>CP106714.1:18336612-28336612 GCA_025503065.1 Gossypium bickii | reverse complement strand
TATACCAATTTTAGGTTAACTCCCACCTAAATGACTTCCTAGGGTCGTCAAACCTAAGGTTTAAGTTCTTCCTCTCACAAATAGTTGATCCACTAAGAAACTCTATCCTTCAATCAATGAATAAGATTAGAATAGTTGAAACACGCAACATATGAATAAAGCACAAATTGATTCTAATTTTTACACAAACATTCAATTAAATAATGTTAAAGAAAGAGATATAAAAAATAGAATAAAGGAAAAGAGATGCTCATGAATTTATTGATGAAAGCGTGGCTTCAGAACAATCTCCACTCATAAGAGTCTCGCTTTGGAATAGGATCTTCTGATTACAAGAACATAAAATATCCTAAGTAAAAACTAAGAATGAAAAAAACCCTAGCATATTTTTTGTCTCCTTGAAATTGTGTGTTTAAACTGATTATAATGGCCTTATATAGGCTAAAATCAAGATAATAAAGTGCCTAAATTGTCCTTGAAGTCCTTAGAGTTTGACTTGGAAAAATACTCCTAATTTCCCTCTAAAACCCAATTATCTTGTGCAGGGACTTTTTGGGTTACGCATAGGCAGGCTTGCAGAGTTGCAACATCGGATCTGATGTCATGACATCAAGGGTAGTTTCGCTCCAGAACTTTTTTTTGGCTTGTCTTCGACATTGAGACATCAGTGTCTTGATGTTGCGACATAGTCATCAGTTTTAGCCCGAATATGCATCTTTAGCTCCAGACTTGATCCACAAGAGCATGCAACCTTATTTAGATATATAAAATGGAATAAAAACTACTAGAAAGCATAAATTACTACTTTAACTATGAAAACCTAAATATATACTATGATGTTTTGTAACACCCCTAACCTGTATCCGTTGCCAAAACAGGGTTACGGAGCATTACTGAAAATTTCACTTCAACCAAACACAAATTTCTAAAAAATTCTAATCATAACAGTATCATATTAAAACCAATCTAAAACATGCATATTGTCCATTATACGAGCCCTCGAGGCCCTAAAAAGACATTAAAAACAAGTTGAGACTATACCAAAAAATCAAAGAATTTTTCAGAAAATAGTGAAATTTTTCAAAGTTGCAGGGGTCACACGACTATGTGGCCAGGCTGTGTGACTGACACTGCCAAGAGACACGCCCGTGTCTCAGGCTGTGTGGGCATTTGAAGTAGGGACACACGACCTTGTCTTAGCCCGTGCAACTTATTGATATGGGTCACACAGCCAAGCCACACGCCCATGTGCCAGATTGTGTACTCTTCAAAGTAACCCCACTCACCTATGTTCCAGGCCGTGTGTTAGGCCGTGTAACAACCTAACTTGCAACTTTTTGAAAGCTATAGGAGACACACGGTTGTGTCACCTAGCTATGTGTCACACACGTTTGAGACACACACATGTGTCTTTGCCTGTGTGGGCTAAAATAGGCCATTTTACAAGTCATTTTTGTCACCCATTTTGACATGTACCTACACCCAAAATTGCACATATATACAAGCCATAACAAGGGACCAAAATCATGCAAAACCAAGATATGAACACAAGGTATAATAACATACAACCAATATGCCCATAGGCACTTCAAATGAATACATGTAAATATGTATAACCATGTACTCAACTTGGTCAAAATGATCAACTAGCTTCTATCTAGATTTACATCAATACATATCATAAGATTTACTTACCAAAACACAAACATTTGGTACCAAAATGCCATTCCATAACTAGCATCATTTAATCATATAGATCATACATGATAAGATACCAATTCACCACATATTTAACATATTACAAGGCATATATACCATATGCATATTTAGGCTTTCATTCCATCTTCTAACATTCAAACAAAACAAGCCAAACATCAACCATATTAATATCCTTATTTACATGCTAAGACTAAATTCATTTGAACACCATAATACAATAACTCAAGCCAAACCAAATGGCCATTTCAACAATATATAGGCCAACATTAGCCAAAATACCTATACATACCATTATAACCAAAATCAAAACAACCAAAAGTACCAAAAGAATCGATGGATAGTGTGATATAGCTCTGACAAGCTTCCAACTCGAATGAGCTTCCGACGCACTATAGACAGAGAAAATAACACAGAGTAAGCATTTAAGCTTAGTAAGTTCGTATAGCATAGAATATAACTTACCATTTAGTCATATTATAGGTAAGTTAACATAGCATATCCCAACATAATTTGGCCAAATGCCTAAGCACATATACACCAGCCATGTTAGCCATGTAAATACATATATAAACCAATAATCATAGATGAACACAAGAATTGATTAAGTTTCATATACATGTATCATCCAATTCAATTTTCCATATACCAGGTAACAACATTTCTATATAATTCATATGTATCCTTGTAACAGTCCGTATCGAACTCTTACCATTTCGTATTAGAATATTACCCGTTGAATCATTTAGAATACTGTTGGATACCCGGATAGCTCACACATAGTGTGCTAAATCATATAGCTGTAATTTGTCAAATCCTGTACATGTATGCTCACACGAGCTGTGAATCAAAATACTCACACGAGCTATGAATATTGGCCTACTCACATGAGCTGTAGGTCGGAACATGGCTATGCGATGCTACTCACATGAGCTGTGGAGTATCCACAACACATGCCGAACCTCAACCATTGGTAGGACATTCAAGACCAGCACCCGAATCATGTAAACCCTAATGACATATCATTTGTATCCTACAGATTTTTAAGGTTTAAACAGGGCTCGGTAATAGTCGTCCATTATTGGATATGCAACCGGTATATATGTATAGCGATTTACAACACAAGTATATTTCAATCAAAAGCATATAAACACAATTTAATTACACGAACTTACCTCGACGAGTATACATAGATACAGAGGTGATTAGTCTGAGACTTTCTCTTTGCCCCGATCTAAAGCCGTACGAGGTATGTCTTAATCTATACTGATAAATTTAACTTAATTCAATATATTTTTCGTTCAATTTAACCCAAAATCATATTTTAGAAAAAATATCATTTTACCCCTATACCTTTAATTTCTTTGCAATTTAGTCTCTAGCTCATAAAAATGAAAATTCATGAAATTCCACTGCAACCCACTATGGCCAAATATAATCTAGGTCCCTAGCAAGCCTTATATTTCATTTATTTCACAATTTCACCATGTAAAATTTTTATTTTTCAATTTAATCCCTATTTGACAATTTTATAAAAAAATCTCTTTACAAAAGTTGTTTATCTATCAACAACTATCCATTTTCTATCATCAAACTTAAAAAATCATGTATATTCATTAATGGTATAACCCTAATAGTTTAACAATTTCACAAATTATTCCTCGGGCTAGCTAGATTATGCTGCAACGATCCCGAAAATGTAGAAATTAATAAAAATGGGACAAAAATGCATGCCTAATCAAGCAAACAAGGTGAACGAACCCTAGGTCAACAATGGCTTCTTTTTCTCTTTTAAATTTTGTTGATGATGATGAATATGGATGATAGTTTTGTTTTATTTGATTAATATTATCATTATTTTACAATTTGCTTAATTAACCTTAAAAATCAAAATTTAAATAATGCCAAACCATCATATTCCACTATCTTCATTAGTGGTCTAATTACCATATAAGAACCCTTACTTTCAGGTTCTACAACTGTTTAATACTTTTAACTACTAGTACTCAACTTTTGTACTTTACGGATTTAATCCTTTTTATCAAATTGAGCATGTAAACGGTAAAATTTCTGAACGAAATTTTTATACGGTACTACTATCATGCTGTAGGTAATAAAATAATAATAAAAATATTTCAACATCAAATTTGTGATCCCAAAACCACTGTTCCGATTTCACTGAAAACGGGCTGTTACATTTTTTGATTTAAATATTAAACAAACTAAAGTTATATGTAAAAAGGATGTACATAATAGTGTAATTGATGGCAAATCAGGTCTCAACCATCACTAAATAATAATCCAAGGCTACTCACTCAAGCTGTCGAGAATCCACAATTTATGCTAGATCTTAGCCACCATAGGTCACTGTATAAAAATTCAAAGTTGCTCACTTAATTTCTCGAGAATCCACAATATATGTTGGATCTTTGACCGCCTCTGGACATACTAGCATCCAGAGTGTTAATACTGCAATAAAATATAGAAAGACAAGGTGATATCCGCAAGTATACGGGTTGAGTTGTAATATAATTTTACAACAAAGTAGGTGAGTACTCTGAGGATCGTACCCAAGGGAGGCAAATGACAGATCAATTTTATCCTAAACACTAAAAGATCTAATTAGTACTTTTAAATTAGTTCTAGTACGAAAAGATAAAATAAAGAATTTTTAGGGTTTTTATAATAACAAAGAAAAATTAAATAAAAGAAATAGACTTTAAGAGATAGAAAGCGAGAATAAATCAAATCTTGATTATGGGTCGTTAGTTGGCCTCGATAATCTCCATCAACTATCGTTTTGGGTTCCTTGTCAATCAACTAGTTGCTACCCTAGTAGGATCATCCGATCATCTACTAACATAAGGAGTCAGTAAGAACTACTTATCTTCCGACCTCACATTCCAGACTGGCTTGGGGAGTTGTTCACGGATGAGCCATACAAATTTTGGGTTAATCCTCAATTTGATGACTTCCCGAGGTTGTCAGACCTAGGGTTTCTTTCATGTTCTTCCTTTCCAAAATAGCTGATCTGTAACACCCCTAACTCGTATCCGTCACTAGAATAGGGTTACGAAGCATTACTAGAATATACAGATCAAGTAAATAGATATTTCATTTTATACAATATTCATGTCAGAAATCAAACATAAAGTCCCTTATCTAAACCCTTAGGGTCCAAAACATGCATTAGAAATGAGTAGGGAC
Source organism: Gossypium bickii (assembly GCA_025503065.1). Taxonomy (NCBI): domain Eukaryota; kingdom Viridiplantae; phylum Streptophyta; class Magnoliopsida; order Malvales; family Malvaceae; genus Gossypium; species Gossypium bickii. The sequence continues at coordinate 28,331,689 of CP106714.1, read as the reverse complement.
TTAACCGGGTACTCAGAGAATTTTTCGCAAAATCTCAAAATTTTTCCTAGGTGGTCAGACCATGTGGTTCACATGGCCAAGGGACACGCCCGTGCCTCAGGCCGAGTAACTCTTTGACTTGGGTCACACATCCAAGCCACATGCCCGTATGCTAGGCCGCGTGTAAATACTTGGGCATTCTATTTTGAGATTTTAAAGATGCAGGGGACACACGGCTAGGTCGCACGCCCATGTGCTAGGCCATGTGTCACATAGGCTGAGACACACCCCCCTGTCTTTGCCCGTGCAGACGAAAATAGGCTATTTTTCCAAACCATATTTCTCACCCTATTTTTTCATCCTCCTACGCCAACACTTTAACACATTCACAAGCTATTATAGGTCATTTAACCCAACTCAAAGTCAAGTCCTATACATGATATAATAACTCATATAATCAAGTATACATAATTACTTAAATTACCAAGTTAACATAGATGCATATCTTATCAAAAATGCTAGCTTAATTAAATCATCAATATGCCAATATAATTTCTACCAACCAACCATTTCAAACACATACCAATAATATCCATCACAAGCCATTCCAATGACAGGTTACAATTAAAGCATTTATATGCTGATATTGGCCAATTAACCTATACATGCCATTATAACCATAATTGATTTACCATGTATATATATACCGAAATGGGCTGATGGATAGTGTGGGTGATCTACGCCAAGCTTCCAATCCAACAAGCCTCTGAATTACTATAGAACAAGGGAAAATAAAATAGAGTGTAACACCCCAAACCCGGTCAAAATGCTACGACCGAATCTGGCATCTCACAGGAAGGTAAATCTTGGAAAACCGATTTAAAATCATAATTTGAGAAAAATTTTGCTAAATTAATACGCCTTTGGTGAAGATTAAAAAAAAAAACATTTGCTTAACTTAAGCCGTATTACAATTCAGATTTCTTAGTCAAGAATCGATTTTGAAGAAAAATTTCCTTAAGCAATCATTTGAAGATAACATCGCGGTTAAAATGAAGACTTGAGTCCATTTGCACTAGAAACCCGTCATTAATTAACCCACTACTAAAACCATAACAATTCAGAGTTTATCTTTTCTTGATTTTAGAAAATACCTGCTTTGATAATTTGTTAAACATGCCATAGCAACTTTTTAGGAGAAACCAAATTAACACTTAAGTGGCCTTATTACAGCACCCGAAATCCAAATTAAAAATAGTAATAGTCTGAAATAATTATTAAAAATGAATTTACTCAAAACATTATGCATGGCCACCTCGAGTCCACCTCGGCTCCATGTTCGCGGTCTAAGGATTACCTGGAAAATTTAACGGAAGGGGTGAGTCACCGAGACTCAGTGTGAAAATCCCCGTCCAGTTGAGCTTTGAGCTCTCACACCAATCATATATTAAGAATGTATGTAATGCAACCCAATCAACCTAGTACCCAATCTCCATATCTCCAGAATCTACCCAACTTTTGTGGCACCTAGCCACTGGTGGTACCTAACCACTGGTGGTTCCAAACCATTGGTGACAAAAGTCACAAATAATAGTATGTGGGGCCAACCCACTTGTGGTACCAAACCACTGGTGACAATCCCTATTATCCATACGCGGGGCCAACAAACTGTGGTGCCAAACCACTGGGACGAGTCACAGAAATAATATAAGTGGTACCTAACCACTGGTGGTTCCAAACCACTGAGACTTAGTCACAAAATATAGTATACGGGGCCAACCCACTTGTGGTACCAAACCACTGGTGACAGTCTAAAATAGATCATAGTTCCTCCCTCTTCACACCATACCCCAATTTCATGTTCATGCTTAACAATATGGAATGATCATGCTTTCAATGTATAACAGACAATCATTTCATTCAACATACATTTGTTGAAAATAGAGCATAGTAGAACTTACCTGAAGTCCTCGATCTTACCCACAAGGGTAGCTTAGTAATCCATACCATCACTTCAGCTTTTAGCCAAACATAGTCAATAACATAAATAAAATATGAAGTGTGTGAGAGTTACACACCTGATACTACGTAACACAACGCTCTCTATGTCGACACTATCGCTAATAGACACAACTGCTATCTGCCTACTATTCTGCTCAGAAGCTGGCCCACAACCCGGTGGCCAATCTCAGACTATCGACACCGCTCGCTTCTTAAACTTAGGGATCGAACCCGAAGGTTTGCTTCCCTCCCCAACTTGAATGTTTCTTGCATTCATCAAAAAGCCTTGGTCAAAAAATCACTACGAAAGATATGATTTGAATAACCACCCAACTAAGTTAGGGCAACGAACCATAGTTAAACCGATCAAAATAACAACTAGGGAGAATCTTCTTACCTAAGTCGACTGAATCCAGAAGTTAGAAGGCTTGGTTTAAGAATTTGATCGAACACCTATGCAAAAACCAAGTGAGATTCGGTTGAATAGAGAATCGGTTAAAGGAGATGGCCTTTCGGCCAACAAGAAACATGAGCCCTCCTTCCACTATTCGGCCAAAATACCAACACCACCACTTACCTTTGATTAACCCCCAATGATTCGGTACACACTGTCAAAGCAGAGAGAATTCGGCTACAGGGGAGAAAGAATGGAAAAATAAACTCAAAGAGGGATTAAGAAAGATGATTCGGCCTAGAGTAGAAAAGGAAAAGAAATGAATACAACAACGAACTTACCAACACTTGAGATGATGATTCGGCTAGAAACCAGAATAGATGAGAAATAAATGCAAAAACCAAAAATGAAGCAAAAGGACCTTGATGGAGACTTAGGAGTTTAGGCAACACCAAAGATCACCAAAGAGAGGAGAAGGTTAAGAGAAAAGAATGATAAGAAAGAAACAGGAAAAGAAGAATAATAATTTCGGTTTAAAGAAACAAATAGAAAGGAGAAGAATAGGGATTTTGGTTAGGAGTTTTTGAGAACAGGTAGAAAAGATGAAAAGAAATACAAACTTGGTCTTCTTAGTTTCGGCTACAAGTCATAGAGGAAGAAAATGATGGGAGTTGTCTAGGAAAATTTTGGCAAAAGGGAATAAGAGGAAAAGGGAGAAAACTAGAATAAAGAGCACACTCACAAATGCCGAAAAAAAGAAAACATCAACACCCACAAGCTACTTAAGGCTACCAAAATTCGGCACTCACTCCTCTTGCCAAAACTGAATGCTCCACACTCTCCTAGCACTCAAAACCGAACCTCCCCCTCATCCAACCTTCATGCAAAGTTCGGCTAGCACTTCCCCTCTCCCCTCAAACACCATGCCGTCCCTTCAAACTCTCCTTGATTCCCTCTCCTCCACTCATTCAAACAAATTTGAATAATTCAAACTTCTTAAATCCCTCTCCACCATCCCTTTGTAATATTTGACCAAGTCTTACCTCTCTCCTCTAGAGTTTGATTGTCATCCAATCACCTCCCTTGCCTGAGCCAAAAAAAAAATAACACTCCCCTGCTGCCTAAGAGTTTTGAACCCTCTCTCTCACCTTACCTTGTGACGCCACCTTCCCAGTATGCTTAGTGGCGTCCCCTTGCCACTCTTCTACTGCATTTCCTTGTGTCACTAACCTCAAACTAAAACCCCTTAAGTCCTACTCCTATTCGGCTATCCTCCCAGAGTGCCTAAAACTAAAACTTTGGCCAAGCCCTGGGCCTTCCCGGAGACCCCAAATATACAAAAACAACACACAGAGCATACCAAACACATAGAACCAAGATAAATGCAGAGCCCCTAAATCCCAGATGTTACAGTTCTACCCCCTTAAAGAAATTTCGGCCTTAAAATTACCTGGTAAGAAGTGATGTGGGTACTACCGTTGCATCGACTCCTCGGGTTCCCACGTAGCTTCCTCAGAACCGTGATTACGCTACTGAACCTTAACTAACGGAACTATCTTTCTACACAATACTTTGACATCACGATCCAAAATTCGAACTGGTTCCTCCTCAAAAGATAGATCAGGCCTTACCTCAATCTCCTCCGCTGACACCACGTGAGATGGATCCGAACGATATCGTCTTAGCATCAAAATGTGGAACACATCATGGATCTGACTTAACTCTGAAGGTAGCTCGAGCTAATAAGCTACTGGTTCCACACGTTTCAACACCCGATAAAGCCCGATAAACCTGGGGCTTAGCTTACCCTTCAGTCCAAACCTTAACACCTTCTTCCACGGTGACACTTTTAAGAAAACCTTGTCACTCACTGCAAACTCTATATCCTTACGCTTCAGATCGGCATAGGACTTCTGCCTGTCTGAGGCTTTCTTTAATCGAGTTTGAATTAGCTTAACCTTATCTTCTATTTTAGAAACCAACTCTGGACCCAACAACTGACGCTCACCCAACTCTATCCAACATGTTGGGGTATGACACTTTCGACCATACAATGTTTCATATGGTGCCATCTGGATACTCGACTGGTAGCTATTATTATACGTGAATTCTGCCAACAATAAAAATTCTTCCCAACTACGTCTGAAGTCTATGACACAGCCTCTCAACATATCTTCCAAGATCTAGATTACCCTCTCTGACTGTCCGTCGGACTGTGGATGAAATGCTGTACTAAAATCTAACTTTGTACCCAACGCCTTCCAAAACCACGATGTAAATCTAGGGTCTCTGTCAGAAATGATCGACACTGGCACCCCATGCAACCTTACAACCTCTGCTATATATAATTTAGCCAATTTCTGCAGAGAGTAATCCACACGTACTGGTATGAAGTGAGCAGACTTCGTCAAATGGTCAACTACCACCCAAACTGAATTCTTCTTAGTAGGCGTAAGAGGTAGCCCACTAACAAAGTCCATCGTGATCCTCTCCCATTTCCACTGTGGGATCTTGACCGGTTGCAACAACCCCGAAGGCAACTGATGTTCTGCTTTGACCTGCTGACACGTCAAGCACTTACCCACAAATTCAGTTACTTCTCGCTTCAGACCCGGCCACCAAAACTGTTTCCGCAAGTCCTGGTACATCTTACTTCCTCCAGGATGCATAGCGTATGGGCTATAATGCGCTTCCTGAAGAATCTTCCACCTCAGATCCACATCTTTCGGCATGCAAACCTTCCCACAGAAACATAACACTCCATCGCTGTTCAAACTGTAATCCTCTATTCCATCATCCTGCACTTGCAGAAGTCGAGCGCTCAAGACATCATCTAATACCTATTTCTCCCTAACCTGACTTACCCATGTCGGCTTTACTTGCAATTCTACTAATAAACTTCCGTCGTCGAATAAACTAAAGTGGGCCAACATTGCTCTCAAGTCAGATATTACCTTCTGGCTCAGCGCGTCTGCCACAACGTTTGTTTTACCTGGATGATACTCAATCGAGTAGTCGTAATCCTTCAACAGTTCGATCCACCTCCACTGCCTTAAATTCAACTCCTTCTGGGTAATGAGATATTTCAAACTCTTATGATCCGTATAGATGATGGACTTCTCCCCGTACAAGTAGTGCCTCCAGATCTTCAGGGCAAAAATCACTGCAGCTAGCTCCAGGTCATGCGTTGGATAATTCACTTCGTGAGGTCTCAACTGACGAGAAGCATACGCTACTACTTTCCCTTCCTCTATCAGCATACATCCTAACCCAGTGTGTGACGCATCACAGTAGATGGTAAACTCTTTTCCCACCTCTGGCTGAATTAACACCGGCGTATTAGTCAAAATCTTCTTCAACTTCTCAAAACTTCCCTACTGTTTATCTGACCAAACGAATGGTACCCCTTTCCACAATAACTGAGATAACGGTGCCGCTATCAATGAGAATCCTTCCACGAACCTTCTGTAGTACCCAACCAATACAAGAAAACTATAAATTTCCGCCACAGACTTAGGTGGTTTGCAATACAACACAGTTTCAACTTTTCGAGGGTCAACCCTAATCCCCTCAGTTGACATCACATGGCCCAAAAAGGTAACTTCCCTTAGCCAGAACTCACACTTACTGAACTTAGCGAATAACTGCTTCTCCCTCAGAATCTGCAAAACCACTCGAAGATGTGAATCATGCTCCTCCTCAGACTTTGAATAAACCAGAATATCATCTATAAATACCACTATGAATTGATCCAGATAATGTTGGAAAACCTGGTTCATCATGTCCATAAACGCTGCTGGTGCATTGGTCAACCCGAACGGCATCACCAAAAATTTGTAGTGACCATAGCTAGCACGAAATGCCTCTTTTGAAGTCTGCCTCGTTGACCTCAAGCTGATGATAGCCCGACCTCAAATCTATCTTTGAGAAGACTGCTGCTCCCTTAAGTTGATCGAACAAGTCATCTATCCTTGGCAACGGGTACTTATTTTTGATCGTCAACTTATTCAACTGACGGTAGTCAATGCATATACACATTGATCCATCCTTCTTCTTAACGAATAGCACCGGCGCTCCCCAAGACGATACACTCGGTCGGATAAAACCCCAATCTAACAGTTCCTGAATCTGCACTTTCAGCTCCACTAACTCCTTCGGTGCCATTCTATATGGGGCAATAGACACTGGCGCTATTCCCGGTAGAAGATCAATACTAAACTCCACTTCGTGTTTGGGAGGTAATCCCGAAAGCTCTTTTGGGAAAACATCAGAAAATTCCCTTACTGTTCGCACATCCCCCACAGCTGATTCCTTTGCCTCTAAAGCACAAACATGAACCATAAATGCCTTACATCCTTTTCTTACGATTCTTTCAGCCTTTAAAGCGGATACCACATTAGATAGGTAATTCCTCCTCTCACCTATCACCGACACCTCTTTACCCTCAACAGTTCTTAACACCATGCGCTTGACTACACAGTCCAAATTTGCTTGATACCTCACTAGCCAATCCATTCCTAAGATCAAATCGAACTCCCCAAATGGCAGTTCCATCAGATCAGCTGGAAAAACTACCCCTTGAACTTCTATAGGTACATCCCTATACAATTTATTCACCACTACAGAGTGTCCTAGAGGGCTAATTACAGTCATCTCCCTAGAAGAAATCTCGAAGTCTAGTTTCAAAGTTCCAGATATAGCACTAGCAACATAAGGCAACCCATAAATAAGGAACGTATCGGTTATGACGTCCGGTGCGTCGCCCTCCTCTTTGTGTTTAGCTGCATAGACCAATCCAGACTGCCTCGCCTCTGTATTCCCAGTACCTCAGCCCGGTGCTCCACGCCCCCGACCAAAGCCATTTCCACCTCTGGCTAGACCACGACCTCCCTGCGGTTGCTGACCCTCTCTTCTGAATGGTGCACGTCTTTGACCCTCTGATTGTACCCTGACTGGCCTCCGTGGGCAATCTCTTATCCGATGATCCAAAGTTCCACATTCAAAACAACTTTTATTACTTGCCCAACAGTCTCCAGAATAAAATTTCTAGCATTGAGTACACTGAGGTGGCCACTGAACAACAACAGGCTTCGCAGCTTGACTCGGCCCACCTAATCTAGACCTCTTCTGAAAACCCCCAGCAGATCCTGATGGCCCAAAACTCCTTTTATTCCTACTCCTGTCCTGGTTCTGCCTTTCAGCCCTCTTTACCTCTTCCGCTATCTTAGCCTTCTCAACCAACACGGCAAACTCCCTTTCCAATTGCGAAGCAATCAATACCCGCAACTCGTCTCTCAGGCCATCCTCAAATCGGATACAACGCTCCTGATCTGTTGCAACAATACCACGGGCATAGCGGCTCAGACGCAAGAATTTTGCTTCATATTCAGCCACTGACTTACCTCTCTGAACCAAATTAAGGAATGCCTTCCTCTGAGCGTCCACATAACTCGACCTGGTATACTTTCCTTGAAATGCTGATTTAAAGAACTCCTAGGTGATGTGGTCAGCCATTGTGCCATCCCTAACCATGAGCCACCATTGATATGCCTCGTCTCGGAGTAGAGACACTACGCCCTTCACTTTCTCTTCTGCGGTACAGTCGAGGTCATCCATTATACGCTCCACCGCTTCTAACCAGTATTCTGCTACGTTAGGGGCTACAACAGAAACACCCCTAAACATCTTGACTCCGTTAGCTCTAAGTCGTTCTGACACAGATTTTCGAGCTACTGACCCTACACTCGCTTCAGCTACTCTCTCCAAAACCTGTAACATTGCCTGAGACACGGCATCATCTCCCCCAATTTGGTCCTGATATTCAGCCTCCGCAACTGGCGGCACTGGCACTTCATCCTCTAGCCCATGTCCTGATTCCGAAGGTTCAGACCCGATACCTTGGCCTTTACCACGACCTCGCATGCCACGACCACGTCCCCTAGTACTCATAACTAACGCTCTGATTTAATCTGATTAAAAGTTTTATGAATTAGTTTTTCTTTCTTCCACTGTTTATTACCGAACAGTCTTATGAGTATATTATCGAAGTAGTTGTTTTCGAGAACACAAACATTCCTACAGGCTTCAGTCTCTAAAGTAAAGTTTCCTACTACTTACAATCATATCTAAACATAATCATATCATACAACTGATGGTTAGAAAACTTACCGTCGCGGATCAGTGCCGGACACTCAGGTGCCATGCTTCCCGAAAAACATTTTATTGAAACCATTTTCCAAACTATCTATTGAAAATATTTTAGGCCTTACACCCACAATCGAGCTTTTGAACATAGGCTCTGATACCACAATTGTAACACCTCAAACCCGGTCAAAATACTACGACCGAATCTGGCATGTCACAGGAAGGTAAATCTTGGAAAATCAATTTAAAATCATGATTTGAGAAAACTTTTTCTAAATTAATACACCGTTGGTGAAGATTAAAAAAAACATTTGCTTAACTTAAGCCGTATTACAATTCATATTTCCAAGTCAAGAATCGATTTGGAAGAAAAATTTCCTTAAGCAATCATTTGAAGATAACATCACGATTAAATTGAAGATTTGAGTCCATTTGCACTAGAAACCCGTCATTAATTAACCCACTAGTAAAACCATAGGAATTCAGAGTTTATCTTTTCGTAATTTTAGAAAATACCTGCTTTGATAATTCGTTAAACATGCCATAACAACTTTTTAGGAAAACCCAAATTAACACTTAAGTGGCCTTATTACAATACCCAAAATCCAAATTAAAAATAGTAATAGTCCGAAATAATTATTAAAAATGAATTTACTCAAAAAATTATGCATGGCCACCTCGAGTCCACCTCAGCTCCATATCCGCGGTCTAAGGATTACCCAACTCAAAATCAAGTCCTATACATGATATAATAACTCATATAATCAAGTATACGCAATTACTTAAATTACCAAGTTAACATATATGCATATCTTATCAAATATGCTAGCTTAATTAAATCATCAATATGCCAATATAATTTCTACCAATCAACCATTTCAAACATATACCAATAATATCCATCACAAGCCATTCCAATGACTGATTACAATTAAAGCATTTATATGCTGATATTGGCTAATTAACCTATACATTCCATTATAACCATAATTGATTTACCATATATATATACTGAAATGGGCTAATGGATAATGTGGGTGATTTCTGCCAAGCTTCCAATCCAACAAGCCTCTGAATTACTATAGAATAAGGGAAAATAAAATAGAGTGTAACACCCAAAACCCGGTCAAAATGCTACGACCGAATCTGGCATGTCAGAGGAAGGTAAATCTTGGAAAATCGATTTAAAATCATGATTTGAGAAAAATTTTGCTAAATTAATACGCCTTTGGTGAAGATTAAAAAAAACATTTGCTTAACTTAAGCCGTATTACAATTTAGATTTCCTAGTCAAGAATTAATTTTGAAGAAAAATTTCCTTAAGCAATCATTTGAAGATAACATCGCGGTTAAAATGAAGATTTGAGTCCATTTGCACTAGAAACCCGTCATTAATTAACCCACTACTAAAACCATAAGAATTCAGAGTTTATTTTTTCTTGATTTTAGAAAACACCTGCTTTGATAATTCGTTAAACATGCCATAACAACTTTTTAGGAAAACTCAAATTAACACTTAAGTGGCCTTATTACAGTACCCAAAATCCAAATTAAAAAAGTAATAGTTTGAAATAATTACCAAAAATGAATTTACTCAAAACATTATGCATGGCCACCTCGAGTCCATCTCGGCTCTATATCCGCGGTCTAAGGATTACCAGCAAAATTAACAGAGGGGGTGAGTCACCGAGACTCAGTGTGAAAATCCCCGTCTAGTTGAGCTTTAAGCTCTCACACCAATCATATATTAAGAATGTATGTAATGCAACCGAATCAACCTAGTATCCATCCTCCATATCTCCAGAATCTACCCAACTTTTGTGGCACCTAGCCACTGGTGGTACCTAACCACTGGTGGTTCCAAACCACAGGTGACAAAAGTCAGAAATAATAGTATGTGGGGCCAACCCACTTGTGGTACCAAACCACTGGTGACAAAAGTCACAAATAATCATATGTTGGGCCAACCCACTTGTGGTACCAAACCACTGGTGACAATCCCTATTATCCATACGTGGGGCCAACCCACTGTGGTGCCAAACCACTGGGACGAGTCACAGAAATAATATATGTGGTACCTAACCACTGGTGGTTCCAAACCACTAAGACTTAGTCACAAAATATAGTATGTGGGGCCAACCTACTTGTGGTACCAAACCACTAGTGACAGTCTAAAAGAGATCATAGTTCCTCCCTCTTCACACCATACCCTAATTTCATGTTCATGCTTAACAATATGGAATGATCATGTTTTCAATGTATAACAGACAATCGTTTCATTCAACATACATTTGTTGATAACAGAGCATAGTAGAACTTACCTGAAGTCCTCGATCTTGCCCACAAGGGTAGCATAGTAATCCATACCATCACTTCGGCTTTTAGCCAAACATAGTCAATAACCTAAATAAAATATGATGTGTGTGAGAGTTACACACCTGACAATACATAACACAATGCTCTCTATGTCGACACTATATCGCTAATGAGACACAATCATTATCCGCCTACTATTCTCGCTTTCGGAAGCGGGCCACAACCTAGTGGCCAATCTCGAACTGGCGACACCGCTCGCTTCTTAATCTTAGGGATCGAACCCGAAGGTTTGCTTCCCTCCCCAAGTTAAATGTTTCTTACATCCATCAAAAAGCCTCGGTCATTAAATCACTATGAAAGATATGATTTGAATAACCACCCAACTAGGTTAGGGCGACGAACCATAGATAAACCGATCAAAATAACAACTAGGGAGAATCTTCTTACCTACGTCGACTGAATCCAGAAGTTAGAAGGCTTGGTTTAAGAAGTTGATGAACCCCTATGCAAAAACCAAGTGAGATTCGGTTGAATAGAGAATAGGTTAAAGGAGATGGCCTTTCGGCCAACAGGAAACATGAGCCCTCCTTCCACCATTTGGCCAAAATACCAACACCACCACTCACCTTTGATTAACCCCCAAAGATTCGGTACAGACTGTCAAAACAGGGAGATTTCAGCTATAAGGGAAAAAGAATGAAAAACAAACTCAAAAAGGGATTAAGAGAGATGATTCGGCCTAGAGTATTAAAGGAAAAGAAAAGAATGCAACAACGAACTTACCAACACCTGGGATGATGATTCGGCTAGAAACCAGAATAAAGGAGAAATAAATGCAAAAATCGAAAATGAAGCAAAAGGACCTTTATGGAGACTTAGGAGTTTCGGCAACACCAAAGATCACCAAAGAGAGGAGAAGGTTAAGAGAAAAGAATGATAAGAGAGAAATAGGAAAAGAAGAACAATGATTTTGGTTTAAAGAAACAAATGGAAAAGGAGAAGAATAGGGATTTCGTTATGGGTTTTTTGAGAATGGGTAGAAAAGAAGATGAAAAGAAATGTGCAAAATTGGTCTTCTTAGTTTCGGCTACAGGTCATAGAGGAAGAAAATAATGGGAGGTGTCTAGGCAAATTTTTGGCAAAAGGGAAGAAGAAGAAAAAGGAGAAAACTAGAATAAAGAGCACACTCACAAATGCCGAAAGAAAGAAAACATCAACACCCACAAGCTACTTAAGGCTACCAAAATTTGGCACTCACTCCTCTTGCCAAAACCGAATGCTCTATACCCTCCTAGCACTCAAAACCGAACCTCCCCCTCATCCAACCTTCATGCAAAGTTCGGCTAGCACTTCCCCTCTCCTCTCAAACACCATGCCGTCCCTTCAAACTCTCCTTGATTCCCTCTCCTCCACTCATTCAAAAAAATTTGAATAATTCAGACTTCTTAAATCCCTCTTCACCATCCCTTTGAAACATTTAACCAAGTCCTACCTCTCTCCTCCAGAGTTTGACTGTCATCCAATCACTTCCCTTGCCTGAGCCAAAAAAAATAACACTCCCCTATTGCCTGAGAGTTTCAAACCCTCTCTCTTACCCTTACCTTGTGACGCCACCTCCCCAGCATGCTAAGTGGCGTCCCCTTGCCACTCTTCCACTACACTTCCTTGTGTCACCAACCGCAAACTAAAACCCCTTAAGTCCTACTCCTATTCGGCTATCCTCCCAGAGTGCCTAAAACCAAAACTTTGGCCAAGCCCTGGGCCTTTCCGGAGACCCCAAATACACAAAAACAACACACAGAGCATACTAAACACATAGAACCAAGATAAATGCAGAGCCCCTAAATCCCGTATGTTACATAGAGTAAGCATGAAATGCTTAGTAATTCGTATAACATGGGAATTAACTTACCACTCATTTAAATTCAATATAAACATACAAGGCACATTCAATCAACTTGATCACGAGCCCTAACACATGTCCTCATCACCCTTGTTAGTCATATATTTCATATAAATATCAAGAAACATGTATAGGCTCAACAATAATTAGATTTCCATGTACATATACTTTCCACATCAAGCATTCGTATAACATATACAAATCATAACCTTGTATTTCAAGTACACTTTCATAATAATTCGTCTCGATTTCAGATTATTTCATGTCAAAACTTTGCCCATTAAATCATTTGAAATATCAATGTTACACGGGTAATACACTCAAGGTGTACAAATTTATAATCAAGGATGTCCATGTTCATATATTATCATCTTGTATTTCCATATATCATGTATAATCATTTTCATGTATTTCAGGCAGATACGTATATTAATTAATTTCATGTTCATATTTTCTCATGTTAGAATTTTGCCCGTTGAATCATTGAAAACATCGATGGATACATAGATAGTACATTCAAAGAGTACAAATCAGAAATCCATCAATTCATATTCAAGAGTGCTCTTTAAAGCACATAATCGGGAAATCCTCTCTCAAGCCATATAACTGGAAGCTCACAAAGAGCCATTAATTGAGAAACTCACAAAGAGCTTATTAGGAAGCTTATCCGGGTTATATAACAAGAAGCTCATAAGAGCCATAATCAGGAAGTTCATAAAGAAATTTTAATCAGGAAGCTCATGAAGAGACTTTAATTAGGAGCTCCGGATAGTTATATATCGAGAAGTTCTAGCGAGCTATATCAGGACACTCACATAAATCTGCGTTTGTGTCTGCAATATATGCAGGATCACAACTAATCATATAATAGGACACTCACAAAGAGCTGCGGTAGTCCGTAAAACATGCAAGATCACTATCGATTAGGATGCTCGTAGGAACTATATAATGGGAAGCTTGAGAGGCCTCATAACGGGATGCTCGTAGGAGCTGTGGTGTGTCCACAACATATTCAGGACCACAACCAATCGGGAAATCCTGTATCCATCGAATTCCATTATTCAAACGAGATTTAATATTTATCGGTCTTTGTCGGATATGTAACCAATTTCAGATATTTGGTATTTATGCAATTTACATACACAACATTTAATTCAAGCATATAAATATACACAATTTAGTTACACGAACTTACCTCGACAAATGTTCGTGTACGTAAAATCTACTAATCTAACATTTTCTCTTTCCCTCGTTCTAACTACAAATTTGGTCTATCCAAATCTATATTAATAAATTTAACATTAATTCATGTTCATTTCAAATCAAGTCACATCTTAGGAAAAATTATCATTTTGCCCCTAAACTTTTAATTAATGACAATTTTGTCCCTAGGCTCGAAAAATGAAATTCATGCAATTTAATCCTTATTCCAAGCCTAGCCGAATTTTTCATATAACATTTACAGCCCATATATTTCATAAAAATTCAGAGTTTTCCATGAATTTTGCAAATTTACAATTTAGTCTTAAAATCATAATTTAATCAAAATTCATTTTACAAAAGTTGTTTATCTATCAACAACCTTTCATTTTTCTACCATAAATTTCAAAATTTCAGCATTCTTATCCATGGAAAAACCCTAGTACTTGGACAACTTTACAAATTAGTCTCTGAGATAGCTAAATTAAGCTATTACGATATCGGACTTGAATACTTACCCAATTAAGGGAAAATAGCTTGCTTGAGCTCACTTTCTCTTAGCTAGGGTTTCCATGTTTTATTTAGGAAAGATGATGATAAATTGATGATATTTTCATTTTTTTTTTATCATTTATCAGCATTTATCACTTTCCAATTTCATCATTTTCTTTAATTAATTTTCCATGGATGAATCATCATCCTTAATCACTAAGCATTTTTAATGGTCTATTTTTCATATAAGGACCTCAAATTTCGAATTCCATAGCTATTTAATCCTTTTAGCTATTAGAACTCAACTTTTGTACTTTGTGCAATTTGGTCCTTTATCAAATGAAACATGTAATTGGTAAAACTTCTTTATGAAATTTTTATACGACATTACTATCTTACTATAGACCATAAAATAGTATAAAAATAATTTTTCTTTCAAAATCGAATTTTTGGTCCCGAAACCACTGTTTCGTTTTTATCGAAAATGGGTTGTTAAATGACCCGTGGAGTAACCCTACAAAATAGTTAACAGATCATAACTCCACTCGCTAATCCCCTATAGATGGATTAGTTCCTCATGACTTTCACAGACCATATAGAATATATGTATTAAATCGACAAGATAGTGTAAATGAAAGAGCCTATTGTATTGAGATTAATCGTGAATCCACGAAGTTTGAATGCTTCCACAATTTAGATCTCTTGAAATCAACAAGAACAACTAAAATAAATCTAAAACCTAAGAATGAAAGAAAAGACTAAACTAAATTTTACACAGAGAATCTAGGCTAAATGAATGGTGTCTATAACAAGTGACAAATAAGCCTATTTATAGCCTTTATGTGGTCGTTCTACTTAACCCTAGGTTAGCTGATGTTCTCGAGCTTTAAGTTTGACTGTGCAGACCAAAATGCCCTTGCTTCATATTTAATATTCGTCACAGAGTCAATGTCGCAACACACTAGGAGCTGTGTCGTGACATATCAATTAGTATATTCCTCTTCAGCTATCTTCAAGGGTATGTCACGACACCCTCAGTCTTTGTCGTGACATTGAAGACAATTTTGAGCTTTCTTCATTCTGTTACCCATTTTGCGACATTGAGTCATCCGTGTTGTGACATAGCGACCAGTATTCATTTAATACACCTTCTAATGGTTTCCTGCACACTCACAAAGTGCGTTAGCTCATTCTTAGGCCTCATTTAGCCTTAAGGTCAATAAGAGACTCAATTTGCACATTTTATTGAATATAAATAAAACTAAGAAAACTTAACTAAAACATCCCAAAAATGCTTGTATTCAAGCTCTTTAAATGTGAAAACTAGTTTAATCTACTACACCAAGTTACGACAGATCAAACTCCCCCACACTTAAGTCATTGTTTGTCCTCAAGCAACATAAACTAAAATGACAAATAAAAATGACAACCCTTGAGCAAATATGATACATGTATTGACTTTGGAGCATATGGATTAAGGATTTTATGAAACAACCCATTTTTAGTGGTGTTGGAAATAGTGGTTTTGAGACCACAATTCTAATGAGTGAGCTTTTATAATTAGTATTTAAATTATACGAGTTAATAATAATAATTTATTGAATTCTGATTTGAGGAATTTTAACCAATTGAATTAAAAGTTAGTGTGAGTAGTTTGGTTCAAAACTCAAGTGACTATTGAAAACAAGGTACTAGGATCCTGTTTCTGTAATTTAAAGTAGTAAATATTTTTATTAAACATTTACAGAGTCCTATTATATGTGAATTGAAGTTGGGTTCGGTAATTTTGATGATTTATTGCTTAATTAAGATAAAAGGATTAAATTGTAAAGGAGGTAAAAGTTAATTACTATAGATTTAAAATGGTAAAGGGACTAAAATGGTAATTAAACCATGATAAAAAAGTCCAAAAGGTTGTGGCATGATTAAATCCACTACCAAAATGGTAATTAAACCATGATAAAAAAGTCCAAAAGGTTGTGGCATGATTAAATCCACTAACTTTTGGGTTATTTGCTTATTTAGTCCTAATTAGTTTAGGACAAAATTGAAATTAAGCTTGTTTGGTTAATATTTAATAATTGAAGGACCAATTGTGCAATTAAACCTTCCTTAAATAGTAATTATACCATTTTCATAATTAGTGGACAGTTTCTAGGCTTAAAATTGTTAAATTTGAGTGTAATTAAGGTAAGGTGAAATTGTAACTTAAGAAAAAAGTAATATTAAAACAAAACAAAGTAAAGAAACATTGGTATTTTTCTTTGTTTCATCTTGTTCATTCGAAACCCTAGAAGAAGAATAGTATAATCGTCGGTTGAGCTTTGGCTCTTCGATTTGGTGAGTAAACATCGTCCGTTTTTAGTAATTTTTATGTTTTTTGAACTTGTATTAGCTTAATCTAGCTAACCTGAGGACTAATTTGTAAAACTATCAAAAGTTTTGGATTATGCCATTGATGAATTTGAGTTGTTCTTGAAGTTTTATGATAGATTACTAAGCTTGGTTGTTAAATATGAATATTTTATAAAGTAGTTTTTGTTAATTTTAATATTTAAGGACTAAAATGTTAAAGAGATAAAATTATGAGGACTTGATGTGAAATAGTAGCATGTATGGGCTGTAGAGAAATAGTGGATAATTCGGCTGAAATGAGATTTTGTTAAAATTGGTTAAATTGCAAGTTTTGAGCTTAGGGACTAAATTGTATAAAAGTAAAATGTTAGAGACAACTCTGTAAAAATGTCAAAAATGACTTAATTGCATGAAATGAAGTAATTTTTGCTGTTAGAATTATTGAATTGAATGAAATTATTATTTTAGATCCTAAACAAGTGGAAAATCAAGGAAAATAAGAAATTACCAAATAGCCCCTATACTTTGTCATTGTTGTAGTTTAGTCTTGGAAGTTCGTACGGATTAAATTTAGTACATTTTTAAATGTAATATATGCTTTAATTGTATAATGTTTGGATTATATTGCTGTGTGTAATTGAAAATGAAAATAATGAATTGACACAAAGTCGATCATTGATTGAGTTATTCTGGACCGTTACTGCAAATCAATCCTGTAAGTTCGTTCAGATTGTAATTTAGTATCTATATGAATTGTCTGATGATATGATATGAAATAGTGGATATTAATTGTTCTATTGATGATGTAAAGTTGTTTGTGAAAATGTTATTAAATTTCAATACTTGGGCCGGGTGAACGTGAAATAGAGCACAACAGAATGACGACGTGTCATGCGGGGATTGGAGTGGAGACTGATGTGGTGTGATTTTTTATATTTTTCCTGAGTATACTGAGGTTTAGGATTTGTTGCGAACCCTCGTGTTATACTATCTTGTTCTGGCGTGTTATGGGGGCGGATGTTTAGCCTACGGGCTAAGCACTTAGTGTCGAGGCGTGTAATCAGTTCGATTTGCTCTCATGAGCATTTGGTATTTTTTAGTTTGATTACTTTTGTACTCGTTTCTGTAAGTCATTCATAAGGTCGTAAATTATTGTATTATAACTTGTTTAATGACTTTGAATGGCATGACATGTACTTGACATCTTGAATTGACTCTGTTGTGGACAAGTATGTTTTCTTGGAGATTATTATTTAAGCTTTGAATTGAAATATGCAATTCATCGGTTTGTAATTATAGATGACAGGAATCATGTGTTGTTGAATCATTTTTATTTGATTGTTATATTTACTTCGGTAAGATTTATTGTTTCTGTCCGTCGAACTTACTAAGCTTCAATAAGCTTACTTGTGATAATTTCTGTTTTTTGTAGATACTTTTGAAAGTTGGACGATCAGATCAGTATTCAAGTCACACTATCCATCCGATTTCAGTAGTTTTTGAACATTTATTTTGGATTATATGGCATGTAATAGGCTTTTTATATTATTACTTTTGTTCTTGTATGTATATATATATATAGAGAGAGAGTGTGTGCCTAAGTTCAAGTTGATAACATGAGCATCGCTATAATGATCTTGATGTTCATTTGGTAAATGTTTAGTTGATAATTTATTGTGATATATGAATGATGGAAGATGTCATTGGTATAAAGAAAATGCGTTATCAATCAAAGACAAGGGGGACAACTGAAGATGAATAACATCATCAGTGAACCCATTATACTTAAAAGTATCACAGAGTTGGAGGAACCATTTTAAATGTTGACTAGGGTCCTCTATATTGTGCCCTTAAACTGCAGATTATTTTGGATAATCTGAATCATCGCTGGTTTGATTTTGAAATTATTAACTGTAATTGTCAGCCTTGCCATACTTTCTTGAACCATGTACAGATTTGGTTAGGCATAATCCCTTAAGGTTCTTTCATTTCGAGCCATGTGTATGTTTGCGGCTAGATGTGGTGCTGATGGGTTTCCTAGGGCGTTATCGTCAGTATCACCGAATAGTCGATTTTCACGTGGTACGTTACTTGTAGCAAGTGGTTGTAACTCCCCAAAATTTGTATATTTATTTCTGTGTATTTATGACACAAATAACTATGTATCTGCCTCAGTGGTTAAGTGTTCTAGGAGTGTCTGAGAAGTCTTGTGTTCAAATCTTGACTTGGGCAAAATTTTTATTGTTATATGAATAAATCTTTATCTTTTGCCAGTAGGCTTATATGGAAAAGTGTGTAATAACATAACAAAATGGGCCTGCTGGTCTGGTGGTTAAGTGGAGTGTTGTTGTACGGGAGGTCTGGTGTTCGAATCCTTGTGTGGGCAAGGGGAATGTTTTTGCTTGGCACTGTGTCAAGGAGTTTCAGTGGCAGTAGAAGTCTGAGTAGTGGGGAGTGGGTGGAGTGGTTTTAAGAGTAGTTAGAGGGATTTTAGGGGAATGGTGCTAGATTTTTTTTTGTTTCCTAAATTCCCAAAACCTCTCCATCTGTCTAATGACTCCTTCCTCCCCAAGCTCTGCCAAATTTTCTCTTCACGTTTCCATTTTCTTTCTCTTTTCATTTGCTACTGCCGAAATTTCCCCTCGGTGTCCCTCCGAAACCTTTATTTTCTTTTGAATTGTAGCATTAATCAGCACTTGTAACATCCTGAATTGGGGGCTTTGCATTTGATGTGTTCCTGTGTGTATGCTATGCTCTGTGTGTTGTGTTTGTGTGTTTGGGGGTCCTGGGAAGGCTTGGGGTTAAGCCTGAGCCTTCTTGAAAATTTCTGTTTTAGGCCCTTTAGGGGGGGAAGCTAGTTGAGTTGGGTCTTAAAGGACGTTGTTTGTGTTGGATGACACAAGAGTTGGAGTGGTTAGGAGGCAAGGAGGTGCCACTTAAGGTTCAGGTGGGTGATGCCACAAGGGAGCATGAGGGAGCAGGTTCATGTCGCACTAACAGCATTCAGAAGCTTTATTTTTGCGCCTAGGGAGCTAGAGTAGTGGACGCAGCAAGGGCTCTTCATGGATGAGTGTTGAATGAGTCAAATGTTTTGATTGAGTGGTGAGGAGGTGTTGGTGGAGTTTGAATGGGTCAACAAGTTTGAATGGGTGTGGAAGAGTGGAAGTAGGAGAGAAACATGGGATTTGAGGTTGGTGAGAGTGATGGCCGAATGTGGGTAACTTGTAGGGAGGGGGAAGAATTCGGTTGAGTGTTAGCTTAGGGATGTGCCGAAATTCTTGAGGTTGAGGCATTGTTCTTCGCTTTGTTTTGTATATTCGGTCTTATGAGACTAGCATAGTACTGTTTATGCTATTCCATTTTTAGGAGTGAGTAAAAAACTGAATATTGGATGTGCATCTTGTTCTTTCTTTTCATTTCGGCAATCACCTTGTGTTTAAGCAAAATAGTTCTCCCTTCTTCCCTATACCTGTGCCAAAACCCCAATTCTCTTAATTCTCTTTTTGTTTCTCTGTTACATGTGCTTTCCAATTTTGTTAAGCCATAGCTGAACCTTCATTCACTCTTCGTTTTCTTCTCATTTTTGTTTCTCCTCGTTTTATTCTCTTCTCTATTCCACCTTCTTTAGCCGAAACTCTTTGAAACCACTCCCTTGATGAATCTCTTCTTCTACTTTACTCAATCTCTTAAACCTCACAACCAAAACCCTCTTCTCTTTTCCCTCTTTTCTCTTTTTTATCCATACCTTATGTTAGCCGAATCTACCAAGGCCATTAGATATCCATTTTCTTCATAGCCGAAACTACCATTACCTTTCTTCTTTTTCTTCAAACTCTTACTTTTCCTATTTTCATCAAGTGCTGAATACTCCTTGCTTCACCGTTCACTTTTTGGGGACAACTGTCGATTTCGTAAGCTTCATCTTTGTTGAACCTTCATTCCTATTTTGGGCCATGTTAAAATCTTTCTCTTTGGACGAATAGAGGGGGTGATTCTTTGTGATACTCTAATCTTTTAGGTTTAGCTATTTGCACTTGTGGGTGTCTAAACTATTTTTTTATTTCTTTTGAGGGTAAAGGTTGAATCAAATCACCCTTTTGCCGGAAGTGCAAGCCGAATCCTCTGGTGTGATTCGTTAGAAGTAGAGGTAAGGGGTTTTTCTTCCATTCATTTCGAGTAGGTTATATTCGTATAGTTTACCTAAAGTAATCTTTCGATTAGGCAATCAGAGTTTCTTTTGTGTAACTGATTAGGGTTCTCTTCATGGATACAAGTACCGGTCAAGTTGAGAAAGAGAAGGTACCCGTGGTATCCATCCCAAAGTCCAAAAAGCGCACGGTGGCTGCTGTTTGAGATTGGCCACCGAGTTGTGGGCTGGCTTCTGAGCAGAATAGTAGACAAATAGGAGTAGTTCCTGTTAGCGATAGTGTCGACATAGAAAGCATTGTATTACGTGTTATCAGGTGTGTAACTCTCACACAATTCGTATTTTAATTATGTTATTAACTCTGTTGGCTAAAAGCCAAAGTGATGAAAGGGGATCACTAAGATACTCTTGTGGGTATGATCGAGGACTCCGGGTAAGTTCTACTATGTTCTATTATCAACGAATGCATGTATGAGTGAAATGACTGTTTGTTATACATTGAAAGCATGATCATACCATATTAATTGTTAAACATGGACATGAAATTGGGGTATGATGTGAAGAGGGAGGAAACATGATCTCTTTTAGACTGTCACCAGTGGTTTGGTACCACAAGTGGGTTGGCCCCACATATTATATTTTGTGACTAAGTCTCAGTGGTTTGGACCCACCAGTGGTTTGGTACCACATATATTATTTCTGTGACTCGCCTCAGTGGTTTGGTACCACAGTGGGTTGGCCCCACCTATAATCATTAAGGGATTGTCACCAGTGGTTTGGTACCACAAATGGATTGGCCCCACACATTACATTTTGTGACTTATGTCACCAGTGGTTTGGAACCACCAGTGGTTAGGTACCACCAGTGGCTAGGTGCCACAGATATTGGGTAGATTCAGGATATATGGTGGATGGGCAAAATAGGTTGGTTGGGCTGCATTACATCCATACTTAATATATGAATTTGTGTGAGAGCCCAAAACTCATTTGGATGAGGATTTACACACTGAGTCTCGGTGACTCACCCCTCCGTTAAATTTTACAGGTAACCATTAGACCGCGGATATGGAGCTGAGGTGGACTCGAGGTGGCCATGCATAATGTTTTAAGTAACTTTTATCTTAAATTTTTTTATTATCTAAGTTTGGATTTTGGTGTTGTAATAGGGCCACTTAAGCATTAACTTGGGTTTTACTATGAATTTGTTATCGCATGCCTAATAATTTATCAAATGGGAGTTTTCTAAAATTAAAAGCTCTGGAATATTGATTTTCCAATTTGTTGATAAACAATGGGTTTCAAGTAATAAATTGACTAAAGTTTCCAACCAAAAACTGCGATATTGTTTTCAAATGACAGCTTAACGAAATTTTCCTAGAATTTGATTTTGGAATAAGAAACCTGAACTTTATTACGGCTTAAGTTAAACAATTGTTTAAAATATCCGTCAAAAACATAGTGATATGCAAAATTTTTCTCAACACATGATTTTAAATCTATTTTCCAAAATTTTCTTTCCCGTAACATACCAGATTCGGTCGTAGCATTTTGACCGGGTTTAGGGTGTTATAATTGTGGTATCAGAGCTAGTTTTAAACACTCGGCCGTGGGTATGGGGGGATTAAAATGTTTTAGAAGATGGCTAGAAAGTGATTTAAAAATATATGTGTCTTTTGGAAGCATGTCACTCGAGTCTCCGGCACCAAATCCGCACGGTAAGTCTTCTGACTTTTGATTTTTGGTGCATAAAGTGAGTATGATATGTTGTGATTGTTTGTGTTAAGGAATACAACTTTAGAGAGTGAAACCTTAGGTGTGCATGAAATGGCGAGAACTGCTTATAATACTCTTCTGATAAAACTACTCGGTAATAAACAGTGGAAAAACACACTAACTCATAAAACTTTTAATCAGATTAAGTCGAAACGATAGTTATGAGTACTAAGGGACGTGGTCATGGCATGCGAGGCCGTGGTAGAGGCCGGGGTGTCGGGTTTGAACCTTCGAAATCAGGACATAGGTCGGAGGGTGAAGTGCCAGTGCCGCCAGTAGTGGAAGCTAAATTTCGAGATCAAACTGGGGGAGATGATACTGTGTCTCAGGCGATGTAACGCGCTTTGGAGAGAGTGGCTAGAGCGAGTGTGGGATCGACAGCTCAGAAATTTTTGTCGAAATGACTTAGAGCTAATGGAGCCGAGATGTTTAGGGGTGTTTCTGGTGTGGCCCCTAACGTAGCTGAATACTGGTTAGAAGCGGTGGAGCGTATTATGGATGACCTCAACTGTATCGCTGAAGAGAAATTGATGGGTGTAGTGTCTCTCCTCCGAGATGAGGCATATCAATGATGGCTCACGATTAGGGATGGCACAACAGCTGATCACATCACCTGGGAGTTCTTTAAATCGGCATTTCAAAGGAAATATATCGGGTCGGGTTATGTGGACGCTCAGCGGAAGGCATTCCTTAATTTAGTTTAGGGAAGTAAGTTAGTGGTCGAGTATGAGGCAAAATTTTTACGTCTGAGCCGCTATGCCCGAGGTATTGTTGCAACAGATCATGAGCACTATGTCCGATTTGAGGATGGCCTGAGAGACGAGTTACGAGTATTAATAGCTCCGCAATGAGAAAGGGAGTTTCCCGTTTTGGTTGAGAAGGCTAAGATAGCCGAAGAGGTGAAGAGGTCTGAAAAACAGAACCAGGACAGAGACAGGAGTAGAAATAAAAGAAGTTTTGGGCCATCAGGGTCTACTGGAGGTTTTCAGAAGAGGTTTAGATTAGGCGGGCCGAGTCAAGCTGCGAAGCCTGTTGCTGTTCAGTGGCCACCGCAGTGCACTCGATGCGGAAAATTTCATTCGGGTGAGTGTTGGGCAGGTAATAGAGGATGTTTTAGATGTGGGTCGATGGACCATCGGATAAAGGATTGCGCACGAAAGCCAGTCAGGGCACAATCAGAGGTTCAAAGACGTGCACAATTCAGAAGAGATGGTTAGCAACCGCAGAGAGGTCGTGGTCCGGCCAGAGGAGGAAATGGCCTCGGTCAAGGGCGTGGAGCACCGGGCAGAGGTGCTGGGAATACAGATGTGAGACAACCTGGATTGGTCTATGCCTGTGTGTATGCTATGCTCTGTGTGTTGTGTTGGTGTGTTTGAGGGTCCCGGGAAGGCTTGGGGTTAAACCTGAGCCTTGCTGAAAATTTCTGTTTTAGGCCCTTTGGGGAGGAAAGCTAGTTGAGTTGGGTCTTAAAGGACGTTGTTTGTGTTGAATGACACAAGAGTTGGAGTGGTAAGGAGGCAAGGAGGCGCCACTTAAGGTTTAGGTGGGTGACGCCACAAGGGAGCTTGAGAGAGCAGGTTCAAGTCACACTAACAGCATTAAGAAGCTTTATTTTTGCGCCTAGGGAGCTAGAGTAGTGGACGCAGCAAGGGCTCTTCATGGATGAGTGTTGAATGAGTCAAATGTTTTTGAATGAGTGGTGAGGAGGTGTTGGTAGAGTTTGAATGGGTCAACAAGTTTGAATGGGTGTGGAAGAGTGGAAGTAGAAGAGAAACATGGGATTTGAGGTTGGTGGGAGTGATGGCCGAATGTGGGTAACTTGTAGGGAGGGGAAAGAATTTGGTTGAGTGTTAGCTTAGGGGCGTGCCAAAATTCTTGACGTTGAGGCATTGTTCTCCTCTTTTGTTTTTTGTATATTCGGTCTTATGGGGTTAGCATAGTGCCGTTTATGATATTTCATTTTTGGGAGTGAGTAGAAAACCGAATGTTGGAGGTGCATCTTGTTCTTTCTTTTCATTTCGGCAATCACCTTGTGTTTAAGCAAAATAGTTCTCTCTTCTTTTCTATACCTGTGTCGAAACCCTCATTCTTTTAATTCCCTTTTTGTTCCTCTGTTACATATCATTTCCTATTTCGTCAAGCCATAGTTGAACCTTCATTCACTCTTTATTTTCTTCTCATTTTTGTTTCTCCTCGTTTTATTCTCTTCTTTATTCCACCTTCTTTAGCTGAAACTCTTTGAAACCACCCCTTTGCCGAATCTCTTCTTCTACTTTACTCAATCTCTTAAACCTCACAACTGAAGCCCTCTTCTCTTCTCCCTCTTTTCTCTTCTTTATCCATACGTTGTGTTAGCCGAATCTACCAAGGCCATTAGATATCCATTTTCTTCAAAGCCGAAACTACCATTAACTTTCTTCGTTTTCTTCAAACTCTTACTTTTCCTATTTTTATCAAGTGCCGAATACTTCTTGCTTTGCCGTTCACTTTTTGGGGGTAAAGGCCGAATCGAATCACCCTTTTACCGAGAGTGCATGCCGAATCCTCTGGTGTGATTCGTTAGAAGTAGAGGTAAGGGGTTCTTTTTCTATTCATTTCGACTAGGTTATATTCGTATAGATTACCTAAACTAATCTTTTGATTAGGCAATCAGTATTTCTTTTGAGTAACTGATTAGGGTTCTCTCCATGGATACAAGTACTGGTCAAGTTGAGAAGGAGAGGGTACCCGTGGTATCCATCCCAAGGTCCAAGAAGCACGCGGTGTCTGCTGTTTGAGATTGGCCACCGGGTTGTGGGCCAGCTTCCGAGCAGAATTGTAGACAGATAGCAGTAGTTCCTGTTAGCGATAGTGTCGACATAGAAAGCGTTGTATTACGTGTTATCAGGTGTATAACTCTCACACACTTCGTATTTTAATTATGTTATTAACTCTGTTGGCTAAAAGCCGAAGTGATGAAAGGGGATCACTAAGATACCCTTGTGGGTAAGATCGAGGACTCTGGGTAAGTTCTACTATGTTCTGTTATCAACGAATGTATGTATGAGTGAAATGTCTGTTTGTTATACATTGAAAGCATGATCATACCATATTAATTTTTAAACATGGACATGAAATTGGGGTATGATGTGAAGAGGGAGGAAACATGATCTCTTTTAGACTGTCACCAGTGGTTTGGTACCATAAGTGGGTTGGCCCCACATATTATATTTTGTGACTAAGTCTCAGTGGTTTGGTACCACATATATTATTTTTGTGACTCGTCCCAGTGGTTTGGTACCACAGTGGGTTGGCCCCACCTATAATCATTAAGGGATTGTCACCAGTGGTTTGGTACCACAAGTGGATTGGCACCACACATTACATTTTGTGACTTTTGTCACCAGTGGTTTGGAACCACCAGTGGTTAGGTACCACCTATGGCTAGGTGCCACAGATATTGGGTAGATTCAGGAGATATGATGGATGGACATAATAGGTTGGTTAGGTTGCATTACATCCATACTTAATATATGAATTTGTGTGAGAGCCCAAAACTCATTTGGATGGGGATTTACACACTGAGTCTCGGTGACTCACCCCTTTATTAAATTTTGTAGGTAACCGTTAGACTGCGGATATGGAGCCGAGATGGACTCGAGGTGGCCATGCATAATGTTTTAAGTAACTTTTATCTTAATTTTTTTTATTAATTAAGTTTGGATTTTGGTGTTGTAATAAGGCCACGTAAGCATTAACTTGGGTTTTACTATGAATTTGTTATCGCATGCCTAATAAATTATCAAAGTGGGAGTTTTGTAAAATTAAAATCTCTGGATTAATGATTTTCCAATTTGTTGATAAACGATGGGTTTCAAGTAATAAATTGACTAAAGTTTCCAACCAAAAACTGCGATATTGTTTTCAAATGATAGCTTAAAGGAATTTTCCTAGAATTCGATTTTGGAATAAGAAACCTGAACTGTATTACGGCTTAAGTTAAACAATTGTTTAAAATTTTCATCAAAAACATAGTGATATGCAAAATTTTTCTCAACACATGATTTTAAATCTGTTTTCCGAAATTTTCTTTACTGTAACATACCAGATTCGGTCGTAGCGTTTTGACCGGGTTTGGGGTGTTACAGCACTTGTGCGACCTCGGTAGGTGTCTTGCTATTCTCTTATTTTTGAATGATGAAGATGCAAGATTCTAATTCTATTTCCTGGAATTTTGTGTTAGGCGAAGAGTTCTGAGCAGTAATTCTCATCTCTCGGTTTTGACAGTGTTAACATAGGCTCGCGGTTAGCGGTAAGTCGAGTTCGAACTAGCACTCTTTTGGTCAAAATCGTTAGTTTAATCTGTAACGCCCCAAAAATGAAGGGTTAGTAAGTTTGCTTAATTTCCATGTTGTGCTTGAACAACTAGTTATTTGAGTGTATTTGGGGGTTCTAAGGTGGCCTGGGTTTGAGTCAGAGCTATGGAAAAAATTTAATTTTTGCTCATAAGGGGAACTGGCAGTTAACAGTAGGACTTATGTATAATTATGTGTGTTTTGTGACACAAATAAACCTGTGGCCTGATGGTGGTGGCGTCATTAGGAGGGCAAGGAGAGAGGGGTTCGAACCCTTTGGCAAGAAAATGAGGGCATTTATTTTATGCCTTGGGTGCGGAAGAAGTAGAGTTTAGATCAAACTTTGCATGGGAGGTTGAACACTTGGTCAAAAATTTCAAATGAGAGGAAGGAAGCAATTCTAAGAGATTTTGGTGGAGAAAATCAGGGAAGTGGATATGTGTGGGAGTGTTGGCCGAATTTGGGTGTGTGGCTAAGAGTGAAATTTCAGCTAGAAGGGTGTCATTTGGGGCATTTCGGCAACCTTGTGTGTAAGTAGAAACGAAAAATCCTTTCTTTGCCTTTTAGGTTTTCTTTTGTTCATCTTGGTATTTTCTTTATATATTGACGTTTTATGCAACATTGTTACCATTCGGGTCTTTTTCCCGTTCTTTATTTCCCCAACTATTGCCCACTCCCTGTCGAAACACCTGTTCTTCTTTTAGTTTCTTTGGCCGAACTCAACATCCTCCTTTCCTCTCGTTTTTCTTATCTGTTCTTTTCTAGATAGCCGAATCTATCTATCCCCTTGTTCTCAACATTTTTCTCTTGTTCTTCAAGTTGGAGTAAGCCGAGATCAAATTCTTCTTCCCTCTATTATATTTCCATCTCTGGGGCCGTACGTGTTTATTTCTTTTTACTCAAAGAAACCTGTTCCTGTCGAATTTTAGAGTAAGTATTATCGACTTTCTTTTAGTCAATTCTCGTTGTTAGTACTATTCTTTGCTCTACTTTGTCGAATCTTCCCTTCCTTCAGTAGACTGACATTGATTGGTATTTATGTTCTCTCGAAGCGTAAAGGGGGACAAGCGTCCGGAAGCGATCGACACGTACTCTTAGTCCCTGATCAAGTAGGCATTCTCGCTTTGTGGTTGGTTTGAGGTCTGATCTTGCCTAAGGGTTTGGTATTGGTCAAAGGTCGAATTTGACCATTTGTTCAATCTCTTTTAATAAGTGTGTATTGCAACGTAGAATCCATTCAGGGGTTCTTAATCTTCGTTGATATTTGGAGAGGACTTAGCAAAACGCGGTCAATCAAGGTATGAATAAGTGTGGTTTCGGTTTATGTTGAGGAAAAGGAGGATAACTCTTCTGATCAGATGACTAACTGATAGTCTTATCTAATGTAGGATCGGCGCTAAGGGATTCGTAGCACGTTTCGTAATCAAAGTGTGTAATCGTACACCCATTACCATACTGTTCAAACACTGGATACTGTTGTCTCTCACTTCTGTACTACTGTGTGTCGGTAAAAGCTGAAAAGTCATATTTTTGGCATCTAAAGGCCCTCGAGTGTGTGAATGCTCGTAGGGATAAATCAAGCCACAATCGTTGGTATTAGATCGTAAAGGCCGCCACGAACATTTTCGTGGGTTTAGGTCGTAATGGGCATCGATGGGCCGAGCCCCACATGGCTAAAGTCCCCAGTAAAATGATAACAATGAACTGGGCTATGAAGTTCGCATAGCCGCAACCGATATTGGGAGGAGTGGGCCACACGAGCGTGTGGGCCCATTTGGGGCGATGATTGGGCTTTGGGCCCAATTGCATCGTTTTGACTAGAAAGGGTATCTGTGTCACTCGAGGCAACTGTAGGCCTTTTGGGTTAATGTTTTTGTAATAAGGCCTTTTGGGGATTTTTAACTTTTATTTTGTATTTTCTTTTGATTACTCTCTGTTGGACTAGGAAACGATGATTTTTAAAGCGATAACGTTTTTAAAGTAAATCACGATTTCTAAAACTTAAAGTTGATTCTTTGAATAAGCTTCCGCAATATTGAATCCTGTTTAATAAACGATTTGATCAATAAGGGAATAACGAGTTTATGATTTTACTACCTTAAACGTCTCAAAGTGAACTAACATTTAGTATTGAGTTTTTATCGAACTAGAAGTTTTTTTCAAACGTCACTTGATGTGACACATCAATTCGGGCCTAACATCTAGAATAGGTTTGGGGTGTTACATTTAGTGGTATCAGAGCCAGGTTGCAAAATTCAGCTATGGAATGGGTTTTGAAAATTTTCTAATCTGTTTAAATTTTGGTTTGGGAAGTAATTTGTTACTGAAAGTGTGGCACACTGAGTCTCCAGTACCAAATCTGTAAGTTCTCTGACACTGTACTCTGTTATATACTGAAATGATTATATTGAGAAACTACTAGGGATAGTAGTAGTACGTTGAAACTCCTTAGTTAGAGAAACTGAGACTGTAGGAGACTGAAAACGGTAGTGAGATTTCGATCTGTGAAAACAACCCTACTTACTGTTCATCATAAAATATCCGTTAATAGTTATGGGAATTATAAGCTGATGCATAAAACTTTTAAATCAAATAAATACACTACAGTGGCATGAGCACAAGAGGTCGCGGAAGGGGTTCACGGGGCCGGGGTAGAGGCCGAGGTGCTAGGGCTGGGTATTCAGCATCAGGACACATGCCTGCTAGGGAAGCGCAACCCTCACCAGTGACTGAGACGAGGTCTCATGACCGAGCTGGTGGGAATGATATGCTGTCCTAAGTGATGTTGCGGGTTCTTGAAAGGGTTGCTGGAGTAAGTACTGGGTCAGTAGGCCGAGGGTCAATTTCTGAACGAATCTGATCGAATAGGGCAGAAATTTTCAGGGGCATCTCTGGTGTAGCCCCGAATGTGGCAAAATATTGGTTGGAGGCTATCGAGCGAATAATGGATGACCTCGATTGTACGGTGGAGAAAAAACTAAAAGGAGTAGTGTCTTTACTGTGAGATGAGTCATATCAATGGTGGCTTACCGTGAGGGAAGGCATGTAGGCCGACCATTTGACATGGGACTTCTTTAAGACGGCCTTCTAAAGAAATTATGTCGGGGCGAGTTATGTGGATGCCCGAAAGAAGGAATTTCTGAGTCTGGTCCAGAGAAATAAGTCTATAGTAGAGTATGAGGTAGAGTTTCTGCGGTTGAGCCGGTATGCTTGGGGCATAGTCGCGACTAAGTATGAGCGCTGCGTGCGATTCGAGGATGGTCTCCAAGATGAGTTGCGGGTGTTGATAGCTCTGTAGAGGGAAAGAGACCTTACTGTCCTGGTTGAGAAGGCAAATCTTGCTAAGGATGTAAAACGCTCAGAGCGTCAAAATAAGAGGGATTTTGGGCCCTCAAATTTTTCTGGTGGGCCTAAGAAGAGGCTTAAATTTGATGGGCTAGTCCGAGCTGGGGTTCCTACTGTTGCTGTCAGACCGCAGCCTTGCGCTGTGTATGGGAGATCTCATCAGGGTGAGTGTTGGAAAAGAACTGGGGTGTGCTTTAGATGTGGGTTTAGGGATCACAGGGTTAAAGACTATATCAGAGGCCTAGTCAGATGCAAGCTGTGGGTCAGCGCTATGTTCAACCAGGGGGAGGTGGTCAGCAGCCATCGAGAGGCCGGGGTCAAGCCAGAGGGGGAAATGGATTGGGATGAGGTCGTGGAACACCGGGAAAAGGTGCTGGTAACATGGAGGCGAGAAAGCCAGCATTGGTCTATGCTGCTCGGTACCGAGAGGATTGCGATGCTCCTGATGTCATAACTGGTACTTTCCTTATTTATAATGTACCATATACCGTTTTAATTAATATTGGGTCTACGCAGTCATATCTTGCATGTACTGTGTCTAAGACATTGGGCATATTGATAGGGAAATGTCAATGGTTAGTCAACTGGGACAGTCGATTAGAGTGAATAAACTATTTAGAGATGTGCCCGTAGAGGTCCAAGGGGTTGTCTCTCCGGCAGATTTGATGGAACTGCCGTTTGGCAAATTCGACCTCATTTTGGGCATGAATTGGTTAGTGAAACACCGTGAGATTTGGATTGCGCTACTAAGCGTATGGTATTGAAGTCTTCGGAGGATGATGAGGTGGTTGTGATAGGGGAGCGAAGAGATTATTTATCTAATGTAATCTCAGCACTAAGGGGAGCGAGAAACTGGTTCGCAAGGGTTGCGAGACATTCTTAGCTTATGTCAGCATTTTTGATTCTATGGGTCCGTCCGTTAAGAATGTCAGAACTGTGAAGGAGTTTCTGGATGCATTTCCCAAAGACCTTCCGGGGTTGCCTCCAAACCATAAGGTCAAATTCGACATTGACCTCCTACTGGGAACGGCTCCGATGTCTATCGCCCCTTATAGGATGGTGCCGAAGGAGCTGGTAGAATTAAAGGCTCAGATCCAAGAGCTACTGGGCTGAGGATTCATTCGGTCGAGTGTGTCTCTATGGGGAGCACCAGTATTGTTCGTGAAGAAGAAGGATGGGTCCATGCGTGTGTGTATTGATTATCATCAACTGAGTAAATTGACGATTAAGAACAAATACCTGTTACCAAGGATAGACGATCTGTTTGACCAGCTGCGAGGAGCTTCGGTTTTCTCCAAGATAGATCTTAGATCGGGGTACCATCAACTAAGGGTTAAGGAGGCAGATGTGTACAAGATGCATTCATGACTCGTTATGGACATTACGAGTTTCTGGTCATGCCATTTGGGTTGACGAATGCACCAGCTGCTTTCATGGATATGATGAACCGGGTTTTCCAACCCTATTTGGATAGGTTTGTGGCAGTGTTTATAAATGACATTCGTGTGTATTCAAGAACCGAGGAGGATCATGATTTGTATCAACGAATTGTGCTGTAAATATTGAGAGGAAAGCAGCTTTATGCCAAGTTCAACAAGTGCGAGTTTTGGCTGCTAGAGGTGACATTTCTGGGTCATGTAGTGTTTGCCGAGGGGATTAGGGTTGATCATTGGAAAATTGAGGCCATATTGGACTGGAAGCCACCAAAGACGGTATCTGAGATTCGAAGTTTTCTGGGTTTGGCTGGGTATTACAGACGGTTCGTTGAGGGGTTCTCACTGATTGCTGCACCCCTAACTAAGTTACTACGTAAAGGGGTGCCGTTTAATTGGGCTGATAAGCAGCAGGAGAGTTTTGAAAAACTGAAGAAGGTTCTGACTGAACCTCCAGAATTGATACAGCCAGAGTCTGGAAAGGAATTTAATGTCTACTGTGATTCGTCGCACACTGGATTGGGTTGTGTGCTAATGCAAGAAGGTAAGATGGTGGCTTATGCGTCTCATCAGCTTAAGCCGCATGAGGTGAATACCCCACTCATGACTTGGAATTAGCTACGGTGGTATTCGCGCTAAAGATTTGGAGACATTACTTGTACAGGGAAAAGTCGATCGTTTATACCGATCATAAAAGCCTCAAGTACCTCCGTACTCAGACGGAGTTGAATCTTAGGCAACCAAGATGGATATAGTTGGTTAAGGATTATGATTACTCGATTGAGTACCATCTGGGGAATGCTAACATAGTAGCGGATGCATTGTTCCGTAAGGTTGTATCTGATCTAAGAGCAATGTTTGCTCGTCTCAGCTTGTTTGAGGATGGTAGTCTGTTAGCTAAACTTCAAGTGAAACCGACTTGGATTGATCAAATTAAGGAGAACCAGTTGCTGGATGAATTGTTGGTTCCTTGTTTCCGACTGGTGAAGAAGGAAGAGACTGTGGACTTTGGGTTGAATAGTGAGGGAGTATTATGCTTCCGTGGGAGAGTCTGTGTACCGAGGGATTCTGAATTAAGGCAGTCCATACTGCAGGAGGCGCATAGTAGTCCGTATGCTATGCATCCTAGTGGGAACAAGTTATACCGAGACCTGCGTGAACTGTACTGGTGGCCAGGGCTTAAGCGTGAGGTTACCAATTTTGTAGGTAATTGTTTGACATGCCAGCAAGTAAGGCTGAGCATCAACTGCTGATAAACCGTAAAAGTAACATATTTTAATCCCACATTTAGTATGCTTTTGGATGATTTATCCTCTGTTTCATATAAAAAGGTGATTTTAATCCTTTCTTTTCATGTCTTATACCTAGGAAAGCACCCAAGGATGAAAAGAAGGAGAAACGGGAAAGCACCCAAGGATGAAAAGAAGAAGAAACGGGCTTAAAATTGACCAAATTGGGCCAAGAGAGAAATTGACACGGCCTGGCCCAAAGACCACATGGCCGTGCCTCATTAAACGTCTGAACACGGCCTGGCCTCGATTCACACGGACGTGTGCCATGGCCGTGCCCCTGTCACTGGAAAGAGCAATTTCATTCGAGAAAGGATACTTGGAGGCAAAGAAACACATTCTAAAGCCTATTCACACACCCTATTAGGAATTCTACTTAAATTAGGATACTTAGGGGCCAAGTAAGGCATCTCAAAGTCTATATAAACATCCAAGGGGGCAACTTAAAAGGGAGTTCGGCAGAAGCCGAAACGAGAGTCGAGCTAGGCCAAGGAGCCAAGCCGAAAAGGTCAGAATTGTGGGAATCACTCGAAGTTAGCCAATTGATCCATCCTAAAAATCGAAATTATACTCAAGACGGTGAAATCCTCTTTCAATTCCTTCAGGGAGTTTTAGGAATTTCTTATGTTTTGTTTTATCTTTTCTCTTGAGATGGTTTCTTTCTTAGTTATGAACTAAACCCCTTAGATACCTGAAGGGGATGAAACCAAGATGAATCTTGTTATTTGATTTCTGAATTTTATGATAATTACTTAGTTTGTTCTTAATTATGCATGCTTAATCCAAATCTGATGTGCTTAGGTGGAGGAGGAATAGACCCTGCTTAAGAGTAGATCTAACGTAATTAAGCGGAGTTGATCGAACGCCTAGAGATAGGGTTACGAGATTTTGCCAGATTAGGGTGAAACCTAATATGGGAATCCACAGATCGATTTACTGCTATTCTAGGGGGTTATTATAATAGAACGAGAGTTCCACTAATTAACCTAGGGTTAGACGTTATTCGCCTCGAGAGAGGGTTTAATATAGGTTAGGTAGTTATACGGGTCAAGCTAAGTAAATAAATCATATTATTCAGGGTTAGATAACAACTGAAGTCTAAGTGGATTCTTCCTGAGGGTATCGTCGTGATCAATTGAGTTTTTCTTCATGTTATTTCCCAATTCGTTCTTTTTGTCTTAGTTTCCTTAGCTTAGTCATTGTTAATTTAGATTAAAACAAACTTCACTTTATTTTTAAGGCTAAATAATAAAAAGAAAGTTAGTATTAATACTTTTGGTTCCTTTGGGTTCGATATCAGGTCTTGCCTAAGCTATACTACTGTTCGATAGGTACACTTGCCTTTAATCGTTGTCATAGTTAGTTTCCAGGTTTGATCATTATTTTATAAATTTTAAAGCTCTGATTTTAGCAATCAAGTTTTTGGCACCGTTGCCAGGGAACTAAAATATTAAGAAAACTCTATTTTTATTACTTTAGCCATTATTTTTATTTTCTGCAATTTATTCTGTTTTTAGTTTAATTTTTAATTTTGCTACTAGTTTATGACTAGAAGGAACCCGAGAGGACCTTTAGTATACGATAGTGATATTGAAGCTACCGCTCGAAGGAATCGCCGGGAAATCAGGTGAGCCCTAAATTATACAGAAAGAGAGGAAGAAGACAGATCCAATCCTCCTAAAGGGATGGACGAAATTAATCCACCACCATACGATGTGGGGGAACGCAACGCTCCACGCACCATGTTTGATTATGCTAAACCACATCTAACAGGAGCAGAATCAAGTATTGTTAGGCCTGCTATAATCGCTAATAAATTTGAATTAAAGCCTAACACAATACAAATGATTCAACAGTTTGTTCAATTTGATGGTTTATAGGACGAAGATCCAAGTACTCATATAGCTAATTTCTTAGAGTTCTGTGATACCTTCAAAATAAATGGCGTTTCTGATGATGCCATACGTCTTCGATTATTCCCTTTTTCATTAAGAAATAAAGCCAAACCGTGGTTAAACTCGTTACAAAGAGGGTCAATCACTACATGGGATCGAATGACTGAAAAGTTTTTAATGAAATATTTTCCTTCGGCCAAAACGGCCAAATTGCGGAATGATATCTCTTCTTTTGTGCAGATGGATGTAGAAACATTATACGACGCATGGGAGAGATACAAGGATCTCTTGAGGAGATGTCTACACCATGGCTTACCTTTGTGGCTCAAGTCCAAACATTCTATAACGGTGTAAACCCCTCAACGAGGCAACTAATCGACTCAGCAGCCGGTGGAACTCTGAACAATAAAACTCCTGAAGCAGTGTACGAGTTCATTGAAGAGATGGCACTGAATAATTATCAGTGGCAAGGCACCAGGGACAATTCCTACTAAGGTAACCAGTGGTTTTAACCTCGACGTAGTCACCAGGTTATCTAATTAGTTAGAGATGATGAATAAAAAGACTGATGCTCTAAATAATCTCTCGGTGGTACACCCAGAAATACAATATGATTCAAGAGGCATGGCGAATCTTGAGTACCCACCCTACGGATATGGCATGGAAAATGAGCAAGCTCACTATACGGGTAACTATTCTAGAGCAAAAAATAATTTTTATAATGACACTTATAATGCAGGTTGGAGGTACCATCCCAATTTCTCATGGGATGAACAAAATAGCCAAAGACCGGAACTTCATCCAGATTTTCAACAACCACTTCACCAACAAGAAGAGGAGTCTAACATTGAAGAGATGCTGAGAAAATTCATGGAAACCACAGATACCCGTCTCCAAGACACTGAGAAAATAGTTAAAAGTCAACAAACACCGATTGAAGAGAACAAGAACCGATTAGAAGAACTTACTAAGTCACTAAAGTAGTCGAACAACTTGCAAAGTTAATGTCCAAACGACCGCAGGGACGTCCACCAAGTAACACAGAGATCAACCCAAAGGAGCAAATCCAAGCCATCACAGCTCATGATAGTAAAATGTTAGATGAACCCATCTCAAACCAAGAAAACGAGGTAGAAGAAGGTAAAGTTGAGGTGACACAAGAAAAGCCAAAACCGGTAATCAAAGAATACCAACCTCGCATTCCTTACCCCGAAGTATTAAAAAGAAATGATACAAAGGAATAGTTCGGTAAGTTTCTTAAACTTTTAAAGAAATTACATATCAACTTACGTCTTTTTGAAGCTCTTTCGCAGATGCCAGACTCTAGAAAATTTTTAGGGGAGCTGTTAACGAAAAAGCAAAGGATAGACGAGGAATCACATGTGGAACTCAACGCAAAGTGCTCGGCAATTCTACAAAATCGACTACCATAGAAATTAAAAGATTCAGGGAATTTGACAATTCCATGCATAATTGGCAGTTTATCTATAGAAAATGCGTTAGCCGATTTAGGGGCAAGCATAAATGTTATGCCTTATAAACTGTTTAAACAACTAGGTCTAGGGAAACCCAAACAAACTAGGATGAGCGTTCAATTAACTTATAAAACTATCAAAATTCCTAGGGGTATAATAGAAAATGTTCTAATCAAAATTGATAAATTCATATTCCCAGTAGACTTTGTTGTTTTAGACATGGATGAGGATAATAATATTCCTTTAATCTTAGGAAGACCCTTTTTAGCAATTGCCAGAACTAAAATTGATATCTATGCAGGTGAACTCATATTTCGCGTAGGCGACGAGATAGTCACTCTTCAACCTCTTGACTCGGCCAGAACATCAAGTGATAAAGAATACCAACCTCGTGTGCCATATCCCGATGTAATAAAGAAAAACCACACAGAGGAAGAATTCGGTGAACTCACACTTCATGTAGACGACGAAACAATCACTCTTCAAGCTCTTGACCCAACTAGGACATCGAGTAATAAAGGTACAAATGATAATTTTATTGATAACCATTTGGTTCAACCTTCTTTACAGGAATCATCATGAAATCACCTAGCTAAGCTAGATCTTAGACCTTGTGCCAACAAAAAAGTATTAGATGAGGAACGAAGCCTTAGGGTCGAAAAACTAGAAGAGTGGACAACACAATTTAAAAAAGAACTGGAACCACACGAAATGAAACCGACGGAAACCCCAAATGAGCTGATAGGAACAACAAATCACATCAAAATAGACGATCAGATACTGTTGAATAAGGAATACCCTCGAATCACCAATTCAGACCTCAAGGCAAACGAAGAAATCACTTTTGAGGTACTTAATGTCTTCCTATACGGGACAATCGAGGTAAGCAATCTTAAATTCAGCACTTTTGAGGTAAACACTACTCGACTGAAACTTTATATAAAAAATCAAGTTGAGCGCATGAGAAAGGATTTTCACCTCCTCAAACCACCATGACCATACGAATAAGAGGTACAGTCTAGCTTAAGACTATAAACGAGTGCTTCTCGGGAGGCAACCCGAGCACTAACCTCATTTAATTTTCATATTTTATTTTAATTTTTACTTTCATATTTTTTTCAGCATCTAACTACAAACTAACCGAATAAGTAAAACACGATTTCCATACCACACGGCCGTGGCCGTAGCTGTGGCCGTGTGGACACCACGAGTAGGCACATGGGCGTGGACCGTGTCACTATTTACTTTTATTTTTTATTTTTAGTTTTATCTTCATTTATTTATTTTTTTATTTTCCTTATTATTTTCTTTTTATTATTTATGTCATTTAGATTTAGCTTAGGTTACAATAAAATTCGACCGGCTGCTTTGAGGATTCAATTTCAAACGGTTCGAGGCGATTCCCCACTTTCACCTCCAATCCTATCCGGTTTCTTTTCATTAACTTCATCCAAAATTCAGGAAGTTTCACATCTCTCCCTATCTTTTGATTGTCTCACTATATTGTCATATTATCTATCTTTGTACATTGAGGGCAATGTACATCTTAAGTGTTGGGGGGGTTAACTATAGTATCATTTGAAAACCCCTAAATTATGCCTTGTTCTAAAGAAAGTCTCTCATATTATGATTAGAATGAAAATTCCTTTGAATTATGATTTTTATTGATATTTTTTAGAGTAAGTCATTGATAATTGTGCATTGATGATTAAATTTGAAGGATACCAGAGAATCAAGCATGATAAGTCTATTTTTTTTGAAAAAAAATTTAGGTTGTCTACCTGAATTTGAATATTACTTTGAAGTTTGAAATTTACGAGGTTGACATCAAAGACCCATAATTTTTTTGTGAGATTTTGTGCCTTATAGAGCATATATTCTTTTTCTTGCTCACCTTATTGATTATGAATGTGTAAACATTGATTTGTTATTCTAGAACTTGCATTGATCATACATGTCGAGACCACACCTATGATTTGATATACAGAGATGATAAAGGCACCTAGGATTTAATCCACTTACTCCACTAAAAAGCGTAGCTTCACAATTAACCCCTAGTAAACCCCGTTGAGCCTAACAACCCTTTTTATTGACTCACCCACTAATATATCCCAAAACCCTTTGTATTTGTTATTACCATCCCTCTAATTACCCTTTTTGTCGAGATTTGATTTTGAGCAGTTACCTAACTATGTTCTATAATTCAGTTGTAAAGTCATTATCATTTATAGTTTTTTCTAAAAAGAAAAGAAAAGAGAGAGAATATTTATTAGTAGTTCTATGATTAAGTGAGCTTACATGTTCAAATTTCCAATTCTTAAGGAAAAAAAAAAGCTCGTATTATTAGTTTTCAATTAATGTAATTATTTAAAGATTAGTTCATTTTTTCTAGTTAGGTAAATTATCAGGTCAATCTCGATTCTAACCTTCTAATTCAGCCTTTATCCACACCTTTAACCTTAGCCCCGTTACAACCCTAACAAAGGACTTTTGATCTGTTTATCATCTCATTTTACAGTGGTAGAGATTTGATTTTCAGGCAAGCCTATGGGATTAACTTTTCATGTTTGACTTATGAGTGATCTTCTAATTTTGAACCTTAAGCACTTTTTAAGTGATTTGAGTGAATCTTTTGTGAGGATGTCAATCCTTGTAGGTTTTTAATTAAAGGTAATTATTTAGATAAGGGGAAACGCCTAGGTTTTCGTGCTACAAATATATGACTTTGATTGTTTGAATCTTTAGGACTCTTTGAGTTGAATTATCCATGTATGAATTATCTCAGAATTATGATGAGACATTGTTGATAAAAATTATAAATTATGGAAAGTTCGTTTTAATTGTAAGTTGAGAATTTTGCTTAAGGACAAGCAAAAGCTTAAGTGCGGGGGTATTTGATAAACCGTAAAAGTAACATATTTTAATCCTACATTTATTATGCTTTTGGATGATTTATCCTCTGTTTCATATAAAAAGGTGCTTTTAATCCTTTCTTTTCATTTCTTATACCCAGAAAAGCACCCAAGGATGAAAAGAAAGAGAAACGGGCTTAAAACGGACCAAATTGGGCCAAGAGAGAAATCGACACGGCCTGGCCCAAAGACCACACGGCCGTGCCTCATTAAAAGTCTGAACACGACCTGGCCACGATTCACACGGGCGTGTGCCATGCCGTGCCCTGTCGCTGGAAAGAGCAATTTCATTCGGGAAAGGATACTTGGAGGCAAAGAAACACATTCCAAAGCCTATTCAAACACCCTATTAGTAATTCTACTTAAATTAGGATACTTAGGGGCCAAGTAAGGCATCTCAAAGTCTATATAAACACCCAAGGGGGAAACTTAAAAGGGAGTTCGGTAGAAGCCGAAACGAGAGTCGAGCTAGGCCAAGGAGCCAAGCCAGAAAGGTCAGAATTGTCGAAAACGCTCGAAGTTAGCCAGTTGATCCATCCCAAGAAGCAGGAATTATACTCAAGACGGTGGAATCCTCCTTCAATTCCTTCATGGAGTTTTAGGAATTTCTTATGTTTTGTGTTATCTTTTCTCTTGAGATGTTTTCTTTCTTAGTTATGAACTAAACCCCTCAGATACTTGAAGGGGTGAAACCTAGATGAATCTTGTTACTTGATTTCTAAATTTTATGATAATTACTTAGTTTGTTCTTAATTATGCATGCTTAATCCAAATCTGATGTGCTTAGGTGGAGGAGGAGTAGACCCTGCTTAAGAGTAGATCTAGCGTAATTAAGCGGAGTTGATTGTACGCCTAGAGATAGGGTTACGAGATTTGGCCAGATTAGGGTGAATCCTAATATGGGAATCCACATATCGATTTAATGCTATTCTAAGGGGTTATTATAAGAGAACGAGAGTTCCACTAATTAACCTAGGGTTAGACGTTATTCGCCTCGAGAGAGGGTTTAATATAGGTTAGGGAGTCCTACGGATCAAGCTAAGTAAATAAATTATATAATTCAGGGTTAGATAACAACTGAAGTCTAGGTGGATTCTTCCTGAGTGTATCGTCGTGATCAATTGAGTTTTTCTTCAAGTTATTTCCCAATTCGTTCTTTTTGTCTTAGTGTCCTTAACTTAGTCATCGTTAATTTAGATTAAAACAAACTTCACTTTATTTTTAAGGCTAAATAATAAAAAGAAAGTTAGTATTTGATATCCGGTCTTGCCTAAGCTATACTACTATTCGATAGGTACACTTGCCTTTAATCGTTGTCAAAGTTAGTTTCCAGGTTCAATCATTCTTTTATAAATTTTAAAGCTCTGATTTCAGTGATCAACTGCCTTTTCGATTACTGCAACCTGTTAAAATTCCACTCTGGAAGTAGGAGAGGGTAACCATGGACTTTGTTAGGGGGTTACCCCTGACGCCTACTAAGAAAGATTCGGTATGGGTTATTCCTGATCGACTGACTAAGTCCGCCCACTTTATACCGGTTCAAACTGATTACTCATTGCAGAAGTTGGCCAAGTTATACGTGGCTGAGATTGTGAGACTACATGGGGTACCAGTGTCTATTATTTCAGACAGGGACCCTAGATTCACATCACAATTCTAGAGAGTGTTGCATGAAGTTTTGGGTACAAGGTAAGATTTTAACACGACATTTCATCCTCAGATTGATGGTTAGTCGGAGAGGGTAATATAGATTTTGGAAGACATGCCAAGAAGCTGTGTAATCGATTTTAAGGGCAATTGGGAAGACTATTTGCCACTAGCAGAATTTGTATATAACAACAGCTACCAATCCAACATTCAGAGGGCACCGCACGAGGCGTTATATGGTCGTAGGCGTTGTACCCCTACTTGTTGGATAAAACTGGGTGAGTGGCAAATGTTGGGACCAGAATTAGTGTTTGAAACCAAGGAAAAAGTAAAGTTGATTCGGGACTGGTTGAAAGAAGCATTCGATAGGCAAAAGTCGTATGCTTATTTAAAGCGTAAAGGGATTGAGTACTCGGTAGGATATTATGTCTTCATGAAGGTCTCACCATGGAAGAAGATTGTGAGATTTGGATGGAAAGGCAAGTTGAGCCCTAGATTCATCGGACCTTACCGAATATTAAAGTGTGTGGGACTGGTCGCCTATTAGCTGGAAATTTCTCCTGAGTTGATGAAACACCCCAAACCCGGCCCACGAGCATTGACCGGATCTAGTATGTTCCCTGAGTAAAACAGTTCAAAACTTGTTTGTTATTTTGGAAAATTTTGGTGGTTTTGAAGAAAATTTGATGTGTGTTGAGTTCAAATTGAAAACAGTATTGTTCTTGAAGACTAGATTTTATTAAAACAATATTTTTATTTGTACTTGAAATCAATAAGTTAAAAGTATTGCCGAGTTTTTAGAGTTTAACATTAAATTGAAAATCGTTTGTGTTTAGGTGTCAAAACATTTAAAATTTATTTTTAAGAAAAGTTATTTAATCTTGATTTAATAATAAACGTAGCATAATAAACCGAATAAAATGCATGCTTAAAACAGTTAATAGTAATGGCCTTATTACATCAAAGCAAAACCCGAAATAAATCCAAAAACTTAAATGTAAAGTCTCAAATTAAAATAACACTGAGCTGAGCATGGCCACCACTAAGCTCCTGCCGACCCGGTCCATTTACTGAGTGTCACCTGAAAAGATATCCCACAAAGGGGTGAGTCAACAGACTCAATGTGTAACAACCACACAAACTCCCAAACGATTTAGGCATAACAAATTCATACATATAACAAATATAGCAATGATGCAATCCCGAACCTAAACCTAGATAACCATCCTCTACACATCACCCGTACCAGCCAATCACACCGTGGGGATTACTAAATCGACCCTCCATCCACTACACACCATCGAAGGTAGTCGCTGCAGACGACTTGCACATCGCCCTTATAAATTGTGGCATAGCCACCAGATAATGTGACAGAGTCACCAGATAATAATATGTGACATAAGTCACCACATTCAGATTATGTGACATGAGTCACCAGATATTGTGGTAAAAACCACCAGATCACTTCCCGTTTTCATAATCACCCATATGCCCATGCACAATACAAAGCATGCAAAAAAAAAAATCATGCCATATACCTTATTCCATATTCATAACATATTCACATATGTGCCATATTCCAAATGTTCATAACATTTATTAACATAATATTAAAGGTTACGTACCTGAATACTCTGTACCATTGTATGGTACCTTTAGCCACATTCTTAACTCATATTTCCATTAACACATATATTAAATCAATATCATAAATCTATCAAGAATTAGTGTGGGCTACATACCTGGTTACTATTGTGTTCACTGAATCCCGAAAGTCTCGATCTAATGCTCTAGATCCCTAGTTCCTACATTCGGCCAACACTAAGCATTTTAGCAAAAAGCCATTCGGCTAAACAGTCAAATCCTAAAGGATTATCACAACCAAAATTCGTACCTTGTTGTCGATTGGTTACTAATCAAATCCCGAAACTTCGTGATGTTTCCGCCTTGCAATCGGCCAAACACTAGATCACTTAACTGGTTAGTTTTCGGCTTTTGAACGAATAAGAAACAGACTAGAACCCTTACCACTGACTTACCGAAAACTATTGGCAGGGAAAAGATGCTCCCGGTCTACTGCTTCAAAATCCCGGAAATCCTAAAAGAAACCGATTGCATGGTTGATTAAAAGTCAAGACAAATGTCGAATTTCGGCTTTTGTTCTACACATGTCGACAGAGAGGAAATAAGGAAGAATAGTGGAGATTCAACCATAGTAGACTTACCTATCCAAACCAATTTGAGAAGAGATCAAAAGAGATCTCTACTTGGTTGCTATTCGGCCAAAAACTGAGAAGAGATGAGGTGGGAAATATTTCGGCAATGGCTTAGGAAAACAATGGAGATTCGGCTTCAATGGAAAAGGAAGAATGATATTATGGTTCGACCTTTAAAAATATGGAGAGGGAGAGTGTGAGGCTTAGGAGTTTCGGCAATGGTGATCAAGTGAGAAAGAGAGGCGTTTTTGGTATGGTTCATGTATGAGAAGGAAAAGAGTGAAGAGGAGGGCTAAATTTCGGCAAAGAAACACGTAAAACCCCTTAACAAAATTCGGCTACTCCTCCCCTACTAACTCGGCCGAAAATCACCTTAAGAGAGTCCCTAGGCCGGCCAAGACTTAAAATCTGATATTTTCTAAGGCTCTCACCCACCCTCTAAAGTTCTCAAAAATTCATACAACACATTCAAACATACATAGGCATGCTACTTCATACAATTAAGCAATAATGCACAAGCCCAAAATCCCAGATATTACAATTCTACCCCCCTTAAAATAATTTCGACCTCGAAATTACCTGGCTAAAATAGGTGAGGGTATTGCTGTCGCATTGCTTCTTCCGGCTCCTACGAAGCTTCCTTCGATCCATGATTAAGCCATAATACTTTGACCAGAGGAACTGATTTCCTCCACAACACTTTTACATCCCGTTCCAAAATCTGAATCGGCTCTTCCTCGTAGGACAAATCTGGCCTTAGCTTCACCTCTTCAACTGGTACCACATGAGATGGATTCGATCGGTAACGACGTAGCATAGAAACATGGAATACATCGTGCATCTGTTTCAACTCCGGAGGCAACTCCAACTGGTATGCCACTGGTCCAGCTCGCTTTAATACCCGATAAGGTCCTATAAACCTGGGACTTAATTTCCCCTTGCGACCAAATCTCATCACCTTCTTCCAAGGTGAAACTTTAAGAAACACTTGATCTCCCACAGCAAACTCTATTTCCTTCCGCTTAAGGTCCGCATACGACTTCTGCCTATCAGATGCTTCCTTCAACCGTGCCCGAATTACCTCAACCTTCTCCTCGAATTCCGCCACCCAATTCCGTCCAACACGTAGGAGTGCGACACTTTTGTCCATATAGAGCTTCATACAGTGCCATCCGAATACTGGCTTGATAGCTGTTATTATATGCAAATTCTACTAAAAGCAAGTATTCTTCCCAACTTCCTCTGAAGTCTATTACACAGCCCCTCAACATATCTTCCAACACTTGGATCACTCGCTCAGATTGACCGTCCGACTGTGGATGAAATGCCGTAGTGAAATCTAGTCTAGTGCCAGAGCCTGATGTTGTGCTTTCCAAAATCGAGACGTAAACCTTGGATCCCGATCTGAAATAATCGATACCGGTACTCCATGCAACCTCAAAATTTCTGCCACATACAACTTCGCTAACCTCTGCAAAGAATAGTCAACCCGCACTGGTATGAAATGCGCGAACTTTGTCAATCGATCGACTATCACCCATATCGAGTCCTTCTTAGTAGGCGTAAGA
Organism: Gossypium bickii; assembly: GCA_025503065.1. Lineage (NCBI taxonomy): Eukaryota > Viridiplantae > Streptophyta > Magnoliopsida > Malvales > Malvaceae > Gossypium > Gossypium bickii. Next base: position 28,286,871 of record CP106714.1, on the reverse strand, counting down.
GGAAGCCCACTAATGAAGTCCATGGTGATTCTTTCCCACTTCCACTGTGGAATCTTTATTGGCTGAAGCAACCCTGACGGAACTTGGTGTTCAGCTTTGACTTGCTGACACGTTAAGCACTTACCTACAAATTCTGTAACTTCCCGCTTAAGACCAGGCCACCAAAACTGTTCCCTTAGATCTCTGTACAACTTACTACCTCTAAGATGTATAGCATAAGGGCTACTATGCGATTCCTGAAGAATCCTCTGCCTTAACTCCTTATTCTTAGGCATACAGACCTTGTCATGGAAACACAGCACTCCTTCACTATTAACACCATAGTTTTCCAACTCCCCACTCTGCACTTGCCACAACTTAGCACTTAAATCATCATCTGCCAACTGTCCTTCTTTCACCTCATTCAACCATGTCGGCTTAACTTGCAACTCTGCCAATAAACTTTCGTCGTCATACAAGCTAAGATGTGCAAACATCGCCCTCAGATCTGACACTACTTTTCGACTCAGGGCATCTGCTACCACATTTGCCTTGCCCGGGTGATACTCTATGGAACAATCGTAGTCCTTTAATAACTCCACCCACCTTCGCTGTCTCAGGTTCAGCTTTTTCTGAGTCAGCAGATACTTAAAGCTCTTGTTGTCTGTGCAGATCACTGACTTTTCTCCATATAGATAGTGCCTCCATACCTTAAGAGCAAAGACCACTACCGCCAACTCTAAATCATGCGTCGGGTAGTTAACTTCATGTGGCCTTAATTGTCGAGACGCATAAGCGACTACCTTCCCGTCTTGCATCAGTATGCATCCTAATCCTATGTGAGAAGCGTCACAATACACCAAGAAATCCTTCCCTGCCTCAAGTTGAATCAATACCGGAGCTTCAGTCAAAACCCTCTTAAGCTTCTCAAAGCTCTCCTGTTGCTTATTTGTCCATACGAAAGGTACTTCCTTTCTCAACAACTTTGTCAAAGGTGCGGCTATTGATGAGAACCCTTCTACGAACCTTCTGTAATAGCCTGCCAACCCCAAGAAACTACGAACTTTAGCCACAGACTTAGGTGGCTTCCAATCTAACACAGCCTCGATTTTCCGAGGATCCACCCTTATCCCTTCTGCAGACACCACATGCCCTAAGAACGTAACTTCCTTAAGCCAAAATTCACACTTGTTGAATTTGGCATAGAGCTTCTTCTCTCTTAACACTTGCAACACTACCCGGAGATGCTCATCATGTTCTTCCTCAGACTTGAAATACACTAGGATGTTGTCGATGAACACAACGACGAATCGATCCAAGTAAGGTTGAAAAACCCGATTCATCATATCCATGAACGCAGCTGGGGCATTCGTCAATCTGAATGGCATTACTAAGAACTCATAATGCTCGTATCTTGTCCGGAAAGCTGTCTTATGGATATCTGCTTCCTTCACCTTAAGCTGATGATATCCAGACCGTAAATCTATCTTCGAGAATACCACTGCCCCCTTAAGTTGATCGAACAAGTCGTCTATCCTTGGCAAAGGGTACTTGTTCTTGATGGTCAGCTTGTTCAACTGACGATTATCTATGCACATGCGCATAGTCCCGTCCTTATTCTTCACAAACAAGACCGGTGCTCCCCACGGAGACACACTGGGTCGAATAAACCCACAGTCAAGCAACTCCTGAATCTGAGCCTTGAGCTCAACCAATTTTTTTGGTGCCATTCTGTACGGAGCAATTGACACAGGAGCTGTACCTGGCAGTAAGTCAATTTCGAACTCTACCTCCCTATCCGGGGGTATCCCAGGTAACTCCTCCGGAAAAACATCCACAAATTCCCTTACTGTTCTAACTCCACTAATTCCCCCTTCTTTTGCATCTAACACACCGACGAAGGTCAAAAACACCTTGCACCCTTTCCGAACCATCTTTTCAGCCTTTAGTGCGGAGACTACATTAGACAAGTGGTTCTTTCTTTTTCCTATCATAATTATCTCCTCATTCTCCGGCGTCCTTAACTCCATTCACTTAGCTGTGCAATCCAATTTAGCCCGATGTTCCACTAGCCAATCCAGCCAAGAATGAGATCAAATTCTCCGAAAGGTAGTTCCATCAAGTCAGCAGGAAATACCACTCCCTGAATCTCTAGAGGTACACTCCGAAATATCTTATTCACCACTACAGTTTGACCTAACGGGCTTACTATATTTATCTCCCTATCAGACTGTTCAGAGGCTATGCCTAGTGTTTCAACTACTATACATGCAACATAAGAATGGGTCGAGCCAACATCAATTAAAGCAAAGTAAGGTTTGTTAACTATAAGGAACATACTGGTTATGACGTCCGGTGCGTCTCCATCCTCCCTCCGGCGAACTACATACACCAGACCCGGCTGTCTTGCCTCTGTATTACCAACACATCCGCCTGTTGTTCCCGTCCTCTTCCGAACCATTACCTCTACCAATCGGACCACGACCGCGGTGGTCGCCGCCCACCTCTTCCAGCCTGATTAAAACCCTGACCTGTTGGTCGGCTCCCGTCGATTTTCATAGGACAGTCCTTAATCATGTGTTCCTTGGACCCGCACTTAAAGCATCCCCCTATGTTCTTCCAACATTCTCCTAGGTGCATCTTCCCACACTGAGCACAAGTACGATCATCGCCTCCCAGAACAACTCACGCGCGACCTCGCGCCCATCAACTCTAGGCCTCTTTTGAACATTCCCAGATGACCCTGATGATCCAAAACCTCTCTTTTGCCTATTTCGATTTGTATTCTGTCTCACAGAGTCCTTAATCCCTTCGGCTACCTTAGCCTTCTCCACCAGCACGGCAAACTCCCACTCCTGCTGTGGAGCTATCAACAACCTCAGGTCATCCCTCAGTCCGTCCTCAAATCGGACACATCGTTCATGCTCCATAGCCACGATCCCTCGAGCATACCGACTCAACCTTAAGAATTTCGCCTCGTACTCCACTACGGACTTATTCCCTTGAACTAGCCCTAGAAATGCCTTCCTCTACGAATCAATATAACTAATCCCAACATACTTCTTTTGATATGCCGCCTTAAAATACTCCCAAGTGAGTTCCTCAGCTGTAGCACCATCCCGAACTGTGAGCCACCATTGATATGACTCATCGCGAAGAAGCGACACCATTCCTTTCAGTTTCTCCTCAGCAGTCAGATCCAGCTCATCCATGATTCGCTCTATCGCCTCCAACCAATACTCAGCCGTACTGGGTGCCACACCGGATACACCACAAAATACCTCACCAGATCGGCTCAGAGGCGGCTGGTCAGATTTACGAGCTCCCATACCTCCACACCGCTCCACCACCATCTCAAGAACCCGTAGCATCGCCGCGCGAGCATCGCATCATCCCCTATCTGATCCTGATGCTCAACACCAGCAGCTGGTGGTGGGGGTGGTGGTACCTCATTATCGGACCCTTGACTAGACCTAACGGGTTCCGATACAGTCATTCTGCCTCTACCATGCCCTCGCACATTACGACTGCGTCTCCTAGAGCTCATATCTACGATCGCGATTTAATCTGATTTAAAAAGTTTTATGCATTAGTCATTGTTCCACTGATTACCCGCAAAGAAGTTTTATGAAAAGAAGTTTAGTAGTAGTTCTTGCGATCATTTCAGAGCTTTCGTTTCAAGCCTTTTACCCTAATTCAAAGAAATACATTCATTCAGTAGTACCTACCACACACATTCACCACTCGTACACTTTTGTCCGTTCCACTACCAGGGGTATCTTCGTAATTTGTCCTATAGGGGTATTTTGGTAAATTTCCAAATCAGGGTATCTTGATATTTCAAAAAATTAGGGATTTTTGGTATTTTTGTAACGTAAGAAAATCTTAGTAAAAGTTGAGGGTAGTATGGTCATTTTATAAACCAAGGGTATTTTAGTAATTTTACAAACTAGGGGTATTTGGGTATTTTTGTAAATCGGGAATATTTTTTCTCTAAAAATAGTGTTTACAATCAAAGGGGTGATTTGGTGATTTTAAAAACTAAGATTTTTATAAAAAGTATGGCTAGTCCCTTTCGGGTTTTAATTAGTGAATTTAGCCTGTGAATAAGTCCTCTTGGTTAGGGTGAACCTTCACTACGCACCAGGTAGGATTCGAGCGAAGAGGAGGTGAGTCACTAGGACTGCTTAAATATCAGGCTCTCCCTGAATCCAATCCTAGACATGCGCACAATGGTTGCCACACCCTAACTCGGCGACTTACTCACAGTTTGTTTAATTAGGCCTTAAAGTTTTATGTAATTCTGTATTGAAGTAAGCTAATCCTAGGATTCAATAACTTAATATACTAATCTACATTCCCTTTATACCCACATACAAATCATACAATAAATCATACAACAGTTAGGGGTACTTACTTGGTGGACTTCGGGTCAGAGACTTAGGTGCCATGCCTGAAAACCTGCTCATTCCACAAAATCTTTTTTTACAAAACTTATTTGGGCTTAATTTTGAAAACGTTATGAGCTTTAAACCCAAGGCCGAGAGTTTAAAACTGGGCTCTGATACCAAACTGAAACACCCCAAACCCAGCCCACGAGCATTGACCGGATCTGGTATGTTCCCTGAGTAAAACAGTTCAAAACTTGTTTGTTATTTTGGAGAATTTGGGTGGTTTTGAAGAAAATTTGATTTGTGTTGAGTTCAAATTGAAAACGGTGTTGTTCTTGAAGACTAGATTTTATTAAAACAATATTTTTATTTGTACTTGAAATCAATAAGTTAAAAGTATTGCCGAGTTTTTAGAGTTTAACATTAAATTTAAAATCATTTGTGTTTAGGTGTCAAAACATTTAAAATTTAATTTTAAGAAAAGTTATTTAATCTTGATTTAAAAATAAACGTAGCATAATAAACCGAATAAAATGCATGCTTAAAATAGTTAATAGTAATAGCCTTATTACATCAAAGCAAAACCCGAAATAAATCCAAAACTTAAATGTAAAGTCTCAAATTAAAATAACACTGAGCTGAGCATGGCCACCACTAAGCTCCTGCCGACCCGGTCCATTTACTGAGTGACACCTGAAAAGATATCCCACAAAGGGGTGAGTCAACAGACTCAATGTGTAACAACCACACAAACTCCCATACGATTTAGGCATAACAAATTCATTCATATACCAAATATAGCAATGATGCAATCCCGAACCCAAACCTAGATAACCATCCTCTACACATCACCCGTACCAGCCAATCACACTGTGGGGATTACTAAATCGACCCTCCATCCGCTACACACCATCGAAGAGCGATGCAGCATTTACTTGCACATCGCCCTTATAAATTATGGCATAGCCACCAAATAATGTGACTGAGTCACGAGATAATAATATGTGACATAAGTCACCACATTCAGATTATGTGACATGAGTCACCAGATATTGTGGTAAATACCACCAGATCACTTCCCCTTTTCATAATCACGCATATGCCCATGCACAATACAAAGGTATGCAAAAAAAAAATCATGCCATATACCTTATTCCATATTCATAACATATTCACATATGTGCCATATTCGAAATGTTCATAACATTTATTAACATAATATTAAAGGTTACGTACCTGAATACTCTGTACCATTGTATGGTGCCTTTAGCCACATACTTAACTCATATTTCCATTAACACATATATTAAATCAATACCATAAATCTATCAAGAATTAGTGTGGGGCTACACACCTGGTTACTATTGTGTTCACTGAATCCCGAAAGTCTCGATCTAATGCTCTAGATCCCTAGTTCCTACATTCGGCCAACACTAAGCATTTTAGCAAAAAGCCATTCGGCTAAACAGTCAAATCCTGAAAGATTATCACAGCCAAAATCCTTACCCTGAAGTCAAAATCCTAAAGTCAAATCCTGCTGCCGATTGGTTACTAATCAAATCCTAAAACTTCGTGATGTTTCCCCCTTGCAATCGGCCAATCACTAGATTACTTAACTGGTTAGTCTTCGGCTTTTGAACGTATAAGAAACAGATCTGAATCACTAGAACCCTTACCACTGACTTACCGAAAACTATTGGCAGGGAAAAGATGCTCCCAGTCTACTGCTTCAAAAATCCCAGAAATCCTAAAAGAAGCCGATTGCATGGTTGATTAAAAGTCAAGACAAATGCCGAATTTCAGCTTTTGTTCTACACAAGTCGACAGAGAGGAAATAAGGAAGAATAGTGGAGATTCAGCCATAGCAGACTTACCTATCCAAACTGATTTGAGAAGAGATCGAAAGAGATCTCTACTTGGTTGCTATTCGGCCAAAAACTGAGAAGAGATGAGGTGGGAAAAATTTCGGCAATGGCTTAGGAAAACAATGGAGATTCGGCTTCAATGGAAAAGGAAGAATGATATTATGGTTCGGCCTTTAAAAATATGGAAAGGGAGAGTGTGAGGCTTAGGAGTTTCGGCAATGGTGATCAAGTGAGAAAGAGAGGCGTTTTTGGTATGGTTCATGTATGAGAAGGAAAAGAGTGAAGAGGAGGGCTAAATTTCGGCAAAGAAACACATAAAACCCCTTAACAAAATTCGACTACTCCTCCCTTACTAACTTGGCCGAAAATCACCTCAAGAGAGTCCCTAGGCCGGCCAGCACTCTTCCCCTTATCAGCTCCCTTATTTTTTTCCTACTTTCTCTCTTCTTTACCCACTCAAAATAATTCAAATAAATCAATAATTATCTTCCTAGCTTAGCCAAATTTTTAAAAGGAAATTGACCACATCTAAAGCTCATCCCCTTAGTGTCCCATTGCCATCCACCTCTATTTCTCCTTGCTGCAAAATAAAACTCCCCTCTTGCTTCCCTTGCTGCTCGAACCTAAGCCCTGCACACTGCCTGTGGTGTCACTTACCAAAGCCTTAGGTGGCGCGTTCCTGCCACTTTACCAAGTTGATTTTTATGTCCTATTTCTCCTACAAATTCTCCTAAGGCCTATCAAGCTTGGCTCCACTTCAAGACTTAAAATCTGATATTTTCTAAGGCACCCACCCACCCTCTAAAGTTCTCAAAAATTCATACAACACATTCAAACATACATAGGCATGCTACTTCATACAATTAAGCAATAATGCACAAGCCCAAAATCCTGGATATTACAGTTAAATCGTATACATAATGTGTTCCACGTCTCTATGTTGAGGCGATATCATTCCGATCCCTATCATATCGTACCGGTGGAGGAGATCGAGGTAAGACCTGATCTGACTTTTGAGGAAGAACCGATGCAAATACTGGATTGTAATGTTAAAATATTAAGGAAGAAATCCTTTCCCTTAGTCAAGGTGCTTTGGCATAATCACGATTCAGGGGAAGCCACGTGGGAGCCTAAGGAGGCGATACGACGGCAATACCCTCACCTCTTCTGACCAGGTAAATTTCGAGGCTAAAATTTCTTTAAGGGGGTAGAGTTGTAAAGCACCAAAAATGTAGGGTTAGTAATTTTGCTTAATTTCCTTGTTGTGCTTGAACGGCTAGCTTTTTGAGTGTATTTGGGGGGTTCTAAGGTGGCCTGAGTTTGAGTTGGAGCTGTGGAAAAAACTTAGTTTTTGCTCATAAGAGGAACTGGCAGTTAGCAATAGGACTTATGTATAATTATGTGTGTTTTGTGACACAAATGAGTCTGTGGCCTGATGGTGGTGGCATCATCAGGAAGACAAGGAGAGAAGGGTTTGAATCCCTTGGCAAGCAAATGAGGGAATTTATTTTATGCCTTGGGAGTGGAAGAAGTGAAGTTTGGATCAAACTCTATAAGGGAGGTTGAAGACTTGGTCAAAAATTTCAAATAGGAGGAAGGGAGCAATTCTAGGAGATTTTGGTGGAGAAAATCAGAGAAGTGTAAGTGTGTAGGAGTGTTGGCCAAATTTGGGAGTGTGGCTAAGAGAGAAATTTTGACTAGAGGGGTGTCATTTGGGGCATTTTAGCAACCTTGTGTGTAAGTAGAAACTGAAAATCCTTTCTTTGCCTTTTGGGTTTTCTTTTGTTCATCTCGGTATTTTCTTTCTGTATTGGCGTTTTGTGCAACATTGTACCATTCAGGTCTTTTTCTCGTTCTTTATTTCCCCAACTGCTGCCCACTCCCTGCCGACACATCTATTCTTCTTTTAGTTTCTTTGGCCGAACTCAACATCCTCCTTTCCTCTTGTTCTTCTTTTCTGTTCTTTTCTAGATAACCGAATCTATCTATCCCCTTGTTCTCAACGTTTTTCTCTTGTTCTTCAAGTTGGAGTAAGCCGAGATCAACTTCTTCTTCCCTCTATCATAGTTCCATTTCTGGGGTCGTACGTGTCTATTTCTTTTTACTCAAAGAAACCTACTCTTGTCGAATTTTAGAGTAAGTATTATTGACTTTCTTTTAGTCAATTATCGTTGTTAGTACTATTTATTCCTCTACTTTGCTGAATCTCCCCTTCTTTTTGTAGTCTGACGTTGATTGGTATTTAGGTTCTCTCGAAGCGTAAAGAGTGGCATGCATTCGGAAGTGATCGACACGTACTCTTAGTCCCTCATCAAGTAAGCATTCTTGCTTTGTGGTTGGTTTGAGGATTGATCTTGCCTAAGGGTTTGGTATTAGTCAAAGGTCGATTTTAACCACATGTTTGGTCAATCTCTTTTAATAAGTGTGTATTGCAACATAGAATCCATTTAGGGGTTCTTAATCTTCGTTGGTATTTGGAGAGGACTTAGCAAAACGCGGTCAATCAAGGTATGAATAAGTGTGGTTTTGGTTTATGTTGAGGTAAAGGAGGATAACTCTTTTGATCAGATGACTAACTGATAGTCTTATCTACTGTAGGATCGGTGCTAAGGGATTGGTAGCACGTTTCTAATCAAAGTGTGTAATCATACACTCATTACCATACTGTTCAAACACTGGATACTGTTGTCTCTCATTTCTATGCTACTATGTATGGGTAAAAGCTAAAAACTCGTATTTCTAGCATCTGAAGGCCCTCGAGCGTGCGAACGCTTGTAGGGATAAATTGAGCCACAATCGTTGGCGTTAGATCGTAGAGGTCGCCACGAACGTTTTCGTGGGTTTAGGTCGTAATGGGCCTCGATGGCCACATGGGTAAAGTCCTCGGTAAAATGATAACAATGAACTGGGCTCAAAGTTCGCATAGCCGCAACCAATATTGGGCGGAGTGGGCCACATAAGCTTGTGGGCCCACTTGAGGTGAAGATTGGGCTTTGGGCCGAATTGCACCATTTTGACCAGAAAGGGCATCTATGTCGCTCGAAGCGACTGTAGGCCTCCGAAAATGCCGTTATATGACTAAATTACTAAAATACCCTCAATGGATGAAATTACTAAAATACCCTGAATAGGTGAAATTGCTGAAATAACCTGAAATAACCTCGATGGGTAAAATTACCGGAATACCCCCGAGAGGTGAATCACCGTTTTACCCTCAACTGACCAAATGACCATTATAACCTTAATGGTAGTATAAGTGATGTATGTGTAATATTTTTATGATTGATTATGATTGTGATACACTGCATACATGGGTTATTTATGACACAACATACTGCATTGGGTTGGGTTTTGTATTTTGGAGAAAATACTGTACTAGTGGCTATGCCATGTTTTACTGATTTAGTGGCTTTGCCACGTATACTGATTCTAGTGGCTCAGCCATGTATACTGTTATTAGCAGCTTCGCTGCGTTGATATTAGCAGCTCGGCTACGTTATTGGTGTGTAGGGCTGGGTGGGTTGACTTAGTCTCCACATGGTGTGTAAGGTTGGTACGGGTGGTGTGTTGGTTGGACTGGGTTGGGCTGCATTCTGTTTTGCATTGTCATGATTTTAGGCTTAGACCCACTCAGATCTGTATAGGGCTAAGGCCTAAACTGAGCTGTATTGATTAGGGCTTGGCCCAGACTGTTACCGTAATAGGGGATTACACTCGTAACTCACCCTTTTCTTTAACTGTGCAGGTAACCTTCATCCGTAGGGGATTTGGAGCTGCGAGGGACTCGAAGGTGGCTACATGCATGATACGTTTTTAATTTAAACTTAGTTATTTCATTTGTTTTTAATATGTTGGGTTAATGTTTTTGTAATAAGGCCTTTTGGGGATTTTTAACTTTTATTTGGTATTTTCTTTTGATTACTATATGCTAGACTTGGAAACGCGAGTTTTTAAAGCGATAATGTTTTTAAAGTAAAACACGATTTCCAAAATTTAAAGTTGATTCTTTGAATAAGCTGTCGTAATATTTAATCCTGTTTAATAAATATTTTGATAAATAAAGGAATAATGAGTTTATGATTTTACTACCTTAAACATCTCAAAGTGAACTAACGTTTAACATTGAGTTTTTATTCAACTAGCCAATTTTTTTTTAAACGTCACTTGATGTGACACGTCAGATTCGGGTCTAACATCTAGGCCAGGTTTAGGGTGTTACATAATCTCTATAATGCTGAGTCGAGGCTGTGCACACTAATTTGCAGGCTTTGGAGTACTTAGGAGTGCAACGACATCAAAAACGATCCAAGTGTGTACCCGAAACACTAAAAATGTGACTCGGTGAAAAGTTGAAAAAGGATACTGTCGAAGGTAATGAATAGTGGTTTGAACAGAGAAAAGGTCTTACCATCGTTGAGATTTTAAAAGTATTATCATGACATTGCCAGATTTGGCCATAACGTCTAGGTCGGGTTTGGGGTGTGACATTTAGTGGTATCAGAGCCAGGTTACAAAATTCAGCTGTGGATTTGGGTTTTTAAATTTGGGGTTTTTAAAGAACTGGTTTCTAATAGTTGAAATATTTTTACTGGATGTGTGGTACACCGAGTCTTCGGCGCCGATCCTGTAAGTTCTCTGAAATTGCTATGTGAAATGTTATATATTTTTACCTGAAATTTTATAGGTAGTATATACCGAGACTACTATAGATAGACTATACTGAAAACACTCAAGTTAGTGTATATTGATACTGTAGTAAAATCGATAGACACTGATAGACACTGCGATGTACGAAACAAACTTTATACTTCTGATACTATTTCCATATAATATCTATTAATAAACACTGAAACTGTAAACTTATCCATAAAACTATTAATACAGATAAACGCGTTTAGACAATAAGCATGAACGGTACTCGCGGGCGGGGTACAAGAGTATGTGGTACAGGCCGTAGAGCTACTCGAGCTGGGTCCTCGTCGTCTAGCCAAATACCTAATTTGGAAACTAATGAAACGTCGACTTCACCTGTGACTGAGACTGGGTCTCATGATCGAGCAGCTGGGGATGACGCACTATCCCAAGCCATGTTAAGGATTCTGGAGAGGGTTTGAAGGCTAGGGTTTAGTTACGAAACGACTCCGATCCAATGGACTTGAGATTTTTAGGGGTATTGCTAGAGTTGCCCCTAATGTGGCTGAGTACTAGATCGAGGCCACAAAAAAAGGATTATGGATGATTGGACTGCACCTTCGAGTAGAAACTAAAAGGTGCAGTGTCACTACTAAGAGATGCGGCTTACCAGTGGTGGCTTACGGTTAAGGAGGGCACTCAACCCAAACGGTTGTCCTGGGAGTTCTTCAAATCTGCCTTTCAGAGAAATTATGTGGGTGCCAGTTATGTAGATGCTCATATGAGGGAATTCTTAAATCTGACCCAGGGAGATAGACCAGTGGCCGAGTATGAGGCCAAATTTCTGCGACTAAGCCGCTATGCGTGTGGTATGGTGGCGACTGAGTATGTGAGATGTGTTCGCTTTGAGGATGGCATTAGGGATAATCTGAGGGTACTGATAGCTCCACAAAGGGAGCGAGACTTTGCTGCATTGGTCGATAAGGCGAAGATCGCCAAGGAAGTGAAGCGTACTAAGCTCCAGAACAGAGAGAGGTAGGAATAAGAGGGTTTCAGCGCCTTCAAGTTTCGTTTAGAGGCCTAAGAAAAAGGTTGGAGTTGATAGGCCTATCAGAGTTGGGCCTCCTATTGTTGCTACCGGACCGTCACCATGTACTGACTGTAGAGGGTGCCATCAGGGCTAGTGTTGAAAAATAACTGTAGCTTGTTTAAGGTGCGGTTCATTAGAGCACCATATCAGAGAGTGTCCGCGGAGGTCCGAGCAGATGCAAGCTTCGAGCATGGGTACTGTTCCACCATCGAGGGTAGTTCAGTAGCCACTGAGAGGTCGTGGTCAGGCTAGAGGTGGTAATGATTTGGGCAATGGTCAGAGAGCACCAAGTAGAGGTGCTGGACATACTGAGGTGAGGCAGCTAGCTCTAGTTTATACTGCTCGTCGCCAAGAGGATGGAGATGCTCCAGACGTCATTACGTGTACGTTCTTTATTTATAATGTACCCTATACTGCACTGATAGATATAGGATCTACTCACTTGTATATCGCCTGTACTATATCTAGGAACTCGGGTATCATGGTTGAGAGCATTATGAGTGAGGTCACTATATTGAGTCCGTTGGGGCAGTCAATAAAGGTTAATAACCTGTTTAGAGATGTTCCTTTAGAGGTTCAAGGTACAATTTTTTTGGCTGATCTGATGGAATTGCCTTTTGGGGAATTTGATCTGATACTGGGAATGAACTGGTTGGTCAAGCATTAAGTGAGCTTAGATTGTGCCACAATAAGGGTTGTATTGAGAACTAAGGAGCACATCGAGGTAGTCGTAACTAGGGAGCATTGAAACTACTTATCGAATGTGATTTCTGTATTGAGGGTCGAGAAATTGGTTCGTAAGGTATGTGAGGCGTATCTAGCCTACATCAGTGTTTCAGATGCTGGGGATTCTTTGGTTAAAGATATCAGAACAGTTAAGGATTTTTCGGATGTATTTCCTAAGGAGCTACCTGGGTTACCTCCTAACTGTGAAGTAGAGTTTGGGATTGAGCTCCTTCCTAGTACAGCTCCGATGCCCATTGCTCCCTATAGAATGGCACCGAAGGAGCTTGTGGAGCTTAAGGCTCAGATTCAAGACTTATTGGATCGTGGGTTGATCCGCCCTAGTGTGTCTCCGTGGGGAGCACTAGTTTGGTTCGTAAAAAAGAAGGATGGATCCATGCGTTTGTGTATTAACTACCGACAACTAAATAAGTTGACCATCAAGAATAAGTACCCCCTACCGAGGATAGACGATCTGCTTGACCAGTTTCGAGGGGCTCTGATTTTCTCCAAGATTGACCACCGATCAAGGTATCACTTGTTAAGAGTTAAGGAGGCCTACGTGTATAAGACGGCATTTAGGACTCGCTATGGTCACTATGAGTTCCTAGTAATGCCATTTGTACTAACTAATGCACCGACAACTTTTATGGATCTGATGAACCGAGTGTTCTAGCCCTATCTAGATCAGTTCGTAGTGTTATTTATTGATGAAATACTGGTATACTTGAGGACTGATGATGAGCATGACAAACACCTCAGAGTGATTCTACAGATTCTGCGAGAGAAACAACTGTATGCCAAGTTCAATAAATTTGAGTTCTGGTTACGTGAAGTAACGTTTCTAGGACATGTGTTTCTGCTGAGGAGATTAGAGTCGATCCTCAAAAGATTGAGGCTGTCTTGGATTGGGAGTAGCCTAAAACTGTATTCGAGATTTGCAGTTTTATGGGACTGGTAGGGTATTCTCAATGGTTTGTAGAGGGGTTTTCACTGATTACTGCACCCTTGACTAAGCTTCTACGTAAGGGTGTGCCGTTTAACTGGATTGACGCACAGTAAGAGAGCTTTGAAAAGCTCAAGACTGTACCAACTGAAGCCCCTGTTTTGTTACGGCCAGAGTCTAGAAAAGAGTTCATTGTCTACAGCGATGAATCACATATCAGTTTTGTAACATCTGAGATTTAGGGGTTATGCGTTTATTGCATAATTCAAGTGAGCTAGTAGGCTTTGAGTGTGTTTTAGGGGTTTTGAGAACTTTAGGTGAAGGGGAAATGCCTTAGAAAAATTATTGGAATTTAAGTCTAAAGGGGGAAGCTAGGTGAAGGAAGCCTTAAGAGAAATTATGGGAGTTTATGACACAAAAGAACCAAAGACAAAGTGGCAAGGGCGCCACCTAAGGTGCAAGGAAGGTTGCGTCAAAGGGAGCTTCAGGAGGGAGGAGGTTCGAGCTGCAGAGGTTGCAAATGGGAGTTTGTTTTTGCGTCAAGGGGAGGAGGAGTGTTGGACGGTTTTGGGGCTTTGAAAAGGAAAGGATAAGCTTTGTTTTTCTTTTTAAAATTCGGCTAAGATAAGGGATAAATGATGGATTATTTTTATTAATTTTAAATGAAGTGCTAAAGGAGAAAAATGTGGGATATGATAGGGGAAAAGTAGTGGCCGAATGTGGGGCTCTTTTGGATGACAAATTCGGTCATGTAGGGGTGTCAAGTGCCGAATTTTAGTTGTGAGGAGTGTTCATCTTTTTGCCGAAATAGTTGGCCATAGAATTCTCTCTTTCAAGCTTTCTTTTCATCTTTGTGTGTTGCCGAAAATATGCGCCCTATTTCCCTTTGACAAAAGCCGAAAGTTAGAACTATTTGTGCATTTATTTTCTTTCTCCTTTCACATCTCTTTCTTTTCTTGTATCTTGCTTAAACCGAAATCTCCCTTAAAGTTACCATTGCCGAATATTTCAACTTCATTTGAGGATCCATAGCCGGATCTTGTGGTCCTCTCTTATTCTTTTCTTTTCTTAAAACCTTGAAGCCGAAACTTTGATCTAGTTTATTCTTGGTCGAATCCTCTGAGCCTTCAACTCTCCCCACTCTTGCGTTTTCTCTCTTCACCATTAAAGTGCCGAAACACCATCTCAACCTCGTTTCTACACCTATTTTTGTGTTAGCCGAATATCCCATTACCATGGGAAAGGTTTAGCCAAAACCTTTTTCTCTTATTTGGTCTCTTCAAGCAACGTGGTGGTAAGTAATTTCTATCCTAGCAATCGGTTTGGGTTTTCTTTCTTTTAAGTGTACTGAATCAAGGATTAAGCCTTGGTTTAGGGATGGCCGAATATGCTTGTGCCATGATATGTGTTTCTTGTGAAGGTAGCCAACATTAAGGAGAGCATTAAAGGAGAAGCTTTCGGGATTTGTAGTGATCAAGGGATATCGACAACTTTAGGTGCAAGCAAGGATTTCGGGATTTAGACAAGCTAGGAATAAGGAGAGTTTCGGGATTGAGTAGACTGTGCCAAAAAAGTGTGTAGTTATCGCACTATTCTCCTGTTATTTGTGTATGTTGTTATATATGTATATGTATATGATGTGAATGGTAGCCGGAAATAATGGCTAAGATGGTGAATACCCATGGTGGGTAATCGATTAACCAGGTCAGTGCTTTATGACATTAACTTACCTATGGTATATGTATGAAATTGTGGTAGCATGTGATGTATGATCAATCCAATGATATTTTGTTATGATACATAAATATATATGCATGGGGCTCGGGATATGATTACAGAAGGACAGGGTGTACATATTTATGTATGTGGTCTGATGTTAGCCTTGAGCTACATTGGCGCTTGGTGTTGGCTATGTGCTTCATCAAGGTGGGGTGTTGGCTACATGCCACATCGTGGGCGGATGATAGCTGTGTGCATAACCGTGGATAGAGGATGACCTTGTGTCACCTCGTGGATACCGATATGTGCGGTCACTTAGGTGATCGGTGGCTAAGCCACGGCCTTGAGCAGCAAGTCTGCCAAGGGGGTGTGTATTGGTTGGAGGGTGATTTAGTAATCCCCTGGTGTGTGCGACAGGTATGGGGGTGTGTAGCGGGTGGACTCTAGGTTGGGTTGGGATGCATCTTGCATGACTGATTATGTAGACTGTGTGGATGAGGGCTAAGCCCATTTGTGGAGGCACGTGAAATAATTACACACTGAGTCTGTTTGACTCACCCAAATTTTTAAACATCGCAGGTGATTCGTGATGCTTGGACCGGGTTGGAGTGGATACAAAGGTGGCCATGCAGAAGACATTTCATTTGTTTACGTATTTTATATTTTCAGTGTTTTGATTAAGTATTTACTATAATATGGGCCGCTTAAAGTATTTGAAAACTTTATTTATGATTTTGAAGTTTATATTATTATTGAGCTAATAATTGAAAAATATTTTTTTTGAACCAATTTATGTTATAATAACTTATATTAAAGTTTTAATCCGGATAATTTGGTACATCTGAATTTTTACTTAGAATTTTAACATACAATGTACCATGTTTACAAATGACAGCGAACTTTTAATGTTTTTATCTTTAAGTCAAATTCTTTTCAAACGAATTTCCGCAGTGGCATTCTAAATTCGGCCATGGTGTTTGGGCTAGGGTTTAGGTGTTTCTGACTTAGTATCGAGCCAGTTCAAAACTCGACTTTGAGGGTTTTGGGGCCCAAAAATGTTTTCAAGGATGGGCTTTTCAAAAATATGGACTTTTATGAATTATTTTCAGGTTATTCTGGCATAGAACCTAAGTCTCCGACCCGAAATCTACCAGGTAAGTACTCCTAACTGTTGTGTGATTTATAGTATGATTTGTAGAAGGGTATATCGGGAATGTAGATTAGCATAGTAAGTTATTGAACCCTAGGATTAGTTTTCCCCAACATAAGAATTACATAAGACTTAATGCCTAACTAAACAAACCTGTGAAGTAAGTCGCCGAGTTAGGGTGTGGCAACCATTGTGCGCATGTCTAGGATTGGATTCAGGAAGAGCCTGGTATTTAAGCAGTCCTAGTGACTCACCTCCTCTTCGCTCGAATCCTACCTGGTGCGTAGTGATGGTTCACCCTAACCAAGAGGACTTATTCACAGGCCAAACTCAATGATTAAAACCCAAAAGGGACTAGCCTTATTTTTTTTTATAAAAAAACGTCAGTTTAAAAATCACCAAATTACCCCTTTAAATTGTAGCAAAATTTATTTTGAAAATTTTTCTGAAATACTTCTGATTTACAAAATTACTTAAATACCCCTGGTTGCAAAATTACTAAAATGCCCTTGGTTTCTAAAATTTTCATATTACCCTCGACTTTTAAAATATTCTTACTTTACAAAAATATCAGAAACCTCTATTTTGCAAAATATTGAGATACCCTGATTTGGAAAATTTACTAAAATACCCCTGACTTACAAAATTACCAAAATAACCCCGATTTTAGAAATTTCTACAATACCTCTGATTTGGAAAACAAATTTTTAAGATAACCCCGGGTTTTTGTAAATTTTCGAATGCCTCTGATTTGTAAAGATTTTCAAATCGACCCCGATTTATTACCAAAATACCCCTATAAGGCAAATGATGAAATTACCCCTGGGGTGGGAATGGACAAAAATGCCCATGGAAGTGTGTTGAATGTTGATGAATGTGAATGTGACTCTCTAAATTAGAATAGTAAACTCGAGCTGAAACTTTGATTGATAGAAAGAACTACCTCTAACCACTTCTTATCATAAAACTGTTCGCGGGATAATCAGTGGAACAAAAGTACTAATGCATAAAACTTTTTAATCAGATTAGATCGCGACATTAGAAATGAGTTCTAGGGGACGTGGTCGTCGTGGACGCGGTAGAGGCAGGATGACTGTGTCGGAACCCGTTAGATCGGGTCAAGGGTCTGAGAATAAGATACCACCACCACCCCTACCACCAGCTTTTGGTGTTGAACAGCAAGGTCAGACGGGGGATGATGCAGTATTCTTGAGATGGTGGCTGGAGCAGGTGAAAATATGGGAGCTAGAAAGTCCGTACCCGAGCGACTCCAAGCCAATGGAGCTGAGGTATTCCGTGGCGTATCTGGTGTGGCACCCAGTATGGCTGAGTATTGGTTGGAGGCAACAGAGTGAATTATGGATGAGCTGGATCTGACTGCTGAGGAAAAACTGAAAGGGATAGTGTCGCTTCTCCGCGATGAGGCATATCAATGGTGGCTCACAGTTCGGGATGGTGCTACGGCTGAGGAACTCACTTGGGAGTACGTTAAGGCGGCATACCAGAAGAAGTATATTGGTACCAGTCATACTGATGGCAGAGAAAGGCGTTTCTGGGGCTGGTTCAAGGGAACAAGTCCGTAGCGGAGTACGAGGCTGAATTCTTAAGGTTGAGCCGGTATGCTCGAGAGATCGTGGCTACGGAGCATGAGCGATGTGTCCGATTTGAGGACTGACTAAGGGATGACCTGAGGTTATTGATAGCTTCATAGCAGGAGCGGGAGTTCGCTGTGTTGGTAGAAAAGGCTAAGGTAGCTGAGGGGATTAAGGACTTTGTGAGACAGAACAGAGATAAGGATAGGAACCGGGATAAGAGGAGTTTTAGATCATCAGAATCGTCTGGAAGTCTTCAGAAACGATTGAAGGTTGAGAATTCTGTTAGTGTTTTTAAGCTAGCTACTGGAAATCCGGACCGTCCGTGTGCTCGGTGTGGGAGGTATCATGTTGGCGAGTGCTGGGGACGGGAACGAGAATGTTTCAGATGTAAGTCTAAGTCTCATTTGATTAAGGACTGTCCTCAGGATTCGAATAGGGCTCGGACAGCAGGCCAAGGTTATGTGCAGCCAGGCAGAGGTGGTCAGGAGGCGACAAGGGGTCGTGGTCAGAACCATGGAGGGAATAGTTTTGGCCGAGGTCGTGGAGCACCAAGTGGATTTGCTGAAGGTTCAGATGCAAGGCAGCCAAGGTTGGTTTATGCAGTCGGCCGTCGCGAGGAGGAAGATGTGCCAGATGTGACAATGGGTACGTCCCTTATTTCTGGAATACCCTTTATTGCATTGTTCGTTATAGGGTTAGCTCTTTCTTATATTGCTAGGGAAGTGTTCGGAATTTTTAATGTGAATTGTGAGACCGTATTTAGTTCTTTAAGGCGATCAGTGGTAGTAGACAAACTTTTCAAGGTAAGTTCTTGTAGAGGTTCAGGGAATAGCAGTACTTTTGCTTAGTTTAGCCAAGCAATTTCGAGGACGAAATTATTTTTAAGGAGGGTAGAACTGTAACATCCGGGATTTAGGGGTTATTCGTTTATTGCATAATTCAAGTGAGCTAGTAGGCTTTGAGTGTGTTTTAGGGGTTTTGAGAACTTTAGGTGAAGGGGAAATGCCTTAGAAAAATTATTGGAATTTAAGTCTAAAGGGGGAAGCTCGGTGAAGGAAGCCTTAAGAGAAATTGTGGGGAATTTATGACACAAAAGAACCAGCAGCGAAGTGGCAAGGGACGCCATCTAAGGTGCAAGGAAGGTTGCGTCAAAGGGAGCTTCAGGAGGGAGGAGGTTCGAGCTGCAGAGGTTGCAAATGGGAGTTTGTTTTTGCGTCAAGCGGAGGAGGAGTGTTGGACGGTTTTGGGGCTTTGAAAAGGAAAGGATAAGCTTTGTTTTTCTTTTTAAAATTCGGCTAAGATAAGGGATAAATGATGGATTATTTTTATTAATTTTAAATGAAGTGATAAAGGAGAAAAATGTGGGATATGATAGGGGAAAAAGTAGTGGCCGAATGTGGGGCTCTTTGGGATGACAAATTCGGTCATGTAGGGGGTGTTAAGTACCGAATTTTAGTTGTGAGGAGTGTTCATCTTTTTGCCAAAATAGTTGGCCATAGAATTCTCTCTTTCAAGCTTTCTTTTCATCTTTGTGTGTTGCCGAAAATATGCACCCTATTTCCCTTTGACAAAACCCGAAAGTTAAAACTATTTGTGCATTTATTTTCTTTCTCCTTTCACATCTCTTTCTTTTCTTTCATCTTGCTTAAACCAAAATCTCCCTTAAAGTTGCCATTGTCGAATATTTCAACTTCATTTGAGGAGCCATAGCCAGATCTTGTGGTCCTCTCTTTTTCTTTTCTTTTCTTAAAACCTTGAAGCCGAAACTTTGATCTAGTTTATTCTTGGCCAAATCCTCTAAGCCTTCAACTCTCCCCACTCTTGCATTTTCTCTCTTCACCATTAAAGTGCCGAAACACCATCTCAACCTCGTTTCTACACCTATTTTTGTGTTAGCCGAATATCCCATTACCATGGGAAAGGTTTAACCGAAACCCTTTTCTCTTATTTGGTCTCTTCAAGCAACGTTGTGGTAAGTAATTTCTATCCTAGCAATCAGTTTGGGTTCTCTTTCTTTTAAGTGTGCCGAATCAAGGATTAAGCCTTGGTTTAGGGATGGCCGAATATGCTTGTGCCATGATATGTGTTTCTTGTGAAGGTAGCCAATATTAAGGAGAGCATTAAAGGAGAAGCTTTCGGGATTTGTAGTGATCAAGGGATATCGACAACTTCAGGTGCAAGCAAGGTTTTCGGGATTTAGACGAGCTAGGAATAAGGAGAGTTTCAGGATTGAGTAGACTGTGCCAAAAAGGTGTGTAGTTATCGCACTATTCTCCTGTTATTTGTGTATGTTGTTATATATGTATATGTATATGATGTGAATGGTAGCCGAAAATAATGGCTAAGATGGTGAATACCCATGGTGGGTAATCAATTAACCAGGTCAGTGCTTTATGACATTAACTTACCTATGGTATATGTATGAAATTATGGTAGCATGTGATGTATGATCAATCCAATGATATTTTGTCATGATACATAAATATATATGCATGGGGCTTGGGATATGATTACAGAAGGACAGGGTGTACATATTTATGTACGTGGTCTGATCTTAGCCTTGAGCTACATTGGCGCTTGACGTTGGCTATGTGTTTCATCAAGGTGGGGTGTTGGCTACGTGCCACATCGTGGGCGGATGATAGCTGTGTGAATCATCGTGGATAGAGGATGACCTTGAGTCACCTCGTGGATACCGATATGTGGGGTCACTTAGGTGATTGGTGGCTAAGCCACAGCCTTGAGCAGCAGGTCTGCCAAGGAGGTGTGTATTGGTTGGAAGGCGATTTGTAATCCCCTAGTGTGTGTGGCAGGTACGTGGGTGTGTAGCGGATGGACTCTAGGTTGGGTTGGGATGCATCTTACATGACTGATTATGTGGACTGTGTGGATGAGGGCTAAGTCCATTTGTGGAGGCATGTGAAATAATTACACACTGAGTCTGTTTGACTCACCCAAATTTTTAAACATCGCAAGTGATTCGTGATGCTTGGACTGGGTTGGAGTGGATACAAAGGTGGCCATGCAGAAGACATTTCATTTGTTTACGTATTTTATATTTTCAGTATTTTGATTAAGTATTTACTGTAATATGGGCCGCTTAAAGTATTTGGAAACTTTATTTATGATTTTGAAGTTTATATTATTTTTGAGCTAATAATTGAAAAATATTTTTTTTGAACCAATTTATGTTATAATAACTTATATTAAAGTTTTAATCATGATAATTTGCTAGAACTTAATTTTTACTTAGAATTTTAAACATACAATGTACCATGTTTACAAATGACAGCGAACTTTTAATGTTTTTATCTTTAAGTCAAATTCTTTTCAAACGAATTTCCACAGTGGCATTCTAAATTCGGCCATGGTGTTTGGGCCGGGTTTAGGGTGTTACAGGTTTGGGATGTGTGTTGATGCAAAAGGATAAGGTAGTAGCGTATGTGTCTTGTCATCTTAAGACTCATGAGGTGAATTATCCTACGCATGACTTGTAGTTGGCTGCAGTGGTATTCGCACTGAACATTTGGAGGCATTATACGTACGGTTAGAAGTGTATCATCTACAGTGATCACAAGAGCCTCAAGTACCTCCTCACTCAGAAGGAGCTAAATCTTAGGCAGCGTAGATGGATTGAGCTGCTTAAGAACTACGACTGTACGACTGAATATTATCTTGGTAAGGCCAATGTGGTGGCCGACGCATTGAGTCGTAGGGCTATGACTGATCTAAGGGTAATGTTTGCTCGCCTCAATTTATTTGATGATGGTAGTTTGTTGGCTGAACTTCAAGTTAAACCACGTGGATAGAGCAAATTAAGAGTAAATAGATAGAGGACGAGTCTTTACGTGTTCGCTTTCGACAGATTGAGAGTGGGAATACTGTGGATTTTGGACTGAATAGTGAAGGGGTACTCTGTTTTTGTTGAAGAATCTGTGTATCGAATGATACTGAGTTGAGACAATCTATGCTGCGAGAGGCGCATAGTAGCCCTTATGCTATGCATCCTGGCACAAATAAGACATACCGAGACCTTCGCGTGTTATATTGGTGGCCAAGTCTTAAGCGTGGGGTTACAGACTTTGTGGGTAAATGTCTAACATGTAAGCAAGTTAAGACTGAGCATTAGTTACCTTCAAGGTTGCTTCAGCCAGTTAAGATTCCACTTTGAAGTGGGAGCTAGTGACTATGGACTTTGTTAGTGGGTTACCGCTCACACCTACTAAGAATGATTCTGTATGGGTGATCGTGGATCGATTGACCAAGTCCGCCCACTTCATACCAGTTCGTACTGACTATTCACTGCAAAAGCTGGCTAAAATATATGTTTCTGAGATAGTGAGACTACATGGGGTACCGACTTTGATCATCTCAGATAGGGATCCTCGCTTCACGTATTAGTTCTGGAAAATGCTACATGAAGCTCTAGGTGAAAGGTTGAACTTCAGTACTGCGTTCTATCCTCAAATAGATGGTCAATCTGAGAGGGTGATTCAGATACTGGAGGACATGTTGAGAAGTTGTGTGATTGAGTTCTGAGGCAGTTGGGAGGATTACCTGCCACTAGCAGAGTTTGCTTATAACAACAACTATCAGTCTAGCATTCAGATGGCACCTTACGAGGCATTATATGGTCATAGGTGTCGCACACCTTCATGTTGGATTGAGTTGGGCAAGTGGCATGTTTTGGGCCCTGAACTGGTTTCTGATACTGAGGATAAATTTAGACTGATTCGAGACCGACTGAAAGCGGTAGCTGATAGGCAGAAGTCCTATGCAAACCTGAAGTGGTATGAAATTGAGTATTCTGTGGGAGACTCTATTTTTCTTAAGGTCTTACCATGGAAGAAGGTACTGAGGTTTGGTCGTAAGAGTAAGTTGAGCCTTAGATTTATTGGGCCTTACCGCATACTGAAATGAGTGGGACCAGTTGCCTACCAGTTAGAGCTACCTCCAAAGTTAGAGCGGATTCATAATGTTTTCCATGTTTCGATGTTGAGGCACTACCGCTCTGATCCAACACATATTGTTCCAGTAGAGGAGATTGAGGTTAGACCAGATTTGACTTTCGAGGAGGAGCCGGTTCAGATATTGTATCGCGACGTAAAGATTCTGAGGAGAAAATCCAGCCCACTGATTAAGGTTCTTTGGCATAATCATAGCTTTGAAGAGGCCACGTGGGAGTCTGAGGGTGCGATGCGACAGCAATATCCTTATCTATTTTGATCAGGAAAAATTTTAAGGCCAAAATTTTCTTTTACGGGGGTAAAGTTGAAACGCCCCAAAATTTGTATATTTGTTTCTGTGTATTTATGACACAAATAACTATGTATCTGCCTTAATGGTTAAGTGTTCTAGGAGTGTCTGAGAATTCTTGGGTTCAAGTCTTGACTTGGGCAAAATTTTTTTTATATGAATAAATCCCTATCTTTTACCAGTAGGCTTATATGCAAAAGTGTGTAATAACATAACAGCATGGGCTTGCTGGTATGGTGGGTAAGTGGAGTGTTATTGTGCGGGAGGTCTGGTGTTTGAATCCTTGCATGGGCAAGGAGAATGTTTTTGCTCGGCACTGTGTCAAGGAGTTTCGGTGGCAGTAGAAGTCTGAGTAGTGGGCAGTGGGTGGAGTGGTTTTAGGAGTAGTTAGAGGGATTTTGGGCGAATGGTGCTGGATTTTATTTTGTTTTCTAAATTCCTAAAACCTCTCCATCCGTTTGACGACTTCTTCCTCCCCAAGCTCTGCCCAATTTTCTCTGTCACGCTTTCGTTTTCTTTTTCTTTTCCTTCACTACTGTAGAAATTTCCCCTTTGTCTCCCTCCTAAACCTTTATTTTCTTTTGATTTGTAGCGTTAATCAGCACTTGTGCGACTTCGGTAAGTGTCTCATTATTCTATTCTTTTTGAATGATGAAGATGCAGGAATCTAATTCTGTTTCCTGGAATTTCTGTTTTAGGTGAAGAATTCTGAGTAGTAATTCTCGTCCCTCAGTTTTGACAGTGTTAACGAAGGCTCGCGTTAGCTGTAAGTCGAGTTCGAACTAGTGATCGTTTTGTCATAATCGTTAGTTTAATCTCTATAATGCTAAGTCGAGGTTGTGCATACTAATTTGTAGGCTTTGGAGTACTTAGGAGTGCAATGGCATAAAACATGATCCAGTTGTGTACCCGAAACACTAAAAACACGACTCGACTAAAAGCCAAAAAGGCATACTGTTGATGCCACATGGGCGTGTGGTAGCCCGTGCGGTAAGCCGTGTGAGGGGACATGGCCATGTGATCGACGAACCAGGCCATGTACACATGACTCGAGCATATGACACGGCCGTGTGATGGTTGGAGAGTCCGTGTATGAGACACGGGCTCGACCAATTGGGCCATGTAGGCCACACGGGCGTGTAGGCCCATACGGGTGAACCACACGAGGGTGTGGGATGTTGGGCCAGGCTGTGTCACTGGCAGACAACATAGGCGTGTGAGCCCATTTTCATTGCGTTATTGCTAAAGTTGCACGGGTCGCTCGAGACGACTGTGAACCTACTGTAGGGTCGGTAAGATTACCTAGACCCTTAACTGAATGCCTATTATATCTATACTTGATATGTATATATATATATATTATTGCATATTGAGCATGTTGCTTGTACTGTACTGTACTGTATATGTGTGATATACCATGACTGGGCATGACAAAAACTATATGATGCATTGCATGAGGATGGGTTGATATTGATTGGAGGAAGTGTACTGAAAGGCTTTGAGCCTAACTTACTGGCAGCACAGCTGCATAGTATTGTATAGTGCCACATTCGGTGCTACTTGGAGTGTATGGATGGGTGGGTTGATTATATCCCCACTTGAAGTGTAGGGTTGGACAGAGATGGAGTGTAGAGGCTGGCTAGGTAGGAGTTTCTGATTGCATATCTGTTACTCTTACTGTACTGTGATGGGCTAAGGCCCTAATGCATACTGTTACTGAAATGGGCTAAGGCCAAAACTGGACTAATACTGATACTGAAAAGGGCTTAGTCCCAGACTATGATTATTTGTATATTGACTGTTTGTTTTGTATGAGGTTACACACTGAGTTTACGAAAACTCACCCTTCTGTTTAATCTGTACAGGTAATCCCTAGACATAGGCAGATTGATGCTGTGGAGGACTCAGCGGTGGCCACACGACTCCTTCTATACTATTTTATACTTAATAATGATTTTAATTTTATGTGGGTATTTTTCTATAATAATGGCCACTACGGATTTTTGGTTTAAATTTGGATTTTATATTGCTTTATGTTTTATAACTGCTAGTGGTAGGAGAAACTCGGGTTTTCAAAAGGGATGAATGTTTTATCAAAATACTACGCACAAAAAAATTGTTTTAAAAGCTTCCGCAAAGTATAATGTTTTGGGTAATGAATGACGATTTGTAAATAAACAACGTTTTGAAAATGGATAACGTTGTGAAAACAAATGAAACGATTTGGATTTAACATAAGATAATGTAGAGTGGTTTGAACGGAGAAAAGGTCTTAGTGTCGTTGCTATTTCAAAAGCACTATCATGTGACATCGCCAGATTTAGCCATAACGTCTAGGCCAAGTTTGGGGTGTTACAGTGGTGGTGGATCTTGCATCTGTTGTTACTACTGCTATTACTATTGATGATTTCTTCAGATTATTCTCTCTGGATCTGTGATTGCTACAATAGGTGTACCCTTACAACAAGTCATACACTAAATCCAAAAAGAAAAGATTAGTAATAAGAATTAAAAAATAATCGTATCTATAACTTAAAAATTTCATAATCATTCTTTTACATGCAAAAATTAAAATTAAACTAGTGACGTTGCTTCCTCAAAAATAGTGCCAACAACTTGACCGCCTGTAGATGTAGTAACGTCCAGAGTGTGAATACTGCAATAAAATATAGAAAGACAAGGCAATATCCACAAGTATAGGGGTTGAATTGTAATACAGTTTTACAACAATGTAAGTGAGTACTCAGAGAATCGTACCCAAATGAGGCAAATGACAGATCGATTCTAACCTAAAAACTAAAAGATCCAATTAGTACCCAATGGTTTCTTGCACACTCACAAAGTGTGTTAGCTCACCCTTAGGCCTCATTCGATCCCTAAGATCAATAAAAGAATTAATTTGCACATTTCTTATTTTGAATAACAATTCTTTATACATTTTAAACATGCAACATCATCATATACATGCTTTCTAACCACATACCAATCCGACACTCATTCAATGTCATGAATCTTTCCATATTTATCAAGTATTTCATCTTTTACGATTTAATTCATTTGATGCCAAAAATCATTAAATTTACAATTATATTTACAATTAATATATATATAAACATACAATTCAAGTATAAGAAGAAAACACAATAAGTTCTATAAGAACTTACAAGGAAAATATAAAGCACAAAGTGTCAATGACTAATATGCAATTTCTTCTATTCCTCGATTAACTTCTGATTGATTTAATTCCAAATCTATAATAATTCATTACAATTTATCAATTTCAACAACCTTATAACAGATTAGTATATGAATATAAAAAATTAATTTCATTTTACATAATTTTTCTAAAATTTTTCATTTTATTCAATTTAGTCCCTAAAATTGAAACTATTTGATTTGATTTTCAATCCAATTACAAATTTATCATTGTATAGCCCTCTTAAAATATAATTTTCAGAAATTTCATACCAAATTTGACATATTCACAATTTAGTCCTTAAACTCAAAACTAACAGAATTTACTTTACAAATTAGTCCCTAACATGAAAATCTTCAAGATCCATCAATGGAAACAGTTAAAATCTTTAACAGTTTCTAAAATTCACACACAGGTTAGCTAAATCAAGCTCTCAGGATCTCAAAAACATAAAAATTACAAGAAACGAACTAAAATTTGCAGAACAATTTGAAGGATGAAGCTTGGACAAACTAAGGTTTTCTTTTGTCCTTTTACATTCGGCCTTGAGAATAAAAGATGAAAGAATGTTTGTTTCTTTTAATTTTTGTAACTTATATTGTAACGCACCTTACTCGACCCTATAATTGGACTCGAGTATGTAGTTCCACAACTTAGAATCAAAAGAATTTTAAAAAAAAGAATTTTTAAACAAAATACTCAGCAGAAGATTGGTAAAACGTTACTAGTTTATGAGTATAAAACGTATGATGAATTATTTCTTTACAAAAGTTTCAATGTAAATCATTGGTAGTTAAAACAACATTCATATCCATTTGCCGGTGCAAAGAGGAAATCTCATAGAACAAAATATATTAGATTTAATATAAGCATTGAATGTTTCATAAGACTCACATAAAATGGTATCTTGACAAAAGTAATAGATTGTTAGACAAGTCAATTTCACAAATATATACATGCCACCCCCAAAAGGTCATGCATGATACAAGACTAAACAGATAGCTCATAATCTCAACAGTTCTCAGGCGTAGTCCCTTCAACATAATTCTTTCCTTCAATCTACAAGACTAAGAAGGAAAATATAACAAAGTAAGTTTATATGAACTTAGTGAGTTCTAAGATAGAGAAAGAACATATATAAATATTACACATTAACGTTCAATATAATATCAAACTTTTCAGAAGGGTTTATATAGTATGATCATAATACGCCCAATGCCGTTCATAGAACACATACGGACTCACTACGCTAATCTAACATAACATATGGGCGGTTACTATCTGCCAACATAGCATGACACATACAAACCATCCTCATGCCAACCTCGTACCTAGAATTTAGAATCAGAAGCATATCATATAGTCTTATTCATATACATACTCTCCCTTAACTCTTCATATTGTTTTTTATTCAGAATAGCATGTTTTCTTGTGATCTGCCAATCAGGTTTACAATATAGCTACCCTACTGGAGGCATCACAAACATATCTCTCCTTTTCCATCACCAAAAATCACACCCCATATATTACAAACTTATGGTATTGGATTGAGCATGAAGGATGGTGTTTACTTCATATCACAGATAGACTGCACTCATGCTGATGACATTGAATTATCATTACCCACACATATACCATTCATATGTTACTGAGAAAGATTACTTATCTTACACAATTTATAGTAATGGAATTTACAACACATGGAAATAAAAATGAACTCACCAGAAACTCTAGTACAGTGATCTACACAGTAGGTCCTTTGCCTTTGTCCCTAGGACCTTCGTTAGTTTTTCAGCTAAAAGAAATTTAATTATTCTTGTCATATCATTAATCTATTGAAACTTATCATGCATGCAAGAATCGGTATCACATAATTCGTAATGAAGAAGTTTCTTTCCTTATGAACAAATCTAACGTCTATGCATGCAATTCGATAAACAAATGAATTACTTAGATAATAACCTAATGGTTCACCAGAAATTACCAGTAAGCTGGTACTAACTTGGGTGGTATCTAACCACTGCGAACTCTCTTCGAAGAAGCTTCCTACACTAAGGTTTTCAGAAGAGTTTTCAAAGAAATTTAGGGAAGAAAAAGATGTAAAGATGTGTAATGGTGGCCAAGTATAACCTTACATACTCATGTAACAGAGAAAAGGTTTAGTGGAGAAATTAGATAATCCCACTAATACCCTTAATTCCTGTGATTAAACACACTTTACAAGTTTTAAGTCCAATCATCTATAGTAGTCTAGTTCAGTTCTAACTAAATCTCAACTAAACCTAAACATAGCTAATTAAGTCATCTAGCACTAAATAACAAAAACCATTACAACTGTGAACTTAACGAGTTTGCCCAAAACATATAGGATGGGTGGATACTAACTGCTTCCGGACGTACTAACTCCCAGAGTATGAATATTGTAGTAAATGATATAGATATACGAGGCGATATCTGTAAGTATACGGGTCTAGTTGTAATATAGTTACAACAGAGTAGGTGAGTACTGCAAGGATCGTTCCCAAGGGAGGCAAGTGCTAGATCAATTTTAATTTAGACACCGAAAGAACTAATTAGTACTTTAATTTAGTTATAGTACAAAAGTAAAATAAAATAATTTTTTAATATTTTTATAATAATAAAATAACATAAAGAAATAAAATTGAACAGGTCAATGAATAGAATAAAACAAATCTGATTATGGGTGATTGGCTCACTTTGGTAATCCCCATGAACTGTCCCTTCAGGTTCCTAGTCAATCAACTAGTCGCTATCCCAATAGGATCTTTCAATCTTTCATTGAAATAACAAGTCAGCCAAGACTACTTATCTTCCAACATTACAGTCTAGATTGGTTTAGGGTGAAGGTGTTCACGGATAAGCCATACCAATTTTGGGTTAATTCCCACCTTGATGACTTCCTAGGGTTGTCAAGCCTAGGATTTATGTTCTTTCTTTCCCAAACATCTGATCCATTGAGTAACCCTATAAAACAATTAATAGATCATACCTCTACTCACTAATCCCCTATAGAGGGATTAGTTCCTCATGGTTTTCATAAACAATATGGAATTGATTTGAAAAGTGAACATGATAAATGAATTAAAGTCTAGAGTTTAAGAAAATGCCTGATTTTTATAAAGGATGAACATGAATCGACAGAAACAACTTGAAAATAAATTTAAGAACTTAAAAGAAAGAAAATATGAATTAGAACTAAAAGCAAAAAAATACACTAAGGAATTTGTCCCCATAACACTTGGCAAAGGAGCCTATTTATATATTTCAGGTGGCCTTCATCCTTAACCCTAGGTTAGTTGACGTTCTCGAGCTTTAAGTTTGATTGTGAGAACAAAAATGCCATTGACTCGTGTTAATTTGCATCTAGGACCGGTGTCGTGACACCAAGACTTGTTTCGCGACAAAGGAGTCTATATAGTCCTCTTGAGATATCTTTAGAGATAAGTTGTGATACTCTTTGGCTGTGTCACAACATCAAAGGCAGTCTCATGATTTCTCCATTATGCTCCCTATGTTGCGACCTTGATCATTTTGTATTGCAACATAGCGACCAATATCTATTTATTACGCCTTTCTAATGGTTTCCTGCACACTTACAAAGTTAATTAGCTCACCCTTAGGCCTCATTCAACCCCTAAGTTCTATAAAACACTCAATTTTCACATTTAATTAACTTAATGAAATCTTACGAAAACATACTAAAAGCTATTGGAAATGCTTACTTTCAAGCTCCTAAAGTGTGGAAATTAGTTTAATTTGCTACACCGAATTACAACAGATCAGATACTTAATAGAAAAGTCTGCCAAACCCTAGTGTTCGCCAAAACTAGGTGTTCACTAAATGGCAAATTAAACAGAGTACTCTGCTTAGCCAGAACAAATACTTTACTTAGTTCCACACTAAACTTTTCCAATATACGTCAAAGAGTAACAAAATACCGAGTCTTCTCCGGGAGGGCTTCTACAATTCTCTCTCACATAGAGAATTTTGTCCTCAAAATTCTTATCTTTGAAAAGCTGAGGATACTGTTTTTTCATTAAACTTTTTTTCCCAGATAGCTTATTTTGTATTGTGATTTCTCCATAACACTTTTACCAATGGGATTCTGTTATTCCTTAGCTCTTTCACTTCTCTTGCTAAGATGCGAATAAGCTCCTTTTCATATGATATATTTGGTTCTACTTCTAAGTCTTTAATTTGCACAACATGGTCTGGATTTGATCTATACCTTCTCATCATAGACACATAAAACACATAATGAATCTTCGATAACTCTGGTGGTAATGCCAACTTGTATGCCATTGGCCCAACTTGTTCAATGATCCCATACGTTCCTTGTAACAGTTCGGTTTAGACCCTAGTCGGAATAATGGTTTCGAGACTACGGATCTGAGTTAGAAAAATATTTTAATATTATTTTTTCTGCTCAGAGTATGTGAATTGGCATGCGTTGAATTTCTGTTAATTAGTTTATCCGTTTGTGTGCTTAATTTGATAAAAGGACTTAATCGCAAAAAATGTAAAAGTGGCTTCCTAATTGTTTAAGTACTGAATTGATGTGTCTTTATTAATATGAAGTCCTTATTATGCAAATGGACCATTGATATGGTTAATGGACATTTATGACCAACCATTATGTATTATTATATGTTTTTAGCAAAGGTTAATTATGTAAATTAGATAATAAGTTAATTTAAATAAAATAAAACATAAAGATGACCATTATTATCATATTTCATGGCCGAATGAAGCAAAGAAGATAGCTAAAAATAGGGTTTGATATTAGGCACTTGCATAGCTTGATTGAGGTAAGTACTTTGCTTGATTTTTGATAATTTCTACGTTTTTATGATCGTTGCTTCGAGTACTATAAAACCCATGCTTTAATTTTAGAATTTGATGAAGAATTTGAGATGTTCCATTGATGAATGCTTGATCTTTGTGATGATAGTAGATGAAATATGAAATATATGTGTTAGATTAACATGTTTTGTCTTTGGATTTTTGATGAATTTGAGTAATTTGGACTAAATTGTAAAAATAATAAATTGAGGGACTAAAATATGAAATAAATGAAATGTATGGGCTTATATGAAGCATATGGATATTCGTCTATGCATGGGAATATTGAAATTTTGTGTATTTTTTGAATTTGAGAAATAGGGACTTAAATGTCAAAATGTGAAAATGTGAGGGCTAAATTATAAAATGCTCTAAATGTGTGTTTTTGGATTAAATTGATTGATTTGGTGAATAAATGAGTTAAATTTAAATATGAATTTGTAATTGAAATATGCTAATGATATTGTATTTGATATGGTTATAAATGTTTATATGATAAGTTTATTTGTATATGGCTTACTAAGCTTTTGAAAGCTTACATAGTGTGTTTGCAATGTTTTATAGATCATTAAACCTACAGAAGGCTCAGAGTTCATCGAGGATCATCACTACACTATCAAACTCTATTTTGGTACCTTTTGAATGTGTACATAGTTAAGTATGGCATGTATAGGCTAGTTGTTTTGGATTATGTTTAAGATGTATATAAAGCCATGTGATATGGCTTGTAAATGGGATGTGAGTATGGTAAATATTAGTCTATGTCTTATGATGCAAAGTTAGTATATTTTGATGAAAGGTTGACATAATGAACTAATAAGTATTTGGATGGATTTTGCTTAGAAATGCTTGTGATTGTTATGAGATAAATTGTGCACAAGTTGGTATATTTGTTATGCTCATGAATGGTTAGAAAAGATGGTAATTATTGGTATGATTTAGTTGCTTTTGAGAGTATGAAATATGCTTGTTTGTGCTTGTAGGTGTGACCCAAGGTTTGGGTGGCAATTTGGCCTTGCAAGTGGCCTATGTTTGCCCACACGGTTGAGCACACGGGCGTGTGGTTCGACCATGTCCCTTAAATTGTAAATTGATTCAAGTCAGTCTCGCACACGGGATGGACACAAAGGCGTGTGACTGGCTGTGTTATGCAAGTCAGTGTTGACCACGGGCTAGACACATGGGTGTGTGACAGGCCGTGTGATGCAAGTCAGTGTCGACCATGGGTAAGGCACACAGGCGTGTCTTCGACCGTGTGGACAAGTCAGTATGTATGCCCTTTTTTGCCACGGCTTGGACACACGGGTGTATCATGGCCTGACCTCAGGGGTGTGTGACCTCTGTAACTTTGAAAAATGTTAAGTTTTCAAAAAAAAAAATTGTATGTGCTAGGTTTAGTCTCGACCCCTTTTTAATGCATGTTTAAGGTCTTATAGACTATTTTAAAGGACTCTACGTATATGTTGTACCATGATATGATGAGAATGTACTTATGAATGTGAAATGATTGTAAAAGTTTCGTTATGTCTGGTAATGCCTCTTGACCCTATTCTGGCGATGGTTACGAGTTAGGGGTGTTACATTTTATTGGTATTAGAGCTACGGTTTAGTCGATTTTAGGACTAGCGTAGCGTGTGAGGTTCTAGCTATACATGCCATATATACAAATTGTGATAGTGTGATGAATCCTAACGTATAAAATGTGTTTTTTGTATAGTAATGGATCCCGAAAGAGATGTAGCTAACGATGTTGAAAGTAATGCGCCTGCTCCCGCTCGAGGGACAGCGCCATCTGATTCTAGACCGGCTACTAGCGGTCAGAAAGGAGAGGTTAAACAAGCCTTATTCCAAATGATGAATGAGTGGTTCACTCAGTACATTAGAACAAATCTGGCTATTTCACAACCTCCGCCCCAACCCAATCCTCCTCAGATTTCTGTTGTACCTCCGGTTAAGAATCAGGATTTGTTGAATAAGCCTCTGATCAATAAAATTCATAAATATGAGGTTGAAGAGTTCAGGGCCACTAGTGATGATGATACTGAGAGAGCTGAGTTTTGGATCGAGAATACAATCCGAGTGTTTGATGAAATGCCTTGTACTCTTGAGGAATGTGTGAAATGTGTCATTTCTCTGTTACGAGATGTAGCTTATAAGTGGTGGAAGACTTTGATTTCTGTTGTTCCAAAAGAACGAATTACCTGAGATTTCTTTCAATCTGAATTTCGGAAGAAATATATTAGTTAGAGATTTATACAGAAAAAAACGATTCTTGAATTGAAATGGGGCCGTATGACTGTCACCGAATATGAATGAGAATTCTTGAGATTAAGTCAATATGCACTGGAATGTGTTTCAACTGGAGCGATAATGTGTAAAAGGTTTGCAGACAGCCTGATTAAAGATATCCATTTACTAGTTGGAATTCTGGAAATAAAAGAATTTATTTTGCTTGTTGATCGAGTGTGTAAAGTTGAGGCACTAAGGAAAGATAAAAGAAAAATTGAGTCAGAAGCTAGAGATGTGAGAAAGAGATTCTCAAGTAAATCATTTCAGTTTGCACCCAAGAAATTCAGAGATGAACATTGCCGTTCAAAGGCTAATGTGGGATATTCGAATAGAGATCGTGCTAAATCACATTCGAACTACAAAGCTCTAGTTACTTCAATAGTTAGTGTTGGAAATGTCCGATCTGAGCGGCCTGAATGTAGACATTGTGGTAAAAGACATCCAGGTATTTATCGATTGAATGACTGAGCTTGTTTTAAATGTGGATCATTGGATCATTTTATTTGAGATTTTCTTGAGTCTGTAGAGTAAAAAATTGTACAGAAATTGAAATTAGATAATGTTTTAGCTTGGGGTAGACCTTTTAGAAACACAATAAATGTGAGTGATAATCAGAGAGCTACGAAAGATACAGTTGCGAGATCTGAAGCTAGAACACCTGCCAGAGTTTACGCCATTCGAGCTCGTAAGGAAGTTTCATCTCCAGATGTTATTGCATGTCATTTACTCTTTATGACACTTTTGTGATTTCATTGATAGATCCAGAGTCTACTCATTCGTATATGTGCATGAATTTAGTATCCAGTAAGACTTTACCTGTACAGTCTACTAAATTTGTAATTAGAGTATCGAACCCTTTAGGTAAAGGTGTCTTGGTTGACAAAGTATGCAAGAATTATCCATTGATGTTTCGAGATATTTGTTTCCTGGCTGATTTGATGCTATTACCTTTTGATGAGTTTGATATAATTTTGGGTATGGATTGGTTAACGTTGCATGATGCTGTTGTGAACTGCAAATGAAAAACTATTGATTTGAGATGTCAAGATAATGAAATAGTTCGAGTAGAGCCAAATGATTTGAATGGATTACCAGCTGTGATATCAGAAATGAAAGCTCAGAGTTATGTGAAAAAGGGCTACGAAGCTTATTTTGCCTATGTGATTGATTCGAGAGTGGCTGAAAAGAAAGTTGAATCAGTACATATGGTTTGTGAATTTCTTGACGTGTTTCCTGAAGAACTATCGGGATTACCTTCGATACAACAAGTTGAGTTTGGTATTGATTTAGTGTCGGGCACGACTCTTATCTCAATAGCTTCGTATAGAATGGCACCGATAGAATTGAAAGAATTGAAGTCTCAGTTGCAAGAGTTGACCGAAAGAGGATTTGGACGACCGAGTTTCTCACCTTGGGGTGCTCCTGTTCTATTTGTGAAAAAGAAAGATGGCACGATGAGAATGTGTATTGATTACCGTCAGTTAAACAAAGTGACTATTAAGAACAAATATCCTTTACCCAGAATTGATGATTTGTTTGATCAGCTGAAAGGGACCGCCGTGTTTTCAAAGATAGATTTGAGATTGGGATATTATCAATTGTGAGTAAAAGATTCAGACATTTCGAAAACTGCATTCAGAACGAGGTACGAAAATTATGAGTTTTTAGTAATGTCGTTCGGACTAACAAATGCTCCTGCTGTCTTTATAGATTTGATGAACATAGTTTGTAGACCATATTTAGATCGATTTGTTGTTGTATTCATTGATGATATTTTGATTTATTCGCGTGATGAAATTGAGCATGCTGAACATCTGAGAATTGTGCTACAAACTCTGCGAGATAAGCAGTTGTATGCAAAGTTTAGTAAATGTGAATTCTGGTTGCATGAGGTTTGTTTTCTGGGACATATTGTGTTAGCATCTGGTATACGAGTTGATCCGAATAAAATTTCAGCTATTTTAGAGTGGAGGCCTCCGAGAAATGTGTTTAAAGTTCGTAATTTTCTAGGAATTGCTGGTTATTATTGACGATTCGTAAAAGGCTTTTTGATGATTGCAACCCCATTGATGACATTGCTTCAGAAAGATGTGAAATTAGAGTGTTCTGAAAAGTGCCAGAAAAAGTTTTGATTAGTTCAATGTTTTGTTGACTGAAGCTCCAGTGCTAGTTCAGCAAGAATCTAATAAAGAGTTTGTGATATATAGTGATGCTTCTTTAAACAGTCTAGGATGTGTCTTGATGCAGGAAGGCAAGGTTATAGCTTATGCCTCGAGACAGTTGAAACCGCATGAAAAGAATTATTTGACACACGACCTTGTGCTAGCTGCAATTGTGTTTACTTTAAAGATTTGGCGCCACTATCTTTTTGGTGAAAAATGTCATGTGTTTTCAGATCATAAAAGTTTGAAATATTTGATGACTCAAAAAGACCTAAATATACGATAGAGAAGATGGTTAGAACTGTTAAAAGACTACGAGCTTGTGAAAGATTATCATTCGGGTAAAACAAATGTTGTTGCTGATGCATTGAGTCAGAAATCATTATATGCACTATGTGCGATGAATACTCATTTAGACCTGTCTGATGATGGTTTAGTTTTGGCCGAATTGAAAGCAAAATCATTGTTTTTACAGCAAATTTGTGATGCCTAGAAAGTGGATAATGAAATGTTATCGAAATGAACTCAATGTAATTTGAATTTTTATTTTGAATTTAGAGTTGTTATTGATGATTGTTTGAGATTTTGAGATCGGATTTGTGTTCCAAGGAACCCTGAATTGATTCAATTGATTTTGAAACAAGCGCATAGCAGTCGCCTATCTGTTCATCCGGGAAGTATAAAGATGTACAATGATTTGAAACAACTTTATTGGTGGCCCGGTATGAAGTGGGATATCTCAGAGTTTGTTTTGAAATGATTAATTTGTCAGCAAGTTAAAGCTGAACATCAAGTGCCATCTGGTTTGTTACAACCGATTATGATTCCCGAGTGGAAATGGGATAGAGTGACGATGGATTTTGTTTCAGGGTTGCCTTTGAGTCCGAGAAAGAAAGATGCAATTTGGGTTGTAGTTGACAGATTGATGAAATCAACTCATTTTATTCCGGTACGATCTGATTACTCACATGATAAATTAGCTGAGCTATATATTTTTGATATTGTGAAATTGCACGAGGTGCCACTATCTATTGTGTCTGACAGAGATCCGAGGTTTAGTTCATAATTTTGGAAGACATTGCAAGAAGCTTTAGGTACTAAATTGCATTTTAGTACAGATTTTCACCCACAGACGGATGGTCAATCCGAGCGGATTATTCAGATTCTAGAGGATATGTTGAGAGCATTCTTGAGTTTAAAGGTACGTGGGAACAATATTTACCATTGATTGAGTTTGCGTATAATAATAGTTTTCAGTCGAGCATTAAAATTGCACTGTATGAAGCCTTGTATGGTAGAAAATGTCGAACACCTCTGTATTGGTCAGAACTCAGTGAGAATAAGATTCATGGGGTTGACTTAATAAAAGAAACTAAGCAGAAAGTAAAAGTGATTCCTAACAGTTTGAAAGCAGCGTTTGATCGTCAGAAATCTTATGCAGATTTGAAAGTAAAAGATATGGAGTTTGAGATTGGAGATAAAGTTTTTTTGAAAGTCTCTCAGTGGAAGAAAAAACTCAGATTTGGTTGTAAAGGCAAACTGAGTCCAAGATTCATCGGGCGATTATCGAACGTATTGGGCCTGTTGCATACAGATTATTGCTACCACCTGAGTTAGAAGAGATTCACAATGTGTTTCACATATTAATGCTTCGACAATATAGATCTAATCCTTCGAATGTAATTCCTCTGTCTGAAATAGAAATTCAATCTAATATGACATACGAAGAAAAACCGATTCGTATCTTAGCTCACGAAGTTAAAGAACTACGAAATAAGAAAATTTCGTTAGTAAAAGTATTATGGCATCGACACGGGATTGAAGAAGCTACGTGGGAACTTGAAGATGCTATGAGAGAGCAATATTCGAATCTATTTGACGGTAAGATTTTCGGGGATGAAAATCCCTAAGGAGGAGAATTGTAACCGTCCAGTTTAGACCCTAGTTAGAATAGTGGTTTCAAGACCAGGGATCCAAGCTAGAAAATTATTTTAATATTATTTTTTTTGCTTAACTATGTGAATTGGCATGTGTGGAATTTCTGTGAATTAATTTATCCATTTGTGTGCTTAATTTGTGAGAAATCGTATTATGTACATATTTTAATCCCACATTTAGCATACTTTTGGATGATTTATCCCCTGAATTGTGGAATTTGATGCTCCTAATCCTTTAATTTCATGTTTTATACTTAGGGGAACATCGAAGGATGAAAAGAATAAGAAATGAGCCAAAGTAAGAAGTGCACACGGCCTAAAGATAACCACACGATCGTGCCACTTTAGTAGACTCGAACACGACCTGGGCTCAATTCACACGGTCGTGCCACACGGGTGTGTCCCTACCGTGACTCGTTTTAATCTCATTCTGATTAGGTTACTTAGGGCCAAGAAAGACATTCTAAAAGCCTATATAAACACTCTAAGTGTAACCTAAAAGGGGGAGGTCGAGGGGTGAAGCCAAAGAGGGCCGAATTGTGGGATTTACTCGAAGACAGCCAGTTGATCCATCTCAAGAAGTCGGAATCATACTTAAGACGGAAGATCATCCTTTCAATTTCCTTCAGGGGTTTTAGGGTTTTTCTTATGTTTTGTTTTATACTTTCTTCTGAGATGTATTCTTTTATAATTATGAACTAAACCCCTCAAATACCTGAGGTGGATAAAACCTAAGACGGATCTTGTTATTGTTTTCTGAACTATATGATAAATACTTGATTTGTTCTTAATTATGTGTTCTTAATTCTTGCTTTAATATTTCAGGATATTGATTCAAGTATTGATGTGCTTAGACAGTGGAGCAAAAGTCCCTGTTTAATAGTAGATCTAGCATAGTTAAGCAGAGTTGAACGCACTCCTAGAGATAGGACAACGAAAATCTGCCGGATTAGGGTCAAACCTAATATGGGTGTCCATAGATCGAGTTAATGCAACACTAGGGGTTTTAATTAGAAAGAATTAATCAACCTAGGGTTAGATGTTAGTAGCCTTAAAAGAGGTATTAGTATAAATTAGGGAATCCAACGGATCAAGTCAAGTGAATAAATCATCTGGTTCAGAGTTAAATAACAAATAAAGTCTAGGTGGATTCTTCCTCTGGTATTGTCTCAATCAATTGGTTTTCCCAAAAGTGTTTTCCCAATTTGTTCTCTGTGTCTTAGCATCTTTAGCTTAGTAATTAGTTAGTTTTAGATTAAACAACAATTCTCTTAATTCTTAGGCTAAATAATAGAAAGATGGTAATTACTAGTACTCTTGGTCCTTGAGGATACGATATTTTCGGTCTTGCATAGCTATACTACCAAATGATAGATGCGCTTGCCTTATTCATTGTCATAGTTAGTTTGGACACGATCAATTTGATAAAAGGACTTAATCGTAGAAAATGTAAAAGTGGCTTCCTAATTGATTAAGTACTGAATTGATGTGTCTTTATTCATATGAAGTCCTTATTATGCAAATGGACAATTGTTATGGTTAATGGACATTTATGACCAACCGTTATGTATTATTATATGTTTTTAGCAAAGATTAATTACGTAAATTAGATAATAAGTTAAGTTAAATAAAATAAAACATAAGGATGGCCATTATTACCATCTTTCATGGCTGAATGAAGCAAAGTAGATAGCTAAAAATAGGGTTTGATATTTGGCACTTGCATAGCTTGATTGAGGTAAGTACTTTGCTCGGTTTTTGATAATTTCTACATTTTTGTGATCGTTTCTTTGAGTACTACAAAACCCCTCTTTAATTTTAGAATTTGATGAAGATTTTGAGATGTGCCATTGATGAATGCTTGAGCTTTGTGATGATAGTTGATGAAATATGAAATATATGTGTTAGATTAACATGTTTTGTCTTCGTATTTTTGATGAATTTGAGAAATTTGGACTAAATTGTGAAAAAAATAAATTGAGGGACTAAAATATGAAATAAATTAAATGTATGAACTTATATGAGGCATATGAATCTTCGGCTATGCATGTGAATATTGAAATTTTGTGTATTTTTTGAATTTGTGAAATAGGGACATAAATGTCAAAATGTAAAAATGTGATGGCTAAATTGTAAAATGCTATAAATGTGTTTTTTTATTAAATTGAATTATTTGGTGAATAAATGAGTTAAATTTGAATATGTATAGATTAAGAACCAAATAAAATGGATTTAGATCGAGTAATCATTTCTGTTCGTTCATATCCATACGAGGTAAGTCTATATACAAATAAATGTATTTGAGTTGAATTATTCAAGTTCTTATGAAATTGAATTATGAGGAATGAATATAGAAGATATACATGTGAAATCCGAGAAAGTTTCAATGATGTATTAATGTCTGAAAAGTCTCGTACGAACCTTATGAATAGTTAGGATACGTATGTCATGACATAGGGTTCCGATATGTGATATCGTGTAACACCACGTCTAGGACTATAACACCCCCAGACCCGGCCCAGATATTATGGCCAAATCTGGTGATGTCACATCAAAGGGAAAGATCCAAAACTACTTTGATTAATTAAAGCTTAAGTTTAAGGTTTAAAAGCCCAAAATCGTTGAATCTTGTTAAGTTAGGTTGATCCAAAACTACTTGCAGTGTGGCCCCCTCCGAGTCCTCTCCCACGTCGAGCTTTCTATTAAGGGTCACCTAAAACATATAATAAAAGGGTGTGAGTTTTGAAACTCAGTGTGTATGACCCTTGGT
The DNA here is from genome assembly GCA_025503065.1 of Gossypium bickii. Taxonomy (NCBI): domain Eukaryota; kingdom Viridiplantae; phylum Streptophyta; class Magnoliopsida; order Malvales; family Malvaceae; genus Gossypium; species Gossypium bickii. Next base: position 28,246,307 of record CP106714.1, on the reverse strand, counting down.
AACCAATCAACATGCAATTATCACATTAGGCCTAAGCCCTTCCAAAATCAGTGATCTTGGGCCTTAGTCCACAATGACCTCATATCAAAACAATATCACATGAATGTAATGCACCCATCCCAAATCCAACCCTGCACTCCATTTCCCTTCCAACCCTACACTCCTGTGGGGATATAAATATCAACCCACCCATCCCTACACTTCAAAGGTAGCACCAACAACGACACTACTCAACGTTGCAGCAATGCTGCTAAGCATATAATAGGTTAAAGCCACCGGTGGATCCACGGTCGTCAAGCGACTATGCGATCCTCACATATCTTCCTCCGTATCATCAAACCCACCCAAGTGCAACATATCTCTCATGAATGCAACATACACATTTTCACACATTAAGCACCTAGGGGTATTTTAGTCAATTCGGTACCCAGAGGTATTTTTGTAAATCTACCATATAGGGGTATTTTGGTAACTTGGCAAATCAGGGGTATTTTGGTAATTTTACAAATCAGGGGTATTCTGGTAATTTCGTAAATGCGGGGTATTTTAGTTATTTTGCAAACCTCAGGTTTTAGTTATGAACTTTGGCCCATTAACAAGTCCTTGCGGCTAAAGTGTACAAACACTATGCACCAGGTAGGATTCCAGAGAAGAGGAGGTGGGTCACTAGGACAGTTTAAGTACCAAGCTCTCCCTAGATCCAATCTTAGACATGCATATGTCTTTTGCCACACTCTAACCTAACAACTTGCCTACAGACATGTTTGAATATTAGGTTAAGTTGTATGCGATTTAAGAGTTTATCAGAACTAAGCCTAGAGTCCATTAAAACCCTAGCATACTTTCCTAAGACCCCATAAGGCCTATTAAGCCCATTTCACGTTCATATAGCCCATTAAGCCTATTTCATGTTCTTATAGCCCATTAAGCCCATCTCATGTTCTTATAGCCCATTAATCCCATCTTATATCCAAATCATACAACATCCATATCAATCCATCATTCACATATCAACTCTAGTTGACCTAGGCCCACGAATTCAGCAGGCCCATTTAGTGCCGACTTGTCAAGTGTGTGTAGTGTTTGTACACATCTTTAATTGCGAAGCACGCTACGATTCCTTAGCCACGAACCTATGATAATCAAAGCTAACAGTTAATAATATGCTTAGTATCGTTTCTCCCTTTTTATCAAAAGCCGAAAACATACCAATCCCTTACCTTGAACAATTAAGCCAATCAACCATTCACTTATTCGCTAACTGCAATTGACTCCAAGATCTGCGTTAAAGAACCTTGACTATCAAAGGCTGCACAACCAAGTGATTTACATCCATCAAAAGTCACTCTTAACCAATTCTAACCATATTCGGCCAACCATTAATCTAAGAATTATAGACGAGTACACTTACCGATTGACTAGGGACTTTACCACACCAAAACCCAAAGCGCGAGGAGAGTACCTCGTTAAAGAAACAAAAACGATTCGGTAGAGAAACACAAGGGTTCGGCCTAGCCAAGAGAATGAGTGAAAGACACAATGAGGGGTTTCGTCTAAGAATAAGATAATAAAGCGATTAAAACTTAACCCTTTTGTTGAATAAAGAAAGATTTGCTCTCTTAACGCCACAATTTTACTTGCCCACAAGATTTTAGATTATAGAGTGTGATTTTTAGAAGTGAGATTTGGTTTTACAAATGGAGAAGAAGGAATTGGTTTGACAAATAATGAAACCCCAATGAGAGAATTTCTCTTCTAATTCGACAATAGAAGAAATGTTTTGGGAGGGAAGGAGAATTCAGTGTAGGCACTTTTGTTTGGAAAAAAAAGAAATTGTGATTGCTCGGGTATTTGCCAAAGGGAAAGAAACTAAAAAGAATTGGGAGATTGGAAGGAATTTTCCCTAATTAATCAAATAAAGCACACAAAAGCAACAAATGCCCTATTTACCCATACGGCACACATATTTATACTAAAAAATAAAAAATAAACCTACACTTCCCAATTGACTCAAACTTATCACCAATTAAATTCCTTTATTTTCTCCAAATTTTATCTTCATCCCTATCCAAATATTTCTTTATTTAGCCAAAAATCCAATTTGAATTACATTCAAATTGCTTTCCCCGAATTGCAGCCATCCTTTGGTGTTTTGGTCCACTTCAAACACCTTCCTCACGCCAATAGCAAAATAGCAGGTTATTGTGCACAAGGCAACTTGAAACCAAAACCTCCAGGCACTACCACACACTACCAGCCACTGGGATTCGAACCTGCGACCACTCGGATCCATAGCACGCTTCACGCCACTGCACCACAACTCTTTTTGTGACCATTCTCAACTTCTTTTAAAGCATATTTCCTAGCGACCGAATTATCCAAAGAAATCTAAAAATATTTGCCACACCCAGTTTCGAACCTCCAACCTCTTCACTATGATACACGGCACTTGCATTATGCCCCCGCTTTATTTAAGTCATATTTCCTCCCTAATTAATTATAAACCTTTCTGCCGCGCTCCAGGTTTACTTAAAAAAACCAACATTTAGTGTACGCCGCTACTAGAACCCTGCTCCCCCTCCTGCTACTAATGCCTTTGCCACTGGGCCAGGCGTTTCTCTGTGTTGTGAATCAGACCCAACTAATTATAAGGCCTAAACTCTGTCCTTCATACTAACATATGCACAATAAATTTTTTTTGCCAAGTCCAGGACTTGAACCTTTGACCACCAGCTTGTTTAGAACGCCCTAGGGCACCAGACCACCTACTTTCTTGTGCTATCTTTTAACCCAAAAATATTTTAAAAGCCTTCTGACTAACACCAACCTCACTTAAGGGTAAAAACAAAATTTTCGCTATAGCCCTAGCTCGAGCCCAAGACTTTTCCAACAATACCAACCCTTCCTAAATCACCTAAAAATTAAACTAAATATGCAATCATAATTTTTTTAAACACACTTAATACATTATTCCATTTCTCTTTTTTTCTGATTGACAAAATCCATTCTCTCGACACACGAAACCCATTTATTCTAGGCCCAATTTTCGGGGCGTTACAACTCACCCCTCCTAAAAGAAATTTCGTCCCCGAAATTTCCAACTAACATGGTGGTCGTGTATCAACTGCCCCACCACGCTACCGCTGCGCACTCTAACCCTAATAATTTTAATACATACCCAAAAACATCCACCTATTGCAAACATTCTCAAACAAACGCAGAATAAGTACCAAATTCTGATTAAAATGTTTACAAAGCCTTAACACTTCCACGGCCTTGGTCGCGGTCTCTTCCTCTTCTTCTAGCGCTCATCGTTGCTTGCGTATTTCTAGATTAGAATTTTTATGAAATTAGTTCATAGTTCTACTGTTTAAAGCACATGTCTTATGCAAGTAACAATTTAAAAGTTTTTTTGCCGTCGTAGATCCACTACAGACTTAAGTTTCCTACGGGCTTTAGTCTCTAAGAACCTATTGTTTAAAGTAGCCCAATATCTTAATACAATTTAGTAATTTAAACAAGTGTAATAACAGAAAAACTTACTTGGCTCGACGTTGAGGGCTCAGTGAACCACACTTCAAGAATCCTGCAAAAACTTTTTAATCTACTTGTTTTAAAAACCCAAAATTTAAGGCCCATTTCACAGCCCGAGCTTTGCAATCTGGCTCTGAAACCACTAAATGTAACAACCCTAGGCTCGGCCTAGACGTTATGGCCAAATCTGGTGATGTCACATCAAAGGGAAAGATCCAAAATTACTTTGATTAATTAAAGCTTAAGTTTAAGGTTTAAAAGCCCAAAATCCTTGAATTTTGTTAAGTTAGGTTGAAAGCCCATATTTTTAAGTTATAGCCATTTCGAAAATAATGTTTAAACGTAAAAAAAAAATATTTATGTTTAATAGATAAACAGTTGAAATAATAATAACAAAACTCAAAATCCAAAGTCAAATCGGAGATACATGGCCTTATTACAACTCGACGGAAACAAAGTAATTAAAATTAAGTCTTTCACAGCTAATTAAAACTGCTTGTAGTGTGGCCCCCTTCGAGTCCTCTACCACCTCGAGCCGCCTACTGAGGGTCACCTGAAACATATAATAAAAGGGTGTGAGTTTCGAAACATAGTGTGTACGACCCTTGGTAACCAATCAATATGCAATTATTACATTGGGCCTAAGCCCTATCAAAATCGGTGGTCTTGGGCCTTAGCCCACAATTACCTCATATCAAAACAATATCACATGAATGTAATGCACCCATCCCAAATCCAACCCTGCGTTCCATTTCCCTTCCAACCCAACACTTCTGTGGGGATATAAATATCAACCCACCCATCCCTACACTCCAAAGGTAGCACCAACAGCGGCACTACCCAACGTTGCAGCAAAGCTGCTAAGCATATAATGGGCTTGAAGCCACCGGTGGATCCACGATAGTCAAGCGACTATGCGATCCTCATATATCTTCCTCCGTATCATCAAACCCCCCAAATGCAACATATGTCTCATGAATGCAACATACACATTTTTACACATTAAGCACCTAGGGGAATTTTAGTCATTTCACTACCCAGGGGTATTTTTATAAATCTACCCTATAGGGGTATTTTGGTAACTTGGTAAATCAGGTGTATTTTGGTAATTCTGCAAATCATGAGTATTCTGGTAATTTCATAAATGAGTGGTATTTTAGTAATTTTGCAAACATCGGGTTTTAGTTATGAACTTTGGCCCATTAACAAGTCCTTGCAGCTAAAGTGAACAGACACTATGTACCAAGTAGGATTCTGGAGAAGAGGAGTTTGGTTACTAGGACTGCATAAGTACCGAGCTCTCCCTAGATCCAATCCTGGACATGCATATGTCCATTGCCACACTCTAACCTAACGACTTGCCCACAGACATGTTTGATTATTAGGTTAAGTTTTATATGATTTAAGAGTTTATCAGAACTAGGCCTAGAGTCCATTAAAACCCTAGCATACTTTCCTAAGACCCCATAAGGCCCATTAAGCCCATTGCACGTTCATATAGCCCATTAAGCCCATTTCATATTCTTATAGCCCATTAAGCCCATCTCATGTTCTTATAGACCATTAATACCATCTCATGTCCAAATCATACAACATCCATACCAATCCATTATTCACATATCAACTCTAGTCGACTTGGGCCCACGAATTTGGCAGGCCCATTTAGTGCCGACTTGTCGTGTGTGTGCAGTGTATGTACACACCTTTAATTGCGAAGCACGCTACGATTCCTTAGCAACGAACCTATGATCAATCAAAACTAACAGTTAATCATATGCTTAGTATCATTTCTCCCTTTTTATCAAAAGACGAAAACATACCAATCCCTTACCTTGAACGATTAAGCATATCAACCCTTCACTTATTCGGTAACCGCAATTGACTCCAAGATCTACTTTACAGAACCTTGACTATCAAAGGCTACACAACCAAGTGATTTACATCCATCAAAAGTCACTCTTAACCAATCCTAACCATATTCGCCAACCATTTATCCAAGAATTATAGATGAGTACACTTACCAATTGACTAGGGACTTTACCACACCAAAACCCAAAGTACGAGAAGAGTACCTCGTCAAAGAAACAACAACGATTTGGTATAGAAACACAAGGGTTCGGCCTAGCCAAGAGAATGAGTTAAAGATACAATGAGGGGTTTCGGGTAAGAATAAGATAATAAAGCGATTAAAACTTACCCCTTTTGTTGAATAAAGAAAGATTTGCTCTCTTACCGCCACAAGATTACTTACCCACAAGATTTTAGATTATAGAGTGTGATTTTTAGAAGTGAGATTCAGTTTTACAAATAGAGAAGAAGAAATTGGTTTGACAAAGAATGAAACCCTAATGAGAGAATTTCTCTTCTAATTCGGTACTAGGAGAAATATCGTTGGAGGGAAGGAGAATTCGGTCTAGGTGCTTTTGTTTGGAAAAAGAAAGAAATTGTGATTACTCGAGTATTTTCCAAAGGGAAAGAAATTAAAATAAATTGGGAGATTGGAAGGAATTTTCCCCTAATTAATCAACTAAGACAAAAGTAACAAATGCCCTACTTACCCATACTGCACACATATATATACTAATAAATAAATAAATAAAATAAACCTACACTCCCCAGTCGACTCAAACTTATCACCAATTAAATTCCTTTATTTTCTCCAAATTTTATCTTCATCCCCATCCAAAAATTCATTTATTTGGCCAAAAATCCAATTTGAATTACGTTCAAATTGCTTTCCCTGAGCAATAGCCATTCTTTGGTGTTTCGGTCCACTTCAAACACCTTCCCCAGACCAGAAGAAAAATAACAAGTTATTGCGCACAAGGCAACTCGAAACCAAAACCTCCAGGCACTACCATACGCTACCAGCCACTAGGATTCGAACCTGCGACCACTCGGATCCATAGCATACTTCTCGCCACTACACCACAACTCTTCTTGTGATATGTTCCATTCAAAACTTCTTTTAAGGCCTATTTCCCAGCGACCGAATCATCCAAAGAAATCTAAAAATATTCGCCACACCCAGCTTCGAACCTCCAACCTCTTCACTATGATACACGCCCCTTGCCACTGCGCTACTCATTTTATTTGAGTCATATTTCCTCCCTAATTAATTATAAACCTTTCTATCGCGCTCCAGGTTTACTTAAAAAAACCTACATTTAGCGCACGCCGTGACTAGAACCCTGCTCCCCTCCTGCTCCTAATGCCTTTGCCACTGGGCCAGGCGTTTCTTTGTGTAGTGAATTAGACCCAACTAATTATAAGGCCTAAACTCTGGCCTTCATACTAACATATGCGCAATAAATTTTTTTTTTTGCCAAGTCCAGGACTTGAACCTTTGACCACCAGCTTGTTCAGAATGTCCCAGGCCACCAGACCACCTACTTCCTTATGCTATCTTTTAACCCAAAAATATTTTACAAGCCTTCTGACTAACACCAACCTCACTTAAGGGTATTTTTTTTTTTTTGCTAAAGCGCTAGATCGAGCCCAGGACTTTTCCAACGCTACCAACCCTTCCTAAATCACCTAAAATTAAACTAAACATGCAATCATAATTTTTTTAAACACACTTAATTCATTATTCCCTTCCTTTTTTTTTCGATCGACAAAACCCATTCTCTCGACACACGAAACCCATTTATTCTAGGCCCAATTTTTGAGGTGTTACAAGTATGTTGGCATCAATTTGTGATTTACGTAAGACCATGTCAGGAACATCATCATCATATTTGATTTCATGTAAGACCCTGTCTGGGACAGTGGCATATTCGATTACATGTAAGACCACGTCTGGGACGTTGGCATTGTATGAGTGTTCTAAGTTATCTAAGTATCCTATTTGATTCCTAATGGTTCATTGGGCATTCCGAGAATTGAATGACTATATAAAATGTGTATCCGATACAGGTACATTTGAAGTATTTGCAAAATTTGAGTATTAAAGGTAAGTATATGTGAGATTATGTGATTAAGATATATGTAAAAACTAAATGAGATAAGATGTGATTTATAATGTGCTATGATCTAATGAAACACATGGAGATATGATTTGTTGGTAAGTAAGTGGTTGGAATAATTGAGCCAAATAAGAAATATGAATTTGCATTTGAAATATGCTAATGATCTTGTATTTGATATGGTTATAAATGTTTATATGATAAGTTTATTTGTATATGGCTTACTAAGCTTTTGAAATCTTACATTGTGTGTGTTTGCAATGTTTTATAGATCACTAAAGCTACGAAAGGCTCCGGGATCGTCGAGGATCATCACCACACTATCAAACTCTATTTTGGTACCTTTTGAATGTGTACATAGTTAAGTATGACATGTGTAGGCTAGTGTTTTTGGATTATGTTTAAGATGTATATAAAGCCATGTGATATGGCTTGTAAATGTGATGTGAGTATGGTAAATATTAGTCTATGTCTTGTGATACAAAGTTGGTATATTTTGATGAAAGGTTGACATAATGAACTAATAAGTATTTGGATGGATTTTGCTTAGAAATGCTTGTGATTGTTATGAGATAAATTATGCACAAGTTGATATATTTGTTATGCTCATGAATGGTTAGAAAAGGTGGTCATTATTGGTATGATTTAGCTGCTTTTGAGAGTATGAAATATGCTTGTTTGTGCTTGTAGGTGTGACCCAAGGTTTGGGTGGCAAATTGGCCTTGCAAGTGGCCTATATTTGCCCACACAGTTGAGCACATGGGCGTGTGGCTCGACCGTGTCCCTTAAATTGTAAATTGATTCAAGTTAGGCTCGCACACAAGTTAGACACACGGGCATGTGACTAGATGTGTTACGTAAGTCAGTGTCGACCACGGGCCAGACACACGGGCGTGTGACAGGCCATTTGATGCAAGTCAATGTCGACCATGGGTAAGGCACACGGGCGTGTCTTCAACCGTGTGGACAAGTTAGTATGTATGTCCTATTTTGCCACGACTTGGACACACGGGCTCACACGGCTTGACCCTACGGGCGTGTGACCTCTGTAACTTTGAAAATTGTTAAGTTTTCAGAAAATTTTGTATGTGCTCGGTTTAGTCCCAACCCCTTTTTAATGCATGTTTAAGATCTTATAGACTATTTAAGGGACTCTATGTATATGTTATACCATGATATGATGATAACTTACTTATGAATGTGGAATGACTGTAAAAGTTCTGTTATGTCTGGTAATGCCTCTTGACCCAATTCCGACAAAGGTTACAGGTTAGGGCTGTTATAGTCCTACAAAACGTGGGCTTAACTTTCCTTTCTAAACAAACCTTATGATTTTTTTTCCAAGGAGAGACTCTTAGAAACACTTTGTCTTCAACTTCAAATGAGATCTCTATCCTTTTCAGATAAGCATAAGCTTTCTGGAGATCTTGGGTGAATTTTAGATGATTGTGGATGATTGAAACTTTTTCCCCTATTTCTCAAACTAACTCAGGACCAACTAATTTCCTTTCACTGAGCTCTAACCAACAAGTGGGTGTTTTGCACCTTCTTTCATATAGAGCTTCAAATGGTGTGTAACACCCCAAACTCGGCCCACGAGCCCTGACTGGATCTGGTAGGTCACTGCGGAAAAATGTTTGAAAATATCTTGTTTTAAAGGTGAAACATAAAATTTGTGCTTGTTTGTAAAGCATTGTTTATTTAAAGTGCTAAGTAAAAATATGTTGTTACAAAATATCCGAATTTAAACTATATTATAAGCTTTTAAAACAAATATAAGTTGCCAAAATAAAATCATTTCCATCCAATTAAAACATAATAATAAACCTTAAAACTTTAGGAGGCCCTTATTACAATAAATAATTAATCGAAAGTACTTAGTAATAAAATGAATAAAAAAAATGTCTTCTGCATGAAATATCTCTTCTGCATAGGCCACCTCGTATCCACTCCAACCCGGTCCAAGCTTTATTCATCACATGCGATGTTTAAAAATTTGGGTGAGTCAACAGACTCAGTGAATAGTTATTTCACATGCCTCCACATATGGGCTTGGCCCATATCTACACAGTCCATATAATCAGTCATGCAAAAATGCATCCCAACCCAACCTAAAGTCCATCCGTTACACCTACCTTAGTAGACCTGCTGCCCAAGGCCGTGGCTAATCCACCGATCATCTAAGTGATCCCACATATCTTACCTTGGCAGACCTGCTCCCAAGGCCGTGGCTAATCCACCGATCACCTAAGTGACCCCACATGTCAACATCCACGAGGTGACTCGAGGTCATCCTAAATCCACGGTGATGCACACAGCTATCATCCGCAAGGAGGTAGTACATAGCCAACACCCCACCTTGATGAAGCACCTAGCTAACATCAAGCGCCAATGTAGCACAAGGCTAACATCAGACCACGTACATAAATGTACACCCTGTCCTTCAATATTCATGTCCCAAGCCCGATGCATACATATGTATCATGACAACATATCAGTTGGAGCAAATATACATCACATGCCATCACAATTTCATACATATATCATATGTAAATTAACGTCATAAAATACTGACCTGGTTAATCCATTACCCACATGGGCATCCACCATCTTAGCCCTTATTTCGGCTACCGTACACATCATACACATATACACAACAACACATATAAACAATCAAGAGAACAGTGCGATAACTATGCACCTGACTATTTAGCGAAGTCCTGATCTATTTGAATCTAACACAATCTAGAATCCCGAAACTCTTTATTCCTGTCGATTTGCCTCTAAAAGCCATAATCACAATCGGTCATTACTTAAACCCATAAAATGGCCTTTGGCCGAATGTTGACAACCACTTACCTGCTTATCTGAATCCCGAAATATTTGCTTACTTCCTTCCTGTTGAAATCCCTAGGTCGAAGTCCCGAATCCGTCACTTGCTCCTGAAGTTGTCGATCTCCCTACTTAGTAAATGTTAGGATCGGCTAACACATAAAATCTAGAAAAATGGCCCTTGGCTGAATATTAGTAATTACCTACCTTGATGTTTAAAACCCGAGAAATCTCCTTTAATGCACCTACCACCCACGTTTGAAGAAAGTAGTCGACAACAAGGAAAAAGTGCTTGATTTTCGGCTTTTAGTCTAAGAATGAATCGGCCCCAAAAGAAGAGATGCAATCGGCTATGGCCTCAAATGGTGATGAACTATTCGGCAACGGTGAGGGTGAAGGAGTTTCGGTTTTAGCAAAATAAATGAGAAAAGGAGATAAGGGACTTATAAGGTTCGGCTATGATTCTAATTGCAAATGAGGTATTCGGCCATTTAGGGAAAAGGTGTAGAATTTGGAGTTGAAAGAGAATAATGAAGAAGAGAAGAAGGTAGTAGAATTTCGGCCAAAAAGATGATCACTCCCCAAAGAAAATTCAGCACTTAATCCACCCTAAATGACCGAAAATTATCAACCCAAGGAGCCCCTCATTCGGCCACCACTATGTTCCTTATCCTATTCCACTTTCTTCTCATAATTTATCTCTTATCAGCTCATTCAAAATAAATAAAAATAAACAACAATTACCCCTCATCTACCTATTTAAACTAAATAAAATAAATCCACACTTATCCCACTCTTTAGCCGAATTTTAAAATAATAAAAACCAAGCCTTATCTTATCTTTTTGGAGTCCACATGCCGTCCACCTCCTCCCCTCTCTTTGACGCCAACCAGCAAAAATAAAATCCCACTTAATGCTGCCCACAAGGCTTGAACCTAAGCCCTCCTGAAGCTCCCTTTGCCGCAAGCTTCCCTGCTCCCCAGGTAACGCCCCAAGCCACTTTGCTGCTAGTTCTTTTGTGTCATAAACTCCCTAAAATTTCTCTTAAAGCCTCCTTAGCCCAGTTTCCCCTTCTTGACGCAAAAAGTAAAAAAATAAATACACACTCCCAGGCTGCCAACGTGATTTGAACCTTCTCCCTTGGAACCCCCTGCTGACGTAACCTTCCAAGCCCCCTAAGGTAGCGTCCCAAGCCACTTTACCACACCACTTGTTGTGTCATAACTCCCACACAACTTCCCTTAAGGCTTCTTCGGCCTAGCTTCTCCTTTAGACTTAAAATTCCAATATTTTTCCAAGACTTCCTCCTACATCCTTGGATTCGAAAAACCCCTAAAACTCATCCAACCATACACTAAAGCATGCTAATACTTGAATTATGCACTAAATGCATAACCCCAAATCCTGGATGTTACATGGTGACATACCTAACCTGGCATGATGACTATTATTATACACAAATTGTACCAAAGGAAGATATCTTTTGCAATTTACCCCAAAGTCAATCACACAACTTCTCAGTATGTCTTCCAGGACTTGACTCACTCTTTTAGACTATCTATCTGACTGAGGGTGAAAGGTAGTAATGAATCACAGTTTGGTTCCTAATGATCTTTGTAATTTCTTCCAAAATCTTAATGTAAATCTTAGGTCTCGGTCTGAAACCATAGATGATGGAATTCCATGAAGGCATACAATTCTATAGACATAAAGCTCAGCTAACTTTTCCAGTGAATATGTGGTGTGTACCGGCAGGAAATGAGTTGATCTTGTAACAGTCCGAATGTGACCCTAATCGGAACGGTGGTTTCGAGACCATGAATATGAGTCCAAAAAAAATTTAAATATTATTTTCTATGTTTATTATATGTGAATTATTATGTGTGAAAGTTTCGTATGAAAATTTGATTGTTTGTGTGCTTAATTTAATAAAAGGATAAAATCGCGTAAGTGGTAAAAGTGGCCAATTATTCAATTAAGTGGTCAATTCGATTTGTCTACTTTTGTATGTGGCCGTATGATGGAAATTAACCATTTAGAAACTTAGTGGACGACATTGTTATTTAAGTGATCACTAATATGTTTTCTATTTATATTATAAGTTAATATAAATATTATATTATATGTTAAAGTTATAAAACATCATAAAATAAAAGAAACATGCATTACCTCTTTTCTTGGCCGAATATGGGATAAGAAAACACCATAGTTGAAGCTAAAGGTTTCGGCAATAAGAAAGCTTGATTCGGGTATGTACTTTGTTTAGTTTTCGATAATTTTTATGTTTTTGAGATCGTTGCTTCGAATACTTTAAGACCCATCCTTAAATTTTTAATTTTGATGAATATTTTGAAATGTGCCATTGATGAGTTCATGAGTTTTATGATGATAGTTGATAAATTATGAAAGACATATGTTAGATTAATATGTTTTGTATTGAGATTTTTGGTGGTTTTGAGTAAATAAGGCTAAATTGAGAAAATAAATTTTTGAGGGATTAAAATGCAAAATAAATGGAATGCATGGACTTATATGGCTATGTCGAAGATTCGGCCTAGCTATATTGTTGGGAGATTTTGCATATTTTGTGTTTTGTTGAAATAGGACTAAATTGTAAAAATGTGAAACATTAGGGGCAAAATGGTAATTTGCCCATTTAGGTGTTTTTAAATTAAATTGAAATGAAATGTGTTTGAATGAGCTTAAATTGAATATGTTTAGATCAAGAACAAAGAAAAAAGGACTCTGATCGGGGAAAGGCGAAAGTTAACGAATAGCCGGTTCTTGTCGTCCGACGATACTCGAGGTAAGTCTTTAAACAAATTAATATCGTTAATATTGGTTACAACTTTGGTTATATTTTGAATTACGAATTTATAAGTGTGAAATAGGCTAAAGCCGAATATGATAAATGATTTTTAAAAGTGAAAGGTAGTTATATTTAATTAAAGTTTATATGTGAAAGTAATATGCATTATGTGTGAAAAGTGATATTGGTAATATGTACTGTGTATGATATGGTTTATTTATATTGATACTCGGGCTTCGAGCCTAGCAGGCCTTGTGCTGGTGAAATGTACCGGGCTTAATGTCTAGCAGGCCTTGTGCCGGTGAAGTGTATCGGGCTTATTGCCTAGCAGGCTAAATGCCGGTGATTAAATTTCAGACCTCAGGTCTAGCTGGCTTAGTGCCGGTGTGTATTCAGGCTTATTTTCCTAGCAGGCTTAATACGGGTGATTTATTATAGTTAGAGTGAAACACCCCAAACCCGGCCTATGAGCCTGGACCGAATCTGGTATGTTCCTCAAGTAAACCGATTCAGAGTTCGTTTGTTTCTGGGGAAAAACTTGTGCGATTTTAAAGAAAATATTGTTTTGGGTTGGGCTTGTGTTGAAAACCCATTTATCTTATATTGAAATACAATTAATTAAGGTGACAAAACAATTAGGGTTTATTTTTAAAGAAATAAATTTACTTAAACTTTAAGTGAAAATAATTCGTAAACATGGTAATTAAAAAAAAAAAAAGTAAAGAAATGTAACTATGGCCTTATTACATCAAGTAAAATCCCAAAATAAAATTCAAAAGCACTTAAATAAAATTAAATATCCATATTGAATAAAACTTCAAGCTGAGCATGGCCATCCCTAAGCTTCTGCCGAACCCGGTCCATTATTGATTGTCACCTGAAAAATAGTCCCACAATGGGGTGAGTCAACAGACTCAATGTATACACAACACTAAAATTCAATAGATCAGGCATACATTTTCATATCAAATACTTATTCATATAACAGATAAAAGTGATGATGCAACCCAAACCCAAACCTAGGTGCCATCCGCTACACATCCCCGTACCAACCTGCACACCGTGGGGACTACTAAGACAACCCTCCATCCGCTACACACCATCGAAGGCAGTCGCTGCAGTCGACGTGCTCATCGCCCATATAAAATTTGTGGCATAACCACCAGATATAAATTGTGTCAAGAGACACCACGTTCAGATAATGTAACCAAAGTTACCACATTCAGATAATGTGACCGAAGTCACCACATTCAGATAGTGTGACCGAAGTCATCACATTCACTTCCCCTTTTTCATATAACCCGGATGCCCCATATTATTCATATCATGCATATCATACTTAAATTCACATTCATGTCACTTTTCACATGTTAAATATAACATATTTCGTAATCCTAGTAGAAGTAGGAAACGTACCTGAGTACTTTGTACCACAATCAGGTACCTTAGCCATATTCACATTCTTATTCATACTTATACATGCTTATATTAAATGTGCCATAGATCGTATTAAAAATTAGTGTGGGGTACACACCTGATTCGCTTAACAAAGTCCTTGAAATCCCGAAAAACCGATCTACTGATTTAGATCTTTAATGCCTATATTCAGTTAACATGGTAATCTTTAGCAAAGGCCTATTTGGCTATAAAACCAAATCCTAGTAGGATTTGTATACTGAAAGCCTACCTTGTTGTCGATTGACTTAAGAATCAAGTCCCAAAACTTTGTTGTATTCCTTCTTTCATTCGGCCAATATTAAAATACATCATAGGTTAGTTTCGGCTTTTGGGAATAAATCCAAATTGGGAATAAATCCAAATACTTAAAATAGGCCTTGGCCGAATGTCTTAAACACATACCTTGTGATTTCAAATCCCGAATAGTTATCCCTTGGCTATGGAGATGCTGAAACCTACATGATATCTGTTAGATCCACTTCTAACATTTAAATCACCTTTATATAGCCCTTAGCTGATTGTACACTTACCTTGGTTGGCTAGATCTCGAACTATCTCCCTCAAGAGTTAACACTAGCAAAGATCCCAGAATTTCTCCTTAATATTTCGGTCAAAGAAACAATAAGAGAATCAGTTCCTAGATCTTGATTAAAAGAGAATGAAAAATCCATTGTTCTTACCTTAACACCACAGTCGACGGCACCCTTGTTTGAAGCCACCAAGATTCGGCTATGGAGACTTAGACAGGGATCAAAAAGGTTTCGGCTTTGACAATAGAAGAGAAGAGAAGAGAAGAAGAAAAGAAGAATTGATGAAAGAGAGGCTACTTGGCCAAAGGAAATTCGGCAGAGAGAGAGTTGGCTAGAGGATTTTCGGTAAATACTTAGAAAAGATGAAAGAATAGCCTCACTTTTCCTTCCTTAGCCGAAATTACTAGGCTAGAGTCCCCTACTTGGCCACCACTCTTCCTATGTGATAATATTATCCTTTAATTTAAATTAATTAAATGAATAATCCTTTAATTATCTCTCCAAATTAAATCCTTATTCATCCCCTTAATTAGCCGTATTTTAAAGAGAATAAAACTCCTCCTTTCTAGAAAGCTTGTGCCGTCCACCTCTGGCTTCTGGAAGCAAAAATAAAACTTCTTTTATTTGCTTCCCTTGTGACTCGAACTCAGGCCCAACACCTTGCATGTGGCACCATTTCCATAGGCCCTAAGTGACATCTTTAGGCCACTTTTCCAAGCCTGTTTGTGTGTCAAATTTCACATACTTTTTCTTTTAAGGCCACCTTGCCTTAGTTTCCTCTTTTAAACTTTAAAACTCGACATTTCTAAGTCATTTCTAAGTTTCCTAAAATTTTCATTCTGCTCTTTGGACTTGACATTTCCTTACATTTCCAAGTTTCCAAAAATGTTCACCTTCCATTTTTAAACTTAACATTTCCATACATTTTCAGGTTTCCAAAAATGTTCATTTCTAACTCATTTTCATTCATTTCCGGGTTTCCAAAAATATTCAAAATTTATACCTAGTACATAAAACATGTCACTTCTTACAACTAAACCGAAAATACATAGGCCCTTTCCAGGATGTTACATAGAGGATACATGGATCACTAATAAAGTGGAATGCAAATATGGTAAGTAAGCTAAATGTTCAGGTAAGTATAAGCTTCATAGTTGCGAGGATTAAAGTAAGTTATTATATTACTATTCGAAGTGAGCAATATGTGATATAGTTGAAGTATTATTGTAAGATTTTTTTTTTTTAAAATGTGCTTTTGGTCTTATAAATAATGAGTAGGATAAATTGGAACTTAATCTTGGTTGTGCTTTGAGATTCGGCTATATGTGTAAATGTTATATATGAGGGCAAATGGATATATTTGCATAAGTCTTTGATTGATTATTTGTGGTTAACTGTATATTGTACTTACTTGATCTGATTATATGTGGACACATGTTACATATAAGTATATTCGCTGAGTTTGTAGCATTAAGGTGAGACTAGAATATTTTGATAATGTCAAAGAAAAGTAAGTAGTTTTTGGCATTAGTGAACCATAAATGTGTTAAGCTTTAAAAATCTTATAGTATTAATTATGGCTTTGATAATGCTTGAATGATTATTTGATTTAATACTTTTGCTTAAGGCTTACTAAGCCAGCAAGCTTACTCTGTGTGTGTTCGTTGTTCTGTTTTATAGATTTTGTGAAACACCCCACACCCAGCCCACGAGCCTTGACCGGATCTGGTATGTTCCTCGAAGAAAACCGGTTCAAAATTCTTTTATTACCTTGGAAAAACTGTGTGTTTTGAAGAAAGTCTATTTGTGGGTTGGGCTCGAGTTGAAAACAAGTTTGTTTTATATTGAAAACTCATTTATTTCAGGTGACAAAATATTTAGAGTTTATTTTAAATGAAATTTACTTAATCTTTATTAAATAAAATTTAATAACATAATAAATAAAACAGAAATAAAATAGTGCACTATGGCCTTATTACATCAAATTAAAACCCAAAATAAAGTTCAAGGTACTTAGAAATAAAAGAGAGTCCGGAATAAAATAAAATCTGAACTTCGCATGGCCACCCCTAAGCTTCTGCCAACCCGGTCCATCATTGATCATCACCTGAAAAATGTTCCCCAATGGGGTGAGTCAACCAGACTCAATGTGTAACCTACACTAAAATTTAACAATTAGGCATACATTATCATATTACATACACATTCATAGATCAGATATAAACAAATGATGCAACCCGAACCCAAACCTATATACCATCCGCTACACATCACCCGTACCATCCTGCACACCGTGGGGACTACTAAGTCAACCCTCCATCCGCTACACACCATCGAAGGCAGTCGCTGCAGTCGACGTGCTCATTGCCCTTATGAGTATTCGTGGTCTTAGGTCACCACACTCAGATATCGTGGTCTTAGGTCACCATATTCAGATATCGTGGTCTTAGGTCACCACATTCAGATATCGTGGTCTTAGGTCACCACATTCAAATATCGTGGTCTTAGGTCACCACATTCACTTCCCCTTTTCAATAATACATATGTCCCATATCATACATATTATGCATTAACATGCCAAATTTCACATTCTTATCACTTATCACATGTTAAATATAACATATTTCATAATCCTAGTAGGAGTAGGAAACGTACCTGAGTACTTTGTACCATAACATGGTACCTTAGCCATATTCACATTCTTATAAACATGCACATATTAAATATTGCCATAAATTTTATTAAAAGATAGTGTGGGGTACACACCTGATTAACTTAGCAACTTCACTTCAAATCCCAAAAGTCTGATCTAAAGCCTTAGATCCTTAGTCCCTACATTCGGCCATTACTTAAAAATTTAATGAAGACCATTCGGCCATAAAACCAAATCCTATTAGGATTGTTGTAACCCAAAACTTACCTTGGTGCCGATTTCACTATAAATCAAATCCCGAAAACCTTGTGCTACTCCTCCCTTCAATCGGCCAATGCTAGATCATTTAACTTGATTAGTTTTGGCTTTTTAAACAAATAAAGAATAGATCTAATTACCAAAATAGACCTTGGCCGATTGTACTTATGCACTCACCTTGCGATTTCAAATCCCGAAAGTATCCCTTGTCTTAATTATCTGTCGAAATACCTATACACATATGTTAGATTCGATTCTAACATTAAATCATCATAGATAGCCCATGGCCGAATGCTATAGACACTTACTTTGTGGATTTTAAATCCTGAAACTCACCGAATAACTAGGGAACACGCGCCCTATGGTGTACCTTCGGGAAAAGAACTTCTCCTTCCTTGTAGTCGACACTTAGTAAATCCCGAAAGATCTCTTCAAAGTTTCGGCAACAAGATATTAATGGGGTTAGTCCTAGATTTCGGCAAATCTTAAAAGAAAAAGGATGAAACCGAATGAGATCTTACCCTTACTTTAGGAATCAGCAATCCTTGCTTGAACCTTTAACAATATTCGGCTATGTAGGCTAGAAGGATCTTGATTTTGGCTTTTTGATTGGTAGAAAGAAAAGAGAAAGAAGAATAAAGATGGAGGATTCTGCTAGAGCACAAGGTATTTCGGCTTGGCAAAAATAAAAGAGAAGAGAGGAGTTATTTGCTAGAGAGAATTCGGCAGAGAGAGAGTTGAAAGAAAGAATGAATGGCCCTCTTTTCCTTTAGTAGCCGAAATTACTAACTTAGAATCCCTTACTTGGCCATCACTCTTCTATTTTGATAGCTTTATCTCTTTAATTATCAATATATTCAAATTAAAAGAATTTAATCCATCAATTATCTCTTATCTCTTAATAAAAATAATACTAATAATAACCCATCATTATCTATCTATTTGCCGAATTTTAAAGAGAATAAAACTCCTCTTTTAAGAGCCTTAATGCCGTCCACCTCTCTGCTCCTTGTAGCAAAAATAAAATTCTTTATTTGCTTCCCATGCGACTCGATCCTTGGCCCATTTGCCTATGTATGTGGCGTCACTTGCTAGGCGCTTAAGTGGCGCCTTGTAGCCATTTTACCAAGGCTATTTGTATGTCATATTTCACATACATTTTCTTTTAAGACCACCTTGCTTCATGTCCCTCTTTTAAACTTTAAACTTGACATTTCTAAAGCATTTCCTTATATTTCTAAGACATTTCCTTACGTTTCCAAGACATTTCCTTGCATTTCCAAGACAAGACATTTCCTTACATTTCCAAGTCATTTCCTTACATTTCCAAGACAAGACATTTCCTTCCATTTCCAAGTCATTTCCTTACATTTCCAAGACAAGACATTTCCTTCCATTTTCAAGTCATTTCTTTACATTTCCAAGTTTCCAAAAATGTTCACCATACATTCATAACACATAAGACATGCCATTTCGTATAATTAAATCAAAAATGCATAGGCCCATTTCCAGGATGTTACATTTTAACGAGCTCAGGGGATCGTCAGCAAAGTCATCCACACTATCAATCTATTTTGGTACTCTTGAGTTTGGATTTTAAACTAAAGGCATGTATAGGCTAAACTATGTTTAGAATTAATATATTTTGTTATTGTATATGTTTATGGCCATGCGAAAATGGCTAAATATGATGTTTAAGTCTATATATAATCGGTCATGGCATATAAATGAGGTGTGTTTGTCATGTTTTGATATGGTAAGTGTTTAATTATGTTTGGTGGTGAGTGAAACTCCTTTTAAAATAAATGTTAATGATATATGCCAATGGTAAGTGTGAAATGTTTGTCTTTTATAAAAAGGTTCAGCATGAAGTAGTTATTTGTGGCTTAAGGTTATTATATTAAGTAGGTTGATATAGGTAGTTGTGGATTACATATTCGGTTATGAGGTGAAATATGAATGATGAATGTGTACTACTTTTAAGCTTAAGTGTTTCAATCAAGAAAGGACATACAATTTATTTTTGTTGGATGTGAGCATGTTATTATGGATGTACTAATTTTAGAGTTGTTGGAAAAATGCAAATGTACAATTCTGGCTTAGATGGATTAGGATATGTTGTTAATGTTTAAGTGTGTTATGGAAATACAAACTCGTATCTTATTAATAGTAGAAAAGGGATTTTTGTTCGTCTAGTTTATTAAAAGTTAATAGATAATATATTTGACTATGCTGAGTTGTGATTTGTATAGTAATGCCTCGTAACCCTAATCCGGCGACCGATACGGGTTAGGGGTGTTACAGATCTAGTGAGTCAGTCTACGATCACCCAAACTGAATTCTTCTTCGAAGGTCTGAGAGAAAGGCCTAATACAAAATACATAGTAATCTTATCCCACTTCCATTCAGGTATCACCAAAGGATACAACTTACCTGAAGGAACTTTATGCTCTCCTTTAACTCGTTGGCAAGTCAAACAAGTTGAAACGTATTTTGCTATTTCTTTCTTCATTTTAGGTCACCAATATAGATTTTTCAAATCTCGATACCTTTTGAAATTTCCTAGATGAAGTGAGAAGGTTATTGATGAGCTTCTCTTAAAAATTCTTTACTTAAACCATTCTCAGTAGGCACATACATTCTTTTCATAAACCAAAGTTCACAATCTTTTCCCAAGTTGAAGTTTATTGCTCTACCAGATACTAGACGCTATTTATAAATGTTACGCTGTACATATTTCATCTACTCTTCCAAAATCTCAGAGAGGAAGGATGGTCGAGTTAACTCCACCAAAAATGACTTATCATCAACCATACTTACTCTTGTTCGAAGGGATGCTAATGCTGCCACTATTTTTCAACTTAAGGCATCTGCTACTATATTAGCTTTTCTATGATAATACTCAATAGCTAGATCATAATCTTTTAGAAGTTTGACCAAATATCTTTGGCATAGGGTTGAATCCTTTTGTGTCATCAGATACAATAGTGTCTCCAAATATTTAACGCCAAAATTACTACTTTTAGTTCTATATCATGAGTTAGATAATTCTTCTCATGTGGCTTGAGTTAAATGTGGCATAATGCATACACCATAGCTTTAACTCTCTAAATAAGTACACATCCAAGTCCCTTCAATGATATATTATGTAACACCCCTAACCTGACTCCATTGTCAAATCAGGGTTACAGAGTATTACCCAGCAAAACAGAACATTTAACTTCACCACAAGAACAATTATACACAATAACTGCTAACATATAACAATTGAATCTAATCATGGTAAAATTACATTTATGGGCTTTAAATTGAGCCTACATGGCCCTAAAAACAATTTGCAAACAATTTGGGATCAAATCAAAATAAATTAGAAAACTCTGGAAAAACTTAAAAATTTTGGAAAATATTGGTCACATGGCCGCGTGGCCAGGCCATGACATTACCCAAATCGTGTGAACATTCGATGTTAGGACACATAGATGGGTCCCAGCTCATGTGTCCATCCGTGTGGGTATTTGAAATAGGGCCACATGGTCGTGTCGCAGGCCATGTGAAGAGACCGTGTGTAGCACACGGCTGTGTCCCAGGCTATGTGCCCCTAATAATGCCTTCAATTGCAATTTTACCAAATTGTACTTACTTTGACTACAAGCAACTCATTTCCCATAAATTAAACCTACTAAAAAATACACTTAAACGAGCTCGAAACATGCCAAAAACATCCGACCTAAGTACCTAACTAATGTACCCTCATTGACACCACAATTCAAATAACAAATTTGTCAATCAATTTTACCAGTTAAGTTGCAGTCACGTTTATAATTTCATACATAATAATCATGCCAAACTACCATTTATTCCTATTTATTTCTATCCGTTCATGCTACAAATCACAAACTCAAAATGACCTATTGCATAACATTACAAAAATATAAGTTCAAGACCAAAACATACTTCATCCTTCAATGGCACAAAACATTTCCCTACCAAAAGTAAAAACATGAAACATATCATTTAACATCATCACCACATATATTTAATTAAAATTTCAACTGATAATATAACTTTGACCATTTCAAATCCTATATATTTGCCACAAACCAAAATAATTAAAAATAATAGCTATCAAAAAAAGGGTTGGATAGTGTGACCTCTGAACTTGATCCGCCCGACAAGTTTCTCAAAACAATAGCTATAGAAAGCAAGAAAAAGAAGACAGAGTAAGCTTATAAAGCTTAGTAAGTTTATAGGTATTTAAACAAAACTCTTACCTCGGTTTACAATTCAAGAAATGAATATAACTAAATTTAATACGAATTCCTAAAAAAACATTTAAAACAATTAGGTGAGTGTTTCTCATATCAATCGTATAATCTCTTAATCATTTAATATGACAAAATTCTGTGTCATTCAATAGGAAAGATTCAACATATAAAACGCATCAACCAATTGACCATGTCAATTGACATTGACATTCCATTTCTTTTAAACACGTGACTTTGACACTAATATCGCATTTATAAAGTGTGTGTTTCATGCATATAACTATAAACTTTTACATCGTTTCAATATTGTTCAAACAACTTTTAAGCATATAGTCAGCAAATATTTAATTTCATCACATAACATTTCCTTATTATTCATGAATTTAGTTTCATCTTACCTTAATTTATAAATTGATCTTAAAAGAGTTTTCATAACTATACCCTTTCCATATGATTCATGAATTCAATATCATCTTATCTTAACTTATAAATTGATATTAAAGTAGTTTTCATAACTATACCATGACAATCATTACAATTGTCGCATAACATTATTATCAAATCATTCAATTGAACTTCAGATAATACAGTAGTTCCAAACAAACAATTCATACTTATATATATAAACATAAATGACATTTTCCAAAAAGGCTTAACCAATTCCATCAACCACAATTTCTCAATGTAACCAACAACATCTATAAATGAACATCTCATTGTAACATTTATTATTTAGTAGAAATATAATTATACAATAGAATTGAGCCAGTAAATAAACTTAAAATAAATTAATACATAGCCCGATGAACTATAGTAACTTGACTTGGGTACTTGGGAAACTACACTAGACCAAAAGCATAGAGGATCATAACACATGCGCCAAAGTGCAAATAGAGGCACGAATGTGCAATCGGAGGCACCGTTGTGCAAGAAGAAGCACCAAAGTGAAAACAGAGGCAGCAAAGTACAAACAGAGGAACCAAAGGGTAATCATGTACAAGCGCACATTTGAACCCTATTGGCATGCTAGTCGTATCCTAATCGTTTACTATGTTCAAACGGCCATTTAAATTGAATCCATCACAATAATAAAATCATAGCCACTTCCACAATATCTGTACACATACCATATATTTATTTCATCCATTCCGAAACAATATCATTCATATTTCACAACCATTTCTCAACTTCTGAATAGCACACTTTTACTTTACACTCAATTATAATCAATTCATAATTAAATTTCATTAATAAATATTCAATCATAGCTCAATTTAAAAAAAAAATAGAAAACAAAATAATTTATAAACATATAACTTTATTCTATAATGCAATGAACTTACCTAGAATATGCTAACGACTGACCTGTTGGGACTAATCTACGATTTTCCCTTTTTCTCGATTATTCTTCGTATGATCCGATTCTTGATGTAAATATGATAATTTCATTCAATTAAACAATCCAAATACTTTAAAATATTTGAATTCATGTAATTTACCCTTTATCAAAATTTTACACTTTAACCCTAAACTTTCACCTTTTATTCAATTTAGTTTATAAACCCGAAACTTCAAATTTAACACAATTAAACTCAAATCATGCTAACCGAATTTTTCATATTCCCTATACAGCCCATAATTATTACATTTTCATAAGAGGTTCATATTAATTTTAATATTTTATCAACTCAGTCCTTTAACTAAAAATTAACTAAAATTCCTTAACAAAATAGTCCTAAACAACAACAATGATTATAAATCTTTCATCAAACATCAAGAACAACTTAAATTCATTAATGGCAAAATCCAAAGTCTTTAACAGTTTCAAAATCGGAGATACGGGTTAACTGGACCTAGTTGTAATGATCTCAAAAACATAAAAATTATGAAAAACGGACTTCAAAAGGACTTACAAGCATAAATACATGCTTGGCTAAACCTTGGAGCGTTCAACCATGGTGTTTTTGTTTGAAGTTCGGTTAAGAAGTAAAATGATGATGGTTTTCTCCTTATTTTGAATTTTTAACATTTTATTATTACTATCTTAACTTAATTTAATTAAAATGTCAATTACAGAATACCATTAAATCATATACTAACAGTGCACTAACTAAAAATGGGGTAATTTGCAACATAAAGCCTTAAACATTTATTAATTAAATCTTTTACAGTTTTTATGGTTTAGACCTTTTTCCTTAATTAATTATCAAATCATCAAAATTTTCGGACCAAAATTTATTACACATATATAATCACTTCGTAAATGTTTATATTAAATATTTACGAGCTTGTTTTGTAGAAACGAGGTCCCGACACCTCATTTTTCGAAATCACTTAGCTTTCTGGACAACCACTTATACTTTAACTATTGCTCAATTAGCAAAATTTAACCAAATCAAAATTTATTAGATCTATATTTGACCCACATAAATAAAATAAAATAATAAAAATTCACAGACTCAAAAGTCAGATTTGTGGTTCTGGAACTACTGTTTTTGATACCACTAAAAATGGGATGTTACACATCAGTATAAACAAGATACTCCACGCTAGATTCTGGTTGGGCTAAGATTGGAGCTTCTGTTAAAATTGTTTTCAACATTTCAAAACTTTGGTGATAATCATCAATTTATTCAAACATTTATTTTCTTTTTTTCAATAAACGTGTGAGGGGTGTTGCCAACATTGCAAACCCTTTCACAAACCTACTATAGCAACTTGCTAAACCTAAGAAACTATTAACTTCAATAACATTCTTAGGTGAATTACATGGCCTAGAAAATGAACTTCTCTTAGCTAGAACTCACATTTGCTAAATTTAGTGTATAACTGATTCTCTCGCAATGTTCTCAACACAATCCTTAAATGCTCCTTATTATCAGTCACATTTTTATAATAAACCAAAATATCATTTATGAAGACTACCACAAAGAGATACAAATAGGGCTAAAATACTCTATTCATCAAATCCATGAAAACTGCAAGCACATTTGTTAAACCAAATGGCATCACCAAGAAATAAAAATGACCATACCTTGAATGAAATGCAGTGTTAGGAACATCATCACCTCTATTCTTCACTTGATAGTAACCAGAACATAAATCAATCTTAGGGAAAATTGTGGATCCACTGAACTGATTAAACAAAGTTTCAATCTGTGGCAGTAGATACTTGTTCTTAAAAGTTACCTTATTCAATTGGCGATAATAAATACACAGGCAAAGTGTCCCATCTTTCTTCTTCACAAATAAAATTGGCGCACCATAAGGCGAAACACTCGTTTGAATAAATCCCTTATCTAACAAATCTTGTAGTTGTGTCTTGAACTTTTTCAGTTGTAATGGTCTATAAATGACGCATGAAATGAGAACAATACCTTAATTCAATTGAAAATTTTACCTCTCTATCAAGTGGTATCCTTGGAAGCTGCCCTGGAAATACATCTAAAAAATCCTTTACAATTGAAAATTGACTCATATCCGTTCTCTATTCAGAAGAATCCATAATGTATGCCTAGCATGTGTGCCGTTAACAAAACATTTTCTAGTAGATATTGCAGAAATTATCCAAAAAACCAGTTTGTATGCCAGGCATCAATAATCCTTACCGTATGTAGTTGACAAACGTACACTTCTAGCATGACAATTCTTATATAGCATTGTGTTTTGTTAACTAGTCTAACCCCAGAATAGCATCAAATTCATGAAAACTCAATAGCTTTAAGTCTGCCAAGAAAGTGTACTCGCCAAAACCCAATAAGCATTTATTAATCACCTTATTAACCATAGTACTTTGACCTAGAGGATTAGTTACTAACACATTGGTCTTAGAATAGACCATCTCAAGACTCAAACCCTCAATAACTTTAGTGCATATATAAGAATAGATTGACCCTGGATCTATCAATGGATAAATACTGTTTCCAAGGAAAGAAAATTTACATGTTATAACTTCTGGAAAATTAGCCTCTTTTTTAGCCTTCGTCACGTATGCTCTAGTGGATGCTCTAGAACTGGGCTTAGTGTAGCTTTTCCATGGAGACCCTTGAACCGATCTAGATTTTGTTGATATGCTAGACCTCGCTTCCTGTTGAGATCTCTGGGGCTGAAAAATAGATTGTTTTATACTTACCTCAACCCTAGAGGGAAAATCTCTAATCTGATGGTCCAAAGACCCACATCCAAAGTAAGCACCAGTATACTTTTAGCAATCACCTCTGTGATTTCTTCCGCAATGCTCGCAGACAGAATCTCACATTATTTTGGATCCACCTAAGCTTGCCATTGAAGTAGTCTGACTATTATTCCTGTAACATACTGGAAAGGGCCTATGCATTTTCGGTTTAATTGTACGAAATGACATGTCTTACGTGTTATGAATAAATTTTGAACATTTTTGGAAACTTGAAAATGCATGGAAATGATTTAGAAATGAACATTTTGGAAACCTGGAAATGTGTGGAAATGTTAGGGTTAAAAGAGAAAAGTGAACATTTTTGGAAACCTGGAAATGTATAGAAATGTTAGGGTTAAAAGGGGAAAGTGAACATTTTTGGAAACTAAGGAAATGTAAGGAAATGATTTGGAAATGATTCAAAAATGGAAAGTGAACATTTCTGGAAACTTGGAAATGTAAGGAAATGTCAAGCATACAGAGCCGATCGAAAATTTTTGGAAACTTAGAAATGACCTAGAAATGACGAGTTTTAAGGTTTAAAAGGGGAAATTAAGGCAAGGTGGCCTTAAAAGAAAAATTTTGTGAAATTTGACACACAAACAGGCTTGGAAAAGTGGCCTGAAGATGTCACTTAGGGCTTATGGAAATGGCGCCATATGCAAGAGGAATGGGCCTAAGTTCGAGTCACTTGGGAAGCAAATAAAGGAGGTTTTATTTTTGCTTCTAGAAGACTGAGGTGGACGGCACATGCTTCTAGAAAGGAGCTGTTTTATTTTCATAAATATTCGATTAAAAAGGTGATAAATAAAGGATTTTTAAATTGGATTATTTTGAAGAGATAAATGTTGGATTAAACTCTTTTATTTATGATAATTAAAGGATAAAGTTATCAGATAGAGGAGTGGTGGCCAAGTAAGGGACTCCTTAGATGATAATTTCGGCTATAAAAGGAAGGAAGGAGGGCTACTCATCAATTTTTGCTTCCTTCTCTCTCTGCCGAATTCTTAGTGCTCTCCTCTCTTCTTTTCTTTTCTTTTGTCAAGCCGAAATTAAGTAATTGTTGGAACCTAGCCGAATATTTTCCTCTTCATTAGAAGCCATAGTCGAATCTCCCTGTGAATCTAAGCAAGAAAGCAGTCGACTGAAGTATTAAGGGGATCTCTCGGGTTTCTACAACTGTCGACTACAAGGAGGAATATTTCGGGATCTAAAGTAAGAAATTATAAGATCCAAAGGTCTTGTTTGAAGTTTTAATGTTAGATTAAACCTAACATGTGATTATAGGAATTTCGACATCCCTAGGAAAGCAAGGATACTTTTTGAGATTTGAGATCACAAAGGTATGTGTTTAAGACATTCGGCCAAGGCCTATTTTAAGTATTTGGATTTATTCCCAAAAGCCGAGACTAACCTATGATGTGTTTTAATGTTGGCCGAATGCAAGAAGGAATACAACAAAGTTTTGGGACTTGATTCTTAAGTCAATCGGCAACAAGGTAGGTTTTCAGTATACAAATCCTACTAGGATTTGGTATTAAAGCCGAAAAAGGTTTATTAATGTGTTTAAATGATTGGCCGAATATAGGAGTTAAGGATCTAAATCAGTAGATCGGTTCTTCAGGATTTCAAGGACTTCGTTGAACGAATCAGGTGTGTACCCCACACTAACTTTTAATGAGATTTATGGCAATGTTTAATATGTGTATGTTTATAAGAATGTGAATATGGCTAAGTGTATCAGGTGTGTACTCCACACTACTTTGTAATATGAATTATGGTTGCATGTATTAAAATATGTGCTAATAGAAAAATGAGCATGGCTAAAGTACCATGTTATGGTACTAAGTACTCAGATACGTTTCCTACTTCTACTAGGAATATGAAAAATGTTATTTGTAACATGAGAATATGATAAGAATGTGAACTCTGGTATTGTATGCATATTAATATGTGGGGCATATGGTTGTATATTGAAAGGGGAAGTGAAAAGTGGTGACTTAAGACTACAGTGATCTGAAAAGTGGTGACCTAAGACCACGATGTCCTGAAAGTGGTTTCCTAAAACCACGAGATCACGAGCCTTAAGCCCGCAAATTGGTGTGTAAGCGGAAGGAGGGTTGACTTAGTAGTCCCCACGGTGTGACTGGCATGTACGGGGGTGTGTAGCGGATGGACAATTAGGTTTGGGTTTGGGAATGCATCATAACTTGTATTCATTGTTCTGAATGTGTAACTCTTGTATGCCTAATTCTA
Organism: Gossypium bickii; assembly: GCA_025503065.1. NCBI lineage: Eukaryota > Viridiplantae > Streptophyta > Magnoliopsida > Malvales > Malvaceae > Gossypium > Gossypium bickii. The sequence continues at coordinate 28,217,570 of CP106714.1, read as the reverse complement.
TTATGATTTAGTGTCGTGTACACATTGAGTCTGTTGACTCACCCGTTGTGGGACTATTTTTTTAGGTGACGATCGATAATGGACCGGGTTCGATGAAAGCTTAGGGATGGCCATGCTCAGCTTGAAGTTTTATTGAACATGAACATTTTATTTCATTTAAGTACTTTAAGATTTTATTTTGGGTTTTTACTTGATGTAATAAGGCCATAAGCCCCAAGTTGAATTTCTTTATTTCTTTTTACTTTTAATTATTACGTTTATGAATCATTATTGATTAACGGATCAAACAAATTTATTTTGTTTACCCTAAGTGTTTTGTCACTTTAAATAAATGGATTTCAATGTAAGATAAATTGGTTTTCATACAAGCCCAAAATTTCAAACAATATTTTTTTTAAAAAATTCACACAAGTTTTTCCTAAGTAACAAAAGAACTTTGAATCGGTTTACTTGAGGAACATACCAGTCAGTCCGTGCTCGTGGGCGGTGGGCCGCTGGTGTTTCATTTTAGTATCGAGCCCGATTTTAAACTCTCAGCCTGTGGGCTAAGGCCCAAAACGTTTTCAAAGCGAGCCAAATGATTTTCTTTGAAATTGAACAGGTTCTCTGGCATGGCACCTAAATCTCCGACCCGCAGTCCACCAGGTAAGTACCCCTAACTATTTAGGTGATTATGTGAATTATCTTATGAACATTAGAAGGGTAGAAAAGGCATGGAACGTAGAATAGTATGATAGGAACTTGAACCCTCGGATTAGACTACTCAAACACAAAACACATAAGACTTAATACACTAAACAAACCTATGGCTAAGTCACTAAGCTAGGGTGTGGTAACCCCTGTGCGCATGTCTAGGATTGGATTCGGAAGAGCCTGGTATTAAAGCAGTCCTAGTGACTCACCTCCTCTTCGCAGGAATCCTACCTGGTGCGTAGCTTCGGTTCACTCTAACTCAGAGGGCTCAGTGGTGTGGCAACCTTTGTGCGCATGTCTAGGAATGGTTTCGGTGGGAGCTTGGTACTTAAGCAGTCCGCGTGACTCACCTCCTCTCCACTCGATCCTCCTGCACAGTGCGTAGCTTTGGTTCACCCTGACCAAAGAGGGCTCGGTCATAGGCTAAACATAATGACTAAAACTCGAAAGGGAACTAGCCATGTTTTAAAAAAAAAAAAGGAGAACAAAACAACAAACCCTAGTTTTAAAATTCTTAAAACTTTCTTTTAAATTTGTAAAAACTATCTTTACAAAATTTCCCGAAAAATTTTTGATTTTTGAAAATTACAAAAATGCCCTTAATGGTAAAATTACCAAAATGCCCTTGATTCACAAAATGTCAAACTTTTCAACGGTTTTGCTAAAACTTCATTATTTTATAAATGTTCACAAACCCTAATTTGCAAACTATTGAAAATACCTTGATTTTGAAAAATTACAAAATTGCCCTTAATTTGCGAAAATTACCAAAATGACCCTAATTTTCAAATCTTTGCAAACATCACCATTTTGAAAGGTACAATTCTCGAAAAGAACCCTCAAAGTTTAACAACTTCTAAAATATCCCTGATTTGTTAACTTTTACAAAATTTGCCCTGGTTTGTGAAAAATTATCGAAATACCCCTAAGGTCAAAATTTACCGAAATACCCCGGATTCCAAATTTTTTTTCAAAATACCCCGGGACTTTGAAATTACCAAAATACTTTTTGAACAAATCACCAAGGAAAGTTTTCTTTGGAAAAATTACGAAAATGCCCCTGTAGGAAAAAATTACGAAAATACCCCCAGGTAGTGGAAAAACAACGATGATGAAAATTACAACGCTTTCTCTGAATGAACAAAGCTCATACTTGTTTGATGGATGAATGAATGAATGGAAAGATCGTGTGTGTTTGTATGAATACGAAAGAACCACTCCTAAATCCTTTTTCGAAAACTCCTTCGGGTAAATAAGTGGAACAATGACTAATTCATAAAACTTTTTAATCGATCTCGACATTAGAAAATGAGCTCTAGAGGACGTGGGCGTCGTGGGCGAGGTAGAGGAAGAATGACTAGGTCGAACCCGTTAGATCGTGTCAAGGATCGATAAATGAAGTACCACCGCCGCGCCACCACCCCAACCGTTGGTGTTGAGCAACAAGCTCGAGACGGGGAAGATGCGGTGTCGCAGTCGTCTTTGCGAGTTTTGGAATTGGTGGTCGTGCAGGAGGAAATTCGGGAAATCGAAAGTCTGTGCCTGAACAGCTTCGAGCAAATGGAGCCAAAATGTTTCGTGGAGTATCTGGTGTGGCACCCAGTACAGTTGAGTACTGGTTGGAAGCAACGGAGTGCATCATGGATGAGCTTGATCTGACTACTGAGGAAAAAGTTAAAGGGAATGGTGGCACTGTTACGCGATGAAGCGTATCAATGGTGGTTAACTGTGCAGGATGGTGCCACGGCTGAGGATCTGACATGGGAGTACATTAAGGAAGCGTACCAAAAGATGTATGTGGAAACTAGGTACACTGATGAGCAAAGGAAAGCTTTTCTGGGGCTGGTCCAAGGAAATAAGTCGGTTGCAGAATATGAGGCTGAATTCTTGAGGTTGAGCCGGTACGCTCGAGGTGTCGTGGCAACCGAGCATGAGCGCTGTGTCCATTTTGAGGACGGGCTAAGGGATGATCTAAGATTGTTGATAGTACCGCATCAGGAGCGGGAATTTTCTGCGTTAGTGGAAAAGGCTAAAGTGGCTGAAGGAATTAACGATTCTGCAAGGCAGAACACTGATCGGAATAGGCCAGAAAGAGGTTTTGGATCGTCTAGATCATCTGGGAATAAGAGGCCTAGAGTTGATGGGCGCGAGGTCGTAGCCGGATCGGAAGAGAGCGGTATCGACCTTGTGATGTGTGTGGAAAGAAGCATTTGGGAGAGTGTTGGAGGAAAATAGGAGGATGTCTTAGGTGTGGGTCCAAGGACCATGTGGTCAAGGAATGTCCTAAGAACTTAGATGAAAGCTGACCGACAACTCAGAATGTTAGTCAGGCTAGTAGAGGTGGACAAGCAACCTCGGCAAGAATCGTGGACCGAACCATGGAGGAAATGGTTCGGTGTGGGACGTGAAGCACCAAGAAGAGGTCTTGAAGGTGCAAACGCGAGGCAACCAAGGTTGGTTTATGCGCTTGGTCGTCGCGAGGAGGAAGATGTGTCGGATGTGACAACGAAGTGCGTTCTTTATTTCTGGAATACCCTTAATTGCTTTGCTTGTTATAGGGTTAGCTTATTCTTGTATTGCTAGTGAAGTGATTGAAACCTTGGATGTGAACTTAGAGAATGTGCTTAGAAAGTATGATAGTTATTTAAGATCAGAGTGCGCAGCAATAGCGTAGTGGGGTGAGTTAGACCGTACGATTATTCGTTAGTAAGTAATTTCGAGGACGAAATTATTTTAAGGGGGTAGAACTGTAACATCCTAGAAAGGGCCTATGCATTTTCGGTTTAATTGTACGAAATGACATGTCTTACGTGTTATGAATAAATTTTGAACATTTTTGGAAACTTGAAAATGCATGGAAATGATTTAGAAATGAACAATTTTGGAAACCTGGAAATGTATGGAAATGTTAGGGTTAAAAGAGAAAAGTGAACATTTTTGGAAACCTGTAAATGTATGGAAATGTAAGGGTTAAAAGAGGAAAGTAAACATTTTTGGAAACTAAGGAAATGTAAGGAAATGATTTGGAAATGATTCAAAAATGGAAAGTGAACATTTCTGGAAACTTGGAAATGTAAGGAAATGTCAAGTTTACAGAGCCGATCGAAAATTTTTGGAAACTTAGAAATGACCTAGAAATGACGAGTTTTAAGGTTTAAAAGGGGAAATTAAGGCAAGATGGCCTTAAAAGAAAAAGTTTGTGAAATTTGACACACAAACAGGCTTGGAAAAGTGGCCTGAAGATGTCACTTAGGGCTTATGGAAATGGTGCCATATGCAAGAGGAATGGGCCTGAGTTCGAGTCACTTGGGAAGCAAATAAAGGAGGTTTTATTTTTGCTTCCAGAAGACTGAGGTGGACAGCACATGCTTCTAGAAAGGAGGTGTTTTATTTTCATAAATATTCGATTAAAAAGGTGATAAAAAGGATTTTAAATTGGATTATTTTGAAGAGATAAATGTTGAATTAAACTCTTTTATTTATGATAATTAAAGGATAAAGTTATCAGATAGAGGAGTGATGGCCAAGTAAGGGACTCCTTAGATGATAATTTCGGCTATAAAAGGAAGGAAGGAGGGCTACTCATCAATTTTTGCTTCCTCCTCTCTCTGTTAAATTCTTAGTGCTCTCATCTCTTCTTTTCTTTTCTTTTGTCAAGCCAAAATTAAGTAATTGTTGGAACCTAGCCGAATATTTTCCTCTCCATTAGAAGCCATAGCCGAATCTCCCTGTGAATCTAAGCAAGGAAGCAGTCGACTGAAGTATTAAGGGGATCTCTCGGGTTTCTACAATTGTCGACTACAAGGAGGAATATTTCGGGATCTAAGGTAAGAAACTATAAGATCCAAAGGTCTTGTTTGAAGTTTTAATGTTAGATTAAACCTAACATGTGATTATAGGAATTTTGACATCCCTAGGAAAGCAAGGATACTTTTCGGGATTTGAGATCACAAAGGTATGTGTTTAAGATATTCGGCCAAGGCCTATTTTAAGTATTTGGATTTATTCCCAAAAGCCGAGACTAACCTATGATGTGTTGTAATGTTGGCCGAATGCAAGAAGGAATACAACAAAGTTTTGGGACTTGATTCTTAAGTCAATCGGCAACAAGGTAGGTTTTCAGTATACAAGTCCTACTAAGATTTGGTTTTAAAGCCGAAAAAGGTTTATTAATGTGTTTAAATGATTGGCCGAATATAGGAGTTAAGGATCTAAATCAGTAGATCGGTTCTTCAGGATTTCAAGGACTTCGTTAAACGAATCAGGTGTGTACCCCACACTAACTTTTAATGAGATTTATGGCAATGTTTAATATGTGTATGTTTATAAGAATATGAATATGGCTAAGTGTATCAGGTGTGTACTCCACACTACTTTGTAATATGAATTATGGTTGCATGTATTAAAATATGTGCTAATAGAAAAATGAGCATGGCTAAAGTACCATGTTATGGTACTAAGTACTCAGGTACGTTTCCTACTTATACTAGGAATATGAAAAATGTTATTCGTAACATGAGAATATGATAAGAATGTGAACTCTGGTATTGTATGCATATTAATATGTGGGGCATATGGTTGTATATTGAAAGGGGAAGTGAAAGGTGGTGACTTAAGACCACAGTAATCTGAAAAGTGGTGACCTAAGACCACAATAATCTGAAAAGTGGTTTCCTAAAACCACAGATGCGGAGTCTTAAGCCCGCAAATTGGTGTGTAGCGGAAGGAGGGTTGACTTAGTAGTACCCACGGTGTGACTGGTAGGTACGGGGGTGTGTAGCGGATGGACAATTAGGTTTGGGTTTGGGAATGCATCATAACTTGTATTCATTGTTCTGAATGTGTAACTCTTGTATGCCTAGTTCTATTATGATTTAGTGTCGTGTACACATTGAGTCTGTTGACCCACCCCGTTGTGGGACTAGTTTTTTTTAGGTGACGATCAGTAACGGACCGGGTTCGGCAGAAGCTTAGGGATGACCATGCTCAGCTTGAAGTTTTATTGAACATGAACATTTTATTTCATTTAAGTACTTTAAGATTTTATTTTGGGTTTTTACTTGATGTAATAAGGCCATAAGCCCCAAGTTGAATTTCTTTATTTCTTTTTACTTTTTAATTATTACGTTTATGAACTGTTATTGATTAACGGATCAAACAAATTTTTTTTTTTTTTACCCTAAGTGTTTTGTCACTTTAAATAAATGGATTTAAATGTAAGATAAATTGGTTTTAAGTACAAGCCCAACCCAAACAATATTTTTTTTAAAAATTCACACAAGTTTTTCCTAAGTAACAAAAGAACTTTGAACCGGTTTACTTGAGGAACATACCAGATTCGGTCCAGGCTCGTGGGCCGGGTGTGGGGTGTTTCAATTCCCATCATGCCTAAAACTCATAGGCTGTGAATCCCTTCTTGATGTTTCAAAATTCTTATTTCTCAGCTTTTTTAAATTTGTTGGAGGTGGAGGCCTAGACATTAAACGCTTTATTCTTTCTCTTTCAAAGCTTGTACTTCTATTTCGAATAATCATTTCCATTTTGTGAGCCTTAGCTATCATGGTTGCTAAGCTTTTACAGTTTGAGGCTGCTACTAAAGCATGAATCTCATCTCTGAAACCCAATTCAAATTTGTCACACATCTCTTTATTAGTTTGTAACATATTCTTTGCATAACGGATGATTCCAACAAACTCGCGTTCATACTCCATTACAAACATTATTCCTTGCTTAAGATACACAAATTTCTTTTTCAACTGTTCCACGTACATTTGATTCACATATCTTTCTCTAAATTTTTCCAAAAAGAATTCCCAATCTATTAACTCCTTAGGGGTTACACTAATTAAGGTCTTTCACCATTCATATGGTTCTCCTTTCAATAAAGAGACCGCACATAAAAGACTATCTTCTAGAGTGCACTTCAATTCTTTAATCACTCGACAAACTCGTGATAGCCACTATTCAGTTACGGTGGGATCATCACCCTTATCTCTTAAAAATTCCTTAGCACCTCTTTTTCTAATCTCTTTCATAGGATCTCCCTTAGATGGAGTTACATCTGATGCTGGTGGCGTAGGTGGCACTAGTCGTACCACTTCTGGTTGTGACTGTTGAGGTTGGAGTACTTGTATTGTCCTCATGAATTGATCAAACATTTGGGTTATCATAGTGAAGAAGATATTTCGAAAAACTTTCCCAACAACATCTAGATTGGCCGTGGAAGTTTACTTTTTAGTAAGAGGTACATGGATTTCCATTTCCTCACCTATTGCTTCTCTTGATCCTTCAGGCATTTTCGTTATGACTACAAGAAAAACTAGATTAGTTCAAATTACAAGGAATAAGCCAAAGATGTATCATGCATGGTGGGACGTGACATAGCCTTTGATTTTTTGAGAATCAGCTCAATCTTGACTCTGATACCAAAACTTGTAACACATCTTACCTGGCTCGATAATTGGACCTGAGTATGATGTGCCACAACTTAGAATCAAAAGAATTTAGGAAAATAATTTTTAAACAAAATAATTAGTGGAAGCTTAATAAAATGTTACAGGTTTATGAGTATAAACTATACGATGAATTATTCCTTTACAAAAGTTTTAATGTACATCATTGGTAGTTAAAACAATATTCAAATACATATTACGTATAGGTTCAAAGAGGAAATCTCAATGAACAAAATATATTAGATTTAATACATGTATTGAACGTTTCATAAGACTCACATAAAATGGTATCTTGACAAAAGTAGTAGATTGTTATAGAACTCGATTTCACAAATATATATACACAGCCCCAAAAGGTCATGCATGATACATGACTAAACAAATGGCTTATAATATCAATACTTCTCTAGCCTATCCCTTCAACATAATGTTTTCCTTCAATCAACAAGATTGAGAAGGAAAAGATAACAGAGTAAGTTCATATGAACTTAGTGAGTTCCAAGATAGAGAAAAAAACATATATAAATATTACACATTAAAGCTCAACATAATACCAAACGTTTCGAAAGGGTTTACATAGTATGATCATAATACACCTAATGGCTTTCACATGTGGATTCACTATGGCAATCTTACATATCATATGGTTGGTTACTATTCACCAACTTAACACGACACAAATAACCCATCCTCATGCCAACTCCATACCTAGAACTCAGAATTAGAAACATATCATACAGTATTATTCATATACATACTCCCTTTAACTCCTCATATCGTTTTTATTCAGAATAGCATGTTTTCTCGTGATTTTCCATTCCGATTTGCAATATAGCTACCCTACCGGAGGCATCACAAGTATGTCTCCCTTTCTGCATCACCAAAAATCACATATCATACATCACAAACTTATGGTACTGGCTTGAGCATGAATGATGGTGTTTACTTCATAACACAGACAAACTGAACTCATACTGATGACACTGAATTGTCATTACCCATACATATACCATTGATATGTAATCGAGAAAGATTACTTACCTTACATAATTTAGAATAATGGAATTTACAACACATGGAAATAAAAAAAAGGAACTCACCAGAGACTCTAGTATAATGATATACATAGAAGGTGATCATGTCCAAACTAACTATGACAACGAATAAGGCAAGCTATGGCAAGACCAAAAATATCGTATCCTCAAGGACCAAGAGTACTAGTAAGTACTATCTTTCTATTGTTTAGCCTAAGAATTAAGAGAATTGTTGTTTAATCTAAAACTAACTAATTACTAAGCTGAAGATGCTAAGACACAGAGAACGAATTGGGGAAATACTTTCGGGAAAACCAATTGATTTAAGACAATACCCGAGGAAGAATCCACCTAGACTTCACTTGTTATTTAACTCTAAACCAGATGATTTATTCACTTGACTTGATCCGTAGGATTCCTTAATTTATATTAATACCTCTCTCGAGGCTACTAACGTCTAACCCTAGGTTCATTAATTGAAATCTCTTTCTAATTAAAACCCTTAGTGTTGCATTAACTCAATCTATGGACTCCGATCTTAGGTTTGACCCTAATCCGACAGATTTTCATCGTCCTATCTCTAGGAGTGCGATCAACTCCGCTTAACTATGCTAGATCTACTCTTAAACAGGGACTTTTGCTCCACTGCCTAAGCAAATCAATACTTGAATCAATATCCTAAAATATCAAAACAAGAATTAAGAACACATAATTAAGAACAAATCAAATATTTATCATATAGTTCATAAAACAATAACAAGATCCTTCTTAGGTTTCATCCCTCTCATGTATTTGAGGGGTTTAGTTCATGTTTATAAAAGAATACATCTCAGAAGAAAGTATAAAACAAAACATAAAAAAAACCCTAAAACCCTCTAAAGGAAATTGAAGGGAAGATCTTCCATCTTGAGTATTATTCCGGCTTCTTAAGATGAATCAACTGGCTGTCTTCGAGTAAATCCCACAATTCGGCCCCTATGGCTTCGCCCTTCGACCTCTCCCTTTTAGGTCACAGTTAGGGTGTTTATATAGGCTTTCGGAATGTCTTTCTTTTCCCCTAAGTAACCTAATCCGAATGGAATTATAACGAGTCACGGAAAGGACATGCCCATGTGGCACGACCGTGTGAATTGAGCCCAGGCCGTGTTCGGGTCTGCTAAAGTGGCACGGCCGTGTGGTTACCTCCAGCCCGTGTAGACTTCTTACTTTGGCCCATTTTCTCCGTTTTTGGCCCGTTTCTCGTTCTTTTCATCCTCCAATGCTCTCCTAAGTATAAAACATGAAATTAAAGGATTTGGAGCATCAAATTCCACAATTTAGGGGATAAATCATCCAAAAGTATGCTAAATGTGGGATTAAAATATATACATATTACGGTTTATGACATACCCCCACACTTAAGCATTTGCTTGTCCTCAAGCAAAATTCTCAACTCACAATTAAAATGAATTTCCTCAATTCATAATATTCATCAATAGTGTTTCATCATAATTCATAGATAATTTATACATTGATAATTTAACTAAAAGGGTTCTAAATATTCAGACAATCAAAGTCATAGTTTTTGTAGTACAAAAACATATGTGTTTCCCCTTACCTAAATAATTACCTTTAACTCAAAATCGACAAGTGTTGACATCCTCACTAAAGATTCACCCAAATCACTCAAAGTGTTTAAGGTTCAAAATTAAGAACTCAAAAGTTGAACACGAAAAGTTAATCCCATAGGCTTGCATGAAAATCATATCTCCACCACTATAGAATGAAATGATACACAGATCAAAAGGTCTTTTAAGGGTTGTAACGGGGCTTTGGTTAAAGGTGTGGATAAAAGCTGAATTAAAGGGTTAGAATCGAGATTGAATTGACAAATTACCTAACTTAGAAAAATGAACTAAGGCTCGAATAATTACATCAATTAAAATTTCATAACACGAGCTTCTTTTCAAGATGTGGGATTTAAACGTGTAAGATCAATTAACATAGAACTAACAATGAATATACTTTATTTTTTTTAAGAACAAACTAAGTAATTATGAAGAATTTAACAACTGAAATGGAAATCATAGTTAAGCTAAGTAATTCGTTCAAATCAGATTTGGATAGAATAGGGGTCAAATTAATTAAAGGGATTTCAACAAAAAGGTTTTTGGTTAATGTTGAGGGTAAATCAATGAAAGGGTTGTTAAGATCAAAGGGGTTTACTAAAGGTTAAACATGAAGGTAGGCTTTTTGGGAGTAAGTGGGTTAAAACCTAGGTGACTTTATCATTTCAGTATATCAAATCAATGATGTGGTCTTGACATGTATAATTGAAGCAAGTTCTAGAATAACAAATCACTGTTGACACGTTCATAATCAATAAAGTGAGCAAGAAAAGAATGTATGCTCTAAAAGGCTCAAAATCTCACAAAAATTATGGGTTTTTGATATCAACCTTGTAAATTTCAAACATCAAGGTAATAATTAGATTCAGGTAGACAACCTAACAAATTTTTAATTTTGAAAAATAGACTTATCATGCTTGATTCTCTAGTCTCTTAATGTTTAAATCATCACTGCACAATTATCAATGACTTAATCCAAAACATATCAATAAAAATCATGAATCAAAGGAAATTTCATTCTAATAGTAATATGAGGAAACTACTTGAGAACAAGACATAATTCAGAGATTTGAAAATAATGCAAAAAGTTAGGAACTTTTCAAAATAAAATTCACCCCACACTTAAGTTATACATTGCCCTCAATGTACAAAGATATATATCTAGAGCTTAATAGCATGAAATCACAAGAGATAGGGAGAAGTGAAACTTCTTGAATTTTGGATGGATTCCTTAAGTTGGCAGCAGTTGTGGTGTACTCTAGTTATATGTTCTTTCCTTGAGTGGCACATTGAATCTTTTTAAACTGCGAAGTCATCAGTTAACTTTTTATGGAGTATTATTTAATTAATGGCATCATAGATACTCGAAAGTTCAGAGATAAAAGAAATTAAACTATACCAATAAAATTTTTAAGCAAGAAAAGTAAAAAGTTCAATTATAAAAGAAACTAAACTAAAATAAAATAAAGATAAATAAAAAAACAAAAGTGAAAATAAAAAAAATAAAAGGGTTCAAAGGTCCTCATGATTGGCAAGGTCGCGAGGTAGGGGCGGCGATGAAATGTGAAGGTGCTGACATATCTGGTAGAGGGTGGTGTCAATGTGGTCGAAGCGCTGGAAGCATTGCTGCTCGAATCATGTCAGGCGATCAGATATGTCTGATAGAGAAGCTGCCGCATTAACTGGGTGATGTCTTGGTGGTGGCCTCTCATGTGGTGGGGGGATACCGTCAGTAATATCCTCAGGATCCTCCTCCTCGGTGGCGTAGGCTAGATGGTATTGGGGAGGATCGGTCCCACGATGACGCTTGATCATCCTCATGTTTATCATGGTCGAGATGCCCTGTGGAGACATCTAGCCCATCAAGGTGAGTGAGGATGATTGTGCCACGGTGTTGAGGAGACCAACGTGTCTCACGAGGCGTGTTACATAAGGCCCCATAGAAATGACCCCCTTTTGGTGCTGCTCTGTCTGATGCTGAATTACAAGAGCGATGAAATAGGCAAGGTCAAACACGCGTCCTTGTGCCATGTTCCACAAAAAATAGGCGTCATGGATATTAACGATGCCGGTAATCTATCGCCTTCCTGTCAATGTATGTACGATGAGGGCATGGAGGTACCTCAGTGATGGGTGAAGAGTGGTCACCTTAGAGCGACGTCGTATGTTGCTGAACTTGGAGCCAAGGCCTGCCAACATTTGGAAGGTGAATAGTGAATGTGGCGGTGAAGGGTGTCGATTTCATTCTCCTCCATAAACTCTTCTGTGTAGAGTCCTAGAGTGACTCCAAATTCAAAGAAACTCATTTCGCGAACCAAACCTCCTAGGTAAAACTGTATGGTGCCTGGGTCGTCGTAGTTTGTCATCACTACCTGCAAATGAAAAGTAGAGCAAAGCTCTAATGTTAGTTCGAGGTATGTTGGCTCGGTATTACGGAAGAACCGCTTCTAAAGGTTGGTGGACAGTAGGGCCCAAACGGCATCAGCAAGTTGTACTTGCTCCTGGACGGCCCAATCGATGCATCTGCCTCTACTGATAGGTAGTGCTCGTAGAATTTGATAAAGTTCCTCTGAAGGTCCTAGAGGAAATTGTAAGAATAGGTGTAGCACTTCAGCAGATGCTCTTTCCGATGGTGAACCGGGTCCCTTTCTTTTTTTCAAAGCCGGGAGTGCGGTTTTCTTGCCACGAGAAAAAGACATTATGTTCTGGTGGTTGTGCTAAAAGAAGTGGCACGGTCAAGGCAGCAGTACATGGGCATAGTCTGTGGGGCAGGAGTGTGCACGGGTGGGGGCTATGGTTGCACAGGTGTGGTTATGTATGTGTGGAGTGGAAAAAGGGAAAAGGGAAAGGATGAGAGGGATGTTACTGGTGGTGGTCGAATTTAGTAGAGGAAGGGGAAACGGCTAGGGTTTTGGGAGAAGCATTTGGGAGAAAAGGATGATGAATAGTGAGGGGTTTATATAGAAATAGGGGCATACAGGTGTGTCACTCACCTGTGTGAATCGTTTTTAGCCCGTGTTTTTCGAAAGTTAGGGCTTTTGGCACGCCTGCTTTTGGCCCACGCCCTTGTGCTGTGGGCGTGTCGTCCTACACGGTCGCACTGCACGGCCGTGCCGAGCTTGGTTCGCTTCTTTTATACCCGTGTTATAGTTCCCACGCCCGTGTTACTTTGATAGGTTCGAACATGGTTTGTAAGGACACACACCTGTGTCGTTTTAACTGTATCGACCCTAGTCCAAAGGCACGGCCATGTCATTCTTACCCATACCGGTGTGCCTTATTCAGTTTTGACCACGGCTTAAGGCCACGAGATTGTGTCGCACGCCCATGTCATTTACTCTAAATTGAACACGGCTGTATCGCACAGCCGTGGCTCTTCTATCGCATCCCTTGTTGAGGAAAAGTTTTTTCCTTGTTTCGCACAGCTTCTGCCATGCCTGTGTCTCTCCTCATGGTTTCCACACGGCCACGGCCATGCCCGTGTGTTAGGCTATGCGGATAAGAAATCTTGTGTCTGTTAAATTGGTTAGTTCGTAGTTACATGCTAAAACAAAAAATATGAATGTTAGTGATATTAGTGCTCGGGTTGCCTCCCGAGAAGCGCTCTTTTAATGTCTTAAGCTAGACTTACCCTATTTTCATTTCTAAATGAAGGTTCACAGAGCCGAAGCTCCTCTCTTATATCCCTAAAATCTTCACCATTATAAATCTTCAGTCGCTGACCATTTGCCTTGAATGTGCCACGAGTCGGATGAGTTACCTCGATTGTGCCGTAGGGAAAAATAGTTTTGTTTACGAATGGACCTGACCATCTTGATTTAAGCTTTTTAGGAAAACAATTGAGCTTTGAATTGTATAGCAAGACTAAATCTCCTACTTCGAATTGCTTCAGTTGCTTTAAACGAGCATTATGGCGTCACTTTGTTGCCTCCTTATACAGACGTGAGTTCTCATAGGCATTAGTTCGCCATTCATCTAGCTCGTTCAACTACATCATTCTCTTCTCACCTGCAGGTTTAATATCGTAATTTAAGTATTTTATAGCCCAAAAAGCTTTGTGCTCTAATTCAAATGGTAGATGACAACTTTTTCCGTAGACAAGTTTGTATGGGGATGTTTCTATGGGGGTTTCAAACGCTGTTCTATAGGCCCATAAAGCATCATCTGCTTTTAATGCCTAATCTTTCCTATTTGATTCACCTGTTTTCTCTAGAATACGCTTAAGCTCTCGATTTGCTACTTCTACATGTCCACTAGTTTGAGGGTGATAAGGGGTAGCTATTTTGTGGTGTACTGCAGATTTCTTTAAGACCTTGTCAAATTGAGTATTACAAAAATGAGTACCCCTATCACTAATAATTGCTCTGGGCATTCCAAATCGAGAGAAGAGTTTCTTAATACATCTCACTACCATCCTGGCATCATTAGTAGGTAAAGCTTGAGATTCCACCCATTTTGACATATAATCCATTGCTACTAAGATGTATTTATTCCCAAATGAGCTAAGGAATGGGCCCATAAAATCAATACCCCATACATAAAAAATTTCACATGATAGCATGTATGTTTGAGGCATTTCATTGTGTTTAGAGATATTACCTATTCTCTGACATCTATCACACGAAGCAACATACCTGTTAGCGCCTTTGAACAAGGTAGGCCAATAAAAACCTGATTCGAGCATTTTATATGCTGTCCTGATCCCGCTGTAATGTCCTCCTGAAGGTCCTAAATGGCAATGTTCTAAGATTTTGCTTGCTTCTGCTTTTGTAACACATCTTCGAATTATTTGATCTGTACATATACAGAAAAGAAAAGGATCCTCCCAGAAATAGTTTTTCGCATCAGCAAAGAATCGCTTCTTTTGATGATGTGTTAACCTTTTTGGTAGGATGTTAGCAGCTAAGTAATTTGCAATGTCTGCAAACCAAGGTACCTCGGAGTTAGATATAGCAAATAGTTGTTCTTCAGGAAATGAGTCATTTATCTCACTCTCATCGAGTTCTTCGATATGTGGATTTTCAAGTATTGAAAGATGATCTGCCGCAAGATTTTCAGCTCATTTCTTATCTTGAATTTCCAAATCAAATTCCTGTAAGAGTAAAATCCATCTTATGAGTCGAGGTTTTGCATCGGATTTAGTTAAAAGATAACGAAGAGCTGAATGGTTAGTGTAAACGATAACTTTAGGTAATATCAAATACTGTCTAAATTTGTCAAATGAAAAAACCACAGCTAGCAATTCTTTTTCTGTGGTGGTGTAATTTTCTTGTGCAGCCGTCAATGTTTTGCTAGCATAATAAATTGGCTGAAAATGCTTGTCTCTCCGCTGTCCCAAAACTGCACCTACTGCAAAATCACTCGTATCACACATTAGTTTAAAGGTTAAGTTCCAATCAGGTGCAATTATAATTGGGGCATTTATTAATTTATTTTTAAGGGTGTTAAATGCATCTAAACATTCCTGATCAAAACCAAAAGGCACATCTTTTTCTAGTAGTTTTGTTAAAGGCTTAGCTATTTTAGAAAAATCCTTAATAAATCTTTGATAAAATCCAGCATGTCCTAAAAAGCTTCGAATAGCCTTAATGAACTAGGAGGAGGTAGTTTTTCTATGGTTTCAACTTTTGCTTTATCAACCTCAATCCCTTTACTAGAAATTTTGTGGCCTAACATAATCCCCTCTCGAACCATAAAGTGACACTTTTCCCAATTAAGCACAAGGTTCGTTTCCTCACATCTCATTAAAACTCATTTTAAATTTTCAAGGCAAAGATGGAAAGAATTACCAAATATCGAAAAGTCATCCATAAATACCTCCATAATGTCTTCCACAAGTTCATCAAAGATGGCTAGCATGCAGCGCTGAAAAGTAGTAGGAGCATTACATAATCCAAAAGGCATTCTACGATAAGTAAACGTACCGTATGGACATGTAAATGTTGTCTTTTCTTGATTATTAGGGGCTATTGGGATTTGAAAGTAGCCAGAGAGTCCGTCTAGGAAGCAGTAGTACATATGCCCATATAATCTTTCTAACATCTGATCAATAAATGGTAAAGGGAAGTGATCCTTTCTCGGGGTGTCGTTCAACTTCCTATAGTCAATACACATGGTCGCTATAAATCAGAGTTTTAAAATTTATAAAAGAATGATCAACGCCCTTGTGAATCGTGGCCAGGCCGTGTTTGGACTTTTAATGAGGCACGGCCATGTTTATCAGGGTCCAGGCCGCGATTTTGTGAATTGGCCCATTTACTCCGTTTTGGGCCCGTTTTATGTTCTTTTCATCCTCAGGTGCTTTCTTAGTTATAAGACATGAAAAGAAAGGATTAAGAGCACCTTTTTACATAAATCGAGGGATAAATCATCCAAAAGCATACTAAATGTGGGATTAAAATATGTTACTTTTACGATTTATCAACACACTCTCCAACTCGTGACTATTCTTGTAGGAATCGATTCATTCTTTTTGTTAGCTACGATAGTCATGCCTCCTTTCTTTGGAACAACCTGCAGAGGACTCACCCAAGTATTGTCAGAAATAGGATAAATAATTCCAACATCTAGAAGTTTAATTACCTCAGCTTTAACAACTTCTTTCATCTTAGGATTCAATCGTCTTTGAGGTTTCACACATGGTTTATACTCATCTTCCATTAAGATTTTGTGGGTGCAAAACGATGGAGTTATCCCTTTAATGTTAGAAATTTTCCAAGCTATGGCTCTTTTATGTTCCCTTAGTACCTGCAGCAACTTGTTTTTCTCTTTGGGTTCCATTTCTAAAGAAATGATTACCGGTAGTGTAGAATTATCTCCGAGGAATGCATATTCTAATTGATTTGGTAACTGTTTCAATTCCAATTTAGGTGGCTCTTCAATAGAGGGTTTTTGTTTTAGTTCGCGATTGATTTTAATGCCCTCGTCTTTCCTTTGTCTAGAGGAAGATGTATTAGAATTCAACTCATCGGTATCATCATCTGCCTCTTCACCTTGGGTAAGACATAGTTCCATCGTGTCGTCATGTATGATTTCCTGCAAAGAATCTTGAATAAAATGGTCACTGGCATCAATAAAATAACAGGCATCATCTTGCTTTCTAGAAAATCGCATAGCATCGTAAATTTGAAAAATGATTTCCTCGTCGCCTACCCTTTGCGCAAGTTTACCATCACCTACATCAATAATAGCTCTAGCAATAGCTAAAAAAGGGCATCCGAAAATTAAAGGTACCTCAACGTCCTCATCCATTTCAAGCACAACAAAATCAACAGGGAATATAAATTTATCAACTTTTACCAGAATATCTTCAATAACTCCCCTAGGATATTTAATAGATCTGTCAGCTAATTGAATACTCATCCTAGTGGGTTTTGGTTCCCCAAGACCAAAATTTTATAAGGCATTAAATTAATACTGGCATCTAAATTAGCTAGTGCTTTCTCGATGTTTAAACTACCAATTAAACAGGGAATAGTGAAACTTCCTGGATCTTTCAATTTGGTTGGTAGCTTATTTTGGAGGATGGCTGAATATTCTTCATTAAGTTCCACTGTTGATATCTCTTCAAACTTCCTTTTATTTGTTAGAAACTCTTTTAGGAATTTTATGCTCACAAGATCGACATCTGAAAAATAGCTTCAACAAAAGGTAAGTTACTATGTAACTGTTTAAAAAGTTCAAGAAATTTACCGTATTGTGCGTCTAAGCGATCTTTCTTCAACTTTGCCGGATATGGAATCGGTGGCTTAAATTCTTCAAGTACCAGTGTTACATTCTCGATTTCCTTACTTTTTTCATAAGAAAAACCCTAAATCCCCCTGAAGGAAATTGAAGGGAAGATCTTTCGTCTTGTGTATGATTCCGGCTTCTTGAGATGTATTGACTGGCTGTCTTCGAGTAAATCCCACAATTCGACCCTCTATGGCTTCGCCCTTCGGCCTCCCTATTTTAGGTCACACTTAGGGTGTTTATATAGGGTTTTGAACTGTCTTTCTTTTCCCCTAAGTAACCAAATTCAGATGGAATTAAAATGAGTCACGGCAAGGACACGCTCGTATGGCACGGCCGTGTGAATCGAGCCCAGGCCGTGTTCGGGTATGCTAAAGTGGCACGGCTGTGTGGTTATCTTCAGGCCGTGTGGACTTGTTACTTTGGCCTATTTTCTCTATTTTGGCCCGTTTCTCGTTCTTCTCATCCTCCGATGCTCTCCTAAGTATAAAACATGAAAGTAAAGGATTAGGAGCATCAAATTCCACAATTTAGGGGATAAATCATCCAAAAGTATGCTAAATGTGGGATTAAAATATGTACATATTATGGTTTATCAGGAGGTCCTTGATAAACCGTAATATGAACATATTTATACTCAGGAAACCACAATTAAGGGGATAAACCACATTTAGCATACTTTTGGATGATTTAAACCTTGAATTATGGAATTTGGTGCACTTAATCCTTTGTTTTCATGATTTATACTCAGGAAAGCACCGAGGATGAAAAGAAAAAGAAACGGGCCTGAAACGGAGTAAATGGGCCATATCATGAAATCAACACGGCCCGGGCCCAAGACCACACAGTCGTGCCTTTTTTAACTAGACTCGAACACGGCCTGGCCACGATTCACACGGGCGTGTGCCATGGGCGTGTCCCTGCCGTGAGAAAGAAGAGTTTCATTCGGTTAGGGTACTTAGCAGCAAAGAGAGCCATTCCAAAATCCTATATAGACACCCTAGAGGCCAACCTTCAGGGGGCGTCCAGCTAGGCCAAGGAGCCGAGCCAGAGAGGCCAGATTTGTGGAATTTATTCGAAGAAAGTCAATTGATTTATCTCAAGAAGCCGGAGTTATACTCAAGATAGAGGACCTCACCTTCAATTCCATCGGGGGGTTTTAGGGTTTTCTTATGTTTTGTTTTATCTTTTCTTTTGATATGTATTCTTTTACGATTATGAACTAAACCCTCAGATACCTGAGGGGGATGAAATCTAAGATGGATCTTGTTATCGTTTGCTGCACTATATGATAAATACTTGATTTGTTCTTAACTATGTGTTCTTAATTCTTGCTTTAATATTTCAGGATACTGATTCAAGTAGTGATGTGCTTAGGCAGAGGAGGAATAGACCCTGCCAAAGAGTAGATCTAGCATAGTTAAGCAGAGTTGCTCGCGCGCCTAGAGATAGAGTGACGAAAATTTGCCAGATTAGGGTCAGCCCTAATATGAGAGTCCATAGATCGAGTTAATGCAATTCTAGGGGTTTCAATTAGAAAGAGATTTTAATTAATCAACATAGGGTTAGACGTTAGTCTCCTCGAGAGAGGAATTAATATAAATTAGGGAATCCTATGGATCAAGGCAAGTGAATACATCGTCTGGCTCACAGTTAGATAACAAGTGAAGTCTAGGTGGATTCTTCCTCGGATATTGTCTTAATCAATCGGTTTTTCGCAAAGATATTTTCCCCAATTCATTCTCTTTGTCTTTGCATCTTTAGCTTAGGTGTTAGTTAATCTTAGATTAGATAAAAATTCCTTTAATTCTTAGGATAGATAATAAAAAGAAAGTTAGTATTAGTATTTTCGGTTCCTTTGGGTTCGACAATCTAGTGTTGCCACAGCTATACTACTGTTCGATAGGTGCACTTGCCCCAATCACTGTCGCAGTTAGTTCTAGGCTCACTCATTCTTTATATAAATTTTTAAGACTCTAATAGAAACGATCAAGTTTTTGGCGCCGTTGCGGGGGAACTGAAATATTAAGAATGCTCAATTTTTATTACTTCGGCCATATTATATTTATTTTTGCAATTTATTTTTACTTTTCTGAATTTTCTTCTTTTCTTCTGGTAGGTACCTCTAGTTTATAACTAGAAAGAACCCGACAGGACCCCTGATTTATGACAGTGATATTGAAGGTATTGTTCGAAAAAATCGTAGAGAAATAAGGCGAAGCTTAAACTACATAGAAGAGGAGCAAGAAGCCAAAATCAATACCATCGAAGATATGGCTGAGAATAATCCGCTACCTCTAGAGGCGGAAGAACATCATGCTCCTTGAACTATGTATGATTATGCTAAACCTAATTTAACAGGAACTGAGTCAAGTATTGTTAGGCCTACTATTGCTGCAAATAATTTTGAACTGAAACCTAATACTATACAGATGATACAACAATTTGTTCAGTTTGATGGTTTGCAGGATGAGGATCCTAACACATTTAGCGAATTTTCTAGAATTCTGTGATACCTTCAAAATAAATGGCGTTTCTGATGAGCATTCAATTAGCTGATAAAATTATTAGAATTCCTAGAGGTATAATTGAAGATGTTCTTATGAAAATTGATAAATTCGTATTCCCAGTAGACTTTGTCGTTTTAGACATGGATAAGGACAATAGTATCCCCCTAATTCTAGGAAGGCCTTTTTTAGTAACTGCCAGGACTAAAATTGATGTTAGCGTAGGTAAACTCATACTTTGTGTAGGTGACGAATCAATTAGTCTTCAAGCTCTCAACTCGGCTAGGACATCGAGTAATTGAGGTGAGAATATAAAATCTATTAACAACCATTCGTTCAAACCTTCTTCTCAAGAAGCACCATAGAACTACACAATTGAGCCAGATCCTAGACCTCATGCCAACAAGGAAATAACTCGTGAGGAACGAAGGCTTCATATCGATGAACTAGACGAGTGGAAGATACACTTCAAAGAGAAATTAGGATTACACGAAGCAGAACCAAAGCCACTCCAAGGGACAAACAAATTCAAAATCAGAGATCAGGTACTGTTAGATAAAGCAGACCCTCGAATACCTCCTCCTGACCCCAATACAATTAAAGAAATCTCTTTTAGGGTTCTCAATATTTTCCCATACGGAACAGTCGAGGTAAGTAGTTCTACATTCAGAACTTTTAAAGTAAACGCTGCTTGACTTAAACTTTACCATGATAGTAGAACTGATATCATGAGAGAGGATGTTCAACTCTTCAAACCACTCTGATTATGCGAATGAGAGGTAAATCTAGCTTAAGACTATAAACGAGCACTTCTCGGGAGGCAACCCGAGCACTAACACCAGTAATTCTTACATTCTTTATTTTCTTCTTCTATTTTTCCTTTTTAGCACCTAATTATAAACTAACCAAGTGCAGATTTCCACACAACACGGCCTTACACACGGCCGTGGCCGTGGCAGTGTGTATGCTGCTGATGTACGTACTGATATGGCAGAGATAGTACGACACAGGACAAAAAATATCTTCAAGCCACGGCCCTCAACTAAACACCATGACCGTGCGATGCGTCCGTAGCTGAAACTGTTTTACCAAACACGAGCGTGGTGACCTGCCCATGGGCGTGGGAGAAACAAACGAAGCATAACACGGTCGTGCGACATGGCCATGTGACTAGACATGCTCATGGTACACAGGCGTGAGGATGTACCAAACCTGAATTTTCTATTTAAGACCACCCCTCCCCTCTCCCCACCTAGCCCAATTCTCCTTCTTCCACAACTTTTACACTCCCCTCCCTTTTCATTCTCACCTTTCTTCATTCTTCTAACTCGTGATATACACCATAGCCATGTCGAAGAAGCGGAAGGATCCAAACACAGTCCCCCTGTGGGAGATCGATCTACATAAGTTCATGCCGGCCGCTTCATCTACTTGACAAGCCAAGGATATTTGAGGCCATTTAGTTTTTATTTTTCTTTTCTCGTTTTCTTTATTTTCCTTATCTTTACTTCTCTTCAGCTAAATTTACTTTATCTTATTTTAGTTTCTTAGTTTTAGGTTCTAAAGGCTGCTTGGGAATCACCACACCACGACCATAGCCACGACACCACAGCCTTGGAAATAACACCCACCTCGCAAAACCATCCAACAATAAGGACTTTTCAGTCTATTCATCTTTTCTTTTAATCTTATTTTACTTTCTATTTTCTTTCTCTTTATCTTTCTTGTCTTTAAATACATAATTAGTTTATTTTAAATGTGTCTTAATATTTCCTAGCTATTTCTTCACGAGCTTCCCAATTTCTTCATCTAGCGCAGAGATCGTCGGCGGCCACCATACCTCAACACTCCCAACTCAAGGAAGCAATCCAAATTCAGGAAGTTTCACCTCTCTCTATCTCTTACATTTCATATACATCTTTGTACATTGAGGGCAATGTACATTTTAAGTGTGGGGGTGAATATTTATTTCGAGAAAATGCCTAACTTTTTGCATTATTCTCAAAACATGCCTAATTTTTTTTCATTATTCTCAAATCCCTGAATGATATCTTGTCTTTAAGTAATTTTCTCATATTACTAATTAGAATGAAATTCTCTGTGATTCATGGTTTTCTTTGATATGTTTCGGAATAAGTCATTGATAATTGTGCAGTGATGATTTAAATTTTAAGAGACTAGAGAATCAAGCATGATGAGTCTATTTTCAAAAATTAAAATTTTGTTAGGTTGTCTACCTGAATCTAATTATTACCTTGAAATTTGAAATTTACAAGATTGATATCAAAAACCCATAATTTTTGTGAGATTTTGAGCTTTTTTGAGCATACATTCTTTCGTGCTCACTTTATTGATTATGAGTGTGTCAACGTTGATTTGTTATTCTAGAACTTGCTTCGATTATACATGTCGAGACCACACCTTTGATTTGATATACAGAGATGATAAAGGCACTTAGGATTTAACCCACTTACTCCACTAAAAGCCTACCCTTATAATTAACTCCTAGCGAACCCCTTTGATCCTAACAACCCTTTTTATTGACTCACCTGCTAATATTAACTCAGAAACCCTTTGTATTTGTCATCACCAATCCTTTTGACTACCTTTATATCGAGATTTGAATTGATCAGTTGCCTAACTATGATCTTTATTTTAGTAGTTAAATTCATCCTTTATTATGTATTGATTTGTTCTTAAAAAAATGAAGTATATTCAGTATTTGTTCTATGTAATTGGGCTTATACGTTTAAAACTCCACATCTTGAAGAAGAAGCTCGTTTTATTTGTAATGAAGTTTTCAATTGATATAATTATTTAAGATTAGTTCATTTTTCTAGTTAGGTAAATTGTCAATTCAATCTCGATTCTAACCCTCTAATTCAGCCTTTATCCACACCTTTAACCTAAGCCCCGTTACAACCCTTTTTAAAGACCTTTTGATTTGTGTATCATCTCATTTTACAATGGTGGAGATTTGATTTTCAGGCAAGCCTACGGGATTAACTATTCATGTTCGACTTTTGAGTGCTTAATTTTGAACCTTAAACACTTTAAGTGATTTGAGTGAATCTTTAGCGAGGATGTCAATTCTTGTCAATTCCGAATCGGAGGTAATTATTTAGGTAAGGGGAAACACCTAACATTTTCAGGCTATAAATGTATGACTTTGATTGTTTGAATCTTTAGGACCCTTCTATTTAAATTATCAATGCATGAATTACCTTTGAATTATGATGAAACATTATTGATGAATATTCTTAATCAAGGAATTTCGTTTTAATTGTGAGTTGAGAATTTTGCTTGAGGACAAGCAAATGCTTAAGTGTGGGGGTATTTGATAAACTGTAATATGAACATATTTTAATACCACATTCAGCATACTTTTGGATGATTTAAACCTTGAATTGTGGAATTTGGTGCTTCTAACCCTTTGTTTTCATGTTTTATACTCAAAAAAGCACCGGAGGATGAAAAAAAGGAGAAACGAGCCTGAAACGGAGTAAATGGGCCATATCATGAAATCAACACGGCCTAGGTCGAAGACCACACGGCCGTGCCTCCTTAAACAGACTCGAACACGGCCTGTCCATGATTCACACGGGCATGTGACATGGGCGTATCCCTGCCGTGAGAAAGAATAGTTTTATTCGGATTAGGGTACTTAGAGGCGAAGAAAGCCATTCCAAAAGCCTATATAAACACCCTAGAGGCAAACCTTCGAGGGGGCGTCAATCTAGGCCAAGGAACCGAGCCAGAGAGGCTAGATTTGTGGAATTTACTCGAAGAAAGCCAATTGATTCATCTCAAGAAGCCAGAGTTATACTCAAGATGGAGGATCTTTCCTTCAATTCCTTCTGGGATTTTAGGGTTTTCTTATGTTTTGTTTTATCTTTTCTTTTGAGATGTATTCTTTTACGATTATGAACTAAACCCTCAGATACCTGAGGGGGATGAAACTTAAGATGGATCTTGTTATCGTTTGCTGAACCATATGATAAATGCTTGATTTGTTCTTAACTATATGTTCTTAAATCTTGGTTTAATGTTTCAGGATATTGATTCAAGTAGCGATGTGCTTAGGTAGAGGAGGAATAGACCCTGCCTAAGAGTAGATCTAGCATAGTTAAGCAGAGTTGCTCCCACGTCTGGAGATAGGGTGACGAAAATCTGCTGGATTAGGGTCAAACCTAATATGGGAGTCCATAGATCGAGTTAATGCAATTCTAGGGGTTTTAATTAGAAAGAGATTTCAATTAATCAACCTAGGGTTAGACGTTAGTCGCCTCGAGAGAGGGATTAATATAAATTAGGGAATCCTACAGATCAAGTCAAGTGAATACATCGTCTGGTTCAGAGTTAGATAACAAGTGAAGTCTAGGTGGATTCTTCCTCGGGTATTGTCTTAATCAATTGGTTTTTCCCAAAGTTATTTTCCCCAATTCATTCTTTTGTCTTTACATCTTTAGCTTAGTTGTTAGTTAATCTTAGATTAGATAAAAATTCCTTTAATTCTTAGGCTAGTTAATAAAAAGAAAGTTAGTATTAGTATTTTCGGTCCCTTGGGTTCGACAATCTGGTCTTGCCACAGCTATACTACTGTTCGATAGGTGCACTTGCCTCAATCGTTGTCGCAATTAGTTCTAGGCTCGATCATTCTTTATATAAATTTTTAAGACTCTGACAGACACGATCAGTCCTTCACCTTTATTACTAGGACCCTCATTAGTTTCTTAAGCTAAAAGAAAGATAATCATTCTTATCATATCATCAATCTATCGAAACTTGTCATGCATGCAAGAATCAGTGTCACATAATTCTTAATCAATAAGTTTCTTTCCTCGTGAACAAATCTAATGTCTATGCTTGCAATTAGATAAACACATGAATTACTTCGAGAATAACCTAAGGGTTCACCAGAAATTACAAGTAAGGTGGTACTAATATGGGTGCTATCTAAACACTACAAACTCTCTTCGAAGAAGCTTCTTACACAAAGCTTTTTCAGAAGCTTCTAGAGAAATTTAGGGAAGAAGAAGATGTAAAGGTGACTAATGGTGGCCAATTATAACCTTATATACTCATGCAACAGAGACAAGGATTAGTGGAGAAATCAGATTATCCTACTAACACCCTTGATTCCAGTGATTAAACACACTTAACAAGTTCTAAGTCTAATCATCTATAGTAGTCTAATTTAGTTCTAACTAAATTTCAACTAAATCCCAACATAGCCAATAATAACCTTATATATTCATGCAATAGAGACAAGGTTTAGTGGAGAAATTAGATAATCCCACTAAAACCCTTGATTCCCATTATTAAACACACTTAACAAGTTTATGTCTAATCATCTATAGTAGTTTAGTTCAGTTCTAACTAAATCTGAACTGAAGCCCAACATAGTTAATTGATTTATCTATCACTAGATAAAAAAGAAAGTCATAACAGCTGCAAACTTAACGAGCTTGCCCAAAACTTATAGGGTTAGCAGATGCTTAACAGAAGAGTCTTCCAAACCCTAGTGCTCGCCAAGACTAGGAGTTCGCTAAAGGGCGAATCATAGAGAGTACTCTACTTAGAAAGAATAAATACTTTACTCATTCAATTCTCCCATTAACTTTTCCAACAATACACCAAACAATAACAAAATGCTGAACCTCAATTGGGCGTGCTTTTAACACCCCTAACCCATATTTGTCACCAAAATAAGGTTACGGAGCATTGCCAGACTTATTTCTTAAACAACCATACATTTTACAGTTCCAAGTAAGAGTTAGTCAAATACAATTATATAGTCCCTAACACGAGCCCTCCGGGCTTCAAATAAGCATTAGAAGTGGTTTGAGACTAAATCAAATACTTAATAAATTTTTAGAAAAACATTGAAAATTTTCAAAATACAAGGGACACACGCCCGTGTGGCCAACCCGTGTGTCTCATACAGCCAAGAGACACTCCTGTGTCACAGGCCGTATGGACAT
Organism: Gossypium bickii; assembly: GCA_025503065.1. Taxonomy (NCBI): domain Eukaryota; kingdom Viridiplantae; phylum Streptophyta; class Magnoliopsida; order Malvales; family Malvaceae; genus Gossypium; species Gossypium bickii. The sequence continues at coordinate 28,191,562 of CP106714.1, read as the reverse complement.
TCGAAATGGGATCACATGGCTGTGTCCCAGCCCATGTCCAACCCCATGTAACTTTTTGACTTGGGTCACACGACCAACCACACGCCCGTTTGACTAGTCCGTTTATCTTTCGAAATGGCCTCACATGCCTGTGTTCCAATCAGTGTGAAAATTGGAGGGTAATTTGAGTTGTGCCATACAACCAAGCCGCAAGCCCATCTGCTAGGCCTTGTGAAGCTACTAACTTGGTTTTTAAATAAACATAAGGGGACACACGGCCATGTCAGTTGGCCATGTGTCACACACGGCTAAGACAAACGCCCGTGTTTCTACCCGTTTGGACAAAAATAGGCTATTTTCCAAGCCATCTTTCTCACCGAAATTTGAATCAACCTACATATACCAAATAGCATATGACTATATCATCAATAGGCATCCAAACCAATCTCAACCTAGTCCAAATCATGCTATACCAATACCAACAACCATAATGTTGAAAAACATCACAATTTGCCACTTCAAAACATACCAATACCACCTTCAAAAATTCACCTAAATGGTCACTTTCATACATGCATTACCTTGTCTAATACTTAGCATGCTAATACATTCTCAATTTCAACCATTTGCCATATAAATACCAATTCCAAACAAGTCATTCACATAGCAATTATAAACCACATACCAAAAGATCATTTGTACATATTTATATAACCAAGTATATCAAAATAAGCCAACTCACATGGCTAAACACACATTTATACATACTAATACTAACCAAATCAAGCCATATTAAATGACTAATTACATAACCAAAACATATAGGCTTCCATTAGCCAAACGACATATACATGCCATATAACCAAAATACACAAAGTTCAAAAGTACCAAAACAGCGGCTGGATAGTGTGATGAGATCTCTGACAAAATCCAATCCAAACAAGCTTCAAAATCATTATAAAACACGGAAAAGTAAACAAAGTAAGCTACTAAGCTTAGTAAGCTCGTATGGCTAAAAGTACAACTTACCATTCATTCACAATTTAGAGAAGTATAAGTAAACATAGGTAAGTTGTAATCAAATATAAAGGTTAGCACATAAAAATAATGATGTTAGTCATGTATGAGTACATCTGTAACATCCTGAATTTGTGGGGCTTTGCATTTGATGTGTGGTGATGTGATGTTATGCTTAAGGTGTTAATCAGGGTGTTTAAGGGGTTCAGATTGGACTCAAGAATTGGGCCGAGGCCTTAGTCAAATTTTCTGCTTGGGCACTCTAGTGGAAAGCCAGTTAGGATAGGGCTTAAAAGATATTATCTGTAAATTAAGACACACAAATGGGCTAGTGGCCCAGTGGTCAGTAGCGCTACTTAGGGGCTTTGAGGTGGCGTGATAAGCAATAAGGAGGTCCAAGGTTTGAGTCACATTACCCACTTATTTTAAATGTTTTTGGTGTAAAAAGAGAGCAGAGTTGGGGGCGGCTAGGCTGCCTGGAATTAGGAGATTTATGTGAGTGGATAATGTGGATAATGTAACAGATGAAAGGGGGGAAGAGGTGGTGTTATCTAGGCCACTTGTGAAAGTATGATCGGATAAAGATAAGGGAGAAAGTTTAGAAATTATCTACTGATCACAGTAGTGGCCGAATTTCTAACTCTGGGGAAAGAGGAAACCGATTTTGATGAGGCTAAAGGGGGTGCCGAAATTTCCCTTGTTAATTAATTAGTCTTAGTTTTCAAAAGAGGGCAATTCTGGCTTTTGGTTAGTGTGTGTGCCGAAAATGTGATTAGAAAACAGGGTACTTCTTTATATTGACATTTACTCTCATTCTCTTCTCTTAGTTGTTTCTTTTCTCAAAAAGTCAAAAACTCCTAAAGGTTCCATCTTCTTTTTCATTCTCTGCTAAAGCCGAAACCCCATAGCCTTTCTCTACACCTTTTCCCGATTTCTTTCATAAGTCGAACCCCTTAAGTATTCTTCCTCTTTACTCTCTTCTGCCATAGTCAAATGTCCTAGTATCCATTCTTTTTTCTTTCTGCCGATTTCTTCATTAACAGTCGAATCTCCATAGATTTCTTTGAATCATCTTCTCTTTTTGATTTTCGCAAAAAGCCAAAATCTTCTAGGAGTTACCGAATTTTCTGTAAAGGTAAGTGTCGATTTATTCTGATCTGTTCTTTTTCTCTTTTGGTTTTTAGAAGACAAAGCCGAAAGGCTAATGGATTGATGGTTTCTTGTGTTTACGTGTTGGGCGACATTCGGGAATTGAAGTAGATCGCTTAGATTTAAAAGCCAGAACTGCTAGTCTCTGAACCTCATATCTCTCTTTTCGGGATTTCAAGGTAAGGGGTTCTCTTTAGATTCTCGTTAGATTCGCTATCGTAATTGTGATCTTAACCATATGATATGTTGGTAGCAACTGATAAGGTCTTTTGATGGAATCAAATATCGATTAGGCGAAGGAGGGGATTGGATCTGTTAAACCAACCCCTAAGTTTAAGAAGCGAGCAGTGTCGGCAGTTCGGGATTGGCCACCGAGTTGTGGACTAGCTTCGGAACAAAATCTTAGATAGTTAGCAGTCGTATCGGCTTCTGATAGTGTCGACATAGAAGGTCTCGTCTTGACTATAATCAGGTGCGTAGATCTCTATCACCCTAGTTAATCTGTACTTTATATGTTTTGGGCTAAAAGCCGAAAAAAGGCTGTATGGACAGTCGTATTACCCGAAAAGGGTAAGCAAGGGATGCCAGGTACATAATCATAGAAACTTCTCTATGTATATCGATGTATGTGATAGTCTGTGATCTGTTAGGTAGTATATTGTTTTGATTTTGCATGGATGTATGCATAGGATAGGGTTGATATGATGAAGGGGAAGAGCATGTTAAAAGGTCACTTAGTGATCGGTGGTTAAACCACGATATGTACATTTAGGTCACAATAGTGATCGGTGGCTCTACCACACTTGATTAGAAGGTCACACAGTGATCGGTGGCTCTGCCACAATGGATTATAAGGTCACATGGTAACCGGCATTATAACTGACAGCATGACTGTCGATATGGTGTGTAGCGGTTGGTGAGTTGATTGTAGAAATCCCTGAGGTGTGATGGCTGGTACGGGCTGGTGTGTAGAGGATGGGCTTTTAGGTTGGGTTGGGCCATGTTGCATGTAAACATTCTGTTCCCATTGTGTATGGGCCAAGGCCCATAATGTGTCTGTGGGCCTCAAGCCTTTTATGTTTTTCAAGATTTGCACACTGAGTCTTGGTGACTCACCCCTTTATTTTCACTGACTTTTCAGATGAGCAGTAGATTGTGGGCATGGGAGCTGAGGCGGACTCGAGGGGCTATCAAGTCTTTTATTTTTGTAAACTCTTTTTGATTTTCCTTTAAGTTTTAACTTTGGGACTATATATGTAATAAGGCTCCATAGCTTAGGTTATCAATTTATAATTGTTAATGGTTACATTTTATAAATTTATGTTCAAAGACTTATTTATAAGAAAGAAAAATAAAAATGGGATTTCCAAACGAGTTTTAGAAAAAACACAACTACAAAGGTTTTCTACAAATAACAATTATTTAACGAATAACTACATAAACAAACCGAGATTTCAAATCCCTTCAAACCAAAGTTTTTAACATTTAACCCGTAGCATACCAGATCTGGTCGTGGGGTTTGGGACGGGTTTGCGGTGTTACATTTTGGTATCAGAGCCAGGTTACAAAACTCGGGCTGTGAAATAGGTCTAGTAGTGTGTTGTAAAAATGATGTGAATTTAAGAAAAAATGCTTTGAGTTGAGATATGGCCTTCGAGTCTACCGGCATCTGATCCACGCAGGTAAATATTCTAACTCTTGATGTGATATGCATGTTGGGTTTGAAGGGCTTTATGGGCGTAGACTAGTATGTTAGGAATTAATGGACTTTAGGCCTAGTTAAACGACTCTTTAAATTCATAAAACTTAATCTGACTAAACCCGTTCGTGAACCAGTCACTGGGTTAGGGTGTGGCAACAGGCATACGCATGTCTAGGATTGGATTCAGGAAGAGCTTGGTATTTAAGCGGTCCCAGTGACCCACCTCCTCTTCGCTGGAATCCTACCTGGTGCGTAGTGACTGTTCACCTTCACCACAAGGACTTCTTGACGGGCCAAAATTTATAACTAAAACCCGATAGGGACCACCCACCCTATTTCGCAAAATTACTAAAAATACCCTTAGTTTTGTAAAATTTTCGAAATACCCTAGATTTGTGAAAATTTCCCAGAATACCCTAGATTTGTAAAACTACCAAAATTCATGAAATTATCGAAACACCCCCGGTTGGTAAAATTACCCAAATACCCATGTTTTGCAAATGACCCAAAAACCCCTAGATTTATAAAAGTACTCGATTTACGAAATTATCAAAAATTTATAAAGTTACCAAAATACCCTCATTTAAAAAAAACCTGAAATACCTCTATTTCAAAAAAATCACCAAGATACCTTATTTTGGGAAATTACGAAAATACCTCTGTAGGATAAAATTACTAAAATACCCCTGAGTAGTGAAATGATGAAAATACCCTTATGTGATGGATGTGAGCTCATGGATGCTACTTGTACGTTGATGTGTGATGGTTGAATGTATGTGGTCCCTAGGACTAGGTGATACAGACTTGAGACTGAAACTCGTGGATATAATTTCGAATTCGAAAGAACTACTCTTGAAACTACTGTCCATAAGATTGTTTGTGGTTAATCAGTGAAAGAAATTAATAATTCATAAAATTCCTAATCAGATAAATGTGAATCGGTAGAATGAGTACGAGGGGTCGTGGACGTCTTGCATGTGGCCATGGTAGGGGTAGGATGGTCGTGTCGAGAACCGATGGGATCCGCCATGAGTCCGAACGAGATGCTTTGATTCCACCGATTCACGGGGTGGAATTTTAGGACCAGACGACCGGAGATGATGCGGTATCTCAGGCGATGTTAAGGGTTTTAGAGAGGGTTGCTGGGGCAGGCATGGGCACAGGAGCCTGGAAATCGGTGTCGGAGCAACTTAGAGCCAATACGGTAGAAATGTTTAGGGGAATTTCTAATATAGCCCCGAGTACAGCTGAGTATTGGTTGGAGGCAGTTGAGCGTATAATGGATGATCTTGATTTCACAGAAGAGGAAAAAGTGAAAGGGGTTGTATCTCTCCTGCGGGACGAAGCTTATCAATAGTGGCTTACGGTTAATGATGGTACGGTGGCTGACCGTATCACTTGGGATCTCTTCAAAACGGCGTTTCAGAGTAAATACATTGGGACAAGTTATGTGGATACTCGCGTAGAGCATTTCTAAAGCTAGTGCAAGGAAGCAGGTCGGTGGTTGCATACAAAGTGGAATTCTTACGCCTTAGCCGTTATGCTCGAGGAATGGTGGCCACAGGTCATGAACGTTGTGTTCGATTTGAAGATGGTCTGAGGGATGATTTGTGTGTATTAATAGCTCCACAGCGGGAGAGGAAATTTGCTGTACTTGTGGAAAAAGCTAATATAACTGTGGAGGTGAAGCGGACGGAGAAACTGAATCAGGATAGAGATAGGGGTGGAAGTAAGAGGAATTTTGGATCGTCAGAGGCAGCTGGGTGTACTCAGAAAAGGCCTAGGTCAGACGGGCTGAGACGGGATGAGAGACCTGCTGCTGCTAGCCAGACACAGAAGTGTGCTCGATGTGGTAAAGCCTACGTAGGTGAGTGTTGGGCAGGCAGTGGGAAGTGCTTTAGGTGTGGATCTACGGACCACCAAGTTAGAAGCTGTCCGCACCAACGGTGCAGTGAAGGGCCCACGGGTCAAGGGAATGCATAGCTAGGAAGAGGTGGTCAGCAACCACATCGAGGTCGTGGTCCAGCCAGAGGTGGTAACGGTTCCGGTCAGGGCTGTGGAGCACCAGGTAGAGGGGTAAGAAATACTGAAGCGAGACAGTCGGGGTTTGTCTATGCTGCCAGATGTCGGGAGGAGCCTAACGTATCGGATGTCATAATCGGTACGTTTTTAATTTTTGGCTTGCCTTGCACTGCATTGATTAATATTGGTTTGACTCACTCCGATGTTTCTAGTGCTATAGCGGGAACTTTGAACTTAGATTATGAGACTTCTTCTAAGGAGAGGACTGTAGTGAGCCCTTTAGGACAGACTGTAGTGGTGAACAAACTATATAAAGGTGTACCCCTGGAAGTTCAAGGGGTAGCTTTTCGAGCTGATCTGATGGAACTGCCGTTTAGGGAGTTTGATTGATCTTAGGAATGGATTGGCTGGTGAAGTATCAAGCTAATGTAGACTGTACAGCCAAGCGTATGGTGTTACAAACCCCCGAGGGTGGCGAAGTGTTAGTGATAGGTGAAAGGGGGAATTGTTTGTCAAATGTGGTGTCTGCCTTAACAGTAGAAAGGATGGTGAAAAAAGGATGCGAGGCAATTTTAATGTTTGTTCGGGCTCTGGAAGCCAATGAACTAACTGTTGGGGACGTTAGGATGGTAAAGGAATTTCCTGATGTTTTCCCAGAAGAGCTTTCAAGATTACCCCCAGATCGTGAAGTGGAGTTTGGTATCGATCTTCTTCCGGGAACAGTGCCAGTATCTATTGCTCTGTATAGGATGGCGTCGAAGGAGTTGGTAGAATTGAAAAAGCGCAGATTCAGGAGTTGCTGGATAGAGGGTTTATTCGACCAAGTGTGTCACCCTGGGGAGCGCCGGTATTATTCGTTAAGAAGAAGGATGGTTCAATGTGTATGTCCATTGACTATCGTCAGTTGAATAAGTTAACAATTAAGAATAAATACCCGTTGCCGAGAATCAATGATGTTTGATCAGTTGAAGGGGGCCTCAGTCTTTTCAAAAATAGATCTGAGGTTAGGGTACCATCAGCTTAAGGTTAAGGAGGCGGATATTCATAAAACGGCCTTTAGGACTCGCTATAGTCATTACGAATTCATGGTGATGCCATTTGGGTTGACTAATGCACCAACAGCGTTTATGGATATGATGAACCGCGTATTCTAACCCTACTTGGATCAGTTTGTCGTGGTATTTATAGATGACATTCTGGTTTATTCAAAATCGAAAGAGGAGCATGATTCACATCTTCGATTGGTTCTGTAGATTTTGAGGGAGAAGCGGTTGTATGCCAAATTCATTAAGTGCGAATTTTGGCTAAGCGAAGTTACTTTCCTAGGTCATGTTGTGTCGGCAGAGGGGATTAGGGTTGACCCTCAAAAAATTGAAGCGGTAATGGATTGGAAGCTGCCTAAGTCGGTAGTAGAAATTCAGAGTTTCCTTGGTTTGGCCGGGTATTACAGAAGATTTATTGAAGGATTTTCTTTGATTGCGGCTCCGTTGACTAGGTTGTTACAGAAAGGGGTTCCGTTTGTTTGGTCTAATAAGCAGCAAGAGAGTTTCGAGAAGTTAAAAAGGATTTTGACGGAGGCTCCGGTATTGATTCATCCGGAGGCTGGGAAGGAATTCGTAATTTACTGTGATGCTTCACACACGAGACTAGGATGCGTGTTGATGCAAGGTGGAAAGGTTGTTATGTATGCATCTCGGTAGTTAAGACTGCACGAAGCAAATTATCCCACCCATGATTTGGAATTGGCGGCGGTGGTTTTTGCTTTAAAGATCTGAAGGCAATATCCGTACGGGGAGAAATCTGTCATTTACACCGATCATAAGAGCTTAAAATACCTTTTGACCTAGAAGGAGTTGAATCTAAGGCAAAGAAGGTGGATCGAGTTGTTAAAGGATTATGACTGCTTAATCGAATACCATTCGGGTAAAGCTAACGTGGTAGTAGATGCCCTAAGTCGTAAAGTAATCTCTGACTTGAGAGCAATGTTTGCTCACCTCAGTTTATACGATGATGGGAGTTTATTAGCTAAACTTCAAGTGAAACCCTCTTGGGTCAGTCAGGTTAAGGAGAAGCAGCAGACCGATGAGTTGCTAAAGGGAAAGTTTCAGGTAGGATCAAGTGATGGATCAACAAAATTTAGTATGAATGAGGAAGGACTGTTATGTTTTCGAGGGAAAGTTTGCATGCCAAAAGATCCAGAGTTGAGGTGTAGGATTTTGCAAGAGGCGCATGGTAGTCCATACGCTATGCACCCTAGATGAAGTAAGATGTATCGAGATTTGCGAGATCAGTTCTGGTGGCCGGGTTTGAAACGAGAGGTGACTGAATTTGTGGGGGAGTGTTTGACCTGTCAGAAGGTAAAGGCGGAACATCAGTTACCATCAGGGTTGTTGCAGCCGGTGAAGATTCCACAATGGAAGTGGGAATGGATCACAATGGACTTTGTTAGTGGGCTACCTCTCACACCTACTAAGAAAGATTCGGTCTGGATGATTGTTAATCGCTTGACGAAGTCTGGTCATTTCATACCAATACGTGTCGATTACTCTTTGCAGAAGTTGGCTAAGCTGTACATAGCGGAGGTAGTGAGGTTGCATGGAGTACCAATACCAAACATATTGGACAGGGACCCTAGGTTAACCTCACGATTTTGGAAGGCATTGCATCAAGCGTTGGGTACGAAGTTGGATTTCAGTACAGCGTTTCATCCTCAAACCGATGGACAGTCTGAGCGGGTAATGCAGATCTTGGAGGACATGCTGAGAGGTTGTGTCATTGATTCCAGGGGTAGTTGGGAAGAATTTATACCATTAGTGGAGTTTGCTTACAACAACAGCTACCGGTCTAATATTCAGATGGCGCCCTATGAAGGATTGTATAGGCGAAAGTGTCGTACTCCTACCTATTGGATGGAATTAGGGGAACATCGGATGTTGGGTCCGGAGTTGGTTACTGAGACCGAAAAGAAGGTTGAGTTAATTCGGGCTCGACTAAAGGAAGCGTCAGACAGACAGAAGTCCTATGCTGATTTGAAGCGTAAGGATATAGAATTTGCAGTGGGTGACCAGGTGTTCTTGAAGGTGTCGCCATGGAAAAAAGTGCTGAGGTTTGGACGGAAAGGTAAATTAAGTCCCAAATTTATCGGACCTTATCGGGTATTGAAACGAGTGGGACCAGTAGCCTATCAGCTAGAGCTACCCTCTGAGCTAAGCCAGATTCACAATTTGTTCCATGTCTCTATGTTGAGACAATATCGTTCGGATCCATCTCATGTGGTGCCAGTGGAAGAAATCGAAGTAAGACCCGACCTATCCTTTAAAGAGGAACCAATAGAAATCTTGGATCGTGATGTCAAAGTGTTGCGAAGGAAGACAGTTCCGTTGGTTAAGGTTCTGTGGCAGAATCACAGTTCTGAGGAGGCTACCTGGGAACCAGAAAAGACGATGCGGCACCCGCACTATTCTGACTAGGTAATTTCGAGGTCGAAATTTTTTTAAGAGGGTAGAACTGTAACATCCTGAATTTGTGGGGCTTTGCATTTGATGTGTGGTGATGTGATGTTATGCTTAAGGTGTTAATTAGGGTGTTTAAGGGGTTCAGATTGGAGTCAAGAATTGGGCCGAGGCCTTAGTTAAATTTTCTGCTTTGGCACTCTAGTGGAAAGCCAGTTAGGATAGGGCTTAAAAGATATTATCTGTAAATGAAGACACACAAATAGGCTTGTGGCCCAGTGGTCAGTGGCGTTACTTAGGGGCTTTGAGGTGGCGTGATAAGCAATAAGGTGGTCCAAGGTTTGAGTCACATTACCCACTTATTTTAAATGTTTTTGGCGTCAAAAGAGAAGAGAGTTGGGGGCGGCTAGGATGCTTGGAATTAGAAGATTTATGTGAGTGGATAATGTGGAGAATGTAGCAGATGAAAAGGAGGAAGAGGTGGTGTTATCTAGGCCACTTGTGAAAGTATGATCTGATAATGATAAGGGAGAAAGTTTAGAAATTATCTATTGATCACAGTAGTGGCCGAATTTCCAACTCTGGGGGGAAGAAGAAATCAGTTTTGATGAGGCTAAAGGGGGTGCCGAAATTTCCCTTGTTAATTAATTAGTCTTAGTTTTCAAAAGAGGGCAATTCCGGCTTTTGGTTAGTGTGTGTGCCGAAAATGTGATTAGAAAATAGGGTACTTCAAATTTCGGCATTTATTCTCATTCTCTCCTCTTAGTTGTTTCTTTTCTTAAAAAGCCGAAAACTCCTAAAGTTCCATCTTCTTCTTCATTCTCTACTAAACCCGAAACCCCATAGCCTTTCTCTACACCTTTTCCCGATTTCTTTCATAAGCCGAAACCCTTAAGTATTCTTTCTCTTTACTCTCTTCTGCCATAGCCGAATGTCCTAGTGTCCATTCTTTTTTCTTTCTGCCGATTTCTTCATTAAAAGCCGAATCTCCATAGATTTCTTTGAATTATCTTCTCTTCTTGATTTTCGCAAAAAGTCAAAATCTTCTAGGAGTTGCCGAATTCTCTGTAAAGGTAGGTGCCGATTTCTTCTGATCTATTCCTTTTCTCTTTCGATTTTTAGAAGACAAAGCCGAAAGGCTTATAGATTGATGGTTTCTTATGTTTACGTGTTGGACATTCGGGAATTGAAGTAGATCGCTTAGATCTAAAAGCTGGAACCGCTAGTATCTAAGCCTCATATCTCTCTTTTCGGGATTTCAAGGGAAGGGGTTCTCTTTAGATTCTCGTTAGATTCGCTATCGTAACTGTGATCTTAACCATATGATATGATGGTAGCAAATGATAAGGTCTTTTGATGGAATCAAATATCGATTAGGCGAATAAGGGGATTGGATCTGTTAAACCAACCCCTAAGTTTAAAAAGCGAGCAGTGTCGATAATTTGGGATTGGCCACCGGGTTGTGGACCGGCTTCGAAACAAAATATTAGATAGTTAGCAGTCGTATCAGCTTCTGATAGTGTCGAAATAGAAGGTCTCGTCTTGACTGTAATCAGGTGTGTAGATCTCTATCACACTGATTAATCTGTACTTTATATGTTTTGGGCTAAAAGCCGGAAAAAGGGTATATGGACAGTCGTATTACCCGAAAAGGGTAGGCAAGGGATGCCAGGTACGTAATCATAGAAACTTCTCTATGTGTATCGATGTATGTGATAGTCTGTGATCTGTTAGGTAGTATATTGTTCTGATTTTGCATGGATGTATGCATGGGATAGGGTTGATATGATGAAGGGGAAGAGCATGTTAAAAGGTCACTTAGTGATCGGAGGTTAAACCACGATATGTACATTTAGGTCACAATAGTGATCGGTGGCTCTACCACACTTGATTATAAAGTCACACAGTGATCGATGGCTCTGCCACAGTGGATTATAAGGTCACATGGTGATCGACATTATAACTGACAGCATGACTGTCGATATGGTGTGTAGCGGTTGGTGGGTTGATTGTAGAAATCCCCAAGGTGTGATGGCTGGTACGGGCTGGTGTGTAGAGGATGGACTTTTAGGTTGGGTTGGGCCATGTTGCATGTAAACATTCTGTTGCCGTTGTGTATGGGCCAAGGCCCATAATGTGTCTGTGGGCCTCAAGCCTTTTATGTGTTTTCAGGATTTGCACACTGAGTCTTGGTGACTCACCCCTTTATTTTCCCTGACTTTTCAGATGAGCAGTAGATTGTAGACATGGGTGCCGAGGCGGACTCGAGGGGCCATCAAGTCTTTTATTTTCATAAACTCTTTCCAATTTTCCTTTAAGTTTTAACTTTGGGACTATTTATGTAATAAGGCTCCATAGCTTAGGTTATCAATTTATATTTGTTAATGGTTACATTTTATAAATTTATGTTCAAAGACTTATTTATAAGAAGGAAAATGAAATCGGGATTTCCAAACGAGTTTTAAAAAAAACACAACTACAAAGGTTTTCTACAAATAACACTTATTTAACGAATACCTACATAAACAAACCGAGATTTCAAATCCCTTCAAAGCAAAGTTTTTAACATTTAACCCGTAGCATACCAGATCTGGACATGGCGTTTGGGCCGGGTTTGGGGTGTTACAACATCCACTATGAATTACATGGCATACTTCTCATAAATACCTGAACTGATTTGTATTATAGATTATATCCTCATACCATCATCTTTCCCCGTTGAACTATTTGGAATACTATCAGATACTCGGAATCTCGCACACTAAGTTCAAAAACATGGTCGAAACCATCTCAATCTCATATAAATGCTCACTCTCGTGCTATCACTAGGTCTACCCACACAAGCAGGCAATCGAGACATAGCTACACGGTGCTACTCACACAAGCTGACGAGTAACCGCAACATATGCCAGATAACTCAACCATTGGTAGAACAGACAAACCAGCACCCAAAACACGGTAACCCGTTGTCATTTGTATCCTATCTATTCCTAAGGTTCAACAGGGATTTATACATTGCCGATAACTTGTCGAGAATTTCCTTGGTGTCATATCATCACAATTATATCAATTAAGCATTCAAATACATATAATTTATATGAACTTACCTCGATCACAAAAACGACGAAATAGGATCGACTAGTCCAATACTTTATCTTTCCCTTGTTCTAGATCTGTATGAGGCTTAATTTGATCTAAATAATCAAATTCAATACATTTAGTATTCATTCTATTCAATTAAGCCTAAAATACATATTTTGTAAATTTGCACTTTTACCCCTAATAATTTAACTTCTATGCAATTTAGTCCTTAACTCATAAAAATGCAAATTCATGCAATTTAATACAATCCCACTATAGTCGAATATCACTAATGCCCTTAGCAAGCCCTACATTTTCTTTATTTCATAATTTAACCATGAATAATTTTTATTTTTCAATTTAATCCTTAATTGCCAAATTCATCAAAATTTCCTTTATTAAAGTTGTTCAACTATCATCAAGCATTCATTTTCATCCATCAAACATAAAAAACAACTAACATACATTCATGGTAAAACCCTATACTTTCAAATGTTTTGCAAATTAGTGCTTGGGCTAGCTATATTAAGCTATAACGATTCCGAAAACATAAAAATCATTAAAAACGGAACCAAAAATCACTTACATGCACAAGAATAAGCTTGTCAAATGCTCAAACCCTACAAATGGTGCTGTTTTCCCTTTGAAATTCGACTAGGTGAAGAAGATGGACAAAAAATATGATTTTGTTTTACTTATTTTAGTTTTTATTTACTAATTTACTTATATAACCTTTACTAATCACATTAATGGTGTCCATAATTGTCCAATACCTTTATTAGTGGTTTAATTACGATTTAAAGCCACTCATAATTAAGTTCTTTTGCTACTTAGTGCATTTAGCCTATAGAACTCTAATTTTGCACCTTTTGCAATTTAGTCCTTTTTATTAAATTAAGCATGCAAACGATTAAATTTCTTAACGAAATTTTCATAGGACTCCATTAACATACTGTAGACACCAAAGTAATAATAAAATAATTATTTTAACCTCATATTTGTGGTTCCAAAACCACTGTTTCGATTTAACTGAAAACGGGTTATTACATATGTATTATAATTAACTTATTAAATAATTAAAATTAGTTCAATTAATCACTAATTATTAACATTAATCTTAGTTAAGTCAATTGGTGGATGATAGTTGGCTATCACCATCATTTGACCATTTACTTATAGCCTAATTACTAATTTGGTCCTCCAATTAACTAAAATTCCATAACGATGAAATTTTATCACTTTTATAATTTAATCTTTGTACCTTAATTAACCATCCAATCACTAAAATTTCTAGACCAAAATTCAATTAACCTATAATACAACTCCATAAATATTTAATAAAAATATTTTTGGGCTTGATTTACAAAATTAAGGTCCTAATACCTCATTTCCAAAATCACTGTATTTAGGGACAACCTACTTGTACTCTAATCAATTATTGAATCAATAAATTCATCATACCAAAATTCAATAGAATAATGTAATTAAATCATAATTATTAATTAATAATATTTATAGACTTGATCATCAGAGAATAGGGTTCTAAAATCACCGTTTCTGGCACCATTGAAAATTAGGCTGTTACAACTCTTGTCCCTTAGGAAATTTCACCCTCGAAATTTCTATTTGAAAATAGATTAGGGCACTATATCATTCTTTCTCGGAAGTCCCATCCCAGATTGAACTTTATTTTTCTATCAAAACTCTGAGCATTTTGAAAACACATAATACCAATCCAGAATTCAATATCTTTCTTTTCATATTATCATTATACTTCTAATGGTCTGACATATCATTTCAACAGTATCATTAATTTCTAAGTCTTTTTTTTTCAAATCGATCTCTTTCAACGTTCTTTCATTTAACTCTAACCAGTCCAATGGAGTTCTATATTTATATCTAGCATCGAAACTAATCATTCTGATTACTCAACAAACAAATTTGATGTTTTGAGAAAAATGGACTAAATTGTCTAAATGTGAAAATCTGAGGGCTAAATTGTAAATTACCCCAAATGTGTCTTTGGATTGAATTGAATGAATTAGTGAATAAAAGGGTTAATTTTGAATATGTTTAGATCAAGAACTGAGGAAAACGAATTTAGATCGCGGGAAAGCAAAAGTAAACGAGTAGCCGTTTTCATTCCGATAAACCGAATCATAGGTAAGTCATTATGCAAATAAACGTATTTGTATGAATTTGTAAATGTTCATATGTCTAATAATGATAATGAATGTTTATGAGATGTTGAGTATATGAATTACGAGATAAGGTCGATATAGGGACAATATCCGAGAAGTCCCGTTCAAACCTAGGAGTAGATAGGATTAACTTTGTCATGACATAGGTATCTGTTCTGTTTTATCATGTAAGACCACGTCTGGGACGTTGGCGTTGATTTGAGATTTCGTGTAAGACCACGTCTGGGACATTAGCATCGATTTGATCTTTACGTGTAAGACCTCGTCTGGAACATAGGCATCGATATGAGTTTTACGTGTAAGACCATGTCTGGGATATCGGCATCGTATTAATTTGTGTAAGACCATGTCTGGGGCAGTGGCATCGATATCTGAGTGCATTTAAGACCTCGTCTGGGACGTTGGCATTGTACGACTATTCTGAGCTTTCTAAGTATCCTACTAGATTCCTAATGGTTCAACGGGCAAATCTGTGATACGAATTACAATTCCGAGTTAGGAACAAATGCGTGAATGTACATCCGTTTCAGGTACGTTGATATATATATGTTTTGTAAAAGCATGGAAGGTATGTATGTGCATTAATGCAGATGAACATTTAAGATATATTTATGTTTGAGATATGAACAAATGAGATCTTTGGGATGTGTGGATTGGTAAGAAATGGCAAACCAAGTGAGCAGAGAGTTCATTTATGTACTTGAATTAATGATATGTTAATGAATTCAAATTGCCATACTTATGAATGAATTATGTTAAGTTATTTGTATATGACTTACTAAGCTTTTGGAAAGCTTACTCTGTGTGTGTGTGTTTAATCTGTTTTATAGGTCGTCAAAGCTACTGAAGGCTCGGGACCGTCACAGATCGTCATCACACTACTAAAACTTATTTTGGTACATTTTGAAAATGTATATAGCACAATATGGCATGTATAGGCTAGTATTGGTATAAGTTGTAAAGTGAACTTGGTCATGTGACTTGGCTAGACATGTTTTGATATATGCTTAAAGAAATATGATATGTGAAGTTGTTTTGGTATGATTAGTAGATATATGAAATGGTTTTGAAATGGTAAGTACCTAGATGATTGGTGCTTGAGCATAAATGATATTTGATCATGCAAATTGGTATGTTTGGAATTGGTTTGAATGGTTAGAGTGAATGAATATTGAACGGATTGTAGTGTGATTACCTTAGTTGACAAATATGCATGATTTGGTTGGCCATTTGGTATGTTTTGATGGTCATAGGTGAATGAAATGGGATGGTATATGTTGATTATGGGTTTGACCCTTATGGGTGGCATTTTGGCCTTGTAGATGGCCTATAATGTCACACGGTTGTGGCACACGGACGTGCCTAAGACCGTGGGAGTATTGGCACAATGTAGCCTAAAAATAACACGGCCTTGACATGGGCGTTGTAATGGCCGTGGTGGGGAAGTCAGTATAGGACCACGGTCAAGACACACGGTCGTGTCTGGTGGCCGTGGGGAACAAGTCAGTATATAGACACGGAAGGACACACGGGGGTGTCTAGAAGCCGTGGAGGGTACACAGTCTCCTTCCACGGGCGTGTCTCACCTGTAGTTTAGAAAAGTTTTAAATTTTCATGAAGTTTCATATGTGTTTCAGTTAGGTCTCGACTAGACTTTTAAGCATGATTAAGGTCTCGAGGATCCGTTTAAGGGACATTATGTGTGAGAATGATGATTGAATGTATGATTTTGTCTGTGAATGTTTTCGATCTGTTTGGTAACGCTCCTAACCTTAATCCGGTGATGGACACGGGATAGGGGTGTTACAAAGCTGATGTTCAGAATCATTTGTATGTGATATTATTGCTCATAGTGATTTTGTTGTGAGAAAAGTTAGCACTCATGATAATCCATTAGATATGATGTCTAAATCACTTCTTATATACAAGTTTGAGTATTGCTTGGACATGGTCAGTGTTCATTATTGAAGAATACACTTTAAGGTGTTTCATGGAAAAAGTGGAGAACTTGTTCATCAGGAATTTGTGTCAAGGTAGAGATTGTTAGAGTTGTGTGACTTGAATCTCGTTTGATCCAACTTGAAAAATTCGAGGTGCAACTCAATTGTTAAATAAATAAAATAGAAAGACAAAATTGGGGATTTGTGGTGGGCTACGGCCTCAGGTTGAACAAGTTGAATCTGTAGATAATACTTCGTTTATTAGACGTTGATATAAAAAAGGGCTGTTTAATCCTTAAAACTATGCATAGCCATAAATCTCTTGTATTGTTGTTTTTCAACATTAGTGAATTTCTCCTCCTCTGTCTGTGATTTTTCTCGATAAGGGTTTTCCACGTAAAATATGAGTGCTCTTATTTTTCTTTCTTATTGATTTGCAATAATTCCTATTGCCATTGTAGATGTATATTATAAAAAAATCCAAAGACCTAAATTAGCTCCTAAATATACTTTCTTGAAAATTTACCACTTTATCATTAATGAGCTCTAATGGCTAAGGTTAAATCATAAGTTTAATCTAATGACTCTCATAAAACCCATGTTTACTTATAATCTATTTTTCATCAAATTTTAAATTCACCATAAATCACGTGTCTTATTACTCTATAAGTCATTTAACAATTTATTCCTTTATAAATTGCTCAACCTCCTAAATTGGGAAACTAACTCATCACTTGCCAAATTAAACCTAATATATCAAAATAAGTTATACTTTATCCCCTTTAATAATCTTTTTCGGTATTTAACTAACTCCAAAAATATTTTTAATAACTTTAAATTCTTTCTCTTGAAAATTTTATGATCCCCATTCTTGGAATATTACTGTTAATGACATTGAAATTTTTCTTGGGGTGTTACAATAAAATTATAGAGACAAAGTTATGTTAGAAGTTAAAGAATAAAGATGAAATTTTAAATTTAGGCATAATAGAAAAACCAAAACTGAAATTTAGCATTTTTATAATGTTAAAAAAAGATGGCACTAAATGGATTGGTGGGACATGTGTCAAATGAAAGAAGGCCTTCCTTTTATATGTAGTTATATAAATTCTTCGAATTAGATTTATAAAAATAAAGAATTTCTTATTTGTGCTTTTTGTTCATGCTCTTAAGTGTAATATAGAAGTTTGTACAAGATATCATTTAAGTTTAGTTATAGAAGGCTGTCTTCATTTCTACAATCCATAATGTTCAGATTGTAAAATCTCAGATATAAAACTTAATAAATCAAGTTCTGTCATGTCAGATCATCCATGATAAAAGTAAAAGATGAAAACATACCTTAATCCATCGATATGTTGAAAATTTGATGCATTATGATTTTAATAAGTATTTTAGAGAAGTTACTCTCTCTTTTTTTGAAGATAGAATGTTAGAAAAGTTGTATATGTGTAATTTAGGGACCATAACCTTAATATATAACTTTTGCACATTAACCTCAATTTTTAATTAGCCTATCATAAATTAGACTTTAGTTACTAGAGTATCTACACATATTTGGCAAATACTTTATGTTAGAGTTGAGTGACTCGAATCCTTATTACAATAAAATACAGTGATAAAATAAAATAAAACTAAAATTCATATATAACTATACTTGTTTTATTTTTACATAGATTAGAATGAGGTTTTTCAACCTTACTACACGTAATCTATTTGAAATTGATTAGAATAAGGTTTTTCAACCTATAAATAGATGTAGTCTAAACTTCTTTTGTATCATTCAAATTCGACATTAGTGAATTTTCTTCTCCTGTCCCCTTGGTGTTTTTTCGAAAGGGTTTTCACGTAAAATCTGTGTGTTCTTTTTTTATTTCTTTTTTCGCTACAGTCGTTCTATATTGTCATTGTCGACGTTCAACTTTTACAAACTGGTATCAAGAGCTTTTTGGGTTGCTTGTCTCGATCACAATAATGGTGGCATTGAAGTATGATATTTTGCTGTTAGATCGCAACACCATGTTCAAATTGTGGCAGATAAAGATGCAGGCAGTTCTTGTGCAAATAGATTTGGAGGATGCTCTGCTAAGGATAGATAATATGCCTTTGACATTCACGGAGGAAGACAATAAGCATAAAGATTGAAAGGTTGGCGTTGGTTTTTGAGAATTGTCTGTTCGTAGCAATTCGTATTAAGTGACCGAAATTGAGATTTCTAAAATCGAATATAGGTTTTGGAGTGCTCGGGAGTGATTACGCATCGGAATCGAACCAGGTGTGTACCCGAAGACACAGAAAATGAGAATCGGCAAAAGCCAAAAAATGATTTTGTCGACGCCACACGGACGTGTGGTAGGCCGTGTGCAAGGCTGTAAGCCACCACACGGCCGCGTGATCAACGAGCCAGGCCGTGCGAAAGTGACATAGCTGTGTGCGACACACGGGCTCGACCTATTAGGCCAGGTGGGCCACAAGGGCGTGTGGGCCCACACGATTGAACCACATGGGCATGTGGAATCCTGGGCCAGGCTATGTGATCCACACGGCCTGTGCTAATTTGGGCAGTGTGGGCCACACGAGTGTGTGTGCCCACACGGGCAGGCCACATCGGCATGTGAGCCCATTTTTTCTGAATTGATCTGTAAGGTTGCACGGGTTGCCCAAGTCGACTGTGGACCTACTATAGGGTCGGTAAGTGTTACTTAGACTCT
The DNA here is from genome assembly GCA_025503065.1 of Gossypium bickii. Taxonomy (NCBI): domain Eukaryota; kingdom Viridiplantae; phylum Streptophyta; class Magnoliopsida; order Malvales; family Malvaceae; genus Gossypium; species Gossypium bickii. Next base: position 28,172,308 of record CP106714.1, on the reverse strand, counting down.
TATTTATGTGATCTGATTATATAGTGATTGATTAAGCATGATATCTGTACTGAAATGAGTGTATGATCGGTTATTTGCATGCTGCATGTTATATTTGGTATGTTGCATTGTATCGGGAAAGGTTGATGATATTTTGAAGGAAGTGTCTGAAAGGCTTTAAGCTTGTTATCTGGTAGCTCAACTGCTTTATTCTGTTTATGTGCCGTATTTCGGTACTGTATGGTGTGTAGGGATGGGTGGGTTGATTATATCCCCACATGATGTGTAGGGCTGGACAGAGATGGTGTGTAGAGGTTGGTGGGTAGGATTCTGATATTCTAATATGCATTCTGTATCTGGTTGGGCTAAGGCCCTAACATATTTCTGGCTCTGTATCCGATTGGGCTAAGGCCCTATTATATATATATCTAGTTCTGCATCCGAGTGGGCTAAGTCTAAATTGTTTCTGTAATGGGCTCCGGCCCAGTCTATGATTCTAATTTCTGGTGATTACTTTATACGTTTGATATCTGTGGGGATTAGACACTAAGTTGCGAAACTCACTCTTTTTTGTTTAATCTGTTCAGGTAATCCCCAACATTAGACGGATCGGTGTAGCAGAGGATTCGACAGTGACCATTGCTTCTGCTTCACGATAGACTCACGGTTTTTATATTTATTTATGGTTTTGATTATATTTGGGAAAAGTTTTATGTAATTATGACCATTACGTACTTTGTTTAAATTTGGGATTTGCAACGTTTACGATTTTACTGCCATTAGTAGGAAAACTCCAGTTTTCAAAACAAATGAACATTTTATCAAAATAAACACAAATTCGCAAACTATTCTAAAAGCTTTCGTAAATATGAAATTTTGGAAATGGATAATGACTGAAAAAAATGACACGTTTTTGAAGTTAGCATAAGATAATGAAAAATGGTCTTAATGTCATTGCGAATTCTAAAGCACTATCATGTGACATCGCCAGATTCGGCCATAACGTCTAGGCCGGGTTTGGGGTGTTACAGTGTGCCATCGATAACTTTGAACCCTAAGTATAAATATAACTTTTTATTTTATTTTTCAGCCTTTAATACAAATTTTACCTTCCCAAGCCGTTCACCCTCTTCCTCTCCTCTTTTCTCTTCAATTTTCTTTCTTTCTCTCATTATTGTCGTTGCCTACACCTAGTTTTACCATCTCTTTCTTCTTTTTCTTTTTGCCACAAGATTTGTTAACATATTCTCCACCATATTACTGTTTCTCTCGACTAGCTTGGGTAAGGTCTCTTCTCTCTTAAATTTCTTAATTAATATTTTCCATTAAAAACCTAAATGTCCAGATCTACAATTTGGTGGATTTTAAATGATTTCAAAGGTATTTTTCCAGATTTTAATGAAATCTTAAACTGTTTTAAAATTCAGCCCCAATTTTGGCCACCGCGAGTGGTGGTTCGTGCACTTATGGGCAAGAAAAGGGGTTGTTTTGTTTCATGGTTCTTGCCTATATTTTCCAGCATTAATTTGAGTTCCTAAACCCTTCTAATCAGATTTTAAACCCATTTCTATTTGGGAAAAACGTTCTTGATCGATTGGCCATTTGGATCCCACAAATCGTGAAGCGTAAGCGCAATTAAGGGTAACTAGTTTGTTATTTCGACATAGTTGTTGGGTAAAGGTTATGATTTGATGAAATGAAGGAATTTAATAATTAACTAACTACTAATTTTCAAGTATATTATTGAATTAGGTGCTGACCCAAACGCCCCAAACCATCCGTAAAGGTGAAGAATGATTGTATGCACGGTTCGCATCGATACAATGTAAGGAATCTAACTAGTTTGGATTCATAAAATAGTTGTAATTTAAATGATTGGTTTGAACTCATAAGTGGGTGTTTGGGGGCTGGTTTAATGGTAAATTTATTGAATTCATATTGAATTTTGGTTTAGGTTCATTTAAAGAATTATTAACGAAAATTAGAAGATTCGCTAGTGTACTGCGAGGAAGCAAAAAATAAGGTGTGGGTCCTAAACTCATAAAATTGTTTGAAAATGTTAAATATCATGTTATATATGATAATTAGCTTGTTTATTGGATTGACTTAATAGACAAATTATTTATTTTGTGAGTGGCTGAACCAGCTATGTTTCGAGCCTTAAAAGACTGACATGTTGGCAAAATTGCTAGTTTGATAGTATGGATGTTTGATTGAGTTTGTAATTGCATATTTGAGTTATGAGATATTAGAATGTTTGACTGAATGATATAATGTGTTGAGGTATTAAGCTTATGCATGATTTAAATGCATGAGATATTTTTTATATTGTGTAACACCCCAAACCCGGCCTAGAAGTTATGTCCGGATTTGGCATGTCACATGAAAGGGTTGTTTAAAATCTGCGTGTTTGTTAAAAATTTCTAGTTTAAACATTAAGGACATGTCTAATAAACTATGAAATGGACGTTTTTCAAAACATAAATAAATTTTCGGGATTTCCAAAATTTTACCATCGGGTAAATAGCAAACAAGTAATAACAACAAGACAATTTTATTTTCTTTAAAACTAAGTTTCAAAATGTTTCCAACAAGTACACTCAGTACACACTTGGTTTTTTTAATACAAAGGTTTTCTTTCCAACTCGAGATGACAACTCGATTTCCAAAATGTTTTCTTCCCTGTGACATGCCAGATTCGGTCGTAGCATTTTGATCGGGTTTGGGGTGTTACAATTGTGGTATCAGAGCCTAGATTCAAAACCTTAGCTGTCGGTTTGGGTTCAAAAATATTTTCAAACGATGGTTTGGAAAATGGTTTAGAAAAATATATATCTGTTTTTTTGGTAGTATGGCACCCGAGTCTACGGCACCAATCCGCACTGTAAGTTTCCTGATACTTTGCTTTGTTATATGCTGTATTTCTGGTATCAATTCTGTGTGTTTGGTTTGGATGTGATGTTCGGATATAGAGTTGGTTGCGTATGAAATATTTGTCTGCTTTAATGGCTAGGTGTTTTTGAGCATGTATAGGAGTTCTAAATTCCAGTTAAAAGTATATTAGGGTTATTGGAATCAGAGTACGCAGCGTGAGTGTAGTGTTGTAGGTTAGGTTGTACGACTGCACCTGTAGTTGGAAATTTCGAGGACAAAATTTCTTTAAGGAGGGTAGATTTGTAACATCCCGAAATTGGGCCTAGAAGAATTGGGCCTAATGTGCCTTGAGCGTAGTAGCATTTAAAGTTTTGGAGAATAAGAGAACGGCTTGTTGGACCTATTAGATAAGTGTTGGAAGGTTAAAGGGCTTCTATGAAGTCCCGGGATCAAACTTTGGCTTTAGGGAAATTTTGGTTTCACGTGAAAAACCCTGGGAGTTAGTAGGTAGGCTTTAAGAATAAAATATAGAGGAAAATGACACAAGTGGAGTGTGTGGTGTTGTGGCAAAGTGACACCTCAGGGAAGCTGAATGGGTATGCAAACATGTATGTCATGCAACCCATCCAACCTATCTATTCGAGTCTCCCAAGTCTACCCCTTGTGGCACCTAGCCACTGGTGGTACCTAACCACTGGTGGTTCCAAACCACTGGTGGCCGAAGTCACAAATAATCATATGTAGGGCCAATCCACTTGTGGTACCTAACCACTTGTGACAATCCCTTCTTTTTAATTTGTGGGGCCAACCCACTGTGGTACCAAACCATTGGGACGAGTCACAAAAATAAGCATATGTGGTACCTAACCACTGGTGGTTCCAAACCACTGAGACTTAGTCACAGAATAAAAATATGTGGGGCCAACCCACGTGTGGTACCTAACCACTGGTGATAGTCTGATAATCATACCTTCCCCCTCCTCTCATCATACCCATTTTCATGTATATGCTTTGCAATACAATATGGTCATACTTAATATTAAGAATGATACGACATAGCTCACGCAGATTTTAACATAGGCAAATAATGTTAGCCATTAAAATGGACTTACCTGGAGTTCTTGCTTTTACCCACAAGGGTAACTAATTGATTTCCACTATCACTTCGGCTTTTGGCAACACATAATAATAATAGCATGTTAACATATAAAGTGTGTAAAAGTTACACACCTGATTACTCGCAATACCACACTCTCTACGTCGACACTATTGTTAATTGACACCACTGCTAACTGCCTACTACTCTGCTCAGATGCTGGCCCATAACCCGGTGGCCAATTCCGAATCGCTGACACAGCCCGTTTCTTAAACTTAGGGGCTGGGTTTACAGATCCAACCCCTCCTACCGCTTGGCTGGCATTAGAGTCTATGAACACACCTTGGTCACTAAACTGAATTAACGCAGTGAACTCAAATCAAAAGGACTAATACTCGAAACTTAGACCCTTACTTAAATCGGCACAACTTGAGGTTCAAACTTGATTCACAAACCAACGAATCCCGAAAGTCTCCACAAGAAGGCGTAACCACCCCCACCTACATTCGGCCAAGAGTACCAAGAACTTACCCCAAATGCCGAGATTATTCTGCTATGAAAAGAACAAGATGAAAAAGGAAGGTGCTTCTCAACCAGTGATATTCCGCCAAAGTGTTGAAAGAGAAGAGATGAGAGTAACAGAGGTTTCGGCAAACAAAGAATGAAAAGATGAAGAGAAAGAACGAAAAATGGAGTTTCGGCTCTTGCGCAACCAAATGAAAGAAAGAATAAGAGAATGAGGTTTCGAAAGGGGTATGGCTTTAGATGGTTTTCAGCTTTTAAGAAAATGGAAAAAAGAATGAAACACAAATAATGAGTGGGGAGCAAGGTAGGTTCGGCCAAACACAAAAGAAGCAGAAAATAAAAAAAGGTTTAGGTGGTGTTTCGGTTTTGGTACTTGAGAGAAAAGAAAATGCAACAAAGGTGATATGGGGGTGTTTCGGTTTTGACAAAAAGAGACGAAGCAAAAGAATGTTTTCAGCCTTTCCTAGCTAGCCGAAAATGCTCACTTGAGAACAAACCCCCTAAGTTCAAATATGGAAATTCGGCACCCCTTTAGCCACCCAAAAACTGATTCCTCCCCTCTCCCTTAGTGTTTGACATACGACCAACTGGAAGCTCAAGTGTCTATCCCCCTTTTTCCTCCACAAATTCCTCCTGACCACACATTCAAATCTGTTTGAATGTTTCAAACCCCTAAGATTTCTCTCCTCCACTTATTCAAATCTGCTGACTCCTTCAACAATAATCTACTAGAGTCCCAGCTAAGTGCAACTCTCCCTTGTCCTGGTGTAAAAAAGAAATGCATAAAAGGGGATTCCTGCAGCTCGAACCAAGTCCCCTTCAGTTTCCTTAAGGCGTCACTTTACCACTACACCACACACTCCACTTGTGTCATTTTCCTCCATATTTTATTCTTAAAGCCTACCTACTAACTCCCAGGGTTTTTCACCTAAAACCAAAATTTTCCTAAAGCCAAAGTTTGATCCCGGGACTTCATAGAAGCCCTCTAACCTTCCAAAATCATTTATCTAATAGGTCCAACAAGCCGTTCTCTTATTCTCTAAAAATTTAAATGTTACTACGCTCAAGGCTCATTGAGCCCAATTCTTCTAGGCCCAATTTCGGGATGGTACATATTGTGTATTGAAAAGGGTGTTATTTATGCACAATGAAAATCTGTAAAGTATGTGAAATTGAATGATATTGATTGATACCAACTCAATGGTAACTTGAAAGATTGGAACACTGATTCCATTTACTGAAAGTATGTGATTATTGAGGACATGCTAAGCATGTCAAATGAATGTGAAAAGTATTGAGATATAATTATGTATTAGATTGTGTGACATATTGCATATTCTTTAGGTTGGGATTTTGTGGTAGATGGAGGAGTTCCGTGGAGTACCAGCGGCATATTAAGTTTGCATTATTCGTATTTAGTGCATTGCACCTAGAGTACTGAGGGGATTGGCAATTATATCGCATATTATATGTTATTGGCGATTGTATCACACTATTTGATATCCAACAGATTTTTTGCATTATTGATTATTTGGTGGTTTTACCACATCGAGCTATGCTCATAATGTTTTGGAGTTTGGCAGACGGGTTCTGGGGAACTCGTGGTGTGTAGCTGATGGTATGGGTAGAAGCCTTTTTGCATTACATCATGTGCATAACATATTTGAATGTTATTGACTTATGCTACGTATTGTATTTTGTTGTATTGAATGGTATCAAAATTAATGATTTTTACTCGAATGAATGATGACCTATGCTCATACACCGTTTGACATCAATTTGATAATGGCTATGTAACGATATGAAATTCCTATGATGGTTCTGTTTTCTTCTATTAAAGCTAATCTATTTCACTGTATTTGATATTTATGTTTGTTTAAATAATTGTTTGACTCACATTGAGCTTTTCATAAGCTCACCCCCAATAGTGTTTAACTTTTCAGGTAAACCTCAAAACTAGGATCAGACTTGACATTTGGCGAATCAATTTTCCGCTGCAATAGTTTAACATCGAGTTTTTTTTTAAAAAAGAAGAACGATAAGCAAATGATTTTTCTAAAACAACTCTATCAACAATAAAATGAATCCTAAGCATACACGACCTAATGAATGAATGCTTTTAAGCTAACTCAAAGTACAACTATAGCTTTCTCTAAAATGAGTTTATTTAAAGTCTTCAAAAGTAATGTACGTTAGCTAAGCCATTTTGGTGGCTAATGTTACCTTCTCAATCTAGCCATAATGTCTAGGCTGGGTTTGGGAGGTTACACTATAGGACGTGATGGAGGAAAAGACCCCCACTGTATTATGGGCAAAGCTGCAGTACCTCTACATGTCAAAAACCCTAACTAACAAGTTGCATATGAAGCAACGTATTTATGCTCATAATTTGGAGGAAGGTGCGTCTGTGCACAAACACTTAACTGTGTTCAAAGAAATTCTCTCAAACCTATAGGTCGTAAAGGTTTAGTATGATAAATAAGATTTAGGGTTAGTTCTACTTTGTTCCTTGCCCTCTTCTTATTCAACCTTTAGAAATATGATTTTGTATAACCACAAATCTCTCACAATTGATGAAGCTTATGCTTCCTTAACCTCGTATGAAAAGAGGAAACATCTTGTGGTTTGATCTGACTCTTAAGGAGAGGGTCTCATTATTCATGGGAGACAAGAACAAAATACTGATGATAATCGTGGGTGGACACTGAAACAAAATCCTCACAATAAATCTAAGGGTAGATTGAGATATTCAAATAGAGGTAAAACCTGTAACTTCTACAAGATGAAAGGGAACATTAGATCTAAGTTCTATAAGTTGTAGAACAAGATCAAAAGGGAGGCTACGGATCGAAAGGAAAAAAACCAAAACAATCTGGTGAAGCTGATGTTGTTAAAGACTACAACGATGGTGAACTCCTAGTTACTTCTGCTGACAACTCTAAAGTGAGTGAAGAGTATATCCTCGATTTTTGTTGCACCTTCCATATGAGTCCCAATCAAGATTGGTTTACAACATATGAAACAGTGTCTGAAGGTGTTATTTTGATGGGAAATAATGCTTTTTGTAAAATCGCAGGTATTGGTCTAGTCAAAATTAAGATGTTCAATGGAGTCGTCAGAAAACTTAATGGTGTATGACATGTACTAGGATTGAAGAGGAAGTTGATTTCGTTGAGTACTCTTAATTCAAAAGGGCACAAGGACACAACTGAAAGTGAGGTTCTGAAGATTAGCAAGGGTTTTATCGTTGTGATGAAAGAGCAGAAAAAGACTGCTAAGTTATATATTTTGCAATGTTCTACTGTTACTGGTGATGTAGTCGTCGCTTTCTCTTCCTTGTCAGATGGTGATGTTACTAGACTTTGGCATATGTGTCTAGAACATATATGTGAGAATGACATGGCAGAATTAAGCAAAAGAGGACTTCTTGATGGACAATGCATTAGCAAACTGAAATTTGTGAGCACTATGTTTTTGGGAAGCAAAAGAGAGTTCAATTTACCAAAATAATCCATAACAGGAAGGGAACACTGGATTATATTCACTTTGATCTTTGGGGACCATCCAAAGTACCTTCGAGGGGTGAAAATAATTATATGCTGATGATCATTGATGATTTTTCTAGAAAGGTTTGCGCATTCTTCCTAAAGCAGAAAAGTGATGTGTTTTTCGTGTTTAACACTAGGAAAAATATGATCAAGAAACAAATAGGAAAATAGATAAAACACCTCCACACAAATAATGACTTGGAATTTTGTTCTAATAAGTTTAATGAACTGTGAAAATCAGAAAAAATCATGAGACACTTGACAATTTGTTATACTCCATAGGAAAACGACGTTGTAGAATGAATGAATAGAACAATCATGAAAAAGGTTTGATGTATGTTGTCGAATACTTGTTTACCAAAGTCATTTTGGGCTGAAGCGACCTCTACTGCATGTTTTTTAATTAACTGGTCTCTGTCCATTGCCATTGAGAAAAAAGACTCCACAAGAGGTATGGTCTGGTAATAATGTTGATTATTCTGATTTGAAGATTCTTGGGTGTCCTGCATATGCTTATGCTGATAATGGGAAATTGGAACCTAGATCCATTAAATGTGTTTTTCTTGGTTATAAGGTTGGTGTTAAAGGGTATAAGTTATGGTGTCCTGAAAATAGAAAAGTTATGATTAGCAAAAATGTTATTTTTGATGAAACTACTATGCTACTTAGCTTATCTCTTAAAGACTCTTCCAGCAAAGACTAGCAAAATCAGATGGAGTTTCAGATTAATCTAGGATCTACAATAGAGACTACTCCTCAAGTTAGCACATAAACTCAGAGTAGAATTACTTCTTCACCACAATATTATATTGCCAAGAACAGACATAGAATAAAAATAAACCTTCAAAGAGGTATGCCGAGGCTGATCTAGTTGCAAGAGTAGACTTTATAGATGTGTTTTATCCAATTGTGAAGCATAGTTCGATTCTAGCCTTGCTTCGTATTGTGGCTATGTATGATTTGGAGCTTGAGCAGTTAGATGTAAAAACAACTTTCTTGCATGGAGAACTTGAGGAGGATATTTACATGCAACAACCATAGGGTTTTACAATCTCAGAAAAAGAGGACTATGTTTGCTTGCTGAAGAAATCCCTTTATGGCTTAAAACAATCACCAAGATAGTGGTACAAGAGGTTTGAATCTTTTATGATTGCTTATGATTTAAAAAAAAAAAAAAAACAATTTTGGTGGTTGTGTTTATTTTAAGAAAATAGTGATGGTCCTTTTGTGTATCTACTCCTCTTTGTTGATGACATTTTGATAGCAACTAAAGAGAAAGAAGAGATAAGAAAGGTCAAAGCTCAATTTAGTAAAGAATTTGAGATGAAAGATTTGGGAGCAGTAAAGAAGATACTTGGGATGAAGATTGCCAAAGATAGAAAAACATGTAAATTATACCTAGGTTAGAAAGGGTACATTGAAAAAGTTCTTTGCAGGTTCAATATGAAGAATGCTAAGCCTATTAGTACTCCATTAGCAGCCCACTTTAGACTTTCATCGACTTTTTCTCCGTAATCAGATGATGAGATTGACTACATGTTACATGTTCTATATTCTATTTGTAACACCCCTAACCCCTCACCATCGATGATTTAGAGTTAAGAGCATTACTAACAAATCAAACAATTAATTTAATCAAAATCAACATATAAACTAACTAATAACATTATAATATGCAGGGGTAGGTCACGACAGTTTAATGCTTTCATGCTAGATTCTTATACATTCAAATAATAAATTATGCTATGCATTTTTAAACTTGGTCTTCCACTGTCTACACTCTTATCACTATTTATCCCTTCTAGAATGTCAGAATTCGGATACATATAAGACTATTCCAATTATTAGCATCAAAGTATTAGTCCATACTCCATCTATGGTTATCTTTTTAATTTATCTTCGATAATGTTAATAAAATGCACCACAAATAGGTTTGCTAGTCTATTCAAATTCATAGTAAAAGTTACTTTTACAACCTTTATTATGAGCCTACTGGACCCTAAAAGTAGTTTAAAAATAGGCAGGGATTAATTTGAAACAATTCTGGAAGTTTAGGAAATAATTACAAAAATAAATTTATCTGCAGGGGTCACACGACCGTGTGGCCAGCCTCATGCCCATGCGGGCATTCGAAGTTGGGATACACGGCCGTGTCCAAGCCCATGTCCATGCCCATGTAACTTACTGACTTGGGTCACATGGCCAAGCCACACGCCTGTAACACCCCTCACCCATATTCACTATCAGAATAGGGTTATGAGGTATTAGTGATCACTACACATTATTTATCAAACATAACTTATACATTTAAGCATTCATTCTCAAACACCATTCAATCATATTCACTATGTCCCTTATACGGGCCTAGGAGGCCTTAAACATGCTTTTGAAGTGGTTCGGGACTAAACCGATAACTTATAAAAATTTTAGAAATTTAGAAAAATTTCAAACATATAAGGGTCACACACCCGTGTGAATAGGCCGTGTACCACACACAGCTCCAGACACGCCTGTGTCTCAGGCCATGTGAAAACAGGGCATAGATATTGAATTGGGTCACACAGTACACCACACACCCGTGTGTCTAGCCCGTGTACCTTTCGAAGTGGCCACACACGCCCGTGTGCCAGGCCGTGTGCTAGGCCGTGTCAATCCTGTAGGGTATACTGACTTATGCAACATGGCCAAGTCACACGCCCGTTTGCTAGGCTGTGTGCCATTTAGGAGGTATACCGACTTGTGCCACACGGCCAGTCACACGCCCGTGTGTGAGGCCGTGTGGAGCATACTGACTTCCATTCAATTTCAACACCAGGGGACACACAGTCATGTAGCATGACCGTGTGTCGCACACGGCTAAGATACACGCCCGTGTGGACAAAAATAGGCCAATTTTCCACCCTTCTCATGCTCACTTAAAAAACCAAAATGGTACCATTTCATCATACAATAGGCATCCCAAAACCATCAACCAAGTACACAAATCATACCATATTAATTTCAACTATTTCAATACTCAATTCCATATCATTTACATATTCAAATACTTATTTCATTAAATATCAATTCACAAGCACTTAACTAATCAAACTAATAACTTCAATCACACCTTCTAGATCAATTTCCAAATTCAAATATAACCAAACCATATTCTTGCCCAACATAACAAAATGAGCCATTACTCATGACTATATATACATACTAAAATATATACCATTTACAAGTAAATCTCATGGCCATTATCACAACCAAAACATATCATCATATCACTAGCCTATACATGCCATATACCATATTTACAAAAGCACCAAAAGTACCAACAAGTTGATTGATAGTGTGACGATGTTCTTGATGATCCCCGAGTTCCAGCTAACTTTGATTATCTATAAAACAGGGAGAGAACACACAAAGTAAGCTTTAAAAGCTTAGTAAGCCATATACAAATAAAATTACCACATGAATCAACATCATTTCCATATATAGGAAAACTATGAGTAAACACATATAAGCTCACAAACCTTTTCCAATGTATACATATTCAATATCATAAGTGAATTTATCAAATACTTCTCTTTTCAATACTTGTATGAATCTCATACGTACCTGAGTCACTTAACTCATTCACACATTCTTTCTCGACTTGACTTTTCCTATTGAACATTTTGGAATTGTTAAGGATACTCAAAAATCACATATAGCTCATACAATGCCATATCCCAGATATGGTCTTACATGTTATCATATATCGATGCCGATAGCCCAGCTATAGTCTTACACGAAATCAAATAATGATGCCAATGTCCCAGACATGGTCTTACATGTAAGTACATAGTGATTCCAATGTCCCAGACATGGTCTTACACATAATCACATCTCGATAACCTAATGTCATGACATTCGTATCCTATACTATTCCTAAGGTTCGTACGGGACTTTCGAATATTGTAACCTTCTAGATTCTTGCTCGTATTTGATCATTCAACATTCATAGTAGTTCAATGACAATTAAGCATATATAATTCAATTTAAAGACATTTATTTGCATATGAACATACCTTGTATTCGGGATAAATGGACTGGATCGACTATTCGATAACCTTTGATTTTCCCCGACCTAAATCTGATTTCTTTCGTTCTTAATCTATATGCATTCAAAATTAACCCATTTATTCATCAAATCATTCAATTCATTCCATAAACACATATTTGAGCATTTTTACACTTTAGCCCTAAAGTTCCACATTTTTACAATTTAGTCCCTATTTCAAAAATACACAAAATTCATGAAATTTCATTAAACCCAAGCCTAGCTGAATTTCATATAGGTCCCTAGTAGGCCAACTCTTTCATTTATTTCACATTTCAACCCTCAAATTACACTTTTCAAAATTAAACCCCTAATAGGCTTTTTTACTCAAAATCACTGAACAAAACTTGTATAATTATCAACAAATATTCATTTTTCATCATAAAACATTCAAAGCTCCAGTATTCATCAATGGAACTTCACAAAATCATTAACAACTTCAAAAATTAAGGCATGGGCTAGCTAGAATACAAAGCAACAATATCAAAAACGTAAAAATCATCAAAAATCGAGCAAAGAACATACTTTAATCAAACATTCAAATAACCGAACTCTAGACCTCTTGTTTCTCAAGAAAATCAGTTGAAGATGATGAAATGAAGATCAATTTTGATTTTGTTTTACTTAATAATAAGCTTATTTACAAATTTCTAATTTTAACCTTTAATTAAAAACTTTTTAAGCATCCATTTAATGCCCTTTTATGTCACAATCCACTAGAAATGGTCTAGTATCATCATAAGGACCTTTGGTTTAATGAATCATAGCAATTAAACACTTTTAACAAATAGAATGCAACTTTTGCATTTTACGTGATTTAGTCCTTGAATCAAATTAAGCTATTAAACAATAAAATTAGCTCACTAAATTTTCATACATAAATGGTAACATGCTGTAAACATGAAAAATAATAATAAAATAATTTTTTGACCTTGAATTTGTTGTTTCGAAACCACTATTTTGATTTAGGTAAAATCGGGCTGTTACAACTCTCCCCCTCTTAGAGATATTCATCCCCGAAAATCTTACCAGTGAATAGGTTAGGGTATTGATTTCTCAGAGCATCCTCAGGTTCCCATGTAGCTTCTTCAACCCTGTGTCGATGCCATAATACTTTCACTAATGCAATTCTCTTATTTCTCAGCTCTTTGATTTCACGAGCTAGAATTTGAATCGGTTCTTCAACATATGACATATCTGATTGAATTTCAATCTTAGTCGGGGAAATGACATGTGAATTGTCAGATCAGTATCATCGAAGCATCAAAACATGTAATACATTATGTATTTTCTCTAACTTAGACGGTAAATATAGTCGATAAGCAATTGATCCGACTCGCTCGATAATCTCATACGGTCTGATGAATTGCGGACTCAATTTCCCTTTTCAACCAAACTGCAATATCTTTTTCCATGGTGACACTTTCAGAGACACTCAATCCATGATTTGAAAATCAATATCTTTCCGTTTTAAGTCTGCATTTCTATCGATTTGATGCTGCTTTCAAACTATCGCGAATTACTTTCACTTTTTCTTTTGTTTCCTTAATTAGATCAACTCTGTGAATCTTATTCTCACTTAGCTCAGTCCAGTATAATGGTGTTCGACATTTACGACCATATAGAGCTGCCATCTTCATACTTGATCAAAAGCTATTATTGTAAGCAAATTCAATCAGCGGTAAATATTTCTCCCAGGTACCCTCAAACTCGAGAATGCAACAACACAACATATCCTCAAGTATCTGAATAACTCTGTAACAGCCCAGTTTAGGTGCTGGTTGGAATTGTTATCTCGGGATCACTAATCTGAGGTTAGAGAAAATTATTTCCATGATATTTTATGAGTTAGAGTGTGATGGTATAAGTGTATGAAAATTTTGCTACTTTAATTTTATCGATTTTTTACTTAATCGCGAAAAAAGAACTAAATTGCATAAAGTGCGAAAGTTCAATTTTATAAGCTAAAGGTGTTCAATAGCTAAAAAACATTAATTGGAGGTCTTTAAAAGACAATTAGCCTCCCAAGAATTAGAGTGGCCGGCCATAGGAGACAAACATTATCAAATTGGTCAAAGTTGTTGATATTAGGTGGACTAAATTGGTGTTTTATATTAAAATAAAGAAGAAGAAGATATCATCTTTTTCGCTCTTCTTCGCCACCAAAAATCGGTAGCTAACTAAGGGGTTTTAGAGCTCAAATGTTCAGCAAGCTTCTCTCCTTGCTAGTAAGTATTCTAGTGATCATTTCTTGATAAAAATTGCACTTATGGGACCCCTAAAGCTTAAGCTTTCTAAAGAGGGGACTATCTTGCAATTTGATGAAAAGTTTAGGATTTTTCTATGAGAGATTTTATGTTATTTGCTACATTTTTATGGAAGAAAATGAGTCTTAGTTGTTAGATAAACAACTTTTGTAAAGGGTGTTGCCATGAAAACACTTAAATGGACCTTGTTGTAAAGATTATAAAGTTTGTAGTAAATGTATAAAATGTTGGGTTTTGATGATAGCCATAAGAGGAATAAATGTTCACCTAGGCTTGTAGAAGGTAGAAATTTGATTAGAATTTATTTTCGAGCCTAAGGGTAAAAAGGTCATTTTGCTAAAGTCTAAAGGCAAAATAGTAATTTTGCCAAAGCATGATTATTAAAATGCTTTTATTAATGTGATGATTGAAACGAGGTAATTTGCTATTATAGAGCAAAAAGAACCAAGAATCCACCTCGACCGGGGAAAGAATAAAGTCTCAGACTAGATCGACGATTTAGCTTATTTTGAAATCGAGGTAAGTTTGTATGTGATAAATTCAATGTTGTGTTAGCACGTTTGAGAATATTTGGTTTTATATTAATACATGATGTTCTACTAAATTGAGTAATTGATGTTGAATGAGTAAGTTGATATGTTGAAGTCCTAGTGGACTATAATGAATGTAAAAATGCTATCATCGAGACATGACATGGATAAGGTCCCGTATAAGACCATGTCCGGGACATGGCCTCAGCACCAAATTGAGATCCCGTATAAGACCATATCCGGGATATGGCTTTAGTAATGGATATGAGAATCGTATAAGACCATATCTGAGATATGGCATCGATAATTGATGTGAGATTCCGTATAAGACCATATCCGGGATATGGCATCTGCACTCTGAGGTGACCCCACGTAAGACCATATCTGGGGTGTGGCATTGGCTTTGTACTTATATTAATGACGATGAAAATGCGTCTTTGAGCATCTCTAGTGATTAATGGGATAAATAGTTGAGTTTGGAAAAAGAAATGAGATTAGTACTAAAGATATGTGAATAAGTGTATACAGGTACTCGTGAATGATTCACGAAGAAATAATTACGACATGTGGCATGGTATGTGCTAAATAAGGGCAAGTATGAGTAAGTATGGCAAGTAGCCTATAACCTTGTGTATGGTTAATTATTGTCATGGATGGATTTTATCATGAGCTTATTGTTGCTATTTATTTCCATGCAAACTTACTAAGCTTTATGCCTACCCCTTTTTATTGCCCTTTTTCCTTGTAGTATTGCCAAGATAACTCGAGGAACATGGAACGTCGGAGTTCAGAAATCACACTATCGACATCACTTTGGTATAACAATTTAGACTTATTTTGACTATGGCATGTATAGGACTTGGGTATTTTGTTAGGTCGTAATTGTTAGCCAAAGTGTTGGCTATGTATGTTGTTAAAGTCATTTTGTATATGGTTATTAAAGTTGGGTCAATACTTGGCAAATTCTTATGTTTAATGAAGATGAATTTATGAGGTTTATGCTTGTGTGAATGTTTTGAATTGAGTTCTTGGATGTGCCTTTGGGTTATGAGTTGTGTTGAGATGAGTTGGAATAAGTATGTTTGCTATACAAAGTGGCATTTGGCATGGAATATAGCCTTTTCAATGTCCACACGGGTAGATGCACGGGCTTGTGTCTAGGCCGTGTGAGACATACGGTCAGCTCTATGCACGGTAGTAAACACACGGGCAGAGACACGGCCGTGTGTCTCAGCCGTTTGGGAAGCACGACCTTGGACATGGGCGTGTACCCAGGCCATGTGAAGCCTGCACTTTAAATGTGAAATTTAATTCGACACACGGTCTAAGGACAAGGGCGTGTGCCTTGGCCATGTGACCTTTGTGAGGTGATGATGTCATAAATAGAATGCCAAGGTTTTGGCACATAGGCTAAGACACGGGCGTGTCGAGCCCGTGTGAGGGACACGGGCTAGGGACACGGGTGTGTGTCTAGCTGTGTGAAATAAGTCAGTGTCGACCACGGGTGAAAGACACGGGCATATCTTAAGGGCACACAGGCGTATCCTTAGGACAACACGGGCGTGTTGCCCCTGCTTTGATGAAGAAGTTTCTAAGTTCATAAAAGTTCTCGGTTTAATTCTGAAACCTCTCGAAAGTATGTTTAGGGCCTTGTAGGATGAGAGTGAGAAGAATATGGGTTTATATGGAAACTTTTTATGGTAAAAAGAAATTTTATAGCCCAATGTGATATGTTTAAGCAATTTAAGTTAGGTAATGCCTCAAATCTGGTTTCGGCTTCGAAAACGGGTAAGGCGTGTTACATTTACTAGTATCAGAGCTATAGTTTAGTCGATTCTAGGACTAAGTAGCGTAAGTATGAGTCTAGCTATACATGCCATATGCAAGAGTAATTGAGTAATGATAGTGTGATGGCTCCTGACGTTTTAAATTTGCGTTTTTATGTAGTAAATGGACTCTGATACAGACTGAACTACAGCCGATGATGCTGCGAGTAATATGCTGGATCCCACTCAAGGGACCGCGCCAGCGAATAGTAGACCTAAGACCTTGGGTCAGGGAGAAAAGGCCTGAGAAGCCTTTATCCGTATGATGAGCAACTAGTATACTGAGTATACCCGAGTAAATCCTAATGCTCAACCCCTCTACCCCCACCTATTCCTCAACCAGCTCTCGTAGCTCCTCAAGTGGTTAAGGTAGTAAGAATAGAAAGACCTCCGATCGATAAGATCTGAAAGCTAGGAGCTGAGGAATTTCGGGCTAGTAAGGATGATGATCCCGAGAGAGTGAAATTCTGACTAGAGAATACTATCAGAGTATTGGATGAGTTATCATACATGCCTGAGGAGTGCTTGAACTATGCGGTATCTCTCTTGAGAGATTCGGCCTATCAGTGGTGGAATACCCTTGTGTCGATGGTACCAAGGGAGAGAGTTAGTTGGGAATTCTTCCAAGAGGAATTCCGGAAGAAGTATATCAGCCAGAGGTTTATCGACCATTAAAGAAAAGAGTTCTTGGAATTAAAGTAGGGCCGTATGGCAGTAATTGATTATGAACGGGAGTTCGTAATGCTTAGCAAGTATGCCCGAGAATGTGTAATATCCTGAAATAGGGTTGCGAGTTTGGAGAATAACTCAAGTGTTAGTGGGCCTCAAGAGGGGTTTGGATGTGTTTTAGGAGTTCCTAAAACTCTCGGATTGAAATGGGATGCTTTGGAAAATTTTGGAAATTTGAGGGTTAAAAGAGGAAAATAGGCAAAGAGGCCTTAAGAATAAATTTCGGAAGGTTGTGGCATATGAAATGCCCTGGTAAAGTGGCTTCCGTGTGCCACTTAAGGTTTAGGATTGGCGCCAAGCACGTCAGGGGTTCGAGTAACGCTGGGCGCATGGGTTTTTAATTTTGCGTTGTATGGTGTGATGGGCTAAGGAAGCTTTAAAAGAATTTAGTGAGCATAATTGGACATGAAAGTCCAGTTGGTAAAGTGGCGCGGGTCGTGTTGGTGACTTTGGCAGAGAGGTCTCGAGTTCGAGTTCTGAAGGCAGCACTTGATTGCGCTTTATTTTGTTTTTGCGTCAAGCAAGGGACGCCTGTGAGTAAGGTTTAAAAGAAATTTTCGACGCGATATAGCATGAAATGGGCAGCTGGCCGAGTGGCTGGGGCATGGAGAACGTTTCTCCAGGTCTCGGGTTCGAGACTTGGGGGCTGCACCTGGGGTCTTTCTTTTTGTGCCAGCGTGGGAAAGGGCTGCATGGCCCATGCACGCATGCAACATTAAGAGCTGCTGCTTGTTTTATTTTTATTTTATTTATGTATATTGGGAGTATGGGGCATTATTCTTTTATTTTTATTATTTCTATTATTTATTTTATTTGTGAAGAAAGAGAATAAGTGATGGGGTAATGGTTTTATTATTATTATTATATTATGGTGTAGTATGGGTGAAGGAATAACAATATTCATTGGTATTTGATGTTAGAAATTTCAATGGATGTGGGAAAAAAGGGAGAGGCATGGCCGGCCTTGTCATAGCAAGCATGGCCAAAATTCTTGATTTTTGTTTTCTTTGCATTTGGAGCATGGCCGTGGGAAGCATGGGAGAGGAGCATGGTCGGCTTTGGGGTTTGACAAGAGAGCATGGCCGTGGGAAGCATGGGAGAGGAGCATGGTCGGCTTTGGGGTTTGACAAGAGAGCATGGCCGAATTTTCTTGGGGTATTTTATTTTCTTCCCCATTTTTGGTGCTTGGCCGATTGAAGCTCTCTCTCTAGGGGCTATCTTGGTCGGTTTTCTTGTAGCAAAGGAGGTGCCAAATTCCTTGTTTTGCTTTCCTTTCTTCCCATTTGTGCTTGGCCGATTATAGAACCCTTTAGAGTAGTATTTTCGGCTCTGAAAGGTGATCAAGAAGTGTGTGTGCCGAATTTTGTTCTTCTTTCTCTTTTTTTTGTCTTTTCTTTTTTTGGAGAAAAGCTATCTAATTTCGGCTTCCATTCTCTTTTGTTTGTGACAAAAACTTCAAGGAGCTATAAGGCCATTGTATTTTCATGCAAAGGTGGAGAAAAGGTGGCCATGCAAAAGTGGATTTTCATGCAAAGGAATCTCTTATTTAATGAATTAAGCATCTATATTATCAATATTTTGATTAAGTGTGTATTGTAAGAAGGCCCAGTAAAGTATTTTAGTTCTTTTATTAAGTACCTTTATTATTATGCTCTATTATGGGTGGACAATTTAAAATGCTTATTGCAAATGATTTTATTTCCTTGAGTATGTACAATAAAGTTTTGCATCTCGTGTTTTCATAATAATTTAGTTTTTACATAGAATATTTCAAGTCACGAAAATGTTTTAGGAAACTCAAAAAATTTTTATCGGCTTTACTCTTAAGTAAAGATATTTTTCGAACGTGTTCCGCAGTGGCATTCCAAATTCGGTCGGAGTTAATGGGCTGGGTTTGGGGTGTTACAGAATGTGTGTCTACCGAGGCCATCATGTGCAAGAGATTTAAGGACGGGTTAAATGAAGATATTCGTTTATATGTTGGAGTCCTCGGACTAAATGAATTTGTAGTGTTGGTAGATAGATCCTGTAAGGCCAAAGGGTTGGCTAAAGAGAAAAGAAGGGTTGAGATTGAGTCTCGTGACTCGAGAAAAAGACAACTGAACAAGTCACTCCAATCCTCATCTAAGAAATCAAGGGATTTTGCTACTCAATCAGCCACTTCAGTCGGGTTTTCAAATCAAAGTAAGGGCAAACAATTTTCGAGGTCTGAAGCGCAGAACACATCAGTTGCTAGTGTGGGCAACTTTCGACCGAGTAGTATAGGAATGCTCGTAGTGTGGCAGGAGCCATTCTGGTGAGTGCCGAGCAAATGAGAAGGCTTGTTTTAGATGTGGGTCCTTAGACCACTTTATCAGAGATTGTGCCGAGGTGGGCGAGAAAGAAAAGTCTCAGAATGCAAGACCGAGAAGTGCTGCTAAAGGAAGACCACAGAGAAACCCGAGAAATGAAATGGGTAACAAGAATACATCCAGAGAGCAGGCTGCAAGAGTCGAGGGTAGAGCACCGGCGAGAACATATGCCATCCGTTCTCGTGAAGAGGCATCTTCCCTTTATAGCTTTAATTGATCCGGGATCTACCCACTCATACATATGCATGAAATTAGTCTCTAGCATGAGCATGCCTATAGAGTCTACTGAATTTGTAATAAGAGTATCTAATCCCCTAGGTAAGTATGTGTTGGTTGATAGAGTTTGCAAAGGTTCCCCTTTGATGATTAGGGGTCATTATTTCCCGGTTAATCTTATGTTATTGCCGTTTGATGAGTGTGATGTCATCCTTGGGATGGATTGGTTAGTTACTAATGGTGTGTGTGTCTAGGCCGTGTGAGACACACGGTCAGCCCTATGGGTGTGTTGATCGGCCGTGTGTCCCCTTACATGCTAGGCTTGCAAATCAGTATGCTCAGTAGTAAACACACGGGCAAAGACACGACCGTGCGTCTCAGCCGTGTAGGAGGCACGACCTTGGACATGGGCGTTGCCCAGGCCGTGTGAAGTCTGCACTTTAAATGTGGAATTTAATTTGGCACACGATCTAAGGACACAGGCGTGTACCTTGGCCGTGTGACCTTTGTGAGGTGATGACGTCATAAATAGAATGCCAAGGTTTTAGCACACGGGCTAAGACACGGGCGTGTCGAGGCTGCGTGATAGACACTGGCCAGGGACACAGACGTGTGAAATAAGTCAGTGTCGACCACGGTGAAAGAAACGGGCATGTCTTAGGGGCATATAGACGTGTCCCTAGGACAACACGGGTGTGTGGCCCCTGTTTTGATAAAGAATTTTCTAAATTTGTAAAAGTTCCCAGTTTAATTCTGAAACCTCTTGGAAGTATGTTTAGGGCCTTGTAGGATGAGAATGAGCAGAATATGGGTTTATATGAAAACTCTTTATGGTAAAAAGAAATCTTATAGCCCAATGTGATATGTTTAAGTAAGTTAAGTTAGGTACTGCCTTAAATCCGGTTCCAGCTTCAAAAACGGGTAAGGGGTGTTACAAACTCGCTCAGATTGACCATCCGTTTGCGGGTGAAATGCGGTACTGAAATGTAACTTTGTACCCAATGCCTCTTACAGTTTCTTCCAAAATCGTGAAGTGAATCTCAGATCTCAATTCGAAACAATAGAAGTAGGCACTCCGTGCAATTTCACAACTTCAGAAATATATAATTCAGGGAATCTATCGAGTGAATAGTCTGTACGCATCGGAATGAAATGTGCAAATTTCGTTAATCTGTCAACAACAACCCAGATTGCATTTTTCTTTCTTAGAGTTAAGGGCAAACCCGAAACAAAATCCATAGTTACTCTGTCCCATTTCCACTCAGGAATCATGATAGGCTGTAATAAACCTAATGAAACTTGATGCTCAGCTTTGACTTGCTGAGAAATTGAACATTTTTAAACAAATTTTGAGATATCCTATTTCATGCCATGCCACCAATAAAACTATTTCAAATCATTATACATTTTCGTGCTTCCCAGGTGTACTGATAAACAATTACTATGTGCTTCATTCAAAATCATCTGAATGAACTCTAAATTTCTCGAAACACATATTCTATCTCTGAATCTCAAACAATCATCGGAATCAACTTGAAACTCTGAATTAAAAATTGACTCACATTGAACCTGTTTTGCTTGTAGCTCGTTATCAAACTTTTGAGCTTCATAAATTGCTGTATAAACAACGGCCTCACTTCCAACTAGGCTACTAACGAACCATTATCAGACAAAGCCAAATGTCTATTCAAAGTACGTAAAGCAAACAAGGACTTTTGGCTCAAAGCATCAACAACTACGTTTGCTTTCCACGGATGATAGTCAATTACCAAGTAATAGTCTTTTAACAATTCTAACCATCTCCGCTATCGCAAATTGAAATCTCTCTGAGTCATCAGATATTTCAAGCTTTTGTGGTCAGTATAAACATGACTTTTCACACCAAACAAATAATGGCGCCAAATTTTCAACACGAACACAACCGCAGCCAATTCTAAATCGTGTATCGATTAATTCTGTTCATGCGGCTTTAACTGTCTCGAGGCATATGCTACAACTTTTCCTTCTTGCATCAAAACACAACCCAAGCCATTTAACGATGCATCACTAAAAATTATGAATTCTTTACCCGACTCAGGCTGAACTAACACTGGAGCTTCAGTCAATAAAACTTTTAACTGCTCGAAACTTTTCTGGCATTTGTCTGACCACTTGAACTTAACATCTTTTTGAAGCAATCTTGTCATCGGAGTTGCAATCATCGAATAGCCTTTTACAAACTGTTTATAATATCCCATTAGTCCCAGAAAACTGTGGACCTCAGAAACATTTCTCAGAGGCTTCCAATCTATAATCACAGATAACTTACTTGGATCAACCCGGATACCATTAGTTGAAACAATATGTCCCAGAAATCCAACCTCTCATAGCCAAAACTCACATTTGCTAAACTTTGCAAACAACTGTTTATCTTTCAAAGTTTGTAACACAATTCTCAAATGCTCGGATGTTCATATTCATCACGAGAGTAAATCAAGATATCATTAATGAACACTACTACGAATCGATCTAGATACTACTTGAAAAATCGGTTCATCAGGTCAATAAAAATAGCAGGTGCATTCGTTAGTTCGAAAGGCATAACCAAAAATTTCATAATGTCCATACCTTGTTCTAAATCCAGTTATTGGCACATCGGAGTGTTTAACTCGCAACTGGTAATAACCCTATCTCAAATAGATTTTTGAAAACACTGTTGCGCCTTTTAACTTATCAAACAAATCATCAATCTGCGGTAAAGGGTATTTTTTTCTTTATATCACTTTATTCAGCTGTCTGTAGTCAATACACATTCTCGTCATGCCATCTTTCTTTTTCATAAACAACACCGATGCACCTAGGAAGAGAAACTCGGTCTAGAAAAACCCTTATCTATCAACTCTTGCAACTGAGCTTTCAATTCTTTTAACTTTTTTGGGACCATTCTGTACAGAGCTATCGATATCGGCATTGCCCCTGGTACTAATTCAACACCAAATTCAACTTCTCTGATAGGTGGTAAACCCGGTAACTCTTCTGGACACACATCTGGATACTTACACATAACTGGTACTATTTCAATTTTTCTTTCTGTCACTTTCGTATCAAGTCTATA
Source organism: Gossypium bickii (assembly GCA_025503065.1). Lineage (NCBI taxonomy): Eukaryota > Viridiplantae > Streptophyta > Magnoliopsida > Malvales > Malvaceae > Gossypium > Gossypium bickii. The sequence continues at coordinate 28,149,186 of CP106714.1, read as the reverse complement.
AGACAGATAAGCTTCACACCCCTTTCTCACAAATCTCTAAGTTGACATAGACGAGATCACAACTGGCAAATTGTTCAGATCATCAGATTCAATTATAATAATCTCATTATTCTGACATTTTAGTTCAATTGTCTTTCGTCTACAATTCACTATAGCACTATGCATCATTAGCCAATCCATACCCAAGATTACATCAAATTCGTCGAATGGCAACAACATTAGATTAACCGGAAAATAGAAATCCGAATGCATTAACAGACAATTCTTGCAGACTTTGTCAACCAAAGCACATTTGCCTAAGGGGTTCAATACTCTAATCACAAATTCAGTAGACTCTACAGGCAAAGTCTTATTAGATACTAAATTCATGCATATATAAGAATGAGTTGATCCTGGATCTATCAATCCAATCACATTAGTATCATAGAGAGTGAACGTACTGGTAATCACATCTGGCGAAGATGCCTCCTCCCGTGCACGGAAAGCATAAGCTCGTGCAGGTGCTCGTGCCTCAGACCTCACAGTAGAGTCTTTTGTCGCTCTCTGACTACCACTCACATTACCAGCATATCTGGGTGGTCTCCCTCTAATTTCAGTATTACTCGACTTCATACTCTGAGTGTTATCTTTTTCAGCTAACTCTGGGCAATCTCTGATAAACTGATCTAACGATCCACAATTAAAACAAGCTCAATCATTCAATCTACAATCACTGAAATGCCATTTTCCATACTGTCTACATTCGGGTTGATTTGGTTTCACGCTCCGAACACAAGCTATTGAGATAGCCAGAGCTTTAAAGCTCAAATGTTGCCTTTCACGATTTCTGTTTGAATGTCCCACTAATGCTTTAGAACGATTAAACGAGTCTCGAAATTGCTTCGATGAAGATCGATACGACTTACTCATTGATCTTTTACTTGAGTCTTTAGCTTCTGAATCCATCTTTCTCTTTTTTTTACTAAGAACCTTGGCTTTACAAGCCCTCTCAACTAGAACGAAAAATTCATTCAACTCTAGAATTTCAGATAGTAATTCTATATCTTCATTCAATCCATCTACAAATAGTTTGCACATGATTTCTTCAGTGGAAACATATTCTCGGGCATACTTGCTTAACCGTACAAATTCTCTTTCATACTCAGTGACAGTCATCATACATTGTTTTAACTCTAAAAACTCTTTATGCTTCTGATCAAGGAATCTTTGAATGATGTACTTCTTTCTGAATTTGGATTGGAAAAACTCCCAAGTAGCCCATTCTCTAGGAACCATAGATATCAACGTTTTCCACCAATGGTACGCATTATCTCTCAGCAAAGATACAACACATTTGATACATTCATCAAGAGTACAAGACAATTTATCAAATACTCTGATTGTATTTTCGAGCCAGAACTCAACTCTCTTCGCACCATCATCAACAGTAGCCCGAAACTCTTCAGCCCTATGTTTCTAAAACTTATCTATTGGCGACTTGTTCAATCGTATTGTGTAACAGTCCGATTTAGACCCTAATCGAAATAGTGGTTTTGAGACCCCAATTTTGAGTTAGGAAAATATTTTAATATTATTTTTTGTGTTTTTAGTATGTGAATTGACATGTATGAAATATCTGTGATTAAATTTGATCGTTTGTGTGCTAAATTTACAAAAAGGACTTAATCGTGTAAAATGCAAAAGCTGACTATTAAATGTATAAGTGCCGAATTGCTATTGTTTTTATAATGAAAATTCCTTAAAATGAAATTAGGCCACAATTAAGGTTAGTGGACGGTAATGGACTTAAAATATGTGATTTTATAATGTTTTAACCAAGATTAATTTTATAAATTGGATATATAAGTTAATTAATTAAAAAAACGTAATGAAAGCCATTATTCATCATCTTCTCACCCAAAATTAGAAAAGAAAATAGGGTTCTTGAACTTTGGATATTCGACACTCTTGAAGCTTGATTTAAGGTATGATTTTGATTCGGTTTTTGATAATTTTTGCGCTTTTGAGATCGCTGCTATGTAATCTATCAAGCCCATGTCTCAATTTTTGAATTTGATAATGATTTTGTGTTTTGCCATTTTTGAAAGCTTGTTTTTGTTGTTGTTTGATGATGGAAAATAAAAGATATGTGATAGATTAATATGTTTTGTCTTTGGATTTTTGATGAATTTGAGTAAATTGGGCTAAACAGTGAAAATAATAAATTGATGGACTAAAATGAGAGATAAATGAAATGTGTGGACTTGTATAAGCTTAGTTAATATTCGGCCAAGCTATTGCATAATGAAATTATGTTTAATTGGTATTTTTTGAAATAAGGACTAATTTGTGAAAAATGTGAAATGTAAGGGCAAATGTGTAATTTGCCTATTTTTGTGTTTTTGAATGAATTTAATTGAAAATGTGATTAAATAAATTTAATTTATACTAATTTAGATCAAGAAAAGAGGAAATCAAAATTGGATCGGTGAAAATCTAAAGTTGTTGAATAGTTGTTCCAGTTCGTCTATCTTCGTTCGAGGTAAGTTCATAAGTAAACAAATGTCGTCAAATTTGGTTGTATATATTTTATTTGTACCGAATTGAATTATTACTTGTATATATATGTGAATGTTGAATTGATAAAAGTGTGGAAGAATTATCTACGTGCTTGAATCAATCGAGTTACGACGTCCGAAAGCCCCGTACGAACCTTAGGAATAGTTAGATACATATGTCATGACATAGGATTCTGATATGTGTTTTCGTGTAAGATGTCTGGGATGTTGGCATCGACTTGTTTTTACATGTAAAACCATGTCTGGGACATTGGCATCGTATTTGATTCGTGTAAGACCATGTTTGGGACAGTGGCATGATATGTGATTACATGTAAGACCACGTCTGGGACGTTGGCATTGTACGAGATTTTCGATTATACGTGTATCCTTATTAATTTGAATGGTTCAACGGGCATTATCGAGTTAAGATCGAATGTGATAACAAACTAAAAGGTTCAGGTACGTGTTATGTTATATGAATATGAAAGTAAGGTAATTATATGTTTGAGATGAATATATGAATTAGACATGGTAAAAGAGAAATTTATAAGTGCTTATGAGTATATGTGTATTCAACCATTAATGTTATAATTTTATTGTATATGTGATAATGTTTGAGTTTACAAGCATAATAAATGTAAATTTGGTTAAGATTTGTTTGAACTGGCTAGTTGATTTAATGCTAATGTTTATTTGATCATTATTTGCTTATGACTTACTAAGCTATGAAAGCTTACCCTCTGTGTGTGTGTGTGTTCATTATTTTATAGATTATCAAAGCTACGAGAAGCTCAAAGATCGTCGAGGATTATCACCACACTATCGAACTATATTTTGGTACCCTTTTAAAATGTACATATTGAAGTATGGCATGTATAGGCTAAGGAACTTTGATTCATTTTTGAAATGTGTAAATATAGACATGTGATATGGCTTGTTAATGAATGTGTTTATGGATAAGTTTAGTCCAAGCTTTATGATGCAAAAGTTGGTATGTTTTGATGTGCTCACGAATGGTCAATTTTGGTAAGTTCATGGTTGATTAAGGAAATTGATATAATGAGAAATGTTTTGAATTGATATGGATTAAAATGATGTTTAATTCATATGTTTTTGATGTAAAGTTGGTGCTTTGAATTAGTATGTTTGAGTTGGATTTGTATATAGAAATGAATGATGTTGTTAAGGGTTAAATTGTGCATGATTTGGTATGTTTTGGTTCCCTTTGTGACATGAGTTGAGGTTTCTTTGATGCTTGTGGGTTTGACCCAAAATTTGGGTGGCAAATTGACCTTGCAAATGGCCTATATTTTCCCACACGATTGAGCACACGGGTATGTGTCTCGATCGTGTCTCACAAGGTTGCAATTCGAAGCAAGTTAGGAAGCCACATGGGTTAGACACACGGGTGTGTGTTTGGCTATGTGAGCAAGTTAGTAGCTTTTAGAATTTCACACGGCCTGGCACACAGGCATTTATTGTGGCCGTGTGGACAAGTTAGTATGTATGCCCTGTTTCGCCACGGCCTAGACACATAGGTGTGTCTAATGCTGTGTGAGGCACACGGCCTACCCACACGGGCGTGTGACCTTTGTAACCTTGAAAATTGTTTAATTTTTGAAAAAAATTTTATGTGCTCGGTTTAGTCCCGACCCCTTTCCAATGCGTGTTTAAGGTTCCGTAAATATTCTAAAGGGACTCTTTGTGTATATTTCGTTATGAAATGTTTGTGATTATTTGATTATATGAAATACTTGTGTTATGATTTGATATGTCCGGGAACGCCTCTTAGCCTCAGTTCGGCAATGGATATAGGTTAGGGGTGTTACATATCGGATCTATAACTTGAGGAAAAACAGGGATTTGTTGAGGAATAGGTGGGGGTAGAGGTTGTTGAGCAGTCGAATTCATACAAACGAACTCCGTAAACCACTCACTCATCATCTGGAAAAAGGCTTGTTTAGCCTCTCCCTTATGGCTACTAGATACAGGCCTAGAGTCAGATTGCATTACCCTTTGAGCAGGAGGGGGCGCGTTACTCTCTATATTGTTAGCTACAGCTTTTTTGGGATCCATTACTATGCGAAAACACAATTTAAGCTGTCAGGAATCATCACACTATCGCGGAGTATATTTATGACATGTATAGCTAGACTCTCACACACGCTATGTTAGTCCTAGAATCGACTAAAACGTAGCTCTGATACCAATAAATGTAACCCCTTCACCTGTATTCACTATTAGAATAGGGTTACAAGGTATTACTGATCAATACACATTATTTATCAAACATAACTTATACATTTAAGCATTCATTCTCAAACACCATTCAATCATATTCATTATGTCCCTTATATGGGCCTACAAGGCCTTAAACATGCTTCAGAAGTGGTTCAGGACTGAACCAATAACTTATAAAAATTTTGGAAAATTAGAAAAATTTCAAACATATAAGGGTCACACGGCTGTGTGAACGGGCCGTGTATCTCACATGGCTCCAGACACACCCATGTGTCTAGCCCATGTGCCCTTTGAAGTGGCCACACACCCCCGTGTGCCAGGCCGTGTCATTCCTGTAGGATATACTGACTTATGCAACATGACCAAGTCACACGCCCGTGTGCAAGGCCATGTGCCATTTAGGGGGGTATCCTGACTTGTGCCACATGGCCGGTTACACGTCCGTGTGTGAGGCCGTGTAGAGCATACTAACTTCAATTCAATTTCAACACCAAGGGACACACGACAGTGTAGCATGACCGTGTGTCGCACACGTCTGAGATACATGCCCGTGAGGACAAAAATAGGCCAATTTGCCACCCTTTCTCATGCTTACCTAAACAACTAAAATGGTGCCATTTCATCATATAATAGACATCCCAAAACCATTAACCAAGTACACAAATCATACCATATTCATTTCAACTATTTCAATACTCAATTCCATATCATTTACCTATTCAAATACTTATATCATTAAACATCAATTCACAAGCACTTAACTAATCAAACTAACAACTTCAATCACCCTTTATAGATCAATTTCCAAATTCAAATATAACCATAACCATATTCTTGCCAAACATAACAAAATGAGTCATTACTCATGACTATATATACATACTAAAATATATAACATTTACAAGCCAAATCTTATGGCCATTATCACAACCAAAACTTATAATCATATCACTAGCCTATACATGCCATATACCATATTTACAAAGCACCAAAAGTACCAACAAGTTGATCGATAGCGTGATGATGTTCCTAATGATCCCCGAGTCCCAGCTAAGTTCGATTATCTATAAAACAGGGAAAGAACACACAAAGTAAGCTTTAAAAGCTTTGTAAGACATATACAAATAAAATTACCACTTGAATCAACATCATTTTCATATATAGGCAAACTATGTATGCTCACAAACCTTTTCCAATGCATACATATTCAATATCATAAGTGAAATTATCAAATACTTCCCTTTTCAATACTTGTATGAATCTCATACGTACCTGAGTCACTTAACTCATTCACACATTCTTTCTCGACTTGACTTTTCCCGTTGAACATTTTGGAATTGTTAAGGATACTCGGAAATCACATATAGCTCATACAATGCCATATCCCAGATATGGTCTTACATGTTATCACATATCGATGCCGATAGCCCAGCTATGGTCTTACACGAAATCAAATAACGATTCTAATGTCCCAGACATGGTCTTACACATAATTACATAATGATGCCAATGTCCTAGACATAGTCTTACACATAATCACATCTCGATAATCCTAATGTCATGACATTCATATCCTATACTATTCTTGAGGTTCGTATGGGACTTTCGGATATTGTAACCTTCTCGATTTTGCTCGTATTTGATCATTCAACATTCATAGTAGTTCAATGAAAATTAACATATATAATTCAATTTAAAGACATTTATTTGCATATGAACTTACCTTGTATTCGGGATAAACGGGCTAGATTGACTATTCGATAACCTTTGATTTTCCCCGATCTAAATCCGATTCCTTTCGTTCTTGATCTATATACATTCAAACTTAACTAATTTATTCATCAAATTATTCAATTCAGTCCATAAACACATATTTGGGCATTTTTGCACTTTAGCCCCTAAAGTTCCACATTTTTACAATTTAGTCCCTATTTCACAAATACACAAAATTCATGAAATTTCATTAAACCCAAGCCTAGTCGAATTTCATATAGGTCCCTAGCAGCCCAACACTTTAATTTATTTCACATTTCAACCCGTAAATTACACTTTTCACACTTTGTAACACCTCAAACCCGGCCTAAAAGTTAGGCCCGAATCCGGAATGTCACATTAAAGGCACAATTCAAAATGATTTTGCTAATTAACAATTTAAGGCCTAAAAGCCCTTTCATCCTTGAGTCTTGTTAAGTAATAATAAAAACCCATTTTTATAGTTTGAAGTACTTCAGAAACCAAGTTTAAACATACGAAATTTACTTAGGCTTAATATTTAAGTAAACAGTTGAAAACAACAATCCAAAATCTAAAGTCAAATCGGAGCACAAGGCATTATTACATCCAACTAAAATAAAGCAATTAAAAGCCATGTTTGTTTTAGAAACAAAAAAAAAAAAAAACAAAATTTAAACATCTCATAGTGTGGCCACCTCCGAGTCCTCTCCCACGTCGAGCCGTCTAATGAGGATCACCTGAAACATTAAATAGAGGGTGTGAGTTTCAAAAGTTAGTCTGTATAACCCTTGGCAATCAAATCAATATACAAATATTCACATTGGCCTGAGCCCTATCAAAGTCGGTGGTCTTGGGCCTTGGCCCACAATGACTTCATATCATATCATATCATGTCATATCATATGCAAAACAAGGTAATGCAAAACCCTCCCTAAAATTCCATCTGCTACACACCATTTCCTTCCAACCCTACACACCTGTGGGGATTTCTAAATCGACCCACCCATCCTCTAGACACCAAAGGTAGCACTCACAGCGGCACTACTCAACGTTGCAGCAAAGCTGCTAATCATATAATGGGCTTAAAGCCACCGAAGGATCCATGGTCGTCAAGCGACTATGCGATCCTCAAATCTTCCTCCGTACCATAATTCCCACCTATATGCATCCTAAACAGAATATCGTATGAATGCAACATGCAAATGAGTAACATCCACTTATTCAATACACACATTGACTAAATTGACACTTATCTCATACTTTGGCAAAATTACCCTTTTGCCCCTAATCTTTCTCATAAGTACACCTTTGCCCCAAGCTCGTAAAGCGATTTTTATTCAACTTTCTAGCCTTTCATGCTTAGCCGAATCACTTACTCAACTAAAGCATTCCCCAATTCTCATAGGTGTTTCTATTACATCAAGCATTCCCCAAGTAATTCCTTCGGAAAAACATCCACAAAATCCTTTACGGTTCTAACTTCACTACCTCCCCCTTCTTTTGCATCCAACGCACTAACGAAAGTCAAGAAGGCCTTGCACCCTTTTCGAACCATCTTATCAGCTTTCAGTGCTGAAACTACATTAGACAAGTAGTTTCTTCTTTCTCCTATCATAGTTATCACATCATCCTCCGGAGTCCTTAACTCCATTCGCTTAGCTGCACAATCCAATATAGCCCGATGTTCCACTAGCCAATCCATACCAAGTATAAGATCGAATTCTCCGAAGGGTAGTTCCATTAAGTCGACAAAAAATGTCACTCCCTGAATCTCTAGATATACACTCCGAAAGATCTTATTTACCACTACAGTTTGGCCTAATGGGCTTATTACAGTCATCTCCCTATCAGATAGTTCAGAGGCTATGCCTAGTGTTTCAACTACTCTACATGCAATATAAGAATGGGTAGAGCCAACATCAATCAGAGCAAAATAAGGCTTGTCAGCTATAAGGAATGTACCGGTTATGACGTCCGGTGCGTCTCCATCCTCCTCCCGTGACTGCGTACACACCCGCCCCCGGCCGCTAGCCTCGATGATACCAACACCTCTGCACGGTGTTCTACGTCCTCTTCTAGCACCGCTTCTCTCGCCAATCGGACCACGACCCTCGAGAGGCTCTGTCCCCTCTCCCAACCTGATTAGAACCTTGACCTGTGGGTCGGCTCCCATCTATCTTAATAGGACAGTCCTAAATCATATGATCCTTGGATCTACACTTAAAACATCCTCCCGTTTTCTTCCAACACTCCCCTAAGTGCATCTTCCCACACTGAGTACAAGTGCAGTGCACGCTCCTCCCCGAACCAACTTGCTGACCTCGCGGCCCATCAACTCTAGGCCTCTTCTGTACATTCCTAGACGATCCTGACGACCCAAAACCTCTCTTTTGTCTATTCCTATCAGAGTTCTGCCTTACAGAGTCCTTAATTCCTTCGGCTACCTTAGCCTTCTCCACCAACACAGCAAATTCCCGCTCTTGCTGTGGAGCTATCAATAACCTCAGATCATCTCTCAATCCGTCCTCAAACTGGACACATCGTTCATGCTCCGTAGCCACTATCCCTCGAGCATACCGGCTCAGCCTTAAGAATTCAACCTCGTACTCCACTACGGACTTATTCCCTTGAACCAGCCCCAGAAATGCCTTCCTCTGCGCATCAGTATAATTAGTACCAACATACTTCTTCTGGTATGCCGCCTTAACATAGTCCCAAGTGAGTTCCTCAGTCGTAGCACCATCCCAAACTGTGAGCCACCATTGATATGACTCATCACGGAGAAGCGACACCATTCCTTTCAGCTTCTCCTCAATAGTTAAATCGAGCTCATCCATAATTCGCTCTGTTGCCTCCAACCAATACTCAGCCGTACTGGGTGCCACACCAGATACGCCACGGAATACCTCAGACCCTATTGGCTCGGAGTCGCTCGGGTACAGACTTCCGAGCTCCCATACTTCCACTTTCTCCAGCCACCATCTCAAGAACTCGTAGCACAGCCTGCGATACAGCATCATCCCCTGTCTGATCTTGCTGCTCAACACCAACAGCTGGTGGTGGAGGTGGCTGTGGTACCTCATTCTCAGACCCTTGACCCGATCTAACGGGTTCTGAAACGGTCATTTTGCCTCTACCCCGTCCTCACACATTACGACCCCGTCTACAATCGCGCTTTAATCTGATTAAGAAATTTTATGCATTAGTCATTGTTCCACTGATTACCCGCGAAGAAATTTTATGAAAAGAAAATTAATAGGGGTTCTTTCGATCATTCAGAGTTTTTATTTCAAGTTTTCTATCCTAATTCAGAGAAATACATTCATTCAGTGGTATCTACTATACACAGACATTCATCACTCGAATATTTTCGTCTGTTCTAATCCCAGGGGTATTTTCGTAATTTGTCCTATAGGGGCATTTTGGTCATAAATCGGGGTCAATTTGAAAATCTTAATAAATCAGGGTACTGTGGAATTTTCAAAACTTGAGGGTATTTCGAAAATTTTTCCCAAATCAAAGGTGTTGCAGAAATTTCGAAATCGGGGTTGTTTTGGTAATTTGTAAGTCAGGGGTAGTTTAGTAAATTTTCCAAATCAAGGTATCTTGGTATTTCGCAAAATAGGGATTTCTGATAGTTTGTAAAGTAAGAACATTCTAGTAAAATTTGAGGGTAGTATGGTAATTTTGGAAACCAAGGGTATTTTAGTAATATTACCACTAGGGGCATTTGGGTAATTTTGTAAATCGAAAATATTTTGAAAAAAATTTCAAAATAATTTTTGCTACAATTTAAAGGGGTAATTTGGTGATTTTAAAACTGAAGTTTTTATAGAAATATGGCTAATCCCTTTCGGGTTTTAGTTATTGAGTTTAGCCCGTGAATAAGTCCTCTTGGTTAGGGTGAACCGTCACTACGCACCAGGTAGGATTCGAGCGAAGCGGAGGTGAGTCACTAGGACTGCTTAAATATCAGGCTCTTCCTGAATCCAATCCTAGACATGCGCACAATGGTTGCCACACCCAACTCGGCGACTTAGTCACAGGTTTGTTTTATTTAGGCATTAAGTCTTATGTAATTCTTATGTTTGGGAAAACTAACCCTAGGGTTCAATAACTTATTATGCTGATCTACGTTCCCGATCTACCCTTCTTCAAGTCATACTATAATTCACATAACAGTTAGGAGTACTTACCTGGTGGACTTCGGGTCGGAGACTTAGGTGCCATGCTAGAAAACCTGCTCATTTTACAAAATCTTTCACAAAATTCATTTGGGCTTAACTTTGAAAATGTTATGGGCTTTAAACCCAAGGCCGAGAGTTTAAAACTAGGCTCTGATACCAAGCTGAAACACCCCAAACCCGGCCCATGAGACTTGACCGAATCTGGTATGTTCCTTGAGTAAAACATTTTCGAAATTCGTTTGTTACTTTGGAAAACTTGGGTGGTTTTGAAGAAAGTTCGATTCGTGTTGAGTTCAATTGGAAAACATTGTTGTTCTTGAAATCAGGGATTTATTAAAACCTTGTTTTTAAATTCCAAAACCACAAGTTAAAAAGAGTTGCCAAATTGGTTAAAGATTATCCCTTAATTTGGAAATCATTTATGTTTAGGTGTCAAAACATTTAACATTTATTTTAGAAAAAGTTGTTTAATCCTGATTTTGTAATAACCGTTTCAAAAAAAAAAAAAAAAAAAAGAAAATCATAAATAACCAGTTCATACTAGTGGCCTTATTACATCAAAACAAATCCAAAAAAAAAACCCCCAAAAATACTTAGAAATAAATAGTCCAAAATAAAATAAAATCTGAGCTGAACATGGCCACCACTAAGCTCCTGCCGACCCGGTCCATCTACTGAGTGTCACCTGAAAAATATCCCACAACGGGGTGAGTCAAACAGACTCAGTGTGCACAACCAACACCAAGTCCCAACGATTCAGGCATATCATATCATATCATACATATATATAACAGATAGAAATAATGATGCAAACCCGAACCCAACCTAGATAACCATCCGCTACACATCACCCGTACCAACCATCACACCGTGGGGACTACTAAGTCAACCCCCCATCCGCTACACATCATCGAAGGCAGTCGCTGCAGACGACTAGCTCATCGCCCTTATAAATTCGTGGCATAGCCACCAGATAATATTATGTGACATAAGTCACCACATTCAGATTTCGTGACATGAGTCACCACATTCAGGTATTGTGGTATGAACCACCAGATCACTTCCCCTTTCCATATAACCCATATGCCCCATGTCATACAAAACATGCAATATCATGCCTTATGCCTTATTTCACAATCTTATCGATATTCACATATGTACCATAACAGATATTCATAATATTATAACTACTGTAGTAGTAGATTAACATACCTGAGTACTTTGTACCATTGTATGGTACCCTTAGCCACATCTTACACATTTTTATTAAAATAATACCATAAATCAATCAAGATTCAGTGTGGGGTACACACCTGATTTACCTAACGAGTTCACTCAAACCCTGAAATTCCCGATCTAATGCTTTAGATCTCAAGTTCATTGCTGCCGATTTGATTACTAATCAAATCCCCCAGCTTTGTATTGTCTCTCCTTGAAATCGGCCAACACTAGATCACTTAATAGGTTAGTTTTCGGCTTTTAAGTAAATAAGAAATAGATCCTAATCATTAAATAGGGCCTTGGTCGAATATCACATGCACTTATCTTGTGGATCTAAATCCCGAAAATAGTCACTTGGCTATGGAGATGTCGAAATACCTATAGGTATATGTTAGATTTGGTTCAACATTTAACCACAATGAATGGCCTTCGGCCTACACCACACTTCACTTACCTTGAAGAACCAAATCCCGAATATCTCCCTTAGAAGTCGGCTACACTAGAAATCCCGAAAGTATCCTTCATAGTTTTGGCCAAAGACATCAAGGGGATTAGTTCCTAGATTTCGGCTAAAAAAGAGATTGAAAAATCAAATGACAATTGATCTTACCTTTAATACTGTAGTCGACTATTCCTTGTTTGAACCCACAGAAGTGTTCGGCCTTACCAATTGGAAAAGAAAAGAGGTGAGACTTACAAGGGTTCGATAATGGTGGTATTTTGATCCAGGAATTCGGCAATGATGAACCTTTGGGAGGGAGAGGTTCGGCCTAAGTAGAATGGAATGAAAAGGTGAGAAGAAAAAGATGAAGAAATCGGCAATGCTTGCTTGAGTTTTTGGTTTTGACAAAATAAAAGAGAAAAGAATGACTGAAAGAGAGGCTCAAAGGCTTTATGAATTTTGGCTATTCCTCCTATACACACCTAGCCAAATTTGTCACCTAAGATCCCCTTGGCCGGCCAACTCTTCTCCCCCTTATCAAATCCCAAATTTTTCTCCTTATTTTTCTCTTTATCACTTCATTTAAAAATAATTCAAAATAAATCATCATTTATCCTCCACCTTAGCCGAAATTTAAAAGGATTTGACCACATCTAAAGCTCATCTAAATGAAGTCCCTATGCCATCCACCTCTCTCCCTTTTTGCCGAAAATAAGAGTCCCAAAATGTTGCTTCCCTTGCTGCTCGAACTTAAGACCTGCACTATGCTTGTGGCGTCACTTACTGGGCTTTAAGTGGCGCCTCCTTGCCACTTTAACAAGCTGATTTTTGTGTCATATTTCACCTACAATTTCTCTTAAGGCCTCCTCTGCCTAGCTTCCTCTTTTAAACTTAAAACTTAATATTTTCTAAGGCATTTTTCCTACATTCTAAGGTTCACAAAATTCATAAAACACACTCATAACACACAATGGCATGCTGCTTCATATAATTAAACCATAATGCACAAGCCATAAATCCCGGATGTTACAGTTCTGTAGCTATTTAACACCTTTATCTTGTAGAACAAAACTTTCGCACTTTATGCGATTTAGCCCTTTTTCGAAATTAAGCAAGAAATCACTAAAATTAATTCACCAAAATTTTCATGTGCTCATATAATCATGTTATAACACATAAATTAATATTAAAAATAATTTCTCTGGCCTCAAATTTGTGGTTTCGAAACTACTATTCTGACTAGCCCCAAAATCAGCCTGTTACAATTCTCCCTCTTAGGGATTTTCATCCCCAAAAATCTTACCACTGAAAAGGTTTGGGTATTGCTCTCTCATAGTCTCCTTGGGCTCCCATGTGGCCTCTTCAACCCCATGTCTATGCCATAGTACTTTCACGAGTGCTATACTTTTATTTCTTAATTGCTTGACCATTCGGGCCTAGATCTTTATCGGCTCTTCGCCATAAGTCATATCTAAACAAATTTCAGCCTCTGCTGGTGAAATAATATGTGAAGGGTTAGAACAATAATGGCGCAATATAGACACATGTAAAACATCATGGATCTTCTCTAACTCAGACGGTAAAGCTAATCGGTATGCTACCAGTCCAATTCTCTCAGTCACCTCATATGGCCCAATAAAACATTGACTTAATTTGCCTTTCTTACCGAATCTGAGGACTTTCTTCCACGGAGATACTTTCAAGAACACCTTATCACTGACTTGAAAATCAATTTCTTTTCATTTCAAATCTGCATAAGATTTCTATCTATCCGAAGTAGCCTTCAAACAATCCCGAATTACCTTTACTTTCTCTTCGGTCTCTTTGACTAAGTCAACCCCGTGAATCTGATTTTCTTTGAGTTCGGTCCAACACAAAGGCGTTTGGCACTTAGGCCTATACAAAGCCTCATAAGGCACCATTTTCAAACTCGACAGATAACTATTGTTCTAGGCAAACTCTACCAACAGTAAGTACCTTTCCCAATTGCCTTGAAACTCAATAACACAACACCGCAACATACCTTCAAGAATCTGAATTACTCTCTTCAACTAACCGTCGATTTGCAGGTGGAAAGCCATGCTAAAATTCAACTTTGTCCCCAAAGCTTCTTGCAACTTTTTCCAAAATCGTGATGTGAACCTCGGATCTCTATCCGAAATGATCGATAAAGGTACTCTGTGAAGTCTTAAAATTTCAGAAACATACAAATCGACCAATTTCTCAAGTTGATAATCAATACGCACCAGTATAAAATGAGCCAACTTTGTTAGCCTGTCAACAACAACCCATACAACATCTTTCTTCCTTGGCGTCAACGGTAATCCAGACACAAAATCAATGGTAATACGGTCTCATTTCCACTCAGGAACCATCACGGGCTGAAGTAAACCCGAAGGTACTTGGTGTTTGGCTTTCACTTGCTAACAAATTAAACACATAAAGGCAAACTCTGAAATGTCTCTTTTCATTCCCGACCACCAATACATTTTATTCAAGTTATTATACATTTTCACACTACCCGGATGGATAGACATGCAACCACTATGGGCCTCTTGCAAAATCTTCTAAATAAGCTCTTCATTCTTAGGTACACAGATCCTCCCTCGGAACATCAAATAACCGTCGGTACCAATCTGAAAATCTGATTCAATACCCGTCTCGCACTGAGTCATCTTGGCTAGTAACTCTTTATCACTTTTTTGGGCTTGATAAATCTCTTGCAGAAACATCGGTGTAGCTCTTAACTCTTCTATGACCGAACCATCATCAGTCACATACAACTGGGTGTACATACCATATACAAAACATTGAGTCTCATGTACCAGAGTGTGCTGATAATGTGGACAATCTTCCAATTGATCCTCATATCTCAATTCAACACTTTTACTCTATAAGACAAGGGAAAGAAAGGGAGTAAGCTTTGAGCTTAGTAAGTTTACACATAAACAATTAAGCATCATAATATAAACTAAACAACAATTAGCATTATACTAACATATAATGTACAACAATGCTTACTCTTTCTATCCCTTACCACATTTCCAACACATCATGAGCCACATACTCATAACCATTAAAATGCACCCCTACATTCAATATCACATTTACACAATATACAACACAATATTATTGCTCGATAATTCATCCACACAACTAATCAACTCAATAATACAACCAAACAGCTAATCCACACAACTAATCAACTCAATAATACAACCACACAGCTAATCCACACCGCTAATTTGTCGGTGGTTTCTCACTTAGCCCACCACAATCAGTTAATAAGGTAGTATCGCACTTAGCCTACCATAGAGGTATTCTTAGTGGTTTCGCACATAGCCCACTAGACGATATACCTAACGGTAGCATCATACATAGCCAGCTTATCGTCAATATGCATTAAGATGGTATCGCACTTAGCCCACCATTTAGCATTCTTACTACACATTCACATATCTACTTACTTAACCATACATCCATTCACAAATTCTAACACATTCATCCCACATAAGTTCTTAATCATTCTCAATTATTCCCAATCATGCTACAAACTAGCTAGCATTAACAAATTGTAAGTATGAATGCATTGTTTATTTATAGACTTACCTCGATACTCAAAAGTATAGAAATATGCAATCTAGTCCACCACCTTGCTCTTGCCTCGGTTTAGATCCGGGCTTCGTCTTTCTTGATCTATAATGAATAAATCAGCTTATTCAATACACACATTGACTTAATTGACACTTATCTCATACTTTAGCAAAATTACTCTTTTGTCCCTAATCTTTCTCATAATTACACTTTTGCCCCAAGGCTCGTAAAGTGATTTCTATTCAACTTTCTAGCCTTTCACGCTTAGCCGAATCACTTACTCAACTAAAGCATTCATTCATCAATTCTCACTAAATCACACATGTATGACCAAACTTAAAACTTTCACAAACTAGTCCCTACATGCATTTGCATGGAAAATCACTTAACAAAAGATGTTTCTACTACATAAAGCTTTCATAATCTTCCATAAAACGTCAACATACATGCATGTCATACATGGCCACGTTTTTGAACATCCATTATAGCTAAAAATAACTTAATCATGCAACTAGGACTTCAAAAATACGAAAAATATAAAAAACGGGGCTTAGATGCACTTACTAGCAAGCAAGAAAAATTTGAAGAACCCTAATAATGGCTCTTGAAAATTTAGGCAGCCTTGGAGAAGTAGATGAATGAATTTTGTCATCTTTTCCTCCTTTTTAATCATTTAATTGTTAAATGACCAAAATACCCTTTTTGATAAACTTTCTATTTTAACTCATCGATGCCCAATTTTGTCCAAAAATTTTAAAAATTGGGAAAATTACTATTTAAGGACCTCTAATTAATATTCTGAAGCTATTTCGCACAAATAGCTTCTAGAATCTCAAATTTTGCAACTTTTGCAATTTACTCCTTTTGGACAATTCAACTGCAATTTCGCAAAATTGCTTCATGAAACTTTCACACTAACATGCAAACATAGCATAAACCTCAAAAACTTATACTAAGACCTCGGATTTGTAGTCTCGCACCACTATTCCAACTAGGCCCTAAACCGGGATGTTACAACTCTCCTCCCTATAGAGATTTTGGACCTCAAAAATCTTACCAGTAAAGAGGTTTGGATGTTGCTCTCTCATAGTCTTTTCTGTTTCCCACGTAGCCTCTTTCACACCGTGTTTCTGCCACAACACTTTCACTAGTGCTATGCTCTTATTTCTCAACTGTTTCACCTCTCAAGACAAGATCTTAATCGGCTCCTCTTCATAAGACATTCTGGTCTTATTTCAATTTTTGTTGAAGGAATCACATGTGAAGGATCGGAGCGGTACCGTCGCAACATCAATACATGGAACACATTATGAATCTTTTTTAATTCTACCGGCAAAGCCAACTAGTAAGCTACTGGCCCAACTCTGTCTGTAATCTCATACGGCCCTATAAATCTTGGACTCAACTTCCCTTTTCGTCCAAATCTCATAATCCTCTTCCATGAGGACACTTCCAAAAACATTTTGTCACCCACCTCAAACTCAATCTCTTTTCTTTTCAAATTAGCATACGACTTTTGTCGGTCCGAAGTAGCTTTCAGACTATTACGGATTACTCTCACTTTCTTTTCGGTCTCTTTTACCAGATCAACTCCTTGGTTCCGCTTTTCACTAAGCTCGGTCCAATACAATGGAGTCCGACACTTACAACCATACAAGGCCTCATACGGAGCCATCCGTATACTCGACTGATAACTGTTGTTGTAAGCAAATTTGACCAAAGGTATATATCTCTCCCAACTACCTACGAATTCTAACACACAACATCGAAGCATATCTTCGAGAATTTGAATTACTCTTTCAGACTGTCCATCAGTTTGCGGATGGAACGCAGTACTGAAATTCAACCTCGTACAAATGGCCTCTTGCAACTTCTTCCAAAATCTCGAAGTAAACCTCGGATCTCTATCTGATATAATAGACATAGGTACACCATGCAATCTCACTATCTCTGCCACATACAAATCAGCTAACTTATCCAGTGAATAATCAACACGTACTAGGATAAAGTGAGCCGACTTTGTTAGTCTATCCACAACAACCCACACAGCATCTTTCTTTTTTGGAGTCATCGACAACCCCGTTACAAAATCCATGGCAACCTGATCCCACTTCCATTTGGGAACCATCACAGGTTGAAGCAATCCCGAAGGAACTTGGTGCTCAGCTTTTACCTGTTGATAAATCAGACACTTTGCCACAAACTTTGAAATATCTCTTTTCATACTCGGCCACCAATACAACTTCCTCAAGTCATTGTACATTTTTGTACTGCCTAGATGTACTGACAAACATCCACTGTGGGCCTCACGCAAAACCTTTCAGATTAACTCTTCTTCTCTCGGTACACAAATTCTGTCATGGTATAGCAAACAACCGTTCTAGCCCACTCAAAAATCAGAATCACCTTCAGATCCGCACTTAGCTCTCTTAGCTTGCATCTCACTGTCATTTCTCTGAGCCTCACATATCTATTGAAAAATAGTGGCTTAGCTCTCAACTCTACCAAAATAGCACCGTCATCAGACAATGCTAAACTCATGCTCATAACTCTTAGAGCACATAAGGATTTCCTACTCAGGGCATCCGCAACCACATTCGCTTTTCCCTGGTGATAATCAATGACTAATTCATAGTCTTTCAATAACTCAAGCCACAGCCTCTGTCTCAAATTAAGATCCTTCTGATCCATCAAATATGTCAAACTCTTGTGATCCGTAAAGTTCGACACTTCTCACCATACAAGTAATGTCGCCAAATCTTTAACGCAAAAACAATCGCAGCCAACTCCAAATCATGAGTCGGATAATTCTTCTCATGCGGTTTTAGCTATCTAGAGGCGTAAGTGACTACCTTACCCTCTTGCATCAACACACAACCGAGACCATTAAAAGAAGCATCACTGTAAACCACAAACTCTTTCCCTGATTCTGGTTGAACCAGAATCGGTGCCTCAGTCAACATTGTTTTCAGTCTCTCGAAACTCTGTTGACAAGTTTCATTCCATTCAAACTTGACATCTTTATGCAAAAGTTTTGTCATCGGAGTAGCAATCACAATGAACCCCTTTACGAAACGTCTCTAATATCCTGCTAATCCCAAGAAACTTCTGATTTTCAACACATTCCTCGGCTGTTTCCAATCCACAATAGTCGAAATCTTACTTGGGTCAACTCGGACACCATCACCCGACACAATGTGTCCTAGAAATCCGACCCCTCGGAGCCAAAACTCACTCTTACTAAACTTAGCATACAACTGCTTATATCTTAAAGTTTGCAAGATAATTCCCAAATGCTCTTCATGATCGTTCTCATCCCGAGAATAGATCAATATGTCGTCAATGAAGATCTATATGTAGTCAATGAAGACAACCACAAACTTGTCCACATATGGTCTAAAAACACGATTCATCAGATCCATAAAAATCGCAGGTGCATTCGTTAAACCAAATGGCATAACCAAAAACTCATAATGGCCATACCTTTTTCGAAATGCAGTTTTCAACACATCTTGCTATTTCACTCTCAATTGATAGTAACCAAACCTCAGGTTTATCTTGGAGAACACTGTAGCTCCTTTCAATTGATCGAAAAGGTCATCAATCCTTGGTAAAGGATACTTATTCTTCACCATCACCTTGTTGAGCTGTCTATAGTTTATACACAATCTCATAGACCCATATTTCTTCTTCACAAATCATATCGGAGCACCCCACGGTGAGTAACTTGGTCTTACAAAACCCTTATTTGTCAACACTTGCAACTGTACCTTCAGTTCTTTCAACTCTAAAAGTGTCATTCTATATAGAGCAATTGAAATCGGTGCCTTTCCTGGAATCAACTCAATCCCAAACTTGGCCTCTCTTACTAGAGGTAATCCAGGTAACTCTTCTGGGAATACATCCGGATACTTGCGTACCACTGGCACTGTTTCAAACTTCACTCCAACCTCTTGAGTAGTCAACACGAAGGTGAGATAGGATTCACACCCTTTTCTCAAACATTTCTCCGCCACTAGGGAAGAATTCATCACTGGTAGACTATCCGATCCACTTGATTCAACTCGAACCATATCTCCACTCTTACATTTCAATTCAAAAAACTTACTACCACAGTTCATTAAGACATTATGGGTAGTTAACCAATCCATGACAAGGATTAAATCAAACTCATCAAACGGCAACAACATAAGGTTTGCCAGGAAACAATGATTCTCAATCAATAAAGGACAATTTTTACATACTTTGTCCACTAACACATGCTTTCCTAACGGGTTTGACACCTTAACTACAATATCTGTAGACTCAACGGTCATACTCAAACTAGATGATAATCTCATGCAAATATAAGAATGAGTAGTCCCTAGATTTATTAAAGCAATAACAAAGGTGTCATAAAGAGAAAAAGTACTCGTTATCACATCTGGGGAGGATGCCTCTTCGCGAGCGCGAATAGCATACGTCCTCGTAGGTGCCCGAACCTTTGGTCTCACAATAAAATCTTTGGACGCACCTCTGCCACTATTCCCACCTCTCGGGTTCCTAGGTGGTCTACCTCTTGCAGATACATCACTGGATCTTATCTCTTGCTTTTCTTCCTTATCATTCCTCTCGGGGCAGTTTTGGATAAAGTGATCAGAGGAGCCACATTTATAACAGTTCCGACTTTACCCTAACACTCTCTAGTGTGATATCTACCACAATTTGGACACTCCGGCTTACTCTTTGGATTACCTACACTTTCCATCGAGGTGGCTTGGACTCTCAAACTCGAACGAGCATTGCCCAAGTCTCGATGCGAATAACCCACTGGTGCTGTCGTCCGAGGATTCTCTTCCTTGGATCTTTTCGACTGGGCTTGATACGACTTGCCCATCGGCCTCTTTCTAGCATCTCATGCTTCACTCACAGCCCTTCTCTTTTCTTTACTCAACTTTTCGGCCTTACTTGCCCTTTCAACCAACACCACAAATTCTTTCAACTCCAAAATACCCACTAGGAGTTTGATGTCTTCATTCAGTCCGTCTTCGAACCTCTTACATAAGATGGTCTCTGTCGGAACACATTCTTGAGTGTATTTGCAAAGCCTAACAAACTCACGCTCATATTCCGCTACTGTCATTCTTTCTTACTTCAACTCAAGGAATTCTTTCATTTTTCGATCAGTAAACCGTTGGCTTATATACTTCTTCCGAAACTCTTCGAAACTACTAATGTTAGTGTCTTCCATTAATGGTATGCCGAATCCCTAAGCAAAGATACGACACACTTCAAGCTCTCTTCGGGTGTACATGAGAGTTCATCAAACACTCTCCTTGAGTTCTCTAACTAGAACTCCACCCTCTCGGGGTCATCATCTACCTTTGCTCTAAACTCCTCAGCCCCGTGCTTCCTAATCTTATCCACCAGGGGTTTCAATATCCTCTAACTTGACGAGCTACTGGATTTGGCTGAGATATAGGAGGAGGTGGAGGAAGTTGAGCATTATGGTTCGCTCGAACATAGTCTGAGTACAAATTACTCATTATCTAGAGAAAGGCTTCCCGTGCCTCTTCTCCTTGACCCCTAGCCTCGGGTCCACTTTGTACAGGCACCGTCCCTTGCGCAGGTGCCGACGCATTACTAGTTGCTTCATTAGCAGTAGATTGATCGGGATCCATATACTATACGAAACAATATTTAAAATCATTAGAAACCACCACACTATCATTGTACACTTATGGCATGTATAGCTAGACACTTACAACCATTACGGTAGTCCTAGAATCGACTAAACCATAGCTCTGATACCATTAAATGTAACACCACTTACCCGGGGTTTTACGCCAGAATCGGGCCCGAGGCGTTACCGAAATAAAACCACTTGATCGCCACTTAGGCTCATCGTGACTACTCTTCCTACTCACCTCAACAACCTCATTCTCAATTTACGAGGCCTCACTCATACATACGAGGGCTCTTGAGACTATTCGGGAACTTTTTTGAACCTTAAAAATTTTCTCTTTTGTACAGGGCTAACACGCCCGTGCAAGAAGAGACACGCCCGTGTATAGACCCACACGCCCATACTCCTCAATCATGGTGAATACTAACAACATACACACAGCCTTAAAGCCTAGTCACACGCTCGTGTGGCTAGCCCGTGGTCACCACTGATTCAACTCACACGGCCTATGCACACGCCTGTGTGGCTAGTCCGTGGTCTATTTTGACGTAAAATGTTAACATGCAAGGGACGCACGACCAAGTCACACGCCCGTGGGCTGACCGTGTGTCACACATGGTCTACACACACGCCCAAGTGTCTATCCATATGGACAAGAACAAAGCTACGTGCCAAGTTCTTTTCACCCCTCTAGCATACACAATATGCATTCATTCAACACATCCATAAAAAACTCAAATTGAAGTGCAATCTCACATAGATAACTACAACCTTTTTATAAAATAAGGTAGCCAACCACTATGATATTATACAAAATAAACTATCCAACTATGGGCTAACACATCCTAGCCATTTACAACAAAATTCACTAACTTGTCTAGCCTTTATACATGCCATATACAAAACATTGAGTCTCATATACCAGAGTGTACTGATAATGTGGACGATCTTCCAACTGATCCTCATATCTTGATTCAACACTTTTACTCTATAAGACAAGGGAAAGAAAGGGAGTAAGCTTTCAGCTTAGTAAGTGTACACATAAACAATTAAGTATCATAATATAAGCTAAACAATAATTAGGATTATACTAACATATAATGTACAACAATGCTTACTCTTTCTATCCCTTACCACATTTCCAACACATCATGAGTAAAATACTCATAGCCATTGAAATGCACCCCTGCATTCAATATCACATTTACACAATATACAACACAATATTATTGTTCAATAATTCATCCATACAGCTAATCAACTCGATAATTCATCCACACAGCTAATCAACTCAATAATACAATCACACAGCTAATCAACTCAATAATACAACGACACAGCTAATCCACACAGCTAATCCACACAGCTAATTTCTCGGTGGTTTCGTACTTAGCCCACCACAATCAATTAATAAGGTAGTATCGCACTTAGCCTGCCACAGAGGTATTCTTAGTGGTTTCGCACATAGCCCACTAGACGATATACCTAATGATAGCATCGTACATAGCCAGCTTATCGTCAATATGCATTAAGATGGTATCGCAGTTAGCCCACCATTTAGCATTCTCACTACACATTCACATATCTATTTTCTTAACCATACATCCATTCACAAATTCTAACACATTTATCCCACATAAGTTCTCAATCATTCTCAATTATTCCCAATCATGCTACACACTAGCTAGCATTAACAAATTGTAAGTATGAATGCATTGTTTATTTATAGACTTACCTTGATACTCAAAAGTATAGAAATATGCAATCTAGTCCACCACCTTACTCTTTCCTCGGTTTAGATCCGGGCTTCGTCTTTCTTGATCTATAATGAATAAATCAGCTTATTCAATACACACATTAACTAAATTGACACTTATCTTGTAACAGCCCAATTTTGACCCTAATCGAAATAGTGGTTTCGGGGCCACAAATTCGAGTCCAAAAAATATTTTAAAATTATTTTCTGTGTTTATTATGTGCAAATTTGATTGTGTGAAATTTTCGTGTTTTAATTTTGTTATTTGAGTGTCTAATGTAATAAAAGGGCTTAATCACGTAAAATGAAAATTTGATGGTTAGTTGTGAAGGTGCCTAATTGTTGTGTCTTTTTAATATAGAGGATTTATATTGCAATTAGGCCATTTTAATACATAGTTGATGGCAACATGATATTAGTATATGTTTTTATATGTTAATTTTATAAAGTAAAATTAATAACAATATATATAAATGTTATAATATAATAAAGAAAATATAAAGTGAAAGCCATTTTTATACCATCTTTTTAACCTTTGACCGAAACAAGAAAAAAGAAAAAGAAATTTATATTCGACCATTGAAGAAGCTTGATTCAAGGTTAGTTATTGTTCGATTTTTGATAATTTTTACGTTTTTGAGATCGTTGCTAAGAGATGTACAAAACCCATGCTTGAATTTTTGAAATTGATGATGATTTTGTGTTATGTCATTGATGGTAGTTTGTGATTTTTGTTGTTTAATGATAGAATATGGAAGATATGTTTTAGATTAACATGTTTTGTCTTTGAATTTTTGATGAATTTGAATAATTTGGATTAAATTGCAAAAATAAATTTTTGAGGGACTAAACTGTGAAATAAATGAAATGTATGGACTTCTATGAACATAGGTAGTATTCGGCCAAGCATGGGTAATGTGAAATTTTGTGTATTTTGTGTTTTGTGCAATAGGAACTAAATTGTAAAAAGTGTGAAATGTCAGGGGCAAAATGGTAATTTGCCCATTTATGTGTTTTTACACTAAATTGAATGGAATGGTGTTTAAATAAGTTTAATTTGAATATATTTAGATCAAGAACCAAAGAAATTAGATTTGGACCGGAGAATAACGAAAGTAGACGATTAGTCAATTTTACTGTCCGTTGACGTCCGAGGTAAGTTTATAAGCATATATGTGTTGTTAATTATATATAAACATGAGATTTATATGCTAATTTGTAATATGTGAAATAAATGTACGAAAATGATAGTATGAAATATAGCACTAAGTGTGCGAAAAGTTAAATGTGACGGCACTAAGTGTGCGATACGTTACAAGAATTTGGCGTTAAGTGTGCGAGATGTTAATGTGATGGCACTAAGTGTGCGATACATTACAAGGATTTGGCACTAAGTGTGTGAGATGTTATTGTGACGGCACTAAGTGTGCGATACGTTACAAGGTTTTGGCACTGTGTGTGCGATATCTATATATAGCTTCAGCTATTCACATGGTACTATGTGTGCAATATCTATATATAGCTTCGGTTATCCATTTGGCACTAAGTGTGCAAATCCATTGAATATAAAGGATTATCGTATGATATAATACGTATCAATCAATAAGGTGACATGGGAAATGTAATAGATAGGTATGATGAGGTACAGGTACGTACGAAACCTATGTGGTTGTTGACTTTTGTGTATGAGTTTGAAAAGTGGTAAAAAAATAGTAATTTATGAGTAAGAATTGAATGGTAAAACTTATTGATATTGATTTGAAAATTGTGCTTTTGATGATGTTTAAGAGATTCAACAGGCAATGATAAGTTAAGATTGAATGTAAATCAAGATATAAATGCTCAGGTATGTATTCATACTAAGATATGAAATTAAGGTGAGTAGTGTACTTAAAATGATATTATAAAGTTACATGTAATATGATTTACGTGATGGTATATTTGATTATGTGAGTATTCGACCTATTGATTTGTATGTATTATGGAAAGAAATGGTATATTATAAAGTAGAAATTATGCATAATTTATATGTTTTGTTATATGAAATTTTATTAAAAGGGTATTTGATTGATAATAGCTTATTTAGTTTGAATAGATAAATTTTGTATATAATTAAATGTTAAATTGCTTATGACTTACTAAGCTTAAATAGCTTACTCTGTGTGTGTTTTGTTTACCTCTGTTTTATAGATTTTGGATTTACGTTATGAGCTCGGGGATCGTCAACGAAGCCTATCACACTATCGACAGTTTTTCGGTATTTTACTAAGTTAAATTTGGGCTTATATAGCATAGATGGAATCTTTAGGTTGATTTTTTGTCATGTATATAAAAATAGCCATGCGAAAATGGCTTAATTTCCATGCTTGTGTTCGGTTTGGTTTAAAATTGGTTTATTCATGATTATCTTGCTTAAGTAGGATTTTATGTGTTTGGAATGGGTGCTTGATGTGTTTAATTTTTATGCTCGAATTTGACTATATTGGATCATGATTTGAGCTTGCATTAGGATGAGATATTTAAGTTATGTGTATGTGGTAAACTTGGTTTATACTAGGTAATAAAGTCTTAAGATATGTGGATTGAATAAATGGGTAAAATGCTAGGTATATTATTAATGAAATGACATTTATAATTTTAATATATGAATTAAGTAATATGTATGTCATATATGTGTTGGTTTTAGAAATTTTGCTATGGCTCCTTTGTATGTGAAGTAGGGTTGCTATGTTTAGTTAATATTGTAGTAAATGTTTTGATATATATATATATATATATATGTATATATATAGGTACGATTATAGCATATAAATGGAACAAATTGATATGTCCGATTAGTCAATGAAATTGAATATGGTTTAAGTTCATTCTGGAAATACTAGTATGTATTTATATAAGTATGATGTATTTTAGTATGAAGATATATGTAATGAACATGATTCGATTATGGTTTATTATGGATTCAATTATAATGTATAATTTGATTTATGGATAAGTTTGAAAGTGGTGGATGATATGTAATTATATTTGACTAGTGATGAGTAAAACAAATAGATATACCTATGACATGTTTAATAGCGTTTGTTATTTAAATGTTGAATGATTGATTTCATAATGTGATTAAAATGTGATAGTAAATTGGGCCTTAGTAAATGGTTCATTTTGATAGGCATGTGAGTTGGTTGCAATATTATTTGCCTATTTGTGATCAAATACGAAAATTTATTATTATTGATATGTTTAAATTTTAAAAGCATAACTTGTTTATATACTTTAAGTAGTATAGCATGATTGAGTTTTAGTTGGTTAAGTGAATTATATGTACCAAAAAAAATGTAGTAAATATCTGTCATGATCAATGCTATGTCCTGTAATGCCTTGTAACCTTAATCCGACGTCGGATACGGGTTAGGGGTGTTACATATCTCATACTTTAGCAAAATTACTCTTTTGCCCCTAATCTTTCTCATAATTACACTTTTGCCCCAAGGCTCGTAAAGTGATTTTTATTCAACTTTCTAGCCTTTCATGCTTAGCCGAATCACTTACTCAACTAAAGTATTCATCAATTCTCACTGAATCAGACATGTATGACCAAACTTAGAACTTTCACAAACTAGTCCCTACATGCATTTTCATGGAAAATCACTTAACAAAAGATGTTTCTACTACATCAAGCTTTCATAATCTTCCATAAACATCAACATACATACATGTCATACATGGCCACATTTTTGAACATCCATTATAGCTCATCAAATTGCTAAAAATAGCTTATTCATGCTACTAGGACTTCAAAAATACGAAGAATATCAAAAACGAGGCTTGGACGTACTTACTAGCAAGCTTGAAAAATTTGAAGAACCCTAACAATGGCTCTTGAAAATTTCGGCAGCCTTGGAGAAGAAGATGAATGAATTTTGTCATCTTCTCCTCCTTTTTAATCATTTAATTGTTAAATGACCAAAATACCTTTTTTGATAAACTTTATATTTTAACTCATCCATGCCCAATTTTGTCCAAAAATTAAAAATTGGGAAAATTGCTATTTAAGGACCTCTAATTAATATTCTAAAGCTATTTCATAGTAATAGCTTATAGAAGCTCACATTTCACAACTTTTGCAATTTAGTCCTTTTGGACAATTCAACCACAATGTCACAAAATTGCTTCATGAAACTTCCACACTAACATGCAAATATATCATAAACCTCAAAAACTCATACATAGACCTCAGATTTGTGGTCTGGAACCACTATTCTAACTAGGCCCTAAACTGAGATGTTACATTATTCTTATTTCTATTCGAGAATCCCATTGAAGCATTTGATCGGGTAATGAATTCTCTTGAGTTCTTGGATGAGGGCTGAAATGATTTTCCCAACTGTCTTTTCTTTGAGTCACGGGACTCAATATCAGCCTTCCTTTTTTCTTTGGCTAATTCCTCGGCCTTGCAAGCTCTCTCAACGAGCACCACAAACTCCTTGAGCTCTAGAATGCCAACCAAAAGTCAAATGTCTTCATTCAATCCGTCCTCAAACCTCTTACACATGATGGCTTTAGTGGATACGCACTCCCGAGCATATTTGCTGAGCCTTACAAAACCACGCTCATACCCAGTTACTATCATTCGACCTTGCTTCAAATCTAGAAATTTCATCCTTTTCTGGTCTATAAACCTCTGGCTCATATACTTTTTACGGAACTCTTCTTGGAAAAATTCCCATGTTACCCTTTCCCATGGTACAACCGATACAAGGGTGTTCCACCATTGGTAAGCCGAGTCTCACAAGAGTGACACAACACACTTCATGCACTTCTCAAGTGTGCAAGACAACTCATCGAATACCCTAATGGTATTTTCTAGCCAGAATTCTACTCTCTCTGGGTCATCATCTATATTCGCTCTAAATTTCTCAGCCCTTCGTTTCAAATTATGTCAGAGGTTTTTCCCTTTTAATAATTTCCACCACTTGAGGAGCTGTAGAGGTAGGCTGGGGGATTGGAGGGGGTGGAGGAGGTGGAGGGTTCGGGTATGCATGAACGAACTCCAAATACCAAGCATTCATCATATGGAGGAAGACTTCTCTAGCCCCTCCACCTTGACTCAGTGTCACGGACCCACTTTTAACTGGCGTGGTCCCTTCTGGGGGAGTCGGCACATTACTTTCGACATCATCTGTAACAGCCCGATTTAAAGGCTAATCGGAACAGTGGTTTCGGGACCACTAATCTAAGGTTGAAGAAAATTATTTTTATATTATTTTATGTGTTATAGAATGATTATATAGGTGCATGAGAATTTTGGTGCTTTAATTTTATCAATTGCATGCTTAATTGCGAAAAAGGACTAAATTGTAAAAACTACAAAAGTTCTATTTTACAAGCTAAAGGTGTCAAATAGCTAAGGAATATTAATTGGAGGTCCCTAATGTGAAATTAGGCCTTGTTTAGGGTTGTTCTAAGATAAATAAATGTTCACCTAGGCTCGTTAAAGGAAGAAATTTGATTAGAATTGATTTATGAGCCTAGTGGTAAAATGGTCATTTTGTGAAAGTCTAAGGGCAAAATGGTAATTTTGCCAAAGTATGATTTTTTAAATGCATTGATTAATGTGATAATTAAATGAGCTAATTTGCTATTATAGATCAAGAAGAACGAGGAATTAACCTTGACCGAGGAAAGGGCAAGGTATCGGACTAGATCGACAAATTGGCCTATTTTGAATTCGAGGCAAGTTTGTGTGCAATAAATTCAACATCATGTTGTTTAAGTTTCTAAATAATTGATATTAGTGATGTTGTATAATATTTCTATGAATTTGAGTAATGATGTTGAATCAGAAAATGTTGAGAATTTTGATGTGGAAGTCCTGGTTGGACTTTAATAAATGAGAGAATAATATCATCAAGACTTGAGAAGGGTAAGGTCCCGTATAAGACCATATCTGGGATGGCCTCGGCACTGAATTGAGATTTCGTATAAGACTTGATAAACCATAATTTATACATATTTTGACCCCATGCTTGGCTTATTTCTGGATGAATTTTTATTAGATTCGATGAATTCGATGCTCCTAATCCCTTAATTTCATGTTTTACACTCAGGATAGCTTAGGGAGTCAAGAAGAATGAGAAACGGGCCAAAAAGGGACAAAATGGGCCTAACTCAGAAATCAACACAGCCTGGACTATCAAACCACACAGCCGTGTGTTATGAGTAGAATTGAACACGGCCTGGACTGTCGCACACGGGCAGACCACATGATCGTGTATGACGAGTAGAGTCGAGCACGGCCTAAGCTATCGAACACGGACGTGTCCCTACCGAACCCAAGTCTAATTCTAATTGGAAAAGGCTACTTGTGGGCCAAGAAAGGTGCTCCAAAGCCTATATAAACACCCTAGGGGAGAACCTAAAAAACGAGACGCAGAGTAGAACGCAGAAAATACTCGAAGACAGCCATCGAGAGCAGCTTGGAAAAAGGATCTCCATCAAGACTGAAGATCTCCTATCAATTTCTCTTGAAGTTTTTGGGTTTTCTTATGTTTTGTAGTTTTCCCTTATTTTAAGATGTTTCCCTCTATCAGTATGAACTAAATCCCTTAAATACCTGAGGGGATCCTAAGACGGATCTTATTACCATTTGATTTATAATATAAATACTTGTTCTTATTCTTAATTGTGAGTTCTTATTCTTGTTTTGATAATTTAGGTTATTGATTCAAGTCGAATGTGCTTATTCAGAAGAGCAAAAGTCCTTGTTTAAGAGTAGATCAACACAATTAAGTGGAGTTGATTGCAACCCTAGAAATAGGGCGACATAAATCTACAGGATTAGAGTCAAATTTAATAAGGGGATCCATAGATCGAGTTAATGCGACAATAGGAGGTTTAATTAGAAAGAGATTTCAATTAATCAACCTATAGTTAGTTGTTCTTAATCTCGAAAGAGATATTAACATAAATTAGGGATTTCTACGGATTAAGTCAAGTGAATAGATCGTATGAATCAAAAGTAATAAGGGAAATCTAGGTGGATTCTTCCTTGGGTATTGCCACTTCCCATAAAATTGTTTAGAAAGTATTTTTCCTAATTCATTCTCTGACGTGCTTTTAATTAATTTTAGTTTAAAAGAAATCACTCCAGTTCTTAGGCTAGATAATAAGAAGATAGTAATTACTAGTACTCTTGGTCCTTGTGGATACGATATTTCCGGCCTTACCATAACTATACTATTAAACGATAGGTGCGCTTGCCTTTATTGTGATCATAGTTAGTTAGAGACACATCAAGTTTTTGGCGCCGTTGCTGGGGACTAAGATATTAGGAACACTAAATTTTTATTACTTTAGCCATTTTTTTATTTTTATTTGCAATTTATTGTTTTATTTTAACTTGCTAATTTGTCTTTTATTTGCTTCTGGCAGGTAATTTTAGTTTATGACTAGAAGAAACCCATCAGGACCCTTGCTTTTTTATAGTGAGATAGAAAGTACCGCTTGTAGAAATCGTAGGGAGATAAGGTGAGGTTTACAATACATAGAAGAAGAGCAAGAAGACGAAATCAATATTACCGAGGAGATGGCTGATAATAATCCACTACCTCCGATGGTTGCCGAAAATCCTACTCCGTACTATGTATGATTATGCTAAGCCTAATTTAACTGGGGCTGAATCAAGTATTGTTAGACCTGCTATTGCTGCAAATAATTTTGAACTGAAACCTAACACAATTCAAATTATTCAACAGTTTGTTCAGTTTGATGGTTTGCAGGATAAGGACCCAAATACTCATTTAGCCAACTTTTTAGAGTTGTGCGATACTTTCAAAAGTAATGGCATTTTTGATGATGCCATTCACCTTCGGTTTTTTCCCTTCTCGTTGAAGAACAAAGCTAAACAGTGGTTGAACTCATTACCATGAGGATCAATCACTACATGGGAACAAATGACTAAAAAATTCTTAATTAAATATTTTCCGCCGGCTAAAACGGCTAAGTTGAGGAATGATATCTCTTCTTTTGTGCAGATGGATTTAGAAACACTTTACGATGCATGGGAGAGATACAAGGATCTACTGAGAAGATGCCTTCACCGTGGGTTACCATTATAGCTACAGGTTCAAACCTTTTCAAATGATGTGAACCCCTCAACTAGGCAATTAATCGATGCAACCACCGGCGTTACACTAAACAATAAAACTTACGAATTCATTGAAGAGATGTCACTAAATAACTATCAGTGGCAAGTTATGAGGAAGAAGCCAACAAAGGCAGTCGATGTTTTCAACCTCGACACAGTGACCATGCTATCAAACCAGGTAGAGCTTTTAAATAAAAAGATTGATGGTTTGTGTGGTTCTTCGTAGGTACATCCAGTGATGCAGTGCAATACAAATGGAGGAGAAATGAACAATACAGAATATCCATCTTACAATCCTAGCATAAAAAGCGAACATATCGACTATATGGGTAATAATTCTAGACCTCAGAATAATCCCTATAGTAATACTTACAATCCAGGTTGGAGGAACCACCCAAACTTCTCATGGGGTGGTCAAGGAAATCAGAGACAACAACCCCCTCCAAGCTTTCAACAACAAGCCTACCCACAGGAGAAGAAGCCAAACCTTGAATAGATGCTAACAAAATTCATCTCGATGTCAGAAACCCATTTTCAAAACACCGAAATAGCGCTTAAAAACCAACAGGCATCGATTTAAGGGCTCGAAAACCAAATAGGTTAACTTGCTAAGCTGATCTCTGAACGACCACAAGACAGCCTGCCAATCAACACTGAAACTAACCCAAAGGAGCAACTTCATGACATCACTGCTCACAATAGTGAAGGGTTAGATGAACCAAACCCGAGGCAAGAGAACATGGTAGGTAAAGGTGAGGTTGAGGTAAGCCATAATAAACAAAAACTAGTAAGTACAGAGTACAAACCTCGTGTGCCATACCCCAATACAACGAAGAGAGATCGCACAGATGAACAATTCAGTAAATTTCTTAAACTTTTAAAGAAATTACATATTACCTTACCATTTATTGAAGCTCTTTCGCAGATGCCCAATTCAGAAAAATTTTAAATGAACTTTTAGAAAACAAATGGAAGTTAGACAATGTGTTGCATGTGAAGCTAAATGCAGTATGCTCAGCAACTTTACAGAATAAACTACTCCGTAAATTAAAAGATCCAGGGAGTTTTACGATTCCTTGCTTAATTGGTGGTTTATCTATTAATAATGCTTTAGCTAATTTAGGGGCAAGTATAAATGTTATGCCTTTTAAAATGTTTAAACATCTAGGTCTTAGGAACCCCAAACAAACTAGGATGAGCATTCAATTGGCTGATAAAACCATTAGATTTCCTAGGGGTATAATTGAAGATATGCTAGTCAAAATTGATAAATTCATATTCCCAGTAGACTTTGTTGTTTTAGACATGGATAAGGATAGTGACGTTTCTCTAATTTTAGGATGACCCTTTTTAGCAACTGCTAGGACCATTATTGATGTTGATACAGAGGAATTAATACTTCGTGTAGTGATGACATGATTAAACTCCAAGCACGTGATTCTAACAAAATATCTAGTGATCAAGATGATACAAGTCCTGTTAATGTAAGCAAACTTAATGTTCAATCTTCTTTGCAGGAAATCCCTCAGGAAAAGATGACAGAGCCATGGTCTAGCTCTCATATGGAGAACAAAACTGTTCATGGGGAACGAAAAATCCATATCGAGGAAGTAGATGAATGGCAACCACAGTTTAAGGAGAAACTGAAAGTACACGATAACCAAAGTAGAGCCATGACAAGCCTAAAAATAAAATGAGTCAAATTAAGGTTAGAGACCGAGTTCTAATGGATAATACAGATCCTTATGTGGCCACTTCTGAACCTAATGAAACAATCCCTTTTACGGCACTTAATATTTTCCCATATGGTACAGTCGATGTAACTCATTCCAAATTTGGCACCTTCAAGGTAAATAGTACTCGTCTAAAACCTTATTTTAACAAAATTGATAGCAGGAATGAGGAATTTCAACTCCTCAAACCTCCATAATTATGCGAATGAAAGGTGAGTTGAGCTTAAACTCTAAATAAGCGCTTCTGGAGAGGCAACCCGAGCACTAACCCCATTAATGTCCATATTTTTAATTTTTAGCACCTAATTAAAAACTAACCAAATTAATAAAGCACATGTTTCCCTACCCACACGCTTTGCACACGGGTGTGGTCGTGGCCGTGTGGACACCACGGGTAGGTACATCGATGTGGCAGAAGCTGTGCATGAACAGGACGAAAATTCCCCCAAAACACGAGCTGCTACAAAATACCACTGTTGTGCGATACGGCTGTGGTCGACACTGACTAAAGAACACAGGAAGCGATAAATCCACACGGGCGTTGTAACACCCCTAACCCATGTCCGTCGTTGGATTGGGGTTAAAGGCGTTACCAGACAGATCGGAAACTTTTACAGATATTTGATAAAACAAGTTATGAATCACAATCAATGTGCCCCTTTTATATGTTAACGAGACCTCAATCATGCTTTAGAATAGGGTCGAGACTAAACCGAACACATATGAAATTTCTCAAAATTTCAAAACTTTTCTAAATTACAGAGGTCACACGCCCGTGTAGGTAGGCTGTGTGCCTCCCACAGCTACTAGACACATCCATGTGTCCTGGCCGTGCCAAATTAGAGCATGTATACTGACTTATCCACACGGCCACCAGGCACGCCCGTGTGCCATGGCCGTGTAACCTTAGGCCAGCTACTGACTTAATGACACGGCTATCAGGCACGCCCGTGTACTATGGCCATGTAAAGTTAGGCTAGTTATTAACTTATCCACAGGACCACTAGACACGCCTGTGTGCCTTAGCCGTGTAGGCAAAACAGGCTACTTGCAAGGCCAAAATGCCACCTACACAAAGGTCAATCCCTACAAGCAAATTACCAATTCATTTCATGTACACTTGACATCCAAAACATGTCAAACAATCAACAATTCTTCATATTCAAACTCTTTTCTAATCATGCCACTTTGCCCAACTATAAACACAAACACATTCAAACATGATTCATCCACATTTACCTTTCTTACAAACATTTCTTTTCTCAAACATACATACTCATAATGCATTCATAATCTTACCTTATCTTTGACCATTTCATTTTTTATCTAGCCATACCAAAACATGCATCAGTTTTCATATATGCTCATGCATATTACCAATACTTATCTAGCCACATCTCATGGCATTATACACATTTCAAGCATAAACCAAAATGACTAGCCTATACATTCCATATCTAGCTATATACATATTTCAAAAGTACCAAAACAAGTTGAGTAGTGTGATGATGTTCCTCGATGGTCCCCGAGCCTTCAGTAGCTTTGACCGATCTATAAAACAGAGAAAACACACACAGAGTAAGCTTTCAAAAGCTTAGTAAATCATATACAAATAAACTTAGCATAAAATGAACATAACCATATTGATACTATGACATTAATGGTTCTCATAGCAAATTCATCACACATATATCTCTTTGGCTCATTTGCTTAGCCATATCTTACCATATTCTTCAACTCAAATATCACATATACACATAGCTCTTTTAAACATATCTTCACATATTCGTCATTGTAAGTTCAAATAGACACTTACCTTTCATACACACTTAGTGTACATATCAAACGTACCTGAAATGGATATACAAATCGCATAGTCATTTGTATCTCAAATTTACCCGTTGAACCGTTCAGAGTCTAATTGGATACTCAAAATGCTCAGAATAGTTGTACAATGCCAATGTCCCAATGTGGTCTTACAGGTAACCAGATATCGATGCCACTATCCCAGATAGGGTCTTCCACGAATCAATACGATGCCAATGTCCCAGACAATGTCTTACACGTAAATCTCATATCGATGCCAACGTCCCAGACATGGTCTTACATGAAATCTCGAATGCCAACGTCCCAGACGTGCTCTTACATGATATCACATAACAGACGTCTATGTCATGGCATAGTTAATCTTGTCTATTCCTTGGTTCAGACGGGACTTCTCGGACATTACGCTATGTCGGTTCTATCTCAGAATTCATGTACACAACATTTCATATACATTCATCATTACAGATAGTCATATGAACATACATAATTTAATGCCAAATACATTTATTTGTATATAGACTTACCTCGAGTTCGATTTAACGGAAACGTACGGCTATTCAATAATTTTTGACTTTCCCCGATCTAAGTCTATTTTCTTCGGTTCTTGATCTATACATATTCAAATTTAACCCCTTTCAATTATCAACTTATTCAATTCAATCTAAAAACATACATTTAGGGCTATTTGCAACTTAGCACTCATATTTGCACATTTTATCAATTTTAATCCATTTTTCTTAAAACATTAAATATACAAAATTTTTTCACACACATGCATAACTGAAATTCCCTAAGGACCATACAAGTCCATACTTTTCAGCAAATTCACAATCTAGCCCTCCAAAATATTATTTGCACAATTTAGCCCTAATTAGCTAAATTCACTAAAAATTCAAGAACAAAACATGTTCATTAAACACACATCTTTCATTTAACACCAATACCCTTCATAAAGCTCACCATTTCATTAATGGCACATTCATAAACTTCACCAATTCTTTAAATTACAACATGGGTTTTATAGCATATGAAGCAACGATTATGAAAATGTAGAAATTTTCAAAAACTGAAGCAAAACATACCCTAAAATTGGATCAAATCTAGTCGAAACCTTGAAGGTTCTTATTCTTTCTTTTTCTTTTGTATATTCGGTCAAACGAAGGAATAAAAGATGATCACTTTCATCTTTTTGTTTTATTATTCTAACATTAACACCTATTTTACTAATTTACCCGTTTAATATAACATATAAAACAAATGTACATAAGGTCATAAATGTCTTTTAATCATCCACTATCTAAAGCCTCCTCTTTTAAAAGCCACAACACATAGGTGCTTTAACAAATAGCATGCAAATTTTTTTGCATTCAATGCAATTTAATCCTTTTATTAAATTAAGCACACAGATGGACAAATTAACTTAAAGAACTCTAACACATGCTTAATCACATACCAAGGGCACAGAAAATAATATTAAACTATTTTACGAACTTGGATTTGTGGTCCCAAAACCACTGTTCCGACTAGGGTATAAACCAGACTGTTACAGGCGTGTCTTATGACCGTGGGCAATACTGAGTGAATGACACAGGCGTGCAACATGCCCGTGCCTATAGGCCATGGTCGATACTGATTAATTAACATGAGCATGGAAACCTCTACACGGGCATAAGAGAAACGAACAAGGCATCACACGGCCGAGAGATTCGGCCATGTGAGCCAACACGCCAAAGGAACACGGGCGTGGGCCACGACTGTGTGCCCTAATTCCTATTTAACCCCTTCTACTGCTCACCTTCTCCCCAAATTTCTCCCCAACCCTAGCCACTATAGCTTTCCCCCCTTCCCACCTCCAACCACCACTGACCAACCACCTCCCTCCTTCCTCCTTTTTTCTTTCTCCTTCAACCCGAAACTCTTTCCCTCCTCTCTTCTTTCCCTCCTTCTCTCTCCCCTTTTCCTTGTCTCTTATTCTTTCTTTACACATCCACCACACCAGCCACCATCCTTGCCACCATTGGTGACTCTTTTTCCCTATTATTTTGAATTCATAGTTATTTTCCTTTATTTATTTTTATTTTCTTTTATTATTTTGATCTTATTATTCTTTCCATTTAGATTTAGCTTAGGGTACCATATGTTAGTATCGTGAATTTAAATACTACTTTTTGCTTAACTTTTAAATTCACTATGTTAGGAATAACCTGTTATTTTAGACTATTTCGATATTACTTGTGGTGATGCTTGAATTAATTATTGCAAATCAGTTTTTAGGTACACAATGACTAATACTCGAGTCAAGACCAAGGCCGCCATCCCCGCTTCAAAAAAGTGAAAGGATCCCGGCGTGTTCCCCCCGTGCGCGACCACTTTACAGCGAATATGCCACCACTTTCTCATAGACCAGCTCATGCCGGCTGTTTCATTGATTCGACAAGACAAGGACCTTTGAGTCTATTTATTTTTTCTTTTTCTTTTATTTTCATTTTTAAATTCTTTCCCTTTATTTTTCTTGTCTTTTATTTATATTAGTATATTTTGATTTCTTTATATCTCTGGCTGTTTCTTATCGAGTCTCCATGACGGAGTCAATTATTAAAACTCCTCAAAACTTTACTAATGACTCCTCAGTTTTAAAAGGTTCAAGGTGCTTGTGAAGATGGTTAGAGCTGTTGAAAGACTACGAGCTTGTGATAGATTATCATCCAGGTAAAGGAAATGTTGTAGCGGATGCTTTGAGTTGAAAATCATTGTCTGCATTACATTCTATGAATGCTCAATGAGATATGCTTGATGATAGTTCCGTGATAGTAGAATTGAAAGCAAAATCGTTGTTTTTGCAACAAATAGTTGATACTCAAAAATTTGACAATGAAGTATTAGTGAAACAAACTCAATGTGATTCGAATTCTGATTCTAAATTTTGAGTTGATAATAATGATTGATTGAGATTCTGAGATTAAATTTGTGTTCCGAGAAACTCAGAGTTGATTCAGTTGATTTTGAATGAAGCACATAATAGTCGACTATTGGATTATCCGGGAAGTACAAAGATGTACCATGATCTGAAGTAACACTATTGGTGGTGGTCTGGCATGAAACGAGATATATTTGATTTTGTTTTAAAGTGTTTAGTTTGTCAGCAAGTAAAGGCCGAACATCAGGTTTCGTCTGGGTTGCTACAACCGATTCTGATTCCTGAGTCGAAATGGGATAGAGTAACAATGGACTTTGTTTTTGGATTGCCCCTGACTCCGAGAAAGAAAGATGCGACTTGGGTAGTAGTTGATCGATTGACGAAATTCGCCCATTTTATCCCGGTACGATTTGATTACTCACTTAATAGATTAGCTGAGCTTTATATTTATGATATTATGAGATTGCACGGGGTACCATTTTCTATTGTATCTGATAGAGATCTAAGGTTTACTTCAAGGTTCTAGAAGAAATTGCAAGAAGCTTTAGGCACGAAATTGCATTTCAGTATCGCTTTTCATCCACAAACAGATGGTCAATCTGAACGGCTTATTCAAATTCTCGAGGATATGTTGAGATGCTGCATTCTTGAGTTTAATGGTACGTGGGAATAATACTTGCCATTGATTGAATTTGTGTATAATAACAGTTTTCAGTCGAGCATTAAAATGACACCTTATGAAGCTTTGTATGGACGCAAATGTCGAACACCTCTGTATTGGACCGAGCTCAGTGAAAGTAAGATACATGGGGTTGATCTGATAAAAGATATAGAACAAAAAGTGAAAGTAATCCGAGATAGTCTGAAAGCAACGTCTGATCGTCAGAAGTTTTATGCAGACTTGAATCGAAAAGAGATTGAATTTGAAATCAGTGATAAAGTGTTTCTGAAAGTGTCTTCATGGAAGAAAGTACTTCGATTTAGACGTAAAGGCAAGTTGAATCCGAGATTCATCGGGCCGTATGAAATTATTGAGCGTGTTGGACCTGCTGCATACAGATTACTGTTGCCCTCCGAGCTTGAAAAGATACATAATGTATTTCATGTTTTGATGCTCCGTAGATACCGATCAGATCCATTACATGTCATCTCTCCGTCTAAAATTGAAATTTGATCTGATATGACCTACGAAGAGAACCGATCTGTATCTTGGCTCGTAAAGAGAAAGAATTGAGAAACAAAACAAAATTTCGTTAGTAAAAGTGTTATGGCATCGACACTGAATAGAAGAGGCTACATGGGAGCCTGAAGATTTAATGAAACAATAATATTCGAATCTGTTTAAAAGTAAGATTTTTGAGGATGAAAATCCCTAAGGGGGGAGAATTGTAACAGTCCGGTTTAGACCCTAGTCGGAACAGTGGTTTCGGGACCACGAATCCAAGTTAGTGAAATATTTTAATATTATTTTTGTGCCTTTGATATGTCATTAAGCATGTGTTAAAGTTTCGTAAGATAATTTATCTGTCTGTATGCTTAATTTGGTCAATTATGCCAATATTTAGATAGTGGATGTTTAAAAGACACTAGTGACCTTATGTATTTATGTTATTAATGTTTATTAAAAGGGTTAATATGGTAAAGTGTATATTAATATGTTTGTAATAAAACAAACAAATGAAAAGATGAATGTTATCATCTTATTTGAGTGCCGAGAGTTAGAAGAAAAGAAAGAAATAAGAAAGCTTGGGCATTCGGCTATGGTTTGGCTAAATTAAGGTATGTTTTGACTTTGGATTTTGATGATTTTTATGTTTTTGAGATTGTTGCTTAGTCTACTATCAAGCCCATGTTGTAATTTGAATAATTGATGATGTTTATCAGATGTACCATTGAAGAAATGGTAAGTTTTGTGATGATTTTAGGTGTTAAATGAAAGATATATGTTTAATGAACATATTTGTTCTTGAATTTTTGATGAATTTAGCTAATTAGGGCTAAATAGTGAAAATGGTATTTTGAGGGACTAAATTGTGAAATAAATGAAATGTATGGACCTGTATGAGATACATGAATATTCAGCTAAGCATAGGTATATGGTGATTACATGTATTTGATGATTTTGTGAAATAGGGACTAAAATGTCCAAATGTGCAAATGTGAGGGCTAATTTGTAAATTGCCCTAAATATATGTATTTGGATTGAATTGGATGAGTTAGTGAATAAAAGGGTTAAATTTGAATATGTATAGATCAAGAACCGAAGAAATCAGAATTAGATCGTGGGAAAGCGAAAGTAGTTGAATAGTCGTATCCGTTTCCGATAAACTGAACTTGAGGTAAGTCGATATACAAATAAATATATTAGTATTTAATTATGAATGTTCATATGACTATTGATAATGATGAACACACATGAGATGTTATATATATGAAATCAAAGATATGATCGACACTTTGCTAACATTCGAGAAGTCCCTTATGAACCTAAGAATAGATAGGATTAACTATTTCATGACATAGGTGTCTGTTGTGTGATCTTATGTAAGACCACGTCTGGGACATTGGCATTGATTCAAGATTTTGTGTAAGACCACGTCTGGGACGTTGGCATCGAAATGAGATTTACGTGTAAGACCATGTCTGGGACATTGGTATCGTATTGATTCGTGTAAGACCCTATCTGGGACAGTGGCATCGATATCCGGTTACATGTAAGACCACGTCTGGGACGTTGGCATTGTACGACTATTCCGAGCATTCTAAGTATCCTATTATATTCTGAACAGTTCAATGGGCAAGTCCGAGAAATGAACGAATATGTGAATTGTACATCAGTTTCAGGTACATTAATGTACATATATATGCTTTGTATAAGCATAAAAAGGTGAGCATGTATGTGCATTAATGCAAGTGAACCTTTGCGGTATATTTGAGGTATGAGCAAATGAGATATTTGAGATGTGAAGAATTGGAAAGCAATGGCAAATCAAGTGAGCCAAAGAGTTATATATATGTGTGCTTGAATTGAAGAAATGTAAATGAATTCACATAGACATGTTTATGAATGATTTATACTAAGTTTATTTGTATATGACTTACTTAGCTTTTGAAAAGCTTACTCTGTGTGTGTGTTTACTCTGTTTTATAGGTAGTCAAAGCTACAAAAGGCTCGGGACCGTCAAGGATCGTCATCACACTACTTAGCTCATTTTGATACCTTTTGGACATGTATATAGCTAAATATGGCATGTATAGGCTAGCCATTTTGGGTTAAGTTTGAAATGTATATAAATAGCCATGAGATGTGGCTAGATAAATGTTGATAATATGCATGAGTTATTATGATATATGATGCTTGATTTGGTATGGTTTGATAGCAAATGAAATGGTCAAGGCTATGGTAAGCATATGAATGCATTATGAGTATGTTTGAGTGATCAAAGAAATAGTTAAAAGAAACGTAAATGGGAATTGATCGCTGTTTTATGCGATGTCAAAATCTTAAATTTATATAAAGAATGATCGAACCTGGAAACTAACTATGACAATGATTTGAGGCAAGCGCACCTATCGAACAGTAGTATAGTTAAGGCAAGACTGGATTGTCGAACCCAAAGGAACTAAAAGTACTAATACTAACTTTCTTTTTATTATCTAGCCTAAAATAGAGGGAATTTGTTGTTTAATCTAAATTAACTAACTGCTAAACTAAAGACTCTAAGATAAAGAAGAATGAAATTGGGGAAAATAACTTTGGGTAAAACCAATTGACTAAGACAATACCCGAGGAAGAATCCACCTAGACTTCACTTGTTATCTAACTCTGAACCAGACGATTTATTCACTTGACTTGATCTGTAGGATTCCCTAATGTATATTAATCCCTCTCTT
The DNA here is from genome assembly GCA_025503065.1 of Gossypium bickii. Lineage (NCBI taxonomy): Eukaryota > Viridiplantae > Streptophyta > Magnoliopsida > Malvales > Malvaceae > Gossypium > Gossypium bickii. Next base: position 28,107,289 of record CP106714.1, on the reverse strand, counting down.
GAGGCGACTAACATCTAACCCTAGGTTGATTAATTGAAATCTCTTTCTAATTAAAACCCCTAGAATTGTATGAACTCGATCTATGGACTCCCCTATTAGGTTTGACCCTAATCCGGCAGATTTTCGTCACCCTATCTCTAGGTGCGTGAGCAACTTCGCTTAACTATGCTAGATCTACTCTTAGGTAGGGACTTTTGCTCCTCCACCTAAGCACAGTTGAATTAATATCCCAGAAATATCAAGACATAATTAAGAAAGAGTCAAATATGTAACATCGTGAAATAAGGCCTAAACGGAACAGTGATTTCGGGACCACAAATCCGATGTTGAGAAATTTATTTTATTTATATTTTTATGGTCTAAAATTTCACGGAATGATTTCGTGAAAATCTCATTCGAAAATTTTGACGTTTGGACACTCAATTTAGTCAAAAGGACTAAATTGTAAAAAGTGCAAAAATTGAGTTCTACATGTTAGAGGTGTCCAATTGTTACGAAATTTTAAATTGGAGGTCCTTAAATGATAATTAGACCATTGGTTAAGTTGGTGGACAAAAATGGACATGGATGGGTATGTTTCAAAAGATTTTTTTAAGGGGCATTTTGGTAATTTAGTGAATTAAATGAATTAAAAACAAAATTTAAATGCCAAATATGTCCATCGTCTTCATTAGGACGAAATTAAAAGGGTTCTCCATAGCTAGGGTTTGTTTCAAGCTTCCAATCTCCATAGTAAGTGATTCCAAGCCCCGTTTTTAATGTTCTTTACGTTTTTGGAGTCCCGGCAACTTGATTTAGCTTATTCTAGCAATAATTTAACCTAGGGTTCATATTTGGAAAAATACCCATAGGTGAAATGTGTTTATTTTGATGTTTTATGATAGAATATAAAGGCTTAAATAATGTTAAACAACTTTTACTAAGCGATTTTACGTGAAAACAAGTAAAACAACATAATCGGTAAAAATACCTAATGTTCATAAGTACATGTTAGAGTGAGAATTTGATGTTTCCATAGAAGAGAAAAATGATCAGCATGTTATAAAACATAAGAATAAGGGCTGAAGTTTAATTTTCGAGTATTGGGGCAAAAGTGTAAATATGTAAAAGTTTAGAGGCAAAAGTATAATTTTGCAAAAGTTGAGTTAAGGACTATTTTGAATAGTACATTAATTAAATAAGTGAAATGTGATGTTTTAGACCCCAAAAAATGAGATTCGGACCTAGAACGGGAGGAAAATTGAAAATCGAGAAAGTTGGTAAAATGGCTGTTTTGGTATCGAGGTAAGTTCATATGTTTAATAAGCATTTAATGATGCAAGTTTGAATGTTAGATTGAAATTTTAGCTATGAATACTTTAGTATTGACTTTCCAATATAATTATAATGTTCGATATTGACTCGACATTTTAATGGATGAATTGGTAAAATGCTGAAAAGTGGGAATTCCCGGTTGAACCTTTGGAATAAAAAAGATACGAATGAGGTAGCTAGGTCACATGTGTGGTACTAAGTGTAGGACACTATGTGTACAAGATAGCTACAAGATGGTTTTAGGTCACGTGTGTAGTACTAAGTGTAGGCTACTACGTGTACTAGACGGATAGGTCGCATGTGTAGTACTAAGTGCAGGCTACTATGCGTACCCAATAGTTTCGATCACATGTGTGGTACTAAGTGCAGGCCACTATGTGTAAGTGATGGTTTTGGTCACATGTGTAGTACTAAGTGCAGGCTACTATGTGCACCAGATAGCTTCGGCTACAAGGGTGGTACTATGTGCAGGCCACCGTATATCTATTATTATTCCGATGAGTTCAACGGGAAATTGACTAGGCGAAAATACAATGTGGCTATGTAATGACTAAGTGTGATTGAATATGATTATGTATGAATAAGTGCAAGTATATGCGTGTAAACTTATGATCAATGTGCTCGATATGTGATCGAACTTTGGTAAGATTGATACGGAGTAAGTGTTCTAGTGAAAGTTACTATAAAGAAAACATGAAAGAGTGAAATTTAGAAGTAAAACAGTTTTGGACAGCAGCAGTAGAGTAAATTTGAAAAATCACCAAAAATGGTATAATTGAATTTAGTAGTTGAGTGAGATGTGAAATTAAATATTATTGAGTCTATTTTCATATGAAAGAAACAGAGAAAGCAAAGAAATTCTGTATTTTGAGATATTTAGATTTTTTTGAGACTGGTGCAGAGTGATTTCGAGATCCCCTGTTCTGACTTGGAAAAATCATTAAAAATTTTAATAAAATAATTTTGGGACATAGTTTATATGGTTATATTACTTAATGAGTCTATTTTCAAATTAAACAAATTATAACATCATTTGAATTCTGCACAAGAAGAAAATTGATTCGTAGTGAAAAGTGTTAAAAATTGATTCGTAGTGAAAAGTGTTTAGAATAGTCAAATATTAATGAATAAACTATACTAATTGGCTGAGCCAAAAATTCTGGAAATTTCATGGTATGAAGACATGTGAGTCTAGTTTTAGGAAAAATTAACGGTTTGAAATTCGGAGCTCTGTAGCTCAAGAAATAAATAATTTAGTGACAGCGATTCAAGTAGACAGATTAATGTAAACATGAGTAATAAGGTATAAGCATGTGATTTAATGATTGTATCAATTTGAGAACTTATTGTGAGGATTTGTCATGTTGAGGCTTTGATAAGGCTACAAATGAGTAAGTTGGGAAAGTAAGAACTTAGCATTATTTATACAAGTTATGACAGCTTAGTAGTAAGCTAAATTCATTGCTAATGCTTATTATTTTTACATGTGAACTTACTAAGCTTTATAAGCTTACCCCCATTCCTTTCCCATGTTATAGAGCCCTAGTAAACAAGCTCAGGTTGGAAGTCGTCGGAGATCGCTTCACACTATCAAGCTATCTATGGGTATCTTTATTTATACATGATTTAAGTTATGGCATGTATAGGAACTTGACTAAGTCATTTTATATATGTGTTAATTAATTTGAAAAAATGTATTGTTTAGTCTGGTAATGCCTCATACTCAATTCTGGCATAGGATACGGGTAAGGGGTGTTACAAAATATTTATCATATAGTTCAGCAAACGATAACAAGATTCATCTTAGGTTTCATCTCCCTCAGGTATCTAAGGGTTTAGTTTATAATAATAAAGAAAGCATCTCAGAAGAAAAGATAAAACAAAACATAAGAAATCCCTAAAACCCCCTAAAGGAATTGAAGGAGGGATGCTCCGTCTTGAGTATGATTCCAGCTTCTTAAGATGAATCAACTAGCTATCTTCACGTAAATTCCCACAAATCTGTCCTCTTTGGCCTAGCTGGACGGCCACTGACTAAAGCCATCGGTTCCCCTCTTTTAGGTCATACTTAGGGTGTTTATATAGGCTTCTGAATGTGTTTCTTTGCCTCTAAGTATCCTAATCCGAGTGAAATTTCTCTTTGTCACGGCAGGGACACGCCCATGGCACACGCCCGTGTGAATCGTGGCCAGGCCGTGTTCGAGAATGTTAATGAGGCACGGCCGTGTGGTCTTGGGCCCAGGCTGTGTTGATTTTGTGATATGGCCCATTTACTCCGTTTTGGGCCCGTTTCTCGTTCTTTTCATCATCCGGTGCTCTTCTGAGTATAAAACATGAAAAAAAGAATTAAGAGCACCAAATTACACAATTCAAGGCTTAAATCATCCAAAAGCATGCTAAATGTGGGCTGGTTTATCAAATACCCCCACACTTAAGCTTTTGCTTGTCCTCAAGCAAAATTCTCAACACACAATTAAAATGAACTTCATTGACTCATAATATTCATCAATAATGTTTCTTCATAATTCAAAGATAATTCATACATGGATAATTCAACTCAAAGAGTCCTAAAGATTCAAACACTCAAAGTCATACATTTGTAGCACAAAGCATAGGTGTTTCCCCTCATCTAAATAATTACCCCTGATTCAAAATCGATAAGAATTAACATCCTCCCTAAAGATTCACTCAAATCACTCAAAGTGTTTAAGGTTCAAAATTAAGCACTCAAAAGTCAAACATGAAGAGTTAATCCCATAGGCTTGCATGAAAATCAAATCTCCACCACTATAATATGAGATGATACACAAATCAAAAGGTCTTTAACAGGGTTGTAACGAGGCTTGGGTTAAAGGTGTGGATAAAGGCTGGATTAGAGGGTTAGAATCGAGATTGACCTAAAAAATTACCTAACTAGAGATATCAAACTGATAATAAGTACATAAATTGAAAACTTGTACTACTAATAATAAAACTCTGATATGAGCTTCTTCTTCAATAATTGGAATTTAACGTATAAGCTCACCTAATCACAAAACTAATAGTTAATATACTTCGATTTTTTTTTTAGAACAAGTCAAATATAAAGGATAGATTTAATAATTGAAATAGATAAAATAGTTAGGCAACTGATCAAATCAAATCTCGACATAAGGGTAGTCAAAAGGAATGGTGATAACAAATACAAAGGGTTTTGGGTTAATATTAGTAGGTGAGTCAATAAAAAAGGGTTGTTAGGATTAGAAAGGTTCACTAGGGGTTAATTATGAAGGTGGGCTTTTAGTGGGGTAAGTGGGTTAAATCCTAGGTGCCTTTATCATCTCTGTATATCAAATCAAAGGTGTGGTCTCGACATGTATAATCGATGTAAGTTCTAGAATAACAAATCAATGTTGGCACACTCATAATCAATAGAGCAAGAAAAAGAATATATGCTCTAAAAGGCTCAAAATCTCACAAAAATTATGGGTATTTTGATGTCAACCTTGTAAATTTAAAACTTCAAAGTAATATTCAAATTTAGGTAGACAACCTAGAAAACAAAATTTAATTTCTGAAAAATAGACTTTCATGCTTGATTCTCTAGTATATTAAAGTTTTCATCATCAATGCACAATTATCAATGACTTAATCTAAAACATATCAATAAAAATCATAAATAAAAGGAATTTTCATTCTAATCATAATATGAGAAACTTACTTTAGAACAAGGCATAATTCAGGGATTTTCAAATAATACTATAGTTATCCCCCCATACTTAAGATGTACATTACCCTCAATGTACAAAGGTAGATAATGATCATATATTAAGAAAATCAAAAGAGAGGGAGAGAAGTGAAACTTCCTGAATTATGGATGAAATCCTTGGAGGATGTGAAAAATACGTTGGAGGGGTCGTCCTTGATGATGGTACTGTGCTAGATGAAGAAATTGGAAAGCTCATGAAGAATTAGCCAGGAATTAATAAAGCTCATTAAAAATAAACTATCTATGTATTTAAAGATAAGAAAGATAAAGAGAAAGAAAATAGAAAGTAAAATAAAATTTAAAGAAAAGATGAATGGACTGAAAAGTCCTTATTGTTGGATGGTTCGAGAGGTGATGTTATTCTAAGGATGCTTGTCGTCACTATGGTCATGATTGTGGTGATTCCCTAGTAGCCTTTAGAACCTAAATCAAAGAAACGAAGATAAAATAAACTAAATTAAGCAGAATGGAAGTAAAGATAAGAAAAATAAAGAAAACGAGAAAATAAAGATAAAGACTAAATGGACTCAAAGACCTTTAGCTTGTCAAGAGAATAAAGCGGCTGGCATGAACTTATGTAGATCGGTCTCCCACGGGGAGACTGTGCTTGGGTCCTTCCACTTCTTCGACATAGATGTGGTGTAGCTCAAGAGTTAGATGAAGGACTAAAGAGGAAGAGTATGGAAGGGGAGGGGTCTGAGGGATGGGATGAAGGGAAAGAGATGGGGGGTAGGTGAGAAGAAGGAGGGGTGGGGGTGGGTTAAATAGAATTTTGGGGCCTGGTGCTTTCCCACGCCTGTGTACCATGGGCATGCCAAGTCACACGGCAGTCTCGCACGACCGTGTTGTGTATCGTTCATTTTCTCCAGCCCATGTTCAGGTCGCCACTCCCGTGTATGATCTAACAGTGTCAGCCACGGTCGCCTTGCACGGCTGTGGCGTGGTAGTTGGAGTCCGTGACTCCAAGATATGATTCGTTCTGACTCGTACCATTTATGCCATGTCAGTACGGAGATTCGGTGTATCCACACGGCTACGGCCACGGCCGTGTGGCTTATGAATCTGCAATTTTGGTCAGTTTATATTCAAGTGCTAAATAGGAAAAATAAAATTAAGGAAAATAATAAAAAATGTAAAAATAAATGGGGTTAGTGCTTGGGTTGCCTCTCGAGAAGCGCTCGTTTAAAGTCTTAAGCTAGACTTCCCTCTCATTCGCCTAATCATGGTGGCTTGAAAAGTTGAATATCTTCCCTCATGCTATCTGTCTTACTAACAGTATATAGTTCAAGTCGAGTAGTGTTTATCTTAAAAATGCCAAAAATAGGATTACTTACCTCGACCGTTCCGTATGGGAAAACATTGATTACCTTAAAAGGGATTTCTTTGTTCGTGTTGGGGTCAGGAGGAGATATTCGTGGGTCTGCTTTATCTAACAATACCTGATCTTGAATTTTGAACTTGTCTGTCTCGTAGAGTGGCTTTGGTTCTATTTCGTGTATCCCTAGTTTTTCCTTGAAATGCATCTTCCACTCTTCTGGTTCATCGATCTGAATCCCTTGTTCCTCATGAGTTATTTCTTTGTTGGCACGGGGTCTAGGATCGAGTTCAGTTGTGTTCTTTTGTGGTGCTTCCTGAAAAGAAGGGTTAACTGAATGGTTATCAATAGAATTTACTTTCTCACCTTGATTATTCGATGTCCTAGCTGAATCGAGAGCTTGAGGAGTGACTGTCTCGTCATCTATACAGAGTATGAGTTCGCCTGCGTCGACATCAATTTTAGTCCTGGCAGTTGCTAAGAATGGTTTAGTCCTAGCAGTTGCTAAGAATGGTCTTCCTAAAATTAGGGGGATTGTGTTGTTCTCATCCATGTCTAAAACGACAAAGTCTAATGGGAATACGAATTTATCAATCTTCACAAGTACATCTTCGATTAGACCCCTAGGGATTCTAATGCTTTTATCAGCTAACTGAATGCTCATCCTAGTTTGTTTGGGTTTCCCTAGACCTAGTTGTCTAAACATTTTATAAGGCATGACATTTATGCTTGCCCCTAAATCAGCTAACGCATTATCAATAGATAAACTACCAATTAAGCATGGAATTGCAAAACTCCCTGGATTTTTTAATTTCCGTGGTAGTCTATTTTGCAACATTGCTGAGCACACTGCGTTTAGTTCCACATGCGATTCCTCGTCTATCTTCCGCTTATTTGTCAATAGCTTCTTTAAAAATTTCCTAGAATCGCATCGTGATGAGAGCTTCAAGCAACGTAAGTTAATATGTAATTTCTTTAAAAGTTTAAGAAACTTACCGAACTGTTCCTCTATGTCATCCCTCTTCATTGCTACGGGATATGGTATGCGAGGTTGGTATTCTTTGATTACCGATTTTGGCTTATTATTTATCTCAACCTTACCTTTTTCTACCACATTCTCTTGCCTTAAATTGGGTTTGTCTAACCCTCCACTATCTTGAGCTATTATGGCTTGAATTTGCTCCTTTGGGTTAGTCTCGGTGTTACTTGGCAGGCTTCCTTGTGGTCTTTCAGAGATCAGCTTAGAAGTTGCCCTAATTGTTTCTCGATCCCTTGAATCGATGTTTGTTGATTTTTAAGTGTTGTCTCAGTATTCTGGAATCGTGTTTCTGTGACTGCTATGAATTTTGTCAGCATCTCCTCGAGGTTCGGCTTCTTTTCCTGTGGGTAGGGTTATTGTTGGAAGTTTTGGGATGGTTGTTGCCTTTGATTTCCTTGACCACCCCATGAGAAATTGGGGTGGTTCTTTCAACCTGGATTATAAGTATTACTATAAGGGTTATTGTTAGATCGAAAATTGTTACCCATATAGTTCATTTGTTCACTCTCTATGCCCTGCCCGTAGGGTGGGTACTCAGGATTTGCCACGCCTCCACTTGTCCATATTGCATGACTAGGTGTACCTGTGAAGAACACAAACCATCAATCTTTTTATGTAACATATCTACCTGATTTGATAGCATGGTTACTGTGTAGAGGTTGAAAAATCTGGCTTCTTTTGCTGGCCTTGTCCTTGTAACTTGCCACTGATAGTTATTCAATGACATCTCCTCCATAAACTCGTAGGCTGCTTTAGGAGTTTTGTTATTCAGAGTTCCGTCGGTGGCTGAATCGATTAATTGTTGTTGAGGGGTTCACACTGTTGTAAAAAGTTTGGACCTGTAGCCACAGGGTAATCCATGGTGTGGACACCTTCTCAACAAATCCTTGTATCTCTCCCATGCGTCATAAAGTGTCTCTAAATCCATCTGCACAAAAGAAGAGATATCATTCCTTAGCTTGGCCGTTTTGGCCGGCGAAAAATATTTTAATAAAAATTTTTCGGGCATTTGATCCCATGTAGTGATTGATCCTCGTGGAGGAGAATGCAACCACTGTTTGGCTTTATTCCTCAAAGAAAAGGGAAATAATCGAAGACGGATGGCATCATCAGTAACGCCATTTATCTTGAAAGTGTCGCAAAATTCTAGGAAATTTGTCAAGTGATTATTTGGATCTTCATCCTGCAAACCATCAAACAGAACAAATTGCTGTATCATCTGAATTGTGTTAGGTTTCAGTTCAAAATTATTTGCAGCAATAAAAGGTCTAACGATACTTGACTCAGTTCCTGTTAAACTAGGTTTAGCATAATCATACATAGTTCGAGGAGCATGATCTTCGGCCATCTCTTTAGTAGTATTAACTTCGTCTTCTTGCTCTTCTTGTATGTAGTTTAAGCTTCGCCTTATCTCTCTACGATTTCTATAAATAGTACCTTCAATATTGCTGTCGTAAAGTAGGGGTCCTGTCGGGTTCCTTATAGTCATAAACTAGAGGTACCTGAAAGGAACAAAAGAAAGGAAATTAGCAAAGTTAAAAATAGACTGAGAAATAAAAGTAAATCGCAAAAAATAAAAATGGCTAAAGTAATAAAAATTGAGCTTTCGTAATATTTCAGTTCCCCGGCAACGGTGCCAAAAACTTGATCGGTGTTTTATGCAATGTCAAAGTCTTAAAATTTATATAAAGAATGATCGAACCTGGAAACTAACTATGACTACGATTTGAGGCAATCGCACTTATCGAACAGTAGTATAGTTAAGGCAAGACCGAATTGTTAAACCCAAAGGAACTAAAAGTACTAATACTAACTTTTTTCTTATTATCTAACCTAAAATAGAGGAAATTTGTTGTTTAATCTAAATTAACTAACTACTAAACTAAACACTCTAAGACAAAGAAGAATGAAATTGGGGAAAATAACTTTGGGAAAAACCAATTGAATAAGACAATACCCGAGGAAGAATCCACCTAAACTTCACTTGTTATCTAACTCTGAACCAGACGATTTATTCACTTGACTTGATCCGTAGGATTCCCTAACGTATACTAATCCCTCTCTCAAGGCGGCTAACGTCTAACCCTAGGTTGATTAATTGAAATCTCTTTCTAATTAAAACCCCTAGAATTGCATTAACTCGATCTATGGACTCCCATATTAGGTTAGACCCTAATCTGGCAGATTTTCGTCACCCTATCTCTAGGTGTGTGAGCAACTCCGCTTAACTATGCTAGATCTACTCTTAGGCAGGAACTTCTGCTCCTCCACCTAAGCACATCACAGTTGAAGTAATATCCCATAAATATTAACACATAATTAAGAACAAGTCAAATATTTATCATATAGTTCAGCAAACGATAACAAGATTCATCTTAGGATTCATCCCCCTCAGGTATCTGAGGGTTTAGCTCATAATAATAAAAGAAAACATCTCAGAAGAAAAGATAAAACAAAACATAAGAAATCCCTAAAACCACCTGAAGGAATTGAAGGAGAGATCCTCCGTCTTGAGTATGAGTCCGGCTTCTTGAGATTAATCAACTGGCTATCTTCGCGTAAATTCCCACAAATCTGACCTCTTTGTCCTAGCTAGACGGTCCTTGACCAAAGCCCTCGGTTCCCCATTTTAGGTCATACTTAGGGTGTTTATATAGGTTTCTGAATGTGTTTCTTCGCCTCTAAGTATCCTAATCTGAGTGAAATTTCTCTTTGTCACGGCAGGGAGACGCCCATGGCACATGCTCGTGTAAATCGTGGCCAGGCCGTGTTCGAGATTGTAAATGAGGCATGGTCGTGTAGTCTTGGGCCCAGGCCGTGTTGATTTCGTGATATGGTCCATTTACTTCATTTTGGGCTTGTTTCTCATTCTTTTCATCATCCGGTGCTCTTCTGAGTATAAAACATGAAAACAAAGGATTAAGAGCACCAAATTACACAATTCAGGGCTTAAATTATCCAAAAGCGTGCTAAATGTGGGCTTAAAATATGTTACTATTACAATTTATCAATCATGCTTGAATATATGTATGTGTTTTAGTTGTGTAAATTGGAATGAATAGAAATGAAATAGAATATGGGGACTTGTTGATTAGTTGGTATGACTTTGATTATCAATTGTGAATGATATGAATTGGTATATTGTTTGTAGGTATTACCTTAATGTGGGTGGCACTATGGCCTTGCAAATGGCCTGTTTTGCCTACACGGCTGTGGCACATGGGCGTGCCTGGTAGCCGTGTGGTTAAGTCAGTATCTAGCCTAACTTTACACGGCCATGGTACACAGGCGTGCCTGGTAGCCGTGTGGTAAAGTCAGTAGCTAGCCTAATGTTACACGGCAATGGCAAACGAGCGTGCCCGGTGGCCGTGTGGATAAGTCAGTATGCATGCTCTGATTTGGCATGGCCAGGACACATGGGTGTGTCTAGTAGCCGTGGGAGGCACACAGCCTACCTACACGGGCGTGTGACCTCTGTAACTTAGGAAAGTTTTAAATTTTTGAGAATTTTAGAATGTGTTCGGTTTAGTCTCGACCCTTTGCTAAAGCATGATTTAGGTCTCGTTGATCTGTAAAAGGGACATTTTGATGCGATTGATGATTTTGTATTACTAAATGTCTATAAAAGTTTTCGAACTGTCTGGTAAGGCCTTTAACCCTAATCTGGCGACAGATACGAGTTAGGGGTGTTACAAATATTGTAACAAATTCCATCATGGGGAATGTCGGTCTAGAAGTAGAGCTTGTTTCTGATGTGGTTCACTTAAGCATTTTTCAGAGATTATCCCGAAAGAATTGAAAAAGAGATAAAACTAGCTCCAAATCCTAGTAATCCTGCCTCGAGAGGCAGACCACCACATTATCCCTGCAATGTTGGTAGTAGTCGAGGTACTACCAAGGATACAATAGTTAGATCTGAGGCACGAGCACCTACAAGAACATATGCCATTCGTGCTAAAGAAGATGCCTTTACACCAGACATTATTACTAGTACATTTTCTCTACTTGATAATGATATTATTTCATTGATTGATCCTAGTTCCACACATTCATATATATGCACGAACTTAGTGACTGTTAAAAATTTACCTGTTGAATTTACTGAATTTGTTGTTGAAGTTTCAAACCCCCTGGGTCAGTGTGTTATGGTGAATAAAGTTTGTAAGAACTGTCCATTGATGGTAAAAGGATATTGCTTTTTGGCTAACTTGATGTTATCGCCATTTGATGAATTTGATGTGATTTTGGGAATGGATTGGTTAACCCAATATGATGCAGTGGTAAATTGTAAGTAGAAATATATTGTATTGAAATGTGAGAATGATGAATTGCTTCATGTTGAATCCGATAAAGTGGATGGATTACCGAATATGATTTCAGTAATAACGGCACAAAAATATGTTCGAAAGGGTTATGATGCTTACCTTGCATATATGTTGGATATTAAGGTGTCTGAGTCAAAGATTCAATCAGTGCCAGTTGTATGTGAATTTCCTGATGTATTCCCAGAAGAATTACCTGGTTTACCACCAGATACAGACATGGAATTCTTTACAGATCTCGTTCTGGGATGGACACCGATGTTTATAGCACCTTAGAAAATGGCTCTTACTGAATTGAAAGAGCTGAAAGCACAGTTGCAAGAGTTGATTGAAAGAGGTTTTGCTCAACCTAGTTTCTCGCCTTGGGGTGCTCCGATTTTGTTTGTAAAGAAGAAGGATGGGTCGTTGAGGCTGTGTATTGATTACAGTCAACTTACCAAAGTTACAATATCATTACTTCGTATTGATAACTTGTTTGACCAGTTAAAATGTGCCACTGTATTTTTGAAGATTGATCTTCGTTCTGGCTATTATCAATTACATGTAAAAGAATCTTATGTGCCTAAGACAACTTTTAGAACCAGGAATGGACACTATGAGTTTCTTGTGATGCCATTCGGCTTAACAAATGCACATACAGTGTTTATGGATTTGATGAACAGGATTTTCAGTCCGTATTTGGACAGGTTTATGGTGGTACTTATAGATGATATTTTGGTTTACTCCTGAGATGAAAATGAACATGCTGAGCATTTTAGAATAGTGTTGCAAACCCTACGAGAGAAACAACTGTATGTCAAATTCAATAAATATGAATTTTTGCTATGGGAAGTTAGTTTTCTTGGGAACATAGTACCTGCTGAAGGTGTCAGAGTAGACCCGAATAAAATTTTAGCCATTGTTAATTGGAAGCCACCGAAGAATGTGTCTGAAGTCTGAAGTTTTCTGGGACTAGTTGGTTACTATCGGAGATTTGTAAAAAGTTTTTCAATGATAGCTTCTCCAATGACTCTTTTACTATAGAAAGATGTAAAGTTCGAGTGGATTGATAAATGTCAGTAGAGTTTTGACAAATTAAAAGCTTTATTGACAGAAGCACCTGTGTTAGTCCAGCCTGAATCCGGTAAGGAATTTATAGTTTACAGTGATGTGTCATTGAATGGCTTAGGTTGTGTACTGATGCAAGATGATAAAGTAGCAGCCTATACTTCATGACAGCTAAAGCCACATGAAAAAAACTATCTGACACATGATCTGGAATTGGTTGCAATAGTGTTTGCATTGAAAATCTAGCGACATTACTTATTTGGTGAAAAATGTCACATATTCACTAGTCATAACAGTCTGAAATATTTGATGTCACAGAAAGATTTGAATTTGAGACAGCTCAAATGGCTTGAGTTATTGAAAGATTATGATCTTGTTATTGACTACCATCCGGGGAAAGCCAACGTAGTGGCAGATGCTTTGAGCAGAAAATCTTTGTATACTTTGTGAGTAATGAATACTCGAATATCATTGTCTGATGATGGTTTGACCATAGCTGAGTTAAAATTTAGACCAATGTTTTTGCAATAGATTTCTGAAGCTCAGAAAAATGATAGTAAGTTGCACGTAAAATTTTAGATAAGGACTGATGGTTGTTTGTAATTCAGAGGCAGAGTATGTGTGCCAAAAAGTTCAGAACTGATACAGAAGATTTTGAATGAACCTCATAATGATAACATGTCTATACATCCTAGTAGTAATAAAATTTATAATGATCTGAAAAAGATATACTGGTGGCCAAGAGTGAAACGAGATATTTCTAAGTTTGTATCTAAATGTTTGATATGTCAACAAGTAAAAGCTGAACATCAGTTGCCTTCTGGACTATTACAGCCAGTTACGAGACCAGAATGGAAATGGGAAAGAAATACTATGGACTTTGTATTCCTATCTCCAAATAAGAAGGATGCCATTTGGGTAATTGTTGATCGGTTGACAAAGTCTGCAGACTTTATTCCAGTACGTATAGATTGTTCTTTGGATAGACTGGTTGAGTTATATGTTTTTGAGATTGTTAGATTGGATGGAGTGCCTGTCTCCATCATTTTAGATAGAGATCCTCGGTTTACATCTCGATTCTGAAGCAAATTGTAAGAAGTTCTGGGTACTCAGTTACACTTTATCTCTGAATTTCATCCCCAAACAGATGGTAATCTGAACAGGTAATATAGATCTTGGAATATATGCTTTGGTGTTGTGTACTTGAGTTTGAAGGTAATTGGGAAAGGTATTTTTCTTTGGTCGAATTTGCTTATAATAATAGTTATTAGTCTAGTATTAAAATGGCACCGTATGAAGCCTTGTATGGTCGCAAATGTAAGATTCCATTATACTGGACAGAACGCAGTGAGAAAAAGTTACACGGGGTTGACTTGGTTCGAGAGACTAAGGAAAAAGTGAAGGTAATTCGATATAGCTTGAAAGCAGCCTCGGATCGGCAAAAGTCTAATGTTGATTTAAAAAGAAAAGAGATAGAATTTCATGTTGGTGACAAAGTATTCTTGAAAGTGTCACCTTAGAAGAAAGTACTCCGGTTTGGTCGTAAAGGGAAATTGACTCCACAGTTCATTGGACCATATGAGATTATAGAAAGAATTGGACCGATTGCATATCGGTTAGCTTTACCACTAGAGCTTGATCAGATTCATAATGTTTTTTATGTGTCTATGCCATGGTGGTATCAATCCGACCCTTCACATGTTATCGCTCCGACTGAGGTAGAGATTCATCCTGATATGACATATGGTGAAGAAACAATCAAAATCTTAGCTCGGGAAACAAAAGAGTTAAGAAATAAAAAGGTAGCTTTGGTAAAAGTTCTTTGGCAAAGACATGGTATAGACGAGGCTACCTGGGAGTCGTAGGAAACTATGAGGAAGCAATACCCAAATCTTTTTACTGGTAAGATTTTTGAGGACAAAAATCCCTAAAGGGGGAGAGTTGTAACAACCTATTTTTCAGTGAAATTAGAATAGTGGTTTCAGGACCACAGATCCGACCCAAAATATAATTTATTTTTATTTTATATATGGTCCGTAATATGATAGTCAGGACATGTGAAAATTTTACATGAAAATTTTATTGATTTAGGGCCTAATTACGAAAAGGACTAAATCGCATAAAATAAGAAAGTTTAATTCTATTAGCTATAAGGATCAAATAGCTATGGAATTCAAAACTAGAGGTTCGTATATGGTAATTAGACCATTGAGAAAAGTATGAAGATTTTTCATGGTGACTCATCCATGGAATTATAGAAAATGGTCATGGACTAAATTGGAAATAGCAAAAATTTAGTTATTTAAAAGATGATAAAAGAAAATATCATCTTATTATTTTCATCTTCAACCTAAAATTCTTTGGAAACCCTAGGAGAGAGAGGAGAAACTTTCAAGGCCTAATTAGATAAGTTTCCTTGTCCCATTTTTAGTAATTTTGGTATTTTTATAATTGGGATAACTTAATTTCACTATTTGGGGGATTAATTTGAAAAGTTATCAAAGTATGAAAATGGGTCATGGATGTATTATGCTGGAAATTAGGATTTTATGGTAGAAAATGAAACATTATTGATCAATAAACAACTTTTACAAAGTGATTTTTGATGAAAACATGATTTAGGGACTAAAATGAAAAGTTGTAAAATTTGATGAAAAATTCTGAAATTTTATGAATACATGTGCTTGAAAATTTTTAATGGGGCTTTGGTTAGGCTTGGAATAGGGAGTAATTTGAACAAGTTTCTTTTTTCAGGACTGGGGACAAAATCAGAATTTATGGAAAAGTTAGGTGCAAAATGGTAATTTTGCCTAGGACGTAAAGTGAGTCCATTTAAATATGAAATGTATGAAACTGATGGTTAAATTCATTTACATAGATCTGGACAACACTAATTCCAGGTTAGATCGAGGAAAAGAAAAGGTCTCGGATTAGTAGATTTCTAACGCGAACAAGTGTCGAGGTAAGTTTGTGTAACTTAATCAGACATGTAATTATGTTGTGTTGTATGTAATGTGATTTATGTTGATGTGCTTACTTGTATACTATAATGGAAAATCGATATATGCTTAAAATGTGAAAAATGGTTAAGTCCCGATTGAATATTGGATTCCGATAATTATATGAGCTTACCCAAAATTAATGAAGTCCTGCATTTGTTGCGGATGAGATTTAGCTCGGACGAGTAATCCCATTGACCTTGTTATAGAAAGGATTTAGCCCAAATGGGAAATCCCAGTATAATACCTTTCGAGCATATGTTATGATTAGGGTTTAGCCTGGACTGGTAATCCTGTTATACGATATATGGCTTAAGAGAGTGCTTCTTGGTTAGTGCCCTGTTGGGTACCCTTGAATAAGAAATTGATGGATTATTGAATCGTACACTTCAAGTGTACTACTTAAGCATCCATCAGAATTTAATGATCCGACGGACATAAAACTCCTGACATGGCTTGAAAATCTTGAGATGATATGATAATGACTCGAAAGAATATTGCTTGATGAGCTCATCTATATTACTTGATTGATATGAAGATGTTGGTGACTAACATATTTGATTGAATGTATGTGATTAGGCAATTTAGCCAAATGGATGGAAACATAACATTGTATGCCTAGAATTTAATAAGTAAGATTGGTAAGTTTAGTTTCCGTTATACGAACTTACTAAGCATGTAATGCTTACTCTGTTTATTTTCCCCTGTTTTATAGTGCTCGGAAGCTCGCGAGGGTTGGAGATCGTTGCAGCATCGTCACACTATCAACTAGAATTTTGGGTATAATGGCATGTATAGGACAACTTGATCGATAGTGGCTTGAAATGTTATTTTGTAACCTAGCCATTGAAATGGCTAGTAATGGTTCATTTTGGTATGAGTAAGTAGATTATTATGATATATTCATATACATGTTTTATGTTAAGAATATGTGATCAATGTTGTGAATGCCTAAGATGTTCCAAGGTAAGTCTATAAACACTTATGCATGTAGTGATATGCTATGTTGAATGATAGAAATTAGCTAATTTGAATGCTTGAATTGGTTGGTATTGGATGTGTGTTTCAAGTGCAAGTCTTGGGTGAAATTTTGGGTGAGAAATGAAGCTAGAAATGGCTTCATTTTGTCCACACGGGCAGACACACAGGTGTGTGTCTAAATTGTGTGTGACACACGACCTGGTAACACAAGCATGTAGTTAGGCCGTGTGTCCCCTGCACCTTATTTATGAGAAACAAAATGCTCAGAATTGGGCACATGTGCAGAGATACGGGCGTGTGTCTTGGCCATGTGAAGCCTGCACCTAATTCGAATTAATTTATTTAACCACACGGCCTAACACACGGGCGTGTGGCACAAGTTAGAGAGCAACCTAAACCGAACACGGCCTATAGCACGGGCGTGTTCCAGGGTCACACGGGCATGTCCCTTGGACCACACGAGCATGTGAGTCCTGTTAGAGGTTTTGAGAAAAATTCTTAGAGGTTCTGATTAATTCTTGATTCAATTCCAATGCTCGTATTGGGCCTTGAAGGCCCGATCAAGGGACAGTTTGGATGATCTCGGTAAATGAATAGTAACTTTTTATACTTTAATAGAAGATGTTCTGAATGTTCTAGTAATGCTCTGAAACCCTGTTTCGACAACGGGTACAGGCTAGAAGGTTACAATTGAAACCAAGTTTCACCATGAAAGCTAAATTCTGACCATTGAGATGCCAAAACCCAAACCCTCCATACGATCTAGGTTGATAAATAACATCCCAACTCACTAACGCCATTTTCCTACTACCACCAGAAGAACCCAAAATAAAGTGTCGTATCAAACCTTCAATTTCATCAGAAACACCTTTTGGGACCATTAAGGACTGCATTAGGTAGCTAGGAATGGATAAAGCGACAGATTGTGCAAGAGTAACTCTTCCGGTGAAAGAGAGTTTCTTAGCCTCCCAACTAGAGAGTTTTTTTTTTCCGAACCTTATCAATCACAAAACTTAGTGTACCTTAGGTGATTCAATAGAGAAGGAGAGGGACTCCCAGATAATGTCCAAGGTCATGGACTGGTCGAAACACGAGCAAATTAGTAACCTTCCCTACTACATCCTCCTTTACCCTTGTAGAGAAAAAAATTAGCCTTACGAGCATTTACCTTGTGTCCTGAGTGCTTATAGAAACTCATAATGAAGTCCTTAAGAAGTTTACTATGCTTCAAGTCTATTTTATAGAAAATCATAAGGTCATCTGAAAAGAAAAAATGCAATATAGCTGGACCTTTATGAGATAAGCGAATGGGATTCCACTTTGTAGAAGAAATGGTCGAATGGAACCTATGACCAAATCATCCCAGGCACAACACAAACAAATATGGAGAGAGAGGGCAACCCTGACGAATTCCTCTAACAGGTTTGGACTTGTCAGACAGAACACCGTACCAAAGAACCTGCATAATGGACGTTGAAATAGCTGACATGGTGACCTATATTAGAAAATTAGGGATAGATACAGATCTAAGAAAGGCTTCCACAAAATCCCACCAAATCTATCGTAAGCCTTTTCCAAATCAATTTTAACAACAATCCATTCCATAGTACCCTTACCTCTCATAATATGCAAAACTTCCTACGTTATAATCACATGCATGCTCTTGGCCTATGATATTAAGAAATTCAATCTTGAACCTATTCCCTATCACCTTCATAACAAGTTTATATGAAACAGAGCAGAGGCTAGTAGGTCGGAATTGAGAGAAGCTCTCAAGGTTCTGAACTTTTGGGATTAGAATGATCAGGGTGTTATGTAGATCCGAATCAATAACATTACCCTCAAAGATCCCCCTAACCCAGTTGTAGATTGCTTATCCTACAACATTTCATTGTTTCTAAAAGAACAAAGTGTTAAAATTGTCACTTCCTAGTGCCTTTAGCGAGGCCATATGTCTTCCAAGGAAGTCAACATCCATATACTCAAGTCGTGGATAGCCACTCGTAGGAAAATTCCCCATAGAACTAGGAGTCTCACCATATAGCTTTTGAAAAAACTTAACAACCTCTATTTTTAGAGTCTCGGGATAAAAAATCCATTCGCCATCCGAGCTACGCAAGGTTGTTATTGTTACATCCTAATTTTGGTGAAATCGAAACAGTGGTTTCGAGACAACAAATCTAACCCAAAAATATAATTTATTTTTATTTTATTAAATAGTCCGTATTATGATAGATATGATATGTGAAAATTTTGGTACGAAAATTTTATTGATTTAGTGCTTAATTACTAGAAGAACTAAATCGCATAAAATGCGAAAGTTGAACTCTAGAAGCTATAAGGATTAAATAGCTATGGAATTCAAAATTAGAGGTCCTTATATGGTAATTAGACCATTAAAAAAGGTATGTACATTTTTTTTGGTGACTCATCCATGGAAATATTAGAAATGGCTAGGGACTAAATTTGAAATCAACAAATTAAAAAGATGATAGAAAAATAAAAAGAAATTATCATCTTTTCTATTCATCTTCTTCCCCAATATTTTCCATGGAAACCCTAGGAGAGAGGAAGAGAACTTACCAAGCTTGAAAAGGTATGAAATCAATTCCTGTTTTTAATGATTTTTATATTTTTAGAATCGGGATAGCCTAATAATTCTATTTGTGGGATTTATTTGAAAAGATAACAAAGTGTAGAAACTTTGCCATGGATGTAAATGCTGGAAATTTGAAATTTATGGTAGAAAATGAAAGATAGTTGATAGATAAACAACTTTTACAAAGCAATTTTTCATGGAAACTTAGTTAGGGACTAAAATGATAAAAGTAGTAAAACCCATGAAAAATGCTGAAATTTGTGAAATGTTTGTGCTGTAAAAATTGTTATTTAAATTTTGGTTAGTATTGAAAAGAGAAATAGATTGTATGATTTTCATTTTCGAGCCTAGGGACGAAATTGGAATTTTTGAAAAGAGTAGGGGCAAAATAGTAAATTTGCCTAGGATGTAGTAGAATGCAAGTGTACGTAAAATGTGATGAGTTATTAACTAAATTTGCTTATATCGACCCGGAAAGACCAACTACGAAATTAGATCGAGGGAAACAAAAAGTTTTGGATTAGTTGGAATTCAAACACAAACAATTGTCAAAGTAAGTTCGTGTAACTTAAATATGTATGTTAAATTGCTTGAATTGAATTATATGATTTTAATGATATGTATGTGATGATGAACATAATGAAATAACTATAATTTAGAAAATATGGATAAAATGTCATGTCCTAGTTGAACATTGAAATTCGATGAATTGTGGTGATTTTTTGAAACAAGTAGGATATGACAAATGTTACAAATAGGATTTAGCCCAGACGGGTAATCTTGAATTAAGCCTCTCGAGCATAGTTACAGATTGGGTTTAGCCTTGACGGGTAACCCTAATTAAGCTCTTTAGAGCATTGGTCACAAAAATGATTTAGCCTAGACTGGCAATCCTAAATGAATCTTGTGAACGTCAGTTGAAAAATCGAGATTTAGCCTGGACTGGTAATCCTATTGTAAAATATGTGGCTCGAGAGTGTGCTCTTTGAACTTATGCCCAATAGGTAATTATGAATATGAATTGACGGATAATTTTTATGTATATCTTATGTACATCACCTGAATGTTTATCGAAATTTCATTAGTTCAACGTAAAAGACTCTGAAAATATGGAAAGGCGGAATTAATGGAAGTTTGTATGTAATGAGCTCATTTATGTTTACTTGATATTTATATGATGTTATATGACTAACTTGCTTGATCAAGTGTATATGTTTAGGTGAACTGCCTATAATGGATGAAATGAATGTTTATGTATGCTTGTTTCAATAGATATGACAAGTAAGTTTATTTTTCGTTATACGAACCTACTAAGAATGAAAATACTTACCCCATTTACTTTTCCCTTATTTTATAGTGCTCGTAAGCTCACTAAGGTTGGAGGATCGGTCAGAGCATAATCACACTATCCACTATCTCCTTTTTGGTATATTTAGAAATCTCATTTTGGTATAATGGCATGTATAGGCTTATTTGGCCAAATAATGACTTGTAAGTGATGATTTGTAATCTAGCCATTGGAATGGCTAGTAATGATTTATTTGGTGTGTTTATAAGTTATTTCATGTTCAATGCTTATGTGTTAAATGTGATGTTATGCCATGATAGATGTTAGTTTAGGCTTGGTTTTAATGCTTGATTTGGATGGTATAAACATGCAAATATTGGTGTAGGTTGTTGGCAAATTTGAGTGAGAAAATAAAGCTGTCTAGGCCGTGTGTCACACATGGCCTACCCCATAGGCGTGTAGTCAGATCGTGTGTCCCCTGCACCTTAAATTTGAGAAAACAGAATGCTCAGAATTGAGCACACAGGCAGAGACACAGGCGTGTGTCTCAACCGTGTGGTTGACACGGCCTTGAACACGGACGTGTTACACGGGCATGTGAAAATTGTACCTAATTTTGAAAATAAAAATTCTCCACACGGCCTAGCACACGAGCATGTGACTTGGTCGTGTGACTTAAATTTCTTCATGCCTAAGAAGTCAGAGAGTTACATGGGTTAGGGACATGCATGTGAGACCACACGGCCTGACTACACGGGCGTGTCCCAAGACCACATGGGCGTGTAAGCCTTGTACTTGGGAAAATTTTTGGAATTTCACGAAAAATTCCCTAAGATCCCGATTTGTTTCTAATGCTGGTATTGGGCCTCGAGGGCCCATTTAAGGGACGTTATGTATAATCTCGGTAAATGAATAGTGATTAACATGAAATGTTTGTAAATGTTTAGAAAATCTCTGGTAACGCTCTGTAACCCTGTTTCGGCAAAGGATACGGGTTAGGGGTGTTATAGTTATATTATTTAATTTTCGCTTCTCAATCGTATACCTATGAAAATACCTAGTATTACGGTCTCCTAATTTCAACTAATCACATCTTGATTTCAGTTTCCAGAGTAACTCCTCATGATAAAGAACATTCTCTAATTCCTCTCAGGTTTCCAATTCGCGTTGTGCCAAGTTATTAGAACTAAAGGCATCCATTGCGTGCTGAATACTGACTAAATTATTAATCAATTATGCTTTTCGAGTGCTGCAATGCCCATAGACACATTTATTCCAATCCCTAAGTCTTTCAATGAGGTCATTAAAAGAGCTAAAAATGTTACAGTCGAAACTCCAATTATTCGAAAGAAACTCCAAAAAATTAAGATGTTCCAACCACCCAACTAAAACACGGAAAGGCTTGCCTTTAGGTGGGGAAAATTTGCCTGTAAAGAGAATAAAATAAGCTCATGATCTGATTTAATTCTTGAGAGATGGGTCACCACGCAATCAAGGAAAGCTTCCAACCAAGCATCATTACCAAGAGCGTGATCCAAACACTCGAAGAGAGAACCATGATGCCAAGTGAACCGGGAACCCCTAAAGCTTAAATCATGGACCTTATTATTATCGACAAAATCAACAAAAAAAAGGGCATCTATGGCCTGCCACTTGGCCACCCTTCTTCTCATCTGTCGAGAGAATGGTGTTAAAATCCCTAATAGCCAACCAAGGATAATGACCTGAAGGGAAAGATAACCATAAATCATTCCAGAGAAGCCTCCTTTCTTGTCTATTTGAGCAACCATAAACGAAAGAAACAAAAATATGCCGCTACTGAAGAATAGATGATATACGAGTCAAAAAAAAACTGAGGATCATTTCTGATCACCTCTACATTAATAGACTCCTTCCATCCAAGCCAAATACCACCCGAGAAGCCAATTGATTCCACCCTGTGAGTTCTATCCAACCCCAATTTTGCAATAATAGTATCAACTTTAAGACCACTGAACCTCGTTTCAAGCAAACTAAAAATATCTTGTTTAAACTCATTATTATATTCCCAAAAAAATTAGTGGAAATTTCAGATTTGCTTGAAGCTCTCTCCCCATAAGTACTAGTGAATCCTTTCCCCAGAACCTTATCTTTCCAGGACAGGGTCGGAGATGATGTTAAATCCACAACCATTACATCTTCAATATTAGACATGGGTCCTTGAAACCAACCTTCTTGGTATTTGGATTGCCAGAAAAATCATCCTTTTTTTCATTGTTTTCACATAGAGAATCCATTTATCCTGTAGTGTATGAAGATTTTAAGTTGGGCGAGTCTTTCATAGGTGAGTTAGTTTTCATGTCAAGTGATTGACTCAATGAAAATCTTTTAGATGAGATGATTAGGTATAAAATGCTTATATTAATTGTATAATTTTTTTAATAAATTAAGAATATTATGATTTTATGTTAGTTTCATTTTCTTAGCCCCTAAAAGGAGGCAATGGTCACTCGAAGTGGAAAAAGAAAAATCCTACATAATAATTACTTTTTAAAGTTATAACACTTGAATTTAAGGGCTTAAAGATTTACAATCTCAATTTTTGCATAAACTCAAAATGTAATAAAATACGTAGTGATTACTTGTTCATAGTTTCAAAAATCCACATTTTGTCACATATGGAGAGCTTTGGTTTCTTTCCTAACTAACAATGACACAATTACAAAAACCACTTTAAATAGAAATAAAGCTTAATATTATTATTACTCAATCGAGATAATACAAAGAAACAAAAATTGAACTACTACACTTTTAGCTCAGTGTAAGAAATCTAATTATACTAAAAAACTTCCTTAATTAACTCTACTACTTTGACTACCAGAAGCTAACGTGCTTCTATTTTATTTTCACCAATAAAGGACCAAATATGCTAATTTACTCCTAATAAAAATGAATAATTTGACCAATGCATAACTAGCAGAAAGTTGCACTAAACTTTGACATTCCCCCTTAGTGCAAACTTGCATTAATGTCACCAAGAACCTCACAAAAACTTTCAAACTTGGCTTTGGCAAGTGCCTTAGTAAATATGTCAGGAACTTGCTTTTTTGTTCATAGTTTTATCAACTCAATATCATGAGTTTAACACTTTCTCTTGAATAAAACGTAATGAGTTTCAATGTGTTTCGTAAAAGCATGAAACGCTGGATTTCCAACAAGCTTTATTGCACTCTCATTATCACAATAAATCTAAATTGTTGATTGAGAGTAGACACCATTTCTTGAATAAGTATCTTGAGCCACAAACTTTCTTGACTGGCCATTGTAGTTGTTACATATTCTACTTCACAACTTGAAAGAGCCACCACGACTTGTTTTTACTACACCATGAAATTACAGCTGAACCTGTTGTAAAATGGAAACCTATTGTGGAGCGTCTGTCATTAACGTCACTAGCCCAATCTGCATCTACAAAGCCACTTAAAGAAAATGACTTAGACTGATCATACATTAACCATAAATTAGAGTGCCCTTTACATAACAAAGAACCCTTTTTGTTGCAATTACACGAATCTCACATGGTTGATCCATGAATTGTGAAATAACTCCTGCAGGAAATGCAATATCAAGTCATATGATAGTTAAATAGAATAAACTACCATCAATTTGATGAAAAAATGCCATGTCTTCCAACAGCTTTCCTTCATTTTTAGCTAACTCGAGATGAAGTTCTATAAGAATAGTTTATGCTCTTGACTCCTTCATACGAAACAACTGCAATAAACTTGTTGTTTATATTTTTTAATAGACAAAATATCCATCACAATTTTAAATTTCCAAACCACGAAAACAACTAGCTTCACCAAAAATTTTCATTTTAAAACGAACCAAAAAAGCATCTTAAAGACTATTAATTTCAGCAGTATCATCACCTGTAACAATCATATCGTCCACATAAAGTAAGAGCAAAGTGCACAAAGTGGGTGTTTTCTCAACAAATAAGCTTGGATCAACACTTGAAGATTTAAAGCCACAAAAGATCTAGATATTGACCAATCTTACTAAACTAAGAACGAAAAGCTTTTTTAAGGCCATGCAATGCTTTCTTGAGCTGACACACATGATTTGAGTATTCCTTAAAGATAAATCATTATGGTTGTTCTATGAAAATCTCACAATCTAACTCACCATAGAGAAAAAACATTTTTTTACATCTAGCTGCCACAATTTCCCGCCTCAATTAGCAACCAAAGAAATGATGTTTGAATAGTTTTTTCTTTTTTTTTTTTGATAAAAACGACCCAAAACGGTCAACTCAGTTTATTGCATCTTTCAAAATAATATCATGAATTTCCAACGAGTAACCAAAGAAATGATTGTTTGAATAATTATCATTCTTGTTACAGGGCTGAAAGTCTCATCATTATCAAAACCGTATTATTTGGAGAAACCACAAGCAACAATGTAAGCTTTGTACCTCTTGATAGTACCATCATCTAGTTTATTTAATTTGTAAACCCATTACAGGTAACTAAATAAATTCCCACATGTCATTCTTGTTGTGTGCTAAAATTTCTTCTACCATTGCATTTTCCCATTCTAGAACTCATTTATCTTTCTTGTGTTGTTTTGGCTCATTTTCACATGAACCTCCCATGAAAAAACAAGACAAAACAGAAAAATGATTCAGCTCAACTACATAATCAAACAAATGACCAGGCAACTTTTTTTGTCTCGGAGGATTTTTCCTTATGGCAACCTCAATACTTGTTGTAACTTTTGTATTCTCCTCAGGTCGAATGTGTAACACCCTTTACCCGTGTCTGATGCCGGGACAAGATATGAGGCATTATCGGATTTAAACATAAACATTTATACAAAATTAGGCTATAATATTTCATTCAATTTAAAATCATTCATTCACATGCAAATCGTCCCTTATATCGGCCCACGAGGCCCAAAACAATCATCAGGAACTGTTCGGGACTAAACCGAGAACTTAGGAAACTTTAAGAACACTTATAAAATTTTTCATCAAAACAGGGGTCACATGCCCGTGTGGCTTGGGACACGCCTGTGTGGGTAGGTCGTGTGGTCACACATGCCCATGTCCTTAGCCCGTCTAACTCTTTGTTTATGATGTCATCAACAAAATAGGGTTACATAGCCAAGTCACACGTCCATGTGCTTAGGCTGTGTTGCAAATTAAATTTCGAAAAATAAATGCAGACTTCACACGCCCTGGCCACACGCCCATGTCCCGGGGCTGTGTCCTCTACACAGCTGAGACACATGGTCGTGTATCTGCCCGTGTGGCCAAGAAAATGGATATTTACCAAACCATTGGCACCCTCATTTGCACATACTTAAACACAACCTCAATGGCATCTTTCATGGCATAATTGAGCACTTACACATCATCAAACAAGTCATGATCATAGTGAATTCATATAATCTTATTCATGCATAAGGCACCATCTCTGCCTAGCTTAAACTTCTCAAACTTTCATTCCATGATTATCATTCAAAACATCCTAAATTCATCCATACCAAACACACATAACCACATCACATGAAACCTTTAGTATAAGCACACACATATAAATAGGCATTACAACTCATTAACCAACATGAGCCACATCTCATGGCCATATACAAAATAAATCATATTACCTTTATGAACCAACACATTTTGCTAAATCAAATGACACATACACAATTGAATAAGTCCCTATACATGCCATAAACTTAAGAGGTCTGTATTCACTTTTACCCCACGATGATAGCTTGATAGTGTGATAACATCTTCCGCGATCTCCAACTCGAGCTAACATAAAACCCTATAAGATATGAGAAAGGAAGGGGAGTAAGCTACAATGCTTAGTAAGTTTGTATGCAAATAATAAGCAACTTATTAACATGTTTTTCACCAATTCTCACAATATGTTCTCTAGGTAATACAATCATAATTGCATAAAATTTCACAATTCATTTATGTTCATCTTGAGTTGTCTGCTCAAGTTACAGTCACTAAATTATTTTTATCCGGAGCTACAGAACTCCAAATTAAGATCCGTTAATTTTCCTTGAAACTAGACTCACATATATTCTTACCATAAAATTTCTAGAATTTTTGGTTCAGTCAATCAGTACATTTTATTCTTTAAATTCTCCCCTATTTTGCTGTTCGACAGTTTTGACCCCTCTTCACTAAAAATTTATATTTCTCATGGTACAGAACTCGAATAATGTTTCTGTTTGTTTCTATTGAAAATAGACTCATTAATAAATTCAATTATATAAATTTTATCCCTTGATTATTTTTGTATAATTTTTAATGAATTTTTTGAATCAGCACAGGGGATTCTGAAATTATTCTGACCCTGTCTCACTAAAATACAAATATCTCATCACATTGGCTTACTCTTTTTCTTTTATGCAAAAATAGATTCAATAAGATTTAATTTCAATCTTATTCAAATTCTAATTCAATTTCCATCATTTTTGGTGAATTTTCAAAGTGATACAATTGCTGCTGTTCAAACTGTTTTGTTGCTAATTTACTATATCATGTTTTCTTTGTATTAATTCTCATTTACACACATATAACACTAAAGTATATCCATAGTTAGTCATTCCAATAGCTAGTCATCATCAAATATTTACAAGCCATTCATTGGCCAATTTAACCTATACATCCACAACAAAGACTTGAACATTTCATTTCTCAATTTAATTTGGCTTAAAAGCCTCGCACATGATCATCAATCACATTTTCCACTTATTCATACATCATAAGCATGATCTTCTAATCACAAGGTCATTCTCATATGTATAACTTACTCGTTTACTTCTTACCAAAATTTGATCACATCCCGAGCACATTACTCATGAGTGTATACATACATATACTTGCACTTAATCATCACATATCACATATCGGGCTCATTTCTCGTGAGTTTTTCATATGTATCTGTATCACTTCATCACATAACTTTAGCACTTGTTCCTTCTTGAATATAAACTTAGCTATTTATCGTTGAACTACTCGGAATATCGAAGGATACTCAATCTCACATACATGTATCATGATGCCAATGCCATATCCCAGATATGGTCTTACATGGGATCACATCTGGTATCTCATATCTTGATATTGATGCCATATCCCAGATATGATCTTATACGAGATCGTGTATAGATGTCGATGCCATGTCCAGACATGGTCTTACACAAAATCTTTCTTTGGTGTCGAGGCCATGTCCCAAATATGGTCTTATACAGGACCTCCTTTATTTGGTACTGATGCCATGTCCCAGACATGGTCTGTAACAGTCTAGTTTATACCCTAGTCGGGACAGTGGTTTTGGGACCAAGAATCCGAGTCCGAATCATATTTTAATATTATTTCCTGTGCCGTTGATATGTGATTAAGCATGTGATAAATTTTCGTGAACCAATTTGTATGTCTGTGTGTTTAATTTGACAAAAGGATTAAATTGCATTAAATGAAATATTTGCATGCTTTATGAGTAGATACCTATTTGATGTGGCTTTTATGTGTGGAGGCCTTATGAGGCAATTTAACCATTTTTAAGATAGTGGTTGGTTGATGGACGATTTTGGATATATTAACTAAGGTTATTTTGTTGAAATGTATATTATATGATATTATAATAAAACAATATTGAAATGGTGGATATCCCTAAGTGTTCATCCACCGAAAACATAAAAGAAAGATAATGGGAAGAGCTTGTTACATTCGGCTAACTTGAAGCATAAATTCAAGGTATGTTTTTGATCGGTTTTTGATAATTTCTACGTTTTTGTAATCCTTGCTTCGTCTACTATCAAACCCATGTTTCAATTTTATGTATTGGTGATGTTTGTAAGTTATGCCATTGATGATATGCTGAGCTTTGTGATGCTTTAAGGTGTTAAATGATAAGCTGGTGGTAGATGAACATATTTTGCTCTTGAAGTTTTGATGAATTTAGCTAAATAGGGCTAAATTGAGAAAATGGTAAATTGAGGGACTAAATTGTGAATTTGATGAAATATATGGATTTGTATGAAACGTATATGTGTTCGGCTAAGCTTGTGTATAAGTGAATTTTGTGAATTTGATGTTTTGAGAAAAATAGACTAAATTGTTAAGTTGTGCAAATGTGAGGGCTAATTTGTAAATTGCCCTAGATGTGTGTCTTTGGATTGAATTGAATGAACTAGTGAATAAAAGGGTTAATTCTGAATATGTTTAGATCAAGAACTGAGGAAAACAAATACTGATCGCGGGAAAGCGAAAGTTATCGAGTAGCCGTTTTCTATTCCGATAAACCGAATCCAAATTAAGTCACTATGCAAATAATGTGCGTATACGAAATTATACTTGTTCATTTGATTAATGTTGATAATGAATGCTTATGAGAAATTTTTTAATTGAATTCTGAGATAAGTTCGATATATTGAGTGAGTTTGAGAAGCCTAGTATGAATCTAGGAAAAGTTATCTGTTTTGTTTATATATAAGACCTCGTCTGGGACGTAGGCATCATTATCTGTTTATATATAAGACCTCATCTGGGACGTAAGCATCATTATCTGTTTATATATAAGACCTCACTAGGACGTAGGCATCATTATCTGTTTATATATAAGACCTCGTCTGGGACGTAGGCATCATTATCTGTTTATATGTAAGACCTCGTCTGGGACGTAGGCATCATTATCTGTTTATATATAAGACCTCGTTTGGGACGTAGGCATCATTATTTGTCTATATATAAGACCTCGTCTGGGACGTAGGCATCATTATCTGTTTATATGTAAGACCTCGTCTGGGACGTAGGCATCATTATCTGTTTATATATAAGACCTCGTCTGGGACGTAGGCATTATTATCTGTTTATATATAAGACCTCGTCTGGGACGTAGGCATCATTATCTGTTTATATATAAGACCTCGTTTGGGAAGTAGGCATCATTATCTGATTATATATAAGACCCTGTCTGGGACAGTGGCGCCTATATCTGAGTGCATGTAAGACCTCGTCTGGGACGTTGGTATTGTACGACTATTCTGAGCTTTCTGAGTGTCCTACTAGATTCTTATTGGTTCATTGGATAAGTATATGATATGAATTTCAAATCCGAGCTATGAACAATTATGTGATATTAAATCCAATTTAGGTACATTGTTTGTTCACTATTGAGTATATAAGGTAAGCATCTAAGTGATCTTTTATGATGATAGGTATATGAAATTGACGATACAATATGTAAAGTTTGACTAGAGTTGTGTGGCTAGATGAATTATGTGTTCATATGATTTTTGAATGGTGAAAATGACTAAGTGATTGATATGTGCCAATGTATTTATTTGCAAATATGTTTTTCCTACCAAGTTTATTTGTATATGATTTAATAAGCTCTTGGAAAGCTTACTCCGTGTGTGTTTAATCTGTTTCATAGGTCGTCAAAGCTACCAAAGGCTCGGGACCGTCACGGATCATCATCACACTACTAAAACTTGTTTTGGTACACTTTGAGAATGTATATAGCTCAATATGGCATGTATAGGCTAGTTTTGGTATGAGTTGTATAATGAACTTAGCCATGTAATTTGGCAAATTATGTTTTGATAATATGTCTTAATGAATGTGATATGTGAAGTGGTTTTGGCATGCTTAGTTGTTACATGAAATGGTTATGAGATGGTAAGTATATATGGATGAAAGGAGCTTGGTATAATTTAGATTTAGTTATGCAAATTGGTATGTTTGGAATTGGTTTGAATAGCTAGATTGAATGACTATTGAATATATTGTAGTGTGATTACTTTAGTTAACAAATATGTATGAATTGGTTGATTATTTTGGTATGTTTTGATGGTTATATGTGCATGAGATATCTTGTTGTATATGGCTTGTAGGTATGAACCTTTTTGGTTGGCATTTTGGCCTTGTAAATGGCCTATAATGTCACACGGTTGTGGCACATGGGCGTGCCTTAGACTGTGGGTAAATTGGTAGGAGGCAACTTAAAATCACACGGCCTCGACAAGGGCGTGTCATCTGGCCGTGGTGTACAAGTCAGTAGCTAACATAAAAATACACGGCCTCGACACCGGTGTGCTTGGTGGCCGTGGTGGGGAAGTCAGTATATGGCCTAAAAGTACACGGCCATGACACACGGGCGTGCCTAATGACCGTGTTGGAATAGTTAGTATAACAAGGATGGTTACACAGGGGTGTCTAGAAGCCGTGGATGGCACACGGTCTCCTCCTACTAGCGTGTCTCCCTTGTATTTTAGAAAAGTTTCAAATTTTCATTAAATTTCATATGTGTTTCAGTTTAGTCCTGACTCGACTTATATATATGATTAAGGTCCCGATGACCCGATTAAAGGATATTAGGTCTGAGAATGATGATTGAATGTATGGTTTTGTCTGTGAATGTTTCCGATCTGTCCGGTAATGCTCCTAACCTTAATCCGGCGACAGACTCAGGATAGGGGTGTTACATTTGATTGGTATCAGAGCTACGACTTAGCCTATTCTCGGACTAATGTAGCATGTCAGAGTCTAGCTATACATGCCATATATCTGAACTGCGATAGTGTGATGAATCCTGGTGTGTAAAATGTGATTTCTCATATAATATGGATTCTGAAAGAGCCGTAGCTGACGACGTAGAAAGTAATGCGCCTACTTCTGCACAAGGGATAGCGCCCTTAGATCCGAGATCGGTTATGAGCAGTCAAGAGGGAGAAGCTAAACAAGCTTTCTTCCAGCTGATGAGTAAGTGGTTCACTCAATTTGTGAGAAATAACCCGACTGTTTTGCAACCTCTGCCCCCGATTAATCTCCTTCAGACATCTGCTATGCTTTCAATTACGAATCTGAATCTAATGAATAAGCCCCCGGGTGATGAAATTCGTAAGTTTGAGGTCGGAGAGTTTAGGGCTACTAATGATGATAATACTGAGAAAGTCGATTCTGAAGCTTATAATGAAAGAAAAAGATCAATGAGTAATTTTTCTCAACCTTCGACAAAGAAATATAGAGATACAAGCAATAGATTAGATGTTTCAATCGGACATACGGGTAGAGATTATGTGAGACCAAATGTAAGTCTGAGAACTCAAGCTCCAATTGAATTAAATGATGGAAGTACTAAAAGCAACAAACCTGAGTGTAGAAAGTGTGTAAGACGACATGTAGGAAAATGTTGGGGCAAGTATAACAATAGAGTTTGTAATAAATGTGGGTCACGAAATCACTTCATTCGAGATTGCCCAAAGATAGAGAGTATTAAAAATGTTAGATCCGAGCGACTCAAGTGTAAACGTTATAGTAAAAGACATTCGGGGGATTAAAGATTGAATAATCAAGCTTGCTTCAGATGTGGATCGTTAGATCATTTTATTCGAGACTGCCCAGAGCCTGTTGAACAAGAGACTACCCAGAATCTGAGATCAGATAATGCCCCAGAGCGAGATAGACCTTCTAGAAATGTAAGAAATGTTAGTGGTAGTCAGAGAATTACGAGAGATAATGTTGTCAGATCTGAAGCTAAAGCACCAGCCAGAGCGTATGCTTTCCGAGCTCAAGAAAAAGCTTCATCGCCTGATGTTATAACTGGTACTTTTACTCTTTAAGATACTTTTGTGATTGCTTTGATAGACCCTGGTTCTACGCATTCATATATATGCATGAATTTAGTATTCAGTAAGACTTTACCTGTAGAGTCTTCTGAGTTTGCTCTAAAAGTATCGAACCCCTTAGGTAAAAGTGTCCTTCTAGACAAAGTATGCAAGAACTGTCTGTTAATGTTTCGAGATATCTGTTTCCCTACTGATCTGATGCTCTTGTCATTTGATGAATTCGATATTATTCTGGGAATGAATTGTTTGTTTATGCGTGATGCTGTTGTGAACTGTAAAAGAAAGATTATAGATTTAAGATGTCCGAATGATGAGATTGTACGAGTTGAATCTAATGATTTGAATGGATTGCCTACAGTGATATCTGTTTTGAAAGCTCAGAGTTGTTTGAATAAGGGATATGAGGCATATTTCGCTTATGTGATCGATACTAAAGTATCTGAAAAGAAAGTTGAATCAGTGCCTATTATATGTGAATTTTTTGATGTGTTTCCTGAAGAGTTACCGGGTTTACCTCCGATTCGAGAAGTTGAGTTTGGTATTAATTTGTTGTCTGGTACTACACCTATTTTGATAGCTCCGTATAGAATGGCACCATTAGAGTTGAAAGAGTTAAAGTCACAAATGCAAGAATTGACTGAGAGAGGGTTTGCTAGACCGAGCTTCTTGTCCTGGGGTGCTCCGGTTTTGTTTGTGAAAAAGAAAGATGGCACGATGAGGATGTGTATCGATTATCGTCAGTAGAATAAGGTGACAATAAAGAATAAACATTTGTTTCTCAGAATTAATGATTTATTTGATCAATTAAAAAGGTGCTATTGTAGTATAGTATGAGGAAATATTGTTGGTAGTCTAGAATGAAATGAGATATACCTAACTTTGTGTTAAAATGTTTAGTCTGTCAACAAGTGAGAGTTGAACATCAAATTCTATCTGGTTTGCTATAACCGATTATGATTCCCGAATGGATATGGGATAAGAATGACGATGGATTTTGTTTCTGGTTTACCTTCAACTCCGAGAAAGAAAGATGTGATATGGGTCGTAGTAGATCGATTGATGAAATCTGCCTATTTTATTTCGGTAAGATCTGACTACTCACCTGAAAGATTAGTCGAGATGTATATTTCTGAGAATGTTAGATTGCAAGAGTGCCATTATCTATTGTATCCGATAGAGATCCGAGGTTTACGTCGAGATTCTGGAAGAAATTACAAGAAGCTTTGGGAACGAAATTACACTTCAGTACAGCTTACCATCCGAAAACTGATGCTCAGTCCGAACGGACTATTCAGATTCTGGAAGACATGTTAAGATGTTGTGTACTAGAGTTTCATGGTTCGTGGGAACAGTATCTGGCACTATCGAATTTGCGTATAATAACAGTTTTCAGTCGAGTATCAAAATGGCACCTTATGAAGCTTTGTACGGACGTAAATGTCGTACACCTATGTATTGGACTGAGCTCAGTGAAAATAAGCTACACGGGATTGATTTGATAAAAGATTCAAAGCAGAAAGTGAAATTGATCCAAGATTGTTTGAAAGCAGCATCTGATCGTCAAAAGTGTTATGCAGACTTGAAATGAAAAGATATAGAATTTGAAATTAGTGACAAAGTATTTCTGAAAGTGTCTCCGTGGAAGAAGTATTTCGATTCAGACGTAAAGGTAAATTAAGTCCGAGGTTCATCGGACCGTATGAGATCATTGAGCGTGTTGGACTTGTTGCATATAGATTAAAGTTGCCGTCTGAGCTAGAAAAGATGCACAACGTATTTCATGTTTCAATGCTTCGTAGATACCGATCAGATTCGTCACATGTGATTGCCCTATTTGAAATTGAAATTCGATCAGAAATGACATACGAAGAGGAACCGATTCGTATCCTAACTCATAAAGTAAAAAAGTTGAGAAATAAGAAAATTTCGTTAGTAAAAGTACTGTGGAATCGACATGGGATAGAAGAGACTACGTGGGAGCCTGAAGATTCAGTGAGACAACAATATCTGACTTTGTTTAACGGTAAGATTTTTGGGGACGAAAATCCCTAAAAGCGGGAGAATTGTAACAGTCTGGTTTATACCCTAGTCGGAACAGTGGTTTTGGGACCACGAATCTGAGTCTGAATAATATTTTAATATTATTTCCCGTGCCGTTAATATGTGATTAAGCACGTGATAAATTTCTGTGAACTAATTTGTATGTCTGTGTGTTTAATTTGACAAAAGGATTAAATTGCATTAAATAAAATATTTGCATGCTTTATGAGTAGATACCTATTTGATATGGCTTTTAGGTGTGGAGGCCTTATGACGCAATTTAACCATTTTTAAGATAGTGGTTGGTTGATGGACGATTTTGGACATAAAACATATGGTTTTATAATTATATTAACTAAAGTTATTTTGGTGAAATGTATATTATATGATATTATAATAAAACAATATTGAAATGGTGGATATCCCTAAGTGTTCATCCACCAAAAACATAAAAGAAAGATAATGGGAAGAGCTTGTTACATCTGGCCGTGGTGTGCAAGTCAGTAGCTAACATAAAAATACATGGCCTCGACACGGGCGTGCTTGGTGGCCGTGGTAGGGAAGTCAGTATATGGCCTAAAAGTACACGGCCATGACACATGAGCGTGCCTAATGACCGTGTTGGAACAGTTAGTATAACAAGGATGGTTGCACTGGGATGTCTAGAAGCCGTGGAGGGCACATGGTCTCCTCCCACGGGCGTGTCTCCCCTGTATTTTAGAAAAGTTTCAAATTTTCATGGAATTTCATATGTGTTTCAGTTTAGTCCCGACTTGACTTATATGTATCATTAAGGTCTCGAGGACCCGATTAAGGGACATTAGGTCTGAGAATGATGATTGAATGTATGATTTTGTCTGTGAATGTTTTCGATCCGTCCGGTAACGCTCCTAACCTTAATACGGTGGTGGACTTGGGATAGGGGTGTTACCTGGTCTTACATGGGACCATCTTCTGGTGCCAATGCCATGTCCCAGACATGGTCTTATACGGGACCTACATTCAGTGTCGATCCCATGTCCCAGACATGCTCTTATACGGGACCTACATTCAGTGTCGATCCCATGTCCCAGACATGGTCTTATACGGGACCTTCCTTATCTCATGTTGTGACACTGGTATCCTTGCTATTCCGAATGTTCAACTGGGACTTCATCTTAACATATTTTCATCATACTCTCATTGAGGCATCATTAGTCAATTTCACAGAATTAATATACATTTCACGAAATGTCAAACATTTAAAAGCATAATAACATGATGCTAAATTATTACACACAAACTTACCTCGACTTAAAATGGTGAAAGGGACCGAGTCGTCTAATATTCGTCTTTCCCCCTTTCTAAGTACTAAATTCATTTTCTTTATCTAAAATATCACATTTGACTTATTAATTTATTATACTATTCAATTCATTCCAAAAATCATATTATGGAAAAATTACATTTTTGCCCCTAAACTTTGTTATATTTACACTTTTGCCCCTAAGCTCGTAAAATGATTTTTATTAAATTTACTTGTATTTTAGGCCTAGCCGAACCATTTTCATAACTATATCAGTCCACAATTTGCAATCATTCACACATTTTCATACATTTTTCAACTTTTTACAAACTAGTCCTTTTCTGCGATTTCATCGAAAATCACTTAGTAAAAGCCATATACTACACACTGAACATTCATATTCCACCATTAGACATCAAAGCACATGTATTCCATCCATGCGTAAATTTTTAAACACAAACCCTAGCTCAAAATAATGGTAGAAATAGCTAAATCGAGTTACGGGGATCTCAAAAATGTAAAGAACATTAAAAACAGGGCTTGGATGCACTTACTATTGAGCTTTGAAAGCTTGAAAACCCTAGCCACGGCTTCTCCCATGCTAAATTCGGCCAAGAAAGAAGATGGACAAGGGTTTTGGGCTTTTATTTTGTCTTTTTAGTCCATTTAATTACCAAATTACCAAAATGCCCCTAACTTTAAAATATCCTATTTCACTTATCTCATGTCCATTTTTGTCCAACAATTTAACCAACGGTCTAATTACCATTTAAGGACCTCCAATTTAAAATTTCATAGAAATTGGACACTTCTAACGTGTGGAACTCAACTTTTGCACTATTTACAATTCAGTCCTTTTGACTAAATTGAGTGCTCAAACGTCAAACTTTTCAAATGAAATTTTCACGAAACTTTTTTCAGAAATCGAA
This sequence comes from Gossypium bickii, assembly GCA_025503065.1. Taxonomy (NCBI): domain Eukaryota; kingdom Viridiplantae; phylum Streptophyta; class Magnoliopsida; order Malvales; family Malvaceae; genus Gossypium; species Gossypium bickii. Next base: position 28,070,740 of record CP106714.1, on the reverse strand, counting down.
AACCATAAAATATAATAAAAATAAGATTTTCCTCGTCGAATTTGTGGCCTCAAACCCACTTTTCTGACTAGGCCCAAAATCAAGCTGTTACAGAATGCGTCCTTTAGTTGAAGAAATATTTCTTCCTAATGTGGAATCATCAAGAAAAAGTGCAAGATTAGGTGTACCTTTGTCCCTATTTGCATCACCCTTGTGAGTTGAAACTTCGTCGAACACATCATGAGAGGTAATAACCTTATTTGTTTCTACATCTATACATTTCCAACCTTTCCTGTGAGCATCATACCCAGAAAAAAATGCAAAGGCCAAGATTAGTTAGATTGTTTTTTAATACATGAACATAACAGATAGATCCAAAAATATGAATATAACTCACATTGGTTTTATGTTGATATAAAAACTCAGAGGGTGATGGTTCTGTCGTTGGCGAAGTAGGAAATCGATTTATGACAGGAAAAGCAATTTGACAAGCCGCTGCTCATAGTTCTCTTGGAATATTCTTCGCATGTGGCCAATAAAAAAATGATGAAAGATGAGCTAACCTGCGTTCAGCAACCTTATTTTGTTGTAGAGTTTCTGGACAAGTCATTTGACGCTGAATCCCATGCTCACTACAATAATCCATAAATTCATTTGAGAGAAACTCACCTCCATTATCTGTGCACATGCACTTGATTCGTAACCCAAATTCTTTTTCTACATCATGCTTAAACTGAATAAATGTAGAAAGAGCCTCACTTTTCCATTGTAAAAAATATACCTAGCTAAAAAGAGAAAAATCATCCACAATCACCATCACATAATGAAGATCAGTGTAGCTTGGTGTTCTCGTTGGCCCTAAAAGATATAAATATACTAATTGTAATGTTACCGATGCTTTACTCTTTAAACTTGAGAAATGAAGATGATGAGATTTTCCATATTAGTAGCCTGGACAATTCTCATGATGATTATATTTAAAAATACAAATACTATCAAGAAATTGGTTTGTGGAAATCTTTTGCGGCAATTGAAAACCCACATAACCCAAGCAAGCATACCAAAGCGTTGAGCTTGTAGTGTCACCAGCCTTTTTAACATATTCATCATTTGTAGATAAAACATATAAAGATTCTTTTCTTTTTTCCAAAAACAAAACATCAGCATCAATGTACTTCAAATTTGAGAGAATACGAACATCATTAGGACGAAAAAGAACGTACCTTCCCGAATCTGTTATTTGAAAGACAAAACTAACATTTTTATTTAATCTAGGAACATGATAAACATCCTTGAGAAGTACACTTCTGTTATTTAAATCTCCTTCTTTTATCACAAGATGTAATGAATTATCAACTGTGATAATAATGTTCTTCTCACAATGTAAATGAACATTTGATAAAAGAGTATTATTTCTAGTTACATGATGAAAACAACTAAAATCAACAATTCATTCCTTGTTGTAGTTATCCTGGTGCACAACAAAAGACACATTTGTTGATTGATCAATAACCTTAATGGATAGAAATTGCTCCCACGTTAGTTGTTGAAATTTAGTGCTTATAGGATGGTTTCCTAACCCGGGGTAAGTATTCTAGACTCACATATGGCTTTCTGCCAAAGTAAGCTTGCCTATGTTTGTAAATGAAAATATATAGGAGTAAAGATTGACATGATGGTTGGTTAGGTTTTATATGAAATAAAGGCTATACGAATGAAGTTTTGAGTATTCCTATGTCTCATGAGTTGTGATTTCTGAGAGTTCATGAATGGATGTGTGAGCTTAAAGATCAAGTTAATGTACATGGTGTTAGGTAAGTCCTAAGCTGACTCTTGCAAGTATTATTAATATTTTAGGAACTTCTATGTTAAGTGACCAAATAGTCAAAACGAAACTAACAAAGTATGATGTAATAACTCTAATACAAAATGAAAGGTTTATGGTCATTCATTTATCAAATGTATGAAGTTTGATGAACTAAGTGTAGAGCATGAATTTGAATGTTTATGGTACGTATATAAGTCTGAAAGCATGAATGTTTGCCATGAGCATGTCATTGTATGATGGGTCAATGCATGATAATTCTGTGTCTGTCTCTGGAGTCGTTTAAAGGGGTTTGTCAAGACTGAAAACATGAATATTTGAAAGGACAAGTCAATGGCCTTGGCACAAAGAAGGTCGTATTGTGTGAGATAGTAACTGGTGGGTTATGGCATTATATGGAAAGAAGACCGTAACTGGTGGGTTTTGGTGTCATATGGGAAGGACTAAAGAAAGGTTATTATCTAACGTGGTTCTCTATGCGTCCCACGATGATGAGGGGCAAACCTCACGAAATATGTGTCTAGGCAAATCCCTATCACTAAAACACCAGAAAAAGGACGCGCCTTTGTGGCAAATATCTAAAAGAGAAAGCCTTTATGGCAGTATCGAATATAAAGGAATACCTATGTGACAAAATGCTAGACAAGAATGTCTTTCTAGGGAATACTGAATGTTAAAAAACTCATTTGTGGCAAAACTCAAGAAAGGTAATCCTATGTGGCGAACTTCTGAAAGGAAATGCCTCTGTGGCAAATCTTTGGACACGGAAGATTTTGTGATTATTTCTAAAAAGAAGCACCTTTATGGCGTAGTCTAAAGAACGATCCCTATGTCGATCATTGAAGGGAACGTCTGTGTGGTGGACCCCAAATAAAAGAAAGGAACCCATGGCGAATTTTGATAAAACAACGTATAAGGAATTTTGGGAGTACATTAATTATGACACACTTTGAAGGAAACCATGTGTACAATGAACTCCAAAAGAAAAGTTCTATATGAAGTGTTAAAGCGAACCCCGCATAGTATCAATGTAATAGCCCAATTTCAATGAAGTCAGAATAGTGGTTTTGTAACCACAAATCCGAGCCGAAAAGATAAAATATTTTAATATTATGAAATGATTAGTAATGTCATAGAAAGATTGCATGAGAATTTTGATAAGAAAATTTTATCAAGTAGGTGCTTAATTGTAGAAAAGACTAAATTGCATAAAATGTCAAATTTGAATTCTAGTAGCTATAAGGATTAAATAGCTATGGAATTTAAAACTTGAGGTCCTTAAATGGTAATTAGACCATTGATGAAAAATATGTAGATATTTTTGGTGAATCATCCATGGAAAAATTAGAAAAGGTTATGGACTAAATTGGAAATGGAAAAATTATAAATATGATAACTAAATTAAAATAAAATATCATCATTTTATATCATCTTCTTCAACCTAAAATCCATGGAAACCCTAGGAGAGAGAAAACAACCTTTCCAAGCATAAATTGGTAAGTTCCTATGTCCCGTTTTTAGTAATTTTTATATTTTGGAGATCGCGAAAGCTTAATTTCTCTATTTGGGGGTTAATTTGAATAGATATCAAAGTATAAAAATTTTCCATGGATGAACATGCTGAAATTTAAAAGTTTATGGTAGAAAATGAAAAGTTGTTGATAGATAAACAACTTTTACAAAAGGAATTTGATAGAAACTTGATTTAGAGACTAAATTGAAAAATGGTAAAACCCATGGAAAATTCTGAAATTTTTAGAATACATGTGCTGTAAAAGTTATATTAGAATTTTGATTAGGCTTGGAATAAGGATTAAATTGCATGAATTTCAATTTGCAAGCCTAGGGACGAAATTGGAATTAATCAAAAGTATAGGGGCAAAATGGTACTTTTTCCTAGATTGTAAATTGAGTTCAATAGAATACGAAATGGATTGAATTGATGATTAAATTCATTTATATAAATCCGGAAGTGCCAAACAAAGAGCTATATCGAGGAAAGGAAAATATTTCAGATTAGTCGATTTTAGTTACGAACAAATATCAAGGTAAGTTCGTATAACTTAAATGAGCATAAAAATGTGTTGTTTTGAATGCTATATTATATTGAATATGTTGTATGCAATTGTATGTATGAAGTGTATTAAAATTTTAATGGGTGAAATGGTATATGATGAAAATTTTATTGATAAAGGGTAAACTTTCTTATGAATATTGAATTCCACTGGATAAATGTGATTTCCCCGATAAAACTGCAAGTGTTGTAGAATTGATTTAGCCCGGACGGGTAATCCAAAATGAGTCTCTCGAGTATATGCTTTAATTAGAATTTAACCTAGACTGGTAATCCTAATTGATTGGATTTATCCTGGACTGGTACTCTAGAATGAACTCTATAGGGAATTCTTCGTCATATAAAGGATTTAGCCTGGACTGGTAATCCGAAAAAACTCTTAGAGTATATGTAACAACTAGAATTTAGCCTGGACTGGTAATTCTGTTGTGTGATATGTGGCTTGAGAGTGTACCTATAAGGTACTACTGGATATGAATTGATGGATAATGGAATTGTACACCTCCAGTGTACTACTTGCAATATTTATCAAAAATTCAATGATTCAAAGGATAAAATACACATATGGCATGATGAGCTCATCTATGCATATTGGTAAATTATGAATAACATGTTGATTGAGTATGTGTGAATAGGTAAATTACCAAATAGTTGGAAAAGCATGTTTTGCATGGTTAATATGTTGAATGTAATAGGTAAGATTAATGTATGTTATACGAGCTTACTAAGCATAATATGCTTACTAGGTTTTAGTTTACTTGTTTTATAGTGCTCAAAGCTTGTGAAGGTTGGAGATTGGTCGGAGCAAATCATCACACTATCAATCTGTTGTTTTGGTATAAATGAAAATCTTATTTTGTTATTGGCATGTATAAGCTAACTAAATCAAATGATAGTTTGTAATTGATGAATGAAACTTAGTCATTGGAATGGCTAATATACTTATGTTTTGATGTATGTTACAGTTGAGTCAATACATTAACTAAAATGATAAGTATGAACATCTAAATTTTGCAAACTATGTAAGTCACATAAAGGTAAGTCATTAAACATAAATATATGATGAAATGTATTAATTTGGATGATAGAAATTGACTTGAAATATATTTGTGATTGGTTGGATTATACTTGTAAGTATTGATGCAGGAAAATGGTAAATTTGGGTGAGAAATGAGGTTAGGAAATGTCATATTTTATCCACACGAGTAGACACAAGGGCATGTGTCTAGGCCGTATGTCTGGTACATAGGCATGTGGTTTGGCCGTGTGTCCCTTAAATTTTAATTTTGAGAAACAGAATGCTCAGAATTGAGCACACGGGTAGAGACCTGAGCATGTGTCTTGTAACACCCTTTACTTGTATCCAACGCTAGGATAGGGTACGACGCATTACCAGACTTATTCACAAGCAAACATTTGAAATCGAGACAGGAATTTCCACTCAAATTTAAAACTTTTCTAAAACATTCATATCATCCCTAAAACGAGCCTACGAGGCCCAAAACATACATCGGAAGTGGTTCGGGACTAAACGAGAACTTTGAAAAATTTTGGGAAACTTGGAAAATTTTTCATGAAAAATGGGTCACACACCCGTGTGGGTTCGGGACACGCCCGTGTGACCCTAAGACACGCCCGTGCTTCAGGCTGTGTTCAAATTAGGGGGCATTCTGTTTATAACGTCATTATCAAATTAAGTTCACATGGACAAATAAGGCTATTTACTAAGCCTTTCTGCCACCTTTCCATGCAGCAACCTACACAACAAAACATAGCACCAATCCAAGCATATGCTATCAACCCAATCAGCCAGACACAAGGCATCCACATGTCATTTGCATGCTATCATTTTTCACATACAAACATCACATACTTAGCATCTCAAATCATGCAATTTGCCACATTCATGAAAACATCATCATAGTATATATATATACTTAACCAATATTAGCCAATATCAAATGGCCATTTACGAAATGAATAGTCAACTATTAAAGGCAACACATATGGCCAAATCAATTATGACACATAGCAAAAAGACCAAGTCCCTATACATGCAATAACTCAAAATAATGTAATCATAAGTACCCAAAATAATAATTTGATAGTGTGAATGAATCTCCAACTGTCTTCGATCCCTGAGCTGGCTTGCTGACATTATAAGACAAGAGAAAAAGAAAAGGAGTAAGCTTTAAAGCTTAGTAAGATCCTATGCAAATAATAAGCATCCTACACACTTTAACATATAGTTAACATAAAGTGAATTAACATAAATGTCATTGTAAATTCATAATCAAGCTTAGCATGGATAATATTAAAATCTTAACATCATAACTTACTCAATCAAACCAATCCGAGGTTTCATCACATATTGAGCTCATCAAGCATGAGTTTTATGTACATACCTGTACCAACTTGCAACTTACCATAATCTTTCACATCATACCATAGTATTCCACAATTTAAACTTTGTCGTTAAGTTTCCCGTTGAACCACTTGGAATACTAAAAGATACTCGGGAAACCTCACACACATAGTACTATACCAATGTCATATCCCAGATATGGTCTTATATGGAATTTCATATCGATGCCAATAGCCCAGCTATGGTCTTACACTAAATCTCATATCAATGCCATATCCCAGATATGGTCTTACACGAAATCTCAACTAACCTTAATGTCATGACATTTGTATCCTATCTATTCCTAAGTTTCAACCGGGATAGTTCTCACTTGTCAAAACTTCATCGAATTACATTCAAAGAGTAAATCACAATTCATGCAATACTCAAGCAATTAAAGCATAAATAACGATGCATTATTTACATACGAACTTACCTCGGTACAAAAATAGTAGGAAAGGATTTAATCGTCAAACACCTTATTCTTTCCTCGATCAAGGTCTGACCTTCATTTTTCTTGATCTATAATAGCAAATTTAGGTTATTTAATACACGCATTACTCAAATCAGTCCAAAAATCACGTTATGTCAAAATTACATTTCTGCCCCTAAACTTTAACATATTTACATTTTTGCCTCTAGGCTCGTAAAATGAAACATGTGCAATTTCTTTAATGAACAAACCTAGTCGAACCATTTTTATAACTATAACAGCCCACAATTTCCATTAGAACACACTTTTATTACATATTTTATAACTTTTACAAATAGGTCCTTTTAAGCATTTTCATCAAAAATCACTTAGTAAAAGTTGTTTATTACACATCAAACATTCATTTTCTACCATATAACATCAAAACACATGCATGTCATACATGGTTCAAATTTCAAACATGAACCCTACTTCAAAATAATGGTAGAAATAGAAAGACCGGATGAATACGACTTCAAAAACATAAAGAGCATTAAAAACGGTGCTAGGATGCACTTACAATCAAGCTTGGAAGTTGAGCAAAACCCTAGATATGGTGTTATTCTAATTTTTGACACTTGAGGGAGAAGATGGACAAGATTTTAGCTTGATTTTCCCTTTTTATTCTTTTATACCAACTGACCAAAATGCCCTTCACTTAAAGCTTTGAAATTTTATCTCACCATGTCCATTTTTGTCCACTATCTTAATAAATTATCTAATTTCCATCTAAGGGCCTTCAATTTAAAATTTCATAGAAATTAGACACCTCTAGCATGTAGAATTCAACTTTTGCACTTTTTATAATTTAGTCCTTTTGACTAAATTGAGTGCCCAAACGTCAAAATTTTCAAACGGAATTTTCACGGAATCATTCCGTGAAACTATAGACCATAAAATTTTCACAGATTTGTGGTCCCAAAACCACTATTCCAACTAGGCCCAAAATCGGGCTGTTACAACTCTCCCCCTTAGGGATTTTCGTCCCCGAAAATTTTACCAGAAAAAAGGTTGGCCTACTGTTTTCGCATAGCTTCCTCAGATTCCCACGTAGCCACTTCGACTCCGTGTCATGCCATAAAACTTTCACTAGGGCTATACTTTTATTTCTCAACTGTTTAACTTCCCGAGCCAAAATCTTGATCGGTTATTCACCATAAGTCATATTGGGTCGAATCTTGACCTCTATCGGGGAAATGACATGTGAAGGGTCTGATGTATAACAACGCAACATAGACACGTGAAACACATTATGGATTCTTTCCAACTCTATCGGTAAAGCTAACTGATACGACACTAGCCCTATTCTTTCAATTACTTCATACAGCCCAATGAAACGTGGCCTCAACTTGCCTTTATGGCCAAATCTTAGAATCTTCTTCCACGGAGATACTTTCAGAAAGACTTTGTCACCGACCTGAAATTCGATATCTTTTCTTTTCAAGTCTGCGTATGACTTTTGTTGATCTGAAGCGGCTTTTAAACAATCTCGGATTACCTTTACCTTTTCTCCGGTTTCCTTAATCAAGTCAACCCTTGAATCTGTTTCTCGTTAAGCTCGATCCAATACAAAGGTGTTCAGCACTTGCGGCCATACAATGCCTCATAAGGTGCCATTTTTACCCTCGACTGATGGTTGTTATTATAGGCAAATTCGACCAATGGTAGATATTTTTCCCAACTACCCTCAAATTCTAAAACACAGCATCGAAGCACATATTCAAGTATCTGAATTACCCTTTCGGATTGACCTTTGATCTGTGGATGAAATGCAATATTAAAATTCAATTTCGTACCCAAAGCCTTTTGTAGCTCCTTCCAAAATCTTGAAATGAACCTCGGATCTCTATCCGAAATAATCGAAGTAGGCACCCCGTGCAATCTTACAATCTCAGAAATGTACAACTCAAGTAGCTTATCAAGTGAATAATCGGCATGCACCGGAATAAAATGAGCCGATTTCGTCAATCTATCAACAACGACCCAAATGGCATCTTTCTTTTTCGGAATCAGAGGTAATCCAGTTACAAAATCTATCGTAATTCTATCCCATTTCCATTCGGGTACCATTACTGGCTGAAGTAAACCCGAAGGTACTTGGTGTTCAGCTTTTACTTGTTGACAAATCAAACATTTCAAAACAAACTCGGAGATATCTCTTTTCATACCAGACCACCAATATAATTTTTCAAATCATTATACATTTTCGTACTACTCAGATGCAAAGATAAACAACCATTATGCGCCTCATGAAGAATTTTCTGAATAAGTTCATCATTTTTCGGTACACAAACTCTAACTCAGAACATCAAACAATCATTGGATCCAACATGAAAATCTGAATCACTAACCGATTCACAATGAGCTCTCTTGGCTTGCAAATCACGGTCACATTTCTAAGCTTCACAAATTTGCTGAAGAAATAACGGTCTAGCTCTCAACTCAGCTATAATCGAATTATTATCGGACAATGTTAACCTCGTGTCCATTGCTCTCAAGGTAAAAACAAGTATTTTCTACCCAGGGCATCTGCGACTACATTTGCCTTACCGGGGTGATAATTAATCACCAACTCATAGTCTTTCAGTAAATCAAGTCATCTTCGTTGTCGCAAATTTAAGTCTTTTTGAGTCATCAAATATTTCAAACTCTTGTGATCCGTAAAAACATGGCATTTCTCACCGTATAAATGATGTCTCCAAATTTTTAGAGCAAACACAATAGCGGCTAACTCCAAATTATTCGTCGGGTAATTCTTCTCATGTAGCTTCAATTGTCTCGAGGCATAGGCTATCACTTTGCCCTCTTGTATCAACACACATCCCAATCCATTCAGTGACGCGTCACTATAAATCACAATCTCCTTTCCCGGTTTAGGTTGCACTAAAATCGATGCCTAAGTCAATAAAGCTTTCAACTTCTCAAAACTTTGATGACATTTTTTGGACAATACAAACTTGACAACTTTTTGCAACAACTTGGTCATAGGGGTAGCAATCATCGAAAACTCTTTGACAAACCGGCAGTAGTAACCGGCTAAGCCCAAAAAGCTTCTAACTTTAGATACATTCCTTTGCGGTTTCCAATCAACAATTGCCGAAATCTTACTTGGGTCAACCCGAATACCATCACCTGAAACAATATGTCCTAAAAATCTGACTTCTCGGAGCCAAAACTCACTTTTACTGAACTTAGCATACAACTTCTTATCTCTCAAAGTCTACAAAACAATTCTCAAGTGTTCGGCATGCTCAGACTCATTACGAGAATAAATCAATATGTCATCATTAAAAACAACTACAAACTTTCCAAATACGGTATAAAGATTCGATTCATTAGGTCCATAAAAACTGCAGGAGCATTTGTTAGTCCAAAAGGCATGACAAGAAATTCATAGTGTCTGTACCTTGCTCTGAAAGCGATTTTCGGCACATCTAACTCTTTTACTCTCAACTAATAGTAACTAGATCTAAAATCTATCTTTGAGAACACTGTCGCTCCTTTCAATTGGTCAAATAAATCATCAATCATTAGCAAAGGATACTTGTTCTTAATGGTTACCTTATTGAGCTGTCGGTAATCTATACAAAGTCTCATAATCCCGTCTTTCTTCTTTACAAACAACACTGGAGCACACCAGGGAGAATAACTTGGTCTCGCAAAACCCTTATCTGCCAACTCTTGCAACAGAGTATTTAACTCTTTCCATTCGGTCGGAGCCATTCTATATGGAGCAATAGATATCTTCGAGGTCCTTGGTACTAAGTCAATACCAAATTCAATTTTTCCAACTTGAGGTAACCCAGGTTAACTCTTCCAAGAACACCTCCAGATATTCACAAACTATCAGTACCGATTCAACTTTCAATTCAGATTATTTTGTATTTAAAACATAAGCAAGTTAAGCTTCACAACCTTTTCTTACATATCTTTGGGCAGACATCGAAGAAATTATAATGGGTAACTCACCCGGTTCGTCTGAATCAATTCGAAGAATTTCACCATTTTTACATTTTAGTTCAATAATCTTTCTTTTACAGTTTACTACGACATCATGCAATGTCAACCAATCCATGCCCAAAATAACATCAAATTCGTCAAATGGCAACTACATTAAATCAGTAGGGAAACAGTGACCTTGAATCATCAAAGGACAATCCTTGCAAAGTCTATCAACTAGTACATGCTTGCCTAAGGGGTTTGACACTCTAATCACAAACTCAATAAATTCAACAAGCAAGTTCTTACCAGTTACCAATTTCACACAAACATAAGAATGCATCGATCCAGGATCGATCAATGCAACTACATTAGTATTATAGAGAGAGAAAATACCAGTGATAACATTGGGAGATGTCGCTTCTTTCTAGTAGGTGCTCGAGCTTCGGATCTCATAGCTGTATCATTCATCACACCTTTACTACTAGTTTCATTTCCAGTATTTCTCGGTGGCCTACCTCTATTAGTAGTATTACTCGGCCTCACACTCTGAAATTTTCTTTTCTCTACCATCTCCGAGAAATCTCTGATAAAATGATCTTGAGAATCACACTTAAAACAAGCCCGGTCATTCATTCTACATTTGTCGAGATGTCTTCTTCCACATTGTTGACATTCGGGTCTGTTAGACTTTACATTACCCACACTTGCCATCGAAGTAGCTTAAGATTTAAAACTCGAATGTTGTTTCTCACGATCTCTGCGTGAATACCCCGCTGAAACATTCGAATGGGAATACATCTCTTTCGATTTCTTAAACTGAAATGGAAATGACTTACTCATCGGTCTTCTCCTCCAGTCTCTAGCTTCAAGATCAACTTTCCTCTTCTCTTTGTTCAATTCTTCGGCCTTACAAGCCAGTTCAACCAATACCACAAACTCTTTTAGCTCTAAAATCCTGATTAACACATGAATATCTTCATTCAATCCATCCTCAAATCTTTTGCACATAATAGCCTCTGTAGAAACACACTCTCGAACGTATTTGCTCAGTCTGAAAAATTCTTGCCCATGTTCAGTCACTATCATACGATCCTGTTTCATATTAAGAAATTCTTTACGTTTCTAGTCGATGAACCGTTGGCTAATATACTTCTTTCGGAACTCCTCTTGAAAGAAGTCTCAGGTGACCCTTTCTCTCGGAACTACAAATACAAGTATATTCCACCAATGGTATGTAGAATCTCTCAGAAGCGAGATAGCACACTTTAAACACTCATCTGGTGTGCAGGATAACTCATCAAACACCCTGATGGAGTTTTCGAGCCAAAATTCGACTCTCTTGGGATCATCATCTATATTAGCTCGGAAATCATCAGCCCCATGCTTTCAGATCTTATCAACCAGAGGCTTATTTATTCTTACAAATTTCATACCTTGCTAGGCTACGGGAACCAGTTGAGGAATGGGTGAGGGTGGAGAAGGTTGGGCATTCGGATTTGTTCGAAAAAAAATTCCTTATACCACTTATTCATCATATGGAGAAAGGCTTCCCTGCCTCCTTCTCCTTAACTAACCGTAGGGGGTCTACTATCAGACGGCACTGCCTCTTGAGCGGGAGCTGGCGTATTACTTTCGACTTCATCAGCCTTAACTCGATTGGGATCCATTACTATATGAAAACATTATTTAAAGTTGTCAGGAGTCATCACACTATCACAGTTCATTTATGGCATGTATAGCTAGACTCTTACACATGCTACGTTAGTTTGAGAATCGACTAAACCATAGCTCTGATACCACTAAATGTAACACCCCTTACCCGTATCTACCACTGGGATAGTGTACGAGGCATTACCGAACCTATTCACAAGTAAACATTCAAAATCGAGATAGGAATTTGCACTCAATTTTAAAACTTTTCAAAAACATTCATATCGTCCCCAAAATGAGCCTACGAAGCCCAAAACATACATCGGAAATGGTTCGGGACTAAACCGAGAACTTTGGAAACTTTTGGAAAACTTGGGAAATTTTTCATAAAAAAGGGATCACATTTAATGGGTGAAATGAATATGTTGTATGAAATTGTATGTATGAAGTGTATGAAAATTTTAATGGGTGAAATGGTATATGATGAAAAAATTATTGATAAAGGGTAAAATTTCATATGAATATTGAATTCCGATGGATAAATGTGATTTCCCCGATAAAACTGCAAGTGTTGCAGAATTGATTTAGCCCAGACGGGTAATCCAAAATGAGCCTCTCGAGTATATGCTTCAATTAGAATTTAGCTTAGACTGGTAATCCTAATTGACTGGAATTAGCCTGGACTGGTACTCTAGAATGAACTCTATAGGGAATTCTTTGTCATATAAAGGATTTAGCCTGGACTGGTAATCCAACAAAACCCTTAGAGTATATGTAACAGCTAGAATTTAGCCTGTACTAGTAATTATATGTAACAGCTAGAATTTAGCCTAGATTGGTAATTCTATTGTGTGATTTGTGGCTTGAGAGTGTACCTATAAGGTACTACTGGATATGAATTGACGGATAACGGAATTGTACACCTCGAGTGTACTACTTGAAATATCCATCGAAAATTCAATGATTCAAAGGATAAAATACACATATGGCATGATGAGCTCATCTATGCATATTGGTATATTATGACTAACATGTTGGTTGAGTATGTGTGAATAGGTAAATTACCAAATAGTTGGAAAAGCATGTTTTGCATGGTTAATATATTGAATGTAATAGGTAAAATTAATTTATGTTTTACGAGCTTACTAAGCATAATATGCTTACTAGGTTTTATTTTCCTAGTTTTATAGTGCTCAAAGCTCGTGAAGGTTGGAGATTGGTCGGAGCAAATCATCACACTATCAATCTGTCGTTTTGGTATAAATGAAAATCTTATTTTGTTAATGGCATGTATAAGCTAACTAAATCAAATGATAGTTTGTAATTGATAAATGAAACTTAGTCATTAGAATGGCTAATATACTTATGTTTTGATGTATGTTACAGATGAGTCAATACATTAACTAAAATGATAAGTATGAACATCTAAATTTTGCAAACTATGTAAATCACATAAAGGTAAGTCATTAAACATAAATATATGATGAAATATATTAATTTGGATGATAGAAATTGACTTGAAATATATTTGTGATTGGTTGGATTATACTTGTAAGTATTGATGCAGGAAAATGGTAAATTTTGGTGAGAAATGAGGCTAGGAAATGGTCTTATTTTATTCACACGGGTAGATACACAGGCGTGTGTCTAGGCCGTGTGGCATGTGTCTGGCCGTGTGTCCCTTGAATTTTAATTTTGAGAAACAAATTGTTCAGAATTGAGCACACGGGCAGAGACTTGTAACACCCCTTACCTGTCTCCAACGTCGGGATAGGGTACGAGGCATTACTAGACCTATTCACAAGCAAACATTCAAAATCAAGACAGGAATTTCCACTCAAATTTAAAACTTTTCAAAAACATTCATATCATCCCCAAAACGAGCCTACGAGGCCCAAAACATACATCGAAAGTGGTTTGAGACTAAACCGAGAACTTTGAAAACTTTTGGAAAACTTGGAAAATTTTTCATGAAAAAGGGGTCACACGCCCGTGTGCGTTCGAAACATGCCCATGTGACCTTAAGACACGCCCGTGCTTCAGGCTGTGTTCAAATTAGGGGGCATTTTGTTTATGACGTCATTACCAAATTAAGTTCACACGGACAAATATAAGGCTATTTACCAAGCCTTTTTGCCACCCTTCCATGCAGCAACCTACACAACAAAACATAGCACTAATCCAAGCATATGCTATCAACTCAATCAGCCAGACATAAGGAATCCACATGGCATTTTCATGCTATCATTTATCACATACAAACATCACATACTTAGCATCTCAAACCATGCAATTTCCCACATTCATGAAAACATCATCAGAGGTATATATATATATACTTAACCAATATTAGCCAATATCAAATGGCCATTTACAAAATGAATTGTCAACTATTAAAGGCAACACATATGGCCAAATCAGTTATGACACATAGCAAAAAGTCTAAGTCCTTATACATGTCATAACTCAAAATAATGTAATCATAAGTACCCAAAATGATAATTTGATAGTGTGAATGAATCTCCGACTGTCTTCGATTAATTTGATAGTGTGAATGAATCTCTGACTGTCTTTGATTCCCGAGCTGGCTTGGTGACACTATAAGACATGAAAAAAATAAAGGGAGTAAGCTCAAGAGAAAAAGAAAGGGAGTAAGCTTTAAAGCTTAATAAGTTCCTATGAAAATAATAAGCATCCTACACACTTTAACATATAGTTAACATAAAGTGAATTAACATAAATGTCATTGTAAATTCATAATCAAGCTTAGCATAGATTTTATTAAAATCTCAAATCATAACTTACTCAATCGAACCAATCCGAGGTTTCATCATATATTGAGCTCATCAAGCATGAGTTTTATGTACATACATGTACCAACTTGCAACTTGCCATAATCTTTCACATCATACCATAGTCTTGCACGACTTAAACTCTACTGTTAAGTTTCTCATTGAACCACTTGGAATACTAAAAGATACTCGGGAAATCTCACGCACATAGTATTATACCAATGTCTTATCCCAGATATGGTCTTACATGGAATTTCATATCAATGCCAATAGCCCAGCTATGGTCTTACACTAAATCTCATATCGATGCCATATCCCAGATATGGTCTTACACGAAATCTCAACTAACCCTAATGTCATGACATTTGTATCCTATCTATTCCTAAGGTTCAACTGGGATAGTTCTCACTTGTCGAAACTTAGTCGAATTACATTCAAATAGTAAATCACAATTCATGCAATTCTGAATCAATTAAAGCATAGATAACAATGCATTATTTACATACGAACTTATCTCGTTACAAAAATAGTAGGAAAGGATTTAATCGTCAAATACCCTATTCTTTCCCCGATCAAGGTCCAAACTTCGTTTTTCTTAATCTATAATAGAAAATTTAGCTTATTTAATACTCACATTACTCAAATCAGTCCAAAAATCACATTATGGAAAAATTACATTTTTGCCCCTAAACTTTAACATCTTTACAATTTTACCCCTAGGCTCGTAAAAGGAAACGTGTGTAATTTCTTTAATGTACAAGCCTAGCCATACCAATTATATAACTATAATAGCCCACAATTTCCATTAGAACACACTTTTACTAAATATTTTATAACCTTTACAAATAGGTCCTTTTAAGCATTTTCATCAAAAATCACTTAGTAAAAGTTGTTTATTACACATCAATCTTTCATTTTCTACCATATAACATCAAAACACATGCATGTCATACATGGTTCAAATTTCAAACATGAACCCTACTTCAAAATAATGGTAGAAATGGAAAGATCAGATGAATACTACTTCAAAAACGTAAAGAGCATTAAAAACGAGGCTAGGATGCACTTACAATCAAGTTTGGAAGTTGAGAAAAACCTTAGCTATGGTGTTCTTCTAATTTTCGACACTTGAGGGAGAAGATAGACAAGATTTTAACTTGATTTTCCCTTTTTATTCTTTTATTTGCCAAATGACCAAAATGCTCTTCACTTAAAACTTTGAAATTTTATCTCACCATGTCCATTTTTGTCCACTATCTTAACACATGGTCTAATTTCCATCTAAGGACCTTCAATTTAAAATTTCATAGAAATTAGACACCTCTAGCATGTAGAACTCAACTTTTATACTTTTTACATTTTAGTCCTTTTGATTAAATTGAGTGCCCAAACGTCAAAATTTTCAAATGAAACTTTCACATAATCATTTTGTGAAACTGTAGACCATAAAAATATAATAAAAATGAACTTTTCTACGTCAAATTTGTGGTCCCAAAACCACTGTTTCGACTAGGCTCAAAATTGAGTTGTTAGATGTCTAAGCTGTATGGGTGACACGGCCTTGAACATGAGCGTGTGTCATGGCCGTGTGAAACCTGCACCTAATTTGAATGAAATTAATTAACCACACGGTTTAGCACATGGGCGTGTGGCATGGCCGTGTGGCGCAAGTCAGAGAGCAACCTAAATTAGACACGGCTTGAGGCAAGAGCGTGTCTAAGGGTGACATGGACGTGTCCCTTGGACCACACGAGTGTGTAAGCCTTGCACCTTGGAAAATTTTTAAAATGTCACGAAAAATTCTTAGAGTTTTTGATTAAGTCCTGACTCAATTCTAATGTTTATATTGGGCCTCGAGGGTCCATTTAAGGGACGTCTTGAACAATCTCGATTAATGTATAGTGATTTACATGATTTATCTAAAAATGTTCTGAAAAATATCTGTACCGCTCTGTAACCCTGTTTCTGTGACGGATACGGGTTAGGGGTGTTACAATCAAAGTAAGAACAATCAGCCACCTCGAGTGGCGAATCAAGAGTATTTTGTCCAAAAGGTTCTCTGAAGTAGAAATGGTTATGAAATCATGAAAGGATAAGACAAAGATCATGAATGAGGGATCGAAGAAATGAAAGGCAAGTTATGATCTCGGCATGAGGCATGTCCTCTATAGCACATTGGACGGAATCTTGGAAATGCATCCATCAGAGTCTAGGGAAGGATAAGATAAAGGGAGATGAATATGAAGTTCTCAAGTATGAATCAGGTTAAGGAAGATTTACTCACTAAGTTCTCATGAACTTACCTTTGTGTCTTTTATGTCACAGGAAAGCTAATTCGAGGCTATGCCAAAGGGGACAACATCATGGCTACGCCAACGCTAAAGAAATGATGAGATGGGTTGTTATGCATACAGAGCGAGCTTGAAGTGGAGTGATCAAGTTTGACAGAAACACTACAAATGGGCTAGGCAATCTATTTAGAAGCCTTGTAGTGAGAATAGAATGTGTTGGCCAATTAAGTGTAATTCATATATATATACTTCTATACCCTCGTCGAATGAAGAGTCATGTTTAATGTTTGTAATTAGTTACTGTACATCCAGACATGATCTAGCTAGCCAGCCCTACTAAATAAGATATATATTGTTGAAAGTTTAAATGTTAAACATGAATAAGTCTATAATAAGAAATGTAATGCTTTCAACCAGATCCGATTCGATAATTTGCTTTTGTTTCTTGCATTTTGACTCGATAATTTGCCTTAATATAGCCTAGATTCCCACATTGATCAAACACTACTTTCACCCAACAATCTCGTTTGAGGTGTCTAAGTTTTCCACACCTAAAACAAGCTTTGAAAGATCTTTTTATCTGCCTATTAGTACCAAACTATTTTCCATAACCTATTGAATGCTTTGAGTTGGAGTTCTTTCTCTTTTGAACTTTGACATAAAGCACGTCCTCTGATTTAGGAGAAAGCATATTGGTCCTGGTCATTTGCTTTAGCAAACTTTCCTGATTAGAAAGCAAATTTTCTAATTCAATAATGGAAGGTTGATTCACTAACCCTTGTATGGATGAAACAAAGGGCATAAAATCTTTTCACAATCCTCAAATAAGATAGTGACATAAGCGTGCATCACTCATTGGCTCCATCGTATCCAATTTTGAAATTTCAGAACACAAATTTTTTACTTTCAAGAAATATTATTCAACAGAAAAATTACCTAAAGTTACCACCGCTAGTTCATTTTCAAGATATTGTAATCGAGCTGTATTCTTTTTAGTAAACAACTTTTGAAGAGTCTCTCACACTTGCTTTGGTGACTTTAGACCATGAACATGTTCAATGTATTCTCTGTTGATCGATGTCTGCAAAGCAAATAGAGATTTGCCACACTTGACCTTCCATTTTCATCGTAACTTCACATTCTGAGGAGTATCATCTGAGACTAATGTTTCATCACCTTCAATAAGATCTAGCAAATCTTGCCCCTGTAGAAGAGTTTTCATGCAGAGCTTCCAGTAATAATAATTATTACCAACAAGCTTGTCTATAGCTCCAGAAGAAGCGCTTCCACTATTCATCTTGGTTGAGTAATAATATGAAAAACACTTGGTGACTAGAAAGCGTTGATACCAATTGACACACAAAAAAAAACCACTATAAATATAAATAAAGCTTAATATTATTATTACTCAATCAAGATAATACAAAGAAGCAAAAATTGAAGTGCTACAATTTTAGCTCAGCGTAGTACATCTATTTATACTGAAAAAAACTTCCTAAAATAACTCAACTATTTTGACTACAAAAAACTAATATGCTTCTGTTTTATTTGCACAAATAAAAGACCTAATATGGTAATTGATTCCTAATAAAAATGAATAATTTGACTAATTCATAACTAGCATAAAATTGCACTAAATTCTAACAGATGGTGTTAACAATTAACCAACATTCTTACTATCTCTTGACATGGAATGCCCTATATTTGGCCCAACAATCAAGTTTTAATATGTAACCCTCTCAATATAAATCGAATAAGTAAAACTCAACAATTAATTTCATAATTTCTTTAAAATTTTCTTTCTTAAGAAAACAATTGCAATAATTCGAAGAGAAGTACTTAGCAAAATGGTTTCCCATGCCTGAACTTTTATTTTATAATTTATTTTCTTTTGTTTTTGACCAAGAGTTGGAATTTTGACCAAAATCTTAACTCCCTTGCTTCTGTGACAAGTTTGCTGAATATTCCAACTGTTGAATGCGGGTTAGGATATAATAGCAGCTGCTAATGACAACACTTTTCCACATTTTCTATCTCCAAAAAAAGATCCCATTCTCCAATTATCTATATTGAGATATGCAATTAGCTGATCCTTATGTCAGTGTTCTAGAACTTTCTAGCGTAAAGGAACTATGGTATTCATACAACATTTTCATTCTCTCTTTTGGACCATCGATACAAATCACACAAGCTTAAAATATTCTTCTTTTATCATGCCCACACCAATATACATTCTCATTTACAATTTTTTATTTGGATGAATTATTTAAATCCTGTTAACAAACTACGTGAATATTAAAAATCAGATGAAGGCAATGATTTATTTATAAACTTTTAATGAAATTGTAAGTCTCTACTACTCAATGAAATTATTGCTTATACACTAGTGTGGCCTACTTACCAGCAATCACTTCAACCTAACATTATTATATCATCTCTAATTTTGAATCAAATTTATCAAAATTTTTAACCTTTTTTTTAAAAAAAAATTCAAGTATTAGTATAAATTAGAATTTTTGTTAAATCTAAGAAATTTAATCTATTTTTTAGAACTCGCAGTAGAATCACTTTAATATACATTGTCTATGAAAACCATGTTTTCAAATAGATGTATTTTTTTCTATTACCACCAATAATTTTATCTTTTAATTTATAAATATAAATGCATATTAAATAATTACAAACAAAATTAAGAATCACAGAAACAAATAATCCAAATTATAGATTAATTAACCAAACTAAAATCAAACACATGGAAAATGAAACTAAAAAAATCCTAATTGTGGCTGCTGAATGCTGAGTTTAAAACTTTGCCACTAATAACCGTGTTAGCGACTCATTAGTGGTTACCAATGACAACTTCTATGCGTTTGATATTACTTTGCATTTGAATAAGTTGGAACATATCAACAATCCAAAAGTTACCGAAATAACAATAATATATAGAGAAATGATTGTATGAAATAGGGATATTATCCCTTTTTAATAGTTTTATACTACATCAGTATTCTTATCTTGAATTTCAAGATTTTAATTTAGATTTGATTTTTTTCAGGATGGAAATACTGAAATTCAATATGAAAATACTGATGTGGCATAAATCAATTGGAAAAGGGATACAGATGACGTGACGTCCTTGTTTCATACAATCCTTTCCCATAATATATATTCATCCAAAAAAGAATAAGAAAAAACCTAAATAAATGACCACAAAATTGATTTTTGCAATTCATAGGTGATAAAACTAAATAAATCTATTAGGTTTTTGGCAGAAAGTTCATACAATTCATGTATCTTTGTACAATTAAGCTATAAATGTAATCAAACCTTATATGTATGTATATATATATATATATATATATATATAATAATTGTAAAAAAACAGTATATATACGAAAGCGGCTCCCTTGTTTTAAAACCTTTGCTCAAGAGCATCAATGGTGATGTGCAAATCTTCCAAAGCGTATCTGACACTCTTTCGTCCCCTCCTTCAATTGTTCAGCAAAATCACAATCTGATACGTTATTTTGACTATTACAGAACATCAGCAACCAACCGAGTCATTGTCTCAAATCTCTCCCATTTATTCCCTTTTTTTCTTTCAAAGTGTTCTCCCTTTCCCTTTGCTTGTATCAGAAGCTAATCGATAAAACGAAGATTCATCACCCTGAACACCAAAATTAGGGTTGATCTGAGGTGGGTTTTCTCTATAGTGATGGCTTCCATGACCATGATCAAATGAAACAAAAGGCTGATTGTAATACTCAACAACGCCCCCACTGCTCGAATTAGGAGTTTGAATAATATTTTTCGACTTTCTATTAAGGGTTTCCTTAATGCTACTACTTGTACCGCATTGCCTAGGTTGAGTTTGGTAAAACACTTTAGAAACCACTAACTCTCCATCTTTCTCATCTTCATGGTTACCAAGGTGATATTGATGCATTACCCAGTTTGTCTTCTCAGGTTTCTTTTGCCTGCCATAGTTAGTGTACAGTACTAATATTTTTTTGTATCCTTTCACTGTCCCACCCACCAAAACTGGTCTGGTTTTGCCTGTTTTATGCCACCTTGTTTCGCTTCCATCTTCATCACCGGTGTGCACTTTTCTTCTCTTCCTAGTCCCCGTTGTGTACGCCTTGGATGGTCGATGAAAGAAGTGTCGAATTTGCCCATCTTTGCTTACACCTGCACCGCTCAAAATGTTAATTCATAAAGAAAAAAAAGAAAAAGGATTTTTACTCCTTCCCATGCATGAAACTAATTACGTGAATATATTGCTTATTTTGATTTGATCATTGACCACTCATTGCTTTTTAGAACATGATGAAGCAATTGGAATGGATTTAATTAAGAAAAAAATACGTGGTTTTGAGTAGAATCAAAGGTTCTCACGTAATTAGGCCACCTAAGAAACACGACACAACCAGCAATCCTTGCACTTTCCTTACAACATACTTTCATTGTGTTCTGAACAAATTTGCAGTAAGTTTTTATATTTTCATCTAAAATTCGCCTACCAACACAGATAAAACTGATATTATTATAGCTTTAAGAACGAACCCCTAAAATAATCAGCAGCATGGAAGAAGTACCTGGAAGCCTCTCTGGATGAGTATAGCAAATTCCATTCTCGCCTTCAAGCGTTGGAATAAACTCATCAATCAAAGGATGAAGGTTGCACTTGTCCAATATTACCTTGGCTTCTAAATGCTCTAGAATTTCCTGGTCAGTGGGATCGAATTTCACTCCCGCTGGTAAACCAGGTAAGTCATGAATCCCCGCCTGAAAACCACATAAGATAAACTAGATAAATATTAGTACATAAAAGTTGTGAATGTGAAAAAGGATCTACTTACAGATTAAGTTAGGATTTTGTACGGACCTGATCTTGGTAGGGTATGTTATGGCCACATGAAGGGCAACTAATGGTTGAGGCAGCCGCGGCGGAGGTGGCGACGGCAACGGTGGGTTCTTTAGTAGCTATATGCAGAGCTCTATCATCGACCTTGTTATTGCACCATGTCATCTCTATTGTTGTTCTGATATGATTCCCATTACAAAGCTGATTTTCGCTTCTTCCCCCACGTCTTCAAACACGTAATACACGAAATTCTAACAAGATTGACAAAAAAACAGAAAAAATAAATAAAGCAACATAAATAAATAATTAAAGCAAAACTTGTCTCTTCTAGAACACGTTTACAGATACCCACTTTTTTCTTTCTTGATGTTTGGCTATGGAATTTAATTCTACCAAGTTTTTTATTCTTTTTTTTAAGAAAAAGAAAATAAAAAATTCTGCTTATGATTATATATATATATAGCTGGTTGCTTCTGTGTGCTATATATTATTTGAAAACAGGGAGAAAGAGTTTGAAGTGAGACCGAAGCGTATAAAAGAAAGAAGAGAATGGGATTTGTTTGATTTCAGTAATTCTTTTTTAAGTGGCAAAATATTAATAAATGTTGTTGCTTGGACGTCAAGTTGGGTTAAGTTAATGTACATGCGATTGTATGATAGAAAGAATACGTGCAGTTGTCTGACCAAAACTTGCTTTTTCGCCTTAGGTTTAAACGTTATAGATGGGTTTAAGTACAAGCTTAATAAGAAGATTTAACGATAAATAAAATAAAAAATTGATTAAAAAAAAAAAAAGAGTTGGAGTGGAGAGAAGGCAAACTGGTACTCTTTAGAGGACGTTTTACCTCTTTAGAAAAGGCCTTTAGCTCCAGTGTCAAACTGGAGTATTCTTAAAGCTACGAGTAAAAAATTAATACTATTAATAATAATTGACTTTTTAGGGTTTTTAATATATAAATTAAAATTGAATTGAATTGAATGTAATTAAATAATAAAATTTAAAGTGAAAATTGATTTAATTAGTTATAATAATTTTATTGGATATGAATGTTAATAGGGTAAAATTATTATGAGTTTGATGGAATAATAGAAATTAATTATTGTGGTAGATAATTATATGAGATTGTTTTAATAGAGAATTAATTATTAGACTAAATAATTATATGAGCTTGTTTTAATTCAAATTAAAATTGATGTGCACATATAATTATGTCCGAAAGGCCCTATATAGAATAAGGGGGCGGCACATTGGGTGTGGGAACAAAGTATGTTGCCCACTACATAAAGTTCTAGTAGAACTCTGGTTTTCTATTCAATGTTATATTTTTATTCTTTTTCTATTCTAATAAAACTCTAATGATTTTTCATTATAACTAAACCTTTTTGTTTTAGTTTCCGTTAAAAAAAGTTAACTTTCTTCACTGGATAATTACAGTTTTTATTATGTGTTTAATTCTTGATAAAAGTTTATTCTTTTAATATCCGAGAGTTAAAGAATAGCGAAGAAGATTTCGCTATGTAACAAAACGCTTTTCATAAACGATTTTTCAAGCAGCAAATAAAATTTCACTCTTATTCTTGATAAAAGACATAACTATTCAATAGATCCTATTTGAATAGTCACATCTATTAAAAATGAACAAAATTATTCATTACATATTACTTGAATAATCTTAATTTTTTTGTTAATAATCAAACAACATAACTTTTAGTAATAAAAGATGTAACTCATCATTATGAATAGTGACAATTCTTAATTAATAAACAAGTGAGGTAACTTTTGAATTACAAGTAGCTTTTCAATTATAACTATCGGAACATTTTACATTTTAAAAATGTTCCAATAATTTAAATAGTTTGTTCTTTTTTCAATTATATGACACTAATAAAATCGCTAAATCTATCGATCCAATTTTCAATTTAATAGATTCAAACGACTGGTTCAGTTCTATCTAGCAACCATGGTATAGGCTTATTTTCTTTTATTACTATGTATTGCATGCATGAATTCGAATGTAATTATCATTATATAATCAATAATATAATAGATAATATCACACTTATGATGTAAGTGAAAAAAATATTTTTTGTAAAAAAAGAAAATTCTTTTAAATTTTATTCAACAATAATAATTATGATGAAGCGGTAAAAAAATTATATATAAATCTTATGAAACACTTATGATTTAGTTCAATCTTTAGATACATAGTCTTTTCCAATTGATTTATTTAAAGCTTATATAAAAGTATTAAAAAATAAAAATACCATAGTAATAATATTAATTATCGATTGAAAGAAAATGGATAGTAAACTTTTTTTCAACTAAGTTGAAATCTGATTAATCTATGACACCGATTCAATAAATAGTGATGGAACCACTTTATTGATTGTGGGGTACTGGACTTCACTTTTTTTAAATTACTTTAAAACTTTTTAAATTTATAAAGTTGACGAATTTAATACAAAAAATATCTTTAAAACCATTACTTTATAAAAATAGATTAATTTATATGAAAATAAATAAATTTCTCTCCTCAAACTAAAACCTAAAAAATTCATAATGTTTTTCTTTTAACATTTATCACTTTTCTATTAAATTTCTCTTATTTTTCAATTCACTCTCTAAAAATTTTACAATATATGTGATCTATTTTCAATACTTTCAAGTGTGTCTCTCTAACACCCCTAACCCGTAACTGGCTTCGGGCTAGGGTTAAAGACGTTACCGGACCGATCGAAAAATTTTCAGAAGTTCATACATTCATCCATTAATCTCAAACATAATGTCCCTTAATACGGTCAACGAGACCTAAAACATGCTTATAACCCGGGTCGGGACTAAACCGAAACACATACAAACATTCTCAAAAATTTAAAACATTTCTAAGTTTCAGGGGTTACACGCCTGTGTGGGCAGGCCGTGTGCCTCTACGGCTGCTAGACACCCCCGTGTGTCCTCCCCGTGGTCGAAACTAACTTATCTTCCACGGCCACTAAGCACGCCCGTGTACTCAGGCCGTGGTCGATCCTGTCAAAAATCACACGGTTACTAGGCAGCAGGCACGATCGTGTGCCAAGGCCGTGTACTCTTGTGCTAGCTATATACTTAGCCCACGGTCACTAGGCACGCCCGTGTGACATTATAGGCCATTTTCAAGGCCAAAATGCCACCCACTAGGGTCATACCTACAAGCAAGATTTACCAACACATTACATGCATACTAGACAACCAAATCAACCATTCAATCTAAATATTCAATATCCATTTCAATCATGCCAACTTCCAAGACCAAAATATATGTATATCAAGTATAATTCATCCAAATGCTTACCCAAAAACTTGACCAATTCACATGCTTCAACCATACCAAAGTATACTTCATATACCACATTCATTTAAACATAATACCAACATATAACTAGCCAAATCACATGGCTAAATTCACTTCATTTACAAATACAAAAGACTAGCCTATACATGCCATATCTAGCAAAATATATTGCCAAAATGTACCAAAAAAAAGTTGAATAGTGTGATGACGATCCTTGACAGTCCCAAGCCTTCAGTAGCTTTGACGACCTATAAAACAGAGCAATCACACACACGGAGTAAGCTTTCCAAAAGCTTAGTAAGTCATAATACAAATAAACTTAACATGTAAAACATTTAAGCATATAGAAACATTGGCACAATTCATATCCATAGTATTTCTCTCATATATGCATTAAACCATATCCTTGGCCAAATTTACCATATTTATCAATTCAAAAATCACATCTATACACAAATCTCTTACATAACTATTCTTGTATCTCATTCACATTCTCATATTCAATTCTACATTTCTTCAAATCAAAAATCAGGTACTTACCTTTTTATACACATTTAGTGTACATATGAAACGTACCTGAAACGAACATACATTCACGTATTTGTTCTTAGCTCGGAATTTCAATTCGTATCACAGACTTGCCCATTGAACCGTTAGGAATCTAGTAGGATACTCGTAAAGCTCCTAATAGTCGTGATAATGCCAACGCCCCGCACGAGGTCTTACATGCACTCAGATAACAATGCCACTGTCCCCGACAGGGTCTTACACGAATCAATACGATGCCGATGTCCCAGACATGGTCTTATACGTAAGGCTCATATCGATGCCAACGTCCCAGACATGGTCTTACACGAAATCTCAAATCAACGCCAACGTCCCAGACGAGGTATTACATGATAAAACAGAACAGAAACCTATGTCATGATATAGCTAATCCTATCTATTTCTAGGTTCGTACGAGACTTCTCGAACATTGTCTATTGATCTTATCTAGAATTCATATACAGATCATATTGTAAGTATTCATCGATAATAATAGTCTTAAGAACATACATAATTCACTCGATTACTTTCGCTTTCCCGTGGTCTAAGTCCATTTTCCTTGGTTCCTGATTTATACATATTCAGAATTAAACCTTTTATTCATTAAATCATTCAATTCAATCTAAATACACATATTTAGGGCTATTTGCAATTTAACCCTCATAATTGCACAATTTATGAATTTAGTCCATTTTTCTCAAAACATCAAATTCACAAAATCATCACACATCCAAGCGTAGCCGAATGCACATATATATCATACAAGCCCGTATTTTCCATCAAATTTGCAATTTAGTCCTTAAAAATAATATTTTCACAATTTAGCCCTATTTAGCTAAATTCATCAAAATTTCAAGAACAAAATATGTTCATCTAGCTCAAATCTTTCATTTAACAACTAAATTCATTACAAAGCTCAACATATCATCAATGGCATACCTCATAAACATCATCAATTCACAAAATTAATACATGGGTTTTGTAGCTCTCAAAGCAACGATTGCAAAAACGTAGAAATTATCAAAAACAGATCAAAAACTAACCTTGAATCAAACTAAAACCATGGCCAAACCTTTTAAGCTTTTGTTCTTTCTTTTTCTTTGTGTTTTCGGTGGAAAAAATGGATGAACTAATGTCCATTTTCATGCTTTATTTATCATATAATCATTTAATACATAAAAGACATTTTTAACCTTTAATCAAATATATTAAAACATATAATTCAAGGTCATTTAATACCTTAGTCGTCCACTAACTATGACAGTGGCTTAATTGCCACATGAGTCATTACTCTTAAAAAGACATAACAAATAAGCATCATTTCATAAAACATGCAAATTTGCATTTTAATGCAATTCAATCCTTTTGTTAAGTTAAACACACAGATAGACAAATTAGCTCACGGAAATTTACCACATGCTTAGTCACATATCAATGGCACAGAAAATAGTATTAAAATATTATACGGGCTCAGATTTGTTGTCCCGAAACCACAGTTCCGACTAGGGTGTAAACCAAACTGTTACAATTCTCCCCCCTTAGGGATTTTTGTCCTCGAAAATCTTACCATTAAACAAAGTCGAGTATTGCTGTCTCATTGAATCTTCAGGCTCCCACGTAGCCTCTTCTATTCTGTGTCGATTCCATAATATTTTCACTAACGAAATTTTCTTGTTTCTCAACTCTTTTACTTCACAAGCTAAGATACGAATCGGTTTCTCTTTATAAGACATATCAGATCAGATTTCAATTTCAGATGGGGCAATCACATGTGACGGATCGGACCGATATCTACGGATCATCGAAACATGAAATACATTGTGTATCTTTTCAAGCTCAGAGGGCAACCTTAGTCTATATGCAACAGGCCCAACACATTCAATGATCTCATACGATCCGATGAACCTCGGACTTAATTTGCCTTTACGTTCGAATCGAAGCACTTTCTTCCACGGAGACACTTTCAGAAATACTTTGTCGCCGATATCAAATTCTATATCTTTTCGTTTCAAGTCTACATAAGACTTCTGACGGTCAGATGTTGCTTTCAAACAATCTCGGATCAGTTTCACTTTCTGTTCTGAATCTTTTATCAAATCAACCCCATGTAGCTTATTTTCACTGAGCTCAGTCTAATACAGATATGTACGACATTTACGTCCGTACAAAGCTTCATAAGGTTCCATTTTGATACTTGACTGATAACTATTATTGTATGCAAATTCAATCAAAGGCAGATACTGTTCCCACGTACCGTTAAACTCGAGTATACAACATCTTAACATATCCTCTAGAATCTAAATGATCCACTTGGATTGACCATCTGTTTGCGGATGAGAAGCTGTACTGAAATGTAGTTTCGTGCCTAAAGCTTCTTGTAATTTCTTCCAGAACCTCGATGTAAATCTCGGATCCCTATCTGACACAATAGATAGTGGCACCCCTTGCAATATAACAATATCAGAAATATAAAGCTCGGCTAATCTATCAAGTGAGTAGTCAGATATTACCGAAATAAAATGGGCAGATTTCGTCAACCGGTCAACTATGACCCAAATCATATCTTTCTTTTTCAGAGTCTGAGGTAAACCAGAAACGAAATCCATTGTCACTCTATCCCATTTCCACCCGGGAATCAAAATTCGTTGTAGCAAACCAGACGAAACTTGATGCTCAGCTTTCACTTGTTGATAGATTAAACATTTCGAAACAAAGTCAGAAATATCTCGTTTCATACCAGACCACCAGTAGTGTCTTTTCAAATCATGATACATTTTCGTACTCCTCGAATGAACAGATAGATGACTGTTACGAGGTTCACACAAAATCAGCTGAATCAATTCTGGATTTCTCAGAACACAGATACGACCTCAAAATCTCAAGCAGTCATCAATAACTCGAAATTTAGATTCATAATTTGAATCGCACTAAGCTCGTTTTGCTAATAACTCATTACCAGATTTCTGAGCATCACATATTTGCTGTATAAACAAAGGTTTCGCTTTTAACTCAGCTAACACAAAACTATCATCAGACAATTCTAACTGAACATTCAAATCACGTAATGCACACAATGATTTTCTACTCAATGCATCAGCAACAACGTTCGCTTTACCCGGATGATAATCTATTACAAGTTCATAATCCTTTAACAGCTCTAACCACCTTCTTTGACGCAGGTTCAAATCTTTCTAGGTCATTAAGTATCTCAGACTTTTATGATCCGAAAACACGTGACATTTCTCACCATACAAATAATGGCGCCAGATTTTAAGTGCAAATACAATCGCAGCTAACTCAAGGTCGTGCGTCGGATAGTTCTTTTCATGCGGTTTCAATTGTCTCGAAGCATAAGCAACAACTTTGCCTTCCTACATCAAAACACATCCCAGACCATTTAACGAAGTATCACTGTATATAACAAATTCTTTACCTGGTTCTGGTTGTACTAACACTGGAGCTTCTGTTAACAGAGTTTTCAACTGATCAAAACTTTTCTGGCATTTATCCGACCATTCAAATCTAATATCTTTCCGAAATAATCTAGTCAACGGAGTAGCTATCGTCGAAAAACCTTTTACAAATCTGCGGTAATAACCAGCAAGTCCTAGAAACCTATGGATTTCAGACACATTCCTCGGAGGTTTCCAATCCAGAATAGCAGAAATCTTACTCGGATCCACTCGGATTCCAGAAGCTGACATAATATGCCCCAGAAAACTAACCTCGTGCTACCAGAATTCAAATTTGCTGAATTTCACATACAATTGCTTTTCTCTCAGAGTTTGCAACACGATTCTCAAATGTTCAGCATGCTCATTTTCATCACGTGAATAAATCGAGATGTCATCTATGAATACCATAACAAATTGATCTAGGTACAGTCTGAAAATCAATCACATAAGTGAAATATGCCTCATAACACTTTTTCACATAACTTTGAGCTTTCAAAACAGATATCACAGCAGGCAATCCATTCAAATCATTAGACTCATCTCGTACAATCTCATCATTCGAGCATCTCAAATCAATATTCTTTCTTTTACAGTTCACAATAGCATCATGCAAAGACAACCAATCCATACCCAGAATAATATCGAACTCATCAAATGGCAAAAGCATCAGATCAGGAGGGAAACAGATATCTCGAAACATTAACGGACAGTTCTTGCATACTTTGTCAACAAGGACACTTTTACCTAAGGGGTTCGATACTTTTATAGCAAACTCGGTAGACTCTACAGGTAAAGTCTTGCTGAATACTAAATTCATGCATATATACGGATGCGTGAACCAGGGTCTATTAATGCAATCACAGAAGTATCATAAAGTGTAAAAGTACCCATTATAACATCTAGAGATGAAGCTTACTCTCGAGCTCGGATAGCATACGCTCTGGCAGGCGCTCTAACCTCAAACTTGGCAACATTGTCTCTCGTGGTTCTCTGACTACCACTGACATTTCTTACATTCTTCGAAGGCTTACCTCTTACAGGTGCATTATCAGATCTCAGATTCTGAACAGTCTCTAGCTCGACAGACTCAGGGCAATCACGGATAAAATGATCAAGTGATCCACATCTGAAGCAAGCTCTGTCATTTAATCTACAGCTTCCCGGATGCCTTTTTCCACAATGTTTACATTCAGGTCTCTCGGATCTAACATTACCAACACTGGCCACTGAAGTTGTTGAGGTTTTGGAACTCATTTGCAGTCTAGATCGATTTCTGTTTGAATGTCCCACATTATCTTTGGAACCACTTTGATTATCTCTGATTCTTTTCGGAATAGACTGAAATGATTTACTCTGAAATCTCTTTCTCA
This sequence comes from Gossypium bickii, assembly GCA_025503065.1. Classification (NCBI taxonomy): domain Eukaryota; kingdom Viridiplantae; phylum Streptophyta; class Magnoliopsida; order Malvales; family Malvaceae; genus Gossypium; species Gossypium bickii. The sequence continues at coordinate 28,039,744 of CP106714.1, read as the reverse complement.
TATCTCGAGCTTCACACTCAGCTTTTCTTTTATCTTTCCTGAGTGCCTCAGCTTTGCACGCTCGACCAACGAGTGTAACGAACTCTTTTATTTCTAAAATCCTGACTAACAAAGGAATGTATTCATTAAGACCATCTTCGAACCTTTTGCACATTATCGCTTCAGATGATACACATTCCCGAGCATACTGACCCAGTCTCACAAACTCTCGTTCATATTTCGAAACAGTCATTCGACCCTGTTTTAGTTCCAAAAATTCCTTTTGTTTCTGATCAACGAATCTTTCACTGATATATTTCTTTTGGAACTCGATTTGAAAGAAGTCCCATGTAACTCGCTCTTTCGGAACAACAGAAATCAAAGTTTTCCACCATTGATAAGCTGCATCTCGGAGTAGTGACACAACACATTTTACACATTCTTCCGGAGTCAAAGACATCTCATCAAATACCCGGATCGTGTTTTCTAACCAAAACTCAGCTTTTTCAGCATCATCATCATTAGTAGCTCGGAACTCTTAAGCCCCATACTTGTGAATCTTGTCAACCGGAGGCTTATTCCACAGATTCAAATTTGCAGTCAGAAGTATATCAAATGTTTGAGGGGGATTAACTGGGGGCGGGGTTGTGAAACAGTCGGGTTATTCTTTACAAATTGAGTGAACCACTCACTCGTTATCTGAAAGAAAGCTTGTTTAGCTTCTCCCTCTTGACCGCACGTAGCCGGTCTCGAATCAGAGGGCGTTGTCTCTTGTGCGGGAGTAGGCGAATTACTCTCTACTTCGCCAGCTACGGCTCTTTCGGGATCCATTGCTATATAAAAATCACATTTTATACGTCAGGATTCATCACACTATCACAATTCAGATATATGGCATGTATAGCTAGACTCTGACATGCTACATTAGTTTGAGAATTGACTAAACCGTAGCTCTGATACCAACCAAATGTAACACCCTTAACCCGTATCCGACGTCGGACTAGGGTTAAAGGCGTTACCAAACCGATCGAAAACATTTTCAGAAGTTCATACATTCATCCATCAATCTCAAACATAATGTCCCTTAATACGGTCAATGAGACCTAAAACATGCTTATAAATCGGGTTAGGACTAAACTAAAACACATACAAATATTCTCAAAAATTTAAAACTTTTCTAAGTTTCAGGGGTTACACGCCCGTGTGGGCAGGCCGTGTGCCTCCCACGGCTGCTAGACACCCCCATGTGTCCTCCCCGTGGTCAAAACTGACTTATCTTCCACGGCCACTAAGCACGCCCGTGTACTCAGGCCGTGGTCGATCCTGTCAAAAATCACACGGTAATAAGGCAGCAGGCGCGTCCGTGTGCCAAGGCCATGTACTCTTGTGCTAGCTATATACTTAGCCCACGGTCACTAGGCACGCCCGTGTGACATTATAGGCCATTTTCAAGGCCAAAATGCCACCCACTAGGGTCATACCTACAAGCAAGATTTACCAACACATTACATGCATACTAGACAACCAAATCAACCATTCGATCTAAATATTCAATATCCATTTAAACCATGCCAACTTCCAAGACCAAAACATATGTATATCAAGTATAATTCATCCAAATGCTTACCCAAAAACTTGACCAATTCACATGCTTCAACCATACCAAATTATACTTCATATACCACATTCATTTAAACATAATACCAACATATAACTAGCCAAATCACATGGCTAAATTCACTTTATTTACAAATACAAAAGACTAGCCTATAGATGCCATATCTAGAAAAATATATTTCCAAAATGTACCAAAAACAAGTTGAATAGTGTGATGACGATCCTTGACGGCCCCAAGCCTTCAGTAGCTTTGACGACCTATAAAACAGAGAAATCACACACACGGAGTAAGCTTTCCAAAAGCTTAGTAAGCATAATACAAATAAACTTAACATATAAAACATTTAAGCATATAAAAACATTGGCACAATTCATATCCATAGTATATTTCTCTCATATATGCATTAAACCATATCCTTGGCCAAATTTGCCACATTTATCAATTCAAGAATCACATGTATACACAAATCTCTTACATAACTATTCTTGTATCTCATTCACATTCTCATATTCAACTGTACATTTCTTCAAATCAAAAATCACTTAGGTTCTTACCTTTTTATACACATTTAGTGTACATATGAAACGTACCTGAAACGAACATACATTCACGTATTTGTTCTTAGCTCAGAATTCCAATTCGTATCACAGACTTGCCCGTTGAACCGTTAAGAATCTAGTAGGATACTCAAAAAGCTCAGAATAGTCATACAACGCCATCGTCCCAGACGAGGTCTTACATGCACTCAGATAACGATGCCACTATCCCCGACAGGGTCTTACACGAATCAGTACGATGTCGATGTCCCAGACATGGTCTTATACGTAAGGCTCATATCGATGCCAACGTCTCAGGCGTAGTCTTACACGAAATCTCAAATCAACGCCAACGTCCCAGACGAGGTATTACATGATAAAACAAAACAGAAACCTATGTCATGACATAGCTAATCCTATCTATTCCTAGGTTCGTACGGGACTTCCCGAACATTGCCACTATATCTATCTTATCTCGGAATTCATATACAGATCATATCGTAAGTATTCATCAATAACAATAGTCTTAGGAACATACATAATTCAATACGAATACGTTTATTTGCATAATGACTTACCTTGGATTTGATTTAACAGAAACGAAAACGGCTACTCGATTACTTTCACTTTCTCGCGATCTAAGTCCGTTTTCCCCGGTTCTTAATCTATACATATTCATAGTTAACCCTTTTATTCACTAAATCATTAAATTCAATCCGAATACACACATTTAGGGCTATTTGCAATTTAACCCTCATAATTGCACAATTTATGAATTTAGTCCATTTTTCTCAAAACATCAAATTCACAAAATCATCACACATCCAAGCTTAGTCAAATGTACATATATATCATACAAGCCCATATTTTCCATCAAATTTGCAATTTAGTCTTCAAAAATAATATTTTCACAATTTAGCCCCATTTAGCTAAATTCATCAAAATTTCAAGAACAAAATATGTTCATCTAGCTCAAATATTTCATTTAACAACTAAATTCATTACAAAGCTCAACATATCATCAATGGCATACCTCACAAACATCATCAATTCACAAAATTAATACATGGGTTTTGTAGCTCTCAAAGCAACGATTGCAAAAACGTAGAAATTATCAAAAACAGATCAAAAACTAACCTTGAATCAAACCAAAACCATGGCTGAACCTTTTAAACTTTTGTTCTTTCTTTTTCTTTGTGTTTTCGGTGGAAAAAATGGATGAACTAATGTCCATTTTCATGCTTTATTTATCATATAATCATTTAATACATAAAAGACATTTTTAACCTTTAATCATATATATTAAAACATATAATTCAAGGTCATTTATTACCTTAGCCGTCCACTAACTATGATAGTGGCTTAATTGCCACATGAGTCCTTACTCTTAAAAAGACATAACAAATAAGCATCCTTTCATAAAACATGCAAATTTGCATTTTAATGCAATTCAAGCCTTTTGTCAAATTAAACACACAGACAGACAAATTAGCTCACGGAAATTTACCACATGCTTAGTCACATATCAACTGCACAGAAAATAATATTAAAATATTATACGGGCTCAGATTTGTGGTCCCGAAATCACAGTTTTGACTAGGGTGTAAACCGGAATGTTACAGTCTCTTTAATTTGGTAACAACTCTTTTTTCTTTTCAAGAATTATTGTTTAATCTCTAGCGAATTAAGATTGTGATTTTTCTTGTGATGGATTAAGATTTTTATGCAATATTCCATTTTTGTTAATCGAGTGATTTTGAGATTTTGGTTTTAATCAAATTCGTAAGATCTTGATTGGGTGATAACATTTAGAGGTTGATTAATACAAATCCCTGAAGAAATTAGGATTGATTGCATTTATAATCTTGAATTTCTTAAATATTGATTAGAATTTTAACATTTTTATTTAGAAATTGTTGTTACAAGTGTGAATTTTTTTTTTCATTTTCCAATTGGCATATTGCATTTTCATGACACCAAAAAGCGCTTGACTGGTTTTTTATTTTTATGAAAAAAATACTAATTATATGTTGGCTTCATGAAAAATTTGTAAATATCAAATTTATTTTTGTGTTGTGTCTAATTTATATCATATTTCATATAATTTGTCATCGTAATTATATTTATTAAGTCGTTATATGATAAATGAACAAAAAATACGAAAAAGTTAAATACTGATATTTTAGTATAGAATTTTATAAATATAATTACGATGACAAATTATATGAAATAAAAAGTAAAACTACATATAAAAGTAAAACAATACAATTATTTCTTATTTTTAATAACTTTCTTAAGGAAAAAAATAACTAAACGTTTTTAATACATGAAAAAGCATTATATACAATTATAAAAAAATAGAGTTATAATTTTTTTTTGTGTACATTTTCTTTTAACTATTATTTTAATAATAGTATTGTATTTAACTATATTCTAGATTGATTTTTCAAATATTGAAAATTTATAAGACTTTTTTTAAAAGATAATTTTTCAAATTTTTACTTCACATACTTAATTTTCTAACTCAACCACTATCAATAATGGTTTTTTTTTATAATAAATATAAATAAATTTTTAGTAATGTATTTACGATAGCAGTGCTTACATATAAAAAGGGAAAAAAGGAAAAGAAAAACGATTTTTTTTCAAGAAAATTATGAAACACGTGAACAACAATTTTTATAAAAAAGCATGATTAAAATGGTAAAATGAAGTTCTTGACTATATGATGTCTTAAATTTAAGTATCACAATTTATGAATTTATTTTGAGTTAAATTCTTTATAAATTTTATGTAAAAAATTTTAAAATAAAAAGCCAACAACATTACAATAATATTTATTATTTTAAAAAAGTTAAATATTTTTCAACTAATTTAATGTTGGATTTGTTGGTGACATCATTTTAATGAGATACTAAAATTATTACCCCACATTTGCTCGGTTTAAAATTTTTTAATTAAGTACTCATTTATTTAATTTTTGTAATAAAATATTAATATTAATATTAATATAATAATAATAATTAAATTTAAGAAAAATGTTTAGTATATAGTACAAAATCTATCATAACCGTTTTTTTTAGAGTTGATTGGGTCTAAATTTAAATCGATCTTCAAGTGAATGTGTGGGCCGGTACTTTTAAGCAACAAGAAAACATACAAATTAGTCATTTTAAATATCCATATTAACTTGGTTTTTTATCGTGTTAGATATAAATTTAAAATTGGCTCACAAGTTATCAAATGGGTCATTTATTTTTTGAGGTTGAATCAATGTATCTTTTATATTCGTTTTACACTCCATAAAGACAAATATTTTTAGGGTTTATGATTGTCCTTCTTAACAATTTCACCTATATGGTTTCAAGCAAAAGCTTTTTCAAAGATTTAAGAAATCTTCACTTCTCTTCCTCAAATTTACGAACACAGAGGAATAAAAAGACTTACCAATTCACCGGATTATCTACTTCTCGGTTTCAAACCTCACGACCTCTGCCTCATGCAGAGCTTTCCTCAACTTTCTCTTCTTCGAAGCATCTATAAAAGATGATGCAAAATAGAAAATGAGGGGAATTCTGCCCCTAGAATAATCCTCCTCACACATATATATAACTCTCCACCCACAATTATTAAAGCCTCAAATAATCCTATACCAATAATCATTTTGTCTTCTACTAAGGAACCAGCCGATTCTAATCTATCTGAACCAAAATTGAAACTTAATTATTTAATTTTCAGCCACCAAAATAGAGATAGAGAGAGTAAATAATAAAAAAATATAGAGAGAGTAAAGAATAAAAAAATATGAGAAGCCATAGGAAATGTATTTTATTTATCAATGGGATGTTTACAATGCTTATCCAAAGTCTCCATTTATAGGAATAAGAAGTATAAATGAAGTAGAGATCTATTTCTAATCATTATTAGAATTTAAAGTACATCAAAACTTATTTTGTTCTTGATGGACATCACTTAATAAAATATTCATAACACCCCCCCTTGGATGTCCATTGGTAGATAATGTGTCTCGTTAAAACCTTACTAAGATAAAAACTCTGTGGGGAAAATTTCCTAGTCAAGAAAAAATAGTACACATATCTATTTTACGTATAATATGTTACCTCGTTAAAAACCTTACCTGGAAAACCCAATGGCACAAAATCTCGGTTAAGAGAAAAAGAGTACAATGCATATTTACTTCCCCTCATGAAAACATGACATACTTTCTCATATTGTATTTAATCTTGAACACTATCTTTTCAAATGATCATTTGAAAGTATTTGCTAAGCATTTATATCAATATTCTTTTGAAAGTCATGATTGAAGGAAATTTTGGAGAAATATATTTTGATCTCTTCAGGAGTTTCAACAATAATCATAGCAAACTTTAATCATGATTCTTCTATAAAAACACAAATAAGTATTTTAGATCATTTAATAATCATGCTTCAACTATTATTTACTAAGTCAAATTTTCCATATATGTTCAAATTATTTCAATTCATATAAATGAATAATTTCTCAAGAATTTCAATATGTTTCTAGCATTTTAAATCCTTTAAGGATTTTATTATAAACTTTACTATAAAGTGATGCATAAAAGGTTGTAACTACAACCATTAGACGCAAGTTAAATCTTTTATGTACCGTCAGTTTAATAATATATCTAAAGGTTATTGTATCCACCACAAAAAAAATATTATATCTTTTCATAATCAATGCTAGGACTTTGCAAAAACTTAATATTTTATTCTGTTTTTGCAAAACTGCTTCAGTTATACCCTCACTGGCTTTATACATTTAGATATTTGGACTACTAGTCCAAAAACTCCACGAATTTAATTGTACCGGAGTTGTGTCTTTCTATTTTGACCTATTTATTTCATATTTATATTTCTCAATAGATTTATTCAAGATCCTCCTTTTATTTCATTATTTTAATAATAATATTGCATGCAAAACCATCGTCGACCAATTTTATTATCGGTTCCACATTTTCTCAAATTGATGTAACTTATCAAGATCTCCTATTTTCACTATTTTAATCTTCAGCTTCAGGTACCTGAATCTCTTCTAGAGTTTTAGTTATTAGCTATGTCTTGGATCTCTTTTGGAGTACCCGCCTCCAGTATATGACCATCTAAAAGAATTTTCATATTTGGAATCGATCAATCTATTATGTTTTCTAACTGATTGTCCTACTGAGACTTTGATTCAAAATATTAGTTTGTATATATATATATATATGACAGTTAACTTGTAATAAAGTAATTTATCCTTTCTTTTTTTAACTTCTGGTTCAAATTACCCTCTATAAGGATCTAGATAATGATAACTCATTACAACTAGTGATTTAATTCAACTATTATTTCTTTCCCCCTAATGTCAAGAAAACTATCAAAATAATAATCACAAATCATGTTATAATTGAATTTCCAACACATTCATAACATTTAATAATACAAGGAGACTCATAATTAATATATATTCTTAAATTTTTTTGAGGACTCCCTTATCCTTGTGCATTGTGGTGGAGCAAGTGGAATATATATGCACATACAAAAGTCCAAAGATGGGAAATATTTAAGTCTTGACCAAAAGCCAATTGTAATGGAGAATATTTGAAACATCCGGGATTTGGGGCCTCTGCATTTATCTTGTTTCTGTGTGTCTGGTATGCTAAAGGCTCGGGGTTAAGTCAGAACCTTGGCCAAATTTTAAATTTCGGGCACTTTAGGAGGGGAGCTGGTTGGGGGCAGGACTTAAGGTTTATAGATTGTGGATGTTGACACAAGGAGTAATGTGGTAAGGTGGCAAGTGACGCCACTTAGAGAGTAAGGAGGGTGGCGTCAATAAGGGGCAGTTGAGGGAAGGAGTTCAAGTCACGCTGATAGCTTTTGGAAGCTCTCTTTTTGCGTCAAGAAGCTAAGGAGGTGGCTTCCAGTGGGACTCTTCAGGGTGGTTGGTGGAATGAGTCAAAGAATTTGAAATGAGTGGATGAGAGGTGATGGAGGAGGGTTGAAGTGATCAATCGGTTTGAATGGGTGTTAGGGAGTGCTTTGTGGAGAAAAATAAGGGATTTGGAGTGAGGCAAAAGTGTTAGCCGAAATTTTGTTGGGTGTCAAGGGGGCGATCGGTCAAAGCTTATGGGTTCGGTTTTGGCAAGTGTAGGTGCGAAAAGTTTGAAGCCTTAGTTGTGAGTTTTCTATAGGAGAGCATTTAGTGTTTTGTTTTTGGGTAACCTTTAGTTTTTTTCCATTTCTTATTCTTTTCTATCAGAAACTGAAAGCATCTTCTCCCTTTCTTTTGGCATTTTTGGTCACTTGAGTGCAATTGCTTCACTATCAAAAATCAAATATTTGTTTCTTTTTCTTGGTTCGAACGAGTTGTAGTGATAACCTCTTGGCCCAAACCTCCCACCAACTCCATCATTTCACCATTTCTTCTTCATTTGTTCTTCTTAGCTGAATTTACATTGCACACCCATCTTTGTTCTCTTTTTGTTCAAACCGAAACCTATTCCGTTTCTTCTCTTTGGAAATGATTCCTCCTCTCTTTTTTCTTGTATAAGCGAATCTTCCTAGCCATTCTTTCTTGCATTTTTCCCTCGAATTCTCTAAAAGCTGAAACTCTTAAGCCTTCATTTGAGATATTTTATCTTCATTTTCGGTTCTTCCATTTTATTCTCTTCCATTCTTGTTTATTGCCGAATCTTCTCTACTGTTGTGCTTGTGTCAAATTTTCTTGGGTGTTATTCGAATCCTCTGTGTTAAGGTAAGATCATTCCCTTTCATTTTTTCCTTGATTAAACCCGTGTTCCTCTTTTCTTGGTAAGGCAGAATCTGCCTTGACTGATATCTTAACCTATTTCTTTCTCTCGGTGTTCCGTCGATTAAGGGGCTAAGTGTTGGGCATCTACTTTGGATCATTCTTTGATTTGGTCTATTAAGGGCGCCTATTCTGGGAAATAGTGCTAGTTGAATCTTTGAACCCTACCTCTTTTTTCAGGATTTTAAGGGAAAGGTTATCTCTTCAGATATTTGATTAGGTTCACTTTCGTATTCGCTATCTTAACCCTGTATTGTTGTTAAACAACCATTGTTTCCTTATAGTATCTTCTGACTAAGATCTTTTAATGGAATCCAATACCAGTCAGGCAAAGGAGGGGGTTGGACCCGTAAACCCAGCCCTTAAGTTTAAGAAACGTGCCATGTCAGTAGTGCGAGATTGACCACCGAGTTATGGACCGGCTTCAGAACAGAGTAGTAGGCAGATAGCAGTCGTTTCTGCTATCGATAGTGTCGACATAGAAAGTATTATTTTGAGTGTTATCAGGTGTGTAAAACCTCATACACTTTCTTTAATTGTAATATTGATTGTATGGGCTGAAAAGCCGAAAAAGGCTGTGATGACAGTCGTGATACCCTTGTGGGTAAGGTAAGGAATGCCAGGTAGGTGATTATAGTATCGTTCTTGCGTGTATGGATGTATGTGGTAATCTATTACCTTGTTGATAGCATGTTGCATTTGTTATGGAATGTATGTCATGCATGGGATATGGATATGATGTTTAAGGGGAAGTGCTTGATTATGAGGTCATATAGTGATCAGTGGCTAAGCCACATTATATTATGAGGTCACGTAGTGATCGGTGGCTAGGCCACGTTATATTATGTGGTCACGTAGTGATCGGTGGCTAGGCCACGTTATATTATTAGGTCACATTGTGATCGGCATTATGACTGACAACATGACTGTCAAAATGGCGTGTAGCGGATGGAGGGTTGATTGTAGAAATCCCCACGGTGTGTTTGGCTGGTACGGGTTGGCGTGTAGAGAATGGAAAATAACTAGGTTTGGGCTGGGACATGATGTATTCATTTATTTTTATGTCATCCTGAGTGGGCTAAGGCCCGATATACGATTGTGGGCCTCGAGCCGATTATGTGTTATAGGGGATTTACACACTGAGTCACGGTGACTCACCCCTTTGCTTAACCTTTCAGGTAATCAATAGGTCATGGATATGGGAGCCAAGGCGGACTTGTGGAGGCCATAAAGACTTTACTTTTCATAAACTTTTCCTGCTATACTTTAGTTTTAATTGGGGATTTTGTTTATGTAATAAGGGCTTTCTGAATTTTTGGGTTTTATTTTATTTATTTATGTATTATTTTTTTTAAAATTTGATACTATGCAAACTTAATCACGAAATTAAAAATGGGGTTTTCAAAATACGAGTAACTCAAAATATACGTTTTCTTTCAAGTATCACCAAGCTTAACGAATATTCGATTAACACAAATTGAAATTTTCTGGCACTACCGAACCACTATTTTCAAGACATCACCTTAAATCGAAAAGTTTTTAAAAGTACGATTTTTCCTAAGTTAAACAAGACTTTGTTTTTACTTCACCTTGTAACATACCAGATCCGGTCGTAACGTTTAGGCCGGGTTTGGGTGTTACAATTTTCGTATCAGAGCCTAGGTTGCAAAACTCGGGCTGTGAAATGGGTTCATGGGTTCAACAGTGTTGTATAAAATCAATATGAATGTTAATTAGGGAAAGTGCTTTTTTTGAAATATGGCATCCGAGTCTACCGGCACCCGATCCACACAGGTAAGTGTTCTAATTACTTGATGATGTATGCATGAAATGACTGTTAGCATGAAGAAATATGCTTGTTAGCTCTAGGAGATTCAAACTTTAGAGACTGAAACCTCTAGGTTGTGATGTGTTTTGCGAAAACTACTCTCTAAAGCTATTTCCCATAAAATTTCTGTATTAAACAATGAAAGAAATACTAATTCATAAAACTTTAATAAGATAAAGGTGTATCGGTAGCAATGAGTACTAGGGGAGGTGGACGTGCTGTACGCGGCCGTGGTAGAGGCCGAGGTGTTGGGTCTGAACCCTCGGAGTCAGGACGTGGGTCAGGGAATGAGATGCCAGTACCACCAGTTGCAGAAGCAGATGTTCAGGACCAAACAGGCAGAGACGATGCGGTGTCTCAAGCGATGTTACGGGTCTTGGAGAGGGTTGCTGGAGCGAGCATAGGATTTGGGGCTCGGAAATCAGTGTCTGAACGACTTCGAGCCAATGGAGTAGAGATATTTAGGGGCGTTTCAAGTGTAGCTCCGAATGTAGCTGAGTATTGGCTAGAAGCAGTAGAGCGTATCGTGGACGATCTTGATTTTACGGTAGAGAAGAAGTGAAAAGGAGTTGTGTCTCTTCTGCGGGATGAGGCGTATCAATGGTGGTTGACAGTCAGGGATGGTTCAGTGGCTGATCGCATTACCTGGGATTTCTTCAAGTCAGCGTTCTAGGGTAAGTATATCGGATAGAGTTATGTGGATGTGCAGCGTAGGGCGTTTCTGAATTTGGTTCAGGGGAATAAATCGGTAGCTGAGTATGAGGCGAAATTCTTACGTCTTAGTCGTTATGCCCGGGGGATAGTGGCCACAGACCATGAGCGTTGTGTTCGGTTTGAAGATGGTCTGAGGGATGATTTGTGAGTGCTGATAGCTCCACAATGAGAAAGAGAATTTGCTGTCTTTGTGGAAAAGGCTAAAATAACTGAGGAAGTGAAGAGGTCCGAAAAGCAAAATCAGGATAGAGATAGAGGTAGAAATAAAAGGAATTTTAGATCGTCGGGGACAGCTAGGCATTTTCAGAAAAGACCTAGGTTGGATGGGCCAAGTCGGGTTGTGAGATCTGTTGTAGATAGTCGGCCTCAGAGGTGTGCTCGATGTAGTAAATTTCATGTGGGCGAGTGTTGGACGAGTAACGGAAGATGTTTCAAGTGTGGGTCTATTGATCATCAGATTAGAGACTGTCCACAAGAGCGGAACGGTACAGAGTCGGTAAGTCAGGGTTATGCTTAGCCGGGTAGAGGTGGTCAGCAACCACAGAGCGATCGTGGTCCAGCCAGAGGAGGTAATGGTTTCGGTCAGGGTCGTGGAGCATCAGGTAGAGGTGTAGGGGGTACTGATGCGAGACAGCCGGGGTTATTCTATGCAGCTAGACGTTGAGAGGAGGGTGATGCACCGAATGTCATAATCGGTACGTTCCTAATCTTTGGATTGCCTTTTTCTGCACTGATTGATATTGGGTCGACACATTCTTATGTTGCTAGTGTGGTATCTGGAACTTTAAGAATAAACTCTGAGATTTCTTCTAGGGAGATGACAGTAATTAGCCCACTAGGACAATCTTTAGTGGTGAACAAACTTTATAGGGATGTATCTCTAGAAGTTCAAGGGGTAGTTTTTCCAACTGATCTGATGGAACTGCCGTTCGGGGAATTCGACTTGATCTTAGGTATGGACTGGCTGGTGAGATATCGAGCGAATTTGGATTGCGCAGCCAAGCGTATGGTGTTTAGAACTCCTGAGGGTGATGAAATTTTAGTGATAGGTGAAAGGAGGAACTGTTTGTCAAATGTAATGTCTGCTTTAAGGGTAGAAAGGATGGTGAGGAAAGGATGTGAGGCATTCTTAACTTTTTTCCGGGCTCTAGAAGCCAAGGAGCTAACTGTAAGGGATGTTAGAACAGTAAAGGAATTTTCTGATGTTTTCCCAGAAGAGCTTTCGGGATTACCTCTGGATCGCGAAGTGGAGTCCGGTATTGATCTTCTTCTGAGAACAGCACCAGTGTCTATTGCCCCATATAAAATGGCGCCGAAGGAGTTAGTGGAGCTGAAAGCACAGATTCAAGAACTGTTAGATCGGGTTTTATCCTACTGAGTATATCGCCTTGGAGAGCGCCGGTGCTATTCGTTAAGAAGAAGGATGGATCAATGCGTATGTGCATTGACTACCGTCAGTTGATGAAATTGACGATCAAGAACAAATACCCGTTGTCGAGGATTGATGACTTGTTCGATCAATTGCAAGGGGCGTCAGTTTTCTCAAAGATAGATTTGAGGTCAGGATATCATCAGCTTAAGGTCAAGGAAGCGGATATTCATAAGATAGCTTTCAGGACTCGCTATAGGCATTACGAATTCTTGGTGATGCCGTTTGGGTTGACCAATGCACCAGCAGCGTTTATGGACATGATGAACCGAGTATTCCAACCCTACCTGGACCGGTTTGTTGTGGTATTTATAGATGATATCTTGGTCTATTCAAGATCAGAGGAGGAGCACGATTCGCATCTTCGAGTGGTTTTACAAATCCTAAGGGAGAAACAGTTGTACGCCAAATTTAGTAAGTTTGAATTTTGGCTAAGTGAAGTTACTTTTCTGGGCCATGTTGTGTCGGCAGAGGGGTTTAGGGTTGATCCCCAGAAAATTGAAGCTGTGTTAGATTAGAAACCACCTAAGTCTGTGACAGAGATTCGGAGTTTCCTTGGTCTTGCAGGGTATTACCGAAGGTTCGTTGAAGGGTTCTCATTAATTGCAGCACCTTGAACCAAGCTGTTGAGGAAAGGGGTACCTTTTGTTTGGGCTGACAAGCAACAAGAAAGTTTTGAGAAGCTGAAGAAGATTTTGATGGAGGCTCCGGTGTTGATTCAGCTGGAGGTTGGAAAGGAGTTCGTGGTTTATTATGATGCTTCACACATGGGATTAGGATGTGTGTTAATGCAAGACGGAAAAGTGGTGGCTTATGCGTCTCGGCAGTTAATACCGCATGAGTTAAATTATCTCATGCATAATTTGGAATCGACAGCGGTAGTATTTGCCTTGAAGATCTAGAGAAATTATCTGTATGGGGAGAAGTCTGTCATTTATACAGATCACAAGAGTCTAAAATACCTCCTCACCCAGAAGAAGTTGAACTTAAGGCAGAGGAGGTGGGTCGAGTTGTTAAAGGATTATGATTGCTCGATCGAATACCATCCGGGTAAAGCTTACATGGTGGTGGATGCATTAAGTCGTAGGGTAATCTCTGACTTGAGAGCAGTGTTTGCTCATCTTAGCTTATACGATGATGGGAGTCTATTAGCTGAACTTCAAGTGAAACCTTTTTGGGTCAGTCAGATTAAAAAGAAGCAGGAGGCTGATGAGTTGTTAAAGTCAAAGTTTCAGTTGGGGTCAGGTGATGGGACAATGGCATTTAGTGTGAATAGTGATGGGGTAGTATGTTTTCGAGGAAAAACTTGTATGCCAAGGGATCTGGAGCTGAGGGGTAAGATTTTACAGGAAACACATAGTAGCCCATATGCTATGCACCCAGGAGGAAGTAAGAGGTACCGAGATTTACGAGAACAGTTTTGGTGGTTGGGTTTAAAGCGAGAAGTAACCGAATTTGTGAGTAAATGTTTGACGTGCTAGCAGGTAAAAGCGAAACATCAGTTACCTTCAGGGTTGTTGCAGTCAGTAAAGATTCCACAGTGGAAATGGGAGAGGATCACAATGGACTTTGTTAGTGGGCTACCTCTCACACCTACTAAGAAGGATTCGATTTGGGTAATTATTGATCGTTTAACGAAGTCTGCTCATTTCATACAGGTTCGGGTCGATTACTCTCTATAGAAGTTGGCTAAGCTGTATATAGCAGAGGTGGTGAGGTTGCATGTGGTACCAGTGTCTATCATATCAGACAGGGACCCTAGGTTTACGTCGAGATTTTGGAAGGTGTTGCATCATACGTTGGGTACGAAGTTGGATTTTTGTACAGCATTCCATCATCAGTCTGATGGTCAGTCTGAGAGACTAATTCAGATCTTGGAGGACATGTTGAGGGGTTGTGTCATTGATTTCAAGGGTAGTTGGGAGGAGTTCTTACCGTTGGCGGAATTCGCATACAACAACAGCTACCAAGCTAGTATTCAAATGGCACCCTATAAAGCATTGTATGGGCAGAAGTGTCGTACTCCTACCTGTTTGACAGAATTAGGGGAACGTCGAATTTTGGGTCCAGAATTGGTTACAGAGACGGAGGAGAAGGTTAAGTTAATTAGGGCTCGTTTGAAAGAGGCATCCAATAGGCAGAAGTCATATGCCGATTTAAAGCGCAAGGATATAGAATTTGTTGTAGGTGATCGGGTTTTCTTAAAGGTTTCACCATGGAAGAAGGTTCTAAGATTTGGGCGGAAGGGTAAGCTAAGCCCCAGGTTTATCGGGCCTTATCGTGTATTAAAACGTGTGGGACCAGTAGCATATCAGCTTGAGCTACCTTCGAAATTAAGTCAGATTCATGATGTATTTCATGTTTCTATGTTAAGGTGCTATCATTCGGATCCATCTCATGTTGTGCCAGTAGAAGAAATCGAAGTAAGGCCTGACCTATCCTTTGAGGAAGAACCAGTACAGATCTTGGATCGTGACATCAAAGTATTGCGTAGGAAATCAGTCTTTTTGGTTAAAGTGTTGTGGCGGAATCACGGTTCAGAAGAGGCTACGTGGGAGCCAAATGATGTTATGCAGCAGTAATACCCTCATCTCTTTTGACGAGGTAATTTCGAGGCCGAAATTTCTTTAAGGGGGTAGAACTGTAACATTCGAGATTTGGGGCCTCTGCATTTATCTTGTTTCTCTGTGCCTGGTATGCTATGTGTATTGTTTGTGTGTGTTTGGGGTCTCTGGGTAGGCTCGGGGTTAAGTCGGAACCTTGGCCAAATTTTAAATTTTGGGCACTTTAGGAGATGAGCTGGTTGGGGGCAGGACTTAAGGTTTATTGGTTGTGGTTGTTGACACAATGAGTAATGTGGTAAGGTGGCAAGTGACACCACTTAGAGAGCAAGGAGGGTGGCGTCAACAAGGGGCAGCTGAGGGAAGGAGTTCAAGTCACGCTGACAGCTTTTGAAAGCTCTCTTTTTGCGTCAGGAAGCTTAGGAGGTGGCTTCCAGTGGGACTCTTCAGGGTGGTTGGTGGAATGAGTCAAAGAATTTGAAATGAGTGGATGAGAGGTGATGGAGGAGGGTTGAAGTGGTCAATCGGTTTGAATGGGTGTTAGGGAGGGCTTTGTGGAGAAAAATAAGGGATTTCGAGTGAGGCCAAGGTGTTAGACGAAATTTTGTTGGGTGTCAATGGGGGATCGGTCAAAACTTGTGGGTTCGGTTTTGGTAAGTGTAGGTGCCGAAAGTTTGAAGCCTTAGTTTTGAGTTTTCTCTAAGAGAGCATTTAGTGTTTTCTTTTTGGGTAACCTTTAGTTCTTTTCCATTTCTCATTCTTTTCTATCAGAAACCGAAAGAATCTTCTCCTTTTCTTTTGGCATTTTCGGTCACTTGAGTGCAATTGCTTCACCATAAAAAATCGAATATTTCTTTCTTCTTCTTGGTTTGAACGAGTTGTAGTGATAACCTCTTGGCCGAAACCTCCCACCAATTCCATCATTTCACCATTTCTTTTTCATATGTTCTTCTTAGCCGAATTTACATTGCACACCCATCTTTGTTCTCTTTTTGTTCAAACCAAAACCTATTTCGTTTCTTCTCTTTGGAAGTGATTCCTCCTCTCTATTTTCTTGTGTAAGCCGAATCTTCCTAGCCATTCTTTCTTGCATTTTTCCCTCGAATTCTCTAAAAGCCGAAACTCTTAAGCCTTCATTTGAGTTCTCTTATCTTCATTTTCGGTTCTTCCATTTTATTCTCTTCCATTCTTGTTTATTGCCGAATCTTCTTTACTGTTGTGCTTGTGCCGAATTCTCTTGGGTGTTATTCGAATCCTTTGTGTTAAGGTAAGATCATTCCCTTTCATTTTCTCCTTGATTAAACCCGTATTCCCTCTTTTCTTGGTAAGGCCGAATCTACCTTGACTGATATCTTAACCTATTTCTTTCTCTCGGTGTTCCGTTGATTAAGGGGCTAAGTGTTGGGCATCCACTTCGGATCATTCTTTGTTTTGGTCTATTAAGGGCGCCTATTCTGGGAAATAATGCTAGTCGAATCTTTGAATCCTACCTCTCTTTTCTGGATTTCAAGGTAAGGGTTTTCTCTTCAGATATTTGATTAGGTTCACTTTCATATTCACTATCTTAACCCTGTATTGTTGTTAAACAACCATTGTTTCCTTATAGTGTCTTCTGACCAAGATCTTTTGATGGAATCCAATACCAATCAGGCAAAGGAGGGGGTTGGACCTGTAAACCCAGCCCCTAAGTTTAAGAAACGTCTGTCGTCGATGATGCGAGATTGGCCACCGGGTTGTGGGTGGCGCGTAAGCAGTAGTAGGCAGATAGCAGTCGTTTCTTCTATCGATAGTGTCAACGTAGAAAGTATTATTTTTCGTGTTATCAGGTGTGTAAAACCTCATACACTTTTTTTAATTGTAATATTGATTGTATGGGCTGAAAAGCCGAAAAAGGCTGTGATGACAGTCGTGATACCCTTATGGGTAAGGCAAGGAATGCCAGGTAGGTGATTATAGTATCGTTCTTGCGTGTATGGATGTATGTGGTAATCTATTACCTTGTTGATAGCATGTTGCATTTGTTATGGTATGTATGTCATGCATGGGATATGGATATGATGTTTAAGGGGAAGTGCTTGATTATGAGGTCACATAGTGATCGGTGGCTAAGCCACGTTATATTATGAGGTCGCGTAGTGATCGGTGGCTAGGCCACATTATATTTTGAGGTTATGTAGTGATCGGTGGCTAGGCCACGTTATATTATTAGGTCACATTGATCGGCATTATGACTGATAGCATGACTGTCAAAATGTCGTGTAGCGGATGGAGGGTTGATTGTAGAAATCCCCACGATGTGTTTGGCTGGTACGGGTTGGCATGTAGAGGATGTAAAATAACTAGGTTTGGGCTGGGACATGATGCATTCATTTATTTTTATGTCATCCTGAGTGGGCTAAGGCTCGATATGCGATTGTGGGCCTCGAGCCAATTATGCGTTATAGGGGATTTACACACTGAGTCTCGGTGACTCACCCATTTGCTTAACCTTTCAGGTAATCAATAGATCGTGGATATGGGAGCCGAGGTAGACTCGTGGAGGCCATAAAGACTTTACTTTTCGTAAACTTTTCCTGTTATACTTTAGTTTTAATTAGGGATTTTGTTTGTGTAATAAGGCCTTTCTAAATTTTTGGGTTTTATTTTATTTATTTATGTATTGTTTCTTTAAAAAATTTGACACTATGCAAACTTAATCATGAAATTAAAAATGGGGTTTTCAAAATATGAGTAACTCAAAACATACGTTTTCTTTCAACTATCACCAAGCTTAACGAATATTCGATTAACACAAATTGAAATTTTCCTGCACTACCAAACCACTGTTTCCAAGACATCACTGTAAATCGAAAAGTTTTCAAAAGTACGATTTTTCCTAAATTAAGCAAGACTTCGTTTTTACTTCACCTTGTAACATACCAGATCCGGTCGTAACGTTTAGGCCGGGTTTGGGGTGTTATTGTAACTTATTGACTTGATGCGTACAACACGTAAATCAACATAATCTCATGTTGAAATAAGAAGTTTAGTTCTCATAAGTAATGGTTTAGATATTAATTAAATGCGTTTAATCAATAATTTCTCTAGACCTTTATATGCATAAATAACAAGCTTTTACAAAAGTTTTTCAAACTCAATCAATAAAAGACTGAGATATAAACTCATCAACTTTAGCAAGATTAATTGTCTTAATTTCATAATCTGAAATTAATTATTTAAACAAGCAATCTTGCAAATGACAAGCTGAAAATTGATAACACATATGTGATTATTTTGTAGATGCATCTACCAAAATCATATAATATCAAAACCATCCACACGATGGATGAATGGGCTTATATTCATTTCAGAAATGCAAGATATTAAGTCTCAATTTTAGCTAGTGAATTTCTAATAATCAATTTTCATTGAGAACAAGAAAAAAAAATGAGAATTCTTTAAATTAAAGAATCTTCTGGTTCTTTAATGAATGTCCATATGAATTCTCAATTCATTTTCGCATCATATATGATACAGGATAGTCTAATTGGTCACGCCAAGTGGTAAATGTATTTGCATCAGTAAACTTCTAGTTTACTTTAACATGCATTTCAATTTTACTAATAATGTCAATATAAACTGTGACAAATTGATAATTTTACTGTCATTCCTTTTATTTTGTATCCACATATAAGCAGTATTGTGACATTTACTTCTAGAAATGTCTAAATCAATGTAAAGCCCATAATGTCATTAACTCAATAAAAGAAATATAATTTTCAAACAATTATGTGCAATATTCACTTTAGGGAATATGCCAAAATCCTCAAATTTTCAAATTGACTTTAATGATAAAAAGTGATTATAAAAGATTTATCGCAGACATTCACTCCAAAGAATGTGCAAAAATAATTTGGACAATAATGTAAGCATATATCACATTCCTTACCATTAATATCATATACATATCATCTGATTCAAGCAATGATTAATTAGTATAAACCATTGATCATTCTATTCTAAGAATGACAGTTAACAACATTTTAAATCATCCATTTTCTTATCTATTTGCCAGTAATGACAATAGGTAATTATTATGTATCGCTACATTCACTTTGAGGAATGGAACAAAACCAGTGGAGCGAATAACTCGTTATTTTGTTTAGCCTTAAGGAGATATGAAATCAATTCAAAATACTTTTAAAGCCATTTTAACAAGAGCTTTGCACAATCAATTAACTACCAAGAATAATTGGCTAGGTCATGTATAGAAACAAGCCTAAATTAAAAATCAATAAAAGTCACATATCAAACATAAAAAATATTACATAATGAAAAACAAGCAAATTTTTTCTTTCATAACTATCATCATAAACATGCATGAAATTTAATTCAAAATCCAACCATTCATGCTTATAGAACTTTTCATTTACAATTGCTCATAACATTTCTTTAAATAATTAACACATGGAATAATATAAAACGCATGAACTACTACCTTTAATAATTCTTTGAACTAAATCAAATCCGAATAACCATAAAATTCATTGGTTTGTTAACACAAATTTGCATAGATATGTTTTAATCAAATATATTATTTAATTATAAAACCTACTATAACAACATAAACAAATCATTTAATATTCATTTTCATGAACAATTGATATACTTAAAACAATATGTAACTCATGTAATCAAAACTTAAAAAGAAGATCATCTCAAAACATATATCAAGTCGATTTAATATTTAAATATGTGTCATACCTTTTTTTTTTTTTTTTGCATTGAGTCTTGACAATTTTATCAAGAAGTAAGCAAATTAAACTCTAGTAGTAGACTTTGAATCCAATCAAAATCTATTAATAGCAAACTTTGAGAGTGGATTTTATTTTCCAGATGTACAACAGGTACATAACCAATGACTTTTCATACACAAGTTTTCTTTACAAGTTCTCATCAGTAATATTTTTCCACGTAATTTTAATTATAACTTATTTTGAATACTGTAGAGTTATACTCATAGTTTAGAAAGAAGCTTGCAACTTCAGGTGCATCTAATCATAATGAGCTTTAGATAGAATTACCATATCCTATTGCTCATAAGTAGATCTTTCACAGTCAAATATTTTGCTTTCAACCCCTTAATGGGGATGATGGCAAAAGAAGATCACAAAGATAGTAACAACCAATTCAATTTAATAACAAGAGTAATCAATAACTCAATCCTCCCTTTTTTTCATCCTTTCAAAATAGATATTTATAGCAATAGTGGTTTGTATGAAATATAATTTTTTCTTCATTCACAATCTTAATATCATATCTATTGTAATGAATTTCTTTTGAAACTAATGCATTAACCATCACAAAATTTGTGCTTTTTAGATATTGATATATTAGCTCTTTTGGAGCTTTCAACTAAGTTTGTACTATCAAATATTGGAATAATATTTATTTTTTTCAGTACCAAATAAGATAAATATTTTCTATCTGTAATGATAGAATTCAGTACTACATTCTCATATCTTTCCTCAAAGAATATTAACAAAAACAAAATATTTGGGCATACGCCACATATGTGACCAATAATCTTTCATATCACATTAATAACATAAGTTATTTTTACCCTTTAAAGAGTTATCTTGAGAACTCTCATTATTCTCTTACTTATTACTATGTTCCCACTTTTAGTGTTCCATGATTATATCTTTTATTTTCTTTATGTTTTCATTCACTTCGGGGAATGCAACAAATCTAGTGAGACAAACTTCTAAACATCTCCTTTGATTCTTTATTTCATAATCACCATCGCAAACATGCGTGGAATTCAAATCAGAATTTATCTATTAACGTTGTCATGATTAGTCTCCAATTATAATAAACATGATATAATAAATAAATCATAGTAAAATATACCTAAAGATCTTTAACATCATTGTCATCACCCATGTAAGGATTATATAAATTTCTTTAGATAATGATTACCCATAGTGTGCTGGCTTCAATTGAAGACTGAAATTGTAATAGCTCTAGAAGGCAGTTGAGAATAACTTGAGCAGCAAATTTGGAGTGACTGTATTATAAAATAAAAGTGAATCATGCTGATAATGTGTTATAAAATAAAGAGAGATAGAGAGAGTAAAGAACAAAGAAAAAATGGGAAGAATAGAGAATGTATTTTATTTATTAATGGGATGTTTACAGTGCTTCTCAAAAGTCTCTATTTATATGTATAAGAAGTATAAATGAGGTAGAGATCTACTTCTAATCACAATTAGAATTTAAAGTATATCAAAACTTTTCTTGATCTAGATGGACATTCACTTAATAAGATATTCATAACAATTTCTTATTTTTTAGTTTTTTAGTTTTATATTTTATAGCTTTTATAATTTTATTTCATTTCATAAAAAATGGTTGGGTTGATTTATTTTTACAATTTTATATTTTTGAATATTTAGCATAATGATCAAGTTGATAAAATGTGTAAACATTGAAGGTTAAATGAATTAATTTTCTTACAAAATAAAACCAACTTGATAGAATATGTAAAACATAATGAGCTAAAATTGTTATTATATCAATTAAAAGAAGGCCACATCGCCATTCTGTTTGGTGATCAAATACATTTTAGTGGTGGAGTGACTAAAATTGAAAAATCACTTAACGAGAGTGACAAAATTTAAAAAAAGAAAAAGAAAAAGAAAAAGAAAAAGCGGCTCAAAATTTGAGTGGCTATCTCGGTAGTTACCCTAATGTTTTTATATTAATTTTACATAATTTTTATTATAGTAAACTACCCAGATAGTCACTCAAGTTTGCGCGAGTTCTTATTTTAGTCCTTGATTTTTTATTTTTTTTGTTAACTTTGTCACTCTTCTAGCTACTTTACCATTAAAATGCATTTGATCGCCAAACACAATGTCGATGTGGTTGATATAATAATAAAATTAGCCCCTACTATTTTACACATTCTATCAACTTAGTTCTATTTCTATAAAATTCAATACATTTCTATCAACTTGATCATTATTCTAAATATTCAAAAATTTATAATTATAAAATATTAAAAAATTAAATATAAAAATAAAACAATTCAACTATTTTTATGAAATAAAATGAAATTATAAAACAAAAAGAATTATGTGGCTTAATTCATTTTCGAATTTAATCTAAAAGCAACCTCATATTCGAATTTGATTCATTTTTATACTATTTTAATAAATTTCGCCCACTTTCTATTGTGCTTATGTCTATCTTTTGCAAGTTTCCAATTCTGATTCCACCTTAATCGCCATATCAAAACAATACCAACCCAATAACAATCCATAAAAGCTTGACCCAAAATGATAGATTGTCGAACTTGTAATCTACCGGTGGACATGGGATGTAACAACTTGTTTTTCAGTGGAATCGGAAATGGTAATTTTAGGATCACAAATTTAACAAGTGAGTTCGTATAATTAATATTTAAATTATACAAGTTAACAATAATTTTTATATTAAATTTTGATTTGAGGAATTTTAACTAATTGAATTAAAAGTTAGTATAAGTGGTTCGGTTCAAAAGTCAAGTGATTAATGAAAACGAGATATTAGGACCTCGTTTTTGTAATTTGCGACCATAAATATTTTATTAAATATTTACAGAGTCTTATTATAGATGAATTGAAGTTTAATTTGGTAATTTTTACGATTAATTTCTTAATTAAGGTAAAATGATTAAATTGTAAAAGAGGTAAAAATTAAATGCTATAGATTTCAAATACTAAAGGGACCAAAATGGTGATTAAACCATGGTCAAAAAGTCCAAGCGGTGGTGACATGATTAAATCCACCAACTTTTGGGCTATTTTCTCATTTAGTCTTGATTAGTTTAAGGTTAAATTGAAATAAAGCTTAATTATTCAATAATTTGAGACAATTAAAGGACTAACTGTGCAATTAAACCTTCCTTAAATGGTAATTATACTATATACTTATATATTGGACATTTATGGATATGTTTTATAAATTATATGCGTTATAATTAAAAGGTTATAATAGTAATTTTTTAAATAAATGAATTATAATTAAAATAAAAACTAAATTACAATGTAATTTTTTTTTTGTTCTTCTCCCAAAAATGCCGAAACACCATTGTTAGAGGTGAAAGAAGCTTCAACCAAGCTTGTCCTTCAATTTGGTAAGCCAATTTTAGCCAATTTCTTGTAATTTCTATATTTTTAAGATTTTTGCAACTAGGTTTAGCTAAACTGTATGTCCGTTTTCAAAACGGTTCAAGATTATGGATTATTGATAAACCATAATTTATACATATTTTTACCCCATGCTTGGCTTATTTTTGGATGAATTTTCATTAAATTTGATGAATTCGATGCTCCTATCCTTTAATTTCATTTTTTACACTCAGGAGAGCTTAGGGAGCCGAAAAGAACGAGAAATGGGCCAAAAAGGGACAAAATGGGCCTACCTCGGAAAATAACACTGCCTGGACTTCTGCACACGGGCATACCACACGGCCGTGTGTGACGAGCAAAATTGAGCACGGCCCAAGCCATCACACACGGTCGTGTCCCTGTCGACCCCAAGACTAATTCTATTCAGAAAAAGCTACTTGTGGCCAAGAAAGGCGCTCCAAAGCCTATATAAACACCCTAGGGGTGACCTAAAAGAGGACGCCAAGTAGAAGGCAGAAAATACTTGAAGGCAGCTAACGGAAGTAGCTTGGAAGGGGGATTTCCATCAAGACTGAAGATCTTCTATCAATTTCTCTTGAAGTTTTTTGGGTTTTCTTATGTTTTATAGTTTTCCTTATTTTAAGATGTTTTTTTCTATCAGTATGAACTAATTCCCTTAAATACCTAAGGGGATGAAACCTAAGACGGATCTTATTATTATTTGATTTATAAGAAAATTACTTGTTTTTATTCTTAATTGTGGGTTCTTATTCTTGTTTTGATAATTCAGGTTATTAATTCAAGTCGAATGTGCTTATTCAGTGGAGCAAAAGTCCTTGTTTAAGAGTAGATCAACACAATTAAGCGAAGTTGATTGCAACCCTAAAAATAGGGCGACGAAAATCTACCGGATTAGAGTCAAATCTAATAAGGGAATCTATAGATCGAGTTAATGGGACAATAGGGGTTTTGATTAGAAAAAGATTTCAATTAATCAACCAAGAGTCAGTTGTGTTTAGTCTTGAAAGAGATATTAACATAAATCAGGGATTTCTACGGATTAAGTCAAGTGAATAAATCATATAAATCAAAAGTAATAAGTAAAGTCTAGGTGGATTCTTCCTTGGGTATTGTCTATCTCATAAAGTTGTCTAAAAGTATTTTCCCAATTCATTCTCTGTCGTGCTTTTAATTAATTTTAGTTTAAACGAAATCACTCCAATTCTTAGGCTAGATAATAGAAAGATAGTAATTACTAGTACTTTTGGTCTTGTGGATACGATATTACCGGTCTTAACGATAGGTGCGCTTGCCTTTATTGTGATAATAGTTAGTTAAAGACACATCAAGTTTTTGGCACTGTTGCTGGGGACTGAGATATTAGGAACACTAAATTTTTATTATTTTAGCTATTTTATTGCAATTTATTTTTATTTTTATTATTATTTTTACTTTTCTAATTTTACACTTTCTTTACTTCTGGCAAGAGTCTCTAGTTTATGACTAGAAGAAACCTATCAGGACCATTGCTTTATGACAGTGAAATAGAAAGCACCGCTCGTAGAAACTGAAGAGAGATAAGGCAAAGTCTAAAATACATAGAGGAAGAGTAAGAGGACAATAATAATACTACCGAGGAGATGGCTGACAATAATCCACTTCCTCCGGTGGTTGCCAAAAATCCCACTCCTCGTACTATGTATGATTATGCTAAGCCTACTTTAACAGGAAATGAATCAAGCATTGTTAGACCTACTATTGCTTCAAATAATTTTGAACTGAAACCTAACACTATTCAGATGATTCAGCAGTTTGTTCAGTTTGATGGTTTGCAGGATGAGGATCCAAACAATCACTTGGCAAAATTTCTGGAATTCTGCGACACTTTCAAGATTAATGGCGTTTCTGATGATGCCATTCACCTTCGGTTGTTTCCCTTTTCGTTGAGGAACAAAGCTAAACAGTGGTTGAACTCGTTACCACGAGGATCAATCACTATATGGGAACAAATGACCGAAAAATATTTACTTAAATATTTTCTGCCGGCTAAAATGGCTAAGTTGAGGAATGATATTTCTTCTTTTGTGCAAATGGATTTAGAAACACTCAACGATGCATGGGAGAGATACAAGGATCTATTGAGAAGATGCCCTCACCATGGGTTACCATTATGGCTACAGGTTCAAACCTTTTACAACAGTGTGAACCTCTCAACTAGACAGTTAATTAATGCAGCCGTCGGTGGAACCCTAAATAACAAAACCCCTGAAGTGGCTTATGAGTTTATAGAGGAGATGTCACTGAATAACTATCAGTGGCAAGTCATGAGAACGAAGCCAACAAAAGCAGCCGGAGTTTTCAACCTCGACGCAGTTACCATGCTATCAAACTAGGTAGATCTTTTAAATAAAAAGATTGATGGTTTGTATGGTTCTTCACAGGTACATCCAGTGATGCAGTGTGATACAAATGGAGGAGGGACGAACAACACAAAATATATATCCTACAACCCTGGCATTGAAACCTAACAGATGAACTATATGGGTAATAATTCTAGACCTCAGAATAACCCCTATAGTAATACTTACAATCCAGATTGGAGGAACCATCCCAACCTCTCATAGGGTGGCCAAGGAAATCAGAGACAACAACCCCTTCTAGGTTTTCGGTAGCAACCCTACCCGCAGGAGAAAAAGCTGAACCTTGAGGAGATGCTAACAAAATTCATCGCAGTGTTAGAAACCCATTTCCAAAAAATTGAAATAACACTCAAAAATCAGCAAGCATCGATTCAAGGGCTCGAGAACCAAATAGGACAACTTGCTAAGCTCATATCTGAACGACCACAAGGCAGCTTGCCAAGCAACACTGAAACTAAACCAAATGAGCAACTTCATGCCATTATTGCTCACGATAGTGAAGGGTTAAACAAACCAAAACTGAGGCAAGAAAATGTGGTAGATGAAGGTAAGGTTGAAATAAGCCATAATAAACCAGAACTAGTAAGGAAATAGTACAAACCTCGTGTGCCATATCCCAATGCGACAAAGGAAGACCGCACAGATGAACAATTTGGTAAATTTCTTAAACTTTTAAGAAAATTACATATTAACTTACCGTTTATTGAAGCTCTTTTGTAGATGCCCAATTCAACAAAATTTTTAAAAGAGCTTTTGACAAACAAATGGAAGTTAGATGATGCATCGCATGTGGAGCTAAATGCAGTTGCTCAGCAATTCTATAATATAAACTACCCCGCAAATTAAAAGATCCAGGGAGTTTTACTATTCCTTGTTTAATTGGTAGTTTAGATGTTAATAATGCCTTAGCTAATTTAGGGGCAAGTATTAACGTCATGCCCTATAAAATGTTTAAGCAACTAGGTCTTAGGAAACCTAAACAAACTAGGATGAGTATTCAACTCGCAGATAAGACCATTAGATTTCCTAAGGGAATTTTTGAGGATGTATTTGTAAAAATTGATAAATTTATATTCCCAGTTGACTTTGTTGTTCTAGACATGGATGAAGACAGTAACGCACCTTTAATCTTAGGACGACCCTTTTTAGCAACTGCTAAAACTAGAAATGATGTTGGTACAAGTGAGCTCACACTTCGTGTAGGTGACGAAACAATCACTCTTCAAGCTCGTGACTCAGTTAGGATGTCAAGTAATAAAGGTGAGTACATAAATTCTAACCATTCGGTTCAACCCTCTTTTCAAGAAGCACCTCAAAAATACTCAATTGAGCCACATCATAGTTCTCATGCTAACAATGAAATAACTCATGAGGAGCGAAGGCTTTAGATCGATAAACTAGACGAGTGGAGGACACATTCCAATGAGAAACCAAGAACACACAAAGCAAAATCGAGGCAACTCTATGACAAACTTAAGGGAGAAGCAAATCACTTCAAGGTTGGGGATCAGGTATTGTTGGATAGAACAGACCCTCGAATCCCCACTTTGACCCTTAATACAAATGGAGCGATCCCTTTCACGGTACTCAATGTCTTCTAATACGGAACAGTCGAGGTAGCTAATCCTAAGTTTGGCACTTTTAAGGTAAACACTACTCGACTCAAACTATATATTGATAAAAGAATTGATAGCAGGGGAGAGGAATGTCAACTCCTCGAACCACCATGAGTATGTGAATGAGAGGTAAGTCTAGCTTAAGACTTTAAACTAGCGCTTCTTAAGAGGCAACCCGAGCACTAACCTCATTAATGTTCATAGTTTTGATTTTTAGCACCTAGCTGAAAACTAACTAAATTGATAGGCGCAGGTTTCCCTACCACACGGCCTTATACACGGACGTGGCCGTGGCCGTGTGGACACCACGAATAGGCACATAGGCGTGGCGGAGACCATACGGACCAAGAACAAAAATTTTCCCCAAAACACGGGCTACAATAAAACTAACCAAAGAACACGGGATACTGATAAACCCACACGGGAGTGCCTTAAAACCGTGGGTACTACTGAGTAAATGACACAGGCATGCGACACGCCCGTGCCAAAAAGCCATGGTTGAAACTGAGAAAGTCACACGGGCGTGCGGCATGCCCGTGCTTTTAGGCCATGGTCGATATTGATCAATCAACATGGGCATGGAAAACTCTACACAGGCGTGGGAGAAACGAACGAAGCATCACACGGCCGTGCGATTCGGTCGTGTGACCTATAACACCCCTAACCCGAGACCGTCGCCGAAAAAGGGCTAAGAGGTATTATCGATCAATTAGCACATTTAACATATGGAATTTACGATACGAAGTCAATCACATTCAATTACAATCGTAGTGTCCCTTAACTGAGTCATTAAGACCTTAAACATGCTTATAAACTGAGTCGGGACTAAATCGAAACACATACACAATTTCATGAAAATTTGAAACTTTTCTAAAATACAGGGGAGACACGCCCGTGGAAGGAGACCGTATACTCTCCACGGATACTAGACACCCCCATGTGTCCATCCGTGTCTAGCTACTGACTTAGTCCCCACGGCCACCAGCACGCTCGTGTGCACTGTCCGTGTGCTCTTAGCTAGCTACTAACTTGCACACCACGGCCTATTGACACGCCCGTGTCAAGGCCGTGTGATACTAAGCTACATAATAGGCTTACAAGATCAAAAAGCCACCTATAAGGGTCACACCCACAAGCAACATATACCAAGACATAACATGCACAATTGGCAACCAAATACATACCAATATAATCATTCAAACCAATTCCAACCATGACAATTTCAAAGACTAAATCTCATATCCACACAAGCATAATTCATTCATTTGCTTACTCAAAACTTGGCCATTTCGTGAATCAATTAACCATACTATAACATTCATCACATATCTCGTTCATTTAAGCAAATTTCCAAAACATAACTAGCCAAATCACATGGCTAAGTTCATATAACAACTTAAACCAAAACTAGCCTATACATGCCATATCTAGGTATATACATTTTCAAAGTGTACCAAAATAACATTAGTAGTGCGATGACGATCCTTGACGGTCCCGAGCCTTCAGAAGCTTTAACGACCTATAAGACAGAAAAATTACACACACGGAGTAAGCTTTCCAAAAGCTTAGTAAGTCATATACAAATAAACTACATATGTAAGCATATAAGCATATAAAAACATAAGCACATTTCTTATACATAACCAACTTCTCACATATATATAATTTGGTTCATACTTTTGGCCACATTTGCCACCATCATCAATTCAAGAATCATATATAAATACTTAGCTTTTTATGCTCACCTTCACATATCATATTGATATCCCATTATACATAATCATCATAATAAGAACACATAGTGAATTACCTTATATACACACTTAGTGTACAATTCAACGTACCTGAAACAGATTCATCTCATTCTTTCTTTAGCTCATTATCAATCTCAACCCCATACTCAAGTATCTATTATTTCAACTCTTAAAACTATCATTATCCACATATCTATCATACATACCTTAATCAACACTTAGTTACTCACCATTCATGCTACTCAATTTCTTGATATTACCTCATACTTACATACCATATATTCATTTCGGACAAGCTCATAGATTAATGAATTACATCTCGTTCCTATAATCTCGTAAAGTAAGAGCAACTTACCTCATTAGTACTATGTTACCAAGATATCATGCATTATTTACATAAATAATATTTCTCAGGTATCTCTATTAGTGGGTTAATGTTTTAACAGATCCGTAACTCTGCACACTTAGTGCAAATCAAATAACGTATCACGCACTTAGTGTCGTTACTGAAAAAGGAGAGCAGTCACAGTGCTGTTTATTAGCAATGTATCGCACACTTAGTGCCAATTTCATAACCGAACATAATCATTATCGCACACTTAGTGCCAATATGTTAAACTGAACTTATTTTTGGTATCGCATACACAGTGCATATTCAATAAGCCAAAAATTTTATCTTTTCGCACACATAGTGCTAATTGTTAAGGCCGTAGCTTCTATCAATATCGCACACACAGTGCTAATCACAAAATCGAAACTTATATTATTCCGCACACGCAGTGCTATTCATTAAACCTGTACCTTCTAATGTTTCGCACACACAGTGCTATTTATTAATTATGATCGCACACTTAGTGCCACAACTCATAGCCGAAGCTTAAATGATATCATACACTTAGTGCATTTATAATAAACTGATCTTAAACAGGTATCGCACACATAGTGCCATCAACAAAGTCGAAGCTTATAATATTTCGCACACACAGTGCAAATCATCTCGGTCACATTTCCATTTACGCACACTTAGTGCCACAAAGATCCATTTCTCACATAGCATTTATAATTCAATGATATCATAACCATTTGTTTCACAACATTTAAACATAGCTTAGTACACTTTTTACATTCGAACTTATCTCGGAATTCATATGCACAATCCTCTCATAAACATCCATTATCAACATTAGTCATAGGAATAATTATAATTTCATACAAGTACGTTTATTTGTATAGTGACTTACCTCGAATTCGGTTTATCGGAAATGAAAATGGCTACTCATTTACTTTCGCTTTCCCGCGATCTAAATCCGTTTTCCTCGGTTCTTAATCTAAACATATTCAGAATTAACCCTTTTTATTCACTAATTCATTTAATTAAATCCAAAGACACATTTAGGGCTATTTGCAATTTAGCCATCATATTTGCACATTTGATCAATTTAGCCCATTTTTCACAAAACATCAAATTCACAAAATCCACCCATGCTCATGCTTAGCCGAATATCCCTAAGGACTATATAAGTCCAAATATTTCATCAAATTCACAAATTAATCTTCCAAAATAATATTTTCACAATTTAGCCCTATTTAGCTAATTTCATCAAAACTTCAAGAACAAAACATGTTCATCTAGCTCATATATTTAATTTAACACCATAGACATCACAAAACTCAACATAGCATCAATGGCATTTTACAGAAACATCATCAATTCATGAAATTGAGACATGGGTTTTGTAGCTCTCAAAGCAACGATTACAAAAACGTAAAAATTATCGAAAACTGAAGTAAAAAAGTACCTTAATTAAGCCCAAAACCTAGCCGAAACCTTACTAACTTCTTTTCTTCTTTTTCTTTTTGATATTCAGCCAAAGATAAGCATTGTGGCTTTCTTTTTCATGTTTTTGTTTTATATAATATAACATATATTATAATATTATTTAATAAACCATTACCAAATAAAATAAGCCATTTATCACACTAATATGCCGTCCACTACATTTCAAAAAGGCCAATTTACAATATAAGGCCTCTACCTTAAAAAGCCACATCAATTTAACCATTAATCAAATGATGGGTCACTTTTACGCTTTATGCAATTTAGTCCTTTACTCAAATTAAACACACAAACAGACGAATTAATTCACGAAACTTTTACACATGCTTAATCATATACTGTAGACACATAAAATAATATTAAAATATTTTACTGACTCAAATTTGTGATCCCGAAACCACTGTTCTGACCAGGGTCTAAATCGGACTGTTATATGACCTAACACGTCCAGGGCACACGGGCATGGGTCGCATCTCTATTTAAACCCCTTCTCTTATTCACTTTCTTCCCCAAATCTTCTTTCCCCCCCAACCCTAGCCACTACACCCTTTTTTCGACCACCGCCCTCCTCCCTTCTTCCTCAGCCCGAAAACCCCCTTTTTCCCTTTTCTTTTCCCATTGTCTTTCTTCCTTTTTTTCCCTTTCCTCCTTTCCTTTATTCCTTCTTTCCACTACCACCATACCAACCACCATCCATGCCACCGTACACAATGATTATTACTCGAGGCAAGACCATGGCCGCTATCCTCGTTTCGAAAACACGAAAGGATCCTGGCGCGACCACTCTACAGCAAATATACCACAACTGCATCATAAGTTCATGCCGGCCGCTTCATTGGCTCGACAAGACAAGGACCTTTGAGTCAATTTAATTTTTCTTTTTCTTTTATTTTCATTTTTAAATTCTTTCCCTTTTTCTTTCTTGTCTTTGGTTTATATTAGTATATTTTGATTTCTTTAAATTAGGTTCGAGGTGCTATTAAGGAACAACCACACCACTGGAGTATCCTCCCCCACGTTCACCTCTGCCCAAATTTATCAGGTTTCTTTTCATTGATTCCATCCAAAATTCAGGAAGTTTCACTTCTCTCCCTATTTTATGATATTTCTTACTATATTGTCATTATTTTTGTATATTGAGGATAATATACATCTTAAGTGTGGGGCGGTTAACTATAGTATTATTAGAAAATCCCTAAATTATGTCTTGTTCTTAAGTAATTTCCTCATATTACTATTAGAATGAAATTTCTATTAACTTCTGATTTTTATTGTTATGTTTTGGATTAAGTCATAGATAAGTGTGCATTGATGGTTTAAACTTTAATACATTAGAGAATCAAGGATGATAAGTGTATTTTCAGAATTAAAAATTTATTAGGTTGTTTCCCTAAATTTAAATACTACTTTGAAGTTTGAAATTTTCAAGGTTGACACTAAAAACCATAATTTTTGTGAGATTTTGAGCCTTTAAGAGCATATATTTTTCTTGCTCACTTTATTATTATGAGTGTGTCAACATTGATTTGTTATTCTAAAACTTGCTTCGATTATGCATGTCGAGACCACACTTTTGATTTGATATATTGAGATGATAAAGGCACCTAGGATCTAACCTACTTACTCCATAAAAAGCCTACCTTCATAATTAACCCCTAGTCAACCCCTTTGATCCTAATAAACTGTTTCTTGATACACCCTTAATATTAACCCAAAAACTCGTTCTTTTTGATTCATTAAGAATTTCCCCTATTGTATTAACTCCTTTTTGTCGAAATTCGGTTTGAGCAGTTGCCTAACTATGTCCTTTATTTGAGCTATTAATTTCTTTTTGAATTACTTGTTCTTATTCTTAAAAAAAAAATCATCATTACTTAGTTCTATGTTATTTAAGCTTAAATGGTTAATTTCATACGCTGAGAAGAAGCTTGTGTTATTAGTGATAAGTTCAATTATGTAATCATTCAGTATTAGTTATTTTTCTAGTTAGGTAAATGGTCAATTAGATCTCGATTCTAACCCTCTAATTCAGCCTTTATCTACACCTTTAACCCAAGCCCCGTTACAACCCTTTTTAAAGACCTTTTGATTTGTGTATCATTTCATTTTATAGTGGTGGAGATTTGATTTTCATGCAAGCCTATGATAATAGCTTTTTCATGTTTGACTTTTGAGTGCTTAATTTGAACCTTAAACACATTGAGTGATTTGAGTGAATCTTTAGTGAGGATGTCAATTCTTGTCGATTTTGGATCAAAGGTAATTATTTAATTAAGGAGAAACACCTATGTTTTCCGTGCTACAAAAAAAATTGTGACTTAGATTGTTTGAATCTTTAGGACTCTTAAAGTTAAATTATCAATGTATGAATTATCTATGAATTATGATGAAACATTATTAATAAGGATTACGAATTAAGGAAGTTAATTTTAATTGTGAGTTAAGGATTTTGCTTGAGGACAAGCAAATGCTTAACTGTAGGGATATTTGATAAACCATAATTTATACATATTTTTACCCCATGCTTGGCTTATTTCTGGATGAATTTTCATTAAATTTGATGAATTCGATGCTCCTGATCCTTTAATTTCATGTTTTACACTCAGGAGCTTAGGGAGCCGAAAAGAACGAGAAACGACCTAAAAAGGGACAAAATGGGCCTACCTCGAAAAATAACACGGCCTGGACTTCCGCACACGAGTAGACAACACAGCCGTGTGTGACGAACAGTATTGAGCACGGTCTAAGCCATCACACACGGGCGTGTCCCTACCGACCCCAAGACTAATTCTATTCGAAAAAGGCTACTTGTGGGCCAAGAAAGGTGCTCCAAAGCCTATATAAACACCCTAGGGGGTGACCTAAAAGAGGACGCTGAGTAGAAGGCAAAAAATACTCGAAGGTAGCCAACGAAAGCAGCTTGTAAGGAGGATTTCCATCAAGACTGAAGATCTCCTATCAATTTCTCATGAAGTTTTTTGGGTCTTCTTATGTTTTGTAGTTTTCCTTATTTTAATATGTTTCGTTCTATCAGTATGAACTAATTCCCTTAAATACCTAAGGGAATGAAACCTAATATGGATCTTATTATTATTTGATTTATAAGAGAAATACTTGTTCTTATTCTTAATTGTGGGTTCTTATTCTTGTTTTGATAATTCAGGTTATTAATTCAAGTCGAATGTGCTTATTTAGTGGAGCAAAAGTCTCTGTTTAAGAGTATATCAACACAATTAAGCGGAGTTGATTGCAACCCTAGAAATAGGGTGACGAAAGAGTCAAATCTAATAAGGGAATCCATAGATCGAGTTAATGCTACAATAGGGGTTTTAATTAGAAAGAGATTTCAATTAATCAACCTAGAGTCAGTTGTTTTTAGTCTTGAAAGAGATATTAACATAAATCAAGGATTTCTACGGATTAAGTCAAGTGAATAAATCGTATAAATCAGAAGTAATAAGTGAAGTCCAGATGGATTCTTCCTTGGGTATTGCCTATCTCATAAAGTTGTCTAAAAGGATTTTCCCAATTCATTCTCTGTCGTGCTTTTAATTAATTTTAGTTTAAACGGAATCACTCTAATTCTTAGGCTAGAGAATAGAAAGATAGAAATTACTAGTACTCCTGGTCCTTGTGGATACGATATTACCGGTCTTACCATAACTATACTAAACGATAGGTGCGCTTACCTTTATTGTGATCATAGTTAGTTAAAGACACATCAATTATGCCATTGATGAGTTTTGGATATTCTTGAAGTTTTATGGTAGATTAAAAAGCTTGAATGCTAAATAATACTATTTTGTAAAGTAATTTTTGGTAATTTTAATGTTTAAAGACTGAATCATTAAAGTGATTGTAACACCCCTTACCCGTATTCTTCACCGAAACTGGGTACGAGGCGTTACCGTACTTAACTCACATGGTCATACAACTTTGGGCTATCACATTTCATTACAAATTATAAATTTTCATTCACACATCAACATCTTTATAATGGGCCTACAAGGCCCTAAACATACTTCCGGAAGGTTTTGGAAATAAATCGGAAACTTTTAAGCACTTAGAAAAATTTTGCCTAAACAGGGGCCACACGCCCGTGTTGTTCAAGGGACACGCACGTGTGCCACTGAGACATGCCTGTGATCCTCACCCGTGGTTGACACTGATTTAATTCACATGGCCAGACACATGCCCGTGTCCCTCACACGGCATCAACACACTCGTGTCTTAGCCCGTGTGCCAAAACATTGACATTCTATTTATGATGTCATCATCTCACTATGATCACACGGCCAAGGCACACGTCCATGCCCTTAGATCGTGTGTCGAATTAAATTCCAATTTCAAGGTGCAGACTTCATACGGCCTGGGCACATGCCCATGTCCATGGCCGTGCCTCCTACACGACTGAAACACACGATCTTGTCTCTGCCCATGTGTTTACTACTGAGCTTACTGACTTGCAATTCTAACATGCAAGGGGACACACGGCCTAATCACACACCCATGCAATTAACCGTGTGTCACACACGACCTAGACACACTCCCGTGTGCCTACCCGTGTAGATAAGAACAAGGCTATTATCCAAGCTCTTTCATCACCCTAACTCACTCAACCATAATTCACTCTCCACCATCAATTCATTCATGCATGTTCATAACCAAACAACCCAATCATATACTCTACACAATCATGAATAACCTTATCTTTCATTGATTAAAAGTATTGAGCCATTAACTAAGGCCATGTACAAAAGAATTCATCTATAAGGAGCTAATACATACTTGGCCAAAATTAACAAAACAATTCACCTAGTCTAGCCTCTATACATGCCATACTCAAAATACTAATTCTAGATATACAGAGATGAGCTGATAGTGTGAGTGATCTTTCAATTATCTTCGTATCCCGACCCAATTTTTTGACACTATAAAACAAGGGAAAAGAAAATGGAGTAAGCTTTAAGCTTAGTAGTTTACATGTAAACAAAAATAATCATAACACGTGCTAATCTATAAATATCATTTCACAATAAGTAAGAACATGTCACAATCCAAGATCTTGCTTACTCATTCATCTCTTATCGCTTTCCAACCATATTACAAACCAAATGCTCTTATTATTTAATATACATCCCTACACTTATCACCCCACAATCACATGAAACAACGCACCATAATTTCACAATAAGCCATTCTTAGTAATACCAAACACTCGGTGGTTTTGCACTTAACCCACCATTTATCTTTAACAGGGTGGTATCGTACATAGCCCACCAATAAATATATTTACGGTGGTATCGCACATAGCCCACCAAATGATAATATAAACGATTGTATCGCACACAACCCATCGTGAAAAAGAAATAAGGTGGTATCTCACATAGCCCACTAACAAGGATATTTAAGGTGGTATCGCGCACAACCCACTATTATTTACTACAGATAATATTCCACACTTACATATCTATTTCAACATTCATCCGAAATTTATTCATTTTCTACCAGATTCAATCCATTTAAATCGTAAGTATTCTCAATCATACGATGCACCAATAAGCAACAACATATGTATTTAAGATGCATCATTTACACATAAACTTACCTCGGTGCAAAATGCGTTAATCAACTGTCTATTCCGTAACCTTGCCTTTTCCTCAGTCAAGGTTGATTCCATGCTCTTCTTGGTCTATAACAACAAAATTCACTCATTCAATCATTTTATAATCATAATACATCATAATCTCTACTTAGGCAGAAATGACCGTTTTGCCCTTGTATATGGCAAAATTACGATTTTGCCCCTAGGCTCGTAAATCATTTTTGATCATATTTTTTCATTAAAAAAGACTAGTTGAGCATTTATTACTCTTACAACTACTCATAATTCCAATTATTTCATGCATTTATTACACATTTTCAATCTTTGCATTCAAGCCCTATTTAGGTGTTTTCATGCTAACACCTTTCCCAAAAGTTGTTTCTCATCACCCTAACATTCATTTTCTTCCATAAAAACTCAGCTAACAACATAAACCATCTCATGGAAAGTCCTTAAACTTTTAACCATTTAACAAATTAGTTCCCTCATTAGCTAGCTTAAGCTTTGGGGACTCCAAAAGTACAAAAATCTTCAAAAATAATCATCAAAATCACTTACTAGCAAGGATTGAAGATTACTGAAAACTTCAAGCTTTCATAGCCCTTTCTTGAGTGTAAAAATCGATGGAAGAAGAAAAGAGATAAAAAAGATGATAGCTTTCTTTTTACTTATCTTATTTTATTCATTTTAGTCACCTAACACTGTCAAATTTTGACTCATTTAATGCTCTTTTCTCTCCCTTAGTTCCCTTGGCCGACCATCATCTTTAGGGAGGTCTAATTGCACTTTAAGGACCTCCAATTAATATTCCATAGCTATTAAACACTTCTACCTTATATAATAGAGCTTTTGCACCTTATGCGATTTAGTCCCTTTTCACAATTAAGCACACAATTGCTAAAATTAAAGCATCAAAATGTCTATGCAACCTTATAATCATGCTACAATACATAAAATAATGTAAAAAATAATTTTCTTCAACCTCGGAGTAGTGGTCCCGAAACCACTGTTCTGACTAGCCCCAAAATCGGGCTGTTACAGTGATAAAATTACATAGAATTTTTATGAAATAACAAAAATTATGGGCTGTATGGAGGCCCTATACAATTCGGATGAATTTAAATTTGATTAAAATTGGTTAAATTGCAAGTTTTGAGCTAAGAGACTAAATTGCATAAAAATAAAATGTCAAGGGTAATTTTGTAAAAATGTTAAAAAATATTTAATTCAATAAAATAGTTAATTATATTACTAGAAATTGATAATTGAATGAAATTATTATTTTGATCAAGGACGAGCTAATAATCAAGGAAAAGAGAAAATTACTGAATAGTCCCTAAACTTTCGTTATTGTTGCAATTAGTCTTGTAAGTTCGTTCGATTTAACTTTAGTACAATTTTTAAATGTAACATATGATCCTAATTTCATAGTGTTAGATTACATTGATGTAACATCCTAAAATTTGGAATTTTATATGTTGCATTGTTTTTGGTGTTAAGCTTGTTAAATTATTAATTGTGTATGTTTAGGAGGCCCTGAGAAGGCTCGAGATTTATTTGGACCTAGTAAAATTTTTTTGAAATTTAGCACTTTAAGGAGATAGAGTAAGTGACCTTAAAGCATATGGAAATAATTGAGTAAGTAGCTAGCATAAATGAACAATTGGCAAAAAGGATATGGCGCCACATGATGGACCTTGAGGGAAGAGGTTCGAATCCCTTTGTGTGCATATTTGACTTTTATTTTTGCATTCCTTCCTTAAAGTGTCCGCCAAAGAGTATTTATGGCAAGTTTGACTTCATTATTTTTGGTAAGGTGGCTATAAGAATAAGGCAAGGACGAAGTTGGGGAAAGGAATCAAGAGAAATAGGAAAGAAAGGGGGGCATGAGGCTTATTTTGTGGGTGATGTTTTGGAAAGCTTGGGTGGCCAAACTCTTATCCTAGGAGGGATGCATTGGGCGGTTTTGGGGAGAATAGGTAGCTGAATTTTTTATTTTGGCATTTGGTAAAGACTTCTTAGTGTTTTGGCAAAAAATTCCCTTTGGCAACTTTGTGTCATTTCTCCCAATTTTGCAACCCTCCTTGCCTAAACATATTAGCATAATAGTGCATTGCTTTTCTCTTTTGTTTGGTCACATACTCATTTTCTTTCCACCTTCCTTGCTAACCGAATTCTCCTTTGCCTTTTGATTGAATTTTTGGTGCTTGTTAGGCCAAAACCTTTCTCTTTGCACTATTTGGTGTACTCCAAATTTCTTTCTACCTTGTGCCGAAATTACAAGCCACAAAAGAACATACTTTCTTCCTCCTTTCTTCTTGTTGCCGAAAGTATCCAACCTTTGTGACAAAATCATCTTTTCTTATCATCTTTTGGAGAAACCGAAACTAGTTTGCACCTTTTCTCTTCTTTTAATCACCTTTCAATTCTTCTTCCATTTCTTAAAAATAAAATTCCATCTTGATCAAAACTTTTTCTTTCATTCATTTCCTCTATAACCGAATCTAATAGCAAATTAACCCTCCACTATTTTTTCTTTTTCCTTTATGTTTGAACATTATCTTTTGACGAATAGGTAAGTAATATTTTCTTCTCAATTTCTTCTCTATGG
Organism: Gossypium bickii; assembly: GCA_025503065.1. Lineage (NCBI taxonomy): Eukaryota > Viridiplantae > Streptophyta > Magnoliopsida > Malvales > Malvaceae > Gossypium > Gossypium bickii. Next base: position 28,000,251 of record CP106714.1, on the reverse strand, counting down.
CCGAATGTAAGTTTTTGTCCTGGGATGATTCTATTAATCGGAATCATCATTCCCTTTTCTCTCTCACAACATGATCATTTTTTCCTTTTGGTAGAATCCTAGCGGGAGGCCAAACATCACTCTAAGTCTTAAGTCAAACGACGGACATCGGATTCAATATCGTACGGTAAGAAATCATTATGGATTATTGATAGTACCCAATAAGCCGATTGATGATCTAAGGAGTAATAAATTGTTGACTTTATGTTTTAGGGAATAAATCGTTTGATCCATTCAATTGTTGATCATTCGGGATTAGTGGTAAGCCGATCTTCACCCTTTTTGACAAATCTGTACTTATCATAATACTAATCGACGGAGGCTAGTGGTAACGATTCAAAAAGGAAGCCAAGTGGAGATCTCAAAAGGAGCGTGTTAGCGATCCCTACTCCTAAATTCAAACGAATGGCTGTTTCGGCAATTCAAGACTTTCCACCAGGTTGTGGACCCTCATCTGGTGAGAATCAACTATTCGAGGTTGTTCACAATTGTGAGGTATCAGCAATTCAGGACTTTCCACCGGGTTGTGGACCGTCAACCGAGGAAAACCGACAAATCGTAGTTGTTCGCGATCCCGAAGGTAAAATCTTAGGTCGTTTGTTTTAGAGCAGATTTATTAAATAGTGAGCAATGTCTAATAGAGCGTTATAATATTTTAGTGTCGACGATCAGGAAAGCGTAGTGCTTACCGTAATCAGGTATGTAATCTCACACCGTATTTCATGGGTTAGATATTTTAAAACGTGTTAGTGTTTTAATCGCTTGATTAAATCACATTTTGGTGAAATTGGGTAAAATGGCATAGTTATCACTATTTTGGTAAAGACTATGTAATCGGTATTAAGACTGTGAAAATTACCAAAGTACCCTTAATGGGCCATTTGATATTTGCTATATGGGCCAAATTGAGATATTTTCTATATGGGCCAAATTGAGATATTTGCTATATGGGCCATTTGATATTTGCTATATGGGCTAAATTGAGATATTTGCTATATGGGCCATTTGATATTTGCTATATGGGCCAAATTGAGATATTTGCTATATGGGTCGAACTGTTATAAATTGCTAAATGGGCCAAGATGATAATTTGCTTAATTGGCCTACTTGATAAATTGTTATAATGGGCCATAATGCTTGTAAGAAATATTTGAATAAATTGTTGTGAATGGCTATGCATTATATACATGATTTGCATGGGATGGGATATTGATGAAGAGAAGTTCTGATAGCTCTGCTACGTAATTCTGGTGGCTCTGCCACATATATGAAAAATGGCAATGCCATGTAAATTCTGTTAATCTAGTGGCTTGTCCACAAACTTGATATATACGGCTAAATGCCTACTTTTGGTGTGTTGGCGGGGTGGGTGACTAAAGCTCCCCACAGGTGTGCTGGTTGGTACGGGTGGTGTGTAGCGGATGGAAATTAGGTTTGGTTTAGGAATTGCATATCACATGCATATTATATATGATATTATTTTTATAATTGTAAATTGGTTTTGGCCCAATTGAAAGTATAATTGGAATTTTGGCCCAGTGGACAATGGTAAGTGGGTTACACACTGAGTTCTAGTAACTCACCCTGTTTTCCTTACCCTACTCAGGTAATGATCAGTGATGGAGACTTGGGCTGTGGATGACTCAGTGGGGGCCATACTACGAATAATGGTTATTTGAAATTTAGATTTCTTTTTAAGTACTTTTAATTATTTTGCTATTTTGAGTTAAGTTGTAATAAGGCCTCTGGATAAATTTTTAATATTGTTTTATGTTTGATGGATTTTATAATTTGCTTTAAATACTTCAAGTGGGATTTTTTTTGAAAACTTAAATAAACATTTTTTGTCAAATGGATATGCAAAAAGGGTTTCATTCTTAAATATTTTAACTCGGAAAATTTTCTCTCAACAATGTTCTTCATATTTTTCCAAAATTATCTTTCAAACTCTTTTAAATCTTCTCGTAATATTAACTATATTTTCTAAGTTTCGATTTATAAATTCTTACGTCTCAAATTGTTTGATTTATCAATCAACCTTAGTTTTCAATAAACTCCATGTCAAAGTTTTGAAAATCTATTTTACTTAGATCTTTAAAGGTCTAGATGTACATTTATTTCATGTGACATGTCAAATCTGGCCTTAACGTATAGACCGAGTTTGGGGTGTTACAATTGATGTGTGCAATTGAAAATGGAAATAATGAATTGATATTACGTTGATCACTGATTGAGATACTTTGAGCCATTACTACAAATCAATCCTGTAAGTTTGTACGAATATTTATACTTCAAAATGATTTTTATATTCTATGTTAATACAATTTCATTAAATGATATAATGTATGACAGTATGATCTTGATAATAACGGGATACTGATTCTACTGAAAGTATGATCAATTGAGCCATACCCACGAATCTACTAAAAGTATGCTCAATCGAGCCATACCTACTGATTCTACTGAAAGTATGCTCAATCGAGTCATACCCGTTGATTCTATTGAAAGTATGCTCAATCGAGCCACACCCAGTGATTCTACTGAAAGTTGCTTAAACGAGTATTATCCACTAATTATACTGAATAAAATCTCATTGTACTGATGATTTGAAAATAAATACTGAAATATTGTATTGATTATCACTTCTCTGACGGAAGTTGCGATTTACAGGAATTTCATTGTTTAGTTACAAGTTGATTATTATGTTTAGTTGGAAAAGTATACCGATTAATTAAACGAACTTACTAAGCTTTATTAAAACTTACCTGTATTTGGTTCATTTTTGTAGATTATGTTCTGTGGGCTCAGAAGATCGAATCAACATAAGAAATCACACTATCCAGAAATCCTTGGTAGACTTTGAATTTGGTTTGGTATATATGGCATGTAATAGGACCCTTATTGTATAAGTGATATTAGTTCCTAGTTTTGAGCAAGCTATACTTGAGCTTGGTAATGTGTGTTTGAACAAAAAATGGAAATATGCATGTTTTACCTAAGTGAGCTTGTTGGTTAATAATGAAAGTTTTTGACATTAAGTTGAACTATGACATGAAATTAAATAGATGATTATGATGTGTAAATTGTGTCTTGTATATGCAATTTTGAATGTGAAATGTCATGAAATGTATTGAGGTGTCAATGATGGCACATTGGTTAGGTACATAGGTTGATTTCTTTGAGAAGTTTGATTATTTTGAAAGGTGGTTGTTGGCTTATAAAGTTGTGTATTTGAATGTGTTTAGGTACCTAAGCAAATGGGTGAAAAATGTGTAGGATTTGGGTCAATTATGGGCACACACGGTCTGGGACATGGGCTATCACACGTAGTTTGGGACATGGGCTATCACACACGGGCAACCCACATGGGTGTGTGCGCTGAGCGTGTATAGATACAGTTTTCACACGGACTAACGCATGGCCTACGACACGGCGTGTCACCCAACACCGATTGTTACATGGGCTAGCACATGACTGGCGACATGGTCGTGTGGCGTCATTTTGAAAGATACACGGCTTGGCACACAAGTAGTGACACAACCGTGCCCACCATCATATGGTCTGGATCGTACCACACGGCCATGTGACCCTTGTTTTGATTTTTTTTTATTTTCCCTGAACATTTTGATTTGTTTTGATTTTGTCCCTGAATGCCGTAATTTACTTTTAAGACTTCGAAAGCTTGATTTAAGGCTCGCAATTAGATGTTTTATTTCATTATGAATATTATATGTATTTATGGAATTTAATTGATAATTGAATGTTATTTTTTATAAAAGGTTCCGACTCATTCGGCAATACTTCATAACCTTACTCTGGTAACGAATACAGCTTATGGGTGTTACAGTGTGGGTTGTAGTTTCGTAACAACATATGACTATCATTTGATTTATGATTGCAACCTAATTTCATTCGATTTAAGAGCATGAACAATTTTTATTTGAGTTAATTGATTTAAGATCGTACTATGAACAACTCGTTGATTTAAGGTCATAGTTGATATTATTAAGGTTCACCGATTAAATATTGTCGATTTAAGACTATCAACAATTTTTATTTGAGTTAGCTAATTTAAGATTGCAACTCCGAAGAACTCATTGATTTAAGATCTCAACTGATATTATTAAGTTCACTAATTTAAGATTGCAACCTAAGTACATTCAATTTAAGATCATGAAAAAATTTATTTGAGTTAGCTAATTTAAGATCGCAACTCCGAAAAACTCACTTATTCAAGATCGTAGTTGATAATATGAAGGATCGCTGATTCAAGGTCACAAACTAAGTTCATTGGATATAAGATCATGAATAATTTTTATTTGAGTTAGCTGATTTAAGATCGCAACTCTGAAAAGCTTGCTTATTTAAGATCACAACTGATATTATTAAGGTTCACTGATTAAGATCGCAACCTAAATTAATTGGATATAAGATCCTGAACAATTTTTATTTTAATTACTTGATTTAACATCGCAGCTCCAAACAACTCACTGATTTACGATCGCAGCTGATATTATTAAAGTTTGCTGATTTAATATCACAACCTAAGTTCAGTCGATTTAAGATCATTAACAATTTTTATTTAAGTTAGCTAATTTCAGATCGCAACTCTAAACAACTCGTTGATTTAAGATTGTAGAAGATATTATTAAGCTTCGCTTTTAAGATCGCAACCTAAGTTCATTTTATTTATGATCATGAACACTTTTTATTTTAGTTACATGATTTAAGATTGCAACTTCGGATAGCTCGCTAATTTAAGATCGCAACCTAAGTTCATTCGATTTAAGATCATGAAAAATTTTTATTTGTGTTACCTGATTTAAGATCGCAACTTTGAACAACTTGCTAATTTAAGATCGCAACTGATATTGTTAAGGTTCGCTGATTTAAGATCGCAACCTAAGTTAATTCAGTTTAAAATCAAGAACAATTTTTATTTGAGTTAGCTGATTTAATATTGCAACTCCGAACAACTCGCTGATTTAATATCACAACTGATATTATTTAGGTTCACTGATTTAAAATCACAACTGATATTATTTAGGTTCACTGATTTATGATCACAACCTAAGTTCATTCAATTTAAGATCATGAACAATTTTTATTTTAGTTAGCTAATTTAAGATTGCAACTCCAAACCACTCGCTTATTTAACATCGCAATTGATATTATTAAGGTTCACTGATTTAATATCGCAGTGATATTATTAAGGTTTGCTTATTTAAGATCGGAACCTAATTTCATTCAAGTTAAGATCATGAACAATTTTTATTTGAGTTAGTTGATTTAAGATAGTAACTCTGAATAGCTCGTTGATTTAAGATCACAACTGATATTATTAATGTTTGCTGATTTAAGATTGCAGCCTAAGTTCATTCGATTTAAGATTATGAACAATTTTTATTTAAGTTAGCTGATTTAAGATCGCAACCTCGAACAACTCGCTGCTTTAACATCACAGTTGATATTATTAGGGTTCACTAAATTAATATCACAACCTAATTTCATTCGATTTAAGATCATGAACAATTTTTATTTGAGTTAGCTGATTTAAGATCGCACTACGAACAACTCGTTGATTTAAGGTCGCAGTTGATATTATTAAGGTTTGCTGATTTAATATCACAACCTAAGTTCATTCAATTTAAGACCATCAACTATTTTTATTTGAGTTAGCTGATTTAAAATTGCAACTCTGAAGAACTCATTGATTTAAGATATCAACTGATATTATTAAGGTTCTCTGATTTAAAATCGCAACCTAAGTTCATTCAATTTAAGATCATAAACAATTTTTATTTTAGTTAGCTAATTTAAGATCGCAACTCTGAACAACTCACTTATTTATGATCATAGTTGATATTATTAAGTTCGCTGATTTAAGATCACAACCTAAGTTCATTGGATTTAAGATCGTGAACAATTTTTATTTGAGTAGCTAATTTAAGATCGCAACTCCAAACAAGTTACTTATTTAAGATCGCAACTGATATTATTAAGGTTCGCTGATTTAAGATCGCAACCTAAGTTCTTTGGATTTAAGATCATGAACAATTTTTATTTGAGTTAGTTTATTTAAGATCGTAACTCTGAACAACTCACTGATTTAAGATCACAGCTAATATTATTAAAGTTCGCTGATATAAGATCACAACCTATGTTCATTCGATTTAAGATCATGAGCAATTTTTCTTTGAGTTAGCTGATTTAAGATCGCAACTCTGAATAGCTCATTGTTTTAAGCTTGCAAATTATATTATTAAAGTTCCTGATTTAAGATCACAACCTAAGTTCATTTAATTTAAGATCATGAACATTTTTTATTTGAGTTAGCCGATTTAAGATTGCAACTGATGTTATTAACGTTCATTGATTTAAGATTGCAACCTAAGTTCATTCGATTTAAGATCATGAACAATATTTATTTGTGTTAGCTAATTTAAGATCGCAAACCCAGACAGCTCACTAATTTCAGATCGCAACTAATATTGTTAAGGTTCGCTAATATAAGATCACAACCTAACTCCAATTAATTTAAAATCAAGAACAACTTTGTTGTAATTAATTGATTTCAAAAAATTTCCTCTTTAGTTCAGTTATGTTAATAACTCAAATGCATAGTTCACTATTTAAAACAACCATTGATCTTTTTCATGTCGATTTTAAAGGAGAAAGTGCAAGAAAAATAGGTAACCTATGAATTAGCACTACTTTCCTGAAGATTGGTAATTAGTTCACCTTCTTCTTCATTTTCTCCTTCATTCCCATTACCTTCACACCCAGCTCTAGGAGCCATGCTAGTCTCAGTAAGATCTTCTTCGAAGTATAGATTACTTTTCTATTTCTCCATGAATGCTTCCCATACTACTGTAAAAAGGAACTAGATGTCAAAATCCAGCTGAGCACCAGTGAGCTCACTTAGAGCATCAAAATTGACTCTGCAAATATCAAAGGGACCGCTAGCCACTTGGGCACATAATAGAAATTTTGACCTTAAATCAGGTAAGTAATCTTGGAAGCTTTGCATAGTATCCTTTTTATACTTCTCCAAATCTTCCTTATGAATTTTCACCAAGTTAGCTATAGCAACTTTGTGTTGTCCATCCATGCCTTTTAAGGAAGCTTCCAAAACAATTTTGTTAGCTCGCTCACTTGTGATCTCCCCATACAATTTTTCAACATCTATTTTGTCAATGGAAATTTGCTCTTGCGACCTCCTGTTCCATTCCAGTAATTTCCTATTTATCTTTAACCATGTTCGCATGTAGTTCACGAGCTCTCTCTAGTGCCACCGTGGTAGATTGGTGAACATTCTTAGTTTCTCCTTTTTTAATCTCTACTTTGCTAATGCCTTCAGTGAGCCCCATGCTGACCATACCAGCCTCAACTAAAAACACTTACAGAAAGAGTGCTAACTCTTGCAACGAAGGTTTACTTGTTCCGCTGGATGACTCAGTTGGGCAGATGTGTTTCTTTACTTCATCAGACATACAACTGTTTCATTGTTTCCTCACCTCATTAGGACTAAAGGGAAACTTCTGCGTATTGAGATGCTTTTTCCATGGAAATAAAGTCCATCTTTCACCACCACAAGCAGTGACCTTCATGGAACCACTAGGGGGCCATGATCAACAACTCCAAAGACATTGTCAATTGCTGGTCTTGGTGGGGGTGGAGAAGCAACAGGATAAAAGGGGGAGAGATATAATGGTGGTAGGAACATGCATGGGGCTTTAATTTAAAAAAACTATACAAATAATTTTTCGGCCTATCTCTGTTCCCAAATAATATGAGCCCTAACTCGCCAGTAGCTTCATTTGGGCAAGTGAACTATGCAGGTAGTAATCTAATAGTGTCTGCACCACTATCAGCATCAGCTTGCCTCCATCCATTAGGGCTATCAGAGGAAGAAGAAGATAATATAAGTACTTCTACACCAATAGGAATGAAAACAGTTCATATTCCTATTTTTCCTACTACACCCAGCAGAAATTCTAAAAATACTAGAATGGAAGATATACAATCTTCAATAGAAAATATTATTAATAATACATATGTTGAAATTACATTACATGATAAAGATTATAAAACATATTCTTTACATGCTTTATTAGATACAGGAGCTACAACCAGTAGTTGTAAAAAGAACGCTATTCTGAAAAATATTTGGAACTCAGTAAAAAAGATAATAAATATTAATGGAATAAATGGTAGAAAAACTACTGTTTATTATAAAGCAAAAAATATTCCAATTTATATTAATAAAGTTAAATTTATAATTCCAAAATTATTATGTTTACCTAATATGTATGGAGATATATTATTAGGAAATAATTTTATAAATAAATATTTACCATTTACTACTAATAAAAAATCAGTATTACTATGTATTGACTTGTAACACCCCTAGACTCTCTCTGTCATAGGATTATGGTTACAGAGTATTACTATGTAACACCCCTTACCCGTATTCAACGCTGGAACAGGGCTCGAGGCATTACCAAACTTATAACACAAGCATTCACACAATCCCGAGTCATAAATTTGCGTCCAAATTAAAACCATTCATATTTAATCATAAAGTCCCTTATACGAGCCTACGACGCCCAAAACATACTTTAGAAGTGGTTCGAGACTAAACCAAGAACTCAGGAAACATTTACAAAACTTAGAAAATTTTTGCTAACTACAAGGCTCACACGCCCGTGTAACCCTGGGACACACTCGTGCTTCAGACTGAACACATGTACAGATTCAAACGTTCACCCAAGTCATATTCATATATAAATATATATAAAGCTCCTAGCTAATTAAATATTAAACATATGGATCATGCCTCTACATTTACTCATAATCATACCATATATCTATTCAAATTTTCAAACAAAGAAACATACCACAAAGCTAAACAATATATGCATACTTTATGAACGCAATACTCAATCATGTGCACATCATCTTAATAATATGCGAATACCTAACATAAATTAAACACTTTGCTTCAAAATTTTATTCAGTGACCATAAGAAATTAAGGCATTAACAACTCCAGGTTATGATCAAACATATTTCATTAATCATTAAAATCATATGCGTATTTGACTACATCAAATATCAAGACATATATAACATGTCAAATACCTATTTATGCATTTCATATTTCCAAACCTATGCCTTCACATTTGACCGAACATATTATATACATTATAACATTTTCTACTCCATAAAAACTTGAATAAATTGCTTCACTAACACTTCTTCCTAAATCCATGAATCAAACACATTCATATAAATGCAAACGCTAACATCTCAATTGTAACTCTTATAATTCGAACCATATAAAGTAACAAACCAAAGACCTTGCATAATCAACATCATTTGATAACTAACTTAACGTTTATGTTAAACCATATGAATATCACGATAATTAATTATAAATCCATTCATGCAACTCACATTGCCGATTATACTGCATAAAGATCATGCAACATTGCCATATACATTCAAGACCAAAGTATCTTAACTTAGCCATTTTCGCATGGCTATACTTATATACAAGACAAAACTCATTGGTTTAAAAACTTAGTCTAACCAATACATGCCTTTGGTTCAAAAACTAAGCTTATAAGTACCAAACAAGATGATAGTGTGGATGACTTCTCTGACGATCCCCTGAGCTCGTAGCTTGATCAAAATCTATAAAACAGAGCAACAAACACACAGAGTAAGCTAACTTAGCTTAGTAAGTCTTAAGCAAATTCAACAATTCAGCTAATTATTTAAATCAAGTTAAACCGAACAAATTATTAACATTTATAAAATAATAAGACATATATGTGCTATCATAGCCGAATATCAATTTCCATAAATAGCAAAATTATTATCATCATCTACTTTAAAAGTAGAACTCATCAAATACACATCACTTAATAAAATGTATATATTCCTATATATATAACTAAATATCATCTTTCTTGTACATATAAAGCAAACCCCCATAACCGAAAGTATATCTAAACACAATTCTCACCTATTCGTTAACACACATTTATATATTACATGACCCAAATGAATATACAAATTATTTCATATAACCGACTATATATAAACATATCTATGTATATAGATATACATACATAAACATCTTTTAACAACTCTCATGTTTTTAAGTAAACAACTTTCACATCACATAATTTATCCACGTATCCGAACAACCAATTGAACAACACATTTATTTCATCATTTTAATTGCTCATTGACATCACATATAACATATATGTATAATATACATACCCTATAGCCGAATTAACAAAATTCATTTGCATAAGCTTAAGCTTACTTGATTTGTTCCATAACTTGATTATTTTGTAGTCTAAGCTCGGAATTTTAATTCACCGGTATAAAACTTGCTAGGCGTCAGCCTGAATCACACACCGGCACTAGGCCTGCTAGACCCGAGGTCTGAAATTTAAACACCGACATTTAGCCTGCTAGGTAATAAGCCCGATATAATTCACCAGCACAAGGCCTGCTAGGCAATAAGCCCGAATATTCATATTACCGAACCAACTCATTCACATTACACATTAACAATATCACATGTATCACATATAATTCACATCACTTTCACATAGTGAACTCAATTAATTCAACTACATATCATTGCTAAATTACTTTAACACATTCGGCTTTGTCATATTTCAATCCACAAATTCATAATTCAGCATGTATACTAAGTTATAATTGATACTTACGATATTAACTTGCTTAAAGACTTACCTCAGATATCGTCGGACGTCGAGAACCGGCTATTCGTTAACTTTCGCCTTTCCTCGATCCAAGTCCATTTTTCTTTGTTCTTGATCTAAACATATCCAATTTAAACTCATTAAAATTTATTTATATTCAATTTAGTCCCAAAACACATAAATAGGCAAATTACCATTTTACCCTTGACATTTATAACTTTTACAATTTAGTCCCTATTGCACAAAACACAAAATACACATAATTTGAATTCAATCCTTTAGGGCTGAATCTTCCACATAACAATACAAGTCCATACATTTCATTTATTTTGCAATATAACCCCTCAAAAATTTTACTTTTACAAATTAGTCCAAAATGCTCAAATTCACTAAAATTTCCAATTCAAAACATGTTAATTTCAAGCATACTTTTAATATTTTTCCATCAAGCATTACAAAGCACAAACATCCATCAATGGCTGAATATAAAACATGCTCAAATTCAAAAATCCTAACATGGGTCAACTTGTATTCTATGCAACGATCACTAAAACGTAAAAATTATCAAAAACCAACTAATACATACCTTGAATTTAACTAGGAAAGTGCCGAAACTTAGGCTTGTTTTATTCTTTTCTTCCTTAGCTATATTCGGCCTAAAGAACCAAAGATGATAATGGCATTTCTTTTGTTTTATTTTAACATATATTATGATTATTTCTAAATCACTTTAATAACCTTTTAATTAAAATAAAACTAACATATATACTAAGGGTAATGGTGTCATAAACCGTCCACTATCTTAAAGAATGGGCTATTTGCCCTTTAAGGACTTCATATTAAGAAGCCACTAACAAATAAGAACTTTTCACTATAGTTTGTAACTTTTACACATTACGCGATTAAGTCCTTTTGTTAAATTAAACACACAAAAAATCAAATTTTCGTACGAAACTTTCACACATAATAATTCACATATAATAAACACAAAAAATAATATCTAAAAAATTTTTTGGACTCGGATTTGTGGTCCCGAAACCATCGTTCCGATTAGGGTCAAATTCGGACTGTTACAAGTACACTTGTTTGAATAAAGATAATCAGAAAGTTCGTGTAACATAAATATGTGTGTTAATTAGCTTGAAGTGAATTAAATGATTGTGAAGATATTATGTTGATGATGAATGCTAATTTATAAGTGTGTATTCATGAGAGTTGAGTTAGAGGCTTTATGACCTCACCCTCTTACCAATGTGGTATTTTATAAAAAAATTTCACGAGATTTAAGTTGAGTGAGCTCACAAGTAAGAGACTAAAGAGTTTAGTAGTGGAATAACTAATAATGTGGAAGAGTTAAGAATATATTGGCAAGTGAATACAGTTCTAGAAAAGATGCCAGGTTATTCTAAAGATCATTCGGATTTCGCGATGTCGGTTAAAGAAAAAGTTGGTTATTTGATAGTCCCGTACGAACCTAGGAATAGATAGGGTTAACTATGTCATGACATAGGTGTCTGTTATATGAAATCATGTAAGACCATATCTGGGACGTTGGCATTGATTCGAGATTTCGTGTAAGACCACGTCTAGGACGTTGGCATCGAGATGAGATTTACGTGTAAGACCATGTTCGGGACATTGGCATCGTACTGATTCGTGTAAAAACCTATCTGGGACAGTGGCATCGATATCTGGTTACATGTAAGACCATGTCTAGGACGTTGGCATTGTACGACTATTCCGAGCATTCTAAGTACCCTATTAGATTCATTCAACGGGCAAGTCCGAGAAATGAATAACTATGTGAGTTGTGTATCTGTTTCAAGTACGTCTGAAAAGTACACTATATATGTGTAAATGGTAAGTGTCTATATGAACTTACTAACATGAATATATGAATTGAAATGATGAGATCATAAATGAATATATGCTTGAATGTGGCAAGTTATGGCTAAGCAAATGAGCCAAAGAATATGTGATGAAATTGCAATGCGAAATATTAATATCATTGTATCAATATGGTTATATGTATTTTACGCTAAATTTATTTGTATATGGCTTACTAAGCTTTTGAAAGCTTACTTTGTGTGTGTTTGCTCTGTTTTATAGATCGTCAAAGCTACTGAAGGCTCGGGGACCATCGAGGATCGTCATCACACTACTCAAACTTGTTTTGGTACTTTGAAGATGTGTATATAGCTAAATATGGCATGTATAGGCTAGTCATTTTGGTATAAGTTTGAGATATGAAATTAGCCATTTGATGTGGCTAGTTAAATGTTGATAATATGCATTTGTAAATGTGGTATGTGACGTTGGTTTTGGTATGTTCTCATGTCTATGAAATAGTCAAATTTGTGGTAAGCAAATTGATGCTATATGAGCATATATGTGTGATCAATGAAATAGTTATATGATAGTAAATTGTGATTGAATCATGCTTGGTTATACAGGTGTTTTGGTTGTCCAAATTGGAATGATTGGAGATGAGATTGAATGCGGAGATTTTTTGATCATTTAACATGTCTTTGGTTGTAAATTGTACATGAAATGAATTGGTATATTGCTTGTAGGGTTGACCCAAGTGTGGGTGGCAATTTTGGCCTTGCAAATGGCCTATTTTGCATACACAGCTGTGGCACACATGCATGCCTGGTGGCCGTGTGAAAAAGTCAGTAGCTAGCCTAATTTTACATGGCCATAGCACCCGGGCGTGTCTGGTAGCCGTGCGAATAAGTCAGTATACATGTTCTGTTTAGGCATGGCCAGGGCACATAGGTGTGTCTGGTAGCCGTGGGAGGCACACGGCCTGCCCACACGGGCTTGTGACCTCTGTAACTTTGAAAAAGTTTTAAATTTTCGAGAATTTTTGTATGTGTTCAGCTTAGTCCCTGAAACACCCCACACCCGGCCCACGAGCCTGGACCGGATCTGGTATGTTCCTCAAGTAAACCGGTTCAAAGTTCTTTTGTTACTTTGGGAAAATAGTGTGTTTTGAAAGAAATATTGTTTTGGGTTGGGCTCGAGTAGAAAACAAAATCGTTTTATAATGAAAACCCTTTTAAATTTTAGGTGATAAAACATATAGAATACATTTAAAGTAAATTACTTAATCTTTAACTTAATAAAAATTTCGTAACATAATAAATAAAAACAGAAATAAAATAGTGCACTATGGCCTTATGGCCTTATTACATCAAGTAAATCCAAATAATTCGGAGTACTTAAAAATTAATAGTCCATAAAAATAAAAACTTCATGTTGAGCATGGCCACCACAAGTTCTGCCGTCCCGGTCTATTACTGTTCATCACCTGAAACATGGTCCCTCAAAGGGGTGAGTCAACAGACTCAATGTGTACAAAACACTAAATCATAATAGAATCAGGCATAACAAATATTACACATTCATATCATAGCATACAAATTATGATGCATTCCCAAACCCAAACCTAACAAGCCATCCGCTACACTTCCCCGTACCAACCTGTACACCGTGGGGACTACTAAATCAACCCTCCTTCCGCTACACTCCATATCGCGGTCTTAGGTCACCGCATTTATGGTCTTAGGTCACCACATTCAGATATCGCAGTCTTAGGTCACCGCATTCAGATTACTGTGGTCTTAGGTCACCACATTCAGATACCATGGTCTTAGGTCACCGTGTTCGTGGTCTTAGGTCACCACATTCACTTCCCCTTTCAATAACCCATATGCCCCATTTTGTAATATGCATTAATATGCCAAAGTTCACATTCTTATTCTCATGTTACAAATAACATATTTCATATTCCTAGTAGGAGTAGGAAACGTACCTGAGTACTTTGCACCACATTATGGTACCTTAGCCATATTCACATTCTTAATATCACATATATTAATTAAACATAGCCATAAAACATATTATGAAATAGTGTGGGGTACACACTGATTAGCTTAACGAATTCCTTGAAATCCCAAAAAAGCGATCTATTGCTTTAGATCCTAAATCCCTACATTTGGCCACATTTAGTATTTTAGGAAAAAGCCTATTCGGCTAATTTAATCAAATCCTGAAGGATTATCGTATCCACTTTCTTACCTTGCTGCCAATTTGATAATTAATCAAATCCGGATAACTTGTATTCTTCCCTTTGAAATCGGCTAATCACTAGATCCCTTGAATCGGTTAGTTTTAGCTTAAAACACGTAAAAATAGATCTAACTACTAAAATAGGCCTTGGCCGAATATTCATAGTCACTTACCTTAAGGATCTTAAATCCTAAATTATCCCTTGGTTATAGCTTCATCGAAATCCCTAAAACCACATGTTAGATCAACTTCTAACCTTTAATCACAATCAATGGCCCTTGGTCAAATGTCAGATATGACTTACCTTGATGGTCAAATCCCGAAGATCTTTTCCTTTATAGTCGACTATGGCAAAAATCCCGAAAGAATCCTTCCAAATTTCGGCAAATAAGAATATTGATGGGATTAGTCCTAGATTTCGACAAATCTAAAAGAAAAGAATAGAAATCAAAACTTGTTCTTACCCTTTTTTGAAGAAATCGACAGCACCTATGCTTGAAGCCTCTCAAAGATTCGGCTTTTGATGGATTGGAAAGAAAAGAAATTGGCTAATGGTGATATCTTGAATTTTCGGCTTTGGCTAACAAAAAGAAGAAGAACAAATGCTCTAGGAAATTCGGCAGAGAGAAGGGTTGAGAGAAAGAATGATGAATGGCCCTCTTTTCCTTATATAGCCGAATTTACTAACTTAGAATCCCTTACTTGGCCATCACTCTTCTATTTTGATAGCTTTATCTCTTTAATTATCTCCTAAAATAAAAGATAATTTAGCAACTATCCTTACTTAGCCGAAATTATTAAACTCAAAGTCCCTTACTTGGCCATCACTTCTCCCTTATTTTCCTAATTAAAGAATAATTCCTCATTTATCTCTTGAAAATAATCTAAAATAAATTCATTATTTATCTCTTATTTATCCACTATTTATCTCTTAAAAATAAAAGAATAAAGGCTCCTAAATTATAGCCTTGTGCCGTCCCTTGCTGCTACTCTCTATTGCAAAATAAAACTTTTTATTTTGCTTCCCCTGCAGCTCGAATCTTGGCCGAATACCCCAGTATGTGGCGCCATTTCCTGAGGCCCTAAGTGGCATCTTCAAGCCACTTTTCCAAGCCAGTTTGTGTGTCATATTTCACATACATTTTCTCTTAAGACCACCTTGCTTCATGTCCTTCTTTTAAACTTTAAACTTGACATTTCTAAAGCATTTCCTTACATTTCTAAGACATTTCCTTACATTTCCAAGACATTTCCTTACATTTCCAAGACAAGACATTTCCTTACATTTCCAAGACAAGTCATTTCCTTACATTTCCAAGTCATTTCCTTACATTTCCAAGACAAGACATTTTCTTCCATTTCCAAGTCATTTCCTTAGATTTCTAAGACAATACATTTCCTTCAATTTCCAAGTTTCCAAAAATGTTTACTTTCCTCTTTTGAAACTTAACATTTCTGAAGCATTTCCTTACATTTCCAAGTCATTTCCTTACATTTCCAAGTCATTTCCTTACATTTCCAAGACATTTCCTTACATTTCCAAAAATGTTCACCATACATTCATAACACATAAGACATGCCATTTCGTATAATTAAACTAAAAATGCATAGGCCCATTTCCAGGATGTTACAGTTCTACCCCTCTTAAAAATAATTTCGTCCTCGAAATTACTTACTAACGAATAATCGTACATCTTAACTCACTGCACTACGCTTATGCTGCGCACTCTGATCTTAATAGAAGCATCATACTTCCTAGGCCCAATCGCTAAGTTCACGTCCCCTAGAACTCATTTCTAACGCTGCGATTTAATCTGATTAAAAAGTTTTATGCATCAGAATTTTGTTCCACTTATTAACCGCGAACAATTTTAAAGATATTTAGAAGTAGTTCTTTTGATCACACAAAGTTTCAGTTCAAGTTCACTACTCTAATTCAGAGTATCACATTCACATTCATCAACAGAGACACCTTCATTCCTCAATAGAGGCACATTCATTCATCAACATAGACATATTTATTCAGTGGTATCTACCACCCACATTCACTATTCGAACACTCTTTGCCTTAATCCTATCCCAGGTGTATTTTTGTAATTTGTCTTACAGGGTATTTTCGTAATTTTTCAAAATAAGGTTCCTTGGTAATTTTGTCAGTAAGGGTATTTTGGTAATTTTGTGTTCCTGAGGTACTTTTTTGGAAATTCTGAAATTCGAGGGTATTTCGGTAATTTTGAATCTCAGGGGTATTTTGGTAATAAACCATGGTAAATTTGTAAAATTTAACAAATCAGGGATATTTCAAAAGTTGCAAAACTTTGAGGGTTCTTTTTGAGAATTGTTCTTTCCAAAACGGTGATGTTACAAAAAAAAATAGAAATCAGGGTCATTTTGGTAATTTTTTGTAAGTTAGGGGCAATATTGTAATTTCACAATCAGGGGTATTTAGGTAATTTCATAAATCGAAAATTTTTCAGAAAATTTTGTAAAAATAGTTTTCACAAATTAAAAAGGTAATTTTAAGAGTTTTAAAACTAGGGTTTTTATAAAAACACGGCTAGTTCCCTTTCGGGTTTTAGTTATTGAGTTTAGCCTATGAATAAGTCCTTATGGTTAGAGTGAACCGTAGCTACGTACCAGGTAGGATTCCTGCGAAGAGGAGGTGAGTCACTAGGACTGCTTAAGTACCAGGCTCTTCCGGATCCAATTCTAGACATGCACACCATGGTTGCCACACCCTAACTCGGCGACTTAACCACAGGTTTGTTTAATTAGGCACTTAAGTCTTATGTAAATGTTGGGGTAAAC
This sequence comes from Gossypium bickii, assembly GCA_025503065.1. Lineage (NCBI taxonomy): Eukaryota > Viridiplantae > Streptophyta > Magnoliopsida > Malvales > Malvaceae > Gossypium > Gossypium bickii. Next base: position 27,982,580 of record CP106714.1, on the reverse strand, counting down.
TAGTCCTAGGGTTCAAGTACCTATCATACTATTTCTACGTTCCATTCCTACCCTTCTACAGATCATACAGATCATACAATAAATCACACAAGAGATAGGGTACTTACCGTGGATCATGGTTCGAGACTTGGGTGCCATGCCAAAACCTGCTTATTTCAAAAAAATGTTTTTATAAAACTTATTTGGGGTCGCTTTGAAAATGTTTTGGGCCTTAAACCCAAGGCTGAGAGTTTCAAACGGGCTCTGATACCAAACTGAAACACCCCACACCCGGCCCACGAGCCTGGACCGAATCTGGTATGTTCCTCAAGTAAACCGGATCAAAGTTCTTTTGTTACTTTGGGAAAATAGTGTGTTTTGAAAGAAATATTGTTTTGGGTTGGGCTCGAGTAGAAAACAAAATCGTTTTATAATGAAAACCCTTTTAAATTTTAGGTGATAAAACATATAGAATACATTTAAAGTAAATTACTTAATCTTTAACTTAATAAAAATTTCGTAACATAATAAATAAAAACAGAAATAAAATAGTACACTATGGCCTTATGGCCTTATTACATCAAGTAAATCCAAATAATTCGAGATACTTAAAAATTAATAGTCCATAAAAATAAAAACTTCATGTTGAGCATGGCCACCACAAGTTCTGCCGTCCCGGTCCATTACTGTTCATCACCTGAAACATGGTCCCTCAACGGGGTGAGTCAACAGACTCAATGTGTACACAACACTAAATCATAATAGAATCAGGCATAACAAATATTACACATTCATATCATAGCATACAAATTATGATGCATTCCCAAACCCAAACCTAACAAGCCATCCGCTACACTCCCCGCACTCAACTTTGCACACCGTGGGGACTACTAAGTCGACCCTCCTTCCGCTACACTCCATATCGCGGTCTTAGGTCACCGCATTTGTGGTCTTAGGTCACCACATTCAGATATCGCGGTCTTAGGTCACCGCATTCAGATTACTGTGGTCTTAGGTCACCACATTCAGATACCACAGTCTTAGGTCACCGTGTTCGTGGTCTTAGGTCACCACATTCACTTCCCCTTTCAATAACCCATATGCCCCATTTTGTAATATGCATTAATATGCCAAAGTTCACATTCTTATTCTCATGTTACAAATAACATATTTCATATTCCTAGTAGGAGTAGGAAACGTACCTAAGTACTTTGTACCATATTATGGTACCTTAGCCATATTCACATTCTTAATATCACATATATTAATTAAACATAGCCATAAAACATATTATGAAATAGTGTGGGGTACACACCTGATTCGCTTAACGAATTCCTTGAAATCCCGAAAAACCGATCTATCGCTTTAGATCCTAAATCCCTACATTTAGCCACATTTAGTATTTTAGGAAAAAGCCTATCTGACTAATTTAATCAAATCCCGAAGGATTATCGTATCCACTTTCTTACCTTCTTTGCCGATTTGATAATTAATCAAATCCCTAAACTTGTATTCTTCCCTTTGAAATCGGCTAATCACTAGATCCCTTGAATCGGTTAGTTTTCGCTTAAAACACATAAAAATAGATCTAACTACTAAAATAGGCCTTGGCCGAATATTCATAATCACTTACCTTAAGGATCCGAAATCCCAAATTATCCCTTGGTTATAGCTTCATTAAAATCCCTAAAACCACATGTTAGATCAACTTCTAACCTTTAATCACAATCAATAGCCCTTGGCCGAATGTCAGATATGACTTACCTTGATGGTCAAATCCCGAAGATCTTTTCCTTTATAGTCGACTATGGCAAAAATCCCGAAAGAATCCTTCCAAATTTCGGCAAATAAGAATATTGATGGGATTAGTCCTAGATTTCGACAAATCTAAAAGAAAAGAATAGAAATCAAAACTTGTTCTTACCCTTTCTTGAAGAAATTGATAGCACCTATGCTAGAAGCCCCTCAAAGATTCAGCTTTTGATGGATTGGAAAGAAAAGAAATTGGCTAATGGTGATATCTTGAATTTTCGGCTTTGGCTAACAAAAAGAAGAAGAACAAATGCTCTAGAAATTTGGCCAGAGAGAAGGGTTGAGAGAAAGAATGACGAATGGCCCTCTTTTCCTTATATAGCCGAATTTACTAACTTAGAATCCCTTACTTGGCCATCACTCTTCTATTTTGATAGCTTTATCTCTTTAATTATCTCCTAAAATAAAAGATAATTCAGCAACTATCCTTACTTAGCCGAAATTATTAAACTCAAAGTCCCTTACTTGGCCATCACTTCTCCCTTATTTTCCTAATTAAAGAATAATTCCTCATTTATCTCTTGAAAATAATCTAAAATAAATCCATTATTTATCCCTTATTTATCCACTATTTATCTCTTAAAAATAAAAGATTAAAGGCTCCTAAATTATAGCCTTGTGTCGTCCCTTGCTGCTACTCTCTACTTCAAAATAAAACTTTTTATTTTGCTTCCCCTGCAGCTCGAGCCTTGGCCCAATACCCCAGTATGTGGCGCCATTTCATGAGGCCCTAAGTAGCATCTTCAAGCCACTTTTCCAAGCCCGTTTGTGTGTCATATTTCACATACATTTTCTCTTAAGACCACCTTGCTTCATGTCCCTCTTTTAAACTTTAAACTTGACATTTCTAAAGCATTTCCTTACATTTCTAAGACATTTCCTTACATGTCCAAGACATTTCCTTACATTTCCAAGACAAGACATTTCCTTACATTTCCAAGACAAGTCATTTCCTTACATTTCCAAGTCATTTCCTTACATTTCCAAGACAAGACATTTCCTTCCATTTCCAAGTCATTTCCTTACATTTCCAAGACAAGACATTTCCTTCCATTTCCAAGTTTCCAAAAATGTTTACTTTCCTCTTTTGAAACTTAACATTTCTGAAGCATTTCCTTACATTTCCAAGTCATTTCCTTACATTTCCAAGTCATTTCCTTACATTTCCAAGACGAGATATTTCCTTACATTTCCAAGACATTTCCTTACATTTCCAAAAATGTTCACCATACATTCATAACACATAAGACATGTCATTTCGTATAATTAAACTAAAAATGCATAGGCCCATTTCCAGGATGGTACAGTCCCGGCCTTAATCTAAAGCACGCTTAAGGTCTCGTTGATCTATTCAAGGGACACTGCGATTGCATTGGATGAATTGTGTTATGAAATGTCCGTAAAAGTTTCCGTTCGTCCGGTAATACCTCATAACCTTAATCCGGCAACGGGTATGGGTTTGGGGTGTTACAAAGATAAAATCTTGTACATTCATGGGTAAATTGACGAATAGTCTGAATGAAGAATTTATATTCAAAAAGGGTGTGATACAAGGACGTACCTATTAGATCAGTTTTAATTGGATGATATTATTATAAGTTAAAGCTATTCTGATTGATAAAGTTATCACATTTGTGAACGTTTGAATGATCTTTTGAGTGTTTGCAAAGTTGAAAAGAGTTGAAGGTATTGTTAACCAAAGCATTGATTCTGGGTCCAATTTAAATTGAGTAAAGAATTTGTGATTTTTCAGCGATGCACTATTGAACAGATTGGAATGTGTTTTAATACAAGAATGTAAAGTGATAGTTTATGCTTTCAAACTGGTAAAGTTACATGAAAGGAACTGTTTGACGGGTGATTTAGATTCGGCCACTTTTTATGTTTGTGTTGAGAATTTGATGACATCGGTTGTCCGACGAAAAATGTCATATGTTTCCTGATCCCAAATGTTTAAAGTATCTAATGTCACAGAAGGATCTAAATTTAAAACAGCATAGGTGGGTTGAATTATTGAAAGATTGTGAGTAGTTATCGATTAACCTTTAGGAGAGCAGATATAGTTGCAAATGCTTGAATGGAAAATCGTTGATTATTTTGTGAGTATTGGATGATTAATCTTATTTGATGATGGTCTGAATCTAGCTAAATTAGAAGCTAAATCAATGTTTTCTTTGCAAGATTGAGAACCTCAGGAATGTGATAGTGAGTGGTAAACTAAACGAGTACAATGTGAGATGACTTTTGATTCTGAATTTTAGGTCGGACCTGATGACTGTTATCATTATTCTGAGATAGAGTTTGCGCAATGAGTAATTCAGAGCTTATGAAGAAAATTTTGTACGAAGCTCAGTAGTAGCTTGTTTGTTCATTCATAGAGTAATAAAATGTACAGTTATTTGAAATAGATGTTCTAGTGATCGTGTATGTAACATGATAGATTAGTTGAGTTATATGTTTCAGAGACAATCGATCAGAAACCGTACAGAAAGTAAAAGTGATTCATGGCAGTTTAAAAATCCACTTCAGATTGTCGGAAAACTTATATGAATTTGAAACATGAGGATATAAAATTCTCGTTCAGCAATAGCATGCTTTCGAAAGTATTGCCTTGGAAAAAGATTCAAAAGGTGTTTTGTGTATTTATGTTACGATGGTATCGATTGGACTCCTTGAGTATGAATCCTCCGATAGGGATTAAGATTCAGCCGATTTGTTGTAACGAAGAATGGATCAGAATTTTGACACAAGAGATTAAAAAGTTAGGAAATAAAAGCATAACCTTATTGAGGGATCTTTGGCAGTGTCACGAGATAGAGGAGTCTACGTGGAAACCGAATTTATATTTCGGTACGATTTTCGGGGATGAAAATCCCAAGGGGGAGAGTTGTAACAGCCCGATTTTGGGCCTAGTCGGAACAGTGGTTTCGGGACCACAAATTTGACTCAATAAAATTTATTTTTTATTATATTTTTATGGTCTACAATTTTATGAGATGATTTCGTGAAAATTTTGTTCGAAAATTTTGACGTTTGGGCACTCAATTTAGTTAAATGGACTAAATTGCAAAAAGTGCAAAATTTGAGTTCTATATGTTAAAGGTGTCCAATTGCTATGAGATCTTAAATTAGAGGTCCTTATATGGTAATTAGACCATTATACTTTTGTATGGACAAAAATGGACATGGATAGGTGAAATTTTGAAGTTTTCCATTAAGGGCATTTTAGTCATTTGGTTAATAAAGACAAAATTGAACAAATAAAAGATGTCATCTTTTCTAATTTCATCCCCCATGGCTGAAAATCACAAGGAAAAACCATATCTAGGGTTTTCCAAGCTCTCAAGCTCGATTGTAAGTCTGTTCTTATCCCGTTTTTAACGATTTTTGTATTTTTAAGATCGTTGTAGCTTGATTTAGCTATTTGAAGAACTAATTTGAAAGAAAGGTGAAGTTTAAAATTTTACCCATGTTATATATTTGTGTATTTTGATGTTTGATAGTAGAAAATGCATGTTTTTTTGTGTGTTAAACGACTTTTGCTAAGTGATTTTCAGTAAAAATGTCAAAAATGACTTATTTGTAAAAGTTATAAAATGAGTAGTAAAAGTGCGATTAAATGTGAAATGTGGGTTGTTATGAGTATGAAAATGGTTCGGCTAGGCTTAGGTTTTTATGAAATTGGATGAAATTCATTTTTTGAGCCTAGGGACTATAATAAAAAATGTCAAAAGTTTAGGGAAAAATGTAATTTTGCCATAATGTGACTTTTGGGCTGAAATGAATAATGTGATGATTAAATGAGATGAATTTGGTATTATAGATCAAGAAAAATGAAGTTCGGGTTTAGATAGGGGGAAAACCAAAGTGTTTGACGATTAGGTCCATTTCCGCTATTTTTGTATCAAGGTAAGTTTGTATGTTTAATAAGCATTAAATTATATATGTATAAATGCTTAATTGATATAATTGTAGTAAATGTTATATTATTGAAATGAAATGTGAATGCTATTGAGTATGATACTACGAAAATGACCGATAGAGATTCGATACAGCGAAAGTCCCAATTGAACCTTAGGAATAGATATGATATAAATGTCATGACATTAGGGTTACTGAGATTACGTGTAAGACCGTATCTGGGATATGGCATTGATATGAGACTTCGTATAAGACCATAGCTGGGCTATTAGCATCAATACTTACATGTAAGACCATATTTGGGATATGGCATTGGTACGGTACTGTGCGTACGAGATTCCCAAGTATCCTTTAGTATTCCAAATGGTTCAACGGGAACTGTTGACGAAATGTGGTTACAAGTTATGGTACAACTCAGTCAAGGTACTTGTGACAAAAATCGACAAGTAAGTGTTAAAAGTGAATTTCATATGATGAGTAAGTGGAAAATTATGAGAATTCATATGGTTCAATCGAATATCTATAAATGTGATGGCTATTGAATTGAATATAGTTTATTTCTATTTGCTTATGTGTATGTAAATGTGAATGAATTGATAAGAAGTATTCCAACCATATAAGCATTGAAATGAATAAACCTGTGAAATTCTTGGTTAGTTATTTGAATGAATACATGGCATAAAGGTGGAATTATACAAGTTATATTATAGCATTTATAATGGCTTAAAATGTGTTTATTTGATGAGATGAGTTATTATCATACGAGCTTACTAATCTATATAGCTTACCCTCTTCTTTTCCCATGTTTTATAGTGTCATTGAGCTAGCTCGGATTGGAGATCGTTGAAGATCCTATCACACTATCAAGCTATCACTTTGGGTATTGATGAATTCAAGTATTTTGAGTTTATTGCATGTATAGGGACTTAGTCATTTTGTTAAATGTGTCATTGTGATTGTAGCCAATGTATTGGCTTGTAAATGTCAAAGGCTTGTTTTGATATTTGGCCATGTAAATTGGCTTATTTTTAGGCTAACATGGTTATAAGCCTAAGTGTGTGTATATATATATATGTGTGTGTGTGTGTGCCAATGTCTTTGGTGATACCGTCATGGTATGCTTGGTGAATGAGGGAAATGTGATTTATAACATGAATGTAAAATGTTTGACAATGTGGTATATTGATGAGATGATAAAGTGATTGTAACACCCAAAAACTTTAATTTTTGATTTCATGTATGTGTGACACACAATGTCTATCTGCTTCAGTGGTTATGTGTTATGGGTGTGTGTGTGTGAGGTCCTAAGTTCAAGCCTTACTTGGGAAAATTTTGGTATTTTTGTAAATAAAGCCTTAACCTTATGCAAAGGGCTTAAGTTTAATTGTTGATAAGTTTATATTAGAATGGGCCTGCTAGACTGGTGGTTAAGTAGAGTCTTGGAGGTCCTGTGTTCAATTCTCTGTGATGGCGTGGAGACAGTATTTTTGCTCTAATTTTGGCTAAAAGTTGTGTTGGGGCAAAATTCTGAGTAGTTGTGTTTTAGTGGGTTAATAGGGAGTGATTTTAGGAGATAATTGGGGAGAGGTTATCAGAAAATAATATGATTATCTTTTTGTTGCAAAAAAAAAAGAGTAGAGTTTCGGTTTTCTCTCCAATTCCCCAAACTTTTTCTGACATTTTCTTCTTCTTATTTTTTCCCTCCTCTACCGATTCTTTCCCCTAGTTGCTGCAGAAATTCCCATTATTTTTTTCCCTTCCATTTCTTTTTTTCCAATTGATTCGGTTGTTCATCGTTGGTTGCGCTTGTTAGATAAGTAACGGTTTTGTCTATTGTTAATCGTTCTTGGTTAATCTCTAAAAGGGGGATTCCTTTTTGGTGTTTAGGAGTTAATCAAGGGGCTAATGGTTTTGAATTGACGTTGTATTATGCGAAATTGTGGTTACTCAAGCGAGGTAAGGGTTTTGCTTGGTTTTTAGTCTAGTTCCTTATGAAATTGGTTGATTAAAAACAAATTAAGTGATTAATCTGGAGATATATTGGTCGATTTTTAGGTTCTGGAGGCTTAAGAGTGCTTATGCATCAGAAACGATACCAGGTGTGTACCCGAAATGCAGAAAATGGGATTCATCAAAAAGCCGAAATTGCTTGCTGTTGAGAAATAAGAGAAAATGATGCAAAAAATTGTAGACAAAGGAAATAAAGGTGTTATAAACTTGGAAATCAACATTTTGCACTAAAATAGTTTTGGACAGCAATAGTAGTCTAACTTTGAAAAATCATCAAAAATAGTGGGAATTTAGTTAGAGGTTGAATTAAATATGAAATTAAAGTTTATTGGGTCTAGTTTTTCATGGAAGAAACAGTATAAACAATGGAAATATAAATCATGAGATATAATAAAGTTTGTGAGACAAGGTCAGAATGATTTCAAGTTCCCCTATTCTGACTTAGGAAAATCATCAAAAATTGTAAAAAAATAATTATGGGCTCAAATTTATATGTTTAAATCCTTAATGAGTCTATTTTCAATAGAAACAAATGGAAACATCATCTAAATTTTGTACTAAGAGATAAATAATTTTTAGTAAGGAAAGGATGAAGCTGTCAAACAGCAGAATAAGGATAAATTTAAAGATTTTACTGTACTTATTTGATAAACTATAAATTATGAAAATTTTATGGTAGAAATTTATTTGAGTATAGTTTCAAAAACATCAAGCGGATCTTAATTTGAAATTCTGTAGCTCATGATATAAATAATTTAGTGATAATGACTTAAGTAGACAGCCTTGAATGAACATATAAGTAAATAGTGAAAACATATATGAGTATTGAACTAGCATGGGTTACTTTAAAAATGGATCACACGACCAAGGCCAATTTGGGTCGAGTGGGCCATACGGGTGTGTGGGCCCATTTTTACTAAAATGTTTTTAAGGTTGCACAGGTCGCCCAAGTCGACTGTGAACCTACTGTAGGGTCAGCAAGCGCTACTTAGATCCCTAAATGTGTGAACTTGACTGAATGATATCTGTACTGGGCATGTTAATATTTGAAATGAATATATGTACTGAAATTGCATAATAGCATGTTATCCATTGTGTGTTACATTGCATTGGGTTGCTGGTTATTATTCGGAGGAAGTGTACTAAAAGGCTTTAAGCCTAATTTACTGGCAGCTCAACTGCAAACTACTGTATTGAGTCGCATTCAGTACTACTTAGAGTATAGGGATGGGTGCGTTGATTATATCCCCACATGGAGTGTAGGGTTGGACAGAGACGGTGTGTAGAGGCTGGTTGGGGAGGATTTTGCTACTGCATAACTATTATTGCTACTGATACTATGGTGGGCTATGGCCCTACTGCATTTTTGACACTATATTGAGATGGGCTAAGGCCCAAACTGTCCCTGATACTAAAAAGGACTTAGGCCCAAGACTGTTCAATTGTGCACTATGAATACTAACTGTTTGTTTGTTTCTGCGGGATTACACACCGAGTTTACGTAAACTCACCCTTTTTGTTTAATGTGCACAGGTAATCCCTAAACTTAGACGGATCAGTGTGACGGAGGACTCAATGATGACCACAGTAATTTTTAGACTTCATGGTTTTCAATTTACGATTCATGATTTGATTATTATTGATTATTTGGGTTGTAATTTAAGGACCCTCTAGGACTTTGGTTTTAATTTTGGGTTTTAATTTATTTATTTTACTTTATGGATTTATACCTGCTGGTCGTAGGAAATTCGATTTTCAAAAAGTTAATGTAATTTCTAAACGCATGATCACCTAGACTATTTTATTAAAGCTTCCACAACGAGGGATGTTTCAAAACAAATGTTTTAAATGAATAAACAAAAATTCCTAAGTTCTAACAAAGGTTTGCTAAAGATAATAACATGGAATGTTTTCATCGTAACAACAAGGTTTCAAAAACACTATCGTGTGACATTGCCAGATATGGCCATAACGTCTAGGCCGGGTTTGGGGCGTTACAGTGGTGTTCAATTAGGTATCTTGAAAGTAGTCAATTGTGGCTTAATATATGTTGTGAGTATGATAGATTTTGATATTGTATTGGCATGTGTTGGTCATAATTGTGGATGTTTTGGTTGCCTAAGTATGTTATGTTTTGTGCCTTTGAATTGGTGTAAGTGTATGTGTGAATAAGGTTGGAAAACGGCTTGATAAATAGCCTTTATTTTGTCCACATAGGTAGACACACGGGCGTGTGTCTAGGCTGTGTGTGACACACAAGCGTGTGGCATGGCCGTGTGGCACAAGTCAGAGAGCACCCTAAAATGAACACGGTCTGAAGCATGAGCGTGTCCCAGAGTCACACGGGCGTGTGAGCCCTGTAGCTAGCAAAAATTTTCTAAGTTTTGTAAAAGTTTCCTGAGTTCTCGTTTCAGTCCCGAACCATTTCTAAAGTATGTTTTGGGCCTCGTAGGCTAGTATAAGGGACTTCATGATTGAATATGAATGGTTTTAATTTGGACGCAAATTAATGACTCAGAATTGTGTGAATGCTTGTGTTATAAGTCTGGTAATGCCTCGAGCCTTGTTCTGGCGTTGAATAAAGGTAAGGGGTGTTACAGACCGTACAAATTAAGATATCAACTTCAAAACAAAAATATTTATGCAATTCAAATGTTAGCATTTAATAGCCTAATCTAATTAAAGAAAAAATATACTTATGGGTTTTAATCGTTCCTACAGGGCCCTAAAAATAGCTTGGAAACATTCTGGGATTAATTTGAAACAAAATTAAAAATTTTGGAAAAACTTGGAAACAAGGGTCACAGTGCCATGTAGCTAGGCTGTATGACATAGCCCAAACCGTGTGGACATTCGAATTTTGGACACGCGACCATGTCCTAGCTTGTGTGTCCATCCGTGTGGGTAATCAAAATAGGGTCACACGACCGTGCCATTATTGTTTTAGGTGCAGGTTTCACATGGTTTGGCACACAGCCTACGACACATTCGTGTGACCTAATATCAAATGCACACATGGTTTGGCACACTACTTACAACATGGTTGTGTGGCCCTATTTTGATTAACCACACAGACAGACACATGGGTTAGGACACGGTCCTGTGTCCAGACTTCGAATGTCCGCATGGCCTGGGCTATGTCACACAACCTGGCCACATGGTCGTATGGTCCTTGTTTTCAAGTTTTTCCAAATTTTTTGTTTTGTTTCAAATTAATCCCTAGATGTTTTCAGGTTATTTTTAGGGTCCCATAAGTACGGTTTAAGGCCCGTAAGTATATTTTTTCTTTAATTAAATTGGGTATTACATGACCATTCTGTGGGAAAGTAAAAACCAGTATTTAACTTGTATTTAACCTATATATACTTGCAGCAATTTAAATGAAGATTTGAGCACCAGTTCGAAATAATAGTTTCCACATGTTCACAAGGAGTGAAATTAAACCTATCACACCTCCTTAATTGTATGCCTTCATTTGATACAAATTTTGAAAAACTGGTGATCAATGGCACTTCATCGCGCCAACTTCATTCAATGAAGCCATTGTGAACCACAATGAAAAACCAGATAACTGCCCAAAAGCTATCCTATACTCATCAAGAAGATGACAAAAAAAGGGCTGGAGGGGTAAATGAAACCCTACTTCTATCACATGTACTGGAAGTAAAAAGGTACCCTTGTTGGTGTTGCTTAAGTGATTTGACCCTTCAGGAATCAAGAAATCGTAAGGAAAATCCAGTATTTGAGTTCCCTGAATAGCCAATGCTCGATTCATTTTTTCCACCTTCTCGGTTGAAATGTAGACCTTAGCTTCCATGAACTTATTGTTTCACGGTGTCACAAAGGGATGTTTTGGGCAATGCAACCATATAGAAAACTAGAAAAAAAAATTGAAAGAACGATGTAAATTTTAAGAAGATTACCTCTGAAATCACTCTCCTCAACAATGGTTTTTCTTCAAAGTCTCATATTTGAAAATAAGGGCATGATCAGCTGCAAATAGCTGTACTCTTTCTTCACACGTGGCGAAGTTTATGTTGCAAATTAAAGTATAAAACATAATCAAAAAGTTTTTCTTTATGTTGTTTCTTGGCTCATAGAACCAAGTTCCAAGAAGAGTCACTTTATAACTCTTCTTTGAACTAGGTGGGGGACAAATTGTTATGATACTATTACTGATCCACAACCTAAATGGGTGCGAGTCGGATTCTACATGGTTCACACATTAATCTCGCATATTGAGTTTGCACATTGGGCTCACGTATCGAGCTCGTATGACACTAAGTGTTGTTGCACATGGGATCGTGTGATGTGGGTTCACATGTCACTACAGAGGTGAACCCACATCATATAAAAATGTGTTAAGTCTAAAATAGGGTATGTGTTGATATGCATAAAACCTACCTAGAATATCACATAAATAAACAGTAGCCATATAATATAAATATACAACTTTACCATTTAAAGAAGATAGAGAAAAACACTCAACAAAACTATTTTGTTTGAAAATGTTTGTCATAAGCTTGATTGAGTGCGGTTTAAAGTTGTAGTCTTTCTTTTTTAATATTAGATGAGATATAATAAGAATTCTTTTTAGAAAATGTTATGGTAACTTGTTTATTTGATTTCTATATTTTCTTTATTATACGTCACTTTGTTTTATATTATTCTTTAAATTTATCATATATCCCAACCCCGCACGGTTTTAAAATTAGAATTATTTTTGTTTTGCAAAACATTATCTCGGAATTTTCTATGAATGTTTGGAATCTTAATTACAACCAAAAATTGAAATACATATTTGTTATTTTAATAAGATGTGTAAATAGATATGTGGTTAGAAAAATTCACTTGAATCTAAAAGCTAAAATTATTTAAAATCTCACATCTATTATAATATTTTTATTATGTCAGCAAATTTTTGACTTAATGGTAAAAATATTTGCATCCCTACTCAATTATATAAAAAAAATAAATTAAATTCATTATAGTTGCTGCAGAGATACATCTAAAAATAATATCATAAATCTCATTGCAAATCTCTCTGTTACATACTGCTATGAAATTTATTAGAAACAAAATAGTATTCCATTACACTAAGCATCTATCTCCGAAACTTCGGTCTTTGCATTGCCTGCCAAATTTTATCAAACCCTACAAAGAAAAAAAAAAGCACCCAAAAATTTATGTAATTACACTAAACAAAGGAACTTCATCACTGAAGAAGCAATGGAGATGATAAGGAAGTGAAGTATGCATACTGGTTGTAGTCAATGTTAATGATACCGGTAACAGGGTTAGCAATAAGAGCGAATGCCTCTCGGGAGAGATCAATGGTTGATGGGCATCCCGGGCAGTGATCAACGATCTTCACAGTTACGCTCTTGCCTGTGCATGGATGTGGTACGGGATTTTGGGGTCCCGTGCATGTCACAGTGAACATTTTCCCACACACTGCCCCATTATTCCATAGTGCATCACCAGCCGCGGCAATCATTTTTCCTTGATCCTGGCTTCCAAAGCATGCAGAAGCTAGCAATAACCACAATATATAGCATACTTAGATATGTTTCAAATCAAAGTAATTGGATAAATAATAATTCAAAACTTGATTATAAATTCGATTCAGGAGAAATTAAAAACGAGAAAAAACCAATACTCACGAACATAATTTGTGTAGAAGGTGGCAATCCCGGGTGTTGCTGAAGCAAAGGAGACAAGGCTAGCAATGATACCAACAAAAATCAAAGCAGTCTTCTCAATTGCTTAATTAGCTTCGGGTTTTTAGGTTGTTAGTGCTGTGCGAGCACTTTAACCTGTAGGTGTGGTCCAATTATATAGGCTCATTTTTTGGTTAGAAATTATATAGGTTAATTGCCAGCCTTATATTTAGTCATTTACTAACTCATTGTAGGAAAGTGTATTAAGAAATTATTTTCATACCAATTATGCAGATGTTTTTTAATTTATTTTCTCACCATAGTTCCCTTGTATATCTGGAGAAAATTATTTACAAAATCCGTTTAGCATCTCACCAATTAAAAGCTTTAAATATGTTTCTTAATTTCCTGCAAGTCCAAATGCAGTAAACTAATCAGAAAAATTGTATCAAAATTAGGATTTACCGACTTATAACCAGCCGAAGAAGCCTGAGCCCGGAAGCATGCCCATTTTTATCCGAATCTGTAATGATTCGAGCCCAAAAAATCTAAACTTATAATGGTTTGAGCTCAAAAAATTCAAGTCAAAGAAAGTTCGAGCTAACCCAAGTCTGATAAAGCTTGAGTACAAAATAATCCAAATCCAAAACTAATTTAAGCATGAGACCAAGATAGATATGATCAAAAACTTAAAAGTCCAAATTGATAACTAAACAAGCATTAATAATTAATACGATCATATTAATAATATTTAAAATATAAATAAAATTTATAATTATTTAATTTATTAAAATGTATTTTAAATATTATATAATTATATTATAATTTTATAATTGATAATAAAAAATTAATTTGTAAATTAAAGTAAATTTTAAAAAATTTAATTATAAATATAAAATAATTCTAGATACAATGTCATTGCATGTGTATAATAAATATTAAATGCTAATAGTTATTCAAATTTACAAAATTTAAATTTGATGATTATATAAAATCTATAATAATATAATATATTAGTTTAATAATTTAATAATATGATCAAATTAAGCTTAAAAGAATAACCCTCCTATCGATTTTGTTAAACTTCCCATTAATGAAAAATCAAATTTATATGAGCTAATAGGGAAAAAAATGCCTTTAATTAAAAAAATTGGAAAAATCAATTAAAAAAATACACCCAATTCAGCTATTCATGATAGAAGAAAAATAATTAGGCACTTTCGTTAACAAAAATAATTATTGATCGATTTGACTGTTAATAGATGTTAATGTATTGATGGAAGTAATTGACATGCCATGATAATATATTTATAAAATTAAAAACTATTAAAAATTAATAAAAAAACATTTCCAAAATGTACATCAAAAAATGAACTTGGACAAATAAACATCCAAGTGCATTTAAATTTGGACATCAATTTGTCTAAATTCATTTTGGGCTATCTTTTAAAAAAATCCGAAAATATTATTTAAAAATCATAATTATTTTCAAAATTATAAAAGTTATTAAAAAATATAAATAATTAAAATAATATTAAATTGTTAAAAATTTCAAAAAATATAAATAATTCTTTCTAGACCTAGCATGCCATGTTAGCATACTTGTCCATGTGAGATGCCTCATGTCAGCTTCTCATTCATTTCGTCAATCATGTTAGTGCCCATTAACAGTTAAATCAGTCAATAATAATTTTTATTAGTGGAATAGCCTAGTGATTTGTTCTTCACTAAGAGCTCAATTGGGTGTATTTTTTAAGAGTTTATTTGACTTTTTTAACTTTTTATTAAAGAATTTTTTTGACCTTTAAGCCTAAATATAATGAAATATTTTTCAATATTCAAAATTTAATAATGAAAATAAAAATATTCAAATGTAAATTTAGTAATATAATAAATAATAAAGATTGTTTTTGTCAATTTAGTTTTTTTTCAAAGTGATGCAAATCGTACCACAAATTATGTACATGAAGTAGAGAATTAGCACAAAATATTGAGAAATGAAAAGCGGCTTATACTACAATTGTGACAAGTCAGTTGTAATATTTGCAAGTGTTATAATGGAACACTCAGAGCGTTCCAAGGATCAAACACAAGAGAGATCAAGCGATAAGATGAATGGACAATGATCAAGCATGCAATTAAGAAGTCTAGCTAGCTAATGAATAAGTGCTATATTACAACAATCCATGATTCAAGGTTAATTAAACTAAACTATACCTAGGAGGACTAAATTGAACAAAAGTCAAAAGTACAAAAGTATTGAATCAATGAAATAGAGCAGTCGATTGATATCCATATTGATAATTAATTCTTGTATTAGGAATCTAAATTGATCAAATTCCTAATTGATCCAATTTTACCTCTTAGTCACCATTTTACCCAATTATACAATTTAGTCCAGTTTATCTCTCGCCCTCACTAAACTAAATTGGGAAAATCAAATTAGTTCACAATAGGATCTCCTCCCGGTCTCGCCTATCTGAATGCTCACTTAGAGTCGTTAATTCTAGGTTTTAAAGTTTATTTGATTTAGTCTAATTTTTACAATTTAGTTCCTGAACCTAAAATTAATTATGCAACATATCAATCAACCAACATCTATAAAACTTAGTTCATACTCATCACTAAAATACGAAGTCCAACCAATTTCATTCTCAAATGATTCATCAATTATCCATAATAACATGGCACCTCACCATTAAATAAAAAAAGTGGAGCACTTATAAATAAATACCGATAACTTTATTTAAATATAATTAAATAATAATTAATTATAAAAAATACTAAAACCTTGAATGCTAAATCCGAGATCATATATCTAAATCTGAGAGTTATTAATATTTATTTATAATAGTTATGATTGATATTTAATTATGTTTAAAGAAAATTGTTAGTATTTATTTACAAGTTCTCTTTTTTTTGTTTAATTTAATAATGGTGTGTCATATTATTACTCACTGATGGTGCATGAGACTTATGCACCAATAGTTCATCAAATATTATTCCTAAATTAACAAGAGAGGAGAGTAAATAGGAGGCACAGAGGAGTAAGTGGTGATTCTTGGAAGCCGATTCACCTAAAGAGGAGGAGAGACGAAAAGGAACAAGAGGAGATGTTGATTGAGAGAGAGAGAGAGAGAGAGAGAGAGAGAGAGATGAGTGATTTGCTCAGAGTAACTTTAGGGTTGGAAAGTCGATCCCTTCTTTATTATTGGGAGGGTATTTAAAGGAGAGGCCCTCTTTTCCATTAGCATAACATAACAGGTTGGCATAAGAAAAGTTACCATCATGCAGGGCATGAAGGATGTGCATCGTGTGACCCATTTTGTTGTGTATTCAATCAATATAAGGTTGCTAAACCCAATTGGACCCTTATTGCATTGAGGATGTGTTAACGCTTAAGGAGTGTTCACACCTAAAAACGAGTGCCTCAGAAGCAGGAGCTCATCTTATTATCAAGGAGTGGGAGGGCTTGCATATCTAACTACTGTCCTTGATAATGGAAGGGTGTCACTCCTGGTCGGAGACAAGTGGTCAACCAAGGCATTGTCTCAGGTGGAGTCAAAGGAAGGTCAACACCTTCTATCCTGTTGACATAAGTCCAAGTGGTGGAGGGATATAACAAGTAGGTGTTTTGAAGTCTTTTCTTTTTTATTCACCATCCTCGATGGCTACTCAACTGATTGATGTTCAAAAAACCTTTTTACCACTTATTCCTTCTCCTTCACCCAATTCAGTCATTTTTCAGTTTAAATGATTCTTTTTTAGAATAATAAATCCCCTCGAGTTGGTAGTGGCAAGTGTTTCCTTGAATTCATGGTGACTCACTCTTATTTATGTTTGACTTGTGAATTTTATCTTTTTACATGGTTTTTGCATTCATATCTCACATACCAAACACATGAAGTTGATAAGTTTTCTTTTTACTAGTTCTTATTTTTTTTCTTCTTATTATTGGAATATTTTGCTTTTGGTGTGTTTGATTTGTTTTTCAATGTAGGTCTATCCACTGAGAGCTACACGATTTTGAGAGCTTTAATGAAGTTTGAAGACTACTCCAACATTTTACTACACATAATCTTAAAACAATGGAGTTTTCTCAAACTAATCTTTAGTAGGGGACACATTGAGGACAATGTGTAACTTAAGTGTGGGAGTGTACATAGAAATTTTAATTTATGTGTTTTGTTTGCCTATTTTATGTTTTATCTAATTTTTTTTCAAAAATCTATAAAAATTTTAAATTTCTTTCTTTTGTTTTTTTTTTTTTTTTTTTCTTGTATGATGCTTGAAATATGTTGGCATTGGGGTTATTGGTTGTTGATATTGAATGATGGATTATTGGCTTTTGAGCATGTGAATTTCGAATGATGTTAGAAAATTTGGTTCTTTAAAAGTATATTAGTTATTTAAATAAGTTAATTACATAATAGACTAGAGGTAATCATTCTTTATGTAAATATGTATGATTTATGCCAACTGATAGATATATTGTATAGATGCTTGTAGATATATAGTGCTTGAATCAATTGTCATTCATTTGAGTACATGTAGGCATGATCGAAATTGTGTTTTGTGAAATGTTAATGGATGACCTAAGGTATTGTTTGACTAGCAAAGAGTCTAAATAACTAACATTGATGCTACGTTATCCCTAGTTCCCGTTATTTGAGCCCTAAATTATTCCTTCTTGATGAACGTATATTTTTGAAACCTTGAGCCTATACTAAGTTAAAAACTCAACCCTTCTTTGGCCTTTATCTTAAAATTTATTATGAAATTGACGTTGGGTTATGGATGTTAAGTTTTAGGTGGAGACATTTTGTTGGTTTCAAATTATTCTTGAGAGAAAAGAGAAAAGCTTGTTTGATATGGTGTATATAGGCTTTTTCTAAATATACTAAAACGAAAAAAAAATAAAAAATTTAAAATTCAGCGGAATAAAAGCATGGTTAGTGATAAAAGCACTGCGAGTGAAACAATGAAAATTTTTAGAAAGCACTCAAAAGAAAATTATTTTTGAGCTTAAAAGAAATCTTTCATTTCGTAATACACAAGTACTTGTTCGCTTTTTGTGTAACACCCCTAACCCACTTCTGTCCCTGGAATTGGGTTGCAGACTATTACGAAGAATTTTCCAACATTTAACCTTACCTACAAATATATATTCCAATGTAAATATCAATAAACAAATCACATTCAATTTAAGCCAAACATGAATTCACGGGCCTTAAACCGAGCTTACAATGCCCTAACAATAAATTTGAAACATTCTAGGGTCAATCTACAACAAACCGAAAAAGTTAGGAAAAAGTTGAAAATTTTGAAAACAAGGGTCACATAGCCATGTGGCCAAGCCATGTGACACAGGCTAGCCCGTGTGGCTAAAAACATGGCCGTGTGTCTAACACACACACCCCTGTGGCTAATCCACATGCACGTGGTCCAAAACCATGTAACTCACTAACTAGGACCACACGGTCGTGTTGTAGGCTGTGTCTCAACCTGTGTGAAACCTGCACCTGAAACATAAAACGACAAATGGCCGTACGAACAGACAGTGTGTGACACACAACCGTGTGAACGAAAATATACCTTAAAAATCAAGTTTACCAAAAATGTATTCTTAGGCCACAAGTATACCATTAACCAACTCTTAGACCCATTCAATATTCACTAAAACAAGACCAAAGCATGCTAAAATCACACATACCCTACCTATTTCCATCAATCAACCAATGTACCCTCATTAGTACCTCATGTAAATATTCAAATTAACTCAAACTCAATGCCATAATTTCATATTTTAAACTTACCTCACTTATATATCGTATAACCACTTCATTTACACTTAAACTAATCAAACAAGGCATTCACAAGTAACCAAAACTCATGCTTACATATACATTTATAAGCCAACATCAAGACATATAGGCAAGTAAACTTAAACCACATCACATTGGTAATTAGCATAAAATAAACTCCTATTACATGTCATTTATAACCAATAACCAAAACAAACAAAACTACCAAAATAATGTATGAATAGTGTAATGGTGCTCCGACGAGATTCCAACCGATCAAGCTTTCATATGATCTGTATGACAGAGAAACAAGAACATAAGCAACTAGTGCTTAGTAAGCTCGTGTAAAAGGAAACTTCAACTTACCGAACATTTAAAGTTAAACAACCAAGCCTAACTTCATTATATCATAAGCCAATTTTCCTTTCCTATACACATCACCTCATAAGGTCATTTGGTGCAACATTTCATATACAAATCCAAATCAAAGCATGGTGTAAAACATATTTAACATTTAACTTTTTTTAATTCATCTCTCATACACAAACATTAAACCAACATTTCCTTTCAATTGCACATTTCATCATAAACCATATCATTACTCAAAAACCATCGTTCATTTCATTTACATACCTTTTCGTTTTTAACTAGTACCTTGCCCATTGAACCAAATAGAACAACATCAAATAATTGAAACAATATTTACCGTACTAGTTACCTGATATAACACACAAAAATAAAGCCTGCTAGGCTCAAGGCCTGATACAATTACACCAGTACAAAGCCTTCTAGGCTCGAGGCATGATGCAAATACACCGACACAAAGCCTGATTTAAATCACTAGCATGAAGCCTGCTAGGCATAGAGCCTGATACAACACATCGGCACAGAGCTTGCTAGACTCAAGGCTCGTCTCCAATACAATTCAATTTCATTATTAATTTTCAACAACCAACATTCAATAATTATAATCACCATGATTATTTGAATAAAATAAATATCAAGAATTTAATATAACATATTACATGTAACATAAACTTACCTAGACTGAAACGGTTACAAAAACAGAGTCGATAACTAGTCCAAAGCTTTAGCTTTTCCTCGATTTAAACCCTATGACAGTGTTTCTTGATCTAAGTAATAATTAACTCCATTAAACAATCCATATAACTTAAAATAATTAATTCAAGCCTATAATTCATTTTAATGTAAATTTACAAAATTACCCCTAATATTTTAACTTTTGCACAATTTAGTCCTTAAACCCATAACTTGCAAGTTCACCATTTTTAACTAAAAACCATGCTAGCCTATTTTTCCTTAGTCTTATAACAGCCCATATTTTTCCTTATTTTACACAATTTACATTGAATTTTACTATTTCAACAATTTAACCCCTAAATATTAAAATAATCAAAATCACTTAACAAAATATTTATACTTAACAACTAAGCTTAATAATCTACCAATTAAATTCACATACACACTTAAAGTATTCATGGTAAGCCCCTAAAATTTTAAAAATTTTATGAATTGACCCTCGAATTAGCTAGATTAAGTTAAACCGATCACAAAAACATAAAAATCATTAAAAACAAACTTAATAACACTTACACGCAATTGACCGAATGGAAAGGGAGCTTGAAGCTTTCTTCTTCTATTTCAATGGTGGTTTTTTGGTGGTTAAAAAGCAAAGAAAGAGATGATGCCTTTTTGTTTATTTTATTACAATTTAATTTATCTTTTCTTTTAATTAACTAATTGTTAGGATCGACCTTATTAAGCAACAAGTAAAACAAAATAGCTGAATAAATTAAGAAGTTGAACACACAAATTTAACATGGAAAAACCCCTCCAAAGAGGATAAAAAACCACGGGCAAAGATAATTTTACTATAATGGCAAAAGAACAAAGAGTATAAAAGATGGAGATAAAAAACTAAAACCCTAAAATAAAGAACCCTCAAAACGTAACACGAAATTCTCTAAATGTGTTATGAGTACTAATATCTAATGGGTGTATTTTCTAAAATTGTAAAAGAACCTATTTATATGCTAAATTCATAGATCAAATAATAATAATAAAATAATCTAAACTAATTAGTGTTTGATTGAAACAAATAAATAGAGTTTAACTAGAAATATATTTCTCAAATTTGACTGAAATAGGAGTCATACTTAACAAATCTCCACCTTGACTCATATTTCCACAACGCCATCTTTGCCAAAACCCGCCACGAGCCTATCTTGAACCATACAGGGAATTAACTGAGTCGAATCTGTGCTTAGAAACTAGAAGACTTCTAGCCTTCGGCTTGTACATGGCTAAATCAAAACTAACCCGAGATTAATTTTCATGAACACAGTGCCCTAACCTTTCAAAACCTGCATCCAAAAGAGAACTTCTCTTCAACGAAACAGTCGTACCTTTTTCCCTCCTATGACCAAGTTGCCTCCACTCCAAACGAGTTGACTTCGACTCTATAATAGACGAGGGACGTCCGATTTCACCGGTTACTGTAGAACCTTCCAGAATATAAAGACTGCCAGTTTTTTTACCTTTTAACAAAACGAGAGCTCCATGAGATTCTTTAATGCCACTCGACTCGATGTTGATTCTGCATCCTTTCAAATCTAAAATACTCAATGAGATGATATTCTTTTATATATCAGGTACATACCTGACATCTGAAAGTGTCCTAATCATCTCATGGTCTATCCTAATTTTAACAATACCAATACCAATTACCTTACTAGATGACTCATTTTCCATGCGCACAACTCCACTTTCAACCGAATTGTATGTGGAGAACCATTCTCTATTGGGACACATGTGGAAAAAAACTCCCGAATCTAGGATCCACTCAAACGTGAGCTTGGAGTTACCACTCGTTGACATTAACAAGAAATTATCACTGCTTTCATTGGCCAAATTAGCACTAGCTACATCTTCCTCGTTACTCTCATCAGCTCTTTTATTTCGTAGTTTATAACAATCTGCGAACGTGACCTAACTTTTTACAATAGTGACACCTTTTGCCTTGTTTTTTTGATGCTACCAAAATGGAAGCTTGCCTATCTACCTTGCTATCCAAACCTAACTCATTGCCAAGTTTGTCTTTATTCAACAAATGACCCTTCACATCTTTGAACAAGAGTTTGTCTCTGTCATAAATCAAGATCTCCCTGAAAAACTTGTATGAATGGGGTAAAGAGCACAATAATAGCGTAACCTGATCTTTATCGTCAATAGGAACCTCAACATTCTTTAATTCATTTAAAAGAGTAATGAATTGACTGATGTGATCTTTAAGAAGCTCACATTCGTTCATGCGAAACGCAAATAGACGTTGTTTCAACACTAAACATTTAGCCAGAGACTTAGTCGCATAAAGAGCTTCTAACCTTTTCCACAAGGCGAATGAGGTCTTCTCCATCACTATCTCCTGCAATACCAAATTCGCGAAGCACAACCAGATTGCTGACAAGGCCTTTCATCAAGCTCTTCTCATTCTATTTGATTTAGAATCTTAGGCTTTTTCCCGGTAACAACCTTTTTTAAGCCGGTTTGAACTAGAATTGCCATCATCTGAACTTGCCACAGTTTGAAATTTGTCTCACCATCGAACTTCATAATTTCAAACCTTGTTGCTGCCATCTCTGAACGGGCTGGTCTATGAAAATTGACTAGCTTTGATACCACTTGTTAGGATCGAGTAAGCAACAAGTAAAAAAATAAAGGAATAAATTGAGATTTATATTTAAATTGGAACATTATTAAGGTAAGTTGACATTTATGGACATGTTATTAATTGATTTAAAGGTTATAGTAAACTAACAAATAAATTAAAATAAGTAAAAACAAAACCATAATTTGTGTCCATCTTCTCCACCTAGCTGAATTCTAAAGGAAGAAAACATCACCATTTTAGGTTTGAGCATTTGGCAAGTTCTTCTTAAGCATGTAAGTCCATTTTTGCTCGGTTTTAAATGATTTCTATGTTATTGTGATCGTTGGTTCGTATTCTAGCTAGCACGTACCCTAGATTTTGAATCTGTTAAAGAATTATCATGTTTCCATTGTTGAATGCTTGAGTAATTTGATAATTTATGATAGATTTGGAAGTTTTAATGTTAGATTAATAGCTTTTATAAAGTGATTTTTGAGAAAAATGTCAAAAAGGGATTAAATTAAGAAAATAAGAAATTTGGTGGTTAAAAGTGTGAATAAATTGAAAATATGGGCTACTAGTAACTTGTATTAAATTCGACTAAGCATGGGTTTGTACTAAATTGCATAAATTTGCAATTTTATGTGATAAGGACTAAATTACGAAAATGTGAAACATTAGGGGCAAATGTGTAAATTTTCCAAATTATAAATTATAGGCTAAATTGAACAGGCCGAATGTTGAATGTGCTAAATTTGATACAATATAGATCAAGATAAGCTGAGATCGGGGAAAAGAAAAAGTGGACGAATAGTCGATAATTTTCATCCGAGCAACTCGAGGTAAGTTCGTATAATTAGAATTGAATCTTTAAATACTTGTAAATTATTTTAAATGAAAGTATAATTGAGTAAATGGTAGTACTGAGTTTGAATGCCTAATTGATGAGAATTATTGAATATCGAGTCCCGTTTTAACCATGGAAAGTCGTAGGATATGAGTGACATGACACTAGGGTTACCATTTTGGTCGAGATCCTGCATGTGTTACATACTCATCACAGCTCGTATGAGCTTACTGATATATTAGCTCGTAAGAGCTTAGTGTTTTTAGCTTGTCAGAGCTTACCGTTTCAGCTCAATAGAGTTTACTGTCCATCAGCTCAAGAGGAGCTTACTGATCATAGCTCGAAAGAACAGAAATGATAATGAATTGACAGATTACTAATTTTTACACGCAATGTATATCACCCGAGTATCTCGTGATATTCTAATAGGTTTGTAACAATCTGGTTTATACCCTAGTTGGAGCAGTGGTTTCGAGACCATGAATTCGAGTCTGAATATTATTTTAATATTATTTTCTGTGTCATTGACGAATGATTAAGCATGTGTTAAAATTTCGTAAGTTAATTTGATTGTTTGTGTGGTTAATTTGACAAAAGGATTAAAATGTATGAAATGTGAAAGTCGCTTGCTAATTGCTAAAGCACCTATGTGTTGTGGTCTTATAAATGTGAGGACTTATGCGGCAAATAAGCCAATTCTATGATAGTGGATGATAATAAATGTGGCACATGCATTTTTTTTATATGATTATTAGTTTATGTTATATGTTATAAATATATTATTACTTATTCATTAAGTTATTAGTATATTATATTATAATATACGAAACTTTGTTAGTGGATGGTTTTGGTCAAAAATGACCTCATTAGTTATGTTATAAAATTTTGTTTTTAAAAGGCTAGAATAGGAATTATGTTATTAAGATATTTTTAGTGAAATAAAGCATGAAAATGGACATTTTCTCATCCATTTTTCCATCGAATTTGAGAAAGAATAGAAAGAACAAAAGCTTTCAAATTTTTAGCTACTACAAGCATAAATCAAAGGTTAGTTTTTGATCCGTTCTTGATAATTTCTACGTTTTTGTAATCATTGTTTTGAGAGCTACAAAACCCATGTTTTAATTTGATGAATTGATGATGTTTGTGTGAGATGCCATTGATGATAGGTCAAGCTTTTTGATGATTTTTGGTGTTAAATGAAAAATATGTGTTAGATGAACATACTTTGTTCTTGAATTTTTGATGAATTTAGCTAAATAGGGATAAATTGAGAAAATATTATTTTGTAGGACTAAATTGTGAATTTGATGAAATATTTTGGACTTATATAGTCACTATAGAGGTTCGGCCAAGCATGTGTATGTATAGATTTTGTGAATTTAATGTTTTGTGAAAAATGGACTAGATTGATAAAATGTGCAAAAGTGAGGGCTAAATTGTAAATAGCCCAAAATATATGTGTGTATGGATTGAATTGAATGAAATAATGGATAAAAGGGTTAATTCTGAATATGTTTAGATCAAGAGCCGAAGAAAACAGACTTAGGTCGCGGGAAAGCGAAAGTAACCGAGTAGCCGTTTTTATTTCGATATACCAAATTCGAGGTAAGTCACTATGCAAATAAATGTATATGTAAGCAATTATAATTGTTTTTATGATTGATGTTGAACATGAATACTATTGATAAGCTACGCTTATGAATTCCGAGAAAAAATTGATATAGTGACTAAGTTCGAGAAGTCCCGTGTGAACCTAGGAGTAGATAGGATTAGTTATGTCATGACATAGGTGTCTGTTCTGTTTTATCATGTAAGACCACGTCTGGGATGTTGGCATTGATTTGATACTCGTGTAAGACCACGTCTGGGACGTTGGCATCA
Organism: Gossypium bickii; assembly: GCA_025503065.1. Lineage (NCBI taxonomy): Eukaryota > Viridiplantae > Streptophyta > Magnoliopsida > Malvales > Malvaceae > Gossypium > Gossypium bickii. The sequence continues at coordinate 27,956,993 of CP106714.1, read as the reverse complement.
AAATAAGTTTTACGAGTATGACCACGTCTGGGACGTTGGAATCGATATAAGCTTTATGAATAAGACCACGTCTGGGACGTTGGCATCAATATGACTTTTACATGTAAGACCCTGTCTGGGACAGTGGCAATAATATCTGAGTACTTGTAAGACCACGTCTAGGATGTTGGCATTGTACAACTATTCTAAGCTATCTGAGTATCCTACTAGTTTCCTATTGGTTCAACGGGCAAATTTGTGATATGTATTGCACATTCAAGCTCAGATAGCTCAGAATAGTTGCACATTCAAACTAGTGTATAATCAACATATTTTTGTGTTGATAAATGCTTGAATGAATGAGCCATATGATACATATTTTGATATGAGTTGATGCATATGAAATGGTTAAGTTTTGTGTGAACAATGGATGATTTTGATTGTGTATGAATTAGGTGTTTTTGGTGTGTTTTAATAGACTAAAAATAGTGAAAATAACAGTTTTCACACGGCCTAGACACATGGGCGTGTGCCCAGGCCATGTGGACAAGTCAGTAGCTAAGAAAATTTCCCACGGGCTAGTGCCACGGCCATGTTGACAGGCCACACGGGCATGCCCCAAACCACACGGCCATGTGCCCCTATTTTCACGAAAAAGTTTCTAAAGTTTCTATTTTAGTCCCAAATCATTTCTTAATCATATTTTGGGTTTCGTAGGTCCATATTAGGGTCTTAAAGATGAATTTTGAAAAATTTTAAATTGTGTCTCGGGATTATGTCCCAATCTACTCATTTATCTATGTTTAACTCTGGTAATACCTCGTAACCCTATTCCGGTGACAGTTTAAGGTTAAGGGGTGTTACAAGGTTCAACGGGCATAAATTTTATTATTGGTTATGTGAAAAAGCTATGTGTCTATACGGATGACTTACTGTTTATATGGATGGTTACATGCACTTATGTGACTAACTTCTTGATGAATGCTTATGTTTAGGCATGTGGTAATTGAATTGAGTATACCTTATTTATTGTCTTGATTATGTATAATGGTAAGTTTAATTTTGAATTATACGGGCTTACTAAGCTTTATAGCTTACTTTGTTTATTTTCTTCTATGTTTTATAGCATATCGAAGCTATCTCGGAACCGGGGATCGTCAGAGACTTCTTCGCACTATCGGACATCTATTTTGGTACTTTTGAAGTGTGTATATAGTATGTGGCATGTATAGGCTTGAGTCATTTTGGTATGATTGATGAACATGTATTTAGGCCATTTGAGTTGGCTTGTGATGGTGAATTTGATGTTGCTTATAAATGTGCAAATGATATTATTTTGAGTTAGGTAATTGACATATAATGAGTGATTGAGGTTGAATGAATATTGCATGTTTGGAACGGTTTGGCTAATTGAATGGTATATGTGAATTAGGTATGAAATTATATGGAAAATTGTGGTATACTTGAAATTATATGGAAAATTGTGGTATACTTGTGGTTTATATTGATGGTAAAGAATTAGTATAATTTGGACTTTGGTTGATGGTATTAGGTTGCATATTTGTATCTTAAATTGGTACCATTGGAGCTTGTTTAGTATGTGTAAATGTAACATCCCGAAATTGGGTCTAGTAGGATTGGGCCCATTAGGCCTTGGGCTTAGGAGTGTTTAAAATTTTCGAGAATATGAGAATGGTGTTATTGCAAATTGGACTTATTAGTTAAGTGAATTTGGAAGGTTACGAGGTTTCTATGAAGTCTCGGGTTTAATTGGGCCTTAGGAAAAATTTGGTATTTTAGCACTTTAAGGAGGGATGGTAAGTAGCTTCAAGACTTATAGAAATAAATGAGTAAAGTGCTTGCATAAATGAGCAATTAGTAAAGAGGTTATGGCATCAAGTGATGGACTTGAAGGGAAGAGGTTCGAATCATTTTGTGTGCAAATTTTCACTAATATTTTTGCACTCTTTCCTTAAGTGTCGGCCAAGAGGTATTTATGGCAAGTTTGACTTCATTATTTTTGGTAAGGTGGCTATAAGAATAATGGAAGGTTGAAGTTGGGGAAAGGAATCAAGAGAAATAGGTAAGTAAGGGGGACATGAGGCTTATTTCGTGGGTGATGTTTTAGAAAGTTTGGGTGGCCAAACTCTTATCCTAAGGGGAGATGCATGTGGACGGTTTTGGGTAGATAGGTGGCTGAAATTTTACCTTGGCATTTGCTAAGGTCTTGGTTTTGTTTTGGCAAAAAATCCTATTGCAACCTTTGTGTCATCTTCTCTCTTTTTGCTACTTTCTTTGCCGAAATTTTCTAGCACAATAGTGCAATTTTCTCTTCTCTTGAATTGGTCACATATTCATCTTTTGTCTAATTTCCTTGATAGCTGAATATCATTGTTCATTCTCCTCCATAACTGAAACCTTTTCATCATTCTTTCTTTCTCATTCCTTAAGCAATCGGTAAGTATTCTTTCCAATAATTTATTTTCTTCTCTTGTGACCGAATCCATACTTTGATTTTTGGATGGTCATTTTGACCGAGACCATCACCTTACTTTCTCTCATACGAGATCATTTTCTTCTTCGTAGTGATATAGAGGGAGGCCGAATACCACAACATCGCCTAATCATCTCTAGTCATAGGACGATCGTGAGAAACGGGATTATAATCGATTAAGGTAAGGAAGATCTTTCATAGTCCATTCGATATCTCCATTTGGTTATTGAGTTAATCGGATTGAAGGTTGGCTAATTGATATTGTTGGTAGGATCGATTCTTGGTGCATCGAGGGAGATCACAATTATGGTAAGTGGAGTTAGCCTAATAAAGTGTTTCTAGTTACGATTATCGAAGTTGAGACTAACCTTCTATCAACTATCATTATAGATGTTGAAATCGGTAGAAAGCACAACTCGTAATCAAGGTGTGTAATCCCGTACCCTTCCGAATATATGTTTGAAATGGTGAGTAAATCTCACATCTCTCTGAAAGTTTACATGAAACATTCTGTGATTCAGTAGAAATACCAAAGAAAACCGATAACCGGCATCCGTGATCACTCGGACGTGCGTATGCTCGTAGTGGTAATCATGTTTTGTAATAAAATAGTTTCAGTCAGAAACAATGATGTGTATTTGAAAAATCACGAAAAATTGGATAAAAGGAATTACAAATTGAGTAAGATATCAAATTAAATCATACTGTGTCTATTTTAATATGGAAGAAACAGATAAGGAAAAGAAATTTTATATTCTGAGATATGTTAATTTTAGTGAGACTGGTTCTGAATGACTTTGGGTATTCTGTTCTTTCTTGGAAAAATCGTATAAAATTGTACAAAGTGAATTAAGAGTTATAATTGATATGTATGGATTCCTTGTAGACCTATTTTCAATAGAAAGAAGTGGGAGCAGTATATGAAAAGCGTACAGTAAGATATTTGAGATTAAGGTAAGAGAGGTCAGAATCATTGGACAGTGAAACAAGGGAAAATTTAAGGAATAAACTGTACTAAATGGTTAAGCTAAAAATTCTGGAAAAATTATAGGAGAAAGATATATGAGTCTAGTTTCAAGAAAAATTTATGGATTTAGATTTTGAGTTATCTAACTTGAGTTATAGTCAGTTTAGTCAGTATGACGCAGATGGACAGATTCGATTTTTATGCCCCAAATTAATAGTTAAGCCTAGGTTGCGAAATTACCGAATTACCCTTAGTGGGTAAATTACCGAATTACCCTTAGTGGTTAAATTACCGAATTACCCTTAGTGGGTTAATTACCAAATTACCCTTAGTGGGTAAAATTATGAAATGTCCCTATGGACCGAATTACGAAAATGCCCCTATGGGCCGATTTGATAAGATTGCTCTATTTGGGCCAAATGTGATATGTGATAATTGGGCCAAATGTGATATGTGATAAATGGGCCAAATGTGATACTTGATTATGGGCCAAATGTGATATTGGCTACATGAGCCAAAATGTGATATGGGCCAGATTGTGAGAATTTTATAATGGGCCATATGTTTGTATAATTATATGAATGGATTGTAGTAATTGAATGTACATATTTTACACATGATTTGCATGGGATGGGATAATGATGAAGAGAAGTTTTGGTAGCTCAGCTACATTATTCTGGTTGCTCTGCCACAAATATTGTAAATGGCCACTGGCCTGCGAATTATTGAATTAAATGGCATAATGCCTGCGATTGGTGGTAAATGGCTACTGGCTTGCGAATTATTGAATTAAATGGCATAATGCCTGCGATTGGTGTGTTGGTGGGGTGGGTGACTAAAGCTCCCCACAGTTGTGCTGGTTGGTACGGGTGGTATGTAGCGGATGGAAATTTATGTTTGGTTTGGGAATTGCATATCACATGCATTTTACACATGTTAAATTGATATTTTTGTAAATGGGCTTAGGCCCAATTAAATGCTTAATTGAATTTTGGCCCAGTGAAAACGGTAAGTGGGTTACACACTGAGTTCTTGTAACTCACCCCCCTTTTCTCTTAACCCTTGTAGGTAATGCTTGATGGTATGGACTTGGGCCATGGATGACTCGGTGGAGACCATACTTCAGAAATGGTGCTATTTAATTTTAAATTTCTATTTCTGTTTATTTTATTATTTTGCTATTTTGGTTTAGGTTGTAATAAAGCCTTTAGAGTATTTTATTATTTGCTTTATGGTTGATATACTTATAATTTTGCTTAAATGGTTTTCATTCGAGAATTTTTCTAAAAACTTAACTAAAGGTTTTCCAAAATCGATTAACAAATGGTTTTCATAACAAACTTTTACAAATGATTTAACTCAAAAATTCTCTTTCAAATTATCGACGATATTTTTCAAAAATCACGGTTTTAAAAGTTCACTACTTGATGGTTGACTCATCAATCATTTCCTCAAAAATACTTGTATTTTATCTATGTTTCCGCAATGTTTCGAAAATTTTTTGCAACTCTATTTCAAACGTCACATTTTCGTAAATCGTTTATTTCAAATATGCTTTCGCAACCAAAAAGGTTTATTAAAGATAATTATGTTTTCATGTTGACACAATTGCTTTAGTTGTGGTGGGTTTTAACAAAGAGGCTGTAATTCTCAAACAAGTTTTTAACAATTGCAAAAAAAAAAAAAAAAGGTTTTGAAAAACGCTTTCATGTGATACGCCAGATTCAGGTCTAACTTCTAGGCCGAGTTTTGGGTGTTACAGTAAAGTAGGTGGAAAAAAAGGCTTGGTAAATAGCCTATTTTTGTCCACATGGGCAAAGACAAAGGCGTGTGTCTCAGCCGTGTGTGACACACGGTTATGTTACACGGTCGTGTGTCCCCTGGTGTTGAAATTGAAATGAAGTTAGTATACTCCACACGGTCTCACACATGGGCGTGTAATCAGCCGTGTGGCTCAAGTCAGTATACTTCCCTAATTGGCAAATGGCCTAGCACACGGGCGTGTGACTTGGTCGTGTTGAATAAGTCAGTATACCCTACAGGTTTGACACGGCCTAACACACGATGGTGTATGGCCACTTCAAGGGGCACACGGGTTAGACGCACGGGTGTGTGGTTGGCCGTTTGACCTAAGTCAGTAACCTCATTTATTTAGACACGGGGTAGGACACGGGTTGGGACACGGCCATGTGCTCCCATTTTGAATATCCACGCGGCCTGTGACACGGGCATGTCTGGTGGCCAGTGAGACACACGGGTGTGTGTCCCCTGTTTTAGAGAAAAATTTTATAAGTGTTAAAAAATTTCCCAAGTTTCCGGTTTAGTCCCGAACCACTCCCAATGCATGTTAAAGACCTCGTAGGCTCGCTTAAAGGACACTATGATTGATTATGTTTTAATTATATTTGAATTGATGAATAGTATATGAAATGTATGTTTAAAAGTGTTGTAAGTCCGGTAATGCTCTGTAACCCTATTTCAGTGTTGAATACGGGTGAGGGGTGTTACATTTATTAGTATTAGAGCTACGGTTTAGTTGATTCTTAGACTAACCTAGCGTGTGTGAGAGTCTGGCTAGATATGCCATATATATAACAGTGATACTATGATGAATCTTGACATTATAAACTATGTTTTCATATAGTATGGATCCCGAACAAGCTGTAGCAGATGATGTTGAGAGTAATGCGCCAACGCCTTCTGAATCTAGACCAGTGTTGAGTAGTCACAGAGGTGAGGCTAAAGACGCCTTCTTTCAAATGATGAATGAGTGGTTCACTCAATACATCGTACGAACCTGTCTGCTCAACAACCTCCACCCCCACCTATTCCCCAATTGATTCCTGTAGTTCCTCAAGGTATGGATCCTTTGCGATTGAATAAACCACCTTTTGATAAGATACGGAAATATGGGGATGAGGATTTCAGAGCCATTGTTAGTGATGACCCTGAGAGAGCTGAGTTTTTGCTTGAGAACACGATTCGGTTGTTTGATGAACTTTCTTGCACACCTGAAGAATGTTTAAAATGTGATGTATCACTGTTGAGAGACTACGTATCAGTGGTGGAATACCTTGATATCCATAGTTCCTCAAGAAAGAGTCACTTGGGAATTCTTTCGAGTTGAATTCATAAAGAAATACATTAGCCAACGGTTCATTGATCAGAAACAAAAAGAATTTCTTAAACTGAAACAGGGCTGTATGTTGGTAATAGAATATGAAAGAGAGTTTGCACGACTTAGCAAATATGCTCGTGAATGTGTTTCTTCCGAGGCTATAATGTGTAAAAGGTTTGAAGATAGATTAAATGAAGAAATCAGACTGTTAGTTGGGATTCTAGAGCTGAAAAAGTTTGTCATTCTAGTTGACAGAGCTTGCAAAGCTAAAGAGCTTAGCAAAGAGAAAGGAAAAGTCGATTCTGAGGCTAGAGACTTAGAAAGAGATATGCAGGCAAATCACGTCAGTTAGCATCAAAGAAATCTAGAGAATATCATTCTCGTTCTACTTCTTTTTTGGAGATTTCGATTAAGATAGAGATACGAGGCAGTTCAGCTCTAAACCTCAGACGAAATTTATTGCCAGTGTCGGTAGTGTTAGAAATGTTGGACATGAATGTAAGCACTACAATAAGTGACATTACAATGAATGTAGAATAATGAGTAGAGCTTGTTTTAGATATGGATCTCTTGATCATTATCTCCGGGACTGTCTAGAAAAGTCTATAGCTGTAAGAGATCAACCGACGAAAGCAAGTAAACTGGCTACTATAGGGAGACCACCCCAAAACACTAGAAATATGAGTGGTAACCGAGGTCCCATGAGAGATTCTACTGTGAGATCTGAGGCACGAGCACATGCCCGAGCTTATGCTATCCGTGCACGAGAGGAGGCATCATCGCCAGACGTTATTACCGGTACTTTTTCTCTTTTTGATACTGATATAGTTGTATTGATAGACCCTGGATCAACCCATTCATATATTTGTAGGAATTTAGTGTTTAAAAAGAGTTTACATGTCGAGTCTACAGAGTTTGTAATTAAAGTATCGAACCCCTTAGGCAAGTCTCTTTCAGTTGATAAAATTTGTAAGAATTGTCCTTTGATGACTCGGGGTTCTATTTTTCGGCTGACTTAATGCTTCTACTGGTCGATGAGTTTGATGTGATTCTGGGTATGGACTGGCTGACTATGCATGATGCAATTGTGAATTTTTGATGAAAGATTATCGAATTGAAATGTCAGAACGGTGAAATTCTTCGTATTGAGTATGATGATTCGAGTGAATTACCTACTGTGATATCATTTATGTTAGCTCAAAAATGTATGCAAAAGGCTATGATGCATATCTTGTATACGTACTGGATACAAAGGTTTCTAAATCAAAGATTGAATTTGTACCTGTTGATTGTGAGTTTTTGGATGTATTTCCAGAAGAATTACCATGTTTTCCACCGATCAGAGAGGTTGAATTTGGTATTATTTGTAAAGAAGAATGATGGCATGATGAGAATGCGTATCGATTACAGACAGCTGAATAAAGTGACTGTAAACAACAAATACCCTCTACCGCAGATTGATGATTTATTTGATCAGTTGAAAGGGGCTACAGTATTTTCAAAGATTAATTTGAGATCGGGTTATTATCAGTTGCGAGTTAAAGAGTCGGATGTGCCGAAAACCACGTTCAGAATGAGGTATGGACATTATGAATTCCTTGTTATGCCTTTCAGATTAACTAATGGTCCTGCAGTTTTTATGAACTTGATGAACCAGATATTCAGACTGTATTTAGACAAATTTGTTGTAGTATTCAGTAATGACATTCTGATCTATTCGCGATATGAATTTGAACATATCGAGCACTTGAGAATTGTGTTAAAACTCTATGTGATAATCAATTATTTGCAAAGTTCAGCAAATGTGAGTTTTGGCTCCGAGAGGTTAGATTTCTGGTGCATATTGTTTTAGCTGAAGGTATTAGAGTTGACCCGAGTAAGATTTCTGCTATTGTTGACTAGAAACCTCCAAGAAATGTGTCTGAAGTCCATAGTTTTCTAGGCTTAGCGGGCTATTACTGAAGATTTGTGAAAGGATTTTCAATGATTGCACCACCGATGACACGACTGCTTCAGAAGGATGTGAAATTCGAATGGTCAGAGAAATGTCATTAAAGTTTCAAACAGTTGAAAGTACTGTTAACTGAAGCACCAGTTCTGGTTCAACCTGAATTAGGGAAAGAGTTTGTGATTTACAGTGACGCGTCATTAAACGGTCTGGGATGTGTTCTGATGCAAGAAGGAAAAGTTATTGCTTATGCTTCTTGACAATTGAAACTGTATGAAAAGAACTATCCGACACACGACTTAGAGCTGGCTGCAATAGTATTTGCATTGAAAATTTGGCGACACTACTTATACGGTGAAAAATGCCACATTTATACGAATCACAAAAGTTTAAAATATCTGATGTTACAAAAAGATTTGAATATGAGACAACGAAGATGGCTAGAGTTATTGAAAGATTATAAATTTGTGATTGATTATCACCCGGGAAAAGCTAATGTTGTTGCTGATGCCTTGAGCCAAAAATCCTTGTTTGAATTACGAGCAATGACTACCTAGTTGATGATTTGTGATGATGGGTCTGTTTTAGTTGAATTAAAAGCTAAACCGATATTTTTTCAACAAATCTGTGAAGCTCAGAAATATGACCGTAAATTACAAGTTAAACGAATTCAATGTGAGACTATCCCTAATTTAGAGTTTCAGATTGGAGCCGATGATTGTTTAAGGTTCCGAAATAGAATTTGCATACTAAGAAATTCAGAACTCATTCAGAAGATTTTGCACGAAGCGCACAATAGTTGCTTATCTATTCATCTGGGGAGTACCAAAATGTACGACGATTTAAAATAGTTTTATTAATGGCAAGGCATGAAACGAGATATCTCAGAGTTTGTTTCTAAATGCTTGATTTGTAAGCAAGTCAAAGCTGAACATCAAGTACCATCGGGTTTACTGCAGCCTATGATGATTCCCGAGTGGAAATGGGATAAAGTTACAATGGATTTTGCGTTAGGATTGCCCCTAACTTTGAAAAAGAAAGATGCTATCTGGGTTGTCGTTGATCGACTAACGAAATCTGCTCATTTCATATCGGTACGTATAGATTACTCACTTGATAGACTAGCTGAATTGTACAATTCTGAGATTGTTCGATTGTACGGGGTGCCACTATCTATTATTTCTGATAGAGATTCGAGATTTACGTCATGATTCTAGAAGAAACTGCAAGAAGCTCTGGGAACACAATTGAATTTCAGTACTACTTTTCATCCTCAGACCGGCGGTCAGACTAAGAGAGTTATTCAAATTCTCGAAGACATGCTGAGATGATGTATTTTAAAGTTTGAGGGTAGTTGGGAAAAATACTTACCATTGATTGAGTTTGCGTATAACAACAGTTTTTAGACAAGTATAAAGATGGCACTATACAAAGCTTTATATGGTCACAAATGTCGAACTCCGTTATACTGGACTGAACTAAGTGAGAAAAAGATTCACAAGGTTGAATTGATCAGATAAACTGAAGAAAAAGTGAAAACGATTCGCGACAGTTTAAAAGCAGCTTCAGGTCGACAGAAATCATACGCTGATTTGAAATGTAAAGAAATTGAGTTTCAAGTCAGGGACCAAGTGTTTTAAAAGGTGTCACCATGGAAAATGGTTCTTTGATTCAACCATAAAGGAAAGTTGAGTCCGCGATTTATCGGACCGTATGAGATCGTCGAAAGAATAGGGCCTATAGCGTATCGACTAGCTTTACCGTCATAACTTGAAAAAATTCATAATGTATTTCACATTTCTATGCTACGTCGATACAGATCCGATCTGTCTCCGGTAGATGATGAGATATAGACTGATTTGACGTATAACAAAGAACCGATCAGGATTGTAGCACGTGAAATCAAAGAATTGAAAAATAAATGCATAGCCCTAGTAAAGGTTCTTTGGCATAAACACGGGAATGAGGAAGCTACATGGGAACCTGAGGAAGCTATACAAAAATAAGACCCTAACTTATTTACCGATAAGATTTTTGGGGACTAAAATTCCTTCGGGGGGAAGTTGTAACAACCCGTTTTTAGTCAAATCGAAACAGTGGTTTCGAGACCACGAATCCAAATTTAAAATATTTATTTTATTATTATTTTAATTTCTACAACATGATATTATGTTTGGGTGAAAATTTCGTTAAAAAATTTTATTTTTTGAATGCTTAATTTGGTAAAAAGGACTAAATCGCGTAAGGTGCAAAATTAGGGTTCTATAAGCTAAAGGTATTAAATAGCTATAGAACCTAAAAGTCAAGGTCCTTATGTTGTAATTGGACCATTATAAAAGTAAGTGGACATTTATGGGCATGTTATTAATTGATTTAAAGGTTAATTAGTAAGGTTAATTTAGTAAATTAACAAATAATTAAAATAAGTAAAAACAAAACCATAATTTGTGTCCATCTTCTGCACCTAGCCAAATTCTAAAGGAAGAAAACATCACCATTTTATGTTTGAGCATTCGGCAAGTTCTTCTTAAGCATGTAAGCCCATTTTTGCTTGATTTTAAATGATTTCTATGTTATCGTGATCGTTGGTTTGTGTTCTAGCTAGCTCGTACCCTATATTTCGAAACTGTTAAAGAATTATCATGTTGCCATTGTTGAATGCTTGAGTAATTTGATAATTTATGATAGATTTTGAAGGTTTAATGTTAGATTAAAGCTTTTGTAAAGTGATTTTTGACAACAAAATGTTAAAAAGGGATTAAATTTAGAAAATGTGAAATGTGGTGGTTAAAAGTGTGAATAAATTGAAAATGGGTAGCTAGTAACTTGTACTAAATTCGACTAAGCATGGGTTTGTACTAAATTGCATGAATTTGCAATTTTATGTGATAAGACTAAATTGCAAAAATATGAAACATTAGGGGCAAATGTGTAAATTTTCCAAATTATAAATTATAGGCAAAATTGAATTGACCAAATTCTGAATGTGCTAAGTTTGATAAAAATATAGATCAAGATTAGCCGAGATCGAGATTAGATTGGGGGAAAGGAAAAGTGGACGAATAGTCGATAATTTCCATCCGAGCAACTTGAGGTAAGTTCGTATAATTAGAATTGAATATTTAAATACTTGTAATTTATTTGAAATGAAAATATAATTGAGTAAATTGTATTTTTGAGTTCAAATGCCTAATTGATGAGAATTATTGAATACCAAGTTTCATTTGAACCGTGGAAAGTCGTAAGATACGAGTGACATGTCACTAGGGTTATCGTTTTGGTCGAGATCCTGCATGTGTTGTGGACTCACCACAGCTCGTATGAGCTTACCTATATATCCGCTCGTAAGAGATTACTATTTTCAGCTAGTCAGAGCTTACCGTTTCAGCTCAATAGAGCTTATTGTCCATCAGCTCAGGAGGAGCTTACTGATCATAGCTCGAAAGAGCGGAAATGATAAAGAATTGATTGATTACTGATTTTTACACGCAATGTATATCACCCGAGTATCTCTCGATATTCTAATAGGTTCAACGGGCATAAATTTTGTTATTGGTTATGTGAAAAAGCTATGTGTTTATATGAATGAATTACTTTATATAGATGATTATATGCACTTATGTGACTAACTTGTTGATGAATGCTTGTGTTTAGGCATTTGCTAATTGAATTGAGTATACCTTATTTATTGTCTTGATTATGCATAAATGGTAAGTTTAATTTTGAATTATACGGGCTTACTAAGCTTTATAGCTTACTTTGTTTATTTTCTTCTATGTTTTATAGTATATTGAAGCTAGCTCGGAACCGGGGATCGTCAGAGACTTTATCGCACTATCGGACATCTATTTTGGTACTTTTGAAGTGTGTGTATATACGGTATGTGGCATGTATAGGCTTGAGTCATTTTGGTATGATTGATGAACATGTATTTAGGCCATTTGAGTTGGCTTGTGATGGTGAATTTGATGTTGCTTATAAATATGCAAATGATATTATTTTGAGTTAGGTAATTGACCTATAATGAGTGATTGAGGTTGAATGAATATTGCATGTTTGGAATGGTTTAGCTAATTGAATGGTATATATGAATTAGGTATGAAATTATATGGAAAATTATGGTATATTTGTGATTTATACTGATAGTAAAGAATTAGTATAATTTGAACTTTGGTTGATGGTATTTGGTTGCATATTTGTATCTTAAATTGGTACCATTGGGGATTGTTTAGGTATGTGTAAAATGGGCAGGAAAATGGCTTGGTAAATAGCCTATTTTTGTCCATACGGACAGAGACACGGGCATGTGTCTCAGCCGTGTGTGACACATGGTTATGTTACACGGTCGTGTGTCCCCTCGTGTTGAAATTGAAATGAAGTCAGTATGCTCCACACGGTCTTACACACGGGCGTGTGATCGGCTGTGTGGCTCAAGTTAGTATACCCCCTAATTGGCACACGGCCTAGCACACGGGCGTGTGACTTGGCCGTGTTGATAAGTCGGTATACCCTATAGGTTTGAAACGGCCTGGCACACGGGCGTGTGTGGCCACTTCGAAGGGCACATGGGCTAGAGACACAGGCGTGTGGTTGGCCGTGTGACCCAAGTCAGTGACCTCACTTGTTTGGACATAGGGTAGGACACGGGGAAGGACACGGCTATGTGCTCTCATTTCGACTGTCCACACAGCTTGTGACATGGGCGGTCATGTGGCCGTGTGAGACACACGACCTGGTCACACCGGTGTGTGTATCCTATTTTAGAAAAAAAATTTATAAGTGTTGAAAATTTTCCGAGTTTTCGGTTTAGTCCCGAACCACTCCCAATGCATGTTAAATGCCTCATAGGCTCATTTAAAGAACACTATGATTGATTAAGATTGAATTGTATTTGAATTGATGAATAGTATATGAAATGTATGTTTAAAAGTGTTGTTATTCTGGTAATGCTCTATAACCCTATTCCGACGTTGACTACGGGTGAGGGGTGTTACATAATGGGTGTATTTTCTAAGGTTGTTTATAGGCTAAATTTATAGGTCAAATAATAATAAAATAATCTAAACTAATTAGTGTTTGATTGAAACAAATAAATATAGTTTAACTAGAAATAGTAGTCATACTTAACACTAATAAAATAAATATATATAATAACATTATAAAACAACATCAACCGTACCTACCATTTAAATATGGCATGATAACAACATAAACCCATTTACCTATCTTATACTAATCAATTAACTAATAGAAATTAACTTTTGTTTAACTTTTATGATTTAATCCTTTTTACTTAATTAGCTATTGAAACACTAAAATTTCTTAACCAAATTTTAATATAACCATAATAACAATAAAATATTTACGGGCTCAGTTTATAAAAACGAGGTCCTGATACCTCCTTTTCTAAAACCACTTAACTTTAGGAATATACCACTTGAACTTAATTATTAGTTCAATTAACTAAAATTATCAAATCAAAAGTCAAATATAATAATATATATTATTCGTAAATATTATTAATATTTACGAAATCACTCATCGGATCTATGATCCAAAAACCACTATTTTCAACACCACTGAGAAAATGGGTTGTTACAAACTCTCCCTCCCTTAGAAAATTTCGTCCTCGAAATTTCTCACCTGAATATAGTTTCGATTATTGTGTCTTGAAAAACTTTTCGATTTTTCCCTTTCAAATACATACCAACTAGATTATTTCTGGCTCTATTCTAACCAGTATAATAGGGTTCTATATTTCCGTCTACAAAAGTTTCAAATTGTATCATTTAATACCAAATCGATAGTTTTTATTATAAACGAATCCAGTCACGGTAAGCATTTCTCAGTTTCCCTTGAACTCGGTAATATAACACTATATTATGTCTTCCCGAATCTAAATTTCTCTTTCCTACTGGTTGTCTGCTTACGCCAAAACTACGTGAAATTTATTCCGTAATTGAGAAGTAAAGCTCAAATACATGCAATTCAACTAGCTTTTCTAGTGAATAATCCAGTCTAATTAAAATAAAATGATTCATAAATCATAACATACTGTAATACTTAAAATAAAACTTGACATTTAGCTTTGACCTATTGGCATAGCAAACATTTCAGTACAACTCTGAAATTTCACGTTTTATTCCTGAGCACTAGTAACTATGTCTCAAGTCATAATATATTTTATCGCCATTTGACTTAGAGCAAATAGATGATGTTATGATCCTCGAGTAAGATGTCCTATAAAATCCCAGAACTGTTTAGCACACATATTCGAATATTTTTCTTTGCATCTCATAAATTCTCTGGAGAATTAATAGTTTACCCCCAACTCTATAATAATCAAAGCAACATAATTTAAGGTCATCTCAGTGAAGCATTATAGTAAATAATGAATTCCTTTTTAAACTTAGGCTGAAACAGTTTCTTTACTTGACTAAACAAATTCAATGTTTTTACTGCAATAGCTTCATCAACGGTAATACAATTATCGAGAAATTTCTAATGAATCGTCTGGCGAGATATTGCATAAAACTTGGATCACCAGGTTCATAAATATTGCAAGGTATTAGTAAATTCCTAAGACTTTGCTAAAACTCATAATATCCATGATAGGTTCTAAACGCTGCTTTCGGCACATCCCTAACTTTAACTCACAACTGATAATAACCAAGTCGGTAATTTGTTTTTGAGTACACTATAACACTTTTCAACTAATCTAATAGATCTTTAATATGAAGCAAAGGATGTTTTTTATTTATTGTCAATTTATTCAACTACTAGCAATCTATATACAACTCGGCAAACCTTCTTTCTTTTTCATAATACCATACAAGTGTGTCCCAAAATGATACACTCAATCAAACAAAACCTCTATCTGTTAATCCTTGCAATTGAAATTTTAATTTGGTTGACAACATTTAATATAGAACAATTGAGATTGAAGTAGCTCCTGGTATTAATTTTCATGACAAACTCGATGTCTCGCTCTAGCAATAAACCTAGCAATTCCACAAGAAGAACATATGTAAACTTGCAAACTGTCGATAACTGATCAACTTTCATTTCAAATACTCTAAAATCCAGGATATGAATTAAAACATACCGCAACATTTTTGTAATAGTTTATAATCAGACTTAGTAGATTCAATAAAGATCAAATCACTATTCTAATATCTCATCATTTCTGTTTCTATTGATAATTCATTACAACATAAAAAACAATCAACCAATCTATTCTCACTACAACATTAAACTTGATAAACAGCAGTAACATCAATTCAAAAGGAAAATTATAGCCCTAAATTTTTAAGGGACAGTGTTAGCAAACCAAATCATCTGTCTCTGTGATCTAAAAGATTTATTACTTTAATCGCATATTTAATTGACTCAACCAATAAAATTTTTCTGTTATTAACGTTGTGCATATATATATACAAATTTCTCAACCCAGAATCAATTAATGCATATACTGTAATATCACATGTAGGGAAGTTACCGGTAATAACATCAAAAGCTTAGGCTTCCACGTTCACTCAGATAGCATAAACTCTAGTGAGAATTCAAGCTTCAGATTGAACTGCTATGCCTTTTATTTCTCTTCTATTGACTTTAGTTGTGCCTCAAATTTTTGGTCGTCTGCCTCTTATAGAAGTGACAACAGGCTTTGCATTTAGATCTCTATTCAACTCAGCTCAAATTAGACAATCCTTCTTCTCATAAATGAAACAGAACATGTCTTCCAACCTTACTTAATTTTGATTTATCTTTTCTAGAAAATCCCCATTTTTTTTGGAGTTTCAAACTCTCATCTTACTTTGTTTTTTGTGACTACAACTTATTTCATTCTTTGAGCTCATTCCGATAAAATTATGAAGTCACAAAATTCAGTTGCATCTACAAGCATTTTAATCACATCATTGAATCCATCTCCAAACAAGTACATAATTTCTCTTTAATTGATATCTCTTTATAAACATATTCACTGAGGTAAACAATCCCTCGCTTGTACTCATAAATGATTTGTTTTCCTAACTTCAACTCAAGAAATTCCTTTTTCCTCTTGTCTAAATGTAGTTTACTAACATAATTATTTCGAAAATCAATTCAGAAGAAATCCCAATTAATCCATTCTTTCGATACCAAAGTAATTAAAGTCGATTACCAGTGAAAGACCTTCTTCTTTTAATAGTGACACCACATCTTAGTAAATCTTCTGAATATTTCATCTAAAATCTCTGTGTATTTTCTAATTATTACTCAGTTTGGCAAAATAATCACTCATTTTACCACTAAACTCTTCGACTCCACACTTTCAGACTTTATCAATAGAACTCTTGTGAATATACTATTGTTTGGGACTTAACGAAGAGAGGGTGATGGTTGTAAAGCCACAAAATTGATTTTCATCTACACAATAAACATATTATTCATTAATAATAAAAGTACTGTGAACCTTTTCTCTAGACTTCTTAAACTTTAACACATTATGAATAGCCCAATAATTAGAGATTTGGGCATTGCTCTCAACTTCATCAGAATTGGCTCAATTGGAAGTCATATTTTATCTATGTGAAAAACAAAATACACTTGAGTCAGGAGACATCACACTATTGCAAGTTATAAAATGGCATGTATTTCTAGACTCCATGCAAACTACATTTAGTCTGAGAATTGACTAAACTGTAGCTCTGATACCACTAAATGTAACACCTCTAAACCGTTTTCGTTGCCGAATTTGGGTTACAGATGATTACGAAGAATTTTTCAACAATTACCTTACTTAAAAATCTATATTCCAATGTAAATATCAATAAACAAATCACATTCAATTTAAGCCAAACATGAATTTACGGGCCTTAAACCGAGCTTACGATGCCCTAAAAAGAAATTGAAAACATTCTGGGGTCAACCTAAAACAAACCAACAAAGTTAGGAAAAAGTTGAAAATTTTGAAAACAATGGTCACATGGCCAGGTGGCCAAGCCATGTGACCCAAGCCAGCTCGTGTGGCTAAAAACATGGCCAGTGTGTCTAACACACACACACCTGTGTAGCTAATCCATACGCCCGTGTTCCAAAGCCCTTTAACTCAGTGACTAGGGCCACACAGTCGTATCGTAGGCCATGTCTCCACCCATGTGAAACCTGCACCTAAAACTTAAAAAGACACGCGACCGTATGAACAAACCGTGTGTGACACACGACCGTGTGGCCGAAAATGTACCTTAAAAATCAAGTTTACCATACATCGTACTGGTTTCTTTTTGACTCATTCACAAGTGCCTGTATTCACCCATTCACATGGCTTTAGTACAATTCTCATTTCTACCTCTAGACTCATACATCTCTCTCTTTGATCACTAGGGATAATCAAAGACACATATTCATCATCATTCATGTAGGTACGAAACCAACGCCACATCTCCGAGGTGGTTTTATATTGAGTCACCTCTAAATGCCAATGCCATATCTCGGATAAGGTCTTATATGGACTTTTACATCAAGTATCGATACCATATTTTGAATATGGTCTTACACGATTCTCATATTCATTACCGATGTCATATTATAGATATGGTCTTATACGGGATCTCAACTCGGTGTCGAGGCCATGTCCCGGACATGGTCTTATACGGGACCTTATCTATTTCATATCTCAATGACAATCTTTTCATTTTAGTCCTCTAGGACTTCAACCTCATGTTCAACAATAATTACTCTATCTAGTGGAGTATTATGTATCAATGTGATACAAGGCATTCTGAATTATGCTATCATAAATATTGTATTAATCACACATATCAGCATACTTTGATATGGTAAACATAATCTTAACTTCATCATTTATGACATGAGTAATACTCTTAGTCAGCTTTAACTAGTATAACTTGATAACAACTTTACTTAACTTCATTGCTTTCTCATTCAATCTTCACTCTTTTGCCCGATGAATTACTATGAATGACCGAGGGTACTGAATCCCATCTCATATATATCTAAATGCCAATGCTATATCCTAGATATAATCTTACATGGGATCTCTTAACTTGCTCTCGACGTCATGTTTTGACATGGACTTACACGAAGTCTTCCTTGTATATTCCCTTGGGAACTTACCATTGCCATGTCTTGGCTTGGTCTTATACGGACTTTCTCATCTCATGTGAGTGATTGAGTATCCTAAGTAATTCAACTTTAATCAAGACTTTCACATACTCAAGTTCCACATTAATATCTACCTAAGTACTCAACATTTAACTCTAATTTCTCTTATCATTGCTTATCAATTTAGAGAATGTCTTACGGGTTTGAGTACGTCGATTACTTGATTACCATAGTCCAACTATGGTCTTACTCGTATCACAACATCATAGCCCAGCTATTACTTTACATGTCGTCACGATGCCATAGCCTCGCTATGGTTTTGCACGAAATCTCATATCAATACCAATGCCATATCCCAGATACGATCTTACATGGAAACTCATGTTGATGCCAATGCCATATCCTAGATATGGTCTTGTACGGGATCTTATATCAATATCAACGGCATATCCCAGATATGGTCTTACACGATTTCATGCCAAAACCAGGTCCCGAATGTGGTCTTACACGGAATCACTATTCGATGCCAACACCATATCCTAGATATGGTCTTACACGGGATCACGTATCGTCACCAATGTCATGTCCCAGACATGGTCTTATATGGGATCACATGTATCGCCATGGTCCAACCATGGTCTTATTCATCATTTTATCATTGAACGACCGTACTCATCTCCTGCATTCTACTTAGTCAAACTTCCCAGTTTAACTCTCGCACCATAATACGCGTGGTTTCATACAGAGTCACAAAATAAAACATTATACATCATCTACTTTAACACTCGCACATGAGATTCAACTATATGGGCATATTGATCATACATCATTCAAACAATCGTACATACACATATACCCCATTCTCTGGGTAAATTTACTCACTATATGCACGTAACCCAATAGGTTGAGTATATAACACCATATGCACATCAAGCCAATACAGATAAGCTTATCACTTTATAACTATCATTTCATGCATTATCACACACATGTCATATACTTCTATTCATACCTCTTTGAATCTCATCAATGCATAAGAGCATTTCAATTACCTCATTATCACTTACAACATTATTGGATTTAGCTCGGTTGGGAACCATCTCTATCTTAACAAAACAATTTCGTTAGAGCTGGGAGATATCACACTATCATGGTCCACCTATGGCATGTATAGCTAGATTCTTACTTATACTAGGTTAGTCCAAGAACCGACTAAACCATGCTCTGATACCAATAAATGTAATGCCCATTTCCCATGTTCAAGCCAGAACAGGGTTCAAGGCATTACCTAGCTAATCTTGCATAAACACCTAGAATAGGGTTATAAAATTTCGTTTAACCCCATTGCTCGTACATACTCTGCCTAAAAGATCCTAAACATACTTCGCAGAAATATCAAAATCTTTCTGAGAACTTTCACAAGTTCAAGAACTTTTTAATAGAACAGGGGCCACACGCCCGTGTAGATCTAGGGACACGCCTGTGTGCCCCTAAGGCATGCCCATGTCTTCCACCCGTTGTCGACACTGACTAATTTCACACGGCCTTGACACGCCCGTGCCTTCTAACGTGTGCCAAACCTTGGCATTCTGACTTATCAACACGACCTATACACACACCCGTGTACTTCAGCCATATTGTGATTCAAATCCCAAGTGCAAAGTGCAGACTTCACACGGCCTAGACACACGCCCATGTACTAGCCGTGCCTCCCACAAGGTCTAGACACACGCTCATGTGTCTACCTATGTGGACAATTATCAGGCTATCTACCAAGCCCCTTTCACCCTACATTGCATACATTCATATGCTATTTCAAAACATTCTAAAATCATCAATTAAAACACATGAATTAACACATTTGATTCATAAAAATGAAGTCTTCCTCTCATACATGGGGTAGAACTATTTCTAGTACAATTTCAATCGACTTTTGTCGTCATCTATAACTATATACAATCGTCCCATAACTTATTTAGGCCAACACATTTGGCACATTAACAATGATTTAATCAACCTTCAGTACTAGCCCTATACATGCCAAAACTTATAGGGACTTGATACGTCATACCAAGTGTCTACTCGATTGTGTGAAAACCTCTCCGGCGATCTCCAACCCGAGCTAGCTAAATTAACCTATAAGAGATGAGAAAGGGAGAGGAGTAAGCAATATTGCTTAGTAAGTTCATCTGCACAAACTGACAAATACTGATCTTCATTGAATATAGATAACCACAAAGTATTATACTGAGTTTTTCCCATTAACTCATGGTTACTTACTCAACCACTCTTGAAGCTTACTCATTCTATCTCTTACCACATTCTTACCATGCTACAAGCCAATTGCTCGTTTAATTGGTACACATTCCTGCATTGATCACCATAAGATCATATAAAACAACACATCAAGCATTTTTAATAAGCCACTCATACTGCTAATCTCTCGATGGTCACACACTTAGCCCACCATTGATCTCTAATAGGGTGGTATCGCACACAGCCCACCAATCATTTATACTTATGGTGATTCCGCACTTAGCTCACCAATCATTTATAAGCGATGGTATCGCACACAACCCATCGATTACTAATTAATCAGGTGGTAACGCAGACAGCCCACCGATAATAATATAATTGATGGTATCGCCACAGCCCATCATTACCATCAATAAGGTGATGTCACACATAGCTCACCGGTATTTTACATTCATGGATAATAATCCATGTGCATATCTCTATTTCAAATGTTCATCCGAGAACCCCTCACACACTTCTATTCTTACTTAACTTTCTACAATACTCATTCGCATTCACACAATGCATTAATAAATCTATCTCATTCAATTAAGGTGTATTGATTACACATAACCCACTAGAGGTTCATCATATACTGAATTCATATCAATTCAGTTCTAATCACATACTTGTACTTCTTGTGGTACAACCATGTACTTTCTCTCTTTCAACATACCCGTTGAATCACTCAAATTGTTAAATAACTCTCTTGAGTCTCATACACAGAGTGTCACAATGACATTGTACCCCAATAGGGTCTTACCTGCATTAACATATCGATGCCATGCCCCTGACATGGTCTTATACAAATTCTTACACCGAGACCATATTCCAATATGGTCTTACTCGAGACCTTAACTATTATCATATCATGCTATATACATTTCCCATTTCTCTTAGATTCAATTCTTTTCTCATTTCATCAAGAGATATTTCAAACATTCATAAAGTAAATATGCATTTCATACAACATTGGAATATTAACTCGTACATAATTGCAACGTTTGCATATGAACTTACCTCAATATCGAAAGGGCCGAAAGGGACCTTTTTGCACACATTTCTTTTTTCACCCGTTCTAGGTCCAAAACTCATTTTCTTTGATCTAGAACAATGGAATTTACTGATTTAATCACTTATAAATCATAATATACCATAATCTACACTTTAGACAAAAATGACTATTTTGCCCCTACACTTTGGCAAAATTACGATTTTGCCCCTAGGCTCGTAAATAAATTTTTATCATATTTCCTTGTTAAAAAAGCCTAGCTAAACATTTAATCCTCTTATAACTATTCACAATTCCATCAATTCCATGCCTTAATGAACAAATTACAACTTTTGCATTTTAGTCCCAATTAGGTGTTTCCATGACAACACCTTTAACAAAAGTTGTTTCTCATCATCATATCATTCATGTTCTTCCATGAAACTTTATCAAAAAACATAAACTCTCTCATGGAAAGTCCCTAGACTGTCAACCATGTTGCAATTTAGTCCCCCCATTAGCTATCTCAAGCTTTGGGGACTCCAAAAATGCAATTTTTATCAAGAAAGATCATCAAAATCACTTACTTGTGAGGAGGAATGCTTGCTGAAATTTTGAGCTTCAAAAACCCCCCATTCTTGTTGGTATTTTCGGTGGAAGAAGAGAAGAAATAAAAAGATGATAGTTTTTTGCTTATTTCATCTTATTTTATTTCTTTTTACTAACCTAACATGACAACATTTAATGCCCTTGTCCCCTTTGTCTTCCTTTGACCGACCAAGTTAAATCCCATGGCCTAATTGCACATTTGGGACCTTCAATTTATAAACCATAGCTATTTGGCACCTCTAGCAAATAAAATAGAACTTTCGCACTTTATGTGATTTAGTCCTATTTCATAATTTAGCTAGAAATCTCTAAAATTAAGGCACAAAAATTTTCATGCATCTTTATAGACATGTTTATAACACATAAAATAACATGAAAATAATTTTCTCTAACTTCGAATTAGTTATTTTGAGACCACTGTTCCGACTAGCCCCTAAATCGGGTTGTTACAAAGCTCGCATGAAAATAATAAGCAATGCGATAACATACTATTTTCATATTCTTTCTATTTATTCAAATTCCAGTCAAGTTGTTTCCTCGAGTCAAAGTCATTAAATTATTTATAACTAGAGCTACGAAACTCCAAATTAAAATTTGTTAATTTTCCAAGAAACTAGACTGGCATATCTTTTTACCATAAAATTTATAGAATTTTTGGTTTAGCCAATCAATAGAATTTATTCATTAAAGTTTCCCCCATTTTGCTATTCAATAGCTCTAACACCTCTTCATTAAAATTAAAATTCCTCATTATAATGAGTTCAGATAACCTTCTTGCTTGTCTCTCTCGAAAGTAGACTCATCAAGGATTCTGAGAATATAAATTACACACCATAACCATTTTTATACAATTTTTAGTGATTTTCTAAATTTGGAATAGGGATTTCCAAAACCATTCAGACCCTATCTCACAAAAATTTAAATATCTCATAATAGAAACTTTATTTACTCACACCATTTTTTTATGTGAAAATGGACTCAATAAGCTTTAATTTCATCTCTCTTTCAGTATATAATTCAATTGCTACTATTTATGGTGATTTTCCAAAATCACGTAACTGCTGCTGTTTCAATCAATTTTACTGAAAATTTTACTCTCCCATGTTTTCTTTATATTACTTCCATATATGAACACATAACACCAAGCATGTTCAATACTAGCCATAAAAATGAATAATCATCACCAATATTTACGAGTACTCATAATGGCGCTTACACTATATCAGCCTTACCCAATTTCAATCACGTATCACATATCAAACACATTATGCACATACACACATGGTCACATGCACCCTTGCTCACACGTACATTAGCCACATTTCTTAATTGGTCATATTCACACCTGTACTTATTCATAACATGATCGTACCAATCACCATTAGTAAGTTATCTCATTGAACCCCTTCAGAAAATGCCCAATACTCGGTGGTCTCAGCACATAGCTCCACCTACACATAATTCGGCTTTCTTGTACCCATAGTGAAGGTCCCTTATCACCCATGTGACCTAGCCATTCCATCTCGTAGCTTTCTTGTCTACATGGCGTCCAACACTCGGAACCACTCATGTGACCTAGCTACTCATAACCCGTAACTTTCTTGTACACATGGTATACACATAGTATTACACATGTGACCTAGTTACATATGAAATTATTATCCCGTAGTTTTCTTGCACACATGGTGAAAGTCCCTTATCATCCATGTGGCCTAGCTACATATCAAATTTTTCCATCTCGTAGCTTTCTTGTGCACACGGTGAAGGTCCCTTATCACTCGTGTGACCTAGCTACATATTGTCCGTATCTCTCGGTTCTACGAAGGTTCAATCGAGAATTTCTCATTCCATACATTTTCATATTTTAGTTATCACCCAATGATTTCCATAATATCTAGCAAAATAATTATTGAACAAGTAAAATAAATGCATTATTTACATATCAACTTTCCATTTCACAAAATAACCATAGTCATAGAAAACACCTTTAAGCACAACATTTCAACCCATTTTCCATGTCACCTATGTCACCTTTTATCATAAGCATATTATTAAATCAATTCACCAACATAATATACTAAACATGTAATTTAGAAAAATCAATTTAATACCACGATTTAGGTTTCAAATATACATTACGACATTATTGCATTATTATTAACATACCAACTTACCTCGAATCCAGAAACGACAATTTACCAACTTTCTCGATTTTTGATTTTCCTCTCGTTCTAGGTCTAAATCTCATTTTTGGTGTCTAAAGCAACACATTTCACTTATTTAAATAATTTACTACTCAAAACAGTCCCTAACTCAAACTTTGGTAAAATTACAATTTTCCCCTAAACTTTTGCATAATTATGATTTTTCCCTTAGGCTCAAAAATTAAACTTCATCCCTTATTCTCATGTTTTATAACATACTGATCATTTTTCCTTTCTATGGAAACATCAAATTCTTGCTCTAACATGCACTTATGTACATTAGGTATTTTTGCCGATTATGTCGTTTTACTCTTTTTCACTTAAAATCGCTTAGTAAAAGTTGTTTAACATAATTCTAAGCTTCATATTCTGCCATAAAACATCAAAATAAACACATTTCACCTATGGGTATTTTTCCAAAGATGAACCCTAGGTTAAATTATTTCTAGAATAAGCTAAATCAAGTTATCGAGACTCCAAAAACGTAAAGAACATGAAAAATGGGGCTAGAATGGACTTACCATGAAGCTTCGAAAGCTTGAAAACCCTATCCATGGCTTCCCACATGTTAAGTTCGGCCTAATCTTGAAGATGGACAAATTTGGCATTTAAATTTTGTTTTTAATCATTTAATTCACTAAATTACCAAAATGCCCCTTAAAAAAATCTTTTGAAACATACCCATCCATGTCCATTTTTGTCCACCAACTGAAAAATGGTCTAATTATCATTTAAGGACCTCCAATTTAAAATTTCATAACAATTGGACACCTCTAACATGTAGAACTCAACTTTTGCACTTTTTACAATTTAGTCCTTTTGACTAAATTGAGTGCCCAAACGTCAACATTTTCAAATGATATTTTCATGAAATCATTCAGTGAAATTGTAGACCATAAAAATATAAATAAAATAAATTTCTTAACATCGGATTTGTTGTCCCAAAACCACTGTTTCGACTAAGCCCAAAATCGGGCAGTTACATTTCTCCCCTTTTAAGGATTTTCGTCCTTGAAAATCTTACCAGAAGTATGGTTTAGTTCCTCATAATCTTTACTATCTCATAAATAGTGCTAAAGAACTTTTATTTTAGCCTTCATTAAAATCCAGGGTCTTATTTAGCTTTCCCAATAACTCATGATATATAAAAATCCGGATCTCAATCCAATTTAATCGCTGATCATGTTCATAATCATTCTATAGTTGAACCCTTTGGTATCATACTTGTAAACTTATTCAATACGAATCTCGTGAAATTCCTTCACAAAACACCACTCTGGTAAGGGGGTGGGGTCGTAAGATCCCGGACTCGTCTCTCATACACATGTACATGTGACACTATTTCATCATTGTAGTTATATAACTCAGTTCAATCAATTTAGCACATTTATTTAAGCTATGCGAGTTTTCCAATCATACTTATTCAAACAAGCATACGTGAACATTTGTTCTATCAATATTTATGATAAGTCACCCAAACATATGCATCTGTTTAAGTAAATCAATCATATGCATCATGGAATCATCGTTTAAACATATGCAAGCTCATCATAGTATAAACTTTATTCACACATTTGTGAATTTCTATTTATCACATTCACTTAATCAAGTAAGTCAAGTGTGCAACATCATATGAGCATCAAACAAGCATGGGTATCCAACGCAACATGAATTTCCATCTCACATGTTATCACATATATCATGAACTTTTATCCATAATTTTCTGAATCCAGGCTTATCATGACTATACTTTACCCGAATACCTTAGCATAACATTTAACATGGTTGGTGTAGCTCGGTTGGAGAGTACCTCTGTCCAAACAAGATAGTTCTCATTTGCGTCGGGAGACATCACACTATCACGGATTGGTGGCATGTATAGCTAGACTCTCATTCATGCTAGGTTAGTCTGAGAACCAACTAAATCATAGCTCTGATACCACTAAATGTAAGACCCCTCACCCGTGTCCAACTCTGGTACAGGGTTCAAGACGTTACTGGACTTAAACATTCACAACCGTACAAAATCGGGTTACCAAATTTTGCCTAAAATTAAAACTTTTCAAACACATGCATATCGTCCCTTATACAGGCCTTCGAAGGCTATAGCATACATCAGGGTGGTTCGGGACTAAACTTAGAACTTTGAAAATCTTTGGGCAACTTAACCAATTTTCTTGCTTCGGAGAGTCACACGCCCGTGTAACTCTCTGATTTTGACGCCAGCAACCGTTTAAGGACACACGGCCAAGGCACACGTCCATGGCCAAAGGCCATGTCCTCAACACGGCTGAGACACATGGCCGTGTCTCTACCCGTGTGGTCAAGACTTAGGCTAACTTCCAAGCCGTTTTGTCATCTTTACATGGACACACATACATTTGACCTTGTCATCTGTTTAATCACTTATACCACATAATATGACATTAACACATACCATGGATAAATAGGCTTACAAGCCAAAATCATCATAAGCCACATCTCGTGGCTATAATCAACAAATCAATATAAGCCAATATATTTGACTAATCACAACAACATCCATCATAGAAAAATTAAGTCCCTATACATGCCACTCACTTGAAAACATTTAACATACATATGCCAATACTCCAAGGATAATGGCTAGATAGTGTGATGCTGCCTCCGACGATCTCCAACCCTGAGCTGACCTGACAAAACTAAAAGAATGGAAAGGAGGGAGTAAGCTTTACGCTTAGTAAGCTCGCATGAAAATAATAAGCAATGCGATAACATACTATTTTCATCTTCTTTCTATTTATTCAAATTCCAGTTAAGCTATTTCCTCGAGTCACAGTCATTAAATTATTTATATTTGGAGCTACGAAACTCCAAATTAAGATCTGTTACTTTTTCATGAAACTAGACTCACATATCTTCTTACCATAAAATTTCTAGAATTTTTGGTTTATCCAATCAATACAGTTTATTCTTTAAAGATTCCCCTGTTTCGCTGTTTGATTGTTCTAACACCTCTTCATTAAAATTAAAATTTCTCATTATAAAGAGTTTGGATAACCTTCCTTCTTGTCTCTCTCGAAAGTAGACTCACCAAGGATTCTGAGAATATAAATTACACACCATAACCATTTTTATACAATTTTTAGTGATTTTCCAAATTTGGAATACGAGACTTTCGAAACCATTCAGACCCAATCTCACCAATAGAAGCTTTATTTACTTTTTATGTGAAAATAGACTCAATAAGATTTAATTTCATCTCTCATTCAGCATATAATTCAATTTCTACTATTTATGGTGATTTTTCAAAATCACGTAACTGCTGCTGTGTCAATCTATTTTACTGAAAATTTTACTCTCCCATGTTTTCTTTATATTACTTCCATATATGCACACATAACACCAAGCATGTTCAATACTAGCCATACAAATCAGAATGGCACTTACACCATATCAGCCTTACCACAATTTCAATCACGTATCACATATCAAACACATTATGCACATACACACATGGTCACATGCACCCTTGCTCACACGTATATTAGCCACATTTCTCAATTAGTCACATTCACACCTGCACTTATTCATAACATGATCGCACCAATCACCATTTGTAAGTTATCTCATTGAAACCCTTCGAAAAATGCCCAATACTCGGCGTTCTTATCACATAGCTACACCTACACATAATTCGGCTTCCTTGTACACATGGTGAAGGTCCCTTATCACCCATGTGACCTAGCCATTCCATCTCGTAGCGTTCTTGTCTACATGGCATCCAACACTAGGAACCACTCATGTTACCTAGCTACTCATAACCCGTAACTTTCTTCTACACATGGTATACACACAGTATTACACATGTGACCTAGTTACATATGAAATTATTATCCCGTAGCTTTCTTGTACACATGGTGAAAGTCCCTTATCATCCATGTGGCCAAGCTACATATCAAAATTTTCCATCTCGTAGCTTTCTTGTGCACATGATGAAAGTCCCTTATCACTCTTGTGACCTAGCTACATATTGTCTGTAGCTCTCGATTTTTCGAAGGTTCATTCGAGAATTTCTCATTCCATACATTTTCATATTTTAGTTATCACCCAATAAATTCCATAATATCTAGCAAAATAATTATTGAACAACTAAAATAAATGCATTATTTACATATCAACTTTCCATTTCACATAATAACCATAGTCATAAAAAACACCTTTAAGCACAACATTTCAACCCATTTTCCATGTCACCTATGTCACCTTTTATCATAAACATATTATTAAATCAATTCACCAACATAATATACTAAACATGCAATTCAGAAAAATCAACTTAATACCACAATTTAGGTTTCAAATATACATTACGACATTATTGCATTATTATTAACACACCAACTTACCTCGGATTCAGAAACGACAAATTACCAACTTTCCTAATTTTCGATTTTCCTCCCGTTCTAGGTCCAAATCTCATTTTTTGGGGTCTAAAACATCACATTTCACTTATTTAATTAATGTACTACTCAAAACAGTCCCTAACTCAAACTGTGGCAAAATTAAAATTTTGCCCCTAAACTTTTGCATAATTATGATTTTTCCCTTAGGCTCAAAAATTAAACTTCATCCCTTATTCTTATGTTTTATAACATGCTGATCATTTTTCCCTTCTATGGCAACATCAAATTCTTGCTCTAACATGCACTTATGTACATTAGGTATTTTTGCCGATTATGTCGTTTTACTCGTTTTCACTTAAAATCGCTTAGTAAAAGTTGTTTAACATAATTCTAAGCTTCATATTCTACTATAAAACATCAAAATAAACACATTTCACCTATGGGTATGTTTCCAAAGATGAACCCTAGGTTAAATTATTGCTAGAATAAGCTAAATCAAGTTACCGGGACTCCACAAACGTAAAGAACATGAAAAACGGGGCTAGAATGGACTTACCATGAAGCTTGGAAAGCTAGAAAACCCTATCCATGGCTTCCCACATGTTAAATTCGGCCTAAGCTTGAAGATGGACAAATTTGGCATTTAAATTTTGTTTTTAATTCATTTAATTCACTCAATTACCAAAATGCCCCTTAAAAAAATCTTTTGAAACATACCCATCCATGTCCATTTTTGTCCACTAACTTAAAAAATGGTCTACTTATCATTGAAGG
Source organism: Gossypium bickii (assembly GCA_025503065.1). Classification (NCBI taxonomy): domain Eukaryota; kingdom Viridiplantae; phylum Streptophyta; class Magnoliopsida; order Malvales; family Malvaceae; genus Gossypium; species Gossypium bickii. The sequence goes on along the minus strand of CP106714.1, from coordinate 27,927,122 downwards.
ACTTCCAATTTAATATTTCATAACAATTGGACACCTCTAACATGTAGAACTCAACTTTTGCACTTTTTACAATTTAGTCCTTTGTACTAAATTGAGTGCCCAAATGTCAAAATTTTCGAATGAGATTTTCACAAAATCATTCCGTGAAATTGTAGACCATAAAAATATAAATAAAATAAATTTCTTAACATCGGATTTGTGGTCCCAAAACAATTGGTTTGACTAAGCCCAAAATCGAGCTGTTACAAATATTCAGTAAAACAAGACCAAAACATGCCAAAATCATACATAAACAACCTATTTCCATCAACCAACCAATGTACCATCATTAGTACCCTATGTAAATATTCAAATCAACTCAAACTCAATGCCATAATTTCATATTTTAAACTTACCCCACACATCTATCGTATAACCACTTCATTTACACTTCAATTAACCAAAAGCCATCAAAATCACAAGGCATTCACAAGTGACCAAAACTTATGCTTACATATACATTTATAAGCCAACATCAAGACATATAGGCAACTAAACATAAACCACATCACATTGGTAATTAGTATAAAATAAACTCATATTATATGCCATTTATAACATATAACTAAAACAAACAAAACTACCAAAATAATGTATAGATAGTGTGATGGTGCTCCGACGAGATTCCAACTGATCAAGCTTTCTGATGATCTGTATGACAAAGAAAACAACAATATAAGCAACTAGTGCCTAGTAAGTTTATATAAAGGAAACTTCAACTAACAAACATTTTAATTTAAACAACCAAGCATAACTTCATTATATCATAAGCCAATTTTCCTGTCCTATACACATCACCTCATAAGGTCATTTAGTGTAACACTTCATATACAAATCCAAATCAAAGCATGGTGTAAAACATATTTAACTTTTCACATTTGTGGTTCATCTCTCATACACATACATTAAACCAACTTTTCCTTTCAATTTCACATTTCATCATAAACCATATCATTACTCAAAAATCATTGTTCATTTCATTTACATACCTTTTCATTTTTAACCAATACCTTGCCCATTGAACTAAATAGAACAACGTCAAATAATTGAAACAATATTTACCATACCAGGTACCTGATATAACACATTGAAACAAAGCCTGCTAGGCTCGAGGCATGATTCAATTACACTAGCACAAAGCTTGCTAGGGACAGAGCCTGATGTAAATCAATGGCACGAAGCCTGCTAGGCAAAGAGCCTGATACAACACACCAGCACGAAGCCTGCTAGGCATTGAGCCTGATATAAATCACCGGCACGAAGCCTGCTAGACTCAAGGTCCGATATATTATCTCTAATACAATTTAATTTCATTATTAATTTTCAACAACCAACATTCAATAATTATAATCAGCACGATTATTAGAATAAAATAAATATCAAGAATTTAATATAACATATTACATGTAACACGAACTTACCTTGATTGAAACGATTACAAAAACAGAGTTGACAACTAGTCCAAAGCTTTAGCTTTTCCTCGATTTAAATCTGATTACAGCGTTTCTTGATCTATGTAATAATTAACTCCATTAAACAATGCAAATAACTTCAAATAATTAATTCAAGCCTATAATCCATTTTAATGTAAATTTACAAAATTACCCCTAACATTTTAACTTTTGTGCAATTTAGTCCTTAAACCTGTAACTTGCAAATTCACCATTTTTAACTAAAAACCATGCTAGACGATTTTTCCTTAGTCTTATAACAGCCATATTTTTCCTCATTTCACACAATTTACATTGAATTTTACTATTTCAATAATTTAACCCCTAAACATTAAAATAATCAAAATCACTTAACAAAATACTTATATTTAACAACTAAGCTTAATAATCTACTAATTAAATTCACAAACACACTTAAACCATTCATGGTAAACCCCTAAATTTTTAACAATTTTATGAATTGACCCTTGAGTTAGCTAGATTAAGCTAAACCAATCATAAAAACATAAAAATCATTAAAAATGAACTTAATAACACTTACATGCAATTGACTGAATGGCAAGGGAGCTTGAAGCTTTCTTCTTCTATTTCAATGGTGATTTTTCGATGGTTAAAGAGCACAGAAAGAGATGATGCCTTTTTGTTTATTTTATTACAATTTAATTTATTTTTTCTTTTAATTAACTAATAAAATAAATATATAAAATAACATAATTGCAACATAAACCCCTTTAGCTATCTTAAATTAATCAATTAACTAATAGAAATTAACTTTTTTTAACTTTTATGATTTAGTCTTTTTTACTTAATTTGCTAGTTAAATGCTAAAATTTCTTAACCAAATTTTAATATGACCCTAATAACACATATTTATGGGCTCAATTTATAAAAACAAGGTCCCGATACTTCATTTTCTAAAACCACTTGACTTTAGAAATATACCACTTGAACTTAATTATTAGTTCAATCAAAAGTCAAATATAATAATATATCTTATTCGTAAATATTAAAGAATAATATTTACAAAATCACTCGTTGGATCTATGATCCTGAAACCACTGTTTCTGACACCACTGAGATATTGGGCTGTTACATTTTTTATGTACCAATATTGAACAATATCTTTCATTTCTTTGGAGTTTTGTATGTAATTAAAACCACGCTCGTGTGGTCCCTGCACTTAGGAAAAATTTTCTAAGTACCCGGTTTAGTCCCAACATGATTCTAATGCATGATTTGGGCCTCGAGGGCTCATGTAAGGGACTATATAATTAAATTTGATTGAAATATGATATAAACGCTAAACGTTTATGAAAAGTTTGTTACTTGACCCATAAACTTGGGTAATACTTTGTAACCCTGTTCTGGCGATGGATTTGGGTTAGGGGTGTTACATTTATTGGTATCAGAGCTACGATTTAGTCAGTTTTCGGACTGAACGTAGCATATGTGAAGTCTAGAAATACATGTCATTATATAACCCGTGATAGTGTGATATCTCCTAACCTTGATGAGAGTTGTTTTACTAATAGACATAGATGCTTTCCAACTGAGATAATTCCGATAACGTTGAAAGTGATACTCAAGTATCAAAGTAAAAATGTTGCTTATGATGAATAGAGATTCATAAAGGTATGAAATAATTTTTTTATAATGAACATGTTGATGATAAATGTTATGTTATACGTGTGTATATATTAAAGTTAAATTTTGAGGCTTTACAACCTCCACCCCCTCACCAGTACAATTTTAAATAATGAAATTCACAAGATTTATATTGATTCGATTCACAAGTGTGAAATTGAAAAGTTCAGTGGCTGAATGAGTAATACTGCAGTCAGAACTGAGAATGAGTTAGTAAATAAAGATGTTTTTAAAAGAGACATCAAATTATTCTGAAGATTTATTCGAGATACCTAATGTCATTATTAAGGAAGAAGTTATTCATGAGTAATTGACTTATTCAGGTACGGTATCTACAGAATGGATTAACCAAAAATTTTTCTGAATCGGGTCCTTTACTGAACTGAATAATGTGAGATTATTGATGACTTTATTAGTCAGTGGAATAGTGATAAAATTGCAAAGGTATTTGAATGCAGCTGTTATAATTGGGTATGTTATAGCAATTTCTTCTAGGTATTCTACATGTTCTGTTATTCTTAGAGGCATATGAAATTGTTCATGTTCAGATGCAATTTTATCATATAGAAAGGTTGGAGAATCATGATATTAGATGGAATTATTGTTAGTCTGATTGATTCATAAGCGGTATTGCTCTATCTTCCCCTGGTTTTCTAAACTATTATGTTTGAGAGAAGACTTAATGATAAGATTCATATGATACTATTTTCTACTTCTACTGGTTGAAGTTCTAAATTCCAAATATGCAATTTACACTATTTCTAGTGCGTATGAGCAATATTATTCTTCTAGACTTTTTCTGGGATATCACTAATCTCATTACCATTTAATATGGGTTGTATTCTTGGAAATTCAGCATAGTTTCACATTTTGGATTTCATTATCTTAGCTTTCTTGTTATCCTTATGGTTTGATCTTATCTATCAAACATGGTTTAACTGTGAAATATATTCATTGTTCAGAGGTAATTACATTTACTACTGTTATAAACCCTGACTCGATCATGGGAGTTTGACGATATGAATTTTAGATTATAGAAATTGTATTATGGCACTGATTGTTATTGGGACTACTTTTGGTTTTCTTTTTCTATTTGGAGAATACTATTGATGTTGAGATATTGTTCTATCAATACTGTTGAAATGTCGGTCCTGTTATAGCATTATGATTTTTAATCTATCTGATGGTTGTGGCTTCGAAATAATTCAAAGCTTCGATGTTAATAATTGAAATAGCAACAGTAATGACATGATTATTACAAAAAGATGAAAGATTTGTAACGCCCCAAAAATGTGGGGTTTGTAATTTTGCTAAATTTGCTTAAAATCCATAATATGCTCAAACGGCTAGTTATTTGAGTGTGTTTGGGGCGTTTTTAGGAAGCCTGGGTTCGAGTCTGAACCATGGAAAAATTTTAATTTTTGCTCATAAGTGAAACTAGCAATTAGCAGTAGGATTTATGTATAAATATGTGTGTTTATGTGTCACAAAAAGAGCTTGTGACTTAGTGGCTGTGGCGTCACTGAGATGGAAAGGGGAGTGGAGTTCGAATCCCATGACAAACAATTAGGGGGTTTTTTATTTTATGAGTGGATGGTGCAAGAGGTAGAGTTTGGATCAAACTCTACAAAGGAGGTTGAAGACTTGGTCAAGAATTTCGAATGGGAGGTTGGAAGTAATTCAAGGAGGTTTCGGTGGAGAGTTTGAGGGAGTTGGAGGTGTGTAGAAGTCTTGGCCGAATGTGGGGAAGGATGAGCAGGGGATTTTCAGTTGTGCATTTTTGGCAATTTGGTTAAGTGAGAAAGCTGCATTTCTCTTTCGTTTTCTAAGTTTTCTTTTGTTTCGTTTCGGGAATCATTCCTTTTGTGACATCTCGTGTCATCTTTTACCTTTCAGGTCTTATTCTTTCTTCTCCTTTTCATTGTTATTTCTCTGTGCTGCCTACCTGCTATCGAATCACTTCTTCTCTTTTTGGGTTTTTCCCTGGCTAAACACAACTCTTATTTCCCTCTTGATATTCTTTTCTTTTCATTTCAAGTTAGCCGAACCCTTTCTCTCTTAAACCCTTGGTTCCTCCTGTGTTGGCCGAATCTATTAAAGTCTAGGGATCTTATTCTCTTCGTTTCTAACCGGTTCCAAACCTCTTCGATTGGCTGGTAAGTGGTGACTTTAGCCGAATCTAGGTTGGCTTTTTATTTTTTCTCCTTACTCGATTTTGTTTCTCTTGAGCTGAAAGGCTTTTTCCCCTAGTTGCTTTAGAGATATGTTTTTCTAACACTTTCCTTCTCGTTGAGTGTTGCTAGGGACTCGTTTTCATTAGCCAAGTAGTAGGCCGATTACTGTTCCATTCCAAGGGATCTTTTGTTTCGTGGTAAGTGAAGTTAGTTTGATTGAAAGTGGTTTAACATTATGGGTTAACAAGGGTTGTGACTAATTAATGGGGCGGTTGTTATCGTAGGTGTCTTGGAAGTGCTGTAAACCACAACCCATATCAGGTGTGTAATCGTACACCTAAGCTGTTTCTGTAAAAGTAATGCATGAGGGTGTGTATTCACACCCCGGATTAGTTGTGAATTGGAAAAAATCAAAAAGCCAAAACTTCGGCATTTGAAGGCTCTCGAGTGTGTGAACGCTCGTAGGGGTGAACCGAGCCACAATCACTGGCGAAAGACCGTTAAGGCTACCACGAACTTTCTCGTGGGCTTAGGTCGTAATGGGCCTCGTTGGGATGGGCCCATATGGGTAAAATTCACGATAGTGTCAAATAATGGATTGGGCTACAAAGTCTACTTAGCCACGACCAAAATTGGGCTGAGTGGGCCACACGAGCGTGTGGGCCCACTTGGGCTGAAAATTAGGCATTGGGCCCAATTACACCGTTTCGACCAAAAAGGGTATCTGTGTTGCTCGAGGCAACTGTAGGCCTTCGGAAAAGCCGTTATAAAACTAAAATTATCGAAATACCCTTGATGGGTAAAATTATCGAAATACCCTCGATGGGTAAAATTACCAAAATACCTCCAAAGGGTAAGATTACATAAATGTCTCTGAGGGGTGAAATTACCATTTTACCCTTAACCGACAAAATGACTGTTTTATACCCCTAGTGCTAGTGTAAGTGATGTATGTGTGATATTTGTATGACTGATTATGATTGTGACATATTGCATTCACAAATTATTTATGACACGACATTATGCATTGGGGTTGGGATTTGTAATTGGAGAAAGTACTGTACTAGTGGCTCTGCTACTTTTTACCGATCTAGTAGTTTGCCACGTATTCTGGTTTTAGTGGCTTGGCCACGTTCACTGTTATTAGCAGCTCTGCTGCGTGATTATTAGCAGCTAGACTGCATTATTAGTGTGCTAGGTGGGTGGGTCGACTTGGTCCCCACATGGTGTGTTGGTTGGTACGGGTGGTGTGTTGGCTGGACTGGGTTGGGTTACATCGTTGTTCTGCATTGTTATGATTTTGGGCTTAGACCCACTCTGTTACTGTATAAGGCTAAAGCCCAGACTGATCTGTTACTAAATACGGCTTGGGCCCAGATTGTTACTGTGCTAAGAGATTACACACTGAGATATTGTAACTCACTCTTTTCTTTTAACTATACAGGTAATCCCCAACCTTAGAGGATTTGGAGCTGCGAGGGACTCGGAGCTGGCCACATGTTCACAGTATTTTAATTTATAGCTAACCTTTCAAATAATTTCTTTCTGGTTTGATATTTTTGTAATAAGGCCATTTGGGGTTTAACTTTTATTTGGTGTTTCTTTTAATTTCTACTTGCTAGACTAGGAAACGCGTGTTTTTTTTTAAACAAAAATAGTTTCTAAAGAAATTTGCGATTTTCAAACCTTCAAGTTAACAACTAGAACAAGCTTCCGCGATATGTAATCTTGATTAATAAATGATTGACCATTGAGAGATTAACATGTTTTTTATTTTACAACCCCCACATTTTCAAAGAGATTTAAAATTCAGTAGTAAGCTATTATCGACAAGCCTAATTTTTAAACGACACTTTGATGTGACACGTTAGATCCGATCGTAATGTCTAAGCCAGGTTTGGGGTGTTACATTTAATAGTATCAGAGCCCAATTGCAAAACTAGGCTGTGGAATGGGTTTTTGAAAATTTTCTAAATCTATCTAAATTTTGGTTTGGAAAGAAATGTTGTTACTAAAAGTGTGGCATACCGAGTCTCCGGCACCAAATCTGTAAGTTCTCTGACACTATTTTCTATGATATAATGAAATGATTATATTGAGACTGTACTGTGGAACAGAAATTGAAGGGAGCAGTGTCCTTACTGCGAGACGAGGCATACCAATGGTGGCTCACTGTGAGAGAGGGTACACAGGCCGACCATTTGACATGGGACTTCTTCAAGGCGGCCTTTTAAGGAAAATATGTTGGGGCTAGTTATGTGGATGCCCGGAAGAAGTAGTTTCTGAGTCTGGTCCAGGGGAATAGGTCTGCAGTAGAGTATGAGGCAGAGTTCCTGCGATTGAGTCGGTATGCTCGGGGCATAGTCGTGACTGAGTATGAACGCTTGTACAGTTCGAGGATAGCCTCCGAGATGAGTTGCGGGTGCTGATAGCTCTGCAGAGGGAAAGAGATTTTGCTACCCTTGTTGAGAAGGCTAAGATTGCCGAGGATGTGAAACGCTCAGAGCGTCAGAACTGTGAGAAAGATAGGGGTAGAAATAAGAGGGATTTTGGGCCCTCAAGTTCTTTTAGGGGGCGTAAGAATAAGCTTAGATTTGATGGGCTAGTCCGAGCTGGGATCCCTGTTGTTGCTGCTAGGCTGCAACCTTGCGCTGATTGTGGGAGATCTCACCAAAGGGAGTGCTGGAAAAGAACTGGGGCGTGCTTCAGATGCGGGTCAATGGATCATTAGGTCAAGAACTGTACACAAAGGCCTATTCAGATGCAAGCCGCATGTCAAGGCTATATTCAGCCAAGGAGAGGTGGTCAGTAGCCACCGAGAAACTGTGGTTAGATCAGAGGAGAATATACTTTGGGATGAGGTCAGGGAGCACCGAGGTGAGACAGCCAGCTTTGGTCTATGCTGCTCGGCGCCCAGAGGATGGCGATGCTCCTGACGTCATAACTGATACATTCCTTATTTATAATGTACCATATACTGTTTTAATTGATATTGGGTCTACACACTCATATATTGCATGTACTGTGTTTGGGACGTTGGGTATGCAGTTTGAAATTATTGATAGTGAAATGGCGATGATCAGTCCACTGGGACAGTTGATTAGAGTGAATAAGTTGTTTAGAGGCATGTCCCTAGAGGTCCAAGGGGTTGTCTTTCCGGTGGATTTGATGGAACTATCGTTTAGCGAATTCAATCTTATTTTGGGCATGGATTGGCTAGTGAAGCACCGTCTGAATTTGGATTGCGTTGCTAAGCGTATGGTATTGAAATCTTCTGAGGATGAGTAGGTGGTCTTGATAGGGGAGCGAAGGGATTATCTATCTAATGTAATCTCTGTAGTAAGGGCTGAGAAACTGGTTCACAATGGTTACGAGGTGTTCTTAGCTTATGTCAGCAAACCGTGAGGTCAAATTCGGTATCGAACTCTTACCTAGAATAGCTCCGGTGTCCATCGCCCCTTATAGGATGGCACCGAATGAGCTGGTAGAGTTAAAGGCTTAAATTCAAAAACTGCTGGATCAAGGATTCATTCGGTCAAGTGTGACTCCTTGGGGAGCACCAGTGTTATTCGTGAAGAAGAATGATGGGTCCATGCACATGTGCATTGATTATTGTCAACTGAAGAAACTGATGATTAAAAACAAGTACACTTTACTGAGAATAGATGATCTATTCGACCAGCTGCGGAGAGCTTCAGTTTTCTCCAAGATAGATCTTCGATCTGGGTACCATCAGCTAAGGGTTAAGGAGGCAGATGTGTATAAGACTGCATTCAGGACTCGATATGGGCATTACGAGTTTCTGGTCAGGCCGTTTGGATTGATGAATGCACCAGCGGGTTTCATGGATATGATGAACCAGGTATTCCAGCCCTATTTGGATCGGTTCATAGTGGTGTTTATAGATGACATTCTGGTGTATTCAAGAACCGAGAAGGATCATGATTCGCATCTTCAAATTGTATTGCAAATACTGAGAGAAAAGCAGTTTTATGCAAAGTTCATCAAGTGTGAGTTCTGGTTGTAGGAAGTGACATTTCTGGGTCGCGTGGTGTCCGCCGAGGGGATTAGGGTTGATCCTTGAAAAATTGAGGCCGTATTGGATTGGAAACCACCGAAGATTGTATCTAAGATTCGAAGTTTTCTGGGTCTGACTGGGTATTACAGATGTTTTGTGGAGGGGTTTTTATTAATTGCTACACCTCTAACTAAGTTGTTACGAAAAGGGGTACCATTTAATTGGACTGATAAGCAGCAGGAGAGTTTTGAGAAACTGAAGAAAGTCTTGACTGAAGCCTCAGTGTTAATTCAGTCAGAGCCTAGGAAGGAATTCATTATCTACTGTGATGCGTCGTATACTGGATTGGGATGTGTGTTGATGCAAGAGTGTAAGGTGGTTGCTTACTCGTCTCGCCAGCTTAAGCCTCATGAGGCAAATTACCCCACTCGCAACTTGGAGTTAGCTGCAGTGGTTTTTGCATTAAAGATTTGGAGGCATTATTTATACGGTGAGAAGTCTGCTATTTATACAAACCATAAAAGCCTCAAATATCTCCTTACTCAGAAGGAGTTAAATCTTAGGCAACAAAGATGGATAGAGTTACTTAAGGATTATGATTGCTCGATTGAGTACCATCCGGGTAAAGCTAATATAGTAGCAGATGCACTGAGCCATAATGTTGTATCTGATCTGAGAGCAATGTTTGCTCATCTCAGCCTGTTTGAGGATGGTAGCCTATTTGTTGAACTCCAAGTGAGACCGACCTAGATTGATCAAATTGGGGAAAAGCAGTTGCTGGATGAATCGTTGGTTCCTCATTTTCGACTGGTTGAGAAGGGGGAGACTGTGAATTTTGGGTTGAATAATGAGGGAGTACTATGCTTCCGTGGGAGAGTCTGTGTACCGAGGGATTCTGAGTTAAGCCAGTCTATACTACGAGAGGCGCATAGTAGTCCATACGCTATGCACCCTAGCGGAAACAAGTTATACCAAGATCTGCGTGAACTGTACTGGTGGCCAGGGCTCAAGCGCGAGGTTACAGATTTCGTGAGTAAGTGTCTGACATTTCAGCAAATTAAGGCTGAGCATCAACAGCCCTCTAGATTACTGCAACCCGTTAAGATTCCACTCTAAAAGTGGGAGAGGGTAACCATGGACTTTGTTAGTAAGCTACCTTTGACGCCTACTAAGAAGGATTCAGTATGGGTTATTATTGACTGACTGACTAAATTTGCCCACTTCATACTGGTTTGCACTAATTATTCATTGCAAAAATGGCTAAGTTATACACGACTGAGATTGTGAGACTGCATGAGGTACCAGTGTCTATCATTTTGGACAGAGACCCTAAATTCACATCACGATTCTAGAGAGTGTTACACGAATCTTTGGGTATAAGGTTGGATTTTAGCACAGCATTCCATCTTCAGATTGATGGTCTATCAGAGAGGGTGATCCAGATATTGGAGGACATACTAAGAAGCTGTGTAATTGATTGCAAAGGCAGTTGGGAAGACTACTTGCCATTAGCAGAGTTCGCATATAACAACAGCTACCAATCTAGTATTCAGATGGGACCGTACGATGTGTTTTATGGTCGTAGGTGTCGTACCCCTGCTTGTTGGATAGAACTTGGTGAGCGGCGAGTTTTGGGGCCAGAGTTATTTTTCGAAATGAAGAAAAGGTAAAGTTGATTCGAGATCGGTTAAAAGAAGCAGCTGATAGGCAAAATTCGTATGCTGACTTAAAGCGTAAGGAGATAGAGTACTCTGTGGGGGATTATGTCTTCTTGAAGGTCTCACCGTGGAAGAAGATTTTGAGATTTGGACGGAAAGGCAAACTGAGCCCTAGATTCATCGGACTTTACCGGATATTAAAGTGTGTGGGACCGAACGCCTATCGACTTGAGTTACCTCCTGAGTTGAAATGGATACATGATGTGTTCCACGTCTCCATGCTAAGGTGATACCGTTCTGATCTCTCACATATAGTACCGGTGGAGGAGATCGAGGTTAGGCCTGATCTGACTTTTGAGGAAGAACCGGTACAGATACTGGATTGTGACGTTAAAGTGTTAAGAAGGAAATATGTTCCGTTTGTCAAGGTGCTTTGGCGTAACCACGGTTCAGAGGAAGCCACGTGGGAGCCTGAGGAGGCGATGCGACAGCAATACCCTCACCTCTTCTGACTAGGTAAATTTTGAGGCCAAAATTTCTTTAAGGGGGTAGAGTTGTAACGCCCCAAAAATGTAGGGTTTGTAATTTTGCTGAATTTGCTTAAATTCCATGATATGCTTGAACGGCTAGTTATTTGAGTGTGTTTGAAGGATTTTTTGGAAGCCTAGGTTCAAGTCTGAACCTTGGAAAAATTTTAATTTTTGCTCATAAGTGAAACTGGCAATTAGCAGTAGGACTTATGTATAAATATGTGTGTTTATGTGTCACAAAAAGAGCTTGTGACTTAGTGGCTGTGGCGTCACTGAGATGGCAAGGTGAGTGGAGTTCGAATCCCATGACAAGCAATTAGGGGGTTTTTATTTTATGAGTGGATGGTGCAAGAGGTAGAGTTTGGATCAAACTCTATAGAAGATGATGAAGACATGGTCAAGAATTTCGAATGGGAGGCTGGGAGTAATTCAAGGAGGATTCGGTGGAGAGTTTGAGGGAGTTAGAGGTGTGTAGGAGTCTTGGCAGAATGTGGGGAAGGATGAGTAGGGGATTTTCGGCTAGGGGGTTGTCAATTGTGCATTTTCGGCAATTTGGGTAAGGGAGGAAGTTGAATTTTCTCTTTGGTTTTCTAAGTTCTCTTTTGTTTCGTTTCGGGAATCATTCCTTTTGTGACATCTCGTGTCATCTTTTACCTTTTGGGTCTTATTCTTTCTTATCCTTTTCATTGTTATTTCTCTGTGCTGCCTACTTGCTATCGAATCACTTCTTCTCTTTTCGGGTTCTTCCTTGGCCGAAAACAACTCTTATTTCCCTCTTGATATTCTTTTCTTTTCGTTGTAAGTTAGCCGAACCTTTTCCCTCTTAAACCCTTGGTTCCTCTTGTGCTGGCCGAACCTATTAAGGCTTAGGGATCTTCATCTCTTCGTTCCTAACCGGTTTCGAACCTCTTCGATTGGTTAATAAGTGGTGACTTTAGCTGAATCTAGGTTGGCTTTTTATTTTTTCTCCTTACTCGATTTTGTTTCTCTTTAGCAGAAAGGCTTTTTCCCCTAGTTGCAGTGGAGATATAGTTTGCTAATACTTTCCTTCTCATCGAGTGTTGCTAGGGACTCGTTTTCATTAGCCAAGGAGTAGGTAGATTACTGTTCAACTACAAGTGATCTTTTATTTCGTGGTAAGTGAAGTTAGTTTGATTTAAAGCATTTTAACATTATGGATTAACAAGGGTTGTGACTAATTAATGGGGCGGTTGTTATCGTAGGTGTCTTGGAAGTGCTGCAAACCACAACCTATATCAGGTGTGTAATTGTACACCTATGCTGTTTCTGTAAAAGCAATGTATGAAGGTGTGAATGGATTAGTTGTGAATCAGCAAAAACCGAAAAGTCGAAACTTCGGCATCTGAGGGCTCTCGAGTGTGCAAAAGCTCTTAGGGGTGAACCAAGCCACAATCGTTGGTGAAAGTCCGTTGAGGCTACCACAAACTTTTTCGTGGGCTTAGGTTGTAATGGGCCTCATTTGGCCGAGATGGGCCATATAGGCCCATTGGGCTCATGGGCCCATATAGGTAAAATTCACGATAGTTCCAGATAATGGATTGGGCTGCAAAGTCCGCTTAGCCGTGATCGAAATTGCACTGAGTGGGCCACACGAGTGTGTGGACCCACTTCGGCTGAAAATTGGGCTTTGGGCCCAATTACACTGGTTCGACCAAAAAGGGTATCTGTGTCGCTCGAGGCGACTGTAGGCCTTTGAAAAGGCCGTTATAAGACTAAAATTACTGAAATACCCTTGATGGGTAAAATTACCGAAATACCCCCGAAGGGTAAGATTACAGAAATGTCTCTAAGTGGTAAAATTACCATTTTACCCCTAACTAAAAAAATGATCGCTATACCCTTAGTGGTAGTGTAAGTGATGTATGTGTGATATTTGTATGACTGATTATGATTGTGGCATACTGCATTCACGAATTATTTATAACACAACATTATGCATTGGGGTTGGGATTTGAAATTGGAGGAAGTACTATACTAGTGGCTCTGCCACATTTTACTGATCTAGTGGCTTTGCCACGTATTTTGATTTTAGTGGCTTGGCCACGTTCATTGTTTTTAGCAGCTCTGCTGCGTTATTATTAGCAGCTAGGTTGCATTATTGGTGTGTTGGCTGGGTGGGTCGACTTGGTCCCCACATGGTGTGTTGGTTGGTACGGGTGGTGTGTTGGCTAGACTGGGTTGGGTTATATCGTTGTTTTGCATTGTTATGATTTTGGGCTTAGACCCATTCTATTACTGAATAGGGCTTGGGCCCAGACATTTACTGTGCTAAGGGATTACACACTGAGTTCTCGTAACTCACCCTTTTCTTTTAACTGTACAGGTAATCCCCAGCCTTAGAGGATTTAGAGCTAGGAGGGACTCAGAGGTGGCCACATGTTCAAAGTATTTTAATTCATAGCTAGCCTTTCAAATAATTTCTTTCAGGTTTGATATTTTTGTAATAAGGCCATTTGGGGTTTAACTTTTATTTGGTGTTTCTTTTAATCTCTACCTGTTAGACTAGGAAACACGGGTTTTTTTAAAACAAAAATGATTTCTAAAGAAATTTGCGATTTTCAAACCTTAAAGTTAACAACTATAACAAGCTTCCGTGATATGTAATTATATGACCATTGAGAGATTAACAAGTTTTTGATTTTACAACCCCCACGTTTTCAAAAAGACTTAAAATTCAATAATGAGCTATTATCGACAAGCCCAGTTTTCAAATGACACTTTGATGTGACACATTAGATCCGGTCGTAACGTCTAGGCCGGGTTTGGGGTGTTACAAGATTTGAATGGACTGATAAATGTCACTAAAGTTTTGATCAGTTGAAAGCCCTGTTGATCAAAATATCAGTTCTTTATCAACCTAAATAGGGTAAGGAATTTTTGATTTATAGTGATGCATCATTGAATGGGTTAGACTGTGTTTTGATGTAGTGAGGCAAAGTAATATATTATGTTTCTAGACAGTTAAAAACCACATAAAAGAATTACCCGATCTGTTTTGTGAAAAGTGTCATATATGTACTGATCATAAAAGTTTAAATTGTCTGATGTCGCAAAAAGTTTTGAATCTGAGACAGTGTAGATGACTTGAATTGCTGAAAGATTTGGATTCGGTAATTGATTATTATTCGCGAAAAGCAAATGTAGTTGTGGATACTCTAAATAGAAAGTCTCTGTTTGTCTTATGAGCAGTGAAAACCTGATTGTAATTGTTTGATAATGACTCAATTTTAGCTGAGCTTAAGGTTAAACCGAAGTTCTACTACAGATCTGTGACACTCAGAAAAGTGATAATGAGTTGCAAGTTAAATTGGTACAGAGTGAGTCAACTTTTGATTTAGAATTTCTGGATGGATTTAATAATAGTCTGCTATTCAGAAGCAAAGCCTATGTATTGAAAATTCCAGAGCTTGTATAGAAATTTTTGCACGAAACTTATAATAGTAATATGTATATCATCCGAAGAATAATAAAATCTACATTGATTCGAAAAAGATGTGCTAGTGACCTGGAATGAAATGTGATATTTCTGAATTTGTATTTAAATGATTGATATGTTAGCAAGTTAAAGTTGAACATAAAATACTGATACCTTCAAGACTGTTATAGCTAGTGATGATACTGGAATGGAAATGAGATAAAGTTACTATGAATTTTATATCGGGACTACCCCTATCTTTAAAAAAGAAAGATGTTATTTAAGTGATCGTCGATCGTTTGATAAAGTCTGCACATTTTATCCTGGTATGAATGGACTTTTTTCTTAATAGATTGTCAGAATTATATGTTTCTAAGATTGTCAAATTATATGGTATGCTAGTTTCTATTATTTCTTATTGAAATCCACGATTTACATCCCGAATCTGGAACAAGTTACAAGAAGTTCTGGGTAAGTGATTATAATTTAGTACCGTATTTCATCCTTAGATGGATGGTTAATCTGAATGTGTGATTTGAATTCTTAAAGATATATTTTGGTGTTGTATTTTAGAATTTGAAGGCAATTGGAAAAGAAATAATTACCATTAGTCAAATTTGCATATAATAACAGTTTCTAGTTAAGTATTAAAATGGCTCTGTACGAATTTCTGTATGGTCATAAATGCAAAACTCCATAGTAATGGACTGAGTTTAGTGAGAGAAAGAGTACATGCAGTTGATTTGATCCGGGAAACCAAAGAAAAAGTGAAGGTGATCTGAGATAGTTTTAAGGCAGCTACTGATTATCAGAGATCTTATGTGGATCTTAAATGAAAATAAATAGAGTTCCGAGTTAGCGATAAAATATCCTTGAAAATTTTATTATGGAAGGAAAATTCTTCGGCTTGGTTGTAAAGGCAAATTAAGTCCGCGGCTTATCGGGCCATATGAGATCATTGAGAAGAATCAGACTTGTTATGTATTGATTGGCATTATTGCCAGAGCTTGACAGAATTCACAATGTTATTCATTTGTATATGCTACGATGGTATCGATCATATCCGTCACATGATATTTCTCTTATAGATATTGAAATTTAGTTTGACAATTACAGTGAGAGATTGATTGAAATTCTGGCATTTGAAGTGAAAGAAATATCGAGACTTCTTTACTGGTACAATTTTTTAGCACGAAAATTTTTAAGAGGGGAGAGTTGTAACAGCCCGTGTTCGGTAAAATCGGAACAGTGGTTTCGGGACCACAAATCTGATTCTGGAAAGAAAATTTATTTTAATATTATTTTATGGTCTACATTATGATAATAATGTCATACAAAAATTTCATAAAGAAATTTTACCGATTACATATTTAATTTGATAAAGGACCAAATTGCACAAAATGCAAAAGTTGAGTTCTAATAGCTAAAAGGATTAAATAGCTATGGAATTCAAAATTTGAGGTCCTTATATGGCAAATATACCATTGAAAATACTTAGTTGTTAAGGATGATGAATCATCCATGGAAAATAAAATAAAGAAAATGACAAAATTGGAAAGATGATAAATAAAGATGATAAATAATAAAATAAAGAAAATATCATCATCTTTCCCAAATAAATATGGAAACCCTAGCCATGGAGAATGGAAGACAGAGAAAACTTATTTGGCCAAATTAGGTACGTATTCAAGTCCCATTTCTAGCAATTTTTATATTTTTTGAGATCGGGATAACCTAACCTAATTATTTTAGGGATTAATTTGAAAAGTTATCAAAGTATAGAAATTTTTCCATGGATGAATATGCTGAAATTTTGAAATTAATGGTAGGAAATGAAAGGTTGTTGATAGATAAACAGCTTTTGTAAAGTGAATTTTGATTTTTTTTTTTTTGGTAAGAAAAACGACCCGAAGGGTCTACCTCATTTTATTGCATCATGAATAATAAAATTACGGACATCCGATGGATAATCCATATCAAAGTACAAAGTACTTTTGATCTTAATGGCTAGCTTACATAAAAAATCTGCTACCTTATTACAATCAAGTTTGACCCATTTAATTTGGGCCAAAATAAAATTGTTTAAAGCAATACACTCTTGCTTAATGCGCTGGCCCAAAATAATGATGTCCTGCTCCCTTTTGTTGACTTTATTGACCAAATTTCCGTTATCCGATTCCAAAATTAGATGGCTCACCTTTACTTTTTCGACCACCATTAAGCCCTCTTTTAACGCCTCCATTTCAGCCCAAGTAACATCCATAAGACCTTCCCTGAACTTATAACAACCTCCCAAGACAAAGCCATCATGGTCTCTCGCCACAGCCCCGAAGCCACTACAATCATTCGACACAGCCGCATCCACGTTCACCTTGACATATCCTGACGGGGGTTTTGTCCATCCCTTATTCGTCATGGTCTAGGATATCATCAAAGGCTCGGTGAGATTGAAGATTCTAAAATCTTTACTTAAAATTTGTGACCTTTCCCACATCACCACCGCTGCCTCCATCTTCCCTTTAAAGACCATGATATTTTTGTCATTCCAGCTGTTCCAAAGGAGGGATAATAAGTCAGCAGCAGTCTTGTTGTCAAGCTCTCTAAACACGTCTTCGAGCCAGTCGATACACTTGTTATACTCACCTTCCAGTAATCTGTTATTTAACCCACTAGTAGCAAGGATATCTCGAGCCTTAGGACAGTCTTTGAGCGCGTGAGTCAACGTCTCTTCTCTGCTCTTGCATCTCAGGCATATATTATTGAAGCCCTGTCATATACGAGCGATATTATCGTAAGTCGGAAGGATATTGTGTCCAATCTGCCAGCTGAAGATTTTGATTTTTGGAAGCATCTTAAGCTTCCATATGGATCTTCAATACAGTCTATGGGGGCCGAACTCGACTCTCTTGAGGATCATCTAAGAGTATGCTGGTTTGGAGGTGTAGTCTCCATGCAGGTTTTGAAGCCATGTCCTAATGTCTTTGATGCCATTATGGAAAATGGGCAATTTACAAATGCAGTCCCCCAAGTCTTCTCCATAAATCTCGACAATCCTTTCTATTTTCCACCGCTTATTAACATGGTCCCACAAATCTTTGACCTTTCTTGCATTATTAGTAAATGGAGACCGACATGTTGACTCCCCTATATTACCTTCAACCCCCCAGTAGTCCCGTTTGATGTCAATTGTGTTACCATCTCCCACTTGCCACATGAAACCAGCCTTAAGCGTATCAACCGCTCTTGCAATACTCATCTACGTGAAAGAGGGTTTGTCACACCATTTGTAACTGAACACATCCCTATTTGGGAAATATTTTGCGCTAAGCACTTTGTAACACATAGTATCCTTTTGATTCATTATCCTCCAGACCTGTCTGCCTAACAGGGCCAAATTAAACAAGTGTAGATCCCGAAATCCCATGCCTCCCACCTCCTTTGGGTAGCACACTTTATCCCAAGCCATCATGGTCCACCCCCGAGCTTTACCGTTATTATTCCACCACCCGTCCCATTTGAGAATGAAGCTCCTTGATGCTGCCTTTTGGAGCCAAAAAAATCGAGAAGGCATATGTCGGAATGGCCTGCATGATTGCCTTTATGAAGACCTCTTTTCCCCCGTACGAAAGCAATTGCTTTGACCAGCCCCTTACTCGGCATGTACATCGATTGATGATGTTAGTAAATGCTACTGACTTTTTTCTTCCAACTGGTAAAGCCAAGCCTAGATAACTATCTAGCTTATCAACATTTCGCATACCAAGAATAGAGCTAAAAAGATGCATACTGGCAACAGGGGTTTTAGGTTAAACATAATCATAGACTTGTCCTTATTAATCTATTGGCCCGAGTCCCTGCTAAAATTTTCAAAAATACTAACAATTTTCTCCACGTCCCTTTTTTTATTCCGAATAAAGAGGAGCACATCATCGACAAAGAAAAGGTGATTAATACGGGGTCCATTTCTACTAGCCCAAAAACCCTTAATCATATTGTTATTCTGAGCACGAGCTAATAACTTTGAAAAAGCTTTCATGCAAAATAAAAAGAGATAGGGAGAGAGAGGGTCCCCTTGTCTAAGGCCTCTTTCTGGCACGATCGTCTCGGATAGGATTGAGTTGCATTTGACCACATAACGAACCGGTCAAACACATCTCATAATTTTCGTTACCCAATCATTCGCGTAGCCCATTTTTTCCATCACCCTTCAATGAAAGCCCACTCCACTCGATCGTAGGCTTTGCTTATGTCGAGTTTAATAACGAACCCTTTGTTTGGACCATTCTTTGCACTTTGAAGATAATGGACCATCTCATGGGCAATCAAAATATTGTCGTGGATCATCCTCCCTGGAACAAACGCGCTTTGATTTTGGCTTGTGCATAACGGTAGCGTCTCCTTCAAATGGTTGGCCAGCATTTGAGCCACTATTTTGTACACCACCCTACAAAGACTAATAGGCCTAAAGTTAGTCATATCCACAGGCTCTTTAATCTTAGGGATTAAAACCATAATAATATCATTTAAACACTCCACATCTTTTTCACCCCTAAGAATATCATGACATATCTTCATAATATCATTCCCTACTACTTCCCAATTTTCTCTAAAAAAACTTCCCGACAAGCCATCACTTCCCGAATCTTTTCTTGGATCTATTTGGTTGAAAGCCTCCTTGATCTCATGGTCCGTAAAATCTTTCAATAATCTGTCATTTGCCTCCTCAGGAATGCATCTCTCCATATTGTCCAAATTTAGCACAGTGTTAGGATTCAACTTTGACTTGAATAAAAGCTTGAAATACTCCCTTATGGCTTTGCAAATATCAGTTGTATTTTCTCTCCAATTGCCGTTCATGTCTTTGATTTTGGTGATGTTGTTTTTCCTTTTCCTGTTTGTGGCTCTGGCATGAAAAAAATGGGTATTCCTATCTCCCTCCTTTAGCCAGTTAATCCTAAAATATTGAGCCCAATACCTTTCCTCTTTATCCAGCAAGTTGTTGAGTTTTAACCGCATGGCTTTGAGTTTGCTTCCCTCATTAATGCTCCCTTGACTATGAACTATCCTGTTAATGCTCGCCTGTAAGTTACCAATCTGCTTGCACATTTGTCTTTACTTCTTGTATTGCCCCCTGCCTAGCTCTTCGCCCACCTTTTTAATTTTTTCCATCGTATCCTGAGTGCCTCTTTGCCACGCATCCTTAATAATCTATTTGGCTTCCTCATCTTTTGACCAACAAACATCATATTTAAAACAGAGCCTAGGATCTCTCAGGCTGTCTCTCGGCTTTCTTCCTTCAGTGTCAAGACGAATCACATCGTGGTCAGAGCTGGATTGTCTGATTACCCTGGTTTCCAGAAAGGGGAAGTAATTCAAACCATTAGCTGACATCAAGAAATGGTCCAGTCTCTCTTTAACTAAGATTATGCCCTCTCTGTTATTGACCCAAATGAACCATCCGTTGTTTGTTTTCAAGTCCACCATCGAAAGCTAGTCAACAATCTCACGGAAATCCTTTATAAGGGCATTTAGCTTTCTCTTGCCTCCTTTCTCCGCATTGTCGAGGATATAATTAAAATATCCTCTAATTATCCACTTTTTTTTAACAGCCTTGCTAACCCTTCTAATCATATTCCATGAATCTTGTCTTTTATTAGGATCAGTGTTTCCATAAAACCCCGTAAAACGAATTGTCTCGTTATTCTCCACTTGGATCAGTGAATCTATGTGATTACTAGAATATGTTTGAACTTCAACTTTGTTACTCTCACGCCATATCATAACCAAACCACCACTTCTACCATTTGCATCAACTACCAAGCATCCCTCCATCTTGCATTTCCTATGAACAACAGAAAATCTATTAGCCTTGATTTTAGTCTCACAAAGAAATATAATGTCCGGGTTATTAGCAACAAGGAGTTGCTTCAGATCACGAACCACCGTAGGGTTACCAACCCCACGACAATTCCAGTAAAGAATTTAATGGTTCTTGGCTGGGCTGGTCTCCAACCACCGCCTTAAAAGGTGAGCTACCGTCCATTAATCTCCTTCTAGCAGTTTTTGATGGACTTTCTTCTGTGTTGTCACCATACAGTCCTTTTATTCTCTTTCTCTTACGCTTTGATTGTCCCGTACTATCCCGTGTCAGCTTGTGGCTTCTTTTTTCCAAAGGCGAGGTCGATATCAAGTTTTCTTCTCCTTCCCTCTCTCTTTCTTTCTAACTTTGTTGCTTACTTTCCTCCCTCGAGTTTGTCTCACTCTCCTCCTTGTTGTTATTCAAGTGGATAGTAGTCTTGACAAGTTCAACCCCATTTCTTCTTATGCTTCTATCTTGATTCAGGTTCACAATAGGTGCCCTCATCCAGCTTCCATACTGGAAGTTTAAGTCACCTGACAAGGCTCTCTCCTTATTGTTTTGGCACCTTTTTATAGTATGCCCAATCATCCCACATACATAGCAAAAGTCTGGAAGCCTTTCATATTTTATCATCCCTATTGTTTCCATCCCATCTTTGCTGACTAACTTTACCACTATTCTTAACGGTTTTGAGACATCAATTTTAACTTTTAGCCTCATGAATTCTGTCCACCCTCCGTCTTTATCTTTCCAATTTATCTTTCCCGTTACATGGCTCATATGAGCATTCTTGATATATGGCTCGAGAGAGTGCTTCCTGATTATGTACTCTAATGTGTACCCCTGATTATGAATTGATGGATTTATGATTTGTACACTTCGAGTGTACTACCTACGTATCCGTCGATATTTCAAATAAATTCAACGGGCAAAATTCTGACATGAGAAAATATGAACAAGAAATGAATTATTACAAGTGTCTGCCTGAAATACATGAAATAATGATACATGATTTAAGGAAATACAAGTTGATGATATATGAACATGAAATCTGTTTAATAAATATGTTCATCCATTAATATAGACTAGTACACCTTGAGTGTATTTCCTGTGTGACACTGATATTTCAAATGATTTAATGGGTAAAGTTTCGACATGAAACAATCTGAACTCGAGATAAATTATTATGATAATGTACTTGAAATACAAGGATATGAATTGTATATGCTATTTGAATTCATGATGTGGAAAATATATGTATATGGGAATTTGGTTATTATTGAGCCCATACATGTTTCTTGATTTTATATGAGATAGTATGACTTAGAAACGAATTATTACCTGTATGTACATGAAGTACTTGGAAATGACATTTCTTGATATAATGATGCATGAATTGGTTATTACATGAATGTGGATCATGCTTGGTGACTTTGTTCATCCATGATTAAGGATTATCATATGTGATTACTTGGCTAACATGATGAGGATATGTGTTTAGGGCTTATGATAAAATTGATTGATAGTGCCTTACAAGTTTATTCTGAACAAAAATATATGGTAAGTTATTTACCCTGTTATACGAACTTACTAAGCATTTCATGCTTACTCTGTTTTATTTTCCCTTGTTCTATAGTAATTCAGAAGCTCGTTGGATTGGAAACATCGGTGGAGATCACTCACACTACCCATCGGCCCATCTTGGTACATATGGTAAATTAATTATGGTTATAATGGCATGTATAGGTTAATTACCCAATATTGGCATGTAAATATTTTGGTTAAAACTAGCCATTGGAATTGCTTGTGATGAACGTATTTTGATATGTATTAATGGGGCTATAACATGTTTGGTGTGTACTTAAATGGTTGAATGATAGAAATCATGTTGGCATATTGATGATTAAATCTAGCATATTTGGTAAAACATACATATAGGTGAATTTGATAAGTTAAGTAAGTTGTGTATGTTTGATTACATGATGGTAAAGTGTTATTTGAGGTGCTTAAGAGCATATTGTTTGTATGTGATGTTATGTCATGCATGAGATTTGTTTTTGTCTTGAATTAATTGTTTTAAAAATGGCTTGTGAATATGTTAAAGTATTAGTGTAAGAGGAAGACAAATTGGGTGAGAAATGTGGCTTGGAAAATAGCCTATTTTTGTCTACACGGGTAGAGACACAGGCGTGTGTCTTAGCCGTGTGTGACACACGACCTAGCACATGGGCGTGTGATCTGGCCATTTGTCCCCTGCATCTTTAAAATGTCAAAACAGAATGCTTAGAATTGATCACATGGCCTGGCACACGGGCGTGTGGCTTGGCCGTGTAACCCCTGCACCTACACACGGTCTAGCACACGGGTGTGTGACCTGACCGTGTGACCCAAGTCAGAGAGTTACATGGCTTGTGACATGGGCGTGTCAGTGACCACACGGGCGTGTGACCCCTGCACTTAGAAAAAAATTTGAAACTGTAAAAAAAAAATTCTAAGTAAAAAAAAATTCTAAGTACCCGATTTAGTCCCGACATGATTCTAATGCATGATTTATGCCTCGAGGGCTCATGTAAGGGACTATATGATTAAATTTGATTGAAATCTGATATAAGCACTAAAAATTTATGAAATTTCTATTACTTGACCCGTAAACTTCAGTAATCCTCTGTAACCCTGTTTCGATGACAGATTCAGGTTAGGGGTGTTACAAATCAACCTGGAGTTGACTGTTGAGAGAGTTGCAACATTAAGGATGTTATGTCATGACATTGAATGTAACACCCATAACCCTTATCCATCTCAGAACAGGGTTAAGAAGCATTACCAGACTTTACGAAATAAATGCGAATATTTTATAACATTTAATAAAACATATTAGAAACCAATCATAAAATACTCATATTGTCCCTTGTATGAGCCCTCGAGGCCCAATATACAGCTTATAAGTAAATCGGGACTAAACTGAATACTCAAGGAATTTTTCCCAAAATCTTAAAAAAAAAAAATTTAGGAGAAGAGGACACACGCCCGTGTGCCCGACCGTGTGGCTCACATGGCCAGGAGAAACGCCCATTTCATAGGCCGTGTGGGCATTAGATGTGAGGCACACGGCCGTGTCCCAGCTCGTATCTATACCCTTGTAACTCTCTGACTTGGGTCACACGACCAACCACACGCCCGTGTGCTAGGTAGTGTGAAAGGAGTAATGGTCGCACGGCTAAGCCACACGCCCTTGTACTAGGTCGTCTGCAAAAACTTAGGCATTCTGTTTAGAATTTTAAGATGTAGGGGACACACGGCTAGACCACATGCCCATGGGCTAGTCCATGTGTCACACACGACTGAGACATACGCCCGTGTCTCTGCTCGTGTACACGAAAATATGCCATTTTATGGCATCTTTTCTCACCCATTCTTGACTTCAACCTACACACTTCAAATTTCATACATATATGCCATAACAATGTCACCAAAACAACCAATTCTTAACTTTAAAATGGTCATATTATAAAATATATTTTAACATTCTAATTAGAACATAAATCAATTCACACATGTAATTACCTATATCAACATGTTTTACCAATTTATTCATTACTATGCCTAGGAACTATCCATCCATTAACCACACTAGTACTTATACCAAACATGATAAAACAATACATAAATAAGTTAACTCAAAACGTAAACAAAATGCAATTATTGACATTTACACAACCATTTCAATCTATATACATGCCATATAAACCATAGTATGTATACCAAAACCTACCGAAGCAAGTTGGATAATGTGATCTGAAATATTGATCTGACCTCTCGATTTCTCGAAAATCTATACAGAACATTAAACAACACAAGTAAGCTTAATGAAGTTTAGTAAGTTTGTTGGCTTAAAACATAAATCTTACCGAACATACTATAACAAGTCATTTAAATAAATTATTCAATATACAATTCCTTCCAAACACAATTTCCATTGATGAATTCACATATTTTAGATCAATATCAATAATAACTTTAAATACTCAAACATTAATTCCATATGTCACTTACCAACCCTTGTCAAATCGGAGAACGTCTTACGGATATGAGTATGTCGTATACAGAAGCCCGAAGGCTACACAAAAGCACATAAGTGCTAAACAGAAAGCCATAAGGGTTGAACGGAAGCTCATAAAAGCTTAACGGAAACCCATAGGATTAAAACTAAAGCTCAAAAGAGCCAAACGGAAACCCATTACGGTTGAACGGACACTCATATGAGTAACTGAAGCTCATACGAACTTACCTAGGTTAAATTGTGGAATTTGTAGTAGTTCAGGGGCTATTCTACTAATTTCCCTTTTTCACTATTACCTACGGGCTCTTGATCTAAAATATAAAATTTTTCATTCATTAGCATATATTTCAATTCTAATTCACTTCACAATTAATACCCTTTAATTTTTAAAATTACTCAATTACCCTAATTTTTACAATTTTTTACAATTTAGTCCCTCACCAATTAGCCTATCAAATGAGCTAATTTTTCTTAATTGACAATTTATCTAAATATTCTAAACTATCATACAACCTTTGATCAACAAAATTTTAGTATCAAACCATAATATTTATTCTTTTCACAATTTGGTCCTAAAATCAATTTCTATTAAAATAACTTCACAAAATCATCATATAATAAAATTAAAGCTCTAAATCCAAGTTAATTCATCACCAACATCTAGCACTCATCAATGGTTACTTTCAAAATTACCCATAAAATCAAAAACTAGTGGCATAAATAGTTGGACCTAATTGTAAAAGTCTCAAAAAACATAAAACTTACAATAAATAAATAAGAATTGAACTCACATAGAGTAAAATTATGAAAAACCAGCTTTAGGAGCTCTCTTATGCCTGTTTTTGGCTAAAGATTGATGAAGAAATATCTAGAAATTCAATTTGATCATTGTTTTATTTTTACCTTAAATTCCCAATTGACCATTTTGTACCTCAATCACCTAATTTCAAGATTTATCTCTGCTAATGCTATCTCAGCATTTTAATAGGTGTCTAATTGCCTTTTTGGTCCTCATTTATTCACCACTTAAGCTATTTAATCACTATTTCTTTAATTAACACATTTTGCACATTTTTTAATCTAGTCCTTTTAAAATTAATTAACTATGAAAACGTTAAAAAAATTTTAACGAAACTTTAATATTAACTTAATGACACTCTGTAAATATTTATAAAAATATGTACGACTCAGTTTAAAAAATCGTGGTCTCGATACCCCGTTTTCACAACCCATTTACCTAATAAATTCTTCTAAAACTCAAATCACTAATTCAAAAGTCTTCCTAAGATCACACTTGACTCGTAAATAATAATGAATAAAATTTTCAAACTCACTCGTCAGATTTAGTGATCTCGAACCACTGTTTTCGACACCACTGAAAATTGGGTTGTTACAACTCCCCCCTTTAGGAAATTTCATCCTCGAAATTTGTTACCTGAAAATAAGTTCGGATTTTGTGATCTCATTGATTCTTCTATTTCCCAATTAGCCTCCTCCAAACCATGACAGTGCCATAATATTTTTACTAACAGCACTCGTTTATTCTGTAATTCTTTAACTTCCCCAGCCAAAATCTTTACCGGTTCTTTCGAATACGTCATATCCGATTGTAGCTCAATTTCACTATAAAGAATCACGTGAGAAGGATCTAATTTGTACCATCTCAGCATCGATACACGGAACACGTTATGAATCTTATCAAGTTTCAGAGGTAGAGCTAATCTATAAGCTACAGGGTCTATTCTTTCAATATTTTCATACGGTCCAATAAATCTTGGACTCAGTTTCCCTTTTCTACCAAACCGCAATGCTTTCTTCCACAGTGAAACTTTTAGGAATACTCGATCACCCACCGCGTATTCTATCTTTCTTCTTTTCAAATCTGCATATGATTTCTGACGGTCAGAAGTAGCTTTCAAACTATCCCAGATGATTCGAATTGTTTCTTTAATTTCCCAAATCAAGTCAATTCCCATTAGCTTAGATTCACTCAATTCGGACCAATATAATAGAGTTTTACATTTCCTTCTATAAATAGCTTCAAACAGTGCCATTTTGATATTGGGTTGATAGCTATTGCTATATGCAAATTCAGCCAAAGGTAAATATTTTTCCCAACTACCTCTAAACTTGAGTATACAATATCTTAACATATCTTCTAATATCTGAATCACTCGTTCTGATTGCCCGTCAGTCTGAGGATGAAACGCTGTGCTAAAATTTAATTTTGTACCCAGAGCCTCTTGAAATTTATTCCAAAATCTCGATGTAAACCTCGGATACTGATCTGAAATAATGGATGCGGGAACCCCATGTAATCTCACAATCTCTGATATATGCAATTATGCTAACTTCTCAAGTGAAAAGTTTATTTTAACTGAAATAAAATGTGCTGACTTAGTCAATCTATCCACAATCACCCTGATCGAATTTTTCTTTCTCGGAGTCACAGGTAATCAGGATACAAAATCCAGCATGACATGCTCCCATTTTCACTCAGGAATTATGACAAGTTGTAACAAACTCGTTGGTACCTGATGTTCTACTTTCACTTGTTGACAAATCAGACACTTAGCAAATTTCTCATTTCATACTCGGCCACCAATACATCCGTTTCAAATCATAATACATCTTCGTACTACCCAAATGAATTGAATACATGCTACTGTGAGCTTCAACAAGAATATCATTGTTTAAATTTGAATTATTTGGAACAAAAATTCTATTGTGATAATGCAACTTGCCATTATCATCAATGATATACTCAAAAATTCAAATTGTCTCGAACCATTTGTCGTTTCAGCATCAATTTTGAATCCTTATCTTGCAATTCTCGAATCTGTTAAAGGAACACAGGTTTAGCTTTCAACTCCACTATGACAAAACCATCCTCATTAAGAGACAAATGAGCATTCATTGCTCGAAATAAAAACAAAGACGACTTTCGACTAAGTGCATCCGCAACCACATTAGCCTTCCCCGAATGGTAGTCAATAACCATATCATAATCTTTAAGTAACTCTAGCCACCGTCTTTGTCTCAAATTTAGTTCTTTCTGAGTCATCAAATATTTTAAACTCTCGTGATCCATAAACACATGACATTTCTCGTCGTATAAATAATATCTTCAAGTCTTCAAAGCGAATATGATTGCATCCAATTTAAGATCATGTGTAGGGTAGTTCTTCTCGTACGGCTTTAGCTCTCGAAAAGCATAAGCACTACCTTTCCTGACTGCATTAATACACATCCTAAACCATTTAAAAACGCATCACTATAAACAACATACGGTATACCCGATTCTGGCTGAGTTAAAACTAGAGTTTCTGTCAACATATTCTTCAATTGATCAAAACTCTGCTGGCACTCCCTAGACCAAACAAATTCAACATTCTTTTGTAGTAATCTAGTCATCAGCGAAGCAATAATCAAAAAGTTCTTGACAAAACGGCAGTAATATCCTGCTAAACCCAGAACACTTCGTACTTTAGAAACATTCTTTGGAGTTTTCCAATTCACCACTGCAAATACTTTACTCAAGTCCACTTGAATCCCTTGGGCTGATACAATATGACCCAGAAATCCAACTTCGTGAAGCCAAAATTCACATTTGCTAAACTTTGCGTACAATTGTTTTTCTCTCAAAGTTTGCAGTACAATTCTCAAATGTTGTGCATGCTCAGATTCTGTCTTTGAATATATAATATATCATCAATAAACAAAACCACAAATCTCTCCAAATAAGGTTGAAAATTTTGATTCATCAAATCCATGAAAGCAGCAGGAGCATTAGTCAAGCCAAATGGCATTACCAAAAACTCGTAATGGCCATACAGAGTTCTGAAGGTAGTCTTCGGCACATCACATTCTTTAACCCTCAACTAATAATACCCTGATCTAAGGTCTATCTTCGAAAATATCGCAGCACCTTATAGTTGGTCAAACAAGTCGTCGATACGACGCAAAGGATATTTATTTTTAATTGTGACCTTGTTCAACTGTCTGTAGTCTATACACAGTCTCAAAGAACCGTCTTTCTTCTTTACAAATAATACAGGTGCACCCCAAGGAGACATACTCGGCCTGATGAACCCTTTATCTAATAACTCTTGCAATTGAGTCTTTAATTCTTTTAACTCAGCTGGTGTCATACGGTATGGTGTTACTAATATCGGAGCTATTCCTGGAAGGACATCAATTACAAATTCAACTTCGCGATCAGGTGGTAAACCCGTCAATTCCTCAGGAAACACATCAGAAAACTCATTAACAACTGGTAACTGTTCTAAGTTCGATTCAGAATCCTGAGTACCAAGAATGTAGACTAAAAATGCTTCATTACCTTTACGCAACAATCTCTGAGCAGAAAAAGCTGAGATAATTCTAATAGCATCATTCGGATTCTCTAACTTAACAAAAATTACTTCCCCTGTTTGACCTTTCAAATCAATCTGTTTCTCTCGACAATTTACTACAGCATCATGTTTCGTTAACCAATCCATTCCCAGAATAACATCAAATTCCCGAGGGTAACAACATCAAATCAGCAGGGAATTCACAGCCTTTTACTTTTAGTGGACAATTTCGACACACTAAATTAACTATCACACTTTGGCCTAATGGATTAGTGACTTGAATATCATAATCAGTAGAATCAACAGGCAATTTCTTTTCTGTTACTAATGTAGTGCAAACATATGAATGTGTGGACCCAGGGTCAATCAATGCATATACAATAACATAAAAAAGATAAAATATACCAGCTATTATGTCTGGAGTCGTAGCTTCTTCTCTCCCTCGAATAGCATAAGTACGTGCGGGTGCCCTAGCCTTTAACCGAGCAGCAGAATCTTTCAT
Source organism: Gossypium bickii (assembly GCA_025503065.1). Taxonomy (NCBI): domain Eukaryota; kingdom Viridiplantae; phylum Streptophyta; class Magnoliopsida; order Malvales; family Malvaceae; genus Gossypium; species Gossypium bickii. The sequence continues at coordinate 27,897,395 of CP106714.1, read as the reverse complement.
ACCCAAACGAGTTGTTCCAATAGCACTATTTTGGCTTGAATGTCTATTTCGTTGAGAAATGGCCAACTATTTCTCTTATTTCTCTTCCTTTTCTCTTTGCAATTGAGGATAGTTTCGAATAAAATGGTTAGTGGCTCCGCATTTGTGACAAGCCCCTGCTTTGCCTCTACATTCACCAGGATGGTATTTTCCACAATATTTGCATTTGGTCCTAGTAGCATTCTGCACACTACCCACACTAGTAGCAAGTCTAATAGATACCTCGAAATCAGGTTCAGTCGCCCTATTCTTATTTGATCGTTCCGGCATTGGGGTGGCCCGACTGAATTCATCTCTAGATTTTTTTCGCAAGTAAAGCTGAAAATAACTTAGAGGAACTTCTTTTGTAGGATTCTTTATTCCTTCTATCTCGTTGCATTTTTTTGTTGTACACCTCTTCCATTTTTTGAGCACGATTTGACAAAATGAAAAATTCCCATATTTTTGTGCCCCCAATCATCATTTTAATTTCATCATTTAACCCTTCTTCAAACCGAATGCACATTTCTTCTTCAGTTGGTACAAATTCTCAGGCATATTTGCTGAGGTATACAAATTTTTACTCATACTCAGCTACTGACCAATTTCCTTGGCGCAAGTAATGAAATTCCTTATTCTTTTTGTCTAGATACCTCTTGCTGACATATTTCTTTTTAAATTCACTTTGAAAGAATTCTCAAGTGATTTTCTCTTTCGACACTATAGCCACAATAGTCGACTACCAATTATAAGCTTCCTCTTTCAGTTGTGATACAGCACATCTTAGATAATCTTCAGGAGAACAAGTTATTTCTTCAAAAACTCTTATCGTATTTTGAAGCCAATACTCAGCTTTGACTGGATCATTATCTTACCTACCCCGTAATTTTTCAGCCCCACATTTTCTGAGTTTTTCGATCGGAGTATGTTTACTTGATTCAGTCACTGGAGGAGGTGCAGGTGTAACCGGAGGCTCTACAGGTGGCACAGTAGGGGAATGAGGTTGTTGAACCTGATTTTTCTATTGCATAAATTCGTTAAACCATTGATTCATAAACCCAAAGAACATGTTTTTAAGTTTTCATTCTTGAGCCGGAAGAATTGGGACATTACTACTTGTCCCATGTTCAGATGTTTGTACTATACTATTGGCCTCATCATGTTTAGCACATTCAAATCTATCAGACATCTTTACAATCTATAAGAAAAAAAAGGTTAGATCGGATCATACACATCACACTATCACAGATTTATATAGCATGTATTTCTAAACATTTTACACACTACTTCATTTTAAGAATCGACTAAACTGAAGCTCTGATACCAATAAATGTAACACCCATAACCCTTTATGAAGCATTACCACACTTTCTGAAATAAATACAAATATTTTATAACATTTAATAAAACATATCAGAAACCAATCATAAAATACTCATATTGTCCCTTGTGTGAGCCCTCGAGGCCCAATATACACCTTAGAAGTGAATCGGGACTAAACTGAATACTCAGGGAATTTTTCCCAAAATCTTAAAAATTTTCTTATGAGTAGGGGACACACGCCCGTGTGACGGGTTGTGTGAGCCACACGGCCAGGAGACACGCTCGTATTATAGGCCGTGTCCGTATTAGATGTGAGGTACACGGTCGTATCCAAGCCCATATCAATACCCGTGTAACTCTCTGACTTAGGTCACACGACCAACCACACGCCCATGTGCTAGGTCGTGTGCAAAAACCTGGGCATGCTGTTTCGAGTTTTAAGATGTAGGGGACACACGGCTAGACCAAATGCCCATGTGAGACACACGCCCATGTCTCTACCCGTGTTGACGAAAATATGCCATTTTATGGCCTCTTTTCTTGCCCATTCTTGACTTCAACCTACACACTTCAAATTTCATACATATATGCCATAACAAGGTCACCAAAGCAACTAATTCCTAACTTTCATATGGTCATATTATAACATATATTTTAACATTCTAATTAGAACATAAATCAATTCACACATGTAATTACCTATATCAACATGTTTTACCAATTTATTCATTACTATGCCTAGGAACTATCCATTCCTTAACCACACTAGTACTTATACCAAACATCATAAAACCATACATATATAAGTTAACTTGAAACATAAGCAAAATGGAATTATTGACATTTACACAACCATTTCAATCCCTATACATGCCATATAAACCATAGTATGTATAGCAAAATCTACCGGAGCAAGTTGGATAATGTGATCCGAAGTATTGATCCGACCTCCCGATTTCTCGAAAATCTATAGAGAACATTAAACAACACAAGTAAGCTTAATGAAGCTTAGTAAGTTCATTGGCTTAAAATATAAATCTTACCGAACATACTATAACAAGTCATTTAAATAAATTATTCAATATACAATTCTTGCCAAACACAACTTCCATCGATGAATTCACATATTTCATATCAATATCAATAATAACTTTAAATCTTCAAACATTAATTCCATATGTCACTTACCAACCCTTATCAAATTGGAGAATATCTTACAGATATGAGTACATCGTATACAGAAGATCGAAGGCTGCACAGAAGCACATAAGTGCTAAACAGAAACCCATAAGGGCTGAACGGAAACTCGTAAGAACTGAATGGAAACCCATAGGAGTTAAAACTGAAGCTCAAAAGAGCCAAACAGAAACCCATTAAATGGAAAGTAAACATGAAAGTTCGCATCAAATGTTGAACCACGGTTTACTTGGGTAATTTGCCGTAAATTCTTCCTTTGCATTAAATGATTACACTCAATCCCGCGTTCCGTTAATTTCGAACATTCAAATCAGTTTCATCACTTTAACAATATTTTTAGTTTCAAAAAATGACATGAATAAATACATATTACCATTCATCAATTTAACATATAACATTAAAGTTTAACCCTACGAACTTACTTGGGTTAAATTGTGGAATTTGTAGTAGTTCAGAGACTATTCTACTAATTTCCCTTTTTCACGATTACCTACGGGCTCTTGATCTAAAATATAAAATTATTCATTCATTAGCATATATTTCAACTCTAATTCACTTCACGATTAATACCCTTCAATTTTTGAAATTACTCAATTACCCTAATTTTTACAGTTTTTTGCAATTTAGTCCCTCACCAATTAGCCTATCGAATGAGCTAATTTTTCTCAATTGACAATTTATCTAAATATTTTTGATCAACAGAATTTTAGTATCGAACCCTAATATTTAATCTTTTTACAATTTGGTCCTAAAATCAATTTATATTAAAATCACTTGATAAAATCATCATATAATAAAATTAAAGCTCTAAATCCAAGTTATTTCATCACCAACATCCAGCACTCATCAATGGTAACTTTCAAAATTACCCATAAAATAAAAAACTAATGGCATAAATAGATGGACCTAATTTTAAAAGTCTCAAAAACATAAAAATTACAATAAATATAGAAGAATTGAACTCACATGGAGTAAAACTATGAAAAACCAGCTTTAGGAGCTTTCTTATGATTGTTTTTGGCTGAAGATTGATGAAGAAATATCTAGAAATTCAATTTGGTCATTGTTTTATTTTTACCTTAAATTCCCAAATGACCATTTTATACCTGAATCACCTAATTTCAAATTTTTCTCTGCTTATGCCGTCTCAACCTTTTAATAGGTGTCTAATTGCCTTTTTGGTCCTCCTTTATTCACCACTTAAGCTATTTAATCACTATTTCTTTAATTAACAAGTTTTGCACCTTTTTCAATCTTGTCCTTTTTAATTAATTAACTATCAAAATGTTTAAAAAAAATTTAACGAAACATTAATATTAACTTAATGACACTCCGTAAATATTTATAAAAATATTTACGGCTTGATTTATAAAATCGGGGTCTCGATACCCCGTTTTCATAGCCAATTTACCTAATAAATTCTTTTAAAAATCAAATCACTAATTCAAAAGTCTTCCTAAGATCACACTTGACTCGTAAATAATAATTAATAAAATTTTCAAACTCACTCATCGGATTTAGTGGTCTCGAACCACTGTTTCTGACACCACTAAAAATTAGGCTGTTACATTGAGCCCAAAGTCGTGACACCAAGCCTCTAATGTCGCAATATCATTGATGGTTTTCGAAGTGAAGAAATCATGGCCACTCAAGACTGATTTTTTTGAAATGAAGAAATCATGACCACTACCAAGGATGTCGCAACACTAGCTATTCGATGTCACAACATCGAGAACCCCCAAAGCTAAGATCGTGCCTATTGACGCTTGACGAGTGAAAAATTACAGAGGCAATTTTGTGTTCAAACAAGCTAAAGTCACTTCTCATTTAAGGGCATAATTGTCAATGTTAATTTTTTAAGAGTAGATTGTTAGAGGCTGATCATCTTTCTTTACTTTTCACAATTTTAGGTTAGGTTTCCTTTCTTTTCGTTTTTAGATTAGGTTTTTCCTTTTCTTTTTAGAATATATTTTCCTTTTATTATTTTTTCTTCTTATTTATTTTTAAATACTTTTGTAAATGAAGATGGATCAAGCTTTTGGGTTCCATTGGTTCCACATCGAAATGAGCATTTCTTACCCTTACCTTTATATTGTGCATATCAATCGTTCGATGAAATGTCTATTTGGATGTTAAGCTTTATTATGTGTTGATATTGTTTGTTGGTTAATTTATGAGTTGATTGTTAGATTAATTAATGTTTATGCTTGATTTTTTTTGTTGTTCTTTTATATTGAAATGCTTAATACACTAGAATTAACACATGTAGTGGACAATCTAGATAAATGATATTAAAAGGAAAGTTTATCATTAGATAGTTTGATATAATTGTACCAAATAAAGAGATTTAGAATAGATCTATATGCCTAGATGAGGCCAATAGGAGAGCTTAGGTGTTATCTTTAGTCTAGGATGAGACTGAGAGGAGATTCCTAGCTAAGAGTAGCAAATAATATAATCAGTATAAGTTTATTAGATTAGTTAGCGATTGATGAATCAATCAAATATCATTTTAATAATTTACATATATAAAACAATAGGAAGAAAGTTTAGCTTAGTTTTTTTAATTGATAGTTTAAATTTAGTTTACAACCACTTTATATTTGAATTTTCACTAATAATTTCTGACTTGATTAGATTAATAATTACTTAACTTGTAATTAACTTGATAAACATATTTATCAATTTGACAATCCCTTGGGTTTGATACTTGGAACACTCGACTTGTTCCATTGTAACACTAATAAATATTACAACTGACTTGTCACACTTGTAGTACACTGCTATATTTGTAAATGTATTTGTGTTAATTCACAGCCTTGGTGCACGTACATCGAGGCATAATCATTTGCCCAAGAAACTAGCATTCAATGCTCAAAATGCTAACCCAATAGAGAAATAGACAGTAGAAGACATTGATGAGATAAAAAAGCAATTGGCCCTGCTCACAAAGAACATAAAAAGGTTCTGTAACACCCTTAACTCGTATTTGTCGTCGGACTAAGGTTAAGAGGTGTTACTGGACATATTGGATCATATCACAAACATTTCACTAAGATCAAATATTCACAAACATTCCATAGTGAAATATACACATAGAGTCCCTTTAGAAGGTCTACGAGACCTTAAAAATGCTTTAGAAAGGGTTCGGGACTAAACCGATCACATATAGTCTTCTTGAAACTTTAAAATTTATCTAAGCTACAGAGGTCACACGCCCATGTGAGCAGGCCATGTGCCTCACACGGTCACCAAACATGCCCATGTGTCTAGGCTATAGAAAAATAGGGCATACATACTGACTTATCCACATGGCCACCAGACACGCCCGTGTATCTAGGCCGTGGAACACACTGACTTGTTTTATTTAAGTAGCAGGGGTCACACGGTTGAGTCACACGCCCTCCTCATGCACATATAAACCACATCATTTTGTACCATTTAAATACAATTAATATGCATCCAAAACATGTTATTTTATACATCAAACATGCCATAACAATTCTCTCTATTTCATCAACTCAAATCATAACCATTTCCTATACAAAACACATACCAAAGCAAACATGATTCATTTCTCATTTCACATTTATTCCTTCATTTACCAAAACACATATCACATTCATCAATTCGACCTATTTCAAATATGTGTTTTATCATCAATCACACACCAAGCTCGACTCATAAATCATCTACTAACAATTCACTGATCAAGTTTAAGATCATGCATTATAAGCAATTATTCAGCACCTACCAAATAATCAAGTAAAACAACTTGAACCATCATCAACCATACCAAACTACGCCATTACATAAGGCAACATATACACATCAAAATTAACATTGATTTCCAAGCCACATCTCATGGCAAATTGCATCAAACACATAAGCATCAATTTCCCAAATTACAAATACTCATCAAACAATCATAAAGCCTATACATGCCATATAACCAAGTCATAAAGTGTATAAATACCGAAATCATTAGCCAGATAGTGTGATGCGATCTCCGCTGACTTCCAACCCGAGAAAATCTCTAAAAAAATATAAACAAGGACAAACACATAGAGTAAGCTTTGAAAGCTTAGTAAGCTCGCATCTTAATAAACTTAACATAACAAATAATTTCATTACAATGCCATAAGCATGATATGCTATCTCACATGCCAAAACACAATTTATCTCAATTTTATAACATGATTTCATATCAAATCATCACCATTCAATAAGATACTTACTTACTAACTTTAGCTTTCACAAGCTTATTCAATTCGATTCTCATATAACATTCAATTCTCACTTTCATATAGCCAAATGAGCATATTTTGGAAAATAACATATTTAATCACATATCTTTCTCATATGAATCACATATCATCATTTATATACAAATTCACCTTTTATTCATATAGTATCTAACAATTTCACATATGCCACTTTATAAATCACATCTTATTCATTTGTTCATGTTTCATTTGCACATATTCACATTTCATTTGCATATACATCACATAACATTCTTTGCACATATATACTCACCTTTCATTATCAAATATTGTATACATTTCAACGTACCTGAACCAGAATGTCATTCACTTAATCATTTATTTCTTGGAAAACCCGTTGAACCATTTGGAATCAATAAGGATACTCCGATAGCTCGTAAAGCTCGTACAATGCCAACATCTCAGACATGGTCTTACATGTAATTAAATATCGATACCACTGTCCCAGATAGGGTCTTACACGAAATCATATACGATGCCGATGTCTCAGACATGATCTTACATGTAATCTCTAATTGATGCCAGTGTCCCAGACATGGTCTTACACGATATCTCAAATCATTGCCAACGTCCGAGACGTGGTCTTACACGAAATCATATCTCGAAATCCTATGTCATTACATATATATCCTCTACTATTCCTAGGGTTCGTACTGGGCTTTTCAGACGTAGTCACGTTATCGAAACTTTCTCGTATTCATATATTCTGCTTCTCGAACAATTTAATATCATAATAACATATATATAACTTATTCAAAATACATACATTTGAATTACCATTCGGCATTGAATTCAATCATACAAACAATATGCATTTATAACATGATTTTGTAATGTCTATTAAAATACGAACTTACCCTGTTCGTAGTAATGACAAATTAAGTCGACTAATTTAATATTTTGACTTTCCCTCGATCTAGATTCGAATTCCATTTTTGCCAATCTAATTAATATCAAAATTAACTTACTTATTCAACATTTCATTCAATTTTCGTCCAAGAACATATAAATGGGTAATTTGCATTTTAGCCCCTAACATTTCACATTTTTGCAATTTAGTCACTATTTCACAGAACACAAAATATTCAAAACTTCACCACACCTATGCTTGGCCAAATTTCACTAAGGTCCCTAGCAACCCATTTCTTTCATTTATTTCACATTTTGACCCCCTCAATTTACAAAATTCACTATTTAATCACAAATAGGCATTTTTACTAAAAATCACTTAATTAAACATGATAATCTAATAACATATATTTATTTTTCATCATCAAACAACAAAAACAACAAGCTCTCTTCAATGGAAAATCATAAAATACACAACCAATTCAAAAATTCAAGCATGGGCTAGTTAAAACACAAAACAACGATATCAAAAACGTAAAATTATCAAAAACCGAGCTAAACACATACCTTAATCAAGCTTTGACAAGGTCGAACCCTAGGAACTCTTTTTCTTTTCTTTTTCTTTTAAGTTTCGACAATGGTGATGAAAAACATGAACAAGTGATGTTTTGTTTTATTTTTTATTATCATTATTAACATAATTAACAAACTATCCTTAATGAAATAATAATAAAAGCTTAATAAATGGTTGTCCACTACCGCCTATACTATCATTTAATGGCATAATTTCATTTTATGGCCTCCACATTAAAAGAACATAGAAATATAGCACTTTAACAAATAGCAAGCCACTTTTACAATTTTACGCGATTAAGTCCTTTTATCGATTTAAACAACCAATCGATAAAATTATTTCACGAAATTTTCACACATATCAATTCATATGCTTTAAACACATAAAATAATATAAAAATAATTTTACGACCTCAAATTTGTGGTTTCGAAACTACTATTCTGACTAGGGTCTAAACCGGGCTATTACAGGTTCGCTAAGAAGGGAACTAAAATACATACCGCGAGACAAGGTAGAAGGATATTCAATGTTATTAATGTAAGGGATTGTTTCACTTACAATTAGAATGTTCTAATACTAAGAAGAAATATAAGTCATTTGCAATCACTCAGAGTGATGAAGAAAGTTTCGATGTAGATGAAGATGCGGGCAACTATGTTGCTTTTACTACCACTGTTCCAAACAATGTTCTAATAGATTCTGAAGAAGATTCGGATAATGATGATGTTCTTTTTAAATATTTGAAGGATACTTATAGCCACATGATAAAAAAAATTGAGATATTGAGTCAGTTGAATGGTTCCTTGAGGGAATAAACTATTATCCTTAATGTAGTAAATGAAAAGCTCAAAATTATGGTCCAAGAAGAGGATGATGTTTTGAAAGTAACCAAAAGTGAGCTAGATGATGCAAATGCTGTCTTGAAGAAGTTTGGAGGCCAAAGTGAGAAGTTTCATGAATTGAACCATGCCATAGAGGACTTGGTTACATCAATAAAGGTAAAGAACCTATCGCTCCTCTAATTTTTGTTAAAGTTAAAGATTTGGGTTCTTTTCATCATAAGGTAGGGAATAAAAGCTTTAGAAAGATTGTATATCATTATTGTGGTAAAGGTGGACATATTAGACCCCACTATTGTAGACTAATATGAGATTGGAAGAAATTCAACTCAATTGTAAAACTTGTTAGAACGATGAATAGAACAAAAGACCACAACATAAGCAGATTTGGGTAAGGAAGGATCGAACACATTTGAGTAATGCAGATCAACATTTGATTTATGCTTGTGTGAAACATGAGGTTGCACTTATGATGACAATGTTAAAGATTTATCAAGCATTGGAAAAACATCATCTAGGTTTCGTGGAAAACACTACTGTTTTTCCATAAGCTACAACTCTTGTTGATAAGGTAACATTCAATCTCATCCCCTTTAAACAATAAGATGGAAGCCAATAAGGGATGAATAGGGTAAGGGTGAGTAATGTTGTTAATTTGGTAATTCTGTCTACTTTGATTCTACTTATGGTTTTTTTTTTTATGGTTGCATTTTTTGTATCTTTGTCAAAAGGGGGGAGAATATGGTAGTACCAAATGAAAAGTTTTGTTCTTGGTTATGATTGCTACATTTCGCTTCGTTAAAGAGAGATATGGTGATAGTTTTTACTGCATATTTATGACCTCGGTGCATGCTTAATTGTTATATGATGAACAAGCATATTGATATGGGGTGTGATCAAGCGTGGTTCTATCTCTTAGGGGCAGACATATTCTAAATCTCTTGTTATTCAAAAATATGTTACGACATGGATCAAAATTATAAATTCTCTCATTTTCAGCTATTAAATAATAATTAAGTACTTGAAAAGCCTATTTTAAATTGTCAAGCTCCAATTTTTTTGCTATTGAGGTTTGATTATGAGTTATTAAAGGGTAAAATAATGAATAAAAATTTGCAATTTTTGGGGCTATTCTTAAAGGACCCAATAAATTCATAATTGGAATTAGAGGATCTTTTATGTAACTTGTTTGGATTGTGGGCTAACCATTGGTTGCAGGATTTTGTAAAAAATGTCAAGGGGGAGATTGTTGAGAAAGCTACTGTTGCTCATTCCATGTCCTGCTATAACGAAATTGTTTATCTACTTGGGCGATCGGCTTATTCCTTGAATATGTTTCGTTTGTGCTGAGTTCGGTCCACTTGAATGTAGCATATTTGACATGGATCGACTAAGGTGCTAAGACTCCCAACTGGATTGCTTGAGGTTATTGGATAAGCATTATAATCTTACTATTAATATTATTTTTAAGAGATAAAATATCATATTTATTTAAGAGAATTTTTGGGGCAATTGGAAGACTAATTTATGAAGACTTTTATGTGATAAATACTTAGGATAATTAATGGAATAGTTTCAACTTTTAAATAGGAGTTTAAAGCCTATCAAAACACTATTAATTGAGCACTTGAAGAGGCCTATAAATAGGATGTTTTATGCAGCACATCAAGAGCAGTTATGGAGTTTCTTTGTTGACAACTTTGTTATTTTCTTATGGTTATTTTTTACACTCTTTTAAGTATTCTTTGGTATTTGATTGTATTGTGAGGTATTTAGGTGAGTGATTTGTGACAATCAGGGTTGGTATTGAGGCTACAATTACTTCTTTATGTAAGGGCAGATGGGCTTAAGCCAATAGGTGATCTGAACGATTTTTTAATAAAATCATTCTTTGGATGAGGCTCTGCAAACGTAGGGTCATTGTGTCTAAATTGTGTTAAAAAAATATTGATTGTGTCGATTCTTTTTTGCTTTTATTTTTACGCTGCCTATTTTCATTTTAACTGATGTTACAACAAATGTTAAGCAAAGCTAATTTATCATATCTATAGACTAATTATTTTTTAAATATCTTATCAAGTTCAAGCTAATTAAGATATGAATAATGGTATTTTCAAAGAAAAATATGAAAAAATATGAATAACAAAGATTGTTAGGTTAAACTTTGTACCCAAAACTACTTGATATAAGAACTTAGGACGTGCTTGGTTAAGTTGAAAAGTAGAAAGAAAATAAATTAAAAGCATGTTTGATTTGAAAGAAAAGTAAGAGGAAAGAAATAGAATAGATAATTATTTTCTTTTCTAATACATAAAAACCTATCTATCCAAATGCAATGATAAGAAGAGAGAAGATAGAAAAAAATGATGTATATTATTTCAAAATTATATATTTTCAGAAATTTTATATTTTTCCTCTCATTTTTTATGTCTTCTAAGTAATAATTTTTTTTTTTACAATTTTTTCATCTTTCTTACCAAACACGCTTATAGAAAATAAATTAGTCTTGAATTTTTCATTTTTCCATTTTCCTTTCCACTTTCGAGCAAAGGTTTTTAGTCTCCATGGTCGCTTAATATAAAACATTGATAATGGTATTATTATACCATCTCTACGGGCTTCATTGTGAGCTTTGCTAATGTTATAGGAGACCTTGGAATCAAGAGCTAAATTCTAGATGATTTTTTTTGTTTTTTGTTTGGGGGAGTTATTCTAAACTGCCTGCCTTTATATAAAGGATGAACAAACAAGAAATTCCCTTATTTTAAGGGCCTTTGCCAAACTCCATCAACATGAATCCCACCAAAATTTGTTAGTTAGATAAATCCAATATTTTAATACCAATTAATGCTGAAATATTTGAGTTTTAACGCAGACATGCACTAAGCCAGAAAACACATCATAAAGTCATTCATCTCAAGTTATAATGTGCAAGCAATTTCGCTGTTATTTCATTCCCCCCCCCCCCCTTTTTTTTTTTTTGCAAATAGGCGATTTAAGCGGGCTTGAGATACGCCGATTTGCCGTCAGCACCACACACTTCTCGTTGCCTCGTAACTTTAGTCGTTAAAACTGATTAATTCAAACCCAAAAATTCTCTCTCCTCATTTTCAACAGCAAAAAGTAATATCTCTATTTTCCTTACTACGTCTTGTGAGTTACAATATTTATGTCTACAATGATTTATTTTCCTCCTATTTAAAAAACTATTTTTAGCATTTTATTTATTTTTTAAATTTTAATTTTTTTAAATCATTCCAAGATCGATAAAAAAATTAACGTTTTTAATTTTGCTGATATGGTGACATACACATAGATGACATGTTAGCGTTTAATTAATTTTCTAAAAATTTTAAAAAACTATAAAATATATTTTTTAAAAATAAAAAATATTAAAATTATTTAAAATTTTAAAAAATAATTAGATATTGGCATGTCATCCATGTGACAATCCACGTGTACATCATTTCAACAAAGTTAATAAAAATTAATTTTTACATCCATTTTGAGGTGATTTGACAAAAAAAAGTTCAAAGATTAAAATAATTGAAAAATTAAATGGATAACTAAAATAAATTTTTTAAAAAGTTGGATGGTCAAAAAATTCATTGTATCTATTTATTATTATAATATTATACATTATAACAATTTTATGTTTTATTATTTTTCTTATAAGGGATAGGGGTTATTCAATGATTAAACTTGAGACTAATGTTAACTGAAAATTTTAAACACAAGTCTTTTATCATCTTGTTGTAAGAATCTAACTTGAAACCAAACTAGTTAGACATCTTATTCTAGATTCAACTGGTTGAATCAATTAAATTGACTAATTTAATCATGTTAAAAATAAAAAACATAAAATAATTAAAAAATGAGAAAATTATATTTATAAAAAACTCAAAGATAAAAAGAACATAATAAAAATTTCAAAATTTTTGAATAATGGTTTTTATTCCTATCTTTAACTTTTTATTATATATCAATTTTTTATTCAATTGGTTGAATCAATTAACTTGCGTCTAACAACATTATTTACCATTTCACTAATAATTCAAAAGTATAACTTAAAATATATTATAATATTATGTATATGCAACATTTATTATAAAATAGAAAATATTAATCAATTTCAACATTTAATTTATTTGTTAAGGGTATTCATGGTATCTTTAAAATTTTGTAATCGATTCGTAAGTCCTTCCTATGTAGTAGTTTAAATGGTAAATTTATATATCAACTTGTGAATTTGAAATTTTATTTTATAAAAGGAAAAATGAAATCAGATCAAACTGTCATATGTGGATGTGAGTTTATTGTATGGTATGAAGAAAAAAAAAAAAAACCAGAATCAGCTCATTCATCATAATACTGACTAAAATTTTGAACTAATCGACATGGAACCAAAAGTCCCATTCTTGATTTCTTTTCCTTTCAAGGCATCACTTGAGTCTCTTCCTTCCCTTTCCCTCCACTCATCTCTATTTCCATCTTATAAATACAGTTGCCTCTAAATAAAGTCAGCTCATTCATTATAATACTAAAGACATCTAGTTGGGAGAACTTCAGTTATGGAGATTAAGGTAGAAGAAGAAGAATCCCACCGCGAACATGGTGAAGAAAAGCGACCACTCCTACAACATTTGTCCCCACTATCCCAAACTGAAAACAAAACCCTTATTCAGACTGCAATCAGTCAAACGTTTCAAAGCACTGCGCATTTGGCTAACCTCTTGCCCACCGGCACCGTCCTTGCTTTCCAACTTCTCTCCCCCATATTCACCAACCAAGGCAACTGTGACTCAACCTGTCGGTCAATGACGGCTGCCCTCCTACTGCTTTGTGGATTGTCATGTTTATTGTCGAGCTTCACAGACAGTTTCAGAGACAAGGATGGGAATGTCTGTTATGGGTTTGCTACATTGAATGGATTGTGGGTCATCGATGGTTCGGTCAGTGTTCCGCCTGAATTCGCCGCAAAATACCGACTCCGGTCCATAGATTTCATGCATGCTTTTATGTCGATGCTAGTGTTTGCAGCAGTGGCATTATTTGATCAGAATGTGGTGACTTGCTTTTACCCAACACCGTCTGCTCGAGTTCAGGAGATCCTCACGGCACTGCCGGTGGGGATCGGCGTCTGCTGCAGTGTGTTATTCGTTGTTTTTCCTACAACACGACATGGAATTGGCTTCCCCTTGTCTGCAAATTGACATTTTCCCCATTGATAAACAGTAACATATTGCATTTTGCATTTTTCTTTTTCCCCTTGTCCGCAAAAAAATATTCTTTTTCTTTTTTATTTTCTTTCTAAAATAAAAAATCATTTTTTTTTCTTTCTTTTCCTTTTTTTTCATTTTGCATTTTTTTTTCTTCCCTGTTGCCTTCTTCCCTTTTCCTGTTTCTCAACCTTAAACCAAATTGCAGCAAGGAAGTAACCGAAGAGTGGCAAGGAAGCAAAGCAGCAAAACTACGTTGATCTTCTTCCTTTTGCCTTTTGTTTTAGCTTTCCTTTCTTTCCTTCTAATCTTCGCTTCTCTCCCTTCTATTTCCTCTCACCCTCACGATCTTCACTTCCATCTTCCTTGTCATCAGCGTCTGCATCGTCGCCAAAAGCTAAAGTATCTTCTGAAGATAAATGCTTTAGCTAAACTTCAAAGTCACTTTAAAATTTATATTTATTCTTTTATCTGTGCTCCTTTTCTGTTCCTAATTTAAAAGGTTAGGGAATTAGATATTTGAATACTTAAGTTCTATTCCCTTCCCAAAGGAAGAATCGATGATGATATGAAGTTATGAAATTTTAGTTACTGATGTTGTTTTGTTCATCTATTTTCTAAATCACGAGAACAAGTTGAAAATTAAAGAGGCAAAAAATTTTAAATTTTCATATTAGCTATTTCTTTTGCAATGAGGGGTTTAGTGGTGCATAGTGAGTGACAATTGGGAGCCAAGAGTAGAGGTGACTGGCGGTGGAAACCTCGATGGCAATGCCTAGGGTTTATGGGAGGAAAAAAAGAACTGAAGAGAAAGAGGAAGAATAAAAAGGAGAATAAAGAAATAATAGAAAAAAAGGGTAGGAAAAAATAGGAAAGAAAGAAAAAAAAGTGTTATAAAATAATCAAATAAAAAAACACTTAAAGTAAATAGAGAATTTTCTCGTATCTCTTTTTTTATTTACAAAAGAGTTCTATTTTTAAGTAAATTGACATTGAATGCAATACAAAAAATGAAGCTTATTTAGGTGCTTCAATAATAAATTAAACAACTTGCATAATGAATGAGAGATTTTATCTTATAAGCGAGGGGTTTTAGAATATGGACATCCACATTTATTTGTAACAATTTTTTTTTAATCTTTTTATTTTTTGCTAATGTGGCATGTTGATGTAGCAGCACCACATAATAGTTGACTGAGCCAACACCATTAACGGTCACATCAGCTCCACCGTTAAATATTAATGGTCAACATTAATCAAATGGTCTATTTGGTCAATTTTGTTAGTTTAAGGGTTAGTTGAGTGCAAAAAATTCGAGAACTTATTATACCAATAAACCTTTTTTTTAATAGATGTCATTTAAGATTCCTTTCTTGAATGTATTTTTTTAACCAAATAACTTTAATAATTATTAGTGTCACTACAGCAAAACATGTTTTTCGCGGTATTTTTTTGACCCTATAGCGGCACTAATAAGCGTCACTAAAACAATTTGCGGCGTTTTTATAAGCGTCGCAAAAAACGTCGCTACAGATAATGCAACTAAATTTTACGGAGTTTATGTGGGAAAAAACCACTTAGAACATGACCTTTAGCGGCGCTTCTCCCAATAACGCCACTAAAGAACATGACTTTAGCGGCGCATTTACCAAAAAGCCGCTAAAGCTCATGTTCTTTAGCGGTGCTTTTCTCACAAACGCTAAAGATCATTTTTTTAGTGGCACTTTTAGTAAATGCGTCGCTAAAAGTCATCCTCTATAGCGGCGTTTGTGGTAAAAGCGTTGCTAAAGAACATAATCTTTAGTGGCATTTTTGGGAAAAGCGCCGCTAAATATTATGTTCTTTAGCTATATTTTTGGGAAAACGCCACTAATTTTAGCAGATTTTACCAATCCATTTTAATTCATATAGAACCCGAATTTTCAACATAATTTCATGTAACATCAAATCCAACCAAAAAATTCAAATCTAAATGATACTATAACGAAAGAAATATGTATACGATCTAAATTAATTAATGAAATAACAAAATATATTACATTCAAAAGTTATATTTTTAAGATATTCTCACAATAAGAAAAAAAAAGTCTAAGATGGTGGATTCTGCGATTGTTGAAACATCTTCATCATATTCTGAAGCTGTAGCTGGAGTTCGTCATATTTTCTTGTTGCTTCTGCTTCCCTCGCTGTTGCATTAGCTTTAAATTGTAGTTGGAGTTCTTCATATTTTCTTTGAGCCTCTGTTTCTCTTGATGCTACCTCCGCTTTAAGTTGAGCAATTTGCTCAACTGTGCTTGCTTGCATATAAGTCATCTGGTCTCTTAACCTCCGAACTTCAGCTTGAGTCTGATTCACCGAAGACATGTATTGCTGCGAGCTGGATCCAAAAAATTGAGTTTGGCTAACAAAAGATCCTTGAAATTGAACCCGACCATACCTTTCAAGACCCAAAACTTCAATAATAATTTTGTTATCAGTGTCATCCAGATTAACAGAGCTATCACTTGAAGTGATCACTTCATACTCCGCCCTTTTATCCTTTAGTTTCTCCTAATAAATCAATCAAGGAGTTAGAAACGAAATATATAATCAAACAAATACAACATAACTTGGCATTATTTGCATTACAAATGACAAATTAAACCATTATAATTAAACATGATAAATATTTAAAATAATTCAAATTTTATTAAGTAAATATACCATAATTTCTGCAGCTTTAGTAGGCATAGGAGATCCATCTTTCTTTCTATGTCTAATGTCAAAAAGCTGAAGGCATCTAACTTTTTGACCAGACGACAGTTCCTACAATATAGTAGGAAAAATATTATTTAGTAGAAAGTAATTAATATTGGACGCAATTAATAAATTCAAAATACCTCGTTATCATCTACACAAGCAAAACTTTTCGACTCAACTGTGTGCGTGAAATTTTTTTTTTTGCCTACTTGTAATTCCAGCTTGCTCATGATCCAACATAATGAAATTATTATTACGTATATAGTAACTACTATAAAGAAAAATAATTATAAGAGTTTGGAAGTTGATGCGTCGTTGAAGCACCAAATATATCCTATCCCTATAGAAATAATAAAAAGAATAGTATAAGGGAAGTAGGGCCAAATCCTCAGGGACTAGATTTGCACAATGTCTTGTTTCGTGAGATCCCAAACAGAATCGTGCCCAAGAAAACCTGCGTTCCTGGGGAAAAAAATAAAAAGACAAAATTAAAAGTTGATTGAAATTGTGAAATTAAATAAATTGAGAAAATTAAAATAGAGAATATAAAAATAAACAGAGTTTCAGAAAAGAGAGAGTTTCTTATGTGGCGAGATTCCAGCCTAAGGTTGTCTCGATCCTCCTTGGGTTCAATTGAGTGTGCCGTACATAGAAAATAGTACTGAAGCAATTAAGTGTTCCTTTCAGTCATTAGAGTTCGTGAATGCAACTTTCATCATCGAAGGAGACAAGGTCCCAGTGCTAAAAATATCCGAAGCTACGTGGATGAGCCTGCAACTGATGGTAGGAAAAGGAGCATTGCCTAGGAGGGGACTTGGAAAATACCTTCATAGACGGGTCGAAATGCCGATTTTGGTTGACAAGCGCGACCGTTTGGGCTTGGGGCATAGGCCAGACACCAAACAGAGGAAGGAGGAACTGAAGAGGAAGCAAGAGAGACGAAGGGCACTATTGAGTGGGGCTAAGGTCAAATGGGGATCAATGGCTTTTCCCCATATATCCAATACATTCGTATCGGAAGGAATTATTCATCCTGAACCGGGGATGACAAGAGAAGGAATGGCTGAGGATATAATGAAAACTTTGAGCATCAATACCGTAATTGAAGAGGGATCGAAGAAAAGAAACTTAGTAGGCATTTGCCCTTATGAGCCTGAAAGTGTTCTGAACAACTGGATTGTGGAGGAAATTCCTATAGTTTTTAGAGCTAACATAGAGTAATGTTCAAAACACACTTGTTGTTTTAAGCCTAGAAACAATAAGAATCTTTTGTGAAATAGTCTCATGTTCAAACATCTTTATTTTCAATAAAAATGCATTTTTATGTTTCATACCGGGCAAATATTTTTTTATTTATTCTCTCATTTCATTCATAATCACGTCATACAAATAAGCCACTCTTGGATTCGTTCTTTGGATATTCTTTCATACCTACAATAGGTTCGTAGATATCGATTTTATGAGCAATACTGCTATGGACCCAGAACTCCCTTGTAAACGAGACATGTGCTTAGAGGGGTCTCAGGATTTTACAGATGACGGAGATTATAGTTTATCCCCAGATTTGTTAATGATGGTAGAGCGGGAAGAGAAGCTGATTCTACCTCACAAAGAGACAATTGGGAATGTGATCTTGGAAGAAGGGAAAGAGGTGAACATTGACACTTGCATAAATAAGGAAACAATGCAGGATCTCTTTAAACTTCTGCAAGAGTTCAAAGATGTCTTCGCATAGTCATACCAAGACATGCCTAGGTTGAGTGCTGATGTTGCGGTACATCGTATCGCCATAAAAGAAGAATGCAAGCCGGTCCAACAGAAGCTCCGAAGGATAAGATCTGATGTTGCAGTAAAAATAAGAAAAGAAGTCA
Organism: Gossypium bickii; assembly: GCA_025503065.1. Lineage (NCBI taxonomy): Eukaryota > Viridiplantae > Streptophyta > Magnoliopsida > Malvales > Malvaceae > Gossypium > Gossypium bickii. The sequence goes on along the minus strand of CP106714.1, from coordinate 27,878,480 downwards.
ATAAGCAATTTGATACTGGGTTCTTACAAGTGGTGAATTACTCAGAATGGGTAGCCAATGTCGTCCCTATTCCTAATAAAGATGGGAAAGTACGGATGTGTGTAGATTATAGAGACTTAAACAAGGCCAGCCCAAAGGACAACTTCCCACTACCTCACATCGACACTTTGGTGGATAACATGGAAGGTTATTCACTGTTCTCCTTCATGGATGGTTTCTCTGGATACAATCAGATAAAGATGCATCCTGAAGACATGGAAAAGACCACATTCATAACTTTGTGGGGAACTTTTTGTTACAAGATGATGCCATTCGGGGTTAAAGAATACGGTAGCAACATACTAAAGAGCCATGGTAACCTTGTTTCACGACATGATGCACAAAGATATCGAGGTCTACATCGACGACATGATCGCGAAATCCCGAATGGAAAAGGAGCATGTACAGGATTTGAAGAGACTGTTTTTGAGGTTGAGTAAATTTCAACTAAAGCTCAACCCAACCAAGTGTACTTTTGGGGCTAGGTCAGGAAAACTACTTGGTTTCGTGGTCAGTGAAAAGGGAATTGAGGTTGACCCAGATAAAGTCAGGGCTGTACAAGAATTGCCTTCGCCGCGCACTCAAAAGGAAGTCCGAGGTTTTTTAGGAAGACTAAATTATATTGCCCGGTTCATTTCACAATTGACTGAGAAATGTAAACCCATATTTCTTCTTCTTAAGTAACAAAACCCAGGCATTTGGGACGACGAATGCCAGAAGGCTTTTGACAGAATTAAACAACACTTATCTAATACTCCAGTACTAATGCCACCCAGTCCGGATAAACCATTGATTTTGTATTTGACGGTATTTAATAATTTAATGGAATGTGTGCTCGGCCAACACGATGAGACAAGAAAGAAAGAAAAGGTGATATATTACCTCAGTAAGAAATTTACTGAGTATGAAAGGAGATACTCGCCAATTGAGAAATTATGTTGTGCCTTGGTCTGGACAACTTGGAGGTTGAGGCAGTACATGTTGTACCATACGACCTGGTTAATCTTGAAACTGGACCCTCTTAAGTACATGATGGAGTCAACTGCTCTAAATGGAAGAATGGCCTGATGGAAAATTTTGCTTCCAAATTTGACATAGTCTATGTGAACTAGAAAGCTATGAAAGGAAGTGCAATAGCAGATTTTCTAGCCAGCAGAGCTCTAGATGATTACGAGCCCTTGAACTTTGATTATCCTAATGAAGATCTGATCTTTGTAGCGACTACTAAGGAAGATACCCTAGAAGATCATCCTTGGAAATTGAACTTCGACGGAGTGTTAAATGCCGTTGGCAATGGAGTTGGGGTAGTCTTGATATCCCCAAGTGGAGATTATTATCCATTCACTTGCAAGTTGGATTTTGATTGCACAAACAATATGGTAGAATACGAAGCATGTATATCATGGGAATTCGAACAGCGATAGACCGCAAGGTTAAGATGCTAGAGGTATATGGAGATTCGGTGTTGGTGATCTATCAGCTCAAAGGAGAATGGGAAACGAGAGATCCTAAATTGATCAGTTATCGAAAGTTAGTTTTGGAGTTAATTGAGGAGTTTGATAATATCACCTTCTTTTACCTCCTGCGTGATGAAAACTAGATGGCTGACGCCTTGGCCACATTAGTTTCTATGATCAGAGTAAATGAACAGGAAAGTATGAAGCCTATCCAAATGAGTATCTGTGAGGTTCTGACTCACTGCTGCAATATCGAAGAAGAGGAAGAGAGAGATGAGCATCCTTGGTATCATGATATTCTGCGATATGTGAAGAGCCGTGAATACCCTGATCAAGCAACTGAAAATGATAGGAGAACATTAAGAAGACTGAGCAATGACTATGTCTTAGATGGAGAGATTCTGTATAAAAGAGGAAGGACTAGGTGCTGTTAAGATGCGTGGATGCTGTTGAGGCTAAGAAAATCCTGGAAGAAGTCCATGAAGGTTTATGCGGGACGCATGCCAATGGGTTTACAATGGCCAGGCAAATAATGAGATTCGGGTATTACTGATCCACGATGAAAGGAGATTGCATCCGTTACGCCAAGAAGTGCCACAAGTGCCAAATTTATGGAGACAAGATCCATGTGCCTCCTTCGCCTCTTCATGTTATGACTTCTCCATGGCCTTTCTCAATGTGGGGCATGGACGTCATTGGGCTGATTTCACCGAAGGCTTCTAATGGGAATCAATTCATTTTTGTGGTCATCGATAGGGAAATCATATGTCACTATGGTATGCCGGAAAGGATCGTATCTGACAATGCGTTAAACCCACAAATGACATCTTGAGTTTAAACAAACAAAAAAAAAATGGAAAGGCCAAGGTGAAAACCCACAAAGGGCATTTTGAGACCAAAGGAGCTTTGAATTGAAATCCCGTAAAGGGCAATTCAAATTTTTGAGAAGAAATAGGGCATGCACTAGCCATCCTATACCTGGGTTAACAATGAGGAGATATGCTACATCTTCGGGGCATTGACAAAGAACTACAGATCTCCTAAACACATGTTGAACTCAGAATGGTTTTCAAGAAGCTCGTACAGGGAAGCTCAGTCTGTGATATCTGAGGCACCAATTCCACCCTTACTTATTTTTTTTTACCTTAGCAAAATTTGTTTCCTTTGCTCAATCCATTTTTTACGGATTTCGTTCTGAATAAATTTCAGTTTATTCATCTCTATAGTCGTTTTCAAGCATTTCATATTGAAATAATGATTAATGAACTAATAATGCTTTCATAAAAGAAGTTTTGTATATTACTTTGAAAGTCTCTAAATTATGCAAGAATCTGAAACAGGACAATTATTTAGAACTCACCAAGCTTAAAGGGCTGGAAACACTTGAGAGATAAGTGTCTAAGCAATGGCTACATCTTCAAATTCTCTGTTGAAAATATCAGCTGAACAAGAAGACACACGTCAGGGATATCACCTTAACAAACGATGAGCAATGACAGCCCAAATGTTAAAAAAAAAAATGGATCATTCTCATGATATTTTGCATTCATTCATATAACATTCATAATACATCTGGTTAGGATCATTTTTTGATCGTGACATCCTAGTCATTTGGCATAAGCATAGACCCCATGAAATCAATTCTACAAGTAGGTTCCCTAGAGGACGATGTAGCAAAATTGATTAGAATTACAGATTTTGGCGAATCTTATCTCCATGTATCGGCAATGGAACAGATTTAAGCCACTAGCCTTATCTTCCTGAGATAGCAAGGGAGCGGGCCGAAATTACAAGTCTTATCTCCATGTATCGACAATGGAGCAGACTGAAGATTATAGATCTTGTCTCCTCGAGATAGCAGTGGGACAGATAAAATCAGGCGAATCTTATCTCCATGTAATGACAATGGAGCAGATTTAGGCCACTAGCCTTATTTTCCTAAGGTAGCAAAGGAGCAGGCTGAAATTACAAGTCTTATCTCCATGTATCGGCAATGGAGCAGACTAAAAATTGTAGATCTTGTCTCCTCGAGATAGCAGTGGGGTGGATCTAAGCGGGCGAATCTTATCTCCATGTACCGGCAATGGAGCAGATTTAGGCCACTAGCCTTATCTTCCCGAGATAGCAAGGGAGCAGGCTGAAATTACAAGTCTTATCTCAATGTATCACGAATGGAGCACACTAAAAATTGTAGATCTTGTCTTCTCGAGATAGAAGTGGGGCAGATCGAAGTGGTCGAATCTTATCTCCGTGTATCGGCAATGGAGCAGATTTAGGCCACTAGCCTTATGTTTCTGAGATAGCAAGGGAGCAAGCTGAAATTACAAGTCTTATCTTCATGTATCGGTAATGGAGCAGACTAAGGATTGTAGATCTTGTCTCCTTGAGATAGCAGTAGGGCAGATCGAAGTGGGCGAATCTTATCTCCATGTATCGACAATGGAGCAGATTTAGGCCACTAGCTTATCCCCCTAAGTAATAGTGGAATAGGCTAAAAATTACAAGTCTTATCTCCGTGTATCGGCAATGGAGCAGACTGAAGGTTGTAAATCTTGTCTCCCTAAGCAGTAGTGGAGCAGATTGAAGACGGCGAATCTTACATCTATACAGCAATGGAGCAGATTTAAGCCACCAGCCTTATCCCCCTAAGCAGTAGTGGAATAGGCTGAAAATTACAAGTCTTATCTCCATGTATCGACAATGGAGCAAACTAAAGATTGTAGATCTTGTCTCCCTAAGCAGTAGTGGAGTAGATTGAAGACGGCGAATCTTACATCCATATAGAAATGGAGCAGATTTAAGCCACCAGCCTTATCCCCCTAAGCAATAGTGGAACAGGCTGAAAATTACAAGTCTTATCTCCATGTATCGGCAATGGAGCAGACTGAAGATTGTAGATCCTGTCTCCCTAAGTAGTAGTGGAGTAGATCGAATGCGGCGAATCTTATCCCCATAAGCAATAGTGGAACAGGCTGAAGATTGCAGATCTTATCTCCCTAAGCAGTAGTGGAGCAGATCGAAGACGATGAGCCATATCTCCCTGAGCAGCAGTGGAACAGGCTGAAGATAACAGATCTTATCTCCCTAAGCAGTATTGGAGCAGATCAAATCTAAACGAATCTTATCTCAATGAAGCAGTAATAGAGCGTTTTGAAGCAAAAATTTCTATACCCTCGAATATGTAATGGGTTAGAGCGAGGCTACTTGAAGAAAAGAAGCACCAAAAGAAGTTAAGACTCAGCGAGGCCGAGAAAATTGGCCCTTTTAAAGTCTTTACTCCATGCCCGTTATACGACAATGAGCAAAGAGGGGCAGCTGAAGGGCCCAATTTTTAGCCCGGGCCCAAAATAAACCAAAAAAATAAAACATAAAGTCCAAAAAATTAAAAAACAGTCCATTTACACAATTAATAAACACCAACCCAAAATTTCAGCCCAAACACTAAAACCAAACCCAGCAAGCCTGCAACCTAAACAACAAATAGAAACCCTAGAGGACAGTGCCGCAGCTAGCAACCCCCAACGCCGCACGCCCCCCGCGTCGTACGGATCCAAGCCTCCTCCACGTCGCCATACCTGTGGAAAAGAAGAAGCAAAGCACATAACAGAATCTAGTTTGTTGTAGTTTATTTTTCCTAAAAAGGCTATTAAAGACGCATGCAAACAGTGTAAACAGACTTTTTTTTTACGAATACACATAAGAGAATACATAGAATATACGATTAATATCAAAAAGAGCAGAATTCAAGAAATAAAGAGGTTATTTTCTATTTTTATTTCTATTTCTCGTTTTGTTTTTTTTTTTTACTTTAAACCAGACAAAAAAAAAAAAAAAAAAAAAAGGGAAGCCTTACCTCCCTGGTGGCCGGAAGGGAGGAAGCCGAAGAGTCTTTCGGTCTTCTAGTGATCTTCGAAGGCTATTTTAGACATTTTAGGGCAGATCTAAGGTGTAGGGATTAAAACGGTCAATTTGGGGTGTTTTGGGCATTTCGCCACCACCGTGTATCTTTGGCCGTGAGAAGCGGATTAGCGGCGGTTCGTACACGCGTATCAACCGAAATCGCCCAGAAGAGAGAGTTTTTGAGTATCAGAAATTTTTTTAAAAAATTGAAGGAATGAATGAATTTTTAGAAAAAAATTGGCTTTTATAAGGTTGTTGAAACAATGTCGTTTCGTCCTGGGCATTTTAGAGCCAAAACGACGTCGTTTTGATAAGCCTGACCCGAATCCGACCCGATCCGCCTCAGGATCCGCGTGTTTTCTATGGAAGGGCTAATTTCACTTTTAGCCCTTCTGCTTTTTTTAAAAATTATAATCAAGTTTTTTTTATTTTCTAATTTGACCCTATAATTTAGGGCAATTTTAATCGGGTCCTTTATGAAACCCAGCATTTTGGAGGGAGGGAATATTTTCCCATTTAGTCCCTCCTTGTCATTCGCGCATTCAAATATGTCCCTTTCTCTTTTATTTTTTTAAATTCGCCCCAAATATCTGTTTTAAGCTCAATTTAGTCCCTTTTTTATATTTTATTTTATTATTACTATTATTATTATTAGTATCATTATTATTTAATATTATCTTTGTTACTGTTATTATTATTATTATTATTATTATTATTATTATTATTATTATTATTATATTTACTATTTTTATTTATTATTGTTATTATTATTATTTATTATTATTAATATTACTTTTATTTTCACTATTACTATTATTTTTTATTATTACTATTAATTTCAATATCATTACTATTATTTTATTATTAATACTATTTTTATTTTAACTATTACTTTTATTATTATTTTCATTACTATTTATATTATCATTATTACTATTATTATCACTAATTTAGTATTATTATTATTATTTTACTATTATAATTATTATTTTAATATTACTACTACTATTATTTTTTGATTATTTTATTTATAATTAACTTTATTGTTATTATTATTATATTTATTATTATTTTTCTATTATCAACATTATTACCGCTATTTTCATTATTATTATTATTATTATTATTATTATTATTATTTTTGTTTTTTTTTACTATTATTTGTTTATTAATATATTTTATTATTATTATTGCATTTTTTGTTACTATTGTTATTATTCTATGGTTTTTTTATTATTGTATATAGCTTCCATTTTTGTTACTATTCTCTTTTGTTTTATTTCATTTGTTTATCTTGCTTTTACTTTATTGTATTTTATTTCTACCTTTATTATTGTTATTATATTTTATCATCATCATGTTGTTATACAAGCTAGCATTGTAAATCATTTTACACTTTATTTTAAATTCATTTTCCATTTTATTACGATCGCATTACATTTTATCCGATTTTCAAAATAAGCAAACACTCTGCGTTCTAAGGTTCGAAGGAAATCGTACCCTAACTTACAGGGTTTCGATTTTTCTCTTCGAGTCTAATGAACCTATTATTTCTTTTTAAAAGTTAAATAAAAACTTATTCTCAAGAATTCAAAATTGTCATGTCCTAACTCACTGGATGTGATGTTTTGTTATCTCGGGATAAGGATTTCAAAAAAACAAAGGCAATATTCTGTATTTGGTATTTTGGGAAATCAAGCCCTAACTTACTGGGTTTCGATTTTTCATTAGACCCCAAATAATCGAATATCCTTCTTAGATTTAAACATATTAATTTTGAAAGGTGACCCAATCACACCTCAAAAAGATTGGTGGCGACTCTATTTTCCTTTTTAAAGTCAGCCCCATTTTCTAAATAAAAAATGGTTTCGACATAAGTGTCTTAAACCACACGCCCGTGTGCTCTGGCCTTGTGGTAATGCCTAGGTCGTGTGGAAGATAAAAAGTCCGTGTGAGGAGGGGCACATGGCTGTGTGACAGAGGCACACGCTTGTGTGAAGAGAGGCACACGGTCGTGTGACTGAAGTACACAGCCGTGTGGACTAGGGACACGGCCGTGGGAACAGGCCGTGTAACTCTCTGTCCATTGGCACTAAATTTGAGTACAGGGCTAACACGGCCATATGAGGGTCTCACATGCCCGTGTATCCACAATACACGACCGTGTTTCCCGAAACACATGCCCATGTGGAATCCTTAATTCCCGAATTAGTCACACGACCGTGTGACACCAAATCACTCAAACCTTAATACCCAAACTCACACGCCCGTGTGCCCGAGAGACACAGCCATATGAGAAACAATAAAATCCCCAAGTCAGCCAAACGACCGTGTGGCACCAAAATTGACCCAGAAACCCTAATGCCCAAAAGCAGACGACTGTGTGGAAACCCCAGTGGCCACAAAACCACCTTAGAAATAGCTTGTAAAACGTAAATATCACCCCCAAACACTTCCTAACCCTTATTAAGATTAACACATATTATAGTAACCCGATTTTGATGCAATTTAGTATCAAATCCACATTACGATTACCCCATAATCGAAACCCACACACGAATTTTCCCCACATTAAACAATTCAAAAATAGAGTTGAAGAGTTTTGAACCCACACCTGTTTCGTAATCGGAGACGTTCAGACACTAAATTGATGACAGATGAGTGAAACTGTAACACCCTGGTTTAGGGGCTATGCATGTTGGGTATAATTCAAGTGCTAGTAGGTTTTTGGTATGCTTGGGTGTGTTTTAGAGGTTTTGAGAATGCTCGGATTAAAGGCGAAGACTTTGGAAAATTTTGGATTTTTAAGTATTAAAGGGGAGCTTGGCTTCGGAGGTCTTAAGAGAATTAATTGGGAAGTTAAGACACAAGAATTGAGCTGGTAGAGTGGCAAGGGAGACGCCACTTAGAGCATGGGGAAGGTGACGCCTCAAGGTGCAAGGTGGGGCCAGAGTTTGAGCTACTAAGGCAACATTTTGCTTTTGTTTTTGCGTCAGGAGAGAGGGAAGTGATGGATTCGGCTATGGCACTTAAAAAGGGGAATTTGACTGAGTCAAATTATTTTAAATGGGTGGCTAGGAGAAGAGATGAGTTGGCTTTGGTTTGAATTTTTTGAAAGGTTTGTGGAGAGTAAATTTAGGAGTAGAAAAAGGGATTGGATGAGAGGAGGAAGTGTTGGACGGCTAGGGGGTTCTCTTGAGGGCATTTTTGGCATTGTTGTATGTGCTTAGGAGTGGCCGAATTCTATAAATAGGGGGTGCTCACCCTTTTGTCATCCTTTTCACCATTTATCCCCTCTCTGCCGAAAGTTGTTTCTTTCCTTTTCCTCACGTATTCTTTTCCTTTGCCGAGAGTAAGTCAAAGAAACCCTTTTCTTTCTCTTATTCCTTATAGCCAAAACCAAAAGTGGGCATAGCCTTTTGTGTACCTATTTCCCTCTTCCTTTGTACCTTTCTTTTAAACGTTGCTGAAACCGAAATCACCTCCAAAACTTGCTATTGCCGAATACCCCAATACCATCTAAAAGCCTTTCCGAACCTTTCAGTCTTTTTAGCCGAAGGGGATCTATTGTTAAGCCAGCGTGAGGGAGCACTCAGGGGCTGTTTAAATTCGGCTACTCATCAAGTGACTAAGTAGCATCCGGGATTCAGGTGGTTGGTAAGCAGTATGTGGTAGGTGTTCGGCCAAAGGCCACTTCATGATGTTTATTTGGTATAGGAGCCGAATCTAATATGGTTTCCTCTAGGGATTTCGACAAGCCTTTAGGTGCAACGTGTGACTTCAAGGTTTAGGTGATCTTATTAATCAGGTGCGTAATCATCGCACTGTTTCTTCGGTTATGTGTTTATTAACATATATTCCTATGTATGAATGTGTGGTAGCCGACACTAAAGGCTAAGGGAATGGACACCCTTGTTGGGGTAATCGGTTAGCAGGTTAGTCATTTGTGATATTAAATTATTTATGGTGCCTGTTTGATATGGTAATGAGCATGTGATTATACTCACCCTATATGTGATTTGACATGATGCATTGGCATATGTGCATGGGGATTGGCTTGATTAAAGAAGGACAGGGAGTACATATTATGTACGTGGTCTAATGATAGCTTTGGGCTACATTAGCGCTTGATAATTAGCTGTGTGCTACATCAAGGGAGATGTTGGCTAGGTGCCCATCTCGGTGGTTGATGGCTGTGTGCATCACCGTAGATGGATAATTGTGGGATCACTTAGGTGATCGGTGGCACAGCCACGGCCTTGTGCAGCAGGTCTGCCGAGGTAAGTTATGTGGGATCACTCGGTTGTGATCGGTGGATTAGCCACGGCCTTGGGCAGGGAGTCTGCTAAGGTTGGCGTATTGGATGGACTTAGGTTGGTTTGGGTCATAATTGCATATCTGTTGATATGGGCTGTGTGGGTATGGGCTAGGCCCATACGTGAGGGAACTTGTGTAATGATTATGCACTGAGTCAGTGGACTCACCCTATTTTTCTCAAACCATTTCAGGTGAAGCATGAACGTTGGACCGGGTTCGGAGTGGATGCAAGGTGGCCCATGCTGCAGAGGAAGATGTTTTGATAATTTTATGATATTTACTATTAAAGTATTTTATTTGATTAGGTTTGTAATAAGGGCCTTACTTTTATTATTTTTGATATTATTTTAATTACGTCTTGATTAAATTAAACCATTATGTGAAGATGATTTTATTTTAGCAACCAATTTATTCAAAGTATATATATATATATTTATTTTTACATCAAAGTTTTAATATGGATTATTTTTAATAACAAAGTTTTATCTATAATTTTAATAAAAGACATGGTTTTCAAAAAATTAACAAAATTTTCAAGTTTTATTCTAAGTCAAAAAGATTTTCAACCATCTTTCCGCAGTGACATAACCAGATCCGGTCAAGGCTCGTGGGCCGGGTTTGGGGGTGTTACAGTTTGGTACCAGAGCTCGGTTCAAAACTCGGCTTTAAGGGTTTTGGGCCCAAAAACATTTTCAAAAATGGGCTTTTCAAAAATATGGGTTTATGAAATATTTTTCAGGTTATTCTGGCATGGCACCTGTACCTCCGGCCCGAAGTCCACCAGGTAAGTACCTCTATTTGCTGAAGTGATTTGTTAAATGAATTATTATGGGCTTTTTATGGGCTCGTAGGTTAGAATATTAGGGTTATTGAACCCTAGGGCTAGTCTACTCAAACATATGCATAAGACTTAAAGCTACTAAACAAACCTACGACTAAGTCGCCAAGTTAGGGTGTGGTAACCCCTGTGCGCATGTCAAGGATTGGATTCGGAAGAGCTTGGTACTTAAGCAGTCCTCGTGACTCACCTCCTCTTCGCGGGATTCCTACCTGGTGCGTAGCTTCGGTTCACCCTAACCAAGAGGACTCAGTCATAGGCTAAACGTACTGAATAAAACCCGAGAGGGATTAGCCTTGTTTTATGGAAACCCTAGTTTCGAAAATCACTAAAGAAATTTTTTTTTCATAGTAACGAAAATTTATTTTTTGAAAATTTTTTTTTTCAAAATATTTACGACTTACCAAAATTACGAAATTACCCCTAGGGGCGAAATTACGAAAATACCCTTGATTTCCAAAATTATCGTATTACCTTGACCTTGATAAAATTCTCGTACTTTGTAAAAGTATCCAAAATTCCCTGATTTTGGAAGTTTATGAAAATACCCCTGTGTTAAAATTACTAAAATGCCCCTGACTTTCAAAATTTTCGGTTTAATCCCAATTTTAATAAAATTTCCCTACTTTGCAAAAGTATTCAAAAACTCTATTTTTGCGAAAATTCAAGATACCCTGATTTGAAAAATTTACAAAATTACCCCTGAGTGACAAAATTACCAAAATACCCCTGGTTTCCAAAATGTTGCCATATCTTTAAATTTTACAAATTTTCAGAAACACCCTCCAGATTTGGGTATTTCAAGGTGATCTGCTTTATTAAAGTTTTAAAATTTCTTTTATTATGAAAATACCCCTGTAGGAAAATGACGAAAATACCCCTCTGATAGAAAGAAGCGAGTAAATGTCCGAAGAGTGAATATGTATGAAAGGTATTAGGGAATGGATGTGCTTTTCCGTGTGAACTAGGATAGAGGACTTGAAACTTTGATTGCTCGAAAGAACAACTTCCAGAAACTTCTTTCCATAAAATTTGTTCATGGATAAATAGTGGAACAAATACTAATGCATAAAACTTTTAACCAGATCTGGACGTTAGACAATGAGCTCTAGAGGACGTGGTCGTCGTGGAAGAGGTAGAAGAAGAATGACTAGGTCGGAACCTGTTAGATCGGGCCAAGGATCAGATAATGAAGTACCACCGCCACCACCACCCCACCGTTAATGTTGAGCGGCGAGAGCTCGAGACGGGGAAGATCTTTGTGTCGCGGTCAGTCTTTGCGAGTTTTGGAATTGGTGGCTAGTGCAGGAGGAAATTCGGGAACACGTAAGTCTGTGCTGGAGCGGCTTCGAGCTAATGGAGCCGAAATGTTTCGTGGAGTGTTTGGGGTGGCACCCAGTACAGCTGAATATTGGTTGGAAGCAACCGAGCGAATTATGGATGAGCTCGATCTGAGTCCTGAGGAGAAAGTGAAAGGAATGGTGGCGCTACTTCGCGATGAGGCGTATCAATGGTGGCTAACAATTTGAGATAGTGTTACGGTGGAGGATCTCACCTGGGAGTACGTTAAGGCGGCGTACCAGAAGAAGTATGTTGGAACTCATTACATTGATGCGCAGAGGAAGGCGTTTCTAGGGCTGGTTTAGGGGAACAAGTCCGTAGCAGAATACGAGGCTGAATTCCTAAGGTTAAGCCGATATGCTAGGGGAGTAGTTGCTACGGAACATGAACGATGTGTACGGTTCGAGAACGGATTAAGGGATGACCTGAGACTATTGATAGCTCCTCACCAGGAACGGAAGTTCGCGGTGTTAGTAGAAAAAGCTAAAGTAGCTGAGGGAATTAAAGACTCTGTAAGGCAGAATAGGAACCGGGATAAGAGGAGTTCTGGACCGCCAGATTCGTTTGAGAGCTTTCAGAAAAGACCGAGGGTTGAAAATTCTACTCGTGTGACTAGGCCAGCTACGGAAAATCTGGATCGTCCGTGTGTTCGGTGTGGAAGATATCATGTTGGTGAGTGTTGGAATCGGGATCGAGAATGCTTCAGGTGTAAGTCTAAGTCTCACCTGATTAAGGATTGTCCCCAGAATCCGAATAGGGCTCGGATGGAAGACCAAGATTATGTGCAACCGGGCAGAAATGGTCAACAAGCAACAAGGGGTCGTGGTCCGAACCATGGAGGGAATGGTCCCGGCCGAGGTCGTGGAGCATTAGGCCGCGGTAATGGTGGCACTGAGGCAAGACAAACGGTGCAGTCTGCATGCGATTCGTCGAAGAGATGATAATGATGCACCAGATGAGTCAGCTGGTAAGTTTCTTAAGCCTGGAATATTCTTTATTGTGTTGTTTGCTGTAGTGGCAGTTTGTTGTATTGCTAGTAAAGTATCTAGAACCTTGAGTATGGACTTAGAAACTGTGCCTAGAAAAGGTGGATAGCTCTTTAAGATCAGAGTACGCAGCTATATCATAGTGTTGTGAATTTAGATGTACGACTGTTAGTCTAGCCAAGTAATTTCGAGGACGAAATTATTTTAAGGAGGGTAGAATTGTAACACCCTGGTTTAGGGGCTATGCATGTTGGGTATAATTCAAGTGCTAGTAGGTTTTTGGTATGCTTGGGTGTGTTTTAGAGGTTTTGAGAATGCTCGGATTAAAGGGGAAGACTTTGGAAAATTTTGGATTTTTAAGTATTAAAGGGGAGCTTGGTTTCGGAGGTCTTAAGAGAATTAATTGGGAAGTTAAGACACAAGAATTGAGCTGGTAGAGTGGCAAGGGAGACGCCACTTAGAGCATAGGGAAGGTGACGCCTCAAGGTGCAAGGGGGGCCAGAGTTCGAGCTGCTAAGGCAGCATTTTGCTTTTGTTTTTGCGTCAGGAGAGAGGGAAGTGATGGATTCGGCTATGGCACTTAAAAAGGGGAATTTGACTGAGTCAAATTATTTTAAATGGGTGGCTAGGAGAAGAGATGAGTTGGCTTTGGTTTGAATTTTTTGAAAGGTTGGTGGAGAGTAAATTTAGGAGTAGAAAAAGGGATTGGATGAGAGGAGGAAGTGTTGGGCTGGCTAGGGGTTCTCTTGAGGGCATTTTCGGCATTGTTGTATGTGCTTAGAAGTGGCCGAATTCTATAAATAGGGGGTGCTCACCCTTTTGTCATCCTTTTCTCCATTTATCCCCTCTCTGCCGAAAGTTGTTTCTTTCCTTTTCCTCACGTATTCTTTTCCTTTGCCGAGAGTAAGTCAAAGAAACCCTTTTCTTTCTCTTATTCCTTATAGCCAAAACCAAAAGTGGGCATAGCCTTTTGTGTACCTATTTCCCTCTTCCTTTGTACCTTTCTTTTAAATGTTGCTTAAACCGAAATCACCTCCAAAACTTGCTATTGCCGAATACCCCAACACCATCTAAAAGCCTTTCCGAACCTTTCAGTCTTTTTAGCCGAAGGGGATCTATTGTTAAGCCGGCGTGAGGGAGCACTCAGGGGCTGTTTAAATTCGGCTACTCATCAAGTGACTAAGTAGCATCCGGGATTCAGGTGGTTGGTAAGCAGTACGTGGTAGGTGTTCGGCCAAAGGCCACTTCTTGATGTTTATTTGGTATAGGAGCCGAATTTAATATGGTTTCCTCTAGGGATATCGACAAGCCTTTAGGTGCAACGTGTGACTTCGAGGTTTAGTTGATCGTATCAATCAGGTGTGTAATCATCGCACTGTTTCTTCGGTTAATTGTTTATTAACATATATTCCTATGTATGAATGTGTGGTAGCCGACACTAAAGGCTAAGGTAATGGACACCCTTGTTGGGGTAATCGATTAGCAGGTTAGTCATTTGTGATATTAAATTATTTATGGTGCCTGTTTGATATGGTAATGAGCATGTGATTATACTCACCCTATATGTGATTTGACATGATGCATTGGCATATGTGCATGGGGATTGGCTTGATCAAAGAAGGACAGGGAGTACATATTATGTACGTGGTCTAATGATAGCTTTGGGCTACATTAGCGCTTGATGATTAGCTGTGTGCTACATCAAGGGAGATGTTGGCTAGGTGCCCATCTCGGCGGTTGATGGCTGTGTGCATCACCGTAGATGGATAATTGTGGGATCACTTAGGTGATCGGTGGCACAGCCACACGCCTTGTGCAGGCAGTGCCGCCGGAGGTAAGTTATGTGGGATCACTCGGTTGTGATCGGTGGATTAGCCACGGCCTTGGGCAGGGAGTCTGCTAAGGTTGGCGTATTGGATGGACTTAGGTTGGTTTGGGTCATAATTGCATATCTGTTGATATGGGTGTGTGGGGTATGGGCTAGGCCCATACGTGAGGGAACTTGTGTAATGATTATGCACTGAGTCAGTGGACTCACCCTATTTTTCTCAAACCATTTCAGGTGAAGCATGAACGTTGGACCGGGTTCGGAGTGGATGCAAGGTGGCCCATGCTGCAGAGGAAGATGTTTTGATAATTTTATGATATTTTACTATTAAAGTATTTTATTTGATTAGGTTTGTAATAAGGGCCTTACTTTTATTATTTTTGATATTATTTTAATTACGTCTTGATTAAATTAAACCATTATGTGAAGATGATTTTATTTTAGCAACCAATTTATTCAAAGTATATATATATATTTATTTTTACATCAAAGTTTTAATATGGATTATTTTTAATAACAAAGTTTTATCTATAATTTTAATAAAAGACATGGTTTTCAAAAAATTAACAAAATTTTCAAGTTTTATTCTAAGTCAAAAAGATTTTCAACCATCTTTCCGCAGTGACATAACCAGATCCGGTCAAGGCTCGTGGGCCGGGTTTGGGGGTGTTACAGAAACTTTTCCCAGATCCGTTGGCAAAACCCATTTTCCAAAGAAGAAGAAGAAGTGAAGAGAAATAAAAAACCAAAAGAGTGCCAAAGAATAAAAAGAACGTCTAGAAAAAAAAAAAAAACAAAACCAACAACAACAAAAAATAATAAAATAATAAAATAAATAAAAACTAAAAATATAAATAACTATTTATAAATATTAACATAAACAAAACAAAATAAATCGTTCCTTCAAGCACACACACAAGACTCGAACCCAAAACCTTAAGGTAAACTAACACCCCGCCAACCACCAAACACCAAACCAGTAGGCCCATTCTGTCACTTAGACGCGCCACTAAATTCAATAGCACTGCCAACTCACTAACCCTAACCACAAAACCTAAAACTTCTAGCCCCAACATTTGGGCATTACAAGGGGTTTCAGAAAAATTAAGGATTTTGGGGAGGGGGAATTGATTTGGGGAAAAGAAATTGGGGAAAAAAAGGGTCTAGGAAAGAAACTTAGAGATTTTGGGGAGAGGGGGAACTGATTTGGGGAAATAAATTGGGAAAAAAAGAAAGGGGTTTGGGAAAAAAACTTAAGGATTTCGGGGAGAGGGGGAATTGATTTGGGAAAAAGAATTTGGAGTTTCGAGGCTAACAAAACGATGTTGTTTCGCAAAAAAATAATATATATTCGCCGCATTTATGAAAAAATGCCGCTATAGTTCTACCATTTTGCGGCGTTTATTCAAAAACGCTGCTAATGCCTTACCTTTTGCAGCATTTTTCGATTAGTGCCACTAATGTGTAACCTTTGCAGCATTTTCGATCCAAACGTCGCTAAAAACACCGTTAAAAGCTTAATTTCCAGTAGCATGTCAAGGTTTATGTGAATATTTTTCACCTGAACTTGAGTCCTATAGGCATTGAGCTCAAGCTTTTTCTGTAAAGATTCACAATGAAATTTGATTCTCATTGTTTGGGACATGATGATACTTAATGAATTTGATCTTAGTTAATTTAATTTCTACATTAGTGTGTATCGTGGAGATCTTCTACTTATATGGATTTTTTTCTTTTCAATAATTTTAAAAACTGTTTTACTTAATTTTTGTAATAGATTTTTAAAAAAAATTACTTAAAATCTAAGATAAAAACAACATTTGAAAACCATCTGCCTATATGCATTCAAAAGTAATTAATTAACATGACTCAACATATTCTTTTGTTATTTTTCTAATAAAAACTAATATTACATTTCCATACAATTTTGCACGTTAAAGATTGTGGAAATTGAATTTTAAATTTTAGAAATTATAAAACATTCAGTGTTTCAGGTGCTTTTTACTTTTTACACAAATTCATTTATTAACTCATATTTGTTATTTTTCATCATATATATAATAATGATTTGATACAATACGTAACATTCCAAAATTTTCTATGTTATTATGTGGTACTGTTCTGAGATGTGTATAGGAATTTCCAAATAATAAATTTGGACTTAATTAGTGTTTGCAATGAAGGTATGATATTGGAGGATTTAATTACAAGAAGTGATATTGTGAGAAATTACTAAATAGTGCAGTTTTAGTAATTAGAGGAACTAGTGGTAAAGTGAATGTGAGATTATGAAGATAAAATTTCATTAGGATTTATAATTATGAAATTAGAATTCATTATGGGTGAGGATGGGAAGTGTTTTGAGTCATTGGATAAAACTTTAAAACAAGGGACTTTTAGGAACCACCCTTTTTCTTAACTTTTGACCAGCCCCGTTTTTAAAATGTCAAGGAGGAAAGATGAGAAAAATTCTTTCCCATGCTTGCCGTCCATCATTGTTGAAAAGGAAAAAAAAAATTATTCCTTTCATTTTTACATCTCTTTTCTTCAAATTCTTGCAAATTTGACTTGAATAAATCGTGTTTTTACTTGGTTCCCATCACATCATTATTTTTTTTAAGCCTAGGGTTTCATGATCTAGAGTGAAAAAGTGAAGGTTGGGGTGAGAAAGCTTAAGGGAGGTAAGAAAGGGTTAGTCTCATCATTCCATCACTTTTATTTTAAGCACTTGTAACAATTCGTTTTTTAGTGGTGTCAGGAACAGTGATTTCAGAATTATAATTCTGACGAGTGAGTTTGTAAATATTATTATTTAATATTTACAAGTTAAGTATTATGATATAGTGAATTTTTATTTGATAATTTTATTTAACTGGATAATTAGTTAAGTATAAGTAGGTTGTCCCTAAAGTCAAGTAATTTTGGAAAATGAGGTATCAAAATCTCGTTTCTATAAACCGAGTAAATATTTTTATTAAATATTTATGGAGTTATTATATAGGTGTATTGAAGTGATCAGTTCAGAAATTTTAATATTTGGATAGTTAATTAAGGAAAATGACTATATTGTAAAAGATGTAAAAGTTAATCGTTATTGATTTTTATTAACTAAAATATATAATTAATGTTTGTTTAAGGTCTAAAGTGGCAATTTACCACCTTGTGAATGTGGGTGGACGGTCAATGCTTATTGTTTTTTTAATTATTTTAATGTTAAATTAAATTAAATAGTTAAGTAAATATTACAAAACATTATAAAACATAAAAAAGAGAAAAAGACATTATCATCTTTATTTTTCCCCTTCACCACTGATTCTCCATGGATGAATAAACAAGCTTTCAGCCAAGCTTGTTCTTCAAATTTGGTAAGCCGATTTTAACTCATTTCTTATAATCTTTATGTTCTTGAGATTGTTGCAACTGGGTCTAGTTAACCCCGTATCTCCGGTTTCAAAATTGTTAAAGATTTTAAAACTTGTCATTGATGAATCTTAGATATTCTTGATAGAAAATAGTAGATTTGGAAGTTATGAAATGTTTAAGGACTATTTTATAAAGTAAATTTTGTTAATTTTGTATTTTGGGACTAAATTGTGAATATGTAAAAAGTGACATTAAATTTCTATAAAATTAGATTTTTGAGGGATGTAGAAGGATAATTGAAATTAGAATGAAAAAAAAGAAGCTCAATTGTGAAAATTATGTTTTTTTTTCGATTTTAGAGACTAAATTGAATAAAATGTAAAAGTTTAGGGAAATTATATAAAATGTAATTTAAAGATTATAAGCATGAATTTGAGTAGTATTATGAGATTGGTATTGATATTTTGAATCTTAAATTTTATTTAGATCAAGTTGTTGACTTAGGCGAAAAAGGAAAACTGTCGAGTAGTCACTAGTATCTAAAGTGCTATCGTTTTGTCAGATAAGTTCATATGGAATTTGTTGTATTCTATTATTATGTTTGAAATTTTTGTCTATACCTATTAATTATATATATAAGTGTAATTTTTATCAATACAACATCTATCGGGCTAAATATGTAAAATAAGAAATTTAAATGACAATAGTGAATAAATCAAGAGTATTGACAGATTGAAGCTGTGATATGATTGAATGATGTGTATATGATGTATATTAACTTGAGTTTGATATGTTCTTATTTGAGATTAAAATTATGGTTATAAACCAATATCTCACCTATTTGATCTTGTTGTATTGTACCATGATAGAGAACTATTTTGCATAATGATTTGTATTTTGTTAATTGATCAAGGTAAGCTCATATAGTATAACTAAGTTTAAATTGTTGTTGAACTATGTTTAAATATGTATTCATGTTTTATTGAAAGTTTGAATTGTATATAAGCTAGTACACAAATTGAGAATTGAATCTAATTGAAATGAGTTGTTGTGAAATGGTATGATTTGAGATTAAATCCCGATGAAACTAGTAAAAGTCTCGTATATGAGGTTATGAGTTCTTGCCTAGGTTCTTAACTCTTGCGTATGTTGCGAACTGAAGGCTACAGATTTAGGTTCCTAATTCCTGTATATATTACAAAATGGAGAATATAGATTCAGGCTCCCAACTCTTACATAAGTTGCAAACTAGAGAATACAGGTTTAGGTTCCCAGCTCCTGCATATGTTGCGGACTAGAGAATACAGGTTTAGGTTCCCAGCTCCTATATATGTTGCGGACGGGAGAATACAGGTTTAGGTTCCCAGCTCTTGCATATGTTGTGGATTGGAGAATACAATAATAGGCACTGGCCAGGCAAATGTTTTGTGTAGGTTCAAGCCTAACGGGTGACCATACATTATTACTTTCACCTGTATATGGAGTACTTTTATGAAATTTCATTGGGTAATATTGTGATGATTTTATGCCATTGATTACTGGCTAAGATATACTTATGAGTTGAATATAACGTATTAGTTCATTTGAAATGAAAATGTGAACAATTGTGGTTGTATATGTGATTGAGTTCAAACCTTATATGTCTAATGATGTTGTTTGAATCTTGATAAGTGTTCCTGATGCGAATTGAAGGGTGAATGTAAGCAAGGTGACAAATTAGAATACGAATTCACGTTATATTTTAAGTTGAATGTGGTGTTTCACCATTTGAGTTTATATATGTAGATTTGGTTTAAACCTCACTTGATTGATGTTGTTTTTAGATGCCATGATAGGTGAAATTGTTTCATATTAATTGGAGTATTCGTTAAATGGTTGAGGTAAGCTATTTGTTTATATTGTATGAACTTACTAAGTATTTTATATACTTACTCGTGTTACAACTTTTATGTAGGTTTTGGATGTCCTGGACGTGTCGATCGGATCACCGGGAAGCTTACACACATCAACTTCCAATTTGGTAGATTTTTTATGTTTGAAGTTGGTTACTTGTGGCATATACATAGGTTGAATGAACTTAAGCTAGTTAAAGTCTATTTTAGTAAAATAACCTTGTATATGTAAATCTATGGTTGTGGCTTCATATTGGATATTTGGTATTTGCTAAGTTTAGTATGCTTGAATGTTAAAGAAATGACAAAGCGTAATTGGTAATATACATGTGAATTCAATTGTGGTATAAAATGGTGTAAGACTTGGTTTGAATGGTATTTGATTTGAAATATTGATTTATTGGTGCCAATGAGAGCAAATTAGTTGTTTGATAAAATGATTAGGTAAATTGGTTTTTTGACTTGGGAATATGCATGTTTTGATGTTGGTTTGAATAGCATGAAAGGGCATTATAGGTCATTTGATTTGAATGGTATGAAAATTACTTTAAACAGGTCATTTATGCTGTAGACGGCCGTGTGCCACACACAGGTGATTGACTCGACCATGAGTGCTATACGTTCAGGTTGATTTTTAGTTTACACAACCATATGTTGTTACATGGCTTGGCAACACGGACATGTGACCCTATATTGCACGACATCAGGATATTACATGGTTTGAGGACATGGGTGTCTGACCTTGCACCACACAGTCGTGTGACTCTTGTTTTGCACTTATGCTTATTAATTTGTAAACGTGTTAGATTGGTCCTGATTTAGTTCCAAGTTTGCTCAAAGGCTTCCGTAAGCCTGATTAAGACTTGTTTTTGATTGTAATGCATGTTTAACATGGAATTAGTTTGTATTTATTGATTATTGAGTATTACTGAGTAAGTTTCTTGTGAATGTTTCGGTTTATTATTGTAGCATCCTATAGCTTGGATCCGACAACTAGACCGGGTATAAGGTATTACAACACTCATGTTGCTTAAGTTGTTAAGCTTTTTTTGTGAGTATTTATTATGGGTATTTATTGTGTAATTGAGTAAAAAACTTTAGAAGAAGATTCAAACAAGGGAAAAGATAGGATTGTTAAGTGAATGAGGAGAAATAAGCTTTCTCCTATTTTGTTCTTTTGGAAGGTAAATTCTCACGGATCCATTCTTACCTTATAATGAAAATATTGCTAATGTAATATTTAATAGAACATATATTAAGTGAAAATGAGTATTTAAGTATGTAATTATAAAATAGGAGACAATAACTAGTAAAGGTGTAAATATGTTCAACATAGTAGCTTAAACTTATTGAATAAAGAAAATGAATTAATTTGAGTTGTTAAGGCCAATCATAGTATATGTGGCTTAAATATTACTAACATGGACATATGACTTATATTGTTAAATGGGCTAATTGTTGGGATTTAATGTTCTTAGTGTAGGTTTTTTTTTTTATCATAATGTACTTGTAATTTTTCTAATAAATTATTTTAATGAAATTACATCATTCACATTAATATCATTTGAAATTTTCCTATTTTCACACAAAGCAAAATGAACAAGTAAATAATGGCTCACTAATTACCTAGTGCTTAACTAATATTAAGTTGCATTATCTGGTTAGATCACAATACGAGAAGGCAACTTATATTAGTAGGTAACCCAAATGGTTGATAATCTATTTGAAATTTAGCAAATCGATTTAAAAGACTTGTGTTGTCTACCAAGTCCAAATAGAAAGATACATTGTCTTGGGTATTGGAGTGAATGACTCCTAAAAGATAGAGATATAGATGTGATTGTCTAGATTGACAATACATTAGATAGGACCAAGTAGAATGAATCTTTGATATATTAATGGATTTATTCACTTGTGACATTCATAGTGTGGCTTACCTTAATCTTGAGTAAGTGATAAACTATGTCTGTGTGACTCTTATACTTTGATGTATTGGAAGTCTGAGTTCAATTGGTAATAGAGCCGAAAGTTGGTACATTGGGCATTTGATTTTTTTATGACATAGCCTTACTTACAATAATGGAATTTATAGCCCAGGTAAATGGTAAATGATATCTTCTCATTTTCATTACATGATAGATTAAAAAGTAACATGGTCACGAGTCATTTGAAAGTCATTTGTCTAAGAAAAATGATTTAATTACTATGTGTTAGTAATTGATTAATGGTTACCATGATATCAAATAAGATCATATTGGGTAAATTGATTTAACCTAAAAAGATTAAGAATATTCAATAAGGTAACACACATATGACGAGGTCATTAGACAAGCACTAGATAAGTAGCTTTCGTAATGGTATATAATAGGGAGAGCTCATTCATGGTACTTTATTAGAATTCCTCCGTGATTAAATAATGTTGTATGAGGAGGTCACTAGACAACCACTAGATTAGTATCTTTCATTATGGTATATAATAGGGAGAGCAAATTCATGATACTTTGGTAGAATTCTTCCATGACTAAATGATCTGCCATAATTCAGTGTAGCATATTAAACTATTGTTTGCACTTAAGGAGTCTGAATACAAGCATTTTCATTCAATTTTAGTTAAGTTTCTTTAATATTACTTATACCTAATAAAATGTGTGAATTGAGTCTTTTATTGACCTCCAAGGTCGAATGAGACCTAAGCAAAAGTTAATGTACTTCGTGAGTGTGCAAGAGACCATTAAAAGGCATTTTAGACTGATACTAGACGCTATGGTGCAACACGGGAGGTCCGATGTCACAACATGGAGAAAGTACAAAAATGCCTTCGATGTCGTGACATTGACTAAGGATGTTGCGACATACCCCTAAGGCATCCCAACGAGGAGCATACTAACTTCTATGTCGCGATAGAGGTCTTGGTTTCTTTGTCATGATATCAACTTTGGGACAAAAATTAAACACAAAGCAAGGGTGTTTTGGTTCGTACAATCGAACTTAAAGCTTGGGAACGTCATCTGACCTAGGGTTAAGGACAACAGCCACCTAAAGGTTATAAATAGGCTCCGTTGGCACATGTTATAGACACCATTCCATTAGCCTAGATTCTCTCTTTATATTTACTTTCATTTTCTTTCTTTCGTAGTCTTTTTAGAGTTTAGTTTATTTGCTCATTGCTTTCCTTCAAGAGATCTGATTTGTAAAAGTGATCAACTTATGGGGATTCGTGTTTATTTATATAAATCAGGCTTTTCTTAAACTCTACACTTCAATTCATTCACCATGTTTTATTCTTCCATCTATTCCATGTTGTTTATGAAAGCCATGAAGAACTAATCCTTCTGTGGGGGATTAATGAATGGAGGCATGATCTATTAACTATTTTGTAGGGTTACTCAACGGATTATTTGTTTGGGAAAGGAAGAGTGCGAAACAAACCCTAAGCCTAACAACCCCAGGAAGTCATCAAGGTGGGAATTAACCAAAATTTGGTATTATCCATCCATGAACACCTTCACCTCAAGCCAGTCTGGATTGTGAGGTCGGAAGATAAGTAGTCCTTGTTGACTCGTTATGTTAGTGAAATATCGGAAGATCCTGCTAGGGTTGCGACTACTTAGTTAAAAAAGAACCCAAAATGACAGTTGATTAAGATTGCCGAAGCAAGTTAATCACCATCATCATATTTGATTTCTTCTACTTTTTCTATCTCTTGAAATTTAATTTTTCTTTTATGTTATTTTGTTTTATTATTAGTACTATAAAACTCCCAAAAATATCTTATTTATGTTTCCATACTATTACTTGATTAAAGTATTAATTAGATCTTTTAGTGTGTAGGTTAAAATTGATCTAGCCTTCGCCTCCCTTGGGTACGATTCTAGGAGTACTCACCCACTCTGTTATAAAACTATATTACAATTAGACTCGTATAATTGTGGATATTGCCTCATAATTCTATATTTTAATGCAGTATTCACACTCTAGATGTTAGTACATCCGGAGGCGGTCAAATTGTTGGCGCCATTGCCGAGGAGGTACCGTTACTAGGTTAATTTTAATTTTTGCACATAAAAGAATAATTAGGAAATTTGTAGGTTAGATGAGATTTTATTTTATTTATTGTTACTAATCTCCTTTTTCTAGGTTTAGTGCATCACTCGCAGTAGGGGCACACCTATTGTAGTAGCCACCAATCTAGAAAGAATAATCCGAAGAAACTGCTGTCAGCAACAGTAGCACCAGATGCAGGATCCATCACCTGCTGCAGGTAGCGTACCACGTGAAAATCCATTGTTTGACAACGGTGATGATAATGCCCTAGGAAATCCACCAGAACCATAGCTACCCACAAACATACATATGGCTCAATATGAAAGAACCCTAAGGGATTATGCCTTACCAAGCTTGGATATGGTTCAAGAAAGTATAGCGAGGCTGAAAATTAGAGCTAATAATTTTAAGATAAAACCGACTATGATTCAGTTGGTAACAATATGCAGTTTAGGGGCACAATGATAGAGGAACCTAACCAACCTTTAAAATGGTTTCTCCAACTTTATGATACTTTTAAGTATAACGGGGTCACTAATAACACTATTCATCTTTAGTTGTTCCTCTTCTCCTTGATTGATAACACTTTTTCTTGGTTAGACTCACAGACACCAGGGTCTATCACGACATGGGATGAACTCGCTGGAAAGTTCTTACAGAAGTTTTTCTCGATTAGCAAATGTAACAACCCAGTTTTAGCTAAATCAGAATAGTGATTTCAGAACCACAAATCCAATGTCAGAAAATTGTTTTAATATTATTTTTGGTATTTACAACATGTTATTTGATAAGTTTAAAAATTTCGTGAGCCAATTTTATCGATTGGTTGGTTAATTTGATAAAAAAGGATTAAATCGCGTAAAATGCAAAAGTTGCATTCTACTTGTTAAAGGTGTTTAACTGCTATGATTTAATAAATAAAAGGTCCTTATAATGTTATTAATCCATGATTAGAGTAAGTGGACAATTATGGCCATCCATTATATGTTTTTATATGTTTATAACAAAGGTTAAAATGGTAAATTATAAAATAAGTTAAGTTAAATTATAAAAACACAGAGTATCATCTTTGTTTCTTTTTGTTTCAACTGAAACTAGGGCTAAGGGAAGCCATTTTTGGGTGTTCAAGCATTCGGCCATTTCATTCCCTAATAGTAAGTCCGTTTTTGCTCAGTTTTTCATGATTTCTATGTTTTTGTAATCGCTGCAGCTCAATCTAGCTAGCCCGTACATTTAATTTCAAAACTGTTAAAGATTTTAAGAGTTTCCATTGTTGAATCTATGTGTTATTTGATGTTTAATGTTGAAATATGAAAGCTTGATGATAGTTTTACATGTTTTGTTAAGTGATTTTTTTATGAAAATGCATAATAGGGATTAAATTGAGAAAATGTGAAAATATGTGTTTAAATATGTGAATAAATGAAAAATATGGGTTGATATGTGTATTAGGGAAATTCTGCTAGCATATGATTGGATGAAATTGCATCGATTTGTGATAGTGCGTAATAAGGACTAAATTGTAGAAGTTGTGAAATACTTGGGTAATAGTGTAAAAGTGCTTTAAAGTGTGATATGGATTAAATTGAAAGAATATGCGATTGAATAACTTAATTTTGAATTCATATAAATTAAGAAAGAAAGAATTCAGATTTAGATGGGGGGAAAAGCAGGGTTATCGAGTAGTTGACCCGATCTGTCAATTCCGAATATGAGGTAAGTTCGTATGTGATGATTACATTATAAATGTATGTTAAAATGCTTAAATATTGCATAAATTTTTAAAACGGTATTATGGATAATGTATGAATTGTGAAAACGACTTTATGGATGCATTCGATGATAGAAACGAAAGGTGTGACAGCCCGGATGAACCTTAAAAATAGTTTTGGATACTATTGACATGTCAGTAAGTGATACGTTGAGTTGGCTTTGGGCCATGAAATTTGTGTATTTTACCTATTTGGCTTCGTGCCATGATAATAGTTCTTCGGATAAGTTACCTTAATTTGGCTACAAGACATGGTATAGGTACTTATCATACGAGATTCTTGAGTATCCGATTTCTATTCTGAATGGTTCAATGGGTGAACGAATGATGTGGTTGAAAAGAGGTTAGAGAAGTCGATACAGGTACATACAGAACCTATTCGAGTTTTAAATAGTGAAAGTTTGATGAGTTTTCATTTGATCATATTTTGAAACATGAGAAAGGTTTGTAGTTAATGTGTATATGGTTTTGATATGTGCAATTGGTTGATTTGTATTTATTCAATGTAATAAGTTATTCACATATGAGCTTACTAAGCTATGAAGCTTACTTTGTCTTATTTTTCAATGTTTTATAGTGAATCAAGACTAGCTCAATCCGAGAGTCGTCGGGAACATCATCGCACTATCAAACATCTAAGTTGGTACTTTTGAATTATACAATATGGTAAATGGCATGTATAAGCTAGTTGTAGTATTTTGGTTGTGATCATAACCATGAGATTTGGCTTGTAAATGATATTAATATTGATGTGTGTTTGGCTATTAGTAATGGTTGTTAATGACTTTGTATGATGTTTATAATGCCTTGTGAGATGGATTGTTTTGCCATGGTTGTAACCAATACATTATGGAAGTTAAAATGGTTACTTGAATTATGGTCGATGAAAGCTTGAGAAAGGTCTTATTGTGGCTATGTCAAATTGGTAGTTAAATAGTATGTATTATAGTGAATGAATTGATTGAGTTGAGGAATGGTTTTCGGTTGTAAATATAAAGTTGGTATATATATTGTATGAATTAAGGTTAAAGATCACGTTGTTTTGGTATATATTTGAGCAAGTGAAATGGTTGTATTTGTATAGCATGAATTGTGCATGAATTGGGATTGATTTGGCTGCCCTTTGAGTTTGGAAATAATATTATTTTACCTTGTGTAGGTACATTGAAGTTGGATTGGCAAATTGGCCTTGCAAATGGCCTATTTTTGTCCACACGGGCAAAGACATGGGCGTGTGTCTTAGCCGTATGCGACACACGGTCATGTTACACGACCTTGTGTCCCCTGGTGTTGAAATTGAATTGAAGTCAGTATGCTCCACACGGTCTCACACACGGGCGTGTGACTGGCTGTGTGGTACAAGTCAGTATACCCCCTAATTTGCACACGGCCTAGTACACGGGCATGTGACTTGGAAGTGTTGCATAAGTCAGTATATCCTACAGGTTTGGCACGGCCTACCACATGGCCTGGCACACGGGCATGTTTGGCCATTTCAAAGGGCACATGGGCTAGACATATGGAAGTGTGGTTGGCCGTGTGACCCAAGTCAGTATGTATGTCATGTTTCCACATGGCCTGAGACACGAGCGTGTGACCCCTGTATGGTTGAAATTTTTTTAAGTTTCCAAAATTTTTTTATGTTATCGTTTTAGTCCCAAACCACTTCTAAAGCACGTTTAAGGCCTCGTAGGCCCTTATAAGGGACAATGCGTAATAGCCCAGTTTAGGTTCTAGTCAGAACAGTGGTTTCGAGACCACAAATATAAGGTCAAAAAAATATTTTAATATTATTTTTGGTGTTTGTAGTATTAGATTAAGTCTATGTGAAATTTTTGTGTGAAAATTTTATTGTTTGAGTGCTTAATTAGCAAGAAGGACTTAATCGCATAAAGTATAAAATGTTGTGTGCTGATTGTTAAGTGTTTAATTATTGTTGTCTTTATAATGTGAAGGCCCTATGAGGCAATTAGCCCATTATTTAGATAGTGGATGGTAGATGGACATTTATAACCAAACATTATAAGCTTAAATGTTTATTTCATTAAGGGTATGATTGGAAATCAATTATAAATGTTATAATAAACAAAATGAAGTGAAAATGCTCATCTTTTTCATGTATCTTCCCACCGAAAATTGAGAAAGAAAAGAGGGTTTGAGGCTTTCATGGTTTCGACACACTCATAGCTAAATTGAGGTAAGAGTTTTGTTCGGTTTTTGATAAATTCTACGTTTTCGTGATCGTTTCTTTATGCTTTAGCCAACCCATGCTTTAATTTTAGAATTTGATGTTGGTTTTGAAATATGCCATTGATGAACATATGGGTTCTTGAATGTTTGATAGTGGAAAATGAAAGATATGTGTTTGATTAAAATAGTTTGTCTTTGAGGTTTTGATGAATTTATGTAATTTAGGCTAAATTGAGAAAAGTGTAAATTGAGGGACTAAAATGTGAAATAAAATAAATATTTGGGATTGTATGAGTATAGTGATAATTTGGCTAGGCATGGGTACAAGCAAATTATGTGTATTTGGTTATCTGATGAATTAGGGACTAAAGTGTCGAAATGTGAAAATGTGAGGGCTATTTGGTAAAATTCCCTAAATAAGTGTGTGTGGACTAAATTGAATGAATTGGTGACTGAACGGATTGAATTTGAATGTGTATAGACTAAGAAATGAGAGGTTCGGATCGAGATCGAGGTAAAGACAAAGTGCTCGATTAATCGACCGCTTCAGTATTTCTACGTCCGAGGTAAGTTCGGATATACTACAAGTTGTTAATTTATGTTCTAAGTGATGTGATGTGAATTGAATGAATATCTATATAACTATTAGATTAGAAATGCTATGTGCAGAATTGAATTAGAGGGCACAAAGTGTGCGAAATTAGAAACGGGATAGAGATGATTAGCACTGTGTGTACGAGAAGATAGAAGCTTCGGCTTTTTGAAATGGCACTATGTGTGTGATACCGATCTAAGCTTGGTTTAATGTACTGGCACTAAGTGTGCGATGACAATTATGTCTTGTTTACAACTTGACACTAAGTGTGCGAATAAAGCAAGAGAATAGCAAAGGTTGATTGAAATGTATAGTCGAGTGGTTGAGTAGCATGGTTGGTGAGTAACTATGTGTTGGCAAAGGTATGTATGATATCTATGTGGTTGATGAAATTGAAAGTAGATGAATGGAAAGTTATGTGAGTGTTGAATATGGTTGAATTTGTGTGACATTGGTAAATTATCTATGTGATGGTTTAATGTGTACATTGATTTGATTCAATGAGTTAATTGTATTGTATTTCGAACTTATTAAGCTTTGAAAGCTTACTGTGTCATCTGTTTCTCTGTTTTACAGTATCAGAAAAGCTAACTCGGATTCTGGGATCATTAGCATCTCTATCACACTATCGGCAATCTATTTTGGTACTTTTGAAGATGTGTATAGTTGAATATGGCATGTATAGGCTAGTTGTTTTGAAACATATTTGAGATGTGTAAATAGCCATGTGATGTGGCTAGACATATGTTGGCTATGTGTATGAGTGGATTCGGTATGTGATGCATATTATGGTATGGCTTGATGGTAATGAAAATGTCTTATGATTGGTAAGCTCAGTGATGGATTGATGCTATTATGATCTAGTGATATTGAGGGTGAATCATGTTTGGTAATGTATATGCTTTAGTTGTGCAATTTGGTTTATAAGTTGACATGACTAGAAATAAGATTGGATGGGATGATGTGCTGATCATTTGACATGAATTTGGTTACTGAATTGTGTGTGAAAATATGCTTAAATGTGCTTGTAGAGTTGACCCTTGTATGGGTGGCAAATTGGCCTTGCAAATGGCCTATTTTTCATACATGGCCAAGGGACACGGGCATGTGTCTCTGCCGTGTGGCTCAAGAGCCATTTCGACGTGTGCCTGGGCAGGTTACACGACTGTGGTACACGGGCATGCCTGGTGGCCGTGTGATCAAGTCAATAGCTAGCCTAATTTCACACGGGCATGGTGTACGGGCATGTCTAGTGGCCGTGGGGATAAGTCAGTATGTATGCTCTGTTTTGGCACAGCCTGGACACATGGGTGTGTCTAGTAGCCGTGTGAGGCACACGGCCTGACTGCACGGGCGTGTGACCTCTACAGTGTTAAAAAATGTTTAAAATTTTGAAAACTTTCATAAGTGTTCGGTTTAGTCCCGACCTCCTTCTAATACGTGTTTGGGGTCTCGTAGACATCGATAAGGGACCATATGATCGTATTTGAGTATGTTTGATTAATGATTGACTTTATGTCGTGAAATGAATGTGAAAAGCTATGGTGATTCAGTAATGCCTCTTAACCCTAGTCCGACGACAATTACGGGTTAGGGGTGTTACATTTTATTGGTATCAGAGCTACGGTTTAGTCGATTCTCGAACTAACGTAGCGCATGTGAGTCTAGCTATAAATGCTATATATGAAATTGTGATAGTGTGATGAATCCTGACAGTTATAAATATGTTTTCATATAGTAATGGATCCTGATCGAGCAGTTACTAACGATGTTGAGAGTAGCGCGCCTGCTCCCACTCAAGGGATAGTGCCGACCACATTTAGGTCAAATGAAAATTGTGAGGGAGGAGAGGCTAAGCAAGCCTTCTTCTGAATGATGAGTGAGTGGTTTTTGAAGTTCGTTTGAACGAATCCGTCTGCTCTACAACCTCCACCCCCACAAGTACCTGTTGTGCCACAAGTGGTAGATCCAATCCGATTGAATAAACCTCTTGTGGATAAGATTCGTAAGTATGGGGTAGAAGAGTTTAGGGCCACAGCTGATGATGATGCTGAGCGAGCTGAGTTTTGGCTCGAGAATACAATTCGGGTATTCGATGAGATGTCGTTGACCCCTAATGAGTGCATTAAGTGTGCAGTTTCTTTGTTGAGAGATACGGCTTATAACTGGTGGAAGACGTTGACATCCGTGGTTCCACGAGAGAGAATCACCTGGGATTTCTTCCAAGTTGAGTTCAGAAAGAAGTATATTAGTCAATGATTCATAGATCAGAAACGTAAAGAGTTTTTAGGGCTGAAGCAAGGCCGTTTGTCAGTTACTAAGTACGAGTGGGAATTTGTGAGATTGAGACAGTATGCACGGGAATGTGTTTCGACCAAAGCTACTATGTGTAAATGCTTTATAGAAGGGTTGAATGAAGATATTAAGTTATTGGTTGGGATTCTCGACATAAATGAATTTGTTGTGTTAGTCGAAAGAGCCTGCAAAGCCGAGGAGCTTAGTAAAGAAAAGAAGAAAGCCGATTCTGAAGCTCGAGATGAAAGAAAAAGATTGATGAGCAAGTTTTCTTAACATTCGATGAGGATATATAGAGATGCAAGCAATCGATCAAATGCTTTGTTTGGACATCCGAGTAGAGATCTTGTAGGACAAAGCATTGGTTTAAAAGCTCAAGTTCCGTTTGAATCAAGTGTTGGAAGTGTGTCTTGGTGGATAAAGTATGGATCGAACCCTTTAGGCAAGTGTGTCTTGGTGGATAAAGTGTGCAAGAATTGCCCATTAATGTTTCGAGATATATGCTTTCCGTCTAGTTTGATATTGCTACCATTCGATGAATTTAATATAATCCTAGGTATGGATTGCCTTACTTTGCATAATGCCATTGTGAATTGTAAAAGAAAGAGTTTTGAATTGAGAAGTCAGAATGGTGAGATAGTTTAAATTGAATCTAGTGATATGAAAGGGTTACCAGCTGTTGTATCTGCGATGAAAGCTTTGAATTATGTGAGAAAAGGTTGCGAAGCTTATTTGGCATATGTGACTGATACAAAAGTGACATAAAGGAAAGTTGAATCTGTGCCTGTGGTTTGTGAGTTTCCAGATGTGTTTCCTGAAGAGTTACCGGGATTACCTCCAACACGAGAAGTTGAATTTGGAATTGAATTAATGTCGGGGACTACTCCTATCTCAATAGCTCCGTATAGAATGGCACCAACAGAATTGAAAGAGTTAAAGTCTCAGCTGCAAGAGTTGACTGATAGAGGATTTGCACGATCGAGTTTCTCGCCTTGCGGTGCTCCTGTGTTGTTTGTGAAAAAGAAAGATGGCACTATGAGGATGTGTATTGATTACGGGCAATTGAATAAAGTGACAATAAACAATAAGTATCCATTGCCACGTATTGATGATTTGTTTGATCAGCTGAAAGAAGCTACAGTGTTTTATAAAATAGATTTGAGATCGGGCTATTATCAGTTGAGAGTTAAGGAGACAGATGTATCGATGACTACTTTCAGAACGAGGTACGGACATTATGAATTCTTATTGATACCTTTCAAACTAACAAATGCTCCTGCAGTGTTTATGGATTTGATGGATCGGATATTCAGACTGTATTTGGATCACTTTGTTGTGGTGTTCGTTGATGATATTCTGATTTATTCCTGTGATGAGACGCAACATGCTAAACATTTGAAAATTGTGCTACGGACTCTACGTAAGAAACAATTGTATGCTAAGTTTAGCAAATGTGAATTTTGGTTGTGTGAGTTTGGTTTTCTGGGGCATATTGTGTCAGCTGCGGGAATACAAGTTGATCCAAGTAAAATCTCTGCTATATTAGAATGGAAGCCTCCGAGAAATGTATCTTAAGCCCGTAGTTTTTTGGGTTTAGCGGGATATTATAGATGGTTTGTGAAAGGCTTCTCGATGATTGCAACTCCGTTGACGAAGCTGCTACAGAAAGATGTTAAATTCAAGTGGTCAAAAAAGTGCCATCAGAGTTTTAAGCAGTTGAAAGCGTTGTTGACGGAAGCACCAGTGTTAGTTCAACCTAAATCGGGCAAAGATTTCATAATTTACAGTGATGCATCGTTAAATGGTTTGGGCTGTGTGTTGATACAAGAAGGTAAAGTCATTGCATATGCTTCGAGGCAGTTATTGTGTTGCATATGCATGAAAAGAACTACCCCACGCACGACCTTGAATTGGCAGCTATTGTGTTCGCATTGAAAATTTGGCATCACTATCTATTTGGTGAGAAATGTCATATTTATAAAGATCACAAGAGTTTGAAGTACTTGATGACTCAGAAAGAATTGAATTTGTGACAAAGAATATGGTTAGAATTGTTGAAAGATTATGAACTTATGATTGATTATCATCCGGCAAAGCTAATGTTGTGGCTGATGCCTTGAGTCAGAAGTCTTTATGTGCTTTGCGAGCTATTGATAAACCATAATTTACACATATTTTAACCCCATGCTTGACTTAATTTTGGATAAATTTCCATTGAATTTGATGAACTTGATGCTCCTAATCTCTTAATTTCATTTTTTATACTCAGGAGAGCTTAGGGAGTTGAAAAGAACGAGAAACGGGCTAAAAAGGGACAAAATAGGCCAACACGGCCTAGACCACTACACACGGGCGGACCACACGGCCGTGTGTGACAAGCAAGATCGAACATGGCCTGGGCTATCGACCACGGGTGTGTCCCTTCCGAAACTAGGATGAATTCTATTCAAAATAGGATACTTGTGGGCTAAGAAATGCATCTCGAAGCCTATATAAACACCCTAGGGGGTAACCTAAAAGGGGAGTTCGACAGGACATTGAATAGATACCGAGTAGAAGGAGAAAATACTCCAAGATAGCCGTCAAGAACAGCTTAGGAGAAGGATCTCCATCAAGACTAAGGATCCCCCATCAAGTTCTTTAGAAGTTTTTGGGTTTTCTTATGTTTTGTTGTTTTCCCTATTCTAATATGTTTCCCTCTATTAGTATGAACTAAATCCCTTAAATACCTAAGGGGATGAAACCTAAGACAGATCTTATTATTATTTGATTTATGAGATAAATACTTGTGCTTATTCTTAATTGTGAGTTCTTATTCTTGTTTAATAATTCAAGTTATTGATTCAAGTCGAATGTGCTTATTCAGTGGAGCAAAAGTCCCTATCTAAGAGTAGATCAACACAATTAAGCGGAGTTGATTGCAACCCTAGAAATAGGGAGACAAAAATCTATCGGATTAGGGTCAAACCTAATAAAGGAAATCCATAGATCGAGTTAATGCGATAATAGGGGTTTTAATTAGAAAGAGATTTCAATTAATCAACATAAATCAGGGATTTTTACGGATTAAGTCAAGTGAATAAATCGCATGAATCAAAAGTAATAAGTGAAGTCTAGGTGGATTCTCCCTTAGGTATTGCCTATCTCATGTAAGTTGTCCAAAGGTATTTTCCCAATTCACTCTCTATCACATTCATAGTTAGTTAATTTTAGATTAAAAATAAATCCCCTCAATTATTAGGCTAGATAATAAAAAGATAGTTAATTCTAGTACTCTTGGTCCTTGAGGATACGATATTCCGGACTCACCACAACTATACTACTGTTCGATAGATGCGCTTGCCTTTGTCGAAATAATAGTTAGTTTTGAGCTTCATCAACTATGAATTCTCATATAGATCTG
The DNA here is from genome assembly GCA_025503065.1 of Gossypium bickii. Taxonomy (NCBI): domain Eukaryota; kingdom Viridiplantae; phylum Streptophyta; class Magnoliopsida; order Malvales; family Malvaceae; genus Gossypium; species Gossypium bickii. Next base: position 27,844,221 of record CP106714.1, on the reverse strand, counting down.
TGTAATGATGGTTCAGTTTTGGCTGAGTTGAAAGTAAGACCGATGTTCGTACATTAGATTCAGGATGCCCAGAAAATTGATGATGAGATGATTGCAAAACGAGCTCAATGTGATTTGAATTTGAAATCAGAATTTTGAGTTGATAGTGATGATTGTTTGAGGTTTAGAGATCGGATTTGTGTACCGAAGAAATCAAAGTTGATTTAATTAATTTTGAACGAAGCTCATAATAGTCGTTTGACTGTGCATCCGGGGAGTACAAAAATGTATAATGATCTGAAACAGTTTTATTGGTGGCATGGTATGAAAAGAGATATCTCTGATTTTGTGTCGAAATGTTTAACATGTCAGCAAGTAAAGCTGAAAATCAGGTTTCGTCCGGTTTGTTACAGCCAATCATGATTCCTAAGTGTCGGGGTTACCTTTATCTCTGGGAAAGAAATATGTGATCTGGGTGATAGTTGACAGATTGACGAAATCGGCTCATTTAGTTCCGGTGAGAACAGATTATTATCAGCTGAATTGTACATTGCTAAAATTGTAAGATGGCACGGGGTACCACTATCTATTGTATCTGATAGAGATCCGAGATTTACCTTGCAGTTTTGGAAGAAACTGCAAGCGGCTTTAGGCATGAAGCTACATTTTAGTACTGCATTTCATCCGCAAACAGATGGTCAATCCGAGTGGATCATTCAAGTTCTAGAAGATATGTTGAGGTGTTGTATCCTTGAGTTTGTAAGTACTTGGAAAAAGCATCTGCCGTTGATTGAATTAGTGTACAATAATAGTTTTCAATCCAGCATTAAAATGACACCATATGAGGCTCTTTACGGTCGAAAATGTCGAACTTCATTGTATTGGACTGAGCTAAGTGAGAATAAGATTCACGGGGTTGATCTTATAAAAGAGACTGAATAGAAAGTGAAAGTGATTCATCATAGTTTGAAAGCGGCCTCAGATCGTCAGAAGTCTTATGCAGACTTGAAACGAAAGGATATCGAATTTGAAGTTGGTGATAGAGTGTTTTTAAAAGAATCTCCGTGGAAGAAAATAATTCGATTTGGCCAAAACTCGAGATTTATCGGACCATATAAAATTATCGAGAGAATTGGGTCGGTTGCTTATAGATTGATGTTGCCACCTGAGTTAGAAAAGATTCATAATGTGTTTCATGTGTCGATGCTTCGACGGTACAGATCTGATCCGTCTCATGTGATTGCTCCTACTGAGGTCGAAATTCAGTCAGATTTGTCATATAGTGAAGAACCGATTCAAATCTTAGCACGAAAGACTAAAGAGTTGAGGAATAAAAGAATTTCCTTAGTGAAAGTGTTGTGGCACAAGCACAGAATTGAAGAGGCTACGTGGGAGCCTGAGAATGCTATGAGAGAACAATACCCACATCTATTAACTGGTAAGATTTTTGGGGACAAAAATCCCTAAGAAGGGAAAGTTGTAATAGCCCGGTTTAGACCCTAGTCGAAACAGTGGTGTTGAGACCACAAATTTTAGGTCAAAAAAATATTTTAATATTATTTTTAGTGTTTGTAGTATGAGATTAAGTCTATGTGAAAATTTTATTGTTTGAGTGCTTAATTAGCAATAAGGACTTAATCGCATAAAGTGTAAAATGCTGTCTGTTGATTGTTAAGTGTTTAATTGTTGTTGTCTTTATAATGTGGAGGCCTTATGAGGCAATTAGCCCATTGTTTAGATAGTGGATGGTAGATGGACATTTCTAACCAAACATTATAAGCTTAAATGTTTATTTCATTAAGGGTATGATTGGAAATCAATTATAAATGTTATAATAAACAAAATGAAGTCAAAATGCTCATCTTTTTCATGTATCTTCCCATCGAAAATTGAGAAAGAAAATAGGGTTTGAGGCTTTCATGGTTTCAGCACACTCATAGCTAAATTGGGGTAAGAGTTTTGTTCGGTTTTTGATAAATTCTACGTTTTCGTGATCGTTACTTTGTGCTCTAGCCAACCCACGCTTTAATTTTAGAATTTGATGTTGATTTTGAAATATGCCATTGATGAACACATGGGTTCTTGAATGTTTGGTAGTAAAAAATGAAAGATATGTGTTTGATTAGAATAGTTTATCTTTGGGGTTTTGATGAATTTGTGTAATTTGGGGTAAATTGAGAAAAGTGTAAATTGAAGGACTAAAATGTGAAACAAATGAAATATTTAGGCTTGTATGAGTATAGTGATAATTCGGCTAGGCATGGGTACAAGCAAAATATGTGTCTTTGGTGATTTGATGAATTAGGGACTAAAGTGTCGAAATGTGAAAATATGAGGGCTATTTTGTAAAATTCCCTAAATAAGTGTGTGTGGACTAGATTGAATGAATTGATGATTGAATGGATTGAATTTGAATGTGTATAGACCAAGAAAGGAGAGGTTCGGATCGAGATCGAGATAAAGACGAAGTGCTAGATTAATGGACCGTTTCGGTATTTCGACGTCCAAGGTAGGTTCGGATATAGTACAAGTTGTTAATTTATGTTCTATGTGATGTGAATTGAATGAATATCTATATAGCTATGAGATTAGAAATGCTATGTGTGGAATTGAATTAGAGGGCTCTAAGTGTACGAAATTATAAATGGGATAGAGATGATTAGCACTGTGTGTGCGAGGTGATAGAAGCTTCGGCTTATTGAATTGGCACTATGTGTACGATATCGATATAAGCTTGGTTGAACGTATTCTCACTAAGTGTGCGATGATAATTACGCCTTGTCTACAAATTGGCACTAAGTGTGCAAATAAAGCAAGAGAATAACAAAGGTTGATCGAAATGTATAGTTGAGTGGTTGAGTAGCATGGTTGGTGAGTAACTATGTGTTGGCAAAGGTATGTATGATATCTATATGGTTGATGAAATTGAAAGTAGATGAATGGAATGCTATGTGAGTCTTGGATATGGTTGAATTTGTGTGACATTGGTAAATTATCTATGTGATGGTTTAATGCGTACATTGATTTGATTCAATGAGTTAATTGTATTGTATTTCGAACTTATTAAGCTTTGAAAGCTTACTGTGTGATTTGTTTCGCTGTTTTACAGTGTCAGAAAAGCTAGCTCGGATTTGGGGATCGTCAGTATCTCTATCATACTATCAGCAATCTATTTTGGTACTTTTAAAGATGTGTATAGTTGAATATTGCATGTATTGGCTAGTTGTTTTGAAACATATTTGAGATGTGTAAATAGCCATGTGATGTCGCTAGATATATGTTGGCTATATGTATGAGTGGATTTGATATGTGATGCATATTATGGTATAGCTTGATGGTAATGAAAATGTCTTATGATTGGTAAGCTTAGTGATAGATTGATGCTATTATGATTGATCGTGTCAGGAAGTCTTAAAATTTATATAACGAATGATCGAGCTTAGAAACTAACTATGACAATGACTTGAGGCAAGTGCACCTATCGAACAGTAGTATAGTTTAACGACAAGACCGGGATGTCGAACCCAAGGGAATCAAAAGTACTAATATTGACTTTCTTTTTATTATTTAGCCTAAGAATTAAGGGAATTGTTGTTTAACCTAAAATTAACTAATTACTAAGCTGAAGATGCTAAGACACAGAAAAGGAATAGGGGAAATACTTTTGGGAAAAACCAATTGGCTAAGACAATACCCGAGGAAGAATCCACCTAGACTTAACTTGTTATCTAACTCTATACCAGATGATTTATTCACTTGACTTAATCCGTAGGATTCCCTAATTTATATTAATACCTCTCTCGAGGCTACTAACGTCTAACCCTAGGTTGATTAATTGAAATCTCTTTCTAATTAAAACCATTGGAATTGCATTAACTCGATCTGTGGACTCTCATATTAGGTTTGACCCTAATCTGGAAGATTTTCATCATCCTACCTCTAGGGTTGCGATCAACTCCGCTTAACTACGCTAGATCTACTCTTAAATAGGGAATATTCTTCCACTACTTAAGCACATCAATACCTGAATCAATATCCTACAATATTAAAACAAGAATTAAGAGCACATAATTAAGAACAAATCAAGTATTTATCATATAGTTCAGAAAACAATAACAAGATCCATCTTAGGTTTCATCCCCCTCAAGTATTTGAAGGGTTTAGTTCATAATTATAAGAGAATACATCTCAGAAGAAAATATAAAACAAAACATAAGAAAAACCCTAAAATCCCCTGAAGGAAATTTAAGGGAAGATCTTCCGTCTTGAGTATGACTTCGGCTTCTTGAGATGAATCAACTGGCTTTCTTCGAGTAAATCCCACAATTCGGCTTCTCTGGCTTGGCTCCTCGACCTACCTGAACACCCTTTAAAGGTTGGCCTCTAGGGTGTTTATATAGGCTTTTGGAATGTCTTTCTTTGCCTCTGAGTACCCTATTCTGAATAGAATTGAAATAGGTCACGTCAGGGACACGCCCGTGTGGCACGGACATGTAAATTGAGCTCAGGCCGTGTTCGGGTCTGCTAAAGAGGCACGGCTGTGTGTCTCAAGCCCAAACCGTGTGAATTTCGTACTTTGGCCCATTTTCTCCATTTTTGGCCCGTTTCTCATTCTTTCATCTTCCGGTGCTCTCCTAAGTATAAAACGTGAAAGTAAAGGATTAGGAGCACCAAATTCCACAATTTATGGGATAAATCATCCAAAAGTATGCTAAATGTGGGATTAAAATATGTATATATTACGGTTTATCAAATGCCCCCACACTTAAGCATTTACTTGTCTTCAAGCAAAATTCTCAACTCACAATTAAAATGAACTTCCTCAATTCATAATATTCATCAATAGTGTTTCATCATAATTCATAGATAATTTATACATTGATAAATTAAGTAGAAGGGTCCTAAAGATTCAAACAATTAAAGTCATAGTGTTTGTAGCATGAAAATATAGGCATTTCCCCTTACCTAAATAATTACCTCTAATTCAAAATCGACAAGAGTTGACATCCTCACTAAAGATTCACTCAAATCACTGGAAGTGCTTAAGGTTCAAAATTAAGCACTCAAAAGTCGAACATGAAAAGTTAATCCCATAGGCTTGCATGAAAATCAAATCTCCACCACTATAAAATGAAATGATACACACATCAAAAGGTCTTTAAAAGGGTTGTAATGGGGCTTAGGTTTAAAGGTGTGGATAAAGGCTGAATTGGAGGGTTAAAATCGAGATTGAATTGACAATTTACCTAACTAGAAAAATGAACTAGTCCTGAATAATTACATCAATTGAAAACTTGAAACACTAATAACACGAGCTTCTTCTCAGAATGTGGAATTAATTGCTTACACTCAAACATATAAATAAAAATGAATAACTTTCCAACGTTTTTTTTTAAATAAGTATTCACAATAAAAAGAAAGAATTTTAACAACTGAAATATAGAACATTGTTAGGCAACTGCTCAAAATCAAATCTCGAAAAAAAAAGGAGTCAAGAAATGGTGATAAAAAATACAAGATGGGTTTTGGGTTATTATTAGTAGGTGAGTCAATAAATGGTTTGTTAAGAGCAAAGGGGTTCACTAGGAGTTAACTGTGAGGGTAGGCTTTTAGTGGAGTAAGTGGGTTAAATCCTAAGTGCCTTTATTATCTCTGTATATCAAATCAATGATGTGGTCTTGATATGTATAATCGAATCAAGTTCTAGAATAACAAATCAATGTTGACACAATCATAATCAATAAAGTGAGCAAGAAAAGAATGTATGCTCTAAAAGGCTCAAAATCTCACAAAAATTATGGATTTTTGATAACAACCTTGTAAATTTCAAACTTCAAGGTAATAATTAGATTTATGTAGACAACCTAACAAAATTTTAATTTTTTTTGAAAATAGACTCATCATGCTTGATTCTCTAGTCTCCTAAAGTTTAAATCATCACTGCACAATTATCAATGACTTAAATCAAAACATATCAATAAAAATCATGAATCAAAGGAAATTTCATTCTAATAATAGAAAATGAGGAAATTTAGTTAAGAACAAGACATAATTCAGGGATTTGAGAATAATGAAAAAAAGTTAGGAACTTTTCAAAATAAAATTCAACCCTACACTTAAGATGTACATTGCCCTTAATGTACAAAAATATATATGAAATCATAAGAGATAGGGAGAGGTGAAACTTCCTGAATTTTGAATGGGTTCCTTGAGTTGGGAATGTAGAAATTTGATTAGGAGGTGAAAGATAAGTTGGAGGAGGCATCTTTGGTAGGGGTGTGGTGGCCGCCAAAAATCTCTGCGCTAGATGAAGAAATTGGGTAACTCATAAAGAATTAGCCAAGAAATAATAACAAAAATTCAAACTATACTAATAATATATTTAAAGAAAAGAAAGATAAAAAGAAAGAATGTAAAAAGTAAAATAAAATGAAAAGAAAAGATTAATGGACTGAAAAGTCCTTATTGTTAGATGGTTTGCGAAGTGGGTGTGATTTCTAAGGCCGTGGTGTGGTGATTCCCAAGCAGCCTTTAGAACCTAAATCAAAGAAAACAAAATAAAATAGACTAAATTAAGTATAAGAGAAATAAAGAAAAGGAAAATAAAGGAGAAGAGACAAGAAAAAGAAAATGAAATGGACTCAAAGGTCTTTGTCCTATCGAGTTAATGAAGCCTCCGGCATGAACTTATGTAGATCGGTCTCGTATGGTGAGAATTTTCTAGGCTCCTTTCTCTTTTTTGACATAGATAAGGTGTGGATCAAGAGTTTGGAGAATGAAGAAGGGTGAAAATGAAAAGGGAGGGGAGTGTAAAGGGTATGGAAGAAGGGAAATTGAGAGTAGGTGAGAAGGGGAGAGGGGTGTTTTAAATAGAAATCTCAGATCTGGTATATCCCCACGCCCATTTACCTTGAGCGTGTTGAGTCACACGGCCGTATCGCACGGCCGTGTTGTGCTACGCTCGTTTCTCCCACGCCCATGTACAGGTCACCACGCCCATGTTGATAAAACAGTGTCGACCACGGCTGTATCGCACAACCGTGGTGTTTAGTTGGAGCCCGTGGCTTGAAGATATTTTTTGTCCTGTTTTGTACTATCTCTTCCACATCGGTACGGAAATCTGTGGTGTCCACACGGCCACGGCCACGGTCGTGTGCAAGGCCGTGTGGAATGGAAATCTGTGTGGTTAGTTTGTAGTTCGATGCTGAAAGTAAAAATGGAAAAAAAATAAAACAATAAAAAAATATCCAAATTAATGGGGTTAGTGCTCGGGTTGCCTCCCGAGAAGCGCTCGTTTATAGTCTTAAGCTAGACTTACCTCTCATTCGCACATTCATGGTGGTTTGAGGAGTTGAAAATCCTTTCTCATGCTATCAGTTCTATTATCAGTATATAGTTCAAGTCAAGTAGTGTTTACTTTAAAAGTGCCGAATATAGGAATACTTACCTCAACTGTTCCATATGGGAAAACATTGAGTACCTTAAAAGGGATTTTTTCGTTTGTACGAAGGTCAGGAGGAGATATTCGAAGGTCTGTCTTATTTAACAAAACCTGATCTCTGATTTTAAATTTGTTTGTCCCATGGAATGGCGTTGGTTCTGCTTTGTGTATTCCTAATTTCTCTTTGAAATGTGTCTTCCACTTGTCTAGTTCATCGATCTGAAGCCTTCGTTCCTCATGAGTTATTTCTGTATAAGGTCTAGATTTTGGCTCAGTTGTGTAGTTTCGTGGTGCTTCCTGAAAAGCAGGCTTAACCGAATGGTCATTAATAAAATTAATTTTCTCACCTTGATTACTTGATGTCCTTGACGAGTCAAGAGCCTAAAGACTGGTTGATTCGTCACCTACACGGAGTATGAGTTCTCCTGTACCAACATCAATTTTAGTCCTGGCAGTTGCTAAAAAAGGTCTTCCTAAAATTAAAGGAATATTTTTGTCCTCATCCATGTCTAAAACGACAAAGTCTACTGGGAATACGAATTTATCAATTTTCACAAGTACATCTTCAATTATACCCCTAGGAATGCTAATAGTTTTATCAGCCAATTAAATGCTCATCCTAGTTTGTTTGGGTTTCCCTAGACCTAGCTGTTTAAACATTTTATAAGGCATACCATTGATGCTTGCTCCTAAATTAGCTAAAGCATTATCAACAAAAAAACTACCAATTAAGCATGGAATTGTAAAATTCCCTGGATCTTTTAACTTTCGTGGTAGTTTATTTTGTATAATTGCTGAGCACACTGCGTTTAGTTCCACATGTGATTCCTCGTCTAACATTCTTTTGTTTGTCAAAAGCTCTTTTAGAAATTTCCTTGAATCTGGCACCTGCGAAAGAGCTTCAAGAAACGGTTTAATATGTAATTTCTTTAAAAGTTTAAGAAATTTACCGAATTGTTCATTTGTGTTGTCTTTCTTCATCGCATTGGGGTATGGTACACGAGGTTGGTACTCTTTAATTACTGGTTTTGGGTTGTCATGGCTTACCTCAACCTTACCTTCCTTTACCATATTCTCTTGCCTTAATTTGGGCTCATATAACCCTTCACTGTCATGAGCTGTTATTGCTTGAAGCTGCTCCTTTGGGTTAGTTTCAGTGTTACTTGGCAGGCTTCCTTATGATCGTTCAAAGAACTGCTTAGCAAGTTGCCCTAATTGGTTCTCGATCCCTTGAATCGATGCTTGTTAATTTTTGGAAATGGGTTTCTGACACTGCTATAAATTTTGTTAGCATCTCTTCAAGGTTTAGCTTCTTTTCTTGTGGGTAGGGTTGCTGTTGGAAGCCTGAGAGGGGTTGTTGTCTTTGATTTCCTTGACCACCCCATGAAAAGTTGGGATGGCTCCTCCAGCCTGGATTGTAAGTGTTACTATAAGGGTTATTTTGAGGTCTAAAATTGATACCCATCAATTTTCTTACTTAACAGTTCTACTTGGTTTGATAGCATGGTCAATGCGTCGAGGTTGAAAACACTGGCGGCTTTTGTTGGCCTTGTCCTCGTGACTTGCCACTGATAGTTATTCAGTGATATCTCTTCAATGAATTTGTAGGCAGCCTCAGGTGTTTTGTTGTTCAGGGTTCCACCGGCAGCTAAATCAATCAACTGTCTAGTTGAGGGGTTTACACCGTTGTAAAAGGTTTGAACTTGTAGCCAAAAAGGCAACCCATGGTGTAGGCACCTTCTCAATAGATCTTTGTATCTCTCCTATGCATCGTAAAGTGTCTCTAAATCCATCTGCACAAAAGAAGATATATCATTCCTCAACTTAGCCATTTTAGCCGGCGAAAAATATTTTAACAAAACTTTTTCGGTCATTTGTTCCCATGTAGTGATTCATCCTCGTGGTAACAAGCTCAACCACTGTTTAGCTTTGTTCCTTAACAAAAAGGGAAACAACCGAAGAAGAATGGCATCATCAGAAATGCCATTGATTTTGAAGGTATCGCAAAATTCTAGAAAATTTGCCATGTGATTATTTGGGTCTTCATCTTGCAAATCATTAAACTGAACAAACTGATGTATCATCTGAATTGTGTTAGGTTTCAGTTCAAAATTATTTGCAGCAATAGCAGGTCTAACAATACTTGACTCAGTTCCTGTTAAATTAGGTTGAGCATAATCATACATAGTTCGAGGAGCATGATTTTCGGCCACCTCTTGAGGTAGCGGATTATTCTCAGCCATCTCTTCGGTAGTATTAATTTCGTCTTCTTGCTCTTTTTGTATGTATTGTAGGCTTCTCCTTATTTCTCTTCGGTTTCTGCGAACTGTGCTTTCAATTTCAATATCGTAAAGTAGAGGTCCTAACGGGTTTCTTCTAGTCATAAACTAGAATACCTGCTAGAAGCAAAGAAGAAAATTTAGAAAAGTAAAAATAAAATTTAATTGCAAAAAATAAAATATGGCTAAAGTACTAAAAATTGAGCGTTCTAAATATTTTAGTTCCCCGACAACGATGCCAAAAACTTGATCATGTCAGGAAGTCTTAAAATTTATATAACGAATGATCAAGCCTAGAAACTAACTGTGACAACGACTTGAGGCAAGTGCACCTATCGAACAGTAGTATAGTTTAGCAGTAAGATTGGGATGTCGAAACTAAGGGAACCAAAAGTACTAATACTGACTTTCTTTTTATTATTTAGCCTAAGAATTAAGGGAATTGTTGTTTAACCTAAAATTAACTAACTACTAACCTGAAGATGCTAAGACACAGAGAAGGAATTGGGGAAATACTTTTAGGAAAAACCAATTGATTAAGACAATACCCGAGGAAGAATCCACCTAGACTTCACTTGTTATCTAACTCTGAACCAAACGATTTATTCACTTGACTTGATCCGTAGGATTCCCTAATTTATATTAATACCTCTCTTGAGGCTACTAACGTCTAACCCTAGGTTGATTAATTGAAATCTCTTTCTAATTAAAACCCCTAGAATTGTATTAACTCGATCTGTGGACTCCCACATTAGGTTTGACCTAATCCGGCAAATTTTCGTCATCCTATCTCCAGGGTTGCGATCAACTCATCTTAATTATGCTAGATCTACTCTTAAATAGGGAATATTCTTCCACTACTTAAGCACATCAATACTAGAATCAATATCCTGAAATATCAAAAAAAGAATTAAGAACACATAATTAAGAACAAATCAAGTATTTATCATATAGTTCAGAACACAATAACAAGATCCGTCTTAGGTTTCATCCCCCTAAAGTATTTGAGGGGTTTAGTTCATAATTATAAGAGAATACATCTCAGAAGAAAATATAAAACAAAACATAAGAAAAACCCAAAAACCCCCTGAAGGAAATTGAAGGGAAGATCTTCCGTCTTGAGTATGACTTCGGCTTCTTGAGATGAATCAAGTGGCTTTCTTCGAGTAAATCCCACAATTCGGCTTTTCTGGCTTGGCTTCTCGACCTACTTGAACACCCTTTGAAGGTTGGCCTCTAGGGTGTTTATATAGGCTTTTCGAGTGTCTTTATTTGCCTCTAAGTACCCTATTTCGAATTAAATTAAAACAGGTCACATTAGGGACACGCCCTTCTGGCACGGTCGTGAAAATCGAGCTCAAGCCGTGTTCAGGTCTGCTAAAGAGACACAGCCGTGTGTCTCAAGCCCATACCGTGTGAATTTCGTACTTTGGCCCATTTTCTCCGTTTTTGGCCCATTTCTCGTTCTTTTCATCCTCCGGTGCTCTCCTAAGTATAAAACGTGAAATTAAAGGATTAGGAGCACCAAGTTCCACAATTTATGGGATAAATCATCCAAAAGTATGCCAAATGTGGGATTAAAATATGTATATATTACGGTTTATCAATGATCTAGTTATATTGAGGATGAATCATGCTTGGTAATATATATGTTTTAGTTGTGCAATTTGGTTTATAAGTTGACATGACTAGAAATAAGATTGGATGGGATGATATGTTGATCATTTAACATGAATTTGGTTACCGAATTGCGTGTGAAAATATGCTTAAATGTGCTTGTAGAGTTGACCTTTGTGTGGGTTGCAAATTGGCTTTGCAAATGGCCTATTTTGCATACATGGCAGAGGGACACGGGCGTGTGTCTCTACCGTGTGGCTCAAGATCCATTTCGAGGTGTGCCTAGGCAGGTTACACGATTGTAGTACACGGTCATGCCTGGTGGCTGTGTGATCAAGTCAGTAGCTAGCCTAATTTCACAAGGGTATGGTGCACGACCATGTCTAGTGGCCGTGGGGATAAGTCAGTATGTATGCTCTGTTTTGGCACGGCCTGGACACATGGGTGTGCCTGGTAGACGTGTGAGGCACACGGCCTGACTGCACGGGCTTGTGACCTCTGTAGTGTTGAAAAAAGTTTAAATTTCTAAAAACTTTCATAAGTGTTCGGTTTAGTCCCAACCTCCTTCTAATACGTGTTTGAGGTCTCGTAGACCTCGATAAGGGACCATATGATCGTATTTGAGTATGTTTGATCGATGATTGACTTTATGTCGTGAAATGACTGTGAAAAGTTCTGGTGATTTGATAATGCCTCTTAACCCTAGTCCGATGATGGTTACGGGTTAGGGGTGTTACACAATCTAATTGTGTTGAATGATTTATGAGAATGTATGCTATATGTTTTGAATTGATCGGTAATACTTCGTAACCCTACTCTGGCGACGGAGACGGGTTAGAGGTGTTACAGCAAAGCTATCTAACTGAGAGAGATTGTTGTTTTTAGACAAATGGTGTAACAGCCTGGTTTAGACCCTAGTCGGAACAGTGGTTTCGAGACCACAAATCCAAGGTCGGAAAAATATTTTAATATTATTTTTGATGTTTATAATATATGATTGAGCATGTGTGAAAATTTGGTGTGGAAATTTTATCGATTGTGTGTCGAATTATGAAAAAGAATTAAATCGCATAAAATGTAAAAGATGTGTGCTGATTGTTAAAGTGTCTATTTGTCATGGCTTTCTAAAAGATAAGCCCTTATGTTGTTAATAAACCATTAAAAGGATGGATGGACAAAAATAGGCTTTAGTTTGTGGAAACTTAAATGAATTAATGAAGGGTAAAATGTTAAATGTGCATTAATGTTAATATAATTAACATAAAATAAAATTTGATGGCCATTATTATCTTTATCACCACAGAATATTGAGGAAAAGAAAGGGTTTTAAGCTTTGTAAAGTTTGGCCATCAAGTTCTTTGATTTAAGGTTAGTTTTTGTTTAGTTTTTGATAATTTCTACGTTTTTGTGATCGTTGCTTTGTGTTCTATCAAGCCCATGTTTTAATTTTAGAATTTGATGAAGATTTTGAGATGTGCCATTGAAGAATATGTGAGCTTTGTGTTGATAGTTGATGAAATATGAAAGTTTGATGTTGAGTTAACATATTTTGTCTTTGAATTTTTGGTGAAATTGGATAATTTTGACTAAATTGTGAAAATAATATTTTGAGGGACTAAAATGTGAAATAAATGTAATATATGGGCTTTTATGATACTAAGGAGAATTCGGCCTAAGCATGGTGTAATGAAATTAGTGAATTTTGTGAAATTGTGAAATAGGGACTAAAGTGTCAAAATCTGAAAATGTGAGGGCTATTTTGTAAAATACCTTAAATATGTATGTGTGGACTAAATTGGATGAATTGGTGATTGAATAAGTTAAATTTGAATATGTATGGACCAAGAAAGGAGAAATTAGGATTGAGATCGAGGCAAAGACAAAATACTCGATTAGTCAGCTAGTTTCGGTATTTCGACATCCGAGGTAAGTTCGGATATAATACTAGTTGTTAAATTATATCTATATGATGTGAATTGAATGAATTTATAATTATTGAATTAGAAATGTTAAATATGAGATTGAGAAAACACTAAGTATGCGTAATTGAAATCGAGACAGAGATGAATAGTACTGTGTGTGCAAAGTAATGGAAGCTTCGGCTTTACTGATTGGCACTGTGTGTGCGATGCCAAATTAAGTTCGGTTTTGTATCTAGGCACTAAGTGTGCGATGTTAATTAAGCTTCGACTATGATTTGGACACTAAGTGTGCGATTGAGTTGAAAAGATATCGAGCAGTGAATGAGATATGGTATCGAGCATCGAATAGCAAGAACGTTTATTAACTAAGTGTTGGCAAATGTATGTTTGAACCTATGTGGTTGATGATAGTTTTAATGGTTGAATGAATGGATATTTGAGCATAAGGTTGAGGATGATAATGTGCCTAATTGTGCATCTATCTATGTGATGATTTAATTATGTATTGATGTTACAGTATTGAGTAGTATGTATTATATTTCAAACTTACTAAGCTTTAAAGCATACTGTGTGATGTGTTTCTCTATTTTACAGTGTCAGTAGAGCTAGCTCAGATCTGGGGATTGTCAACGACTCGATCACACTATCGGCTATCTATTTTAGTACTTTGGAAAGATGTACATATTTGGTATATCGCATGTATAGGGTAGTAAATATGGTGCATTTTGAGGTGTTGGACATTTCCATGTGATATGGCTTGGATATTAGATGATTTTGGTTATTATGTGTGAACTATGTAAATGATGAATGTGGTATGAAATAGTGAGGTTAGAAATGGTATATTTCATGCTTGAGGTTAGAACTTTGACTTCCTGCATCAAAACACAACCTAAACCGTTCAAAGATGCATCACTATAGATAACGAATTCTTTACCCAATTTTGGCTGAACTAGCACTGGAGCTTCAATCAACAAAGCTTCAATCAACAAAAAATTAATGAAATTTCAAATATACCCATGCTAGCCGAATTACCATTATTCCCTTAGTAGCCCATGTTTTTCATTTATTCATACATTTAACCATACATTTTCACAAATAAATCCCTATTTTGCATTTTTACTCAAGATCACTTTAAAAAACTTGTTTAACTATTAACAAACATTAAAAATCTATCATCAATCATCAAAATTCATACATATTCATCAATGGAAACATTCAAAATCTTTAATAGTTTTGCAAATTAGTCCCTGGGCTGGCTAGTACTAGCTGCAACGATCTCAAAAACATAAAAATCATTAAAAATGGGACAAAAATCGCACCTTAATTGCCAAAATTAGCTTGGCCGAATGAACCCTAAAGAAAAATACTTTTCTTCTCTTCAAATTTCGGCTATGGTGAGAAAGATGGACAAAAATTTGCTTTTGTTTTGTTTTAATTAACCTTATAAATAAATTACTAATTAACCTTATTATAAAACCATTTAAACACCTTAATATATGTCCATAAATGTCCACTCATGCCATTAATGGTCTGATTACAACATAAGGACCTTTACTTTAAGGTTTTATAGCTATTTAATACTTTTAGCTAATAGAACTCCACTTTTGCACTTTACTCGATTTAGTCCTTTTTTATCAAATTGACCAACCAAATGATAAAATTTCTTAACGAAATTTTCACACAATTATTCAATCATACCATTTTTCTTTTCTTTATTTTGAATCTTTCCTTTTGCATTTCGACCATTTTGGTTTCCAACATTTTGCCTTGTGGCTGTTATTTTAAGGTTCGTATTCAAGGGGACTGATTGTAAGAATCTTTAAGTTGTATTGCTATCTTCGGTTATTAAGGGTTGGTAGTTTGTTCATATAGTTCATGATTTTGGACTAGTATGAGGATTGTTATGATGATGTTGGTTTTTTTCAGGTGGAGTCTCGAAACTGAATGCACCTTCGTCGAGTTAGATTACTGTTGGATTACTAATTTCTGGAAGGTAAGTATTCGAATGGAGGTTTTATATCAAATTCTTCGTTAAATTAGGATGTGGGTTATGTTGGTTTTTTCGAATTGGGTTTTGTAAATCATCTTAATTGGTGGTTATTTGTCCTGTTTAGGTTCTAGAATTCTTGTGACTAATTTCGCTTCAAAATTGAACTAAGTGTATAACAAAAAACCTAAAAATTAGCAAATGGCTGTAACGCCCCAAATTTTTAATTTCGGCATTTGTGAATTTTAACACAAATTTGCATCTGCTTCAGTGGTTAGGTGTTCTGGGTGTGTGTGTGAGGTCCCAAGTTCATGCCTTGCATTTGGAAAAATTTTGTATTTCTTCTAAATCAAGCCCTATCTCTGGTCAGTAAGCTTAAGTTTAATTACTTGTAGAACCATATCAAAATGGGCCTGCTGGTCTGGTGGTTAAGTGGAGTGTAAGTTTGCTCGAGGTCCTGTATTCGAATCCCTGTGTGAGCGTAGGAGTATATTTTTGCTCACATTTACTTGCACTTATACCCTGCACTTATCACCACAAAGCCACATGTAATTTCACTTAGACAAGTTTCTCGATGAACCCTTCGGAATGATACAAGATACCCGGTGGTTTCGCACACAACCCACCAACAATGATAATTATGGTGGTATCACACACAGTCTACCAAAATGATAATATATACGATGGTATCGCACACAACTCATCGTTAATAAATAACAAGGTGGTATCGCACACAGCCCACCAATAATTACATATTTACAGATATTCGTCCGTACCCATATTTCTATTCCGAAGGTTCATCTTAGAGTTTTCTCATTTTCCACTATTTTCAATAAATCTCACAAATAATCAATTACATCCACACAATGCATTAATAGGTAAAACATACATAATAGGATGTATCGTTTACATATAAACTTACTTCGATACAAAATATGTTAGTTTGCGGTTTAGTCCGTAACCTTGCCTTTTCCCCAGTCAAGGTTGATTCCACGTTCTTTTTTTATCTATAATGACATATTTAGCTCATTAAATAATCACATTAATCAAATTACTCCAAAATTCTTATTTTGACAAAAATGACCATTTTACCCTTAGACTTTTACAAATTTAAGATTTTACCCCTAGGCTCGTAAAATGAAATGTGTTCATTTTTCCACACACTCAAGCCTAGTCGATTCATATTCCCTCTTATAACAACTCAAGATTTCAATTATTTCACATATTTATCATCTATTTTATAACCTTTACAAAAAGGTCCTTTTAGATGTTTTCATGGAAACACCTTTCACAAAAGCTGTTTATTTAACAACCATAATTCATCTTCTTCCCTAAAAACTCAGCAAACAACATAAACACTCTCATGGAAAATCCCTAAAATTTCAACCATTTTGTAAAATAGTCCCCTCATTAGCTAGCTTAAGCTTTAGGGGTTCCAAAAGTATAAAAATTATCAAAAATAGCCATCGAGAACACTTACTAGCAAGGATTAAAGATTGCTAAAATTTTCAAGCTTCCGTAGCCCTTTCTTGAGTGTAAAAAATCTGTGGAAGAGGAAAATAAATGAAAAGATGATAGCATTTTCTTTATTTTATCTTATTTTATTCAATTAAGTCACCAACTCACCTAACCATTGACCATGTCTCTAATTTGTCCCCCATGGCCAGCCAACTCTCCCTTAAGGGTCTATTTGCACTTTAAGAACCTCCAATTTAAGGTCCTATAACTATTTAACACCTCTAGCTTAAAAAATAAAACTTTCGCACTTTATGCGATTTAGTCCTTCTTCGCAATTAAGCATGAAATCACCAAAATTAATGCACCAAAATTTTCATGCACCCATATAATCATGATATAACACATATAATAATATTAAAAATACTTCTCTGGTCTAGGATTAGTGGTTCTGAAACCACTGTTCCAACTAGCCCCCAAAATCGAGTTGTTACAACTCTCGCCCATTTAGAGATTTCGTCCCCGAAAATCTTACCGGTAAAGAGGTTTGGGTACTGCTCTCTCATGGATTCTTCCGGTTCCCACGTAGCCTCTTTTACACCGTGTTTTTTCCATAACACTTTCACTAATGCTATACTTTTGTTCCTCAACTGTTTAATCTCTCGAGCCAAAATCTTAATTGGTTCCTCTTTATATGTTAAACCTGGTCGTATCTCAATTTCGGTAGGAGGAATGACATGCGAAGGATCAGAACGATATGGTCGCAGCATCAACACATGAAACACGTTATGTATTCTCTCTAACTCTACCGGTAAAGCCAACCGGTAAGCTACCGGTCCAATCCTTTCAATAACCTCGTACGGTCCTATGAATCGCGGACTCAATTTACCTTTTCGACCAAACCTCAATACTTTCTTCCACGAGGATACTTTCAAGAATACTTTATCACTGACCTGAAACTCAATTTCCTTCCTTTTCAAATCCGCATATGACTTTTGTCGATCTGAAGCAACTTTTAGACTATCAATGATCACGTTCACTTTCTCCTCGGTATCTCTAACTAGATCAACCCCGTGAATTTGCTTTTCACTAAGCTCGGTCCAATACAAAGGAGTTCGGCACTTGCGACCATATAATGCTTCGTATGGTGTCATCCGTATACTCAACTGGTAACTATTTTTGTAGGCAAATTCAACCAAAGGTATATATTTTTTCCCAACTACCTTCGAACTCTAAAACACAGCACTGGAGCATATCCTCGAGAACTTGAATCACTCTCTCGGATTGGCTATCGGTTTACAGATGGAACACAGTACTAAAATTCAGTTTTGTACCCAAGGCTTCTTGCAACTTTTTCCAAAACCTCGAAGTAAACCTTGGATCTCTATCCGAGATAATGGATATAGGCACCCCATGTAATCTCACAACCTCAGCAATATATAGCTCAGCCAACTTGTCAAGTGAGTAATGAACACGCACTGGTATAAAGTGAGCCAATTTTGTTAATCTATCAACGATGACCCACACAGCATCTTTCTTTTTCGGAGTCGTAGGTAACCCTGTTACAAAATCCATCATAATTCAGCCCCCCTTTAACTCGGGTACCAACACTGGCTGAAGTAATCCTGAAGGTACTTGATGCTCGGCATTCACTTGTTGACAGATCAAACACTTTGTAACAAACTCGGAGATATCTCTTTTCATACCTGGCCACCAATACAACTTCTTCAAATTATTATACATTTTTGTGCTGCCCGGATGTACTGACAAGCAACCATTGTGTGCCTCATATAAAATTTTCCAGATCAACTCATCATCTTTAGGTACACAAACTCTATCATTAAACATCAAACAATCATCTGCACCAACCCAAAAGTTAGAGTTATTTCTCGATTCACATTGAGCTCTCTTAACTTGCATTTCACTATCATTCTTTTGAGCTTAACGTATCTGCTGAAGAAATAATGGTATCGACCTCAACTTGGCCAATATAGAACCATCATCAGACTCGTACTCATAACTCTCAAAGTATACAGGGATTTTCTACTCAAAGCATCTGCAACCACATTCGCTTTCCCCATATGGTAATCAATTACTAACTCATAATCCTTCAATAATTCGAGCCACCACTGTTGTCGCAAGTTCAAATCTGTTTGGTTCATCAAGTACTTCAAACTTTTGTGATCAGTAAAGATTCAGCACTTTTCACCATACAAATAATTACGCCAAATCTTTAAAGCAAAAATGATAGCAGCCAACTCTAAATCTTGAGTTGGATAATTCTTTTCATGCGGTTTTAGCTGTCTCGAGGCGTAAGCTACTACTTTACCCTCTTGCATCAGCACACAACCAAGACCATTCATTGATGCATCACTGTAGATTACAAACTCCTTTCCTGACTCCGGTTGTACTAAAACTAGTGCTTCAATCAACAAAGCTTTAGTTGCTCAAAACTCTGTTGGCACCTCTCTGTCCATTCAAACTTAACATCTTTATGTAGCAGTCTCGTAATCGGTGTAGCAATCATGGAGAACCCTTTAACGAAACGTCTGTAGTCTAAACCCAGAAAACTCCTAATCTCTGACACATTCCCTGGCAATTTTTACTCCACAATCACCGAGATCTTACTCGGATCAACTCTAATTTCATCACCCGACACAATGTGTCCTAAGAATCCGACCTCTCGAAGCAAAAACTCACTCTTGCTAAACTTAGCATACAACTACTTGTCTCTTAGAGTCTGCAAAACAGTTCTCAAGTGCTCTGTGTGCTCACTCTCATCTCGAGAATAAATTAGTATGTCATCGATAAAAACAACTACAAATTTATCCAAGTACGGTCAAAAAATACGGTTCATTAAATCCATAAATATTGCAGGAGCATTCATTAAGCCACAGGGCATGACAAGGAACTCATAATGGCCATACCTTATCCAAAATGTAGTTTTCGGCACATCTTGCTCCTTAACTCTCAACTGGTAATAGGCAGACCTTAGGTTTATCTTAGAGAACATCGTAGCTCCCTTCAATTAGTCGAAAAAATCATTGATCCTTGGAAAAGGATACTTATTCTTCATTGTCACCTTGTTGAGCTATCTATAGTCCATACACAATCTCATCGACCCGTCTTTCTTCTTCACAAAAAGTACCAGGGCACCCCACGGTGAATAGCTCGGTCTTGCAAAACCCTTATCCGTTAACTCTTGCAACTGAACCTTCAACTCTTTTAACTCCAATGGTGCCACCCTATACAGAGCAATCGAAATAGGTGCTGTACCCAAAACTAACTCAATGCCAAACTTGACTTCTCTAACTGGAGGCAATCCAGGTAACTCTTCCGGAAACATGTCCGGATACTCGCATACCATAAACACTGATTCAATCTTTACTTCTGACTCTTGGGTATTTAACAAAAATGCAAGATAGGATTCATACCCTTTTCTCATGTATTTCTCGGCTACCATAGACGAAATAACATGTAACATCCAGGATTTAGGGGTTATGCGGTTAATGCATAATTCAAGTGATAGCATGCTTTAGGTACATTTCGAGTGAGTTTTAGGAGTTTTGAGAACTCTAAGATATAAGTGAGTGCTTTAGGAAAATATTGGATTTTAAGTGTTAAGGTGGAGCTAGGCTAAGGAGGCCTTAAGGGAACAAGTGGTGGAGCTTATGACACAAGAAACCATGTGGTTTGGGACACTACCTAAGGTGCAAGGAGGGTTGCGTCAGCAAGGAGATCCAAGGGAGGAGGTTCGAGTCTTGTGGGCAGCAAGGAAGGGGGTTGTTTTATTTTGCTTTTGCGTCAAGAGGGAGAGGGGGAGTGTTAGACGGCATTGGACTTTCAAATGGATGAGGATGAGGCTTGGTTTTATTTTGAATTTCGGCTAAAAGAGAAGGATAAATGTTAACTTATTCAAATTATTTTGAATGAGTAGCATGGAGAGAAAATAGGAGCAAAATATGGGATTTGAGAGGGGGGATGAGAAGTTGCCGAATATAGGACTCCAAGGGGTGGCATTTTCGGCTTTGAAGTGTGTTAAGGAGTGTGTGCCGAATTTTAGTTGAAGAGTATTCATCTTTTTCTTTCTCTTTTAGTGCCTTGCCGGATTTCTTCTCACTTTCTCTTCCTATTCTTTTTCTCTCAACCCCAATTCTAGTCTTTTCTTGAATGGCCGAATGACTCTTTGTCATTTAGAACTTTAACCGAACTTTGATCACTTTGATCTATTTACTCTCTTGGCCGAATTCACATATCTTTCTCAAACTCTCTTCTTTTTCTTTTGGTTAGCCGAATATCTCATCTCCATTTTGAGCCATAGCCGAATCTTAAAGGTGCCTACTCTCTCTTCTATTTTGCAAGTCTTTGAGGCCAAATCTTCTAGAGTGGTGCTATTGGCTACTCTCTTGTAGTCTCTTCGAGCAGGCGGTAGTGGAAAGCAGCGTGTAGTGCCATCGTGAAGGGGGTCTATCGGGATTTGAAGAGATCAAGGTAAGTGAAATATACTATTCGGCCAAGGGCCATGTTTATGGATTTATGTATTAAGCCGATTCTAATAGTTGTTAAGTAGGGGTTTCGTAGTTCAGGAGCAAGTAGTGGTTTCTCGGGATTTGGATAAGCAAGGTAAGTGGTTGCTAATATTCGGCCTTAGGCCATATTGGTTATTAATGGTAGTCGTTTGTGACTGTGGTTGTTCAGGGGCAAATCGACAGTGGTTAAGAGGAGCTTCCGAGATTTCGATTCGTTTTGGTAAGATTATTCAATAAGTTCTAAGATTCATTATGTTAGACTATACCGTTATCGATTAACCAGTTGTTCTAATTAAGTGTTTGTCGATGGATGCGAGTACCAGTCAAGAAGGAAAAGGGGTAGTCCCTATCCCTAAGTTTAAGAAGAGATCAGTCTCTGTAGTACGAGATTGGCCGCCCGGGTGTGGGCCAGCAGCAGGGCAGGACTATAGGCAGATAGCGGTAGTTTCGCTTAGTGATAGCATCGAGATTGAGAGCGTAGTGCTTCAAGTTATCAGGTGTGATTAACCCACCGTTTTCTGGGTTTATGAATATATTTGCATGTGTTATGTATGTACTAATAAGTGCAGTGGCAATTATGAAATTGATACCCTGAAGGGGTATGTCAATAATCAGGTCAGTACTAATCTGATGAAAAGTGGTTATCAATGTGTATATGTGAATATGTCTATGAAAATATGGTTGAATGCAATAACATGTACATGCATTAATTATTATATGTTGCATGTGCATGGGATGGGATGAATATGAAAGAAGGACAGGGTGTACATTTATGTATGTGGTTGATGTTAGCTACGGCTACATCGTGGATTGGCGCTGACTGAGGTCGCGTTGTGGATTACTTGTGATTAAGTTCACGTGGATTGATGAGTGGCTCTGTGCCTCATCGTGGTTGATATCGGCTATGTGCCATATCATGGTTGATGAACGGCTATGTGCCTCATCGTGGATTTGATGATAGCTATGAGCTACATCATGGATTGGCGATGACTGAGGTCGCGTTGTGGATTATTTGCGATTTAGTTCGCGTGGACGGCATTGATTGCCAAATTGGTGTATAGCGGTTGGAGGGTGATTTAGTAATCCCCTGGTGTGTGGTGGCTGGATACGGGGGTGTGTACAGGATGGACCCTAGGTTGGGTTGGGTGCACTTTGCATGATTATGTGTGGCATTGTGGTTATTGATGTGGTTATTGGCCAAGCCCAATATGTGGAATCATGTGGTTAATTACATTATTATACGATATGTGGTATGGATATGGGCCAAGCCCAATTGTGGAACTATGTGAATAAGTTCCCTTATTATCTGAAATGTGGTTTGATGTGGTTGTGGGCTAAGCTCACGTGGGTGGAAATCTGTGGACTAATTACACACTGAGTCTGTATGACTCACCCAAATTTTTACCAAACATCGCAGGTGATACGTGAATCCTGGACCGGGTTGGAGAGGATGCAAGGTGGCCATGCAGAAGATATTTTTATATTTTATGCACTTGAGATTTTCAGTATTTTGAATAATTATTTATTGTAATAAAGGCCGCTTAAAGTATTTGAAGTTTGTTATTATGCTTTAGTTGGATTGACGATTAAATTACTATTTGGAAATGATTTTATATTCAGCAACTTATATCTTAGAATATATACTAAAGTTTTAAACCCGGATATTTTGTAGCAATCAAGCTTTTACTTGGCATTTTAAATATATAATGTTTTACAAATGACAACAAGTTTTGACGTTTTCACCCTTACGTAAATTATCTTTTCAAACGTTTCTCTGAGTAACATACCAGATCCGGTCAAGGCTCGTGGGCTGGGTTTGGGGTGTTGCATAACAACAGGCAAACTATCCTATTTACCTGATTCAACCCGAATGATATCTCCATTTACACATCTCAATTCAATAAAATTACTGCCACAGTTTACTAAAATATTATGACCAGTCAACCAATCCATGCCAAGAATTAGGTCAAATTCATCAAACGGCAACATCATGAGGTTTGCCGAAAAACAATGACCACTAATTGTCAAGGGACAATTTCTACACAGTTTGTCAACTAGCACATGTTTTCCTAACGGGTTTGACACTTTTATCACAAATTCTGTAAACTCAACAATCATATTCATGATAGATGATAAACCGTAAAAGTAACATATTTTAATCCCACATTTAGTATGCTTTTGGATGATTTATCCCTTGATTTATGTAAAAAGGTGCTTTTAATCCTTTCTTTTCATGTCTTATACCCAGGAAAGCAACCGAGGATGAAAAGAACATAAAACGGGCCAAAAATAGAGTAAATGGGCCATATCACGAAATCGACACGGACTGGCCCAAAGACCACACAGCCATGCCTCATTAAAAGTTTGAACACAGCCTATCCACGATTCACATGGGCATGTGCCATAGCCGTGTCCCTGTCGCTGGAAAGAGCAATCTCATTCGGAAAAGGATACTTGGAGGCAAAGAAACACACTCCAAAGCCTATTCAAACACCCTACTAGGAATTCTACTTAAATTAGGATACTTAGGGGCCAATTAAGGCATCTCAAAGTCTATATAAACATCCAAGGGAGCAACTTGAAAGGGAGTTCGGTAGAAGCCCTCTGTCGGAGGCGTCGAGCTAGGCCAAGGAGCCAAGCCAAAAAGGTCCGAATTGTGGGAATCGCTCGAAGTTAGCCAGTTGATCCATCCCAAGAAGCCAGAATTATACTCAAGAAGGCGGAATTCTCCTTCAATTTCTTCAGGGAGTTTTAGGAATTTCTTATGTTTTGCTTTATCTTTTCTCTTAAGATGTTTTCTTTATTCATTATGAACTAAACCCCTCAGATACCTGAAGTGGATGAAACCTAGATGAATCTTATTATTTGATTTTTGAATTATATGATAAATACTTAGTTTGTTCTTAATTATGCATGCTTAATCCAAATCTGATGTGCTTAGGTGGAGGAGGAATAGACCCTGCTTAAGAGTAGATCTAGCGTAATTAAGCGGAGTTGATCGAACGCCTAGAGATAGGGTTACGAGATTTTGCCGGATTAGGGTGAAACCTAATCTGGGAATCCATAGATCAATTTACTGCTATTCTAGGGGGTTATTATAAGAGAACGAGAGTTCCACTAATTAAACTAGGGTTAGACGTTATTCGCATCGAGAGAGGGTTTAGCATAGGTTAGGGAGTCCTACGGATCAAGCTAAGAAAATAAATCATATGATTCAGGGTTAGATAACAAGTGAAGTCTAGGTGGATTCTTCCTGAGGGTATCGTCATGATCAATTGAGTTTTTCTTCAAGTTATTTCCCAATTTGTTCCTTTTGTCTGAGTCCTTAGCTTAGTCGTCGTTAATTTTGATTGAAACAAACTTCACTTTATTTTTAAGGCTAAAAAATAAAAAGAAAGTTAGTATTAATACTTTTGGTTCCTTTGGGTTCGATATCCGGTCTTGCCTAAGCCATACTACTGTTTGATAGGTACACTTGCCTTTAATCGTTGTCAGAGTTAGTTTCTAGGTTCGATCATTCTCTTTTACAAATTTTAAAGCTCTGATTTCATCTATCAAGTTTTTGGCGCCGTTGCCGGGGAACTAAAATATTAAGAAAACTCTATTTTTATTACTTTAGTCATTTTTTTTATTTTTCGTAATTTATTTTTATTTTTTAGGTTAAACTTTAATTTTGCTAATTTTTATTTATTTTTAGGTTCTTTCTTTTCTTTCCAGGTACCTCTAGTTTATGACTAGAAGGAACCCGAGAGGACCTTTAGTATACGATAGTGATATTGAAGCCACCGCTCGAAGGAATCACCGAGAAATCAGGCGAGCCCTAAACTATACAGAAAGAGAGGAAGAAGACAGATCCAATCCTACTGAAGGGATGGACGAAACTAATCCACCACCACACGATGTGGGGGAACACAATGCTCCACGTACCATGTTTGATTATGCTAAACCGCATTTAACAGGAGCAGAATCAAGTATTGTTAGGCCCGCTATAGTTGCTAATAATTTTGAATTAAAACCTAACACAATACAATTGATTCAACAGTTTGTTCAATTTGATGGTTTGCAGGACGAAGACCCAAATACTCGTATAGCTAATTTCTTAGAGTTCTGTGATACTTTCAAAATAAATGGCATTTCTGATGATGCCATACGTCTTTGGTTATTCCCTTTTTCATTAAGAAATAAAGCCAAACAGTGGTTAAACTCGTTACAACGAGGGTTAATCACTACATGGGATCAAATGACCGAAAAGTTTTTAATGAAATATTTCCCACCGGCCAAAACGGTCAAACTATGGAATGATATCTCTTCTTTTGTGCAGATGGATGTAGAGACATTATACGATGCATGGGAGAGATACAAAGATCTTTTGAGAAGGTGTCCACACCATGGGTTACCCTGCTACAAGTTCAAACATTTTATAACGGTGTAAACCCCTCAACAAGGCAACTAATCGATTCAGCCGCCGGTGGAACGTTGAATAATAAAACTCCAGAAGCAGCGTACGAGTTCATTGAAGAGATGTCACTGAATAATTATCAGTGGTAAGTTACAAGGACGAAACTGACAAAATCCCTCGGAGCTTTCAACATAGACACAGTAACCATGCTATCAACACAAATGGATATAATGAATAAAAAGCTTAACAGTTTGTGTTCTTCGCAGGTACATCCAGTAATGCAGTACGATGGTAGTGGAACTGTAGCGAATTTTGAGTACCCACCCTATCAACCAGAAGCAGAGAGCGAACAGATGAACTATATAGGTAATAATTTCAGATCCAATAATAATCCATATAGTAATACTTACAATCCAGATTGGAGGAACCACCCAAATATTTCATGGGGAGGTCAGGGAAATCAAGGTAATCAAAGGCAACAACCTCCTCAAAACTTCCAAAACCAGCCCTATCCACAAGAGAAGAAACCAACCCTCGAGGAGATACTGGCAAAATTTTCGGTAGACACAGAAAAACGTATCCAAGAAACTAAGAGAACAATCAAAAGCAACGAGAGCTGAATCGGGGAAATTACTAAGTCAGTCAAAGAAGTCACCAGTGCAGTCGAACGACTCGCAAAGCTCATGTCAGAACGACCGCAAGGACGTCTACCATGTAAGATCAAGATTAATCCAAATGAGCAAATTCAAGATAGACGAACCCATCTCGCAACAAGATAACAAGGTAGACGAAACAAAAATAGAGGTAACGCAAGAAAAGCCGAAACCGGTAATAAAGGAGTATCAACCTCGTATTTTTTATCCCAAAGCATTAAAAAGAGACGATTCAAAAGACCAGTTCGGTAAGTTTCTTAAACTTTTAAAGAAATTACATACCCCTTCTTGAAGCTCTCTTTTAGATGCCAGACTCGAGAAAATTTTTAAGGCAGCTCTTGACAAACAAACGCAAATTAGACGAAGAGCCACACGTGGAACTCAACGCAAAGTGCTCAGCAATTCTCCAAAATAGACTACCACAGAAATTAAATGATCCAAGGAGTTTTACAATTCCATGTTTAATTGGTAGTCTAACTATAGAAATGCGTTAGCCAATTTAGGGGCAAGCATAAATGTTATGCCTTATAAACTATTTAAACAACTAGGTCTAGGGAAACCCAAACAAACTAGGATGAGCGTTTAATTAACTGATAAAACTATCAGAATTCCTAGGGGTATAAT
The DNA here is from genome assembly GCA_025503065.1 of Gossypium bickii. Lineage (NCBI taxonomy): Eukaryota > Viridiplantae > Streptophyta > Magnoliopsida > Malvales > Malvaceae > Gossypium > Gossypium bickii. The sequence continues at coordinate 27,817,336 of CP106714.1, read as the reverse complement.
AGAAGATGTTCTAATCAAAATTGATAAATTCGTATTCCCAGTAGACTTTGTCGTTTTAGACATGGATGAGGACAATAATATTCCTTTAATTTTAGGAAGACCCTTTTTAGCAACTGCCAAAGCTAAACTTGATATCTATGCAGGTGAACTCATATTTAGCGTAGGCAACAAGATAGTCACTCTTCAAGCTCTTGACTCGGCCAGAACATCAAGTGATAAAGAATACCAACCTCGTGTGCCATATCCCGATGCAATAAAGAAAAACCACACAAAGGAAGAATTCGGTGAACTCACACTTCGTGTAGACGACGAGACAATCACTCTTCAAGCTCTTGACCCAACTAGGACATCGAGTAATAAAGGTACGAACGATAATTTTATTGATAACCATTTGGTTCAACCTTCTTTACAGGAATAATCACGAAATCACCTAACTGAGCTAGATCTTAGACCTTGTGCCAACAAAAAAGAATCAGATGAGGAACGGAGCCTTAGGGTCGACAAACTAGAAGAGTGGACAACACAATTTAAAAAAGAACCGGAACCACACGAAGTGAAATCGATAGAACCCCCAGACGAGTTGATAGGAACAACAAATCACATCAAAATAGAGGATCAGGTATTGTTGAATAAGGAAGACCCTCGAATCACCAATTCAGACCTCAAGGCAAACGAAAAAATCACTTTTGAGGTACTTAATGTCTTCCAATACGGGACAGTCGAGGTAAGCAATCCTAAATTCAGCACTTTTGAGGTAAACACTACTCGACTGAAACTTTATATCAAAAATCGAGTTGAGCGCATGAGAAAGGATTTTCACCTCTTCAAACCACCATGACCATACGAATAAGATGTAAAGTCTAGCTTAAGACTATAAACGAGCGCTTCTTGGGAGGTAACCCGAGCACTAACCTTATTTAAATTTTCATATTTTATTTTAATTTTTATTTTCATATTTTTTTAGCATCTAACTACAAACTAACTGAATAAGTAAAACACGATTTCCATACCACACGGCCTTGCACACAGCGTGGCCGTGGCCGTGTGGACACCATGGGTAGGCACATGGGCGTGGACTGTATCATTATTTAATTTACTTTCATTTTTATTTTTATTTTTATTTTTATTTTTTATTCTTATCTTTATTTTTTATTCTTTTATTTTTATTTTTATCTTCTTTATTCCTTCCTTTCTATGTCATTTAAACTTAGCTTAGGACACAATAAAATTCGACCGACTGCTTCGAGGATTCAATTTCAAACGGTTCGAGACGTTTCCCCACGTTCACCTCCAATCCTATCCGGTTTCTTTTCATTGACTTCATCCAAAATCCAGGAAGTTTCACATCTCTCCCTATCTTTTGATTTTCTCACTACATTGTCATTTTATCTATCTTTGTACATTGAAGGCAATGTACATCTTAAGTGTGGGGGGGTTAACTATAGTATTATTTGAAAATCCCTGAATTATGCCTTGCTCTAAAGTAAGTTTCTCATATTATGATTAGAATGAAATTTGTTTGATTTATGATTTTTATTGATATGTTTTGGATTAAGTCATAGTTAATTATGCATTGATGATTAAATTTGAAAAATACTAGAGAATCAAGCATGATAAGTCTATTTTTCAAAACTATTTTCCAAAATAAATTTTTTTTAAGTTGTTAACCTGAATTTGAATGATATCTTGAAGTTTGAAATCTATAAGGTTGATGTAAAAAAAAAAAAAAAACCCATAATTGTTGTGAGGTTTTGAGCCTTATAGAGTATACATTCTTTTTCATGCTCACTTTTTGATTATGAGTGTGTCAACTATGAATTGTTATTCTAGAACTTGCCTTGATTATACATGTTGAGACCACAGTTATGATTTGATATACCGAGATGATAAAGGCACCTAGGTGTAACACCCCTAACCTATATCCGTCGCCGAATTACAGATAAAAGGCATTTTCGAACTAAACACATTTCCCAATAAGCGTTCAATTCAATACAAGCATAAGCAATGTGATCATTATTAAATTAATAAACGTTATCACAGACCAAAATTTATCTCATATTAACACAATCACTTCGCCTCACAATACTAAGAATTCTTATCAAATTATAGCAAGTGACTTCGTGGATTCGGCCAAGTAATATGGTAAGTTCATCTTTCCTACTTAACCACACATTCGGCATCTAAACTATACCATTAACAACCTCATATGAATCATTCAATCAATACCATGATTATACATTACCATTCACACATACCCAATTGATTTATTTAATATAAATACATGATATGCTTATACCTAGTTATGATTATTATAAACTAAGTACATACCTAAGCATTAATAATAATTACTCATGTTTAACTATTTAAAAAACAATCCGATGAAAAACTCATATAAATCTATACCGTATATACTAATCAAATGTTTTCATCATTCATATACTCACATGTGCCATCTATCATTTTACCAAAATGACATTTAAACTCTTTTAAACATGATTGAACATCGAATGTAATGACATATCAAGCATATCAATATGTCTCATTTGTATACCGTAATTGATTCTACAATCTTAGATCATCATCTTAGTCCAAATATCCGTTAACCATAAGATCACAATAAACCTATTAAAAACACATGTACCATAGCCGAATATAAATTAGCCTACCAACCATACAATCATTGATTATTAAACAAACATGCATCGATACCATTTTAACAAAAAGAATATAAGCCATATTCGCATGGCAAATATATATATACACATAGATAAAGTTTTCAACTCAAACATAGATATTATCAACCCTATACATGCCTTTATTCAACCAGACCAAACTAAAAGAGTACCCAAAAAGATGATAATGTGGTTGACTTTGCTGACGATTTTCCCGAGCCCGCAGCTTGACCAAAATCTAAAAAATAGAACATTAACATAAACAAAATAAGCTCACTAGCTTAATAAGTCTCAAGCTATTAAGATGCACAATCAAACATTCAAGCAATTTACATATAAATATATATAAATTTTAAATTGTACATGATCTTGAATACAATGGTTTAACCAATAAATTTCACTAAGGTCGTATGCCCTTATTCACATGTTTACATTTGATAATCACTTATCTTTAATATACAACTATCCAACGCATTTATATACCATAAAGATTTGCAAGTTCAAAAAAATATTAACTATGCCATACATTTAACCACATGATAATAGCCACATACATGTACAAGCATATCCATTTTTTCTCACATTTAACATTTATACACATATTCAAATCTCAATAGCATAATCAAGCTTTTACTTCCATTTACGAATCATGCTCATATCAAACACTTCACTAGAATCATTAACTACATTACAACTTACTTACTTTGAAAGGATATATATATATCAATTAACTTACCTTATTCCTGGTGTCTAGGTAAAAACTTATACTTACCCGAACCTTTATCTTATTGCAGTAGCTACATTCCACTTTGTAAGAGTTTCATGACTTCTTTAATTAAACATATCACCGGCATTAAACCTGCTAGACCCGAGGTTTGAATTTGATCACCGGCATTTAGCCTGCTAGGCAGTAAGCTTGATATACATCACCGGCACAAGGCTTGCTACGCTTAAAGCCCGAATTACATCACCGGCACAGGGCCTGCTAGGCCCAAAGCCCGAATTACATATAATCATCAATTCAACAGTCATTTCATAATACCAACAATACAAACAACTCATATACTTCATATTACTTTCACATACCAACCCGAACATACTTATACACTTCTCGTTTTACAAAGTAAGTTCAATTCAGTACCATACTCCTACATTCGGCTATTACCTATAAGTACACTTTAACTATTCAAGTTTCATTATTCATCATAAATATAAACAATTCTTTAGCGTATATTTTCTTAAGGACTTACCTTGATAGTTGGAGGGTAAGAATGTCTCGGCTACTTGTCTAGTTTAGCTTTCCCCTGCTCCTTTTCCAACTCTTTCTTCCCTTAATCTAAACAAGGTTTGAAAAAAGCCTATTCAATTGAATTTCATTCATCTCAATTCTAAACACATCATTGTACTACTCTCCCAATTGACTATGCCCAAATACTCATAATTAAACATTCAAATTCCATTGTACTTTACCTCATAATCCACATGTATTTAGAATTAATTCACATCAATTCATTTAACTCTAAAACCTTAGTTACATACATGATTCAACTCACATTCGGCCTTTACATAAACTAAATCCCTTAGCATGTTACATTCAACAATTGTATGTATACACATTAACGAATATACGTATATAAAATTATAAATACTTCAAGAAATCAAAAGTTACATAAACCACCACATGCATATAATACTATTCCATTCGGCATATATTGTTAAAATTGCCATGTTATATTCGGCAATTGGGGGTTTATACCTTAAACTTACTAAAAAAAATTCAATTTAGTATTTATCATTTACAACTGATCACTTATAACTTAAAAATCTTCTATCAACATGAATAGATCAATATGCTCATTCATGGCCGAACCTAAAACAAGCTCCAAGCTCCAAAATTTCCACATGTATTTTAAATTACTCATGATAGCTAGCTCAACCATGCAAGAATCTACAAAAATGAAGCTAAATTCCTTACCTTAAGAGGACATGCAAGAACAGCCATGAAGTTTAAATTTTCACTTCCTTTCTCCTTGTTTTCGTGGAGAAGATGAAGTAAGTGGGGAGAGAATATGTTTTTCTTATTATTTTCTTTAAACAAAATAAAATATACTTTATTAATCATTACCCCACTAACTAATAATAATAATATACAATATATATAATATATAATATATGCACTAGTCATTGTAAATGACGCCCACTAGGAGGAAAATGTGGTTAAATTGCAACTAGATCCCATGTGTAAAGTAAACAAATCAATTTAGCCTTAATTTCCACAATAGCTACTTTCTCATTTAGTCATTTTAACCCTTTTCTTATTTTAACCACTCAAAGATGCATATAACTCCAAAATATTTTAATACCCACTCAAACGTATAATCTAGCTATCGAATAAAATATAAACAAAAATATTTTTGGGCTCAAAATTGTGGTCCCGAAACCACAATTTCGATGTGGGTCATATTCGGGCTGTTACACTAGGTTTTAACCCACTTGCTCAACTAAAAAGCCTACCTTCACAATTAACCCCTAGTGAACCCCGTTGATCCTAACAACCCTTTTTATTCACTCACACGCTAATTTTAACCCAAAACCCCTTTGTATTTGTTATCACCATTCTTTTTTAACTACCCTTTTTGTCGAGACTTGACTTTGAACAGTTTCCTAACTATGTTCTATATTTTAGTTGTAAAATTTCTTTCTTTCTTATGAGTTGTTCTAAAAAAACGGAGTATATTCATTATTGTTTCTATGTTAAGGGAGCTTATGCATGTAAATTTCAAAATCTTGAAGAAAAGCTCGTATTATTAAAATTTTCAATTGATGTAATTATTTAAGATTAGTTCATTTTTTCTAGTTAGAAAATCTATCAGGTCTTGATTCTAACCTTCTAATTTAGCCTTTATCCATACCCTTAACCTAAGCCCCGTTACAACCCTGTTAAAGACCTTTTGATTTGTGTACCATCTCATTTTATAGTGGTGGATATTTGATTTTCAGGCAAGCCTATGGGATTAGCTTTTCAGGTTCGACTGATGAGTGCTCTCTTTTCCTGAACCTTAAACACTTAGAGTGATTTGAGTGAACCTTTTGTGAGGATATCAAACCTTGTCGGTTTTGAATTAAAGGTAATTATTTAGATAAGGGGAGACACCTACGTTTTCATGTTACACATATATGACTTATATTGTTTGAATCTTTAGGACTCTTTGAGTTAAATTATCCATGTATAAATTATCTATGAATTATGATAAGACATTGTCCATAGGAATTATGAATCAAGGAAGTTTATTTTAATCGCGAGTTGAGAATTTTGCTTGAGGACAAGCAAAAGCTTAAGTGTGGGGTTATTAGATAAACCGTAAAAGTAACATGCTTTAATCCCACATTTAGTATGCTTTTGGATGATTTATCCCTCAATTTATGTAAAAAGGTGCTTTTAATCATGTCTTATACCCGGGAAAGCACCCGAGGATGAAAAGAACATAAAACGGGCCCAAAACAGAGTAAATGGGCCACATCACGAAATCAACACGGCCAGGCCCAAAGACCACACGATCGTGCCTCATTAAAAGTCCAAACACAGCCTGGCCACGATTCACATGGGCGTGTGCCATGGCTGTGTCCCTGTCGCTGGAAAGAGCAATTTCATTCGGGAAAGGATACTTGGAGGCAAATAAACACATTCCAAAGCCTATTCAAACACCCTACAAGGAATTCTACTTAAATTAGGATACTTAGGGGCCATCTCAAAGTCTGTATAAACACCCAAGGGGGCAACTTGAAAGGGAGTTCAGCAGAAGCCCTCTGTCGGGGGCGTCGAGCTAGGCCAAGGAGCCAAGCCAAAAAGGTCAGAATTGTGGGAATCGCTCGAAGTTAGCCGGTTGATCCATCCCAAAGAAGCCGGAATTATACTCAAGACGACAGAATTCTCCTTCAATTCCTTTAGGGAGTTTTAGGAATTTCTTATGTTTTGTTTTATCTTTTCTCTTGAGATGTTTTCTTTATTCATTATGAACTAAACCCCTCAGATACCTAAAGGGGATGAAACCTAGACGAATCTTATTATTTGATTTTTGAATTATATGATAAATACTTAGTTTGTTCTTAATTATGCATGCTTAATCCAAATCTGATGTGCTTAGGTGGAGGAGGAATAGACCCTCTTAAGAGTAGATCTAGCGTAATTAAGCGGAATTGATCGAACGCCTAGAGATAGGGTTACGAGATTTTTTCGGATTAGGGTGAAACCTAATATGGGAATCCATAGATCGATTTACTGCTATTCTAGGGGGTTATTATAAGAGAACAAGAGTTCCACTAATTAACCTAGGGTTAACATTTTTCGCCTTGAGAAAGGGTTTAGCATAGGTTATGGAGTCCTAGGGATCAAGCTAAGAAAATAAATCATATGATTCAGGGTTAGATAACAAGTGAAGTCTAGGTGGATTCTTCCTGAGGGTATCGTCGTGATCAATTGAGTTTTTCTTCAAGTTATTTCCCAATTTGTTCTTTTTGTCTGAGTCCTTAGCTTAGTCGTCATTAATTTAGATTAAAACAAACTTCACTTTATTTTTAAGGCTAAATAATAAAAAGAAAGTTAGTATTAATACTTTTGGTTCCTTTGGGTTCGATATCCGGTCTTGCCTAAGCTATACTACTGTTCGATAGGTACACTTGCCTTTAATCGTTGTCAGAGTTTGTTTCCAGGTTCGATCATTCTCTTTTATAAATTTTAAAGCTCTGACTTCAGCGATCACTAGACATCAATTTCATACAAATATAGGAATGGGTATACCCCAGATCAATCAAAGCAATAACAGAAATATCATGAAGAGAAAAAGTACTCATTATCACATCAATAGATGATGCCTCTTCACGAGCGCGAGTGGCATAAGTCCTTGCAGGTGCTCTACCCTCTGATCTTACAGCAGAATCTCTAGGTGCACCTCTACTACTAATCCCACTCCCCGGGTTCCTTTGTGGTCCACCCCTCGAAGGTACATTACTTGCTCTTACTTCTTGTTTTCTTTCTTTCTTATCCCTCTCTGGACAGTTTCGAATGAAGTGGTCTGGTGAACCACACTTGTAGCAAGTACGATTGTTTCCCCAACACTCCCCAGTATGTTGTCTACCATAATTTGAACACTTAGGTTTATTTGACTTCACATTGCCCACACTTGCCATCGAGGCTTCTTGGACTCTAGAGCTTGAATATGTGTTACCACGATCATGGTGTGAATACCCAGCTTAAAGAAATCGTCCGAGGGTTTGTTTCCTTGGACCTCTTTGATTGGGTTTGGAACGACTTACTCATCGGCCTCTTCCTTGCATCTCGAGCCTCAATCATAGCTTTTCTCTTTTCCTTATTCAACTATTCAGCCTTGCAAGCTCTATCGACCAATACTATGTATTCCTTCAACTCCAAAATCCCAACTAGCAACCTAATCTTCAAACCTCTTGCACATAATAGCTTTCGTAGACACACACTCTTGAGTGTACTTGCTGAGCCTAACAAATTCGCCCTCATACTCTGCTATAGTCAACTTGCCTTACTTCAATTTAAGAAACTCCTTCCATTTCTGATCAATAAATTGCTGACTTATGTACTTCTTTCGAAACTCTTCTAAGAAGAAGCCTCATGTTACTCTCTCCCTTGGAACTGTAGATGTTAGCATTTTCCACCAGCAATATGTCGAGTCCCTCAGTAATAACACAACACATTTTAAGTTTTCCTCGAGTGTGCAAGAAAGTTCATGAAACACTCTCATAGAATTTTCGAGCCAGAACTCTGCTTTCTCAGGGTTCATCATCTATGTTGGCTCTAAACTTCTTGGCCCCTTATTTTCGAATCTTATCGACCGAGGTTTAGTCATTCTTACCAAATCTATACCATGAAGAGCCACAGGGACTGGCTGAGGTATAGGTGGGGGTGGAGGAGGTTGAGCATTAGGGTTTGCTCGTACAAACTCAGTGTACCAATTACTCATCATATAAAGAAAGACTTCCCAAGCCTCTTCTCCTTGACCCAAAGTCTCAGGTCTACTTTCTACAAGTGCGATCCCTTGCGCGGGATCCGATGCATTACAAGCAACATCATCAATAGCTCGGTCAGGATCCATTTACTATACAAAAATGCAGTTTAAAATTGGTAGGAGTCACCACACTATCAAAATATTTATGGCATGTATAGCTAGACTCTCACACACGCTACGGTAGTCCGAGAACCGACTAAACCATAACTCTAATACCACTAAATGTAACACACCTTACCCGTATTCGATGCTGGAACAGGGTACGAGGTGTTACCAAACTTATACACAAACAATTATACAACCCGAAACAAGATTTTCCACTCAAATTTAAAAACTATTCATATCACCTCTTTAACAAGCCTACGAGGCCTAAATCACACTTTAGGAATGGTTTGGGATCAAATTGAACTCTTTTAAAGATCTTTAGAAAGACTTAGAAAATTTTTCATTAACAGTCCACACATTCATGTGGAAGAAGGGACACGCCCGTGTGGCATATCACATGCTCGTATTCTGCACCTGTGTGGATTTGTTTTTCAATTCGAACCTACAGGGGTTTTCACACAGCCGGACACACACCCGTTCCATGGCCCGTGTCCCTTACACGGCCACAAGATGCTCGTAGCTTAGCTCGTGTGCAAAAACCTTGGCATTCTATTTCTAATGTCATCACCCAATAAATGTCACACGGCCAAGGAACACGGTCATGTCCTTTGACCGTGTGGCAAATTAAAATCCTAATTCAGGTGCAGAATTTACACGGCCTGGGCACATGCGCATATCCTGTGGTCGTGTCTTCCACACGGTTGAGACACATGGCCGTGTCTCTACCCGTGTGGTTACTACTGAGTATACTGACTTGCCAACCTAGCATGCAAGAGGGATACACGGTCTGACCACACGCCCATGAGGCTGACCGTGTCTCACACACGGTCTAGACACATGCTCGTGTGTCTACCCGTGTAGACAAGAACAAGGCTATTTGCGAAGCTCTTTCTACCACCCCAACTCATACAACATAAATCAGTCCAAACCATCAACTCATTCACGCATAATTAAACCAAGTAAATTAACCATGCAAGTTGCACATTCATGAATAACCTCATCATTTCATAGATTAATAAGAAAGAGCCATCAATTATTACCTTATACAAAATAATTCATCTTTTACTGAGCCAACACTTTTGGCCAAAAAATATGACATTCAACTAAGTCTAGTCCCTATACATGCCATACTCAAAATACTAAATCTAACTATACCAAGATGTGTTGATAGTGTGGGTGATCCTCTGATTATCTCTATATCTCGAGCTGCTCTTCGACACTATAAAACAAGGGAAAAGAGAATGGAGTAAGCTTTAAGCTTAGTAAGTCTATATGTAAACAACATAGATCATAACACATCTTTATCAATCAAGAACATCACATATTAAATAAAAACAATTCAAGTCCTCATAGCTATACTTACTTATTCCAAACTTGACCATACCCCATACATATATCATATAACATTGCTTACATTTACTTGCACTTATACCCTGCACTTATCACCACAAAACCACATGTAATTTCACTTAGACAAGTTTCTTGATGAACCCTTCAGAATGATACAAGATACACGGTGGTTTCGCACACAGCCCACCATTAATTAATAATAGAGTGGTATCACACACAGCCCACCAACAATGATAATTACGGTGGTAACGCACACAGCCCACCAAAATGATAATATATACGATGGTATCGCACATAGCTCATCATTAATAAATAACAAGGTGGTATCGCACACAGCCCACCAATAATTGCATATTTACGGATACTCATCCGTACCCATATTTCTATTCCAAAGGTTCATCCGAGAGTTTTCTCATTTTCCAATATTTTCAATAAATCTCACAAACAATCAATTACATCCACACAATCCATTAGTAGGTAAAACATACGTAATAAGGATGTATCATTTACACAAAAACTTACCTCGATACAAAATATGTCAGTTTGCGGTTTCGTCCGTAACCTTACCTTCTCCCCGGTCACGGTTGATTCCACGTTCTTCTTTATCTATAATGACATATTTAGCTCATTAAATAATCACATTAATCAAATTACTCCAAAATTCTTATTTTGGTAAAAATGACCATTTTGCCCCTAGACTTTTACAAATTTACGATTTTACCCCTAGGCTCGTAAAATGAAATGTGTTCATTTTTCCACACACTCAAGCCTAGCCGATTCATATTCCCTCTTATAGAAACTCAATATTTCAATTATTTCACATATTTATCATCTATTTTATAACTTTTACAAAAAGGTCCTTTTAGGTGTTTTCATGGAAACACCTTTCACAAAAGCTGTTCATTTAACAATCATGATTCATTTTCTTCCCTAAAAAATCAGCAAACAACATAAACACTCTCATGGAAAATCCCTAAAATTTCAACCATTTTGTAAAATAGTCCCCTCATTAGCTAGCTTAAGCTTTAGGGGTTCCAAAAGTACAAAAATTATCAAAAATAACCATTGAGAACACTTACTAGCAAGGATTAAAGATTGCTGAAATTTTCAAGCTCCTATAGCCCTTTCTTGAATGTAAAAATTGATGGAAGAGGAAAAGAAATGAAAAGATGATAGCCTTTTCTTTATTTTATCTTATTTTATTCAATTAAGTCACCAACTCACCTAACCATTGACCATGTCTCTAATTTGTCCCCCATGGCCGGCCAACTCTCCCGTAAGAGTCTATTTTCACTTTAAGGACCTCCAACTTAAGGTCCTATAGTTATTTAACACCTCTAGCTTGAAAAATAAAACTTTCGCACTTTATGCGATTTAGTCCTTTTTCGCAATTAAGCATGAAATCACCAAAATTAATGCACCAAATTTTTATGCACCCATATAATCATGATATAACACATATAATAATATTAAAAATAATTCTCTGGTCTCGGATTAGTGGTTCGGAAACCACTGTTCTGACTAGCCCTCAAAATCGGGCTGTTACAACAATACTTGATTCAGCCCCAGTTAAATTGGGCTTGGCATAATCGTACATAGTACGAGGGGCAGGATTTGTGGCAACCACAGGAGGTAGCTAATTATTTTGATTTTCAGCCATCTCCTCAATAATAACAATAACTTCCTCTTGCTCTTCTACTATACTTTATCAACTCTGCCTCGCTTCTCTACGATTTTTGCTAGCTGTACTTTCGATCTCACTGTCAAATATAAGAGGTCCTGACGGATTTCTTCTATTCATATACTAAAAGAACCTACCAGAAGCAAACAAAAATAAAAATTAGTGAATAAAATTAAACTAAAAACAAAAACAAAATAAAATAAAATAAAATGGCTAAAGTAATAAAAATTAAGTGTTCCTAATATTTTGTCCCCGACAACGACGCCAAAAACTTGATGACGTCACGAACTAACTAAAATACGACAAAGGCAAGCGCAGCTATCGAATGGTAGTACAGCTTTAGTGAGTTGGGAATATCGTATCCACGAGGACTAAAAGTACTAATAGTTACTATCTTTTTATTATCTAGCTGAATAAATTGAAGTGATTTATTTTAACCTAATCTTAACTAATCTAATTACTAAGACGAAACAGAGAATAAAGTAGGAAAATATTTGAAGAAAACCGATGAGAGAGACAATACCCAGGACAGAATCCACCTAGACTTCACTTATTATTCTAAATTTGAATTAAACGATTTTTTCACATGCCTTGATCCGTAAAAATCCCTAAATTATATAAATATCCCTTTAGAGAGTAAAAATAACTGACTCTAGATTGATTAATTGAAATCTCTTTCTAATTAAAACCCCTATTGTCACATTAACTTGATCTATGGATTCCCTTATTAGATTTGACTCCAATCCGGTAGATTTAGGTCGTCCTATTTCTAGGATTGCATGCAACTCCACTCAATTATGCCAGATATACTCTTAAACAGAGACTTTTGCTCCACTAAATAAGCTCATCAATCATGAGTTAATATCCTGAAAACATTAAAACATGAAATAAGAACATATAATTGAGATCAAGAACAAATATTTATAATGTAATTCAGAAAAATCAAATAATAAGATCCGTCTTAGGTTTCATCCTCCCTAGGTATCTAGGGAATTTAGTTCATACTTTTGGGGGAAAACATCTCAAAATTAGGAAAACAACAAAACATAAAGAAACCCAAAAACTTCGAAAGAAATTGAATGGAGATCTTTAGTCTTGAAGGAGATCCTACTTCTGAGTTGATTCCGTTGGCATTCTTCGAGTCTTTTCTTCGTTCAGCTCTGTATCTCCCCTTAGGTCCTCTTCTAGTGTGTATTTATAGACTTTAGAATGCTCAGAAGCCCAAAAAATTAGCTTTTTCTGTGTGTTTGGGAAACAGGGAGCGATATCAACACGGGCAGGCACATGGGCGTGTGGCCAGCCCGTGTGGCTCACATGGGCATGTGGCCATCCCGTGTGGATCCTAAAAATAACTCTTTTTACTCGATTTTTGCTTGTTTTTCGCTCCTTTCTCTCTCCTTTGCTCATCTAAGTATAGAAACATGAATTTAAAGGATTAGGAGCATCAAATTCACTAATTCACATAATAATTCATCCTAAAATGCATCAAGAATGGGATTAAAAACATGTTACTTTTATGGCTTATCAGTTGGATCATAATGCGAGAAGACAACTTATATTAGTAGCTAATCTAAATGGTCCAGAGTCTAATTGAAATTAAGCAAATTGATTAAAAGACTATTATGTTGTCTATCAAGTTCGAGTCAAGATAAGCTTTGTCTTAGGTACTAAAGCTGGTGACTCCTAAAAGATAGAGACATAAATGTTATTGTCTAGATAGACAATACATTGAATAAAACTCAAGTAGAATGAATCTTCGATTTGTTTATGGATTTATTCGCTTGTGTGTTCATAGTGTGATTTACCTCAACCTTGAGTAAGTGACAAACTATTAGTGTGTGACTCTTATACTATGATGTATTGAAAGCTTATGTTGAATTGGTAATAGAGTTGAAAGTTAGTACATTGGGTATACAACTTCTTCATAACATAGCTTCACTTACAATTGTGGAATTTATAGTTCAAGTAAAGGGTAAATGATATCCTCCTATTGGCATTACATGATAGATGGAAAAGTAACGCTGTCACGACTCATTTTTCTAGGATGAATGATTTCTGTTAAAATATTATTATTTTGATAGTCATTAATAGGACTACATGTTTTCAGTTAAAATATTATTATTTTACTTGTACTTGTTCAACTGAAACTCTTGTGATTTTCTCTATAAATAGAGACCATTGGCTAGGTCAAACAGACGCCATTCTTAGTATTGGCACTCTGTCAAAATCAGTGAGATTTATTCTTCTAAATATATTTTAATTTTGGGAGAGTTCGCTTTTTGGTTTCTGACATTTGAGAGAGATTGATATTCCTACTGAGTACCAATAGAAAATTTTCATAGTGTTCATTAATTTGTGAGTTAGAGTTCACACTCTAAGCAAGCCAAGGTTCAAGTATAGCGGAGAAGATCATGTTGGCCGAAAGTTGGGAAACATCTTGTACCGCATATACCAAAACACAAGTACAAATTTGATAAAAGGGTTTATTGTTATAAACAACACAAGTACTTAGATTTTAAACAAAAAAAAAAAATTTCTGCTGGACAACAAAACATGAACTTGGACACCACTCAAGAATGAAACATTTGTCCACATTGATTCTGAACATTGTTTTTATTAATTTTAAATATTTTTATTGATTTTAACAACTTTTAATAATTTCTTATAATTCTTAATAATATTTAAATAATTTTCTATATTTTTATTTTTATAATTATTTGAAAAATCATGTCCAAGAAATGGTTCTCTAAGTTGGAATGAGCCTGAACAATATTCAGGTTCATCCTAGACGTAGGATTTTAAAATAATTACAAAACTAATTATTTATTTTTAATAATTTTTATTTTTTAAATATCATCATGTCAACATGATTAAATTTGTTCATTTTGTTACTCCATCAGCAATGTCAATACTTAATAGTAGAAATCAATGAAATTTTTAATAAAACGATCAGTTTATTCTTTGATCTAACGTGCAAAAAATATTTTTTCCCATTTTTTAGTAGAATGGATAAATTGTAATCCGACTTCTAATACAAGCCACGTGTACAAAATCTATAAAATATTTATACAATAATTCAAAGTGATTTCTAATATTATTTATAAAAATAATAAAACCATTTATTATATTTTTAATTGACACATGCAACTAATTTTTGTACATCACACAGGTATAAAACTATTATTTATTATATATTAAATTGAGTCAAACTTAATTAAAAAATTTTAACTCAAAACTAATTATTTTAACCTTTTCTTTTTGTTATTAAATTCAAGTTTAATTGATGAATGATATTATCCAAGTATATTAGATTTGAAGTTGTATCACGTTTAGGTGTACAAGAAATCTGACTTTGAACAATTTATCGTTTGGTCACGAAGAGCAAAGCAATACATAGAGTGCCGTGCTGGCTAGGATCTGGAAGTAATAGCGGGCGTCCGCGTCCGCGTCGTCAGGATGTTGCCCAGCCAACTACCGAAACTATATACTTGGTCAAATTATAATTTTGGTCCTTCTATCATACTCGATTTAGTTTTATCACACGAAAGGAAACATCTAATGCATGAACAAAACAGATCATACAGTTTCAAACTTTAAAAAAAAAAAAAAAAAAAAGCCTTAAGAGTCAACTAAATTATCAATAAATGCCAAAAAATTTTAAAAATTACAAGATTATGCCATTTTTTTGGAAGAATTACGAGAATAGGCTGTTTTTACAAAAATGCTTCCAGCTGGAAGCGTTTGTAGGTGAAATTCAAAAAACACATCCAACTGTAAGCATTTTCCGGTGATTTGTAGAAAAATGCTTCCAGCTGGAAGCGTTTTCTACTAATCAACATTAAAAATGGCAGCACCAATATTTTTTTTATTTTCTAGTGCCACCCATTAATGTGTAAATAAAACTTACAAAACAGGTTTTTATATAGACCGAAGTCTCATTTTCCTTATTTTCTTAAGCGATGTGGGATATGGGTATATATAGACTTATAATCTATTTGCAGCTTGTTCCTAGACAATATGAGATTACTTACTCTTTCAACTAACAACATAAGATTAAAAGCTACACTTAATTTTTAGAAATTAAAGACAAAACTTTGTATAACATTAAACTCGAACAAAATAAAACATTATAAACTCTTATACAAATATTATCGTTATATAAAAAGTCCAATAAAAAAAAGAAAGACAAACTTACACATATAGTAACACATAATATTTTATATATAGATATTAAGTGTAGTCTTTAATATCATGTTGTTAGTTTGAAAGAGTAAGCAATCTCACATTATCTAAAAATAAGCTGCAAATGAATTATGAGTCTTTATATACAGATATCCCACATCGCTTAAAAAAATAAGGGAAATGAGATTTTGAGTCTATATAAAGACCTCTTTTGTAAATTTTATCTTCACATTAATAGGTGGCACCAGAAAATAAAAATATTTATTGGTGTTGCCACTTTAGTGCTGATGTGGTGGAAAGCTGGAAGCGTTTTCGTAAAATCGGTCTATTCTCGTAATTCTTCCAAAAAAATGGCCTAATCTGTTGAATTTTAAAAAAAAAATTTGGCATTTATTGGTAATTTAGTCTTGAGAGAAAAAAAATACTAAACTAACAGAATATGAGAAAGCCAAAACTTCCTCACTTTAAGGTTTTACTTAGTATGTGTTTGAACTTTGTTGGTCTTTATTGAAAGAGTCTTTAAGAGGTAAGTTAGGAAGCATAGCAATTTCATCAAAAATAACATCTCTACTAATTACAACTTTTCTCGTCTCAACACACCATACCTTATACCCTTCAACACCAGTCTTATAACTAAGAAAAACACATTTAATAGATCTAGGCTCCAATTTCCCATTATAAACATGAGCATACGCGGGACACCCAAAAATATTTAGATAAGAATAATCAATAGGAGTACTAGACCATACCTCTTGTGTAGTCTTTTTCTCAATGGAAATGGATGGAGATCAATTAATGAAAAAACATATTGTAGAGGTCACTTCAGACTAGAACAACTTTGGTAAATGAGAATTCAACAACATGCATATAACATTGTCCATGATTTTTCTATTCATTCGTTCTGCAACTTCGTTTCGCTGTGGAGAATGGCGAACTATTAAGTGTCTTACAATCCTTTCTAATTTGCAGAATTCATTAAACTCATCATAACATAATTCCAACCCATTATTTGTGTGGATGTGCTTTATATGTGTTCCTATCTGCTTCTCAATCTTAATCTTCCAATTCTTAAATGTGGACAACACGTCAATTTTCTTCTTTAAGAAGAATGCCCAAAATTTTCTGGAAAATCATCAATGATCATCAGTATATAATTAGCTCCACCCCTCAAAGACATTCTAGATGGTCCCTAAAGATTAGAATGAATATAATCCAGTGTTCCTTTCGTGTTGTGGATTCCTCTGATAAACCAAACTCTCTTTTGTTTCCCAAAAACGTAATGCTCACAGAACTTCAGTTTACTAATGCCTTGTCCATCAAGAAGTCCTCTTTTGCTCAATTTTGTCATGTCGTTCTCACTCATATGCACTAGATGCATATGCCAAATTCCAGTAACATCATCATATAACAAGAAAGATGTAACGCCCTGAATAACTTATTTATGTTCCTGTAAATATTTGACATAAATATGTATCTACTTCAGTGGTTAAGTGTTCTGGGTGTGTGTTTGAGGTCTTGGGTTCAAGTCCCACCTTTAGCAAATTTTTTTTATTTTTTATCCAAACTTTACCCTTGTTGAACGAGCTTATATATAATTGTCCATTAATCCATATCAGAATGAGTCTGCTGGTTCGAGTGGTAGGGGAGTTGGTGTTGGAGGTCCTGTGTTCGAATCCCTACACGAGCGTTAATGTTATTTTTTACTCGGTTGTGTGTTAGTGTTTCAAGGATGTTGGGATTCTGAAGTGGTTGTAGGTTAGTGGGTTAGTGGGTTAGTGGGAGAGAAATAAGGGATTTGTGATGTTATTTTTATTTTTAAAAATTTAATTTTATTTGTTTTCAAATTTCATTTTTCTCTCTTATCCAATTTTTATAACGTTAGTTTTCTACCATTCTTGTTCTATTCTGCCGTTTGGTCCTTTTTGTTCAACATCTACGTTGTTTTTCTCTCTTCTGTTCATCCATTCTCTTCAATCAGTTTACTTTCTCTTTTCTATTTTTTGCACGATCTAGGTAAGCTTTTCGTTTTTTGGTGTGACGATTACTGTAGAAAATTTGAATTCTACGATCGGTTGTGTAGGTGAAGGCGGTGAATCGGTTGTGGTAAGTGTGGAACGTTGCTCGATTTAATATTGGTTGTTTTTGTAAATCGGTTGTTAATAGGACGTTGAGATTCTGTTTTTAGGTGCTGGTGGTCTTAGGACTAGTTTCGCATCAAAACTCTAAAAGGTGTGTTCCCAAAATGTGAAAAACGGAGTTTCAGCGAAAGCTGAAACAACTTACTATCGATGCTACACAGGCATGTGGCTGGCCGTGTGGGTTGCCATGTGTGAGACACAGCCATGTGTTTGACGAGGGCATAGCCGTGCACAAGACACAGCCGTGTGACGATGTGGGTGTGTCTGTGTGGTCTACACAGTCTAGACCAAGTTGGGCGTGTGGGCCCACACAGACATGCCACACGAGCGTGTGGGTTATGGGCCAGACCGTGTGGGCCATACGGGCAAGGCTAATCTGGGCATGTGGGCCATACGGGCAAGCCACACAGGCATGTGGGCTCATATTTCTGAATTTTTCCCTAAAACTATGTGATCTGTTAGTCTGATAATTTTTTCTAAATATGATATTGTTAAGCATGTCTAATTAGTTTGATGTATATATATATGTCTAATATCTGTATATGAGCATGTGAGCATGATAACTCTGATTATATATATTTGATTGGAGTAGGATTTGTATATGTGGAAGAAGTGTTATGTATGGCGATCATCACCTAGATTCTGGCAGCTTGGCTGCACATTATCTAACATGTGTCGTATTGGCACAAAATGGTGTGAAGGGATTGGTGGGTTTTTTTAACCCTACATGGTGTGATGGGATGGTCGGAGTTGGTTTTTAGAGGATAGGGGTAGGATTCTATATTTCTGATCTGTATATCTATTCTGTTATCTGAATCTGTAAAGGACTTAGGTTCTAATCTGTATCTTATTGTGTATTAGTTTACTATATGTGTTTCATGTCTATTTATGTTGGGTTACACCGCTAAGTTTACGAAAACTCATATTTGTTTCTTTATTCTTGTAACACCCCTTACCCGTATTCGACGCCGAGACAGGGTACGAGGTGTTACCTAACTTAAAGACATGCATACACACAATTCCGAATCATAAAAGACCGTTCAAATTAAAACTTTTCAAACTTCCTCTTAACATCCTTAATATGGGCCTACGAGGCCCAAAACACATCTTAATGCGTTTCGAGATCAAATCGAGTTCATTGGAAGACCTTGGAAAATGTCATTAAAAACAGGGGCACACGCCCATGTAGACGTGTGACACGCTCGTGTGACTTGATATCATGGCCATGTTGATAGATCGTGTGATTCACATGGCCTAAGTATATAGGGACACACCCGTGTAGATTTATTATCTTAATTCAAACTTATAGGGGTTTTCACACGCCTGACACACACCCGTGTCTATGGCCCGTGTCCCTCACACAGCCATGACACGCCCATGTCTTAGCCTGTGTGCAAAAACCTTGACATTTTGTTTCTGACGTCATCAACCTAATAAGGTCACACGGCCAAGGCACACGCCCGTGTCCTTAGACCGTGTGGTGAATTAAATTCCTAAATTTAGGTGCAGACTTCACACGGCCTGGGCACATGCCTATGTTATATGGCCGTGTCTTCCACACAGTCGAGACACACGACTGTGTCTCATCCTGTGTGGTTACTACTGGACATTTTTTTTGCCAACTTAAGGTGTAAGGGGACACACGGCCTAACTACACACCCATGGTGTAACACCCTTATCCTGTGTCCATCGCTGGATTAGGATTACCAGCGTTATCAGATAGATCGGAAAACACTTACAGAAATTCATACATTCATCCATCAATCTAAAAAGTAATGTACCTTAATACGGTCAACGAGACCTTAAGCATGCTTATAAATCCGGGCCGGGACTAAACCGAAACACATACA
This sequence comes from Gossypium bickii, assembly GCA_025503065.1. Classification (NCBI taxonomy): domain Eukaryota; kingdom Viridiplantae; phylum Streptophyta; class Magnoliopsida; order Malvales; family Malvaceae; genus Gossypium; species Gossypium bickii. The sequence continues at coordinate 27,797,323 of CP106714.1, read as the reverse complement.
AAATTTCATGGAAAATTAAAACTTTTCTAGGTTTTAGGGGTTACACGCCCATGGTGTGATGGTGGGTTTTTTAACCCCACATGGTGTGATGGGATGGCTGGAGTTGGTTTTTAGAGGATGGGGGTAGGATTCTATATTTCTGATCTATATATCTATTCTGTTATCTGAATCTGTAAAGGACTTAGGTCCGAATCTGTATCTTACTGTGTATTAGTTTACTATATGTGTTGCATGTCTATTTCTGTTGGGTTACACACTGAGTTTACGAAAACTCATATTTGTTTCTTTGTTCTTGTAACACCCCTTACCCGTATTCGACGCCGGGACAGGGTATGAGGTGTTACCTAACTTAAAGGTATGCATACACACAATTCCGAATCATAAAAGACCGTTCAAATTAAAACTTTTCAAACTTCCTCTTAACATCCTTAATATGGGTCTACGAGGCCCAAAATACATCTTAGTGCGTTTCGAGATCAAATCAAGTTCATTGGAAGACCTTGGAAAATGTCATTAAAAATAGGGGCACATGCCCATGTGGAAGTGTGACACGCTCGTGTGACTTGATATCATGGCCATGTTGACAGATCGTGTGATTCACATGGCCTAAGCATATAAGGACACACCCGTGTAGATTTATTATCTCAATTCAAACTTACAGGGGTTTTCACACGCCTGACACACACTCGTGTCTATGGCCCGTGTCTTTCACATAGCCATGACACACCCATGTCTTAGCCCGTGTGCAAAAACCTTGACATTTTGTTTCTGACGTCATCAACCTAATAAGGTCACACGGCCAAGGCACACGCCCGTGTCCTTAGACCATGTGGTGAATTAAATTCCTAAATTCAGGTGCAAACTTCACAGGGCCTGGGCACATGCCTATGTCCTATGGCCGTGTCTTCCACACAGTTGAGACACACGACCGTGTCTCAGCCTGTGTGGTTACTACTGGACATTCTTTTTGCCAACTTAAGGTGTAAGGGGACACACGGCCTAACTACACACCCATGGTGTAACACCCCTATCCCGTGTCCGTCACTGGATTAGGATTAGCAGCGATATCAGACAGATCGAAAAACACTTACAGAAATTCATACATTCATCCATCAATCTAAAAAGTAATGTCCCTTAATACGGTCAACGAGACCTTAAGCATGCTTATAAATTCGGGTCGGGACTAAACCGAAACACATACAAAATTTCATGGAAAATTAAAACTTTTCTAGGTTTCAGGGGTTACACGCCCGTGCGGGCAGGCCGTGTGCCTCCCACGGCTGCTAGACAACCCCGTGTGTCCTCCCCGTGGTCGAAACTGACTTATCTTCCACGACCACTAAGTACGCCCGTGTACTCAGGCCGTAGTCGATCCTGTCAAAAATCACACGGCTACTAGGCAGCAGACACGTCCGTGTGCCAAGGCCGTGTACTCTTGTGCTAGCTATATACTTAGCCCACGGTCACTAGGCACGCCCGTGTACCACGACCGTGTGGCATTATAGGCCCTTTTCAAGGCCAAAATTCCACCCATTTGGGTCATACCTACAAGCAATGTCAACCAACTCATTTCAAACCCATATGTCAAGCAAGAACATACCAATTAACCATCCAATCTATGCATTCAATAACCATTTCAACAATGCCAACTTCCAAGACCAAAACATATAACAAAAGTATAATACATTCATTTGCTTAACTCAAAAGCTTGATCATTTCATGAATCAACTAACCATGCCAAAACATGATTCATATATCATGATCATAATGCATAATCTCAACTCATCTCTTGCCAAATCCCATGGCTAAGTTCATATAACAACATATACCAAAATGCTAGCCTATACATGCCATATCTAGCTTTATACATTTCCAAAGTGTACCAAAATGAGTTAATTAGTGTGATCTTGACAGTCCCGAGCCTTCAATAGCTAATCCTATCTATTCTTAGGTTCGAACCGGACTTCTCGGACATTGTCGCTATATAAACCTTATTTCGTAATTCATATGCACAACCTCTCATAAACATTCATTATCATTATTAGTCATATGAGCATTTACAAATTCATACAAGTACGTTTATTTGCATAGTGACTTACCTCGGATTTGATCTATCGGAATGGAAACGACTACTCAGTTACTTTCGCATTCCCGCGATCTAAGTCTATTTTCCTCAGTTCTTGATCTGAACATATTCAAAATTAACCCTTTTATTCACTAATTCATTCAATTCAATCCATACACATAGATTTAGGGTTATTTGCAAATTAACCCTCATATTTGCACAATTTATCAATTTAGTCCATTTTTCTCAATACATCAAATTCACAAAATGAACCCATACTCTTGATTAGCTGAATGTTCTTACATCTCATACAAGCCTATATTTTTCATCAAATTTGTAATTTAGCCCTTCAAATTACTACTTTCTCAATTTAGCCCTAATTAGCTAAATTCATCAAAATTCAAGAACAAAGTATGTTCATCTAGCTCAAATCTTTCATTTAACACCATAAGTCATCACAAAGCTCAACATATCATCAATGGCATATCTCACAAACATCATCAATACACAAAATTAATACATGGGTTTTGTAGCTTTCTATGCAACGATTGCAAAAACGTAGAAATTATCAAAAATCGAAGTCAAAACTTACCTTGATTCAAGCTTGTATGTGCCGAATGTATGAGAGCTTTTAAACCTTTCTTTTCTTTGGATTTTCAGTGAATGAATGCATGAAATAATGTCAATTTTCATGTTTTAATCATTTTGTAATTCATTAATAAATAATTTCCAATTTTAACCTTATAAAATAAAATTACAAAACATAAATTCTAAGGTTATTATGGACCATAGTCATCCACTATCTATAAAAATGGCTAATTTTCCATATAAAACCTCCACTTTAACAAAGCCACAACACATTGATACTTTAATAAATAGGAAGCAACTTTCACATTTAATGCAATTTCATCCTTTTGTCAAATTAAGCACATGAACAGACAAATTAGCTTACAGAAATTTAACACATGATTAATCATATATCAAAGACACAGAAAATAATATTAAAATATTATACTGACTCAGATTTGTGGTCCCAAAACCACTGTTCTGACTAGGGTGTAAACCAGACTGTTACAATTCTCCCCCTTAGGGATTTTCGTCCCCGAAGATCTTATCGTTAAATAGTCGGATATTGTTGTCTCATTAAATCTTTCGGTTCCCACATTGCCTCTTCAATTTCGTGCCGATTCCATAATACTTTCACTAATGGAATTTTCTTATTTCTCAACTCTTTCACTTCACGAGCTAAGATACGGATCAGTTCTTCTTCGTAAGTCATATCAGATCAGATTTCAATTTTAGATGGGGCAATCACATGTGACGAATCGGATCGATATCTACGAAGCATTGAAACATGAAATACATTATGAATCTTTTCTAACTCAGATGGAAACTTTAATATATATGCAACAGGCCTGACACATTCAATGATCTCATATGGTCCATTGAATCTCGGACTCAATTTGCCTTTACGTCCAAATCAGAGTACTTTTTTCCACGGTGATACTTTCAGAAATACCTTGTCACCGATCTCAAATTCTATATCTTTTCATTTCAAGTCCGCATAAGACTTCTGACGATCAGATGCTGCTTTCAAACAATCTCGGATTAGTTTCACTTTCTGTTCTGAATCTTTTATCAAATCAACCCCATGTAGCTTAGTTTCTCTGAGCTCAGTCCAATACAGAGGTGTACGACATTTGCGTCTGTACAAAGCTTTATAAGGTGCCATTTTGATGCTTGACTGAAAATTGTTATTGTATGCGAATTCAATCAATGGCAGATACTGTTCCCATGACCTATTAAAACTCAAGTATACAGTATCTCAACATGTCTTCAAGAATTTGAATAATTTGTTCAGACTAACCATCTGTTGGTGGATGAAAAGCTATACTAAAGTGTAATTTCGTGCCCAAAGCTTCTTGCAATTTCTTCCAAAATCGTGATGTAAATCTCGGATCTCTATTTGACACAATGGATAGTGGCACCCCGTGCAATCTCACAATTTCAGAAATATAAAGCTCGACTAATCTATCAAGTGAATAGTCAGATCTTACCGGAATAAAATGGGTAGATTTCGTCAATCGATCAACTATGACCCAAATCGCATATTTCTTTCTCGGAGTCAAAGGTAATCCACAAACAAAATCCATTGTCACTCTATCCCATTTCCACTCAGGGATCAGAATATGTTGTACCAACCCAGACGGAACTTGATGTTTGGCTTTCACTTGTTGACAGATTATACATTTCGAAATAAAGTCAGAAATGTCTCGTTTCATACCAGACCACCAATAGTGCTGTTTCAAATCATGATACATTTTAGTACTTCCCGGATGAACAGATAGACGGCTATTATAAGCTTCACACAAAATTGACTGAATCAACTCTGGATTTTTTAGAACACAGATAAGATTCCGGAATCTCAAACAATCATCAACAATTCGAAATTCAAATTTAGAATTTGGATCACATTGAGCTCGTTTCATTAATAACTCAATATCAGATTTCTGAGCATCACATATCTGCTGTAAAAATAATGGTTTCGCTTTTAACTCAGCTAACACGAAACTGTCATCAGTCAAATCTAACTGGGCATTCAAAGCATGTAGTGCAAACAATGATTTTCGACTCAGTGCATCTACAACAACATTTGCTTTACCTGGATGATAATCTATCACAAGCTCATAATCTTTTAACAGTTCTTACCATCTTCTTTGACACAGGTTCAAATCATTCTGAGTCATCAGATATTTCAAACTTTTATGATCTGAAAACACATGACATTTCTCACTCTGTAGATAATGGCACAAGATCTTAAGTGCAAACACAATCGCAGCAAGCTCAAGGTCATGTGTCGGATAATTCTTTTCATAAGGCTTCAATTGGCTAGAGGCATAAGTTACAACTTTGCCTTCCTGCATCAAAACACATCCCAGACCATTTAACGAAGCATCACTGTATATAACAAATTCTTTACCTGATTTTGGCTGTACTAACACTGGAGCTTCTGTTAACAGAGTTTTCAACTGATCAAAACTTTTCTGACATTTATCCAACCATTCAAATTTAACATCTTTCTGAAGTAATCTAGTCAACGGAGTAGCTATCACTGAAAATCCTTTTACAAATCGACGATAGTAACAAGCTAAACCCAGAAAACTACGGACTTTAGATACATTTCTCAGAGGTTTCCAATTTAGAATAGCCGAAATCTTACTCGGATCAACACGAATCCCAGAAGTTGACACAATATGTCCCAAAAAACTAACCTCGTGCAACCAGAATTCATATTTGTTGAATTTTGCATACAATTTCTTTTCTCTCAGAGTTTGCAACACGATTCTCAAATGTTCAGCATGCTCATTTTCATCATGTGAATAAATCAATATGTCATCTATGAATACCACAACAAATCAATCTAGGTACAGTCTGAAAATTTTGTTCATCAGATCCATAAAAGTAGCAGGAGCATTAGTTAGTCCAAATGGCATAACTAAGAATTCATAATGTCCATATCTTGTTCTGAAAGCAGTCTTCGGAATGTCTGAATCTTTAACTCTCAACTGGTAGCATCCCGATCTCAGATCAATCTTAGAAAATACAGTAGCTCCTTTTAACTGATCAAATAAATCGTCTATTCGGGGCAACAGATATTTATTCTTTATAGTCACCTTATTCAACTGACAATAATCGATGCACATCCTCATTGTGCCATCTTTCTTTTTCACAAATAGAATAGGAGCACCCCAAGGTGAGAAACTCGGTCTAGCAAACCCTCTATCGGTTAATTCTTGCAACTCTGACTTTAACTCTTTCAACTCTGTTAGTGCCATTCTATACGGAGCTATCGAAATTGTTGTAGTACCAGGCAGTAAATCAATGCTAAATTCAACTTCACGAATCGGAGGTAAACCCAGTAACTCTTCAGGGAACACATCAGAATACTTACAAACAATAGGCACTGATTCAACTTTCTTCTCAGATAGTTTCGAATCAATCACATAAGTGAAACATGCCTCATAACCCTTTTTCACATAACTTTGAGCTTTCAAAACAGATATCATAGCAGGCAATCCATTCAAATCATTAGACTCAACTCGTACAATCTCATCATTCTAACATCTCAAATTAATAGTCTTTCTTTTATAGTTCACAATAGCATCATGCAAAAACAACCAGTCCATACCCAAAATGATATCAAACTCATCAACCGCAAAAGCATCGATCAAAGAGGAAACAGATATCTCGAAACATTAATGGACAGTTCTTGCATACTTTGTCAACCAGGACACTTTTACCTAAGGGGTTCGATACTTTTATAGCAAACTGAATAGACTCTACAGGCAAAGTCTTGCTAAATACTAAATTCATGCATATATACGAATGCGTAGAACCAGGGTCTATCAATGCAATCACAGAAGTATAAAGTGTAAAAGTACCAGTTATAACATCAGGTGATGAAACTTCCTCACGAGCTCAGAGAGCATATTCTTTGGTAGGCGCTCTAGCTTCAGATCTTACAACAGTGTCTCTCGTAATCCTCTGACTACCACTAACATTTCTTACATTCTTTGGAGGTCTACCTCTCATAGGTGCATTATCAGGTCTCAGATTCTAAACAATCTCTGGCTCGACAGACTTAGAACAATAACGAATGAAATGATCAAGCGATCCACATCTGAAGCAAGCTCTGTCATTTAATCTACAGCTTCCCGGATGCCTTTTTCCACAATGTTTACATTCAGGTCTCTCGCTCCGGACATTACCAACACTAGCTACTAAAGTTACTGGAGTTTTGGAACTCTTTTGCGATCTAGCTCGATTTCTATTCGAATGTCCCACATTGTCTCTTGAACGAATTTGATCATCTCTAAATCTCTTAGAAGCAGACTGAAATGACTTTCTTGGATATCTCTTTCTCATATCTCTAGCTTCAGACTCAACTTTTCTTTTATCTTTCCTGAGTACTTCAGCTTTACAAGCTCGGTCAACGAGTACAACGAACTCTTTTATTTCTAAAATCCCGACTAGCAAACGAATGTCTTCATTAAGGCTATCTTCGAATCTTTTACACATTATAGCTTCAGATGATACACATTCTCGAGCATACTGACTCAGTCTTACAAATTCTTGTTCATACTCAGAAACAGTCATTCGGCCCTATTTAAGTTCCAGAAATTCCTTTCGTTTTTGATCGACGAATCTTTCGCTGATATATTTCTTTCGGAACTCAATCTGAAAGAAGTCCCATGTAACTCGTTCTCTCGAAACAACAGAAATTAAGGTTTTCCACCATTGATAAGCCACATCTCGAAGCAAAGATACAACACACTTTATGCATTCTTCCGGAATCAGAGACATTTCGTCAGACATTTCGTCAAATACCCGGATCGTATTCTCTAACCAAAACTCGGCCTTTTCAGCATCATCATCATTCGTAGCCCGGAACTCTTTGGCCTCATACTTACAGATCATGTCAACCGGAGGCTTATTCAACAGGTTCGGATGCATAACCGATGGCACAAATGTAGTCTGAGGGGGATTAACCGGGGGCGGGGGTTGCGAAACAGTCGGGTTGTTTTTTACAAACTAAGTGAACCACTCATTCATCATCTGGAGGAAAGCTTGTTTAGCTTCTCCCTCTTGACCGCTCGTAGCCGGTCTCGAATCAGAGGGCGTTGTCCCTTGCGCAGAAATAGGCGCATTACTTTTTATGTCGTCAGCTACGGCTCTTTCAGGATCCATTGCTATACAAAAATCACATTTTACACGTCAGGATTCATCACACTATCACACTTCAGATATATGGCATGTATAGCTAGACTCTAACACGCTACGTTATTCTGAGAATCGACTAAACCGCAGCTCTGATACTAACCAAATGTAACACCCCTATCCCGTATCCATCGCCAGATTAGGGTTAGGAGCGTTACCGGACAGATCAAAAAACACTTACAGAAATTCACACATTCATCCATCAATCTAAAACGTAATGTCCCTTAATACGGTCAACGAGACCTTAAGCATGCTTATATATCCGAGTCGGGACTAAACTGAAACACATACAAAATTTCATGGAAAATTAAAACTTTTTTAGGTTTCAAGGGTTACACACCCGTGTAGGCAAGCCGTGTGCCTCCTACGGCTGCTAGACACCTCCGTGTGTCCTCCCTGTGGTCGAAACTGACTTATCTTCCACGGCCACTAAGCACGCCCATGTACTCAGGCCGTGGTCGATCCTGTCAAAAATAACACGACTACTAGGCAACAGACACGTCCGTGTGCCAAGGCCGTGTACTCTTGTGCTAGCTATATACTTAGCCCACGATCACTAGGCACGCCCATGTGCCATGCCCGTGTGGCATTATAGGCCCTTTTCAAGGCCAAAATTCCACCCATTTGGGTCATACCTACAAGCAATGTCAACCAACTCATTTCATACCCATATGTCAAGCAAGAACATACCAATTAACCATCCAATCTATCCATTCAATAACCATTTCAACAATGCCAACTTCCAAGGCCAAAACATATAACAAAAGTATAATGCATTCATTTGCTTAACTCAAAAGCTTGATCATTTCCTGAATCAACTAACCATTCCAAAACATGATTCAAATATCATGATCATAATTCATAATCTCAACTCATCTCTAGCCAAATCCCATGGCTAAGTTCATATAACTACATATACCAAAATACTAGCCTATACGTGCCATATCTAGCTTTATCCATTTCCAAAGTGTACCAAAATCAGTTTATTAGTGTGATGATGATCCTTGACGGTTTGAAGTTTTCAGTAGCTTTGTGAAACATCCCGAACCCGGCCCATGAGCCTTGACCGGATCTGGTATGTTTCTCGAGAAAACATTCGAAAATCTGTTTGTTATTTAGGAAAAATTCGTGTGGTTCTGAAGAAGGATTTGCTTGTGTTGGGTTCAATTGAAAAACTGTTGTTAATTTAGAAATCAGGGATTTATTAAAAACCTTGTTCTCATATTAAAAGATATGCCGAAATTGTTTTAAAAATTTTACCTTTAAATTGGAAATTATTTGTGATTAGGTGGTCAAAAACACTTAATACTTATTTTTAGGAAAAACCATTTAACTTTGATTTAACCTTAATCGTATTGTAATAAAATCAAATAAAAAGCATGCATTAAACAGTTCCTACTATGGCCTTATTACATCGAAGACGAACCCCAAAATAAATCCAAAATACTTAAAATATAACAAGTCCAAAATAAAATAAAGTCCCAAACTGAGCATGGCCACCACTAAGCTCCTGCCGACCCAGTCCATCACTGATCGTCACCTGAAAAATATTCCCACAACGGGGTGAGTCAAATAGACTCAGTGTGTAACAGCCAACACTAAGTCCCAACGATTTTAGGCACAACAGTTCATACATATACATATAACTAAATATAATGATGCAAACCCGAACCCAAACCTAGGTACCATCCGCTACACATCACCCGTACCAACTTTGCCTCACCACCGGGGACTACTAAGTCAACCCTCCATCCGCTACACATCATTGAAGGCAGTCGCTGCAGACGACATGCTCATCGCCCTTATAATTTCGTGGCATAGCCACCAGATAATATATTTGTGACATAAGTCACCACATTCAGATTTCGTGACATAAGTCACCACATTCACTTCACCCATGTCATACAAATATGCATTAACCATGTCATATTTCTATATTCTCATTCTTATAGTTCACATACGTGCCATAACAGATCATATTATACTCATAGTAGGAGTAGGTAAACGTACCTGGGTACTTTCTACCATTGCATGGTACCTTAGCTATATCCTTCACATTCTTATTAACACATATAACAAATTGCCATAAATCTATTAAGAGATAGCGTGGGGTACACACCTGATATTAACGCTTTACAGAAATCCCGAAAACCCGATCTAATACTTTAGATCCTTACTCCTTGCTGCCAATTGGATTAATAATCAAATCCCAAGATTCCGTGATATTCTCTCTTGCAATCGGCTAGCCACCAAATCTCTTAACTAGTTAGTTTCGGCTTTTCAAACAAGTAAGAAATAGATCTGAAGCATCAATTATGGCCTTGGCCGAATGTTACATACACTTACCTTATGGATCTAAATCCCAAAATATCACTTGCCCTTGGTATTTGTCGAAATCCCTACAAACACTATGTCAGATCTGATTTCAATACTTAATGATCACCATTAACGGCCTTTGGCCCAAGATGACTCTAGCTGACCTTAGATCTTGAGATCCCGAATAATCCTCCTTATAGTCGACTACACTGAAAATCCCGAAAGATCCTTCCCAATTTCGGCAAACAAGAATATTAATGGGATTAGTCCTAGATTTCGACAAGTCTAAAAGAAAAGAATGGAAATTGAATTTGATCTTACCCCTGCTGAAGAAATCAATTGCTCCCTTGCTTGAATCTACAGCACTATTCGGCTATGGCTAGATGGTGATCACACAAGTTTCGGCTTTTATGAAATTGTGAGGAAAAAGGAGAGAAGGGTTGAGCAATTCGGCAATAGTGATAATCTTTGAAGAAAAAAAAGATGGAGAAATCGGCTAGGCTTACTTGTGATTTAACAAAATAAAAGAGAAGAAGACAACTAGAGAATTTCGGCAGAGGCACAAATGAGAAGAAAAGAAACAAATGGCCTCACACTACTCCCTTTTGCCGAAATTATCACCCCCTAGTTCCCCCTATACGGCCAACTCTCCTTCCCTCTATCTTATCCCTTTCTTTTCTCCTATTTTTCCTCTTCTTTGCATACTCAAAATAATTCAAATTAAAATCATCATTTATCCTTACTTTAGCCGAAATTTTAAAAGAATAAAACAAGTCTTTATCCTCATCCTTTCAAAGTCCCATAGCCGTCCATCACTCCCCTCTCTTTGACGTCAACAAGCAAAAATAAAAACCCCACCATATGCTGCCAACAAGACTCGAACCTAGGCCTCTCTGACACTCCCTGTGGCGTCACTTACTGGGCTTTAAGTGGCGCCTCCTTGCCACCTTTCCAAGCCCATTTTTGTGTTATATTTCCCTTACAATTTTTCTTAAGGCCTCTTCTGCCTAGCTTCCTCTTTTAAACTTAAAATCGAATAATTTCTAAGGTATTTTTCCTACCTTCTAAGGTTCAAAAAATTCACAAAACACATTTTTAACATACAAAGGCATGCTACTTCTTATAATTAAGCAAAAATGCATAAGCTATAAATCCCGGATGTTACAGTTCTACCCCTCTTAAAATAATTTCGACCTCGAAATTACCTGGCCGAAATAAGTGAGGGTGTTGTTGCCGCATTGCTTCTTCCGGCTCCCATGAAGCTTCTTTCGATCCATGATTACGCCATAGCACTTTAACTAGAGGAACTGACTTCCTCCGTAACACTTTCACATCTCGTTCTAGGATCTGAATTGGCTCGTCCTCGTAGGACAAATCAGGCCTTAGCTCCACCTCTTCAACCGGAACTACATGAGATGGATCCGATCGATGACGATGTAGCATAGAAACACGGAATACGTCGTGCATCTGCTTTAACTCTGAAGGCAACTCTAACTGGTACGCCACTGGTCTAACTCACTTCAACACCCGATAAGGTCCTATAAACCTGGGACTTAACTTCCCTTTACGACCAAATCTCATCACCTTCTTCCAAGGTGATACCTTAAGAAACACTTGGTCCCCCACATCAAATTCTATTTCCTTCCGTTTAAGGTCTGCGTACGACTTCTGTCTGTCAGATGCCTCCTTCAACCGTGCCCGAATAATCTCACCCTTCTCTTCGAATTCTGCCACAATTTCTGGACCCAAAACCTGACGTTCCCCTAATTCCGTCCAACACGTAGGAGTGTGACACTTCCGTCCATACAGCGCTTCATACAGTGCCATCCGAATACTAGCTTGATAGCTATTATTGTAAGCAAATTCCGCTAAAGGCAAATACTCTTCCCAACTTCCTCTGAAGTCTAACACGCATCCCCTCAGGATATCCTCTAACGCTTGGATTACTCGCTCAGACTGCCCGTCCGATTGTGGATGAAAAGCCGTAGAGAAATCCAATCTGGTGCCTAACGCTTGATGTAGAGCTTTCCAAAACCGAGACGTAAACCTTGGATCCCTATCTGAGATAATCGATACCGGCACTCTGTGCAATCTCACAATCTCCGCCACATACAATTTCACCAACTTTTGCAAAGAGTAGTCAACTCGCACGGGATGAAATGCGCAGACTTAGTCAACTGGTCCACTATCACCCATACCGAGTCCTTCTTAGTAGGTGTAAGGGGAAGCCCACTAACGAAGTCCATGGTAATTCTCTCCCACTTCCATTGCGGAACCATTATCGACTGAAGCAATCCTGACGGAACTTGATGTTCAGCCTTAACTTGCTGACATGTTAAGCATTTCCCCACAAATTCGATAACTTCTCGCTTAAGACCAGGCCACCAAAACTGTTCCCTTAGGTCTCTGTACAACTTAGTACCTCCAGAATGTAGGCTACTATGCGACTCCTGAAGAATCTTCTGCCTTAACTCCTCATTCTTCGGCATACAAACCTTACCCTTGAAACACAATACTCCATCACTAGACATACTGTAATCCTCTAAACCACCATTCTGAACTTGCCGCATTTTAGCACTTAAATCCTCATCTACCAACTGACTTTCTTTTACCTCATTCAACCATGTCGGCTTGACTTGCAACTTTGCTAACAAACTTCCGTCGTCATATAAACTCAGATGTGCGAACATTGCCCTCATATCTGACACCACTTTCTGACTTAGGGCATCTGCCACTACATTCGCCTTGCCCGGATGATACTCTATGGAACAATCGTAGTCCTTCAATAATTCCACCCACCTTCGCTGTCTCAGGTTCAACTCCTTCTGAGTCAACAGATACTTAAGACTCTTGTGGTCTGTGTAGATCACTGACTTTTCTCCATAAAGATAATGCCTCCACACCTTAAGGGCAAAGACCACTGCCGCCAATTCCAAGTCGTGCGTCGGGTAGTTAACCTCATGAGGCCTCAATTGCCGAGACGCATAAGCGACTACTTTCCCATCCTGCATCAATATGCATCTCAATCCTGTATGAGAAGTGTCACAATACACCACGAAATCTTTCCCTGCCTCAGGTTGAATCAAAACCGGAGCCTCAGTCAACACCCTCTTAAGCTTCTCAAAGCTCTCCTGTTGCTTATCTGTCCATACGAAAGGTACTTCCTTCCTCAACAACTTTGTCATCGGTGCAGCTATTGATGAAAACCCTTCCACAAACCTTCTGTAGTAGCCTGCCAATCCCAAGAAACTGCGAACCTCCGCCACAGACTTAGGTGGTTTCCAGTCCAACACTGCCTCAATCTTTCGAGGATCCACCCTTATTTCTTCTGCGGATACCACATGCCCTACGAATGCAACCTCCTTAAGCCAAAATTCACACTTGCTGAATTTGGCATAAAGCTTCTTCTCCCTTAACACTTGAAACACTACCCGGAGATGCTTATCATGCTCTTCTTCAGACTTGGAGTACACCAGGATGTCGTCGATGAACACAACGACGAACCTATCCAAGTAAGGATAAAAGACCCGGTTCATCATATCCATAAACGCGGCTGGGGCGTTCGTCAATCCAAACGGCATTACTAAGAACTCATAATGGTCGTATCTTGTTCGGAAAGCTGTCTTATGGATATCTGCTTCCTTCACCTTGAGCTAATGATATCTAGAACTTAAATCTATCTTTGAGAACACTGTTGCCCCCTTCAGTTGGTCGAACAAGTCGTCTATCCTCGGCAAAGGGTACTTGTTCTGGATGGTCAGCTTATTCAACTGACGATAATTTATGCACATACGCATAGTTCTGTCCTTCTTCTTCACAAACAGGACCGGTGCTCCCCACGGAGACACACTGGGTCGGATATACCCACGATCAAGCAGCTCTTGGATTTGAGCCTTGAGCTCTACCAACTCCTTTGGTGCCATTCTGTATGGGGCAATTGACACAGGAGCTGTTCTTGGCAGCAAATCAATTCCAAACTCCACCTCCATATCCGGAGGTATTCCCGGTAACTCCTCCGGAAACACATCTTCAAATTCCCTTACAGTTCTAACTCCACTAACTCCCCCTTCTTTTCCATCCAACGCACTTACGAAGGCCAAAAATGCCTTGCACTCTTTTCGAACCATCTTATCAGCCTTTAACGCTGAAACTACGTTAGACAAGTAGTTTCTTCTTTCTCCTATCATAATCATCACCCCGTCCTTCGGGATCCTTAACTCCATTCATTTAGCTGTACAATCCAATACAGCCCGATATTCCACTAGCCAGTCCATTCCAAGTATAAGATCGAATTCTCCGAAGGGTAATTCCATTAAGTCAGCGGAAAATATCACTCCCTAAATCTCTAGAGGTACATTCCGAATGATTTTATTCACCACTACAGTTTGGCCTAATGGGCTTACTATAGTCATCTCCCTATCAGATAGTTCAGAGGCTATGTCTAGAGTTTCAACTACTCTACATGCAACATAAGAATGGGTAGAGCCCACATCAATCAAAGCAAAGTAAGGCTTGCCAAATACAAGGAACGTACCGGTTATGACATCCGGCGCGTCTCCGTCCTCTCTCCGACGAACTCCATATACCAGCCCCGGTTGTCTAGCCTCAGTATTACCAACACCTCAGCTCGATGTTCCATATCCTCTTCCAGCACCGTTACCTCTACCATTCGGACTACGACCCCGTTGAGGCTGATGTCCACCTCTACCAGCCTGATTAGAACCCTGACCTGTGGGTCAACTTCCATCTATCTTTATGGGACAGTCATTAATCATGTGATCCTTGGACCCACACTTGAAACATCCTCCTGTCTTCTTCCAACATTCCCCTAAGTGCATCTTTCCACACTGGGTACAAGTACGATACTGCCCTCCTGCACCAGCTTGCTGACCTCGTGGCCCATCAACTCTAGGCTTCTTCTGCATATTCCCAGACGATCCTGACGGTCCAAAACCTCTTTTCTACCTGTTCCGATCAGTGTTCTACCTTACAGAGTCCTTAATTCCCTCGGCTACCTTAGTCTTTTCTACCAACGCGGCAAACTCACGCTCTTGATATGGGGCTATCAACAACCTCAGGTCATCCCTTAGTCCATCCTCAAACTGGACACATCGCTCATGCTCCGTAGCCACTACTCCTCGAGCATACCGGCTCAACCTTAGGAATTCACCCGTGCTCGGACTCACGGACTTATTCCTCGAACCACTTCGAAAATGCCTTCCTCTGCGCGCGCCGTTGTAATGCGTGCCGACATACTTCTTCTGGTACGCCGCCTTAATATACTCCCAAGTTAGATCCTTAGCTGTGGCACCATCCCGAACTGTGAGCCACCATTGGTATGCTTCATCGCGTAGCAGCGACACCATTCCTTTTAGTTTCTCCTCAGGGGTCAGATCTAGCTCATCCATAATTTGTTCCGTCGCCTCCAACCAATACTCAGCTGTACTGGGTGCCACACCAGATACTCCACGAAATACTTCAGCTCCATTGGCTCGGAGTCACTCGGGTACAGATTTTCGAGCTCCCATATTTCCTCCTGCTCCAGTCACCATTCCAAGAACTCGCAATACCGCCTGCGATACTGCATCATCCCCCGTCTGATCTTGCTACTTAACACCAACAGCTGGTGGTGGCGGTAGTGGTACCTCATTCTCAGACCCTTGACCCGACCTAACGGGTTCCGATACGGTCATTCGGCCTCTACCACATCCTTGCACATTGCGACCATGTCCTCTAGAGCTCATTTCTATGACCGCGCTTTAATCTGGTTAAGAAATTTTATGCGTTAGTATTTTGTTCCACTGATTATCCGCGAAGAAGTTTTATGAAAAGAAAATTAATAGGGGTTATTTCGATCAATCAAGGTTTCAAGTCTTCTTTCCTAGTTCAGAGAAACACATCCATTCAATGGTATGTACCACACACATTCACTATACCAACATTTTTGCCTGTTCCTACCCCAGGGTATTTTCGTCATTTGTCCTATATGGGTATTTTGGTAATAAGTCGGGGTCAATTTGAAAAATCTTTAGAAATCAAAGGTATTTCAAAATTTGCAAAACTTGGGGTTCTTTTTGAGAATTTGTTTTCCAAATTAGTGTTGTTGCAGAAATTTTGGAAATCGGGGGTCATTTTGGTAATTTTGTAAAACAGGGGTAATTTCGTAAATTTCCCAAATCGAGGTACCTTAGTATTTTGTAACGATAATTTTTTTTGGATATTTTTGCAAAATCAGAAAATGTTATTGAAATCAGGGGTAGTATGGTAATTTTGGAAACCAAGGGCATTTTAGTAATTTTACCACTAGAGGTATTTAGGTAATTTTGTAAATCGAAAATATTTTGGAAAATTTTCAAACTAAGTTTTTCTACAATTTAAAGGGGTAATTTGGTGATTTTAAAGTCGAAGTTTTTATGAAAATACAGTTAATCCCTTTCGGGTTTTAGTTATTGGGTTTAGCCCGTGAATGAGTCCTCTTGGTTAAGGTGAACCGTAGCTACGCACCAGATAGGATTCGAGTGAAGAGGAGGTGAGTCACGAGGACTGCTTAAATACCGGGCTCTTCCTGAATCCAATCCTAGACATGCGCACAAAGGTTGCCACACCCTAACTCGGCGACTTAGTCACAGGTTTGTTTAATTAGGCTTTAAGTTTTATGTAACTGTTGGGGTAAACTAGTCCTAGGGATCAAGTACTTAATATACTATTCTATGTTCCATTTATACCCTTCTACAATTCATAATATAAATCACACAATTGATTAGGGGTACTTACCTGGTGGACTTCGGGTCGGAGACTTGGGTGCCATGCCAGAAAAACCTGCTTATTCACAAAAATTTTCACAAAACTTCATTTGGGCTCATTTTGAAAATGTTATGGGCTTTTAACCCAAGGCTGAGAGTTTAAAATCTGGCTCTGATACCAAGCTGAAACACCCTGAACCCGGCCCATGAGCCTTGACCGGATCTGGTATGTTCCTCGAGAAAACATTCGAAAATCTGTTTATTATTTAGGAAAAATTCGTATGGTTCTGAAGAAGGATTTGCTTGTGTTGGGTTTAATTGAAAACTGTTGTTAATTTAGAAATCAGGGATTTATTAAAAACCTTGTTCTCATATTAAAAGATATGCCGAAATTGTTTTAAAAATTTTACCTTTAAATTGGAAATTATTTGTGATTAGGTGGTCAGAAACACTTAATACTTATTTTTAGGAAAAACCATTTAACTTTGATTTAACCTTAATCGTATTGTAATAAAATCAAATAAAAAGCATGCATTAAACAGTTCATACTATGGCCTTATTACATCGAAGACGAACCCCAAAATAAATCCAAAATACTTAAAATATAACAAGTCCAAAATAAAATAAAGTCCCGAACTGAGCATGGCCACCACTAAGCTCCTGCCGACCCAGTCCATCACTGATCGTCACCTGAAAAATATTCCCACAACGGGGTGAGTCAAATAGACTCAGTGTGTAACAGCCAACACTAAGTCCCAACGATTTTAGGCACAACAGTTCATACATATACATATAACTAAATATAATGATGCAAACCTGAACCCAAACCTAGGTACTATCCGCTACACATCACCCGTACCAACCTGCACACCAGGGGACTACTAAGTCAACGCTCCATCCGCTACACATCATCGAAGGCAGTCGCTACAGACGACATGCTCATCGCCCTTATAATTTCGTGGCATAGCCACCAGATAATATATTTGTGACATAAGTCACCACATTCAGATTTCGTGACATAAGTCACCACATTCACTTCCCCGTTCATAATCACCCATATGCCCCATGTCATACAAATATGCATTAACCATGTCATATTTCTATATTGACATTCTTATAATTCACATACGTGCCATAACAGATCATATTATACTCATAGTAGGAGTAGGTAAACGAACCTGGGTACTTTCTACCATTGCATGGTACTTTAGCTATATCCTTCACATTCTTATTAACACATATAACAAATTGCCATAAATCTATTAAGAGATAGCGTGGGGTACACACCTGATATTAACGCTTTACAAAAATCCCAAAAACCCGATCTAATACTTTAGATCCTTACTCCGTGCTGCCAATTGGATTAATAATCAAATCCCAAGATTCTGTGATATTCTCTCTTGCAATCGGCTAGCCACCAAATCCCTTAACTAGTTAGTTTCGGCTTTTCAAACAGGTAAGAAATAGATTTGAAGCATCAATTATGGCCTTGGCTGAATGTCACATACACTTACCTTATGGATCTAAATCCCAAAATATCACTTGCCCTTGGTATTTGTCGAAATCCCTACAAACACTATGTCAAATCTGATTTCAATACTTAATGATCACCATTAATGGCCTTTGGCCCAAGATGACTCTGGCTTACCTTAGATCTTGAGATCCCGAATAATCCTCCTTATAGTCGACTACACTGAAAATCCTGAAAGATCCTTCCAAATTTCGGCAAACAAGAATATTAATGGGATTAGTCCTAGATTTCGACAAGTTTAAAAGAAAAGAATGGAAATCGAATTTGATCTTACCCTTGCTGAAGAAATCAATTGCTCCCTTGCTTGAATCTACAGCACTATTCGGCTATGGCTAGATGGTGATCACACAAGTTTCGGTTTTTATGAAATTGTGAGGAAAAAGGAGAGAAGGGTTGAGCAATTCGGCAATGGTGATAATCTTTGAAGAAGAAAAAGATGGAGAAATCGGCTAGGCTTACTTGTGATTTAACAAAATAAAAGAGAAGAAGATAACTAGAGAATTTCGGCAGAGGCACAAATGAGAAGAAAAGAAACAAATGGCCTCACACTACTCCATTTTGCCAAAATTATCACCCCCTAGTTCCCCTTATACGGCCAACTCTCCTTCCCCCTATCTTATCCCTTTCTTTTCTCCTATTTTTCCTCTTTTTTGCATACTCAAAATAATTCAAATTAAAATCATCATTTATCCTTACTTTAGCCGAAATTTTAAAAGAATAAAACAAGTCTTTATCCTCATCCTTTCAAAGTCCCATAGCCGTCCATCAGTCCCCTCTCTTTGACGTCAACAAGCAAAAATAAAAACCCCACCATATGCTGCCAACAAGACTCGAACCTAGGCCTCTCTGACACTCCCTGTGGCGTCACTTACTGGGCTTTAAGTGGCGCCTCCTTGCCACCTTTCCAAGCCCATTTTTGTGTTATATTTCCCTTACAAATTTTCTTAAGGCCTCCTCTGCCTAGCTTCCTCTTTTAAACTTAAAATCGAATAATTTCTAAGGTATTTTTCCTACCTTCTAAGGTTCACAAAATTCACAAAACACATTTTTAACACACAAAGGCATGCTAATTCATATAATTAAGCAAAAATGCATAAGCTATAAATCCCGGATGTTACACTTTGACGACTATAAAATAGAGAAAACACACACACAGAGTAAGCTTTCCAAAAGCTTAGTAAGTCATATACAAATAAACTTAACATGTAAACCATTTAAGCATATATAACCATTGGCACAATTCATATTCATGGTGTATTTCTCCCATAAATGCATTAAACCATAACCTTGGTCATATTTGTCACATTCATCAATTCAAGAATCACATGTATATACATAATTCTTACATAACTATTCTTGTATCTCATTCACATTCTAATAATCAATTGTACATTTCCTCAAATCAAACTCACTTAAGTCCTTACCTTTTTATACACACTCAGTGTATATACGAAACGTACCTGAAACGGATAATCATTCACTTAATTGATCATCGCTCGGATTTGCAATTCGTATCACAAACTTGCCCATTGAACCTTTATGAATATAATAGAATACTCAAAAAGCTCAGAATAGTAGTACAATGCCAACGTCCCAGACGAGGTCTTACATGCACTCAGATATCGATGCCACTGTCCCAGATAGGGTCTTACACGAATCAATACGATGCTGATGTCAGAGACATGGTCTTACACGTAAAGCTCATATCGATGCCAATGTCCCAGACGTGGTCTTACACAAAATCTCAAATCAATGCCAACATCCCAGATGTGGTCTTATATGATAAAACAGAACAAATACCTATGTCATGACATAGCTAATCCTATCTATTCCTAGGTTCGAACGAGATTTCTCGAACATTGTCGCTATATCGACCTTATCTCGTAATTCATATGCACAACCTCTCATAAACATTCATTATCATTATTTGTCATATGAGCATTTACAATTTCATACAAGTACATTTATTTGTATAGTGACTTACCTTGAATTCGATCTATCGGAATGGAAACGACTACTCAGTTACTTTCGTTTTCCTGCGATCTAAGTCTGCTTTCCTCAGTTCTTGATCTAAACATATTTAGAATTAACCCTTTGATTCACTAATTCATTCAATTCAATCTATACACATATATTTAGGGCTATTTGCAAATTAACCCTCATATTTCCACAATTTATGAATTTAGTCCATTTTTCTCAAAATATCAAATTCACAAAATGAACCCATACTCATGCTTAGACGAATGTTCCTACATCTCATACAAGCCCATATTTTTCATCAAATTTGTAATTTAGCCCTTCAAATTACTACTTTCTCAATTTAGCCCTAATTAGCTAAATTCATCAAAAATTCAAGAACAAAGTAATTTCATCTAGCTCAAATCTTTCATTTAACACCATAAATCATCACAAAGCTCAACATATCATCAATGGCATATATCACAAACATCATCAATACACAAAATTAATACATGGGTTTTGTAGCTTTCTAAGCAACGATTGTAAAAACGCAGAAATTATAAAAAATCGAAGTCAAAACTTACCTTGATTCAAGCTTGTATGTGCCGAATGTATGAGTGCTTTTAAACCTTTCTTTTCTTTTGATTTTCGGTGAATGAGTGCATGAAATAATGTCAACTTTCATGTTTTAATCATTTTGTAATTCATTAATAAATAATTTTCAATTTTAACCTTATGATATAGAATCACAAAACATAAATTCTAAGGTTATTATGGACCATAGTCATCCACTATCTATAAAAATACATAAATTCTAAGGTTATTATGGACCATAGTCATCCACTATCTATAAAAATGGCTAATTTGCCATATAAAACCTCCACTTTAACAAAGCCACAACACATTGATACTTTAACAAATAGCAAGCAACTTTCACATTTAATGCAATTCCATCCTTTTGTCAAATTAAGCACATGAACGAACAAATTAGCTTACGGAAATTTAACACATGATTAATCATATATCAAAGGCACAGAAAATAATATTAAAATATTATACTAACTCGGATTTGTGGTCCCGAAATCACCGTTTCGACTAGGGTGTAAACTGGACTGTTACACATGGGGCAGACCGTGTGTCACACATGGCCTAGACACATGCCCGTGTGTCTACCCGTGTAGACAATAACAAGGCTATTTACCAAGCCCTTTGCCACCCTTACTTGCACCACAATAACCACATCAATAACCTACTCATTCATGCAATAATATACCAAATTCTCAACCATGAAATTTACACTTTCATGAAATTCATCATCATTTTCATATAACACTAATAAGTAATAGCCATCAACCGTGGCCATATACAAAATGAATCAATTCCAAAACAAGTCAACACATTTGGCCAAAACAAAATAACACTTAACAAGGACTAAGTCCTATAAATGCCATACTCAGAAAGAATAAATCTAGCTATACCAAGTGTTCAGATTGATAGTGTGATCAAGCCTCCGACGTTCTTTGATCCCCGAGTTAACTTGGTGGCACTATAAGAAAATGGAAAAGAGATGGAGTAAGCATAAAGGTTAGTAAGGCGCATGTAAATAATTAACAACAATTATCTTGCAACATCATACTCATAACATATTATAAACTTGCATATACTTCTCATATAATCAAAGGCATAACTTACTCATTTCCATCCTTACTAATCATACAACATAATTTGTGCTCATTTCAAATCTCACCACATCTCAAATATATATCATAAACATTGCTCACATTTGCATGCACTTATACCCTACACTTGTTATCACATAATCACACGTAAATTCACTTAGTTAAAGTTTCTCTATGAATACTTCAGAATAATACCGGATACGCAGTGGTTTCACACACAACCCACTAATAATAAATAACACGGTCGTATCGTACACAGCCCACCAAATAATCACATATCCATGGTGGTTTCGCATACAGCCCACCAATAATCACTTATTCATGGTGTTTATCCAAGGATTTCCTCACTCTCCATCATCTTAATAGATCTCAACAATATTCATAGAAATAATCAAACATATTATGCAATATCAATGGTTATAATCATAATAATAATAGAGTTGTATTATTCACATACAACTTACCTCGATATATAAAAATTTGGGTGACTATCTCGATTTAGTCCATTATCTTGGTTTTCCCCTAGTCTAAGTCCGGACTCTATTTTTCTTGATCTATAATAACAAATTAACTTATTAAATCACTACATTATTCAAAACATTTCAAAGTATCTATTTTAGCAAAATTACTGTTTTGCCCTATACTTTCACATCATTACAATTTTGCCCCTAGGTTCATAAATCAATTCTAATCAAATTTCCTCCTTTAACAAGCCTAGCTGAATATTTATTACTCTTATAGCAACTCACAATACCAATTATTTCACACATTTATCACCTATTTTACAACCTTTACAAAAAGGTCCTTTTTAGGTGTTTTCATGAAAACTCCTTTCACAAAAGTTGTTTATTTAACAACCAAGTTTCATTTTCTTCCATAAAAATTCAGCAAACAACACTAATGCTCTCATGGAAAAACTCTAGACTTTCAACCATTTTACAAAATAGTCCCCTCATTAGCTAGCTTAAGCTACAAGGGTTCTAAAAGTACAAAAATTATTAAAAATGACCATCAAAATCACTTACTTGCAAGGGATTAAGTTGCTGAAAATTTCAAGCTTCCAAAAACCCCTATTGTGCTGATATATTTTCGATGGAGAAGATGAAGAGGAAAGGATGATATCAATCTTTTCTTTATTCTATTTTATTACATCAATTTAGTCACCTAATCCACCAACTTTGACCAATGTTGACATTTCTTGTCCCATATGGTCGGCCAACACTCTATCAAGGGCCTAATTGCACATTAAAGACCTCCAATTAAGGTTCTATAGCTATTTAACACCTTTAGCTTGTAGAATAGAACTTTCACACTTAATACGATTTAGTCCTTTTTCAAAATTAAGCATGAAATCCCTAAAATTACTTCACCAAAATTTTCATGCACTCATATAATCATGCTATAACACATAAAAAATTATTAAAAATAATTTCTCCAACCTTGGTTTAGTGGTTTCAAAACTGCTATTCTGACTAGCCCCTAAATCGGGCTATTACAGTTCTGTTTAGGTAATCCATAGACTTAGACGGGTCGGTGCGACGGAGGCTCAACGGTGACCACTTGATCGAGAACCATTTTACTTAGTAGATTACATTTTTATTATTTATAACTCTGGTTTCATTTGAGAGTTTGTAATTTTTGGGACTCTCTGGACTGTTGGTTTTTATTTTGGTTTTGGATGCAGTTTTTGACTCTTTCATTGCGATGCATGATGGAAAACACAGTTTACGAAAATAAAGATTTTTCTGAAAACACAAACTAGATTTCTAAAATATAACAGTTTTAAGACTTCCGCTGTAAATTATGTTTTGGTAATAAAGGAATTAAATAACACTTTCAAAAATAGTTATAAA
The DNA here is from genome assembly GCA_025503065.1 of Gossypium bickii. Taxonomy (NCBI): domain Eukaryota; kingdom Viridiplantae; phylum Streptophyta; class Magnoliopsida; order Malvales; family Malvaceae; genus Gossypium; species Gossypium bickii. The sequence continues at coordinate 27,773,399 of CP106714.1, read as the reverse complement.
CAAAAATGGACTATGAAACTTGAATGATTTGACGAAACAACTCTATTTTCAAAACCCTACCTTGTGACATCTCCAGATCTAGCCATAACGTTTAAACTGGGTTTGGGGTGTTACAGAAGAGGAAGCGAGGGTTGCATCACCAGTAACAGTTGAACCTTATAACACATATAACTAGGCAGTCTTTTTTTGCCCTTTCATCACAACAAGGGAACCCTTACTAATCTTCTTAACTCCACTTTCAATTGTGTACTTTGTGCCCTTTTGAATCAAGAGTACATAACAAATAAAAGGAAATAAAATAAAACATTTGAAAATTGCAAAATTTTAAAATAACATGCATCTCTCCCATTTTTCCTCGTCTTATCATTCTAATTTAGAAGGATCAATTTTAACGCCTTAGAATGGTCATCTCTTTTATTTTCTTTCCTCAGTTTTTGCCCTACCAAGCACATTTAAAATTTATTTTCTTTCCACTTTTACACTCCCTCTTTCTATCCCTTTGCTTTTTCTTCCAACCAAGTACAACCTAAGTATAGTACAACATATTAGAACTATAGTAGATCTAGTAGTCCATCTTTTTCTTGTATGAACATCGATGATGATGGTGTTGGAAAATTTGATTTAAAAAATCGGTTTTGCTTCTAGAATGGAATTTTTAAAAAAATTCTTCAAACAAAGCCCTTGTATAATTTATCATAATAAATTTACGAAATTTAATCCTATGTTATTCGTTTATCAAATAGGTCATCTATACGAGATAAAATATATTTATTCTTCGTCCTAAATTTATTCAATTTTCACATTTAGTCAAAAATCCCTACAATCAGTACATGATAAATCTTTGATCCTATTTCTTTAGTATCAAGTAGATAGATATATAATATACCAGGAATATTTTACAATCGTCCAAATCATTTTCTGTATCGAGATAACTAAAATAACTCTGGTTGTACTATCTGATTTACCAGACTCATTATGATCATTTCCCCAGTCTGACATTTCAAATCAATTCATTTCGGTCTACAGTCTACTATAGTATCATATAACTTTTAGCCAATCTATTCCCAGGATAACGTCAAAATCATGAAATGGTAGTAACATCAGATCAACAGGAAAGTCACAGTCATATATTTTCAGTAGATAGTTTTGACATACCAAAATAACCATAACATTCTAACCCACTGGATTATGACTCAAATATCAAAATCAGTTGATTTGAGAAATATATCCTTATCTTTTACTAATGTAGTGAAAATATGTGAGTAAGTTGATCCAACATCATCCAGTGCATATACAATAAATAATATCGAAGAGATAGAACGTACCAAAAGTAATATCAGATGTGGTATCTCTAAATCTAACAACCGTGTCTTCGATCCTACTACATTTAATTCATGTGTTATTACTCTGACCAGAGCATTTGTCTTTTTGAGACATAGATATTGTTAACAGTATTCACAAATACAATATTTTTTCTCGATTGTTTTCATTGACCTGTACAAATTCTTGTTCAGATGACATTTGATAATATTTCTCTTTCTAAATTTAAATAGAAAGAAATCTCAGTTAATCTCGTCTCTGAGTACAACCATTGTTAATGTCGACCACCAGTTATAAACCTTACTGTCTATCAAAGACATGATACATCTGATATAATCATAAGGAAGCAAGTCATATCCTCAGAATTCCTTAGATATTTTCAACCTAGTACCCAGTCCTAGTCGAACCATCACCTATTTTACCACTGGATTCTTCAGTATCATACATTCTAATTAATTAATCGAAACCCAACGAACTATCTCAGTCTATTGAGGACTTAAGGATGCCATAAGGAACATATTGGGGGTAAAAGTTGTAAAACCACTAAATTAACTCGCACTAATTCTATAAGCCACTAACTCATTAAATCAAAAGATATTTTGTCTTCACTACTAGATATTTATAAAACTGATAAACTATAATTTACCTCTTGTTAAAAAAAGTCAAAATATTACCTTTACCCTTTTTTTCCTAATCAAGGTCATTATAATTAGATTTTATTAACATTTATTAAATCTGTAAGAAATATTCTTACCCTCATTTTTCAAACAGTTGTAGAACCAATATACTATGACTTGCACCTGAATCAATAGTAGGGATGTTACTGTTAACTTCATTAGTTTCATCAAGTTTAGAATTAGATGACATCATTAAAAATCTACAATGAAACATGGGTTAGATCGAACCAATCAATATCACACTGTCACAAGATTATATGGCATATACTTTCTAATCTTTAAACACATTACATTCAATTCAAGAATTAACTAAACCTAGCTCTGATACCACTAATGTAACACACATAATCGATTCCGTCGCCAGAATAGGGTTATGGAGTACCACTGTACATTTCAGAACATTTAGTAACAATAGCATCCAATTCGCTAGATAATTAACAATATATATATATTTAAATATAATTTAGGTCGAAGTAAACATACACATATGAACCTTAAATCAGGTCTACAAGGCCTTAAAATTAGTTTGGGAAAAATCAGCGACCAATTTAAAATAAATTAGAATATTCAAGGAAAATTTGTAAATTTTCAAAGCAGGGGTCATACGGCCGTGTGACACAGCTCAAGCCGTGTGGTGCAAGGGCACAGATGTGTAGCCAACCGTGTGATAGACCGTGTACCTTTCGAAATAATTCCACACGGTCATGTGCTAACCTGTATTCAATTCAATGTTGAGTCACACGGCCGTGTCACAGGCCATGTGTCAACCCGTGTGAAAACTTCACCTATACTATTTTGAAACACATTCAGGGTACACACCCGTGTGGGTTGCCCGTGTATATCACATGGCCGTGTGACAGCCCATGACCCAAGCCATGTGAAAACTATATCTATATTGTTTTGAAACAAGTTCAGGGCACATGCCCATGTGTGTTGTCCGTGTGCATCACATGACCGTGTGACAGCCCGTGTCCTAGGCCGTGTGAGCACAAAAATAACCAATTACAAGCTCAAATTTCACCCATTTACCTAGGTACCTAAACACATTCAAATACACGACTTTATAGGCCAAAAGTCATCTTCAATAACACTTAATCATGTCAAACAAATCAACCTATGTACCTAACCAATGTGCCATCATTGACACCACAATGTATTTCATGACATTACACCTTCAAGTTGCATATACAAGTTATAGTTTACACGTCAAACATCTATTTCCATTTCATACCATAGTTCATCATAATGTCAATATTTTCACTCTTGATCCACAAGTTTATCTTAGTAAAACATGCCTAATTCCATTTGTTCTTCAATCAACAACACAAGTTCAAGTAAAACTTGCTCAAAATCTAAGAACCAATATCATACATACAAAAGGGACCTAATACATGCCATATATACTAACCGAAATCAAAGTATACCATAGATTTCCCAGATAGTGTGATTTATTGTGTTGATCCGATCGTTCGAGCCCTTAAAACGTAATTTGACTAAATTACAACAATGACAAAAGTACAAAGACTATTTAGTAATTTATATTTCCCTTGATTTTCCACTCGCTCATGATCTAAATGACAAACCCTAGCTAACCAAAGCTCTCACCCTTTCAACAATGGCAAATTGGTTGGTTGAAGAAGAAACATGAGAAATTATTTCATTTTTATCTTTTAATTTGATACTTTTCAGTATATTTACAAAATTGCCATTTTGTCATTTTAATTTTAATTAAAATTCATGTAGATATTCACTTAATCGTCCATTGCTTTCACTAATGGCATATTTACCATCTAAGTGCCTTGCCTTACATTTTCATTATCATTTGGTGCCTTTAATCTATAGAACTAAACTTTTGTAGCTTTTACGATTTAGTCCTTTTTACTTAATTAACTATCTAAACAATAAAATTTCATAACCAAATTTTAACATAAAATTAATAACCCTGTAAATATTGAATAATTAATATTTATGGTTGATACATCAAAATTGTGGCCCCGAAACCACCATTTTCGATCATACATGAAAACAAATTAATTAGTAAATCCTCAATTAATTAGGAACTAATTGCAATTTACCACAATCTAGAGAATTCATATAATTTCTACTATTAGATAATTTAAGGAGAGTCCAATTGCACAATTAATCCTTCAATTATATTAAATTCTAGCTAAACAAGTTTAATTCCAATTTAATCCTAAATTAATTAGGACTAAATGATCAAATAGTCCAAAAGCTAGTGGATTTAATCATATCCACCACCGCTTGGAACTTTTTGACCATGTTTTAATTACCATTTTGATCCCTTTACTATTTTGAATCTATAGCAATTAACTTTTATCTCTTTTACAATTTAATTCTTTTACCTTAATTTAGCAGTAAATCATCAAAATTACAGAACCAAACTTTAATTCACATAGAATACGACTCTTTAAATATTTAATAAAAATATTTATGGCTTTAAATTACGAAAATGAGGTCCTAATATCTCGTTTTCAATAACCACTTGACTTTTGAACGAACCATTTATACTAACTTTTAATTCAATTGATTAAATTCATCAACTCAAAATTTAATAATAGAAATTATTATTGACTCATATAATTTAAATACTAATTATATGAACTTTACTCGTCAGATTTGTGGTCCCAATACCACTATTTTCGACTCCACTATAAAACAGGTTGTTACAGTGTATCTTGTGTTTGTGTTTGTCTTAATTTTTACATATTATATTCTCATTACACCAAAAAGCACTTAAATAGCTTCTATTTTGTAAAAAAGAATTATATTTTATCCTCTAACCATTTGATAGAACTATGAATTGAGATTTTTTTTCAAATCAAGAGATAAAAATGGTATGTATAAAAAATTCAATATTTTAAATAATGTAAAAAAAACAATGGTCAAGTATGACTGAAAATAAACATACTGATAGTGAAAAATAATTAAATTAAAGTTTTTTCTTTGACACAATTATAAATTAGAAGATTTGGCTTATATAATAGTAGGTTTTATGAAAACTTTTTAAGACTTAAATTTATTTAATTAATTTTGATAATTTTATAATAACCTCACACTTAACCATTACTAATATCTCTTTTAACTTAGCCGATACATGCACCAAAAGTGGTTTTTGAAACAATGGAACTAAATTAAAGGATAAAAAAAATATTAATATCTGAAATAATGAATTAAATTGAAAAAATGTGATTATCTGAGCTAAAAATTGCGTATATAAATATTCTCTTTCATGTGATTGGCAAAGTTGAACACCCTTTCCAGGGGACAATCCCATTAATAGTTCCTTATTCAAGAAAGAATCTCCCACATGACCCACTTGATTACTAACCCTCACCGTTACACGATTGTTGCTAAACAGTTTATAGGGATTTCCCCCTGTGACAGCTTTTATGATCATCATCTTCTTTCAGTCACTGCCCATTTCATTTCATTTCTTTCTTGCTAGGACGAGTTCAAGCCATGGCAGACGAGGTAATAATCAGTCTTGTTTTTTTCTTTTTCTTTTTTCTTTTTTTCTTTTCCACGAATTTCATTTCATTTGTTATATTCAATTGATGATTGTTGGCAGAATCAAGAGACGACCAATGGGTGGCCACTTGGGCTACAAATAATGGCCATTAAACTCCGATTACAAGAAAGAATACAGTATTCAACTCCAGCCGTTGAACCAAACTCTCCGCACATTCCCTCCCCCAGTTTTTCTTCATTCTGTTCCTCTTCAAACCTTGACACTGAGGTACGAACGTTCAGTAACTCCAAACAACCATTTCTTCCTCTAATTTTGCCATTTTCAAACAAGTCTCATCAGCTTGTTTATTTTCTTCCACGGCGGGCGGCCAGTCCACAGCATCATTTTTCCAAGACAACAGCGTTTCTCTGGGGAAGCTAATCGGGTTCAGACAACGCGACACGGGCTCAGTACTGTACTTGCAAAGCACAATAGGTGCTGAACAAAACACCATAGTTTCTGGTGTTTGTAACTGCAACGATGTCTCGAGAGGACACTGCGGAGATTTGTGTGGGCAGGGCCAGGGAATATGCATTCCTATGATACTAGGCATCCTCGTGAAGATTACTAGAAGCAGGAGCAAGTCAAAATGAGATTTGAATGTTAGAGACTTTAGGGTATCCAAGAATCCATCTGGGTTTTCTTCAATAAAAAGATAACTTTTATTGACCTCTACCAATACTTTGTTTTGGATTCAGAAATCTAATTGCCCATTAGTTGATAATGTTGTTTTTATGGGAATTAAATCACACAGCGTATGAATTCTTATTTGAGGTGTTCGTGGATAAAGTAAATTGCATATATCAGCCATTCTAAATTAGAAGAATTATTGATGCCATTAACACTTACAATTCACCTTTTAACTTAATTTGCCATTTTAATATGTCATTAGACCTGTTTATGGGTTGGATCATCTAGCCCGACTTGAAGGTCGGCCTGAAATGTAGGAAGGTTTAGGCAAAAATATAAGTCTGAAAAATGAAATTAGAAAAAAAAAAGACTCGTTTAAAAAATGGGCCGGGTCTCGGGTAAGGTATTTTTGGCTTGAGCCCGACCCGAATTCACTAAAGGACAAAAAAATATGTTTTTTTAACGTTATTTTCTTGTTGTTTTCTCCATATTTTGCTACCATTTTACTGTTATGTTATTATTATTTTGTTGTTATTGTTTGGATATTGTATAAAACTTATTAATTTTGTTATTATTTTAAAAACATTTGTTAATTCTGTTATTATTTTAGAGGCATTTGCTTGTTAAGTTGTATTTTAGTGTTATTTAAGTATAGATGTTTTTTAAAATTTATTTTTAATTTGTTTGGAAATATTTATTTTGATGTTTTTAGTATTTTTGATGTATTATATATATTTAAAAAATCTAAAAAATTAATATGGGCGGGTCGAGTCAAGCCTAGGTTTTAGCATTTTTATCTGGGTTGAGCTTGGGCAAAATTTTATGCCCATTTTTCGGGCCGAACCGAGCCTAAGCCTAGCAAATTGATCTAATTTTTTAGTTGGGCCCGACCCGGCCTATGAACACATCTAATACTAATTATCTTAGAAAAAAATAAAATACAAACTCGAGAAGAAGACATATAATATGAATTTTTTTTATAATGATTTTTTTCATATTTATTTTATGATTTATATTCGAAAGTTATAGTTACTCATCTCAACAATATTGTCATTAAAGTTCAAACTTACATTCTCCCTAAAAGGTGTAATGTAGGGAAAGTTTTATAAAAACTGTCTAATGAAAGAATTCCCAAATAGGAGGCACAATCTCTAAGCCTATCAAAATGTTCAAGAGTTGAGTATATATTAGATTTGTTCATAGGTCGGGTTATTCGTCCAAGTCCGAATGCTCGCTTTAAATTTGAAAGGGATTGAATAAAAATATTAAACTCGAAAAATGAGATTGGACAAAAAAATTAGATTCATTTACAATATGGGTTAGGTTCGATCTTGAACATTCAAGGCCCAAGCCCAACTTGACTTTTTTTTTAAAAAAAATTCTAATGTCTTATATTATTTTATTTTATATATTTTGTAATTTATAACATATAAAAATTAAATCAATAGTAGTATACTACTATAATTCAAACATTAAAAAAATGTTAAGATCATCATATATAAAATTTTAATAAATTAAAAATAATATAAATAATTTTCTTAAATTTTTAGTAAAAAATAATATGGGCCTAAAATGAGTTAGGCTATCTATTTACAAATATGGGTAAGCTTAGACAAAATTTTAGGTCCATATTTTGAATCGAATTGAATTTGGGCAAGTATAAAGTGTTTTAAAATCATCTCTAAGCCTGTCCTGAACCCAACTCAACCCAGTCTATGAACACATCTAATATATACTTGCAACGACTACAATTTCCAATCTTGATTTTTATTTAGCCTTAATGACAAATTTGACCACTAACATTTACATGTTTTGTCAAAATAGCCCTAATTATATTTTTTAGCCTTTTTTGGCCATCAACCTTTTTTTTCAAACTACTTTTTCTAATAGGTTTGATGAAAGTATCGTTAAAAAATTTAACGGGGATGGTATGGAATTTTTTTAATAAGATGTAATTTATTACTTTGGTAACCCAACAAGATAATTACATGTGAAAAATAATAAAATAAATAAATCATATGTAAAATTAAAAAAATAACTCTTAATTTACAAAAAATAAATATAATTATCTAAAAAAATGTTTCAAAATGAATGCATATGTTTACTAAGAGATTTCAAAAATATAATTAATAAATCAAACCGAAAATACTGAATGTGTGCATTCATTTTGAAACTTTTTTTTAGATAATTACATTTATTTTCTTTAAATTAAGAGTTATTTTTTTAACTTCATGATTTATTTTATTATTTTCCACATGTAATTATTTTATTGGATTATCTACGCAATAAATTACATCTCATTAAAAATATTCCACATATGAAATTTCACATCATCCTGTTAACTTTTTTTAACGGTACTTTCATCAAATCTGTTAAAAAAAATAATTTGAAAAAAAAAAAGAAAAAAGATTGATGGTGAAATAAGGCTCAAAAATACAATTAGGACCTTTTTGACAAAACATATAAATGTTAGTGGCCAAATTTGTGATTAAGCCTTTTATTTATTAAGCATTGGTTTTGGAATTTGAATTAAATAATATTTGAGTTTGGATTGGTTTTATATCTTAAATTTTATAAGTATAAAATATAAATATACATTTAAAATATATAGATGGTGAGATTAACCTAAGCTCAGCTTTAAATAGAAACGAGCCTACAGTTTTGTTAAAATTCAATTTATCCTAACCTTTCCATATTTAGAGTGAAGTTGCAAAAAACCCAATCTTTGAACAGCTTTAACTATATTTTACTATTTAAAATTAATTATAAAATATTTGATTTTTTATTTATTTATTTTTTGGTGAAAGACTAAAAACAACTTAAAAACTTCTAAGATATATTGTACGCTTCGTCCTGAAGGAGAGCTGCGGCCACAATTTCCGGTGACACTTCAAAAATTCGGAGGGCAGTCTGCCAAGAGAGTCTTATCTTCGCAAATTAATCTGCGGTTGAATTACCTTTCCTGGGAACATACTTGATTTCCCATTGGTCTGCTGAATACGATAGTCTTTTAATCCTTCTAACAGTTTTGTTCCTAACCTTTCCATATTTAGAGTGAAGTTGCAATAAAACCCAATCCTTGAACAACTTTAACTATATTTTATTATTTAAAATTAATTAAAAAATATTTGATTTTTTAAAAATAATGGATTGGACTTTCAAGTAGTTTAGATCGGATAGACTTCAACCCAAAAGAAAAAATATTAAATTGAATGATAGCATGATCCCCACTCCAATATAAACCTATACTATATAGTTAACTTACTTGTTTTTTATATCAATATTTTTTAATATGTTATATTCATGCCTAACTTCCACTTCTTATAAGCTCTATTAAGCTAAATAATTTAAAGATGAAGAAATTAATTGCTTAACTAGACGTAATTTCATGAACTGCTACAACTTCAAATTCCTTTCTAACTTCATTATAATTTCAGTTTTTCCATTAAAAAAAACACTTCCTTTTTTAATGGAAAATTAATAGGGCGAAATAACATGTAAATAAGTAGGGTTTTGTTTTATTTCAATAAAATTTTGATATTTTTTTAATGTGATATTTATATATTTTTTTCGTCCATTGTAATACTTTTTTTGACAAAAGTTATACATTTTGGTACTCAAAAGTAACATTTAGGGTTGATTTGATTAAAGTTAAGTACTAATGTTATTGGGTTTGATTTTTTTCATGATTTTGTTAATAGAATAAATTTAGTTTTAATTGTGAATTTGTTTAATTTGCTAAATATAGTCTGATAATTGTGATTCTTTTCTAGTTCTAGGGTTCATTAAATAAAATGTAATTACTAGTATTACTAGTTAATTATGAATTTTCATCTAATCAATTCTAAAACTCAAATTAAACACTAAATAGTTAACATTATTACCTTCGAGTACCAAAATATATAAATTTTGTCAAATTCAAGTACGACATTGGAAGAAAAAGCATAAGCATCATATTAGGGAAAAAAAAAGTGTCAAACACAAGTATGATATAATGTATTAAGCCTTTCAATAATGAAAAAAAGGAAATATTTGCTTAAATATGTTTATGGAAAAGTTATGTGACACCACACCCAACTTGATCGTCATATTCGATTCGTGACGTCATATTACATTGTCAAAGCAACTTACACTAGCTTAAATCATTAATAGAATAATTAAACTTAAAAATATGACATACTCAAACCATTTTCAATTTCGGATATGATCATGCATTATAGATATCCAACAAATCTCATTCAAAAAGTCTCGGGTTATAGAAGGTCAAAATTAGAGTCATGATTCAAATCCATCTCAATTTACAAAATTTTGTAGTCTGTTTCGAGACATTGAAGACCATGTCTTGCGACAAGCTTCCCCTATTTTCGATCCTTACATTCAATGTTTGGATGTCTCAAGACAATAAGGTTTATGTCTCGAGACTGGACTTGAGACATAGCTCCCCTATTTTTGGACTTTTAGGTTTGATATTTATATGTCTCGAGACAAAGGGGCATCTATCTCAAGACATTTCAGTTGATGTCTCAAGAATTGTTCAATGTGTCTTGAGACCATTACCTAGAACGCTAGAAGTTATCTTTTTTTTTTTTTTGTTGATTTCTTGAAACAATAGCTTCATTGTCTCGAGACTAAATGGTAAAAATGCCAAAAGTACAACTTTTCTTCGTGCACCAAGTCCACCAAATCATACATGTATAAAACCATTATACCATTCTACCATAAGGCATCAATTTAACATCTAAAAACACATTATTAACAATTGCAATCATTGCAGCTAATGCATCCTATAATGATATATGTAATTAGCTATATAACAATACCACAGCTCATATAGACATAGCTAAATGCTATGACCAAAAGTCACAAAATGACCAAAACATAGTTATAACTATGCTAATAAAGCAGCACATCATCAAGACTCAATATTTGTAACAACTCGATAATATATATTATAAAAGTAGTAGTAGATTGAAATAGTGTATAATTGATTTTTCGATAAAGTGAGAAAAGGATATAAATTAAGATGATCAAAGAGAAAGTCAAGTGATGTTAAGGAAAATTCAATTAAGAAGTATGTTGAGATATGTTAATTTAAAGTAAGGACTAAATAGTAAAAATATGAAAAGTTTATGGTTCAAGTGTAAATATCCAAAATTTGAGGTTTCAAAGTGCAAAAATAAGAAATTTGAAGGACCAAGAGTAAAAATAACCCAATTTATTATGATATGGAATTGACATGTAGGGACCAAATTGAATAAATGGAGAAATATGAAGGACTAAATTGTAATTTTACCAAATAAAGTGATGATTCAAAGATGAAATTATGAAGGGCAAAATGGTCATTTAGCAAGAAAGATAATTTTGAAATGTAATGATGATGTTGGTGATATTTAAATTAATTAATTAGTTAAAAAATATTTCATTAATATTTTATTATATATTGTAACATCCCGAAATAGGGCCTAAACGGAATAGTGGTTGCGAAACCACAAATCTGAGATAGAAAAGTTTATTGCGATTAATTATTATGATTTACCGAGTGATTAAATAGATGTGTTAGAGTATCGATAAGAAGTTTTATTCATTGCATGCTTAAATTGCCTATTAGGACTAGGGGTGTGCATTCGATCGAATCGAATCGAAAATTTTCGAGTTAATTGAGTTTTCGAATCGTATTTTATCATCCTAGCTTAATTTGAAATTTTCTCGGATCGAGTCGAGTGAGATGAAATTCGAATCAAATTGAATCGAATATATTTGTTCAAGTTAAATTTAAAAAAAAATGACTTTAGTGTTGTTTATTTTTATATAATTTTTCAAAAAAATAATTTTCTTTAAAGTTTTTAAACATGATCATACAACAAAAAATTGAAGTAAATAAGTGAATAAATAAAAGCAACCATCAACCTAAATAAACAATATGAGTCCAAATAAACAACAAAAACAATACAACAAGATTATAATAAAAAACATAAGCAAAAGTCCAAGTAAACAACATGAGTCGATGTAAACAACAACAACATTATAATAAAAAAAACATAAGTAAAAGTCCAAAATGTAATAGAAACCTACCCTAGTCCAAACAAACAAAAAAAAGAACACAACAAAAGTCCAATTAACCAACAACAATAACAAACCAAACCAAACTAATAATAATAACACATCAGTTCAAAAACCATTATAGAATAGTTTAAGTTTCTTCTTGTGCTTCAAATACTGTTGGCGTTGATAATCTTGAAACATCTAGTAAAAGTATTGAATGAGTTAGTTAAATGATAAAAAATGTTTGTAAAAATAAATTAAATAAACATTTAACTTTATAAACTAATATATTACCTTCTTGATCTTTAGGTATTTTTGACAAGTCTAGCAAATTTAAAAACAAAAGTGTTAGTTAAATTATGCTTACTAATATAAATAACACAAAAGTTAAATTATGCTTACTAATATAAATAACACAAAAGCTTATTTTATAAATTAAAATTTATATATTACCATCTTCCATGGTTTGAAGTTCATCAACATAATCTTTAAGATTGATGGCATCATTAAATTTCCGAAGCCAATCTTGTGTGCAAACCAAAGCCTTGACCATGAGAGGAGTTAGAGAACTTCTAAAACTATCGAGAACACGTCCGCCCGTGCTAAATGCACTTTCCGAGGCAACCGTTGAAATAGGAGTACCAAGAATATCTCGAGCCATTTGTGAAAGAATAGGGAATCTAGGACTGTTCATTTTCCACCACAACAGTAAATCAAATGAACTTGAATTGTTTACTTCTTCATCCTCACCCAAATATCTATCTAACTCAGATTTGCTTTCTAATCCAATTTGTTTCTTCTTATTAAGGTATTTTTGTTTGGCCAAGCCCGTTTTGATTTCTGACTGATCTATTTCCATTGAACTACAAAGATTTGTCGAAGAACTAGATCTACCTTCAAACAGTTGAATTCTCCCGACATTAGAAGAATACTCGTTGAAAAAACAATGCAATTCTTTATCAATCATTTTCATAATGTCATTAGCAACATTAGGAAAAAGCAAGTTGACCCCAAAGTCCAAAAAACTCATTTTACATCGTGGATCAAAGATGATCGCCAAGTAAACTAGCATGTTGATCTTGTTTCCTTCACCCCAATACTTATTATATTTATCTCTCATTTTGGAAGTCATAGAAATTATGTCTAGATCTCCAGAACTTTGCCACCCATCAAAAAGACAATGCACATCCGTCAATACTTCAAAAAGTGAATGAGAGGTAACATGCAAAGATCCGGACACCTTCAGTGTAAGATGATAAAAAGGCTCTAATTCTTTTATAACTCTTTGAATAATTCCCCAATCATCAAATGTAGGAACTTCATCTCTAGCAGTAAGGTCAATAAAAAAAAATTTATGGTCATCACGTAAATATGATTCAAATGCACGCTCATATTTTTCGGCCACCTTTAACATCATATATGTTGAGTTCCATACATCTAAACACAATTGAGCCTTACTATCTATCATTTCTTCTTTTACCCGTTGGTTGAATTCTATCAACCTCAATGGTGATGCTCTTATATACCTCACAGCACCTCTAACTCATTCCATAGACACAGAAACATCCTTAATACCATATTGCACAATGAGATTAAGAATGTTTGCAACACATATCATATGAATAAATTTTCCATTTGCAACAGAAGCATTTCGATGATTCAATTTCTTTCTCAAATATTCAATGGCAACACTATTGGCGGAAGCATTATCAACCGTAATAATGAAGACCCCCTCAATCCCCCAATCTTGAAGACATTTTTCAATAGCTTGACCTATGCTTTCACCTCTATGAGCGGATATTGGGCAAAAATTTATAATTCTTTTTTGCAACCTCCACTCATCATCCACCCAATGTGCTGTTAAAACCATGTAAGATATCCTTTGCAATGAAGTCCAAGTGTCTGTCGTCAAACAAACTCTACTTATATCTTTTTCAAAACAATTCTTCATCACGCTCTTCATGGAGTTAAATAAATCAAGACAATCCCTTCTAATTGTCCAACGAGATGGAAGACTAAACTGTGAGCATGCTATAGAAAGAAAGCATTTAAAACCCTCTCCCTCTACAATTTTAAAAGGGAGTTCATCCACAATTATCATACGAACCAATGCTTTTCTAATAGTATCTTTATCAAACACCCAAGTTGATAAATCCGTTGTTTCTTGGCTAACATTCACAAATGCTAATTCTGATTGCTTCAGATCAGAAGTATTACCTCGAGGTCTTTTTAGGCGTGTTTTCAAATGGTTATTCAAATTTGTTGTAGAACCCGAAGTTGTTTCCATGGTGTAAGTAACATCACATGCATTGCACCTTGCTCTCTTCTCCCCCTCTTTAGTCACAAATTTGGTGAAATGGTTCCAACAAGCAACCCTTGGAGTAATCTTTTTTCGAACATTTTCCTTGGTTGTTGTTTAATCATCTCTACTTGGGGAAGAATTTTGTGAACTTTGAGTTGAACCATCTCACTTTGGATCACTCATCTACAAGTAAACATTTGTTGCAATCACTAATGATGACCAATAATTGATTTAAAATCAAACTTAATAACGTTTATGCTTTAATTCATTTTTTGAAAATATAAAATATAATATTTGTCATTTCGCAGACAAAACTGTTTTAGAGTAATCCACTTCTGAACACAACTTAATATTTATACTTAGAATTAGCTAATTTAATATTTATTTTCAGATAATAACTAAACATGTAATTTTTTTATAACATTTTAATACATTTATTCAGACTACCCCATTTTACACAAAATAAACTGCCTTTGAACAACAGTATTATGTATATTGTATAACATCAAATTAGACAGGTTATTACATCAAGTATGCAATCACTCAATCAGTAAGAAATCATAATTAATATGTCTGTCTTTGAACAACTTAAGTGCATTGATAATGCAAAAGATTAAGGCACATTAATAGCTTAAATGTTAAACATTAATCCCGAAGATGAATTGTTGAAAATCTAACATTCGAACAATCAAAATCCAACATTCAACAGTAGAAACAGCCGAAACTTATAGCATTTAAATCATAAATTTCCCTTTAATTTAGACAACAACAAATAGTAACAATACATAGTCTTCAAATCAATAAACAACAGCTCATTTTTTTTTCCAACATTCGGTCAACATTTAACCCTTACAATGAGTAGCCAAATTAAAAAAAAATATGACAACATTGAACCGAAGTTCCCTTCATTTAAAACAGCAGTTAATGGCATTTAAATTAAAGGGGTTTGTATGTTATATTTTTAGCATTGGTCAGCATTAAACACGCAAAGTTCAGTAAGGAATAATTTAGACCTTGCTTGCATTCTCTATATAGTGCAAGTTGCTAACTCTTTCACTTGAAATTGGAGGAAATTCCCTTATCATTAGACTCTAAACAAATGCTATCATCTGCATCAAAATTTTTCTATTAGTACATAAGTACGAGATATGACCCTCCAACAACAAAAATCAGAAAAAAAGAAATTGAAAATATCCCAACACCAGTACCCAAGTTTGACTAACATAGAATGAAGGACTGACTTTATATTACTCCATAACATGTCCATAGTCGACTTTCTGTATAGAGGAAAAGAATACCGACTATGAACAAATGATGTTCTTATCGAAGCAAACCCAATGCACATGATACTGAAACTAGGGAAATTAAACGGTGCTCTTTCCGACGGGAACAAAGCTGGAAGATTTGAGTAAAGTATGTCAGTCATAAGTTAGAATGAGCCTAAGGATGAAATGACTGAAGTTTTAGTTAACCTGTTAAAGGAGAGAAAAGTAAGGGAGAAGCAACATTAGCAAAGGAACATATGCCTGATATGAACCCTTGAGCCTTCCCCTGAGAAAAAGAGTCAAAAAAGACAAAGGCATTAGTCTAATTTAACAAACAAATAAAGAAAACCAAAGTAACTAATCAAAATAGGTAGATAATTTTTATCAAGGGAAACTATACATAATTTGCATATTTGCATCAAATTTCATTTCTATCCATTTACTTTGTGTTTATTGGATTACATAAATGAAATCACTTCAAAAATAGCCAAAGATTAATAAAAAAAACTTACAAATATGTCAAAATATTAAATAAAATTAAACCTTGGCACACCCATAATACGAGTGAAAATAAAGTGTAATAAATATAAAATATCAACTAATCTATTCTATAATATTTTTTTTTACTGATTAAAATTTCTCTTGCAGGCTTTGTAACACCCCTATCCCGAGTCCGTGGCCGAATTAGGGTTAGGAGCGTTACTAGACAGATCGAAAAGCATTTACAGAAAATTCATACATACATTTATCATTCTCGAACATAATGTCCCTTAATACGGTCAACAAGACCTGAAACATGCTTATAACCCGGGTCGGGACTCAACTGGAACACATACAAATTCCATGGAAAATTTGAAACTTTTCTAAGATTCAGGGGTTACACGCCCGTGTAAGCAGACCGTGTGCTTCCCACGGCTTCAGGACACCCCCGTTTGTCCTCCCCGTGTACCTATACTGACTTGGTCTCCACGGCCACCAGGCACGCCCGTGTGCACTGGCCGTGTACTCTTAGGCCATATACTGACTTTCCCACCATGGCCACCAAGCACGCCCGTGTGCCAAGGCCGTGTGCTCTTAGCTAGCTACTGACTTGCACACCACGACTAGATGACACGCCCATGTCGAGGCCGTGTACTACTAAGCTACATCCTGTTATACACCCACGGTCATTAGGCACGCCTGTGCGCCTCGACCGTGTGACATTATAGGCCATTTACAAGGCCAAATTGCATCCCATAAGGGTCAAACCTACGAGCATCACAACCTAAGACATATCTTGAACATATAGCAACCAGAACATACCAATTTGTCCATTCAATCTATGCATTTAATATCTAATCCATTCATGCCATCTTTCAAGACAAAACATATACATAACCAAAGCATATCTTCATCATTTAACTAACCAAAAACTTGACTAATTCATGAGCATTAAACCATACCAAAACTATACATATACCACATTCATCAAGGCATAATATGAACCAAAATAGTCATAACTCATGACTAAGTATATACATCAATTTGTACCAAAAACTAGACTATACATGCCATATCTAGATATAACCATTCCCAAAATGTACCAAAATGAGTTTATTAGTGTGATAACGATCCGTGATAGTCTTGAGCCCTCAGTAGCTTTGATGACTATAAAACAAAGAAAACGCACACAGAGTAAGCTTTCAAAAAGCTTAGTAAGTCAATATACAAACAAACTTAGCATAAAATGCAAATATTGCAAATAGATACATAGGCACATTCCAATCATTTAGCATATATCATAATTATGCTTTGTTTCGCATACTTGTGGCCACATTTGCCACATTCATCATTTTAAGATTCTCATTCTCACATTTAAACATACACTTATTCGAGTCAAAGTCTTATATGTACTTACCTTTTTATACACACTTGTATATATATATACCAAACGCACCTGAAAAAGACATTCGTTCACTTGTTTGATCATGGCTCGAATTCCCAATTCATATCACAGACTTGCCCGTTAAACCATAAGGAATTCAGTAGGATACTCAGAAAGCTCGGAATAGTCGTACAATGCCAACGTCCCAGATGAGGTCTTACATGCACTCGGATATCGATGCCACTATCCCAAACAGGGTCTTGTACGAATCAAAATGATGCTGATGTCCCAGACATGGTCTTACACATAAGGATCATAACGATGCCAAGGTCCCAGATGTGGTCTTACACGTAATGCTCATATCGATGCCAACGTCCCAGACGTGGTCTTACACGTAATACTCATATAGACGCCAACGTCCCAGACGTGGTCTTACACGAGTCTCAAATCAACGCCAACGTCCCAGACGTGGTCTTACATGATAAAATAGAACAAATACTTATGTCATGACATAGCTAATCCTATCTACTCCTAGGTTCACATGGGACTTCTCGGACTTAGTTACTATATTGAACTTTTCTCGGAATTCATAAGCATAACCTCTCATAAGTATCCATAATCAACATTAGTCATATGAACAATTATAATATCATACAAGTACATTTATTTGCATAATGACTCACCTCGGATTCGATATATCGGAATGAAAACGGCTATTCGATAACATTCGCTTTCCCATGATCTAAGTCTATTTTCTTCGGTTCATGATCTAAACATATTCAGAATTAACCCTTTTATTCACTAATTCATTCAATTCAATCCAAAGACACACATTTAGGGCTATTTGCAAATTAACCCTAATATTTGCATACTTTATCAATTTAGTCTATTTTCTCAAAACATAAAATTCACAAAATCTACCCATGCTCATGCTTAGCCGAATATTCATACATCACATATAAGCCCATATTTTTCATCAAATTCACAAATTAGTCCCTCAATTTGCCATTTTCTCAATTTAGCCCTATTTAGCTAAATTCATCAAAAATTCAAGAACAAAGTATGTTCATCTAGCTCCTATCTTTCATTTAACACCAAAAATCATCAAAAATCTTAGCAAATCATCAATGGCATATCACACAAACATCATCAATTCATTAAATTGAGACATGGGTTTGATAGCTCTCAAAGCAACGATTGCAAAAACGTAAAAATTATTGAAAATCGATAAAAAACGAACCTTGAATTTTGCTTGATAGTAGCCGAATGCTTAGCCAAAGTTTTCTTTCTTTTTCTTTCTTGTTATAAACGGTGGTATATGGATGAACAAAAATCCACTAACATGTTTCTTTATTATAATATAAATATACTTATAAAATAAAATAAATATAATATAACTTTTTAACTAATAATATAACATATAAAAACATATCATAAAAACCATGTTGCTGTCCACTAGCCATATTTTGGACAAATTGCAACATAAGTCCTTGCAATTATAAAGCCACATCACATAGACTCTTTAGCAAATAGCAAGAAACTTTCACATTTAATGCAATTTCATCATTTTGTCAAATTAAACACACAGACAGACAAATTAACTAACGAAAATTTACCACATGCTTAGTCACATATCAACAGCACAGAAAATAATATTAAAATATTATACGAACTGGGATTTGTGGTCCCAAAACCACTGTTCCGACTAGGGTATAAACTGGACTGTTACAATTCTCCCCCCTTAGGGATTTTCGTCCCCGAATATCTTACCGTTAAACAGAGTTGGATATTGCTGTCTTAAAGAATTTTCAGGCTCCCACGTAGCCTCTTCTATCCCATGTCGATTCCACAGTACTTTTACTAACAGAATTTTCTTATTTCTCAACTCATTCACTTCACGAGCTAAGATACGGATCGGTTCCTCTTCATATGTCATATCAGATCAGATTTCAATTTCAAATGGGGTAATCACATGTGACGGATCGGATCGATATCCACGAAGCATTGAAACATGAAATACGTTGTGTATCTTTTCTAGCTCTGAAGGCAACTTTAATCTATATGCAATAGGCTCGACACGTTCAATGATCTCATATGGTCCGATGAACCTTGGACTTAATTTGCCTTTACATCCTAATCGAAGCACTTTCTTCCACGGAGACACTTTCAGAAATACTTTGTCGCCGATTTCAAATTCTATATCTTTACGTTTCAAGTCTGCATAAGACTTCTGACGATCAGATGCTGCTTTCAAACAATCTCGGATCAGTTTCACTTTCTATTCTGAGTCTTTTATTAAATCAACCCTATGTAGCTTATTTTCACTAAGCTCGGTCTAATACAGAGGTGTACGACATTTACGTTCGTACAAAGCTTCATAAGGTGCCATTTTGATACTCGACCGAAAACTATTTTTGTACGCAAATTCGATCAATGGCAGATACTGTTCCCACGAACCATGAAACTCAAGTATACTGCATCTTAACATGTCTTCGAGGATCTGAATGGTCCGTTCTGACTGACCATCTGTTTGCGGATGAAAAGCTGTACTGAAATGTGATTTCATGCCCAAAGCTTCTTGCAGTTTCTTCCAAAATCTCGAAGTAAACCTCGGATCTCTATCTGACACAATAGATAATGGCACCCCGTGCAATTTCACAATCTCAGAAATATAAAGCTCAACTAATCTGTCAAGTGAATAATCAGATCTTACTGGAATAAAATGGGCAGATTTAGTTAATCTATCAACCACGACCCATATCGCATCTTTCTTTCTCGGAGTTTGAGGTAAACTAGAAACAAAGTCCATGGTCACTTTATCCCATTTCCACTTGGGAATCAGAATCGGTTGTAACAACCCAGACGGAACTTAATGTTCAGCTTTCACTTACTGACAGACTAAACATTTTGAAACAAAGTCAGAAATGTCCCGTTTCATACCAGACCACCAGTACTGCCGTTTCAAATCATGGTACATTTTAGTGCTTCCCGAATGAACAGATAGACGACTATTATGTGCTTCATTCAAGATCAACTGAATCAATTCCGAATTTCTCAGAACACAAATGTGACCTCGGAATCTCAAACAATCATCAATAAGTCTAAATTCAGATTCAGAATTTGTATCACATTGAGCTTGTTTCGTTAATAACTCATTATCTAATTTCTGAGCACCATATATCTACTGTATAAACATCGGTTTCACTTTTGAATCAACTATCACAGAACTATCATCAGTCAAATCTAACTGAGCATTCAGAGTATGTAATGCAAACAATGATTTCCGACTCAAAGCATTTGCAATAACATTTGCTTTACCCGAATGATAGTCTATCACAAGCTCGTAATCTTTTAACAACTCAAGTCATCTTCTTTGATGCAGGTTTAAATCTTTCTGAGTCATCAGATATTTCAGACTTTTATGATCTGAAAACACGTGACATTTCTCACCGTACAGATAATGATGCCAAATCTTTAGCGCAAACACAATCGCAGCTAACTCAAGGTTGTGTGTCAGATAGTTCTTTTCATGAGGCTTCAACTGTCTCGAGGCATAAGCTACCACTTTGCCTTCCTGCATCAAAACACATCCCAGACCATTTAACGAAGCATCACTGTATACAACAAATTCTTTACCCAATTCCAGCTATACTAACACTGGAGCTTCTGCTAACAGAGCTTTCAACTGATCAAAACTTTTCTGACATTTATCTGACCATTCAAATCTGACATCTTTCTGAAGTAATCTAGTCAATGGAGTAGTTATAGTGGAAAAGCTTTTTACAAATCTGTGGTAATAACTAGCTAAACCCAGAAAACTGTGAACTTTAGTTACATTTCTCGGAGATTTCCAATTCAGAATGACAGAAATCTTATTCGGATCCACTCGGATTCCAGAAGCTGACACAACATGTCCCAGAAAACTAGCCTCGTGCAACCAGAATTCACATTTGTTGAATTTTGCATACAATTGCTTTTCTCTTAAAGTTTGCAAAACAATTCTCAAATGTTCAACATGCTCCTTTTCATCACGTGAATAAATCAGGATGTCATCTATGAATACCACAACAAATTGATCTAGGTACGGTCTGAAAATTCTATTCATCAGATCCATAAAAACAGCAGGAGCATTGGTTAGTCCAAATGGCATAACTAAAGACTCATAATGCCTGTACCTTGTTCTGAAAGCAGTCTTTGGAATGTCTGAATCTTTCACTCTCAACTGATAGTATCCAGATCTCAGGTCAATCTTTGAAAACACAGTAGCTCCTTTTAGCTGATCAAATAAATCATCAATTCTAGGCAACAGGTATTTATTCTTTATTATCACCTTATTCAACTGACGATAGTCGATACACATCCTTATCGTGCCATCTTTCTTTTTCACAACCAAAACTGGAGCACCCCAAGGCGAGAAACTCGACCTAGCAAACCCTCTCTCAGTCAATTCTTGCAACTGTGACTTTAACTCTTTCAACTCTGTTGGTGCCATTCTATACGGAGCTATCGAAATAGGTGTAGTACCAGGTAACAACTCAATACCAAACTCAACTTCACGAATCGGAGGTAAACCCGGTAACTCCTCAATAAACACATTAGAAAACTCACAGACAACAGGCACTGACTCAATCTTCCTCTCAGACATTTTTGAATCAATTACATAAGCAAAGTATGCCTCGTAACCCTTATTTAAACAACTCTAAGCTTTCAAAACAAATATCATAGCAGGCAATCCTTTTAAATCATCAGACTCAATCCGTACAATCTCATCATTCGGACATCTCAAATCTATAGTCTTTCTTTTGTAGTTCACAACAGCATCATGCATAAATAACCAATCCATACCCAGAATAATATCGAATTCATCAAATGGAAAAGGCATCAGATCAGCAGGGAAACATATATCTCAAAACATTAACGGATAGTTCTTGTATACTTTGTCAACAAGGACACTTTTACCTAAGGGGTTCGATACTTTTATAGCAAACTCAGTAGACTCTACAGGCAAAGTCTTGCTGAATACTAAATTCATGCAAATATATGAATGCGTTGAACCAGGGTCTATCAAAGCAATCACAGAAGTATCATAAAGAGTAAAAGTACCAGTTATAACATCTGGCAATGAAGCTTCTTCTTGAGCTCGGATAGTATACGCTCTGGCAGGCGCTCTAGCTTCGGACCTGACAATATTGTCTCTCGTAGTTCTCTGACTACCACTAACATTTCTTACATTCTTCGATGGTTTACCTCTTATAGGTGCATTATCAGATCTCAAATTCTTAACAATTTCTAGCTCGACAGACTCAGGGCAATCACGGATAAAATGATCAAGCGTTCCACATCTGAAGCAAGCTCTGTGGTTTAATCTACAGCTTCCCAGATTCCTTTTTCTGCAATGTTTAAATTCAGGTCTCTCAGATTGAACACTTCCAACGCTAGCCACTGAAGTTACTGGGGTTTTAGAACTCATTTCCGGTCTTGATTGATTTCTATTCGAATGTCCCACGTTATCTCTGAAACGACTTTGATTATCTCTGAATTTTTTCGGAGCAAACTGAAATGATTTACTCTGAAATCTCTTTTTCACATCTTGAGCTTCAGACTTAACTTTTCTCATATCTTTCCCGAGTGCCTCAGCTTTGTAATCTCTGTCAACAAGTACAACAAACTCTTTTATTTCCAAAATCCTGACTAGTAAACGAATGTCTTCATTAAGACCATCTTCGAATCTCTGGCACATTATAGCTTCTGGAGATACACATTCTCGGGCATACTGACTCAGTCTCACGAATTCTCGTTCATACTCAGAAACAGTCATTTGGCCCTGTTTAAGCTCCAGAAATTCTTTTCGTTTCTGATCAATGAATCTCTCACTGATATATTTCTTCCGGAATTCGATCTGAAAGAAGTCCCATGTAACTCGCTCTCTCAGAACAACAGAAATTAAGGTTTTCCACCATTGATAAGTTGCATCTTAGAGTAATGATACAACACATTTTATAGATTCTTCCGGAGTCAAAGACATTTCATTGAATATCCAGATAGTATTTTCAATCCAAAACTCGGCCTTTTCAACATCATAATCCTTAGTAACCCGGAATTCTTTGGCCCCATACTTTGGGATCTTGTCAACCGGAGGTTTATTCAACAGATTCGGATGCATAACTGGTGGCACAACTGTAGTCTGAGAGGGATTAACCAGGGGCGGGGGTTGCGAAATAGTCATGTTAATTCTTACGAATTGAGTGAACCACTCACTCATCATCTAGAAGAAAGCTTATTTAGCTTCTCCCTCTTGACCGCTCGTAGCCGGTCTCGAATTAGATGGCACTGTCCCTTGCGCGGGAGCAGGCGAATTACTTTCTACGTCATCAGCTACGGCTCTTTCGGGATCCATTACTATATGAAAATCACATTTTATACGTCAAGATTCATCACACTATCACAATTCAGATATATGGCATGTATAACTAGACTTTGACACGCTACGTTAGTCCGAGAATCAGCTAAATCGTAGCTCTGATACCAACCAAATGTAACACCCCTATCCTAAGTCCGTCGCCAGATTAGGGTTAGGATCGTTACTAGACAGATGGAAAAGCATTTACAGAAAATTCATACATGCATTTATCATTCTCGAACATAATGTCCCTTAATACGGTCAACAAGACCTCAAACATGCTTATAACCCGGTGTAACGACCAATTTTTGCCCGATCCAATTACAAAACCCGGGGCCCATAAAGAATAAAATAAAAATTAAAGGTCCACTAATAACAGCCCATGTACAAGAAAATTAAAGTCCAAACCCTAAGCCCAATGACTAAAATAGACCCAAATCAAAGCAAGCCCAACAAGCTTAGAAACCCTAGCCCAAAACATTTCAGCCAGAAAAGAAAATGCTCAAGGTGCCCCAAAGCTGTGCGCCGCCGACCTTCCGTCTACCACACCCATGCACGCGTCGACTTCCACGCACGTCGTTCCATGTGCCCACGCCTTCTGACTCTTCAGCGCCCATGCGCCTCACCCATGCCCTGCAAGAGAAAGCAACAACGAACAGAGAAAACAAAGGGCAGAAACAGGAACCGATGCCTTTGTAAATTGGTTATAAAAAAAGTCGAAGCAAACCTTGTAGAGACCCTTTTTTTTTCACGAAAATACTATCAGAAATAAAAGAAACAAAGCACAAGGTTGTTTTTGAATTTTTCTATTTTATTTCCTTTAATTTGATATCGTTTCTTTTACTCTTCTATGTTTTTTTACTTACTATTTTCAAAACATACTAGAAAAGTAAATAATAACAACAAAATGAAAAGAAGGAAACTTACATGGATCGGCGCTCTTCGGTGTCGAAGTCCCCTCTTTCTTCGGTGTCAAAATTGGGCTGAAGGAGTGGGTCTTCGAAAAGGGCTTTAAACGGGGTTAAAACCTCTTCTCCACGCGTTACCGTCCATCAAGTATGGTGGTGGCACGATTGACGCCAGTCGGAGGGAACCCAAATGCCGGGAACGAAAAGGGAATGAGGGGGCTGCCGTTCTGATTTTGAGAAAGTGGGAAAGATAATAAAGGGGGTTGTACAGCTATTTTGACTTTTTAAGTTTAGGGTTAAAATATTTTAAAGGGATATCAAACGAAACAACGCCGTTTGCTAAAGCTAGATCAGCGTATATCCCTTAAAAGGGGTAATTGCGCACCTGGTCCCCCATCCCTTCGGTGTTAATTGATTAAATCCCCTTTCGCATTCTTTCTCCTTTTTCAAAATCTGACCCTATTATTTCCATGGTGTTTCAATCTGATCCTTGCCCTCTTTTTATGACTTATTACGATTTTGGTCCTCGCTGTTTCAATCTCATTTCAATTTAGTTTCCAACTTGTTTAAAATGTTATATGTTTATTTATTTTTATTTTATTTTGTTATTTATTATATTATTATTATTACTATTACTATTACTATTACTATTTGTTTTATTTTTATTTTATTCTTGTTAGTTTATTACTCTTACTATTATTATCTTTATCATTTTTATTGTAACTACTATCGCTATTATTTTTTTTATAACGGTATTATTATTTCCATTTTTATTACCCTTATTTTTTATATATTATTATTATGACTATTATTATTATTGTTACTACTAAGGCATTATTACTATTATTATATTTATATTATTCTATTGTATATATTTTGTATCATTGCCATTATTATTTTATTATTGTTATACTATTATTATTATTTTAGTTTTATTCTTATTTCTGTTTTACTCTTTTCTTATTCGTGTTAGACTTGTTTTATTTTCACCTTCATTACTGTTGTTCACATTAACGTATTTATTTCCATGTTGCTACGCATATCTGTATTGTAATTTGCTTGTATATTTTATTCTGAACTCGTGACATATTGATTTTGTTCGACATGAAACTGTTTCTTCTCGAAAAGGTGATATTCCTTATTTAGAAATTCGAGAGATCGTGCCCTAAAGCATTGGGTTGTGATTTTCTTCGTTTAATCTAAATAACCGAATATCCTTTAAAACAAACATACTTTTAAACAAAAAGCTTATTCTCGAGAATTCAAAATGTCATGTCCTAAAGTATTGGATGTGATGTCGCGTTATTTCGGGATAAGGTTTTCTAAACCGAGACGATATTCTTTTATTCAAAAGTTTGAGAAAACGTGCCTTAAAGTATTAGGTTTGCGATTTTCTCGTCCATTTTAAATAAAAGAATGTCCTTAAAATCAAATTCATAAATTTCCAATAAAAAAGAGGCAAGTCTAGCCTCGAAGGTCAAGGTGTGATGTCCTAAAATATTGGATATAACATTTTACCTCGAGACGAGATAGCCCTCGGCATACGTCTTCAATTTCTTTCAAAAACTATTTTTTAGCAACAACACAAAAGATGGATCGTATTTAAATTCTTTTCAAAACTTTCAACTTTCGACATTGAGACATTAATTAATCAATTTGGTACCAATTTTGGGCGTGACGAGGGTGCTAACCCTTCCTCGCACTTAACCGACTCCCGAACCCGTTTTTCTCAAATTTCATAGACCAAAAACACTGTTTTAGTAAATCAAAGTGTTTTATTAAAACAAAGGTGATCCGATCACGCCAAATAAAGATTGGTGGTGACTCCCTTTTTTATTTTTGTTTTCAAAACCAAGTCGATTCCCCTTTTTTCAAAAAAAATGGTTTCGACAGCTTGGTGACTCCACTGGGGACCCAAAAAGAGAGTCAGGCCTTAAATTGATTATTTGATGTCTTTTGTCGAAAAATTACGATTCTTTTATTACATTCGCTTGCGTCATCTTATTTGATTGTGTGGTCGAGTCTCGCATAATATTTTTACATCACATTGCATGACCGCTGGGTCACACCCTTTTAAGTGGGAGTGAGAAGGTACTCTTCCGTGAGGTTTTCACCTCCGTGCAAGATAGTGGATCGCTTTCGGGATACATCTGTACCTATGTCTTCGTGAGATTTTCATCTCTGTGCAGCTATAGGGAAATGTATTCCCCTGAACCAAACTCTCGATGCAGATGAGCCTATAATGGGTGAGGATTGAGGAATCTGCTGGTTCAGGTACATTTACTCTAGAACCGAACCCCATATAGCAAATCATAAGAACCACCCTAGATAGAGCCATGCCAAACCCTAGTGGTTACCTTATTAAGTATTTCATTCGCTGCTTATTGTGTACAAAATAATGACTTGCTTTATCTTCATTTTCTATGGCATATGCATCAAAAGGGTGTTGATTCCCGTTCGATTGCTGAATAGGTAGCTTATCATAAAAAGGGGGTTTCTTGATAAAGTGGAAGACAATGCGGCTGTCCGGATATGGGCCGAGACAGTACAACGAGAAAAAGGGGACAGCCTTACCGAGGGGTACACATCAGAGTTGTGGGATTACACACGCATCAGCGTAACCCAAAATAATCTTCAAGAGGGAAATCTAAAGTCAGTGGGATGACAGGATCAAGCAACTATTCCACTATCATTATGGCGATTTGCCTTATCTACTTGACATCAAGGTAGACCAACACTTGTTTCGAGCAATGGCCCAGTTTTGGAATCCTACTACGGTTGCTTCACTTTCGGGAAAGTGGATTTGGTTCCTACCATAGAGGAGTACACAGCCCTGATCCGCTGCCCAAGAATTCAAACTGATAAGGCTTATTTGAGAGCCGTTAATGTTCCCACATTCACAAAAAAGCTGATGAACATTACGGGGATGAGCGAGCAGTGGGTTACGGCCCGGACAAAACAAAAGGGAGATTGCAAGTGCATACTTTGGAGAAATCTGAGGGATTTGATTATAGCACATCCTGAGGAAAAAAAGAGGGTTGATGTTTTAGCTTTGAGCATTTATGGATTGATCATCTTCCCCAAAGCTCTAGGATATGTGGATGAGGTGGTGTCTAATCTATTTGACAAGTTAGACAGAGGGATCACTCCTATTCCTGCGATTCTCGCCGAAACTTTTAGGTCCCTAAGCGCGTGCAGAAGAGCAGGCGAAGGGAGATTCATCGGTTGCACCCAACTCTTACTAGCATGGTTTTACGGTCATTTTTGGAAAATAGAAAAGGTATCGTGTCTAATCTTCATCAAGGACTATTCTCCGCTAAAAAATATGGTAGCAATGCCTAGACGAGATGATATCACGGAAGAAAGCTGGATGATAATTTTACAAAGCCTACAAAAAGAAGATGTAGAGTGGAGAGCTCCTTAGATGATTCCTGACAAAATCTTATATAAGTGTGGAGACCTTGATTATGTCCCCATGCTCGGAATATGGGGAGCTGCTGGGTACACTCTTCTCCTCGTGTTAAGATAGTACAAGTTGAGACAATTTACACCGCCAACACAAGGCTTAGC
Organism: Gossypium bickii; assembly: GCA_025503065.1. Taxonomy (NCBI): domain Eukaryota; kingdom Viridiplantae; phylum Streptophyta; class Magnoliopsida; order Malvales; family Malvaceae; genus Gossypium; species Gossypium bickii. Next base: position 27,744,892 of record CP106714.1, on the reverse strand, counting down.
CTAGTGCTAGTTTGAATATAAAGGAGAAAATAACAAGAGGAGAGTTCGTGAGATATCAAATGCCTGGAGCCGACTTCATAGAATGAAAAGGTTCGCTGGCAATTCGATGACGACCCCTGAGTATGACCGATGACGAAGTCAAAGAATCAATAATAACATCCCCACATCAGACCAAGAGGACACCCGATCACTAGAAGGGCACTTACAGGTGATCCTTTCCGAGCTTGAAATCATCAAACAGGACTTCAAAGAAAGGAACCGAGAATTAAGGAAAAGGATAGAATAACTCGAGGAAAAGAAAATGCAGCTAGGTTTGGATGTCAGTATTCAAAAACTAGAAGCCGAGAAGTGGAGGAAAGGGAAGACTAAAGCTGAAGAAGATTTGGATGACTTGAAGACTGACTACAAGAAGCTATGAAGGTCGATGAGAACTGCGGGACTTGGAAAAACGTCAGAGCAATGGCGTCAAGAAATTAAAGAAGAAAAGAACAGGGCGAGTCAGTGGGAAAAGGAACTCCGAGATACCTATGAACGAGAAGATACCCTAAAACAGAATTTGATGAAAAGTCAAAATGAGAAGGAGAGATTAAAAATGCGGGTGTCAGAATTGGAAAGATCACTGCATCAGTATCGTAACCGTAATTCCATAGCCGAATTAAAGGCTAGTTGGAGCAAAATTGAAGAAATGAAAGCAAGAATTGAATAGCTAGAATCTGCCTTACATGGCTATGAGCTGCGGGAAGAACTATTTGAAGCCAATGAGGAGTGATGGAAGCAACAACTACATCACTCTCAGAGCCAGATCAGAAGCCGGGATTATGTTATGGGAGAAGCCGTGGCTCAAATGCGAGAGGTGGCGGATCACTTGCAAACTATGGCAGTTCGGGCTAACGTATTAGGTTTGATGTACGAGTCAGAGTCAGTGAAGGGTCGAGAGTTAGCTTTGCTTTTGAGGAAGTCAAAGCGTTAAGTATTAGGGCTAGGCCTTATATGTAATCCATTTTATGTGAAGAAACTTGTCTTCTAGAAAAATCTATTCTAATGGAAATCGAATTGGAATCAACATTTTTGCATACATCTCATACATCAGCATTACATTGCATCATACACATTGAATCTCACAAAAGGACCCTAAAATTATAGCAGTTACCCTTGAACATCACTATGGTACAAGGGGCAAAACAAGAATAATGGATCAAAGAATGGAAAAACTAGAACATATGCAAAAAGAAATCCAGGATCAAATGAAAGGACAAGCGCAATTACAAGAGCAGCTGGCCAAAATCCAGCAAGACATGATGGAGCGGATGCAAGAATCCCAGAATAACATGATAAACCAGCTAGCGCAATTGATGTCTAAAGAACGTAAGAAGGAGAAGGGTATTACCACTAGCTTAAGGAACGATAGTGATAACCCCTCTTTTACCCCGCTGAATACCCAAATGCCAGCAGATACGTACCCCCAAAAGGCATCTGTCACTATCAGGTCGCAATATCAGGCTGATACTACAATACCGACACACCTCCCGACGGGTTCGGGTACCAACCCAGGAGAAAGTCCGATCAATCCCAACGTCCCTGATTTGGATGAGATAGCTGAAAAGGCAAAATTAGAACTACCAAAGTAGCTAGATGATAAATATAAGTGGTTAGAGGAGAAATTCAAAGCCATAGAAAATGCCGGTAAACGTCGGGGAATAAACGCCAATGACTTAAGCTTGGTCCCGGACTTGGTGCTCCCGTACAATTTTAAGATGCCTGAGTTCGAAAAGTACAATGAGACAAGCTGCCCAGAGGCCCATATTACTATGTTTTGTAGAAGGATGACGGGCTACACTAATAATGACCCACTGCTGATCCATTGTTTCCAAGATAGCCTGGTGGGAGCTGCAGCTAGATGGTACAATCAGTTGAGTCGTGCCAAAATTGGTTCATGGAATGATCTGGCTCAAGCATTCTTGGCAGCGATGATACACGTGCATGAATGACATGACCCCGATAGGATCACTTTTCAAAACATGGAAAAGAAAGGGAACGAAAGCTTTAGGCAATATGCACAGAGGTGGAGGGAGGTTGCCATCCAAGTCCAGCCACCACTTCTGGAGAAAGAGACCACAATGCTCTTCATCCGCACACTGAAAGCCCCATTCCTCATGCATATGTTAGAAAGTGCAACTCGAAGCTTTTCGGACATCGTAACGACCGGAGAAATGATCGAGAACATTATAAAAAGTGGAGGGATCAAGACGGAGGAAAGTGCCAAAAGAATGCCCCCAAGGAAGAAAGAGAGTGAAGTGAATAACGCGAGCATAGGACACCCGAAGTCAATCACCATTAATCAGCCAAAAGCAGTGGCCATGGGGTAGCAGGGGTTACCGAAGAAAGAACCTGGCACCTCAAGACAAAATAACGACAAACCTCAATTCACACCGATTCCGATGACGTACAAGGAGATGTATCAAACCCTGTTCGATGTGCATATTGTGTCCCCTTATCACCTAAAACCAATGCAACCTCCGTATCCCAAGTGGTATGACTCGAACGCACAATGTGAATACCACTTAGGAATCGCGGGACACTCAATAGAGAATTGCCTGGCTTTCAAGAAATTGGTGGAGAAATTTATCAATATGGGTGTGGTCGAGTTGGATGACATGCCAAACGTAACAAATCCTTTACCCAATCACGCTAAAGGTGGAGTCAATGCAATTAGCGAAAGTTCCGAAAAAAGAATCAAAACAAGTGTCGCGGAGGTTAAGACCCCCTTAAGATGGGTCTGGAAAGAAATGGTCAAACATGGATTAATTATTGCGGAAAAGAGTCAAGGAGAGCTGACAAATTATTGTGAGCACCATCAAGAGTTGGGGCATGAGATTCAGACTTGTGAGGAACTCAGAACTCTGGTGCAAAATTTAATGAACAATAAAGAAGTCCAATTTTATGATGAAGGCACAGAAGATAGGAGCATATGCGCGTCAGAGTCAACAGTAAAAAGTTCAAAAGTTAGCCTTCCGATGATCATTATTTCACGTCTCAAAAGTGAAAAGGGGAACTGGGCTAAAGAGGGGAACTGGGGAACTGGGCTAAAGAGGCTTTAAAGAAATTTTTAGGGAATTAATGCCACAAGAAATCATGTGGTAAAGTGGCAATGGATGCCATGTGCAGTGGGGATAAGGGACTTGGTTCGAGTTGCGAAGGAAGCAGGAAGGAGTGTTTATTTTTGCGTCAAGAAGGTTTTAAAAGAGATTCTGGGTGAATCCTATCACAAACAGCGCCTTGGCAAAGTGGCTTGGGGCGTTATCTGTGGAGCAAGGAGCAGGTCTCATGTTCGAGTCTTGTTGGCAGCAGGGAGGCGTGTTTTTATTTTGCTTTTGGCGTTAAGACAAGGGGGAGCTAGGGAAAGAGGTCTTAAAAGGAATTGTGGGGAGTTTATGTCACAAAAAATGCCTTGGCAAAGTGGCCTGGGGCGTTACCTGCAGCTTACGTCAAGGGTTCCAGCAGGTCTTAGGTTCGAGGCTTGTGAGCAGCAAGGGGAGTGTTTTTATTTTGCTTTTGCATCAAGGTAGAGTTGGAAGAAAGTGGATGGCACTTGGGACTTTCAATTGGAGGAGGATTTTGATTCTCCTATTAATTTTCGGCTAAGGTAGGATAAATGTGTTTTATTTATTTTATTTATTTTAAGTTGGTAGATAATAGATAATTGTTGTTTTATTTATTCAAGTAGGATAATTGTTGATTTAATTATTTTGTGCAAGATGTAGAAGAGATAAATATGGATTTATTTTATTTATTTTGGTTTAAATAGGTGAAAAGAGATAATACAGGAGTTTAATAAGGGATTAATGTTGGATTAATTTATTTTATTTGTTAAAGAGATAATAGAGGAGATTATCAAGGAGTTTGAAAATAGCAAGGATATAGTAGCCGAATTCTTTATAAGGGGAGAGTAATCATCTTTGATATCTTTTTCTTTAAATTTCTTTGTGCCGAATTTCTTCCCACTCACACCTCTCATTCTTTTCTTTCATCCAACACCAAATCTATTTGTATTTCTTTGAAGCCATAACCGAAGCTTAAAGTGCTTATTCTCTTTGTTTTGCCGCAAGTCACAAAAGCTAAAACCCCTCTGTCATTGTTCTTTGTTGTCGAAATCTCCAATCATAAAACCCTCTCCATTCTTGCGTTTTCTCTTCACCATTAAGTGCCGAAACCATCATTGTTGTGCTCTAAGCTGAATCTTTAAAGGAGGGTGCTATTGACTACTTACTTTAGGCTCTTCAAAACAAACGTGTAATAATGGTAAGTGAATTCTCCTTTGGTAATCAGTTTTTGATTAGGCCAATAAGGCATTCGGCCAAGGGCCATCTTTAGAGTTTAAATATGACCGATTGGTATTATAGTTAATTAGGGGGCAAGTCGACAGAAGTAGGACAAGCTTCGGGATTCAAGATTATTTCGGTAAGGATATTTAGTAAGTGTAGTTTCGATTCGATATATTTTGATTAAGGTATTAGTGTTTAACCGTTTGATCTGATTAAGTGTTGTCGATGGATGCGAATGCTAGTCAAGGAGGACAAGGGATAGTCCCTATCCCAAAGTTTAAAAGGAGATCAGTTTCTGCAGTTAGGGATTGGCCACCGGGGTGTGGACCAGCGTCAGAATAAGAAAGTAGGCAAATAGCCGTAGTATCGCCTAGTGATAGCATCAGTATCGAAAGCGTAGTTCTCCAAGTGATCAGGTGTATGATTAACCCACCGTTTTTCAGGTTCTTGTTATATCTGTATGTGTTGATTATGTACTAACCAAAGGCAAAGGCGATTATGTGGCGATTACCCTAAAAAGGGGTATATCGATAATCAGGTTAGTGTTATCTGTTGATAAGAATGTGAAAGTGCCGATGTGAATGTAACTATGCCTATGGAAATATGATTGTCTGCCTTAATGACATGTGCATGCATTTATTATTATGTCACTATTACATGTTGCATGTGCATGGGTGGGATATGAAATGAAAGAAGGTACGGGTGTACTTCGAGTACGTGGTTTGATGTTAGCCTTGAGCTACATCGTGGATTGACGTTGACTGAGGTCACGTTGTGGATAAATTGCGATTAAGTTTGCGTGGCTTGATGAGTGGCTGTGTGCCTCATCGTGGTTGATATCGGCTATGTGCCATATCGTGGTTGATGAGTGACTATGTGTCCCATCGTGGTTTTGGTGTTAGCTACGGCTACATCGTGGATTGGCGCTGACTGAGGTCGCGTTGTGGATTATTGTGCTTCATTGCACGTGGACAGCATTGATTGCCTTTTGGAGTGAAAAGGAGAGGGTGATTTATTAATCCCCTGGTGTGTGGTAGGCTGGATACGGGGGTGTGTAGAGGATGGACCCTAGGTTGGGTTAGGTGCACTTTGCATAATTTTCAATTGATATGTGGATTTGAATAAGAAATGGGCCAAGCCCAGTTGATATGTGGATTATTAAGAAAAGGGCCAAGCCCAGTATATGAATGTGGATCAGTGTGGAAATAGGCTAAGCCCAGTATGTGGAAATTATGGGGTTAACTACCCTATTAAATGAATGTGATATGAATATGGGCCAAGCCCAGAATGTGTTATTATGTGAATATGTTATCTTGTTATCTGATATATGGGTTAATATGTGGTTAACATGTGGGTGGAATTCAGTGGATTTAATTGCACACGGAGTCTTGGTGACTCACCCAAATACTTACCAACATCGCAGTGATCGCGAAATTGGACCGGGTTGGAGTGGATACAAAGGTGGCCATGCGAAGCGATTCTCATGCGAGAAGGATATTTTTAATTAATTAAGTATTTATATTTTCAGTACTTTGATTATTCAATTATTGTAATAAGGCCCCTAAAAGTATTTAAAGTTTGTTTAAGTGTTTTTCATTAAGTTTATTATTTTGTTTTATTATGGATTGACAATTGAAATATCATTTGCAAACGATTTTATTTAAATCTATATATATAATAAAGTTTTATAAACTCCACACTTTACTTAAGATTTTAAATGGTCCCCGTTTTACAAACTTAATAAGTTGTCATGATTTTATCTTTAAGTCGAATCTTCTCAAACATTTTTTCGCAGTGACATGCCAGATCCGGTCAGGGCTTGTGGGCCGGGTTTGGGGTGTTTCAGAGAGTGAAAGACTCAGACATACCGAAAACTGCTTTTAGAACGAGGTACGGGCACTATGAGTTTTTAGTTATGCCATTTGGACTAACCAATGCTCCTACTATTTTAATGGATCTGATGAATAGAATTTTCAGACCGTACCTAGATCGATTTGTTGTGGTATTCATAGATGACATCCTAATTTATTCATGTGATGAAAATGAGCACGCTGAACATTTAAGAATTGTGTTGCAAACTTTGAGAGAAAAGCAATTGTATGCGAAATTTAGCAAATGTGAATTCTGGTTGCACGAGGTTAGTTTTCTGGGGCATATTGTGTCAGCTTCTGGTATTCGAGTTGATTCGAGCAAGTTTTCTGCTATTCTGGATTGGAAACCCCCGAAGAACGTGTCTGGAGTTTGTAGTTTTTTGGGTTTAGCTGGTTTATAAAAGGATTTTCAGCGATAGCTACTCCGTTGACTAGATTACTTCAGAATTATATTTGAATGGTTTGATAAATGTCAGAAAGGTTTTGATCAGTTGAAAACTCTGTTAACAGAAGCTCCAGTGTTAGTACAACCAGAATCGGGCAAAGAATTTGTGATTTACAGTGATGCTTCATTAAACGGCCTGGGATGTTTTTTGATGCAAGAAGGTAAAGTTGTAGCTTATGCTTCGAGACAATTGAAGCTGCATGAAAAGAACTATCCGACGCACGACCTTGAGTTAGCTGCGATTGTGTTTGCACTTAAGATCTGGTGCCATTATTTGTATGGTGAGAAATGTCACGTGTTTTCGGATCATAAAAGTCCGAAATACTTAATTACCCAGAAATATTTAAACTTGTGTCAAAGAAGATGGTTAGAACTGTTAAAAGATTATGAACTTGTGATAGATTATCATCCGGGTAAAGCAAACGTTGTTGCTAATGCATTGAGTAGAAAATCATTGTTTGTACTACGTGCTTTGAATACTCAGTTGGATTTATCTGATGATAGTTCTGTGCTAGCTGAATTAAAAGCAAAACCGTTGTTTATACAGCAAATATGTGATGCTTAGAAATTTGATAATGAGTTATTAGTGAAACGAGCTCAGTGTGATTCATATTCTGAATCTGAATTTTTAGTTATTGATGATTGTTTAAGATTCCAAAGTCATATCTGTGTTCCAAGAAATTCAGAATTGATTCAGTTGATTTTGAGCGAATCGCATAATAGTCGTCTATCTGTTCATCCGGGAAGTACTAAAATGTACCATGATTTGAAGCGACACTATTGGTGGTCTGGTATGAAGCGTGATATCTCTGACTTTATTTCAAAATGTATAATCTGTCAACAAGTGAAAGCTGAACATCAAGTTCTGTCTGGTTTGCTACAATCGATTCTGATTCCCGAGTGGAAATGGGATAGAGTGACAATGGATTTTGTTTCTGGTTTACCTCAGACTCCGAGAAAGAAAGATTCTAGTTGGCTCGTAGTTGACCGATTGACGAAATATGCCCATTTTATTTCGGTAAGATCTAACTATTCACTTGATAGATTAGCCGAGCTTTATATTTTTAAGATTGTTAGATTGCACGAGGTGCCACTATCTATTGTATCAGATAGGGATCTGAGGTTTACATCGAGGTTTTGGAAGAAATTGCAAGAAGCATTAGGCATGAAACTGCACCTCATTATAGCTTTTCATCTGCAAACAGATGGTCAATCTGAACGGATCATTCAGATGCTCGAAGACATATTAAGATGTTGTATACTTGAGTTTAACAGTACGTGGGAATAGTACATGCCTTTGATTGAATTTGTGTACAATAATAGTTTTCAGTCAAGCATCAAAATGGCACCTTATGAAGCTTTGTATGGACGTAAATGTCGTACACCTCTGTATTGGACCGAGCTTAGTGAAAATAAACTACATGGGTCGATTTGATTAAAGACTCAAAACAGAAAGTGAAACTGATCCGAGATTGTTTGAAAGTAGCATCTGATCGTCAGAAGTCTTATGCAGACTTGAAACGAAAAGATATAGAATTTGAGATCGGTGACAAAGTATTTCTGAAATTATCACCGTGGAAGAAAGTACTCTGTTTTGGGCGTAAAGGTAAGTTGAGTCTGAGGTTCATCGGGCCGTATGAAATTATTGAACATGTTGGTCCTGTTGCATATAGATTAAGGTTGCCCTCGGAGTTAGAAAAGATACACAATGCATTCCATGTCTCGATGCTCCGTAGATATCGATCCGATCCATCGCATGTGAGTCCCCCATCTGAAATTGAAATCCGATCTGATATGACATACGAAGAAGAATCGATTCGTATTTTAGCTCGTGAAGTGAGAGAGTTGAGAAATAAGAAAATATCGTTAGTAAAAGTATTATAGAATCGACATGGAATAGAAGAGGCTACGTGGGAGCCCGAAGATTCAATGACACAGCAATATCCGACTCTGTTTAACGGTAAGATATTCGGGGACGAAAGTCCCTAAGGGGGAGAATTGTAATAGTCCGGTTTACACCCTAGTCAGAATAGTGGTTTCGGGACCACAAATCTGAGTCATTAAAATATTTTAATATTTATTTCTGTGTCTTTGATATGTGACTAAGCATGTGTTAAAGTTCCGTAAGTTAATTTGACTGTTTGTGTGTTCAATTTGACAAAAGGATTGAATTGCATTAAATGTGAAAGTTGCTTGCTATTTGTTAAAGTACCAATGTGTTGTGGCCTTGTAAAGGTGAAGGCCTTATGAAGCAAATAGACCACTATTTAGTTAGTGGAAGAACAAAAGACAAATATGTCCTTATTATATGTTTGTTTTATTTATTAATTGAATGGATATTTTAGTAAATGGATTAATAATATGTTATTAATAAAACATATGAAAAAGCTACTGGATGTGTTCATCCATTCTAGCCGAAAATACCAAAGAAAAAGAGAAAGAAATATGAAGCTAGGGCATTCTGCTATAAAACTCTTTTATTAAGGTAAGTTTTGACTTCAGTTTTTGATAATTTCTATGTTTTTGTAATCATTGCTTTGAGAGCCACAAAACCCATGTATTAATTTTGTGAATTGATGATGTTTGTGTGATATGCTATTGATGATATGTTGAGCTTTATGGTGATTTATGGTGTTAAATGAAAGGACAATTCTTACATATGTTATCAACTAAAACAAACCTGCCTAAGGGGTTCGATACTTTAATTACAAACTCTATAGACTCGACATGTAAACTCTTTTTAATTACTAAATTCATACAGATATATGAATGGGTTGATCCAGGATCTATCAACACAACTATATCAATATCAAAAAGAGAAAAAGTACCGATAATAACGTCTGGCGATTATGCATCTTCTTGTGCACGGATAGCATAAGCTTGAGCAGGTGCTTGAGCAGGTACTTGTGCCTCAGATCTCACTACAGAATCTCTCGTAGCACCTCGGTTACCACTCACATTACCAGTGTTTCGGGGTGGTCTCCCTCTAGTAGCTATCTTACTTACTTTCACCAGTTGATCTCTTGCAGATATAGATTTTTTTGGACGGTCCCCGAGATAATGATCAAGAGATCCACATTTAAAACAAGCTCCGCTCAATATTCTACATTCACCATAATGTCCCTTATTGCAGTCTAGATTGATTTTTGTTCGAATGTCCCACATTATCACTGAAACAACTTTGATTATCTCTGAATCATTTCAGAGTAGATTGAAATGTTTTACTCTGAAATCTCTTTCTCATATCTCGAGCGTCAGACTCAACTTTTCTTTTATCTTTTCCGAGTGCTTCAGCTTTGCAAGATCGGTCAACAAGTGTAAAAAATTCTTTTATTTCTAAGTTCCCGACCAACAATCGAATATCTTCATTGAGGCCATATTCAAATCTTTTGCACATTATGGCTTCGGATAATGCACATTCTCGAGCATACTGACTCAGTTTGAGAACTCTCGTTCATACTCCATAACAGACATACGACCCTGTTTTAGTTCCAGAAACTCTTTTCATTTTTGATCAACGAATCTCTCACTGATATATTTCTTTCGAAACTCAATTTGAAAGAAGTCCCATGTAACTCGTTCTTTCGGGACAACAGAAATCAAGGTCTTCCACCACTGATAAGCTGCATCTCGAAGTAAAGACACTACGTACTTAATACATTCTTTCGGAGTAAGGGACATTTCATCAAATACCCGGATAGTATTTTCTAACCAAAATTCGGCCCTTTCAGCATAATCATTATTAGTAGCTCTAAATTCTTCAACCCACACTTGCGAATCTTGTCAACCGGAGGCTTATTCCACAGATTCAAATTTGCAGTCGGAAGTATATCAGATGTACGAGGGGGATTAACTGAGGGCGGGGGTTGCGAAACAGTCGGATTATTCTTAACGAATTGAGGGAACCATTCACTCATCATTTGGAAGAAAGCTTGTTTAGCTTCTCCCTCTTGACCACTCGTAGCCGATCTCGAATCAGAGGGCGCTGTCCCTTGTGTGGGAGCAGGCGCATTACTTTCTACATCGTCAGCTACGACTCTTTCAGGATCCATACTATATAAAAATCACATTTTACACGTCAGGATTCATCACACTATTACAATTCAGATATATGGCATGTAGAGCTAGACTTTGACACGCTATGTTAGTCCTCAAATCGACTAAACTGTAGCTCTAATACCAATCAAATGTAACACCCCTATTCCGTGTCCGTTGCCAGATTAGGGTTAGGAGCGTTACCAGAAAAATCAAAAATATTCACAGGCAAAATCATACATTCAATCATCATTCTTAGTCATAATGTCCCTTAAACGGGTCCTAAAGACCCTAGGCATGCTTATAAATCAGGTCGGGACTAAACCGAAACACATACGAGACTTCATGAAAATTTAAAACTTTTCTAAACTACAGGGGAGATACGCTCGTGGGAGGAGACCGTGTGCCCTCCACGGCTGACAGACACCCCCGTGTGTCTTCCCCGTGGTGATATACTGACTTGATCCCCATGGTAACCAAGCACGCCCGTGTGCCATGGCCGTGTGCTTTTAACTAGCTACTGACTTGCACACCACGGCCAACTGACACTCCCGTGTCAAGGCCGTGTGATACTAAAATGCATCCTACAATTCACCCACGGTTGATAGGCATGCCCGTGTGCAACAACCGTGCAACATTATAGGCCATCTACAAGGCCAAAATGCCACCCATAAGGGTCATACCTACAAGCCATATTTAACAAAGTATTTCATGCCCATATGACCATCAAGAGCATACCAAAAATAACCATTCAGACCCTGCATTCAATAACCATTCCAATCATAACAATTTCAAATGCTAAAACTCATATCATTACAAGACTAATTCATATATTTATTTATTCAAAACTTGGCCATTCCACATGCTTTCACATACCAATATATGCATCATATATCACATTCATTTAAACAAAGTCCCAACTCATAAATAGCCAAATCACATGGTTAAGATCACATAGCTATTTATACCAAATACTAGCTTATACATGCCATATCTAGCTTTATACATTTCCAAATTGTACCCAAAAGACATTAGTAGTGTGATGACGATCCGTGACGATCCCGAGCCTTCAGTAGCTTTGACGACTTATAAAACAGAAGAAACGCACATAGAGCAAGCTTTTCAAAGCTTAGTAAGTCATGATACAAATAAACTTAATATAGAAGGCATCTATGTACATAGGTACAAAGGCATATCTCATTCACATTCTCATTTTCATTTATACCATTCTTCTAATCAGAGTCGTATAGGTAGTTACCTTGTATACACATTTAGTGTATATGCAACGTACCTGAGCTAAACATTCATTTACTTAATCTATCAGAGCTTGGATTTGATATTCCTATCTCCGACCCACCCGTTGATTCATAAGGAATCCAATCAGATACTCAGAAACTCAGAATAATCGTACAATGCCATCGCCCCAAACGAGGTCTTACACATAAACAGATATTGATGCCAATGTCCCCGACGTGGTCTTACTCGTAAACAGATATTGATGCCAACATCCCCGAAGTGGTCTTACTCGTAAACAGATATTGATGCCAACATCCCCGATGTGGTCTTACTCGTAAACAGATATTGATGCCAACGTCCCCGACGTGGTCTTTCTAGTAAACAGATATTGATGCCAACGTCCCCAACGTGGTCTTACTCGTAAACAGATATTGATGCCAACGTCCCTGAAATGGTCTCACTCGTAAACATATATTGATGCCAACGTTCCCGATGTGGTCTTACTCGTAAACAGATATTGATGCCAACGTCCTCGACGTGGTCTTACTCGTAAATAGATATTGATGCCAACGTCCCCAACGTGGTCTTACTCGTAAACAGATATTGATGCCAACGTCCCCGATATGGTCTTACTCGTAAACAGATATTGATGCCAACGTCCCCGACGTGGTCTTGCTCGTAAACAGATATTGATGCCAACGTCCCCGAAGTGGTCTTAGTAGTAAACAGATATTGATGCCAACGTCCTCGACGTGGTCATACTCGTAAACAGATATTGATGCCAACTTCCCCAACGTAATCTTACTCGTAAAAAGATATGGATGCCAATGTTCTCGATGTGGTCTTACTAGTAAACAGATATTGATGCCAACGTCCTCGACGTGGTCTTACTCATAAATATATATTGATGCCAACGTCCCTGAAGTGGTCTTACTCGTAAACAGATATTGATGCCAACGTCCCCAACGTGGTCTTACTCGTAAACAGATATTGATGCCAACGTCCCCGACGTGGTCTTACTTGTAAACAGATATTGATGCCAACGTCCCTGACGTGGTCTTACTCGTAAAAGATATTGATGTCAACGTCCCCGACGTGGTCTTACTCGTAAACAGATATTAATGCCAACGTCCCCAAAGTGGTCTTACTCGTGAACAGATATTGCTGCCAACGTCCTCGAAGTGGTCTTACTCGTAAACATATATTGATGCCAACGTCCCCAACCTAGTCTTACTCGTAAATAGATATTGATGCCAACGTCCCCGACGTGGTCTTACTCGTAAACAGATATTAATGCCAACGTCCCCGACGTGGTTTTATTCGTAAATAGATATTGATGCCAACGTCCCCGACGTGGTCTTACTCGTAAACAGATATTGATGCCAACGTCCCCACAGTGGTCTCAGTCGTAAATAGATATTGATGCCAACGTCTTTGATGTTGTCTTACTCGTAAATAGATATTGATGTCAACGTCCCCGACGTGGTCTTACTCGTAAAAAGTTATTGATGCCAATGTCCCCGACGTGGTCTTACTCATAAACAGATATTGATGCCAAGGTCCCCGACGTGGTCTTAGTTGTAAACAGATATTGATGCCAACGTCCCCGTAGTGGTCTTACTCGTAAAAAGATATTGATGCCAACATCCCCGACGTGGTGTTACTCGTAAACAAATATTGATGCCAACGTCCCTGACATGGTCTTACTCGTAAACAGATATTGATGCCAACGTCCCTGACGTGGTCTGTCCCCAACGTGGTCTTACTCGTAAACAGATATTGATGCCAACGTCCCCGACGTGGTCTTACTCGTAAACAGAACAGGTACCTATTCCTAGATTCATACGAGGCTTCTCAGACTTAATCAATATATCGAACTTATCTCAAAATTCAATTAAAGAATTTCTCATAAGCATTCATTATCAACATTAATCAAATGAACAGGTATAAATTCATATAAGCACATTATTTGCATAGTGACTTACCTCAAATTCGGTTTATCGGAACGAGAACGGCTATTCGTTTACTTTCGCTTTCCCGCGATCTAAATCCGTTTTCCTCAGTTCTTGATCTAAACATATTCAGAATTAACTCTTTTATTCACTAGTTCATTCAATTTAATCCAAAGATATACATTTAGGGCTATTTGCAATTTAGCCCTCACATTTGCACATTTTATCAATCTAGTCTATTTTTCACAAAACACCAAATTCACAAAATCCACCCATGCTCATGCTTAGCCGAATATCCCTAAGGACTATACAAGTCCAACTATTTCATCAAATTCACAAATGAGTCCCTCAATTTACCATTTTCTCTATTTAGCCCTATTTAGCTAAATTTATCAAAAGTTCAAGAACAAAGTATGTTCATCCATTACATATCTATCATTTAACACCATAGAACATCACAAAACACAACATAGCCTCAATAGCATATTACACAACCTTCATCAATTCATGAAATTGAGACATGGGTTTTAAAGGTCTCGAAGCAACGATTACAAAAATGTAGAAATTATCAAAAATCGAAGACAAAACTCACCTTAATTTTGGCTTGCAAGTGCCAAATACTTGGCTAAATTTTTCTTTCTTTTCTTTTGCTATTTTTCGATGGAAAACGCTTGAATGAACTCCACTTTCATGTTTCCTTTATTATAATATAAATATAACATACAAAGTAATTATAATATAACTTTTAAATTTTATAAAACAACATGTAAAAACTTGTTAGAAAGCCATGTCGTCGTCCACTAACCAAGGAAATGGCTAAATTGCCACATGAGCCCTCCCAGCCACAACATAAAGGCACTTTAACATATAGCATACGATTTTTACATTTAATGCAATTTCATCCTTTAATCAAATTAAACACATAGAAAGTGAATTTAGCTCACGAAAATTTACCACATGCTCAATCACGCATCAACAGCACAGAAAATAATATTAAAATAATATGCAGACTCGGATTTGTGGTCCCAAAACCACTGTTCCGACTAGGGTGTAATCCGAACTGTTACAGCTTTATCAGAAGATGGTTCTATTCTAGCTGAGTTGAGAGCTAGACTGATGTTTCTCCAAGAGATTTATGAAGCTAAAAAAAGTGGCAGTGATTTGCAAGACAAGAGAGTTTAGTGTGAGTCGAGTCTTGAATCAAACTTTCAGATTAGTTCTGATGGATGTTTGATGTTTCATGATAGGGTCTGTGTACTGAAAGATGATGAGCTTATTCAAAAAATGATGCAAGAAGCACATAGTTGATGTTTATTTGTTCATCCAGGCAGTACAAAGATGTATAATGACCTGAAGAAAATGTATTGGTGGTCAGGAATGAAAAGAGACATTTCAGAGTTTGTATTGAGATGCTTGGTTTGTCAGCAAGTGAAAGTCAAACACCAAGTACCTTTGGGTTTACTTCAGCTGGTGATGGTTCCCAAGTGGAAATGGGACAGAATTATTATGGATTTCGTGATGGGTTTGCCTTTGGCACGGAGAAAGAAAGATATCGTATGGGTTGTTGTAGATCGATTGACAAAGTTGGCTTATTTTATACCGATACATACTGACTACTCACTTGATAAGCTAGTTGAGTTGTATATTTCTGAAATTGTGAGATTGCACGGAGTGCCTTTGTCGATTATATCGGATAGAGATTCGAGGTTCACTTTGCAATTTTGGAAAAAGTTACAAGAAGCTTTAGGTACGAAATTAAATTTTAGTACTGCTTTCAATCCGCAAACTGACGGTTAGTCAGAATGAGTAATTAAAATTCTTCAAGATATGCTGGGGTGTTGTATTCTTGAGTTCCAAGGTAGTTGGGAAAACTAATTACCTTTGGTTGAATTTTCCTACAACAATAGTTTTTAGTCGAGTTTGAAATGGCGCCTTATGAGACATTGTATGGGTGTAAGTGCCGAACACCCTTGTATTGGATAGAACTTAGAGAGAATCAGATTCACGAAGTGGATTTGGTCAGGGAAACCGAAGAAAAAGTAAAGGTAATTTGTGATTGCTTGAAAGCTGCATCGGATAGATAGAAATCTTACGTAGATTTGAAATGGAAAGAGATCTAATTTCAGGTCAATGATAAGGTATTCTTGAAAGTATCTTTATGGAAGAAAGTTTTGAGGTTTGGCCAGAAAGGCAAATTAAGTTTACGCTTTATTGGACCGTATGAGATTACTGAAAGAATAGGGCCGGTAGCATATCGGTTGGCTTTGCCATCTGAGTTGGAAAAGATCCATGATGTGTTCCACGTGTCTATTTTACGTCGTTATCGATCAGACCCTTTGCATGTGATTTCATCGACAAAGGTTGAGATTCGACCGGATATGACTTACGGCGAAGAGCCGGTTAAGATTTTGGCTCGGAAAGTCAAACAGTTGAGGAATAAAAGTATAGCCCTTGTGAAAGTATTATGGCAAAGACATGGGGTTAAGAGACTACATGGGAACTTGAGGAAGCCCTGAGAAAACAGTACCCAAACCTTTTCACCTGTAAGATTTTCGGGGACGAAAATCCTTAAGGGGGAGAGTTGTAACATGTTGATTTTGGGTCTAGTTAGAATAGTGGTTTTGAGACCACAAATCTGAAGTAGAAATACTTGTTTTATGATTTTTTCTGAGGTCCACGACATGTTTACATGATTGTGTGAAAGTTTCATGTCCAATTTGACTTTTAGGACTAAATTGTAAAAGTTGCAAAATATGAGATTCTAGAAGCTTTAAGTATGAAATAACTTTGGATTATTAATTAGATGTCCTTGAATAGCAATTTTCCCAATTTCTATTTTTATGGACAAAAATGGGCATGAGTAGGTAAATTTTGAAAGTTTAGTAAAAAGGGCATTTTGATCATTTGGTTAATAAAAGAATTAAAACGTAAAATAAGTCAAAAATCTTGTCCATCTTCATCTACCTTAGCCAAAATTCTCAAGAACACCATAGCTAGGGTTTCTTCAACTTCCATGCTTGATTGTTAGTGCATCCTAGCCCCGTTTTTAAAGTTCTTTATGTTTTTGAAGTTGTTATTAACCGATCTAGCTACTTCTACCATTTATTTGAGATAGGGTTCATGTTTAAAATTTTATGCATGAATGGCATGCATGTGTTTTGATGTTTCATGGTAGATTATGAAAGTTTGATGTGTAATAAACATCTTTTACTCGGTGATTTTTGATGAAGACGCCTAAAAAGGACCTTTTTGTAAAAGTTATGAAAATGAGTAGTAGAAATATGATTTAATGAAAAAAATGGACTGGTATAAGCTTGATATAGGTTCGGCTAGGCTTGGGTAACAAAAAAAATGGACACATTTCATTTTACGAGGCTAGGGACTAACTTGTAGATATGTAACAGTTTAGGGGCAAAACTATAATTTGAACAATGTATGGTTTTTAGACAGATTTGAACAATGTGATAATTAAATAAGCTAAATTTGCTATTATAGATCAAGAGAAACTGAGTCTAGACCTAAACCGAAGAAATAACAAGGTTGTGGACTAAATTCAATAGTTAGCCATATTTTGGTACCGAGGTAAGTTCGTGTGTAAATAATGCAACATTACATTTTTAAGTATTTAATTCTTTAATATTGCATGAACTGTGTAATTGTCCTTGTGGACTTGATTAATGTTGACTCGATGACGATTCGATAAAGATTTGATACCTCGAAATCCCGGTTGAACCTTAGGAATGGTTAGGATACAAATGTCATGACATTAGCGATTGAGTTTACGTGTAAGACCATATCTGGGATATGACATCGTTATGAGATTTCGTGTAAGACCATGTTTGGGGCATGGCATCGATATGAGAATCGTGTAAGACCATAGCTGGGCTGTAGGCATCGATATGTGATCCCATGTAAGACCATATATGGGATATGGCATTGGTATGATTCTATGTGTATGTGATTCCCGAGTATCCTTTAGTATTTCAAGTGGTTCAACGAGTAGTCCAAATATTATGTCAGCGAAATGACAAGGTATGAACATGTTGAAAGGGTACAGGTATGTACACAAAGCTCATACATATTGAGATTGTAAATCGATGAGATCTCGGTAAGAAGTGAACGAATAAATCATGATCATGGGTTTTATTGTACATTATGTAAATGACATGATTTAGAATGTATCTATTATCCTTGATGACATTGTGATAAATTACATTATGTTATGTGTATAATAATGCATGGTTAATGTTGTTAATTATTTACATGAAAACTTACTAAGCTTTATGCTTACTCCCCTTTCTTTTCCATTTTCTTATAGTATCGCCAAGCTAGCTCAGGGATCAAAGGACGCCGAAGACTCGATCACACTATCAATTGGAACTTTTGGGTATAGTTAGTCTCAACATTTTGGGTATGGCATGTATAGGGACTTGGCATTTTGTTATGTCATATTGGTTTAGCAAAATGTGTTGGCTTATGATCATATTTGATTCATTTTGTATAAAGCCATGGGATGTGGCTCATAATGATTATTTGGTTGTAAACCTATTCATATATACATGCATGTGCCAATGCCATTATGATATGGCCTATGGTTATTGATGGTCGAATGATGATGTGTTGCATGTGATTATGGATGTTTGATGATGGTGAAGCACTTAGTTATGCCATGTTAAGTGCCTTGAAGTCATACATATGTTTGGATTGGTGTGGTTTTGATGTTGTGTAGGTTGGTACAAGTATGGGTGGTAAAAAGGCTTGGTAAATAGCCTTATTTTGTCACACGGGTAGACACACGGGCGTGTGTCTAGGCCGTGTGTGACACATGACTAGCCCTAAGGGCGTGTGTTATGGTCGTGTGTCCCCTGCACCTTAGTTTTGAGATACAGAATGCCCAGTAGTAAACACACGGGCACGAGACACGATCGTGTGTCTTAGCCGTGTGAGAGACACGGCTATAGGACATGGGCATGTGCCCAGGCCGTGTGAAGTCTGCACTTGATTTTTGAAATTTAATTCGCCACATAGCCTAAGGACATGAGAGTGTGCCTTGGCTGTGTGACCTCATTTTGATGATGACATCATAAATAGAATGTCCCCTATTTTGGACACGACTTGAAGCACGAGCGTGTGATATGTCACACGGGCGTGTGGACCTTTTTCATGAAAAATTTTCTAAGTTTTCCGAAAGTTTCCAAAGTTCTCGGTGTAACAGCCCGATTAAGGGCCTAGTCGAAATAGTGGTGCGAGACCACAAATCCTAGGTAGAAATGTAAGTTTTAAGGTTTATGAGATGTTTACATGATATTATTAAAGTTTCATGAAGAAATTCTATTAAATTGTGATTGAATGGTCTATTAGGACTAAATTGCAAAAGTTGCAAAATATGAAATTCTAGAAGCTTTTAGTATGAAATAGCTTTGGATTCTTAATTAGAGGTACCTAAATAGCAACTGTCCCAATTTCTAAGTTTTGGACAAAAATGGACATAAGTTAGTAATTTTTTTGAAAGTTTAGTAAAAAGGGTGTTTTGGTCATTTGGCTAATTAATGATTAAAAAGGATGAAATAAGTCAAAATTCATGTTAATCTTCTTCAAGCTTAGCTGAAATTATGAAGAACTCCATAGCTATGGTTTGTTCAATTTTTCAAGCTCCTAGTAAGTGCATCCTAGCCCCGTTTTTAATATTTTTCGTATTTTTGAAGTCCTCGTAACATGATTTAGCTATTTTTAGCTGTAGTTTGAGCTAGGATCCATGTTCAAAAATATACCCATGTATGACATGCATGTATTTTGATGTTTTATGGAAGATTATGAGAGTTTGATGTAGAATAAACATCTTTTTTTCTAAGTGAATTTCATGAAAAATGCTAGTAAGGACTATTTTGTAAAGTTATGAAATTGGTCGTACATAACAGAAATAGTGAGAATTGAATATTGCTATATTTGAGGAAATGAATCAGCTGTGCATGAAATACAAGAAAGTTGAATAAACATCACTTACGAACCTTGGGGAAAAAGTGTAAATATGAGAAAGTTTAGGGACAAAATAGTAATTTTGCCAAAGTATGAGTTATGAGTTAATTTAGTCAATGTGAGTATTAAATGAGTTAAATTATTATTATAGATCAAGAAAAACGAAGCCCAGATCGTAACCGAGTCAAGAACAAAGTCGTGGACTAAGTTGATTATCTTCATACATTTTGTATATCGAGGTAAGTTTGTATGATCTTTAAGCTTCATGAGTATTTTCGTTGAATTGCTTATTATATTGTTATTGTACATTATTTCTGTAACACCCCAAACCCGGTCAACACGCTACGACCGAATCCGGCATGTCACAGGGTAAAGTATTTTGAAGAAACAAGTTGTAGGTTAAATTTTGAAAAGAAACGTTATTGAAAACATTTTTGTGTTGTTTGAAGTTTGGTCAAAAGAAGAACTCCTTTGAGAAAAACAGTTTTGCCGTCTCTCATCTTATAAAACCGTTTGATTTTAAGAAAACATGACTTCGATTAAGTGTAAAGTTGAAACCCATTTTTGAAATTGGACTTAAAGTAAACTTAACTTAATTTTACAAGAAATTTGAGTTGGTTTGTTGTCACCACTTGTTTATTATTACCCGATGGTAAAGTTTAGAAAACCCGATAAGACGTATAAATTTAGAAAATGTTGAGTTTACAGGTTATCAAGGCATGCTATGTTGTTTAACTTAAGCAAAATATAATAAAACTTAAAGCAGATAAATAAACCCCGAAAATAAAAGTTAGTGGCCTTATTACAAACCCAAAACCAAATTTAAAGGAAATATAAACCGAAATAGCAAATTAAATATCAAAACCCGAAAACATTGCGCATCCTCAAGTCCGCCCCGGCTCCGTATCCACGATCTACGAATCATCTGCCAAATGCAAGGGAAGGGGTGAGTCACTGAGACTCAGTGTATAAATCCCCATCCCGATAATATCAAAGCATTTACACAATTTCATAAGCCAATATGCAAGTCATGCAACCCAAACCTAACCATCCGTACTCCTGTATTTACCCCGTGTGGTCAAAACCACTGGTGACTGTAGTCACAAATTATATAGGTGTGGTCAAACTACTGGTGACTGTAGTCACAGATAATATGGGTGGGGCCAACCCACCTTGTGGTCAAAACCACTGATGACAATCCCGTAAATCAACATGTGGGCCAACCCACTGTGGTACCAAACCACTGGGACGAGTCACAAATAATCCATGTGTGGTCAAAACCACTGGTGGTCAAAACCACTGAGATTTAGTCAAAAATAATATAGAAAGCGGGGCCAACCCACTGTGTGGTCAAAACCACTGGCGACAGTCTAGAATCAAGCCTTCCCCCTTCTCTTAACATACCCAACATCATGAACATATTTTCCATGGCATATAAACAAGTTTAACATACAAACATCACGTGGCAGGGCGCAATCAAACGATATAACAACATTTATCGATAGCCAATCAACAGTGGACTTACCCGGAGTCCTCACTCTTACCCACAAGGGTAATACACCGATTTCAACAGTTATTTCGGCTTTTAACAACAAACATGGTAAGCAAATTAACTAATGAAGTGTGTAAGCGTTACACACTTGATTACCCGCAAGACTACGCTTTGTACGTCGGTATTGTCGTTAATCGACACTACCGCTATCTGCCTATTGTTTTGCTCCGATGCCGGTCCACACCCCGGTGGCCAATCGCGAATAGTCGACACTGGCCTCTTTTTGAACTGAGGGACTGGGGTATCAGATCTAACCCCCCTTACCGCTTGGCTGGCACTAGGATCCGTAACACCTTTGGCCACTAAATCAGATTAACACGGCGAATATCTTAAAATAAAGTTAACCCGAAAGAGTGGATCCTTACCTAGATTGACAAATCCCGAATACTTCGAGAACTAAACCACGAACCATGCAAATCCCAGGAATCCAAATGCTTTATTACACCCTCCTATATTCGGCCAACACAGCACTATTAGACAAATAGCCATTCGGCTTTGATCAAGAAATCCCAAAGGCAAAAAGATGACCCCCTTACCTTAACACCTTTCAATCTTCAAACAAAACCCGAAGCCACGCGATGACAAATCTCCCCCTACAATCGGCCAAGTACTAACAACATAGGATTAATGCCTTCGGCATTCGAAAGAAGAGAAAGAAGATTCAGGGAAGATTCGACCATACCATCAAAAGAAATAGACGGGGAAAAGAGAAGAAGTATCGAAGACTTACCACTCCAATAGTTGAGATTCGACTATAGATCCAATAAGAAGAGATCGAACAAGATAACACACGAAAAGTGAGGGTGATTCGGCTTTAGGAAACAAGAGAAGAAGACTTATGTATTTTTGGCACAAGAGAGGGATTGAGAGATGAAAAATAGTCGATTGAGAGGGAGGAGTGTTGATTCGGTTTTGAAACCAATAAAATGAAGATAAGGAGTGGAAGTAATTTGGCTTCTGGCTTTTGAGAAAAAGGAGAAACAATGGAGATGATGAATAAGGGATATGGTAATTTCGGCCAAGCACCAAAAGAAGTAAAGAGGAAAGAAAAAGAAAATGCTTAGAAGAGGTTTCAGTTTCGACACAAAGACAAAAGGAAAAGAAGAGAATTCGGGTGTGGCTTCTTTGAGGGAAAGAAAATGGACAAAATGAGTTCTAAACACTCCCCTGACTAGCCGAATACACACACATTAAGCACATTCGGCCACCTCACTCAAGCACCCTCAATCGATTGCTCCCTTCCCCCCAGTGTTCAAGTTTCGGCCAACTCCTAAATTCCCTCCTGCCACTCATTCAAATCGATTTGAATGAGTCAACCTCCTCAAATTTCTCTCCTCCACCCGTTTGAACCTGTTGACCTCTTCCATCCTCATCCATCAGTGTCCATCCTGAGCACAACTCTCCCTTGAATCAAGGCGTCAAAATAAATAACGAAGGGGGATCTTCGTAGCTCGAACACAAGCTCTCTCCACACTCTCTCCAAGGCCACTTCCCTTGTGCCTAAGTGGCGCCTCCTTGCTCACTTTACTACTACTGGAACTCTTGTGTCAAAACACTCCATTAATTTCTCTTATCACCTAACTCACTCAGCCCCCCTTCCAAGTGCCCAGAACAAAAATTTTTGCTATGGCTCAGGCCTACCCCAAGCTCACGCCTGGACCCCAAAACACCCTAAACTAGCACAACAAACATGCTATCACATGCAACACACAAAGATGCAGAGACCTCGATTTAAGGATGTTACAGTTCTACCCCCCTTAGAAATAATTTCAGCCTCGAAATTACCTAGTCAAAAGAGTTGAGGGTATTGCTGCCACATCACATCTTCTGGTTCCCACGTGGCCTCTTCCGCACCATGGTTCTGCCATAATACCTTCACCAAAGGGACTGACGTCTTACACAAAACTTTGACATCCCTATCCAAAATCTGCACTGGTTCCTCCTCAAAAAACAAGTCCGGGCTCACTTCTATTTCCTCTACTGGCACAATATGCAACGGATCTGAACGATAATGTCTCAGTATGGAGACATGGAACACATCGTGAATCTGACTCAATTCCGATGGCAACTCAAGCTGGTAAGCTACTGGTCCTACCCGCTTCAACACCATATACAGCCCAATGAACCTAGGGCTTAGCTTGCCCTTCCGACCAAACCTCAACACTTTCTTCCATGGCGACACCTTAAGAAAGACCTTGTCATCTACTGCAAATTCCATGTCTCTACGCTTAAGATCGGCATAAGACTTCTGCCTGTCCAAAGCTTCCTTCAAACGAGCTCGAATCAACTTAACCTTATTCTCTGTTTCAGTAACCAACTCTGGACCCAACATCTAATGTTCACCCAGTTCTGTCCAACACGTTCGGGTATGACACTTCCGTCCATATAATGCTTCATATGGTGCCATCTGGATACTTGCTTAATAACTGTTGTTGTACGCGAACTCCGCCAATGGTAGATATTCCTCCCAACTACCACTGGAATCCAGAACACAACCCCTTAACATATCTTCTAAGATTTGAATTACCCTTTCTGACTGTCCGTCTGACTGCGGATGAAAAGCCATGCTGAAGTCCAACCATGTACCCAATGCCTGATGCAATGCTTTCTAAAACCTTGATGTGAACCTGGGACCCCTATCTGAAATAATCGATACCGGTACTCCATGTAACCGCACTATTTTTGCTATATACAACTTAGCCAACCTTTGGAGTGAATAATCAACCCGAACTGGTATGAAATGAGCTGATTTTGTCAGACGATTAATAATTACCCAGACTGAATCCTTCTTCCTAGGCGTAAGGGTAGCCCATTGACAAAATCAATCGTAATACTTTCCCACTTCCACTGCGGAATCTTTACCGGCTGCAACAGATCCGACGGTAACTGATGTTCAGCTTTGACTTGCTGACATGTCAAGCACTTACTCACAAATTCAGTTACTTCCCGCTTTTGACCCAGCCGCCAGAACTGTTCCCGCAAATCCGGATACATTTTGCTACCTCCAGGATCCATAGTGTATGTGCTGCTATGAGCTTCCTGAAGAATCCTCTGCCTTAACTCAACGTCCTTCGGCATACATACTGTCCCTTGGATACACAACACTCCTTCACTGCCCAAGCTGTAACCCTCCAATCCACCATTCAGAACTTGCAACCTCTGAGCACTCAGAACCTCATCCACCAGCTGTTTCTCTCTAACCTGATTTACCAGGTCGGCTTTACCTGTAATTCCGCTAACAGACTCCCGTCATCACACAGACTAAGATGAGCAACCATTGCTCTCAGGTCCGTTACCACTTTGCGGCTCAACGCATCAGCCACTATGTTAGGCTTACCCGGATGGTATTCAATCGAGCAGTCGTAGTCCTTTAACAACTCGATCCACCTCCGCTGCCTCAAATTCAATTCCTTTTGAGTCAAGAGATACTTCAGACTCTTGTGATCCTTGTACACTATAGACTTCTCCCCATACAAGTAATGCCTCTAAATTTTCAGGGCGAAAACCACTGCAGCCAACTCCAGATCATGCGTCGGGTAGTTAACTTCGTGAGGTCTCAACTGTCGAGATGCATACGCCACTACTTTCCCCTCTTGTATCAGCATACATCCCAAACCAGTATGCGATGCATCACAATAAACCGTAAACTCTTTCCCTGCTTCAGGCTAAATCAAAACCAAAACTTCTGTCAGAATCCTCTTTAACTTGTCGAAACTTTCCTGTTGCTTATCTGACCACACAAATGGAACCCTTTTCTCAGCAACTTGGTCAACGGCGCTGCAATCAAAGAGAATCCTTCTACAAATCTTCTGTAATATCCTACCAAACCCAGAAAACTCCAAATCTCTGCTACCAACTTAGGTGGTTTCCAGTCCAACACCACCTCAATCTTCCGAGGGTCCACTCTAATCCCCTCAGCTGACACCACATGACCCAAAAAGGTTACCTCCCTAAGCCAGAACTCACACTTACTAAACTTGGTGAACAGTTGATTCTCCGTCAGAATTTGCAAAACCACCTGTAGATGCGCATCATGCTCCTCCTCAGATCTCGAGTACACCAATATGTCGTCTATAAACACCATGACGAATCGGTCCAAGTATGGCTGAAACACTCGATTCATCATGTCCATGAACGCTGCCAGCGTATTGGTCAACTCAAACGGCATCACCAAAAACTCATAGTGTCCATAACGAGTACGAAACACCGTCTTATAGATATCGGCCTCCTTTACCTTAAGCTGATGATACCCCGACCTTAAATCAATCTTAAAGAAGACTGATGCACCCTTAAGTTGATCGAACAGATCATCTATCCTTGGCAATGGATACTTGTTCTTGATCGTCAACTTATTCAGCTGGCGGTAGTCTATACACATCTGCATTGTGCTGTCTTTCTTCTTAACAAAAAGCACAGGCGCTCCCCAAGGTGATACACTCGGCCGGATAAAACCCCGGTCTAATAATTCCTGAATCTGTGCTTTTATTCCACCAACTCCTTCGGCACCATCCTATATGAAGCAATAGATACTGGCACGATTCCGGGTAACAGATCTATGCCAAACTCCACTTCACGGTCCGAAGGCAGACCCGGAAGTTCTTCTGGAAACACATCGGCAAATTCCTCCACCGTTCGGACATTCCCTACAGTTGATTCCTTGGCCTTCAAAGCACAAACATGAACCATAAACGCCTCACAACCCTTCCTTGCAATTTTCTCAGCCTTTAGAGCAGATACCACATTGGATAGATAATCTCTTCTATTACCTATCATCACCACCTCTTTACCCTCAACTGTTCTCAATACCATGCGCTTAGCTGCACAGTCTAAACTTTCCTGGTACTTCACTAGCCAGTCCTTCCCAAGGATCAAATCGAACTCCCCGAATGGCAGTTCCATCAGATCGGCCAAGAACACTACCCCTTGAAGTGCTAAGGGTACATCTCTATATAGTTTGTTTACTTCTACTGAGGGACCTAGAGGGCTTATTACTGTCCTCTCCCTAGAAGTGATCTCAGAGGCTAAGTTCATAGTTTCCACTATACTACTGACAACATATGAGTGCGTCAAGCCAACATCTATCAAAGTAGTACAAGGCAGTCCAAAAATTAAGAACTTATCGGTTATGACTTCTGGTGCGTCGCCCTCCTCTCGACGCCTCGCTACATAGGCCAACCCAGGCTGTCTCGCCTCTGTGCTCACATCACCTCTGCCCGGTGCTCCGCGGCCCCGTCCAGAACCATTACCTCCCCTGGCTGAATCGCGACCTCTCTGTGGTTGCTAACCATCCCTCCTGAACTGTGTACAGCCCTGACCCTCAGATTGGATCCTAGCTGACCTCTGCGGACAATCCCTTACTCGGTGCCCCATTGACCCACACTCGAAGCACCCTCTATTTTCAATCCAACATTCTCCCGTATGAGACTTCCTACACCGAGCACACCGTGGCGTCCACTAAGTAGTAGCAGCAGGCCTCACAGCTTGATTCAGCCCACTATATCTAGCCCTTTTCTGCTGATTCCCAATGGACCCTGATGACCCAGCACTCTTCTTAGTCTAATTCCTATCCTGGTTTCGTCTCACTGACTGTTTCACCTCCTCTGCAACCTTGGCCTTCTCTACCAAGATCATAAAT
This sequence comes from Gossypium bickii, assembly GCA_025503065.1. Classification (NCBI taxonomy): domain Eukaryota; kingdom Viridiplantae; phylum Streptophyta; class Magnoliopsida; order Malvales; family Malvaceae; genus Gossypium; species Gossypium bickii. Next base: position 27,717,868 of record CP106714.1, on the reverse strand, counting down.
TCCCTCTCCTGCTGTGGAGCAATCAACATTCGCAGCTCATCTCTCAATCCATCCTCAAATCTGACACAGCGCTCGTGTTTCGTGGCCACAATACCCCAAGCATACCGACTTAACTGAAGAAATTCTGCCTCATACTTCGACACTGATTTATTTCCCTGTACCAAATTTATAAACTCCTTACGCTGTCCATGGATGTAACTAGCCTCGGCATACTTCCTTTGATAAGCTGCCTTAAAGAAATCCCAAGTGATGTCGTCAGCCATTGCTCCATCCCTGACCGTGAGCCACCACTGATAAGACTCATCTTGGAGAAAAGACACTATTCCCTTCAGCTTCTCCTCAACCGTAAAATCCAAGTCGTCCATGATACGTTCCGTCGCCTCCAGCCAATACTCAGCCGTATTGGGAGCCACACCGGATACACCTCTGAATACCTCTGCGCCATTAGCCCGGAGTCGTTCGAACATAGATTTCTGTGCTATCATTCCGGTGCCTGCACCCGCAACTCTCTCCAGAACCCACAGCATCGCCTGTGACACTGCGTCATCACCACCCATCTGATCTTGAAACTTCGTCCCACAGCTGGCGGCGGCGGTACCTCCTTCTCTGACCCATGACCAGACCCTATCGATTTCGACACAGTCATCCTACCTCTACCACATCCACGTATATTACGCCCACGTCCTCGTGCACTCATGACTATTATTCACGATTTGATCTGAGTTAAGAGTTTAATGCATTAGACTTATTCCACTGTTATTACAGCTCAATTTTATGAACAATTTATCACGGGGATTATTTTCAAAAGTTTACATGATCCTATGAGTTTCAATCTCTAGAGTAATCTACTAGTACTATCAGTCATATCACTATCATCACAATCATATGAACAGCAGTTAGGGGTACTTACCTGGGAGGATCAGTGCCGGAGACTCGGTGCCATGCTTTCCAAACCATACCTTTCCCATCAAGACCTTTTCATACCCCATATTTAAAACATTTTGGGCCTTAGGCCCAGAGCCGAGCTTTTGAACCTGGCTCTGATACCAAAATTGTAACACACCAAACTCAGTCAATACGCCACGACCAAATCTGGCATGCCACAGGGTAAAATGTTTTGAAGAAACAAGTTGTAGGTTAAATTTTGAAAAAAAACGTTATTGAAAACATTTTTGTGTTGTTTGATGTTTGGGCAAAAGAAGAACTCCTTTGAGAAAAACTGTTTTACCATATTTCATCTTATAAAACCGTTTGATTTTAAGAAAACCTGAGTTCGGTTAAGTGTAAAGTTGAAACCCATTTTTGAAATTGGACTTAAAGTAAACTTAATTTTACAAGAAATTTGAGTTGGTTTGTTGTCACCACTTGTTTATTATTACCCGATGGTAAAGTTTAGAAAACCCGATAAGACGTATAAATTTAGAAAACATTGAGTTTACAAGTTATCAAGGCATGCTATGTTGTTTAAGTTAAGCAAAATATAATAAAACTTAAAGCAGATAAATAAACCCCGAAAATAAAAGTTAGTGGCCTCATTACAAACCCAAAACCAAATTTAAATGAAATATAAACCGAAATAGCAAATTAAATATCAAAACCCGAAAACATTGCGCATGACCACCTCGAGTCCGCCCCGGCTCCGTATCCGCGATCTACGAATCAACCGCAAAATGCAAGGGAAGTGGTGAGTCACCGAGACTCAGTGTATAAATTCCTATCTCGATAATATCAAAGCACTTACACAATTTCATAAGCCAATATGCAAGTCATGCAACCCAAACCTAACCATCCGTACTCCTGTATCTACCCCGTATGGTCAAAACCACTGGTGGTCAAAACCACTGGTGACTGTAGTCACAAATAATATAGGTGTGGTCAAACCACTGGTGACCGTAGTCACAGATAATATGGGTGGGGCCAACCCACCTTGTGGTCAAAACCACTGATGACAATACCCTAAATCAACATGTGGGCCAACCTACTGTGGTACCAAACCACTGGGACGAGTCACAAATAATCCATGTGTGGTCAAAACCACTGGTGATCGTAGTCACAAATAAGATAGGTGTGGTCAAAACCACTGTTGGTCAAAACCACTGAGACTTAGTCACAAATAATATAGAAAGCGGGGCCAACCCACTGTGTGGTCAAAACCACTGGTGACAGTCTAAAATCAAGCCTTCCCCCTCCTCTCAACATACCCAACATCATGAACATATTTTCCATGGCATATAAACAAGTTTAACATACAAATATCACATGGCAGGGCATAATCAAACGATATAACAGCATTTATCGATAGACAATCAACAGTGGACTTACCCGGAGTCCTCACTCTTACCCACAAGGGTAATACACCGATTTCAACAGATATTCCAATTTTTAACAACAAACATGGTAAGCGAATTACTAATGAGGTGTGTAAGAGTTACACACCTGATTACCCGCAAGACTATGCTTTCCATGTCGGTACTGCTATCTGCCTATTGTTTTGCTCTGATGCCGGCCCACACCCCGGTGGCCAATCGCGAACAGCCGACACTGCCCTCTTTTTAAACTTAAGGACTTGGGTCTCAGATCTAACCCCCCTACCGCTTGGCTGGCACTGGGATCCATAACACCTTTGGTCACTAAATCAAATTAACACGGCGAATATGTTAAACTAAAGTTAACCAGAAAGAATAGATCCTTACCTAGATCGACAAATCCCGAATAGTTCGAGAACTAAACCACGAACCGTGCAAATCCCAAGAATCCAAATGCTTGATTACTCCCCTCCTATATTCGGCCAACACAGCACTATTAGACAAATAGCCATTCGGCTTTGATCAAGAAAACCCGAAGGAGCTAACACAACAAGATGACCACTCTTACCTTAACACCTTTCGATCTTCAAGCAAAACCTGAAGCCACGCGATGGCAAATCTCCCCTACAATCGGCCAAATACTAACAACACAGGATTAATGCCTTCGATATTCGAAAGAAGAGAAATAAGATTCAGTGAAGATTCGGCCATACCATCAAAAGAAATAGACGGGGAAAAGAGAAGAAGTATCGAAGACTTACCAATCCAAGAGTTGAGATTCGGCTATAGATCCAATAAGAAGAGATCGAACAAGATAACGCATGACAAGAGAGGGTGACTCGAATTTAGCAAACAAGAGAAGAAAACTTATGTATTTTTGGCACAAGAAAGGGATTGAGAGAAGAAAAATAGTCGATTGAGAGGGAGAAGTGTTGATTCGGTTTTGAAACCAATAAAATGAAGATAAGAAGTAGAAGTAATTTGACTTCTGGCTCTTGAGAAAAAAGAGAAACAATGGAGAGCATGAGTAAGGGATATGGTAATTTCAGCTAAGTACCAAAAGAAGTAAAGAGGAAAGAAAAAGAAAATGCTTAGAAGAGGTTTCGGTTTCGACACAAAGATAGAAGGAAAAGAAGAGAATTCGGTTGTGGCTTCTTTGAGGGAAAGAAAATGGACAAAATGAATTCTAAACACTCCCCTAACTAGCTGAATACACACACACACTAAGCACATTCGACCACCCCACTCAAGCACCCTCAACCGATTGCTCCCTTCCCCCCAGTGTTCAAGTTTCGGCCAACTCCTAAATTTCCTCCTGGCCACTCATTCTGTAACAGACCAATATTGACCCTAGTCGAAACGGTGGTTTCGGGACCACGAATTCGACTTAGAAAATCTCGTAAAATATATATACATAATTATTGTGCTATGTGTGTGTTGAATTGTATGGAATATATGGTTGATATGTTTGAATTTAGAGAAAGGACCGAATAGATAAAAATTTAAGAGTGACTTTTAATAGATTGAGAGGGACAAAATTTAAATGTGACATAGAACAAGGGGATTTGCATGTCAATTTGTCCAAAAAAAATTATAGTAGTGGACGGTAAAGTTGATGAATAATATTAAATATAATAAAAATTATGATAGTGGAATATAGATTAAATATTTTATGTGAATAAAGAAAAAAGGGAAAATACATTTTTAATTCATTTTCTCCTCCATCATCTTCATTTTTCTCTCACGAAACAAGAAGAGAACAAGAAGCCATTTTTAAACCTTCATGGCCGGACCTTGCATGTGTCTCTAAGGTGAGGTATCAAGCTCTATTTTTTGATGATTTTGCATGGTTGTGTTGGTAATCTTATATACTATCAAATTCATGTGCAAAATTTGAGCTTAAAGCTCCCCCTAGATTCGGCCATGATCTAGTTCTATGACTTATTCATGTTTGATGAAGAAATGCTGGTTATGGTTGGCCTATTAGCATGTTAAATAGGAAAATGGGTATGTATTATGGCTTGAATATTTTGGGAAACAATCGGTTGGAAGCTAAATTGCTTGAATGAATGGCTTTGTGTACCTAGGAAGGGAGATATAAGGTTCGTCATTTAAGAGGAATTATTCCAAGTTTTATGAATGTTTAGTGAATTTGTTTAGGGACTAAATTTGCAAGGAAACCGAATTAGGGAGGAGTAAATTGCTATTAAACAAATTTGTTATTAATGAATGGGAATGTTCTAATCGTAGCTATGAGAGATGAAATTATGTCTAAAATTGAATTGTAAGAATGGTTATAATAATAATGGGCATACGGTCTTGGGGAAAATCGAATTATGACCATATTTATATAATTGATTTGTGAATGATAGATTTGGGACTTAATCGAATAGGGTGAGAACTTGTAAGGGGAAAATTTAAATGATTGTATAAATTTTGAGGTTGAATTGAATTGAGTAGAATTAATTGAAAAATGTATTGAATAAAGGTTACTTGATATTTTCTTAGACCGGGATCAAAAAGAAAAGGAGATAGATCGGGGAAAGACAAAGGTTCTCGAATAACCGATTTACACGGTCTATCGACAACCGAGGAAAGTCCTTAAGCTATGATATATTGAAGAATTATTTATGAATCTATTGTATGATAATATTTGATAAATTTTAGTACATATTCATGTCATAGCCGAATGTATATAAGCCTATTATAATGGTTTTGATTGTTTGATGTAAATAAGCCAAAGTAAATTCAATATGTGATATAGTTATGAAAAGTGTTAGCAACGATTGATCGTATTAATGTGTTTCGGGCTTTAAGCCTAGCAGGCCTAGTGCCGGTGATTTATTTCAGGCTTTAAGCCTAGCAGGCCTAGTGCCAGTGATTATTTTCGGGCTTTGAGCCCAAAGAGTCTCGTGCTTGGTGTGTTACTTATCGGGCTTTACCGCCTAGCGAGCGTGCTTGATGCTTGATGATGTGTTTTACAAAAAAAAAAAAAAAAAGAATCGAATATTCTTCAAGGCAAACCTTAATTATGGTACTTAGCTAACGGCTCAGGTAAGCATGTAAGGTATGTTATGCGTAATATTACTTGAGTCAAGTTAATACTATGAGAACTGTGTTATGTATATTTGAGTTTAAGATGGATGTGTATGAGTATCATATGGTCGAAATTGAGGTTAATGTACTATTATGGAGATTCGGTTTTCATGTATAAATGCTAAGAACAAAAGAATTTTTAATACGGTAGTATGATGGATATGAATGCTATAATTACATGATTTGGAGTATGTGATTCTTGGAATATATTTTAATCGTGATTTCGAAGTAATACAGGTCTATGAAATGAAGTGCAATTATTTCGGGGAGATAACTGAGTTTTTGTAATGATAGGTCAGAATCGTCAACAGTGAAATAGGGGAAATTTTGATGAATAAACTGTACTAATTGGCCACATGAAAAATTCTGGAAAAATTATGGTATATATTTATATGAGTCTAGTTTCAAGGAAAATTTACGGATCTAAATTTCAAGTTTCGTAACTAGAGTTATGATCAATTTAGTCAGCATGACGCAGTTGGAAAGCTTTAAATCCTTATGCCCCGAACTAGTAGTCAAGTTTAGTAATGCCACATACTCGACTCCGTTAAAGGTCTCGGGTAAGGGGTGTTACATTTGATTGGTATCAGAGCTTACAGTTTAGTTGATTCCAGGACTACCGTAGCGCGTGTGAGTCTAGCTATAAATGCCTTTATCATATATTGATAGTGTGGTGACTTCTGACAGTCTGAACTGTGTTTTATATAACAAATGGACACTGATCCTGAAAGAGCCGTAGCGGATGATGTGGAGAGTGTAGCACCTGACCGTGCACACGGATCAGTGCCGGTAGACTCTCGACCTGTGTCGGGTAGTCATGAAGGAGAAACTAAACAAGCCTTCTATCAGATGATGAACGAGTGGTTTACCCAGTTTATCCAGACTAACCCAGCTGTATATCAACCCCCACCCCCGAATAATCCAACTCGATTCCTGCAGCACCCCCGATGACAGATCCGTTGAGATCTAATAGGCCCCTAGTTGATAAAATTCGGAAATTTGGGGCCGAAGAATTCAAAGCCAATGATGACGGTGACGTAGAGCGAGCCGAAATGTGGCTTGATAACACTATTCGGGTACTTGATGAGCTATCTTGTACTCTGATGAATGCACGAAATGTGCTATATCTTTCTTTGCGGGACACTCGCATATCACCGTGGAATACACTAGTATCGATGAGTTCGAAAGAATAAGTGACATGGGATTTCTTCCAGAATGAATTCTGCAAGAAATATATCAGCCAAAGATTCGTTGATCAAAAACGAAAAGAATTCCTTGAGCTGAAACAAGGACGAATGACCGTGACGGAATATGAACGGAAATTTGTCGTGCTCGTGAGATATGCTAGAGAGTGTGTTTCTCTGAAGCTATTATGTGCAAAAGATTCAAGATGGCTTTGAATGAAGATATAAAGATGTTTGTTGGTATTCTTAAAATTCAAGAATTTGTGACACTAGTAGATCGAGCTTGCAAAGTTGAAGAGCTCGGAAAAGAGAAAAGAAAGGCTGAGACAGAAGCTAGAGACATTCGTAAAAGATCTTCGGGTAAGGTCTTAAATTCCACATCCAAGAAATTTAGAGATGACCACAGTCGACATAAAGCTACTTCAGGATTACCTAGACGTGATCGACCTCTCGTGGACTCTCGAGCTACCTCGATGGCCAGTGTTGGTAACGTTCCACAGAATCGAGTTGAATGCAAGCACTGTGGGAAATGGCATTCTAGGAGTTGTAGATTTCATGATCGGTCCTGCTTTAAATGTGGATCATCAGATCATTTTATTAGAGAATGTCCGATGTTGACCGAACAGAATACAGTTCAAAATATTAAGCCAAGCAACACGTCAGTGCGGGGCAGACCACCCAGACATTCCGGCAATGTAGGTAGTAGTCAGAAAGGAATGAAGAACATTGCAGTTCGATCTGAGGCTAGAGCTCCAGCTAGAGCTTATGCTGCACGAGCCAGAGAGGATGCTTCCTCCCCCGATGTCATTACCGGTACTTTCACCCTTTATGGCACTACTGTAATTGCATTAATTGATCCTGGTTTGACTCACTCATATATGTGTAAAAATTTAGAATTCGGAAAGACTCTGCTAGTTGAGTCTACAGAGTTTGTGATACGTGTGTCCAACCCTTTGGGTAGATGTGTGCTTGTAAATAAAGTGTGTAGGGGTTGCCCGTTGATGATTCGGGATTTCTGTTTCCCAGCTGATTTAATGTTGTTGCCCTTTAACGAATTTGATATAATCTTGGGTATGGACTGGTTAACTTCATATGAGGCAGTAGTGGATTGTAAAAGAAAGTGTATTGATTTGAGAAGTCAAAATGGTGAGACCATCAGAATTAAATCCTGTGATATAAATGGGCTTCCTACAGTAATATCTTCGATGTTAGCCCGGAAGTATGTAAGAAAAGGGTGCAAAGCTTATTTGGCTTATGTACTGGATAATAAATTGTCCGAGAAACAAATTGAATCTGTATTGGTTGTATGTGAATACCCAGATGTGTTTCCTGAAGAACTATCGGGTTTACCACCAGTAAGAGAGATTGAGTTCGGCATTGAATTAGTACCGGGGACGAATCCGATTTCGATAGCTCCGTATCGGATGGCACCTACTGAGTTAAAAGAGCTGAAAGCACAGTTGCAAGAATTGACAGATAGGGGCTTTGCACGACCGAGCTTCTCTCCTTGGGGTGCACCGGTTTTATTTGTGAAAAAGAAAGATGGGACTATGCGAATGTGTATCGATTATCGGCAACTAAGTAAGGTAACTATAAAGAATAAATACCCGTTACCTCGGATTGATGACTTATTTGATCAGTTAAAGGGGGCCTCCGTATTTTCGAAGATAGATTTGAGATCGGGCTATTATCAGCTACGAGTCAGAGATACAGATGTGCCAAAGACTGCGTTCCGAACAAGGTACGGACATTTTGAGTTTTTGGTTATGCCTTTCGGACTCACTAATGCACCTACTGTTTTTATGGATCTAATGAATCGAGTCTTCCGACAGTTTTTGGATCGGTTTGCAGTAGTGTTTATTGACAATATACTGATCTATTCCAAGGATGAAACCGAACATGCTGAGCATTTGAGATTAGTGCTACAAACTTTGAGAGATCAACAACTGTATGCAAAGTTTAGTAAGTGTGAGTTCTAGATGAATGAAGTCAGTTTCTTGGGTCATGTTGTTTCAGAATCAGGTATTCGGGTGGATCCAAACAAAATAACAGCTATACTCGATTGGAAACCACCAAAGAATATTTCTGAGGTCCGAAGTTTCCTAGGCCTAGCGGGATATTACAGATGATTTGTAAAGGGTTTTTCTGTAATAGCTACACCTTTGACGAAGCTACTACAGAAAGATGTCAAGTTTGAATGGTCAAAAAAGTGTCAGAAAAGTTTCGAGCAGTTGAAAGTTCTTTTGACCGAAGCTCCAATATTAGCTCAGCCTGAATCGGGTAAAGAATTTATTGTTTTTAGTGATGCTTCCTTAAATGGGTTGGGTTGCGTTTTAATGCAGGAAGGCAAGGTTATAGCATACGCTTCAAGACAATTGAAGCAGCATGAGAGAAATTATCCGACTCACGATCTGGAATTAGCAGCCATTGTTTTTGCATTGAAAATTTGGCGTCACTATTTATTCGGCGAGAAATGTCACATTTATTCAAATAATAAAAGTCTAAAATATTTGATGACTCAGAAAGACCTAAATCTGAGACAACGCAGATGGTTGGAATTGTTGAAAGATTATGAACTGGTAATTGACTACCACCCGGGAAAAGCTAACATTGTTGCAGACGTGTTAAGTCGAAAATCATTATTTGCTCTTCGTGTAATGAACGCGCAGATAACCATGTCTGGTGACGGTTCGATCATAGCCGAGTTACAAGCAAGACCGATGTGTATTCAGCAAATTTGTGATGCACAGAAAGTCGATAAAGATTTGATTGCTAGTTGAATTCAGTGTGAAAAAGGCACAGAATCTGATTTTCAGATTGATGCGAATGATTGTTTGAATTATAAAAGCCGAATGTGTGTTCCGAAGAACTCAGATTTGATACAGATGATTCTGAGTGAGGCCCATACTGGTCGAATGTCGATACACCCGGGTAGCACGAAAATGTATAACGATTTGAAACAGTTCTATTGGTGGCCTGGCATGAAACGGGATATATCTGAATTTGTTTCCAAGTGCTTAATCTGTCAGCAAGTGAAAGCTGAGCATCAGGTACCATCTGGGCTACTTCAACCAATCATGATACCTGAATGGAAATGGGATAGAATTACAATGGATTTTGTATCCGGTCTTCTTATGACACCAAGTAAGAAAGATGCCGTATGGGTTATCGTTGATAGACTGATTAAATCAGCTCATTTTGTACCGGTACGTACCGACTATTCACTTGATAAACTTGCAGAATTGTATGTGTCTCAGATTGTAAGGTTGCATGGTGTACCGAGTTCCATTGTTTCAGATAGAGACTCGAGATTTACATCACGGTTTTGGAAGAAATTGCAATATGCTTTAGGTACTAAACTTTATTTCAAGATCTGACGTTTCATCCTCGAGATGAGGCATCGGTCGATCTGAGCGAATTATTCTGATACTTGAGTACATGTTGAGATGTTGCGTTCTCGAGTTTGAAAATACGTGGGAACGATACCTGCCTTTGATTGAATTTGCTTACAATAATAGCTTTAAATCGAGTATAAAAATGGCACCTTATGAAGCCTTATACGGGCAAAAATGTCGTACACCGTTATATTGGACTGAGCTCAGTGAAAATAAGATACACGGGGTTGATATGATTAAAGAAACAGAACAGAAAGTAGCTATTATTAGAGATAATTTGAAAGCTGCTTCAGATCGTCAAAAGTCCTATGCCGATTTGAAACGTAAGGACATTGAATTTCAGGTCAGAGATCGTGTATTCTTAAAAGTTTCTCCATGGAAGAAAGTACTCCGATTTGGTCGGAAAGGCAAGTTGAGTCCGAGATTTATCGGACCGTATGAAATTGTCGAACGTATTGGGCCTGTTGCTTATAGACTGAAATTGCCCCTTCAGTTAGAAAAGATACACAATGTATTTCACGTTTCGATGCTTCGCAAGTATAGATCAGATCCATCTCATGTGATTCCGCCATCAGAAATTGAAATTCGATCCGATCTGACATATGATGAGAAACCAATCCGTATCTTAGCTCGGGAAGTGAAAGAGTTGAGAAATAAGAAGATTCCGCTAGTAAAAATATTATGGAATAGACACGGAGCTGAAGAGGCTACGTGGGAGCCTGAAGATTCAAAGAGGCAGCAATACCCGAAATTGTTTAACGGTAAAAATTTTCGAGGATGAAAATTCTTAAGGGGGGGAGTTGTAACAGACCAATATTGACCCTAGTCGAAACGGTGGTTTCGGGACCACGAATTCGACTTAGAAAATCTTGTAAAATATATATACATAATTATTGTGCTATGTGTGTGTCGAATTGTATGGAATATATGGTTGATATGTTTGAATTTAGAGAAAGGACCGAATAGATAAAAATTTAAGAGTGACTTTTAATAGATTGAGAGGGACAAAATTTAAATGTGACATAGAACAAGGGGATTTGCATGTCAATTTGTCCAAAAAAAAATTATAGCAGTGGACGGTAATGTTGATGAATAATATTAAATATAATAAAAATTATGATAGTGGAATATAGATTAAATATTTTATGTGAATAAAGAAAAAAGGGAAAATACATTTTTAATTCATTTTCTCCTCCATCATCTTCATCTTTCTCTCACGAAACAAGAAGAGAACAAGAAGCCATTTTTAAACCTTCATGGCCGGACCTTGCATGTGTCTCTAAGGTGAGGTATCAAGCTCCATTTTTTGATGATTTTGCATGGTTGTGTTGGTAATCTTATATACTATCAAATTCATGTGCAAAATTTAAGCTTAAAGCTCCCCCTAGATTCGGCCATGATCTAGTTCTATGACTTATTCATGTTCTAGTTGGCCTATTAGCATGTTAAATAGGAAAATGGGTATGTATTATGGCTTGAATATTTTGGGAAACAATCGGTTGGAAGCTAAATTGCTTGAATGAATGGCTTTGTGTACCTAGGAAGGGAGATATAAGGTTCGTCATTTAAGAGGAATTATTCCAAGTTTTATGAATATTTAGTGAATTTGTTTAGGGACTAAATTTGCAAGGAAACCGAATTAGGGAGGAGTAAATTGCTATTAAACAAATTTGTTATTAATGAATGGGAATGTTCTAATCGTAGCTATGAGAGATGAAATTATGTCTAAAATTGAATTGTAAGAATGGTTATAATAATAATGGGCATACGGTCTTGGGGAAAATCGAATTATGACCATATTTATATAATTGATTTGTGAATGATAGATTTGGGACTTAATCGAATAGGGTGTGAACTTGTAAGGGAAAAATTTAAATGATTGTATAAATTTTGAGGTTGAATTGAACTGAGTAGAATTAATTGAAAAATGTATTGAATAAAGGTTACTTGATATTTTCTTAGACTGGGATCAAAAAGAAAAGGAGATAGATCGGGGAAAGACAAAGGTTCTCGAATAGCCGATTTACACGGTCTATCGAGAACCGAGGTAAGTCCTTAAGCTATGATATATTGAAGAATTATTTATGAATCTATTGTATGATAATATTTGATAAATTTTAGTACATATTCATGTCATAGCCGAATGTATATAAGCCTATTATAATGGTTTTGATTGTTTGATGTAAATAAGCCAAAGTAAATTCAATATGTGATATAGTTATGAAAAGTGTTAGCAATGATTGATCGTATTAATGTGTTTCGGGCTTTAAGCCTAGCGAGGCCTAGTGCCGGTGATTTATTTCAGCTTTAAGCCTAGCAGCCTAGTGCGGTGATTATTTTCGGGCTTTGAGCCCAGCAGGCCTCGTGCCGGTGTTACTTATCGGGCTTTACCGCCTAGCAGGCTTGATGCCGGTGATGTGTTTTACAAAAAAAAAAAAAAAAGAATCGAATATTCTTCAAGGCAAACCTTAATTATGGTACTTAGCTAACGGCTCAGGTAAGCATGTAAGGTATGTTATGCGTAATATTACTTGAGTCAAGTTAATACTATGAGAACTGTGTTATGTATATTTGAGTTTAAGATGGATGTGTATGAGTATCATATGGTCGAAATTGAGGTTAATGTACTATTATGGAGATTCGGTTTTCATGTATAAATGCTAAGAACAAAAGAATTTTTAATACGGTAGTATGATGGATATGAATGCTATAATTACATGATTTGGAGTATGTGATTCTTGGAATATATTTTAATCGTGATTTCGAAGTAATACAGGTCTATGAAATGAAGTGCAATTATTTCGGTTGATGAACTAATAGTAATCGGCCTTGTGAAAACTTACATATTTCTTTTTAATGTATATGTGCAATGTCATAAGTTGAATATTTTAAATGTTATATTATCATGAACTTAGGACTTACTAAGCAAGTAAGCTTATGTGTGCGAAATGTTTCCTCTGTTTTATAGATTAGGTGCAAGCTACAAGCTCGTCGGGATCGTTCAGAAAGTCGTCCACACTATCAAACCGTTTTGGTACTCTTTCATTTTAGTTTTCGAATGAAGGCATGTATAGGAAAGACTTTGTCTTTGTTTTGGTGAAAACTTTTGGTTCATGTATATAATAGCCATGCGAATATGGCTAAATTTTTAGTTAAGTATGCTTTATGGACTTTTGATACAAATGTCGGTTTATGTCGGAAATGTTTGTGCACTCTTAATCGAAGTTTACTCGGTTATATGGAACCATAGTCGTGTTTTGTTAATAAATCGATGATTTTATGATATTACGTGAATGTTTTAGGTACAAGTTAAATTGCGTAAATGATTAAAATGCATGGATAGTACGAGTTGTATGTGGGTATATTCGGTTATAAACTAGTTAATCATATTTTGTAATGAAACAGTTTTTAGTTAGCAGCAGTGATGTGATTTTGAAAAATCACCAAAAATAGGATAAATTTAATTAGAAGGTGAATGAGGTATAAAATCAAAGCTTATTGTGTCTATTTTGATATGAAAGAAACAGAGTAGGCAAAGGAGTTTTATGTTATGAGATATTTAAATTTTAGTGAGACTTGTTCTGAATGAATTCGTGAGTCCATGTTCTGTCTTGGGAAAATTGTCAAAAATTTTAAAAATATAATTAAGGGACATAGTTTATATTCTTAGAATCCTTAATGAGTCTATTTTTTATTGGAATAAACAAGAACATTATTGAAAATTTGTGCAATGAGATAACTGAGTTTTTGTAACAATAGGTCAGAATCGTCAACAGTGAAATAGGGGAAATTTTGATTAATAAACTCTACTAATTGGCCACATGAAAAATTCTGGAAAAATTATGGTATATATTTATATGAGTCTAGTTTCAAGGAAAATTTATGGATCTAAATTTCGAGTTTCATAACTCGAGTTATGATCAATTTAGTCAGCATGATGCAGTTGGACAGCTTTAAATCCTTATGCCCCGAACTAGTAGTCAAGTTTAGTAATGCCACATACTCGACTCCGGTAAAGGTCTCGGGTAAGGGGTGTTACACATTCAAACCGATTTGAATGAGTCAACCTCCTCAAATTTCTGTCCTCCACCCGTTTGAACCTGTTGACCTCTTCCATCCTCATCCATCAGTGTCTATTCTGAGCACAACTCTCCCTTGAATCTGGCGTCAAAAATAAATAACAGAAAGGGGATCTTCACAGCTCGAACACAAGCTCTCTCCACACTTCTCTGGCGTCACTTCCCTTGTGCCTAAGTGGCGCCTCCCTTGCCACTTTACCACTGGTACTCTTGTGTCAAAACACTCCATTAATTTCTCTTATCACCTAACTCACTCAGCTCCCCCTTCCAAGTGCCCAAAACAAATATTTTTGCTATGGCTCAGGCCTACCCCAAGCTCATGCCTGGACCCCAAAACACCCTAAACTAGCACAACAAACATGCTATCACATGCAACACACAAAGATGCAGAGACCCCGATTTAAGGATGTTACAATTTCCATGAAGTTGTTTAAATATGTTTGAATAAGGAAATTAATGAAATTAAGTACATGAAAGTCCCGATTGAAGTGGATTACTGAGGATGATTAATCTACAACATGACACAAGAAAGCCCGTATAAGACCTTGTCAACACATGGCATCGGCAATAAAGCAAAGATATCATGTAAGTCCAAGACAAGTCTTGGCATTGAAGAGTTACTATGAGATAAAGATCCATATAAGTCCAAGCCAAGGCATGGCATTGGTGAGTATCCAAGCAAAGATATCACGTAAGTCCAAGACAAGTCTTGACATTGAAATGTTATCATGAGATAAAGATCCCATGTAAGTCCAAGCCAAGGCATGGCATTGGCAAGTTTCACTAAGTAAAGATACCATGTAAGCCCATGTCAAGACATGGCAATGGTAAGTTTCCAAGGAAATACCCAAGGAATACTTCGTGTAAGCCCGTGTCAAGACATGGCATCAACGCCAAGTTAAGAGATCTCATGTAAGACCACATATAGGATATGACATTGGCATCGAGACATATGTACGATAGATTTAGTATCCTCCATTATTCCGGTAAATTCATCAGGCAAAAGAGTAAAGAATGAATGAGATAATAAGAAAGTTAAGCTTGTAAAGCTATTATCAAGTCATAGTTGAATAAGAATATTCTTCAAGTTAAGAAAGATGAAGTTTGAGTTTATGCTTACATTAGCAAAGTATACTAATTTATATGATTAAGTGATACAGGTATCTTACTTACATTACAAGCATGAGATGAGCAAGTAACATGAGATGAGTATGAATAAGTAAGAGTAAGTAAGCTCTAGCACTTGGGAATTGTGATGCTATATTTTTATGGTGGATGAGTTATGTTAAGTAGTCATATTGCTATATGCATTACATGCAAACTTACTAAGCTAAATGCTTACCTCTTTATTTCCTTCTTCCTTGTAGTCTCACCAAGATAACTCGTGGATCATTGGCGTCGGAGCTCGGAACACACTATCAATCACTATTTTGGTATAGCCCAATTTTTTATATTAAGTATGGCATGTATAGGAAACGTCTCATTTTGAATTATGTTTTAAGAGAAGCCAAGGTGTTGGCTATTAAGTCCATTATTCTTTTGTATATGGCTAATGAGATTGGCCAATATTTACTAAATTTATATATTTATACAAGGGGTAGGGACATGGGCGTGTTTGACCATACGACCTGACCCCACGCGTATGTGATTCCTATTTCAATGAAAAGTTTTCTAAGTTCGTAAAAGTTTCTGGATGTGAGTTTAAGGCCTCGTAGGCCCTTGTAATGGAGGTTATGACTAAGAAGGAAAAGTGTTTAAATCAAAACGAAATTTATAGCCCGTACCCAGTCCCAGCTTTGGACTCGATATGGGGTGTTACACTCGGTTTAGTCTCAAACCACTTCTAACGTATGTTTTGGGCCTCGTAGGCTCGTTTAAGGGACAATATGAGTGTAAATGAAAAGTTTTAAATTTGGATGGAAATTCATGTCTTGGTTTTGTATGATTGTTTGAGTTTATGTCCGTTAACGCCTCGTACCTTGTTCCGGTGTCGAATACGGATGTAGGGTGTTACAATTGGGATGTTACAACAGTCTTGGTGGTAACTCGTATGTGGTGTGGTCTTAAAGGCACTTTAGTCCCCTACAACTTTCTCATATACTTAGTAGGCACTTCATACTCAGCCAAACACTGAGGCATACACATTGTTTGTCGTACTCTTTCTTCAATTAAAGAATACCACAAGAAAAAATCCTTAGATACTTCTACAGGCAGATAATTTGTGCTCTAAACTTTAGTTCGCTAGAAGCCTGTAAATTAGCGAACTATACTACGATAGTACGCCAAAATAGGTAACATGCATGCCTACTTGTCCTTTCACAAATCCACCAACGTTGGGGTGTGACAAGACCTATACACCACCAGTCCACATTACTTTGGTCATTAATGTTTTATTGCATTTAGCTATTTTAGTTGTTGTTTAGAAGGGAATGCGATTGATTGATTTTTTAGTATGTTAGCAAGCCTCGAGAATCTCGATATATTCGAAGACTTGTGTAGATTTATGGAGTGAACATTGGGAGCACTTATCAGTCATCAAGGAACATTATTTGTGAAAATAAAACCTTTTGTGAATGGTTTTACAAGTTAAGTTCACCGTGGGAGAATTTAGTAGTGAGAGGTCGAGTTTTGAGTACAAGAACGAGGATTCTTCAGTGAAGTGTGTTACAACTTGGTTCACTGGTTGTATCTGTTTCAAAGATATTGAATTTATCTCATTGAATTAGAATCCACAGACGTAAGGAAACTAAATTATGTAACTCCACAGACGTAAGGAAACTAAATTATGTAAATAATTTTATTGTTCCACTGTCACTTCTACCCCTTTTCAATACTTATAGTTTAGCAACTAGTTTTACTCAACAAATACAAATTCGGAGAATTCACATTATCCATGTACATAAACTGTTACAATTTCTATAATTCTCTTTTTGCATTGGATAGTGTGACACAAGATTCCCACTACAAGATTCCTAAAGCTTTGCTGTTAAGAAAATTGTCACGACTGTGCTGAAGATATATAGAAAGGGTATTGCCAACACTATTTTTCGATTAACCCATCTGCCTTTAATCACCGATCTAATAAACTAAAAGGATATTCCCTTTTAAACAACACCAAAGTCTCCATTTTCACAAAAATAAAATAAAAAGGTGGAAAAACAGTCAATTAAATGGAAAGATTAGCTTCTTTTCAATCCAAAGTTCAAAATTTCCAACTCACCAGATTTTATATATGTATAGAAAAGAACACCAGAGATTAGCTCAGTGCTTATCAGCCTATTTTATAGCATAAATGGACCCCATATATATCAAACCTTTTAGCATAAATGGACCCCATATATATCAAACCTTTCAACCCTCTACACATGCATGTATTCCTCGTAGGTGTGGTAAGAGCTTTTATAAAGAGCAAATTTGTTATAGAGATGAGTCGACACTCAGATCTGTTAAAGCAATAAACATTTCAACTCATAAAGGTATTTTCAGAACGATGCATCTATTCAAATCTAGCTAGCACGCCGTGCGGATGAACTTACCTGAAATATAACCTTATTTGAAAACCATTATATAACTGAATTTGGTAATGAATGTTGTAAGCGTAGTGAAAAATTACTACCTCAAATAATAATTTTATTATACACAAATAAACAGCAGTACAAATATAAATGTATTTTCACTATATTAGCTGCTAGTTTTATATCTCTCAGTTTTTCTTTTTCTCACTTTCACTACAGTTTTTTCTACTTCTGTTAGAATAACCTATAATTTATATTTATAATCATATTTAACTGACATTAACATCTTTTTTTGGATTAAGATTGTTGAAACATTGCTGCCATAATTATCTTATCATCCTTATCCTTTAAAAGCTTCCAGCACATTTATCATTATCATCATTTTAGTCTCTGCTGCCACGTCATTATTTTTTCCAAATTGCAGACCAATTTTTGACAGCTTGCTATCCACTTTGCAAGCCAATCTCTTGCTGCCTCTTCCGTTTGGTTCGTTGTAATAGAATAGAACTGTAATAGAATAGAGCTGTAATTAATAATTTAACTATTTAGTTTAATGGAATAGGATAGAACTGTAATAGTATTATTGTGTTTGGTTGAATGGAACGATGTTATAAAAGCATAAGGAAAAAAGCTTAAATGACTAGAGTACTCTTAGTAGAATTTTTTTTAGGTAGATGATTATTGTTATTAAATTTTAATAGAATTATTAATAAATATAATTTAATAATAAGTAATAAATAATTTAATCATTTTAATGTAATTATTAATATTTAATAAAAATAAAAATATATAATTTAATAACTAAGGGCGAAGCCAGAATTTTTTTTAAGGGGATTAAAATTAAATTGTAATTTTTATGACAATAAAAATGTAATTTTATCATTTTAATAGCCTCTATCTTTATATTTTTTAAAGGATTAAATAAAATTTTTATCATTTTTAGGAGGTCAAAGTACAATTTTTGTAACAGCCCGGTTTAGGGGCTAGTCGGAACAGTGATCTCTGGATCACTAATCCGAGGTTAGGGAAAATTATTTTCATATTATTTTATGTGTCAAAGCATGATTTTAAAATTACATGAAAATTTTGGTACGTTAATTTTAGCGATTTCTTGTTTAATCGCGAAAAAGGACTAAATCGCATAAAGTGCGAAAGTTCCATTCTATCAGCTGAAGGTACCAAATAACCATAGATTGATAATTGGAGGTCTTTAAAAGGCAATTAGACCCCCAATATAGGCTTGGCCGGCCATAGGGGACAAGAATTGACCAAGTTGGTCAAAGTTGGTGATGTTTGGTAGATTAAATTGATAGTTTAATATTTAAAATAAAGAAAAGATGATGTCCATCTTTCTTCTTCACTTCTTCCACCAAAATTTGCAAGAGAAATAAGGGTTGAAAGCTTCAAAAATTTCAGCACACTCATCTCTTCATTAGTAAGTGTTCTAGTGATCTTTTCTTGAAAATAATTGTACTTTTGAGACCCCTAAAGCTTAAGCTTTCAAATGAGGGGACTATTGTGCAATATTGTGAAAAGTTTAGAGTTTTGCCATGAGAGCTATCACTGTTGTTTGCTGTATTTTTGGGGAAGAAATTGAGTCTTAGTTGTTAGAGAAACAACTTTTGTGAAAGGTGTTAGCATGAAAACACCTAAATAGGACTTGAATGCAAAGATGAAATTGTGTCATAAATGCATGAAATAGTTGGAATTGTGAGTAGTTGTAAGAGAAATAAAATTCACCTAGGCTTGTTGAAGATGGAAATGCGATTAGAATTCATTTTTGAGCCTAGGGGCAAAATGGTCATTTTGCCAAAGTCTAGGGGCAAAATAGTAATTTTTCCAAAGCATGATTATCGAAATGTTGTTATTAATGTGATGATTAAAATGAGCTAAATTGTTATTATAGATCAAGACATACGAAGCCCGGATCAAAATCGAGGTAAGAACAAAGTCGAGGACTAAATTGCATATCTACATACATTTTGAATACCAAGGTAAGTTTGTATGAAATTGGTGTTTCATAATGTTCGATATTTGAAATCGTTTGATATTATGGTTATGTGCGTTATTATTGTTAGAGTCGAGCGATGAAGTCTCGATAGGTAAATGGTGTGAATAGGTTAAATTTAAGTCCCAGATCAGGTTCTGGACTAAGGATGATATATTATGCATTCATATGAGACAAGGAGGATCCCGAATAAGACCATGTATGGGACATGGCCTAGCACCAAAGAAAGATCTTGTATAAGATCATGTCGGGGAAATGGCATCGACATCTAAGTATGATCTCATATAAGACCATGTCTAGGATATGGCATCGACATCGAGTTATGAGATCCTGTATAATACCATATCTGGGATATGGCATCGGCATCAAAGAATAATCCCATAGAAGACCATATCCGGGATATGGCGTTGGTATCAAAACTTATGTAAGATAAGTTCGAATAATTCATGATGAACCAATTTATTTATAGGCAAAAGAGTTGAGTATGTGAGTCGGCCTAGATCCAAATTTATTATTGGATGGCCTTGAGTAAAGCTCATGATATGAATGTTAAAGATGTGAATTTATGGTTATGTTAGCATATGTGCTAAATCATGTGATTTAATGATACAGGTAACGTGAGTAATTAAAAGTTACTAGATTATATTGACATGAGGTGGGTAAAAGTAAATGTGAATAAGTACAAGTAAGTACTTTTATTCATTTGAGACTATGTTGCCATTGTTCCATGATATGAATGTTTATAGTTGGAGTAAATATGTTATCATAGAGTTTCATGCAAACTTACTAAGCTATATGCTTACCCCTCTCCTTTCCCTTTTCCTTGTAGTTTCACCGAGTTAGCTGGAGGATCATAGGACGTCAGAGCTTGGGTCACACTATCAACCGCTCTTTTGATATAGTATGGTTAATTCATTTTGGGTATGGCATGTATAGGGAATTGATCATTTTGTGTTATATCATGTTTGGAAGCCAAAGAGTTGGCTACCAATGATTACATTCATTTTATTATTCAAGATTGCATGGAATGACTAAAGAATAATTATTTCAAAAAGATAAGTCATAAAAAAATAATAACCATGCAATTGAATGAATATTAAATTCAACTAAATAAAAGAATTGTCTACCATTCAATTAATATGGGTTTTCCATTCCTCCAACAAAGCATGCTGTTAACACTTTAGTATTCATTAATAAGCTGCCAAGTTACTAAACTAAATTCTAGATCCTCTTCATCTGCACGCTTAACCGACTTTAAAATTCAGTTTGAATTCAGCAATGTAATGGACCAGGTCAAACCAGAACCCCGTCCAGCAAGATGGCCTGAAGTTGAAATGCACTAAAAAAAGAATGATTCCTTGTTGCTTAGCAACTTGCTCTAGTTCTTCAAGTTTGCACTTGAGAAGTTTCACTTCTGCTATTAAGTTCTCGTATCTTTGCTTCATAGCCTGAAATAACAGTGAGAATTGTGCAAAATATTTGGTCATTGAGCTTCTTTCATAGATTTTCAGGCAAGAATAATTCATTAAATTAACCTCCAATTTGGTGACCTGATAGCTTCTTTCATGTAGCAATTAATGCAACTCATGTGATTGAATTATTGCATATTGCATTCCGAAAAGACGGCTCATGTGAACAATCTTTTTGTTGGTTTCCACAATTTTGCTCTCTCTTTTTTGGCTTATCATAATGTTAAGTGGTTAAAGGTAGTTAGTGGATTTAAGAACAAAAGGGAAAATATAGGGCGAAAAGTCAAAAGTGAGGTTTTGGAGGCTTTTTTATTATAAAAATATTTATATATTTTTATTATTTATAAAAATGATAGAACTTTAAAATTAATATACTTAAATGACTTATTTGAAACATTAAATACGGGTGATATAATTAGTATTGACATCACCATCTCTAATTTTATTTAATTTTTTTCGGTGTTATTGTTGTCATTGGCAACACGAAACTGAAATTTAATTATATAAAATATCCCTTTTAGATTGGGTGAAGATTATATAAACGTCTTTAACTTGCTACTATCCTCTAAATCATTTATGATTTTCAACTAATTGTATTCCACATAAAAAACTCTCTAAGAAGCCTACAGATTAACTCTGTCATGGATCAAGAAACCTTTGAATCCTTTCGAGCTCAAGCTCATTTATATAAACATATATTTAACTACATAAGTTCAATGTCACTCAAGTGTGCTGTTCAGCTTGGAATCCCAGATGTAATCCATAACCATGGCGAACCCATCACTCTATCTGAGTTGGTCTTGGCTCTTGGTATTGATCCAACCCAAGCTAGCTTTATATATCGGCTGATGCGGGTGCTGGTGCACACAGGCTTCTTTGCTGCAACGAAAGTCAATAAAGGTGGAGAAACAGAAGCATATGTTCTCACACCATTTTCCAAAATACTTGTCAATGAAAAGATCAATTGTTTATCACCCTTTGTTGTGGGAATGCTCTGTCCTGCTTTGATGATGCCATGGCGGTTTCTGGGAGATTGGATGCAAGGAACAAAGAAGAGACCATTTGAGACTGCAAATGGCAAACCCCTTTGGGACTATATGGACCATGATCCCGCGTTCAAAACCCTTTTCCATGATGCAATGAAAAGTGATTCTCAAATGATGAATTTGGTTGTTAAAGACTGCGAGCAAGTTTCTGAGGGTTTGAATTCATTAGTTGATGTTAGGGGTGGCATGGGAACCATAGCCAGGGTCATATCCGAAGCATACCCCTAACTGAAATGCACCGTGTTTGATCTCCCTCACGTTATGGATAAGCTGCCAACTACTGGCAACTTGAATTTTGTTGGAGGCAACCTGTTTCAACATATCCCTTCTGCAGATGCCATTCTAATGAAGGTATGCAAAACTGATCATGATTTATTTGACATAGCATAAATGTTTTTACCAAAAGTTATGAAATCCTGCACACATATATATATTGTTAAGAAAACTGGGGAGTTAAGAGACCTAACATTTCATGTCGAGTTAGTGAATCTTAGCTTTAAAATTTTATTTTCCATTGATCCTATTTTGGAGACGAGTAATCTTAGCTTCATTGAGGCTCTTTCTAAAACCTAATTGCCATAAGTGCTCATTAATCATGCTGTACCAGCTCTAGGCATCTACTTTAGTCCGTACCCGTGTGGGCATTTGAAATAGGGACATATGGCCATGTCCCAGCCTGTGTCCATGCCTGTGTAACTCTTTGACCTAGTCACACTGCCAAGCCACACGCCCATGTGTTAGGCCGTGGACCCTTCGAAGTAACCTCACACGCCCATGTGCCGGGCCATGTGCTAGGCCATGTAACAGCCTAACTTGCAAACATTTTAAAGCTACAAAGGACACACGGCTATGTCACCTAGCCATGTGTCACACACAGCTGAGACACATGCCCGTGTCTCTGCTCGTGTGGAAAAAAATAAGCCATTTTACAAGCCATATTTCTTACCCAAATTGGCATCCATCTACGCTCAACATTTTGCATATAAATAAGCCATATACATCCAAAACAAGTAAAATCAAGCCTTAAACTTGTAGTATATTCACATACAACCAACATGCCCTTAGGCACCTCAAATGAAAAGTATAAATATGTGCAACCATGTGATCCATGTAACCAAGTAATCAACCATGTAACACCCCTAATTTGAAACCGTCGCCGGAATAGGGTTAAGAGGTATTACCAAACAATCAAAACATTTCACATCCATTTCACAACACAAAGTATTTCCTCAATCGAACCTATTCAATTATAATCATATAGTCCCTTATTGAGGTCTATGAGACCTTAAACACGAGTTAGAAAGAGGTCGGGACTAAACCGAACACTTACGAGAATTTTCAGAAACTTAAAACTTTTTTCATCACTACAAAGATCACACGCCCGTGCAATCAGGCCGTTTGCCTCACATGGCTACCAGACACGCCCAATGTGTCCAGGTCGTGCCAAAATAAGGCATATATACTGACTTGTTCACACGGCTACCAGACACGCCCGTATGCCATGGTCGTGTGAAATTAGGCTAGCTACTGACTTGGTCACAAGGCCACTAGGCACGCCTGTTTGCCACAGTCGTGTAACCTACCCAGGCACACTTCGAAGTGGCCCTTGAGCCACACGGCAGAGACATACACCTATGTCCCTTGGCCATGTATGCAAAATAGGCCACTTGCTTGCCACCCACACAAGGGTCATTCCTACAAGCACAATTAAGCATCTTCCCATTTACCAATATTAACCAATAACACATCAAAATATTCATCATATCAACCAAATTCAATTTCATTTCTAGCATACCAACTTATGTGCTAAATAGCTCAACCAATTCTCATGTAAAATTAAGCATGATTCATTCACAATTTTACCAAATCACTATGGCATCAATTCATCAATGAATTTACCATTCCTAAGAAATTTTCTACCATCAAGCCATACCATAATATGCATCATATACCAAATCCATTCATGCATAAATCCAACATATATCTAGCCACATCACATGGCTATTTACACATCTTCAAATATGTTTCAAAACAAATAGCCTATACATGCCATATTCAACTATACACATCTTCAAAAGTACCAAAATAGATTGTCGATAGTGTGATTGAGATGCTGACGATTCTCAGATCCGAGCTACCTTTGCTGACACTGTAAAATAGAGAAAACAAATCACACAGTAAGCTTTTAAAAGCTTAGTAAGTTCGTAACATAATACATTACACCAAAACAAACCATCACATAGATTAATTCAATATCACATATACCATACCAACCAAAACTAATATGGTCAATTAACCTTCCATAAACTCATTCATACTTTCATCAACCACATAGGTTCCGAACGTACCATAGCCAACACTTAGTTATCGATCACTTATGCTACTCAGTACTCAATTTTTCATTTCGATCAACTTTCGTCACTTCTTGGGTTCAATCGCACACTTAGTGCCCAAATCAATAGCCAAATCTTAATTAACATCGTACACTTAGTGCATCTATATCAAACTGATCTTAAATCGGTATCGCACACACAGTGCCATCCACAATGCCTAAGCTTTTATTATTTTGCACACCCTGTGCTAATCACCTCGGTCACATATCCGAATATGCACACTTAGTGCCACATAACTCTAGTTCTCACATAGAATTCACAATTCAATAATATCATACTAATTATTTCATAAAATTGAACATAATTTAATACACATATTATGTCTGAACTTACCTCGGACGTCGAAATACCGAAACGGTCGATTAATAAAGCACTTTGTCTTTGCTTCAATCTCATCTGAACCTCTCCTTTATTGGTCTATAAACATTTAAATTCAGCCCATTCAATCACCAAATCATTCATTTTAGTCCAAACACACATATTTAAGGCATTTTACATAATAGCCCTCACATTTTCACATTTTGACACTTTAGTCCTTATTTCACAAAATCATCAAATTCATATAATTTCTTTTCATATAAGCCTAGACGAATTTCCCATGTGTTCATACAAGCCCACATATTTCATTTATTTCACAATTTAGTCCTCCAATTTACACTTTTTCTCAATTTAGTCATAAAAGATGAATGGAAAATGGCCATTTAATGTTTTTTTGTCATAAAATAACTTAATTATCAATTTTCAATTTTGCCCTTACTAAAATGTTCATGAAAATCATTTAAACTATGGACATATTTGTCCGACAACCACCCCACTACTAAATAATGGAACAATTGCCTCATAAGACCTCCTCATTTAAAAGCCATAACACATAGATACTTCAACAATCATCACACAACTTTTATACTTTATGTGGTTAAGTCTTTTTTTTGTTAACTAAGCACTCAAACAATAAAATTTTCACACAGAAATTTCACACAGACTTAATCACATACTACGAACACCAAAAATAATATTAAAATATTTTTTCAACCTCGAATTTGTGGTCTTGAAACCATTGTTCCAACTAGGGTCTAAATCGGGCTATTACAACTCTCCCCCTTAGGAATTTTTCTTCTCGAAAATCTTACTAGTGAATAGACGTGGATATTGCTCTCTCATGACATTCTAAGGCTCTCACGTAGCCTCTTCCACTCTGTGTTTGTGCCATAACACTTGCACTTAATAGATTTTCTTATTTCTCAATTCTTTGATCTTTCGTGTCAAAATTCGAATCGGTTTTTCACTATATGAAAAATCTGACTTAATCTCAACCTCAGTAGGAGTAATCACATGAAACAGATCAGACCTATACTATCGAAGCATCAACACATGAAACACATTATGAATCTTTTCTAACTCAGGTGGCAACTTCAATCTATAAGCAATCGGCCCAACTCGTTCAATGATCTCGTACGGCCCGATGAACCTCAAACTCAGCTTGCCTTTTTGGCCAAATCTAAGTATCTTTTTCCACAGAGACACTTTCAAAAACACTTTGTTACCAACTTCAAATTTGATATCCTTCCGTTTCAAGTCTGCATAATACTTCTATCGATCTGAAGCCGCTTTCAAGATATCAAAAATCACTGTCACTTTTTGTCCAGTCTCTTTTATAAGATCAACCCCGTGTATCTTATTCTCACTCTGCTCAGTCCAATACAATGGAGTTCAACATTTTCGACCAAAAAGAGCCTCATATAGTGCCATTTTAATGCTTGACTGAAAACTATTATTATACGCGAATTCAATCAACGGCAGATGCTTTTCCTATGTATTTTCGAACTCAAGAATGCAACACCTCAACATATCTTCAAGAACTTGTATGATCCGCTCGGATTGTCCGTCCGTTTGCAGATGAAATGTAGTACTAAAATGTAGCTTCGTGCCTAAAGCCTCTTGCAATTTCTTCCAAAATCGTGAGGTAAATCTCGGATCTCTATCAGATACAATAGATAGTGGTACCCCGTGCAGTCTCACAATCTCAGCAATATACAATTCAGCCAATCTATCGAGTGAATAATCTGTTCTCACCAAAACAAAATGTGCTGATTTCGTCAATCTATCAACTATGACCCAGACTGCATCTTTCTTTCCCGAAGATAAAGGTAATCCCGACATAAAGTCTATTGTGATTCTCTCCCATTTCCACTCAAGAATCATAATTGGTTGTAATAAACCTGACAGAACTTGATGTTCAACTTTAATTTGTTGACAAATTAAACATTTCGACACAAAGTTAGAGATGTCTCTTTTCATACCGTCCCACCAATAAAACTGTTTTAGGTCGTTATACATTTTCGTACTCCCCAGATGAACAGTCAAATGACTATTATGAGCTTCATTCAAAATCAACTGAATCAGCCCTAAATTCTTCGAAACATAAATCTGATCTCTGAATCTCAAAAAATTATCATTATCAACTCAAAATTCTGAATCAAAATTTGAATCACATTGAGCTCGTTTTGTTATCATCTCGTCATCACTTTTCTGGGCATCATAAATCTGATGTACGAACATCGGCCTTACTTTCAACTCAGCCAAAATTGACTCATCATCACATAGATCTATCTGAGTACTCATTGCTCGCAAAGGATTTAAAGACTTTTGACTTAAGGCATCAGCAACCACATTAGCTTTACTCAGATGATAATCAATCAACGATGCATCATTGTAAACTACGGATTCTTTGCCCGATTCAGGTTGAACTAACACTGGCCCTTCTGTCAACAATGCTTTTAGCTAATCAAAACTCTGTTCGCACTTTTTTGACCATTCAAATTTAACATCTTTTTGTAGGAACTACGCCAACGGAGTTGCAATCATCGAGAAGCCTTTCACGAATCGTCTATAGTATCCGCTAGTCCCAGAAAACTATGGACTTCAGACACATTTCTCGGAGGCTTCCATTCTAAAATAGCTGAGATCTTACTCGGATCAACTCGTATTCTCGTAGCTGATATAATATGCCCTGAAAAACCAACTTCACGTAACCAAAACTCACATTTGCTAAACTTTGCATACAATTGCTTCTCACGTAGAGTTTGTAGTACAATTCTCAAATGTTTGGCATGTTGTGTTTCATCACAAGAATAAATCAAAATGTCATCAATAAATGCTGCAACTAAACGATTCAAATACGGTCTAAATGTCCAGTTCATCAGATCCATAAACACTGCAGGAGCATTTGTGAGTCCGAAAGGCATAACTAAAAACTCATAATACCCGTACCTCGTTCTGAAAATAGTTTTCGGTACATCTGATTCTTTGACTCGTAGCTGGTAGTAACCTGATCTTAAATCTATCTTAGAAAACACTGTAGCTCCTTTCAGCTGATCAAACAAATTGTAGCAGCCTGATTTTAGGGGTAGTCGAAACAATGGTTTCGAGACCACTAATCTGAGGTTGAGGAAAATTATTTTGATATTATTTTATGTGTTGTAACATGTTTATATGGATGCATGAGAATTTTGGCACCTTAATTTTAACGATTGATTGCATAATTGTGAAAAAGGATTAAATTGCATAAAGTGCGAAAGTTTCAAATTTCAAGTTAGAGGTGTCTAATTGTTAAAGGATATCAAAAAAATAGGTCTTTAAAGTGAAATTAGGCCATTAGATGTGTGTTGGCAGGCCATATAAGCTAGGGAGACAAGAGCATCAAATTTTGGCCAAATTTGGTTATATTAGGTGCCTATAATGAATAAAATAAGATAAAAAAAAAGAGGAAACTATCATCCTTTTCATTTTCTTCTTCCTCCACCGAAAATTTTAGCAAGGAATAGGGGTTTTGAAGCTTAAAATTTCAGCCAAGATATCCTCTAGCAAGTAAGTAATTTTTGAGGTTTTTCTTAAAGATTTTTGTACTTTTGGAGTCCCCAAAGCTTAAGATAGCTAATGAGGGGACTAATTTGAGAAATGGTTGAAAGTCTAAGGGCTTTCCATGAGAGTAGTTATGTTGTTAGCTGAGTTTTTATGGAAGAAAAAAAAATGTTAGGGAGATGAGAAATAACTTTTGTCAAAAGTGTTAGCATGAAAACACCTAAATAGGACTTGAGTGCAAAGATTTAAATTGTGTCATAAATACATGAAATAGTTGGAATGGAGAGTAGTTGAAAGAGAAATAAATGTTCAACTAGACTTGTTTATTGAGAAAATATATTGAAAAATAAATTACGAGCCTAGGGGTAAAATCGTAATTTTACCATAATACAAGGGCAAAATGGTCATTTTTGCCCAAGTATAGATTTTGATGTATTATGAACATAGAACGATCTAAACGAATGAATTTCATTATTATAGATCAAGAAGAGCGTGGAATCAACTTTGACCGTGGAAAAGGCAAGGTGATAGATTAAATCGTTAGTTAGCACGTTTTGCACCGAGGTAAGTTTATGTGTAAACAATGCATATTTTTGTAAGCATTATGTTGCTAATTAGTATATGGCATGATTGAGAACATGTGTGGTTCAAGTGGATTGAATGTGGTAGTCATTGAATAATTATTGTGTGAACGATGAAATAGTCATATAAATGTGTAATGACTACACTTGATGGTGGGCTAAGTGCGATACCACCTTGTTGCTTAATTACGATCGGCTATGTGCGATGCCATCGTCTATTTATCATTTGGTGGGCTGTGTGTGATACCACCGTAACTAATCTTTTCGGTGGGCTATGTGCGATACCACCGTAACTAATTTTTTTGGCGGGCTATGTGCGATACCACCCTAATAAATGCTGATGGTGGGCTAAGTGTGAAACCACCGAGTAATTTGACTATGAGTAATGGAATTAGAGATAGTGATGTATTGTATTATGTGACTTTGTGATGCTAAGTATAGGGGAACATGTTAATGAATGTATGCATTAAGCTTGTGATATGGTTGGAAGGTGGGAATGGAGAAAATGAGTAAGCATGATCCTGAATGTAGATTGTTTCTTGCTTAGTATGTAATGCTATGTAATTGTTTAATACATGTTATAATGTTATATTATTTACATGTAAACTTACTAAGCTTAAAGCTTACTCCCCCTTCTTTTTTTCCCTTGTTTTATAGAGTTTAAAAGCCTAGCCGAGATACGATGATATCCAGAAAATCGCCCACACTATCAGCTCACCTTGGTATACCTAGATTTAATGATTTTGTACATGGCATGTATAGGGGCTAGACTAGTTAGATTATTTTGTTATTTTGGCCAAAATGTATTGGCCCTTGTTAAGACAAACATTTTGTATATTGCCATGGTTGATGGCTTACCTTACCATTTATGAAATTATAAATTTATCTATGGGAGTTTATCTTGAAATTCATAAATTGTTTATTAGTTCATTGATTGGATTCATGTGGTATGAGTTAGAAGGGTGTAAAGAGCTTGGCAAACAACCTTGTTCTTGTCCATATGGGTAGGCACACGGGGCGTGTGTCTAAGCCGTGTGTGATACACGATCAAGCCATGGGCGTGTGCCCAAGCCGTGTGAAGTATGTACCTTGAATTTGGTATTAGAAATGTCACACGGTTGAAGCACACGGGCGTGCCCAGGCCATGTGGATAAATCAGACGCGACCACGGACCAGCCATATGGGCGTGAGTGCAGGTTGTGCGACTCAAGTCAGTGTCGACCATGGGCTTCGAACACGGGCATATGAGATGATACATGGGCGTGCCATCCATCCTACGGGCGTGTGGCCCCTGTTGGCTCAAAATTTTCTAAATTTGTAAAGTTTCCGTTTTATTTCCAAAACCTTTTGGGAGTATGTATATGGCCCTATAGGCCCATTATAAGGAAGTTAAATATGAGAATGGAAAAGTTTAAACTTGGGATAGATTTTGTTAACCTGAAGATATATGACCTAGTGAGTCGAGTCCGGTAATGCCTCGTGCCCGATTCCTGTGTAAGATACGGGTAAAGGGTGTTATATTTAGTGGTATCAGAGCTAGGTTTAGTCAGTTCTAGAACTACTGTAGCATGTGTAGGAGTCTAGCTATGCATGCCATAAACGTATGATGATAGTGTGGTGGCTTCTGATGATTTTAAACTTGTTTTATGTAGTATTTGGATCCTGAACAATCGGCTACTGATGACGTAGCTAGTAATGTATCAGCTCCTATACAAGGGACCGCGCCTATGCAGAATAGCCCCGAGACTAGGTTTCAAGGACAAGAGGCTCGGGAAGCCTTTCTCCAAATGATAAGTAATTGGTACACTGAGTATGTACGAGCAAACCCCAATGCTCAACCTTCTCCACCCCCACCTATACCTCAGCCAGTTCTTGTGGCTGCCCAAGGTATAGAAATGGTGAGGAAAAATAAGCACCCGGTAGACAAAATTTAGAAGCAAGAGGCTGAGGATTTTTGAGCTAATATAGATGATGACCCTAAGCGGGCGGAGTTCTGGCTTGAGAACTCAATGAGGTTTTTTGATAAACTCTCTTGTACACCTGAGGAGAGTTTAAAATATGCTGTGTAACACCCCATATCCGAGTCCAAGGCTGAGACCGGATGTGAGACATCACTATGCTTGAACTTTCTTAAACATGCACTTACGGGCTGTAAAATTTGGTTCCAAATTAAAAACTTCTCTTTCTTAGTCTAATCATACATTTCATGGACCTACGTGGCCTTAAACACGTATCTAAAAAATTTCGGAACTTAATCAAAAACTTTCCATTAAAGCAGAGGTCACACGCCCATGTGGCCTGGGACACGCCCGTGTACCCCTTAGACACGCCCATGTCTTTCAACCGTGGTCGACACTGACTATATTCACACGACCTTGACACGCCCGTGTCTTCCAACCGTGGTCGACACTGACTATATTCACACGGCCTAAACAAACGGCCGTGGGATTAACCCATAGTCTATTCTGACTTAAGGTACTAAGTTGCAGGGGATGCACAGCCTAGACACACGCCCGTGTGTCTATCCGTGTGGGCACTTAAAGGCTATTTACCAAGCCAATTGCCACCCTGAAATCAAGATCAATCTCATATTCCATTCAACAACTCAGATTACTACATCTTTCATGAACAATACTATATGCTTCATTGATATCAATAGACATACATACTTAGCCCATCTTAGCCTATCACTTAGCCATATACAAAAGAATAATATGCTTGATAGGCTATACTTTAGTTCTTCTTAAAACATATACTCAAAATGAAGTGTTTTCTATACATGCCATTCTTTAAAAAACAACTTGGCTATACCAAAATAGGGATTGATAGTGTGCTTCAAGCTCCGATAATGATGATCCATGAGATTAGCTTGGCGGAACTACATGGAAAGAAAGGATAAAAGAAGTAAGCATTTAGCTTAGTAAGTTTGCACATAATGCACATAGCAATATGTTTGTTTAACAAAAACCCTTTGGCATAAACAATGGCATCATAATTTCAGCTATTTAAGCTTACTCATATCTCATGACACTTACTAGTCTCATGCTCGTGAGGTAGACAAGATACCTGTATCACTTGATCACATATATCTGCATACTTTACTATAATAATCATAATCTCTAATTCATCATTCATAACATGAATAATAATCATTTTCAACTTGATAATAGCTTTGCTTACTTAATTTTCTTGCTATCTCATTTAAGCTTAACTCATTTGCCCGATGAATTTCTATGAATAACCGAGGATACTGAATCTCAACCCACATATAACTTGATGCCAAAGCCATATCCTCCATAGGGTCTTCATAGGGTCTTACATGGGATCTCTCATCTTGGTATTAATGCCATGTCTTGACATGGACTTACTCAAAGTCTTCCTTGTGTGTTCCCTTAGGAACTTACCATTGCCATGTCTTGACATGGTCTTATTTGGTATCTTTACTCATGAACTGGTCAATGTCGAGCCTTGGCTTGGAGTTACATGAAATCTTTCTTGTTACTCACCAATGTCATGCCTTGGCTTGGACTTACATGGAATCTCTATCTCATGATAGCTTTTCAATGCCAAGACTTGTCTTGGACTTACATGACATCTTTACTTGGAGACTTACCAATGCCATGCCTTGGCTTGGGCATACATGGGTCTTCATCTCATAATAACTCTTCGATGCCAAGACTTGTCTTGGACTTACATGATAACTTTGCTTGATTGCTGATGCCATGCCTTGGCTTGGTCTTATACGGACTTTCTTATCTCATGTGGTAGATCGAGTATCCTAAGTAATTCAACTTCAATCGGGACATTCTCATGCTTAATCTCATTAATTTCTTTGTATAGCATACCATTAAACATTCTCATGAAAGTAATGTATATTTAACAACATAACAATCAATTCAATGAAAATATTCATGAAGCTTGGAAATTATACAAACTTACCTCGATATACAAAATGTATGTAGATATGTAATTTAGTCCTCGACTTTGTTCTTGCCTCGGTTTTCATCTAGGCTTCGTTTTTCTTGATCTATAATAATGAATTAGGTCATTTAATACTCACATTGACTAAATTGACTCTTAACTCATACTTTGGAAAAATTACTATTTTGCCTCTAAACTGTCTCATATTTACACTTTTGCCCCTAGGCTCGTAAAATAATTTTCATACCACTTTCTTAAACTTCATGATTAGCTGATTCATTATCTCAAATATAGCAATAACAAATTCTCACTATTTCTACCATGTATGACAAATTTCATAATATTAACAAACTAGTCATTACTAGCATTTTTCATAAAATTCACTTAGAAAAAGATGTTTATCTAACATCAAACTCTCATAATCTTCCATAAAATGTCATTTTAAAAGCATCTCATACATGGGTAGATTTATGAACATGAATCTTAGCTCATCTTATAGCTAAAAATAGCTAATTCATAATACGAGGATTCTATAAATACGAAGAATATTAAAAATGGGGCTAAAATGAATTTACTAGCAAGCTTGAAAAATTGAAGAACCCTAGCTATGGAGTCTCTCCAATTTTAGGCACAAGGAAGAAGATGAATAAGAATTTTTATCATCTTTTTCCCTTTTTAATCATTTAATTGATAAATGACCAAAATGCCCTTCTCTTTAAAAATTCCCCATTTACTAACTCATGTCTATTTTTGTCCAAAAATTATAATTTGGGAAAATTGCTATTTAAGGACTTCTAATTAATATTCTAAAGATATTTAATACAAAAAGCTTCTAGAAACTCATATTTTGCAACTTTTGCAATTTAGTCCTAATGGACCATTTACTAGAAATTTTCATAAAATGAAAATTTCTTCATGAAACATTCATAATACCATGCAACCATCTCAAATACCTAAAAAACTCATATTACTACTTTAGATTTGTGGTCTCGCACCACTATTTTGACTAGGCCTTAAATCGGGCTGTTACATGCTGTGTCTTTGCTGAGGGACTCGGCATACCATTGGTGGAAAACATTGACATCAGTGGTCCCTAAGGAGAGGGTAACGTGGGAGTTCTTTTTGGAAGAGTTCTGAAAGAAGTGTATAAGTCAACCGTTTGTAGACCAGAACAGAAGAAATTTCTTGAGTTAAAGCAAGGAAAAATGACTATGGCGGAATATAATCGCGAATTTGTTAGGCTCCGCAAGTATGCGCAAGAATGTGTGTCCACGGAAGCTATCTTATGCAAGAGATTTGAAGATGGGTTGAATGAAGATGTCAGACTCTTAGTTGGGATTTTAGAACTAAAAGAATTTGTGGTATTGGTGGATAGGGCTATTAAGGATAAAGAATTGAATAAGGAAAAGAGGAAAGCCCTGGGTGAGGCTCGGGAAGAAAGGAAGAGGCCAATGAGAAAATCATACCAAACTCAATCGAAAAGGTCCAAGGAAGTGAACCCTCGGATGACTACATCAGTCGGGTATTCGTAAAGAAAGCGAGGCAATACGTATTCAGGTTCAAGAGTCCAGGCCACCTCGATGGCAAGCGTGGGCAATCCAAAGTCTAAACTGGAGTGCCCAAGTTGTGGTAGACATCACACTGGGGAGTGTTGGGGAAACAATTGAAATTATTATAAGTGTGGATCCCCTGACCATCTCATCTGAAACTGCCCTGAAAGAGATGACAAGGAGAGGAAACAAGAGATAAGATCAAGCAGTGCATCCTTTAGAGGTAGACCACGAAAGAACCTGGAAGGTGGGGCTAGTGGTAGAGGTGTATCACAAGATACTACTGTGAGGCTAGAGGGCCAGGCACCCGCACTATTCGTGCTCGAAAAGAGGCGTCATCACCGAATGTAATAACGGGTACATTCTCTCTGTATGACACCTCTGTTATTGCTTTGATTGACCCGGCGTCAACCCATTCTTATATTTGTATGAGATTGCAATCTAGTTTGAGTATTACTGTTGAGTCTACTAAATTTGTGGTAAAAGTGTCAAACCCGTTAGGAAAACATGTGTTAGTTGACAAGGTGTGTAGAAACCGTCCTTTGACAATTAGGGGTCATTGTTTTCCGAAAAACCTTATGTTGTTACTGTTTGATGATTTTGATTTGATCCTAGCTATAGATTGGTTGACTACCCATAGTGTTTTAGTGAACTGTGGTAGTAAATTTATTGAACTGCAATGTGAAAATGGAGATGTTATTCGGGTTGAATCAGGTGAGTTCGA
Organism: Gossypium bickii; assembly: GCA_025503065.1. Lineage (NCBI taxonomy): Eukaryota > Viridiplantae > Streptophyta > Magnoliopsida > Malvales > Malvaceae > Gossypium > Gossypium bickii. The sequence continues at coordinate 27,682,740 of CP106714.1, read as the reverse complement.
TAATTTATCGATGATGATCTCTTCCGTGGTGGCCGAGAAATATTTGAGAAAAGGATGTGAGTCATATCTCGCTTATGTACTGAACACCTAAGAGTTTGAAGCGAAGATTGAAATAGTGCCGGTTGCATGTGAGTATCTAGATGTATTCCCGGAAGAGTTACCTGGATTACCTCCAGTTAGAGAGGTCGAGTTTTTAATTGAGTTAGTTCCGGGAACGACACCTATTTCTGTTGCTCCATATAGGATGGCACCGTTGGAATTGAAAGAACTGAAGGTTCAGTTGCAAGAGTTGATGGATAAGGGTTTTGCAAGACCGAGCTATTCACCGTGAGGTGCTCCGGTACTATTTGTGAAAAGAAAGATGGATTGATAAGATTGTGTATAGACTACAGAAAACTCAAGAAGGTGACAGTGAAGAATAAGTATCCTTTACCGAGGATAGATGACCTATTCGATCAGATAAAGGGAGCTACGGTGTTCTCCAAGATCGACCTAAGGTCTGGTTATTACCAGTTAAGGGTTAAGAAGCAAGATGTACCAAAAATGGCATTTCGGACGAGGTATGGCCATTATGAGTTTCTGGTCATGCCATTCGGTTTAACGAATGCTCCTGTGGTTTTTATAGATTTAATGAACCGTTTCTTCCGACCATAGTTGGACAAGTTTGTGGTTGTCTTTATTGACGACATATTGATTTATTCTCAAGATAAGAGTGATCATGAAGAACATTTGATAATTGTCTTACAGAACTTAAGAGACAAACAATTATATGCTAAATTTAGTAAGAGCGAGTTTTGGCTTCGAGAGGTAGGATTCCTAGGACATATTGTGTCAGGCGAAGGTATTAGAGTTGATCCGGGAAAGATCTCGATTATTGTGGAGTGGAAACAGCCGAGGAATGTGTCGGAAGTCAGAAGCTTTTTGGGTTTAGTAGGGTACTATAGGCGGTTTGTGAAGGGATTTTCTATGATTGCTACCCCGATGACGAAACTATTGCACAAGGATGTTAAGTTTGAGTGGACGGAAAAATGCCAACAGAGTTTCAAGAGATTGAAGTTGACGGAGGCACCGGTTTTAGTACAAGTTAAATCGGGAAAAACGTTTGTGGTCTACAGTGACGCTTTGTTAAATGGTCTCAGTTGTGTGTTGATGTAAGAGGGTAAGGTAGTCGCCTACGCCTCGAGGTAGCTAAAACCACATGAGAGGATTATTTGACTCATGACTTGGAGTTGGCCGCAATTGTTTTCGCGTTAAGGATTTGGCGACATTACTTATATGGAGAGAAATGCCGAATTTTCACATACCATAGGAGTTTGAAGTATTTAATGGATCAAAAGGATTTGAATTTGCGACAGTGGTGATGGCTTGAGTTACTGAAGGACTATGAGCTAGTGATTGATTACTATTCGGGGAAAGCGAATGTAGTTGCGGATGCTCTAAGTAGAAAATCCTTGTATGCTTTGAGAGCTATGAGCACGAGTTTGTCATTGTCTGATGATGGTGCTATACTGGTCGAATTGAGAGCTAGACCACTATTTGTTCAAATAATATGTGAAGCTTAAAGGAATGATAGTGAGATACTAGCTAAAAGAGCTAAGTGTGAGTTAGGAACTGATTCTGAATTCCAGGTGAGTTCGGATGGTTGCTTAACGTTCCATGATAGAATTTGTGTACCCAGAGATGACGAGTTGATCCGAGAAATTTTACAAGAAGTACATAGTAGTTATTTGTCGGTACACTCAGGCAGTACGAAAATGTAGAATGATCTAAAGAAATTTTATTGGTGGCCGGGAATGAAAAGAGACATCTCGAAGTATGTGACAAGATGTCTGATTTTTCAACAAGTGAAAGCTGAGCATGAAGTGCCTTCGGGATTAATTCAGCCAGTGATGGTTCCCGAGTGGAAGTGGGATCGGATTACCATGGATTTTGTTACGGGCTTGCCTACGACTCTGAAGAAGAGAGATGTTGTGTGGGTTATTGTTGATAGATTAACGAAGTCGGCTCACTTTATACCTGTGCGTATTGATTATTCACTAGAAAAGTTAGCCGAGTTGTATATTGCACAGGTAGTAAGATTCCATGAAGTGCCTATCTCTATTATCTCAGACAGAGACCTGAGATTTACTTCGAGGTTTTGGAAGAAATTACAGGAGGCCTTGGGTATAAGATTAAACTTTAGCACTGCATTCCATCCTCAGACTGATGGTCAATCTGAGAGAGTAATCCAAGTTCTTGAAGATATGCTCCGAAGTTGTGTGTTAGAATTCGAAGGTAGTTGGGAAAGATACTTACCCTTGGTCGAACTCGTTTACAACAATAGTTATCAGTCGAGCATACGGATGGCACCGTATGAAGCCTTATATGGTCGTAAGTTTCGGACTCCCTTGTATTGGACCGAGCTAAGTGAGAAGCAAATTCATGGGGATGATTTAATTAAAGAGACTGAGGAGAAAGTGAAAGTGACCCAAGATAGTCTGAAAGCTGCTTCGGACCGACAAAAGTTGCACATGGATTTGAAAAGAAAAGAAATTGAGTTTCAAGTGGGCGACAAGGTATTTCTGAAAGTGTCGCTGTGGAAGAAAATATTAAGATTTGGTCGAAAGGGTAATTTGAGTCCGAGATTCATAGGGTCGTATGAGATTACCGAAAGGATTGGGCCAGTGGCATACCAGTTGGCTTTACCGGAAGAGTTAGAGAAAATTTTGAATGTGTTCCATATATCCATGTTAAGGCGTTATCGCTCTGATCCTTTGCATGTGATTCCTCCAACAGAAATTGAGATATGACCGGATATGACATATGAGGAAGAGCCGATTAAAATCTTGGCTTGAGAAGTGAAACAGTTGAGAAATAAGGACATGGCCTTAGTAAAAGTGTTGTGGCAAAAACACGGTGAAAAAGAGGCTACGTGGGAACCGGAGGAAGCCATGAGAGAGCAATATCCAAACGTCTTTACCGGTAAGATTTTCGAGGACGAAAATTTCTAAAGAGGGGGAGAGTTGTAACAGCCCGATTTTGGGGTTAGTCGAAACAGTGGTTTCATGACCACTAATCCGAGGTTGAGGAAAAATATTTTTGATATTATTTTATGTGTCGTAACATGTTTATATGGATGTATGAGAATTTTGGTACCTTAATTTTAACAATTGATTGCATAATTGCGAAAAAGGACTAAATCGCATAGAGTGCGAAAGTTTCAAATTTCAAGTTAGAGGTGTCTAATTGTTAAAGGATATCAAAGCATAGGTATTTAAAGTGAAATTAGGGCATTAGATGTGTGTTGGCCGGCCATATAAGCTAGAGAGACAAGAGCATTAAATCTTGGTCAAATTTGGTGATATTAGGTGGCTATAATGAATAAAATAAGATAAAGAAAAGAGGAAACTATCATCTTTTTCATTTTCTTTTTCGTCCACCAAAACTTTTTGCAAGGAATAGGGGTTTTGAAGCTTAAACTTTCAGCCAAGATATCCTCTAGCTAGTAAGTAATTTTTGAGGTTTTTCTTAAAGATTTTTGTACTTTTGGAGTCCCCAAAGCTTAAGATAGCTAATGAGGGGACCAATTTGAGAAATGGTTGAAATTTTAGGGGCTTGCCATGAGAGTAGTTATGTTGGTAGCTGAGTTTTTATTGAAGAAAACAAATGTTAGGGAGATGAGAAATAACTTCTGTCAAAGGTGTTAGCATGAAAACACCTAAATAGGACTTGAGTGCAAAGATTTAAATTGTGTCATAAATGCATGAAATAGTTGGAATGGAGAGTAGTTGAAAGAGAAATAAATGTTCAGCTAGACTTTTTTATTGAGAAAATGTGTTGAAAAATAAATTACGAGCCTAGGGGTAAAATCATAATTTTGCCATAATACAAGGGCAAAATGGTTATTTTTGCCAAGTATAGATTTTGATGTATTATGATCATAGAATGATCTAAACGAATGAATTTCATTGTTATAGATCAAGAAGAGCGTGAAATCAACCTTGACCGTGGAAGAGGCAAGGTGATAGATTAAATCGTTAGTTAACACGTTTTGCACTGAGGTAAGTTTATGTGTAAACAATGCATATTTTTGTAAACATTATGTTGCTAATTAGTGTATGGCATGATTGAGAACATGTGTGGTTCAAGTGGATTGAATGTGGTAGTCATTGAATAATTATTATGTGAATGATGAAATAGTCATATAAATGTGTAATGACTACACTTGATGGTGGGCTAAGTGCGATACCACCTTGTTGCTTAATTACGATGGGCTATGTGTGATGCCATCGTCTATTTATCATTTGGTGCACTATGTGCGATACCACCGTAACTAATCTTTTTGGTGGCTATGTGCGATACCACCGTAACTAATTTTTTTGGTGGGCTATGTGCGATACCACCCTAATAAAGGCTGATGGTGGGCTAAGTGCGAAACCACCGAGTAATTTGACTATGAGTAATGGAATTAGGGATAGTGATGTGTTGTATTATGTGGCTTTGTGATGCTAAGTGCAGGGGAACTTGTTAATGAATGTATGTATTAAGCTTGTGATATGGTTGAAAGGTGGGAATGGAGAAAATGAGTAAGCATGACCATGAATGTAGATTGTTTCTTGCTTAGTATGTAATGCTCTGTAATTGTTCAATACATGTTATAATGTTATATTGTTTACATGTAAACTTACTAAGCTTAAAGCTTACTCCCCCTTCTCTTTTTCCCTTGTTTTATCGAGTTTAAGAGCCAAGCCGAGATACGAGGATATCAAGAAGATCACCCACACTATCAGCTCACCTCGGTATACCTAGATTTAATGATTTTGTATATGACATGTATAGGGGCTAGACTAGTTAGATTATTTTGTTATTTTGGTCAAAATGTATTGGCCCTTGTTAAGACAAGCATTTTGTATATTGCCATGGTTGATGGCTCAACTTACCATTTATGAGATTATAAAGTTATCTATGGGAGTTCATCTTGAAATTCATAAATTGTTTATTAGTCCATTGATTGGATTCATGTGGTATGAGTTAGAAGGGTGTAAAGAGCTTGGCAAACAACCTTGTTCTTGTCCACATGGGTAGGCACATCGGCGTGTGTCTAGGCCGTGTGTGATACACGATCAAGCTATGGGCGTGTGCCCAGGCCGTGTGAAGTCTGCCTCTTGAATTTGGTATTTGAAATGTCACATGGTTGAAGCACAAGGGCGTGCCCAGGTCATGTGGATAAATCATAGGCGAGCACGCACAAGCCATATGGGCGTGTGTCCAGGTCGTGCGACTCAAGTCAGTTTCGACCACGTGCATCAAACACGGGCATGTGAGATGATACACGGGCTTGTGGCCCTTGTTAGCTCAAAATTTTCTAAATGTGTAAAGTTTCCGTTTTATTTTCAAAACCTTTTGGGAGTATGTATAGGGCCTTATAGGCCCATTATAAGGAAGTTAAATATGAGAATGGAAAAGTTTAAACTTGGGATAGATTTTGTTAACCTGAGGATGTATGACCTAGTGAGTCGAGTGTGGTAATGCCTCGTGCCTAATTCCGGTGTAAGATACGGGTAAGGGGAGTTACACAAATCATCAATACGAGGCAACAAAAATTTATTCTTTATCGTCACTTTGTTCAATTTTCTATAGTCGATACACATCCTCATAGTGCCGTCTTTCTTTTTCAGAAACAACACAGGAGCACTCCAGGGCGAGAAACTTGGTCGTGCAAATCCTCCATTAGTCAACTCTTGCAACTGAGACTTCAACTCTTTCAATTTTGTTGGTGCCATTCTATATGGAGCTATCGAGATAGGAGTCATTTCCGGAACTAATTCAATATCGAATTCAACTTCTCTGATTGGAGGTAATCCCAGAAATTCTTCAGGAAACACATCTTGAAACTCACGAACCAAAGGCACAAACGCAACTTTCTTTTCTGACACTATGATTGATTTTGATATCAATCATATATGCCAGATAAGCTTTGCAACCCTTTCTCACATAGTTCAAAGCTTTCATCGCAGATACAACAGCTGGTATCCCTTTTAAATCACTGGATTCAATTTGAACCATTTCACCGTTCTGACTTCTCAAATTAATACTCTTTCTTTTACAACAATAGCATTATGCAAAGTAAGCCAATCTGTACCCAGAATAATATCAAATTCATCGAATAGTAGCAGCATCAAGTTAGCCAGAAACAAGCATCTCGATACATCAATGGACAGTTCTTGCACACTTTATCCACCAAGACACACTTGCCTAAGGGGTTCGATACTCTAATCACTAATTCAGTAGACTCAACAGGTAGAGTCTTATTTGATACTAGATTCGCACACACATAGGAATGAGTAGAACCCAGATCTATTAATGCAATCACATCAGTATCAAATAGAGTAAAAGTACCAGTAATGACGTCTGGAGATGATGCTTCCTCTCATGCACATATAGCATAAGCTCGGGTAGGTGCTTTCACCTTCAATCTCACAGCTGTATCGGTAGTTCCTCTTTGACTTCTACTCACATTTCCAGCGTTTCTGGGTAGTCTACCCCTAGCCGTCACATTGCTCGATCTCACATTCTAAACATTTTCTTCCTCAACCATCTTTGGATAGTCTCGAATAAAATGATCTCATGATCCACACTTATAACAAGTCTGATTATTATACTTGCCCCAGCATTCTCCTACATGTCGTCTCCCACATTGTCTACACTCAGACTTGTTACTTTTAACACTACCAACACTTGATTCAGTCGGGAGTTGAACTTTTGAACCCACATTTTGTCTTGAATGATCTCTACCCAGATGTCCAAATGAAGTATTTGAACGATTGTCCGCATCTCTAAATCTCTTCGTCGAAGTTTGAGAAAACTTACTCATCTATCTTTTTCTTTCATTTTGAGCTTCATAATAAACTTTCTCTTTTTTTTGCTAAGCTCTTCAGCTTTACAAGCTCGCTCAACCAACACAACAAATTTATTCAAATCAAGTATCCCAACCAACAATTTAATGTCTTCATTCAACCCTTCAATGAAGTGTTTACACATAGTAGCTTCAGTGGAAACACATTCCCGTGCATACTAATTCAATCTCACAAACTCCCGTTCATACTCAGTAACGGACATGCGAACTTGTTTCAGCTCTAGAAACTCTTTATGTTTCTGATCTATGAACTGTTGACTAATATACTTCTTTCTTAACTCAATTTGAAAGAAATCCCAGGTCATTCTCTCTCTTAGAACCACGGATGTCAACGTTTTCCACCAATTATAAGCCGTATCTCTCAACAAAGAAACCGCACATTTAATACATTCATCAGGGTTGAACAACATCTCATCGAACACTCCAATAGCATTCTCGAGCCAAAACTCAGCTCAATCGACATCATCATCAGCTGTGGCCCTAAACTCTTCGGCTCCATACTTACGAATCTTATCCACAGGAGGCTTATTCAATCAATTTGGTTCTATCACTTGTGGCACAATAGGTACTTGTGGGAGCGGAGGTTGTGGAGCAGTCGGATTCGTTCAAACGAACTCTAAAAACCACTCACTCATCCTTCAGAAGAAGACTTGCTTAGCCTCTCCTCCCACACTACTATCATTCGACCAGGATGTGGTCCGCGCTATCCCTTGAGCGGGAGCAGGCACGTTACTCTCAACATCGTCAGCAACTACTCGATTGGGATCTATTACTATATGAAAACACGTTTTCAACTGTCAGGATTCATAACACTATCGCAATTATATATATGGCATGTATAGCTAGACTCACACACGCTACGTTAGTCCGAGACTCGACTAAATCGTAGCTGTGATACCAATAAAAGGTAACACCTCTAACCCAAAATCATCGCTGGAATAGGGTTAAGAGGTATTACCAAACAATCAGAACATTTCACATCCATTTCACAGCACAAAGTATTTCCTTAATCGAACCTATTCAATTATAATCATATAGTCCCTTATTGGGGTCTACGAGACCTTAAACACGAGTTAGAAAGAGGCCGAGACTAAACCGAACACTTATGAAAATTTTCAGAAACTTAAAAATTTTTCATCACTGCAAAGATTACACGCCCGTACAATCAGGTCGTGTGCCTCACATGGCTACCAGACACGCCCAATATGTCTAGGCCATGCCAAAACAGGGCATATATACTGACTTGTTCACACAGCCACCACACACGCCCGTATGCCATGGCCGTATGAAGTTAGGCTAGTTGACTTGGTCACACTACCACCAGGCGCGCCCGTGTGCCACAGTCGTGTAACCTACCCAGGCACACTTCGACGTGGCCCTTGAGCCACACGGCGGAGACATCCGCCCGTGTCCCTTGGCCATGTATGCAAAATAGGCCATTTGCAAGGACAATTTACCACCCACACAAGGGTTATTCCTACAAGCACAATTAAGCACCTTCCCATGTACCAATATTAACCAAAAACACATCAAAATATTCATCATATCAACCCAATTCAATTTCATTTCTAGCATACCAACTTATGTGCTAAATAGCTCAACCAATTCTCATGTAAAATTAAGCATGATTCATTCACAATTTTACCAAATCACTATGGCATCAATTCATCAATAAATTTATTATTCCTAAGAAATTTTCATTACCATCAAGCCATACCATAATATGCATCATATACCAAATCCATTCATACATAAATCCAACATATAACTAGCAACATCACATGGATATTTACACATCTTCAAATATGTTTCAAAACAAATAGCCTATACATGCCATATTCAACTATACACATCTTCAAAAGTACCAAAATAGATTGCCGATAAGTGTGATTGAGATGCTGACAATTCCCAGATCTGAGCTAGCTTTGCTGACACTGTAAAACAGCAAAAACAAATCACACAGTAAGCTTTCAAAAGCTTAGTAAGTTCGTAACATAATACATTACACCAAAACAAACCATCACATAGATGAATTCACAATCACATATACCATACCAACCAAAACAAATATGTTCAATTAACCTTCCATAAACTTATCATACTTTCATCAACCACATAGGTTCCGAACGTACCTTAGCCAACACTTAGTTATCGATCACTTATGCTACTCAATACTCAAGTTTTCATTTCGATCAACTTTTGTCACTTCTTCGGTTCAATCGCACACTTAGTGCCCAAATCAATAGCCAAAGCTTAATTAAATCGCACAGTTAGTGCATCTATATCAAACTGATCTTAAATCGGTATCGCACACACAGTGCTATCCACAAAGCCGAAGCTTTTATTATTTCGCACACCCTTTGCTAATAATCTCGATCACATATCCGAATACACACACTTAGTGCCACATAACTCTAGTCTTCATATAGAATTCACAATTCAATAATATCATACTAATTATTTCATACCATTGAACATAATTTAATACACATATTATGTCCGAACTTACCTCGGACGTCGAAATATCGAAATGATCGATTAATCGAGCACTTTGTCTTTGCCTCAATCTCGATCCGAGCCTCTCCTTTATTGGTCTATAAACATTCAAATTCAGCCCATTCAATCACCAAATCATTCATTTTAGTCCAAACACATATATTTAGGGCATTTTACATAATAGCCCTCACATTTTCACATTTCGACACTTTAGTCCTTATTTCACAAAATCATCAAATTCACATAATTTCTTTTCATATAAGCCTAGCCGAATTTCCCTTGTATTCATACAAGCCCACACATTTCATTTATTTAACCTTGAATCAAGACTTGTGATGGTCGAATATTATGGAAGGCTAAAACCCTTTCTCTTTTCTTAATTTCGGTGAAAAGATGAATGGAAAATGGCCATTTAATGTTTTGTTTTGTTATAAAATACCTTAATTATCAATTACCAATTTAGCCCTTACTAAAATGTCCATGAAAATAATTTAAACATGGACATATTTGTCCATCAACAACCCCACTACTAAATAGTGGAATAATTGCCTCATAAGACCTCATTTAAAATCCATAACACATAGATACTTCAACAATCAGAACACAACTTTTATACTTTATGCGATTAAGTCCTTTTTGCTAATTAAGCACTCAAACAATAAACTTTTCACACAGAAATTTCACCCAGACTTAATCACATACTGCAAACACCAAAAATAATATTAAAATATTTTTCTGACCTCAAATTTGTGGTCTCGAAACCACTGTTCGACTAGGGTCTAAATCGGGCTGTTACAAACCAACTTTTATGTATAATTGCATCAATACACAACATGTAAATCATATACCAAAACTTACCATTTGGTACCAATTGTGCCACTTATTTAATAGCATCAAACACATTTATGTTTACCATAGCATAGCACCAAATCACACCAAGTTATAAAAATACCTTATATGCATATTAAACTACTATTTTACCTTTCATCATTCAACCACAAATCAATCCGCACATCAACCTTATAAGGCAAATTATGCACATACCAAAATACCAAAACACAAGCCAAATAAGTGGCTAATCTCAACGAAACACATATAGGCCAACATTTAGCCAAAGCCATTATAACTGAAACTAACCAACCATAAGTACCGAATGAGTCGATGGATAGTGTGATATAGCTCCGACAAGCTTCCAACCTGAACAAGCTTCCGGATCACGATAAAACATGGGAAAATAACACAGAGTAAGCATTTAAGCTTAGTAAGTTCGTATAACATAGAATTTAACTTACCATTTAATCACAATTTAGGTAAGTAAACATACCATATCCCAACTCAATTTGGCCAAAAGCCTAGGCACAAATTCACCAACATGTTAGTCATGTGAAACACATATAATAGCCAATACACATGGATGAACTCAACAATTATTCAAGTTGCCTATACATGTATCATCCATTTCATATGTCAATGTATCATGTAACATCTTTTCCATGTATTTCATGTAAATACCTATAGTAGTTCGTATAGAACTCATATAATCTCATAACAGAACTGTGCCCATTGAACCATTTAGAATCTCATTGGATACTCGGGTAGCACACACACGGTGTACTGAACTGTAATCCGTCAATTCATGTACATGTATGTTCATACGAGCTCTAAATCGGTATGCTCTTACGAGCTATAAGCATCGTAGCTCGAGACAATTGAATATTGGTAAGCTCATGTGAGCTAAATATCAATAACCCTAATAACATGTCATTTGTATCGTACGAATTCCTAAGGTTCAAACAGGACTTAGTAATCGTCGTACATCATTGGATACGTGATCGATATTCATATATGACAATAATGAAAATTACATACATATCATTCAATTAAAGCATATAATTACACGAACTTACCTCGACGAGTATACGTAGATACGAAGGCAATTAATCCAAGATTTTTCCTTTACCAAAATCTAACTCCGCATGAGGTCTATATTAATTTATATAGATAAATTTAGCTCAATTTAATATTTTCAACATTCAATTCAGTCCAACATGTAATTTTGGAAAAATTACCATTTTTCCCTTGTACTATTAATTCTTTGCAATTTAGTCCTTAGGCTTGAAAAATAAAATTTATGCAATTTTTCTCCTACCCAAGCCTAGCCAATTTCTATACATACTAGTAACAGCCCATATTTTTCACAAATTCACAAATTTACCACATAATATTTTCTATTTTTCAACATATTCCATATTTGATAATTTCACTAAAAATTCATTTACAAAAGTTGTTTATCTAACAACAACCATTCATATTCTATCATCAAAATTCAAAAGTCAAGCGTGTACATCAATTGTAAAACCCTAATAGTTAAACAATTTTGCAAATTAGTCCTCGGGCTAGCTAGATTAAGCTACAACAATCTTGGAAACATTAAATCATTAAAAACGGGACAAAAATCACTCACCAATTGAGATTCAAAGTAGTCAAGCCCTAAATTAGAAAAAAATGGCTTCTTTCCATTTAATATTTGGTTGAACATTGATGAAGAAAAATAATAGCAAATTTGATTTTATTTTAACTTACCATTTATTAATCCAAATTACAAAATTGCCAAGGCATTATCTTCCACTAACATATTAATGGTCTAATTACCATATAAAGACCTCCACTTTAAAGTTCCATGTCTATTTAATACCTTTAGCTATTAGAACTCAACTTTTACACTTTACGCGATTTAGTCCTTTTATCAAATTAAGCATGTAAACGGTAAAATTTGTTAACGAAATTTTTATATCGTATTCCTATCATGTTGTAGACCCTAAAATAATAATAAAATAAATTTTTGACTTCAGATTTGTGGTCCTGAAACCACTGTTCTAATTTCACTAAAAACAAGCGATTATAGATACACTTCATCTTCATGCCCTTTGATTAAAAATCCTTCAAGTTTCTTATCATAAATCTCCCCTCAAGAAATCCATTCAAGAATGCGGCTTTAATGTCTAGCCGAAAAACTTTCAAACCTTTTTGTGTAGTTATAGCAAGTAATGACCTAATGGTTTCTAATCTAGAAACAGGAGCAAAAGTATAAAAAAATCGACGCAAAAGATTTGAGTTTACCCCTTTACAAAAAGTTTGGCTTTGTGCTTGTTGATAGAGCTATCTACATTTAACTTGGTTCTAAATGTAACAACCTAATTTAGGGGCTAGTCAGAAAAGTGGTTCGGAACCACTAATCCGAGGTTAGAGATTATTTTCATGATATTTTATGAGTTAGAGCATGATTGTATAAGTATATGAAAAATTTGGTACTTTAATTTTAGCGATTTCATGCTAAATCGCAAGAAAGGACTAGATCGCATAAAATGTGAAAGTTTAAAATTTCCAACTAAGGGTGCCAAATAGCTATGGAATATTAATTGGAGTTATTTAAAGGGCAATTAGCCCCTTAAATAAAGGTTGTCCGACCATAGGGGACAAGGGAGTCAAAAGTGGTCAAAGTTGGTAAAGGTTTGGTGACTAAATTGAATATTTTATATTAAAATAAAGAAAAGATGATATCCTTCTCTTTGCTCATCTTCTTCCATCGTAAAACACAAACAAAATAGGGGTTTTAAATCTAAAAAATTTCATTAAACTCTTCTCCCTACAAGGAAGTGATTTTAATGGTTTTTCTTGATGATAGTTGTACTTTTGGAACCCCTAAAGCTTAAGCTTTCTAAAGAGGGGACTATCTTGTAATATGGTGAAAATTTTAGAGTTTTGCCATGTTTGCTTTTAAGTTGTTTGCTGCATTTTTATTGGAGGAACTAAGTCTTAGATGTATGATAAATAACTTTTGTGAGAGGTGTTACCATGAAAACACCTAAAGGGACCTTTTTGTAAAGGTTGCAAAATTTGTTATAAATGTGACATGTTGAGTTTTGATGGTAGTCATAAGAGAAATAAATGTTCACCTAGGCTCATTAAAGGTAGAAACTTGATTAGAATTGATTTCCGAGCCTAGGAGTAAAATGGTCATTTTGCCAAAGTCTAAGGGCAAAATAGTAATTTTGCCAAAGTATGATTTTTGAAATGCTTTTATTAATATGATGATTAAAACGAGCTAATTTTCTATTACAGAGCAAGAAGAACACAGAATCAACCTCAACCGGAGAAAGAATAAAATATCGGACTAGACCGACAATCTAGCTTATTTTGAAAACGAGGTTTGTATGTGATAAATTCAACAATTATGCTAGCGTGGTTGAGAATGTTTGATATTATGATGGTACATGATATTCTATTAATTTGAGTATTTGAAGTTGAATGAGAAAGTTAAGATGTTGAAGTCCCAGTTGGACTATAATGAATGTGAAAACACTATCATCGTAATATAAGATGGATAAGGTCCCGTGTAATACCATGTTGGGGATATGGCCTCGGCACCGAATTGAGATCTCGTATAAGACCATATCTGGGATATGGCTTCGACATTGAATATGAAAAATTGTATAAGACCATATTTGGGATATGGCATCGATATTGATGCGAGGTTTTGTATAAGACCATATCCGAGATATGGCATCGGTATTCAGAGATGATCCATGTGAGACCACATCAGTGATGTGGCATTGGCTTCGTGTTTATGCTAATGATAATGAATATGCATCTTTGAGTATCCCTAGTTATTTATTGGGATAAATAGATCTGCTTGGAAATAGAAAAGAAAGTTGTATTAAAATTATGTGATTGAGTTAACATAGGTACCCGTGAGAAATTCACGAAGAACATTTACGATATGAGGCATGGTATGTGCTAGATAAGGGCAAGTATGAGTAAGTATGGCAAGGAGCCTATGATTTTGTGTGTGGTTATTTAATGTCATGGATGGATATTGTCACGAGCTTATTGTTGCTATTTATTTCCATACAAACTTACTAAGCCTTATGCTTACCCTTATCCATTGCCCTCTTCCTTATAGTATTGCCAAGTTACCTCGAGAATTCACGGACGTCGGAGTTGGAGATCACACTATCGACTACTTTTTGGTATAGCCGAATTAGACTTATTTTGAGTATTGCATGTATAGGACTCGAATGTTTTGGTTATGTCATTTTGCAAGCCAAATGTGTTGGCTACTATGGTTGTTTCAATTCATTTTGTAAATGGTCATTAGAGTTCGGCCAATACTTGATTAGTTCTTATATATATATATTTATTGAGGATGAATTATGAAGTTTATGCTTGATTTGAGTTGGTGTAAAAATGGTTGCCAGGTAGGGTGGCATTTGGCTTAGAATATAGCATTTTTAATGCCCACACGAGTAGACACACGAGCGTGTGTCTAGGCTGTGTGAGACACACGGTCAGCCCCATGGGCGTGTTGATCGGTCGTGTGTCCCCTGTATGCTAGGTTTACAAAGTCATAATGCTCAGTAGTAAACACATGGGCAGAGACACGACCGTGTGTCTCAGTCGTGGTGGAGCCACGGCCTTAAACATGGGCGTGTGCCTAGGCTGTGTGAAGTCTGTGCTTAAAATTAGGAATTTAATTCGACGCACGGCCTAAGGACACAGGCGTGTTAAGGCTGTGTGAGGAACACGAGCTAGGGACACGGTCGTGTGTCTGGTCGTGTGAAATAAGTCAGTGTCGACCACGGGTGAAGAACATGGGCATGTCTTAGGGGCACATAGGCATGTCCCTTGAACAACACGGGCGTGTGGCCCCTGTTTGGAAAAAAAATTTCTAAGCACATAAAAGTTCTTGTTCTAATTTTGAAACCTCCCGGAAGTATGTTTAGGGCCTCGTAGGCCAGAATGAGTTGGTTATGGGTTTAAATAGAAAGCTTCTAAGCTGCAGCAAAATTTTATAGCCCGAAGTGTTATGTTTAAGTATGTTAAGTTAGGTAATGCCTCATATCTGGTTTCAGCTTCGAACACGGGTAAGGGGTGTTACACTAAAAATCCACATCACTCCAATGACTTTTTCTATCTTATGGTCTTTTCATAAGTTTCCAGGTCTAGTTCTTCTTAATCATGATGATTTCTTCCTTTATTGTAGCTATCCATTTGGTATCATTTTTTGTTTCCCCAAAATTTGTTTGCTCAAAAATGGTTACATTGTATTTTTTATAAATATCAAAAAGTGATATTGTGCCTCTTACTGGGACATCATCATCAAGTTCATCTTATTTCAGTTGGAGCTTTTTACTTTGTTCTGGAATTGTTTTTTGTTTTACTTCTTTCCAGTTCCATTTTTCATCTTCCACGAAATGTACATTTCTACTTATCAGAATTTTCCTTGTATGAAGCTAGAAAACTCTGTAAGATTTGAAAATCATGTTGTAACCTACAAAAATTCCAGCGTCTTCCTTTTTTTTAGCTTATATCTTATGATCTAGGGCACATAAACAAAGCACAAGCATTCAAACACTTTAATATTTTTTAAAGAAGGTTTATAATCATACCAAACTTCAAACGATGTCTTTCCTTCCACTTCTTTTGTTGGAAGCCTATTGGGTAGAAAGACTGTAGTATGTGCAGCTTCTGCCTAGTACTCTTTTGCAAGCACTTCTCAAACAAAAAAGTATAGTCATATCCTTTATGGTATGATTCTTCCTCTCACTAACTCCATTCTATTATGGATTACATGGAGTAATAAGTTGGTGTTCAATCTCAGTTTTTTCACAAAATATATTGAATTGATTAAATGTGTATTCCTTGCCATTATCATACCTTAAAGCTTGAATCTTACAACCACTTCAAGTTTCAATCGAATGCTTGAATTTCAAGAACACGCTATCAACCTCAAACTTGAATTTAAGGAAATAAATGCAGCACATCTGGTATAGTCATTAAAGAAAACTATGCAATACTTACTTCCTTTGAGTGATGAAGTTTTTTTTAGCTCCAACTAGGTCTGTGTAGATTAATTTCAGTTTTTTAGTAACTTTTTGATCTGCCATACTTCGATGTAGCAGATTTGTAATTGTCTATTTTCAGTGAAATCAAAATAGTGATTTCGGGACCTCAAATTTGACGAGTAAAAATTTATTTTAGTATTATTTTAATGTCTATGGTATATTAGTAAAGTTGTATAAAAATTTTGTTAAGAAATTTTGATGTTTGCATGCTTAATTAAGTAAAAAGGACTAAATAAAAAAAGGTGAAAAAGTACAATTCTATTAGCTAAAGGTGTTAAATTGCTATGAAATTTTAATGTGAGTACTTAAATGGTAGTTAAGCCATTTAATTAGTAGGTGGACAATTACGGACATAGTATTAAGTAATTTTAAGGTTAATTAAGTAAATTAATAAATAAGTTAAGTAAAAATAATACAAACAAAATGTCATCTTCCTAGATACTTTCATCACTGAAAATTGAAGAAGAGAAAGCCAGTGATAGGGTTTTTAAAGCTTCAGTCATTACTAGCTTGCATGTAAGTTTATCTTCACTCCGTTCAATTTTTATGTTTTCGGGATTGTTGTAGCTTAATCTAGCTAGCCTAGGGATTAATTTTCAAAAATGTTAAAGAATTAAGGTTTTTCCATTAATGCTATTGTATGATTTATGAAGTTTGATGAAAGATTATGGGTCCTTGTTGTTAAATAAATAACTTTTGTAAAATGATTTTTGATAAAATTATCATTTATGGACTTATATGCAAAAGTAGTAAAATACCATGATAAAATTGTGAAACATTGAGTTGTATGAGGTTGTATTAGTCCCTAGGAAATTCAGCTAGCTTGTAATGTGGATGAATTTGCATAAATGTTAATTTACAAGCTTAAAGACTAAACTGTAAAGAAGTTAAGATAATAGGGGCAAAAGTGTAATTTTGCAAAAGTATTACTTTTTGGACTGAATTGAATAGAATGAATGTTAAATAGATTGAATTTTCTTATTTAGATCAAGTTAAACCTCATATGGATCTAGATCGAGGGAAAGATAAAGCCTCAAATTAATGAATCATATTTTGACATCTTCAAAATCAAGGTAAGTTCGTATGTTTAAATAACGTTTTAATGTTATTTGATTTATATGCTATTATGCTATTTATCATATCTTGTTGCAACGAAAATCCAATGACGTTACAATGATTATCGAATCCAGTCTAAACCTTAGTAATATATAGGATACAAATGACATGTCATTAGGGTTACCATGTTTCGAGTGTTGGTCTTGAATGTCCTATCGATGGCTGAGTTTTGACATCTGTTGCAAGTACTTATCAGCTTCTGTAAGCGTCATCGTGTAGCTACGTTCCAACCGTCATCTTGTCTGAGTAGACCCAGTTATAGCTCGAGTTAGCAATGATGTAAAGGAAAAGGAAAATGAATGGTTTCGACCATGTGTTAGCACACTTTGTGTGAGCTTCCCATGTATCTGATATTATTCTAAGTGGTTCAACAGGCAAGAAAAGGGAAGGAATAGTAAGTGTTCTAATGGCTATATTATGAATTTATAGAAAGGTATGAATTGACATTGATCAAAGTATGTATAACTATGTTTATGACAGGTATGGATTCAAATGTGATGTGTTCATGTACTATATCTTACCATGTAATGATATTGTTGAGTTATATGTTAAAGCACTAATTATTGTTGTTGTTGATGCTTAGGCTTGTGCCAAGCTTGTGTTGGATAGATTCATGTCTATTTTATAAGATTTTGCATTAAAATGATAAGCTATGTTCATGATTTACGAACTTACTAAGCATTATATGCTTACGTAGTTTTCTTTCTTATGGTTTTTTAGGTTATCGGAAGCTCAATTGGTTTGAAAGCTCATCAGAGACTTATCAGACTATCCAGAGATTATATCAGTAGATTTTGATGTTTTACTCATGGTTATAATGGCATGTATCGGTGGACTTGTGTTTAATGAGCTAGTTGTTATGTGTGGCTTGTATATATGGTAATATGGTTAGTGTGCTTTTGGCACTTTGATGCCTTGATGGCTAGTGTTTATATGGTCAATATAATGCCCTGAATAATTTGTTTTGTTTCTATAAATATCTGACACAACTATGTATCTGGTTCAGTGGTTAAGTGTTTTGAGCAAGTGTGAAAGGTTCCAAGTTCAAGCCCTACCTTTAGCAAATTTTGGTTATTTTTAGATCCAAGCCTTACCTTTGCTGACCAGGCATATATAAAATTTTCTGTTAATCCATATCAGAGTGAGCCTACAAGTTCAAGTGGTAAGGGAGTCGGTGTGTGGGAGGCCCTGTGTTCGAATCCTTGTGCAAGCAAGGATGGTATTTTTGCTCAGTTGCAAGTGAGAGTTTTGGTGGAAATGGGTTTCTGAGAAGGTTGGTTGTCAATGGGTTAGTGGGGAGAGAATTGAGGGATTTGGGAGTTAATCTTTGATTATTTTTATTATTTTTATTCTTTTGTTGAAGTTTCCCCCTCTTTCCAGAAAAGAAACTGACGTTAATTTCTCCTTTTCCTTCCCCTTTTCTCTTTCGATTTCAATTGCTACTTCTCTCTATTCTGTTTTGTTTAGTTGTTGCTTATTTGAAGTTCATTTCTCCGATTCTATTGATTGTTGAGAATCGGGTAGAGCGGGGCTCTCCTTGTGCTTATTTGTAGTTGAAATCCTGAGAGGTTTTGAGGTTCTGGAGGGTTCGTATTTGTAGTAGCACCAAAACGACACTAGGTGTGTTCCCAAATCGCGAAAGACAAGGCTTTGGCATATGCCAAAAAACTATTCTGTCGACGCCACATGGGTGTGTGGTCACTCGTGTGATCGACGAAGCCATGGCCGTGAGCAAGACACGGCCGTGTGGTGGCTGGAGTGTGACCGTGTGAGCCACACAGGATAGGCCAAGTTAGGCGTGTGGGACACGCAGGCGTGTGGGCTCACACGGGCATTCCACACGAGTGTGTGGGTTTCAGGCCAGGCTGTGTGGGCCACACGAGCAAGACCAATGTTGTAACACCCCAAACCCGGCCTAGACGTTACAACTGGATCTAATGTGTCACGTCAAAGTGTTGTTTGAAAATCGATTTGTTGTTGATAGTTCATTATTGAATTTTTAAATCCCTTTTGAATTGTTGGGGTTGCAAAATCAAAACTGGATATTCTCTTGTTGGTCATATCATTTATTAGTGAGGATTAAATTTCGCAAAAGCTTTCCAAAAATAAACTTTAAGATTTGAAAATGTGATTTTAAGAAAACAATTATTATTTTAAAAACCTGTGTTTCCTAGACTAGCAGGTTGAAATTAAAAGAAAACACCATATAAAAGTTAAACACTGAATGGCCTTATTACAAAAATATTAAACCTTAGAGAAAATATTTAAAGGCTAGATATAAAATTAAAAATGCTTGCGAACATGTGGTGTAACACCCTAACCCGTATCTGTCGCCGGATAAGGGTTAAAGGTTTACTAGATAGTTCAGAAACTTTTACAGACATTTAGTAATACAAATCATCAATCGCATCAAAGTGTCTCTTTTACAGATCAATGAGACGTAAATCATGCTTTAGAATATGGTCAGGACTAAACCGAACACATACTAAAATTCTTGGTAATTTGAAACTTTTCTAAGTTACAGAGGTCACACGCCTGTGTAGGTACACCTCCCATGGCTACTAGACACACCCATGTGTCTTGGTTGTGCTAAATTCGAGCATGCATACTGACTTATCCACACAGCCACCAGCCACGCCCGTGTGCCATGGCCGTGTAACATTAGGCTAGCTACTGAATTTACCACACGGATACCAGGCATACCCGTGTACCATGGCCATGTAAAATTAGGCTAGCTACTGACTTTACCACACGGCTACCAGGCACGCCCGTGTGCCACAGCCGTGTAGGCAAAATAGGCCATTTGCAAGGCCATAATTCCAACCACATTATGGTCATACCTACAAACAATATACCAATTCATATCATACACAATTGACAATCAAAGACATACCAAATAATCAACAAGTCTCGACATTCTATTTCATTTCCATTCATGCCAATTTACACAACTAAAACACATACATATATTCAAGCATGATTCATCCCCATTTACCTTTCTTTTAATTATTTCTTTGATCACTCAAACATACTCATAATGCATTCATATGCTTACCATATTCTTGACCATTTCATTTGCTATCAAACCATACCAAATCAAGCATCATATATCATAATCACTCATGCATATCATCAACATTTATCTAGCCACATCAATGGCTATTTATATACATTCCAAACTTAACCAAAAATGACTAGCCTATACATGCCATATTTAGCTATATACATATCCCAAAGGTACCAAAATGAGCTAAGTAGTGTGATGATGATCCTTGACGGTCCCGAGCCTTTCGTAGCTTTGACGACCTATAAAATAGAGTAAACACACACACAGAGTAAGCTTTTCAAAAGCTTACTAAGCCATATACAAACAAACTTAGCATAAATGATTCATAAACATGTCTATGTAAATTCATTTACATTTTTTTCAATTCAAACACATATATATAACTCTTTGGCTCACTTGATTTTCCATTGCTTTCCAATTCATCACATCTTAAATATCTCATTTGCTCATACCTCAAATGTACACATATATCACAAAGGTTCGCTTGCATTAATGCACATACATGCTCACCTTTTAATGCTTATACAAAGCATACATATATATACATCAACGTACCTGAAACAGATGTACAATTCACATATTCATTCATTTCTCAGACTTGCCCAATGAATAGTTCAAAATCTAATAGGATAATCAAAATGCTCGGAATAGGCGTACAATGCCAACGTCCCAGACGTGGTCTTACATGTAACCGGATATCAATGCCACTAACCCAGACAGGGTCTTACACGAATCAATACAATGCCAATGTCCCAGACATGGTCTTACATGTAAATCTCATTTCGATGCCAACGTCCCAGACGTGGTCTTACACGAAATCAAATCTTGAATCAATGCTAACGTCCCAGACGTTGTCTTACATGATATCACACAACAGACACCTATGTCATGACATAGTTAATCCTATCTATTCCTAGGTTTGTACGGGACTTCTCGGATGTTAGCAATGTGTCAAACATATCTTTGATTTCAAATATATAACATCTCATATGCATTCATCATTATCAATAATCATATGAACAATCATAATTCAATACTAATATATTTATTTGTATATCGACTTACCTCAAGTTCGGTTTATCAGAAATGGATATGACTATTCAACTACTTTCGCTTTCTCGCAATCTAATTCTGATTTCTTCGGTTCTTGGTCTATACATTGTAACACCCTAACCCGAAACCATCGCTGGAATAGGGTTGAGAGGTATTACTTAACAATCAGAACATTTAACATTTAGAATTTATGACACAAAGTCAATCATTTTCAATCACATTCATTTACAATCATGTTGTCCGTTATCAAGGTCTACGAGACCTATTTCACATGCTAAAGATAGGGTCGGGACTAAACCGAAACACATACAAAATTTCATGAAAAGTTAAAACTTTTCTAAAATACAGGGGTTACACGCCCGTAGAAGGAAACCGTGAGCCCTACATGGCTGCTAGACACCCCCGTGTGTCCTCCCCGTGGCTATATACTAACTTAATTCCCACGGGCACCCAGCACACCTGTGCACTGAGGCCGTGCACCCTTAGGCCATATTCTGACTTCTCCACCACGGCCACCAAGCACGCCCGTGTGGCATGGCCTTGTGCTCTTAGCTAGCTACTGACTTGTACACCACGGCTAGCTGACACCCCCGTGTCAAGGCCGTGTGCTACTAAGCTACGTTCTGCCAATTCACTCATGGTCGTTAGGCACGCCCGTGTGCCACAACCGTGTGACATTATAGGCCATTTACAAGGCCAAAATGCCGCCCATAAGCGTCAAACCTACAAACCATATTTACCAAGATATCTCACGCACATATAACCACCAAAAACATACCGAGATAGTCATTCAAACCATGCATTCAATACCAATTCCAACCCTGACAATTTTAATGATCAAAACTCATATCATCACAAGCAAAATTCATTCATTCCCAATTTCACTAAATCATATTAGCATTATACCATCATAAAGATTTACATTCATAAATCAACTTCTCAACTCACTATCCATATCAAAAGATGCATCATATATACCCAAACTATTCATGTGAAAACTAGCACATATCTAGCCACATCTCATGGCTACTTACAAATATTAAACATGATTCAAATGACCAGCCTATACATACCATATTTTAACTATGTACATCTTTCCAAAATACCCCAAAATAGATTGTTGATAGTGTGTCTGAAATGCTGACGATCCCCTGATCCGAGCTAGCTTTACTGACACTGCAAAGCAAAGAAACAAATCATACAGTAAGCTTTACAAAGCTTAGTAAGTTCGAATTACAATACAATCATATCATCAAATCAAACCAATGTATACAATAGCCATCACATAGATCATTTCTTTTATACTCATACCATATCATCTATAGTTAAAAAATACTCATTTCCCCAATCATAGCTCGATTATACTCATCAACCACAAAGGTTCAATGCGTACCTTAACTACACATAGTTATTAAACCTCCAAGCTATTCAGTGCTCGATATTACTTACCGATCATCCTTTAATTTTCATTCAATTTGATCGCACACTCAGTGCTACATACATAATCGTAGCATATTTGTCATCACATACTTAGTGCCTATTCTTTTAACCGACTTGTCTCGGCGTCGCACGCACAGTGCCAAGTCAATAAATCGTATCTTTCATATCATCGCACACCCAGTGCCATTCATTTCTGTTTCAATTTACATTTTCACACACTAAGTGCCTTCAACTAAATCTTGCATATAGCATCTCAATTTCATACACATATACATATTCAATTCATAATACTAAAACGTATCTTAAAAACATGTATTATATCCAAACTTACCTCGAATGTCAAAATATCGAAATGGTAGATTAATCGAGCACTTTCTCTTTGCCTCGATCTCGATCTGAACCTCTCCTCGGTCCATACATATTCAAATTCAATCCATTCAATCACCATTTCATTCAATTTAGTCCATTCACACATATTTAGGGCATTTTACAAAATAGCCCTCACATTTTCACATTTCGACACTTTAGTCCCTATTTCACAAAATCATCAAATACACAAAATTTCAATATACATGTGCTTAGCTACATTACTCGGTCTTTTCAATATACGCCAAATTTCAATACTTTAAACTCTTATGATCAGTATAAATGGTACACCACATTTTCACATTTCGACACTTTAGTCCCTATTCAACTTTCTTTTCGGACACCTGTGTATCAATCAAGTATGCCAAATAAGCTTCACAACCCTATTTCACATAGTTCATGGCTTTCATCACAGATACAACAACTGGTAAACCTTTCATATCACTGGATTCAATTCGAACTAGCTCACCGTTCTGACTCTTCAACTCAATACTCTTTCTTTTACAATTCACGATGGCATTATGCAGAGTAAGCCAATCCATACCCAGAATTATGTCAAATTCATCAAAGGGAAGCAACATCAAATTGACCGGAAAACATATATCACGAAACATCAATTGGCAATTCTTGCACACCTTATCCACCAAAACACACTTGCCTAAGGGGTTCGATACTCTAATCATGTATTCAGTAGACTCAACAGGTAGAGTGTTATTCAATACTAAATTCATACGCACATAGGAATGAGTTGACCCCGGATCTATCAATGCAATAACATCAATATCAAATAAAGTGAAAGTACCGGTGATGAAGTTTGGAGATGATGCTTCCTCTCGTGCATGTATAGCATAGGCTCGGGCAGGAGCTCTCGCCTCTGATCTCACAGAGGTATCAGTTGTCCCTCTCTGGCTATCATTCACATTTCTGGTGTTTCTGGGTGGCTTACCTCTATCCGTCACATTACTCGGTCTTTCATTCTGAACATTTTCCTCTTCGACCATCTTTGGGAAATATCGAATAAAATGATCTCGAAATCCACATTTATAATAAACTCTATTGTTGTAGTTGCCCCAGCACTCTCCCACATGTCATCTTCCACATTGTCTACACTCGGGCTTGTTACTCTTAACACTGCCAACACTTGATTTCATTCGGAGCTTAAATTCGTGGACCAGTACTTTGTCTTAAACGATCTCTACTTGGATGTCCAAACGAAGTATTTGAACGATTGCTTGCATCTCTATATCTCTTTGTTGAAGGTTGAGAAAACTTATTCAACGATCTCTTTTTTACATCACGAGCTTCAAAATCAACTTTCTTCTTTTCTTTATTGAGCTCTTCAACTTTGCACACTATTTCGACTAATACAACAAATTCATTAATATCAAGTATCCCAACCAACAATTTAATGTCTTCATTCAGTCCCTCTATAAAATGTTTGCACATAGTAGCTTCGGTTGAAACACAATCTCTCGCGTATTCACTCAATCTTACGAATTCTCGCTCGTACTCAGTAACAGACAAACGACCATGTTTCAATTCTAGAAACTCTTTACGTTTTTGATCAATGAATCGTTGACTGATATACTACTTTCTGAACTCGTCATCAGATGTAGCCTTAAACTCTTCGGCCCCGTACTTGCGAATCCTATCCACATGAGGTTTATTCAATCTGATCGGATCTACAACTTGTGGCACAACAGGTACTTGTGGGGATGGAGGTTGTCGAGCAGCCAGATTCGTTCGAACGAACTCCATAAACCACTCACTCATCATTCGGAAGAAGGCTTGCTTAGCCTCTCCTCCCTCACCACTATCATTCGGCCTAGATGTGGTGTAGACCGCCCCTTGAGCGAGGCGGAGCATTGCTTTCATACATCGCCAAGAATCGCTTCGATCGGGATCTATTACTATACAAAAACATATTTTTAGCTATCAAAATTCATCACACTATCGCAATTTCAAATATGGCATGTATAGCTAGACTCATACACGCTACGTTAGTCCGAGAATCGACTGAACTGTAGCTCTGATACCAACAAAATGTAACACCCCTAACCCAAAAGCATCGCTGGAATAGGGTTGAGAGGTATTACCTAACAATCAGAACATTTAACATTTAGAATTTACGACACAAAGTCAATCATCTTCAATCACATTAAATTACAATCATGTTGTCCCTTATTAAGGTCTACGAGACCTATTTCACATGCTAAAGATAGGGTCGGGACTAAACTGAAACACATACAAAATCTCATGAAAAGTTAAAACTTTTCTAAAATACAGGGGTTACACGCTCGTGGAAGGAAACCGTGTGCCCTTCAGGGCTGCTAGACACCCCCGTGTGTCCTCCCCGTGGCTATATACTGACTTAATTCCCATAGGCACCTAGCACGCCCGTGCACTGAGGCCGTGCACTATTAGGCCATATTCTGACTTCTCCACCATGGTCACCAAGCACGCCCGTGTGTCATGGCCGTGTGCTCTTAGCTAGATACTAACTTGTACACCACGGCTAACTGACACCCCCGTGTCGAGGCCGTGTGCTACTAAGCTACATTCTGCGAATTCACCCACAGTCTTTAAGCACGCCCGTGTGCCACAACCGTGTGACATTATTAGGTTATTTACAAGGCCAAAATGCCGCCCATAAGCGTCAAACCTACAAACCATATTTACCAAGACATCTCATGCACATATAACCACCAAAAACATACCAAGATAGTCATTCAAACCATGCATTCAATACCAATTCCAACCCTGACAATTTTAAAGATGAAAACTCATATCATCACAAGCAAAATTCCATATCAAAAGATTTCCAAAGATTTCCATTAGCATTATGCCATCACAAAGATTTCCATTCCTAAGTCAATTTCTCAACTCACTATCCATATCAAAAGATGCATCATATATACCAAAACTTTTAATGTGAAAACTAGCACATATCTAGCCACATCTCATGGCTACTTACAAATATCAAACATGATTCAAATGACCAGCCTATACATGCCAAATTTTAACTATGTACATCTTTCCAAAATACCCCAAAATAGATTGCCGATAGTGTGACTGAGATGCTGAAGATCCCCTGATCCGAGCTAGCTTTACTGACACTGCAAAGTAGAGAAACAAATCACACAGTAAGCTTTACAAAGCTTAGTATGTTCTAATTATAATACAATCATATCATCAAATCAAACCAATGTATATAATAGCCATCACATAGATCGTTTCTTTTATACTCATACCATATCATCCATAGCTAAAAAAACTCATTTCCTCAATCGTAGCTCGATTATACTCATCAACCACAAAGGTTCAATATGTACCTTAACTACTCATAGTTATTAAACCTCCAAGCTATTCAATGCTCGATATTACTTACCGATCATCCTTTAATTTTCATTCAATTTGATCGCACACTCAGTGCTACATACATAATCGTAGCATATTTGTCATCACACACTTAGTGCCTATTCTTTTAACCGACTTGTCTCGGCGTCGCACACACAGTGCCAAGTCAATAAACTGTAACATCCCGAAATTAGGCTAGTAGGATTGGGCCTAATGGGCCTTAGGCGTAGTAGCGTTTAAAATTTTTGAGAACGGCATTAATGCAAGTTAGACTTATTAGGTAAGTGATTTTGGAAGGTTAGAGGGCTTCTATGAAGTCCTGGGATCAAACTTTGGTTTTGGGGAAATTTTTGTTTTAGGTGAAAAAAACCTTGGAAGTTGGCAGGTAGGCCTTAAGAATAAAATGTTGAAGAAAATGACACAAGTGGAGTGTGTGGTGTAGTGGCAAAGTGACGCCACATAAGAGACAAGGGAGTGATGCCACAAGGAAGGAAGGAGGTCCAAGGTTCAAGTCTTGGCTTTTGCATTTTGGTTTTCTTTTTACTAAGACCTTAGAATTCGGCTATAGATTTATATTTAGTTGCGCATGGTTTAAGACACAAGAGGAGCTTGTGGCCAAGTGGTTAGCGGTGTGGATTATGTTGCAAGGGAGCCTGGGTTCGAATCTCATGACAAGCAATGGAGAATTTATTTTGCGGATTGGACGGCAAGAGTTGTAGCTGAATTTAAACTCTACTGACGAATGGATCCCACATTGGAAAGATACAAAGAAGGAAGGTGAAGAGCTAGCTATATAAAAGCATTCCAGGAGGAGAGTTAACATACCTTGGTGGGCATTTGGGCACAGGAGTGGTCGCAGCGCGGTTTAACACCATACTCTTACCAGGTGTGTAACTCTCTCTATTCTAGCTGTAGAGCTGCAAATGCCAAAGTGCCGATCAAGGCAATAGTAGCCACACGAGCGTGCAAGCGCATGTGTGGGGCTTCGACGCGATAGTTGAGGCCATTAGTAGTATTCTTGTGGGTTGAGGCTGCTTGGGCCATGATGGGCCGAAGTGGGCCCAATGGGCCCGTGGGCCCAATTGATTAAAATTGTATGATGGTGTAGTATATAGTGAACTAGACTAGGTGAATCTCATATACGTGGCTAGATTTATGTTAGGTGGGCCACACGAGCGTGTGGGCTCGAATAGGCCAAAATTGGGTTTTAGGCCTAATAGTCCGGTACGACTGAAAATGGTAACCGAGTCGCTCGGGGCGACATTTGGGCCTTTGGGAAAGGCCATTGCTGGTGCAAAATTACTGATATACCCTTGGAAGGGTAAATTACCGGAATACCCTTAGAAGATAAATTACGAAAATGCCCTTGGTTGGTAAATTACGAAAATGCCCTTGGTATGAAAAATCAAGGTTATACACTTGGAGGTTGATTAGCGAGATTATGTTGTTTATGTCTATCTGATTATGATGGTAATTCATGTTATACTTATATTTGATATATGTCTAGCATACATGACATAATGCATACACGAATTATTATGTCATATTGCATGGGTATAAAGAGAGGAGGGGGAAGATATGTTATTTGTGACTTTGGGTCACCAGTGGTTTGGCACCACCAGTGGTTTGGTACCACATATGTTTAATTGTGACTTTGGGTCACCAGTTGTTTTGGCACCACATATGATATCTTTGTGACTCGTCCCAGTGGCTTAGTACCACAGTGGGTTGGCCCCATATATTACATTGAAAAGGGATTGTCACCAGTGGTTTGGTACCACAAAGTGGGTTGGCCCCACATGTGTTTAATTGTGACTTTGGGTCACCAGTGGTTTTGCACCACCAGCGGTTTGGTACCACATTGATATAATTATTTGTGATTTTGGGTCACCAGTGGTTTGGCACCACCAGTGGTTTGGTACCACATATGTTATTTGTGACTTTGGGTCACTAATGGTTTGGCACCACTAGTGGTTTGGTTCCACACGGGGTAGAATGGGAGTTTCGGATGGTTAGGTTTTGGGTTGCATGACATGCATATTTTCATATGAAATTGTGTAAGGGTTTAACACCCGTTGGATGGGGATTTACACACTGAGTCTCGATGACTCACCCCTTAGTTAAATTTTGCAGGTAATCATTAGATCGCAAATTTGGGAGCTGAGGTGGATTCGTGGAGGCCATACATATGTTTACTCGTAAATTCGTTTCTTTTATTTGGACTTTTTTTTATTTGGGTTTTTGTTATGTAATAAGGCATTGGGTATTTTATTTGGTTTCAGCCTTCAATTTGGTTACTGCTTATTATTAAATGATTAATATGGGATTTTCTTAAAATGATAATACACCGTTTCTTATTCAAAATTATTTAAACTCGATTTTTCACAACAACTATAAAGAATATGAGCTTTTTAACGAACGCACAGTTTTTAGACATTCCTTTCATGTGACAGGCCAAATCCAGTCGTAATGTTTAGGCCGGGTTTGAGGTGTTACATAAACCGTAGCTTTCATATCATCGTATACCCAGTGCCATTCATTTCTATTTCCATTTACATTTTCGCACACTTAGTGCCTTCAACTAAATCTTGCACATAGCATTTCAATTTCATACACATATACATATTCAATTCATAATACTAAAACGTATCTTAATAACATGTATTATATCCGAACTTACCTCAGATGTCAAAATACCGAAATGGTCGATTAATCGAACACTTTCTCTTTGCCTTGATCTCGATCTGAACCTCTCCTTTCCTAGTCTATACATATTCAAATTCAATCCATTCAATCACCATTTTATTCAATTTAGTCCATTCACACACATTTAGGGCATTTTACAAAATAGCCCTCACATTTTTACATTTTGACAATTTAGTCCCTATTTCACAAAATCATCAAATACACAAAATTTCAATATACATCTGCTTAGCCGAATTCTTCTTATACTTATACAAATCAACACATTTCATTTATTTCACAATCTAGTCCTTCAGATTGCTATTTTCACAATTTAGCCCTAATTAGCTAAATTCATCAAAATTTCAAGAACAACACATGTTCATTAAACACATATCTTTCATTTAACACCAACACTCATAAACAAACTCCTCATTTCATCAATGGTACATTCCATAAACATCATCAATTTACAAAATTACAACATGGGTTTTGTAAAGCACAAAGCAACGATTACGAAAACATAGAAATTATCAAAAATCGAGCTCAAAACATACCTCAATTAAGCCTAGCAAGTGCCGAAATTTCAAAAGCTTCAATGGCTATTCTCCCTTTCAATTTCAGTGGAAGGAAGATGAGAAAATGGCCATCTTTTTGTTTTGTTTTAATTATAATAACTTATTAAGCAAATACCAACTTTGCCCTTTTAAAAATCATATAAAACAAATTGGTTTTATGGTTATCTAGTCATTTACACATCCATTATCATAAAAATGTATTAATAACAACATAAGGCATCCACTTTAATAAGCCAACAACATTTAAGTACTTATAATTCAGCATATAGCTTTTACTCTTTACACGATTTAGTATTTTCTCTTGATTCGACACACAAACGATCAAATTATTACACAAAATTTTCACACAGACTATATCACATACTATTCACACAGAAAATAATATTAAAAGTATTTTTACGACTTCGGATTTGTGGTCCCGAAACCACTGTTTCGACTAGAGTCTAAACCGAGCTATTACATACATATTCAGATTTAACCCTTTTATTCACCAACATATCCAATTCAATCCAAATACATATATTTAGGGCAATTTACAAATTATCCCTCACATTTGCACATTTGGACATTTTAGTCCTATTTCACAAAATCATCAAATACACATAATCACCATATACCCATGCTTAGCCGAATATTCATGTATTTCATACAAGTCCATAAATTTCATTTATTTCACAATTTAGTCCCTCAAAATACCATTTTCACAATTTAGCCCTAATTAGCTAAATTCATCAAAAATTCAAGAATAAAATATGTTCGTTAAACACATATCTTTCATATAACACTTAAACTCATCACAAAACTCAACATTTAATCAATGATACATCTCATAAGCATCATCAATTCTTTAAATTACAACATGGTCTTAATAATAGACTAAGCAACAATATCAAAAACAAAAAAATCATCAAAATCAAAAGTCAAAGCATGCCTTAATTCAGCCAAACTATAGCCGAATGCCCTAGCTTTCTTATTTCTTTCTTTCCTTCAAACTTTTGGCAGTCAAATAAGATGATAACATTCATCTTTTCATTTGTTTGTTTTATTACAAACATATTAATATACACTTTACCATATTAACCCTTTTAATAAACATTAATAACATATATACATAAGGTCACTAGTGTCTTTTAAACATCCACTATCTAAATATTGGCATAATTGCCTCTCAAGGCCTCCTCATTTAAAAGCCACATCAAATAGGTGTCTTTTCATAAAGCATGCAAATTTTGCCTTCAATGCAATTTAATCATTTTATCAAATTAAGCATACAGACAGACATATTATATTACAAAACTTTAACACATGCTTAATCACATATCAAAGGCACAGAAAATAATATGAAAAATTTCCCTGACTCGAATTTGTGGTCCCAAAACCACTGTTCCGACTAGGATCTAAACTGGACCGTTACATGTGGCCACCTCTGAGTCCCTCGCAGCTCCAAATCCTCTAAGGCTGGGGATTACCTGTACAGTTAAATGAAAAGGGTGATTTACGCGAACTCAGTGTGTAATCCCCTATTATGGAATAACAGTCTAGGCCAAGCTCTATTTAGAAATAGATCAGCTTGGGCCTTAGCCCTACACAGTATTAGAGTGGGTCTAGGTCCAAATCATAACAGTGCAGTACAGAGATACAACCCAACCCAGTCTAGCCAACAAACCACCCGTACCAACCAACACACAATGTGGGGACCAAGTCAAACCACCCAGCCAACACACTAATATCGCAGCATAGCTGCTAGTGGTAACGCAGCAAAGCTGCTAATGACAGTAAACGTGGGCCAAGTCACTAGAATCAGAATACGTGGTGAAGCCACTAAATCCGAAAAACATGGCAAAGCCACTAATACAGTACTTCCTCCAAATACAAATTCCAACCCTAATGTCGTATGTCGTGTCATAAATAGCTCGTGTATGCAGTATATCACAATCATAATCAGTCATCAAATATCACACATACATCCCTTACACTACCACTAGGGGTATAACGGTCATTTTGTCAGTTAGGGTAAAACGATAATTTCACCCCTCGGGGGTATTTTGATAATTTTACCCTCCAAGGGTATTTCAATAATTTTACCCATCGAGGGTATTTCGATAATTTTACCCATCGAGGGTATTTCGGTAATTTATCCATCGAAGGTATTTCAGTAATTTTCCCATAGAGGGTATTTCGGTAATTTACCCATCGAGGGTATTTCGCTACTTTACCCATTGAGGGTATTTCGGTAATTTACCCATCGAGGGTATTTTAGTAATTTTCCTATTAACGGTATTTCAATAATTTATCCATCAAGAGTATTTCGGTAATTTACCCATCTAGGGTATTTCAGTAATTTTGCGACCTAAGCTCACGAAACGTCCGTGGCGGCCTCTACGGTCTAGCGCAGCAATTGTGGCTCGATTTGTCCCTACGAGCGTTCGCATGCTTGAAGGCCCACAGATGCTGAAGTTTCGACTTATCAGTTTTTCGGTTTTAGCCGATTCGCAGTTCATCAGGGTGTGAATACACACCTTCATTCATCGTGTTGACAGAACTAAAGTGGGTGTCTGATTATACACCTGCTATAGATTGCGGTTTGAAACAATTTTTGAGGCACCTACGATAACAACCGACCATTAGTTAGTCACAAGTCCTCGTTAAACCATAGTATTGAAATGCTTTTAGTCAAACTAACTTTTCTTACCACGAACGAAATATCCCTTGTAGTGAAACAATAATTGGCCTATCCTTTAGTTAAGGCAATTGAGTCCCTAGCAACATTCAACGAGAAAGAAGATGTTAGCGATAAACATTTCCACGATAATGGGGGAGGAAAGCCTTTTGGCCCATGAGAATAACATCGAAACAAGGAGAAAAACCAATCTCAGATTCAACTATAGTCACACTTACCAACCAATCGCAGAGATTCAGAGACTGATAGAACAAAGAGGAGAATATGCTTAGGCCCTAATAGATTTGGCCTACACGAAAAGGAATCAAGGTTTAAATGTTTTGGCTTTAGTTGCAAAGAAAAGGGGAGAATAAAAAGAAGAAGAACAAGTAGTGTTTGGATAAAAAAGAAACTGAAAGGAACAACAGTGATTCAGTAGGAGGATGAGAAGAAGAAGAAAAGAATAGGTTTCAGTAAAGGATTAGGCAATTGGCAGTTGGTAACGTGCTTGAAAAAAGAGTAACACTTGAGAGCCAAAAAGAAAATATGTGAAGAGACTCGAATGGTAGTACAGTTGCACAAAAGGCCACAAGAAGTAAATCACGAAGCCAGAATGAAAAAAAAAACAAAGAAAGTTCCCAAAAGCACAGAGAGAGTTTTTGGTTCTATCCTAACACCAAGCTGCCGAAAATGTTCAACTGACAACCTGTAACACCCCTTACTCGAGACCATTATCAGAGTCGAGCACGAGGTATTACTAAACTTAACTACAAATTTTTTTTTTTACTTATATATATATACCCAAAAACCAAATCAACCAAAACCACAACCAAACATGATAATCAAACCAAAATATAAATTCCAAGATTTAACAAGATGTACAAGCCATTTTCGCATGGCTTTACATATATATACAACTTTAACCGTATTGAAAGAGTAGTATAGCCTATACATGCCATAAATTTCTAATTCAGCTTTTAAACACCGAAAGCAAATCGCTAGTGTGATAAACTTCAGCTACGATCCCCGAGCCCGCAACTAGCCTCCAAAATCTATGAATATAGGTAAAAATACACATATAGGGTAAGCTATCATAGCTTAGTAAGTCATAAGCAAATAATAACTCAATAACAATAATAATCTAATAAAACATAACCAAACCATACTTGTAAATTCAAATATCCACATGTAACTAAACATGAAATAAGTTTTGTCCAGACAAGCATCCGTTTGACCGAACACATACTATCATAATACATTTATACAATTCACATTACGTTAGTCATAATTTCACATTCAATTTCCTTATAGACAAATGCACATATAAACTTTGGCACGAATATGAATTTCGCATTTCCATATCATACATATATTTATATCATTAAACCGGATATAACCCATCATATGCTTAAACATATGGTTTCATTCACTTAATTCATAGCTTAACTTAATTCAACTATTACCTCAATGACATTGATAATTTATTACGGTATACACAATCCATACTTATGAAATTTAACTACCAAACATTTATCTACACCTAAATTTTAACATTTCCAAACACACATGGATCATTAATATGTTTAATATCCCATAGACCTTATTTTTGCCCATATATATATATATATCTCATTATAACCACGTTAAAGGTTCACATTTGAAATACCTACTAATCGAAGGCACATAAATCTTTTAATATTAATATAAATTTTACATTTCAATTTATTCCTCATGTAACATTAGGCCGAATATAAGCTAAAAAATCAAACATTAATATCACATATTTATGCATTAATCCATATGTAGCTTTTCATATACACATTCACTACCATTAACGTCATTTTTAACTTGTATCACATATCAATAATCAACTTACCTTATTTCTAAAAGGGAAATAAATTGTTACATACCTGTTCACTTTAACTCATTTAGCACATTTGATTATTTTTACCGTTGCTCACGTAAAATTTACTAGGCATAAAGCATAATGCAATACACCTAAGACCGAAATCGCTAGGCAGTAAATTTGATATAATTTACCAACATAAAGCCTGCTATTATACACCAAATCATTTATAACCTTAATAAAATCACATAGTACATTTTGATCATCTTAGTCGAATACCACCACTTTAATAGGTACCATATACAACTTACTCCATACAATCGAAAGTACATATATTTATATAAGTAATTCCATATGTCCGAATGTATATCCATAAAATCTCCACATGGCCGAACTGATTTATGTACAAATACTCATACATCCATTGAATACTCTAATGTTGCAAGTAAACAACATCAAATATCATATTATCCACCTATCCAAAACTATCGAACACACAAACACATTATCTATCAACTTACTTAATCAATAAACATCACATATAATTTGTTCTTAAGTCAATACATACCTTATGGCCAAATAATCAAATTCACTTGAATAAGCTTAAGCTTGTTCATTTGCCACCACAATTCAATCATTCCATAAGCATAAGCTCGTATTATAAGTCACCAGATAAAACCTCGCTAGGCATGAGCTCGAATCACACACCCAAGACTAAGCTCTCGCTAGACCCAAGGTCGATAATCATTCACCAGGCAATAAGCCCGCTAGACCCAAGGTCCGATAATCATTCACCGGCAATAAGCCTCGCTAGACCCAAGGTCGATAATCATTCACCTAGCAATAAGCTCTGCTAGACCCAAGGTCGATAATCATTCACCAGGCAATAAGCTCGCTAGGCATAAAGCCCGATAAATTCACTCACCAAGGCTTGCTAGGCTCATAGCTTTGAGTAGTAATACTTTAAATTTTCTCCCCAATCATTTCATATATCGAATCTTTTACGCATTTCAACTCATTATATGAACATTCAATAGCACATATCACACAAATAACTTAACCGAATCAATTTTATACTTAGCTAAATTCGGCTAATTCACATATAATTACAAAAATTCCAAATTTCAAAGATATGCTAATTTACGAAAATAATATACGATAATTATTTACTTAGAGATTTACTCGACACTTTCATTTACCTTTATTAGGTATTTTGGTCCTTGAAGAAATGAAAATGATAACTCACACACCCAAAGGCTTGGTAAATAAATCCTTTCCTCAACCACATAAACATATATATATATATATTTATATAATATATAAATATATGTTCACTATCCATATTTTCTATGCCTCAATAAAACATCTATTAATCATAGTTCATGCTCCCATTTTAACCCACCATATTCGGCAACCATCAATACATATATATACTAAATTAATTATTCAATACCACCACCTATTTCCAAGATCCATATTTAAATACTACTACTCAATCCATAAATATTTATCTAGCCCTATGCTACCGAATTTCATACATAAATCAACCACACATTCGACTGTTATAAACGTTTAATCCCAATCCACATCACATTCGGCAATTAAAGAAAAAAAACCGGATTTCCATATGCTTATTTCAACTAATCAAGAGATATACATATTTACATGCATATAATAAACCCCACTCATCTAGTCTATTTTAATATTCCCATGTATCATTCGGCAACAACTATTATACATAATATATATATTTATATATATAAATCCTCATTTTCAATTTCCAGCATCAATCACATTCCATTTTCACGTATAACTATACCTTCATACATATACAATTATTTAATCCACCCAATTAATTCAAGCTTACATATAATTATGCAATTTTATCTCATTTCGAATATAATAAAATATTTCCCATGCCTTACTTGGCTTTATACAATTAAGTTTATTATTTCACTTTAGCATATACAATTCCACATTGAATAAAATTTGTATCAATCCAATTGCTTATAACTTACCTGGAATTCGATAAATTCAAACGTCTCGGCTATTCGTTCACTTTGGCCTTCCCGATCTAGTTCCTTTTCTTTTTGGTCACGGTCTAAGAAATATCAAACAACATTTGTTCAATGTATTTCCAATTGATTTAACTCAATTCAAGTCAATTGCAAGGTTTTATAATCCTTACGAGATTACACTTGTAATTACACACTCGATTCAATTTAGTTCCTTACCTACCATTCACAAACAATTTTGCTATTTTACAATTCAATTTCTCCATTGCCGAATACCCCATATTACAAAAAGAATTCATACAATTCAATCTTTAATACAATTAAGCCATTCCCATCCATGTTTACAACATTGTTTAATTGCAATTTAAATCCCTAAACAAAAAAAAAATCACTAACTTTTCATTAAATTTGACTAATTCCCTTAATAGCCTAACCTTATACCTCACTTCCTAATTTCATAAAACCATTCGGTCCAAGCCATTTAGCTTCCAATCGATTGTTTCCAAATATCCCGGCCATAACACATACCTATTTTCCTTAATTAACAAGTTAATATACTAACCAAGATCAAGATTTTCTTCATCAAACATGAATAAGACATGGTTCTTGCTAATGATCGAATCTAGGGGAAGCTTTAGGCTCAAAATTTTTCATATACAAATGATAGCATTCAAGATTTCTAACATAACCATGTACAAATCTATCAAAAATTAGCTTGATTTCTTACCTTAAGAACACATGCATAGTCCGGCCATGGACTTTTAAAATTTCACTTCTCTTTTTCTACTCTTTGTTTCATGAGAGTGAGGAAGATGAGTGAAAAATAGAATAAAAAAAATAATAAGAACATGTATATATATATTTATCTTATTTTTATTATACCTTAACCATTACTATTTTTAATATTCATTTAAAATCCCACTCACCTAAATTTAATCATTTTATTCACATATTTTCTATCATTGTCAGTCCCACTTCCCAAAACATTTGGGTTATTTGACATGCATATCCCTTGCTTTACAAGGTACCTAAATTAGCCCCTTTTAATTAGTTAATGTCACTTCCATATTCTATCAAGTAAATCCTTTCTTTTAATTCAAACATATCAACCATCAAATTCACACAATCACACACACATAGCACATAATATACATATATATCTATAACATGACCGAATTTAAATAGGCTTAAAACATCAATCATAACTGATTCATTATGTACTTATCAAACACCTATTAACCAAACCATACATTCATACCATATCATCAAAATTATGCTAACACATAACTATTAAATTCTTGGTTCATTCTCCATGGCCGAATATCAAACAATTTGTAACCATTATTTAGATTTAATATCATAGCCAAACACCTTCATTAATCACATATGTCTTTAACATTTTTTTATAGCTTCTATATTCTCCTTTCCTTGCTTATTCGGTTGAAGATAAGGAAGAAAAAAATAAACATTTATGTGGCTTTGTTTTATTATAATAAGTTTATAATATTTTATTTATTATTAAGATAATAAACTTAACATATAAAATAATCATATAAATGCATTATCAAAACATGTTGTCATCCACTACCTTGTAAAATGGGCTAATGGTCCTTTTAGTACCTCATATTAAAAAGCCATTATCACATTAGCACCTTTCACTATAGTTTGTAACTTTTGCACTTTACGCGATTAAGTCCCTTTTTAAAATAAACACACAAACAATCAAATTTTCATCTGAAACTTTCACACATAATAATTCACATATAATAAACATAGAAAATAATATTTAAATATTTTTCAGACTCAGATTCGTGGTCCCGAAACCACGGTTCCGATTAGGGTCAAATTCGGACTGTTACACAACCCCTAGCTGAAAATCCCCTACTCATCCTTCCCCACATTCGGCCAACACTCCCACACACATCCACTTCCCTAATGCTCTCCACCGAATCCTCCTTGAATTACTCCCAACCTTCCATTCGAAACTGTTGACCAATTCTTCAACCTCCTATGCAGAGTTTGATCCAAACTCTACCTCTTGATCCCTCAAAACATAAAATAAAAGCCCCCGTTTGTTGGCCATGGGATTCGAACCCCACTCCCCTTGCCTTCTTAATGATGCCACCACCATCAAGCCACTGGCTCTCTTTGTGTCATAGAACACACATAATTATACATAAGTCCTACTACTAACTGCCAGTTTCACAGTATGAGAAAGAACTAAAATTTTACCAAGGTTCAGACTCGAACCCAGGCTTAATAAACCCCCCCAAACACCCTCAAATAACTAGCCATTCAAGCACATTATGAAATTTAAGCAAAAATTACAAACCCCACATTTTTCGGGCATTACAAATGTAACAGCCCATTTTTAGTCAAATTAGAACAGTGTTTCAGGACCAAAAATATGAAGTCAAAATATTTATAGCATGATAGCATGTATGTGTGAAAATTTTGTGAAGTAATTTTATCGTTTAAATGGTCAATTTGAGAAAAAGGACTAAATCGTGTAAAATGCAAAAGTTTTGTTCTATTAGCTAAAGGTATTAAGTAGCTATAAAAACCTAAAACAAAAGGTCCTTAAGTGGTAATAAATCCATTTAAGAGTTAATGTATGATAGTGGAGTGGTATTTGGTATAGTTATCAAATATTTTTAAGGTTAAAATTGGTATTTAGAAATTAAAGTATAGTAAAATAAAACAAAAAAATCTATTTTCTTTCATTCATCATCTTTATAGGCGAATGTTAGGGAAAAGAAAGCCATAAAAATGGTTTGAAGATTTGGCTAAGCTCAGTTGTGCAATTGTAAGCCCGTTTTTGTCCCGTTTTTAATTATTTTTACATTTTTGAGATCGTTGCAGCTAGTACTAACTAGCCCAGGGACTATTTTGCAAAATTGTTAAAGATTTTGAAAGTTTCCATTGATGAATATGTATGAGTTTTGATGTTTAATGATATATTTTGAATAGTTGTTGATAGTTAAACAAGTTTTGTTAAGTGATTTTGAGTAAAAATGCAAAATAAGGATTTATTTGTGGAAATGTGAAAATATGTGGTTAAATATGTGAATAAATGAAAAATATGGACTGATATGAGAATGGGAAATAATAGGGGCAAAAATGTAATTTTACCAAAATGTGTAAATTATGGTAAATTGAATGAAAAGATGATTAAATAAGTAAATTTTGATATTATATAGATTGAGATAAATGAGATTTGGATCTAGAACGAGGGAAAACAAAGTATCAAATTAGTTGACCTAATTCGTCGTTATATCGAACGACGTAAGTTCATATGTTTAATAAGCATTAAATTGTATATGTATGAATCCTTCATTGATATAATTGTGGTAAATGCTATATTATTGAAATTAAATATGAATTTTATTGATTACGATGCTACGAAAATGACCGACAGAGATTTGATATAGCGGAAGTCCCAGTTGAATCTTAGGATTGGATAGTATACAAATGTCATGACATTAGGGTTACTGAGATTATGTGTAAGACCATATATGGGATATGGCATCGATATGAGACTTTGTGTAAAACCATAGCTGGGCTATTGGCATCAATACGAGATTACATGTAAGACCATATCTGGGATATGGTATTGGCATGGTACTGTGTGTACGAGATTCCCGAGTATCCTTTAGTATTCCAAATGTTTCAACGGAAAATGTTGACGAAATGTGGTTACAAGTGATGGTACAACTCAGTTAAGATACTCGTGACATAAATCGACAAGTAAGTGTTAAAAGTGAATTTCATATGATGAGTAAGTGGAAAATTATGAGAATTCATATGGTTCAATTGAATATATATATGTGATGGCTATTGAATTGAATATAGTTTATTTCTATTTGCTTATGCTTATGTAAATGTGAATGAATTGATAAGAAGTATTCAAACTATATAAGCATTAAAATGAGTAAACCTGTGAAATTCTTGGTTAACTATGTGAACAGATACATGACATAAAGGTGGAATTATACAAGTTATATTATAGTATTTATAATGGCTTAAAATTTGTTTATTTGATGAGATGAGTTATTATCATACGAGCTTACTAAGCGTTATAGCTTACTTTGTTATCTTATAGTGATCCAGAGGCTTGCTTAGGTTGGAAGTCATCGGAGATCATATCATACTATCCAGCTATGGTTTGGTATTTATAAGCTTTGTGATATTGATTATATGGCATGTAGAGGTTTTTTGGTTATTTGTTGTGTATAAATAATTTTTGTGATTGATGCATATGTAACACCCTAAACCCGGCCTAGACGTTACTACCGGATCTGGTATGTCACATGGAAAGGCTGTTTAAAGAAACTTCGCGATTGTTTAAAAATTTCGAGTGTTGTTTTATAATACGCGACTCGAAACAGTTGAATTTCAGGATGTGACATTTTTGAAAACAATTATTGTAGTTTCAAGAAAATCCCGAGTTTCATTGTTTATAACTTGTAAACCGTTTGTTAGTGTTTTGGAAAAATGGTTATTTACATTTTTAATAAAACTCCATTTTGAACATTTCGAAATATATTATAACTGCATTAGATCGAAAACCAAATTAGAATTCCGGAGGCCTTATTACATAACATATTCCCAAATTCAAAATAAATTTAACTAAAGAAAACAGAGTTTACAAAAGAAATAACGCATGGCCACCACAGAGTCCACCTCGGCTCCAAATCCACAAGTTAGGGGTTACCTGCAGGATTAAGCAGAGGGGTGAGTTACGAGAACTCAGTGTGCAATTCCCATTACGAATGAAATCTGGGCCTATGCCCACAGAAGCAAATTGGGCCTTAGTCCTCACGGTACAAGTTTGGCGAAGCCCATACAAATCGAATTGGGTCGTAGCCCTAACAACATGGCATAACAGATAGTGAATGCAATGCAACCTAGCCCAGCCTAGTATTCCATCCGCTACACACCACTTCGCATCCAACCTAACACACCTGTGGGGATTTCCACAATCAACCCTCCAACCGCTACACACCTCATTAGTAGTCATGCTGACAGTCATGCTGCTCAAAGCCGAAATTGTGACAAAGTCACTGAAATATGTGGCCTAGCCACCGAAGTAATGTGACCGAGCCACCAAAATATGTGGCATAGCCACCGAAATTATGTGACTGAGTCACTGAAATACACTGCCCCTTTTCATCAATATCATATCACAATCCCATGCACATATTATCATAATGTAATTGAATACAAACATATAACAATGTACATCGGATAATCGGAGCATACATATATTCATGCTAAGTTATTTAAATGACATAGTCATAAAGGTTACTAACCTGGTATCTCCAACCTTACCCTCAAAGGTATCTCAATTGCCGTGATAGTTATTTCGGCTTTTAAACAATACACATATTTATTACTAAACCACAAAAAGAAGGTGTGAGAATTACACACCTGATTACGCGAAGGACTAAACACTCCTAATCACCGACACTCTCAATATTGCGAACGACTACGATCTGTCTATCCCAAACAGATGTCGGCTCTCTACCACAACCCAGTGGGAAATCCCGAACGGCTGATACTACATGCCATTTGAACTTGGGAGCAGAGACCACGAGTCTACTCCCTTTAGGCTCCTTTAACGCTACCCCCTTAGATTGGCTAGCACTCGCATCCATGAAGAAAATCTCGATCAGAGATCCTAATACAATGAGGATTGGTGGTTATCTAACAAGGAGGCTTGGTTATGGCAGAGTAAAATGAAAACTAATCGCATAGAAACTAGGGAGAAACTCCTTACCTTGATCAAGGAAGAACCGAACATAGACAGGTTTGGCTATAGATGTGAACATGCCATTTCGAGAGAAGAACAGAAGAGATTAGCCGTGAGCTAACATTAAGGAACGAAATAGCCACTTCGGCTATGACCATATAAGACCGAAAGGTACAGAAAGAAATGAAAGAATCTCCATTACCTTGCACAAACAAAACCCAATCGAAGAGGGACTTTCGGCAGACAACTAGCACCTTGCTTCTTAAGGTTCAGCTAAAGAACAAGAGATGAAAAATACGGGTTTAGTCTGACACAAGAAGGGTTTCGGCTCAAGAGTAGAACAAGAGAGAAATGAAAAGAAAAGAGAAGAAAGTGGGCACTAAGGTTCAGCTAGTGAAGCAAGAAATGGAGGTGCAAAAAGAAAAGAAGAAAAAAAAAGAAGTGTAGGAGAAGAGTGATTCCGCTAAGGAGAAGCTAACTGAGAACGAAAAAGAGTAGGGGTTTCGGTTTAATAAAGAATGTAGAGAAATAAGGGAGGAAAGTTTCGGCTATAGTGGAGAAAACAAATAGGAGGAGATGAAAGATAGGTTCGTCTATTGTGTTGTTGGAGTAGAAAACGTATGCGAAAAGGGAAAAAGAAATGTGTAGTGAGTTCGACACACTCTGTGGAAGAAAAGTGAAAAGCTTTGGTATGGAGCAAAGTAAATGCCAAAAATGCAAATGAATCAAAAATGCACCTAAAGAATTTCAGCACAAATAATCCCAAGGCTTCGGTTATGCTCCGTACTGCCCAAATGCCAATTTTTCCCACACCTTACCAACCTCTAGCCGAAAATCCACCCCCACACACTCCTCATTCGGCCAACTACTAGCACACCACCAAATTCCATGCTTTGCTCCTTGATTCACTCCCCCACTTACTCTCCATCCCCCATTTGAAATGGTTGACCACTTCAAACTCCCCAAACTCCTCTCCTCCCTCCATTCAAACCTGTTTGACTCATTCAACAACCACCTTGCAGAGTCCTAGCCAAATGCCACCTCTTCTACATCCTGGCACAAAAATAAATCTCCATAATGCAGCAAATGGGATTCGAGCTCCTCTCTCTTTACTCCTACAAGTGACGCGACACCACCTTGCCACTAGCTCTTCTTGTGCTAGCAATTTTCCAACATTTTCTCTTAAACCTTGCTGCCCACAGCTTTCTCCCCTTAAGTGCCCAAAAAGTAAAATTTTACCAAGGCCCCGGCTCAACCTTGAGCCTTCCCAAGACCCTCGAACATACCCAAATAACAACCATAGCTAGCCTAACGCACGAAATAGTGCAAAATGCAGTACCCCAAATTTTAGGATGTTACAGTTCTACCCCCTTAAAGAAATTTCGGCCTCGAAATTTACCTGATTAAAAGAGATGACGGTATTGCTATCGAATTGCCTCTTTTAGCTCCCACGTGGCTTCCTCTGAACCGTGATTACGCCATAACACTTTGACCAACGGAATAGATTTCCTTCTCAACACCTTAATATCCCGATCTAGAATCCGTACAGGCTCTTCTTCAAAA
This sequence comes from Gossypium bickii, assembly GCA_025503065.1. Classification (NCBI taxonomy): domain Eukaryota; kingdom Viridiplantae; phylum Streptophyta; class Magnoliopsida; order Malvales; family Malvaceae; genus Gossypium; species Gossypium bickii. The sequence goes on along the minus strand of CP106714.1, from coordinate 27,638,950 downwards.
GATAGATCAGGTTTTACCTCAATTTCTTCCACTGGCCCTACATGAGATGGATCCAATCGATAGCGCCTTAGCATCGAAACATGGAATACATTATGGATCTGATTTAACTCCGGAGATAACTCAAGCTGGTAAGGCACTGGTCCTAGAAGTTTCAACACTCGGTTAGGCCCAATGAACCTGGGGCTCAACTTGCCCTTCTGTCCAAATCTTAGAACCTTCTTCTAGGGTGAGACTTTTAAGTAGATGCGATCCCCTACTGAAAATGCTATTTCTCTATGCTTCAGTTCTACATACGATTTCTGCCTATCGAAAGCTTCCTTCAACCGAGCCCGAATCAACCTAACCTTTTCCTCAGTCTCTGAGATCAATTCCGGACCCAACAACTGTCGCTCACCCAAATCTGTCCAACAGGTAGGGGTACGACACCTACGACCATACAATGCCTAGTAGGGTGCCATCTGAATGCTGGATTGATAGCTATTCTTGTACGCAAATTCTGCCAATGGTAGAAAATCTTCCCAACTACCTCTGAAGTCGATTACACAGCCCCTTAACATGTCTTCCAGAATCTGAATTACCCTTTCCGACTAACCAATAGTCTGCGGATGGAACGCTGTGCTGAAATCTAGCCTTGTATACAAAGCTTCATGTAAAGCCTTCCAGAATCGTAATGTAATCCCTGTCTGATATGATAGACACAGGTATGCCATGCAACCCCACAATTTCTGCCACATACAGCTTGGCTAACTTTTGTAACGAATAATCCGTATGAACTGGTATGAAGTGAGCGCACTTCGTTAACCGGCTGATAATCACCCACAATGAATCTTTCTTAGTAGGCGTTAGGGGTAGCCCACTAATAAAGTCCATCGTAATCCTCTCCCATTTCTAAAGTGGGATCTTCACCGGCTGCAGCAACCCTGAAGGCAACTGATGTTCCGCCTTCACTTGCTGACACGTCAAACACTTACTCACGAAGTCGGCAACCTCCAGGTTTAACCCTGGCCACTAATATTGTTCACAAAGGTCTCAGTACATCTTGCTTCCACCGGGGTGCATAGCGTATGGGCTACTATGTGCCTCCCACAGAATCATTTGCCTCAATTCGGAATCCTTCGACATATAAACTCTTCCACGGAAACATAGTATCCCTCACTGTTCAGCCCAAAATTTACTGTCTCACCACTTTTCACCTGCTGAAACCAAGAACTCAATGATTCATCCGACCTTTGCTTCTCCTTGATTTGACTAACCCAAGACGGTTTCACCTGAAGCTCTGCCAGCAACCTACCATCCTTATAAAGGCTGAGATGGGCAAACATAGCTCTCAATTCAGACATCACCTTCCGACTTAAAGCTTCCGCTACCATGTTGGCTTTACCCAAGTGGTACTTGATCGAGTAGTCATAGTCTTTCAGTAACTCGATCCACCTTCGTTGCCTTAAATTCAACTCCTTCTGGGTGAGAGATATTTCAGGCTTTTATGATCCGTATAGATGATCGACTTTTCCCCATACAGATAATGCCTCCATATCTTTAGGGCGAACACCACAGCAGCTAACTCTAAATCATGAGTGGGATAATTCACTTCATGTGGTCTTAATTGCTGAGACGTATTCGCCACAACCTTCCCTTCTTGCATTAGGACACATCCTATCCCTGTGTCCACACATCACAATAGAAAACAAATTCTTTCCCAGCCTCAGGCTGAATCAACACTGGTACCTCAGTCAAAATCCTCTTTAGCTTCTCAAAGTTGTCCTGTTGTTTATCAGCCCAAACAAATGGTACTCCTTTTTGTAACAACTTGGTTAAGGGTGCAGCAATCAGTGAAAACCCCTCAACGAATCTTCTGTAGTACCTAGCTAAACTAAGAAAACTTCAAATTTTTGACATTGGCTTCTGTGGTTTCCTATCCAACACAGCCTCGATCTTCCAGGGATCAACTCTAATTCCCTCGATGGACACAACATGCCCCAAAAAGGTCACCTCCTTAAGCCAAAATTTACACTTACTAAATTTGGCATACAACTGCTTCTCTCTTAATATCTGCAACACAACCCAAAGATGTAAATCATGCTCCTCATCAGTCTTTGAGTATACCAAGATGTCATCTATGAATACCATCACGAACCGGTCTAGATAGGGTTGGAAGACCCGATTCATCATGTCCATAAAAGCTGTTGGTGCATTTGTTAACCTGAACGGCATCACTAGAAACTCGTAGTGACCATATCGAGTTCGAAAAGTTGTCTTATGAATATCCGCCTCCTTGACCTTTAGCTGATGATACCCCGACCTTAAATCTATCTTCGAGAACACTAAAGCTCCTCTTAGCTGATCAAACAAATTGTCAATCCTTGACAACGGGTATTTGTTCTTGATCATCAACTTGTTCAATTGCCGATAGTCAATGCACATTCGCATTGACCCGTCCTTCTGCTATACGAACAATACCGACGCTCCCCACGGTGATACACTTGGTCTGATAAAACCCCGATCCAACAGCTCATGGATCTAAGCTTTAAGTTCTACCAGCTCCTTCAGCGTTATCCTATATGGGGCGATGGACACTGGAGCCATTCCTGGCAACAGTTCAATGCCAAATTCACCTCACGATCTAGAGCTAACCCTAGAAGCTCTTCTAGAAAGATGTCTGAGAACTCTTTCACCGTTCTAACATCCCTTATAGACAATTAGTTGGCCTCCAAAGCACTGATGAAAGCTAAGAACGCCCCACACCCTTTTCGCACTATTCTTTCACCTTTAGTTCAGACACCACATTGGATAGGTAATTCCTTCTCTCACCTATCAGCAGTACCTCCTCATCCTCAGAAGTCTTCAATATCATGCTCTTAGTAGCACAATCCACGTTTGCCCGATGCTTAACTAACCAGTCCATACCTAAGATCAGATCAAACTCACCGAACGGCAATTCCATCAAGTCTGCCGGGAAAATAATCTCTTGCACTTCTAAAGGCATATTCCTAAATAATTTGTTCACCACTACAGATTGTCCTAAAGGGCTAATCACAGTCATTTCCCTACAAACAGTCTCAGATTCTATACCCAAAGTCCCAGACACAGTACTAGCAACATATGAATGTGTAGACCCGGTATCTATCAAAGCTATAAAGCGTACACCAAATATAAGGAATGTACCGGTTATGACGTCCGGTGCGCCACCATCCTCTCGCTGTCTAGCAGCATAAACCAATCTAGGTTGTCTTGCGTCTGTATTACCAGCACCTTTGCCCTGTGCTCCACGCCCTCGACAAAATGCTTTGAAAGGAGGAATTAGTGCCAAATGAGACTGTGGGGAAAGGAGTATTCGGCTTGTGGCTATAAAAGGAGGGGGCCAAATGCTTTGAAAGGTTCTTTGAGCTTTCATTAGTTTTTCTTTTCTCCCCTTAATCAGTTTTCCCATAGCCATATTCTCCCAATTCCCAAAATTTCCTATAGCCGAATCTTTTATGCCGAATTCTCTTATAGCCAAACTCCCCTATTGCCGAATTACCATCATCCTTCCTTATCGAAATTCCTATTTGTACCAAACCCTTGTTGTTTTCCTCTATTACAAATCAATTATTATCTACTATCAGTCAAGGTTAGAAGTCGAATTAGGACACAGGATCAAAAGTGGATTTGGTAAGTATTCAGTTAACCTCTTTTGTATGTTTTGCTAAAAGCTGAAGTGCTATCTAATTTTTTTTCGTTAACCCTGTAATTAACAAGGGTAAGGTTCAGAGATTGCAAGCGTGGTAATGATCGTTAGCGAGTGGTAAGTGTACTCAACTCGATTATGATTGTTTAAATGAATGGCCGAATGTGAGTATGGTCTATAGGGGTGATTTGTGTGGTTTATGAGTCACTCGACTTTTGATGGTGTATGTGTAAGTGTCGATCTAGGGGATACTCGTGATTAGCTACGGAAGGCTATTATAACCCGGTGGCACACGGTAAGGTTACGATAAGGTTTCAACTTTTGGTAGATATTTTGATTAAGTATGGGTGATTGACTGAAGGTTGGTTGGTTGCAGGTTCAGGATCAAGGATAGTATAGCACGTCACGGTGACTTGGGGTGTACAAACACAACAGACACACGATATCGATAATACCGAAAAGCCAGAAAGTCGAAAATGGCTAAATGGGCCCGATGGGCCCTGATGCTGAGTTTGATGAAATTGTTTGGTTGGTTATATGAATTGAGTTAGTCATGCATGTTACATGATCTGGAATTATTTTGGGCCTAATAGGCCATATGGATGAGATGTGGGCCTAATGGGCCGTAAGGATGTGATTTGGGCTTGATGGGCTTTATGGGGACGTAAACAAGTATGTTGGGGTTTAATGGACTTTAAGCCTAGTTCTGAACAACTCTTAAACTGCATAAGGCTTAATCTAATGATTAAACATGTTCGTGCACAAGTCGCTGGGTTATAGTGTGGCAACGGACATATGCATGTCTAGGATTTGATCTAGGGAGGGCTTAGTACTTAAGCAGTCCTAGCGGCCCACCTCCTCTTCTCTGGAATCCTACTTGGTGCATAGTGTCTGTTCACTCTAGCCGCAAGGATTTGTTAATGGGCCAAAGTTCACAACTAAAACCCGAGATGGACCAAATACCCCTGATTTAGAAATTACCAAAATATCCTTAGATTAGTAAAAATACTAAAATACCCCGAATTCGTAAAAATACCAAAATACCCTTTATTTACGGAATGACCAAAATATCCCTGACTTACAAAATTTCCAGAGTATCCCTATTTTGCAAAATTTCCTAAATACTTTTGTAGAGTAGATTTACAAAATTACCCTTGGGTAGTGAAATGACTAAAATACCCTTAAGTGCCGAAGGTGTGAAAGTATGTATGTTGCATTCATGAAATATATGTTGCATTCGGGTGGGTTACGATGATACGGAGGAAGATTTGAGGATCGCATAGTCGTTTGACGACCGTGTATCCACCGGTGGCTTTAAGCCCATTATAGCAGCTTTGTTGTAATGTTTGAGTAGTGCCGCTGCTAGAGCTACCTTTGGAGTGTAGGGATGGGTGGGTTGATATTCATATCCCCACAGGTGTGTAGGGTTGGAAGGGAAATAGTGTGTAGGGTTGGATTTAGGATGGGTGCATTGCATTCACGTGATACTGATGTGTATGAGGTCGTTGTGGGCTAGGGCCCAAGGCCATCGTTTTTGATAGGGCTTAGGCCCAATGTAATAATTTTATGTTGATTGGATTACCAAGGGTCATACACATTGCGTTTTGAAACTTGCCCTTTTTTATTAAATGATTCAAGTGATCCTCAGTAAATGGCTCGAAGTGGGAGAGGACTCGGAGATGGCCACACTACAAGATATTTAGAAGTTTTATTTATTTGTTGTAGAAGACATGATTTTAATTGCTTTATTTTCATTGGATGTAATAAGGCCTTATACTCCGATTTGACTTTAGATTTTGAGTTTTGTTATTATTGTTTTAACTGTTTACTTAGTTATTAAACCAGAATAAATTTCTTATGTTTAAACATGGTTTTCGAAATACTTCAAATAATAAAATGGGCTTTTATCATTACTTAACAAGATGTCAAGGATTTTTGGGCTTTTAGGCCCTAAACATTAACTTAGCAAAACTATTTTGAATTGTGCCTTTGATGTGACATACCCCGATTCGGTCATAACGTCTGGGTCGGGTTTGAGGTGTTATATTTAGTGCTACTAGAGCCCGATTGCAAAGCTCGGGCTGTGAAATGGGCCTTAGATTTTGGGTTTTAAAAATAAATTGATTAAAAAATTTTTGCAGGATTCTTGAAGTGTGGTTCACCGAGCCCTCGACGTCGAGCCAAGTAAGTTTTCTGTGTTTACCTTTGTTTAAATTATTGAACTATATCTACATATTGGGCTACTTTAAAATAGGTTTTTAGAGACTAAAGCCCGTAGGAAACCTAAGCATGTAGTGGATTCACGACTGCGAAACAACTTTTAAATTGTTATTTACATAAGACATGCGCTTTAAATAGTGGAATTACGAACTAATTTCATAAAAATTCTAATCTAGAAATACGCACGCAACGATGAGCGCTAGAAGAGGTGCAAGAGGCCGCGGTAGAGGCTGTGAAAGTGTTAGGGCTGGGTCATCGGCATCAGGCCATATGCCCAACGTTGGAGTAGGGGAGGCTCCGGCCTCACCAGTAGCTAAAATAGGACCATATGAACTGGCGACTGCTATGGAAGATGCAGTATCGCAAGCTATGCTAAGGATTTTGGAAAGGGTTCTTGGGCCCAATAATGGTACAGGAAATCATGGGTCGATCGTGGAGCGACTCTGAGCAAATGAGACAGATATCTTCAAAGGAATAGCTAAGGTGGCCCCAAACGTGGCTGAGTACTAGTTGGAAGCCACAGAAAGAATAATGGACGACCTGGATTGCACGATGGAGAAAAATTTGAAAAGGGCGATATCTTTACTCCGGGAGGAAGCTTATCAGTGGTGGTTGACCGTAAAGGAAGGCAACCAACTAGAACAGATCACAGGGGAGTTCTTCAAGTCGACTTTCCTGGGGAAGTATATTGGAGCAGGCTATGTGGATGCCTGAAGGAAGAAGTTTTTGAGCCAGACTCAGGGAGATAAGTCGGTCGCAGAGCGCGAGGCTGAGTTTCTGCGCCTTAGTTGGTATGCCAAAGGAATAGTCACAATAGAATATGAGAGATGCATACGGTTAGAGGATGGGTTAAGAGACAACCTTTGGGTACTTATAGCCCCACAGAGGGAGCGAGATTTTGTAGTTTTGGTGGAGAAAGCAAAGATAGCAAAGGAAGTAAAGCACACGGAGCACCTCAACCGAGAGAAGGAGAAGGGCAAGAAAAAATGGAACGTGGAAGCTATGGGGGCTAGACAGAGGCCTACGAGGAGGGCCAAAGTGAACGGGCCGGTTAGAGCTGGGGCCCCTATTGCTGCTGCTAATAACTGAATACCACAGTGTGCTAGGTATGGGAAAAGGCATACGGGTGAATGTTGGAGGAGGATGGGAGCGTGTTTGAGCTGTGGATCTATGGAACATAGGATTAGGGAGTGCCTGAGAAGGTTAGATCAGGTGCGACCCTAGGGCAAAGGTGATTTCCAGCCGCAGAGAGGTGGTCAAAACCACCAAGGGGCCGTGGTCAAGCAAGAGATGGCAATGGCGCAGGACGAGGACTGGAGTACCGGGCAGAGGTGCAGGTCAGGTAGAGGCGAGACAACTAGCGTTAGTTTATGCTGCTCGTCGAAGAGAGGAAGATGATGCACCAGATGTGATAACAGGTACGTTCCTTATTTGTGAGCTACCTTATATTGCTCTAATTGATGTGGGGTCGACACATTCGTACATTGCATACAATAGGACTGAAACTGTAGGGGTTGAGTTTGAAACCATTGGGAATGAAATGATTGTGCTAAGTCATTTAGGGCAGTTGGTGAAAGTTAGTAAGTTGTTTAGGAATGTACCATTGGTAGTTCAAGGAGTTACTTTCTTAGCGGACTTGATGAAATTACCATTTGGTGAGTTCGACCTCATCTTAGGCATGGATTGGTTAATGATGCACCAAGCTACTCTAGATTGTGCTGCGAAGCAGATGGTTTTAAGAACTATAGAAGGTGATGAAGTAGTAATGATCGAGGAACGGTGTGATTATGTGTCAAATGTGATTTCGACTGTAAGGGAAAAGAAGTTGGTGAGGAAGGCTGTGAAGCTTACTTAGTCTATATCAGTGATTTGAAATCTAAGAGTTTTACTGTTAATGATTTGAGAATAGTAAAAGAATTCCCTGATGTTTTTCCGAAAGAATTGCCTGGGTTACCTCCCAAGAGGGAGGTGGAGTTTGGAATAGAATTGTTACCTGGTACGGCTCCAGTGTCCATTGCACCTTATAGGATGGCACCGAAGGAGCTGGTAGAGTTGAAGGCCTAGATTCAGGAGTTATTGGATCGCGGATTTATTAGACCAAGTGTGTCTCCATGGGGAGCACTGGTATTATTCGTGAAGAAGAAGGATGGGTCCATGAGGATGTCCATCTACTATAGGCAGTTAAACAAGTTAACCATTAAGAATAAGTACCCTCTGCCCAGGATAGATGACATTTTTGATCAACTTAGGGGAGCCTCAATTTTCTCGAAGATTGACTTGCGTTCAGGGTACCATCAACTGAGAATTAAGGAAGCAGATGTGTATAAGACAGCTTTCAGAACTCGTTATGGACGTTACGAGTTTTTGGTGATGCCTTTTGGGCTAACGAATGCACCTACTACTTTTATGGATCTCATGAACCGAGTTTTTCAACCGTATCTAGTCCAGTTCGTAGTAGTTTTTACAGATGACATCATAGTATACTCAAGAACGAAGGATGATCATGATTCACACTTAAGGATTGTGTTGCAGATTCTAAGGGAAAAGCAACTTTATGCTAAGTTAAGCAAGTGCGAATTATGGCTAAGTGAAGTCACTTTCTTAGGGCATGTGTCTCAGCTGAGGGGATTAGAGTTGATCCTCAGAAAGTGGAAGCAGTGTTGGATTGGAAACGACCTAAGACGGTGTCAAAAATTCAGAGTTTTCTAGGTTTGGCAGGATACTATAGGCGGTTTGTTGAAGGGTTCTCCCAAATCGCTGCACCCTTGACCAAACAGCAAGAGAGCTTTGAGAAGCTTAAGAGGGTTTTAACAGAGGCCCCTGTTTTGATTCAGCTGGAGCATGGAAAGGAGTTTATGGTTTATAGCGATGCGTCACACGTGGGCTTGGGCTGTGTTTTGATGCAGGAAGGGAAGGTGGTTGCTTATGCGTCTCGCCAACTTAAAGCTCACCGGGGGTGATCGTTGTTTTCGCGATATCAAAGTCTTAAAATTTATAAAAAGAATGATCAAACCTGGAAACTAACTATGAGAACAATTTGAGGCAAGTGTACCTATCGAACAGTAGTATAGTTAAGGCAAGACCGGAATGTCGAACCCAAAGGAACCAAAAGTACTGATATTAACTCTCTTTTTCTTATTTAGCCTAAGAATTAAATGATTTGTTTATCTAATCTAAAATAATTAACTACTAAACTAAAGACTCTAAGATGAAGAAGAATGAATTTGGGAAAATAACTTGAGGAAAAACTAATTGATTAAAATGACACCCAAGGAAGAATCCACCTAGACTTCACTTGTTATCTAACTCTGAACCAGACGATTTATTCACTTGACTTGATCCGTAAGATTTCCTAAGTTATCTTAATCCCTCTCTCGAGGCGACTAACATCTAACCCTAGGTTGATTAATTGAAATCTCTTTCTAATTAAAACCCCTAGAATCGCATTAACTCGATATATGGACTCCCATATTAGGTTTCACCCTAATCCGGCGAAATCTCGTCACCCTATCTCTAGGCCCACGATCAACTCTGCTTAATTATGCTAGTTCTACTCTTAAGCAGGGACTTTTTTTCCTCCACCTAAGTACATCATACTTGAATTAATATCCTAAAAATATCAACACAAGAATTAAGAACACATAATTAAGAACAAGTTAAATATTTATCATATAGTTCAGCAAACGATAACAAGATTCATCTTAGGGTTCATCCCCCTCAGGTATCTGAGGGTTTAATTCATAATGATAGTAGGAAACATCTCAAAAGAAAAGATAAAACAAAACATAAGAAATCCCTAAAACCCCCTGAAGGAATTGAAGGAGAGATCCTCTACCTTGAGTATGATTTCAGCCTCTTGAGAGGGATCAAATGGCTATCTTCGAGTAAATCCCCACAAATCTGCCCTCTTTGGCCTAGTTAGACGCCCCTTGACTAAAGCTTTGGGTTCCCCCTCTTCTGGTCATACTTAGGGTGTTTATATAGGCTTTTGAATATGTTTCTTTGCCCCTAAGTATCCAAATCTGAATGAAACTCTTCTTTCCTGTGATAGGGACACGCCCATGGCACACGCCCGTGTAAGTCGTGGCCAGGCCGTGTTCGAACCTGTTGAGTGGGGCACGGCCGTGTGGTCTTGGGCCAGGCTGTGTGGATTTCGTGATATGGCCCATTTACTCTGTTTTGGGCCTATTTTTCTGTTCTTTTCATCATTGGGTGCTCTCCTGAGTATAGAACATGAAATAAAGGATTAAGAGCACCAAATTACACTATTTAGGGCTTAAATCATCCAAAAGGACGCTAAATGTGGGCCTAATATATGTTACTTTTACGGTTTATCAAATACCCCCACACTTAAGCTTTTGCTTGTCCTCAAGCAAAATTCTCAACTCACAATTAAAACGAACTTCCTTGATTCGTAATATTTATTAATAATGTTTCATCATAATTCAAAGATAATTCATACATGGATAATTAATCTCAAAGAGTTCTAGAGATTCAAATAATCAAAGTCATACATTTATAGCCTGAAAACGTTAGGTGTTTCCCCTTACCTAAATAAATACCCTTGATTCGAAATTGACAAGAGTTGACATCCTCACTAATGATTCACTCAAATCACTTAAAGTGTTTAAGGTTCAAAGTTAAGCACTCAATAGTCAAACATGAATAGTTAATCCCATAGGCTTGCATGAAAATCAAATCTCCACCACTATAATATGAGATGATACACAAATCAAAAGGTCTTTAACAGGGTTGTAAGGGGGTTTGGGTTAAAGGTGTGGATAAAGGCTGAATTAGAGGGTTAGAATCAAGATTGACTTGACAAATTACCTAACTAGAAAAATGAACTAATCTTAAATAATTACATCAATTGAAAACTAATAATACGAGCTTTTTATTCGAGATTTTAAATTTACATGTATAAGCTCAGCTAACATAGAACTAATAATGAATATACTTCAATTTTTTTTAACAATAAGTCAAATGATGAATTTACTACTAAAATAAAATAATTAGGCAACCAATCAAATCAAATCCCAATATAAGGGTAGTCAAATGGAATGGTGATAACAAATACAAAGGGTTTTGGTTTAATATTAGTGGGTAAGTTAATAAAAAGGGTTGTTAGGATCAAATGGGTTCACTAGGGGTTAATTATGAAGGTAGGCTTTTAATGGAATGAGTGGGTTAAATCCTAGGTGCCTTTATCATCTCTGTATATCAAATCAAATCTGGAGTCTCGACATGTATAAACAATGCAAGTTATAGAATAACAGATCAATGTTGACACATTCATAATAAATAAAGTGAGCAAAAAAAAAAGAATATAAGCTCTAAAAAGGCTCAAAATATCACAACAATTATGGGTGTTTGATATCAACCTCGTAAATTTCAAACTTCAAGATAATAATTAGATTCAGGTAGACAACCTAACGAAAATTTTTAATTTAATGAAAATTAGACTTATCATGCTTGATTCTCTAGTATTCTTAAAGTTTGATCATCAATGCACAATTATCAATGACTTAATCCAAGAAATTTCAAAAAAATCATAAATCAAAGGAAAATTTCATTCCAATCATAATATGAGAAAATTACTTCAAGACGAGTTATCATTCAGGGATTTGAGAGTAATGCAGAAAGTTAGGCACTTTCTCGAAATAACAATTCACCCCCCACACTTAAGATGTACATTGCCCTCGATGTATAAACATGTATATGCAATTTAGTAGAGAGGGAGAGATGAAACTTCTTGAATATGGATGGTTTCCTTGAGTTGGGAGTCCTGAGGTCTGGTAGCTAATACCTTGCTCTGCGCTAGATGAAGAAATTGGGGAGCTCGTAGAGAATTAGCCAGGAATTATTAAGACATATTTAATATAAACTAAATATATAATTAAAGACAAGAAAGATAAAGAGAAATTGGGGATGGGAAGTGGTTGAGAAGAGGGAGGGAGGGTTGGTTTATATAGAATTTCAAATCTAGTAGTGTCGACCACGGCCGTATCGCACGGCCGTGGGGTTTTGTCGGTGCCCATGGTGTAGTGGTTGGAGTCCGTGACTCAAAGATTTTATTTATTCTGACTCGTGCTGTTTCTGCCATATCAGTACGGAGATTCTTTGTACCTATACGGCCATGGCCACGGTCGTGTGTAAAGTCGTGTGGCTTGCAATTTTGTATTTTTGGTTAGTTTATAGTTAGGTGTTATAAAGAGAGAATAAAATAAAATGAATAAGATGAACAATTTAGAAGTTAATAGGGTTAGTACTCAGGTTGCCTCCCGAGAAGTGCTCGTTTATAGTCTTAAGCTAAACTCTCCTCTCATTTGTATATTCATAGTGGATTGGGGAGTTGAAAGTCCTTCGATCATGATAGAGTTTAAGACGAGTAGCGTTTATTTTCAAAGTACTGAACATAGGGTTACTTACCTCAACTGTTCCGTACGGAAAAACATCGATTACCTTGAAAGAGATTCCTTTACTGGTGTTAGGATCAGGAGGGGACACTCGTGGATCTGCTTTATCTAGTAATACCTGATCTCAGATTTTGAAACTGTCTATCTCGTAGGGTGGCCTTGGTTCTGCTTCGTGTATCCCTAGTTCTTATTTAAAATATTTCTTCTCCTCTTCTAGTTCAAAGATCTGAATCCTTTGTTCTTCGTGAGCTATTCCTTTATTGGCACAGTGTCTTGGATCGAACTCAGTTGTGTTCTTTTGTGGTGCTTCCTAGAAAGAAGGGTTAACCAAATGGTCATCAATAGAATTTACTTTCTCACCTTGGTTATTCGATGTTCTAGCTAAATCAAGGGCTTGAAGAGTGACTATCTCTTCACCTACACAGAGTATGAGTTCACCTGCGTCAACATCAATTTTAGTTCTGGCAGTTACTAAAAATAGTCGTCCTAAAATTAGGGGGATCGTGTTGTCCTCATCCATGTCTAAAATGACAAAGTCTACTGGGAATACAAATTTATCAATCTTCACAAGTACATCTTCAATTATACCCCTAGGAACCCTAATAGTTTTATCAGTTAATTGAATGCTCATCCTAGTTTGTTTGGGTTTCCTTAGACCTAGTTGTTTAAACAATTTATAAGGCATGACATTTATGCTTGCCCCTAAATCAACTAACGTATTATCAATAGATAAACTACCAATTAATCATGGAATTGTAAAACTCCCTGGATCTTTTAATTTCAGTGGTAGTTTATTTTTCAACATTGCTGAGCACACTGCATTCAGTTCCACATGCGATTCCTCGTCTATCTTCCGTTTATTTGTCAATAGTTTCTTTAAAAATTTCCTGGAATCTGGCATCTGCAAAAGAGCCTCAAGAAATGGTAAGTTAATATGTAATTTCTTTAAAAGTTTAAGAAACTTACCGAACTGTTCCTTTGTGTCGTCTTTCGTTATTGCTCAGGGATATGGTATGCGAGGTTTGTACTCTTTGATTACTAGTTTTGGCTTGTTATCGACCTCAACCATATATTCTTCTACCGTATTCTTTTGTTTTGAATTAGGCTCGTCTAATCCTTCACTATCTTGAGCTATTATGTCTTGAATTTTCTCCCTTGGGTTAGTCTCGGTGTTGTTTGGTAGTCTTCCCTGTGGTCTCTCAGACGTTTTCTTAAGTTGCCCGATTTGATCCTTGAACTCTTGTGCCAATGCCTCAAGTTTTGTTTCTATCTTTTGGAAACGTGTTTCTGTATTTTGAGACTATATTTCTATGGCTGCTATGAAGTTTGTCAGCATCTCTTCAAGGTTCGAAACTTCTTTTCCCATGGGTAGAAATTTGTTGTTGGAAGTTTTGGGATGGTTGTTGCCTTTGATTTCTTTGATCGCCCCATGAGAAATTGGGGTGGTTCTTCCAACCTGGATTATAAGTATTACTATAAGGGTTATTGTTAGATCGAAAATTATTACCCATATAGTTCATTTGTTTGCTCTCAATGCCCTGTCCGTAGGGTGGGTACTCAGGATTCGCTACTCCTTCACTTGGGTCACACTGCATAACTGGATGTGCCTGCGAAGAACCATAGAAACTATCAAATTTTTTCTGTAGCAACTCTACATGATTTGATAGCGTGGTTACTGCATCAATGTTGAAAACTTCGGCTGCTTTGGCTGGCCTTGTCCTTGTAACTTGCCGCTGATAGTTATTCAATGACATTTCTTCTATAAACTCGTAAGCTACTTCAGGAGTTTTGTTGTTCAGGGTTCCGTCGGTAGCTGAATCGATTAGTTTCCGTGTTGAAGGGTTCACACCATTTTAAAAAATTTAGACTTGTAGCCACAAAGGTAATCCGTGGTGTGGGCACTTTCTCAACAAATCCTTGTATCTCTCCCATGCATTGTAAAGTGTCTCTGAATCTATCTGCACAAAAGAAGAGATATCATTCCTTTATTTGGCCGTTTTGGCCAGTGGAAAATATTTTAATAAAAATTTTTCGGTCATTTGATCCCATGTAGTGATTAACCCTCGTGGAAGAGAATGCAACTACTATTTGGCTTTATTTCTCAGAGAACAGGGAATAACCGAAGACGGATGGCATCATCAGAAACGCCACTTATCTTGAAGGTATCGCAGAATTCTAGAAAATTCGCTAAGTGTGTGTTAGGATCCTCATCCTGCAAACCATCAAACTGAACAAACTGTTGTATCATCTGTATAGTGTTAGGTTTCAGTTCAAAATTATTTGCAGCAATAGTAGGCCCAACAATACTAGACTCAGTTCCTGTTAAACTAGGTTTAGCATAATCATACATAGTACGTGGAGCATGATGTTCGGCCATCTCTGGACGTGACAGATTATTCTCAGCCATCTCTTCGGTGGTATTAATTTCAGCTTCTTGCTATTTTTCTATGTAGTTTAAGCTTCGCCTTATCTCTCTGTGATTTCTACGGACGGTACCTTCAATATCACTGTCGTAGAGTAAGGGTCCTGTCGGGTTCCTTCCAGTCATAAACTAGAGGTACCTAAAAGGAACAAAAGAAAGAAGAAAATCTAGAAAAATAAAAATAAAATTTAATTGCAAAAATAAAAATAAATATGGCTAAAGTAATAAAAATTAAGCTTTCTTAATATTTCAGTTCCCCGGCAACGGTGCCAAAAACTTGATCATTGTTTTCGCGATGTCAAAGTCATAAAATTTACAAGAAGAATAATCAAACCTGGAAACTAACTATGAGAACGATTTGAGTCAGGCGTACCTATCGAACAGTAGTATAGTTAAGGCAAGATCGGAATGTCGAACCCAAAGAACCAAAAGTACTGATACTAACTCTCTTTTTATTATTTAGCCTAGGAATTAAATGATTTGTTTATCTAATCTAAAATTAATTAACTACTAAACTAAAGACTCTAAGACGAAGAAGAATGAATTTGGGAAAATAACATGAGGAAAAACCAATTGATTAAAACGACACCCAAGGAAGAATCCACTTAGACTTCACTTGTTATCTAACTCTGAACCAGGCGATTTATTCACTTGACTTGATCCGTAAGATTCCATAAGTTATATTAATCCTTCTCTCGAGGTGACTAACGTCTAACCCTAGGTTGATTAATTGAAATCTTTTTCTAATTAAAATCCCTATAATCGCATTAACTCGATCTATGGACTCTCATATTAGGTTTCACCCTAATCCAGCAAAATTTTGTCACCCTATCTCTAGGCCCGCGATCAACTCCGCTTAATTATGCTAGATCTACTCTTAGGCAGAGACTTTTGCTCCTCCACCTAAGCACATCATACTTGAATTAATACCCCAGAAATATCAACACAAGAATTAAGAACACATAACTAAGAACAAGTCAAATATTTATCATATAGTTCAGCAAACGATAACAAGATTCATCTTAGAGTTCATCCCCCTCAGGTATCTGAGGGTTTAGTTCATAATGATAATAGGAAACATCTCAAAAGAAAAGATAAAGCAAAACATAAGAAATCCCTAAAACCCCCTGAAGGAATTGAAGGAGAGATCTTCCGTCTTGAATATGATTTTGGCTTCTTGAGAGGGATCAACTAGCTATCTTCGAGTAAATCCCCACAAATCTGCGCTCTTTGGCCTAGTCGGATGCCCCCTGACTAAAGCCTTGGGTTCCCCCTCTTCTGGTCATACTTAGGGTGTTTATATAGGCTTTTGAATATGTTTCTTTGCCCCTAAGTATCCAAATTCGAGTGAAGCTCTTCTTTCCTGCGATAGGGACACGCCCATGGCACACGCCCATGTAAGTTGTTGCCAGGCCGTGTTCGAACCCGTTGAATAGGGCACGGCCGTGTGGTTTTGGGCCAAGTAGTGTGGATATCGTGATATGGCCCATTTACTCTATTTTTGGCCCATTGTTCTGTTTTTTTCATCATTGGGTGCTCTCATGAGTATAAAACATGAAAATAAAGAATTAAGAGCACCAAATTACACAATTCAGGGCTTAAATCATCCAAAAGCATGCTAAATGTCGGCCTAAAATATGTTACTTTTACGGTTTATCAGGGGGAATTACCCAACCCACGATTTGGAGTTGGCATTAGTGGTATTCGCTCTTAAGATTTGGAGGCACTTTTTGTATGGAGAGAAGTGCACCATCTATATGGATCACAAGAGTCTAAAGTATCTTTTAACTCAGAAGGAGTTGAATTTGAGACAGCGCATATGGATTGAGCTGTTAAAGGATTATGATTGCAGGATCGAATATCACCCGGGCAATGCTAAGGTGGTGGTTGATGCCTTAAGTCGTAAGGCTATGTTGGACTTGAGGGTAATGTTTGCTCGATTAAGTTTGTGTGACGATGGGAGTTTGTTAGCCGAGTTAGAAGTGAAGCCACTGTGGGTTGAGCAGATTAAAGTTAAGTAGTCATTGGATGAAACTCTGGGTGCTCGATTCGAGCAAACAGAGAATGGGGAAACGATAGATTTTAGGTTAAATAGTGACGGGTTATTGTGTTTCCATGGTAGAAATTGTGTGCCAAGGGACAAAGAGATAAGGAAGTCTATACTACAGGAAGCACATAGTAGTTCCTATGCTATGCACCCAAGAGGTAACAAGATGTATCGAGACTTACGGGAACTTTTTTGGTGGCCAGGTTTCAAACGCGAGGTTACGGAGTTTTGTGGGAAAATGTTTGGTATGTCAGCGAGTGAAAGAGGAACATCAACTTCCATGAGGTTTACTCTAGCTGATTAAGATTCTGCTATGGAAGTGGGAACGGGTTACCATGGATTTCATTAGTGGGCTACCCTTGACCCCTACTAGAAAGGACAATGTGTGGGTTATAGTGGATCAGTTAACTCTTCCCATTTTATACCGGTCCGCACCGACTACTCATTACAGAAATTTGCAAAGTTGTTTATGGTGGAGAAGATGAAGTTGCATGGTGTTCCGGTTTCTATTATATCTAATAGAAAACCTCGTTTTACATATTGCTTTTGGAAGAAGTTGCATGAAGCACTGGGTATGAGGTTGGATTTCAGTATAGCATTTCACCCTCAGACTGATGGTCAGTCGGAAAGGGTAATTCAGGTATTGGAGGATATGCTAAGAGGGTGTGTAATTGAGTTTCAAGGAAGTTGGGAGGATTACTTGCCGTTAGCTGAATTTGCGTATAACAATAGTTATCAAGCAAGTATTGGAATGGCACCATATGAAGCAGTGTATGGACGAAGATGTTGTACTCTGACTTGTTAGACTGAGTTGGGTGAGCGGCGAGTTCTAGGTCCAGAGTTGGTAGCAGACACCGAAGATAAGGTAAAGTTGATTCGGGGTCGGTTGAAGGAGGCGTCGAATAGGTAGAAGTCGTATGTCAATCTCAAATGGAGAGAGATTAAGTATGCGGTGGGGGACTTGGTTTTTCTCAAGGTTTCCCCTTGAAAGAAGGTGTTAAGGTTTGGTCAGAAGGGGAAGTTAAGCCCTAGATTCATCGTGCCATACTGGGTATTGAAGCGAATTGGGCCAGTTGCCTACCACCTGGAATTGCCTTCTGAACTGAGCCAAATACACGATATGCTCCATGTATCAATGCTAAGGCATTACCCTCAGGACCGTCTCACATTGTGTCAGTCGAGGAGATCAAGGTTAGATGTCAGCAATGCCGAAAAGTTGGAAAGCCTAAAGTGCCTAAATGGGCCCGGTGGGCCCTGAGGCTAAGTTTGAGAAAATTGTTTGGCTGGTTATACTAATTGAGTTAGTCATGCATGTTACATGATTTGGAATTGTTTTGGGCCTAATAGGCCATATGGATGAGATTTGGGCCTAATGGGTCGTAAGGATGTGATTTGGGCTTGATGGGCTTTATGGGGACGTAGACAAGTATGCTAGGGTTTAATGGACTTTAGGCCTACTTCCGAACAACTCTTAAACCGCATAAGACTTAATCTAATGATTAAACATGTCCGTGGACAAGTCGCTGGGCTAGAGTGTGGCAACGGACATATGCATGTCTAGGATTGGATCTAGGGAGAGCTTGGTACTTAAGCGGTCCTAGCGACCCACCTCCTCTTCTCTGGAAATCGACCTGGTGTATATGTCTGTTCACTCTAGCCGCAAGGATTTGTTAATGGGCCAAAGTTCACAACTAAAACCCGAGAGGGACTAAATACCCCTGATTTGGAAATTACCAAAATAACCTTAGATTAGTAAAATTACTAGCATACCCCTGATTCATAAAATTACCAGAATACCCTTGATTTGCGGAATGACTAAAATATCCCTGAACTACAAAATTTCCAAAGTATCCCTATTTTGTAAAATTTCTTAAATACCCTGTAGAGTAGATTTATGGAAATACCGTTTGGTAGTGAAATGACTAAAATACCCCTAGGTGCCGAAGGTGTGAAAGTGTGTATGTTGCATTCATGAAATATATGTTGCATTTGAGTGGGTTATGATGATACGGAGGAAGATTTGAGGATCGCATTGTCACTTGACGACCGTGGATCCACCGGTGGCTTTAAGCCCATTATAGTAGCTTTGCTGTAACGTTTGAGTAGTGTCGCTGCTCGTGCTACCTTTGGAGTGTAGGGATGGGTGGGTTGCTATTTATATCCCCATAGGTGTGTAAGGTTGGAAGGGAAATGGTGTGCAGGGTTGGATTTGGGATGGGTGCATTGCATTCATGTGATACTGATGTGATATGAGGTCATTGTAGGCTAAGGCTCAAGGCCTCCGTTTTTTATAGGGCTTAGACCAAATGTGATAATTGTATGTTGATTGGATTACCAAGGGTTGTACACACTGAGTTTCGAAACTCACCCCTTTTTATTAAATGTTTCAGGTGATCCTTAGTAAATGGCTCGACGTGGGAGAGGACTCGGAGATGGCCACACTACAAGATATTTAAAAGTTTTATTTATTTGTTTAAGAAGACATGATTTTAATTGCTTTATTTTCATTGGATGTAATAAGGCCTTATACTCTAATTTGACTTTAGATTTTGAGTTTTGTTATTATTGTTTTAACTGTTCACTTAGTTATTAAACCTGAATAAATTTCTTATGTTTAAACATGGTTTCCGAAATACTGCAAATAATAAAATGGGCTTTTATCATTACTTAACAAGATGTCAAGGATTTTTGGGCTTTTAGGCCCTAAACTTTAACTTAGCAAAATTGTTTTGAATTGTGCCTTTGATGTGATATTCTCAGATTCGAAAATAACATCATGGCTGGGTTTGGGATGTTACATTTAGTGGTATCAAACCCCGATTGCAAAGCTCGGGCTGTGAAATGGGCCTTAGATTTTGGGTTTTAAAAACAAATAGATTAAAAAGCTTTTGCATGATTCTTGAAGTGTGGTTCATCGAGTCCTCGACGTCGAGCCAAGTAAGTTTTCTATGTTTACCTTTGTTTAAATTACTAAACTATATCTACATATTGGGCTACATTAAAATAAGTTCTTAGGGACTAAAGCCCGTAGGAAACTTAATCCTGTAGTGGATTCACGACTGCGAAACAACTTTCAAATTATTACTTACATAAGACATGCGCTTTAAACAGTGGAATTACAAACTAATTTCATAAAAATTCTAATCCAAAAATACGCACGCAACGGTGAGCACTAGAAGAGGTGCAAAAGGCCACTACAGAGGCCGTGGAAGTGTTAGGGCTGGGTTGTCAGAGTCAGGCCATATGCCCAACGTTGGAGTAGGGTAGGCTCTGGCCTTACCAGTAGCTTAAACAGGACCATATGAATTGGCGGCTGCTATGGAAGATGCAGTATCACAAGCACTGCTAAGGATTTTGAAAAGGATTGTTGGGCCCAATAATGGTACAGGAAATCGTAGGTCGATCGTAGAGCGACTTCGAGCAAATGGGTCAGAGATCTTCAAAGCAATAGCTGGGGTGGCCCCGAACGTGGCTGAGTAGTGGTTGGAAGCTACAGAAAGGATAATGGACGACCTGGATTGCATGGTAGAGCAAAATTTGAAAGGGGCGATATCTTTACTTAGGGAGGAAGCTTATCAGTGGTGGTTGACCGTAAAGGAAGGTAACCAACTGGAGCAGATCACCTGAGAGTTCTTCAAGTCGACTTTCCAGGGGAAGTATATTGGAGTGGGCTATGTAGATGCCCGAAGGAAGGAGCTTTTGAGCCTGACTCACGGAAATAAGTCTGTAGCAGAGTACGAGGCTGAGTTTTTGCTTCTTAGTCAATATGCCAAAGGAATAGTCGCAACAAAATATGAGAGATGCGTACGGCTTGAGGATGGGTTAAGAGACAACCTTTGGGTACTTATAGCCCCACAGAGGGAGTGGGATTTTGCGGTTTTGGTGGAGAAAGCAAAGATAGTGGAGGAAGTAAAGCGCACGAAGAGCCTCAAACGAGAGAAGGAGAAGGGTAAGAACAAACAGAACGTGTAAGCTGTGGGGGCTAGATAGAGGTTAACGAGAAGGGCCAAAGTGAATGCGTCGGTTAGAGCCAGGGCCCCTTTTGCTGCTGCTAATAACGGAATACCACTTTGTGCTGGGTGTGGAAAAAGGCATATGGGTGGATGTTGGAGGAGGATGGGGGCATGTTTGAGCTGTGGGTCTATGAAACATAGGATTAGGGAGTGCCCGAGAAGGTCAAATCAGGTATGAGCCGAGGACAGAGGTGATTTCCAGCCGCAGAGAGGTGGTCAAGAACCACTAAGGGGCCGTGGTCAAGCCAGAGGTAGCAATAGCGCAGGACGAGGACGTGGAGCACCGGGCAGAGATGCAGGTCAGGCAAAGGCGAGATAGCCATCATTAGTTTATACTACTCGTCGCAGAGAGGAAGGTGATGCGCCAGATGTGATAACGGGTACGTTCCTTATTTGTGAGCTACCTTATATTATGCTAATTGATGTGGGGTCGACTCATTCGTACATTGCATGCAATAGGATTGAAACTGTAGGGGTTGAGTTTGAAACCATTGAGAATGAAATGACTGTGCTAAGTCCTTTAGGGTAGTCAGTGAAAGTTAGTAAGTTGTTTAGGAATGTACTGTTGGTAGTTCAAGGAGTTACTTTCTTAACAGACATGATGGAATTACCAGTTGGTGAGTTCGACCTTATCTTAGTCATGGATTGGTTGATGAGGCACCAAGCAACTCTAGATTGTGCTGCGAAGCGGATGGTGATAAGAACTATGGAAGGTGATGAAGTAGTAGTGATCGGGGAATGATGTGATTACTTGTCAAACATGATTTTGGCTTTAAGGGCACAGAAGTTGGTGAGGAAGGGCTGTGAAGCTTACTTACTTATATCAGTGATTTGGAATCTAAGAGTTTTACTGTTAATGATTTGAGAATAGTAAAAGAATTCCCTGATGTTTTTCCAGACGAATTGCCTGGGTTACCTCCCAATAGGGAGGTAGAGTTTGAAATAGAATTGTTACCTGGTACGGCTCTAGTGTCCATCGCACCATACAGGATGGCACCGAAGTAGCTGGTGCAGTTGAAGGCCCAGATTTAGAAGTTATTGTATTGCAGATTTATTAGACCAAATGTGTTTCCATGAGGAGCTCCGGTATTACTCGTGAAGAAGAAGGATGGGTCCATAAGGATGTGCATCGACTATAAGCTATTAAACAAGTTATCCATTAAGAATAAGTACCCTCTGCCTAGGATAGATGTCATTTTTGATCAACTTAGGGGAGCCTCGAACTTCTTGAAGATTGACTTGCGTTCAGGGCACCATCAACTGAGGGTTGAGGAAGCATATGTGTATAAGATAGCTTTCAGAACTCGTTATGGACATTACTAGTTTTTGGTGATGCCTTTTGGGCTAACGAACGCATCTACTGCTCTTATGGATCTTCTGAACTGGGGTTTTCAACCGTATCTAGACCAGTTCATAGTAGTGTTTATAGATGACATCTTAGTATACTTGAGAACAAAGGATGATCATGATACACACTTATGGATTGTGTTGCAGATTTTAAGGGAGAAGCAACTTTATGCAAGTTTAGTAAGTGCGAATTAAGTGCAAATTCTGGCTAAGGGAAGTCACTTTCTTAGGGCATGTGGTCTCAGCTGAAGGGATTAGAGTTGATCCTCGGAAAGTGGAAGCAGTATTGGATTGGAAATAACCTAAGACGGTGTCAGAAATTCAGAGTTTTCTAGGTTTGGCAGAATACTATAGGCAGTTTGTTGAAGGGTTCTCCCTAATCGCTGCACCTTTGACCAAGCTACTACGGAAAGGGGAGTCATTTGTGTGGACTGATAAATAGCAAGAAAGCTTTGAGAAGATTAAGAGGGTTTTAACGAAGGCCCCTGTTTTGATTCAGCCGAAGCATGGAAAGAAGTTTACGATTTATAGCGATGCGTCACACGTGGGCTTGGGCTGTGTTTTGATGCAAGAAGGGAAGGTGGACTTGAGGGCAATGTTTACTCGGTTAAGTTTGTATGACGACGGGAGTTTGTTAGCCGAGTTGCAAGTGAGGCCGCTGTGGGTTGAGCATATTAAAGTTAAGCAGTCATTGGATGAAACTCTGGGTGCTCGATTCGAGCAAATTGAGAATGGGGAAATTATAGATTTTGGGTTAAATAATGACGGGTTGTTGTGTTTCCATGGTAGAATTTGTGTGCCAAGGGACGAAAAGCTAAGGAAGTCTATACTACAGGAAGCACATAGTAGTTCTTATGGTATGCACCCTAGAACTAACAAGATGTATCGGGACTTACGAGAGCTTTATTGGTGCCTGGGTTTGAAGCGCGAGGTTACAGAGTTTGTGGGCAAATGTTTGGTATGTCGGAGAGTGAAAGCGGAAAATCAACTACCATCAGGGTTACTCTAGCCTATTAAGAATCCACTATGGAAGTGGGAGCGGGTTACCATGGATTTCATTAGTGGGCTACCCTTGATGCCTACTAAGAAGGACTTTGTGTGGGTTATAGTGGATCGGTTAACTAAGTCTGCCCATTTTATACTGGTCCGCACTGATTACTGATTACAAAAATTGGCAAGGTTGTATGTGGCGGAGATTGTGAAGTTGCATGGTGTTTCGATCGCTATTATATCTGATAAAAACCCTCGTTTTACATCTCGCTTTTAGAAGAAGTTGCATGAAGTACTAGGTAGGAGTTCAATTTCAGTACAGCATTTCACCCTCAGACTTATGGTCAGTCGGAAAGGGTAATTCAAGTATTTGAGGAAATGCTGAGAGGGTGAGTAATTGAGTTTCAAGGAAGTTGGGAGGACTACTTACCGTTAGCTAAATTTGTGTATACCAATAGTTATCAGGCAAATATTTGGAATGGTACCATACAAAGCACTATATGGACGAATATGTCGTACTCTGACTTGTTGGACCAACTTGGGTGAGCAGTGAGTAGCGGGTCTGGAGTTTGTAGCAGACACCGAAGATAAGGTAAAGTTGATTCGGGCTCAATTGAAGGAGGCAGCGGATAGGCAGAAGTCGTATGACAATCTCAAATGGAGAGAGATTGAGTATGCGGTGGGGGACTTGGTTTTTCTCAAGGTTTCCCCTTGGAAGAAGGTGTTAAGGTTTGGTCGGAAGGGCAAGTTAAGCCCTAGATTCGTCAGGTCATACCGGGTATTGAAGCGAATTGGGCCAGTTGCCTATCAACTAGAATTGCCTTCTGAACTGAGCCAAGTACACGATGTATTCCATGTACCAAGGCTAAGGCGTTATCGTTCAGACCCGTCTTACATCGTGTCAGTCGAGGAGATCGAGGTTAGACCAGACCTAACTTTTGAAGAGGGACCAATCCAAATACTTGATCAAGATGACAAGGTGCTAAGAAGGAAGTCTGTTCCTTTGGTCAAAGTGCTTTGGCGTAACCATAGTACGGAGGATGCTACTTGGGAACCTGAGGAGGCAATACATTGGCAATACCCGCACTTGTTTCAATCAGGTAAATTTTAAGGCCGAAATTTCTTTTTAGAGGGGTAGAGTTGTAACACCACAAAATCTCGAAACTTTAAATTTCTATGCACTGAGGTTGGTATGTATGAGTAGCACTTAAAATATTAATTTTATGGTACTATCGGGATTATTTGAGGTGTTAGAGATTGGGAAGACCATAGGGAAAAATTTATTTTTCTTGCTGTAGTGGACCCTAGTCTCAGGCATTAAGCCTCTTAAGCAGATTAAGGGAAAATAAGACACAAATGGGCTTGTGGTCCAGTGGCAAGTGGCCTCACTTAGGGAGCTATAAGGTGGCGTGATGGTCAGCTGAGGAGGTCCAAGGTTTGAGGCTTGGGAGTGGCATTTTGTGTAGTGTTTATGTTGCATAAGTGGACGGCCAGGGTTATGTTGGTTGTGAACTCTTGCCGTGGAGAGTTTGAAGTAATCTAGTATGAGGGTTGTGAAGGAAATTTCGGATAAGATTAAGGTGTTATCAGGAGAAAAGTTAGGAGATGATGATAGGCAGGAATTGGTGCCAAATGGGATTGTGGCGAAAGGAGTATTCTGCTTGTGGCTATAAAAGGAGAGGGCCGAGTGCTTTGAAAGGTTTTTTGAGCTTTCGTTAGTTTTTCTTTTCTCCCCCTTAATCAGTTTTCCCATAGCTAAATTCTCCCAATTGCCGAAATTTCCTATAGTCGAATCCTTTATGCTGAATTCTCTCATAGCCAAACTACCCTATTGCCGAATTACCATCATCCTTCCTTGTCGAAATTCCTATTTGTGCCAAACCCTTATTGTTTCCCTCCATCACAAATCGATTATTATCTACTACCAGTCAAGGTTAGAAGCTGAATTAGGCCGCATGATCAAAAATGGATTTGGTAAGTATTCTGTTAACCTCTTTTGAATGTTTTGCTAAAAGCCGAAGGGCTATCTAATTTTCTTATCGTTAGCCCTGTAATTAACATTGTTCAGGTTCAGAGATCGCAAGCGTGGTAAGGATCATTAGCGAGTGGTAAGCATACTCAACTCGATTATGGTTGTTTAAATGAATGGCCGAATGTGAGTATGGTCTATAGGGGTGACTTGTGTGGGTTATGAGTCACTCGAATTTTGATGGTGTATGTGTAAGTGCAGATCTAAGGGATACTCGTGATTAGCTAAGGAAGGCTATTAGAACCCGGTGGCACACGATAAGTTTACGGTAAGGATTTGGCTTTTGGTAGATATTTTGATTAAGTATGGGTGATTGACTGAAGGTTGGTTGGTTGTAGGTTTAATATCAGGGATAGTATAGCACGTCACAGTGACTAGGTCTGTACAAACACGACACACACATGATATCAGCAATGCTGGAAAATGGAAAAGTCGAAAGTGGCTACATGGGCCCAGTGGGCCCTGAGGCTAAGTTTGATGAAATTGTTTGGTTTGTTATACTAATAGAGTTAGTCATGCATGCTACATGATCTGGAATTGTTTTGTGCCTAATAGGCCATATGGATGAGAATTGGGCCTAATGGGTCGTAAGGATATGATTTGGGCTTGATGGACTTTATGGGGACGTAGACAAGTATGCTAGGGTTTAATGGACTTTAGGCCTACTTTTGAACAACTCTTAAACCGCATAATGCTTAATCTAATGATTAAACATGTCCGTGGACAAGTCGTAGGGTTAGAGTGTGGCAACGGACATATGCATGTCTAGGATTGGATCTAGGGAGAGCTTGGTACTTAAGTGGTCCTAGCGACCCATCTCCTCTTCTCTGGAATCCTACCTGGTGTATAGTGTCTATTCACTCTAACCGCAAGGATTTGTTAATTGGCCAAAGTTCACAACTAAAACCCGTGAGGGACCAAATACCCTTGATTCGTAAAATTATCAAAATACCCTTGATTTATGGAATGAGCAAAATATCCCTAATTTACAAAATTTCTAGAGTATCCCTATTTTGTAAAATTTCCTAAATACCCCTGTAGAGTAGATTTGTAGAAATACCCTTGGGTCGTGAAATGACTAAAATACCCCTAAGTGCCGAAGGTGTGAAAGTGTGTATGATGCATTCATGAAATATATGTTGCATTTGGGTGGGTTATGATGATACGGATGAAGATTTGAGGATCGCATAGTTGCTTGACGATCGTGGATTCACCAATGGCTTTAAGCCAATTATAGTAGCTTTGCTGTAACGTTTGAGTAGTGCCGCTGCTGGTGCTACCTTTGGAGTGTAGGGATGGGTGGGTTGATATTTATATCCCCACAGGTGTGTAGGGTTGGAAGGGAAATGGTGTGCAGGGTTGGATTTGGGATGGGTGCATTGTATCCATGTAATACTGATGTGATATGAGGTCGTTGTGGGGTAAGGCCCAAGGCCACAATTTTTGATAGGGCTTAGACCAAATGTGATAATTGTATGTTGATTGGATTACCAAGGGTCGTACACACTGAGTTTTGAAACTCACCCCTTTTTATTAAATGTTTCAGGAGATCCCCAGTAAATGGCTCGATGTGGGAGAGGACTCGGAGATGGCCACACTATAAGATATTTAGAAGTTTTATTTATTTGTTTAAGAAGACATGATTTTAATTGCTTTATTTTCATTGGATGTAATAAGGCCTTATACTCCGATTTGACTTTAGATTTTGAGTTTTGTTGTTATTGTTTTAACTGTTTAAACATGGTTTCCAAAATACTTCAAAAAATAAAATCGGTTTTTATCATTACTTAACAAGATGTCAAGGATTTTTGGGCTTTTAGGCCCTAAACATTAACTTAGCAAAACTGTTTTGAATTGTGCCTTTGATGTGACATTCCCGAATTCGACAATAACGTCTGGGACGAGTTTGGGGTGTTATATTTAGTGGTATCATAGACCGGTTGCAAAGCTCGAACTGTGAAATGGGCCTTAGATTTTGGGTTTTAAAAACAAACAGATTAAAAGCCTTTTGCAAGATTCTTAAAGTGTGGTTCACCGAGCCCTCAACGTCGAGCCAAGTAAGTTTTCTGTGTTTACCTTTATTTAAATTACTAAACTATATCTACATATTGGGCTACTTTAAAACAGGTTCTTAGAGACTAAAGCCTGTAGGAAACTTAAGCTTGTAGTTGATTCACAGCTGCGAAAAAACTTTTAAATTATTACTTACGTAAGACATGAGCTTTAAATAGTGGAATTACAAACTAATTTCATTAAAATTCTAATCCAGAAGTACGCATGCAACGATGAGCACTAGAAGAAGTGCAAGAGGTCACGGCAGAAGCCGTGGAAGTGTTAGGGCTGGGTCGTCGGTGTCGGGCCATATGCCCAACGTTGGAGTAAGGTAGGCTCCAGCCTCACCAGTAGCTGAAACGGGACCATATAAACAGGCAGCTGCTACGAAAGATGCAGTATCACAAGCCATGCTAAGGATTTTGTAAAGGGTTTTTGGGCCCAATAATGGTACAGGAAATTGTGGGTCGATCGCAGAGCGACTACGAGCAAATGGGGCAGAGATCTTCAAAGGAATAGCTGGGGTGGCATCGAACGTGGCTGAGTACTGGTTGGAAGTCACGGAAAGAATAATGGAAAACCTGGATTGCATGGTGGAGCAAAAGTTGAAAGGGACGATATCTTTTCTCCAGGAGGAAGCTTTGTAACATCCCGGTTTAGACCCTAGTCGGAACAGTGGTTCGGGACCACAAATCTAAGATCGTAAATATATATTAATGATATTTTCTATGTGAATGATATGTGATATAGTTTGTGTGGAAATTCTGTGTGATAATTTGATCGTTTGTGTGTCGAATTAAGAGAAAGGGCTAAATCGCGTAAAGAGTAAAAGCTATGTGCTCATTTATAAGTACCTAAGTGTTGATGTCTTTATATTGTGGGGGCTTTATGAGGGAAATATGCCAATATTTAGATGGTGGATGGTTAAATGACTTATAAACCATAATATTAATTTGTCTTATATGATAATAAAAAGGTTAGATATGTCATTCATGTATTAAAATGTTATAATATGATAAAACATAAAAGAAAAATGGTCATTTTTACTCCTCTTTTGACCAAAAACAAGAGGAAGAATAAAGGGTTTTATTCTTTTGATTTTTGCCACATATTTAGCTTAATTCAAGGTATGTTTGAGCTCAGTTTTTGATAATTTCTACATTTTTGTAATCATTGCTTTGTGCTTTACAAAACCCATATTGTAATTTCATGAATTGATAATGTTTTGTGATGAGCCATTGATGAACATTTGAGCTATGTGCTAGTTGGTAGTAAATATGAGAAATTGGTGTTGGATTAACATGTATTATTTTTAAATTTTTGGTGAAATTAGCTAATTAGGGCTAAATTGTGAAAATAGCAAATTGAAGGGTTAAAATGTGAAATAAAAGAAATGTATGGGTTTGTATGGATATTAGTAAAATTTGGCTAAGCTTGTGTTAGGTGGAATTTGGTGAATTTGATGATTTTGTGAATTAGGGATTAAAGTGTCGAAATGTGAAATTATGAGGGCTATTATGCAAAATGCCCTAAATTTGTGTATGTGGACTAAATTGAATGAAATGTGATTGAATGGATTGAATTTAAATGTGTATAGACCAAGAGAGAAGAGGTTCGGATCGAGATCGAGGCAAAAATAAAGTGCTCGATTAGTCGACCGCATCGATAGTCGACGTCCGAGGTAAGTTCGGATATAATACATGTTGTTAACATATGATTTTGTATTATGAAATGAATGTGTATATATGTATGAAATTGAGATGCGATGTGCAAGTTTATGTTAAGGGCACTAAGTGTGCAACATTAAAATCGAAACAGGAATGAATAGCACTGTGTGTGCGACGTTATAAAAGCTTCGGTTTATTGAATTGGCACTGAGTGTGCGTTACTGAAATAAGTCGGTTAAGAGATTTGGGCACTAAAATGTGCGATGACTAATACGTATCGACTGTGTATTAAGCACTGAGTGTGCGATTAAGCTGAATGAATATCAAATGATGATCAACAAGTATAATTGAGCATTGGATAGCTTGGAGATTGAATAACTATGTGTTTGCCGAGGTATGTATCAAACCTCTGTGGTTGATGAGTTTATAGATGATGTTATGGACGGACGAATGAGAATTTTAGCTATTGATAGTATGGTATAAGTACAAGAAGAATGATCTATGTGATGATTAGTATATGAATTGGTTTGATTTGATGATATACTTGTATTTTATTTCGAACTTACTAAGCTTTATAATCTTACTGTGTGATTTGTTCCTCTGCTTTGCAGTGTTAGTAAAGCTAGCTCGGATCAGGGGATTGTCAACTTCTCAGTCACACTATCGGCAATATACTTTGGGGTATTTTGGAAAGATGTATATATTTAAGATATGGCATGTATAAGCTAGTCATTTGAATCATGTTTGAGACTTGTAGTAGCCATGAAATGTGGCTAGATATGTGCTAGTTTTAGCATGAATGACTTGGTATATATATGTAATACATCTTTTGGCTTGGTTTGTGGTTTGAGAGGTTGACTTATGAATGGTAACTTGGTGTTGATAAAATGCTAATATGAATTAGTGATATTGAGAAGAAATGATGTTTGGTATTGAATGTAATATGCTTGTGATGATATGAGTTTTAGTCTTTGATATTGACATGGTTGGAATTGGTATTGAATGCATGATTTGAATGGCTATTTGGTATGTTTTTGGTTGCCATATATGCTTGATAAGTGTTGGTAAATGATGCTTATAGGTTTGAACCATTTGGCTGGCATTTTGGCCTTATAAATGGCCTATAATGTCACACGGTTGTGGCACACGGGCGTGCCTTAGACCGTGGGTAAATTGTCAGGATGCAGCCTAAAATTACACGGCCTCGACACGGGCGTGTCATCTGGCCGTGGTGTGCAAGTTAGTAGCTAACATAAAAATACACGGCCTCGAGACGGGGGTGCTTGGTGGCCGTAGGGGGAAGTCAGTATATGACCTAAAAGTACACGGCCATGGCACACGGGCATGCCCAATGACCGTGTTGGTATAGTTAGTATATAGACACGGAAGGACACACGGGGGTGTCTAGAGGCTGTGGAGGGAACACGGTCTCCTCCCACGGGCGTGTCTCCCCTGTATTTTTGAAAAGTTTCAAATTTTATGAAATTTTGTATGTGTTTCGGTTTAGTCCCGACTCAATTTATAAGCATGCTTAGGGTCTTGATGACTCATTTAAGAGACACCATGTTTGTAAATAAATACAAACAGTAATGATTGACTTTGTGTTGAAATTTCTGGATGTTAAAGGTTCTATTTGATCGTTAATGCCTCTTAACCCTGTTTCGGCGACGGTCTCGGGTTAGGGGTGTTACATTTTATTGGTATCAGAGCTACAGTTTTGTCGATTCTCGGACTAACATAGTGAGTGTGAGTCTAGCTATACATGCCATATTTGAAATTATGATAGTGTGACTAAATCTGACATTTGAAAATGTGTTTACATATAGAAATGGATCTCGATCGAGTAGTTGTTGACGATGTAGAAAGCAATACGCCTACTCCTGCTCAAGGGACAGGGCCGGCCACTTCAAGGCCGAATAATAGTGGTGAGGGAGGAGAGGCTAAACAAGCCTTCTTCCGAATGATGAGCGAGTGGTTTACGGAGTTCGTTCGAACGAATTCGGCCGCTCTACAACCTCCACCCCGGCAAGTACCTATTGTACATCGAGTTGTAGATCCGATCAGATTGAATAAGCCTCCTGTAGACAAGATTCGCAAGTATGGGGCCGAAGAGTTTAGGGCCACATCAGATGATGATGCTGAATGAGCCGAGTTTTGGCTTGAGAATACAATCAGAGTATTTGATGAGATGCCGTTGAACCCTGATGAGTGCATTAAGTGTGCAGTTTCCTTGTTGAGAGACACAGCTTACAACTGGTGGAAAACATTAATATCTGTGCTTCCGAGAGAGAGAATCACCTGGGATTTCTTTCAAGCTGAGTTCAGAAAGAAGTATATCAGTCAACGTTTCATTGATCAGAAACGTAAAGAGTTTCTAGAATTGAAATAGGGCCGATTTTCTATTACTGAGTACGAGCGAGAATTTGTAAGATTGAGTCAATATGCGATAGAATGTGTCTCGACTGAAGCTACTATGTGCAAACGTTTCATAGAGGGATTGAATGAAGACATCAAGTTATCGGTTGGAATACTCGATATTAATGAATTTGTTGTTTAGTAGAAAGAGCATGCAAAGTTGAAGAGCTCAGTAAGGAAAAGAAGAAAGCTGATTCAGAAGCTCGTGATGAGAGAAAGAGATCAATGAATAAATTTTCTCAACCTTCTTTTAAGAGATATAGAGATGCAAGTAACCGTTCAAATGCTTCGTTTGGACATCCAAGTAAAGATCGTTCGAGACAAAGTGCTGGTTTACGAATTCAAGCTCCAAATGAATCAAGTGTTGGCAGTATTAAGAGTAATAAACCTGAGTGTAGACAGTGTGGAAGATGATATGTGGGAGAGTGTTGGGACAAGTATAACAATAGAGTTTGTTATAAGTGTGGATCTCGAGATCATTTCATCCGAGATTGTCCAGAGATGGTTGAAGAAGAAAATGTTCAGAATGAAAAACCGAGTAATGTGACAGCTAGGGTAGACCACCTAGAAGCACCAAAAATGTGAGTGAAAGTCAGAGATGGATAAATGACACAGCTATGAGATTAGAAGCGAGAGCACCTGCTCGAGCCTATACTATATGTGCACGAGAGGAAGCATCATCTCTAGACGTCATTACTGGTACTTTCACTCTATTTGATATTGATGTTATTGCATTGATAGATCTGGGGTCAACTCATTCCTATGTGTGTATGAATTTAGTATCGAATAAGACTCTACTTGTTAAGTCTACTGAATTCGTGATTAGAGTATCGAACCCATTAGGCAAATGTTTCTTGGTGGATAAGGTGTGCAAGAATTGCCCATTGATGTTTCGTGATATATGCTTTCTAGTTAATTTGACCTTACTTCCATTTGACAAATTCGACATAATTCTAGGTATGGATTGGCTTACTCTACATAATGCCATCGTGAATGGTAAAAGAAAGAGTATTGAATTGAAAAGTCAGAACGGTGAGCTAGTTCGAATTGAATCTAGTGATATGAAAGGATTATCAGCTATTGTATCTGCTATGAAAGCCATGAACTATGTGAAAAAGGGTTGTGAAGCTTATTTGGCATATGTGATAGATACAAATGTGTCGGAAAAGAAAGTTGAATCAGTTCTTGTGATATGTGAGTTTTCAGATGTGTTTCCTGAAGAGCTGCTAGGATTACCTCCGATTCGAGAAGTTGAATTTGGTATTGGATTAGTGCCAGGGACTACTCCTATTTCTATAGCTCCGTATAGAATGGCACCAACAAAGAGCTAAAGTCGCAGTTGCAAGAATTGACTGATAGAGGATTTGCATAACCGAGTTTCTCACCCTGGGGAGCTCCTGTGTTATTTGTGAAAAAGAAAGAAGGAACTATGAGAATGTGTATTGATTATTGACAGTTGAATAAAGTAGCGATAAAGAACAAATATCTGTTGCCTCGTATCGATGATTTGTTTGATCAGCTGAAGGGAGCTACAGTGTTTTCAAAAATAGATTTGAGATCGGGCTACTATCAGTTGAGAGTTAAAGAATTCGATGTGCCGAAAACTACTTTTAGAACAAGGTATGGACATTATGAATTCTTAGTGATGCCTTTCAGATTAACAAATGCTCCTGCAGTGTTTATGGATCTGATGAATCGGATATTCAAACCATATTTAGATCGTTTTGTGGTGGTGTTCATTGATGATATTTTGATTTATTCATGTGATGAGACGCAACATGCCGAACATTTGAGAATCGTGCTACAAACTCTATGTGAGAAACAATTGTATGCAAAGTTTAGCAAATGTGAATTTTGGTTGCGTGAGGTTGGTTTTCTAGGACATGTTGTATCAGCTGCTGGAATACGAGTTGATCCGGGTAAAATCTCTGCTATTTTGGAATGGAAACCTCCGAAAAGTGTGTCTGAAGTCCGTAGTTTTCTAGGACTAGCGGGATATTATAGACAATTTGTGAAAGGTTTTTCGATGATTATGACTCCGTTAACAAAGTTGTTACAGAAAGATGTTAGATTTGAGTGGTCAGAAAAGTGTCAGCAGAGCTTTGAGCAGTTGAAAGTGTTGTTAATAGAAGCACCAGTGTTGATTCAACCTGAGTCAGGTAAAGAGTTCATAGTTTACAGTGATGCATCGTTGAATGGTTTGGGCTATGCAAGAAGGGAAAGTCATTGCTTATGCTTTGAGACAGTTAAAACCGCACGAAAAGAACTACCCAATGCATGATCTTGAACTGGCTGCGATTGTATTCACATTGAAGATTTGGCGTCACTATCTGTTTGGGGAAAAATGTCACATTTATACTGACCATAAGAGTTTAAAGTATTTGATGACTCAGAAAGATTTGAATTTACGACAGAGAAGATGGTTAGAGTTCTTAAAAGATTATGAACTTGTGATAGATTACCACCCGGGTAAAGCTAATGTTGTAGCTGATGCCTTGAGCTGAAAACCATTATATGCTTTGCGAGCTTTGAGTAATCAGATAGATTTGTGTGATGATAATGCGCTGGTAGTTGAATTGAAAGTAAAACCCTTATTCTTACAAAAGATTTGTGAGGCTCAAAAGAGTGATAATGAGTTGTTAGCAAAATGAATTCAGTATGAATCAAATGTTGTATCAGATTTCGAGTTGATAGTGATGATTGTTTGAGATTCAGAGATCGAATTTGTGTTCCGAGAAATTCAAGGTTGATTTCGAAGATTTTGACTAAAGCTCACAATAGTCATTTGGCTGTACATCCGGGGAGTACAAAGTTGTATAATGATCTAAAACAGTTCTATTGGTGGCATGGCATGAAAAGAGATATTTCTGACTTTGTGTCGAAATGCTTAGTTTGTCAACAAGTCAAAGCTGAACATCAGGTTCCATCTGGTTTATTACAACCGACTATGATTCCTGAATGGAAATGGAAAAGAATCACGATGGACTTTGTGTCGGGATTACCCTTATCTCCGAGAAAAAAAGATGCAATCTGGGTGATAGTGGACAGATCGACAAAATCAGCTCATTTTGTTCCGGTGAGAACCGAATATTCTTTAGATAAATTAGCTGAATTGTATATCAATGAAATTGTGAGATTGCACGAAGTACCGTTGTCTATAGTGTCTGATAGAGATTCGAGATTTACCTCATGATTTTGGAAGAAATTGCAAGATGCTTTAGGCACGAAATTGGATTTCAGTACTGCTTTTTATCCGCAAACGGATGGTCAATCCGAGCGAATCATTCAGATTCTCGAAGACATGCTGAGGTGTTGCATACTTGAATTTGACAATACGTGGGAAAAGCACTTATCCTTGATTGAGTTTGCGTATAACAACAATTTTCAATCTAGTATTAAAATGGCACCATATGAGGCTCTTTATGGTTGGAAGTGTCGAACTCCATTATATTGGACTGAGCTGAGTGAGAATAAGATTCACGGGGTGGATTTGATAAAAGAGACCGAACAGAAAGTGAAGATAATTCGTGACAGTTTAAAAGCAGCCTCAGATCGTCAGAAATCTTATGCAGATTTGAAACGAAAGGATATTGAATTTGAAGTTGGTGATAAAGTGTTTTTGAAAGTGTCTCCGTGGAAGAAAATACTTCGATTTGGCCGAAAGGGCAAGCCGAGTCCGAGGTTCATCGGACCGTACGAGATTATTTAATGAGTTGGGCCGGTTGCTTATAGATTGAAATTGCCATCTGAGTTAGAAAAGATTCATAACGTGCTTCATGTGTCAATGCTTCGACGGTACAGATCAGACCCGTCTCATGTGATTGCTCCTATTAAGGTTAAAATTCAATCAGACTTGTAATATAGTGAAGAACCGATCCAAATCATGGCAAGAGAGATTAAAGAGTTGAGAAACAAAAGAATTTCCTTACTGAAAGTATTATGGCACAAACACGGGGTTGAAGAGGCTACGTGGAAATCTGAAAATGTTATAAGACAGCAATATCCACACCTATTCACTGGTAAGATTTTCGGGGACGAAAATCCCTAAGGGGGAGAGTTGTAACATTCCGATTTAGACCCTAGTTGGAACAGTGGTTCGAGACCACAAATTCGAGATCGTAAATATATATTAATGATATTTTCTATGTGAATGATATGCGATATAGTCTGTGTGGAAATTCTGTGTGATAATTTGATCGTTTGTGTGTCAAATTAAGAGAAAGGACTACATCCTGTAAAGAGTAAAACCTATGTGCTGATTTATAAGTACCTAAGTTTTGATGTCTTTATATTGTGGGGGCATTATGAGGGAAATATGCCAATATTTAGACGGTGGATGGTTAAATGACTTATTAACAATTTATCTTATATGATAATAAAAAGGTTACATATGTCATTCATGTATTAAAATGTTATAATATGATAAAACATAAAAGAAAAATGGTCATTTTTACTCATCTTTTAACTGAAAACAAGAGGAAGAAGAAAGGGTTTTTTTCTTTTGATTTTTGCCACATATTTAGCTTAATTCAAGGTATGTTTGAGCTCGATTTTTGATACTTTCTACGTTTTTGTAATCATTGCTTTATACTTTACAAAACCGATATTGTAATTTCATGAATTGATAATGTTTTCTATGAGTCATTGATGAACATTTAGGCTATGTGCTAGTTGGTAGTAAATATGAGAAATTGGTGTTGGATTAACATGTATTGTTTTTGAATTTTCGGTGAATTTAGCTAACTAGGGCTAAATTGTGAAAATAGCAAATTGAAGGGTTAAAATGAGAAATAAAAGAAATGTGTGGGTTTGTACGGATATTAGTAAAATTTGGCTAAGCTTGTGTTAGGTGGAATTTGGTGAATTTGATGATTTTGTGAATTAGGGACTAAAGTGTCGAAATGTGAAATTGTGAGGGCTATTATGTAAAATGCCTTAAATTTGTGTATGTGGACTAAATTGAATGAAATGTGATTGAATGGATTGAATTTAAATGTATATAGACCAAGAGAGAAGAGGTTCGAATCGAGATCGAGGCAAAGATAAAGTGCTCGATTAGTCGACCATATCGATAGTCGACGTCCGAGGTAAGTTCGGATATAATACATGTTGTTAGCATATGATTTTGTATTATGAAATGAATGTGTAAATATGTATGAAATTGAGATGCTATGTGCAAGTTTATGTTAAGGGCACTAAGTGTGCGACATTAAAATCGAAACAGGAATGAATAGCACTGTCTGTGCGATGTTATAAAAGCTTCGATTTATTGAATTGGCACTGAGTGTGCGTTACCGAGATAAGTTGGTTGAGAGATTTGGGCACTAAGTGTGCGATGACTAATATGTATCGATCATGTATTAAGCAATCGAAAAAGCGATTAAGCTGAATGAATATCAAATGATGATCAACAAGTATAATTGAGCATTGAATAGCTTGGAGATTGAATAACTATGTGTTTGCCGAGGTATGTATCGAACCTTTGTGGTTGATGAGTTTATAGATGATGTTATGGATGGACGAATGAGTATTTTAGCTATTGATAGTATGGTATAAGTACAAGAAGAATGATCTATGTGATGATTAGTATATGAATTGGTTTGATTTGATGATATACTTGTATTTTATTTCGAACTTACTAAGCTTTATAAGCTTATCAGTGATTTGTTCCTTCGCTTGCAGATGTCGGTAAAAGCTAGCTCGGATCGGGGATTGTCAACTTCTCAGTCACACTATCGGCAATCTATTTTGGGGTATTTTGGAAAGATGTATATATTTAAGATATGGCATATATAGGCTAGTCATTTGCATCATGTTTGAGACTTGTAGTAGCCATTAGATGTGGCTAGATATGTGCTAGTTTTAGCATGAATGACTTGGTGTATATATGTAATGCATCTTTTGGCTTGGTTTGTGGTTTGAGAGGTTGACTTATGAATGGTAACTTGGTGTTGATAAAATGCTAATATGAATTAGTGATATTGAGAAGAAATGATGTTTGGTATTAAATGTAATATGCTTGTGATGATATGAGTTTTAGTCTTTGATATTGACGTGGTTGGAATTGGTATTGAATGCATGATTTGAATGGCTATTTGGTATGTTTTTGGTTGCCATATATGCTTGATAAGTGTTGGTAAATGATGCTTATAGGTTTGAACCATTTGGTTGGCATTTTGGCCTTGTAAATGGCCTATACTGTCACACGGTTGAGGCACACGGGCGTGCCTTAGACCGTGGGTAAATTGTCAGGATGCAGCCCTTAAAATCACACGGCTTTGACACGCGCGTGTCATCCGCCGTGGTGTGCAAAGTCGATGAGCTAACATAAAAATACACGGCCTCGACACAGGCGTGCTTGGTGGCCGTGGAGGGGAAGTCAGTATATGACCTAAAAGTACACGGCCATGGCACACGGGCATGCCTAATGATCGTGTTGGTATAGTTAGTATATAGACACGGAAGGACACACGGGGGTGTCTAGAAGCTGTGGAGGGAACACAGTCTACTCCCACGGGCGTGTCTCCCCTGTATTTTTTAAAAGCTTCAAATTTTATGAAATTTTGTATGTGTTTCGGTTTAGTCCCGACTCAGTTTATAAGCATGCTTAGGGTCTTGATGACTCATTTAAGGGACACTAAGTTTGTAAATAAATGCGAACAGTAATGATTGACTTTGTGTTGAAATTTCTAGATGTTAAAGGTTCTGTTTGATTGGTAATGCCTCTTAACCCTGTTTCAGTTATGGTCTCGGGTTAGGGGTGTTACAAGCTTATCAGTGGTGGTTGATCGTAAAGGAAGGCAACCAACTGGACCAGATCACCTGGGAGTTCTTCAGGTCGACTTTCCAGGGGAAGTATATTGGAGCGGGCTATGTGGATGCCCGAAGGAAGGAGTTTTTGAGCCCGACTCAAGGAAATAAGTTTGCAGCAGAGTACGAGGGTGAGTTTATGTGCCTTCGTTGGTATGTAACACCCCTATCTTGTGTCCGCTGCCGGACTAAGGTTAAGGGCATTACCAGACAGATCCGAAACTCCTTCAGACAATTCATAAAGTAAATCATCAATTACAATCATAGTGTCCCTTCGGTAGGTCATCGAGACCTAAAGCATGCTCAAAAATAGGGTCGGGACTAAACCAGAACACATACAGGAATTCCTAGAAATTTTAAAAATTTTCTAAGTTCAGGGCTTACACGCCTGTGTGGGCAGGCCGTGTGCCTCCCACGGCAGCTAGACACGCATGTGTCTTCCCCGTGGTTAAAACTGACATAACTCCACGGCCACCAAGCATGCCCGTGTACCTTGGCCATGGTCGAAACTGACTTCGCTCCACGGCCACTAAGCATGCCCGTGTGCTAAAGCCATGGTCGAATCTGTCTTGACCATACGGCTACCAGGCACGTCCTTGTGCCAAGGCCGTGTAGTCTTAGCTAGCTACTGACTTAGCCCCACAGTCATTAGGCACGCCCGTGTGCCCCAACCGTGTGACATTATAGGCCATTTGCAAGTCCAAAATACCTCTCACTTTAAGGACTAACTTACAACCAATTTACCAAGACTTCTCATGCAAATTTAGCTACCAATAACATACCAAATTAATCATTCAATCTATGCATTCAAAACTAATTCAAGACATATCAATTTACCAAACTAAAGCTTATACATATCCAACCATAATTTCATCCATATTCTTATCAAACATCAACCATTTCATATGCTATCCAACCATACCAAAACATACACCACATATACATCAAAATCACAAAAGCATATAACTAACACATAGCTAGCCAAATCACGTGGCTAAATTCACAACTTATACTTCTCCATTTCACTAGCCTATACATGCCATATCTAACTATATACATTTCCAAAATGTACCAAAATAAGATAAGTAGTGTGATGACGATCCTCGACGGTCCCGAGCCTTCAGTAGCTTTGACGATCTATAAAACAGAGAAAAGGCACACAGAGTAAGCTTTTCAAAAGCTTAGTAAGTCATATACAAATAAACTTAACATGTAAAGCATATAAGCATAGAGAAATATTGGCAATATTCATATTCAGAGCAAATTTCTCACATATATGCTTTGGTCCATATTCTAGGCCATAATTGCCACATTCATCAATTCAAGAATCATATATATATACATAGCTTATTCATAACCATTCTTGCAACTCATTCACATTCTCATATTCACTCTTACATTATTCAAATCAAAATCACATAGGTACTTACCTTTTTATACACACTTAGTGTACATAATACCACGTACCTGTAACTGATTTACAATTTTCATAGCCATTCATATCTCAGACTTGTCCGTTGAAAGAATAGGAACCTAATATGATGCTCAGAAAGCTCAGAATAGTAGTACAACGCCAACGTCCGAGATGAGGTCTTACATGTACTCAGATATCAATGCCACTGTCCTAAATAGGGTCTTACACGAATCAATACGATGCCAATAACGCAGACATGGTCTTACACGTAAAGATAATATCGATGTCAACGTCCCGGACGTGGTCTTACACGAAATCTCAAATCAATGCCAACGTCCCAGATGTGGTCTTACATGATAAAACAAAATAAATGCCTATGTATCATGACATAGCTAATCCTATATATTCCTAGGTTCGTACGGGACTTCTCGGACTTATTAATCGACCTTGTCTCAGAATTCGTGTACATAGCATCTCATAAGCATTCATTATCATCAATAGTCACATGAATATGCTCAATCTAATACAATTACATTTATTTGCAATATGACTTACCTTGGATTCAATTTTACGGAAATGGAAACGGCTACTCGGTTACTTTCGCTTTCCCGCATCTAAGTCCATTTTCCTCAGTTCTTGATCTATACATATTCAATTTAACCCCTTTTATTCACTAACCCATCCAATTCAATTCAAATACACATATTTTTGGCAATTTTCAAATTAGCCCTCACATTTTCACATTTGGACAATTTAGTCCTTTTATCACAAAATCACAAAATACACAAAATCTCATATTATCCATGCATAGCCGAATTTTACTTATGCTCATCTAAGTCCATATATTTCATCAAATTCACAAATTAGCCCCTCAAAAAGCTATTTTCACAATTTAGCCCTAATTAAATTCATCAAAAATTCAAGAACAAAACATGTTCATCAAATACATATCTTTCATTTTACACCATAAATCATCATAAAGCTCAACATATCATCAATGGCACATCTCATGAACAACATCAATTCATCAAATTGAGACATGGGCTTGATAGTAGACTAAGCAACAATCTCAAAACAATAAAAATCATCAAAATCCAAAGCAAAAACATACCTTAATCATGCAAAAGAATGGTTGAATACCCTAACTTAAGTTTTCTTTTCTTTACTTGCTTGTTTCGGTCAAATGGAGAGAAGAAAAAGATGAACACTTCATCTTTTTGTTTCATTAATAATATGCTAACAATTCATTTACCAAATTAACTTTTATAAACATATAAAACAGATATTCATTAAGGACACGTTTGTCTTTTGTCCATCCACTATCTAAATAATGGCTTAATTGCCATATAAGGCCTTCACCTTTACAAAGCCACAACTCATTGGTACTTTAACAAATAGCAAGCAACTTTCACATTTAATGCAATTCAATCCTTTTGTCAAATTAAACACACAAGTGGACAAATTAACTTACGAAAATTTAACACATGCTTAAACACTCATCAATGGCACAGAAAATAATATTAAAATATTATTCAGACTCGGATTTGTGGTCCCGAAACCACTGTTCTGACTAGGGCATAAACCGAACTGTTATAATTCTCCCCTTACCATCAAATAGGTTTGGATATTGCTGTCTGATTGAATCTTTCGGCTCCCACGTAGCTTCTTTTATTCCATGTCAATTCCACAGTACTTTTACTAACGGAATTTTCTTATTTCTCAACTCTTTTACTTCACGAGCTAAGATACGAATCGTCTCTTCTTCATATGTCATATCAGATCGGATTTCAATTTCAGATGTGGCAATTACATGTGATGGATCGGATCAATATCTACGAATCATCGAAACATGGAATACATTGTAGATCTTTTCTAGCTCAGAGGGCAACCTTAATCTATATGCAACAGGCCCAACTCCTTCAATGATTTCATACAGCCCGACGAACCTTGGACTCAACTTGCCTTTATGACCAATTGAAGCACTTTCTTCCACAGAGATGCTTTTAGAAATACTCTGTCGCCGATCTCAAATTCTATATCTTTTCGTTTCAAGTCTATATAAGACTTCTGACGGTCAGATGCTGCTTTCAAACAATCTCGGATCAGTTTCACTTTCTATTCTGAATCTTTTATCAAATCGACCCCGTGAAGCTTATTTTTACTAAGCTCGATCCAATACAAAGGTGTACGGCATTTTTGTCCATACAAAGCTTCATATAGTGCCATTTTGATGCTCGTCTGAAAACTATTATTGTACACAAATTCAATCAATGGCAGGTACTATTCCCATGAACCATTACACTCAAGTATACAGCATCTTAACATGTCTTCAAGTATCTGAATGATCCACTTGGGTTGACCATCTGTTTGTGGATGAAAAGTTGTACTGAAATGCAATTTCGTGCCTAATGCTTCTTGCAATTTCTTCCAGAATCTCGATGTAAACCTTGGATCCCTATCTGACACAATAGATAGTGGCACCCCGTGCAATCTAACAAGCTCAAAAATATAAAGCTCGACTAATCTATCAAGTGAATAGTCAGATCTTACCAAAATAAAATGGGCAGATTTCGTCAATCGGTCAACTATGACCCAAATCGCATCTTTCTTTCTCGGAGTCTGACGCAAACCAGAAACAAAATCCATTGTCACTCTATCCCATTTCCACTCTGAATCGTAATCATTGTAGCAACCTGCATTTAAACTTGATGTTTAGCTTTGACTTGCTGACAGATTAAACATTTCGAAACCAAGTCAAAGATATCACACTTCATACCAGACCACCAATAATGTCGCTTCAAATCATGGTATATTTTAGTACTTCCCAGTTCAACAAATAGACAACTGTTATGTGCTTCACTCAAAATCAACTGAATCAATTCCAGATTTATTGGAACACAGATACGACCTCAGAATCTCAAACAATCATCAACAACTCGAAATTTAGATTCAGAATTTGAATCACACAGTATTCGTTTCGCTAGCAATTCATTATCAAATTTCTGGATATCACATATCTGCTGTATAAACAACGGTTTCGCTTTTAATTCAGCTAGCACAAAACTATCATCAGATAAATCTAACTGAGCATTCAAAGCATGTACTGCAAACAATGATTTTTTAATCAATGCATCAGCAACAACGTTTGCTTTACCCGGATGATAATCTATCACAAGCTCGTAATCTTTTCATAGTTCTAACCATCTTCTTTGATGTAGGTTTAAATCTTTCTGAATTATTAAGTATTTCAGACTTTTATGATCTGAAAACACATGACATTTCTCACCGTACAGATAATGGCGCCAAATCTTTAGTGCAAACACAATTGCATCTAACTCAAGATCATGAGTCGGATAGTTCTTTTCATGCGGCTTCAATTGTCTCAAAGCATAAGCAACAACTTTGCCTTCCTGCATCAAAACACATCCCAGACCGTTTAACGAAACATCACTATATATAAAAATTCTTTATCCAATTATGGTTGTACTAACACTGGAGCTTTTGTTAACAGAGTTTTCAACTGATCAAAACTTTTCTGACATTTATCAGACCATTCAAATCTAACATCTTTTTGAAGTAAACTAGTCAACGGAGTAGCTATCACTGAAAATTCTTTTACAAATCGATGATAATAACCAGCTAGCCCCAGAAATCTACGGACTTCAGACACGTTCCTCGGAGGTTTCCAATCCAGAACAGCAAAAATCTTGCTCGGATCAACTCGAATTCTAGAAGCTGATACAATATGTCCTAGAAAACTAATCTCGTGTAACCAGAATTCACATTTGCGGAATTTCACATACAATGCTTTTCTCGAAAAGTTTACAACACTATTCTCAAATGTTCAGCATGCTCATTTTCATCACGTGAATAAATCAAAATGTCATCTATGAATACCACTACAAATTGATCTAGGTACAGTCTGAAAATTCTGTTCATCAGATCCATAAAAACATCAGGAGCATTGGTTAGTCCAAATGGCATAACTAAAAACTCATAATGCTCGTACCTCGTTCTGAAAGTTTTTTTGGGTATATCTGAATCATTCACTCTCAAATGGTAGTATCCCAATCTCTAATCAATCTTGGAAAATATCGTAGCCCCTTTTAACTGATAAAATAAGTCATCAATTCTGGGCAACGAATATTTATTCTTTATGGACACCTTATTCAATTGACAATAATCGATTCATATTCTTATCGTGCCATCTTTCTTTTTCACAAACAGAATAGGAGCACCCCAAGGCAAAAAACTCGGTCTAGCAAATCCTCTATCGGTCAATTCTTGCAACTGTGACTTTAACTTTTTCAACTCTGTTAGAGCCATTCTATATGGAGCTATCAAAATAAGTGTAGTACCAAGTAACAACTCAATACCAAATTCAACTTCACAAATCAGAGGCAAACTCGATAACTCTTCAGGGAACACATTAGAATACTCACAAACAATAGGCACTGATTCAACTTTCTTTTTAGACACTTTTGAATCAATCACATAAGCAAAATATACCTCATATCCTTTTCTCACATATCTTTGAGCTTTCAAAACAGATATCACAGCAGGCAATCCATTCAAATCATTAGACTCAACTCGTACAATCTCATCATTTAGACATCTCAAATCAATAGTCTTTCTTTTACAATTTACAACAGTATCATGCAAAGTCAACCAGTCCATACCCATAATGATATCGAACTCATCAAATGGCAAAAGCATCAAATTCGTAAACATATATCTCAAAA
Source organism: Gossypium bickii (assembly GCA_025503065.1). Classification (NCBI taxonomy): domain Eukaryota; kingdom Viridiplantae; phylum Streptophyta; class Magnoliopsida; order Malvales; family Malvaceae; genus Gossypium; species Gossypium bickii. The sequence goes on along the minus strand of CP106714.1, from coordinate 27,594,702 downwards.
CATTAACGAACAGTTCTTGCATACTTTGTCAACCAGGACACTTTTACCTAAGGGGTTCGATACTTTTCTAAGAAACTCAGTAGACTCTATAGGCAAAGTCTTACTGAATACTAAATTTATGCATATATACTAATTCGTAGAACCAGGGTCTATTAATGCAATCACAGAAGTATCATAAAGTGTAAAAGTACCCGTTATAACATCTGGTGATGAAGCTTCCTCTCGAGCTTAGATAGCATACGCTCTGGCAGGTGCTCTAGCTTCAGATCTTGCAACAGTGTTCCTTGTAGTCCTCTGACTGCCACAGACATTTCCTACATTCTTTGTAGGTCTACCCCTCACAGGTGCATTATTAGGTCTCTGATTCTGAACAATCTCTGGCTCGACAGATTCAGGGCAATCACGGATAAAATGGTCACGTGATCCACATCTGAATCAAGCTCTATCATTTAATCTACAGCTTCCCAGATGCTTTTTTCCACAATGTTTACATTCAGGTCTCTTAGTCCGGACATTACCAACACTAGCCACTGAAGTTGCTGGGGTTTTGGAACTCATTTGCGATCTAGTTCGATTTCTATTCAAATGTCCCACATTATCTCTGAATCTCTTTGGAGCAGACTGAAATGATTTGCTTGGAAATCTCTTTCTCATATCTCAAGCTTCAGACTCAGCTTTTCTTTTATCTTTCTCGAGTGCCTCAGCTTTGCACGCTTGAACAACGAGTACAACGAACTCTTTAATTTCTAAGATCCCGACTAGCAAACAGATATCTTTATTAAGGCCATCTTTGAATCTTTTGCACATTATTGCCTCAAAACATACACATTTCCGAGCATACTAACTCAATCTTACAAATTCTCATTCATATTCTGAAACAGTAATTCGGCCCTATTTTAGTTCTAGAAATTCCTTTCGTTTCTGGTCGACGAATCTCTCACTGATATAGTTCTTCCGAAACTCACTCTGAAAGAAGTCCCATGTAACTCGCTCTTTCAGAACAACAGAAATCAAATTTTTCCACCATTGCATCTCGGAGTAATGATAAAACACACTTTATGCATTCTTCCAGAGTCAAAGGCATCTCATTAAATACCCGGATCGTGTTTTCTAACCAGAACTCAGCTTTCTCGGCATCGTCATCACTCTTAGCCCTGAACTCTTCTGCCCCATATTTACAGATTTTATCAACCGCAGGCTTATTCAACAGATTTGGATACATAACCGGTGGTACAATTGTAGTCTGAGGGGGAATAACTGGAGGCGGGGGTTGTGAAACAATCGGGTTATTCTTTACAAACTGAGTGAACCACTTACTCATCATCTGGAAGAAAGCTTGTTTAGCTTATCCCTCTTGACTACTCGTAGTCGGTCTCGAATCAGAAGGTGTTGTCCCTTGCGTGAGAGCAGGCACATTACTTTCTACGTCATTAGCCACGACTCTTTTGGGATCCATCGCTATACCAAAAATCACATTTTATATGTCAGGATTCATCACACTATCACAATTCAGATATATGGCATGTATAGCTAGAGTCTAACATGCTACGTTAGTCCGAGAATTAACTAAATCGTAGCTCTGATACCAACTAAATGTAACACTCCTATCCCATGTCCGCTGTCAGATTAAGGTTAAGGGCTTTACCAGACAGATTAGAAACTCCTTCAGACTATTCATAAAGTAAATCATCAATTACAATCATAGTGTTCCTTCGGTAGGTCATCGAGACCTAAAGCATGCTCAGAAATAGGGTCAGGACTAAACTGAAACACATACAGAAATTCCTGGAAATTTTAAAACTTTTCTAAGTTCAGGGCTTACACGCCCGTGTGGGCAGGCCGTATGCCTCCCACGGCCGCTAGACAGCCCATATGTCTTCCTCGTGGTTAAAACAGACTGAACTCTACGGCCACCAAGCACTCTCGTGTACCTTGGCCGTGGTTGAAACTGACTTGGCTCCACGGCCACCAAGCATGCCCGTGTGCTAAAGCTGTGGTCAAATCTATCTTGACCACACGGCTACCAGGCACATCTGTGTACCAAGGCCGAGTAGTCTTAGCTAGCTACTGACTTAGCCCCACAGTCATTAGGCACGCCCGTGTACCCCAACCGTGTGACATTATAGGCCATTTGCAAGACCAAAATACCTCTCACTTTAAGGTCTAACTTACAACCAATTTACCAAGACTTCTCATGTAAATTTAGCAACCAATAACATACCAAATTAATCATTCAACCTATGCATTCAAAACAAATTCTAGACATATCAATTTACCAAACTAAAGCTTATGCATATCCAAGCATAATTCATCCATATTCTTATCAAACATCAACCATTTCATATACTATCCAACCATACCAAAACATACACCACATATACATCATAATCACAAAAGCATATAACTGACAAATTGCTAGCCAAATCACATGGCTAAATTCACAACTTATACTTATCCATTTCACTAGCCTATACATGCCATATATAACTATATACATTTCCAAAATGTACCAAAATAAGATAAGTAGTGTGATGACGATCCTCGACGGTCCCGAGCCTTCAGCAGCTTTGACAATCTATAAAACAGAGAAAACACACAGGGAGTAAGCTTTTCAAAAGCTTAGTAAGTCATATAAAAATAAGCTTAACATGTAAAGCATATAAGCATAGAGAAACATTGGCAATATTAATATTCATAGCAAATTTCTCACATATATGCTTTGGTCCATATTCTAGGCCATAATTGCCACATTCATCAATTCAAGAATCATATATATATATAGACATAGCTTATTCATAACCATTCTTGTAACTCATTCACATTCTCATATTCACTCTTACATTATTCAAATCAAAATCACATAGGTACTTACCTTTTTATACACACTTAGTGTACATAATACCACATACCTATAACGGATTTACAATTTTCATAGCCATTCGTATCCTAGACTTGTCCGTTGAAACAATAGGAACCTAATATGATACTTAGAAAGCTCGAAATAGTAGTACAACGCCAACGTCCCAGATGAGGTATTACATGTACTCAGATATTAATGCCACTATCCCAAATAGGGTCTTACATGAATCAATATGATGCCAATGTCCCAGACATGGTCTTACACGTAAAGATAATATCGATGCCAATGTCCCGGACGTGATCTTACACGAAATCTCGAATCAATGCCAATGTCCCAGACGTGGTCTTACATGATAAAATAGAACAGATACCTATGTCATGACATAACTAATCGTATATATTCCTAGGTTCGTACGGGACTTCTCGGACTTATTTCTATATCGACCTTGTCTTAGAATTCATGTACATAGCATCTCATAAGCATTCATTATCATCAATAGACACATGAATATGCTCAATCTAATACAATTATTTTTACTTGCAATATGACTTACCTCGGATTCGATTTTAAGGAAATGGAAACTGCTACTCGGTTACTTTCGCTTTCCCGCATCTAAGTCCATTTTCCTCAATTCTTGATCTATACATATTTAATTTAGCCCCTTTTATTCACTAACTCATCCAATTCAATTCAAATACACATACTTTGGGCAATTTTCAAATTAGCCCTCACATTTTCACATTTGGACAATTTAGTCTTTTTATCACAAAATCACAAAATACACAAAATATCATATTATCCATGCATCCCCGAAATTTACTTATGCTCATCTAAGTCTATATATTTCATCAAATTCACAAATTAGTCCCTCAAAAAGCTATTTTCACAATTTAGCCCTAATTAGCTAAATTTATCAAAAATTCAAGAACAAAACATGTTCATCAAATACATATCTTTCATTCACACCATAAATCATCACAAAGCTCAACATATCATCAATGGCACATCTCATGAACAACATCAATTCATCAAATTGAGACATGGGCTTGATAGTAGACTAAGCAACAATCTCAAAAACATAAAAATCATCAAAATCCAAAGCAAAAACATACCTTAATAATGCGAAAGAGTGGCCAAATACCCTAACTTAAGTTTTCTTTTCTTTCCTTGCTTGTTTCGGTCAAATAGAAAGAGAAAAAGAGGAACACTTTATCTTTTTGTTTCATTAATAATATGCTAAAAATTCATTTACCAAATTAACCTTTATAAACATAAAAAACAAATATTCATTAAGGACACATTTGTCTTTTGTCCATCCACTATCTAAATAATGGCTTAATTGCCATATAAGGCCTTCACCTTTACAAGCCACAACTCATTTGTACTTTAACAAATAGCAAGCAACTTTCATATTTAATGCAATTCAATCCTTTTGTCAAATTAAACACACAAGCAACTTTAACAAATGAAATGATTGTGCTAAGTCCTTTAGGGCAGTCGGCAAAAGTTAGTAAGTTGTTTAGGAATGTACCGTTGGTAGTTCAAGGAGTTACTTTCTTAGTAGACTTGATGGAATTACCATTTGGTGAGTTTGACCTCATCTTAGGCATGGATTGGTTGATGAGGCACCAAGCAACTCTAAATTGTGCTGCGAAGCAGATGGTGTTAAGAACTATGGAAGGTGATGAAGCAGTAGCGATCGAGGAACGACGTGATTACTTGTCAAACGTAATTTCAGCTTTAAGGGCAGAGAAGTTGGTGAGGAAGGGCTGTGAAGCTTACTTAGATTATATCGGTGATTTTGAATCTAAGAGTTTTACTGTTAATGATTTGGGAATAGTAAAAAAATTCCCTGATGTTTTTCCGGAGGAATTGCCTGGGTTACCTCCCAATAGAGAGGTGGAGTTTGGAATAGAATTATTACCTGGTACGGCTCCAGTGTCCATCGCAACTTATAGGATGGCACCGAAGGAGCTGGTGGAGTTGAAGGACTAGATTCAGGAGTTATTAGACTGCAAATTTATTAGACCAAGTGTGTCTCTATGGGGAGCACCGGTATTATTCGTAAAGAAGAAGGATGGCTTCATGAGGATGTGCATCGACTATAGGCAGTTAATCAAGTTAACCATCAAGAATAAGTACCCTCTGCCTAGAATAGATGACATTTTTGATCAACTTAGGGGAGCCTTGATTTTCTCGAAGATTGACTTATGTTCAGGGTACCATCAACTGAAGGTTAAGGAAGCAGATGTGTATAAGACAACATTCAGGACTCGTTATGGACATTACGAGTTTTTGGTGATGCCTTTTGGGCTAACGAAAGCACCTGCTGCTTTTATAGATCTTATGAACTGGGTTTTTCAACCATATCTTAGTATACTCAAGAATAAAGGATGAATGATGATTATGATGCACACTTAAGGATTGTGTTGCAGATTCTAAGAGAGAAGCAATTTTATGCTAAGTTTAGCAAGTGCAAATTCTGGCTAAGGGAAGTCACTTTCTTAGGGCATATGGTCTCAGCTGAGTGGATTAGAGTTGATCCTCGAAAAGTGGAAGCAGTGTTTAATTGGAAATGACCTAAGATGGTGTCAGAAGTTCAGAGTTTTCTAGGTTTGGCAGGACACTATAGGCGGTTTGTTACAGGGTTCTCTCTAAACCTGAACCCTTGACCAAGCTATTACAGAAGGGGGTGTTGTTTGTGTGGACTGATAAACAGTAAGAAAGCTTTGAGAAGCTTAAGAGGGTGTTAACGGAGGCCCCTATTTTGATTCAGCCAGAGCATGGAAAGGATTTTACGATTTATAGCGATGCGTCACATGTGGGCTTGGGCTATGTTTTGATGCAGGAAGGGAAGGTGGTTGCTTATGCGTCACGCCAACTTAAGGCTCACAAGGGGAATTACCCAACAAACGATTTGGAGTTGGCAGCAGCGATATTCGCACTTATGATTTGGAGGCACTATTTGTATGGAAAGAATTGCACCATCTATACGGATCACAAGAGTTTGAAATATCTTTTAACTCAGAAGAAGTTGAATTTGAGACAGCACAGATGGATTGAGCTGTTAAAGGATTATGATTGCACGATCGAATATCACCCAGGCAAAGCTAATGTGGAGGCTGATGCGCTAAGCCATAGGGCTATGTTGGACTTGAGGGCAATGTTTGCTCGGTTAAGTTTTTATGACGACGAGAGTTTTTTAGCCGAGTTGCAAGTAAAATCACTGTGGGTTGAGTAGATTAAAGTTAAGGAGTCATTGGATGAAACTCTGGGTGCTCGATTCGAGCAAATTGAAAATGGGGAAACGACGGATTCTGGGTTAAATAGTGACATGTTGTGTTTTTGTGGTAGAATTTGTGTGCCAAGGGACGAAGAGCTAAGGAATTCTATACTATGGGAAGCATGTAGTAGTTCCTATGCTATGCACCCCAGAGGTAACAAGATGTATCAGGACTTACGGGAGCTTTATTGGTGGCCGGGTTTGAAACACGAGGTTACAGAGTTTGTGGGCAAATGTTTGGCATGTCAGAAAGTGAAAGCGGAACATCAACTACCATCAGGTTTACTCTAGCTGATTAAGATTCCACTATGGAAGTGGGAGCAGGTTACCATGGATTTCGTTAGTGGGCTACCCTTGACGCCTACTAGGAAGGACTCTGTGTGGGTTATAGTGGATCGGTTAACTAAGTCTGCCCATTTTATACCGTTCCATACCAACTACTCATTAAATAAATTGGCAAGGTTGTATGTGCCGGAGATTGTGAGGTTGCATGGGGTTCCAGTTTCTATCATATCTAATAGAGACCCTCGTTTTACATCTTGGTTTTGGTATGAAGTTGTATAAAGCACTAGGTACGAGGTTGGATTTCAGTACATCATTTCACCCTAAGACTGATGGTCTGTTGGAAAGGGTAATTCATGTATTGGAGGATATGCTGAGAGGGTGTCTAATTGAGTTTCAAGTAAGTTGGGAGGATTACTTGTCGTTAGTTGAATTTGCATGTAACAATAGTTATCTGGAAAGTATTGGAATGGCACCATATGAAGCACTATATGGATGAAGATGTCATACTCTGACTTGTTGGACTGAGTTGGGTGAGCAGCGATACTAGGTCCAGAGTTGGTAGTAGACACTGAAGATAAGGTAAAGTTGATTCGGGGTCAGTTGATGGAGGCTGCGGATAGGCAGAAGTCATATGCCAATCTCAAATGGAGAGAGATTGAGTATAAGGTGGGGGACTTGGTTTTTCTCAAGGTTTCCCCATGGAAGAAGGTTTTAAGGTTTGGTCGGAAGGGCAAGTTAAGCCCTAGATTCATCGGGCCATACTGGGTATTGAAGCGAATTGAGCCAATTGCCTATTACCTGAAATTGCCTTCTGAACAGAGCCAAATACACGATGTGTTCCCTGTATCAATGCTAAGGCGTTATCGCTCAGACCGATCTCACATCGTGTCAGTCAAGGAGATCGAGGTTAGACCAGACCTAACTTTTGAAGAGGAGCCAGCCCAAATACTTGATCAAGATGTCAAGGTGATAAGAAGGAAGTTTGTTCCTTTGGTCAAAGTGCTTTGGCATGACCATAGTACGGAGGAGGCTAATTGAGGACCTGAGGAGGCAATGCGTCGACAATACCCTCACTTGTTTCGATTAGGTAAATTTTGAGGTCGAAATTTCTTTTTAGACGGGTAGAGTTGTAACGCCCCAAAATCCCGAAACTTTAAATTCCTGTACACTGAGGTTGGTATGTATGAGTAGCACTTAGCATATTAATTTTAAAGTACTATCGGGATTATTTGAAGTCTTAGAGATAGGGAAGACCATGGGGAAAAATTTATTTTTCATGCTGTAGTGGACCATAGTCTCAGGCATTAGGCCTCTTAAATAGATTAAGTGAAAATAGGACACAAATGGGCTTGTGGTCCTGTCATAAGTGGTGTCACTTGAGGAGCTATAAGGTGGCGTGATGGTCAGCTGAGGAGGTCCAAGGTTCGAGGCTTGGGAGTGGCATTTTTTAGAGTGTTTATTTTGCGTAGGTGGACGGCCAGAGTTGTGTTGGTTGTGAACTCTTGCCGTGGAGAGTTTGAAGTAATCTGGTATGAGGGTTCTGAATGAAATTTCAGATAAGATTAAGGTGTTATCAGGAGAAAATTTAGGAGATGAGGAGAGGGAGGAATTGATGCCGAATGGGACTGTGGGGAAAGGAGTATTTGGCTTGTGACTATAAAAGGAGGGGGTCGAATGCTTTGAAAGGTTCTTTGAGCGTTTATTAGTTTTTCTTTTCTCCTCTTAATCGGTTTTCCCATAGCCAAATTCTCCCAATTGCCAAAATTTCCTATAGCCAAATCCTTTATGCCAAATTCTCTCACAGCCAAACTCCCCTATTGTCGAATTACCATCATCTTTCCTTGTCTAAATGCCTATTTGTGCCAAACCCTTGTTATTTTCCTCTATCACAAATTGATTATTATCTACTTTTAGTCAAGGTTAGAAGTCGAATTAGGCCGCAGGATCAAAAGTGGATTTCGTAAGTAGGTTAACCTCTTTTGTATGTTTTGCTAAAAGCCAAAGGGCTATCTACTTTTCTTGTCGTTAACCCTATAATTAACAAGGGTAAGGTTCAGAGATCGCAAGCGTGGTAAGGATCGTTAGCGAGTGGTAAGTGTACTCAACTCGATTATGGTTGTTTAAATGAATGGCCGAATGTGAGTATGGTCTATAGGGGTGACTTGTGTGGGTTATGAGTCACTCGAATTTTGATGGTGTATGTGTAAGTGCAGATCTAGGGGATACTCGTGGTTAGCTAAGGAAGGCTATTAGAACCCGGTGGCACACGGTAAGGTTACGGTAAGGTTTCAGCTTTTGGTAGATATTTTGATTAAATATGGGTGATTGACTGAAGGTTGGTTGGTTGTAGGTTCAAGATCAAGGATAGTATAGCACGTCGCGGTGACCAGTTGTGTACAAACATGACACACACATGATATCAACAATGTCGGAAAGTCGGAAGCCGAAAGTGGATAAATAGGCTCGATGGGCCCTGAGGCTAAGTTTTACGAAATTGTTTGGTTGGTTATACGAATTGAGTTAGTCATGCATGTTACATGATCTAGAATTGTTTTGGGCCTAATAGGCCATATGGATGAGATTTGGGCCTAATGGGCCGTAAGGATGTGATTTGGGCTTGATGGGTTTTATGCTGACGTAGACAAGTATGCTAGGGTTTAATGGACTTTAGGCCTAGTTCTGAAAAACTCTTAAACCATATAAGACTTAATCTAATGATTAAACATGTCCGTGGACAAGTCACTGGGTTAAAGTGTGGCAACAGACATATGCATGTCTAGGATTGGATCTTCAGAGAGCTTGGTACTTAACCGGTCCTAGCGACCCACCTCCTCTTTTCTGGAATCCTACCTGGTGCATAGTGTCTGTTCACTCTAGCCGCAAGGATTTGTTAATGGGCAAAAGTTCATAACTAAAACCCAAGAGGGACCAAATACCCCTGATTTGGAAATTACTAAAATATCCTTAGATTAGTAAAATTACAAAAATACCCCTAATTCGTAAAATTACCAAAATACCCTTAATTTGCGGAATGATAAAAATATCCCTGATTTACAAAATTTCCAAAGTATCCCTGTTTTGTAAAATTTCCTAAATACCCCTGTAGAGTAGATTTATGGAAATACCCTTGGGTAGTGAAATGACTAAAATACCCCTAAGTGCTGAAGGTGTGAAAGTGTGTATGTTGCATTCATGAAATATATGTTGCATTTGGGTGGGTTATGATGATACGGAGGAAGATTTGAGGATCGCATAGTTGCTTGATGAGCATGGATCTACCGGTGGCTTTAAGCCCATTATAACAGCTTTGCTGCAACGTTTGAGTAGTGCCACTGCTGGTGCTACCTTTGGAATGTAGGGATGGGTGGGTTGATATTTATATCCCCACAGATGTGTAGGGTTGGAAGGGAAATGGTATGCAGGGTTGGATTGGGATGGGTGCATTGCATTCATGTGATACTGATGTGATATGAGGTCGTTGTGGACTAAGGACCAAGGCCACCATTTTTGATAGGGCTTAGGCCCAATGTCAGAATTGTATGTTGATTAGATTACCAAGGGTTGTACATAATGAGTTTCGAAACTCACTCGTTTTTATTAAATGTTTCAGGTGATCCTCAGTAAACGACTAGACATGGGAGAGGACTCGGAGATGGCCACACTACAAGATATTTAGAAGTTTTATTTATTTGTTTTAGAAGACATGATTTTAATTTCTTTATTTTCATTGGATGTAATAAGGCCTTATACTCCGATTTGAATTTAGATTTTGAGTTTTTTTGTTATTGTTTTAACTGTTTACTTAGTTATTAAACTTGAATAAATTTTTTATGTTCAAACATGGTTTCTGAAATACTTCAAATAATAAAATGGGCTTTTATCATTACTTAACAAGATGTCAAGGATTTTTGGGCTTTTAGGCCCTAAACTTTAACTTAGCAAAACTGTTTTGAATTGTGCCTTTGATGTGACATTCTCGAATTCAGCCATAACGTCTGGGCTGGGTTTGGGGTGTTACACTCGACGCCCTAAAATCACGTTAGAAACAAATCGAGACTAAATCGGAAACTAAGAGAATTTTTCAGAAATATATGAAAATTTACAAACTGCAGGGGTCACATGGCCAAAAGACACTCCTGTGTCTTAGGCCGTGTGGGCATTCGAAAAAAGGACACACAGTCGTGTCCTAGCCCGTGTCTGTACCCGTGTAACTCACTGACTTGGTCACATGGCCAAGTCAAACGCCCGTGTGCTAGGTTATGTACCCTTCGAAGTAACTTCACACGCCCATGTGCTAGGTCGTGTGCTAGGCCGTGTAACATCCTAACTTGCAACCCTTTAAAAACTACAGGGGACACACGGCTGTGTCACTTGCCCGTGTGTAACACAGTTGAGACACACACCCGTGTCTTTACCCGTGTGGACAAAAATAGGTCACTTTACAAGCCATATTTCTCACCCAATTTGGCATCCACCTACACTTAACAATGTGCATATAAACAAGTCATATTATGGCATCCAAAACAAGCAAAATCAACCCTTAAACATGTAGTATATTCACATATAACCAATATGCCTTTAGGCACCTCAAATGACAATTATAAATATGTTTAACCATGTATTCAATATAACCAAATGTTCAACTAAACTATATGCATAATTGCATCATTGCATATCACGTAGATCACTTTACCAAAACATACCAATTGATGTTAACATGCCCTTTAATTTGTAACATATTTAGACATATATGTCTTACATAACAAGGTACCAATTCACGACCAATTCATCAACTCACAAAACACTTATACAAAATGCACATATAACTATCATTTTACCTTTCATCATTCAACCACCAATCAAGCCACACCTCAACCAAATTAAGGCCACATATATCCATACCAAAATATACCAAAACACAAGCCAACTCAAATAGCTGTAATCGCAACAAAACATATAGGCCAACATTAGCCAAAATAACCTATACATGCCATTATAACTGAACTTAAACCAATAAAAAGTATCGAGTGAGTTGATGGATAGTGTGATGGATCTCCGACTAGCTTCCAACCCGATCGAGCTTCTAATAATTTGAAATGTAAATGAAAACAACTACGTAAGAAATGAATGCTTAGTAATGCTTGGTTGTGTGACCAACTTAGAGAGTTACACGGGCTGGGACACGGCCATGTTTCCCTATTTTGAATGTTACACAGCTTGAGACACGGACATGTAATGTTCCTGATTTAGTCCCTAATCATTTCTAAAATGTTTATAAGACCTCAAGGGCTTAAATAAGGGACGATATGCATGTATTTGAATGGATTATGCTATGATTAATGAAATCTTTGGAAATGTATGTTTTTACAGTAATGCTTTGTAACCCTCTTTATAACACCCTAACTCGTATCCATCGTCAGAATAGGGTTACGGAGCATTACCAAATATGTAACTTAAAATCATTCATTCCAATCCTTTTCATGAATCATATCATATTCCATTCAAACACATGTATAACGTCCCTTATTTGAGCCCTTGAGGCCTTAGAAACACTTTAAAAATGATTCGAGACAAAATCAAAACATATAGGAAATTTAAGGAAAAAGATAGAAAATTTTCACACTGCAGGGGTCAGACGGCCATGTGGCCAAGCCGTGTGACTCACACAGCTAAGACATATACTCGTGTCTTAAGTCATCTAGACATTCGAAATAGGGACACACGACCGTGTCCCAGCTTGTGTCCGTGTAACTCTCTAACTTCGGTCACACAGCCAAGCCACACCCCCGTGTGCCAGGCCATGTAACATTTAAAAAACCACCTTTAAAACCTACAGGGGACACACAACAGTATCACATGGCAGTGTGTCACACACAACTGAGACACACGCCCGTGTCTTAGGCCGTGTAGAAAAGAAATAGGCCAAATTGAGGCCATTTCTTTCACCCAATTCAAGCACACCTACAAGCCATTTTCACATTCAATCAAACCTTAAAACATCCTAAAACATGCTTAATAAGACCAATTCAAAAGGTCATTTATCCATACAACCAATATGCCAAAAGGCACCCCGAACGCAATGTATCAAACATACCTAAATATGTGCATATTTAACCATTCATCATTTAACTTACTTCCATACCAAATCATATCACAATTTACACATTTCAACTATACCATACTAGATTCATATCATGTCAAAATAACATTACCATTTGGACCATTACTCACATGCATCAAAACTATATAAATGAAAAAAATCTAGCCATTTTCAAATGGTACCAACAACCAACATATATGCATACCATATTTCAATCATACACATCTATTCAAAACCTTTCCAAAGCATACCATAACTTGACCATGATGAGGTCAATTCATCAAACTACCATTTGGCCATTTGAACATGCATTAACATTTTGTCAAAATAACAAACATCGATAAGGCATCAAAAGTACCAAGGTTATATCAACCAAATTAACATATACATGCCAAACTCATCGACTAACATAAACCACAAGTCCGCCTATACATGCCATTATAACCTTGCTTAAGACATCAAAATCTACCAATATATCCACTGGATAGTGTGATAGTTCTCCAACAAGCTTCTAAATCGATCAAGCTTCTGATAATCTGTAAAGTAAAGGAAAACAACTATGTAAGAAATGGATGCTTAGTAAGCTCGTATAAACTTTAAACTTAACATTTCATTTTAATAACGAACTTTATGGGGTAATAAATCTATACCAATCTCACAAAGTTTATCAAACTTTATAACCTTCAACTGATAATGAGTAAGTTCATCAATATCATAAATATTTTCATTCCTAACATAATAGGATTTTATAAGACTTTAAACCCTTCTAGTTATTTACTTTCCATTGTATTTACTTACTTTAGCTTAAATAACAACATCAATTCACTAATTAGTATATATGTTCATGAACAAGGTATGTTCATCCATAGCATACGTAAATTTCTCACATATAAATGCATCATTCAACTCATCATTCCCTTTTTATCACATTACATTTCAACTATGAACTTACCATTTCATTACCTTTCCTCACCCGTTTCATATGCATAACACACAAGACATAAGCATAACATCAACCATCGCTACAAGCTAGTCCATTTAAACATAGCTCTTTTGGAATCAACTACATGATAAACCATTTCATAAGAAATTACATAATTTAATCCTTACCACCCTTTCATGAACATAAGCATATTTCCATTTGGAAACTTACCATTTCAATGCATAACTTAACAAGTAAACATAATATAATCCAACCAATAGCTTGGCATAACCTTAAGCATCATCACCAACACATGTTAGTGCATCAATCCATAATTCACTTGAATTAACATAAGATAAGTCATTGAACATGAATAACATCACTTGAAATTATCAATTTCATGAACATAGACATACTTTCATTTAACATTCTCTTTTTCTTCCTTTTCATGGTTTTCATGACATAGTTTATTTGATCACATACCTTTCCTTTTTCATGCCTGTTGAATCGTTTAGAATATCATCGAATACGCAGGGTAGCTCACACGAAGTGTGCTAAACATAGAATCTTAATCTTTCCTTATTTTACGTCGTTGCTCACATGAGCTATGAAATGGGTTTGCTTACACAAGCTGTGGGTCCGACTGTAAGCTACACGATGCTGCTTACATGAGCTGTGGAGTATCCGCATCAAATACTGGACCTCAACCATCGGTAGGACATTCAAGACTAGCACCTAAAAATATGGTAACCCTAATGATATGTCATTGCTTGAGGGAAGTGGTTCGAGTTGCATGGATTGCATTTGGAAGACTTTATTTTTATGCATCCTAGCATTAAGTGTCGGCCAAGCTCTAATTATGGTAAGTTGGATTTTAAATTTTATGGCAAGTTGAATTATAGATTAGGAAAGCTTGTATTTTGGGATAAGAATCTTATGGATTAAGGAAAGATAGGGGGACAAAAGGCTTGGCTTAAGGGAATTTTTTTGGAAACTCTTCTATGATCATTAGTCCATGTATATGGATGGCATTTTGGTCTAGGGGAGGGGTTGACCGATTTTTGTTGGAGGCTTTGGTAGGTTGGTAGCTAGTTGGCCATTTTTCCTAAGCATTAGAGCATCAATTTCTTTTCTCTCCACAAACACTCTCTATAGCCAAATATGTTCTTGGCAATAAGGTAAATTTTTGTTTTAGTTTTGGCCTTCATTCTTTGTTTTGTGTCATAACTGAAAACCCTTTGAGTTTTGCAAATTTCTCCCTAGCGCACCAAAAGGAACCAAAAGCCGAATGTCCATAGTTGTTTGCCGAATTTTCTCTTAGGCATTTGGCCGAATATCCATTTGAGTCTCTCTCATATTTCATTTTCTTTGTAGCCTAAAACCAACTCTCTTTCCCTCATCTTCTTCTTTTCACAATCTATCATAAGCCGAAAGTCAATATCCCTTTCCTCTCATCGACATTTAGAACTAGTGGACTACTTATGGGTTGGTGGTAAGAAACTTCTTCTCTAATGATCGATTTGATCTTTCTTCTTGGGTGTGCCGAATCATTTGTTTAGGCCTTGGTTTAGGGATGGCCGAATATTTTTTTAAGCCATGTTATGTGTTTCTTTTGTGTAGTCAACGTTTAGGAGCCTTAAAGGAGTTTCTCGGATTCTATTAACTCAAGGTAAGTAAGTGTAGCATTCGGCCAAGGGCCATTCTTATGGATTATTACTTAAAGCCGATTCTAACTTAGGTTGTGTAGGAAGGAGTTCAACAATCGTAGGAGTGCAAATCGTTAGACGTGGGTTTCGGGATTTGATTGATTGTGCCAAAGCAGGTGCGTAGTTATCGCACTATTCTCCTGTTATTTGTGTATATTGATATATATCTATATATGTGTATGTTAACCGAAAATAATGGCAAAGAAGGTGGATACCCGTAGTGGGTAATCAATTAATCAGGTCAGTGCTCTATTTTGCCTATGATATATGTGTGATATTTGTGGTGAGCATGAGATGAATATTTACTCTAAATTTAATTTGACATGGTACACATATATGCATGGGACTTGGGACGTGAAAATCAAAGTAAAGGGTGTACATATTTATGTACATGGTCTAATATTAGCCTTGTGCTACATTAGCGTGTGATGTTAGCTATGTGCTTCATCAAGGGAGGTGTTGGCTAGGTGCCCATCTCAGTGGTTGATAGCTGTATGAATCACCGTGGATTAATTGATATATGGGATCACTTATGTGATCGGTGGCTTAGCCACAGCCTTGGGCGGCAAGTCTGCCAAGGTGAGATATGTGGGATCACTTAGGTGATCGGTGGATTAGCCATGGCCTTGGGCAGCAGGTGTGCCGAGGTAGGTGTATTGGATGGACACTAGGTTGGGTTGGGCTTCATACTTGCATAATTTTGTATGTGGACTGTGTGGATATGGGCCAAGCCCATATGTGGGGACGTGAAATAACTATGCACTGAGTCTATGTGACTCACCCAAATTTTTCTCAAACCTTACAGGTGATGCATAAAGCTTGGACCGGGTTGGAGTGGATACGAGGTGGCCCATACAGAAGATATTTTATTTGTTTTACACATTTTATTTATGAAAGGTTATTTATTGTAATAAGGGCCACTTTAAGTATTTAAGGATTTTTTTATTATGTTTTAAGTTGGATTGTCGATTATATCATTATTTGAAAATGTTTTATTTTTAGCAAATTATGTTTAAAGTTTTCAAGTCGGAAATTTTGTAACAACTTAATTTTATTTGGAATTTTAATTATACAATGTTTTAGTAAAGACAATAAATTTTATGTTTTCACTCTAAGTCAAAATATTTTCCAAACGTTTTCCGCAGTGGCATTCTAAAATCGGCCGTGGCGTATGGGCCGGGTTTGGGGTGTTACAGCTTCATTAAATGGTTTTGGGTTGCATATTGATGCAAGAAGGCAAAGTTACAGCTTCTGCCTCAAGACAATTGAAACCGTATGAAAAGATTTATCCGACGCACGACCTTGAGTTAGTTACGATCATGTTTGCTTTAAAATTTGGCGCCACTATCTTTTCGATGAGAAATGTCATTTGTTTTCATATCATAATAGCCTGAAATATCTGATGACTCAGAAAGATTTGAATCTGCGACAGAGAAGATGGTTAGAACTGTTAAAAGACTACGAGCTTGTGATTGATTATCATCCGAGAAAAGAAAATGTTGTTACTAATGCTTGGAGTTGGAAATTGTTGTTTGCCTTACTTGTGATAAATGCTCATTTAGTTTTGTCTGATGATGGCTCGATTTTAGCTGAATTGAAAGCGAGATCATTTTTCTTACAGTAGATTTTTGATGCCCAAAAAGTTGACAATGAAATGCTAATGAAACGAGCTCAATGTGATTTGAACTCTGATTCAGAATTTCAAGTTGATGATAATGATTGTCTGAGATTCTGAGATCATTTTTGTGTTCTGAAAAATCCAGAGTTGATTCAGTTGATTTTGAAAGAAGCTCATAGCAGTCGCTTATCAGTTCATCCGAGAAGTACAAAAATGTATAATGATTTGAAACAACTTTACTGGTGGCCTACAATGTAAAGAGATCTCTCTGATTTTGTTTTGAAATGTTTGATCTGTCAACAAGTTAAAGCTGAACATCTGATGCCATCCATTTTGTTACAACTGATTATAATTCCTGACTGGAAATGGGATAGAGTGACAATGGATTTTGTTTCAGGTTTTCCGTTAACTCCGGAAAGAAAGATGGAATCTGGGTTATAGTTGATAGATTGACAAAATCAGCTCCTTTTATTCCGGTGAGAGCGGACTATTCGCTTGATAAGTTAGCTGAGTTATACATTTATGATATTGTGAGATTGCATGGGTTGCCACTATCTATTGTGTCTGATAGAGATCTGAGGTTTACTCCGCAGTTTTGGAAGAAACAACAAGAGGCTTTAGGTACGAAATTGCACTTTAGTACTGCTTTTCACCCACAGATGGATGGTCAATCCGAGTGGATTATTCAGATACTCGAGGATATGTTGAGATGTTGCATTCTTGAGTTTGAAGGCATGTGGGAACAATATTTGTCATTGATTGAATTTATGTATAATAATAATTTTCAATTGAGCATTAAAAAAGCACCGTACGAAGCTTTGTATGGTAGGAAGTGCCAACCACCTCTATATTGGTCTGGACTTAATGAAAATAAAATTCATGGGGTTGATTTGATTAAAGAGACTGAACAGAAAGTAAAAATGATACGAAATAGTCTGAAAGCAGCGTCTGATTGATAGAAATCATACGCAGATTTGAAACAAAAAGATATTGAATTTCAGATTGGTGATAAAGTATTTTTGAAAGTGTCTCAGTGGAAGAAAATACTCTGATTCGGAAGAAAAGGCAAATTGAGTCTGAGATTCATCGGGCCGTATGAGATTATCGAGCATATTGGGCCGGTTGCTTATAGACTGTTGCTACCATCTAAGTTAGAAAAGATTCACAATGTGTTTCATGTATCGATGCTTCGACGATACAGATCAGATGCCTCGTATGTAATTTCTCCGTCTAAGATAGTAATTCAGTCTAATATGACTTATGATGAAGAACCAAACTGTATCTTAGCTCGCGAGGTTAAAGAATTGAGAAATAAGAAAATTCTATTAGTAAAAGTATTATGGCATCAACACGGCGTCGAAGAAGCTACGTGGGAGCTCGAAGATGCTATGAGACAGCAATATCTGAATCTGTTCAATGGTAAGATTTTTGGGGACAAAAATCCCTAAGGGGGGAGAGTTGTAACAACTCGATTTAGACCTTAGTCGGAACAGTGGTTTCGGGACCACAAATCCCTAATATGTGTTAAAGTTCTGTCTGAAAATTTTATCCTTTGTGTGCCGATTTGTGAAAAAGGACCTAATCGTGTAAAATGCAAAAGCTGTGTGCTAGTACTTTAAAATGCTTATTTGATATGGTTCCTTAAATGAAAGGTCCTTACGTTGATATTGGGCCATTGATAGTGGAATTTGACTTATATGGCCATTAAATGAAAGCTTTTAAATGTTTTAAGTAAGGGTAATTTGGTAAAGGGCAAATTAAATGTATGATTAATTAAAACAAAAACAATTTGATGGCCATTATAATCTTCTTTCACCGATTTTAAATGAAAAAGAAAGTGTTTTAAGCTTTGTTTCATTCGTCTATCAACAAGGCTTAATTAAGGTATGAAATTTAATCCATTTTTAATGATTTTTATGTTTTTGTGATTTTTGTTAAGTGTACTAGCTAGCCAATGTCACAATTTTTGAATTTGATGAAGATTTTGAGTTATTCCATTAATTAAATTATGAGCTTTGTGATGTTAGTTGATGAAAAATGAAAGATATGTGTTAGGTTAACATGTTTTGTATTTTTATTTTTGATGAATTTGAGTATTATGGGCTAAATTGTGAAAATGAGAAATTGAAGGACTAAAATGTGAAATAAATGTGAAATATGGGCTGCTTGGGGCACTCTGGTAATTCGGGTTAGCATGAATTAAATTGGATTTTGTGAATTTGATGTATTTGTGAAATAAGGATTAAAATGCTAAAGTGTGAAATTATATGGGCTAAAGTGCAAAATGCCCTAATTGTGTATTTTTGAATTTAATTGAGTAAAGATGAGATTGAGTGAGTTGAATTTGATATTATATAGATCAAGAAAAGAGAAATTCGGGCATAGATCGAGGCAAGAACAAAGTGCCCGATTGATCGACTAGTATCTTTATTTCTATGTCCGAGGTAAGTTCGTGTATAATACGTATTGTTTAAACAATGTTCATATGTGATGAGAAGAATGGAAATGTGATTGTGGAGTTTGGTAATGTGAATTGTGAGTTCGAACATATGTGGCACTAAGTGTGCATAAATAGAATCGTTACAGTGATGAATGGGCACTAAGTGTGATAGATAAAGAAAGCATCGGCTGCATTATTTGGCACTACGTGTGCAATACCAAGACAAATTCGGTTTAATGTGTTACCACTAAGTGTGCGATATTATTATAGATTCGGCAAATTAATTGGAACTAAGTGTGCGAGTTCATCGAACGTTTAAAGAGGATCGAATGAATTATGGCATCGAGCATTGAAGTGATAAATGTGATAGATAAATACGTGATGGTACAGGTATGTAAAAAACTTATGTGGTTGATGATATTGTGTATGAAATAGATGGAAGGTTATATGAATGAATGACGAAAAGAATTGGATTGAGTAGCATTATAAATGCTTGTATATGAACCTATAAATATGGTAAGAAAATGAGTAATAGCCATGGATGAGATTGAGTAGTGACGTGAAGAACTAATTGTTAGTTAATTTTGTATATTGAATTTGAATTGTTGAGTTAATTGTGTTATATTACTAACTTACTGATAAACCATAATATGAACATATTTTAATCCCACATTTAGCATGTTATATTACTAACTTACTGATAAACCGTAATATGAACATATTTTAATCCCACATTTAGCATACTTTTGGATGATTTATTCCTTGAATTGTGGAATCTGGTGCTCCTAATCCTTTAATTTAATGTTTTATACTTAGGAGAGCACAGGAGGATGAAAAGAAAGAGAAACGGGCCAAAAACGGAGCAAATGGGCCAAAGCACGAATTCGACATGGCCTGGGCCCAACACCACACGGCCGTGCCGCATTAACAGACCCGAACACAGTCTGGCCTCGACTTACACGGGCGTGTGCCATAGGCGTGTCCCTGACGTGACCTATTTGAATTTCACTCAGATTAGGATACTTAGGGGCGAAGAAAGCCATTCCGGAAGCCTATATAAACACCCTAAGTGTGACCTAAAAAGGGTCATCCAGCTAGGCCAAGGAGCCAAGCCAGAGAGGCCAAAATTGTGGAATTTTACTCGAAGAAAGCCATTTGATTCATCTCAAGAAGCCAGAGTTATACTCAAGAATGAGGATCTTCCCTTCAATTTCTTTTAGGGGTTTTAGGGTTTTTTTTATGTTTTGTGTTATATTTTCTTCTGAGATGTATTCTTTTATGATTATGAACTAAACCCCTCAAATACCCGAGGGGGATGAAACCTAAGACGGATCTTGTTATTGTTTTCTAAACTATATGATAAATACTTGATTTGTTCTTAACTATGTGTTCTTAATTCTTGCTTTGATATTTCAGGATATTGATTCAAGTATTGATGTGCTTAGACAGAGGAGGAATAGACCCTATCTAAGAGTAAATCTAGCATAGTTAAGCGGAGTTGATTACAACCCTAGAGATAGGATGATGAAAATCTGGCGGATTAGGGTCAAACCTAGTATGGGAGTTTATAGATCGAGTTAATGCAATTCTAAGGGTTTTAATTAGAAAAAGATTTCTATTCATTAACCTAAGGTTAGACGTTAGTAGCCTCGAGAGAGGTATTAATATAAATTAGGGAATCCTACGGATCAAGTCAAGTGAATAAATCGTCTGGTTCGGAGTTAGATAACAAGTGAAGTCTAGGTGGATTCTTCCTCGGGTATTGTCTTAATCAATTGGTTTTCTCAAAGTTATTTTCCCCAATTCGTTCTCTTTGTTTTAGCATCTTTAGCTTAGTAGTTAGTTAATTTTAGATTAGATAACAAATTCCTTTAATTCTTAGGTTAAATAATAAAAAGAAAGTTAGTATTAGTACTTTTGGTTCCTTTGGGTTCGGCAATACGGTCTTGCCACTAAACTATACTACTGTTCGATAGATGCACTTGCCTCAATCATTGTCATAGTTAGTTTCTAGGCTCCATCATTCTTTATATAAATTTTTAAGACTCTGACAAACAATCAAGTTTTTGGCGCCGTTGTCGGGGAACTGAAATATTAAGAACACTCAATTTTTATTACTTTAGCCACTTTTATTTTTGCAATTGACTTCTATTTTTATTTTAACTTTGCTAATTTTCTTTCTTTTATTTATTCTTAGCAGGTACCTCTGGTTTATGACTAGAAGGAACTCGACAGGACCATTAATTTACGACAATGATATTGAAGGTACTGTTCGCAGAAATCGTAGAGAAATAAGGCGAAGCTTAAATTACATAGAAGAAGAGCAAGAAGTCGAAACCAATACCACCGAAAAGATGGCTCAGAATAATCCGCCACCTCCAAAGGTGGCCGAAAATAATGCTCACTGAAATTTGTATGATTATGCTAAACCTAATTTAACAGGAACTGAGTCAAGTATTGTTAGACCTGCTATTGCTGCAAATAATTTTGATCTGAAACCTAACACAATTCAGATGATATAGCAATTTGTTCAGTTTGATGGTTTGCAGGATGAAGATCCAAACAATCACTTGGCAAATTTCCTAGAATTTTTTGATACCTTCAAAATAAATGGCGTTTCTGATAATGCCATTCGTCTTCGCTTGTTTCCCTTTTCATTGAGGGATAAAGCTAAATAGTGGTTGAATTCTCTTCCACGAGGGCCAATCACTACATGGGATCAAATGACCGAAAAATTTCTGTTAAAATATTTTTCGCCGGCCAAAACCGCCAATTTGAGGAATGATATCTCTTCTTCTGTGCAGATGGATTTAGAAACACTATATGATGCATGGAGAGATACAATGACTTGTTGAGAAGGTGCCCTCACCATAGGTTGCCTTTATGGCTTCAGGTTCAAACCTTCTACAATGGGGTAAACCCTTCAACGAGACAATTGATCGATTCGGC
This sequence comes from Gossypium bickii, assembly GCA_025503065.1. Lineage (NCBI taxonomy): Eukaryota > Viridiplantae > Streptophyta > Magnoliopsida > Malvales > Malvaceae > Gossypium > Gossypium bickii. Next base: position 27,572,539 of record CP106714.1, on the reverse strand, counting down.
CACCGGTGGAACACTGAATAACAAAACACCTGAGGCTACCTACGAGTTTATAGAAGATATGTCACTGAATAACTATCAGTGGCAAGTCACGAGGACAAGACCAACAAAAGTTGCCAGTGTTTTCAACCTTGACGTAGTAACCATGCTATCAAATCAGGTAGAGATATTAAATAAAAAGATTGATGGTTTGTGTTCTTCGTAGGTACATCCAGTAATGCAGTGCGAAACAAGTAGAGGTGTGGCGAATCCTAAGTACCCACCCTGCCATGGAAAGCGAACAAATGAACTATATGTGTAACAATTTCAGATCTCAAAATAACCCTTATATTAATACTTACAATCCAGGTTGGAAAAACCACCCCAATTTCTCATGGGGTGGCCAAGGAAATTAGAGACAACAACCCCCTCCAAACTTCTAACAATAGCCCTACCCATAGGAAAAGAAGCCAAACCTTGAAGAGATGCTGACAAAATTCATCGCGGTGTCAAAACTCGTTTTCAAAACACCGAGACAACACTTAAAAATCAATAAGCATCGATTCAAGGGATCGAGAACCAATTAGGGCAACTTGCCCAGATCATCTCAGAACGACCACAAGGCAGCTTGCCAAGCAACACTGAAACTAACCCAAAGGTGCAAATCCAAGCCACAGCAGCTCATGAAAGTGTGGGGTTAGACGAACCCAAGGTAAGCCAAGAAAATGTGGTAGAGAAAGTTAAGGTCAAGATCAGTAATGATAAGCCAAAACTGGTAATTAAAGAGTACCGACCTCGTGTGCCATATCCTAATGCGTTGAAAAAAGACAACACAGATAAACAATTCGGTAAATTTCTTAAACTTTTAAAGAAATTACATATTAACTTACCATTTCTTGAAGCTCTTTCGCAGGTGCCCGATTCAAGGAAATTTTTAAAAGAGCTTTTGATAAACAAGCGAAAGCTAGACGAAGAGTCGCATGTAGAACTAAATGCAATGTGCTCAGCAATGTTGCAAATTAAACTACCATGAAAATTAAAAGATCCAGGGAGTTTTACAATTCCATGCTTAATTGGTAGTTTATCTGTTGATAATGCTTTAGCTAATTTAGGGGCAAGCATAAATGTTATGCCTTATAAAATGTTTAAACAACTTGGTCTAGGGAAACCCAAACAAACTAGGATGAGCATTCAATTAGCTGATAAAACTATTAGAATTCCTAGGGGTATAATCGAAGATGTTCTCGTGAAAATTGATAAATTCGTATTCCCAGTAGACTTTGTCGTTTAAGACATGGATGAGGATAATAATATTCCTTTAATTTTAGGAAGACTCTTTTTAGCAACTGCCAGGACTAAAATTGATGTCGACGCAGGTGAACTCATACTTTGTGTAGGTGACGAGACAATCACTCCTCAAGCTCTTGTCTTAGCTAGGACATCGAGTGATAAAGGTGAGAAAGTAAATTCAATTGATAACCAATCTGTTCAACCTTCTTCACAAGAAACACCATGGAGCTACAAAACTGAACCTGGTCCTAAACCCCGTGCCAATAGATAAGTAATTCATGAGGTCCGAAGGCTTCATATCGATGAACTAGATGAGTGGAAGACACATTTCAAGGAAAAATCACAATTACACGAAGCAAAACGAAGGGAACCCCCAGACGAGATTATAGGAACACCAAATCATTTCAAAATAGGAGATCAGGTATTGTTGAATAAGGGAGACCCTCGAATCCCTACATCAAACCTGAATACAAATGAAGAAATCCCTCTTGAGGTACGTAATGTCTTCCCATACGGAACGGTCGAGGTAACTCACACTGAATTCAACACAGTTAAGGTAAATGCTACTCAAATAAAACTTTACCATGATAGTAGAACTGATAGCATGAGAGAGGATGTTCAACTCTTCAAACCACCCTGATTATGCGAATGAAAGGTAAGTCAAGCTTAAGACTATAAACGAGCGCTTCTCGAGAGGCAACCCGGGCACTAACTTCACTAATGTCATATTTTTGATTTCTAGCACCTAACTACAAATTAACCAATTCAGTAAAGTGCAGGTTTCCCTACCACACGGCCTTGCAACGAATAGGTACATGATCATGGCAAAGATGGTGTAAAAATAGGACAAAAATTTTCCCCAAGCCACAGGCTCCGACTAAACGACACGGCCGTGCTACGCGACCGTAGTCGAAATTGACTAAGGAACACGGGCTGCGATAAATATACATGCACGTGCAATGTATCCATGGCTGATACGGATTAATTTACACTGGCATAGGACACACTCGTGTATCTAAACCATGGCCAACACTGAGTAAAGGACACGGGCGTTAAACACGCCCGTGCTCAAAGGCTGTGGTCGACACTGACTTACGAACACAGGCATAGGACCATTTACACAGGCATGGGAGAAGCGAATGAGACAATACACGGGCGTGTGATATGGCTGTGTGACTCAACACGCCCAAGGTACACGGGCGTGGAAATGTACCAGACCTGAAATTTCTTTTTAAAACACCCCTCTCCCCTCCTCACCTAGTCCCCATTTCCCTTCTTCTATACCCTTTACACTCCCCTCTATTTTCATTTTCACTTTTCTACATTCTCCTAACTCTTGATCTAACCATATCCATGTCGAAGAAATGGAAGGATCCTAGCACAGTCTCCCTCGGCGAGACCGATCTACATAAGTTCATGCCAGCTGCTTTATTAACTCGACAGGACAAGGACCCTTGAGTTCATCTCATTTTTCTTTTTCTTTTCTCTTCTCCTTTATTTTCTGTCTATTTATCTTTCCTGTCTTTAATTCTTATTCTTACATTTTGTTTTCTTTGATTTAGGTTCTAAAGGCTGCTTGGGAATCACCGACCACGGCCTTAGAAATCACACCCACCTCGCTAACCATCTAACAATAAGGACTTTTTAGTCCATTAATTTTTTCTTTTAATTTTATTTTACTTTTATATTTTCTTTCTTTTTTATCTTTCTTTTATTTAAATATATATTTATTATATTTTGAATTATTCTTATTATTTCCTGGCTAATTCTTCACGAGCTTCCTAATTTCTTCATCTAGCACAGAGATTGTCGGCGGCCACCACACCACGACACTCCCAACTCAAGGAAGCCACCCAAATTCAGGAAGTTTCACCACTCCCTATCTCTTAAATTTCATATATATCTTTGTACATTGAGGGCAATGTACATCTTAAGTGTAGGGGGTGAATATTTATTTCAAGAAAGTGCCTAACTTTCTACATTATTGTCAAATCCTTAAATGATATCTTGTCTTTAAGTAATTTTCTCATATTACTAATTAGAATGAAATTTCCTGTGATTCATGACTTTTATTGATATGTTTTGGATTAAGTCATTGATAATTGTGCAAGGCTGATTTAAATTTTAGGAGACTAGAGAATCAAGCATGATGAGTCTATTTTCAAAAAAATTAAAACCCATAATTTTTGAAGTTTGAAATTTACAAATTTGATATCAAAAACCCATAATTTTTGTGAGATCTTGAGCCTTTTAGAGAAAACATTCTTTCGAGCTCACTTTTTGATTATGAGTGTGTCAACATTGATTTGGTATTCTAGAACTTGCTGCGATTATACATGTCAAGACCACATTATTGATTTGATATACAGAGATGATAAAGGCACTTAGGATTTAACCCACTTACTCCACTAAAAAACTACGTTCACAGTTAACCACTAGTGAACCCCTTTGATCTTAACAACCCTTTTATTGACTCACCCACTAATATTACCCCAAAACCCATCTTGTATTTGTTATCACCATTCCTTGACTCTCTTTTTGTCGAGATTTGATTTTGAACAGTTGCCTAACTATGTTCTATTTTTCAATTGTAAAAGTTCTTTCCTATTTTGACTTGTTCTAAAAAGAAAAATGAAGTATATTCATTATTAGTTCCATAAGTGAGCTTATGCGTTTAAATTCCACATCTTGAAGAAGAAGCTCATATTATTTGTAATAAAGCTTTTAATTGTTAGTTCATTTTTCTAGTTAGGTAAATTGTCAATTCAATCTTGATTCTAACCCTCTAATTCAGCCTTTATCCACACCTTTAATCCAAGCCCCATTACAACCCTTTTAAAGACCTTTTGATTTGTGTATCATCTCATATTATAGTGGTGGAGATTTGATTTTCATGCAAGCTTATGGGATTAACTTTTCATGTTTGACTTTTGAGTGCTTAAACACTTTTAGTGATTTGAGTGAATCTTTAGTAAGGATGTCAACTCTTGTCGATTCTGAATCAGAGGTAATTATTTAGGTAAGGGAAACACCTATGTCTTCACACTATAGAAACTATGACTCTGATTGTATGAATCTTTAGGACCCTTCCATTTAAATTATCAATGTATGAATTACCTTTGAATTATGATGAGACACTATTGATGAATATTATGAATTGAGGAAGTTCGTTTTAATTGTGAGTTGAGAATTTTGCTTGAGGACAAGTAATTGCTTAATTGTGGGGGTATCTGATAAACCGTAAAATAAACATCTTTTAATCCCACATTTAGCATACTTTTGGATGATTTATTCCTTGAATTGTGGAATCTAGTGCTCCTAATCCTTTAATTTCATATTTTATACTTAGGAGAGCACCGGAGGATGAAAATAACAAGAAATGGGCCAAAAATAGAGCAAATGGGCCAAAGCAATGATTCGACACGTCCTGAGCCCACACCACACGGCCATGCCTCATTAACAGACCCGAACACGACCTGGCCTCAACTTACACAGGCGTGTGCCATGGGCGTGTCCTTGACGTGACCTGTTTGAATTTCACTCGGATTAGGATACTTAGGGGCGAAGAAAGCCATTTCGAAAGCCTATATAAACACCCTAAGAGTGACCTAAAAAGGGGCATCCACCTAGCCCAAGGAGCCAAGCTAAAAAGGCTAGAATTGTGAAATTTTACTCGAAGAAAGCCAGTTGATTCATCTCAAGAAGCCAGAGTTCATACTCAAGACAGAGGATCTTCCCTTCAATTTCCTTCAGGGGGTTTTAGGGTTTTTTCGTATGTTTTGTCTTATATTTTCTTCTGAGATGTATTCTTTTATGATTATGAACTAAACCCCTCAAATACCGGAGGGGGATGAAACCTAAGACTGATCTTGTTATTGCTTTCTGAACTATATGATAAATACTTGATTTGTTCTTAACTATGTGTTCTTAATTCTTGATTTGATATTTCAGGAAATTGATTCAAGTATTGATGTGCTTAGGAAGAGGATGAATAGACCCTGTCTAAGAGTAGACCTAGCATAGTTAAGCGGAGTTGATCGGAACCCTAGAGATAGGATGATAAAAATCTGCTGGATTAGGGTTAAACCCAGTATAAGATTCCATAGATTGAGTTAATGCAATTCTAAAGGTTTTAATTAGAAAGATGTTTCAATCAATCAACCTAAGGTTAGACGTTAATAGCCTCGAGAGAGGTATTAATATAAATTATGGAATCCTACGGATCAAGTCAAGTGAATAAATCGTCTGGTACAGAGTTAGATAACAAGTAAAGTCTAGGTGGATTCTTCCTCAGGTTTTGTCTTAATCAATTGGTTTTTCCGAAAGTTATTTTCCCCAATTCATTCTCTTTGTTTTAGCATATTTAGTTTAGTAGTTGGTTAATTTTAGATTAGATAACAAATTCCTTTAATTCTTATGCTAAATAATAAAAAGAAAGTTATTATTAGTACTTTTGGTTCCTTTAGTTTCTAGGCTTGATCATTTTTTATATAAATTTTTAAGACTCTGGCAAACGATCACTTACTAAGCTTTAAAGCTTAATATTTGAAGTCTTTATCTGTTTTACAGTGGCATTTAAAGCTAGCTCAGATTCGGGGATCGTCAACGACTAAACCATACTATCGAACATCTATTTTGGTACCTTTTGAAAGTTGTATTTATGGTATACGACATGTATAGGCTAGTGAGGTTGTGGAATGTTCTGAGATGTACAAATCTTGCCATATGATATGGCTTGATAATGTATGAGACTTTGGATTGATTTTGGTATATGTTTTGCTATGTGAAAATGGTATATGCGATGTGTTTATATATGGTCTTGTGTGAATGGCCATTATAGTATGATTTAGTGAAATAGAAATAGTATGTTTCATACTTGATTTGGTGGTTGATATGGTGAATATATTGCATGTTTGAAATGGTTTGAAATGAGATGTGAATCATATGCTTTTGGTATGGAATTGGTTCCTGAAATTGACACGTTTTCAGTTGGAATTGTATATGGAAATGAATGTGGATATTGTAGTATGAATTGTACATGTTTTGGTAGGGTTTTGACCATTAATTGGGCATGAATTGAGTGTAGAGTGATACTTGTAGGAATGACCCAAAATGTGTGGCAATTTGGCCTTGTAAATGGCCTATAATTGCCCACACGGTTGAGCACACAGGCATGTGTCTCGACCGTGTCCTTCAATGTCCCAATTCGAAGCAAGTCAGACTTGCATACGTGCCAAACACACGGGTGTGTGACAGGCCGTGTGACCCATGTCAGTGTTGCACACGGGGTAAGACATGGTCTAAGGCATGGCCGTGTGAGGCACACGGCCTAGCCACACGTTCGTGTGCCCTGTTTTGGAGAATTTTTTTTAAAGTTTCGTAAAGTTTTAAATGTGATCAGTTCAATCCCAAACCACTTCTAAATCATGTTTATGGTCTCGTAGACCTTTTAAAGGGACTTTGTGTTATTGATTAACTATGATATGCTGATGTGTGAGCAATGGTTGTTTGAATGTTATGATTCGACCGATAATACCTCGTAACCCTAGTTCGGTGATGGATACGGCTTAGGGGTGTTATACATGGTATGTGATTTTGATCTCGTCTTTAATTATTTTTAAGTTTTTGAACTCGTAATAGCTTAATCTAGCTAATCTGGTGCTCAATTTGTAAAATGTTTAAATGTTATAGATTATGACATGGATGAATTTGGTATGTTTTTTGAAATTTTATGGTAGATTGTTAAGCTTGGTTGTCTAATAGGTATATTTTGTTAAGTAAGTTTTGATGGTTTTAAAGTTTAGAGACTTAATTGTAAAAATGGTAAAATGTAAGGAAAATATTGTGAATTGATGATAAATATGGGGTACTATGAGACAAGGTAAAAATCAGCTAACGTGAATTTTAGCTAAATTTGCAAGTTTCAAGTTTAGGGACAAAATTGTATAAAATTTAAAATATTACAAGTAATTTTGTAAATTTCCCATTAATAAGTTAAATTAATTATTTTAAGTTATTTGAATTGTTTAATTAAGTGAAAAAAATTATTATTTAGATCACAAAACTAGTCAAATGAATCTAAAATGAGGAAAAGCTATATGTCGGATTAATCGTCCACTTCGTTTTTACAACTGTATTTGTCGAGATAAGTTCTTGTAAGGATTGAAATCATTATTTTTCATTTTGGATGAATGTAAATAGATATCTATACTATGTTTAAATTAAATTGATAAAGGTGTGATAAATTGTTCTAGGTAAGTTCCTAATGAGTTCTTATGAAATGTAAGTTATTATTTATTACACTATTGTTTCTACTTAGTTGCTAGTATATATGTGAAATTTTATTGGTTATTTACATATATATTGGAATATTGCACATTAGTAAATCTGAAGTCGAGAAATGGGTAGCAGTATTTCTTGAGGTTGCATATTAAAGATATGAAAGTAATGATATTATGGTATATATACAAAAAAGATGAATTACCTCTGAATGATGGAAATGTGTAATAAGGTTAGTATGCGTGCTTGTATGAGATTTACACTTCGGTGCCCTTGATTGTACATTTGTGCCTCTGTTATGCATCTATGATGCCTTTAGTGTGGTATTGTAACACCCCTTACCCGTATTCTACGCCGGGACCAGGTACGAGGCGTTACCGAACTTGACTCACATGGTCATACAACTTTGGGTTATAAAAATTCATTCCAAATTAAAACTTTTCCATACTCATATCTAACCTCCTTATAATGGGCCTACAAGGCCCTAAACATACTTCCGGAAGGTTTTGAAAATAAATCGGAAACTTTTACACACTTAGAAAAATTTTACCTAAACAGGGGCCACACGCCAGTGTGAAATGGGACACGCCTGTGTGGGCAGGCCGTGTGGCCACACACGCCCATGTCCCTCACCTGTGGTCGACACTGACTTATTTCAAATGGCTGAACACACGCCTGTGTCCCTCGCCTGTGTCCCTCACACAGCCTCGACACGCCCGTGTCTTAGCCCGTGTGCCAAACCATGGCATTCTGTTTATGATGTCATCACCTCACTCTGGTCACATGGCCAAGGCACACGCCTGTGTCCTTAGACTGTGTGGCGAATTAAATTCCTAAACTCAAGTGCAGACTTCACACGGCCTGGGAACATGCCCATGTTGGAACGCCGGAACCCCATGGCGCAGCAGAATAAAATTAGATCCGGCGATCCAAATCAGGAATCCATGTGTGAGGAACGAATCGGGGTGAAATAAAGGTTTCAAAATTACCAAAACTTCAATCTGAGTGAGATGGTGGCGCCTTGGCAACAAGAGTTTTGATCTCACTCGTTGAATCAAGCCACAACCTTTTCCGATGTCGGCCTCTACGTGATCCACCCGGTTTGACTATGAACGGAAGAAATCTCCAAAACTATTTTGGAGGTTTATTTGCTTGACGGCTGCTAGACCTAACAAGCAATCACTTAGGGCTTTTCATTTTTTGCTTTGTCTCCTTTTAATACCTTTTATAATGGGTGCCTTTCTCATTGGGCCTTTTATAATAGGTATCCTCTTAATTGGGCCTTTTATAATTGGTATCTCTTGAATGTATTACAAGATTAAATAAATACAATAAAGTTTTTAACCGAAAATTATAATTACATTAATTATATCTAAAAATTATAATTACATTAATTATAACTAGGATTTCGGTAAACTATATTTATTTAAATTTATATATGAATCAAATTCATATATTAATAAAATTATGTTATCATTATGTGTACAACATCCTTGTACATATAATATGTTCAATATTTTATTGCCCAATTAAATTAATTCTTTAATTAATTTAATTCATGTGACAACCAAACACAATACCAACTATATTTTATTCCGTTCATTTCAACCATAGGGTGTGACCCTGTAGGTTCTTGCAACTTGAACGATTCTATTGTCACAGACAATGAGTGGCATCTAGCAATGCATCATTGCTACCTAAGTTACAAGAAGTCATGATTCAACATAACCATTCGTGATTAACCTTTCATGCATTAATCCTTATGTCCTTTATCTCTGGAACGGATACAAGTCATGGGATAGTCACACTTGCATAGCCCATCCCATGTTTCTTGATATCTTGAGTAGACTATGATATACAAATTAGTATGACATCTCATATCAACTTATTTGAGCACGGCCATGCATTTCTAGTCTTACTCAATCAAGTGGCCTAAGATATTACTCCTATTATGTAGGAGGGACTTATCCTTTATTGATCAACCATATCCCTCTACATAGGTTGTGGTATATCCAACATCAGCCTTTATAGAACAACTTGTTACGGTACGTTTGATCAGATCAAAATATACAACTCACGATGTCGGGATAATAATGATCTCAAGTCCGAGGATCATGTACATATTAATCACTATGAGTAATGTTGTGACAATTACATAATAATCCAAGAAACATACTCATAATGGGTCAATCCAATATGTTGTTCTCTAACAAACATATTCATGCATTGATTTTGACACTCCATATCAATGACAACACTTTATCATCAATCAACTACATGTTAGTCTTAATGCATTATTGTTGTCCTAGTCAACAATAATACTCGACTAAGGATCTTTTAAGAATAATCATATTATTTTCAGGACATTATTATAAAACAGTTTATTTATACACATAGAAAGAAAAACTGAAATAATAATGACAACGCTTTATATTAATAAACATGGTAAATTAAGTATGTTATTACAACCATCTCATGATTGATCTTTGGGCATACTCTTACAATCTCCCACTAGCACTAAGACCAGTCACTCATATATCTAATACCAAGTAACTTAGTGTGATGATCATGCTTCTGCAGTGTCAGAGGCTTGGTCGTGGATTAGCAATGTTATCATCCAAGGTACTCTGATATCTCTACATCCCCTCGATCGATAATCTCTCGAATAAGATGGTAGCGTCTAAGTATATGTTTGGATCATTGGTGAGATCTGGGTTCCTTAGCTTGTGCAATAGCTCCATTGTTATCACATCGGAGCTCTATAGCATCCGATATGCTAGGCACAACCCCTAGTCCAAGAATAAACTTCTTGATCCAAATCGCTTCCTTTGCTTCCTAATCAAGCAATATACTCACCTCTGTTGTAGAATCGACATCGATTTTGCTTTGAACTCTTCCACTCACAAAGACCACCATTAAGGCAAAACACAAAACCCGATTGCGATCGAGAATCATCCTTGTCGGTTTGGAAGCCGGCATCGCGTGTAACCTTTTTTACACTTAACTCTTCCTCACCTCCATATAATAGGAACGTATCCTTAGTTCTTCTTAAGTACTTAAGGATACTCTTGACTGTAGTCCAGTGACCTTCACCGGGATCTACTTGATACCTGCTCGTTATACATAAGACATACGAGACATCTGGACGGGTACATAACATAGCATACATGATAGATCCAATAGCAGAAGCATATGGAAATTTACTCATACGTTCTCTCTCTTGTGGAGTTGAAGGATACATTTCCTTCGAAAGTGAAATACCATGTCTCATAGGTAGAAATCCTCTTTTAGATTCTTCCATACTGAACCTTTTCAGTACTTTATCTATGTATGTACTTTGGCTTAGACCTAGTAGTCGTCTTGATCTATCTCTATAGATCTTGACTCCTAAGATATAGGTGGCTTCGCCCAAGTCCTTCATAGAAAAACAACTTCTTAACCAAGTCTTAATAGACTGCAAGGTGGGTATGTCATTTCCCATGATAAGTATGTCATCCACATATAGTACCAAGAATGTGATAGTGCTCCCACTAACTTTCTTGTAAGCACATGGTTCATCTTCATTTTTGACAAAACCAAACTCTTTGATTGCATCGTTAAAACGAAGATTCCAACTTCGAGAAGCTTGCTTTAATCCATAAATGGATCTTTGCGACTTACATATCTTTCTAGCATCCTTTGGATTTACAAAACCTTCAGTTGTGTCATATACACATCCTCTTCAAGTTTCCCATTAAGGAAAGTCGCTTTGACGTCCATCTGCGATTTCATAATCATGAAATGCAATGGCATGGTGAGCAAGATCCTCGATGGATTTAAACATAGCTATAGGAGAAAAGGTTTCATCATAGTCAACACCATGAATTTGGCGAAAACCTTTAGCGACTAATCGCCTTTGTATGTTTGTACATTACCATCCATGTCGGTTTTCCTTTTGAAAACCCATTTGCACCCTATAGGTTTAACCCTTCTGGTAGATCAATCAAAGTCCATACTTGGTTTTCATACATGGAATCCATCTCGGATCTCATGGCCTCAAGCCATTTCTCGTAGTCCGGGCTCACACCGCTTCTTGATAAATCCTAGGCTCATCTTGATCTATAAGAAGAACGTCACCATGTGTTGTAATGAGAAATCCATATCTCTCGTGTGCACGGCGTTCTCTTAAAAGATCTCACGCAGGTGGTTGTGTTTCTACAAAGCAGCTTGTTTGTTCCTCAATTTCTTGTGGAATTTTTGTTGTTCAATCTCTCTTCTCAAAGGTATCTTATGATTCTCGAATTTCTTCAAGTTCAATCTTTCTCCCACTTCCTTTTCTAGAAGTAAATTCTCTCTAAGAAGACACCACCCAAGCAACAAACATTTTGTTCTCGGTGGGATTAAAGAAATAATATCCTTTGGTTTCTTTTGGATACCCCACAAAAATACACCTTTTAGATCCGGGTTCAAGCTTAGTAGACGTCGGCGTTTAACATAAACTTCACAAATTTCCAAATTTCCATAAAAGACATACTAGGACATTTCCCAGCCACATCTCATATGGCGTCTTTTGAACCGATTTAGATGGAACACGATTTAGTGTGAAAGCAAAGAGCTCAAGTGCATGTCCCCAAAAGGAAGTCGGTAGATCAGCATGACTCATCATGGATCGAACCATGTCTAATAAAGTTCGATTTCTTCTCTTTGATACTCCATTCCATTGAGGAGTACCAGGAGGAGTAAGTTGTGAGACAATCCCACATTCTTTCAAAAGATCATCAAACTCTAGGCTCAAGTACTCTCCACCTCGATCAGATCAAAGTGACTTGATAGTTTTGCCTAGTTGATTTTGTACTTCATTTTTGAATTTCTTGAACTTTTCAAGGGACTCAGACTTATGGCGCATGAGATAAACATACCCATATCTACCGAAATCATCGATGAAAAAGTAATAAAGTAGTGAAATCCACCTGCTCTGTGTATTTATTGGTCCACATACATCGTAAATGTATTAGGTCCAATAAATCACTAGCTCTGCTCACTTTTGCCAGTAAAAGGAGATTTAGTCATTTTTCCCAATAAGCAAGATTCACATATTTCAAATTGTTCAAAAACAAATGAATTCAAGAGACCATCTTTATGGAGTTTGGATATGCGTTTCTCACTTATGTGGCCCAAACGACAATGCCAAAGATAAGTTTGATTTGAGTCATTTATCTTAGATCTTTTAGTATTTATGTTGTAAATAGGATTCGTTTGATCTAAAATATAGAGGCCATTAATTAATTGTGCCGAACCATAGAAAACATTATTGAGATAAAATGAACAACAATTATTCTTAATAATTATCTCAAAACCAATTTTGTCTAAACAAGAAATTGAAATAATGTTTTTAGTCAAACTGGGCACAAAATAACAATCCTCTAAACATAAATCAAGTCTACTAGGCAAAGATAAAGTATATATTCCCACAACTAATGCAGCAACTTTTGCTCCATTTCCAACTCGTAGGTCCACATCTCCTCTAGCCAAAGTCCTACTCCTTTGTAGTCCTTGTACAAAAGTACAAATATGAGAACCACAACCAGTATCTAATACCCAAGAAGTAGTAGTTGATAAATTAATATCAATAACATGAATACCTGAAGCAGACATTCCCCTTGCTTTAGCCTGCTTGACTTCTTCAAGATAGACAGGGCAGTTCTATTTCCAATGTTCAGTCACACCACAATGAAAACAGTTTCCTTCCTTAGACACCCCACCTTTAGGTTTCAATGCAGCCTTTCCTTTTCAAAATTTGGGCTTACCTTTGCCCTTAGACATTGTTTGAACTTTGGCCTTTCCCTTGCCCTTGTTATTACGGACCATCAGTATGGGCTTGGGTCTAACCTTTTTCAAGTTGCCTTCAACAGTTCGTAACATACTGAGCAATTGTGGTAGAGTCTTGTCAATTTCATTCATATTGAAATTGAGGACAAACTGGCTGTAGCTATCCGGTAACGATTGTAAAATAACATCAGTGGCCAACTCTTGGCTCAATGGAAACCCATGCTTAGATGGGCTTTCAATATAGCCAATCATCTTAAGGACATGAGGTCCTACTGGGCTTCCTTCAGCCAACTTACATTGGAATAGGGCCTTAGAGATATCAAACCTCTCTTGCCGTGCTTGCCCCTGATAAAGTTCTTTCAGGTGCTCGATCATATCATAAGCAACCATGTCCTCATGTTGCTTCTGAAGTTCAGGATTCATAGTGGCAAGCATAAGACATCCAACATCTATCATGTCATCGAGATACTTCTTGTAAGCATCTCTATCAGTCATCGAGGCATTAGCGGGTGGTTCATTAGGAAGTGGTTGTTCAATGACATATAATTTTCGTTCTTGTTTAAGGACAATCCTCAAGTTACGGAACCAATCAAGAAAATTCAAACCATTCAATTTGTCCTTCTCAAGGACCGATCGCAATAAGAGTGTGCTAGTGTTTGCGACCATAATATATCTACAACAATTAAATATGCATGTGAGTAAATTTACCAATTTTATATCAATCATTAAAAAGACTTTATTAAATGATATTCCCACTATTTTATTTCAAAATTAATAACCTCAGATATTAATTTCGGAAAAACTTTCTCAAAAGTATTTCTAGTAGGTTAAGGATCCATATTTCACCACCTCTTAAGTCACTTTGGCTTTACTCTTAAGATTATGGTTATTTAGGTAAGCAACATTTGCTAATTACATCATATGTAACTCCTAATATTTGGTGAACAACTCTTGTTCTAATCATCTTATGATTTATCCAATTTACTTGCCTCTAGTTTTTAATCCTATTAGAGTAACCTAGTTAAGTCATTAACCAATTTTTAACCAAATGAATATCACTTGTTTATTCTTTGCGTTTAACCAAGATAAATACTAGTACTTCGCTTTGGCGTAACCTACATAGTATTGATCGAGGCCTTAACGAGGCAAAATTGGAAGGCAATACTTGACTTAATATTTTAATAGAGGATTTTATTAAGGTTGTTGCATCTCACCAATTATGGTCTACTTTAGCCCATTTAGTCTTCTAATCGATCTCATCAATTAATAGGGTTTATTATCTTCAAGTTTTAATATATATAATTGGCATGCTTTAGACATCCATAGCATCTCATACATGAATAAATAAAGCAATAAATAAATGCAATAGTTATAGCCCATAAACTAAGGTGGTTCAACCTGAGCCAATGGGAAAACCAAAAGAAACCTAAAAGTGTAAGCCATTTCACAAGCTATCATTCTCAATCATTGTCCCACCTTCCTTCTCGCTTTGGCCCACAAAGAACTCTTGCAAATTACAATATACGTAAACTTCGCTTTACATACGAGGGAATAAGATGAGAAGAGAAATACAAGAGAATAGTAGTAAGGCACGACACGCAGGCCGTATTTAAAAAAATACAACCTTTTATCGAATGGGTCATTGGGCTATAACTATGCATTTCAAACACCATGCATGTCAAAAATAGCATACATAATTCAATATATATATATTTTAAGGTGAATTATAAAATATCCTTTCAACCTTTTGTGGCCCATCAAGTTTATAAATTTCTTTTATTAACAAAATTTTTTATGGCGAGTGCGGAGGCAGAGCCCTGCATGCATTTAATCGCATACCCTACCAAATGAAACCTCACAATTTGATAACTTTTTATCAATAGAATCGTGTTTTTAGGATTTTAATCCTTGAGGTTTCATATCGGAACAACCCTTGTTCCACTAGCCGCTTAACACTTATCGAAACTATAAATACCACCGTCGCATTATTACGATTTGTTAATAGTTACAATAAATAACATAAAATCAAGTAGGCCACAACACCATGATTAACATTTAATCATGTAATCGAAAGGAAACGATTATCGTTTATGCTTAAACGATTTAAACAATCGAAAAATACAATAAGATCAAAACATGAATCTCATACAATTGCATCACCCAAGTATTTAAACGCGAGTTCGTATCACACAAGTGGCTCGATACCATCGTTGGAACGCCGAACCCCATGGCGCAGCAGAATAAAATTAGATCCGCGATCCAAATCGAGAATCCATGTGTGAGGAACGAATCGGGGTGAAATAAAGGTTTCAAATTACCAAAACTTCAATCTGAGTAGACACGACGCCTTGGCAACAAGAGTTTTGATCTCATCATCGAATCAAGCCACAACCTTTTCCGATGTCACGCCTACGTGATCCACCCGGTTTGACTATGAATCGGAAGAAATCTCCAAAACTATTTTGAGGTTTATTTGCTTGACTACCGCTAGACCTAACAAGCAATCACTTAGGGCTTTTCATTTTTTGCTTTGTCTCCTTTTAATACCTTTTATAATGGGTGCCTTTCTCATTGGGCCTTTTATAATAGGTATCCTCTTAATTGGGCCTTTTATAATTGGTATCTCTTGAATGTATTACAAGATTAAATAAATACAATAAAGTTTTTAACCGAAAATTATAATTACATTAATTATATCTAAAAATTATAATTACATTAATTATAATAAGGATTTCGGTAAACTATATTTATTTAAATTTATATATGAATCAAATTCATATATTAATAAAATTATGTTATCATTATGTGTACAACATCCTTGTACATATAATATGTTCAATATTTGATTGCCCAATTAAATTAATTCTTTAATTAATTTAATTCATGTGACAACCAAACACAATACCAACTATATTTTATTCCGTTCATTTCAACCATAGGGTGTGACCCTATAGGTTCTTGCAATGTTAGCAGTAATACTAGAACGATTCTATTGTCACAGACAATGAGTGGCATCTAGCAATGCATCATTGCTACCTAAGTTACAAGAAGTCATGATTCGACATAACCATTCGTGATTAACCTTTCATGCATTAATCCTTAAGTCCTTTATCTCTGGAACGGATACAAGTCATGGGATAGTCACACTTGCATAGCCCATCCCATGTTTCTTGATATCTTGAGTAGACTATGATATACAAATTAGTATGACATCTCATATCAACTTATTTGAGCACGGCCATGCATTTCTAGTCTTACTCAATCAAGTGGCCTAAGATATTACTCCTATTATGTAGGAGGGACTTATCCTTTATTGATCAACCATATCCCTCTACATAGATTGTGGTATATCCAACATCAGCCTTTATAGAACAACTTGTTACGGTGTACGCTTGACTGTATCAAAATATACAACTCACGATGCTGGGATAATAATGATCTCAAGTCTGAGGATCATGTACATATTAATCACTATGAGTAATGTTGTGACAATTACATAATAATCCAAGAAACATACTCATAGCGGGTCAATCCAATATGTTGTTCTCTAACACACATATTCATGCATTGATTTTGACACTCCATATCAATGACAACTCTTTATCATCAATCAACTACATGTTAGTCTTAATGCATTATTGTTGTCCTAGTCAACAATAATACTCGACTAAGGATCTTTTAAGAATAATCATATTATTTTCAGACATTAATATTAAAAAGGTTTATTTATACACATAGAAAGAAAAACTGAAATAATAATGACAACGCTTTATATTAATAAACATGGTAAATTAAGTATGTTATTACAACTATCTCATGATTGATCTTTGGGCATACTCTTACAGCCCATGCCTTTGGCCGTGTGATAAACAGTAAAAGTAACATATTTTAAGCCCACATTTATTATGCTTTTGGATGATTTAAGCCTTGAATAATGTAGTTTGATGATCTTAATCCTTTGTTTTCATGTTTTCTACTCAGAAGAGCACCAGATGATGAAAAGAACGAAAAATGGGCCCAAAATAGAGTAAATGGGCCATATCATGAAATCCACATGGCCTGGGCCCAAGACCACATGGCCGTGCCTCACTCAACAGTCTAGAACACGGCTTGGCCGCGACGGGCGTGTGCCATGGGCGTGTCCCTACCGTGAGAAAGAAGAGTTTCACTCGGATTAGGATACCTAGGGGCGAAGAAACACATTCCAAAGCCTATAAAAGCACACTAAGTATGACCTAAAAGGGGGGAACCCAAGGCTTTAGTGAGGGGGCATCCAGCTAGGCCAAAAAGGGCAGACTTGTAGGGATTTACTCGAAGATAGCCAACTGATTCATCTCAAGAAACCGGAGTTATACTTAAGACGGAGGATCTCTCCTTCAATTCCTTTAGGGGGTTTTAGGGATTTCTTATGTTTTGTTTTATTTTTTCTTTTGAGATGTTTTCTTTTGTTGTTATGAACTAAACCCTCAGATACCTAAGGGGATGAAACCTAAGATGAATCTTGGTATCGTTTGCTGAACTATATGATAAATATTTGACTTGTTCTTAATTATGTGTTCTTTATTCTTGTGTTGATATTTTCGGGATATTAATTGAAGTGTGATGTGCTTAGGTGGAGGTGCAAAAGTCCCTGCCTAAGTGTAGATCTAGCATAGTTAAGCGGAGTTGATCGCACGCCTAGAGATAGGGTGACGAGATTTTGCCGGATTAGGGTGAAACCTAATATGGGAGTCCATAGATCGAGTTAATGTAATTGCAGGGGTTTTAATTAGAAAGAGATTTCAATTAATCAACCTAGGGTTAGACGTTAGTCGCCTCGAGAGAAGGATTAGTATAACTTAGGTAATCTTACGGATCAAGTCAAATGAATAAATCGTTTGGTCCAGAGTTAGATAACAAGTGAACTCTAGGTGCATTCTTCCTTAGGTATCGTCTTAATCAATTGGTTTTTCCTCAAAAGTTATTTTCCCAATTTCATTCTTCTTTGTCTTAGAGTCTTTAGTTTAGTAGTTAGTTAATTTTATATTAGATAAAAACTCATTTAATTCTTAGGCTAGATAATAAAAAGAGAGTTAGTATTAGAACTTTTGGTTCCTTTGGGTTCGACAATCCGGTCTTGCCTTAACTATACTACTGCTCGATAGGTGCGCTTGCCTCAAATCATTGTCATAGTTAGTTTCCAGGTTCGATCATTCTTTATATAAATTTTAAGACTTTGACATCGCATAAAACAACGATCAAGTTTTTTGCGCCGTTGCCAGGGAACTGAAATATTAAGAATGCTTAATTTTTATTACTTTAGCCATATTTATTTTATTTTTGCAATTAAATTTTATTTTTGTTTTTCTAAATTTTCTTCTTTCACTCCTTTCAGGTACCTCTAGTTTATGACTAGAATAAACCCGATAGGACCCCTACTTTACGACAGTGATATTGAAGGTACCGTTCGCAGAAATCGCAGAGAGATAAGGTGAAGCTTAAACTACATAGAAGAAGAGCAAGAAGCCGAGATTAATACCACTTAAAAGATGGCTGAGAATCATCCGCCACCTCTAGAGATGGCCGAAAATCATGCTCCTCGCACTATGTATGATTATGCTAAACCTAGTTTAACAGGAATTGAGTCAAGTATTGTTAGGCCAACAATTGTTGCAAATAATTTTGAACTGAAACCTAACACTATACAGATGATACAATAGTTTGTTTAGTTTGATGGTTTGCAGGATGAGAATCCTAATACACACTTAGTGAATTTTCTAGAATTCTGTGATACCCTCAAAAAAAATGGCGTTTCTAATGATGCTATCCGACTTCAGTTATTTCCCTTTTCTTTAAGGAATAAAGCCAAACTGTGGTTGCATTTTCTTCCCTGAGGGTCAATCACTACATGGGATCAAATGACCGAAAAATTTTTATTAAAATATTTTCCGCCGGCCAAAATGGCAAAGTTAAGGAATGATATATCTTATTTTGTACAGATGGATTTAGAGACACTTTACGATGCAAGGGAGAGATACAAAGATTTTTTGAGGAGGTGCCCACACCACGGATTACCTTTATGGCTACAGGTCCAAACTTTTTACAATGGTGTGAACCCTTCAACAAGGCAACTAATCGATTCAGACGTCGGCAGAACCCTGAATAACAAAACTCCTGAAGTGGCCTATGAGTTTATAGAGGAGATGTCACTGAATAACTATCAGTGGCAAGTTACAAGGACAAGGCCAGCCAAAGCAGCCAGAGTTTTCAATCTCGATGCAGTAACCGCGCTATCAAATCAGGTAGAGTTGTTACATAAAAAATTGATGGTTTATATGGTTCATCGTAGGCACATCCAGTTATGCAGTGCGACGCAAGTAGAGGAGTAGCGAATCCTGAGTACCCACCTTAAGGAAAGGGCATGTAGAGCGAACAAATGAACTATATGGGTAATAATTTCCGATCTAATAATAACTCTTATAGTAATACTTATAATCCAGGTTGGAAGAACCACCCCAATTTCTCATGGGGTGGTCAAGGAAATCACAGACAACAACCATCCCAAAACTTTCAACAATAGCCCTATCCACATGAAAAGAAGCCAAACCTTGAGGAGATGCTGACAAAATTTATAGCAGCCACAGAAACACGTTTTCAGAATACTAAGACAACTTACTAAGATTGTTTCTGAAATATGATCATAAAGCTTACCTAGAGAAAAAGAGCAGGTAAAGGCAGTGACGCTAAGAAGTGGAAGGGAGTTAGTCGAAACGAAGAAAAAGATTCCACATGAAACCGATAAGGCAAGGGCAACCCTGATCCATGAGAAAATTAAACCAATGATCCCATATTCAGTAAAGTTGAACAAAGACTGCTTAGACGCACAATATGGTAAATTTCTTGAACTTTTCAAACAGCTACATATTAACTTACCTTTTGTTGAAGCTATTTCGCAGATGCCAACATATATAAAACTTTTAAAGGAGCTTCTAACAAATAAGAGGAAATTCGAGAAAATTTCAACAGTGGAACTTAATGAAGAATGCTCAGCTATCATCCAAAACATGCTGCCAACCAAATTGAAAGATCCAGGAAGTTTCACTATCCCTTGTTTAATAGGTAGTTTGAACATAGAGAAAGCACTAGCTGATTTAGGTGCCAGTATTAATCTAATGCCTTATAGAATGTTTAAGCAACTTGGTCTCGGGGAACCAAAACCCACTAGGATGAGTATTTAGTTAACTGATAGATCTGTTAAGTATCCTAGGGGAATTATTGAAGATGTTCTAGTAAAAGTAGATAAATTTATATTTCCTGTTGATTTTGTTGTGCTTGACATGAATAAGGATGTAGAGGTACCTTTAATTTTGGGACAACCCTTTCTAGCTACTGCTAGAGCTATCGTTGATGTTGTTGATGGTAAACTTGCACTAAGGGTAGGCGATGAGGAAATTGTTTTCCAAATTTATGATTCCATGCGATATTCTAGAGAACAAGATGATTCTTGTTACTTTGTTGATGTCACTGATCACATTTTTCAAGAGTCTTTGTAGGAAATCATACACGATGACATGATGGAACTGTGTCTTTCACAAGGAGAGGAGATAGATGACGATATCGATGAATTAAATCCTAATACATCATCCTCTAGACAGATGAACATAGAGGATGTTGAAATCAACGACAAACAAAAACAGAAATCCTCTGTTGATGAATCGTCCAAATTAGAATTAAATAATTGCCAAAACATTTATAATACGCATTCCTTGGGGATAATTCTATGCTACTAGTAATAATCTCTTCAGAACTAGGACCCAAAGAAAAAGAAGATTTGCTAACGGTACTAAGGAACCATAAAAGAGCCATAGCGTGGAAAATGTCTGACATCAAAAGAATAAGCCCATCATTCTGCACCCACAAAATTTTAATGGAAGGTGTGTATAAACTGTGTGTGCAACCTCAGAGACGTTTGAACCCCAATATGAAAGAAGTTGTCAAAGCTGAGGCAATTAAACTTTTAGATGCAGGAATAATTTATCCTATTCCTGACAGTACTTGGGTAAGTCCTGTGCATGTAGTTCCAAAGAAAGGAGGCATGACTATTGTAGCCAACGAAAAGAATGAATTGATTCCTACAAGAACAGTCACAGGATGGAGAGTCTGTATTGACTATAGGAAGCTGAGCGACACCACCAGAAAAGATCACTTCCCTTTGCCCTTTATTGATCAGATGTTAGAAAGATTATCTGGGCATATGTACTCATCGCTTTTGGACTGACTCTCCATATTTCCAAATCCCAATAGCTCTTGAGGATCAAGAAAAGACAACATTTACATGTCCATACGGTACATTTGCTTATCATAGAATGCCTTTTGGATTATGTAATGCTCCTACTACTTTTCAGCGTTGCATGCTGCCATCTTTGATTAACTTGTGGAAGACATTATTGAGCTATTTATGGATGACTTCTCGGTATTCGGTAATTCTTTCCACCTTTTCCTTAAAAATTTAGAACGAGTTCTAATAAGATGTGAGGAAACGAATCTTGTCTTGAATTGGGAAAAATGTCATTTTATGGTTAGAGAGGGGATTGTGTAAGGACATAGGATTTCTAGTAAAAGGATCGAGGTAGATAAAGCAAAGATTGAAACCATAGTAAAATTACCTCCTCTTAGTTCAGTTAAGGCTATTAGAAGTTTTTTAAGACCTGCGTTTTGATCGGATCTAGCATGTTATCGAACACATAACACTTTATCGCGTTTTGAAAACACAAGTTAAGTTAATTAAATTTGAATAAAGGAGAGACTTTTTGAAAATAAACCTCTTTGTATTTTAATTATTAAGTATAAATAATCCTTATCATAAAATTCATAAGTTGTTTAACATTGATAACTGCTGAGTTGAATAAAAACTAGGGGCCTTATTACATAAATATTCTCGAAATAATAATGAAATAAATTAAACTTTAAGAAATCCCAAAAGAAAATAACTTGTAGAAATAGAACTTGATGGCCTCTCGAGTCCGTCTCTGCTCCCATGTCCACGATCTACTGCTCATCTGAACAATAGAGAAAAGGAAAGCGTGAGTCATAAAGACTCGGTGTATAAATCACAAAACACACATCGACCTGAGCCCACAAACACATTATGGCCCTGGCCCATACAGGAAGGCATCATTCATAATAACAAAATAAACAATAAGGAATGAATAACCCAATCCATCCTAGGTTTCTGTCCTCTACACACCAACCCGTACCAACCATCACACCTTGGGGATTTCTACAATCAACCCTCTATCTGCTACACACCAAAACGACAGCCGTACTACCTATTCCTATCAAGTAGGACTCATTAAACGTGGCATAGCCACCGATCACTATGTGACCTTACATTTATATTATGTGGGATTTCTACCACCGATCACCAAGTGACCTATCATGCACTTCCCCTTCAATTATCATCATTCCCACCCCATGCATACATGCATAAGAAAAAATCATGCAGACTTAAATATTTTTTGATACACATAGGGAGTTCCATGTTTACGTACCTGGCATCCTTGCCTAACCCTTTTAGGGTTCCATTCGACTGTCTATACAGCCTTATTCTGGCTTTTAAACCCATAACATACATAAATAGATATACATATAGGTTTATTAGTAGTGTGTTAGAGATCTACACACCTGATTAATGTCGATACCCTTGCTAAACCGATCTACAGCTTTGCTTCAAAAAGCCAGAAGGATATGAAACTAGGGCCTCTCCTATATTCGACCATGGTTAGTGTTTTACCCAATTTTATATATTTGAATAAACAACTCTTCTTACCTTAAAATCCCGAAATTGGAGACTAACTATTTTCGGTTTTTAGATCTATTTGACCAAGCTTCCTTCAAATCCTGAATTTCCGCCTAATCATAGAACCATTAAGCTATTAGCTTTTCGGCTTTTGCCTTTCTAAAATAGATTATGAGAACTAATCAAAAATCGACTCTTACCTTAGTTTAGGAGATTCGACTAGCACTAGGGAGAGGATTTGGCAATGCCAATGGAAGATTTAAATGCCGGAAGTATAAAACAATTCCTCAAATATGATGAATAAAAGAAAAAGTGATGGATGCTTCAGCTTTTTACAGAAATCGACACAATGGAAAAGAAAGTGGGGAGAAGTTTTGACTTTTGAAGTAATTGATGAAAGAAATTTGGAGAAAGAAATTGGAGAGGGAGAGGCTAAAGAATTCGGCATAAAGAATAGAGAAAACTAGGGTTTTTAAATGACAGAATCAAGGAGCTAGCTCCCCTATTTATAGATTTTTGACACCTATTGCTAAATACCAAAAACACCCTTAAAATTTAAGCTAAAGGAGAGGAGAATTTTGGCACCCTCTTTACCATGCAGTAGCCGAATTTTACACTCCTCTAGGTGACAGATTTTCGGCCAACACTTCCCTTCGAGATAGCTCCTAACTTTTCTCCTTTTTATCTATGATATTATCACTTAAAAATCCACATAATTTTCCTATTTTGTAGCCTTGTAGTCGTCCACCCCTACTAACCCTAATGTCAAATTTAACTCACTTAAATTAAAAGATCTGGGCCTCATTAAACTTAAATTTTGGGCCTCTAAATCCTTTGTGTGTGGTGTCACTTCTAATTCCCTTATAATGCCACTTAATGTTGGGCCACAAGCCCATGTTTGGCATTTTAAACATAAATACCACCTTTTTAATTGTTAATGATGCCACCTTAAAATAATTTAATCTGGACCCTTGCCTAATTCTAAGCCCAAATTTAGACCTCTTTCACCTAAGTTAACATGTTAAACATATTCCTATACTAAATGCATAGACCCATTAATTCAGGATGTTACAGTTCTACCCCCTTAAAGAAATTTCGTCCTCGAAATTTCCAATTAACTAGTAATCATACTACCTAAGTCTCACTACTATGCTTTCGCTGCACACTCTAATTCTAAAGCCAAAATAAACACTTAGTATACTATGGTAGGTACGCACCATTATTCGCATCTGGAGCGTCTTCGTCCCCTAAGCGATGTGCTGCATAGACTAAAGCTGGCTGCCTCGCCTCAGCATAACCTGCACCTCCACATCCATGTCCTATGACATTGCCACTATTGACTTGACCACGGCCCCTTGGTGGTTGTTGACCTCCTCTTCTCGGTAGTGCATTCTCTTGACCTGTGGGCCCGTCACTGCCCCATTGCTGCAAGCAGTTTCTAACTTGGTGGTCCGTAGATCCACACCGAAAACACTTCCCACTACCTGCCCAACACTCACCGACATGGAATTTGTCACATCGTGCACACTTTGGTGTCTGGTTAGTAGCAGCAGGTCTCTTATCCCGTTTCGGCCCGTCTGACCTAGGTCTTTTCTGAGTTTGCCCAGCTGTCCCTGACAATTCAAAATTTCTCTTACTTCCACCCCTATCTCTATCTTAATTTACTTCCTCGGTCCTTTTTACCTCCTCGGCTATCTTAGCCTTTTCCACTAGGACATCAAATTCCCTTTCTCGCTGTGGAGCTATCAAAACATGCAAATCATCCCTCAGACCATCTTCAAACCTAACACAACGTTCGTGCTCTGTGGCTACCATTCCACGAGCATAACGGCTAAGGCGTAAGAATTCAGCTTCATACGTAGCCACTGACCTACTCCCTTGATCCAGATTTAGAAATGCTCTGCGCTGCGCATCCACATAACTCGATCCAATGTACTTATTCTGAAATGCCGTCTTAAAGAAATCCCAGGTGATACGGTCAGCCACAGCACCATCCTTTACCCTAAGCCACCATTGATAGGCTTCAGCCTTCAAGAGGGATACAACGCCCTTCAACTTTTCCTCCTCTGTGAAATCTAAATCATCTATTATGTTTTCTACCGCCTCCAACCAATACTCAGCTGAACTTGGGGCTACATTAGAAATTCCCCTAAACACTTCTGCCCCATTGGCTCTATGCTGTTCTGTCACAGATTTCCAGGCTCCTGTGCCCATACTAGCCCCAGCAAGCCTCTCTAAAACCCTTAGCATTGCTTGAGATACCGCGTCATGTCCGGCAGTCTGATCCTAAAATTCCTCCTTCGCGGCTGGCATCTCATTTCCAGAACCATGACCAGATCTTACTGGTTCCGGCACTGTCATCCTACCCCTACCACAACCACGTGGCGGACGTCCTCGACCCCTTGTACTCATCCTACCAATTCGCGTTTATCTGATTAGAAATTTTATGAACTATTAGTTTTCTTCCACTGTCTTAACCACGGACAGTCTTATGAATAATAGCTTTAAGAGTAATTCTTTCGAATTCGCATTCACCATACAGTCTCAAGTTCATATCCTCTAAGAAACACATACATTCAATTATGAACTCATGTTCATTACAGAAAAGTGTTGTTGTTGTTGTGGTTGTTGCTTTCACTACCCAGAGGTTTTTTCGTAATTTTATCCTACAGGGGTATTTTCGTATTTTTTCAAAATAAGGTTCCTTGATGATTTTGTAAAATAAGGGTATTTTGGTAATTCTAAAATCCGGGGCATTTCAAAAATTTTTAAATCTGAGGGTATTTCGGTAATTTTAAAATTCGGAGGCATTTCGATAATTTTGAAATCTAGGGGTATTTCGATAATTTTGAAATTCGGGGGCATTTCGGTAATTTTGTGATCTGAGGGTATTTCGGTAATTTTGTGATATGAGGGTATTTTGGTAATTTTGTGATCCAAAGGGTATTTCGATAATTTTACAAAACAAGGGTAATTTGGTTATTCTACAAACTAGGGTTATTTTGGTCATTTTGCACAACAAGGGTAATTCGGTAAATTTTTTCATAGCTGTGAACATTTTCAATTCAAGTGTATTTTTCTGGAAGTGTACAAAACTTAGGGGTTTTTGTTTGCAAAATAGGGTGGTTGGTCCCTTTCGGGTTTTAATTATAGGTTCAACCCATGAACAAGTCCTTATAGCTAGAATGAATAGTCACTACGCACCAGGTAAGATTCCAGCGAAGAGGAGGTGAGTCACTAGGACTGCTTCAATACCAAGCTCTCCCTGAATCCACTCCTAGACATGCGTATGCTTATTGCCACACCCTGTCATGGCTAAAGTGAACAATCACTATGCACCAAGTAAGATTCCTGTGAAGAGGAGGTGAGTCACTTGGACTGCCTAAATACCAAGCTCTTCCGGATCTACTCCTAGACATACATATGCCTGTTGCCATACCTTAGTCTTGTGACTCATTTACAGGTTTTGTTTTAGTGAAGTTAAGTCTTATGGAATTAAAGAGTTGTTTGTCGAAGCCTAGAGTCCATCAAGTTCCAATCTGGATAGTCTACGTCCCATAAAACCCATAAAGCCCACATGATATACAATGGTTTAGGGTACTTACCTGTTATCATTTAAAAACATGCATGTTTCAAAAGCTCATCTTTAGAAAACGTTTTGAGCCCATAAACCCTCAGAGCCGAGTTTTGAACTGGGCTCTGATACCAAAATGTAACACCCCGAACCCGGCCCATGCGTTTCGACCGGATCTCGCATGTTATCGAACACATATCACTTTATCGCGTTTTGAAACCACAAGTTAAGTTAATTAAATTTGAATAAAGGAAAGACTTTTTGAAAATAAACCTCTTTTTATTTTTATTATTAAGTATAAATAAACCTTATCATAAAATTCATAAGTTGCTTAACATTGGTAACTGCTGAGTTGAATGAAAACTAGGGGCCTTATTACATATATATTCTCGAAATGGCAATGAAATAAATTAAACTTTAAGAAATCCCAAAAGAAAATAACTCGTAGAAATAGAACTTGATGGCCCCACGAGTCTGTCTCGGCTCCCATATCCACGATCTACTGCTCATCTGAACAGTAGAGAAAAGGAAAGCGTGAGTCACAAAGACTCAGTGCATAAATCACAAAACACACATCGACCTGAGCCCACAATCACATTATGGCCCTGGCCCATACAGGAAGGCTTCATTCATAATCACAAAATAAACAATAAGGAATGAATAACCCAACCCATCCTAGGTTTCCATCCTCTACACACCAACCCGTACCAACCATCACACCTTGGGGATTTCTACAATCAACCTTCCATCCGCTACACACCAAAACGACAGCCGTACTGCCTATTCCTATCAAGTAGGAATCATTAAACGGTGGCATAGCCACCGATCACTATGTAACATTACATTTATATTATGTGGGATTTCTACCACCGATCACCAAGTGACTTATCATGCACTTCCCCTTCAATTATCATCATTCCCACCCGATGCATATGCACTTCCCCTTCAATTATCATCATTCCCACCCCATGCATACATACATAAGAAAACATCATGCAGACTTAAATATTTTTCGATACACATAGGGAGTTCCATGTTTACGTACCTGGCATCCTTGCCTAACCCTTTTAGGGTTCCGTTCGATTGTGTATACAGCCTTATTCCGGCTTTTTAGCCCATAACATACATAAATAGATATACATACAAGTTTATTAGTAGTGTGTTAGAGATCTACACACACGATTCTCGTCGATACCCTCGCTAAATGATCTACACTTTGCTTCAAAAAGCCTAAGGATGTGAAACTAGGGCCTCTCTATATATTCGGCCATGGTTAGTGTTTTACCCAATTTTATATATTTGAATAAACAACTCTTCTTACCTTAAAATCCCGAAATTAGAGACTAGCTATTTTCGGCTTTTAGATCTAGTTGACCAAGCTTCCTTCAAATCCCGAATTCCCGGCCAATCATAGAACCATTAAACTATTAGCTTTTCAGCTTTTTCCTTTCTAAAATAGATTATGAGAACTAATCACAAAATCGACTCTTACCTTAGCTTAGGATATTCGACTAGCACTAGGGAGAGGATTCGGCAATGCCAATGGAAGATTTAAATGCCGGAAGTATAAAACAATTCCTCAAATATGATAAATAAAAGAAAAAGTGATGGATGCTTCGGCTTTTTAGAGAAATCAGCACAAGGGAAAAGAAAGTAGGGAGAAGTTTCGGCTTTTGAAGTAATTGAAGAAAGAAATTTGGAGAAAGAAATTGAAGAGGGAGAGGCTAAAGAATTCGGCATAAAGAATAGAGAAAACTAGGGTTTTTAAATGTCAGAATCAATGAGCTAGCCCCCTATTTATAGATTTTTGAAACCTATTGCTAAATACCAAAAACGCCCTTAAAATTGAAGCTAAAGGAGAGGAGAATTTCGGCACCCTCTTTGCCTTGCAGTAGCCAAATTTTACACTCCTCTAAGTGATAAATTTTCGGCCAACACTTCCCTTGGAGATAAGCTCCTAACTTTTCTCCTTTTTATCTATGATATTATCACTTAAAGATCCACATAATTTTCCTATTTTGTAGCCTTGTAGCCGTCCACCCCTACTAACCCTAATGTCAAATTTAACTCACTTAAATTAAAAGATCTGGGCCTCATTAAACTTAAATTTTGGGCCTCTAAATCCCTTGTGTGTGGCGTCACTTCTAATTCCCTTATAATGCCACTTAATGTTGGGCCACAAGCCCATGTTTGGCATTTTAAACATAGTTATCACCTTTTTAATTGTTAATGATGCCACCTTAAAATAATTTAATCTGGGCCCTTGCCTAATTCTAAGCCCAAATTTAGACCTCTTTCACCTAAGTTAACATATTAAACATATTCCTATACCAACGCATAGACCCATTAATTTAGGTTACAATGTTTCTTTCAATTTTAATCAGGAGTTTTTAGATGCATTTAATATCCTCAAAGATAAACTAATAAATGCTCCGATTATAATTTCACCTGCTTGGAATTTACCCTTTAAACTAATGTATGATGTGAGTGATTTTCCAGTAGGTGCAGTTTTGGGACAGCGAAGAGACAAGCATTTTCAGCCAATTTATTATGCTAGTAGAACATTGACGCCCACACAAGAAAACTACACCACCATAGAGAAAGAATTGCTAGTTGTAGTTTTTGCATTTGACAGATTTAGATAGTATTTGATATTATCTAAAGTTGTCGTTTACACTGACCATTCAGCTCTTCGTTATCTCTTAACTAAATCTGATGCAAAACCTCGACTCATACGATGAATCTTACTCCGACAGGAATTTGATTTGGAAATACAGGATAAGAAGGGAGCTAAAAATCTTGCAGTAGATCACCTCTCTAGGATTGAGAACCCACATATCGAAGAGCTCAACAAAAGTGAGATAAACGACTCATTCCCCAAGGAACAACTCTTCTCTATAACCAACTCTGAGGTACCGTGGTAAGTTGATATTGTGAATTATTTAGCTATTAACATCTTACCAAAAAGGTTAACACATCATCAAAAGAAGCGATTCTTTGTTGATGCGAAAAGCTATTTTTGGGAGGATCCCTTTCTTTTCCGCATATGTGCAGATCAAGTAATTCGGAGATGTGTTACAAAGGCAGAAGCAAGTAAAATCCTAGAACATTACCATTTAAGACCTTCAGAAGGACATGACAGTGGGATTAAGACAACACACAAAACGCTCAAATCAGGATTTTATTGGCCAGCTCTTTTTAAAGATGCCAACAGGTATGCCGCTTCGTGTGATAAATGCCAAAGAACAAGTAATATTTCTAAACGCGATGAAATGCCTCAAACATATATGTTATCATGTGAAATATTTGACGTATTGGGTATTGACTTTATGGGTCCATTTCCTAGTTCATTCGGAAATAAATACATCTTTGTAGGAGTAGATTACATGTCAAAATGGCTGGCAGCCCGAGCTTTACCTACTAACGATGCTAGAGCTGTAGTAAAGTTTCTTAAAAAACTCTTCTCTTGTTTTGGAACATCCAGAGCGATTACCAGTGATAGGGGTACTCACTTTTGCAATACTCAATTTGATAAAGTCTTAAAAAGAATGGAGTACACCACAGAACCGCTACCCCTTATCATCCTTAAGCCAGTGGGCAAGTGGAGGTGGCAAATCGAGAGCTTAAGCAGATCCTAGAGAAAATAGTTGAACCAAATAGGAAAGATTGGGCAATAAAAGTAGATGATGCTTTATGGGCCTATGAGACAGCATTTAAAACCCCTTTAGGAACATCCCCGTACAAACTTGTGTACAGAAAAAGTTGTCATCTACCATTTGAGTTAGAGCACAAAGCATACTGGGCTACAAAATTTTTGAATTACGATATTAAAACCATAGGTGAGAAGAGGATGATGCAGTTGAACGAACTAGAAGAATGGCGAGCTGAGGCCTACGAGAACTCACGACTTTATAAGGAGGCAACAAAACCACCCCATGATGCTCGTTTAAAACAATCAAGGCAATTTAAAGTAGGAGACTTGGTCCTGCTGTATAAATCAAGACTCAAACTATTTCCTGGGAAGCTGAAATCAAGATGGCCAGGGCCATTCGTGATCAAAACTATTTTTCCATACGGCACAGTCGAGGTAACCCATCCAACTCAGGGAACATTCAAAGTAAATGGCCATCGACTGAAATTTTATAATGGTGAAGATTTCAAGGAATTGAGAGAGGAGGTTCAGCTCCGTGAACCTTGACAGGATGAGTCTAGCTTAAGACTTTAAATGAGTGCTTCTCGGAAGGCAACCCGAGCATTGACTTCACTAACATTATAGTTGTAATCTTTGGCATCTAACCCCAAACTAACCAATACAGTGAAGCGCAGGTTTCCCTACCACACGACCTTGCACACGGGCGTGCTCGTGGCTTTGTGGACGCCATGGAATAAAAAAAACGGGCGTGCCGGTAGACGTGTGAGATGAAGAGGAAACTTTTTACACAGGTTGCGATAATAAGACCACGACCTTGTGAAGCAACTGTGGTCTATTCTAAGTAAACCAGCACGGGCATGACCAACCGTGTGAAACAGGACTACATGAACACAGGCGTGGCAATCTTAGCACGGGCGTGGGAGAAGCGAACATAAAAGTACAAGGCCTAGGAGCACGGGCGTGGGCAATACCTTAAAAGTGCCCAAATTTAAAAATCACAAAAAACACGGGCTAAATAAAAGAAACACTGGCGTGGCCCCTGACCGTGTCCTCCTCCCTATATAAAGACCACCACGACCATCTTCCCCAAAATTTCCTCCCATTTCAAACCCTAGCCGTTTTCTCTCTAAAAACCACCACCAAAATTTCAGCCACCAATAAAATCCTCCCCTCTCTCAATTCCCTATACCCTTTAACTCCTTCTCTTAGCAACATACAGATAGGAAACCAGCCCACGACCATGCTGACAGGATACACACCCATCCACAGACGCGACACAGTCGTGTACCCCAATTTTTTCCACAGCACACGCCTGTGTATCGCCTTCCAGTGCCCATGCTCCTCCCAACTGCGTCGTTTCTCTCCAATAACACCATCGGTTACACCCTATTTTTTTTCCATTCCTTAGAACTAATTTATTATTAGAATCTTATTTAGTTTTTGTCTAATTTATTGATTATTGTGCAGAAAAATTAGTTATATTTACTATTACATTGATTTAGTCATTGTTTAATAACATGCAAATTATTTTACTATTCTTATTATGTTTTCTGTCCTTACTATATAATTGCCATTATTAAGCCCTTAACTGCATATGACATATCTTGGATAAAAACACTACTTACATAATTGCATATATGTCATTTCCAGGAAAATAATGTCGTCGTGTCGAGGCAAGAAAATTGAGGTCCCTAGTTCCAAAAAATGAAAGGGACCTGGTTCGTCATCATCCAGTGCAACCACAGAAGTGCGCCACCCATTCTTATGTTTCTCTTTGGGTATTCAAGAAGATCATTTCAAGATACTTCGGGCGTGACCACTCGACAGAGGAAGATGTATTGATTGGGCCGCCTTGGAACAAGTCCAACTAGCAGACCACGTACGGGCTCTACTTGTAACATCCTGGAATTAGGGGCTCTGCATTTGTTATGTTCCTGAGTGTTTGGTTTGTTTTGTCTGTTAAATTGCTGTGTTTGGGGGTCTTGGGAAGGCTAGGGGTTAAGCTTGAGCCTTGGTGGAAATATTATTTCTAGGCACTGTAGGGGAGAGTTAGCTGAGGTAGGTCTTAAAAGTAATTGCTTGTGTTTGTTGACACAAGAAGTGATGTGGCAAAGTGGCATGGAGACGCCACTTAGAGTGCATGGAAGTGGCGTCACAATGGGGAGTAGCAGAGAGGAGGTTCGAATCACATCTGCAGCACAATTTGCTTAATTATTTTGGTGATGGTCAGGTGAAGGTGGTAGAGTTCGACTGGGAATCTAGTGGTGGAGTTGAAGACTTGTTCAAATGTGTTTGAATGATGGATGGAGAGAGGATTAATGAGAGAATCAAGGAGGAAATAGGGGATTGAGGTGAGAAGAGGTGTTGGCTGATTTTTCAGAAGTGTTGGGGGATAGGAATTCGGTCAAAATGAGGTCTTTTTGGATAGAGAGGGCATTCGGGTTTGGTAGGGGTTTAGGTACCAAATCTCTATGTCAGCTTAACAAAATCTTGAGTGTTGTGAGTGTTCTTTTTTTCGGCATTTGGTGCTTCTTTTTCCTTTCAACTTTGTTTTCTTTGTGTGCCCCAAACTCCCAAGACTATTTTGGTTCATCTGTTTTTTGGGAAAAGTCGAAACCTTTTACACTAATTTTTCTTCTCATTTGCTTCATTCAGTTTCAAGTTCCATTCTTTTGTCGAATCCTCTTGGTCACCATTTTCCTTTTCGTTTCATCTAATACTTGTGCCTTGTGTAGTCGAATACCCCTAGCTCATCTTCTTCTTGTTCTTCTCCCTAATCGAACTTGTAAGTGCTTTAGTCGAACTATATCCCTTGTTCCATCTTCCTCTCTCTTCTTTATTTCTTATTGTGTGAAGGTTGAATCTTCATCTTGTTTTTTGAATAGGCACCTTTCCTGTTGATTTCTACTGATAGCCGAATATAGACCCTCCATTCGGAAATCTCTTGTTTTGATAAGGAGTCTTCTTTTCTGTTCTTCCACGCTCGTTTCTTTTCTCTCTTGGTTTGGGTAAACCGAAATCCTGACTTACTTCCTTGGGCACTGACCGATTGCATAGGGGTGCATCATCATCTCTTCTTCGTTGTGTGGCCTACTTTCAAGAGAATTTTGTAAGTACTTGTTGGTTGAATGGATGGTAAGGGATTCTTTCTGATCCAATTGGCCAGAAGGCCACTTCCTTTATTCTATTTCTAAGAATCAATTTAACAGGGTTCATTTAGGGATTCAATTGGGTTCTTAAGGATAAATCTGCTAGCATTCGGTTTCGATTGATCAAGGTAAGGGACTTCATCGATTTAGGTTTTACTCTCTCTGTTTTCTTTCAATGCCTTAACTCTTTTTCCTGATCAAGGGTCTTCATGGATCCAACTGCTAGTTAAAACAAGGAAGGGAGTGAACCCCTAGTTTCGGCTCCTAAGTTTAAGAAACGTGCAGTGTCAGCAGTGCGAGATTTTTCACCAGGTTGTGGTAGGGAGCCTACGTCTATCTGGGATAGACAGATAGTCGTCGTTCCTGCTAGTGAAAGCGTCAACGTAGAGGGTATAGTCTTACGTGTTACCAAGTGTGTAACTCTCACACACTCTGTATATTAATTATGTTAATGACTATGTTGGCTGAAAGCCGAAACGACTGAATTGGCAGTCGAGGTACCTTTAGAGACACCGGGCAAGTTCAATTACCACTTTATGTTTGAAATATGTGTATGTATGAATTAATTGGCTGTTTGCATCCAAAACATGACCATTCATTTCACTATGCTAACATATGCATGGACTTGGGATATGTTTCGAAAGGGGAAGTGCTAAATTTGAGACTGTCACAGTGGTTTGGTACCACAGTGGGTTGGCCTCACGTATATGATTCAGTGAATATGTCTCAGTAGCTTGGTGCCACGGTGGTTTAATACCACGTATATACGATTCCGTGACTCATCTCAGTGGTTTGGTACCATAGTGGGTTGGCCCCACGTATACTTATTCGGGATTGTCACAGTGGTTTGGTACCACGGTGGGTTGGCCCCACACGTATTATATTTAGCGACTCTGTCACAGTGATCTGGTATCACAGTGGTCTAGAACCACAGTGGCTTGGTGCCATGGGCAATTGGATGATTCAGGTGTTGCAGAGGATGGAAAATAGGTGGGATTTGGGTTGCATTGCATACATACTTAACATATCGATTGTGTGGGCTACGACCCAATGTGTGACCTTGGGCTTGAAGCCATCTATGTAGCTTAAGGGGGGATTTACACACTCAGTCTCGGTGACTCACCCCTCTGCTAAATTTTGTAGGTAATCAGTAGATCGTGGATTCAGAGCCGGAATGGACTTGAGGTGGCCATGCATAATGCTTTAAGTATTTACATTTCCACTATGTTTTACATTTCACTACTAAGTTTGGGTTTTTGATATTGTAAAAAGGCCACTTAAACTTTAACTCGGGTTTATTTTTTTGAAATTGATATAGCATGCCTATTAAACAAATTAAAGTGGGAGTTTTCTAAGATTAACATGTTGAACCAACAATTTCCAAACGATTAATGAAAGAATGGTAAAGAGTAATAAAGTGATTCAAGTTTTCAAATAAAGGCCGCAACCTGTTTTCAAACCAATCGCTTTATGGAATTCTTTAAACTTTGACTCTTGTTGGTAAATCAGATTTCGTAACTCAATTCGAATTAACCACTGTTTTAAATTGTTGTTAAAAGCCAGAAACGATTCACAAATTTTGTTCTCAACTCATTCTTGTAGTTGGTTTTTTCAAAATTTTCTTTCCTGTAACATACCAGATTCGGTCGTAGCGTTTGACCGGGTTTGGGGTGTTACACTACTAACTACCGACACTTGGAACCAGTTCTTCAACATCATCGAGCCTACCTACTTAAAGCTCACTCTGGAGCTCTGTTCAACGTTTCATCTTCAAATAATGATGTCACAACACGATGACCCCGGTACGATCCAATTCCAACTTGGAGGCATTATACGAGAACTAAATGTACCATAATTTGGGGCCGCATTGGGACTTTATACCTACGAGTTCATGGAGGAACATAATCTCTCGGAACTTCATCACCATATCCACAAAACCCCCACAAGATGTTGGTACAACATAGCTCCCAACATCAACGATTATGACCCTAGCCACTCCAAAGTGACGGCCCTTATCCCATCCCTGAGGTATGTACACGCACTTTTAACCCATACACTGACAGGTCGACGAGAGAGCACCGGCGTCGTCAACATTCACGAAGCATGGAGAACAGGCACGTTTTTGATTTGGCCTATTTCTTAGCTCGTGCCATTCAACATCAAACGGAGAAGCACAGGAGAGGAGTCATATCTATAGGTCCCTACATCACATACTTCGGGCTCCTCAACACCGACGCTTAATATCAGCTAGCACCCACCACTGACGAGGAGGACCCTGAGGACATTACTGATGATGTCCCCCCAACACAGAAAGCACCACCACCGAGCCATCGTCCATTTCATACGGCAGCATCTATTTCAAACATATCTTAGTGCCTAACACGATTTGAGCATCAATGCTTCCAGCGCTTCGACCATATTGACACCACCCTCCAACTGATATATCAATACCTTCACATCTCATCGCCACCGCCACCGCCCAACCCAGCTGACGCAGAGGACCTCTGAGTCCTTGTCTTTTTATTTTTATTTTTATTATTTTTACTTTTATTGTTACTGTCACTTTTACTTTTATTTATACTTTATTTTCATTTTTATTTTGTTTCTATTTTAGTTAACTATTTAAAGACTCGAAAGTTTTATTAGTACTAGTAATTTCACATTATCACTGGCTATCTAACCCCAAGTTTCTATAACGACATCCATTTCCTAAAATCTACTTGATGACTTTGCAGATTAAATAGATTAAATATACCACTTAAGGAACGACAACATCAATTATACCTAGTCATCAAATTCATCCTGGAACATCCCCTAAGGATTTCATCCATAATTCAGGAAGTTTCACTTCTCTCCCTATCTTTTGATTATTATATTGATATTATCTATCTTTGTACATTGAGGGCAATGTACATCTTAAGCGTGGGGGGTTAACTATAGCATTATATGAAAACCCTTGAATTATACCTTGTTCTAAAGTAAGTTTCTCATATTATGATTAGAATGAAATTTCCATGATATATGATTTTTATTGATATGTTTTGGATTAAGTCATTGATAACTGTGCATTGATGATTAAATTTGAAGAATACTAGAGAATCAAGCATGATAAGTCTATTTTTCAGAAATTAATTTTTTTTCTAGGTTGTCTACCTAAATCTGAATGTTACCTTGAAATTTGAAATTTACGAGGTTGATATTAAATACCCATAATTTCTGTAAACTTTTCAGCCTTTTAGAGCATATATTCTTCTTCTTGCTCACTTTATTGATTATGAGTGTGTCAACATTAATTTGTTATTCTAGAACTTGCATCGATTATACATGTCGAGACCACACCTTTGATTTGATACACAGAGATGATAAAGGCACTTAGGTTTTACCTACTTATAAAGGCACTTAGGTTTTACCTACTTACTCCACTAAAAGCTTACTTTCATAATTAACCCCTAGTGAACCCCATTTAATCCTAACAACCCTTTTTATTGACTCACTCACTAATATTCCCCTAAAACCCTTTATATTTGTTATCACCATTCTTTTTTACTACCCTTATATCGAGATTTGATTTGATCGGTTGCCTAATTATTTTATTTTCAGTCCTTTATTATTAATTTTTTTTTTAAAAAAATCAAAGTATATTCTTTATTGGTTATGTGATTAAATGAGCTTATACGTTTAAATTCTAATTGTTGAAGAATAAGCTCGTATTATTAGCATTAGTCTTACAAGTTATCAATTGATGTAATTATTTACTAGTAGTTCACTATTTCTGGTTAGGTAATTTGACAGGTCAATCTCAATTCTAAACCTTCTAATTCAGCCTATATCCATACCCTTAACCTAAGCCCCGTTACAACCCAGTAAAAGACCTTTTGATTTGTGTATCATCTCATATTATAGTGGTGGAGATTTGATTTTCATGCAAGCCTATGGGATTAACTTTTCATGTTTGACTATTGAGTGCTTAATTTTGAACCATAAACACTTTTAGTGATTTGAGTGAATCTTTAGTGAGGATGTCAATTCTTGTCGATTTTGAATCAGAGGTAATTATTTAGGTAAAGGGCCATAAATGTATGACTTTGATTGTTTGAATCTTTAGGACTCTTGAGATAAATTATCCATGTATGAATTATCTATGAATTATGATGAACCATTATTGATGAATATTATGAATCAGGGAAGTTTGTTTTAATTGTGACTTTAGAATTTTGCTTAAAGACAAGCAAAAGCTTAAGTGTGGGGGTATTTGGTAAACCGTAAAAGTAACATATTTTAAGCCCACATTTAGCATGCTTTTGGATGATTTAAGCCTTGATTTATGTAATTTGATGCTCTTAATCCTTCGTTTTCATGTTTTATACTCAAAAGAGCACCGGATAACGAAAAGAACGAAAAATGGGCCCGAAACGGAGTAAATAGGCCATATCACGAAATCCACACGGCCTAGGCCCAAGACCACACGGCCGTGACACACTCAACAGTCTGGAACACGGCCTAGCCACGACTTACACGGGCGTGTGCCATGGGCGTGTCCCTGTCATGACAAAGAAGAGTTTCACTTGGATTAGGATACTTACGGGCGAAGAAACACATTCCAAAGCCTATAAAAACACTCTAAGTATGACATAAAAGAGGGGAACCCAAGGCTTTAGTCATAGGGCACCCAGATAGGCCAAAGAGGGAAGACTTGTGGGGATTTACTCGAAGATAGCCAGTTGATTAATCTCAAGAAGCTGTAGTTATACTTAAGACGGAGGATCTCTACTTCAATTCCTTCAGGGGGTTTTAGGGATTTCTTATGTTTTGTTTTATTTTTTCTTCTGAGATTTTTCTTTTGTTGTTATGAACTAAACCCTCAGATACCTAAGGGGGATGAAACCTAAGATGAATCTTGTTGTCGTTTGCTGAACTATATGATAAATATTTGACTTGTTCTTAATTATGTGTTCTTAATTCTTGTGTTGATATTTCCAGGATATTAATTTAAGTGTGATGTGCTTAGGTGGAGGAGCAAAATTCTCTGCCTAAGAGTAGATCTAGCATAGTTAAGCGGAGTTGATCGCACGCCTAGAGATAGGGTGACGAGGTTTTTCCGGATTAGGGTGAAACCTAATATGGGAGTCCATAGATCAAGTTAATTCAATTCTAGGGGTTTTAATTAGAAAGAGATTTCAATTAATCAACCTAGGGTTAGACGTTAGTCGCCTTGAGAGAGGGATTAATATAACTTAGGGAATCTTACGGATCAATTCAAATGAATAAATCATCTAGTTCAAAGTTAGATAACAAATAAAGTCTAAGGGGATTCTTCCTTAGGTATTATCTTAATCAATTGGTTTTTCCTCGAAAGTTATTTTCCCAATTTCATTCTTCTTTGTCTTAGAGTCTTTAGTTTAGTAGTTAGTTAGTTTTAGATTAGATAAAAATTCATTTAATTCTTAGGCTAGATAATAAAGAGAGAGTTAGTATTAGTACTTTTGGTTCTTTTGGGTTCGACAATCTGGTCTTGCCTTAACTATACTACTGTTCAATAGGTGCGCTTGCCTCAAATCGTTGTCATAGTTAGTTTCCAGGTTCTATCATTCTTTATATAAATTTTAAGACTTTGACATCGCATAAAACAACGATCACCGTGCCTCTCACAAGGCTAAGACACACGGTCGTGTCTCCATCCTTGTGTTTACTACTGAGCTTACTAACTTGCAATTCTAACATGCAAGGGGACACAGAGTCTGGTCACACACACATGCAATTGACCGCGTGTCACACATGCCCGTGTGCCTACATGTATGGACAAGAACAAGGCTATTTGCCAAGCTTTTTCATCACCCTAACTCACTCAAGCATAATTCATAACCAAACAACCCAATCATATACCCTACACAATCATGAATAATATTATCTTTTCATTAATTAATAGTATTGAGCAATTAACTATGGCCATGTACAAAAGAATTCATCCTTAAGGGAGCCAATACATTCTTGGCCAAACTAACAAAACAATTTACCTAATCTAGCCCCTATACATGCCATACTTAAAATGCTAATTCTAGATATACCGAGATAAGCTAGTAGTGTGGGTGGTCTTCCAATTTTCTTCGTATCTCGACCAGGCTCTTTGACACTATAAAACAAGAGAAAAGAAAGGGAGTAAGTTTTACGCTTAGTAAGTTTACATGGAAACAATAAACATCATAACATATGCTACTCAACAATTAGCATTACATACTAAGCAAGAACAATTCAAATTTCATACCCATGCTTACTCATTCATCTCTTACCACTTTCCCATCATATCACAAACGAAATGCTATTATTATTTAACATACATCCCTGCACTTATCACCACACAATCACATGAAACATCACATTTTCACTTTAGGCCATTCTTAATAATACCAAATGCTCAGTGGTTTCGCACTTAGTCCACCATTTATCTTTAACAGGGTGGTATCGCACACAGCCCACCAACAAGAATATTTACGGTGGTATCGCGTATAGTCCACCAAATGATAATATAAACGATGGTATCGTACATAGCCCATTGTAAATAAGAAATAAGGTGGTATTGCAAATAGCCCACCAAGTGATAATATAAACGATGGTATCGCACATAGCCCATCGTAAATAAGAAATAAGGTGGTATCGCACATAGCCTACCATTATTTAGTACGGATAATATTCCACACTTACATATCTATTTCGACATTCAAACAGAATTTGTTCATTTTCTACCAAATTCAATCCATTTAAATAAAAAGTATTCTCAATCATACAATGCACCAATAAGTAACAACATATGTATTTAAGATGCATCGTTTACACATAAACTTACCTCAATGCAAAACGCGCTAATCAACGGTCTATTTCGTAACCTTGCCTTTTCCTCCGTCAAGGATGATTCCACGCTCTTCTTGGTCTATAACAACAAAAATTCACTCATTCAATCATTTTTTCATCATAATACATCATAATCTCTACTTAGGAAAAAATAACCGTTTTGGCCTTGTACGTTGACAAAATTACAATTTTGCCCCTAGGCTCGTAAATCATTCTTCACCATATTTTCTCATTAAACAAGCCTAGTTCAGCATTTATTACTCTTACAACTACTCATAATTCTAATTATTTCATGCATTTATTACACATTTTCAATCTTTGCATTCAAGTCCTATTTAGGTGTTTTCATGCTAACGCCTTTCACAAAAGTTGGAGAGAAGAGAGAATGATGCATGATGAGAATGTATGAGGAATGATTGAGGGATGCTTGAGGGATGATGAATGAGGGAATGAGAGGGTCTTATTTATAAGTGAGGAGAGGATGATAGTTTGCTAAAAAGAGTGGATGTTAACCTCTTCAAATCTCCTCAAATTGTGGCCAGCCACTCTTAGTGGCTTTTGACTTGATTTTTGCTTGATTTTTAAGCAATTTTGGATGCCACACAACTCAAGACCGAGACTCGGTCAATCGTAAATCTTTGGGAAAATCTCTAATTTCTTCAACACTGTAAGGACCTTTTGTAATTAAACTAAAGAAATGATTTAAATGGGCAGCCATGTGTAGCCGAATATTAGGTTGACTTGGTCTCCAATTTGGACTGTTTTGTAATCCATCAAGATTATCAAACCTGTCCAGAATAAATCAACAAGCTAAAAGACCAAGGAATAAAATTTATCCAATTTAATTAATTAATTAAAACCCAAATTATTAATGAAATATTTTGAAATGAATTATTAAATATAATTTTACATTTTATTATTTAATTTAATCATACATGGCCCACTTTATGTCTTAAAAAATATAATATATTCAAATTAATATAAAATAAGTCATTTATTGCATGAAAACTATATAATAAAGCATAATATCACATTTTCATAATTTCTATGTCCTAATTTCATATCTTCACATATTTCATTAATGTGTTAAACAATTACTTAGTTTAACAATAGATTTAAGTAAAAAGGTGATAAATTACATAGGAAAAATCTTATATATTTTTTCCGTTTATGCACCCCCAAACTTAAATCATTGCTTGTCCCGAGTAATGTTTATGCACAGCAAAAGGTCTTGCAAAGGCAAAATTGCTAATTGTGTAAGCAGCATCAATCTTTGTCCCATAATCATGCACTAGTAACTTCATGCTCATCAATCTTCTTTATTAACAAGTAATTCATATGCAAACATTCCTTAAGATTATACTAAGCTTCAAAATATGCCAACATGAAACATAGTTTGCATGTATGTCATAGCCATAGATAACATTCTTCATTCAACATAATTTCTTATCAATCGAGCAAACAATCACAAGGCTTATTTATAATCTTCATATGTTGAACTTAGGACTTCCTCTCCACTAATGTTGGTGACATAATCATCAAATCAATAGGTCTTTTATAAGGTTGTAATGGGGCTTGGTTAAAGGTAGGGATTTTAAGAGATGGGACATTTCAGTTTTAAAAATCTTAACCTTTAACTTTGTCTTGGTTTTCTTGTAATAGAACCTTTTTCTTTAAGTGAACCTTTGGAGCACCCCCAAACTTATTTTGAACTAAAGCTTATACATTTTTCCTTTTTTTTTTTTTTAGACTAAGCAGACTTGTCTTCGCTCATTTTTTTTTAAGCATGAACACATACATATTTTTGAAAATTTCCTCAAATGTTGATTACAAGACAACTTTAGTTACGATGGATGCACAAAATTAGGATAACTTAAAAAGATGGTAACTGGCTTATAATGTGGGTTCATTGCAATAAACAGGCCTTTAAGTTCAAAATTACAGTTTCAAAGGTCTAATATCATAGGGTTGGCTTGAAAAGGCTCAAAT
This sequence comes from Gossypium bickii, assembly GCA_025503065.1. Classification (NCBI taxonomy): domain Eukaryota; kingdom Viridiplantae; phylum Streptophyta; class Magnoliopsida; order Malvales; family Malvaceae; genus Gossypium; species Gossypium bickii. The sequence continues at coordinate 27,530,198 of CP106714.1, read as the reverse complement.
GATCCAAAGTAATAGTGCCTATATCATTTTAGATTTTTATGTCCCCAAGGATTTCGCCTAAAGAAAGATACTAAGTCAATTCTAAATATATAAACCTTTATGCATATATAATCTCAAAAGAAACTAAATTTTCATGGCAAACATTACTAAAGCTAAGATCATACAAGCATTCCATTCTTCATGATAACATACTTTCACTCAGGTAAAATCATCATTCATACTTGCATACAAACTATCTCATTAACAAAAAATATCTCTAAACATTCATTTATTAAAACATACTTATGAAAGAAATGATTGAAACATACTTAAAAAAATTTAAAAGTTTGAGCAATTTATTTGCCTTACCCCTTTTAAAGAGAAGCAAAGTCCCCATCGCATGAACAAAGTAATGAATGAAAACTGAACACAAAGTAAGGTTGTAAAGAAAGAGAGATGAGTCATTAAGACTGCTTAAATACCAAGTCTTCCCTAATAACCCAATCCTAGACATGTTCATTCCCATTACCATATTACTTAGTCTTATTGTTTCTAAAGAAGTGTTAAGTTTGCTCATGCTTACTATGTTTTATTCTGCAAAAATTAAATCCTAATTACGAAAGAAATAAATTCCTAGGGACCTAAAAATAATTAAATAAATAATAAGACAAGAATCCCCCCTTTTATTTTTCTCACTCATTTCCCTTGTCTTCTTTAGCTCCATCTCTGCTGGCATTGTTAATATCTTCCATCCATGTCTCAAAGATAACATCTGGGAACTCAGGAACAAAAGTATTAGAGATATTCTTAAAAGTATTTCGAATCGAGTCATCTCTAATTTTTGCATATTTCCAGTAAGTTTGTTGTTGATTGTGCATGAACTTGCACATATCCATCAAAATTGACAAATCCAATTTCTTAAAGTACTTGCAGAAGTTAGCACGAGAGTTGTATATTCAAGTTCAACACTTAGCTTGACTGGTTCTTCTTCTGGCTCAACCCTTGGTTCAGGAATGTTTGGTACCTTATCAGGTTCTTCCTCTTCAGTGTCAGTAACTAAATTAGCTTCAGTTTTAGTTCCATCTATTGACTCATCGGTATCCAGCTCAGTTGGCTCTTCTTGCTCGCCTTTATTCAGCTCATGCACCCTCTCTACTAATCTTTCAAGATCATAATTTGTAATGCATCCTTATCGCCCTTTCAGGTTTGCTTGTGTTTTAACGCAGGCCTTTAAGCAAAGTGAAGTGATTAATGAAGGTAAATAAGCACTTCAAACCTTCTTTTTAGAAAAATCATGAATCTCCTTGAGGATAATTTTCCCAACATTAATGGACATTTCTGTCAAAATTGCATATAAAAAAAGCATTCGTTCCATCGAGATGGTGAAACTATGTGAGATAGACATAAAACTGTAGCAAACGAAATAAAACCATACCTTTGCTACTGGTTTTAAGTATTCTCTTCGAAAAGAATGGCTCCCATACGTTCTTATAGTCCATTGGGATCCCGAATTTGTCACAACATCAAGCACTTGTTGAAGAAAATCCCAATTGATATTTTTCATCATAGGGTAGTACTCATCTTCTTCAACATCAGGTAAATTAAACAAATTATTGATGGACTTAGAAGTAAGAGCTACCTTTTTCTTTCGAACAATGACTTCAGTAGCATCTTGCGTAGTCAAACTAGCATAGAATTCTCGAGCTAGTTCATCACCGAGAAGTGAACGAGCATCACAAAATCATTCCCACTTGAGAGCATGGATTTTCTTTCTAATCGGTATAGGAACAACCATCAAATCATTACTTTTCAAGTCAAAACCTTTTTCTGGAATCATAGGTTGATGCTTGAAAATTGAATCAGATTTCTCTATCACTTCTGCATCAATCAAAATTGAGTTTTCAAGAGTAGCCTTTGAAGATCTGGTTCCTTTCCGAGACATCGTATCTTTTCCCTAGAATTTGGAAAAGTTTCTACACAAGAGAGAAAAGAGAAATTGGCAAAGTGGGTAGAACTTGCTACGGCAAAAATCTTACGACTGCAAGGATGGTGTAGCGGCAACGACGATGTGCGATAGCAACTGCAGGGTACGTGAAACACCCCAAACCCGGCCTAGACGTTATGACCGAATCTGGCATGTCACATAAAAGGGTTGTTTAAAAACTGCGCGTTCTTTAAAAACTTTGTATTCTTTTTGAAACTTCTGGCTTTGTTGTTTGTGAAATTCAGTTTCGCTCTTATGGTTTTCTTGTAAAAACATTGTTATTATTATTTTTGAAAACTTTTCTTATAACAGAAATTAGATTCAGTGAACTGCGGAAATGTGATATTTTGAAAACCGTTATTAACATTTTGGAAAACTTAGTATTCAAACGTCTAATAGTTTAAAAATAACCGAATTGAAAGTTAAAAGAAATCGACGCCAACTTCACAAAGTAGGATCACATGAATAAACTAGCATCGAATTAAAAGATGTTAGAACAACTCCATCTTACCGAAACCAAGATTAGCAATCTACACCCGATGGTTGCTAACGAATCCGGCCTACCCCCAACAAGTGTGTTTCGGCTTATGTTTAAAAGAGAATGAGATGGGATCTGATGAAAATGAAAGGGTGCCAAGCTCGATCAGAGAAATAGAATAGATTGAAAGAAAAAGAACGAGAGTGAAAGCAAAAACTTACCCAAAATCGGCCAATAGAGAAGGTGTGGTTAATGGCTTAATGAAAAGAGAGGAGAGATTGAAGAGAAAATACCCGAGTGGTCAACTCCCCACAGGTTCGGCCAAGACTCAACATAAAAAGAAAAAAAAAGAGAAAATATGGAGATTCGGCTTTGGAAGAAAGAATTCGGCAAGTATGGTAGAAGAAAAGAAGGGGAGATGTGTTGGTTTGGTTTAGGAGTGGAAGTAATTGTTTAGCAGAAACAGAAGCTAAAGGGTTAGTCTCACCAAAATGGTACCTAGTAGATACGAAGAAGAACCCAAAATGTTTTAGGAAAGAAAAATGCTTAAAATGCCACAAAAGCCAAAAATGCTAGCTATTCAAGAGAGAATTTTGGCTACACTCTACCCAAAATGCTGAACTCTTCCCCCTAGCCGAAAATGACTAGCTAAACTCCCTACTCACGCACAACTCCTCCACAATCTCCATTCCTTAATTCACTCCATGATATTCTCCTTGCATTTCTCCACACCACCCATTCAAATGATTTGACTGAGTCTCCTTTCTCCCTTGCAGAGTTCTGACTGAACTCTACGTCTTCCATCCAACTAGCACAAAAATAAAACCTTTGGCTTGACACCAGTGGGATTCGAACCCCTTCCCTTTAAGCTCTCTCACTGACGTCACAACCCGCTTGCCATATGCTCTCTTGTGTTAGCAAAATACAACCAAATTTCCTTAAGTCTTGCTTCCAACAGTCCTCCCCCCTAAAGTGCCAAAAAGTAAAATTTTCCCAGGGTTTGGGCTCGAACCCGAGCCTCCCTAGGGCCCCTAAAAAAAACCAAATAATAAGCTAAACAATTCCAACACATGCAATAGTTCAAAAATGCCAGACCCCTAATTTTAGGATATTACAGTTCTACCCTCCTTAAAGAAATTTCGACCTCGAAATTTACCTGATCAAAAGGGATGAGGGTATTGTTGTCGAATTACCTCCTCAGGCTCCCACGTGGCTTTGTCAGAACCATGGTTACGTCACAATACCTTGACTAATGGAATAGATTTCCTCTTCGGTACTTTCACCTCGCAATCCAAAATCTGTACCGGTTCTTCTTCGAATGTCAGATCAGACCTCACCTCGATTTCCTTCACTAGCACTACTTGAGAAGGATTAGAACGGTAGCGCCTCAGCATTGAAACATGGAATACATCATGTATCCGATTCAATTCCAGGGGCAACTCAAGCTGATAGGTGACCGGTCCCACACACTTCACTATCTGATAAAGCCCGATGAATCTGGGACTCAACTTGCCCTTCCGACCAAATCTTAAGATTTTCTTCCAAGGTGAGACCTTCAAAAAAACATAATCCCCCACAGAAAAATCTATCTATTTACGCTTCAGATCCGCATATGACTTCTGTCTATCAGAAGCTTCTTTCAACTGACCCTAAATCAACATCACCTTTTCCCCAGTCTCCGAAATCAATTCTGGACCCAATAACCGTTGCTCACCCAATTCTGTCCAACACGTAGATGTACGACACCTACGACCATACAATGCCTCACAGGGTGCCATCTAAATGCTAGATTGGTAGCTATTGTTATATGCAAATTCCACTAACGGTAAGTAGTCTTCCCAACTACCTCTGAAATCAATCACACAGCTCCTTAACATGTCTTCTAGAATTTGGATTACCCTCTCCGATCCATCCATCGGGCCAGGATGGAACGCTCACGAAATCCACCGGTACCCAATGCTTCATGTAACACTTTCCAGAACAACGTGAATCGAGGGTACTTGTTTGAGATGATAGACACTCGTACCCCATGTAACCTCACAATTTTTGCCACGTATAACTTGGCCAACTTCTGTAGCAAGTAGTCAGTGCGAACCGATATGAAGTGTGCGGACTTAGTCAACCAGTCAACAATCACCCACACTGAATCTTTCTTAGTAGGCGTCAGGGGTAACCCACTAACAAAATCCATTGTTACCATTTCCCACTTCCAGAGTGGAATCTTCACCGGTTGCAGTAATCCCGAAGGCAGTTGATGTTCAGCCTTTACTTGCTGACATGTCAAACACTTGCTCACGAAATCAGTAACCTCACGTTTCAGTCTTGGCCACCAGTACAGTTCACGTAGGTCTCGATACATCTTGCTTCCATCGGGATGCATAGCGTATGGGCTACTATGCGCCTCCCGCAGAATCATCTGTCTTAACTCAGAGTCCTTCGGTACACAAATTCTTCCACGGAAACATAACACCCCTTCACTATTTAGCCCAAAATCCACCGTCTCCCCAATGTTCACTTGTTGAAAACGAGAACCTAACGACTCATCCAATAACTGATTCTCCTTAATCTGACTAACCCACGCCGATTTCACCTGAAGTTTCGCTAATAACCTACCATCCTCATAAAGGCTGAGGTGATGAAACATTGCTATCAAATTAGATACCACCTCCGACTTAGTGCATCTGCCACCACATTGGCTTTCCCTGGATGATACTCAATTGAGCAGTCGTAGTCCTTTAGCAACTTTATCCACCTCCGTTGCCTAAGATTCAACTCCTTTTGGGTAAGGAGATACTTCAGACTCTTATGGTTAGTGTAAATGATCGACTTTTCCCATATAGGTAATGTCTTTATATTTTTAGGGCGAACACCACCGCAGCTAACTCCAAGTCATTAGTGGGGGAGTTCACCTCATGTGGCCTTAGTTGACGAGATGCATACGCTACCACCTTCCCTTCTTGCATCAACACACAACCCAAGCCCGTGTGAGACGCATCACAATAAACAACTAATTCTTTCCCAGCCTCAGGCTAAATCAACATCGGTACTTCAGTCAGAATCTTCTTCAGTCTTTCAAAACTCTCTTGCTGCTTATCCATCCAAACAAATTGTACGCCCTTACACAGTAACTTAGTTAGGGTGCAACCATCAAAGAGAACCCCTCAACGAACCGCCTGTAGTACCCAGCCAAACCCAGAAAACTTTGGATTTCTGATATTGACTTCGGTGGCTTCCAACCCAATACAGCTTCAATTTTTCGAGGATCAACCCTAATCCCCTCAACAGACACAACATGCCCCAAAAAAGTCACCTCCTTCAGCCAAAACTCACACTTACTAAATTTGGCGTAAAGTTGCTTTCCCCTCAATATCTGTAAAACAACCCGAAGATGAGAATCATGCTCCTCCTTCTTGAATAAAACCAAATGTCATCTATGAATACCACCACAAACTGGTCTAAATAAGGTTGGAAGACCCGGTTCATCATATCCATGAAAGTGACGGGTGCAATCGTTAATCCGAACGGCATAACCAAAAGCTCGTAATGCCTATAACAAGTTCGGAATGCAATCTTGTATATATCTACCTCCTTAACCCTTAGTTGATGGTATCCCGATCTCAAATCTATTTTTGAGAAAACTGAAGCTCCTCGTAGCTGATCAAACAGATCGCCAATCATTGGTAGTGGGTATTTGTTCTTAACAATTAGATTGTTCAATTGACAATAGTCAATGCACATACGCATTGACCCATCCTTCTTCTTCACGAATAATACCGGCGCTCCCCATAGCGATACACTTGGTCTGATAAATCCTCGGTCCAACAACTCTTGGATCTGATCTTTTAGTTCTACTAGCTCCTTCAGTGCCATCCTATAAAGGGCGATGGACAGCGGAGCCATTTTCGGTAACTGCTCAATGCCAAATTCGACCTCGCGATTTGGGGGTAACCCCAGAAGCTCTTCAGGAAATACGTCCTGAAATTCTTTTACGGTACTGACATTCTCAACCGACAAATTATCAGCATCAGTCGAGTTGACATAAGCTATGAACACTTCACAACCTTTACGCACCAACTTCTCAGCCCTTAGTGCGGACATTACATTGGACAGATAATTCCTTCTCTCACCTATCATAATTACTTCCTCATCCTCTGGAGTCTTTAATCCCATATGCTTAGCAGCGCAATCCAAGGTTGCATAGTGTTTAACTAGCCAGTCCATGCCTAGAATAAGATCAAACTCGCCGAACGACAGTTTCATCGAATCTGCCGGGTATACCACCCCTTGAACTTCCAGAGGCACACTCTTAAACCACTTATTCACTACCACAGATTGTCCTAAGGGACTAATTACCGGTATTTCTCTGTCAGTAAACTCAAATTGTATATGCAGAGCTCTAGACACAGTGCAAGCGACATATGAGTGTGTAGATCCAATATCAATTAAAGCTGTAAATGGCACATCAGATATGAGAAACGTACCGGTTATGACATCCGATGCGTCGCCATCCTCTTGACGTCGAGCGATAAACCGGTCCCTCCCGCCCCTCCCATCTCAGATACCCGCATTACGGCACCTCTCTCGGTGCTCCACGACCACGTCCTAACCCATTTCCCCTTCTGGCTAGACCACGACCTCTTGGTGCCTACTGACCACCTCTTACTGGCTATATAAACCTCTGACCTACTACTTGCGTCTGAACAGGCTCCCGAGGACAGTCCCTTATCTGATGATCCCTAAACCCACATCTGAAACACCCACAAGAACTTCTCCAGCACTCCCCCAGATGTATTTTCGCACACTGCAAACAAGGCTGCAACTGACCCACAGCAACTAGCGTCCCAACTCGATCTGGCCCATCCAACCTAGGCCTCTTTTGAAAACCCCCAGAAGAACTTGAAGACCCAAAACCTCTCTTATTCTTGCTCCTTTCCTTATCTCGATTTTGCCTCTCAGAACGTTTCACCTCTTTGGTAATTTTTGCTTTTTCGATCAAGGTGGCAAAGTCTCTTTCTCTCTGCGGAGCTATCAGTACCTGCAGCTCATCCCACAGACCATCCTCAAACCGTACACAGCGCTCATAGTAGAAATTCGCTCATAGTACACAGCGTACTATGCCCCGTGCGTAACGGCTCAAACGCAGGAAGGCTGCGTCATAATCTGCTACAGATTTGTTTCCCTAGACCAAATTTAGAAATTCGTTCCTTCGGGCGTCCACAAAACTAGCCCCGACATACTTCTCCTAGAAAGCTATTTTAAAGAAATCCCAGGTGATACGATCCGCTTGTGTACCTTCCCTTACAGTGAGCCACCACTGGTATGCCTCATCCCAGAGTAGATACACTGCTCCTTTCAATTTCTGTTCCACTGTGCAGTCCAGGTCATCCATAATTCACTCCATAGCCTCTAACCAGTACTCCGCTACATTTGGGGCTACACCAGAGATGCCCCTAAAAACCTCGGCCCCGTTTGACCGAAGTCGTTCAGAAATGGATCCTCGAGCTACCGACCCAGTACTCGCTCCAGCAACCCGTTCCAAAGCTTGCAGCATTGGTTTGGGCAAAGCATCGTCCCCTCCAGTTCGGTCATGAGACCCTACTTCGGTCACTGGTGATGCAGGTGCTTCCATTTCAAGCATATGCCTTGACGCTGCGGATCCAACTCAAGCACCTCGGCCCCTACCACGGCCACGTCTACCTCTTGTACTCATCATGATGTAACGCGTTAATCTGTTTAAGAGTTTTATGAATCAGTCTATAATTCCAATGTTTATTAAAAAGTGTCTTATGAAAAGTAGGTATAAGAGTTGTTTTCGCGGGTCGAATTTCCTACTATTTCAGTCTCTATAGGCTTAATTCCTATAGCTAACAATTCTAGTGTACTACAACTAACTCTAGTGGTTTCTTACTACAGTCATTTCATCATATCATCAGATATAAATTAAGAGAACTTACGGATTTGGTTCTGGTTACTCAAGGTGCCATACTTCCAATAAAGGTATCTATATTTTCTAAACCATATTTCAATAAAATTTTTGAAAATATTTTCGAACCCATTCCACAGTTGAGTTTTGCAACCTGACTCTGATACCATAAAATGTAACACCCCAAACCCGGCCTAGACATTATGACCGGATCTGGCATGTCACATAAAAGGGTTGTTTAAAAACTGCGCGTTCTTTAAAAACTTCATATTCTTTTTTAAACTTCGGGCTTTGTTGTATGTGAAATTCAGTTTCGCTCTTATGGTTTTCTTATAAAAACGTTGTTATTATTATTTTCGAAAACTTTGCTTATAACAGAAATCAGATACATGGAACTGGGAAAATATGATATTTTGAAAATCGTTATTAACATTTTGGAAAACCCAGTATTCAAACGTCTAGCAGTTTAAAAATAACCGAATTGAAAGTTAAAAGAAAAATAAAAACCCAAAGGCCTTATAGCAAAATATTAAACCCAAATGAAAAAAAAATAATGTTAAAATAAAGCAAAACTGAAATTTACTAAAATTCGTGAGAAGTGCTCCGATGTATGGCCACCCCAGAGTCCTCCGCGGCTCCAAATCCTCTAACGCTGGGATCACCTGCAAGGTTAAAGCAGAGGGGTGAGTTACGAGAACTCAATGTGTAATCCCCTAATCAGACATTAATTGGGCCCAAGCCTATACAGAAGTAGACTGGGCCGAAGCCCTATTCAGAGACAATCTGGGCCTTAGCCTTATAAACATGATAATGCAAACAGAGTATACAACCAAACCCAATCCAACCTTACACACCACCCGTGCCAGCCCTACACACCTGTGGGAACCAAGTCAACCCACCTAGCCCTACACACCAATATGGCAGACAAGCTGCTAATCACAGAATTTGTGGCGGAGCCACCAGAATAACAGAATATACGTGGCAGGGCCACTATACAGAATTGTGGCAGAGCCATCAGAACAACACTTCCTCCGATCATCAATCCTAACCCATTCAACATATTATGAATGCAATGCATCATACGTATAAAAGTGTAAATAAAGCATATACATGATAACCAACCATAATCAAGGGTATAACGGTTATTTACCCTCCAGGAGTATTTCGGTAATTTTTGCATTCAACAGCCTTTACGAAGGCCTACTGTCGCCTCGAGCGACACAGGACCCTTTTTGGGTCTCTACGAAACTATTGGGCCTGAAATCCTTTTTAGGCCCAAGCGGGCCCACACGCTCGAGTGGCCTAATATGCATGGTTTCGGTCTTAAATTTGCAGATTTTACAATCGAACCTATCGTTGGATAGTTTTCCAACAATTTTGCCTAAGTGGGCCGGATAGCCCATTCGGCCCATTTGGCTCGTTTCGGCTCAGTCAGGCCTGTTACAGTCTCAGTTTTGCTAGAGTGTTCATGACACTCTCAACGACATAACGTCACTATTCGTATCTTGATTTACCACTACGAGTACTCGCACGCTCAAGTGGTCACAGTTGCCGATTTTGTGACTTTTCAGCTTTCAGTCGAATCACAGAACATTGCAAGCATGCATCCAGAGGGATGTCAGATTACACACCTATTTTAGATTGCTGAAAGAACTACTCTTCTCTTGCCTCTAGAATAACAATGATCAACAACTTCACAAAAGATTAATAAATCCAAATTACTATACCACTCGGGTCACTTACCACGAGATGTGATCTTCCCTACCGAGTTCTAAAATCCGGCCTTGCTTCCTGGCAACCACCACAAATACCTAAAAGAACCCATCGATGCACCAAAGAGGTTAGCATCAAAGCAATGTTTGGTTCTCCTATAAGAAAGGAAGAAACCGTCGCCAACTTCACAAAGTAGGATCACATGAATAAACTAGCATTGAATTAAAAGGTGTTAGAACAACTCCACCTTACCGAAACCAAGATTAACGATCTATACCCGATGGTTGCTAACGAATCCTGCCTACCCCCAACAAGAGTGTTTCGGCTTATGTTTAAAAGAGAACGAGATGGGATCTGACAAAAATGAAAGGGTGCCAAGCTCGATCAGAGAAATAGAATAGAATGAAAGAAAATGAACGTGACTAAAAGCAAAGACTTACCCAAAATCTGCCAAGAGAGAAGGTGTGACTAACAGCTTAAATAAAAGAGAGGAGACATTGAAGAGAAAATACCCGAGTGTCAACTCCCCACAGGTTCGGCCAAGACTCAACATAAAAAGAAAAACAAAAGAAAAAATGTGGAGATTCGGCTTTGGAAGGAAGAATTCGGCAAGTATGGTAGAAGAAAAGAAGGGGAGATGTGTTAGTTTGGTTTAGGAGTAGAAGTAATTGTTTAGCATAAACAGGAGCTAAAGGGGTAGTCTTACCAAAATGGTACCTAGCAGAAACAAAGAAGAACCCAAAATGTTTTAGGAAAAAAAATGCTCAAAATGCCACAAAAGCCGGAAATGCTAGCTACTCAAGAGAGAATTTCGGCTACACTCTACCCAAAATGCTCAACTCTTCCCCCTAGTCAAAAATGACTAGCTAGAGTCCCTACTCACGCACAACTCCTCCACAATCCCCATTCCTTAATTCACTCAATGATACTCTCCTTGCATTTCTCCACACTATCCATTCAAATGATTTGACTGAGTCTCCTTTCTCCCTTGCAGGGTTCTGACTGAACTCTACTTCTTCCATCCAGCTAGTACAAAAATAATAGCTTTGACTTGACACCAGTGGGATTCGAACCCCTTCCCTTCAAGCTCTCTCACTGACGCCACAACCCCCTTGCCATATGCTCTCTTGTGTTAGCAAAACACAACCAAATTTCCTTAAGTCTTGCTTCCAACAGTCCTCCCCCCTAAAGTGCCAAAAAGCAAAATTTTACCAAGGCTTGAGCTTGAACCCAAGCCTCCCTAGGATCCCTAAACACACCCAAATAACCAGTTAAACAATTCCAACACATGTAATAGTGCAAAAATGCCAGACCCCTAATTTTAGGATGCTACAGTATGGCGGTGACAACGGTGTACGACAGCAACGGCGGTGCTTCGGTAATCTTTTTGCAACAGCAATAGGGAATTTCGGCTGACAGGGAAGAGAACTATGGTTTTTTTCGGGGTTTGAGGTTGACGGCACAAAAGGGAGATTTAGGGATTTTTAGGGTGTAAGCAAATTGCTTTGAGGGATATAAAAATTAGTAGAATGAATAAGGGTTTATATAGGGAAAAATTAGGGAAACATGTAGCAAAAATTTAGCTACATTAGGGTTACTTGAGCGGCCAGCAATGGGTGTGACGACAAGGCATGGATTTTCCCCTCTTTTCCGCTGTCTTGGGTCTCAAACTCAGACTGTATCTTACTAAAAAAACTGATTATTACTTGGGCCAAATTTGATCCCCTTTATTAACATAAAAATTTAAAATTTAAACAGAACAAATGAAACTTAAAAATTTTAAATCTTAATTAGAAAATTTCTTCTTAAAAAATTATATTAAATTAATTCTTAGGAAAGGTTGGAGGGGTCACAGAGGTCCCGCTTAAGTTCCAATCTCCTTAGACAGAATTAATTAAATGTAATGAGTTAAGAAAATAAGTTCTAATTATTTATTTATTTACAAAATGAGTTCATGAAAAATTAAGGGTTTATTAATTTGAACGAGGATTCCACTCGCTCAACTTCACCATCCCAGTAGTGTCTGAGACGCTCACCATTAACTTTAAACGTACCTCCGTAATTGTTGTATAATTCAATAGATCCATAAGGATAAACTCGGTAAATGGCATAAGGTCCTTTCCATTGGGATTTAAGCTTCCCAGGAAATAACTTCATCCTTGAATTAAAGAACAAAACCTTCTAACCTTCTTTAAACTCGCGAGGTTGTATATGACTATCATGCCATCTCCTTGATCTTTCTTTACAAATTTTGGCATTCTCATAGGAAAACAACCTCAGCTCTTCCAACTCATCAAGTTGTAACATCTTTCTCTCACCGGCTTGCTTAAGATCAAAGTTGAACTGCTTCAAAGCCTAGTGAGCTTTATTCTCCAACTCTAATGGCAAATGACATGTCTTTCCAAAGACTAACCAATAAGGAGTCATTCCTAACAGAGTCTTAAATGCTGTTCGATAGGCCCATAATGCATCATCGAGCCTTCGAGACCAATCTTTTCTGCTAGGGCATACTACCTTTTGATGGATACCCTTGATTTCGCGATTCACTCTTTCAACTTGCCCATTACACTGGTGGTGATAGGCAGTAGCAATCTTGTGCTTCACATCATATTTGTCAAGCAACCACTTAAGCCATTTTTCACAAAGTGAAAACCTTCATCACTAATAATAGCTCTTGGTGTCCCAAATTGTGTAAACACATGCTTATGTAGGAATCACATGACTACCTTAGCATCATTTGTAGAGTATGCTTCATCTTCAACCCACTTGGGTACATAATCCACATTAACTAAGATGTATTTGTTCCCATACGAGGAAGGAAATGAGCCTCAGAAGTCAATGCCCCATACGCCAAGCAATGCAATCTCTAAAATGTTTTTCAAAGGCATCTCATTCCTCCTTGATATATTTCCAGTCCTTTGGCATTCATCACAGTTCTTCACATAAGGGGTTTTAAGCAAGTTAAGTTCGGTAATGCCTCGATCCGATTCAGGCGTTGAATACGGGTAAGGGGTGTTACAAACAGGCTCTTTCATTTACTACATATTTTTGCTTTAATTAGCATGATTTCTTTTTACATCGACTAATCCTTCTATAGGGGATTAATGATTGTAGCTATCATTTGTTAACTATTTTGTAGGGTTATTGAACAAATCAATTGTTTGGGAAAGGGAGAACGTGAATGTATAAGAAGTTCAGTAAATGTGAAATTTTGACTTTAAAAAATAAAAATTCTTGAGACAAGAAATTTTCAATTAAAGGTATTTGCATTGATCTGAATAAAATTTCAACAATTGAAAATCATAAATATCTTAATAATGGCATTGAAGTTTACAATTTTTCCTGAAATCAATTGGATAATACAAATGATTTAATAAAGGTTTTAAAGAAGGCTTTACCGATAGAAAGACTGTCACAAAAAGTGTTACATTTGTTTAGTCATATATATGTCTGTCAAGTTTTGATCTATTGAGAGCCCATAGACTTCTAAGTTTGGGATTTATGCAGTAAAATTATTTATATATATCAAAAGGTTCAAACTTGAAATGAGATAACTACATGATGTTCACAAGCACATCTATTCATTTTGTTCGGACAATATTAGAATGCATGGTTATATAAAAATAGTTGTATTAGTAACTGAATAAGAAAAGGAAGATATAGGGATTTGTAGCAAAGTCACCCTTCACAAAATCCACTTATACACAAGCTTAGCCGAATATACCTACATCACATACAAGCCCACATTTTTCATCAAATTCACAAATTAGTCCCCCAATTTGCCATTTCCTCAATTTAGCCCTATTTAGCTAAATTCATCAAAAATTCAAGAATAAAGTATATTCATCAATTACATATCTTTCATTTAACATCAAAAATCATCAAAAAGCTTGACATATCATCAATGGCATCTCACACATACATCATCAATTCATCAAATTAAAACATGGGTTTTGTAGCTCTCAAAGCAATGATTACAAAAACGTAGAAATTATCGAAAATCAACAAAAAACATACCTTGAATTTTGGCTTGAAAATCAACCGAAAATATAAAGCTTCAAGCTTTTCTTTTTCTTTTGGTGTTTTTCGGTGATGAAATGGATGAATAAAATCCACTATCACCTTGGTTTCTTTTTAAAATAATATAATAATAACTTAATGAATAAATAATAATATAATTATAACATATAATATACTCTAATAATCATATAAAATATGCATGTGCCACATTTATTACCATCCACTATCATAGAATTGGCTTATTTGCCACATGAGTCCTTACATTTATAAAGCCACAACACATAGGTGCTTTAGCAATTAGCAAGCAACTTTCACATTTCATGTAATTTAATCCTTTTGTCAAATTAACCATACAGACAATCAAATTAACTAACGGAAATTTAACACATGCTAAACCGCATATCAACAGCACAGAGTATAATATTAAAATATTATTTAGACTCGGATTCGTGGTCCCGAAACCACTGTTCTGACTAGGGTATAAACTGGACTGTTACAATTCTCCCCCCTTAGGGATTTTCGTCCTCGAAAATCTTACCGTTAAACAGGTTCGGATATTGTTGTCTCACTGAATCTTCAGGCTCCCAAGTAGCCTCTTCAATTCTATATCGATTCCACAATATTTTTACCAACATGATTTTCTTGTTTCTCAACTCTTTCACTTCACGAGCTACAATACGAATCGGTTCCTCTTCATATGTCATATCAGATCGGATTTCAATTTCAGAAGGAGCAATCACATGTGACGGATCGGATCGGTATCTACGGAGCATCGAAACATGAAATACATTATGTATCTTTTCTAGCTCAGACGGCAATTTTAATCTATATGCAACAGGTCCGACACGTTCAATGATCTCATATGGTTCGATGAATCTCGGACTCAATTTGCCTTTACATCCAAATCGAAGCACTTTCTTCCACGGAGACACTTTCAGAAATACTTTGTTGCCGATTTCAAATTCTATATCTTTTCGTTTCAAGTCCGCATAAGACTTCTGATGATCAGATGCTGCTTTCAGACAATCTCGAATCAATTTCACTTTCTGTTCTGAGTCTTTTATCAAATCGGCCTCGTGAAGCTTGTTTTCACTAAGTTCAGTCCAATACAGAGGTGTACGACATTTACGCCTGTACAAAGCTTCATATGGTGCCATTTTAATACTCGACTGAAAACTATTGTTGTATGCAAATTCAATCAAAGGCAGATATTGATCCCACGAACCATTAAACTCAAGTATGCAGCATCTTAATATGTCTTCAAGAATCTGAATAATTCGTTCAGACTGACCATCTGTTTGCGGATGAAGTTGTACTGAAATGTAATTTCGTGCCCAAAGCTTCTTGCAATTTCTTCCAAAATCTCGATGTAAACCACGGATCTCTATCGGATACAATAGACAGTGGCACCCCGTGCAATCTTACAATCTCAGAGATATAAAGCTTGGCTAATTTGTCAAGTGAGTAATCAGAACTTATCGAAATAAAATGGGCTGATTTAGTTAATCAGTCAACTACGACCCAAATTATGTCTTTCTTTCTCAAAGTCATGGGCAAACCAGAAACAAAGTCTGTTGTTACTCTATCCCATTTCCACTCCAGAATCAGAATCGGCTGAAGCAATCCAGACTGGACTTGATGTTCAACTTTTACTTGCTGATAGACTAAACATTTCAAAACAAAGTCAGAAATGTCTTGTTTCATACCAGACCACCAGTAGTGTTATTTTAAATCCTGATACATTTTCGTACTTCCTGGATGAACAGATAGACGGCTGTTATGTGCTTTGCTCAAAATCAACTGAATTAACTCCGGATTTCGCAGAACACAAGTACGATATCGGAATCTCAAACGATCACCAACTATTTGAAATTTAGATTCGGAATTCATTTCACACAAAGCTCGTTTCGTTAGCAATTCATTATCAAGTTTCTGAGCGTCACATATCTGTTGTAAGAACAACGATTTTGCTTTTAATTCAGCTAACACAGAACTATCATCAGACAAATCTAAATGAGCATTCAAAGTATAAAACAATGATATTCTACTCAAAGCATCAACAACAACATTCGCTTTAACCGGATGATAATCTATGACGAGCTCATAATCTTTTAACAGCTCTAACCATCTTCTTTGACGCAGGTTCAAATCTTTCTGAGTCATCAGATATTTTAAACTTTTATGATCTAAAAACACGTGACATTTCTCACCGTACAGATAATGGCGCCAAATCTTAAGTGCAAACACAATCGCAGCTAGCTAAAGGTCATGCGTCGAATAATTCTTTTCATGATGCTTTAACTGTCTTGAGGCATAAGCTACAACTTTGCCTTCCTGCATCAAAACACATCCCAAACCATTTAACGAAGCATCACTGTATATAATAAATTCTTTACCCAATTCTGGCTGTACTAACACTAGAACTTCTATTAACAGAATTTTCAACCAATCAAAACTTTTCTAACATTTATCCGACCATTCAAATTTAACATCTTTCTGAAGTAATCTAGTCAAAGGAGTAGCTATTGTCGAAAAGCCTTTCACAAATCTGCGATAATAACCAGCCAAACCCAGAAAACTGTGGATTTCAGATACATTTCTCGAAGGTTTCCAATTCAAAATAGCAGAAATCTTGCTAGGATCAACTCGAATCCCAGATGCTGACATAATATGTCCTAGAAAACTAACCTCATGTAACCAGAATTCACATTTGCTGAATTTTGCATACAATTGCTTTTCTCTCACAGTTTGCAACACGATTCTCAAATGTTCAGCATGTTTAGTCCCATCACGCGAATAAATTCAGATTTCATCAATAAATACGACAACAAATCGATCTAGGTACGGTCTGAAAATTCTGTTCATCAGATCCATAAAAATAGCAGGAGCATTGGTTAATCCAAATGGCATAACTAAAATTTCGTAATGCCTGTATCTCGTTCTAAAAGCAGTCCTCGGAATGTTTAAATCTTTAACTCTCAATTGATAATATCCCGATCTCAGGTCAATCTTTGAAAACACAGTAGCTCCTTTTAACTGATCAAATAAATCGTCTATACGGGGCAACGAATATTTATTCTTTATTGTTACCTTATTCAACTGACGATAATCGATACACATCTTCATCGTGCCATCTTTCTTTTTCACAAACAAAATCGGAGCACCCCAAGGCGAGAAACTCGATCTAACAAACCCTCTCTCAGTCAATTCTTGCAGCTGTGACTTTAACTGTTTCAACTATGTTGGTGCCATTCTATATAGAGCTACCGAAATAGGTGTAGTACCAGACAACAAATCAATACCAAATTCAACTTCACGAATCAGAGGTAAACCCGGTAACTCTTCAGGAAATACATCAGAAAACTCACAAACAACTGGCATTGATTCAATTTTCTTTTTGGACACTTTCAAATCAATCACATTAGCGAAATATGCCTCATATCCTTTTTTCACATAACTTTAAGCTTTCAAAACAGATATCACAGCAGGCAATCCATTCAAATCATTAGACTCAACTCAAACAATCTCATCATTCGGACATCTCAAATCTATAGTCTTTCTTTTGCAGTTCACAATAGCATCATGTATAAACAACCAATCCATACCCAGAATAATATCAAATTCATCAAATGGCAAAAGCATCAGATCAGCAGGGAAATAGATATCTCGAAACATTAACGGACAGTTCTTGCATACTTTGTCAACAAGCACACTCTTACCTAAGGGGTTCAATACTTTTATAGCAAACTCAGTAGACTCTACAGGCAAAGTCTTGCTGAATACTAAATTCACGCATATATACGAATGCATAGAACCAGGGTCTATCAAAGCAATCATAGAAGTATTATAAAGAGTAAAAGTACTAGTTATAACATCTGGCAATGAAGCTTCTTCTCGAGCTCGGATAGCATACGCTCTGGCTGGCGTTCTAGCTTCAGATCTGACAACATTATCCCTCGTAATTCTCTGACTACAACTAACATTTCTGACATTCTTCGATGGCCTACCTCTCACAGGTGCATTATCAGATCTCAGATTCTGAACAGTATCTGGTTCAACAGACTCAGGGCAATCACGTACAAAATGATCAAGTGATCCACATCTGAAGCAAGCTCTGTCATTTAATCTACAGCTTACCGGATGTCTTTTTCCACAATGTTTACATTCCGGTCTCTCAGATCGAACATTTCCAACACTAGCCACTGAAGTTGTTGTGGTTTTAGAACTCATTTGCGGTCTTGATTGATTTCTATTCGAATGTCCCACGTTATCTCTAAAATGACTTTGATTATCTCTGAATCTTTTCGGAGTAGACTGAAATGATTTTTTTTGAAATCTCTTTTTCACATCTCGAGCTTCAGACTCAGCTTTTCTCTTATCTTTCCCGAGTGCCTCAACTTTGCTGTCAACGAGTACAACAAACTCTTTTATTTCTAAAATCCTGACTAACAGACGAATGTCTTCATTAAGGCAATCTTCGAACCTTTTGCACATTATAGCTCCAGATGATACCTCGAGCATACTGACTCAGTCTCACAAATTCTCGTTCATATTCTGAAATAGTCATACGGCCTGTTTAAGTTCTAGAAATTCTTTCTGTTTCTGATCAATGAATCTCTCACTGATATACTTCTTTCGAAACTCGATCTGAAAGAAATCCCATGTAACTCGTTCTCTCGGAACAACAGAAATCAGAGTTTTCCACCATTGATATGCTCATTTCTGAGTAATGATACAACACATTCTATACATTCTTCCGGAGTCAGAGACATTTCATCAAATACCCGGATCGTATTTTCAATCTAGAACTCGGCCTTTTCAGCATCATCATCTTTAGTAGCTTGGAATTCCTCATCCCCATTTGAAACCCGACCCACGAGCCATGACCTGATCTGGTATGTTCCTTGAATAAAACTGAAACACCCCACACCCGGCCCACGAGTCTTGACCGGATCTGGTATGTTCCTCAAGTAAACCGGTTCAAAGTTCTTTTGTTACTTTGGGAAAATAGTGTGTTTTGAAAGAAATATTGTTTTGGGTTGGGCTCGAGTAGAAAACAAAATCGTTTTATAATGAAAACCCTTTTAAATTTTAAGTGATAAAACATATAGAATACATTTAAAGTAAATTACTTAATCTTTAACTTAATAAAAATTTCGTAACATAATAAATAAAAACAGAAATAAAATAGTGCACTATGGCCTTATGACCTTATTACATCAAGTAAATCCAAATAATTCAGTAGTACTTAAAAATTAATAGTCCATAAAAATAAAAACTTCATGTTGAGCATGGCCACCACAAGTTCTCGCTGGTCCCGGTCCATTCACATTGCTCATCACCAAACATGGTCCTCAACGGGGTGAGTCAACAGACTCAATGTGTACACAACACTAAATCATAATAGAATCAGGCATAACAAATATTACACATTCATATCATAGCATACAAATTATGATGCATTCCCAAACCCAAACCTAATAAGCCATCCGCTACACTCCCAGCACTAACCAGCACACACAGTGGGGACTACTAAGTCGACCCTCCTTCCGCTACACTCCATATCGCGATCTTAGGTCACCACATTTGCGGTCTTAGGTCACCACATTCAGATATCGCTGTCTTAGGTCACCGTATTCAGATTACTGTGGTCTTAGGTCACCACATTCAGATACCACGGTCTTAGGTCACCGTGTTCGTGGTCTTAGGTCACCACATTCACTTCCCCTTTCAATAACCCATATGCCCCATTTTGTAATATGCATTAATATGCCAAAGTTCACATTCTTATTCTCATGTTACAAATAACATATTTCATATTCCTAGTAGGAGTAGGAAACGTACCTGAGTACTTTGTACCACATTATGGTACCTTAGCCATATTCACATTCTTAATATCACATATATTAATTAAACATAGCTATAAAACATATTATGAAATAGTGTGGGGTACACACCTGATTCGCTTAGCAAATTTCTTGAGATCTTGAAATCTGATCTATCGCTTAGATCCTTAATCCTTACATTTGATTAATCACTTACTAATTTAATAAAAAGCCATTCGACCATAAATCCAAATCCTAGTAGGATTAGTATACTAAAACTTACCTTGTTGCCGATTGACTTAAGAATCAAGTCCCGAATTGAATCCTTGCTTCCTTACTGTTGTCGAAAACCCTATAGACACATGTTAGAGTTTAATCTAACATTAAACATAATGAATGGCCTTAACTGAAACACCCCAAACCCAGCCCACGAGCCTTGACCGGATCTGGTATGTTCCTCGATGTAAACTGGTTCAAAAATTCTTTTGTTACTTTGGAAAACTGTGTGTTTTGAAGAAAGTTTGTTTGTGGGTTGGGCTCGAGTTGAAAACAAGTTTATTTTAAATTAAAAACCCATTTATTTCAAGTGACAAAATATTTAAAGTTTATTTCAAATTGAATTTTTCTTGGTCTTTAATGAACAAAAAGTTCGTGACATAATAAATAAACAAAACAGAAATAAAAGAGTTCAATTGTGGCCTTATTACATCAAATAAAAATCTAAAATCCAAAATTATAAAGTACTTAAAAGAAATAAATAGTCCAAATTAAATAAAACTTCAAGCTGAGCATGGCCACCACAAGATCTCAAGGCGTCTGGTCCATCATCACTGCTTCATCACCAAAAACATGTTCCCACAACGGGGTGAGTCAATGCACTCAATGTGTACAACTACACTAAATCTTAACAACTTAGGCATACATAATCATATCACATATCAATTCATATAACAGATCAAAATAATGATGCAATCCCGAACCCAAACCTATAAGCCATCCGCTACACTCCCCCGTACCAACCTGTACACCGTGGGGACTACTAAGTCGACCCTCCTTCCGCTACACTCCATATCGCAGTCTTAGGTCACCGCATTTGTGGTCTTAGGTCACCACATTCAGATATCGCGGTCTTAGGTCATCGCATTCAGATTCATCGTGGTCTTAGGTCACCACATTCGAGATACCACTGGTCTTAGGTCACCGTGTTCGTGGTCTTAGGTCACCACATTCACTTCCCCTTTCAATAACCCATATGCCCCATTTTGTAATATGCATTAATATGCCAAAGTTCACATTCTTATTCTCATGTTACAAATAACATATTTCATATTCCTAGTAGGAGTAGGAAACGTACCTGAGTACTTTGTACCACATTATGGTACCTTAGCCATATTCACATTCTTAATATCACATATATTAATTAAACATAGCCATAAAACATATAATGAAATAGTGTGGGGTACACACTGATTCGCTTAGCAAATTCCTTGAGATCTTGAAATCTGATCTATCGCTTAGATCCTTAATCCCTACATTTGATTAATCACTTACTAATTTAATAAAAAGCCATTCAGCCATAAATCCAAATCCTAGTAGGATTAGTATACTAAAACTTACCTTGTTACCGATTGACTTAAGAATCAAGTCCCGAATTGAATACTTGCTTCCTTACTGTTGTCGAAAACCCTATAGACACATGTTAGAGTTTAATCTAACATTAAACATAATGAATGGCCTTTTGGCCGAATCTTATAGTTTCTTACCTTGAAGCTTTAAATCCCAAAAAAAATCCTCCTTTTAGTCGACTACTCTGATAACCCCGAAAGATCCTTTCATATTTCGGCCAAAATCAATAATAAGGATTAGTCTTTGAAATTTCGACAAGTCCTTAAAGGAAGAATAAAAACCAAACTTAATCTTACCTTACTGAAGAAATCGACAGCACCTTTATTTGAAGCCCTTCAAAGATTCGGCTATGATTACTTGGAGACTAGATGGTCACTTATGTATTCGGCTTCAAGATAAAAAGAGTAGGATATTAGGCTCAGAAAGAATCGGCACTTAATGGAGAAGTTTTGGCTAGAACACAAGATGTATTTTCGGCTTGGAGAAAGAAAAGAGAAGAGGGGATTTTTGCTAGGAGAATTTCGGCAGAGAGAATAGAGAAGAAGAATGAATGAATGGCCTATTTCTCCTCCTTGTGCCGAAATTACTAGGCCAAGAATCCTTTGCTTGGCCACCACTCTTCCTTATCATTATCCCTTAGTTTAAAAATTAAAGAATAATCCCTTATTATCTCATTGAAAAATAATTTAAGATAAATCATCATTTATCCACCTATTAGCCGAAATTTTAAGAGAATTTAAACTCCTCCCTTGGGTTCCTTAGTGCCGTCCACTTCTCTGCTTTTGGAAGCAAAAATAAAACTTTATTTTGCTTCCCATGTGACTCGATCCTTGGCCCTTCCTCACATGCTGGTGGCGTCACTTCCAGGGCCCTAAGTGGTGCCTTGTAGCCATTTTACCAAGGCTATTTGTATGTCATATCTCACATACATTTTCTCTTAAGACCACCTTGCCTTAGTTTCCCCTTTTTAAACTTTAAAACTTAACATTTCTATGACATTTCCTTACATTTCCAAGTTTCCAAAAATTTTCGTTTCCCTCTTTAAACTTGACATTTCCTTACATTTCCAAGTTTCCAGAAATGTTCACTTTCCTCTTTTAAACCATTTCTAAATCATTTCCTTACATTTCCGGGTTTCCAAAAATGTTCAAAATTTATTCATAACACATAAAACACGTCATTTCGTACAATTAAACCGAAAATGCATAGGCCCTTTTCAGGAAGTTACAAAAATGGTTCAAAACTTTTTGAATAATTTGGATGGTTTTGAAAGAAATTTTAATTTTGGGTTGGGCTTGAGTTGAAAACAAGTTTACTCTTGAGATCTAGGTGTTTATAAAACTTTATTTCTTCGTTTCAAAGTCTATTCTAAATTGGAAATCATTCATATTTAGGTGCCAAAACATTTAACGTTTATTTTAACAAACAATTTAGACAACTTTTGTTTTAACCATAATAATATCGTGATAGAAATAAATAAAAACAAACGTAAAGCAGTCTCGTACTATGGCCTTATTACATCAAAACAATTTCCAAAATAAGTCAAAATACTTAAATAAATAAAAGAAAGTCCAAAATCAAATAAAACTCTGAGTTGAGCATGGCCACCACTAAGCGCCTGCCGATTTGACTACTAATCAAATCCCGAAATTCCACGATACCTCTTTCTTGCAATCGGCCCACCCTAGATCACTTAACAGATTAGTTTCCGGCTTTTGAACATGTAAGAAATAGATCTAAGCACTAAAATAGGGCATTGGCCGATTATACATAAGTGCTTACCTTGCGATTAAAAATCCCGAAATCCTTATATACCTGTGTTGACTATCCCTGAATATCCATAGTTAGATTCGGCTAACATAGTAACCAATATGGCCGAATATGTACCTTCACTTACCTTGTGAATCCAAAACCCGAAATCGCTAGTTACTCTTGGTACCTGTCGAAATCCCTACAGGTACTATGTTAGATTATATTCTAACATTTAATCTCAATAGATGGCCCTTGACCGAATATACACATGACTTACCTTGAATCTTCAAATCCCGAAGACCTCACCTAGAAGTCGGCTATACTAGAAATCTCGAAAGATCCTTCCAAATTTCGGCAACACGAAAATTAATGGGATTAGTCCTTTACTTTCGGCTAAAAGAAAGAAAAAGATTGGAGATCGAATAACAATGGATCTTACCCTTAATGTTGTAGTTGACGGCACTCTAGCTTAGCCACAGAGATTTCGATTTTGCAGAACACTAGGGAGATTCGGCTTCTCCTTTAACAGTAGTGATGATGAGGAAGAGATGAGAAAAGAATATTATGGAGGCTCAAATATGAATCGGCTAGAGGGGAAAAGAAAGAAGGAATTGAGGGAATTGAAAGAAAAAGAGATAGTTGCAGAGAGAATTCGGCAGAGGCTTCAAAGAGACAAGAATAATGGCCTTGTTTTCCCCTTCCTGACGAAATTACTAAGCCTAGAGTCCCCTATTCGGCCAACACTACCATATCCCTAGTTTTCCTCTTTATCACCTCATTTAAAAATTAATCAAATTAATCCAACAATTATCCCTCTTATCTAGCCGAATTTTAGAGAGAATTAAACTCTTCCTTAAGTGCCTTGGTGCCGTCCACTACTGCTCACTCCTGTAGCAAAATAAAAACTCCATTTACTTCCCTAGCGACTCGAACACAAGCCCCTCTGATACTCCTTGTGGCGTCATTTCCAGAGGCCTTAAGTGGTGCCTCTAATCCACTTTTCCAAGCCCGTTTGTGTGTCATATTCTCCCTACTAATTCTCTTAAGGCCACCCTGCTTAGCTTCCTCTTTTAAAACTTTACAATAGATCACTACACTCTAGGGTTCACCAAAATTCATAAAACACATTATAACACACAAGGCATGCTATTTCATATAATTAAGCAAAAATGCACAAGCCCAATTTTAGGATATTACAGCTCTACCCCCCTTAAAATAATTTCGACCTCGAAATTACCTGGCTAAAATAAATGAGGGTATTGCTGTCGCATTGCCTCTTCTGGCTCCCACGAAGCTTCCTCCGATCCATGATTGCACCACAGCACCTTGACTAGGGGAACCGATTTCCTTCGTAGCACTTTCACATCTCGCTCTAAGATCTGAATCGGCTCTTCCTTGTAAGACAAATCTGGCCTTAGCTCCACCTCTTCAACCGGAACCACATGAGATGGATCCGACTGATAACGATGTAGCATAGAAACATGAAATATGTCGTGCATCTGCTTCAATTCCGAAGGCAACTCTAACCGGTATGCCACTGGTCCAACTCGCTTCAATACCCGATAAGGTCCTATAAACCTTGGACTTAACTTCCCTTTGCGACCAAACCTCATCACTTTCTTCCATGGCGAAACCTTAAGAAACACTTGATCTCCCACAGCAAATTCTATCTCCTTCCATTTCAGATCTGCGTACTACTTTTGCCTATCAGATGCTTCCCTCAACCGTGCCCGAATTACCTCAACCTTTTCCTCAGACTCTGCCATAATCTCTGGACCCAAAACTCGACGTTCCCCTAATTTAGTCCAACATGATGGAGTGCGACACTTCCATCCATACAACGCTTCATACGACGCCATCCGAATACTGGCCTGATAGCTATTATTGTATGCAAATTCTGCTAAAGGCAAATATTCCTCCCAACTTCCTCTGAAGTCTATCACACATCCCCTCAGCATATCCTCTAACACTTGGATTACCCGCTTGCGCAGTGCCCGCCGATCGTGGATGAAAGCCGTAGTGAAATCTAGCTTAGTGCCCATAGCCTGATGTAATGCCTTCCAAAATCGAGACGTAAACCTTGGATCCCTATCCAAAATGATTGACATCGGCACTCCACGCAACCTTACAATCTCTGCCAAATATAACTTCGCCAACTTCTGCAAAGAATAGTCAACCCGCACTGGAATGAAATGCGCGGACTTTGTCAACCAATCCACTATCACCCATACCGAGTCCTTCTTAGTAGGCGTAAGAGGAAGCCCATTAACGAAGTCCATGGTGATTCTCTCCCACTTCCACTGCGGAATCTTGATCGGCTGAAGTAACCCTGACGGAACCTGATATTCAGCCTTAACTTGCTGACACATCAAACACTTGCCGACAAATTCGGTAACTTCCCTCTTAAGACCAGGCCACCAAAACTATTCCCTTAAATCTCTATACAACTTGGTACCTCCGGAATGCATAGCATAAGGGCTACTATGCACTTCCCGAAGAATATTCTGCCTAAGTTCCTCATTCTGCGGCATACAAACCTTTCCCCTGAAACACAATACTTCATCACTGGACATACTGTAATCCTCTAAACCACCATTCTGAACTTGTCGCATCTTAGCACTTAGATCCTCATCAGCCAACTGACCCTCTTTTACCTCATTCAGCCATGTCGGCTTGACTTGTAACTCTGCCAACAGGCTTCCATCGTCATACAAACTCAGATGTGCAAACATCGCCCTCAGATCCGCCACCACTTTCCGACTTAAGGCATTTGCTACAACATTCGCCTTGCCCGGGTGGTACTCTATAGAACAATCATAATCCTTTAACAACTCCACCCACCTTCGCTGTCTCAGGTTCAACTCCTTCTGAGTCAACAGATACTTAAGGCTCTTGTGGTCTGTGTAGATCATCGACTTTTCTCCAAAAAGATAATGCCTACATACCTTAAGAGGAAAGACCACTGCCGCCAATTCCAAGTCATGAGTCGGGTAGTTAACCTCATGAGGCCTTAACTGTCGAGACGCATAAGCGAGCACTTTCCCGTCTTGCATTAATACACATCCTAATCCTGTATGAGAAGCGTCACAGTACACCATAAAATCCTTCCCTGCCTCAGGCTGAATTAATACTGGTGCTTCAGTCAAAACCCTCTTAAGCTGCTCAAAGCTCTCTTGTTGCTTATTCGTCCATACAAAAGGTACCTCCTTCTTTAACAACTTCGTCAAAGGTGCAGCTATTGACGAGAACCCTTCCACAAACCTTCTATAGTAGCCTGCCAATCCCAAGAAACTTCGAACCTCAGCCACAGACTTAGTTTGTTTCCAATCTAGCACTACTTCGATCTTCCTAGGATCCACCCTTATTCCTTCCGCGGATACCACATGCCCTAAGAATGCAACTTCCTTCAGCCAAAATTCACACTTATTGAATTTGGCATAGAGCTTCTTCTCCTTTAGCACTTGCAACACAATCCGAAGATGCTCATCATGTTCCTCCTCAGACTTGGAGTACACTAGGACGTCGTCGATGAACACAACGACGAACCTATCCAAGTAGGGTTGAAAGACCCGGTTCATTATATCCATGAACGCGGCTGGGGCGTTCGTCAACCCGAACGGTATTACCAAAAACTCATAATGGTCGTATCTTGCTCGGAAAGCTGTCTTATGAATATCTACTTCCTTCACCTTCAATTAATGATATCCCGACTGTAGATCTATCTTGGAGAATACTGCTGCCCCCTTAAGCTGATCGAACAAGTTGTCTATCCTTGGCAAAGGATACTTGTTCTTGATGGTCAGCTTATTCAACTGACGATGGTCTATGCACATACGCATAGTTCCATCCTTCTTCTTCACAAACAAGACCGGTGCTCCCCACGGAGACACACTGGGTCGGATAAACCCACGATCAAACAACTCTTGGATTTGAGCCTTGAGCTCTACCAACTCCTTTGATGCCATTCTGTATAGGGCAATTGACACAGGAGCTGTTCCTGGCAACAAATCAATTCTGAACTCCACCTCCCTATCTGGGGGTATTCCGGGTAATTCCTCTGGAAACACATCTTCAAAATCCCTTACAGTTCTAACTCCACTAATTCCCCGTTCTTTTCCATCCAACGCACTTATGAAGGCTAAAAATGCCTTGCAACCCTTCCGAACCATTTTATCAGCCTTCAACGCCGAAACTACGTTAGACAAGTAGTTTCTTCTTTCTCAGATCATAACTATCACTCATCCTCCGGGGTCCTTAACTCCATTCACTTAGCTGCACAGCCCAACACAACCCGATGTTCCACTAGCCAGTCCATACCAAGTATAAGGAGTCGAATTCTCCGAAGGGTAGTTCCATTAAGTCGGCAAAAAATACCATTCCTTGAATCTCTAGAGGCACACTCCGAAAGATCTTATTAACCACTACAGTTTGGCCTAATGGGCTTACTACAGCCATCTCCCTATTAGACAGTTCAGAGGCTATGCCTAGTGTTTCCACTACACTACATGCAATATAGGAATGGGTCGAGCCCACATCAATCAGAGCAACATAAGGTTTACCGAATGCAAGGAACGTACCGGTTATGACGTCCAGCGCGTCTCCATTCTCCCTCCGACGAACCGCATACACCAGACCCGGCTAACTTGCCTCTATATTCCCAACACCTCTGCCAGTTGTTCCTCGTCCCCTTCCATCACCGTTACCTCTACCATTCAGACCACGACCTCGCTGAGGCTGATGTCTACCTCTACCAGCCTAATTAACATTCTGAGCTGCTGGTCGATTGCCATCTGGTTTCATAGGACAGTCCTTAATCATATGATCGTTGGACCCACACTTAAAGCATCCTCCCGTCTTTTTCCAACACTCACCTAAGTGCTTCTTCCCACACCGATCACAAGTACGACATCGCCTCCCAGTAGCAACGCTTGTCGACCTCGCGCCCATCAACTCTAGGCCTCTTTTGAACATTCCCGGATGATCCTGACGGCCCAAACCCCTCTTTGGCCTATTCCGATCCGTATTCTGCCTCACTAAATCCTTAATCCCTTCAGCCACTTTAGCCATCTCTACTAACGCAGAAAACTCCTGCTCCTGGTGTGGAGCTATCAATAACCTCAGGTCATCCCTTAGTCCGTCCTCAAACAGGACACATCGCTCATGCTCCGTAGCCACCGCTCCACGAGCATATCGGCTAACCTTAAAAATTCAACCGTGCTGCTACGGACTTATTCCCTGAACCACCCCCGTAAATGCCTTCCTCTGTTTCATCGATTATAACGCGTCGGCGACATACTTCTTCCGATACGCCGCCTTAACATACTCCCAAGTCAGATCCTCAGCTGTGGCACCATCCCGAACTGTGAGCCACCACTGATATGCTTCATCACGTAACAGCGCCACTAATCCTTTCAGCTTCTCCTTAGGGGTCAAATCTAGCTCATCCATAATTTGTTCCGTTGCCTCCAGCCAATAGTCAGCTGTACTAGGTGCCACCCCAGACACGCCACGGAACACCTCAGCTCCATTGGCTCAGAGTCGCTTGGGTACAAATTTTCGAGCTCCCATATTTTCACCTGCACCAGCCACCATATTAAGAACTCACAGCACAGCCTGCGAGACAGCATCATCCCCCGTGTGGTGCTGGGGGTACCTCATTCTCAGATCCTTGACCCGATCTAACGGGTTCCGACACCGTCATTCTACCTCGACCGCGTCCTCACACATTACGACCACGTCCCCTAGAGCTCATATCTACTACTGTATTTTATGAATTAGTCCTTGTTTCACTGATTATCCGCGAATAAGTTTTATGGAAAGAAAATTAATAGGGGTTCTTTCGATCAATCATGGTTTCAAGTCTTTTATCCTAATTCAGAGAAGTACAATCCATTCAATAGTTCTTATCACACCTATTCATCATTCACACATTCTTGTCTGTTCCTATCCCAAGGGTATTTTCGTCATTTGTCCTACAGGGGTATTTTGGTAATAAGTCGGGGTCAATTTGAAAAATCTCTATAAATCAAAGGTATTTCAAAATTTGCGAAACTTAGCGTTCTTTTTGAGAATTTGTTTTCCAAATCGGTGATGTTACAGAAATTTTGAAAATCGGGGGTCATTTTGGTAATTCTGTAAAACAGGGGTAATTTCGTAAATTTCCAAATCAAGGTACCTTAGTATTTTATAACGATAAAGTTTTTGGATATTTTTTCCAAAATCAGAAAATTTTATTAAAATCAGGGGTAGTATGGTAATTTTGAAATCCAAAGGCATTTTAGTAATTTTTTTTTGTAAATCGGACATATTTTGAAAAATTTTCAAACTAGGTTTTGCTACAATTTAAAGGGGTAATTTGGTGATTTTAAAACCGAAGTTTTTATGAAAATACAGCTAATCCCTTTCGGGTTTTAGTTATTGGGTTTCGCCCGTGATTAAGTCCTCTTGGTTAGGGTGAACCGAAGCTATGCACCAGGTAGGATTCCAGCGAAGAGGAGGTGAGTCACTAGGATCAAGCTAAGTACCGTGCTCTTCCGATCCAATCCTAGACATGCGCACAAAGGTTGCCACACCCTAACCCGGCGACTTAGCCCCAGGTTTGTTTACTTAGGCACTTAAGTCTTATGTGATTGTTGGGGTAAACTAGTCCTAGTGTTCAAGTACCTATCATACTATTCTACGTTTCATTTCTACCCTTCTACAGTTCATACAATAAATCACACAAATGAATAGGGGTACTTACCTGGTGGACTTCGGGTCGGAGACTTGGGTGCCATGCACGAAAAACTCCTTTTTTTTCATAAAAACTTATTTGGGCCTTATTTAAAAATGTTATGGGCTTTAAACCCAAGGCCGAGAGTTTAAAACTAGGCTCTGATACCAAGCTGAAACACCTCAAACCCGACCCAAGAGCCATGACCGAATCTGGTATGTTCCTTGAATAAAATGGTTCAAAACTTTTTGAATAATTTGGATGGTTTTGAAAGAAATTTTAATTTTGGGTTGGGCTTGAGTTGAAAACAAGTTTACTCTTGAGATCTAGGTGTTTATAAAACTTTATTTCTTCGTTTCAAAGTCTATCATAAATTGGAAATCATTCATATTTAGGTGCCAAAACATTTAACGTTTATTTTAACAAACAATTTAGACAACTTTTGTTTTAACCATAATAATATCGTGATAGAAATAAATAAAAGCAAACGTAAAGCAGTCTCGTACTATGGCCTTATTACATCAAAACAATTTCCAAAATAAGTCAAAATACTTAAATAAATAAAAGAAAGTCCAAAATCAAATAAAACTCAGAGTTGAGCATGGCCACCACTAAGCGCCTGCCGATTTGACTACTAATCAAATCCCGAAATTCCACGATACCTCTTCCTTGCAATCGGCCCACCCTAGATCACTTAACAGATTAGTTTTCGGCTTTTGAACATGTAAGAAATAGATCTAAGCACCAAAATAAGGCCTTGGCCGATTGTACATAAATGCTTACCTTGCGATTAAAAATCCCGAAAACCTTGTACACCACTGTCGATTGTCCCTGGATATCCATAGTTAGATTCGGCTAACATAGTAACCAATATGGCCGAATATGTACCTTCACTTACCTTATGAATCCAAAACCCAAAATCGCTAGTTACTCTTGGTACCTTTCAAAATCCCTACAGGTACTATGTTAGATTAAATTCTAACATTTAATCTCAATAGATGGCCCTTGACCGAATATACACATGACTTACCTTGAATCTTCAAATCTCAAAGACCTCACCTAGAAGTTGGCTATACTAGAAATCCCGAAAGATCCTTCCAAATTTTGGCAACACGAATATTAATGGGATTAGTCCTTAACGTTCGGCTAAAAGAAAGAAAAAGATTGGAGATCGAATAACAATGGATCTTACCCTTAATGTTGTAGTTGACGGCACTCTAGCTTAGCCATAGAGATCTCGATTTTGCAGAACACTAGGGAGATTCGGCTTCTCCCTTAACAGTAGTGATGATGAGGAAGAGATGAGAAAGGAATATTAGGGAGGCTCAAATATGAATCGGCTAGAGGGGAAAAGAAAGAAGGAATTGAGAGAATTGAAAGAAAAAGAGAATAGTTGCAGAGAGAATTCGGCAGAGGCTTCAAAGAAACAAGAATAATGGCCTTGTTTTCCCCTTCCTGCCGAAATTACTAAGCCTAGAGTCCCCTATTCGGCCAACACTACCATATCCCTAGTTTTCCTCTTTATCACCTCATTTTAAAATTAATCAAATTAATCCAACAATTATCCCTCTTATCTAGCTGAATTTTAGAGAGAATTAAACTCTTCCTTGAGTGCATTGGTGCCGTCCACTACTGCTCACTCCTGCAGCAAAATAAAAACTCCATTTGCTTCCCTAGCGACTCGAACACAAGCCCCTCTAACACTCCTTGTGGCGTCATTTCCAGAGGCCTTAAGTGGTGCCTCCAATCCACTTTTCCAAGCCCATTTGTGTGTCATATTCTCCCTACTAATTCTCTTAAGGCCACCCTGCTTAGCTTCCTCTTTTAAAACTTTACAATAGATCACTACACTCTAGGGTTCACCAAAATTCATAAAACACATTATAACACACAAGGCATGCTATTTCATATAATTAAGCAAAAACGCACAAGCCCAATTTTAGGATATTACAGCTCTACCCCCCTTAAAATAATTTCGACCTCGAAATTACCTGGCTAAAATAAATGAGGGTATTGCTGTCGCATTGCCTCTTCTGGCTCCCACGAAGCTTCCTCCGATCCATGATTGCGCCACAAAGACTTGACTAGGGGCCGATTTCCTTCGTAGCACTTTCACATCTCGCTCTAAGATCTGAATCGGCTCTTCCTCGTAAGACAAATCTGGCCTTAGCTCCACCTCTTCAACCGAAACCACATGAGATGGATCCGATCGATAACGACGTAGCATAGAAATATGAAATACGTCGTGCGTCTGCTTCAATTCCGAAGGCAACTGTAACCGGTATGCCACTGGTCCAACTCGCTTCAATACCCGATAAGGTCCTATAAACCTTGGACTTAACTTCCCTTTGCGACCAAACCTCATCACTTTCTTCTATGGCGAAACCTTAAGAAACACTTGATCTCCCACAGCAAATTCTATCTCCTTCCGTTTCGATTATCCAAGGGATTTCGATAACCTTTAAGTTTAAATGAGTAGCCTTCGGGATTTGGGTCGACCTTGGTAAGTGTGTTCTTTCATCAAGTATTCTTTTGGTTTCCGTTATAATGTTATTCAATGTTTTAACCCGGGTCTTCTGACCAAGATTTTATTTGATGGAATCGAGTACCAGTCAGCTAAAGAGAAGGTGCGGACACGGCGTCCCTACCCCTAAGTTCAAGAAGCGGTCAGTTTCAGCGATTCGGGATTGCCCACCAGGTTGTGGGCCAGTGTCTAAAAAAGACAAGCAGATCATTGTAATCTCTTCGAGTGAGGACGTTAGGGAGATCAAAAGTCTAGTTCTACAAGTTTTTAGGTGTGTAATTATCACACTGTTTCCTTAGTTGTTTTTAATAAACTGTATGTAGCATGTGTGGTAGCCGAAATAGTGGTTGTGGTGGTGTTATTACCTATAATGGGTAATTCGGTAAACCAGGTTAGTATACTACCCATGTCAAAGTTGAGGTTAAGTGGTTATGGATGCATGTGAGTATGTTATATATGAATTTGGATGTTTTTATGTTCTATCATCATGCCATTGACTGTATTATGCTGCATGTGCATGGGTTTCGGGATATAATGATTAAAGGGGAAGTGTGTATATATATATGTGGGTGACTCTATCACAATTGATGATGACCTCGAGTCTCATCGTGGATTTTTGTGATTTAATCACGTGGATTTAGTGGCTTGACCACTATTGTGGACTTAAAGCAGTATGTCTGTCAGCATAGCCTGCCAAAGAGGTATGTAGCGGATGGAGGGTTGATTTAGTAATCCCCAGGTGTGTATGAGGATGGATGTACGGGTGGTGTGTAGCGGATGGATACTAGGTTGGGTTGGGTTATCATATTGCATCTCTGTGGGTGGTATATTGATTTGATGTGGATTTGGGACTAAGCCCATTCGTGGAACTATGTGGTATAATTGCACACTGAGTCTGGTGACTCACCCTATTTTTCCCAAAACAATGCAGGTAACTCATGATACACTGGATCGGGTTGGAGTGGACTCGAGGTGGCCATGTAGAAGCTGTTTTCATTAATTTTATTTAAAGTTGTTATTTTTACTTTGGGTTATTTTATTATGTAATAAGGCCACTCAAATAATTTGGGATTTACGGTTTTTAATTTGAATTTGCAACTAACTAAGTACTTAAAATATGACTGCAAATGTGTTTTCAGCATAGGGGACAAGCTAAGTTTTCAAATCTTAATTCCTTAAAACAGTCATTTTCTCTCAAAACCAGTACAAACATCAACAAAGAAACATTGACTTGAAAGGTTTTATTCATCAGCAAACTACTTTTAATGACAACCCTTAAAGCGAGGATCTTTTTCTCATACTTAAAATTTATTTTCACCTTTAAAGCAAAATTTTGTTTTCACCTTCTACCCAGTAACATTTCGGATTCGACCGTGGTGTTTGGGCCAGGTTTGGGGTGTGACAATTTGGTATCAAAGCCCAAATTTTAAACTCGACCTTCGGTTTTGAGGCCACAACGTTTTCAAAATTTTGTATTTAAAATTAGTTTAAAAAAATTTGTGGAAGAATGGCACTCGAGTTCCTGGCCTAGGTCCATCAGGTAAGATCTCTGACTGCTAGATGAATTATATGAGGTGGTTATATGATGCATTGTTGTGGATCTTAGATGCTAGGATATTTACTGTAGAGACAGAAACCTTTAGGATGTATGTACTTCACGAAAGAACAACTTCAAAAAAAAAATTCTGTATCATAAAACTTTTCGTGGTTAAACAAGTGGAAAGATTTGCTGACTCATAAAATTTATAACCAGAGTAAGGGCGGAACATTAGCTATGAGCACTAGGGGACGTAGACGTAATGCGCGTGGACAGGGTAGAGGCAGGGTTGCTGTCTCGGAACCAGTAGGGTTCGACCACGGGTCAGAAAACGAGATGCCCGTGCTGCCAGCTGTGGAAGCAGAATTCCAGGGTCAAATGGTTGGAGATGATGCCGTGTCCCAAGCAATGCTGTGGGTCTTGGAGAGAGTTGCGGGGGCAGGCTTAGGTAATGGGGCTCAAAAATCAGTTCCTGAGCGACTTCAAGCGAATGGAGCCAAAATATTTAGGGGTGTCTCTGGAGTAGCTCCAAACGTGGCTGAGTATTGGCTAGAGGCAGTCGAAAGAATTATGGATGACTTGGATTGCACAGCTAAGGAAAAGCTGAAGGGCGCAGTTTCTTTACTTAAGGATGAAGCCTACCAGTGGTGGCTTACCGTCAGGGAGGGTACTTCGGCAGATCAGGTAGATTGGGATCTCTTTAAGATGAAATTCCAAGGGAAGTATGTTGGGGCCAGTTATGTAGATGCTCAAAGGAAGGCTTTGCTGAATTTAGTGCAAGGGGGTAAATCGGTAGCTGAGTATGAGGCAGAATTTTTGCGGCTAAGTCGGTATGCTCGAGGGATTGTTGCAACCGATTACGAATGCTGTGTGAGATTTGAGGATGGGCTGCGGGATGAGCTGAGGGTGTTGATAGCTCCTCAGCGGGAAAGGGACTTTGCTATTTTGGTGGAAAAAGCTAAGATAGCTGAAGAGGTTAAGCGTATCGAGAGGCAAAATAGAGACAGGGACAGAGGCAGGAATAAGAGAAGCTATGGATCGTCAGGATCGTCGGGAGGACTTCAGAAAAAGCCTAGGGTTGATGGACTTGTTCGTGATACTACGCCACCGCCGGGGGCAATTTTGTCGCATGCTCGCGGGTGGCCACAATCGTGGAGTCTTTGGGAAGAAGTAAGGAGTGCTACAGGTGTGGGTCAAAGGATCACTTGATT
This sequence comes from Gossypium bickii, assembly GCA_025503065.1. Classification (NCBI taxonomy): domain Eukaryota; kingdom Viridiplantae; phylum Streptophyta; class Magnoliopsida; order Malvales; family Malvaceae; genus Gossypium; species Gossypium bickii. Next base: position 27,494,914 of record CP106714.1, on the reverse strand, counting down.
AAGAATTGTTCGCAAGACGCGACCAGGGCTCGGATGGTAGGCCAGGGGTACGTACAGCCAGGTAGGCGTGGTCAGCAGATGCCGAGAGGTCGGGGTCCGAACCGAAGAGGGAATGGTTCTGGCCGAGGTCGTGGAACGCAGGGCAGGGAACCAGGGGTACTGAGGCAAGACAGCTTGGGTTGGTTTACGCGGCCAGGTGTTGTGAAGAAAGGGATGGCCAGATGTTATAACGGGTACGTTTCTCATTTCTGGGTTACCCCTTTTTGCACTAATTGATGTTGGGTTAACTTACTCTTATATTGCTAGTATGGTGTCTGGAACCTTGAATGTGAATCCTAAAACTGCTTCTAGGAAGATGACTATACTTAGTCCTTTAGGGCAATCGGTAGTGGTAGATAAACTCTTTAGAGGTGTGCCTTTAGAAGTGCAAGGGTTGGTGTTCCCGGCTGACTTGATGGAACTACCGTTTGGGGAATTTGACCTGATCTTAGGCATGGATTGGTTAGTGCGATATCGTGCAAACTTGGATTATGCTGCTAAGCGCATGACGTTAAGAACTCCCAGGGATGATGAAGTTTTGGTAATAGATGAGAGGAGAGACTATCTGTCTAATGTGGTGTCAGTACTTAAGGCGGAAAGGATGGTGAAGAAAGGGTGCATGGCTTTCTTGACATTTGTTAGTTCCTTGGGTGCAAAAGAAGCGACCGTGGGGGAGGTTAGAACAGTAAAGGAGTTTGTAGATGTTTTTCCAGAGGAGCTTCCAGGGTTGCCTCTGGATCGCGAGGACGAGTTTGGAATCGAGCTTCTACCGGGTACGGCTCCAGTGTCTATCGCCTCTTATAGGATGGCACCAAAGGAGTTAGTGGAACTGAAAGCTCAAATCCAGTAGTTGTTGGATCGCGGTTTTATTCGTCCCAGTGTGTCTCCATGGGGAGCACTGGTGTTGTTTGTAAAAAAGAAAGACGGATCTATGCGTATGTGTATAGATTACCGTCAGTTGAATAAGCTGACGATCAAAAACAAGTACCCGCTGCCAAGGATAGACGACTTGTTTGATCAGCTCAAAGGGGCATCGGTCTTTTCGAAAATAGATTTGAGGTCCGGGTATCACCAGCTTAAGGTGAAGGAAGCGGATATTCATAAGACGGCTTTTCAGACTCGATACGGGCATTATGAATTCCTAGTAATGCCGTCCGAGTTGGCGAATGCACCAGCCGCTTTCATGGATATGATGAATCGGGTCTTCCAACCATATTTGGACCGATTCGTAGTAGTGTTCATAGACGACATCCTAGTATACTCTAAGTCAGAAGAAGAACATGATGCGCATCTGCGGGTGGTTCTACTAATTCTAAGGGAAAAGAAATCATACGCCAAATTTAGTAAGTGCAAATTTTGGTTAAGAGAAGTTACCTTTCTGGGTCTTGTGGTATCTGCAGAAGGGATAATGGTGGATCCTTGGAAGATCGAGGCAGTGTTGGATTGGAAACCACCTAATCTGTGGCGGAGATTCGGAGTTTCTTGGGATTGGTAGGTTATTAGAAAAGGTTTGTCAAAGGTCTTTCCTCAATTGCGGCACCTTTGACCAAGTTGTTGAGAAAGGAGGTACCGTTTGTGTGGACGAACAAGCAGCAAGAGAGTTTCAAAAAGCTGAAAAGGATTTTGACAGAGGCTCCGGTTTTAATTCAGCCTGAAGCTGGGAAAGATTTTGTGGTGTATTGTGATGCTTCTCATACGGGGTTAGGTTGTGCTCTGATGCAGGAGGGAAAGGTTGTTGCCTATGCGTCTCGGCAGTTAAGACCGCATGAGATTAACTATCCTACGCATGATCTGGAGTTGGCTGCAGTGGTTTTTGCTCTAAAGGTGTAGAGACATTATCTGTATGGAGAGAAGTCTGTTATTTATACAGACCACAGGAGTTTAAAGTATCTGTTGACTCAGAAGGAGCTGAACTTGAGACAGCGACGATGGGTGGAACTGTTGAAGGATTATGACTGCTCGATTGAATATCATTCGGGTAAGGCAAATGTGGTGGCAGATGCACTAAGCCAGAAAGTGGTATCGGATCTGAGAGCAATGTTCACTCATCTTAGCCTATATGATGACGGGAGTTTATTAATGGAGCTGCAGGTGAAGCCGACGTGGGTAAGTTAGGTTAAAGAGAACAGTTAGTGGATGATGTTCTGAGAGCTAGACTTCTGCGATTTCAGAATGGGGGAATAGAGGACTACAGTTTGAACAATGATGGGGTTTTGTGTTTTCGTGGGAAAGTCTGCATGCCGAAGGATATAGAGTTAAAGCAGATGATTCTTCAGGAAGCACATAGTAGCCCTTACGCTATGCATCCTAGAGGAAGTACGATGTATCGGGATCTACGAGAATAGTTCTAGTGGCCTGGATTGAAGCGAGAAGTCACGAAATTTGTAGGGAAGTGTTTGACGTGTCAGCAGGTCAAAGCTGAGCACCAAGTGCCTTCGAGTTTGCTGCAACCGGTGAAGATTCCACAGTGGAAGTGGGAGAGAATCACTATGGACTTTGTTAGTGGACTACCCCTTACGCCTACTAAGAAAGACTCAATATGGGTGATCATATATCGGTTGACAAAGTCCACACACTTCATACCGGTGCATGGTATACCAGTATCAATCATATCAGATAGGGACCCTAGATTTACATCGTGGTTCTAGAGGGCGTTGCATCAGGATTTGGGTACGAGGCTGGAGTTTAGCACGGCATTTCATCCGCAGACGGATGGCCAATCCGAATATGTTGAGGGGGTGTGTCATAGATTTCAGAGGCAGTTGGGAGGAGTTCTTACCACTAGTAAAGTTCGCGTACAACAACAGTTACCAGGCTAGTATTCAGATGAAGCCGTATGAAGCATTGTACGGGCGGAAGTGTCGCACTCCTACATGTTGGATGGAATTGGGTGAACGCCATATCTTGGGTCCGAAAATGGTTGCAGAAACGGAGGAGAAAGTTAGAGTAATTCGAACTCGATTGAAGGAAGCATCAGACAGGCAGAAATCATATGTGGATCTTAAGCGGAGGGAGATAGAAGTCGCAGTAGGTGATCAGGTATTCCTAAAAGTTTCACCATGGAAGAAGGTGATGAGATTCGGACGTAAGGGTAAGCTAAGTCCCAGGTTTATAGGGCCTTATCAGGTTTTGAAGCGTGTGGGACCAGTAGCGTATCAGTTAGAATTGCCTTCAGAGTTGAAGCAGATCCATGATGTGTTCCACGTCTCGATGCTAAGACGTTACCGATCGGATCCATCTCACGTGGTGCCAATTGAGGAAGTTGAGTTAAGGCTAGACTTGTCCTATGAGGAGGAGCCAATTCAGATTTTGGAGCGAGATGTGAAGGTGTTACGGAAGAAATTAGTTCCTTTAGTCAAGGTGTTGTGGCGGAACCATAGTTCAAAGGAAGCGTCGTGGGAGCCAGAGGAGGCGATGCGACAACAATACCCTCACCTATTTTGACCAGGTAATTTCGAGGCCGAAATTTCTTTAAGGGGGTAGAACTATAACATCCGGGATTTAAGGGTGTCACATTTTATTTCGTATCTATGTGTTAGTATGCTTTGCATGTGTGTTGTGTGTGTTTTTGGGCTTCAGGAAACCTTGAGGTTAAGTGTGAGTCTTAGGGAGAATGTTTGGTTTAAGCTATTAAGGGAAGGGCTAGTGGAGCTAGGCCTTAAGGGATTAAATGTAGTGGTTATGGACACAACAAGTGAAGTGGTGGAGTGGCAAGGTGACACTTGGAAGCAAGGGGAGTTGACGCTTCAAGGAGGGAGTTCAAGGGGGAAGAGGTTCGAGCTACGTGGACAGCATTTTGGAGTTTATTTTGCGTCAGGAGGAGTAGGAGTTGGATTCAGCGTGGGCACTTGAAAGGTGGAGGTTTGAATAGGTCAAATGATTTGAATAAGTGGTGGGGAGGATTATTAGGAGGTTGATGCATTCAAACTTGTTTGAATGGGTGGAGGGGAGGAAATTTAGGAGAGAAAGAAGGGATGAGGAGAGGGGTTGAAGTGTTGGCCGAATATGAGGTTCTAGGAGGTGGGATTTTCGGTCATGCGAGAGGGGGTAGGTGCCGAATTTGTTCTAGTAGCTTGAGTATTCATCTTTTGCATTTTCTCCCTTCTATAGTATTTGTGTCGAAAGGTGCCAATCAAACTGCTAGCTACTTCTTTTCTTTTCTTTCCATTTGACCAAAAGCCAAAATTGAAGAGACCATAGGTGCATTTGTCGTCCCATTTCCTTGTTCTCTTCTTTTCTATTCACTTCCAAAGGCCGAATCTCCTACCATTCTTTTCTCATTCTCTTCTCTTCTCTGTCTTTACTTGATTGCTTCTCAAACCGAATCTCATTCCTCTTGTCATCTCTTTCTCTTGGTGGCCGAATATACTTCTCATTTTTGAACCATAGCCGAACCTCCTAAATCATCTCCATTTCTTCTTTAGTTGTTTGTTGCAAATCTCATCTCTTGGCCGAATCTGTCAGAGCCGAATCTCTATTGTGTGGTGACTCTTTTCGATTGTTAATCTCTAGGGAAGGTACCGTCATATATCTTCTATCAGTCCTTGGAAGTGTGAAGGGTATTAAGGATCTTTCAGGTTTCGATTATCCAAGGGATTTCAACAACATTTAAGTTCAAGTGAGTAACCTTCGGGATTTGGGTCGACTTTGGTAAGGGTGTTCTTTCATCAAGTATTCTTTTGGTTTCTGTTATAGTGTTATTTAACATTTTAACCCGGGTCTTCTGACCAAGATTTTATTTGATAGAATCGAGTACCAGACAGTTAAAGAGGGGGGGTGGACACGGCGTCCCTACCCCTAAGTTCAAAAAGCAGTCAATTTCGACAGTTCGGGATTGGCCACCGGGCTATGGGCCAGTGTCTGAAAAAGACAAGCAGATCGTTGTAATCTCTTCAAGTGAGGACGTTAGGGAGATCGAAAGTCTAGTTCTACAGGTTTTCAGGTGTGTAATTATCACACTGTTTCCTTAGTTGTTTTTAATAAACTGTATGTAGCATGTGCGGTAGCCGAAATAGTGGTTGTGGTGGTGTTATTACCTACAATGGGTAATTCGGTAAACCAGGTTAGTATACTACCCATGTCAAAGTTGAGGTTAAGTGGCCGTGGATGCATGTGAGTATGTTATATATGTATTTGGATGTTTTTATGTTCTATTATCATGCCATTGACTGTATTATGCTGCATGTGCATGGGTTTCAGGATATAATGATTAAAGGGGAAGTGTATATATATATGTGGGTGACTCTGTCACGATTGATGATGACCTCGAGTCTCATCGTGGATTTTTGTGATTTAATCACGTGGATTTAGTGGCTTGAGGATGGATATACGAGTGGTGTGTAGCGAATGGATACTAGGTTGGGCTGGGTTATCATATTGCATCTCTGTGCGTGGTATATTGATTTGATGTGGATTTGGGACTAAGCCCATTCGTGGAACTGTGTGGTATTATTGCACACTGAGTCTGGTGACTCACCCAATTTTTCCCTAAACAATGCAGGTAACTTATGATACACTGGATCGGGCTGGAGTGGACTCGAGGTGGCCATGCAGAAGTTGTTTTCGTTAATTTTATTTAAAGTTGTTTTTTTTTTACTTTGGGTTATTTTATTATGTAATAAGGCCACTCAAATAATTTGGGATTTACGGTTTTAAGTTGAATTTGCAACTAACTAAGTACTTAAAATATGATTGCAAATGTGTTTTCACCATGGGGGACAAGCTAAGTATTCAAATCTTAATTCCTTAAAACAGTCCTTTTCTCTCAAAACCAGTACAAACATCAACAAAGAAACATTGACTTGAAAGGTTTTATTCATCAGCAAACTACTTTTAACGACAACCCTTAAAGCGAGGATCTTTTTCTCAAACTTAAAAGTTATTTTCACCTTCAAAGCAAAATTTTGTTTTCACCTTCTACCCAGTAACATTCCAGATTTGGCCGTGATGTTTGGGCCGAGTTCAGGGTGTGACAATTTATCTACTAATTGAACTAACTGCATATGATAAATCTAGACGTGCGCAAACCATAACGTATATGAGAAATCCCACTGTACTAGGATATGGAACCCGTGACATGTAGTCAATCTCATCATCTGATTGCGGAGACAATGCTGTTGAAAGTTTGATGTGGGCTACTAATCAAGTATTAACAAGCTCAACACTCTACATATTGAACCTGCAAAGGACTTTCTCAATATACCTTTTCTGACTTAGGTACAACTATATGCTTTTCTATCTCTAAGAATCTCCATCCCAAGTATCTTATTTGCTGCTCCCATATATTTCATCTCAAATTCTTTACTAAGCTATACTTTGACCTTTCTTATCTTTCCTTAATCTTTGGTTGCTATCAAGTCATCAACATAATGGAATATTTACAGATAAACCATCACTAATTTTCTTAAAATTAACACTACTTTCAAAATTGCTTCTTTTGAGATCATGAGTAGTCATAAAAGAATCAAACCTCTTGTACCACTGCCTAGGTGACTATTTTAATCCATAAAGAGACTTTTTCAACAAGTGAGTTGCAACTCAGACTTTTCAGGTTGGATCAAACGAGATTCAAGTCACGCAACTCTAAAAGATTTAAAATCTCATGTGTAATATTGTACATTGATTTTGGAGGGATTTGGATCATTTTTAAGAGTTATTTCTAGCCCTTATATCATTTAATTCAAGATTAAAACTAGTCATTGGATTTAAAGATCATAAGGGGACTTTAAATATGATTCTTTGAGATGAAAAAAAGGGAAGAACCCCCTCTTTTCTCCAACAAAAAATCAACAACCATTTTTCATGAGAAAAATTCTTGTTTCATCTCGTTTTCATATTCTCTCTTCATTATACCACCCCCATTTGAAACTCTAATGAAATCCTAGTTAATTTCTTAAACACACATGAAAAGTTCCACTCATGAAGCCTTTTTAAACTTAGTTTTAGCTTTGGAAAGTTTAGAATTGAAAAAGAAAGTTTAGAAAATTTAGAAAGCATGGAGAGATTAAGCAATGTGAGAAAATTTGGGTTCATATTATATTTCATGTTTCATTTTAGTAAGAAGTTATGTTTTAGCTATTTTGAAAAAGAAAGAGGTTATGAAGATTGGGAATATTAAGAAGGGGAAATTAAGAAGTAGTGTCAAATTTGAAAAAGAAAGAAGTTATATTTTAGTTAAGTTGAAAATTTCTAATGCCTTGAGTGTTTTAGAAGTGGCAAAACAATGTAGGACTTGTGTGTGTCTAATGAGTTGGATGAATTGTTATAATGTAAGTGTGTTTTTGTGTCTGATCCTATTGATAAGTGATGAAAGTAACATTTGTTAATCTCATTCTTAAAGTGTTTTCGGATGATTATTTTTGCAAATTGGTGAACGTTATGCTCTTAATCCTTTAAATTCATGTTTCTATACTTATGTGAGCATTTGGGAGCAAAAGAAGCGAGAAATGAGCAAAACTTAGACAAAAAGAGCATATTTCAAGAGCCACACGGGTTGGACACAAGGCCGTGTGAGCCACACGGGCTGGACATACGGCCATGGGCCAAATCGTGTTGATTTCGCAACTTGCTTCCCAAAGACGTAGAAAAATGCATTTTTTAGACTTTCTGAGCATTCTAAAGTCTATAATACGAAGTATAGGAAGAGAGGATGAGCCATCAAATAATATTGAAGAAAACAACTCGAAGAACACCATTGGAGCCAACTCTGAAGTAGATTTCCATCAAGATCGAAGACCTCTTTTTAATTTCTTTTGAAGTTTTTATGAGTTTCTTTATTTCTTATGGTTATTCTGACTTTGAGATGTTTTTATTCACAATCATGAACTAATTCCCTAGATACATAGGGAAGATGAAACATGTGATGAATTCTATTATTTGATTTATGTTTCATGCGATAAATACTTGATTCTTGTTGTCAATTATGTGTGCTTATCTCTTGTATTAATATTTCCAGGATATTAATTCATTTTTAATGTGCTTAAATAAAATGAGGAAAATTCCTTGTTTAAGAGTAGGTCTAGCATAATTGAGTGGAGGTTCATGCAATCCTAGAAATATGATGACAAAAATCCACCATATTAGAGTCAAATCTAATAGGAGAATCCATAAATCGAGTTAATGCGATAATAAGGGTTTTAGTTAGAAAGAAATTTCAATTAATCAACTTAAATTCAGTTGCTCTTACTCTCGAAAGAATATTAGCATAATTTAGGGATTTCAACGGATCAAGACACCAAGTGAATAAATCATTTAATTTAGATTCATAATAATAGATGAAGTCTAGTCAGATTCTTTCCTAGGTATTGTCTCTCTTATTGGTTATCTTTTGGTTATTTTCTTGATTTGTTTTCTGTTGAGTCCTTAGTTAGATTAATTTAGTAATTCTAGTTTAAAACCAATCACTCCAATTTGTCGGCTAAATAATAGGAAAATGGTAATTACAAATACTTTTAATCTTTGTGGATATAATCTCTATACTCATCATAACTATTCTATTTATCGATAAGTGCACTTGCCTTCATCGTATTTTTAGTTAGTTTCGTGATACATCAAGTTTTTAGCGTCGTTGTCGGGGACTAATATATTAGGAACACTTGATTTTTATAAATTTATCCATTTTTTTATTTTATTTATCTATTTATATTTTTTTGTTTTATTTTTTACATTCTAATTTTCCTTTTGTTTGCTTCTGGCAGGCTTTTTTAGTTTATGACTAGAGGAAACCTGTCGCTACCATTGCTTTTCGATAGTGAAATTGAAATTACTGTTCGTAGAAATCATAGAGAAGCAAGACAGAGTCGGCAGAATATAGTAGACGAATAAGAGGGCAACATTATTACTAAAGAGATGGGCAATAATCAGAATATTCAACTACCTCCTAGAGCTCCTGTTCCTCGTACTATGTACGATTATGCCAAGCCCATTGTGACTGGGGCTCAATCGAGTATTGTATGACCCACCATTACTGCGAAGAATTTTGAGCTAAAGTCTAACAAAATTTAGACGGTAAAACAGTATGTCTAGCTCAATGGTTTGCAAGATGAAGATCCTAATATTCATTTGGCTAATTTTCTGGAGATTTGTGACACTTTCATGATTAATGGTGCCATTGATGATGCCATTCACTTACGATTGTTCCCATTCTCATTGAGGAATAAGGCAAAATAGTGGTTAAACTCTTTACCACGAGGTTTCATCACTACATGGGCTCAAATGACCGAGAAGTTTCTTCTGAAGTACTTCCCACCGGCTAAGACAACTAAGTTGAGGAATGATATTTCTTCCTTTACCCAGATTGATTTAGAGACATTATATGATGCATGAGAGAGATACAAGGATTTATTGAAAAAGTGCCCTCATCATGGGTTACCTTTATAGTTGCAAGTTCAAACCTTCTACAATAATTTGAATCCCTCAACTAGGCAACTATTTGATGCAGCAACCAGCGGAATACTGAACAATAAAACACCTGAAGCAGCTTATGAGTTTATAAAAGAGATGGCACTGAATAATTATCAGTGGCAAGTCATGCGAACAAAGCTGATGAAAGCAGCTGGTGTTTTTAATCTAGATATAGTCACCATCTTATCAAACCAAGTAGAAGCACTAAATAAGAAAATTGATGCTTTATATTTTTCTACGTAGGTGAATTCGATGATGCAGTGCGATACAAATGGAGGTGGAATGAATAATACAAAATGTTTACCCTTCGGTCCTAGCACAGAGAATGAATAAGTCAATTATACGAGTAACAATCCTAGACCTCAAAATAACCTCTATATTAATAACTATAATGCAAGTTGAAGTAACCATCCTAATTTCTCTTGGGGCGGTTAAGGCAATCAAAGAGCACAACCACCTCCAAGCTTCCAACAACCTTATCAGCAAGGGAAAAAGCCGAACCTTGAAGAGATGTTGACAAATTTTATCTTGGTGTCAGAAACATATTTTCAAAACACTGAGACTGCACTAAAAACTCAGCAAGCATCAATTCAAGGACTCAAAAATTAAATAGGTCAAGTTTCTAAATTAATTTCGAAAAGACCACAAGGTAGGTTGCCTAGCAATATTAAAACTAACCCAAGGGAGCAGCTTCACGCAATTACTGTCCTAGACGTGGAAGGGTTAGTTGAACCTGAACAAAAACTGAGGCAATAAGATGTGGTAAACAATAATGAGGATGAGAAAGGTAAGAAAGAACAAAAGCTTGTTGTCAAAGAATACAAACCTCGAGTTTCATATCCTATTGCATCGAAGAGAGACCATATGAATGAACAATATGGTAAATTTCTTAAGCTTCTTACAAAATTACACATTAAATTATCTTTTATTAAAGTTATTTCGCATATGTCAAATTCTTAAAAGAGCTGTTAACAAATAAGAGGAAGATAGACGATTCATTGACTGTGGAGCTCAACTCAATTTGCTCGGCCATCTCCAAAATAAACTACCTAATAAACTAAAAGATCCAAGCAGCTTTACTATTCCTTGTCTCATTGGTAGTTTAAATATTGATAATGTTTTGGCTTACTTAGGGGCTAGCATTAATGTCATGCCTTATAAAATATTTAAACAACTTGTTTTGGGAAATCCAAACACACTAGGATGAGTATTCAATTAGCGGATAGAACCATTAGATACCCTAGGGGTATTATTGAGGATGTGCTTGTGAAAAATGATAAATTCATATTTCCAGTTGACTTTGTTTTGTTAGACATGGATGAGGATAGTAAAGTACCTTTGATTTTAGGTTGAGCCTTTTTAGCCACTGCTAGGACTATTATCATTGTTGATATGGGTGAACTTGTACTTCTTGTAGGTGATGAAAATATTACTTTTCAAGCACATGATTCCGTGAGTCTCTAGTGAGCAGGATGAGATTAAACATTCTATTAATGTTAGTAACCACTTGGCTCAACCTTCTCTGTAGGAAACCCCTCATGAAAACATGATGGATCCATGTTTTAGTCAAGGAGACAGAAACAGAACAACATATGAATAGCGAATGGTACAACTCGATAAACTAGATGAAGGGCGAATGCATGCTGAGGAGAAACCGGATAAACACGATGAAGAGACAAAGCTATGCATGACGTGCATGTGATGAGAAGGAACCAATTTAAGTTTGGGGACAAAGTACTATTGGAAAAAACAGATCCACGAATTTCCCCTTCGGAGTTTGAGTCAAATGAATCAAACACATTTTTTACAATAGCCCATTTATCAGTGGTGTCGAAAATAGTGGTTTTGGGGCAACAAATCTGACGAGTAAGTTCGTAAATGTTATTATTTAATATTTATGAGTAAAATATAGTATTAAACTAAATTTTGAATTGACAATTTATGCTATTTGAATAAATAATTAGGTTCAAGTGGTATGACCCTGAAGTCAAGTAGTTTTAGAAAATGAGGTATTCGGACCTTGTTTCTATAAATCGAGCAGTAAATATTTTATTAAATATTCATGGAGTGTTATTAAGGTTGTATTAAAGTTTCGTTAAGAAATTTTAATGTTTAAATGCTTAATTAAGCAAAAAGGACTAAATCGTAATAGTTGAAAAAGTCAATCGCTATTAGTTTAAAGGTGTTAATTTATTAAAGAAACATAATTGGATGTCATTAATGGATAAATTAACCATTCTTAATATAGTGGGACAGTTAGAGCTTCAATTTCTTTTAATTTTATATGTTTTATAGGTTATTTTTATTATTAAAATAAAATAATAATGTTAAAATATGGACATGAAAGCCATCTATTTATTTTTCTCCTTTCTTTGACTGAACCACCACTGTTAAAGACCTTGAAACTTTGCTCTTGCTATGGTTAATGCATGTAAGACCATTCTTCATTTATTTCTTGAAATTTTATATTTTTGAGATTATTGCAATTAGACCCAGCTAACTCGTACCTCTGTTTTCAAAATTGTTAAATGTTTAGAATTCTACCATGGATGAAATTGAAGTGTTCTTGAAATTTTATGATAGATTGTTAAGCTTAGTTGTTAAATATAAGTATTTTGTTAAGTAATTTTTGAAGACTTTCAAGTTTAAGGACTTATTTGTGAAAATGGTAAATTTCAAGGAAAATATTATAAACTATGGATAAATATGGGCTGTTATAAGATTGGGTAAAAATCGGCTAACATGAATTATGGTTAAAAATTGTGAAATTACAAGTTTTGGGTTTAGGGGTTAAATTACATAAAAAGTAAATTTTGAGGGCAATTTTGTAAATTCTCATTATGAAAGGTTATATGTTAAATTAATTATTTTTAAATGCTGGAATGGGATTAATTGAATAAAAATATTTATCTAGATCAAGAAATGACTCAAATGGACACTAATCGTGGGAAACCAAATTAGCGGATAAGTCGTCGAATCACTTTATGTAACACCCCAAACCAGGCCTAGACGTTATGGCCGAATTTGGTGGCGTCACATAATAGTTCTTTAGAAAACATAACTGCGTTAAAACCAGTTTTAGATATCTTAGGCTATCGTCAAAACGTGTCGTTTATTTATTTATTATACAGTTTCAAAACCTTATACGTTCGCGAAAGCTTTTAAAATAATTTGCAAATTCGTATGTATTTTAATAAAACCTTTGTTTACTTTGAAAACTTGAGTGTTCCTATTTCTAACCGCAGTACCATAACGTCATAAATTCCAAATTTAAAACAAAATACGTAAAGGCCTTATTACATAAAAATTACCCATATTTAATCAAACCATAATGAAAAATAAAACCGTAATTACAATGTCCAGAATCGTGGTCACCGCCGAGTCCTCTGCCGCACCGATCCGTCTAATGCTGGGGATTACCTGAACAGATTAAATAGAAAAGGGGTGAGTTTTCGCAAACTCAGTTTGTAATCCCCAGAGAGAACATACACACACAGTAATATCAGATGATAGACGTGATTTTCACAGTTCGGGCTTGAGCCCATTAAACGATGTGGACCTTAGCCCACTCAGATATAGAATCAGACATATTACAGGGCCTTAGCCCATTTCAGACAAAATATGCGGAAACAGAGTCCAATCCACCAGCCTCTACACACCAACTCCGTCCAACCCTACACACCATGTGGGGATAAAATCAACCCACCCAGCCCTACACACCATGGTGTACCGAATACGGCACGTAATCAGAAATTTACAGTTGAGCTGCCAGATAATAGGCTTAAGAGCCTTTCCGGTACTTCCTCCAATCATAATCCACCCACCCCGATGCAATGTAACATACAAGGAATGACATGCTATTATGCAGATAAATCTCATATATTCAAATCAGCATACATGCTTAGTACAAAAATCAGACAGACAGAGCATTCAGTTAGGGGTCTAAGTATTGCTTACCAACCCTACGGTAGGTCCACAGTCGACTTGAGCCACCTGTGCAACCTTACAGAGTTTTTCAGAAAAATGGGCTCACACGCCCGTGTGGGCCAACACGCCGGTGTGGCCCGTACGGCCAAAATTGGCATTGGCCGTGTGATCCCCAAAATCCCACACGGCTCAATTGGTTGAGCCCATCTATCACACACGGCCTTGCCCAGCCATCACACGGCCGTGTCGCTCGCACACTGCCTAGCTCGTCGATCACACGGTCGTGTGGTGACTAACAGTCCTGCACACTACCTACCACACGGGTGACCACACGTCCGTGTGGCATCGATAGAAAGGTTTTTGGCTTTCGCTGAAACCTCGTTTTCTACATTTTCAGGTACACACCTAGTTTCAAATCGATGCTAACGCAATCCTGAGCAATCCCGATCCTATAATTGACATCATAAATCACGGAATTAGCCTATAACCACACTTAAAATGAATCCATCATACCAATCAATGATCCTAAACAACCACTTAACACTTACCTCCAAAACTTTACGTGATTTCCAACCATTTGACAGCCCTTAAGATGCCTTGCTCCACCCGTTTCTACACTGTCAAAATAGGATATAAGCCCCCTATAGAAAACTCAAAAAGAACGAAATTTCGACATTCCCAACACTTTCCAGATGTCGACGAAAAGGAAATAGGTTTGCAAAGTAATAGCCGCAAGAGCTAACAAAGTAATCAAGGGAAGAAGAAAAGGAGAATGGCATCGGAAATTTTGGGAAAAGGGTGATAACCAAAAATTTGAAAATAGAAATATGCTACCCCCTAATCTCTCCCCTTGATTTTCTCCATCCACCTTTCCACTATCATAATTTTAGTCCAAATCAACCTCTTCACATAGCATAAATATCAAAAATAAATCACTTAATTGCACAGGGATTCGAACTCATGACCTTAACATCTCCAACACTACACTTAACTACTAGACCAGCAGGCCAATTCTGTTAATTACTTACTCACTCTAACTTATAAGCCTACTAACCAGAGTTTGGCTTTAATTATAAAAATACCAAAATTCACACAAGTTGAGACTTAAACTTGGGACCTCCCACACACACCCAGCACACATAACCACTAAAGCAGACACTCATTCATGCCAAAAATACATAATCCGGAATTAAGCAAAAATTGGGGCGTTACAACTCTACCCCCTAAAAGAAAATTTCGCCCTTAAAATTTTACCTGATCAGAAGAGGTGAGGATACTGCTGTCGCATCGAATTCTCCTGCTCTCAAGTGGCCTCCTCAGTGCTATGATTCCACCATAGCACCTGCACTAAGGGAATAGATTTCTTTCGCAGAACCTTAATGTCGCGCTCCAAAATCTGAACCGGCTCCTCCTCAAATGTCAGATCTGGTCCAACCTCGATGTCCTCAATAGGAACAACATGCGTGGGATCAGAGTGGTAGCGTCTCAACATTGAGACATGGAACACATCATGTATACGATTCAACTCCGAATGAAGCTCTAACCGATATACGACTGGCCCCATTCGTTTCAGAATATGGTACGGCCCAATAAACCGAGGGTTCAACTTACCCTTGCGACCGAACCTCAAAACCTTCTTCCATGGCGAGACCTTGAGAAAAACTAAGTCCCCCACAGAAAAGTCAATATCCTTTCTTTTCAGATCCACGTAGGACTTCTGCCTATTAGATGCCGCTTTCATACAATCTCGAATCAATCAGACCTTATCTTCAATTTTTGAAACCAATTCTGGACCCAGAACACGTCGTTCCACCAACTTAGTCCAACATAAGGGAGTGCGACACTTACGACCATATAGGGCTACATACGGTGCCATCTAGATGCCAGCCTGATAACTGTTGTTATAGGTGAACTCTGCTAATGGTAAATACTCCTCCTAACTGCCTTAGAAATCAATAACACAGCTCCTCAACATATCTTTCAGTACTTGAATCACCATCTCCGACTGACCATCTGTCTGAGGATTGAAAGCAGTACTGAAGTCCAACCTTGAACCCAAAGCCTCATGTAATTTCTTCCAGAACCGAGACGTGAAGCGAGGATCCCTATCGGAGATGATCGAGACAAGAACCCCATGCAGTCTCATTATTTCAGATACATAGAGCTTAGCTAATTTTTGGAGAGAAAAATCTGTCCTGACCGGAATGAAGTGAGCAGTCTTGGTCAATCGGTCCACAATGACCAAGATAGAATCTTTCTTAGCGGGTGTTAAGGGTAACCCACTAACAAAGTCCATCATTACTCATTCCCATTTCCACATCGGAATCTTTACCAGCTGCTGCAACCCTGAATGCAACTGATGCTCAACCTTAACCTGTTACAAGTCAGACAACGAACAACGAAGTCTGTTACCTCTCGCTTCAACCCTGGCCACCAGTATAACTCTCGCAAATATCGGTACAATTTATTCCCACCAGGATGCATAGCGTAAGGGCTATTATGCGCCTCCCTCAAAATTGACTGCCTCAAATCCTCATCATTTGGCACACAGATCTGATCGCGGAAACAAAATACCCCATCATTGTTAATCCCGAACTTGGTAGTATCCCTATTTTCAACCTGACTACATCGCAACTCAAATGATTTATCCCCCATCTATTTAGTCTTGATCTCATCAATCAATATGGGCGTAACCTAAAGTTCTACTAACAGACTTCCATTATTGAATAAGCTGAGTCGAGTGAACATCGCTCTCAGATCGGTCATAGCCCTACAGCTCAAGGCATCTGCCACCACATTAGCTCTACCAAGATGGTACTCGATGGTGCAGTCATAATCCTTAAGCAGTTTAACCCATCTACGCTGCCTAAGATTTAACTTCTTCTGGGTGAGGAGATACTTGAGGCTCTTGTGATCAATGTAGATAGTACACTTCTCACCGTACAAATAGTGCCTCCAGATTTTCAAAGTGAAGACAACCCAGCCAATTCCAAATCGTGCGTCGGATAGTTAGCCTCATGCATCTTGAGCTACCGAGACACATAATCTATCACTTTATCATCTTGCATCAGAATGCAACCCAGACCCATATGCGACGCACTACTGTATACCATGAAATCCTTCCCAGATTTAGGCTGTATCAGAACTGGAGCCTGCGTCAAAACAAATTTAAGCTTCTCGAAGCTTTCTTATTTCTTATCAGTCCACACAAAGGGAACTCCCTTACGAAGAAGCTTGGTCAATGGCGCTATGATCAAAGAGAACCCTTCTACGAAGCTCGATAATAACCCGCCAGCCTTAGAAAGCTGCGAATTTTAGACACATTCTTCAGCATCCAACACAGCCTCAATCATACGTAGATCAACACGAATCCCATCCACAGAAACTACATGCCCCAGAAAGGTTACTTCTCGGAGCCAAAATGCACACTTACTGAACTTCGCATACAATTGCTTCTCACGCAAAGTCTGTAATACCATTCGAAGATGCTCATCGTGTTCGTCCTCAGTCTTCGAATACACCAGAATGTCGTCAATGAAGGCTACCATGAACCGATCCAGATAAGGCTGGAACACTCAGTATATCAGGTCCATAAAAGCTACTGGTGCATTCGTCAGTCCAAATGGCATTACCAGGAACTCGTAATGTCCATAAATAGTCCTAAATGTTCTCTTATGCACATTGGTCTCTTTAACCTTCAATTGATTGTATCCATATCACAAATCGGTCTTGGAAAACACAGAAGCCCCTCTGAATTGGTCAAATAAATCATCTGTTCTCGGTAGTAGGTACTTGTTCTTAATGGTCAGCTTATTCAATTGGCGGTAGTCGATACACATATGTATGTATCCATCCTTCTTTTTCACAAACAGCACTGGTACTCCCCATAGAGACACACTACCCACGATCCATTTACTCTTGAATTTGAGCCTTAAGCTCCACAAGCTCCTTCGATGCCATTCTATAAGGGGTTATGGACACTAGAGCTGTACCTGGAAAGAGCTAAATCCCAAACTCTACTTTGCTGTTCGGAGGCAGACCAGGTAATTCCTTAGGAAAAATATCTGTAAAGTTCCATACGGTCCTGATATCCCTAACCGAAGAGTCCCTAGAATCAAAAACACTGACATAGGATAAAAATGCCTTACATCCTTTTCGTACCAACTTTTCCGCCACCAATGCAGAAATCACATTCGCCAGATAATCCCAACGTTTCCCAATCACCACCACCTTATTATCCTCATCGGTTCTCAGAATAACCCTTCTTATAGCACAGTCCAAGCTCACCCAGTGCTTGACCAGCCAGTCCATTCCCAGAATCAAATCGAACTCCCCAAATGGAAGCTCTATCAGATCAGCTAGAAATATTATCCCTTGAACCTCTAGCAGAATGTCTCTAAACAATTTACTAACCCGGATAGATTGCCCTAACAGACTCACAACAGTTATCTCGCTTGAAGTACTCTCAATCGAAATCCCTAAAGTTCCAGACACAGAGCTAGCTATGTAAGAGTGTGTAGAGCCTATGTCTATCAATGCAGTATAAGGTACATTAAAAATTAAGAACGTACCCGTAATGACGTCCGGAGCATCACCATCCTCTTGGTGACGTACAGCATAAACCAGTGTAAGAAGCCTCGCCTCAGTAGATCTCGCACCTCTGCCCGGTGCTCTCTATCCTCGGCCCATGCCATTACCACCCTTGGCCTGACCTCGGCCCCTAGGTGGCTACTGAGCAACTCTCGGTGGCTGCACAGTACCAGTACCCGCAGCTTGCATCTAATCAGCCATCAACTGACAATCCCAGGCACAATGCTCAGTCAACCCACATCTCGAACATGCCCTAGTCGTCCTCCAACACTCACCCAGATGGCGTCTACTACAGTGCCCACACAGCGCCACCCCAGCAAGTGCAATAGGAGGCCCAACTCTCACTGGCCTATCCGGTCTGGCTTTTTTCTTAGGCCTCATCACATAATTCGAGGGCTCTAATTCCCTCTTATTCTTTCTATTCTCGCGGTTTTGGCGCTCAGCGCGCTTAACCTCCTCGGTGATCTTCGCCTTATCCATCAAAGCAGAAAAATCACGCTCCTTCTACGAAGCTATCAAGACTCGTAGGCTATCCCTGAGTCCATCCTCAAAATGGACACATCGCTCGCATTCAGTCACCACCATGCCCCAGGCATAACGGCTCAGTCTTAGAAACTTGGCCTCATACTCAGCCACTGAACTGTCTCTTTGGGTAAGATTAAGAAACTCACGCCTCCTAACATCGATGTAGCTGGCTCCCACATACTTATTCTGGAAAGTCTTCTTAAAATAATCCCAAGTCAGATGGTCAGGTTGAGTGCCCTCCTTAACAATCAGCCACAACTGGTAAGCCTCTTCGCGAAACAGGTAAACAGCCTCTTTTAAGCTTCTATTCAGCAGTAAAATCCATACCATCTATAATTCTTTCCATGGCCTCCATCCAATACTCGGCCATGCTAGGGGTGACTCCACTGACGCCTCTGAATAACTCAGCCCCATTGGACTGGAGTCGTTTCGAAACTGACCATCGGCCCCCAGATCTAGTGTTAGGCCTAGCGACCCTCTCTAAAATCCGTAACATGGCTCAGGATAGTGCGTCATCCCCAGCCTCACGATCATGGGACCCAGTCTCTGTATCAGGTGAGATTGGCATCTCGCTCGTATCTAGATTGGGCAGATTCTCAGATGCGGAAGGCCTAGCTTGAGCCCCCTTACGGCCTCTACCACGGCCTCCACTACCCCATCCACGGATACCTCGTGTGCTCAATGTAATTTCAGAATTTATCTGTAAGAATTTATCTGTATTAACAGATTTATGCATTAGTTACAGTTCCAATATTTATTAACAAATTTTTTATACAGAATAGTATCAGAAGTTCAGAGTTCGTTATCGTGAATCGTAGTTTTACTACGATTTTCAGTTCTGTTACAGTTTTCAGTTTACACTGCCTAAAGTGTTTTCAGTACGGTATACTACCTAAAGTTGTTTCAAGCATACAAGTAGTATTTCAAACAAATTTATACAAAGATCAGAACACTTACGGGATCGGCGCCGGAGACTTAGTGTACCACATACTCAGTTCAAAAATATTCTGAATCATTTGAAAATAGTCTCTTTAAAACCTAACTTTTAAAACACAAATCCACAGCCGAGTATTGTAACCTGACTCTGATACCACTAAATGTAACACCCCAAACCCGGCCTGGGCATTATGGTCGAATCTGGCGGCGTCACATGATAGTGCATTAGAAAATGTAACTGCGTTAAAACTAGTTTTAGGTATCTTAGGCTATCGTCAAAATGTGTCGTTTATTTATTTATTATCCAGTTTCAAAACCTTATACATTCACGAAAGCTTTTAATATAATTTACAAATTCGTATGTATTTTAATAAAACCTTTGTTTACTTTGAAAACCTGAGTGTTCCTATTTCTAACCGCAGTACTATAACGTCATAAATTCCAAATTTAAACAAAATACGTCAAGGCCTTATTACATAAAAATTACCCAGATTTAATCAAACCATAATGAAAAATAAAACCATAAATAAAATTTCCAGAACCATGGTCACCGTCGAGTCCTCCACCGCACCAATCCGTCTACTGCTGGGGATTACCTAAACAGATTAAACAGAAAAGGGGATTAGTTTAAAGGTGTTAATTTATTAAAGAAACATAATTGGATGTCCTTCATGGATAAATTAACCATTCTTAAGATAGTGGGACGATTTGAGCTTTAATTTCTTTTAATTTTATATTTTTATATGTTATTTTTATTATTAAAATAAAATAATAATGTTAAAATATGGAAATGAAAGCCATCTATTTATTTTTCTCCTTTCTTTGACTGAACCACCACTGTTAAAGACCTTGAAGCTTCGCTCTTGCTATGGTTAATGCATGTAAGTCCATTCTTCATTTATTTCTTGTAATTTTATATTTTTGAGATTGTTGCAATTAGACCCAGCTAACTCGTACCTCTGTTTTCATAATTGTTAAATGTTTAGAATTTTACCATCGATGAAATTGAAGTGTTCTTGAAATTTTATGATAGATTGTTAAGCTTAGTTGTTAATTGTAAGTATTTTGTTAAGTAATTTTTGATGACTCTCAAGTTTAAGGACTTATTTGTGAAAATGGAAAATTTCAAGAAAATATTATAAATTGTGGATAAATATGGGCTGTTATAAGATTGAGTGAAAATCGACTAGCATGAATTCTGGTTAAAAATGGTGAAAATACAAGTTTTGGGTTTAGGGGTTAAATTGCATAAAAGGTAAATTTTGAGGGCAATTTTGTAAATTCTCATTATGAAAGGTTATATGTTAAATTAATTATTTTTAAATGCTTGAATGGGATTAATTGAATAAAAATATTTTTCTAGATCAAGAAATGACTCAAATGGACACTAATCGCAGGAAAACCAAATTAGTAGATAAGTCGTTGAATCACTTTATGTAACACCCCAAGCCCAACCCGGCCTGGATGTTATGGCCGAATCTGGCGGCGTCACATAATAATGCTTTAGAAAATGTAACTGCATTAAAACCAGTTTTAGGTTTCTTAGGCTATCGTCAAAACGTGTCGTTTATTTATTTATTATCCAATTTCAAAACCTTATACGTTCGTGAAAGCTTTTAAAATAATTTGCAAATTCGTATGTATTTTAATAAAACCTTTGTTTACTTTGAAAACTTGAGTGTTCCTATTTCTAACCGCAATACCATAACGTCATAAATTCCAAATTTAAAACAAAATACGTAAAGGCCTAATTACATAAAAATTACCCAGATTTAATCAAACCATAATAAAAAATAAAACCATACTTAAAATGTCCAGAACTGTGGTCACCGCCGAGTCCTCCGCCGCACCGATCCGTCTACTGCTGGGGATTACCTGAACAGATTAAATAGAAAAGGGGTGATTTTTCGCAAACACAATGTGTAATCTCCACAGAGAACATACACACACAGTAATATCAGATGACAGACATGATTTTCACAGTTCGGGCTTGAGCCCATTACAAAAACGGTGTGGACTTTAGCCCGCTCAGATACAGAATCAGTCATATTTCAAGGCCTTAGCCCATTTCAGACAGAATATGCAGAAACAGAGTCCTACCTACCAGCCTCTACACACCAACTCCATCTAACCCTACACACCATGTGGGGATAAAATCAACCTACCCGTCCCTACGCACCATGGTGTACCAAATATGGCACATAATCAGAAATTTGCAGTTGAGCTGCCAGATAACAAGCTTAAAAGCCTTTCAGATACTTCCTCCAATCATAATCCACCCACCCCGATGAAATGCAACATACAAGGAATGACATGCTATTATGCAGATAAATCTCATATATTTAAATCAACATACATGGTTAGTACAGAAACCAGACAGACAGAGCATTTAGTTAGGGGTCTAAGTATTGCTTACCGACCCTACGGTAGGTCCACAGTCGACTTAGGCGACCTGTGCAATCTTACAGAGTTTTTAAGAAAATGCGCTCACACACTCATGTGGCCTGCCCGTATGGGCCCACATGCTCATGTGGCCCGCACGGCCCAAATTGGCATTCCACACGGCCTGGCCCCAAATCTTACACGGCATTGGCCAGCCATCACAAGGTCATGTCGCTCGTGCACTCTTGGCTCGTCGATCACACGGCCGTGTGGTGACTAACAGTCTTGCACACGGCCTACCACACGGGTGACCACACGCCCGTGTGGGGAGGACAGAAAGGTTTTTGGTTTTCATCAAAATTTTGTTTTCTGCATTTTTAGGTACACACCTAGTTTCTAATCAATGCTAACGTAATCCTGAGCAATCCCAAACCTATAACTGACATAACAAATACTGAAATTAGCCTATAACCACACTTAA
This sequence comes from Gossypium bickii, assembly GCA_025503065.1. Taxonomy (NCBI): domain Eukaryota; kingdom Viridiplantae; phylum Streptophyta; class Magnoliopsida; order Malvales; family Malvaceae; genus Gossypium; species Gossypium bickii. The sequence continues at coordinate 27,472,632 of CP106714.1, read as the reverse complement.
AATGAATCCATCATACCAATCAACGATACAAAACAACCACTTAACACTTACCTCCAAAACTTTGCGCGATTTCCAACCATTTGACAACCCTTAAGAAGCCTTGCTCCACCCGTTTCTACGCTATCAAAACAGAATATAAGCCCCTTAAAGAAATCTCAAAAAGAACGAAATTTCGATATTCCTAACACTTACCAATTATCGACGGAAAGGAAATAGGTTTGCAAAACAATAGCCGTAAGAGTTAACGAAGTAATCAAGGGAAGAAGAAAAGGAGAATAGCGTCAGAAATTTTGGGAAGAGGGTGATAACTGAAAATTTGAAAAAAGAAATATGCTACCCCCTACCTCTCCCCTTAATTCTCTCCCTCCACCTCTCAACTATCAGAATTTTAGTCCAACTCAACCTCTTCACACGTCACAAATAGCAAAAATAAATCCCTTGATGGCACAGGGATTCAAATTGATGACCTTAACATCTCCAACACTCCACTTAACCACTAGACCAACAAGCTCATTCTGTTAATTACTTACACACTTTAAATTATAAGCCTACTAACTAGAGTTTGGGCTTTAATTATAAAATTACCAAACTTCACACAAGTTGAGACTTGAACTTGAGACCTCCCACACACACCCAGCACACATAATCACTGAAGCAGACACTCATTCATGCCAAAAATACAAAAGCCAAAATTAATCAAAAATCGGGGCGTTACACTTTAAGACATCATTTTAGTACTGGTAAGTTCGTATGGACTGTAATTATACTTATGTTATATAAATTGAATGTTTTTTATGTCATATTAACATAATTGAAATAGTTCGCAAATGTACCAATACTATGATAAATTGACGAATGTTGAGTCCCGTTGAACCTTAGGAATTCGTAGGATACAAATGACATGTCATTAGGGATTTCATGTTTCGGGTGCTGGTCTTGAATGTACCAATGGCTAAGGTCCTGCATTTGTTGCGGATACTCCAAAGCTCATGTGAGTAGCATTATGTAGCTTATATTCTAACCCATTACTCATGTGAGCAGGCCTATTTCACAGCTCGTGTGAATAATGATGTAAAGGAAAGGTTACAGTTATATGTTTAAGCACACTTCATATGAGCTTTCCCTAGTATCTGATGAAACTCTAGATGGTTTAACAGGCAAGAAAAGGGAATGGAGAGGTAAGTATGCAATTATATTGAATCTTGAAATTATGGAACATTAAATATGCAAAGGTTATGTTTAAACATGATGAACACATGTTGTATGGATGATATCATATATATATGAACAAGTGTACTAACTTGTAGATTAATGATGATGTTTAGGCTTATGCCAAGCTTGTGGTTATGGTTTATTTTTTATGCTTATCCTTTATACTATACAAATGAAATGGTAAGTATGAAATTGCAAGGAATCATGACATTATGGTAATATTGATGATGCAAAATGGTATGTTTGTACATGGTAAACCATATATCTTGTGGATGAACTCATTTATATCGTGGATGAACTCATTTATATAGGTGCACTAATGTGTGAATTGGTGATGTTGTTTAGGTTTATGCTAAGCATTTAGAAAGAAATGGTAAGAAATTAAATGGGATGGTTCATAATCTTATGAAAAGTTTGATGATTATGTGATGTTGATGAACTTACCAATTGGTGAGGTTAACGGTCTTTCAATAGGCTTATACTAACCTCATGACTTGGTTTTGATTTATACTTATTTTATGAATTGTAATAAAGAAATGGTAATTTTAGTTTAAGTTTATACGAGCTTACTAAGCATTCATTGCTTACGTATTTTCTTTACTATGTTTTATAGGTCATCAGAATCTCAAATTGGATGGAACCTCGTCAAAAATCTATCACACTATCCAGCAATCAAATTGGTAGTTTTTGGGTATTATAACTTTGGTTTATAATGGCATGTATAGGTCTTTTGTAGTGATGTCTTATGGATGTATTAAGCGTTGAATTATTATGCTTATGTCTTGAAGTTTATGTTAATATGATGGACTTGTATGGCTTGATAAGTAAAGTCATCTTGACCACTTTTAGTGATTAAAAATCATGATCATAAGGTATGTTTTGCGTGGTTGATGATGGTTAAATGTAGTATGTTTTAATACCTATATGTACTAGGTTGGTAAGCATGAGATGTAGCTTATGGACATGTTTAGGGAATTGATGTGCATGATAACATGGTATGATAATGTTGGCCTGGAAATGGTCTTTTGTAATGTGTTTTAGTTACATAATGGAATTAGGTATTCATGCTTGATATAAGGCAACATTGACATGTTAGATGATGTTTGGATGTAAATGTGGTGTCTTTGAATGGCACATTGGTTAGTTGGTTTAAGATGTTTGAAATGGCATATATCTATGTATGTATTGGTATGGTTTGATGCTTTGTAAGTGTGCACAATTGGTTTAAATGATTTTGCATGAAATGGTGTTGGAATGGCTTGTTTTAGATTTTTAGGTCCACGCGGCCTGAGACACGGGCGTGTGACTCAGCCATGTGTGACACACGGCCTAGCGACACGGTCGTGTGTTTCTTGAAGGTTCTAATGCATGCAATTCAGTGAGTTACATGGCCTAGCACACGGCCTAACACACGGGCGTGTGGGGCTATTTCGAGAGTTACACAGCTTGGCACATGATCGTGTGGCCCTACTCAGAGAGTTACACGGGTAAGGACACAGGTTGGGACATGGCTGTGTGTCCTTAGTTCGAAGGTTACACGGCCTGAGACACAGGTGTGTGTCTCAATAATATGAGGCACATGGCCATGTGACCCCTGTTCCCAATTTTTTGTGATTTTCCAAAACTTTCCATATTGTTTCAAATTGGTCTTGAATTGCTTTTAAGTTATTTTTAGAGCCTCGAGGGCCCGATTTAGGGACAGTATGCATGTGTATGAATAATTTATGATATGATTTAAATTATTGAATGTTTAAATGTTTTCGATTATATGGAAATGCTCTGTAACCCTAATTCAGCGACGAAGACAAGTTAGGATAGTTACATTTATGGTACTGAACATCTTTCCATATGGTACAGTCGATGTAACACATTCTAAGTTCGGCACATTTAAGGTAAACAGTACTCGACTCAAGTCTTATCTTGGTATAAAAATTGATAACAACAAAGAGGAGCTTCAGCTCCCAGAACCACCATAACCATGCGCATACAAGGTAAAGTCCATCTTAGACTCTAAATAAGCATTTCTCGGGAGGCAACCAGAGTGTTTAATTTTTGTTTATTGTTTTTATTGCATGCTAATTTAAAATTAATTAAATTTAAAAAAATGTTTTTGGACCCATAAGCCCTGGACACACATACGTGTCCCAGGCCTTGTGAACGATGGGGAAATCAACAGTGTGTCACACAGCCTGGCAACACAACCGTCTGAATACTGGAGTTAATTTTTCAAATTTAATTCCAAGTCAATGAGTTACACAGGTAAGAGACACGGTCGTCCGCGAGACAAGACTTACCACACAGGCGTGTATGAGATCGTGTGCTCTACACGGCCTCGCACACGGGCATAAGAGAAGCGAAGGAATATCACACACGGCTTGGCATACGGGTGTGTGAGCCACACGGCCTAGACACATGAGCGTGTCTGAGGCCATGTGACGACTAAACTTAAATTTTGAATTGCACACGGGTTGAGAGAGCCCCACACGGGTGTGTAACACGGCCATGTGGCCTAACAAGGGCCTAAACACGTCCATACCCCTTTAAAACCCTAAATTCTTTTCTTTTGTTTTGTCATCTTCTTTAACTACCTCCAACAACCCTAGACGTCGTTCTCCCCTTCCTCACCTTTTTCGACCACTATTCAAGCACCCCCGTCACCCCCACTTCGTCGCTGCCTAGCCCTCCCTCCTTCTCTTTTCCTCGACGAAACACCCCGTCCCTCTCCTTCGCGACCCCTACCCCTTCCCCTTTCTCTTTCTCCCCATCTGCCACCCTCCTTTACCGTACCCTTTTCCCTTTCTCCCTTCCTCTGTTACCACCATCCACACCCCTCATAGCCCCAAACCCCCACCTCCCTTACTCATTCGACTAAACGCGCCCAAGCCATCGCTCATCACCCTACCACACCCTTCCCCTTTCCATTTTTCCCCCTTTCGAGCCATCCTCTCCCCTTCCCCATTGTCCCTCATTCTCCTTCAACAAAAAACCTCTACACCCTCATTCTCGTCGCCCGCCGTGCCTCACTGCCCGTCGATCACCGTGTGCACCTCCTTCACCGTACCACTGTTGGTTTCCCCCTATTTGCCCTATATTTTTCTTTTCTTTAATTTATTTATTTATTTTATTCTTATGCTTAATTTTATTTTTATTTTTATTTTATTTATTCTATTTAGTAATTTTTTATTATTATTTCTAGTGTTTTTTTATTATTACTCCTACTAACTTTCGTATTATTATTATTATTATTATTATTATTATTATTATTATTATTATTATTATTATTATGGTCCAGATTAGGAATCAGTTGGACCCTGGAGCAAGATCAGCTACAATATAAGGATTGGATGCATGTTTTACTTGGAAAAGATTCTAATCATCAGATTAAAACAATGGTGTGTGTGCTATATGGGGATTATAGACAGCCAGAAGTAAACTGATTCATAAGAACAAGATACAAACAGAGACAAGTTTAGTTCAATTCGCTATTGAATATTTGAGGGAGGTTGAAGGTGATAATAAGAAGGTACCTATCAACATAGTGGCAAAAGAATACTAGAAACCATCAGAGGGCACGAATGTTAAAGTCAACTTTGATGTTGCATTAGGTAGACAAAATAAAAAGTCATGTACAGGGATTGTCATCAGGAACTCACTCGGCCAAGTTTTAAAAACTAAAATATTCATTAACGAACACATGCCAACTGTATTTGCAGCAGAGGCTCTCGCATGCGTCCAGGCGATAAGGTTCAAGGCAGAGTCAGGCTTTTTGCGAGTTGAAGTTGAAGGCGATGCGTTAGCTATTATTGAAAAATACAAAGTGAGGATGTAGATAAATCTGAAATCAGAGCGTATATTGTTGATGCCAAAAGATTACGAAGTCACTTTATCACTTGTAGTTTTCGACATGCGGGGAGACAAAAAAATAAAGTTGCCCACATATTAGCAAAAGAGGAGTTAAATGAGAATGGAAATACTTATCTGTTTTCTAGTCTCTCCAATTCGATAGCCAGGGCCGTCGAGCTTGACAGACAGGGTGGAGGATGGGGAAATTGGAGGGACAGTGGTGAATCTCTGGATCATTAAAGATTTGAAAGTAGGGAAACATAGTTTTGTTTGGTAAAAGGAAGAATTTCTTGGTTTTTTAAAGAAAACAAAAAGAAAAAAAATGAATTGGAATGGTATTTCAGATCCGGAATTGTTCTGTTGAAAGCACTACCAAAATAGTGAGTAAAATCACTTATCACAGAAATACTTTAACTAGAGGAGACCCGTAAGGTTATTGACGGTCATCTAGAGGAGCTTGAAGAGACAACCGGTTATAGAGGAAGAGAGACCGTCAGAAATGATTACTGATTGCAAGAAGGTTTTTTAGGGCTTGGATTTGGTTTTGACTGTTTTTTTGTTTTTGGACGGATCAGGCCTCCCTTTGGGCCTTTGGTTTTTGTTTTGTTTTTTATTCTATTTTTTGTTTTCTGCCTTTTCTTTCAATTGAATATAAACGCAGGACAGTCTAAAAAGAGTATGGCAATATTGAAATTTAGCTTTGTTAGGGGAAATTGTTTATTAAGATGAATAAAAAAATTAATTTTATATTTAAGAATAGTTGTGAATGAGACAAGACTTATGATAATACTTGAAATTTGAGTAAAAAGAGGTTACCTTTTGTCAAGCTTAAGTGTAATTACTCTAGAAAAAAAATTATGTTATGTTTAAATGGTGGATTCAATAAGAAAGTAGAAATACGTCTAACTAAGCTTTAAGTTTAGTTGGAATAATAAATGGTTAAATTCTTCGTAATAAAAAAGTTTAATGTAAGAATTGGTAAATAAGAAAAATTGGTTGTGATACGTGAAAGATAAAAAAAAAATGTGTATATTAATGAAAATGTTAAACCAAGTTGTTATTAAATGAGTTACTACGTTTTATCTTGATTCATGAAAGAATGATAATAAAATAAAGACTTTCAATAAAGTTTGAATCTTGTGTAGATAACATAGATTGTGAAATGACAAGTGAATTGTTTAAACCATTTGGTATTAATGATTGATTACATATGGTACATATAGGTATGTGTTCTTCGTATTATGAATAGATGTGGATAATGATATCATGGATAGAATGAATGTATGTTATATTAATTGAGATTTATAAATATATGGTAAATTGTTAGTAGCCTTAGTATTTTGGTGGTTCTTAATCGTGTTATAATTGGCATGTCAATGGGAATAGATAACACGTTTGGTGTGAGATATGAGATTTGTACGAGATGTGATGTGTATGGTTTATATTATGGCACTTTAGTGCATTACTATACTAGAGTATAGGTTGGAGCATTTTGGTGCATTTCATTTTGGAGTGTAGGGTGGAGCACTTCAATGCATATATTGGAGTGATGGATGGCAATATTTCGTATACTCGATGTATGAGTCACCAAATATTACTAAAGGTTATCAATAAAATTTGAACTGAAACATTATGCTATACTGCCATAATGAATTGTCTAGATATGTGTGTAATGTTGAATGATAATATGGAAGTTGTGTAAATAAATCAATTATGCTTTAAATGGCGAGAATGATCTTTTTACCTATTATAAGTTGGTGCATACTATTTGTTTATATCATGTTTTAGTAATTTATAAAGCTTGTAAAAATGTATGTTTATTGTAATTCACTTGAGTACTACTAAGCATAAAGGTATGCTTAGCACGTTGGATTGTTTTTTTTTTCAAGGGTAGGTTGGAGATCAAATGCAAGGAGATAGTGTAATACCCCGAAAATTACTAGAGTAAGAAAGTAAGATATTATCCTTGATATAGTTAAGTAAGAAAATAAAGTGACAAAAAGAGAAAATTTTGGATTATGTCAACATTGGGAAGCATATTATGATATATTACATTATTAATTCAAGAAAGGACTAAATTGTAAAAGTGAGAAAAGTTTTGTTGCCCAAGAGTAAATACTAAAAATTTGAGGGGTTAAAGTGTAAATATGAAAAAGTTGAAGGACCAATAGTGAAAATATTTTAGGGGTGGAATAATCTAGAAACTAAGGAAAATGGATGAATTAGGACCAAATCGAATAGGTGAAGAATTGTGAGGGACTAAATTGTAATTTTTCCAAATTAAGTGATGACTCAATGATGGAATTTTAAAAGATCATGAAGGGAAAAATGGTCAATTAGTAAGAGAGAGAGTTCTAGAATTTAATGATTATGTTGATGATACTTTAAATTAATTAATTAATTAAATAAATATTACTTTATTAATATTTTATAAGATTTTTATTATTATTTTATTATTTTATTTAGTGTATATATATGTGTAGGGGGGGGAGAAAAAACAACAACACACCATCCATCTTCTTTCCCATGCACCAACGTGAGAAGAAGAGAGAGAGAAAGAAAGTTTTGCTTTCTTTACAATTTGGTCCTTTTACCAAAAATCCACCATTTTCACTTAGAATTCAAAAGAATTTCCATAGCCATCAAGAGAGAAAGATGACAAGGAGACTATGGGGAGCAGGAATATCAAGTTAGATTCAAAAAATAGATGCTGGAGGAGAGAGAAAATCAAATTAAAGATTGAAATCAATAAGACAAGGTAAGAAGATCAAGATTTTAATATATATTTTTTAAGTTTGTTATTATTGAAAAAGCATGGAAATGATGTTATAGTGGAGTTTTCTTATATATGGTCCTATATTCTTGATATGTTAGTGAAGGAAAATAAGAGAAAGTGATGGGAAATATTGTAGATAAAGTAAATAAAGGTGTTACAAACTTGGTAATTAACATTTTGCACTAAAGCAGTTTTGGACAGCAGCAGTTTCATATAGAAGAAATCGAATTAGATCTTATTGAATTAGAGAATTTTGGAAATCGAATTAGAGAATGAATAAAATATGTAATTAAATCTTATTGAGTCTAGTTTCATATAGAAGAAACATTGTAAGCAATGAAATTGTAAATCATGAGATATAATAGGTTTTGTGAGATAAGGTCAGAATGATTTCAGGTTTCCCTGTTCTGACTTTGGAAAATCATAAAAAATTGTATAAAAATAATTATAGGCTTTGATTTAGATTTTTAAAATCCTGAATGAATCTATTTTCAATAGAAATAAACGGGAACATCATCCGAATCTAGTATAAGGAGATAATTAATTTTTAGTAAAGAAAGGTCGGAACTGTCAGACAGCAGAACAGGGGTGACTTTAAAGAATAAACTATACTTATTGGCTAAACCAAAAATTCTAAAACTTTTATGGTAAGAATATATGTGAGTCTAGTTTTAGGGAAAATTATAGGATCTTAATTTGGATTTCTTTAGCTCAAGATAAAAATAATTTAGCGACTGTGATATGAATGGACAACTTGAATATTCATATAAGTAAATAGTGAAAATTATAGATAATGTTACTTATAAGCATGTAATATAAATTAAGGATGTGGAATGGAGAGGAGGAGGAGGAAAATATATATGAATATCCGGCTAGCATGGCTAATTTGCATGTTTTAGACTCAGGGACTAAATTGAATAAAAGTAAAACTTTAGGGGTAATTTTTGTAAAAATATCAAAATTGACCAAATTGAGTGAAATGCATTATTTATTTTGCCTAAATTAATAAATTTAATGAAATTATTAATTTAGATCAAGATCGGTTGAAAAATCGATAAAAATAGAAAATTACCAAAATGCCCTTGAATCTTAATATTTCTGCAATTTAGCCAGGTAAGTTCGTGTAATCTAATTACGTGATATAAGGAAATACGAGTTGATGGTATGTTTATGAAGAAATGGCAAGAGAATGATATTTATCATGACATGTAAATATGTGATTATCTTTGATACGTTGATACAAGGAAATTAAGTATGTTGAGACGAGTAATAAATTAAGTAAGACATGTCGAGAAAAATAAATATGTTTAAGGGACAATATGTTTGATTTTGATTGGTTTCAAATATGAATGCTAGATGAAATAAAATGTTTGCTAAATAAATTTGTAACTCCGGTAATGCTCCGTAACTCTATTCCGGTGACAGATTTGAGTTAGAGGCCTTACAGATAGTCACTGAAGTTTTGCATCGAGCCGAGTCACATCACGCAAAGTGTAAATGTGTTTGAGTCATTCATATTATATAAGTTACTGTCAGTGGGGCATGTACGTAGGATATTACCGTGTTACTGAATTTTAAAGTTTGTATAAGTGACTTTTGTAATTCATGCAATACCATTATCTATTGATTATTGAATTGAATTGCACGGATTTGGAAATTTGTTTTTATTGACTATCATCACCTAAACATGTTTCCCAAAATCTATATATGTGTTAAGAAAATATGTAACTTTCTTTAGGTATTAGGTGTAGCATTGTTTATCTGGAATCATTGACAATCTAGGTAAGGGGTGTTACATTTATAATGTTATTAGTTAGTCCATATAATTAACATCGTAAGCTTTTTTTATTAAAATGTTACGTGGTTATATATAATTTGAATACTTTAATGGTCTTAAAAATTTACGTGTGACTTTCCATTTCTTTGGAGTTTCCTTACCTTTTCTTTTATTATAAGCAATGTAGTTGGTTTCACATCAGATCCAATTGCACCAACCAATGCGCACCGTTCTAATAATAAACCGAAATGACCACTTCTCTTTTCCGCACCAGTTTAAATTCGAGTCCGTGCCAATTGCTCTATCTCGTTCTGATCAATTCCAATTGCACTGACCGAAACATTGTGCACCGATCGTGCATGAATAATGTTAAAATATTTTTTTAATCAGCTTAAAAAAATATTAATAAAATTTAAACTAAATAACAAACTAACTCCAGAAAAAAAAAAGGATAAAATTTCTAGAAACTTCGCAAACACAACTTTATATGTTTTTGTTTTTATTAAGCTTTCATTTTATATATTTAGTATGGGGTGAAATTATTGTAGATTTTCTTAAATAAATATGTTGTGTATAATTTTGTTGTTTAATGTGTGAGATGGTTTTTTCCTAATTTATTTTAGATTTATTAAATGATGAAATTTTGTTTGTGAAGTTTATTGATGAATAATTTATATAATTAATTAATATTTTTATATTTAAAATTGTTTAATTCAATTCATTTGATATATTTAAATATTTTATATATTAAATATTTTAAAAAAATATTGATAAATCTAAAACGATGCATTGAAACAGATTAGTACCGGTACATATTAGTTCTAGTAGAAAAACGGTTCACCCACTAGTGCGGTACTAACTACTTTTTATAAGTCAATGGTCAAATTTTAGTTTTGTCTTCTATACTACGTTAAAACTTGAATTTTAATCTATATACTTTAATTTCTAATATAATTTGATCCTCTATCCTTAGTTTAAATAGTTCAATATTATTAAATATTTCAATCAAAATACCTACATTATTTTTTTTCTTGAGAACATTATTCTAATAACAATTTTGTCTCTTATACTATGCTGAAACTTAAGTATTAATCTATATACTTTAATTTTTAATATAATTTTATTCTCTATCATTGTTAGTTTAAATAGTTAAATATTAATAAATATTTCAATGAAAATGTTGACATTATTTTTTTCTTGAGAACATTATTCCAATAAAAAATTATTTTATCTAATAAATTCAAATGACTATTTAAAAAAAAGAAATCAATATTAACATTTTCAAGTTTTTCTTTTAATTTAAAAATATCACACTAGAGATTTAATATAAGAATTTTAACAATAAAAACTATTAGTTTAAATTTTTAAATAGGAAAAGTTTTGAATTGTACTCTTTGAGTTAACTAAAAAAACTAATATGTCAACACAAAAAATAAGTAAATTCTAAAAAAAAAAATCGAATTTCGAGTTAATTAAATCGAGTTATTCGAATTATTCGAGTTCCGAATTCAAGTCGAGTTGAATTTCACAATTCGAATAACTCAAATAATTCAAATAAAAGATTGATATAAATACACTCTTGGTCCCTTTAACTTTGAAAATAAGTAAATTGGTCTCTTTTAATAAAAATTTAAAAAAAAATCAAAATAATTTTGAAAATTCAGAATATTTATAAAATTTTTAAAAAGATATAAAAAAGTTAAAATTTTAAAAGTTTTCTAAAATAATAATTTTTGGACCTAATTAATGATTCAAATTTATGATACTCAAGTATACTTTTTTTTTTGCTTTGAAAAAAAATTCAAATATATATGATTTCAAATTTATGTGCTCTAACATAGAATTAGTCATATTGTAAAAATACTTTTATTTGATATATTTAATTTTTTAATTTAACTCAAATAATTTAACTCGATTCGACTCGAGTTAAATTTCATTCCACTCAACTCAATTTAAAAAAGTTTCAAATTGAATTAAGTTGATAAAATAAAACTAATAAACTCGATTAAATTAAAATTTTTCATTTGATTCAACTTGATTCGATCAAAAGTTCACTCCTAGTCTTACAAGAGTGTTTTTATCGGTTTCCGTTACCGGCGGTCCGCCAAATCCTCCTTCGCCCCTCTTCCCTCCTTTCCTTCCCTTTGTTATCTATTTTTTTTTCCTTTTGTTCTTCCGCCATTGTTTTCTCCCTCTCCCAGTGCCGGTGGGTCATGCTTTGGGTTCCCCCTCTCACTAGTCGATGCTCTCGGGTGCCGCCACCCACCTACCCCTTCTCCACCATCCTGTGTTCCTTCTGTCCCTCCCTACCTTTCTTTTCTTTCTCCTCTCTTTTTTCTCCTCACTGCCAGCTCCTCCTTTTCCGGTTGTGGAAGACGGATTTCTCTTTTCTCGGCATAGCAAAAGTATCCAATGGTCTCCTTTGGGTCCTCCCTTCTAGAGGTTTTCTCGAGCCTTAAGAGGCTCATGTTTCTCAAATTCTACGTGTTTTTATTTCTCGAGTCCTCTATAGCTCATTTCGACTATTTTGTTTTTTAGCAACTGCATATATGTTGTTTTCAGGTTTGCTATGTTGTGTCCATCACCACCGGAGAAAGGACATGGAAAGGGGCTCAACAATTCAAGGTGATGTGTTCACTTGTTTGCTGGCAACTTTCGTCTCAACATGTTAGATTCATCCATGGAGTGGCTTGAGTCTTACTTTGCTCTCTTTGAGGTGATGAAGACCTCATACAACTGCAGTTTGTTCTTGTTTGGTATGCGACTTGATTTTATATCAAGCGTGCATACCATATCTTTATTTGTAATCTCGTCTAACTTTCCAATGTTCCTTAAGAAAAAATAATTAATTAGAGTAAATCAGGTGAAGACGAAAAATAAAATCATCAAACTTGAATATTCCTTCATGAGGTCACAATCTGAACTGCTAAAAGATCACACCGTTCCTTAAATTAGCGTACTTGCCTAAGCCACAAATCTAACAATCAAACAAACCCTCACCCTAGACGTCGGTTTAAAATCGATATTTAAACAAAAGACACATCGACTTTTGATTATCGTACGTTGGTCAGAATTTTCAGGAGTTGATAAATTTCTCCTTCCCTAGCCTAATAACATACATAATTATTATCAGCTACATGGTAGAATACATGCCCTTGTACAACTCATTTAATCAACTGAAAAAATTGTTATGATTTCTGCAGAACACACTTCTCATACAGTGCGAGGATTTCTTTCTTGTTTGGATTCCGCAGCGCAAGCAATTCCGCCCCAAAATTATGTTTCGTCAGTTCCTGCTTAAGTTTTTGTACTGTGAACTTCGTATAATCCTCCTGATTGTTCTGCGGATTCTGGTTGTCATCACCCCCTTTGAACACTGATCCACCATCACCTGACTGTGAAAACAAAACGGGGCTAGTAGTGCTCCTGGACTTCTTATTTGCTCTTAAAATTCTATCACTCATGTCTATATCTTGCACAGATCCTACCCCCATTTCCACATCATCTGCCCTCAATCTCTTTCCATGGGAAGCGGTTCTGAGCTTACTATCCAATGCCGTTTCATTGAGATGAACGGAAGTCAACTCCTGCTGGAGTGAATCGAGTTTTGCCTGTGCAGCTTGCAGCTGAAGAGAAAGTACTTCGGCCCTTTTGTTTGCATCTGCATGAGCCACACGTTCAGAGTCCAAAAGATCTTGAAGGACTTTGACTGTGCTAGATCTCTGATCATTGTTTGTCTTCAGTAATGACTCGATCTCTTTCTCCCTCTCTTCAACTCTAGCTTCTAGCAAACTGACTTTTGAAACTGCATCCATCTCTGACAAACGTATCCTATGTAGTTCATCCTCCAAGTCCGTTTTCTGTCTCTCCAAGTTCTCAATTTGCCTCTCGGCCCTCTCAATCTGAGCCAATCTTTCCATTGCCATTCTTTGTATCTCGCTTTTCTCCTTTTGAGCAGCTACTGCTTCTGCCTGTGCTCTATCAGCCAATTCTGTAGCTTTCTTTGCTTCTTTCTCAGCTAATCTACACCTTTCTTCAACTTCTGCAAACCTCTTGAACTCGGATGAGTACTTCTGCTCTAAATGGGTCTTCTCCTGTTCCAATATCTTTGCTTCTCTCTCAAATGACAGGGCCTTGGCATTAGTTTTTTCTACCTTGTCAATTAACTCCCTGATTTCAAACTTTAGTGAGGATACTTCTGTGTCATAACTCTTAATCTTTGCCTCAGCAGCCTGCAGAGCATTTCCCATTGTTAAATACGGCAACCTTTGAAAATGCACAGAACCACATGCAACTTCAAAAAGTCAAATTGAAAAATGTATGCCTCCTAAACCAGTTAGTGTGATGTTAACATGCAGTGGTTGATAGTGTGTCATAATAAACCATAGTTAAGAATAAGTAACCATATTCCAATGCATTACATGTAGAATGCATATATAGAAATGAATAATCATAAGAAGCTTACTTTCAACTCCAACTTCAGAGTTGTCAAGGACTGCTCAGCATGTTCAATCTTTGCTGACTTCTCCTTTATTTCCTCTTCCTGCAACAAATTCATAAGCATAAAAACAAATCAAATTTTCTTGCTGCATATTACAGTAGCATAAAAACATGATTGAGTGAACAAGAATGTGTATGAAAGTGAGGTGAGAAATAGAGCACCTTATCAGCCAATGTATGTGAAAACTCTTCTCTTAGAGTATCTTCCCTAAGTTGAGTTTCCTTGCTTGACCGCTCTTGCACAATTGCTGCCTTCTCCAGAGCTGCTTTTGCCTCTCTAACAGCAAAGTCATACTTCCTTTTCCACTCCTCCGCCTCCTCTTGTGCAGACTCGGCTTGCTCCTTAGCAGCAGCCAGCCTAGCTTCAGCAGCAGTGCTCCGTGACTTGAGCACTTCAATTTCTGAGGTGGCCTGATCTTCTTTGGCTTTCTGCTTCGATAACACCTGATCATATTTTCTTCTCCAGTCAAACGTTTCTTGCTTGGCAGAATCTACTGCTTTCATTAAACTAGAACATCTTTCCTTCACTGAACTGTAATCAGCTTGTAAATTATTCATACGGTTCGCATATTCATCAGCAAGTTTCTTTTTGTCATTGATAGCATCATCATATCGCTTCAGATATTCGGATTTATATTTCTCACTATCCTCCAGTTGCTTGCTGAGTAACTTCATCTTATCCTCAATTGAACGACATTTCAATATGAGGGAACTCTTCTCTGATCCAATCTGATCTATAAGTCTCTTGGTTAAATCCAGTACCGGCCCCTCCATACTGATAGACAGCATAAAAAGATGAAGTTAATATCCAAAAGTAGTCACCTAAGCCCCAGAACACCTGGAACGACGACCTTAATGAAAAAAAAAAACTATTGATACAAACCTCTGCTGCAAAAATACAGCCAGTTTCTGCCATTTTCCAGGGCCATGGCATGATGCTTCATACTCAGATAGAAGAGCATCAAGAACCTGCATATAACATTTTAATCAAACCCAGTGAATGGCATCATTTGGAAAAACCCAATATCACATAATATCATAGGAAAAATCTAACTTTCCATAGGATAAAAAAAAAGGTAATAAATTATAACTGAAAAGGAAAGCCAAAAGAAGATAACTCCACTTAGGTAGGCTGTTAGCTAGCCTTCATCCTTACAATATTTGTGATCTAAAATCTAAATCTGGAATATCATCTCAAACAGAAGATAATGAGAAGAAACAAAGTTGCACAATTATGTCAAAGTACTTTGCAAGAAGAATAAGGACAAGCGGATAATGACCACTTACCTTCACAATATTATCTATACTTGCATCAGAGGCATGGCATGCTACTCTCAACCTCTTTCCCATGCTTTCTATGGCATTTGAACAACGCATATCTGCTTCCATAAATGCATTCCTTTTATAATCCTGCATAAATGACCAACCCATAATTCGAGGCAAAACATTCATTTTGTAACATAGAAATAAAGACTTAGCCTACAAATGTAACCTTTTGAGTTACTGCATACCTCAAATGCCTTTCTGAAGAATTTCTGTAGCAGCTCCTCGTATTTCTTTCTCATCGAACCAACCCCTACAGCACTGGCATTGTATGCAGCCAGCGCTCTTTGAATTGCTTCTTCATGGGCTTCCCTCAATGCCACCTAGGACCATCAAGATTAGAATTGTAAAAATTTATCAAAACAGCCACACAACAATTATGATAAAGACATCACTTACCTCCTCAGGTGGTTTTGTACGGTCAAAAGTTGACATATAAATCTCCACAGCAGCATCATATGCCCTCCGACACTCAGCTTCTTCAACACTCTGAAAATAACAGTATTAACCCTGTTTGATTCCACTTAATGACATATCCCATGGCATTTCCAGATAAAGGTAACTAACCTGCCATGAGGAAGATATTGTGGGCACAGCACCATTATTCAAAGCATCCAGATACGATTGTGTGATACCAATAAGAACAGGCCCTGTCAGTACAGTACCCCCAACCTCCTTCGGTCTCGTTCTCTCAAAAACAAACTTTGTCAATGCATCAAGCCCGGCTCGAAATTCAGGTCTCAGTTTGTCAAGCTACACATGAAACCTAAGGTCTTAATAAAGAAATTATACATGCTAAATGAAAAAGACAGTCAGCAATGGGTGAGGGAAGGAGAAAGAGGAGGCAAAAGGATGATAAGAAATCAGAGAGGGAATAGCATATAGGAGAACAGTTGGATACTGACCGAAATTTGATCAAGCCTTTGCAGATCATTTTCATTGTTCAAAGGCCTCACAAGGGTAAAGCATTCTCTATCAGGAAATAAAGCTCGAATAGAGTCTCGGATCTATCAACAATTAAACATAAATGATCAGTGTCTATCACACAATTTGCATGCATAACCATGCAACAAATTTTGCATATTAATCATAAGACACTTTAAAGACACTTCCTTTTCATTTTTCATCAAGCTTCCACAGAATTAATATTGATTTCTTTTACTTCCCCAGTTAAAATTTATGTTAAAACTTGCCTCATTTTTGGCAGCTATATCCTTCCCACTACCTTGAACTGGCCGCAAAGCAAGTTCTAGGTAGTCACGGGGAGTTATTTTCCTATTATCCTCCACCAAATCCAGATAAAAATCCTGCAAGAAGAATATTTTACAATAGAGAACTTAAGAAAGTAGATTTGACAACCATAAGAACAGAACATCCATAATAAAGAACTAAACACAGGATAACCAACAATAAAACAGATTTTAAATAGGTCTGTTTGTACTCAAATATTACCCTTAGAAGCCAAACAAAGATTGGGGAGAATTGCCCTAGTTCAGAAGCTGAGGTTGTTCTTCCTCCAGCTTTAACTCGAATATGTTTTGTCATCTGAGTGACAAGAGAAAGACGATCCAGTGCAGCTTCATCTATACCTCCCATCTAAATATCAGAAGTAGACAATCAAAACTTGGGGAAATGGTAAAAAGGCCCTCATTAACAAGCCAGTCAAAAGGTAAAAAATCTCAATACTTTCTTTAAGAAAATACAGACCTGATTGTAGATGAACATACTAGATAAGAGGACAGCTAATGAAAAAATCTGTGTGCTGTATGTTCCCTGTCAAGTTTACAAGATACAAGCATAAGTCAAAACAATCAAACTACTTAATAACCAATCTATTGTCAAAAAGGTAAGCAAAAACAAACTGTTTGATCATAGGCATCTATTCCTTCAGAATCTAACAGCAAAAGATTGTACTCAGTTCCATCAAGAGCAGTTCTCTTTAATGGTGCACTCCACAACCAAAGCCCTTTTGTACACGGACGATGAGTTGGTGCTACTTGAAATCCACTACTTCTTCCAAGAAGCTATAGCAAAATAAAAAATAAAAAATCAAAGGCTGATTCAAAAAAAAAAAAAAAAAAACAGATGCCATACAAGGTTCAATTAGGGAAAATCATTTACAATTACATAATATTTAACCATGAAACCAAACATAGCTCAAATATCCACCCTCTGCAAAGATTGAAAACAAAAGGATACAAGCTAAACCATCTCAAATCTAGGTCTATCAAAAATGATAAACAGCTGGTCAGACTTGGATCATTCAACTAAGTTTTATAGTAGCATTTGCATTAAACTCCCATGCACAGAGTGAACATGTTCACATCGGACGCTTAAATATAAGTATCTCTTCACTCACTTATAAATTGTGACTCAAAAACTATAATTACCTCTACCTAAGATCTTTCTAGAAAGCATAGTTTGGTTGTATCTTTGTAAGCTGAAATGCACTTGCAGAAACTTAAATTTGATGTTGATATCACGGGTATAATAAATAAGGCTTCTAAAAACAGAAAATTTAAACAAAAATGCTACATTCCACCTTTGATCCCTTTAAAACCCTAAATTTATGGCATCCCTACTACTAAAGTCACAAACCTTAGAATTCGTAATTTCGCCTACGAAAACACGGAAAGAACATAAATTTCCTCCAATATATCTTCAAAACAAGTAAACAGAAAATATAAATAAAATTACCTGATTTAAAATAAAGCTCTTGCCTTGACGAGCCCGGCCACAGACCGAAACGACCCCAATTGGTTCCTTAACGAGCTGCAAAGCCGCGACCGCTTCCGGATCCATCCGGAACTTCCCTTTCTCGTCACAGTACAACAACCGAACCGGCCTTGCCGGACCCGTCACCGGGGCGGCCGACACAGACGCTGATGCAGACGCCGAATGACCGAATGACTGCGGCGACACATCGACGGTGGAGTCCTTTCCCATACCAAAAAATCTCCTCATCTTTTCTTGAGATCCTGCGTTGTTCACTTAATTTTTCTCTCTAATTTCTCTTCGCTTTTGATTCTAATTTCGAAAGTTTTTGGGGAACTATGTTCTTGCAACGTTATATTGGGTTTTCCACCCCAGAGAGAGAGAGGTTTCAAATTGGCGAGGGAAATGAAGCGATACACGCTTATGGGCTTTTATTATTTTATATAGACGGTGATGACATTCGAAATTACGCTGATGTACTTGATTTCTTTGTTTAATGCGCGTGTAGCGTAAGGGTGTTTTAGTCTTTCCATTTGCTTAGTCTCATACGCTGAGCGACAGCTTGTTAATAAAGGAGTTTTTGGATTTTCTTTTTATTCAAGAGTTTATTCTTTTAGTTTTTTTTTTTTTTTTTTTTTTTTGGCCAAGAGTTTTTTTCTTTTAGTTTATTTCTTACTCCCTTCATGACTTTAGTCTTTATTAATGAATATAATAAAACTAAGATAATTTTTAACCCCAAAGAAAACTAAGTTATGTATAAGAAGGTTAAACTGTCAAAATAGTCACTTTTATTTGTAACAGGTTACATATCATTTAGTCACTTATGTTTTCGTTTTGGTAAGAAATGGTCACTCTTGTCGATAAAATCTATTACCTTCCAAACTAAATTGAGTTTTAAATACCATCGTAGATGTCTAACCAAATAAATTAATTGATTTTTTAATTAAATAAATTTAATTGATTGAAATTTCTAAATTAATTAAAAGAAAATATTAATTTGGTTTCTCGAAATAATCAAGACCAATGCATTAGATTCATCCTTGAACCGGAAAAAAAAAAACACTTGGTCTCTTTTTTATTTTGGTTTTTGTTTCCATTTTGACTAAAAAAACCCATTCATTTTCATAGTTATCTTTATTGAACCAAACAGTAGAAATTAACTTGACTGCTCTATCAATCGGTTCGATTTTTTATTCAAAATGGAAAAACAAATGATCGATTTAATGGAGGGCCCAAGCATGAATTACAGTAAGTAATGGATTTTTTTGTTCTTTACTTCAATTTTGGGTGAAGATATTATAGTTTTTTTTTTTTTTTGCAAAAAGGTGGTTCATCTTTTCATTTTTTTTGTCTATTTACAGACAAAAAGAACATGCTTCATCTTTGTTTATTTGTATATTGTGAGCAACCACAATAGCAAGCAGGTATAGAGGTTGGTGGGTCTATTTCTTCTTCTTCTTCTTCTTCTTCTTTTCTCTGATAGTAACAAAAAAAAAAAAAAAAAAAACCCAAATGTTGCTTCTTTTTAAACTGGAGCAAATTGGGTTTTAGGACAAAATTTTATAATCTATTTTTATAAAAGAAATTTAACTTCTCTCATCCACGTTGGCATTTAAAACCCATTTTAGCCATGTTGGATTGCCATTTGGGAGGTAGTAAATCTTAACGGCAGAGTGACCATTTCGTAACAAAACGATAATGTAAATGACTAAAACATATATTTCAAACATAAGTGATTAAAATGTAATGTAAGGCAAACAAAAGTGACTATTTTAATAATTTATCCTTAACAAAAAGTAAATAAATAAAAATATATAAAAATATCAAAATTAATATAATGCAACTTGTTAAATTATTAAAATACATACTATATCAACTTTAAATATAATTATAACATAAAGTAATACAAATGTAAATAAATACCTATAATAACAAGACGAGGGAATCTGGTCTTAATGGTCCCAATTATAAAATAACCTTTGTAATATAACAGTTTCCAGCGAAATCAATTGAGGCGGTTAAATAGTCCTATATCATGCATTTGATGCCTTTAGTCTTTTGCCCCAATTTTTTTAAAACAATGATCCGATTTCATTTAACAGAGTAAAGGATTACACAATCGAGAAACAATGTCCCAGACAAACAGAGGCCGCCTATTCCAGTACAAAAACAAAGCCCTCAAACAAATGTAATATTATTACACCACTTTTGCTTAGGGTGAATAGAATAAGACTGTAATAAAATAGAATTGTAATTAATAGTTCAATTTTTTGATTCAATGGAATTGAATAACAATTTAATAGAGTTGTAATAGTATTCTTATGTTTGGTTGGATGGAATAGATGTTGTAATAGCATAAAGAAAAATACTTAAATGACTGGAATACCCTTAGCATAATTTTTATTAGGTAGATGATTATTGTTATCGTTATTGTTATTAAATTTTAATAAGATTATTATTAAATATAATTTAATAAAATAAAAATTAAATAATTTAATCATATTTTAACATAATTATTATTAAATACAATTTAATAAAATAATATATAATTTAATAACATTCTTAATATAATTATTAGTAAAATATGAATTAATAAATTATATTATGATTTTTAATCATAATATATAATCGGAACGATACCGTCGCAACATCGATACATGGAACACATTATGAATCTTTTCCAACTCTACCGGCAAAGCCAACCGGTAAGCTACTGGGCCAACTCTGTCTATAATCTCATACGGCCCTATAAACCTTGGACTCAACTTCCCTTTTCGTCCAAATCTCATTATCTTTTTCCATGGGACACTTTCAAAAACACTTTGTCACCCACATTAAACTCAATATCTTTTCTTTTCAAATTCGCATACGACTTCTGTCGGTCCGAAGCAGCTTTCAGACTATTACGAATTACTCTCGCTTTTTCTTCGGTCTCCTTTACTAGATCAACTCTATGGATCCGCTTTTCACTAAGCTCGGTCCAATACAATGGAGTCCGACACTTACGACCATACAAGGCCTCATACGGAGCCATCTGTATACTCGACTGATAACTGTTGTCATAAGCAAATTCGACCAAAGGTAGATATCTCTCCCAACTACCTACGAATTCTAACACACAGCATCGAAGCATATCTTCGAGAATTTGAATTACTCTTTCAGACTGACAATCAGTTTGCGGATGGAACGCAGTACTGAAATTTAAACTCGTACCAATGGCCTCTTGCAACTTCTTCCAAAATCTCGAAGTAAACCTCAGATCTCTATCCGATATAATAGAAGTAGGCACTCCATGCAATCTCACTATTTCTGCAACATACAACTTAGCTAACTTATCCAGTGAATAATTAACACGTACCGGAATAAAGTGAGCCGACTTCGTTAGTCTATCCACGACAACCCACACAGCATCTTTCTTTTTCGGAGTCATTGACAACCCCGTCACAAAATCCATAGTAACCCGATCCCACTTCCATTCGGGAACCAACACTGGCTGAAGCAATCCTAAAGGCACTTGGTGCTCAGCTTTCACTTGTTGACAAATCAGACACTTTACTACAAATTCTGAAATATCTCTTTCATACCTGGCCACCAATAAAACTTCCTCAAGTCGTTGTACATTTTCGTACTGCCCGAGTGCACTGACAAATAACCACTATGTACATCATGCAAAACCTTTCGGATCAACTCTTCATCTCTGGGTACACAAATTCTGTCACAGTATAACAAACAATCATTCGAGTCCACTCGAAAATTAGAATCACTTTCTGATCCGCACTTAGCTCTCTTAGCTTGTATCTTTCTATCATTCCTTTGAGCCTCACATATCTGTTGAACAAATAGTGGCCTAGCTCTCAACTCTGCCAAAATAGCACCGTCATCAGATAATGCTAAACTCGTGCTCATAGCTCTTAGAGCATATAAGGATTTCCTACTCAGGGCATCCGCAACCACATTCGCTTTTCCCGGGTGGTAATCAATGACTAATTCATAGTCTTTCAACAACTCAAGCCACCGTATTGTCTCAAATTCAGATCTTTCTAATCCATCAAATACCTCAAACTCTTGTGATCCGTAAAGATCCGACATTTCTCACCATACAAGTAATGTTGCCAAATCTTTAACGCGAAAACAATTGCAGCCAACTCCATATCATGAGTCAAATAATTCTTCTCGTGCGATTTTAGCTGTCTCGAGGCGTAAGCGACTACCTTACCCTATTGCATCAACACGCAACCGAGACCATTAAACGATGCATCACTATAAACCACAAACTCTTTCCCTGATTCTAGTTGAACCAAAACTGGTGCCTCAGTCAACATTATTTTCAGTTTCTCGAAACTTTGTTGACATGTCTCATTCCATTCAAACTTGACATTTCTATGCAATAGTTTCGTCATCGGGGTAGCAATCACAGAGAACCCCTTTATGAAACGTCTATAATATCCTGCCAATCCTAAGAAACTTCTGCTTTCTGACACGTTCCTCGGCTGTTTCTAATCTACAATAGCCGAAATCTTACTCGAGTCAACTCTGATACCATCACCCGACAAAATGTGTCCTAGAAATCCGACCTCTCAAAGCCAAAACCCACTCTTGCTAAACTTAGCATACAACTGATTATCTCTTAAAGTTTCCAAAACAATTCTCAAATGTTCCTCATGATCATTCTCATCCCAAGAATAGATCAATATGTCGTCAATAAAGACAACCACAAACTTGTCCACATATGGTTTGAAAACACAGTT
Source organism: Gossypium bickii (assembly GCA_025503065.1). Taxonomy (NCBI): domain Eukaryota; kingdom Viridiplantae; phylum Streptophyta; class Magnoliopsida; order Malvales; family Malvaceae; genus Gossypium; species Gossypium bickii. Next base: position 27,449,738 of record CP106714.1, on the reverse strand, counting down.
CATCAAATCCATAAAAATCGCAGGTGCATTCGTTAGTCCAAACGGCATAACCAAAAACTCATAATGGCATACCTTGTTCGAAATGCAGTTTTTAACACATCTTGCTCTTTCACTCTAAGCTGATAATAACCCGACCTCAGGTCTATCTTGGAGAACACTGTAGCTCCTTTTAGTTGATCGAAAAGGTCATCAATCCTTGGTAAAGGATACTTATTCTTCACTGTCACTTTGTTGAGCTGTCTATAGTCTATACACAACCTCATAGACACATCTTTTTTTTTCACAAATAATACCGGAGCACCCCACAGTGAGTAACTCGGTCTTACAAAACCCTCATCTGCCAACTCTTGCAACTGTACCTTCAGTTCTTTCAACTCTAAAGGTGCCATTCTATATGGAGCAATTGAAACCGGTGTCGTTCTTGGAATCAACTCAATCCCAAACTCAACCTCTCTCACTGGAGGTAATCCGAGTAACTCTTCTGGAAATACATTTGGATACTCGCATACTATTGGAACTGTTTCAATCCTTACTCCAACTTCTTGAGTATTCAACACGAAGGCGAGATAAGATTCACACCCTTTCCTCAAACATTTCTCCGCCACTAGGGAAGAAATCATCACTGGTAGACTATCTGATCCACCTGATTCAACCCGAACCACATTTCCAATCTCACATTTCAATTCAATAAACTTACTACCACAGTTCACTAAGACATTATGGGTAGTTAACCAGTCCATACTAAGGACTAAATCTGTAACAGTCCGGTTTATACCCTAGTCGGAACAGTGGTTTCGGGACCACAAATTCGAGTTCGTATAATATTTTAATATTATATTATATGCCATAAATATGTGACTAAGCATGTGGTAAAATTTTTGTAAGTTAATTTGTTCGTCTGTGTGTTTAATTTGACAAAAGGATGAAATTGCATTAAGTGTGAAAGTTGCTTGCTATTTGTCAAGGTATTAAAGTGTTGTGGCTTTTTAAATGTGAGGATTTATGTGGCAAATAAGCCAATTTTATTGATAGTGGACGAAAATGAGTGATGATATGTATATATTATATGTTTATTATATTTACTTTAATAGTTTATTAATATTATTATGTTATATGTTATATTATTATAATGAAAAAAAAAAGCAAGCCATTATCATCATTTTTTATCACATCACTGCAGAAAAACACTAAAAGAAAAGAAAGAAAAATTTAGCTAAGCATTCGGCACTTGCAAGCCAAAATTAAGGTGAGTTTTGTCTTCAGTTTTTGATAATTTCTACGTTTTTGTAATCGTTGCTTTGAGAGCTACAAAACCCATGTATTAATTTTGTGAATTGATGATGTTTGTGTGATATGCCATTGATGATATGTCAATCTTTTTGATGATTTTTGGTGTTAAATGAAAGATATGAGCTAGATGAACATACTTTGTTCTTGAATTTTTGATGAATTCAGCTAAATAGGGCTAAATTGTGAAAATATTATTTTGGAGGACTAATTTATGAGTTTGATGAAATATTTGGACTTATATAATCCCTAGGGAGGTTCGGCTATGCATATGTGTGAACAAATTGTGTATATTTGATGTTTTGAGAAAATTGAACTAAATTGTCCGAATGTGAAAATGTGAGGGCTAAATTGCAAATTGCCCTAAATGTGTATATTTGGATTGAATTGAATGAATTAGTGAATAAAAGGGTTAATTCTGAATATGTTTAGATTAAGAACCGAGGAAAACGAACTTAGATCGCGGGAAAGCGAAAGTAAACGAGTAGCCGTTTTCATTCCGATAAACCGAATCCGAGGTAAGTCACTATACAAATAAACGTACTCGATAGATATTATATTTGATAATGTGACTATTGTTGATTATGGATACTTATGAGGAGTTATGCATATGAATTCCGAGATAAGTCCGATATAGTGGCAAAGTCCGAGAAGTCCCATTCGAACCTAGCGATAGATATGATTGAGTATGTCATGACATAGGTATCTGTTCTGTTTAATCATGTAAGACCACGACTGGGACGTTGGCATTGATTTGAGACTCGTGTAAGACCACGTCTGGGACGTTGGCATCGATATGATCCTTACGTGTAAGACCATGTCTGGGACATCGGCATCGTTTTGATTTGTATAAGACCTTGTCTGGGTTAGTGGCATCGATATCCGAGTGCATGTAAGACCTCGTCTGGGACGTTGGCATTGTACGACTATTCCGAGTTTTCGGAGTATCTTACTAGATTCCTATTAGTTCAACGGGCAAGTCTGTAATACAAATTACAAATCTGAGCTATGAACAAGTGTGTGATTGTAAATTCATTTCGGGTATGTTGATTATACACTAATTGTGTATACAAGGTAAGCATCTATGTGATCTTATTATGATGCTATGAATATGGGATTGATGATATGATATGTAAAGTTTTGGTTAGATGAGTTATGTGTTTATATGATTCTTGAATTGTGAATATGGCAAAGGTGGTCAAAAGTATATGAATCAAAGCATATATATGATAATTTGTTAAGTGATTGATATGTTCTAATGTATTATTTGCATATAAGCCTCCCATGCCAAGTTTATTTGTATATGACTTACTAAGCTTTTGGAAAGCTTACTCTGTGTGCGTTTTCTCTGTTTTATAGGTTGTCAAAGCTACTGAAGGCTCGGGACCGTTAAGGATTGTCATCACACTATTAAACTTATTTTGGTACTCTTTTGAATATGTATATAGCTAAATATAACATGCATAGGCTAGGTATATGTATATGTTTGTGAAGTGAACTTAGCCATGTGTTTTGGCAAGTTTTGAATTGATATATGCTTGAATGAATGTGATGTATGATACAAATTTTGGTATGACTTGATGCATATGAAATGGTTAAGTTTTGGCTAAGAAAATGGATGATCTAAGCTTGTGATGATATGAGTTTTAGTTTGTAATTTGGCATGAATAAGACTAGCATTGAATGTATAGATTGAATGGAGAATTTGGTATGTTTTAAGTCGCCATATATACATATTATGTGATGGAAAATGTTGCTTGTAGGTGAGATCCAAAAAGGGTGGCATTACGGTCTTGAAAATGGCTTATAATGTCACACGGTCGTGGCACACGGGCGTGCCTAGAGACCGTGGCGGATAAGTCAGTAGCCAGCCTAAGAACACACGGCCGTGGCACACGGGCGTGCTTGGTGGCCGTGGTGGATAAGTTAGTAGCTAGCTTAAGAGTACACGGCCATGGCACACGGACGTGCCTAGTGACCGTGTGAGGAAGTCAGTATATGACCATGGGCAGGACACACGGGGGTGTCCAGCAGTCGTGGTGGGCACACGGTCCTCTCCCACGGGCGTGTACCCCCTGTATTTTAGAAAAGTTTCAATTTTCCATGAAATTTTGTATGTGTTTCAGTTTAGTCCTGACTCAATTTGTAAGCATGCTTAAGGTCTCGTTGACCGTTTTAAGGGATATTATACTTGAGAATGATGAATAAATGTGTGAAATTCTGTTAATGCTTTTCGATATGTCTGATAACGTTCTTAACTCTAATTTGACGACGAACACGGGATAAGGGTGTTACATTTGGTTGGTATCAGAGCTACGGTTTAGCTGATTCTCGAACTAACATAGCGTGTCAGAGTCTAGCTATACATGCCATATATTTGAATTGTGATAGTGTGATGAATCCTGACGTATAAAATGTGATTTTCGTATAGTAATGGATCTCGAAAGAGCCGTAGCTAATGACGTAGAAAGTAATGTACCTGCTCCTGCGCAAGAGACAACGCCCTCTGATTCGAGACCGGCTACGAGCTGTCAAGAGGGAGAAGCTTGTTCTTCCAGATGATGAGTGAATGGTTCACTCAGTTTGTAAAGAATAACCCGACTGTTTCGCAACCCCACCCCTGTTAATCCCCTCGGACTACGCCAGTGCTACGCTTATGCATCCGAATCTGTTGAATAAGCCTCCTGTTGACAAGATCCGTAAGTATGGGGCCAAAAAATTTCGGGCTACTAAAGATGATGATGCTGAAAAGGCCGAGTTCTAGATTGAAAATGCTATCCGGGTATTCGATGAAATGTCTCTGACTCCGGAAGAATGCATAAAGTGCGTTATATCTTTACTATGAGATGCAGCTTATCAATGGTGGAAAACTTTGATTTCTGTTGTCCCGAGAGAATGAGTTACATGAGATTTCTTTCAGATCGAGTTTTAAAAGAAATATATCAGTGAGAGATTTGTTGATTAGAAACGGAAAGAATTTCTGGAACTTAAACAGGGTCGAATGACTGTTTCAGAATATGAACGGGAATTTGTTAGACTGAGTCAGTATGCTCGAGAATGTGTATCATCTGAAGCTATAATGTGCAAAAGATTTGAAGATGGCCTTAATAAAGACATTCGTTTGCTAGTCGGGATTTTAGAAATAAAAGAGTTTGTTGCACTTGTTGACCGAGCTTGCAAAGCTGAAGCACTCGGAAAAGATAAGAGAAAAGCTTAGTCTGAAGCTTGAGATGTGAGAAAGAGATTTCAGAGTAAATGATTTCAGTCTGTTCCAAAAAGATTCAGAGATGATCAAAGTTGTTCCAGAGATAATGTGGGATATTTGAACAGAAATTGAGCTAGATCGCAAATGAATTCCAAAACTCCAGCAACTTCAGTGGCCAGCGTTGGTAATGTTCGATTTGAGAGACCTGAATGTAAACATTGCGGAAAAAGACATCCGGGAAGCTGTAGATTAAATGACAGAGCTTACTTCAGGTGTAGATCGCTTGATCATTTTATCCGTGATTGCCCTAAGTCTGTCGAGCCAGAGACTGTTTAAAATTTGAGATCTGATAATGCATCTGTGAGAGGTCGACCATCAAAGAATGTAAAGAATGTTAGTGGTAGTCAGAGAACTACGAGAGACAATGTTGTCAGGTCCGAATCTAGAGCGCCTGCCAGAGCGTATGCTATCCGAGCTCGTGAGGAAGCTTCATCACCTGATGTTATAACGGGTACTTTTACTCTTTATGATACTTCTATGATTGCATTGATAGACCCTGGTTCTACACATTCAAATATATGCATGAATTTAGTATTCAGCAAGACTTTGCCTGTAGAGTCTACTGAGTTTGCTATAAAAGTATCGAACCCCTTAGGTAAAAGTGTTCTGGTTGACAAAGTATGCAAGAACTGTCCGTTAATGTTTCGAGATATCTGTTTCCCTGCTGATCTGATGCTTTTGCCATTTGATGAATTTGATATTATTCTAGGTATAGATTGGTTGTTTATGCATGATGCTATTGTAAACTGCAAAAGAAAGACTATAAATTTGAGATGTCCGAATGATGAGATTGTACGGATTGAGTCTGATGATTTGAATGGATTGCCTACTATGATATCTGTTTTGAAAGCTCATAGTTATGTGAAAAAGGGTTACGAGGCATATTTTGCTTATGTGATTGATTCAAAAGCATATGAGAAGAAAGTTGAATCAGTGCCTATTGTTTGTGAGTTTATTGATGTATTTCCTGAAGAGTTACTAGGTTTGCCTCTGATTCGTGAAGTTGAATTTGGTATTGATTTGTTGCCTGGTACTACACCTATTTCGGTAGCTCCGTTTAGAATGGCACCAACAGAGTTGAAAGAATTAAAGTCATAGTTGCAAGAATTGACTGATAGATGATTTGCTAGACCGAGTTTCTCGCCTTGGGGTGCTCCTGTTCTGTTTGTGGAAAAGAAAGATGGCACGTTGAGGATGTGTATCGATTACCGTCAGTTGAATATGCTAACTATAAAGAACAAATATCCGTTGCCCCGAATAGACGATATATTTGATCAATTAAAAGGAGCTACTGTGTTTTCAAAGATTGACCTGAGTTCGGGATACTATCAGTTAAGAGTGAAAGATCCAGACATTCTAAAGACTGCTTTCAGAATGAGGTACGGGCATTATGAGTTTTTAGTTATGCCCTTTGGACTAACCAATGCACCTGCTGTTTTTATAAATCTGATGAACAAAATTTTTAGACCGTACCTAGATCAATTTGTTGTGGTGTTCATTGACGATATTTTGATTTTCTCATAGGATGGGACTGAGCATGCTGAACATTTGAGAATCGTGTTGCAAACTTTGAGAGAAAAGCAATTGTATGCAAAATTTAACAAATGTGAATTCTGGTTACACGAGGTTAGTTTTTTGGGGCATATTGTATCAGCCTCTGGAAGCCGAGTAAAATTTCTGCTATTCTGAATTAGAAACCTCCGAGAAATGTATCTGAAATCCGAAGCTTTCTGGGTCTAGCTGGTTACTACCGTCGTTTTGTAAAAGGCTTTTTGACCATAGCTACTCCGTTGACTAAATTACTTCAGAAAGATGTTAGATTTGAATGGTCGGATAAATGCCAGAAAAGTTTTGATCAGTTGAAAGCTCTGTTAACAGAAGCTCCGATTTTAGTACAGCCAAAATCGGGTAAAGAATTTGTTGTATACAGTGATGCCGCGTTAAATGGTCTGGGATGTGTTTTGATGCAGGAAGGCAAAGTTGTAGCTTATGCCTCGAGACAGTTAAAGCCTCATGAAAAGAACTATCCGACGCACGACCTTGAATTAGCTGCGATTGTGTTTGCGCTAAAGATTTGGCGTCATTATCTATACGGTGAGAAATGTCATGTATTTTCAGATCATAAAAGTTTGAAATATCTGATGACTCAGAAAGATTTGAACTTGCGTCAGAGAAGATGGCTTGAGTTATTGAAAGATTACAAGCTTATGATAGATTATCATCCGGGTAAAGCAAATGTTGTTGCAGATCCATTGAGTCGAAAATCATTGTTTGCATTACATACTCTGAATGCTCAGTTAGATTTGACTGATGATAGTTCTGTGATAGTTGAATCAAAAGTGAAACCGATGTTTATACAGCAGATATGTGATGCTCAGAAATCAAATAATGAGTTATTAACGAGATGAGCTCAGTGTAATACAAATTTCGAATCTGATTTTAGAGTTATTGATGATTGTTTGAGATTCCGAGGTCGCATTTGTGTTCCGAGAAATTTGGAGTTGATTCAGTTGATTTTGAATGAAGCACATAATAGTCGTCTATCTGTTCATCTGGGAAGCACTAAAATGTATCAAGATTTGAAACAACATTACTGGTGGTCTGGAATGAAAAGGGACATTTCTGACTTTGTTTTAAAATGTTTAGTTTGTCAGCAAGTGAAAGCTGAACATCAAGTTCCATCTGGATTGCTACAACTGATTCTGATTCCTGAATGGAAATGGGATAGAGTAACAACGGATTTTGTTTCTGGATTGCCTCTGACTCCGAGAAAGAAAGATACGATTTGGGTCGTAGTTGACCGATTGACGAAAACTTCTCATTTTATTCCTGTAAGATCTGACTACTCACTTGAAAGATTAGCCAAGATTTATATTTTCAAGATTGTAAGATTGCACGGGGTGCCACTATCCATTGTGTCTGATAGAGATCTGAGATTCACATCGCGATTCTGGAAGAAATTGCAAGAAGCTTTGGGCACGAAATTACACTTCAGTACAACTTTTCATCCGCAAACCGATGGTCAGTCCGAACGAATTATTCAGATTCTTGAAGACATGTTAAGATGTTGTATACTTGAGTTCCATGGTTCATGGGAACAGTATCTGCCATTGATCGAATTTGCGTACAATAACAGTTTTCAGTCAAGCATCAAAATGGCACCTTATGAAGCTTTGTACGGACGTAAATGTCGTACACCTCTGTATTGGACTGAGCTTAGTGAAAATAAGCTACATGGGGTTGATTTGATAAAAGATTCGGAACAGAAAGTGAAACTGATTCGAGATTGTTTGAGAGCAGCATCTGATCGTCAGAAATCTTATGTAGATTTGAAACGAAAAGATATAGAATTTAAGGTTGGCGACAAAGTATTTTTGAATGTGTCTCCATGGAAGAAAGTGTTTCGATTCGGATGTAAAGGAAAATTAAGTCCGAGGTTAAAGTGTTTCGATTCAGATGTAAAGGAAAATTAAGTCCGAGGTTCATTGGACCGTATGAGATTATTGAACTTGTCGGGGCCTGTAGCATATAGATTAAAGTTGCCGTCTGAGTTAGAAAAAATGCATAATGTATTCCATGTCTCGATGCTCCGTAGATATAGATCTGATCCGTCATATATAATTGCCCCATCTGAAATTGAAATCCTATCAGATATGACATATGAAGAGGAACCGATCCGTATCTTAACTCGTGAAGTGAAAGAGTTAAGAAACAAGAGAATTCCGTTAGTAAAAGTACTGTGGAATCAACATGGAATTGAAGAGGCTACATGGGAGCCTGAAGATTCAGTGAGACAAAAATATCCAACTCTGTTTAACGGTAAGATTTTCGGGGACGAAAATCCCTAAGCGGGGGAGAATTGTAACAGTCCGGTTTATATCCTAGTCAAAACAGTGGTTTTGGGACCACAAATCTGAGTTCGTATAATATTTTAATATTATATTTTGTGCCGTAAATATGTGACTAAGCATGTGGTAAAATTTTTGTAAGTTAATTTGTTCGTCTGTGTGTTTAATTTGACAAAAGGATAAAATTGCATTAAGTGTGAAAGTTGCTTGCTATTTGTCAAGGTATTAAAGTGTTGTGGCTTTTTAAATGTGAGAACTTATGTGGTAAATAAGCCAATTTTATTGATAGTGGACGGAAATGAGTGATGATATGTATATATTATATGTTTATTATATTTACTTTAATAGTTTATTAATATTATTATGTTATATGTTATATTATTACAATGAAAAAAAAAAGCAAGCCATTATCATCATTTTTTATCACATCATTGCCGAAAAACACCAAAAGAAAAGAAAGAAAAATTTAGCTAAGCATTCGGCACTTGCAAGCCAAAATTAAGGTGAGTTTTGTCTTCGGTTTTTGATAATTTCTACGTTTTTGTAATCGTTGCTTTGAGAGCTACAAAACCCATGTATTAATTTTGTGAATTGATGATGTTTGTGTGATATGCCATTGATGATATGTCAAGCTTTTTGATGATTTTTGGTGTTAAATGAAAGATATGAGCTAGATGAACATACTTTGTTCTTGAATTTTTGATGAATTTAGCTAAATAGGGCTACATTGTGAAAATATTATTCTGGAGGACTAATTTATGAATTTGATGAAATATTTGAACTTATATAGTCCCTAGGGAGGTTCGGCTATGCATATGTGTGAACAAATTGTGTATATTTGATGTTTTGAGAAAATTGGACTAAATTGTCCGAATATGAAAATGTGAGGGCTAAATTGCAAATTGCCCTAAATGTGTATATTTGGATTGAATTGAATGAATTAGTGAATAAAAGGGTTAATTCTGAATATGTTTAGATCAAGAACCGAGGAAAATGAACTTAGATCGCGGGAAAGCGAAAGTAAACGAGTAGCCGTTTTCATTCCGATAAACCGAATCCGAGGTAAGTTACTATGCAAATAAACGTACTCGAAAGATATTATATTTGATCATATGACTATTGTTGATTATGGATACTTATGAGGAGTTATGCATATGAATTCCGAGATAAGTCTGATATAGTGGCTAAGTCCGAGAAGTCCCGTTCGAACCTAGGGATAGATATGATTGAGTATGTCATGACATAGGTATCTGTTCTATTTAATCATGCAAGACCACGTCTGGGACGTTGGCATTGATTTGAGACTCATGTAAGACCATGTCTAGGACGTTGGCATTGATATAAGTTTTACGTGTAAGACCACGTCTGGGACGTTGGCATCGATATGATCCTTACGTGTAAGACCATGTCTAGGACATCGGCATCGTTTTGATTTGTATAAGACCCTGTCTGGGATAGTGGCATCTATATCCGAGTGCATGTAAGACCTCGTCTGGGACGTTGGCATTGTATGACTATTCCTAGTTTTCTGAGTATCTTACTAGATTCTTATTAGTTCAACGGGCAAGTCTGTGATACAAATTACAAATCCGAGCTATGAACAAGTGTGTGTTTGTAAATTCATTTCAGGTATGTTGATTATACACTAATTGTGTATACAAGGTAAGCATCTATGTGATCTTATTATGATGTTATGAATACGGAATTGATGATATGATATGTAAAGTTTTGGTTAGATGAGTTATGTGTTTATATGATTCTTGAATTGTGAATATGGAAAATGTGGTGAAAAGTATATGAATCAAAGCATATATATGATAATTTGTTAAGTGATTGATATGTGCTAATGTATTATTTGCATATAAGCCTCCCATGCCAAGTTTATTTGTATATGACTTACTAAGCTTTTGGAAAGCTTACTCTGTGTGCGTTTTCTCTATTTTATAGGTCGTCAAAGCTACAGAAGGCTCGGGACCGTTAAAGATTGTCATCACACTATTAAACTCATTTTGGTACCCTTTTAAATATGTATATAGCTAAATATGACATGTATAGGCTAGGTATATGTATATGTTTATGAAGTGAACTTAGCCATGTGTTTTGGCAAGTTTTGAATTGATATATGCTTGAATGAATGTGTTATATGATACAAATTTTTATATGACTTGATGCATATGAAATGGTTAAGTTTTGGCTAAGAAAATGGATGATCTAAGCTTGTGATGATATGAGTTTTAGTTTGTAATTCGGCATGAATAAGACTAGCATTGAATGTATAGATTGAATGGACAATTTGGTATGTTTTTAGTCGCCATATATGCATATTATGTGATGGAAAATGTTTCTTGTAGGTGAGACCCAAAAAGGGTGGCATTACGGCCTTGAAAATGGCCTATAATGTCACATGGTCGTGGCACACAGGCGTGCCTAGAGACCGTGGTAGGTAAGTCAGTAGCCAGCCTAAGAACACATGGCCATGGCACACGGGCGCACTTGGTGGCCGTGGTGGATAAATTAGTTGCTAGCTTAAGAGTACACGGCCGTGGCACACGGGCGTGTCTAGTGACGTGTGAGGATGTCAATATATGACCATGGGCAGGACACATAGGGGTGCCCAGCAGCCGTGGAGGGCACATGGTCCTCTCCCATGGGCGTGTACCCCCTGTATTTTAGAAAAGTTTCAATTTTCCATGAAATTTTTTTTGTTTCGGTTTAGTCCCGACTCAATTTGTAAGCATGCTTAAGGTCTCGTTGACCGTTTTAAGGGATATTATACTTGAGAATGATGAATGAATGTGTGAAATTCTGTTAATGCTTTCCGATATGTCCGGTAACCCTCCTAACCCTAATCCAGCAACAGACACGGGATAGGGGTGTTACAAAATCAAACTCATCAAACAGGAACAGCATAAGGTTTTCCAGGAAACAATGATTCTCAATCAACAAAGGACAATTTTAAAACACTTTGTCCACTAACACATGCTTTGCTAACGTGTTTGACACCTTATCCACAATATCCGTAGACTCAACAGTCATACTCAAATTAGATGCTAATCTCATGCAAATATAAGAATGAGTAGACCCTGGATCTATTAAAGCAATAACAAGGGTGACATAGAGAGAAAAAGTACCCGTTATCACATCTGGGGAGGATGCCTCTTTGCGAGCTCGAATATCATACGTCCTTACAAGTGCCCGACCCTCCGGTCTCACAGTAGGGTCTCTGGACGCACCTCTACCATTATTTCCACCTCTTGGGTTCCTAGGCGGCCTAACCGTTGCAGGCACATCGCTTGATCTCAACTCTTACTTCTCTTCCTTATCATCCCTCTCAGGGCAGTTTCGAATAAAGTGATCAAGGGAACCACATTTATAATAGTTCCAACTGTTACCCCAACACTCTCCAGTGTGATATCTACCATAACTTGGACACTCTGGCTTACTCTTCGGATTACCCACACTTTCCATCGAGGAGGCTTGGACTCTCGAACTCGAACGAATATTGCCCAAGTCTCGATGCGAATATCCCACCGAGGCTGTTGTCCGAGGATTCCCCTCCTTGGATCTTTTCGACTAGGCTTGATACGACTTGCCCATCGATTTTTTTCTAGCATCTCGGACTTCACTCATAGCCCTTCTCTTTTCTTACTCAACTTTTCGGCCTTACTTGCCCTTTCTACCAACACAACAAACTCTTTCAACTCCAAAATACCCACTAGGAGTTTGATGTCCTCATTCAGTCCATCTTTGAACCTCTTACACAAGATGGTCTTTGTCGACACACATTCTTGAGCGTATTTGCTAAGCCTAACAAACTCACGCACATATTCCGCTACTGACATTCTTCCTTGCTTCAACTCAAGGAATTACTTCCTTTTCCGATTAGTAAATCGTTGGCTTATATACTTCTTTCGGAACTCTTCCAGAAAGAAGTCCCACGTCACCCGCTTTTTCGGGACCACTAACGTCAGCGTCTTCCACCAATGGTATGCCGAATCTCTCAGCAAGGATACGGGACACTTCAAGCTCTCTTCAGGTGTGCATGAGAGTTCATCAAACACTCTCCTCGAGTTCTCTAACCAGAACTCCGCCCTCTCAGGGTCATCATCTACCTTTGCTCTAAACTCCTCAGCCCCGTGCTTCCTAATCTTATCCACCGGGGGTTTTGATATCCTCACAACATCAATACCTTGAGGAGCCACTGGATTTGGCTGAGGTATAGGAGGAGGTGGAGGAGGTTGAGCATTGGGGTTCGCTCGAACATAGTCTGAGTACCAATTACTCATCATCTGGAGAAAGGCTTCTCGTGCCTCTTCTTCTTGACCCCTAGCCTCGGGTCCACTTTGTATAGGTACAGCTCCTTACGTAGGAGCCAGCGCATTACTAGTTGCTTCATCAGCAGTAGATTGATCGGGATCCATATACTATATAAAACAAGATTTAAAATCATCAGAAACCACCACACTATCATAGTACTCTTATGGCATGTATAGCTAGACTCTTACACTCGCTACAGTAGTCCTAGAACTGACTAAACTATAGCTCTGATACCACTAAATGTAACACCTCTTAGTCGAGTTCTATGCCAGAACTGAGCCTAAGGCGTTACCATAATAAAACCACTTGATCGCCATTTAGTTCATCGTGACTACTCTCTTAAGTCACCTCAACAACATCAATCTCGACTTACAAGGCCTCACTCATACACACGAGGGCTCCCGAGACTATATCGAAACTTTTTCCAATCTTAAAAATTTTCTCTTTTGTACAGGTTTAACACGCCCGTGCAAGAAGAGACACGTCCGTGCATAGACCCACACGCCCATGCTCCACAACCATGGTGAATACTGACTACATACACATGGTCTCAAAGCCTAGTCACATGCCCGTGTGGCTAGCCCGTGGCCAACATTGACTAAACTCACACGACCTATGCATACGCCCGTGTGGCTAATCCATGGTCTATTCTGACTTAAAATGTTATTATGTAGGGGACACACGGCCAAGTCACACGCCCGTGGGCTGACCATGTGTCACACATGGTCTAGACACACGCTTGTGTGTCTATCCACATGGACAAAAACAAATCTATGTGCTAAGTTCCTTTCACCCCTCTAGCATACACAATATGCATTCATTCAACACATCCATAATCAACTCAAATTGAAGTTCAATCTCACATAGATAACTACAATCTTTTCATAAAATAACGTAGCCAACTACCATGGCATTATACAAAATAGACTATCCATCTAAAGGCCAACACATCTTAGCCATTTACAACAAAATTCACTAACTTGTCTAGCCTCTATACATGCCATATACAAAACATTGAGTCTCGTGTACCAGAGTGTGCTGATAATGTGGACGATCTTCCAATTGATCCTCGTATCTCGATTCAACACTTTTACTATATAAGACAAGGGAAAATAAAGGGAGTAAGCTTTGAGCTTAGTAAATTTACACATAAACAATTAAGCATCATAGTATAAGCTAAACAACAATTAGCATCATACTAATATATAATGTACAACTATGCTTACTCTTTCTATCCCTTACCATATTTCCAATACATCATGAGCATTGAAATGCATCCCTGCATTCAATATCACATTTACACAATATACAACATATCATTAATTCTCGATAATACATCCACACAGCTAATCTACATGGCTAATCCACACAGCTACCTTACTCAATAACGCAACCACACAACTGATGTCTCGGTGGTTTCGCACTTAGCCCACCATAATCAATTAATAAGGTAGTATCGCACTTAGCTTACCACAAAGGTAATCATAGTGGTCTCGTACTTAGCCCACTAGACAATATACTTAACGATAGCATCGCACACAGCCTAGCTCGTCGTGGTTAAGCATTAAGATGGTATCGCACTTAGCCTACCATTTAGCATTATCACTACTCATACACGTAACTGTTTACTCATTCATTCATGATATCTACCACATTCACTTTACTTGAACCTTATAGGTTCTCAATCATTCTCAATCATGCTACACACTAGCTAGTAGTATCAAATTGTAAGTATGAATGCCTTGTTTATGCATAGACTTACCTCGATACTCAAAAGTATAGAAATGTGCAATTTAGTCCACCACCTTGCTTTTGCCTCGGTTTCGATCCGGGCTTCGTTTTTCTTGATCTATAATGATAATTCAACTCATCAATATACACATTGAATAAATTGACTCTTATCTTATACTTTGGCAAAATTACTCTTTTGCCCCTAATCTTTCTCATATTTACACTTTTGGTCCAAGGCTCGAAAATTGATTTTTATTCAACTTTCTATCTTTTCATGCTTAGCCGAATCACTTACTCAACTAAAGCAATCATCAATTCTCACTAAATCACACATGTATGACCAAACTTAAAACTTTTACAAACTAGTCCTTACATGCATTTTCATGGAAAATCACTTAACAAAAGATGTTCCTACTACATCAAGCTTTAATAATCTTCCATAAAACATCAAAATACATGCATGTCATACATGGCCACATTTTTGAACAACCATTATAGCTCATCAAATGGCTAAAAATAGCTTAATCATGTTACAAGGACTTCAAAAATACAAAGAATATCAAAAACGGGGCTAAAATACACTTACTAGCTAGCTTGAAAAGTTTGAAGAACCCTAACAATGGCTCTCTCAAATTTTTGGCAGCCTTGGAGAAGAAGATGAATGAAGTTTTTCATCTTTTCTCCCATTTTAGTCATTTAATTGTTAAATGACCAAAATGCCCTTTTTGATAAACTTTCCATTTTAACTCAGTCATGCCCAATTTTGTCCAAAAATTAGAAATTGGGAAAATTGCTATTTAAAGACCTCTAATTAATATTCTAAAGTAATTTCACACAAATAGCTTCTAGAATCTCACGTTTTGCAACTTTTGCAATTTAGTCCTTCTGGACAATTCAACCGCAATTTCACAAAATTGCTTCATAAAACTTTCACACTAACATGAAAACATAGCATAAACCTCTAAAACTCATACATAGACCTCGAATTTGTGGTCACACCACTATTCCAACTAGGCCCAAAACCGGGATGTTACACTCCTTGCTCTGAAACATCTAAATTTTTGATATTAGCATCTTTGAAGACAATGCTTAATCAACTGAAGCGCAAACAAAGTCAGCCAACGAGATATGCCAACCACATATGTAACACCCCTTACCCGTGTTCAATGCCTGAACTGGGTAATTACCGGACTTAACTTATTTAAACATACAACATTGGGCCATAAAATTTTGTTCTAACTTAAAACTTTTCATTCATATACATAACATCTTTATTATGAGCTTACGAGGCCCTAAACATACATATGAGAGGATTCAGAATTAATTTGGAAACTTTTGCACTCTTAGAAATTTTTTGCTTAAACAGGGCCACGCGCCCTTGTGGGCAGACCGTGTGGTTACACACGCCCACGTCCTTAGCCCGTGTGGAATTTATTTTTCATTTCAAACCTACAGGGGTTTTTATACGGCCGTACACACGCCTTTGTCCTTGGCCCGTGTCCCTCACACGGCCTAGACATCCCCGTGTGTGAAAAACCCGGGTGTTCTGTTTATGACGTCAGCAACCTCTTAAGGGCACACGTCAACAACCTCACAATTTGATACAAGGGACACACGGCCTATCAACACACCCATGGGGCTGACCGTGTGTCACACACAGCCTAGACACAAGCCCATGTGTCTACCCGTGTGGACAATTAGAACGCTATTTTCCAAGCCAATTGCCACACTAAAACATAAACACAACTATACCAACATAAGCAACATATATCATGGCAATAATACACTATGAAGAATCATTAAATCATCATTCAGACATTTCATATTTAATTCCAACAGTTGCATGAACTTTCACTTCATAAAACTCATCATCATTAAAACATGAAACTTGATAAATATTGGCCAAATTCCTAATGGCCATTTACAAAATGAGTGTACGACATTAGTAGTTAACACTTTGGCTTTCAAATATGACATGTCACGAAATGATCGAGCTTCTATACATGCCATACTCAAAATAAATCAACTTTACTATACCAAAAGAATGATTGATAGTGTGATCCAAGCTCCGACGTTCTATGATCCCTGAGCTAGCTTGGCAATACTACAAGGAAAAGGGAAAAGAGAGGGGTAAGCAAATAGCTTAGTAAGTTTGCATGAATTAAAATAGCAAAATAAGTATAGTAAAATTTAGTCATCTCATAAAACAATAACATCACAAGTTCTCAAGTACTTTGACATACTTACTCATACTTATTCTTACCCATCACCTTACGGTTTTCATAACTCGTATTTTACTCATGGTACCTGTACCACTTTAGCACATAATTTAGCATTTATGCTATTTTGTACATAAACTTAAATCATTATCATCCTTAACTTGAGTGGAACTCTTTGTCATCTTTGTATAACTTAACTCTTTATCATCTTAACATACTTAGCTCTTCTGCCGTTGAGCTACTCAGAATACCGGAGGATACTCAATCTCATCATACATGTATCACGATTTCAATGCCATATCCCAGATATGTTCTTACATGGTATCACCTCTTGAAGCTGATGCCATATCCCAGATATGGTCTTATACGGGATCTCTTAGCTCGATGTCGATGCCATGACCCAAACATGGTCTTATACAAGATCGTACATAGATTTCGATGTCATGTCCCAAGTATGGTCTTACACAAGATCTTCCTTTGGTGCCGAAGCCATGTCTTAGACATGGTCTTATATGGGATCTACGTTCGGTGCCGGTGAAACACCCCACACCCGACCCACGAGTCTTGACCGGATCTGGTATGTTCCTTGAGTAAAACGGTTCAAAATTCGTTTGTTACTTTGGAAAATCTAAGTGGTTTTGAAAGAAAATTTATTTTGTGTTGGGCTCGAGTTGAAAACAAGTTTATTCTTGAAATCTAGGTTTTTATAAAACTTTATTTCTAAGTTTCAAACTTTAAATTAAAGAAATATCGAGTTGTTTTAGAGTTTACCTTATATTGAAAATCATTTGTTTTAAGGTGTCAAAACATTTGAAGATTTATTTCAAAAACAAATTAGATAACCTTTGATTCAACAATAATAATATCGTGATAAAAACAAATAAAAACAAGCATAAAACAGTTTAATACTTATGGCTTTATTACATCAAAAACAAAACCCAAATAAATCTAAAATACTTGAAAATAGAAAGTCTAAAAATAAAATAAAATCTGAGCTGAGCATGGCCACCACCAAGTTTCTACCGATCCGGTCCATTACTGAGTGTCACCTAAAAAATTATCCCACAACGGGGTGAGTCAAACAGACTCAGTGTGTATAACCAACATTAAGTCCCAACGATTCAGGCATATCATATCATATCATACATATATATAACAGATATAAATAATGATGCAAACCCAAACCCATACCTAGATAACCATTCGCTACACATCACCCGTACTAACCATCACACCGTGGGGACTACTAAGTCGACCCTCCATCCACTACACATCATCGAAGGCAGTCGCTGCAGTCGACGTGCTCATCGCCCTTATAAATTTTTTTTGGCATAGCCACCAGATATTATTTTGTGACATAAGTCACCACATTCAGATTTCGTGACATGAGTCACCACATTCAGATATTGTGGTATAAACCACGCATCACACTTCCCTCCATATAACCCATATGCCCCATGTCATACAAAACATGCAATATCATGCCTTATGCCTTATTTCACATTCTTATCGATATTCACATACGTACCATATTTCGAATATTCATATCATAATAATATTCATATCAGTTATTAACATAATGTTAAGGTTACGTACCTGAGTACTTTGTACCATCACATGGTACCCTTGCCCACTTTTCACATTATTATAAACACATATATTAAATTGATGCCATAAATCTATTAAGAGTTAGTGTGGGGTACACACCTGGTTTACTTAACGAATTCACTGAAATCCTGAAAAGCCCGATCTAATGCTTTAGATCCTTAGTTCCTATATTCGGCCAACACTTAGTACTTTTAGTAAAAAGCCATTCGGCTAAACAATCAAATCCCGAAGGATTATTGCAATCAAAATCCTTACGTTGCTGCCGATTTGATTACTAATCAAATCCCGAAACTCTGTGACACTCCTTCCTTGCAATCGGCCAATACTAGATCACCTGACTTGGTTAGTTTCGGCTTCTAAATAATTAAGATACTTGAATCACTAAATATAGACTTGGCCGAATGTTCATGTTCACTTACCTTGCGAATCTTAAGTCCCGAAATTGCTACTTGCTCTTGGTGATGTCGAGATCCCTATAGGTATATGTTAGATTCGGTTCTAACACTTAAGCTCAATAAATGGCCCTTGGCCGAATACATACTGCTTACCTTGAGTACCTCAAATCCCGAAAGAACACCTTTACGCTGGTTACAACCAAAAGAAACACATTAATATGGCCTTAAGCATATTCGGCCATCCTTAGAAATCAAGGCCTACCCTTGATTTTGGGCACACCAAATAAGAAAAGATAAAACTGATTGCTAGGAGGAATACTTACCACCAACGTTTGCTTGAAGAGACTAAAAGAGAAAAGATTTCGGCTAACTCTTTCGGCTTTTAAAACTTGTGACAAAGAGAAAAGAATAAGGCCACCTTGAGATTCGGCTATGGCTCCTAATGGAGATAGGATATTCGGCTATCTCAAGTGTATTTCGGCTTTTGAGAAACTATGAGAAGAAGAGAAGGTTGATGATGGAGATTTGGCTAGAACACAGGTTATTTCGGCTTTGGCAAAATAAAAGAGAAGAGAGGATACTTGCTAGAGAATTCGGCAGAGGCACAAAAGAAAGAATAATGGCCTTACTCTCCTTCCTTGGCCGAAAATACCACCAAAAGAGCCTCCCAATCGGCCAACTCTCCTTCCCCCTATCTCATCCCTTCCTTTTCTCCTATTTTTCCTCCTCCTTGCACATTCAAAAGAATTTAAAAATAAATCCTCATTTATCTTCTACTTAGCCGAAATTTCAAAAGGGTTAGACCACATCTTAAACTCATCCCTTAGTGCCCCTTTGCCGTCCACCTCTCTTTCTCCTTGCTGCAAAATAAAACTCTTTTATTTGCTTCCTTTGTAGATCGAACCTAGCCCCTTGCCCACTGCATATGGCGTCACTTACCAGAGCTTTAAGTGGCGCATTCATGCCACTTTACCAAGGCACTTTTTGTGTCTAATTCCCCCTACTATTCCTCTTAAGGCCTCTTTGTTCATTTCCCCTTCAATACTTAAAACTTAATATTTTCTAAGGCATTCTTCTATATTCTAGGGTTCTCAAAATTCATACAAAACACATTCATATACACATAAGCATGCTACTTCATACAATTAGGCATTAATGCATAAGCGATAAATCCCGGATATTACAGTTCTACCCCCCTTTAAAATAATTTCGTCCTCAAAATTACCTGGCTAAAATAAGTGAGGGTATTGCTGTCGTATTGCTTCTTCTGGCTCCCACGAAGCTTCCTCCGATCCATGATTGCGCCATAACACTTTAACTAAAGGAACTGACTTTCTTCGTAGCACTTTCACATCTCGTTCCAAGATCTGAATTGCTCTTCCTCGTAGGAAAAATCTGGCCTTAATTCCACCTCCTCAACGGGTACTACATGAGATGGATCCGATCGATAACGACATAGCATCAAAACATAGAATACATCGTGCATCTGCTTCAATTCCGAAGGCAACTCCAACTGGTATGCCATTGGTCCAACCCGCTTCAATACCCGATAAGGTCCTATAAACCTGGGACTTAGCTTCCCTTTACGACCAAATCTCATCACCTTCTTTCAAGGTGAAACTTTAAGAAACACCTGATCTCCCACAGCAAATTCTATTTCCTTCTGTTTAAGATCTGCGTACGACTTCTGCCTATCAGATGCCTCCTTTAACTGCGCTCGAATTACCCTAACCTTTTCCTCAGATTCTGCCACAATCTCTGGACCCAAAACCTGACGCTCCCCTAATTCCGTCCAACACGTAGGAGTGCGACACTTTCGTCCATACAGTGCTTCATACGGTGCCATCCGAATACTGGCCTGATAGCTGTTGTTATATGCAAACTCAGATAAAGGCAAATATTCTTCCCAACTTCCTCTGAAGTTTATCACACATCCCCTCAGCATATCCTCTAGCACTTGGATTACTCATTCAGATTGACCGTTCGATTGTGGATGAAATGCCGTAGTGAAATCCAATCTGGTGCCTAAAGCTTGATGTAGAGCTTTCCAAAATCGAGACGTAAACCTTGGATCCCTATCTGAGATAATCGACACTGGTACTCCATGCAACCTTACAATCTCCGCCACATACAACTTCGCCAACTTCTGCAAAGAATAATCAACCCGCACTAGAATGAAATGCGCGGACTTTGTCAATTGATCCACTATCACCCATACCGAGTCCTTCTTAGTAGGCGGAAGGGGCAGCCCACTAACAAAGTCCATGGTGATTCTCTCCCACTTCCACTGCGGAATCTTTATCGGTTGAAGCAATCCTGACGGAACTTGGTGTTCAGCCTTAACTTGCTGGTACGTTAAGCATTTCCCCACAAATTCGGTAACTTCCCTTTTAAGACCAGGCCACCAAAACTGTTCCCTTAAATCTCTGTACAACTTACTACCTCCAAGATGCATAGCATAAGGGCTACTATGCGATTCCTGAAGAATCCTCTGCCTTAAGTCCTCATTCTTCGGTATACAGACCTTACCCTTGAAACACAACACTCCTTCGTCATTAATACCGTAATCTTCCAACTCTCCACTCTGCACTTGCCGTAGCTTAGCACTTAGATCCTTATCCATTAACTGACTTTCTTTCACCTCATTCAACCACGTCGGCTTAACTTGTAACTCTGCCAGCAAACTTCCATCGTCATACAAGCTCAGATGTGCGAACATCGCTCTCAGATCCGACACTACTTTCCGACTTAGGGCATCTTCCACTACATTTGCCTTGCCCGGATGATACTCTATAGAACAATCATAATCCTTCAATAATTCCACCCACCGTCGCTGTCTCAGGTTCAACTCCTTCTGAGTCAACAGATACTTAAGGCTCTTATGGTCTGTGTAGATCACCGACTTTTCTCCATAAAGATAATGCCTCCATACCTTAAGAGCAAAGACCACTGCCACCAATTCCAAATCATGTGTCGGGTAGTTAACCTCATGTGGCCTTAATTGCCGAGACGCATAAGCAACTACCTTCCCGTCTTGTATCAATACGCATCCCAATCCTGTATGAGAAGCGTCACAATACACCACGAAATCCTTCCCTGCCTCAGGTTGAATTAGAATCGGAGCTTCAGTCAAGACCCTCTTAAGCTTCTCAAAGCTCTCCTGTTGCTTATCTATCCATAAGAAAGATACTTCCTTTCTCAATAACTTCGTGAAAGGTGCGGCTATTGATGAAAACCCTTCTACAAACCTTCTGTAGTAGCCTGCTAATCCCAAGAAACTACGAACCTCAACCACAGACTTAGGTGGTTTCCAATCTAGTACTGCCTCAATCTTTCGAGGATCCACCCTTATTCCTTCTGCAGACACCACATGCCCTAAGAATGCAACCTCTTTAAGCCAAAATTCACACTTGCTGAATTTGGCATAAAGCTTCTTCTCCCTCAACACTTGCAACACAACCCGAAGATGGTCATCATGCTCCTCTTCAGACTTAGAGTATACTAGGATGTCGTCGATGAATACAACGACGAACCGATCCAAGTAAGGTTAAAAAACCCGGTTCATCATATCCATGAACACGGCTGGGGCGTTCGTCAATCCAAACGGCATTACTAAGAACTTATAATGCCGTATCTTGTTCGGAAGGCTGTCTTATGGATATCCGCTTCCTTCACCTTAAGCTGATGATATCTAGACCTTAGATCTATCTTTGAGAAAACTGCTGCCCCCTTAAGCTGATCGAACAAGTCATCTATCCTCGGCAATGGGTACTTGTTCTTGATGGTCAGCTTACTCAGCTGACGATAATCTATGCACATACTCATAGTTCCGTCCTTCTTCTTCACAAACAAGACCGGTGCTTCCTATGGAGACACACTGGGTCGAATAAACCCACGATCCAGCAGCTCTTGGATTTGAGCCTTGAGCTCAACCAACTCCTTTGGTGCCATTCGATGCAGGGCAATTGACACAGGAGCTGTACCCGGTAGCAAATCAATTCCGAACTCCACCTCCCTATCCGGGGGTATTCCAGGTAACTCCTCCGGAAAGACATCCACAAATTCCCTTACTGTTCTAACTCCACTAACTCCCCCTTCTTTTGCATCCAACGCACATACAAAGGTCAAAAATGCCTTGCACCCTTTCTGAACCATCTTATCAGCCTTTAAAGCAGAGACTACGTTAGACAAGTAGTTCCTTCTTTCCCCTATCATAATTATCTCCTTATCTTCCGGGGTCCTTAACTCCATTCGCTTAGCTGCACAATCCAATATAGCTCGATGTTCCACTAGCCAGTCCATACCAAGCATAAGATCGAATTCTCCGAAGGGTAGTTCCATTAAGTCGGCAGAAAATATCACTCCCTGAATCTCTAGAGGTACACTCCGAAAGATCTTATTCACCACTACAGTTTGGCCTAATGGGCTTACTACAGTCATCTCCCTATCAGATAGTTCAGAGGCTATGCCTAGTGTTTCAACTACACTACATGCAACATAAGAATGGGTCAAGCCCACATCAATCAGAGCAAAATAAGGCTTGTCAGCTATAAGGAACGTACCGGTTATGACGTCCGATGCGTCTCCATCCTCCCTCCGGCAAACTGCATACACCAGACCCGGCTGTCTTACCTCTGTGTTACCAACACCTCGGCCCGATGCTCCATATCCTTTTCCAGAACCATTACCTCTACCAGTCGGACCTCGACCTGCGAAAATTCTTTGTCCACCCCTTCGGCTGATTAGAACCACGACCCGTGGGTGGCTCGCATCTATCTTAATAGGGCAGTCCTTAATCATGTGTTCCTTAGACCCACACTTAAAGCATCCTCCTGCCTTCTTCCAACACTCTCCTAAGTGCATCTTTCCATACTGAGTACAAGTACGATACTGCCCTCCATTCACAGCCTGCTGACCTCGCGGCCTATCAATTCTAGGCCTCTTTTGAATATTCCCAGATGATCCTGACGATCCAAAACCGCTCTTTTGCCTATTTGGATCAGTGTTCTGCCTTACAGAGTCCTTAATCCCCTCAGCTACCTTGGCCTTTTCGACTAGCACGGCAAATTCCCGCTTTTGCTGTAGAGCTATCAACAACCTCAGATCATCCCTCAGTCCGTCTTCAAACCGGACACATCGTTCATGCTCTGTAGCCACTATTCCTCGAGCATACTGGCTCAACCTTAAGAATTTAGCCTCATATTCCGCTACGGACTTGTTCTCTTGAACCAACCCCAGAAATGCCTTCCTCTGTGCATCAGTATAACTAGTACCAACATACTTCTTCTGATACATCGCCTTAACATATTCCCAAGTGAGATCCTCAGCTGTGGCACCATCCCGAACTGTGAGCCACCATTGGTATGCTTCGTCGCGAAGAAGCGACACCATTCCTTTCAGCTTCTCCTCAGCGGTCAGATCCAGCTCATCCATAATTCGCTCTGTCGCCTCCAACCAATACTCAGCTGTACTGGGTGCCACTCCAGATACACCATGAAACACCTCAGCTCCATTAGCTCGGAGTCGCTCGGGTACAGATTTTCGAGCTCCCATACCTCCACCTGCTCCAGCCACCATCTCTAGAACTCGCAACACCGTCTGCGATACTGCATCATCCCTCGTCTGATCTTGCTGCTCAACACCAACAGCTGGTGGTAGGGGTGGTGGTACCTCATTCTCGGACCCTTGACCAGACCTAACGGGTTTCGATACGGTCATTCTGCCTCTACCACGTCCTCGCACATTACGACCATGTCCCCTAGAACTCATTTCTATGATCGCGCTTTAATCTGATTAAGAAATTTTATGCATTAGTATTTTGTTCCACTGATTATTCGCGAAGAATTTTTATGAAAAGAAATTTAATAGTGGTTCTTTCGATCATTTAGAGTTTTCGTTCCAAGTTTTCTACCCTAATTCAGAGAAACACATCCATTCAGTAATATCTACTATACACATTCATCGTTTGAACATTTTTGTCTGCTCCTAACCCAAGGGTATTTTCGTCATTTCTCCTATAGGGGTATTTTGGTAATAAATCGGGGTCAATTTGAAAATCTTAATAAATCAGGGCACTTTGAAATTTTCAAAATTCGAGGGTACTTTCGAAAATTTTCTCAAATCAAAGGTATGGCAGAAATTTTGGAAATCGAGGTCATTTTGGTAATTTTGTAAATCATGGGTAATTTCGTAAATTTTCCAAATCAGGGTATTTTAATATATTGCAAAATAGGGGTTTCTGGTATTTTGAAAAAAAATATCTTAGTAAAAGTCGAGGGTAGTATGGTAATTTAAAATTTTTCAAACCAAGGGTATTTTAGTAATTTTACAACCAGGGGTACTTAGGTAATTTTTTTGTAAATCGAGAAAAACTTTCAAAATAACTTTTACAATTTAAAGAGGCAATTTGGTGATTTTAAAACTAGGGTTTTATGAAAATATAGCTAGTCCTTTTCGGGTTTTAATTATTGAGTTTAGCCCGTGAGTAAGTCCTCTTGGTTAGGGTGAACCGTCACTATGCACCAGGTAGGATTCGAGCGAAGAGGAAGTGAGTCACGAGGACTGCTTAAATACCAGGCTCTTCCTGAATCCAATCCTAGACATGCGCACAATAGTTGCCACACCCCAACTCAGCGACTTACTTCACAGGTTTGTTTAGTTAGGCATTAAGTCTTATGTAATTCTTATGTTAGGGAAAACTAATCCTAGGGTTCAATAACTTACTATGCTAATCTACGTTCCCGATATACCCTTCGAAAAATCATACTATAAATCACACAACAGTTAGGAGTACTTACCTGGTGGACTTCGGGTCGGAGACTTAGGTGCCATGCCAGAAAACCTGCTCATTTCACAAAATCTTTCACAAAATTCATTTGGGCTTAATTTTGAAAACGTTACGGGGTTTAAAAACAAGGCCGAGAGTTTAAAACTGGGCTCTTATACCAAGCTAAAACAACCCAAATCTGGCCCACGAGTCTTGACCGGATCTGGTATGTTCCTTGAGTAAAACGGTTCAAAATTCGTTTGTTACTTTGGAAAATCTGAGTGGTTTTGAAAGAAAATTTATTTTGTGTTGGGCTCGAGTTGAAAACAAGTTTATTCTTGAAATCTAGGTTGTCATAAAACTTTATTTCTAAGTTTCAAACTTTAAATTAAAGAAATATCTAGTTGTTTTAGAGTTTACCTTATATTGAAAATCATTTGTTTTAGGGTGTCAAAACATTTGAAGATTTATTTCAAAAACAAATTAGATAACCTTTGATTCAACAATAATAATATCGTGATAAAAACAAATAAAAACAAGCATAAAACAGTTTAATACTTATGGCCTTATTACATCAAAAACAAAACCCGAATAAATCTAAAATACTTGAAAATAGAAAGTCTAAAAATAAAATAAAATCTGAGTTGAGCATGGCCACCACCAAGTTCCTGTCGACCCGGTCCATTACTGAGTGTCACCTGAAAAATTATCCCACAACGGGGTGAGTCAAACAGACTCAGTGTGTATAACCAACACTAAGTCCCAACGATTCAGGCATATCATATCATATCATACATATATATAACAGATAGAAATAATGATGGAAACCCAAACCCATACCTAGATAACCATCCGCTACACATCACCTGTACCAACCATCACACCGTGGGGACTACTAAGTCGACCCTCTATCCGCTACACATCATCGAAGCGATCATTTGCATTTACGCGTGCTCATCGCTCTTATAAATTTTTTTTTGGCATAGCCACCAGATATTATTTTGTGACATAAGTCACCACATTCAGATTTCGTGACATGAGTCACCACATTCAGATATTGTGGTATAAACCACTAGATCACTTCCCCTTTCCATATAACCCATATGCCCCATGTCATACAAAACATGAAATATCATGCCTTATGCCTTATTTTACATTCTTATCGATATTCACATACGTACCATATTCTGAATATTCATATCATAATAATATTCATATCAGTTATTAACATAATGTTAAGGTTACGTACCTGAGTACTTTGTACCATCACATGGTACCCTTGCCCACTTTTCACATTATTATAAACACATATATTAAATTGATGCCATAAATCTATTAAGAGTTAGTGTGGGGTACACACCTGGTTTACTTAACGAATTCACTGAAATCCCGAAAAGCCCGATCTAATGCTTTAGATCCTTAGTTCCTATATTCGGCCAACACTTAGTACTTTTAGTAAAAAGCCATTCGGCTAAACAATCAAATCCCGAAGGATTATTGCAATCAAAATCCTTACGTTGCTGCCGATTTGATTACTAATCAAATCCCGAAACTTTGTGACACTTCTTCCTTGCAATCAGCCAATACTAGATCACCTGACGTGGTTAGTTTCGGCTTCTAAATAATTAAGAAACATACTTGAATCACTAAATATAGACTTGGCCGAATGTTCATGTTCACTTACCTTGCGAATCTTAAGTCCCGAAATTGCTACTTGCTCTTGGTGATGTCGAGATCCCTATAGGTATATGTTAGATTCAGTTCTAACACTTAATCTCAATAAATGGCCCTTGGCCGAATACATACTGCTTACCTTGAGTACCTCAAATCCTGAAAGAACACCTTTACGCTGGTTACAACCAAAAGAAACACATTAATATGGCCTTAAGCATTTTCGGCCATCCTTAGAAATCAAGGCCTACCCTTGATTTTCGGCACACCAAATAAGAAAAGATAAAATCGATTGCTAGGAGGAATACTTACCACCAACGTTTGCTTGTAGAGACTAAAAGAGAAAAGATTTCGACTAACTCTTTCGGCTTTTAAAACTTGTGACAAAGAGAAAAGAATAAGGCCACCTTGAGATTCGGCTATGGCTCCTAATGGAGATAGGATATTCGGCTATCTCAAGTGTATTTCGGCTTTTGAGAAACTATGAGAAGAAGAGAAGGTTGATGATGGAGATTCGGCTAGAACACAGGTTATTTCGGCTTTGGCAAAATAAAAGAGAAGAGAGGATATTTGCTAGAGAATTCGGCAGAGGCACAAAAGAAAGAATAATGGCCTTACTCTCCTTCCTTGGCCGAAAATACCACCAAAAGAGCCCCCCAATTGGCCAACTCTCCTTCCCCCATCTCATCCCTTCCTTTTCTCCTATTTTTCCTCCTCCTTGCACATTCAAAAGAATTTAAAAATAAATCCTCATTTATCTTCTACTTAGTCGAAATTTCAAAAGGGTTAGACCACATCTTAAACTCATCTCTTTGTGCCCCTTTGCCATCCACCTCTCTTGCTACTTGCTGCAAAATAAAACTCTTTTATTTGCTTCCTTTGCAGCTCGAACCTAGCCCCTTGCCCACTGCATATGGCGTCACTTACCAGAGCTTTAAGTGGCGCATTCATGCCACTTTACCAAGGCACTTTTTGTGTCTAATTCCCCCTACTATTCCTCTTAAGGCCTCTTTGTTCATTTCCCCTTCAATACTTAAAACTTAATATTTTCTAAGGCATTCTTCTATATTCTAGGGTTCTCAAAATTCATACAAAACACATTCATATACACATAAGCATGCTACTTCATACAATTAGGCATTAATGCATAAGCGATAAATCCTGGATATTACAGCCGGTGCCGATGCCATGTCCCAGACATGGTCTTATTGGGACCTACATTTGGTGCCGATGCCATGTCCCAGATATGGTCTTGTACAAGACCTTCCTTATCCCATGTTGTGACATAAGTATCCTCGTTATTCTGAATCTTCAACCGGGACTTCAACTTAGCATATTCTCATCATTTTCTCATCGAGGCTTCATTTGTCGATTTTCATGGGAATAATATTCTTTATCATAATATCAAGTAATTTAAAATATGAAAGCACTATGAAACTTTAAATTTCACACAAACTTACCTCGGTACTCAAAATAGGTGTAGATGTTCGATTTAGTCCACGACTTTGTTCTTGCCTTAGTTTTGATCCGGGCTTCGTGTTTCTTGATCTATAATAACAATTTCACTTGTTTAATACTCACATTGACTAAATTGACTCATGAATCATGCTTTGGAAAAATTATAGTTTTGCCCCTAAACTTTCACATAATTACACTTTTGCCTCTAGGCTCGTAAAATGATTTTTATTCATCTTTCTTGTAATTTAAGCCTAGTCGAATCATATTCTCGACTACAAAAACTCCCAATTTCCACTATTTCACTCATGTATGACCATTTCTATAACTTTTACAATTTGGTCCTTTTATGCATTTTTCATGAAAATCACTTAGAAAAAGATGTTCATCATACATCAAACTTTCATATTCTTCCTTAAATCATCAAAATACATGCATGTCATACATGGGTAAATTTTTGAACATAAACCCTAGCTCAAAATATAGCTAGAAATAGCTAAATCGAGCTAAGGGGAACTCAAAAATACAAAAAACATTAAAAACGGGACTAGGATGCACTTACTATCAAGCTTGGAAGTTGAAGAAACCCTAGCTATGTCTCCTTGAAAATTTCGGCACTTAGAGGAAGAAGATGGACAAGATTTTGACTTATTTTTTCCTTTTTAATTCATTAATTAACCAAATGACTAAAATACCCTTAAAGCCCTTTCTTGAGATTTTTCCTTCCAATGTCCATTTTTGTCCATCTTGACATTTAATGGTCTAATTTCTAAATAAGGACCTCTAGTAATTTTTATAAATCTATTTCATACTTAAATCTTCTAGAATCTCATATTTTCTAATCTTTTGCAATTTAGTCCTAATGGACAAATTGATCACTAAGTAATAAAATTTCTTCATGAAATTTTCACACAATCATGAAAACACCTCATAAGCCTCATAAAATCATAAAACACATATTTCTACTTCGGACTTATAGTCTCGCAACCACTATTCTGACTAGGCCCTAAATCGGGCTGTTTCAACATAACAATCGAAATTTGAATCTGCCTAGATACTAAATAAGAATTATCTCCTTTTACAATCATATATAACTTAATAGTCCATCAAATGTTAGCAAAAGATGAAACCACAAACTCAAGAAAAAGGATTCATTAAAGACTCAAACATAAACTATAGGTAGTTCAGCAAAAACCCCCATTGTGGGAGAGTTGATGGAAAAGTCAACAAAGCAAACCCTATGATATTAAACTGAAAAAACCCAACGCATCATAAACAAATAAATAACAAAGAAAACCACAAAATTTTCACAAATACAACAAAATCTTCTATTTGATTCATGAAATAAAAGATTTATATTAATGCAAAAAGCATACAATTTGATAAAAGAGTATCGAACAAACTAAGAATTGGAAGATTTGATCTATAAACCAAAACGCTTTTTTTTTCAATGCATCAAGATCTGGTGTATATAGGTTGGATAAAAAAAAATTAATTATCACCTCTACTTTTGGACTATATATGAGTAAATCAATCTTGTTATTAGCTTCTTCTTCTTTTTTTTTTGGCTTTGTGGGGTAGAACTGCAGAATAAGGCTTCGTTGTAGTGTCTTTTAGTCTTCTTTGCCACTTTGCAAATAGCAAAGTTTAAAAGGATATGCCAAGAAATACTTCAAGTAAAGACCACAGTGGAAGTTGGGAACTGTTTAGGGATCAAGTAAGGCATCTGGAATAAGGGTAAGTTTTTTCATTCTACTACAAATAGAATGGAATCTCAACACTCTTCCTGGAAAGCCAAATTACTTGAACAAGGTGAAAAACTTACCTTGAGCTTGCCAATGTATCAGTTTTTATGTTTCCAAGCCCTAAAGAACATATGTAACAAAATAGACCTATTAATGTGCAAGTTTTGGCAGGTTTGAGAATCAAGGGTGGAAGAAAGTATATTACATAAATTAGGATGATGTAATCAAGCATAATATCACTTGAAAAAGTAATAATAGATGGAAAACACCAAGCTTAGGAATGGCGACAAATTCAAAACTAGTTCGCAATGAACTGCCCAAATTGGAGATGTAGAGATGGTAGGAATTAAAGTTGTTCTTTGAAGGAGCTACAAAATAGTAATGGAAGATTTCTATGTGAAATGAACCTACTTCCATGAATTGAGTAATCATAATGATGGGAATATTAATTCACCCAATTCGAGTATCCCCAAGAAAGTATGGAGGTTTCTATGGGCTGTTAAACTACCTTACAAAATTGTCATGTTTCTATGAAAGATTCTAAATAATGCATTGCCATACAAAGTTGAAGTTCAAAAGAGGATTAGATCCAATCATCATGCGAATGTTTAGATTCATAGAAATAAAGTCCTGTTTGATGAAGGCAGCAATAGAGCTCATAAACTAGAATAAGAAAGCATACATTAACTGGGAAATTCCTAAGATACGGAATAACTCCAAATCTGGCCAGAGTTGTAATTAGAAGCACATATTTAATAGCTTTTTTTTGCTTTGTGGGGTAGAACTATAGACTATGAGTATCGATTTCAAGTTCATCCATGGGGGTTTTAGCATTCATTTCTTAATATTTTAAAGTTTTTCTAGGGGGTAGGGAGTTACATTTGCTTTTACAATCGAAAAAGAAACATTGAAAAACAGATATTAATTGAAGAACACGTAAAGAAACATACAAAAAAAAAAGTTCAAATTAAAACTTACCAGATCTTGGATCCTGCGAGACGACCTGAAAAACACTTCACTTCTTTTTTTTCAATGAATTCAGCTATTAGGAATTTCTAATTTTGTAAATATATTGAAGGGAAAAAGAGTTTTGGTGTATGGCATAGATATGGTTAGGAGGAAATGAGATTAAAAAGAAAAGTTTAAATTAAGTTAAGAAGAGATGAAGTTTACAGTGGTTGAGGAAAGAAGAATGAAAAAAAAATAGTTGGGGATTTCAGATGTGAGAAAGAGAATATATCAATTTGGAATTCCAGACTTGAGAAAGATAGGAGAATGGTGAGGGAAAAAATGAAACCTTTCCTTAATTTGCTATTCCACCCAAGCGTTGAATCGCCATTCAGTGGGGAGAGCACATAATAGTTAGATGCATTTTTACCTTGAATAATCCCATAATGAATATAGTTGTAATAGCTATTACAACCAACCAAACAATGGTTTGGTGATAGGCCCACTGAAGTGGGTTGTAATGCATTGCCATTACAGTCAACCAAACATACTGTTAATATATGGCAGATAAAGGTTACCATTGCTTGAGTCATACCTCCCGCCTAAATAAGAAGTAAAGAAGAGACCTTGACATAAATGTCAACACACTCCGCACAAAATGCAACACTCTTAGCCATCAAGATAAAGGACCTTGATGCGGTGAGTCTCTAAGCAATCACAATCATTACCTCTAATAATGGATGAAGCATAACCTAAAACAAATGTTCCAAAGGGATATTAGAAAATCAAGTTCCTGATAGTGCTCGATAGAACAAAGCCCTGAAGGCTTAGAGAAACAAGCCCACATGACTCGAGAGTCACAATGTAAGCACGACACTAAAACATAGCCCAAACCTTAGGCCACAAATCTTATTACTCCGATCTAACCTCACCCTACTGGGAAAATTGGTCAGAATTCAGTAATGGGAGAAAGTTAGGGATGGAACAGAGGTTGGTGGCTGGTTGTTCCACAGCCAAAGAGTCGGCCACCATTTCTGTAACACCCCTAACCCGTATCCGTCGCTGGATTAGGGTTAAGAGGCATTACTAGACAAACAGAATCTTTTACGGGCATTTCATAATATAATTCATCCAATGCAATCGAAGCATCCCTTAAATAGGTCAACGAGACCTTAAGCATGCTCTAGAATAAGGCCGGGACTAAACCGAACACATACGAAAATTTTCAAAAATTTAAATTTTTTCCTAAGTTACAGAGGTCACACGCCCGTGTGGGCAGGCTGTGTGCCTCCCACGGCCTCAGACACGCCCGTGTGTCTAAGCCGTGCCAAAACAGGGCATACATACTGACTTGTCCACATGGCTGTGGACACACCCATGTGCCTCACCTGTGGTCGCTACTGACTTGCACCACACGACCAGTCACACGCCTTTGTGTCTTGCCCATGGTAGAACCTGACTTGCCTTGAATTTCAACCACGAGGGACATGGTCGAGCCACACGCCTATGTGCTCAACTTTGTGGGCATTTATAGTCCATTTTCAAAGCCAAAATGCCACCCACACTAGGGTCATCCCTACAAGTTCAAATAAGCAACATCCCATACACATTTGGCAACCAAAATCATGTCAATTGTTCAACCTATCATCACATTCAATTACATTTCTAAACATGCCAACTTGTATGCCAAATAGTACAACTAAATCATATGTAAAACCAAGCATGATTCATCCACAATTTCACTAAATCACTATGGCATCAATCCATCAATAAACTTACCATTCTTAAGACCATTTCATTGCCATCAAGCCATACCAAAACATACTTTATATACCATAATCACTTATGCATATTACCAACATTTATCTTGCCACATCACATGGCTATTTACACATCTCAAACATGTTCGAAAACAACTAGCCTATACATGCCATATTTAGCTATATACACATTCAAAAGTACCAAAGTTGAGTTTGATAGTGTGGTGATGATCCTTGACGGTCCCCAAGCCTTCAGTAGCCTTGACGATCTATAAAACAGAGTAAACACATACAAAGTAAGCTTTCAAAAGTTTAGTAAGCCATATACAAATAAACTTATCACAAAATCATTCATAAACATAGCAATTTAGATTCATTAACATATCTTCATTTCAAAACACATGGATATCTCTTTGGCTCACTTGGTTTGCCATTACTTACCAATTCATCATATCTCAAACATCTCATTTGCTCATATCTCAAACATACATATTTCTCAAATGTTCCTTTGCATCAATTCACATACTTACTCACCTTTCATGCTTATACAAAACATAAATATCAACGTACCTGAAACTGATGTACAACTCACATAGTCATTCATTTCCCAGACTTGCCTGTTGAACCGTTCGGAACTAAATAGGATACTTAGAGTGCTAGGAATAGTCGTACAATGCCAACGTCCCAGACGTGGTCTTACATGAAATCAGATATCGATGCCACTGTCCCAAACAGGGTCTTACATGAATTAATATGATGCCAATATCCTAGACATGGTCTTATACATAAGTCTCATATCGACGCCAACGTCCCAGACGTGGTCTTACATGATATCACATATTGGACACCTATGTAATGACATATGCAATCCTATCTATTCCTATGTTTAGATGGGACTTCTCGGACATTGATAACTTGTCGATATATACATTCTCGGATTTCACATACATTTTATCTCGAGCATTATGCATAGCAATCCAAGTTTCATATATGCGCAAATAACTCAAATCAAATACATTTATTTGTATATCGACTTACCTTGGATTCAGTTTAAAGAAAACGGACTCAACCACTCAATTACTTTCGATTTCCCGCGATCTAAGTCTGATTTCTTCGGTTCTTGATCTATACATATTCAAATTTAACCCTTTTATTCACCAAAACATTCAATTCAATCCAAGAACACACATTTAGGGCAATTTACAAATTAGCCCCCATATTTTCGCATTTTTGACATTTTAGTCCCTATTTCACAAAATTACAAAATACACATAATTTCATATTACCCATGCATAGCCGAATTTTACTCATGCTCATATGAGTCCATACATTTCATTTATTTCATAATTTAGTCCTTCAAAATATTATTCTTTCAATTCAATCCAAATTACTCAAAATCATCAAAACTCCAAAGACAAACTATGTTATTCTATCACATATAATTCATATTTCACCTTCAAACATCCCAAAACTCATATGTCATCAATGGAACAATACAAAATATTCATCAATTCACAAAATTAAGACATGGGTTTCAAAGTACTCGAAGCAACAATTGCAAAAACGTAGAAATTATCAAAAATCAAAAAACCATACCTTAATTTAGCTTTAAAGCTAGCCGAACCCTTAAAGCATTTCTTCCTTCTTTTTTTTCACTATATTTGGCCAACAAGATGAATAAATGGCTATGTTTTTATGATTTGTTTTGTTATAAAAGCTTTAACACATATTTTACTAATTTAACCTTTAATACATAATATATATAACATATAATATAAGGTCATTCTTGACCATTGCCATCCACTATCTTTATTAATGGGCTAATTGCCTATTAAGGACTTCACATTTAAAAGCCACATCAATTTGACCATTAATCAAATAGAAAGATACTTTTATGCGTTATGCAATTTAATCCTTTGCTCAAATTAAGCACACAGACAAATAAATTAACTCACGGAACTTTAACACATGCTTAATTATATACTGTAGACACAAAATAATATTAAAACATTATTCCAACTTAGATTTGTGGTCCCAAAACCACTGTTCCGACTGGGGTCTAAACCGGACTATTACAATTTCATCATTTGAGCATAAAGTTTAGGTACATAACACAACCACTCAGGATCTCTTAGCAGAGGTTTGAGTATACTACCAGACGCGACGGATAGACAACTAACAGTAATGGTGGTTGGCTAGAATGACGGTGGTGCAAATGTGGGACAATGGCCACCTAAATGAAAAACACAGAAGCTTCTCTTGGTCAGACTGAAAGTTGTTAAAGAAGAAGAGGAAAACTTAACTTGTGGTGGGGCGTGGAGATCTTCCAGAATCGGTGGGTTTAAAGGACCAATGAAAGGAGGAGGTGGAAGAGGAGAGGAAAAGCTCTAAAAGAAAGATGACCTTGGCCGAGAAAATGTTTAGTGTCAATGGAAATTACTCAAGAGTGCAAAATGAGAGAAAAAAAAAAAAGTAAAAGGAACCTTTAGAGAAAAACCCAATGGTGACTTTTGCTTAATTTGTCAATTTTTAGCTTTTGAAATTTTGTACGGTAATGTATGAAAATAAAACAATTTACATTACAATAAAGATAGGGTAAACAACTAAAATAGTCACTTTTGTTTATCTCAATTTATATTTTAGTCACTGATATTTGAAATGCTACATTTTAGTCACTTACATTATCGTGTTGCAACATTTTAGTCATTGAGTCGTTAATTGATGTTAGCGGTGTAACCGTAAGCTAATATGGCGCATTAAATCATTATTTCAAACAATAATTTTAGGTTAAATTATATAATTGGTCCCTATATTTTTTGTTTTGAGTAATTTAATTTTTTTCTTTTATGTTCTTTTTTCCTTTTTTTTTCCAATCTCTTTTGCTTCCTTATTTCTTTTAATATAGTTTTTCTACGTTTTCCATATGTTAAAATTAATCCCTATCCTTTTTTTATAAAACAATTTAATTTTTTTTCTTTTTATTTCTTTATTTTTCATTTCTTCTTCCCCTTTAATTTGCAAAAACATAATCTTTACCCACCAAATAAACCAAGTAATTGTTTCTTTCACATGATTCCTAAATTGAATTTCACTCAAAACTAAATAAATATCATTCTTAGCCAAATGTCGATTTGAATATAACCTAATTTTGAAACTAAAATTGGATCTAACTAATCAATATAAAAAATCATATCCTTAATCAAATCTAAACATAAATTGAATTATTTATATTCAAAATTAATTTTTTTCATTTCCAATTTTTTATAGAATCACGTAGATTATTCTTTTCCTTTTCTTTTATTTTTTTGATGAATAAAATTAAGCAAATGATAAAATTGATCTAAACCTTGGATATTCCCAAGCAAGCTTGATTGGAAGCCGAGCATGGATGAACCGAAAAGAGAAAAGGAGCATGGAACCAAACTGGTTTAGGTAAAGTTGAGGGTAAGCTTCGTATAGTGGTCATTTTAGTCATTAAGAGTGTAGAGCTCATTTGAAGAATTCATAAAACAACGTAGTTTCAAGAGGGTGAGAATGTTGTAGATAAGATAGATAAGGTGGTCATGGGGGTTGGTTAGGAGGTTGAGGGAATGGGCTTAGGAAACTTTGTTGAGGGTGGATTGCCATAAGTCACGGCTGGAGAGCTCTTTGAGTGAGGTGAGCTTGTGGACTAGGTCATTGAGAGATCCAAATTGGTTCGTTAAAGTGGTGATGGACGATGAGGGTTTGTAATTGTAGGGTAAGAATATGCGAAGCAAGTTTTATTTTGGTTTCATCTTTCACCTTTTCTTTTTTCATAAACATAAAAAAACTTTAACAAATGGAAAACATAAAAAAAGCCACGTTAAAAGAAATAGAGAAAGG
Source organism: Gossypium bickii (assembly GCA_025503065.1). Taxonomy (NCBI): domain Eukaryota; kingdom Viridiplantae; phylum Streptophyta; class Magnoliopsida; order Malvales; family Malvaceae; genus Gossypium; species Gossypium bickii. The sequence goes on along the minus strand of CP106714.1, from coordinate 27,412,859 downwards.
AGGAAAATAGAGGGAGAAGCAGAAGAGAATGGAAAATAAAGAAAAAAAAAGAAAAGTTAAAAGAACATAAAAGAAAAAAAATTAAATTGTTCAAAATGAAAAAATATGGAGACTATTTGTATAATCTAACCTAAACTTTTTGTTTGAAATGATGATTTAACGTTCCACGTTAGCTTACCATTACACCGTTAATGATAATTAACGACTTAGTGACTAAAATGTTACAACACGATAACGTAAGTGGCTAAAATGTAATATTTCAAGCATAAGTGATTAAAATGTAATATGAGATAAACAAAAGTGACTATTTTAAAAATTTACCCATAAAGATACTATGTTTCAACTATTTATATTATAATTAAAATATTTAATTAAATTCATGTTCATTCTTTTTATAAAGTTATTTATATTGTTAAAATGAAATTTTTTGTTTTTATATTTTATATAAAACCAATAAAAATCCAAATATGTTAAGAGATTTAAACCTAAAACATTATAATTTTTATTTTTTAAACAAAAACTTCATACGTATATTTATGTGTTTAGTTAATTTTATTTAGTTAATTAATATGTTTTTATTTCGTTTTATTAAGGGTTAATGGCATGAATGACCCTCTACTTAAGGTTTGTTCTAATATGATACTTACAATTTCAAAATATTCAATGTGGTACATGAACTTTATTTCTATTAATATTTGAACTTTAAAAAATTGATAAAGTGGTATACTAACCAATTAAATAGTGTCACATGGCACATGATTAACTCATTGATTATGAGTTCATGGGTCTCTTAGTAATAAGCCTAAAAATTTCTTTTCTATTATCTATTTTATTTATTATTAAATCTTTACAAATTTTATTAAGTAGATGTACATCATGATCAAGATAAAGTTTTGATGTACTTTAAATTCTAATAATTATTAGAATTAGATCTCTACTTCTTTTATACTTCTTATGCCTATAAATAGAGATTCTGATGAATCATTGTAATCATCCATTTAATTAATAAAGTATATTCTCTATTGCTTTCATATTTTCTTTGTTTTTTATTCTCCCAATCTCTCTTTATTTTATAACATGTTATCAGTACGATGATTCTCTATTTTTTTCAAAATCTTTCGAAGTTTTCCCACAAATCACATTCCTTTTCACATTAAACTTTCTCCCTAACAACTTCATCTTCATGATGTTGAAAGATTCAATCTCAGAATGGATTGTGGTTCTTATTCTCGATCTTTGATTTATAATTTTCCAAGCATGGGTAAAGAATAGATTTATGCTCGTGCTAATGGTCAAGGTGATGACGATGATGTTAAAGATCTTCAAGTATATTTTACTATGTTTTATTTATTATATCATGTTTATTATAATTGGTGAATAATAATGACAACATGAATTGATAGATTCTGATTTAAAATTCATGCATCTTTATGATGGTAATTATGAAATAAAAAATCAATAAAGGCGTTTAGAAGTCTGTCCTACCAGATTTGTTGCATTCCCCGAAGTGAATGTAAACATAAAGAAAATAAAAGATATATTCATGGACCACTAAAAGTGGAAACATGGTAATAAATAAGAGAATAATGAGAGTTCTCAAGATAATTTTTCAAAGGGTAAAGATAACTTATGTTATCAATGTGATATGAAAGATTATTAGCCACATATGTGGCGTATGCCCAAATATTTTGTTTCTGTTAATATTCTTTGAGGAAGGATATGAAAATGTAGTAATGAATTTTATCATTATAGATAGAAAGTATTTATTTTATTTGGTACTGAAACAAATAAATATTATTCCAATATTTGATAGTGCAAAATTAGTTGAAAGCTCCAGAAGAGCTAATATACTAATATCTAAAAAACACAAAATTTGTGATGGCTAATGCATTACTTTTAAAATATATTTGTAATGGATCTCATATTGAGATTGTGAATGAGGAAAATATTATATTTCATATGAATAAAAAAGGGGGATTGGGTTATTAATTTATATTTATTTTATAATTTTTATGATATTCTTTTGTCATCATCCCTATTAAAGGGTTGAAAGCAAAATATTTGACTGTGAAATATTTACTTATGAGCAATAGATTCTATCTAAAGCTTATTATGGTTGGATGCACCTAAAGTTGCAAGTTTTTTTTCTAAAAACTGTGAGTATAACTTTACAATATTTAGAATAAGTTCTCAATTAAAATTATGTGGTAAAATATTACTAATGAGAACTTGCAAGAGAGAACTTATGTATGAAAAGCCATTGGTTATATACCTGTTGTATACCTGGAAAATAAGATCCACTCTCAAAGTTTGCTATTAATAGATTTTTGGGCATTTGAAGATTTTGGCATACTCCCTGAAGTGAATACTGCATATAATTATTTGGAAATTATATTTATTAACTTAGTGACATTATAAAATTCACATTGATTTAGACATTTCCAGTAGTAAATATCATAATAGTACTTATATGTGGATACAAATTACAACGAATGATAATAAAATTATCAATTTGTTACAATTTAGTACAATTGAAACACATGTTAAAGTAAATCAGAAGTTTACTAATACAAATGCATTTACTACTTGGTGTGACCAGTTAGACCATCCTAGATCATATATGGTGTGAAAATTAATTGAAAATTCAGATGGACATTCATTAAAGAACTAGAAGATTCTTTAATTTAAAGAATTCTCATTTGTTGCTAGTTCTCAATGAAAATTGATTCTTAGAAACTCACTAGCTAAAGGTGAGATTTAATGTCTTGCATTTCTGAAATGAATATGGGCCCATTCATCCACCATGTGGATGATTTTGATATTATATGATTTTGGTAGATGCATCTACAAAATAATCACATGCGTTATCAACTCGCAACCTGTCATTTGTGAAATTGCTTATTTAAATGATTAATTTCAGATTATGCAATTAAAATAATTCATCTTACTAATGTTGGTGAGTTTACATCCCAAGTTTTCAATGATTATTGCATGTCAATTGGGATAAAAGTTGAACATCTTGTAGCTCATGTTCACACACAAAATGATTTAGCTGAATTGTTTATAAAATTGTAACTGCCTGATTTCAGGCCTAGGAAAAATAGTGGTTATGAGACCACAAACCTAAAGTAAAAATATGTGTTTTATGACTTAGATGAGGTCTATGACATGTTTGCATGATTTTGTGAAAATTTCATGAAGAACTTTATGATTTAGTGATCAATTTATCCTTTAGCACTAGATTGTAAGAATTGAAAAATATGAGATTCTAGAAGTTTCAAGTATGAGATAGCATTATAAAATTTATTAGAGGTCCTAATTTAGTAATTAGACCATTATATCTTATGATGGACAAAAATGGACATGGAAAGGAAAAATCTCAACGAAGGGCCTTAAGTGAATTTTGCTAATATGGTTAATAAATTAATAAAAAGGAAAAAAGAGGTCAAAAATGGTGTCCATCTTCTTCGCTAAGTGCCAAAAATTTGAGGAGAAGCCATAGCTAGGGTTTTGTTCATTTTCAAGCTCAAAGTAAGTGCACCCTAGCCCCGTTTTTGATGTTCTTCATATTTTTGATATCCTCGTAGCTCGATTTAGCTATTTCTACCACTATTTTGAGCTAGAGTTCATGTTCAAAAATTTACCCATGTATGACATGCATGTATTTTGATGATTAATGGAGGAATATGGAAGCTTGATGTGTAATAAACATCTTTTTCTAAGTGATTTTTCATGAAAATACATAAAAAAGGACTTATTTATAAAAGTGATAAAATGTGTAGTAAAAATCTATTTTGAAGGAAAGTGTGAGCTATTATAAGCTTAAGATAGGCTCGGAAAAGGCTTGGGTAACCAAGAAAATAAGTACATTTCATCATACGAGCCTAGGGACCATTTTGCAAATATGTGAAAGTTTAGGGGCAAAATTATAATTTTTGTGAAAGTGTGATTCATGGGCTGTTTTAGTCAATGTGATAATTAAATAAGTGAAATTGTCATTATAGATCAAGAAACACGAAGTCTGGACCTAAACCGAGGAAAGAACAAGGTGGTGGACTAAATTGAACAACTATACATATTTTGGTACCGAGGTAAGTTTGTGTGTAATAAATCAACATCATGTTATTATGATTTTAAATGCTTGATATCACGTGAGATGCATATTCTTTCTATGAAATTGGTCAATGAGGTTTCGATGAAAATATGATGAAGTTTTATTATACTGAAGTCTCGATTGAACTTTAGGAATAGAAAGGATACCCTTGTCACGACATGAGATTAATAAGGTCTCGTATAAGACCATGTCTGGGATATGGCCTCGGCATTGAATTGAGATACCATGTAAGACCATATATGGGATATGGCATCGGCATCGAATAGTGATTCTCGTCTAAGACCACGTCTAAGACGTAGCTTCGGTATGAAATCGTGTAAAACCATGTCTGGGACATGGAATCGACATACGATCTCTTGTAAGACCATATCTGGGATATGGCATCGACTCTGATATGAGATCCCGTATAAGACCATATCTAGGATATGGCATCAGAATCGAAATGTGATCCCATATAAGACCATATCTGAGATTTGGCATTGGCATCTTATTATGTGTATGACAATTCTTGAGTATCCTTTAGTATTCCAAGTGGTTCAATGAGGTAAGGAATTAAAGTTATGTTAAATATGGAAAAAGTGCTAAAATTATGTGATGGAGTGATACAGGTTCATATGCAATACTCACGAGAAATGAGTCTGATATGTGATATGTGGTTGGTAAGAATGAGCACGAGTAAGCCATGTTACTGTGCTTGAGAATTTTATGTTAGTTCATAATGTAATGTGTGGATGTTATCACAAGATTTTATGTTGTTATCTATTACATGCAAACTTACTAAGCTTTATGCTTACTCGCTCTCCTTTCCATTTTCTTGTAGTATCGCCAAGCTAGCTCGGGGATTGAAGGATGTCGGAGCTCGATTCACACTATCAAGATATTATTTTGGTATAGTAAAGTTAGATTAATTTGGGAATGGCATGTATAGGAACTTGGTCATTTTGTTATAAGTCACATTGGTTAGCCAAAGTGTTGGCTATTAAGGTTAATTATTTCATTTTGTAAATGGCCATTGGAATTCATTCAATGATGATGAAATTCATGAAGTGCAAGCTTGTGCAATTGCATGAGTAATGTGTAAAGTATATGCGTGATGAAATAGAGTGAAATTAAAGTGTGGATCTCTCAATAGTTGATATTAAAAGTGCATTATTGTTATACTATGTGTTACTAGAAATGGTATAAGTGTGGCTGTTTTTCAGGGTGGCAAATGGCTTGGTAAAAAAGCTGTATATTTGTCCACATGGGTAGACACATGGGCGTGTGTCTAGGCCTGGTGTGACACACGGTCAGCCCCGTGGGCGTATTGATAGGCTGTGTATTCCCCTGTATCCAAATTTAGCAAAACAGAATGCCTAGTAGTAAACACACGGGCAGAGACACGACCATGTGTCTTAGCCGTGTGAAGGGCACGGTCTTAGTATATGGGCGTATGCCCAGGCCATGTGAAGTTTGCACATAAATTGCGAAAATTCAGTTCATCACACGGGCTAGCACACGGGCGTTTGACTTGGCCGTTTGACCCTAAATGTCTGCTGACGTCATAAACAGAATGTCAAGGTTTTCACTGTAACAGTCCGGTTTATACCCTAGTCGGAACAGTGGTTTCGAAACCACAAATTCAAGTCCAAATAATATTTTAATATTATTTTCTATACCGTTGATATGTGATTAAGCATGTGGTAAATTTTCGTGAGCTAATTTATCTGTCTGTGTGTTTAATTTGATAAAAGGATTGAATTGCATCAAATGCAAAATTAGTGTGCTTTATGAAAAGATGTCTATTTGTTATGTCTTTTTAAGTGTGAGGACTTATGTGGCAATTAAGCCAATTATATGGCTAGTGGACGGCATTGAATGATGAAATGCATAATTATATGTTTTTATATATTAAAAACATTAGTTAAAATTTTATATTATATTAATATGTTATATTATAATAAAGAAACATGATAGTGGATAATAGAATGTCTAAATAACCATGGTATTAGTTTGTCCTATATGTTTAATGGATGGGCATTTTAGTAATTGAATAAATGATATTAGATTAAAGAAACAAAAGATGAGTGTTCATCTTTTATTTTTCTCTTGCTTGACCGAAAAACACTAAAGAAAAAGAAAGAAAACTTTGGCTAAGCATTCGACACTTACAAGCCAAAATTAAGGTATGATTTCGTTTTGGTTTTTGATAATTTCTGCGTTTTTGCAATCCTTGCTTTGGGAGCTACAAAACCCATGTATTAATTTTGTGAATTGATGATGTTTGTGTGATATGCCATTGATAATATGTTAAGCTTTTTGATGATTTTTGGTGCTAAATAAAAGATTTGTGCAAGATGAACATGTTTTGTTCTTGAAGTTTTGTTGAATTTAACTAAATAGGGCTAAATTGAGAAAATATTATTTTGGAGGAATAATTTGTGAATTTGATGAATTGTATTGGTTTGTATGATGTTTATATACATTCGGCTAAGCTTGGTTGTGTATTAATTTTGTGAATTTGATGTTTTGAGAAAAATGGACTATATTGATATATTGTGCAAATGTGAGGGTTAATTTGTGAATAGCCCTAAATATGTACGTATGGATTGAATGGGATGAATTAGTGAATAAAAGGGTTAATTTTGAATATGTTTAGATGAAGAACCGAGGAAAATGGATTTAGATCGCGGGAAAGCGAAAGTAACTGAGTAACCATTTTCATTCCGACATATCGAATCCGAGGTAAGTCATATTGCAAATAATTGAAATTGTATTGAATTTAGCTTATTTACAGGACTATAAATAATAATGAATGTTTATGAGATGCCATGTATATGAATTCCAAGATAAGGTAGATATAGTGATATGTCTGAGAAGTCAAGTATAAACTTAGGAATACAAGGGTATCTATTCTGTGTTATCATGTAAGACCACGTCTGGGACAGCGGCATCAATATCTGAATATGAATAAGACCTTGTCTGGGACAGTGGCATCGATATCTGAATACGAATAAGACCCTCTCTGGGACAGTGGTATCGATATCTGAATACGAATAAGACCATGTCTGGGACAGTGGCATCGGTATCTGAATAGAATAAGACCCTGTCTGGGACAGTGGCATCGATATCTGAATATGAATAAGACCCTGTCTGGGACAGTGGCATCGATATCTGAATACGAATAAGACCCTGTCTGGGATAGTGGCATCAATATCTGAATACGAATAAGACCCTGTCTGGGACAATGGCATCGATATTTGAATACGAATAAGACCCTGTCTGGGACAGTGGCATCAATATCTGAATAGGAATAAGACCCTGTCTAGGACAGTGGCATTGCAACATCCTGAATTAGGGGTTGTTTGCAATTTAATTATTTTTCATGAGCTTGATTGAGGAAATATGTATGCTATGATTGCTTGGCATGTTCTAGGGTCTAGTCATAACCTCGGGCTAGGACTGACTTAGGGCCAAAGGTTTTTTTAGCACTTCAGAAGGAAAAGGCTAAGTGATGAGGCTTTAAAAATTATTTGGTGCGAAGCATGGCACAAGGAAGCATGGGATAAGGTGGCTTGGGACGCTACCCTAGGGGGCATGGAAGGGTGCGTCACATGGAGTGCCAAGGGGAGGAGGTTCAAGCCGCCGAATCTGCACTTTGGAGTTTTTATTTTTGCATTATGTAGGGGGAGTTGGGCTAGGAAGGCCTTAAAAATTAATGGTGAGGATTTCGGACATGAAAGTCGGATTGGTAAAGTGGCTTGGGGGCCGCCACTTAGGGCTTTGGTGAATGCCGCCCAAGTAGGAGGGGGGACTCAAGTTCGAGTCACGATAGAAGCACAAAGTATGTTTTTATTTTTGCTGTTGGCGTTAAGACAAGGGGGAGCTAAGGAAGGAGCTCTTAAAAGGAATTGTAGGGAGTTTACATCACAAAAAGAGCCAGCAGCAAAGTAGCTTGGGACGTTATATGTGGCTTGTGGCAATGAGGTCCCATGTTCGAAACCTGGGGGCAGCAAATGGGTGTTTTATTTTTGCATGCTGGCGTGAAGGGAGAGAGCTAGTGGGACGACACATGGACTCTCAAATGGATGAGGATAAGCTTAATGTTTTGCTTTTAAATTTGGCTGGAAGAGTAGTATTATTATTATTTTATTTTATTTATTTGAAGAGGTGGGTAAGAGATAGGATAGAAGATAAATATTGTTTTTTAATTTAAATGGGTGATAATTAAAAGATAAAAGTTATCACTTTAGGGAGCAATGGCCGATTATAGGACTCTTTAGAGTAGTATTTTCGGTTTTGAAAGGTGATTAAGGGGGGTATGCCGATTTTTAGTAAAGAGAATTCATTTTTTTTTCAAACTATTTGGTGCCTTGCCGAAATTCTTCTCATCTTTCTTTTGAAACCTTGATTTTATATCTCTTTCAAATAAGGTGGTAGCCGAACCTTATAGCCATTCTTTACTCTCTTTCTCATCACCATTAGAGTGCCTTCGGTCAGAAGTTGCTCCAACCGATTCTCTGTAGAGGGTGATTCCGGGAAGTAATCGTTTGTGGTAAGCAAAGGGTGGTAAGTGCTCCTATTTGGTATTCGGTTCCTTTACTTTTCTATTGGTATGCCAAAGGCTTGGGAATAGGCCTTGGTAAGGTTGGCCGAATATGTATGGGGGCTTAATAATGTATCTTTTGTGTGTAGCCGACGCTAAAGTGCTCTGAAAGAGTCTTCGGGATTTCGATAGGCAAGGTAAGTGGTTGTTTATATTCGGCTATAAGCCATGCATGGTATTTAAGTGGTAACCGCATGTGTGTTATGGTTTTAGGGGCTGATCGACAAAGGCTTCCGGGATTTAAACTCGCTTTAGTAAGTGATAGTAAGTTTCGGCCCAAGGCCATATTTCAGGTGCGATTAATCCTTCGGGATTATTAGTATTGCTGAATGGCTATTAGATCTAAAAGTTGGGTGTTGGCCGATTGTAGGGGGAAACAACCTCACGGGATTTCACTAGTATAGTTCGGGATTTGTTAGGCTCGCGAGTAAACAGGTATGTAAAACTCCTACACACTTTATTAGTTGGCATTATTTATTATGTTACAGTTAACTATTGTAATAGCGATTTGCCTTGTGGGCATGAGCATGGATTCCAGGTAAGTTGCTTGTGACTTTAAATATGTTATATGAATGACATGATGGGTAAGATGCTATGCCATGACTTATATGCAGGATTTATGATAATATGTTAAGCATGTTATGAGCATGTTGGTAATGGGATTAAAGAGAGAAGGGGGAATATTCTCTATGGACTGTCACCAGTGGTTTTGACCACAAGATGGGTTGGCCCCATCAGTTTAATTGTGACTTCGGTCACCAGTGGTTTTGACCACACCGTTGATATAAATTGTGACTAAGTCCCAGTGATTTGGTACCACCAGTGGTTTTGACCACATATTGATAAATGTGACCTATGGTCATCAGTGATTTTGACCACACGATGGGTTGGCCCCAAAACTTGATTTGTGACTCCGGTCACCAGTGGTTTTGACCACCAGTGGTTTTGACCACACGGGGTAGTTAAAGGAGTATGGATGGCGAGTTTTGGGTTGCACGTTTTGCATGACTTACTAATATGTTGTGTATGAGTTTGCACTTTCGGGTTGGGGATTTATCCACTGAGTCTTGGTGACTCACCCCTTCCCATATCATTTTGCAGATGAGTAGATCGCGGAGATGGAGCCGGAGAGGACTCGAGGGGGCCATGCTTGTTCCTTGAATTGGAAATTTTGTTTAATACGGTTAAAGTTTATTATTTACTAAATTTTGGTTTTGGGTTGTAATAAGGCCGCTAGTTATGATTTTGGATGTTTAAGTGGGCATTTTTACCCTACTTCTATTATATTACTAATGAATTTATGAATTGCTAAATAAGTTGGTTAAAAGTAATGTTTTAGAGTAAGTCACTTTTACGAGTTTTCAAGATGTTACTATCGGGTAGCAAAAATCACCCAGTTAACAACAACTCTGAGGTTTCTAAAAATTTAAATGATCAAATGTTTTCAAAGTATAAAATAAAGGTTTCAACTCAACCATGTTTATAAAATCAACTCCATCGGAGTTTTTAATGGACATTGTTTTATAACCTTTATAATTTTTCATATTTTCACCAGCTAGTCAAAATATTTCCAAATGTTTTTCCGCAGTGACATACCAGATCCGGTCAGGGCTTGTGGGCCGGGTTTGGGGTGTTACATTTTGGTATCAGAGCAGTTCAAAACTCGACTGTGGGGGCCCAGGGTCCAAAATGTTTTGGTAGGCCTTTGTGAAATATTATGGAAATGGTTTTTGTTTTGAAGAGCATGGCATCGAGTCTCCGGCACCAATCCGCTCAGGTAAGTATCTCTGACTGTTCTATGAATATTTGATAAGGGTAGAAATGGAATGGAACGTAGATTAGCAGGATAGGTACTTGAACCCTAGGAATAGTTTTCCCCAACACTTACATAAGACTTAAGTGACTAACTAAACAACCCTATGGCTAAGTCGCCGAGTTAGGGTGTGGTAACCCCTGTGCGCATGTCTAGGATTGGATCTGGAAGAGCCTGGTATTTAAGCAGTCCTAGTGACTCACCTCTTCTTCGCTGGAATCCTACCTGGTGCGTAGCTTTGGTTCACCCTAACCAAGAGGACTTGGTCATAGGCTAAACACAATAACTAAAACCCGAAAGGCAACTAGCCATGTTTTTATAAAAATACTAGTGTTTAAAACTCTTAAAATTACCTTTTTAAATTGTGAGAACTATTTTCACAAAATTTTTCAGAAAAAAATTAATTTATAAAATTACAAAAATACCCCTAGTGGTAAAATTACAAAAATGCCCTTGGTTTATGGAATTTCCAAAATACTCACAATTTTTATCAAAATTGCATTTCTTTATAAAATGTTCAAAAAACCCTAATTTGCAAATTATTAAAATTACTTTGATTTTGGAAAATTATGAAATTGCCCCTAACTCACAAAATTACCAAAATGACCCTAACTTTCAGAATTTTTGCAATATCACCAAATTAGAAAGCAAATTCTCAAAAAGAACCCTCAAAGTTTTACAAATTTTGAACTACCCCTGAATTATTTAACTTTACAAATCTACCCTGGTTTATTACCAAAATACCCCTGTAGGGAAATGACGAAATTACCCTGGGATAGGAATAGGATAAAAGGGTGAAGGAATAAGTGAATGTGTGTGGTAGGCGCTGCTGAATAAATGTGTATCTTTGAATTAGGATAGAAGACTTGAAACTCTGATTGATCGAAAGAACAACTCCTAAACTTCGTTCATAAAATTTCTTCGTGGATAATCAGTGGAACAAGGACTAATTCATAAAACTTTTTAATCAGATCGCAACGATAGAGATGAGTTCTAGAGGACGTGGCCGTCGTGGACGCGGTAGAGGCAGGATGACCGTGTCAGAACCCGTTAGATCGGGTCAGGGGTCTGATAATGAGATACCACCGCCACCACCACCCTCAACTTTTGGTGTTGAGCAGCAGGATCAGACGGGGGGTGAGGCAGTATCGTAGGCGGTGCTGCGAGTTCTTGAAATGGTGGCAGGAGCAGGTGGAGGTATGGGAGCTTAGAAATCTATACCCGAACGACTCCGAGGCAATGGAGCTGAGGTGTTCTGGGGTGTATCAGGTGTGACACCCAGTACGGTGGAGTATTGGTTGGAATCAACTGAGAGGATCATGGATGACCTGGATTTTTCAGCTGAGGAAAAGCTGAAGGGTATAATCTCTCTACTACGAGATGAGTCGTATTAGTGGTGGCTCACCGTAAGGGATGGAGCGATGGCAGAGGGCCTTACATGGGAATTCTTTAAGGCAGCCTACTAAAGGAAATACATAGGAGCTAGTTACGTAGATGTGCAGTGGAAGGCTTTTTTGAACCTGGTTCAGGGTAATAAAACGGTGGCAGAGTATGAGGCCGAATTTCTCCGGTTGAGTAGGTATGCTCGTGGTATTGTGGGTACGGAGCATGAACGCTGTGTCAGATTTGAGGATGGGCTGAGGGATGAGTTGAGGATGATGATAGCTCTACAACAGGAACGGGAGTTCACTGTCCTAGTGGAGAAGGCTAAGGTTGCTGAAGGGGTAAGACAGTCTATTAGGCGGAATCAGGATAGGAGTTGGAATAAGAGAAGCTCCGGATCTTCGAGGTTTTCTAGTAATCAGCAGAAGAGGACAAGGTATGGTGGGTCAGATCAAGCTGCTAGGCCTGCTGTTGCTGCTAATACTCAATGGCCGCCACGGTGTGCTCGGTGTGGGAAGTCTCACACGGGAGAGTGTTGGAATGGTAATCGGGGATGCTTCGAATGTGGATCCATAGAACATCGAGTTAGAGACTGTCCGAAAAAGGCAGCTAGGCTAAGGTCTGAGGGTCAGGAACGTGCACTGAATAGGAGGGATAACCAACAGCCACCGAGAGGTCGTGGTGCAGGAAAAGGAGGTAATGGTGCTGGCAGAGGTCGTGGAGCACCGGATGAAGGTACCGGTGGTACTGAGGCTAGGCAACCTGGTTTGGTCTATGCCGCGAGGCGTCAAGAGGAGGCCGACGCACCGGTATGTTTTTGATCTTTGGAGTACCCTATAGCACCTTAATTGATATTGGCTCAACTCACTCATACATTGCTAGTAGCGTAGTGAAAACTCTGAACTTAGACTTTGAGCTTACTTCTAGGAAGATGATTGTGTTAAGCCCTTTAGGTTACTCTGTAGAAGTCAGTAAACTCTATAGGAATGTACCCCTAGAACTCCAAGGGGTCGTGTTCTTGGCTGACTTGATGGAACTGCCGTTTGGGGAGTTTGATCTGATCCTCAGAATGGATTGGCTAGTAAAGTATCGGGCTAGCCTGGATTGTGCAGCTAAGCGCATGGTGTTAAAGACCATGGAAGGAGATGAGGTGGTGATGATAGGTAAAAGGAGAGATTACCCATCTAATTTGGTTTCTGTGTTGAAGGCAGAAAAGATGGTTAGGAAGGGTTGTGAAGCATATGTAGTGCATGTTTGTGCTTTGGAAGCTAAGGGTGCAGCTGTGAAGGATGTCTAGACTGTAAGGGAATATGTTGACGTGTTCCCAGAGGAACTCCCGGGTCTACCCCCTGATCGTGAGGTTGAGTTTGGTATAGATTTGTTACCCGCCGAAAGAATTAGTAGAGTTGAAGGCTCAGATCCAGGAGTTGTTGGATAGAGGGTTCATCTGACCGAGTGTATCGCCTTGGGGAGCTCTAGTGCTCTTTGTCAAGAAGAAGGATGGAACAATGAGGATGTGTATAGACTATTGGCAGCTGAACAAGCTGACAGTAAAGAACAGGTATCCTTTGCCCAGGATTGATGACTTGTTCGATCAACTCAAGGGTGCATCGGTTTTCTCCAAGATCGACCTTAGGTCAGGGTATCATCAGCTTAAGGTAAAGGAGGCTGATATCCATAAGATGGCATTCCGTACTCGGTATGGACACTACGAGTTTCTGGTAATGCCTTTTGGTTTGACGAATGCACCAGCCGCATTTATGGATATGATGAACCGGGTTTTCCAACCCTATCTGGATCGGTGTTTATAGACGACATTTTGGTGTACTCGAAGTCTGAAGAGGAGCACGATGCACATCTTTATGTGGTTCTGCAAGTTCTAAGAGAGAAACAGTTGTACGCCAAATTCAGCAAGTGTGAGTTTTAGCTTAAGGAGGTAACTTTCCTAGGGCATGTTGTTTCAGCTGAGGGAATCAAGGTAGATCCCAGTAAGATTGAGGCAGTATTGGAGTGGAAACCACCAAAGTTGGTTACGAAAATTCAGAGTTTTTTGGGGTTGGCAGGATATTACAGGAGATTCGTGGAAAGTTTCTCCTTAATCGCAGCTCCGTTGACTAAGTTGCTGAGAAAAGGAGTTCCGTTTGTGTGGTCTGAGAAGCAGCAAGAGAGTTTCGACAAGCTAAAGAAGATTTTGACAGAAGCACCAGTCTTAATTCAACCTGAGGCAGGAAAGGAATTCACTGTGTATTGTGATGCATCCCATACTGGGTTAGGGTGTGTGTTAATACAAGAAGGGAAGGTGGTCGCTTATGCGTTACGGCAGTTGAGGCCTCACGAAGGTAATTATCCGACACACGATTTAGAATTGGCTGCTGTGGTTTTTGCCTTGAAGATTTGGAGGCACTATCTGTATGGGGAGAAGTCGGTAGTGTACACGGATCACAAGAGCCTGAAGTACCTCTTGACTCAAAAAGATTTAAATCTGAGGCAACAGAGGTGGATTGAGTTGTTGAAGGACTACGACTGCTCAATCGAATACCATCCGGGTAAGGCTAACGTAGTAGCTGATGCATTGAGCCGTAAGGTGGTAGCAGATTTGCGAGCAATGTTTGCTCACCTAAGTCTCTATGAGGATGGGAGTCTTCTGGCAGAATTGCAAGTAAAGCCGTCTTGGATCGATGAGGTTAAAGAGAGGCAGTTAGCCGACGAAGTTTTGAATACTCGGAGATTGCAAGTACAAAATGGTGAGGCCGAAGGGTTCAGCGTGGGTAGCGATGGAGTGTTGTATTTTCAGGGCAGAGTATGCATGCCTAAAGATGATGACTTGAGGCAGAGGATCCTTCAAGAAGCTCATAGTAGCCCGTACGCTATGCATCTTGGAGGCAGCAAGATGTATCGGGATTTAAGAGAGCAGTTTTGGTGGCTGAGTCTTAAGCGGGAAGTAACCGAGTTAGTGGGCAAGTGTCTGACATGCCCGGCAAGTTAAGGCCGAGCATCGGTTGCCATCGGGTCATTCTGACCGATAAAAGATCCCACAGTGGAAGTGGGAGGGGATTACGATGGATTTCGTAAGTGGGCTTCCCCTTACGCCCAGTAAGAAAGACTCGATATGGGCAATAGTAGACCGGATAACTAAGTCGGCTCATTTCATACTGGTAAGGGTTGACTACTCGCTTCAAAGGTTAGCCAAGCTGTATATAGCAGAGATAATGCGGTTGCATGGAGTACCTGTGTCCATTATTTTAGATAGAGATCCCCGGTTCACGTCGAGATTCTGAAAGGCCTTACATCAGGCGTTGGGTATGAAGTTGAATTTCAGCATGGCTTTTCATTCGCAGTCTGATGGACAATTTGAGAGGGTAATCCAAGTGTTGGAAGATATGTTAAGGGGCTGTGTTTTAGATTTCCGTGGTAGTTGGGAGGAGTATCTACCTTTGGCAGAATTCGCTTATAACAACAGTTATCAAGCGAGCATACAGATGGCACCGTATGAGGCGCTGTATGGTCGGAAATGTCGTACTCCTACGTGTTGGACAGAACTGGATGAACGTTAGATGTTAGGGCAAGAGTTAGTGGCAGAGACGGAAGATAAGGTTAGGATAATCCGGGCTAGTTTAAAGGAGGCGTCAGACCGGCAAAAATCCTATGCTGATCTTAAGCGCAGAGAGGTTGAATATGCAGTAGGTGATAAGGTCTTCTTGAAGGTATCACCTTGGAAGAAGGTGCTGAGGTGTGGCCGAAAGGGCAAGCTAAGCCCTAGGTTCATCGGGCCGTATACAGTACTGAAACGTGTGGGACCGGTAGCTTACCAGCTCGAGTTGCCGGCAGAATTAAGGCAGATTCATGACGTCTTCCATGTGTCGATGCTTAGGCGCTACCGATCAGATCCATCACACGTCGTACCGATTGCGGAGATTGAAGTGAATACAGACTTGTCTTTCAAGGAGGAGCCGGTACAGATTTTGGATCGAGATGTCAAAATTCTGAAGAGGAAGTCGGTACCGTTGGTAAAAGTGTTATGGCGAAACCATGGTACGGAAGAGGCCACGTGGGAACCCGAGGATGTGATGCGGCAGCAATACCCTCAACTCTTCTGATCCAGGTAATTTTGAGGCCGAAATTATTTTTAAAGGGGGTAGAACTGTAACATCCTGAATTAGGGGTTGTTTGCAATTTAATTATTTTTCATGTGCTTGATTGAGGAAATATGTATGCTATGATTACTTGGCATGTTCTAGGGTCTAGTCATAACCCCGGGCTAGGTCTGACTTAGGGCCAAAGGTTTTTTTAGAACTTGAGAAGGAAAAGGCTAAGTGATGAGGCTTTAAAAATTATTTGGTGCAAAGCATGACATAAGGAAGCATGGGATAAGGTGGCTTGGGACGCTACCCTAGGGGGCATAGAAGGGTGCGTCACATGGAGTGCCAAGGGGAGGAGGTTCAAGCCGCCGAATCTGCACTTTGGAGTTTTTATTTTTGCGTTATGTAGGGGGAGTTGGGCTAGAAAGGCCTTAAAAATAAATGGTGAGGATTTTGAACATGAAGGTCGGATTGGTAAAGTGGCTTGGGGGCCGCCACTTAGGGCTTTGGTGAATGCCGCCCAAGTAGGAGGGGGGACTCAAGTTTGAGTCACGATAGAAGCACAAAGTATGTTTTTACTTTTGCTGTTGGCGTTAAGACAAGGGGGAGCTAAGGAAGGAGCTCTTAAAAGGAATTGTAGGGAGTTTACATCACAAAAAGAGCCAGCAGCAAAGTGGCTTGGGACGTTATATGTGACTTGCGCAATGAGGTCCCATGTTCGAAACCTGGGGGCAACAAATGGGTGTTTTATTTTTGCATGCTGGCGTGAAGGGAGAGAAGTGGGACGGCACATGGACTCTCAAATGGATGAGGATAAGCTTAATGTTTTGCTTTTAAATTCGGCTGGAAGAGTAGTATTATTATTATTTTATTTAATTTATTTGAAGAGGTGGGTAAGAGATAGGATAGAAGATAAATATTTTTTTTAATTTAAATAGGTGATAATTAAAAGATAAAAGTTATCACTTTAGGGAGCAATGGCCGATTATAGGACTCTTTAGAGTAGTATTTTCGGTTTTGAAAGGTGATTAAGGGGGGTATGCCGATTTTTAGTAAAGAGAATTCATCTTTTTTTTTTTCAAACTATTTGGTGCCTTGCCGAAATTTTTCTCATCTTTCTTTTGAAACCTTGATTTTATATTCAAATAAGGTGGTAGCCGAACCTTATAGCCATTCTCTACTCTCTTTCTCATCACCATTAGAGTGCCTTCGGTCGCAAGTTGCTCCAACCGATTCTCTGTAGAGGGTGATTCCGGGAAGTAATCATTTGTGGTAAGCAAAGGGTGGTAAATGCTCCTATTTGGTATTCGGTTCCTTTACTTTTCTATTGGTATGCCGAAGGCTTGGGAATAGGCCTTGGTAAGGTTGGCCGAATATGTATGGGGGCTTAATAGTGTATCTTTTGTGTGTAGCCGACGCTAAGGTGCTCTGAAGGAGTTTTCGGGATTTCGATAGGCAAGGTAAGTGGTTGTTTATATTTGGTTATGGGCCATGCATGGTATTTAAGTGGTAACCGTATGTGTGTTATGGTTTTAGGGGCTGATCGACAAAGGCTTCCGGGATTTAAACTCGCTTTGGTAAGTGATAGTAAGTTTCGGCCCAAGGCCATATTTCAGGTGCGATTAATCCTTCAGGATTATTAGTATAGCCGAATGGCTATTAGATCTAAAAGTTTGGTGTTGGCCGATTGTATTGGAAACAACCTCACGGGATTTCGCTAGTATAGTTCGGGATTTGTTAGGCTCGCGAGTAAACAGCTGTGTAAAACTCCTGCACACTTTATTAGTTGGCATTGCTTATTATGTTACAGTTAACTATTGTAATAGCGATTTGCCTTATGGGCATGAGCATGGATTCCGGGTAAGTTGCTTGTGACTTTAAATATGTTATATGAATGACATGATGGGTAAGACGCTATGCCATGACTTATATGCAGGATTTATGATAATATGTTAAGCATGTTATGAGCATGTTGGTAATGGGATTAAAGAGAGGAGGGGGAATATTCTCTATGGATCACACGATGGTTTTGACCACAAGATGGGTTGGCCCCATCAGTTTAATTGTAACTTCGGTCACCAGTGGTTTTGACCACACTGTTGGTATAAATTGTGACTAAGTTCCAGTGGTTTGGTACCACCAGTGGTTTTGACCACATATTGATAAATGTGACCTATGGTCATCAGTGGTTTTGACCACACGATGGGTTGGCCTCATCACTTGATTCGTGACTCCGGTCACCAGTGGTTTTGACCACCAGTGGTTTTGACCACACGGGGTAGTTAAAGGAGTATGGATGGCTAGTTTTGGGTTGCACCTTTTGCATGACTTACTAATATGTTGTGTATGAGTTTGCACCTTCGGGTTGGGGATTTATCCACTGAGTCTTGGTGACTCACCCCTTCCCATATCATTTTGCAGATGAGTAGATCGCGGAGATGGAGCCGGAGAGGACTCGAGGCGGCCATGCTTGTTCCTTGAATTGGAAATTTTGTTTAATACGGTTAATTTATTATTTACTAAATTTTGGTTTTGGGTTGTAATAAGGCCGCTAGTTAAGATTTTGGATGTTTAAGTGGGCGTTTTTACCCTACTTCTATTATATTACTAATGAATTTATGAATTGCTAAATAAGTTGGTTAAAAGTAATGTTTTAGAGTAAGTCACTTTTACGAGTTTTCAAGATGTTACTATCGGGTAGCAAAAATCACCCAGTTAACAACAACATCGCGATTCTGGAAGAAACTGCAAGATGCTTTAGGCACGAAATTATACTTCAGTACAGCCTATCATCCATAAACTGATGGCCAATCTGAACGGATTATTCAGATTCTAGAGGATATGTTGAGATGATGTATACTTGAGTTTAATGGTTCGGGAGAACCGTACCTGCTGTTGATCGAATTTGCGTATAATAACAGTTTTCAGTCAAGCATTAAAATGGCACCGTATGAAGCTTTGTACGGACGCAAATGTCATACACCTCTGTATTGGACTGAGCTCAGTGAGAATAAGTTACACGGAGTTGATTTGATAAAAGATTCAGAACAGAAAGTGAAATTGATCCAAGATTATTTGAAAGCAACATCTGATCGTCAGAAGTCTTACGCAGACTTGAAACGAAAATATATAGAACTTGAAATCGGTGATAAAGTATTTCTGAAGGTATCTTCGTGGAAGAAAGTGCTTTGATTTGGACATAAAGGTAAATTAAGTCTGAGGTTCATCGGACCGTACGAGATCATTGAACGAGTTGGACCTGTTGCATATAGATTAAGATTGTCCTCCGAGTTAGAAAAGATACACAACATATTTCATGTTTCGATGCTTTGTAGATATCGATCCGATCCGTCGCATATGATTTCCCCATCTGAAATTGAAATCCGGTCTGATATGACTTATGAAGAGGAACCGATACGTATCTTAGCTCGTGAAGTGAAAGAGTTGAGAAACAAGAGAATTCTGTTAGTGAAAGTATTATGGAATCGGCACGGAATTGAAGAGGCTACATGGGAGCCTGAAGATTTAGTGAGACAACATCCGACTCTGTTTAACGGTAAGATTTTCGAGGACAAAAATCCCTAAGGGGGGAGAATTATAATAGTCTGGTTTATACCCTAGTCGGAATATTGGTTTCGAAACCCCAAATTCGAGTCCAAATAATATTTTAATATTATTTTCTATGCCGTTGATATGTGATTAAGCATGTGGTAAATTTTCATGAGCTAATTTATCTGTCCGTGTGTTTAATTTGATAAAAGGATTGAATTGCATCAAATGCAAAATTAGTGTGCTTTATGAAAAGATGTCTATTTGTTATGTCTTTTTAAGTGTGAGGACTTATGTGGCAATTAAGCCAATTATATGGCTAGTGGACGGCATTGAATGATGAAATGCATAATTATATGTTTTTATATATTAAAAACATTAGTTAAAATTTTATTTTATATTAATATGTTATATTATAATAAAAGAAACATGATAGTGGATAATAGAATGTCTAAATAACCATGGTATTAGTTTGTCCTATATGTTTAATGGATGGGCATTTTAGTAATTGAATAAATAATATTAGATTAAAGAAACAAAAGATGAGTGTTCATCTTTTATTTTTCTCTTGCTTGACCTAAAAACACTAAAGAAAAAGAAAGAAAACTTTGGCTAAGCATTCGACACTTACAAGCCAAAATTAAGGTATGATTTCGTTTCAAATTTTGATAATTTCTACGTTTTTGCAATCCTTGCTTTAGGAGCTACAAAACCCATGTATTAATTTTGTGAATTGATGATGTTTGTGTGATATGCCATTGATAATATGTTAAGCTTTTTGATGATTTTTGGTGTTAAATAAAAGATTTGTGCTAGATGAACATGTTTTGTTCTTGAAGTTTTGTTGAATTTAGCAAAATAGGGCTAAATTGAGAGAATATTATTTTGGGGGAATAATTTGTGAATTTGATGAATTGTATGGGTTTGTATGATGTTTATATACATTCGGCTAAGCTTGGTTGTGTATTAATTTTATGAATTTGATGTTTTGAGAAAAATGGACTAAATTGATATATTGTGCAAATGTGAGGGTTAATTTGTAAATAGCCCTAAATATGTGTGTATGGATTGAATGGGATGAATTAGTGAATAAAAGGTTAATTTTGAATATGTTTAGATCAAGAACCGAGGAAAACGGATTTGGATCACGGGAAAGTGAAAGTAACTGAGTAACCATTTTCACTCCGACATATCGAATCCGAGGTAAGTCATATTGCAAATAATTGTAATTGTATTGAATTTAGCTTATTTACAGGACTATAAATAATAATGAATGTTTATGAGATGCCATGTATATGAATTCCGGGATAAGGTCGATATAGTGATAAGTCTGAGAAGTCAAGTATGAACTTAGGAATACAAGGGTATCTATTCCGTGTTAACATGTAAGACCACGTCTGGGACAGCGGCATCAATATCTGAATATGAATAAGACTGCATGCGGGACGAAGGCATCGATATCCGATACGAATAAGACCTCGCGGGATAGTGGTATCGATATCTGAATACGAATAAGACCCTGTCTGGGACAGTGGCATCAATATTTGAATATGAATAAGACCCTGTCTGGGACAGTGGCATCGATATCTGAGTACGAATAAGACCCTGTCTGGGACAGTGGCATCAATATCTGAATACGAATAAGACCATGTCTAGAACAGTGGGATCGATATTTGAGTACGAATAAGACCTTGTCTGGGACAGTGGCATCAATATCTGAATATGAATAAGACCCTGTCTGGGACAGGGCATCGATATCTGAATACGAATAAGACCCTGTCTGGGACAGTGGCATCAATATCTGAATATGAATAAGACCCTGTCTAGGACAGTGGCATCAATATCTGATTACATTTAAGACCACGTCTGGGACGTTGGCATCGATATGAACTTTACGTGTAAGACCATGTTTGGGGCATCGGCATCGTATTCATTAGTATAAGACCCTATCTGGGATAGTGGCATCGATATCTGATTACATGTAAGACCTCGTCTGGGACGAAGGCATTGTACGTCTATTGGAATATAAGGTAAGTTGATTTGTACACTAAGTGTGTATATAAGGTAAGTCACTATGTGATCCAAATATGATGATTACGTATATTGGAATATCAATATGATATGTGAAATTGAGCATGAAAAGCTAAGTATTTATATATAATTCCTGAATTGATGATGGTGGCAAATGTGGCCAAAAGTATGAACCAAAGTATATATGTGAGAAGTTGGTTATGTATAAGAAATGTACTTATGATTTTATATGCTTATATGCTTACATATGTAGTTTATTTGTATATGACTTACTAAGCTTTTGGAAAGCTTACTCTGTGTGTGTGTGATTTTTCTATTTTATAGGTCGTCAAAGCTATTGAAGGCTCAGGATCGTCAAGGATTGCCATCACACTATTAAACTTATTTTGGTACACTTTGAAAATGTAGATAACTAGATATGGCATGTATAGACTAGTATTTGAGATAAGTTGTTATGTGAACTTAGCCATGTGATTTGGCTAGTCATGTTTTGGTAAATTGCTCAAATGACTATGATATGTGAAGTATGTTTTGGTATGATTAGTTGAGATATGAAATGGTTATGTGATGGTAAGAATATATATGAATGATGCTTGTCCATATATGAGTTTTAGTTTGTAATTTGGCGTGAATAAGATTAGCATTGAATGTATAGATTGAATGGTAATATTGGTATGTTTTTGGTTGCCATATATGTATATATGTTTTGGTATGTATTGCTTGTAGGTATGACCCTTAAGGGTGGCATTTTGGCCTTGAAAATGGCCTATAATGTCACACGGTTGAGGCGCACGAGCATGACTCATGACCGTGGGTGTGTAGCAGGTTGTAGTTTAATAGCATACAGCCTTGACACGGAGGTGTCAACTAGTCGTGGTGTACAAGTCAGTAGCTAGCTAATAGGACACACGACCATGGCACACGGGCGTGCTTAGTGGCCGTGGTGGGGAAGTCAGTATATGGCCTAAGATTACACGGCCTGAGCACATGAGTGTGCCTGGTGGCCGTGGTGACCAAGTCAATATAGCACCACGAGGAGGACACACGGGGGTGTCTAGTAGCCGTGGAGGGCACACGGTCTCCTTCCACGGGCGTGTTTCCCCTGTAGTTTAGAAAAGTTTTAATTTTTCCATGAAATCTGTATGTGATCTGGTTGTGTCCCGACTCATTCTATAAGCATGCCTAGGGTCTCGATGACTCATTCAAGAGACAATATGTGTTTGAATTCAGTAAATGCTATCCGATTTGTTGGGTAACGCTCTTAACCTTAATCCGGCAACGAACACGGGATAGGGGTCTTACATTCACACACGGGATAAGACATATGCGTATCATGACCATGTGAGTGATACGAGCCATAGATACGGTCGTGTGGCCTTATTTTGAGCAAAAATTTTCTAAGTGTTCGTAAGCTTCCGGTTCATTCCCGAACCGCCCTATATGTATGTTTTGGGTTTCATAGGCCCATAATTGGGACGTTATGAATACAATTGAAAAGTTCTAAGTTGGGATGAAAATTTATGGCTCGATTTAGTTTGATTAAGTATGTTAAGTCCGGTAATGCCTCGTACTCGGTTCTAGCGTCGAATATGGGTAAAGGGTGTTACGTTTAGTGGTATCAGAGCTACGGTTTAGTCGATTCTCAGACTAACATAGCGTATGCATGACTTTAGCTATACATGCCATACGTATGAGTACATACATAATGATAGTGTGACGACTCCTGACGATTTATATTATGTTCTCATATAGTAAATGGATCCCGACAGAGCAGTGGCGGATGATGTAGAAAATGTGGCTTGCCCCCGCCCAAGGGACGGTGCCAGCGAAATGAAAAAATAGACCAAATGGATCATGAGTTAGAGAGGAGGAGAAGAGGCTAGGGAAGCCTTTCTCCATATGATGAATGCCTGGTATACAGAGTTCGTTTGAACAAACCCAAACGCATAATGATAAACCGTAAAAGTAACATATTTTAGGCCCACATTTAGCATGCTTTTGGATGATTTAAGCCTTGAATTGTGTAATTTGGTGCTCTTAATCCTTTGTTTTCATGTTTTATACTTAGGAGAGCACCGGATGACGAAAAGAATGAAAAATAGGCCCAAAACAGAGTAAATGGGCCATATCATGAAATCCACACAGCCTGGGCCCAAGATCACACGGCCGTGCCCCATTCAACAGGTTCGAACACGGCCTGGCCACGACTTACATGGGCGTGTGCCATGGGCGTGTCCCTGTCACAGGAAAGAAGAGCTTCACTCGGATTTGGATACTTAGGGGCAAAGAAACATATTCAAAAGCCTATATAAACACCCTACGTATGACCAGAAGAGGGGAACCCAAGGCTTTAGTCAGGGGGCATCCAACTAGGCCAAAGAGGGTAGATTTGTGGAGATTTACTTGAAGAGAGCCAGTTGATCCATCTCAAAAGGCCGGAATTATATTGAAGACGGAGGATCTCTCCTTCAATTTCTTCAGGGGGTTTTAAGGATTTCTTATGTTTTGTTTTATCTTTTCTTTTGAGATGTTTCCTATTACTGTTATGAACTAAACCCTTAGATACCTGAGGAGGATGAAACCTAGGATGAATCTTGTTATCGTTTGCTGAACTATATGATAAATATTTGACTTGTTCTTAATTATGTGTTCTTAATTCTTGTTTTGATATTTCCGGGATATTAATTCAAGTATGATGTGCTTAGGTGGAGGAGTAAAAGTCCCTACCTAAGAGTAGATCTAGTATAGTTAAGCGGAGTTGATCGCGCGCCTAGAGATAGGGTGATGAGATTTTACCGGATTAGGGTGAAACCTAATATGAGAGTCCATAAATCGAGTTAATGCGATTCTAGGGGTTTTAATTAGAAAGAGATTTCAATTAATCAACCAAGGGTTGGATGTTAGTCGCCTCGAGAAAGGGATTAATATAACTTAGGGAATCTTATAGATCAAGTCAAGTGAATAAATCATCTGGTTCAGAGTTAGATAACAAGTGAAGTCTAGGTGGATTCTTCCTTGGGTGTCGTTTTAATCAATTGGTTTTTGCTCAAGTTATTTTCCCAAATTCAGTCTTCTCTGTCTTAGAGTCTTTAGTTTAGTAGTTAATTAATTTTAGATTAGATAAACAAATTATTTAATTCTTAGGCTAAATAATAAAAAGGAAGTTAGTATTAGTACTTTTGGTTCCTTTGGGTTCGACATTCCGGTCTTGCCTTAACTATACTATTATTTGATAGGTACGCTTGCCTCAAATCGTTATCATATTTAGTTTCTAGGTTTGATCATTCTTTTTATAAATTTTAAGACTTTGACATCGCGAAAACAACGATCACGCAACCCCCTCCACCCCTACCTATTCCTCAGCTTACCCTTGTAGCTCCCCAAGTTGTAGAAATGGTAAGAAGGGAAAATGTAACACCCTTTACCCGTGTCCGACACCAGGACAAGATATGCGGCATTACCGGACTTAAACATAAACATTTATACAAAACCGGGCTATAAAATTTCATTCCATTTAAAATCACTCATTCACATGCAAATCGTCCCTTATATGGGCCCTCAAGGCCCAAAACAATCATTGGGAACTGTTTGGGACTAAACCGAGAACTTAGGAAACCCTAAACAGACTTATAAATTTTTTCATCAAAACAAGGGTCACACACCCGTGTGGCTTGGGACACGCCCGTGCGAGCAGGTCGTGTGGTCACACATGCCCATGTCCTCAGCACATGTAACTCTCTGTTTATGACGTCACCAAAAAAATAGGGTCACGCGGCCAAGTCACACGCACGTGTGCTTAGGCCGTGTGATGAATTAAATTTCAAAAAATAAATGCAGACTTCACACGCCCTGTGTAACACCCCAAACCCGGTCAATACGCCACAACCGAATCTGGTATGTCACTGAGTAAAATATTTTGGAGAAAATTTAGTTAATGATTAAATTTTAGTGAAAAACTCTTTGTAATTCTATATTTGTAGAAATCAGATGTTTAATAAGTTAAAACTGAAAATTTACTTTGAAATTCCATAAATAAAACTTTTAAACTAAGTGGATAAATCATAGGTTAGAAAACATTTGTTTCATTTTAAGAAAACTAGAATTAATACTTTGAAACCGTTTGCATTTGAATGTAGAAACTTAAATTTTGGAAATCATTTAAATTGTAAAAACACTTAATTTATATTTTACTATCAACAATTTAGATTACTCGTGGTAAGATTTTAAAAAAAAAAAAAAACCATACCATAGCGTTTTTATAGTTTAGAAAACTTTGGGCTCAATTATTAAATTAATCAAGTGATATACTTAATCATGTTTAGAATAAATCCCAAAGCATATAAATAATCCAAAAACCATAATTAAAGAGGCCTTATTACAAACCCAAAATAAAACAAAAACCAATTTAAAATAAATTAAAGTACCCCAAATCGAAGTTCATGTAAAATCAAATTTTATTGCATGGCCTCCTCGAGCTCATCCTATCCTCATCCGCGATCTCACGAATCACCTGAAATGATAAGGGAGAAGGTGAGTCACCAAGACTCGATGCATAATCCTCTCCCTGATAATGCAAAAATTCTTACACAATTTATAATCAAGCAACATATATATTATGCACCCAACCTAGCCATCCATAACACCTTTACTACCCCGTGTGGTACCAAACCACTGGTGGTGCCAAACCACTGGTGACCCAAAGTCACGATATCCAAAAATGTGATACCAAATCACTGGTGACTCAAAGTCACGAATAATCCATCTGTGGGGCCAACCCACGTGTGATACCAAATCACTGGCGACGATCCCATATCTCAAAAGTGGGGCCAACGCACGGTGGTGTTAATCCACAGGGACAAGTCGCTATGAGGTGCCAAACCTCTGGTGTCCCAAAGACACAAATGTGATACCAAATCACTGGTGACCAAAGTCACGAATAATCAAGTTGTGGGACCAACCCACGTGTGATACCAAATCACTGGCGACGATCCCATATCTCAAAAGTGGGGCCAACCCATGGTGGTGTTAATCCACAGGGACAAGTCGCTATGAGGTGCCAAACCTCTGGTGTCCCAAAGACACAAATGTGATACCAAATCACTGGAGGTGCCAAACCTCTGGTGTCCAAAGACACGGATATCAAATTCTTCCCCCTCCACTCATGTTCCCAAACCAATGTATTAATAGTATAAAACATGCCATCATATTTTGATATGATCATATAACATATTTAAATCGTAGATCATGATATCAATCAATCATATATTAACATCATATCAAAATGGACTTACCCGAATTCTTGCACATACCCTTCAAGATATCAAATCAAGATCTCATAGTATTTCACTTTAATAAAACGATTAGTATATATATATACATATCACCAAATTATAAAGTGTGTAAGATACACACCTTTCACCAACGCAAATACTAACTTCTGAAGATCCGATCTACCGCACTAGATCACCTTGTCCTACATTCAGACAAACCACAAAACTATTAACAAGACCATTCGGCCAACATCACATCTTAATCCCAATAGCCTTAGGCTTTTCATCCTCAAAAAGAATAATGAATCGACATGAATCCTTACCACTTGACTTACCAACCTTTGATCGCTAGAGAAGTAAGGCTTAGATCAAATGTTTCCAAAGTCCCAAATAGCCTAAAAGAATGATCGATTCCTAATAATGGTTAGAACTTTGCAAACAAATGCCCAAAGATTCGGCCTTTGTCCACAAGAAAACGACTTAGAAAGGAAAAAGAAATAACGGAAATACGGCCATGAACACTTACCTATCTTCCGAAACCGATTGAAGAAAACCAAATGAAGACCTACCCTTGTTGATATTCGGCCAAGACAAATCAAAAAGAGAATGGGAAGTTTCGGCAATATGTTTTAATGGTGAAGGGAATTTCGGCTATGGTTGATTTGTAATAACAAAAAAGGATTCGGCTAGAGTGGAGAAAGAGAAAAGAAAAGGAAGAAAAAGAAAGAAATTGCAATGGGAGAAGGATATTTTCGGTTTTGAGCAAAAGTGGAAGAAAGAAAAAGAGAAATGGGGAGAAGGAAGATTCGACTAACCACTAAAGAAGAAGAAAAAGATGAAGGGGAAGAGAGTTGGTTTTAGGCTACAAAGAAAACGAAATATGAGAGAGACTCAAATGGATATTCGGCCAAATGCCAAAGAGAAGAATTTGGTAAACCACAATGGTCTTTTTGGTTTTGACACAAAACAAGAAAACAATACCAAAACTAAAACAAAATTTCACCTTATTGCCAAGGACATATTCGGCTATAGAGAGAGTTTGTGG
Source organism: Gossypium bickii (assembly GCA_025503065.1). NCBI lineage: Eukaryota > Viridiplantae > Streptophyta > Magnoliopsida > Malvales > Malvaceae > Gossypium > Gossypium bickii. Next base: position 27,384,990 of record CP106714.1, on the reverse strand, counting down.
AGAGAAAAGAAATTGATGCTCAAATGCTTAGGAAAAATGGCCAACAAGCTACCAACCTACCAAAGCCTCCAACAAAAATCGGTCAACCCCTCTCCTAGACCAAAATGCCGTCCACATACATGGACTAATGTCCATAGAAGAGTTTCCAAAACAACTTCCTTAAGCCAAGCCTTATGTCCCCCCATCCTTCCATAAATCTTAATATTCCTTTCCCAAAGTTCAAGCTTTCCTAAACTAATATTCAACTTGCCATAAAATTGAAAGTCCAACCTTCCATAATTTGAACTTAGCCTACACTTAATGCTAGGATGCATAAAAATAAAGTCCTCAAAATGCATTCCATGCTACTCGAACCACTTCCCTCAAGCAACCTTTCATGCGCCTTATCCACTATGCCACTAACTCCTCTTGTGTTAGAATTTAACACTTAAATTAACTTAAGTGTCAAATTCACTTAATCCACTTCACTAAATTTTCAATACTAAAAATTATTCTAGCTTAGCTAATAATTCCAAACCTTCACACAAATATACTAAGCACACAATAAACATCCTATCCGAGCTAACACAATAAAATCTCTAAGGTAAGGATTCTTCGAGGATTCTATAACCACTTTTTATTCATTAAGATAGTGTTGATTAATCGATATTATTATAGAGACTCTATCGCTTGATCTTTCATCTTGAGATCGTACGGATTTTTATGGTAAGCAGACTTCACTCTTAAGATCAATCGTTTGTAACAACGTAATATTAGTTTGGACTAATATTTATTTTTAATGAAGGCAAGCAAGATCGAATCAAAAGGGGTAGTGATTGGTGATCGAAACGATAAACGAAGGGCTGTTTCGGTGATTCGAGACTTTCCATCGGGTTGTGGACCCTCATCTGGTGAGAATCAACTATTCGAAGTTGTTCGCAATTGTGAGGAATAGATGATTTGAGATTTTCCACTGGGTTGTGGACTGTCAACTGGAGAGAATCAGCAAATAGTGGTTATTCACGATTCCGAGGGTAAAAACCTAGACCTTTTGTCTTAGAGTAGATTTACTATATAGTGTACATGATCTAATCGAGCGTTAAAAATATTTTTAGGTGTCGACGATCAGGAAAATGTAGTGCTTATCGTAATCAGGTGTGTAATCTCTCATCGTATTTGATGGGTTAGATAATTATATCGTGTTAATGATAAATCGCTTGATTAAATCACATGTTAGTGAAATCTGTATTAAAACTGTGAAAATTACTAAATTACCCTCAATAGGCCAAATCGATAAAATTAACTATATGGGCCAAATGTGATATTTGCTATTTGGGCCAAAATGTGATATTTACTATATGGGCCAAATGTGATATTTGCTACATGGGCCAAAATGTTATATTTGCTATGTGGGCCAAAATGTGATATTTGCTATATGGGCCAAAATGTGATATTTGCTATATGGGCAAAATGTGATATTTGCTATATGGGCCAAAATGTGATATTTGCTATATGGGCCAAATGTGATATTTGCTATATGGGCCAAAATGTGATATGGGCCAGATTGTGATAATTGTTATAATGGGCCATATTGTTCGTAATAAATATTTGAATGAATTGTTGTAAATGAATATGTATTATATACATGAATTGAATGGGATGGGAGATTGATGAAGAGAAGTTCTGGTAGCTTTGCTACATAATTCTGGTGAATCTGCCACAAATCTGAAAAATGGCAATGCCATGTAAACTCTGTGAATCTGGTGGCTTATCTACAAATTGATATAAACGGCTTAATGCCTATTTTGGTGTGTTGGCGGGGTGGGTGACTAAAGCTCCCCACAGTGTCTTTGGGTAATGCACGTGGTCCATGAGCGAATGGAACTAGGTTTGGTTTGGGAATTGCATATCACATACATATTATATACATGTTATTATGCTATAATTGTAAATGGGCTTTGGCCCAATAAATGCTTAATTGGATTCTGGGCCCAGTGGACAATGATAAGTGGGTTACACACTGAGTTCTAGTAACTCACCCCGTTTTCCTTACCCTTCTCAGGTAATGAACAGTGATGGGGACTTGGGCCGTGGACGACTCAGTGGAGGCCATACTACGAATAATGGGTTATTTAAATTTTGGATTTCTTTTAAGTACTTTTTATTATTTTGCTATTTTAAGTTAAGTTGTAATAAGGCCTCTGGATAAATTTTAATGTTGTTTTACGTTTGATGGATTTTATAATTTGCTTGAATACTATAAGTGGGATTTTTCTAAAAATTGAAATAAATGTTTTTCTCAAATGGATATGGAAAAAAAAAGGTTTCATAATAACTTTCGTACATATTTTAACTCGGAAAATTTTCGGTTAACAATATTCTTCAAATTTTTCCAAAAATTATTTTCAAACTCTTTTAAATATTCTCGAAATATTAATTTAATTTTTCTAAGTTTCAATTTATAAATTCTTACATCTCAAATTGTTTGATTTATCAATCAACCCTAGTTTTCAATAAACTCCACATCAAGATTTTTTTTTGAAACTCTGTTTTCTTTAAATCCTTAAAAGAATAGATGTATATTCATTCCGTGTGACATGTCAAATCTGGTCTTAATTCATAGACCGGGTTTGGGGTGTTACATTTTATGGTATCAGAGCCTAGTTTCAAAACTCGGCTGTGGTTTAGGTTCAGAAACATTCCTATTCAAAACTGTTTTGAATTATAGAACTTATGTTTTTAAAGGAAGTATGGCACCACGAGTATCCGACATCAAGTCAAGTAAGTATATGTGAATTGAATAATTCTTATTATTGTGATATGACTATAGGAATACTTTAGAACTTTTAGTTTTAGGTGTTGAAACTATAGAGATTGAGACTATAGGATGTGTTTGCGAAAACAACTCTACTTCTTATATCTCATAAAATATCTTCAATAAACACTGAAATAGTATACTGATTCATAAACTTGTAATCAGATTAAACCGAAATAGTCAATATGAGCGCTAAAGGACGTGAACGTGGTAGACGTGGCCGTGGTAGGGGCCGAGGTGCTAGGGTTACGTCTGAAGCGTCGGGACATATGCCGGAAATAGACGCACCTGCATCATCCGGGACTAAGACTGGATCACATGACCATATGAGGGAGGACATTGCCTTGACCCAAGCAATGTTGTGAGTCCTAGAAAGGGTTGCTGGGGCTAGAACTGGGCCAGCAGCTCGTGGATCAATTTCGGAATGACTTAGATCAAGTGGTGCAGAGGTTTTTAAGGGTGTCTCGGGGGTAGCTCCAAATGTCGCGGAGTATTGGCTCGAGGCTGTGGAGCGGATCATGGATGACCTGGAGTGTACTGCTGGGTAGAAACTAAGAGGAGCAGTGTCTTTACTGAGAGACGAGGCGTATCAATGGTGGCTTACTGTTCGGGAAGGCACTCAGGCCGACCGTGTTACTTGAAATTTCTTTAAAATTGCATTCCAAGGAAAGTATGTCGGGGCAAGCTATGTGGATGCCCGAAGGAAGGAATTCCTGAATTTGGTTCAAGGAAATAAGATGGTGGCTGTTTACGAAGCAGAATTTCTACGTTTGAGTCATTATGCTCTGACTATAGTGCCAACTGACATGAACGTTGTGTACGCTTTGAGGACGGGTTGAATAATGAGTTGCGGGTACTGATAGCCCTACAACAAGAAAGGACTTTTGCCACGCTTGTAGAGAAAGCCAAAATAGCTGAAGAGGCTAAGAACTTGGAGCGGCAAAACCGAGAAAGAAATAGAGGCAAGGGCAGAGGGATTTTAAGTACTCTCGTGTTCTCTTAAAAGGTTTCGTAAGAGGCCGGGAATGATGAGCCACTCAAGCTAGAGCACTGCTTGCTACTAATCGATTCAACCATGTGCCGATGTGGGAAGACGACACACAGGTGAATCTTTGGAAGAGAACTGGTGGTTGTTTCAAATGTGGTTCTAAAGACCATCAGCTTAAGAATTGTCCTCGATGGACTACTCCGACTCAAGAAGCTCGTAACCATGATGCACAGCCAGCTAGAGGCGATCAGCAGCCATCGAGGGGCCGTGGACCAGGTCGAGGTGGTAATGGCGTAGGTCGAGGTCAAGGTGCACCGAGCAGAGGTAATGGATTCAGGGGTAACACGGAGGCGAGGCAGTCAGAGTTAGTTTATGCGGTCAGACACCGAGAAATGTTTGTAATGGTGAGTAGTTGTAAGAGAAATAAATGTTCAGCTAGGCTTGTTTTTTTGAGAAAATATGTTGAAAAATGATTTACGAGCCTAGGGGCAAAAATCGTAATTTTGCATAGTACAAGGGCAAAATGGTCATTTTTGCCTAAGTGTAGATTTTGATGCATTATGATCATAGAATGATCTAAGTGAATGAATTTTATTGTTATAAATCAAGAAGAGCATGGAATTAACCTTGACCGGGGAAAAGATAAGGTTACGAATGATGGGCTATGTGCGTGATCTAGTCGACGTGTTTTGCACTGAGGTAAGTTTACGTGTAAACGATGCATTTTTATATACATTGTGGTTGTTAACTGGTGTGTAGCACAATTGAGAACATGTATGATTCATGTGGATTTAATGTGGTAGTTATTGAATAACTCTAGTAGGAATGATGGAATGGATATGTAAGTGTGTTATGTCAGAATTTAACGGTGGGCTAAGTGCGATACCACCTTAATACTTAATTACGATGGGCTATGTGCGATACCATCGTCTATTTATCATTTGGTGGGCTATGTGCGATGCGACCGTAACTAACCCCTGGGTGGGCTATGTGCGATATCACCCCAAATAAATATGATGGTGGGCTAAGTGCGGAACCACCTAGAAATTGATCTTGAGTAGTTGATCACTAGATGGTGATGTGTTAAATTATGTGACATTGTGATGCCAAGTGCAGGGAGTTATGCTAATGAATGTATACATTGATCTTGTGACATGATTGGAATGTGGAAATGGGAGAAATGAGTAAGCATGATTATGAATGTGGATTGTTTCTTGTTCAGTATGTATTGCTATATGCTAAAATGTTATATTGTTTACATGTAAACTTACTAAGCTTAAAGCTTACTCCCCTTCTCTTTTCCCTTGTTATATAGAGTTTAAGAGTCGAGCTAGGATACGTGGATAGCAAAAAAATCACCCACACTATCAGCTCACTTCGGTATATCTAGACTTAGTGATTTTGTATATGGCATGTATAGGAGCTAGATTAGTTAGATCATTTTGTCATTTTGGCCAAAAGTGTGTTGGCCCCTTATTAAAAATAACTATTTTGTATATGGCCATGTGATAAACCGCAATATGTTCATATTTTAATCCCACATTTAACATACTTTTGGATGATTTATCCCCCAAATTGTGGAATTTGGTGCTCCTAATCCTTTAATTTCATGTTTTATACTTAGGAGAGCTCCGGATGATGAAAAGAACGAGAAACGGGCCAAAAACAGAGAAAATAGGCCAAAGCACGAAATTTACATGGCCTTGGCCCAAGCCACATGGCCATGCATCTTTAGCAGACCCGAACACTGCCTGGCCTCGATTTACATGGGCGTGTGCCACGGGAGTGTTCCTGCCATGACCTATTTTAATTTCACTCAGATTAGGATACTTAGGGGCGAAGAAAGACATTCCAAAAGCCTATATAAACACCCTAAGTGTGACCTAAAAGGGGGCGGTTCAGGTGGGCCGAAGAGCCAAGCCAGAGAGGCCAGAACTGTGGGATTTACTCGAAGAAAGCCAGTTGATTCATCTCAAGAAGCCGGAATCATACTCAAGACGGAAGATCTTCCCTTTAATTTCCTTCAGGGGTTTTTAGGGTATTTCTTATGTTTTGTTTTATACTTCTTCTGATATATATTCTTTTATAATTATGAACTAAACCTTTCAAATACCTGAGGGGGATGAAACCTAAGATGGATCTTGTTATTGTTTTCTGAACTATATGATAAATACTTAATTTGTTCTTAACTATGTGTTCTTAATTCTTGTTTTGATATTTCAGGATATTGATTCAAGTATTGATGTGCTTAGGCAGTGGAGCAAAAGTCCCTATTTAAGAGTAGATCTAGCATAGTTAAGCAGAGTTAATCGCAATCCTAGAAATAGGATGACGAAAATCTACCGGATTAGGGTCAAACCTAATATGGGAGTCCATAGGTTGAGTTAATGCAATTCTAAGGGTTTTAATTAGAAAGAGATTTCAATTAATCAACCTAGGGTTAGACGTTAGTAGCCTCGAAAGAGGTATTAATATAAATTTGGGAATCCTACGGATCAAGTCAAGTGAATAAATCATCTGGTTCAGAGTTAAATAACAAGTGAAGTCTAGGTGGATTCTTCCTCGGGTATTGTCTTAATCATTTGGTTTTCTCAAAAAGTATTTTCCCCAATTCATTCTCTGTGTCTTAGCATCCTTAGCTTAGTAGTCAGTTAATTTCAGATTGAACAACAATTCCTTTAATTCTTAGGCTAAATAATAAAAAGAAAGTTAGTATTAGTACTTTTGGTTCCCTTGGGTTTGGCATCCCGATCTTGCCATAGCTATTCTACTGTTCGATAAGTGCGTTTGCCTCAAGTCATTGTCACAGTTAGTTTCTAGACTCGATCATTTGTTATATAAATTTTAAGACTCTAACACACAATCGCCATGGTTGATGGCTCACCTTATCTTTTATAAAAATATGAAATTATTCATGGAAGTTCATATTGCAATTATGCATTATTTGTCGATATATTGTATGGATTTATGGGATGCGAGCTAGAGGGGTGAAAAAAGCTTGGCAAATAGCCTTGTTTTGGTCCACATGGGTAGGCACACGGGCGTGTGTCTAGGCCGTGTGAAGTCTGCACCTTGCACCAGGAATTTAAACCGCCACACGGCTGAAGCACATGGACGTGTGCATACACCATATGGATAGGTCAGAATGCCAAGGTTTCACACACGGGCTAGGGCCACGGGCGTGTCTAGGCCGTGTGGATTAATCAGAGATGGCCACAGATCAGTAGCATGGATGTGCGTTGGAACACCCCATACCCAAGTTCGGGGCTAGGACTGGATACAAGACATTACTAGAACTTTCTTAAACATATACTTACGGGCTACAAAATTTCGTTCCGAATTAAAACTTCTCTTTCCTAGACAAACATACATTTCACGGGCCTACGAGGCTTTAAACCTGCATCTGGAATCTTTCGGAACTCAACCGGAAAATTTTCCTCACAATAGGGGTCACACGCCCATGTGACTTGGGACACGCCCGTGTTCCCCTAAGACATGCCGGAGTCTTTCACCCGTGGTCAACACTGACTAATTACACATGGCCTTGACACGCCCGTGGCCTTAGACCTTGTGACATACCTTGACATACTGACTTATTCACACAGCTTAGAGCACACGCCCATGTGCTAACCGTGTGTCATACACACAACCTATAAAAACTGCCGTGGGGTTAGCCCATGGTCGATTCTGACTTAAGACACTAACATGCAGGGAACACACGGCCTAGACACACGCCCATGTGTCTATCCGTGTGGGCACTTAGAGGCTATTTACCAAACCAATTGCCACCCTGAAATCAAGATAAATTTCAAGCTAAATTCATCAACTCAAATATTTCATCTAACATGAACAACGATATATACTTCATTGACAAAGAAACACATACATACTTAGTCAAGCTTGACCAATATCTTTAGCCATATATGAAAAGAATAGTGAACTTGATAGCCAATACTTTGGCTCTTCTTAAAACATATTTGTCGAAACCATTTTTAAAATACTTTTGAAAAACGGGGATCGACTTTAAAAAATAAAAATGGAGTCGCCACCAATCCCTTTTACTTAGGTGTCATTGGATCACCTTTGTAAAACGTTTTGTTTTAAAACATTTGATTTTAGTCCATGACAAACAAGAAAACGGGTTCGGGAGTCGGTTACGTATGAGGAAGGGTTAGCACCCTCATAACGCCCAAAAATTGGTACCCAGTAGATAAAATCATGTCCTATTGTCAAAAATTTGAAAAATTTTAAAATATAATCCTTTTTATTAAAAATAAAACCGAGACTTACCTATCTCAAAGAAATAAAATATTATACCCAGTAAGTTAGGATATAAAATTTTATGGCTTTGAAATTAGGCTCACCTCTATTTAGAAAATTCTTATCTCGAGACACAAAACATCATATCCAGTAAGTTAGGATACAGCGTTTGAATTCCCGAGAATAAGTTTTGAATTGAAAATTTATGAATTTTTTTTAAAAGAAAAGGATACTTAATATTTTAAGTTCAACGATAAAAATCGAAACCCAGTGAGTTAGGGCACAATTTTTCTCGAAGTCCCAAATATTAAATATCACCTTATTTTTTAAAACTATTTGAAATAAATGTGTCAATTTAAAAGGTACTTTTATAGAAAAATGGTTTGAGTAAAATATTGCATGAATACATTACAACATAATATATTTAATAGCAATTCTACATGTCTACAAATTATACTAACAAATAAATAATAAAAGAATATAACATGAATAAATATATAAAATACTATGTCAAGCAATAATAACGATTAAAAGTACTAAATAAATAAACATGGGATAAAATAAGTAGCAATAATTGAAATAACAAAATCAAACGAAAAGGGAATTAAACATTGAATGAATATTATGACAAAAATATGATGGTTTATAAAACGATTATATATACATAATAACAATATTTTAAATGAAAAAATTTAAAAAATAAGAATATTTATAACAAATACCTAATTTAGTAATTTGATACATATATAAATGATTATACACAATAAAAACAATTAGTAAATAGTATATAATAATTTTATATAAAAATGTATATAATATAATAATCATAAAATTACGCATATAATATAAACAAATAAAATATGTTATAAATAAATTTTATATAAAATGAGATTTTAGAGATAATATATAATATAATAATACTAAAATTTAAAAATATACAACATATAACTAATATATAAATTATGAAATAATATATATAATACAAATAATATTAAACCAAATAAAATAATACATAGTAGTAATTATATATAAAGATAATATAAAAATATACGAATTTATAATATTAGTATACGAATAATAATAAAAATATAAAAAATTTAATATGACAAAATATATTAAAATAATATTAGAATAATTTAATTTAAATAAAAGGTAAAAAAAGGGTTTTAAAAATAAATAAAGGGGCCAGGATCAAATAACAATAAAATAAATATAAAGGGGTTTAATTAAAACATGAACCACATTGCAAGGGATTAATATGGCAATTATGCCAAATTTTCAAAACGACATCATTCAAAATTAACCTTTAAAGCGCCCGAGGGACTCAATTGAAATAAAAACAGTCTTTCACGGTTAAATCAAAAAATAAAGAAAAAACTATTCAGACATAATTGTAAATTTTAAAAAATGCGAAAGGACCTGTAGGGCAATTAGACCCTTAAACAAAAACACGCAGATCCTCCCCGGGTCAGGTCAACGCGCGGGTCACAGGCCTTTAAACGACGTCGTTTTAACGCTTATTGGTTTAAGCAAAAACGACATCGTTTTATACTACTATATAAGCTAATATTTAGGCAAAAAAAATCATTTGGTTCTCTGCTTTAAAAAAAAAAATTTAGAAACACTCTCAAAGGCCTTCCCCTCCTCTGACGGAGTCTGGTCATCGGGCTCAGGGGCCTCTGCCCCACGAGCCACACGTGCTGTCACCTACGGCGATGCAAAGGTAACATTTTGCCTCCTTTATACTTTTTTTAATATTATTTTGTATGAAAAATAGCATAAGAAAAAGGAAAATCACCTCTGTAAAAGGATTTTGATGTTTTTATTTCTCTTTTTTTTTTTGTATATTCTGTCTGTATATGTATTTCTCTGCCTATTTGGTGTTGTTTACAGGTTTGTTCTAGGGTTTTTATAACCCGAAAAAAATGAAAGAAAAAAGAAATAAAATATTGTCCATATTTGTTTCTTTCCTTCTATTGCATTTTCCTTGTTTTGCAGGTCAGGAGTGATGGTGAATCTGGCGACGATGGAGTGATTCGGGTGCGAATCGTGGCGTGACCGAAGGCTGTGCATGGGTACGAGAGCTGATTACGGCGCGGGGCTGGGGCGCTGGCTCTTGCAGCGCTTGCTGTGCATTTGCAGTGCCTAGGGTTTCAAAAACCCTAGGTTGAAACTGTTTAGATTTTGGGCCTTTTTGTGCCGCACGAGCATGGGTCCTAGCTGGGTAGTCCATTTAGGATCTGTTGGGTCTAATTCGGGTAGCTGGTGGTATTGGGTTTGTAATTGGGCTACTAGTGTAATAGGGTATTGGGTCAGTAGGTTTAGGTGGTCTGTTTGGGTTTAATTTTGGGCCATTAAAATTGGGCTTTTGTAAAAGGATTGTAAGAGGACATTTATTATTTTTTCTTTTTGTTTTTTTCATTTTGGTTTTCATGGGCCCAGGCAAAATGGGTTACTATAGCTGCCCCTCTTTACTTATTGTCGGGTACGAAAGTAGAGCAAAGACTATAAAAGCCCAATTTTGCCTGGTCTTTACCGAGCATTGACTTCTTGGTCTTTGCCTTCTTCAAATGGTACCAACTCCACTGCAACTTCAACAGTATTGGAAATTCATCTTGATTTCAATTAATCTGATGGCTTCAATCTACTTCCTACAACTTCAGGAATGTCAGATCTACTGTTTTTCGATCTGCTCCACTGCAAACTCAGGAAGATAAGATCTAATTTTTTTGATCTGCTTCCTGCAACTTTAGGAATGCCAAATCTGTTATCTTTAGTCTTCTCCGCTGCAACTTCAGGGAGATAAGGCTGAAAGTGTCTTTGATCTGCTTTCTGCAACTTCAGGAAGATGAGATTTTCTGTCTCCGATTTGCTCCACTGCAACTTCAGGGAGACAAAATCTACTATCTTTAGTCTACTCCACTGCAACTTCAAGGAGATAAGGCTAAAAGTGTCTTTGATCTGCTTCCTGCAACTTCAGGAAGATGAGATCTTCTGTTTTCAGTCTACTCCACTGCAACTTCAGGGAGATAAGGCAAAAAGTGCCTTTGATATGCTTCCTGCAACTTCAGGAAGATGAGATCTTCTGTTTTTAGTCTACTCCACTGCAACTTCAGGGAGATAAGGCTGAAAGTGTCTTCTATTTGCTTCCTGCAACTTCAGGAAGATGAGATCTTCTATTTTCAGTCTACTCCGCTGCAACTTCATGGAGATAAGGCTGAAAGTGTCTTTGATCTACTTCCTGCAACTTCAGGAAGATGAGATCTTCTATTTTCAGTCTACTCCACTGCAACTTAAGGGAGATAAGACTAAAAGTTTCTTTGATCTGCTTCCTGCAACTTCAGGAAGATGAGATCTGCAAATTCACCAATATTGCTACACCGTCCACTGAGCGACATGCCCTGTAGACTCGATTTAGTATGTTTATGTCACATGACTAAGATGCTAAGATCAGAATGAATCAAATGCTTCTAGCTACATGTAACATGTCATGAAGATGATTCCTTTTAGAGGATTAGGATTAGGATGCAATGATCGGAATGAATCAAATGCTCCTAATGAAATTTGCTATGAAAAAATGTTATTAGTATGATTCCTACTCTAGGTGTTATCACTCATTTGTTCTTCATTCTTGTTCATCATTCATGTTTTGCTCAACAAGCTTGCCCCAATGTAATTTTTGAGTCAACTCCGCTTGGATCTTGAGAACACAAGGCTTGTACCATCTTACCACAATGGGAATTGAAACCTTTTCAATCTGACCCATCTGAAATTTTTCGGGTATAGGGTTTATTTTGAATTCAACCCGTTCCACCACAATTCAGGGTTTCTTAGTTCATCACACCACTCCCTGAATGTTATGACCTGATGACGTCACTTACTTTCATTACATCAACTTATTTATTTTGTCCAATTATCAATTGGACAAAGAATTCAGAGAAATAGTCTCTATCCAGACTCTTCTTTCTCAAATATTTCTATGCATATGGAAATTCTAAACAATTGTCCTATTTTGGTTCCTTGTCTTATCTAGAAATTTCCAAAGTAATATGTAGAACTTCTTTTTGTGAAATTATTAGTTCGTCAATCATTATTTCAATGCAAAACATTTATGAATAATGGATAACAAATAAATTGATCTCAAAAAGAGTTAAATGAATTATCAAAAGTACCAAGAGAATTAACTAATAACATATCTTTGAGAAGGAAAAAAAAGAATCCAAAGATAGTAAAATGAATAGGATAAAGATCAGTTGCCCTAGATATCGCAGATTAGGCTTCTATATACAAACTTCATAAAGACTGTCTTGAGCTCAGCATGTGTTTAGAAGACCCAAAGTACTTTGTTGATGCCCCGATATGCAACATTCTTCATTTCATTGTTGATTCAAGTGTAGCAAGATGACTGCATGTCCATTCAGAATTTGAGCTGCCTTTTTCAGGTTTTCAACTCAAAACCCCTTTGGTCTCAAGTGCCCTTTGCAGGTTTTCATCTTGGCCTCTCTCTCTTTTTTTTTTTAGAAACTCAAAGCGCCCTTTGTGGGTTTTCACTTTGGCTTCTTCTCCTTTTCAAGCAAAATATTTTTTGACTGAGTCAGAGTTCACAGGGTTGGGTAAACTTTTCCCATCCATTTCGGTCAAGATCAGTGCTCCTCCAGAGAAAGCCTTCTTCACCACATATGGTCCTTCCCAATTTGGCATCTATTTTCCTCTGAAATCCATTTGTATGGGAATGATCTTTTTCAATAAAAGGTTCCCCTCATGAAACTCTCTTGGGTGAACTTTCTTATCATAGGCTCGCATCATTCGTTTTTGGTATATCTAACTGTGACGAATAGCCCTCAGCCTCTTTTCTTCAATTAAGTTCAATTGATCATACTGAGCTTGGATCCATTCAGCCTCATCCAGCTTTATTTCTGACAAAACTCAAAGAGAGAGTATTTCCACTTCAATAGGTAGAACTGCCTCCATGCTATAGACTAACGAGAAAGGCGTTGCCCCAGTAGAGGTTCTGACATACGTTCGATAAGCATAGAGTGCAAACAGTAGTTTCTCATGCCAATCCTTATAAGTCTCAGTCATCTTTCCTATTATCTTCTTGATGTTTTTGTTGGTTGCTTCCACTGGCCCATTCATTTTTGGACGATACAGAGACGAGTTGTGGTGTTTGATCCCAAAATGACTACAAATTTCTGCTATCGTGCTATTGTTCAAGTTCAGTGCATTGTCTGATATGATCCTCTCGGGCATTCCATATCAACAAATGATCTCCTTCTTCAAGAATCGACTAACTGCTGACTTAGTGACGCTAGCATATGAAGCAGCCTCTAACCATTTTGTGAAGTAATCAATTACCACGAAGATGAATCGATGTCCATTTGAAGCTTTTAGTGAGATTGGTCCAATAACATCCATGCCCCACATGGAAAATGGACATGGGGAAGTCATAACATGCAAAAGTGACGGAGGTACATGAATTTTATCTCCGTAAATCTCGCATTTATGACATCTCTTAGCATAGTTAATACAATCACCTTCCATGGTGGACCAATAGTATCCAAATCTCATTATCTGTCTGGCCATTGTGAATCCGTTAGCGTGTGTTCCACAAACGCCCTCACGAACTTCCTCTAGGATCTTCCTAGCTTCGACTGCATCAACGCATCTCAATAAGACCTGATCTTTTCTCTATTTGCATAAGATATCCCCGTCTAAAACATAGTCAGAGGCCAATCTTCTTAAAGTCCTTTTCTCATTCTCAGTGGCATGCTCCAGGTATTCATGGTTTTTTACGTATCATAATACATCCTGATACCAAGGGTGATCATCTTGTTCCTCTTCTTCCACATTATAACAGTGAGCTGGAACTTCAAAGATACCCATCTAAATAGGTATCATATCCTGTGGTCTGTTTACTTTGATCATAGAAGCCAAGGTCGCCAAAGCATCTGCCATCCGGTTTTCATCGCGTGGGAGATAATTAAAAGTAATGTCATCAAACTCCTCAATCAATCCCAGAACTATTTTTTGGTAATCAATTAGTTTGGGATCTCTTGTCTCCCGTTCTCCTTTAAGTTTGTAGATTATTAAGGTAGAATCTCCATATACTTCTAATACTCTGATCTTACGCTCTAAGCTGCTCGAATTCCCATGATGCAGGCTTCATATTCCACCATGTTATTTGTGTAAGCAAAATCCAATTTGCATGTGAATGGATAATAATCACCACCAGGGGATACCAAGATTTCCCCAATTCCATTTCCCAAAGCATTTGACGCTCCATCAAAGTTTAGCTTCCACAGACAATCTTCAGTATTTGTGACATATAATCAGCTCTTCATTTGGGAAATCAATGCTCAAAGGTTCATAATCCTCCAAAGCTCTGCTAGCCAAAACTTCTGCTACTACACTTTCTTTTATAGCCTTTTGGTTCACATAGACTATATCGAATTCAGACAGCAAAATCTGCCACCTAGCCATCCTTCCATTCAAAGCAATAGACTCCATAATATACTTACGGATCAAGCTTCGAAATTAACCAGGTAGTATGATATAGCATGTACTACCTCAATCTCTGAGTTGTCTAAATCAGGGCGTAACACAATTTTTCAATTGACGAATATGTCATTTCACATTCAGTGAACTTTTTGCTGAGATAATATATCACCTTTGCTCTCCTTCCTGACTCATCATGTTAACCAAGCACACATCCCTTAGAGTTATTGAATACTGACAAATACAGTATCAATGGTCTATCTGGATTAGGTGGAGACAGTACTGGGGCATTCAACAAATATTGTTTGACTTTGTCAAAAGCTTTTTGGCATTCATCATCCCATACACCTTGGTTGTGTTTCTTGAGAACATGAAATATGGGATCACATTTCTCAGTTAATTGTGAAACAAATCGAGCAATGTAATTTAATCTTCCAAAAAAAACCTCGAACTTCCTTTTGAGTGCATGGTGGAGGAAATTCTTGTATTGCTTTGACCTTGTTTGAGTCAACTTCGATTCTTCTCTCGCTGACCACAAGACCCAGTAATTTCCCTGACCGAGCTCCAAAAGTACACTTTGCCGGGTTGATCTTCAATTTAAATTTTCTCAACTTCAGAAACAACTTCTTCAAAACTTCAATGTGTTCCTTTTCTGTTTGAGATTTGGCAATCATATCATCAACATACACTTCAATCTATTTGTGCATCATGTCGTGGAACAATTTTACTGTAGCCCTTTGATATGCTGCCCCAGCATTCTTTAGTCCGAATGACATTACTTTATAACAAAAGGTACCCCACAGTGTTATAATGGTAGTTTTCCCTATATCCTCAGGGTGCATCTTGATCTGATTGTATCCTGAAAAGCCATCCATGAAGGAAAACAATGAAAATCCTACCGTATTATCTACCAACATGTCAATATACAACAAAGGGAAATTGTCCTTTGGGCTAGCTTTATTTAAATCCCTATAATCTACACACATCCGGACCTTTCCATCCTTCTTAGGGACGGGAACAATGTTGGCAACCCACTCTGAGTACTTGACCACTTGTAGAAAACTAGCATCAAACTGTTTCTGGACCGCTTCTTTTATTTTCAACACTACATCAGGCCTCATTCTTCGTAGCTTTTACTGAACTGGCTTGCACTCTTCTCTTATGGGAAGGCGATGTACCACAATATCAGTACTTACCCAGGCATATCTTGGTACGACCATGCAAAGACATCTTTGAATTCCTATAGTAACTCAACAAGGTCCTGCTTCGTCTCTTCAGTTATTCGTGTTCCAATTTTCACAACCTTCCTTTCCTCTAAGGCTATGTTCTCTACCTCCTCTTCATGTGGTAAAATTTGTTTCTCCTCTCGCTTTACCATTCTTAATAGATCTGGAGATAAATCACAATCTAGGTCACCTTCAAAATCTTGAGATTCCTCTAAACACATATCCTGCTCAAAGTGGACTTCTGGATCTATATTATCATTACTCACATCATTGATATCTAGAGACCTGCGATGGGTACCAAAGAATGTACAAAGAACAAATGAATTCAAGGACAATTATTCACATGATATGAATGAAAAATATAAAATTTGGAATGGAATTAGAAAGTCAAAAGAATGAAATGAAAGAATATTTGCTCTAGTTAATTATCAAAAATGTATTTTATTAAAACAACAATTTCTGAACATGAGCCTGTTTCACAATATAAATCTTATTGTTCCTAGGCTAAAAAAACAACAAGAGCATTCTGAATATTACTCTGTATAATCTCTAAAAACTACAGGAAGTTCCTTTCTAGTCCAATTGTTCAAAACGCTTCCAGGTTCATAAGGGCGAATGCCCGACAGGTTTCTTTGTTTGATTCCTCCTCGTGTATGGCATTGATGTGAAGACTTTCCAACAACCCTCTCTCAGGGTGAATTATCCCTCCAGATACAAAAGACTGAGATATGTGGGAGAATATCATGGGTTCCCATTGGACTTCTTCTCCGTTCAACCGTGCTCTTCTTTTTTCCTGCTTCTTTTCTATTTCTCTCTTCTTTTGTTTAACATTTAGCCTGAAACCCAAGCCAAAATGGTCTCTCTTCTCTTTCAGCACCGGCACTTGAACTTCCCCTTGGAGATGTCTGCCCAGCCCTTTTCCTGGTAAGGCTTCTTTTCCCACCATCATTTGTAAGCCCATCCTTATGGTCTTGGATATCTTAGGCACCGGAACTTTATTTCCTTCCAAAATGAATGTTGCATTGACGAAATCTAAAGACCAGAAAGAACACTCAATGGCCTCCTCACTTGTCTCTACATATGGTGTATCATTGGTAACAGTCGTTATGATGTCTTCCTCCGCGTTTATAATAACCAGCCGACCATCTGTTGCAAGTTTAGTTTTTGATGAAGGAATAAAGGCACTGCCTTAGCCGAATGAATCCAGGGCCTTCCCAGCAAGCAATTGTACGAGGGCTTGATATCCATCACTAGAAAATCCACTTCATACGTGTTTGGTCCAATCTGCAATGGTATATCGATTCTTCCCATCACTCTTATCTCGGTGCCATCAAACGCTCTCATTATGTTCTTGCATGTCTTCATGTAAGAACTGTCTATCGGCAACCTTTTCAGAGTCGACAACGGTAAGACATTCAAGGCTGATCCATTATCGATTAGCACACTCGGTAAAGTATATCCCTTACAACGAGTAGTTATGTGTAGGGCCTTGGTTGATCCCATACCACCAGGTGGAATTTCATCGTCAGTAAAGGAAATAAAGTTATCAGCACTTATGTTACTAACCAATCAGTCAAGTTTATTGACAGATATATCTTTAGTCATGTAAGTCTCATTCAGCACTTTCATCAATGCCTCACGATGTACTTCCAAACTTAAGAGTAAGGCTAGCACCGATATGTGAGCCGGTTGCTTACGCAGCTACTCTACCATGCGGTATTAACTATGCTTTAGGAATTTTAAAAATTCTTTAGCCTCTTCCTCCCTCACAGGTTCGTTGATAAGGGTGCCAGGTCCTTTCCCTGGTTCAACTGCCATAGTCTTTGATCTTGCTGGTTCTGTTCTGACGTTTACCGAGTTGTAACGCCTTCCACTTCTTTTGTAGAATCCCTCACTTTGGACCTCCTTGGAAGTGCTAGCTGAGTTTTCCACTCCCAGTGTCGTCACATTACAATCATAATTCCATGGTACCTTCTTGTTATCCTTATAAGAAAAAGAAACAGGTTTTTGGATTACGACTTTAGGCGTGATTTGTGCTCTACCTTCCGTGTTTCTCGGTCGGGAAATGATGATCCTTGGATAATTGACTTTTTAATTTGTCAACTCTCCTTCGGTTGCATGTATGTTTCCTCCCTTCGAGCCTTCTTCGTAAAACTCCAGCTCCTTATTGTCCATGAGGCTTTGTACCAATATTCTGAACTCAACACATTCCTGGATCTCATGTCCTTCGGCTTTGTGGAACTCGCAGTAGTTCCTTAGTCCTTCACATCTTTTCAAAGAATCGGATAATATCATTCCTCTTCTCACCATTTCTTTTCACACTATTCTCAATGGAGTTTTAAGCTCTGAGATATCCTCTTTAATCTTTCTCACGACATTTTCCCAAATCATATTTATCCCCTTGTCTCCATGATTGGGTAATGGATTCTTCGCGCTAGGTGTATCATCAAACTTGACAATCCTCATCTTGATGAGCCTCTCAACTACCTTTTTGAAGGCAGTGCAGTTTTCTATTGGATGCCTCGATATTCCTACGTGATAATCACAGTGAGCGTTGGAGTCATACCATATAGGATATGGGGGTTGTAACGACTGTAGATAATATAGGGACACTACGTGTGAATCAAATAAACTTTGATATAGCTTCATATACGTCATTGGGATTGGCGTAAATTGGAGCTTTTCAGAATTTTGTCTTGGGCGTGATTCTTATCTTGTTGACCCTTGTTGCCCGGCAGTAACTACTTTTGGCTGGCTGACAGTAACTGCCTTTGAGTACCCTTTGTTGTATGTACTCGTATTGTTCACCTCGTTGTCCTTTTTTCTAGGAGCAGATCTTCTAGTGCTTTCTCCCGCTTCAATCTTACCACCCCTTATGTCGTTTTCTATCATTTCACCTGCCATCACTATATCCACGAAGCTTTTGGTGGTGCTTCCTATCATATGGGTGAGAAAAGGTGCCTTTAAAGTATTGATAAACAGTATGGTGGTTTCCTTCTCTAGGAGAGGTGGTTGAACTTGCATGGCAACTTCCCTCCATCTTTACGCGTACTGCCTAAAACTTTCATTCGAATTTTTTTCCATGTTTTACAACATGATTCTATCAGGTGTCATGTCTGTGACATGATTGTATTGTTTCAAGAAGGCTTGGGCTAAGTCTCTCTATGAGCTAATATTAGCACGACTAAGTTGATTGTACCACCTGGACGCTGGCCCCACTAAATTGTCATGGAAACAATTAATCAAAAGTTGATCGTTGTTCACATAGCCAGTTATGTGACTACAGAACATAGTGATGTGGGCTTTAGCGCAACTAGTCCCATTGTACTTCTCAATTCCGGCATCTTGAATTTATGAGGAAGCACTAGGTCTGGGACCAAACTCAAATCCTTTGCATCAATATCATGGTGATGGTCGGCATTTTCCAAAGCATTGAATTTTTATTCCAACTATCTATAGTGATCTTCCAACTGTCTTGAAGATTCAGTTCTGATCCCCTCTCTCTCTGCTATGTCTAGGTCAGGGTTAACAGGATTAGCAGGGTTATCCCCTGGATTGGATCCTGTGCCAACTTGAAAATTCATGGGCACTCCGGTGTCAGCTATCCCTTGCTAAGGCCTAATTGTGACAGGTGGGCTTTTGGGATATTCCTCAGGTTGTGTTTGCACATGTAGTGGAGTGAATCCCTGAGGAAAGTCCTCATTGTCTTCAGTGTTGACTATGGGACCCTTTCCTTTGTCTATGGCCCCACTCAGCATCTGGGCCATTTGAGTCATCATGTTTCTTTGAGCCTCCAACATCTGGTCCCTCATCTCTTGTTGGAGTTTTGCCATTTGCTCTTGCATCTGGTCTTGCATGTCTCTTTGGAATTGTTCCAATATTTGATCCATTTTCCTTGATTTGGCGTGTGTGCTGTAAGGATGTTCAGCTTCCAGATTTTTCTTCTCTTTTTCTTTCTCTCTCTCTCTCTCTCTGTTACAATTTCAACTAGTTAGACTCTCTCTATGAACTTAAATGCATATGATATGATGTAATGCAAATGCATGAATGCAAAGAGGCCTCAATTCTGATTCAACTTCATTTTAGAAAACTTTATTAGAAAACAAAATCCTTTACAAAAAATGGATTACAAATATGCTTTCACCCTAAGGCACAAAGTTTTGATTTCCCTAAACAACAAAGCTATCTCTTGGCCACGATCTCACTGTAGCTCATATTTTGTGCTCAATGTATCAACCTGGGCTGCCAAAATCTGTAAGTGATCAGCTACCTCTCGAATTTGGACTATCACTTCACTCATGAGATAACCCTGACTCCTAAGTTAATCATGAGAATGGTGAAGCTCTTCCTTCCAACGCCCTTCTCTTGTTTTAAGAAGCTTGATCCGAAGTTCACAGCTATGCAATGTCGAATCCAGTTCTTCGATCTTACCCTTCATTTCCTCAATCTTGTTCAAACTTGGCTTTAGCTCGACCGCTGAATTACGGATTCGATGGCGGTGAAGAGATCGTCCAAGTTCATCCACTATAGCTTTTAATTCTTCCTTTTCACTTCGACTTTCTGACAAACTCTTCTCTAGAGCCTCATTTTTCGCTTACATTTCTTGAAATTTCCTCTTCCAATAGTCAGCTTTGGCCTTTTCCTCCTGGACCTCTTGTTGCAACTGTTCCGAAGTCTTCCCTAATCCAGCACTCTTCATTGATAGACGCATCTTCTTATATTCAGTCTTCAAGCTATCTCGATCTTCCTCAATCTTCCTTTTCTCATTTCTTACTTTCTCAGCTTCTGATTTCTGAACATCCACAGCTAGTCTCAAGTACATCTTTTCTTCTTCCAGCTTCTCTATCCTCTTTCTGAGCTATGATTTCCTTCTTTTAAAATCCTATTTTATCATCTCCATTTTCAATGGGACCACTTGTAAAAATTCTTTGATCGATCGAGCGTCATCTGAACTTGGCACAGGAATATTGTCATTGACTCTCCTACTCCACCATCCACTATACTCTGGAGTCATCATTGGGCTCACGTCCACTCTCTTCATGCGATGGGTCTGATTCCAAGCACTAGAAATCTCCTTAACCCTCTTCTTGCAACTATCCCCTTTATACGAAAACTCACTTTGAGCTAATCCGTGTGTAGTTGGTACAAACTGCCTCGATCTGAATTGCCTTAGTACAAGCAAAGGCGCATATCCAATGGCTCCCCAAATCCAAGTAGAGGGACCCAATCAAAACTTCCACAATGATACAGAACTTCATTAGGAACCATCCAGGGAGCTCTCCATTCAACATGTTCTTCTCGGAGATTTTGTAGAAGCGCTATCCAATTTTCTTTAGATATGTCGTCTCTCTAGGGAGTAGCCACTATCTCTTTTAATGTAGAGTAATTTTCTAAGAAGACCTGATAAGAAATCTTATCCGCTCTCCAGAAGTGACTATGGAACCAAGCCAACAACAACTGTGCACATCCTATAAATCTGCCTTCCCTAGCTCTTCTACATGCACTCAATGATCGAAATGTTTCCGCCAAGATCGCAAGAACAGGCGTGACTTGTTTGTCAAGTCGGTTAAAAAGATCTGAGATAGCTTCATCTACGTGTCCCAATGCGCTAGGGAAGATCACTAATCCTATATATTCAAAGCAAATACATTGACTTTCTTTTTCATACTAAAATTAAATCATTCAAAGCTTTCCATGAGATGTACTTATACTCACCTTTTTGCTTGATTCTGGCTATGACCCACTGTTCGCTCGTCCTCATAATATTCATCAGTTTCCTCACAAAGGTTGGAACGTTAGGAGCCCTCAAGTAAGCTTTATCAACTTGAATCTTGGGACATCGCAATAGAGCTGTATACTCCTCCACCGTAGGTGCCAAATCAACTCTTCCAAAAAGTAAAGCAACGATACGCAGAGTTCCAATATTGTGAGATAGCTCGAAACAAATTTTCATCTACCTTAATATCCAACAGGTACGGCAAGTCCCCATAGCTGTAGTAAAACAAATGCTTGGTCTCATCGCTCCATTGACCCCATATCTCTCTTAATTCTTGAAGATTGTTCTGCGTCACACTGGTGTGAGTCTAATCCCGTAGCTCTAATTTGCACCCTTCGGCTAAGCTATCTCCTTTTCCTAACTGTGTTTGCTCTGACCACCTACGGATAATTGCATTGTCCTCTACTTTATCAAGGAATTTGTTCTCCATAACCAGCTTTCTAATTTAGAAACTGACCGTGATTTGATACCTCTTTAAAATATGAAATGACATGCAACAAAATAAAACACAATCAATTAGTAATATGAAGTAAAATATAAAGCAAATAATCAAACGCAAATCTGGGTGATTGCTAAGGTTTTGGTATAGATCTACTTAGGGGAAGCACTTAGGTTTTCTATATATGGTTTAGCTCTAAAGTTGAGGTACCTGAACCAGCAGATTCCTCAATCCTCACCCATTATAGGCTCATATGAACCGAGTTCAGGGGAATACATTTCCCTATGGCTGGACGGAGATGAAAATCTCATGAAGACATAGGTACGGATGTATCCTGAAAGTGATTCACTATCCTGCACAGAGGTGAAAACCTCACGAAGGAGTAGCTTCTCACTCCCACTTAAGGGTGTGACCACAACGGTCATGCAATGCAATGCAAGAATAAAAATAAAACCACATGCAAATAAAAAGGATCATGATTTTTAAACCAGATTTTTAAATTTGGACACAAGGACATGAAATTATCGATTTTAAAACTTGACTCTCTTATTGTTCCCCAGTAGAGTCGCCAAGCTGTTGAAACCATTTTTAAAATACTTTTGAAAAATGGGATCGACTTTAAAAAATGGAAATGGAGTCGCCACCAATCCCTTTTACTTAGGTGTGATTGGATCACCTTTGTAATACGTTTTGTTTTAAAATATTTGATTTTGGTCCATGAAAAACAAGAAAACGAGTTCGGGAGTCGGTTACGTATGAGGAAGGGTTAGCACCCTCATAACGCCCAAAAATTGGTACCCAATCGATAAAATCATGTCCTATTGTCGAAAATTTGAAAAATTTTAAAATATAATCCTTTTTATTAGAAATAAAACTGAGACTTACCTATCTCAAAGAAATAAAATATTATACCCAGTAAGTTAGGATATAAAATTTCATGGCTTTGAAATTAGGCTCACATCTATTTAGAAAATTCTTATCTCGAGACACAAAACATCATATCCACTAAGTTAGGATACAACGTTTGAATTCCCGAGAATAAGTTTTGAATTGAAAATTTATGAATTTTTTTTAAAAGAAAAGGATACTTAATATTTTAAGTTCAACGATAAAAATCAAAACCCAGTGAGTTAGGGCACAATTTTTCTCGAAGTCCCAAATATTAAATATCACCTTATTTTTAAAACTATTTGAAATAAATGTGTCAATTTAAAAGGTACTTTTATAGAAAAATGGTTTGAGTAAAACATTGCATGAATACATTACAACATATATATTTAATAGCAATTCTACATGTCTACAAATTATACTAACAAATAAATAATAAAAGAATAAACATGAATAAATATATAAAATACTATGTCAAGCAATAATAACGATTAAAAGGACATAAATAAATAAAGATGAGATAAAATAAGTAGCAATAATTGAAATAAAAAAATCAAACGAAAAGGGAATTAAACATTGAATGAATATTATGACAAAAATATGATGGTTTATAAAACGATTATATATACATAATAACAATATTTTAAATGAAAAAATTTAAAAAATAAGAATATTTATAACAAATACCTAATTTAGTAATTTGATACATATATAAATGATTATACATAATAAAAACAATTAGTAAATAGTATATAATAATTTTACATAAAAATATATATGTAATATACTAATCATAAAATTACACATATAATATAAACAAATAAAATATGTTATAAATAAATTTTATATAAAATGAGATCTTAGATATAATATATAATATAATAATACTAAAATTTTAAAAATATACAACATACAACTAATATATAAATTATGAAATAATATATATAATACAAATAATATTAAACCAAATAAAATAATACATAGTAGTAATTATATATAAAGATAATACAAAACAAATATACGAATTTATACTATTAGTATACGAATAATAATAAAAATATGATAAATTTTAATATGACAAATATATTAAAATAATATTAGAATAATT
The DNA here is from genome assembly GCA_025503065.1 of Gossypium bickii. Taxonomy (NCBI): domain Eukaryota; kingdom Viridiplantae; phylum Streptophyta; class Magnoliopsida; order Malvales; family Malvaceae; genus Gossypium; species Gossypium bickii. Next base: position 27,361,016 of record CP106714.1, on the reverse strand, counting down.
TAATTTAAAAAAAAGGTAAAAAAAGGGTTTTAAAAATAAATAAAGGAGCCAGGATCATATAATAATAAAATAAATATAAAGGGGTTTAATTAAAACATGAATCTGCAAGGGATTAATATGGCAATTATGCCATAATTTCAAAATGACATCATTCAAAATTAACCTTTAAAGAGCCCTAGGGACTCAATTGAAATAAAAACATTCTTTCATAGCTAAATAAAAAAATAAAGGAAAAACTATTCGGACATAATTGTAAATTTTAAAAAATGCGGAAGGACCAGTAGGGCAATTAGACCCTTAAACAAAAAAACGTGGATCCTCTCGGGTCAGGTCAATGTGCGGGTCACAGGCCTTTAAACGATGTCATTTTAACGCTTATTGGTTTAAGCAAAAACGGCGTCGTTTTATATTGCTATATAAGCTAATATTTAGGCAAAAAAATCATTTGGTTCTCTGCTTTAAAAAAAAAAGAATCAGAAACACTCTCAAAGGCCCTCCCCTTCTCTAACGGAGTATGGTCATCGGGCTCAGGGGCCTCCGCCCCACTGTGCCACACGGGCCGTCACCTACGGCGGTGCAAAGGTAAAACTTCGTCTCCTTTTTACTTTTTTAATATTATTTTGTATGAAAATATGCACAAATAAAAAGAAAAATGAAAAATAGCATATTGTCCTTATTTGTTTCTTTCCTTCTGTGGCATTTTCCTTGTTTTGCAGGTTAAGAGCGATGGCGAATCTGGCGACGATGGAGTGATTCGGGCATGAATCGTGGCACGAACAAAGGCTTTGCGTGGGTGCGAGAGCTGATTGCGACGCGAGGCTGGGGCATTGGCTCTTGTGGCGCTTGGTGTGCATTTGCGGCGCCTAGGGTTTTAGAAACCCTAGACTGAAACTGTTTAGATTTTGGGCCTTTTTGGGCCGCGCGAGCATGGGTCCTAGCTGGGTAGTCCATTTAGGATCTGTTGGGTCTATTTTGGGTAGCTGGTGGTATTAGGTTTGTAATTGGGCTACTAGTGTAATGGGGTATTGGGTCAGTAGGTTTGGGTGGTCTGGTTGGGTTTAATTTTAGGCCATTAAAATTTGGCTTTTGTAAAAGTATTGTAAAAGGACATTTATTATGTTTTCTTTTTCTTTTTTTCATTTTGGTTTTCATAGGCCCGGGTAAAATGGGTTACTATAATATTCTCAAAATGAAATGCTCCCTATACATGCCATACTTAATATAAACAACTTGGCTATACCAAAATAGCGATTGATAGTGTGCTTCGAGCTCCGACTTCAATGATCCACAAGTTAGCTTGGCTGGACTACATAGAAAGAAAGAATTGAAAACGTAAGCATTTAGCTTAGTAAGTTTGCATGTAATGCACATAATCATATAATTGCTTAATCAAAACTCATTCATCATAAGCAAAGGCATTGCCTAACTCAGGTAATTGAGTTTACTTACTCCTGAAGATTCTTACATATTTCATGATACTTACTAGTCTCATGCTTGTGAGATAAACAAGGTTCCTGCATCACTTGATCACATAAATCGGTATACGTTACTATAATAAGCATAATCTCAACTTCGTCATTCACCACATGTATAATACTCTTAGTTAACTTTAACTAGCATAACTTGATGATAGCTTTACTTACTTAACTTTCTTAATATCTCATTTAAGCTTTACTCACTTGGCCGATGAAGTTCTATGAATAACCGAGGATACTGAATCTTATCTCACCTATAACTCGATGCCAAAGCCATATACTAGATATGGTCTTACATGGGATCTCTCAAATTGGTAATGATTCCATGTCTTGACATGGACTTACACAAAGTCTTCCTTGTGTGTTCCCTTGGGAACTTACCATTGCCATGTCTTGACATGGTCTCACTTGGTATCCTTTACTCATGAACTGGTCAATGCTGAGCCTTGGCATGAAATCTTCCTTGTTACTCACCAATGCCATACCTTGGCTTGGACTTACATGGGATCTCTATCTCATAATAGCTTTTCAATGCCAAGACTTGTCTTGGACTTACATGACTTCTTTGCTTGGAGACTCACCAATGCCATGCCTTGGCTTGGACTTACATGGGTCTTCATCTCATAATAACTCTTCAATGCCAAGACTTGTCTTGGTCTTACATGATAACTTGCTTGATCGCCGATGCCATGCTTTGGCTTGGTCTTATACGGACTTTTTTATCTCGGGTGATAGATCGGGTATCCTAAGTAATTCAACTTCAATCGGGACTTTCTCAAGCTTAATCTCATTGATTTCTTGTTTAACATAGCATTAAACCATCTCATAGAATTAAGATATATTCAGCATCATACTAAGGAGTTCAATGATATTAATCATAAAGCTTAGAAATCATACAAACTTACCTCAATGTACAAAGTGTATGTAGGTAATGCAATTTAGTCCTCAACTTTGTTCTTGCCTCGGTTTCAGTCCGAGCTTCATTTTTTCTTGATCTATAATAATAATTTAACTCATTTAATACTCAAATTGACTAAATTGACTCTTAACTCATACTTTGGCAAAATTACCATTTTACCCTTAAACTTTCTAATAATTACACTTTTGCCCCTAGGCTCGTAAGGTGATTTTTATTCAACTTTCTTAAACTTCATGCTTAGCAGATTCACTTTCTCTACTATAACAATCATAAATTCTTACTATTTCTATTATGAATGACCAATTTCATAACTATTACAAATTAGTCCATACTAACATTTTTCATGAAATTCACTTAGGAAAAGATGTTTATCTAACATCAAACTCTTATAATGTTCCATAAAACATCATTTTACAAGCATGTCATACATGGGTATTTTTATGGACATGAATTCTAGCTCAACTTATAGCTATAAATAGCTAATTCATGTTACGAAGACTTAAAAAATACGAAGAATATTAAAAACGGGGCTAGAATGCACTTACTAGCAAGCTTGAAAAATTGAAAAACCCTAGCTATGGCTTCCTTCAAAATTTCGGCATTTGGGGAAGAAGATGATTATGATTTTTGTCATCTTTTCCCTTTTTTTAATCATTTAATTGATAAATGACCATAATGCCCTTCTCACTAATTCTTTATAAAATTCTAATTCATGTCCAAATTTGTTCAAAAATTATAATTTGGGCAAATTGCTATTTAAGGACTTCTAATTAATAATCCAAAGCTATTTCATTAAAAAAGCTTCTAGAATCTCATATTTTGCAACTTTTGCAATTTAGTCCTAATGGACCCTTTAATGCCAATTTCATAAAATCTCTACATAAAACTTTCATCATATCATGCAAACATCTCAAATACTTTAAAAACTCATTTTACTAACTCGGATTTGTGGCCTCGCACCACTATTCCGACTAGGCCCTAAATCGGGTGTTAGAATTCTCCCCCTTAAGGATTTTCGTTCTCGAAAATCTTACCAGCAAAGAGATTTGGGTACTGGTTTCTAATGATTTCTTCTAGTTCCCACGTAGCTTCCTCTACCCCATGTCTTTGCCATAATACTTTAACAAGGGAGATATTTTTATTCCTTAGTTGCTTGATTTCCCGAGCTAAAATCTTAACTGGTTATTCACCATAAGTCATGTCGGGTTGGATCTCTACTTCTGTCGGTGTAATAACATGCGAAGGGTCTGATCGGTAGTGTCGCAACATGGACACATGAAACACACCATGTAACTCAGACAGTAAAGCCAACTGAAAAGCTACAGGCCTAACTCTCTCAGTAATCTCATATGGTCCAATAAAATGTGGACTTAACTTGCCTTTTCGGCCAATCTGAGAACTTTTCTCCATGGTGACACTTTCAAGGAAACTTTATCCCCATTTTGATACTCTATATCTTTTCTCTTTAAATCCGAGTAGGATTTTTGTTTGTTAGAAGCAGCCTTTAAACTTTCTCGAATTACCTTCACCTTTTGTTCGGTTTCTCTAACCATAACAACCCCATAAATCTGGTTTTCCTTGAGTTCAATCCAATATAGAGGCGTCCGACACTTGCGCCCATATAAATCCTCATAAGGCACCATCTTCAGGCTTGACTAAAAACTATTATTATAGGCAAATTCTACCAATGGAAGAAACTTTTCCCAACTGCCTTGGAATTCGAGAATACAACATCTGAGCATATCCTCGAGTACTTGAATTAACCTCTCTGACTGACCATTAGTTTGAGGATGAAAAGCTGTGCTAAAACTCATTTTTGTACCTAAGGCTTCTTTCAGCTTCTTTCAAAATCTGGAAGTGAATCTCGGATCTCTATCCGATATAATTGACAAAGGAACTCCGTGAAGCCTTATTATTTCTGAAATGTACAAGTTTGCCAACTTGTCTAGTGAATAGTCAACTCGTACAGGTATAAAATGGGCTGACTTGGTGAGTCTATCAACCACAACCCATACAACATCTTTCCTGCTCAGAGACAACGGTAATTCCGTTACAAAATCTATAGTGATACAGTCCCATTTCCATTCGGGAACAATAATTGGTTGGAGCAAACCCAAAGGTACTTGGTGTTCAGCTTTTACTTGCTGACAAATCAAGCATCTTGAAACGAACTCTAAAATATCTTTCTTCATTCTCGGCCACCAATACCGTTGCTTCAAATCATAATACATCTTGGTACAACCCGGATGTACAGATAAACATCCGTTATGTGCCTCATGCAAAATTCTCTGAATAAGCTCTTTCTTTCTCGGTATACAAACTCTATCTTTGAACATCAGACTTCCACTGGAACTAATCCAAAAATTGGCCTCAACACCTGACTCGCACTGAGTTCTCTTGGCTTGCAATTCACTATCCTCTTTTTGAGCTTCAATGATCTCTCGAAGGAACATCGGTCTAGCTCTCAACTCGCTAGAATAGAACCATCGTCGGATAAAGTCATCCGTGAATTCAATACCCTTAATACAAATAGGGACTTTCTGCTCAAAGCATCGGCAACCGCATTCGCCTTTCCAGGATGGTAGTCAATGACCAACTCATAGTATTTTATCAATTCTAACCATCTCCTCTATCTTAGGTTCAACTCTTTTTGCATCATCAAGTACTTCAAGCTTTTGTGATCAGTGAAAATCCGACATCTTTCACCATATAAATGTTGTCTCCAAATCTTCAAGGCGAAGACTATGGCAACCAACTCTAAATCATGCGTCGAATAATTCTTCTCATGAGGCTTCAACTATCTAGAGGCATAAGCAATAACCTTGCCTTCTTGAATAAGTACACAGCCTAATCCGTTTAAGGATGCATCGTTGTAAATCACAAATTCTTTTCCTGTCTCGGGTTGTACTAAAATCAGAGCTTCTGTCAACAATGCTTTCAGTTTCTCGAAACTTTGTTGGCATTTTTTTGTCCACTTAAACTTCACATTTTTCGGAAGCAATTTCATCATCGGAGTTGCAATCATGGAAAACCCCTTGATGAATCGCCTATAATAGCCAGCTAGGCCTAGAAAACTTCTAATCTCAGAGATATTCTGTAACAGCCCAATTTTAATAGTGTCGGAACAGTGATTCGAGATCACTAAATCTGACGAAAAGTTAGAAAATTTTGTTAATCGATAGTTATAAGTTAAGTGTGATTTTAGAAATATTTTAAAATTAGTGAATTTTGTGAACTGAAAGAATTAATTAGAAAAAATTGGGCCAAAAACGAGGTATTGAGACCTCGAATTCATAAAGTGAGCCATAAATATTTCTAAAAATATTTATGGAGTGTCATTAAGTTATTATTAAACTTTCGTTAGAAAATTTTAACGTTTGGGTAGGAAATTAAATGAAAAGGACTAAACTGAAATGAAAGTAAAAGTTAAATTATAGATTAAAAGAAATTATGAAGGATCAAAATGGTAATTTTACCATTTTGCATAGTTGAGGCGGTTAACGTAAGAAAATCTCAGATTTTTAAAAGTATATTATTATATTATATTATATTATATTATATTATTATATTATTATATATATATAAACCAAAAGAAGTAAAAGAAGAATACCAGAAAATGAAACAGAGAACAAGACGAAAGCAGGGGAAGAAAAAGGGGAAAGAAAGAAAAAGGAGAAATTGATGGTTTGAAGCTTGGAAGTTTAATTGGTAAGTTAATTTAGTCCTTCTCTTTTAATTTTGATGTTTTATAAGTTTTAGAACAAAGTTTTGATGAATTTAAGTTGAAGTTTTTGAAGTTTTAAAGCTGTTGAATATAGCATATGATGAATAAAATGATGAATTAGTGGTTTAATTGAAAGAATTTGAAGTTAGAATTGGGTAAAGGATTTAATTGTAAAATAAGCTATAACAAAACTGTTTTGGACAGCAGCAGTAGAGTAACTTTGAAAAATCACCAAAAATCGTAGAAGTGGAATTAGAAGCTGAGTAAGATATGAAATTGAAGCTTATTGAGTCTACTTTCATATGAAAGAAATAGAGAAATCAAATAAGTTCTGTATTATGAGATATTTAAATTTTAGTGAAACTGGTTCAGGGTGATTTCAGGATCCCCTGTTCTGACTTTGAAAAATCATAAAAATTGGAGAAAAATAATTAGGGGCTTAACTTTATATTTTTAGAATCCTGAATGAGTCTATTTTCAAATGAAATAAACAAGAAGGTCATATGAATTTTGTATGAAGAGTAATTTGATTCGTAGTGAAGAGAGGTCAGAACAGTCAAACAGTAAAACAGGGGAAACTTTAAGAATAATCTGGTATTGATTGGCCATACCAAAAATTCTGGAAAAATTATAGTAAAAAGATATATGAGTCTAGTTTCAAGAAAAATTAACGGTTCTTCATTTGGAGTTCTGTAGCTCCAGATAAAAATAATTTAGTGACTATGACACGCATGGACAGCTTAAATATTCACATAAGTAAATGTTGAAAATTATTGATAATGTTACTTATAGAATGCTATATACATTAAGGACGTGGAATGGAGAGGAGGAGGAGGAAAAATATGTATGAATATTCAGCTAGCATGGCTAATTTGTAATGTTTTAGGCTCAGGGACTAAATTGAATAAAAGTAAAAGTTTATGATTAGTTTTGTATAAATGTTGGAGATGACCAATTTACATGGAATGGATTATTTTATTATTTAAAATTGCAAAATTGAATGAAATTATTAATTAGATTAAGATCGGTTGAAAAATCGATGAAAATGGGAAATTACCAAAATGCCCTTGAATCTTGGTATTTCTGCAAATTTAGCCAGGTAAGTTCGTGTAATTTTAAATATGTGATATAAGGAAATATAAGTTGATAGCACGTGAAATATTGATATAATGAATTAACTAATATATGTTTATGAATAAACGGCAAGAGAATGATATTTATCATGACATGTCAATATGTGATTATCTGTAATATGTAAATAAAAGGTAATTAAATATGTTGAGACGAGAAATAAATTCAAGTAAGTCATGAAATAAGAAAAATAAATATGTTTTAAGGGATAATATGTTTGATTTTTGATTGGTTTCAAAAATAAATGTTAAATGATATAAAATTTTTGATAAATAAATTTGTAATTCCTAGTAATGCCTCGTACCTATTTCGATTGTCGAATACGGGTAAGGGTGTTACATTTAGTGGTATCGAGCTTAGGTTTAGTCGGTTCTCGGACCAAATGTAGTATATGTGAAGTCTAGAAATATATGCTATTATTAATATATAACTTGAGATAATGTGATATGTTCACTTTGATGATATTTGTATCATTATAATTTAAACTTTATCATTATTATGTGTAATTTATTAATTATGTGTGGTAAGTATTTTAAGGTAAGTATTTAGTAAAATGATAAATTTAAGATTGAGTCTCAAGTTGAGACCGATCTTCGAATCAATTATGGAATCTTGAATATTATTTTGTGTCTTGAATTGAATCATGAAGTTATTGAATATTGTTATGTGTCTTGCATTAAACTATGAAGAATTACTTGCAATCTTTCGTGAAACTGGTTGAAATAAGAAGTGAAAGTAGAATGAATCGAAATTAGAAAGTTATTTAAATTACGTAATCAAATTATGAATTATTTGAATATTTGAAGGCAAATTAAATTAAATAAAGAAAATATGTGAGTAATTGAAATGTATATTGATTGAAAAGTAATTAGTGATTTTAAATTTGATTAGACAATAAATTAAAAATACGAATTGAATAAAAATATATTATACATGCTTATTTTGTTAAATAATATAGAAAGTTTATTTGATTACCTTTTACATATAAATGCTATATGTTTATATGAAATCAATTTGAGAAAGAAAGGAGAGGACCGAATTGAAGGAAAAGGAAAAGAGAAGGTTAAGGAGTGAAGGAAGAATAACATATATCATTTCAACCTTTTTGTTGTAAGTACTACAAGAATTTTAAATTATTGTTATTTATCCTTTTGAAATATTTATGTGAATTATTTAAATATATGAGATTCACTTTAATGCCCAAGTAGACGAAATTTAGAACTCTTTCGGGATATTAAGGAACATTAGCACGTTAGTGCTCTCGATATTAGCACATTGGTGCTCTCCGATATTAGCACGCCGGTGCTCTCGATATTAGCACATTGGTGCTCTCTGATATTAGCACATTGGTGCTCTCCGATATAGCACGCACGTCGTTGCTCTCGATATTAGCACATTGGTGCTCTCCGATATTAGCACATTGGTGCTCTCCGATATTAGCACGTCATCGCTGCTCTCTGATTATTAGCACGTTGGTGCTCTCTGATTATTAGCACATTGGTGCTCTCTGTTCACTTGTGCATCATAATGTACCTCTGTATCTGTTCCGTATATCCGGTGTGTTCTATAAAGTCTACTTTGGGCTAAGAAAGTGAAATGAGAACAAAGTGAATCATTGAATTATATACTGATTAGGAAATGGAAAAGTGAATTTGAAATAGAAAAAAAAAAATGAAATGATGATTTGAATACCCTATTAACTTATCGGGCTAGATTGGATATAAATGGCATGCCATAGGATTGGAAGTGTTCAGGGATTCTTCGACCTTGAGTCGATGAGGCAATCGCCAATCTGGTGTGTTTGGTTGGATCCGCGTATCCGCCAAAGTCCGAGTCTTGTTAATAGGGGTAGATATGAATATTAAGTGAAATTAAAATGAGAATTGATCTCCCTATTAACTTGTCGGACTAGTCGGATATAATTGGCATGCTATAGGATATGGAAGAGTGCAGGTTTTTGCCGAAACTATCGATCGAGCACTTACATGCCGACTCATCATATCTTATCATTTTATTACGATTCGACACTTTGTGTGTCGTATATTGTGTACCGTTAAGGCACAATGTGCCGTCTTCGGTGTGTTTGGGTTGGAATCCGTGTATCTCACAAAGTCCGGATTGTTAATAGGGTGAATAACTAAAATGAGAAAAACTAAATAAATTTGATCGATTGAACTATTGAAAATATGAGTAAGAAATTATGAGTTGAATTGTGAATCGAATTGAAATGTGAGAATTGAAGTATGAACTTAAGGTTCATAAATTTGTTAAAATATCAAATTATTATTATTGAAATCATTTGAATAAACGAAATGAGAAAAATCGATTGAATTTGATCGGTTAAACTATTGAAAGTATGGAAAAGTGGAATTAGGAATTGAAATGTAAATTGAAATTGAGATATGAGATTGAAAACTTGAACCAAAGGTTTATGAATTGATTAAAAATAATATAGATGATATATGATGCTATTTGATGAAATGCTATTGTTGAGGTATGAAATTAAAGTATAAATTAACACATATGACTTATATTGTTGCATGCTTGATGTTTACTATTTAATATTAAATGTTAAATTTAAATTATGCGTATAGTAAGTGAAGTATGAGGTAAGCGTTATTGATGAATTAAATGGAAACCGAATTAAGCGATGGATAAATATTAGTATTGAATTGTATATTGAAGAGGAAGTGAAATTAAATTTATTTGTGAATACATTTAAGTGAAATTGGAAAAAAAAATGATATGTAAAAGCATTATGTTAAAATTGTAAAAGTGACATGCGTGTATAATGTAATTTTCCCAAGTAAATGAGATTAAATCTACTAAGATATTAGTGGTATACCATTAAGGAACTTTAGCGCATTCTCTCGATAATAACACTTTGGTTCTCATCAAGTGCTATCGATTAATAGTAAATAATAATACACTTCTATATTTGTTTCATATATCTTAAGTATTCTATTGAATCTATTGGGCCTCTTATAAAAAGGTAAGTAATTTTAGCTATAAGGTATGTTCGCAATATTGAATTAAAAATGAATTGCAAACCGAAAGGATATGGAATGGATATAAATGATAAATCAGATAAATATGTGCACAAAGGAGCTATAGAATTATAGAAATAACGAAGTTCATGATCAAAATAATAAGGAAATTTGAGAGACGAAATTTTTTAGGGGAAGAATTATAACACCCAATTTTAATAGTGTCGAACGTTGATTCGAGATCACTAAATCGACGAAAAGTTAGAAAATTTTGTTAATCGATAGTTATAAGTTAAGTGTGATTTTAGAAATATTTTAAAATTAGTGAATTTTGTGAATGAAAGAATTAATTAGAAAAATTGGGCCAAAAACGAGGTATTGAGACCTCGAATTCATAAAGTGAGCCATAAATATTTCTAAAAATATTTATGGAGTGTCATTAAGTTATTATTAAACTTTCGTTAGAAAATTTTAACGTTTGGGTAGGAAATTAAATGAAAAGGACTAAACTGAAATGAAAGTAAAAGTTAAATTATAGATTAAAAGAAATTATGAAGGATCAAAATGGTAATTTTACCATTTTGCATAGTTGAGGCGATTAACGTAAGAAAATCTCTCAGATTTTTAAAAGTATATTATTATATTATATTATATTATATTATATTATTATATTATTATATATATATAAACCAAAAGAAGTAAAAGAAGAATACCAGAAAATGAAACAGAGAACAAGACGAAAGCAGGGGAAGAAAAAGGGAAAGAAAGAAAAAGGAGAAATTGATGGTTTGAAGCTTGGAAGTTTAATTGGTAAGTTAATTTAGTCCTTCTCTTTTAATTTTGATGTTTTATAAGTTTTAGAACAAAGTTTTGATGAATTTAAGTTGAAGTTTTTGAAGTTTTAAAGCTGTTGAATATAGCATATGATGAATAAAATGATGAATTAGTGGTTTAATTGAAAGAATTTGAAGTTAGAATTGGGTAAAGGATTTAATTGTAAAATAAGCTATAACAAAACTGTTTTGGACAGCAGCAGTAGAGTAACTTTGAAAAATCACCAAAAATCGTAGAAGTGGAATTAGAAGCTGAGTAAGATATGAAATTGAAGCTTATTGAGTCTACTTTCATATGAAAGAAATAGAGAAATCAAATAAGTTCTGTATTATGAGATATTTAAATTTTAGTGAAACTGGTTCAGGGTGATTTCAGGATCCCTGTTCTGACTTTGAAAAATCATAAAAAATTGGAGAAAAATAATTAGGGGCTTAACTTTATATTTTTAGAATCCTGAATGAGTCTATTTTCAAAGGAAATAAACAAGAAGGTCATATGAATTTTGTATGAAGAGTAATTTGATTCGTAGTGAAGAGAGGTCAGAACAGTCAAACAGTAAAACAGGGGAAACTTTAAGAATAATCTGGTATTGATTGGCCATACCAAAAATTCTGGAAAAATTATAGTAAAAAGATATATGAGTCTAGTTTCAAGAAAAATTAACGGTTCTTCATTTGGAGTTCTGTAGCTCCAGATAAAAATAATTTAGTGACTATGACACGCATGGACAGCTTAAATATTCACATAAGTAAATGTTGAAAATTATTGATAATGTTACTTATAGAATGCTATATACATTAAGGACGTGGAATGGAGAGGAGGAGGAGGAAAAATATGTATGAATATTCAGCTAGCATGGCTAATTTGTAATGTTTTAGGCTCGGGGACTAAATTGAATAAAAGTAAAAGTTTATGATTAGTTTTGTATAAATGTTGGAGATGACCAATTTACATGGAATGGATTATTTTATTATTTAAAATTGCAAAATTGAATGAAATTATTAATTAGATTAAGATCGGTTGAAAAATCGATGAAAATGGGAAATTACCAAAATGCCCTTGAATCTTGGTATTTACGCAAATTTAGCTGAGTAAGTTCGTGTAATTTTAAATATGTGATATAAGGAAATATAAGTTGATAGCACGTGAAATATTGATATAATGAATTAACTAATATATGTTTATGAATAAACGGCAAGAGAATGATATTTATCATGACATGTCAATATGTGATTATCTGTAATATGTAAATAAAAGGTAATTAAATATGTTGAGACGAGAAATAAATTCAAGTAAGTCATGAAATAAGAAAAATAAATATGTTTTAAGGGATAATATGTTTGATTTTTGATTGGTTTCAAAAATAAATGTTAAATGATATAAAATTTTTGATAAATAAATTTGTAATTCCGGTAATGCCTCGTACCCTATTTCGGTGTCGAATACGGGTAAGGGGTGTTACATATTCCTTGGTGGTTTCCAGTCCAATATAGCCGAAATCTTACTTGGATCCACTCGTACTCCATCTCCCGATCTTAAATCTATTTTGGAGAACACAGTGGCTCCCTTCAATTGATCGAACAAATCATCTATTCTAGGCAATGGGTACTTGTTCTTCACAGTCACTTTATTAAGCTGACGGTAGTCTATACACAATCTCTTGGTACCATCTTTCTTCTTCAGAAATAAAACTAGAGCACCCCATAGAGAACAACTTGATCTTGCAAAACCTTTATCTGTTAACTCTTGCAATTGTGATTTCAATACTCTCAACTCCGTTGGAGCCATCCTGTAAGGAGTAATAGATATTGGTACAGTACCGGGAGCTAGATCAATGCTGAACTCAACCTCTCTAACTGTTGGTAATCCCGGTAATTCCTCGGGAAAAACATCCAAGTACTCACATAATATCGGTACTAACTTAATCTTTAGATCTGTTTCTTTAGTATTCATCACAAAGGTAAGATACGCCTCATACCCTTTTCTTATATATCTTTGTTCTTTCATGTGAGAAATCATTATTGGCGATCTACCCTGTTCATCTAATTCTACATGAAGAGTGTCCCCATTCTCACATCTCATCTCAATATATTTCTTCCCATAATTAACTATTACATCATGGGTGGTTAACCAATCCATACCAAGAATGAGGTCAAACTCATCAGATGGTAACAACATAAGGTTTGCTTTAAAACAATGACCTTTAATCATCAAGGGACAATCTTTACATACTTCATTAACTAAAACACTCTTACCTAAAGGATTAGACACCTTAATCACAAATCCTGTAGACTCTATAGGCATACTCGTACTGGATACTAATTTCATGCAAATGTAAGAGTGTGTGGATTCGGGATCTATTAAAGCAATAAGTTTAATATCATGAAGAGAAAAGGTACCCGTAATGACATCAGGAGGAGATGCTTCTTCACTAGCGCGAATGGCATAAGTCCTCGCAGGCGCCCTACCCTCGGGTCTCGCGGCCTGCTCTCTAGGGTTACCTTTACCAATTACCTTATCCCAGGGTTCCTCTGTGGTCTTCCTCTAACCATACTCCCGATCTCGGGTTCTGAGTTCTCTCTTCTTTCATCGTCTGTGGACAGTCTTTTATAAAATGGTCTTGGGAACCACATCTGAAACATGCATTTTCATGCGCTCAATATTCACCGAGATGACATCTGCCACACTGTGGGCATTCAGGTCTATCAAATCGAATATTCCCCACACTAGCGACTGAAGTAGTCTGTGCCTTCTTTCCTGAATACTGCTTACTCTTGTCCTTCTTTGAAAACCCAGTGGAAGTAGCCGATCGAGTAGAGAAATCTCTTGACTTCTTGGAAGAGGTTTGGACGGACTTATTCCACTGTCTCTTTCTCGAGTCACGAGACTCCATTTCAAATTTTCTGTTATCTTTTACTAGCTCTTCGGCTTTACAAGCCCACTCTACTAGCATAACAAATTCTCTTACTTCTAGGATAGCAACAAACAACTTGATGTCATCATTTAGTCCATCTTCAAATCTCTTGCTCATGATGGCCTCGGTGGGTACACACTCTCGAGCGTACTTACTGAGTCGTACAAACTCGCGCTCATAATCAGTCACAGACATGTTGCCTTGCTTCAGTTTTAGAAATTCCTTTCTCTTCTGGTCCACAAACCTTTGACTGATATACTTTTTCCTGGACTCTTCTTGGAAGAATTCCCAAGTAATCTTCTCTCTTGGTACTATCGATACCAAGGTGTTCCACCATTGATAGGCAGAATCTCTTAAAAGAGAAACTACACACTTTATGCATTCCTCAGCTATGCATGACAACTCATTAAATACTCTGATGGTATTTTCTAACCAGAACTCAGCATTTTCTAGATCATCATCTCTTTTAACCCAGAATTCTTCTGCCCTATGTTTCCTGATCTTATCAACTGGAGGTTTGTCTCCTCTTACCACCTCTACTACTTGAGGGGCTACTGGGGTAGGTTGAGGAATAGGCGGGGGTGGAGGGGGTTGTGCATTCGGGTTCGTATGAACGAACTCCGTATACCATGTGTTCATCATGTGGATGAAGGCTTCTCTAGCCTTTTCTCCTCCTCTCTGACTCATCGTAGTGGGTCTATTCTCATTCTCATCAGGCACTGTCCCTTCAGCGGGATCCGGTGCATTACTTTCTATGTCATCCGTTACAGCTCTTTTGGGATCCATTTACTATATGTATAAACACAATTTAAGTTGTCAGGAGTCGTCACATTATCATTATAAAATCATTCTTACATATGGCATGTATAGCTAGACTCGTGCTCATGCTACGTTAATCCTAGAACTGACTAAATCGTAGCTCTGATACCACTAAATGTAACACCCCATACCCGAGTCTGGGGCTGGGACTGGATACAAGACACTACTATACTTGAACATTCTTAAACATATACTTATGGGCTACAAAATTTCGTTCCGAATTAAAAACTTCTCTTTCCTAGACAAACATACATTTCATGGGCATACGAGGCTTTAAACTTGCATCTGGAATCTTTCAGAACTCAACCAAAAACTTTTCCTCAAAACAAGGGTCACACGCCCATGTGACTTAGGACATGCTCGTGTACCCCTAAGACATGCCCGTGCCTTTCACCCATGGTCGACACTGACTAATTACACACGACATTGACACGCCCGTGGCCTTAGACCGTGTGATATACCTTGTGCTTGTTGTGATTTAGAGTCTTAAATTTATAAAAGAGAATGATCGAACCTGGAAACTAACTTTGAGAATGATTAAAGGCAAGTGTACCTATCGAACAGTAGTATAGCTTAGGCAAGATCGGATTGTCGAACCCACAGGAACTAAAAGTACTAATACTAACTTTCTTTTTATTATTTAGCCTAAAATAAGTGAAGTTGTTATTAATCTTAAAATTAACGAACTACTATCACTAATGATAGCTCTCGGTGTTCCAAATCGAGAGAATAGTTTCTTGAGAAACTTAACTACTACCCTAGCATCATTGGTAGGTAAAGCTTTCGCTTCTACCCATTTTGACATGTAATCAACTGCCACTAGGATGTATTTATTTCCAAATGAACTAGAAAATGGTCCCATAAAATCAATACCCCATACATCAAATATTTCACATGATAACATATATGTTTGAGGCATTTCATCAAGTTTAGAAATATTACCTGTTCTTTGGCATTTATCACACGAAGTAACATACCTGTTGGCATCTTTGAATAGAGTGGGCCAATAAAAACCTAATTCGAGTATTTTATGTGCTGTCTTAATGCCACTGTAATGTCCACCTGAATGTCCTGAATGGAAATGTTCCACGATTTTGCTAGCTTCTGCCTTTGTAAGGCATCTTCGAATTACCTGATCTGCACATATGCGGAAAAGAAAGGGATCTTCCCAAAAATAGTTCTTTACATCAGCAAAGAACTGCTTCGTTTGATGATGTGTTAGCCTTTTTGGTAAGATGTTAACAGCTAAATAATTCGCAATATTTGCAAACCATGGTACCTCAGAATGTGTTATAAAGAAGTGTTGTTCTTTGGGGAATGAGTCATTTATCTCATTTTCATCAAGCTCTTTGATATGTGGATTCTCGAGTCTTGAGAGGTGATCTGTCGCAAGATTCTCAGCTCCCTTCTTATCTTGTATTTCTAAATCAAATTCTTGTAAAAGTAAAATCCATCGTATGAGTTGAGGTTTTGCATCAGGTTTGTTTAAAAGATAATGAAGAGCTGAATGGTCAGTGTAAATGACAACTTTTGACAATATTAGATATTGCCTAAACTTGTCAAAAGCAAAAGCTACAGCTAGTAATTCTTTCTCTGTGGTGGTGTAGTTTTCTTGTGCGGGTGTTAATGTTCTGCTAGCGTAGTAAATTAGCTGAAAATGCTTGTCTCTTCATTGTCCCAAGACTGCACCTATTGTAAAATCACTTGCATCACATATTAGTTCAAAGGGTAAGTTCCAATCAGGTGCAATTATAATTGGAGCATTTATTAATTTATCCTTAAGGACATTAAATGCATCTAAACATTCCTGATTGAAATTGAAAGGAACATCTTTTTCTATTAATTTTGTCAAAGGCTTAGCTATTTTAGAAAAATCTTCAATAAATCTTCTATAGAACCCTGAATGTCCTAAAAAGCTTCTAATGGCCTTAACTGAACTAGGGGGAGGTAATTTTTCTATGGTTTCAACCTTTGCTTTATCTACCTCAATCCCTTTACTAGAAATCTTATGTCCTAACACAATCCCTTCTCTAACCATGAAGTGACATTTTTCCCAATTCAAAACAAGGTTTGTTTCCTCACATCTCATTAGAACTTGTTTTAAATTTTTAAGGCAAAGATGGAAAGAATTATCGAATACTGAGAAATCATCCATAAATACCTCCATAATGTTTTCCACAAGTTCGTCAAAAATTGCCAACATGCAACGCTGAAGAGTAGCAGGAGCATTACATAATCCAAAAGGCATTCTACGATAAGCAAACGCACCGTACGAGCATGTAAATATTGTCTTCTCTTGATCTTCTGGAGCTATTGGGATTTGGAAGTAGCCGGAAAGTCTGTCCAAGAAGCAGTAGTACATATGCCCGGATAGCCTTTCTAACATTTGATCTATGAAGGGTAGAGGGAATGATCTTTTCTGGTGGCGTCGTTCAATTTTCTATAGTCTATACAGACTCTCCAACCTGTAACTGTTCTTGTAGGGATCAACTCATTCCTTTCATTGGGTACCACAGTCATACCTTATTTCTTTGGAACTACCTGCACAGGACTTACCCAAGTACTGTCAGAAATAGGATAAATTGTTCTTGCATCTAGTAGTTTAATTACGTCGGCTTTGACCACTTCTTTCATGTTGGTATTTAGCCTTCTCTGGGGTTGCACACACGACTTGTATTCTTCTTCCATTAAAATTTTGTGGGTGCAGAACGATGGGCTTATACCCTTAATGTCAGAAATTTTCCAAGTTATGGCTCTTTTATGTTCTCTTAGTACCTGTATCAACTCCTCTTTTTCCTTGGTTTCTAGTTTTGAAGAAATAATTACAGGTAGCGTAGAATTGTCCCCGAGGAATGTATACTCTAAGTGTTTTGGCAACTACTTTAATTCCAATTTGGGTGGCTCATGGATGGAGGGTTTTTGTTTTAATTCGTCATTTTCTTTAATGCTTTCTTCTTTCATTTGTCTAATGCATTCAAGTTCATCTCATCTCTTTCATCTTCTTCCCCCTCTTCTTGAGTCAGGCACAGTTCCATCGTGTCGTCATGTATGATTTCCTGTAATGAATTTTGAATGATATGATCAGTAGTATCAACAAAATAACAGGAATCATCTTGTTCTCTAGAATATCACATGGCATCATAAATTTGAAAAATAATTTCCTCATCGCCTATCCTTAATGCGAGTTTACCGTCATCTACATCAATAACAGCCATAGCTATAGCTAAAAAAGGACACCCTAAAATTAAGGGAACATCAATGTCCTCATCCATGTCTAACACAACAAAATCAACAGGGAAAATAAATTTATCAATTTTCACCAAGACATCTTCGATAACTCCTCTAGGATATTTAATAGATCTATCAGCTAACTGAATACTAATCCTAGTGGGTTTTGGTTCCCCAAGATCTAATTGTTTAAACATTTTAAAAGGCATTAAGTTAATACTGGCGCCTAGGTCAGCTAATGCTTTTTTAATATTTAAGCTACCAATTAAACAAGGAATAGTAAAACTTCCTAGGTCTTTTAATTTGGTTGGTATCTTGTTTTGGAGGATTGCTGAACATTCTTCATTAAGTTCCACCGCTGATACTTCTTCAAGCTTCCTTTTATTTGTCAGGAGTTCCTTTAAGAATTTTGCATACGTCGGCATCTGTGAAATAGCTTGAACAAAAGGTAAGTTAATATGTATTTGTTTAAAAAGTTCAAGAAACTTACCGTATTGGGCATCCAATCGTTCTTTCTTTAAATTTGCTGGATATGGGATTGATGGTTTACTCTCTTTGCGTACTGGTTTTACATCCTCAACTCCCTCATCTCTGGCTTTGTTATCATCGTGTAGTATTTTTTTCCATGGTTCGACTAATCCCTTTCCACTTCTTAGTGTAACTGCCTTTACCTGTTCTGTTCCTTTTAGAAAAAGTCTCTGCCCATATTTCACAGATCATCTCAGTGAGTAGTCCAATCGACTTAGTGAGTTCCCCGACTGACTCAGTAAATTTTTCAACCGACGCTTGTTGATCTTTAAGTGTTTTCTTAGTTTCTTGGAAAGGTTTTCTGTGTTTGCCATAAATTTTGTCAACATCTCTTTGAGGTTTGGCTTCTTCTCTTGCGGATATGGATGATTTTGGAAGTTTTGAGGAGGCTGTTGTCTTTGATTTCCTTGATTTCCTTGACCTCCCCATGAGAAATTTGGGTGGTTCCTCCAACCTGGATTATAAGTGTTACCGAATGGATTATTATTGGATCTGAAATTATTACATATATAGTTCATCTGTTCACTCTCTGTGCCCGGTTGGTAGGGTGGGTACTCATGATTCACCATAGTTCCACTTGCGTCGCACTGCATGACTGAATGTACATGTGAAGAACAAAAACTATTAATCTTTTTATTCATCAATTCCATCTGTGTTGATAGCATGGTTACTGTGTCTATGTTGAAAGCTCCGGCTGATTTTGTTGGTTTCATTCTTGTAACTTGCCACTGATAGTTATTCAGTGACAGCTCTTCAATAAACTCGTAGGCTGCTTCATGAGTTTTGTTGTTTAGGGTTCCACGGACGACTGAGTCGATTAGTTGCCACGTGGAGGGTTTTACACCGTTATAGAATGGTTGGACTTGTAGCCACAAGGGTAGACCATGGTGCAGACACCTTCTCAAGAGATCCTTATATCTCTCCCATGCGTCGTATAATGTCTTTAAATCCATGTGCACAAAAGAAGAGATATCATTTCGTAATTTGGCCGTTTTGGCTGGTGGGAAATATTTTAATAAAAAATTTTCGGTCATTTATTCCCGTGTAGTGATTGACCCTCGTGGTAACGAGTTTAACCACTGTTTGGCTTTGTTTCTTAATGAAAAGGGAAATAATCGAAGACGTATGGCATCATAAAAAATGCCATTTATTTTGAAGGTATCACAGAACTCTAAAAAGTTAGCTATATGAGTATTTGGATCTTCATCCTGCAAAGCATCAAATTGAACAAACTGTTGAATTATTTGTATTATGTTAGGCTTTAGTTCAAAATTATTAGCAGCTATAGAGGGCCTAACAATACTTGATTCTGCTCCTGTTAAATGTGGTTTAGCATAATCAAACATAGTATGTGGAGCATTGTGTTCCCCCACATCATGGGGTTGTGGAATATTCTCGTCCATCCCTTCAGTAGGATTGGATCTGTCTTTTTCCTCTCTTTCTGTATAGTTTAGGGCTCGCCTGATTTCTCGGTGATTCCTTTGAGTGGTAGCTTCAATATCGCTATTGTATACTAAAGGTCCTCTCGGGTTCCTTTTAGTCATAAACTAGAGGTACCTGCTAGGTAAAGAAAGAAAGAAAATTTAGCAAAATCAAAATTTAACCTAATAATAAAATAAAAGTAAATAAATAAAAAAATAATGGCTAAAGTAATAAAAATAGAGCTTTCTTAATATTGTAGTTCCCCAGCAACGGCGCCAAAAACTTGATCGCTGTGAATCAGAGTCTTAAAATTATAAAAAAGAATGATCAAACCTGGAAACTAACTCTAACAACGATTAAAGGCAAGTGTACCTATCAAACAGTAGTATAGCTTAGGCAAGACTGGATTGTCGAACCCACAGGAACTAAAAGTACTAATACTAACTTTCTTTTTATTATTTAGCCTAAAATAAGTGAAGTTGTTTTTAATCTTAAAATTAACGAACTACTAAGTTGAAGACACAATGACAAAAAGAACGAATTGGGAAAATAACTTTAGGAAAAACTCAGTTGATTAAGACGATACCCTCAAGAAGAATCCACCTAGATTTCATTTGTTATTAAACCCTGAACCATATGATTTATTTACTTAGATTGATCCGTAAGACTCCCTAACATATATTAAACCCTCTCTTAAGGCGAATAACTTCTAACCCTAGGTTAATTAGTGGAACTATCGTTCTCTTATAATAACTCCCTAGAATAGCAGTAAATCGATCTATGGATTCCCATATTAGGTTTCACCCTAATCCGGCACAATCTCGTCACCCTATCTCTAGGCATGCGATCAACTCCGCTTAATTATACTAGATCTACTCTTAAGCAGGGTCTATTCCTCCTCCACCTAAGCACATCAAAATAGGATTAAGCATGCATAATTAAGAACAAACTAAGTAATTATCATATAATTTCAGAAAATAATAACAAAATCCATCACAGTTTTCATCCCTTTCAGGTATCTGAGGGGTTTAGTTCATGACAAATAAAGAAAACATCTCAAGAGAAAAGATAAAACAAAACATAAGAAATCCCTAAAACTCCCTGAAGGAATTGAAGGAGAGATCCGCCGTCTTGAGTAGAATTCCGACTTCTTGAGATGGATCAACTAGCTATCTTCGAGTGATTCCCACAATTCTGACCTTTTCGGCTTAGCTCCTTGGCCTAGATAACCGCCCCCCTTTCAGCTGTCACTTAGGGGGTTTATATAGGCTTTCGAAATACGTTTCTTTCTCCCTAAGTATCCAAATCCGAGTGAAATTGCTCTTTCCAACGACAGAGACACAGCCATGTCACACGCCCGTGTAGATTGTGGCCAAGCCGTGCTCGGACTTCTTTAATGAGGCGCGACCTTGTGAATCGGGGGTGTGGCCGTGTTCTAGATGAAAGGTGAGGCACAACTGTGTTGTCTTGGGCTCAGGCTGTGTCAATTTCGTGATATGGCCTATTTACTCCATTTTGGGCCCGTTTTATGTTCTTTTCATCCTCGGATGCTTTCCAGAGTATAAGACATGAAAAGAAAGGATTAAGAGCACCTTTTTCTATAAAACAGAGGATAAATCATCCAAAAGCATACTAAATGTGGGATTAAAATATGTTACTTTTACGATTTATCACCTTGACATACTGACTTATTCACACAGCTTAGAGCACACGCCCATGTGCTAACTGTGTGTCACACAGGCGTCCTATACAAACGGCCATGGGGTTAGCCCGTGGTCTATTCCAACTTAAGACACTAACATGCGGGGAACACACAGCCTAGACACACGCCCGTGTGTCTATCCGTGTGGGCACTTAGAGGCTATTTACCAAGCCAATTACCACCCTGAAATCAAGGTCAATCTCAAGCTAAATTCATCAACTCAAATATTTCATATAACATGAACAACGATGTATACTTCATTGACAAAGAAAAACATACATACTTAGTCAAGCTTGGCCAGTCTCTTTAGCCATATACAAAAAGAATAGTGAACTTGATAGCCAATACTTTGGCTCTTCTTAAAACATATTCTCAAAATGAAACGCTTTCTATACATACCATACTTAATATAAACAACTTGGCTAACTAAAATAGCGATTGATAGTGTGCTTCGAGCTCCAACTTCAATGATCCACAAGTTAGCTTGGTGGGACTACATAAAAAGAAAGAATTAAAAACGTAAGCATTTAGCTTAGTAAGTTTGCATGTAATGCACATAATCATATAATTGCTTAATCAAAACTTATTCATCATAAACAAAGGCATTGCCTAACTCAGGTGATTGAGTTTACTTACTCTTGAAGATTCTTACATATTTCATGATACTTACTAGTCTCATGCTTGTGAGGTAAACACGGTACCTGCATCACTTGATCACATAGATCGGTATACCTTACTATAATAAGCATAATCTCAACTTCATCATTCACCACATGTATAATACTCTTAGTTAACTTTAACTAGCATAACTTGATGATAGCTTTACTTACTTAACTTTCTTACTATCTCATTTAACCTTTACTCATTTGCCCGATGAATTTCTATGAATAACCAAGGATACTAAATCTTATCTCACCTACTCGATGCCAAAGCCATATACTAGATATGGTCTTACATGGGATCTCTCAAATTGGTAACGATGCCATGTCTTGACATGGACTTACACGAAGTCTTCCTTGTGTGTTCCCTTGGGAAATTACCATTGCCATGTCTTGACATGGTCTTACTTGGTATCCTTTTCTCATGAACGGGTTAATACCGAGCCTTGGCTTGGACTTAGATAAAATCTTCCTTGTTACTCACCAATGCCATACCTTGGCTTGGACTTACATGAAATCTTCCTTGTTACTCACCAATGCCATACCTTGGCTTGGACTTATATGGGATCTCTATCTCATAATAGCTTTTCAATGCCAAGACTTGTCTTGGACTTACATGACATCTTTGCTTGGAGACTCACCAATGCCATGCCTTGGCTTGGACTTACATGGGTCTTCATCTCATAATAACTCTTCAATGCCAAGACTTGTCTTGGTCTTACATGATAACTTGCTTGATCGCCGATGCCATGCTTTGGCTTGGTCTTATACGGACTTTTTTATCTCGGGTGATAGATCGGGTATCCTAAGTAATTCAACTTCAATCGGGACTTTCTCATGCTTAATCTCATTGATTTCTTGTTTAACATAGCATTAAACCATCTCATAGAATTAATATATATTCAGCATCATACTAAGGAGTTCAATGATATTAATCATAAAGCTTAGAAATCATACAAACTTACCTCAATGTACAAAGTGTATGTAGGTAATGCAATTTAGTCCTCAACTTTGTTCTTGCCTCGATTTCGGTCCGGGCTTCGTTTTTCTTGATCTATAATAATAATTTAACTCATTTAATACTCACATTGACTAAATTGACTCTTAACTCATACTTTGGAAAAATTACCATTTCGCCCCTAAACTTTCTAGTAATTACACTTTCGCCCCTAGGATCGTAAGGTGATTTTCATTCAACTTTCTTAAACTTCATGCTTAGCAGATTCACTTTCTCTACTATAACAATCATAAATTCTTACTATTTCTATTATGAATGACCAATTTCATAACTATTACAAATTAGTCCATACTAATATTTTTCATGAAATTCACTTAGGAAAAGATGTTTATCTAACATCAAACTCTCATAATCATCCATAAAACATCATTTTACAAGCATGTCATACATGGGTATTTTTATGGACATGAATTCTAGCTCAGCTTATAACTAAATAGCTAATTCATGTTACGAAGACTTAAAAAATACAAAGAATATTAAAAACGGGGCTAGAATGCACTTACTAGAAAGCTTGAAAAATTGAAGAACCCTAGCTATGGCTTCCTTCAAAATTTTGGCATTTGGGGAAAAAGATGAGTATGATTTTTGTCATCTTTTCCCTTTTTAATCATTTAAGTGATAAATGACCAAAATGCCCTTCTCACTAATTCTTCATAAAATTCTAATTCATGTCCAAATTTGTCCAAAAATTATAATTTGGGAAAATTGCTATTTAAAGACTTCTAATTAATAATCCAAAGCTATTTCCTACAAAAAGCTTCTAGAATCTCATATTTTGTAACTTTTGCAATTTAGTCCTAATGGACCCTTTAATGCCAATTTCATAAAATCTCTACATAAAACTTTCATAATATCATGCAAACATCTCAAATACTTTAAAAACTCATTTTACTAACTCAGATTTGTGGCCTCGCACCACTATTCATGTAACACCCCAAACCCGGTCTAAACGCTACGACCAGATCTGGTATGTCATAAGGGAAAGTTGTAAAAGGAATAAGGTTTTGGATATTGTAAATATTGTAAGTTTGAAAATTTTATCTAGGGTGACTTCTTGAAAATAGTGATTTACAGTTTAAGTAAAATTTTCGAATTTAAGTTCATCTATCATTTGTGTTTTTTGGTGGCATTTGAGAGAAAAATGGTTGTTTACGTTAGTTAGGGTTTGAAAAAAAAAACTTCAACTTAATTATTAAGTTTGAACTTATATAAAGGTCATAACAAAGTTTAAATCATAGTATAAAACCCGAAATAAAAATATTAGGAAGGCCTTATTACATTATAAAACCCAAATCAAGTAAATACTAGAAAATAAACGACTTTATGAAAAAGAATAATTTATGGCCTCCACGAGTCCGCCTCGGCTCCCTGATCCACGATCTAACTGGTTACCTGCAAGATTTAGTAGAGGGGTGAGTCACCAAGACTCAGTGTGTAAATCCCCTTATGTCACACATACGGCTTTAAGCCCATAATCGCTTATTGGCCTTAGCCCACTCAGGATATCAAACACAATCATGAATGCAAAATGTGTCCCAATCCAACCTAGTTTTCCATCCTCTACACACCAAACGTACCAGCCCATCACACCGTGGGGATTTCTACAATCAACCCTCCATCCGCTACACACCTCATACGTGGCATTAGGCCACTCGTGGTTCTAGACCACCGTGATACTAGATCACTGTGACAATGTCACTAATAATTTACGTGGGGCCAACCCACCTTGGTAACAACCACCGTGACAATCCCTGATGAATATATGTGGGGCCAACGCACTGTGGTAACAACCACTGGGACGAGTCACTAATCATATATAATCGTGGTATTAAACCACCATGGCACCAAGCCATTGAGACATGGTCACTATCATCAAAGATATATCTGTGGGGCTAACCCACCGTGGTAATAACCACTGTGACAGTCTCAAATACTTCCCTTTTCACATCATTTCCCAACCCATGCAGAACATACAATTATATGGATGCATATGCTATCTTTACAGTGATAGGTTACAATGTTTATTTCATATCCATTAATAGGTTACAATGTTTATTTCATATCCATTAAGAGATTAATAAAATCACATACCTGTATTCACAGCTTTACCCCCCAAGGGTACTACGACTGCTTCTCAGTCATTCCAGCTTTTCAGCCCACACAATAATAGTACAAGCAAATAAATAAGTAGTGTGAAGTTTACACACCTGATAACACGCAATACAACGCTTTCTATGTTGACACTATCGCTAATAGGAACTACTGCTATTTGTCTACTATTCTACTCAGAAGCCAGCCCACAACCCGGTGGCCAATCCCGAACAGCAGACACCATGCGCTTCTTGAACTTTGGGGGTGGGGCTATGGGTCCAACCCCTTCCTTTGCTTCGCTAGCGTTTGAGTCCATGAAAAAGATCTTGGTCAATAGACCGGATTAAAGCATTGAACAGAGAACAAATAAGAGTATATGCCCAAAATGCAAAGATCCCTTACCTAGATCGACAAATCCCGGAGATTATAAGACTTGGATTAAGGCACCAATTGAATACCTATGTCGACTAAAATCGAATGTCCATTAACACCCTTCAACCACAGATCAGATGCCGAAAGAAAGCGAAGACAAAGCCCCTCCTTCAACCGGTCAAGAATCATAAGACAAGATTAATGCCTTCGGCGTCCAAAAGGAGAGAAAATAGAATTAAAACGAAAAGGGAATACTTACCACGATCAAAGAGAATCCGATCGATAACGTTGTGGAACAGAGTGACGGCAATCCACTGAATAAAGAATGAAAGAGGAAGATGAGCACTCAGGGAAGATTCGGCCAAGAAGAAATATAGAAGGAATAAGAACAATGGATGCTTCGGCTTTGAAAAAGAAACCTGTGAGAAGGTGAGGGATATGTTTCGGCAGAAGAAGGACAAGAAGAGAGGCTTAAGAGATTTGGCTAAAGCAAGATGAAATCAAGAAGATGAATGGGAGTAATGGAGGATTTGGTCAAGAAGAAGAAAGAAGAATGAGGTTTTCGACTTTAAGTGATGCGAATGAGAAGAAAGAAATGAGAAATAGAGAGGATGATAGGAGTTTCGGCTAAAGAAAGAAAAAGTTCAAAGGTTGTCAAAAAGAAGAACACCAAATGCTGAAAAGGAAAAGAGCTCTCAAACTTGGCTATTAAACACCTCCAAAAATTCGGCACCTACCAACCAAAACCGAAAATGCACTTTTGAGAACTAAAATGCCTATGACCATAATTGAAATTCGGCACACCCTAAACAAGCTAGAACCGATGCCTACACTCCCCCTAAGCATTCAAAATTCGGCCACTACCTTCACCACATGCTAATCCCTTCTTTTTCTCCTTAATTCACTCCTGATCACTCATTCAAAATAGTTTGAATGATTCAAACTCCTCTTTCTTCTCTCAGCCACACATTTGAATTATTGACTCAATCAACTCTCCCCTCTTGAAGTATTCTAGCCGAACTCTACCTCTGCTCCCCTTGACGCCAAAAAGAATTCCAAAAAATGAGCACCATGCGACTTGAACCTGCCCCCTTTCTGCTCCCTTGTGGCATCACCTACCAGAACCTTAAGTGGTGCCTCCTTGCCTCTTTCCCACTGACTTTCTTGTGTCTTCAAACACAAGTAACATCCCTTAAGTCCTATCCTAGCTAGCTCTCCACTAAAGTGCCCAAACAGCGAATTTTGGCCAAGGCTTCGGCTCAACCCCGAATCTTTCCTGAAACCCTAAACACCCTAAACTAACACATTAAGCATAGCATACACACAGAAACACATCAAATGCAAAGCCCCCCAATTCAGGATGTTACAGTTCTACCCCCTTAAAGAAACATCGGCCTCGAAATTACCTGGTCAAAAGAGATGAGGTAATGCTGCTGCATCACTTCCTCTAGTTCCCATGTAGCTTCCTCAGAATCGTGGTTTCGCCATAAAACCTTAACCAACGGAACCGTCTTCCTTCGCAACACCTTCATGTCACGATCCAAGATCCACACTGGTTCTTCTTCAAAGGATAGATCAGACCTTAATTCGATTTCTTCCACTGACACAAAGTGAGATGGATCCGAACGATAACACCTCAGCATTGAATCATGGAACAAATCATGAATTTGACTTAACTCTGAAGGTAGCTCGAACTGATAGGCTACTGGTCCCACATGTTTTAACACACGATAAGGCCCGATGAATCTGGGGCTTAACTTACCCTTCCGTCCAAACCTTAGTACTTTCTACCACGGTGACACCTTTAAGAAAACCCTGTCACTCACTACAAATTCTATGTCCTTACTCTTCAAATTAGCATAGGACTTCTGTCTCTCTGAAGTTTCCTTCAATTGAGTCCGACTTAACTTAACCTTATCTTCCATTTCAGAAACCAATTCTGGACCCAACAATTGACGCTCACCCAACTCTGTCCAATAAGTAGGAGTGCGACATTTTCGACCATACAATGCTTCATACGGTGCAATCTGAATACTAGATTGGTAGTTATTGTTGTACGCGAATTCTGCCAACGGTAGAAATTCTTCCTAACTACCTCTAAAGTCTATGACACAGCCTCTCAACATATCTTCCAAGATCTGAATTACCCTCTCCGATCGTGCAGCCGATCAGGGATGAAACGCGATCTTGAAATCTAACTTTGTACCCAACGCTTGATGCAACGCCTTCCAAAATCTCGGCGTAAACCTAGGGTCCCTATCTGAGATGATAGACACTAGTACCCCGTGCAACCTCATGATCTCTGCTACATACAACTTAGCCAATTTTTGTAGAGAGTAGTCGACACGAATTGGTATGAAATGAGCAGACTTCGTCAAACGATCAATAATTACCCAAACCGAATCCTTCATCGTAGGTGTGAGAGGTAGCCCACTAACAAAGTCCATTGTGATCCTTTCCCATTTCCACTATGGAATCTTCACCGGCTGCAACAACCACAAAGGCAACTGATGTTTTGCTTTTACCTACTGACACGTCAAGCATTTACTCATAAATTTGGTTACCTCTTGCTTCAGGCCCGACCACAAAAATTGTTCTCGCAAATCCCGATACATCTTACTTCCTCTAAGATCCATAGCGTATGGGCTGCCATGCGGTTCTTGTAAAATCCTATGCCTCAACTCAGAATCTTTTGGCATGCAAATCTTCCCTTGAAAATATAATAACCCATCACCATTCACACTGAAATCTATTGACTCATTATCCGTTCCTAACTGAAACTTCGACTTTAGCAATTCATCAGCCCACTGCTTCTCTTTAATCTGGCCAGCCGATGAAGGCTTCACTTGAAGTTCAGCTAATAGACTTCCATCATCGCATAAGCTGAGATGAACAAACATTACTCTCAAGTTAGAGATCACCCTACGACTTAATGCATCCGGCACTACGTTAGCTTTACCTGGATGGTATTCAATTGAGCAGTCGTAATCTTTTAAGAACTCGATCCACCTTCGCTACCTTAAATTTAACTCCTTTTGGGTAAGGAGATATTTTAGGCTCTTGTGATCTGTATAAATAACGGACTTCTCCCCATACAGATAATGCCTCCAACTCTTCAGCGCAAACACTACTGCTACTAATTCCAAATCATGCGTGGGATAATTCAACTCATGCAGTCTCAACTGTCGAGACGCATATGCTACCACTTTCCCATCCTGCATCAGCACATATCCCAAACCTGTGTGCGATGCATCACAATAAACCGCAAACTCTTTCCTAGCCTCAGGTTGTACCAACACTGGAGCCTCTGTCAAAATCCTTTTCGGCCTTTCAAAACTCTCCTGTTGCTTATCAGACGAAACAAACAGAGCCCTTTTCCGCAACAAGTTGGTTAATGGTGCCGCAATCAAAGAGAACCCTTCAACAAACCTTCTATAATACCCAGCCAGACCAAGAAAACTCCTGATTTTTGCCACTGACTTAGGTGGCTTCCAATCCAACACCGCTTCAATCTTCCGAAGATCAACCCTAATCCCCTCAGCAGACACTACATGGCCCAAAAAGGTAACTTCCCTTAGCCAGAACTCACAGGCGCAGTCCCCGGTAGAGGATCAATACCAAACTCCACCTCGCGATCTGGAGGTAATCCCGGAAGCTCTTCTGGGAATACATTAAAAAATTCCTTGACTGTTTGAACATCCCCCACAGTTGATTCCTTGGCCTCCAAAGCACAAACCTAAGCTATAAACGCCTTACATCGTTTTCTCACCATTCTCTCAGCCTTTAGAGCGGACACCACATTAGATAGGTAGTTCCTCCTTTCACCTATTACCACCACCTCTTCACCTTCGAGGGTTCTTAACACCATGCGCTTGGCTACACAGTCCAAATTTGCTTGATACTTCACTAGCCAGTCTATGCCCAAGATTAAATCAAACTCCTCGAACGGCAATTCCATCAAATCAGCCGGAAACACTACTCCTTGAACTTGTAAAGGCACCTTCCTAAAAAGTTTATTCACTATCACCGATTGTCCTAAAGGGCTAAGTACAGTCATCTCCCTAGAGGTAATTTCAGAGTCTAAGTTCAGAGTTCCCAATAAAATACTAGCAACATAAGAGTGTGTTGATCCAATATCAATCAAAGCAGTATATGGCAACCCATAAATAAGAAACTTACCGGTTATGACGTCCGGTGCATCGCTCTCCTCTCGACGTCTAGCTGCATAGACCAACCCAGGCTGCCTCACTTCTGTGCTCCCAATACCTCTACCCGGTGCTCCACGCCCTCGGCCAAGGTTACTTCCTCCCCTAATGGGACCACGACCTCTCTGTGGTTGTTGACCACCTTTACCAGACTGAACATAACCCTGTCTCACTGGTCGCATTCTGCCCAACTCCTGAGGACAATCTCTTACTCGATGATCAGTAGACCCACACCTATAGCATCCTCTATTACCCATCCAACACTCACCTGAATGGAATCTACCACATCTAGCACACCTCTGAGCCCCACTATCCCTAACAGGTCTCGCCACACGACTCGGCCCATCCAGCCTAGGTCTTTTTTTGAAAATGCCCAGCTGGTCCCGACGCTCCAAAGTTCATTTTATTTCTACCTCTATCCCTATCCTGATTTTGCCTTTCGCACCGCTTCACCTCCTCGGCTATCTTAGCCTTCTCCACTAGAATAGCAAATCACCTTTCTTGTTGCGGAGCTATCGACACTCGCAAATCATCCCTCAGACCATCCTCAAACTGGACACAACGCTTATGGTCTGTGGCCACTATACCCCGGGCATAGCGACTAAGGCGTAAGAATTCTGCCTCATACTCAGCCACCGATTTACTCCCCTGAACCAGATTCAGAAATGCCCTACGCTGCGCATCCACATAACTCAATCTGATATACTTATTCTGGAATGCTGACTTGAAGAAATCCCAAGTAATGCGGTCAGCCACTGTACCATCTCTAACCGTAAGCCACCATTGATACGCCTTATCCCGAAGAAGTGACATAACCCTTTTCAACTTCTCTTCCACCGTAAAATCAAGATCATCCATGATGCACTCTACTGCTTCTAGCCAATACTCAACGACATTCGGAGCTACACCAGACACACCCTTAAACATTTCTGCTCCATTGGCTCGAAGTCACTCAGACACAGATTTTTGAGCCCCTGATCCTGTGCTTGCTCCAACAAACCCTCTCTAAGACTCGCAACATCACTTGAGACACTGCATCGTCTCCCCCCGTCTGATCCTGAAAATCTACCTCCGCAGTAGGCGGTGTTGGCATCTCATTCCCTGGCCCATGTCCTGACTCCGAGGGTTCAGACCCAACCCCTCGGCCTCTACCATGGCCGCTCACAGCACGTCCACGTCCCCTAGTACTAATGGCTATCGGTACGACTTAATCTGATTAAGAGTTTTATGAATTAGTATTTCTTTCACTGTTTAATACCGAGCAATTTTATGAGAAATAACTTTAGAGAGTAGTTTCGCAAAACACATCACAACCTAGAGGTTTCAGTCTCTAAAGTGTAGATCTCCTAGAGCTAACAAACATCTTTCTTCATGCTAACAATCATTTCATGCATACACCATCAAATAATTAGAACACTTACCTGTGTGGATCGGGTGCCGGTAGACTCGGATGCCATGTTCCAACCAAACATTTCCTCTAAAATTATTTAAATCAATTTTTGTAAAACTATATTGAACCCATTTCACAGCCCAAATTTTGCAACCTGGCTTTGATACCAAAACTGTAATACCCTAAACCCGGTTTAAACGCTACAACCAGATCTGGTATGTCACAAGGGAAGGTTGCAAACGGAATAAGATTTTGGATATTGTAAATATCATAAGTTTGAAAATTTTATCTAGGGTGACTTCTTGAAAACATTGATTTGCAGTTTAAGTAAAATTTCTGAATTTAAGTTCATCTATCATTTGTTATTTCTGGTGGCATTTGAGAGAAAAATGGTTGTTTACGTTAGTTAGGGTTTGAAAAAAAACTTCAACTTAATTATCAAGTTTGAACTTATATCAAGGTCATAACAAAGCTTAAATCATAGTATAAAACCCGAAATAAAAATATTAGGAAGGCCTTATTACATTATAAAAACCCAAATCAAGTAAATACTAGAAAATAAATGACTTTACGAAAAAGAACAATTTATGGCCTCCACGAGTCTGCCTCGGCTCCCTGATCCACGATCTACTGGTTACCTGCAAGATTTAGTAGAGGGGTGAGTCACCAAGACTCAGTATATAAATCCCCTAATGTCACACATACGAATTTAAGCCCATAATCGCTTATTGGCGTCACCCCACTCAGGATATCAAACACAATCATGAATGCAAAATGTGTCCCAATCCAACCTCGTTTTTTATCCTCTACACACCACCCGTACCAGCCCATCACACCGTGGCGATTTCTACAATCAACCCTCTATCCGCTACACACCTCATACGTGGTATTAGGCCACTCATGGTTCTAGACCACCGTGATACTAGATCACCGTGACAATGTCACTAATAATATACGTGGGGCCAACCCACCGTGGTAACAACCACCGTGACAATCCCTGATGAATATACGTGGGGCCAACCCACTGTGGTAACAACCACTGGGACGAGTCACTAATCATATATAATCGTGGTATTAAACCACCGTGGTAACAACCACCGTGACAATCCCTGATGAATATACGTGGGGCCAACCCACTGTGGTAACAACCACTGGGACGAGTCTCTAATCATATATAATTGTGGTATTAAACCACCGTGGCACCAAGCCACCGAGACATGGTCACTTCATCAAATATGTATCAGTGGCGCTAACCTACCGTGGTAATAACCACCGTGACAGTCTCAAATACTTCCCCTTTCACATCATTTCCCAACCCATGCAGAACATACAATTATATGGATGCACATGCTATCCTTACAGTGACAGGTTACAATGTTTATTTCATATCCATCAAGAGATTAATAAAATCACATACCTGTATTCACAGCTTTACCCCCAAAGGGTATTACGATTGCTTCTCAGTCATTCCGGCTTTTCAGCCCACACAATAATAGTACAAGCAAATAAATAAGTAGCGTGAAGTTTGCACACCTGATAACACGTAATACAACGCTTTCTATGTCGACACTATCGTTAATAGGAAATACTGCTATTTGTGTACTATTCTCCTCAGAAGCCAGCCCACAACCCGGTGGCCAATCCCGAACAGCAGACACCGCGCGCTTCTTAAACTTTGGGGCTGGGGCTATGGGTCCAACCCCTTCCTTTGCTTTACTAGCGTTTGAGTCCATGAAAAAGATCTTGGTCAATAGACCGGATTAAAGCATTGAACAGAGAACAAATAAGAATATATGCCCAAAACGCAAAGATCCCTTACCTAGATCGACAAATCCCAGAGATTATAAGACTTGGATTAAGGCACCGATTGAATACCTAAGTTGACT
Source organism: Gossypium bickii (assembly GCA_025503065.1). Lineage (NCBI taxonomy): Eukaryota > Viridiplantae > Streptophyta > Magnoliopsida > Malvales > Malvaceae > Gossypium > Gossypium bickii. The sequence continues at coordinate 27,327,712 of CP106714.1, read as the reverse complement.
AAAACAGAATTTCCCTTAACACCCTTCAACCCCAGATCAGATGCCGAAAGAACGCGAAGACAAAACCCCTCCTTCAATCGGTCAAGAATCATAAAACAAGATTAATGTCTTCGACATCCAAATGGAAAGAAAAGAGAATTGAAATGAAAAAGGAATACTTACCATGATCAAAGAGAATCCGATCGACAAAGTCGTGGAATAGAGTGACGGCAATCCACTGAACAAAGAACGAAAGAGGAAGATGAGCACTCAAGAAAGATTCGACCAAGAAGAAATATAGAAGGAATAAGAACAATGGATGCTTCGGCTTTCAAAAAGAAACCTGTGAGAAGGTGAGGGATATGTTTCGGCAGAAGAAGGACAAGAAGAGAGGCTTAAGAGATTGGGCTAAATCAAGATGAAATCAATGAGATGAATGGGAGTAATGGAGGATTCGGTCAAGAAGAAGAAAAGAAGAATGAGGTTTTTGGCTTTAAGTGATGCGAATGAGAAGAAAGAAATGAGAAGTAGAGAGGATGATAGGAGTTTTGGATAAACAAAGAAAAGGTTTAAAGGTTGTCAAAAAGAAGAACACCAAATGCCGAAAGGGAAAAGAGCTCTCAAACTTGGCTACTAAACACCTCCAAAAATTTGGCACCTACCAACCAAAATCGAAAATGCACTTTTGAGAACCTAAATGCACTTTTGAGAACTAAAATGCCTACGACCATAATTGAAATTTGGTACACCCTAAATAAGCTGGAACCGATGCCTACACTCCCCCTAAGCATTCAAAATTCGGCCACTACCTTCACCACAAGCTAATCCCTTCCTTTTCTCCCTAATTCACTCCTGATCACTCATTCGAAATAGTTTGAATGATTCAAACTCCTCTTTCTTCTTTCAGCCACACATTTGAATTATTTGACTCAATTAACTCTCCCCTCTTGAAGTATTCTAGCCGAACTCTACCTCTGCTCCCCTTGACGCCAAAAAGAATTCCAAAAAATGAGCACCATGCGACTTGAACCTGCTCCCTCTCTGCTCCCTTGTGGCATCACATACCAGAACCTTACGTGGTGCCTCCTTGCCTCTTTCCCACTGACTTTCTTGTGTCTTCAAACACAAGTAACATCCCTCAAGTCCTATCCTAGCTAGCTCTCCACTAAAGGGCCTAAATAGTGAATTTTGGCCAAGGCTTTGGCTCAACCCCGAATCTTTCCTGAACCCCTAAACACCCTAAACTAACACATTAAGCATAGCATACACACAAAAATACATCAAATGCAAAGCCCCCTAATTCAGGATGTTATAATTCCGACTAGGCCCTAAATCAAACTGTTACATGAGCCTAGGCCGTGTGATTCAAGTCAGTGTCGACCACCGGTGTCGAACACGGGCATGTGAGATGATGTACGGTTGTGTCATTTCCCCCACGGACGTATGACCCCTGCGAAGGTGAAAATTTTTTAAGAGTTGCTAAAGTTTTCGGTGGGGTCTCGGAACCCCTCGTATGTATGTTTAAGGCCTCGTAGGTCAATTACAAGGACGATAGACATATGAATGAAAAAGTTTTAATTTGAAATGAGTCGGATTGCCCAAAGTTGTATGATAGTACAAGTTAAGTACAGTAACACCTCATACCCGATTTCGGAGTAGAATATGGGCAAGGGGTGTTACACCTAATCCCTTAAATTCATGTTTCTATACTTAGAAGAGCATTAGGGAGCAAAAGGAGCAATAAAGGGGCCAAAATAAGAGTTTCCAAGATCCACACGTGCTGGGCACATGCCCATGTGAGCCACACGGGCTAGCCACACGCCCATGTGCTAGCCCCTTGTTGATTTTGCACCTTAATTCCCTGTTAGGCAGAAAAACCCAATTTTTAGGGTTTCTGAGCCTTCTAAAGTCTATAAATACATGCTAGAAGAGGACAAAAGGGAGGACGCAGAGTAGAACAAAGAAATTACTCAAAGAAAGTCATCGAAATCAATTCAGAAGTAGGATCTCATTCAAGATTGAAGATCTCCATAAAATTTCCTATGAAGATTTTGGGTTCTTTATGTCTTGTTGTTTTCTTTATTATAAGATGTTTTCCTTTTACGTTATGAACTAAACTCCCTAAATACCTAGGGAGGATGAAACCTAGATGAATCTTATTATTTAATTATCTGAATTACACGATAAATACTTGTTCTTGTTCTTAATTATGTGTTCTTAACCCTTGCTTTAATATTTTCAGGATATTAATTTAAGTTTGATGTGCTTATTTAGTGGAGAAAAAGTCCCTGTTTAAGAGAAGATCTCGCATAATTAAGCGGAGTTGATTGCAACCCTAGAAATATGATGACATAAACCTACCGGGTTAGAGTCAAATCTAATAAGGGAATCCATAAATCGAGTTAATGCGACGATAGGGGTTTTAATTAGAAAGAGATTTCAGTTAATCAACCTAAAATTAGTTGTTTTTAGTCTTGAAAGAGATATTAACATAATTTAGGGATTTTTACGGATCAAGGCAAGTGAATAAATCTTTTAATTTAGAGCCAGAATAATAAATGAAGTCTAGGTGGATTCTTCCTTAGGTATTATCTTTATTCATTGGTTTATTTGATTACTCTCTTCACTCTTTATCGCGTTCATAGTTAATTAGTTCGTTAAATTTTAGATTAAAATAAATCCCCTTAATTATTAGGTTAAATAATAAAAAGATAGTTATTACTAGTAATTTTAGTCCCTGAGGATACGATATTCCGGACTCATGAAAGCTATATTACTGTTCGATCGGTACGCTTGCCTTTGTCGAAATATTAGTTAGTTTCGAGCCCATCAACTATTGAGCTTAAAAGCTTGAAAATCCCAGCCATGGCTTCCCCCATGCTAAATTCGGCCAAGCAAGAAGATGGACAATGGTATTTGGCTTTTATTTTGTCTTTTAGTCCATTTAATTACCAAATTACCAAAATGCCCCTAACTTAAAAATATCCTATTTCACTTATCTCATGTCCATTTTTGTCCAACAATTTAACCAATGGTCTAATTACCTTTTAAGGACCTCCAATATAAAATTTCATAGAAATTGGACACTTTTAACATGTAAAACTCAACTTTTGAACTATTTACAATTTAGTCCTTTTGACGAAATTGAGTACCCAAATGTCAAAATTTTCGAACAAAATTTTCACGAAATCTTTCCATGAAATCGTATACCATAAGAATATAATAAAAATAAGATTTTTCTTACCGGATTTGTGGCCCCAAAACCACTGTTCTGACTAGGCCCAAAATTAGGCTATTACAGAAAAGCCCCCGGTCAATAGAATCCAGAAACAAGGAGCTGAGGAATTCCAAGCTACTAAAGATGACGATCCGGAAAGAGCAGAATTCTAGCTTGAAAATACCAATAGGGTATTTGATGAATTGTCTTGCACCCCTAAAGAGTGTATAGAATGTATTGTGTCTCTTTTGAGAGATTCGACCTATCAGTGGTGGAACACCCTTGTGTCAGTTGTGCCAAGGGAGAAAGTTAATTGGGAATTTTTCCAGGAAGAGTTCCGAAAGAAGTATATTAGCCAAAGGTTTATCGATCAGAAGAGAAAGGAATTTTTTGAGTTAAAACAAGGTAGAATGACTGTAACCGAATATGAATGTGAGTTTGTCAGGCTTAGTAAATATGCTTGGGAGTGCGTATCCATCGAAGCCATCATGTGTAAAAGGTTTGAGGACGGGTTAAATGAGGATATTCGATTGTTTGTAAGAATTTGTGGTGCTAGTAGAGAGAGCTTGCAAGGCCGAAGAATTGCCCAAAGAGAAAAGAAAGGCTGAAATTGAATCCCGTGACTCAAGGAAGAGACAATTGAGTAAGTCATTTCAACCCTCATCCAAGAAATCAAAAGAGTTCACTACTCAATCAGCTACTTCAGTGGGGGTTCTAAAATAGAAGTGAAGGTAAACAGTACTCGGGTTCTAAAGCTCAAACTACTTCAATTGCTAGTGTTGGTAATGCTCGACCAAGTAGACCGGAATGTTCGCAGTGTGGCAGACGTCACCCCGAAGAATACCGAGCAAATGAGAGAGCTTGTTTTAGGTGTAGATCCCAAGATCATCTCATTTGTGATTGCCCCGAGATGGTTGAAAGAGAGAAATTTCAGAGTGCAAGATCGGGAAGTACTACTAGAGGGAGGCCACAAAGAAATCCAGGAAATGGAACGAGTATTAAGAATATACCTAGAGATCAGACTGTAAGATCTCAGGGTAGAGCACCCATGAGGACTTATGCCATTTGCGCTCGTGAAGAGGCGTCATCCCCTGATGTGATTACGGGTACATTTTCTCTCTATGATACTCATGTTGTTGCTTTAATTGATCCAGGATCTACCCACTCATATATTTGTATGAAATTAGTATCTAGTATAAACATGCCTATAGAGTCTACAAAATTTGTGATAAAAGTGTCAAATCCCCTAGGCAAGTGTGTATTAGTTAACAAGGTATACAGAGATTGCCCTTTGATGATTAGAGGTCATTATTTTTCGACAAGTCTCATGCTATTGCCATTTGATGAATTCGATGTAATTCTTGGTATGGATTGGTTAACTGCTCATGATGTGATAGTAAATTGTGGAAAGAAATTTATTGAATTGAAATGTGAAAATGGGGTTCTTCTTCATGTTGAATTAGATGAACAGGACAGATTGCCTGTAGTGATTTCTTTTATGTCTGCTTAGAAACACATAAGAAAGGGATATGAAGCTTATCTTACCTTTGTGATGAATGCCAAAGACTCAAAGTTAAGAATTGAATTAGTGCCGATAGTATGTGAGTATCCAGATGTATTTCTCGAAGAATATCCAGGGTTGCCTCCAGTTAGAGAGATTGAATTTAGTATTGAGTTAGCCCCTAGTACTGTGCCTATTTCGATTGCTCCGTACAGGATGGCTCTGACCGAGTTGAAAGAATTGAAGGCACAGTTACAAGAGTTGACAGATAAAGGTTTCACAAGACCGAGTTATTCTTTGTGGGGTGCTCCCATATTATTTGTGAAAAAAAAGGATGGCTCTATGAGATTATGTATAGGTTATCGACAACTTAATAAGGTAACCATAAAGAACAACTACCCCTTGCTAAGAATCGGTGATTTGTTTGACCAATTGAAGGGGGCCACTGCGTTTTCTAAGATAAACTTGAGGTCTGGTTATTACCAGTTGAGAGTCAAAGACTTTCAGACAAGGTATTTTCACTATGAATTTTTAGTTATGCCTTTCGGTTTAACAAACGCCCCTGCCATGTTTATGGATTTAATGAACCGCATCTTTTGACCATATTTGGATAAATTTGTTGTAGTCTTTATTGATGATATATTGATTTACTCTCGTGATGATAATGAGTATGCTGAGCACTTGAGAACGGTCTTACAAATTTTACGGGATAAACAGTTGTATGCCAAGTTTAGTAAAAGTGAGTTTTGGCTTAAAGACGTCGAGTTTTTGGGGCACATTGTTCCGGGTGATGGTATTCAAGTTGACCCAAGTAAAATTTCATCAATTATTGATTGGAAACTGTTGAAGAATGTCTCCAAGGTTAGAAGTTTTCTAGGCCTAGCTGGTTATTACAGACGGTTTGTCAAGGGATTTTCTATGATAGCTACTCTGATGACGAGGCTATTACAAAAGCATGTAAAGTTTGAGTGGACAGAAAAATGCCAACAAAGTTTTGAGAAACTAAAGGCATTGTCGACTGAGGCTCCAGTTTTAGTACAACCTGAATTGGGAAAAGAATTTATGGTTTATAGTGATGCATCCTTGAATGGATTGGGTTGTGTACTCATGCAATAAGGCAAGGTGATAGCTTATGCCTCTAGACAGTTAAAGCTGCATGAGAAAAATTATCTGACCCATGATTTAGAATTAGCCGCTATTGTTTTTTGCATTGAAGATTTGGAGACACCATTTGTATGCTGAGAAATGTCGGTTATTTACTGATCATAAAAGTCTAAAGTACTTGATGACTCAAAAGGAATTGAATTGAAGGCAACGAAGATGGTTAAAGTTGATAAAGGATTATGAGCTAGTGATTGATTACCACCCGTAAAAGACGAACGTGGTCGCCGATGCCTTGAGTAGGAAATCTTTGTTTGCATTGAGAGCTATGAATACACTGTTGGCTTTATCGGATGATGGTTCTATTATAAATAAGTTGAGGGCTAGGCCGATATTTCTCCAAGAGATTTGTGAAGCTCAGAAAGGCAACAGTGATTTGCAAGTCAAAAGAGTTCAATGTGAATCAGGTATAGAGTTAGACTTTCGTATTTGTTCTAATGGATGTTTCATGTTCTGAGATAGGGTCTGTGTACTAAGAGATGATGAACTTAATCGGAAAATTTTGCACGAAGCTCGTAGTGGATGTTTATCTGTACATCCAAGTAGTACAAAAATGTATAATGACTTGAAGAAATAGTATTGGTGGCCGAGTATGAAGAAAGATATTTCTGAATTTGTAACGAGATGCTTGATTTGTCAGCAACTGAAAGCTGAACACCAAGTACCTTCGGGTTTACTTCAACCTATTATGGTTCCTAACTGGAAATGGGACCGTATTACTATTGATTTTGTGACGAGTTTGCCTTTGACACCGAAAATGAAGGATGCCGTGTGGGTTGTGGTTGATAGGCTTACAAAATCGGCTCATTTTATTCTGGTACATACTAACTACTCACTCAATAAATTAGCCAAATTGTATATTTCTGAAATTGTGAGATTGCACGGGGTGCCTTTGTCGATTATTTCGGATATCCGAGACTTACATCACGATTTTGGAAAAAGTTACAAGAAGCCTTGGGCACAAAGTTAAATTTTAGTACAGCTTTCCATCCACAAACCGATGGATAGTCGGAGAGGGTAATACAGATATTTGAAGACATGCTTCGATGTTGTGTTTTGGAATTTCAAGGTAATTGGGAAAAGTATTTACCGTTATGGAATTTTCCTACAATAATAGTTTTCAGTCGAGTTTAAGAATAGCGCATTATGAGGAATTGTATGGGCGTAAGTGCAGAACGCCCTTGTATTGGACCGAACTCAAAGAAAATCAGATTCACGGGGTCGAATTGATCAAAGAAATTGAAGAGAAAGTAAAGTCATTTGTGATTATTTGAAGGCTACTTCGGATAGACAAAAGTCCTATGCAGATTTGAAATAGAAAGAGATTGAGTTTCAAGTTGGTGATAAGGTGTTTTTGAAAGTATCACTATGGAAGAAAGTTCTCAGATTTGGCCAGAAAGGCAAATTGAGTCCGCGCTTTATCAGACCGTATAAGATTACCAAGAGGATAGGGCTGTAGCCTATCGTTTGGCTTTGCCATCTGAGTTGGAAAAGATCCATGATGTATTCCTCGTGTCTATGTTGTGTCGTTACCGATCATACCCTTCACATGTGATTGTACGGACAGAGGTTGAAATTCAACCGGACAGGACTTATTGTGAAGAGCCGATTAAGATTTTGGCATGGGAAGTCAAACAGTTAAGAAATAAAAGTTTAGCTCTTGTGAAAGTATTGTGGCAAAGACATAGGGTAGAAGAGGATACATGCAAGCCCGAGGAGACTATGAGAAACCAATATCCAAACCTTTTTACCGATAAGATTTTCGGGGACGAAAATCCCTAATGGGGGAGAATTGTAACAACCCAATTTAGGGCCTAGTCAGAATAGTGGTTGCGAGACCACAAACCTGAAGTAGAAATATGTGTTTTATGACATATATAAGGTCTATGACATGTTTGCATGATTTTGTGAAACTTTCATGAAGAAATTTTATGATTTAGTGATCAATTTATCCTTTAGGACTAAATTGTAAGAATTAAAAAATATGAGATTCTAGAAGTTTCAAGTATGAGATAGCATTAGAAAATTTATTAGAGGTCCTTATTTACTAATTAGACCATTATATCTTATGATGGACAAAAATGGACATGGAAAGGAAAAATCTCAAAGAAGATAAGGGTATTTTGGTCATATGGTTAATAAATTAATAAAAAGGGAAAAAGAAGTCAAAAATGGTATCCATCTTCTTCCCTAAGTGTCAAAAATTTGAGGAGAAGCCATAGCTAGGGTTTTGTTCATTTTCAAGCTCAAAGTAAGTGCATCCTAGCCCCGTTTTTGATGTTCTTCGTATTTTTGAGATCTTTATAGCTTGATTTAGCTATTTCTACCACTATTTTGAGCTAGAGTTCATGTTCAAAAATTTACCCATGTATGACATGCATGTATTTTGATGATTAATGGAGGAATATGGAAATTTGATGTGTAATAAACATCCTTTTCTAAGTTATTTTTCATGGAAATACATAAAAGGACCTATTTGTAAAAGTGATAAAATGTGTAGTAAAATCTATTTTGAAGGAAAGTGTGAGCTATTATAAGCTTACGTTAGGTTCGGAAAGGCTTGGGTAACCAAGAAAATGAGTAATTTTCATCATACGAGCCTAGGGACCATTTTACAAATATGTAAAAGTTTAGAGGCAAAATTATAATTTTTGCCAAAGTGTGATTCATGGGCTGTTTTAGTTAATGTGATAATTAAATAAGTGAAATTGTCATTATAGATCAAGAAACACGAAGTCCGGACCTAAACCGAGGAAAGAACAAGGTGGTGGACTAAACTGAACAACTATACATACTTTGGTACTGAGGTAAGTTTGTGTGTAATAAATCAATATCATGTTATTATGCTTTTAAATGCTTGATATTATGTGAGATGTATATTCTTTATATGAAATTGGTCAATGAGGTTTCGATGAAAATTTGATGAAGTTTTATTATGTTGAAGTCCCGGTTGAACCTTAGGAATAGAAAGGATACCCTTGTCACTACATGAGATTAATAAGGTCCCGTATAAGACCATGTCTGGGATATGGCCTCGGCACTGAATTGAGATCCCGTGTAAGACCATATCTGAGAAATGACATTGGCATCAAATAGTGATTCCGTGTAAGACCACGTCTGGGACATGGTGTAACACCCCATACTCGAGTCTGAAGCTGGGACTGGATACGAGACATTTCCATACTTGAAACATGCTTAAACGTGTACTTATGGGCTATAAAATTTCATTTTGATTTAAAACTTTTCTTTTTTAGTCATATCGTGCATTTCATGGGCCTACGAGGCCTTAAACTCACATCCGGAAACTTTTACGAACTTAGAAAAGTTTTCATCAAAATAGGGGTAACACGCCCATTTGAAATGGGACATGCCCGTTGGGGTCAGGTCGTGTGGTCACACACGCCCATGTCCCTACCCCTTGTATAATAACTTGGATATTCTGTTTGTGTCACACGGCCCAGGAACACGTCCGTGTTCTTTACCTGTGGTGAACACTGGCCATCTCACACGGCCTAGGCACACGCCTGTGTGACTAGCCCGTGGTCTATTCTGACTTAAAACACTAACATGTAGGGGACACACAGTGTATTAACACCCCCAGGTGGGCTGTCCGTGTATCACACACGGCCTAGTCACACGACCGTGTGACTATCCATGTGGACACTTAAAGGCTATTTTCCAAGCCATTTGCCACCCTAAAATCAAGATCATTCATATACCCAATTCAACAACTCAATACTTTATCAAAACATGAAAAATAATGCAAAATTCATCAACATTGATATATATAAACTTAATAAAATATTGACCAAACTCCTGTAGCCATATACGAAAAGAATAATAACTTAATAGCCAACACTATGGTTCTTCTTAAGACAAGAATCAAAATGAAATGGTTCCTATACATGCCATACTTATTATAAACAACTTGGCTATACCCAAAATAGTGGTTCATAGTGTGTTCCAAGCTCCAACGTCAATGATCCACAAGTTAGCTTGGCGGGACTACAAGGAAAGAAAGAAATAAAGAAGAAAGCATTTAGCTTAGTAAGTTTGCATGTAATACATAAAACATTATAATTGCTAAATATAACTCATCCATCATAAACAATAGCATCCCAAATCTCAAGTGCTTAAGCTTACTTACTCTTACTTATTCATAATCATTTCATGTTACTTACTTGTCTCATGATTGTATTGTAAACAAGATACCTCAGTCACTTAATCATAAAGATTAGTGTACTTTGCTATTGTAAACATAAACTCTAACTTTATCTTTCTTAACTTGAATAATACTTTGATCCACTTTGACTTGACAATAACTTTACATACTTAACTTTTTTGTTCATTCCTTCTTTACTCCTTTGCCCGATGAATTAATCGGAATAATCAAGGATACTCAATGTAACACCCCTTACTCGTGTTCTACGCTGGAACCGGGCCCGAGCCATTACCGAAGTAAAACCACTTGATTGCCACATAGGCTCAACGTGACCACTCTCTTAGTCACGACTACAACCTTATTGTCGACTCACGAGGCCTCACTCATACAAACGAGGGCTCTCGAGACTATATCAGAAACTCTCACGATCTTAAAATTTTTTATCCAAACAAGGACTACACGCCCATGCAAGATGTCACACGCTCGTGTGTAGACACACGCCCGTGTGTCTATTCACATGGACAAGAACTAGTCTATATGCCAAGTTCTTTTCACCTTTCTAACATACACAACATGCACTCATTCAACACATCCATAAACAACACATATTGAAGTGTCAATCTCACATGGATAACTACATCTTTTCATATAATAAAGTAGCTAGAAACTATGGCATTATACAAAATAGATTATCCATCTAAAGGCCAACACATCTAAGCTATTTACAACAAAAATCACTAACTTGTCCAGCCCTTATACATACCATATACAAAACATTTAATCTATTGTACCAGAGTGTGCTAAGAGTGTAGACGATCTTCCAATTGATCCACGTATCTCGATTCAACTCTTTTGCTCTATAAGACAAGGGAAAAGAAAGGGAGTAAGCTTTAAGCTTAGTAAGTTTACACATAAACAATTTAAGCATCATAGTATAAGCTAAAGAACAATTAGCATTATACTAGCATATAAATTCACATTCACAATTATGCTTACTCTTTCTATCCCTTACCACATTTCCAACACATCGAGAGTCGAATACTCATATTCACTAACATGCACCCCTGCATTCAATATCACATTTACTCAAAAACACAACACATCATCATTTCTCAATAATACATCCACACATCTAATTTACTCACTATCACATCCATACAGCTAATTTCTCGGTGGTTTCGCACTTAGCCCACCATAATCAGTTTACAGGGTAGTATCGCACTTAGCCTACCAACAACGATAATCATAGTGGTTTCACACATAGCCCACTAGACAATATACTTAACAATAGCATCGCACACAGCCCAGCTCAATATTGTTAAGTATTAGGGTGGTATCGCACTTAGCCCACCATCAAGTATTATCACTATACATTCACATATATACTTACTCATTCATTCATTCGTAATATCTACCACATTCATTCCACTTAAACCATATAGGTTCTCAATCATGCTACACACTAACTCGCATTAAGAATGTATAAGTATAAATGCAATATTTAAGCATAAACTTACCTCGGTACTTAAAAGTATAGAGATTTGCAATTTAGTCCACCACCTTGCTCTTGCCTCGGTCTCGATCCGGGCTTCGTCTTTCTTAGTCTATAATGAATAAATCAACTTATTCAATACACACATTGACTAAATTGACCCTTATCTCATACTTTGGCAAAATCACCATTTTGTCCCTAAACTTTCTTATAATTACACTTTTGTCCCAAGGCTCGTAAAGTGATTTTCATTCAACTTTCTAGCCTTTTATGCTTATTTGAATCATTTACTTAACTAAAGCAATCATCAAGTCTGACTAAACCACACACGTATGACCAAACTCAAAACTTTCACAAATTAATCTCTACATGCATTTCTCATGGAATTCACTTAGCAAAAGATGTTTCTACTGCATCAAGCTTTCATATTCCTCAATAAAACTTCAAAATACATGCATGTCATACATGGGTACATTTTTGAACATCCATTTTAGCTCATCATATAGCTAAAAATAGCTTACTCATGCTACTAGGACTTCAAAAATACGAAGTATATCAAAAACGAAGCTAGACTACACTTACTAGCTAGCTTGAAAAGTTGAAGAGCCCTAACAATGGCTTCTCTAAATTTCGGCAACCTTGGAGAAGAAGATGAATGAATTTTTGCCATCTTTTCTCCCATTTTAATCATTTAATTGTCAAATGACCAAAATGCCTTTTTTGACAAACTTTCTATTTTAACTCATCCATGCCCAATTTTGTCCAAAAATTAGAAATTGGAAAAGTTGCTCATTAAGGACCTCTAATTGATATTCTATAGCAATTGCACACAAATAGCTTCTAGAATCCCACATTTTGCAACTCTTGCAATTTAGTCCTTTTGGACAATTTGACCGCGATTTTACGAAATTGCTTCATGAAACTTTCACACTATCATGCAAACATAGCATAAACCTTAAAACTCATTCATTGACCTCGGATTTGTGATCTCACACTACTATTTCAATTAGACCCTAAATTAGAATGTTACAACTCTCCCCCTTTAGAGATTTTCACCCCCGAAAAATCTTACCAGTAAAGAGGTTTGGGTATTGCTCTCTCATAGCTTCTTCCGGTTCCCACGTAGCCTCTTCCACACCATGTTTCTGCCATAACACTTTCACTAGAGCTATGTTCTCATTCCTCAACTGTTTCACTTCTCGAGCTAAGATTTTAATTGGCTCCTCTTCATAAGACATATCCGATCTTATCTCAATTTCTGTCGAAAGAATCACATGTGAAGGATCGGAGCGATACCGTCGCAACATCGACACATGGAATACATTATGAATCTTATCCAATTCTACCAGCAAAGCCAACTGGTATGCTACTGGCCCAACTCTATCTGTAATCTCATACGGCCCTATGAATCTTGGACTTAATTTACCTTTTTGTCCAAATCTCATGATTTTCTTCCATAGGGACACTTTCAAAAACACTTTGTCACCCACTTCAAACTCAATTTCCTTTCTTGTCAAGTCCGCGTACGACTTCTGTCGATCCGAAGCAACTTTTAGACTGTCACGAATCACTTTCACTTTATCTTCGGTTTCTTTTACTAGATCAACCCCATGAATTTGCTTCTCACTCAGCTTAGTCCAATACAATAGAGTCTGACACTTACGACCATATAAGGCTTCATACAGAGCCATCCATATACTCGACTGATAACTATTGTTGTAGGCGAATTCGACCAAAGGTTGATATCTCTCCCAACTACCCTCAAATTCTAACACATAGCATCAGAGCATATCTTCAAGAACTTGAATTACTCTTTCAGACTGACCATCAGATTGCTGATAGAACGCAGTACTGAAATTTAATCTCGTACCCAAGGCTTCTTACAGTTTCTTCCAAAACCTCGAAGTAAACCTCGGATCTCTATTCGATATTATAGACACAGGTACACCATGTACCCTTACTATCTCTGCCACATACAATTCAGCTAACTTATCCAGTGAATAATCAACACGTACTGGAATAAAGTGAGCTGACTTTGTCAATCTGTCTACAACAACCCACACAGCATCTTTCTTCCTTGGAGTCATAGGCAATCCCGTCACAAAATCCATGGTAACCTGATCCCATTTCCATTCGGGTACCATCACTGGCTGAAGGAATCCCGAAGGCACTTGATGTTCAACTTTCACCTGTTGACAAATCAAACATTTTGCCACAAATTCTAAAATGTCTCTTTTCATACCCGGCCACCAATAATACTTCCTTAAGTCATTGTACATCTTCGTACTGCCCAGATGTACTTACAAATAACCACTATGCGCCTCATGTAAAACCTTTCGGATCAACTCTTCATCTCTGGGTACACAAATTCTGTCACGGTACAACAAACAACCATTCAAGCCCACTCAAAAATCAGAATCCCTTTCTGATCTGTATTTAGCTCTCTTAGCTTGCATCTCATTATCATTTCTCTGAGCCTCACATATCTGTTGAACAAATAGTGGCTTAGCTCTCAACTCTGCCAAAATAATACCATCATCAGATAATGCTAAACTTGTGCTCATAACTTTTAGAGGATATAAGGATTTCCTACTCAGGGCATCCGCGACCACATTCGCTTTTCCTGGGTGGTAATCAATGACTAACTCATAGTCTTTCAATAGCTCAAACCACCGTCTCTGTCTCAAATTCAGATCCTTCTGATCCATTAAATACTTTAAACTCTTGTGATCTGTAAAGATTCGACACTTTTCACCATATAAATAATGTCGCCAAATCTTCAATGCGAAAACAATCACAGCCAACTCCAAATCATGAATCGAATAATTCTTCTCGTGTGTTTTAGTTGTCTCGAGGCATAAGTGACTACTTTACACTCTTACATCAACACGTAACCGAGCCCATTAAATGACTCGTCACTGAAAACCACAAACTCTTTCCCCGTTTCTGGTTGAACCAAAACTGGTGCCTCAGTTAACAATGTTTTCAATCTCTCAAAACTCTGTTGACATGCCTCAGTTCAATCATACTTGATATCCTTTTGCAACAATTTCATCATTGGGGTAGCAATCACTTAGAACCCCTGTACGAAACATCTGTAATATCCCGCTAGTCCCAAGAAGCTTCTAACTTCTGACACATTCCTTGGCTGTTTCCAATCCACAATAGCCGAAATCTTACTTGGGTCAACTTTGACACCATCACCCGACACAATGTGTCATAGGAATCTGGCCTCTCGGAGCCAAAATTCACTATTGCTAAACATAGCATACAACTGCTTATCTCTTAAAATTTGCAAGACAATTCTCATATGTTCTTCATGATCACTCTCATCCCAAGAATAGATCAATATGTTATCAATGAAGACAACTACAAACTTATCCACATACGGTCAAAAGACGCGATTCATCAAATCCATAAAGATAGCCGGTGCATTCGTTAAACCAAACGGCATGAACAAAAACTCATAATGACCATACCTTGTTTGAAATGCAGTTTTCAACACATCTTTCTCTTTCACTCTCAACTGATAATAACCCGACCTCAGGTCTATCTTGGAGAACACTGAAGCTCCCTTTAGTTGATCAAAAACATCATCAATCCTTGGTAAAGGATACCTATTCTTCACCGTTACTTTAATGAATTGCATATAGTCTATGCACAACCTCATAGACTCATCCTTCTTCTTCACAAAAAGTACAGGAGCACCTACGGTGAGTAGTTCGGTCTTGCAAAACCTTTATCTGTCAACTCTTGCAACTGAACCTTCATTTCTTTCAACTCTAAAGGTGCCATTCTATATGGAGCAACTGAAATAGGTTCCGTTCCCGGAACTAACTCAATCCCAAACTCAACCTCTCTCACTGGAGGTAATCCGGGTAATTCTTCCAGGAATACATCTGGATACTCACATACCACTGGTACTACTTCAATCTTTACCTCAACTTCTTGAGTATTCGACACAATAGCGAGATAGGACTCACATCCTTTTCTCAAGCATCTCTCCGCTACTAGGGAAGAAATAATTATTGGTAGACTATCTGATCCACCTGATTCAACCTGAATAACATCTCCACTATCACACTTCAATTCAATAAACTTACTACCACAGTTCACTAAGACACTATGGGTAGTCAACCAATCCATGCCAAGGATTAAGTCAAACTCATCAAACGGCAACAACATAAGGTTTGCCGAAAAACAATGACCTTTAATTGTCAAAGGACAATTCTTACACACCTTATCCACTAACACATGCTTACCTAACGGGTTTGATACCTTAACCACGATGTCCGTAGACTCAACGGTCATACTCAAACTAGATGCCAATCTCATGCAAATATAAGAGTGAGTAGACTTTGGATCAATTAAAACAATAACAAATGGATCATAGAGAGAAAAAGTACTCGTTATCACATGCGAATGGCATACGTCCTCGCTGGTGCCCGACCCTCCGGTCTCACAGCAGAGTCTCTAGGTGCACCTCTACCACTAACCCCACCTCTCGAGTTCCTTGGTGGTCTACCCCTTGCAGACACATTGCTAGATCTCATCTCTTGCTTCTCTTCCTTATCATCCCTCTCGGGGCAATTTCGGATAAAATGGTTAGGGGAACCACACTTATAACTGTTTCAACTATTTCCCCAACATTCTCCGGTGTGATATCTACCACAACTTGGACACTCCAGCTTGCTCTTCTTATTGCCCACACTTTCCATCGAGGTGGCTTGGACTCTTGAACCCGAACGAGTGTTGTCCAAGTCTCGATGTGAATAACCCACTTGTATTGTCGTTTGAGGATTCACTTCCTTGGAACTTTTCGACTGGGCTTGATACGACTTGCCCTTCGGCCTCTTTCTCGCATCTCGGGCCTTACTCATGGCCATTCTCTTTTCTTTACTCAACTCTTCGGCATTACTTGCCCTTTCAACCAACACTACAAACTCTTTCAACTCTAAATTACCTACTAGGAGTTTAATGTTCTCATTCAGTCTGTCTTCGAACCTTTTACACAAAACGGTCTCTTTCGACACACATTCTTGAGTGTATTTTCTAAGTCTAACAAACTCATGCTCATATTCCGCTACTGACATTCTTCCTTGCTTCAACTCAAGGTATTCCTTCCTTTTCTGATCAGTAAATCATTGACTTATATACTTCTTCCGAAACTCTTCCAGAAAGAAGTCCCACGTCACCCATTCTTTCGGGACTACTGACGTCAAAGTCTTCCACCAATGGTATGCCGAGTCCCTCAGCAGAGATATGACACACTTCAAGCTCTCTTCAGGTGTACATAAGAGTTCATCGAATACCCTCATTGAGTTCTCTAACCAGAACGCTGCCCTCTCAGGGTCATCAACTACCTTAGCTCTAAACTCCTCAGCCCCGTGTTTCCTAATCTTATCCACCGGGGGTTTCGATATCCTCACTACATTATTACCTTGAGGAGCCACTGGAATTGGTTGAGGTATAGGAGGAGGTGGAGGAGGTTGAGCATTAGGGTTCACTCGAACATAATTCGAGTACCAATTACTCATCATCTAGAGAAAGGCTTCCCGAGCCTCTTCCCCTTAACCCCTAGCTTGAGGTCCACTTTGAACAGGTACGATCCCTTGCGTAGGAGTCGGTGCATTACTAGCTGCTTCATCAGCAGTCGATGGATCGGGATCCATATATTATATAAAACAAGATTTAAAATCATCAGAAACTACCACACTATCATTGTACACTTATGGCATGTATAGCTAGACTCTTACACTCGCTACAGTGGTCCTAGAATCTACTAAACCATAGCTCTGCTACCACTAAATGTAACACCCCTTACCCGTGTTCTACACCGAAACCGAGCCCGAGGCATTACCGGAGCAAAACCACTTGATTGCCACATAGGCTCAACGTGACCACTCTCTTAGTCACCACTACAACCTTATTGTCGACTTACGAGGCCTCACTCATACACACAAGGGCTCTCGAGACTGTATCGAAAACTCTCACGATCTTAAAGTTTTCCATCCAAACAGGGACTACACGCCCATGCAAGATGTCACACGCCCATCTGTAGACACGCACGCCCATGCCCACAAACCATGCATGAAAAATCAAGCAATCTGCCAAAGCCCCACGGCTAGGGCACACGCCCGTGCTCCCCCACCCGTGGTGAACACTAACTACTTCATACGACCTTAAGGTCTAGACACATGCCCGTGTGTCTAGCTTGTGGCCAACACTGATTAACTCACACGGCCTTAAAGTCTAGATACACGTCCATGTGGCTAGCTCATGGTCTATTCTATCTTAAACTGCTAACATGCAGGGGACACACGACCAAGTGACACGCCCGTGGGCTGACTGGGTGTCACACATGGTCTAGACACACGCCAGTGTGTCTATTCACATGGACAAGAACCAGTCTATATGCCAAGTTCTTTTCACCCTTCTAACATACACAACATGCACTCATTCAACACACCCGTAAACAACTCATATTGAAGTGTAATCTCACATGGATAACAACATCTTTTCATATAATAAAGTAGCCAACAACTATGGCATCATACAAAATAGATTATCCATCTAAAGGCCAACACATCTTAGCCATTTACAACAAAAATCACTAACTTGTCCAGGCCTTATACATGCCATATACAAAACATTTAATCTATTGTACCAGAGTGTGCTGAGAGTGTGGACGATCTTCCAATTGATCCACGTATCTCGATTCAACTCTTTTGCTCTATAAGATAAGGGAAAAGAAAGGGAGTAAGCTTTGAGCTTAGTAAGTTTACACATAAACAATTTAAGCATCATAGTATAAGCTAAACAACAATTAGCATTATACTAGCATATAAATTCACATTCACAATTATGCTTACTCTTTCTATCCCATACCACATTTCCAACACATCGAGGGTCGAATACTCATATTCATTGACATGCATCCCTACAATCAATATCACATTTACTCGAAAACACAACACATCGTCATTTCTTAATAATACATTACACAGCTAATTTTCTCACTATCACATCCACAAAGCTAATTTCTCGGTGGTTTCGCACTTAGCACACCACAATAAGCTTATAGGGTCGTATAGCACTTAGCCTACAAACAACGATAATCATAGTGGTTTTGTACATAGCCAACTAGACAATATACTTAACAATAGCATCGCACACAGCCCAGCTCAATGTTGTTAAGTATTAGGGTGGTATCGCACTTAGCCCACCATCAAGTATTATCACTATACATTCACATATCTACTTATTCATTCATTTGCAATATGTACCACATTCATTCCACTTAAACCATATAGGTTCTCAATCATGCTACACACTAACTCGCATTAAGAATGTGTAAGTATAAATGTATTATTTAAGCATAAACTTACCTTGGTACTCAAAAGTATAGAGATGTGCAATTTAGTCCACCTCCTTGCTCTTGCCTCGGTCTTGATCTAGGCTTCGTCTTTCTTAGTCTATAATGAATAAATCAACTTATTCAATACACACATTTACTAAATTGACCCTTATCTCATACTTTGGCAAAATCACCATTTTATCCCAAAACTTTATTATAATTATACTTTTTCCCCAAGGCTCGTAAAGTGATTTGCATTCAACTTTCTAGCCTTTTATGCTTAGTCGAATCATTTACTTAACTAAAGCAATCATTAATTCTCACTAAATCACACATGTATGACTAAACTCAAAACTTTCACAAACTAGTCCCTACATGCATTTTTCATGGAATTCACTTAGCAAAAGATGTTTCTACTACATCAAGCTTTCATATTCTTCCATAAAACATCAAAATACATGCATGTCATACATGGGTACATTTTTGAACATCCATTTTAGCTGATCATATAGCTAAAAATAGCTTACTCATGCTATTAGAACTGCAAAAATAAGAAGAATATTAAAAACGAAGCTAGAATACACTTACTAGCTAGCTTGAAAACTTGAAGAGCCCTAACAATGGCTTCTCTAAATTTCGGCAACCTTGGAGAAAAAGATGAATGAATTTTTGCCATCTTTTCTCCCATTTTAATCATTTAATTGTCAAATGACCAAAATGCCCTTTTTGAAAACTTTCTATTTTAACTCATCTATGCCCAATTTTGTCCAAAAAATAGAAACTAGAAAAATTGCTCATTAAGGACCTCTAGTTGATATTCTAAAGCAATTTTACACAAATAGCTTCTAGAATCCCACATTTTGCAACCCTTGCAATTTAGTCCTTTTGGACAATTTGACCGCAATTTGACGAAACTGCTTTATGAAACTTGCACACTATCATGCAAACATAGCATAAACCTTAAAACTCATACATTGACCTCGGATTTCTGGTCTCGTACCACTATTCTGACTAGACCCTAAATCGAAATGTTACACTCATTCTATCATACATGTATCTCAATGCCAATGCCATATCTTAGATGTGGTCTTACATGGGATCTCTTAACTTGGTGTCGATTCCATATCTTGACATGGGCTTATACGAAATCTTCTTTGCGTCTTTCCTTGGAAACTTACCATTGCCATGTCCTGACATGGTCTTACGTGGTATCCTTATCTCATGAACTTGTCAATGCCATGTCTTGACATCGACTTACATGATATCTTTTCTTTAGAGACTCACCAATGCCATGCCTTGGCTTGGACTTATATGGGTCTTTGCCTCATAATAACTTTTCAATGCCAAGACTTATATTGGACTTACATGATCTCTTTACTTGGGAACTCACCAATGCCATGCCTTGGCTTGGACTTACATGGAATTTTTATCTCATGGTAACTTTTCAATGCCAAGACTTGTCTTGGGCTTACATGATCCCCTTGATTTATTGCCGATGCCATATCTTGACATGGTCTTATACGGGCTTTCTTGTCTCATGATGTAGATTAAGTATCCTCAGTATTCCAACTTCATTTGGGACTTTCATATACTTAATTTCCTTAACGTCCTTGTGTAAACATATTTAAACAACTTCATGGAAACATTGTACAATAACAACATATATAAGTAATTCAATGAAAATACTCATGAAAATTAAAAATTATACAAACTTACCTCGGTATACAAAATGTATGAAGATAGTCAATTTAGTCCACGACTTTGTTCTTACATCGGTTTCGTTCCGAGCTTCGTTTTTCTAGATCTATAATAGTAATTTAACTCATTTAATACTCACATTGACTATATTGACTCATAACTCATACTTTGGAAAAATTACCATTTTGCCCTTAAACTTCCTCATATTTACACTTTTGCCCCTAAGCTCATAAAATACTTTCTTGTATTTCATGCTTTGCTGATTCATTTTCTCAACTATTGCAATATCAAATTCTCAATATTTCACTCATGTATGACCAAATTTTGTGACTTCTACAATTTAGTCATTACATGCATTTTTCATGAAATTCACTAAGAAAAAGAGGTTTATTCCACATCAAGCTTTCACAATCTTCTTTAAAACATCAAAATACATGCTTATCATACATGGGTATATTTTTGAACATGAATCCTAGCTCAACATATAGCTAAAAATAGCTAATTCAAGTTACGAGGACTTCAAAAATACGAAGAATATTAAAAACGGGGCTAGGATGCACTTACTATGAGCTTGAAAATTTGAACAAACCCTAGCTATTGAGTTCTTTAAAATTTCGAAACTAAAGGGAAGAAGATGAACATAATTTTTTTGACTTCCTTTCCCTTTTTAATCATTTATTTGACAAATGACCAAAATGCCCCTTTTTGCTAAACTTTCAAAATTTACTAACTCATGCCCATTTTTGTCCAAAAATTAGAAATTGGGAAAATGGCTATTTAAGGACCTTTAATTAATAATCCAAAGCTATTTCATACTAAAAGCTTCTAGAATCTCATATTTTGCAACTTTTGCAATTTAGTCCTAATGAACAATTCAATCATAATTCATTAAAATTGCTTCATGAAACTTTCACATAACCAAGCAAACATCTCATAAACCTTAAAACTCATATTTCTATTTAGGATTTATGGTCTCGCACCACTATTTCGACTAAGCCCTAAATCGAGCTGTTACAATTCTCCCCCTTAGGGATTTTCGTCGTCAAAAATCTTACCAGCAAAAAGGTTTGGGTATTGGTTTCTCATGGTTTCTTCTGGTTCCCATGGTTTCTCATGGGTATTGGTTACAATTCCATGCTTTTGCCACAATACTTTAACAAGGGCGATACTCTTATTTCTTAGTTGCTTGACTTCCCGAGCTAAAATCTTAATCCGTTCTTCACTAGAAGTCATGCCGGGTTGAATCTCCACTTCTGTTGGTGTAATTACATGTGAAGGGTCTGATTGGTAGCATCGCAACATAGACATGTAAAACACATCATGTATCGGTAGCAAGGCCAATTGATAGGCTACTGGTCCAACCCTCTCAGTGATCTCATATGGTCCAATAAATTGTGGACTCAACTTGCCTTTTCGACCAAATCTAAGAACCTTTCTCCATGCCGACACTTTTAAGAAAACTTTATCACCAACTTGATACTCTATCTCTTTTCTCTTCAAATCTGAGTAAGATTTGTCTGTCAGAAGTAGCCTTTAAACACTCCTGAATCACTTTTACCTTCTCTTCTGTTTCTTTAACCAAATCAACCCCGTGAATCTGGTTTTCCTTGAGTCCAGTCCAATATAAAGGCGTTCGGCACTTACGCCCATAAAAAACCTCGTAAGGCGCCATCTTTAAGCTTGACTAAAAACTATTATTATAGGTAAATTCTACTAATTGTAGGAACTTTTCCCAACTACCTTAAAATTTGAGAACATAACACCGAAGCATATCCTCGAGTACTTGTGTTAACCTTTCTGACCGACCGTCGGTTTGGGGATGAAAAGCTGTACTAAAACTCAACTTTGTACCAAAGGCCTCTTGCAACCTCTTCCAAAATCTGGATGTGAACCTCGGATCTTTATCCAATATGATTGACAATGGAACTCCGTGAAGCCTCACTATTTCTGAAACATACAAGTTTGCCAACTTGTCAAGTGAGTAATCCACTCGTATTGGTATGAAATGGGCTAATTTCGTGAGTCTATCTACCACAACCCATACAACATCTTTCTTGCTCGGTATTAACGGCAAACCCGTTACAAAGTCCATAGTGACAAGGTTCTATTTCCACTCGGGAACCATAATAGGTTGGAGCAAACCTGAAGGTACTTGGTGTTCAGCCTTTACTTGTTGACAAATTAAGCATCTTGAAACAAACTCAGAAACATCCTTCTTTATGTTCGGCCACCAATACTGTTGCTTCAAGTCATTATACATCTTGGTACTACCTAGATGAATAGATAAACATTCGTTATGTGCCTCATACAAAATCCTCTGAATAAGCTCTTCATTCCTCAGAACAAAAATTCTGTCTCTAAACATTCAACACCCATCAAAATTAATCTGTAAGTTGTACTCAACACTTGACTCACACTGAGCTTTCTTGGTTTGTAATTCCCTATCATCTTTTTGAGCCTCATAAATCTCTTGAAGGAACATCGGTCTATCTTTCAACTCAGCTTGAGTAGAACCATCATCGGATAAAGTCATTCACAAATTCAATGCCCTTAATCCAAATAGGGACTTTCTACTCAAAGCATCAGCAACCACGTTCGCCTTTCCCAGATGGTAGTCAATGACCAACACATAATCTTTTATCAACTCTAACCATCTTAGTTGTCTCACATTTAACTACTTTTGTGTCATCAAATACTTCAAACTTTTGTGATTGGTGAATATCCGACATTTTTCACCAAATAAATGGTGTCTCCAAATCTTCAGTGCAAAAACAATAGCAGCCAACTCCATATCATGCGTCGGATAGTTCTTCTCATGTGGCTTTAGCTGTTTAGAGGCATATGCTATTACTTTGCCTTCTTGCATAAGTACACAACCTAATCCATTTACGGATGCATCGTTGTAGAACATAAATTCTTTCCCTGACTCGGGTTGTACTAAAACTAGAGCCTCTGTCAATATTGCTTCCAGTTTCTCAAAACTTTGTTGGCATTTTTCGGACCACTCAGACTTCACATTTTTCTGTAACAATTTCATCATCGAGGTTGCAATAATGGAAAACCCCTTGATGAATCGTCTATAATAGCCAGCTAGGCCTAGAAAACTTCTAACCTGAGATATATTCTTTGGCGATTTCCAATCAACAATAGCCGAAATCTTACTTGGGTCAACTCGAACTCTGTCTCCCGAGATAATGTGTCCTAGAAATCTAACTTCCTTGAGCCAAAACACACTTTTGCTGAACTTGGCATACAACTGATTTTCTCGTAGAGTCTATAAAACTGTCTATAGATGTTCGGCATGCTCCGTCTCATCTCGTGAATAAATCAATATGTCGTCAATAAAAATGACCACAAACTTATCAAGGTATGGTCTAAAGATGCAATTCATAAGATCCATGAACACTGCAAGTGCATTGGTCAAACCAAAGGGCATGACTAAAAATTCATAATGCCCATACCTCGTTCGAAAAGTAGTCTTCGACACATCAATGTTTTTTACTCTAAACTGATAGTATCTCGACCTCAAGTCTATCTTCGAGAACACAGTGGCTCCCTTTATTTGATCGAACAAATCATCAATCCTTGGCAATGGATACTTGTTCTTCACTGTCACTTTATTAAGCTATCAGTAATCTAAGCACAATCTCATGGTGCCATCTTTCTTTTTCACAAATAAAACTAGAACACCCCATGGAGAACAACTTGGTCTAGCAAAACCTTTGTTTATCAACTCTTGCAACTGTGCCTTTAATTCCTTCAACTTCGTTGGAGCCATTCTTTAATGAGTAATAGATATCGGTACAGTACCAAGAGCTAGCTTAATGCCAAACTCAACTTCTCTTATCGGAGGTAGTCCTAGCAGTTCCTCGAGAAAAACATCCTAGTACTCACATACTATCGATATTGATTCAATCTTTGACTCTATCTCTTTGGCATTCATCACAAACGCAAGATATGCCTCGTAGCCTTTTCTTACATACATCTGAGCTGACAATTGAGATATCATTACCGGTGATCTATCTTGTTCATCTAATTCAACATGAAGGTTGTCTCTATTTTCACATCTCAACTCAATATATTTCTTTCCACAGTTGACAATCAAATCATGAGTGGTTAACCAATCCATACCAAGAATAATATCTAATTCATCAAATGGTAATAACATAAGATTGACCTTAAAGCAATGACCTCTAATCATCAATGGACAATCTTTGCATACCTTATCAACTAGTACACTTTCCTAATGGATTAGACACCTTTATCCCAAAATATGTACTTTATGGGCATACTCATAATAGACACTAATTTCATGCAAATATAAGAGTGGGTAGATCTGGGATCTATTAAGGCAATAATTTTAGTATCATGAAGAGAAAAGGTACCTGTAATAACATCAGGAGAAGATGCCTCTTCGCGAGCGCGAATGGCATAAATCCTTGCAGGCGCCCTACCCTCGGGTCTCGCAGCCTACTCTTTGGGGTTACCCCCTACCACTCGCTCCACTTCCCGGGTTTCTCTGAGGTCTTCCTCTGACCATGCTCCCAGATTTTGTATTATGAGTCTTCTCTACTTTCATCATCTCAGGACAATCTTTTATAAAGTGATCTTTGGAACCACACTTGAAGCAAGCATTTTCATGTGCTCAGCATTCACCAGGGTGATGTCTACCGCATTGTGGACATTCTGGTCTATTAGATCGAATGTCCCCAACACTAACGACTGAGGTAGTCTAAGCTTTATTCCCCAAATACTGTTTACCCTTGTTTCCACTCGAAAACCCGATGGAAGTAGCTGATCGAGTGGAGAAATCTCTTGGCTTATTGGATGAGGATAAGAATGACTTATTCCATTATCTCTTCTTTGAGTCACGAAACTCCATTTCAACTTTTCTTTTCTCCTTTACTAATTCTTCAGCTTTACAAGCACACTCTACTAACACAATGAATTCTCAATTCTAGGACAGCAACAAACAATTTAATGTCCTCATATAGTCCATCTTCAAATCTCTTGCTCATGATGGCCTCGGTGGATACACACTCTCGAGCGTATTTGTTGAGTCTTACAAACTCTCACTCATAATCAGTCACTGACATCTTGCCTTGCTTCAATTCTAGAAATTCCTTTCTTTTCTAATCGATAAACAATTGACTGATGTACTTTTTCCTGAACTCTTTTTGAAATAATTCCCAAGTGATCTTTTCCCTTGGTACAACCGACACAAGGGTGTTCCACCATTGATAAGTAGAATTTCTTAAAAGAAAGACTACACACTTCATGCACTCCTCGGATGTACACGACAGCTCATTAAATACCCTATTAGTATTTTCAAGCTAGAACTCTACCTTTTTCAGATCATCATCCTTTTTGGCCCAGAATTCCTCTACTCCATGTTTCTGAATCCTATCAACCGAGGGTTTGTCTCCTCTTACCACCTCTACTACTTGAGGGGCTACTGGGATAGGCTGAGGAATAGGCGGGAGTGGAGGGGGTTGTGCATTGTACGAATGAACTCCATGTACCACGTATTCATCATATGGAGGAAGGCTTCTCTAGCATCTTCTCCTCCTCTCTGACTCATCGTAGCGGGTCTATTCTCATTCTCGTTAGGCATCGTCCCTTTAGCGGGAGCCGGCATGTTACTTTCTACATAGTTCGCCACAGTTCTTTCAAGATCCATTATCATATAGATATATAATTTAGATTGTCAGGATTCGCTACACTATTATTATAAAAACATCCTTACGAATGGCATGTATAGCTAGACTCATGCTTATGCTGTGTTAGTCCTAGAACCGTAGCTCTGATACCATTAAATGTAACACCCATACCTAAATTCAAAGCTGGGACAGGATACGAGACATTACCATACTTAAAACATGCTTAAACGTGTACTTACGGGCTATAAAAATTTATTTTCATTTAAAACTGTTCTTTCTTAGTCACAATGTGCATTTCATGGGCCTACGAGGCCTTAAACTCACATCCGGAAACTTTTACGAACTTAGAAAACTTTTCATCAAAACAGGGGTCACACGCCCATGTGAAATGGGACACGCCCGTGGGGTTAGGTCGTGTGCTCACATACGCCCATGTCCCCCCACCTTGTATAATAACTTGGATATTCTGTTTGTGTCACACAGCCTAGGAACACGCCCGTGTTCTTTACCCGTGGTGAACACTGGCCATCTCACACGGCCTAGGCACACGCTTGTGTGAGTAGCCCGTGGTCTGTTCTGACTTAAAACACTAACATGCAGGGGACATACGGTCTATTAACACCCCCAGGTGGGCTACCCGTGTATCACACATGGTCTAGTCACACGCCCGTGATGTGGATACTTAAAAGGCTATTTTCCAAGCCATTTGCCACCCTGAAATTAAGATCATTCATATACCCAATTCAACAACTCAATAGTTCATCAAAACATGAACAATAATGCATAATTCATCAACATTGATATATATAAACTTATTAAAATATTGACCAAACTTCTGTATCCATATACAAAAAGAATAATAACTTAATAGCCAATACTATGGCTCTTTTTAAGATAAAAATCAAAATGAAATGATTCCTATACATGCCATACTTATTATAAACAACTTGGCTATACCCAAAATAGTGATTGATAGTGTGTTCCGAGCTCCGACGTCAATGATCCACAAGTTAGCTTGGCGGGACTACAAGGAAAGAAAGAAATAAAGAAGAAAGAAATAAAGAAGTAAGCATTTAGCTTAGTAAGTTTGCATGTAATACATATAGCATTATAATTGCTAAATATAACTCAATCATCATAAACAATAGCATCCCAAATCTCAAGTGCTTAAGCTTACTTACTCTTACTTATTCATAATCATATCATGTTACTTACTCGTCTCATGATTGTATTGTAAACAAGATACTTGAACCACTTAATTTTAAAGATTAGTATACTTTGCTATTGTAAACATAAATTCTAACTTTATCTTTCTTAACTTGAATAATACTCTTATTGTAACAGCCCAATTTTGACCCTAATAGAAACAGTGGTTTTGGGACCACGAATCTGAGTCAGAAAAATATTTAAATATTAATTTCTGTGTTAATTATATGTGAATTAGCATGTGTGGAAGTTTCATCTAAAAATTTGATTGTTTGTGAGCTTAATTCAATAAAAAGGGCTTAATCGTGTAAATTATAAACTTGATAGTTTAATGTGTTAGGACTAAATTGAGGTTGTCTTTTTAAATGGGAGTATTTAAAATGCAATAAACCCATTTCTATATGAAAGTGCACGGCAACAAGGTTTTAATATATAGTTTTATGTATTATAAAATTTTTTAATTATTATATTATATTATATTATTACATTGGTTTAATAAAACAACATTATAACATTTTAAAAGCCATTATTCTTTCTTTTTAACTGAAACTATGAAAAGAAAATAAAGCTTAGAAAAGCTTTAGGTTTCGGCATCAAATTAGCTTGAATAAGGTATGTTTAGTTTTCGGTTTTTGATAATTTCTACGTTTTTGAGATAGTTGCTTAGAAATCTTCAAGACCCATGCTTTAATTTTTGAGTTTGATGAATACTTTGAGTTGAGCCTTTGATGATAGCTTGTTGTTTATGTTGTTTAATGGTGAAATATGATATATATGTATCAGATTAACAAGTTTTGTCTTTGAATTTTTGATGAAATTGAGTATGTTGGACTAAATTGCAAAAATAATTTTTTTGAGGGACTAAAATGTGAAAAAAATGAAATGTCTGGACTTGTATGAGGACTAGGAACATTCGGCCCTTAAGGTGTATAGTCAAATTTTGTGTATTTTGTGTTTTGTGCAAATAGAACTAAATTGTAAAAAGTGTGAAATATTAGGGGAAAAATGGAAATTTTTCCATTTATGTGTTTTTGGACTAAATTGAATGAAAATATGTTTGAACGAGCTTAATTTAAACATGTTTAGATCAAGAACCAAAGAAATCGGACTTGGATTAGGAAAAAGCGAAAATAGTTGAATAGCCGATTTTTGTCTTCCGTTGATATCCGAGGTAAGTCTTTAAGCAATTAAACATTGTAAATTGTGTATGTAACTTAGTATATGCTGATTTGGAAAATTTTATAGCATGAATATTGAGTAGCTGAATGTGACTAAACATAAACTTTATTATAATTAAGTTTAATTCGATTGAGATATAATGTTTGAAAATTCGTACAAATATTATGAAGTGTATAAAATTTCGATATATGAAATGTGTGTGAGAAAGCTTTATAGCATCGTTATTCGGGCTTTGGGCCTAGCAAGCTTTGAGCTGGTGAAATTAATCGGGCTTCGTGCCTAGCAGGCTTATTGCCGGTGAATAATATCAGACTTTGAGTCTAGTAGGCCTTGTGCCAGTGTGTGATTCAGGCTTATGCCTAGCAGGTTTTATACTGGTGATTTATTCTCAAGCTTATGCTTATAAGATTTCAAATTGTTGTGGGAATTGAGCAAGTTAAAATTGCGCTAAATGAACTTGTATATATTCGGCCACATAGGTAAGTATATATGTGATGTTATATTGGATCTTATATATTCGGCCATGAAGGTATGTATAAATGTGATATTATAATTGAATTTGTATATTCGGCAAAATAAGTAAGTACATAGGTGATGTTAAGTTTTGATCTTATATATTTGGCTATATAGATTTGCATATTTGTGATATTATATTTGCTTTTCTATAATCGACCAAATGAGCGATGTTGGCTTGTAAAGTTGAGTTTGATTCGTAAGTATATATGCTTGAATGTAAGCGTATTTGAGATAATGTTATTTTTGGAGTGAAAGGTTGAATGGTAATATGCTAAATGTGAATTATAGCATTCGGCCAAGGTAACCCTTTTTGTGTAAAAGTATAAGGTAGAAATAAAATTTGAGATGATATAATTAAGATAATGTACAACATTAATATTATAATTGGTTTGTCTATAATGTCTTGAATATTATTATTATAAATGTTGATTTGCTTATGACTTACTAAGCTAAGTTAGCTTACTCTTTGTGTTTTGTTACTCTGTTTTATAGATTTTGGTTGTAAGTTACGAGCTCGGGGATCGTCATCGAAGTCATCCACACTATCGTCAATCTTCGGAACTTTTAAAAGTCTATGTTCGAACTTATGGCATGTATAGACTGGGTTATGTTTTGAATCGATGAATTTTGTCCTTGTAAATAGCCATGCGAAAATGGCTTGTTCTTAAAGTTAATGTTTAGATGTTTAAATAATTTTGATCATGTTATATGTGTGTGGTAGCTTGATATATGGATGATGGATATGTCTGGTTGTGGATAGTTTATGACGCAAATGATAATGATTCTTCAATCATGCATTATCTCAAGTTGTAAATATAGGTAATGTATTTTATCTAATTTTTGGTTTAGCAATGGTGAATTAATCACGTAGTTAAATGTTAATAATGGAATTGGTTGTATTAGTACGTGTAGACTATGCTATACTATGGATATTTATCAAGTGGATATAGTTACATTAAGTCAAACTGAAATGGTATGCTTTCATTTGTGAGATGGTCTAGAAATTATTCAAAACAATATGGTCATATGTGTATATATATTGTGTTAAGAGAAGAAGTTTATTTAGTCTTGAAATGATGCTTGTATAAGTGAATGTATGGTTAGTATGCCATGTAGATAATTTGTCTTAGATTACTGTGCTTAATATGTGAATCGATATAGTCAGGAATTGATTAAAGAAAATAATTTGATGATGACTTGGTAACTATGTTTAGATATGGTTTTGACATTAGGAAAATATATGTGTATGGTATAATGGTAACTAAAGCATGCTTGGTTATGTTTTTATAACACTAATATCGTATAAATGAATGAAAGAAAAATTTAGTAGTAAAGTATGGTTTGTTTGATGTTCAAATTTGTACTTGTGCAGAAGTTATAATAATATGGTTTGATAGAGGCTGGATTATGATTTGATTATGAAAGTTATGATTTTTAAGACTTGATATTTGATTAAGTTTTAAACATTGATGTAATTGAATTTTGAGTTGTGAAATGTAATGAATATCTGTGTGAACTGTATTATAACCGGTAATGCCTCGTAACCCTAATCTGGCGACAGATACGGGTTAGAGGTGTTGCATTTGATTGGTATCAGAGCTCCGGTTTAGTCGTTTCTAGGACTACCGTAGCACGTATGAGTCTAGCTATACATGCCATAATTTATAATACGATAGTGTGATGACTTCTGACATCTAAAATGTGTTTTTATATGGTAAATGGATCCCGATAGAGCTGTAGCTAATGATGTCGAGAGCGTAGCGCCTAATCTCGTGCATGAGACAGCACCGATTGAATCTCGACCTGTTTCGAGTAGCCATAAAGGGGAGGCTAAGCAAGTCTTGTATCAAATGATGAACGACTGGTTTACTCAATATATCCAAACTAATCCAGCTGTATAACAACCTCACCCCCCGAATAATCCATCTTCGATACCTATGGTACCCCCGATGATTGATCCAATGAGATGTAAGAGGCCTCCTGTAGATAAAATCATAAAACATGGGGCCGAACAGTTTAAAGCTAATGGTGATGATGATGATGCTGAAAGAGCTAAGCTGTGGCTTGATAATACTATTTGTGTACTCGACGAGCTATCATGTACCCCGGATGAATGCTTAAATGTGCTATATCCTTATTACGAGACACTGCATATCATTGGTGGAATACACTAGTATCAGTGGTTTCGAAAGAGAAAGTGACCTGGGAATTCTTCCAAACTGAGTTCCGTAAGAAATACATCAGCCAGAGATTCATCAATCAAAAACGCAAAGAATTTCTAGAATTGAAGCAGGGTTGTATGACCGTAACTGAGTATGAACGGAAATTTGTGAGACTAAGCCGATATGCTTGTGAATGTGTTTCAACCGAAGCTATCATGTCTAAAAGATTCGAAGATGGTTTGAATAAAGACATTATGTTGCTGGTCGGCATACTTGAGATTAAAGAGTTCGTGGTACTTGTTGAACAAGCCTGTAAAGCCGGGGAGCTTGGAAAAGAGAAAAGAAAGGCTGATTTTGAAGCCAGAGACTTCCGTAGAAGATTATTGAGAAAAACTTTTCACTCAGTATCAAAGAATTTCAGAGATGATTCTAGTCGACATAAAGCTACTTCGTACTTTTCTAGACAACACCGAGATCAACCTTCTGTGGGTTCACGAGATACTTCAATTGCTAGTGTTGGTAATGTTCAGCAAAACAGGTTGAGTGCAAGCATTGTGGTAAATGGCATTCTGGAAATTGTAGATTACATGATCGATCATGTTTTAAATGTGGATTGATGGATCATTTTATCCGGGAGTGCCCAATGTTAGCCGAGCAAAACACTGTTCAGAATGTGAGACTGAGCAACATATCAGCACGAGGCAGACCATCCAGGAATTTGGGTAATATAGGTAGCAGTCAGAGAGGAACAAAGGATACATCGGTTCGATCTGAGGCTCGTGCACCTGCTAAAGCATATGCTATACGTGCTCGTGAGGATGCTTCTTCCCCAGATGTTCTTACCGATACTTTCACTCTTTATGATACTAGTGTTATTGCGTTGATTGATCCTGGTTTGACTCATTCTTATGTGTGTGAAACATTAGTATCCTGTAAGACTCTACCTGTTGAGTGTACTGAGTTTGTGATTCAAGTATCAAACCCCCTAGGTCGGTGTGTATTTGTTGACAAAGTGTGTAAAAATTGCCCGTTGATGATTCGAGATTCATGTTTTCCAGCCGGTTTGATGTTGTTGCCTTTTGATGAATTTGATATAATTTTGGGTATGGGCTGGTTGACTTTGTATGATGCTGTTGTTAATTGCAAAAGAAAGACCATTGATTTGAGATGTCAGAACAGTGAAATTATTTGGATTGAATCTAATGATCTGAATGGGTTACCAGCAGTAATATCTTTGATGCTAGCTCGGAAGTATGTAAGAAAAGGTTATGTAGCTTAATGTGAGAAAAGGTTATGTAGCTTACTTTGCTTATGTGCTTGATAGTAAAGTGACTGAAAAGAAGATTGAATCTGTACCAGTTGTGAACGAGTATCCAGATGTATTTCCTGAAGAATTACAGGGTTTGCCACCTATTCGAGAAGTGGAGTTTCATAATGAGTTAGTTTCAGGAACGACTCCGATTTCGATAGCTTTGTATCGGATGACACCTACCGAATTAAAAGAGTTGAAAGCACAGTTGCAAGATTTAATAGATAGGGGTTTTGCATGGCCGAATTTCTCTCCCTGGGGTGCACCAGTTTTATTTGTGAAAAAGAAAGATGAAACTATGCGAATGTGTATTGATTACCGACAGCTAAATAAGGTAACTATAAAGAATAAATACCCGTTACTACAGATTGACGACTTGTTTGATCAGCTAAAAGGGGCTATAGTGTTTTCAAAGATAGATTTGAGGTTGGGTTATTATCAGTTGCGAGTCAGAGATTCTGATGTACCAAAGACTGCTTTCTGGACGAGGTACGGACACTATGAGTTTTTGGTTATGCCTTTTGGACTTACTAATGCACCTGCTATTTTTATGGATTTGATGAATCGGATTTTCAGACGGTATTTGGATCGATTTGTGGTAGTGTTTATAGATGATATTCTAATCTACTCCAAAGATGAAACCGAGCATGCCGAGCATATGAAACTTGTGCTACAAACTTTGCGAGATAAAAAATTATATGCAAAGTTTAGTAAGTGTGAGTTCTGGTTACTTGAAGTCAGTTTTCTAGGCCACGTTGTCTCAGCGTCAGGTATTCGGATTGATCCGAATAAAATATCGGTTATACTTGATTGGAAACCATCGAAAAATGTTTCTAAAGTTCGAAGCTTCCTGGGGCTCGCTGGTTACTACAGACAGTTTGTGAAAGGTTTTTCTATGATTGCTACACCATTGACGAAACTATTACAGAAAGATGTTAAGTTTGAGTGGTCGGAAAAGTGTCAGAAAAGTTTCGATAAGTTGAAAACTCTTTTGACTGAAGCTCCAGTGTTAGTCCAGCCTAAATCTGGTAAAGAATTTGTTATTTATAGTGATGCATCTTTAAATGGTTTGGGTTGTGTTCTGATGCAGGAAGGTCAAGTCATAGCTTATGCCTCGAGACAATTGAAGCCACACTAAAGAAATTATCCAACACATGATTTGGAACTAGCAGCCATTGTGTTTGTGTTAAAGATTTGGCGTCATTATTTGTTCGGTGAGAAATGTCATGTTTATTCATATCACAAAAGCCTGAAGTATTTGATGACTTAGAAAGATTTGAATTTGAGACAACGCCGATGGTTAGAGCTGTTGAAAGATTATGAGCTGGTGATTGACTACCATCCGGGAAAAGCTAATGTTGTTGCGGATGCTTTAAGTCGAAAGTCATTATTTACTCTACGTGCAATGAATGCGCATATGGTTATGTCTGGTGATGGTTCGATAGTAGCCGAATTAAAAGCAAGATTGTTCAACAAATTGGTGATGTCCAAAAAGTTGATAAAGTTTTGTTGGCAAAATGAGCTCAGTGTGGAAGTGATGTTGTACCAGAGTTTCGAATTGATGAGAATGACTGTTTGAAATTCAAAGACCGAGTATGTGTTCCAAAGAATTCAGAGTTGATTCAGATGATATTGAATGAAGCTCATAGCAGTCGATTATCTGTTCATCCGGGTAGCACGAAAATGTATAATGATCTGAAATAGTACTATTGGTGGCCTGGTATGAAACGAGACATATCTGAATTTGTTTCGAAATGCTTAGTTTGTCAACAAGTAAAAGCCGAGCATCACATACCTTCTGGGTTACTTCAACAGATTATGATACCAGAGTGGAAATGGGACAGAGTCACGATGGATTTTGTATCCGGTTTACCGTTGACACCGAGCAAGAAAGATGCAATCTGGGTTATTGTGGATAGATTGACTAAAACTGCTCATTTCGTTCCAATTCGCACAGATTATTCACTTGATAGATTGGCTGAATTATATGTTTCTCAGATTGTGTGATTACATGGTATGCCTATTTCTATTGTTTCAGACAGAGATCCAAGGTTCACATCGCGGTTTTGGAAGAAGTTGCAAGATGCTCTGGGTACAAAATTGCACTTTAGCACCGCTTTTCATCTGCAGACAGATGGTCAGTCTAAACGGATCATTCAGATACTTGAGGATATGTTGAGATGTTGCATCCTTGAGTTCGAAGGTACGTGGGAACAATACTTACCTCTGATTGAATTTGCTTACAATAATAGCTTTCAATCTAGTATCAAGATGGCACCCTACGAGACTTTGTATGGTCGTAAATGTCGTACACCATTGTACTGGACCGAGCTCAGTGAAAATAAGATACACGGGGTTGACTTAATTAGAGAAACTGAATAGAAAGTTACAGTAATCCGCGATAGTTTGAAAGCTGCATCAGATCGTCAAAAGTCATACGCAAATTTGAAACGTAAAGACATTGAGTTCCAGATCGAAGATCAAGTATTTTTGAAAGTTTCACCTTGAAAGAAAGTACTCAGGTTCGGTCGTAAAGGCAAGTTGAGTCCAAGATTCATCGGGCCATATAAGATCATAGAGTGTATCGGACCGGTCGCCTATAGATTGTAGTTGCCACCTGAGCTAGAAAAGATCCACAATGTATTCCATCTGTCGATGCTTCGTAGATACCGATCCGACCCTTCACATATGATTTGCCCGACAGAGGTTGAGATTCAGCTTGATATGACCTATGAAGAGGAACCGATTTGTATTCTGGCTTGTGAGATAAAAGAATTGAGAAATAAAAAAATTTCATTCGTTAAAGTACTGTATAAACAGCACGGAGTTGAACAGGCAACTTGGGAGTCAAAGGATACAATGAAAGAGCGTTATCCAAACCTATTCACCGATAAGATTTTCGAGGACGAAAATCCCTAAGAGGGAGAGTTGTAACAGACCGATTTTGACCCTAATTGGAACAGTGGTTTCGAGACTACAAATCTGAGTCAAAAAAATGTTTAAATATTAATTTTTGTGTTAATTATATGTGAATTAGCATGTGTGGAAGTTTCATATAAAAATTTGATTGTTTGTGAGCCTAATTCAATAAAAAGGGCTTAATCGCGAAAATTATAAGCTTGATAGTTTAATGTGTTAGGACTAAATTGAGGTTGTCTTATTAAATAGGAGTATTTAAAATGAAATAAACCCATTTCTATATGAAAGTGCATGGCAACAAGGTTTTAATATATAGTTTTATGTATTCTAAAATTTTTTAATTATTATATTATATTATATTATTACATTGGTTTAATAAAACAACATTATAACATTTGAAAAGCCATTATTCTTTTTTCTTAATCGAAACTAAGAAAAGACAAAAAAGCTTAGGAAAGCTTTAGGTTTCGGCATCAAAATAGCTTGAATAAGGTATGTTTAGTTTTCGATTTTTGATAATTTCTACGTTTTTGAGATCGTTGCTTAGAAATCTTCCAGACCCATGCTTTAATTTTCGAGTTTGATGAATATTTTGAGTTGAGCCATTGATGGTAGCTTGTTGTTTATGTTGTTTAATGGTGAAATATGATATATGTGTATTAGATTAACAAGTTTTGTCTTTGAATTTTTGATGAAATTGAGTATGTTGGACTAAATTGCAAAAATAAAATTTTGAGGGACTAAAATGTGAAAAAAATGAAATGCATGAACTTGTATGAGGACTAGGAACATTCGACCCTTAAGGTGTATAGTCAAATTTTGTGTATTTTGTGTTTTGTTCAAATAGGACTAAATTGTAAAAAGTGTGAAATATTAAGGGCAAAATGGTAATTTTCCCATTTATGTTTTTTTGGACTAAATTGAATGAAAATATGCTTGAACGAGCTTAATTTGAACATGTTTAGATCAAGAAGCAAAGAAATCTGACTTGGATCGGGGAGAAGCGAAAATAGTTGAAAATGTTTAGATCAGTTTTTGTCTTTAAGCAATTAAACATTGTAAATTGTGTATGTAACTTAGTATATGCTGATTTGGAAAATTTTATAGCATGAATATTGAGTAGCCGAATGTGACTAAACATAGACTTTATTATAATTAAGTTTAATTCGATTGAGATATAATGTTTGAAAATTCGAACAAAGATTATGAAGTGTATAAAATTTTGAAATATGAAATGTGCGAGAGACAGCTTTATAGTATCATTATTCGGGCTTTGGGCCTCGCAAGCTTTGAGCTGGTGAAATTAATTGGGCTTCGTGCCTAGCAGGCTTATTGCCGGTGAATAATATCAGACTTTGAGTCTAGCAGGCCTTGTGCCGGTGTGTGATTCAGGCTTATGCCTAGCAGGTTTTATACCGGTGATTTATTCTCAAGCTTATGCTTATAAGATTTCAAGTTGTTGTGGGAATTGAGCAAGTTACAATTAAGCTAAATGAACTTGTATATATTCGGCCACATAGGTAAGTATATATGTGATGTTATATTAGATCTTATATATTCAGCCACGAAGGTATGTACAAATGTGATATTATAATTGAATTTGTATATTCGGCAAAATAAGTAAGTACATAGGTGATGTTAAGTTTTGATCTTATATATTTGGCTATATAGATTTGCATATTTGTGATATTATATTTGCTTTTCTATAATCGACCAAATGAGTGATGTTGGCTTGTAAAGTTGAGTTTGATTCAAAAGTATATATGTTTAAATGTAAGCATATTTGAGATAATGTTATTTTTAGAGTGAAAGGTTGAATGATAATATGCTAAATGTGAATTATAGCATTTGGCCAAGCTAACCCTTTTTGTGTAAAAGTATAAGATATAAATAAAATTTGAGATGATAAAATTGAGATAATGTACAACATTAGTATTATAATTGGTTTTTCTGTAATTTCTTGATTATTATTATAAATGTTGATTTGCTTATGACTTACTAAGCTAAGTTAGCTTACTCTGTGTGTTTTGTTACTCTATTTTATAGATTTTGGTTGTAAGTTACGAGCTCGGGGATCGTCATCGAAGTCATCCACACTATCATCAATCTTCGGTACTTTTAAAAGTCTATGTTCAAACTTGTGGCATGTATAAACTAGGTTATGTTTTGGATCGATGAATTTTGTACTTGTAAATAGCCACGCGAAAATGGCTTGTTCTTAAAGTTAATGTTTAGATGTTTAAATAATTTTGATCATGTTATATGTGTGTGGTAGCTTGATATATGGATGATGGATATGTTTGGTTGTGGATAGTTTATGACCCAAATGATAATGATTCTTCAATCATGCATTATCTTAAGTTGTAAATATAGATAATGTATTTTATCTAATTTGTGGTTCGGGAATGGTGAATTAATCACGTAGTTAAATGTTACTAATGGAATTGGTTGTATTAGTACGTGTAAACTATGCTATACTATGGATATTTTTCAAGTGGATATAGTTACATTGAGTCAACTTGAAATGGTATGCTTGCATTGGTGAGATGGTCTAGAAATGGTTCAAAACAATATGGTCATATGCGTGTCAAGAGAAGAAGTTTATTTAGTCTTGAAATGATGCTTGTATAAGTGAATGAATGGTTAGTATGCCATGTGGATAATTTGTCTTAGATTAATGCGCTTAATACGTGAATCGATATAGTCAGGAATTGATTAAAGAAAATAAATTGATGATGACTTGCTAACTATGTTTAGATATGGTTTTGACATTAGGAAAATATATGTGTATGGTATAATGGTAACTAAAGCATGCTTGGTTATGTTTTTATAACACTAATATCATATAAATGAATGAAAGAAAAATTTAGTAGTAAAGTATGTTTCGTTTGATGTTTAAATTTGTACTTGTGTAGAAGGTATAATAATATGGTTTGATAGAGGCTGGATTATGATTTGATTATGAAAGTTATGATTTTTAAGACTTGATATTTGATTATGTTTTAAACATTGATGTAATTAAATTTTGAGTTGTCAAATGTAATGAATATCTGTGTGAACTGTATTATAACCGATAATGCCTCGTAACCCTAATCTGGCGACAGATACGGGTTAAAGGTGTTACACTTATCCACTTTGACTTGACAATAACTTTACATACTTAACTTTATTATTACTTCATTCTTTCTTTACTCCTTTGCCCGATGAATTAACCGAAATAACCGAGGATACTAAATCTATCATACATGTATCTCAATGCCAATGCCATATCTTAGATGTGGTCTTACATGGGATCTCTTAACTTGGTGTCGATGCCATGTCTTGACATGGGCTTATACGAAATCTTCCTTGCGTGTTTCCTTGGAAACTTACCATTGCCATGTCTTGACATGCTCTTACGTGGTATCCTTATCTCATGAACTTGTCAATGCCATGTCTTGACATCGACTTACATGATATCTTCTCTTTAGAGACTCACCAATGCCATGCCTTGGCTTGGACGTATATGGGTCTTTGGCTCATAATAACTTTTCAATACCAAGACTTATCTTGGACTTACATGATCTCTTTACTTGGGAACTCACCAATGCCATGCCTTGGCTTGGACTTACATGGAATCTTTATCTCATGGTAACTTTTCAATGCCAAGACTTGTCTTGGGCTTACATGATCCCCTTGCTTTAGTGCCGGTGCCATATCTTGACATGGTCTTATACGGGCTTTCTTGTCTCATGATGTAGATTGAGTATCCTCAGTAATCCAACTTCATTCGGGACTTTCATATACTTAATTTCCTTAATGTCCTTGTTTAAATAGATTTAAACAACTTCATGTAAATATTGTACAATAACAACATATATAAGTAATTCAATGAAAATACTCATGAAACTTAAAAATTATACAAACTTACCTCGGTATACAAAATGTATGAAGATAGTCAATTTAGTCCACGACTTTGTTCTTGCCTCAGTTTCGATTCAGGCTTCATTTCTCTTGATTTATAATAAGAATTTAACTCGTTTAATACTCACATTGACTAAATTTACTCATAACTCAGACATTGGCAAAATTACCATTTTGCCCCCAAACTTCCTTATATTTACACCTTTGCCCCTAGGCTCGTAAAGTGATTTTCATTCAACTTTCTTATATTTCATGCTTTGCTAATTCAGTTTCTCAACTATAGCAATACCAAATTCTCAATATTTCACTCATGTATGACAAAATTTTATGACTTTTACAATTTAGTCCTTACATGCATTTTTCATGAAATTCACTTAGAAAAAGAGGTTTATTGTAACACCCCAAACTGGCCTAGAAGTTAGGCCCGAATCTGGAATGTCACATTAAAAGCACACTTCAAAACTATTTTACTAATTAACCATTTAAGGCCCAAAAGCCCAAAACCCTTGTATCTTGTTAAGTTAAGATGAAAAGCCCATAATTTAGGAAAGCACCCATATGTTGAGTTATTTCGAAAACCATGTTAACTTTAGAAATTTTATTTATGTTTATTAATTGGATAGTTGAAACAATAATAATAAAACCCAAAATCTAAAGTCAATTAGGAGATACATGGCCTTCTTACAATCTAATGAAAAACAAAGTATTTAAAATAAATTCATTTGAACAAATTTGAAACATCTGATCAGCTTGTAGTGTGGCCATCTCCGAGTCCTCCCCCACGTGGAGTTGCCTATTCAGGATCACCTGAAAAATTAAATAAAAGGCCGTGAGTTTTGAAACTCTGTGCGTACAACCCTTAGCAATCAAATCACATATAAATATTCACACTGGGCCTAAGCCCTATCAAAATCGGTGGTCTTGGGCCTGGCCCACAATGACCTCATATCCTATCATATACAAGCAAAATAATGCAAAACCCTTCCTAAAAATCCATCCGCTACACACACCATTTCCCTTCCAACCATTACACACCTGTGGTGATTTCTAAATCAACCCACCCATCCTCTACACACCAAAGGTAGCACTCACGGCGGCACTACTCAACGTTGCAGCAAAGCTGCTAATCATATAATGGGCTTAAAGCCTCTGGTGGATCCATGGTCGTCAAGCGACTATGCGACCCTCAAATCTTCCTCCGTACCATTATTCCCACCCATATGCATCCTAAACAGAATATCATATGAATGCATCAAACACATGAGTAACATCCACAAACTCATATTCACCACGTAGAGGTATTTTAGTCATTTCACTACCCAAGGGTATTTTCATAATTCTACCCTACAGGGGTATTTTGGTAATTTGGCAAGATAAGGGTATCTTGGTAATTTTGAAAAAAAGGGTGTTTTGATAATTTGAAAAATAGGGGTATTTTGTTACTTTTACAAAATAGGGGTATTTTAGTAAATTTACAAAGCTAGGGGTATTTGGTCTCTCTCGGGTTTTAGTTATGAACTTTGGCCCATCAACAAGTCAT
The DNA here is from genome assembly GCA_025503065.1 of Gossypium bickii. Classification (NCBI taxonomy): domain Eukaryota; kingdom Viridiplantae; phylum Streptophyta; class Magnoliopsida; order Malvales; family Malvaceae; genus Gossypium; species Gossypium bickii. The sequence goes on along the minus strand of CP106714.1, from coordinate 27,286,751 downwards.
CGTAGCTAAAGTGAATAGACACTACGCATTAGGTAGGATTCCAAAGAAGATGAGGTGGGCCACTAGGACCGCTTAAGTACCAAGCTCTCCCTAGATCCAATCCTAGATATATGTATGTCCGTTGCCACACTCTAACCCAACGACTTATTCACAGACATGTTTAATTAGATTAAGTCTTATGAAATTTCAGAGTTGTTCAAACTAGGCCTAAAGTCGATTAACCCTAGCATACTTGTCTACGTCCTCATAAAGCCCATAAAGCCCATTTCATGTCATATAGACCATTGGCTTAATTACGATCCAATCATACAAGCGTTCATGCCAAATCATTATTCATGCTTACATATCAACCATTTCCGTTTTGGGCCCACAAGTTCGGCAGGCCCATTTAGCCATTTTTGGCTTTTTGGCTTTTCAGCGTTGCCGATATCGCGTGTGTAGTGTACACACCTGGTAACCACGCGCGCTACAAACTCCTTAGTTACGAACCTACAATCGACATTACTAGCGATTAACCAAGGCTTTAACATATACTTATCAAAAACCGAAAGCACACCGTACCCTTACAGTGTGTCTCACGTTCTAGTAGCCCTTCCTTTGCTACTATTTGCGATTATCCTCCAGATCTGCACCCAAACATATATCGTCAAAATCAAGTGACCCACTATCCACATAAATCACCCTTATAAGCCATATTACATTCGGCCATTTACTAAACCACCACCGGGACAAGTGCACTTACCTCTTGCTAACGATCCTTACCTACATCACTTGTGATTGTTGAGCCTTACCCTTGTTCATACAAGTTAACAACAAGGAGGGGTTAGACAGCCCTTCAGCTTTTAACAAAACACACTAAAAAGTTCAACTAAGCACTTACCGAAATCCTCCTTTGATCCTGTGACTTAGATAGCTACTGAACATGATTCAGCTTTCAATCGTGACTAAGAGTAGTTAACAACAAGGGTTCGTCAAAAGTAGGGATTCGACAAAGATGGATGAAAGTAATTTCGGCAATGAAGGGAATTTGGCTTTGTGAGAATTCGAAAAAAAGGGAGAAACCATTTGAGGGGGAGAATAAAAGAAAAAGAAAGTACGAAAACTCAAAAACCCCTCACTGGAATTCGGCAACCCCTTTTTATAACCAATGCCGAATCCTACCTTCCCTCCACAGTCCTATTCGGCACCAACACTTCACACTCCTCATCTCCTAACTTTTCTCTCTGATAATACCTTAATCTTATCCGAAATCTCCTCCACATCCATAACTCCTACTTACTTCAAACTCTCCACGGCAAGAGTACAAAACCAACACAACTCTTGCCGTCCACCTATGCAAAATAAAACACTCCAAAAATACACTCCTCATGCTCGAACCTTGGACCTCTTCAGCTTTCACACACGCCACTTGTAGCTCCCAAGTGATGCCACATTTCACTGGACCACAAGACCATTTGTGTCCTATTTTCTCTTAATCTGCTCAAGAGGCCTCATGCTTGAGACTAGGGTCTACTAAGCAAGAAAAATAAAATTTTCCCTATGGTCTCCCTTATCTCTAAGGCTTCAAATAATCCTGATAATACCTTAATATTATTATTCTAAATGCTACACATACATACTAACTTCAATGCACAGAAATTAAAGTTTCGGGATTTTTTAGGGCGTTACAACTCTACCCCTCTTAAAAAAATTTCGGCCTCTAAATTTACCTGATTGAAACAAGTGAGGGTATTGTCGACACACTGCCTCCTCAGGTTCCCAAGTAGCCTCCTCGGCACTTTGGTTACGCCAAAGCACTTTTACTAAAGGAACAGACTTCCTTCTTAATACCTTGACATCTTGATCAATTATCTGAATCGGCTCCTCTTCAAAAGTTAGATATGGTCTAACCTCGATCTCCTCGACTAACACGATGTGAGAGGGGTCTGAGCGATAATGCCTTAGCATTGAAACATGGAACACATCATGTATTTGGCTCAATTCAGAAGGCAACTCCAGCTGATAGGCAACCAGCCCAATTCGCTTCAATACTCGATAAGGCCCAATGAAACTTGGGCTTAACTTGCCCTTCCGACCAAACCTTAACCCCTTCTTCCAAGGGGAAACCTTGAGAAAAACCATGTCCTCTATAGCATATTCAATCTCTCTTCGTTTGAGGTCAGCATATGATTTCTACCTATCTGTCGCCTCTTTCAACCGATCCCGAATCAATTTCACCTTATCTTTGGTGTCTGCTACCAACTCCGGACCCAAAACTCGTCGCTCCCCTAACTCATTCCAAAAAGTCGGAGTACGACATCTTTGTCCATACAGTGCTTCGTTTTGTGCCATTCCAATACTTGCCTGATAACTATTGTTATACGCAAATTCAGCTAACGACAAGTGGTCCTCCCAACTACCTCGAAACTCAATTACACACCTTCTCAGCATATCCTCCAAAACTTGAATTACCCTTTCTGACTGACCATCAGACTGAGGGTGAAATGCTCTACTGAAATCCAACCTCGTACCTAGCACTTCATGCAGCTTCTTACAAAAGCGAGATGTAAAATGAGGATCTTTCTCAGATATGATAGAGACCGGAACTCCATGCAACCTCACAATCTCCGCCACATCCAACCTTGCCAATTTTTGTAGCTAGTAATCAGTGGGGACAGGTATAAAATGGGTAGACTTAGTTAGCCGATCCACAATGACCTACACAGAAACCTTCTTAGCAGGCGACAAGGGTAACCCACTAACAAAATCTATAGTAACTCGCTCTCATTTCCATTGTGGGATCTTAATCGGTTGAAGTAATCCCGATGGGAACTGATGTTCCGCTTTCACTTGCTGACATACTGAACATTTGCCTACAAACTCTGTAACCTCGAGTTTCAATCTCGGCCACCAATAAAGCTCTCGTAAATCTCGGTACATGTTGTTACCTCCGGAGTGCATAGCATAGGAACTACTATGCGCCTCTCGCAATATCGACTTCCTTAGCTCTTCGCCCCTTGGCACACAAATTCTACCACAAAAATGCAATATCCCATCACCATTCATCCCAAAATCCGTCGTCTCCTAACTCTCAACTTGCTTGATTCGAGAACTCAAAGTTTCATCCAATGACTGTTTAGCTTTAATATGCTCAACCCACAGTGGCTTCACTTGCAACTCGGCTAATAAACTCCCGTCATCATACAGACCCAACCGAGCAAACATTGCCCTCAAATCCAACATAGCCCTATAGCTTAACGCATCAGCCACTACATTCAGTTTGCCCGGGTGATATTCGATCATGCAATCGTAATCCTTCAATAGCTCAATCCATCTGTGTTGCCTCAAGTTCAACTCCTTCTGAGTCAAGAGGTACTTTAGACTCTTGTAATCCGTATAAATGGTGCACTTCTCTCCATACAAGTAATGCCTCTGAATCTTAAGTGCAAAAAATACTGCTACCAACTCCAAATCGTGGGTTGGGTAATTCCCCTCGTGAGTCTTAAGCTGGCGTGACGCATAAGCAACCACCTTCCCCTCCTGGATCAACACACAACCTAAGCCCACGTGTAACGCATCGCTATAAACTGTAAACTCCTTTTCAGGCTCTGGCTGAATGACACAGGAGCGTCCGTTAAGACCTTCTTAAGCTTCTCAAAGCTTTCTTGCTGTTTATCCGTCCATACAAATGACACCCCCTTCCGTAGCAGCTTGGTCAAAGGTGCCCCGATTAGGGAAAACCCTTCAACAAACCGCCTATAGTACCTTTCCAGGCCCAGAAAATTCTAAATTTTTGACACCGTCTTAGGTCATTTCCAATCTAACACTGCTTCCACCTTCCGAGGGTCAACCCTAATTCCCTCAGTGGAGACCACATGTCCTAAGAAAGTGACTTCCCTTAGCTGGAATTCACACTTGCTAAACTTAGCATAAAGTTGCTTTTCTCTTAGAATCTACAACACAATCCTTAAGTGTGCATCATGATTAGCCTACATTCTCGAGTATACTAGGATTTCATCTATGAAGACTACTACGAACCGATCTAGATATGGTTTAAAAACCCGGTTCATGAGATCCATAAAAGCAGCAGGTGCGTTTGTTAACCCAAACGGCATTACCAAGAACTCATAATGTCCATAACGAGTTTTGAAAGTTGTCTTATACACATCGGCTTCCTTAACCCTCAATTGATGGTACCTGGAACGCAAATCAATCTTTGAGAAATTTGAGGGTCCCCTGAGTTGATCGAAAAGGTCATCTATCTTAGGCAGAGGGTACTTATTCTTAATGGTTAACTTGTTTAACTACCTGTAATCGATGCACATCCTCATGGACCCATCCTTCTTCTTCACGAATAACACCGGTGCTCCCCATGGAGACACACTTGGTCTAATGAATCCGCGGTCCAATAACTCCTAAATCTGAGCCTTCAACTCCACTAATTCCTTCGGTGCCATCCTATAAGGTGCGATGGACACTGGCACCGTACTTGGTAACAACTCTATTCCAAACTCCACCTCTCTATTAGGAGGTAGTCCTGGTAACTCCTCTGGAAAAACATCAGGAAATTCTTTTACTATTTCCAAATCCTTGACAGTAAAACTCTTCGATTGCGAATCACTGATATAAGCTAAATAAGTTTCACAGCCTTTCCTCGCCAATCTTTCTACCTTTAAAGTTGAAATCACATTCAACAGATAATCACATCGTTCCCCGATCACTGCCACTTCACCATCTTCCACAGTTCTTAACACCATCCGCTTCATGGCACAATCTCGAGTTACTTGCTACCTCATCAACCAATCCATACCTAAGATGAGATCGAACTCACCAAAAGGCAATTCCATCATGTCCGCTAGGAAAATAACTCCTTGAACCACCAATGGTACATTCCTAAATAGTTTACTAACTTTCATCGACTGCCCTAAAGAACTTAACACAGTCATTTCATTCTCAACTATTTCAAACCCAACCCCTACAATTTCAATCCTATTACATGAAATGTACGAGTGTGTCGACCCCACATCAATTTGCGCAATATAATGTAGCTCACAAATAAGGAAGGTACCCGTTATCACATCTGGTGCATCACCTTCCTCTCTGTGACGAGCAGCAAAAACCAATGCTGGTTGTCTTCCCTCTGCCTATCTTACACCTCTTCCCGGTGCTCCACGTCCTCGTCCTGTGCCATTGCCACCTCTGGCTTGACCACGGCCCCTTGGTGGTTATTGACCACCTCTCTGAGGTTGAAAATTACTTCTACCATCGACTCGCTCCTTATCTAGCCTTCTCGGGCACTGCCAAAGCCTATGCTCCATCGATCCACAGCCTAAACATGCTCTTATCCTCCTTCAACATTTGACCGGATGCCTTCTCCCATACTCAGCATAAAGTGTATTCTGTTATTAACAGCAGCAACAGGGGCCACAGCTCTAATCGGGCCATTCATTCTGGCCCTCATCATGGGCCTCTGCCCGGCTCCCGTAGGTTTCATATTTCGCTTGTTCTTGCCCTTCTCTTTCTCTCGACTGTGGCGCTCCATGCTCTTTACCTCCTTTTCAATTTTTTTCTTTCTCCACCAAAATCGCAAAATCTCGCTCCCTCTATGGAGCTATAAGTACCCTAAGGTTAACCCTTAATCCATCCTCGAACCGTACGCACCTTTTATACTCTATTGCTTCTATCCCCTTGGCATATCGACTGAGGCGCAGAAACTCAGCCTCGTACTCCGCTACTGGCTTATCTCCTTCAGTTAGACTCAAAAACTCCTTCCTTTGGGCATCAACATAGGCCGCTCCAATGTATTTCCCCTGGAATGCCGATTTGAAGAACTCCCAAGTGATCTGCTTCGGTTGGTTGCCCTCCTTTACGGTCAACCACCACTGATAGGCTTCTTCCCTAAGTAGGGATATTGCTCCTTTTCACTTTTGTTCAGCATCCAGGTCGTCCATTATCCTTTCAGTAGCTTCCAACCAATACTCTACCATATTCGGGGCCACCCCCGCTACTCCTTTGAAAATCTCAGCCCCATTAGCTCGAAGTCGCTCCACGATCGACCCACGACTTCTTGTACCATTATTGGGCCCAACGACCATTTCCAAGATTCTTAACATGACCTGCGATATTGCATCTTCGACAGCTCGTTCATTCGGTCCTGTTTCAGCTACTGGTGAGGCTGGAGCCTTCCTTACTCCAACGTTGGGCATATAGCTCGACGCCGACGACCCAGCCCTAGCACTTCCAAGGCCTTTGCCGTGGCCTCTTCCACCTCTTCTAGCATTCGTCATTGCGTATTTCTGAATTAAGAATTTTATGAAATTAGTTCGTAATTTCCACTATTTTAAGTGCATGCCTTATGTAAGTAACAACTTTTTAAAGTTATTTCACAGTCAAGAATCCACTATAGGCTTAAGTTCCCTACGGGCTTTTGTCTCTAAGAGCCTATTGTTAGGTAGCCCATTATCTATGCAGTTCTGTAATTTAAACAGATGTAGTAAAGAAAACTTACTTGGCTCGACGTCGAGGGCTCGGTGAACCACACTTCAAGAATTCTACCAAAAACTTTTTTTTAAAAAAAACCCAAAATCTAAGGCCCATTTCACAGCCCGAGCTTTTCAATCGGGCTCTGATACCATTAAATGTAACACCTTAAACTTGGCCTAAAAGTTAGGCTCGAATCCAAAATGTCACATTAAAGGCACACTTCAAGACGATTTTACTAATTAACCATTTAAGGCCCAAAAGCCAAAAACCCTTGTATCTTGTTAAGTTAAGATGAAAAGCCCATAATTTAGGAAAACATTCATTTGTTGAGTTATTTCAAAAACCATGTTAACTTTAGAAATTTTATTTAAGTTTATTTAATGGATAGTTGAAACAATAATAATAAAACCCAAAATCTAAAGTTAATTAAGAGATACATGGCCTTATTACAATCTAATGAAAAACAAAGTATTTAAAATAAATTTATTTGAACAAATTAAAACATATGAGCAGCTTGTAGTGTGGCCATCTCCAAGTCCTTCCCCACGTCGAGCCATCTATTCAGGACCACCTAAAACATTAAATAAAAGGGTGTGAGTTTCGAAACTCAGTGCATACAACCCTTGACATTCAAATCACATACAAATATTCACACTAGGCCTAAGCCCTATCAAAATCGGTGGTCTTGTGCCTTGTCCAACAATGACCTCATATCATATCATATACAAACAAGATAATGCAAAACCCTTCCCAAAAATCCATCTGCTACATACACCATTTCCCTTCTAACCATTACACACCTGTGGGGATTTCTAAATCAACCCACCCATCCTCTACACACCAAATGTAACACTCACAGCGGCACTACTCAACGTTGCAGCAAAGCTGCTAATCATATAATGCGCTTAAAGCCTTCGGTGGATCCACGGTCGTCAAGCGACTATGCGATCCTCAAATTTTTCCTCCGTACCATAATTTTGACCCATATGCATCCTAAACAGAATATCATATGAATGCAACAAGCACATGAGTAACATCCATAAAACTTAAACTCTTCACATAAGGGTATTTTAGTCATTTCACTACGCAGAGGTATTTTCGTAGTTTTACCCGATAGGGGTATTTTAGTAAATTTCCAAACCGGGGTATTTTGGTAATTTTGCAAATTAAGAGTACTTTGGTAATTTTGTAAATCAATAGTATTATGGTAATTTTCCAGACTATGGGCATTTTGGTAATTTTCCAAAACTATTGGCATTTTGGTAATTTTCAAATCAGAGGTATTTGGTCCCTCTCGGGTTATAGTTATGAACTTTGGCCCGTTAACAAGTCCTTGCGGTTAAAGTGAAAAGACATTATGCACCAGGTAGGATTCCAGAGAAGAGGAGGTGGGCCGCTTAAGTACCAAGCTCTTCTTAGATCCAATCCTAGACATGCATATGCCCATTACCACACTTTAACCTAGCGACTTTTCCACGGACATGTTTAATTATTAAAAAGTCTTATACGGTTTAAGAGTACCCATAATGGCCACATCACATCTTTACGGCCTACTAGGCCCAAATCTCAGTCATATGGCCTATTGGCCCCAAAACAATTCCAGATCATGTAACATACATGCTTAACCCAATTCGTATAATCAAATTAATCCATTTCATGAAACTTCGCCTCAGGGCCCACCGGCCCATTTAGCCACTTCTGGCCTTTCAGCTTTCTTGCATTGCCGATGTCGTGTGTGTAGTGTTTGTACACACCTGGATACTGCGATGTGCTATTATTTCCTTAGTCTTGATCCTACAACCAACCAACCTTTAATCAATCACTAAATCAAAACATTTACCAAAAGCCGAAGCCTTGCCGTAACCTTACCGTGTGCCACCGGGTTCTAATAGCCTTTCCTTAGCTACTAATCACGAGTATCCCCTAGATCTGCACTCACACATATACCATCAAGATTCAAGTGACTCATAATCCACACCAGTCACCCTTATAGACCATACTCACAATCGGCCATTTACTTAAACCATAATTGAGTTGACTACACTTACACTTTTCTAACGATCCTACCATGCTTGCGATCTTTGAGCCTTATCCTTGTTATCATAGAGTTAACGACGGGATAGTTACATAGCCTTTTGGCTTTTAACAAAACACACTAAGGGGTTAACTGAATACTTACCGAATCCACTTTTAATCCTGCGACCTAGATTACTATTGAACGAGATTCGACTTTTAACCTTGACTGATAATAGATAATAATCGGTTTGTGATGGAGGAACAACCACCAAGATTCGGCACCAAAAGGAATTTCGGTAAGGGAAAGATGGTGATAACTCGGCAATAAGAGAATTCGGGTTATGGGAAAATAGAATGGGAAAACAGAACCCTTCAAAAGAATTTGACACAAAAGCAAGATATTTTTGTTGTGGAAAAATAAGATTTCGGCAATTTAAAGAAAAAGAATGAAAAATTCGGCATAACCTAGGACCCCAAATTCAACACACACTCATTTATATAGCTTATAGCTGAAACTTAGCCACCTCTAGAGTCCAATTCGGCACCACTTCATCCACTGCTCATCTCCTAATTTTTCTCCATGATATCTCCCTTACCCTTCTCCTAAATTCTCTCTACTAATCACTTCTCCTTAGAGTCCCTCTACACGCCACTTTCAGCCTTCTAGAAGCCTAAAATTAAACTCCAAAATAAAACTAAGCTAGCACTCGAACCTTAGACCTACCTGCATACATATGTCACCACTTCCTTACACCCTAGTGGCGTCACTTAGCCACTTCACTACAGGTTTCTTTGTGCCATTTTTCACTTATTTTTATTTAAAAGCCCACTACTCACAACCCTGATTCCTTAATTAATTAAATTAAAAATCCTCCACCACAGAACTCGAACCTAGAGCTTCTCCAACACGCCTAGACATTCTAAATTCATTAAACCTATAAAGCTGTCATGTCATTTGTCGTTTTCTTGCTTACTTAAAAATTTCCTGAGATCCAAAGCCCAAAGCCCAATCGGCCTAATTATTCTAGGCCCAAATTCAGTGCGTTACAGTTTCATCATAATTCATAGGTAATTCATACATTGATAATTTAACCAAAAGGGTTCTAAAGATTCAAACAATCAAAGTCATAGTTTTTGTAGCACGAAAACATAGGTGTTTCCCTTTACCTAAATAATCACCTTTAATTCAAAATTGACAAGGGTTGACATCCTCACTAAAGATTCATTCAAATCACTCAAAGTGTTTAAGTTTCAAAGTTAAGCACTCAAAAGTCTAACATGAAAAGTTAATCCCATAGGCTTGCATGAAAATCAAATCTCCACCATTATAGAATGAAATGATACACAGATCAAAAGGTCTTTTAAGGGTTCTAATGGGGCTTGGGTTAAAGGTGTGGATAAAGGCTGAATTAAAGGGTTAGGATCGAGATTGAATTGACAAATTACCTAACATTATAAAGATAAACTAAGACTCGAATAATTACATCAACTAAAATTTCATAACACGAGTGTAACATCTCGAAATTGGGCCTAGGAGAATTGAGCCCAATGGGCCTTAGGCGTAGTAGCGTTTAAAATTTTTGAGAACGGCATTAATGCAAGTTAGACTTATTAGATAAGTGATTTTGGAAGGTTAGAGGGCTTCTATGAAGTTCCGGGATCAAATATTGGCTTTGGGGATATTTTGGTTTTAGGTGAAAAAAAAAACCTGGAGAAAAATGACACAAGTGGAGTGTGTGGTGTAGTGGCAAAGTGAAGCCACATAAGAGGCAAGGGAGTGACGCCACAAGGAAGGAAGGAGGTCTAAGGTTCAAGTCTTGGCTTTTGCATTTTGGTTTCTTTTTACTTGGATCTTAGAATTTGGGCCATAGTTTATATTTAGTTGCGCATGGTTTAAGACACAAGAGGAGCTTATGGTAAAGTGGTTAGCGGCATGGATTATGTTGCAAGGGAGCCTTGGTTCGAATCTCGTGAGAAGCAAAGGAGTATTTTTTTTTTGTGGATTGGATGACAAGAGTTTCAGTTGAATTTAAACTCTACTGACGAAGGGATCCCACATCGGAAAGACACAAAGAATGAAGGTGAAGAACAAGCTATATAAAGAGCATTCCAGGAGGAGAGTTAACATACCTTGGAGGGCATTTGGGCACAGGAGTGGTCGGAGCGCGGATTAGCACCAGACTCCTATCAGGTGTGTGTGTACTTCTCTACTCTAGCCGTAGAGCGGCAAAATGCTTAAATGCCGGTCACACGGCATTAGTAGCCACACGAGCATGCGAGCGCACGTGTGGGGCTTCGACGCGATAGTTGAGGCCATCAGTAGTATTCGTGTGGGTTGGGGCTGCTTGGGCCTCGATGGGTCGAAGTGGGCCCAATGGGTCCGTGGGCCCATATGAGTAAATTGTATGATTGGTTAGTATATGTTGAACTAGACTAGGTGGAACTTATTAACATGGCTAGATTCGTGCTAGGTGGGCTACACGAGCGTGTGGGCTCGGATGGTCCGAAATTGGGTTTTAAGCCCAAACGTCCGGCACGACCGGAAATGGTAGCTGAGTTGCTAGTGGCGACATTAGGCCTTCAGAAAGGCCATTGCAGGTGCGAATTTACGAAAATACCCTTGGTGGGTAAATTACGAAAATACCCTTGGTAGGTAAAATTACGATTATACCCTTAGAGGTTGATTAGCTTGATTTTGTTGTTGTATGTCTATCTGATTATGATGGTAACTCATGTTATTCTTCTATTTGATATATGTTTTACATACATGACACATTGCATAATATCTGAATAATATGTATGTTGCATGGGCATATGGGTGATATTGATAAAGGGGAAGTGTTCCGGTGGTTTTTACCACATTATCCGGTGACTTATGTCACATATTATGTATCCGGTGACTTTTGTCACATATTATGAATCCGGTGACTCTGTCACATTATCTGATGGCTATGCCACGATTATAAGGGCGATGTGTAGTTGATCGCAACGATCGCTTCGATGGTGTGTAGCGGATGGAGGGTCGATTTAGTATTCCCCACGGTGTGATTGGCAGGTACGGGTGGTGTGTAGAGGATGGATACCTAGGTGGGTTTGGGATTGTATTGTCATTCTTATATGTACATGTGATTTAATATGCTATGGTTCGATATGCTATGTTATGGGCTTATATGGCCGAATATGACTAAAGAATGGGTTTTGCATCATTTGGCATGTGTTATCTGCTATCTTTGTGATATTAGGGCTACTGCTTGATTCGATTTATGTGTGCTTCCGCCAAGTATGTTATTGTGAGGGCTAAGGCCCAATCTGCTTTTGTGGGCTTAAGCCCGATTATCACTGTAAGAGGGGAAACACACACCGAGTTTTCGTAAACTCACCCCTCTTTTTAAATGTTTCGTAATCATTAGACCATGATTTGGGGAGCCGAGGCGGACTTGTGGTGGCCACAAATGTTTTCTCGTAAACTCGTTTCTTATATTTAATCTTACTTTTAATTTTGGGATTTTGATATGTAATAAGGCCTTTGGTATTTTATTTGGTTTTAGCTTTCAATTTGGTTACTGTTTATTATTTAATGTTCAATATGGGATTTTCTTGAAAATGATAATAAATCGTTTTTATTCAAAATTACTTAAACTCGATTTTCACAACAAATACAATTTTATTCAGATTAATAACAACTTTGTAAAGTGGGCATTAAATGAATCGGCTTTTATAAACAAACCACAAAACGTGAAGTTTCAAAAAGAATACGAACTTTTTAACAAATGCACAGTTTTTAAATAACCCTTTTATGTGACATGCTAGATCCAGTCGTAACGTCTAGGCCGGGTTTGGGGTGTTACAATTATGGTATCAGAGCCTAGGTTCAAAAACTCGGTTGTGGGTTTGGGTTCAAAAATGTTTTCAAAGGATGGTTTAGAAAATATATATATATCTCTCTTTTCTGTAAGTATGGCACCCGAGTCTCTGGCACCAAATTCGTAAGTTTCCTTTTTACTATATTCTATTATATGCTGAATGATTGTATTTATTCTGCGATGTGTGGATGCGATGCTTGAATATAGGAATTGTATGTATGTGTGGGAAATATCTGTTTGCTTCGGTGTTAGGTAGTTGGTTATATGAAGGGTTCCAAGATTTAGTTAGAAAGTATATTAGTTTTATTAAGATCACAATGCGCAGCGTGAGCTTAGTGTTGTAGGTTAGGATGTGTGACTGCACCTATAGTTGGAAATTTCAGGGACGAAATTTCTTTAAGGAGGGTAGATTTGTAACATCCCGAAATTGGGCCTAGGAGAATTGAGCCCAATGGGCCTTAGGCGTAGTAGCGTTTAAAATTTTTGAGAATGGCATTAATGCAAGTTAGACTTATTAGATAAGTGATTTTGGAAGGTTAGAGGGCTTCTATGAAGTTCCAGGATCAAATATTGGCTTTGGGGATATTTTGGTTTTAGGTGAAAAAAAAAACCCTGGAAGTTGGCAGGTAGGCCTTAAGAGTAAAATATGGAGAAAAATGACACAAGTGGAGTGTGTGGTGTAGTGGCAAAGTGAAGCCACATAAGAGGCAAGGGAGTGACGCCACAAGGAAGGAAGGAGGTCTAAGGTTCAAGTCTTGGCTTTTGCATTTTGGTTTCTTTTTACTTGGATCTTAGAATTTGGGCCATAGTTTATATTTAGTTGCGCATGGTTTAAGACACAAGAGGAGCTTATGGTAAAGTGGTTAGCGGCATGGATTATGTTGCAAGGGAGCCTTGGTTCGAATCTCGTGAGAAGCAAAGGAGTATTTTTTTTTTGTGGATTGGATGACAAGAGTTTCAGTTGAATTTAAACTCTACTGACGAAGGGATCCCACATCGGAAAGACACAAAGAATGAAGGTGAAGAACTAGCTCTATAAAGAGCATTCCAGGAGGAGAGTTAACATACCTTGGAGGGCATTTGGGCACAGGAGTGGTCGGAGCGCGGATTAGCACCAGACTCCTATCAGGTGTGTATGTACTTCTCTACTCTAGCTGTAGAGCGGCAAAATGTCGAAATGCCGGTCACACGGCATTAGTAGCCACACGAGCATGCGAGCGCACGTGTGGGGCTTCGACGCGATTGTTGAGGCCATCAGTAGTATTCGTGTGGGTTGGGGTCGCCAGGCCTCGATAGGCGGCGGCGCCCAATGGGCACTGTGGGCCCATATGAGTAAATTGTATGATTGTTTAGTATATGTTGAACTAGACTAGGTGGAACTTATATACATGGCTAGATTCGTGCTAGGTGGGCCACACGAGCGTGTGGGCCCGGATGGGCCGAAATTGGGTTTTAGGCCCAAACGTCCAGTACGACTGGAAATGGTAGCTGAGTCGCTAGTGGCGACATTAGGCCTTCAGAAAGGCCATTGCAGGTGCAAATTTACAAAAATACCCTTGGTGGGTAAATTATGAAAATACCCTTGGTAGGTAAAATTACGATTATACCCTTAGCGGTTGATTAGTTTGATTTTGTTGTTTTATGTCTATCTGATTATGATGGTAACTCATGTTATTCTTATATTTGATATATGTTTTGCATACATGACACATTGCATAATATCTGAATAATATGTATGTTGCATGGGCATATGGGTGATATTGATAAAGGGGAAGTGTTCCGGTGGTTTTTACCACATTATCCGGTGACTTATGTCACATATTATGTATCCGGTGACTTTTGTCACATATTATGAATCCGGTGACTCTGTCACATTATCTGGTGGCTATGCCACGATTATAAGGGCGATGTGCGCTTGATCGCAAATGATCGCCTTCGATGGTGTGTAGCGGATGGAGGGTCGATTTAGTATTCCCCACGGTGTGATTGGTAGGTACGGGTGGTGTGTAGAGGATGGATACCTAGGTGGGTTCGGGACTGTATTGTCATTCTTATATGTACATGTGATTTAATATGCTATGGTTCGATATGCTATGTTATGGGCTTATGGCCGAATATGACTAAAGAATGGGTTTTGGATCATTTGGCATGTGTTATCTGCTATACTCTGATATTAGGGCTACGGCCCGATTCGATTTATGTGTGCTTTGGCCAAGTATGTTATTGTGAGGGCTAAGGCCCAATCTGCTTTTGTGGGCTTAAGCCCAGTTATCACTCGTAAGGGGAAACACACACTGAGTTTTCGTAAACTCACCCCCTCTTTTTAAATGTTTCAGGTAATCATTAGACCGCGGATTTGGGGAGCCGAGGCAGACTTGTGGTGGCCCTGCAATGTTTTCTCGTAAACTCATTTCTTATATTTAAACTTACTTTTAATTTTGGGATTTTGATATGTAATAAGGCCTTTGGTATTTTATTTGGTTTTAGCTTTCAATTTGGTTACTGTTTATTATTTAATGTTCAATATGGGATTTTCCTGAAAATGATAATAAACCGTTTTTATTCAAAATTACTTAAACTCGATTTTCACAACAAATACAATTTTATTCAGATTAATAACAACTTTGTACAGTGGGCATTAAATGAATCGGCTTTTATAAACAAACCATAAAACGCGAAGTTTCAAAAAGAATACGAACTTTTTAACAAACGCACTGTTTTTAAATAACCCTTTTATGTGACATGCCAGATTTGGTCGTAACGTCTAGGCCGGGTTTGGAGTGTTACAACGAGCTTCTTCTCAAGACGTGAAATTTAGATGTATAAGCTCAATTAACACAGAACTAATAATGAATATACTTCGGGTTTTTTTTTTAAGAACAAATCAAGTAAATAGATTTTAACAATAGAGAATGTAGTTAGGTAACTGATCAAATCAAATTTCAATATAAGGGTAGTCAAGAGAAATGGTGATAACAAATACAAGATGGATTTTGGGTTAATATTAATGGGTGAGTCAATAAACAGTTTGTTAAGATCAAAGGGGTACACTAGGGGTTAATTGTGAGGGTAGGCTTTTAGTGGAGTAAGTGGGTTAAATCCTAAGTGCCTTTATCATCTTTGTATATCAAATCAATGATGTGGTCTTAACATGTATAATCGAAGCAAATTCTAAAATAACAAATCAGTTGACACACTCATAATCAATAAAGTGTGCAAGAAAAGATATATGCTCTAAACGGCTCAAAATATCACAAAAATTATTGGTTTTTGATATCAACCTTATAAATTTTAAACTTCAAGGTAATAATTAGATTCAGGTAGACAACCTAACAAAATTTTAATTTTTGAAATTAGACTCATCATGCTTGATTCTCTAGTCTACTAAAGTTTAAATCATCACTGCACAATTACCAATGACTTAATCCAAAACATATCAATAAAAATCATAAATAAAAGGAAATCTTATTCTAATAGTAACATGAGAAAATTAATTTAGAACAAGACATAATTTAGGGATTTGAGAATAATGCAAAAAGTTAGGAACTTTTCAAAATAAAATTCACCCCCACACTTAAGATGTACATTGCCCTCAATGTACAAAGATATATATAAAATCGGAAGAGATAGGGAGAAGTGAAGCTTCTTACTTTTTGGATGGATTCCTTGAGTTGGGAGTGTAGAAATTTGATTCGAAGGTGAAAGATAAGTTGGAGGAGGCGTCTTTGGTGGTGGTATGGTGGCCGCCAACAATCTCTGCGCTAGATGAAAAAATTGGGAAGCTCGTAAAGAATTAGCCAGAAAATAATAAGAATAATTCAAAATATACTAGTTATATATTTAAAGAAAAGAAAAATAAAAAGAAAGAGTGTAAAAAGTGAAACAAAACTAAAAGAAAAGATTAATGGACTGAAAAATCCCTATTGTTGGATGGTTCGCGAGGTGGGTGTGATTTCTAAGGGCGTGGTGTGGTGATTCCCTAATAGCCTTTAGAACCTAAATCAAAGAAAACAAAATAAAATAGTTTAAATTAAGCAGAAGAGAAATGAAGAAAAGGAAAATAAAGGAGAAGAGAAAAGAAAAAGTAAAATGAAATGGACTCAAATGTCCTTGTCCTGTCGAGTTAATAAAGCAGTCGGCATGAACCTATGTAGATCGATCTCGCAGAGGGAGACTGTGCTAGGATCCTTCCATTTCTTCGACATAGATAAGGTGTGGATCAAGAGTTTAGAGAATGAAGAAGGGTGAAAATGAAAAGGGAAGGGAGTGTAAAGGGTATGGAAGAAGGGAAATAGGGAGTAGGTGAGAAGGGGAGAGGGGTGTTTTAAATAGAAATCTCAGATCTGGTACATCCCCACGCCCGTGTGTCACGGGTGTGTTGAGTCACACCGCCGTATCGCACGGTCGTGTTGTGATTCATTTGTTTCTCCCACGCCTGAGTACATGTCGCCACGCTCATGTTGATAAAACAGTGTCTACCACGGCTGTATCGCACGGTCGTGGTGTTTAATCGGAGCCCGTGGCTTGGAGATATTATTCGTCTTATTCCGTACTATCTCTGCCACACTGGTACGAAAATCTGTAGTGTCCACACGGCCACGGCCACGCCCGTGTGCAAGGCCGTGTGGTATGAAAATCTGTATGGTTAGTTTGTAGTTCGATGCTGAAAGTAAAAATGAAAAGAAAATAAAATAATAAAATAAAACTATGAAAATTAATGGGGTTAGTACTCGGGTTGCCTCCCGAGAAGTGCTTGTTTAAAGTCTTAAGCTAGACTTACCTTTCATTCGCACATTCACGGTGGTTTGAGGAGTTGAAACTCTTCACCCCTGCTATTGGTTCTACGATTACTATATAGTTTGAGTCGAGTAGCGTTTACCTTAAAAGTGGGAAACTTGAGATTGGTTACCTCGATTGTTCCGTGTGGGAAGATATTCTGTACCGCAAAAGGGATTTATTCATTTGTATCAAGGTCTGAAGTAGCGATTCGAGGGTCTGTCTTGTTCAACAATACCTTATCCACGATCTTAAATTGGTTTGGCTTATCCTTAGTTTGACATGGTTTTACTTTGGTTCTGCTTCGTGTGTTCCTAATTTCTCTTTGAAATGCATCTTCCACTCGTCTAGTTATTAGATCAAAAGCCTTTGTTCCTTATGAGTTATTTCCTTGTTGGCATGACGTCTAGGATCTAGCTCAGTTGTGTAGTTTCGTGGTGCTTTCTAAAAAGAAGATTTAATCGAATAGTCATTAATAGAATTTATTTTCTCACCTTGATTGCTTGATGTCCTAGACGAGTCAAGAGCCTGAAGATTGATTGATTCGTCACCTACACGGAATATGAGTTCGCCTGTACCAACATCAATTTTAGTCCTAGCAGTTGCTAAAAAGGGTCTTCCTAAAATTAAAGGAATATTATTGTCCTCATCCATGTCTAAAACGACAAAGTCTACTGGGAATACGAATTTATCAATTTTCACGAGAACATCTTTGATTATACCCCTAGGAATTCTAATAGTTTTATCAGCTAATTGAATGCTCATCCTAGTTTGTTTGGGTTTTCTTAGACCTAGTTGTTTAAACATTTTATAAGGCATAACATTTATGCTTGCCCCTAAATCAGCTAAAGCATTATCAAAAGATAAATTACCAATTAAACATGGAATTGTAAAACTCCCTCGATCTTTTAATTTTCGTGGTAGTTTATTTTGCAACATTGCTGAGCACATTGCGTTTAGTTTCACATGCGACTCCTCGTCTAACTTCTGTTTATTTGTCAAAAGCTCTTTTAAAAATTTCCTTGAGTCTGGCATCTATGAAAGAGCTTCAAGAAACGGTAAGTTAATATGTAATTTCTTTAGGTGTTCAAGGAATTTACTGAATTGTTCATCTATGTTGTCTTTCTTCATCGTATTGGGGTAAGGCACAAGAGGTTGGTACTCTTCAATTATCGATTTTGGTTTGTCATGGCTTACCTCAACCTTATCTTCCTCTACCACATTCTCTTGTCTTAATTTGGGCTCATCTAACCCTTCACTTTCATGAGCTGTTATGGCTTGAAGTTGTTCCTTCGGGTTAGTCTCAGTGTTGCTTGGTAGGATTCCTTGTGATCGTTCAGAGAACTGCTTAGCAAGTTGCCCTAATTGGTTCTCGATGCCTTGAACCGATGCTTGTTGATTTTTGAGTGCTGTCTAGGTGTTTTGGAAATGGGTTGCTGACACCACTATAAATTTTGTTAGCAACTCCTCAAGGTTCAGTTTTTTCTCTTGTGGGTAGGGCTACTGTTGGAAGCCTAGGAGGGGTTGTTGTCTCTGATTTCCTTGACCACCCCATGAGAAATTGGGGTGGTTCCTCCAACCTGGATTATAAGTATTACTATAAAGGTTATTTTGAGGTCTAGAATTATTATCCATATAGTGAACTTGCTCATTTTTAGTGCTTGGGTCGTAAGGTGGATATTCTGTATTGCTCATCCCTCCTCCATTCATCTCGCACTGTATAGCAGGATGTACCTGTGAAGAACCACATAAACCATCAATCTTTTTACTTAATAGTTCTACCTGGTTTGATAGCATGGTCACTGCGTCAAGGTTGAAAACACTGGCAGCTTTTGTTGGCTTTGTCCTCGTGACTTGCCACTAATAGTTGTTCAGTGACATCTTTTCAATAAATTCGTAGGCAGCCTCAGGTGTCTTATTATTCAGGGTTCCACCGACGGCTGAATCAATCAATTGTCTCGTTGAGGGGTTCACACCGTTGTAAAAGGTTTGAACTTGTAGCCACAAGGGTAATCCATGGTGTAGGCACCTTCTGAATAGATCTTTGTATCTCTCCTATACATCGTAAAGTTTCTCTAAATCCATCTGCACAAAAGAAGAGATATCATTCCTCAACTTAGTCATTTTAGCCGGCATAAAATATTTTACCAAAAAAGTTTCGGTCATTTGTTCCCATGTAGTGATTTATCCTCGTGGTAACGAGTTCAACCACTTTTTAGCTTTGTTCCTCAACGAAAAGGGAAACAACCGAAGACGAATGGAATCATCAGAAATGCCATTTATTTTGAAAGTATCGAAATTCTAGGAAATTCGCCAAGTGATTATTTGTATCTTCATCCTGCAAACCATCAAACTGAACAAATTGCTGTATCATCTGAATTGTGTTAGGTTTCAGTTCAAAATTATTTGCAGCAATAGCAGGTCTAACAATACCTGACTCAGTTCCTGTTAAATTAGGTTTAGCATAATCATACATAGTACAAGGAGTAGGATTTTGATTCACTGGATTTGCGGCAACCATAGGAGGTAGCGGATTGTTATCAGCCATCTCTTCGGTATTATTGGTGTCGTCCTCTTGCTCTTCTTCTATGTATTGTAAGCATCGCCTTATTTCTCTTCTATTTCCGCGAACGGTACCTTTTATATCGCTGTAAAAAAATCAAGGGTCCTAACGGGTTCCTTCTAGTCATAAACTAGAAAAACCTATCAGAAGCAAAGAAAAGAAGAGAAAAATTGGAAAAGTAAAAATAAAAAATAAATAAAAATAATGGCTAAAGTAACAAAAATCAAGTGTTCCTAATATCTTAGTCCCCGGCAAAGGCTCCAAAACTTGATTGTGTCTGAAACTCTTATTATTTATATATTGAATGAATAATCTTAAAAACTAACTTACGACAACGATTGAGGCAAGCACACCTATTGTTTGGTAGTATAGCTATGGCAAGACCGGAAGTATCGTATCCTTAGGGACAAATAGTGCTAGTAATTACTATCTTTTTATTATTTAGCCTAAGAATTAAGGGAATTGTTTATTAATCTAAAACTAACTAATTACTAAGCTAAAGATGCTAAGACACAGAGAAGGAATTGAGAAAAATACTTTTGGGAAAACCAATTGATTAAGACAACACCCGAGGAAGAATCCACCTAGATTTCACTTGTTATCTAACTCTGAACTAGATGATTTATTCACTTGATTTGATCCCATAGGATTCACTAAATTATATTAATATCTCTCTCGAGGCTACTAACGTCTAACCCTAGGTTGATTAATTGAAATCTCTTTCTAATTAAAACCCGTAGAATTGCATTAACTCGATCTATGGACTCCCATATTAGGTTTGACCCTAATCCAGCAGATTTTCATTGTCCTATCTCTAGGAGTGCGATCAACTCCGCTTAACTATGCTAGAACTACCCTTAAACAGGGAATATTCCTCCACTACCTAAGCACATCAATACTTTAATCAATATCCTGAAATATTAAAACAAGAATTAAGAACACATAGTTCAGAACAAATCAAGTATTTATCATATAGTTTAGAAAACAATAACAAGATCCATCTTAGGTTTCATCCCCCTCATGTATTTGAGGGTTTTAGTCCATGTTTAATAAAGAATACATCTTAGAAGAAAGTATAAAATAAAACATAAGAAAAACCCTAAAATCCCCTAAAGGAAATTGAAGGGAAGATCTTCCGTCTTGAGTATGATTCCAGCTTCTTAAGATGGATCAACTGGCTATCTTCGATTAAATCCCACAATCCGGCCTCTCTAGCTTGGCTCCTCGGCCTACCTGAACCGCCCCCTTTTAGGTCACACTTAGGGTGTTTATATAGGCTTTCGAAATGTCTTTCTTTGCCCTTAAGTATCCTAATCCAACTGGAATTAAAACAGGTCACAGCAGGGACATGCCCATGTGGCACGCTCATGTAAATTGAGTCCAGGCTGTGTTTAGATTTGCTTAAAGAGGCACGGTCATGTGTATTTCTCCAGGCTGTGTGAATTTCGTACTTTGGCCCATTTTCTCCATTTTTGGCTCGTTTCTCATTCTTTTCATCCTCTGGTGCTCTCCTAAGTATAAAACATGAAATTAAAGGTTTAGGAGCAGCAAATTACACAATTCAGGGGATAAATCATCCAAAAGTATGCCAAGTGGGATTAAAATATGCACATATTACGGTTTATCAACTAATAACTATACAATGGCACACACCGTTCCACTTAACAACTCCCAGCCATCCAAACTTGACCCCAAATACAGTGTATTGGTGAATATAAAACTCACCATTTCATTTAATCTTAAAACTCACTGTTTTATTTAACTGAAAGCTAAAAATGAGG
Source organism: Gossypium bickii (assembly GCA_025503065.1). Taxonomy (NCBI): domain Eukaryota; kingdom Viridiplantae; phylum Streptophyta; class Magnoliopsida; order Malvales; family Malvaceae; genus Gossypium; species Gossypium bickii. The sequence goes on along the minus strand of CP106714.1, from coordinate 27,265,290 downwards.
TGCTTTAATAACGGTAAAAATGACTAACATTTCAGCCCATAATAGTACTCCCTAGGTTAAAAGGGATCATTATTCTCAAGGATCAAAATTAGGGAGCTTGTTCTGTAGACCGTGAATGTTCTCCTAGATAGCATATTTAAGAAACCTGTTGGCCCATTCCATCAACACTTGTGTGACAAGTTGGTTGCTACGCTTCACCATACGACGTTACATAATTTGAATTAGCTCCTTGAGCACAGCACCATCCAGGCTGATAGAAGGAAGAAAGGATTGAACTGGTTGTCTGCCAATGTGACGCTTAAGTTGAGAAACAGGAAATGTTGGATGGACTCATGAGCCAAGTGGAAGCTGGAGTGTATAAGCTACTTTTCCCACTTGTGCAATGATAAAGAAAGGGCAAAAAATCTTGGGGAAAGCTTTTGATTAGCTACTCTCCTTACAGTGTGTTGGAGATATGGCCGAAGCTTCAAATAAACTAAATCACCTATTTAGAAGATGTGATTAGACCTTTTCTTGTCAGCAAAGTTCTTTATATGTTCTTGAGATTGGGACAGATGGAACTTGAGGAGGTGTTGAGTTGCTTCTAACTGTAGTAGGCTATAGTCTACACAGTCCATAGTTGATGAGCCTACCAAGGCAAGTGTTGAGGGGGAGCTTAGCCATACAAGGCCTCATACGGAGTTGTGTGAATGGCAGAATAGAAGGTAGAATTGTACCACCATTCTACCAAGGAAAGCCAATGAGACCAATCACCAGGGCTGTCACCTATCATACACCTAAGGTAGGTCTCCAAACACCTGTGGAGCACCTTGATTTCCCATCATTTTCAGGGTGATAGGCTATTGAGAGGTGAAGGTGAATGCCAAGCTTTCTAAAGAGTTCTTGCCAAAAGGAGCTGATAAAGATTTTGTCTCTATCAGAAATAATAGAACTCAGTAGCCCATACAGTTTGTACACATTATCAATGTAAGCGTGGGCCACAACTAAGGCTTGGAAAAGATGTTTCAAACCCACAATGTGGCCATACTTCATTAGACTGTCTACCAACATCAGAATTGTATCATTGCCTAGGGAAGGAGGTAGTCAATAAAATCCATGGTGATATCTAACCAAGCTCTAGTAGGAATAGACAAAAGTTGCAAAAGCCCTAGATGTGCTACATTGCCATAGTAGGACCTCTCACACATTGCACATTCCTTCACCTATTGTTTAACATAAGATCTCATGCCTTTTCAGTACACTAAACTAGCCATCCTATGCTTGGTTGCATGTATGCTTGAGTGACCACCTACAACACTCTCATAGAAGTAGGAAAATAGTTCATGCTGCAGTTCCTTTGTAACACCCTCACCCTGTAACGACCCGAATTTGGGCCTAGTAGAATTGGGCTTATTGGGCCTTGAACAGGGGAGTGTTTAAAATTTTTGAGAATAAGAGAACGGCACTAATGCAAGTTGGACCTATTAGGTGAGTGATTTTGGCAGGTTAGGGGGCTTCTATAAAGTTTCGGGATCAAACTTGGGCTTTAGGAAAATTTTGGTTTTAGGTAAGTAAAACCCTGGGAGTTAGTAAGTAGGCTTTAAGAATAAAATGTGGAGAAAAATGACACAAAATGAGTTGTGGCCTAGTGGCAAATGACGCCACATAAGAGATAAGGGAATGACGCCACACAAGGAAGCAATGGGTCCAAGCTTTAAGTCTTGGCGCTTGAATTTCATTTTTGATTTTTTTTAAAGGAAGTTAGACTTTGGCCATAGACTTATATTTAGTTGCGCATGTTTTAAGACAACAAGGAGCTAGTTGGTAAAGTGGCTAGCGGCGTGGATTATGTCACAAGTGAGCTTGAGTTCGAATCCCATTGCAAGCAGAAATAGGATATTTATTTTGCTAAGTTGGGGCGGCAAGTGTTTGTGTTGGAATTAAACTCTACTGAAGGTAGGATCCCACATCGAAAAGCTAGAATGAGGGAAGGTGAGAAGCTGGCTTTAAATAGAGCAATCTATGAGGAGAGTAAAGATACCTTGGTGGGCATTTGGGCATGGGAGTGTTCGGAGCGCGGATTAGTAGCTTCAGATTCCTATCAGGTGTGTATTTCGCCCTACTCTAGCTGTAGAGCGGAAAATGCCGAAATGCCGGTCACAAGGCAATGGTAGCCACACGAGCGTGCGAGCGCACGTGTGGGAGCTTTGACGCGATAGTTGAGGCCTTTATGAGTGTTCTGATGAGTCTAGGGTGCCTAGGGCCAAGTGGGCTCACTGGGCCCGTGGGCCCATATGAATAAATTGTATGATTGTGTAGTAGATATTGAACTGGTCTAGGTGAATCTCATATCTGTGGCTAGATTTGGGCTAAATGGGCCACAGGAACGTTTGGGCCCATTTGCATCGTTATCTCTATTTAGAATACCCTTGGTTTACAAATTACTAAAATACCCTTGGATTGTGAAATTACCAAAATACCCCTAATTTGTGAAATTACTGAAATACCCCTTATTTGTGAAATTACCAAAATACCCTGAGAGGGTAAAATTACCCAAATACCTCTGGAGGGTAAGATGACCGTTATGCCCCTAAAGGGTAGAATGACTAAAATGCCCCTACGTGTTTTATGTTTATTTTTGTATGCGATTTATGGTTGTATGTATTCATGTGATATTATGCTGCATTGGGGATGGGATTATTGATACGGGGGAAGTTCTGTTAGGATCGCATGGTCGCTTGACGACTGTGGATCCACCGATGGTTTTAAGCCGATTATATGATTAGCAACTCTGCTGCAATATTGGTTAGTGCCGCAACCGGTGATACATAAGGAGTGTAGGGATGGGTGAGTCGATTAAATCCCCACAGGAGTACAGGGTTGGACAGGAGACGTAGTGCAGGGTTGGTACGGGCATTAATGCATTGCACTCACTTTTTCTGTTATTGAGATGGGCTTAGGCCCGGATAGATGTGATCTGTGACTTTTGTTGTTGGCTAAGGCCCTACCGAGGCTATTTTGGGCTAAGGCCCAATTGCCACTGTTACTGGGCTTAGGCCCGGATTAATTTGAGGCATTTTTTTTTGGACTGATGAGGGTTGTACACACTGAGTTTTCATAAACTCACTCCCTCTTTTTATTAAATGTTTCAGGTAATCCTCAGTAGGCGGTTCGACGTACTGGAGGACTCGGAGGTGGCCACACTATGAGCAGCTTGAATTTTAGTATTCTATTCCATTTTATTTACACCGTTTTCTTATAGGGTTGTAATAAGCCCTCTCTTAAATTCTAGTTTTTAATTTGGGATTTTTAGTTTATTATGATTTAAATCTGCTAAAAGTTGAACAAGATTTTTCCCAAAACAATAACTGTTTTCTAAACACTACATTTTTGCAACTCAATTTTTGGATAACACGTCTTCGTAAATCATTATTTTAAAAGCTTCCGCAACAAACAAGGTTTTAAAGATATTAATGTTTTCCAAGACTGATTTCTAATAAACCACATTTTAAAAATAAGCAAACGAAGTCTAAGGTTTTGAATAGCAGAGAGTTTAAAGTTGTATGAAGGGTTTCTAATGATAGCATGGTTTCGAAAAACTCTTCAATGTGACACGCTAGATTTGGGCCTAACGTCTAGGCCGGGTCTGGGGTGTTACACACCCAACCCGATCAGCGAATTTGAGTGTAGAATGTCACGAATGGACCAATTTAGCCTAAATTCAAAATTTGAAACTTGAAAATTTTAAGATAGATTTTATTGTAAAATAAATATCTTTAACAACAGAAACCTTAAATTTTAAAACAAAAGTCTATAATCTTCAATCTCAACTCTAAGGGAACTATTTCACCATATTATATTCGTCTGAGGCGAAATCTCTTAAAATACCCTCTTCCTATGTGCATGGCCTTTTACCATCAATGATCCTTGATCTAACACAGTCTAGCCAGGTCCCTTTATCGAGCTCCTTATCCTACAATTCCTGCAACCATAGGTTAAAACCCTTGTAAATTCGTATGAATTTAGCAAGTTACTATGTTTCACGATAATAGGCCCTATTTTGCGAGGGTTTAAATAAATAGAAGCTAAGTACAATCAACTCCCTGCTCCTTTTTTTTGGAAATTTCTCTTAATCTGACTAGGCGGTTCTTGGTATATTTTTTAACTTACCCATTAGCGAATAGATCATTAAGAACAGTCCTATCACCTTGCTCAATGGTTCCTGGGACGACTTTTTATATATTCGGAACCTGCCTTTCCTTTACTTGTATTCTTTCTATCATTCCTACCCCAATGTGGATTCTTCTTCCCACCATATACTTATAAGGTAGTCCTACAGTCCACCCATCTAATGACCCCTCTAGTAATGTCCATCTTGGAGAACATTCAACATCTAGTTAGCCCTTGGCAGACTCCTTTCTCTTGCCGTAGTCCTAAAGGACTTGCTAACGTTTCATGCACTAGGTTATCTAATGAAAACCCAGGCCACTGTGGCAGACTAAGTCCCACTTGGGTTAAATAGTGATCGAATTATATCCTTGTAATTTGCATTACCTTGCTCTTAAGTGTATCATGCCTATTCTCTATGAATCGTTTTGGCTACCGGACAGATCAGAAATATTCACAGACAAAAACATACATTCAATTATCATTCTCAGCCATAATGTCCCTTAAACGGGTCCTCGAGACCCTAATCATGCCTAGAAGTCGAGTCGGGACTAAACTGAAACACATATGAAATTTCATGAAAATTTAAAACTTTTCTAAAATACAGGGGAGACACGCCCTTGTGAGGAGACCGTGTTCCCTCCACGGCTTCTAAACACCCCCGTGTGTCCTTTCATGTCTATATACTGACTATATCAACACGGCCATCAGACACATTCGTGTGCCCAAATCGTGGTCCTATACTGACTTCCCCAACACGGCCACCAACCACGCCCGTGTTAATGCCGTGTTGTTTTTAGGCTACATTCTGCCAATTTTCCCACGGTCTTAGGCACGCCCGTGTGCCACAACCGTATGACATTATAGCCCATCTACAAGGCTAAAAATGCCACCCATAAGGGTCAAACCTATAAGCAACATATATCATCCCATTTCATTCACATATAACCATCAAAACATACCAAATAGTCATCCCAATCATGCATATTTGACAATTAAGGAGAATTATACACTAATACATTCAAAACCAACTCTAAACATAACAATTTGCATGACCAAATCACAATTATGCCCAAACATCATTCATCTATAAACTTACCATATCAACCATGTCATATATTAACTAATCATGCCAAAACAACTTCTCAATTCACATTAATCTAAGCATGATACAAAAACATAACTAGCCAAATCACATGGCTAAGTTCACTTTACAAATAATAACAAGAACTAGCCTATACATGCCACATCTAGCTATTTACATATCCAAGGTGTAACAAAATGATATTAGTAGTGTGATGACGATCCTTAACGGTCCCGAGCCTTCAGTAGCTTTGACAACCTATAAAACAGATTAAACACACACAAAGTAAGCTTTCCAAAAGCTTAGTAAGTGATATACAAATAAGCTTGGTATGGCAAGCATATTTGCAAATAAATATATTGGCACATATAATTCACTTAGACATTTTCATCTCTCAAGAATCATATAAACACATAGCTCATTTAGCTACACAACTCTAGTCAAACTTTACATTTTGTATCACCCATTTCATATATATATCATCATAATAAGATCACTTAGATGCCTACCATATATACACATTTGGTGTATAATCAACATACCTGAATCGGACATTCATTTACTCAATCTATCGAAGCTCGGATTTATCATTCGTATTTCAGACTTGCCCATTAAACCATAAGGAATCTAGTGGATACTTCAAAAGCTCACAATAGTAGTACAATGCCATCGTCCTAGACAAGGTCTTACATGTACTCAGATATAAATGCCACTGTCCCGGACAGGGTCTTACACGAATCTCAAATCAATGCCAACGTCCCAGATGTGGTCTTACATGACGAAACAGAACAGATATCTATGTCATGACATAGCTAAACCTATCTATTCCTAGGTTCGTACGAGAACTTCTCAGACGTTGTCACTATATCGACCCTATCTCCGGATTCATATGCATAACATCATATAGATATTCATTATCCACAATAAACATGAGAACATTTACAATTTCATATAAATGCGTTTATTTGCATTGTAACTTACCTCGGATTCGATTTTATCGGAATAAAAACGGCTACTCGTTAACATTCGCTTTCCCGTAATCTAAATCTGTTTTCCTCTGGTCTTGATCTAAACACATTCAGAATTAACCCTTTTATTCACTAGTTCATTGAATTCAATCCAAAGACACACATTTAGGGCTATTTGTAAATTAACCCTCCTATTTGCACATTTTATCAATTTAGTCCATTTTCTCAAAACATCAAATTCACCAATTCCACTTATACACAAGCTTAGCTGAATACATATACATTTCACACAAGCTTAATCCGGTGACGGACACGGGATAAGGGTGTTACATTTGATTGGTATCAGAGCTACGATTTAGCCGATTCTCGGACTAACGTAGTGTGTCAGAGTTCAGCTATACATGCCATATATCTGAACTGCGATAGTGTGATGAATCCTGACGTGTAAAATGTTATTTTCATATAGTAATGGATCCCAAACGAGCCGTAGCTGACGACGTAGAAAGTAATGCGCCTGCTCCCGTGCAAGGGACAGCGCCCTTTAAATCGAGACCGGCTACGAGAGGCCAAGAGGGAGAAGCTAAACAAGCTTTCTTCCAATTGATGAGTGAGTGGTTCAGTCGATTTGTTAAGAATAACCCGACTGTTTCACAACCTCTGCCCCCGGTTAATCCCTCTCAGTCTACAGTTGTGCCACCAGTTATACATCCGAATCTGTTGAATAAGCCTCCTGTTGACAAGATCCGTAAGTATGGCCGAAGAATTTTGGGCTACTAAAGATGTTGATGCTGAAAAGGCTGAGTTTTGGATTGAAAATACTATCCGAGTATTCGATAAAATGTCTCTGACTCCGGAAGAATGTATAAAATGTGTGGTATCATTACTTCGAGATGCAGCTTATCAATGGTGGAAAACTCTAATATCCGTGGTTCCAAAAGAGCGGGTTACATGGGACTTCTTTCAGATCGAGTTCCGGAAGAAATATATCAGTGAGAGATTTGTTGATCAGAAATGAAAGGAATTTCTGGAACTAAAGCAGGGCCGTATGTCTGTTACGGAATATGAACGAGAATTTGTTAGACTGAGTCAGTATGCCCAAGAATTTGTATCTTCTGAAGCTATAATGTGCAAGAGATTCGAAGATGGTCTTGATGAAGACATTCGTTTGCTAGTCGGGATTTTGGAAATAAAAGACTTTGTTGTACTCGTTGATAGAGCTTGCAAAGCTGAGGCACTCGAGAAAGATAAGAGAAAAGCTGAATCTGAAGCCCGAGATATGAGAAAAAGATTTCCAAGCAAATCATTTCAGTCGTCTTCGAAGAAATTCAGAGATAACCAGAGTTGTTCCAGAGATGATGTGGGACATGCTAATAGAAATGAATCTAGACAGCAAATGAGTTCTAAAACTCCAGCAACTTCAGTGGCCAGTGATGGAAATGTTTGATCTGACAGACCTGAATGTAAACACTATGGAAAAAGACATCCGGGAAGTTGTAGATAAATGACAAAGCTTGTTTCAGATGTGGATCACTTGATCATTTTATACGTGATTACCCTGAGTCTGTCGAACCAGAGGCTGTTCAGAATTTAAGATCTGAAAATGCACCTGTGAGAGGTAGGCCATCGAAGAGTGTTAGAAATGTTAGTTATAGTTAGAGAACTACAAGAGATAACATTGTCAGATCCGAAGCTAGAGCGCCAGCCATAGCATATGCTATCCGAGCTCATGAGGAAGCTTCTTCACCAGATGTTATAACGGGTACTTTTACTCTTTATGATACTTCTGTGATTGCTTTGATAGACCCTAATTCTACTCATTCATACATATGCATGAATTTACTGTTCAGCAAAACTTTGCCTATAGAGTCTACTGAGTTTATTATAAGAGTATCGAACCCCTTAGGTAAAAGTGTTCTGGTTGATAAAGTATGCAAGAATTGTCCGTTAATGTTTTGAGATATTTGTTTCCCTGCTTATTTGATGCTTTTTCCATTTGATGAGTTTGATATTATTCTGAGTATGGATTGGTTGTTTATGCATGATGTTGTTGTGAACTGCAAAAGAAAGACTATAGATTTGAGATGTCTGAATGATGAAATTGTACGAGTTGAATCTAATGATTTGAATGGATTGCCTGCTGTGATATCTGTTTTGAAAGCTCAGAGTTGTTTGAATAAGGGTTATGAGGCATATTTCGCTTATGTGATTGATTCGAAAACGTTTGAAAGGAAGATTAAGTCAGTGCCTGTTGTCTGTGAGTTTTCTGATGTGTTTCCTGAAGAGTTACCAGGTTTACCTCCGATTCGAGAAGTTGAGTTCGATAATGAATTGTTGCCTGGTACTACACCTATTTCGATAACTCCATATAGAATGGCACCAACAGAGTTGAAAGAATTAAAGTCGCAGTTGCAAGAATTGACTAAAAGGGGGTTCGCTAGACCGAGTTTTTCGCCTTGGGGTGCTCCTGTTTTGTTTGTGAAAAGGAAAGATGGCACGATGAGAATGTGTATCGATTATTGTCAGTTGAATAAGTTAAAAATAAAGAATAAATATCCATTGCCCAGGATTGATGACTTATTTGATCAGTTAAAAGGAGCTACTGTGTTTTCCAAGATTGATCTGAGATCGAGATACTATTAGTTGAGATTTAAAGATTCAGACATTCCGAAGACTGCTTTCAGAACGAGGTACGGGCATTACGAATTTTTATTTATGCCATTTGGACTAACCAATGCTCCTACTGTTTTTATGGATCTGATGAACAAAATTTTTAGACCGTATTTAGATTGATTTGTTGTCGTATTCATTGATGACATTTTGGTTTATTTGCGTGATGAGGATGAACATGCTAAACATTTGAAAGTTGTTTTGCAAACTTTGAGAGAAAAGCAATTGTATGCAAAATTTAGCAAATGTGAATTCTGGTTGCACGAGGTTGGTTTTCTGGGACATATCGTGTCAGCTTCCGGAATTCGAATGGATCCAAGTAAGATTTCTGTTATTTTGAATTGGAAACCTCTGAGAAATGTATCTGAAGTCCGCAGTTTTCTGGGTTTAGCTAGTTATTACCTCAGATATGTGAAAGTCTTTTTGACAATAGCTACTCCGTTGACTAGATTACTCCAAAAAGATGTCAGATTTGAATGGTCAGATAAATGTCAGAAAAGTTTTGATCAGTTGAAAACTCTGTTAACGGAAGCTCTAGTGTTAGTTCAGCCAGGATTGGGTAAAGAATTTGTTGTATATAGTGATGCTTCATTAAATGGTCTGGGAAGTGTTTTGATGCAGGAAGACAAAGTGGTAGCTTATGCCTCGATATAGTTGAAGCCTCATGAAAAGAATTATCCAACGCACGACCTTGAGTTAGCTTCGATTCTGTTTGCGCTAAAGATTTGGCGTCATTATCTGTACGGTGAGAAATGTCACGTGTTTTCAGATCATAAAAGTCTGAAATACCTGATGGCCCAGAAAGATTTGAATCTGCGTCAAAGAAGATTGCTAGAGCTGTTAAAAGATTACGAACTGGTGATAGATTATCATCCGGGTAAAGCAAATGTTGTTGCTGATGCCTTGAGTAGAAAATCATTGTTTTCATTATGTGCTTTGAATGCTCAGTTAAATTTGTCTGATGATAGTTCTGTGTTAGCTGAATTAAAAGCAAAATCATTGTTCTTACAACAGATATGAGATGCTCAGAAATTTGATAATGAGTTGCTAGTGAAACGAGCTCAGTGTGAGGTGAATTCCGTATTTGAATTTCAAATTGTTGATGATTGTTTGAGATTCCGGGATCGTATCTATGTTCCGAGAAATCCAGGGTTGATTCAGTTGATATTGAATGAAGCTCATAACAGTCGTCTATCTATTCATCCAGGAAGTACGAAAATGTACCATGATTTGAAACGATAGTACCGGTGGTCTGGTATGAAACGAGACATTTCTGACTTTGTTTCAAAATGTTTAGTCTGTCAGCAAGTGAAAGCCGAACATCAAGTTCCATCTGGATTGCTTCAGCCGATTCTGATTCCCGAGTGGAAATGGGATAGAGTAACCATGGATTTTTTTTCTGGTTTACCTCAGACTCTGAGAAAGAAAGATGCAATATGGGTCGTGGTTGATAGATTAACGAAATCTGCCCATTTTATTCCGGTAAGATCTGATTATCCACTTGACAGATTAGTTTAGCTTTATATTTCTGAGATTCTAAGATTGCACGGGGTGCCACTGTCTATTGTATCCGGTAGAGATCTGAGATTCACGTCAAGATTTTGGAAGAAATTGCAAGAAGCTTTGGGCACGAAATTACACTTCAGTACAGTTTTTCATCTGCAGACAGATGGTCAGTCTGAAAGAATTATTCAGATTCTTGAATATTTGTTAAGATGCTGTATACTTGAGTTTAGTGGATCGTGGGAACAATATCTGCCATTGATCGAATTTGCGTATAATAATAGTTTTCAGATGAGCATCAAAATGGCACCATATGAAGCTTTGTATGGACATAAATGTCGTACACCTCTAAATTAGACTGAACTCAGTGAGAATAATATACACGGGGTTGATCTAATAAAAAATTCAGAACAAAAGTGAAATAGATCCGAGATTGCTTGAAAGCAGCGTCTGATCGTCAGAAGTCTTACGCAGACTTGAAATGTAAAAATATAGAATTTGAAATCGGGGACAAAGTATTTCTGAAAGTGTCTTCGTGGAAGAAAATGCTTCGATTCGGACGTAAAGGCAAATTAATTCCGAGGTTCATCGGACCTTATGAGATCATTGAACGTGTCGGGCCTGTTGCATATAGGTTAAAGTTACCATCTGAGCTAGAAAAGATACACAACGTATTTCATGTTTCGATGCTTCGTAGATATCGATTTGATCCATCACATGTGATTGCCCTATCTGAAATTAAAATCCGAAATGATATGACATATGAAGAGGAACCGATCTGTATCTTAGCTTGTGAAGTGAAAGATTTGAGAAATAAAAAAATTTCGTTAGTTAAAGTACTGTGGACTCGACATGAGATTGAAGAGGCTACTTGGGAGCCTGAAGATTCAGTGAGACAACAATATCCGAACTTGTTTAACGGTAAGATTTTTGGGGACGAAAATCCCTAAGGGGGAGAATTGTAACAGTCCGGTTTATACTCTAGTTGGAACAGTGGTTTCGGGACCACAAATCCGAGTCTGAATAATATTTTAATATTATATTCTATTCCGTTGATATGTGGTTTAACATGTGGTATATATTCATAAGTGAATTTGTCTGTTCGTGTGTTTAATTTGAGCAAAGGATTGATTTGCATTAAATGTGAAAGTTGAATGCCATTTGTTGATGTACTTATGTGTTGTGGCTTTTTAAAGTTATGGCCTTAAATGGCAATTGAACCACTATTAGTTAGTGGGTGGATTTGGTCAAAAAATGACCTTGTATAATATGTTTTATATATTTTATTTTGACGGTTAAATTTGGAAATGAGTTATTAAGTTATATTATGGTAAAATAAAGCATTAAAAATGGCCATTTCTATTCATTCATGACCGGATATTAGAGAAAGAAGTGAGGGTTTATTTCTTTTGATTTTCGGCACTTCTAAGCTTGAATTCAAGGTTAGATTTTGTTCCGTTTTTGATAATTTCTATGTTTTTGTAATCGTTGCTTCGTCTACTATCAAACCCATGTTTCAATTTTGTGTATTGGTAATGTTTGTAAGTTATGCCATTGATGCTATGTTGAGCTTTGTGATGCTTTAAGGTGTTAAATGATAGATTGGTGGTAGATGAATATGTTTTGTTCTTTAAGTTTTGATGAATTTAGCTAAAAAGGGCTAAATTGAGAAACTGTTATTTTGGAGGACTAAACTGTCAATTTGATGAAATATATGGAATTGTATGAAATGTATATGTATTCGGCTAGGCTTGTGTATAAGTGGAATTGGTGAATTTGATGTTTTGAGAAAAATGGACTAAATTGATAAAGTGTGCAAATAGAAGGGTTAATTTACAAATAGCCCTAAATGTGTGTCTTTGGATTGAATTGAATGAATTTGAATAAAAGGGTTAATTCTGAATATGTTTAGATCAAGAACCGAGGAAAATGGATTTAGATCGAGGGAAAGCAGAAGTTAACGAGTAGTCATTTTCTATTATGATAAAACCGAATCCAAGGTAAGTCACTATGCAAATAAATGCATTTATATGAAATTGTAAATGTTTTCATGTTTATTGTGGATAGTTAATATCTATGTGATGTTATGCCTATGAATCTCGAGATAAGGTCGATATAGTGACAACATCTGAGATGACCCGTACGAACCTAGGAATAGATAGGTTTAGCTATGTCATGACATAGATATCTATTCTGTTTCATTATGTAAGACCACGTTTGGGACGTTGGCATTGATTTGAGATTCGTGTAAGACCCTGTCCGGGATAGTGGCATCGATATCTAATTATGTGTAAGACCACGTCTGGGACATTGGATCATTATGATCTTTATGTGTAAGACCATGTCTGGGACATTGGCATCGTTCTGATTCGTGTAATACCCTGTCCGGGACAGTGGCATCTATATCTGAGTACATGTAAGATCTCGTCTGAGACGATGGCATTGTACTACTATTCTGAGCTTTTGAAGAATCCATTGGATTCCTTATCGTTCAACGGGCAAGTCTAAAATATGAATGATAAATCCGAGCTTCGATAGATTGAGTAAATGAATGTCCGATTCAGGTATGTTGATTATACACCAAATGTGTATATAAGGTAAGCATCTAAGTGATCTTACTATGATGATATGTATATGAAATGGGTGATACAATATGCAAAGTTTGACTAGAGTTGTGTAGCTAGATGAGCTATGAGTTTATATGATTCGTGAATGATGAAAATGGCTAAGTGAATTATATGTGCCAATATATTTATTTGCAAATATGCTTTCCATACCAAGTTTATTTGTATATGACCTACTAAGCTATTGGAAAGCTTACTCTTTGTGTGTTTAATCTGTTTTATAGGTCGTCAAAGCTACTGAAGGCTCAGGACCGTCAAGGATCGTCATCACATAACTAATATCATTTTGGTACACCTTGGATATGTAATTAGTTAGATATGGCATGTATAGGCTAGTTCTTGTTATGATTTGTAAAGTGAACTTAGCCATGTGATTTGGCTAGTTATGTTCTGGTATCATGATTAGATGAATGTGAATTGAGAAGTTGTTTTGACATGATTAGTTAATATATGACATGGTTGATATGGTAAGCTTATATATGAATGATGTTTAGGCATAATTGTGATTTGGTCATGCAAATTGTTATGTTTGGAGTTGGTTTTGGATGTATTAGTGTATGATTCTCCTTAATTGTCAAATATGCATGATTGGGATGACTATTTGGTATGTTTTGATGGTTATATATGAATGAAATGGGATGATATATGTTGCTTATAGGTTTGACCCTTATGGGTGGCATTTTTGGCCTTGTAAATGGCCTATAATGTCACAAGGTTGTGGCACACGGGCGTGCCTAAGACCGTGGGAAAATTGACAGAATGTAGCCTAAAAACAACACGGCATTAACACAAGCGTGTTTGGTGGCCGTGTTGGGGATGTCAGTATAGGACCACGGTTTGGACACACGCCGTGTCTGATGGCCATGTTGTTATAGTCAGTATATAGACACGAAAGGACACACGGGGGTGTCTAGAAGCCGTCGGTCTCCTCCCACGGGCGTGTCTCCCCTGTATTTTAGAAAAGTTTTAAATTTTCATAAAATTTCATATGTGTTTCAGTTTAGTCCTGACTCGACTTCTAAGCATGATTAGGGTCTCGAGGACCCGTTTAAGGGACATTATGGTTGAGAATGATAATTGAATGTATCTTTTTGTCTGTGAATATTTCTGATCTATCTGGTAACGCTCCTAACCTTAATTCGGTGACGGACACGGGATAGGGGTGTTACACTCTTCGTGATCGTTCTCATCCCGAGAAAAGATCAATATGTCGTCAATGAAAACAACCACAAACTGGTCCACATACGGTCTGAAGACACGGTTCATCAGATCCATAAAAATCGCAGGTGTATTTGTTAATCCAAACGACATAACCAAAAACTTATAATGGCCATAGCTTGTTCGAAATGCAGTTTTCAACGCATCTTGCTCTTTCACTCTGAGCTAATAATAACCCGACCTCAGGTCTATCTTTCAGTTGATCGAAAAGGTCATCAATCCTTGGTAAAGGATACTTATTCTTCACCATCACTTTGTTGAGCTGTCTATAGTCTATACACAACCTCATAGACCCATCTTTCTTCTTCACAAATAATACCGGAGTACCCCACGGTGAGTAGCTCGGTCTTACAAAACCCTTATCAGTCAATTCTTGCAACTGAACCTTCAGTTCTTTCAACTCTAAAGGTGCTATTCTATATGGAGCAATCGAAATAGGCGTCGTTCCGGGAGTTAACTCGATCCTAAACTCAACCTCTCTTACTAGAGGTAATCCGGGTAACTCTTCTAGGAATACATCCGGATACTTACATACCACCGGCACTGTTTCAATCCTTACCCCAACTTCTTGAGTATTCAACACCACAGCGAGGTAGGACTCACATCATTTTCTCAAACATTTCTCAGCTACTAGAGAAGAAACCATCACTGGTAGACTATCTGATCCACCTGATTCAACCCGAATAATATCTCCACTCTCACATTTCAATCCAATAAACTTACTACCACAGTTCACTAGGACATTATGGGTAGTCAGCCAATCCATGCCTAGGATTAAATCAAACTCATCAAAGGCAACAACATCAGGTCTGCCAGAAAACAATGACTCTCAATCAACAAGGGACAATTCTTATACACATTATCCATTAACACATGTTTTCCTAACGGGTTTGACACCTTAACTACAATATCTGTAGACTCAACGGCCATACTCAAACTAGATGCGAATCTCATGCAAATATAAGAATGAGTAGACCTTGGATCTATTAAAGCAATAACAAAGGTGTCATAGAGAGAAAAAGTACCCGTTATCACATCTGGGGAGGATGCCTCTTCGCGAGCACGAATAGATACGTCCTTGTAGGTGCCCGACCCTCCGATCTCACAGTATAGTCTTTGGACGCACCTCTACCACTATTCCTGCCTCTCGGGTTCCTAGGTGGCCTACCCCTTGCAGGCACATCACTTGATCTCAACTCATGCTTCTCTTCCTTATCATCCCTCTCAGGGCAGTTTTGGATAAAGTGATTGAGGGAACCACATTTATAACAGTTCTGACTGTTACCCCAACACTCTCTGGTGTGATATCTACCACAACTTGGACACTCCAATTTGCTCTTTGTATTGCCCACACTTTCCATCGAGGTGGCTGGGACTCTCGAACCCGAACGAATATTGCCCAAGTCTCGATGCGAATATCCCACTGAGGCTGTTGTCCAAGGATTCACTTCCTTGGATCTTTTCGAAGGGGCTTGATACGACTTGCCCATCGGCCTCTTTCAAGCATATCGGCCTTCACTCACAGCCCTTCTCTTTTCCTTACTCAACTCTTCGGCCTTACTTGCCCTTTCTACTAACACCACAAACTCTTTCAACTCCAAAATACCCACTAGGAGTTTGATGTCTTCATTCAGTCCATCTTCAAACCTTTTACACAAGATGGTCTCTGTCGATACACACTCTTGAGCGTATTTGCTAAGCCTAACAAACTCGCATTCATACTCTGCTACTGACATTCTTCCTTGCTTTAACTCAAGGAATTCCTTCCTTTTTCGATCAGTAAATCGTTGGCTTATGTACTTCTTCCAGAACTCTTCCAGAAAGAAGTCCCACGTCACCCACTCTTTCAGAACCACTAACATTAGCGTCTTCCACCATTGGTATGCCGAATCCCTCAGCAAAGATACGACACACTTTAAGCTCTCTTAAAGTGTACATGAGAGTTCATCAAACACTCTCATCGAGTTCTCTAACTAGAACTCCGCCCTTTCAAGGTCATCATCTATCTTAGCTCTAAATTCCTCAGCCCCGTGCTTCCTAATCTTATCTACCGGGGGTTCGATATCCTCACAACATCAATACCTTGAGGAGCCACTAGATTTGGCTGAGGTATAGGAGGAGGTGGAGGAGGTTGAGCATTAGGGTTCACTCAAACATAGTCCAAGTACCAATTACTTATCATCTGGAGAAAGGCTTCTCGTGCCTCTTCTCCTTGACCCCTAGCCTCGGGTCCACTTTGTACAGGCACAGTTCTTTGCGCAGGAGCCGATGCATTACTAGCTATTGCATCAGTAGTAGATTGATCGGGATCCATATACTATATAAAACAAGATTTAAAATCATTAAAACCCACCACACTATCATAGTACACTTATGGCATGTATAGCTAGACTCTTAAAACCATAGCTCTAATACCACTAAATGTAACACCTCTTACCTGGGTTTTACGCCAAAATCGAACTCGAGGTGTTACCTTAATAAAATCCAAGTTAGTTGGTTTAAATTATGTGTGATTAAACCCTAGGAAGTGACGCCCCTTGGAAATAATTTAAGATAAATGAGATCGTGATATAAGTTTAACAAGTAAATTATAATTTATTTCGATCAAGAAAGTGAGGCCGAGAAGTAAGTATGTATTGGTTGATTAGTTAATTAGTTAAAGGCTAAGAGGTAATAACTAGTTAATTAATAGCTAACTTAATAAAACTCGAGTTCTAAAGCTAATTATGAGCACTGAAATGAGTTGATCTCCTATCTATTTTATTAGATTAAATTTCGATTGTTAATTGGATGGTTTTTAGTTTTAGATAATTTTATGCTAGTTTAATTAATCCATTTTAATTTGGTTTTCGTAATATAATTTTGAATTAGTACTATTTAGCCGTATTAGTGTAGAGAGTTAATATAGGTTTAATTCAACCTCCCTTGGGTACGATCCTCAGAATGCTTCCTCAAAGTGTTTCGTTATGACATTCTTAACTATATTACAATTTGACTTGTATACTTGTGGACATAACTGTTTAATTAGATATTTCTTTACTGTAGTATTTGCAGTTCAGACATTCGCACATCTGGCTGCGATTAAGTGTAACACCCCTTACCCGGGTTTTACGCCAAAACCGAACTCGAGGTGTTACCTTAATAAAATCCTCACGATCGCCACTAAGGCTCATCGACTACTCTCTTAAGTCACTTTAACAACTTCATTCTTGACTTAGGAGCCTCATTCACACACACGAGGACTCCAGAGACTATTTCGGAACTTTTTCCAATCTTAAAAATTTTCTCTTTTGTACAGGGCTCACATGCCCGTGCAAGAAGAAACATGCCCGTGCATAGACCCACACGCCCATGCTCTTCAACCGTGGTGGAAACTAACTACATACACATGCCCTTAAAGCCTAGTCACACGCCCGTGTGGCTAGCCCGTGGCCAATACTGATTAAACTTACACGGCCTATGCACAAGCTCGTGTGGCTAGTCCGTGGACTATTCTGACTTAAATTGTTAACATGCAACGGACACACGGCCAAGTCATACGCCCGTGGGCTGACCGTGTGTCACACATGGCCTAGACACACGCCCGTGTGTCTATCCACATAGACAAGAACAAAGCTAGTTGCTAAGCTCTTCTCACCCCTATAGCATACACATCATGCACTCATTCAACACATCCATAATCAACTCAAATGAAATCACAATCTCACATGGATAACTACATCTTTTTATATAATATAATAGCCAACAACTATGGCATTATACAAAACAGATTATCCAACTATAGGCCAACATATCTTAGCCATTTACAACAAAATTCACTAACTTGCCAAGCCCCTATACATGCCATATACAAAACATTGAGTATTATGTACCAGAGTGTGCTATTAGTATGGGCGATCCTCCAATTGATCTTCGTATCTCGATTCAACACTTATTCTCTATAAGACAAGGGAAAAGAAAGGGAGTAAGCTTTGAGCTTAGTAAGTTTACACATAAACAATTAAGCATCATAGTATAAGCTAAACAACAATTAGCATTATACTAACATATAATGTACAACTATGCTTACTCTTTCTATCACTTACCACATTTCCAACACATCATGAGTCACATACTGATAATCCTTGAAATGCACCCCTGCATTCAATATCACATTTACACAATATACAACATATCATTAATTGTCGATAATACATCCACACAGCAACCTTACTCAATAATACAACCACACAGCTAATCCATACAGCTAATCCACACAGCTACCTTACTCAATAATGCAACCACACAGTTAATCCACACAGCTAATGCCTCGGTGCTTTCGCACTTAGCCCACCACAATCAATTAATAAGGTAGTATCGCACTTAGCCTACCACAAAGGTAATCATAGTGGTCTCGCACTTAGCCCACTAGAGAAATATACTTAACGATAGCATCGCACACAGCCTAGCTCATCGTCGTTAAGCATTAAGGTGGTATCGCACTTAGCCCACCATTTAGCATTATCACTACTCATACACATAACTAATTACTCACTCATTCATGATATCTACCACATTCATTCTACTTGAACCACATAGGTTCTCAATCATTCTCAATCATGCTATACACTAGCTAGCATTAAGAAATTGTAAGTATGAATGCATTATTTGTGCATAGACTTACCTCGATACTCAAAAGTATAGAAACGTGCAATTTAGTCCACCACCTTGCTCTTGCCTCGGTTTCAATTCGGGCTTTTTTTTTCTTGATCTATAATGATAATTCAACTCTTCAATAGACACATTGACTAAATTGACTCTTATCTCATACTTTAGCAAAATTCCCATTTTGCCCCTAATCTTTCTTATATTTACACTTTTGGCCCAAGGCTCGGAAAGTGATTGTTATTCAACTTTCTAGCCTTTCATGCTTAGTCGAATCACTCACTCAACTAAAGCAATCATCAATTCTCACTACATCACACATGTATGACCAAACTTAAAACTTTTACAAACTAGTCCCTACATGTATTTTCATGGAAAATCACTTAGCAAAAGATGTTTCTACTACTTCAAGCTTTCATATTCTTCCATAAAACATCAAAATACATGCATGTCATACATGGGTACATTTTTGAACATCCATTTTAGCTCATCAAATAGCTAAAAATAGCTTACTCATGCTATTAGGACTTCAAAAACACGAAGAATATCAAAAACGGGGCTTGGATGCACTTACTAGCAAGCTTGAAAAATTTGAAAAACCCTAACAATGGCTCTTGAAAATTTTGGCAGCCTTGGAGAAGAAGATGAATGAATTTTGTCATCTTTTCTCATATTTTAATCATTTAATAGCCAAAAGACCAAAATGCCCTTTTTGACAAACTTTCTATTTTAACACATTCATGCCCAATTTTGTCCAAAAATTAGAAACTGGGAAAATTTATATTTAAAGACCTATAATTAATATTCTAAAGCAATTTCACACAAATAGCTTCTAGAATCTCACATTTTGCAACTTTTGCAATTTAGTCCTTTTGGACAATTCTACCGCTATTTCACAAAATTGCTTTATGAAACTTTCACACTAACATGCAAACATAAAATATACATAGACCTCGGATTTGTGGTCTCACACCACTATTCCGACTAGGCCCAAAATTGGAATGTTACATTAAGTTTTTGGCGTCGTTGCCATAGAGGTTTCAACACTAGATTTGAATTTAATTTTATGCACTTTAATAGGATAAATAGGAATGTTTAGAATTATATATACGAAATTAAATTTTAGTTATTTTTATTTATTTATCTTATTTTTAACCATTGATTGTAATTTTGATTTTTAATTCTTGGAATTAATGAACTGATTATTTAGGGTAACCAATGAAAACTCTCTTAGGACAGACAATATGCAACACAATATGGATTCAACAAAGTATAGAAAAGCCCGTAGCTCATGGAACTAATTTTGAGATTAATCCTACATTGCTAACTTGGGTGTCAATGAATCTTCAGTACGGTTATGAGGTTAATTTGGATCCAGTGGTATTCCTGAGGAGATTTGAACAAATCTGCAGTACCGTATGGTATTTGGGAGTTTTTGATGAAACCATTAAATTACTATTAATCCCTTTCGCACTCGAAGGTCGAGTTAGTGAATGGCTGGAAGCATTACCACAAGGCACTATAATATCATGGGAAGAGTTTGTATAGTTGTTTTTGCAAAGAGTTCTACCTATGCCTACAATTTTGAGTACATAAAAAGAATTTTTAAATCTAAACAAAGCCAAACAGAGACATTAGGATAGGTTCAAAATGATTCTTTTAGATTACGATAGTCAACAGCAATTTAACATTATCTTAAGAGGAAGTGTTTGAACTAAATCAACTCATGAAATAATTTTGTTATTAGAAAAACTAAGCAACAATGATCATACTTGGAGGAAGATCCATGAGCCTGAACTAATAGATATGTCGACGAAAGTGGCTGAGATAGGTGGCTTTGAAAGAGAGGAGGATAATTCAGGTAATGAACAAGTTGGATTGAGCGACAAGGAGTCGGTAAATGATAACTTAGGTACATCCGAGCTAGAAGATATGATGGAAGAGGAGGTGGAAGAAGAGGTGATAATAAATCATTTAGAATTAATGTATCGGATAGACTAATGGAAACATTACAGGGCTGATACGAGCACACCCGGGCACCAACAATTTTCAGATTTTTGGAACTCGAATTCCATGCCCCAAGTGCCGAAAAGCTGATATGCACTTTGGTGCACTTCCAAATGAGCTCAATTTGAGCTCACTCAAGCTCACACTAGCTCATTGAGCTGATTGTTTTAATTTATTGTTTTAAATAAATTGCATTCTAAAATTAATTATTTCCTACAGCAAATTAATGCGGCCTAATAATTTAATTATTGACTAAATTAATTTGTCCAAGCTTTAATTAATTTGTTTTCTTTCGTGCATTAGTTTGTGTCAATAAATATGTGTCACTAATTAATTTAATTAGTGATTGCCGAATTTTTGATGTCAAATTGCCATTGTAATGTGCTCATTTTATAAATTAATAAGTTGACTTAATGTGTTGCAGGTAGCATGGATTTGAGATTGATGGAAGAATAAAGAATGAATTGATGAAGGATAGCCAAACACTAAGGTGATGGACCGCTAGCTTAAAATGGACCAACAAATTCAAGTGGGAATTAAATAAACTACATTTGGAAGCATGGGGATAAAATAATCAAGCAAAACAAATTGAAAATCATTGTCTTCTTGTGAATATGGTAGACGGCACAAGCATGATACAAGCACCTTAAAGGAATCTTCATGCCATCTCTTATTTCCATGCGTGGGAATAATCAAAAGGAATCCACCATGCCCATGCCCATATGTTTCCAACATTGACCATGTTCCTTGCCCATACTTTTATGTCTACAAGGTCAACCAATGGCACAAGCTTATGGGAGTTGAATTAAATTGTTTACTATTTGGACAACACAAATAAATGCTTGGATGGCAAAGCTTATGCTGTCAATGTGTCCACTTGGCTGCCACAAGGCTTGGCCAAATGTTCCCTCTCCCAAAGGTGAATCCTCGTGCGCACAAATGAAGATTGAAGCCCATGTGAAATTAAACTAACTAGGAATTTATTTTTGAAACACCCCAAACCCGGCCCACGAGTCTCGACTGAATCTAGTATGTTCCTGGAGTAAAACATTTTCAAATTCGTTTGTTACTTTGGAAAACTTAGGTAGTTTTGAAGAAAATTTGTGTTGAGTTCAATGGAAAACATTGTTATTTTTGGAAGTCAGAGATTTATTAAAATCTTGTTTTTAAATTAGAAGACATGCCGAATTTGTTAAAGGTTTATCTTTAAGTTGGAAATCATTTATTTTTAGATGCCAAAACATTTAACGTTTATTTTCAAAAAAACAATTTAGTTAACCTTTAATTTAATCATACTAATATCGTGAGAGAACAAATAAAAGTAAGCATAAAACAGTTATTAGCTATGGCCTTATTACATCAAAACAAAACCCGAATGAATTCAAAATACTTAGAAATAAAAAGTCCCAAAATTAAAATAAAGTCTGAGTTGAACATGGCCACCACTAAGCTCCTGCCGACCCGGTCCATCACTGAGCATCACCTGAAAGAAAAATATTCCCCAACGGGGTGAGTCAAACAGACTCAATGTGTAACCAACACTAAGTTTCAACGATTCAGGCATATCTTATCATATCACACATATATACATATAACAAATAGAAATAGTGATGCAACCCGAACCCAAACCTAGATCGCCATCCGCTACATATCACCCGTACCAAGCATCACACCGTGGGGACTACTAAGTCAACCATCCATCCGCTACACATCATTGAAGGCAGTCGCTGCAGACGACGTGCTTATCGCCCTTATAAATATTGTGGCATTGCCACCAGATAATATATTTTGTGACATGAGTCACCACATTCAGATTATGTGACCGAAGTCACCACATTCAGATATTTGTGGTATAAACCACCAGATCACTTCCCCTTTCCATATAACTCATATGCCCCATGTCATACAAATATGCATAAACCATGTCATATTCCTTATTCACATTCTTATAATTTTACATATGTGTTGTACAGATCATATCATACTCATAGTAGGAGTAGGAAAACGTACCTCAGTACTTTGTACCATTACATGGTACCCTTAGCCACATCTTACATATTCATATTAACGCATTTATTAAGACATAACCATAAATCTATTTAGGCTTAGTGCGGGGTACACACCTGGTATTAACGCTTTACAGAAATCCCGAAAACCCGATCTAATGCTTTAAATCCTTAATTCCTTGCCGATTTGATTACTAATCAAGTCCCGAAACTGTCACCTGCTCCTTGAGTAATCGAAATCCCTTGATCACTTCAATTCTCGAAAGACTCCCTCTTGAAATCGGCTTGTGGATCTAAATCCCAAAAGCTTCTCCTTATATGCTCCTTAATGTCGGCTACCTTCACAAGAAACACACATCATGGCACAAGCATATTCGGCCATCCCTCAACCAAGGCTTAATCCTTGATTCGGCACACTTAAAAGAAAGAGAACCCAAACCGATTGCTAGGATAGAAATTACTTACCACCACATTGCTTGAAGAGACCAAATAAGAGAAAAAGGTTTTGGCTAAACCTTTCCAATGGTAATGGGATATTCGGCTAACACAAAAATAGGTATAGAAACGAGGTTGAGATGGTGTTTTGGTCACCTTAATGGTGAAGAGAGAAAACGCAAGAGAGGGGAGAGTTGAAGGCTTAGAGAATTCGGCCAAGAATAAACTAGATCAAAGTTTCAACTTTTGTCAAAGGGAAATAGGGTGCATATTTCGGCAACACACAAAGATGAAAAGAAAGCTTGAAAGAGAGAATTCTATGGCCAACTATTTCGGCAAAAGATAAACACTCCTCACAACTAAAATTCGGCACTCAACACCCCATACATGACCAAATTTGTCATCCCAAAGAGCCCCACATTCGGCCACTACTTTTTCCCTTATCCTAGCCAACATTTTTCTCCTTTATCACTTCGTTTAAAATTAATAAAAATAATCCATCACTCATCTCCTACCTTAGCCGAAATTTTTAAAAGAATTGGACCTCATCTTAAACTCCTCCCACGGTCTCCCCATGACGTCTATTACTACCCCTTGTTGCCGCAAAAATAAAAGCTTTTATTTGGCTTCCCATGCGACTCGAACCTTGGCCCATTTGCACCTGTTGGTGGCGTCATTTACAGAGGCCTTAAGTGGCGCCTTCAAGCCACTTTACCAAGCCCATTTCTGTGTTATACTTCACCTACAATTTCTCTTAAGGCCACCATGCTTAGCTTCCTCTTTTAGATTTAAGATCTAATAATTTATAAGGTATTTCTCTACACTCTAGGGTTCCCCAAAATTTATAAAACACATTCACATACACATAAACATGCTTCCACGTATATTCAAGCAAAAATGCATAAGCCCAAAAATCCAGGATATTACAGTTCTACCCCCTTAAAATAATTTTGACCTCGAAATTACCTAGCTAAAACAAGTGAGGGTACTGTTGTCGCATTGCTTCTTCCGGCTCCCACGAAGCTTCTTCCGCTCCATGGTTACGCCACAACACCTTGACTAAAGGAACTGACTTTCTCCGTAACACTTTCATATCTCGTTCCAAGATCTGAATCGGCTCTTCCTCGTAGGACAATCTGGCCTTAACTCCACCTCTTCAACTGGTACCACATGTGACGGATCCGATTGATAAAGACATAGCATAGAAACATGGAATACGTCGTGCATCTGCTTCAACTCCAAAGGCAACTCTAACTGGTATGCCACTGGTCCAACTCGCTTCAGAATCCGATAAAGTCCTATAAACCTGGGACTTAACTTCCCTTTTCGACCAAATCTCATCACCTTCTTCCAAGGCGATACTTTAAGAAACACTTGGTCTCCCACAGCAAATTCTATTTCCTTCCGTTTGAGGTTTGCGTATGACTTCTGCCTATCAGATGCCTCCTTTAACTGTGCACGAATCACCTCGACCTTCTCCTTAGATTTCGCCACAATCTTTGGACCCAAAACTCGACGATCCCCTAATTCCGTCCAACATATAGGAGTGCCACACTTCTGTCCATACAGTGCTTCATATGGTGCCATTGAATACTGGCTTGATAGCTATTGTTGTATGCAAATTCCGCTAAAGGCAAATACTCTTCCCAACTTCCTCTGAAGTCTATTACACATCCCCTTAGCATATCCTCTAACACTTGGATTACTCGTTCAGATTGACCGTCCGATTGTGGATGAAAAGCCGTAGTGAAATCCAATCTGGTGCCCAAAGCCTGATGTAGAGCTTTCCAAAACCAAGACGTAAACCTTGGGTCTCTATCAGAAATAATCGATACCGGAACTCCGTGCAACCTCACGATTTCCGCCACAATCAACTTCGCCAACTTCTGCAAAGAGTAGTCAACTTGCACTGGAATGAAATGCGCGGACTTTGTCAACCGATCTACTATTACCCATACCGAGTCCTTCTTAGTAGGCGTAAGGGGAAGCCCACTAACGAAGTCCATGGTGATTCTCTCCCACTTCCACTGCGGAATCATTATCGGTTGAAGCAACCCTGACGGAACTTGGTGTTCAGCCTTAACTTGCTGACACGTTAAGCACTTGCCGACAAGTTCGGTAACTTCCCTCTTAAGACCAGGCCACCAAAACTGTTCTCTTAGATCTCTATACAACTTGGTACCCCCAGGATGTATAGCATGAGGGTTACTATGCGATTCCTGAAGAATCTTCTGCCTTAATTCTTTGTTCTTAGGCATACAGACCTTACCCTTGAAACACAGTACTTCCTCGTCATTAATACCATAATCCTCTAACTCTCCATTCTGTACTTGCCGCAACTTAGCACTTAAATCATCATCTGCCAACTGTCCTTCTTTCACCTCATTCACCCATGTCAGCTTGACTTGTCACTCTGCTAGTAGACTTCCATCGTTATACAAGCTCAGGTGTGCGAACATCGCCCTCAGATCCGACACCACTTTTCGACTTAGGGTATCTGCCACTACATTCGTCTTGCCCGGATGATATTCTATGGAACAATCGTAGTCTTTTAACAACTCCACCCACAGTCACTGTCTCAGGTCCAACTCCTTCTAAGTCAACAGATACTTAAGGCTGTTGTGGTCTGTGTAGATTACTGACTTTTCTCAATAAAGATAGTGCCTCCATACCTTAAGAGCAAAGACCACTGCCGCCAACTTCAAATCATGCGTCAGGTAGTTAACCTCATGCGGCCTTAATTGTCGAGACGCATAGGCGACTACCTTCCCTTCTTGCATCAATACGCATCCCAATCCTGTATGAGAAGTATCACAGTATACCACAAAGTCCTTCCCTGCCTACAGCTGAATCAAAATTGGAGCTTCAGTTAACACTCTCTTAAGCTTCTCAAAGCTCTCCTGTTGCTTATCTATCCATACAAAAGGTACTTCCTTCCTCAACAACTTTGTCATCGGTGTGGCTATTGATGAAAACCCTTCCACAAACCTTCTGTAGTAGCCTGCCAATCCCAAGAAACTGCGAACCTCTGCCATAGACTTAGGTGGTTTCCAGTCCAACACTGCCTCAATCTTTCGAGGATCCACCTTATTCCTTCTGCGGATACCACATGCCTTAAGAATGCAACCTCCTTAAGCCAAAATTCACACTTGCTGAATTTGGCATAAAGCTTCTTCTCCCTTAACACTTGTAACACTACCCGGAGATGCTTACCATGCTCTTCTTCAGACTTGGAGTACACCAGGATGTCGTCGATGAACACAACGACGAACCTATCCAAGTAAGGTTGAAAGACCCGGTTCATCATATCCATAAACGCGGCTAGGGCGTTCGTTAATCCAAACGGCATTACTAAGAACTCATAATGGTCGTATCTTGTTCGGAAAGCTGTCTTATGGATATCTGCTTCCTTCACCTTGAGCTGATGATATCCAGACCTTAAATCTATCTTTGAGAACACTGCTGCCCCCTTCAGTTGGTCGAACAAGTGCTCTATCCTCGGCAAAGGGTACTTGTTCTTGATGGTCAGCTTATTCAACTGACGATAATCTATGCACATACGCATAGTTCTGTCCTTCTTCTTCACAAACAGGATCGGTGCTCCCCACGATCAAGCAGCTCTTAGATTTGAGCCTTAAGCTCTACCAACTCCTTTGGTGCCATTCTGTATGGGGCAATTGACACAGGAGTTGTTCTTGGCAGCAAATCAATTCCAAACTCCACCTCCCTATCCGGAGGTGTTCCCGGTAACTCTTCCGGAAACACATCTTCAAATTCCCTTACAGTTCTAACTCCACTAACTCCCCCTTCTTTTCCATCCAACGCACTTACGAAGGCCAAAAATGCCTTGCACTCTTTCCGAACCATATTATCAGCCTTTAATGCTGAAACTACGTTAGACAAGTAGTTTCTTCTTTCTCCTATGATAATCATCACCTCGTCCTTCGGGGTCCTTAACTCCATTCATTTAGCTTTACAATCCAATACAGCCCGATGTTCCACTAGCCAGTCCATACCAAGTATAAGATCAAATTCTCCGAAGGGTAATTCCATTAAGTCAGCGAAAAATATCACTCCCTGAATCTCTAGAGGTACACTCCGAAAGATCTTATTCACCATTACAGTTTGGCCTAATGGGCTTACTACAGTCATCTCCCTATCAGATAGTTCAGAAGCTATGTCTAGAGCTTCCATTACACTACATGCAACATAAGAATGGGTCGAGCCCACATCAATCAAAGCAAAATAAGGCCTGTTCGCTATAAGGAACGTACCGGTTATGACGTCCGGCGCGTCTCTGTCCTCCCTCCGGTGAACTGCATACACTAGACCTAGCTGTCTTGCCTCTGTATTACAGACACCTCTGCCTGGTGTTCCACGTCCTCTTCCAGCATTGTTACCTCTACCATTCGGACCACGACCTCGCTGAGGCTGCTGTCTACCTCTGCCAGCCTGATTCACACCTTGACCTGTTGGGCGGCTCCCGTCTATCTTAATGGGACAGTCCTTAATCATGTGATCCTTAGATCCACACTTAAAACATCTTCCCGTCTTCTTCCAACACTCCCCTAGATGCATCTTCCCACACTGGGTACAAGTACGATACTGCCCTCCTGCACCAGCTTGCTGACCCCGCAGCCCATCAACTCTAGGCCTCTTTTGAACATTTCCAGACGATCCTGACGATCCAAAACCTCTTTTCTGCCTGTTCCGATTAGTGTTTTGCCTCACAGAGTCCTTAATCCCTTCAGCTACTTTAGCCTTCTCTACCAATGCAGAAAACTCCCTCTCCTAGTGCGGAGCTATTAACAACCTCAGGTCATCTCTTAGTCCGTGCTCATAACGAACACATCGCTCATGCTCCGTAGCCACTACTCCTCGAGCATACCGGCTCAACCTTAGGAATTCAACTTCGTACTCTGCTACGGACTTATTCCCTTGAACCAGCCCCAGAAATGCCTTCCTTTGCGCATCAGTGTAACGCGTGCCGACATACTTCTTCTGATATGCCGCCTTAACATACTCCCATGTAAGATCCTCAGCTGTGGCGCCATCCCAAACTATTAACCACCATTGATATGCTTCATCGCGTAGCAGCGACACCATTCCTTTCAGTTTCTCCTCAGGGGTCAGATCCAACTCATCCATAATCTGCTCGGTTGCTTCCAACCAATACTCAGCCGTACTGGGTGCCACACCAGATACGCCACA
Organism: Gossypium bickii; assembly: GCA_025503065.1. Taxonomy (NCBI): domain Eukaryota; kingdom Viridiplantae; phylum Streptophyta; class Magnoliopsida; order Malvales; family Malvaceae; genus Gossypium; species Gossypium bickii. The sequence goes on along the minus strand of CP106714.1, from coordinate 27,236,777 downwards.
GAACACCTCAGCTCTATTGGCTCAGAGTCGCTCGGGTACAGATTTCCGAGCTCCCATATTTCCACCTGCTCTAGCCACCATCTCAAGAACTCGCAGTACCGCTTGCGATACTGCATCATCCCCCGTCTGATCTTGCTGCTTTACACCAACAGCTGGTGGTAGGGGTGGTGGTACCTCATTCTCGGACCCTTGACCCGATCTAACGGGTTTCGACATGGTCATTCTACCTCGACCGTGTCCTCGCACATTACGACCACGTCCCCTAGAGCTCATATCTACGATCGCGCTTTAATCTGATTAAAAAATTTTATGCATTAGTCATTGTTCCACTGATTACCCGCGAAGAAATTTTTATGAGAAAAAAGTTAATAGGGGTTCTCTTGATCTTTTAGAGTTTCAAGTCTTCTATCCTAATTCAGAAAAATACATCCATTTAGTAGCATCTACCACACACATTCATCATTCAAACATTGCTGTCTGTTCCTACCCCAGGGGTATTTTCGTCATTTGTCCTACAGGGGTATTTTGGTCATAAACTGAAGTAAATTCCAAAAATCTCTATAAATCGAAGGTATTTCAAAATTTGCAAAACTTTGGGTTATTTTTTTGGAGAATTTGTTTTCCAAATCGGTGATGTTGCAGAAATTTTGGAAATCGGGGTTATTTTGGTAATTTGTAAGTCAGGGGTATTTTAGTAAATTTTCCCAAATCAGGGTATTTTGATATTTTTCAAAATAGGGTTTTTGGATATTTTTGTAAAGTGAGCAAGTCTTAGTAAAAATCAAGGGTGGTATGGTAATTTAAAATTTTCCAAATCAGGGGCATTTTAGTAATTTTATAAATCGAGAATATTTTGAAAATTTTCAAAATAAATAATTTTCCCAATCCAAGAGGGTAGTTGGTTGATTTTTAAAACTAGGGTTTCATAAAATATGGCTAGTCCCTTTCGGGTTTTAGTTATTGAGTTTAGCCTGTGAATGAGTCCTCTTGGCTAGGGTGAATCGTAGCTACGCACCAGGTAAGATTCGAGTAAAGAGGAGTGAGTCATAGGACTGCTTAAGTTCCAGGCTCTTCCTGAATCCAATCCTAGACATGCGCACAAAGGTTGCCACACCCTAACTCGGCGACTTAGCCACAGGTTTGTTTAATTAGGCATTAAAGTTTTATGAATTTCTATGTTGGGGTAAACTAATCCTAGGGTTCAATCGTTCTTATTATACTATTCTACGTTCCCGTTGTACCCACATATAGATTATACCTTAAATCACACAATAGATAGGGGTACTTACCTGGTGGACTTCGGGTCGGAGACTTAGGTGCCATGCCAAAAAAAACCTGCTTATTCACAAAATTGTTCACAACACTTGTTTGGGCCTTATTTTAAAACGTTATGGGCTTTAAACCCAAGGCCAAGAGTTTAAAACTGGGCTCTGATACCAAGCTGAAACACCCCAAACCCTGCCCATGAGTCTCAACCGAATCTGGTATGTTCCTGGAGTAAAACATTTTCAAATTCGTTTGTTACTTTGGAAAACTTAGGTAGTTTTGAAGAAAATTTGTGTTGAGTTCAATGGAAAACATTGGTATTTTTGGAAGTCAGGGATTTACTAAAATCTTGTTTTTAAATTAGAAGACATGCCGAATTTGTTAAAGGTTTATCTTTAAGTTGGAAATCATTTATTTTTAGATGCCAAAACATTTAACGTTTATTTTCAAAAAACAATTTAGTTAACCTTTAATTTAACCATACTAATATCGTGATAGAACAAACAAAAGTAAGCATAAAATAGTTATTAGCTATGGCCTTATTACATCAAAACAAAACCTGAATGAATTCAAAATACTTAGAAATAAAAAGTCCCAAAATTAAAATAAAGTCTGAGTTGAACATGGCCACCACTAAGCTCCTGCCGACCCGGTCCATCACTGAGCGTCACCTGAAAAAAAAATATTCCCCAACGGGGTGAGTCAAACAGACTCAATGTGTAACCAACACTAAGTTTCAACGATTTAGGCATATCTTATCATATCACACATATATACATATAACAAATAGAAATAGTGATGCAACCCGAACCCAAACCTAGATCGCCATCCGCTACACATCACCCGTACCAACCATCACACCGTGGGGACTACTAAGTCAACCCTCCATCCGCTACACATCATCGAACGCAGTCGCTGCAGATGACGTGCTCATCGCCCTTATAAATATTGTGGCATTGCCACCAGATAATATATTTTGTGACATGAGTCACCACATTCAGATTATGTGACCGAAGTCACCACATTCATATATTTGTGGTATAAACCACCAGATCACTTCCCCTTTCCATATAACCCATATGCCCCATGTCATACAACTATGCATAAACCATGTCATATTCCTTATTCACATTCTTATAATTCTACATATGTGCTGTACAGATCATATCATACTCATAGTAGGAGTAGGAAAACGTACCTGAGTACTTTGTACCATTGCATGGTACCCTTAGCCACATCTTACATATTCATATTAACACATTTATTAAGACATAACCACAAATCTATTTAGGCTTAGTGCGGGGTACACACCTGGTATTAACGCTTTACAGAAATCCCGAAAACCCGATCTAATGCTTTAAATCCTTAATTCCTTGCCGATTTGATTACTAATCAAGTCCCGAAACTGTCACCTGCTCCTTGAGTAATCGAAATCCCTTGATCACTTCAATTCTCGAAAGACTCCCTCTTGAAATCGGCTTGTGGATCTAAATCCCAAAAGCTTCTCCTTATATGCTCCTTAATGTCGGCTACCTTCACAAGAAACACACATCATGGCACAAGCATATTCGACCATCCCTCAACCAAGGCTTAATCCTTGATTCGGCACACTTAAAAGAAAGAGAACCCAAACCGATTGCTAGGATAGAAATTACTTACCACCACGTTGCTTGAAGAGACCAAATAAGAGAAAAAGGTTTCGGCTAAACCTTTCCAATGGTAATGGGATATTCGGCTAACACAAAAATAGGTATAGAAACGAGATTGAGATGGTGTTTCGGTCACTTTAATGGTGAAGAGAGAAAACGCAAGAGAGAGGAGAGTTGAAGGCTTAGAGATTTCGGCCAAGAATAAACTAGATCAAAGTTTCAGCTTTTGTCAAAGGGAAATAGGGTGCATATTTTGACAACACACAAAGATGAAAAGAAAGCTTGAAAGAGAGAATTCTATGGCCAACTATTTCGGCAAAAGATAAACACTCCTCACAACTAAAATTCGACACTCAACACCCCCTACATGACCAAATTTGTCATCCCAAAGAGCCCCACATTCCGCCACTACTTTTTCCCTTATCCTAGCCCACATTTTTCTCCTTTATCACTTCGTTTAAAATTAATAAAAATAATCCATCACTCATCTCCTACCTTAGCCGAAATTTTTAAAAGAATTGGACCTCATCTTATACTCCTCCCACAGTCTCCCCATACCGTCCATTACTACCCCTTGTTGCCGCAAAAAAAAAAAAACTTTTATTTGGCTTCCCATGCGACTCGAACCTTGGCCCATTTGCACCTGTTGGTGGCGTCATTTACAGAGGCCTTAAGTGGCGCCTTCAAGCCACTTTACCAAGCCCATTTCTATGTTATACTTCACCTACAATTTCTCTTAAGGCCACCCTGCTTAGCTTCCTCTTTTAGATTTAAAATATAATAATTTCTAAGGCATTTCTCTACACTCTAGGGTTTCCCAAAATTTATAAAACACATTCACATACACATAAACATGCTTCCACGTATATTCAAGCAAAAATGCATAAGCCCAAAAATCCAGGATATTGCAATTTTATTCTTCAAGCTTGAACGGCAACAAAGCACCATGTGAATTAAATAATTGAAGGGCTCTTCATGGCTTTGATAATACATGTGGACGACAACAAATGTGAGGGAAATTAAATATGCCATATTGTAACCACGTGGGAATTATTTTTCCATAGTTGGACAACCAAGCTTCCACGGCAATTAAGAAGCATTTGTGCTAGGATTTGATTTTTAATTCTTATGATTATGTTTCAGCCACAACAAGCTACTTTAGGCTTATAAATAGCTTGTCAGTTTCAATTGTGAGACACAAAATTTTTATGGATGAAATTTTATGAACTTTGTTCATTTGAGTGGTTTATCTCCTCTTCGGTTTCGTACAAGTTTCGTTAGACTTATCAAGCTTACTTGTGGCGTCTTCGAATTGTTTGAACTTATCACCAAATTCCCTTTGGTGTGGCGTTCGTCAACCTATCTTCATCTTTTCACCTTAACGATATAAGAAACGGGGTGACACTGTTATATAGTGTTGAATCTTTCTTAAGTTAAGTTCGTATTTCCATTTCCATCATCGATTCCATTTATCCACCTTAAACATTATAGAACCCGGGGTGACACTGTTAAACCGAGAACGACGATATCATTTGATACCAGATTATCATCTGGTATCAGAGCTGGTTAAACCAAGAACGATGATATCATTTGATACCAGATTATCATCTGGTATCAGAGCTATAAAACGAGTAAATTTGACGACGTACAAGAAGCCAGAATTAGGTTCGTAAGTTAAAAAAAGGTCCAAAAAAATTTCAAGTTTTAATTTTCGTTTCTTGTATTACATTATATTGTATGTAAAACAAAAACAAAAAAAATTAAAAAAATACGAGTTTAAAAAAAAGTTCGCAAAAAAAAAGTGAATATTCAAGTTTTTGTTTTTATCTTTTCTCTTCCGTGCCCCGACCAACGAAATCTTCCTTCTACCCGACCCCCCCAATTTTTTTTCTCTTTTGTTTTGGCCTACCCAAGACCAAAAGAAATAATTCTTTTGTGAGCCTACCTTATACCCGACACCAATCCCTTGTTACCCACTTTGAAGCCGACCCTCAAGCCGCAATAAGTCTTTCAAAATGAAATACGAATTTGTGAGAGTGAGAAATATCGGTAAAAGGCACGAGTGTATTCATAAAAAAAAGAGCCACAAAACGAGTGAAACACGAGTGTAAGTGATTTTTCTTTGTGAGTGACTTGTGAGTTTTGTAGTAAGGTAATTTTAACTTTTTTTTCTATTTATGTTTATTATTATTATTATTTTCTTCATAACATATTTCTTTCAGCAACGATAGCATGTCTATAGATTTCGAAAGAAGAAGTGCTATAGATAGTGGTTGGTTCGATCCATCATCCAACCAAGGCGAAAGGCAACGTGACCAAAGAAACCGAAGCCTTAGAGATCAATTGTAATATCCTAGATTTAGGGGTTATGCGTTCGTGCATAATTCAGAGTTAGTATAGTCTAGTGAAGGCTTGGAATTATTAGCTAAGCTAGAATAAATTTTTAGTATTGAAAATTGAATGAAGGGGATTAAGTGAACTTGACACTTAAGTTAATTTAATTATTAATTTCTAGCACAAGAGAGTTAGTGGCAAGGTGGTTAGGATGCATGAAGGGTTGCTTGTGGGAAGAGGTTCGAGTAGCAGGTTTAGCATTTTGAAGACTTTATTTTTTATGTATCCTAGCATTAATGGACAGTCAAATTTTACATATGGAAGGTTGGACTTTTAATTTTTGGCAAGTTGAATATTGGTTTAGGAAAGTTTGTACTTTGGGAAAGGAATCTTAAGGTTATGGAAGGATGGGGGGACATAAGGCTTGGCTTAAGGAAGATGTTTTGGAAACTATTCCAAGGCCTTTAGTGCATGTATGTGGACGGCATGTGTAGCTAGGGGGGTGGCCGAATGTTGATAGGAGGTTTGGGGGAGGGATAGTTGGCCAACTTGAGCATTTGTGCACCTTTTGGCATTTGTTTCTCTTCCTCTCCAAAAACTCCTTCTTTGGCCGAATGTACCTAGGCATTTTTGTGCAAATTTGCTTTGGATTTTAGCTCAAAATTTTGTGTTGAACCAAATTCTAATTCTTTCTCTCATTTCTCCTTTGAAATCGAAAACACCTTTCGCATTTTAGTGCACTCATTCTCCCATCTCTCTCTCTTTTTTTCTTTTGATATTTGCTCAACCACATTTCCTTTTTCTTTCTTTTGGCCGAACCTCTCTCTTCTCCAAACTCTCTTTTCTTTTCTTTTCTTCCATTCTTAATTAAACCGAATCCTCTCTCTCTTATTTTTATTTTCTCTCCTCTACTCTCAAAGTTCATTTCTTTTTTTGTCTCAAATCAATTGATTTCTTCTTTTCTTCTCTGCCATACTAATTCTTCATCTCTTTTGAGCCGAATATCAATTGTTTTCTTTCCAAACCATAGCCAAAACTTCTCATATCCTTTTTGATTTGTCTTGGCCGAATATCATTAAGGATAGGACTTCATTTGGTTTTCTTCAAACGGATTTTGGAAAATAGGTAAGTGTTATGGCCATTTTTCCTTATTCTTTTTCTCGTTTCTATGTTGTTCCTCTTGTGGACAAAGGCCGAATTTTGAGTAATTGTTGCAAGGTTCTAATCATTCTTAGAAACCAATTACTTTTAGGCTCCTCAGAACGTTGGAAGCAATCAATTTAAGCCTCGTTTCTTTGTCAATAATTTTGGGTAAGCTTTTAGGTAAGACTTGGTTTTTCAAGTGATAGCTCATTGGGATTTAGTGGTATGGCCGAATGGCCTTTTTTTATAATCTAAGTATTGGCCGATTGTAGGACAAGGAGATCTAGTACGGTAGATCGGGTCTTTAGATTTTAGTACTTACGTTAGTGACAGGTGTGTTTCTTACACACTTTATAATTTGGTGATATGTATATATATACTAATCATTTTATTGAAGTGAAATACTATGAGATCTTGATTTGATACCTTGAAGGGTATGTACAAGGATTCGGGTAAGTCCATTTCGATATGATGTTAGTATATGATTGATTGATATCATGATCTACGATTTAAATATGTTATATGATCATATCAAAGTATGATGGCATGTTTTATACTATTAATACATTGGTTTGGGAATATGAGTGGAGGGGGAAGAATTTGATATCTGTGTCTTTGGACACCAGAGGTTTGGCATCTCCAGTGATTTGGCATCACATTTGTGTCTTTGGGACACCAGAGGTTTGGCACCTCATAGCAACTCGTCCTTGTGGATTAACACCACCGTGGGTTGGCCCCACTTTTGAGATATGAGATTGTCGCCAGTGATTTGGTATCACACGTGGGTTGGCCCCACAACTTTATTATTCGTGACTTTGGGTCACCAGTGGTTTGGTACCACATATTTCGTGTCTTTGGGACACCAAAGGTTTGGCACCTCATAGCGACTCGTCCAAGTGGCTTAGTACCACCGTGGGTTGGCCCCACTTTTGATATATTAGGATCGTCGTCAGTGATTTGGTATCACACGTGGGTTGGCCCCACAACTTGATTATTAGTGACTTTGGGTCACCAGTGATTTGGCATCACATTATTGGATATTGTGACTTTGGGTCACCAGTGGTTTGGCACCACCAGTGGTTTGGTACCATACGGGGTAGAAAAGGAGTTATGGATGGCTAGGTTGGGTGCATTATATATATATTGCTTGATTATAAATTGTGTAAGTTTGTTGCAGCAACCAGGAGAAGGATTTATGCACTGAGTCTTGGTGACTCACCTTCTCCCTTTTCTTTTCAGGTGATTCGTGAATCACGGATGAGGAGCCGGATGGACTCGAGGAGGCCATGCAATAAAATTCGATTTACACGGATTTTGGTTTGGGTATTATATTTTATTTAAATTTGGTTTTTCATCTTTATTTGGATTTGTAATAAGGCCTTTCAAATTATGTTTTTGGATTATTTACATGCTTTGGACTTGTTTTAAACATGGCTTAATAAACTACATGGTTAATTAAATAATATGAGCGCAAAGTTTTCCAAACTACAAAATGCAATGGTTTTCAAAACGTTACCATCGGGTAATATAAATCATTTGATAATATTTAACAACCTAAGTGTTTTCGATAACTCAACTATTTTCCAAAACTCAAGTTCCCAAATTTCAATTAGAAACAGTTTTCAAACTATTCGCTTTGGTTTCTTTTAAATTATAAAAGGTTTCCTAATCCATGGATTTACAACTATGTTTTAAAGATTTATTTACAGAATTTCAAAGTAAATTATCAGTTTTTAACTTATTATACACTTGATTTCTACAAACATAGAACAACAAAGAGTTTTTCACTAAAATTTAATCGTTAACTCAATTTTCTTCAAAACATTTTCCTCTGTGGCATACCAGATTCGGTCATGGCATATTGACCGGGTTTGGGGTGTTACAAATTGGTATTAGAGCTAAGTTTAAAAGCTCGGCTGTGGGCTCGAGGCCCAAAATGATTTAAAGTATAGTTTTAAAATGTTATTGTTTAAAATTATATGGTTGGAAAAGCATGGCATCGAGTCTCCGACACCGATCTGCCCGGGTAAGTACTTCAAATTATTGATTTTGATGATATGATGGTATGACTGTATAGTTGTAGGAACTACTCTAGAGACCCAAAACTATAGGTTGGATGTACTCGTGAAACAATCTCTTATTAAAATTATTCATAAAACTTTGTTTTAAAGAAAGTGGAATAATGACTCATGCATAACACTTTCAAATCAGATAAGTCGAGATTTTAGACATGAGTACTCAAGGTCGAGGTCGTATTACTCGTGGACCGGTCGTGGTAGGATGGCTGTGTCTGAACCAGTGAGGTCTGGTCAAGGATCCGAAAATGAGGTACCGCCACCACCGCCAGCAGTTGGAGTTGAGTATCAGGACCAAACAGGGGATGACGTAGTGTCTCAGGTGGTACTGCGAGTCCTTGAGAGGGTAGCTAGATTAGGTGGAGGCGCGGGAGCTCGGAAATCTGTACCAGAGCGACTTCGATCCAATGGAGCGGAGGTATTCAGAGGTGTTTTAGGCGTGGCTCCCAGTACGGCCGAGTATTGGCTAGAGGCGACGGAGCGAATCATGGATGATTTGGATCTGAATGCTGAGGAAAAGTTGAAAGGGATACCGTGGCTTCTTCGGGATGAGTCATATCAGTGGCGGCTCACGGTACGGAATAGTGCTGCAGCGGAGGATCTCACTTGGGATTATTTCAAAGCAGCGCATCAGCGAAAATATGTTGGATCTAATTACATTGATGTGCAACGTAAGGCATTTCTGAGTTTGGTCTAGGGGAGTAAGTCCGTATCCGAATATGAGGCAAAAATTTTAAGATTGAGCCGGTATGCTGGAGGTGTCGTGGTTTCGGAGCACGAGCGATGTGTCCGGTTCGAGGATGAATTGAGGGACGAGCTGAGATTGCTGATTGCTCCACATCAGGAGCGAGAGTTTGCTGCTTTAGTTGAAAAGGCTAAGATAGCCGAAGGATAAAGGAATCTGTAAGGCAGAATCACGACAGGAATAGACATAAGAAAGGTTTTGAATCATCTGGGTTGGCCGAAGATCCTCAAAAAAGGGTTAGGGAGAATGGGCCGAATCAATCTGGAAGGCCTGTTACTGCTAATCAGGGACTAGCACAGTGTAATCGATGTGGAAAATCTCATTGGGGAGAATGTTGGACTGGTGGAAAAGGATGTTTTGAGTGTGGCTCACTGGATCATCGTGTGAGAGACTGTCCACGTAAGCTAGCCAGGAATCAGTCTGAGGGTCAAGGTCGTGCTCAGTTCAGAAATGAGGGACTGCCACCACATAAGGGTCATGATAGCGGTAGAGGAGGTAATGGTTCTGGTCGAGGCCGCGGAGCATCGGGCAGAGGTGCAGGCAATACTGAGGCAAGACAGCCTGGTTTGGTGTATGCAGCAAGACGTCGAGAGGAGAGCGACGCACCGAACGTCATAACCAGCATGTTCTTGATCATTGGATTTCCATATACTGCTTTGATAGATGTGGGTTAGACGCATTCGTATGTTGTTAGTAGTATAGTAGTGTTATTAAGATCAGAGTGCGGAGCAAAAGGGTAGTGTGGTGAGTTAGACTGTACGATTGATCGTTAGTAAGTAATTTCGAGGACAAAATTATTTTTTTAGAAGGGTAGAATTGTAATATCCTATATTTAGGGGTTATGCGTTCGTGCATAATTCATGAGTTAGTATAGTCTAGTGAAGGCTTGGAATTATTAGCTAAGCTAGAATAAATTTTTAATATTGAAAATTTAATGAAGGGGATTAAGTGAACTTGACACTTAAGTTAATTTAATTGTTAATTTCTAGCACAAGAGAGTTAGTGGCAAGGTGGTTAGGATGCATGAAGGGTTGCTTGTGGGAAGAGGTTCGAGTAGCATGTTTAGCATTTTGAAGACTTTATTTTTTATGTATCCTAGCATTAATGGACGGTCAAGTTTTACATATGGAAGGTTGGACTTTTAATTTTTGGCAAGTTGAATATTGGTTTAGGAAAGTTTGTACTTTGGGAAAGGAATCTTAAGGTTATGGAAGGATGGGGGGACATAAGGCTTGGCTTAAGGAAGATGTTTTGGAAACTATTCCAAGGCCTTTAGTGCATGTATGTGGACGGCATGTGTGGCTAGGGGGGAGGCTGAATGTTGATAGGAGGTTTAGGGGAGGGATAGTTCGCCAACTTGAGCATTTGTGCACCTTTTGGCATTTGTTTCTTTTCCTCTCCAAAAACTCCTTCTTTGGCCGAATGTACCTAGGCATTTTTGTGCAAATTTGCTTTGTATTTTAGCTCTCAATTTTGTGTTGAACCAAATTCTAATTCTTTCTCTCATTTCTCCTTTGAAATCAAAAACACCTTTTGCATTTTAGTGCACTCATTCTCCCATCTCTCTCTCTTTTCTTCTTTTGATATTTCCTCAACCACATTTCCTTTTTCTTTCTTTTGGCCGAACCTCTCTCTTCTCCAAACTCTCTTTTTTTTTTCTTTTCTTCCATTGTTGATTAAACCGAATCCTCTCTCTCTTATTTTTATTTTCTCTCATCTACTCTCGAAGTTCATTTCTTTTTTTGTCTCAAATCAATTGATTTCTTCTTTTCTTCTCTGCCATACTAATTCTTCATCTCTTTTTAGTCGAATATCAATTGTTTTCTTTCAAAACCATAGCCGAAACTTCTCATATCCTTTTTGATTTGTCTTGGCCGAATATCATCACGGATAGGACTTCATTTGGTTTTCTTCAAACAGATTTTGGAAAATAGGTAAGTGTTATGGCCATTTTTCCTTATTCTTTTTCTCGTTTTTATGTTGTTCCTCTTGTGGACAAAGGCCGAATTTTGGGCAATTGTTGCAAGATTCTAATCATTCTTAGAAACCGATTTTTAGGCTCTATCATTCTAATCATTCTAATCATTTTTAGGCTCCTCGGAACGTTGGAAGTAATCAATCTAAGCCTCGTTTCTTTGTCAATCGTTTTGGGTAAGCTTTTAGGTAAGACTTGGTTTTTCAAGTGATAACTCATTCGGATTTAGTGGTATGGCCGAATGGCCTTTGTTTATAATCTATGTATTGGCCGATTGTAGGACAAGGTGATCTAGTGCGGTAGATCGAGTCTTCAAATTTTAGTACTTGCGTTAGTGACAGGTGTGTATCTTACACACTTTATAATTTGGTGATATGTATATATATATACTAATCATTTTATTAAAGTGAACTACTATGAGATCTTGATTTGATACCTTGAAGGGTATGTACAAGGATTCGGGTAAGTCCGTTTCGATATGATGTTAATATACGATTGATTGATATCATGATCTACGATTTAAATATGTTATATGATCATATCAAAGTATGATGGCATGTTTTATACTATTAATACATTGGTTTGGGAACATGAGTGGAGGGGGAAGAATTTGATATCCGTGTCTTTGGACACCAGAGGTTTGGCACCTCCAGTGATTTGGTATCACATTTGTGTCTTTGGGACACCAGAGGTTTGGCACCTTATAGCGACCTATTCCTATGGATTAACACCACCGTGGGTTGGCCCCACTTTTGAGATATGGGATTGTCGCCAGTGATTTGGTATCACACGTGGGTTGGCCCCACAACTTTATTATTCGTGACTTTCGGTCACCAGTGGTTTGGTACCACATATTTCGTGTCTTTGGGACACCAGAGGTTTGGCACCTCATAGCGACTCGTCCCAGTGGCTTAGTACCACCGTTGGTTGGCCCCACTTTTGATATATTGGGATTGTCGCCAGTGATTTGGTATCACACGTGGGTTGGCCCCACAACTTGATTATTCGTGACTTTGAGTCACCAGTGGTTTGGCACCACCAGTGGTTTGTTACCACACGGGGTAGAAAAAGAGTTATGGATGGCTAGGTTGGGTGCATTATATATATATTGCTTGATTATAAATTGTGTAAGTTTGTTGCATCAACCGGGGGACGGATTTATGCACTGAGTCTTGGTGACTGACCTTCTCCCTTATCTTTTCAGGTGATTCATGAATCGCGGATGAGGAGCCGGATAGACTCGAGGAGGCCATGCAATAAAATTTGATTTACACAGATTTTGGTTTGGGTATTATATTTTATTTAAATTTGGTTTTTCATCTTTATTTGGATTTGTAATAAGGCCTTTCAAATTATGTTTTTGGATTATTTATATGCTTTGGACTTGTTTTAAACATGGCTTAATAAACTACATGGTTAATTAAATAATATGAGCGCAAAGTTTTCTAAACTATAAAACGCAATGGTTTTCAAAACGTTACCATCTGGTAATATGAATCATTTGATAATATTTAACAACCTAAGTGTTTTCGATAACTCATACTATTTTCCAAAACTCAAGTTCCCAAATTTCAATTAGAAACAGTTTTCAAACTATTCGCTTTGGTTTCTTTTAAATTATAAAAGGTTTCCTAATCCATGGATTTACAACTATGTTTTAAAGATTTATTTACGGAATTTCAAAGTAAATTATCAGTTTTTAACTTATTATACACTTGATTTCTACAAACATAGAACAACAAAGAGTTTTTCACTAAAATTTAATCGTTAACTCGATTTTCTTCAAAACGTTTTCCTCTGTGGCATGCCAGATTCAGTCATGGCGTATTGACCGAGTTTGGGGTGTTACATCAAGGATGCTTTAATAGGGCCAAGAGAAGTAACAAGTCAAACATTCCACCGTTTCAAGGTAGAGCCGATCCGGATGCATACCTTGAATGGGAAATGCGAGTAGAAATGGTTTTTGGGTACCACGATTATTTGGAAAGCAAGAAAGTAAGGCTGGTGGAAAATAGTTTCACATATTATGCCATGACTTGGTGGGATCAATTCACCAAGAGTCGAAAATGAAATGGAGAGTACCCAATATTAACGTGGTCCGAAATGAAAGAAGTGATGCACAAGCGGTACCTCCCATCTTCCTATCATCAAGGGTGAACTTCTTCAACACAAAGGATGGAGTTAAGATCAGCACGGCAATACCCGACCAAGGACTATTCTAGCAGAGATTATTACCAAGACTCTTACTCAACGCGGTCTTCGAGATGGAGAAAAGAAAGATATGAGTTTGAATCCTTTCGAGGTGACGAACGAAAAGGAACAAGTTATTCCTCTTCTGCTTCAACGATGTCTCTATTGGATAAATGTTCTCGAAGAACTTATCAAGATACCTATGAGAACACTATCCCTTCTCTTGAACAAAATTTTACTCATTTTGATTCTTTTGAATCCTCTTCTTCTTATAATGAAAGGAAGAGAGAAAAAGAACAAAAAAGAAAAGAAAGGCAAGAGAAGATCATGAGAGAAAATGAGCGAATATGGAACGAACTTGAGAAAATAAAGAGAAAAAAACTTGGAAAAAGAGTTCGAGAGAAAAGAAAATAAAAATGAGAAACAAGAAAAAGAAATTGAAAAAGAGAAAGAAGTCGAAAAAGAAATTAAGATTGAAAAGCAAAAAGAAAAAGAAACAAAAAAAAGAAGAGATGAGTGTTGATTTGACTAATCCACTTGAAGTTTGTTCTTGTTCTACCTCTTCTTTTCAGGGTTTCGAGAAACCAAACGACGATAATTTTCAACTACAATACCTTCCGAAAGGACAACGTTTCCGTCTAATAGGCCAAGGATAAGTTGAGAATGAACCATACAGGCTCGAAGGTAAGCAAGGTAAGGAAATTTTAGTAACCGAGTCATGGCAATTTGATTTGACGTTTGTCAACAAAACCTTTGGTGACTTAGTTTTTAAAAGACTTTCCTACTCTCATCCGATCAATTAGTTTTTAAAAGACTTTCCTACTCTCATCCGATCAATTTTCATTCTTTGAATGAGGTTGATATTTTTTGTTTTGATCGACAAAACCATTTGTTTTGGCAAGATAACAAATTTTCAAGAAAAATGGTTAAACCTTGCATTCGTGATAACTTGGTGTTTCAATTTCCACCTCTCGAAAATTCATTGGATTTGTGCAAGTCTGTTGAGATAAGTGGAAAAGGATTTGATTATGTGATGCCTCATATGCGAAAATTTTCTTCGTTTAATATGTTTGATTTAATGAAACCGTTGATTCATCTTGACTTAAACAATCAAACACATGTTTTTAAACCAAGAATATGTCTTGTATCATTTGGTATATCTTGTTGGAAAATCAATCAATCCCAATTGTGCTTGAAAAATTTCAATCATTTTGGAAATTGGTTCTTGGATAAGGTAACGAATTTTGTTCATCTTGTTTTCAATTTTTATTCATTCCTTAAGCAAATTTTGTGTTTGTACATGCAATTGGTGTACATGGAGTCCCCATTTTGTTTAAAAAAGGTTGATTCACGAGTAAAGCATCGACTACATTACATGCCCGAGGAGAGAAAGTTCGTCTTGATCGAGCAAGGTAAATTCAATCTTCAATTTTCAGCTTGTAAAGACAAGCAAGGTAAGAATGACTTTTGCATACCACGCGTAAAGGTAAAGTCGATTTCTTTCTTTCAACTCCCAAAGGTAAGACACTTGAAACCTATGAACCCATTTTGTTTTCTTCGAATATTGACAAGAATCACGTTGCTAAATCCATTCTTGTAAAATCTTTAAAACATGATGTTCTTCATTGTTCTATCTTGTTTAATAATGGACTATCTGTTTTGGTTCTTGAGAAAAAGATAATTGTTTTCGATAAGTGTCATGAAGCATTTGTTGAAACATTTTTGTTCATTTCAGATGTTGAAAGAGCTCATAATGATGACTGCCATTTTGTAAAGCATTTAGATCATGAATTATTTGAATGCCCTGTTTTGTTTATTGATGGTCTATTTGTTTTAAAAGAAAACAAAAAGAATTTTGTGTTTGATAATTTTTATTCATGTGCGAGCACAAAGCAAGGTTTGAATGTTCAATTTCGGGTGCCATATGCGCTTTCTTCATTACTTGTTTGTGACGACTATATCTATCACTTGATGTGTTATTCGCATGTTTATTTTGACTTTTGGAATCCAATTAGATCGTATGCATGCTTTGAAGCTTATCCGCTTTTGTTCTAAAATTTTGATAAGGCTTTGATCCTTTTGTATGATAAAGTGCTTATGCCTGTCCACATGCGATTTATTTGTTTGGTGTTGTTTTTATTCATGTCGCAAGTATGTTTAAAACATTTCTTGCTAATTCATGAATTTTCTTTTCAGGTATTGCGATTATCATCCATCCCGTTTGATCGAGGAAAGATGAGCAAGGAGTTTTGTTCGGAAAACCAATGGGTCGATTCGAGGACGAATCGTCTTGAAGAGGGAGGGGATGATACGAGCACGCCCAGGGCACCAACAATTTTTAGATTTTTGGAACTCAAATTCCATGCCCCAAGTGCCGAAAAGCTTATATGCATGTTGGTGCACTTCCAAATCGAGCCAGATTAGTTCAAATGAGCTCAATTTGAGCTCACTCAAGCTCACTCTAGCTCATTGAGCTGATTGTTTTAATTTAATGTTTTAAATAAATTGCATCTCAAATTAATTATCTCCTACAGCAAATTAATGCGGCCTATTAATTTAATTATTGACTAAATTAATTTGTCCAAGCTTTAATTAATTTGTTTTCCTTCGTGCATTAGTTTGTGTCAATAAATATGTGTCACTAATTAATTTAATTAGTGATTGCCGAATTTTTTATATCTGATTGCCATTGTAATGTGCTCATTTTATAAATTAATAAGTTGACTTAGTGTGTTGCAAGTAGCATGGATTTGAGATTGATGGAAGAATAAAGAATGAATTAATGAAGGATAGCCAAACACTAAGGTGATGGACGGCTAGCTTGAAATGGACCAACAAATTCAAGTGGGAATTAAATAAACTACATTTGGAAGCATAGTGATAAAATAATCAAGCAAAACAAATTGAAAATCCTTGTCTTCTTGTGAATATGGTAGACGGCAGAAGCATGATACAAGCACCTTAAAGGAATCTTCATGCCATCTCTTATTTCCATGCGTGGGAATAATCAAAAGGAATCCACCATGCCCATGCCCATATGTTTCCAACGTCGACCATGTTCCTTGCCCATACTTTTATGTCTACAGGGTCAACCAATGGCACAAGCTTATGGGAGTTGAATTAAATTGTTTAATATTTGGACAGCACAAATACATGCTTGGACGGCAAAGCTTATGCTGTCAATGTGTCCACTTGGTTGCCCCAAGGCTTGGCCCAATGTTCCCTCTCCAAAAGGTGAATCCTCGTGCACACAAATGAAGATTGAAGCCCATGTGAAATTAAAATAACAAGGAATTTATTTTATTCTTCAAGCTTGAACGGCAACAAGGCACCATGTGACTTAAATAATTGAAGGGCTCTTTATGGCTTTGATAATACATATGGACGACAACAAATGTGAGGGAAATTAAATATGCCATATTGTAACCACGTGGGAATTATTTTTCCATAGTTGGACAACCAAGCTTCCACGGCAATTAAGAAGCATTTGTGCTAGGATTTGATTTTTAATTCTTATGATTATGCTTCAGCCACAACAAGCTACTTTAGGCTTCTAAATAGCTTGTCAGTTTCAATTGTGAGACACAGAATTTTTATGAATGAAATTTTATGAACTTTGTTCATTTGAGTGAGTTTATCTCCTCTCCTGTTTCGTACAAGTTTCGTTAGACTTATCAAGGTTGCTTATGGCGTCTTCGACTTGTTTGAACTTATCACCAAATTCACTTTGGTGTGGCGTTCATCAACCTATCTTCATCTTTTCACCTTAACGATATAAGAAACGGGGTGACACTGTTATATAGTGTTGAATCTTTCTTAAGTTAAGTTTGTATTTCCATTTCCATCATCGATTCCATTTATCCACCTTAAACATTATAGAACCCGGGGTGACACTCTTTAGTGTTGAATCGATTCTCGTTTAAGTTCTTTTATCCATTTTCATCAAATTATCTTTTATCTATTTTATGTTTATTTCGTTCCATCAAAACGAACCATCTTCTATTTTATTCACTTAAGCTTCCGCAAATTCATTTATATTTTCCGATTATTTTCCAAAGGCTTGTTTCCTCCTCGTAGACGATTGGGCAGCCTGTATACGTTTCGAATCACCCCGAGCCGGTTCGTATCAAGGGAGCCATTGGACATGGAGGGTTCTTGGAAACACGAAAATATACACAAATTTTCATGCCCTTTTTAACTCAAATTCATGCAGTTTCGGTAAAATTCTTATCGAAAAATATATAATAATTATAAAATAATTAAATTGCACTCAAATTATGAATATGTTGAATTTTAATTAATTTTATATCAAATTTTGATTATTTTCGACAAACTTGCACAAAGGGCGAAAAACGGCTCGGTAGACACTACTAAAAGCGCAAAATCGAGAAGCAATTTTGAAGCATCAAGGCGAATTAATTTTTCAGCCTAAGATGGTACAAATTATGTGTATTAATTCATAATATAATTAATTTTAATTTTAATCCAATTTAATTTGGGTTAAATAAATTATTACTGATTAATTTTGAAAAGGGGCCTAGTTGAGTTGAACAAAGAAAAACCAATCCAACCAAGCACTAGGCAGCCTGTAACAGCCCGATTTTAGCTAAATCAGAATAGCGGTTTCAGGACCACAAATTCAAGGTCAAAATATTTATTTTATTATTATATTAAGGTTTACAGCATGATTGAATGTATGTGTGAAAGTTTCGTGAAGAAATTTTATCGTTTGAATGGTCAATTTAATAAAAATGACTAAATCACGTAAAGCGTAAAACTTGAGTTCTAATAGCTAAAAGTGTCTAATAGCTATAGAACCTTAAATTAAAGGTTCTTATCTTTTAATTAGACCATTGCAAATATGAGTGGACAAAGATGGACATATATTAAGGTGTTTTTAATGGTTTATATTAAAGGTTAATATTGTAAATTGGATATTTAAGTGTATTAAAGTAAAACAAAATAAAATCATCACTTAATATCATCATATTCAACTGAATTTAAGAAGAAGAAAACCATTCTCTTAGTTTTTTCATTTGGCCATATTCAATAGCTAATTAAGGTATGGTTTTTGTCCCGTTTTAGATGATTTCTATGTTTCTGTAATCGTTGCAGCTCAATATAGCTAGCTCGTACCTTCGATTTCAAAACTGTTAACATTTGTGACAGTTACCATTGATGTATATATGTGTTCTTGGATGTTATCTGTTCAAATATGAATATTTGTTATGAGTTATACAAGTTTTGTTAAGTGATTTTTAGTGAAATTGTGAAATAGGGATAAAATTGAGAAAAGTGTAAAGTTAGTGGTTAAAATGTGAAACAAATGCAAATTATGGGCTGCGAGGGGCATTATCGTAATTCGGCTAGCATGGGTTAGTCTTGAATTTCATTAATTTGTTATTTTTGTGAAATAAGGACTAAATTGTAAAAATGTGAAATTTTGTGGGCAAAAGTGCAAACGTGCCCAAATGTGTGTTTTGGATTAGTGATTGAATTAGCTGAATTTTATATTATATAGATCATGAAAAGTGAAATTCAGACCTAGATCGGGGGAAAACTAAAGCTATCGACTAAATGACTTGATTCGCCGTTTTAGCATCCGAGGTAAATTCGTACATGATAAACATTGTTACAATTATGCTTTTTAATGCTTTCATAATCCATAAATTGTATACACGAGACTACGGTCATGTTTGACGATAAATCGACTATGTTTAGAACTTAGTGTGCGATTCAAGGTAGCTTTATCTATTTATGGCACTTAGTGTGCGTGTAACACCCCAAACCTGGCCCATTCGTTACGACCGAATTTGAAATGCCACTGCGGAAAACGTTTGAAAACATTCTTACTTAAAAGTAAATACCGTAAAAAAAATATTTTGACTTAAAGGTGAAGTATATATATTTATTGTCTTTAGGAAAGAAAACCTTGTGTATTTAAAATTTCGAAATAAATTAAGTTGTTGCAAAATTCCCGGATTAAAACTTTATCATATATACTTAAGAAAATAAATTCTTTTGCAATTAATATTTAAATACTTTAATGGGCCTTATTACAATAAACACTTAATCAAAATACTGAAAATATAAATACTTAATTAATTAAAATATCTTTCTGCATGGGCCACCCTGTATCCACTCCAGACCCGGTCCAAGCATCACATGAAATGTTGGTAAAAATTGGGTGAGTCATACAGACTCAGTGCGTAATTAAGCTACTGAATTCCACCCACATGTTAACCACATATTAACCCATATATCAGATAACAAATATAATATTCACATATTACCACATTCTGGGCTTAGCCCATATTCATATCACATTCATATAATAGGGTAGATAACCACATAATTTCCACATACTGGGCTTAGCCCGTTTCCACACTGATCCGCGTTCATATACTGGGCTTGGCCCTTTTCTTAATAATCCACATATCAACTGGGCTTGGCCGATTTTCACATTAATCCACATATCATATTGGGCTTGGCCCATTTTCACATATGTTCACATACAAAATCATGCAATTATGAAGCCCAACCCAGCCTAGGGTCCATCCTCTACACACCCCCATATCCAGCCTACCACGCACCAGGGGATTATCAAATCACCCTCTCCTTTTCACTCCAAAAGGCAATCAATGCCGTCCACGTGCAATTAAGCACAAAAATCCACAACGCGACCCTCGATCGGCGCCAATCCACGATGTAGCCGTAGCTAACACCAAAACCACGATGGGACACATAGTCACTCATCAACCACGATATGGCACATAGCCGATATCAACCACAATGAGGCACATAGCTACTCATCAAGCCACGCGAACTAAATCGAAATTAATCCACAACGTGACCTCAGTCAACGTCAATCCACGATGTAGCTCACGGCTAACATCAAACCATGTACTCGAAGTACACTCGTACCTTCTTTCATATCATATCCCACCCATGCACATGCCACATAAAATAATGATGCAATGTAATGATGCATGAGCATGTTCATCAAGCATATTATCACATATTCATATTAATAATCACATATCATCAGGTTTGGTACTAACCGGATTATCGACATACCCCTTGAGGGTATCCTTATCACAATTCCCACTGCACTAGTTAGCACATTCAAAACACATACACATATCACATACATATCATATACCCGGAAAACGGTGGGTTAATCACAGACCTGACTATTTAGCGAAATC
Organism: Gossypium bickii; assembly: GCA_025503065.1. NCBI lineage: Eukaryota > Viridiplantae > Streptophyta > Magnoliopsida > Malvales > Malvaceae > Gossypium > Gossypium bickii. The sequence goes on along the minus strand of CP106714.1, from coordinate 27,216,192 downwards.
CCGAACTATTTGATTCTAGCACGATGAATGGAGTTTTTCCTCCTCCCTTAATGCCGATTTGGTCTCCTACCAAATCCCGAAGGCTTTGCTTATTCCTGTCGATTAGTCCTTAAACCATAGCCAATATTCGGTCGACACTTAATACCAATAATATGGCTTATAGCCGAATATCACATAACACTTACCTAACTTACCGAAAATCTCGAATCACCACTTGCTCCTTGAATAGTCGAAATTCCTATTAATCACTTGTTAGAATCGGCTAGCTTTAATAATCAATAAGACTTATGGCTGAATTGTCCATCTCACCTTACCTCTATAATGAACCGATTGGGATAGCTTGCACCAAAAGAAATCGACAACACCTCCCCCCTTTGATCACTAAGATATTCGGCCACAGGAGAGAACTAGATCAAGGTTTCGGCTTTTGAAACTTGCGATAGAAGAAAAGAATAAGGCCATCTTTGAGATTTGGTTATGGCTATTAATAAAAGTAAAATACAAATAGAAGATTGGTCACTTACAAGGTTCGGCTAACAAGCAAAATAGAGAGAAGAGGAATGTAACACAAATGGCCTCAATGCTTTTGAGGTTTCAGTCAACAACAAAAAGGGAAAAGAAACTGAAACTAAATGGCTTGCACTAGAGAGGAACGGCACCTAGAGTCCCACATTTCGGCACACCCTCCTTATAAAGCTTCCAAACCGATTAAGCAACCCCAAAGAGTCCCACATTCGGCCACCTTATCACTCCTTATCAAATTCCAATTAAACTCTTATTTTAACTCCACACTACTCATTAAATTAAAAAGAATAATCCAATCCTTTATCCCTTATCTCTTTATCACACACTTAAAATAAATAAAATCAACTCTCACTTATCCATTATCTACTTATTAAACTAAAATAAATAAAATAAATAAAGCCATATTTATCCTACCTTACTACGGCCGAGTTTTAATAGGAGAATTAAGCCAAATCCTTATCCAATATAAACTCCATGTGCCGTCCAATTACTTCCTTCTCTCTTGGCGCCAAAAGCCAAAAATAAAACACCCAACTGCTACTCACACGCCTTGAACCCGAGACCTGTTGGGACCTTTAACTGCAGGTAATGCCCCAGGCCACTTTGCCAAGCCGCCTCCTTGTGACATAATTCACCCTGAATTTCTTTTAAGACCTACTTAGCCCAAGCGCCTTCTTACCGCACAAAAATAAAATGCCCTTTCTTGCTTCCTTCGTAACTCGAACCTGGGCCCTCATTACCGTAAGCCACATATAGCGCCCAAAGCCACTCTGCCATGGCACTTTTTTGTGACATAAACTCGCCACAATTTCTTTTTAAGACCTCCATCACCTTGCTCCCCCCTTAACGCCAAAAGAAAAATAAAACACTACTTGCTGGCGCCGTGATTCAAACCAAGGCCCCTGTTGGCGTAATTTCCAGGCCCTTAAGTGGCGCCCTTAGCCACTTTACCAAGGCCTTTCTTATGTCCAAACACGCCAAAGATTTTCCTTAAGGCCTCCCTGGCCTTGCTCCCTTTTAACGCCAAAAATAAATCTCCCAAGTGCGATTCCTGCCGCTCGAACCCCTTCCCTCCTGAAGTCCTCTTGCACTTTAGCGGCCCAAGCCACTTTGCCAATTAATTCCTTATGTCCTAAACCCCACATAATTTCTTTTAAGGCCTCTTTGCCTAGTTTCCTCATTTTAACCTAAAATCCAATTATTTCCCAAAGCTTTCACCTTCATTCTAGAGTTCTAAAAACTCTTAAAACATCACCAAATACCCTTAAAACCCACTAGCACTTGAGTTATGCTCCAAACGCATAACCCCTAATCTAGGATGTTACAGTGCGAATTGGAATAGATTCGGCTATATATGGCACTTAATGTGTGAGACTAAGATAGCTTCGGCTATGTAAGGCACTTAGTGTGCGAGATTATAATAGCTTTGATTATTCAATGGCAATTAGTGTGCGAAACATCGAGTATTCGACAGTGTTACAAGAAAGTATGAGTTTGTTATGAATTTGTACGAGAATGTGCATGTAAGTATGAAGTTCAAATAGAACAGGTTATGACTTTCCATATAAGTATATGAATAAGCTTATGGAAGGTTTGATATTATTTGGAATTATACATTAACTTGTTCAAATTGATGATTTGTGTTTTATGAATTGTTGAGTGTATTTAATATGAACTTACTAAGCTTTGTAGCTTACCTTGTTTGTTTTTCCCGTGTTTTATAGTGAATTCAAAGCTAGCTCAGATTCAGGGATCGTCAGAGACTACATCACACTATCCAACCATCAACTTGGTACTTTTTAGTTGTGTATATATGGTATATGGCATGTATAGGCTTGAGTCATTTTGGTATGTTTGATGAACATGTATTTTGAGCCATTTGAGTTGGCTTATGATAATTTCAGTGCCTTTAACTAACTATGATCACAATAAAGGCAAGCGCACCTATCGTTTAATAGTATAGTTATAGTAAGACCGAAAATATCGTATCCACAAGGACCAAGAGTATGAGTAATTACTATCTTCTTATTATCTAGCCTAAGAATTTGAGTGATTTCGTTTTAAACTAAAACTAATTAAAAGCACGACCGAGAATGAATTGGGAAAATACTTTTAGACAACTTTATGAAAGAGGCAATACCCAAGAAAGAGTCCACCTAGACTACACTTATTACTTCTGATTCATACGATTTATTCACTTGACTTAATCCACAGAAATCCCTGATTTATGTTAATATCTCTTTCAAGACTAAAAATAACTGACTCTAGGTTGATTAATTGAAATCTCTTTCTAATTAAAACCCCTATTGTCACATTAACTCGATCTATGGATTCCTTTATTAGATTTGACTATAATCTGGTAGATTTACATCGTCCTATATCTAGGATTGCATTCCACTCCACTTAATTATGTTGATCTACTTTAAACAAGGACTTTTGCTCCTCTGAATAAGCACATTCGACTTGAATCAATAACCTAAATTATTAAAACAAGAATAAGAACTCACAATTAAGAATAAGAACAAGTATTTATCTTATAAATCAAATAGTAATAAGATTCATCTAGGTATCATCCCCTCAAGTATTTAAGGGATTTAGTTTATACTGATAGAGGGAAACATCTTAAAATAAGGAAAACTACAAAACATAAAAAAACCCAAAAAATTCAAGAGAAATTGATAGGAGATCTTCAGTCTTGATGGAGATACTTCTTCCAAGCTGGTTCCAATGGCTGTCTTCGAGTATTTTCTGCTTTCTACTTCGTGTGTGTTTAGGCTCTCTCCTTAGGTGTTTTTATAGGCTTTCGAGCGCTTTTCTTAGCCTACAAGTAACCTTTTTCGAATGAAATTAGACTTAGGTTTGGCAGGGACACGCCCGTGTGACACGCTCATGTGACACGCCTGTGTGACACGCTCGTGTTCGATAGCTTAGGCTGTGCTTGATTCTGCTCGCCACACACGGCCCTATAGTCTACAACTTAGGCCGTGCTCGATTTTGCTTGTTACATATTGCCGTGTGATCTTCCTATGTGCTATAGTTCAGGTCGTGTTCATTTTTGAGGTAGGTCCATTTTGTCCTTTTTTTTGGCCCGTTTCTCATTCTTTTCGACTCCCTAAGCTCTCCTGAGTGTAAAACTTGTAATTAACGGATTAGGAACATCGAATTCATCAAATCTAATGACAATTCATCCAAAAATAAGCTAAGTATGAGGTCAAAATATGTACAACTTATGGTTTATCAAATATCCCCACACTTATGCATTTGCTTGTCCTCAAGCAAAATTCTCAACTCACAATTAACATTAACTTCTTTAATTCATAATTCTCATCAATAGTGTCTCATCATAATTCACAGATAATTCATACATTGATAATTTTAACTAAAAGAGTCTTAAAGATTCAAACAATCTAAGTCACAAATTTTTGTAGCACAAAAACATAGGTGTTTTCCCTTACCTAAATAATTACCTTTGATTCAAAACGGACAAGAATTGACATCCTCACTAAAGATTCACTCAAATCACTCAAAGTGTTTAAGGTTCAAATTAAGCACTCAAAAGTCAACCCTGAAAAGTTATTACCATAGGCTTGCATGAAAATCAAATCTCCACCACTGTAAAGTAAGATGATACACAAACCAAAAGGTCTTAAAAAGGGTTGTAACGGGGCTTGGGTTAAAGGTGTGGATAAAGGCTGAATTAAAGGGTTAGAATCGAGATTGTATTGACAATTTACCTAATTAGAAAAATAACTAATACTGGATAATTACAATTTGTAAAATAAAACGAGCTTCTTCTCAAAATGTGAGATTAACTGCTTAAGCTCAATAGTAATATATATTTTCCACTTTTTTTAAGAATAAGAACAATAATAAGACGAATTTAACAACTGAAATAAAGAATACAATTAGGCAACTGATCAAATCAAATCTCGACAAAAGGGGAGTTAATAAAATAAGAGAAGCAAAAATTAGGTTTTGGGTTAATATTAATGGGTGAGTCAAGAAACGGTTTATTAGGCTCAAATGGGTTCATTAGGGGTTAATTATGAAGGTAGGCTTTTAATGGATAAGTGGATTAAAACCTAGGTGCCTTTATCATCTCAGTATATCAAATCAAGGGTGTGGTCTCGATATGCATAATCAAAGCAAGTTCTAGAATAACAAATCAATATTGACACACTCATAACCAACAATAAAGCGAGCAAGAAAAATATATGCTCTAAAAGGCTCAAAGTCTCACAATTTGTGGTTTTTGATGTCAACTTTGCAAGTTTCAAACTTCAAAGTAATATTTAAATTTAGGGAAACAACCTAATAAATTTTTAATTCTGAAAATAGACTTATCATGCTTGATTATCTAATGTCTTAAAGTTTAAACCATCAATACACAATTACCTATGACTTAATCCAAAACATATCAATGAAAATCATAAGTTAATAGAAGTTTCATTATAATAGTAATATGAGAAAATTTACTTAAGAATAAGACATAATTTAAGGATTTTCTAATAATACTATAATTAACCTCCCCATACTTAAGATGTACATTTTCCTCAATGTACAAAGATAAATAAAGACAATATAGTAATAATATCATAAGTTAGGGAGAGATGTGAAACTTCCTGAATTTTGGATGGAATCCATGAAAAGAAGCCTGATGAATTTAGGCAGCGATGAAGGTGGAGGAGGATGCTCTGGTAGAACATTGAACCTTTTGGAATTGAGTCAATGAAGCAGCCGGCATGAACTTATGAGGAAGTTGTGGTAAATCTGTTGTAAAGTGGTCAAGCATGGGGAGAACGCGCAGGGATCCTTTCACTTTTTCGAAGCGGGGATGGCGGTCTTAGTCTTACCTCGAGTGTTAGTCATTGTGTACCTAGCATCACCATAAGTAATATCGAAATAGTCCTAAATAACATGTTATTCCTAACATAGTGAATTTAAAAGTTAAGTAAAAAGCAGTATTTAAATTAACGATACTAACGTATGGTACCCTAAGCTAATCCTAGATGGAATGAATAATAAGAACAAAATAATAAATAAAATAAAAATAAATAATGGAAAATAACTATGATTTCAAAATAAAAGGTAAAAAGAGTGACCAACGGTGGCAAGGATGGTGGCTGGTGTGGTAGCGGTGTAAAAAAAGAATAAGAGAAAGGGGAAAAGGGAGGGAGAGAAAAAGAATGAAAAAAGAGGGAAGGGGAAGTGTTTCAGGTTGAGGGAGAAAGAAAAAAAAGAAGGAGGGAAGAGGTTGGTCAGTGGTGGCTGGAGGTTGGAAGGGGGAAAGTTGCGGTGGCTAGGGTTGGGGGGAAATGTAGGGGAGAAAGTGAACAATAGAAGGGGTTAAATAGGGATTGAGGCACACGGTCGTGGCCCACGCCCGTGTTCCTTGGGCGTGTTAGCTCACACGGCCGAATCAACCGGCCGTGTGATGCTTTGTTTGCTTCTTCTACGCCCATTTAAAGGTCTCGCACACCTGTGTTACTTAATCAGTGTCGACCACGGCTTATAGGCACTGGCGTGTCGCATACCCGTGTGACTTTCTTAGTTTCAACCACGGCTTCTAAGAACGGGCGTGTCGCATACTCGTGTCATTCATTCAGTATCGCCCACAGTCTTAAGGCACGCCCATGTGGGTTATCGCATGTCGTGTTCTTTAGTTAGTGTCGACCACGGCTGCATCGTACAGTCGTGGCATTTTATCGCAGCCCGTGTTTTGGGGAAAATTTTTGTCCTATTCCCGCACAGTCTCCGCCACCCCAGTGTACCCACTTGTGGTGTCCACACGGCCACAGCCACGCTCGTGTGCAAGTAACACCTCAAATTTGGGCCTAGTAGGATTGGGCCTATGGGGCCTTGGGCATGGGAGCGTTTAAAATTTTTTTGAGAACAAGAGAACAACATTAACTAAGTTGTAACGCCCCAAAATCCTGAAACTTTAAAATTCTATGCACTGAGGTTGGTATGTATGAATAGCACTTAGAATATTAAGTTTAAGGTATTATCGAGATTATTTGAAGTCTTAGAGATAGGGAAGACCATAGGGAAAATTTTATTTTTCTTGTTGTAGTGGACCCTAGTCTCAGGCATTAGGCCTCTTAAGCAGATTAAGAGAAAATAGGACACAAATGGGCTTGTGGTCCAGTGGCAAGTGGAGTCACTTGGGAAGCTATAAGGTGGCGTGATGGTCAGCTGAGAAGGTCCAAGGTTCGAGGCTTAGGAGTGGCATTTTGTGGAGTGTTTATTTTGCATAAGTGGATGGCTAGAGTTGTGTTAGTTTTGAGCTCTTGCCGTGGAGAGTTTGAAGTAATCTGGTATGAGGGTTGTGGAGGAAATTTCGGATAAGATTAAGGTATTTTCGGGAGAAAAGTTAGGAGGTGAGGAGGGTGAGACTGTGGGGAAAGAAGTATTCGACTTGTGGCTCTAAAAGGAGGGGGCCGAATGCTTTGAAAGGTTCTTTGAACTTTCATTAAGTTTTCTTTTCTCCCCTTAATCAATTTTTCCGTAGCCAAATTCTTCCAATTGCCGAAATCTCCTATAGCCAAATTTATTTTTTTTTTTTTGCTGAATTCTCTCATAGCCAAACTCTTCTATTGCCGAATTACCATCATCCTTCCTTGCCAAAATTCCTATTTATGCCAAACCCTTGTTGTCACAAATCGACTATTATCTACAATCAGTCAAGGTTAAAAGCCGAATTTAGGCCACAAGATCAAAAGTGGATTTGGTAAGTATTCGGTTAACCTCTTTTGTACATTTTGCTAAAAGCTGAAGGGCTATCAATTTTCTTGTCGTTAACCCTGTAATAAAAAGGATATGGTTCTAAGATCACGAGCGTGGCAAGAATTACAAGCGAGTGGTAAGGGTATTCAACTCGATTGTGGTTTAAGTGACTGGCCGAATGTGTGTATGATCTATAGGGGTGACTTGTGTGGGTTATGAGTCACTCGGATTTTGATGGTATATGTGTGAGTGCAGATCTAGGGGATACTTCTGATTAGTAGCTAAGGAAGGGCTATTAGAACCCGGTGGCACATAGTAAGGTTACGGTAAGGCTTCAGCTTTTGGTAGATATTTTGACTAAGTATGGGTGATTGAATGAAGGTTGGTTGGTTGTAGGTTTAAGACCAAGGATAGTTTAGCACGTTGTAGTAACCAAGTGTGTACAAACACCACACACACACGATATTGGCAATGCCGAAAAATCGGAAAGCCGAAAGTGGCTAAATGGGCCCGGTGGGCTCTGAGGCTAAGTTTGATGAAATTGTTTGGTTGGCTATACGAATTGAGTTAGTCATGCATGTTACATGACCTGGAATTATTTTGGGCCTAATAGGCCATATGGATGAGATTTGGGCCTAATGGGCCGTAAGGATGTGATTTGGGCTTGATGGGCTTTATGGGGATGTAGACAAGTGTGCTAGGGTTTAATGGACATTAGGCCTAGTTCTGAACAACAATTAAACTGCATAAGACTTAATCTAATGATTAAACATGTCCGTGGACAAGTCACCGGGTTAGAGTGTGGCAATTGACATACGCATGTCTAGGATTGGATTTAGGGAGAGCTTGGTACCTAAGCGGTCCTAGCGACCTACCTCCTCTTCTCTAGAATCTTACCAAGTGCATAGTGTCTGTTCACTCTAGCCGCAAGGATTTGTTAATGGGCCAAAGTTCATAACTAAAACCCGAGAGGGACCAAATACCCCTGATTTGAAAATTACCAAAATATCCTTAGATTTGTAAAATTACTAAAATACCCCTGATTCGTAAAATTACCAGAATACCCTTGATTTGCAGAATGACCAAAATATCCCTAATTTACAAAATTTCCAGAGTATCCCTGTTTTGCAAAATTTCCTAAATACCCTTGTAGAGTAGATTTACGAAAATACCTTTGGGTAGTGAAATGACTAAAATACCCCTAAATGCCAAAGGTGTGAAAGTGTGCATGTTGCATTCATGAAATATATGTTGCACTTGAGTGGGTTATGATGGTACGGAGGAAGATTTGAGGATCGCATAGTCGCTTGACGACCGTGGATCCATTGGTGGCTTTAAGCCCATTATAGCAGCTTTGCTGCAACGATTAAGTAGTGCCGTTGCTGGTGCTACCTTGGGAGTGTAGGGATGGGTGGGTTGGTATTTATATCCCCACAGGTGTGTAGGGTTGGAAGGGAATTGGTGTGCAGGGCTTGATTTGGGATGGGTACATTGCATTCATGTGATACTGATGTGATATGAAGCCGCTGTGGGCTAAGGCCCAATGCCACCGTTTTTTTAGCGCTTAAGCCTAATGTGACAATTGTATGTTGATTAGATTACCAAGGGTCGTACACACTGAGTTTTGAAACTCACCCCTTTTTTTAAATGTTTCAGGTGATCCTCAGTAAACGGCTCGATGTGGGAGAGGACTCGGAGATGGCCACACTACAAGATATTTAGAAGTTTTATTTATTTGTTTCAAAAGACATTATTTTAATTGCTTTATTTTCATTGGATGTAATAAGCCTTGTACTCCGTTTTAACTTTGGATTTTGAGATTTGTTGTTTCAACTATTTACTTAATTATTAAACCTGAGTAATTTCTTATGTTTAAACATGGTTTTCGAAATACTTAAAGTAGTTAAATGGGCTTTTATCATTACTTAACAAGACTCATAGATTTTGGGCTTTTAGGCCTTAAACTTTAACTTAGCAAAATTGTTTTGAATTGTGCCTTTGATGTGACATTCTTGGATTCGGCCATAACGTTTGGGCAGGGTTTGGGGTGTCATAGTGCAAGACCATATGGGTAGGGAAACCTGCGCCCATTAATTTGGTTAATTTTTAATTAGGTGCTAAAAATAAAAAATATGGATATTAATGGGGTTAGTGCTCGGGGTGCCTCCCGAGAAGCGCTTATTTAGAGTCTAAGCTCGACTAACCTTTTATTCGTATAATCATGGAGGTTCGAGGAGTTGAAATTCTTCATTCCTGCTATCAATTTTGTTAAAATAAGGTTTTAGACGAGTATCGTTTACCTTGAAGGTACCAAATTTTGGATGAGTTACCTCGACTGTACCATATGGGAAAACATTGAGTACCATGAAAGGGGTTGTTCCATTAGGTTTAGAAGTGGCAATACGAGGGTCCGCATTATCCATTAGAACTCGGTCTCCAACCTCAATTTGGGTCGTTTTATTTTTAGGCTCGTCATGGAGTCACTTTGGTTTATCGTGTTTTCTCAGTTTTTCTTTGATGAGTGTCCGCCATTCATCTAGTTCATCGATTTGTAGTCTTCTTTCCTCATGAACAGTCCTGTTATCAATATGAGAGCTAGATCATGGCTTTGTCATATTTTTCTGAGGAGTTTTTTGTAAAGGAGATTGAATATTAAGTTCGCTTACATTAACAGGATTTGTATTATCTTGATCACTAAATATTCTGACAGAATCACATGCTTGGAGTTTAATCATGTCATTACCTATACGAAGTATTATTTCCCCTGTACCAACATCAATAATGGTCCTAGCAGTTGCTAAAAAGGGTCGTCCTAAAATTAATGGAACATCACTATCCTCATTCATGTCTAAAACAACAAAGTCTACTGGGAAAATGAATTTATCAATTTTTACTAGCACATCTTCAATTATACCCCTAGGAACACTAATGGTTTTATCAGCCAATTGAATGCTCATCCTAGTTTGTTTGGGTTTCCCAAGACCTAGATTTTTAAACATTTTATAAGGCATAACATTTGATACTTGCCCTTAAATCAGCTAAAGCATTATTAATAGATAAACCACCAATTAAGTAAGGAATTGTAAAACTCCCTGGATCTTTTAATTTGCAGGGTAGTTTATTCTATAAAATCGCTGAGCCAACTGCATTTAGCTCCACATGCGATGCATCATCTAACTTTCATTTGTTTACCAAAAACTCTTTAAAAAATTTTACTGAATTGCGTATCTGCGAAAGGTCTTCAATAAACAGTAAGTTAATATGTAATTTCTTTAAAAGTTTAAGAAATTTACCGAATTGTTCATGTGTACGGTCTCTCGTCGTCGTGTTGGGGTATGGCACACGAGGTTTGTACTCTGTACTTACCAGTTTTGGTTTATTATGGCTTACCTTAGCCTTACCTTTATTCACCACATTTTCTTGCCTCGAGTTTGGTTTGTCTAACCCTTCACTATCGTGAGTAGTAATGGGATAAAGTTTCTCCTTCGGGTTAGTTTCAGTGTTGCTTAGCAAGCTACCTTGTGGTCATTTTGAGATCAAATTGGCAAGCTGACCTATTTGGTTCTCGAGCCCTTGAATCGATGCTTGCTAATTTTTGAGTATTGTTTGTGTTTTGAAAATGGGTTTCTAACACTGAGATGAATTTTTTAACATCTCCTCAAGGTTTGGCTTCTTCTCCTCTGGGTAAGGTTGTTGTTGAAAGCCTGGAGGGGGTTGTTGTCTCTGATTTCCTTAACCACCCCATGAGAAGTTTGGGTGGTTCCTCTAACCTGGATTGTAAGTGTTACGATAGGGATTATTCTGAGGTCTAGAGGGTGTCGATCTTTGGTGTTTAAAGGCTGAATCAGTCATTAAGGTAAGGTGGTGACAATCCCTTTTGGTTTCGGGATTCATGCTAAAGCCGATTGGTGCTTGGATTTCTAATGATGCATTTAAGTTGATTGTAGGGAGGAGTACAACCCGAATCAGTGGATCTTCGGGGTTTGATTGCCGATCTAGGTAAAGGTTCTAGTGTTTCAAATCTATTCCTTATTCTTTTAAAAGCCGAAGGCTAACCATTTGTGGGTTTTAGTGCTTGGCCGATTGTAAGGGGGGATCAGCACGTAGTTTCGGGATTTGGTTGGAAACCAAATCAGCATTAAGGAAGGGGGAAGGCAACGTTTCCGGATCTCGCTAGTTTCGCGTAGTTTCGGGATTTCACTTAGATCTACGAATAGCCAGGTGTGTAACCTTACACACTTCATTAATGTTACATGTTATTGTGTTTATTGTTAAAATCGATTAGCCATTGAAATCAGTGATTTTGCCTTGTGGGCATGAGCGTGGACTCCGGGTAAGTCCCCTATTATGTGATTTTTGATATACATCGTCATGTTACTGTTAAATGCTATGCTATGCGTTATTTGCATGACTACATGATATTATGACACGTATGATATGGACATGATGATGGGATTGATGAGAGGAGGGGGAGGATTTTTTGGACTGTCACCAGTGGTTTTGACCACACGACAGGTTGGCCCCGTCTTTGATATTGTTACTTGTGACTAAGTCCCAGTGGTTTTGACCACTAGTGGTTTTAACCACATATATGATATTGTGACTACGGTCGCCAGTGGTTTTGACCACATATGGATGTTGTGACTTGTCCCAGTGGTTTGGTACCACAGTGGGTTGGCCCCACATGATTGACCACATGATGGGTTGGCCCCATCACTTGATTCGTGACTACGGTCACCAGTGGTTTTGACTACATCGATATATTTGTGACTACAGTCACCAGTGGTTTTGACCACCAGTGGTTTTGACCACACGGGGTAGATAAAGGAGATTGGATGGTTAGATTATGGGGTCGCATGATTCGCATGTTCTAATAATGATTTGTGTAAGTGCTATTCCATCGGGTTGCGGATTTATACACTGAGTCTTGGTGACTCACCCCTTCCCTTGTATTTTGCAGATGAGGCATAGATCGCGGATATGGAGCCGAGGAGGACTCGAGGTGGCCATGCAGAATTATTTTTCATGTTTTGACTTTAAACTACTATTTCGGTTTTATTTATTTACTTTAAATTTGGTTTTGGGTTTTGTAATAAGGCCGTTCAGTTTTATTTTGGGTTTTTAATTACTTGCTTTAATTTTGATTATATTATGCATGTGCTTAATGAATGGATTGCTTAAGTAACTGGGTAAAAAGCAAGGTTTTCAAAAAACTATACCTTATGTCGGGATTTTCAAACGTTACCATCGGGTAACATTACTCACAAGGTAATAACATCGTTAATAAGGATGAATTCAAACCTAAATTTTCAATGACTTCAAAAACAAATGATTTTAAACTTGACTATGCTTAACTCACTCGGTTTTTAATAAGTATCTACAGTTGTTCCAAAACATATCTTTCGGATTTAAAAGCAACATTAAAACGATTTTAACATCACTTTATATGGGGTCTTCTAAACCTTAAAATGATAAAAGAGTTTTCAATAGAAACAAACTGGGAAACTTGTTTTCTTCAAAATGTTTTCACCCTGTATCATGCCAAATTCGGTCGTGGTGTGTTGATCGGGTTTGGGGTGTTACATTCCAAATGATGAATGAGTGGTTCACTCAACATATTCATATGAACCCGGCTGCTCAACAACCTCTACCCTTTCTTAATCCCCACTCTGTACCTATAGCTCCTCAAGAAGTCGAGCCTTCAGTTGACAAGATCCGTAAACATGGGACTGAAGAGTTCAGAGCTAATGTTGATGTTGACTTTGAGAGAGCCAAGTTTTGGCTTGAAAACGCGATTAGAGTGTTTGATGAGCTTTCTTGCATGCCAGCTAAATGTTTAAAGTGTGCTATATCCCTTTTGAGAGATATTGCGTATTAGTGGTGGAATACATTAGTATCAGTGGTGCCGAGGGAGAGATTTACTTGGGAATTCTTTTAGACTGAATTCCGAAAGAAATACATCAGTCAACGGTTTCTGGATCAAAAGCATAAAGAGTTTGTAGAATTGAAACAAGGCTACATGACTGTAACCGAGTATGAAAGAGAATTCGTACAGTTAAGCAAGTATGCTCGAGAGTATGTGCCTACTGAAGAAATAATGTGCAAGCGGTTTGTTGATGGGCTAAACGAAGATATTATACTTCTGGTTGGGATTTTAGATTTAAAAGAATTTTTTGTGTTAGTTGAATAGGCTTGCAAAGCCGAAGACTTTAGCTGAGAAAAGAGAAAGGTTGATTCAGAGGCAAGAGACTCTAGGAAGAGATCGATGAGTAAACCTTATCAGTCCTCGTCGAAGAAATTCGAAGACTATTTTAACCGATAGATAGCTTCAGTGGGATATTTTAATCGGGATTGTGGAAAGCATTATAGCAGCCCTAAAGCTCAAACTACATCAGTACCAAGTGTTGGCAATGTGAAAGATTTTAAAACTAAGTGTCAACATTGTAGAAGACAGCATTTTAGATAGTGCTGGGTGAAAAATAATAATAGAGCTTGTTACAGTTGTGGTTCACGAGATCATTTTTAAGAGATTGTCCCAAGTTAAATGACAAAGATAAATCTCAGAATGTAAGATCGAGTAATACCGCTAGTCGAGGGAGGCTGTCGAGAAATGTGGGAAATACAAGTTGTAATCATGGTACAACAAGAGATTCTACAGTGAAATCTGAGGCTAGAGTACCTTCTGGAGCTTACGCTATTTGCGCTCACGAAGATGCGTCATCACCTGATGTCATTACTGGTACATTTTCTCTTTACGACACTAATGTTATTTCATTAATTGATCTTGGGTCTACTCATTGGTATATATGTATGAATTTGGTGTCTAATAAGAGTTTTCCTGTTGAGTCTACTGAATTTGGGATTAAAGTATCGAACCCCTTAGGCAAGTATGTTTTAGTTAACAAAGTATGCAAGAACTATCCTTTAATGACTCGAGGTTACTGTTTCCCACGGATTTGATAGTTTTACCATTTGATGAGTTCGATGTGATTCTGGGTATGGATTGTTTGACCCTACATGATGCCGTGGTGAACTGTAGATGAAAGAATATAGAATTGAAATGTTAGAATAATGAAATTCTTCGGATTGAATCTGATGAGTCGGGTGGTTTACCAATAGTGATTTCATCAATGTCAGCTCAGAGGTATGTGAGAAAAGGTTGCGAAGCTTATCTCGCTTATGTTTTAGATACTAAAGTGGCTGAAAAGAAGGTTGAATTAGTGCCAATCATTTGTGAATATTCGGATGTATTTCTTGAAGAATTATCGAGATTACTGCCTATTAGAGAGGTCGAGTTTGGTATTGAATTAGTACCGGGAACAATGCCTATATCAATAGCTCCGTACAGAATGGCTCCAACAAAGGTGAAAGAGTTGAAAGCTCAGTTGTAGGAGTTAACAGATAGAGGTTTTGTATGACCTAGTTTTTTGCCCTGGGGTGCGCCAGTATTGTTTGTTAAAAAGAAAGACGGGTCAATGAGAATGTGTATAGACTATCGTCAGCTCAAACAAAGTTTTGATAAAGAAAAAGTAGCCGTTGCCAGGAATAGATGATTTGTTTGATCACTTGAAAGGTGCAACAATGTTTTTGAAGATTGATTTGAGGTCAGCTTATTATCAGTTGCGAGTTAAAGACTTGGATGTACCAAAAACTGCATTCAGAACGAGGTATGGACATTATGAATTCCTTGTTATGCCTTTTGGCTTGACTAATGCTCCTACCATTTTTATGGATTTGATGAATCAAATTTTTAGACTTTATTTAGACAGATTTTTTGTTGTGTTCATTGATGATATTCTAATCTATTGACGACATGAGTTTGAGCATGCCGAGCATTTCAGGATTGTATTGCAAACCTTGAGAGACAAGCAACTGTATGCTAAATTCAGCAAATGTGATTTCTGGAAATATGAGTTCTGGCTCTGGGAAGTTGGATTTTTGGGACATATAATCTTGGCATATGGTATTCGAGTTGACCCGAACAAGATTTCTTGAGTTATTGATTGGAAACCACCAAGAAATGTATCCAAGGTTAGAAGTTTTTTGAGATTGGCTGGTTACTATCGACACTTTGTTAAAGGGTTCTCAATGATTGATACGTTGATGACCAGATTAGTACAGAAAGATGTGAAGTTTGAATGGTCCGAGAAATGTCAACAAAGTTTTGATCAATTGAAAGCATTATTGACAGAGGCATTGGTGTTAGTTCAGCATGAGTCGGGTAAAGGATTCGTAATTTTTAGTGATGCTCATTAAATGGCCTGGGTTGTGTTTTGATGCAGGAAGGAAAAGTTGTAGCTTATGCCTCGAGGTAGTTGAAGTCGCACAAAAAGAATTATCCAACGTACGATCTAGGTTTAGCTGCGATAGTGTTTGCATTGAAAATTTGGCGTCATTATTTGTTTGGTGAGAAATGCCATGTTTATACCGGCCACAAAAGTTTGAAATATCTAATGACTCAGAAAGATTTGAACTTGCAACAGCGAAGATGGTTAGAATTCCTAAAAGACTATGAATTAGTAATTGACTATCATCCGGGGAGAGCTAATGTAGTTGCTGAAGCTTTGAGCGAAAAGTCCTTATTTGCTTTACGTGCTTTGAACACACAATTAGCTTTGTCTGATGACAGTTCGATAGTAGCTGAGTTGAAAGCAATACCGTTATTTCTACAGCAGATTTGTGAGGCTCAAAAAGTTGATAATGAATTGCAAGGAAAACGAGCTCAGTGTGAATCAACTTTTGATTCAAAGTTTCAAATGGGGCATAATGAATATTTGATGTTTCATGATAGAATATGTGTACCAAGAAATTCTGAGCTCATTCAGAAGATTCTAAATGAAGCACACACTAGTTTTTTATCAGTACATCAAGGAAGCACAAAAATGTATAACGATTTGAAATAACTTTATTGGTGGCACGGCATGAAACGAGACATCTTAGAATTTTTTTCGAAATGTTTAATTTGACAGCAAGTCAAAGCTGAGCATCAAGTGCCGCTAGGTTTATTACAGCCTATTATGATTCCTGACTGGAAATGAGATAGAGTAACAATGGATTTTGTACTGGGTTTGCCCTTATCTTTGAAAAAGAAAAATGCGATTTGGGTTGTTGCTGATAGATTGATGAAATCAGCTCATTTCATTCTGGTACATACAGATTTCTAGCTTCATAAATTAATTGAGTTGTATATTTCTGAAAATGTGAGATTACATGGTGTTCCCCTATCTATTGTTTCAGATAGAGATTCAAAATTTACTTCATGATTCTGGAAGAAATTGCAAGAAGCTTTGGGTCCAAAGCTGCATTTTAGCACTGTGTTTCATCCCCAAACGGATGGTCAATCCGAACGAGTTATTAAGATACTTGAGGATATGTTGCGTTGTTGCATTCTTGAGTTTGAAGGTAGTTGGGAGAAATATCAACCAATGGTTGAATTTGCGTATAATAACAGCTTTCAATTGAGTATTAAAATGGAACTGTACAAAGTTCTATACGGCCGTAACTGTAGAACATTATTGTACTGGACTGAGCTTAGCAAAAATAAGATTCACGGGGTTGATCTGATCAAAGAGACTGAAGAAAAAGTGAAAGTAATTCGCGACAGTTTGAAAGCAGCGTCGAATCGACAGAAACTGTACGCAGACTTGAAACAGAAAGATATTGAGTTTCAGGCCGGGGATAAAGTGTTTTTGAAAGTATCGCCGTGGAAAAAGATATTGCGGTTTCGTCGGAAAGGGAAATTAAGTCCGCAATTCATTGGACTGTATGAGATTACTGAGTGAGTTGGGCCAATGGCATATCGACTATCTTTACCATCTGAGTTAGAAAAGATACATAATGTATTTCACGTATCGATGCTATGAAGATATAGATCAGATCCTTCGCACGTTATTTCTCCAACTGAAGTTGAGATACAGTTAGATTTATCATACAGTGAAGAACTGATTCGAATTTTAGCTCGTGAGATCAAAAAGCTGAGAAATAAGAAAATCGATTAGTGAAAGTATTGTGGCATTGACATGGGATTGAAGAAGCTACATGGGAACCCGAGGAAGCTATGAGAAAACAATACCCAAACCTACTCACTGGTAAGATTTTCGAGGACGAAAATCCCTAAAGGGGAGAGTTGAATAGCCCGGTTTTAGCTAAATCAGAATAGTGGTTTTGGGACCATAATTCTGAGGTCAAAATATTTATTTTATTTTTATTTCAAGGTTTACAGCATGATTGAATCTATGTGTGAAAGTTTCATGAAGAAATTTTATCGTTTGAATGGTCAATTTGATGAAGAGGACTAAATTGCGTAAAGCATAAAACTTGAGTTCTAATAGCTAAAGGTGTCTAATAGCTATAGAACTTTAAAGTACAGGTCCTTATATTGTAATTAGACCATTGGAAATATAAGTGGACAAAGATGGACATATATTAAGGTGTTTTTAATGGTTTATATTAAAGGTTAATATTGCAAATTGGTTATTTAAGTATATTAAAATAAAACAAAATAAAATCATCACTTAATATCATCATATTCAACTGAATTTGAGAAGAGGAAAACCATTCTCTTAGGTTTTTCATTCGGCCATGTTCAATAGCTAATTAAGGTATGGTTTTTGTCCCGTTTTTGATGATTTCTATGTTTTGGCAATCATTGCAGCTCAATCTAGCTAGCTCGTACCTTCGATTTCAAAACTGTTAACATTTTTGAGTGTTGCCATTGATGTATATATGTGTTCTTGGATGTTTGATGTTGAAATATGAATATTTGTTATGAGTTATACAAGTTTTGTTAAATAATTTTTAGTGAAATTGCAAAATAGGGATTAAATTAAGAAAAGTGTAAAGTTAGTGGTTAAAATGTGAAATAAATGCAAATTATGGGCTGCTAGGGGCATTATTGTAATTCGGCTAGCATGGGTTAGTCTTCAATTTCATTAATTTGTGATTTTTGTGAAATAAGGACTAAATTGTAAAAATGTGAAATTTTAGGGGTAAAAGTGCAAACTGCCCAAATTTGTGTTTTGGATTAAATTGAATAAAGTAGTGGTTGAATAAGCTGAATTTGATATTATATGGATCAAGAAAAGTGGAATTCGGACCGAGATCGGAGGAAAACTATAGCTATTAACTAAACAACTCGATTCGTCCTTTTTGCGTCTGAGGTAAGTTCGTATGTGATAAACATTATTACAATTGTGCTTTTTTAAAGCTTTGATATTGCATAAATTGTATACATGAGATTGCGGTCATGCTCGATGATAAATCAACTTAGCACTTAATGTACGATTCGAGATAGCTTCGGCTATTTATGGCACTTAGTGTACGATCTGGAATAGCTTCGGCTATATATGGAACTTAGTGTGCAAGACTAAGATAGCTTCAGGTATGTAAGGCACTTAGTGTGCAGGATTATAATAGCTTCGGCTATGCGATGGCACATAGTGTGCGAAACATTGAGTATTCGACAATGTTACGAGAAGGTATGAGTTCGTTATGAATTTGTACAGGTATGTACATGTAAGTATGAGGTTCAAATAGAAAAGGTTATGACTTTGCATATAAGTATATGCATAAGCTTATGGAAGGTTTGATATTATCATGAATTATACATTAACTTGTTCAAATTGATGAGTTTTGTTTTATGAATTGTTGTGTATATTTAATACGAACTTACTAAGTTTTGTAGCTTACATTGTTTGTTTTTCCCGTGTTTTATAGAGAATTCAAAGCTAGCTCGGATTCGGGGGTCGTCAGAGACTATGTCACATTATCCAACGATCTACTTGGTACTTTTGAGTTGTGTTTATATGGTATACAGCATGTATAGGCTTGAGTCATTTTGGTATGTTTGATGAACATGTATTTTGAGCCATTTGAGTTTGCTTATGATAATGAATTTGATGATGTTTATAAATGTGTAAATGGTTCTATTTGAGTTTGGTAATTGACATATATTGTGTGGCTGAAGTTGAATCTATAATGCTAAATGATATTAGGTAATTTGGAAAGCTATGTGCTTGAGAATTGGTGATTGATAATGTATGTATGAAATGGTTTAGTTGATTGGATTGATTATGTGAATCAGGTATGAAATTAGATGATAAATCGTAGCATATTTGTAAATTATATTGATTGATATTATTTGGATGCATATTTGTACCTTTAATTGGTACCATTTGTGCCTGTGTAGGTATGTGCAAAATGGGTGGCAAAAATGGCTTGGTAAATGGCCCAGTTTTGTCCACACGAGTAGAGACACGGGCGTGTGTCTCAATTATGTTTGACACACGGTCATGTTATATGGCCGTGTGTCCCCTATTGTTGAAGTTGATTTGAATTCAGTATGCTCCACACGATCTCACACACGGGCGTGTGACTAGAGGTGTGGTACAAGTTAGTATACCGCTTAATTGGCACACGGCCTAGCACACGGGCGTGTGACTTGGTCGTATTGCATAAGCCAGTATACCCTACAGGTTTAGCACAGCCTAGTACACGGCCAAGCACACAGGCGTGTGTGGCCACTTCAAAGGGCACACGGGCTAGACACACCGGCGTGTGGTCAGCCGTGTGACCCAAGTTAGTAT
Source organism: Gossypium bickii (assembly GCA_025503065.1). Lineage (NCBI taxonomy): Eukaryota > Viridiplantae > Streptophyta > Magnoliopsida > Malvales > Malvaceae > Gossypium > Gossypium bickii. Next base: position 27,196,357 of record CP106714.1, on the reverse strand, counting down.
GTACCCCCTGTTTTCACATGATTGGTGACACGAGCGTGTTTAGTGGCCATGTGAGACACACGGACTGCCCACACGAGCGTGTGTCCCTTGTTTGAAGCAAAAATTTTATAAATGTGGAAAAGTTTCCTGAGTTATCGGTTTAGTCTTGAACCATTTCTAATGCATGTTTAAGGCCTCGTAGGCCCTTATAAGGGACAATGTGATTGTGTGGAATTATTTATGAGAATGTATGCTATATGTTGTGAATTGATCGGTAATACCTCATAACCCTATTTCGGCATTGAATACGAGTTAGGGGTGTTACACAGCTCACAAACATCCCACATCCTGACCCAATACGCTTGTTTGGCTTGCAAAATGACCCTTGAAGACTCCTTCAATTTACATTCAAACCCCTCCACTATTCAGGCCTTTCAAGATTTTCCCCTACATAAAAATAGCATGTTTGAAATCTTCAAACAAGCCACATGTGTGGCCGGCCATGGGGGGAGTCTTTGGATGCTAATTTTGGCTATTTTTACCAACCTCTTAACCTATAAATACCCCATTGGCTGCTCACTTCAAACACATCTCAAAACCATTCATTCTTCACCTCTCTCTCACTTTTCTCTCTCCATTGTTCTTCATTTTCTTCCCAATTCCCTTATCAATTTCACCTCTTGAAAAAGAGTCCTTCAACCTCCATTTGGAGCAGCATTCAAGTGTTTATGGAAGCCTTGGTTCAATAATAATAAGCGGAGAGGGAGGAGCGGAGCAAACTAGTCAATCCTCAAAGAAACACCGGATTTGATTCTTGTTCCTTATTCTTTTAATTTTATTGTTGTTGTTATGAACATGTCTATGAATATTTGTGATGTTGGTATGTTTAATTTAATTAATATGGCTTAAATTTAATTCGTGTTAGGTTGATTGCATTTAGTCTACTTGAGTTATTAAAATTGTATTTGTGTTGTTATAGGCCTTGGTAAGATGTTTGACTAAGTAAAACCATAACTAAGTTATTCTAGCATTTTAGTCATATATGTCCACTACATTGTAAATACCAAAATGACCATATTCAACCATGTCAAAGAACATTCCATTACACACATTTTAAATACCATTTCAACTTTCATCATTTAAGCATCATAAAGACCATAAAACCAACCATCATAAGGTTACATATATATACCATAATTACAAGCCAAAACATAATGGCTATAACATCAACCAAAACAGCTATAGATGTGCATATTTAACCAATTATCACTTAACTTGTTTTCATGCCTAAACATAACATAATTGATACATAACAACCACACCAATTTTGGTCATTTCAAAGCATACACCAATTTGACCATATTAACCACAACCAACAATATATAAATAGTACCTTAAGTACCTCAAATCCAAGGCAACATTTCATGCCATAATCATCAACCAAAACGACATATATACCAAACTCATCAATTAAACATTAGACATAGTACACCTATACATGCCATTATAACCTTAACCAAAACATCAAAATCTACCGATATAATCGATGGATAGTGTGATGGATCTCTGACAAGCTTTCAACCTGATCGAACTTCCGATAATCTGAAAAGTAAAGGAAAAACAACTACGTAAGCAATGAATGCTTAGTAAGCTAATATAACTTTAGTCATATCAATTCATTTCAATTATGAAATTTATACATATAAAAAATAATCCTATTCCAACATCGCAAGATTAATGAAACCATAATGAACAACTCACAAAGTGAATAAAACCACAACATCACATATACATATCATCTTTACCATAGTAAGATTTTATAAAACATTAAACCTTTTTAAATTTTCTTATTTTCATTTTCATTTCATTATTTTCCATTGCATTTACTTTCTTTAACTTAAATAACAACATCAATTCAACACATCATTCCTTGTTTCATCATTTTACACTTCAAGTATGAACTTACTATTTCATTACCTTTCCACATCCGTTTCATATGCATAACACACAAGACATAAGCATATCATCCAACCATAGCCACAATGTAGTGCATTCAAACATAGCTATTTTCGAATTAATCACATGATAAAACATTTCATAAGAAATTTCATAATTTAAACCCTACCACTTTTTCATGAACACAAGCATATTTCCATTTGAGCACTTACCATTTCAATGCAACTTATAAGTAAACATAATACCATTCAACAAATAGCTTGGCACATGCCTAAGCATCAAAACAACACATGTTAGCATATTTGAACATATTTTATATAAATTCAATATTGATAACCATTTATTCTCAACATGTAACACTTGAGTTTATTACTCATCTCAACTTACATAATTTCCATGTATCATCATATCAAAGATGTTCATATATGTACATGACATAATACATATCATTCTCTTACCATTTCTTATCTGAATAATGCCAAGTGAACTGTTTAGAATACCATTGGATACCCGAGATCACACATAGTGTGCTAACTCATATAATTGTAATCCACCAATTCCTGTACATGTATGTTTACATGAGCTGTGAATCAGAATACTCACACGAGATGTGAAAATGGGCCTGCTCACACGAGTTGTGGGTCAGAAGATAGCTACACAATGTTGCTCACACGAGCTGTGGAGTATCTGCAACACATGTTGGACCTCTGCCATTGGTAGGACGTTCAAGACAAGCACCCGAATCATGTAAACCCTAATGACATGTCATTTGTATCCTATGAATTCCTAAGGTTCAAATGGGGCTCGGTAGTGGTTGTATGTTGTTGGATTTACGCGTTCCATAACACGGTAAATTGCATACTAACATATATATATTGATTTAATCACAATATAATCATATATTAACATTCAATTTAATCAAGAATTTATAGAATACAGTTCATAAGAACTTACCTAGCTAATTTGTAGAAATACCAAAGTTTAGGGGCATTTTAGTAATTTTTTATTTTCCTCGATTTTCCACCCGATCTTGATCTAAATTAATAATTTCATTCATTTTTATCAATTTAGATAGTAAAACAATGTATTTCATGAAATTTGGGAATTTTTGACTTTTTACAAAATTGCCCCTAAAGTTTTACTTTTATTCAATTTAGTCTCAAAGCCCAAAACATACAAATTAACCATTTTTAATGCCAAATTATAACAGCAGAATATTCATGGCACCCATATCAGACCATATTTGTCTTAATTTCACATCAAATCCTTGTATTTATACTATTTTAACAATTTAGTCCCTAATCAGAAAATTCATCAAAAATCACTTAACATGTAACGCCCCTCACCCGGGTCCGTCGCCAGAACAGGGTACGAGGCATTACCAAACATGATCCAAGCAATTTCACAAAATTTAAAATGTAAAATCCATATAAATTAAAACTTTTCCATACATAGTCATCACACTCTCATTCGACCAATTCAAGCATTATCATAAACATATAACTTGATTAATATTGAACATTATCAATACCCATAAACAAAATAAACCATCAAATTTTTAAAGGCCAATATTTTAGCCTAATTCATGGTTACAAGTAACAAAACAATTAAGCCTTCTATACACGCCATAATTCCTAAAATATTGTTTTCAAAATACCAAAAGAAGGCTGATAGTGTGGATGGATCTCTGATGATCACCGAATCCCGAACTAGCTTGGTGACACTATAGGACAAGGAAAAGAAAAGAGAATAAGCATATAGATTAGTAAGTAAGTATATAAATAATAAATAATGGATTTAACATGTTTACAATATAACACAATCATATCTACATTCAAATTTACTATTTATTCAAGGTTCGAAGCATGCTGTCTATTCGAATAACAGTCACTAAATTATTTTTATCTGGAGATACGAAACCCCAAATTAAGGTTCGTTAATTTTCCATAAAACTAGACTCATTTATATCCTTAGCATAAAATTTTTAGAATTTTTTGTTTATCCAATAATTACAGTTTATTCATTAAAATTTCTCATGTTTCACTGTTCGACTATTCTAACCTCTCTTCACTACAAATAAATTTTCTCCTCGTACAGAATTCAGATGAACTTCTTGTTTAGTTCATTTGAAATTAGACGCATTCAGAATTTTAGGCATATACATTTTATCTCATAATTTTTTTTTTTTACAATTGTTAATGATTTTTCCAAGACAGAACATGGGATCACATAATCATTCTGAACCAGTCTCACAAAAAATCAAATATCTCAAAATATACAAATCATTTGTTTGCTATGTTTCTTTTATATGAAAATAGACTCAATAAGATTTAAATCAATATCTCATACAACTTATAATTAAATTTTTACTATTTTTGGTGATTTTTCAAATTCATGTTACTCCTACTGTCCAAAGCAGTTCTTTTGTAAATTTTTTCTCTCTCTCACTTTAGTTGTGTTCATCACTTGCCTATACCAATCTTTCCAATTTCCGATTACATATCGAGCATATTGCTCATACATTATACATGCATATACCTAAACTCATTACTACAAATTCACACATAATTTCACTTAATCGAATTCCCCGTTGAACTCTTTGGAATAATAACGAATACACGATGGTTTCGCACACGGCCCACCTTCGAAATTAAAGCTCTCTTGTAGACATAGTGGCCTTCACTTAGTACCACTCATGTGACCTAGCTCGATTGTACACATAATTCTGGCTCTCTTCTACACATAGTGGCCTTCACTTAGTACCACTCATGTGACCTAGCCATCTCGTAGCTTTCTTGTCTACATGGCGTCCAACACTAGGAATGTAACACCCTGGTTTAGGGGTTATGCGTTCGTGCATAATTCGAGTGATAGTAGGCTTGGAGTATGTTTGGACATGTTTTAAGGGTTTCGGGAACTTTAAGTTATAAGGGAATGCTTCGGAAAAAAAATTTGATTTAAGTGTAAAAAGGGGAAACTGGGCAAGAAGGCCTTAAAATAATTTTGTGGAGTTTAGGACACAAGAAAGGAATTGGCAATGTGGCTTGGGCGCTAAGTGCAAAGGGAGTGCCAAGGGGAAGGGGTTCGAATAACATGGGAAGCAGTTGGGCTTTTATTTTTTTTTTTAGCGTTGAAAAGGGAGTTGGGCTAGTTTGGCTTTAAAGGAATTTTGTGGGAATTGTTTAGCAAAAAGGAAGGCTGTGGTAGAGTGGCTTCAGTGCGCTGCTTAAGAGCTTGGGGAGGAGGTCATTAAGAACCTGGGTTTGAATCCTGGCGGCAGCAGTGAAGGGTTTTTATTTTTGTTTTGGTGCGTTAAAAGGAAGGAACTAATGAAGTAGGGCTTAAAAGAAAATCTGGCGCGTTTTTGACACAAACAACGCCTTGGCCGAATGGCCTGGGGCGCTACCTGGCTGCTTGTTCCACCAGGTCCTGTGTTCGAACCATGGAGGCTGCAGTTGGGGTTCTATTTTTTTGCTGCTGGTGTGAAGAGGTGGAGTGAAGGTGGACGGCACATGGGAGCTTCAAATAGATAAGATTAAACTGAAGTTGTTTAGTCCTTTTTGAATTCGACTGGTGGGTAAGTGATAAGCATGCTTTATTTTAATTATTTTTGATAATTGTAGGATTATTTTACTTAGTTTAAAATTAGTAAATAGGAGATAAAATATGGATAAAATAGTGAGGGAGTTGGCTAATTCAAATTGGTTTGAATTAGTGGCCATAAGTGATGGCTGAATCTTGGTTTCTTCATGTGGGAGGAGTGGCCGAATTCTATAAATAGGGGGGATTGCCGAAATTATTCTTTTAGTCTCTTATCGAAAATTAGTATTTGTGTCTCCTAAATTCTGCTAGTAGCCGAATGTTCACTTGAACCCCCACAAACCTCATTTTGTCTACTTCTATTTCTTTGGTTCTTAAGCTGAATTATTCACCCTTTCATATATTTTTTTTATTGTGCTAAGCCGAAACCTTACCCTCCCAAAATATTCCCTATTCACTTTGTTCTCCATTTTAATTGTTGACCGAATACCAACATTCTCTCTCTCATTTCTTTTGTTTTCTTTCATCGCTTTGCAAGCCGAATCTCTCCCTTTTATTGCCGAAATCTCCCTTTTCTATTTGTCTTCATCTTGGCCGAATAGTAGAGTGGTGCTGATCTCCTTGGGGGTGTCTCTTTCAATCGTTGGAAAAGGTAAGTAATGGTAGCCGAATGCCTATTGCTATCCCCTCCTTGTGTTCTGTCGACTTTTTCAAGGTAAGAACTGATTTCGGCTTTTGTTTGGAAACATGTTAATCGCTTGTTGGGACCAACGTGTTGTAGGGTCTCCGGGATTTGGAAGCAAGCAAGCAAAGACTTCACCCTTGGGTATTCGGTTGGTAAGTGGGGGGTAAGGATTTGTTTTAATAGTCTATCCCTTTAGGTATTCGAAAAGCCGAAGGCTTGTAAGGCTAATCATTTGCGTTTTAAGGGTGTGGCCGATTGTCAGAGGTGAACCATCGCTTGGCTCGGGATTTGGTAGGAAACCAAATCGGTTGTAAGGTAAGGGGTAAGTGATTCATTAATATTCGGCCATGGGCCTTATTTCGGGTACTTAAGTGTTGACCCACTCTGACATTGGTTTATAGGGCAAATCGGCAAAAGTAGCAGGCTTTTGGGGAACTAAGATCTTTTGGTAAGGATGTTAAGTTATGGTTCTCTTCTTTTTAAGACCTCGTACGCGAAGTGTTCTGATTAAGTACCGTCGATGGATGCGGATACCAGTCTAGAGGAAAAAGGGAAAGCCCTTATCCCGAAGTTTAAGAAAAGAGCTGTCTTGGCAGTTCGGGATTGGCCACCGGGGTGTGGGACAGCAGCAGAAGAAAGCTATAGGCAGATAGCTGTAGTCTCTCTTAGTGATAGCGTCGGGATCGAAAGTCTAGAGCTTCAGGTTATAAGGTGTGTAGCTAGCCTACTGTTTCCGAGATTTATACGATAATTGCATGTGTAATATGTTTACTAACAAGTGCAGTGATAAGTGTGATATAGATACCCTTAAAGGGTATGACGATGATCAGGTTAGTATCAAACCTGTTGTGATGTGACCATTGATGTGTATATGTGAGTATGCCTATGATTATGAATAACATGTGCATGCATTATCATGGTTTTATTGTATGTTGTGTGTGCATAGGTGGGCTATGAAAGAAGGTACGAGTGTACTTCGAGTACGTGGTTGATGAGTAGCTATGTGCCTCATCGTGATTGATATCGGCTATGTGCCATATCGTGGATTGATGAGTGACTATGTGTCCCATCGTGATTTGGTGTTAGCTACGGCTACATCGTGGATTGGCGTTGACTGAGGTTGCATTGTGGATTTTGTGCTTAATTGCACGTGGATGGCGTTGAATGCCTTTGTGGAGTTAAAAGGAGAGGGTGATTTAATAATCCCCTGGTGTGTGGTAGGCTGGATAAGGGGGTGTGTAGAGGATGGACCTTAGGCTTGGGTCGGGATTCATTATTGCATAATTGTGGTATGTGAATACATGTGATTGTGGACTTGAATAAGTAATGGGCTAAGCCCAGCATGTGGAGGGTATGTGGCTAATTACCCGGTTACTTGATAAGTGTTATGAGTATGGGCCAAGCCCAGAATGTGATATAATCTGAACATGATATATGATATCTGATGCATGGGTTATTATGTGGTTAGCATGTGGGTGGAATTCAGTGGTTAATTACACATCGAAGTGCATGTGACTCACCCAACTTATTAAACATCGCAGGTGATTCGTGATTAATGGACCGGGTTGGAGTGGATACAAAGGTGGCCATGCAGAAGCAGAATTTCATGCAGAAGTTGTTTTCCTATTTAATAGAATTTATCATTTTCAGTATGTTTAAGTATTTGAATAAGTTTTTATTGTAATAAGGCCCAATTAAATTATTTGAGTATTTATATTAAGTCAAGGACAAATGACGATTAAATTATTATTTTAAAATCGGTTTATTTTCGGCAAACTATATCTTAAAACATAAGTTAAGGTTTTGATTCGGATATTTTATATCAAGCTTATATTATTTAATAATTTTTAAAGGGACATGGTTTTTGAATGGTTTTTGAATAAGTACAAATTTTTCAAGTTCCACCACAAGTAAGAATATTTTTATACGTTTTTCCGCAGTGACATACCAGATCCGGTCAGGACTTGTGAGCCGGGTTTGGGGTGTTACAAGGAACCACTCATTCGACCTAGATACTCATAACCTGTAGCTTTCTTGCACACATGGTGAAAGTCCCTTATCATCCATGTGGCCTAGCTACATATCAAAATTTTCCATCTCGTAGCTTTCTTGTGCACACGGTGAAGGTCCCTTATCACTCGTGTAACCTAGCTACATATTGTCCGTATCTCTCGGTTTTTCGAAGGTTGAAACGGGAAGTACTTCACTTTCTAATAATTTATTTCATTCATTCAATAGTCAATTTTGATTCAAAAATCAGTTACAATACATAAAATATGCTGAATTATAAAAATGGCAATAAAAGTAATGAATTATTTACATACTACTTACCTCGGTGCAAAATATGGCCAAATTTGCAATTTAGTCCTTAACCTTGACTTTACCTCGTTCAAGGTTGATTCCACGTTCTTCACGATCTATAATAACACATTTAGCTTATTTAATATTTATACTATTTAATTCAGTCCAAAAATCACATTATGACAAAATTACATTTGCCCCCTAACTTTTACAAAATTACGAATTTGCCCCTAGGCTCGAAAATTAAACTTCATGCTATTTTCTTATATTTTATGACATACTGATAATTTTTTCCTTCTATGGCAACATCAAATTCTCAGTCTAACATGTACTTATGAACATTAGGTATTTTTATCGATTATGTCGTTTTACTTGTTTTCACGTAAAATCGCTTAGCAAAAGTTGTTTAACATAATTTCAGTCTTAATATTCTATAATAAAACATCAAAATAAACACATTTTGGGTATTTTTCCAAATATGAACGCTAGGTTAAATTATTACTAGAATAAGCTAAACCAAGTTATCGGGATTCCAAAAACGTAAAGAACATGAAAAATGGGGCTTGGATTGACTTACTATGGAGTCACCCCTTGAAGATTCAGCCTAAGGAAGAAGATGACAGCCTTTTTCCATCTTCTTCCCATTTATTTTCTTTTATTTGACATTTTACTAAAATACCCTTCATTAAAATTTTAGTTATTTCTACCTATGCATGTCCATTTTTGTCCCTAAAAAATATAATGGTCTAATTACGATTTAAGGACCCCTACTTTAGATATACACTTCAATTTAATCCTTTAGCATCTAGAACTCTCATTTATCAACTTTTACAATTAAGCCCTAATAAGCAAATTAGACATGAAATTCATAAAATTTTCTATCGATACTCTAACACATGCATCCAATCATTCGGTAAATCATAAAAATTAATCAAAATAAACTTTTCTATCTCGGATTCATGGCTTTGCAACCACTGTTCCGTTTAAGCCCTATTTCGGGATGTTACATAACAAAATACTTTTAAATACCAACTCTGAAATATCTCTTTTCATTCCTTCCCACCAGTACATTTTCTTCAAATCATTATACATCTTTATACTACCTGGGTGAATAGATAAAGAACTACTATGTGCTTCCTGTAAGATCTTCTGAATAAGCTCGTCATTCTTGGGTACACTTACTCTGTCTCTGAACAACAAACAACCATCAGAACCGATCTGAAAATCAGACTCTACACTTGACTCGCACTATGCTCTTTTAGCTTGCAACTCACTGTCAACTTTCTGAGCTTCACGAATTTCTTCAAGAAACATCGGTTTAGCTCTCAACTTAGCTATAATGAAACCGTCATCTGATAAAGCCAAGCTAGTATTCAAAGCTCTCAATGCAAATAAAAAATTTCTACTCAATGCATCAGCAACAACATTTGCTTTACCCGGGTGATAATCGATCACTAGCTCATAATCGTTAATCAACTCTAACCATCTTCTTTGCCTCAGATTCAAGTCTTTCTGAGTCATCAAGTATTTCAAACTTTTATGATCAGTGAATATTCGACACTTCTCGCCATACAAATGATGTCTCCAAATTTTCAGAGCAAATACAATGGCAGCCAGCTCTAAATCATACGTCGGGTAATTTTTCTCATGTGGTTTTAGCTGTCTAGAGGCATAAGCAATTACTTTACCTTCCTGCATAAGTACACAACTCAATCCATTCAAGGATACATCACTGTAAATCACAAACTCTTTACCTGGTTCTAGTTGTACTAAGATAGGAGCTCCAATCAACAATGCCTTTAACTTGTCAAAACTCTGCTGACACTTCTCAGTCCATTCAAACTTGACATCCTTCTGTAGCAATTTCGTCAATGGGGTAGATATCATGGAAAATCCCTCTACAAATCGTCTGTAATAACCAGCTAATCCCAGAAAACTTCTAACCTCAGATACATTCCTGGGAGGCTTCCACTCAACAATGGCTGAAATCTTGCTCGGGTCAACTCTAATACCTTCACCTAAGACAACGTGTCCAAGGAATCCGACTTCTCGGAGCCAGAACTCTCTTTTGCTAAACTTGGCATACAACTGATTATCTCTCAAAGTCTGTAAGATAGTTCTCAAATGCTCTACATGCTCAGTCTCATCATGAGAATAAATCAAGATATCATCAATGAACACGACTACAAACTTATCCAAGTAAGGTCTCAAAATTCGGTTTATTAAGTCCATGAAAATGGCAGGAGCATTAGTCAAGCCAAATGGCATCACAAGAAACTCATAATGACCATACCTAGTTGGGAAAGCAGTCTTCGGAACACCTGACTCTTTAACTCGTAACTGGCCCGGATCTCAAATTTATCTTAGAGAACACAGTGGCTCCCTTCAATTGATCAAATAAGTCATTAATTTTAGGTAGTGGAAACCTATTTTTTATTGTTACCTTGTTAAGTTGCCGATAATCTATGCACAATCTCATTGAACCATCTTTCTTTTTCACAAATAGGACTGGTGCACCCCAGGGTGAACAACTAGGTCTTGTAAAGCCTTTATTAGTTAATTCCTGCAGCTGAGCTTTCAATTCTTTCAATTCCAATGGGGCCATTCTATATGGAGCAATAGAGATGGGTGTGGTACCTAGAATCAACTCAATACCAAACTCAACTTCTCTAACAGGAGGCAAACCAGGTAATTCTTCCGGAAACACATCTTGGTACTCGCATACCACTGGCACTGACTCAATTTTCAGCTCTGGATCTTTAGTGTTTAACATAAAAGCAAGATAAGCTTCATACCCTTTTCTTAAACAGAAATCATAGCAAATGAACTATCTGACTCATCTGAGTTAACCCGAAGAATTTTACCAGTTTCACATTTCAGCTCAATGAATTTCTTCCCACAATTCACTATCACATTATGTGCAGTCAGCCAATCCATACCAAGAATCATATCAAACTCGTCAAATGGCAATAGCATGATATCGGCCAGAAAACAATGACCTCTAATCATTAAAGGGCAATTTCTACATACTTTATCTACTAACACATGCTTGCCTAATGGATTCAATATTTTAATCACAAATTCTGTAGATTCTATAGGCATACTTATACTAGGCATCAATTTCAAACAAACATAGGAATGGGTCGAGCCTGGATCAATCAAAGCAACAACATTAATATCATGTAGAGAAAATGTACCCATAATTACATCGGGGGAAAATGCCTCTTCACGAGCTCAGATGGCATATGTCCTGGAAGGTGCTCTAGCTTTTAGTCTCACAGGTGGGTCTTTCATCACACTTTTACTGCTAACTCCACTTCCGGTATTTCTCGAAGATCTACCTCTATTAGCAGTGTTAGTCTGTCTAGCACTCTGAAATTTTTCTTCCTTAGCTTTCTCCGGACAATCTTTAATAAAATGCTCGCAAGAACCACACCTGAAACAAGCTAGACTAGTTCCCCAACACTCACCGAAATGTTGCCACCACAATGCTGACACTCAGGTTTACTAGACTTCACATTGTTCACACTTGCCACTGAAGTAGCTTGAGTTTTAGACCCAAAATACGATTTTCCACGGTCTCAATGTGAATACTCAACTGAAGTTGTCCTTCGAGGATTTATCTCTCTGGGTCTTTTTGACTGGGTTTGGAACGACTTACTCATCAGTCTCTTTCTTGCATCTCGAACCTCAATAGTAGCTTTCCTTTTTTCTTTGTTTAATTCCTCAGCTTTAAGAGCTCGGTCGACCAATACCACAAATTCTTTCAGTTCCAGAATTCCCACAAACACTTTAATGTCCTCATTAAGCCCATCCTCAAATCTCTTGCACATGATAGCCTGGGTGGACACGCATTCCTTGGCACACTTGCTGAGTCTAACAAATTCACGTTCGTACTCTGCCATAGACATCTTGCCCTGCTTCAATTCAAGGAACTCTTTCTATTTCTGATCAATAAACCGCTGACTTATGTATTTCTTTCTAAATTCTTCCTGGAAGAAGTCCCAAGTAATCCTTTCTTTTGGCACCACTGCTACTAAATTCTTCCACCTATGGTAGACCAAATCTCTCAAAAGGGATACAACACATTTTAAACACTCTTCCGGTGTACACGAGAGCTCATCAAACACACGGATCGAGTTTTCAAGCCAAAACTCCGCTTTCTCAGGATCATCATCAATATTTGATATAAACTCTTCTGTTCCTTTCTTCTTAATTTTGTCGACCGGAGGCTTGTTCATTTTTACCAAATCCATGCATTGGGGAACTACAGGAACCGTCTGAGGTATGGGAGGTGGTGGGGGAGGTTGAGCATTCGTGTTTGCTTGAATAAACTCAGTATACCAATTACTCATCATTTGGAGGAAGGCTTCCCGAGCCCTCTCCTTGTCCAAGAGTTTTAGATCTATCTCCTACTGGCGCGGTCCCTTACGCGGGAGCTGGCGTGTTACTTTCAGCATCGTGAGCAGCAGCTCGGTCGGGATCCATTTACTATATAAAAAAAACTTCAAATTGTTAGGAGTCATCACACTCTCATAGTATATTTATGGCATGTATAACTAGACTTTCACACACGCTATGTTAGTCCGAGAACCGACTAAACCATAACTCTGATACCACTAAATGTAACGCCCTTCACCCGGGTCCTTCGCCGGAACAAGGTACGAGGCATTACCGAACATGATCCAAGCAATTTCACATAATTTAAAATGTAAAATCCATATAAATTAAAACTTTTCCAAACATAGTCATCACACTCTCATTCCACCAATTCAAGCGTTATCATAAACATATAACTTGATTAATATTGAACATTATCAATACCCATAAACAAAATAAACCATTAAATTTTTAAAGGCCAGTATTTCAGCCTAATTCGTGACTACATGTAACAAAACAATTAAGCCTTCTATACACGCCATAATTCCCAAAATATTGTTTTCAAAATACCAAAAGAAGGCTGATAGTGTGGATGAATCTCCGACGATCACTGAATCCCGAACTAGCTTGGTGACACTATAGGACAAGGAAAAGAAAAGAGAATAAGCATATAGCTTAGTAAGTGGGTATATAAATAATAAATAATGGATTTAACATGTTTACAATATAACACAATCATATCTACATTCAAATTTACTATTTATTCAAGTTCGAAGCATGCTATCTATTCGAGTCACAGTCACTAAATCATTTTTATCTAGAGCTACGAAACCCCAAATTAAGGTCCACTAATTTTCCCTGAAACTAGACTCATTTATCTTCTTACCATAAAATTTTTAGATTTTTTGGTTTATCCAATAAGTATAGTTTATTCATTAAAATTTCCCCTATTTCACTGTTTGACTATTCTGACCTCTCTTCACTACGAATAAATTTTCTCATACAGAATTCAGATGATCTTCTTGTTTAGTTTGTATGAAACTAGACTCATTCAAAATTTCAGGTATATAAATTATATCTCATAATTATTTTTGTAAAATTTTTAATGAGTTTTCCAAGACAAAATAGGGGATCACATAATCATTCTGAACCAGTCTCACAAAAATTCAAATATCTCAAAATATATAAATCATTTGTTTTCTATGTTTCTTTTATATGAAAATAGACTCAATAAGATTTAAATCAATATCTTATAAAACATATAATTAAATTTCTACTATTTTTGGTGATTTTTGAAATTCACGTCACTGCTACTGTCCAAAGCAGTTCTATTGTAAATTTTTGCTCTCTCTCACTTTAGTTGTGTTCATCACTTGCCTATACCAATATTTCCAATTTTCGATTACATATCGAGCATATTGCTCATACGTTATACATAATATACCCACACTCATTACTACAAATTCACACATAATTTCACTTAATCAATTTTCCCGTTGAACGCTTTAGAATAATAACAGATACACGGTGGTTTCGTACACAGCCCACCTTTGAAATTGAAGCTCTCTTATACACATAGTGGCCTTCACTTAGTACCACTCATGTGACCTAGCTCGATTTTTCACATAATTTTGGCTCTCTTCTACACATAGTGGCCTTCGCTTAGTATCACTCATGTGACCTAGCCATCTCGTAGCTTTCTTGTCTACATGGCGTCCAACACTAGGAACAACTCATTCGACCTAGCTACTCATAACCTGTAGCTTTCTTGCACACATGGTGAAAGTCCCTTATCATCTATGTGGCCTAGCTACATATCAAAATTTTCCATCTCGTAGCTTTCTTGTGCACACGGTGAAGGTCCCCTATCACTCGTGTGACCTAGCTACATATTGTCTGTATCTCTCGATTTTCTGAAGGTTGAAACGGGAAGTACTTCACTTTCTAATAGTTTATTTCATTCCTTCAATAGTCAATTTTGATTCAAAAATCAGTTACAATACATAAAATATGCTGAATTATAAAAAGTCAATAAAAGTAATGAATTATTTACATACTACTTACCTCGGTGCAAAATATGGCCAAATTTGTAATTTAGTCCTTAACCTTGCCTTTAGCTCGTTCAAGGTCGATTCTACGTTCTTCTCAATCTATAATAACACATTTAGCTTATTTAATATTTATACTATTTAATTCAGTCCAAAAATCATATTTTGGCAAAATTACATTTTTCCCCCTAACTTTCACAAAATTATGAATTTACCCCTAGGCTCGAAAATTAAACTTCATGCTATTTTCTTATATTCTATGACATGCTGATCATTTTTCCCTTCTATGGTAACATCAAATTCTCAGTCTAACATGTACTTATGAAATTAGGTATTTTTATCGATTATGTCATTTTACTTGTTTTCACGTAAAATCGCTTAGCAAAAGTTGTTTAACATAATTTCAGCATTCATATTCTATCATAAAACATAAAAAAAAACACATTTCACCTATGGGTATTTTCCCAAATATGAACCCTAGGTTAAATTATTACTAGAATAAGCTAAACCAAGTTATCGGGATTCCAAAAACATAAAGAACATGAAAAACGGGGCTTGGATTGACTTACTATGGAGCTTGGAAGCTTGAAAACCCTAGCTATGGAGTCCCCCTTGAAGATTCGGCCTAAGGATGAAGATGACAACCTTTTTCCATCTTTTTTCCATTTAATTTCTTTTATTTGACATTTTACTAAAATACCCTTCATTAAAATTTTAGTTATTTCTACCTATGCATGTCCATTTTTGTCCATGAAAACATAATGGTCTAATTACCATTTAAGGACCCCTACTTTAGATATACACTTCAATTTAATCCTTTAGCATCTAGAACTCTCATTTAACAACTTTTACAATTAAGCCCTAATAAGCAAATTAGACATGAAATTCATAAAATTTTCTATCGATACTCTAACACATGCATCCAATCAATCGGTAAATCATAAAAATTATTCAAAATAAACTTTTATATCTTGGATTCGTGCTTTTGCAACCACTGTTCCGTTTAGGCCCTATTTCGGGATGTTACATAACAAAATACTTTTAAATACCAAATAACATTTCAAATTCATCATTTATCATAAAAAATCACTACATTCATCAATTTTCAAAATCGAAGGTATGGGCTAGCTGGACCTAGTTGCAACGATCTCAAAAACATAAAAATTATTGAAAACGGGGCTAAAACAGACTTACATGCATCATCACAAAGTAAGCCGAAGCTTCAAGGTCTTCCATGGAGTTTTTCTCCATTCAAAATCGTTGAAGAAGACATTAAGATGATGATAAAACATTATGGTTTTATTTTATTTTAATACAATTATCAAATTACCATATGAACCTTAGTTAATAATTAAATAAAACATCATATTCATGTCCATTATTTTCCACTAAAACCCTGAGTAGTCTAATTACCATTTAAGTCCCTTTTCCTTAATTCAAATAACCATATAATAACTCAAATCAAATAATGATCAAATTTTACATCTTTTATGATTTAGTCCCTTTTAATTAATTAACTATCGAAACGTTAACAATTTTCAGCAAAAGTTTAATACCACCTTAATGACACTCCGTAAATATTTATTAAAATTTTTATGGCTCAGTTTATAGAAACAAGGTCCCGATACCTCATTTTCTAAAACCACTTGACCGATCTTACCCCTTGAACTTAATAAATCGCTTATATAACATAAGTTATCAAATCAAAAACCTTTTAAACACCATGTTTAACTCGTAAATATTAAATAATAATATTTACGAACTTACTCGTCGAATTTGGTGGCCCCGAAACCACTATTTCTGACACCACTAGAAAATAGGCTGTTACAAGTAGGACATTCAAGACCAGCTGTAACACCCCAAACCCGGCCCAGACGTTGTGGCCAAGTCAGGCAATATCACATTGAAGTGTTTTTCGAAAACATTGTTTCTTTAGAAAATCCATGCTTATTATGAAATCTCATTTATGAATCATAACAGAAATTTAGGGTATCTTGTTCTTTTAAAACTCAAGTTATTTTAGTAGAACGTTAATCATATTAGTTTCTTACTATACTTTAAAACCATGTTTGATGCGGAAGCTTTTATCATAAGCTACGAAAACGTGGTGTTTTGGAAACCCTTTATCTTTTGAAAAACCACGTTCTACTACTACTCAGATGTGAATTAAAATAAGTAAAATCCCCAAATTAAAATTTAAAAATTAAAGATGCCTTATTACATAACAAAAAACCCAAATTAAATTTATAGGAAATAAACTCAAATATATAAATATGTGTGGTTGTGTGGCCACCTCCGAATCCCTCACAGCACCGATCCGCCTAAGATTAGGGATTACCTGTACAGGTAAACAGAGAGGTGAGTTTACAAAAACTCAGTGTGTAACCCCATGCAAATAAATAGCCAATCATGCTTTAGGCAAGTACATTCTGGGCCTAAGCCCAAATCAATAACAGTTCAGTTTAGTTGGGCCTTATCCCATTACAGTATCAATATCAGTGTGGGCCTTAGCCCATTTTAGTGACAGTAACAGTTTAGGCATGCAATCAGAAATCCTACTCATCCAGCCTCTACACTCCACTCCGTCCAACCCAACACTCCATGTGGGGATAAATCACCCACCCATCCCTACACTCCAAAAATTAGCACTGGTTGCGGCACTAAACAGTATTTACAGCAGAGCTGCCAATACAGTACACTTCCTCCAATCATAATAATCCTATCCCCATGCAACATATCATACA
Source organism: Gossypium bickii (assembly GCA_025503065.1). Classification (NCBI taxonomy): domain Eukaryota; kingdom Viridiplantae; phylum Streptophyta; class Magnoliopsida; order Malvales; family Malvaceae; genus Gossypium; species Gossypium bickii. Next base: position 27,178,724 of record CP106714.1, on the reverse strand, counting down.
TGTATGCAACATATATATCGTGGCATGCTCATATACAGTCATACATAACACAAAGCATACAGTCATTTTATAACATAGGGGAATAACAGTCATTTTATATCAGTTTGGGGGTCTAGGTATAATTACTGACCCATCAGTAGGTCCACAGTCGTCTCGGGTGGCCGTGCAACCTGAACAGTGAAACAGTTTAAATGGGCCCAAGGCCCATAATGTGGGACCATGTGGGCCCACACGATAGTGTGGCCCACATAGCCCAGAATTGGTCTCAGCCATGTAAATAACATAGCTCAGCACAACATTCTCCACACACTGGTGTGGTTTACCCGTGTAGGGCCCACAAGCCTATTGGGCCCACACGACCTATTTCGGCCCAACATGGCCCAAAACGACCGAAGACCACGAAATCGTCATGGTGGCCTCAGTAGTCTAACGCTCACATTTTATGCATTCAGATTACCACACGAGCGAGCGCACACTTGTGTTGTGTCAATTGTCATACTTTTTCGACTTTTGCCGGTTTACTATTTGGGTAATGTTTACACAACTGGTTTCTATTATTCATGAACAGTCGCTCAAGCACTCACCAACCTACATTTGGTCAATCAAACACCACCATCAGTCTTACTTGACGGTTAACAAGAAAGCCCAAATCAATAATCCATTCATAGAGTAGCGTTACCTTCAATCGAACCACGGTGATTCCCCACGAATCTTAGTTTTTAGCGATTGATTAGGAGTTCCCAGAATCCTTCCTTAACTGACATACAATTGCCATCAGTTAACACATAAGGCAGAAGAAGAAAAGGAATGATGATTCTTTTATAGAACTTACTGAAGGAGAGCAAGAGAACTGAATAGAGGATGGATTCGGCACTAGTACAGCCTTTCACCTTCGATTTATAGCTACCAAACATAGTTAAACAAAACCCCATTTTAGTAACTCAAAAGCCAAAACTTCCAGTGCCATACTCACTTACCAAAAAGAAAGGAGTCAATCGACAGAAGAAGAGGACTGGTTTTGGTAGTAATCAGAACTAAAAATCGATAGCATAATACTTGAAGAAGGAGAGGAGAACCGGCTTAGGGGAGAAGAGAGAAAAGAAATCGAATGAGGCAACTAAGGTTTGTTTGGCCAACACAGTGCCAATTGGGAAGAGGAAATATTCGGTCAACACAGGGGAAAGAAGAAAAGAGGAGATGAAAAGAAAAGAAAGGTGTATTTAGCCAAGGAGAAAAGTTGTCAAAAAGTGCAACAGAATGCAGTGCAAACACCCTCGCTGTAACACCCCATACCCGAGTCCGAGGCTAATACCGGATAAGAGACATTACTATGCTTGAACTTTCTTAAACATGTCCTTACGGTCTATACATTTCATATGCCTACGAGGCCTCAGACTTTCATCCCGAAACTTTCGAAACCCATCTAAAAACTTTCTCTCAAAAGAGGGGTCACACGCCCCTGTAACTTGGGACACACCCGTGCATCCCTAAGACATGCCCGTGTCTCCCACCCGTGGTGGATACTGACAAATCACACACGGCCTTGGCACTCCCGTGGCCCTAGCCCTTGTGTCATACTTTGATATACTGACTTATTCACACGGTCTAAAGCACACGCCCATGTGCTAACTGTGTGTCTCATACGGCCTGAACAAACGGTCGTGTGGTTAGCCCGTGGTCTATTCTTACTTAAGACACTAAGGTGTAGAGGACATACAGCCTAGACACACGCCCGTGTGTCTGTCCGTGTGGTCACTTAAAGGCTATCTACTAAGCCTTTTACCACTCTCATATGCATACATTCATATATCATCACATAATTTCACATAGCTTCAATATAACTCTTGAATTAAAGACATTTAATCAAAGGAGAAATAAAGCCTTCATCCCATACGCTAGGGAGAACTATATCCAATACAATTACAACAACTTAAGCCATCACTGATGGCTATACACAACCAAACTATAAATTCTATTAGGCCAACACAATTTGGCTACATCAGTTTGAACTTAATCAACTTTAAAAGAATCCCTATACATGCCATGACTCATAAGAACTCGAAATATCATACCAGGTGTCTACTTGATAGTGTGAAAACATCTCCGACGGCTTCCAACTCGAGCTAGTTAAAAACCTATAATGGATGGGAAAGAGAAAAGGAGTAAGCAAATATGCTTAGTAAGTTCATCTGTATAAAACTGACAATTTCTAATATTCATTGAATATCCATGACCACAAGGTATTATAATGAATTTTCTTATAAATTCATGGTTACTTACTCAACCACTTTTGAAGCTTACTCATTCTACCTCTTAACACATTCTTACCATGCCACAAGCTAATTGCTTATTGAATTAGCATACATTCCTTCACTGATCACCACATGATCATATAACAACATATCAAGCATTTTCAATGAGTCACTCGTACCACTAATCTCTCGGTGGTTTCGCACTTAGCCCACCATTGAATCTCTAATAGGGTGGTATCACACACAGCACACCAATCATTCACACTTATGGTGATTTCGCACTTAGCACACCAATCGTTTATACTTATGGTGATTTCGCACTTAGCTCACCAATCATTTATAAGCAATGGTATCACACACAACCCATCGATTACTAATTAATCAGGTGGTAACACACATAGCCCACCGATAACAATATAATTGATGGTATCGCACTTAGCCCATCATTAACATCAATAAGGTGATATCGCACATTGATCACTGTTATTTTACACTCATGGATGGTAATCGACATGTATATCTTTATTTCAAATGTTCAACCAATAACATCCTCACACATTTCTATTCTTGCTTAACTGTCTACGATTCTCGTTCGCATTCACATAAAGCATTAATAAATCTATTTCATACAACTAAGGTGTATCGATTACACATAACCCACTAGGGGTTCATCATATGCTGAATTCGTTTCAAATTGTTAGATAACACTATTGAGTCTCATACGCATAATGTCCCATTAACATCATACTCTAATAGGGTCTTACGTATTTTAACATGTCGATGCCATGTCCCTGACATGGTCTTATATGAATTCTTATACCGAAGCCATATTCCAATATGGTCTTACACGGGACTATAATTATCATCATATCAAGCTATATACATTTCCCATTACTCTTAGGTTCAATTCTCTTAACCTCTCATTAAAAGATACTTCATACATTCATAGAGTAAATATACATTCCATACAACATTGGAATATTAAATTAACTCATACGTAATTGCAACATTTGCACATGAACTTACCTCGATGTCGAAAGGCTCAAAAAGGGACTTTTTGCCCACATTTCTCTTTTCTCCGTTCTAGGTCTAAAACTCATTTTCTTTGATCTAGAACAATGAAATTTACTGATTTAACCACTTATAAATCATTTTACACCATAATATACACTTTAGGCAAAAAATGACTATTTTGCCCCTACACTTTGGTAAAATTACGATTTTACCCCTAGGCTCGTAAATAAATTTTCATCACATTTTCTTGTTAAACAAGCCTACCTGAAAATTTAATCCTCTTATAACTATCCACAATTCCAACTATTTCATGCCTTAGTGAACAAATTATAACTTTTGCATTTTAGTCCTAATTAGGTGTTTTCATCACAACACCTTTCATAAAAGTTGTTTATCAACATCCCATCATTCATTTTCTTCCAAAAAAAACTCTCCAAACAACATAAACTCTATCATGGTAAGTCCTCTGACTTTCAACCATATTGCAAACTAGTCCTCTCATTAGCTAGCTTAAGCTTTGAGGACTCCAAATATACAGAAATGATCAAAAATAAACATCAAATTGACTTACTTGAATGGAGTAAAGCTTGCTGAAATTTTAAGCTTTCAAACCACTCCCATGGCTGATATTTTCGGTTGGAGAAGAAAGATAAATAAAAAGATGATAACTTTTGCTTATATCATCTTATTTTATTTATTTTTGCAACTGATATCACCAACTATTCATCATAATAAATGCTCTTGTCCCCTATGTATTTTATGACCGGTCAACTCACTTAAACAAGGCCAATTTGCACATTTGGGACCTCCAATTAAATACTCATAGCTATTTGGCACCTCTAGGAAATAAAATAGAACTTTCGCACTTTATGCGATTTAGTCCTTTTTCACAATTTAGCTAGAAATCACTAAAATTAAAACACCAAAATTTTCATGCATCATTATAAACATGTTATAACACATAGCATAACATGAAAATAGTTTTCTCTAACCTCGAATTAGTGATTCCGAGATCACTATTCTGACTAGCCCCCTAAATCAGACTGTTACACTTACCACATCCGGCTTAAGAGAAAAACAATGCAAAAACTGAAAATGGGGACAAGAGATTTCGAAAGAGAGAACAACACTTACCAAGCAATGCCGAAATTCAGAATCACCCCTCTAGCTGAATTCTTGAGTGCCAGAGTCCACTTTCGGCACACCTCTACCTCTCCCCTCACTTCTTTGATTTCATTCTAAAATCCCTCATCAAATCTCCCCACCTGATCACACCTCCCCTCAACCATTTAATTTGAATTCACCTTAACCACTTCAGTGTTTCAGTCAAACTTCAACACCTAGCAGCAAAATAAACACTCCATTGCCTTCAGCAAGATTCAAACCTTAGACCACTTGCATAGGTAACACGCCACTTACCCCCTAGACCAGCAAGCTCCTTATGTCATGCTTTACCCACAATTATTTAAAAGCCTACTAACTAAAGGCAAGGGTATTATTACCTAAAAACCAAAATATTGCACAAGCCTAGGCTTGAACCTAGAACTTCTCAGACACTCCCAAACACACCCAAATCACTTAGCCACTAAAGCAGATAGGTATTTATGATAAAAACATGCAAATATAAGTACTTAGATTTTTGGGGCGTTACACCAGCACTCGAAACATGAAATCCATAATGACATGTCATTTGTGTCCTATGAATTCCTAGGGTTCAACCGGGACTCGATAATCGTCATAGCATTGATTATCTTATACATCATTCAATTAACATTATAAGTAACATAATAACATACAATTTAAATAGCATTAATAGGATAACCATTCATACGAACTTACCTCGACAACTAAGGGCGTGAAAGTTATATCGAGCTAATTCAAAGCTTTTGACATAAACGGTTTATGGCCCACAATCGCATATTGGGCCTTAGCCCATTCAAGATGGCATACAAAAGATATGAATGCAATATGTCCCAACCCAATCTAGTTTACACGCCACCCGTACCAGCCCAACACACCGTGGGGATTTCTACAATCAACCCTCCATCCGCTACACGCCTCATACGTGGCATCAAGCCACTGGTGACAGTGTCACTAATTATAACACGTGCGGCCAACCCCCCTCTGGTACAAACCACTGGTGACAATCCCTGATATTCATATATGTGGGGGCAACCCACTGTGGTACCAAACCACTGGGACAAGTCACAGAATCACCTATATATATATGTGGTATCAAACCACCGTGGTACCAAACCACTGAGACTTAGTCACTGAATCAAATACGTGGGGCCAACCCACTGTGGTACCAGACCACTGTGACAGTTTTAATACTTCCCCTTTCACATCATAATCCAAACCCATGCATAACATACATATCGAATGAATGCAACATGCTATCGAGCAAAGTAACAGGTTACCGCATACATCTATATACTCTTAAAGGGAAAGTTAAAGTCACGTACCTGGTATCCCCAGCCATACCCACAAGGGTATTACGACTGTCTACACAGTCTTTTTGGCTTTTCAACCCATACAGTTAATAACACAAAACTAATAACAGAGTGTGAAAGTTACACACCTGTAAACACGAAGAACTAAACTATCGATCTCGTTAACACTCTCACTCGCAGGGATCACAGCAATCTGCCTATCCCATTCAGAAGCTGGCCCACAACCCGATGGAAAGTCTCGAACGGCTAACACCGCACCTTTTTTTAACTTAGGGGTAGGGACTACGACTCCAACTCCCTCCCTTTCTTGGCTGGTATTCGATTCCATGAAAGAGATCTTGGTTAGAAGATTGGGTTAAGGCATTGAAGCAGATGAAATAAGAATATACGTTCACAATGAAGAGGTTTCTTACCTAGGTCGACAAAAGTCGAAAGCTTCAGGCTTGAATTAAGAAATCGACTGAATCCCTACACAATTTCCACATTAAAAATCGGCCCTCGCAGGTATAGATTAGAAGGAATGGCCTTTCGGCCAAACATATGTTATGAACCCCTTACCTTCATTGATCGACTCCGATTTTTCCCCAAAGACCCTCCAAACGCTGGCCAGATGCAGAAAGAATATGAAAACAATGCACCATACATTTGGCCAATGCACCACAATACAAGGTTAATACTTTCGGTTTAACAATCGGTAAGAGAACAAGAAAGAATCAAAAAAGAAGAATAAGAAGAAGAAACCGAATTGAGAGAATTAGGGGAATGAGTAATGGCAATCCACTTGAACAAGAACGAAAGAAGAGGTATAAACACACTAGAGATTCGGCTAACAAGAAAGATAAGATCACACTCAGAGAGAAGAGAGAGGAGCAAGTTTCTGCTTGAGTAGATGAGAAAAAAAAGGTGAATCTCCAGGGTATGAGATAAGGATTCAGCTAGGAAGAACAAATGAAGAAAAATGATGAAGTGGAGAGGGTGATAGGAAGATCTGGTTAAGGGAATATGAAGTATAAGATGAATATGACCAAAAGAAAGAGAGAGAGGGTTGAGGGTTCGGCTTTAAGTGGAAAGAAGAATGAATGAATACTGAAAAGATGAGAGTCCCAAAGGGTGATTTCGGTCAAGAGAAGAGAAATAGAAGAAACCTTGATTGGCACAAAAGAAACGATATGGAGGAAGAAGAATTGGCTAGGTGATTCGGCAATGACCCCAAGAATGAAAGAGAACAATCTAAAAACAAAATAAGAAAAGAAAACCTCTGGTACCTAATTGGAAAACAAAATTCGACACTTCTTCTAATTGACCGAAAATGCAAAACCTAACAACCGAACAAAAGAAGGTTCGACTCTCCTAGCTCCAAGCTTAAACCGTACATGCCTACTCCACCTTTCCTCAATTCGGCCACCACTCTCTCTCTCTCCAAATCCCAAAATTTTCTCCACAATTTTCTCTCCATCCCACATTTGAAATCAGTTTGAATGAGTCCAACTCTATCTTTCTCTCATGGCCACATATTCAAATAATTTGACTTGTTCAACACCCACTCCTCAGAGTCCTAATCGAAACCCACCTCCTCTTCATTCCAACGCAAAAATAAACTCCAAAAAGGCAATCTGTGTGACTCGAACCCTTTCTCCCTACAGCTTCTCCCTGGTGACGCCACCTCAAGCACTCTAAGTGGCGCCTCCTTGCCACCTTACCACCTCCTTACTTGCGTTAGCAAAACACAAATAAATACCCTTAAGGTCTGCCTCAGCTAGCTCTCCCCTAACGGGGCTTAAAAATAAAATTTTTTTGCCAAGGCCCTAACTTACCTCTGATCCTTCTCAGAACCCCCAAACACACCAAATTAACATGTAGAACAATCCAACCCACAAAAAACACACAAAATACATAACCCCTAATTTAGGATGTTACAATCTTGGAAGTCTATTCTTGAGCGACTTCGAGCAAACGGAGCTAAAATGTTTAGGGGGATTTCTGGTGTGGCCCTAAATGTAGCTGAGTACTGGCTGGAGGCAGTCGAGTGGATTATGGATGAACTAGACTGCACGGTAGAGGAAAAATTGAAAGGAGCGGTGTCTCTTCTTTGGGATGAGGCATATTAGTGGTGGCTCACCGTGAGAGAGGGTACTTCAGCAGATCGAATTGACTGGGATTTCTTCAAGACGACATTTCAAAAGAAGTACGTTGGGGCTGAGTATGAGGAAAGCATTTCTAAATTTGGTTCAGGGAGGTAAATCTGTGGCTGAGTATGAGGCAGAATTTCTACGCCTGAGCCGTTACTCCCGAGGGATAGTTGTGATCGATTATGAACGATGTGTACGATTTGAAAATGGGTTGCGAGATGAGTTCAGGGTATTGATCGCTCCGCAGCGAAAGAGGGACTTTGCTATCTTGGTTGAAAAAGCTAAAATAGCTGAGAAGGTAAAACGAACTGAGAGGCAAAATAGAGACAAAGACAGGGGCAAAGGTAAGAGGGGTGCTGAGCCGTCGGATTAGCTGGGTGTTTTCAAAACAGGCCTAGGTTTGACAAGCCGGGACGAGTTGCAATGTCGGTTGCTGTTGGTCAGTTTCGATCATCTGCTCTGTGTGGGAAAATGCATTCTGGTGAGTGTAGGAGGAGAATCAGTGGATGTTTCAGGTGCGGATCTATGGATCATATGGTTAAACATTGTCCACAAGTAGATCAAGTACGGCCAGTTGGACAGGGTTTTGATCAGTTCAAGAGGGGTGGTCAGCAACCACAGAGGGGTCGTGGTCCAGCTAGAGGGGGTAATGGTTTCAGTCGGGGGCGTGGAGCACTGGGCAGAGGTGCTGGGAATACAGAGGCGAGACAGTCCAAGTTAGTTTATGCAGCTAGACACCGAGAGGAGGCTGATGCACCAAACTTCATAACGGGTACGTTTCTCATTTTCAGTTTGTCCTTTACTGCATTGATTGATATTGGGTTGACACATTCCTATGTTGTTAATGTAGTGTCTGGAAATTTAAACATGAACCCTGAGATTGCTTCTAGGGAGATGACTGTATTTAGCCCTTTAGGACAATCTGTAGTTGTAAACAAACTCTTTAGGATTGTGCCTCTAGAAGTACGAGGGTTGGTTTTCTCGGTTGATTTAATAAAACTGCCATTCGGGGAGTTCAATTTAATCTTAGGTATGGATTGGTTGGTGAAATATCAGGCAAACTTGGATTCTACTACTAAGCGCATGGTGTTAAGGACTCCTAAGGATAATGAAGTTTTAGTGATAGGCGAAAGGAGAAACTACTTGTCCAATGTAGTGTCTGTTTTAAAGGCGAATAGAATGGTGAGAAAAGGATGCGAGGCATTCTTAACTTTTGTTCGTGCTCTGGAGGCCAAGGAGTTGGCTGTGAAGGATGTCAGAACAGTGAAGGAGTTTTTCGATGTTTTTCCAGAGGAGCTTCCAGGGTTACCTCCGAATCGCGAGGTGGAATTCGGTATTGATCTTCTTCCAGGAACAGCGCCAGTGTCTATTGCCCCATATAGAATGGCGCCGAAGGAGTTAGTGAAACTGAAAGCCCAAATTCAAGAATTATTGGATCGTGGTTTTATCCGACCAAGTGTATCTCCGTGGGGAGCGCCGGTATTGTTCGTAAAGAAAAAGGACTAGACGATGCGTACGTGCATTGACTACTTCCAGTTGAATAAGTTGACCATCATGAACAAATACCTGCTGCCGAGAATTGACGATCTATTTGATCAGCTTAAAGGGGCTTCAGTCTTCTCGAAGATAGATTTGAGGTCAGGATATCATCAGCTTAGGGTCAAGGAAGCGGATATTCATAAGAAGGCGTTTCGAACTCGCTATGGTCACTATGAGTTTTTAGTGATACCGTTTGGATTGACGAATGCACCAGCTGTGTTCATGGATATGATGAACTGGGTATTCCAACCTTATCTGGACCGATTTGTGGTGGTGTTCATAAACGACATTCTGGTATATTCCAAGATGGAAGAAGAGCATGATTCGCATCTTCGGGTGGTTCTGTAGATTTTGAGGGGGAAGCAGCTGTACGCCAAATTCAATAAGTGTGAATTTTGGTTGAAAGAAGTTACCTTTTTGGGTCATGTTGTATCTGCAGAGGGGATTAGAGTTGATCCCTAGAAAATTGAAGCTGTGTTGGACTGGAAACCGCCTAAGTTTGTGGCGGAAATTTGAAGTTCTTGGGATTGGCCGGGTACTATAGAAGGTTTGTTGAGGGGTTCTCCTTAATTGCGGCACCCTTAACTAAGTTATTGCGGAAAAGGGTATTATTTGTGTGGATTGCTAAGCAGAAGAAAGCTTTGAGAAGCTGAAAAGGATCTTGACGGAAGCTCTGGTTTTGATTCAGCCTGAGGCTAGGAAAGAGTTCGTTATCTATTGTGATGCTTCACACACGAGGTTAGGGTGTGTGTTAATGCAATATGGAAAGGTAGTTGCGTATGCGTCTCGGCAATTAAGACCACATGAGATGAACTATCCCACGTATGATCTGGAGTTGGCTACAGTAGTGTTCACTCTGAAGATCTAGAAACATTACCTGTACGGGGAGAAGTCCATTATCTACACCGACCACAAGAGTTTAAAATATCTCCTTACTTAGAAGGAGTTAAATTTAAGGTAGTGGAAGTGGATTGAATAGTTAAAGGATTACGTCTGCTCGATCGAGTATCATCCGGGAAAAGTTAACGTGGTGGCAGATGTGTTAAGTCGGAAAGTGATATTAGATTTGAGGGCGATGTTTGCTCATCTCAGTCTGTATGATGATGGAAGTTTGTTAGATGAACTCCAAGTGAAGCCGACGTGGTCAAGTCAGATTAAAGAGAAGCAGTTATCGGATAGTGTCTTGAGTGCTCGAATTCTGCAAGTACAGAATGGTGGGGTAGAGGATTACAGTTTGAATAGTGATGGGGTTTTGTGTTTCCATGAGAGGGTTTGCATGCCAAATGATGTTGGGTTAAGACAGATGATTCTTCAAGAGGAGCATAGTAGCCCATACGCTATGCATCCTGGTGGGAGTAAGATGTATCGAGATCTACATGAACAGTTTTGGTGGCCTGGTTTGAAGCAAGATATTACTGAGTTTGTGGGTAAATGCTTGATGTATCAATCGGTGAAAGCAGAGCATCAGTTTCCTTCAGGGTTATTGTAGCTGGTGAAATTTCAACAGTGGAAATGGGAGAGGATAACGATGGACTTTGTTAGTGGGCTACCTCTTACGCCTACTAAGAAAGATTCGGTATGGGTGATTGTTGATCAGTTGATAAAGTCCGCCCATTTCATACCTGTTCGTACTAACTACTCATTGCAGAAGTTGGCTAAGCTGTATATGGCAAAGATTGTAAGGTTGCATGGGGTACTAGTATCGATCATATCAGATAGAGACCCTAGGTTTGCATCGCGTTTTTGGAAGGCGTTGCATCAAACATTGGGTACAAGATTAGACTTCAGTACAGCATTTCATCCACAGACTGATGGTCAGTCTGAAAGGGTAATTCAGATCTTGGAAGATATGTTGAGAGGTTGTGTCATTGACTTTAGGGGTAGTTGGGAGGAGTTCTTACCATTGGCAAAATTCAGATGGCGCCCTATGAAGCATTGTATGGACAGAGATGTTGAACCCCTACCTGCTGGATAGAGTTGGGTGAGTGTTAGATGTTGGGTCCGGAGTTGGTTTCAGAGACAGAGGAGAAGGTTAAGTTGATTCAAACTCGGTTAAAGGAGGCTTCTGACAGGCAAAAATCCTATGCTGATCTGAAGCGTAAGGATATAGAATTTGTTATGGGTGATCAAGTCTTCCTGAAAGTCTCACCGTGGAAAAAGGTAATGAGGGTTGGACGAAAGGGCAAGCTAAGTCCCAGGTTTATTGGGCCTTATCAGGTGTTGAAACGTGTGGGACCAGTGGCGTATCAGCTTGAGTTACCTTCAGAATTGAAACAGATACATGATGTGTTCCATGTCTCGATGTTGAGGCGCTATCATTCGGATCCATCTTACATTGTGCCAGTGGAGGAGATTGATGTAAGACCAGACCTGTCTTTCGAAGAAGAACCAGTGCAGATCTTAGATCGAGACGTAAAGGTCCTGAGGAGGAAATCAGTTCCGTTGGTCAAAGTATTGTGGCAAAATCATGGTACAGAAGAGGCTACATGGGAAGCCGAGGATGCAGTAGGATAGCAATACCTTCATCTCTTTTGACCAGGTAAATTTCGAGGCTGAAATTTCTTTAAGGGGGTAGAACTGTAACATCTCAAGTTAGGGGGTGCTGCATTTTATGTTTCTGTGTGTTTAGCTTGTTTTGCTTGCTTTTTGGTTGTGTGTAGGGTCTTGGGAAGGCCTGGGTTCGAGTTGGAGCTTTGGTTAAATTTTTGTTTTAAGGCTCTTTAGGGGGAAACTTGTAGAGGTAGGTCTTAAGTTTAATGTGTGTATTTGATGACACAAGAGAAGGAGGGGTAAAGTGGCAAGAAGAGGCCACTTAGCATGCAAGGAAGTGGCGTCACAAGGGAAGGAGAGAGGGAGAGTGTTCGAATCCCCCAAGCAGCATAAGAAGAGTATTATTTTTTTGTGCTCAAGCAAGGGAGGCGGTTAGATGGTGAACAAACTCTGAAGGATAGAGGGAAGACCAGGTCAAATAATTTGAATAGGTGGTGGAGAAGCTTTTGGGGAGTTTGAACGAGTCAAACCAAATCAAATGGGTGATGGAGAGGGAATGTAGGAGGGAATCGTGGGAGGTGATGTTGATGGTACAGTTGGCCAAATTTGGGGAGTGGGTGGAGTTGAATTTCGGCTAAGGGTGTATGGGTTGGTAAATTTCGGCATTTGGATGTGGGGAGCTGAAGTGAACCGTAGCATTTGTGTGGTTAAGTGCCAAAAGTCTTTAGGAGCTTTTAGTTTTCAATTTGGTCATTTTTCAGTCATTGTGTAAGAGTAGTGAAACCGAAACCTCAACCCTTCTTGGTATTCTCTTTTTCTCTTATTTTCTTCCCCTCTCATCGTTTCTCTCTTCAACAGAATCTAGTGCCTCATTTCTTTTCTTTCCACCATTTGTGACTTGCACCTTCTACATAACCGAAACCCCTCTTGTTCTCTTCCCCTTCTTATTTTTTTGGTGTTAGCCGAATGTCAAGGTGGTGATTTGTGTCTTCTGCATTTCTTGTCTTCCATCTACTACTTGCTTCTGCATAGCCGAACCTAAGCTGAATCTCCCTACTCTATTTGCCAATTGTTCTCCTTCAATGCCGAATGAATTTTGTGATGTTTGAAGATGAATTATGAAATATATGTGATAGATTAATATAGTTTATCTTTGAATTTTTGATGAATTTAAGTAATTTGGACTTAATTGAGAAAATAATATTTTAAGGGACTAAATTGTGAAATAAATAAAATATATGGACTTAGATGAGCATGAGTAAAATTCGGCTAGGCATGGGTAACATGAGATTTTGTGTATTCTGTGATTTTGTGAAATAATGACCAAAATGTCAAAATGTGAAAATGTGAGGGCTAAATTGTAAATTACCCTAAATATGTGTATTCGAATTAAATTGAATGATTTGTTGAATAAATGGGTTAAATTTGAATATGTATAGATCAAGAACCAAGAACCGAAGAAAACGGATTTAGATTGTGGAAACTCGAAAGAGATCGAATAGTCGAGTCTGTATGTTATCCGAATCTGAGGTAAGTCTATAAACAAATAAATATATTTGTGTTCATTTATGTATGTTCATGTGAAATCTCATTGTGATGAATGCGTACGAGAATGGTAAATATATGAAACCCGAGGAAGTATCGATAGTGTAACAATGTCTGAGAAGCCTCGTACGAACCTAGGAATAGATAGGATTACATATGTCAAGACATAGGTTTCCGATATGTGATACCATGTAAGACCACGTCTGGGACATTGGCATTGATTCGAGATTTCGTGTAAGACCACGTCTCGGACGTTGGCATCGATATGAGATTTACGTATAAGACCATGTCTGGGACATTAGCTTCGTATTGATTCGTGTAAGACCCTGTCTGGGACAGTGGCATCGATATTTCGTTACATGTAAGACCACGTCTGGGACGTTGGCATTGTACGACTATTCTGAGCATTCTGAGTATCCTATTTGATTCCGAACGGTTCAACGGGTAATTCGGAGAAATAAGAGACAAGGTGAAATGTATATTCGTTTCAGGTACGTTTGATGAGTATGCTTTTGTATAAGCATGAAAGGTGAGTATATGTACCTAGATGCAATGAATAAAATGTGATATATGTATGGATGTGCAATAAGCAAAAGTGATATTTGAGACATGATATGTGGGTGAGCAATGGCTAAGCCAATAAGCTAAAGAAAATGAATGAATTTGCCATTGGAAAATCATATTAATGACATTGTATTATTGTGCTTATATGCATTTATATTAAGTTTATTTGTATATGGCTTACTAAGCTTTTGAAAGCTTACTTTAGGTGTGTTTGCTTTATTTTATAGATCGTCGAAGCTACGAAAGGCTCGGGAATTGTCGAGGATCATCACCACACTAGCAATCTTTATTTTGGTACTTTTGAATGTGTATATAGCTAAATATGGCATGTATAGGGTAGTTGTTTTGGAATATGTCTGATATATGTACTTGGCCATGTGATATGGCTAGATATATGGTAGTGTTATGAATGAAGAGTCATGCTATATGATGTTTGGTTTTGGTATGGTTCTATGGTTAAGAAAGGGTCAAAATAATGGTAAGCTCATTTATGCATGGTAATCATATATTGGATGAATGGTTGCTATAAGGAAATGGTATGTTTGTGATGCATTTTACTTGGAAATGATTGTGAATAGATTGAGCTAATTGTTGTATAAGATGTTGCGCTTGAAATGCTTCTGAATGGTTGGGAAAGTTGGTTATTTTGGCATGAACTGTATTGGTATGATGCTTGTAGGGGTAGCATATAGTGTGGGTGGCATTTTGGGCTTGAAAATGGCCTATAATTGTCCATACGGTTTAGCACACGGGGGTGTGGCTCTACTGTGTTCCTCGTGGTTGTATTTCAAAACAACTCAGACTCGACCATGGGCTAGACACACGGGCGTGTGACTGGCCGTGTGGATCAAGTCAATTTTGACCATGGGTTGGACACATGGGCGTGTGACTGGCCGTGTGGTGCAAGTCAGTAGCGACCACGGGTGAGGAACACGGGCTTGTTCACTGCCATGTGGACAAGTCAGTATGTATGCCCTGTTTTGACACGGCTTAAACACACGGGCGTGTCTAAGGCCGTTGGAGGCACACGGCCTGCCCACACTGGTGTGTGACCTTGGTAACTTTGAAAATTTTTTAAATTTTTGGGAATTTCCTTATGTGTTCAGTTTAGTGTCGGCCCTATTCTAAAGCATGTTTAAGGTCTTGTTGACCTATTCTAGGGACTCTTGGATTAGATTCTTTGAATTAAATTATGAAATGTCTGTGAATATTTTCATTTGTCTGGTAATACCTCTTAACCTTATTTTGGTGATAGATGTGGGTTAGGGGTGTTACATTTGATTAGTATCAGAGCTACGGTTTAGTCGATTCTCAAACTAACGTAGCGTGTGAGAGTCTAGATATACATGCCATATATATGAAACGTGATAGTGTGATGAATCCTGACGTGTAAAATGTGTTTATCGTATAGCAATGGATCCCGAAAGAGCTGTAGCTGACGATGTTGAAAGCAATGCACCTGCTCCTGCTCAAGGGACAGCCCATCTGATTTGAGACCGACTACTAGCAGTCAAGAGGGAGAGGCTAAGCAAGCCGTCTTCCAAATGATGAATGAGTGGTTCACTCAGTACATAAGAACTAATCCGGCTGTTTCACAACCTCCGGTTATGAATTTGAATCTGTTGAACAAACTTCCGGTTGATAAGATCCGCAAGTATGGGGCTGAAGAGTTCAAGGCCACTAGTGATGATGATGCTGAGAAAGCCGAGTTTTGGTTAGAGAAAACTATTCGGGTATTTGATGAAATGTCACTGACTCTTGAAGAATGTATAAAGTGTGTTGTTTCTTTGTTACGAGACGTAGCTTATCAGTGGTGGAAGACTTTGATTTCTATGGTTCCAAAAGAATGGGTTACTTGGGATTTCTTCCAGTCTGAATTTTGGAAGAAATACATTAGCCAAAGATTCATTGATCATAAATGAAAAGAATTTCTGGAGTTGAAGTAGGGTCGTATGTCCATCACTGAATATGAGAGAGAGTTCGTGAGTCAGTATGCTCGGGAATGTGTATCATCGAGGCAATAATGTGCAAAAGATTTGAAGATGGCTTAAATGAAGATATCCGTTTGCTTGTTGGGATTTTGGAAATAAAAGAGTTCGTTGTGCTTGTTGATCGAGTGTGCAAAGATGAGGCACTCAGGAAAGACAAAAGAAAAGCTGAGTTTGAAGTCAGCGATGCAAGAAAGAGATTTTTGAGCAAATCATTTCATTCTACTTCAAAGAAATACAGAGATGAGTATAGCCATTCTAGAACTAATGTGGGACATTCGAATCCGAGAGATCGAGCTAGATCACAGTCAAATTCTAAAGCTCCAGCTACATCGATAGCTAGTGTGGAAAATGTCCGATCTGAACGACCTAAATGTAAGCATTGTGGTAAATGACATCGAGGTAGTTGTAAATTGAATGATTGAGCTTGTTTCAGATGTGGATTGTTAGATCCTTTCATCCGAAACTGCCCAGAGTCTGTTGAGCAAGATATTGTTCAGAATCTGAGATCCTATAATGTTTCAGCGAGAGGTAGGCCTTCCCAAAATGCAAGAAATGTTAGTGGTAGTCAGAGAACTACGAAAGACACTGTTGCCAGATCTGAGGCTAGAGCGCCTGCCAGAGCATATGCCATCCGAGCTCGTGAGGAAGCTTTATCTACAGATGTTATAACAGGTACATTTACTCTTTATGATACTTCTGTGATTGCATTGATAGACCCAGATTCTACACATTCGTATATATGCATGAACTTAGTATCCAGTAAGACTTTGCCTATAGAGTCTACTGAATTTGTTATTAGAGTATCAAACCCGTTAGGTAAAAGTGTCCTGGTTGATAAAGTATGCAAGAATTGTTCGTTGATGTTTCGAGATGTTTGTTTTTCGGCTGATATGATGCTATTATCATTTGATGAGTTTGATATAATTTTGGGTATGGACTGGTTGACACTGCATGATGCTATTGTGAATTGCAAAAGAAAGATTATTGATCTGAGATGCCAGAATGATGATATAGTTCAGATTGAGTCTAATGATTTGAATGGGTTACCTGTTGTGATATATGCGTTAAAAGCTCAGAGTTATGTGAAAAAGGGTTATGAAGCTTATTTTTCTTATGTGATTGATTCAAAAGTAACTAAAAAGAAAGTTGAATCTGTGCCTGTGGTTTGTGAATTCCCTGATGTGTTTCTTGAAGAACTACTGAGATTACCTCTGCCGTGAAGTTGAATTTAGTATTGATTTGTTATCGGGAACGACCCCTATTTTGATAGCTCCATATAGAATGGCACCAATAGAGTTGAAAGAGTTAAAATCACAGTTGCAAGATTTGACTGACAGAGGGCTTGCAAGATCGAGTTTCTCACCTTGGGGTACTCCTGTTCTATTTGTGAAAAAGAAAGATGGCATGATGAGAATGTGCATTGATTACCGTCAATTGAACAAGGTGACTATAAAGAATAAGTATCCTCTCCTAGAATCGACGATTTATTCGATCAGCTAAAATGAGGCCACTTTGTTTTCTAAGATAGATCTGAGATCGGGATATTATCAGTTGCGAGTAAAAGATTCAGATATTCCGAAAACTGCTTTTAGAACGAGGTATGGGCATTATGAGTTTTTAGTTATGCCTTTTGGACTAACAAATGCTCTTGCTGTTTTCATGGATTTGATGAACAGAGTTTTCAGACCGTATTTAGATCGATTTGTTGTTGTGTTCATTGATGATATTTTGATATATTCATGTAATGAGAATGAGCATGCTGAACATTTGAGAATTGTGTTGCAAATTTTGCAAGATAAGCAATTGTATGCAAAGTTCAGTAAATGTGAATTCTGGTTGCTTGAAGTCAGTTTTTGGGGCATATTGTGTCAGCATTTGGTATACGAGTTGATCCAAGCAAGATTTCTACTATTCTAGAATGGAAACCTCTGAAGAGTGTTTCTGAAGTCCGTAGTTTTTTGGGACTCGCTGGTTATTATCGATGGTTTGTAAAAGGCTTTTCGATGATAGCTACTCCGTTGACTAAATTGCTTTAGAAAGATGTGAGATTTGAATGGTCTGATAAATGTCAGAAAAGTTTTGATCAGTTGAAAACTCTGTTGATTGAAGCTCCAGTTTTAGTACAATCAGAATCGGGTAAAAAATTCGTGATTTATAGTGATGCTTCATTAAATGGTAAGGGATGTGTTTTGATGCAGGAAGGCAAAGTTATAGCTTATGCCTCGAGACAGTTAAAACTGCATGAAAAGAACTATCCGACACATGACCTTGAGCTAGCTGCAATTGTTTTTGCATTAAAGATTTGGTGTCATTATCTTTTCGGTGAAAAATGTCACATGTTTTCAGATCATAAAAGTTTGAAGTACCTGATGACTCAGAAAGACTTGAATCTGCGACAGAGAAGATAGTTAGAGCTGTTGAAAGATTACGAAATTATGATAGATTATCATCCGTGTAAGGCAAATGTTGTTGCTGATGCACTGAGCCAAAAATCACTGTTTGCGTTCTGTGCTGTGAATGTTCATTTAGACCTGTCTGATGATGGTTTAGTTTTAGCTAAATTGAAAGTGAAGCCGTTGTTCTTACAACAAATATGTGATGCTCAGAAAATTGATAATGAAATGATAGAGAAACGAGCCCAGTGTGATTCAAACTTTGATTCTGAATTTCGAGTTGATAATGATGATTGCTTAAGATTTCAAGATCAAATTTATGTTCTGAGAAATCCAGAGTTAATAAAGTTAATTTTGAATGAAGCTCATAACAGTCATCTATCTGTTCATTCAGGAAGTACAAAGATGTACCATGACTTGAAGCAACACTATTGGTGGTCTGGTATGAAAAAGGATATCTCTTATTTTGTATCAAAATGTTTAGTCTGTCAACAAGTAAAAGCCAAACATCAGGTTCCATCTGGTTTGCTACAACCGATTACGATACCCGAGTGGAAGTGGGACAAAGTCACGATGGATTTTGTATCTGGTTTGCCTTTGACCTCAAGAAAGAAAGATGCAATTTGGGTCATAGTTGATCGATTGATGAAATCTTCCCATTTTATTCCGGTACGATCTGATTACACGCTTGATAAGTTAGCTGAGCTTTATATTTCTGATATTGTGAGATTGCATGGAGTTATATTGTCTATTGTGTCAGATAGAGATCCAAGATTTACCTCGCAATTTTGGAAGAAATTGCAAGAGGCTTTAAGCACGAAGCTACATCTTAGTACTGCATTTCACCCACAGACAGATGGTCAGTCTGAACGAATTATTCATATTCTAGAAGATATGTTGAGATGTTGCATCCTTGAGTTTGATGGTACGTGGGAACAATATTTGCCATTGATTGAATTTGCGTATAATAATAGTTTTCAGTCGAACATCAAAATGGCACCTTATGAAGCTTTGTACGGACGTAAATGTTGAACACCTCTGTATTGGATTGAGCTCAGTGAAAATAAGATACACAGGGTCGATCTGATAAAAGACATTGAACAGAAAGTCAAAGTAATCCATAATAGTCTGAAAGCAGCGTCTGATCGTCAGAAATCCTATGCAGATTTGAAAAGAAAAGATATCGAGTTTGAGATCGGAGACAAAGTGTTCTTGATTGTTCCTCCGTGGAAGAAAGCACTCCGATTTGGACGTAAAGGCAAATTAAGTCTGGGGTTAATCGGGCTGTATGAGATCATTGAACGAATTGGACCTGTTGCGTATCGATTATTGTTGCCTCCAAAATTAGATCGGAGACAAAGTGTTCTTGATTGTTCCTCCGTGGAAGAAAGCACTCCGATTTGGACATAAAGGCAAATTAAGTCTGAGGTTAATCGGGCTGTATGAGATCATTGAACGAATTGGACCTGTTGCGTATCGATTATTGTTGCCTCCAAAATTAGAAAAGATTCATAATGTATTTCACGTGTCAATGCTTAGACCATAAAGATCTAATCCATCACATGTGATTTCTCCGTCTGAGATTGAAATCTGGTCTGATATGACTTATGAAGAGGAGCCGATTCGTATTTTGGCTCGTGAAGTGATAGAATTGCAAAATAAGAAAATTCCATTAGTTAAAGTGTTATGGCATTGACACGGGGTTGAAGAGCCTACGTAGGAGCCTGAAGATACAATGAGACAACAATATCTGAACCTATTCAACGGTAAGATTTTTGGGGATGAAAATCCCTAAGGGGGAGAATTGAAACAGCCTGCTTTAGACCCTAGCCGAAATATTGGTTTCGGGACCACAAATCCGAGTCAAAAAATATTTTAATATTATTTTCTGTGCCTACAGTATATGATTAAGTATGTGTGAAATTTCTGTGATTTAATTTTGTCAATTGTGTGTTTAATTAGAGAAAAGGAATAAATTGCAAAAAAAGTAAAAATGGAAATTTCTATGTTAATGTGTTGATTTGATATGGGATGTGTCTTAAACTAACTATGATCACAATAAAGGCAAGCGCACCTATCATTTAATAGTATAGTTATGGTAAGACCGATAATATCGTATCCACAAGGACCAAGAGTACTAGTAATTACTATCTTTTTATTATCTAGCCTAAGAATTAGAGTGATTTCGTTTATACTAAAACTAATTAAAAGCACGACAAAGAATAAATTGGAAAAATACTTTTAGACAAATTTATGAGATAAGCAATACCTAAGGAAGAATCCACCTAGACTTCACTTATTACTTTTGATTCATACGATTTATTCACTTGACTTAATCCGTAGAAATCCTTGATTTATGTTAATATCTCTTTCAATACTAAAAACAACTGACTCTAGGTTGATTAATTGAAAACTCTTTCTAATTAAAACCCCTATTGTCGCATTAACTCGATCTATGGATTCCCTTATTAGATTTGACTCTAACCTGGCAGATTTTTGTCGCCCCATTTCTAGGGTTGCAATCAACTCCGCTTAATTGTGTTGATCTACTCTTAAATAAGGACTTTTGCTCCACCGAATAAGCACATTCGACTTGAATCAATAACCTGAATTTTCAAAACAAGAATAGGAACTCACAATTAAGAATAAGAACAAGTATTTATCTTATAATTCAAATAATAATAAGATCCGTCTTAGGTTTCATCCCCTTAGGTATTTAAGGGACTTGGTTCATACTACTAAAGGAAAACATCTTAAAATAAGGATAACTACAAAACATAAGAAAACTAAAAATTTCAAAAGAAATTGATAGGAGATCTTCAGTCTTGATGGAAATCCTCCTTCCAAGCTGCTTCCTGTTGACTGTCTTCGAGTATTTTCTGCTTTACACGCCAAACCCGGCCCAACCACCATGACCGGATCTGGCATGTCACTAAGGAGATTTTAAAAGATACCGCAATTTTGAAAAATATTTTTCTTGATTTTAACATTTTATTCGGGAAACTAAATGGTTGAATAATTTGTAAAAGATATACATTTTATATTAATGCCTTAGTGAATTAAGAACCGAAATTTGATACATGCCTTAACTTAATTAAAACGTAAAATATAAATGTCTAGTAATAATAAAAGCCCAAAACAAACGAAATATAAAGCTAGTGGCCCATGGCCTTATTACAATGAAATCTAAAACCCACTAACTGAAAATATTAAAAATTAATAAACTAGTAAAGTCTTTTGCTAAATCAAAATAATCTCTCGCATGGCCACCTTGCGCTCCTCTCTCCACCCCTGGTCGATGCACTGCACTAGGTGCTACCTGAAAGATGTTAAGTAATGGGGTGAGTCACGAGACTCAGTGTGCAACCCTCATGCACCATCAGATTGGGCGTTAGCCCCACAGAACAGATAACAGAGTATAATATATCAGAAAATATGCAAAGCCCAACCCGATCCTAGGTTTCCATCCGCTACACACCACTCTTACCTACCAATCACACCATTGGGGATTTCTACAATCAACCTACACCGCTACACACCATCGATGGTAGTCATGCTACAGTTAGCTGCTCATTGTCAGATCATGGCAATAGCCACTACAACAGATCATGGCATTAGCAACTACAACAGATCATGGCAATAGCCACTACAACAGATCATGGCAAAAGCCAGTACAAAAGAACACTTCCCCTTCATTAATTACCCTACCCCGTGCAATCACAGAAATCAGCATACATGTTTATCATATCAAATTAACGGAAACATTCACTTTAGAATGACAGAGATCACTAACCTGGTGATTCGCCTTTACCATCCTCGGGTTTTCAACAGCCATGCTGATATTTCGGCATTTAACAGAATATAACAGATTTATAAGCATATACTAACAGGCAATCCAAATGGTGTGAGAATGTTACACACCTGATTAATGCGTACAACTACCCTCTATGTCGATACCCTCGCTAATCGGATCTACTGCCTTCTGTCTACAACTTTGCTCAAAAGCAGGAAGAACGCGAAGATAAGGCATCTCCTATATTCGGCCAAGGGTTAGTGTTTACCCGAATTTATACATTTAAATTAACAGATCTCCTTACCTTGAAATCCTGAAAGTAATACGATTCGAGTGCTATTGAACTCTGGCTTAGAAATCTAAGCTATTGAATCCCCTTCAAATCTCGGAATGTTGCAAATGAGAGAAAACACCCAATTAGTTAACCATATAGTCATTCGGCTAACATCTCTAAAAGCCAGAAAAAGATTAATATCTCGCGAATCGACACTTACCTTTAGTTTTCTTCAAGATTCGGCACAAGCAGACACCACAGAAGGAATTCGGCAACCACAGGAGATGAGATCCAGGGATTTTGGCTTTTGAGAAAATCTCAGAAAAGATGAACGAGAGAAATACAGATGCGTTTTCGGCTTTTAGAAGAACTAGGAATTGAAAAGATGGGCAAGGAAGTAGATAGAAAGATTCGACCAAAGAGTTTGAAAGAGAAGAGAAGGTAAATTGGCAGGGTTTCAGCAATTGGTGAGACCTCAGGGGTTTTGGTTTCTGACAGGAAAGAAAAAAAAGAAGAAGAGATGATTCTTATTTGCTGAAAGAGAGAATAACTAAAGGCTATTCTAAGAGAAAACAAATGAAAAATTCGGCACATTTCCTTGCCTATACTAAACCGATTCTCTCCCCCCCTGTGGTTAATTTCAGCCAACTCTACAACCAAATGATAGCTCTTATCCTTTCCCCCTTATCTTAATCTACTAACTAATCCAAAAGAGACTTAATTAAGTCCAATACCTCCCTCCTTTATCAACCTAATATCCACATATTTTAAACATTAAAAATCCCTAAATTTTAGCTTTGTTGTCGTCCCCCCTTACTCCCTTTTAAGTGCCGAATTTGGCCTAAAAACATGGGCTCCAAGCGGCCAACCTTGGGCTCTTAGTGATGCCAACTCCCTTCCCTCTTAGTGGCACCATTTTGCCACTGGGCCACAAGCCCATTTTGATATTTTAAACGCAGATACTTATCTTAAAGGCACTAGAGTGTCTTCACAGGAATTTAGCCAAGGCCTCAGCCCATTCTTGAGCCCAATTCGCACTTCTAATTCTCAAACTAACCCGTTAAACATACAACACACCAAAATGCACAGGCCCATTAATTTAGGATGTTACAGTTCTACCCCCTTAAAATAAATTTCGGCCTCGAAATTTACCTGATCAGAAAAGATAGGGATATTGCTGTCGCATAACATCCTCTGGCTCCCAAGTCATTTCTTCTGCACCATGGTTTCGCCACAAAACCTTTGACCAAAGGGACGGACTTCCTTCTCAACACTTTTACGTCTCGCTCCAAGATTTGCACTGGCTCCTCCTCAAAAGGCAAATCTGGCCTTACTTCAATCTCTTCCATCGGCATAATGTGCGATGGATCAGAACGGTAACGTCTTAGCATCGAGACATGAAACACGTCATGTATCTGCTCCAATTCTGAAGGCAACTCCAATCAATATGCCACTGAGCCCACACGTTCTAGTACCCGATAAGGTCCAATAAATCGGGGACTTAGCTTGCCTTTTCGACCAAACCTCATTACCTTCTTCCATGATGACACTTTCAAAAAGACTTGATCTCCCACTGCAAATTCGAACTCCTTACGCTTAAGATCTGCGTACGATTTCTACCAATCAGCCGCTTCCTTCAACTGAGCCCGAATCAACTTGACTTTCTCTTCCGTTTCCAAAACCAGTTTGGGACCCAACACCTGACGCTCACCCAACTCTGTCCAACAAGTAGGAGTACGACACCTCCGTCCATATAACGCCTCATAGGGTGCTATCTGAATACTAGATTGATATCTATTATTGTACGCAAATTCTGCCAAAGGTAAATACTCCTCACAACTACCCTAAAATTGATACTACAACCCCCTAGCATATCCTCCAAGACCTGGATTACCCTTTCAGACTGACCATCAGTCTGTAGGTGAAAAGTGGTTCTGAAGTCTAACCTTGTTCCCATTGCCTGATGAAGAGCCTTCCAAAATCTTGACGTGAACCTAGGGTCTTTATCCGATATGATCAACACAGGTACACCATGCAGTCTCACTACCTCAGCCACATACAGCTTAGCCAACCTTTGCAGAGAATAGTCGACACGAACCGGTATGAAGTGAGCAGACTTCGTCGGCCAATCAACAATCACCCAAACCGAATCTTTCTTAGTGGGCGTAAGAGGTAACCCACTAACAAAATCCATCGTGATTCTTTCCCATTTCCACTGCGGAATCTTTACCGGCTGCAATAATCCCACAGGCAACTGATGCTCCGCTTTCACCTGCTGACATGTCAGACACTTACTCACGAATTCTGTTACTTCCCTCTTCAGACCTAGCCACCAAAATTGCTCTCGTAAATCCCGATACATCTTAACTCCTCCAGGATGCATAGCGTATGGACTACTATGCACCTCCCGCAGGATATCTGCCTTAACTCAACATCCTTTGGCATACAAATTCTCTTACGGAAACACAGAACCCCATCACCATTCACACTATAGTCCTCTCCTTCACCACCTTGCACTTGCCGATTCGAGTACTCAAGCCATCATCTAGAAGTTGCTTCTCTTTGATCTGACTTGTCCACATAAGTCTTACTTGGAGTTCAGCTACCAAACTTCCATCCTCATACAGACTAAGATGAGCGAACATAGCCCTCAAACCTGCTATCGCCTTCCTACTCAGCGCATCTGCCACCACGTTAGCCTTACCCGGATGATATTCGATTGAGCAATCATAATCCTTCAAGAGCTCAATCCACCTATGTTGCCTCAGATTCAACTCCTTCTGGGTTAGGAGATACTTCATGCTCTTATGGTCCGTGTAAATAACTGACTTCTTCCCATACAGATAGTGCCTCCAAATCTTCAGAGCGAACACTACCGCCGCTAATTCTAAATCGTGCGTAGGGTAGTTCAATTCATGCGGTCTCAACTGTCGAGACGCATATGCAACAACTTTTCCATCTTGCATCAACACACATCCTAAATCCGTGTGTGATGCATCACAGTATACGGTAAATTCTTTTCCCGCCTCTGGCTGAATTAACACTGGCGCTTCCATCAAAATTCTCTTCATCTTTTCAAAGCTCTCCTACTGTTTGTCGGTCCACACAAACGGTGCTCCCTTCCTCAACAACTTAGTTAAAGGTGTCGCTATTACTGAGAACCCTTCAATGAACCTTCTGTAATACCCGGCCAATCCCAAGAAACTTCGAATCTCTGCCACAGACTTCGGCAGTTTCTAATCCAATACAGCCTCTATCTCCCGAGGGTCAACCCTAAATCCCTCTACAGAAACCACATGCCCTAAGAAAGTTACTTCCCTTAGCCAAAACTCGCACTTACTAGACTTTGCGTACAACTGCTTCTCCCTCAGAATTTGCAACACCACACGGAGATGTGCATCATGCTCCTCCTCAGACTTGGAATAAACCAGAATATCATCGATGAACACCACCATGAACCGATCAAGGTATGGTTGAAACACCCGGTTCATCATATCCATAAATGCTGCTGGCGGATTCGTCAACCTGAACGGCATCACCAAGAACTCATAATCTCCGTAGCGAGTCTGAAACGCTATCTTATGAATGTCTCCTTCCTTTACCCTTAACTAATGATATCCCGACCTTAGCAGGTATCTTATTTACCTCACGAGTATGAGACTAGTAAGTGTCATGAGATATGTAAGAATCAGTAAGAGTAAGTAAGCTTAAACAGTTGAAATTATGATGCCATTGGGTTTTTGTTAAACAAACATATTGCTATGTGCATTATATGCAAACTTACTAAGCTAAATGCTTACGTCTTTTATCCTTTATTTCAATGTAGTCCCGCCAAGCTAATCTCGTGGATCATCTTTATCGGAGCTTGAAGCACACTATCAATCGCTATTTTGGTATAGCTAAGTTGTTTTTATTAAGTATGGCATGTATAGGGAACACTTCATTTTGAGTATATGTTTTAAGAAGAGCTAAAGTATAGGCTATCAAGCTTATTATTCTTTTGTATATGGCTAAGTGATTGGCCAAGATTGACTAAGTATGTATGTTTATTTATACCAATGAAGCATGTAGTATTGTTCATGAAAGATGTAGTAATTTGAGTTGTTGAATCGAATATGAGATTGATCTTGATTTCAGGGTGGTAATTGGCTTGGTAAATAGCCTTCGAATGCATACACGGATTGACACACAGGCGTGTGTCAAGGCCGTGCGTCCCCTGCACCTTAGTACCTTAAGTCAAAATAGACTATGGGTTAATCCCACAGCCGTTTGTAACACACGGTCAGAACATGGGCGTGTGCCCCAGGCCATGTGAATATAGTCAGTGTTGACCATTGTTGGAAGACAGGGGCATGTCAAGGCTGTGTTAATATAGTCAGTGTCGACCACGGCTAGAAGACATGGGCGTGTCTTAGGGGCACATGGGCGTGTCCCGGGCCACATGGGCGTGTGACCCCTACTTTAGAGAAAAGTTTACGATTAAGCTCCGAAAGTTTTCAGATACGTGTTTAAGGCCTCGTAGGCCTATGAAATGTATGATTAGACTAAGAAAGAGAAGTTTTTAAGTCGAAACAAAATTTACAGCCCGTAAGTGCATGTTTAAGAAAGTTCAAGCATAGTAATGTCTCATACCCAGTCTCAACCTTGGACTCGGATATGGGGTGTTACAGAAGGTGAATGGCATCATCAGAAACACCATTAATTTTGAAAGTATTGCAAAACTCCAAAAAATTTGCCAAGTGATTGTTTGGATCCTCATTCTGTAAACCATCAAATTGAACAAATTGCTAAATCACCTGAACAGTGTTAGGTTTCAGCTCAAAATTATTTGCAGCAACAGCAGGTCTAACAATACTTGATTTAGTTCTTGTTAAAGTAGGTTTAGCATAATCAAACATAGTACGAGGAGCAGGATTTTGATTCACCGGGTTTGCGGCAACCATAAGAGGTAGCGAATTATTATCAGCCATCTCTTCAGTAGTATTGGTTTTGTCTTCTTGCTCTTCTTCTATGTATTGTAGACTTCGCCTTATTTCTCTTCAATTTCTGTGAACGGTATGTTCTATCTCACTGTCAAAAATCAAGGGTCCTGAAGGGTTTCTTCTTGTCATAAACTAAAATTACCTACCAGAAGCAAATAAATTATAAATAAAAATAAGAATGGCTAAAGTAATAAAAATTAAGTGTTCCTAATATCTTAGTCCCCTGCAACAACGCCAAAAACTTGATGTGTCTTAAACTAACTATGATCAAAATAAAGGGAAGCGCACTTATCGTTTAATAGTATAGTTATGGTAAGACCGGTAATATCGTATCCGCAAGGACCAAGAGTACTAGTAATTACAATCTCTTTATTATCTAGCCTAAGAATTGGAGTGATTTCGTTTATACTAAAACTAATTAAAAGCACAAAGAATAAATTGGGGAAATACTTTTAGACAACTTTATGAGATAAGCAATACCTAAGGAAGAATCCACCTAGACTTCACTTATTACTTTTGATTCATACGATTTATTCACTTGACTTAATCCGTAGAAATCCCTGATTTATGTTAATATCTCTTTCAAGACTAAAAAAACTGACTCTAGGTTGATTAATTGAAAACTCTTTCTAATTGAAACCCCTATTGTCGCATTAATGATATATGGATTCCCTTATTAGATTTGACTCTAATCCGGCAGATTTTCGTCACCCTATTTCTAGGGTTGCAATCAACTCCACTTAATTGTGTTGATATACTATTAAATAAGGACTTTTGCTCCACTGAATAAGCATATTCGACTTGAATCAATAACATGAATTATCAAAACAAGAATAAGAACTCCCATTTAAGAATAAGAACAAGTTTTTATCTTATAAATCAAATAATAATAAGATCCGTCTTAGGTTTCATCCCCTTAGGTATTTAAGGGATTTAGTTTATAATGATAAAGGAAAACATCTTAAAATAAGGATAACTACAAAACAAAACCCAAAAACTTCAAGAGAAATTGATAGGAGATCTTCAGCCTTGATGGAAATCCTCCTTCCAAGTTGCTTCCTGTTGGTTGTCGAGTATTTTCTGCCTTCTACTCAGCGTCTCCCTTTAGGTTGCCCCTTAGGGTGTTTATATAGGCTTTGGAACGCATTTCTTGGCCCCAAAGTAGCTTTTCCGAATAGAATTAAACTTGGGTTTGGCAGGGACACGCCCGTGTGACGCGCCCGAGCGTGATGGCTTGGGCCATGCTCAATTCTGCTCATCACACATGGTCGTGTGGTTTGCCCGTGTGCAGAAGTCTAGGCTGTGTTGAATTCCGAGGTAGGCCCATTTTGTCCCTTTTTGGCCTGTTTCTCGTTCTTTTCGGCTCCCTAAGCTCTCCTGAGTGTAAAACAGGAAATTAAAAGATTAGGAGCATCGAATTCATCAAATCTAATGAAAAGTCATCCAAAAATAGGCCAAGCATGGGGTTAAAATATGTGTAAATTATGTTTTATCAATATGGCTTATTAAAGGTGAAGTCCTTAAGTGGATATTATACCTTTGTTTATGCGAGTGGATACTTATGTCCATATTATACATGATTTTTATAAGGTTTAATAAAGGTTAAAATTGTAAAATGTTTAATAAGATAATTAAAACATATAATAAAACAATGGTTTCATTATTTTGGTATCATCCACCACCGAAAACAAGAAAAGAAAAGAAAGTTTAAAGCTTTTAACATTTGGTTAGCTTGAAGCAAAAATTAAGGTATGTTTTGTGTCGGTTTTTAATAATTTTTACGTTTTTGTAATCGTTGCTTTGTGTTCTTCAAAACCCATGCTTCAATTTTGTGAATTGATGAAAGTTTTGAAATGTTCCATTGTTGAACACATGAATTTTGTGATGTTTGAAGATGAATTATGAAATATATATGATAGATTAATATAGTTTGTCTTTGAATTTGATGAATTTGAGTAATTTGGACTTAATTGAGAAAATAATATTTTGAGGGACTAAATTGTAAAATAAATGAAATATATGGACTTAGATGACCATGAGTAAAATTCGGCTAGACATGGGTAACATGAGATTTTGTGTATTTTGTGATTTTGTGAAATAAGGACTAAAATGTTAAAATGTGAAAATGTGAGGGCTAAATTATAAATTACCCTAAATATGTGTATTCGAATTGAATTGAATGATTTGGTGAAAATGGGTTAAATTTGAAGATGTATAGATCAAGAACCGAAGAAAACAGATTTAAATCGCGGAAAGTTGAAAGTGATCGAATAGTCGAGTCCGTAAATTATCCGAATCCGAGGTAAGTCTATAAGCAAATAAATGTATTTGTATTGATTTATGTATGTTCATGTGAAATCTGATTGTGATGAATATGTACGAGAATGATAAATATATGAAATTTGAGGAAGTATCGATAGTGTAACAATGTCCGAGAAGCCCCATACGAACCTAGGAATAGATAGGATTACATATGTCATGACATAGGTTTCCGATATGTGACATCATGTAAGACTATGTCTGGGACGTTGGCATTGATTCGAGATTTCGTGTAGGACCATGTCTGGGACGTTGGCATCGATATGAGATTTACGTGTAAAACCATATCTGGGACATGGGCATTGTATTAATTCGTGTAAGACCCTGTCTGGGACAGTAGCATCGATATTTGGTTACATGTAAGACCACGTCTAGGACGTTGGCATTGTACGACTATTCCAAGCATTCTGAGTATCCTATTTGATTCCGAACGGTTCAATGGGCAATTCCAAGAAATAAGAGACAAGGTGAAATATGTTTCATTTCAGGTACGTTTGATGAGTATGCTTTGTATCAGCATGAAAGGTGAGTATATGTACCTAGATGCAATGAATAAAATGTGATATATGTATGGATGTGCAATAAGCAAAAGTGATATTTGAGATATGATATGTTGGTGAGCAATGGCTAAGCCAATGAGCTAAAGAAAGTGATATGAATTTGCCATTGGAAAATTATATTAATGACATTGTACTATTGTGCTTATATGCATTTATGTTAAGTTTATTTGTATCTGGCTTACTAGGCTTTTGAAAGCTTATCCTGGGTGTGTTTGCTTTGTTTCGTAGATCGTCGAAGTTACGAAAGGCTCGGGAGTCGTTGAGGATCATCACCACACTATCAATCTCTATTTTGGTACTTTTGAATGTGTATATAGCTAAATATGGCATGTATAGGCTAGTTGTTTTGGAAAATGTTTGATATATGTACCTGGCCATGTGATATGGCTAGATATATGGTTGTGTTATTAATAAAGAGTCATGCTATATGATGTTTGGTTTTGGTATGGTTCTATGGTTAAGAAAGGGTCAAAATAATGGTAAGCTCATTTATGCATGGTAAGCATATATTGGATAAATGGTTGCTATAAGGAAATGGTATGTTTGTGATGCATTTTACTTGGAAATGATTGTGAATAGATTGAGCTAATTGCTGTATAAGATGTGCTTGAGATGCTTTTGAATGCTTGGGAAAGTTGGTTATTTTGTCATGAATTGTGTTGGTATGATGCTTATAGGGATAGCCCATAGTGTGGGTGGCATTTTGGGCTTGAAAATGGCCTACAATTACCTACACGATTGAGTACACGGGCGTGTGGCTCGACTGTGTCCCTCATGGTTGTATTTAAAAACAAGTCAGACTCGACCATGGGCTAGACACACGGGCATGTGACTGGCTGTGTGGATCAAGTCAATTTCGACCACGGGTTGGACACACAGGCGTGTGACTGGCCGTGTGGTGCAAGTTAGTAGCGACCACAGGTGAGGCACACGGGCGCTTTCACGGTCGTGTGGACAAGTCAGTATGTATGCCCTGTTTTGACATGGCTTAGACACACGGGCGTGTTTGAGGCCGTGGGAGGCACATGGCCTGCCCACACGGGTGTATGACCTCTGTAACTTTGAAAAATTTTTAAATTTTTGAGAATTTCCGTATGTGTTCGGTTTAGTCTTGACCCTATTCTAAAGCATATTTAAGGTCTTGTTGACCTATTCTAGGGACTCTTGGATTAGATTCTTTGAATTAAATTATGAAATTTCTGTGAATGTTTTCATTTTTTCGGTAATACCTCTCCTATTCCAATGACGGATACGGGTTAGGAGTGTTACATGTTCACTAGAAACCTATGTGAAATCTAAGTAAAATAAGTGATCCAGGTGCTGGTCCGTATGTTCTACCGGTGGCTGAGTTATCCGGCATATGTTACGGATACTCGACGGCTTGAGCAAGTAGCACCGTGTAGTTTTGTCATGACCTACAGCTTGTGTGAGTAGACCCGAGATTGTGACTATGTGAAACGGGTGCTGGTCTTATAAGTTCTACCAGTGGCTGGGTAATCCGGTATGTGTTGCGGATACCTGACAGCTTGTGTGAGCAGGACTGAGTAGTTACATATGACCAACATCTTGTGTGAGTAGATCCTTGAATGTGATTAGCTCGAGAGCGAGCCTGTGTGAAAAGTGTGATATGAAGTATCTTTAGCTACAGGTGTGGCACTTATGTACAAATTTTCGTGTATCTGTTCTTATTTCGATGCGTTCAACTGGAAATGACTACGCATAAACGAATATGACTAAGTGATGAATAAGTACAGGTATGTGTGTGTCAATTTGTGAGTAATGTGCTCGATAGGTGATCGAACTTTGGTAAGTTTGATATGGGGTAAGTGTTACTATGAAAGTTAATACAAAGAAATTATGAAAGAGTAAAATTTGTAATAAAACAGTTTTGGGACAACAATAGTTATATGTCTTTCAAAAAGCACCAAAAATAGTGCAAATTGAATTAGAAGTTTAATAAGATATGAAATTAGATCTTGTTGAGTCTATTTTCTCATAAAAGAAATAGTGTAAGCAAAATAATTTCATATTCTGAGATATTTGAATTTTTGTGAGACAGGGTCAGAATGATTATGGAATCCATTGTTCCGATTTTAGAAAATCACTAAAAATTGAATAAAACTATTTATGGTTTATAATTTATGTGCTTATATTTCTTAATGAGTTTATCTTCAATAGAAACAATCGGGAACATTGTCTAAATCCCATACGAAGAGATAATTAGTTTTGAGTGAAGAAGGGTCGAAACTGTTAGACAGCAGAATAGGGGAGACTTCAAAGAATAAACTGTACTTATTGGCTAAACCAAAAATTTTGAAAATTTTATGGTAAGAAGATATGTGAATCTAGCTCAAGGGAAATTAACGGATCTTAATTTGGAGTTCTGTAGCTCGAGATATAAATAATTTAGTGACTGAGACCCCAGTAGACAACTTAAGATGAACATGAGTAAATGGTGGAACTATGTGTAATTATGATTGCATTATCTTGAGAACATATTATGAGGATTGTTAAAGGCATGTTAATAAATTGTTTATTATTTACATACTTACTTACAAAGCTATATGCTTACTCCCTTCTATTTTCCCTTGTTTTATAGTGTAGAGGACTTGGTTATTTTGTTAAGTGTCATAATTGATTTGGCCTAAAATGTTGGCATATGTTATTTGATAGTTCATTTTGTATAAGGCCATTGATTTTGGCTATTATTGATCAAGTTATATGTTTATGATGACGCAATTTATGAGATGCATGACTAGGTTGAATGAGTGTGTGATAAAAATTGAAAAGTTTTAAATTTGGATGTAAATTTTATGTCTCGGTTTAGTACGACTGTATGTGATTGTTTTGGTAATGCCTCGTACTCTGTTCCGATGTCAAACATAGGTAAGGGGTGTTACAAAGCCTCTTAAAGATCCCTTGGTCGGCCACCTTAGAGAGCCATCAGCAAAGGAGCAAAGTGAAGAAGCGAAGGAGCCTCATCGATCAGAGTCTTGGGTGACAGCCACTTTAATTTGGGTTTAATCTTTCTTTTCTTTGATTTAAACTGAAAATATTTACTATGTGTTCTTTGTTTACAATAATATTAGCTTAATTTTATTTAAGCTAGGATGATTGCTTTGATTAAATAGTATTTATTTGATTCATGCTTATAATGTTTGTGCCTCAATCGATCATGTTTTCAATTAAAATCAAGTTTGTATTTCGTTCATAAGTGATTGAAATGCACCTAAATTAGCTGAGCGATCCCAACTAGATGATGGCTAGTGGACACATAATTGAAATGTGCATGCTCAATTTAAATCCTAACTCGATTAAACTGCAGGTTGCATAATAACTCTAACCAAGCTCTGTTATCTGCATAGTTGTTAGATTTGTGTGATTAAATTGTTTCAAACCTAACACGTCCCTATTACCTCACACGAATTCTAAGAAACCCTTAGTAAATAAGGATCAATAAAATGCATATTTACTAAGTAAAAGATTCTGAAAGGACCTAATATGGTTTCCAAACTCATGAAAGATCGAGTTGCCATTGAATGTTTTTCTAAATGTTATTAAGCATGTTGATAATAAATTGGGTTTAATTAAAGTAATTGTCCTAGTTTATTTATGTTATAATTGTTGCAAATTGTGTTTAATTTTGCTAAAATCTATTTCATTCTTATAGTTTGCATATTTAGGATAATATGCATTGGGGATTATTGCTTTAGTTTAATATATCACTTCTCAATCATATTTTGTTTTTATTTACCAAGTAGTTAATATAATTGTAAATTAATATAATTTTACAATTAAGTGATTTGACACAAATACAATCCCTGTGGAGTTGATAACTCGATACTTACTTATTACTTGATAACAATCGTGTACACTTGCACAAACCTACGCATTGCAGTATGTCACAACACCAAAGGTAGTCTCAAGATTCTTCCATTTTGCTCCCTATGTTGCAACATCAAACTTCTTGTGTTACAACACAATGACCAATATTGATTTTCTACACCCTCTGATGGTTTCTTGCACACTTACTAAGTACATTAGCTCAACTTTAGGCCTTAATTTGGCCCATAATGTAACAGCCCAATTTTAGCTAAATTGGAACAGTGGTTTTGGAACCACAAATTCGATGTTAGAAAATTATTTTAATCTTATTTTATGTGTTTACAGCATGTTATTTGATATGTGTGAAAATTTCATAAGCTAATTTTATCATTTGGATGATTAATTCGAGAAAAAGGATTAAATCGTGTAAAGTGTAAAAATGGAGTTCTAATAGCTAAAAGTGTTTAATAGCTACAAAACCTTAATTTTAAGGTCGTTAAGTGGTAATTGTACCATTAATTATATTAGTGGACAATTATGGACAACCATTATTGGTTTTAAATGTTTTATTTCTAAGTTTAATATAGTAATTCATGTATTAATGTTATTAAACAAAAGAAATAAAATAATTTTAAGCTATCATCTTCTTCATAACCAATTATTGAAGAGAAGAGAAAGCTATTATAGAGTTCTAGCATTTGGCACACTCCTAGCTTGATTAAAGTACGGTTTTAGCTCAGTATTTGATGATTTCTATGTTTTTATTATCATTACTTCATGTTCTAGCTAGCCTATACCTTAGATTTCAAAATTGTTAAAGATTTTGACAGTTTCCATTATTGAATCTATGTGTTCTTTGAAGTTTGATGATAGTTTATGAAGGCTTGATGATAGTTTTACATGTTTTGTAAAGTGGTTTTTTATAAAAATGCATAATAGGGATTAAATTGTGAAATATGCAAACTGAGTGGTTGAAATGTGAATTGTATGAAAGTTTTTGGCTGCTAGGGGCATTATGGTAATTCAACCAAGCATGAGTCTTGTTGAATTATGTGAATTTTGTGTAATTGTGAAATAAGGACTAAATTGTGAAATTGTGAAAATTTTAGGGTGAAAGTGTAAAAGTACTTTAAAGTGTGATTTGGACTAAATTGAATGTATATGAGATTGAATAAGTTAATTTTGAATACATTTAGATCAAGAAAAGAGGAATTCAGATTACGATCGGGGAAAGATGAAAGTGATTGACTAAACGACTCGATTAGCCGTTTTCGCATTCGAGGTATGTTCGTATGTGATAAACATTGTTACAATTATGCTTTTAACGCTTTGATATTGCATAAATTGTATATACGAGACTACAACCATGTTCGACTATAAATTGACAATGTTTAGCACTTAGTGTGAGTTATAATAGCTTCGGCTATGAGATGGCACTTAGTGTGCAAAACATCAAGTAAGGCACTTAGTGTGCGGAATCATAATAGCTTCGGCTATGTGATGGCACTTATTGTGCGAAACATCGAGTATTCGACAGTGCTACGGGAAGGTATGAGTTCATTATGATTTTGTACAGGTTGGTACATGTAAGTATGAAGATCAAATAGAAAAGATTATGACTTTGCATATTAGTGTATGAATAAGTTTATGAAAGGTCTGATATTATCATGAATGATAAATTAACTTGTTCAAATTGATGAATTGTATTTTATGAATTATTGAGTATATTTAGTATGAACTTATTAAACTATGAAGCTTACTTTGTGTACTTTTCTATGTTTTATAGTGAATCAAGGCTAGCTCGGATCTGGGAGTCGTCGGGAACATCATCGCACTATCGGACATCTATTTGGTACTTTTGAGTTGTGAATATATGGTATATGGCATGTATAGGCTATTTTTGGTATTTTGGTTATGAATATAGCCATGAGAGTTGGCTTGTAAGTGATGTTAATATGGTTGGGTGTTTAGCTATTAGAAATGGGTTGTAAATGCATATGTTTTGGTTATAAATATATAGCCATGGGTGAGGGCTTATTTTGGCATGTTTAGAATGAAAATGGTGATAGTTATATAGTTGTAAATGGTTAAATTGATTTATGGAGTTTAATGCTTGAGAAATGCTTTGGTGAAGTGTGATTTTGGATGTTGAGTTGCTAAGTATGTGAATAGGTATTTGGCATTGAATTGAGTATTGAAGTTGGTTGAAATGGATATGGTATGAATTGTGTTTTTGGTTGTTTAGGTGAGCATGAATAAGGGTGGAAAATTGGCCTTGCAAATGGCCTATTTTTGTCCACACGGGCTTGTGTCTCACCCGTGTGCAACACATGGTTATACAACATGGCTGTGTGTCCCCTAGTGTTGATATTAAATGAAGTCAGTATGCTCCACACGGTCTTACACACAGGCGAGTGACTGGCCGTGTGGCGCAAGTCAATATACCCCTTAAATGGCACACGGCCTAGCAAACGGGCGTGTGACTTGACCGTGTTGCATAAGTCAGTATACCCTACAGGTTTGGCACGGCCTGGCACACGGGCGTGTGTGGCCACTTCGAAGGGCACATGGGCTAGACACACGGGCGTGTGGTCGGCCGTGTGACCCAAGTCAGTATGTACACCCTGTTTCCACACAGCCTGTGACACGAGCGTGTCTAAAGCCATGATAAACTGTAAAAGTAACATATTTTAGGCCCACATTTAGCATGCTTTTGGATGATTTAAGCCTCAAATTATGTAATTTGGTGCTCTTAATCCTTTATTTTCATGTTTTATACCTAGGAGAGCACCGGACGATGAAAATAATGAAAAACGAGCCTAAAACGGAGTAAATGGGCCATATCACGAAATCTACACGGCCTGGGCCCAAGCCACACGGTCGTGCCTCATTCAACAAGTTAAAACACGGCCTGGCCACGACTTACACGGGCGTATGCCATGGGTGTGTCCCTCCACGGCAAAGAGAAGTTTTACTCTGATTTGGATACTTGGAGGCAAAGAAACACATTCCAAAGCCTATTTAAACACCCTAGTAGGAATTCCACTTGGGTTAGGATACTTAGGGGCCATGTAAGGCATCTCAAAGCCTATATAAACACCTTATGGGGAAACCTAAAAGGGAGTTTGGTAGAAGCCGGGAACCCACGGCTTTAGTCAAGGGCTGTCCGACTAGGCCAGAGAAGGTATATTTGTGGAGATTTACTCGAAGAAAGCCAGTTGATCCATCTCAAGAAGCCGAAGTTATACTCAATATGGAGGATCTCTCCTTCAATTCCTTCCGGGGGTTTTAGGGATTTCTTATGTTTTGTTTTATCTTTTCTTATAAGATGTTTTCTTTATTTGTTATGAAATAAACCCTCAGATACTTGAGGGGGATGAAACCTAAGATGAATCTTGTTATCGTTTGCTGAACTATATGATAAATATTTGACTTGTTCTAATTATGTGTTGATATTTCTGGGATATTAATTCAAGTATGATGTGCTTAGGTGGAGGAGCAAAAGTCCCTGCTTAAGAGTAGATCTAGCATGATTAAGCGGAGTTGATTGTACGTCTAGAGATAGGGTGACGAGATTTTGCCGGATTAGGGTGAAACCTAATATGGGATTGGCTTTTTCTCAAGGTTATTTTCCTATATTCATTCTTCTTTGTCTTAGAGTCTTTAGTTTAGTTGTTAGTTAATTTTAGATTAGATAAAAATCACTTTAATTCTAAGGCTAAATAATAAAAAGAGAGTTAGTATTAGTACTTTTGGTTCCTTTAGGATTCGACATTCCGGTCTTGCCTTAACTATACTACTGTTCGACAGGTGCGCTTGCCTCAAATCGTTGTCATAGTTAGTTTCCAGGTTTGATCTTTCTTTTTATAAATTTTAAAACTTTGACATTGCGAAAACAACGATCAAGTTTTTGGCGCCGTTGCTGGGGAACTGAAATATTAAGAAACCTTAATTTTTATTACTTTAGCCATTTTTTATTTCAATTTATTTTCATTATTATTTTTTATTTTTATTTTTATTTTTTTTACTTTGCTAATTTTTCCTTTATTTGCTTTTGGCAGATAATTTTAGTTTATAGAGAAGATGGCACTAAATAATTATCAGTGGCAGTGGCAAGTTATGAGGACAATTCCTACTAAAGCAGCCAGTGTCTTCAACCTCGACGTGGTTACCAGGTTATCTAACCAGCTAGAGATGATGAATAAAAAGTTTGATGGTTTGTATAGTCTCTTGCAAGTACACCCAATAATGCAATATGACTCGAATCTAGGAGGCGTGACGAATCCTGAGTACCTACCCTACGGATATGGCATGGAGAATGAACAAGCCCACTATATGGGTAACTACTCTAGACCTCAAAATAATTTTTATGATAACACTTATAATGTAGGTTGGAGGTACCACCCAATTTCTCGTGGGATGATCAAAGTAGCCAAAGACCGGAACTTCCTCTAGATTTTAAGCAACCACCTCACCAACAGGAAGAGGAGTCGAACCTCGAGGAGATGCTGACAAAATTTGTAGCAGCCTCAGAAACACGTTTCCAAAATATAGAAACAAAACTTGAGGCATTAACACAGGAGCTCAAGGATCAAATCGAGCAACTTGCTAAGCAGATTTCTGAGAGACCACAGGGAAGACTACCGAGCAACACGGAGACTAACCCAAAGGAGCAAATTCAATCCATAACAGCTCATGACAGTGAAAGGTTAGTGGAATCTGACCCAAGGCAAGAGCCTGTGGTAAGTGAAGGTAAGGTTAAGGTAGCCATGAATTACCAAACCCAATAATTACAGAGTACCAATCCCTTGTGCCACACCCTGATGCGACAAAGAAAGACCACACAGAGGAACAACCTGGTAAGTCTCTTAAACCTTTAAAGAAATTTCATATTAACATGTCATTTCTTGAAGCTCTTTCACAGATGCCAGATCCTAGACCTCGTGCCGATAAAGAAGAAATTCATGAGGCACGAAGGCTTTGGATCGATGAACTAGACGAATAGAAGACACACTTCAAGGAGAGGCTAAAAACACACGAAGAAAAAATGAGGCAACTCCACGACGAACTTAATAATGGGACAACCCAGCTTAAGATAGGAGATCGGGTACTCAAAATCTTCCCAGATGGAACGGCCGAGGTAACACATTCTAATTTCAGCACTTTTGAGGAAAACATTACTCGACTTAAATTTTATATCAGTAACCGAATTGATCGCATGAGAAAGGATTTTCACCTCCTCAAACCACCATGACCATACGAATGAGAGGTAAAGTCTAGCTTAAGACTATAAACGAGCACTTCTCGGGAGGCAACCCGGGCACTAACCCCATTAATTTTTACATTTTTTATTTTTTACTCTTATTTTTCCTTTTAGCACGTAACCATAAACTAACCAAAGTACAGATTTCCAGACCACACGGCCTTACACATGGCCATGGCCGTGGCCATGTGGCCACCACAGGAAGGTACAAGGGCGGGGTTAACTACCAGATCCATAATTTCTATTTAACCCCCTTCTTCTCTTCCTTTTTCCCATTATCTTTCCTCTTTTATTTTCCATTATTTACTTTTACTTTTACTTTTATTTTTTTATTTTCTTTATTATCTTCTTCTTATTCTTCGTACCATTTAGATTTAACTTAGGATACTATAAAATCAGGACGGCTGCTTCGAGGACTCAATTTCAAACAGTTCGAGACGCTTCCCCACGTTCACATCCAATCCTATCCGGTTTCTTTTCATTGACTTCATCTAAAATTCAGGAAGTTTCACTTCTCTCCTTATCTTACGATTTTATGATTATTTTGATATTATTTATCTTTGTACATTGAGGACAATGTACGTCTTAAGTGTGGGGGGTTAACTATAATATTATTTGAAAATCCCTGAATTATGCCTTGTTCTAAAGTAAGTTTCTTATATTATGATTAGAATGAAATTTCCCTGATTGATGATTTTTATTGATATGTTTTGGATTAAGTCATTGATAATTATGCATTGATGATTAGATTTGAAGGATACTAGAGAATCAAGCATGATAAGTCTATTTTCAAAAATTAAAATTTTGTTAGGTTGTCTAGCTAAGTCTAATTATTACCTTGAAGTTTGAAATTTAAAAGATTAACATCAAAAACCCATAATTTTTTGTGAGATTTTGAGCCCTTTTAAAGCATACATTCTTTTGTGCTCACTTTATTGATTATGGTTGTGTCAACATTGATTTGTTATTCTAGAACTTGCATTGATTATACATGTCGAGACCACACCTATGATTTGATATACCGAGATGATAAAGGCACCTAGGTTTTAACCCACTTACTCCATTAAGAAGCCTACCTTCATAATTAACCTCTAGTGAACCCCGTTGATCCTAACAACCCTTTTTATTGACTCACCGACTAATATTAACTTAAAACCCTTTGTATTTGTTATAACCATCCTTTTTGACTACCCTTATGTCGAGATTTGATTTGATCATTTTGCTAACTATTTTATCTATTTCAATCTATCCTTTATTATGTATTTAAATTGTTTTGATAGAAAATAAAATCGAAGTATATTCACCATTAGTTCTATGTTAGGTGAGCTTATGCATGTAAATTCCAAATCTCGAAGAGAAAAAGCTCGTATTATTAGTTTTCAATTGATGTAATTATTTAAGATTAGTTCATAGTTAGGTAAATTGTTAGGTCAATCTCGATTCTAACCTTCTAATTTAGCCTATATCCATACCCTTTACCTAAGCCTCGTTACAACCCTGTAAAGACCTTTTGATTTGTGTATCATCTCATATTTTAGTGGTGTAGATTTGATTTTCATGCAAGCCTATGGGATTAACTCTTCATGTTTGACTTTTGAGTGCTTAATTCTGATACTAAAACACTTTCAGTGATTTGAGTGAATCTTTAGTGAGGATGTCAATTCTTATCGATATTGAATCAGAGGTAATTATTTAGATGAGGGGAAAGCCTATGCTTTCGTGCTATAATTGAATGACTTTGATTGTTTGAATCATTAGGACTCTTTGAGTAGAATTATCCATGTATGAATTATTTATGAATTATGATGAAACACTATTGATAAATATTATGAATCAAGGAAGTTCGTTTTAATTGTAAGTTGAAAATTTTGCTTGAGGACAAGCAAAAGCTTAAGTGTTGGGGTATTTGATAAACCGTAAAAGTAACATATTTTAGGCCCACATTTAGCATGCTTTTGGATGATTTAAGCCTCAAATTATGTAATTTGGTGCTCTTAATTCTTTGCTTTCATGTTTTATACCCAGGAGAGCACTAGAGGACGAAATGAAGGAAAACGGGCCCAAAACAGAGTAAATGGGCCATATCATGAAATCTACACGGCCTGGGCCCAAGCCACATGGTCGTACCTCATTCAACAGGTTCAAACACGGCCTGACCACGACTTACACGGGCGTGTACCATGGGTGTGTCCCTGCCGCGGCCAAGAGATGTTTTACTCGGATTTGGATACTTGGAGGCAAAGAAACACATTCCAAAGCCTATTTAGACACCCTAGTAGGAATTCCACTTGAATTAGGATACTTAGGGGCCAAGTAAGGCATCTCAAAGCCTATATAAACACCTTAGGGGGCAACCTAAAAGGGAGTTCGGCAGAAGCCGGGAACCCATGGCTTTAGTCAAGGGCTGTTGGACTAGGCCAGAGAAGGTATATTTGTGGAGATTTACTCAAAGAAAGCCAGTTGATCCATCTCAAGAAGCCAGAGTTATACTCAAGACGGAGGATCTCTCCTTCAATTCCTTCCGGGGGTTCTAGGGATTTCTTATGTTTTGTTTTATCGTTTCTTCTTAGATGTTTTCTTTATTTGTTATGAAGTAAACCCTCAGATACCTGAAGGGGATGAAACCTAAGATGAATCTTGTTATCGTTTGCTGAACTATATGATAAATATTTGACTTGTTCTTAATTATGTGTTCTTAATTCTTGTGTTGATATTTCGGGGATATTAATTCAAGTATGATGTGCTTAGGTGGAGGAGCAAAAGTCCCTGCTTAAGAGTTGATCTAGCATAATTAAGCGGAGTTGATAGCACGCCTAGAGATAGGGTGACGAGATTTTTCCAGAGTAGGGTGAAACCTAACATGGGAGTCCATAGATCGAGTTAATGCGATTCTAGGGGTTTTAATTAGAAAGAGATTTCAATTACTCAACCTAGGGTTAGACGTTAGTTGCCTCGAGAGAAGGATTAATATAACTTAGGAATCTTACGGATCAAGTCCAGTGAATAAATCATCTGGTTCAGAGTTAGATAATAAGTGAAGTCTAGGTGGATTCTTCCTTGGGTGTCGTCTTAATCAATTGGTTTTTCCTCAAGGTTATTTCCCTAAATTCATTTTTCTTTGTCTTAGAGTCTTTAGTTTAGTTGTTAGTTAGTTTTAGATTAGATAAAAATCACTTTAATTCTTAGGCTAAATAATAAAAAAAGAGTTAGTATTAGTACTTTTGGTTCCTTTCGGATTCGACATTCCGGTCTTGCCTTAACTATACTACTGTTCAATAGGTGTGCTTGCCTCAAATCGTTGTCATAGTTAGTTTCCAGGTTTGATCATTCTTTTTATAAATTTTAAGACTTTGACATCACGAAAACAATGATCAAGCCGTGTGAGGCACACGGCCTGTTCACACGAGCGTGTGACCCTGAATGAATGAAAAATTTCTAAGTTTTCCAAAAATTTCGTATGTTATCGGTTTAGTCCCGAACCACTTCTAAAGCATGCTTAAGGCCTCGTAGACTCTTATAAGGGACAATGTGATTGTGTTGAATGGTATTTGAGTATGAATGCTTAAACGTATGAGTATTGAATGTTAAATGATGTGTACTGATCAGTAATACCATGTAATCCTATTCTGACGATGAATACGGGTGAGGGGTGTTACACCTAAGGTCAATAAAAGACTCAAAATACACTTTTTCCTTGATTTAAACTAAACTATAAAAACTTAACTAAAACATAATGAAAATGCTTATATTCAAGCTCCTCAACTACGAAAACTAGTTTAATCTACTACATCTAATTACAGTATGTCATTCACCAACTCTAACTGTTTACTAGATAACATTATCTCCTTACCCTCAGTACTTGCTAGGCATACACTTCTAGTTTGATAGTCGACCACAATATTATTTCTGGTCAGCCAATCTAATCCCAATATAGCGTCTAACTCATGAAAACTTGTAGTAGCAACTTGTAAAAGAAAAAATATATAGGATTTTTCCTATATAATTTATCGCCTTTTTACTTAAATTTGTTGTTAAAACTAAGTAATTGTTTGATAAATTAATGAAATATGTGAAAATATGAAATTAGGACATAGAAATTATTAAAATGAGATTTTATGCTTTATTATATAGTTTTCATGCATAAAAT
Organism: Gossypium bickii; assembly: GCA_025503065.1. Lineage (NCBI taxonomy): Eukaryota > Viridiplantae > Streptophyta > Magnoliopsida > Malvales > Malvaceae > Gossypium > Gossypium bickii. The sequence goes on along the minus strand of CP106714.1, from coordinate 27,135,191 downwards.
GGCTCATTTTATATTAAATTGAGCATATTATATTTTTAAGACATGAAGTGAGTCATGCATGATTAAATTAACTAATAAAATATAAAATTATATTTAAATATTCTTTTTTAGATATTTCATTAACAATTTGGGTTGTAATTAATTATTTAAATTGGATAAATTTTATTCTTTGGTCCTCTAATTTATTTATTTATTTTAGACAGGTCTGATAGATTTGTTGGATTACAAAACTGTCTAAATTGGAGACCAAGTCAACCCAATTTTCGACTACACTTGGCTGTCCATATAAACCACTTTTTGGTTTAATTGCACAAGGTCCTTGCAATATTAAAGAAATTAGAATTTGCCAAAGATTTGCACTGGACCAAGTATCAGTCTTGAGTTGTTGTGGCACTTAAATTGAGCAAAAATCAGCTTAATTTCCTTAATTCATGGCCGGACACCCTTTAAAGATGCTTGAATTTTTTAGCAAACTATCCCCCTCTCCTCACCTATAAATAAGACCCCCTCATTCATTCATTCATCATCCCTCATCCTTCATCATTCTCTCTTCTCTCTCAATTCTTTTAGCATTTTCCATTGCCCACGCCTAGCATCATCTCTTCATAGAGATTTTAGCAATTAAGCCTCTTAAAGAGCCTTTGGTCGGCCACCTTGGAGAGCCATCAACAAAGGAGCAAAGCAAAGAAGAGAAGGAGCTTCGTTGATCAGAGTCTTGGGTGACAGCCTCTTTGATTTGGGTTTAATCTTTCCTTTCTTTAATTTAGCCTGAAAGTGTTTGCTATGTGTTCTTTGTTCTTGTTTACAATAATGTTAGCTTAATTTTATTTAAGCTAGGATGATGTCTTTGATTAAATAATATTTATTTGATTCATGCTTGTAATGTTTGTACCTCAGTCGATCATGTTTTCAATTAAAATCAAGTATGTATTTTGTTCATACGTGATTGAAATGCACCTGAATTAGCTGAGCGATCCTGACCAGACGACGGCTAGTGGACATATAATTGAAATGTGCATGCTCAATTTAGATCCTGACATGATTAAATTGCAAGTTGCATAACAACTCTGACCTAGCTCTGTTATCTGCATAGTTTTTAGATTTGTTTGATTAAACTGTTTCAAACTTGACACGTCCTTGTTACCTCACACGAATGCTAAGAAACCCTTTGTAAATAAGGATCAGTAAAATGTGTATTTACTAAGTAAAGGATTCGAAAGGACCTAATGTGGTTTCCATACTCATGAAAGATCGAGTTGCCATGGAATGTTTTTTCGAATGTTATTAAGCATGTTGATAATAAAATGAGTTTAATTAAAGTAATTTTCCTAGTTTATTTATAATTGTTGCAAATTGTGTTTAATTTTGCTAAAATCTATTTCATTCAAATAGTTTGCATACTTAGGATAATTTGCTTAGGGATCATTGCATTCGGTTTAATATATTCAATTTTAATCATCACTTCTTAACCATATTGTGTTTTATTTACCAAATTGTTAATATAACTTTACAAATTAAGTGACTTAGCACAAATACAATCCCTGTGCAGATGATAACTCGATACTTACTTATTACTTGATATCGACTGTGTACACTTGCACAACCCTATGCGTTACACAACTTTGCCAAAAATACGTGCTCACCAATAGCCAAAGGACACTCTCTTATTAACTTATTTACTATCGTGTTTTGACCCAAATGGTTCTTTACCAATACATTTGTTTTAGAATATTCTATCTCAAACCTAAGACCCTCTATGACTTTAGTGTAGATATAAGAATGTGTGGAACCCAGATTAGTTAAAGCATAAATATTATTGCCAAGGAAAGAAAAATTACTAGTTATGACCTCAACTAGGTCAGCGTCTTCCTTAGCCTTCATTACGTAAGCCCGAGTTGATACGCTAGAGCTTGTCCTACTAAATTTCTTTCTCTGAGATCCCTGAACTGAGTGAAACACCCCAAACTCGGCCCACAAGCCTCGACCAGATCTGACATGTTCCTGTAGAAAAACTTAATTTCATTTTATCTTCTTATAAAATGTGATGATTTTAAAACAGGTTTGTAAAAACCAATTTGCCATTCAAGTTTGTGTTTCATTAAAAACGTTCCTTTCATACTTCAAAAATTAAAAGATTTTCCAGATTTTAGAGTTCCTTATGTTGAAAAGAAAACCGTAAATTTGATTAAGTGATAAAACGTTAAAGTTGCTTTGAGAAAATATTTAATTACTCGTTGATGATTATTGTACTGAAATAAAATTTAAAACGGAAAATTAAATAGTTATGTAATGGCCTTATTACATATTAAAAACCGAAATAAATCCCAAAAGAAAACATATTAAAGAAAACGAAAAGGAGTTCAACCATAGAAAACCCGAAATTTGCTGAGCATGGCCACAACATAGTCCCTATCGACCCGGTCCATTGCACTATGTATCACCTGCAAAATGTTAGCCCACGAAGGGTGAGTCAACAGACTCAATGTGCAACAACCAACACCAAAACCCAACTGTTAATATCATAGCATATTAAATCACATATATATAAAAAAAAACAATGATGCAACCCGAACCCACCTAGTTATCCAACCTCTACACACCACCCGTACCAGCCAGTCACACCAATGGGGATTACTAAATCGACCCTCCATCCGTTACACACCCTCGAAGGCAGTCATTGCAGTCAACTGCTCATCGCCCTTAATACGTGGCAAAGCCACCGGATAATGTGACAACATCACTGAATCATAATATTGTGACATAAGTCACCGAATAATGTGGTAACCACCGAAACACTTCCCCTTTTCATTATAACCCTCGTGCCCATGCAACATACATAATATTACAGGTATCATACTATATGTTTAATCCCAAGCCCATATCGAAATTCACATGCGTTCATACAAATAATTGTAAACACTATTAACAGAGTGTTAGATGCAACGTACCTGAACGAACTGTACCATTGAATGGTACCCTTAGCCGTGATTATTCATAACCTTATTAACATATATTTAATATTATTAATCTATCGGAAAAAGTGTGGGGTTACACACCTGAAAACACGAAGAATGACACTCTCAATCTCACTGACACCCATACTTGCAGGGATCACCACAATTTGCTTATCCCTTTCCGATGCTGGCCCACAACCCGGTGGCCAATCACGTACCGTTGAAACCGAACGTTTCCTGAATATAGGGGTAGGAATTGTGCTTCCAACCCCCTCCTTTGATTGGCTAGGACCCGACTCCATGAGAATAACTTAATCAGAAAAACCCGATTAAGTGAATAGATCTAAGAATATTCATCTAAATGAACAGGGGCTTACCTAGATCGGCAGAATACTGAAGTTTCGGGTTTTGCTTCAGGAGTCGATTGTGTACCTACATAATACCATATGAGAAATCGACTAACACTGAGGGTATGGCCTTTGGTCGAATAGCATTATCCTCTTACCTTAATCAATCGAATCCCGAAAGCTCTTCCCTTAACGTCGACTACAAGAAATCCCGAACACCTTCCATGGTTTCGGTCATACCAAGAAAATGGGGTTAGACATCCAACTTTCGGTAACCACAAAGAGTAAGAAGAAAATCAATTAAAAGAACCCCTTACCTAATGTTAAGAATTGATTAGAGTAGACTCCGACCAGTGGTATCTTTGGCTTTGAAGAAAGTAAGAGGAAAAGAAATAGTGATGGGGCTCAATAGGGATTTGGCTTTAGAGAGTTATCGAAAGAAAGGGTTCGATTTAATGGAGATGGAGAAGTATGGAACGACAATGAGAGCAAGATGAAGACTTTAGAGAATTTCGGCTAAAGTATTAGGTGTATTCGGCTTTCAACAAATGAATGAAGAAAAGGAGTTTGGGGTTTTAGGAGTTGCGACAATGGAGAGAATGAGAGGGATGTTTCGGCTAACAAAAAGAGAAATAGAAGAAGGTCCCTTGGAAGAATCGGTTGTGGTTGAGTATTTGAGGGAAATGAGGTATTCGGGAAACACAAAGAAAGTAGAGAGGAATGATTGAAAGCTTGATTCGTCTAGCTTTGAAAAGAAATAATGTCGAAATGGCACTTTGAAGGTTTCGGCACACTAGAGAAAATACCCAAGAACTCTCACTCACAAAGCTGAAAATGAAACTAACACTCCTTCACCCTAGAACACCTCCAAAATTTCGGCTCACTCCAACCCCAAAGCCGAATGTATCCCACCTCATTACTCCTCTCTAGATTTTGGCTAACATTTAACCACTTGCTTCCCCTTGTTTTCCTCCTAAAACTTCTCTTTTCCACTCATTCAAATGAGTTTGAATGAGTCCACCTCTCATCCACTCTTCTAGCCGCACATTCAAATGAATTTGACCAAGTCCACCTCTCATCCACTCAGAGTCCCTATGCCGTCCAACTCCTCCCTTGCCTGTGCCAAAAAGGTGGTAAAATAATGCTTCAAATGCCGCCCCCATGATTCGAACCCTTGATCTCTGCTCCCTTAATGACGCCACCTCCTTCAATTCTTGGTGGTGTCTCCTGGCCACCTTGCCACTGTGCTTGTTATGCTCTCATTCGCCAAAATTATCTATGTAACTTACCCTACTCGACTATCCTTCTTTCCAACCTTCAAAACACAAATTTTAACCAAAGCTCCTAGCTTAGCCTAGCCCCCTCTGAGACTCCCAAGCACACCCATACATTCAAGCAACGCATCATACACACATAAACATGAAATATATGCAGAACCCCTAAAAACCCGGATGAAACAGTTCTACCCCCTTAAAGAAATTTCAGCCTCGAAATTACCTGGCTAAAATAGGTGGGGGTATTGCTGTTACATTGCTTCCTCCGGCTCCCACGAAGCTTCTTCTGATCCATGGTTCCGCCATAACACTTTGACTAGAGGAACTGATTTCCTACGTAATACTTTCACATCCCGTTCCAAAATCTGAATCGGCTCTTCCTCGTAAGACAAGTCTGGTCTCAACTCCACTTCTTCCACTGGTACCACACGCGATGGATCTGATCGGTAACGCCGTAGCATCGAAACGTGAAACACATCATGCATCTGCTTTAATTCCAAAGGCAACTACAGCTGATATGCCACTGGTCCAACCAGCTCCAAAACCCGATAAGGTCCTATAAACCTGGGACTCAGTTTACCTTTATGACCAATCTCATCACCTTTTTCCATGGCGAAACTTTCAAGAACACCTGATTTCCCACTGCAAACTCTATCTCTTTCCGCTTGAGATCTGTATACGACTTTTGTCTGTCAGATGCCTCCTTCAACCGTGCCCAAATTACCTTAACCTTTTCTTCCTATTCTGTCACAATCTCTGGACCCAAAACATGACGTTCCCCCAATTCTGTCCAACATGTAGGAGTGTGACACTTCCGTCCATACAGTGCTTCATACGGTGCCATCCGAATACTTGCTTGATAGCTATTATTGTACGTGAATTCCGCTAAAGGCAAGAACTCCTCCTAGCTTCCTCTGAAGTCAATCACACAACCCCTCAACATATCCTCTAACACTTGAATTACCCGTTTAGATTGGCCGTCCTTCTGTAGATGAAATGCCACACTGAAGTCCAACCTAGTGCCCAATGCCTGATGCAGTGCTTTCCAAAACCGAGACGTAAACCTCAGATCCCTATCTGAGATAACTGACACCGACACCCCGTGCAGCCTCACAATCTCTGCCACATACAATTTTGCCAACCTCTACAGAGAATAGTCAACCCGCACTGGTATGAAATGTGTAGACTTTGTTAATCGATCCACTATCACCCATACCGAGTCCTTCTTAGTAGGCGTAAGGGGAAGCCCACTAACGAAGTCCATAGTGATTCTCTCCCACTTCCACTATGGATTCTTTATTGGTTGAAGCAACCCCGAAGGTACTTGGTGTTCAGCTTTAACCTGCTGACACATTAAGCACTTCCCCACAAATTCTATAACTTCCCGCTTCAGACTAGGCCACCAAAACTGATCCCGTAGATCCCTGTACAACTTACTCCCTCTAGGATGCATAGCATAAGGACTACTATGCGATTTTTGAAGAATTCTCTGCCTTAGTTCCTCATCGTTCGGCATACAGACCTTGCCCCGGAAACACAACACTCCGCCGCTGTTTACACCATAGTCTTCCAATTCCCCATTCTGCACTTGGAGTAGTTTAGCACTCAGATCGTCATCTACCAACTGTTTCTCTTTCACCTGACTTAACCATGTAAGTTTCACCTGCAGCTCTGCTAACAAACTCCCGTCATCATAGAGACTAAGATATGCAAACATCGCCCTCAGATCTGACACTACTTTCCGACTTAGGGCATCCGCCACCACAGTCGCCTTACCCGGGTGATACTCTATTGAACAATCGTAGTCTTTCAACAACTCCACCCACCTTTGCTATCTCAAATTCAGTTCCTTCTGAGTTAGCAAATATTTCAGGCTCTTGTAATCCGTGTAGATCACCGACTTTTCTCCATACAAATAGTGCCTCCACACTTTTAAAGCGAACACTACCGTAGCCAGCTCCAGATCATGTGTCGGATAGTTAACCTCATGAGGCCTTAATTGCCGAGACGCATAAGTGACCACCTTCACGTCTTGCATCAGAACACATCCCAATCCTGTGTGAGAGGCATCACAATACACCACAAAGTCTTTCCCTGCCTCAGGCTGAATCAAAACTGGAACCTCTGTCAGTACTCTCTTAAGCTTCTCAAAACTCTCTTGTTGTTTATCCGTCCACACGAAAGGTACCTCCTTTCTCAACAATTTCGTCAAAGGTGTTGCTATTGATGAGAACCCTTTGATAAATCTCCTGTAGTAGCCTGCTAACCCCATGAAATTGTGGACCTCAGCCACAGACTTAGGTGGTTCCCAATCTAGCACTGCCTCAACTTTCCGATGATCCACTCTTATCCCTTCCGCAGACACCACATGTCCTAAAAATGCAACTTCCTTCAACCAGAATTCGCACTTGCTAAACTTGGCATATAACTTCTTTTCCCTTAACACCTGCAGCACTATCCGGACATGTGCATCATGCTCTTCCTCAGACTTGGAATATATCAGGATCTCGTCTATAAACACAATGACGAACTGATCCAATTAGGGTTGAAAAACCTGATTCATCATATCCATGAACGCAGTTGGGGCGTTCGTCAATCCGAACGACATTACTAGGAACTCATAATGTCCGTATCTAGTCCGGAAAGCTGTCTTATGGATATCTGCTTCCTTCACCTTAAACTGATCATATCCCGACCTTAGATCTATCTTTGAAAATACCACAGCCCCCTTAAGCTGATCAAACAAGTCGTCTATCTCGGCAACGGGTACTTGTTCTTGATGGTCAGCTTATTCAACTGCCGGTAATCTATGTACATGTGCATAGTCCCATCCTTTTTTTTCACGAATAGGACCGGTGCTCCCCATGGAGACACACTGGGTCGGATAAACCCACGATCGAGTAACTCTTGGATCTAGGCCTTGAGTTCTACCAACTCCTTTGGTGCCATTCTGTACGGAGCGATAGATACTGGCGCTGTACCTGGCAACAAATCAATCCTGAACTCCACCTCATGATCCGAAGGCAACCCTAGAAGTTCTTCCGGAAAGACATCCACAAACTCTTTTACCGTCCTGACCCCTTCTACAGCTGCTTCCTTAGCCTCCAAGGCACTGACAAATATTAGAAAAGCCATACATCCCTTTCTTACCTTCTTCTCCGCCTTAAGGGCAGACACTACATTAGACAGGAAATTCCTCCTCTCGCCCATCACCACAACCTCATTGTCATTGGAAGTCTTCAACAACATGCGCTTAGCAACACTGTCCACATTCGTACGGTACCTAACTAACTAGTCCATGCCTAAGATTAATTCAAATTCCCCGAATGGCAGCTCCATTAAGTCAGCTAGAAACCGCGGCCCCTGAACTTCTAAAGGCACTTCTCTAAAGAGTTTGTCTACTACTACTGATTGCCCTAAAGGACTAAGTACGGTCATCTTCCTAGGGACAGTCTCAGAGTTCACATTCAGTGTTCCAGATACTTTACTAGCGATGTAAGAATGAGTCGACCCAATATCTATTAGAGCAGTAAAGGGTAATCCAGAAATAAGGAACGTAGCTGTTATGACGTCAGGTGCGTCACCATCCTCCCTCCGATGAACTGCATACACCAGACCTAGCTGTCTTACCTCCGTGTTACCGCCACCTCTGCCCGGTGTTCTGCGACCTCGACCAGAACCATTACCTCTACCAATCAGACCACGACCCCTCGGCGGCTGTTGTCCACCTCTTCCAGCCTGCTAAAACCTTGTCCTGCTAGTTGGCTCCTATCTGTTTCCACAGGACTGTCCCTCATCATGTGATCTTTGGACCCACACTTAAAACATCCCCCTGTCTTTTTCCAACACTCCCCCGGGTGCATCTTTCCACATTGAGCACATGTACGATACTGACCTCCCACAGCAACCTGCTGACCTCGCAGCCCATCAACTCTAGGTCTTTTCTGGAAATTCCCGGATGACCCTGATGACCAATAGCTCCTCTTATTCTTACCCTGACCTCTGTCCCAGTTTTGTCTCTCGGTACGCTTCACCTCCTCGGCTATTTTCGCTTTTTTAACCAATACCGCAAAGTCCCTCTCCTGCTGTGTAGCTATTAACACCCTCAACTCATCCTGAAGCCCATCTTTGAACCGTACACAGCGCTCGTAATCAGTCGCCACGATTCCCCGGGCATATCTACTCGAACGAAAAAATTCTGCTTCATACTCGGCTACAGATTTGCCCCCCTGTACTAGGTTCAGGAATGCCTTCCTCTGAGCATCCACATAACATGTTCCTACGTACTTTCCTTGGAACATAGTCTTGAAATAATCCCAATCAATTCAGTCCACCTGAGTACCCTCTCTAACAGTGAGCCTCCACTGGTACGCCTCATCCCGAAGTAGTGACACCGTCCCTTTCAGTTTTTCCTCAGCCGTGCAGTCTAGGTCGTCCATGATTCTTTCAACTGCTTCTAACCAATATTTCGCAACGTTTGGGGCCACCCCAGAGACCCCCCTAAACACCTCAGCACCGTTTGCTCGCAGTCGTTCAGGCACTAACTTCTGAGCCCCTCCACCTAGACCTGCCCCAGCAACTCTTTCCAACACTCGCAATATCACCTCGGATATTGCGTCATCTCCTTCGGTTTGGCCCTGGAATTCTGCTTCTCCAATCGATGGTAACGGTACCTCATTCCTAGACCCATGTCTAGACCCTGCTGGTTCGGACACCGTGATTCTGCCTCTGCCACGTCTACGCGTATTGCGACCACGTCCCCTAGTACTCATTTCTACCGTCGCGTTTTAACTGTTTTTACAAAATTTATGCATTAGCTTCTTTTCACTTCTTGTTTGAAGGAAAGTTTTATGTAGAGAGAGATTTAACAGTTGTTTTTCGTAGGAGTACACATATACCTAGGGGTTCATGTCTCTATAGTATGGTTTCCTAGTCCTACTATCTATAGTATCATACATCAGCACATACAAATCAATTTACCATCCAAGGAACTTACCTGGCAGACTTGGGCCTAGAACTCGGGTGCCATGCTTCCATAAGACCATTTTAATAAAAAAAATTTAAAAACCCATTTTTGGCTCAAATTTTGAAAATGTTGTGGGCTTCAAAACCCAAGGCCGGGTGTTTAAAACTGGGCTCTGATACCAAATTGAAACACCCCAAACCCAGCCCACAAGTCTCGACCAGATCTGACATGTTCCTGTAGAAAAACTTAACTTAATTTCGTTTTATCTTCTTATAAAATGTGACGATTTTAAAACAGGTTTGTACTTTTATCAAGTTGAAAACCAAGTTGCCATTCAAGTTTGTGTTTCGTTAAAAACGTTCCTTTCATACTTTAAAAATTAAAAGATTTGCCAGATTTTAGAGTTCCTTATGTTGAAAAGAAAACCGTAAATTTGATTAAGTGATAAAATGTTGAAGTTGCTTTGAGAAAATATTTAATTACTCGTTGATGATTATTGTACTGAAATAAAATTTAAAACGCAAAATTAAACAGTTAAGTAATGGCCTTATTACATATTAAAAATCGAAATAAATCCCAAAAGAAAACATATTAAAGAAAACGAAACGGAGTTCAACCATAGAAAACCCGAAATTTGCTGAGCATGGCCACCACATAGTCCCTGTCGACCCAGTCCATTGCACTATGTATCACCTGCAAAATGTTAGCCCACGAAGGGTGAGTCAACAGACTCAATGTGCAACAACCAACACCAAAACCCAACTGATTATAGCCTTTTCTACTTACATTTTGGGCAAAGCCCATCTTCAATCATAATCGGCCATAAGCCCATATCATAGCATATTAAATCACATATATATAAAAAAACAATGATGCAACCTGAACCCACCTAGTTATCCAACGTCTACACACCACCTGTACCAGCCAGTCAGACCAATGGGGATTACTAAATCGACCCTCCATCCGCTACACACCCTCGAAGCGATCATTTGCGATCAATCGCTCATCGCTTTAATACGTGGCAAAGCCACTGGATAATGTGACAACGTCACCGAATCATAATATTGTGACATGAGTCACCGAATAATATGGTAAAACCACCGGAACACTTCCCCTTTTCATTATAACTCTCGTGCCCATGCAACATACATAATATTACAGGTATCATACTATATGTTTAATCCCAAGCCCATATCGAAATTCACATGCGTTCATACAAATAATTGTAAACACTATTAACAGAGTGTTAGATGCAACGTTCCTGAACGAACTGTACCATTGAATGGTACCCTTAGCCGTTATTATTCATAACCTTATTAACATATATTTAATATTATTAACCTAACGGGAAAAGTGTGGGGTTACACACCTGAAAACATGGAGAACGACACTCTCGATCTCACTGACACCCACACTTGCAGAGATCACCACGATTTGCTTATCCCTTTCTGATGCTGGCCCACAACCTGGTGGCCAATCACGTACGGCAGAAACCGAATGTTTCTTGAATCTAGGGGTAGGAACTACGCTTCCAGCCCCCTCCTTTGATTGGCTAGGACCCGACCCCATGAGATTAACTTAATCAGAAAAACCCGATTGAGTGAATGAATCTAAGAATATTCATCTAAATGAACATGGGGCTTACCTAGATCGGCAGAATACTGAAGTTTCGACTTTTGCTTCAGGAGTCGATTGTGTACTTACATAATACCATATGAGAACTCGACTAACACTGAGGGTATGGCCTTTGGCTGAATAGCATTATCCTCTTACCTTAATCAATCGAATCCCGAAAGCTCTCTCCTTAACGTCGACTACAAGAAATCCCGAACACCTTCCACGTTTTTGGTCATTCCAAGAAAATAGGGTTAGACTTCCAACTTTCGGTAACCACAAAGAGTAAGAAGAAAATCGATTAAAAGAACCCCTTACCTACTGTTAAGAATCGATTAGAGCAGACTCCGGCCAGTGGTATCTTCGGCTTTGAATAAAGTAAGAGGAAAAGAAATAGTGATGAGGCTCAATAGGGATTTGGCTTTGGAGAGTTATGAAAAGAAAGGGTTAGATTTAATGGAGATGGAGAAGTATGGAACGACAATGAGAGCAAGATGAAGACTTTAGAGAATTTCAGCTAAAGTATTGGGTGTATTCAGCTTTCAACAAATGAATGAAGAAGAGGAGTTTGGGGTTTTAGGAGTTACAACAATGGAGAGAATGAGAGGGATGTTTCGGCTAACAAAAAGAGAAATAGAAGAAGGTCCCTTGGAAGAAGCGGTTGTGGTTGAGTATTTGAGGGAAATGAGGTATTTGGGAAACACAAAGAAAGTAGAGAGGAATGATTGAAAGCTTGATTCGGCTAGCTTTGAGAAGAAATAATGCCGAAATGGCATTTTGAAGGTTTCGGCACACTAGAGAAAATACCCAAGAACTCTCACTCACAAAGCCGAAAATGAAACTAACACTCCCTCACCCTAGAATACCTCCAAAATTTTGGCTCACTCTAACCCCAAAGCCGAATGTATCCCACCGCATTACTCCTCTCTAGATTTCGGCTAACATTCAACCACTTGCTTCCCCTTGTTTTCCTCCTAAAACTTCTCTTTTCCACTCATTCAAATGAGTTTGAATGAGTCCACCTCCCATCCACTCTCTTAGCCGCACATTCAAATGAATTTGACCAAGTCCACCTTTCATCCACTCAGAGTCCCTATGCCGTCCAACTCCCCTCTTGCCTGTGCCAAAAAGGTGGTAAAATAATGCTCCAAATGTCGCCCCCATGACTTGAACCCTTGATCTCTACTCCCTTAATGACGCCACCTCCTTGTATGCTTGGTGGCGTCCCCTGGCCACCTTACCACTGTGCTTGTTATGCTTTCATTCACCAAAATTATCTATGTAACTTACCCTAGTCGGCTATCCTTCTTTCCAAGCTTCTAAACACAAATTTTAACCGAAGCTCCTAGCTTAGCCTAGCCCTCTTTGAGACTCCCAAGCACACCTATACATTCAAGCAACGCATCACACACACATAAACATGAAATATATGCAGAACCCTTAAAAACCCGGATGTTACATGAGCTAAACTTAGCTACCATCTCTGAGTTATTCTTGTGGTAAAAATTCTGGAGGCTTCTAACAGATTGTTCAGTGCTAAACTTAGACGGTCAGTCCTTAACCAAATGGTCCTTACACTGACACCTAAAACAGGCTTTTAGTTCCTTTTTGCACTCACCACCGTGACTTCTTCCATAGTAATCACAACCACGTTTCACCATTTTGAAACCACCAAAACTACCCACAGACACAGCTGACTTCTTGAATCCTTCTCATTTATAATTGTTGAACTATGAATCTTTCCTTGAAGTTGAAAAGGTGTGGTTCTTTGGTTTCTTAAAACTGGAAAGATGAGGAGGGCTTGATCTGTCCATTTTCATTTCCTCTCTCTCAAAGCTTTTGTTTCAATTTTTTATAATTGACTCCATCTTGTGGGCCTTAGTTGTCATTTCTGACAAAGTCTTGTATTCAGAGGCTACTACAAAGGCATGGATCTCATCCCTAAACCCTCATTCAAACTTTTCATACATCTCATTTTCTGTTTGGAACATATTCTTGGCGTAGCGACTAAGCCGAAGGAATTCGTAGCACCCAACCCAGTGAAGCCTTAGTGTCTGGATACTGTTTAAAGAAACAAGATGGATGAGATAAGTTTTGAATATGTATAGTGTTAGAAATAAACTAAGTATAGGAACCCTTTAAGTACGCTTGTGATGCCTTGATATTGGCGAACACTAAGTTGGCGCATAGTGATCAAGAAGTGTGTCTGGTAAGGAAGGATTCACCCAAAAGCTGTTATGGCACATATAGTGGGTGGACTCCATTATGGATAAGGGAAAAGATCTTTATTATGCAAGTTTACATCAACAGTATAGAGTATCCTATAAGGTTGGATCTGAGCCAATCAAGATGGAAGAAACAATAATCAGGAACCAACCAAATGAGAACCAAAACAGTTAAAGACCAAATGTAGGTACTCGATTAGTTTTCTTGGAAATTGTAGATTTGGATAAGACCGCCCAATGACCAATGTAACGTTAAACAAGTTTCAATAAAAAACTTGGGTTGAGTTAAGTTACTCCTCTAAACTAAGTTTGAGACTATGATGCTTGAACAAGATTTCCTTAAAAGGAGGGTAACGTCTGGTATTTGGGTGAGCTTTGAAGTTAATAAGTAAATTAAGTGTTACTTGAAATGGTGAAGTGCTATCCATACCACTGATGCTCTTGGCGTGTTAAGCAGGTGCATAATCAATACTGGACCATAGCATGAAAATACCATAGAGAGGAATAAATCAATAGGACAAAAAGTCTATTAAGATATTTAGGAAACTCAGATAATAGAGTCGTCACCAAGAAAGCATGATGCACCAAGTGTGATAAGTCAAGATACCAACTACGCTCAAACGCAATGACTAAGAACAAAGGATAGGTTAAGTCCTAATATGTAAATATATGTACTCCTGTACACGTCTCTTTACACTTGTCAAGCTTTTATTTGGTGGATAAGAACTGGGACGCGTGTTAAATACCTAGAAGGATAAAGGTAAAATATCAAGGTAACCTGGGTAAGAAATGAGGGACATTTTCCTTCTTCTTCCAAAGTAATCTCTATTTATAAAGGGGGAGAAATGGAAAGAATTCCTCACATTTTGGAAGTTGAGCTAAAAATATGAATCTAGGCTCTAGGACGCCTCCCAAAAAGACAAGAATAGAACTCTGGTTTTCTGCTAGTAAGCTCCTTCATAACAAGGTACGTTTCATGACTCTGTCTACTAAGGAAACAATATCTATAAGTAAACTAAAAGAAACAACGCTTAGAATTTCTAAGTTAAGTAAAGGTAAAACGTTACTCAAATGAGCTGATTGAATTCATAGCATCTAGCAGGATTTAGAGCTCAAACGGTTGATTTCAAGAAGAAAGGGCTAGATCTAAAGTTTAAATTTCCTTTGAAGTTATAAGGTGAGTCCCTAAGCCGACTCTTGCAAATACATTATGCCTTTGTAGCTATCTCTATTAAAAGGCTGCCTTTGTGTCTATCTCTGTTAAAGGATGCCTTTGTTCCTATCTCAACTAAATGAATGCCTTGTGGCAAACTCTGTTAAAAGAACGCTTACATGGCGAGACTCTAAAAGGAAGACCTCTAAGGCTATCTTTGGAAAGGAATGCCGTTTTGGTGAAATCTGAAGAATGGATATCATGATAACCATCTGAAGACAATGCCTTTGGGCAGACACAGAATAAGTGGCAAAACCCGTAAAGTTACAAGGGATGAACAGAAAGGCTAGTGTGTGTCAGAGTACGTGGAGAGGAAAATATGTGAGTTAAAAGTAAGTATAGAGAGTGCAGTGAAGTAAGGAAGATCTGGGTGAATTCTAAGTTAAGTATTGGGCATAGTCTACCCCGGCCGAATATAATGATAAGACTAGTAAGTATGGAATAAGATATTAAGTTTGATAATAAGGTAAATGAAGAGGTTAAGGATTATATAAATATAACATTTAAGAAAGGATATAGAAGGTAAAGATATGCTAAGTATAGTACGCTCAAGAGAAGGGAAATGGTTCTGAAGAAATAAATATGGAACCTTAGTAAAGTACCCGCCAAAGAAGGAAGAAAAGTCAAGAAATACCCTAAGGATGTGCAAATTAACACATGCAACATAGAATGAATGAAAAAGGTATTCTAAGGTTTAGCTCACTAAGTTCTTACGAACTTACAAAAGTTGTTTCTATTTTTAGGTCTGTAAAGGAATATGTGCCGAAAGACAATGCTAGGGCTACGCCAAGGGAATAGTGTGATGGGTTGTTATGCATATACAGGAAATCAAATGGCGTGTCGAAGTCTGCATATAAGTCATTTGAGTAAAAATTCAATATGTTTATACCTAAATCCTATACCTAAATAAATAAGTAGTACTATCCAAGATATACATAGTAGACTAAGAGAGAAAGTAAGAAAGTCTGGTATTTTATTGAGTCAAAATGATAACCACACATTATATTTTTACTAGAAACTCTGTAGTTGGGAACACGAGAATATACACTTTTCATATCCTTTTTAATTCAAATTAATACAATTTCATAGTAATTCTTGTCGAAAAATATAGAATAATTATAAAATAATTAAATTGTACTTAAATTATTAACACGTTTAATTTTAATTAATTTTATAATAAATTTGATTTATTTTCGATAGATTCGCACAAAAGAAGAATAATGGCTCGACAAACACTACTAAAAGCACAAAATCAAGAAGCGATTTTAAAGCGTCGAGGCCAATTAATTTTTTAGCCTAAGACGGTTCAATTTATGAATATTAATTCATAATATAATTAATTTTAATAGTAATCCAATTTATTTTGGGTTAAATAATTATTATTAGTTAAATTATGAAAAGAGGCCCAATTGTTCTAAACCAAGAGATTGATCCAATTCACCAACTAAGCTACCCAAAACTGTAACAACCCGTTTTTGGTCAAATCAGAACAGTGGTTTTGGGACCATAAAAATGAAGTTGAAATGATTATTTTATTATTATTTTATTGTCTACAGCATGATAATGTGATTGTGTGAAAATTTTGTTAAGAAATTTTATTGTTTAATTGCTTAATTTGAGAAAAAGGACTAAATCGCCTAAAGTGTAAAACTTGAGTTTTATTAGCTAAAGGTGTCTAATAGCTGTAGAACTTTAAAGTAGAAGTCCTTATGTGGAAATGAGCTCATTTATAAATTAATTTGACATTCTTGGACATGTATTAAGTGTTTTAAGTGATTAATTAATAAGGTTAATTTTGTAATTTAGTAAATATTATAATTTAGTAAATATTTATAATTAAAACAAATAAAATAAAGCCATCATCTTTTCTTCTTCATTTATTCAACCAAACCTAGGGCCAGAAGAAGCCATTTTTCTCCTTCAAATTCAGCCAAGGCTTTTGTGCTCAATTAGGTACGGTTTTTGTCATGTTTTTAATAATTTCTACGTTTTTGAGATCGTTACAGCTTAATCTAGCTAGCCCATATCCTCGATTTCAAAACTATTAAAGTATTTGAATGTTTTCGTTGCTGAATGCATGAGTATTTTGTTAGTTGTTGATGGAAAATAAATCATTCTTGTTAGATGTACAAGTTTTATAAAGTAAATTTTGGTAAAAATGTCAATTTTAAATTAAATTGTGATATATGAAAACTTAGTGGTTGAATTTTAAAATAAATGAAAAATATCGGCTGATATGAGAATGGGTAATATTCGGCCAGCTTGAATGAATTGTGATTTTATGTGATAAGGCCTAAATTGCAAAAATATAAAATAATAGGGGCAAAAATGTAATTTTGCCAAAATGTGTAAATTGTGCTAAATTGAATGAAATGATGATTAAATATGTAAATTTTGATATTATATAGATCGAGCTAAAAGAGATTTGGATCTAGAACGTGGGAAAACAAAGTATCAGATTAGACGACCTAATTCATTGTTACATCGAACGAGGTAAGTTCGTATGTTTAATAAGCATTGAATTATATATATGTATAAATGCTTAATCGATATAATTGTGGTAAATTCTATATTGTTTGTAACATCCTGAAATTGGGACTAGTAGGATTGGGCCCAATGGGCCTTGAGCGTAGTAACGTTTAAAATTTTTGAGAATAAGAGATTGGCTTAAATGCAAGTTGGACCTATTAGATAAGTGATTTTGGAAGGTTAGAGGGCTTCTATGAAGTCCCGGGATCAAACTTTGGCTTTGGGGAAAATTTGGTTTTAGGTGGAAAAAAACCCTGAGAGTAAGTAGGTAGGCTTTAAGAATAAAATGTGGAGAAAAATGACACAAGTGAAGTGTGTGGTGTAGTGGCAAAATGACGCCACATAAGAGGCAAGGGGGTGACGCCACAAGGAAGGAAGGAGGTCCAAGGTTCAAGTCTTGGCTTTTGCATTTTGGTTTCTTTTTACTTGGATCATAGAATTTGGGCCATAGTTTATATTTAGTTACGCAAGGTTTAAGACACAAGAAGAGCTTGTGGCCAAGTGGTTAACGGCGTGGATTATGTTGCAAGGGAGCCTGGGTTCGAATCTCGTGAGAAGCAAAGGAGTATTTATTTTGCAGATTGGACGGCGAGAGTTTCAGTTGAATTTAAACTCTACTGACGAAGGGATCCCACATCGAAAAGATACAAAGAAGGAAGGTGAAGAGCTAGCTATATAAAGAGCATTCCAGGAGGAGAGTTAACATACCTTGGAGGGCGTTTGGGCACAGGAGTGGTCGGAGCGCGGATTAGCACCAGACCCCTATCAAGTGTATGTGTACTTCTCTACTCTAGCTGTAGAGCGGCAAAATGCCGAAATGCCAGTCACACGGCATTAGTAGCCACACGAGCGTGCGAGCGCACGTGTGGGGCTTCGACGCGATAGTTGAGGCCATCAGTAGTATTCGTGTGGGTTGGGGCTGCTTGGGCCTCGATGGGCCGAAGTGGGCCCAATAGGCCCGTGGGCCCATATGAGTAAATTGTATGATTGGTTAGTAAATGTTGAACTAGACTAGGTGGAACTTATATACGTGGCTAGATTCGTGCTAGGTGGGCTACACGAGCGTGTGGGCCCGGATGGGCCAAAATCGAGTTCTAGGTCCAATCATCCGGTACGATCGAAAATGGTAGCTGAGTCACTAGTGGCGACATTAAGCCTTCGAAAAGGCCATTGCAGGTGTGAATTTATGAAAATACCCTTGGTGGGTAAATTACGAAAATACCCTTGGTAGTTAAAATTACGATTATACCCTTAGAGGTTGATTAGCTTGATTTTGTTGTTTTATGTCTATCTGATAATGATGGTAACTCATGTTATTCTTATATTTGATATATATTTTGCATACATGACACATTGCATAATATCTGAATAATATGTATGTTGCATGGGCATATGGGTGATAATGATAAAGGGGAAGTGTTCCGGTGGTTTTTACCACATTATCCAGTGACTTATGTCACATATTATGTATCTGGTGACTTATGTCACAATATTCTGAATCCGGTGACTCTGTCACATTATATAGTGGCCATGCCACGATTATAAGGGCGATGTGCAGCTGACTGCAACGACTGCCTTCAATGGTGTGTAGCAGATAGAGGGTCGATTTAGCAATCCCCATGGTGTGATTGGCAGGTACGGGTGGTGTGTAGAGGATGGATATTTAGGTGGGTTCGGGATTGCATTTTCATTCTTATATGTACATGTGATTTAATATGCTATGGTTCGATATGCTATGTTATGGGCTTATGGCCGAATATGACTAAAGAATGGGTTTTGCATCATTTGGCATGTGTTATCTTCTATACTGTGATGTTAGGGCTACGGCCCGATTCAATTTATGTGGGCTTCGGTCAAGTATGTTATTGTGAGGGCTAAGGCCGAATCTGCTTCTGTGGGCTTAGGCCCAGTTATCACTCGTAAGGGGAAACACATACTGAGTTTTCGTAAACTCATCCCCGCTTTTTAACTGTTTTAGGTAATCATTAGACCGCAGATTTGGGGAGCCGAGGCAGACTTGTGGTGGCCCTGCAATGTTTTCTCGTAAACTCGTTTTTTATATTTAAACTTACTTTTATTTTGGGATTTTGATATGTAATAAGGCCTCTGGTATTTTATTTGGTTTTAGCTTTCAATTTGGTTACTGTTTATTATTTAATGTTCAATATGGGATTTTCCTGAAATGATAATAAACTATTTTTATTCATAATTACTTAAACTTGATTTTCACAACAAATACAACTTTATTCAAATTAATAACAACTTTGTAAAGTGGGCATTAAATGAATCGGCTTTTATAAACAAACCACAAAACGCGGAGTTTCAAAAAGAATACAAACTTTTTAACAAATGCACAGTTTTAAAACAACCCTTGCATGTGACATGCAAGATTCTGTCGTAACGTTTAGGTCGGGTTTGGGGTGTTACAATTTTGGTATCAGAGCCAGGTTTCAAAAACTCGGCTGTGGGTTTGGGTTCAAAAATGTTTTCAAAGGATGGTTTAGAAAATATATATATCTCTTTTCTGTAAGTATGACACCCGAGTCTCCGGCACCAAATCCGTAAGTTTCCTTTTTACTATATTCTATTATTTGCTGAATGATTGTATTTATTCTATGATGTGTGGATGTGATGCTTAAATATAGGAATTGTATGTATGTGTGGGAAATATCTGGTTGCTTCGGTGTTAGGTAGTTAGTTATGTGAAGGGTTCCAAGATTTAGTTAAAGAGTATATTAGTTTTATTAAGATCAGAGTGCGCAGCGTGAGCGTAGTGTTGTAGGTTAGGATGTGCGACTGTACCTATAGTTGGAAATTTAGGGGACGAAATTTCTTTAAGGAGGGTAGATTTGTAACATCCCAAAATTAGGCCTAGAAGAATTGAGCCCAATGGACCTTAGGTGTAGTAGCGTTTAAAATTTTTGAGAACAGCATTAATGCAAGTTAGACTTATTAGATAAGTGATTTTGGAAGGTTAGAGGGCTTCTATGAAGTTCCGGGATCAAATATTGACTTTTGGGAAATTTTGGTTTTAGGTGAAAAAAACCCTGGAAGTTGGCAGGTAGGCCTTAAGAATAAAATATGGAGAAAAATGACACAAGTGGAGTGTGTGGTGTAGTGGCAAAGTGACGCCACATAAGAGGCAAGAGGGTGACGCCACAAGGAAGGAAGGAGGTCCAAGGTTCAAGTCTTGGCTTTTGCATTTTGGTTTCTATTTACTTGGATCTTAGAATTTGGGCCATAGTTTATATTTAGTTGCGCATGGTTTAAGACACAAGAAGAGCTTGTGCCAAGTGGTTAACGGCGTGAATTATGTTGCAAGGGAGCCTAGGTTCGAATCTCGTGAGAAGCAAAGGAGTATTTATTTTGCGGATTGGACGGTAAGATTTTCAGTTGAATTTAAACTCTACTGACGAAGGGATCCCACATCGGAAAGATACAAAAAAGGAAGGTGAAGAGCTAGCTATATAAAGAGCATTCCAGGAGGAGAGTTAAGACACCTTGGAGGGCGTTTGGGCACAGGAGTGGTCGGACCGCGGATTTGCACCATACTCCTATCAGGTGTGTGTGTACTTCTCTACTCTAGTTGTAGAGCGGCAGAATGCCGAAATGCCGGTCACACGGCACTAGTAGTCACACAAGCGTGCAAGCGCACGTGTGGGGCTTCGACGCGATAGTTGAGGCTATCAGTAGTATTCTTGTGGGTTGGGGCTGCTTGGGCCTCGATGGGCCAAAGTGGGCCCAATGGGTCGTGGGCCCATATGAGTAAATTGTATGATTGTTTAGTATATGTTGAACTAGACTAGGTGGAACTTATATACGTGGCTAGATTTGTGCTAGGTGGGCCACACGAGCGTGTGGGCCCGGGTGGGCTGAAATTGGGTTTTAGGCCGAAACATCTGGTACGACCGGAAATGGTAGCTGAGTCACTTGTGGCGACATTGGGCCTTCAGAAAGGCCATTGCAGGTTCGACTTTGTGAAAATACCCTTGGTGGGTAAATTACGAAAATACCCTTGGTAGGTAAATTTACGATTATACCCTTAGAGGTTGATTAGCTTGATTTTGTTGTTTTATGTCTATCTGATTATGATGGTGACTCATGTTATTCTTATATTTGATATATGTTTTGCATACATGACACATTGCATTATATCTGAAGAATATGTATGTTGCATGGGCATATGGGTGATATTGATAAAGGGGAAGTGTTCCTGTGGTTTTTACCACATTATCCGGTGACTTATGTCACATATTATGTATCTGGTGACTTCTGTCACATATTATGAATCCGGTGACTCTGTCACAATTATCTGGTGGCTATGCCACGATTATAAGGGCGATGTGCAGTTAACTGCAGCGACTGCTTTCAACGGTGTGTAGCGGATGGAGGGTTGATTTAGTAATCCCCACGGTGTGATTGGCAGGTACGGGTGGTGTGTAGAGGATGGATACCTAGGTGGGTTCGGGGCTACGTTGTCATTCTTATATGTACATGTGATTTAATATGCTATGGTTCGATATGCTATGTTATGGGCTTATGGCCGAATATGACTAAAGAATGGGTTTTGCATCATTTGGCATGTGTTATCTGCTATACTGTGATATTAGGGCTACGGCCTGATTCGATTTATGTGTAATTTGGCCAAGTATGTTATTGTGAGGGCTAAGGCCCAATCTGCTTTTGTAGGCTTAGGCCCAGTTATCACTCGTAAGGGGAAACACACATTTTGTTTTCGTAAACTCACCCTCTCTTTTTAAATGTTTCAGGTAATCATTAGACCGCGGATTTGGGCAGCCGAGGCAAACTTGTGATGGCCCTGCAATGTTTTCTCGTAAACGTGTTTCTTATATTTAAACTTACTTTTAATTTTGGGATTTTGATATGTAATAAGGCCTTTGGTATTTTATTTGGTTTTAGCTTTCAATTTGGTTACTGTTTATTATTTAATGTTCAATATGGGATTTTCCTGAAATGATAATAAATCGTTTTTATTCAAAATTACTTAAACTCGATTTTCACAACAAATACAACTTTATTAAAATTAATAACAACTTTGTAAAGTGGGCATTAAATGAATCGTCTTTTATAAACAAACCACAAAATGCGGAGTTTCAAAAAGAATACAAACTTTTTAACAAACACACAGTTTTTAAATAACCCTTTTATGTGACATGCCAAATTCGGTCGTAACGTTTAGGCTGGGCTTGGGGTGTTACAATTATGGTATCAGAGCCCAGTTTTAAAA
Source organism: Gossypium bickii (assembly GCA_025503065.1). Lineage (NCBI taxonomy): Eukaryota > Viridiplantae > Streptophyta > Magnoliopsida > Malvales > Malvaceae > Gossypium > Gossypium bickii. The sequence continues at coordinate 27,112,821 of CP106714.1, read as the reverse complement.
ACTCGGCTGTGGGTATGAGGGTCAGTAAAATATTTTCAAAAGTTGGTTTGGAAAATGGTTTAGAAAAAATATATATCTGTTTTCTGGAAGTATGGCACCTGAGTCCCCGACACCAAATCCGTAAGTTTCCTTTTTACTACATTCTTTTCTATGCTGAATGATTGTATTTATTCTGCAATGTGTGGATGTGATGCTTGAATATAGAAATTGTATGTATGTGTGAAAATATCTGTTTGCTTCGGTGTTAGGTAGTTGGTTATGTGAAGGGGTTCCAAGATGTAGTTAGAACATATATCAGAGTGTGCAGCGTGGGTGTAGTGTTGTAAGTTAGGATGTACGACTGTTAGTTAGTTGGAAATTTCGGGGACGAAATTTCTTTAACGAGGGTAGATTTGCAACATCCTGAAATTGGGCCTAGAAGGATTGGGCCCAATGGGCCTTAAGCGTAGTAACGTTTAAAGTTTTTGAGAATAAGAGATCGGCTTAAATGCAAGTTGGACCTATTAGATAAGTGATTTTAGAAGGTTAGAGGGCTTCTATGAAGTCCCAGGATCAAACTTTGGCTTTGGGGAAAATTTGGTTTTAGGTGGAAAAAAACCCTGGGAGTTAGTAGGTAGGCTTTAAGAATAAAATGTGGAGAAAAATGACACAAGTGAAGTGTGTGGTGTAGTAGCAAAGTGATGCCACATGAGAGGCAAGGGGGTGACGCCACAAGGAAAGAAGGAGGTCCAAGGTTCAAGTATTGGCTTTTGCATTTTGGTTTCTTTTTACTTGGATCTTAGAATTTGGGCCATAGTTTATATTTAGTTGCGCATGGTTTAAGACACAAGAAGAGCTTGTGGCCTAGTGGTTAACGACGTAGATTATGTTGCAAGAGAGCCTGGGTTCGAATCTCATGAGAAGCAAAGGAGTATTTATTTTGCGGATTGGACGGCAAGAGTTTCAGTTGAATTTAAACTCTACTGACGAAGGGATCCCACATCGGAAAGATACAAAGAAGGAAGGTGAAGAGCTAGCTATATAAAGAGCATTCCAGGAGGAGAGTTAACATACCTTGGAGGGCGTTTGGGCGCAGGAGTGGTCGGAGCGCGGATTAGCACCAGACTCCTATCAGGTGTGTGTGTACTTCTCTACTCTAGTTGCAGAGCGGCAAAATGCCGAAATGTCGGTCACATGGCATTAGTAGCCACACGAGCGTATGAGCGCACGTGTGGGGCTTCGACGCGATAGTTGAGGCCATCAGTAGTATTTGTGTGGGTTGGGGCTGCTTGGGCCTCGATGGGCCAAAGTGGGCCCAATGGGCCGTGGGCCCATATGAGTAAATTGTATGATTGGTTAGTATATGTTGAACCAGACTAGGTGAAACTTATATACGTGGCTAGATTCATGCTTGGTGGGCCACACGAGCGTGTGGGCCCGAATGGGCTGAAATCAGGTTTTATGTCCAATCGTCCGGTATGATCGGAAATGGTAGCTGAGTCACTAGTGGTGACATTAGGCCTTCGAAAAGGCCATTGCAGGTGTGAATTTATGAAAATACCCTTGGTGGGTAAATTATAAAAATACCCTTGGTAGGTAAAATTACGGTTATACCCTTAGAGGTTGATTAGCTTGATTTTGTTGTTTTATGTCTATCTGATTTTGATGGTAACTCATGTTATTCTTATATTTGATATATGTTTTGCATACATGACACATTGCATAATATCTGAATAATATGTATGTTGCATGGGCATATGCGTGATATTGATAAAAGGGAAGTGTTCCGGTGGTTTTACCACATTATCCGGTGACTTATGTCACATATTATGTATCCGGTGACTTATGTCACAATATTATGAATCTGGTGACTCTGTCACATTAACTGGTGGCCATGCCACGATTATAAGGGCGATGTGCAGTTGACTGCAGCGACTTCCTTCGATGGTGTGTAGCGGATGGAGGGTCGATTTAGTAATCCCCACGGTGTGATTGGTAGGTACGGGTAGTGTATAGAGGATGGATATTTAGGTGGGTTCGGGATTGCATTTTCATTCTTATATGTACATGTGATTTAATATGCTATGGTTCGATATGCTATGTTATGGGCTTAATGCCGAATCTGACTAAAGAATGGGTTTTGCATCATTTGGCATGTGTTATCTTTTATACTGTGATGTTAGGGCTGCGGCCCGATTCGATTTATGTGGGCTTTGGCCAAGTATGTTATTGTGTGGGATAAGGCCCAATCTGCTTCTGTGGGCTTAGGCCCAGTTATCACTCGTAAGGGGGAACACACACTGAGTTTTCGTAAACCCATCCCCTCTTTTTAAATGTTTCAAGTAATCATTAAACTGCAGATTTGGGGAGCCAAGGTAGACTTGTGGTGGCCCTGCAATGTTTTCTCGTAAACTCGTTTCTTATATTTAAACTTACTTTTATTTTGGGATTTTGATATGTAATAAGGCCTTTGGTATTTTATTTGGTTTTAGCTTTCAATTTGGTTACTGTTTATTATTTAATGTTCAATATGGGATTTTCCTAAAATGATAATAAACCATTTTTATTCAAAATTACTTAAACTCGATTTTCACAACAAATACAACTTTATTCAAATTAATAACTTTGTAAAGTGGGCATTAAATGAATCAACTTTTATAAACAAACCACAAAACGTGGAGTTTCAAAAAGAATACGAACTTTTTAACAAACGCACAATTTTTAAACAACCCTTTTATTTGACATGCCAGATTCGGTCGTAATGTTTAGGCCGGGTTTGAGGTGTTACATTATTTAAATGAAATGTGAATGCTATTGAGTTCGATACTACAAAAATGACCGATAGAGATACAATACAGTGAAAGTCCCGGTGGAACCTTAGGAATACATAGGATACAAATGTCATGACAATAGAGTTTCTGATATTACGAGCAATACCATATCTGGGATATAGCATCGATATGAGATTTCGTGTAAAACCATAGCTAGGCTATTGCTATCGATACGAGATTACATGTAAGACCATATCTGGGATATGGCATTAGTACGGTATTGTGTGAACGAGATTCCCGAGTATCCCTTAGTATTCCAAATGGCTCAATAGGAAATGTTGATGAAACATGATTACAAGTGATGGTACGACTCAATCAAGGTACTCGTGACAGAAATCGACAAGTAAGTGTTAAAAGTGAATTTCATATGATGAGTAAGTGGAAATTATGAGAATTCATATGGTTCAATGAAATATATATGAATGTGATGGCTATTGAATTGAATATAGTTTAATTCTATTTGCTTATGCGTATGTAAATGGGAATGAATTGATAAGAAGTATTCAAACTATATAAGCATTGAAATGAATAAACCTGTGAAATTCTTGGTTAACTATGTGAATGTATGCATGACATAAAGGTGGAATTATACAAGTTATATTATAGTATTTATAATGGCTTAAAATGTGTTTATTTGATGAAATGATTTATTATCATACGAGCTTACTAATCTTTATAGCTTACTTTGTTATATTTTTTATGTTTAGTGATGTAACATCCCGAAATTGGGCCTAGTAAGATTGGGCCCAATGGGCCTTGGGCGTAGGAGTGTTTCAAACTTTGATAATAAGAGAATGGCATTATTGCATATTGGACTTATTAGTTAAGTGAATTTGGAAGGTTACGAGGTTTCTATGAAGTCTCGGGTTTAATTGGGCCTTAGGAAAATTTTGGTATTTTAGCACTTTAGGAGAGATGGTAAGTAGTTTCAAGACTTATAGAAACAAATGAGTAATGTGCTTGCATAAATGAGCAATTGGTAAAGAAGATATGATGCCACATGATGGACTTTGAGGGAAGAGGTTCAAATCCCATTGTGTGCAAATTTTGACTACTATTTTTGCACTCTTTCCTTAAGTGTCAGCCAAGCATGTAAATAAGGCAAGTTGGACTTTTTAATTTTGGCAAGGTGGCTAAGGAAATAAGGAAAGGTTGAAGGTGAGGAAAGAAATCAAGAAGAAAGGGCAAGTAATGGGAACATCTGGCTTATTTCATGGAGATTGTTTTGGAAAGTTTGGGTGGCCAAACTTTTGACTATTAGGAGCATGAATGTGGATGGTTTTGTTGAGGGAAGGGAATAGCCGAAATTTTCTATTCATTTTAGACCATTTTGTTAGTTTTTGGTGCATGAGAGGTACATTTTTTACTCTTTGACCATTTGTGTTTTCTTCTCAAATCCATCTCCTTTTTGCTTTGCCGAAATCTTCTAGCACAATTGTGCATTATTTTTCTTTTGTTGGCCGAAACACACAATTGCTCATCTCCCCTTTCATAGCCGAAATTATCAAAGCACTTCTCTCCATCCATTCTCTACTTTTGACCATTTCATCAACCTTTTCTTCTATTTTTTTTTCGACATCACTTTGTGACCACATCTTCTTGTTCAATTTTCTCAATAGTCGAACCCGTTATCATCCTATTCCTTCATTATTTCGTTCCCTATCGTGTGGGAAAACCTTTTCTTAATCGAATCGGACTTTCAACAAGGTTAAAGAGCACAAGTGATTTGTATTAACCAAATCGTTATCGTCGACTCATCAAGCAAGTGGGGTAAGAACGTTGTTATAAGATTTGTTTTGGCCAAAGGTGGGATATTTGCTAACAACTCTTTCGCTCACCAAATATTGTTAGGATGGAATTTCAGTAGCCAAAGGGTAGGATCGATTCTTGGTGTATTCAGGGAGATCACATTCGTGGTAAGTGGGGTTAGCCTAATAAAGTGTTTCTAGTTACGATTATCAAAGTTGAGACTAACCTTCTATCAACTATCATTATAGGTGTTGAAACCGGTAGAAAGCACAACTCGTAATCAAGGTGTGTAATTCCGTACCCTTCCGAATACATGGATGAGATGGTGTGTAATCTCATACCTCTTTGAATGTTACATGAAATATTCTGTGATTCGATAGAAATACCGAAGAAAAACAAGAAATCGGCTTTTGTGACCACTTGGGCGTGCATATGTTCGTAGTAGTAACCATTTTTCACAATGAAACAGTTTGATCAGCAGCAGTGACGTGATTTTGAAAAATCATGAAAAATATGAGAAAAGGAATTACAAAGTGAATAAGATATTGAATTAAAACTTACTGGGTCTATTTTAATATGGAAGAAACGCAGAAAGAAAAGGATTTTTATATTCTGAGATATGTTAATTTTAGTGAGACTGGTTCTGATTGACTTTATGGTTCCCTGATCTGTTTTGGAAAAATCATATAAAATTGTACAAAGTGAATTATGGGTTATAATTTATATGTATAGATTCTTTAGTGAGCCTATTTTCATTAGAAATAAATGGGTTCAATATATGAAAACTATATAGTGAGATATTTAAAATTAAGGTAAAAGAGGTCAGAATCATGGGACAGTGGAACAAGGGAAACTTTAAGGAATAAACTGTATTAAATGGTTAAGTCAAAAATTCTGGAAAAATTTTAGTAAGAAGATTTATGATTTAAGGAAAATTTATGGATTTAGATTTCGAGATTCCTAACTCGAGTTATAGTCAATTTGGTCAGTATGACGCAGATGGACAGTTTCAATTTTTATGCCCTAAATTAGTAGTTAAGCCTAGGTTACAAAATTACCATAATACCCTTAGAGGGTAAAATTACCGAATTATGAAATGTCCCTATGGACCGAATTACGAAATTTGATTTATGGGCCGATGTGATAATTTGATATATGGGCCGATTTGAAAATTTACTATTTGGGCCGATCTGATAATTTGATATATGGGCTGATGTGATATTTTCTTATATGGGTCAATATGATAATTTGATATATGGGCCGATGTGATATTTTGATATATAGGCCAATCTGATTGCTAAATGGGCCAATTTGATAAATTGTTATAATGTGAAACACCCCAAACCCGGCCCACGAGCCTTGACCGGATCTGGTATGCTCCTCGAAGAAAACTGGTTCAAATTCGTTTGCAATTTGAAAAACTTTAAGTGATTTTGGGAGAAAGTTCGAATTGGGTTGGGCTCGAGTTGAAAACAGGGTTATCTTATATTGAAATCCCTTTATCATAGGTGTCAAAACATTTAGGGTTTAGTTTAAAAGAAATTTACTTAAATTGTAACACCCCAAACCCGGTCAATACGTCATGACCGAATCCGGCATGCCACGAAGAAAAACGTTTTGAAGAAAAACGAGTTAACAATTAAATTTTAGTGAAAAACTTTTTGTTGTTCTATGTTTGTAGAAATCAAGTGTATAATAAGTTAAAAATTGATAATTTACTTTGAAATCACGAAAATAAAACTTTAAAACTTAGTTACAATTCCTTATATTAGAAAACTTTAAAAGAAACCCAAGCGATTATTTTGAAAACCGTATCTAATAGAAATTTGGAAACTTGAGTTTTGGAAAAATAGAATGAGTTATCAAAAATACTTAAGTTGTTAAATACTATCAATTGATTTATGTTACCCGATAGTAACATTTTAAAAAAACCATCGCGTTTTGTAGTTTAGAAAACTTGGTGCTCAAATTATTATATCAACCATGTAATTTATAACCATATTTAAAACAAATCCAAAGCATATAAATAATCCAAAAACATAATTAAAGAGGCCTTATTACAAATCCATAAAATATGAAAACCAAATTAAAATAAAATACCCAAATGGAAGTTCATATAAAACCAACTTTTATTGCATGGCCTCCTCGAGTTCATCCGGCTCCTCATCCGCGAATTTACTCATCACCTGAAAAGGTAAGGGAGAAGGTGAGTCACCAAGACTCAGTGCATAATCCCTCTCCCGGGTAATTGCCACGTACATACACAAATTATAACCAAGCAATATATATATGATGCACCCAACCTAGCCATCCGTAACTCCTTTTTCTACCCCGTGTGGTACCAAACCACTGGTGGTGCCAAACCACTGGTGACCAAAGTCACGATATTCAATATTGTGATACCAAATCACTGGTGACCCAAAGTCACAAATAATCAAGTTGTGGGGCCAACCCACTTGTGATACCAAATCACTGGCGACGATCCCAATACATCAACCACGGTGGTGCGACACCACTGGGACGAGTCGCTATGAGGTACCAAACCTCTGGGGTCCTAAAGACACAAATGTGATACCAAATCACTGGTGACCAAAGTCACGAATAATCCATATGTGGGGCCAACCCACTTGTGATACCAAATCACTGGCGACAATCCCATATCTCAAAAGTGGGGCCAACCCACGGTGGTATTACCACAGGGACGAGTCGCTATGAGGTGCCAAACCTCTGGTGTCCCAAAGACACAAATGTGATACCAAATCACTGGAGGTGCCAAACCTCTGGTGTCCAAAGACACGAATATCAATCTCCTCCTCCTCTCATATTGCCCATACCAATGCAATAGATAAACAAATCATGTCAACATACTTTATTATGAATCACATAACAAATATATCATAAATCGTAGATCATGATTTCAATCCACATGTATTAGCAACATATAGAAACGGACTTACCCGAATCCTCTTTCATACCATCATGGTATCATATCAAAATCTCATCGTTTTCCCACTTTGATAATATGATTAGTAAATTAATATTATAAATACATATACATAACCGAGTTATAAAATGTGTAAGGTACACACCTTACACCAACGAAAGTATTAAGATCCAAAGATCCGATCTACCGGACTAGATCACCTTGTCCTACATTCGGCCAAAACACAGAACTTTAAGCAACATCATTCGGTCAACATCATATCTAAATCCCAAAAGCCTTAGGCTTTCTCAATCAACTTAAAGAATATTGAATCCTTACCACTTGACTTACCAACTTCGATTGCTAAAGGAAAGGCTTAAATCAATTGCTTTCGAAGTCCCAAGGAGCCTAAAAGAATAATAGGTTCCTAAAAATGGTTAGAACTTTGCAAACAAATGCCCAAAGATTCGACCTTTGTCCACAAGAAAACGACTTAGAAAGGAGAAAGAAACAAAGGAAAAATGGCCATGAACACTTACCCTCTTCCAAAACCGACTGAAGAGAACTAAAATTAATGCCTACCCTTGATGATATTCGGCCAAAACAATACTAAAAGGGAGTGGGAAGTTTCGGCAATATGGTTATGAAAGAAGAAAGATACGTGTATAAAAAGTAAGGAAGTATGTGAGTAGAAAAGAGAAATAAAAAAAAAATGAGAGAGAGAGGATTCGATTTTAGCAACAATGGAAGAAAAGAAAAGTGAGTTTGGGGAAGAAAGAGGTTCGGCCAAATGAAAGGAAAAGGAAATGTGGTTGAGCAAATATCAAAAGAAGAAAAGAGAGAGATGGGAGAAAAAGGTTCCGCCAAGCACCTAGTTTGCCAAAAAGAAAAGTGCACAAAATGTAAAAATGAGTTTTTAGTTTCAAAAGGAAAGATGAGTGAAAGAAAATAGTATTTGGTTCAAACAAAATGAGAGCTAAAACCAAAAGTAAAATTGCACAAAATGCTTATGGTGCATTCGGCCAAAGAGGGATTTGTTTGGAGAGGAAGAGAAAAATATGCCAAAAGGTGCACAAATGCTAAAGTTGGCCAACTATCCTCCCCCAAACCTCCTATCAATATTCGGCCACCCCCCTAGCCATACATGCCGTCCACATACATGCACTAAAGGCCTTGGAAGAGTTTCCAAAACATCTTCCTTAAGCCAAGCCTTATGTCCCCCCATCCTTCCATAACCTTAAGATTCCTTTCCCAAAGTATAAACTTTCCTAAACCAATATTGAACTTACCAAAAATTGAAAGTCCAACCTTCCATATGTAAAAATTGACCCGTCCATTAATGCTAGGATGTACAAAAATACAATCCTCAAAATGCCTTCCATGCTACTCGAACCATTTCCCTCATGCCACCTTTCATGCATCTTAACCACCATGCCACTAACTCCCTTATGTTAGAAATTTTCACTTAAATTAACTTAAGTGTCAAGTTCACCTAATCCCCTTCATTAATTAAACCATACTAAAAATTATTCTAGCTTAGCTAATAATTCCAAATTTTCACACAATTATACTAAGTACACAATAACAATCATATCCGAGCTAACATAAATAACAAGATGATACTCTAATATTTTTAGGATGTTACAATTCTACCCCCTTAAGAAAATTTCATCCTCGAAATTACCTGATCAAAAGAGTTGAGGATACTGCAGCCTCATCATATCCTCCGGTTCCCACGTAGCTTCTTCCACGCCATGATTCCGCCATAAAACCTTCACTAAAGGAACTGACTTCTTGCGCAAAACTTTCACGTCTCGATCTAGAATCTGCACAGGTTCCTCTTCCACCGTCAAATCTGGACTCACTTCTATTTCCTCTACTTCCACGACATGCGATGGATCAGAACGATAGCGTCTAAGCATGGAGACATGGAACACATCGTGAATCTGACTCGATTCGATGGCAACTCGAGTGATAAGCTCACCGGTCCCACTCGCCTCAACACCTTATACGCCCCAATAAACCTTGGACTTAACTTCCTTTTCTCCCAAATCTTAACACTTTCTTCCATGGCGAGACTTTCGTAAAAACTTTGTCACCCACGGAAAACTCTATATCCTCCGCTTGAGATCGGCATACGACTTTTGCCTATCCGGCTTCCTTCGATTTGAGCCCGAATCATCTTAACCTTATCCTCGCCTCTCGCAACCAACTCTTGTCCTAACATCCGACGCTCACCCAACTCGGGCCCAAAGATGTAGGTGTGCGACACCTCCTACCATACAACGCCTTATATGGTGCCATCTTAATGCTTGCCTGATAACTATTATTGTATGCGAACTCAGCTAACGGCAAAAACTCTTCCCAGCTGCCTCTGAAGTCCAAAACACAACCTCTTAACATATCCTCTAAAATTTGTATAACCCTTTCCGATCGCCTGTCGATCGGTGTGGATGAAATGCGTGATCAAATCCAACCGCGTACCCAAAGCCTGATGTAACGCTCTCCAAAACCTCGACGTAAATCTTGGATCCCTATCCGAGATGGTCGACACCGCACACCGCAACCTCACTATCTCCGCTACATACAACTTAGCTAACCTCAAGCGAGTAATCCACCCTTACGTAATGAAATGAGTGACTTAGTCGACGATCCACAATCACCCAAACTGAATCCTTCTTACTAGGCGTAAGAGGTAATCCACCGACAAAGTCCATAGTGATTCTTTCCCACTTCCACCGTGGAATCTTCACCACTGAAGTAACCTGCACGACAGAATCGATGTTCACCTTGACTTGTCGACACGCCGGACATTTACCCACAAACTCAGTTACCTCCCGCTTTAGACCTGGCCACCAAAACTGCTCTCTTAAATCCCGATACATTTTGCTACCTCCAGGATGCATAGCGTATGAGCTGTTATGTGCATCCTGAAGAATCCTTTGTCTCAACTCAACATCCTTCGGCATACAAGCTCTCCCTTTAAAACACAATACTCCATCACTGGACAAACTATAATCCTCTAAACCTCCGTTCTGAACCCGCAACCTCCGATCATTCAAACCATCATCCACTAACTGTTTATCCTTGATTTGCTCTAACCAAGTCGGTTTGACTTGCAATTCAGCCATAAGACTCCCATTGTCATATAAGCTAAGACGAGCAAACATCGATCTTAAGTCAGATACAACCTTACGGCTCAACGCGTCTGCCACCACGTTAGCCTTTCTCGGATGATACTCAATCGAACAGTCGTAGTCCTTCAACAACTCAATCCATCTACGCTGCCTCAAGTTCAAATCCTTCTGAGTCAAAAGATACTTAAGACTCTTTTGATCCGTGTAAACTATCGACTTCTCTCCATACAAATAGTGTCTCCATATCTTCAAAGTAAAAACCACAGCAGCTAATTCCAAGTCATGCGTCGGATAATTAACTTCATGTGGTCTCAACTGTCGAGATGCATAAGCCACTACCTTCCCTTCTTGCATCAGCACACATCCCAAACCAGTATGTGATGCATCACAGTAAACCGTGAATTCCTTGCCTGCCTCGGGTTGAATCAAAACCGAAGCTTCAGTCAGAATCTTCTTCAACTTATCGAAACTTCCTTGCTGTTTCTCGGTCCAAACGAATGGAACTCCTTTCCTCAATAACTTGGTCATAGGTGCGGCGATCAAAGAAAATCCTTCCACAAATCTTCGATAATACCTCGCCAAACCTAGAAAACTCTGAATCTCAGCCACTGACTTAGGCGGCTTCTAATCCAACACTGCCTCAATCTTCCGAGGATCTACTCTAATCCCCTCAGCTGATACCACGTGACCCAAGAAAGTCACCTCCCTCAGCCAGAACTCGCATTTACTAAATTTAGCATACAGCTGCTTTTCCCTCAGAATCTGCAACACTACTCGCAAATGCGCATTGTGCTCCTCCTTTGACTTTGAATATACCAAAATATCATCTATGAATACCACAACAAACTGATCCAAAAACTGCTGGAATACCCGATTCATCGTGTCCATGAATGCTGCCGGCGCGTTAGTCAACCCAAATGGCATTACCAGAAATTCGTAGTGCCCATACCGAGTGCGAAATGCCGTCTTATGGATATCAGCCTCTTTCACCTTTAGCTGATGATATCCAGACCTTAAATCAATCTTGGAGAAAATCGCTGCCCCCTCAAGCTGATCAAACAAGTCATCTATCCTCGGCAAAGGATACTTGTTTTTGATCGTTAGCTTATTCAACTAGCGGTAATCTATACACATCCGCATCGTACCATCCTTCTTCATGACAAAAAGTACCGGCGCTTCCCATGGCGAAACACTTGGTTGGATAAAACCTCGATCCAACAACTCCTGAATCTGAGCCTTCAATTCCACTAATTCTTTCGGAGCCATCCTATACGAAGCAATAGAAACTGGCGCAGTTCCGGGTAACAGATCTATACCAACTTCAACTTCACGATCCGGAGGCAGTCCCGATAGTTCTTCTGGAAATACGTCAGCATATTCCTTTACCGTTCGAACATTCCCTACAGTAAACTCCTTAGCCTCCAACGCGCACACATGGACCACAAACGCCTCACAGCCCTTTCTGACCAACTTTACTGTTTTCAATGCAGATACCACGTTGGATAGATAATCTCTTCTATTACCTATCATAACCACTTCTTCGCCATCAGCTGCCTTCAAAACCATGCGCTTAGCAGCGCAATCCACACTTGCTTGGTACATGACCAACCAATCCATCCCGAGAATTAGATCAAACTCCCCAAATGGCAGTTCCATCAGATCAGCTACGAACACTACCCCTTGGAGTTCTAGGGGTACATCTCTATACAGATTATTTACTTCTACAGAGTGACCTAGAGGGCTAAGTACAGTCATCTTCCTAGAAGTAGTTTGAGAATCTAAGCTCATGGTCTTTACTATGCTACTAGCAACATGCGAATGCGTCGAACCCACATCTATCAAAGCAGTATATGGCACACCAAAGATTAAGAACGTATCGATTATGACGCCCAAAGACGCCTCCCTCCTCTCGACGCCTCACCGCATACACACCAAACCAGTGTCTTGCCTCGGTGTTGCCAAAGACCTCTCGCGATGCTCCTCGACCTCGACCAGAGCCGTTACTTCCTCTACTATTACCACGACCTCTCTGCGGTGGCGGTCCTTCACTTCTGAACTGAGCACGACCTTGACCCTCAGACTGATTCCTGGCTAGCTTTCGTGGACAGTCTCTCACACGATGATCTTGCGAGCCACACTCGAAACATCCTTTCCCTCCGGTCCAGCATTCGCCCCAATGAAATTTCCCACATCGGCCACACCGTCTTGCCGGTCCGATTAGCGCATAATGAGCCTCCTGACCGATTCGGCCCACTCTGACTAGCCCTCTTCTGAGAATTACTAGCTGACCCAGATGATCCATAACCTCTCTTATGCTTATTCCGGTCGTAACTCTGTCTTCCAGATTCCTTTATTCCTTCGGCTATCTTAGCCTTTTCAACTAAAGTAGCAAACTCTCGCTCCTGATGTGGAGCAATCAGCAATCTCAACTCGTCCCTTAAACCATCCTCGAACCGAACACATCGCTCGTGCTCTGAAGCCACGATACCTCTAGCATACCGACTCAATCTTAAAAATTCTGCCTCATATTCTGATACGGACTTATTACCCTGGACCAAACTCAGAAATGCCTTACGCTGCACATCAATGTAATTAGACCCCACATATTTCCGCTGATACGCTGCCTTGAAATAATCCCAAGTGAGATCCTCCGCTACAGCACTATTTCGTACCGTGAGCCACCACTAATATGGCTCATCCTGAAAAAGCGACACAATCCCTTTCAGCTTGTCCTCAACATTCAGATCCAAGTCATCCATTATTCGCTCCGTCGCCTCTAGCCAATATTCAGCCGCACTAGGAGCTACACCTGAAGCACCTCGAAATACCTCCGCTTCATTGGATCGGAGTCACTCGGGTACAGATTTTCGAGCTCCCGTGCCTCCACCTAATCCAGCTACCCTTTCAAGGACTCGCAGCACCGCTTGAGACACTACGTCATCCCCTGTTTGATCATGATGCTCAACTCCAACCGCTGGTGGTGGGGGTGGTGGTACCTCATTTTCTGGATCCTGACTGCACCTCACCGGTTCGCATACACGACCATCCTACCACGACCGCGTCCACGAGTAATACGACCTCAACCTCGAGTACTCATTTCTAAAGTCTCGACTTATCTGATTTAGAAGTTTTATGTATTAGTCATTATTCCAATTTCTTTAAAACAAAGTTTTATGAATAATTATAATAAGAGATTGTTTCGCGAGTACATCCAACCTATAGTTTTGGGTCTTTAGAATAGTTCCTACTACTATTCAGTCATGCCAACATCATCATATCATTTCATCAAAATCAACAGTTTGATGTACTTACCAGGGCGGATTGATGCCGGAGACTCAGGGCCATGCCTTTCCAACCATAAAATTTTCAACAAAAACATTTTAAAACCATACTTTAAAACATTTTGGGCCTCGGGCCCACAGCCGAGCTTTTGAACTTAGCTCTGATACAAATTTGTAACACCCCAAACCCGGTCAATACGTCATGACCGAATCCGGCATGCCACGAAGAAAAACGTTTTGAAGAAAAATGAGTTAACGATTAAATTTTAGTGAAAAACTTTTTGTTGTTCTATGTTTGTAGAAATCAAGTGTATAATAAGTTAAAAATTGATAATTAACTTTGAAATCACGAAAATAAAACTTTAAAACTTAGTTACAATTCCTTATATTAGAAAACTTTAAAAGAAACCCAAGCGATTATTTTGAAAACCGTATCTAATAGAAATTTGGAAACTTGAGTTTTGGAAAAATAGAATGAGTTATCAAAAATACTTAAGTTGTTAAATACTATCAATTGATTTATGTTACCCGATAGTAACATTTTAAAAAAACCATCGCGTTTTTGTAGTTTAGAAAACTTGGTGCTCAAATTATTATATCAACCATGTAATTTATAACCATATTTAAAACAAATCCAAAGCATATAAATAATCCAAAAACATAATTAAAGAGGCCTTATTACAAAATCCATAAAATATGAAAACCAAATTAAAATAAAATACCCAAATGGAAGTTCATATAAAACCAACTTTTATTGCATGGCCTCCTCGAGTTCATCCTAGGCTCCTCATCCGCGAATTTACTCATCACCTGAAAAGGTAAGGGAGAGAGGTGAGTCACCAGACTCAGTGTATAATCCCTCTCCTGTAATTGCCACGTACATACACAAATTATAACCAAGCAATATATATATGATGCACCCAACCTAGCCATCCGTAACTCCTTTTTCTACCCCGTGGTACCAAACCACCGGGTGGTGCCAAACCACCGTGACCAAAGTCACGATATTCAATATTGTGATACCAAATCACTGGTAACCCAAAGTCACAAATAATCAACTTGTGGGGCCAACCCACTTGTGTACCAAATTACTGGCGACGATCCCAATACATCAAATGTGGGGCCAACCCACGGTGGTGTGAAACCACTGGGACGAGTCGCTATGAGGTACCAAACCTCTGGTGTCCTAAAGACACAAATGTGATACCAAATCACTGGTGACCAAAGTCACGAATAATCCAATTGTGGGGCCAACCCACTTGTGATACCAAATCACTGGCGACAATCCCATATCTCAAAAGTGGGGCCAACCCACGGTGGTATTAAACCACAGGGACGAGTCGCTATGAGATGCCAAACCTCTGGTGTCCCAAAGACACAAATGTGATACCAAATCACTGGAGGAGCCAAACCTCTGGTGTCCGAAGACACAAATATCAATCTCCCCCTCCTCTCATATTGCCCATACCAATGCAATAGATAAACAATTCATGTCAACATACTTTATTATGAATCACATAACAAATATATCATAAATCGTAGATCATGATTTCAATCCACATGTATTAGCAACATATAGAAACAGACTTACCCGAATCCTCATTCATACCATCATGGTATCATATCAAAATCTCATCGTTTTCCCACTTTGATAATATGATTAGTAAATTAATATTATAAATGCATATACATAACCGAGTTATAAAGTGTGTAAGGTACACACCTTACACCAACGAAAGTATTAAGATCCAAAGATCCGATCTACCGTACTAGATCACCTTGTCCTACATTCGTCCAAAACACAGAACTTTAAGCAACATCATTCGGTCAACATCATATCTAAATCCCAAAAGCCTTAGGCTTTCTCAATCAACTTAAAGAATATTGAATCCTTACCACTTGACTTACCAACTTCGATTGCTAAAGGAAAGGCTTAAATCAATTGCTTTCGAAGTCTCAAAGAGCCTAAAAGAATACTAGGTTCCTAAAAATGGTTAGAACTTTGCAAACAAATGCCCAAAGATTCGACCTTTGTCCACAAGAAAATGACTTAGAAAGGAGAAAGAAACAAAGGAAAAACGGCCAGGAACACTTACCCTCTTCCAAAACCGATTGAAGAGAACCAAAATGAATGCCTACCCTTGATGATATTCGGCCAAAACAATACTAAAAGGGACTGGGAAGTTTCGGCAATATGGTTATGAAAGAAGAAAGATATGCGTATAAAAAGTTAGAAAGTATGTGAGTAGAAAAGAGAAATAAAAAAAATGAGAGAGAGAGAGGATTCGATTTTAGCAACAATGGAAGAAAAGAAAAGTGAGTTTGGGGAAGAAAGAGGTTCAGCCAAATTAAAGGAAAAGGAAATGTGGTTGAGCAAATATCAAAAGAAGAAAAGAGAGAGATGGGAGAAAAAGGTTCGGCCAAGCACCTAGTTTGCCAAAAGAAAAGTGCACAAAATGTAAAAATGAGTTTTTGGTTTCAAAAGGAAAGATGAGTGAAAGAAAATAGTATTTGGTTCAAACAAAATGAGAGCTAAAACCAAAAGTAAAATTACACAAAATGCTTGTGGTGCATTCGGCCAAAGAGGGATTTGTTTGGAGAGGAAGAGAAAAATATGCCAAAAGGTGCACAAATGCTAAAGTTGGCCAACTATCCTCCCCCAAACCTCCTATCAATATTCGGCCACCCCCTAGCCATACATGCCGTCCACATACATGCACTAAAGGCCTTGGAATAGTTTCCAAAACATCTTCCTTAAGCCAAGCCTTATGTCCCCCCATCCTTCCATAACCTTAAGATTCCTTTCCCAAAGTATAAACTTTCCTAAACCAATATTGAACTTACCAAAAATTTGAAAGTCCAACCTTCCATATGTAAAACTTGACCGTCCATTAATGCTAGGATGTACAAAAATACAATCCTCAAAATGCCTTCCATGCTACTCAAACCATTTCCCTCATGCCACCTTTCATGCATCTTAACCACCACGCCACTAACTCCCTTATGTTAGAAATTTACACTTAAATTAACTTAAGTGTCAAGTTCACCTAATCCCCTGCATTAATTAAACCATACTAAAAATTATTCTAGCTTAGCTACTAATTCCAAATTTTCACACAATTATACTAAGTACACAATAACAATCATATCCGAGCTAACACAAATAACAAGATGATACTCTAATATTTTTAGGATGTTACATAAATTTTAATTGATAAAAATTTGTAAACATAATAAATAAAATAAATGTAAAATAGCTCAACTATGGCCTTTTTAAATCAAATAAACCCAAATAATTTAAAATACTTAAATAAAAATAAAATGTCCAAATAAAATTCCTTGCTAAGCATGGCCACCTTTAAGCTCCTACCGACCCGGTCCATTACTGATCGTCACCTGAAAAAAATGTTCCCACAACGGGGTGAGTCAACAGACTCAATGTGTAACCGACACTAAAATTTACCAATTCATGCATACATTCTCATATTACATACACATTCATAAATCAGATATAAACAAATGATGCAACCCGAACTGAAACACCCCATACCCGGCCCATGAGCCTGAACCGGATCTGGTATATTCCTTAAGAAAATCGGTTTCAAAATTCTTTGTTACTTAAAGAAAGTTTGTGCAATTTTTAGAAAAGAATATCGATTTGGGTTGGGCTTAGGTTGGAAACCCATTAGTTTTATTTGGAAATCCATTTAGTTTAAGGTGACAAAACAATTTAGGGTTTACTTTTAAAGAAATAATTTTTCTTAAACGTAAAATATAAAATAATTCATAACATAGTAGTTAAAAGAAAATAAAAGTAACGAAATAAAAACTATGGACTTTTCGGCCTTATTACATCAAATAAATTCCCAAACTTAGAGACTTGAAATACATAATAAAAATAAAAGTTCCAATAATAAAAGTCCTTTCTTGCTGTGCATGGCCACCTTTAGCTCCTGCCAACCCGGTCCATTATTGCTTATTACCTGAAAAATAGTCCCACAAAGGGGTGAGTCAACAGACTCAATGTGCACACAATGCTAACATTCAACATATCAGGCATACATGTTCATATCAAGTTCATATCCATAGACAAATAAATGATGATGCAACCTAAACCCAAGCCTATTTATCCATCCGCTACACACCACCCGTATTCGCCAATCACACCGTGGGGACTACTAAGTCAACCCTCCTTCCGCTACACACCATCGGCGGCGTGCATTGCAATGATGTGCTCATCGCCCATATAATTTGTGTCATTAGACACCATGTTCGAAAAATAACCGGTTACCATATTCGAGATAATGTAACCGGTTACCAAATTCGATAGTGTAATGAAGTTACCAAATTCGGATAATGTGATCAGTAGTCACCATATTCGAATAGTGAGACCAAGTCATCACCTTCACTTCCCTTTCACAAATATCCCGAATGCCCCAAATATTTTTATATCATGCATAACATACTTATTTCTCATGCATATTACTATTCACATGTTCAAAATATATCATATTCGTAATCCTATTAGAAGTAGGAAACGTGCACTGGTACTTTTACCACATTTGTGGTACTTAGCCACATTCTCATTCTTATGCATATTCATTTATTAAAAATAATTGCCATATGATATATCGAAAGTTAGTGTGAGTACACAGCTAATTTGCTTAATAGATTCCTTGAGATCCCAAAATCTGATCTAGGCTTTAGATCTGCATAATTCCTATATTCGCCCATCATATAATAACATATTAATAACCTTATCGATTTTAAAACCAAATCCTAATAGGAATGGTATTACTAACACTTACCTTGTTTGCCGATTTGATTGATAATCAAATCCCAAGATTTGTGTTCTTCCTTGAAATCGGCTAACCATTAAATCCATTGATTTGGTTAGTCTCTCAGTTAAAACAAATAGATCTAGACATTTAAGAGAGAACCTTGGCCAATTATAACCACTTACCTTATGATGAGATCTCAAAATCGGTTCCTTGCTCCCTTTAGTGATATTGAAATTCCTATAATTCATATGTTAGATCTAACATATAAAACATAACCTTCAACCAAATATATATTTATCTTACCTTAGATCCTTGATCCTTGTTTTCAACAATTGTAGAAACCTGAGAGACCCCTTGCAGATTCGGCCAAAAAAAAACAAGAATAGGGATTAGACCCTTCTCTTTCGGCAACTAGAAAAGAAAAGAATTTGAATAGCTTAACCTTACCTTTAATGCCTTTAATCGATTGCTTCCTTGCCTAGAGTCACAGAGATTCGGCTATGAAGTTTTAATCAGGGATCAAAAGAAAAGGTTTTGGCTTGACAGATGAAGAAAAGAGAAGAAGAGAAGAGGAGAAGAAAAATTCGGCAGAGAGAGAGTTTGTCAGGGAAATTTCGGCAATACTAAGAAAAGATGAGAGAAAATCCTTTAATTCTCCTTCATTAGCCGAAATTACTAGGCCAAGAGTCCTTGACTTGACCACCACTCTTCCTTGTGATAATATCATCTCTTTATTTAAAAATATATAAAGGAAAATCCTTATTATCTCTTCTAAATAATCCAAATTAAAAAGTTTTTTATTTATCACCTTATTAATCAATATTTATGGAAATAAAACTCCTTCCTTTTCTAGAAACAGGTGCCGTCCACCCCTTAGCCTTGGAAGCAAAAATAAAACCTTATTTATTTGCTTCTCAAGTGACTCGAACTCAGGCCCAACACCTTGCATGTGGCGCCATTTCTCTAGGCCCTAAGTGACATCTTCAGGCCACTTTTCCAAGCCTGTTTGTGTGTCAAATTTTACCAACTTTTACTTTTAAGGCCATCTTACCTTAATTTTCTATTTTAAACTTTAAAACTTGACATTTCTCGGTCATTTCTAAGTTTCCTAAAATTTTCGATCGGCTCTGTAACTTGCCATTTTTCTTACATTTCCAAGTTTCCAGAAATGTTCACTTTCCATTTTTGAATCATTTCCAAAAATGTTCAGGTTTCCAAAAATGTTCAGGTTTCCAAAAATGTTCATTTCCATTTCCATGCATTTCTAGGTTTCCAAAGATGTTTGAAATTTATTCCCAGTACATAAAACATATCACTTCGTACATTTAAACCGAAAATGCATACGCCTTTGTCAGGATGTTACACGAACCCAAACCTATATGCCATCCGCTACACATCACCCGTACCATCCTGCACACCGTGGGGACTACTAAGTCAACCCTCCATCCGCTACACACCATCGAAGGCAGTCGCTGCAGTCGACGTGCTCATCGCTCTTATGAGTATTCGTGGTCTTAGGTCACCACACTCAGATATCGTGGTCTTAGGTCACCACATTCAGATATCGTGGTCTTAGGTCACCACATTCAGATCTCGTGGTCTTAGGTCACCACATTCAGATATCGTGGTCTTAGGTCACCATATTCACTTCCCCTTTTCAATAACCCATATGCCCCATATCATACATAGTATGCATTAACATGCCAAATTTCACATTCTTATCACTTATCACATGTTAAATATAACATATTTCATAATCCTAGTAGGAGTAGGAAACGTACCTGAGTACTTTGTACCATATCATGGTACCTTAGCCACATTCTTACACTTTCATATTAACACATATATCAAGTTTAAGCCATAAATCTATTAAGATTAGTGTAGGGTACACACCTGATTCACTTAGCAAGTTCACTTCAGATCCCGAAAATCCAATCTACTGCTTTAGATCTTTAAGGCCTTGGTGTCGATTTCACTACTAATCAAATCCCGAAAACCTGTGTTACTCCTTCCTTCAATCGGCCAATGCTTATGATTTGAAATCCCGAAATATCCCTTCTTGAAGTCAACAACGCCTAAATCCCGAAACTTCCTTCACTGAATAAATTGACAGCACCTATGTTTATCACCACAGAAGTATTCGGCTTTGAGACTTGATGGAGAAAAGAGATGTAACTTACAAAGGTTCGGCAACTAAGGTATTTTGATCTAAGAATTTCGAAAAAGAGGAACCTTTGGGAGGGAGAGATTCGGCCTAAGTAGAATGGGACAAAAAGGTGAGAAGAGAAAGATGAAGAATTCGACAATGATTTCTTGAGTTTTTGGCTGGACAAAGTTTAAGAGAAAAGAGAATAATGGCAGAGAGAATTCGGCAGAGGCTTTTAAGAATAGAAAATAATGCAGAATGGCCTCCCTTTTCCTTTTATTGCCGAAATTACTAGGCCAAGACTCCCTTACTTGGCCATCACTCTTCTATTTTGATAACTTTATCTCTTTAATTATCACCTTATTCAAATTAATAAAAATTTAATCCAATAATTATCTCTCATCTCTTAATAAAAATAATACTAATAATAATCCATCATTATCTATCTATTTGCCGAATTTTAAAGAGAATAAAACTCCTCTTTTAAGAGCCTTAATGCCGTCCACCTCTCTGCTCATAACAAAATAAAATTCTTTTATTTGCTTCCCATGCGACTCGATCCTTGGCCCATTTGCCTATGTATGTGGCGTCACTTGCTAGGCCCTTAAGTGGCGCCTTGTAGCCATTTTACCAATGCTATTTGTATGTCATATTTCACATACATTTTCTCTTAATACCACCTTGCTTCATGTCCCTCTTTTAAACTTTAAACTTGACATTTCTAAAGCGTTTCCTTACATTTCTAAGACATTTCCTTACATTTGCAAGACATTTCCTTACATTTCCAAGACAAGACATTTCCTTACATTTCCAAGACATTTCCTTACATTTCCAAGACATTTCCTTACATTTCCAAGACAAGACATTTCCTTACATTTCCAAGTCATTTCCTTACATTTCCAAGACAAGACATTTCCTTCCATTTCCAAGTCATTTCCTTACATTTCCAAGACAAGACATTTCCTTCCATTTCCAAGTCATTTCCTTACATTTCCAAGTTTCTAAAAATGCACACATCACATCCATAACACATAAGACATACTAATGCATAGGCTATAATCCAGGATGTTACATAATGAGCCATAAATTTTTGTAAGAAATATTTGAATACATTGTTGTAAATTGTTATGCATTATATACATGTTTTGTATGGGATGGGATAATGATGAAGAGAAGTTCGTAGCTCACACATAAATCCGTGACTCACACAAATCAAAAAATGGCAATGCCATGTAAATTCTGTTAATCTGGTGGCTTGTCCACAAATTTGATATAAATGGCTTAATGCCTACGTTTGGTGTGTTGGCGGGGTGGGTTGACTAAAGATCACCCACAGGTGTGTTGGTTGGTACGGATGGTGTGTAGCGGATGGATTGCTAGGTTTGGTTTGGGAATTGCAATTCATACACATGATATAATTGATACATTATTATTGTTGTGAATGGGCTTCGTCCCAAGATTATGCTATATGGGCTTAGGCCCAAGATGTTTGATATATGGGTTCAGGCCCAGTGGATGACGGTAAGGGGATTATACACTGAGTTCTTGTAACTCACCCCCTCCTTTTAAATCTCTGTAGGTAATGCTCCATAGTGAGGACTTGGGGCCCATGGATGACTCGGTGGAGGCCATACTTTAGAAATGGTGTTTTGAACTTTAATTTCTATTTCCGTTTATTTTATTATTTTGCTATTTGGTTTAACTTGTAATAAGGGCTGTGGAGTATTTTAATATTTGCTTTATGGTTGATATACTTTTTATTTTGCTTAAATTGTTTAAATCGAGAATTTTTCTAAAAAACTTAATAAAGGTAATGGATTTTCATAATAAACTTTATAAATATTTTAACACGGAAGTTATTTTCTCGAACTATCAAACGATATTTTCAAAATTCACGGTTTTAAAGTTCAATTCTTTGATTTTTGATTCATCAATCAATCTCTCAAAAAAATACTTGTATTTTATCTACGTTTCCTCAATGTTTTCAAAATGCTTTTGCAACTCTATTTCCAAACGTCATATTTCCGTGAATTGATTATTTCAAATATTTTTTTGCAGCAAAAAAAAAAGGTTTTTAAAGATAATTACGTTTTCAAGTAGATAACAATTGCTTAAGTGTTTTGGGTTTTAACAAAGAGGCTGAAATTTTCAAACGAGTTTTTTTTTTGTGACACGCCAGATTCGGGTCTAACTTCTAGGCTGGGTTTGGGGTGTTACAAGTGATTCGGAGGCTCGCTCGGGTTAGAAGTCATCGAAGACCATATCACACTATCCAACTATGGTTTGGTACTTATAAGCTTGTGATATTGGTTATATGGAATGTATAGATTTTGTGGTCATTTTGATAAATATTTTGGTAGTGACTTTTTCCATTTGAATTGGATTATGAATGCCTCCATGTTGGTTGGTATATATAGAGTCATATGAGTTGGCTATATTGATGATTTTGATGATGTGTAAGTGTGCAAATGAACTTTGTTTTGAGTTTGGTAATTGTCCTATAAATGCTAATTGTGATGGGTAGATTTTAATGTAGTATGAAAGAGCCCATGTTTGATGAATGATATGTTGGTGATATTAGGTAAATTAATGTATTCATATTGATTAATTGAGATTGTGAATATTGGTATGTTTTGTAAGACATGTTGGGAAATAGTATGTATTGTATTTTTTGGTATTGAAATGGTACGAAATATGTTTGATTGAGGTTGTTTTAAATGCTTATAAGTGTTATGTTTTGGTGACATTGAAATTGGTATAAGTGTGCATGAGTTTGGGGGGCAAATTGGCTTGGTAAATAGCCTATTTTTGTCCACACAGGCAGAGATGACTTGTGTGACCTAATTCAGTATGTACCCCTGTTTTCACACAGCTTGTGATACGGGCGTGTCTGGTGGCCATGTGTCTAGCCACACGGGCATGTGTCCTCTATTTTGAGAACATTTTTAAAGTTTCATGAAAGTTTTATAAGTTATCAGTTTAGTCCCTAACCACTCTTAAAGCATGTTTAAGGCGTCGTAGGCTATTATAAGGGACAAATTGATTAAGATTGAAAGATGATTGTATGAATTTGTAATGCTTTGTAACCCTATTCCGGCGTTGAATACGGGTGAGGGGTGTTACATTTATCGGTATTAGAGCTACAGTTTAGTCGATTCTAGGACTAACATAGCATATGTGAGTCTAGCTATACATGCCATATAGAACCTGTGATAGTGTGATATCTTCTGACTCTAACGAAAATTATTTTAATTAGACATTTATGCTTTTGGATCGAGCTAATTCCGATAGTGAAGAAACTGGTACTCAAATATTTGAGTGAAAATATGTTTATGGTAAGTTGAAACCCATAAAGGTATGAACAAAAGTTCATAATATTATGTTATTGATAAATGTTATGTTATATGCATGTATATATAAGAGTTAAATTTAAGGCTTTACGACCCTCACCCCCTTATCAGTATAGTGTTACAAAGAAATTTGTAAGATTTAGATTGAATAAGCTCACAAGTGTGGAATTACAGAGTTATGTGATTGAAGGATTGATATTGTGGTCAGATAAGAGAATGAGTCAACAATAAAGATAGTACTAGAAGAGATATCGAATCGTTTTGAAAGCTATCTGGATTATGCAAAGTCACTATTAAAGAAGAAGTTGACTTCGATGAAACAAAACATTCAAGTATGATATCTAAAAAATGTATTAACTGGAAGTTCTACTTAATTGATTTCTGTTAGTGATGGGATAAAGATGAATCAATAATGACAGAATTAGACAGTGGAATAATGTTTGAATTGTAAAGATATCTGAGTACAACAGTATAACTGAATAACTTACAATGATCTCTTCTGGATATTCTATATGATCAATTATTTTCAGAGGTATATGTGGCTATTTACTTTCGAATGAAACTCTAATCGTATGAGAATGCTAGCTAAACATACTAATAGATGAAATGTAACACCCCAAACCCGGCCTAGACGTTATGACCAAATCTGACATGTCACATAGAAGGGCCGCTTTAAAAAAAACCGTGCTTTTGTTAAAAAGTTCACATTCCTTTTGAAACTTCAATTTTAATGTTTGTGAAATTTGATTGTGCTTTTTAAGGTTCCTTGGTAAAAACGTTAGTGTTATTATTTTGTAAACTGCTTTGGTTAGGAAAATCGATTTTGGAACATTTACGAAAATGTGATATTTTGGAAAATAATTATTAATGTTTTCAGAAAACCCCCTTTTAAAAACATATAATAATAAGCAATCGGAAATAAAAGTTTAAAAGGAAATTTAGTCCGATGGCCTTATTACAAAGCAATAACCCAAATCAAATATTCTTGGAAATAATATAAAAACCAAATTTACTGAGTTTTGTGAGGAACAACTCTGATGTATGGCCACCACCGAGTCCTTCGCAACTCCCAAATCCGCTATCACTAGGGATTACCTGATACGAGCATTGATTGAATTTCTGAATTTCGTACCAAAACGATGGCCACCCCTGTCTGTACCCGAGTATCTGGTTCACTCTCTCCAATTGCAAGATTGAGCCCCAACCAAATTCTGCAATCCAAGGCTAAGAGAATTATAAGTGGTAGAAGAGGATGACTTGATTCGGCCCTTAATATCTAGGATGAGCCGAATGAAAAGGGAGTTCTGGCAGACAGAAGAGAACCAAGCTTCCTGCTTCTAGATGTTTGGCTAAGGGAAACAAAAATCGATGTAAAGGTGATTTTCAAGCTTTACGAACAAAGAAGAAACCAATGCAAGTTTCGGCAATTAGCAAAGACTAAAGAAATAGATTCCAATTTCGAGAGGAGGGGAAAGATTCGGCCTATGGAGAAGAGAGTGTAGAAGAAGAACACAAAATAGAAGAAGAGAGAAGAAATAGACTAAAAGAGAGAAAAGATGAGTAGGGGAAGGTTTGGCTATAAGCAAAAAGTAGTAGAAAATAACTTCAAATTTGGAGAAGAGAGGGAGAAGGTGAATTTGGCCAGTAGAAAAACCAAGAAAAGAATAGACCTCAAATGCCTTAAGGAAAAAAAATTACACAAAACGCAAGAAGTGCTATGGAAAGACTAGAGAAATCCGGCACACCCCCTAACCAAAACTGAATGAAAACACCCCCTAACAATTGCCCCCATTCGTCCAACTCCTCCCTAATCCCCATTCCTTAATTCACTCCGTGAAATCCTCCTTACATCACTCCACACCACCCATTCAAATGCTTTGACTGAGTCTTCAACCACCAAGGCAGAGTTCGAGCTGAACTCTACTTCTTCCACCTACTCAACACAAAATAAAAGCTACCAGTTGCTACCTGTGGGACTCGAATTCTCCCTTTCCATGCCTCCCTTGTGATGCCACACCATTAGGCCACCTTACTCCTTGTGTTAACAAGATACAACCAATTAAGCTTAAGTCCTGCTGCCATCAGCCCTATCCACTAAAAGGCCAAAAATGAAAATTCTTCCTATGGCTTAACTTGAACCCGAGACTTCACAGAAACCCCGTAACCTTCCAAAATCACCCTCTTAGCAGGTCCAACCTGGAATAATGCCATTTTCATTTTCCAAAAAATTTCTAAAATGCTTCTACGCTCGAGCCCAATGAGCCCAATTCTCCTAGGCCCAATTTCGGGGCGTTACAAATCTACCCCCTTAAAGAAATTTCATCCTCGAAATTTCTAACTATCTATCAGTGGTTTAACACAGACTACTCTACCGCGCTACCGCTGTGCACTCTGTTTCCAATAACACTAATACACTTCTAACCTAATCCAGACACCTCTTCACCCAACCAGATATCCAACCACAAAAACAAATAGGTACTTATCACACATTCATAAAATTTTCTACATTCAACCAAAACGTACCCGATTTAATAGTGATGGAACAATCCCGAGCTCTATACTCCTTAGACCCGCATCTCACGCATGCCCCTGACCTCCTATAGCATTCATCCGAATGACGCCTTCTGCAATAATCGCACGCTGGAAAGTTTGGACGTGCCTTCACATGCTTCACAGAACCAGACTGCGACCTTAGAGAATCGCGATCTCTTTTCTTCTTATAGTCCACATACCCAACTCGAAGTGTTTCACCAATTCCTTTAACCTCCTTCAACACTTCCCTAACTAGCTGAGTCAACACATCAGCTCTAGCTCGGTCAGGAGACCCTGTATCAGTCACTGGCGATGTCGGTGCCTCTCGTTCAGGCCTATACCCCGATACTGAGGATCCGGCCCTAGGACCTCGGCCTCTACCACGGCCGCGTGTACCACGTCCACATCCTCTAGTACTCATATTGTTGAATCGTATTAATCTGATTAAGAATGTTATGCATCTGTTTAATGTTCAAGTAATTTTAATAGATGTTTTATGACAGAACAGTAGTATGAGTAGTTTTCGCAAATCGAATTTCCTAATGTCTGAGTCTCTATAGTCTTAGCTCCTATAGCTAACAGTTCTAGTGAATTACCACTAACTCTAGTAGTTTCTTACTAAAGTCATTTCATCATATCAATAAAGGTAAGGTAAGAGAACTTACGGATTTGGTCCTAGAAACTCGGGTGCCATACATCCAATAAAGGTATATTTTCCTAAACCAAATTTCAAACAAATTTGAAAAACATTTTCGAACCCATTCCACAGTCGAGTTTTACAACCTGGCTCTGATACCATAAAATGTAACACCTTAAACCCGGCCTAGATGTTATGACCGGATCTGACATGTCACATAGAAGGGTTGCTTTTAAAAAGACCATGCTTTTGTTAAAAAGTTCGCATTTTTTTTGAAACTTCGGCTTTAATGTTTGTGAAATTCGATTGTCCCTTTTAAGGTTCCTTGGTAAAAATGTTAGTGTTATTATTTTGTAAACTACTTTGGCTAGGAAATTCGATTTTGGAACATTTGCGGAAACGTGATATTTTGGAAAAAAATTATTAATGTTTTAGGAAAACTCCCTTTTAAAAACATATAACAGTAAGCAATTGGAAATAAAAGTTTAAAAGGAAATTTAGTCCAATGGCCTTATTACAAAGCAATAACCCAAATCAAATAATCTTAGAAATAATAACCAAATTTACTGAGTTTCGTGAGGAACAACTCCAATATATGGCCACTATCGAGTCCTCTGCAGCTCCCAAATCCGCTATCACTGGGGATTACCTGATACGAGCGTTGATTGAATTTCTAAATTTTGTACCGAAATGACGGCCACCCCTTACTGTGCCTGAGTATCTGGTTCACTCCCTCCTATTGCAAGATTAAGCCCCAACCAACTTCTGCAATCCAAGGCTAAGAGAATGATAAGTGGTAGAAGAAGATGACTTGATTCAGCCCTTAATATCAATGATGAGCCGAATGAAAAGGGAGTTTTGGCAGACAGAAGAGAACCAAGCTTCCTGCTTCTATATGTTCGGCTAAGGGAAACAAAAATCAAAGTAAAGGTGATTTTCAGGCTTTACGAACAGAGAAGAAACTAATGCAAGTTTCGGCAATTAGCAAAGACTAAAGAAATAGATTCCAATTTGGAGAGGAGGGGAAAGATTCGGCTTATGGAAAGGAGAGTGTAGAAGAAGAACACAAAAAGGAAGAAGAGGGAAGAAATAGACTAAAAGAGAGAAAAGATGAGTAGGGAAGGTTCGGCTATAAGAAAAAAGTAGTAGAAAATAACTTCAAATTTGGAGAAGAGAGGGAAAAGGTGAATTCAGCCAGCAGAAAAACCAAGAAAAGAATAGACCTCAAATACCTTAAGGAGAAAAATTGCACAAAATGTAAGAACTGCTATGGAAAGACTAGAGAAATTCGACATACGCCCTAACCAAAACAGAATAAGCACACCCCCTAACAATTCCCCCCATTTGGCCAACTCTTCCCCAATCTCCATTCCTTAATTCACTCCATGAAATCCTCCTTGCATCACTCCACACCATGCATTCAAATGCTTTGACTGAGTCTTCAACCACCAAGGTAGAGTTCGAGCTGAACTCTACTTCTTCCACCTGCTCAGCCCAAAATAAAACTACCAGTTGCTACCTGTGGGACTCGAACTCTTCCCCTCCATGCTTCCCTTGTGACTCCACACCACTAGGCCACCTTACTCATTGTGTTAACAACATACAACCAATTAAGCTTAAGTCCTACTGCCATCAACCCTATCCACTAAAAGGCCAAAAATGAAAATTCTTCCTATTGCCTAACTTGAACCCGGGACTTCATAGAAACCCCGTAACCGTCCAAATCACCCTTTTAGCAGGTCCAACCTGAAATAATGCCGTTGTCATTTTCCACAAAATTCCAAAATGCTTCTACGCTCGGGGCCTAATGAGCCCAATTCTCTTAGGCCCAATTTCGGGGCATTACACAAAAGCATTGTTGGTCTGTTTGGGTTATGATTGGCGTTGCTCTATGTTTCCCTGGTATTCTAATCTATTGTGTTGATAGAAAAGTCAACGGTAAAATCCGTAAGATGCTAGTATTCTGTTTCTACTGGTTTTGGTTTTGTTGACTATACATGAAGATTATATTTCTTCTGTCACAGTTGATTTCAGTGCTTATGAATGATTTTTTTTATGGAATTTCTCTAGGATATCATTGATATCCTTATCACTCAATATGGGTTGTAATTTTTAAAAATTCTGTATAGTTCAATACTTTGAGATTTCGCTACCTCGATTTTATTATGATTCCATGTGATTATCTGCAAGAGATATTCTTTTGAAGGAGATGAATATATTTATTATGATTATAATTTCTGGTTTGACCATGGGAGTATAGTGGTATTCTCATCAGATTTATAGAAGTTATGTTTCTACATTATCAGCTGGGATATTATCTATTTATACGGTTGAGGTATCAGTCTTATTATGGCAATATGATTTTTATCTGATGGAGGTGGCTTCAGTATAGTACAACGCTTCGATGATTAATAGTTGAGATAGCTTTATTATATAATACTTTCTAGTTTTCTTGAAAGGGAATTAACATCGACAAACGCATAGATGATAGAAGATCAAGTTCAAATATGTATAATAGTTATCACTTCCAAGTAAATCTTGATATATGTCAATGAGTAAAGACGGAATGTTATGTCATATTCGAGTTATACAAGTTTTAAGAAGATCTTTGACTAGTATCCTGAAGAAATTGCAATAAATTGTATGTTTGAGTTATCTTGACAACAAGAAGAAAGGTTTTCTTTGAAAAGTTATTGTTTGACAGCCAAGATTGATTCAGTTGTTTAGTTTGATTGGGTTATTTGTTTGAAAAGTTAATTGAGTTATAGGTGTTTGAGTTTATCCTTGAGTCCGGAAATAAATTTTGTACATTCACGGGTAAATAAATGGATAATCTAAATGAAGAATTCATATTTTAGAAGACATGATACATAATTATATCTATTGGAATGGTTCTATTTGAGAACTTTGATTTGGTTTAATATATGTTAATAAAGTTATAAACAGTTGAAATTACTGTTAACTGAAGCATCAGTTTTCGTTCAGCCTGAATCGGATAATAAGTTTATGATTTTTAGTCATGCGTCATTGAATGGTTTGGAGTGTGTTTTAGTACAAGAATATATAGTGATGGCTTATGCTTCCACACAGTTAAAGTTGCATGAAAAGATTTATTCGACACGTGAATTAGAGATCGTTGACATTGTAAATGTATTGAATAGTTGGTGACATTAATTATTTGGTGAGTAATGTAACCTATTTAATGACTGTAAAAGTTTAAAATATTTGATATTATAGAGAGATGTAAATTTGGAACAGAAAAGATGGCTTGAACTATCGAAAGATTTTGAGTCAGTAACTGGTTATCATCCTTGACAAACGATTATAGTCACGGATATTTTGAACAAGAAATCTTTGTGTGCTTTGCAAGCAATGAATACGCGATTGATCTTATCAGATGATGGATAGATATTAGCTGAGTTAAAAGCTAAATTGATGTTTATTCCATGATTTAGTGAAGCTTAGAAATGTATCAGTGAATTGCAAGTTAAAAGAGTTCAATGTGAATTGACTTTTGATTTAGAGCTTCAAATTGGAACCGATGATTATTTGTTGTTTCGAGATAGAGTTCGTGTACCGAGAAATCCAGAGATTATACAACAATTGTTATATCTACCTCAAAGTGGTAATTATCTGTCCATTCGGGGAATACTAAGATGCAAAATAATCTGAGACAGTTTTACTGGTGGATGAGTATAAAATGTGATACTTTTGACTTGGTTATCAACAAGTTAAAGCTGATTATCAAGCACCTTCGGGACTGTTACAGTCTGTATTATTGTCTGAGTGGAGATGAAATATAATTTCGTTGGATTTTGTAAAAGGAAGATGTTATCTGAACTATTGATGATTGTTGAAGAAGCCAGAACATTGTATCTTAGTACGTATATTTCTCTCTTGATAGACTAGCTAAGTTATATATTTTTGAAATTGTCAGTTTTTACAGAGTGCCAGTCTCCATTATTCTGGATAGAGATCTGAGGTTTATATTGTGTTTCTCAAGAAAACTACTGTAAACTTTGGGTATGAGGTTGCGTTGTAACACCGCATTTCATTCTCCAACTGATGGATAATATGATAAAGTGATTAAGATTCTCGAAGACACGATTTGTTACTGTACTTTAGAATGTGAAAGTAATTAAGAAAGACAATTACTGTTGGTTGAGTTTGAGCATATTAATAGTTATCACATGAGAATAAAGATGGCATTGTATGAAGTATTGTATGATTGCAATTACTGAACTCTTTTGTTGTTGGATCGAGCTTTGTAAGAAATAGACTCACGGGATTGATTTCAACGGAGAAATTAAAGAGAAAGTGAAAGTAATTCGTAACAGTTAGAAAGTAGTTTTAGATTGCCAGAAAACATGTACAGACTTGATACGTAAAAGCATTGAATTTCAGTTAGTGAACTGCGTGTTTGTAAAAGTATTGCTGTGAGAATAGAATTTCCCGAATTAGCTATAAAAAGAAGTTGAATTCATGATTCATCGGGCCGTATGAGATTATTGAGAAAATAGAGCCAGTGGCTTATTCAACTTATATTATTGTCAGAACTTTAGAAGATCCATAATGTGTTTCTTATATCTATGATACGATGATTCAGATAAGACCCTTTGTATATAATATATTTTTCAGAGGTTCCAATTCAGCTTGATATGACGTATAGCGAAATACAGATAAGAAATCTTAGCTCATGAGATTAAAGAGTTGAGAAATCCGAGGCTATGTGAGAAATTGATAAGGTTATAAGAAAACAAATCTTTAATTTATTCTCTAATAAGATTTTCGAGGACGAAAATTCCTTAGGGGGAGAGTTGTATCAGCCTTTTTTTGGTCAAATCAGAATAGTGGTTTTGGGACCCCAAATCCAAAGTTGAAATGATTATTTTATTGTCTACAGTATGATAATGTGATTGTGTGAATATTTGGTTAAGAAATTTTATTGTTTAATTGCTTAATTTGAGAAAAAGGACTAAGTCACGTAAAGTGTAAAACTTGAGTTCTATTAGCTAAAGATGTCTAATAGATATAGAACTTTAAAGTGTAGGTCTCTATGTGGTAATTAGCCCATTTATAAAGTTAGTGGACATTCTTGGACATGTATTATGTGTTTTAACTGATTAATTAATAAGGTTAATTTTGTAATTTAGTAAATAATTATAATTAAAACAAACAAAATAAAGCCATCATCTTTTCTTCTTCATTATTCAACCAAACCTAGGTCAGGAAGAAGCCATTTTTCTCCTTTAATTTCGGCCAAGGCATTTGTGCTAAATTAGGTACAATTTTTGTCCCGTTTTTAATAATTTCTACGTTTTTAAAATCGTTGCAACTTAATCTAGCTACCCCGTATCTCCGATTTCAAAACTGTTAAAGTATTTAAATGTTGCCATTGTTGAATGCTTGTGTATTTTGTTAGTTGATGATGGAAATAAATCATTCTTGTTAGGTGTACAAGTTTTATAAAGTGAACTTTGGTAAAAAGGTCAATATTAAATTAAATTGTAAAATATGAAAAAGTGGTTGACTTTTAAAATAAATGAAAAATATGGGCTAATATGAGAATGGGTAATATTTGGCCAGCTTGAATTTGTATTAAATTGAATGAATTGTGATTTTATGTGATAAGGGCTAAATTGCAAAAATGTGAAATAATAGGGGTAAAAATATAATTTTTCCAAAATGTGCAAATTGTGCTAAATTGAATGAAATGATGAATAAATAAGTAAATTTTGATATTATATAGATCGAGATAAACGAGATTTGGATCTAGAACGGGGGAAAAAAAGTATCGCATTAGTCGACCTAATTCGTCATTACAGCGAACGAGGTAAGTTCGTATGTTTAATAAGCATTGAATTATAAATGTATAAATGCTTAATCAATATAATTATGGTAAATGCTATATTACTAAAATGAAATGTGAATGCTATTGAGTACGATACAACGAAAATGACTGATAGAGATACAATACAGTGAAAGTCCCGATTGAACCTTTAGGAATAGATAGGATACAAATGTCATTTCATTATAGTTACTGATATTAAAAGTAAGACCATATCTCAGATATGGCATCGATATGAGATTTCGTGTAAGACCATATCTGGGATATGGCATTAATACTATACTGTGTGTACGAGATTCCCGAGTATCCCTTAGTATTCCAAATGGTTCAATGGGAAATGTTGACGAAACGTGATTACAAGTGATGGTACGACTCAATCAAGGTACTCATGACAAAAATCGACAAGTAAGTGTTAAAAGTGAATTTCATACGATGAGTAAGTGGAAAATTATGAGAATTCATATGGTTCAATGAAATATATATAAATGTGATGGCTATTGAATTGAATATAGTTTATTTCTATTTGCTTATGCTTATGTAAATAGGAATGAATTGATAAGAAGTATTCAAACCATATATGCATTGAAATGAATAAACCTGTGAAATTCTTGGTTAACTATGTGAACGTATGCATGACATAAAGGTGGAATTATACAAGTTATATCATATTATTTATAATGTCTTAAAATGTGTTTATTCGATGAGATGAGTTATTATCATACGAGCTTACTAAGCATTATAGATTATTTTGTTATGCTTTCTATGTTTATAGTGATTCATAGTCTCGCTCGGGTTGGAAGTCATCGAATATTATATCACACTATCCAGCTATGGTTTGGTACTTATAAGCTTGTGATATTAGTTATATGGCATGTATAGGTTTTGTGGTCATTTTTATAAATATTTTTGTAGTGACTTTTTCCATTTGTATTGGCTTATGAATGACTACATTTTGATTGGTATATATATAGTCCTGTGATTTGGCTATATTGAAGATTTTGATGATGTATAAGTGTGCAAATGACCTTTGTTTTGAGTTTGTTAATTGTCCTATAAATGCTAATTGTGATGGGTAGATTTTAAAATAGTATTTGAAGTATGAAAGAGCTCATGTTTGATGAATGATATGCTGGTGATATTAGGTAAATTAATGTATGTTTGAACATATTCATATTGATGAATTGAGATTGTGAATATTGTTATGCTTTAGAAGACATGTTAGGAAATGGTATGTATTGTATTTTTTGGTATTGAAGTGGTATGAAATATGTTTGATTGTGGTTGTTTTAAATGCTTTTAAGTGTTATGTTTTGGTGACATTGAAATTGGTGTAGGTGTGCATGAGTTTGGGTGGCACATTGGCTTGGTAAATAGCCTATTTTTGTCCATACAGACGTGTGTCTCAGCTGTGTGTGACACACGGTCAAATTACAAGGCCGTGTGTCCCCTTGTGTGGAAATTAAAATGAAGTCATAATGCTCCACACGGTCTCACACACGGGCATGTGACCAGCCGTGTGGTACAAGTCAGTATACCCCCAAATTGGCACACGGTTTAGCACACGGGCCTGTAACTTGGCTGTGTTGCATAAGTCAGTATACCCTACAGTTTTGGCACGGTTAGGCACACGGGCGTGTGTGGCCACTTTGAAGGGCACACAGGCTAGACATACGGGCATGTGGTTGGCTGTGTGACCCAAGTCAGTATGTACCCCTTGTTTTAACACGGCCTGTGACACAGGCGTGTCTGTTGGCCATGTGAGACACACAGCCTATCCACACTGGCATGTGTCCTCTGTTTTGCAAAAAATTTTCAAAGTTTTGTGAAAGTTTTATAAGTTATCAGTTTAGTCCCTAACCGCTCCTAAAGCATGTTCAAGGCATCGTAGGCTATTATAAGGGACAAATTTATTGAAATTGAACGATGATTGTATGAATTGATTGAATGCATGAGAAAAATACGGTTATATGTGTTATAAGTTTGGTAATGCTCCGTAACCCTATTCCGGCGTTGAATACGGGTGAGGTGTGTTAAAAAAGCCGTCCAACATGCTGACCTGATTAGCTTATTTATCTGGGTATTTGGCTTGCAAAATAACCCTCGAAGCTTCCTTGATATTGCATTCAAACCCTTCCACTTATCAAAACTTTGTAGATTTGCCCCTAGCTAAATTTAGCAAGTTTGAAAGCTTCAAACTTGCCACATGTGTGATCGGCCGTGGGGGGAGTCTATGGCTGCTGATGTTTTTCTATTTTTTGTAGCCTACTCAACCTATAAATACCCCATTGGCTACTCATGTCAAACACAACTCTCATCCTTTTATTCTTCACTTCTCTCTCACTTTCTCTCTTCAAAACCCCTTCCTTTGTTCTTCCTTTTTCCTTCCATTCCCTTGCCGATTTCCCCTCTTGGAAAAGAGCCCTTCAACCATGGTTGGAAGTAGCATTCAAATGCTTGTAGAAGCCTCATTTTAACAAGAACAAGCAGGGAAGGAGGAGCAAAGCAAACTAGTCAAGCTTTGGAGAAACACCGGATTTGATTCTAGTTCCCTATCCTTTAATTTTTTATTGTTGTTATGAACATGTCTATGAATACTTGCTATGTTGATATGTTTAATTTAATTAATATGGCTTAAATTTAATTCGTGTTAGGTTGATTGCATTTCGTCCATTTGAGTTATTAAAATTGTTTTGTGTTGTTATAGGCCTTAGTAAGTTGTTTGATTAAGTAAAATTATGATTAAGTTATTCTTGAATTATAATTTTAAGGTAACTAATGAATTAATTATTTAACTGTGTTTAGATTGTAATTAATTGACATAATACTTAATCAGCGCATGTTTAATCTTTTAAGGTAGCTAAGGGTTAAATTAGCGATGATATTAGACGATACATTAGCCTTGCATAACTTGTAAGATTATTGTGATAAACCTGTTTCAAGGTAGGAATACATTTGTTACCTCACTTAATCTTTTATTTACTTATGAAGATTGATTAATTGTTTGAATTGGCATTGAATAGGTACGTATAAGCAGTAGTTAGCAAATTACCAAGTTGCCGTGAATTTATTCATAACAACATAAACATGAGTTTAGTAATTCTAAGTTAAGAAATGTAATTAACCTAACACAATTATGTCATCTTGATTAAAATCATCTTTTGAAATCGTGCATTGGAACTTTTTTATTTTACTTAGTTAAATTTTAGTTTTTAATCACTTCCTCAAATTAAAATATTTTTTTCTTCACCAAAGTGTTTTTAATTGCATTCATAAATAATTCTTTCCACTGTCCTAGTGGGTATGATGACTTGACATTTACTTATCACTTTATTACTTATTGCGATTGTGTACGCCTGCATATTTTCATCGTTCCTGTAGTATAGGTAGTAGTTTGTACATGGCGAAATGTAAATGTATGCCAATAAGAGATTCTGTTATACTCATAGATAGACTTTTAATAGATGAATAAAAGAAATAAATTTAAAGTTACATCTGTATAAGGCGTAACACCCGAGATTCGGATCTGGTAGGTCAAGTCGAGTCGAGGGCGTTACAAAATTCGCACTCATATTCCATCACAGACATTCAACCTTGCTTCAAATACAAAAAGTCCTTTTTCATTTGCTCGAAAAATATTTGGTTGCTGTATCTCTCTTTGAACTTTTCTTAGCAGAAGTCCTACTTAATCAATGGCTCTGGGTAACGCTAACCAAGGTCCCCCACTATTGGTACGCTTCCCCTTCCAACAAAGATATGGCGCATCGAAAACTATCTTCATGGTTACATTTTAGTTCATTGATCACCCTACACAACTAAGTCAACCACTACTCAATTACCGTAAGATCATCTCCCTTATCACCAAGAAATTCCTTGAAGCCTCTCTTCCGAATTTCTCAGACAGGATCAGTCCTGAGAGGAGCGACAACAAGTGCAAGTGTAGGTGGAGCAGGCTACGCTAGGCGAACCACATCAAGGTTGATTGAGGAGGGTGTTGCAATTGTTGTGGTTGTTTATCTTACTCATTTCCCATGAATTGGTCAAATAGTTGAGTGATCATGGCAAATAACGTGTTCCAAAATGCATTTCCTGCATTATTGAGGAGACCACACCAAAGCCCATATTCTATAAAGAGGGCTTGTGAAGACTTTACCATTAATGAAATAAGACAATCCTAGATTGGAAGAGAGAAGGACTGGAGAGATTCTTTCATTTTAAATGGTATATTATTATCCTAACTCTAAAATATAGAACTCAGAGAAACATAAGATGGCCCTAATGTATATAAGTCATACCATGGGAAGAGTTTATTTGTTTCTACAGAAGAGGCCTATAGGGGCTGGGAACAGGTGGGAACCACTAGCTGTTCTAAGGGTAATTTTCTTCTAGGACCTAAGCCAATGGAGGATCAGCATTCTGAACTGGGGAATACATAGAATGGATGGACTCCATTGGGATTATAGGGACTGTCAAGAAGTGGTGGAACTGGAAAAGAAGGAACTTGTGGTGTTGGGAACCCCTTCCTATGTTTACACAATTTTAGTTGTGGATGTTCAGTCTCTTCAATTTCCTAGGTACTCTCTTCTATTCTGGGCTTCTTTTGATTTTTCTTTCTTGTGTATTTCTCCAAAGGAGCAGCAATAGCTCTCTCCTTTGCACGATCCTTTTCCAAAAGAGCTATGATATTCATATCAGGTGCTTGATTAGATGCAGTGTGAGAGTTTGAAAAAGATCCTGCACCATCAATAGGAGAATTACCCTAACACGAAGAAGAAGAAGAGTACTAGGAGGTGTGATAAGCCAATTGCAAGAATGAATCCCACAAACTTCATAGAAAAAGAAAGGAGGTTCCCCTATACACCCAGTCAAGATTTGTTCTATATTGCTTATAGCATTAAAAGGATAGTCCTTAAAAGCTAAAGGCACATTGTAATCGTCTAACCAATTGAGTGGGTTAGTCACCCGACAACCATTTGGGCTTCAGTTCTGTAAGCAATATTGGAAGACATTCCTAACTGTAACAACTCCTCCAGCTTAAGTGTATGCCCTCTTTTCAGTCTTTTCTACTACTTTAAAGCCACTTCTGAATCAAATGACTTAGAGTGAGCTCAAAAAAATCCCCAAGGAATAGACCAACGTGTGGGAAACACAATGCCATTTTCAAGTCTACAGATGACTCTTATGAATTTATCCTTCTTTATGTGCAGGTTTGACATATTGTTTTGAATTATTGACTCACAACCTTGATGTAGTCTAAAAAAGGCATTTCCAGTAGTAGTTCCTTGTCTTTTTATCTTCAACTGATGAAATTTTTGAAACATTCTTAGAAATGATGGTTCATTATACATGCAACAGTCAACGAAGTAGGCTACCAAAGTCCACCAAGACAAGGCTGATAGTTGTCCAGGTGCAATTCTATACATAGTCAGTATTGAGCAAAAGAATGGATATAGTGGTAGATGAAAGCCAGCCTCTAATAGACCTAAGGGAATAATAAAACCTAGGGTGTTATCACTCAGGAGACACCTTGGTGGCCCCTTGAATTCGTAGGCAAAATTTGGGTGCAGAATACTCCGAGTTCCTAAATACCTATGTCTTCCATCATGGGTGGTACTACATTCATACGAAGAAGTTTCAACGCGTGATGGAATATCATTGGGAGCTTGAGGTCCAAAAGAGAAGGGATTTTTAGAATTGATGTTTCGATTATCTTGGTCATGACGCCTCCTTCTAGTGGTTGTTTTAATCATTTCTGTATGTAAAAGAGAAAGGAAAAGGAATGAAGAAAAGAAATTGTTACCTTGGAGAAAGTTCAAAATGAAGATAAAGAAGGAAGAAATATTAAGCAGAAAAGAAGTTAAGGTTTCAAATGATTTAGCAAAAGTGTCTGAATGGGTGTTTGAGTATCTGTTTTATAGAGACAAACTTGTGTAACAAGTTTATTTTGTGGAAACTATTTAGGCTATCTAATACAAATTTGACATCTGTCAAAAAGGTAAGTTGTATAACATTTGAATTTACTGAGTAATGACCGCCTCCGGACGTACTAACATCTAGAGTGTGAATACTTGTAGTAAAAGATATAGATATATGAGGCAATATCTGCAAGTACAGAGATCCAATTGTAATATAGTTACAACATAGTAGGTGAGTACTCTGAAGATCGTACTTAATGGAGGCTAGTGCTAGATCGATTTTAACTTGAATACTAAAAGATCTAATTAGTACTTTAATTCAGTTATAGTACAAAAGTAAAATAAAAAGGAGTTTTTAAAATTTCTGTAATAATAAAATTAAATAACATGAAGAAATAAAATTCAAGAGATCAAAGAAAAGAATAAATCAAATCTAATTATGGGTGATTAGCTTACTTCGGTAATCCCTATTAACTGTCGCTTCGAGTTCCTCGTCAGTCGCTATCTCAACAGGATCTTCCAATCTTCCATTCAAATAACTAGTCAGCAAGGATTACTTATCTTCCGACCACACAGTCCAAACCGGTTGCAGTGAATGTGTTCACAGATAGGTCATACCAATTTTGGGTTAATTCCCACCTTGATGACTTCTAAGGGTGGTCAGGCCTAAGGTTTAGGTTCTGCCTGTACCAAAAAGCTAATCCATTGAGTAACCCTATAAAATAATTAATAGATTGTACCTCCACTCACTAATTCCCCATAGAGATTAGTTCCTCATGGTTTTCGTAAACAATATGGAATTGATGTAAAGAGAAAACATGATGAATGAATTGAAGTGTAGAATTTAAGAAAATGCCTAATTTGTATTAAGAATGAAGTGAATCCACAAGTTTGAACATTTCCACAAATTATACCTCTTGAAATGAATAAGAATAACTGGAAAATAAACCTAAAACATAATAATAAAGAAAGCTAAACTAAATTTAAAAGCTAAATTCTAAACTAAGTGAATGCTCCCTTTTACATGTGACAAAAAAGCCTATTTATATATATCAGGTGGTCGCCGTACTTAACCCTAGGTTAGTTGAAGTTCTTGAGCTTTAAGTTTGATTGTACAGACTAAAACGCCTCCTAGCTCGTGTTTAATTCTCGTCCAGAGTTGATGTCACGACATACCAAGACCTGTGTCATGACATAGGAGATACGAGTCAGTATACTCCTCTTGGGATATCTTCAAAGGTATGTCACGACACCTTTAGGTTGTGTCGCGACATCGAAGGTAGTCTCGTCACTTCTCCATTCTGCTTCCTATGTTGTGACATCGATCATTACGTGTTGCGTCATTATGACCAGTATTGATTTAATATTGCTTCTAATGATCTACTACACATTTATAAAGTTCATTAGCTCACCCTTAGGCCTTATTTGACCCCTAAGGTCAATAAAAGACTCAATTTTCACATTTTATTAACTTAAAGGAAACTTAAAAAAAATATAATTAAACTTAAAGAAAATGCTTATCTTCAAGCTCCTAAAGTGTGAAAATTAGTTTAATCTACTACACTGAATTACGACAGATCAAGTAACCATCAAATTCTAAATTTTCCAATTAGTGGTATGCGTCTGGCGCGAACAGTTAGTTTTCAGTTATGTAGTGGAATTCTATAAAGTTAGAAAAATTTTGAGGAAAAAATTTCATTAAGAGGAGGAGAGTTGTCACATCCCAAGTATGGTGGGTCTAAGATTTATGTGTATTCTAGTAAAATAATATGTTTGACGAAGTGTAATCCGCCTATATCTTTCTTTTGGTGCATAGGTGTGCGCGTATAGTAACTATCATGTAAGTAAGTGAAGATTTTATTTTAGATTATTCTGCTATTTAAAGAGAAATATTTGGTTAAATAAAAAGGTAATTGTGGTATAAGTTAAAGCCAAAGGTATAGTACACCTTGTTTATCTGAAGAACTGTGCTAGTTAAGTTGTAAAGTAACTAGGAAAGGAATCAACTGGATAAACTAGTTTGATATCAATAATGCAGGATTCTCATTTATGTTTCTCTCGAAAACTGTAAAGCCATTAAGAAGGAAAAATTATGAAGTTTGTGACACTTTTTATGTTCCATTAAGTAGGATGGGTCATATTTATAAGTGTCAGAAGGTTCAAAAAGAGGTTCTTTTTCCTTCACTATTTATTCTTTGATTCTTTTCTAAAGTCTAATTGCATCTCTTCCTCGTTAAGTTGGAAGCTATGGTTCTTAGTTAATGGGTGGTTATTTCATCTCCGAGTAAGTGTTACAACTCTACAAGTTAAGTTTTGAAAGGTTTAAGTCTATAAGAGGTATATGAACAGTAAGTTGTAAGTACAAGGTTTTGCACAGTGGTTATTAGTGATTGAGATGATAGTAATTTGTATGAAAATGAGTTTTAATTTGGTAATCCTATGTTTTGTAAGCAGTTGTTGCTACTGGTTCTGTAACAACCCAAACCCGGCCTAGACGTTATGGCCGGACCAGCGTGTTACATCAAATGTTGTTTAAAAGCTACGTGTTTAAAACCCTTAGTTTACAAACTTTGTGACTTTTTAAAAAAACTCCGAACTTTGTTACTTACAAAACATGATTTGGTTAAAGTTATATTCTTGCAAAGATGTTATAATTTTAGAAAACTTTGTTTGTTGTAAAAATTTGACTTAGAAAGTTGCAGAAACGTGATATTTTGAAAATGGTTGTAGATATTGTTTAAAAACGTGATTAACCGATTTACAATTATTATCTAGCAAAATTACCAAACGAAAGTTTAAAAGATAAAAATCCAGTGGCCTTATTACAACAAATATTAACCCAAATAAAGAATATAATATAAGATAAGCTAAAATCGAATTTACTAAATTTCGTAAAAGGCTAATCCGACGTATGGCCACCACCGAGTCCTCCGCAGCTCCGAATCCTCTAACGCTGGGGATTACCTGCACAGCTAAAAGAAAGGGGGTGAGTTACGAGAACTCAGTGTGTAATCCCCTATAACATTCACTATCTGGGCCTGAGCCCTTACGGTATCGGTCTGGGCCTAAGCCCTATAAACATGATAAAGCAAACAAAAATGCAGCCCAACCCAATCCAACCATCACACCACCCGTACCAACCAATCGCACCATGTGGGGATCAAGTCAACCCACCCCGCCAAACGGACCAATATTGCAGTCAAGCTGATAATCACGGTATATATGGCTGAGCCACCAAAATGATATGTGGCATAGCCACTAAAACGGTTTGTGGCAGAGCCACCAGAACAGCACTTCCTCCAATCATCAAACCCAACCCATGCAACATGTTATGAATGCAATGTATTATAAATATAAACAATATAAATTAAATGACATACACAATATTTAACCACAATCAAGGGTATAACGGTCATTTTCTCAGATAAGGGTACAATGGTAATTTCTACCCCTTTGGGGGTATTTCGGTATTTTACACATCGAAGGTACTTCGATAATTTACCCACTAAAGGTATTTCGGTAATTTTACCCACCAAGGGTATTTCGATAATTTTACCCAGCAAAGGTATTTTGGTAATATCAGTTATCTAACGACTTTTCCGGCAATTTTCCATTGGTTTTACTCTTGTGGGTTCGTTAGCCTATTGGGCCCACTCAACCCGTTTCGGCTCGATAAGGCCCATTACAGTCTCACGTTCACGAGAGTGTTCATAACACTCTCTACGATCTATCTCCATCCCAAGTGGCTCATTTTATCACTACGAGCGCTCGCACGCTCGAAAGATTACCGTTGCCAATTTTTTTGGCTTTTCGGCATTCGACTTATGGCCAGGTCATAGAACATCACATGTTATCATAACAATGGTGTGAGATTACACACCTGTTACGAGCGTAGGTTGAAATTCCTTGGATTACACACCTATGGAATCAACAATTCTTACCCATTAGTCTTAGTCCTTGACATGATATCTCCAAGAATTGAAATCAATGAATCAATCTACACTACTTACCAACACCTAAACGATCCACTGCAAAAGAAGACTGTTCAGTCGGCTCCTTGGTCAAGCACAACGAGCCCCTAGCAACATTTCATGACAAAAAGAGGGTGTTAGCGAGAACCGTCTTCGTGGTAATAGAAGTCAGAGCTTTCTTGGCTAAAGAAAACCCAATGAAACTAGAAGAACACCAACCCCATATACGACTTTAGATACAATTACCAACCAATGTCTGAAACAATCAATAGGTGGCTAACCACAAGATTCGGCCCTCACAATAGAGAACAAGAGGGATTCAAGATGGAAGAGGGTGAGTATATTCGGCCTAGTCAATAAGAGCCCAGGTGAGAGTTTTGGCTTTAGTAGAGAGAAAAGAGAGGAAAGAAAGAAAATAAAGGAATAGCAAACATTACCTTAGACCGGGGATGAGCCGAATAGGAAGAAGATGTTTGGCAACCAAGTGTAGCAACTATGAATTAATGATGGAACTGTTCGGCACTTAGCAGCAAAACAAAAGAACCAAATTTGGCTGTGGGGGTTAAACCGAAATGAAAATCTAATGATGAGAAAAGAAAAGAGATAAGCCAATTGGAGAGTAAAAGAGAAGGGGTAGAAATTTTGGCTATGGAGAGACACAAGAGAAAGAGATGAAAGGAAAGTAGAAAAGAGCGGATGAAAAGAGATGGAAGGGAAAGTTTCCACCAAGAGGTGCTTAGGTAACAAGCAAAGAAAACAATGTATGAAAACGATGCAAAAAAGAGGAAGAATGAAGCTGAGAATTCAGCAAAAGAAAATTGAGGAAAAGAACCCGAAATGCTATAGTCAAAAAGCGAAAAGCAACACTCTCCAAATTGAACTTGAGAAAATCGGCACTCCCTCCCCCTCTCAAACCGAATATGCATGCACAAGTGACCACCTTGACCAAAATTCCCCTCTTCCACTTTCCCATATTCGGCCAAATCTTCCAACACCCATCACTTTCATGATTTCCTCCCCAATTTCCTCTTACAATTCTACTCCTTCACCTGTTTGAAAGGTTTGACCAAGTCTCCAACTCCCGTAGCAGAGTTTCTTCCCAACTCTACTTCCTCCTCTCTCAAAGCATAAAATAAATACCTTTAATTGCTTGCCAAGGGAATCGAACTCCACTCCTCCCTTATTTCACAACCACCTTCCCACCAGCTCACTTGTGTCAATAAAACACATGCAAATACCCCTAAGTGTTGCTTTTGATAGCCCTCTCCACTAAAGGGCCAAAAACCAAAAATTTCTCAAGGTTCTGACTATAACCCAAGCCTTCTTAAAACCCCCAAACACACCCAAATAACTTGCTAGACAAGATCAACACATGCAATAGTGCAAAATCACAAACCCCTAATTTTTGGGATGTTACAACTCTACCCTCCTCAAAGAAATTTCGGGCTCGAAATTTACCTGATCAAAAGAGATAAGGGTATTGATGTCGCATTGCCTCCTCATGCTCCCATGTGGCTTCTTCTGAACCATGATTATGCCATAGCACCTTGACTAATGGAACAGATTTCGTTCGCAGCACCT
Organism: Gossypium bickii; assembly: GCA_025503065.1. Lineage (NCBI taxonomy): Eukaryota > Viridiplantae > Streptophyta > Magnoliopsida > Malvales > Malvaceae > Gossypium > Gossypium bickii. The sequence continues at coordinate 27,068,163 of CP106714.1, read as the reverse complement.
TAACATCACGATCCAATACCTGCACCGGTTCTTCCTCAAATATCAGATCAGGTCTTATCTCAATTTCTTCTACCGGTATCATAGAAACATGGAATACGTCATGTATCTGGTTTAACTCAGAAGGTACCTCAAGCTAATAGGCAACCGGTCCACCATGTTTTAAAACCCGATAAGGTCTGATAAATCTAGGGCTTAGCTTGCCCTTCCGTCTAAATCTCAAAATCTTTTTCCACAGTGAGACCTTCAAGAAGACATAATCTCCCACTGAGTACTTGGTTTCTTTACGCTTTTAGATCTGCATAAGACTTCTGCCTGTCAGAAGCTTCTTTTAACTGACCCCGAATCAACTTCACTTTCTCCTCAGTTTCTGAAATTAGCTCTAGATCCAACAATCATCGCTCACCCAATTCTTTCCAACAAGTAAGGGTACGACGTCTACGACCAAACAATACCTCATATGGTACCATCTTAATGCTGGATTGGTAGCTGTTGTTATAAGCAAATTCTGCTAAGGGTAAATAATCTTCCCATCTGCCCCTGAAATCAATCACACAACTTCTCAACATATCTTCCAAAATCTGAATTACCCTCTCTGACTGACCATCAGTCTGCGGATGAAACGCCGTGCTAAAATCCAATATTGTACCCAAAGCCCCATGCAACACTCTCCAGAACCGAGATGTAAATCTAGGATCCCTGTCCGAGATGATAGACACTGGCACCCATGCAACCTTACAATCTCTACTACATATAACTTTGTCAATTTTTGCAACTAGTAATCAGCTCGAACTGGTATGAAGTGGGCAGACTTAGTCAACCGGTCAACAATTACCCATACCGAATCTTTCTTAGTAGGCTTCAAGGGTAGCCCACTGACGATGTCCATGGTTACCCTCTCTCACTTCCAGAGTGGAATTTTAACAGGTTGCAGTAATCTAGAAGGTAATTGATGCTCAGCTTTCACTTGCTGGCACACCAAACACTTACTTACGAAGTCGGTAGCCTCACGATTAAGTCCTGGCCACCAGTACAATTTACGCAGATCTCGGTACAACTTGTTTCCACCGAGATGCATAGCGTATGGGCTACTATGCACCTCCCGCAGAATCGATTGCCTTAACTCAGAGTCCTTCGGTACACAAACTCTTCTACGGAAGCAGAATACCCCTTCACTATTCAGCCCAAAATCCACCGTCTTTCTTCTTTTCACCTGCTGAAAACGAAAACCCAATGACTCATCCAATAACTACTGATCTTTAATCTGACCAACCCAAGTCAGTTTCACCTGAAGTTCTGCCAACAAACAACCATCCTAAAATAGACTGAGACGAGCAAACATTGCTCTTAGATCAGATACCACTTTACGACTCAGTGTATCTGCCACCACGTTGGCTTTTCCCGGGTGATACTTAATCAAGCAATCATAATCCCTCAGCAACTCTATCAATCTCCATTGCTTAAGATTCAACTCCTTTTGTGTAAGGAGATACTTAAGACTCTTATGGTCAGTGTAGATGATCGACTTTTCCCCATTCAGATAATGTCTCCATATCTTTAGTGCGACGACAACCACAGCCAATTTTAAGTCATGCGTGCGGTAGTTCACCTCGTGCGGCCTAAGTTGATGAGATGTATATGCCACCACCTTCCCTTCATGCATCAGCACACAGCCCAAACCCGTGTGCGACGCGTCATAATAAACAACAAATTCTTTCCCAGCCTCAGGCTGTATTAATACCGGAGCTTCAGTCACGATCTTCTTTAACTTCTCAAAACTCTCCTGTTGTTTATCCGTCCAAACAAACGGTACTCTTTTCCGCAGTAACTTAGTTAAGGGCAAAACAATCAATGAAAACCCCTCAACAAAATGTGTGTAGTACCCGACCAAACCCAAAAAACTTTAAATTTCAGATACTGACTTTGGTGGCTTCCAATCCAATATAACCTCAACTTTTTGAGGATCAACCCTAATCCCCTCAGCAGACACGACATGCCCCAAAAATGTCACCTATTTCAGCCAAAACTCACGCTTGCTGAATTTGGCATAGAGTTGTTTTTCCCTCAATATCTGCAGAACCACCCGGAGATGTGAATCATGCTCCTCCACAGTTCCTGAATACACCATAATATCATCTATGAATACCACCATAAACCGGTCTAGATAGGGTTGGAAGACCCGTTTCGTCATATCCATGAAAGCAGCTGGTGCACTCGTTAACCCAATTTGCATGATTAGAAACCATAACGAGTTCAGAATGTTGTCTTCTATATATCTGCCTCCTTGACCTTAGCTGATGATACCTCGATCTTAGATCTATTTTAGAGAAAATTAAAGCTCTTCGTAGCTGATCAAACGGATTGTCTATCCTTGGTAGCGAGTATTTATTCTTAATCGTTAACTTGTTCAACTAACGGTTGTCAATACACATACGCATTGACCCATCCTTCTTCTTCACGAACAATACCGGCGCTCCCCATGGAGATACACTCGGTCTGATAAATCCACGATCGAGAAGCTCTTGGATCTGAGCCTTTAATTCCACCAAGTCCTTGGGTGTCATCCTATAAGGGGTGATGGACACCGGAGCCATTCCCGGTAGCAGCTCAATGTTGAATTCGACCTCGTGACTTGAAGGAAACCTCGAAAGCTCTTTAGGAAATACATTCAGGAATTCCTTTACGGTCCTGAGATTCTCAACAGGCAGACCCTTATCCTCAGATGTGCTAATATAGGCTATAAACGCCTCACAACCTTTACGAACCAGCTTCTCAGCCCTTAACACTGAGATTACATTGGACAGATAATCCCTTCACTCCCCTATCACGATCACTTCCTCATCCTTTGAAGTCTTTAATGCCATATGTTAAGTAGCATAATCCAAATTTGAACGGTGTTTCACCAACCAATCCATGCCCAGTATGAGATCAAACTCGCCAAATGGCAATTCCATCAAATCTGCCGGGAAGACAACTCCTTGAACCTCGAGAGGCATATTCCTAAACAATTTATTCACTACCACAGACTGTCCTAAAGGACTAATCACCAACATCTCCTTATCAACAAGTTCGAATTGTATACCCAAAGTTCCAGACACATTACATGCAACATACGAGTGTGTAGACCCAATATCAATTAAAGCTATAAATGGCACATCATGTATGAGAAACGTACTGGTTATGACGTCAGGTGCGTCACCATCCTCACGACGTCGAGTAGCATAAACCAACCCGGCTGCCTCACCTCTGTATTACCAATATTACCAGCACCTCTGAGTGGACCACGACTTCTCGGTGGCTGCTGACCACCTCTCATTAGCTACACAAAACACTGACCTACTGCTTGCGTCCGAACAGGCTCCTGAGGACAGTCTCTGTACCGATGATCCTTGGACCCACATCTAAAACACCCACCAGTTCTTCTCCAGCACTCTCACAAATACGGTTTCCCACACTCAACACAAGGTTGCGGTCGACCAGTAGTAACTAAAATCCCAACTTGGGCTGGCCCATCAAACCTAGGCCTCTTATGAAATCCGCCTGAAGAACCTGAAGACCCAAAATCTCTCTTATTCCTGCCCCTTTCCTTCTCACAATTTTGACGCTCAGAGCGTTTCACATCTTCAGCAATCTTAGCCTTCTCTACCAGCACAGTGAAGTCTCTTTCCCTCTGCGGGGCTATTAGTACCCGCAACTCATCCCGAAGACCATCCTCAAACCGCACGCAGCACTCGTAATCGGTCGCGACTATACCCCATGCATATCACTCAAGCGCAGAAACTCCGCCTCATACTTTGCTACAGATTTGTTCCCATGAACCAGATTGAAGAATTCCTTTCTCCGGGTGTCCATATAGCTTGCCCCAACATACTTTCCCTAAAAGACCGTTTTGAAGAAATCCCAAGTCACCCGATCCACTTGCGTACTTTCCCTTATTGTAAGCCACCATTGGTATGCCTTATCTCGTAGTAGGGACACTACTCCTTTCAGTTTCTATTCTATTGTGCAGTCCAGAACATCCATGATTCGCTCCACAGCCTCTAACCAATATTTTGCTACATTCGGGGCTACAAGAGAGATGCCCCAAAAGATTTTCGCCCCATTTGACCGAAGCCGCTAAGAAATTGACCCTCGGGCGACTGACCCAGTACTTGCTCTAGCCACTCTTTCCAAAACCCATAGCATTGTTTGGGACAAGGCATCATCCCCTCCGGTTCGATCATGAGACCTCATCTCAATCACTGGCGATGTCGGTGCCCCTCTTTCGGGCACATGCCCTGATACTGAGGATCCAACCCTAGCACCCCGGCCTCTACCACGGCCACATGTACCTCTTATGCGTCCTCTTGTACTCATATCAGTGTAACGTGTTAATCTGATTAAGAGCTTTATGCGTCAGCTTATTGTTCAAGTAATTATTAACAGATGTTTTATGAAAGAACAATAATATGAGTAGTTTTCACAACTCGATTTTTCCTAAAGTTTTAATCTCTATAGTCTTAGTTTCCCTAACCAAGGGTTCGATATACTACTACTATCATTAGTAGTTTTTTAGTACAGTCACTATAGCATATAACCAAATATAAGATCAAAGAACTGACGGATTTGGTGTTGGAGACTCGATGTGCCATACTTCTAGTATCGCTATCATTTTTTTCCTAAACCACGTTTTAAACAAATTTGGAAAAAATTTTCAAACCCATCCTACAGTCGAGTTTTACAACATGGCTCTGATACCATTAAATGTAACACCCCAAACCTGGCCTAGACGTTATGGCTGGATCTAGCGTTTCACATCATATGTTGTTTAAAAGCTACGTGTTTAAAACCTTTAGTTTACAAACTTTGTGACTTTTAAAAAAAAAATCAGATTTTGTTACTTACAAAACATGATTTGGTTAAAGTTATATTCTTGCAAAGATGTTATAATTTTAGAAAACTTTGTTTGTTGTAAAAATCTAACTTAAAAAAGTTACGGAAACGTGATATTTTGAAAACGGTTTTATATATTGTTTAAAAACGTAATTAACCGATTCGCAATTATTATCTAGCAAAATTACCAAACGAAAGTTTAAAAGAAAAAAATCCAATGGCTTTATTATAACAAATATTAACCCAAATAAAGAATATAATATAAGATAAGATAAAACCGAATTTACGAAATTTCGTAAAAGGCTAATCCGACGTATGGCAGTTAAGAGAAAGGGGGTGAGTTACGAGAACTCAGTGTGTAATCCCCTATAACAGTCACTATCTGGGCCTAGGCCCTTATGGTATCAGCCTGGGCCTAAGCCCTATAAACATGACAAAGCAAACAAAAATGCAGCCCAACCCAATCCAACCATCACGCCACTCGTACCAACCAGTCGTACCATGTGGGGATCAAGTCAACCCACCCCGTCAAACGCACCAATATTGCAATCAAGCTGCTAATCACGGTATATGTGGCTAAGCCACCAAAAAGATATGTGGCATAGCCACTAAAACGGTATGTGGCAGAGCCACCAAAACTGCACTTCCTCTAATCATCAAACCCAACCCATGCAACATGTTATGAATGCAATGTATTACAAGTATAAACTGTATAAATAAAATCACATACATGATATTTAACCACAATCGAGGGTATAATGGTCATTTTCTCACATAAGGGTACAATGATAATTTCCACCCTTTTGGGGCTATTACAGTATTTTACCGATTGAGGGTACTTCGGTAATTTACCCATAAAGGGTATTTTGGTAATTTTACCCAACAAGGGTATTTCGGTAATTTTACCCACCAAGGGTATTTTGGTAATTTCAGTTATCTAATAGCCTTTTCGGAGGCCTACCGTCGCCTCGAGCGATACGGGACTCCTTTTTAGGTCTCTACAGTATAATTGGGCATAAAATCCATTTCTGGCCCAAATGGGCCCACACGCTCATGTGGCCCGTCAAGCACATTTTTCGGTCTCAGTTTGGCGAACTTGATAGTCACATCAGTGATTGGGAATTTTCCATCAGTTTTACTCATGTGGGCTCGTTAACCCATTAGGCCCACTCAGCCCGTTTCGACTCGATAAGGCCCATTATAGCCTCACATTTACGAGAGTGTTCATGACACTCTCTACGATCTATCGCCATCTCCAGTGGCTCAATTTATCATTTCGAGTACTCGAGAGATTACCGTTGCCGATTTTTTGACTTTTCGGCATTCGACTTATGGCCAGGTCATAGAACATCACATGTTATCACAATAATGGTGTAAGATTACACACCTGTTACGAGCGTAGGTTGAAATTCCCTGGATTACGCAACTACAAAATCAACAATTCTAACCCATTAGTATTAATCCTTGACATGACATCACCAAGAATTGAAATCAATGAATCAATCTACACTACTTACCAACATCCAAGAGATCCACTGCAAAAGAAGAGTGTTCAGTCGGCTCATTGGTCAAGCACGATGAGCCCCTAGTAACGTTTTATGACAAAAAGAGGGTGTTAGCAAGAACCGTCTTCGTGGTAACAGAAGTCAGAGCTTTATTGGCTAAAGAAAACACAACAAAACTAGAAGAACACCAACCCTATATAAGGCTTTAGATACACTTACCAACCAATGCCCGACAATAATCGATAGGTGGCTAGCCACAGGATTCGGACCTCACAACAGAGAACAAGAGGAATTTGAGATGGAAGAGGGTGAGTAGATTCGACCTAGTCAATAAGAGTCCAGGTGAGAGTTTCGGCTTTAGTGGAGAGAAAAGAGAGGAAAGAAAGAAAATAAAGGAATAGCAAACATTACCTTAGACCAGGGATCAGCCGAATGGGAAGAAGAGATTCAACAACCAAGCGTAGCAACTATGAATTAATGATGGAACGATTCGGCAGTTAGCAGTAAAACAAAAGAAGCAAATTTGGCTACGGGGGTTAAACCGAAATGAAAATCTAATGATGAGAAAAGAACAGAGATAAGCCAATTGGAGAGTAAAAAAAAAGGGGGTAGAATTTCGGCTATGGAGAGACACAATAGAAAGAGATGAGAGGAAAGTAGAAAAGACCGGATGAAAAGAGATGGAAGGGAAAGTTTGGGCCAAGAGGTGCTTAGGTAACAAGCAAAGAAAATAATGTATGAAAACAAAAATTAAGGAAAAGAACCCAAAATGCTATAATCAAAATGCAAAAAGCAACACTCTCCAAATTAAACTTGAGAAAATCAGCACTCCCTCCCCCTCTCAAACTGAATATGCACACACAAGTGACCACCTTGACCTAAATTCCCCTCTTCCACTTCCTCACATTCGGCCTGTAACATCCTTAAAACGTGGCCTTTGCATTTTATCTACTTGCATGTAGATAGCATGGATGTCATGTTAGTTTGGGCTACTTTAGGGTCTAGGCATGAGCCAGGGGTAGGCCAGAGCTGTAGGGGAAATTTGTGTTTAGGCACTTTGAAGGGGGGAGCTAATTGAGCTGGGTGTTAAAGGTAGTTGATGGTGATTTGTGACGCATGAAGTGCCTTGGCAAAGTGGCAAGGGAGGCGCCACTTAAGGCTCAAGGAAGTGACGCCTCATGTGAGTGGATAGAGCCTGGGTTCGAGCTGCGGGAATCCCCTTTCTGCTTATTATTTTTGACGCCAAGACCAGGAGGAGTTGTGCTCAGGATGGACTTTGCTGGATAAGGGTTCAAGGAGTCAAAAAATTTGGATGAATGGAAGAGCGAAAAATAAGGATTTTGAAACATTTAAACAGGTTTGAATGTGTGGTCACGAGGAATTTATGGAGAGGAAAGGGGGATGGACACTTGAGCTTGGAGTTGGCCGTATGTCAAACACTAAGTGAGGGGGGAGAAATTAGTTTTTGGTGGCTTAGGGGTGCCAAATTTCACATTTGGATTTAGGGGGAGAGTTGTTCTCAAGTGGGTATTTTCGGCTAGCTAGGAAAGGCTGAAAACATTCTTTTGCTTCATCTCTTTTTGACAAAATCGAAATACCCCATAGCACCTTTGGCACGTTTTCTTTTCTCTCAGGTACCAAAATCGAAACCCCTCCTAAACCTCTTTTCATTTCTTTCTGCTTCTTTTGTGTTTGGCCAAACCCATCTTATTCTCCACTTATCATTTGTGATTCATTTTCTTACCATATCCTTAAGAACGGAAACCTCATCTACCATTCCTCCTCTTCATCTTTTTCACTTTTATTTTGTTGTTAGCTGAACCCTTCTGAAGCCTCATCCTTTGGCGAAACCTCTACTACTCTTCTCATTTCGCTTTCAACACTTTGGTCAAATATCAACTGTTAGGGATCACTCTTCTTTTCATCTTCTCTGTGCGTAGTGGAGCAAACTTCGGCATTTGGGGTAAGTACTTAGCACTTTGGCCGAATCTCTCTCATCTCTTTTCCCTTCCCTCTATCGTTTTCTATAGGAAGAAAAGCCGAGATTTGACACTGTTTTAGGTAGTTCTTTAGCCGAATTCCTTCGGCTCTCATAATCATTTCTTCGGTTCTTGTAACAGTAGATCGTCATTATCTATTCTCCTCCACTCCCAATCGATTTTGCTAGTGTTGTGGTAAGTGTCCCTGCCGTTCAGTCTTTTCTTATTGCGCTAAATGCCAAAGGTAGAGATCCAATTCTATTTGATGTTTGGCTGAATGTAGGTGGGGTTTTGCCACTTTCTTTTGGACTCTCGGGATTCAGTTGGTTTGTAAATCGAGCCTGAAGCCTCGGGATTTGTCAATTTAGGTAAGGGTTTTTGTTTCGAGTGTTAATCCATTTGATTTGATTTCACTGCGTTAATTCGGTTTAGTGTCAAGGTGTATTCACGGACTCTAATGCCAGTCAAGCGGTAGGAGGGGTGGGATCGGTAAACCCAGCCCCTAAGTTCAAGAAGCGGGCAGTATCAGCGGTGCGAGATTGGCCATCGGGTTGTGGGCCAGCTTCTGAGTAGGAAAGTAAGCAGATAGCGGTAGTGCCTATCAGCGAGAGTGTCGACGTAGATAGTATCGTGTTACGAGTAATCAAGTGTGTAACTCTTACACACTTTCTTTGTTTAATATGCTATTAGTTATGTGTTGTTAAAAGCCGTAATAACGGTAGAGATCACTAAGTTACCTTTGTGGGTAAAGCGAGGATGCCGGGTAAGTTTGCTATGGTTGCAAATGTTAATTGCATATATTGAAATCTGTCAGTGCCATGTTATTTTACACATGTTATTCTATATGTTAAACATGATCATATTTGATTGTAAGCATGTACATGAGAGATGGGTGATGGGAGGAGGGGGAAGACATGATTATCAGACTGTCACCAGTGGTTTGGTACCACACAGTGGGTTGGCCCCACTTCTCATTACTTTGTGACTAGGTCTTAGTGGTTTGGAACCACCAGTGGTTTAGTACCACATATATCTATCTTTGTGACTCGTCCCAGTGGTTTGGCACCACAGTGGGTTAGCCCCACATAATATCAAAAGGGATCGTCACCAGTGGTTTGGTACCACAAAGTTGGTTGGCCCTACACATGTTATTTTTGACTTCGGTCCCCAGTGGTTTGGTACCACATATGTTGTTTGTGACTTCGGTCACCATTGGTTTGGGACCACCAGTGGTTTGGTACCACACGAGGTAGATTTGGGAATTTTGGATGGATAGGTTGGATGGGTTGCATGACATGCATATTTGCATATGAATTAGTGTATGATCTTAACAAATTTTGGATGGGGATTTACACATTGAGTCTCGATGACTCACCCCTTCCGTTAACATTCTGTAGGTGATTCTTAGATTGCGGATGGGGAGCTGAGGTGGACTCGAGGTGGCCATGCATGATATTTCGATTTTTAATTTAATAGTATTTCGGGTTTATTTTATTTTAAGTTGGAATTTGGATATGTAATAAGGCCACTTAAATTTTAACTTGGGTTACTTACTTTGACAATTTCTTAAAGTGCACTTTGATCATTGAGACATGCTTAATAAACTATGAAATGGACGTTTTCAAAAACTTGAATGAATGTTTGGGTTTTCCAAAATTTTACCACTGGGTAATTAAACTGTATGTAATAACAACAAAGTAACTCTACTTTCTTCAAACTAAGTTTCATAAATATTTTCAATAAATTCGCTTAATACAAGTTTTACTCTTTTATAAACACAAAGGTTTTCTTCCCCACTCAAAACGATAACTGGGTTTCAAAACATTTTCTCTCCTGTGACATGCCAGATTTGGTCGTAGCATCTTGATCGGGTTTGGGGTGTTACAATTGTGGTATCAGAGCCTGGTTCAAAAGCTTGATTGTGGGTATAAGGCCCAAAATGTTTTTTATAAGGGGTTTGCAAAATGATTTGGATGGAAAATGCATGTTTTGGGAAGCATGGAACCTGAGTCTCTGGCACCTGTCCGCAACGGTAAGTCCCCTAACTGCTGTTTATATGGTTTAAATGATTGTGGTATGAAAGCTGGTAATAGGAATTCACTGTAGAGACTGAAACCTGTAGGATTGTGTGAACTTGCGAGAACAACTACTTTAATAAATTGCTCATAAAATTGTGCAGTAATAAACAGTGGAAGAAAGCTAACTTATAAAATTTCTAAATCAGATTAAATCGTGAACGCTAGTCATGAGCACTCGAGGACGTGGACGTAATACGCGTGGTCGTGGTAGGGGTAGGATGACTGTGTCTGAACCAGTAGGGTCTGGTCATGGGTCAAAGAATGAGCTACCACCGTCGCCGCCAGCTGTGGGCGCTGAGTATCAAGACCAAACGAGTGGTGATGACGCTGTGTCGCAGGCAATGCTGCGGGTTCTGGAGAGAGTTGCTGGAGCAGGAGGAGGTGCGGGGGTTCGAAAATCTATGTTTGAACGACTCCGAGCTAATTGAGCAGAAGTATTTTGGGGTGTTTCTGGTGTAGCTCCTAGCTCAGCTGAGTACTGGCTTGAGGCGACTGAGCGCACAATGGACGATTTAGACTTTACGGCTGAGGAGAAGTTGAAAGGGATAGTGTCTCTTCTCCGGGATGAGTCTTACCAGTGGTGGCTCACGGTCAAGGATGGTGCGATGGTCGATGATATGACTTGGGATTTCTTTAAGGCGGCTTATCAGAGGAAGTATGTTGGGTCTAGTCACACTTATACATAGCGTAAGGCGTTTTTAATCTATTTCAGGGGAGTAAGTCAGTATCTGAGTACGAGGTGAAATTCTTAAGGTTGAGCCGTTATGCTCGGGGTATCGTGGCTATGGAACACGAGCACTGTGTCAGGTTTGAGAACGAGCTGAGGGATGAGTTACGGTTGTTGATCGCTCCACAGCGGGAGAGGGAATTTGTTGTTCTTGTGGAGAAGGCCAAAATAGCTGAGGGGGTGAAGGAGTCGACAAAACAGAACCTGGACAGAAATAGAAACAAAAGGAGTTTTGGGCCATCAGGGTGTGCTGGGAATTCTCTGAAGAGGGCTAGATTTGAGGGATCGAGTCAAGCTGCAAGGCCTGCTGCTTCTACTCAATGGCCACCACGGTGTGCTCGATGTGGGAAGTCTCATTGGGGGGAGTGTTGAACTGGTAGCAGAGGGTGTTTTGAGTGCGGGTCGATGGATCATCGACTAAGGGATTGTCCATGTAAGCTAGCTAGGATGCAGTCTGAGGGTTAGGGGTGTGCTCAGTTCAAGAGTTGTGGACAGCAACCACAGAGGGGTTGTGGTTCGGCCAGGAGAGGTAATGGTTCTGGACAAGGCCGCGAAGCACCGGGCAGAGGTGCTGGAAATGCTGATACAAGACAGTCTGGACTGGTTTATACTGCGAGGCGTCGAGAGGAGGCTGACGCACCAGACGTCATAACCGGTACGTTCTTAATTTTTGGGTTGCCTTATACAGCTATGATTGATGTTGGTTCAACGCACTCTTATGTTGCTAGTAGTATAGTGGGAACTTTGAACTTAGCCTATGAGATTTCCTCTAGGGAGATGACTGTAGTTAGCCCTCTGGGACACTCTGTGGTAGTGAACAAACTGTATAGGGATGTACCCCTAGAACTCCAAGAGGTAGTGTTTTTGGTTGATCTGATGGAACTGCCATTCAGGGAGTTCAATTTGATATTAGGTATGGACTGGTTAGTGAGGTATTAGGCAAATCTAGACTGTGCAGCTAAGCGCATGGTGTTGAGAACAGTTGAGGGTGAGGAGGTGGTGATGATTGGTGAGAGAAGGAACTACTTAGCTAATGTGGTGTCTACTTTGAAGGCCGAGAAAAATGGTGAGGAAAGGATGTGAGGCATTCATGGTTCATGTTTGTACTTTGGGGGTCTAGGATTCAACTGTGGGGGATGTTCGAACGGTGAAAGAATTTACCGATGTGTTCCCAGAAGAGCTTCCGGGTTTGCCTCCAGATCGCGAGGTTGAGTTTGGTATAGACCTGCTACCGGGAACCGCTCTAGTGTCTATTGCCCCATATAGAATGGTGCCGAAGGAGTTACTGGAACTGAAAGCGCAGATTCAGGAGTTGCTGGATCGAGGTTTTATCCGGCCGAGTGTATCGCCTTGGGGAGCGCCCGTACTTTTTGTTATAAAGAAGGATAGAACAATGCAGATGTGTATTGATTACCGTCAGGTGAATAAGTTGACGATTAAAAATAAGTATCCATTGCCGATGATAGACGACCTGTTCGATCAACTTAAGGGAGCATCAGTTTTCTCTAAGATTGATTTGAGGTCAGGGTATCACCAACTTAAGGTAAAGGAGACCGATATCCATAAGACGGCGTTCCGCACCCGTTATGAGCACTACGAGTTCTTGGTAATACCGTTCGGGTTAACCAACGCGCCAGCAGTGTTCATGGACATGATGAATTGGGTCTTCCAGCTGTACTTGGACCGGTTTGCCGTAGTGTTTATAGACGACATTTTGGTGTACTCAAAATCTGAGGAGGAGCATGATGCCCATCTACGTGTGGTTTTACAGATTCTGAGGGAGAAGCAGCTATTCACAAAGTTTAGTAAGTGCGAGTTCTAGCTAAAAGAAGTAACCTTCTTGGGTCATGTGGTGTCAGCTGAGGGGATTAGAGTGGAGTCTCGGAAGATTGAGGCGGTATTGGACTGGAAACCACCTAAGTCTATGGCGAAGATTCGGAGTTTTCTGGGTTTGGCTAGTTACTACAGAAGGTTTGTGGAAGGGTTTTCTTTGATTGCAGCGCCGTTAACGAAGTTGTTAAGGAAAGGGGTTCCGTTTGTGTGGTCAGACAAGCAATAGGAGAGTTTTGAGAAGTTGAAGAAGATTTTGACAGAAGCTCTAGTTTTGATTCAGCCTGAAGCAAGGGGAGAATTTACAGTTTATTGTGATGCATCACATACAGGGTTAGGATGTGTGCTGATGCAAGGGGGAAAGTGGTAGCATATGCTTCTCGACAATTAAGACATCACAAGGTGAATTACCCGACGCATGATCTGGAGTTGGCCGCTGTGGTTTTCGCCTTGAAGATTTGGAGACATTACTTGTATGGGGAAAAGTCTGTTATTTACACAGACCATAAGAGTTTGAAATACCTCCTTACTTAGAAGGAGTTGAATTTGAGGCAGCGAAGGTGGATAGAGTTGTTGAAGGACTACGATTGCTCGATTGAGTACCACACGGGGAAAGCCAATGTGGTGGTAGACGCGTTGAGCCGGAAGGTGGTGACGGACTTAAGAGCAATGTTTGCCCACCTTAGTTTGTATGATGACGGAAGTCTGCTAGCGGAACTGCAGGTGAAGCCGACATGGGTAAACCAGGTGAAGGAAAAATAATTGGTAGATGAAGATTTAAGTGCTCGATGTTTACAAGTGCAGAATGGTGGATTACAGGGGTATAGTTTAAGTAGTGAGGGGGTGTTGTGTTTTCAGGGGAAGGTTTGCATACCGAAGGATGTGGAGTTAAGGCAGAAGATTCTTCAGGGGGCACATAGCAGTCTGTACGCTATGCATCCTGGGGGTAGTAAGATGTACCGAGATTTGCGAGAGCAGTTCTGGTAGTCGGGTTTGAAGTGAAAAGTAACAAAATTCGTAAGTCAGTGTCTAACGTGTCAGCAGGTCAAGGCCGAACATCAGTTACCTTTAGGATTGTTGCAACCTGTGAGGATTCCACAGTGGAAATGAGAAAGGATCACGATAGATTTCGTTAGTGGGCTACCCCTCACGCCTACTAAGAAGGACTCGGTTTGGGTGGTTGTCGATCATTTGATGAAGTCCACTCATTTCATACCTGTGCGGATGGATTACTCTCTTTAGAAGTTATCTAGATTATACATAGCAAAAATTGTGAGACTGCATGGGGTGCCAGTGTCGATTATCTCAGATAGGGACCCCAGGTTCACGTCAAGATTTTGGAAAGCGTTACATCAGGCATTGGGTACAAGGTTGGATTTTAGTATGGCGTTTCATCCTCAGTCAGATGGATAGTCAGAGAGGGTAATTCAGATTTTAGAAGATATGTTGAGGGGCTGTGTCTTGGATTTCAGAGGTAGTTAGGAAGAATTTCTACCGTTGGCAGAGTTCGCGTATAACAATAGCTACCAGGCAAGTATTCAGATGGGACCGTATTAAGCGTTATATGGACGAAAGTGTCGTACCCCTACGTGTTGGACAGAGTTGGGTGAGCGTCAATTATTGGGTCCAGAGTTGGTTACTGAAACAGAGGATAAGGTTAAGCTGATTCGAGCTCGTTTGAAGGAAGCCTCGGACAGGAAGACGTCCTATGCGGATCTTAAGCGGAAGAATATTGAGTTTGCAGTGGGTGATAAGGTTTTTTTAAAAAGTGTCGCCCTGGAAGAAGGTGCTGAGATTTGGTCGGAAGGGCAAGCTAAGCCCAAGGTTTATCGGGCCTTATCGGGTGTTGAAGCGTGTGGGACCAGTAGCTTATCAGCTCGAGTTGCCATCAAAATTGAGTTAGATCCATAACGTGTTTCATGTTTCTATACTTAGATGCTATCGTTCGGATCCATCTCATGTTGTGCCAGTGAAAGAAATTGAAGTAAGCCCAGACATGTCTTTTAAGGACGAGCCAGTGCAGATCTTGGATCGGGATGTCAAAGTATTGCGTAGAAAATTAGTTCCTTTGGTGAAGGTGTTATGGCGGAATCATGGTATAGAAGAGGCCACGTGGGAGCCAGAGGATGTGATGCGGCAACAATGCTCTCAACTCTTTTGACCAGGTAATTTCGAGGCTGAAATTATTTTTAAGGGGGTAGAACTGTAACATCCTTAAAACGGGGCCTTTGAATTTTATCTGCTTTCATGTAGATAGCATGGGTGCCATGTTAGTTTTGGCTATTTTAGGGTCTAGGCATGAGCCAGGGGTAGGCCAGAGCTGTAGGGGAAATTTGCGTTTTAGGCACTTTGAAGGGGGGAGCTGATTGAGCTGGGTGTTAAAGGTAGTTGATGGTGAGTTGTGACGCAGGAAGTGCCTTGGCAAAGTGGCAAGGGAGGCGCCACTTAAGGCTCAAGGAAGTGACGGCTCATGTGAGTGGATAGAGCCTGGGTTCGAGCTGCGGGAATCCCCTTTTTGCTTATTATTTTTTACGCCAAGACCAGGAGGAGCTGTGCTCAGGATGGACTTTGGTGGATAAGGGTTGAATGAGTCAACAGATTTGGATGAATGGAAGAGAGAAAAATAAGGAGTTTGAAACATTCAAACAGGTTTGAATGTGTGGTCAGGAAGAATTTGTGGAGAGAAAAGGGGGATGGACACTTGAGCTTGGAGTTGGTCATATGTCAAACACTAAGTGAGGGGGGAGAAATTGGTTTTTGGTGGTTTAGGGGTGCCGAATTTCACATTTGGATTTAGGGGGAGAGTTGTTCTCAAGTGCGCATTTTTGGCTAGCTAGGAAAGGCTGAAAACATTCTTTTGCTTCATATCTTTTTGACAAAACGGAAATACCCCATAGCACCTTTGGTGCGTTTTCTTTTCTCTCAGGTACCAAAACCGAAACCCCTCCTAAACCGCTTTTCATTTCTTTCTGCTTCTTTTGTGTTTGGCCGAACTCACATTGCTCTTTACTCATCATTTGTGATTCATTTTCTTGCCATATCCTTAAGAACCGAAACCTCATCTACCATTCCTCCTCTTCATCTTTTTCACTTTTATTTTGTTGTTAGCTGAATCCTTCTGAAGCCTCATCCTTTGCCGAAACCTCTGCTACTCTTCTCTTTTCTCTTTCAACACTTTGGCTGACTATCAACTATTAGGGATCACCCTTCTTTTCATCTTCTCCGTGCGTAGTGAAGCAAACTTCGGCATTTAGGGTAAGTACTTAGCACTTTGGCCAAATCTCTGTCATCTCTTTCCCGTCCCTCTATCATTTTTTATAGGAAGAAAAGCCGGTATTTGACATCTATTTTGGGTAGTTCTTTAGCCGAATTCCTTCGGCTCTCATAATCATTTCTTCGGTTCTTGTAACAGCAGATCGTCGTTATCTATTCTCCTCTACTCCCAATCCATTTTGCTAGTGTTGTGGTAAGTGTCCCTGCCGTTCAGACTTTTTTTATTGCGCTAAATGCTGAAGGCAGAGATCCAATTCTATTTGATGTTTAGCCGTTTGTAGGTGGGGTGTTGACACTTTCTTTTGGACTCTCGGGATTCGGTTGGTTTGTAAATCGAGCCTGAAGCCTCAGGATTTGTGGATTTAGGTAAGGGTCTTTGTTTGAGTGCTAATCCTTTTAATTTGATTTCACTGTGTTAATTCGGTTTAGTGACCAAGGTGTATTCATGGACTCTAATGCCAGTCAAGCGGTAGGAGGGGTGGGATCAGTAAACCCAGCCCCTAAGTTCAAGAGTGGGATGTATCAGCGGTGCGAGATTGGCCACCGGGTTGTGGGCCAGCTTCTGAGTAGGAAAGTAAGCAGATAGCGGTAGTGCCTATCAGCGAGAGTGTCGACGTAGATAGTATCGTGTTACGAGTAATCAAGTGTGTAACTCTTACACACTTTCTTTGTTTAATATGCTATTAGTTATGTGTTGTTAAAAGCCGTAATAACGGTAGAGATCACTAAGTTACCTTTGTGGGTAAAGCGAGGATGCCGGGTAAGTTTGCTATGGTTGCAAATGTTAATTGCATATATTGAAATCTGTTAGTGCCATGTTATTTTACACATGTTATTCTATATGTTAAACATGATCATACTTGATTGTAAGCATGTACATGAGAGATGGGTGATGAGAGGAGGGGAAAGACATGATTATCAGACTGTCACCAGTGGTTTGGTACCACACAGTGGGTTGGCCCCACTTCTCATTACTTTGTGACTAGGTCTCAGTGGTTTGGAACCACCAGTGGTTTGGTACCACATATATCTATCTTTCTGACTCGTCTTAGTGGTTTGGCTCCACATTGGGTTAGCCCCACATAATATCAAAAGGGATCGTCACCAATGGTTTGGTACCAGAAAGTGGGTTGGCCCCACACATGTTATTTATGACTTCGGTCACCAGTGGTTTGGGACCACCAGTGGTTTGGTACCACACGGGGTAGATTTGGGAGTTTCGGATGGATAGGTTGGATGGGTTGCATGACATGCATATTCGCATATGAATTTGTGTATGAGCTTAACAAATTTTGGATGGGGATTTAAACATTGAGTCTCGATTGCTCACCCCTTCCGTTAACATTTTGCAGGTGATTCTTAGATCGCGGATGGGGCCGAGGTGGACTTGAGGTGGCCATGCATGATATTTCAGTTTTTAATTTAATAGTTTTTTGCGTTTATTTTATTTTAAGTTGGATTTTGGTTATGTAATAAGGCCACTTAAATATTAACTTGGGTTACTTACTTTGACAATTTCTTAAAATAACTTTGATCATTGAGGCCTGCTTAATAAACTATGAAATGGACGTTTTCAAAAACTTGAATGAACGTTTGGGTTTTCCAAAATTTTTCCCTCGGGTAATTAACCTTTATGTAATAACGAGAAAGTAACTCTACTTTCTTCAAACTAAGTTTCATAAATTTTTTCAATAAATTCACTTAATACAAGTTTTACTCTTTTATAAACACAAAGGTTTTCTTCCCCAATCAAAACGACAATTGGGTTTCAAAATGTTTTCTCTCCTGTGACATGCCAGGTTTGGTCGTAGCGTCTTGACCGGGTTTGGGGTGTTACACGGCCAACTCTTCCCACACCCATCACTTCCACAATTTCCTCCCCAATTTCCTCCTACAATTCCTCTCCTTCACCCGTTTGAATGGTTTGACCAAGTCTCCAACTCCCGTAGCAGAGTTTGATCCCAACTCTGCTTCTCCTCTCCGAAAGTATAAAATAAATACCTAAAATTGCTTGCTAAGGGAATCGAACTCAACTCTTCCTTGTTTCCTTGTGACGCCACACCACCTTGCCACCAGCTCACTTGTGTCAATAAAACACACGCAAATACCCTTAAGTCTTGCTTCTGATAGCCCTCTCCACTAAAGGGCCAAAAGCCAAAAAATTCTCAAGGCTCTGACTCGAACCCAAGCCTCCCTAAAACCCCCAAACACACCCAAATAACTAGCTAGACAAGCTCAACACATGCAATAGTGCAAAATCACAAACCCCTAATTTTTGGGATGTTACTGGTTCGAGAAGGATATTTGAGTTTGGAGCTTCAAACTACTATAATTGAGTATTAGGTGAGTCTCTATCCTGACATATTTATGCGAATTGCTCAAGTAGAAGCATATATATATATATTGGTTGATGGTAACTACAATAATTGGTAAGAGTGTGAGTATAGTAAGGATAAGATATGGGCTATGATGATATGTACAAAGTTTTGCTAAAAAGAGTGATGATTTGGTAAGCATGCAGGTAAAGTCTGATATACAAGATGCATGAACTAGTTAAAATATGAACAAATCTGGGTAAATGAATGCTGAGCAAACGTTCCTTTGTGAAACCTCTGGTACGGCAATTATATTGCTAATTAGATGGGCAGATCACAGTATGAAAGGCTAGTGTAAGACCATGAGGTTGAGACCCATGGCATCGTATGATATGAAAACACCCATGGTGTAGCCTCCAATAAGATGAAAACTAGAATGGCAGATCAAAATGCATGATAGTGTGTAAGTCCATGTGGTTGAGACCCATAGCAAGATATGTATGTATGTATGTTCATGGTGTAGCATTCAATAACGTGTAGACTGAATTGGCAAATCACGATACATGAAATTAATGTATAAGCCCATGAGGGAGAAACCCATAGAACCTTTTATGAAAGTCCCTCGGGATAGTAAACATGTGACTCTATATGATGTCTTTATGGCGTATTTTGTTAGGCCTTTATGGTGTAATCTGCTAATAATGTCTACTAAATTGTGCTTGTCTTCCTTTATTGTAAGATCTAGATAAATTTTGATTGTTCTGTAATAAGTATTGTTATGATAAGGTTATGATATGTGCAAGTTGAATTTGGTTGAATTAGATCTGTGAAGTAGTAGAATAAGATTTAAAGAAATTTCTTGTAGAGAAGTGTAACACCCATCACCCGAATTCAACGCTGGAATAGGGTTACGAGCATTACCGAACTTATAAAACAATTAAATAATAATTTCACATACATTTTCAAATTCCAAATAATCATCCTTTAACAACATGCATACCGTCCCTAGTATAAGCCTACAAGGCCTAAAACATGCATTCGGGGTGATTCGGGACTAAACCGATAACTTATGAGATTTTAGGAAAACTTAGAAAATTTTCCAATATACAGGGGCACACGCCCCTATGGCCCAGCCGTGTGTCTCACACGACCAAATACACGCCCGTGTCACAGGCCGTGTGGACATTCAAAATAGGATAACATTATCGTGTCCCATGTAACACCCTTGTAACACCCCGAATTTGGGCCTAGAAGGAAATAGGTCTTGAGCGTGGGAACACATAAAAGTTTATGTGTGCAAGAAAATGACAATTGATTGTTTGATTTGATGGTTAAGTGATTTAGAAGTGTTTGGGAGTGTCTAAGAAGTTCTGGGTTCAAGCCCTGGCTTTTGCGAAATTTGGTTTTCTCTTAAGTAAGCCTTGGTGTTAGCATGTAGGCTTTAAAAAAAATTATAGCAGAATTATGACACAAGTTGAGCTTGTAATCTAGTGGCAGTCACGTGTTTAAGGCTGCAAGGGAGCTCAAGACCGAGTCTTATAATGCGCAAAGGAGTATTTATTTTACATTCTCGTTATATGAGTAGTAGAGTTTGACTGAAACTCTACAAGGTGGAGTTTGAATAAGTCTTATATGGAGAAAAT
Organism: Gossypium bickii; assembly: GCA_025503065.1. Classification (NCBI taxonomy): domain Eukaryota; kingdom Viridiplantae; phylum Streptophyta; class Magnoliopsida; order Malvales; family Malvaceae; genus Gossypium; species Gossypium bickii. The sequence continues at coordinate 27,047,944 of CP106714.1, read as the reverse complement.
CAGGGAGGAGATAAAGAAGGATATTTAGGAGGAAATTGTGGAGAAAATCAAGGAATATTGGTTTGGGGAAAAGAGTTGTGTCGTTTGGGGAGTGTGGGAACTGAAGAAAATGTTTTGGGATTTGGTGTTCTCTCCATTTCGGTTTTCCATCATACTTTGTTGCCTTTTGTTGCTATACCGACTACTGTTAGGGGTTTTGGCCTTCAGTTTTACTTGTTCCTTTAATACCCCATTTAGTGATTTGTTTTCCTCCCTTTTCTGCTCTCTCCATTTACTCAATTTTCTTCTCTTTCAATAATACTCTTTTAGGCCGAATACTATTTTCTGGTGAGAATGGAATTCCTTTCCTTGCTAATATTTGTGGTGGCTGATTCTCTTCTTTTCGTTTCCTCTCCATTTCCTTTTCTCTCATCTTTTCTTCCCTCTTTCAAACTATCTAGCCATTCTCTGAACGCTAATCTTTCGTTCTTCCATATTGGATACTTGGTCGAATTCCATATCCCTCAACTGAGGCCAATTGTCTCCCTTATTTTTTCCTATTGGTGTTGTGATTTCGGTTCTGCAAGAGTGGCAACAAACCGGTACGTACTCATATTTTCCCTTTTCTGTTTCCCTAATCTTTCTTTATGTCTACAATTTTGTTCACTTTTATTTTTTCTGAAAAGCCGAATGTGAGTTCTTTTTATGTGTGTTGATTGCGGTTCTGTCCCTTCCTCGCGATTGGAGGTTTATTGGGTTCCAGGTATTCTCGAAAAGTGAATGAGTGCAAGTGTTACTCAGGCAATCAAAACCCTTTTCTTCTATTACTCAATTAAGGTAAATACGTTACCTTACTTTCCTTTGGGTTTAGGCCGAATATGTTCTATTATTCTTTAAACTGATATTGGTGGTTTTAGGCCACACATATGATCGATCTTGGTTAATAAGATCTGTGTATTGCAATATAGAAAATCAACAAGGGCATGTGATTGTTTCTGAACAGCGGCCGTAGAAGACTAAAGTCACCCTCGTTCAAACAAGGTTTGGTGCTCGTGGATCTTAGCACGGTTTCGCAAAACATGTGTGTAACCGTACCTTGCTAACTATAATAGGCGTAAAAGCTGGTAAAGTGTGTACACACACACTGATTAGACTGTAGAAAGGTAAAAGCCGAAAAGCCGAAAGGTTGAGCATTGAGCATGCAAACCCTCGTATGGTAAATTGAGCCCACGAAATGTGGGCGTATGACGGAAAAGGCCGCCATGAGCGATTTCATGGGCTAAGGCCATAATGGGCTTTGGGCCTATTTACACTGCCTGTACTGTTATGGTCGCTCGAGTCACTCAAAACGACTGTGGGCTTACTGATGGGCCTAAGTGTACTTAGGCCCAAACTAGTAAAATGACCAAAATACCCCCACAGGGTAAATTGACCGAAATACCCCCATAGGGTAAAATGACTGTTATACCCCTAGGAGATGAAATGACTGTTATGGCCTTATGTTATGTATGACTGATTTGTTTTATGATATGTATGACTATGATTGAGCATGACATTGTGCATACACCTATGATATTATGTCACGACATATTGCATGGGGATGGGTTGTTATATTTGGAGGAAGTGTACTGTACTGATAAGGTTGCACAGGTAGCCCAATACGACTATGGCCCTACTGATGGCTATATGTCGTATATTTTAGTGGCAGCTTTGCTGCAATACTGTTTAGTACCGCAACCGGTGCTAATCTGGGCGTGACTGGCTGGGTGGGTCGATTTTATCCCCATATAGTGGGTTTGGCGGGACAGAGTGGTGTGTAGAGGCTGGATTGGGTAGGATTTCTGACTGCATATCTGTACTGATTAATGAGACTGTACTGTTGTTGCATCGATTAATAATATTACATACTGTTCGCTGCATGACTAATATCTGTCACTATTATGGGCCAAGGCCCCACTGATACTATTACTGAAATTGGGCAAAGGCCCTACTGATTACTGGCGTTGTGATGGGCTTAAGCCCAATCGTTTACTGTTACAGGAAAGGGCTTAGGCCCAAAATGAACTGGACTGTTATTGTGACGGGCTCAGGCCCAAACTGCATTTATCTACTGTTTAATTGACTGTTTGCTTGTTACGGGTTTACACATTGAGTTTTCGTAAACTCACCCTTTCTTTTACCTGTACAAGTAATCCCTAGCCTTAGACGATTTGGAGCCGCGAGAGACTCGGAGGTGGCCACATGATCGCTGATGATCTACTTTAGACTTATTTTTTAAATTTCTTATGGGGCTATTGATTCTATAATAACTCCTCTTAAACCTAAGTTATGTTATTCTGGCTTTATTTATTGGATATTTAACTGATAGTGATAGAACGCTGGTTTTCAAAAAAATTAACTGTTTTCAAAACACCGTGTTTTCACAACATTTTTGGATATTGCTTCTGCAACAAACAATGTTTTTAAAGTAAAGACGTTGTAAATGGTTAGTAAATGGTTAAGATGATTTGAATATTAACAAAGTGATTTTAACTCAGAAACAAATTTCTTCCAACAAGTCTAATTTTTGAAAGACACATCAACATGACACGCCAGATTCAGCCATAACGTCTGGGTCGGGTATCTCACCCGTATTCAACACCGAAATAAGGTTACGGAACATTATCTGACTTATAACACATATTGTAACGACCCGAATTTGGGCCTAGTAGAATTGGGCCCATTGGGCCTTGGCCATGGGAGCGTTTAAAATTATTGAAAACAAGAAAACAACACTAATGCAAGTTAGACCTATTAGGTGTATGATTTTGGAAGGTTAGGGGGCTTCCATGAAGCCCGGGGATCAAACTTGGGCTTTAAGAAAATTTTGGTTTTAGGTGAATAAAACCCTAGAAGTTAGTAAGTAGGCTTTAAGAATAAAATGTGAAGGAAAATGACACAAAAGGAGTTGTGGTCTAGTGGCAAATGACGCCACATAAGAGATAAGGGAATGACGCCACAAGGAAGCAAGGGATCCAAGGTTCAAGTCTTGGTGCTTGCATTTTGATTTTCTTTTTAAATGGACTTTAGACTCTGGCCATAGACTTATATTTAGTTGCGCATTTTTTAAGACAATAAGGAGCTAGTTGGTAAAGTGGCTAGAGGCGTGGATTGTGCTGCAGTGGAGCCTAGGTTTGAATCTCATGACAAGCAAGGGAGTATTTATTTTGCGGATTGGACGGCCAGAGTTGTGTTGGATTTAAACTCTACTGAAGGAGGGATCCCATATCGGAAAGCTATCAAGAGGGAAGGTGAGAAGCTGGCTTTAAATAGAGCAATCTATGAGGAGAGTAAGCATACACGGTTGGCTTTGGGCATATGAGCATTCGGAGCGCGGATTAGCTTCAAACTCCTATCAGGTGTGTATTTCGCACTACTCTAGCTGTAGAGCGGTAAATGCCGAAATGCTGGTCACACGGCCATGGTAGCCACACGAGCGTGCGAGAGCATGTGTGGGAGCTTCGACGCGATAGTTGAGGCCACCATGAGTATTTTTGTGGGTTGATGCTGTTTGGGCCATGATGGGCCGAAAGGGGCCCAATGGGCCCAATGGGCCCATAGGCCCATATGAATAAGTCGTATAATTGTGTAGTAGATATTGAACTGGTCTATGTGAATCTCATATCTGTGGCTAGATTTGGGCTAAATGGGCCACGCGAACATGTGGGTCCATTTGGGCCGAGAATGGGCCTTAGGCCCATTCGCATCGTTATCTCTATTTAGAATAATCTTGATTTACAATTTACTGAAATACCCTTGGTTTACAAAATTACTGAAATACCCTTGGTTGACAAATTACCGAAATACCCTCGATTTGTAAAATTACTGAAATACCCCTGGGTTGCAACATTACCGAAATACCCCTGGTTTGCAAAATTACCTAAATACCCCTGGTTTGTGAAATTACCTAAATACCCTCAATTTTTAAAATTACTGAAATACCCTTGATTTGCAAAATTATTGAAATACCCTCAGACTGCAAAATTACCGAAATACCCTTAATTTTTGAAATTATCGAGATACCCTCGAATTGCAAAATTACCAAAATACTCTTAGTATGTAATTATCGTTTTACCCCTAAATGACAAATGACCGTTGTACCCTCGTGGTAGTACTAGTGTGGAATGTGTTAATTGTGTGTTATGTTTTGCATAGGTGAAGGCGCTTGTGATTATTTCGTACTCTACGTAATCAGGTGTGTAGTCTCACGCCCCTACTTGTTATGTTATGCATTATTTTATGAGTCGGTCAAAAGCCGAATTGCCCTTGGTGGGTAAAATTATCGAATTACCCTTGGTGGGTAAAATTACCGAAATGCCCTTAGTGGGCGAATTACCGAAATGCCCTCGATAGGTAGGATTATCAAAATACCCCAAAGGGGTGAACATGACTGTTATACCCTTAAAGGTTGATTAGTATGATTTTACGTATTCTGTTTCACTGTTTATGAAAGTAATTTATTCCATACATCATTTGATATGTGCTTTGCATACATGACATCCTGTATGGGATTGGGATTATGTAATTGGAGGAAGTGATAGATCTGTTAGGGTCGCACGGGTCACCTGAGACGATTATGGACCTACTGATTTGACTTTTAGGGCCATACGGGTCACCCGAGACGACTGTAGACCCATCGATTTGACTTTTAGGGTCGCATAGGTCGCCCGAGATGACTTTGGACCCACCGATTTGATTGTTAGGGTCACACGGGTCGCCCGAGATGATTGTGGACCCTCCGATTTGATTGTTAGAGTCACACGAGTCGCCAAGATAACTGTGGACCCACTGATTTGATTGTTAGGGTCGCACGGGTCGCCCGAGACGACTGTGGACCTACCGACGGCTTAAAGCCGCTTATACTCTGGCAGCTCGGCTGCGATCTTGGTGTGTAGGGCTGGGTGGGTTGACTTGGTCCCCACAGGTGTGTAGGGTTGGTACGGGGCTGTGCTTGGTTGGATTGGGTTGGGTTGCATCCTCTGTTTGTGTTATCATGTTTATAGGGCTAAGGTCCAGATTGTTACTGATTAGGGATTCAGCCAGTCTACTCCTGTATGGGCTTCGGCCCGGTTTGCTTCTATATAGGCTCAGGCTTAGTTAATGACCGACTAGGGGATTACACACTAAGTTCTTGTAACTCACCCCGTTGTTTTAACATTACAGGTGATCCCTAGTATTAGTGGATTTGGAGCTGTGGAGGACTCTGTGGTGGCCATACATCGGGAATATTTATCGTGAACTTCGTAAATTTTCATTTTGTTTTATTTTAGTTTTATTTTATTTTGGGTTAAAATTTTTGTAATAAGGCCGTTGGTTTATTTTCTTTATGTTTTCATTAATAACTATTAAATATCTAAATATGTGGTTTCCTCAAAACGACAATAACTGTTTTCAAAATATCACGTTTCCGCAACTCATTGAATTTGATTTCTCTATAAACAAAGTTTTTGAAAATAATAATAACAACGTTTTCACAAGAAAACCTTAAAAGCGAATCTGAGTTTCACAAACAATAAGGCCCAAAGTTTCAAAATGATTACGAAGATTTTAAAGAACGCACAGTTTTTAAATCACCGTTGCCATGTGACATGCCGGATCCGGTCATAACGTCTTGGCCAGGTTTGGGGTGTTACATATATAATCATACTTTTCTCGTGCATTCAATCATTTCATCCAATCATCATTCAAAACATGCTTTAGGAGCGATTCGGGACTAAACTGATAACTTATAAAGCTTTTACGAAACTTTGAAAATTTTCTAAAAAATAGGGGGACACACGCCCGTGTCACTGGCCGTGTGAAAACAGGGGTACATACTGACTTGGGTCACACGGCCAACCACACGCCCGTATGTTTAGCCCGTGTGCCCTTCGAAGTGGCCACACACGCCCATGTGCCAAGCCGTATGCTAGGCCGTGCCAATCTTGTAGGGTATACTGACTTATGCAACATGGCCAAGTCACACACCCATGTGCTAGGCCGTGTGCTAATTAAGGGGTATACTGGCTTATACCACACGGCTGGTCGCACTCCCATGTCTGACACCATGTGGAGCATACTGACTTCATTTTAATATTAACACCAGGGGACACATGACCGTGTAACATGACCGTGTGTTAGACACGGCTGGGACACACGCCCGTGTCTCTGCCCGTGTGGATAAAAATAGTCTATTTGTCAAGCCATTTTGCCACTCTATTTATACATGCATGCACAATCATATACTGCAACATTTTATAACACAACAGGTAGCCAATCCACAACATTTCATACACATTTTATACCAATTCGACATAGTATTCAAATACCTAATTAATATCATGCATTTTCCATTCATATGCCTATTACATATCAGGACAACATTTGCATATTTCCATTCCATCTACTACTTGCTAAAACATACCATATTTGAACACTTATACATAACCAAAACATTACACCAAGTTAAGCCAAATCACATGACTTTAACTTATACCACAACATGTACCAAAATCACTATCTCAAGTAACCATAACTATCATTTTTATAACTAGCCTATACATGCCATATTTATATATATCCATGAGTTCAAAAGTAACAATCAACAACTGGATAGTGTGATGCGTAACTTTGAGTTTATCCGGATCGAGCTAGCTATCAAACCTCTATAAAACACAGAAAAAGAAACAAAGTAAGCTTTAAAGCTTACTAAGCTCGTAAAATTCAGAATTTAACTTACCATTTATACATAATGATAAACCATAATATATACATAAATTAATCCATATTTGGCATACTTTTGGATGATTTATCCCTTGATTTGATGAATTCGATGCTCCTAATCTCTTAATTTCATGTTTTATACTCAGGAGAGCTTAAGGAGTCGAAAAGATTGAGAAACAGACCAAAAACAGAGAAAATGAGCCAAAGTAAGAAATCCACACCGCCTGGAGTTTGCCACATGGTCGTGCCACTTTAGTAGACTTGAACACGGCCCAGGGCTCGATTCACACGGACGTGTGCCACGGGCGTGTCCCTGCCATGACCTATTTTAATTCCACTCGGAAAAGGACACTTAGAGGAAAAGAAAGACATTCCAAAAGCCTATACAAACAGCCTAGAGGGCAACCAAAAGTGGGGCGTTAGAGAGTCTAACAGAAGGCCTTTGTCAGGGCTTTTGCAAAGCCAGAGAGAGCTGAGATTAGGTAACTACTCGAAGAAAGCCAGTTGATCCATCTCAGAAACTGGAATCACGTTCAAGACTGAGGATCTTCCCTTTAATTTCCTTCAGGGGGTTTTAGGGTTTTCCGTTATGTTTTGTTATTTAAATTCTTCTGAGATGTATTCTTTTATAATTATGAACTAAACCCCTCAAATACCTGAGGGGGATGAAACCGAAGACGGATCTTGTTATTTTTTTCTGAACTATATGATAAATACTTGATTTGTTCTTAACTATGTGTTCTTAATTCTTGTTTTAATATTTCAGGATATTGATTCAAGTATTGATGGGCTTAGGCAGTGGAGGAAAATTCCCTGTTTAAGAGTAGATCTACCATAGTTAAGCGGAGTTGATCGCACTCCTAGAGATAGGACGACGAAAATCTGCCCGATTATGGTCAAACCTAATATGGGAGTCCATAGATCGAGTTAATGCAATTCTAAGGGTTTTAATTAGAAAGAAATTTCAATTAATCAACCTAGGGTTAGACGTTAGTAGCCTCGAGAGAGGTATTAATATAAATTAGGGAATCCTATGGATCAAGTTATGTGAATAAATCGTCTGGTTCAGAGTTAAATAACAAGTGAAGTCTAGGTGGATTCTTCCTCGGGTATTGTCTTAATCAATTGGTTTTCCCAAAAGTATTTCCCCAATTCATTCTCTTTGTCTTAGCATCTTTAGCTTAGTAATTAGTTAGTTTTAGATTAAATAACAATTCTTTTAATCTTTAGGCTAAATAATAAAAAGATAGTAATTACTAGTACTCTTGGTCCTTGAGGATACGATATTTCCGGTCTTGCCATAGCTATACTACCAAACGATAGGTGCGCTTGCCTTATTCGTTGTCATAGTAGTCTCTAGGCTCTATCATTTTTTATATTAAAAATTAAGACTTTCAGATACGATCAAGTTTTTGGCACCGTTGCAGGGGACTAAGATATTAGGAACACTTGATTTTTATTACTTTAGCCATTATTTTTATTTATTTGCAATTTTTTTAATTTTTTTTACTTTTCTAATTTTTTTTTCTTTTCTTTGCTTCTGATAGGTTTTTCTAGTTTATGACTAGAAGGAACCCGTTAGGACCCTTGACTTTTGACAGTGATATAGAAGGTACCGTTCGTAGAAACAGAAAAGAAATAAGGCGAAGCTTACAATACATAGAAGAAGAGCAAGAGGATGATACCAATACTACCAAAGAGATGGCTGATAACAATCCGCTATGTCCAGTGGTTATTGCAAACCCAGCGAATCAAAATCCTGCTCCTCGTACTATGTATGATTATGCTAAACCTAATTTAACAGAAACTGAGTCAAGTATTGTTAGACCGGCTATTGCTGCAAATAATTATGAACTAAAACCTAACACAATTCAGATGATACAGCAATTTGTTCAGTTTGATGGTTTACAGGATGAAGATCCAAATAATCACTTGGCGAATTTCCTAGAATTTTGTGATACCTTCAAAATAAATGGCATTTCTGATGATCCCATTCATCTTCGGTTGTTTCCCTTTTCGTTGAGGAACAAAGCTAAACAATGGTTGAACTTGTTACCATGAGGATCAATCACTACATGGGAACAAATGACCGAGAAATTTTTCTAAAAATATTTTCTGCCGGCTAAAACGGCTAAGTTGACGAATGATATCTTTCTTTTGTGCAGATGGAGTTAGAGACACTTTACGATGCATGGAAGAGATAAAAAGATCTATTGAGAAGGTGCCCACACCATGGACTACCCTTGTGGCTATAGGTCCAAACTTTTTACAACGGTGTGAACCCCTCAGCCAGGCAGTTGATTGATTCAGCCACCGGCGGAACCCTGAATAACAAAACACTTGAGGCTACTGATAAACCGTAATATATTTATATTTTAATCCCACATTTAGCATAATTTTGGATGATTTATCTCCCGAATTGTGGAATTTGGTGCTCCTAATCCTTTAATTTCATGTTTCATACTTAGGAGAGCACCGGAGGACGAAAAAATGAGAAACAGGCCAAAAATGAAGAAAATGGGCCAAAGTATGAAATCGACACGGCCTGGGCCTGAGCCACACGGCTGTGCCTCTTTAGCAGACCCGAACACGGCCTGGCCTCGACTTACACGAGCGTGTGCCACGTGCGTATCCCTATCATGACCTATTTTAATTTCAGTCAGATTAGGATACTTAAGGGTGAAGAAAGACATTCCGAAAGCCTACATAAACACCCTAAGTGTGACCTAAAAGGGGGCGGTTCAGGTAGGCCGAGGAGCCAAGCCAGGGAGGCTGAATTGTGGGATTTACTCGAAGAAAGCCAGTTGATTCATCTCAAGAAGCCGGAATCATACTCAAGAAGGAAGATCTTCCCTTCAATTTCCTTCAGGGGGTTTTAGGGTTTTTCTTATGTTTTGTTTTATATTTTCTTCTGAGATGTATTCTTTTATAATTATGAACTAAACTCCTCAAATACCTGAGGGGGATAAAACCCAAGACGGATCTTGTTATTGTTTTCTGAACTATATGATAAATACTTGATCTGTTCTTAACTATGTGTTCTTAATTCTTGTTTTGATATTTCAGGATATTGATTCAAGTATTGATGTGCTTAGGCAGTGGAGCAAAAGTCCCTGTTTAAGAGTAGATCTAGCATAGTTAAGTGGAGTTGATCGCAACCCTAGAAATAAGATGACAAAAATATTCCGGATTAGGATCAAACCTAATATGGGAGTCCATAAATCGAGTTAGTACAATTCTAAGGGTTTTAATTAGAAAGAGATTTCAATTAATCAACCTAGGGTTAGATGTTAGTAGCCTCAAAATAGGTATTAATATAAATTAGAGAATCCTACAGATCAAGTCAAGTGAATAAATCATCTGGTTCAGAGTTAGATAACAAGTGAAGTCTAGGTGAATTCTTCCTCGGGTATTGTCTTAATCAATTGGTTTTCTCAACAATATTTTCCCCAATTCCTTCTTTGTGTCTTAGTGTTTTTAGCTTAGTAGTTAGTTAATTTTAGATTAAACAACAATTCCCTTAATTCATAGGCTAAATAATAAAAATAAAGTTAGTATTAATACTTTTGGTTCCCTTGGTTTCGACATTCTGGTCTTGCCACTAAACTATACTACTGTTCGATAGGTGCGCTTGCCTCAATCGTTGTCATAAGTTAGTTTCTAGGCTCGATCATTCATTCTATAAATTTTAAGACTTTTCAAACATACGATCAGGTGCCTACGAATTCATTGAAGAGATGTCACTGAAAAACTATCAGTGGCAAGTCACGAGGACAAGGCCAACAGAAGCCACCAGTGTTTTCAACCTTGACGCAGTGACCATGATATCAAACCAGGTAGAATTATTAAGTAAGAAAATTGATGGTTTATGTGGTTCTTCAGAGGTACATCCAGTTATGCAGTGCGACACGAATAGAGGAAGGATGAGCAATACAAAATACCCACCTTACAACCTAAGCGCTGAAAACGAGCAAGTTCACTATATGGGTAATAATTATAGACCTCAAAATAACCCTTATAGTAATACTTACAATCCAAGATGGAGGAACCACCCCAACTTTTCATGGGGTGGTCAAGGAAATCAAAGGCAACAACCCCTCCCAAGCTTCCAACAGCAACCCTTCCCATAGGAAAAGAAATCGAACCTTGAGGAGATGCTGACAAAATTTATAGCGGTTTCTGAAACCCATTTCCAAAACACCAAGACAGCACTCAAAAATTAGCAAGCATCGATTCAAGGGATCGAGAATCAATTAGGGCAACTTGCTAAGTAGTTCTCTGAATGATCACAAGGAAGCCTACCAAGCAACACTGAAACTAATCTGAAGGAGCAACTTCAAGCAATAACCGCTCATGACAGTGAAGGGGTAGATGAACCCAAAGTAAACCAAGAGAATGTAGTAGAGGAAGGTAAGGTTGAGATAAGTCATGATAAGCCAAAGCCGATAATTAAATAGTACCAACCTCGTGTGCCATACCCTAATGCGGGGAAGGAAGACAACACATATGAATAATTTGGTAAATTTCTTAAACTTTTAAAGAAATTACATATTAACTTACCATTTCTTGAAGCTCTTTCGCAGATGCCAAGTTTAAGGAAATTTTCAAAAGAGCTTTTGACAAACAAATGAAAGTTAGATGAAGAGTCGCATGTGGAACTAAACCCAGTGTGCTCAGCAATTTTACAAAATAAATTACCACGAAAATTAAAAGATCCAGGGGGTTTTACAATTCCATGCTAAATTGGTAGTTTATTTGTTGATAATGCTTTAACTGATTTAGGGACAAGTATCAATGTCATGCCTTATAAAATGTTTAAACAACTAGGTCTAGGGAAACCCAAACAAACTAGATGAGCATTTAATTAGCTGATAAAACTATTAGAATTCCTAGGGGTATAATCGAAGATGTACTCGTGAAAGTTGATAAATTCATATTCCCAGTAGACTTTGTCGTTTTAGACATGGATGAGGACAACAATATTCCTTTAATTTTAGGAAGACCCTTTTTAGAAACTGCTAGAACTAAAATTGATGTTGGTACAGGTGAACTCATACTTCGTGTAGGTTACGAAACGGTCACTCTTTGGGCTCTTGGTCCGGCTAGGACGTCAAGTAATCAAGGTGAGAACATAAATTCTATTAATGACCATTCGGTTCAACCTTCTTTACAGGAAACACCACGGAACTACACAACTGAGCCAGATCCTAGACCTCATGCCAACAAGGAAATAACTCATGAGGAACAAAGGCTTCAGATCAATGAACTAGATGAGTGGAAGCCACGTCTCAAAGAGAAACTAAGAACACACGAACCAGAACCAAAGCAAAACCATGTCAAACTTAAAGATGAGGCAAACCAGTTTCAGATCAGGGATCACGTATTGTTGGATAAGATAGACCCTCGAATCACCACTTCAGACCTTAATAAAAATGAAGAAATCCCTTTTAAGGTACTTAATGTCTTCCCATACGGAACAGTCGAGGTAACTAATCCTTAGTTCAGCACTTTTAAGGTAAATGCTACTCGACTCAAACTATATAGTAATAGTAGAACTGAATGTATGAGAAAGGATTTTCAACTCTTCAAATTACCACGATTATGCGAATGAAAGGTAAGTCTAGCTTAAGACTTTAAACGAGCACTTCTCGGGAGGCAACCCAAGAACTAACTCTACTAACTAGTTTGTTTTTACTTTCGTTCATGTAAGCACAGAATTCCATATCATACGGCTTTGCACACGGGCGTGGCCGTGGCCGTATGGACACCACGAATAGGTGCATGGGCGTGGAGGAGATAAATCCACACAGTCATGGTCGTGCGACACAGTCATGATCGAAACTACCTAAAAAACACGGGCTGAGATAAATCCACACAGCCGTACGAGGCGACCGTGGTCGATATTATCAGCTTTTTCACATATCGCCGCCACCACCACCTCGAGATCACTCCGATGATGAGGACCTTTGAGTCCTTTTATTTTCTTTGTTCTTATTTTTATTTTTATTTTTATTCTTTTTTTATTTTTTTCCTTTATTATTAAACTCTTTAAATTTTTAAGTATAATTTGATTTCTTCTATCTCTGGCTGTTTAAACTCTTGAGTAACTATAACAACGTCCATTAAATAAAAACTCTCTAAAAATTTTACTGATGACTTCGCAGTTTGAAAAGGTTCAAGGTGCCACTCAAGGAACGAACACACCACCGGAGTATTCTCCACCACCTTCACCTATGCCTAGTCATCATGTTCATCATTGATCATCCTCCAAGGATTTCATCCATAATTCAGGAAGTTTCACTTCTCTCCCTCTCTTATGACTTTCTTACTAATCATTATCTATCTTTGTACATTAAGGACAATGTACATCTTAAGTGTGGGAGGTCAATTATAGTATTATTTGAAAATCCCTAAATTTTGTCTTTCCTTTCTCATACCACTATTAGAATAAATTCTGATAGATTTATGATTTTTATGGATATGTCTTGAATTAAAACATAGGCGGTTGTGCATTGATTATTTAAACTTGAAGGCTTTAGAGAATCAAGCATGATGAGTTGATTTTTTTGAAAATTAAAAATTTGCTAGGTTGTTTCCCCAAATTTAGGTTTTATCTTGAAGTTTGAAATTCACAGGGTGACATCAAAAACCAATAATTTCTGTGAGATTTTGAGCCTTTAGAGCATACTTTCTTTCGTGCTCACTTTTATTGTTGCTTTGAGTGAGTCAATATTGATCTGTTATTCTAGAACTTGCTTCGATTATACATGTTATAACCACACTTTTGATTTGATATACTGAGATGATAAAGGCACCTAGGATTTAACCCACTTACTTCCCAAAAGGCCTACGTTCATGTTTAACCCTTAGTGAATCCCACTGAGCCTAAAAATCCATTCATTGATTTAACCTTAATATTAACCCAAAAGTTACTCTTTTTGATTCATTAAGAATTTTTTTTTACTATTAACCTTTTTGTCGAGATTTGATTTGAAAACTTGCCTAACTATGTTTTCCATTTTAGTTGTTAAATTCTATTATTGTACATAATTATTTATTCAAAAAAAATTGAAAGTATATTCATTATTAGTTCTATGTTTTTATGAGCTTAAATAGTAAATCTCACATCTTTAGAAGAAGCTCGTATTATTAATGTTATTTTTTCTAGTTAGGTAATTTGTCAATTCGATCTCGATTCTAGCCTCTTCTTTCAGCCTGTGACCAAACCCCTAACCAAGCCACATTACAACCCTTTTTAAAGACCTTTTGATCGATGTATCATCTCAATTTATAGTGGTGGAGATTTGATTTTCATGCAAGCCTATGGAAATAACTTTTCATGTTGACTATTGAGTGCTTAAATTTATTGTCCCTTAAACACTTCGAGTGATTTGAGTGCATCCTTGGTGAGGTTGTTAACTCTATGATATTTTGAATCAAGGGTGATTACTTAGATAAAGGGGAATACCTATGTTTTCATGAATAAAATACTCAACTTGGATTGTTTGAAACTTTGATGTTCTTTTAATTGAATTTTCAATGTATGATTACCTATGGATTATTTCGAAACATTATTAATAGGAGTTATAAGTCGAAAAGAATGTATTTTAATTGTGAGTTGAGGATTTTTCTTGAGGACAAGCGAATGCTTAAGTGTGGGGGTATTCGATAAACCACAATATATACATATTTTAATCCCACATTTGACATACTTTTGGATGATTTATCCCTTAATTTGATGAATTCGATGTTTCTAATCTCTTAATTTCATGTTTTATACTCAGGAGAGCTTAAGGAGTCGAAAAGAATGAGAAACGGACCAAAAACGGAGAAAATGGGCCAATGTAAGAAATCCACACGGCCTGGAGTTCGCCACACGGCCGTGCCACTTTAACAGACTGGAACACAGCCCAGGGCTCGATTCACATGGGCGTGTGCCACGGGCATGTCCCTGTCGTGACCTGTTTTAATTCTAGTCAGAAAAGGATACTTAGAGGCAAAGAAAGACATTCCAAAAGCCTATATAAACACCCTAAAGGGCAACCTAAAGGGGGGCGTTGGAGAGTCCAACAAAAGGCCTCTGTCAGGGCTTTTGCAAAGCCAGTGAGAGCTGAAATTAGGGAATTGCAAGAAGAAAGCCAGTTGATCCATCTCAGAAACTGGAATCACGCTCAAGACTGAGGATCTTCCCTTCAATTTCCTTCAGGGGGCTTTAGGTTTTTCTTTATGTTTTGTTATTTAAATTCTTCTGAGATGTATTCTTTTATAATTATGAACTAAACCCCTCAAATACCTAAGGGGATGAAACCTAAGACTGATCTTGTTATTGTTTTCTGAACTATATGATAAATACTTGATTTATTCATAACTATGTGTTCTTAGTTCTTGTTTTAATATTTTAGGATATTGATTCAAGTATTGATGTGCTTAGGCAGTGGAGGAAAATTCCCTGTTTAAGAGTAGATCTAGCATAGTTAAGCGGAGTTGATCGCACTCCTAGAGATAGGACGACGAAAATCTGCCGGATTATGGTCAAACCTAATATGGGAGTCCATAGATCGAGTTAATGCAATTCTAGGGGTTTTAATTAGAAAGAGATTTCAATTAATCAACCTAGGGCTAGACGTTAGTAGCCTCGAGAGAGGTATTAATATAAATTAGTGAATCCTACGGATCAAGTCAAGTGAAGAAATCATCTGGTTCAGAGTTAAATAACAAGTGAAGTCAAGGTGGATTCTTCCTCGGGTATTGTCTTAATCAATTGGTTTTCCCAAAAGTATTTCCGCAATTCATTCTCTTTGTCTTAGCATCTTTAGCTTAGTAATTAGTTAGTTTTAGATTAAATAACAATTCTCTTAATCCTTAGGCTAAATAATAAAAAGATAGTAATTACTAATACTCTTGGTCCTTGAGGATACGATATTTCTTATCTTGCCATAGTTATACTACCAAACGATAGGTGTGCTTGCCTTATTCGTTGCCATAGTTAGTCTCTAGGCTCGATCATTCATTATATTAAAAATTATGACTTTCGGACACGATCACATAATCAACAATTAAACAAAGTATATCAAATTCACTTGCCAAATGCCTATACTCAAGCATTCATCAACAAATTAGGCACATAAGTGCATGTAATCATCCATTATCTCAATTTAATACTAAATACATTGTATTATATCAAATTCACTTATATCATGTACATCATTTGTAACATTCCATTCTCAATCATATAAATAGTAATTTATTCAATAATAGTAACTCATTTGTATAGACAGTACTTCATCCATATAACACATAGCTTTTTCACATAACCAATAACAAAATTTATGCCCGTTGAACCTATTAGAATATCGAGGGATACTGGGGTGATATACATTACGTGTAATAATCAATAATCTGTCAATTCATTATCATTTCTGCTCTTTCAAGCTATGATCAGTAAGCTCCTCCTGAGCTGATGGACAGTAAGCTTTATTGAGCTAAAACGGTAAGCTCTAACGAGCTGAAAATAGTATGCTCTTACGAGCTAATATATCAGTAAGCTCATACGAGTTGTGGTGAGTCTGCAACACATGCAGGATCTCGACCTAAACAGTAACCCTAGTGACATGTCACTCGTATTCTACGAATTCTTACGCTTCAAACAGGGCTCAATAACCATCAAAATATATCAATAAAGCATTCAAATTTCAATTGGATCATTTACTCAATTACATACATTCATTTCAAATAATTACAAGTATTTAAAAGATCAATTCTGATTATACGAACTTACCTCGAGTTGCTCGGATAGAAATATCGACTAATCGTCAACCTTTCCTTTTCCTCGATCTAATCCCAATCTCGACTTATCTTGATCTATATATTATCAAAATCATCTTATTTAATCAACTATTTATTCAATTTAGTCCAAAACACACATTAGGGCTATTTTACACATTTGCCCCTAAACTTCCACATTTTTACAATTTAGTCCTTATCATATAAAATTGCAAATTCATGCAATTTAGTACAAACCCATGCTTAGCCGAATTTTAATGGAGTGCCTAGCAGCCCATATCTTTTGTTTAATCACACTTTTACCCATATAATTTTACATTTTCACAAATTAACCCCTTTTTGACATTTTTGTCAAAAATCACTTTACAAAACTAGTTTAACTATCAACAACTATTCAAAATCCATCATCAACCATCAAATTACTCAAGCATTCAACAATGGCAACATGATAAATCTTTAACAGTTTCAAAATTTAAGGTACGGGCTAGCTAGAATACGAAGCAACGATCTAAAAAACATAAAAATCATTAAAAGTGGATCAAAAATCACTCACCTAATGAACTAGGAAGCTTGGCCGAATACACATGCATCCACGGAGTTTCTTTCTTCTAAATTTTCAGTAGAAATGGGATAACAAAGATGATAACCTTATTATGTTTATTATTTTACTTATTAATTCACTAAATTACTTTAATAACCTTTGTTATAAAACATTTAAATTACTTATTATAAGCCCATAAATGTCTATTACCAATAAGAATGGTTTAATTACCATTAAAGACCATCATATTTAAAAGCCAAAGATTTTTAACACTCTTAACTAATAGAACATGTATTTTACATTTTACACGATTTAGTCCTTTTTACCGAATTAAGCATACAAACAGTAAAATTTCTTTACGAAACTTTCACACAATAATTCTATCATGTCGTAAACTTTACAATAATAATAAAATAATTATTTCAAATTCAGATTTGTGGTTTCAAAACCACTGTACTGATTTGATTAAAAACAGGCTATTACATCTATGCCCGTGTCTACCCCGTGTAACTCTCTGACTTGGGTCACACGGCTAACACACACGCCCGTGTGACTAGCTCGTGTGCCCTAAAAATGGCTAGATACACCCGTGTGATAGGCTGTGTGCTAGGCCATGCCAAACCTGTAGAGTATACTGACTTATGCCACACGACCGTGACATACGCCCGTGTGCTGGGCCGTGTGGAGTATACTGACTTGATTTCAAATTCAACACTAGGGAACACACAGCCGTGTAACATAACTATGTGTCACACACGGCTAAGACACACGCCCGTGCCTCTGCCTGTGTGGACAAAAATAGGCTATTTACCAAGCCATTTTGCCACCCAAATTGCATGTACCTACACCAACCCATTTGGCACCAAATCATAGCATATATATAAGCATTCATCTAACTCAACCAAGCATAAATTATACCATTTCAATATCAACTGCACAAGGCATACAATCTCAAGACACATCATCCAATTTTATACCAATTTCACTTTCTCAAATAATCAACATAGTCATTTTCTAAACGTGCATTATTTTACCTAAGTTCACAAGCATACTAATTCTCAATTCATCAACCATTTGACATCCATATCACCTATAATTAACAAGCATCACATATCCATCATTTAACACAAACCAAAGTCATATAAACATATGAATGCACAACTAAATCAACCAAATTAAGCCAACTCTTATGGCTATATACAAAACCGAAACATTAACATTTACAAGCCATTACAATTGGTTAAATTCTTTATCAAACTATAACCCAAAATAACCAAAGTTCCTATACATGCCATATACTTAAGATAATTAAGTTCAAAAGTACCAAAGTGATAGTAGGATAGTGTGATGAAGTCTCTGACAATCCTGAATTCGAGCTAGCTTTGATTTCACTATAGAACACAGAAAATAAACAAAGTAAGCTATAAAGCTTAGTAAGCTCGTATGAAGATAATAAGCAAAACACACCATTTAATTTACCATTCAAAACATGCATATAACATACCACAAATTAATTAACCATAATGTTAACATGTATTAAATCATCTATATAGCCATGAGTTCACTTCTTTCAAAAGTTTGATACATATACAGTTTTCGTTCATACCTATTTTAATACGTATCTATTCTCACCATTTCATATCTTCGATATACTCGTTGAACCATTTGGAATAATTTAGGATACTCGAGAATCTCGCACCCTAAGTGCCAATATATATAGTCAAAGCTATCTCAATAAATCTTGCACCGAAGTTCCAATACATAACTAAAGGTATCTAAATAATGCTCACTCTCGAGCTATCAACGGGTCTGCTCACACAAGCTGATGGTCATGATAAAGCTACACAGTGCTGCTCAGACAAGATGACGAGAATTCGCAACACATGCTAGATAACTCAGCTATCAGTTGGACGTACGGACCAGCACCCAAACAATAATAACCCCTAATGACATGTTATTTGTATCCTAATCTATTCCTAAGGTTCAATCGGGATTTCTCATTGCCAATCGTTGTCGAATGTGTCTGTAAGATCATATTTACAATTTATGCAATATCAAATAATTTAAAATACAATTATGACAATGCTTATTACATACGAAGTTACCTCAGATGCAAAAATGGCAAAACGAGTCAATTAATCCAAAACTTTGTTCTTTTCCTGATCTAAGCCCGTATTTCACTTATCTTGATCTATATAATATCAAAATTAAATCTATATAATATCAAAATTAACTTATTTAATAATATCTTTATTCAACTTAGTCCAAATTATACATTAAAGCAATTTTATATATTTGTCCCTAACATTTTACTTTTTTACAATTTAGTCCTTATTTCATAAAATCACAAATTCATGCAATTCAACCACAACCCATGCTAGACGAATTTCAATTAGGTCCCTAACAGTCCATATTTTTCATTTATTTCACAATTTAACCACAATATTTACACATTTTACAAATTAAGCCCTATTTGGATAGTTTACTAAAAATCACTTAACAAATGTTGTTTATTTAACAACAAACATGCATTTTCTATCATTAAACATAAAAAATCACATAGATTCATCAATGGAAAAATCCTAAACCTTTAACATTTTTGCAAATTAGTCTCTAGGCCAGCAAGACTAAGCTGCAACGATCTCAAAAATATAAAAATCATTAAAAGTAGATTAAAAATACATACCTAATTGAAATTGCCATGAATTTAAGCATGAAAATGGCTTTTTTCCTTGTAAATTTTGGTTGAAGAAAGATGATAAAATATGGTGTTTAATTTGGTTTTATTTATTATTAACTTCAATTAATAAATACCAATTTTAACATTTTTAAAACTTTAAAAATTTCATTTATACCAAACCATTATCATCCACTATCATAAAAAGGGGCTATTTACCATATAAGGACCTTCACTTTAAGTTTCTATAGCTATTAGACACCTTTAGCTAATAGAACTCCAATTTTACACTTTACACGATTTAGTCCTTTTTATCAAATTAAGCACCCAAATGATAAAGTTTCTTAATGAAAGTTTCACACAAACATACTATCATGTTGTAGACATTAAAATATTATAAAATAATTATTTTGACCTTAAATTTTTGGTCCCAAAACCACTGTTCTGATTTGACCAAAAATGTGCTGTTACAGCTCTCCCTCCTTAGGAATTTTCGTCCCCGAAAACCTTACCAAATAAGAGGTTAAGGTACTATTTCCTCATAGCTTCTTTAGGTTTCCATGTAGCCTCTTCAATACCGTGACGTTGCCACAAAACCTTTACTAAAGCTATGCGTTTATTTCTCAACTCTTTAACCTCTCAAGCTAAAATTCTGATAGGTTCTTCGTTATACGACATATCATGTAACAGCCTATTTTTAGTCAAATTGGAATAGTGGTTTTGGGGCCACAAATCAAATGTCAAAATAATTATTTTATGATTATTTTAATCTCTATAGCATGATAGTATGTTTGTGTGAAATTTTCATTAAGAAAGTTTATCATTTGAATGCTTAATTTGAAAAAAAAAAAAGAAGATTAAATCGCGTAAAATGCAAAAGTGGCGTTCTAATAGTTAAAGGTATTAAATGGCTATGAAATTAAATAGTGAGGTCCGGTAAATATACCATTGTTAATATGAGTGGACATTTATGATGTAACAGGCCGATTTAGGGTCTAGTCAGAATAGTGGTTGTGAGACCATAAATCTGAAGTAGAAATATATGTTTTATGGTTTTCATGAGGTCTATGACATGTTTGCATGATTGTGTGAAAATTTTATGAAGAAATTTTATGATTTAGTGATCAAGTTATCTTTTAGGACTAAATTGCAAAAATTGAAAAAATATGATATTCTAGAAGTTTCAAGTATGAGATAGCATTAGAAAATTCATTAGAGGTCCTTATTTAGTAATTAGACCATTATATCTCATGATGGACAAAAATGGGCATGGAAGGGAAAGATCTCAAGGAAGTGCCTTAAGGGCATTTTAGTCATTTGGTTAATAAATTAATAAAAAGGGGAAAAGAAGTCAAAAATGGTGTCCATCTTCATCCTCCATAGCTAAAATTTGCAAGGAGTCATAGCTAGGGTTTTGTTTCACTTTCAAGCTTGATTGTAAGTACCTTTTAGCCCCTTTTTTATGTTCTTCGTATTTTTGATATCCTCGTAACTCGATTTAGCTATTTCTAGCATGTATGACATGCATGTATTTTTTATGTTTAATGGAGGGATATGGAAGTTTGATGTGTAGTGAACATCTTTTTCTAAGTGATTTTTCATGGAAATACATAAAAAGGACCTATTTGTAAAAGTGATAAAATGTGTAGTAAAAATTGATTTTGAAGGAAATTGTGATCTATTATAAGCGTAAGATAGGTTCAGCTAGGCTTGCGTAACCAAGAAAATGAGTACATTTCATCATACGAGCTTAGGGACCATTTTGTAAATATGTGAAAGTTTAAGGGCAAAATAATAAATTTTTGTGAAAGTATGATTCATGGGCTGTTTTAGTCAATGTGGTAATTAAATAAGTGAAATTTATCATTATAGATCAAGAAACACGAAGTCGAGACCTAAACCGAGGAAAGAACAAGGTGGTGGACTAAATTGAACAACTATACATATTTGGTACCGAGGTAAGTTTGTGTGTAATAAATCAACATTATATTATTATGTATTTAAATGCTTGATATTACATGAAATGTATATTCTTTTTATGAAATTGGTTACTAAGGTCTCGATGAAAAAAAAAAAAGATGAAGTTTTACAATATCGAAGTCCCAATCAAACCCTAGGAAATGAAAGGATACCCTTGTCATAACATTAGATTAATAAGGTCCCATATAAGACTATATCTGGGACATGGCATTGACATCGAATAGTAATTCCGTGTAAAACCACGTCTGGGACCTGGCTTCGGTATGAAATCATGTAAGACCATGTCTGGGACATGGCATCGACATACGATCTCATATAAGATCATATCTGGGATATGGCGTTGACATCGATATGAGATCCCGTATAAGACCATATCTGGGATATGGCATCGGCATCAACATGTGATCCCATGTAAGACCATATCTAGGATATGGCATTGGCATCTTACTACGTGTATGACAATTTCTGAGTATCCTTCAATATTTCAAGTGGTTCAACGGGGTAAAGAATTAAAATTATGTTAAATATGGAAAAAGTGCTGAAGTTTTGTGATGGAGTGATATAGGTACATATGCGAAACTCACGAGAAATTAGTCTGGTACGTGATATGTGGTTGGTAAGAGTGAGCATGAGTAAGCCATGTCAATATCGCTTGAGAATTTTGTATTAATTCATAATGTAACGTGTGGACGTTATCACAAGATTTTATGTTGCTATCTATTACATGCAAACTTACTAAGCTTTATGCTTACTCACTCTCTTTTCCATTTTCTTATAGTATCGCCAAGCTAGCTCGGGGATCAAAGGATGTCGGAGCTCGATTCACACTATCAAGCTATTCTTTTGGTATAGTAAAGTTTGATTAATTTTGGTATGGCATGTATAGGAACTTGGTCATTTTCTTATATGTCATATTGGTTAGCTAATGTGTTGGTTATTAATGTTACTTATTTCATTTCATAAATGGCCATTGGGGTCGACCAAAACTAGTTAAGTTATACTTATTCAATGATGATGAAATTTCACGAACTACAAGCTTGCTCAATTGAGTGAGTAATGTGTGAAGTATATGCATGATGAAGTAGTGTGAAATTAAGGTGTGGATGTCTTGTTAGTGAATATTAGAAGAGCATTATTATTATGCTATGTGTTGCTAGAAATTGTATAAGTGTGGTTGCTTTTCAGGGTGGTAAATGGCTTGGTAAATAGCCTTATATTTTTCTACAATGATAGACACACGGGCGGTGTCTAGGCCTTGTGTGAACACACGGTCATCCCCGTGGGAGTGTCGATAGGCCTTGTGTTCCCCAACATCTAAATTTAGCAAAATAGAATGCCCAGTAGTAAGCGCACGGGTAGAGACACGATCGCGTGTCTCATACGTGTAAAGGACACAGTCTCAGGACATGGGCATGTGCCCAGGCCGTGTGAAGTCTGCACATTAATTTTGAAAATAAAACTTGCCACACGGCCTAGCACATGGGCATGTGATTCAGCCGTGTGACCCTAAATGTCTACTTACGGCATAAACAGAATGTTAAGGTTTTCATACACGGGCTAAGGCACGGGCGTGTCATGGCCGTGTAAGGGACACGGGCAATAGACACGGGCGTGTGACCCTGTTTTGAGCAAAACTTTTCTAAGTGTTCGTAAGTTTCCGGTTCAGCCTCGAACCACTCTATATGTATGTTTCGGGTTTCATAGGCCCATAATAGGGACGTTGTGAATACAAATGAAAAGTTTTGAGTTGGAACAAAAATTTATGGTTTGATTTGGTATGATGAAGTATGTTAAGTTCTGTAATATCCGGGATTTAGGGGTTATGTGGGTTCACTTAAATATACGTGGTAGCATGCCTATGTGTGGTTTGAATGTGTTTTGGGGGTTTCGAGAACCCTAGAATGTAAGTGAGTGCCTTAGAAAAATATTGGATTTTAAGTCTTAAAGGAGAGCTAGGGGAGCTAGGCCTTAAGAAAATTTGTGTGAGGGTTAGGACACAAATAACCCAGTGGTAAAGTGGCAGAAGGCGCCACTTAGGGCCTTAAGAAGTGACGCAACAAGCAGTGAAAGGGGGCTTAGGTTCAAGCAGCAAGGGCAGCATTTTTGGAGTACTTTTTGCGTCAGGCAAGAGGGGAGTTGGACAGCACTGGGACACTAAATGGGTGAGCATAAGACCAAGTCAAATCTTTTTGAATGGGCGGCTAAGAGAGTGGATGAGAGGTGGACTCATTCAAACTTTTTGAATGAGGGGAGAAGAGAAGAAATAGGAGGGAAAGAAGGAAGCTGATAGAGGGAAGAAGAGTTGGCCGGAATGGGGATTCTAAGGGGGCATATTCGATCATGCAAGGGGGGCTAGGTGCCGAAATGGTTAAGGTCACCAGAAGTGCCAATCGGTCACATTCTTTTGCCGAAATTCAACCCCATTCTCTCCTATGTTCTCACTCTTTTCTTTCCATACACGAACCACACCGAAGTCGACTCTCTTCCTCACTTGTTACACCTTGGCCGAAACTTCAAGAGACCATTAAGGTCACTTTCTTCTCCATTTTTCTTCTTCATTTCACTCATCTTTAAACCGAAATCTCTCTCTCTCTCAATCTCACCATTGCCGCAACACCTCTTTAAGCCTCACATTCTCCCTCTCCATTCTTTAGTTAAAATCGAAAACACCTCTCTCTCTCTCTCTCTCAATCTCATCTTTCTGCTGTTCCTGATTAGCCACCGGGGTGTGGGCCAGCATCGAAAAGTGGATAAGCAGTTCATTGTTATCCCTGCTAGCGAGAGTGTCGGTATCGATAGTATCGTACTCACTGTTATTAAGTGTGTAGCCCTACACTAAATTCCCGATAGATTGATAGTGTTAATGTTAGCATGTGTAATAAGAAATAAGAATGATTATGACTACGGGTACCAATCAGTGGTACAGTGTATTCAGGTACGTTATCCCTTAACACTATGTATAAACACTTAGTATGAAATATATCTGATTTTGATATGACTTTGGGGTAATGTACATTGCATGATACTTGAATGAGATGTATGTTGCATAGGTATATGGGTGATATTGATAAAGGGGAAGTGTTCCGGTGGTTTTTACCACATTAGCCGGTGACTTATGTCACATATTATGTTTCCGGTGACTTATGTCACATATTATGAATCTGGTGACTCTGTCACATTATCTGGTGGCTATGCCACGATTATAAGGGCGATGTGCAGTTGACTACAGCGACTGCCTTCGAGGGTGTGTAGCGGATGGAGGGTCGATTTAGTAATCCCCACGGTGTGATTGGCAGGTACGGGTGGTGTGTAGAGGATGGATATCTAGGTGGGCTCGAGAATGCATTTCATTTTATATGTACATGTGGTTTAATATGTCATGATTTGATATGCTATATTATGGGCTTATGGCCAAGTATGATGAAAAATGGGCTTTGCCGAAATGTTATAAATAAGGCTATGATAGATTGGGCTTTTAGTGTAACTGTTACACATGGAGTCTGTTGACTCACCCTTCGTGGGATATCTTTTACAGGTGATACTTAGTGATTTGGACTGGGTCAGCGAGGACTATGTGGTGGCCATGCTTAACGCAGCATTTCGGGTTTTCTTTTAATTAAACTTATCACTTTTTCTTTTATTATTTTGGGTTTTTTTTGGGTTCTGTTTTATTGTAATAAGGCCACTATTAGCTGTTTTATTAATGCATTTTAAATTTTTATTTTGCTACGATCAACATCAACTAGATGATTAAATAGTTTTCGTAAAACAACTTAAATTGTTTTGACATCTAAACATCTATGGTTTCCAACTTAATAATATGCCCTAAAATTTGGTATACCTTTTAACCTAAATTTTTTTAACGTGAAGATAACGTTTTAATGAGATACAAGCTTAAATAACAACATGGTTTTCAACAGGATCATAATATAAGTCCATTTTTCTCAAAACCAACATATTTTCCAAGATGACAAGAACGAGTTTTACTCAGGGAACATGCCAGATCCGGTCGGGGCTTGTGGGCTGGGTTTGGGGTCTTTGAACTTGGTATCAGAGCCCCATTTTAAACACTCAGCCTTGGGTTTTGAAGCCCACAACATTTTCAAAATTTGAGCCAAAATGGGTTTTTGAAAATTTTTGGGCAAAATGGTTTTATGGAAGTATGGCACCCGAGTTCTCGGCCCAGGTCAGCCAGGTAAGTTCTTTTGTTGATAAATTGATGTGAGTATACTGATGTATGATGCTTTAGCTGATAGATTTTAGGGAAAATATACTCTAGAGACACGGACCCTAGGTATATGTGTACTTCTACGGAAAAACCGCTGATTAAGTCTCTATTGCATAAAACTCTCTTTAAACACGAAGTGAAAAGACTCTAATGCATAAAAGTTTCGTAAAACAGATAAGACGTGACGTAGGCATGAATTCTAGGGGACGTGGTCGCAATACTCATGGACGCGGCAAAGGCAGAATGACTGTGTCGGAACCGGTTGGGTCTGGTCAGGGTTCTGAAAATGAGGCACCGCCATCGACTGTAGGGGCAGAATTCTAGGAGCAGACAGGAGGAGATGACGCGGTATCGCAGGCTATGCTGTGAGTTTTAGAGCGAGTGGTAGGAGCTAGTGTGAGAAATGGGGCTCCGAAGTTAGTATCTGAGAGACTTAGGTCTAATAGAGCCGAGGTTTTTAGAGGAGTATCTGGGGTAGCTCCGAATGTAGCGGAGTATTGGTTAGAGGCAGTCGAGAGGATCATGGATGATTTGGACTGCACTGCTGAGGAAAAGCTGAAAGGTGCTGTTTTGCTGCTTCGAGATGAGGCCTAGTAGTGGTGGCTCACTGTCAGAGAGGGTACCCCTGCAGATCGAGTGAATTGGGGGTATTTTAAGACTAAGTTTGAGGCGAAATACGTTGGAGCTAGCTACATAGACTCGCAGAGGAAAGCATTTCTAAATCTAGTGCAAGGAAGTAAGTCGGTAGCGGAGTATGAAGTAGAGTTTCTATGGTTAAGCCAGTACGCCAGGGGAATCATGGCAACTGATTACGAGCGGTGTGTCAGATTCGAGGATGGACTGAGGGATGAGCTGCGAGTGTTGATTGCTCCGCAGCGGGAAAGAGACTTTGCAGTCTTAGTGGATAAGGCTCGGATAGCTGAAGAAGTTAAGTGGACTGAAAGACAGAACCGAGATAGAGGTTAGAATAGGAATAAGAGGAACTATGGGTCTTTAGGATCATCCGAGAATTTTCAAAAGAGACCTAGAGTGGATGGGCCGCGAAGTCAACAGATTGTTGTGGGCGGACAGTACCGTACTTGTAACCAATGTGGAAAGATGCACCCGGGAGAATGTTGGAAGAAGATAGGGGGATGTTTTAAGTGTGGGTCTAAGGATCACATGATTAGGGATTGTCCGATGGATACAGATAGGAACCGACCAGCAGGTCAGGGGTTCAATCAGGCTGGCAGAGGTGGACAGCAGCCGTCGAGAGGTCGTGGTCCAAAGGGCAGAGGTAATGGTTTTGGTAGAGGTCGCGGAACACCAGGCAGAGGAGGTGATAACACAGAGGCGAGGCAGCCGGGTCTGGTATATGCGGTTCGTCGGAGGGAAGATGGTGACGCACCTGATGTCATAACGTGTACGTTCCTTATTTCTGGGTTACCCTTTATTGCTCTGATAGATATAGGGTCAACTCATTCATACATTGCTAGTGAAGTATCTGGAACTCTGCATGTGAACTCTGAGACTGTACCTAGGAAGATGACTGTACTTAGTCCTTTAGGGCAATCAGTAGTGGTAGACAAACTCTTTAAGGAAGTGCCTTTAGAAGTTCAGGGGGCGCAGTTTTCGGCTGACTTAATGGAGTTGCCATTCGGGGAATTTGACCTAATCTTAGGCATGGACTGGTTAGTGAAGTACCGTGCAACCGTGGATTGTGCTGCTAAGCGCATGTCATTGAGGACTTTTGACGACAATGAAGTTGTGGTCATGGGCGAGAGACGGAATTACTTGTCAAATGTAGTATCAGCCCTTAAGGCGGAAAAGATGCTAAGAAAGGGATGTGTAGCTTTTCTGATGATTGTTAGTGCCTTGGAGGCTAAGGCAGCAAATGTAGAAGAGGTCAGGACGGTAAACGAATTTGTGGATGTCTTTCTGGAAGAACTTTCAGGGTTGCTTCCGGATCGTGAGGTGGAGTTTGGGATTGATTTGTTGCCTGGTACAGCGCCAGTATCTATCGCTCCGTACAGAATGGCACCAAAGGAGTTGGTTGAACTTAAGGCTCAGATTCAAGAGTTGCTGGATCGTGTGTTTATCCGACCTAGTGTGTCTCCATGGGGAGCACCGGTCCTATTCGTGAAGAAGAAGGACGGGACTATGCGTATGTGCATAGATTACCGGCAGTTGAATAAACTGACCATCAAAAACAAGTACCCTTTGCCGAGGATCGACGACTTGTTCGATCAGCTTAAAGGGGCCGCGATATTTTCAAAGATAGATCTGAGGTCAGGGTATCATCAGCTTAAGGTAAAGGAAACGGATATCCATAAGACAGCTTTCTGGACAAGATACGAGCATTATGAGTTCTTAGTAATGCCATTCGGATTGACGACTGCGTTCATGGATATAATGAACCGGGTTTTCCAACCCTACTTGGATCAGTTCGTCGTTATGTTCATAGACGACATCCTAGTGTATTCTAAGTCTGAGGAAGAACATGATGAGCATCTCCGGATAGTATTGCAAGTGTTAAGGGAAAAGAAGCTATATGCCAAGTTCAGCAAGTGTGAATTTTGGCTGAAGGAAGTTGTGTTCTTAGGGCATGTGGTCTCTGCAAAAGGGATAAGGGTAGACCCTCGGAAGATTGAGGCAGTGTTAGATTGGAAACCACCTAAGTCTGTGGCTGAGGTTCGTAGTTTCTTGGGGTTAGCAGGCTACTACAGAAGATTTGTAGAAGGGTTCTCATCAATAGCGGCACCTCTGACAAAATTGTTGAGAAAGGAGGTACCTTTCGTATAGGCAGATAAGCAGTAGGAGAGTTTCGAGAGGCTTAGGAAAGTTTTGACGGAAGCTCCGGTTCTAATTCAGCCTGAGGCAGGAAAGGATTTTGTGGTATATTGTGATGCTTCTCACACAGGGTTAGGATGTGTTCTGATGTAAGATGGGAAGGTGGTCGCTTATGCATCTCGACAATTAAGGCTACATGAGGTTAATTATCCGACGCATGACTTAGAATTGGCAGCGGTAGTCTTCGCTCTTAAGGTGTGGAGGCATTATTTATACGGAGGAAAGTCGATAATCTACACGGACCACAAGAGTCTAAAGTATTTGCTGACTCAGAAGGAGCTAGATTTGAGACAGCGAAGGTGGGTGGAATTATTGAAGGACTACGACTATTCAATAGAGTACTACCCGGGTAAGGCAAATGTAGTGGAAGATGCTCTAAGGCGGAAGGTAGTGTCGTATCTAAGTGCAATGTTTGCACATCTTAGTCTTTATGATGACGGAAGCTTGTTAGCAGAGTTGCAAGTAAAGCTGACATGGTTGAGTCAGGTGAAAGAGAGTCAGTTGGCAGATGATGATCTAAGTGCTAAACAACGGCAAGTGCAGAATGGGGAATTGGAAAACTATGGGGTGAACAGTGATGGAGTGCTGTGTTTTTAGGGCAAGGTCTGTATGCCGCAGGATAAGAAATTGAAGCATAGAATTCTTCAGGAATCACATAGTAGCCCTTACGCTATGCATCCTGGAGGTAGTAAGTTGTACAGGGATCTACGGGAACAGTTTTGGTGGCCTGGTCTTAAGCGGGAAGTTACAGAATTTGTGGGGAAATGCTTAACGTGTCAGCAAGTCAAGGCTGAACATCAGGTACCGTCAGGGTTGCTTCAACCGATAAAGATTTCGCAGTGGAAGTGGGAAAGAATTACTATGGACTTCGTTAGTGGGCTTCCACTTATGCCTACTAAGAAGGACTCAGTGTGGGTGATAGTGGATCGGTTGACGAAGTCTGCACATTTTATACCAATGCGGGTTGACTATTCTCTGCAGAGGTTAGCGAAATTGTATGTGGCAGAAATTGTAAGGCTGCATGGAGTGCCAGTGTCGATCATTTCAGATAGGGATCCAAGGTTTACGTCTCGGTTTCGGAAAGCATTACATCAGGCTTTGGGCACCATATTAGACTTCAGTATGGCATTTCATCCGCAGTCGGACGGCCAATCTGAGCGGGTAATTCAAGTGTTAGAGGATATGTTAAGGGGTTGCGTGATAGACTTCAGCGGAAGCTGGGAGGAGTTCTTGTCTTTGGCAGAGTTTGCGTACAACAACAGTTATCAAACAAGTATTCGGATGGCACCGTACGAAGCACTATATAGACGGAAGTGTCGCACTCCTACGTGTTGGACAGAATTGGGGAAACATCATGTTTTGGGTCTGGAGATTGTGGCAGAATCCGAAGAAAAAGTTAAGGTAATTCGGGCACGGTTGAAGGAGGCATCTGACAGGCAAAAGTCGTATGCTGATCTTAAGCGAAAGGAAATAGAGTTTGCTGTGGGAGATCAGGTGTTTCTAAAAGTTTCACCGTGGAAGAAGGTGATGAGATTTGGTCGCAAAGGGAAGTTAAGTCCTAGGTTTATAGGACCTTATCGGGTTTTGAAGTGAGTTGGACCAGTGGCATATTAGTTAGAGTTACCTTCAGAATTGAATCAGATGCACGATCTGTTTCATCTGTTGATGCTACGTCATTACCGGTCGGATCTATCTCAGGTAGTGCTAGTTGAGGAGGTGGAGCTAAGACCAAATATGTCCTACGAGGAAGAGCCGATTCAGATTCTGGAGCAGGATGTGAAGGTGTTACGGAGGAAATCAGTTCCTCTAGTCAAAGTGTTATGACGCAACCATGGATCAGAAGAAGCTTTGTGGGAGCCGGAAGAGGCAATGCGGCAGCAATATCTTCACCTATTTCAGCCAGGTAATTTCGAGGTCGAAATTATTTTAAGGGGGTAGAACTGTAATATCCGAGATTTAGGGGTTATGTGGGCTCACTTAAATGTATGTGGTAGCATGCCTATGTGTGGTTTGAATGTGTTTTGGGGGTTTCGAGAACCCTAGGATGTAGGTGAGTGCCTTAGAAAAATATTGGATTTTAAGTCTTAAAGGAGAGCTAGGGGAGTTAGGCCTTAAGAAAATTTGTGTGAGGGTTAGGACACAAATAACCCAGTGGTAAAGTGGCAGAAGGTGCCACTTAGGGCCTTAGGAAGTGACGCCATAAGCAGTGAAAGGGGGCTTAGGTTCGAGCAGCAAGGGGAGCATTTTTGGAGCTACTTTTTGCGTCAGGCAAGAGGGGAGTTGGATGGCACTGAGACACTAAATGGGTGAGCATAAGACCAAGTCAAATCTTTTTGAATGGGTGGCTAAGAGAGTGGATGAGAGGTGGACTCATTCAAACTTTTTGAATGAGGGGAGAAGAGAAGAAATAGGAGGGAAAGAAGGAAGCTGATAGAGGGAAGAAGAGTTGGCCGGAATGGGGATTCTAAGGGGGCATATTCGGTCATGCAAGGGGGGCTAGGTGCCGAAATACTTAAAGTCACCAGAAGTGCCAATCGGTCACATTCTTTTGCCGAAATTCAGCCCCATTCTCTCCTAAGTTCTCACTCTTTTCTTTCCATACACGAACCACACCGAAGTCGACTCTCTTCCTCACTTGTTACACCTTTGCCGAAACTTCAAGAGACCATTAAGATCACTTTCTTCTCCATTTTTCTTCTTCACTTCACTCATCTTTAGATCGAAATCTCTCTCTCTCTCTCAATCTCACCATTGCCGCAACACCTCTTTAAGCCTCACACTCTCCCTCTCTATTATTTAGTTAAAACCGAATTCACCTAGTAGTCAAGATCCCCTAAGCTAAATCTTAACTTGAGCCTCACCATTCTTTCTTCCTCTTTCTCACCAAAGCCGAACCACACCAGCATTCACTTCTTCTTCTCACGGTTCTTTCAAAAGCCGAATCCTATATCTTGTGGCCATAGCCGATTGCATCTCTACCCCTTTGGAGCTGATTTATTTACTAGATCAAAAGCTGAACCATATCTTTGTCTCACCGATTCCTTTTCTATTGATTCTTCAAAGCCGACCAACTAGCTATAGGGGCCAAATCTCTCTGTGTTTCCAAGCAAGGTTGCAATTTATCTCAATGTTAGGGGTAAGGAGCAACTGTCATTCAATTTTCTTTATTTTTCTTTTGGATTAGCTAGAATCTAGGAGTCTAATCTTTATATCTTCTTTGGTCGAAACCATAAATGTGAGTTTTAGGACTTATTTGTAGCCGACTATAAGAGGAGATCTCTCAGGATTTCAAGATCCAAGGTAAGCAAGGTGTAGTATTCGGTCAAGGGCCATTCCTATGGATCTTGTACAACAAAAGCCGACTCTAACATATACCATAGAGGGATTCCGACAGACTCCATAAGCAAGTGACGATTTCGGGATCCAGACAAGCAAGGTAAGGGGATATTGAAGTATTCGGCCAAAGGCCATATTGTCTATTGAGGTCGGCTGATTCTGACTATGATCTTTTAGGGGCAATTTGACAGGGATAAGGAGAAGTCTCGGGATTCAGATCTCTTCGGTAAGGGTGTTTTAAGTTAAAAACTATATTCATTTAGATCCCGTATGTTGATTAATCGGTTTTGATTAAGTGTTCTTCAATGGATGCGAGTACCAGTGGAGGAGTGAAAGGGGTAGTTCCTACCCCTAAATTTAAGAAATGCTCAATTTCTGCTGTTCGTGATTGGCCACCGGGGTGTGGGCCAGCATCGGAAAGGGATAAGCAGTTCATTGTTATCCCTGCTAGCGAGAGTATCGGTATCGATAGTATCATTCACTGTTATCAGGTGTGTAGCCCTACACTAAATTCCCTATAGATTGATAGTGTTAATGTTAGCATGTGTAATAAGAAATAAGAATGGTTATGACTACGGGTACCAATCAGTGGTACAGTGTATTCAGGTACGTTATCCCTTAACACTATGTATAAACACTTAATATGAAATATATCTGATTTTGATATGACTTTGGGGTAATGTACATTGCATGATACTTGAATAAGATGTATGTTGCATGGGCATATGGGTGATATTGATAAAGGGGAAGTGTTCCCGTGGTTTTTACCACACTATCCAGTGACTTATGTCACATATTATGTATCCGGTGACTTATGTCACATATTATGAATCTGGTGACTCTGTCACATTATCTGGTGGCTATGCCATGAATAACATGAAGATAACGTTTTAATGAGATACAACCTTAAATAACAACACGATTTTCAACAGGATCATAATATAAGTCCATTTTTCTCAAAACCAACATATTTTCCAAGATGACAAGAACGAGTTTTACTCAGGGAACATGCCAGATCTGGTCGGGGCTTGTGGGCTGGGTTTGGGGTGTTTCAAGTTCGATAATGCCTCGTAGCCAGTTCCGGTGTCGAATACGGGTAAGGGGTGTTACATATGGACTTATATTAAGTGATTTTAGTGAACATTAATAAAGGTTAAAATAGTAATTTATAAAATAACGTAAGTAAAATAATAAAATATAAGGCCTTTTGATGCATTCATCTTCTCCTATCCAAATATTAGGGTGTAAAAAGCCATTAAAATAGCTTGAAGCATTTGGTCACTTGCAAGCTCAATTGTAAGTTCGTTTTTGTCCCGTTTTTAGTGATTTCTATGTTTTTGAGATCGTTGTAACTAGGTCTAGCTAGCTAAGGGACTATTTGCAAAATTGTTAAAGATTTTAGATGTTTCCATTGATGAATACATGAGTATTTTGATGTTTAAAAATAGATTATGAATGGTTGATGATAGTTATACAAGTTTTGTTCAGTGATTTTTAGTGACAATGCAAATTAGGTATTAAATTGCGAAATGTGAAAACTGTATGGTTAAAATGTGAAATAAATGAAAGATATGGGCTGCTAGGGACCTAATTGAAATTCGGCTAGCAAAGGTTTCGATGGAATTGCATGAATTTGAAATTTTATGAAATAAGGACTAAATTGTAAAAGTAGTGAAATACTTCCTTTACTGAATGTTTTGGATTAAATTGAATAGAGAGATTATTAAATAAGTTAAATTCGATATTATATAGATCAAGAACAGCGAAATATGGACTTAGATCGGGGGAAGAACAAGGTTTTGGATTGATCAATTTGTTTTGTCATTTCTGTATCCGAGGTAAGTTCATATGTAATAAGCATTGTCATATTTGTGTTTTGAATGCTTTGATATTGCATATATTGTCAATTACGAACTTGCGGACACATTCGATGAAGATTCAGCATTGGAAATCCCAGTTGAACCTTAGGAATAGATTAGGATATGAATGACATGTCATTAGGGAATTCATTGAGTTCGATTCAGGCCATGATATTAGCACTTCGGGTGCAAGTTCATTGATTTGGCTTCGAGCCATGATATTTGACCCTAGGGTGCGAGACTTCTGAGTATCCAATTTTTATTTCGAATGATTCAACGGGTATATGGAAGATGTAAAATGGTGAGAAATAGATACGTATTGGTACTAGTGTGTACGAAAAACTATATGATCATTGAATCTATGGAAGTTGTGAGCTTATGATCAATTATGTAATCAAATTCATGTTAACTTTGTGATTAATGAATTGTTTTATATTATGTTCTTATAACTTGAATGGTAAATGAATGCTGAATGTTGTTTATTATTCCATACGAGCTTACTAAGATTTATAGCTTACTCTGTTTAATTTTCCATGTTTTATAGTGATTTCAAAGCTCGCTCAGATTCGGGAATCGTCGGAGACTACATCACACTATCCAACTATTACTTGGTACTTTTGAAATTAAGTTTTGGGTCATATGACATGTATAGGAACTTTGAGTCATTTTGATATATGTGTTGCTTATGAATTTAGCCATTTGAGTTGGCTTATAAATGTTTAAAGTTTGGTTTTATGTATAGCCATGAGATTTGGCTTATTTCGGCAAATATGGTGTTGTATATATTTGTGTGTTAATGCTCCTTGGTGATGTGTTCATAATTGCTTGTGAATGGCTTGAGGAAGTTTAGGATTTAAGGTAGCTAATGGTTTGAATTTGATATTGTATGCTTGTGGTTTTAGGTAAGGTAAAATGCTTGGTTGAAATAGTGCATATAGATGCTTTATGAATGTGAAATTGGTATGATTTGGATTGGCAAAACATGGTAATATGAGCATGTTAATTGTTAGTATTAAAATGGTGAATTATGCTTGGTTGGAGTTGATGTTAAATTCCTATTTATACCTTGTTGGTGTGCCAATTGGGTTGGTATGGATATATGCAAATTTGGATGGAAACTTGGCTTGGTAAATAGCCTATTTTTATCTACACGGGCGTGTGTCTCAGTCGTGTGTGACATAGGGTCATGTACACGATCGTTGGTCCCCTAGTGTTAAATTAAAAACCAAGTCAGTATGCTCCACACGGCCTCACACACGGGCATGTGACTTGGCCGTGCGGCATAAGTCAGTATACTCTATAGGTTTGGCACGGCCTAGTACATGGCCTGACACACGGGCGTGTATGGCCATTTTTAGGGCACACGGGCGTTAGCCATGTGACCCAAGTCAGAGAGTTACACGGGGTCGGACAAAGGTTGGGACACACCCATGTGCTTCTATTTTGAATATTCACACGACCTATGACACAGGCATGTCTTTGGCCATGTGAGCACACGGGCGTGTGTCCCCTATTTTTGAGAAAATTTTCTAACAGTTCTAAAAGATTCTAAAGTTATCAGTTTAGTCCCAAACCATCCTGAATGTGTGCTTTGGACCTCGTAGGCTCGTTTTAGGGATAATATGAATGTTGTTGATTGATAATTATATTGAATTTGAAAATGTACATGAGATGTATGTGTAATTGTATGATATGTCCGATAATGCTTTGTAACCCTATTTCGGTGTTGAATACGGGTGAAAGGTGTTACATTTATTGGTATCAGAGCTACGATTTAGTTGATTCTTAGACTAACGTAGCGTGTGTGAGAGTCTAGCTATACATGCCATATATAACCTGTGATAGTGTGATAACTCCTGACAATTTAAAATGTGTTTTCATATAGTAAATGGATCCCAATCATGTTGTAGCTGACGATGTCGAGAGTAATATGCCAGCTCTCGCTCAAGGGGCAATGCCATCTGAATCTAGAATTGTATCGAGTAGTCACAGAGGCTAAAGTAGCTTTTTTTTTCCAAATGATGAACAAGTGGTTTACGAATTTTGTTCAGACAAATCCGGCTGCTCAACAACCTTCACCCCACCTAATCCCCAATCGCTTCCTGGAGCTCCTCAAAATGTAGAATTTTTACGATTAAATAAGCCGCTAGTTGATAAGATTCAGAAGTACGGGCCAAGGAGTTCAGAGCTATTGTTGACGATGATCCTGAGAGAGATGAGTTTTGGCTTCAAAACACTATCAGAGTTTTTGATGAACTTTCTTGCACACAGGTGGAGTGTTTAAAAGGGACACTGCGTATCAGTGGTGGAATACTCTAGTAACAGTAGTACCGAGAGAAAGAGTTACCTGGGAATTCTTTCAAACTAAGTTACGAAAGAAATATATAAGTCAGAGATTTCTCGACCAAAAACATAAAGAGTTTTTAGAATTCAAACAAGGCCGTATGACTGTGATTGAATATGAAAGAGAATTTGTAAGATAAGTAAGTATGCTCGGGAGTATGTTTCTACTGAAGAAATCATGTGCAAACGATTTGTTGATGGGTTGAACGAGGATATTAAACTTCTAGTTGGAATTCTAGAATTGAAAGAATTTTTGTCTTGGTAGATAGAGCTTGCAAAGCCGAGGAGCTTAGCAAAGAAAAGAGAAAAGCTAATTCAGAGGATAGAGAATTGAGAAAAAGATTCATGAATAAACCGTACCAATCTTCGTCAAAGAAATCTAGAGATTCGTACACTCGTCCAAATGCTTCAATTGAGTATTCGGGCAGAGATCGTGGAAAATAATACTCAAGTCCTAAAGCTCAAGCTACATCAGTATCGAGTGTTGGTAGTGTGAGAAACTATAGGCCTGAATGCCAACGATACGGAAGACAACATCCTGGTGAGTGTAGAATGAATGACCGTACTCGTTTCAGATGTGTCTCACAAGACCATTTCATTTGAGATTGTCCCGGAGTAGATGAGAAAGATAAATTCTAGAATGCAAAATCGAGCAACACAATTAATAGAGGGAGGCCACCTAGAGGTGCGGGGAATGTGTTTGGTGGGAAAGGCATGACAAAAGACTCTACTATGAAATCCGAGGCTAAATAACCAGCCAGAGCTTACACTATTCACACTCGCGAAGACACGTAATCACTAGATGTTATCCCGGTACATTTTATCACACTCATGTGTTTGCTTTGATTGATCCTAGATAAACTCATTCATATATTTGTATGAATTTGGTGTCTAATAAAAGTTTTCCTATTGAGTCTACTGAGTTTGTGATTAAAATATCGACCCCTTAGGAAAGTATGTGTTAGTTGATAGAGTTTGTAAGAACAGTTCTTTAATGACTCAGGGTTACTGTTTTTCAGCTGATTTGGTGCTATTACCGTTTGATGACTTTGATGTAATTCTGGGTATGGATTGGTTGACTCTGCATGATGGTATTGTGAATTGTAGACGAGAGATTAATGAATTCAAATGTCAGAATAATGAAATCATTCGAATTGAATCAGATGAATAGAAAGAATTTCCTGTTGCAATTTCCTCTATGTCAGGTCAAAAATGTGAGAAAAGGTTGTGAAGCTTATCTCACTTATGTTTTAGATACAAAAGTGTCTGAATCGAAGATTGAATCTGTGCCAATAGTCTATAAGTGATACAAACTCATTTGATGTTGCATCGAGTCGTATTAGTTTGCCCAATCGAGAAATTGAGTAAAACTTGGTTCGTTTCAATGAAGGTTGGAAAAAGATAGAAAATAGGCTCAAGCAAAGGGCTCAAAGGTGGTTTGGATGAAAGATGGATGAGGTTCGACTAAGGGCTAAGGTAGAACCAACAATATAGGAATTGTTGACCCGTGTCTTAAACAGCTCTCAGGTGAATTCAGTTTTTAGGGAATTATCAAAGAAGCCTTGACCCACTATCTAGCAAGATAGGAACCAAAGGAATGCTCGAACGCCACACTTGGAAGTGATAAGTTTAGGTTAATTAAGGAAGGAATGATGCCACAAGTTGAGCTTGATAAGTCGATTCAGTCCAATAGAGAACAATGAGAGTTGAATTCTCACTAAGGAACAAAATTTCATAGATTTTGCAAAAAGTCCCTACAACCAGCTGAAAACAAAGTATTTATAGGCCTAAGTTAAGCCTAGCTGAATGGTCACATACAATCGGCTTAATTAAGCTGTTAATGAGCTTCTAGAATAATTACATGTCTTTTAACAAAATCTAGGCCTAGATGATGCCAATGGTCAGCTCATTTAGTCTTCCAATTCAACTAAATAATGAGCTGATGAGTTGAGTTGAAATGTCCAATTATTGAGCAGCCAAGGAACTTTAATACATCCTTTAATTCATCCTTGGGCAGCCGAATAAGCAACAGCCAACATTGATGGCATTTTAGGTGCACGAACAGCCCTTGATTGTGAACACTTGAATACAATCAACCACAAGGTGTGAGTGGATGGATTTGAGCAGCTACCAAGGTTTGAAAATGTTTGTGAGCTGAAAAGACTCGTGTGAACAGCTCATTGTCCATTGATCTTCATGAACAGTCCCTTAGGGAAGAGAAATTAGTAGTTGAATTTATTGTCATCCATATGCATGCTCTTCTCTTACTGACTTCCTTTGCTATTAAGCAAGCTGGTTCAGCTGAATAAGGCACCTATTAACAAAACAAATTTGGTTATGGCACCATAATTAGCTCAATTAAGTTGTCTAAACTTAAGACACTTTAATTAGCTGTATGAACTAAGACAACTTAAATACACTTCAGGCAAATTAAATGGCTGTGCTAATTAACACAAATTAATTAACTAAGACATATTAATTACCAAATACTCTTAGACATAATTAATAAAGTCAAGACATATTAATTACTTAAACTAAAATAAATAAACCATTTAAAGTTTATTCCAGCAACTATTTAACTCAAAACAAAAATTAAAATTCGGCTCGTAATAAGTTGCATGGGATGCTTATTGAGGTGGTCCATGTGTGATCAATAAGTCCGACCACTTTTTCTCCCTATGCCTGATCAATGTAACTTGCAAGGGCTTCTTGGAACTTCTTAGAACGTGACCGAGTAATAGGTCCTTGGGGCATCTCTATGGGATCGACAGTAACTTCCCTAGCTAGGATCGCATCATCCCCCCTTTTCGAGGCGATTCATCCCAAATTATCACCTACATCAAAAGGGGATAAATCAGAAACGTTAAAGGTAGCACTTATATCGTACTCACCTAGTAAGTCCAACTTGTAAGCATTTTCATTGATCCTTTCCAAGACTTGAAAAGGACCGTTACCCCTTGGCAAAAGTTTGGACCTCCTTTGAGTGAGGAACCTTTCTTTGTGAATGTGGATCCAAACCCAGTCACCGGGTTCGAATAGCATTCGTCTATGTCCTTTGTTTATCTTATGAGCATATTTCTCAGTTCTTTTTTCAATGTTTCCCTAACTCTTTGATGCAATTGTTTCACGAATTTTGCCTTTTTCTTTCCATCTACATGCATCAATTGATTAGAAGGAAAAGCAATAAATCCAAAGGAGTTAAGCGATTGAAACCATATACCACTTCAAAAGGTGAATGCTTGGTAGATGAGTGCACCGAACGGTTGTAAGCGAATTCAATGTGTGGTAGACACTCCTCCCAAGTCTTCAAATTCTTTCAAATAATGGCCCACAGTAAGGTTGACAAGACCCGATTAATGACCTCTATTTGGCCATCCGTTTGGGGATGGCACCTTGTTGAGAACAAAAGCTTAATGCCAAGCTTACCCCACAAAGTTCTCCAAAAGTGGCTAAGGAACTTAGCATCACGATCGAAAACGATGGTCCTCGGGACTCCATGCAACCACATGATTTCCCTAAAAAACAAGTTAGCAATGTTTAAGGCGTTATCAGTTTTGTTACATGCAATAAAATGTGCCATTTTAGAAAACCTATCTACTACAACATATACAGAATCTTTGCCATTCTTTGTTCTAGGAAGCCCCAGAACGAAATCCATGGAGATGCCCACCCACGGTGCTTCCAGAATTCAAAATGGGGTGTATAGA
Source organism: Gossypium bickii (assembly GCA_025503065.1). NCBI lineage: Eukaryota > Viridiplantae > Streptophyta > Magnoliopsida > Malvales > Malvaceae > Gossypium > Gossypium bickii. The sequence goes on along the minus strand of CP106714.1, from coordinate 27,007,941 downwards.
CCGTGTGGCTTGATCTTTGACTTAGCCTTCTTGCGAGCTATGCAATGCTCACACACTCTAGCCACATCTCGCTTTATCTTCAACCAATAAAAGTGCTCTTGATGTGTAGCCAAGGTTTTGACTATGCTGAAGTGGTCCATTAGACCCCCACTATGTGCTTCATTGACTAGCACATCTCTAATCGATTCTTGGGGTATACATAGCCCATTCTCTCAAAAAAGAAACACATCTTTTCGAAAGTACCTATCCTGAGAACCTTGCATACACAACTTGTATAAATCTTTCAGTAAAGTCAAGATCATTTTCATATAAATCTTTCAAATAAGCAAATCCAAGCAGCTTAGCATCCAAATGGCTAATTAAAGCATATCTACGTGATAGTGCATTGGCAACAATATTTTCTTTACCTTCTTTATACTTAATCACATAAGGGAAAAACTCTAGGAACTCCACCCACTCAGCATGGCGTTTGTTCAACTTGGTTTGCCCCTTTAAGTGCTTCAAAGCTTCATGGTCCATATATATGACAAATTCTTTTGGCCAAAGGTAGTGTTGCCATGTCTCTAACGCACGTATCAAGGCATATATCTCCTTGTCATAAGTATGATAGTTGAGTGTAGCCCCGTTGAGTTTCTCACTAAAGTAGGTAACTAAACGACCATCTTGCATCAAAACCGCCCCGATTCCTATCCCTAAAGCATCACACTCCACTTCAAAAGTCTTGTTAAAATCAGGTAAACATACAAAAGGAGCGTTAGTCAAACATTCCTTAATTTTATTAAACATAATTTCTTGTTCATCAGTCCAAAGAAAATGAGAGTTTTTTCTTGATAATACCCGTCAAGGGAGCAGCTAGGGTGCTAAAGCTCAGCACAAACCTCCTATAGAAGCTTGCAAGTCCATGAAAGCTTCTAACTTGACTGATGTTAGTGGGATAAGGCCATTCTTGAATCGCCTTAATCTTCCCTTAATCCACCTCAAAGCCACCTGTACTCACAATGAACCCTAAGAAAACAACTTTATCAGTACAAAAAGAGGATTTCTTAAGGTTAGCATAAAGCACTTCCTTTCGTAAAACTTCCAAAACAACACGCAAATGCTCAATATGATCAGCCAAAGGTTTGCTATATATTAAAACATCATCGAAGTATACTACACAAAACCTACCAATGAAAGAATACAATACATGATTCATCAAATGCATAAATGTGCTCGGGGCATTTGTGAGGTTAAATGGCATCACTAGCCACTCATACAACCCGTATTTCATTTTGAACGTCGTCTTTTACTCATCTCCCTCTCGCATGTGTATTTGATTATATCCGCTCTTCAAGTCTATCTTGGAGAAGAGTTTGGCACTACTAAGTTCATCTAACATGTCATCGAGCCTAGGTATAAGGTGCCTATACTTGACGGTGATTTTGTTAATGGCTCGGCAATCCACACACATTCTCCACTAGCCATCCTTTTTGGGCACTAACAGAACGGGCACCGCACATGGGCTTAGACTTTCTCTTATATAGCCCTTCTCCATCAAATCAGCCACTTGACAATGCAACTCCTTAGTCTCCTCGGGGTTGCTTCGATAGGCTGGACGATTCAGAATCGTAGCTCTAGGCAAAAAATCTATTTGGTGTTCTATGCCTTGAAAGGGAGGCAATCCTCTCAGCATTTCCTCTGAAAAATCTATTTGGTGTTCTATTTGGTGTTCTGTTTGGTGTTCTATGCTTGTTTTGTCACTTTAAGCTCGCCTCCGTCATTTAGCCATTATAACTTGTACAAATTTAGATGCTTGGTCGTGGCTAAACCAAGCTTTTCCACTAGCATGCTACTTGCGATGTTGGTACAACTCCCTCCGTCGATGATTATGCTACACACCTTGCCTTGGATGTGGCATTCAGTGTGAAAAATGTTCTCCTTTTGTTACTCGATTTCAGTACTTTGTATGTTGAAACTTCTTTTCACCACAAGGATTTCTCTTTTAATCGGGTACTTCAAATCTTCTTTTTCATCGATGGGAATTTTGGGCTCGTTTTCGTTTTCCTCCTCGGATTCGATCTCGCCATTGGCCCTTACCACCATGACTCATCGGTTGGGACATTGGCTGGCTATATGTCCCCGTCCTTGACACTTGAAACATTTGATATCTCTTGCACAATTTGGAACAAGTTCATTTTTGTTCTTACTCGTCTCACCAACGGTTTGATTGGACTTGGGCAATACAATAGGCTCCTTGGTTCGAATGGGGGGTTTGTTGGCTCCTTGGCTCCATTTGGTGGTTGAGAGATTAGAGTAGGATCAGCCAACTCCCTTCTATTTTAGTTACTTTTCAACTTTGATGGCCATGTGAACCACATCCATCAATTAGACATAGTGTTGCAATTCTACTATGTTAGAGATGTCACAGTTTAAACCCGCAAGAAACCTGGCTATTATTGCCTCTAGATACTCCTCGTAATCAGCTCGGGTTATCGCTACTTCCATCTCCTTATAGTAATCTTCGATACTTCTATTTCCTTAGGTAAGGCTTTGCAAACGTTGATAAAGGTCTTTGTGGTAGTGGAAAGAATGAATCACTTCCTCATGACGGCCTTCATTTCGGCCCATGTTGAGATGGGTCTTTCACCATTTCTTCTTCGGCTTGTCACAAGTTGATCCCACCATACTATGGCATAGTCTGAGAACTCGATAGCCGCGAGCATCACTTTCTTGCTCTCCGAATAATTATGACATTCGAAGACTAATTCTATCTTCTTCTCCCACCCAAACTAAGCCTCGGGGTCATTTTTCCCTTAGAATAGAGGAATAGCCATTTTTATGTTTTTGAGATTATCATCAACATGATTTCTTTCTTGATGGCCTCAATTTATATGGCCTTGTTGTCGTACACTTCCAACCGATGCTTGATCACTATCATTATCACTTGGTTTGAAATAGTTCTCTTGATCTTGAATAGGACGCATGTGCCCTCGTCTTACATTTTAAGGGGTTCCCTCGTGTTGGCCTCGCTCTTCGACTCGATCTAAACACTTTTCGATGGGTTTAAGCCTTCGATCGAATAGTCGCTCCATTTCTTGCATGATGGCTTGATGTGTAAGATCTGGCACGCCTCCACCGGCTGCCACATTCCTTATAGGATGAAAGCCACCTCCGTCGTTTGGGTTTCTTTCCAGACTTCATGACATGTTGAGTACTCTCAATAAAACCTCACAAGTTCCCTCTCAAAGAAATCACACACTTTGGCTTTTACTCACTCGATTGGTCTCACCTCACTCTTGCCTTTTTCCACTCTCGCCTCTCTAAGTTCTCAATGGACTACTTAGACTTAGCAGCAGTGGATATGGAATTGGTTTGCAAAAGTGAGGATCGGGTTTAGGTAAGAATAGATGTTAGGTAAATGGTAGGCTAGAAAACAAAATGGAATGATGTAAGTGTGGCCAAAAAGTAGGATATGAGTGAACTGATTTTGGCAACAAATGCTGATTTTCACACTTTTGAACTTGATAGATACAAAAAAAATTTATACGAATTTTTTATCAAAGTACAATCCCGTAATTGCTAAAAATGTCGCTACTTACTCCAATTTCACTAGCTCTGATACCAAATGATATGAACTCGGTTGTTGTTGCTTCAAGTCGTATTAGTTTGCCCGATTGAGAAATTGAGTAAAACTTGGTTCGTTTCAAAGAAGGTTGGAAAAATATAAAAAAAATAGGATCAAACAAAAGGCTCAAAGGTGGTTTGGACGAAATATGGATGAGGTTCAGCTAAGGGCTAGGATAGAACCAACAATATAGGAAATTGTTGACCCATGTCTTAAATAGCTCTTAGGTGAATTTAGTTTTTAGGGAATTATCAAGGAAGCCTTGACCCGCTATCTAGTAAGATAGGAACCAAAGGAATGTTCAAACTCTACACTTGGAAGTGATATGTTTGGGTTAATCAAGGTAGGGATGACGCCACAAGCTAAGCTTGATAAGTCGATTCAGTCCAATAGAGAACAATGAGAGTTGAATTCTCACTAAGGAACAAAGGTTCATAGATTTTGCAAAAAGTCCCTACAACCAGCTGAAAACAAAGTATTTATAAGCCTAAGTTAAGCCTAGCCGAATGGTCACATGCAATCAGCTTAATTAAGATGTTAATGAGCTTCTAGAATAATTACATGTCTTTTAAAAAAATCTAGGCCTAGGTGGTGCCAATGGTCAACTCATTTAGTCTTCCAATTCAACTAAATTAATGATCTGATGAGTTTAGCTGAAATGTCCAATGATTGAGCAACCAAGGAACTTTAATACATCATTTAATTCATCCTTGGGCAGCCGAATAAGCAGCAACCAACATTGATGGCATTTTAGGCGCATGAACAGCCCTTAAATGTGAACACTTGAATACAATCAGCCACAAGGTGTGAATGGATGGATTTGAGCAGCTACCAAGATGTGAAAACGTTTGTGAGCTGAATTGACTAGTGTGAACAGCTTCTTGTCCATTTATCTTCACAAAAAGTCCCTTGGAGAAGAGAAATCAGTAGCTGAATTTATTACCGTCCATATGCATGCTCTTCTTTTACTGACTTCCTTTGCTATTAAGCTAGTTGGTTCAACTGAATAAGGCACCTATTAACAAAATAAATTCGGTTATGGCACCATGATTAGCTCAATTAAGTTGTCTAAACTTAAGATACTTTAATTAGCTGTATGAACTAAGACAACTTAAATACACTTCAGGCAAACTAAATGGCTGTGGTAATTAACACAAATTAATTAACTAAGACATATTAATAACCAAATCTTCTTAGACATAATTAATAAAGTCAAGACATATTAATTACTTAAACTAAAAATAACTAAACTCATTTAAAGTTTATTCCAGTAACTATTTAACTCAAGAAGAAAATTAAAATTCAGCTCATAATAAGTTGTATGGGACGCTTATTAAGGTGGTCCGTATGTGATCAATAAGTCCGGCCACTTCTTCTCCCCATGCCCGATCAATGTAACTTGCAAGAGCTTCTTGGAACTTCTTAGAATGTGACCGAGTAATAGGTCCTTGGGGATCTCTATGGGATCAGCAGCAGCTTCCCTAGCTAGGATTGCATCTATGAGTTTCCAGATGTGTTTCCAGAAGAGCTGCCTGGTTTACCACCGAGAGTTTGCCATTGAATTAGTACCAGGAACATCACTAATATCTATAGCACCGTATAGAATGGCTTCGACAGAATTGAAAGAGTTGAAATCTCAGTTGCAAGAGTTAACGATAGAGGTTTTGCACGACCAAGTTTTTCACCCTGGGGTGTGTCAGTAATGTTCGTAAAGAAGAAAGACAGATCAATGAGAATGTGTATTGACTATCGTCAACTTAACAAGGTTACAATAAAGAACAAGTATCTTTTGCCGAGAATAGATGACTTGTTTGATTAGTTGAAAAGGGCAACAATATGCTTGAAGATTTGAGATCTAGCTATTATCAGTTGTGAGTTAAAGATTTAGATGTGCAGAAAACTGTGTTCAAAACATGGTACGAACATTATGAATTTTTTGTTATGCCTTTTGGATTGACTAATGCTCCTGCAGTTTATATGAATTTGATGAATCAAATTTTCAAACCGTATTTCGACAGATTTAAAATGAAAAGACATTGAATTTTAGATCGATGATAAAGTATTTCTGATAGTTTCTCTGTAACAGCCCAAAATAAGGCCTAGTCGGATCTGAGACCACAAACCTGAAGGAAAAAAAAATTAAAATTAATTTATGATTGTTTTAGAGTCTATAATATGTTTGGATGATGGTGTGCAAATTTTGTTAAGTAGTTTTTATCGATAAAGTGCCCAATTTTATTATTGGGATTAAATTGCATTAATTGCAAAATATGAGTTCTAGAACATAAGTACTTGATTTAAATGGGGGTTTAAACTAGAGGTCTTTAAATGGCAAATAGACCATCATATTTTGTTATGGACAAAACTATCATGGAAGGGTAAAAATTGAAGGTTTAGTAAAAAGGGCTTTTTTGTCATTTGGGTGTTTTAAGGCATAAAAGACAAAATTGAAATCCAAAAATCTACTCATTCTCTTGTCCATGCTGCCGAAATTTTCAAGAAGCCATGGCTAGGGTTTCAATGTTTTTCAAAGCTCAATTGTAAGTGCATTTGAGCCCTATTTTTAATGTTCTTCGTATTTTTGAGATCCTAGAAGCTTAACCTTTCTATTTTTACCATTTATTTGCATGAAAAATGGAGTTTAAAAATTGACCCATGCTAGATATTTGTGCACTTTGATGTTTAATGGTAGAATAAGGGTGCATGAGGTTAGGAGAACGATTTTTGCTAAGTGATTTTCGTTGAAAATGGTTAAAATGGGTTAATTAGTAAAAGTTGTAGATGCTCCTAAAAGTGTGAAATAATACGAATTTGAGGTTGCTTTGGAAGAGAAAAAGGTTCAGCTAACCTTGAATTTTATAGAAATTGAATAAAAATCATATTACGAGCCTAGGGGCAAAATTATAATTATGAAAAAGTTTAGGGGCAAAATTGTAAATTTTCTGTAGTATGATTTTTGTATTAAAATGAGTAATGTGAGTGATAATTAAGTGAAACATGACATTTTAGATCAAAGAAATCGAGATTTGGACCAATTACGGGGAAATGTCAATCAAAATGACTGATTCGCGTCGAGATAAGTTCATATGGTTAGTCTATAGTGAACGATTATTAAATTTGAATTGAGATGATGTATTATTTTATATATGTTTGTTATCTAATCATGACTTTATGCAAGTACGAGATTGGATTGAAGGATCAATCGTGAGAAATGCGTGGTCAAAGTACATTCGCATTCACGACTGTGATGAATTGAAGGAAAAGACCATGGTTGGACCATGGAAGTGGGTGTGCCAGTGTAAGACCATGTATGGGACATGGCATTGGCCTCAAGGTGTGTTAGTGTAAGACCATGTCAGGGACATGGCATCGGCACGGACAGAGGAGAGTTAGTGTAAGACCATGTCTGGGACATGGCATCGGCTCGAGATGACTGCCAATGTAAGACCATGTTTGGGACATGGCATCGGCACCGATATATGATCCCATGTAAGACCATATCTGGTATATGGCATTGGCATCCTACCAGGTGTACAAGATATCCCAAACATCCCTAATATTTCAAGTAGTTCAATGGTAAATTCAAGGAGTATGCTCAGGATAAGTAAAAGTAGGATATGTGAGTATTATGACTAAGCACATATATGTATACGAGACTCATAAAACTCGAATCATGATGCATTATTGATAAGGATGCAAATGAGTAAGATGTATCTATGATCACTTTGTTGTTATGTGCCAAGTTATAATATGCTTTGGTGTAAGTGTGTATAAATGAAAGTGAACAGAAAGAATTAATGAATGAGTGAAATTGACATTAAAACAGTTGTGGGCAGCAGCATTAGTATAACTTTGAAAAATCACCACAAATGGTGAAAATTGAATTAAAGGCTGGTGAGATATGAAATTAAAGCTTAATGAGTCTATTTTTTTATAAAGGAAACAGAGTAAGCAAAAGAATTGTTAATTATGAGATATATGAATTTTAGTGAGACAGCGTCGGAATGAGTTTCGGAATCCCCTGTTCCAACTTTGGAAAATTAGTAAAAATTGTAAAAAAATAATAATTATGAAGTACAATTTATATGCTTAAAATCCTTGATAAGTCTATTTTTAAGTGAAATAAACTAGAACATCATATAAATTTTATATGAGGAGAAAATTGATTCGTAATGAAGAAGTGTTAGAACTGTTGGACAGCGAAACAGGGGTAAACTTAATGAATAAACTGTACTAATTGGATAAACCAAAAATTCTGAGATTTCTATGGTAAGAAGTTACGTGAGTCTAGTTTCAGGGAAAATTAACAGTGCTTCATTCGGAGCTCTGTAGCGTGAGAAATAAAAAATTTAGTGACAGTGACTCAAGTAGACAGATTAATGTGAACATGAGTAATAAGGTGTAAGCATGTGATATAATGATTATATCATCTTAAGAAATTATTATTAGGATTTATCGACACAAGTTTATTAATTTCTTATTATTTGCATATGAACTTTCTAAGCATTTATGCTTACTTCCCCTCTCTTTTCCCTTGCCTTGTAGTATCGCCAAGTTAGCTCGGAGATCGGTGGACGTCGGAGATTCGCTCATACTATCAATTGGAACACGTGGTATATCCAGATACATTAATTTTTGGGTTATGGCATGTATAGTAGGCTTGGTCGTTTTTTCATATATGTCATATTTCTTATGGCCTAAAATGTTGGCCCTTATTAATAAATGTTCATTTTGATTAAGGCTACTTGGAGATGGCCAATATTGATGGTTGTTAAACGCTTATGATGTGGTTATTCATGTAGGCGGTAGTTGCATAATTGAGATGTTGTGGATGTGGTTTACAAATTATTTCATGAATGACGATGTGTATGGGAATGTGTATGCAAAATTGGATATTCAGATGTCCAATTATAGCATGATACATGTTGATGAAATGGATACAAGAGAGTTAGTGTTTTATCTGGGGAACTGGCTTGGAAAATAGCCAACTTCTAGGCCATACGGGCAGAGACACGGCCATGTGTCTCAGCCATGTGACAGACACGGTCTAAGGGCACGGGGGTGTGCCAAGGCCGTGTGACCCTATTTTGATGATAACGTCATAAATAGAGAATTACACGGGTTAGGGACACGGGTGTGTTCCAGACCACACAGGCGTGTCCTAGACCACAAGGGCGTGTGTCCCCTATTTTGACAAAATCTTCTAAATTTTTCCAAACGTTTCCAAAGTTCTCGGTTTAGTCCCGAACTATCCTAAAGGATGTTTTGAGCTTTATAAGCCCATATAAAGAACAAAATGCATGTGTTAGAAAAGTTTTTAAATTTGACGAAATTTTATGACCCAATTTTACATGTTCAAGAAATTTTAAGTCCGGTAACGCCTCGTACCCTGTTCCGGCGTTGGATATGGGTAAGGGGTGTTATATTCTCCGTGGAAGAGAATCCTTCGATTTGGTCGTAAAGGTAAACTAAAATTTCATTATAATCATTTGAGATCATAACGTCCTTCTTATAGGCCTACGAGACCTTAAACACACTTACGGAGTGGTTTGGGACTGAATCGAAAACCTTTGAGCACTTAGAAAATTTTTACTTAAAACAGGGCCACATGCCCGTGTGGTGAGGGACACGCCCGTGTAGGCAGACAGTGTGGTCACATACGCCCAGGTCTCTAGCCAGTGTGGATTTTATTTTTCCTTTCAAACCTACAGGGGTTTTCACACGGCCAGACACACGCCCATGTCCATGGCCCTTGTCCCTCACATGGCCATGACACGCCTGTGCCTTAACCCGTGTATGAAAACCTTGACATTCTGTTTATGACGTCATCATCCCATTTAGGACACACGGCCAAGGCACACACTCATGTCCTTTCACCGCGTGGCGAATTAAATTCCTCAATTCAGGTGCATACTTCACACGGCCTAGGCACACGCCCATGCTCTATGGTCGTGTCTTCCACACAGTTGAGACACACTGTAACACCCCTTACCTGTATTCTTAGTCGGAACCGAGTTCGAGGCATTATCGTACTTGACTCACATGATCATACCACTTTAGGTTATCAAGATCCATTCCAAATTAAACTCTCCCATTCTCATATCTAACCTCCTTATAATGGGCCTACAAGGCCCTACACATACTTCCGGAAGCTTTCAGAAAAGAATCGAAAATCTTACACACTTAGAAAAATTTTACCTAAATAGGGCCACACGCTCGTGTGAAATGGGACACGCCCGTGTGGGTAGGCCGTGTGGTCACACACACCTATGTCCCTCACCCGTGGTCGAGACTGACTTATTTCACACGCCTGTGTCCCTGGCCCGTGTCCCTCACACGGCCTCGACACGCCCGTGTGCCAAAACCATGGAATTCTATTTATGATGTCATCACCTCACTATGGTCACACGGCTAAGGCACACACCCGTGTCTTTAGACCGTATGTCGAATTAAATTCCACATTTAAAGTGCAGGCTTCACATGGCCTGGGCACATGCACATATCCTTAGCCGTGCCTCCCACGGCTGAGCCACACGGCCGTGTCTCTGCCTGTTTGTTTACTACTGGGCATACTAACTTGTAAGCCTAGCATGCAAGGGGACACACGGCTGATCAACACGCCCATGGGTTTGACCGTGTGTCACACACGACCGAGACACATGCCCGTATATCCACCCGTGTGGACAATTAGAGGGCTATTTACCAATCCATTTGCCACCCTATCAAGAAGTCACACTCATACCAAAACATTTTAGTATAAGATGACCAAACGATACCTCTAAAAACTCAAAAAGAATCAAAACATCCACAAAAGCATACACTTCATGAAATTCATCTTCATTAAACACAAGAATTAGCCAAGTATTGGCCCAACTTTAATTACCATTTACAAAGTTAATTGGAACAACCTTTGTAGCCAACACATTTGGCTTACCAATATGACATAACAAAATACTCAAGTCCTATACATGCCACATTTAAAATAAAGCTAATTTTCGCTATACCAAAAGTGGGTGATAGTGTGATCTCCAACTCCGACGTCCACAACTTCTCGAGTTAACTTTGCAATACTACAAGGAAAAAGGGCAATAAAAAAAAGGGTAAGCATAGAGCTTAGTAAGTTTGCATGGAAATAAATAGCAACAATAAGCTCATGATAAGATCCATCCCTGACATTAATTGACCGTACACAAGGTTATAGGCTTCCTGCCATACTTACTCATACTTGCCCTTGTTTAGCACATACCATGCCATATGGCGTAAATATTTCTTCGTGAATCATTCACAAGTACCTGTATTCACTCACTCACTTAACTTTAGTACTAATCTCATTTCTATTTCCAAGCTTATCTATTTATCCCATTAATCACTAGGGATACTCAATGACACATATTCACCGTCATTAATATAAGTACAAAACCAAAGCCACATCCCAGATGTGGTCTTACATCGGGTCACCTCTATGTACCGATGCCATATTTCAGATATGGTCTTATATAGAATCTCACATCAAATATCGATGCCATATCCTAGATACGGCCTTATACGATTCTCATATTCAATAACGAAGCCATATCCCAGATATGGTCATATACGGAATCTCACATCAAATATCGATGCCATATCCCGGATACGATCTTATACGATTCTCATATTCAATACCGAAGCCATATCCCGGATATGGTCTTATACGGAATCTAAATTCGGTACCGAGGCCATGTCCTGGACATGGTCTTACAGGGGACCCCTATCCATTCACGTCTCGATGATAGCATTTTCATATTCATTATAGTCCACTAGGACTTTCACATCTCAACTTGCTCATTCAACATCATCTACTCAATTTAGTAGAACATCATGAATCAATATAATACCAAACATTCTCAAACGTGATAACATAAATGTTAAATTTATCACATACAAACTTACCTCGATTTTAAAATAAGCTAGATCATCGACCTAGTCCGAGACTTTATTAATTCCCCAATTGAGATTAGTTCTTGGTTCTTCTTGCTCTATAATAGCAAATTAGCTCGTTTCAATCATCACATTAATAAAAGCATTTAAAAAAAACCATACTTTGGCTAAATTACTTTTTTGCCCTTAGACTTTGGCAAAATGACCATTTTACCCCTAGGCTTAGAAATCAATTCTAATCAAATTTCTACCTTCAACAAGCTTAGGTGAACATTTATTTCTCTTATAACTATCATCAAAACTCAACATTTCACACATTTACTACAAACTTTATAACCTTTACAGCAAGGTCCATTTAGGTGTTTTCATGATAACACCTCTTACAAAAGTTGTTTATCTAACAACTATGACTTATTTTCTTCCATAAAAATGCAGCAAACAACATAAAAGCTCTCATGGCAAAACCCTAAACTTTTCGCCATATTGCAAGATAGTCCCCTCTTTAGAAAGCTTAAGCTTAAGGGGTCCCAAAAGTATAATTTTTATCAAGAAATGATCACTAGAATACTTACTAGCAAGGAGAAAAGCTTGCTGAAAATTTGAGATCTCAAACCCCTTAGTTTGCTGCCAATTTTTGGTGGAGAATAAGAGAGAAAAAGATGGTATCTTCTTTTTCTTTATTTTAATATAAAACATCAATTTAGTCCACCTAATATCAACAACTTTGACCAATTTGACAATGTTTGTCTCCTATGGTCGGCCACTCTATTTCTTGGGGGGTATAATTGCACTTTAAAGACCTCTATTGAACACCTTTAGCTTATAAGATAGAACTTTCGCACCTTATGCGATTTAGTCCTTTTTCGCTATTAAGCAAGAAGTCGCTAAAATTAAAGCACCAAAATTTTCATGCACTTATATAATCATTCTCTAACGTAAAAAATAGCATAAAAATAATTTTCTCTAACCTCAGATTAGTGACCCCAAAATCACTGTTCTGACTAGCCCTTAAATTGGACTGTTACACACACGGCCGTGTCTCAGCCCGTGTGGTTACTACTAGGCATACTGACTTGCCAACTTAGCATGCAGGGGGACCCACGGCCTACCAACATGCCCAAAGGGCTGACCATGTGTCACACACAGGCTAGACACATGCCCGTGTGTCTACCCGTGTGAACAATTATAAGGCTATCTACTAAGCCAATTTCCACCCTATAAAACAAGCACACTTATATACCATTTCAACGCAACATACATCATGACCATAAGGCATTTCTAATACCCAAAATCAAGACACCCACACATAGGTTTAAACTACATTCATCATGTGTATACTTTACTCATTACTCGTCCCATCACACAAGTATGCACTTCATGAACTTTATCATCATTGAATATGTATAAACTTGTCAAGAAATAAACAATTTCTAATGACCATATACAAAATGAATTGAATGACATTAATAGCCACACATTGGCTAGCCAATATGACATATCACAAAAATAACCAAGTTCTTATACATGCCATACTCAAATTTAATCAAACTTTGCTATACCAAAGAGAAGTTGATAGTGTGATTCTGAACTTCGATGTCCTACGATCCCTGAGTTAGCTTGGCGATACTACAAGGAAAAGGGAAATGAGAGGGGTAAGCATGAAGCTTAGTAAGTTTGCACGAAATAGATAGCAACATAAAGATTCATGATAACATCCACTGATCACATTAGATAATACACAAGTTCTCAAGTTCATCAGCATAACTTACTCATACTTACTCTTACCAAGTCACATATCATATTTTGCATTTATTACTCATAAGTTACTCATGGGTACCTTTATCACTTCATCACATAACTTTAGTACTTTTACACTCTTGAATATAGAATCAGCTCATTGGCATCTTAAACGTAAACTTAGCTCTTTACCCGTTGAACTAATTGGAATATCGAAGGATACTCAATCTCATCATACATGTAACACGATGCCAATGCCATATCCCAGAGATGGTCTTACATAGGATCACATCTTGATGCCGATGCCATATCCCAGATATGGTCTTTATAAGGGATCTCATATCTCAATGTTGATGCCATATCCCAAATATGGTCTTATACGAGATCGTATATCGATGTCGATGCCATGTCCCAGACATGGTCTTACATAAGATCTCTCTTCGGTGTCGATGCCATGTCCCAGACATAGTCTTATACGGGACCTTCTTTATCTCATGTTGTGATAATGGTATCCTTACTATTCCTAATGTTCAATTGGGGTTTCCACTCAACTTAATAGCATTATACTTTCATCGAGGCATCATTAATCAAATAGAAATACTAAACATTTCTCATGATATTAACCAATTAAGAATATAATAATATTATGTAGCTTTTATTTCACACAAACTTACCTCGGTACCAAAATATTTGTGGAATTGTTCAATTTAGTCCACCACATTGTTCTTGCCTCGGTTTTGGTCCAGGCTTCATATTTCTTGGTCTATAAAATACAAATTCACTCACTTAATGATCAAATTGACTAAATAACTCATGAATCATGCTTTGGAAAAATTACCATTTTGCCCTTTAACTTTCACAAAAATTACAATTTTACCCCTAGGATCATAAAATGAAATGGGTTCATCTTTCACACACCCAAGCCTAGCGGATTCATATTCCCTCCTATAGCAACTCAAGATTTCAATTAATACACACATTTTCTACCTATTTTACAACCTTTACAAAAAGGTCCTTTTAGGTGTTTTCATGGAAACACCTTTCACAAAAGTTGTGTATTCAACACCCAAGATTCATTTTCTTCCATAGAAATTCAGAAAACAACATAATTTCTCATATGGAAAACCCTTAGACTCTTAACCATTTTGCAAAATAGTCCCCTCATTAGCTAGATCATGTTACAAGGGTCTCAAAAGTACAAAAATTATCAAAGAATGACCATCAAAACACTTACTTGTAAGGAGGAAAGCTTGGCTGAAATTTTTGAGCTCTCAAACCCCTATTTTCTCTATTAATTTTCAGTGGAAAAGATGGAGAGGAAAGGATGATATCACTCTTTTCTTTATTTTATTATTTCAAGTCAATTTAGTGACCAAAACTCCACCTACCCTTGAAAAATCTCATTTTCTTGTCCATATGGCCGGCCACTCTATTTAAAAGGGTATAATTGCATATTAAGAGCCTCTAATTAATATTCTATAGCTCTTAGGCACCTTTAACTTGTAAAATAAAACTTTCACACTTTATGCGATTTAGTCCTTTTTCACAATTGAGCATGAAATCACTAAAATTTATGCACCAAAATTTCCATGCACTCACATAATTATGCTATAACTCATAAAATAATTTTAAAATAATTTTCTCTGACTTCAAATTAGTGGTTCCGAAGCCACTGTTCTGACTAGCCTCTAAATCGGGTTGTTACACATAGCTTTAGTAAAAGTTTTGTGGAAACGTCACGGAGTTAAAGAAGCTACGTGGGAGCCCGAGGAAGCTATGAGAAAATACTACCCTAACCTTTTTACTGGTAAGATTTCAGGGACAAAAATCCATAAGGGGGAAGAGTTGTAACAGCCCGTTTTTAGTCAAATTAGAATCGTGGTTTTGAGACCACAAATCTGATGTTGAAATAATTATTTTATGATTATTTTAATGTCTACAACATGATAGTATGTTTGTGTGAAATTTGCATTAAGAAATTTTATGCTTTGAATGCTTAATTTGATAAAAAGGACTAAATCGCGTAAAGTGCAAAAGTGGTGTTCCAATAGTTAAAGGTGTTAAATGGCTATGAAATTAAATAGTCGAGGTCCTTATGTAGTAAATATACCATTTTTAATATGAGCGGACATTTACAGACTTATATTAAGTGATTTTAGTGAATATTAATAAAGGTTAAAATAGTAATTTATAAAATAACTTAAGTAAAATAATAAAACAAAAGGCCATTTGATGCATTCATCTTCTCCTGGCTGAATATTAGGGTGGAAAAAGCCATTAGAATAGCTTGAAGCATTCGGTCACTTGCAAGCTAAATTGTAAGTTTGTTTTTGTCCCGTTTTTAGTGATTTCTATGTTTTTGAGATCATTGTAACTAGGTCTAGCTGGCCCGAGGACTATTTTGCAAAACTATTAAAGATTTTAGATGTTTCCATTGATGAATACATGAGTATTTTGATGTTCAATGATAGATTATCAATGTTTGATGATAGTTATACAATTTTGTTATGTAATTTTTAGTGAAAATGTAAATTAGGGATTAAATTGTGAAATGTGAAAACTGTGGTTAAAATGTGAAAAAAATGAAAAATATGGGCTGCTAGGGACCTAGTGGAAATTTGACTAGCCTGGGTTTGGGTGGAATTGCATGAATTTGAAATTTTATGAAATAAGGACTAAATTGTAAAAGTAGCGAAATACATGGGGAAAAATGTAAATGTTCTTTAATGAATGTTTTGGATTAAATTGAATAGAAAGATTATTAAATAAGTTAACTTTGATATTATATAGATCAAGAACAATAAAATACATACTTAGATCGGGGGAAGAACAAGGTTTTGAATTGATCGATTTGTTTTATTGTTTTTGTATCCAAGGTAAGTTCCTATGTAATAAGCATTGTTATATTTGTGTTTTGAATGCTTTATTATTGCATAAATTGTGAATTACAAACTTGTGGACACATTCTACGAAGATTCAGCAATGGAAATCCCGGTTGAACATTAGGAATAGATTAGGATACGAATGACGTGTCATTAGGGAATTCATTAAGTTGGCTTCGGGTCATGATATTAGAACTTCGGGTGCAATTTCATTGAGTTGTCTTCGGGCCATGATATTAGCACTTCGGGTACGAGTTCATTGAGTTGGCTTCGGGCCATGATATTGGCACCTAGGGTACAAGACTTTCAAGTATCCAAATTTTATTCTGAATGGTTCAACGGGTATATGGAAGATGTGAAATGGTGAGAAATATATACGTATCGGTACAAGTATGTATGGAAAACTATATGAGCATTGAATCTATGGAAGTTGTGAGCTTATGATCAATTATGTGATCAAATTCATGTTAAATTTGTGATTAATGAATTGTTGTATATTATGTTCTTATAAATTGAATGGTAAATGAATGGTGAATGTTGCTTATTATTTCATACGAGCTTACTAAGCTTTATAGCTTACTCTGTTTAATTTCCATGTTTTAAAGTGATTTCAAAGCTAGCTCAGATTCGGGAATCGTTAGAGACTACATCACACTATCCAACTATTACTTGGTACTTTTGAAATTAAGTTTTGGGTCATATGGCATGTATAGGAACTTTGAGTCATTTTGGTATATGTGTTGCTTATGAATTTAGCCATTTGAGTTGGCTTGTAAATGCTTAATGTTTGGTCTTGTGTATAGCCAAGAGAGTTGGATTATTTTGGCAAATATGGTGTTATGTATATATATATATGTGTGTGTGTGTGTGTGTGTGTGTGTGTGTGTGTGTGTGTGTTAATGTTCCTTAGTGATGTGGTCATAATTTCTTGTGAATGGCTTGAGGAAGTTTAGCATTAAGGTAGCTAATGGTTTGAAATTGATATTGTATGCTTGTGGTTTTAGGCAAGGTAAAATGCTTGGTTGAAATAGTGCATATAGATGCATTGTGAATGTGAAATTGGTATGATTTGAATTAGCAAAACATGGTAATATGAGCATGTTAATTGTTAGTATTGAAATGGTGAATTATGCTTCGTTGGAGTTGATGTTAAATGCTTATTTATGCCTTGTTGGTGTGCCAATTTGGTTGGTGTGGATATATGCAAATTTGGGTGGCAAATTAGCTTGGTAGATAGCCTATTTTTGTCCACACGGGCAGAGACACGGAAGTGTGTCTCAGTCGTGTGTGACACACGGTCATGTACACGGCCGTTGGTTACCTAGTGTTAAATTAGAAACCAAGTCAGTATGCTCTACACGGTCATGTACACGGGCATGTGACTTGGTCATGTGGCATAAGTCAGAATACCCTATAGGTTTGGCACGGCCTAACACACAGACTGGCACACGGGCATGTATGGCCATATTTAGGGCACACAGGCATGTGTATTGGTTGTGTGACCCAAGTTAAAGAGTTACACGAGGTCAGACACGGGCTGGGACACGGCCATGTGCTTCCATTTCGAATGTTCACACGGCCTATGACACGGGCGTGTCTTTGAGAAAATTTTCTAAGTGTTCTAAAAGTTTCTAAAGTTATCGGTTTAGTCCTGAACAACTCTGAATGTATGTTTTGGGCCTCGTAGGCTCGTTTTTTGGGATGATATGAATGTTGTTGATTGATAATTATATTGAATTTGAAAATGTATGTGAAATGTATGTGTAGTTGTATGATATGTTTGGTAATGCTCCGTAACCCTATTCCGGTCTTGAATATGGGTGATGGGTGTTACATATCAAGTTGAATTTCAATCTCTACCGGAGAAATAACATGTGTTGGATCTAATCTATACAGTTGCAACATCGATACATGAAATAGTTGTAAATCTTTTCTAATCCTGGTGGTAACGCTAGCTGATATGCCATTGGTCCTAATCTTTCGATGATCTCATACGGCCCGATGAATTGCAGACTCAATTTGTCTTTACAACCAAAACGAAGAATTTTCTTTACTTTCAGAATTACTTTGTTACCGATCTGAAATTTAATGTCTTTTCATTTTAAATTCGAGTACGATTTCTGTCAATCTAAAGCTGCTTTCAGACTGTCGTGAATTATAATAGAGTTCGGCATTTACGATTGGCATTTACGACCATATAATGCTTCATACAGTGCCATTTTTATGCTCGATTGAAAGCTATTGTTATACGAGAATTCAACCAACGATAAAAATATCTCCCAATTGCCTTCAAACTCTAAAACACAACAACGAAGCATATCCTCGAGAATTTGTATTACTCTCTCAGACTGACCATCAATTTGCGGATGAAATGCGGTACTAAAATTCAACCTCGTACCCAGAGCTTCTTGTAATTTCTTCCAAAATTACAATGTGAATCTCTAATCTCTATCCGAAATAATAGAAATGGGTACCCCGTGCAATCTAACGATCTCTAAAACATACAATTCAGCCAATTTATCAAGCGAATAGTCAGTACGTACTGGAATAAAATGTGCAGATTTCATCAGTCGATCAACGACAACCCAAATAGCATATTTCTTCTTTGGAGATAAGGGTAATCTTGATACAAAATCCATCATAATTCTATCCCATTTCCACTCTGGTATCATCACAGGTTGTAGCAATCCTGAAGGCACCTGATGCTTAGCTTCCACTTGCTGAAAAACCAAACATCTCGACACAA
This sequence comes from Gossypium bickii, assembly GCA_025503065.1. Classification (NCBI taxonomy): domain Eukaryota; kingdom Viridiplantae; phylum Streptophyta; class Magnoliopsida; order Malvales; family Malvaceae; genus Gossypium; species Gossypium bickii. Next base: position 26,989,055 of record CP106714.1, on the reverse strand, counting down.
AATCTAAAATGTCTCGTTTCATACCCGACCACCAATACAACCGTATCAAATCATTGTACATTTTAGTACTCCCCGAGTGAACAGATAAACAACTACTGTGTGCTTCATGTAGAAATTTCTTAATAAGCTTAGAATTCTTTGGTATGCAAATTCTATCTCGGAACATTAAACAATCATAAGATCCGATCTGATAGTTTGAATCAATAATAGACTCACATTGCACTCTTTTAGCTTGCAACTCATTATCACACTTCTAAGCTTCACAAACTTGCTGAAGAAATATCGGATTAGCTTTCAACTCTGCTAGAATCAAACCATCATCAGACAAGGTTAATTGAGTATTCATCGCTCGCAAAACAAATAATGATTTTCTAATCAGGGCATCCGCGACTACATTTGTTTTCCCCGGATGATAATCAATTACTAACTCACAGTCTTTAACAGCTCGAGCCATCTTCGTTGTCGCAAATTCAAATCTTTCTAAGTCATTATATATTTCAAGCTCTTGTGATCAGTAAAGATGTGGCACTTTTCACCTTATAAATGATGTCACCATATTTTTAATGTGAATACAATAGCAGCCTGTAATAACCCATTTTTAGTGAGATTGGAACAGTGGTTTCAGGACCAAAAATTCGAGCCAAAAATAATATTTTATTTTATGGTTGGTATCATGATGGGAAGGTCACATGAAAATTTTGATACGAAAATTTTACCAATTGTGTATTTAATTAGGGAAACGACTAAATTGTATAAAATGCAAAAGTTGGGTTCTAGTAGCTATAGGTATCAAATAGCTATGGAATTCAAAAATTAAGGTCCTTATATGGTAATTAGACCATTGAAGAGTGGTTAGTAGATATTTTAATGACTCATCCATGGAAAAATTAGAAAAGGGTAGGCACTAAATTGGAAATCAATAAAATTAATAGATGATAATTAATTAAAAAGAAATAAATCATCTATTTTCATATCATCTTCCCTAATTTTTCTATGGAAACCCTAGGAGAGAGGAAGAAAACTTTTCAAGCGCAATAAGGTATGAAATCAAGTCCCGTTTTTAGTAATTTACATATTTTTGGAATCGGGATAGTCTAATCTTTCTATTTAGGGGATTTATTTGAATAAGTTATCAAGGTATGAAATTTGGGTCATGGATGAATATGCTGAAAATTAGAAATTTATGGTAGAAAATGAAATGTTGTTCATAGATAAACAACTTTTACAAAGCAATTTTTGATGAAAACTTGATTTAGGGACTAAAATGAAAAAGTGGTCAAACCCATGGAAAATTCTGAAATTTGTGAAATGCATGTGCTGTAAATGTAGTATATAAATTTTGGCTAAGCTTTGAAAGAGGGTTAAATTTCATGAATTTCATTTTCCGAGCCTAGGGACGAAATTAGAATTTTTGCAAGGATAGGCGCAAAATGGTAATTTTGCCTAGGATGTAATAGAATGCAAATGTAAATGAAATGTGATAGATTAATAGTTAAATTTATCCATATAGATCCAGAAAGACCAACTACGGAACTAGATCGAGGAAAGTGAAAGGTTTCGGATTAGTTGACATTCAAATACGAATCATTTTCAAGGTAAGTTCGTGTGACTTAAATATGTATCTTAATATCCTTGAAATAAATTGTATGATTGTGTGAGATGATATAGACATAATGAAATAGTCCTAAGTTGTGAAATATGGACAAATTTTCATGTTCCGGTAGAGTGTTCAAATTTGATGCATTAAGGTGATTTCTTGAATAAGAATAATATTGCATATGTTGCAGATAGAATTTAGCCCGGACGGGTAATTCTAATGTAAGCCCTCTTGAGCTTTTGATATAGATTGGATTTAGCCTGGATTGGTAATCTTGTTGTAAAATGTACGACTCAAGAGTGTGCCTTTTTATTTTGTACCCTAATGGGTACTTTTGCATATGATTATATTACCCGAACATCCATCAAAATTTTAATAGTTCGACGAAAAGTACACTTGAAATATGGAAAGGTGAAATTAGGGGAAGCTTGTAATGTGATGAGCTCATCTATATTCTTTGATATTCATATGAGATTATGCGACTAACTTGTTTGAATAAGTGTATGTGTTTAGGTAACTTACCCAAAATTGATGGAATGTAAATTTATGTATGCTTATGTCAATAAATATGATCGGTAGGTTTATTTTTCGTTATACAAACTTACTAAGCATAAAATGCTTACTCTGTTTAATTTTCCCTATTTTTATAGTGCTCAAAAGCTCGCAAAGGTTGGAGGTCGGTCGGAGCATCGATCACACTATCCACTATCTCATTCTGGTATAAATAGAAATCTCATTTTGGTATAATGGCATGTATAAGCTTATTTGGCCAATGATGGCTTGTAATTGTTGTTTTGTAATCTAGCCATTGGAGTGGCTAGTGATGGTCTAAGTTTGGCCATTTTGAAGTAATATTTTGGTAATCACATAAGTGCTTATTACATGTTAGTTTGTTTGAATTATGTTAGCATATAATTTTATGATAAGAGTAAGTTTATATCCTTTGATGCATGAGATAATACCACATGATTGATGGCAAATTTTATGTGAATATGATGTTGGATTGGTGGATATATACTTGTGGGTTTTGGTGCAAGAAAATGGTAAGTTTTGGGTGACAAATGAAACTAGAAATGACTTTATTTTGTCCACACGGGTGTGTCTAGGTCGTGTGTGACACACGGTCTACCCCATGGGCATGTGGCCTGGCCGTGTGTCCCTTGCACCTAAAAATTTAGAAACAAAATGCTTAGAATTGGGCACACAGGCGCGTGTCTCAACCGTGTGGTTGACACTGCCATGAACACGGGCATGTTACACGGGCTTGTGAAAACTGCACCTAAATTTCGAAAATTAAATTCGCCACACGGCCTAGCACACGGGCATGTGACTTGGCCGTGTGACTTCAATTTCTTCATACTTGCAAGTCAGAGAATTACACAGGTTAGGGACACGGGTGTGCGTGATCACACAGCCTGATCACACGAGCATGTCCCTAGACCACACGGGAATGTGAGCCCTGCAACCTTGGAAAATTTTTGAAATGTAGCGAAACATTTTATGAGTTTTCGATTAAGTCCTGACTTGATTCTAATGCTCATATTGGACCTCGAGGGTCCAATTAAGGGACGTTTTCAATGATCTCAATAAATGAATAGTAATCTACGTAACTTATTTGTAAAATGTTATGAATGTTCTAGTAATACTCTGAAACCTTGTTCTGATGAAGGATACGGGTTAGGGATGTTACATGGCCAATTCTAAATTGTGTGTTGGATAATTCTTTTCATGTGGTTTCAACTGTCTGGAAGCATAAGCTATCACTTTACCCTCTTACATCAAAACGCAACCCAAACCGTTCAATGACGCATGGCTGAAAATCACAAACTCTTTACTCGGCTTAGGTTGAACCAAAACTGATGCCTTAGTTAGTAATGCTTTCAACTGTTCAAAACTCTATTGAGATTTCTCGGGCCACTCGAATTTCACATCTTTCTGTAGCAATCTAGTCATTGGTGTAACAATCATCGAGAATCCTTTTACAAAACGTTGATAGTATTCAGCTAAACCCAGAAAGCTTCTAACTTCAGATACATTTCTCGATAGTTTCCTGTCAACAATGGCTGAAATCTTGCTCGGACTCGTATGCCTTCTGCTAAAACAATATGTCCCAAAAATCCGGCTTTTCCAAGCAAAAACTCACATTTGCTAAATTTAGCGAACAATTGCTTATCTCCCAAGGTTTGTAGTACAATTCTCAAATGCTCGGCATGCTCAGACTCATCTCGTGAATAGATCAAAATGTCGTCAATGAATACATCTATCTAAATACAGTCTAAAAATTCAATTCATCAAATCCATAAAAACTGCAGGAGCATTAGTTAATCCGAAAGGCATAACAATAAATTCATAATCCCCGTACCTTGTTCTAAACGCAGTCTTCAGCACATCCAAATCCTTAACTCGCAACTGATAGTAGCCAGATCCCAAATCAATCTTCGAGAACACTGTTGCCCCTTTCAACTGATCAAACAAATCATCGATTCTTGACAAAGGATACTTGTTCTTTATCCTAACCTTGTTGAGTTGACAATAATCAATAAAAAGTCTCATTGATCCATCTTTCTTCTTTACGAACAACACTGGTGAAACTCAAAGTGAAAAACTAGGTCGTGTGAAACCTCTATCAGTTAACTCTTACAGCTGAGCTTTCAATTCTTTCAATTATGTCAGAGACATTCTGTATAGAGCTATAGATATCGGTGATGTTCCTGGTACTAATTCAATGGCAAACTCAACCTCTCTAATCGGTGGTAACCTCGGTAATTCTTCTACAAACATATCTGTATACTCACAGACCACTGGCACTATTCAATTTTCGATTTAGACACTTTTGTATCAAAAACATAAGTAACCTTTTCTCACAATCTCTGAGCTGACATAGACGAAATCACAATAGGCAATTCACTTGATTCAACTGATTCAATTCGAATGATTTCACTATTCTGACACTTCAATACATTGGTCTTTTGTCTACAATTCACAACAGCATCATGCAACGTCAACCAATCCATACCCAGGATTACATCGAATTCATCAAAAGGTAGAAATATCAGATATTTTGGAAAACAGTAACCCCGAATCATCAAAGGACAACTCTTGCAAACTTTATCAACTAAAACATATTTGCCTAAGGGATTCGACAATTTAATCACAAACTCAGTAGACTCAACAGGCAAACTCTTACTAGACACCAAATTCATACAAATATATGAATGAGTCAACCCAGGATCAACCAATGCAATTACATTAGTGTCATAGAGAGAAAATGTACCAGTAATAACATTTGGTGATGACGCATCTTTGCGAGTGCGAATTGTGTAAGCTCTAACAGGTGCTCTAGCTTCGAATCTCACAGCAAAGTCCTTTGCTGTTCCTCTACTACTAATCATAATTCCAGCACTTTGAGGTGGTTTACCCCTGGCAACTGTCTTACTCGGCCTTGAAGTCTGAAGATTATCTTTCCCTGATAACTGAGGACAACCACGAATAAAGTGTTCTTGCGAACCACATCTGAAACAAGCTTTATTGTTATTATTCATCCAACAATCTCCAAAAAGTCGTCGACCACACTATTGACACTCGGGTTTGTTGTTTCTCACGCTGCCAACACTCGATACTGATGTAGCTTAAGCTTTAGGACTTGAGTATTGCTTTCCACGATCTCTGTTTGGATACCTGATTGAAGCATTCGAACGAGTATACGAATCTCGTGATTTTTTTGATGAGGATTGATAGGGTTTATTCATCAATCTTTTTCTCGAATCTCTAGCCTCGAAATCAGCTTTTCTCTTTTCTTTGCCAAGTTCATCATCTTTACATGCTCGGTCGACTAATACAACAAATTCTTTCAATTCTGGAATTCCGACCAACAGTCTAATGCCTTCGTTCAACCCATCTTCGAATCTTTTACACACAATTGCTTCGGTTGAAACACATTCCCAATCATACTTACTGAGTCTCACAAACTCTCACTCATATTCAGTCACAGACATATGACCCTATTTCAGCTCTAAAAACTCTTTACGCTTTTGATCAATAAACCGTTGACTGATGTATTTCTTTCTAAACTTAGCTTGAAAGAGTTCTTAGATGACCTTTTCTCTCGGTACCACTGATACCAGAGTATTCCACCACTGATACGTTGTGTCCCTCAGTAATGATATTACACATTTTAAACACTCAGCTGGTGTGCAAGAAAGCTCATCAAATACTCTAATAGTGTTTTCAACCCAAAACTCGGCTTTCTCAGGATCGTCGTCAACAGTAGCTCTGAATTCTTTGACCTCGTATTTTCGAATCTTATCAACAGGTGGCTTGTTTAATCTTAAAAGTTCCACATCTTGAGGAGCTACAGGAACCGGTTGGGATTAGGTGGGGGTGAAGGTTGTTGAGCAGCCAGATTTGTCCAAACAAATTTCGTTAACCAATCGTTTATCATTTGGAAGCAGGCTTCTTTAGCCTTTTGTCCCTGGATACCCGATATAGGCCTCGATTATGATTGCACTACTCCGTGAATGGAGGTAGGCGCATTACTTTCAACATCATCAGCTACAGCTCAATTGGGATCCGTTTACTATATAAAAACACGATTTAAACTGTCAGGAGATATCACACTATTATATATGGCATGTATAACTAGACTCTCACATACGCTACGTTAGTCCTAGAATTGACTAAACTGTAGCTCTTATACCAATAAATGTAACACCGCTCACCCTTATTCAACTCCAAAATAGGGTTATGGAGCATTGCTAGACTTATAAAACAATTAAACAATAATTTCACATACATTTTCAAATTCCAAATAATCATCCTTCAACAACATGCATATCGTCCCTAGTATAAGCCTACGAGGCTTAAAACATGCTTTTGGGGTGATTCGGGACTAAATTGATAACTTATGAAATTTCAGAAAAACTTAGAAAATTTTCCAATATACAAGGGACACATGCCCGTGTGGCCCAGCCTTGTGTCTCACACGGCCAAAGACACACCAATGTCACAGGCCGTATGGACATTTGAAATGCGATCACATGACCGTGTCCCAGCCCGTGTCTGACCACGTGCAACTCTCTGACTTGGGTCACATGGCTAACAGACATGCCCGTGTGCCAGGCCATGTGCAAGGTCGTGCCAAACCTGTAGATTATACTGACTTATGCCACACGGCCATGACACATGCCCGTGTGCTGGGTCATGTGCAGTATACTGACTTGATTTCAAACTCAACACCAGGGGACACATGGTCGTGTAACATAACCGTGTGTCACACACGACTAAGACACACTCTCGTGTCTCTACCCGTATAGACCAAAATAGGCTATTTACCAAGCCATTGTGCCACCCAAATTGCATGTACCTACACCAACCCATTTGGCACCAAAGCATAGCATATATATAAGCATTCATCTAATTCAACAAAGCATAAATTATACCATTTCAATACCAACTACACAAGGCACACAATCTCACAACACATCATCTAATTTTATACCAATTTCACTTTCTCAAATCATCAACATAGTCATTTTCTAAATGTGCATTATTTTACCTAAGTTCACAAGCATACTAATTCTCAATTCATCAACCATTTGACATCCACTTCATCTATAATTAACAAGCATCACATATCCATCATTTAACACAAACCAAAGTCATATACACATATGAATGCACAACTAAATCAACCAAATTAAGCCAACTCTCATGGCTATATACAAAACCAAAACATTAACATTTACAAGCTATTACAATTGTCTAAATTCATTATCAAACTATAACCCAAAATAACCAAAGTTCCTTTACATGCCATATACTTAAGATAATTAAGTTCAAAAGTACCAAAGTGATAGTAGGATAGTTTGATGAAGTCTTCAACAATCTTGAATCCGAGCTAGCTTTGATTTCACTATAGAACATAGAAAATAAACAAAGTAAGCTATAAAGCTTAGTAAGCTCGTATGAAGATATAAGCAAAACTCACCATTTAATTTACCATTCAAAACATGCATATAACATGCCACAAATTAATTAACCACAATGTTAACATGTATTAAATCATCTATATAACCATGAGTTCACTTCTTTCATAAGTTCAATACATATATAGTTTCCATACATACCCGTTTTGATACGTATCTATTCTAACCATTTCATATCTTTGATATACCTGTTGAACAATTTGGAATAATTTAGGATACTTGGGAATATTGCACCCTAAGTACCAATATATATAGTCGAAGCTATCTCAATAAATCTTGCACCGAAGTGCCAATACATAGTCGAAGCTATCTCAATAATGCTCACTCTCAAGCTATCAATGAGTCTGCTCACACAAGCTGATGGACATAACGAAGCTACACGGTGCTGCTCACACAAGCTGACAAGAATCTGCAACCCATGCTGGATAACTCAGCCACCGATAGGAAGTACGGACCAGCACCCAAACAATAATAACCCCTAATGACATGTCATTCGTATCCTAATCTATTCCTAAGGTTCAATTGGGATTTCTCATTACCAATTGTCACCGAATGTGTCCGCAAGATCGTATTTATAATTTATGCAGTATCAAAGCATTTAAAATACAATTATAACAATGCTTATTACATTCAAACTTACCTCGGATGCAAAAACAGAAAAACGAGTCAATTAATCCAAAACTTTGTTCTTTCCCTGATCTAAGTCCGTATTTCTCTTTTCTTGATCTATAATATCAAAATTAACTTATTTAATAATCTCTTTATTCAACTTAGTCCAAATTATACATTAAAGTAATTTTACACATTTGTCTCTAACATTTCACATTTTTACAGTTTAGTCCTTATTTCATAAAATCACAAATTCATGCAATTCAACCACAACTCATGCTAGACTCATGCTAGAAAAATTTCAATTAGGTCCCTAGCAGTCCATATTTTTCATTTATTTGACAATTTAACCACAAAATTTACACAGTTTACAAATTAATCCCTATTTGGACATTTTACTAAAAATCACTTAACAAATGTTGTTTATCTAACAACAAACATGCATTTTCTATCATTAAACATCAAAACACACATAGATTCATCAATGGAAAAATCCAAAACCTTTAACAATTTTTCAAATTAGTCCCTAGGCTAGCTAGACTAAGCTGCAACGATCTCAAAAACATAGAAATCAATAAAAATGGATTAAAAATACAGACCTAATTGAAGGATATAAGATGGCCGAAAGTTTAAGCATGAAAATGGCTTTCTTCCTTGTAAATTTTGGTTGAAGAAAGATGATAAAAGATGTTGTTTAATTTGGTTTTATTTATTATTAACTTTAATTACTAAATACCAATTTTAACCTTTTTAAAACTTTACAAATTTCACTTATACCAAACCATTATCATCCACTATCATAAAAAAAGGGCTATTTACCACATAAGGACCTTCACTTTAAGTTTCTATAGCTATTAGACACCTTTAGCTAATAGAACTCCAATTTCACACTTTACGCGAGTTGGTCCTTTTTATCAAATTAAGCACCTAAACGATAAAATTTCTTAACGAGAATTTCACAAAAACATACTATCATGTTGTAGATATTAAAATAATAATAAAATAATTATTTTGACCTCAGATTTTTCGTCCTGAAACCACTGTTTCGATTTTACCAAAAACGAGCTGTTACAAGAAGTGTTTATTTGTATGGTAAAAAGGGTATCCACCATGATAATCTATTAGCGTTGAAAATAGGCGTATTCATAGTGATGAGACACATAAGAAAATGTTAACGTGAGCTTATTTTTGTTATGTAATGATTGAATTTAAGTTATCTGGAATTAGCCATATATGAGTTATATTATGTCTTCTTTTGAAATCATTTGGAATCTGAGCTATTGTTATCCTAAGTATCTGGGGTCCCAAAATAAAGTGGCGTGGAATCCATTCGATTGATCTGTGTAGTATATTATTAGTGTGAATTTGTATAGTATTAAACCAAGGTATGATTTGATTAGTAATTTGATGGTATTCTAATCTGCATAAGTATTTGCCAAATGTATATGTATTCTCTAGTGATTAGTATTTTGTGAACAACTGTTATAGAATAAGTGTTTGTGTTAAGAGATGGTATGTATGAAATGAGATCTAACAATATATTCTTTTGAAAAGTATCTATGTGATAAAGAGATTTATGAAATGTCTAGAAGGACCTTCAGTTAGGAAAGAATTGGTACGTTAAGAGTATGGTAGGTAGCGCGTATGTAACATCCTATAATAGGGCCTAAATGGAACAGTGGTTGTGAAACCATGAATCCGAGATAGAAAAGTTTATTTTGATTAATTTTTATGATTTACCGATTGATTGGATGCATGTGTTAGAGTATCGATAGAAAATTTTATGAATTTCATGTCAAATTTGCTTATTAGGGCTTAATTGTAAAAGTTGATAAATGAGAGTTCTGGATGCTAAAGGATTAAATTGAAGTGCATATCTAAAGTAGGGGTCCTTAAATGGTAATTGGACCATTATATTTTCATGGACAGAAATAACTAAAATTTTAATGAAGGGTACTTTAGTAAAATGTGAAATAAAAGAAATTAAATGGAAAAAAGATGGAAAAAGGTTGTCATCTTCTTCTTTAGGTTGAATCTTCAAGGGGACATTCCATAGCTAGGGTTTCCAAGCTTCCAAGTTTCATAGTAAGTTAATCCAAGCCCCGTTTTTCATGTTCTTTATATTTTTGGAATCCCGGTAACTCGATTAAGCTAATTCTACCATTAATTCGAGCTAGGTTTACATTTGGAAAATTATCCATAGGTGAAATATGAGTATTTTGATGTTTTATGACAGAATATGAAGCTTAGAATAATGTTAAACGACTTTTGATAAGCGATTTTCAGTAAAAACGAGTGAAACGGCATAATCGGTAAAAATTATTATTGTTCATAAGTGTATGTTAGAGTAAGAATTTGATGTTTCCATAAAAGGGAAAAATGATCAGCATGTTATAAAACATAAGAATAAGGGCTGAAGTTTAATTTTCGAGTATTGGGGCAAAAGTGCAAATATGTGAAAGTTTAGGGGTCAAAGTGCAAATTGTAAAAATATATGATTTTTGGGTCACATTGAATAATGAGACGAATAAATGAGCTAATTGTGATTTTATAGATCATGGAAAATGAGGTTTGGTCTTAGATCGAGGTTGTGGACCGAATTGAGAAATTTATCATTTTCGTGTCCGAGGTAAGTTCGTGTGTTAATAATAATGCAACACCATGCTTGAATTGTAATTCTCTATTGATATGGCATAAATTGTATGATTTAATATGTTTAGGAGAAGTTGATCGATGGTTTGTATAGTATGGAAAATGTGATGTTTGTTGTGTCATGTGAAATTGAATGGCAAATTAATGTTACAAGAATTGAATGTTAAATTAATATTACATGGGTTGTATGAGTTACTACACGGTTGTACCTGACGAGATTTCGGCAAGAAAGTTTATATGTAAATAGTGCATTTATTTTACTTGTTCAATAATTATTTTCCTAGATATTATGGAAATCATTGGGTGATAACTAAAATATGAAAATGTATGGAATGGGAAATTCTCAATTGAACCTTCGAAAAACCGAGAGATATGGACAATATGTAGCTAGGTCACACGAGTGATAAGGGACCTTCACCGTGTGCACAAGAAAACTACAAGATGGAAAATTTTGATATGTAGCTAGGCCACATGGGTGATAAGGGACTTTTACCATGTGTGCAAGAAAGCTACGGGATAATAATTTCATATGTAACTAGGTCACATGTGTAATACTGTATGTATACCATGTGTACAAGAAAGTTACGTGTTATGAGTAGCTAGGTCACATGAGTGGTTCCTAGGGTTGGACGCCATGTAGACAAGAAATCTACGAGATGGAATGGCTAGGTCACATGGGTGATAAGGGAACTTCACCATGTGTACAAGAAAGCTGAATTATGTGTAGGTGGAGTTATGTGCTGAGACTATCGAGTATCGGGCGTTTTCCGAAGGGGTTCAACGAAATAATTTACTAATGATGATTGGTGCGATCATGTTATGAATAAGTGCATGTGTGAATGTGACCAATTGAGAAATGTGGCAAATGTACATATGAGCAGCAGTGATGTGAATTTGAAAATTCACCAAAAATAGTAGACATTGAATTATAAGTTGGATGAGATATTTATTTAAAGCTTATTGAGTCTATTTTCATATAAAAGAAACATAGAAAACAAATAATTCTTATATTTTGAGATATTTGAATTTCTGTGAGACTAGTTTAGAATGATTACGTGATCCCCTATTCTGCCTTGGAAAAATCATTAAATATTGTACAAAAATAATTACGGGATATAATTTATATGCTTAAAATCCTGAATAAGTATATTTTCAAATGAATGAAACAAGAAGGTCATATGAACTCTGTACAAGGAGAAAATTGATTCGTAGTGAAGAGAGGCTAGAATAGTCGAACAGTAAAACAGGGGAAAATTTAATGAATAAACTGTACTAATTGGCTTAGCCAAAAATTCTGAAATTTTTATGGTAAGAAGATAAATGAGTCTAGTTTTAGGAAAGTTAACAGATCTCAATTTGGAGTTCCGTATCTCTAGATATAAATAATTTAATGACTATGACTAAAGAAAACAACTTAACTGGAATTTGAATAAATAGAAAGAATATGAAAATAGCATGTTATCGCATTGCTTATTATTTTCATGCAAGCTTACTAAGGGTAAAGCTTACTTCCTCCTTTCCATTTCTTTTAGTTTTGTCATGTCAGCTCAGGGTTGGAGATCGTCGGAGGCAGCATCACACTATCGAGCCATTATCCTTGGAGTAGTGACATGTGTATGTTAAATGTTTCAAGTGAGTGGCAAGTATAGAGACTTAGTTTTTCTATAATGGATGTTGTTGTGATTAGCCAAATGTATTGGCTTATATTGATTTGTAGATTATAGCCATGAGATGTGGCTTATAATGATTTTGACCTGTAAGCCTAATTCTCCATGGTATGTGTTTGAAAAGTTTTAATTTTGGGCGAAATTTGGTAACTTGGTCTTGTATGATTGTGAATGTTTATGTATGGTAACGTCTCGAACCCTGTTCCGAAGTTGGACACGGGAGAGGGGTGTTACATTTAGTGGTATCAGAGCTATGGTTTAGTCTGTTCTCGGACTAACATAGCAAGTGTGAGAGTCTAGTTATACATGCCACCAATATGTGATAGTGTGATGCCTTCCGACGCGATTGAGGACAATCTTATTAAAAGAGAAGTACTCTCCAACCAAGCTATATCCAACCATTTGATAGTGATACTGAAGTATGTGTAGCTATGATGAGTTAAACCCGAAAAAGTATGAATAATAATTCGTAATGTGTATCTGTGATAATGTGTGAAATGAAAGTTTATACAGTAATATGCTTATTCATATTTTTCTAACCTTCACAAACTGTAGCATGCTTGACTAAAATTGATTAGTGAATGTGATAAGTAAGTTATTCAAATTTCGTAGAATATATGAATGAGTGCACTTGTTTGAATGAGATAATTGGAAATTTTTATGTAAAGCAAATATGAATGATAATTGTTCGAAGTGGGTAGTATAGTTATAATGACATATGTTGATAATGAAAGATGTGTCATATGTATATATGTGTGAGAATCGAGTTAGAGTCTGTACGACCTCACCCCCTTACCGATGAGGTGTTTATAATGAAAATTCATGAGAATCATGTTGATTAAGTTCCTAAGTGTGGAATCAAAGAGTTCAGTTATAGAATAATTATAGATATAATCAGAGACTGAAGATGGTTGACAAGTGAAGGACAGAGTTAGAGAAATATCAAATTGACTCAAGAATTAATTGATTTATACAATATCATAATTAGTGAAAAAATTAACTTTGATAAATCAACTTATTCAAATAAGATACTGAAAGGAAGTTAATACTTAAATATTTCTGAACTGATTTTCTTTAGTGAAAGGAATAATGTGGAAATTATTGAGGGTAGAATTAGTTAGAAGAATGATGTTGGACATGTGAAGATGTTTAAGTATGATAGTTATAGTTGAGCAATTTACGACTATCTCTTCTGGGCATTCTATGTGTTCCTATCTTTTCAGAGACAATTATGATTGCTTGTTTTCTGAGTAAAAAAAAATCGTTAGTTTGATTGATCTATGATTGGTATTTCACTATCTTTTATTGGAATTCAATTTCGTTACGTCTGAGATAAGGGTTGACAGTGAACTTATATGAAATGATTTTACTATTTCTTCTGGCTATTGTTCAGTTTATATCTGTATGGAATATATATTATATCTGTCACAATTGATTTTAGAATGTATGAATAGTGTTTCTCTTTCTTCTGGATTTCTTTACGAAATCGTCAGGATTTCTATTATTTAGTATGAATGGTATTCCTGGATATTCAGTGTGGTCCTGTATCTCGGATTTCATTATCTTGGTTTTCTTTTCCCATCCTTATTGTTTACTTATCAAGTGTGACTTATCACTGAATTGGTATCGACAAAAGCGTGAATTGTGACAGTCAAATTTCCAATGATATAATGATTTTGTTTTCTTGGGTGATTATGATATTTTTCAGTAAGCTCAAGTTATTCCAATTGTGAAAGTTTGAACAATTTAGGCATGCTAACAAGGTTGAAGTAGTTGAAAGTATGATTAACTGAAGCTGTAGTTCTGAATTTAATTTGCATTGAGTAATGGAATTATGATTTTTCAGTGACGCATTAGTGAACGGATTTGAATGTGTATATTTTCTAGAATGTAAAGTAATGGTTCATGTTTTCATACGGTTAATATTACATTAAAAAGAGCTGTTCGGTTAGTAATTTAGAGAAGGTTATTATTATATCTGTATAAAAAAAAATTTGATGACACTGTTTGTTTAACATGGATTGTCATATGTTTCCTGGTTTCGAGAGTTTAATATATCTGATGGCACAGCAAAATTTGAGTTTAAGACATTGGTGATGAATTAAGCTATTGAAAGATTGTGAGTGATTATCGAATGATCTGTGGGGAGCCAAGAGAAATGCTAGTGGGTTGTTTTCAAACGTTTGACGGAATTAGCATAATAATTTCAATATGTATCGATTCTTTGTTTGACAAAATTCACTGAGTTCTATTAGGATTCAGATCGATGACAGAGTGTTTCTAAAAGTATCGTCTTGAAAAGGATTATTTAGTGATGTTGGAAATTATGAGAAAGATACTAAACCTTATTCTGGTAAAATTTTTGGGGACGAAAATCCCTAAAGGGGGGAGAAATGTAACATCCCGAAATAGGGCCTAAATGGAACAGTGGTTGCCAAACCACGAATCTGGGATAGAAAGTTTATTTTGATTAATTTTTATGATTTGCCGATTGATTGGATGCATGTGTTAGAGTATCGATAGAAAATTTTATGAATTTCATGTCTAATTTGCTTATTAGGGCTTAATTGTAAAAGTTGATAAATGAGAGTTTTGGATGCCAAAGGATTAAATTGAAGTGCATATCTAAAGTAGGGGTCCTTAAATGGTAATTAGACCATTATATTTTCATGGACAAAAATGGAGATGCATAGGTAGAAATAACTAAAATTATTATTGTTCATAAGTGTATGTTAGAGTAAGAATTTGATGTTTCCATAGAAGGGAAAAATGATCAGCATGTTATAAAACATAAGAATAAGGGCTGAAGTTTAATTTTCGAGTATTGGGGAAAAAGTGAAAATATGTGAAAGTTTAGGGGTCAAAGTGCAAATTATAAAAATATATGATTTTTGGGTCACATTGAATAATGTGACTAACAAAAGAGCTAATTGTGATATTATAGATCATGGAAAATGAGGTTCGATCTTAGATCGAGGTTGTGGACCAAATTGGGAAATTTGTCATTTTCGTGTCCGAGGTAAGTTCGTGTGTTAATAATAATGCAACACCATGCTTGAATTGTAATTCTCTATTGATATGGCATAAATTGTATGATTTAATATGTTTAGGAAATGTTGAAGGATGGTATGTATGGTATGGAAAATGTGATGTTTGTTGTGTCATGTGAAATTGAATGGCAAATTAATGTTACAAGAATTGAAAGTTAAATTAATATTACATGGGTTGTATGAGTTACTACATGGTTGTACCTGACGAGATTTTGACAAAAAAGTTTATATGTAAATAATGCATTTATTTTACTTGTTAAATAATTATTTTGCTAGATATTATGGAAATCATTGGGTCACAACTAAAATATGAAAATGTATGGAATGGGAAATTCACGATTGAACCTTCGGAAAACCGAGAGATATGGACAATATGTAGCTAGGTCACACGAGTGATAAGGGACCTTCACCGCGTGCACAAGAAAATGACAAGTCTTAAGCATTATGAATAAATTTTTGAAATTTTTGGAAACTCAGAAATGTATGAAAATGAATGGAAATGAATATTTTTGGAAACCTAGAAATGCATTAGGACGTGAACATTTTAGGAAACCCAGAAATGTAAGGAAATGGTTCAAAAATGGAAATTACACATTTTTGGAAACTAAGAAATGAAAATGGAAATGATCCAAAAATGGAAAGTATATATTTTAGGAAACTTGGAAATGTAAGAAAATGGCAAGTAAACAGAGCCGATCGAAAATTTTAGGAAACTTGGAAATGACCCTAAAATTATGAGTTTTAAAGTTTAAAATGGGAGATTAAGGCAAGAGGGCCTTAAAGGAAAAAGTTGGTAAAATTTGACACACAAACGGGCTAGGAAAAGTGGCCTGAAGATGGCACTTAGGGCCTAAGGAAATGGCGCCATGTGCAAAAGGCATGGGCCTGGGTTCGAGTCACAAGGAAAGTAAATAAATAAGGTTTTATTTTTGCTTCCAAGGCTAAGGGGTGGACGGCACAAGCTTTCTAGAAAAGGAGGTGTTTTAATTCCATAAATATGTGAATAAATAAGTGATAAATAAAGGATTATTTTTATTATGAGATAAAAGATGGATTAAACACTTTTATTTTAAATAAAAGGGATGATATTATCATCAGGAAAGGTGGTGGCCAAGTTAAGGACTCTTGGCCTGATAATTTCGGCTAAAGAAGGAGAATTAAGGATTTTCTCTCATCTTTTCTTAAGTGTGCCAAATTTTCCTAGCTCTCTCCCCTCTCTCACGAATTTTTCTTTAAGCAAAATCCATCTTCTCTTCTTCTATTTTCTTCTCTGCTTTCTCTTCACAAAAGCCGAATCTTTGTTGATTCTAAGTAAAGGAGCAATCAACTACAACATCAAAAGGGTAAGATCTGTGGTCAATCGATTTGTATTCCTTCTCTTTTATTGAAATCGTGGTACTAATTCTATTAGCAATTTTGGCCGAATCTACAAGGGATCTCTCAGGTGTCTACAACTGTCAAGTACAAGGAGAAATCTTTCGGGATTCAAGGATTTAAGGTAAGACACCTGTATAATCGGCCAAAGGCCATATTCTATTTGTTAAAGTTAGATTAAATCTAACTTAGGGTTGTAGGAATTTCGACATCCCTAGTGGAGCAAGGAATCGATTTTGGGGATCTCATCACAAGGTAAGAAGTTATATTCGGCCTAGGTTCTCTCTTAAATAATTAGATCTATTTGTTTTAATCGAAGACTAATCAAACCAGTGGATCTAGTGGGTAGCCGAATTTCAGGGAAGAATACCACAATTTAGGGATTTGATTTGGCAACAAGGTAAGAAATACAAATCCTAGTCGTATTTGGAATAATGGCCGAATGGTCTTTTAAATAGTAAGTGATTAACTTATGTAGGATTTGAGATCTAAATCTGTGACCGATTCTCTTCGGGATTTCAAGGAACCTATTAAGCGAATCAAGTGTGTACTCACACTAACTTTCAATATATTATGGCAATAATTATTTTAATATATGAATATGCATAAGAATGAGAATGTGGCTAAGTACCACAAAGGTGGTAAAGAGTACCCAGGTACGTTTCCTACTTCTGATAGGATTACGAATATGATATATTTTGAACATGTGAATAGTAACATGAATGAGAAATAAGTATGTTATGCATGATATAATCATATTTGGGGCATTTTGGGCTATATGTGAAAGGGGAAGAAGGTGTTGACTTCGGTCTCACCAACGGAATATGGTGACTACGGTCACATAATATGAATATGGTAACTTCGGTTACATTATCTGAATTTGGTAACTTCGGTTACATTATCTGAATATGGTGTCTAATGACACAAATTATATGGGCGATGAGCACGTCGACTGCAGCGACTGCCTTCGATGGTGTGTAGCGGATGGAGGGTTGACTTAGTAGTCCCCACGGTGTGATTGGCGTGCACGTGGTGTGTAGCGGATGGATAACTAGGCTTGGGTTTGGGTTGCATCATTTTTATATGAATATGTCTTTGATATGAACATGTATGCCTGAATTGTTGATTGTTAGTTTGTGTACACATTGAGTCTGTTGACTCACCCCTTTGTGGGACTATTTTTCGTAATAAGCAATAATGGACCGGTCATGGAGCTAAAGGTGGCCATGCACAAAGAAGAAGGATTTTTAATATTTGGGACTTTATTTCTATTAAGTATTTTAAGTTTTTAAGTTTGGAAATTATTGATGTAATAAGGCCGAAAAGGCCATAGTTTTATTTAGTTACTTTTATTTTCTTTAACTACTATGCTATGAACCATTTTATATTTTAAGTTTAAGTAAAATTATTTTTTTTTAGTAAAGCCCAAATTATTTTGTCACCCTAATTAAATGATTTTTTTAAGTAAGACAAGTGGGCTTTCAATCTAAGCCCAACCCAAACCAATATTTTTCTCAAAATTACACAAACTTTCTCTAAGTAACCAAGAATTTTGAAACCGATTTTCTTAAGGAACATACCAGATCCGGTTCAGGCTCGTGGGCCGGGTGTAGGGTGTTTCAGTGCATTTTAATGTGACCAATTAAGAAATGTGGCAAATGTACGTATGAGCAATATGCTTGATATGTAATCGGAAATTGGAAAGATTGGTATAGGTAAGTAATGAATACAACTAAAGTAAGAGAGAGCAAAAATTTACAATAAAATTGTTTTAGACAGCAGCAGTGACGTGAATTTGAAAAATCACCAAAAATAGTAGAAATTGAATTATAAGTTGGATGAGATATTTATTTAAAGCTTATTAAGTCTATTTTCATATAAAAGAAACATAGAAAACAAATGATTCTTATATTTTGAGATATTTGAATTTCTGTGAGACTAGTTTAGAATGATTACGTGATCCCCTATTCTGCCTTGGAAAAATCATTAAATATTGTACAAAAATAATTACGGGATATAATTTATATGCTTAAAATCCTGAATGAGTATATTTTCAAA
Source organism: Gossypium bickii (assembly GCA_025503065.1). NCBI lineage: Eukaryota > Viridiplantae > Streptophyta > Magnoliopsida > Malvales > Malvaceae > Gossypium > Gossypium bickii. The sequence continues at coordinate 26,970,064 of CP106714.1, read as the reverse complement.
TAAATGAAATAAGAAGGTCATATGAACTCTGTACAAGGAGAAAATTGATTCGTAGTGAAGAGAGGCTAGAATAGTCGAACAGTAAAACAGGGGAAAATTTAATGAATAAACTGTACTAATTGGCTAAGCCAAAAATTCTGAAATTTTTATGGTAAGAAGATAAATGAGTCTAGTTTCAGGAAAGTTAACGGATCTTAATTTGGAGTTCTGTATCTCTAGATATAAATAATTTAATGACTATGACTCAAGAAAACAACTTAACTGGAATTTGAATAAATAGAAAGAATATGAAAATAGCATGTTATCGCATTGCTTATTATTTTCATGCAAGCTTACTAAGGTAAAGCTTACTCCCTCCTTTCCATTTCTTTTAGTTTTGTCATGTCAGCTCAAGGTTGAAGATCGTCGGAGGCAGCATCACACTATCGAGCCATTATCCTTGGAGTATTGACATGTGTATGTTAAATGTTTCAAGTGAGTGGCATGTATAGAGACTTAGTTTTTCTATGATGGATGTTGTTGTGATTAGCCAAATGTATTGGCTTATATTGATTTGTAGATTATAGCCATGAGATGTGGCTTATAATGATTTTGACCTGTAAGCCTAATTCTCCATGGTATGTGTTTGAAAAGTTTTAATTTTGGGCGAAATTTGGTAACTTGGTCTTGTATAATTGTGAATGTTTAAGTACAGTAACGTCTCGAACCTTGTTCCGGAGTTGGACACGGGTGATGGGTGTTACAGTGTAAGCGTAAGCCGAAACCGAAATAGTATCCACCCAGTAAAAAAGTAAGTGGTTCAGAAGGATAGCTGGCGCACAAATGTTCTTCCAATATTATAAAGTATCTGCCAAAGCATTTTGTAATAAAGCTCTCTAAGTTCTCTTGAACTTACAATGTTGTGGTTATAGGTGTTTAGTAAGAGAATGCACCAGGAGGGACAATGCCTGGAGTACGCCTAACTAGCGGTGAATAGGGTTATTATGCATACAATGGAAAAGTAGCATACTATAGTATTCTGCCCTAAGAGTTAGTCTTGAGTAAATGTTTGTATTTTAATGAATTGTATTCAGTTTGATGTAATATTTTATTCCTAAATTATCATGTATTTCTTTGATATTGAGTCTTTAAATGAAATAATAACTAAAATGTTTTAAGTAAGGAATGTCTGTCAATTGTTTGTTATTTTGTTAAGTATTGTATGTTGTAACACCCGAGATTCGGACCCGGTGAATCGGGTTGGGTTGAGGGTGTTACACTAAATATAGACTTGGTATATAAGTATGGTTACTTATTTTAGAGCTAAAATGAGATTGAGATAGTTACTTAATTGTCATGTAATGATATGTTATCATTTAGTACATTGCAAGATTGATAATATATCAAAGCTCCCCTTGTTGTTGTTGTGTTGTGATATGTTAGGCAAACTTGGTCATGTGTAATAGTTTAATATGTATAATGGTTGATTGAGGTAAGTTTATTGTTTAAATTCATATGAACTTACTAAGCATACGTAATGCTTACCCTATTATTTTCCTTTTTCTATAGATTTTGATTTATGGAACATGTCGATCAAATCCTCAAGGAGCATGCACTTAGGAGTGCCAATTTATTTATAATATTAAGCATGTTTTGAGACATAAGGTGGGTTTGGATGGGCGGTGACGTGCAGTGTGATGCGTTTAGCTTATTTTTTATCTCACGTTACAATATTAATTTCATCGCTACCTCTGTTTTTACTCTAACCGTAGCTAAACGCACTGCTCATCCAAACTCACCTATAATTGAATATGAACTCTTATGGTAATGACAATTTGCTCATATTCATGGATTGGATGTTATGTAGTATACATATATGGATTGGAAATCAAAGTGAGTGGGGTATGAATGGTATAAGTAGCTTGTATGGCTTGTAATGGTTCATATGTACAAGTATTGGTGCTAATATGGCATATTGGTTAGATGTTTAGGAGGAGGAGGTATGATATATTTTGACATGGTTTTGAGATGTTTTGAATAGGTTTAAATGTTGTTAATTGCACTCTTTTGACTACCTTTAAGAGTTGGTTTCAAAACAAACACCAAATGGCCTATTTTTGCACCAAATAGATTCATTATCTCGAAATCGATCTCCCCTCATCAGTTTGTGTCTTCTCAACGTCAAGTGGTCTGACGTCATGATGTGACAGACTGTTTGGTGACATCTCGACATGGAGGAAGTCACATCACGATGTCGTTCTAAAATTTTGAATTCTTTATAATTTTGTCCTTGCTTGATCCCGAGTAAACTTTAGAGCTTACTTAGCCCATATAAGACTCGAGAAAAATTTAAAATCATATTGAATGATCGATATGATTGAATTATCAAACTTTTATCTCAAGTTATCCGTTAAATGTCTGTAGTTGTTCCATTTTGTAGTGTAAACTATTTGAAATTGATCATTTAAGTCAACCCTCTATTAACTTGCTAATAGACTTTAATACATGCCATTAAGTCACGATTCCAAAAATATTTTGATAAGGTACACAATTAGTCATCCAATTATTAGTAAATTTTTGTTTTGGTCACTCAATGACGAAAATTTACAAAATGATTACTAACGGGCCGAAGACATGGCAAATTAACCCATAGGTTTTATAGCTAAATCGGTCCCTAAACTATAACTAAAATATTAAATTGGTACTTTTAGATTTTTTTAATAGTAAATCCAAAAAAATTTAAAATTACTAGAAATTTCTATAATAGAAAAAGGCTGAAAGTTCATAATTTAGTTTTTTTTTTTAAATTATAGAAGTATTTTTAAAATCTTACAATTATGCAAAAAAAAATAAAATTTCATCAAATTCTAAAAGGTTTTTTTTTTTTTAAATGCTTGAAATTACATTGGTCGGTTGCATGACTTTTCACTATATGGTCATTTCTTTCGTCTCATTTGATGATGAACAAAGTAGACCCAAGTTTGTTTGTTAGTTTTGTTTTGCTCTTTTTTGTGGGCAATTGACCCATCAATACCAAAAAATAAAAAAATTTATGGAAAAGGGCCGGAATTGGGAAAAATTACGGAAAAGGGCCGAATCCCCCAAAAACGCGGCCACGTAAGCGCGTTTTGGGGGATGATTGGGACAAAACGCGCTGTTTGGGCGCGTTTTTGTCCACGCCACCAAAAACGCGCCCACGGGACGCCGCTTTTGGCGTGGACAAAAACGCGCCGGCGGCGCGCGCTTTTGGTCCCAACGGTCAAATTTTTTGACCGCTGGCTCCCCAACCGTCGAAAAAAAAAACTATAAAACCCCACCCTTTATTCTTCACATTTCAATCCTTTCTCAATATTCTCTCAATTTTCTCTCAATTTTCTCTCAATTTTCTCTAAATTTTCTCTCAAGGTCCTTGAAATTAACGCTCAAATTTCAAAATAGTCCTTTACTAATTACGAAAAAGCCCTTAATTTTTTTTTAAGATATTTTTATCGGAAAATTTTAAAGCCGATTACAATGGTCGGGAATTACTTCGCTTAGGCGAAGCACATTGCCGTCGAGCAAATAAAAATGGTAAGTTTTAATTTTAATTTTGCAATATTATTTAATTTTTTATCCAATTATGTAATTTTAATTAATTTTGAATTTTATGATTTTTTAAACAGTCTGTAGATCGGGTGTTGGAATGTTATATTCGCAACATGCATGATCCCCATCGCCGTTGATCGAGAAATTACTGCGGGAAGCGGGTTTTTGGCATGTGGCCACGATAGGCCGAGGGTTCAAGTTGGAGCCGCTTTGATCGGTCATGTTGATTGAGAGGTGGAGACCGAGACTCACACTTTCCATCTGCCGCAAGCGGAGAGTGTACAATCACTCTAGAAGATGTTCGATTGCAGGCTTGGGATTACCGGTGGATCTGTTTCAGGTAGTCACCGGGTCCACAACATCTACCGATTTGAGGGCCGTATGCTACGAGCTTCTAGGTGCCATTCCTGATAGAATTTGAGGAGCTCGGATCGATTTGGCGTGGTTACGAGACACATTCCCGTAGCTGCAAGAGGATTCGACCAAGTAGAAAGAATACGGTATGCTCGAGCATACATTCTTCAAATAATTGGAGGTTATCTCGATGCCGGACCTCTCTAGAAACCTCGTCCACCGAGATGGCTCTCTGAAACTTGTTGACTTGAGTGAGCACCGGAATTGAGTTGGGGTCCGCCGTGCTCACGAGGTTGTACCGGAGATGTGCGGGCGACGGTGCCGAGTAAAGCAAAAATCGGAGGTTGCATATCATTGCTGCAGTCATGGGCATGGTATCGATTTCCATTTTTACGCCTCGACTTTCGACCACCCATATTCATTCCCACTCGATAACGAGGTAAATTTAATATTATATTTTACAATTATTTCGTAGATTTATAGTATAATTGCATGCTAAAATATTATTTAATTAGGTGGAACCATCCTGCGAATCATGTTGGAATACCAAATCGCTTGAGGATATACTACGGCTCTGTTGGACCAAAAGTCGGAATCACAAGTAAGTTTCAAATTTGTTATTATAATTTAGTATTTCGTATGTAGTGTCTAATATGAGGTATATGTCTAAAATTTTCGTAAAGTTTGAATGGACACCGCATTTACGACACCCGTAAATTGCGCGAAGAATTCGGAGGAGTTCCTCCAAAATCCGAACGGTTGGCACGTAAAGGTCCCATTGATCACCTACTCGACCGTGGAGATGCACCAGCGGATCGGGTTATGCGGCAATTTGGATTTCGACAACGGATTCAGTGTACCACCGGAGGTGCTCGATGATGAGCACAAAGTAGACTTACGGCAAACACATACGAATTGGGCAAGATTTTGGTCGAACATATCGAGACGGGGAGAACCGATATGACTATATACCCGACCGAGAACCGATAGTCGTTCGGAGTTAGCATGCGTGCGCGAGTACATGCCATGGTTTAGGATCCATGGCAAGCCATATCTATTGTCGGAAGAAGAGAGGCGACGACAACTTCGGAGCGAAGCGAACGCCGAGGCCCTTTACACCCAAGAGAGAAGGGGTGATGAGGCGGGCAATCATCACCGCCGACACGATCACCGGCCCAAAGAATAGCGCGCCTACGATCCACCGGCCATCGGTTCAACCGACAACACCGGGCCCATCACAAAGATTCATCGCTCATGCCAGGTGCGTACCCTTCCCCTTATATGTATCCTCCTAACCCATATATGTTTCAGTTTCCTATTCCTAGCCCAGGTTGGACTGCATGGCCGGGTTCGAGCCCGTTACCGACTACTTCCCCTGGCCATCCGATGGTGAGGCCGACGCCGCATGTGGGTTCGGGAGAGGCGGCATCGGGAAGCACTTTTTTTCTGCCAGCTCGCCGTCGGGATGCAATGACCCCGCCGTGGTTTATGCAAACACCTCCGGCGTCAATATTTTATCAGAGTGGGTCACCATCGCAACATCCGTAACTGCACCCACTCACCGAGAATCGATTCCCGCCCGAGGTTCCACAACCCGCACGGAAGCCGAAGAAGGAGGAATCCAAGCAGAACCGCCGTCGACCGCCCTCGTGTGGCACTTCGGTTCCACCCCATCATCAAGACTAGAATTTTTAATTAAGTTTTTTTGTAATTAATGTTTAATATATTTAATAAAATTTGAGTTTAACTTGTTGCCTTGTCATTTAATTTTTATATTTGTTTTACTTATTTTAATAAAATTTGAGTTTAACTTGAATTGATTTTTTTTTGTAATTAATGTTTAATATATTTAATAAAATTTGACAAAATAGAATTGATTTTTTTGTAATTAATGTTTCCTTGTAATTTAATTTTTTTAATTTGTTTTACTTATTTTAATAAAATTTGACAAAATAGAATTGATTTTTTTTTTGTAATTAATTTTTAATATATTGAATAAAATAAAAGTTATTGTACAAAAGTTAACCGTTTTCCTCCGAAAAAATAGATATTACATAGCTTCCATGAGACAAAACACCTAAGAACACGGTCAACTATTCCGACTTGGACACGAGCGAGATGTATGCCCCGGGTTCCTACACCATCCGCACAACCGACTTTGGTTGCTTGTTTCTCGGATATCCATATTGTTGCGTATTCTAGACGAGCAAGGTCGACCTTTTGGTTTGCGCCTCAATTGTCTATCCGGCAATAGCTTATACGGGTGCAAGCGATACCAAGGGCCACTTACGCTCATCCGGGATCGTGGGAATACGTGTCTCCACACGTTGTACATGTTTTGTAATTTATACACTTCGTCGACATATCTCATTGGATCAAGACGGAGATTCTCGATAAGCCGCAAGAACATGGGCGCATGGGTAACGGCGTGCATCAAATTTCCACGATCGCGAGTCCTATTTGTCAAGTGTACACGATAATGGCCGCCAACAATACCTTGGTTCGGTCATCAAACTCGTGACACGAAACCATAGGTTGTCGCGATCGTGACACACTTTGTGTGCATGGTGTTCGCCGTGCCTTCCCACGGTTGATTTCTTGCAAGACCTTCGTGCTCCATACATGGCCTCCTTCCATCTCGCCTCTCTATAAATCGCCGCTCTCTTCTAAATAGTGCCGCTTAACCGAAAATATGTCTCTCGCACGATCGATGTAATCGGCGGATGACGGGTTCCTTTCGTAATGAGTTTATGCATTCGGCAAGGTTTGTGGTCATATGCCCATATCGTAGGCCGCCATCATATGCTTGTGTCCACTGCTCCAAAGGAATGTTGCACGTATCTTGCACCTTCTACGTTATCTCGAGCGCAAAACGCCAAAGATCTCCTCGAAAACGGTCTTTATTGATCTCATACCACGCCAATATACGTTGATAGCTAATATTACATACCACTCTTCAATTGCAAATAAATTGAATTTTTCAAAAGAAATTGTATTAATAGATATTTCATACCCATATCGATCACTTGTCGCCTCTGTCTTTTAGATCGATGTTGCCCGTAGTAGTTGGATGCGACATGCCTCGTGCAATATCGATGGTGTGTGCGATGCCATACGCTTCCACTGGCGTTCTATTGCCGCAAGTATTCCAGGCCCCGATCCGATATAACGCGATATGTCGGTTGGGCAAACATGCCTCCTTAACCTACTTAGGAGAAGTCCCAATCATCACCGACTCTCTCTGGTGTTATTGCGAATGCAATCGGAAGGATTCTCCCACATCCGTCTTGTGCCACAGACTAGCAATAGCCGATGGGTATATCTACCATACATAAAGGTACCGTCAATTTGTACCAATGGCTTACGTATTTAAAGGCATCTCGGTATTGCTTAAATGTCCGAATGAGACGCTTGAACACTGCGCATCCACGAGCGCGGCGACGATCGTTGTAATCACGCAGTTCCGTTTCAAGGTCCGTCATCTTCGCTCGGACATATCTATCCAAAGACTGACACCACCGCCACACTTCATTATATGAAGTGTCCCACCCACCGTAACTTTTCTAACGCCTTACGCTTGGCTATCCAAGCCTTTACAGTAAGAGGGCGTGTACCCCAATTGGCTACGAATACGCCAATTAAGGTCGCACCGTAGTATTTGGATCGGCCTTCAACATCGGGATTATCATGTCACCAACATCTTTGAATCCATCCTCGGATGATCTTGTGTTACACCACAAACGAAGTCGTTAAACAATGCAATATTACATATTATTACCGTTATTCAAATCACCAACACATAGTGGTACTGCATCGCAAGACATGTATGTCGACCTTTGTACTTTTAATCTCCCACAACCCCGCTTTTTCTTCTTCAACGACGCCATGATTTTCCATTGACATGTGCCATCTTGCACTTTGCACACTTTGCCTCGAACTTATCGAGCTTCGATTTAACCACCGTGTAGTTAACCCCGCTTCTTAATGTCAGATTGTTTCAATGCAACAAGAAAATTATTCTTGTTCGCAAACCGGTTACCAACTTCTAATTCGTCGGAATCAAACGATGTATCCGTATGCGGTCCACGCGTCCGGGTGTTAGTTCAGAAACTCCAATGCATCATCATGAGATAGATCGACATTATGCATGTGGGTGGAGGCGAGTACATACCCGAATAGCGGATCTTCTTCTTCTTCGCCGAACCGCCTCAACGTCTTCGGTACAATTGGAACGGGCCGGTTGTAAAATAATCCAACTTCGCGCCGTCGGGCCCCGCCTCTCGAGGTGGATCCACATCGGATTCATCGTCCGACCCTCCATAACTCCGCAACAAACGAGGGCCCTCGCCGGTGGATGTCGCTCGAGTTCATCATCCTCCTTAAACATCTTTCGCATGATTCCAATCGTATGTGGATTGCCAACCACTAGAACTTGACGACGTCCCCCAGTACGTATTTCTATCATCGGACGTCGACTGACGGATATGCATGTCCCATCCACCGACCGAGTGTCGTGCAGGGGTTATGTTTTCCATACTACCACCGCACACACGGGCATACGTGTTTGGCCTCCCACTTACAGAGTGTCGGCTTGGGGTCGTGTATTCCCCTCGAACGACAGTACATGTCGAGGTCGCAGCAAGATCACTTAGAGATGAAAATTCTACATATACCTCCATATAGGGTGATCCACTGGCAATATGAGTCTCCACCATTGCCTCAAAGCCCCGAGCACCTTTGATGTCGAACGACTCATATCTCACCGGATCAACCAAGCGCAAAAACCTATACTTAATACATCGAACATTCATTGGCGTTGTTCCAAATATTTTACGCCTAATTCTTTTGCGCGGTTCAACCAAATCGATGTTCCAATTAAAACTCGATCACAGAGTGTTCTCCGATAAGAAAACAACGCCATTTTCGTTGTCACGAACTTCACCGTCGTAGTAAATAACAAAGATTAATACGTTCACTCATTTTCAATTTTTTCCTTTGCCTCAATTTCCCTTTCTCGCCAACCGAGAATGAATTTTCACCGATTTATAGCCTAATTTTGCGGAGGCTATCAGAGCAAAAGGCGCGTCCCACGTGGGGGCGTTTTTCATTACGCATGCCGACATCGCGCTCATTGGAAGCGCTTTTGCCACATCGCTTATTGAAACGCCCTCAAAATTATTTCTCCGTAGACTCATCGCAGCAAAAACGCGTCCACGGCGGCGTTTTCCGAAACGCATCTTTTTTTTTGGCGGTGTTTGTTGAAAACGTCTCTCAAAATTATTTTGCCGGAGACTATTGGGCAAAAAATTCAACACGGTAGTAAGGACCAAAAACGCGCCTGGGACGCGTTTTTGTCCATGTCGCAAGCGCGCGTCCACGTGGCGCTGCTTTTTCGACGCGTGACAAAAACGCGCCCAAAGAGCGCTGCTTGTCTCGCCCCCCCAAACGCGCTTACGTGGCCGCGTTTTTGGGGGATTCAGCCCTTTTCCGTAATTTTTCCCAATTCCGGCCCTTTTCCGTAAATTTTTTTATTTTTTGGTATTGATGGGTCAATTGCCCCTTTTTTGTTGTTGTTGATGGTACTCATTTTGAAAGTAAGTTAAAGATGATGAACATGATTGGATCACAATTTTTCATTTTTGCTCGATGGATAATCCAATTTCTGCCATATCTTTACAGTTTTACATCATGTTATTATTACTATCATGTTAAATACGTTTGAGAACTCGCCCAGATTTAGAAGAATATCTTTGAAGAAGGAATGCATAATGTTAGAATGCCAAAAACACTATTTGGCCAATTAAATCAAAAGCTTGTGATGTTTACAAGTATTACGAGAAACAAAATTAAAATATATATGCTATATATGCCTAGTTTAATAACCTTTATTTATCTCTGATGAAGTTTTAAAATTTATATTTACTTATAATAAATTGATTTTATATAATTCACTATGTTTTATCATGATAAAATTTTTCGAAAATGATTCCTAATAACTTAGACAACAATTTTACTTTGATAAATCTCATTTATTTATCATAACATGGCTAGAGTTTAAAAACTAAAATCATTACTACTTAAAAAGAAAAACAGGATAAAAAAAATGAAAGTGTGAATAGAAACTACAATAGTGTAAATTGAAAAAACAAAAAAAAATCAAAAAATTAGCAGTTGAAACAAGGATTGGATTTGAAAAAATAGGTAAATAACCAAATTATAAGTAACGATGGGTATAGTTTATTTCTTTATTTCAACTGCTAATTTGAAGAGATAGATCAATCTTTCACAAATATCCATGATGGTAATTTTCTTCATTTAATAGAAAGCCAGTCATGTTCTAATCCTCTGCCAATTAACTTTTCCCGCGTTACGGTGTACGTATGCAGTGCTCTTTTAAAAAAAAAAATTTCTAGACAAATGCTTTCGATTCAATCCCGATTTGATAAAAATGAATTAATTCTACCAAAAGAAATAAAAATGAAATAAAAAGAACCTTCCTGTTGAGGATTTGGAAATAAATTTTTAGAAAAAAACCAAATAAGAAAAGAAAAAGAAAAGCATAGAGGCAAGGAGCATCTTTTTGTTTTAGTAATTTTCTTAGGCTGAATGAATAGTGAACTGTTTTGTTTCATCGAATATTTATTGTTCTCTCTTTATTGCAATTTCCCAGCACTTCCTTTTTCTTCATTTCTCTCAATCTACTTTTGTCTCCATACAAAGTTGAGAAACCCCTGAGCATTTGACCCTTCACGGTTAGCTTTCTGAGATAACTCTTTCCATCTAATTTTATTCTACAATTTGTCTTTGATCCCATGCTGTCTTATTTTAATCTCAGTTTCTGTGTATTTTAGAAACTGGGTTGCTTTTCTTTTTACATATGGCTCAGATTTTATGGGGTTTTTTTATATAATCATTTTCTAACTTTCCATGCTTATGGGACTTTAGTTTATATCGTTTGATGTAAATTTATAAACCATGACTTTAATAATATTTTATAGTTTGGTTTCCTTTTAATGAGAGTTATCTGTGGCAATCACAGCTTATTTGATTCCAAAGGGAGGAATCTAACTCTCTCTTTTTTTTTTTTTTTTTTTTTAGCCTTGTGATTACTGGAAACTGATATCTAGTTATAAATTTTATGAAATAAGACTAGTGATTGTTGGATTCGATTTCAGTCTGGATTGGATCTTAAATTGTCTTTTATTGCTTTTTTTATTGCAGGGTTTTGGTGGGAGCTGTTAAGGGTTGTTTATTCTAATGGGGAAAGGTTCAAAAAACAACTGCAAGTCAGCATCCCACAAGCTCTTCAAGGACAAGGCAAAGAACCGGGTGGATGATCTTCAGGGGATGTTCTTGGATCTGCAGTTTGCGAGGAAGGAGAGCCGTGGCATTGATGTTGCAGTCCTTGAGGAGCAACTCCATCAGATGCTCCGTGAATGGAAAGCTGAGCTCAATGAACCTTCTCCAGCTTCTTCATTGCAACAAGTTAGGACTGCATTCATTGGTTTAATTTGAATTACATGTATAAATTTATGTCAGTGTGAGTTTGTGTGAATTGTGGTTTGTATATTGTTAGAAGGATTTGGTTTGGCTCTTAGAAAAGGTAACTAAGTTCAATTCTTTTGAGTTATGATCTAAAGGGGTGAAAATACTGTCCGAAATGTGTGGTCCTGAATTGGTGATCCTCTGATGATTTACAGGGTGGGAGTCTTGGTTCATTTTCAACGGACATTTGTCGCCTGTTGCAGCTTTGCGAGGAGGAAGATGATGCAACTAGCATATTAGTTGTGCCAAAGCCTGAGCCTAATGATCAAAGCCTGCAAGTAGGAGAAACTGCTGCCTCCCAAGAGGTGATTTCTCTTTTCATTGGATTCTCCCCCCCCCCCCCCCAAAAAAAAAAATTCCGCTCTCTCCCCTTTGGGGAATTTGCATGATGGTTGACTGAAAACAAGGTTATTTAGTATGCTTAGATCTACATGAGCTTCAAGTTAAGTTGTCAAGGGCTGAAATTTCTTTATTGTTGGAAGGCATTTGGTTACCTCTTCTGTAGACAAAGGTTTTGGCGCTGTATGGTTTTATATCATATGTTCAAAATTCGTTTTGAGTTTCTTGAACATGGCAAATGAGAGAAACAATGAAATTTTATGTTGTTCAATGATCGTCTCTAATTTGTTTTTCTCCTTAGAATGATTTTGCAGAATAGAGTAGGTTACTAAAATACGCTTGCTGTCCTCTTCTGGTTGAACTTTAATAGGGTTGTCATAAATAATGTCATTGGTTTCCTTAATAACAGCTAGGTGTTGCTGTGAAAAGTTGAGGAGGATGTATGATATACAGATTTTTTGTTGGAATATTTTCAAATATTTATATTATTCCAATAACTATAAATGAAATGATGTAATTAATTAAAAGTTAAATAATTATATGTCATTTTAAAGACATTATTATTCAAAAAAGACAACTATTGAAAGATGTCTCTATGAAAAGTCATGAAAATTCCTGTTAATAGGAATGAGATTTCGTTTGAAAATCACACCAACAAGTTCTTATATTTTTTCTATCCTTCCTTCATTTTTTTAATATTATTAGATTATTTTATAAAGAATTACTGCAGAAATTCTTTGTAGAAATTGAGTTTCTTGTTATAAATTAATCAGTGCTTGGTGGACTATTCTCGTTAGTGCAAAACGTAAATAGTCATTGGCTTCATTGTATACTCGAGGTTAATTTGCTTGAAACTCTTTTGCACACCGAATATATGGGAATGAATATAACTTTAAAGATAGTGGCCTGATACATGCCTTGGAGCCTTGTCTTATTTGTTCATTTTCTGTTCGAATTCTGTTCGCCTCACTGGATATTTGTACTAATATTTTTAACCAGCAGGATACATGATATTTTATTAGAGCATTAAATATGTTTCATTGATTCCACACTCGATGAATAGGAACACAGGTATAGCGAGTGGATTTCATTCTAAGTTATCTTCACACAGCACCAATAATCTCTTCTAATGAACATTTCTACCCTGTAATCTTCTTGTTAACATTTAGTTTTTAATTTATATCAATGTAATTAAGGTAAATTATTTTTCCTTTAGAATTGCCACTGATCTAATTGAGCCAATTTAGATGTTGATAGTATAGTTGGTTACTTTATAGATGCCTATCAAGTGGATTGCTTTACTGCCATCTTACTTTATGGGGATTAAATGATAAGACTGAGCTGGCTTGTTAGTCACATGGAGTGGGGGTTTGCAGTTTGGAATTATCATATGTGCAGATAAGGGGGACCAAGCTTCTGCCTATAGGGCTTGAGTGGAGTGACGTAGAATGTGCTTCAGGGCTGCTTTTTCAGGTAGAGTTGGCAAGCTTGAGAAGTCGATGAAAATTTTCCCTATTTTTATTTGTATACTTTCCTCATGTTAAGCTTTACTCGTACGTTAAAAACTAGATCTTGATTTGAGCTTACTGGGCCTTTAATCTACCTTGTCTTGTTTGTACTTTTGCATTAAAATGTTATCTTTTCTAGATCAGAAGTTTATCTCCTTTGGTTTTTTATTAATTATATTTAATGTATGAGTTCCCATTTTTCTTTGACATGTTATCATGTTGAGAAACGCATTCACTTGCAAGATTTATAATCAATATGTTTTTTACAGCGTTATGCTGTCAATCAGGGGCAACATGAGTGTGGCTTTCCATTAGTTGATCAATGCAAAGAGTCACCTTCACAAGTGTGTACCATGTCAATTAAAAGCTTGGAAGGGGCTACTCAATTGGAGTACCATCAGTTTGATTTGGATCAGGATTTTGAGCATTTCTACACTGGTTATAACGGTACAGAGTTCTGTAGGGAGGAAGATGCCATGCCTCGTACTTATAGCTATCTACCAAGTATATGCCCATCGCCATCCGCATTCTTAGGTCCAAAGTGTGCACTTTGGGATTGTCCAAGACCTGCTCAAGGTTTGGGTGGGTGTCTGGACTACTGTAGTAGCTTTCATGCTGCTTTAGCAATGAATGAAGGGCCCCCTGGAATGGGCCCAGTTCTGCGACCTGGTGGCATTGGTCTCAAGGATGGTCTGCTCTTTGCTGCTCTCAGTGCTAAGACACAAGGGAAAGATGTGGGTATACCAGAATGTCAGGGAGCTGCTACTGCAAAGTCTCCATGGAATGCTCCTGGTATGTCTTATCAGCAATGCGTTACTCGGTTCTATCGACAACTTTTATGAGTAGCAAGAGAATATATTCTCTAAGCATACACTATGTTCTTTATGACTTTGGTTAAATTAATTAATTTTCTGCTGTGATTGCAGAGCTATTTGACCTTTTGGTTCTTGATGGTGAATCAATTAGGGAGTGGCTCTTTTTCGATAAGCCTCGAAGAGCATTTGAAAGTGGGAACAGAAAGCAGAGGTCTTTGCCGGATTACAATGGGCGTGGCTGGCACGAGTCGAGAAAGCAAGTCATGAATGAATTCGGAGGACTGAAGAGATCATACTACATGGATCCACAGCCACTAAACCATTTTGAGTGGCACCTTTACGAATACGAGATCAATAAATGTGATGCTTGTGCCTTGTATCGGTTGGAATTGAAGCTTGTTGATGGAAAGAAAAGCGCAAAGGGAAAACCAGTGAATGATACAGTTTCCTATCCTCATAAACATATGGAAAGGCTCCCCGACGGGTTCCCTTCTGAAAATAAGTGCTGTGTCAAAGGAAGGACAAAGGTTAATGCTAAGATTGGTGTTGGGAATTTTTTTTCCACTCCAAATGCAGTTGTACCAATGAGTGAGAAGTTCGAGTACGGCCCGAGTGTGCAGTATGACTATGTGGGCAGCTATTATCTAACATAATATAAGGAATGCGGATTTGTATACGTCTGCTGAAGCATTTACAGTCATAGAAGGGGTGGAGATTATGCATTTTTAGTAGTCTCTTTTTCTGGTTGATTATCAGAAAACCAAATCAAGCACTTATTTTTGGTGACCATAAATTTGTACAATTAATTTGCACTTCAAAACAAGCAGTCCGTAGATCATCTCTCACATGCCATATTAGACAATCCAACCTTTGGAAGAAGGTTACTAGCAGCAGAAATAACTGTTTTTTACATCAGTGCATTACTATACCTATTGAGTCATAGTAATCAATGGAAGCTAATTTTCTTTTCTAGACCTTTGATATTGTATGCTAAATCTTTCAGTTTCTCATGAAAGAATTTTTTTTTCCGTAACTGAGTTACAATAAAATATATTTATGCTTTCTCATGTTATAATTTCAATTAAATGTAACTTTTTTGAATGTGATTAATAGGGATGTTATTACTAAAAAAGTTACTTTATAATATTTAGTATATATTAAAAATTAATATAATTAATTTAGTACACTCATCATTTTTCTAATAATCGAATGTTATTTTATAAAATTATTATTAACAAATATTTGAATTAAATATTTAATAATAATATTTTCAATAATCTTTATTATTAGCAAATATTTGAATCAACCCATAATGTATAATCTTTTATGTTCTAATTGAATTTATTACATGAATACATTTGAAAAACAATTTGTATATTCACTCAATATTATGAAAATGTATAATTTACAAAGGAATAATTTTCGATACAATGCCAATGAAATTTTTAGACTCTACAAGTAGGGTTAGAGCGTAGACAAGTGTCTTATAGGAGATATAGTAAAATGTTAAAAAATTTATTAAAAAAAGGAAACACAACAATTTTTTTTAAGGATGCTTGTGAAATAAAATAAAGAGAGTACATTGTTAGTGTACCAAATACTAACCCATTTAAAATGTACTCATGAAAAATATATTTTGGTTATAAAATAAAAGGTCAAAAAGTAGAGAACAAAGAGAATGAGAAAGCAAAGAGAGAGCATATTTTATTGATCAATCAGAATATTCACAAAGTTTCTCCTTCTAATGACTATAAAAATTTAAAGTACATCAAAAAACTTATCTTGATCTTGATGGACATCCACTTAATAAGATATTCATAACACTCCCCCTTGGATGTTCATTGGTAGATAATATGCCTTGTTAAAAACTTATTAATATAAAAAGCCTGTGGAAAAAAAAAATCCTAGTGAAGGAAAAAGAGTACACATATCTATAATACGCATTGTAAGGCCTAATTTTAGCCCGAGGCCCAATAAACAAATTAAAAAACAAGTCCAGTTTGTTTTTTTTTTTTTTTTTTTTACAAATCCAATTACAAAATTAAAACCCAAACCAACCCAAAACCCAAACAAACTAAATTGACCCAAACCCGAAGCCCGATCTAACCCTAGCCCAATACCCTAAAATAATCAGAACAACCAAGAAACTCTATGACCAGCCTTCAGCCGCCGCTCCTCCACATTAGCACCTCCGTACCTCCACCGCCTAGCTGGCCTTCACCGTACCTGCAAGAAGGACAAGAAAGCAACAGAAAACAGTAGCAAAAAAATAGAATTTTTGTAACAAAATGATCTATTTTTCAGCTATAAAAGCCACAAACAACGAATGTAATTGTTTTACACTGAATACAGACATAAATTTTGAAATACAAAAACAAGATCAATCAGCAGATTAAAGGTGCTTCCTTTTTCCTTTTTTTGATTTTTCTTTCTTGAAATAAATAAGTAAATAAAAAAATAAAGGAAATTTACTTGTCCATTCGTCCCCATCGCCACCGTTGGAGATTTCTCCAGTCTGGAGGGTGGCTAAGACAGTGGACTTGCTGAAAACCCCACCGGTGGCACTAGGGAACCGAAAGACCCCTTCGTTTTCCCGTTTTATTTCTTCTTTTTTTTTTTTGGAATTTTAAGGGCTTTTCGAGCATTTTAAGTGAAAAACTAACTGAGGGTGAAAAGGTGATCGAAAAGGTCCTCTTTTTATTTCGCCAGCCGCCGTGAACGGGGGCGCCATCACCATGGACCCACGACTGTCACGGCAACGAAGTGACCGGAGTTCGGCCGGCCAAAAGGGGGGTTGAGAGAATATTTTAGCGTGTTTAGGTTTTTTTTTTTTTTGTGTGTGTGTGTGAAATGAGGGAGAATGAAAATTTTTTTAAACAAATTGACTCTTATAAGCCTATGAAACGACGTCGTTTAGGGCTGGCCTCCATAGCTCCATAACGGCGTCGTTTAGCCTTGACCCGCGCGCGACCCGACCTGCTCCTGAGGAGCCACGTGTTTTTGACGGAAGGGCTAATTGCACCTTAAGCCCTTCCACTTTTTTATTATTTTACAATTAAGTTTCTTTCAAATTTTAATTTTTGCCCATTAATTTATTTCGTTTCTAATTGGGTCCACCTCGAAGCTGCGCGTTTTTGAGGGAAGGGTTATTTCCCCTTTTGGTCTCTCCTTGTTATTTGCGCGTTCAATTTAGTCCTTTTCCTTTCTTTTTATTTCTAATTTGCCCCAAACTTCTGTTTTAAAGTTCAATTTAACCCTTTTTTTGTTATTTTTGATATTTTATTATTAAATTAATTATTTTAATATTATTACTATTATGATATTTTCATTTTTTGCATTTACTTACTTATTATTATTATTTTATTGTTAAATAAATTAATTTTACATTATCACTATTATTATTATATTTCTATTTGCTTATTTACAGAATATTTTCTTTAGATATATTTATTTTATCATTTTATTATTATTTACTTATATCCTTTTATAATTTCAAACTTAGATTATTATTATTTTGTTTTTTAAATATTTTTATTCTTTTATTTATTTGCTTATTTTCAAAATATTCTATTTAAACTTTTAGTTTTACTTATTTATTTACTTATTGTTTTTTTTATTTTACAATTAGCTTGTTTTCATTTATTTATTTATCTTATTGTCATTTATTTTCGTTTTTATTATTGTCGTTCATATTACCGCATCGCATATTAACACCACAATTTGTTTTACTACCAATTCGCATTGCATTAATCTTTATCCGATACATTTTTTTAATAAACGATATTTCATATTTTGATATTCGAAAAGTCGTTCCCTAACTTATAGGGTTTCGATTTTCTCGATAAATCCAAATAAGCGAACTTTTTTCAAATGTGAATTTTAAACATTCTCGGGAATTAGGAAAATCCGTGCTCTAACTTACGGAATACTATTTCTTTCTAAAACCGAGATAATCGAATGTCTTTCAAAATAAACAAATTTTTCGGTATTTATTATCGTTTCGAGGATTTAAGATATCTTGTCCTAACTCACGGGACATAACTCTTTATTCTTGATTTACGTGAATATGCCCTCTTTTTAGAAAAATTTTCTATTAAGCAATATTTTAACAAAGGATTGTATTTTAAAATTTCTCCAAATTTTTAATTTTCGACATTAAGACATTAATTAATCAACTAGGTACCAATTTTGGGCGTTACGAGGGTGCTAATCCTTCCTTGTATGTAACTGACTCTCGAACCCCTTTTTTCAAATTTCGTAAACCAAAATCGTTGTTTTAATAAATCAAAATTTTTATTAAAATGATCAAATTGTGAGGTGATCCGATCACATCTCATAAAAAATAATTGGTGGCGACTCCCATGTTCGTGTTCATTTTCAAAATCAAAAGTCGACCCCATATTTTAAAAAAAAAACGGTTTCGACAGCTTGGCGACTCCACTGGGGACAAACACGAGAGTCAAGTCGTAAATTGATTATTTTCTGTCATTTTCTCGAAAATTAGAAATCTGATTTAAAATTACGATTTTTTTCATTTCATTTTCGTGGTTTGTGTCATTTGATATGTTTGCTTTTGGTTCAAGTCTCTTAGTATACTTTTGAGCATCATATTGCATTCTCGCTCGATTTTACCCCTCTTAAGTGGGAGCGAGAAGCTATTCCTTCGTGAGGTCTTCACCTCCATATAGGATAGTGGGTCACTTTCGGGATACATACGTACCTATGTCTTCGTAAGATTTTCATCTCCGTGTAGCCATAGGGAAATGTATTCCCCTGAACTGAACTCGGTCCGTGTGAGCCTATAATGGGTGAAGATCAAGGAATCTACCGGTTCAAGTACCTTACTCTAGAACAAAACCCCATATAGCGAGCCCTAAGAGCTCGCCCTAGGTAGAACTACGCCAAACCCTAGAGCTCACCCGAGTAGGTGCTCTACTTATTATTCTTTGCTTACTTTAAACGGTGTATGAAGTACTGACTTGCTTTGTTTTTGCTTTGATTGTAATTGCCTGGCATTTTCAAAAAAGGTGTTGATTCACATTCGTTTCCTAAATAGATAACTTATCATGGAAAAAGGGTTTCTTGATAAAGTGGATGATAATGAGGTCGTCCAGATTTGGGCCAAGACAATGCAGCAAGAAAAAGGTGATAGTTTGATCGAGGGATACGTATCAGAGTTGTGGGATTTCACCCGAATCAGCGTGACTCAGAATAATATTCAAGAATTAAAGGAGATATGAGACCAGAGGAATAATGAGATCAAGCAGCTGTTTTACTGTAACTATGGAGATTTGCCCTATCTGTTCAACGTGAAGGTGGAAAAACACTTATTTCGAGCCCTCGCCCAATTTTGAAATCCTGCCTACAGATGCTTCACGTTTGGGAAAGTTGATTTGGTACCTACTGTGGAGGAGTATATGGCCTTACTTCGTTGCCCGAAGATTCAAGTCGACAAAGCATATTCAAGAGCCGCTAATGTCTCGACCTTTTTGAAGAAATTGATGAGCATCACAGGGATGAGTGAAGTGGGTTACAGCCCGGATCAAGCAAAAAGGAGATAATAAGTGTATCCCTTGGAAAAACTTGAGAGATATGATTCTAGCACATCCGGATATAAAGAAAAGGGTTGATGTTTTTGCTTAGAGTATCTACGGTTTGGTCGTCTTCCCCAATGCATTAGGGCACGTAGATGAGGTAGCCTCGAATCTCTTTGATCGACTCGACAAAAGGGTCACATCGATTCCTGCGATTTTGTCCAAAAATTTTAGATCCTTGAATGCGTGCCGAAGAGCGGGCGAAGGCAGATTTATAGGGTGTGCACAACTTTTGTTGGCATGGTTTCACGGCCATTTTTGGAAAGTGAAAAAGGTCTCATATCGAATCTTCTCCGAAAGCTATTCTCCCCTGAAAGAGATAGTGGCTACGCTGAGACGGGATGATATTATGAAGGAAAAGTGGATGATGATTCTCCAAAGTCTGCAATAAGAAGACATCGAATGGAGAGCCCCTTGGATGGTCCCCGACGAGATCTTGTATCAGTGTGGAAATTTTGATTGGGTTCCCCTGCCTGGGATATGGAGAGCTTTCGGATATGCCCCCTACTCATATTAAGGAAATACAGGTCAAGACAGTTCATGCCAGTAACACAAGGGTTAGCTCAGTGCGAATTCATATATAAGGAAGATAATTACAAAAACAAAGTACGTGAGATATCGAATGCCTGGAACCAAACTCGTAGAATGAAAAGGTTTGCTACTAATCCTAGGACTACCCCTGAGTATGACCGGTGGTGGGGTCAGAGAATCAATGACAACATCTCTACGTCAAATCAAGAAAACATTCGATCAATAAAAGAACACTTGCAGGTGGTCCCGTCTGAACTAGAGATCATCAAACAGGATTTTGAGAATAAACGTTCAGAACTAGGAAAAAGGATCGAGCAATTGGAGGAGAAAATGCAGCTGGGGCTAGATGTCGATGTCCAGAAACTAGAAGTCGAGAAACTAAGGAAGGGAAAGAATAAGGCCGAAGAAGATCTGGACAGTTTGAAAACGGATTACAAGAAGCTACGTATGTCAATAAGAACCGCTGGTTTGGGTAAAACGTTTGAGCAATGGCGACAAAAAATTCAAGAAGAAAAGACTAGAGCTGATCAGTGGGAGAAGAAGTTCCATGATACTCAAGTACGAGAGGACGCTTTAAAAAAGAGCTTGTTGGAGAGCCAAAATAAAAAGGAGTAGTTAAGAGCTCAGGTGGCAGAGTTAGAAAAGTCACTACACTAGCATCGTAGTCGCAACTCCATAATCAAATTAAGGGCCAACCTAAGTAAGATTGAGGAACTAAAAGGGAGGATAGAAGAACTTGAAACCGCACTGCAAAATTGTGAACTCCGGCGTTGAACTACTGGAAGTAAATAATGAGCGGTGGAAAGAGCAACTTCATCGATCTCAAGACCAGGTCAGGGATAGGGATTACGTCATGGGTGAAGCTTTGGCTCAAGTGCGAGAGGTGGCTAATCATTTACAAACCTTGGAGGTCCAGGCTGATGTACTGAGTTTGAAATACGAGTCAGAGTCAGATTGAGGCCGAGAGTTAGCTTGGCTCCTTAAGCAAGTCAAGACCTTAAGCATTAAGGCAAAGCCATATATGTAATCCATTTTATGTAAAGAAATTTGTTTTCTAAAAAGGTTACTCTAATGAAATTGAATCAGAATCAATGCCTTTTTCTTTTTTGCATTCATTGCATTCACGCATCAGCATTGCATTACATCGTGTGCACTAAAACTCACATAAAGACTCTAAAATCGTTACAGTTACCTTGGAATATCATTACGGTACACGAAGAAAGACTAAAGCCATGGACCAAAGGTTAGTAAGATTGGAACAAATGCAAAGAAAGATGCAGGATAAACTGCAAATACAGATGCAAGAACAGTTGGCCAAAATCCAACAGGATATGAGGGATCAAATGCTAGAATCCCAGAGAAACATGATGAGCCAGTTAATGCAGTTACTGGCCGGGGGTCTAGAAAAAGGAAAGAGACTGTAACATCCCCAAACCCGGCCCATTCACTACGACCGAATCTGGTTATGTTATTGCAGAAAGACGGTTGAAAAACCTCGTTAACTTAGCATAAAGCATGAAAGAATTCAATTTTGAAAACTATATCAGATATGTGAGTAAAACGAATTCCTTTTACTTAAAACTCATGTAATTTCTTTTGTTGTGTGAAAACATTTTTGAGTTAATAAGAATTTAAAATAACAAAACCATAATCAAGTAATACCAAATAATAAAATGGCCTTTATTACAACCCAATAATTCAAATAAAGTACTTATATCAAAACCAAACATAAAATATTAAATCATCATCTTCTGATAGGCCACCTTGTCCTCTCCGATCCCTGGTCCACCTTTTTATGCAATACACGAAAATGGTTAAAGGAAAAAAGGTGAGTCACCAAGACTCGATGTGCCACCCTTTTTCCTTGGATTAGCAAAATATCATATGCAACATAAACATAACCATCATGCATCCAATCAATATGCACCCAATCCTAACCATCCATACACCTTTTCTACCCCGTGTGGTACCAAACCACCGGTGGTGCCAAACCACCGGTGACATATAGTCACAATGTGTTACCAAAACACCGGTGTCCCAAAGACACGATATCCGTCAATGTGGTGCCAAACCACCGGTGTCCCAAAGACACGCTTTGTGATACCAAATCACGGTGACCAAGTCACAAATCCGATGATGAGGCCAACCCATCGTGTGATACCAAATCACTAGCGACAATCCCAGATCTCTCAAGTGGGGCCAACCCACGGTGGTGTCCAACCACGGGGACGAGTCGCAATAAGGTGCCAAACCTCTCGTGTCCCAAAGACACAAATGTGGTACCAAACCACTGGTGACCGAAGTCACAAATCCGATGATGGGGCCAACCCATCGTGTGATACCAAATCACCGGCGCCAATCCTCAATACCGCCTTGTGGGCCAACCCACTCGTGGTGCGAAACCACGGAGGGACGACGCCGAGGTGCCAAACCTCTGGAGGTGCCAAACCTCCGGTGACCCAAAGTCACAAAGTTGTGTTACCAAAACACTCGGTGCTCGTCGAAGACAAAATATCACTGCCTCCTCTCTTCTCATATCACCCATCATTATACCAACTCATGTATAGTATTCAAATCATGCAAACATGTTTAACGTTGCATCTCATACATCATAAATCATGACATCATGTATCAATAACAAGACTCTCATAATGAAACGGACTTACCTGAATCCGTGCACATACCCCATAGGGTATCATATCACTCAACCATACTTTTTTTGATTTTACCAATCAATCGCTTTATCAAACATATACAAAGCAAGAAGTGTGTTAGTTTACACACACGTTACTAATGCGACTATCAAATCCCGTAGATCAAGATCTAACGCACTAGATCCCGCTTCCTTAACACTTTTCGAGCACTAGCCACAACCCGAGATATGCGAGATCAAGCCTTCCCTACAATCGCCAAAACTAAACAACATAATCATGCTAATCAACCTCTGGGGGTATAATCGTAATTTTACCTACTAAGGGTATTTTCGTAAATTTCACACCGCAATGGCCTTTCTCGAAGGCCTAATGTCGCCACTAGCGACTCAATACCATTTCCCATGCTGACGACGATTGGGCCTAAAACCCGATTTCGCCATCCCATCCGCCCACATACTCGTGTGGCCCACCTAGCACAAATCTAGCCACGTATATAAGTTCCACCTAGCCTAGTTCAACATACACTAACCAATCATGCAATTTACTCATATGGGCCCACGGGCCCATTGGGCCCACTTCGCCCATCGAGGCCCAAGCGCCACTAACCCACGAGAATACTACATCGATGGCCTCAACTATCGCGTCCGGCCCCACACGCGTGCGCCGCGCGCTCGTGTAACTACTAATGCCGTGTAGACGCATTTCGGCATTTGCCGCTCTACAACTAGAGTAGAGAGTTACACACCGATAGGACTCAGGGCTAATCCGCTCCCCGACCACTCTTGTGCCCAAACGCCTCCAAGATGTGTTTACTCTCCTCCTAGGATGCTCCTTATATAGCTAGCTCTTCACCTTCATTCTTTGTGTCTTTCCGATGTGGGATCCTTCGTCAATGAGAGTTTAAATTCAACCAAAACTCTTGCCGCTCAATCCGCAAAATAAATACTCCTTTGCTTTTCATGAGATTCGAACCTGTGCTCCTTGCAACATAATCCACGCTGCTAGCCACTTTACCACAAGCTCCACTTGTGTCTTAGACCATGCGCAACTAAATATAAACTATGGGCCAAATTCTAAGGTCCAAGCAAAAAGAAACCAAAATGCAAAAGCCAAGACTTGAACCTTGGACCTCCTTCCTTCTTTGTGGTGTCACTCCTTGTCTCTTATGTGGCGTCACTTTGCCACTACACCACACACTCCACTTGTGTCATTTTCCTCCATATTTTATTCTTAAGGCCTATCTTGCCAACTTCCAGGTTTTTTCACCTAAAACCAAAATTTCCCCAAAGCCAATATTTGATCCCGGACTTCATGTGGCCCTCTAATCTTCCAAAATCACTTATCTAATAAGTCTAACTTGCATTTAAGCCGATCTCTTATTCTCTGAAAATTTAAACGTTACTACGCCTAAGGCCCATTGGGCTCAATTCTCCTAGGCCCAATTTTGGGATGTTACAGAGACCTATGATCAATACCGGAGATGACAACGAGGACCTTACTTATCCTCCAGGCTTCACCCCAACGAACACCCAAGCACAACCACAAAGGGTGTCCGTCAACATCAGACCTCAATACCAGACCTGTACTTCAGCATCGATAAACTTCCCGAAGGGTTCAGGCTCCAACCCCGGAGACAATCCAAAAAATACTGTTATCTTCGACCTTGATGATATAGCGAAAATGAGAAAGGCGAGAGTGGAGCTCCCAAAGCAACTAGAAGACAGATACAAATGGCTAGAAAAGAAATTCAATGCGTTGGAATGCGCTGATTACAATTGTGGAATTGATGCCAAGGAATTGAGCCTGGCCCCAGATTTAGTGCTCCCTCCAAAGTTCAAAATGCCGGAGTTTGAAAAATATAACGAGACCAGCTGCCCTGAGGCTTACATTACAATGTTCTGTCGGAGGATCGCTGGATATGTCAGTAATGATTAGTTATTGATTCACTATTTTCAAGACAGCTTGGCTAGGGTTGCAGTCAAATGGTATAATAAGCTAAATCGTGCCCAAATTAATTCGTGGAAGGACCTGGCACAGGCCTTCATGAAATAATATGGCCACGTGACAGATGTGGCGCCTGATAGAATCACATTACAGAATATAAAGAAAAAGCCAAATGAAAGTTTCAGTCAATATGCTCAAAGGTGGAGGGAAGTCGCCATGCAAGTCCAACTGCCACTGCTAGAAAAGGAAACAACTATGCTCTTCATTAATACCTTGAAGGCATCCTTTATCAATCATATGCTGGGAAGCGCAACTAAAAGTTTCTCGGACATAGTGATGTATGGCGAAATGATAAAGAATGCAATAAGGTGTGGAAAAATAGAGGATGAGGAAAACACAAAGAGGTCAGCCCCGAGAAAAAGAGAAAATGAGGTAAATAATGTGAGCACATATAACAGGGGTTATTCAAAACCAGTCACTGTGAACCAACTGAGAATGGTAACCATTGGCCATCAAGGCCCACCAAGACAATAGTTCAACACAAGGTAAAATACAGAGAAACTCCAGTTTACGCCTATTCCAATGACGTATAGGGAGTTATACCAAAGTTTATTTGACGCACATGTTGTATCCCCTTTCTAACTAAAACTAATGCAACCACCATACCCCAAATGGTACGACGTAAATGCCCAATAAGAATACCATGCGGGAATCACGGGACACTCGATAGAAAACTACACTACTTTCAAAAAGTTAGTCGAAAGGCTGATCAAAATGGGCATTGTAAAATTCGATGATCCATCTGGTGCAGAAAATCCGTTACCCAACCATGCTGATAAGGGGGCAAATGCAATAGTCGAGAATACGAGGAAGAAAATCAAGAAGAATATTACAGAAGTGAAAACCTCGTTGAGAGAAGTTTGGAAGAGAATGGTAGAAAAAGGGTTAATCACACAAGACTCGAGGGATAGGTCCCGAGAAGTAAGGAACTATTATGAGTTCCATGATGAAGAAGATCACGAAATTCAAAAATACAGTGAATTCAGGGCCCTAATACAAGGTTTAATGGACAACAATGAGCTAGAGTTCTTTGAGTATAACAAAGGAGAAGAGGTGTGCGCCTTAGAGGGAGGATCGACAGAGAAGGTCTATGAGGCCAACCACCCGGTGGTAATCATCTCACGACCAATAATCAACGAAATCGGAGAAAATATTTGCACCAAGAGTTGTAATCCAGAAACTCGTTGCTTTTCCTTATAAAGATAGCAAAAGGGTACCTTAGAACTATGACTACAATGTGAGAATCCCGGGAGAGGTGGGCTCGGTCAGCATGCTAGAGGAAGGTTAAGATGTGGGTTTCTATACACGTAGCCGGAAAAGTTATGATGCCCAAGCCGAACCTATAAAAGGGAAATCCTTGATGATCGAATAAAGGAAAGAGAAGCTAGAATTACCTGTTAATAAGCCGGTAAATGAGAAAGAACTAAGAAATTCTTGAAATTCCTAAAACACAGCGAATATAGTGTCGTGGAACAACTACACAAGCAGCCAGCTCGCATATCGGTACTGGCTTTACTCTTAAGCTTGGAGACACACCGTAACGCACTAATAAAGGTGTTAAACGAAACCTACGTCGCTGATGATATTTTAGTAAACAAGCAAGACCGTCTTGTCAACAGCATAAGCGCCAATAATTTCAACTTTTTTAATGACGATGAAATACGGCTGGGGGGCATGGAATCCACCAATGTTCTGCACATCACCACCCGCTGCAAAGGGTATACATTACCGAGGGTACTGATTGACACTAGATCGGTACTGAATGTATTGCCCCTGTCCACATTGAACAGGTTGCCTGTAGACAGTTCTCACATGAAGACATGCCAAAACATAGTGAGAGCATTCGACGGCACCGAAAGGAAGGTAATGGGAATGATTGAGATACCTCTCTTAATTGGTTCAAACATATACGAGGTAGATTTCTTAGTGATGGACATCAAGCCTTCTTATAATTGCCTATTGGGGAGGCATTGGATTCACTTAGCAGGGGCGGTGTAACATTCCGATTTTGGGCCTAGTCGGAACAGTGGTTTCGAAACCACAAAATCGAGGTCGAAAAAATTATTTTTGATATTATTTTATGTGCTATAGCATGATTATATAGATATTTGAAAATTTTGGTGAATTAATATTAGCAGTTGCATGCTTAATTTCAAAAAAAAAAAAAGGACTAAATCGCATAAAGAGTGAAAATTATGTTCTACTAATCAAAAATATTTTGTAGCTAAAGAAATTAAATGTGGAGGTCCTTATTGAGTAAATAGACCACTAATAATAGTGGTGGATGTACATGGAGACAAAAAAATTTAAAATGGTCAAAGTTGGTGGCTTTAGGTGACTTAATAGGTAGAATAATAGTAAAATAAAAAGAAAAGCTATCATCTTTTTATTTCTCTTTCTTCTCCACCTATTCTTACCCAAGGAAATGGCCACGGAAGCTTGAAAATTTTAGCAACTTCTAACCCTCACAAGTAAGTGATTTTTATGGTCATTTTTGATGATTTTTGTATTTTTGGAACCTTTGTAGCTTAATCTAGCTAATGAGGGGACTATTTTGCAAAATGGTTGAAAGTCTAAGGTTTTTCCATGAGAATATTCATGTTGTTTGCTACATTTTTTTATGGAAGAAAATGAATCTTGGTTGTTAAATAAACAACTTTTGTTAAGTGATTTTCATGAAAACACCTAAAATAGACCATTTTGTAAAAGTTGTAAAATAGGTGGTAATGGTGTGAAATAATGGAAAATGCGGGCTACTATAAGCATGAAAAAGGTTCAGCTATGCATGGGTAGTAAAGAAATTGAACACATTTCATTTAACGAGCCTAGGGGCAAAAGTGTAAATATGACAAAATATAGAGGCAAAAATATAATTTTACCAAAAATGTGAAATTGGGCTAATTTGAGTTGCACGATTAATAAATAAATTAAACGTGTTGTCATAGGTCAAGGAAGATGAAATTCGGAATTAGATCGGGGGAAAAGTAAGATAATCGAGTAATTAACTTATTTCGTCGTTTCATACCGAGGTAAGTTCGTATGTAAATAAGCATTAAATTTGATATGTTTAAATGCTTAACTGATATCATGTGTTATTTCGTATGTTATTATTGGATCATGAATAATATAAAATTTAAGAGATTGTATTGAAAGATCAAATTAAGAGAAATACAAGGCGGAGTATGATCGAATTTCTACATGTGATGAATTGACGGTAAAAACCATGGTTGGACCATGACAATATGTGTGCTAGTGTAAGACCATGTCTGGGACATGACATCAGCCACGATATGAGAGCCAGCGTAAGACTATGTCTAGGACATGGCATTGGCATTGATATGTGTGCTAGTGTAAGACCATGTTTGGGACATGGCATCGGCCACGATATGAGAGTCAGCGTAAGACCATGTCTAGGACATGGCATTGGTACGATACATCATGTACGAGTTTTCCCGAGTATCCTTAGTATCCCAAGAGGTTCAATGGGTAAATCCAAAGATGATGTCAAAGAAATGACAAGGTATGATTATGTTGAAAGGGTATAGGTATGTATGCAAAATTCATGAGTATTGAATTTGATGTATATGAGACATTTGGTAATAATGTAAATGAGTAAGTCATACCTATGAAAATGATCTTGTGATGACCTTGTTATGATAGGTCTATACTTATGATGTATAAATAGGTGGTAAATTTGATTGATGATCATGTGTGAGGCTTTTAGGCTAGATTAAATTGAGACATGATAAGTTTAAGTTTTGTTGTTGATGTATAGGTTAAATGGGCAAACGAATGGAATGTAAATATTTGATAATGACTAGCTATTTGAAATGGCTAGTTAAGGATATGCTTTGGTGTTATGTATGATTAAATGGATGTTAATACAAAACAATCATGCAAGAGTAAAATTAGGAATAAAACAGTTTTGGACAGCAGTAGTTGTAGAACTTTGAAAAACCACCAAAAAATTGTGGAAATAGAATTAAAGGTTCAATAAGATGTAGCAAAAGAATTTCATATTATGAAATGTTTGATTTTTTGTGGGATAGGGTTAGGATGATTTCGGAATCCCCTGTTTTTGACTTTGGAAAATCATTAAAAATAGTATAAAAATAATTACGAGTTATAATTTATATGTTTGAAATTCTTAATGAATATATTCTCAAGAGAATCAAACGGAAACATCATCTGAGTCCCGTACTAGTAAAAAATCAATTCTTAGTGAAGAAGGGTCGAAACTATCAGACAGCAGAACAGAGACGACTTTAAAGAATAAATTGTACTTATTGGCTAAACCAAAAATTATGGAAATTTTATGGAAAGGAGATATGTGAGTCTAGTTTCAGGGAAAATTAGCAAAACTAAATTTAGTGTTCTTGTAACATCCTGGAATTAGGGGCTCTGCATTTAATGTTAGCTGTATGTTTGCCCTGCTTTGTTTGTTAATTTGGTGTGTTTGAGAGTCCCGGGAAGGCTCGGGGTTAAGCTTGAGGCTTGATGAAAATTCTTTTTTTAGGCACTTTAGAGGGGAGCTGGCAGAGGCAGGTCTTAAGAATAAATACTTGTGTTTGATGACACAAGAAAAGAGGTGGTAAAGTGGCAAGAAGACACCACTTAGAGTGCATGGAAGTGGCGTCACAAGGGAGCAGTATGGGGAAGGAGTTCAAGTCGCACTAACAGCATTCAGAAGCTTTATTTTTTGCACCTAGGGAGCTAGAGTGGTGGATTCGACAAGGGCTCTTTAGGGATGAATGTTGAAGGAGTCAAAGTGTTTGAATGGATGGCTAGGAGGTGATGGTGGGGTTTGAATGAGTCAAATCGATTCAAATTGTTGGAGAGGAGTGAAGGTAGGAGAAAAATATGGGATTTGATGTTGGTGGAGTGGTGGCCGAATGTGGGAAGCTTGAAGTGGGGGGAGAGGAATCGATTTAGTGCTGGCTTGGGGTTTGCCGAATTTAGCTTTGTTTTGAGGTTATTTTTGTTGGCATTTTCGGTTTAGGGAGTGTGAGTGTGCCGTTGTGAATGTGAGCACTTTTAAGGTCCATTTTCTGGTAGCCTATTCCTTGTAAGTGCCGAAAGTCCATAACCTTCTTCATCTTTGGCAAATACTTTATCTTTTATCACGCATTTCTTTTCTCTTCCATCCTCTCTAGAACCGA
This sequence comes from Gossypium bickii, assembly GCA_025503065.1. Taxonomy (NCBI): domain Eukaryota; kingdom Viridiplantae; phylum Streptophyta; class Magnoliopsida; order Malvales; family Malvaceae; genus Gossypium; species Gossypium bickii. The sequence goes on along the minus strand of CP106714.1, from coordinate 26,939,997 downwards.
ATCATCCTTGTGGTTGCTAGCCGAATCTCTCCTCACCATTTCGGGTTCTTGCTTGAACAACTTTTTCCCTTCTTTTGTTTCCTACACTCTATTTCTCCTTAGCCGAACCTTCCCTTAATCATAACACCTCTCTTTTCCTTTTCTTTTTCCTTCCACTTTCTTTGACTCTTTTGGCCGAAACCCTCTATTCTTTTACTTCTTCTTCTAGCCTAATTCTACCTCTCATCTCTTTCTCTTTGCCTCTCTTCTCTCCTTCTTATTTTTCTAGGTAGTAGCCAAATATCCCTAGACCATTGGCTACTTGCTTCTTCTTCATAGCCAAACCTGCACCTTTCCATTGTGTTTGCTAATAGCCAAATATAGAGCCTCTTCAATCGGCATACCCTTGTTCTTCGATAAGGATATTTCTTTCCCTTGTGTTTTCTATTCATTTGATTTCTCTTTTCTCTCTTTGGTTTGGCTAATCGAAGGTTCTGATTCGTATCTTTGGGCATTGGTCGATCGTAGAGGGGCGTATTTCCATCATCTCTTCTTCGTGCGGCCTGCTTTCGAAAGGATCTTGGTAAGTGGGTGTTGGTCGAATGGGTGGTAAGGGGTTCTTTATCAGTTTGTTGGGCCAAAAGGCCACTTCTTTTGTTTACTTTGAAAACTGATTCTAATATTGGTGATATCTAGGGATTCAATCAGTTTCATAGGCCAATCTTCTAGAAGCTCGGTTTTCGTTGGTCGAGGTAAGAAGTTTCCTTTTGTTTGACACGTATTCTTTCTTTATCTCTTATTGCGTTAATCTAGTTTCCTAATTAAAGACCCTTACCATGGATGCAAGTGTGGGTCAATCTAGAGAAGGGAGCGAACCCATAGGTTCAGCTCCTAAGTTCAAAAGGCATGCAGTGTCGACAGTTCGGGATTTTCCACCGGGCTGTGGAAGAGAGCCGGCGCCTGCTTGGGATGGACAGATAGCTGTCGTCTCTGCTGGGGAAAGCGTCGACGTAGAAAGCTTAGTGTTACGCGTTATCAGGTGTGTTTACTCACACACTTTTTCTTGTTTTTGTGTTATTAACTGTAATGGCTGAAAGCCAAAATGACTGATGTGATAGGCAAAATACCCTTATGGGTAACGTTGGAGACACCGGGTAAGTTCTTCGATATTGATATTCTTGATTATATGTATGTATGGATATTCGATGTTATGCATGTATGAAATAGTACCTGTTATACATTGTGATAATGGTTGCATACATATTGTGCACGATGTAAAGAGCATGGGCTCGGGATTAAATGGAAGGAGAAAGGAGAATCAGTGACTACTGTCACGAGTGGTCTAAGTACCACGGTGGTTGAAACCATGAATGATTTAATCAGTGACTTGTCTCGGTGGTCAAGTACCACAGTGCGTTGGCCCCACGTGTGCATAATTTATCAGAGATCGTCACGGTGGTCTAAGACCACAGTGGGTTGGCCCCACGATTACATGTTATAGTGACTTTGTCACGAGTGACTGCTGTCACGAGTGGTCTGGGACCACGGTGGTCATGAACTACAGTGGCTTAATGCCACAGGTGTTTGGATGAAGAGCTAAACTGGGTTGGGCTGCATTGCATACATGTAACATGTGTCGAATTGAGTGGGCTAAGGCCCAGTTTGCATTACACGGGGATTTACACACTGAGTCTCGATGACTCACCCCTTTGCTAATCTTGCAGGTAATCAGTAGATGGCAGGTTTTGGGCCGGGACGGACTCGAGGTAGCCATGCGTTACGATTGCTTAAGTAAACTCAAACTTTATATTAAACTTATTTCTATTTCGGGATTTTAATGTGTAATAAGGCCGCTTTAACTTTATTTTTGGGGTTTTGATTTACGAGGCTTCGGCTCATTGCTACAACATCAATGAAGAGGAAAAAAAAGATGATCATCCTTGGTATCACGATATATTGTGATATGTGAAGAATTGTGAATACCCTGATCAAGCAACTGAGAATGATAAAAGAACGTTGAGAAGACTGGCCAGTGATTATGTCTTAGGTAGGGAGATCCTATACAAAAGAAGAAAGGATTAGGTGCTACTAAGATGTGTAGACACTGTTGAGGCTAAGAAAATCCTAGAAGAAGTCCATGAGGGTGTCTGTGGAACACATGCTAATGGTTTTACAATGGCCAGGAAAATCATGAGATTTGGGTATTTTTGGTCCACCATGGAAGGGGATTGCATCAATTATGTCAAGAAGTGCCATAAGTGCCAAATTTATAGGGACAAGATTCATGTGCCGCCTTCATCTCTACATGTTATGACTTCTCCATGGCCTTTCTCTATGTGGGGCATGGATGTCATTGGACCAATCTCACCAAAAGCCTCTAACGGGGATCAATTCATCTTTGTGGTCATTGATTACTTCACCAAGTGGGTAGAGGCTGCTTCATATGCCAATGCCACTAAGTCGGCAATCAGTAAGTTCTTAAAGAGGGAGATCATATGCCAGTATGGAATGCCATAAGGGATCATATCGGACAATGCATTAAACTTGAACAATAGCACGATAGTGGAAGTTTGCAGTTAATTCAAAATTAAACACTATAACTCATCACCATATCGCCCAAAAAATGAATGGTGCAGTTGAGGCGGCTAATAAGAATATCAAGAAGATTGTGGGAAGGATGACTGAGACTTATAAAGATTGGCATAAGAAGTTACCATTTGCTATTTATGCTTATCAAACATCAGTCAGGACCTCTACTGGGGCAGCTCCTTTCCCATTGTTCTATAGAATGGAGGCAGTGTTACCCATCGAAGTTGAAATTCCCTCCCTTCGAGTCTTGTCACAGCTGAAGTTGGATGAAACGGAATGGATCCAATCCCGATATGATCAGCTAAATTTGATCAAAGAGAAATGGCTGAAAGCTATCTGTCATGGCCAAATGTACCAGAAACGAATGATGTGAGCTTACAACAAAAAGGTTCGCCCTAGAGAATTCCATGAGGGGGACTTGGTATTGAAGAAAATCCTACCCCTACAAAAAGACTTCAGAGGAAAGTGGATGTCAAACTAGGAAGGACCTTATATGGTAAAGAAGGCCTTTTTCTGGACGAACGCTGATATTAACTGAAATGGATGGTAAGACTTTGCCTAATCCAGTGAATTCAGACTCGGTCAAGAAATACTTCACTCAAAAAAACACACAACAAAGAAAAGGAAAAGAAAAAGGAGAGGCCAAGGCGAAAACCCGCAAAGGGCGCTTTGAGACCAAAGGGGTTTTGAATTGAAAACCCGTGAAAGGGCAATTCAAATTTTGATCAAAGGTGGGGCATGCAGTAGTCTTGATATGCCTGAATTAACAAAGAGGAGGTATGCTACATCTTGGGGTATCGACAAAGTACTCTAGATCTCCTAAACACATGTTGAGCTCAAAATGGTCCTCAAGAAGTTTGTACAGAGAAGCTCAGGCTGTGATATCTAGGGCACTTATTTGTCCCCTTACCTATCTTGTATTCCAGCAATGTTTGCTTTCTTTAATTAATTCATTCTTTTCAAATTTTGTTCCTGATAAATTTTAGTTTCATCCATCATTATGATCCTTTTCAAGCGTTTTGCATTGAAATAACGATGAATGGAATAATAATACTTTGACAAAAGGAATTTTGTGTATTACTCTGGAAGTTTCTAAATAGTACAAGAACTTGAAACATGACTATTATTTAGAACTCACCAAGCCTAAGGGTTGGAAATCCTTGAGAAAGAAGAGTCTAAATTGTGACTAATTCTTTGGATTTTCTGTATCGGCTGAACAATAAGATAGGATATTACGTCAATAATACAACCTTGATGAACAACGAGCAATGAAAGCCTAAGCATTAAAAAGGTATCATTCTCATGACATTCTGTATTCATAAAAATATCATTCATAACACATCTAGTTAGGAGCATTTGATTCATTCTGATCATTGCATCCTAATCATTGGGCATAAGCATAGGCCCATGAAATCGATTCTACAGGTCATGTCCCCAGAGGACGGTGTAGCAACATCGGTGAATCCACAAATCTCATCTCCCTGAAGTAGCAGTGGAGCAGATTGAAGTCGTAAATCTTATCTCCTTGAAGTTGCAATGGAGTATATTGAAGATGGCGAATATGATTTCCTTGAAGTTGCAGTGGAATAGATTGAAGCTACAAGTTGCAAACCTTATCTCCTTGAAGTTGCAGTGGAGCAAGTTGAAATTACCAATCCTTATCTCCTTGAAGTTGCAGTGGAGCAGATTGAATATAGTGAATCTTATTTCCCTAAAATTGCATTGGAAAAGATTAAAGCTGCAAGTCACAAATCCTATACCTTTGAAGTTGCAGTAGGTTGGATCAAATCTACCAAAACCAAACCTTATCCCCCTGAAGTTGCAGTGGAATAGGCCTTATGTAACACCCCATACCCTAGTCTGAGGCTAAGACCCGATACGAGACATTATTATACTTGATATTTCTTAAACATGTACTTACGGGCTATAAAATTTCGTTCCGAATTAAAAACTTCTCTTTCTTAGTCAAATCATACATTTCATGGGCCTACGAGGCCTCAGACTTTCGTCCCGAAACTTTCGAAACCCATCTGGAAACTTTCTCTCAAAACAGGGGTCACACACCCGTGTAACTTGGGACACGCCCGTGTATCACTGAGACATGCCCATGTCTCCTACCCGTGGTGGATACTGACAAATCACAGACGGCCTTGGCACGCCCGTAGCCCTAGCCCTTGTGTCATACTTTGATATACTAACTTATGACACTGAGGTGCATGGGACACATGGCTATACACTAGGGAGAACTATATCCAGTACAATTACAACAACTTAAGCCATCATCGATGGCTATACACAACCAAAATATAAATTCTCTTAGGCCAACACAATTTGGCTACATCAGTTAGAATTTAATCAAATTTAAAAGAATCCCTATATATGCCATGACTCATAAGAACTCGAAATACCATACGAGGAGTCTACTCGATAGTGTGAAAACATCTTTGGCAGCCTCCAACTCGAGCTAGTTAAAAACCTATAATGGATGGAAAAGAGAAAAAGAGTAAGCAAATATGCTTAGTAAGTTCATCTGTATAAAACTGAAAATTTCTAATATTCATTGAATATCCATGACCACAAGGTATTATAATAAATTCTCTCGTAAATTCATGGTTACTTACTCAACCACTTTTGAAGCTTACTCATTCTACCTCTTACCACATTCTTACCATGCCACAAGCTAATTGCTCGTTTAATTAGCATACATTCCTACACTGATCACCACATGATCATATAAACAACATATCAAGCATTTTCAATAAGTCATTCATACTACTAATCTCTCGGTGGTTTCGTACTTAGCCCACCATTGAATCTCTAATAGGGTAGTATCGCACATAGCCCACCAATCATTCATACTTATGGTGATTTCACACTTAGCACACCAATCGTTTATACTTATGGTGATTTCACACTTAGCTCACCAATCATTTATAAGCGATGGTATCGCACACAGCCCATCGATTACTAATTAATCAGATGGTAACGCACATAGCCCACTGATAACAATATAATTGATGGTATCGCACTTAGCCCATCATTAACATCAATAAGGTGATATCGTACATAGCTCATCGTTATTTTACACTCATGGATGGTAATCCACATGTATATTTTTATTTCAAATGTTCAACCAAGAACATCCTCACACATTTCTATTCTTACTTAACTTTCTCGGATTCTCGTTCGCATTCACACAATGCATTAATAAATCTATTTCATACAACTAAGGTGTATCGATTACACATAACCCACTAGGGGTTCACCATATACTAAATTCATCTCAAATTGTTAGATAACACTATTGAGTCTCATACGCATAGTGTCCCATTAACATAATACTCAAATTGTCTCTCTTCTTAAAAAGTTCTTGGAAATTCTTGCTCTTTTCTTGCTTTCTTCATTTTTCCACTTCTGGTGGTGAGAAAATTTATTACGACCAGTCCTCATGACTATTATTATAGTCTAATTTACTATATCCATGTCAAAGAAAATGTTTTTCAAATTTATTACATATTGTTACATTCTCTTCAAGGAATAGTTAGGTTTCGTGGTTAAAACTTTTGTTCAATCATAAGTAAATTTTTTTCCGTGATATTGCTACCATAAGAGCATATTTGAATCATGAAAAGTTGAATAAGTTCTCTCTTGCAAGGTTCTCATCAGTAATATTTTTCCACATAATTGTAATTGAGAACTTATTCTAAATACTATAGAGTTATACTCACAGTTTTAAAAAAACTTGCAACTTCAAGTGCATCCAACCATCGAGCTTTAGATAGATTTGCCATATTCTATTGCCCATTGTAAGCTCGAAAGGATCAACTCGAGATTGACGATAGCTTTGAGAAGTTGTGGTGGAAGCAACAAAAATTGTGCAACAATGATCACAAAGATTTATAGTGGTTCGGCCCCAATTGCCTACTCCACTACCTTAACTTTCCACAACTAAGGATTTTCCCAAATTCACTAATTTGGCAACCTTTGAGGACAAGATTTAATCTTACAATCTCTCTTAACACTTAGACCCCAAAATCTTAAGGTACAACTCCCTTAAGGTTTCTACCCAAACCTTAAGAATAAACCCTCTCTCAAAAGAGATACAAATAAGAAAACAAAGAAAACAATCCTCACAAGATTAGGGTTTTTTCCAGTTAAGCACAGATAGAAAGAAGAATACTTGAGCTAAATGAATACAATGAAAACTCACAAGTGTCTACAAGAAAAGGTATGAAAGAATTAAGCTCTAGGTTGTTTTGATTTATCTTTAAGCTTTACACGTTGCTCTTCTTGTTGCTAGACCTTTGGAAGATGGTAGTTATACCCTCTAATTGATTGCCAACCGTCGTAATAGATAGAGTCGTTGGGGATGAAATACCAGGTTATTAACTGCACCTACAACAACGAATATCGATACCCACTAAAAAGGTATCAATATTTTTTGTAGTTAATACAGATTTCAGTGATCGTTGGAGAAGGAATATCGATACCTTAGGAAACATATCGATACCTTAAGAAAAGTATCGATACTAGATCGATACCTACCAGGGTTTGAAAGAAACAAAATATCAATTTGGTATCAATTATCAGAGGGGTCTCGATATCTTGTAAAATAGCGATACTTTGACAAAAAGTATCGATACTTTTTGTCCTGGAGCAATTCTAACTTGTTTGAAAATTGTTAAAACATATTTGAAAATGTTTGTCTCAATTGAAACCATTTCAACTTGATTTTATCAAATTGCTCAACTTTACTTTTATTCAAAAACACTTTAATTTGTTATATCAAAACATATTATCCAATAATGCTTAGTTTAACAATCTCCTCCTTTTTGATATAACGAAACATTTTGTAAATTTGAATAAAAGTCATTTTATTAATAAAAGTCATTTTCAATTTAAGATCCCCATATATAAAAATCATTTTCAATTTAAGACATAAATATTTGGAGCATAAATACTTGAAATAAGCAGAAATTTGACATTCATTTTGATTTGAAAATTTGGTCACTAATCTTGGCATATAAGTAATCAATCAGCCATTAAAATTTACCTTTCTCTTCTCACCTTTTTGTTATATAAAAAAATAAAGTAAAACTTAAGAGGAAAAGAATGTGGTTAGTTCAAAGATAAATATTATCAAATATCATTAAGGTGCAATCACATAGAATTTGCATCTGTTCACTTTAAAGTAATGCACCTTACCTACAAACATATAATTAAGTTTTTGGTACCCAATTTATTTTGGGTCCATAATCATTAGTCTTCAAAATCTTAGTCTCTTTAAGTATCCATTTTAAAGGAGCTTCTTTGTCTTGAACAGCACTAAGTCCTTTAGGGACCCATACACTCTTAACAAGTTTTCCCTTGTAAAATCTTGAGGGACCTCTATGTTTATAGTAATTAAAGCTATTTTTAACAAAGTTTTGTTTTTAATTTTCTCCTTTTTCAAAAACTTTGTTAGAGTGAGCTTTTTCACTCTTAAGCAACTCAAGTTGCTTTTGATAATCCTCATAACCTTTTAAAAGTAAATTATGCAAGTCTAAATTTTTATTTCCAAAGTCATTAATAATTTCTTGCATTTTGTTTACTTTCTCTTCAAGTTCATGATTGGTTTTGGAAAGTAAGTCATTTTCATTTATCAATTTTGAAACATTTTTCTTGTGTTTTGACATCATGACTTCAAATTTCAAACCCAAATCATAATAGGCATCTTGCAACTCATGTAATACCCCAAACATGGCCTAGAAGTTACGCCCGAATCTGGCGTGTCACAATGAAGTGTTTTTCGAAAACCATGTTTTTATTGAAAACCCTCCTTGTTTAAAAGCTTAAGTAAAATCCCAGTTACGTTAGTTTTATTCCCAAAACTTTTTTTAAGTTACGGAAGCTAATTTTGAAAGTAATTGATTTACGAAAAGATTAAGTCATAAAACCATTTAAAAAAATGTTGCGAAAACGTAGTGTTGTTTTAAAATAGTAAACATTTCAGAAAACTGCGATTTACTTCTAACAGATATAAATTAAAATAAAACCAATCTAAAATTTGAAGTGTGAAAACTTTAAAAGGCCTTATTACAACCCAAATCAAAATATTTTAAAGTAGATAATCAAAATAGAAAACATAAGCAGTGTGTGGTCTTCTCCGAGTCCCTCGCAACTCCGAACCGTCAAAGGCTGGGGATTACCTGCACAGTTGAAAACGGGGTGAGTTTATGAAAACTCAGTATGTAACCCCCTTTCTAGAGTAACACTCAATATACAGAAACAGAACCCGAAGTAGTCTAGGCCAAAGCCCTTTAACAGTAACAGTACAGTATAGATCAGAGCATACGTGGGCCAAGCCCACTACAATATCATTTGGGTCACAACCCATAACAGAATCAATTATGCCTAGCCCAAACCAATAACAGATCTCATAACAGATATGCAATAGTATGAGGATGCATCCCATCCCAAATCCAACCCTGCACTCCATTTCCCTTCCAACCTACACTCCGCGGCCAGAGATGAATATCAACCCACCCATCCCTACACTCCAAAGGTAGCACCAACAAGGGCACTACTCAAATGTTGCGACAAAAGGTCATAAGCATATATATACGGCTCTAAGCCTTCATTAGCGGTATTACAATTGGCACAAAGCCATCAGTAACTGTATTATGTTTGGCACATAGCCATCAGCGACGGTAATATAATCGGCACACAGCCTTGGGTAAATATGATCAACACAGAGTCATCGATATATATGTTAGGCACATAGCCACGGGTAAATACGATTGGCACAAAGCCATAATCAAGATGGCACAGAGCCATATTTAGATTACGCGGCTTTAAGCCGTCCGTTGGTCCACAGTCGTCGTGTGACCCGTGCGACTTTAACAAATAAATACTGGATCCACAGTCATCATGCGACCCATGCGACCCTACCAGAACATCCTCCTTATCAATGTCCCAACCCCATGCAATATGTCGTGTATGTCATGCTCAATCATCACACGTGTATGCAAAATGGCCATGCTCAGTAACAGTCATTTCAACACATATTAACAGCATATCAGCCACACGCCCACAGTCAAGTCAGTTAAAACACAGTCATACGATCACAGTCAAATTAGTCATTTACCTATAAGGGCAAAACAGTCATTTACCCTATAAGGGTATTTCAGTAATTCTACCCTTCAAAGGTATTTCGATAATTCTACCCTATAGGGGTATTTCGGTAATTCTACCCTATAGGGGTATTTCAGTAATTCTACCTTATAGGGGTATTTCGATAATTTCACAAATTAGGGGTATTTTGGTAATTTTGCAAATCGAGGGTATTTTGGTAATTTCAAAAATCGATGGTATTTCGATAATTTGAAATCGAGGGTATTTCAAAATTTTCACAAATCGAGGGTATTTCAATAATTTCGCAAATCCAGGGTATTTCGGTAATTTTGCAAATCGAGGGTATTTCAATAATTTCACAAATTGAGGGTATTTCGGTAATTTTAAAAACTGAGGGTATTTCGATAATTTTGCAAATTGGGGGTACTTTGGTAATTTCGTAAACTGAGGGTATTTCGGTAATTTTCAAACTAAGGGTATTTCAGTAATTTTCCAAACTGAGGGTATTTTGGTAATTTCACAAATCAGGGGTATTTCGGTAATTTTGTAATCCGAAGATATTTCCGTAATTTCACAAATCAGGGGTATTTTGGTAATTTTGCAATCCGAGAGATTTCAGTAATTTCATAAATCATGGCTATTTTTGTAATTTCACAAAACAAGGGGTATTTCGATAATTTTACAATCTGAGGGTATTTCGGTAATTTCACAAATCAAGGGTATTTCTGTAATTTCACAAATGGGGGTATTTCGGTAATTTTACAAACCAAGGGTATTTCAGTAATTCTATAAACCAAGGGTATTCTAAACAGAGATAACAATGCGAATGGGCCTAAGGCCCATTCTCGGCCCAAGTGGGGCCACACGCTAGTGTGGCCCATTTAGCCCAAATCTAGCCACAGATATGAGATTCACATAGACCAGTCCAATATCCACTACACAATCATACAATTTATTCATATGGGCCCACGGGCCCATTAGCCCCACATGGCCCAAACAGCCTAACCCACAAGAGCACTCATGATTGCCTCAACTATCGCGTCGAAGCCCCCACACGTGCGCTCGCACGCTCGTGTGGCTACCATTGCCGTGTGATCGGCATTTCGGCATTTGCCGCTCTACAGCTAAAGTAGTGCGAAATACACACCTGATAGGAATCTGAAGTTGCTAATCTGCGCTCCGAGCACTCCTATGCCCAAACGCCCACCAAGGTATCCTTACTCTCCTCATAGATTGCTCTATTTAAAGCCAACTTCTCACCTTCCCTCACGCTAGCTTTCCGATGAGGGATCCTACCTTCAGCGGAGTTTAATTCCATCTCAAACACTTGCCTTCCCATTTTAGCAAAATAAATATCCCCTTTTTGCTTGCAATGGGATTCGAACTCAAGCTCCCTTGTAACATAATCCACCTCGCTAGCCGCTTTACCAGCTAGCTCCTTGTTGTCTTAAAACATGCACAACTAAATATAAGTCTATGGCCAAAGTCTAAGTTCCTTTAAAAAAAGAAATCAAAATGAAATGCAAGCGCCAAGACTTGAACCTTGGACCCCTTGCTTCCTTGTGTGGCGCCATTCCCTTGTCTCCTATGTGGCGTCATTTGCCACTAGACCGCAACTCCTTTTGTGTCATTTTTCTCTACATTTTATTCTTAAAGCCTACTTACTAACTCCCAGGGCTTTACTCACCTAAAACCAAAATTTTCCTAAAGCCCAAGTTTGATCCTGAGACGTCATAGAAGCCCCCTAACCTTCCAAAATCACTCACCTAATAGGTCCAACTTGCATTAGTGCCGTTCTCTCGTTCTCAAAAATTTTAAACGCTCTCACGCCCTAGGCCTAAATTTGGGGCGTTACAATTCATAAAAGAATAATCATTTAAAGTAGATGAGTTAGAAGTTACCTTAGGATCATTGATGGCCATAAGGCATAAGTTGGCTACTTCATCATCGGATGAATCTTCATCACTCCAAACAGCAACATAGGTTTTTTGTTTGCTAGACCCCTCCTTTTTAAGTTGAGGACAATCATACTTGATTGTCCCAGTTTCTTGCACTCATAGCAAATAATATGATCTTTCTTCTTGGTAGATTTAAGCTTAAGTCATTCCTTCTTTTGAAATTCTCTTCCTTTGTTGGACCTTATAAATCTCTTGAATCTTCTAGTAAACATCTCCATCTTTTTATCTTCATCCACCTCTTCACTTGATTCATTGTCGTTATTAGTGGTGAATTTTAGAGCTTTACCAACATTCTTCTTCATAATTCTTCTTCACTCCCTTTGTTAAGTCTCATCTCATGTGTAAGCAAAGAATCGATAAGCTCGTCAAGGAAGATTGATTTGAGATGCTTTGATTCTTCTATTGCTCTCACTTTATCTTTTCAAGATGTTGGGACACTATTGAACATTTTCTTCACCATCTCTTTGTTGGGATAGATCTTTCCAAGGGCTTTGAGACCATTGATGATGTGGCTGAAGTGGTCAGACATCTCCTTGATTCCTTATTTTGATTTTTCTTTAAACAACTCATAATGAAGGGTGAGAAGACTTTTCATTGACTCCTTAACTCTACTTGTCCCTTCATGGGTGACTTCAAGCTTGTCCCATATTTATTTGGCATTGTAGCACAAGGAGACTCTATTGTACTCATTTGCACCAAGAGTACAAAATAGAGTGTGCATAGCTTTTGTGTTGAATTGTATCTTCTTATTATCTCTTTCATTCTATTCCTTTGGGATGTAACACCTTCGACCCTCTTCATTTGAATAAATGGTCCATTTGTAATTATCCTCCAAATTTCATAGTCATTGGCTTGGATGAATAGTTTCATTCTTGTTCTCCAATATGAGTAGTTGGAGACATTAAATAGAGGAGGCCCCATTGTGGAATGCCTTTCTCCCAATATGGTGGAATTTGGCTCGGAAGTGGACATCATTTTGTAAAACGAGTAGATAGTCATTTAAGCTTCTTCGAGGATCTTCTCTTGGTTGTTAAACATTCTTTAGAGACTAGCTCTGACACCAATTGTTAGCTAGAAAGGATCAACTCGAGATCGATGATAGGGAGGTTGAATCAGCCTTTGAAAATTTGTGATGGAAGCAACAAAAATTGTGAAACAAAGAACTCAAAGATTTATAGTGGTTCAGCCCCAATTGCCTACTCCACTACCTTAGCTTTCCACAACTAAGGATTTTTCCAAATTCACTAATTTAACAACCTTTGAGGACAAGTTTTAACCTTACAATCTCTCTTAAGACTTATACCAAAAAATTTAAGATACAACTCCCTTAAAGTTTCTACCCAAACCTTAATAATAAACCCTCTCTCAAAAGAGATACAAATAACTAAACAAAGAAAACAATCCTTACAAGATCAGGATGTTTGCTAATTAAGCACAAATACAAAGAAGATCACTTGAGCTAAATGAATACAATGAAAACTCACAAGTGTCTACAAGAAAATGTATGAAAGAATTAAGCTATAGGTTGTATTGATTCATCTCTAAGCTTTGCACATTGCTCTTCTTGTTGCTAGACCTTTGGAAGCTGGTATTTATACCCTCTAATTGATTTCCAACCGTTGTGGTTGTTGTGGAAGTAAATATAGTCATTGGGGATGAAATACTAGGTCATTAGCTGCACCTACAGCAAGGAGTATCGATACCTACTAAAAGGGTATTGATATTTTTTGTAATAAATGCAGATTTCAGTGACCATTGGAGTAGGAATATCAATACCTTAGGAAATATATTGATACCTTAAGAAAAGTATTGATACCAGATCGATACCTACTAGGTTTTAATGAAACAGAATGTCAATTTGGTATCGATTATCAGAGGGTGTCGATATCTTGTAAAATATCGATACTTAGATAATAAAAAAAAAGTATCGATACTTTTTGTCCTAGAGCAGTTCTAACTTGTTTGAAAATGGTTAAAACATATTTGAAAATATTTGACTCAATTGAAATCATTTCAACTTGATTTTATCAAATTACTCAACTTTACTTTTATTCAAAAACACTTAATTTTTATATCAAAACATATTATCCAATAAGGCTTAGTTTAACAATTTCTCATAAGTAGATCTTTCACAGTCAAGTATTTCATTCTCAACTCCTTAACGGGGATGATGACAAAAGAATATTACAAAGATAGTCACGATCAATTCAATTTATAACAAGAGTAATAAATATAAATCAATAATCCAATCCTCTTTTTGTTCATATGAAATATAATTTTTCCTCATTTACAATCTCAATATGAGATCCATTTTAAAACCAATGAATTAATCATCACAAGATATTAATATATTAGCTCTTCTGGAGCTTTCAACTAATTTTGTACTATCAAATATTGGAATAATATTTGTTTGTTTCATTACTGAATAAGATAAATATTTTCTATCTGTAATGATAGAATTCATTACTACATTCTCATATTCAAATAATATTAACATAAACAAAATATTTGGGCATACGCCACATATGTGGCCAATAATCTTTCATATTACATTGATAACGTTAGTTATCTTTACCCTTTGAAAAGTTTTCTTGAGAACTCTTATTCTTCTCTTATTTATTACTATGTTCCTACTTTTAGTGGTCTATGATTATATATTTTATTTTCTTTATATTTGCATTCACTTTAGGGAATGTAACAAATCTAGTAGGATAGACTTCTAAACACCTCCATTGATTCTTTATTTCATAATCACCATCGCAAAACATGTGTGGATTTCAAATTAGAATATATCTATTCACGTTGTCATGATTAGTCTCCAATTATAATAAACATGATATAATAAATAAATCATAATAAAATACACCTGAGATTCTTTAACATCATTATTATCACCTTGGCTATTATCACGAGTACTATTACAAGTAGTAAAACAACTTTGTTTTCGTAATAACATTTATAATCTAAGAGTAAAAAAAATCATTTAATAAACAAAATCAAAATTTTCGTGTACGATACTTGAAAGTTATTTGATACACATTGTACCAAATTTCAATACCACATATATATTATAAAATCTTATGAAGCTTCTAATCAAATATTTATACTTTCAATTTAAAAGATATAATACAATCATTCAACATTAGCAAGTTAATAAGACTCAGTATATCCTATCAAAATATTAAACTATGGTAGGTTAATAACACTTTCCACCATAATTTTAATCAAATTATAAGAATATTTAATGACAAGAATTTAATAATCAAATCTTTAAACATCTAAATATTATGCATTTGTAATTTAATAAAAAAACTAAAAGAAACCTTAAAGTAATAATATTTTTCATAAAATAATTTTACCAAAAATCAATAAACAAAGGAGAAAAATATACCACGTAAGGATTATATAGTTTTTTTTTTTTTGCATAAAAGATTATAAAAAAGTTTAGAGATTTATGTGTACTTGAGTGGTTAAAGGCTCTAATAATTACTCATAGTGCGCAGGCCTCAATTAAAATAGCAGCAGATCTAGGAGACAATCAACAACAGAAAATTTTGGGAAATTTTTGTGACTCATAGAGAAAAACAATTAAAAGAGAATGGAGTTGATAACGTGTTATAAAATAAAAGGATTGTAACAGCCCGATTTTAGGGCTAGTTGGAACAGTGGTTTCGGTACCACTAATCTGAGGCTGGAGAAATTATTTTTAATATTATTTTATGTATCATGGCATGATATATAAGTGTTTGAAAATTTTGGTGATTTAATTTTAGTGATTACATGCTTAATTTTGAAAAAGGACTAAATCGCGTAAAGGGTGAAACTTTTGTTTCAAGCTAAAGGTGTTAAATAGATATGGAACACTAAAGTAGAGGTCCTTATTGAGTAAATAGACCAAAATTATGGTGGCTGGACATGGAATTTCTAATTAGAGACAATGTCATAAAATGGTCAAAATTAGGTGACATTAGGTGACTTGTTTAATAAAAAAAATAAAACAAAAATAGAGGAGGCTATCATCTTCTCTTCACCACCGAAATTCTCAGCAAAAAAGGGGGGGTTTTGAGAGCTCAAATTTTAGCCAAGCTTTTCTCTAGCAAATCAAGAAAAACGGAGTCTGGACCTAAACCGGGGGAAGACCAAGCTAGTAGAGTAATTCAATCTAGTCGCCCACTTTTTGTATACCGAGGTAAGTTGTACGTAATACAACTTTATTGTTATTATGTATTGAACAATTAATATGGCATAAAGTGTTTGACCATTGTTGTTAATATGCATGATGAGAATTGATGTATTCTAGTGTAAGACCATATCTGGGACATGGCATTGGCCACATTATGAGAGCCAGTGTAAGTCCATGTCTGGGACATGGCATCGGCATTGAGACGAGAGCTAGGGTAAGACCATGTCTGGGACATGGCATCGACCTCGACATGTGAGCCAATGTAAGACCATGTCTAAGACATGGCATCGGCATTTTACCCTCTTGTATAAGGCTCATCAGATATCCTTTAGTATTCCAAATGGTTCCACAGGTTATTTAAAGCTTATGATAAATATATGAATGATATAATCATGTTGTGAGTGGTACAGGTTCTTACTCGAAACTCATGAGATATGAGCTTAGTTATGATGCCTTAATGGTAAGGATGAAATTGAGTAAGTTTTATCTATGAGAATGATTTCGGGACGATATTGTAATCTTTGGCTTATACTTGTGATGTGTAAATATATAGTAAATCTACCATTGTTAAATCAAGAATGTTGTACTGGTTTATAATATGCTATGTGTTTAAAGATGCATGGTTGATGTTGTTACTTATTTACATGCAACTTACTAAGCTTTATGCTTACTCCCTCTCTTTTCCATTTTCTTATAGTGACGCCAACCTAGCTCGAGGATCAAAAGACGTCAGAGGCATCGATCACACTATTAATTGGAGCATTTGGTATAGTTAGCCTTATTATTTTAAGTATGGCATGTATAAGGACTGGGTCTTTTTGTTAAGTGTCATATTGTTTTGGCCATATGTGTTGGCTTGTCATGAAGTTGATCCATTTTGTCTAAGGCCATGGATAATGGCTAATATTTGTTGTTGATTTATGTAATTGATGATGTTTTTCATGAATGTGCAATTTGCATGGTGAAATATGTGGAGTGTTAATGCATGAATGAGTAAGTTGCATGATTGGATTGATAATGTATGTGATAAGTTTTGCATGTGAATGGAGTGTAGTGGCCTTGATGTGTGTATGTCTTGGTTGTGGCTGATTTGGTCAGATGTTTATGTGTGGATTTGTGTTACTTGATGTGGCTTATGTTGGTGCAAGTAAGGGTGGCAAAAGGGCTTGGTAAATAGCCTTGTTTTTGCCCACATGGGTAGACACACGGGCGCGTGTCTAGGTTGTGTTTGACACACAGTCTGCCCCATGGTCATGTAGTCCAGTCGTGTGTCCCATGCACCTTAATTTGGTAAAACAGAATACCCCGTAGTAACACACGGGCTGAGGCACGACCGTGTGTCTCAACCGTGTGGATGACACGGCCATAATACAAGGGCATGTGCCCAAGCCATGTGAAGTCTTCACCTTAAATGTGAAATTAAATTCACCACACGGCCTAGCACACGAGTGTGTGCCTTGGCCGTGTGACCCTAAAATGTTGTTGACGTTAGAAATAGAATGTTAAGGTTTTAACACATGGGCTGAGACACGGGCCATGGACACGGGCATTTGCCAGGCCGTGCAAAAACCCCTGTAGGTTTGAAATGAAAAATAAATCCACACGACTAGGGACATGGGCGTGTGTGACGACACGGTCTGCCCACACGGGCATGTCCCTTGCTACACAGGCATGTGCCCCTATTTTCAGTGAAATTTTCCAAAGTTTTCTAAAGCGCCTAGTTTAGTACCGAGCCATTTCTAAAGTATGTTTTAGGCCTCGTAGGCCAATATTAGGGACTTTAAGATAAAGTTTGAAAAGTTTTAAATTTGAACGAAATTTCATAACCCGGAAATGTTTGTATGCAAGTTATTAAATTAGGTAACGCCTCATACCTTGTTCCGGCATAGGATACGGGTAAGGGGTGTTACATTTAGTGGTATCAGAGCTATGGTAGTCAATTCTTGGACTAACCTAGCGTGTGTACGAGTCTAGCTATACATGCCATATATGAATTATGATAGTGTGGCGGCCCTTGACAATTTAAAATGTGTTTTTATATAGTAAATGGATCCCGACAGAGCAGTGGTGGATGATGTCGAAAGTAATACACCGGCTCCCGCAGAAGGGACCGCGCCAGTTAAAAGTGGGCCCGTGACATTGAGTCAAGGCGGAGGGGCTAGAGAAGCCTTCCTCCATATGATGAATGCTTGGTATTTGGAGTTTGTTTGTGCAAACCCGAACGCTCCAACTCCTCTACACCCTCCAATCCCTCAGCCTACCCCTATAGTTCCCCAAGTAGTGGAAGTGGTTAGAAGGGAAAACATCCAGTTGACAGAATTCGGAAGCAAGGAGCTGAGGAATTTCGGGCGAATATAGACTATGACCTAGAAAGAGCAGAGTTTTGGATAGAAAACACCATTAGGGTATTCGACTAACTATTTTGCACACTTGAGGAGTGTATAAAGTGTGTTGTGTCACTCTTACGAGACTCGGCTTACCAATGGTGGAACACCCTTGTGTCAATTGTACCAAGGGAGAGGTTTACATGAGAATTTTTGCAAGAAGAGTTTTGAAAGAAGTATATTAGCCAAAGGTTATCGGTAAAAAAAAAAAAGGAATTTCTTGAGCTAAAACAAGGTCGAACGATGGTAACTGAGTATGAGCGTGAGTTTGTAAGGTTCAGCAAATACACTCGGGAGTGTATATCCACTGAAACCATCATGTGTAAGAGGTTTGAGGACGGATTAAATGAAGACATTCAACTATTAGTTGGCATCCTGGAATTAAAAGAGTTTGTGGCGCTTGTTGAGAGAGTGTGCAAGGCTGAAGAATTGGCCAAAGAGAAAAGAAAAGATGAAATCGAGTCTCGTGACTCGAAGAAAAGACAGTTGAGGAAATCATTTCAGTCCTCCTTCAAGAAATCAAAAGAGTTCACTACTCGATCAAATACTCCAGCAGGGTTTTCGAACAGAAATAAGAATAAGTAGTATACAGTGTCTAAAGCTCAAACCACTTCTATCGCAAGTGTTGGTAGTGCTTGACCGAATAGACCGGAATGTTCACAGTGCGGTAGACGTCATTTCGGTGAGTGCCAAGGAAATGAAAGAGGCTGTTTCAAATGTGGGTCACTGGACCATTTTATTCGTAGTTGTCCTGAGATAGTCGAGAAAGATAGAGATCAAGGTGTGAGATTGGGTAACGCTTCTTCTAGAAGTAGACCACAAAAGAACCTGGAAAGTGGGGCTAGCAGTAGAGGTGCGCCTAGAGATTCTGCCGTAAGTTCTGAGGGCCGAGCGCTTGCAATGACTTATGCCATTCGCGCTTGTGAAGAGGCATCGTCACCGGATGTGATTACAGGTACTTTTTCTCTTCGCGATATTTCTGTTGCTACTTTGATTGATCCGAGGTCTACCCATTCCTATGCCTGTATAAAATTGGTGTCTAGCATGAATATGCATGTTGAGTCTGCAGAATTTGTGATAAAAGTGTCAAACCCATTAGGCAAGCATGTGATAGTTGACAAAGTGTGTAGAAACTATCCTTTGATGATTAGAGGTCATTGTTTTTCGGCTAAATTCATGCTACTACCATTTGCTGAATTTGACCTAATTCTTGGCATGGATTGATTGATCGTTCATAGCATGCTAGTAAACTGTGGTAGTAAGTTTATTGAACTGAAATGTGAAAATGGGATATTATTTGGGTTGAATCAGGTGAACTGGATAGCTTACCTGTGTTGATTTCTTCTATGACTGCTGGGAAATACATGAGAAAAGGGTATGAGTCCTATCTTGCATTTGTGTTGAATACCAAAGAGTCGGAAGTAAGGATTAAGTCAGTGCCTGTGGTATGTGAGTACCTGGATGTGTTTCCGAAGAAGTTGCCCGGATTGCCTCCAACTAGGGAAGTCGAGTTTGGTATTGAGTTGGTCCCTGGTACAACACATATTTCGATTGCCCCATATAGGATGGCACCGTTGGAGTTAAAAGAGTTGAAGGTTCAGCTATAAGAGTTAACGGATAAGGGTTTTGCGAGACCGAGCTATTCTCCGTGGGGTGCTCTAGTACTTTTTGTGAAAAAGAAAGGTGGTTCAATGAGGCTATGTATAGATTATAGACAACTAAACAAGGTAACCGTAAAGAACAAGTATCCCTTGCCTAGAATCGATGATTTTTTTGACCAATTGAAGGGAGCCACAGTGTTTTCTAAGATAGACTTGAGGTCTGGTTACTACAAGTTGAGAGTTAAGGAGCAGGATGTGTTGAAAACTACATTTCTGATGAGGTTTGGTCACTATGATTTTTTAGTTATGCCTTTTGGTTTAATGAATGCTCCTACTGTATTTATGGATTTGATGAACCGTATTTTCTGATCGTACTTGGATAAATTTGTTGTTATTTTTATTGATGATATACTAATTTATTCTCGTGATGAGACCGAACATTTATTTGAGAACGGTTTTACAAACTTTGAGAGATAAACAGTTGTATGCTAAGTTTAGTAAAAGTGAGTTTTGGATTTGAGAAGTCAGATTTTTGGGGCACATTGTTTCGGGTGATGGTATTCGAGTTGACCTAAGTAAGATTTCAGCAATTGTTGATTGGAAATCGCCAAGGAATGTATTCGAGGTTAGAAATTTTCTAGGCTTAGCCGGTTACTACAGACGATTTGTTAAAGGATCTTCCATGATTGCAACTCCGATAACAAAATTGTTGTAGAAATATGTCAAGTTGAAATGGATAAAAAAGTGCCAACAGAGTTTTGAGAAACTAAAGGCATTGTTGACTAAGGCTCCAGTTTTAGTACAACCTGAACCGGGAAAAGAATTTGTGTTTTATAGTGATGCATCCTTGAATGGATTGGGTTGTGTACTTATGCAAGAGGGCAAGGTAATAGCTTATTCCTCAAGACAACTGAAACCACATGAGAAAAACTATCAGACTCACGACTTAGAGTTAGCCACCGTAGTGTTTGCACTGAATATTTAGAGACACCATTAGTATGGCGAGAGATGCCGAGTATTCATCGACCATAAAAGTCTAAAGTATTTGATGACTCAAAATGAACTAAACCTTCACCAACGGAGATTGCTAGAGCTCATAAAAGATTACGAACTGGTGATCGACTATCACCCGAGAAAGGCAAATGTAGTCGTCGACGCATTGACTAGAAAGTCATTGTTTGCCTTAAGGGCTATGAACTCTCACTTGATTGTAACCGATGATGGTTCTATTCTAGATGAGTTGAGAGCTAGTCTGATGTTTCTCTAAGAGATTGGTGAAGCTCAGAAATGTGATAAAGATTTGCAAGCCAAGATGGCTCAATGCGAGACGGGTAGTGAATCAGACTTTTGGATTGGTACTGACGGTTGTTTGATGTTTCGAGATAGGATTTGTGTACCTAAAGACGATGGGCTTATTCAGAAGATTTTACAAGAGGCACATAGTGGTTGTTTGTCTATCCACCCGGGTAGTGTGAAAATGTATAATGATTTGAAGAAAATATATTGGTGGTCGGGAATGAAAAGATACATCTCAGAGTTTGTCTCTAAGTCTTTAATTTGTCAGCAAGTGAAGGATGAACACCAAGTACCTTTGGGTTTACTTCAGCCTGTGATAGTCCCCGAGCGGAAATGGGACCGTATTACTATGGATTTTGTGTCTGGATTGCCGTTGACGCCAAGGAAGAAAGATGTTGTATGGGTTGTGGTTGACAGGCTAACAAAGTTAGCTCATTTTATACTGGTCTGTACTGACTATCTGCTTGAGAAATTGACTGATTTGTATGTTTCTGAAATTGTGAGACTTCACGGAGTACCCTTGTCGATTATTTTTGAATTTGAGGTTTACCTCACGATTTTGGAAAAAGTTACAAGAAGCTTTAGGGACAAAGTTAAATTTTAGCACGAATTTCCATCCACAAATCGACAGTCAGTCGGAGAGAGTAATTCAGAGTTTTGAAGACATGTTGTGGTGTTGTGTCCTTGAATTCCAAGGTAGTTGGGAAAAGTATTTACCGTTGGTAGAGTTCTCCTACAACAATAGCTATCAGTCGACTTTGAAAATGGCACCTTATGAGGCTTTGTATAGGTGTAAGTGCCGAACGTCCTTATATTAGACCGAACTCAGAGAAAATCAGATTCACAGGGTTGACTTAGTCAATGAGACCGAAGAGAAAGTAAAGGTAATTCGTGACTGTTTAAAGGCCGCTTTGGATAGACAGAAATCCTACGTGGATTTGAAACGAAAAGAAATTGAGTTTCAAGTCAGTCATAAGGTGCTTTTGAAAGTATCCCCGTGGAAAAAAGTCCTTAGACTCGGTAAGAAAGGAAAATTAAGTCCATGTTTTATTGGACCTTATGAGGTGACTGAGAGAATTGGACCGGTAGCTTATCGACTAGCCTTGCCATCCGAATTAGAGAAGATCCACAATGTTTTCCATGTGTCGATGTTGCGCCATTATCATTTTGACCCTTCGCACTTTCTTTCACCAACAGAGGTTGAGATTCGATCAGACATGATTTATGGCGAAGAGCCGGTTAAGATCTTGGTATACAAAAAGTGGTACAGGTTTGCAAGAGATATTCCAAATGGTTCCACGAGTTATTTAAAGCTTATGATAAAGATATGAAAGGATATAATCATGCTGTGAGTGGTATAGGTTCTTACTCGAAACTCATGAGATATGAGCTTAGTTATGATGCCTTAATGGTAAGGATGAAATTGAGTAAGTTCTATCTATGAGAATGATTTCGAGACGATCTTGTAATCTTTGGCTTATACTTGTGATGTGTAAATATGTAGTAAATCTACCATTGTTAAATCAAGAATGTTGTGCTGGTTTATAATATGCTATGTGTTTAAAGATGCATGGTTGATGTTGTTACTTATTTACATGCAACTTACTAAGCTTTATGCTTACTCCCTCTCTTTTCCATTTTCTTATAGGCCAACCTAGCTCGAGGATCAAAAGACGTCAGAGGCATCGATCACACTATCAATTGGAGCATTTGGTATAGTTAGCCTTATTATTTTAAGTATGGCATGTATAGGGACTGGGTCTTTTTGTTAAGTGTCATATTGTTTTGGCCATATGTGTTGGCTTGTCATGAAGTTGATCCATTTTGTCTAAGGCCATGGATAATGGCTAATATTTGTTGTTGATTTATGTAATTGATGATGTTTTTCATGAATGTGCAATTTGCATGGTGAAATATGTGGTGTGTTAATGTTTGAATGAGTAAGTTGCATGATTGGATTGGTAAAGTATGTGATAAGTTTTGCATGTGAATGAAGTGTAGTGGCCTTGATGTGTGAATGTCTTGGTTGTGGTTGATTTTGTAAAACAGACTACCCAGTAGTAACCACACGGGGCTGAGGCACAGTCGTGTGTCTCAACCATGTGGATGACATAGCCATAATACATGAGCATATGCCCAGGCCGTGTGTAGTCTGCACATTAAATGGCCTAGCACACGGGCATTTGCCTTGGCCGTGTGACCCTAAAATGTTGCTGACGTCAGAAATAGAATGTCAACATTTTAACACATGAGCTCAAACACGGGCGTGTCATGGCCGTGTGAGGGACACGGGCATTGGACACGGGCGTGTGCCAGGCCGTGTGAAAACCCCTGTAGGTTCCAATTGAAAAATAAATCCACATGGCTAGGGACATGGGCGTGTGTGACCACACAGGTGTGTCCCTTGCCACACGGACGTGTCCCTTGCCACACGGGCGTGTGCCCATATTTTCAGTAAAATTTTCCAAAGTTTTCTAAAGTGCCTGGTTTAGTACCGAACCATTTCTAAAGTATGTTTGGGGTCTCGTATGCCTATATTAAGGACTTTAATATGAAGTTTGAAAAATTTTAAATTTGAACGAAATTTCATAAACCGAAAATGTTTGTATGCATGTTATTAAGTTAGGTAACTGTAACACCCCTAACCTGTAACCGTCCCCGGATTAGGGTTAAGGGGCATTACTAATCATTTTCGAACATTTCATATCATTTCACAACCAAACATGTCAATTCACATTCATATAGTCCCTTATATAGGTCAACGAGACCTTCAACATGCTTTAAAATAGGGCTGGGACTAAACCGAACACACACGAAAATTTTTGAAATTTAAACATTTTTCTAAGTTACAGAGGTCACACGCCTATGTGGGGCACACGGCCTCGGACACACCCATGTGTCCAAGCCATGGAAAAACAGGGCATACCTACTGACTTGTCCACACGGCCTGAGAAACGCCCATATGCCTCACCTGAGGTCGACATTGACTTGCACCACACGGCCAATCACACACCCATGTGTCCAGTCCGTGGTCAAGTCTGAATTGAATCAAATTACAAATTCGAAAGACACGGTTGAGCCACACGCCCGTGTACTCCACCGTGTGGGCAATTATAGGCCATTTTAAAGGCCAAATTACCATCCACACTTTAAAATCACCTATAACAACTCATGCCTCAAATGCAACAAAGATATACCGACACATGCACCAAATAATCATCAACTACATCATTTATTTCCATACTCAATTCCTACTCAATAAATCCATGCAAAACACTAATTTTCTCAACTCAAATCATATAAGCTAAGCCTCATTTAGTCATGCCATAAATTCACACTTAAAACACCATTCTCATCAACTAATTCAAGCATGAAATATACCAATTCCAATCTCACTATATCACACCACAATCATATTTTTCATAGCTTCAAGTATAAACCAACAACATTCAAATTCCAAGCCATATCACATGGCAAGGTTTATACAACTCAAAACATGCTACATTAACTAGCCTATACATGCCATATTCAATTTTATACATCTTTCAAAAGTACCAAAATAGTTAGCCGATAGTGTGATTGAGTCGCTGACGATCCCCGGATCCGATCAAGCTTTAAAGACACTATAAAACAGAGAAACACATCACACAGTAAGCTTAAGAGCTTAGTAAGTTCGTAATATAATACATTTTAGTTCATTAACACAACTACAATATACAAAGATAATTCATAACATAGATCAACTCACAAATACTTATACCATATCATCCATAGCTAATTTACTCACTCAACCATTCATAATTCCATACACCATTTCATCAATCACAAAGGTTCAATACATACCTTTGCCAACACATAGTTATTCACCATCCATGCTACTCAATGCTCGATATTACATTTCGATCAACCTTTATTATTCGTTTGATTTAATCGCACACTTAGTGCCAATTTTGTAGCCGAAGTAAAAATGTCATCGCAGACTTAGTTCCTGTACTTTAAACCGAACTTATCTCGGTATCGCACACACAGTGCCAAATCAATAAGCCGAAGCTTCTATTATTTCGCAGACACAGTGCTAATCATATCTGTCTCATTTCTAATATCGCACACTTAGTGCCTCATTGATCAATTTCATATATAACATTGCTATTTCATTAACTATACAATCAATCATTTCTCATCACATAGATATAAATTTAACAACTTATATTATATCCAAACTTACCTCGGACGTCGAAATACCGAAACTAGCCGATCAATCGAGTACTTTCTCTTTGCCTCGATCTCGATCCGAATCTCTCCTTTCTTGGTCTATACATATTCAAATTTAGCTCATTCAATCACCAATTCATTCAATTTAGTCCAAACACACATATTTAGGGCATTTTACAAAATAGCCCTCACATTGTCACATTTCGACACTTTAGTCCCTAATTCACAAAATCTCAAAATATACAAAATTTTACTACACCACGCTTAGGCCGAATTCTACTGAGTCTCATACAAGCCCATATATTTCATTTATTTCACATTTTAGTCCCTCAAAATATTATTTTCACAATTTAGCCTAAATTACTCAATTTCACCAAAAATTCAAAGACAAAACATGTTAATCTTTCTCATATCTTTCATATTTCATCATCAACTATCACAAAGCTCAAACATTCAACAATGGCATATCTCAAAATCACCATCAAATTCCAAAATTAAAGCATGGGTTAGCTAGAACACTAAGCAACGATCACAAAAACGTAGAAATTATCAAAAACCGAGTAAAAAACATACCTCAATCAAGCTAAGCCCTAGCCGTATATCACAAAGCTTCAAATTGTTTTCTTTTGTTCAATAATCGGTGAAGAAGCTGAGAAAATGGCTATTAAAATTGTTTTGTTTTATTTATTAAACATTAATTAAACAATTTTCCAAAATAACCTTAATGATATAACACCAAAATCATCCATTTAATAGCCATTATTGTCCATCCATTCTTTTAATGGCTTAATAACAACATAAGGGATTCTCATTTAGAAATCCAAGACAAATAAACACTTTAACAATCAGCACTTAGCTTTTACATTTTATGCGATTAAGTCCTTTTTCTTAATTCGACACACAATCAATAAAATTTTCACACAGAACTTTCACACATGCTCAATCACATATTATGAACAGCAAAAATAATATTAAAATATTTTTCTGACCTCAGATTTGTGGTCCTGAAACCACTGTTCCAACTAGGGTCTAAACCGGGCTGTTACAACTCTTCCCCCTTAGGGATTTTTGTCCCCGAAAATCTTACCAGTGAACAGGTGTGGATATTGCTCTCTCATAACATTTTCAAGCTCCCACGTAGCCTCTTCAACTCCGTGTTTGTGCCACAACACTTTCACTAAAGAAATCTTCTTGTTTCTCAACTCTTTGATTTCGCGTGTCAGAATTCGAATCGGTTCTTCACTATATGGCAAATCTGACTGAATTTCAACCTCAGTAGGAGTAATCACATGCGATAGATCAGATCTGTATCGTTGAAGCATCGAAACATGAAACGCATCATGAACCTTTTCTAATTAAGGTGGCAACAACAATCTATAAGCAACCGGTCCAATTCATTCAATAATGTCATACGGCCCGATGAACCTTGGACTCAGCTTATTTTTTTGGCCAAATCGAAGTATTTTCTTCCAACTGTTTCAAGTCTGCATATGACTTCTGTCGATCTGATGCTGCTTTCAAACTGTCACGAATCACTTTCACTTTCTGCTCAGTCTCTTTTATTAAATCAACCCCGTGAATCTTATTCTCACTAAGCTCAGTCCAATACAATGGAGTTCGACATTTTCAACCGTAAAGAGCCTCATACAGTGCCATTTTAATGCTAGATTGAAAACTGTTGTTGTACGCGAACTCAATCAACGATAAATGTTTTTCCCATGTATTCTCAAATTCAAGAATACAACATCTCAACATATCTTCGAGAACCTGAATAATTTGCTCAGACTGACCATCCGTTTGTAAATGAAATGCAGTACTAAAATGCAACTTTATGCCTAAAGCCTCTTACAATTTCTTCCAAACCCGCGAGGTAAATCTCGAGTCTCTGTCAAATATAATAAATAGTGGCACCCCGTGTAATCTCACAATCTCAGCAATATACAATTCAGCTAATTTATCAAGTGAATAATTTGTTCTCACCGAAATGAAATGAGCTGATTTCATCAATATATCAACTATCACCCAGATTGAATCTTTCTTTCTTGAAGATAAAGGCAATCCTGATACAAAGTCCATCGTGATTCACTCCTATTTCCACTCAGGAATCATAATCGGTTGTAACAAACCGGACAGAACTTGATGTTCAGCCTTAACTTGTTGACAAACCAAGCATCTCGAAACAAACTCTAAGATGTCCCGTTTCATACCATGCCACCAATAACACTGTTTGAAATCGTTATACATTTTCATACTCCCCGAATGAACAGCCAAACAAATATGGTGAGCTTCATTCAAAATCAACTAAATCAACTCTAAATTCTTTGGAACACAAATTCAATCTCTGAATCTTAAATAATCATCACTATCAACTCGATATTCTGAATAGAATTCAAATCACATTGAGCTCGTTTTGCTATCATCCCATCATCACTTTTCTGGGCATCACAAATCTGACGTATAAACATCAGTCTCACTTTCAAGTCAGCCAAAACTGAACCATCATCACATAGATCTATCCGAGTACTCAAAGCTCGCAAAGCACATAAAGACTTTCGACTCAAAGTATCAGCAACTACATTAGCTTTACCCGGATGATAATCAATCACAAGCTCGTAGTTTTTCAACAATTCTAACCATCTCCTCTGTCGCAAATTCAATTCCTTCTGAGTCATCAGGTATTTCAAACCCTTGTGATTAGTAAAAACATGACATTTCTCACCAAACAAATAATGGCGCCAAATCTTCAATGCAAATACAATCGCAGCTAATTTAAGATCATGCGTCGGATAGTTCTTTTCATGTAGCTTTAACTGCCTCGAAGCGTAAACGATGACTTTGCCTTCTTGCATCAACACACAGCCCAAATCATTCAACGATGCATCACTGTAAACTATGAATTCTTTACCCGATTCAAGTTGAACTAAAATTGGCGCCTCTATTAACAATGCTTTCAACTGTTCAAAACTTTGCTGGCACTTTTCTGACCACTAGAATTTAACATCTTTTTGTAGCAACTTCATCAACAGAGTCGCAGTCATCGAGAAGCCTTTCACAAACCGCCTATAATATCCCGCTAGTCCCAGAAAACTACGGACTTCAGACACATTTCTCGGAGGCTTCCATTCTAAAATTGTTGAAATCTTACTCGGATCAACTCGTATTCCCGTAGTTGATACAATATGCCCCAGAAAACCAACCTCGCGCAACCAAAACTCACATTTGCTAAACTTTGCATACAATTGCTTCTCACGCAGAGTCTGTAACACAATTCTCAAATGCTCGGCATGTTGCGTCTCATCACATGAGTAAATCAGAATATCATCAATGAACACCACAACAAAACGATCCAAATACGGTCAGAATATCCAGTTCATCAAATCCATAAATACTGAAGGAGCATTCGTTAGTCTAAAAGGCATAACTAAGAATTCATAATGTCCATACCTCGTTCTGAAAGCAGTCTTCGGTACATCTGATTCTTTAACTCTCAACTAATAATAGCCCGATCTCAAATATATTTTTGAAAACATTGTAGCTCCTTTCAGCTGATCAAACAAATCATCAATACGTGGCAAGGGATATTTATTTTTTATCGTCACTTTGTTCAACTATCGGTAATCAATACACATCCTCATACTGCCATCTTTCTTTTTCACAAACAAAACAGGAGCACCCCAGAGCCAGAAACTCAGTCTTGCAAATCCTCTATCAGTCAATTCTTGTAACTGAGACTTTAACTCTTTCAATTCCGTCGGTGCCATTCTATACGGAGCTATTGAAATAGGAGTAGTTCCCAGCACTAATTCAATTCCAAATTCAACTTCTCATATTGTAGATAATCCCGGTAGTTCTTCAGGAAACACATCTAGGAACGTACAACCTACAAGTATAGATTCAACTTTCTTTTATGTCACTTTTGTACCAATCACATATGCATGATAAGTTTCGCAACCCTTTTTCACATAGTTTAAAGCTTTCATCGAAGATATAACAGCCAGTAACTCATTCAAATCACTGGATTCAGTTCGAACTATTTCACCATTCTAACTTCTCAAATCAATACTCTTCCGTTTACAATTCACAATAGCATTATGCAAAGTGAGCCAATCCATACCCAGAATGATATCAAATTCATCAAAAGGTAGCAACACCAAATTAGCCGGAAAGCAAATATCCCGAAACATCAACGGATAGTTCTTGCACACTTTATCAACCAAGATACACTTGCCTAAGGGGTTTGATACTTTAATCACGAATTCAGTAGACTCAACAGGTAGAGTCTTACTTGATACTAGATTCACACACACATAGGAATGAGTAGAACTTGGATCTATTAATGCAATCACATCAGTATCAAATAGAGTGAAAGTACCAGTAATGACGTCTAGAGATGACGCTTCTTCTAGTGTGTGTATAGCATAGGCTCGGGCAGGTGCCCTCGCCTCGGATCTCACAGTTGTATCTGTTGTCCCTTTTTAACTACTACTCACATTTTCGGTGTTTCTGGGAGGTCTACCCCTAGCTATCATATTACTCGGTCTCGCACTCTGAACATTGTTTTTTTCAGCTAACTCTAGGCAATCTCAAATGAAATGATCTTGTGATCCACATTTATAACAAGTTCTATTATTGTACTTGCCCCAACATTCTCCAACGTGTCGTCTTCCATACTGTCTACACTCATGCTTGTTGCTTTTGACACTTCCAACGCTTGATTCGGTCAGAATTTGGTTTCTTGGACCAACACTTTGTCTTGTACGATCTCTACTCGAATGTCCAAACGAAGCATTCGAATGATTGCTTGCATCTCTAAATCTCTTCATCGAAGGTTGAGACGACTTACTCATCAATCTTTTTCTTTCATCTTTAGCCTCAAAATCTGCTTTCTTCTTTTCTTTGTTAAGCTCCTCGGCTTTGCAGGCTCTTTCCACTAACACAAAAAATTCATTTATGTCAAGTATTCAAACCAACAATTTAATGTCTTCATCCAGTCCTTCAATGAAATGTTTGCAAATAGTAGCTTCAGTTAAAACACATTCCCGTGCATACTGACTTAATCTTACAAACTCCCGTTCATACTCCGTAACTGACATACGGTCCTATTTCAGCTTGAGGAGTTCTTTACGTTTCTAACCTATGAATCTTTGACTGAATACTTCTTTCAGAATTCAACTTGAAAGAAATCTCAAGTGATTCTCTCTCTCGAAACCACAGATATCAATGTCTTCCACCAGTTATATGTCATATCTCTCAACAAGGAAACAACACATTTAATACATTCTTTAGGAGTCAACGACATCTCATCAAACACTCGGATGGTATTCTAGAGCCAAAACTCAGCTCGCTCGACATCATCATCAGCTGTGGCCCTAAACTCTTCGACTCCATACTTTCAGATTTTATCTACAGGAGGCTTATTCAATCGGATCGAATCTGTCACTTGTGGCACAACAGGTACTTGTGGGGGTAGAGGTTGTGGAGCAGCCGGATTCATTCGAATGAACTCCGAAAACCACTCACTCATCATTCGAAAAAAGGCTTGCTTAGCCTCTCCCTCTTAGCTACTATCATTTGGCCTAGATGTAGCTGGCACCGTCCCTTGAGCGGGAGCAGGTGCTTTACTCTTTACATCATCAGCAACTGCTCAATCAGGATCCATTTTCTATATAAAAACACATTTTTAACTGTTAGGATTCATCACACTATCGCAATTATATATATGGCATGTATAGCTAGACTCACAGGTGCTACATTAGTACTAAAATTAACTAAACCGTAGCTATGATACCAATAAAATGCAACACCCCTAACCCGTAACCGTCACCAGATTTGGGTTAAGGGGTATTACTAATCATTTCCGAACATTTCATATCATTTCACAACCAAACATGTCAATTCACATTCATATAGTCCCTTATATAGGTCAACGAGACCTTCAACATGCATTAAAATAGGGCCGGGACTAAACCAAACACACACAAAAATTTCTGAAATTCAAACATTTTTCTAAGTTACTGAGGTCACACACCCGTGTGGGTAGGCCGTGCGCCTCACACGGCCTCGGACACGCCCATGTGTCCAAGCCGTGGCAAAACAGGGCATACCTACTGACTTGTCCACACGGCCTGAGACACGCCCATGTGCCTCACCAATGATCGACACTGACTTGCACCACACGACCAGTCACACGCCTGTGTGTCCAGCCCATGGTCGAGTTTGACTTGAATCAAATTACAAATTTGAAAGACATGGTCGAGCCACACGCTCGTGTGCTCAACCGTGTGGGCAATTATAAGCCATTTTCAAGGCCAAATTACCATCAACACTTTGAAATCACCTATAAGCATCAAACCAATACCAACTCATGCCTCAAATGCAACCAAGATATACCAACACATGCACCAATTAATCATCAACTACATCATTTATTTCCATACTCAATTCCTACTCAATAAATCTATCCAAAACACCAATTTTCACAACTCAAATCATATAAGTTAAGCCTCATTTCGTAATGCCACAAATTCACACTTAAAACACCATTCTCATCAACTAATTCAAGCATGAAATATACCAATTCAAATCTCACTATATCATACCACAATCATCATTTTCATAGCTTCAAGTATAAACCAACAACATTCAACTTCCAAGCCATATCACATGGCAAGGTTTATACAACTCAAAACATGGTACATTAACTAGCCTATACATGCCATATTCAAATTTACACATCTTTCAAAAGTACCAAAATAGTTAGCCGATAGTGTGATTGAGTCGCTGACGATCCCCGGATCCGAGCAAGCTTTAAAGAAACTGTAAAACAGAGAAACACATCACACAGTAAGCTTAAGAGCTTAGTAAGTTCGTAATATAATACATTTTAGTTCATTAACACAACTACAATATACAAAGATAATTCATAACATAGATCAACTCACAAATACTTATACCATATCATCCATAGCTAATTTACTCACTCAACCATTCATAATTCCATACACCATTTCATCAACCACAAAGGTTCAATACATACCTTTGCCAACACATAGTTATTCACCATCCATTCTACTCAATGCTCGATATTACATTTCGATCAACCTTTGTTATTCGTTTGATTTAATCGCACACTTAGTGCCAATTTTGTAGCCGAAGTAAAAATGTCATCGCAGACTTAGTTCCTGCCCTTTAAACTGAACTTATCTTGGTATCGCACACACAGTGCCAAATCAATAAGCCGAAGCTTCTATTATTTCTCACACACAGTGCTAATCATATCTGTCTCATTTCTAATATCGCACACTTAGTGCCCCATTGATTAATTTCATATATAACATTGCTATTTCATTAACTATACAATTAGTCATTTCTCATCACATAGATATAAATTTAACAACTTGTATTATATCCAAACTTACCTCGGACGTCGAAATACCGAAACTAGCTGATCAATCGAGTACTTTGTCTTTGCCTCGATCTTGATCCTAATCTCTCCTTTCTTGGTCTATACATATTCAAATTTAACTCATTCAATCACCAATTCATTCAATTTAGTCCAAACATACATATTTAGGGCATTTTACAAAATAGCCCTCACATTTTCACATTTCGACACTTTAGGTCCTAATTCACAAAATCTCAAAATATAAAAAATTTTACTACACCATGCTTAGGCCAAATTCTCCTTAGTTTCATACAAGCCCATATATTTCATTTATTTGACATTTTAGTCCCTCAAAATATTATTTTCACAATTTAGTCCAAATTACTCAATTTCACCAAAAATTCAAAGACAAAACATGTTAATCTTTCACATATCTTTCATATTTCATCATCAACTATCACAAAGCTCAAAAATTCATCAATGTCATATCTCAAAATCACCATCAAATTCCAAAATTAAAGCATGGGTTAGCCAGAACATTAAGCAACGATCACAAAAACATAGAAATTATCAAAAACTGAGTCAAAAACATACCTTAGTCAAGCTAAGCCCTAGCCGAATATAACAAAGCTTCAAATGGTTTTATTTTGTTCAATAATCGATGAAGAAGCTGAGAAAATGGCTATTAAAATTGTTTTGTTTTATTTATTAAACATTAATTAAATAATTTCCCAAAATAACCTTAATGATATAACACCAAAATCATCCATTTAATAGCCATTATTGTCCATCCATTCTTTTAATGGTTTAATAACAACATAAGGGCTTCTCATTTAGAAACTCATGATAAATAAACACTTTAACAATCAGCACTCAGCTGTGATTAAGTCCTTTTTCTTAATTCGGCACACAATCAATAAAATTTTCACACAAAACTTTCACACATGCTCAATCACATATTATGAACACCGAAAATAATATTAAAATATTTTTCCGACCTCGGATTTGTGGTCCCGAAACCACTGTTCCAACTAGGGTCTAAACCGGGCTGTTACAGTAATGCCTCGTACCTTGTTCCGACATCGGATACGGGTAAGGGCTGTTACAAGAATAGAAAGTGAAGAACAAAGAGAATGAGAAAGGAAAGAGAGAGCGTATTTTATTGATCAATCGGAAAATTTATAAAGCTTCTCTGAAGTCTCTATTTATAGGCTTAAGAAGTATAAATGAAGTAGAGATCTACTTCTAATGACTATAATAATTTAAACTACATCAAAACTTATATGGATCTTGATGGACATCCACTTAATAAGATATTCATAACAATTTTAAAATATTTTAACAAAAAATATAAACATTTACTTACTTTGAATAAGAGAACTTCCAACAATTGTGTTTTTTTAGGCTTAACTCACGATTTAGCCCCTGAAGGACACTCATTTTTTCATTTTGGTACTTTTTTTGTTCCAATTTGGTACCTAAAATATTGATTTCCTCTATTTTTGGTTCATTTTGTAACGGACGTTAAATAAAATCTGTTAGGTGACTGAAAAGCACCACATGGCATGTTTTGGCTAATGAAAAAATGCCACGTGGCAATTAGGTTTATTTAAAATAAAAAAATTAAATTTAGATTTAAAAAATAGAAAATTATAATGTTAAATATTTAAATATTAAAAAAACTTGTCGTTGACCAACCTTTAACAGGAGTTGACCGATCGTTAATCGGGCATTGACCGACCATGTAACACTATTAGAACACGCCATGTGTCCTTTTTTAATATTATATTGATTAAAATTTTAAACAAATCATATATAATATATATAAATTTTAAAAAATTGAAATAATTTTTTTATAAAATTCTTAAATATATAATTCTAAATTTTAAAAATTCAAAATAATATATAAAAATTGAAATTGTTTATAAAATTTTTAAAATAAAAGTAATTAAATTTCAAGTAATCTTGAAATTTAAATACCTTTTTAGGATATATATTTTATAATTTTATAAAAAAATATTTTTATTATTTTTATATTTTTTTTTCAATTTTTACGGTTTTTGTAATAGTATTATTAATTTCAACTCATTCCTTTTCCATTGTTTTTATTCTTTTTGTAAATTTTATTTTTATAATTTTTTTATAATTTATATGTTTTCTAGATGTTATATATATTTTTGAAATTTTATATATTTATTCTATTTTTATACTTTCTAATATGTAAACACATTTAATTAAAGAAAATATTTGGCTTTTACCATAAAAAACACCACATGGTACTTTGTGATGGGCTATAAGATTTTTTTTTAACATCTATAAAAAAATGGACTAAAAAAAATAAGGTATGTGTGTGCTTTAGGTACCAATTTGGACAAAAAAAGTTTAGGTACCAAAAAGAAGAAAAGGGTATATTTTAGAGGCCAAATTGTGAATTAAGTCTTTTTATTATTATTATGAATAAGTTAATACCCTAAACACAAATAAGATTTTTTTTAACTCTATCAAAAAATGGACTAAAAATATAACAGCGGTATACTTTAGGTACTAATTTGGAAAGTGAGTGTACTTTAAGTACCACTTTTGGGCAAAAAAAAATTTTGAGTACCAAAATAAGAAAAAAAGTATAATTTAAGAGCCAAATCATGAAATAAACATTTTTCTTCATTATGAATAAATTAATACCTAGATAAAAATAAATAATAATAATTTAAATAAACTTTTAAATCAATTTGAAAACCACATCCACATTTCAACCAATTAAATAAATTTTTAAATTCAAATTCAAATATTTGTTTTAAATCTAAATTCCTTTACTATTTAAATTAAATTTAAAAATAGTTGTACAAATCAAAATTAGTAAAATTATTTAACATATAAAATGAAATTAACTATCCATAATCAGAATTCATATGGAATATTCATCATCTAAATTCATTCGAGAAAAATAAAATGAATTAAGATACTAAGTACCCTAATTAATATCTAAATGGACTACAGATAATAATTAAAACATCCAAATCTAAAAAATTCAATTTACTTTAATAAATATTTAAATCCGCACTATCTAAAGTTATTATCACTTCATCTATGTTTGGAAACTTATAAATTATTTTAAATTTCACAAGAACCACACGGTATTCATGAAAATAATATTAATGTCAATGTTACTTGTTATTGTAAAAATCTTTTCACACTACTTTTGGTTTACTTGAACGGAATAGAACTGTAGTAAAATAGAATAGTAATAGAATAAAGTTGAAATTATTAATTCAATTGTTTGATTAAATAAAATATAATAAAACTATAATTGTTCTTGTGTTTGATTGAATAAAATAGATTTATAATAGCATAAAGAAAAAAGCCAAAATTATCATAATACCCTTAACAAAATTATTTCAAGTAGATAATTATTGTTATTAAATTTTTAATAAAATTATTATTAAATATAATTTAATAAAAATTAAAATAAATAATTTAATTATATTTTAATATAATTATTATTCAATATGTAATATATATTCAATATGTAATATGTATATTCATATTACTTCAATAAAATAGTAAAATATTTAATAAATATAGTAAATTTTAATTAATATATAAGTTTTTTTTTCTTTTACTTTTTCTTCCTTTAGTTTATTCTCTCCGTCAAATGTTCATTATTTGGAGAAAACTTTTTATTAAATTCCAAACAACAATCATCGCTGTCTCCACCGCCACGGTAGTTGAGACCAATCCAAAATAATTATCTGATTCTCTTTTTCTTTTCCATCTTAGTTTTGTTTTCCTAAAATTCATCACAAACGTTTCCATCCACTATTCACATCCACTATTCACCACCAATCGAATACCCACCCTATTCACCACCACCAATCGAATACCCACCCACAATGACCGTGAATTAACTCAATCAAAGTTTCTCTTCAATTTACTGCGGGATGTGTTGAATGATTTTTGTTCGTACTATTTTTTTCCCTTTTGATTTTTGATTGGGTTAAAATGGAAATAAAAGAATAATATCTATTTTGAGTTGCTTAGAATAGCTATTCAGAGGATGAAGTAAAAAATGACTATTCAGGATCTTTAGGACTAGTAGTCCTGTAATGAGCTATTCTGCTGAATAGCATTCAGCCAACCAAACTAACAACGTCCTGAAGCACTTCGGTCGGTTATTACAGCCAACCAAACGTGCTGTTATTATTTCAGCTCTTCGATGATAACACCGGATAGCTTTGCGTAAAACCATGTGCAGCATCATTCATAATAGGATCACGTAGTTGCATTAAATCAACATAACAACACGAAACGAGTATCTGATAGCCCTTTGACGAAGTTCTTGCTTAGCATACAATGGATCATTTAGGCTCTTCATACCATAAGATGCTGTAAGATATGCATACATGCACACCACCTACTCCCCACAGAAAACTAACATAATTACAGCCTGTACTAAAACATCCATCGCTACTGCTAGTCCCATTCAGATGTTGAAACCCGTTTTCTAGGCACATAACCTTCATCCTGATCCCCATCATCCTCTTCTTCAAGGTTGTTAACACGTTCACATTCATCAATCCATTCACTGTATCTGAGAAGTCACAAGAATATATGCAAGAGAGGTGAAGACTAAACTCCACACTGATAGGCGAGTGAGCAAACACTAAAAATCATATTGATATGCACTTACATGTCTATTGGTTCAGTCAAAGCTGCAAATACATAAACAAAGAAACATGGATGAGACAATAAAAAGGCAGCCAACTTAGCTTTCATCACAACTTGCAAAATATTTGAAGTTCTTTACCAGCCACAAGGTATTGGTATCATAAGTACCTGTTATAACAGTGCTAAAGCTTTCCTGGCATATTCTGCAAGAGGCTTCGCCAATCAAGTTCTTCATATCACTGGAACAGAAAAGCAAAATATATTTTCTCCTAAATTCTTATACAAATGCCATTTTCACATAATACAACTTTTTCCTTTTATCTTTAATCAAAGACAAAAATGGATAACAATGTTTACCCATTGAAAGTTGAAATAGAAGCATTGTCCCAAAATTATCTCAGTTATTAGGTCACAATATGGGCACAATTTCTCATAAAACAAGCATAAGAAGTTTGTACTTACAGGCGGCACTCAACACTGGTTCCATGGTTACAAAAGGGGCAGCTGAACACGGTGTCAAGCTTATCCATTCGCTTCTTAGGAGCAGGCTTTGCTCTTGATTTCCTCTTGCCCATACTTCAATTCCTTCAACATGTCAAATTACAAGTAAAATAAGCATAAAAATTCTGAAATTACATAGTTTTCTTTAAAAAGTTCTCAAGGAATACCAGATTCTTCAATTCAAACCCTAACTAATTATTTTAGACATTCTTCCTTCGGGAAAATATATTTAGTTTAAGCGGTAAAACAAAATATTTTTTCCCCTCGTTCTTCGATTTTCTTTTCTTCTTAAGGTTACGCAAAATTAGAAAAAAAAAGAATTAGGCAAATTTTCAAAGGCTAATCAATCCGGCCGACAAAACATCCACCAGATTAATCTAAGCAAAAAGAAAAAGAAAAAGAAAAAAAAATGACAACGAATATAACTCGAATCTCATCGATAAAGAATCAAGTAGAATAATTGAACTTACAAGAGGAGGATCTCGATAATCGTAAGGGGCGAAAACCCTAACTTTTCGATGCGTTTCGAAGCAGAGGTAGTAGAAGAATGAAGAGAGGGATTTAGATTTTCTAATTTATAGAGTTAAATGCATGGCGGTTGAAACGACACCGTTTCCTTGAAAACAGTTGTCCAGACCCTGACAACCTATTTAGCCCAATGTCTACCCACGTGTCCATGGAGCTAACATGCGCCTGCCCTCAACGTTCAAAACTAAAAATTAAAGAGGAAAAAAAAGTAAAAACCCTTCTAAAATCCCTAAAACCCCCTGCCTTCATCATCAATGGCTTTTACTCATTCACTTTCCCGTCCATTTTCCATCCAATTCCCCTCTCATTCCCCCCAAAAGTTCACTTCTTTCCCCAAGCTACCCTTCCGCAACCCCAAGATTCCCTTCCTTATCCTCTCCTGTTCTTCTCCTAAGCCGGCTCCATCCACCGAACAGGAAGCCCTAAAATTCATAGCGGACTCCGATGGGACCGCGCTCCCTTGTGTTCGAACCTACGAAAACGACCTCGCTCGCCTCACACTCGTTGGGGCCGTTAGCTTCGATCAGGCTTTGACGGCTGCTGCTGCTGATGGAGGCCGAGCCGCCACCGAGCACGTCGACTCCGGTATCCCCGCTATGGTTATTGAAACCGTTTTCCCAGGTCCAACCGCTAAAAGCGCCACCGTTTCTACACGATTGGTTCGTTCATGCCCGTCCTTTATCAAAATAGGAAATTAGCCGTTAAATATTTATCTAATTTTTTTGGGAACAGTTTTTGCCGGCTAGGAAAGTTAAAGAAAAAGCTCAAAAGCTGAAAAAGTCACTTTCTGAAGATATTTTTGCCGGAACATCATCAAAAAACATACTGGCTATGACTTTTAGGCAAGTGCTTATGCAAAAGATCTGGAGTTTCGAACTGGTTTTGTTTCGACCTGGAACTGAAAGAGATATGGAAGATCTTGAAAATCCAAGAGAGGTTAGATAACCGCTGGTATTTCATTTTTGTGGGTTCTGTTCAAGTTTGTTATCTGTATGTCGGATTTTTCCGTGTAATGCCATAATTAATGTTTTTCCTGCAGGTTCCACTTGATACTGATAGGTTCGGTTCTCTTGTTATGCATTTACTATCAGCAGGTTCCAGCTTCGTTCACTCTCCGGTCATCAGAAGAAAGGGTTATCTCTGTGCTCGGTGAAGTAGTTTGCATCTCAGCTTTACAAAGCACTGAAAAACATTTCCTGGAAAATTTATTGGGAAGAACTCCCTCAAACTTCTTTCGGTGGTTTCGGAAATCAAAAGGGATTGTATCAAAAGATTCATCTGTTGTTTTACATAAAGTGTTTGAAGATGAGGTTGTTGAAAATGCCAGGAATCTTCTTGAAAGTTTTAATTCCAGTAAAGAGAGTTTCAATGCTACGGATCTGAGGCAGAAAAACTATTGGTGGACTCATCCTTTGCAGTCTAAGCTGGAAAAGAATGGTGGTCATGAGTTTAGTGCTTGGACAAGTGAGTATATACCTACCTATCGGCTGGAAATAGATGCAAATACACTTAAGGATGTAAAGTTTGAAGGATGGAGAGAATCTAACGGGAGTAGGTGGCAAGTTCTTTTGACACACTCCCAAATGGTACTTTATTCTTTCCCTTTGGTGTTTCATCTTTTTCTTTATATATTGTATTTAGCTTATTACTGTGCATTATTTCGCAGATACTATCCTTCTCTTTTGATGCTAGCTTATAAAAATTTGTAGGTTGGATTGGCTGATATATTAGATATGTACTATGAAGATGTTTACACACTGCCCAAGAAACAATTACACAGTCGCATGGTTGCCAACTACAACAGCTTGACCAAAGCAAAGGTATCAAAATGCATATTGATTGTTAAAATTTGAAGCTTTATTGTTGTTTGGTTTTATCATACTTTTGTTTGCCCATTGGCTGATCTCCGCATATTAGATGTTTAGAAATTTTAAAATAGGAGGTGACTGTAAATAATTTGTAATTTAATAAATCAGTTAAGCAAATATTAAACAAGTTTTAATGCTTTTTATTGTGGAAGTATGTGTAAGGTTATTGATAATGCTTGGAGAAGGGTTAAACCCAGTACTGGATAGACATATCAAGGATGTTTGAAACTATCTCTTGGAGAATATTCAATAGTAATTGTTAGAATTTCATGAACTCTATGCTATATTTGACTAATTTGAAATTTTTTGTTTTCTTCTCTTATTGTGTGGTCTTTTTCTTTTCAAGGTGTTTAGCCTTTTATGAACTTGAAGGATCTAGCTGATAAAAGTATTGGTATTTGAATTGAATCAAGTTCTTAGTCTTTGTCTTATTATTTCAATTTCTTACAGAGGAACTCTTCTTTCTTGAAAGTAATATCTTCCATCATTGCAAGTGGAATTCTTCTGATTACCATCAGTACTATCAGTCTATTTAGTTTTCCTTATCTAGGCAGAGGAGGGAAGTACCTTGGAAAATCTCGGTCTCCATCATCAATTATTGAGTCTACAACAATTCAATCTGTAGACGCTGAAAAGGTGGGAATACACTGGTTTCTTTGTATTTATTATTGTATCCATGCTCTGTTAATGCTAGTATTTTAATAGGCAAACTAGTTTTCCCTAGAAATTTTCTATGCTATTAGTCCTTGTGGTGTTGCATGTATTTTCTTTGCTGCCAAAAGATTCATGTGATTTAGGAATGTGATATATAACTCTAGAGCACCATTTAATTTGTAGACTGAAGAGGAATCTTGTTGAAGAAATATTAGCAACAAGAAGAAAAAGTATTTGTAGCTAAACAAACTTAACCATCAGAGGAGAAACTTGGAGGAAGAGTAACTGCCATAAAGAGAAAGTTTTAAGACAGCCATCAGGGCACATCCTGTTTCTTGTTCTGCTTGCTGATTAGTTTGCACTTTTGCGACAACAATGCCTAACGAAGCTCAGATGGCCAGGAGCAATGCTTATTTCCTGAAAGTTTTTATTTCTCAAGATTTAATCCACATCCCATCCATGACCTAGAGCTCTTTGACAAACACAATGTTCTTGAAAACTATTTCCAACTCTCTCAAAAATGTTATACTTCCGTTTCTTACTGTTGATTCTTCTAGCAAAGAGGGAACTTGCTAGCTTCTTCAGAGACCCATATACTGTTCAAGGAGCACCTGAACAGCTGAACCACTCTAGGACTGTGCCTGTACGTTAATATGCGATGTTTGAACTTGTGTGGTACATCCCTGTTTAATAAGTTAAGAGAATGGACTAAGTTTGGATTAAGAGTATGGACTAAGTTTGGATTAAGAGTAAGTTTAAAACTTGCTGGTGGCTTGATTGTACATAATATGGTAACAATGCATTCAAGTGAACATCCCTAGCAATATAGAGGCTAATGTTTGAAACCTTTAATCATAGTTTCTTTTTTCAAGTTCTGTTCGCTTTTATCTTTTCTGGTTTAGTATTATTTTTTATTAATTTAAAAAGATGCTTTTAATGTATCAACTGATCTTGATTGAGTATTGGTAGTTGGAGACATTTTGTGTACTGGTAATCCAAAAGATTAAGGATGCTTTTGGCTGGCCTGGTGAAATAGCAACAGAAACCAATATTGGTGCCTGGATTGGTGAAATACCATGCTGTCTAAAAGCACCTCATCAAGCTAATTCTAATAGTGAGGACAATTCAACTAGTTTTGCTGATGTGGAGAAAATGGATGCTGATATAAAATCATCTGTCGAGGATATTGCTAGTTATCAGGTAAACTCCTTGGTTTAGATTTTGCTTTTATGTTCTGTCTGCTTTTTAGCTATATTATTTTAGCTAAGCCTTCTTTCTAGCTATATACTAGGTGTCAGAAAGAAAAGAGGGAGAAAAGTGAAGTGGGAGCAAACTCAAGTTGATTTTAGTTCTAGACACGCTTAATCTGGTGTCTATTTAAATTGATTTAGCTGGCAACTATAACAGCAAAATTGGTTGCAATCCTGGATTTGAATCTCAATTAAAGTGTTTTCACATGGTTTGGTATTTGTTAGTGTATAAATATGATCAGAAATTTAAAAAAATCAAGCTTGCCATGGCGGTGCAGCCTATATTTCTAATTTGATTGCGTCTCCCTTTGGTTGGTATCATCTAGGTGGTTTTATCAACTGAAGGAAAAATAGTTGGGTTCCAAC
The DNA here is from genome assembly GCA_025503065.1 of Gossypium bickii. NCBI lineage: Eukaryota > Viridiplantae > Streptophyta > Magnoliopsida > Malvales > Malvaceae > Gossypium > Gossypium bickii. Next base: position 26,897,466 of record CP106714.1, on the reverse strand, counting down.
CTACAAGTCGGGTGGGTGTTAATCACTGGGCTGTGAATCCCTTAACAAAAGAGCTATATGATGGGAAAAAACTTTCCCCTGGTAAGAACTTACATTTGTCATGTATTACTACTCCCAATTTAACCCTGTTGCTTGTTGGCTTGTGCTAATATTTTCATGTTATGAATGTTGCAAGCAGGTTTAATTGAACCTCGTCTCAAAATCCAACTTCCTAATGAGATTGTTGTACTTGAGCTGTTGATGTCAGTTAACCCAGATTCCTGCTTTGCATTGGCTAGGCCAGTCCAGTGATCATTGCTTGGTTTGATTTTAAAAAGAGGAGTTAATTGTAATAAAGTCGATGGCATCAATAATCCTGGTCCTTTTCTTTTCCTTTCATTTTTTTATTAACTATTTTGGTTGAAGTTGGAAAACGTGTAAAGGTACATCTCCAATGAGATTTCATTGGGTGCAATCTCATTCATATACGTTTATAATATGTAGAATATTCTAGCCTCTAGCCATGTTTACAAATGTATGAGAATGATATGCATATCAATACAAGTGTGATATATGATTCTTTTAAGGTTTTTTTTTTTTTTTTTCCTTTAGGATTTATGCTGTTAAATGAGAACAGAAAACCTATAGAAAATAGTAGCCAAAACTTGTGGTTATTTACATAATCAATCTAGTAAAATGATTTCAGATTTTGTTTTGATTTATGATTAGGATTGAGAACCATTAGAACATTTATTGTGGTTGACATCGAACATAAAAATTATTATCGATCTTTGTGTTCCTGGTGACTAGTGTATATTTATGTATTTATTTTTTGAAAATAAAATGAATTTAGCGAAAAGCTTAAATTTGAGGCACATCAAAGTTAAAGTTTGGCCTGTATTTAGCTGATACAAGAAAAAGCAAGTATGGGTTGCAGTTGGCCATAGTATCTCCTACAAATCCCCTTTCCAAGCGGAACATGATAGCAGGTTGAGCCTTTCTTCATTCAAATCTCATAACCGTCGTTCCCTTTCCCTTGGAATTGAGACAACATCGGTGATTTTTTATTCTTCTTGCGCCAGTTAATTTCTTCAAACGATGCTATTGGTTTCTAAGACATCAAGGTAGATTGAAGGGACTTGTGATTAGGGTTAATATATATAGGTACTTGGTAATTTTTACTTATTTAATAAACCTAATTGGTATCTAAATATGAAAATCATAACCTAAATATGAAAATCATAACCTAACTTGGTATTTTTTTAGGTATTTTAAATACGTTATAAATTTTAATATTTTTTGTTACGTGTTAAAATGTGAGATTAGAGTGTATTCATATTATTAATCGCCAGTGCCACGCCAATAATGCCAATAATGTTAGTCAAGTACTTAAAAGAAATACAAGTGGGCTTATGGTTTCTAAGCTTAGGTATCAATTAGATAAAAATAAAAGTTTAGTATCAAGTATGTACAAGTTGTCAAATTTAGGTATCTTCATATGTATTAACTCTTGTGATTGTACTAAAAACCATTTTGAAAAAACAATGATGCTGACAAGATTGCAAATAACTGCAAATAAGGCATTCGACAACAGGTACTATTGTTGATCTATACGATTGAGTGTGTTCGTTATAACTCATCGATGGTGATGGTGATGAATATTGGTAAAGAAAATGATGGGAGGGAAAATCATTTTGGTTTTCATATAATCTTAATAAGTATATTACATTTTTTTAACTCACATTGTGGGCAAATTTTGGCACATATGCCACTTTTAAAAAATTATAAGCTACATAGGTTGTCTCATTTTAAATTTAAGGAAATAGGTCGATTTTGATATAGGTGGCAAAAATGCTCCCCGTAGGAAGCATTTTCAAGTGATGTAGCAGAAGAGAGGGGGAAACACGAGTGATGTGGCAGTGAAAGCGTGCCCTTTAACACAGCCTACGGGGTGCGCTTTCCCCTCTTTAGCCACGTCACTCAAATGCTTTCTATACCCTCTTATTAAACTTTAAAAAATAAAAATAAAATTAAGGGTTAGATTGAATTTTGAAAAGCCAAGATCTTAGAATAAAGATATTTGAAAATTCGAGAATCTTGAGATAAAATTGAGGTCACCTTTTTCGTGGCAGAGTAAGAATATGATCTTAAATTTTTTTCAAAAAAAAAAACGCTTTAAAAAGAAGCGTTTTTATGACTTGTCATGTTCGATTATTTCTAATGTTTTGAAATATGTTTCATATTCAATGGTAGAGCTCCTTATAAAATGAAAAATGATATGGTCAAGTTTTCATATTCAAATTTTGACCTTTCAATCGACCTAATAAAGTAAATTAGTTGATGTAATGACCCATTTTTGCTCGGGCCCATGCCATAAAAAAAATAATGTTTAAAAAGGTTCCTTTTATAGTCCATTTACAGCCCAAAATAGACTACTTAATACCCCATTACACCCAAACCCAACAAAGACCCAAAATAAACCAAACCTACAGGGCCCAAAGGGCTCAATACCCAAATTAAATCAGAAGAAACCCTAGGCACCGTAGCTCCCAACACAGGCCCCGTGGTCGCGCCGCAATCACCGCGTGGATGGCGCTCCTCACCGATGTGTTTCTCATCGTTCATTTGCAAAAAGAAAGAAAAGCCAGAGAAACGCGAATATAGTAAGAAAAAAAAAATACCAAAACTTGTATTTTGACAGTGGCTATAAAAGATGTAAAGACTTACGCATATATACAATACAATACACAAAGAAATCAAAGAACAAGAGGTGATTTCCAATTTGATATTTCATTTAATCATTATTGTTGTTTTTGTTTATTTTTTTTATATACATACAAAATACAGAAGACGATTAAAACAGATTTTAAAAACAGCATTTTGTATTATTTTTTTATGCAAAATATTACTAAAAAGTGAAAAAAAAAAAAGGAAAAGAAATATACTTAGAATCTAGCTCAAGAGGGTGATCTTAATCTTAGGGCCGCCGCGAGTGACGACGCGTGAGGCGTGTGAGGCGCGTGCGAGGACTACCAGAGGTTAGAGGACCTATGAAGGTAGAGCATTTTTTGGGAGCTCTGTTTATTTTTTTTTTAAAGCTGGTTTAAAAATGATTTTTTAGCTATTTTTTTGGTTTATAAAGGCCAGTGGAACGACGTCATTTTGGTGCTGTCAATTAATGACCAAAACGGTGTTGTTTAAGGGCCAAGGTCTAATTGCTCGATAGGCACTTCCGCATTATTGCAATTTTATAATTACATCCAATTACATCTTTCTTTATTTTCACTTTGCCCTGAATTATGGCTTTTGTTTCAATTTGGTCTTTAAAGCCATTTTAAAGGCAGAAGATGGAACGGCGTCGTTTAGGAGATAAGGCATAATTGCCTAATAGGTCCCTACAGTGTGACGTGCATTCTAATCTGGTCCTTTGACATTTTTACTCTGGATTTTATTTTTATTTCGATTTAATCTCTGTTTCCTTGATTTTTAACCCTCTTTTATTTTTATTTTTTTTCTTATTTTTAATTACTTTAGCATTATATTAAATTATTTCATTTTTATAGGTTATTCTATTAAATTCTATATTATTTTTATATTTTAAAATTTGTATATTGTATATTATTTAAATTGATTTATTATTAATGTAAAGTTTTCTATGTATTGTTTATTTTAAATATATATATATTATTATATATATATTAAGTTGTTATATTATATATTTATTATAAGTTATCCCTTATACATATTTTTTTTATATTCAAAGTTTTTTTATATATTATTTATTTAAAACATATATTTATTTTATTATGTATATATATCCATTTTAGATTTTGCCATATCATTTTTTTCATACATGATTTTTTTTTTAAGAAAATTTTGTTGTAGTATCTATTTATTATTTGGTATATGTCATTTATCTTATATTGTTATGATCTTGTATGTAAAGTTTCATATTCATTCCGTAGTTTTTATCTTTCGCATATTTTTTTTTTGTTATTTACTACTTTATATCTTTTATCTATTTGTTCATGTTCTTTTATTTGCTTATTATTTTTATGTTTGCCTTAGTATAATCATTTTATTGCCTGTATTATTTGCTATTTTACGTTATTCTTCCTCTTAATTATCTAGGTTAGTATTAAATGTTAGTACATCATGCAATTTTCGTAAATTATTTTTGGTATTTATGTTTTGTAATGTATTAATGCAATATTTTACTTGAATCATTGTTTTAAATAAAAATACATTTTGCTAAATTGTCACATTTTATTCAAAAGTTTTTTTTTTTAAAAAAAATACGGCAATACTTAATATTTGGGGGCTTCAAGAAAATTGTACCCTAACTCACTAGATTTCGATTTTTCTCGTTGAACTTAAGAAATCAAGTATCCCTTTTTGAATACGAAACCCATAAGTTTCAAATCAAAACTTATTCTCGGGAAATCGAGATGTTGTGTCCTAACTTATTGAATATGACGTTTTGTTGTCTCCAGATAAGGATTTTCTACAAATAAAGGAAAGCTTAGTTTTGAAGTCTTGAAATGTTGCATCCTAACTCATTGGGTGTGACATTTTTATTTCTTTGATATAAGTGGGTCTTGGCGTACAATTTGATTTATTCAAGTTTTCTTTCAAATAAAAAGGATCATATTTTAAAATTTTCAAATTTTCGACATTAGGACATTAGTTTATCAATTAGGTGCCAATTTTTGGGCGTTACGAAGGTGCTAACCCTTTCTCGTACGTAACCGACTCCCGAACCCATTTTCTTGAATTTCGTAGGCCAAAATTAATATTTTAAATAAAACAAAAAAAATGTTTTATAAGGTGATCCGATCACACCTAAGCAAAAAAAAAAAAAATCGGTGACGACTCTCGTTTTCGTTTTTTAAAGTCGATCCCCTTTTTTAAAAAAAATAAAAAATGGTTTCGACAGTTGAAGTAAGTAAATTTGGTGCCATTTGAGTTGGTTAATGAGTATTTTTTTTTTTTGTATAATGTTTTCGTTTTAATTTTATATTAGAAATGTGAAACAAGGATTTGTTTTATTTTTTTTTTTTTTTGCAAAAATGAGTAGAAAAATTAAAACCTCTATTTATTACAACGGTCAAATTTGTGACATCAAAATTAGGATCGTTTTTGTATTAACCTAATCTACAGAATTGGTTTTCCATCGGATGTCAAATTGAACTAGCTTTTGTCAAGAATTAGAAGAAAGGTCTCAACTTTAAGTTGGAGGAGGATTTCGAGCTTGAAATATAGATATTTAACATCAATGAACCTTGTTAAATATGATATATTTGAGCTCAAAGGCGACATGGATGTTGAGTTAATGCTTGATACATATTGCTCAATTGAAAATGTTATACTAGAGTTATATATCTAGTTCGTTAATGTAAATGAAGGTGGTTCAAGTTCGACAATAGTCCAAGTTAATTTGTTTCGAGAATAGAAAGCAGAAAGTTCAACCACACGATTGTCTGATGGTTTCACGACGTTATTACAAAACTCGTATCAAGGAATGCCAGAATCATCAATGTAAAGGCATTCCTCAATTTCAGCCTTTGATTTTGACTTTGGTGTACAGTCGGGGCTAGTTGGTAACCCGTACGAGAGATCTTGACATGACATTCTATGAGTGTTTTTTATTTTAACTTTGAAACATCGATGTTTTATGCTAGATACATATGTGGGTATACTATCAAGTTACACGGATGAGCAATTCGTAAGTAATATTGATTTTAACGTAGGGTTGATGAGAACGGATAATGTTCACCTTACAACCTACACTGAAGTAAGGACATCCAATCTTAGATATGAAATCGTAATTGGGGTTGATAATGAAGGGGAAGTTGAGAACAAAGAGGAAAATGAGAACGAAGAGGAAGTTGAAACTGATAATGATCCAATCCTTGAGTTCGAGTCTGATGGTTCAAAAGTTACATTATTTTTTGAACCAGAGGCCATTTCTACCGACTAGAAAGGAGTGATTTTGACAATGAAGGTTCGAGCAATGCTGGAGGAACCCAACCAAATTTTACGACATATGAACTTCCTCCTTACATACTTAATATCGACATTGATGCTAAAGATGAGTTAGAATTTTCAAAATTTCCTCATAGAAGATTGGAGTATCGAGCTCTACAAATTTTGATGATTTACTAGTTAGAATGGAGTTTTCCTCTAGAGATGTTGCAATAAGCGGTATGCATAAAGCATGGGGTGTAACATCCCTAAAGTTAGAGGTTAGTAGTTTTGTGTAAATCCATGTTGTGCTTAATTGGGTTGCTATTTGAGGGTGTTTGGGGGTCCTATAGAGGCTGGGGTTCGAGTTTGAGCTTTGGAAAAATTTTGAATTTTTGATCTTTAGTGGAGAGGGCTATGGAAAGTAGGACTTAAGTTTAATTGGGTGTGTTTAAGAGACACAAGTGAGCACTTGGTGGAGTGGTGGTGGCGTCATTGGCATAGCAAGGGGGAAGGAGTTCGAATTCCACTGTTGGCAATTTGAAGGCTTTTATTTTATGCTTTGGGAGGAGAAGAGGTGGAGCTGGAATAGAACTCTGCAGGAGAGAGGGAGGACTTGGTCAAATAGTTTAAATGGGTGATGAAGAGCATGTTGGGGAGTAAAAAGGGGAGAGAATCAGGGGATGGTGGAGTGTAGTAGTGGTTGGCCGAATATAGAAAGTGTTGGGGGGAAGAAAATACGGCTAAGGGTTGGTGTTTTGGCATTTTCGGCTAGTATGGAGTAGGTGCCGAATTTTCGGCTAAGGGTTGGCTAGGCATTTTCGGCATTTTCGGGTTCTTTCCTTTGGCATATTTCCTTTCTTCTCTCGGTTTATTTTCTCCCTTATTGATTATCTTTCTTTGGGGACTTGGCCGAAGCTGTTGGAAGTTAACCATTCGTGCACTATTCTTCTTCTATCTTCCATCTACTTAGTTTGTTCTTGTCAAGTGCCGATTCTCTTGGTAGTGGCCGAATAGGTAAGACTACGTGATCATTGGGTTTTCTCTCTTATTTCCTCCTTACTCTGTTTCTTTTCCTTTTGGCCGAAAGTAATATACCATTCTTTCTTGTTGTCTTTTTCCTCCTTCTTTCAAAGCAAAGTCGAATACTTACTACCTTGACCTTGTATTTTTGGAGGAACCGCACCCTGTTTCTCCTAGTACTTCGTCTATTGTTCTCCTTTTGACCAAGTTGAAGCTAATCTATTCTTCTTCTATTCAGTTGATTATCATCTTGAAGGGTTGTGAGGGTTTAACTTCGGGGTGTTCAAGAATCTATTCTTGCCAAACCGAGGGTAAGTGGTACTAATCGTATTGTGGGTCTCTCTCTATTGCCGATTGTGGGTGGTGGATAACTCTGTTTGTTTTGGTACAACAATTGTGTTAGGAATCCGTTGGTGTTAGTCAAAGGTTAAGACCGAGCGGTTTTGGCGTACATTGAAGGAGATCTCTTTGTGGTAAGTAAAGTTAGTGATTTTTTTTCGGATGCAAGTTTTGGTTACAATATCTCAGTGATGTGACTAATGGTTAGGAATGAATTTCTTTATTGGGTGTGTAATCTCGAGGAGTTCAATCTACGTTCATATCAGATGTGTACTCACACCATTCTGATTATAGATCGACAAATGCTGAAAAACTGAAAAGCCGGTAACCGTGCCCACTCGAGCGTTTGAGCCCTCGTAGTGGCAAATCAAGATAAGAATCGTGGCGTTAAGTCGTTGAGAGTGTCACGAATACTCTCGCGATACCGAGGCTGTAACGGGCCTACCCAGGCCGAATCGGGCTTAGCGGGTCCAATGGGCTAATCGGCCCACGTGGGCGAAATTGATGGAAAATTGTTAAGTAATAAATCTGAATACGCAATCTGCAAACCTGTAATCGAAACCCTGCGTTTTGGGCCACACGAACGTGTGGGCCTGTTTGGGCCTAAAACGGATTTTTGGCCCAATAGTTCCGTAGAGACCTAAAAAGGGTCCTGAGTCGCTTGAGGCGACAATAGGCCTCCAGAAAGGCCGTTATATGTGAAATTATTGAATTACTCTCGAAGGGTAAAATGACCGATATGCCCCTGAAGGGCAAAATGACAAAAACGCCCCTACACATTATATGGTTATCCTTGTATGCGATTTATGATCATTATCGTATGATTATTATTTTATGTTGCATTCATGTGTTATTATGTTGCATGGGGATGGGATTATTAATACGGAGGAAGTGCTAATAGGATCGCATGGTCGCTTGACGACTGTGGATCCACTGAAGGCTTTTTAGCCACCGAGCAGCCATGCTGCACAGATAAGTTAGTCCCGCAACCGGTGCTACATAAGGAGTGTACGAATGGGTGGGTCGATTAAATCCCCACAGGAGTGCACGGTTAGACAGGAGACAGAGTGCAGGGCTGGTATGGGCATTAATGCATTGCATATACGGATTATATTATTGAGATGGGCTTAGGCCCAGATATTTATGATATGTGACATATGATATGGGTTAAGGCCCAACCGAGGCTATTTTGGGCTAAGGCCCAATTGCCACCATTATTGTAATGGGCTTCGGCCTGGATTGTTGTGATGCATGTTTATACTAATGAGGGATTGTACACACTGAGTGTCCGTAAACTCACCCCCTCTTTTTAATTTTTCTCAGGTAATCCTCAGTAGGCGGTTTGACGTACTGGAGGATTCAGAGGTGGCCACACTGCGAGCAGCTTTGAATTTCAGTACTTCAGTTAAATTGTTTTCTTATTGGGTTGTAATAAGGCCTCTTTTAAATTCCAGTTTTTAGTTTTAGATTTTTAGTTTATTATGTTTTAAATCTGCTCAACACTGAATCATGGGTTTCCAAAATAATATCTGTTTTCAAAATACTACGCTTCCGCAACTAAGTTGTAAATGTTACGTTTTCATAAGTCAGTTGTTATAAATTAAGCTTCCACAAATAAACAAGGTTTTGAAAATGATAATGTTTTTTTTCCAAGAATGATTTCTAATAAACCACATCTAGAGAACAAGCACATGAAATCTGAGGTTTTGAACAATGGAAAGTTTTTGAAAATTTGTAATTTTTAACAAACGTCGATTAATAATAACAAACACAAATCGGGACTTCAGTTTTTCTTTAAATATTAAGAAAAGTTTTCAACGGAACCATAGTTTTTGAAAAACACCTCAATGTGACACGCCAGATTCAGGCCTAACCTCTAGGCCAGGTTTGGGGTGTTACATGGGGTCAATTTTCATGTTACAAAATTGCGAGCGAAAAAATATAAGGCAAAGTGTACAATGTGTGATAATAGTTGTTCATGGAAAATCATGATATCAGTGAGAAAAACGAGATTCTAGTTCACGTACTTGTGTTGTTGCAGGTATGTCATAACCATATCATATTCATTGAACATTTTACGTGAACCATATTCACCAAGTATGCAAACCTTTACGATTAGATCCTTTAGTCATTTCTCACCCTTAGTACTCAATTATAAACATTTTAAAATTACGATCTAATATTATATATAGATTCACAATTCAATTACAATCAATACATAAAAGTACAAAACATATCCTATGAACTTACCGGATACAAACAACAACAATTGAAGTGTCAAGGTTTAATTTGTAATTTTCAATTTTTTTTTTTGCGATTATTTATCGGTTGGTTCAAGTCTTGATCTATATAGTAATTCATTTCGAATTATTAATTCCAACTATCTTATAACATCTTATTTAAGGTATATGACAACTTAATTTCATTTTACACAATTTTTCAAAAAAATTTCATTTTATTTAATTTAGCCTCTAAAATCGAAATCGCTATATCTTTAAATTTTAAGCTTTGTTTTTCAATCTGATTTCAGTTTCATCCTTCTATAACCATTTAAAATAAATTATTATAGAAATTTCATACCAATTTCGAAATATTTTTGTTTTAGTCCTTATACTCAAAATTAACAATTTTCACCTTACAATTTAATCCTTTAATTAATTATAAGCTTACAAACAAGTCATTTTAAAAAAAATCAATGACAACATTTCAAAAATTTAACAATTTTATGATTTAATACTCAGGATAGTTAAATTAAGTTGCAACGATCTCAAAAATATAAAATTTACTAAAAATGGGATTAGAAAAGCTCACCTTTCATAGATGAGTAGCTTAGCTGAACAACCAAGCTTCAATAATGATTGATGTTTCTTTTTGTTTTTAGGTTTCGGTGTAAGAAGCCAAAATAAATTTATAATGGTCACTATTTCATGTTTTAACATTTTATTATTAGTTATTTAATTAAAATTTTAACAACCAAAATGAAAAAAAAAGGCTCCACTAACCGTCCATTGTTATTAAAAAGGGTTTATTTGAAAATTTAAGCCTTAAACAATTACAATTAAGCATTTTTAGCTAATAAAATTCAATAGCGATAAACTTTTACAGTTTTTACGATTTAGTCATTGTACCACAATTAACCACTAATTTGACTAAATTACTTATCCAAAATTTAATTTACCAACATAATAATTTCAAAAATATTTAATAAAAATATTTACGGTTTTGGTTTATGAAAATGAGATCCCAATACTCTAATTTTCAAAATCACTGACTTTAGGGTCATACCACTTATGCTTTAATTAACTGTTCAATTAACAAATTTATCAAATCAAAATCCAATATAACACTATAATAAACTTTTAAATATTATTAAATAATATTTACTAACACGGTCATCGAAATACAGGGTTTTAAAACCACTATTTCTGGTACCACTGAAAAATGGGTTGTTACACCAAAGCAAAAAAGTTTTCCATAGTCTTTTTTGGACATTCAAGTCATGTATTGAAGCATTTTTGTATTGTAAGCTAATAGTCCAATTGATGGCACATCCATGTATGAGAGATAGGCCTAGGACGGTAATCTGAAAATCTCGTCAATAGCTTTTGCAATTGTTGAACAAAAAATTGCATATGCTTGAGACTTCTTGACTAATTTGAGAAGGTATGTTGTGTCGCAACCCGATATATGCATCATTTGTGATAAGGAACTCGAAATATAGGTTGCGATTGATCGATGTGGAAGCTTATGGGATCGTGCACACCATATGCATTGTATGTCACATTGGGTCAAATTACATAGGCTAGTTCCACAAGGATGAGAAGCGACGATATGTTATTAATATGGGTATGTAGTAAATATTATTTTCTATATCATTTTTTAACATGTATATTGTTTGCATTCATGGATATACTCTTTAATCTTTTTTTTCCGAAAGGGTACGAGTTCGTCCAACATTGATTTCATGAAATGTTCGACAATTTGCGGGCAATTAACAGAAAATGTGTTGAATACCTCGATGGGATACACAATGAATAGTGGACTCAATCATGTGATAAAGGTCTACGATGCGACTATATGACAATGAACTTAACATAATACATAAATTTTGTATTGAATGAGACATATCATTTGCCGATAATGTTGGTGGTCAAAGAAACATATTTCCACTTATCAATCTTCTCAAAGAAAGCAAAAAAATATGTTGGATAAAAGGCTGACACATTTGGTGCGAGGAAAAGATATGGCGAAAAATGCAACAAGATGAACTTTATGTCTATAGCGTGTCACCTGCGTCCAAATGAAATATTTCACGTTATGGGGTTCCATAGATCTAAAAAACGTATCATTCGAGGACCGTATCATGTATACCTAAAACAAAGGATCTGCGATTGTGAGAGATTTCAAGCACTTTGTTTTTCATACACACATGCAATTGCTGCATGTGTAATAGCCCGATTTTGGGGCTAGCCGGAACAGTGGTTTCGGGACCACTAATCTGAGGTCGAATAAAATTATTTTTATATTATTTTACATGTTATAGCATGATTATAAGGATTCATGAGAATTTTGGTGCTTTAATTTTAGCGATTGAATGATTAATTGTGAAAAAGGACTAAATCGCAGAAAGTGTGAAAGTTCTATTTTACAAGCTAGGGGTGTCTAATAGTTATAGAATATAAAATTGGAGGTCCTTAAAGTGAAATTAGACCCATAGAGAATAAATGGCCGGCCATAGGGGACAAAATGAAGTCAAAATTGGTTAAGTGGTTGGGTTTGGTGGATTAAATTAAAGGAAATAAATAAAATAAAGAAAGGATGATATCACCCATTTTATTCATCTTCTTCCCACCAAAAATATCAGCTAAGGAACGGTTTTGGAAGCCAAAAACTTTCAGCAACTTCTCACCCTTGAAAGTAAGTGATTTTGGTGGTTTTATTTGATAATTTTTGTACTTTTGGAACCCCCAAAGCTTAAGCTAGCTAATGAGGGGACTATTTTGCAAAATGGTTGAAAGTTTAGAGACTTGTCATGAGAGTGTTCATGTTTTCTGCTGAGTTTTTATGGAAGAAAATGAATGCTAGTGAGTTAAGGAACAACTTTTGTGGAAGGTGTTACCATGAAAACACCTAAATGAGACCTATTAGTAAAGGTTGAATTTGTGAAATAAATACATGAAATAATTGGTTTTGTGAGTTGTTGTAAGAGAAATAAATGTTCAACTAGGCTTGTTTAATGAGAAAATGTGATGAAAAATGATTTACGAGCCTAGAGGTAAAATTGTAATTTTGCAAAACTATAAGGGAAAAATGGTCATTTTTGCCTAAGTGTAAATTTTGATGTATCATGAATTATAAAGTGATTAAATGATTAAATTTTATTATTATAGATCAAGAAGGGCGTGGAAACAACTTTGATCGGGGAAAAGGCAAGGTTACGGATTAAGTCGTCGATTAACACAATTTGCACTGAGGTAAGTTTATGTGTAAATGATACATCTTTAATACATATGTTGTTACTTATTGGTGTATTGTATGATTGAGACAAATTATGATTGAAATTGATAGATGGTGAGTAGCTCTCGTATGAACCTCGGAATAGATACGTAAGCGCGAAAAAATATCCGTAATGATTAATTGGTGGGCTGTGTGCGATACCATCTTATTACTTATTCACGATGGGCTGTGTGTGCGATACCAACGTTTATATTATCATTTGGTGGGCTATGTGCAAAACCACCTTAATTATTCTTGTTGGTGGGCTATGTGCGATACCACCTTAATTACTCTTATTGGTAGGCTATGTGCGATACCACCCTATTATTGATTAACAGTGGGCTGTGTGTGAAACCACCAAGTACATAGTATTATTCCGAGGGGTTCATCGAGAAATGGTATAAGTAAATGTTTCATGTTGCTTTGTGGTGGTGAGTGCAGGGATTGTGTACAAGTAATTGTGAGCAATATAATTGTTATGTGATTGGAATGTGGTAAGAGATGAGATGAGTAAGTAGGATTATGGAAATGTGAATTGCTCTTGCCTAGTATGTGATGTTATTGATTGATTAGCATATGTGATGATGCCTATTGTTTACACGTAAACTTACTAAGCTTAAAGCTTACTCCCTTTCTTTTCCCTTGTTTTATAGTGTCAAAGAGTCAGCTCGGGATAGGAATATAATTTTAAGATCACCTACACTATCAGCTCATCTCGGTATATCTAGACATAGGATTTTGTGTATGGCATGTATAGGGGCTAGGCTTAGTGATATGTCTTGATATTTTGGCCAAGTGTGTTGGCTTCTTAAAAGAAGAATCTTTGTAAATAGCCATAGTGATGGCTTATTGTTATTAATATATGAAAAAATGAGGTTGTCCATGAATGTGTACGATACATGATTGAGTTGCTTGGTAAATGGTTGAATGTGATTGATGTTGTATGAGTTAGGGTGATAAAAAGAGCTTGGCAAATAACCTTGTTCCTGTCCACACGGGTAGGCACACGGGCGTGTGTTTAGGCCATGTGTGATGCACGCTCAGTCCCATACGTGTGTGACCAGGTCGTGTGTCCCCTACATGTTAGTGTTGCAAGTCAGTGTCGACCACGGGCTAGACACACGGGCGTGTGCCTAAGCCGTGTGCCCCTTATTTAGTTGTTGACGTCACAAACAGCGTGTCTAGGCTGTGTGGAGGACATGGGCCATGGACACGGGCGTGTGTCTGGCCGTGTGAAAGCCCCTGTAAATTCGAAAAGATAATAAATTCTTCACAGGCTAGGGACATGAGCGTGTGTGACCACATGGTCTGCCCACACGGGCATGTCCCATTTCACACGGGCGTGTGGCCCTGTTAAGGCAAAATTTTTCTAAGTTTACAAAAGTTCCTGAGTTGATTTCGAAAACCCACCGTTTGCATGTTTAAGGCCCCGTAGGCCTATAATGGGAATGTTTTGAATGGGAGTGGAAAATTTTAAGTTGGAATGAAATCTTATAGCCTAAAGTTGTATGTTCAAGTGAGTTAAGTTCGGTAATGCCTTGTACCTAATTTCGACAGTGAATACTGGTAAGGGGTGTTAGATTTAGTGGTATCAGAGCTATGGTTTAGTCGGTTCTCAGACTACCATAGCGCGTGTAAGAGTCTAGCTATACATGTCATAAACGAATAATGATAGTATGGTGACTTCTGACAATTCTAAACTTTGTTTTTATATAGTAAATGAATCCCGACCGAGCGACTGCTAATGACGTTGCTAGTAACGCGGCGGCCCCTGCACAAGGGACCGCACCTGTAGAAAGTGGACCCAATACTATGGGTAAAAGAGAAGTGGCTCGGGAAGCCTTTCTCCAAATGATGAGTAATTGGCACACGGAGTATGTACGAGCGAATCTTAATGCTCAATCTCCTCCACCTCCTCCTATACCTCAGCCAGTTCCTGTGGCTTCTCAAGGTATAAATTTGGTTTGAATGACCAAGCCCCGGTAGATAAGATTCAGATGGAAGAGGCTGAGGAATTTAGAGCTAATATAGATGATGACCCCGAGAGAATGAAGTTCTAGCTTGAGAACTCAATTCGAGTATTCGATGAACTCTCCTACACACCTGAGGAGAACTTGAAATGTGCCATGTCATTGCTGAAGGACTTGGCATATCGTTGGTGGAAAATGTTGACGTCAGTAGTTCCAAGGGAGAGAGTGACGTGAGACTTATTTCTGGAAGAGTTTCGAAAAAAGTACATAAGTCAGAGATTTGTGGATTAGAAACAGAAAGAGTTCCTTAAGTTGAAGTAAGGCAAAATGACTGTGGCAGAGTATGAGCGCGAGTTTGTTAGGCTTAGCAAGAATGCACAAGAGTGTATATCTACAGAAGCTATCTTGTGTAAGAGGTTTGAAGATAGGCTGAATGAGGATATCATACTACTAGTTGGGATCTTGGAATTGAAGAAATTTGTAGTGTTGGTTGATAGGGCATGCAAGGCCAAGGAGCTGAATAAGAAAAAGAGAAAACCTATGATTGAGGCCCGAGATGCAAGGGAGAGACTGATGAGTAAATCTTTCCAAGCTTAATCAAAGAGATCCAAGGAAATAAACCCTCGGACAACTGCTTCAGTTGGGTATTCACATCGAGATCGAGGTAATACATATTCGAGCTCGTGAGTTCAAGCCACCTCAATAGCAAGTGTGGATAATCCATAGTCTAATAAACCGGAGTGTCCAAATTGTGGTAGGCAACACACTGGGGTGTGTTGGGGGAGTAGACGTAATTGTTACAAGTGTGGTTCACCCGACCATTTCATCTGGAATTGTCCAGAGAAGGATGAGAAGGATAGAAAACAAAAAGTAAGATCAAGCAATGTATCATTGAGGGGTAGACCACAAAGGAACCCGGGGAGTGGGACTAGTAGTAGAGGTGTGCCTAGAGACTCTGCTGTGAGATCGGAGGGTCGAGCACCTGCAAGGACCTATGCCATTCGTGCTCGTGAAGAGGCATCATCCCCAGATGTGATCACGGGTACATTTTCTCTTCACGATATTTCTGTTGTTGCTTTGATTGATCCGGGGTCTACCCATTCTTATATTTGTATGAAATTGGCATCTAGGATGAGTATGATTGTTGAGTCTACGAAATTTGAGAAAAAAAGTGTCAAACTCGTTAGGCAAACATGTGTTAGTTGACAAAGTGTGTAGGAATTGTCCCTTGACAATTAGAGGTCAATGCTTTCCAGCAAATCTCATGTTGTTGCCGTTTGATGAATTTGATTTGATTCTTGGCATGGATTGGTTGACTACTCATAATGTTTTAGTAAATTGTGGTAGTAAGTTTATTGAATTGAAGTGTGTATATATAGATGTCATTCGAGTTGAATCAGGTAGATCGGATAGTTTGCCTGTGATAATTTCATCTATGGTAGCCGAGAGATACTTGAGAAAATGGTATGAGTCCTATCTCACCTTTGTGCTAAATACTCAAGAGTCAGAGGTAAAGATTGAATCAATGTCGGTGGTAAGTGAGTATCCAGATGTGTTCCTGGAAGAGTTACCCGGATTGCCTCCAATTAGAGAGGTCAAGTTTGGGATTGAGTTAGTTCCGGGTACAACACCTATTTCAGTTGCCCCATATAGGATGGCACCATTAGAGCTGAAAGAATTGAATGTTCAGTTGCAAGAGTTAATGGACAAAGGTTTTGCAAGATTGAGTTATTCATCGTAGGGTGCTCCGATACTTTTTGTGAAAAAGAAAGATGGATCGATGAGATTGTGCATAGACTACAGACAGCTCAATAAGGTGACAGTGAAGAATAAGTATCCTTTCCCAAGGATAGATGATTTATTTGACCAATTGAAGGGAGCTATGGATTTCTCTGAGATAGACTTAAGGTCTGGTTACTACAGTTGAGGGCCAAGGAGCAAGATATGGCGAAAACTGCATTTCAGATGAGATATGGCCATTATGAGTTTCTTGTCATACCATTTGACTTAACGAATGCTCTTACAATTTTTATGGATTTAATGAACCGCATCTTCCGACCGTATTTGGATAAGTTTGTAGACTTTAAGAGACAAGCAATTGTATGCTAAATTTAGCAAGAGTGAGTTTTGGCTCCGAGAGGTCAGATTCTTAGGACACATTGTGTCGGATGATGGCATTAGAGTTGATCCGAGTAAGATCTCGGTTATTGTGGAGTGGAAACTACCAAGGAATGTGTCAGAAACTAGAAGCTTTTTGGGTTTAGCGAGGTACTACAGACGGTTCGTAAAGGGGTTCTTCATGATTGCTACCTCGATAATAAAACTGTTGCATAAAGATGTTAAGTTTGAATGGACTGAGAAATGCCAACAGAGTTTCGAGAAATTGAAAGCATTATTGAATGAGGCACTGATTGTAGTACAACCTGAGTTGGGGAAAGAGTTTGTGGTTTATAATGATGAGTCATTAAATGGCCTTAGCTATGTGTTGATGCAAGAGGGTAAGGTAGTAGCTTACTCCTCGAGACAGCTAAAACCGCATGAGAAGAATTATCCGACTCGTGATTTGGAGTTGGCTGCGATCGTCTTTACTTTTAAGATTTGGCGTCATTATCTATATGGTGAGAAGTGTCGATTCTTCACCGATCACAAGAGTTTGAAGTATTTGATGGACCAAAAGGATTTGAATTTGCGACAACGGCAATGGCTTGAATTATTAAAAGATTATGAATTAGTAATCAATTACCAACCGGGGAAAGCGAATATGGTTGCAGATGCCTTGAGTAGAAAATCCCTATATGCTTTGAGAGCTATGAGTACGAGCTTAGCATTGTCTGATGATGGTGCTATATTGGCTGAGTTGAGGGCTAAACCATTATTTATTCAGTAGATATGTGAAGCTCAAAAGAATGATAGTGAGATGCAAGCTAACAGAGCCCAGTGCGAATCGGGAAATGACTCTGATCTTCGGGTGAGTTCAGATGGTTGTTTGATGTTTCATGACATGATTTGTATACCTAAGGATGATGAGTTGATCCAGAAAATTTTACATGAAGCACACAGTGGTTGCTTGTCAGTACATCCGGGCAGTACGAAAATGTACAATGATTTGAAGAAATTGTATTGGTGGTTGGGTATGAAAAGAGACATCTTCGAGTTTGTTACAAAATGTTTGATCTGTCAACAAGTGAAAGCCGAGCATCTAGTACTTTCTGGATTGCTTCAACCAGTGCTGGTTCCCGAGTGGAAATGGGATGGAATCACCATGGATTTTGTAACAGGGTTACCTATGACTCCGAGAAAGAAAGATGTTGTGTGGGTTATTATTGATAGATTAACGAAGGCGGCTCACTTTATACCGGTGCATGTGGATTATTTACTTGATAAGTTGGCTGAGTTGTATATTGTTGAGGTGGTTAGATTGCATGGGGTAGCTATATCTATTATCTCGGATAGAGATCCGAGATCTACTTCAAGGTTTTGGAAGAAGTTGCAAGAAGCCTTGGGTACAAAATTGAGTTTTAGTACTGCATTCCATCCTCAAACTGATGGCCAATCTGAAAGAGTAATTCAAGTTCTTGAGGACATGCTCTGATGCTATGTGTTAGAGTTCGAAGGTAGTTGGGAAAAATATCTACCTTTGGTTGAGTTTGCCTATAACAATAGTTATCAGTCGAGTATACGGATGACACCTTATGAAGCTTTATATGGTCACAAGTGTCAGACTCCTTTGTATAGGATCGAGCTTAGTGAAAAGCAAATTCATGGGGTCGATCTAGTTAAAGAGATCAAGGAGAAAGTGAAAGTGATCCGTGATAGTCTGAAAGCTACTTCGGACCGACAAAAGTCATATGCGGATTTAAAAAGGAAAGAAATTGAGTTTCAAGTGGGTGACAAAGTATTTATGAAAGTATCCCCGTGTAAGAAAATATTGAGATTTGGTCGAAAGGGCAAATTTAGTCCAAGATTTATAGGGCCGTATGAGGTTATTGAAAAGATTGGACTAGTAGCATACTGGTTGGCTTTGCCAGCAAAGTTAGAGAGAATACACAACGTGTTTCATATGTCGATGTTGCGGCGATATCGTTCTGATCCTTCGCATGTGATCCCTCCAACAGAAATTGAAATACAACCGGACATGACTTATGAAGAGGAACCAATAAGATATTGGCTCGAGAGGTTAAACAGTTGAGAAACAAGAGCATAGCTTTAGTAAAAGTGTTATGGAAAAAACACAGTGTGGAAGAGGCTACGTGGGAACCGGAAGAAGCTATGAGAGAACAATTCCCAAACCTTTTTACCGGTAAGATTTTCGGGGACGAAAATCTCTAAAGGGGAGGAGAGTTGTAACAGCCCAATTTTGGGGCTAGCCAGAACAGTGGTTTCGGGACCACTAATCCGAGGTTGAAGAAAATTATTTTATATTATTTTACATGTTATAGCATGATTATAAGGATGCATGAGAATTTTGGTGATTTAATTTTAGTGATTGAATGCTTAATTGTGAAAAAGGACTAAATCGCATAAAGTGCGAAAGTCCTATTTTACAAGCTAGGGGTGTCTAATAGTTATAGAATATAAAATTAGAGGTCCTTAAAGTGAAATTAGACCCACAGAGAATAGGTGGCCGGCCATAGGGGACAAAATGAAGTCAAAATTGGTCAAGTGGTTGGGTTAGGTGGATTAAATTGAAGGAAATAAATAAAATAAAGAAAGAATGATATCACCCATTTTATTCATCTTCTTCTCACCGAAAATATCAGATGAGGAAGGGTTTTGGAAGCCAAAAATTTTCAGCAACTTCTCACCCTTGAAAGTAAGTGATTTTGGTGGTTTTATTTGATAATTTTTGTACTTTTGGAACCCCCAAAGCTTAAGCTAGCTAATGAGGGGACTATTTTGCAAAATGGTTGAAATTTAGAGACTTGCCATGAGAGTGTTCATGTTGTTTGCTAAGTTTTTATGGAAGAAAATGAATGTTAGTGAGTTAAGGTGTTACCAGGAAAACACCTAAATGGGACCTATTAGTAAAGGTTGAATTTGTGAAATAAATACATGAAATAATTGGTTTTTTGATAACATGTTAATTTGCATGATTTCTTGTGTTAAATTCTGTTTATTTCTGAATCAATCCCTGCTAAATTTGTTTTTTATGATTTAAATCTTATCAGGGATGCAATTGGTCAAAAGCAAGCTAAAAAGAGGGCCAAATTGAAGGACAATCATTGAAATGGGGCCAAATCAAAAAGATGGAGGAAGCCAAGGACACATCAACTATTTTGACTTTGTAAAAGCCAAAAATAGTAAAATCTTATTTTAGTTTATTTTATTTTATTAGTTTAGATTTTATATTAAGTTAGTTTAGGCTATTTTTAGTAAACCCCAAGTATATAAATAGGGCCTTTTTGTTCTTAGGAAATCACCAATTAATTATTCTCCTACTACAATTTGGAGTTGTATTATCCTCTTTGTCATTTCCTAGTTCAATTTAGAATTGAATTTCTTTTTCTCTTTCAAATTGGCGTGAAGCATTCTACTAATTTCAATTGCAATTGTTTTGTTTTTACTAAATTGGTTCAATTGCTTACCAAGCCCTTTTCCCTTTCCAAATTTCATCATCCTTTATACAAATCCAATCACATTCCACAAACTTCGAGCATGATTAAATTCATGCTACACTAAATTCTATCTTAGTCTTAGGCCGGTACTCTTTTCGGTCGGGAATCGTGAGATTTGTATTCGCGCAAATAATCCTTCCAATCAGTATTCACCTTTTTCCTAAGTATCGGGATAGCACAAATCATCCTTTAAGATTGAATTTGATTTCAAGTCAAAGTGCACGTTGGCTTGGAATTGTGTTTGCTTACAGTTGGAGATTTGAGTCGGTTGTACTGTATTCGGGTTTCCGAGAACAAATCAAGGAAGAAGTGATCGGATTTAAACAACCCACGCGGTTGAGGACATTGATTCGAGTTGGGTTCTTTAGAACGCAAGGCTACCGAAATCTCAATCTTGAACACGTATATCTCGGTTAGATAATTGGTAAGGGTTGGTTTGCAGGTTGTACCGGAACCAGCTACGAGAGGAGGAATCGGTGGTTAGGACGTTCTTAATCGCTATAACCAGCTTATCGTTTAGAGGAGAAGATCAACTTTCGAGGATCGATTCTTAATACGAAATTTACCAAGTCTAAGGCTAAGGCTTATTTACTTTGATTACAAAATCTGGATTTAATTTTCAATTTGATTTCTAATTTATTTAATTATTTATTTATGCTGTTTCAATTATTTAGTTTCTAAACATTTTAAAACCCCCTGATTTATTTATTTTTCTGCAGGTTCGTTTGGAGTCGTGGGCATGACCTTTGCCACGACCTTTGACACGAAAAACGTTCTGTTTACGAGATAAACGTAGAAGTTGATAATAACATCCAATCCCTGTGGACTCGACCCTACTACCACTCTTACTACTAATTAGAGTTATTTGTAGGAATTATTTTTGGTGGTTTTGACGCCCATCAAAATTTGGTGCTGTTGCTGGGGATTGGAGATATTTTTCTAATTTTTGTTTATTTACCTTATGACCAGATCTTCATCTGGAGATCTCAAATACGACCCAGAGATCGAGAAATTAGAGTGAGCGTGATGAAAAGAGACTGAAGCTCTTAAACGTGCAAGTAAAACAGAAGTTGAGCTAGGACAAGGGATCCTAGAATCTGACGTCAAAAAGTTGAGCGAAGTAATTCGTGCAGAGGTAATTCGACGTGGGAAACAAGTCAAAGTGGTTGAACCTGAGACTGAACCACTTTTTGAAACAAAAGAAGCGAAAGGCAACCTCAGTGAACCAAAAAGGATGGCAAACCGAGCCACTCATCAATTAGCCACTGCGATTAATGTGCAAACACCGTTATGTATCAACTATCCAACTGGAGGAACCTCTTTTGAGTTGAAATCAGGCTTGACTCACCTTTTGCCCACTTTTCGAGGCTTGAAGAATGAAAATCCACACACTCACTTGAGAGAATTCCACATGGTCTACTCAAGCATGAAACCTCAGGGAGTAACCGAAGAGGAAATCAAACTTCGGGCCTTTCCTTTTTCTTTAGTTGATACAGCAAGAGAATGGTTATTTTACTTACCCCCCGGTTCTATCACAATGTGGGATGACTTTTCTCGTGTATTTCTTGACAGATTCTTTCCAGCATCGCAAGCAGCTGAACTTAGGAGGGACATAATGGGAATTTTCCAAATGGAGAGTGAATCACTCTACGACTATTAGGAATGGTACAAAAAACTGTGTGCAAGTTGTCCTCAACACGGATTGACCGAACAATCACTACTTGAATATTTCTACGAGGGTTTGCTCCCTATGGAAATGAAGATGATTGATGCTTCTAGTGGAGGGGCGCTTGTCAATATGACTCCTCAAAGGGCAGGAGAACTGATATCCACCATGGCGACAAATTCTCAACAGTATCAGCCGAATTCGGAACCCACAAGACGGGTTAATGGGGTAAACGTTTCATCCTTAGAAGATAAATTGGATAAGCTTACTAATGTTGTTCAATCTTTGCTTACAGAAAAGAAGAATATGACCCAACTGTGTGGAATTTGTACTACGTTTGAACATCCAACAGATTCGTGCCCAATCCTTAATGACAATTCAACGGTACATGTTGATGCTGTCGTAGGTTTTATTGATGCTGTCGTAGGTTTTCTTGGACCTCCGTAAAGATGCTATGATCCTTTCTTCAGCACCTACAATCCCAGGTGAAAGAATCATCCTAACTTGAATTACGGAGCTAATCCCCGATATAATCCATCATACCAACCGAGACCTCTACAACCACCACAACAACAACCCAACCCAAGTACATCTTTAGAAGTTGTTATGGAAAGACTTGCCGTCGATTCTACAAAATATCAACAGAGGACAGATGCATCAATACAAGAGTTAACTAATCAAGTTAGTAAACTCTTGATGGCAGTTAATCATTTGGAGTCTCAAGGTAAATTACCTTCCCAGACAGAGCCGAATCCTCGTCAAAATGCAAGTGCAATAACTCTTCGTAGCGGAAAGGTTTTAGAAATAGTTCCAGACAAAAGTCATGGGCAAGACAAGGAACGGGAACAGTGGAGACCAGTTGTGATGCCACCTCCTTTTCCAGAGAGGCTTGCAAGGGATAAGAAAGAGAAGGAGGAAAAAGAAATCGTCGAGACATTCAGGAAGGTGGAGGTAAATATCCCTTTGCTCGACGCTATCAAACAAATCCATCGTTATGCGAAATTCCTCAAGGAATTGCGTACTAGCAAGAAGAAGTTAATAGGTAACGAAAGAGTAAATGTATGAGAAAATATCCTGCAAAAGAAAGTTCCGCCCAAATACAAGGACCAAGGTATGTTTGCTATTTCCTGTGAGATAAGTAATGTAGGGATTAAGAAAGCCATGTGTGATTTAAGGGCTTCCATCAATGTTATGCCTTTTTCTATTTATAAGTTGATTAGTGCGGGTCCTTTAAAAGAAACAAGAGTAATAATCCAATTGGCGAACAGGTCAGTCATCTATCCCAAAAGGTTGCTTGAAGACGTCCTTGTTAAAGTTAACGGATTAGTTTTCCCTATAGATTTCTACATTATTAATATGGAAGATGATAACTCAACTAATTCGTCTGACATTTTTCTTGGAAGGTCGTTCCTAAGTACCGCAAGCGCAAAAATTGATGTTCAAAGCGGAACACTGATAATGGAGGTTGATGGTGAAATCGTGAAATTCAATGTCTACGAAGCTATGGGTCATCCTAACTCACTATTAAATATTTCTAGTGTCGATATTATAGATTTTTTAACTCAATCTTATTCCGAATATCATGACTTTCATGAATTGAAAACTATCCTTTACAGAAGCATTAACATGGATGTTTTACATCATCTTGAGGAATTAGCAATCATAGAAGATCCGTTGCGAGAAATTGTCAAACACTTGGAAATGCAACCATCCTTGACAAACCAAGGTAACCAATTTGAACTATCACCTTCCCAAGCTAAAATGTTACCTTCAGTTTTGCAGCCACCAACCTTGAAGCTTAACGTACTACTGGACCACCTTAAGTACGTCTTTTTGGGAGAGATAGTCACCTTACAAGTGATAGTGTCAAAGAAACTACCCAAAGATGAGGAGGAAAGTCTAGTTCAAGTTCTGAGTGATTATAAGGAAGCTATTGGTTGGACGATAGTCGACATAAAAGGGCTAAGTCCATCCACTTGTATACACAAAATTTTCATCGAAGATAACACGAAACCAAAGAGAGATGCTCAAAGGCATCTTAACCCACCCATGATAAAGGTAGTAAAGAAGGAGATCCAGAAACTGTTAGGTGCTGGAATGATATACCCAATTCCTGACAGTGATTAGGTTAGCCCGGTTCATGTCGTGCCCAAGAAAACTAGCGTGATAGTAGTGAAAAACTCGTTAGGAGAGATGGTCCCTACCCGAGTCCAGAATGGATGGAGGGTTTGCATCGATTACAGGAAGTTGAATGCAGCTACCCAAAAAGACCATTTTCCACTTCCCTTCAACGATCAAATGCTAGAGCGATTAGCTGGTAAAACCCATTATTGTTGTCTCGATGGGTACTCAGGATTTTTCCAAATTCCAGTGGCTCCGGAGAATCAAGACAAAACAGCTTTCACGTGCCCCTTCGGAACGTTTGCGTATAGACGAATGCCATTTAGACTCTGTAATGCTCCGGCCACTTTCCAAAGATGCATGGTGAGCTTATTCTCCAATTATGTCAAGAAAATCATTGAAGTCTTTATGGACAACTTCACGGTATACGGTAACTCTTTTAACGAATGTCTCGATAATCTTGCTAAGATATTACAAAGATGACTAGAATTTAATCTTGTTTTAAATTATGAGAAATGCCATTTCATGGTTGACAAAGGATTAATTTTGGGTAATATAGTTTCCACGGAAGGAATTGAAGTTGATAAGGCAAAAACAGATATTATCAACTCGTTACATTACCCCACATCCATGAGGGAAGTTCATTTGTTTCTTGGCCATACAGGATTTTACAGAGGATTCATGAAAGATTTCTCAAAAATCACGCGACCACTTTGCAGTCTATTACAAAAGGATAAAGAGTTTTAGTTTGACCAGACTTGTAAAGGCGCATTTGACGTGCTGAAGCAAAAATTGGTCTCCACTTCCATAGTGCATCCACCAAATTGGAACTTCCCGTTCGAAATCATGTGTGATGCAATTGACCAAAGTGTGGGAGCTGTTCTTGGCCAAAGAATAGGGAAATAGCCTCATGTTATCTACTATGCTTCAAAGACTTTGGATGCTGCCCAAAGCAATTACACAACCACTGAGAAAGAATTATTAGCTGTTGTGTTTGCTTTTGACAAATTTAGATCTTACCTATTGGGAACTAAGGTGATTATCTTTTCTGATCATACAGCTTTGAAATATTTAATAAGGAATGAGGCAAAACCTCGACTAATTTAGTGGATTCTACTCCTACAAGAGTTCGATTTTGAAATCCGGGATAAAAAGGGATGCGAAAACCTAGTAGCTGACCATCTGAGTTGATTACCAATTCCAGTAGACGACACACCATTGAAAGACAACTTCCCAGATGAAAACCTATTTTCAGCAAATGTGGTTCATCCTTGGTATGCAGACATAGTAAATTACCTCGTTACAGGTACTGTTCCTTCATAATTACCAAGGTCTAAAAAAGATAAGATAGAAAAGGACACTCAGTATTACATTTGGGATGATCCTTACCTTTGGAAGCATTGCTCCGGTCAGGTAATTCGACGGTGTGTAGCATAAACAGAGGTACAGTCTATCTTTGGAAGCATTGCTCCGATCAGGTAATTCAACGGTGTGTAGCATAAACAGAGGTACAGTCTATCTTAACTTTTTGTCATTCTTATGCATGTGAAGGGCACTTTGGACCTAAACACACCGCACATAAAATTCTTTAATGTGGACTATTTTGGCCAAACATATTTCGTGATGCCTTTTTATTCTGCAGAACCTATGAAAGATGCCAAAAAGTTGGCAACCTTAGTCAAAATGAGATCCCCCTTACTCTTATTCATATTTGTGAAATTTTTGATGTGTGGGGGATCGATTTTATGGGTCCTTTCGTTTCTTCTTTCGATAATTTTTATATACTCTTAGCTGTTGATTACGTCTCTAAGTGGATAGAGGCGAAGGCCAGTCGCAATGATAATGCCAAGACCGTAGTTGACTTTCTTAAAAGTTCTATCTTTTCCAGGTATGGCACTCCACGAGCATTAATCAGTGACAGATGAACTTATTTTTGCAATAAGCTCATAAGTGCACTTATGGAGAAATATGGAGTGACTCAATGAATTTCCATTGCTTACCATCGACAAACAAATGGGCAAGCTGAAGTGTCGAATCGAGAAATCAAGTCTATTTTGGAAAAGACTGTTAAACCTAACAAGAAGGATTGGAGTTTGAGACTAAATGACGCACTTTGGGCTTATAGGACAGCTTACAAGGGACCAATAGGCATGTCACCTTACCGACTTATTTTTGGTAAACTGTGGCATCTTTCGGTCGAGTTAGAGCACAAGGCATTTTGGGCAGTTAAGCAGTTAAGGTCTCAGAAATTGAACATCCAGGAACTCGAGGAAATTAGAAATGATGCATATGAAAATGCTCGAGTTTATAAAGAAAAGACGAAGGCATTTCATGATAAGTTAATCACTAGGAAGCAGTTTTTAATAGGACAAAAAGTTCTCCTATACGACTCCACCTTAAAAATTTTCGCTGGTAAGCTGCGATCCAAATGGGTAGGACCATTTACTATTACTAATTTATTCTCAAATGGTGCAGTGGAAATTCAAAGCGAAAAACCCCGAAAGTGCTTCAAGGTGAATGGTCAACGACTAAAACCCTTTTTTGAGAATTTTCAAACGCACATAGTTTAGGAGATTGTTCTCGCAGATTGTCGAGCTAACGACGTTAAACAAATGCGCTTTTTGGGAGGCAACCCAAATTTCTTTTCATTTATTTAATTTTAAGTTTTAGTAAGATTTAAGGTGTAAGTAAATAAATTTTTATTTAATTCAGTTAATTTAATGTTTTAAGGAACATAATGGAGATCATGAATTTTTTTCGAAAGTCGGATAATGTGGTAGCGTGGGTACAACATGCTAATTTGGTGACAAATATTTACCTAGAAAAAAACCCAAACTAGTTAACCTTCATAAAACACCAAAACCCAAACCCAATACCCACCAACCCATTTAACCTACCTACACATTCCCAAATACCAACCCAACAACACAAACCTAAAATTAGCCTAATACCCAATTCCTAACCAAGTTAACTTACCCACCCAAAAACCCAAATTACCTAAAAATACACCCAATACCCAATAAGCACAACCGAAAATCAATAAAAAAAATAAAATAAACACCCAAAATCCCTAAACCATTTACTATCTTCATCTTCTTCAAAATATATCCCTCTCCCCCAACAACCAACCCACGTCACCATTAACGTCACCACACCCATCACCGTTGCTGTCGTCACTGCACAGCCCTCACCGTCACCGTTGCACTACCGTAACCATCGTCGTCTCCCCCTCTCCTTGTCGCCATCGCTGAACGCCTTCCCCACCCCTCCCTTCATTTTCTTCCCTCCACCACTTGCAACCCCCATTCGTCGGCCTCATCCACCATTGCTCCAATCTCCGTAGAAGCCCCTACCCTTCCCACCAGCATGCTCTTGCCGATCGGAGCCCACAACCCAACCACCATCTCTTCTATATTTCTTTTTCTTTCGTTTTTCTCCACCACCAAACCACCCTCTCCACCACCTTAACCAACGCCACAATTGAAACCCCTACTGTCACCTCTTTAAAAATTGGCCATAACTGCGCCGTCACCACTCATCGCCGTTGGCCACCACCAATACTGCCGTGCACTGTCGCCATCTTCACCGTCGTCGTAGTAAGAAAATTTGATTCTTCGGGACATTAGCACGGGAGAAATGGTCCAAACTCGAAACCAAATGGCCAATAATGTTTCGATTTCAATCAACCGAAATCGACACTATTTTTTAGCGCCTTCCGTCATCGATTTAGCCAACGATGACTCTCTTTCGCCTCCTCCAAGACAAACTGCTGCCCCATCGAGAGCCCGTCGTCAATGGAGTCTGACCCCGTTCGAAACAAAATGTTTGGGTAGCAACTCCGCTACTTCCGAAAGGTCAATCCCTAATACCTAACCTTACTGTCCTTTACTGACATATAATGCAGGTAATCCAAAAGAGATTGGGACTTCTGATAACCATGACGAAGCCCCCCCACCGTGAACAAACGGGTCTCTCAACGCCAAACACAGTCTATTCGAAGCTGTCGACAACTAACACGTGAGTCAGCGACACCCCCAAACAGCAGTACTGACGCTGCTGAAAATGTAAGTCCATCCGGCTCGCCTAACAAATGTGTTCGCCCATCCCGAGACAGTCAACGCAATAGACGAGGTCGTGCAAACACTATTCCTACCAAAGGTAGATTGCGAGGATTTCTAGACTTTTCAACCTCAGAGCATCAAACACGATACGACGACATCCGATAACGCTTGCTCCCGGTCTGTAAGCAAATAGATTTCACCACTCTTGATCTTTTAAATATTCATGATGCTGTGCTTCATTATTTTGATGCTATTGGTTGGAATTCATTTGCTAATATTTCCTATAATACATATTATGAATTGGTATACGAATTCTACACCACATTTAGCTTCAATATAAATGCACTGCGAACTGTTGAAACACAAAACATTGTATATTTTTGTCTACTTGGGAGGGACTTTCGGATGTCAATTTCTGAATTTAATATTGCCATGGGTTTCGTCGACCCTGATAATATTCAATCCGATTCCTATCATTCTGCTCTGTTAGATATTCCAAGCAACTTTGATGCTCAAGGTGTTTACCGTGTTTTAACTCATTCTAATCATCTTTATAATCCGAAGACCACAAAAGACTTATTGGTGCATGAACCTGCTTTAAGATATATTCACCGATTTTTAGCTTTTAGTTTTTCAGGTAGAAATGACTCGTCATTTGTTCTGACTAAGACTGAACTGTTCTCTTTGTGGTGTATACATTAAGATTTTAAAGTTAATTTAGGATATTGGTTTGCACGAAATTTTCATGCCGTTTTGCGTTATAATTGTCCACTAATACTTGGATCATATATTACGAATTTAATCCCTCGACTTTTTCACTCTGAAATTGATTTCTCGGCCTTAATATGTGCATATAGTATGGACAGCTTAGATAAATATTGTTTGGATTCTATGGGATTGCTTGCCAGCACCCCTACTTCGTGTTATTTTGTTCCTCCAGGTACACGGGCTACTCGGGAAAATATGGTTTTTTGCCAACGTCCACACATCAATACTAGAGAGCAAGAGGAACAACCTCTATCTATAGAGGCACGTTTAAGCTGAATCGAGGCGAGACTTGGAACAATGAAAAATCAAGTCTCCACAATCCTTGATATCTTGCAAATTCATTACCCCTAACATCGACCAAATCATTAAAGAGACATGGGGAGTACTCTGAACTTTTCATTTTACCTGTTATTTGAGCTGCTGTTTTTTCTTTTCTCTAATATGACACATGCTTGAGGACAAGCATAAATTAAGAGGGGAGTTGAAAATGGCAAGTATGCATGGATGGTTGATTGATTTTTGCAGCATGTTTCTTTTTTGCATGTGTTCAATCTTACGTTGAATTCATTCGATAGTTTATTTGACATTGAGCCTTTAATCTCATACTTAGTCAATTTGGACAATTGGGCAATGTTTTTTTGAATTTAAATGTTCAAGTATATAGATTAGTCAACATTTGTGTTTTAAGGTTGATATATGTAGCTTGAATTTTTTTTTATTAATTGATTGTTTGAAAATAAAATTTGCTTGTGCGTGAATAAATGAAAAAATATATATAAATAATAATTAATTAATTAATTAAAGGCTCAAGTTATGAGTGAAAGTTTTGAAAACGTGACCGGATTGAGTAACCGAGGTGAGGTGCCTGGGTTGTCATCTTATCTCGTGTAAAAAGGTTCGAGTGACAAGTCGATAACTTAATAACATTCCGCTAACAGAGCCTAATAATAATAATAAAGACTATTTGAACTGAGTAACCGGGATAGGGTGCTTGGGTTGTCATCATAGTTCACGTAAAAAGGTTTGACCATGTCTAAAATTTTTCTAAAGCATAGTTAGTTAATAATGCCTTGCAAATTATTGGGTTCAAACTCAATTTAGTGAAATTATCTAGTTCACATATTTCAAATTCTTATGACACTTGTTGATTAAACTATATGTTTTGAGCATTTATTTATTTATTTTTTCCTATGTTGTTTACATTGAGTAAGGATGCAGAAAATAGGCTCGATTTTTAATAAATTGTAGAATCAATTCCAATGTTTAAAAGAACAACATGCTTGAGGGCAAGCATGAGCTAAGTAGGGGGGATTTGATAACATGTTAATTTACATGATTCCTTGTGTTTAATTCAGTTTATTTCTGGATCAATCCCTGCTAAATTAGTGTTTTTATGATTTAAATCTTGTCAAGGATGCAATTGGTCAAAAGCAAGCTAAAAAAAGGGGGCCAAAATTGAAAGACAATCATTCAAATAGGGCCAAATCAAAAAGATGAAGGAAGCCAAAGACACATCAACTATTTTGACTTTGTAAAAGCCAAAAATAGGAAAATCTTATTTTATTTTTATTATTTTAGATTTTGTATTAAATTAATTTAGGCTATTTTTAGTAAATCCCATGTATATAAATGGGGCTTTTTGTTCTTAGGAAATCACCAATTAATTATTCTCCTACTACAATTTGCAGTTGTATTATCCTCTTTGTCTTTTCCTAGTTCAATTTAAAATTGAATTTATTTTTCTCTTTCAAATTGGCGTAAAGCATTCTGCTAATTTCAATTGCAATTGTTTTGTTTTTACTAAATTGGTTCAATTGCCTTCCAAGCCCTTTTTTCCTTTCCAAATTTCATCATCCTTTATACAAATCCAATCACATTCCACAACCTTCAAGCATGATTAAATTCATGCTACACTAAATTCTATCTTAGTCTTAGGCCGGTACTCTTTCCGGTCGGGAATAGTGAGATTTGTATTCGCGCAAATAATCCTTCCAATCGGTATTCACCTTTTTCCTAAGTATTGGGATAGCACCAATCATCCCTTAAGGTTGAATTCAATTTCAAGTCAAAGTGCAAGTTGGGTTGGAATTGTGTTTGCCGACAGTTGGAGATTCGAGTCGACCGTGCTGTCTTCGGGTTTTCGAGAACAAATCAAGGAAGAAGTGATCTGGTTTAAACGACCCACGCAGTTGAGGCCGTTGATTCGAGTTGGGTTCTTCAAAATGCAAGGCTACCGGAATCTTCAATCGAGAACACGTGTATCTCAGTTAGGTAATCGGTAAGGGTTGGTTTGCAGGTTGTACCGGAACCAGCTACGAGAGGAAGAATTGGTGGGTAGGACGTTATTAATCGCTATAACCAGCTTATCGTTTGGAGGAGAAGATCAACTTTTGAGGATCGATTCTTAATACAAAATTTAACTAGTCTAAGGCTAAGGCTTATTTACTTTGATTACAAAATCCGAATTTAATTTTCAATTTGATTTCTGATTTATTTAATTATTTATTTATGCTGTATCAATTATTTAGTTTCTAAACATTTTAAAACCCCCCTGATTTATTTATTTTTCAGCAGGTTTGTTTGTAGTCGTGGGCAGGATCTTTGCCACGACCTTTGACATGACAAATGTTTTGTTCACGAGATAAACGCAGAAGTTGATAATAACATCCAATCCCTGTGGACTTGACCCTACTACTACTCTTACTACTATTTAGAGTTATTTGTAGGAATAATTTTTGGTGGTTTCGACGCCCATCATTTTGTGAGTTGTTGTAAGAGAAATAAATGTTCAACTAGGCTTGTTTAATTAGAAAATGTGATGAAAAACGATTTACGAGCCTAGGGGCAAAATCATAATTTTGCCAAAGTATAAGGGTAAAATGATCATTTTTGCCTAAGTGTAAATTTTGATGTATCATGAATTATAAAGTGATTAAATGAGTAAATTTTATTATTATAGATCAAGAAGGGCGTGGAAACAACCTTGATCGGGGAAAAGGAAAGGTTACGGATTAAGTCGTCGATTAACACATTTTGCACTAAGGTAAGTTTATGTGTAAATGATACATCTTTAATACATATGTTGTTACTTATTGGTGTATTGTATGAATGAGACAAATTATGATTGAAATTGATAGATGGTGAGTAGCTCTCGCTTGAACCTCAGAATAGATAAGTAAGCGCGGAAAATTATCCGTAATAATTAATTGGTGGGCTGTGTGCGATACCACCGTAATCATCCTTTTTGGTGGGCTGTGTGTGATACCACCTTATTACTTATTCACGATGGGCTGTGTGTGCGATACAATCGTTTATATTATCATTTGGTGGGCTATGTGCGAAACCACTTTAATTACTCTTGTTGGTGGGCTGTGTACGAAATCACCGAGTACATAGTATTATTCCAAGGGTTTCATCGAGAAATGGTATAAGTAAAGGTTTCATGTTGCTTTGTGGTGGTGATTGCAGGGATTGTGTACAAGCAATTGTGAGCAAAATAATTGTTATGTGATTGGAATGTGGTAAGAGATGAGATGAGTAAGCATGATTATGGAAATTTGAATTATTCTAGCCTAGTATGTGATGTTATTGATTGATTAGCATATGTGATGATGCTTATTGTTTACATGTAAACTTACTAAGCTTAAAGCTTACTCCCTTTCTTTTCCCTTGTTTTATGGTGTCAAAGAGCCAGCTCGGGATACGAATATAATTTGAAGATCACCTACACTATCAACTCATCTAAGTATATCTACACTTAGCATTTTGTGTATGGCATGTATAGGGGCTAGGCTTAGTGATATGTCTTGATATTTTGGCCAAGTGTGTTGGCTTCTTAAAAGAAGAACCTTTGTAAATAGCCGTACTTGATTGCTTATTGTTATTAATATACGAAAAGATAAGATTATTCATGAATGTGTACGATACATGATTGAGTTGCTTGGTAAATGGTTGAATGTGATTGATGTTGTATGAGTTATGGTGATAAAAAGAGCTTGGAAAATAGCCTTGTTCTTGTCCACACGGGTAGGCACACGGGCGTGTGTCTAGGCCGTGTGTGAGGCACGGTCAGTCCCATGGGTGTGTGACCAGTTCGTGTGTCCCCTGCATGTTAGTGTTGCAAGTCAGTGTCGACCGCGGGCTAGACACACGGGCGTATGCCTAGGCGGCGTGCCCGGTATTTGGTTGCTGACGTCACAAACAGAATACCTAAGTTTTCACATAAGGGTGATGACATGGGCGTGTCTAGGCCATGTGGAGGACATGGGCCAAGGACACGGGCGTGTGTTCGGCCGTGTGAAAACCCTTGTAGGTTCAAAAAGAAAATAAATTCCACACGAGCTGAGGGCATAGGCGTGTGTGACCACACGGTCTGCCCACACGGGCATGTCCCATTTCACACGAGTGTGTGGCCCTGTTAAGGCAATTTTTTTCTAATTTTACAAAAGTTCCTGGGTTGATTTCGAGACCCACCGTTTGCATGTTTAATGCCTCGTAGGCCTATAATAGGAATGTTTTGAATGGGAGTGGAAAGTTTTAAGTTGGAATGAAATCTTATAGCCTAAAGTTGTATGTTCAAGTAAGTTAAGTTCAGTAATGCCTCGTACCCTATTCTAGCTTCGAATACGGGTAAGAGGTGTTACAACATATGTTTTAAAACATATGGATTGCATGAAGTATGTTGATGAAGTGTACAAGTTAAAATGAATATATAAAGTATCTAATTGCTCCATTCAAAACGCTATCGAACATTTAGTTGCGTTGCCTAGGCAAAAGGTTAACTAAAATCTAGTTGGATACACAACAATATGGATATTCAATATAAGATAGACCAACAGAAGTTATTTAGTTTTTGTGGGAATCTAAGACATGTAATAAATCATGTCCACATTTTGGGGCAAAATTGAGGCGAGAATTAAATTTAAAAAAATTAATTAATTGAGTTATATTTATACATTTTTTGATAAATATACAAAAAATAAACAATTCTTTTGATAAAATGTAAATAAGTAGATTAGTGATGTGAAAATACAGTACAAATGTTAATGGAAACTTTAGATATAAAAATTAAAAGTTAACAAACTAAATAATAATAAACATGACAAATTTAAAATAAAGAAATCATCTACATCATGAGTCCAAATGTGTGCTACAACCTGATGAGTGTCGACTACGAGGACAACTTTGTTGTGGTTAGGGTTTCGGCTCATCATCATCATCATCATCATCGCCATCACCATTGCCATTGCCATCTCTATCTCAACTTCCACCTCCACCTTTATCTCTAATGTAATCTTCATCTTCATCTTCATCTTGTTCTTCTGTGTTAAATTGCATTTGCATAACGTTGGTTGTATTAGTAGGTGATTGCGAAGGTGACCCGCTTTTGAAGAACAATGATTCTGGTTGTCTTTGCGATTCTATCAGTGAAGAAATATATGGTGCCGAACAATTCGGTTGTACATACAATGTTGGAATTGTAGCTAATGACAGATGCATTGGTGTTGTTGACAATCGTGGCGTGTAATATGCTTCTGTGAATGGAGATGGTGCAAAAAATATTCTTGGAGAAGGTGTTGATGCATGATATGATGTGCATAATTTGGTGCTTGTGTGAAAAACATGGAGTCAATAAAATGCACCAGAAAAGTATGAACTATACTAACCAGGAGGTGCATCCATCGGTATAAAATTAGGGGTTGGAGCTGATGATGAACACGATGCGTGTACTTTTGATCGAAACCTTATATAGGGCCGTGTTGATCTTTTACGATGAATTTGTCTACTCATTTCCTCTTTTGGCTTTAGATATGACTTACTATGAAGTTTAATCCATGTCATTTAATTCGAAGATGTTGTCAAATTCGGTTTGACAATTGGTTCACACATAGGCATGAAATCGTACTTATGTTCCCACAAGTAGATATACTTGACATAGAATTTAGGCCAATCTTCATCGGTTTTTCCTTGTAAGTCAATCATGTGAAGTTTATCGAGGTTCTAAGGTTAGGGCAGAAAATTTGCACAAACCCAAACTAGCACATCACTCGATCAGATTCAAGTATCTCAACCATTGCAAAAATTATCAATGACACTTTAACATACATATTGTGATTCATCAAAAATTTGGACTAGATACATTCTTGAATTCTCGAATCAAAGTATGACATCCATTTAAATTGTAGTACGAAATTATAAATTTCATTATGTACCTAATATTAAATTTCAAATCTTTACGTAATTATTATGTAACTGAAAAATTCAAAAAACTAATCTCAACTTCTTCAAGCTCGTTCAGTATACCTACATGACTCGCGTTATTGATCCACTTGTTCAAATAATACGTTATTCTAAAAATATAATAATAAAAAAGATAATATGATAATTATATTATTAAATGAATCTTACCTTATTACGAGTGAGAATTTGATAAGGAAAGTTTACTAAGATACATAAAAGTAAGAGATACCATGTCTATGACTGAAGAAAGAGTATACAACCATTGATTTTAATTTTCTGTGCTCCAGTTCCCCGACACATCTCTCGATACAATGTAGTTAGGACAATCGATCCCCAACTGAGTGGCATGGCCTTTTTTAAGTTGATTAGTTGTAGGAGTCACCTTAAATGTACTAGATTTTGAGATTTATCTCGCATTAGAAGACCTTTGATCAACCTCAGTATGAATGTTCAAGCGAATTGTTGTCTTTCTACCATATTAGAAAGGTTGTTGAGATATGAAAATTATCTTCTAGTCATTTCATATTTATCTAGTTACCACTAAACTTGTCTGCCACCTTGCCTAATAGTTGGTGGCAAATTGGCTTCCAACCACCAATGCACACTACCCCCGTAGCGACTGGCTCATCAATTGGTAGGCCGAGTTGTAATGTCACTTCCTCGTGTGTAATTGTACACTCACTACACGAAAGATGGAATGCATGTGCTTTAGGTCTCCATCTTTCCAACAAAGCATTGATAAATGCAGACTCCAATTTAGTCTCACCGAGCATACGAGACACATGTAAGAATCTCACCTCTTCCAACTATTATTCAATAACATGTGGTTCTCTCACACTTAAATTATGTATATATGTTTCGATAATCCAATCTTTATCTTGATTATATAAACATAAAAAATAAAAAACAATCTTAACAATTTAATAATGATATATTTAAAATAAAAATATTATAATATTTTCTTATCATATGTAATTAGACACGGGAAATGTGTGATCCAAACAAATTAGAGACGTTGACATTTTTAAAATATGTAACATTTATCAAATTAAATAAGATTAATTAATTTAGACAATGAAATAAACTAAAAAAATTAATATTATTGAATTATTACTAAATTAACAATTTATTTAACATAAAAAATATTAAACCTATTAAAAAAAGTAAACAAAATTAAAAAATAAATTACCTTATTTTACTTGAAATCTTTAAAATAATGAGGCTGAAATAAAATCCAAGAAATTACAAATAGTTAGGATAGAAAATTGAGAGAAAATTGAGAGATTAGATAGAAAAATAAGAATAAAAGAGTTGAGAGAATAGATGAATAAGATTGAATGAAAAAAATTATAGGTGTAGGGGATATATAGGGAATATTTTTATAACTGATGAAAGTTTTTTTGTAATTTTTTTGTTTTCATACTATAGTAGTTGGTCCTAAATGTTAGAAAATTAACTTCCTTGATTTTCTAACAGTTAGAGATTCAACTATTAACCTTTTTTAAAAAAAAAAAAAAAATTGTATAGCGCTTTTCTCACGTAACGATTTACCTCCCTAAATTTCGAAAAAAGAAAAGAAAAGAATAGAGTTAAATACTTAATTATTTTTCAAAAACGGCATATATGCCAAAATTTCCCCACATTGTGTATATCATAAATGTAGTTGAAAGTAATTGATTGGAACTTCTCATAATTGCTAATGATTAACAGATACTTCTAGCAAATTACTATACTCTTCCGCTCATTTAGCTTGTGTTCAATGACAATTAATCTAATTGTAATCAGATTGGTTTACTATTCTTAATTGCTCTAAAACCATCAATAGTAGTTCAAACAACGATTAGTCATTTCACTATTTAATCTTTGGACATTCAATATTAGAATAAATAAAATTGTAAATGAAAATAATATTAAAATGGTTAAAGATAGTAAATGTTTATTTACTTTTTAAAATATTAAATCATAATTTAATTCGAATGGAAGATATAGTATCAACATTCATACAAACGGAAAAAAAATATTCTAATATATAATATCAGCATTTTTTCATTTTAGTTTATAAATTATATATCTATTTTGTTTTCATCAAAAAAGCGTCAAAATTACACGAAAGCAAACATTAGTATATAAAAGATTTAACATTCAAAGACAGGAAGTCATAACGAAATCAATACATGGGAACTAAGGCTTAAGCTAAACATATCATATAGAACAATGTAGGTAGAGGCGAATGACAAAAGGCAGACGGGGCTTTAGCCCCTCCCCCTAAATGGAGAAGCTTCTATTAAAATGATTAAATTACAAAGTAATTTATGGTAAAATTATATTTTAACTCTAAAAATAAAGAAAATTATGTTTAATTATTTTAAAAATAAAATTTAATACACTAAAAAAAATTATGCTTTGATGTTTTGAAAATTTTATTGTTCGATTCTGTTCCCACTAAAAGAACTTTTGGACTCGCTCATGAATGTGAGCGCCTACTTGAAAATAGACCACATTGAAAAAAAGGTTTAGTGACAAATTTGGCCACTAACATTTACATGTTTTGTCAAAATGGCTCTAATTATAATTTTGAGTTTTTTTTTTTGCCATCAACATTTTTTTTTTCAAATTACTTTTTTTAACAGATTTGATGAAAGTACAGATAAAAGAGTTAACGGGATGATGTGAAATTTCATGTGTGGAATATTTTTAATGAGATATAATTTATTACTTAGATAACCCAATAAAATAATTACATGTAGAACATAATAAAATAAATAAATAATTCATGAAGTTAAAAAAATAACTCTTAATTTAAAGAAAATAAACGTAATTATCTAAAAAAAAGGTTTCAAAATGAATGCATATATTCAGTATTTTCGGTTTAATTTATTAATTATCTTTTTGAAACCTCTTAGTAAACAAACGTATACATTCATTTTGAATATTTTTTTTAGATAATTACATTTATTTTCTTTAAATTAAGAGTTATTTTTTTTTAAATTTCATGTATGACTTATTTATTTTGTTGAGTATGACTCATATTTCAATCAAATTTGAGAGATAATCTCCCAGTTTCCTCTATTTATTTGTTTCAGTTGAACTCTGATTAATCTAGATTATTTTATTATTATTTGACCTATGAATTTAGCTTATAAATAGGTTCTTTTAAAACCTTAGAAAATACACCCATTAAATATTAGAACTCATAACACTTTTGGAGAATTTTTGTGTTTACGTTTTGAGGGTTCTTTATTTTTGGGTTTCGAGGTTTAATATTTATCTCCATCTTCTGTACTCTTCATTTTGTTACAATTATAGTAAAATTATCTTTGTCTGTAATTTTTTATCCTCTTTGGAGGGATTTTTTCACGTTAAATTTGTGTGTTTAAATTCTCAATTTTTTCTACTATTTTTACTTGTTCATTGCTTAATCGGGTCGATTCCCAATAAGTGGTATCAGAGCTAGTTCAATTTTCGTAGATCAGCTCATTCAGAGATAGCAACAATAAGGTTTGACATTGAGAAGTTTGATGGTATCACAAACTTCAATCTGTGGCAAGTTCGGATGATGGTAATTCTAGTTTAGACCAACCTGAAAAAGGTCACTACCGGAAAAAAGTTTGAGAATCTAAATCAGACAGAATGAGAAGAGCTTGATGAAAATGCCCTATATGCAATCTAGTTGTGCCTCGCGAATAAGGTTATGAGGTATTGATGGAAGAAACCTCATCCGCCTTGTGGAAAAGGTTAGAAACTCTTTATGCGACTAAGTCTTTAGCTAACCGTTTAGTGTTGAGACAACGTCTATTTACATTTTGCATGAACGAAGGTGAGCTTCTTAGAGATCACATTAGTCAATTTATTACTCTTTCAAATGATTTACAGAATGTTGAGGTTAAGATTGACGATGAAGATCAAACTATGCTATTATTGTACTATTTACCCTCTCCATACAATTCTTTTAGAGAGACCCTGATTTATGGCAGAGACAAACTCTCGTTCGAGGATGTGAAGGGTCATTTGTAAAGTAAAGACAAACTCGACAATGAGTTTGGTTTGGATAGCAAGGAAGATAAGCAAGCTTCCGTTTTGGTAGCATCAAAGAAGCGAGACAAAAGGTGTCACTATTGTAAGAAGTTAGGTCATGTCAAAGCAGATTGTTATAAACTGTGAAATAAAATGGCTGCATGTCAAAGAAGAGAAAAAGTATGTGAGTATTACAAATTGGTACAAGTATGTACATAAAGTTTATAAGCATTGACTTTATGAAATTGTGAGTTCATGATTTCCAGGAGAATGGTTTTATGAAAACCTTGTGATTATGGGTTTATACTTGTGATGTATGAAATACATAGTAAATTCAATTGACAATTTTGTGATTGGCTTTCAGGCTAGATTGAGTTATGACATAACATGTTGTATTCATGCAAATTGTAATTTACCGGATATGAGATAAAGGAAAGATTGGCAAAATTGCCTATTAAAATGATTATGGAAGCATGGAAAGATAAGAATTTAAGCAATTGAAAGATGTAAGAGTATATGCTTGAAATATAAATGCTCATAATTAATGTGTATGTTTTATGTGAGGTTTTAAATGGTTTGTTTATTGTGGTAAATGATATGTTATTCTTATGACTGAGCAAGATGTGCTCATTAAACTTAATGTCATTTATGTTGGAATAAGTTATGTTATTCATATGATTGAGTAAGTTATGCTCATGAAGTTTAATGACAATGAATATTGTTTATTTTTTGCATATGAACTTACTAAGCTATATGACTTACCATCTTCCTTTCCCATGTCTTATAGAGTTAATAAGCTAGCTCGAGTTGGAAATCATCGGAGATCCTATCACACTATCAAGCTACCATCTTGGGTATATATAAATTCAAGTATTTTTGAGTTATGGCATGTGTAGGGACTAAGTCAATTGGTTATATGTGTCTTTATGATTGTAGCCAATATGTTGGCTTGTAATCGTTAATGGCTTGTTTGCTATTTGGCCATGTAAGTTGGCTTATGTTGGCAACATGGTTGTAAGCCTAAGTATAATCATATATGTGTCAACATCTATGGTGATATGATCATGGTATGCTTGGTGAATGTGAAATATTTGGAAATGTGATTTATGGCATGATTGTGTAATGTTGGAATTGTGACCTATTGATGAGATGAGGAATTTGAGTATAAATTGGTAACTAGATAGTAATTGAATGAAGCCTAATGAATGTGAGATTTGTATGTTTGATTTAGGGCTTATTAAATGTAGTGAATATGTTAGATAAACATATAAAGTTAATATGTTTTAACCATGAATGTGGATTCTTTGGTTGCCTAAGTATGTAATGTTATGTGCCTTTGATTTGATGTAAGTGTATGTGTGAATAAAGGCGGCAAATGGCTTGGTAAATAGCCTTTTTACTATCCACACGGGTAGACACACAGGCATGTGTCTAGGCTGTGTATGACATACGGTCTACCCCATGGGCATGTGTTTCGGCCGTGTGTCCTCTACACCTTAATTTTGGAAAAATAGAATGTCTAGAATTGAGCACACGGGTAGAGACACGGGCGTGTGTTTTAGCCGTGTGTGCTACACAGCCTAGCACACGGGCGTGTGGCACAAGTTAGAGAGAACCCCTAAATCGAACACGGCCTATAACACGGGTGTGTCTAAGGGTCACATGGGCGTGTCCCTTGGACCATACGGGCGTGTGAGCCCTTTTTCTTGAAAAATTCTCTAAGTTTTCCAAAAGTTTCCAAAGTTCTCAGTTTAGTCCCGAACCACTTCTGATGCATATTTTGGGCCTCGTAGGCTCGTTTTAAGGATGATATGAATGTTTTTGAAATGTTATAAATTTGAGTGGAAATTTCTATCTCGATTTTGAATGTTTGCTTGTGAATAAGTCCGATAATGCCTCGTACCCTATCCCAGCGCCGGATACTGGTAAAGGGTGTTATATTTAGTGGTATCAGAGCTATGGTTTATTCGATTCTCGGACTAACCTAGCATATGTGAGAGTCTTGCTATACATGCCATATTACCACCTGTGATAGTGTGATATCTCCCGACTCTGATGATATTGTTTTGTTGAGGCAGAGATGCTTTCCAATCGAGCTAGTTTTGAAAATGTTGAAAGTGATATTAAGATATTTGAAATGTGTTTATGATGAGTTGAAACTTGAAAAGGTATGAATAAGAGTTCATGATATGTATGTGATGTTGTATAAAATGAAATAACCATAAGTTGAGATATATGGATAAAATGTCATTGTTCCAGTTGAACGTTGTATTTTGATAGATTATGGTGATTTAATGAAACGAATAAAATGTTTTAAATGTTACAAATAGGATTTAGCCCAGAATGACAATCCTGAATTAAGCCCTTTCGAGCATATGTTATGAAATGGATTTAGCCCGGCGGGTAATCTAGAGTAAGCCTTTAGAGCATACGTTATTGAAAGGATTTAGCCTGAGTTGGCAATCCTGTTATGTTATATGTGGCTCGAGAATGTGCTCTATGAGTATGTGCCAAAAGGGCACTTTTGAATATGAATTGACGGATTGTTGATATGCATACCTTGAGTATACTACTCAAGTACCCATCGAAATTACAAAGGTTCAATGGGAATTATCCTTGAAATATGAAAAAGTGAAATGAAAATGAAGTTTATATTGTGATAAGCTCATCTATGTTTATTTGGTATTCATATGATGTTATGTGCCTAATTTGTTGATTAAATGAATGTGATAAGTAAACTTACTCAAAATTTATGGAATGTATGTTCAAGTACACTTGTTTGAATAAAGATAATCAGAAGGCTCGTGTAACATAAATATGTATGTTGATTAGCTTAAACTGAACTATATGATTGTGAAGATATGATGTTGATGATGAATGTTAACTCACATGTGTGTATATATAAGAGTCTAGTTAGAGGCTTTACGACCTCACCCCCTTACCAATGTGGTATTTTATAACGAAACTTCACGAGATTTATATTGAATAATCTCACAAGTGTGAAACTAAAGAGTACAGTGGTGGAGTAATTATTAATACGGGCAGAGATGAGAATAGTTTGGCAAGCAAATACAGTTCTGAAAGAGACGTCAGATTGTTCTAAAGATTATTCAGATTACGCAATGTCACGGTTAAAGAAAAAGTTAGTCTCAGCTAATCGACTCATTTAGGTATGGTGTCTAAAGTATGTATTTGCTGGAATTTCTTCCAGATTGATTTCTATTAGTGAATGGAATAATATGAGATTAATGATGACAGAATTAGTCAGAGAAATGATACGTGAGTTGTAAAGATGTCTGAACAGTTATAGTTGAATAGATTATGATGATCTCTCCTGAGTATTCTATATATTCGTTTGTCCTTTGGGGTTTATGTAATTGTTCATTCTCTGATGAAATTTTTATCGTGTGAGAATGCTATCTAACTCTAATGTTAGACAAAAGCACTGTTGGTCTAGTTGGTTTATGATCAGCATATCTTATCTCTCTTTGGGGTTCTATTCCATTATGTTGATAATAAAATTTGATGGTGAAAATTTATGTGAGGCTATTCTTCTATTTCTACTGGATGTTGCTTTGTTTTATATACATATTTGGAAAAATATATTATCTCTGTTACAATTGATTCCAGAGCGTATAAGCATTGTTTTTCTTCTGATTTCCTCTAAGGAATCATCAAGATCTTATTATTTTCATATGAGTTATGTTCTCGGACTTTCGATATGGTATCGCATCTCGGACTTTCGATATGGTATCGCACCTTGTAAATTATTAATCATGGCTCATCTTTAAAGTGTGCTCTTTGGTTTGTGATAACTATGTCTATTATGGTTGTACTTCTGGTTCGATAATAGGAACATGGTGATTCTGGTATCTAGATTTATCTAATTTTTGATAAAGGAGTTGACATCGACAAAGGTATAGATAGTGGAAGCTCAAGCTCAAATTGTATGATGGTTTTCTTTTCTCAGGTAAGTTTGATTAAAGTCAGTGAGTTCAATCATGATATTTTGTTTTCTTGAGCTAATGCAGTTGTAAAGATCTTTGGTTAGCATGTTAAGGGAATTATAAAGGATTTTATGTTTGAGTTGTTTTAACAACATGAAAGAGGAAGTATTTTGATATGATATTTTTTGATAGTTGAGATAGACTTAGTTGTTTTATCTGAACGAACTGGCCAGTTGAAAGGTAATTTGAGTCATACGCATTTAAATTATCCTCAGGTATGAAAATGAATTTTTTGCATTCATGAGTAATTAGACAGACAGTCTGAAGGAAAATTTTTTATTTTAGACAGTATGATACAGAGACATAACTAATAGATTTGTTCTAATAGGATGATGTTATTATGAGTTAAAGATGTTCTGATTGATAAAGTTAACACATTTGTGAAAGTTGAATGGTTTGTTGAGTATTAGCAAAGTAGAAAACAGTTTAAGGTATTGTTAACCGGAGCACTGGTTCTGGGTTCAGTTTGAATTGATTAAAGAATTTGTGATTTTTCAGCGATGCACTATTGAACGAATTGGAATGTGTTTTAATTCGAGAATACAAAGTGATGATTCATGCTTTCAGATGGTTAAATTCACATGAAAGGAATTGTTCGACGGGTGATTTAGCGTCGGCCACTTTTTATGTCTATGTTGAGAATTTGATGACATTGGTTGTCCGACGAAAAATGCCATATGTTTCCTGATTCCAAGAGTTTAAAGTATCTAATGTCACAGAAGGATTTGTATTTAAAACAACATAGAAGGCTTAAACTATTGAATGATTATGAGCGGTTATCGATTAACCTTTGGGAAAGCGGATATAGTTGCAAATGCTTAAATGGAAAGCCTTTGAATACAACTAGGACCATTTTGACAAAAGATATGAGTGTTAGTGGCCAAATTTGTCATAATACCTTGAAAGAATGATTTGCTCTTTAAAGTCTTACTATGAAGGTAACAACATGAAAAAAATCATGAACATTACGAAAACAAAGGCATATTAATGGTACTCAACCACTAGATCGAAGCCATGAGTTGGTGCATTGATTTTGTTTGGCAACGGCAT
Organism: Gossypium bickii; assembly: GCA_025503065.1. Lineage (NCBI taxonomy): Eukaryota > Viridiplantae > Streptophyta > Magnoliopsida > Malvales > Malvaceae > Gossypium > Gossypium bickii. Next base: position 26,853,153 of record CP106714.1, on the reverse strand, counting down.
GATCTTTTTTCATTGTAACCTATGTAATTTCAATAAGCAAAAAGCTAACAAATCAAGTGTAGAAAAAAAATGAAGGTCTAATGGAACAAGCCCAAAATAGCTCAAAAGAAGACAAGCTCCACAAGCCACTTTAACTTGGGAAAATGGCCCGACCACCACCTTCATGAAAAGGATCAAAGGTGTTCCTCGATCGGGTCAGACTGGGCCATAATACAATTTTAGGCCTGACTCGAATTAAATTTTTAGTTCTTATAACACTAGAGAAGAGAATCAGGTTTGAGTTAAAAATAAATAAGAATTAAAAAAGCTTACAAGAGAGAAAAAGATCAAATGAAGAATCAAGAACAATAGTTCATTAGCTTCTAATATGGTTTGAAATGAATGCATCACAAAACTCAAATGCACAGACAAGTTGATATAATACAAGCCTCTCTAGGAAAAGTTATATGACAATAATGACTTGAGTATGATAAGGTAGCCATTTTAAGGTTTGCAATATGCAACAGAACCTAGTTTATACTCCTAAGTAGAGGCCAAAGTTATTGTAAAAAATAATATCAGGCCTACAAAGGAGATAATGATCAAATGAGTAATTAACCATGGGAACATCCAGTAGCCAAACAAACTTTTCACATTATCATCTCCATTTCAAAATTTAGCAAACAAGGCAACTACTAAAGTAAGTAAGTCTAAACATGGCAGTTGCTAAAGTAAATGCAATAGACTATTACTACTCTTTACCAACATATTACAATGTCTAAATACGATTTCATGTTTTATATTTTATAAAGAATCAAACACTAATTCATATAGTTTGAGATTGTCAAGAGATTAACAATAAAACAAAGGTTCTAAAATATCCAAACAAGATAAAAAACGACAACGGAATAATATTAAAAATGGTAGTGAAACAACATTAATTGTCCATTTGTTTCATGGAAAATGGTTTACAAAAAAGTAGTGAAACAACATTAATTGTCCATTTGTTTCATGGAAAATGGTTTACAAAAAATGTTTTCTCTATTTTCTTGTGTTTGTTTCACATATAAGAGTTTGGTCACCAGAAAATAAATCACAAATCAACGGAAAATAAACTCTTTTTCCTGTAAAATAACTTACCCTTTTGAAAAGCATAAGTCATTTTTCGGAAAAGAGCTCCTCTACAGGTAATTTTATTTTTATATAAAAATTAACTTAAATCAAGCTTAATATTATTATATTGATAATAAATTTTATTTTTGTAACACCCCTAACCCATATCTGTTGCCCCTAACCCATATCCGTCGCCGGAATAGGGTTACAGTGCATTACCGATGATTACAGGACATTTTCACATTATTCGAGTAAGAACTATTCATTTCTCGAGAATAATCATGACGTCCCTTGATTGGACCCTCGAGGCCCAAAATGAACATTAGAACCAAAACGGGACTAAATTGAGATCATTAAGAATTTTTCTCAAGTACAGGGCTCACACGCCCCTATGGTCTAGGGACACGTCCGTGTGACCCTTAGACATGCCCGTTCTACAGGCCGTGTTTTACACCGTGTAACTCTCTGACTTGTGCACACAGCCATGCCACACGCCCGTGTGCTAGGCCGTGTGGTTAATTTAATTTTCATAAAATAGGTTCAGTTTTCACATAGCCAAGTCACATGCCCGTGTTCTAGGCCATGTCTCTTACACGATTGAGACACACGCCCGTGTCTCTGCCCGTGTGTTCAGTTCAAAGCATTCTGTTTCTAAATTTCAAGATGCAGGGGACATACGGCCAATTCACATGGCCATATGCTAGGCCGTGTGTCACACACGGTCACGACACACGCCCTTATGTCTACCCGTGTAGACAAAATAGGTTATTTTCCAAGCCATATTTCTCATCCTTTTTGCCTTATACGTACATCAAAACTTAAACATATTCTTATGGCCATATAAACATTCAATCAATGTGCCTTTAAGCACCACAATTTATTTCTATATCAATCTTATTCTCATATTTACCTAATTACAATGTTCACATGTAACACCCCTAACCCGTATTCACCGTCAGAATAGGGTTACGAGGTATTACCGATCAATACACATCATTTAACATACAATACTTGTACATTTACGCATTCATACTCAAGTACCATTCAACACAATCATATTATCCCTTATAAGGGCCTACGAGGCCTTAAACATGATTTAAAAGTGGTTTGAGACTAAACCAATAACATACGAAATATTTGGAAAACTTAGAAATTTTTCATTCATTCAGGGGTCACACACCCGTGTGAACAGGCCATGTGCCTCACACGGCTTCAGACACGCTCCTGCCACAGGTCGTGTGAAAACAGGGCATACATACTGACTTGGGTCACATGGCCAACCACACACCCGTGTGCCCTTCGAAATGACCACACATGCCCGTGTGCTAGGTCGTGTACTAGGTTGTGCCAAACCTATAGGGTATACTGACTTATGTAACATGGCCAACCACACACCCGTGTGCCCTTTGAAATGACCACACATGCCCGTGTGCTAGGTCGTGTACTAGGTTGTGCCAAACCTATAGGGTATACTGACTTATGTAACATGGTCAAGTCACACGCCCGTGTTCTAGGCTGTGTGCCATTTAGGGGGGTATACTGACTTGTGCCACACGGCCGGTCACACGCCCGTGTGTGAGACCGTGTAGAGCATACTAACTTCATTTAATATCAACACTAGGGGACACATGACTGTGTACTTAACCGTGTGTCACACACGACTGAGACACACGCCCGTGTCTCTACCAGTGTGGACAAAAATAGTCCATTTGCAAGGCCAATTTTCCACCCATTATGCACATACCTATACAAGCTCAAATGGCACCATTTCAAGACACTAATATGCATCCAAATACCAACAATACCAATCACAAACATACTATAGTTTGCCATCAATTTTCATACTTGAATTCACATATAAAATTCAATCAACTAATCATTCCACACTTACATTAATCAAACACAATTTCACTAGTATATAAACTCTCAAATTATCAATTTCCATCACACAATATAAGTCAATTACCAAGCTCCAAATATAACCATTTTGAGCAACTAAAAACTATAACCACATTCATGCCAAATCATACCAAAATAAGCCATCACTCATGGTTATATATATACAATCAAAAACATATTCATTTACAAGCCAAATCTCATGGCTATCATCATAACCAAAATACCGCAAGTAGCCTATACATGTCATATACCATATATACATAACTCAAAAGTACCAAATAGATGTTCGATAGTGCAATGATGTTCCTGACGACTCCCAGATCCGAGCTAGCCTTGATTCATTATAAAACATAGAAAAATAAAACAAAATAAGCTTCATAGCTTAGTAAGCTTGTATGTGAATAACTTAATTCATCAAATAAATACAGATCAGCCAATTGTACATAACATCAACATATACACATTAACTACAAACCTTTCTCATGTCTCAAAACATGATCAAATACCATCTCCTCAAACTTTCCTTGTTTAATACTCGGATAGGTTCTATACATACCTATAATGCCTCGTACTAACCGCTTTCTCAACCACATCATTCATTTACTAGTTGAACCATTCGGAATAGAAGTTGGATACTCAAAGATCTTAATCGATAAGTACCTATACCATGGCCTGAAGTCAAATCAAGGTAACTTATCCTGGAGTACCTATACCATGGCCCGTAGTCAAATCAAGGTAACTCCTCTCTGAAATTCCTATACCACGGCCCGTAGCCAAATCAAGGTATCACTTGCACCCAAAGTGCCAATTTCATGGCCCGAAACCAACATATCTGATATGCATGGCCCGAAGCCAAACCGGTATATCATCAGTATCCAAAACCTATTCCTAAGGTTCAACTGGAAATTTACACTTGTCGATTTCATCGTCGAACATATTCGTAGAGTCGTATTCACAATTAAAACATTATCCTTATATCATAATCACAGTTTATGCGACATCAAAATGTTTAACATATATTTATAATGAAATTAACAGATACAAACTTACCTCGAGTATGAAAACAGCGAAATGAGTAAAATACTCGATAATCTTGCCTTTCCCCCGATCTAATTCTGGATTCCTCTTTTCTTGATTTAAATATATTCAAAATTATCATATTCATTCAATTTAGTCCAAATCACACTTTAAAGTACTTTTACACTTTTACCCCTAAATTTTCACATTTTCACAATTTAGTTCTTATTTCACAATTACACAAAATTCACATAATTCAACAAGACCCATGCTTGGCCGTATTACCATAATGCCCCTAGTAGCCCAAAACTTTCATTTATTTCACATTTCAACCACTCAATTTGCATATTTCACTATTTAATCCTTATTTAACATTTTTGTCAAAAATCACTTTACAAAACTATTAAATCTATCAACAAACCTTCATAATCCATCATCAATCATCAAATTACTCAAGCTTTCAACAACGACAACATGTTAAACCTTTAACAATTTCAAAATCTAAGGTGCGATCTAGCTAGAATACAAGGCAACGATCTCAAAAACGTAAAAATCATTAAAAACCGAGCTCAAAACATACCTAATTGCTTGAATTGTTCATAGCCGAATGAAGAACCCTATTTTCTCTTCTTGTTCTTCTAATTTTGGTGCATGAGGATGATAATGAAGCATAATTTTGATTTTGTCTTATTAATTCTTACCTAATATATCAATTTACTAATATAACCTTTATTATAAACATATAAAAACATATAATGGATGTCCATTAACCTTTAAAATGGTCTAATTACCATTTAAGGTCATCATCTTTAAAAGCCAAAGCAATTTGACACCTTTAACTAATAGACTGCAACTTTTGTATTTAACGCGATTAAGTCTTTTTTCTCAATTGAGCAATTAAAGGATAAAATTACTTCACGAAAATATCACACATTCATACTTTCATGCTGTAAACACATAAAATAATATTAAAATAATTTTTTGACATCAGATTTGTGGCTCTGAAACCATTATTCTGATTTAGCTAAAACCATGATGTTACATCACATTTTTACATTTTGTATCAAATATGCTAATTTAATTCATTCATTCTTATGTCATTGTGATTTCTATCAATTAATCATTCTCAATCATATACTATGACACAGTCTTTTTATACATAACACCAAAGCATGTTCATAACTAGCCATCCCAGTAGCTAGTCATTATCAAATATTTACATGCCATTGTTAGCCAATTTAACCTATACATGCCATTATAATCGTAATTATTTTACCTTTTTCACTGAAATGAACTGTTGGATAGTGTGAGTGATCTTCGCCAAGCTTCCAATCCAACGAGCATTCCGATTTACTATAAGATGGAGAAAAATAAAACGGAGTAAGCATCTAATGCTTAGTAAGTCCGTATAACTTAGTAATAAACTTACCACCCATTCATCATCAAAATAAATGCATACGGTATAATCAAACCATTTAATCTCACAAGCCCTATCACACATTCTCATCACCTTTGTTAGTCTCATATTTCATATAAACTTCAAGAAACACATATATGAACTCATCAATATTTGGATTCACAAGCACATATGTTTTTCCATACCATGTGTTCATATAACATGTATGCAAGTTTCTTCATGTATTTCAGGTATACTTTACATTAATTCATCTCAAGTTCCAGTATATTTCTTGTTAGAATCTTACTTAATAATCAATTGAAGTATTGATAATCACTTGGGTTAGATGAACATATTCATCAAACCATTTCATGTTCATGTATAAACATTTCATACTTCCACATATCATGTCTCAATCTGTAACCATTTATCTCAAATCCATATTTGCTCATGTTAGAACTTTGCCCATTGAATTTATTTGAATTATCGATGGATACTCATATAGTACACTTAAAGTGTACAAAATCATAATCCGTCAATTCATATCTAGTAGTACCTTTTAGGTACACTCTCGAGCCACATATTATACAGCAGAATTACCAGTCCAGGCTAAATTCTGTCTGTAATGTATATACTCTAAGGGCTTTGTCGGATTACCTGTCCAGGCTAAATTCTTTATATGACAAAGAATTCCCTATAGAGTCTGATCTGGATTACCAGTCCAGGCTAAATCCAGTCAATTAGGATTACCAGTCCAGGATAAATTCTGTCTGTAACGCATATACTCTAAGGGCTTTTTCGGACTACCAGTCCAGGTTAAATCCTTTATATGACAAAGAATTCCCTATAGAGTCTGGTCTGGATTACCAATTCAGGCTAAATCCAATCAATTAGGATTACCAGTCCAGGTTAAATCTAATTGAAACATATGCTCGAGATGCTCACTTAGGATTACCCGACCGGGCTAAATCCTTTCCATAATGACATCAATGGATTACTCGTCAGAGTTAAATCTTTTCTGCAACGCATACGAGACCTCATTTCATAGGGAAATCACCACTATCCATCGATATTCATTATTCAACCGGGACTTACCATTTATAGGATATTATCATTTATTGGGCTTTATTGAACATATTTAATTTCATAATATATATATATGATTTTATATCATCACATACATATATACCATCAGATTCATACAATTTAATTCAAGCATAATAACATACAGAGTTAAGTTACACGAACTTACCTCGATAATTGTTCGTGTACATAAAATCTATTAATCCAACATTTTCTCCTTTCCTTGTTCTAACTCCATATTTGGTCTACCCGGATCTATACGAGTAAATTTAACATCAATTTAATGTAATTCATAAATTTAGTTCAATTTACAACTTAGGTAAAATTACCATTTTGCCCTAAACTTTTGATAAATGGTGATTTCATCCCTAGGCTCGGAAAATGAAATTCATGTAATTTACTCCTTGTTTCGAGCCTAACCGAATTTTTCATGTAATATTTACAGCCCATAGATTTCATAAAAATCAGAATTTTTCCATGGATTTCACATTTTTACAATTTAGTCCCTAAATCAAGTTTTCATCAAAATTCACTTTGTAAAAGTTGTTTATCATCAACAACCTTTCATTTTCTACCATAAATTTCAAATTTCCAACATAACCATGACATTGTAAAATCCGAACGATCTTTAGATTGGCATCTTTTCCAGAACTGTATTCACTTGTCAAACTATTCTTAACTCTAACCACATTATTAGTCATTTCGCCACTGAACTCTTTAGTCTTTTACTTGTGAGCTCATTCAACTTAAATCTCGTGAAATTTTGTTATAGAATACCATATTGGTAAGGGGGTGAGGTCGTAAAGCCTCTAACTCGACTCTCATAAATACACACATATAGCTTAGCATTCATCATCAACATAATATCTTTACAATCATATAATTCACTTCAGCTAATTAACATACATATTTATGTCACACGAACTTTTCGACTACCTTTATTCAAACAAGTGTACTTAAACATACATTTCATAAATTTGAGTAACTTTACTAATCACACTCACTTAATTAAACAAATTAGGCACATAACATCATATGAATGCCAAATAAACATAAATGCTTACGACAATACAAACTTTCATTTCGTGTCACTTTTCCATATTTCAAGAATAATTCCCATTAAACTATTATAGTTTCGATGGATATTCGGGTAATATACTTAAGGTATGCATGTCAACAATCCGTCAACTCATATTTAAAAGTACCCTTTTGGCACATACTCATAGAGCACACTCACGAGTCATATATGACATAGCAGGATTGTCAGTCCAGGTTAAATCCTTTCAGTAACGTATGCTCGAGAGGGTTTAATTCAGGATTACCCTTCTAGGCTAAATCCTTTTTTGCAACATTAAAAAAATTTTATCCATTTCATAAAGTCACCATAATCCATCGAAATACAACGTTCAACCAGAATAATGACATTTCATCCATATTTCTCAACTTATGCTTATTCCATTTCGTACATCATCACATACATATCATGAACTCTTATTCATACCTTTCCAAGTTTCGACTCATCACAAACACTTTTTCAAATATCTTAGTATCACTTTCAACATTTTCGAAAATAGCTCGGTTGGGAAGCATATCTGCCTCAACAAAACGATTATCAAAGTCGGGAGATATCACACTATCACAGGTAGTAATATGACATGTATAGCTAAACTCACATAGTTATGTTAGTCCGAGAATCGACTAAACCAGGGCTCTGATACCATTAAATGTAAAACCCCTTACTCGTATTCAATGCCGGAACAGGGTACGAGGCATTACCAGACATAAATGCAATCAAAAATACATTTTTGAGTCATAAATTTTGCGTCCAAATTTAAACCATCCATATTCAATCATAAAGTCCTTAAAACGAGCCTACGAGGCTCAAAACATGTATTGGAAGTGGTTCGGGACTGAACCGAGAACTCAGGAAATTTTTTACAAGACTTAGAAAATTTTTGCTAGAAGCAAGACTGACACACCCGTGTGACCTCGGGACACGCCCGTGCTTCAGGCCGTGCTCAAATTAGGGGTGCTCTCTGACTTGTGCCACACGGCTAAGACACACGCCCGTGTGCTTAATTCTAGACATTCCATTTTTCCACAATTAAGGTGCAGGGGACACACATGCCCGTGGGGCAGACTGTGTGTCACACACGGCCTAGACACACACCCATGTGTCTACCCGTGTGGACAAAAACAAGGCTATTTACCAAGCCAATTTGCCACCCTCTCTTACACACATCAATACAGCATCACATGGCACAATTTCAAGCATTTAAAAACAACTAAACAACCACAACCAAGATAATAACATGTCATCCTCATGCCATTATTTATCAAACTTAGAACTTCAACCTTTCCACACCAATTCATGCAAGATTCCACATTCATAGTTAAAACATATCAACTTTATATCTTTGCCTAACATATTCACTACATTTATTAAGCCCTAAATCAAACATATAAATTCCACATTCATTAGGCATACCATAATCATATCACCATAGACATTGACACATCTATGAATATACTTAGGCTTACAATCATGTTAGCCAATATGAGCCTACTTACATGGCCAAATAGCAAAACAAACATTTGACAATCACAAGCTAACACATTGGCTACAATCACAATGACACATTAACAAAATGACTAAGTCCCTATACATGCCATAGACTTAAAATACTTGAATTCATCAATACCCAAAATGATAGCTTGCTAGTGTGATAGGATCTCCGGCGAACTCTAACCCGAGCTAGCTCAATAACCCTATAAGACATTGGAAAGGAAGGGGGTAAGCTATATATATAGCTTAGTAAGTCTATATGAAAATAATAAGAAACTCACAAATCTTTTATCAAGTTGAACAATTTAAACACAAGATAATACAAATTGTTATAAAGCTCACAGTTGTAATTTTCATTCAGTCATAATGTTTACTCTATCATCTTATAAGCATTATTTAACATATTTTGGCATTAGCCTAACAACCATAATTCCCTCCTTTGTAACGTATTACCACAATTCAACAAATCATTTCAAACCTCATAGCAAACATGCACATTAATTATGAGTATTTACATTTCAAGCATATACTTTAACATCTTTCAATTATTTAAAGCTCATATCTTTCATACTTTCATAATCATTTTAATAGGAAATTATGCCAATCTTTCCTTTTTCTCATATCCGATAAGTCACAATTTGTGTGAATAAACATGCTATATCATAACTCAATTTAGCCCGAAGGCCAATCATAAAATCGTCAATCGAATTTACCATGTATTTCATACATTACAAGTATTGATAAAAAAATCACAAGGTTTTTGCAAAACATCACTGTAGAAATCATGAACTCACAATTTCATGAAGACAATCTTATAAAATTTACGTACATATCTGTACCAATTCATAATACTTACATACCCTTTCTCTTCTTTGACATACTCATTGAATTTCCTGTTGAACCATTTGGAATACTAAATGATACTCGAGGGTCTAGTACACACAGTATCGTACCAATGCCATATCCCGAATATAGTCTTACATGTAATCTCGTATCGATGCCAATAGCCCAACTATGGTCTTACACGAAGTCTCATATCGATGCCATATCCCAGATATGGTCTTACACAAAATCTCAGTAATCCTAATGTCATGACATTTGTATCCTATCTATTCCTAAGGTTCAACTGGGACTTTCGTTGTATCAAATCTCTGTCGGTCATTTCCGTAGTATCTTTCTCAATAGCATTCACATTTCATTTCAATAATATAACACTTACCACAATTATATCAATTAAGCATTTATACACATATAATTTAATGCTTATTAAACGTACGAAATTACCTCGGCATAAAAACGGCAAAAAGGACTAAATCGTCAAATACTCGTTTTTCCCTCATTCTAACTCTGAACCTTGTTTTTTTATCTATAATATCACATTTAACTTATTTAATTATTATACTATTCAAATCAGCCCAAAATCACATTATGGCAAAAATTACATTTTTACCCCTAAACTTTTGACATTTAACAGTTTAGTCCCTAGGCTCGTAAAATGATTTTCATTCAATATCATTACACCCAAGCCTAGCCGAACCTATATCATGCTCATAATAGCCCAGAATTTTCATTTATTTACACTTTTACTACTTATTTTACAACTTTTACAAACAAATCCTTTTAGGCATTTTCACCGAAAATTTCTTAGCAAAAGTCATTTATCATACACCAAACATGCATTTTCTACCATTAGACATCAAAATACATAAACATCCATCATGGGTAAAATTTTAGACCTTGACATCTCTTCAAATTGATGGTAGGAATAGAAAGATCGAGTTACAACGACTTTAAAAATGTAAAGAGTACTAAAAACGAGGCAAGAACGGACTTACAATCAAGCTTGAAATTTGCCAAACCATAGCTATGGCTTCCCCATTGTGAATTTCGGCCATGATGAAGAAGATGGACAAAATTGGCTTTTAATTTGGCTTTTTAATTCATTTAATTACCAAATTACCAAAATGCATTTAATGAAAAACTTTGAAAACATACCAAACCATGTCCACTTTTGTCCACCAACTTAACCAATGGTCTAATTACCATTTAAGGACCTCTAATTTAAAATTTCATGGCAATTGGACACCTCTAAAATTTAGAATTTAGGTTTTGTACTTTTTACAATTTAGTCCTTTTAACTAAATTGAGTGCCCAAACGTAAAAATTTTTTAACGAAATTTTCATGAAATCGTTCCATAAAATTGTAGACCATAAAAATATAATAAAAATTAATTTTTCTTCTTTGGATTTGTGGTCCCAAAACCATTGTTCCGACTAGACCCACAATCGAGTTGTTACTGATATATTACCAATGTGAGTTCCGTATAAAATTTTCTGTACAAGCTCTAAATTCTTCAGTACATAGACTCTATTTCAAAATAACAGACAATTATCAAATCCCATATGATATCCTGAATTAGAATTTTTTGTACTCTGTATCCATTTAACTTATAACTCTTTTTCACTTTTTCGGGCTTTACCAATCTGTTGTAGAAACATCAGTTTAGCTCTTCTGAACAAAAATTAATCTTTCATCAGATAATAGCAATCAGATATTTATTGCTCATAAAGCAAATAGAGATTTTCTATTCAGAACATCAACAACTATATTTACTCTTCCCGAATGATACTCAATTACCAAGTCAGAGTCTTTCAATATTTCAAGCCATCCGCGCCTTATTAGATTCAAAGCTTTCTATACCATCTGGTATCTTAAAGTTTCATGACCAATATATATTTGGTTCTTTTCACCATACAGATAATGTTGCCAAATTCCCTGTACAAACATAATAATTGCCAATTTAAGGTCATATATCGAGTAATTTTTTTCTATAGTTTTAACTGTCTAAAAGTATAGGTCTTTACTTTACCTTCCAACATCAAACACAGTCCAAACAATTCAATGACGCATCACTAGAATTTACCAATTCCTTACCCGATTCAGACTGTACCAAAACTGATGCTTCGGTCAATTGAGCTTCCAACTAATCAAAACTTTGCTACCATTTATCGATCCGTTCCAATCTTACATCTTTCTATAATAACCATGTCATTGATGTAGCTATTTTAATAATTAACATTAAGGCTTTGAATTATTATGAAGTCACAATCATCAGATAAATTTAAAACCATTGCTATAATAAATTTGACGCTTCAACAATATAGATAGAACAAAACCTCAGCTTCAATAATGTTTCCCAAATAGAAGAGGAAAATCGGAAGTAATCCCAATAACAACCAGTGTTATAATAAAATTTTTGTATCTGAAATCCATATCACTTGACTTCCATGATCAAATCAGGATTTATAGCAGTAATACATGTAATTACCTTGAATCAATGAATATTCTTTACAGGCAACCCATAATAATGACAAGAAATCCGAGATAATGAAATCCAAGTTGCGAAGCTATACTGAATTTTCGAGAAGATAACCCACATTAAATAATAAAGAAATTGATGACATCTCAGAGAAAATTCAAAAGAGTAATCTTGCACATTCATACTATAACCAGTCATATTAAAGACAGTGTAACTTGCACATTTTCCATTCAGAACTTCAATCAACAAAAGTAAAAGATAGTATTATACCAATTTTATCATCAAGTCTTTTATCAAACATGCTAAATCAGAATACCAGAGAAAGATAGAGCAATACCGCTCATGAATCAACCAGGCTTACAATAAATTCTGTCTATTACCATGTTTAGCCAACCTTTCTATATAATGATTATAGCATCCGAACATGAATAGTTATATATACCTCTGAGAATATCAGTACATATAGAATACCCATATAAAATACCAATAAGATATTTCTATAATATACCCGATTATAACAACTGTATTCAAATATTTTTGCAATCCCATCACTATTCCACTGACTAGTATAGTCATCAATAATCTCGCATTATTCAGTTTACTCAAGAAACTATTTCGTAAGAAAATTTTCAATTAATCCATTCTGTAAATACCATATCTAAATAAATCAATTTCTCATGAATAACTTCTTCCTTTAACAGTGGCACTATGTATCCAAATAGTTTTAAAAAAAATCCATTATTTCTCTTCAAAACCCATTTTTAGTTACTAACCCATTCTCAGTTCTGACTGTTTTATTTATCATTCAGCCACTGAACTATTCAGTTCCACACTTTTGAACTAAATCAATATAAATCTTATGAATTTCATTACATATAACTGTACTAATAAGGGGGTGGAGATCGTAAAACCTTACAATTTAACTTTCATATATATATGTATACTCATATAACATAACATTTATCATTCTCATGTACTATAAAAACATTTATCTGTACCTTTTCGAATTTTGTTTCATCATACATAACATTTTTCTCAAATACTTGAGTATCCCTTTCGGAATTATCGAAATTAGCTCAATTGGAAAGCATCTGTATCTATTTGTAAAACAGTTTCTCATCAGAGTCGGGAGATATCACACTATCTTAGGTTATATAATGGCTTGTATTTCTAGACCTCACATATGCTACATTCAGTCCAAGAACCGGCTAAACCCTAGCTCTAGTACCAATAACTATAATACCTTTAACCTGTATCCGTCGCTGAAACAGGGTTACAGAGTATTTCCAATGATTACAGGACATTTTCACATTATTCGAGTAAAATACTATTCATTTCCCGAGAATAATCATGACGTCCCTTGATTGGACCCTCGAGGCCTAAAACGAACATTAGAACCAAAACGGGACTAAATCGAGATCACTAAGAAATTTTCTCAAGTACCGGGCTTACACGCCCGTGTGGTCTAGGGACACACCCGTGTGACCCTTAGACATGCCCGTGCTACAAGTCGTGTTTTACACCGCATAACTCTATGACTTGTGCACGCGGCCATGCCACACGCCTGTGTGCTAGGCCATGTGATTTAATTTTCATAAAATAGGTGCAGTTTTCACACGGCCAAGTCACATGCTCGTGTTCTAGGCTGTGTCTCTCACATGGCTGAGACACACGCTCGTGTCTCTGCTCGTATGTTCAATTCAGAGCATTCTATTTCTAAATTTCAAGATGCAAGGGACACACAGCCAATTTACATGCCTATATGCCAGGTCGTGTGTCACACACGGTAATGACACACCCCCATGTGTCTACCCCGTGTGGACGAAAATAGGCTATTTTCCAAGCTATATTTCTCACCTTTTTTGCCTTATACCTGCATCAAAACTTAAACATATTCTTATGCCATCTAAACATTCGACCAATGTGCCTTTAAGCACCACAATTTATTTCCATATCAATCTTATTCTCATATTTACCTAATTACAAGGTTCACATTTGTACATTTGGTATCAAATATGCTAATTTAATTCATTCATTCTTATGTCATTGTGATTTCTATCAATTAATCATTTTCAATCATATACTATGACACAGTCTTTTTATACATGACACCAAAGCATGTTCATAACTAGCCATTCCAATAGCTAGTCATTATCAAATATTTACATGCCATTGTTAGCCAATTTAACCTATACATGCCATTATAACCGTAATTATTTTACTTTTTTCACTGAAATGAACTGTTAGATAGTGTGAGTGATATCCGCCAAGCTTCCAATCCAACAAGCATTCCAATTTACTATAAGACAGGGAAAACTAAAACAGAGTAAGCATATAATGCTTAGTAAGTCCGTATAACTTAGTAATAAACTTACCACCCATTCATCATCAAAATAAATGCATAGGGTATAATCAAACCATTTAATCTCACAAGCCCTATCACACATTCTCATCACCCTTGTTAGTCTCATATTTCATATAAAATTCAAGAAACACATATATGAACTCATCAATATTTGGATTCACATGCACATATGTTTTTCCACATCATGCGTTCATATAACATGTACGCAATTTTCTTCATGTATTTCAGGTATACTTTATATTAATTCATCTCAAGTTCCAGTATACTTCTTGTCAGAACCTTACTTAATAATCAATTGAAGTATTGATAATCACTTGGGTTAGATGAACATATTCATCAAACCATTTCATGTTCATGTATAAACATTTCATACTTCCACATATCATGTCTCAATCTATAACCATTTATCTCAAATCCATATTTGCTCATGTCAGAACTTTGCTCATTGAATTTATTTGAATTATCGATGGATACTCATGTAGTATACTTAAAGTGTACAAAATCATAATCCGTCAATTCATATCCAGTAGTACCTTTTAGGTACACTCTCGAGCCACATATTATACAATAGAATTACCAGTCCAGGCAAAATTTTGTCTGTAACGCATATATTCTAAGGGCTTTGTCGGATTACTAGTCCAGGCTAAATTCTTTATATGACAAAGAATTCCCTATGGAGTCTGATCTGGATTACCAGTCCAGGCTAAATCCAGTCAATTAGGATTACCAGTCCAGGCTAAATCCTAATTGAAACATATGCTCGAGAGGCTCACTTAGGATTACCCGTCCGGGCTAAATCCTTTCCATAATGAGATCAATGGATTACTCGTCCGAGCTAAACCTTTTCTGCAACAGATGTAGGACCTCATGTCATACGAAAAATCACCACTATCCATCGATATTCATTATTCAACCAGGACTTACTATTTATGGGATATTATCATTTATTGGGCTTTTATTGAACATATTTAATTTCATAATATATATATAGGATTTTTATATCATCACATAAATATATAAAATCACATTCATATAATTTAATTCAAGCATAATAACATACATCGTTAAGTTACACGAACTTACCTCGATAATTGTTCGTGCACATAAAATCTATTAATCCAACATTTTCTCCTTTCCTCGTTTGAACTCCATATTCGATCTACCCGGATCTATATGAGTAAGTTTAACATCAATTTAATATAATTCATACTCAATTTAGTCCGATTTATAACTTAGGCAAAATTATCATTTTACCCCTAAACTTTTGATAAATGACGATTTCGTCCCTAGGCTTGGAAAATGAAATTCATGCAATTTACTCCTTATTTCGAGCCTAAACGAATCTTTCATGTAATATTTACAGCCCATATATTTCATAAAAATCAGAATTTTCCATAGATTTCACATTTTTACAATTTAGTCCCTAAATAAGTTTTTATCAAAATTCACTTAGTAAAAGTTGTTTATCTATCAACAACCTTTCATTTTCTACCATAAATTTCAAATTTCCAGCATAATCATCCATGGTAAAAATTTCATACTTTGATATCATTTCAAATTAATCCCCCAAATAGACAAATTAAACTTTCCCGATCTCAAAAATATAAAAATTACTAAAAATGAGACTTGAATACTTACCTAATTTAGCCATGAAAGCTTGCTTTCTCTTTCCTAGGGTTTCCATGCATTTTTGGGGAAGAAGATGATATAAAATGATGCTATTTTCTATTTAATTATGATATCATCTTTTATTTTTCCAACTTTCCAATTTCATCCTTTTCTTTATTTCTTTTTCCATGGATGATTCATCCAAAAATATCTATTAACTTTATTTAATGGTCTAATTACCATATAAGGACCTCCACTTTTAAGTTTTACAGCTATTTAATCCCTTTAACTATTAGAACTCAACTTTTGCAATTTGTGCAATTTGGTCCTTTATCAAATTAGACATGTAATCGGTACAATTTCTTTATGAAATTTTCACAAAACATTAGTCGTACTATAGATCATAAAATAGTATTAAAATAATTCTTTTTTCGAGACTCGGATTTGTGGTCCCGAAACCACTGTTCCGATTTCTCTAAAAATGGGTTTTTACAATTTTTATTTTTAAAATATTAAAATATTAATATAAAATATTATAATTTTTAATATTACTAAAAATAGATATTTAACTATTTATATTTAATCATATAATAAATTATTAATATAGTTTATTATTTTAATAAATTATTAATATAATTTATTATTTTAATAAATTATTTAATTTGTTTAAAGGTGTAAAATACCCTAAAACTTTTTCAAAAAAGAAAGAAAGAAAGAAATTAAGCCCCTTCTTGTTTTTTTGTGCTCAATTGGATACTTGAACTTTCAAAATGCATCAAAAAATACTTTTAAACTTTTTCAAAAAAAGCAATTAAGCCCCTGCTTTTTTTTTTTGTACTCAATTGGGTACTTGAACTATCAAAATGCATCAAAAATTTCCTTTGACCTTTAACTTTAATAGTTGACTGTTAAAATTAACTGTCCCCAATTTTTTTCAATTAAAGCCAACCACGGTGTGACATGTAAAAAAAATTATAAAAAATAAAAATAAATAAAAGTTATAAATATTATTAAATATTAATAAAAATATTTAAAAATTAGAAAAAAATTATAAAAATCGTAAAAAATATAAAATGCATAAAAAAACCCTTTAACCATTAACTTTAATTGTTGACAGTTAAAATTAACAATTCCAGCTTTTTTCCATTAAAGTCATCAGGTGTCACAACATAGCGTGACATGTGACAAAAAATGATAAAAAATAAAAATAAATAAAAATTATAGAAAATTATAAAATATTTCTTTTGGTACAATAGTTTTTATAATTGTTTTTATAAATTTTATATTTCTTTACATTTTTTATATTTTTCTTACAACTTTATAAAATTTTATAATTTTATAATTTTTTCTATATATTTTATAAATTTTTACAATTTGTTTTTCTAATTTTCATATTTTTATTAAAATTTAATAATTTTTATTAATTTTTTTATCATTTTTTGTCACATGTCATGCCGTGATTGTGGCACGTGGTGACTTTAATTGAAACAAATAGGGGTTGTTAACTTTAACTGTCAACTATTAAAGTTAACGGTTAAATGACCTTTTTGATGTATTTTGGCGATTCAAGTACCCAATTGACTGCAAAAAAGAAGAAGAAGAAGAAGAAGAAGAAAAATAAACAATGACTTAATTGCTTTTTTTGAAAAAGTTTGAGGGTCTTTTTGATACATTTTGAAAGTTGAAGTACCTAATTGAGTGCAAAAAAAAAGGGGGACTTAATTGCTTTAAAAAAAAACTTAGGGCTTTTTACACCCTTAAACCTTTCAATTTTATTTTAATATTTTTATCTAACCAAAATATTATTATCCAACTATTAATATATGTCAAAATGAAATATTCTAACCAAGGTTTTCAAAACTGGACTGGTGGTTGAACTGACCAGGCCAATTTGCCAATTCAATTGATTTGTCTAGTTCAACTAAATAAAACATTAAAAAAAAATGAATCAACTGTCTAGTTCTCAGGCCAATCAATATAATGGCTTTCTCCAGCTTAACACCCTTGCCGATTTCAATCTAATCGGTCCAACCGGCTAATTCTATCCAATTTAAGTTTTTATGATATTTATAAAATTTTAAATATTCTAAATATGTTTTATTAATTTTATAAATTTTCTATAATTTATTAGATTTTTTTATATTTTATAATATTTTATTATTTTTATAAGTTGATATCAGTTTTCATTTTTTTCATATTTAATAATTTTTAACTTTTTTGATTTTTTTAATTTTTTATCTTATTTTTAATATTTTTATGGGAAAAAATATTAAATTGAACTAAAAGCAATCATGTGTCACAATCTAATTGGTCAATCAATTTATTTTAACGATCAATATGGTCAATGATGAAAACTATTAACAAAGAGACTTAATTAGTTGGCTGCAAATTTAATATAGGAGCTTAATTGATTTTTTTGTTTGCATTCTCTTAAGAGTTTTTTTTTTTCGACATATAAGTTTTTTAAAAAATTATAAATATATTAATCTCTTTTGTTCTTCAGTCCCAATAACTCTATTGACAAAATATTTAAGAATTCTTTGAAAAACCTTATCCAAATCCAGTTTTTGATGACAAAACCCAAATTCCAACAGACTTCTTTTCTATTTTTAAACATCGCTTTTGATTCTTTTTTCACCCTGATCAAAACCTATGTATTTATTTTTCTTAAAAATAATTTTTTTCGTTCTTTACTATATATATACTTTGCTTAAAGTAGTTAATGCTAGGTTAACCTCTATAATGAAAAAAGTGGAAGGGGAAGAAGTTAAGTAGAAAAAAGTGATAAAAGGATTGAAAAGAAAAACTTATCTAACAATTTAAAAAAAGCACATTAAAAGAGTAGTAATAATTATGGGGAGAGTGTAAAAAATTAAAAAGTTTTAACAACTTGTTTCAACGGTATTTAATTTAATTTTAATTTAAGTGAATACATATAAATTGAAAAGTTTAATTTTTACTTTAAAAAACCGTTGGCACATTAAATTAAATTAAGTGAATACATTTAAATTGAAAAGTTTTAAAAACTTATCTTTAATTTTTGACAACTTGTTTCTTTCTACACAGTGGATATGTTTGATTTCACCACAACTGTTGAAGAGGCCAGTTTGATCAGGAAGAAAAGACATAAATTGGACGAGATTGTAGCGTGTACTGGCATCATAGTTTTTGCTTCAGTGTCCCTCCGGATATTAATTATAAATGGAGTCTTTTTTAACCCTTTTGTTCATATATAAGTAAACAGTTTTAGCAATCTGACATCTAGAGGCCAAGCAGGGTACCATATGGAGTTTTCAATTTTCATTACATATATAAATTACGATATAACTCTTGCATTACAGGCGCTCAGATCGTGTATTAATTTTGGGTTTCCATCAAAATCCTAAACAAGCTGTAACTTTATATAAAATTAAGATGGGTTTAGATCTTAGCAATGCATGACATTAACAAAAACCATTTTAAGTCCTAGAGCTCAAGCTAACATAGACTAGTTTGTATTTGACATGATCCAAACCACAATGTCAACTGGTTTATATATTGTTCACGCTTGTATGAACAAAGGGCATTGAATTTCAAAGCCCGCACTTAAGTCTAGCAACATCCACCTTTCTTTATGGCTGATACATCATCTTTCGATCCGACATTGATCATTTGGCCTTTTGGCAAAGTTGCTTGGATGTTTCCACCTTCAAGAGCTTTCTTGCTTACAACATGATAAATCTGGGTCAGCACTTCAGTGAATGCACTCTCAACATTGAGAGACTCCAGTGCGGATGTTTCCATGAAATAAGTTTTCTCTTTTTCGGCGAAAGCTTTGGCATCTTCGGTCAAAACTGCTCGCAAGTGACGCAAGTCCGACTTGTTCCCGAGCAGCATAATCACGATGCTGCCATCGGTGTGATCTCTAAGTTCCTTGAGCCACCTTTCTATGTTCTCAAAGGTAACATGACGGGTGGCATCGTAGACTAGTAAAGCACCAACAGCCCCACGGTAGTATGCACTGGTGACTGCACGATATCTTTATCCAAAAGAAAGGAAAAGAAATTATCCATTTTGCAAGAAGCCAAAAAGAAAAAAAAAAAGAAAAGAAACCCAGATCACGATCTGCTGTAAGGAAAAAAAATGGAAGTGGAAAGAAAGAAGAAACCTTTCTTGGCCAGCGGTGTCCCAAATCTGAGCTTTGACAACCTTATCCTCGATAGTTATGCTACGAGTGGCAAACTCAACCCCAATAGTAGACTTGGATTCAAGGCTAAACTCGTTTTTGGTAAATCTAGACAAAAGGTTGGATTTCCCAACACCAGAGTCACCGATCAGGACAACCTTAAACAAGTAATCGTAGTCATCATCAGCTCTGTAAGCTCCCATTGCTCTTTGTCTTTCTCGTGTTTTCTTTTGTCCTTGGATGTTGTCTTCAATTGAAAACAAAGTATTTAAAAATGAAGATAAAAACAAAAGAAAAAGGAGAAACACGCTTTAGTTTTGGTGTTTTGCTTGTTATTTGGGTAAATTACTTGCATATTACGGTTGGCATTTTCTGTTTTAGAATCTGTCTGGGTTTGGGAACTGAAGAACAAAGAATGAAACAGGTAAACGCATGAGGCAAATGGCTAATATTACAACGGCTGCTGCTGGCTGGGTTTACCCAAGTTTAACCTTTTTTTTTTCTTCACGTCATTTTGGAGGGTAAAAGGTTAGTTTTGTAACAGCGTTACTAACAATTTACACATTCAAAATAGCTATCCCTTGCGACTTTTCCGTCTACTGTTTTTTTTTTTTTTTTTTTTTTTTTTTTTTTTAAATTACAAACTAACATAATCATATATAATCTCTAAGAATATATTTTTAAAAATAATATATAATAATCAATTTCTGTTAATAAAATTTTAAATTCTTTAACCGTTTTGTTTTATGAACGGCCTACCTAGATTGGTTACTTTTTCTTAGCTCAGGTAAAAATGAAGTGTACATTATCAAACTACATGTTCTTTCTTGTTCTTGTTCTTGTTCTTGTCCTTGTCCATCTCACTTTCTGTTTTTTGTTTTCTTTTATCATATATACAAAATTTGATTAGTTCACTTCACAGGGATAAATTTTGACAATTTATTGGAAACTCAGTTAAACTAAAACGTTGGCTGTCAGTTGTCGTTCATGCTTTCTCAATCATTTAACTATATACTCGTCTTTATCAAACACTTTTCCATCAGTTTACCATATGAATCTGTGATGTAACTTTTCCAAATAAGTAAGGTTAAAGGGTTAATAAATATGCTAGTAAAATATTTAAAAATTTGATAATAAAAAAGAAGAAGAGATAAATGTCAAATTTGTAAGACTATCTAGTAAAATTTATTTATTTTTATCTTTTCCATTCTTAAAAGTTTTGATAAGATTGAACAGGATTCCCGGGAACAAGAGTTCAAACAGTTGGAGTACTCCATTGAACTTTAATCTAAATTATTGCTCAGAAAATTACAAACAGGCCCTGCCATTTCAAAATATAGCTTATCACAAAGATGATTACAGAAATAAAAACAAAAACTATTTCTTTCAGTAATCGATTACAGCATTTTTAATGGATATCCTTTATATTCATATGGAATTTAAGTAATAAAAAAAAAGGTATAGCAGAAAATATATTTTCTGCAATTGAGTGTAATGTTGATTGAGACTCAAAGAAAAACACATGATCTTTTCTTGTGAGGCTTCCTCTTTGGCTTTGGTGGCCTCAGTGCTACCTTTATTGCAGTATCGAAAACAGCCTTCACATTCTGAACATTAAACACCAAATGCAATAAGAAAATATTATTATGATCTTTTTTTTTTTTGGGATAAAGGGTACATAGAAACGGGGTACCTGTTGTGTTTTGGAACTGCATTCAATGTAACTAACTGCTCCTATAATTTTCTTTAGTTCCTCCCCCTGCTCATAGAGTTTCCAGTAAATTATGTATACTTGAAGTTCAGCGTAAGTATAGGAGGATCATATCCTCGGTACTCATGCTCGGGAACACTTGAGTCCCCCAATAGTTGATATTAACTTACTTGAGAAGTTGTTATTCCCGTTGCTCCTGGATGATCACTCAAGAACTGTTTGTCATCTCGCAAATCTGCAGTTAGTTGGAGTCTGACGTAAAACAGGATTATACCCAAAAAAGAGAAAATGAAAGGCAGAATTGAATAATATAAAGAATGATCTACGCTTGTAATATGGAGTTGTATCCGACAGATATTTGGATATGAATTTGGAGTTGCGACCCTTAAGAATCCTTCAAGTACATGAAAAAGATACATATCCGTATCCAACACATAACATGGATCGTAACCATACATTCCAGCAAAAATGAAATAAGATGTTTATGTGTAACCAAATACCATGAAATTCAGAGTTAGGTGCCCAAGAATTTACATGTAGCAAAGCACAACAGGGAACTTACCTAGTTTGGTTCCAACAAGCACAACAGGGACATTAGGAGCATAATGTCTTAGCTCGGGAATCCACTGTTAGTCAACAATTGGGTAGTTTTGTCAAGTGAACACAATGAAGAAAACTGTAAGAATAGAAGCATGGAAGCAAAATTGACCTTTTTGTAGACGTTTTCATAACTGGCCTTGCTAATGAGGGAAAACGCAAGCAAAAACACGTCAGCTCCTCTGTAACTCAAAGGTCTTAGCCTGTTGTAATCTTCCTGCCCTGCAATTCACAAAATTACACCATTGCTTTCAATGATGAGTGACTTTTAACATAAATGATGGAAATCTGGGATTTTCATTAAGTTACTTACCGGCAGTGTCCCATAAACCAAGGTTGACCGTGCTGCCGTCGACCACCACATTGGCGCTAAAGTTGTCAAAAACTGTAGGAACATAATCCTACAGAAAAAGAAGGAAAAGGCATTGCATTATTATCACATTTGATGAGAAAATCCATCACACCACAGAACATCCATGAAATGTTGGTTGATATTACGGTGGGGAAAGTATTGCTCGTATAGGAGATAAGCATGCAAGTCTTTCCCACAGCTCCATCCCCAACGGTGACGCACTTGATGAACCTTGCGGTGCTCATTATCTCAGTGCTGGGACCTTAGAGCTTGTTCCAATGAAGAAAATGGAGGCTAAGGGAGGGGGGTTTTAACAACCTGCTACAATCCCATCACCCAACTTTAACCATTAGCGTATCGGATATGGAATGGAATGATTGCAGGGTGGGGTTTCTTGTCTTTAAGTGCAAGGATACGGCTACAAATAGGTGAGTAAAGTAGGTTTGGTGCCGCTCTTAATTACTTTGTTTTAAGTGTTGGGGAAGGGAGAGGCCATAGGGACTAATGATGATCATTATAATTTTGTAAGAAACAAATTGCTTAGTCTTTCATTTGTAGAGCTAATATGCCACACTTCAAAATTTATAAAATTGTAAATTAATAAATTATAGTATATCCTTCAAAAATAATAAAATTTTAATTTAATCATTCTAAAAATATAAATATATAATTCAATAATAAAATTATATTTTAATTCTTTTAAAAATATATAATTTAATCTTGACCCCTAAAAATTATTGTTAACTTCACCTCTATACGAAAAAAATTATATAATATAATTATTGTACAAAACAATTAAAATTTAAAATTATACATAAAAACTCAAGATGATATGAATACACAAAAATGTTAAAATTAATATAATACATATTTACTTTAACAAAACTAATATAAATATAAGAATATAACAGGAGAAAATAGGAAAATACGCAAATTGCATACAAAGATACTCATAATGGACTGCAATTAAGACAGTGGGTGATCCATTTTAATTATCACCTAGTTCGATGAGACCAGTAATTCTCATTGGACTTGTAAGTACCACTGATAAATTTTAAGTATTGTTACTGGAAATGCTCCAAGTTGGATAAAAAAAAGTGTTCTTTTTAAAAAAAATTTAAAATGATTAATATAATTAAAAAAGTGGACGTAGTTAAATTTCGTAACTTGAATTTAGTATCAGTTTCCTATTATTTTTGAAAAGTGTTATTAAGAAATAAAATTTTGATTTTAGGCATGATGATAGGAAATGAAAATATGTATTTAAATAATATTTAAATTCGTTAATATTATGATAATTTAGTAAGAATATAAAAAAGTAGTTTATTACGACTCATTATTAATAATTTATCATCATATATATATACACTTTAATTACATTATTCAATCATTATATAATATATCAGTTCAGAACATATATCATCATTTCAATCATTCAGTCTTATATTTTCATTTCTATCACATTACATATTACCATTTATTCAATTCCCTTGTTGCTAAATCCTACTCCTCCAAAACACACGTGATTGGTTGTTCGAGCGAGAACTCCAATACACACCTAAGCACCAAAGAGCTCATAGGCATCATATGTCATAAGACATTACATCCCTCCAGCACACACCAAGATTTCCGTAGAGACAATCAGTAACAGTGGTCTCCGTAGAGACAAAGCTCGGTAATTCGCAACAAATGCTGAATTTTGGTATAAACAGTAAATTCTCCGTACATTAGTATCATCACATACCATATCTCGTACTGCGTGCAAATAACGCTATTGGCCGCGCACATTTAACACATTAGTTCATTTCTTTACAATTCAATCATTTTCTCACCTTTTTATCCTAATTCATATACAATTCAAAATACATTCACACAAGATAAATTTATAATTCAAACACATACATTACATTTGCATATATAACTTAACCATGAAATCACCTGGAAAAAACGATAGAAAACGAGGTGTCGAGGATTAATTTATAATTTTCCCTTTTCCTCGATTATCTACCAGTTGATTCAAATCTTGATCTATTCAGTAATTCATTTCAATTTATCAGTTTCAATCACTTATACTATCTCATTCCATGTATATGACATATTAATTTCACTTTTCATAATTTCTCCAAAGTTTCACATTTTATTTGATTTAGTCCCTAAAATCGAAGCAATCATATCTTTCACATTTAAGCCCCATTTTGCAATTTGATTTCAATCACATCATCCTACAACTCTCTAATATCTATAATTAAATAAATTTCATGTTAATTTCAAATTATTTTCATTTTCAAATTATTTTCATTTTAGTCATTATACTTAAAACTAGCATTTAAACTTTAGAATTTAATCTTTTTTTTTTCATTTCTAAGTTTAAAAGCTAACATTTAAACACCAAAAGCTTCAAAAGTCATTAATAGTAACTTTTATAAACTTTAACGGTTTTATGAATTAATACTTGGGTTAGTTAAATCAAGCTACAACGATAATAAAAAACATAAAATTTACGAAAAATTAATTTTAGAATCACTTACATGCAAAGATCGAATGCTAGGGAATTTTTGAAGCTCTCAATTCTTCCTTCAATGGTGATATTCTGTGGAGAATATGAGAATGAAACTCATTCTCTTTCTTTTCACTTTTTTTTTCTTTTAATTAATGTATTAATTTCATTAATTTATCATTAAACTTTAACAAAACAATTGTTAAAATCATGCACCAACCATCCATACTAATATCTTATGGCCTAATTGCCATTTAAATCCTTGAATAATTTCTATTTAATCCTTTTAATTAATAAAAATCAATAGCGATTAACTTTTATAGTTTTTACGATTTAGTCCTTGTGCCTTAATTACTAATCGTTCAATAAATTTACTGGAGCAAAAATAAATATAACACTATAATATACTCGTAACTATTAATAAATAATATTTACTGACTCGATCATTGAAAAATGGGATTCCGAAACCATAATTTTCGGTACCACTGAAAAACGGACTGCTATATAAACTATGTATAAGAGAAAAATCAGAAAATAAGGAATTTGAACCTTTTATCTCATATTTGATGCTTGGAGTCTCTTTATGTATTTAATTATTATTGACTTGTATTTATCCCGTGTATCTTATTTTTTGACGTTTGGAGCTATTGGAAGAATTAATCTCATGTGTTTAATGTAATCTGTAAGGTCAGCGCTCGATACTTGGAGGATAGGTATCAAGACTTGGCTGAAAATAGTTAGAAATATTGAAGCCTCAAGACCTAACAAACAAGTCTCAAGACTTAAGGGTAAGTCTTTATAAGGTAGTAAGTCTCAAGTATATACTGCTCTCAAAAGGCTTGTGCTTACTATTTTACAAGTATAGGTGCTTGCATTCCAAATTTTTTAGACTCGTTACATAAGTCTTGATATTCTACCCTTCTCAAAAGCTTTGTTAGAACCTGTTTTATAGGTATTGATACTTGGGAGGCTAAGTCATGATACTTTGACTGAGAAATGCTTTGTAAGGTTTAGAAACGCTTTTGAAATGTCTTGGAGATGCTAAAAAAACTATGTGAATTGTTTAAGTCATTTAAGAACATTGTTTTTTTTTAGTTTGTAACACTTCGAAATAAGTTTTACATATTTGATTAAGAAATTTTGAAATTTCTTGGTAAGATTAAGAATCCTTCTCTTCATAAAAGTAATCTAGTCATCCTTTTTTAATACTTCCAATAAGACTCTTTACCATTTTTACTAGAGGTGCCACTTGTTCTTCCAAATGGTGTCAGTTGTCATGAAATTCATCACTTCAAAATTTGGTTTTGAAGGAGATGTTGGAATGAAATTATCGCTTGATTGACTATATTTCTCCTTGAATGATAATTGATGAGCTACATTTGATCCACAAGCATAAACTTCTTCCAAGTCATGAGTTGGTGAAGAAGTATTATAAAGTGCATTGTCACTAAGCATTAAAAAAGTCAGACTGAATAATTCTAAAAGAGTTTTCGTCTTTTATCCAGTGCCATAGGGATAAGCAAGGACATTGACATTTGATTATGAAGTTGAACAAGGTACAAGATTAGGTTGAGCAAGCTTGCATATAACACCCTTAAGCAAGGACATTAACGTTTGGCCAAGCAATTATTTGCATAGGTTAACTCATTTGGGAAAACCAAATATTTCTATTATATCTGTATATTGGAGTGAATTACAAACTTTCATCGGAAATACTGGTGGGTTAAATACTGAAGATATGTTAACAAAAGTTGAAATTGAATCTCTTATGGAATTGAAATTTGAATTCATAATCGTCCAATTGATGAATGGAAGATTTTCTCATGAAATAAGGGGTGGCTGGAATATTTGAGTTAGTTATATTAATAATGTGAATTTGAATGGTTGAGGGTTATATATGGATCAAGTTCTTTTGGTAATTGTTGAGTATTGCAATTATTGAAATGGATCAATTTGAATTATTTTTGAATATTTGGAATACTTACTACTTTCTATCTATTTTTGTAGATTTTTGGTCAGTCGAATTAGCAAGGAAGCTCACACCTATCATCATTTTTATTCGGTAGAACTTTTGTAGTTGTTGTGGGTAATTGTGGCATGTATATAGGTCATTTTTTTGTTAATTTATGTACATATTTGATAAACCATAATTTACACATATTTTAACCCCATGCTTGGCTTATTTTTGGATGAATTTTCATTAGAATTGATGAATTCGATGCTCCTAATCCCTTAATTTCATGTTTTATACTCAGGAGAGCTTAGGAGTCGAAAAGATCAAGAAACGGGCCAAAAAGGGACAAAATGGGCCTACATCAGAAATCACACGGCCTGGACTATCGGCCATGGGTAGATCATACGGTCGTGTGTGGCAAGCAGAATCGAGCACGGTCGAAGGAGTCCACCATGGGCGTGTCACACGGGCGTGTCCCTACCGAAACCAGGTTTAATTCTATTCGAAAAAGGTTACTTATGAGCTAAGAAAGGCATTCCAAAGCCTATATAAACACCCCAGGGGGCAACTTAAAAGGGGACACCGAGTAGAAGGTAGAATATACTCCAAGATAGCCGTCGGGAACAATTTAGGAGAAAGATCTCCATCAAGACTGAAGATCTCCCATCAAGTTCTTTAGAAGTTTTCTTATGTTTTGTTGTTTTCCCTATTTTAAGATGTTTCCCTCTATAATTATGAACTAAATCCCTTAAATACCTATGTAATGACCCGAATTTGGGCCTAGATTAAATGGGTTTCGTGTGTTCAGAGAATGGATTTTTGTCGATCGAAAAAAAAATTATGATTTCATGTTTAGTTTAATTTGTAGGTGATTTAGGAAGGGTTGGTAGTGTTGGAAAAGTCCTAGGCTTGATCTAGGGCTTTAGCAAAAATGTTGTTTTTTTACCCTTAAGGGAGGTTAGTGGTAGTCATAAGGCTTTTAAAATGTTGTTGGGTTAAAAGATATCACAAAGAAGTAGGTGGTCCGTGGGCTGGGGCGCGTTTGGAATAAGTGGTGGTCGAGGTTCAAGTCCCGGACTTGGCAAAATTTTTTATTGCGCATAAGTAGTATGAAGGCTAGAGTTTGCACCTTGTAACTAGTTGGGGCTGATTACCAACACAAAGAAACGGCTGGCCCAGTGGCAAAGGCATTAGGAGCAGGAGGGGGAGCAGGGTTCTAGTCGCGGCGTGCGCTAAATGTTGGTTTTTTTTAAGTAAACCTGAAGCGTGGCAAAAAGGGTTATAATTAATTAGGTAGGAAATATGACTCATATAAAATAAGTGGTGCAGTTGCAAGGGACGTGCCTCATAGTGAAGAGGTCGGAGGTTCGAATCTGGGTGTTGGCTAATATTTTTAGATTTCTTTGGATGATTCGGTCGCTGGAAAATATGCTTTAAAACAAGTTGAGAATGGAATATATCACAAGAATGGTTGTGGTGCAGTGGCGAGAAGCGTGTGAAGGTGCTTAGAGGTCTTGGTTTTGAGTTGCCTTGTGCACAATAATATGTTATTTTGCTGCTGGAGTGGGGAAGGTATTTGAAGTGGACCAAAATGCCAAAAGATGACTGTTGTTCGGGGAAGCTATTTGAATGAAATTCAAATTGAATTTTTGGCTAAATAAAAGGACTTTTTGGGATGAGGATGAGGATAAATTTTGGAGATAATAAAGGAATTTAATTGGTGATAAGTTTGAGTTGATTAGGGAGTGTAGGTTTATTCTATTTATTTATCTATTTATTTATTTTAGTATATATATATGGGTACCATATGGGTAAGTAGGGCATTTGCTGCTTTTGTATGCTTTAGTTGAATAATTAGGGGAAAATTCCTTCCAATCTCCCAATTCTTTTCTCTCAACATCTTTTCTTTCAAAAAGCCGAAAACTTTCTTAAGCCATCTTTCTCTTCTTTCTTCTAAAAGCCGAAAGCTATTATTTCACTTTCTTCTTCAGTCTTTTTCTCCTTGTGCCGATTTCTCTATAAAAGTCGAAATTCCTAGATCTCTAACCTACTACACTTTGATTTTCTTCTGTGATTGCCGAATCCTTCTGCAAGGTGTAACATCAATTTTTGGGCCTATGCGTTTAATGGGTGGATATGTTTAATATGTTAATTTAAGTGTTAGGGGTCCAAATTGGGCTCAGGCTTAGGTAGAGGCTTTGATTAAAATTATATGTTTGGGCATTATAGGTTTAAAAGGTAGTATCTATGTTTAAAATACCAAAGTGGGCTTGTGGCCCAATCTTAGGAGGTGACACCACACAAGGGAGTAAGGGGCCCAAATTTAAGTTTCATGGAGCCCAATTCTTTTAATTTAAGTTAGCTAAATTTGGGCATTAGGATTAGGTGGAGTGGATGGCAACAGGGCTAAAATTTAGGGGTTTTAATGTTTAAAATATGTGGATAATAAGCAGATAAAGGCCATTATTTAGGAATTTATTTTATGTGGATAATAAGCAGATAAAGGCTAAAATTTAGGGATTTTAATGATTAAAATATGTGGATAATATGCTAATAAAGGAGGGAGGAGTTAGAGATAATTAAGTCTCTTTTAGATGAACTAGTAGATTAAGATAAAGGAGAAAAGATAGGATTTATCTGCAAGGTTAGGTAAGTGCCGAAATTTCTATAAATAGGAGGAATATCTCTTCAATTTCAGCATTTGGGTTTTTCTCTCATTCTTTTCTCTTCTTCTCTGAGTAAAAGCCGAAAACTCCTAAAATTCTATCTTCTTCTTCATTCTCTGCAAAAGCCGAAATCTCTAAGCCTAATCCCTCATCTTCACTTTGATTCAAAAGCCGAAACTCTTTTCATTCGTTTTCTTCCTAGCCGAAATCTTCAAGTCTCTTCCTTGTTTTCTTTTCTTCTTATCTTTTCCTGTCAGAAACCGAAACTCTTCACTCAAGTATTTTAAACGCCAAAGACACATTATCCTTCTCTTGTTCATACTTTTTCCGGGATTTTCCTAAAAGCCGAAATCCCTAGATCTCATCTCCTATGATTGCCGAATTGCTTCTGTGGTGCCTACTTGTGCCGAAATCTGAAGGGAACTTTAGTGGAGTCAATCGCATAGATCTCTAAGTTATAGATCGGTATCACTCGAATCGTGTTACTTTCGAGATTTCAAGGTAAGAAGATCTATTAGTTTCAACGTGTAAATTCGGGTTTTACTAACCCTTGGCCGAATATAGGAGAGGCCCTATTTTCACATCTTTTCGGCTTTTTGAGCAAAGTTGTAGATCGGTCTAGCAAGGGTATCGACATTAATCAGGTCTGTAACTCTCCACACCATTTAGATCTGTTTGATTAATATATGATTGTAAGTTTTATATGTTTTGATAAATGCCAAATCCCTAAGATAATGACGAAACCCAAAGAGGGTAAAAGCAAATCACCGAGTTAGTGAATGTTACGATTAAATGATATAAGAATAATGATTTTATGTGATTGCATGGGTTGGGTTTGATGAAAGGAGGAAGTTATATGTTGTGCTTGCTTTTTACCGTGATCATCGTAGCGGTTCCTTACCGTGATCTGTTGTAGCGGCTTTTGCCGTGATCTATTGTAGTGGCTATGGCCATGATCTCGATGATGAGCAACACGATCGCCATCAAGGCGTGTAGCGGTGTGGGTTGGATCAGAAAATCCCCAATAGTGTGAATGGTCGTGGTATGGGGTGTGTAGCGGATGGAAACCTAGGATTTGGGTTGGGCTTTGCATATTATTTTTGTGCTATGTATATTAATTATTCTGTTTTATGGGGCTAAAGCCCAAATCTAATGGTGCATGAGGGTTGCACACCGTCTCGCGACTCACCCTTTTAATTTAACACTTTCAGTGTGACACCTAGTGCATCGGACCAAGTGGAGAGGAACGCGAGGTGGCCATGCAAAAGAGAGCAATTGGATTCACTAAAAAGGCTTTAGTCTGTTATTTTATATTTTACAGATTTTAAGTATGGTTGTAATAAGGCCACGGGCCACTAGACTATTATTTTTGATTAGGTTATGTTGGGTTTTTAAGTTTTATGTTTTCAATTAAGTTAAAACATGTATGAAATTTTAGTTTTTATTTAAAAATCCATCAAGATAATTTATGACTTAATATTTTATACTTTAATGAATTCTTAAGCTTTCGGAATAAAGGTTTAAACCTAGTAATTGTTTTCCAAAATGTGACATGTTTTGTGAACTCCCTTAAGTGACATACCAGATCCGGTCGTAGCGTTTGGGCCGGGTTTGGGGTGTTACACAAGGGGTAGCTGAAACTTTCTGTAGAGGTAAGTGTTGATTCGTGTGATTTCAATCTTTCTTCCGAATTTTGGACACCATAGCCGAATGGCTATATGGTGGATTGATCTTGTGTTTTCTTTCTTTTGTGGCATTCCGGGATTTGAAGGAGAGCTAATCACTTAGGTTTCTAAATCAGTAGCACTCGAATCACCCTACTTCTGGGATTTAATCGATTTAGGTAAGGAGATTTGTTTGTTTAAACATATAAATTCGGGTAAATAATAATCCTTGGCCGAATATAGTAGAGGCCTTATCTTCGCGTTCTTCCGGCTTTTAAGGAAATTTGTAGACAGAAGACAGTAGATCCGATTAACGAGGGTATCGACATAGAGGGTAGTCCTACACCTTAATCAGATGTGTAACTTCTCACACCATTAGATTGATTGCTAATATATATATGTAATAAATCTGCTATACTCTGTTAAATGCCGAAATCCCGGCATAACGTTTGGAAACCCGAGAAGGGTAAAGGCTAAATATATCGTTAGTGATTTTTACCATTCATCGTTGAATGTTTCATTAAAAATGATATGTTTTATATGTCAATTTTTATATATGCTTGGGGTTGGGTGATTGATGAAAGGGGAAGTGATCTGTTCTGGTGGCTTATGCCATTTCAGCCTGGTGACTCTGTCACAACTCTGTTTCTGGTGGCTTTTGCCATTTCAGCCTGGTGACTCTGTCACGACTTTGACGATGAGCAGCTAACTGCAGCATGACTGCCATCGATGGTGTGTAGCAGTGTGGGTTAATTGTAGAAATCCCCAATGGTGTGATTGGCAGGTAAGGGTGGTGTGTAGTGGATGGAAACCTAGGATTGGGTTGGGCTTTGCATATTTTCTGATATATTATTCTCTGATATCTGTTCTGTAGGGTTAAGGCCCAATCTGATGGTGCACGAGGGTTGCACACTGAGTCTCGCGACTCACCCTATTATTTAACATCTTTTAGGTAGCACCTAGTGCATCGGACTGGGCTGGAGAGGAGCGCAAGGTGGCCATGCGAGAGATTATTTTGATTCAGCGGAAGACTTTACTAGTTTATTAATTCTTAATATTTTCAGTTAATGGGTTTTAAATTTCATTGTAGTAAGGCCTCAGGCCACTTGCTTTATATTTTTGTTTGTTTTGGGCTTTTATTATTACTAGACATTTAGATTATTTTTTTTTTCGTTTTAATTAAGTTAAGGCATGTACTATATTACAGTTTTTAATTCATAAAGGCATTTAAATGAAAATTTATATCTTCTACAAACTATCCAAATTATTAAGTTTTCTGGCATACATGTTTATACTCAACGATTGTTTTCCAAAAACGCGACTTATTTTACTAAATCTTCTTAGTGACACGCCAGATCCGGTCGTGGTGTTTGGGCCGGGTTTGGGGTGTTACAAATTGGTATCAGAGCCAGGTTCAAAACTCGGCTTTGAGGTTTTGGCTCAAAACATTTTCTAAAGATGGGTTTTGGAAACATACATGTTTATAAATAACACAAGAGGGTTTTTTCGGCATGGCACCTGCGTCTCCGGCCCAAGTCTGCCTGGTAAGTATTCTGAACTCACTGTGTGTTATATATGTATGTGGGCTTGATGGGCTTTATGGGACGTAGACTATTTAAATTAGAACTTGATGGACTCTAGGCTTAGTTTAAACAACTTCTTAAACCTCATAAGACTTAAGTCAACTAAACAAACTCGTGAATAAGTTGCTGGGTTGGGGTGTGGCAACATGCATGCACATGTCTAGAATTGGATCCGGAAGAGCCTGGTACTTAAGCAGTCCTAGTGACTCACCTCCTCTTCGCTGGAACCCTACCTGGTGCGTAGTGACAGTTCACCTTAACCATGGGGACTTGTTAACGGGCCAAAAGTTTCCAACTAAAACCCAAAAGGGACCAGCCATCCTATTTTGCAAAATTACTAAATTACCCTGATTTATAAAATGACCGAAATACCCCCAAATTTTAAAATTACCAAAATACCCCCGGATTTTAAAATTATCGAAATACCCCCGGATTACAAAATTATCAAAATTCCCTTATTTCACAAAATCACCAAGGAACCCTATTTTGGAAAATTATGAAAATACCCTTGTAGGATAAATTACGAAAATACCCCTAGGTAGTGAAATGACGAAAATACCCTTATGTGGTGAATGTGACTTCATGGATGTGATATGTATGTTGAGGTGTGAATGTATGTGGTTCTTGGAACTAGGAGACAAACTTGAGACTGAAACCTGTAGATATAATTTTGAATTCGAAAGAACTACTCTTAAAACTACTATTCATAAGACTGTTCGTGGTTAATTAGTGGAAGAGAATTAATAATTCATAAAATTTCTAATCAGATAAACGCGAATCGGTAGAATGAGTACAAGGGGTCGAGGACGCTCTAGATGCGAATACCGGTGCATATTCTACCATAGTATACTAAGTGTTTCTTTTGGCTTTAGAATTAGAGTGCGCAGCGAAAGCATAGTGGTGAGACTTGGGTAGTACGATTAATAGTTAGTTGGAAATTTTGAGGACGAAATTTCTTTAAGGAAGGTAGAATTGTAACGACCCAAATTTGGGCCTAGAATAAATGGGTTTCGTGTGTTCAGAGAATGGATTTTTGTTGATCGAAAAAAAATTATAATTTCATGTTTAGTTTAATTTTTAGGTGATTTAGGAAGGGTTGGTAGTGTTGGAAAAGTCCTAGGCTCGATCTAGAGCTTTAGCAAAAATGTTATTTTTTTACCCTTAAGGGAGGTTGGTGGTAGTCATAAGGCTTTTAAAATGTTGTTGGGTTAAAAAATATCACAAAGAAGTAGGTGGTCTGGTGGCTTGGGGCGTTTGGAATAAGCTGGTGGTCAGAGGTTCAAGTCCTGGACTTGGTAAAAATTTTTATTGCGCATAAGTAGTATGAAGGCTAGAGTTTACGCCTTATAACTAGTTGGGGTTGATTACCAACACAAAGAAATGGCTGGCCCAGTGACAAAGGCATTAGGAGCAGGAGGGGGAGCAGGGTTCTAGTCGCGGCGTGCGCTAAATGTTGGTTTTTTTTTTTAAGTAAACCTAAAGCGTGGCAAAAAGGGTTATAATTAATTAGGTAGGAAATATGACTCAAATAAAATAAGTGGTGCGGTGGCAAGGGACGTGCCTCATAGTGAAGAGGTCGGAGGTTCGAATCTAGGTGTTGGCTAATATTTTTAGATTTCTTTGGATGATTCAGTCGCTGGAAAATATGCTTTAAAACAAGTTGAGAATGGAATATATCACAAGAATGGTTGTGGTGCAGTGGCGAGAAGCGTGTGGAGGTGCTTGGAGGTCTTGGTTTTGAGTTGCCTTGTGTACAATAATATGTTATTTTGCTGCTGGCGTGGGGAAGGTATTTGAAATGGACCAAAATGCCAAAAGATGGCTGCTGTTCGGGGAAGCTATTTGAATGAAATTCAAATTGAATTTTTGGCTAAATAAAAGGACTTTTTGGGATGAGGATGAGGATAAATTTTGGAGATAATAAAGGAATTTAATTGGTGATAAGTTTGAGTTGATTAGGGAGTGTAGGTTTATTCTATTTATTTATCTATTTATTTATTTTAGTATATATATATGGGTACCGTATGGGTAAGTAGGGCATTTGCTACTTTTGTATGCTTTAGTTGAATAATTAGGGGAAAATTCCTTCCAATCTCCCAATTCTTTTCTCTCAACATCTTTTCTTTCAAAAAGCCAAAAACTTTCTTAAGCCATCTTTCTCTTCTTTCTTCTAAAAGCCGAAAGCTCTTATTTCACTTTCTTCTTCATTCTTTTTCCCCTTGTGCCGATTTCTCTATAAAAGCCAAAATTCCTAGATCTCTAACCTTCTACGCTTTGATTTTCTTCTGTGATTACCGAATCCTTCTGCAAGGGGTAGCCGAAACTTTCTGTAGAGGTAAGTGTCGATTCGTGTGATTCCAATCTTTCTTCCGAATTTTGGAGACCATAGCCGAATGGCTACATGGTGGACTGATCTTGTGTTTTATTTCTTTTACGGCATTCCGTGATTTGAAGAAGAGCTAATCGCTTAGGTTCCTAAATCAGTAGCACTCGAATCACCCTACTTTCGGGATCTAATCGATTTAGGTAAGGAGATTTGTTTGTTTAAACATATAAATTCGGGTAAATAATAATCCTTGGCCGAATATAGGAGAGGCCTTATCTTCGTGTTCTCCCGGCTTTTGAGCAAAGTTGTAGACAGAAGATAGTAGAATCGATTAACTAGGGTATCGACATAGAAGGTAGTCCTACGCCTTAATCAGGTGTGTAACTTCTCACACCATTAGATTGATTGCTAATATATATATATATATATATGTAATAAATCTGCTATACATTGTTAAATGTCGAAATCCCGGCATAATGTTTGGAAACTCGAGAAGGGTAAAGGCTAAATATCAGGTTAGTGATTTCTACCATTCATCAGTGAATGTTTCTGTTAAAAATGATATGTTTTATATGTCAATTTTTATATATGCATGGGGTTGGGTGATTGATGAAAGGGGAAGTGATCTGTTATGGTGGCTTATGCCATTTCAGCCTGGTGACTCTGTCATAACTCGCTTTACGTGGCTTTTGCCATTTCACTGGTGACTCTCACCACGACTTTGACAATGAGCAACTAATCTGCAGCATGACCGCCATCGATGGTGTGTAGCGGTGTGGGTTGATTGTAGAAATCCCCAATGGTGTGATTGGCAGGTAAGGGTGGTGTATAGCGGATGGAAACCTAGGATTGGGTTAGGCTTTGCATATTTTCTAATATATTATACTTTGATATCTGTTCTATGGGGCTAAGGCCCAATCTGATGGTGCACGAGGGTTGCACACTGAGTCTCGCGACTCACCCTATTATTTAGCATCTTTCAGGTAGCACCTAGTGCATCAGACTGGGCTGGAGAGATGCGAGAGATTATTTTGATTCAGCAAAAGACTGTACCAGTTTATTAATTCTTAATATTTTCAGTTAGTGGGTTTTAAATTTCATTGTAATAAGGCCTCGGGCCACTTGCTTTATATTTTTGTTTGTTTTGGACTTTTATTATTACTAGACATTTAGATTTTTTTTTTGTTTTAATTAAGTTAAGGCATGTACTATATTACGATTTTTAATTCATAAAGGCATTTAAATGAAAATTTATATCGTCTACAAACTATCCTTATTATTAAGTTTTCCGGCATACATGTTTGTACTCAACGATTGTTTTCCAAAAGTGTGACATGTTTTACTAAATCTTCTTAGTGACATGCCAGATCCGGTCGTGGTGTTTGGGCCAGGTTTGGGGTGTTACAACCTAAGGAGATAAAACCTAAGACGAATCTTATTATTATTTGATTTATTAGATAAATACTTGTTCTTATTCTTAATTGTGAGTTCTTATTCTTGTTTTGATAATTCAGGTTATTGATTCAAGTCGAATGTGCTTATTTAGTGGAGCAAAAGTCCCTGTTTAAGAGTAGATCAACACAATTAAGCGGAGTTGATTGCAACCCTAGAAATAGGGCGACGAAAATATGCCGGATTAGAGTCAAATCTAATAAGGGAATCCGTAGATCGAATTAATGCAACAATAGGGGTTTTAATGAGAAAGAGATTTCAATTAATCAACCTAGAGTCAGTTGTTTTAGTCTTGAAAAAGATATTAACATAAATTAGGGATTTCTACGGATTAAGTCAGGTGAATAAATCATATGGATCGAAAGTAATAAGTGAAGTCTAGGTGGATTCTCCCTTAGGTATTTGCTTTACCATATAAGTTATCTAAAAGTATTTTCCCAATTCACTCTCTGTCACGTTCATAATCATTTAGTTAGTTAAATTTAGATTAAAAATAAATCCCCCTAATTATTAGGCTAGATAATAAAATGATAGTTATTACTAGTAATTTTAGTCCTTGAGGATATGATATTCCGGACTCATCATAACTATACTACTGTTCGATAGGTGCGCTTGCCTTTGTCGAAATATTAGTTAGTTTCGAGCCCATCAATATTATGGCATCTAGTTTATGTTTATAAATGGAAGTTCTGTAGTTGTAAAAATAAGTTTAGTTCTTGGTTGTGAATGAATGACTCAATCTATATATACACTTATATGTTTGGTGTGCATGTAATTCATTATAAATGGGTATGATTTGAGGTACCTAAAATGACATTTGGTAAGGAGTCTTAGATTGTTTGTTTTGGTATGATTTAGGATATTTTAAGAGTGTTTTATTAATGAAATGGTATGTGTGATTTATTACGTTAGGTGTAGGTTCCACACAGTCTGGGCTATGTCACACAGCCTGGCAACACGGCTGTATGATCTCTATTTCTCAATTTTTTAACTTTTTCTCAAACTTTCTGATTTGTTATAAATTAGTCCCAGATTTTTTCCATTTTTTTATAAGTTTCGTAGATGTGACTTAAGGCTCAAACTGTGTTTGGTTGTTATGATTATATCTAGTTATTAGAATTTCTAAGTAAGTTTAATTAATGTTCTTTTCGTGGTTCACTGTTACAATTCGTATGTTAACATTTCATAACCTTTATTCAATGACAGAGACGGGTTAGGGGTGTTACATTTAGTGGTATCAGAGCATGGTTTAACCAGTTCTAGGACAGAACATATTGTGTATTGAGTCTAGAAATACATGCTAGAATAACTATAGTTTTGTGTGGAGCTTATGATCCGATCTAACTATGTTTTCTTTTATAGATTTGTGATGTTAAGTGAATCTAATCGTGTCAAAAATGATGAGGTTGAAAGTCATGCTCCAGTTTCTAATCAAGAAGCAAGTCAAAGCATATCTCGATCCTTGCTACCGGGAAGTGATAATTGTGGTAATTTTTTTAAATTAATGAATTGATGGTTTGCACAATTTATGCAAACAAATCCTATGGCACCACAATCACCATTACAACCGCCTCTAGTGCTTCTTCCGACACCAGTTCATCCTCAAAATTTAAATTAAGTAACCGTACATTGACCATCCATTGATAAAATCTATAAGTGCGGAGTTGAAGAATTTCGAGGATTGTTTCATGATAACCTAATCAAAGCTGAACGTTGGCTAGAAAACATTTAGCGGGTGTTTATTGAATTGAATTGCTTTGCGGAAGATAGTTTGAATTGTGTTATTTCATTACTTAAGGAAGATGCTTATGAGTGGTGAATTACGTTAACAATGATGGTTCTAAGAGAACGAGCAACGTGGGATTTCTTTTGAGTAGAGTTCAAAAAGAAATATGTAAGTAAATTATATTTAAAAGGTAAATCGCTTCAGAAACCAAGATGTGTTCAAGATTTGATTGGGGACTGAATGAGAATATTAGTGCTATGGTGGGAGCATTAGATATTAAAGAATATGTAGTATTATCTGAGCATGCACAGAAAATGGAAGCAATTTGGAATGAAAAGAAGAAATTAAAAGCAAAGAATGAAAGTTCAAGTAAAAGAAGTATGTCTTGGAATTTTTCAAGAAAAGAAGTATGTCTTGGAATTTTTCAAGCCCTCCGCCCAAGAAATAAAGAGAGTTCAGGAGTCAATCTGTTCCTACTGTGGATAATGTGAGAAAAAGCACATTTGACCCAACTTTGTCAAAGACTCAGGCTACATCAGTTGCGAGTGCTGGTAGTGTTCAAAATGCAGACCCGGTTTCCTGTGAGCATTGTGGCAAAACTCATTTTGGATACGCATAGATCAAAAAGAGGATCTTGTTTCCTATGTGGTTCAATGTAAAAGATTGTCCAAACAGTGTTGAAGCAGGTTCTGAGCAAACAGGCAAATTAGAGATTATCTCGCAAAGGGACAGGAAGGCGAGGTCTAGAAACGTGTCGGGAGTTAGTTGAAGTGAAGTGAGGGATTCAACTATTAAAACTTAAGGTCAAGCTCCAACTAGAGCCTATGCAATTTGGGCTAAGGAAGAAGCTACGACATCGTACGTCATTGCTAGTATTTGTACTCTTTCTGATGTTACTGTTATTGCATTAATTGATCATGGATCAACGCACTCTTATATATGCACAACATTAGCTACAAGAAAGAAATTACCAGTAGAATTGACTAAATTTGATGTTAGAGTGTCGAATCTGTTAGGCCAAAGTGTGATAGTTAATAAAGTTTGTAAAAATTGTCCACTGAACATTCGGGGTTATGAATTTCCTGTTAATCTGATGTTGTTACCGCTTGAGGAATTTGATGTTATTTTGGGTATTGATTGGTCAACAGTTTATGATGCTGTAACATCCTAAATTAATGGGCCTATGCATTTAATGTGTGATTATGTTTAATGTGTTAATTAAAGTGTTAGGGGTCCAAATTGGGCTCAAGGTTGGGCTAAGGCCTTAGCAGAATTAGTTATTGGACACTCTAGTGGAAAGCCAGTTCAGTTAGGGCTTTAAAGATGTTATCTGTGTTCTAAAATACAAAATGGGCTTGTGGCCCAAGGCTAAGTGGTGCTACATGGGACTATGGGGTGGCGTCATTAGCAGATGAAGAGGGCCCAAGTTCGAGTCACTTGAAGCTCAATTCTTTTAATTAAATTTTAGCTAATTTTTAGCTTTTAAATGGATAGAGTGGGACGGCATAGGGGCTTGTAAATAGGAGGATAATTGAAGGGATAATAACATGTGGATAATGTGCTGATAAAGGGAGGAAGAGGTGGTGTTATCTAGGCCTCTTTTGAAGGAGTGATCAGATAAAGATAAGGGAGGAAGTTTAGGAATTATCTGCTAAGCACAGTGGTGGCCAAATTTCCAACTCTAGGGGAGTGCCGAAATTCTCTTTAAATAGAGGGGATATCTCTTCAATTCCGGCATTTGGAACCCTATTCTTTTCTTCTTTCCCTGTGCCGAAATTCTCAGTCTTCCTCTG
This sequence comes from Gossypium bickii, assembly GCA_025503065.1. NCBI lineage: Eukaryota > Viridiplantae > Streptophyta > Magnoliopsida > Malvales > Malvaceae > Gossypium > Gossypium bickii. Next base: position 26,812,321 of record CP106714.1, on the reverse strand, counting down.
CAAGTTCTTTTCTTTTGATTTCTTCAAAAGCCGAACCCTCCCAATCTTCTCAACATCTTTTCTTCTAAAAGCCGAAAACGCATCAGTATATCTCTTGTTCATCTTTTCGGGATTTTCTTAAAAGCTGAAATCCCTAGATCTCATCTCCTGTGATTGCCGAATTTTCTCTGTGGTGTCTGCTTGTGCCGAATCTTGAAGGAAACTGAAGTAAGTGTCGATTCGTGAGATTTCAATTTTTCCGGCTTTTAGAGATCTTAGCCGAATGAATATATGGTTAACTAATCGGGTGTTTTCTCTCATTTGCGGCATTTCGGGATTTGAAGGGGATTCAATCGCTTAGATTTCTAAGCCAGAGTTCAGTAGTACTTGAATCGTATTACTTTCGGGATTTCAAGGTAAGGATATCTGTTATTATAAACGTATAAATTCGGGTAAACACTAACCCTTGGCCGAATATAGGAGAGGCCTTATCTTTGCGTTCTTCCAGCTTTTGAGCAAAGTTGTGGACAAAGGGCAGTAGATCTGATTAGTGAGGGTATCGACATAGAGAGTAGTCCTACGCATTAATCAGGTGTGTAACACTCTCACACCATTTAGATTGCTTGATTAGTATGCATATAAGCCTGTTATATTCTGTATATTCTGATAAATGCCGACATACCGGCATGGCTGTTGAAAACCCAAGAGGGGTAAAGGCAAATCGCCAGGTTAGTGATCTCTGTCATTCTAAAGTGAATGTTTCCGTTGATTTGATATGATAAAAATGTATGTCGATTTCTATGTTGCACGGGGTCAGGTGATTGATAAAAGGGGAAGTGTTCTGTTGTAGTGGCTTTTGCCATGATCTGTTGTAGTGGCTAATGCCATGATCTGTTGTAGTGGCTATTGCCATGATCTGACGATGAGCAGCTATCTGCAGTATGACTGCTATCGATGGTGTGTAGCGGTGTGGGTTGATTGTAGAAATCCCCAATAGTGTGATTGGCAGGTAAGGGTGGTGTGTAACGGATGGAAACCTAGGATTGGGTTGGGCTTTGCATAATTTCTGTTGTATGATATTCTGCTATTCTGTTCTGTGGGCTAAGGCCCAATCTAATGGTGCATGAGGGTTGCACACTGAGTCTCGTGACTCACCCCGTTGTTTAAGATTTTTGAGGTAGCACTTAGTGCATCGGACCAGGCTGGAGAGGAGCGCAAGGTGGCCATGCATGAGTTTGTTTTGGAAACTGCAAAAGACATTATTCAGTTCATTTATAGTTAATATTTTTAAGTTAGTTTGGTTTATGTTTTATTGTAATAAGGCCACCGACTATTATCTTTCTTTTACATTTTCTTCTACCTTTTCGTGATTTTGGACATCTAAAATTTTACGTAAATTTAAACCAAGGCATGTACTGAAATGATAACAATCAAAGGAAAATTTCAGTTTTAATTCATAAAGGTATTTACATGAAATTTTATATCTTCTACAAACTATCCAAATTATTAAGTTTCCAGTTTACATGTTTACACTCGACAATTGTCTTCCAAAAATGCGACATGTTTTATTAAATCTTCTTAGTGAAATGCCAGATCTAGTCGTGGTGTTTGGGCCGGGTTTGGGGTGTTACAAATTGGTATCAGAACCCGGTTCAAAACTCGATTTTGGGGTTTGGGCTCAAAACATTTTCTAAAGATGGGTTTTTGAAAAGATGCATGTTTATAAATAACACATGAGGGTTTTCTTGGCATGGCACCTGCGTCTCCAGCCTAAGTCCGCCAGGTAAGTATTCAGAACTCACTATGTGTTATATATATATGTGGGCTTGATGGGCTTTAAGGGACGTAGATTATTTTAATTAGAGCTTGATGGACCTTAAGCCTAGTTAAACAATTCTCAATTGCATAAGACTTAATCCAACCGAACAAACCTGTAAACAAGTCGCGAGATTAGGGTGTGGCAATAGGCATACGCATGGCTAGGATTAGATTTAGGGAGAGCTTGCTATTTAAGCAGTCCTAGTGACTCACCTCCTCTTCGCTGGAATCCTACATGGTGCGTAGTGACTGTTCACCTTAGCCATGAGGACTTGTTGACGTGCCAAAATATATAATTAAAACCCGAAAGGGACCAACCACCCTATTTTACAAAAAAATTACTAAAATACTCCCTGGTTTTGTAAAATTGCCAAAATACCCTTGATTTGTGAAAATTCCCCAGAATACCCTGGATTTGCAAAATTACGAAAATTTGTGAAATTACTGAAACACCCCCGATTGGAAAAAGAACTTTACCAAAATACCTAAGTTTTGCAAATTTACTTGAAAATCCCTAGATTTACAAAAGTACTCGGTATAAGAAATTATCGAAAATTTACAAAATTACCAAAATACCCTCGATTTGGAAAAAATTAAAATTTTTAAAATACCCCTGTTTTAATATATATCAAAATATCTCTATTTCGAAAAATTACCAAGATACCTATTTTTGAGGAATGACGAAAATACCCTTATGTGATGGATGTGAGTCCATGGATGCTACTTGTGTGTTGATGTGTGATGGTTGAATGTATGTGGTTCCTAGAACTAGGAGATACAAACTTGAGACTGAAACCCGTAGATATAGTTTCGAATTCGAAAGAACTACTCTTGAAACTACTATCCATAAGATTGTTCGTGGATAATCAGTGAAAGAAATTAATAATTCATAAAATTTCTAATCAGATAAACGCGAATCGATAGAATGAGTTCAAGGGGTAGCTTTCTAGGCTGATCTGATGGAACTGCCATTTGGGGAGTTCGATTTAATCTTAGGAATGGATTGGTTAGTGAAGTATCAAGCAAACTTGGATTGTACAGCCAAGCGTATGGTGTTAAAAACTCCCGAAGGAGGTGAAGTGTTGGTGATAGGTGAAAGGAGGAACTGTTTGTCAAATGTGGTATCTGCCTTAAGAGCAGAAAGGATGGTGAGAAAAGGATGCGAGGCAATTCTAATGTTTGTTCGGGCTCTAGAAGCCAAGGAACTAACTGTTGGGGACGTTAGGATGGTGAAGGAATTTCCTGATGTTTTTCCAAAAGAGCTTCCGGGATTACCCCCAGATCGTGAAGTGGAGTTCAGTATCGATCTTCTTCTGGAAACAGCGCCAATATCTATTTCTCCGTATAGTATGGCGCCAAAGGAGTTGGTGGAATTGAAAGCGTAGATTCAGGAGTTGCTGGATAGAGGGTTATTGGAATCAGAGTGCGCAGTGTGAGCGTAGTGTTGTAGGTTAGGTTGTATGATTGTTCCTATAGTTGGAAATTTCAAGGACGAAATTTCTTTAAGGGGGTAGAACTGTAACATCCTGAATTAATGGGCCTATGCATTTAATGTGTGATTATGTTTAATGTGTTAATAAGAGTGTTAGGGGTCCAGATTGGGCTCAAGGTTGGGCTAAGGCCTTAGCAGAATTAGTTATTGGACACTCTAGTGGAAAGCCAACTCAGTTAGGGCTTTAAAGATGTTATCTGTGTTCTAAAATACAAAATGGGCTTGTGGCCCAAGGCTAAGTGGCGCTACATGGGACTATGGGGTGGCGTCATTAGCAGATGAAGAGGGCCCAAGTTCGAGTCACTTGAAGCTCAATTCTTTTAATTAAATTTTAGGTAATTTTCGGTTTTTAAATGGATAGAGTGGGACATCATAGGGCTTGTAAATAGGAGGATAATTGAAGGGATAATAACATGTGGATAATGTGCTGATAAAGGGAGGAAGAGGTGGTGCTATCTAGGCCTCTTTTGAAGGAGTGATCAGATAAAGATAAGGGAGGAAGTTTAAGAATTATCTGCTAAGCACAGTGGTGGCCGAATTTCCAACTTTAGGGGGGTATCGAAATTCTCTTTAAATAGAGGGGATATCTCTTCAATTCCGGCATTTGGAACCCTATTCTTTTCTTCTTTCCCTGTGCCTAAATTTTCAGTCTTCCTCTGCAAGTTCTTTTCTTTTGATTTCTTCAAAAGCCGAACCCTCCCAATCGTCTCAACATCTTTTCTTCTAAAAGCCGAAAATGCATCAATATCTCTCTTGTTCATCTTTTCAGGATTTTCTTAAAAGCTAAAATCCCTAGATCTCATCTCCTGTTATTGCCGAATTTTCTCTGTGGTGTCTGCTTGTGCCGAATCTTGAAGGAAACTGAAGGTAAATGTCGATTCGCGAGATTTCAATTTTTCTAGCTTTTAGAGATCTTAGTAGAATGACTATATGGTTAACTAATCGGGTGTTTTCTCTCATTTGCGGCATTCCGGGATTTGAAGGGGATTGAATCGCTTAGATTTCTAAGCCAGAGTTCAGTAGCACTTGAATCGTATTACTTTTGGGATTTCAAGGTAAGGAGATCTGTTATTATAAACGTATAAATTCGGGTAAACACTAACCCTTGGCCGAATATAGGAGAGGCCTTATCTTCGCGTTCTTTCGACTTTTGAGTAAAGTTGTGGACAAAGGGAAATAGATCTGATTAGTGAGGGTATCGACGTAGAGAGTAGTCCTACGCATTAATCCGGTGTGTAACACTCTCACACCATTTAGATTGCTTGATTAGTATGCATATAAGCCTGTTATATTCTGTATATTCTGATAAATACCGAAATACCGGCATGGCTGTTGAAAACCCGAAAGGGTTAAAGGCGAATCACCAGGTTAGTGATCTCTGTCATTCTAAAGTGAATGTTTCCGTTGATTTGATATGATAAACATGTATGCCGATTTCTATGTTGCACGGGGTGGGGTGATTGATGAAAGGGGAAGTGTTCTGTTGCAGTGGCTTTTGCCATGATCTGTTGTAGTGGCTAATGCCATGATCTGTTGTAGTGGCTATTGCCATGATCTGACGTTGAGCAACTATTTGCAGCATAACTGCCATCAATGGTGTGTAGCGGTGTGGGTTGATTGTAGAAATCCCCAATGGTGTGATTGACAGGTAAGGGTGGTGTGTAGCGAATGGAAACTTAGGATTGGGTTGGGCTTTGCATAATTTCTGTTGTATGATAATCTGTTATTCTGTTCTGTGGGCTAAGGCCCAATCTGATAGTGCATGAGGGTTGCACACTGAGTCTCGTGACTTACCCCGTTGTTTAACATTTTTCAAGTAGCACTTAGTGCATCGAATCGGGCTGGAGAGGAGCGCAAGGTGGCCATGCATGAGTTCGTTTTGGAAACTACAAAAGACATTATTCAGTTCATTTATAGTTAATATTTTTAAGTTAGTTTGGTTTATGTTTTATTGTAATAAGGCCACCGGCTATTATCTTTCTTTTACATTTTCTTCTACCTTTTTGGGATTTTAGACATCTAAAATTTTACGTATATTTAAACTAAGGCACGTACTAAAATGATAACAATCAAAGGAAAATTTCGATTTTAATTCATAAAGGCATTTACATGAAAATTTATATCTTCTACAAACTATCCAAATTATTAAGTTTCCAGTTTACATGTTTACACTCGACAATTGTCTTCCAAAAATGCGACATGTTTTACTAAATCTTCTTAGTGACATGCCAGATTCGATCGTGGTGTTTGCACGGGTTTAGGGTGGTAAGATGCAGTAGTTAGTAGTAGAAAGAAAAGAATTATGTTGAAACAATCTAATGGGGATTCGGTTATTGTAAAGATAGAACAGTTGAATGGTGCATCTAATTTGATTTCAGCTTTATTGACTCAAAAGATGATACGAAAAGGTACTGAAGCTTTTCTAGCTTATATAATTGACACTTGGACATCTGAGTAAAAAATAAGCCAGGTTCCAACAGTATGTGAATTTGTGGTTATTTTCCCAGAAGAATTACTTGGATTACCACCAGAAAGAGAAGTAGAGTTTGTTATTGATATTGTACCAGAGACTGCTCTAATTTCTATAGCACCATACAAAATGGCACCAATAGAAGTAAAGGAATTGAAGACTCAGTTTCAAGAATTATTAGATCATGGGTTCATTAGACTGAGTGTATCACCCTAGAGAGCTCCTATGTTATTCATTATGAAAAAGGATAGAACGCTGGGGTTATGTATTGATTATCAAAAATTAAATAAAGTGACGATAAATAATAACTATCCTTTACCATGAATTGATGACTTATTTGATCAACTGAAAAGAGCGACGGTGTTCTCAAAGATTGATTTACGATTAGGGTATTACCACCTGCGAGTCAAAGAATTAGATGTTTCAAAAAAATAGCATTTAGAACTCGATATGGCCATTATGAGTTTCTTGTTATGCCATTTGGTTTGATGAATGCTTCTGATGCATTCGTGGATTTGATGAACAGAGTCTTTCAACTACATTTGAACCGATTTGTGGTCATATTCATCGATGATATTTTGATTTACTCGAAAATGAAGCCGATCATGATAAGCATTTGAGAATTGTGTTACAGACATTGCGAGAAAAGTAGCTTTATGCTAAGTTTAGCAAGTGTGAATTTTGGTTACCAGAAGTCAAATTTTTAGGACATGTAATTTCTGCAGAAGGTATCCGTGTTTATCCTAACAAGGCTTCAGCTATTGTGAATTGGAAATCTCTGTGAAATATTATAGATGTACATAGTTTTCTTGGCTTAGCAGGGTATTACCAACGCTTTGTGAAAGGCTTTTCGATTATTGTTTAACCTATGATGAAGCTTCTCCAAAAAGATGTTCATTTTGTGTGGGATGATAAATGTCAACAGAGTTTTGATTGATTGAAAAAGATGTTGACTGAAGCCTCGGTGTTGACACAGCCTAAATTAGGGAAAGAATATATAGTGTTTAATTAAGGAAATAATATATAATGTTTAATGATGCTTCGTTGAGTGGATTGGGTTGTGTGCTTGTGAAAGATGGAAAGATAATAGCTTATGCCTTTCGCCAATTGAAATCAAATGAAAAGAATTACCCAATGCACGATTTGGAACTTGCTGCAGTAGTGTTTGCTCTATAAATTTGGCGACATTATATTTATGGGGAAAAATGCCATATCTACACAGATCGTAAAAGCTTGAAGTACTTGATGACCCAGAAGGAATTTAATCTTCATCAACATAGGTGGCTTAAGCTATTAAAGGATTATAATTTGATTATCGACAATCATCCTGATAAAGCAAATGTTGTTTTAGATGCTTTAAGTTGAAAATCTTTATTTGTTTTAAGGATAATGAATACTCGTTTGACTTTGAGGCGTGATGGTTCTATTTTGGCCGAATTTGAGAGTTAATTCGAATTTTCTTCAGCAAATTATAGAGTTACAGAAATATCATTCTCAATTGAATTTGAAGCATGAATCGACAGAAATAGGTCAAACTACGGAGTTTAGTATTAGGGATGATGATAGTTTGTATTTCAAAATTTGTTTTTGCATTCCGAATGATGTGTAATCGAAACGTGATATTTTGAATGAAGCTCACAACAGTACCTTCATGATCCATCCTAGCAGTACAAAAATGTACAATGATTTGAAGCGTATGTATTGGTGGTCGAGGATGAAACTCAAAATATCTGACTGTGGCTAAATGTTTAGTGTGCCAGGATCAGGTTCCATCGGGTTTATTACAACTTATAACAATTCAAGAATGGAAATGGGAATGTGTCATAATGGATTTTGTTTCAGGATTGTCTCTATTGTGAAAAAGAGAGATGTCATTTAGGTTTTTATGGATAGATTAACTAAATCAGCACATTTTATTCCGGTGAAAACATACTATTCAGTGGAAAGATTAGTTGAATTGTATGTCACTGAGATCGTAAGATTGCATGGAATTCCTTTGTCAATCATCTTCGATCGAGATCCAAGGTTTACTTCTAGATTTTGGAGTAAATTAAATGAAGCTTTAGGCACCAAATTGAATTTTGGTACAGGATTTCACCCTTAGACAGACGGACAGTCTGAGCAAGTAATTCAAATTCTTGAAGATATGTTGAGATGTTGTGTTATCGAGTTTGAAGGTAGTTGGGAAAAATTCCTACCTTTCGCAGAATTTGCTTACAACAACAGTTATCAAGGTAGTATCAAAATGGCTCCGTACGAAGCATTGTACGGAAGAAAGTGTATAACTCCATTGTATTAGTTTGAGCTGAGTGAAAGAAAGTTAATTGGAACTGGTTTAGTTCAAGAAACTGAAGAAAAAGTCAAGATTACTCGTGATTGTTTAGAAGTCGCTTTTGATCATCAAAAGTCATATGTTGATTTGAAGAGAAAGGAAATCAAATTTAAAGTGAGGGATAAAGTATTTTTAAAGGTCTCACTTGGAGGAAGATATTACATTTTGGTAGGAAAGGAAAGCTTAGTCCAAGGTTTATCGGGTCGTATGAAATTCTGGAAAGGATCAGACCTGTAATGTATTGGTTAGCTTTGCCACCTGAGTTAGAGAAAATCCACAATGTTTTTCATGTTTTGATGCTCCGTCACTATCGATCAGATCCGTCACACGTTTTGTCATTAAAAGAAATCGAGATACAACCTGATTTATCTTATAGTGAGAAACCTATTAAAATTTTAGCTCGATGAATGAAAGAGTTAAGTAATAAAAGGGTTTCCGTTGGTTTTATGGCATGGGCATGGAGTAGAGGAAGCTACATGGGAAATGGAAGAATCTTTGAGACTTCAATACCTAAATTTACTCTCTGGTAAGATTTTCGAGGATGGAATTTTTTTAGGGGGAGTTGTAACATTTCGATTTTCAGTGGTTTTGAAACCACGATTTGAAAAGCGAGTTGGTAAATATTATTAATTTAATAATAAAAAATATTTCTTAATGTCGTATTAATTTTTCATTAAGAAATTTTAAGGTTTAGTTAGTAAATTGAGTAGAAAGGATTAATTCATGATAGTTATAAATGTGATATTCCATAGTAAAACTAGTAAATGTTTGTAGGACATTAAATAAAAGGACTAAATGGAGAAAAATACCATATTTATAGATAATGGATAATGATGACTTGATTTTGGTGTAAATTTGATAATTTATTTTAAAGGCTTATATAGTAATTAAATAATGAATGGTAATGGACAAAAGGTGTAATAATCTCATCTTTTTCATCTTTGGGGGTTTCTTTTTCTTACTTTGGCCGAATACCACTGTTGGGAAAAGTTTCAAGGTTCAGTTGGGGTTTTGAGCTTTGCATGTAAGCTATTTCTTACCCGTTTTTGATGATTTTTAGGCCTTTGAGTTCATACTAGTTAAATCTAGTTAACCCAATTGTTATTGTGCAAAATCGTTAAAACTCTAAAGATTTACCATGAATGAAATGGATGTGTTTTGAATTTAGTTAGTAGATTATTAGAGTTAGTAGCTAAAAATAAATGTTTTATTAAATGATTTTGAATAGTTTTAAGTTTAGGGATTTATTTGTGAAATAGTAAAAATTTAATGAAAATTTTATGGTAAAAAAGATTGAAATAGACTGAGTATAAATTTTGTGAAATTCGGCTGGTAGGTACCTTTGGGTAAATTTGTTTTTAGCATGTTGATAGCTTTATTAATGGATCTTTGTGTAATTTGTTTCTTTTTTTTATACTTTTAAACATATTTTTCTTGAAAAATGAAAACTTGTTGATTTTCAAACTTTAAACATATAGAACTAAAATAATTTCTTTGTTCCTTATAATTATGTGTGGAAAATCTCATATGGTAGTAGTATCTTCGATTGGCGGCAAAATCTAAAAGTACAGTACTTCCAAATTTCATTTAGGAAATTGAATTTTAGAGAAGGGTCTAGATTTCAGATTTTAGTATAAATGATTTGATGAATTGCATAAAAGAATGATTGTCATGATTATATTTAAATGCATAATTTTGTTGGATTAGAGATTTAAATGGATAAAATTAAATTAAATTATGCTTTAGATCAAGAAGTTCAACGACTGGAAGAAACACGTGAAAAGGGAAAAGCTATCAAGTGACCTTGTTAGACAATCAATTATGAAGTCAACATGTAAGTTATTACTTACCGAAATTTATTCTTTATTTTTAACTATATGTAATTTTTTATCATTCAATATAGATATTAAATATATATATATAGAATTTCCTCTCTGTATAATCCGATGAAAGTAGTAAATACTCATATACAGATTGTGACTGCTGTTTAGATTCCCAGCTCTTGCATTTGTTGCGGACTAGTGATACAAATTTAGGTTCCCAGTTCTCACATTTGTTACAAACTAGAGAATACGGAATAATAAGCCTTGGCCAGACAATTATTTGCATAGTTGACCCATTTGGGAAAACCGAATATTTCTGTTATATCTTTATATTTGAGTAAATTACAAACTTTCATTGGAAATACTTATGGGTTAAATATTAAAGATATGTTAACAAAAGTTGAAATTAAATCTCTCATGAAATTGAACTTTGATTTCATAATCGTCCAATTGATGAATGGAAGATTTGCTCATGAAATATAGGGTGGCCGAAATATTTGAGTTAGTTATATTAATAATGTGAATAGCATTGCTAAATGGTTGAGGGTTAGATATGGATCAAGTTCGTAGTTGTTGAGTATTGCAATTATTGAAATGGATCAATTTGAATTATTTTTGAATATTCGGTATACTTACTACTTTCTATCTGTTTTTGTAGATTTTTGGAACATATAACGTGTCGGTCAGATCGGCAAGGAAGCTCACACCTATCATCATTTTTATTCAGTAGAACTTTTGTAGTTGTTGCGGGTAATTGTGGCATGTATATAGGTCATTTTGTTTGTTAATTTATGTACATATTATGGCATCTAGTTTTTGTTTATAAATGGAAGTTCTATAGTTTTAAAAACAAGTTTAGTTCTTGGTTGTGAATGAATGACTCAATCTATATATACACTTATATGTTTGATATGCATGTAGTTCATTATGAATGGGTATGATTTGAGGTGCCTAAAATGGCATATTGGTTAAGAGTCTTAGGTTGTTTGTTTTGGTATGCTTTAGGATATTTTAAGAGTGTTTTATTAATGAAATGGTATGTGTGATTTATTACGTTAGGTGCAGGTTTCACATAGCCTGGGCTGTGTCACACGGTCGTGTGACCTTTATTTCTCAATTTTTCAACTTGTTCTCAAACTTTCTGATTTGTTTTAAATTAGTCCCAGATTGGTTCCAACATTTTTTTAAGTTCCGTAGACATGATTTAATGCTCAAACTGTGTTTGGTTGTTATGATTATATCTAGTTATTAGAATTTATAAGTAATTTTAATTGATGTTCTTTTTGTGGTTCACTGTTAAGATTCGTATGTTTCCACTTCGCAACCTTTATCCGGTGACAGAGATGGGTTAGGGTTGTTACAGACATGGACTAATCCGTAATTTTTTGTTTTCTTTGATTATCCTCCACAAAAGTCAAATCTTAATATGCATAGATTTTTGCTTGGCCAAACCTAAGGTTTCTTTAATGTGGTTTTTCTTCTCCTATATTCGGTGATGGAAAGATAATAAGGAAGATGATACCAAATTATTATTTTATGTTTTTACTTATTTTATTATTAGTTAACTTATGAAATAATATATAAAAATCTATAAATAAATATCGTCCACTAATATTGAAACATGGTCTAATTACTTCATGAGTCCCTATACATCTAGTAATTAAACTATTTATTCAATAAAAATTCATTGGATTTTACGACTTTTGCAATTTAATCCTTGTTAATTAATTAACTATCTAAACGCTAAAATTTCCATACCAAACTTTCACATATCAATATAATAATTTCGTAAAATATTTAAAGAAAAATATTTTACGAGCTCGATTTATAGAAACGAGGTTTAGGGTTTAGGGTTTAGGGTTTAGGGAAATCACTTGACTTTCAAGACAACCACTTATACTAACTATTTATTCAATTAATTAAAATCCAACAAATCAAAATTCAATATAAAATTATTATTGACTCGTACAATTTAAATACTAATTATTACTGACTTACTTGTTGGTTTTATGGTCCTGAGACCACTATTTTCGACACCACTAAAATCTGGCTGTTACATAGCTTATAAATATTTATTAATAATATTTATGAATTCACTCATCAGATTTGTAATCCTGAAATCACTGTTTCTGGCACCACTAGAAAACGGGTTGTTACATTGTGAACTGGTTTGTTGATAATGATCTTCTTAGAAGCATTTGCAACTTTGAACTAAAGAGAAGAGATGAAAGGTAGTGATTGCCCACCGAGCATGCCAAAAATTTGTAAACACAAATTTTGAGTCATAAATTGACTCTGAAAATTTCAGAGTCAAAATTTATTTATTAACTTTAAAGGAGTTACAATACATGAATTTCTTGATTACAAAGAAATATACTTTGATTATTCTTTTCGATTGAGTTTTGATTCAAGGGTCGTTTAGACTTTATTTTTGATGAATGTAAGTTGCTTCTATTGGACAAAACATGTTAGCGAACAAATATATATATAAAAAATCATATAAACAAATATTTATAAATAAAAAAATTAAATAAAAATTTATATTTATTTAAAACATCAGATTTAAAAACAACTAAATAAACAAGATTTTGGAAAACCAAAGATCAAATAAATGGAATCGAGTTTTACTAGATTTTGAGGCCTATTTTCACAATTTCCTTAAGACAGATTCGGCTGCTCCTATGGTACTTGGAAAAATGTCGGTCGATTGTCTTCCAGGATACAACAACAAAATGATCACGATAGTAGTACCTTTGCAGTGATCAACGAACAAACCTTACCTTCTTCTATCACCGAAACGTTTGAAATTTGAAGAGAAAAGAAAATAACTTTTGGGAGTGAAAATTCGTTATTTCTTTGTGTGAGTGTAAAGAATTTTGCAGAAATTTTTAGGCTTTTATAGGCATTCAATATGGAGGAGTTTTAGAAATTTCCATGAATAAAGTTACAGATCTTTTTATTAAAAGAGCCTTTAAATCAAATTGAATAAAATCAAGTCAAATTGAAAATCAATTTGATTGGAATAAAATCAAATCGAGATATTTTCTGTAACACCCCAAACCCGGCCCAAACATCACGACCGGATCTGGTATGCCACGAGTTAACAGTTAAAAACTTCACTTTAAAGGGTTTTCCAATCTTGGTTGATTTGTAGAAGTATTCGTTGAATAAGTGACAAATGGAGAAAAATTTTGTAGCATTTTTTTTTTGTTAATAAAACTTCTTTTTTGAAAAGCCCATTTTATTTCTTTTTATAATTAAAACTTTGAACATAAATTGATAAATGTAAACATCATCAAATATAGATCAAAACATTAAGCTAGGAAGGCCTTATTACAAGCATAGTCCCAATAATTCATAACTTAAATAAACACCCGAAATAGTCTAAGAAAATAAATAACTTGATGGCCCCTCGAGTCTGTCTCGGCTCCCATGTCCACTTTCTACTGCTCATCTGAAAGAGTAGAGGAAAAATGAAAGGGTGAGTCACCAAGACTCAGTATATAAATCCCGAAACACACAACGACCTGAGGCCCACAAACACATTATGAGCCCTGGCCCATACATGAAAGCATCAATCATCATTACATGATAAATAATAAATGATGAATAGCCCAACCCATCCCAAAATTCCATCCTCTACACACCAACCCGTACTAACCATCACACCTCGGGGATTTCTACAATCAACCCTCCATCCGCTACACACCATAACGACAGCCGTACTGCCTATTCCTATTAATTAGGAACCATTAAACGTGGCATAGCCACCGATCACTATGTGACCTAACGTTTGAATTTGTGGTTTAACCACCGATCACCTAGTGACCTATCATGCACTTCCCCTTCATTATCATAATCCCACCCCATGCATACACACATGAAAAATTGAAAACATCATACCATCTTTAAGAAAACAGGCTTTCATAAATACATATCGATACACATAGAGATTTCTATGATCACGTACTGGCATCCTTTGCCTAACCCTTTTAGGGTTTTATTCGACTGTCTACACAGCCTCTTTCCAGCTTTTAGCCCATAACATATATATTACGCTTAACTAGTGTGTTAGAGATCTACACACCGATTCACGAAACAAGATGATCATCGCTTATGTCGACGCTATCCGTCATCGACACAATCGCTATTTGCCTAAGGTGTTGTTCAGAAGCCGGTCCACAATCTGGTGGCCAATCTCGAACCGCTGGCACTGCGCGTTTCTTAAACTTAGGGATTGGGTTTACAGACCCAATCCTCTCCTTTGCCTGATCCATATTGTATTCCATCAAAAGTCCTTGTCAGAACTACTATAACGAAATAGGGTTGTTAAACCATAACATATGGTTAAGATCTCAAATGTGATAGCGAATCTAACAGAAATCTAAAGAAAACCCCTTTACCTTAAAATCCCGAAATTAAAGACTAACGATTTCCAGCTTTTAGATCTAGACGATCAGGTTTCCTTCAAATCCCGGAATGCCACCCAAAATGCAAAAAGAGAGAAAGTATTAGCCTCAATCGACAGCCTTAACAAACCAAGTGGCCATTCGGCCTTGTCTCTTAAAAACCAAAAGAGATCTTAAGGAATAGCAAGAGTCGACACTTACCTTAATAGAGAAAATTCGGCTACTCTTAGGAGATTTCGGCTTTTTGTGAAAATCAGGAAGTGAAGATGATTCAAAGAAGTCTATGGTGATTCGGCTTTTAATGAAGAAATCGGCAGGAAGAAGAAAAGAGAATTTCGGCAGACTAGGGGTAGGTTCAGCTTCAGCAAAGATCAAAAGAAAAGAATGTAGAGAAAAGATTATGAAGTTTCGGCTTTTAGAAGAAATTAAAAGGAAAAGTTGCAGAGAATGGTTGAGGGTTTTGGTACAGAGAATGAAGAAAGGAATAAGGTTCAAATGCCGGAATTGAAGAGATACTACCCCTATTTATAGAGAATTTCGGCACTTACTTAACAAATCCCGGAAGTGCCCTTCCTGATAGCTAAAAATTAAACAAATAATAGGGAAAATTCGGTACCCCCTTTGGCAAATAGAAATCGATTTCTCACCGCCTTCCAGGAGATGGAATTTCGGCCAACTCTGCACTCAGCAGATAGCTCCTATCTTTTCTCCTCTATCTCAATCTATTCACATCTTTAGAAGAGGTCTAGATAACACCACATCTCCCTACTATTATCAGAATAATATCCACATTATCCATATCTTTTAATCCTCCTATTTTCTAGCCCCATTGCCGTCCCACTAGCTCCCTTTAATTGCCGAAAATGGCCCAATTACATGGGCTCCTTGCGGCCAAAACTTGGGCCTCTTCAACTGCTAGTGACACCACCCTCTAGCTCCCTTGTAGCGCCACCTAACATTGGGCCACAAGCCCACTTTGGTATTTTAAACATAGATACCACCTTTTAAACCCTATAGTGCCCAAACAGAGAATTTAACCAAGGCCTTAGCCCAAACTTGAGCCCAATTTGGACCCCTAACACTTAAATTAACACGTTAAACATATCCCTACACTAAATGCATAGGCCCAATAATTCAGGATGTTACATTTTCCCTTTTAATACAGATTTTGTATAATATTTGCTGAGAAAAATAAATTTCGTGTTAGCCTTAAAATATCCGCAGGCCTTTCTTGGGCCCAAACATTTCGTGTCGCCCATGTTATGTGGGTGTGCCCCAACCCCAATGGGTTTGGATCTATACCCCCTGTGTACGAGGCAGGGTTTTAAGCTTAGTCGTTCAATAACCCTTCAAGTGGGTTCTCATATATATACATATCTCACACTTGGTATTTAACCAATGTAGGATCTAAGCTTTTCTTTTCCTCAAAAAATATTCACAAGTAGCTTACTTTGAGCATCAATTTCTCATTCATCACTTGACCATTTTGAGCATATGATATACCATTGTCAAGGTCTCATGGTGTAGAATATAAAATCATAATTTTATGATTCAACTCTGTAATGCCCTAACCAATTTATTTTTGTTTCTGTGAATTCTATCATAAACATGTGTTTGAGGTGACATTTCATCGATATACTGGCAGCTTGGCTGCAAACTATTCTAATAAGTGTCGTAAAGACATTATGTGGTGTGTAAGGATGGGTAGGTGTTTTATACCCTAGATGATGTGTTAGGATGGTCGGAGATGGTGTGTAGTGGATTGGGGTAAGACTTTGCATATCTGTATATTTCTGATAATCTGATTTTGTTAAGGACTTACGTCCGCTTCTGTTCTGATATACTGAGAAATCTGATTTTATATGTATGCATGACTCTATTTAGGTACACACTGAGTTTATGAAAACTCACATTTGTTTGTCTATTCTATTCTAGTAATCCTCAAACATAGGCGGGTCGGTACGGCGAAGTCTCAACGGTGACCACAAGTTTGCAAACTAGTTTAATTAACAATTTTATTTAAATTCTGGATTATTTTGAGAGTTTTGTAATTTACGGGCTCTCTGGACTATTTGTTTATAATTTGGGTTTTGGGTGCGTTTTGAATTTTAAATTGCAACGTTTGACAAATAACGATTTTATGCAAACAAATGTTTTTGAAAACACAAGCTCGATTTTCAACTATAATGACTTACAAACTTCCGCTGCAAATTTACGTTTTACTTAAAAGGGCAATAAATGATGATTTCATTTAAAGAGTATAATAAGTTTTTCCGAAAATGTGGACTCTTCTAATAACAATTAATACAAGAAATTTTAACATGAAAGTTTTGTTTCAAAACCCTTCTTTGTAACATTTCCAGGTTTGGCTGGAACGTCTAAGCCAGGTTTGGGGTGTTACATTTAGTGGTATCAGAGTCAAGTTGCAAAACTTGGGCTGTGAATTTTGGGTTCAAAATTATAATTGTATAAGAATTGGTTTTCAAACAAAGTTTGTTTCTTTTTGAGTTAAGTATGTGGTACACCGAGTCTCCAGCGCCGATCCTATTAGTACTTCTAAAATTAGAAATACTGTAGTTAGAACTGTCTTAAACTATACTGAGTTAGTTAGAGACTAAAAATTTTGAAAGATTTTTAAAACTTCTGATAAATGTCTAAAGCATAAAACATTTGCTAATAAACACTGAAATTGGTGCATAAAATTTTGTAATATAGATAAAACTTTGAAATAATGAGTGCTCGTGGAACGTGTGGTCGTGGTACTCGTCGTTGTATAGGGCACCTTAGGGGGACTCAAGCTGAGTCTTCCTCTTTGGACAATATGCCAAATGTGGATACGAGCGAGACTTTGGCTACACCTATTACTAAGACTGAGTCTCAAAGCCGCTCACCTGGGGATGACGCATTGTCCTAAGCCATGTTGAAGGTTTTGGAGAGGGTCGCTGGACCCCACTCTAGATCTGGGAGTCGTGGGTCGGTTACTGAATGACCCCAGTCTAATAGAGCTAAACTGTTTAGGGGTGTCACTAGAGTCGCCCTACCATGACTGAATACTGGTTAGAAGCTACTGAGAGAATAATGAATGATATCGACTGCACTCTTGAGCAGAAACGGAAGGGTGCAGTTTCTTCACTTCACGATGAAGCATATCAATGGTGGTTATAGGTTGAGAAGGGTACTCAATTGGATCAATTTAATTGGGCTTATTTCAAGACCGGCTTCCAGGGAAAGTATGTGGGAGCAAGCTATGTCAATGCTCATAAGCGTGAGTTCATGAATCTCACGCAAGGTGATAGGACTATGGCCGAGTGTGAGGCTGAATTTCTGAGACTGCATCGTTATGCTCAAAGGATTGTGGCATCAAAGTATGAGAAGTGTGTTCATTTTGAGGATGGTTTGAGGGACAGTTTGAGGGTTCTGATAGCTCATTAGTGGGAGCAAGAGTTCGTCGTTCTGGTGGACAAGGCGAAGATCGCCAAAGAAGTTAAGCGCGTGGAGCGCCAGAATACAGATCGTGAGAGAGGCAAGAATAATAGGGATTGAAAGCCCTCTAATTCTACTCAGAGGCTTAAGAAATGGGCCAGACCTGATGGGCCTTCTAGAGTGGGAGTTCTAGTTACTCCTATTGGGGTTCAACCATGCAGTGTGTGGTAGGCGCCATCTGGGTGAGTGTTGGAGGAGATTAGAGGCATGTTTACATTGTGGGTTGATGAATCATCATATAATAGAGTGCCCACAGTATTCAGATCAGATGCAAGCTTCAGTTCAAAGTTTTGTTCAGCCTCAAAGGGCAGTACAGCAGCCGCCTAGGGGTCGTGGTTCGGCCAGGGTGGTAATGGTTTGGGCAGAGGACAGAGAGCACTAGACTAAGGTGGTAATTAGACTGAGGTGAGGTAGCCTGCACTAGTATATACTGCACAATGCCATGAGGACAAAGATACCCCTGATGTGATTACGGATACATTTCTCATTTATGATGTTCCGTATGTTGCATTGATAGACATAGGGTTAACACACTCGTATGTAGCTAGTTCTGTCTCTAGAAACTTGGGGAATATTGTTGAGAATACTTCGTGTGAGATTTCTATATTGAGTTCGCCGGGTCAGTCGGTTCATGTAAACAAACTGTATAGGAATGTACCACTAGAAGTACAAGGGGTTGTATTTCCAGAAAATTTGGTTGAGCTATCGCTTGGGGTGTTAGATTTGATTTTGGGTATGGACTGGTTAGTAGAGCACTGAGTCAGCTTGGATTGTGCGACTAAGAGGGTAGTTTTGAGAACTAAGGATCATGTGGAAATTGTTGTGATCGGCAAGCATTAGGATTACTTGTCCAACGTAATCTCCGCTCTAGTGGCCGAAAAACTAGTTCGGAAAGGGTGTGGCATATTTGTCCTACGTAAGCATTTCAGCTTCTAGGGCCTATTCTATTGAGAACATTAGAATAGTGAGGGAATTTCTGGATGTTTTTCCCAAGGAGTTATTTGTTTTACCTCTGAATTAGGAATTTGAGTTCGGCATTGAGCTTCTATCAGGTACAGCTCCGGTGTCCATCGCTCCTTATCGAATGGCACCGAAAGAGCTTACGGAGCTTAAGGCTTAGCTTTAAGAGCTTCTGGATCGTGGATTCATCCATCCTAGTGTGTCTCCGTGGGGGACACTGATTTTGTTCGTCAAGAAAAAGGACGGTACCATGAGGATGTGCATCAACTACCGACAGTTGAACAAGTTAACTGTGAAGAATAAGTACCTCTTCTGAGGATCGACGATCTGTTTGATTAGTTTTGTGGGGCTTCAGTATTCTCGAAGATAGCTCCCTACTCTGGGTATCATCAACTTAGGGTTAAGGAAGTTGATGTTCATAAGACGACTTTTAAGACTCGTTATGGGCACTACGAGTTCCTAGTTATGCCTTTTAGTTTGACGAATGCTCCAGCTGTATTCATAGATCTGATGACCTGAGTTTTTTGACTGTATTTTGACCAATTCGTTGTAGTCTTCATCGACGACATTCTAATATACTCTAAGACCGATGATGAACATGATGAGCATCTTAGAGTAGTTCTTCAGATACTCTGAGGGAAACAGCTCTACACTAAGTTGAAGAAATGTGAATTTTGGTTAAGAGAAGTAACGTTTCTAGGGCACTTGGTTTCCGCTAAGGGGATCTGAGTTGATCCTAAAAAGATTAAGATTGTATTTAATTGGAAACAGCCTAAAAAAGTTTCCAAGATCCGCAGTTTTCTGGGTCTTGTGGGTTATTATCGAAGGTCTGTTGAGGGGTTCTTGTTGATTGCAGCTCCTTTCACTAAGATTTTATGCAAGAATGCTCCTTTCGTCTGAACTGATGTGCAAGAATCGAGCTTTGAGAAACTCAAGTCTGTTTTGACTCAGGCTCTTGTTTTGATACAGCTTGAATCTAGTAAAGAGTTTGTGGTTTATAGTGATGCGTCATACATCGGCTTGGGATGTGTACTGATGCAAGATGGTAAGGTTGTAACTTATTGGAATGACAGAAATGTGCAAGTGTACACAATCGCAACAAGTAATAAAGTGACAAGTAATGTCGAGTTATCGTACCCACAGGGATTGTAAAAAGAATTATTTATGAAAGTAATTTTAAAAACACTTTGGTGAAGAAAAATATTTTGATTTGAAGAAGTGATTAAAAACTAGGATTTTAACAAAGTAAAATAAATAAAAATAAAATAAAAGTTCCAATGCACGATTTCAAAAGATGATTCTAATCAAGATGACATAATTGTGTTAGATTAATTACATTTCTTAACTTAGAATTATTAAACTCAGGTTCATGTTGTTACGAATAAATTCACGACAACTCAGTAATTTGCTAACTTATAAACATACTTACCTACCAAAATCCATTTATCTCTTGACTATATCTCTACGTCAATTCAACCGATTAAACAAAATTTAATAAGCATATGTGTTAATGAACATACATACTTATGAAATTAAAATAATCTCTTGTACATATCACTATGCCAATTCAAACAATTAATTCAATCTCATAAGCACATAAAAGGTTACGTGAGGTAACAATGTATTTCTACCTTGAAACAGTTTAATCACAATAATCTTGCAAGTTATGCAAGGCTAATGTATCGTTAGATACCGTTGCTAATTTAACCCTCAACTATTTTAGATGATTAAACATGCACTAATTAAGTATCGTGTCAATTAATTACAATTTCAATCCGTTTAAATAATTAATTCATTAGTTACCCTACAATTTATAACATAGTCATGTTTTAACTTAATCAAACATAATTTTAATAAATTAAGTAGACAAAATGCAATCAACCTAACACAAAATAAATTTAATCCATATTAATTAAATTAAACAATTCAACATCACAAACATTCATAGACATGTTCATCATAACAACAACAAAATTAAAAGGATAGAGAACAAGAATCAAATTCGGTGTTTTCTTCGTGGCTTGACTAGTTTGCTCCACTCCTCCTTTTTCGTTTGTTCTTGTCAAATCGAGGCTTCTACAAACACTTGAATGCTTCTCTAAATGGTGGTTGATTGACTCTTTTTCAAGAGGTGAAATCGGCAAGGGAATAGGGGAAGAAAATGAAGAATAATGGAAGGGAATGAAGAGAGAAAAATGAGAGAGAAGTGAAGAGATGAGAAGGGTTGAGATGTGTTTGAAATGAGCAGCAATGTGGGGTATTTATAAGTAGAGATGACTGCTAAAATTAGCAAAAATCAGCAGCCATAGAGTCCCCCCATGGCCAGCTACACATGTGGCAAGTTTGAAGGTTTCAAACTTGCTATT
Organism: Gossypium bickii; assembly: GCA_025503065.1. Taxonomy (NCBI): domain Eukaryota; kingdom Viridiplantae; phylum Streptophyta; class Magnoliopsida; order Malvales; family Malvaceae; genus Gossypium; species Gossypium bickii. The sequence goes on along the minus strand of CP106714.1, from coordinate 26,791,189 downwards.
TTAAGATAGGGACAAATCTAGAAATGCATAAATATTGGAGGGGTTTGAATGCAATGTGAAAACTAAAAATTTATTTTTCAATTTAGGGAATAATTTCTCAGAAGATTATGTTAAAATCAATTCTCGGGAAAGATTAGAGGGTTACAAGCGGTCCAACTTAAGCTTCCATCTCCTAGACAGAATTTATTTAAACATACTAATCCCGAAAATATACCCTAAATCGTTTATTTTAAAAAGAAAAACATGATAAAATGAACGAGATTTGACTCAAAATTTACCTCACTTACTTTGAAGTTCGACAACTCCATATGGATAAACTTGATGAATCATAAATGGACCAGACCAACGTGATTTTAGCTTACCTAGAAAGATGTAACATCCCAAAATTGGGCCTAGTAGGATTGGGCCCAATGGGCCTTAGGCGTAGGAGTGTTTAAAAATTTGAGAATAAGAGAACGACATTAATTCAAGTTGGACTTATTAAAAAGGTGATTTTAGAAAATTACGGGGTTCTATGAAGTTCCAGGTTCAAATTGGGCCTTAGTAAAATTTTGTGTTTAAGCCTATTAAGGAGAGATAGTAAGTGGCATGAAGGCTTATGGAAATAAGTGAGTAAATTGCTTGCATAAATGAGCAATTGGTAAAGAGGTTATAGCATCAAGTGAAGGACTTTGAGGGAAGAGGTTCAAATCCCATTGTGTTCAAATTTTGACTTTTATTTTTGCATTCTTTCTCTATGTGTCAGTCAAGCATGTAAATATGGCAAGGTGGACTTTTTATTTTTGGCAAGATGGTTAAAGAGAATAGGAAAGAATGAAGGTGAGGAAAGAAATCAAGAAAAAGGGGAAAGTAGGGGGAACAAGTGGCCTTTTTCAAGGGAAATGTTATGGAAAGTATGGTTGGCTAATTTTGGCCATTTTGATCATGAATGTGGACGGTTTTGTGTGTTAGGAGGGATAGCCGAATTTTTGTCTTTGGCAATTGGTAAAAAGTTTTGTATTGTTTTGGCCAAAATTCCTTTATGCAACTTTTGTGTCATATTTTCTTTTCTCTCCAAACCTTCTCCTCCTTGCCGAATTTTCAAGCCTTGAGTGTGCATATTTTCTTTCTTTCTTTCTTCTTGCCGAATGTACCTAAGCCATTGAGACCATATTGCTCTCTTTTCTTTTTACAAAATTTTCCAAACACCTTTCTTCTTCCTCAAATCAATATTTTTCAGAACCAAATATTATTGTTTGTTTTTACCCCATAGTCGAATATCATTGTTCATTTTCCCTTATAGCCGAATCTTTCATCTCATCCATATTTTCTTCTCAACCGTATTACTACTCATACTTTGATTAATCGGTAAGTGATTCATTTCAACATTTTATTTTTTTTCTTCCTCTTAGTGCTGAATCTATGCCTTGGTGTGGGATGGCCATATTGATCAAGACCATCACTTTGTTCTACTTTCTCAATCGAGATCGTTTTTCCCTTTTGTAGTATTCTAACAGGAAGCCGAACATCATTCTAGCCTTAAGTCGAACGGATAAATCGGATCCAATATTAATAAGGTAAGGAGTTCTTATGGATTATTGAAATTATTCAATATTCAATTGGTTGCTAACGGAGTAATAATTTGAAATAATCGACTATATGTTTTAGGGACAAATCACTCGATATATTCTACCTTCGGACATAGTGGTAAGTGATTCAAGTGTAGTGATACGAAATCTTTTGGAAATCTGAGGCTAACTTTTGGTTGGTATTGTTCTAGGTCATCGACGAGTGGTTCGTTAGGAAATCGAAATCAGGTGTGTAATCTCGTACTTTTCGTATACATATCTGAAATGGTGTGTAATCTCACACTTCTCTGAAAGTTTGAATGAAATATTCTGTAAATCGGTCGAAATACCAAAGAAAACCAAAAATCGGCATCTGTGATCACTCGGGCGTGCGTATGATCGTAATGGTAATCGTATTTTGTAATAAAACAGTTTCAGTTAGAAGCAGTGACATGTTTTTGAAAAATCCTGAACAATAGGAGAAAGGGAATTAGAAAGTGAATAAGATATCAAATTAAATCTTACTGTGTCTACTTTAATATGGAAGAAACAGAGAAGGAAAAGAAATTTTATATTCTGAGATATGTTAATTTTAGTGAGACTGGTTCTGATTGACTTTGTGGTTCCCTGATTTGTTTTGGAAAAATCATATAAAATTGTACAAAGTGAATTATGGGTTATAATTTATATGTATGAATTCCTAGGTGAGCCTATTTTCATTAGAAACAAGTGGGAGCAATATATGAAAACCGTACAGTGAGATATTTGAAATTAAGGTAAGAGAGGTCAGAATTGTTGGACAGTGAAACGAGGGAAATTTTAAGGAATAAACTGTACTAAATGGTTAAGCCAAAAATTCTGGAAAATTGTAGTAAGAAGATATATGAGTCTAGTTTCAAGGAAAATTTACGGATTTAGATTTCAAGATTTCTAACTCAAGTTATAGTCAATTTAGTCAGTACGATGCAGATGGACAGTTTTAAATTTGTCATGCCCAAATTAGTAGTTAAGTTTGGATTGCGAAATTACTGAGTTACCCTTAGTGGCTAAATTACCGAATTACGAAATTGCCCTTACGGGCTGAATTATGGAAATACCCCTAAAGGGCCAAAATACGAAATTGCTTATGGGCCAAATGGACATATTGATTAATGGGCCAATCTGATATTTTGGTAAATGGGCCAATTTGATATTTTGCTAAATGGGCCAATCTGATATTTTGCTAAATGGGCCAAATCTGATATTTTGCTAAATGGGCCTTTTTGATTAATTGAGATAATGGGCCAGAATTTTGTAATAAATATCCGAATAAATTACTATTGTTATATTGTGATTTGTTATGCATTATATACATGATTTTGCATGGGATGGGATAATATTGAAGAGAAGTTATGGTGGCTCTGCCACATATTTTGGTGGCTCTGCCACAAATCTGTATAGTGGCAATGCCATGTAAATTTTGTTATTTTGGTAGCTTGTCCACAATTAAATTTGCTATAAATGGCTTAATGCCTGTGTTTGGTGTGTTGGCGGGGTGGGTTGACTGATGATCACCCACAGGTGTGTTGGTTGGTACGGGTGGTGTGTAGCGGATGGATTATTAGGATTGGTTTGGGAATTGCATTTCATACACATGTTATATTTGATACATTATTGTTACTGTAAATGGGCTTAGGCCCAAAATATTGCTAATTAGGTTCCGGCCCAATGGATAACGGTAAGGGGATTTCACACTGAGTTCTTGTAACTCACCCCCCTTTCTCTTAACCCTTGTAGGTAATGCTTTATGGTATGGACTTGGGCTATGGATGACTCGAGGGAGGCCATACTTCAGAAGCGGTTTATTTGGACTTTAGACTTCTTTCTTGTTATTTTATTACTTTACTATTTTGGGTTAAATGTTGTAATAAGGCCTCTGGACTATTTTGATTTTGCTTTATGGTTGGGATGTTTTTATTATTTTTCTTAAATTGTTTAAAAAGGGAATTTTCTAAAAACTTAAATAATGGTTTCCAAAATCGAATAACAAATGAAATTTCAAAATAAACGTTTTCAAATATTTTTAACACGGATACTTTCTCTCGAACTATTAATGCTATTTTCGAAAGTCACGTGTTTGTAAGATCATTAGTTCAAATTTATCGATTTATCAATCAAATCTTTGAGGTTAGTAGTATTTTATCAAATCAAATTTGTTTTCTTGATTTTAACAAAGTAATATTTTTTTAGTACAAATAAAAAGGGTTTAACATGTTTTGCTCGTGTGACATGCCAAATCCGCTCATAACGCATGGGCCGGGTTTGGGGTATTACAAAAGAACCTTAACCTGGAATTGAATAACAAGACTTGTTGACCTGCTTCAAATTCTCGAACTTGAATGTGCTTGTCATGCCATCTCTTAAGTCTTTCCTTGAGTAATTTGGCATTCTCGTATGAGAACATTCGAAATTATTCTAACTCGTTGAGTTGAAGCATCCGTTTCTCTTTAGCAAGCTTAAGAGCCAAGTTGAGTTGATGGAGAGCCCAGTAAGCTTTGTGTTCTAACTCCAAGGGTAGATGACAGGCTTTCCCAAAGACCAACCCATAGGATGACATCCCCAAAGGTGTCTTGTATGCTATCATGTAGGCCCAAAAAGTATCGTCTAATCTTTTGGACCAATCTCGTCAGTCCTGGCAAACTACCTTCTCGAGTATTCCTTTGATCATTTTGTTTGCCAGTTCAGCTTGCCCATTTGTCTACGAGTGGTAAGCTGTAGCAACCTTGTGCTTCACTCCATGCTTGTTGAGTAACCATTTCAACCACTTGTTCACAAAACGGAACCCTTCATTACTGAAGATGGCTCTTGGGGTTCCAAACCTTGTGAGGATCTGTATGATCGTAAGTGTCGTACTCCACTGTGTTGGACTGAGTTAGGTAAATGACGGGTTTTGGGTCTTGAGTTGGTTTCCGAGACTGAGGACAATGTTAGATTAATTTGGGCTCGTCTTAAGGTGGGCTTTGATAGACAGAAGTTTTATGCAGATTTTAAAAGGAGGGATATCGAGTACTCTATGGGTGACTTTGTCTTTCTTAAGGTATCTCCGTGGAAGAAAATTCTGCGGTTCGAACGTATAGGCAAGTTAAGCCCTAGGTTCATTGGGCCATATCAGATTCTGAAGCGTGTGGGGCTAGTTACTTATTAGTTAGAGCTACCTCTGGAGTTAGATCGTATCCATGATATATTTCACGTCTCTATGTTGAGGCAGTATTGGTCTGACCCATCTCATGTTGTTTCAATTTAAGAGATCGAGGTTATACCGGATTTGACATTTCAGGAAGAACCGGTTCAGATTTTGGATTGAGATGTAAAGATTCTGATGAGGAAGTCTATTCTGTTAGTTAAGGTTCTGTGGCAGAATCATGGCACTGAGGAAGCCACGTGGGAACCTAAGGATGTGATGCGTCAGCAGTATCCTCATTTGTTTGGATCAAGTAAATTTCGAAGCCGAAATTTCTTTTAAAGGGTAGAGTTATAACTCCTTAACTAATTTAATTTTGTTTTTTGTTTTTGTGAAGGATGTTATTTTTTTGCTTCCGGGCGCATGTACCGGTTATGTAGTAGAGGTTGGATGGAATTGAAAGTCTGTGATAGTAGATGAATGAGTGGGTAGTTGGAGTTGGTTTGAATGAAATATCATGGCTTAATTTGGAGGATTGTATTTTATTTTATTTTTTTCAATTAATTTTACTTTCTCTTTCCAAAATTTCCTTTCCCAATTTCACGTTCTATTTTTCCCCATCTCTCATATTATCTTCTTCTTTTTCCTTTCTCTCTTTTTCTTTTGGTCAAATCGCGATTTTGTTAGTCCATTGATTTTGCTTCATCGTATGGGTGCTTAAGATTGTTTGTTCTACTGTCGGAGCATTTCGTAAGTAGAATTTTTACTCTTTACATTGCGTTTTGGAGATTTTTTATTATAGGAATTAGTTTGCAATTTTAATGAATATTGGTTTTAAACGTTGGAATTGGTTGATTGTTTAGGAGAGGGGCTAGAAACATTCAATTCTGCAGTGAATTAAGTTTGGGAAGCGTTGTTCCTCAAAGGTGAGCACTTCGTTGAATTGGGGATTTTAGTTCTATAAATCGTTTCGGTTATTGACTTAGTATCTTAATCGAATCATAGGTTCTGGTGGTCTCGGGATTGTTGTAGCAGCAAAAATGAATCAGGTGTAACGGAAACACAAAAAATTGAGGTTCGATGAAAGCCAAAAAATGGCCTATCGACACCAAAAAGCGTGTGCCTGGTCGTGTGTGACACACAGTCATGTGACGGGGGAGTGTGTGGCTGTGTGGTCACACGGGTTAGGCCGATTTAGGCGTGTGGGCCCACACGGGTGTGTGAGCCACACAGGTAAGGCCAATTTGGGTGTGGGCACACGGGTAAGGCCAATTTGGGTGTGTGGGCCCACACACCCAATTCTAAAATTTTTCCTAAGGTCATATATGTCGTTCAGATCAATTGTGGGCCTTTCGTAGGGTCGTTAAGGGAAAAACAAACCCTAATTCATGATATTTGCTATTCTGATAGACTAATTTGAGCATTTAGAAATTGATATGTATGATTTGGCTAATTTGTAATAACATGTATGTTATCTGTATATGAGCATGCAAGACATGTTAACTCTGCTATATTTGTATATTTGTATTCTGTATCTATATATGGGGTGGGATTTGTATATGTAGAGGAAGTGTTCTGTGAGTTGACATTTCTCCGGTATATTGGCAACTTGGCTGCAAACTATTCTGGTAAGTGTCGTAAAGACACTATGTGGTATGTAAGGATGGGTGGGTATTTTACACCCCATATGGTGTGTTAGGATGGTCGGAGATGGTGTGTAGAGGATAGGGGTAGGAATTTACATATCTGTATGTTTCTAATAATCCGATTCTGATATGATCTGGTTCTGTTTAGGACTTATGTCCGCTTCTATTCTGATATACTGAGAAATCTAAGTTTTTGTGTATGTATGACTCACATCTATTTGTCTGGTCTATTCAGGTAATCCTCAGACATAGGCAGTTCGGTATGGCGGAGTCTCAACGATGACAACGAGTTCACAAACTGGTTTAATTAATGGTTTTATTTAAATTCTAGATTGTTTTGAGAGTTTTGTAATTTATGGACTCTCTGGACTGTTTGTTTATAATTTGAGTTTTAGGTGCGTTTTGACTTTTAAATTGCAATGTGTGGCAAATAACGGTTTTACGCAAACAAATGTTTTTGAAAACACAAGCTCAATTTTTAGCTATAACGACTTACAAACTTCCGCTCCAAATTTATAATTTACCTAAAAGGGTGATAAATGGTGGTTTCATTTAAAGAGTATAATAAGTTTTTCAGAAAACGTGGACTCTTTTAGTAACAATTAATACGAGAAATTTTAACATGAAAGTTTTGTTTCAAAACCCTTCTTCGTAACATTTCTAGATTCAACCATAACCTCTAGGCCAAGTTTGGGGTGTTACAAACTCTCCACCTTTACCAATCGAGAATATACTTCAAAGTTTCCAAAAATTACATATTTTCCAACAATCCCCCACATGAATGAAAATTGATAGTTTTAATGAAAAACATTGACTCGATGTGGTGATAGAATCTACGATCAATAGTTGCATAGGATAGGTAGGCATCCACACTTGAACCTTCCCTTGTGAAAGTATATTTACTTTACTAGTAGACTAGTAGACGTGATGTCCTTAAATTGTTCTACCTTTTGTGTAAACGATGATATACTTCACACAACTACCCCCTGGCAAGGTTTTAGTTCTCATGGGTATGTTCATATAATCGTGAACATCTCCTGGTTGTGCAAGATTTTGAGAGAACTATGCCCTAATAGTCTTCTCGAAGTGACCCCACTTCACTCTCACATAGGTGACTTATGTTGCTCGGATCACTGAAACACACAACGGTCATTAAAAGTATTGCTTAACCTATTCCATTTTTAGTCACTGTTTACATCATAGGAATGGACTTGGGATAATAACCCCACAGTGACCTCATAGGTCTATGCAAGTAAGTTGTCCCTTTGAACCTAGATCTTGGGATCTCCAATCAGCTAGGTAGGGTTTTCCTTCACATAGCGCCTTTTATTTCCATGGGCTTTAGTCCCATTCCTTTCGATGTTTTATCAACTTGATCTCGATTTAAGCCTTTAGTTCACATATTCGCAATGTTATATTTTGATTTTAAAAAATCAATAGAGATAACTCTGTAATACCCTTAACCCGTACCTATCGCTAGAACATGGTTATAGAGCATTACTGGAGTTTACGGAGTCATTTCATATAATTCATGTAATTTACTTTTCATATTCGAAATTATTCATATTGTCCCTTGAATGGACCATCGAGGCCCAATTTAAACATTAGAATCAAGTTGAGACTAAATCGAAAACTCAGAAATTTTTTTGCAAAATTTTAAAATTTTTCTTATATACAGGGGGTCACACGCCCGTGTGGGTAGGCCGTGTGGCTCACATGGCCATGTGACATGCCCATGTCTCAAGCCTTGTGGGCATTTGATGTGAGGCACACGGTCGTGTCCTAGCCCGTGTCCTTACCCTTGTAACTCCGTAACTTGTGCCACATGGCCTACCACACGCCCGTGTGCTTGGCCGTATGGTCAATTTAATTTTCACAAATTAGGTGCAGGTTTCACATGGCCAAGACACACGCCCGTGTTCTGGGCCGTGTAGCACACACGGCTAAGACACACGCACGTGTCTCTACATGTGTTCCAAATTCTGAGCATTCTGTTTCTCAATTTTAAGATGCAGGGGACACACGGCCAAACTACATGCCCATGTGTCAGGCCATGTGTCACACACAGTAAAGACACACGTCTATGTGTCTCCCTGTGTGGACAAAATAAGACCCTTTCCTAGCCCTATTTCTCATCCAAATTTAACCTTCACCCTACAACAACATTTGCATATATTTTCCAACCAATTCAAGTCATATAAATCAAGCAAACATCATTAATATGTATGAAATAGTATCACATATTCATATGATCAAGCTTACCTTCTTATGATGATTTATATTTTACTTTAATTCAATTTAATCAAACCTTATACATGTATGTACTAAACATGATATAACTTTACTTTATCATACCAAAATATACCATTACTACCCATTCCAATGACTAGATTACAAACATCCATTTACATATCATCATTGGTAAAATTAGCTTATACATGTCATTATGTCAAAGTAAGTTTTCTATTTATACCAAAACAAGCTGGAGGATAGTGTAATGATACTCCGATCGATCTCCAACCTTTACGAGCTTCCGAGCACTATAAAATAGAGAAAAGAAAACCTAATAAGCATTTAATGCTTAGTAAGTTCGTATAATAAGAATTTAACTTACCATATATTTACATTTAAAATAAACATACAATAATGCATCCAAGCAATTTGGCTTATAACCTAAAACACAACTTCACCAAATCATGTTAGTCAAGTAATTCATAAAATACCAAGAACATGGATGAGCTCATCATTTAATCTCTTTCATAATCATATGCTTTCCATAATATTTTTCTGTATTACATGTACACTTTGATGACAAATCATTTCAAATTCAGTTTAGCCATGTTAGAACTTTACCTGTTGAATTTATTAGAAATTTCGATGGATACGACCATATAGTTCACTTAAGTGTACACTACTATAATTCGTTAGTTCATTTTCAGGGTTACCCAATTAGGGCACATATTCGGGAAGTACACTCTCGAGCCTTATAACGGGAAGCTCACACAGAGCCATTTCAGGAAGCTCATAAAGAGCCAATCGGGAAGCTTATCTAGGCTATATAACGGGAAGCTCATAAGAGCTGTAATCAGGAAGTTCAGAAAGAACCATATCAGGAAGCTTCGGATAGCCAATATCAGGAAGTTCAAGCGAGCACTATCGGGAAGCTCACAAAGAGCCAATTTAATGGGAAGCTCACGAAGAGCCTTTAATCAGGATACTCATAAGAGCTAAGGTGTGTCCACAACAAATGTAGGATCACAACCTATCGGCATGCTCCGAAGAGCTATAAAGGGAAGCTCGCTAAACCATATAACGAGAAGCTCATGAGGGCTAACAATGGGATGATCTTTTGAGCTATGGTGTGTCCGCAACATTTGCTGGACCACAACCAATACGAGAAATCCTATATCCATCGAATTTCACCTATTCAAATGGGTCTTAACAATTCTCAGGTATATCGGATATATAATTATTTCCATTTATATAAAAAACTCATAATTCACATATACAACATTCAATTCAATCATAAGAATGTACACAATTTAGTTTCACGAACTTACCTCGATACTTGTTCGTACACGAAATCTACTAATCTGAAACTTTTTGTTTTCCTCGATTTAACACAGTATTAGGTATTTCTAGATCTATATAAATAAATTAAACATGAATTTAATTCATTTCATACTCAATTTAATTCAATTCATATCCTAGGAAAAATTACTATTTTACCCCTATACTTTTCACAAATGACGATTTCGTCCCTAGGCTCGAAAATTAAAATTCATACAATTTAATCCTTATTCTGAGTCTAACTAAAATTTTCATATAACTTTTACAGCACATGTATTTCACAAAATTTAGAATTTTTCCATAACTTTTACATCTTTACAATTTAATCCCTAAATCATATTTTCATCAAAATTCACTTTGTAAAAGTTGTTTATTTATCAACAACCTTTCATTTTCTATCATGATTTCAAAATTTCAACATATTTATCCATGGCAAAGCTTTGATACTTTGATAACTTTTCAAATTAATCCCCAAAATAGATAGATTAAGCTATCCCGATTTCAAAAATATAAAAATTACTAAAAACGAGACAAGAAAACATACCCAATTAAGCTTGATTAGTTTCCTTTCTGTCTCCTAGGGTTTCCATAGAATTTTTGGGGATGAAGATGATATAAAATGATATTATTTCTATTTAATATTATCATCCATTAATTTTTCCACTTTCTAATTTAGTACTTACCTTTTTCTAATTTTCCATGGATGATTCACCAAAAATATCTACTAACTTTGCTGTAATGGTCTAATTACCATATAAGGACTTCAAGTTTTGAATTCCATAGCTCTTTGATACTTATAGCTACTAGAATTCAACTTTTGCATTTTATGCAATTTGGTCCTTTCCCTAATTAAACACATAATCGGTAAAATTTTCTTATTAGAATTTTCATATGGCATTCCTATCATAATGTAGACCATGCAATAATATTAAAATAAATTTTATTTCTGCTCAAATTTGTGGTCCCGAAACCACTATTCCGATTTCACTGAAAATGGGCTGTTACAAACTCTGTTTGAGGTCAATTGTCTAATGGCATTGTGTCGATGAAGCATATGTCTTGACTTACCATTATACATTACATTTTGTGTTCTACCAATTGTTGCTTGGTTATCACAATATATGCATATTGTTGGCAGAGGCTTTGGCCAATCAAGAATATCCTCCAAGAAGTTTTGAAGTCATTCAGCCTCTTCTCCAGATTTGTCTAAAGCTAGAAACTCATATTCCATTGTGGATCTGGTTATAATCATTTGTTTTGAGGATTTCCATAACACAGCTCCTCCTCCCAATGTAAAAACATATCCACTTGTGCCTTTGGTATCTTGAATATCAAATATCCAATTGGCATTGGAGAATCCTTCTAAAATAGCAGGATCTCTGGAATAATGCAATCCATAGTCCCAAGTATATCTGAGATATCTCAGTATCCTCATAATTGCTTTCTAGTGTTTTTCCCCTGAATTGCTTGTGAATTTGCTTAAACTACTTACAATGAAAGTAATATCTAGTCTAGTACAGCTCATAAGGTACATTAGACTGCCTATGACCCTTGCATATTCCACTTGGTTAGCAATTTCACCTTTGTTCTTAGACAGATGTTGGCTCATATCTATTGGAGCTCTGGCTATGCCAGAATCGTCCTTGCTAAATTTCCCAAAAATCTTGTCCACATAGTGTGGCTAAGTCAATATGAGACCTTTAGATGACCTCTTGATTTGGATGCCCAAAATCACATTAGCTAGTCCCATATCTTTCATGTCAAACCTTGAATTTAACATGTCGTTGGTACGCTTTACCATTTCATTGTTACTTCCAACAATAAGTATGTCATCAACATATAAACATAGAATTATATATCCAATTTCGGTAGTTTTGACATACACACATTTGTCACGCTCATTAACCTTAAATCCATTTGTCATCATGACATTATCGAACTTTTCATGCCATTGTTTTGGTGTTTGCTTAAGTCCATATAAAGACTTCAACAATTCACAAACTTTCCTTTCTTGACCTAGAACAACATGACCCTCAGGTTGTTCCATGTAAATTTCTTCATTAAGATCTCCATTGAGAAAAGTTTTTTTAACATTCATTTGATGTACTTCTAGATTCTGCAAGGCAGAAATTGCAAGTATCATCCTTATAGAAGTTATTCTGGATTTTGGAGAAAAAGTATCAAAGTAGTCATGGCCTTCCTTTTTTTTATAACCTTTTATAACCAATCTGGACTTGTACCTAACAATTGTTCCATCTGCTTTCATTTTCTATTTGAAAATCCATTTAGAATTTAATGGTTTAATTCTCAGAGGATGATCCACTAATTCCCATGTATGATTTTTCATCATGGAATTAATTTCACTTTTAATAGCATCTTTCCATGAGGTGCTTTCTAATTACTGTATAGTATCATTATACGTTTAAGGTTTGGCCTCTAGCAGAAAGGTTAGAAAATCCAATCCAAAAGATTTTTCCACCCTTCGTTTACTCCTCCTTGGCTCTATCTCAGTTTCAACCTCGTCTTGACTATTTTCATTTATAGTCTCTGAAGTTCATTTTGTTGAACTTGAATCAACTCCCCTAGCTTTACAAGGGAAGATATTTTCAAAGAATGAAGCATTCTTTGATTCCAATATATTATTCTTGTGAATGTCATGATTCTTTGATTCATACACAAGAAACCTATATGCATTACTAGAGTCCGATTTTTTTGTTCAGCTACTCCATTTATTTGAGGAAAGTATGGTGGTGTCACTTCATGAATAATACCATGTTGTGCACAGTATTCAAAAAATGGTTCAACATATTCACTACTAGTATCACTTCTCACCATCTTAATCTTTTTATTAAGTTGGGTTTCAACTTTCTACTTATAGAGAATAAATTTCTGTATAGCTTCCTTTTTGCTTTTAAGCAAATATACGTAGCAATATTTTGTGTTATCATCAATGAAGGTAATAAAATATTTATTCCCTCCTCTCATTTGAACAAACTTTAAGTCACAAACATCATTATGTATTAGATCAAGTGGTTCTGTACTTCTTTCAACAGTTCGAAATTAAGACCTTGTTAATTTTGCCTCAATACAAGTTTCACATTTATGTTTATAATTAATGTGAAATGAACGAATGTGCTCTAAGTTAATTAATGTATGTATAATATCATAATTAACATGTCTAAGCCTACCATGCCATAAATTAAATGACTCAAGCATATAAGTAGAAGAAGAAGCAACATTCTTATTCATAGTTTTTGCTTTTCTAGAGATTGCATTAAGTTTCTACATGTCATTTAATACATATCCCCTTTCCACAAACATTCCCCCTTAGACAAAATTAGTTTTTTGGATTCAAACACCATCCTAAAGCCATGCACACTAAGGAGTGTTCCAGAAACAAGATTCTTGCGTATTTCAGGAATATACAACACATTTTAAAGCTTGAATTCTTTGCCAGAAGTCATCTTCAAGACCACAGTACCCTTCCCTTTGATCTTGGAAGTCGCAACATTGCCTATATAGCTTCTCCCCACTTTCACAAAGCTTTAACTCATAAAAGGAGTTTTTGTCACAACAGATATGACGTGTGGCACCAATATCAAGTCACCATTCTCTTGGATTTGAGTCAACCATGTTGACTTCAGAAATCACAGTACATAAGTCCATATCTTCCACAACATTGGTGGGAGTTTCCATTTTTGTTTAAGATTTCAGATACAAAACTAGAATTAGAAAAATTACCAATTTTTGTTAGATGACAGGAATTTAATAAAACTCAAAACAAAAGTTTATACGGTCTAGTTAAAAACATAATAAAATAATGCATTAGGTAGGTAACTCTGAATGAGAGGTGGTGCACTTGGCATGCTTAAATACCAAGTCTTTCAAAGAACCAATCCTAGACATGCACTCTTATATTAACTTTTTAATTCACCATTGATAAATTTCTTTTTCTTTGATGTTACAATTTTGAAGCTACAATTTAAGTTTTAACAATTTGAAGCCATAATTAACGCCACAATAAATAGAAATTTTAATTTCCAATTTATATTACCCTTTGATTTTGTTAAACAGCAGAATTAACATTTTGAAACAAAATCAAAATCAATTCTGTTGTAGCTTACTTTGAGTATAAATTTCTCATTCATCACTCGACCATTTTAAGCATATGATATACCGTTGTAAAGTTCTCATAGAGTAGAATATAAAACCATAATTTTATGATTCAACTCTCCACCTTTACTAATCGAGAATATGCCTTAAAATTTCCAAAAATTACATATTTTCCAACAGCTTCAAGTGTTGTGGTGACATACTCCTAAAATAGGTTCAGACATCTTTTTCTTCAATTGAACAATATCAAAACACGATTTCTTTAGAAATAAGTTTTGACCTCCTTTCTTTAGTTGGACAAGTAGGAAGACAACTTTATTTAGAACTGATTTAGTATTCATCAAGATTTCTTCAAAAAGTTTTTGAAATTTTAGAGAGGGCTTCAAGTATGCAAAAATATTTCCTTTAGAGAATTGTAAATTTCTAAATTTTTGAATGTGTAAAATGACTTGAGGTTGACTCCCTTTTATAGTACTAGTGTAACACCCTTAACCCGTATCCGTTGCCGTAACAGGGTTACGGAGCATTACCGGGGTTTACGGATCAAACAGATAGAAATTCAAACGTTTAATAACATATCAGTATTCATAATAAAACCAATCAAAATCATATATACTATCCCTTATACGAAGGCCCTAAATACCCATTAGAAACAAGTCGGGACTAAATCGAAAACATATAAAACTTTATGGAAAAAGATAGAAAAATTCACACTACAGGGGTCACACGGCCGTGTGACTCACATGGTCGAGAGACACGCCCATGTCTCAGGCCGTGTAACTCTCTGTCTTGGTTACATGGCCAAGTCACACGCCCGTGTGCCAGGCCATGTGCTAGGCCATGTAATAGCCTAACTTGTAACCCTTTAAAAATTATAGGGGACACACGGTCATGTCACCTAGCCGTATGTCACACACGGCTGAGACACATGCCCGTGTCTTAGGTCATGTGGACAAGAAAATGACCACTTACAAGACATTTCTTTCACCTTTTCAAGCATAAACCTACAAGAAATTTGTACATGTATACAAGGCCTTTAAACATACTCAAATTATGCAAAGAATGACTAATCTCCATACCAAATGTTCATACAACCAATATGCCAAAAGGCACTTCAATCATCAAACATCAACTTTTATATATATATATGAGCATGTTTGTTCAAACCTTAACCATACATATCTAATTAATCTCAATACAATTTCTGTGTTATATAAAAAATAATCTCTCTACATTTGACCACATTTATACTATTTACCAACTGATTTGTTTCCATACCAATACATAACACAATTGACACATACCAACCTTACCATATTAGGCATATCATATTCCAATCATGCACATCTATTTAAGACTTTTCCAAAACATACCATGGCTTGACCATATTGAGATCGATACAACATATACCAACTTTGGTTATTTCTAAACATGTATCAAATTGACCATATTAACCATAACAAACAGGATATCAATAGCACCTTAATTACCTCAAATTCAAGATAATATTTCATGCCTGTAACGCGCCAAAATTTCTAATTTTGTTATTGTGAAAATATGACACAAATATCTGTCAGCTTTAGTGGTTATGTGTTCTGAAGAGTGTTTGGGAGGTCCCAAGTTCAAGCCTTCGCTTGGGAAAATTTTGGTATTTTGAATGAATTAGGCCTTACTCTTGTTCAGTAGGCTTTTATTTGATGGTTGGTAAAAATATATCAGAATGGGTCTGCTGGTCTGTTAGTATGTAGTAGGTTCTGTGTTCGAGTCCCTGCGCAAGCAGGGGAACTAATTTTTGTTTTAAGCGTGTGGCATGGTGGAGTTCAAATTAAGCTGGACTGCTAAGTAGTAGTGCTTTAGTGGGTTAATAGGGAGTGTTTTTAAAAGATAATTGGGGAGAAGTTATCAAAATAAGATTTTCTTCTTATCAGTTTTCTATTTTCTTTTTTTCCCAATAAATTTTCTAACGTTAGACTTTTGTTTCTCTGCCGTTTCTTCTCCCTTCTTGTTCAGTTTTGGTTTTTGTTCCCCTTTGGTCGAATCTTGTTTCTTCTCTTTCCCCTCTCTTTTCATTTCTGTATTTTTTACGAGTCATCTCTTTGGGTGCAACTTTTGACTTCATCTGTTTTGGTAAGTGGAATTTTTCCCCTTAGTTATTGTATTTCGAGTAGGCAATTAACAAAGGATTCATTTTACTCTCGTTTAGATGCTGTTCAAAGGTTTTAAATGGATATTCCAAAGGTGTAGAGACGCATCGCTTTATCTGATTCATCGCGATCGATTTTAGATAAATGCGTTGGTTTAGTTTCTCGAGTTTTATGTTGGGATATTTGGTTTGATTGATGAATCAAGTGATTAATTACGGGATATATTGGTCAAATATAGGTTTTTGAAGGCTCGGGTTACTTTGCATAGCGAATTGATACCAGGTGTGTATCCGAAACGAAAAAAATGGGATTCGGCGAAAAGCCAAAATTGCTTGCTGTTGAGAAATAAGAGAAATAAGAGAAAATGATGCGAAAAATTGTAGAGAAAGGAAATAAGGGTGTTATAAACTTGGAAATCAACATTTTGCACTAAAATAGTTTTAGACAGAAGTAGTAGTGTAAATTTGAAAAATCATCAAAAATAGTGGGAATTGAGTTAGAGGTTGAATAAAATATGAAATTAAATTTTATTGAGTCTAGTTTTTCATGGAAGAAACAGTGTAAGCAATAGAATTGTAAATCATGAGATATAATAAATTTTGTAGGACAAGGTCAGAATGATTTTGAGTTCCCCTGTTTTAACTTAGGAAAATCATCAAAAATTGCAAAAAATAATAATTATGGGATTAAATTTATATTTTTAAATCCTTAATGAGTCTATTTTCAAGAGAAACAAACGGAAACATCATCCAAATTCTGTACTAAGAGATAAATAATTTTTAGTAAGGAAAGGATGAAGCAGTCAAACAATAGAATAGGGATAACTTTAAAGATTTTACTGTACTTATTTGATAAACTATAAATTCTGAAAATTTTATGGTAGAAAGGTATTTGAGTCTAGTTTCAAAAACATAAAGTGGATTTTAATTTGGAATTTTGTAGCTCAAGATATAAATAATTTAGTGATAATGACTCAAGTAGACATCTTTGAATGAACATATAAATAAATAGTGAAAACATATATGAGTATTGAGTTAGCATGGGTTACTTTAAAAATGAATCACATGGCCAAGGCCAATTTGGGCCGAGTGGGCCACACGAGTGTGTGGGCTCACTCGGGCAGATCACTTGGGCATGTGGGCCAATTTTTACCGAAATGTTTTTAAGGTTGCACGGGTCGCCCAAGTCGACTGTGAACCTACTGTAGGGTCGTTAAGCGCTACTTAGACCCCTAAATGTGTGAAATTGACTTAATGATATCTGTACTGGCCATGTTAATATCTGAGCTAAATATATGTACAGAAATTGCATAATAGCATGTCATCCATGGTGTGTTGCATTGCATTGGGTTGGGGGTTGTTATTCGAAAGAAGTGTACTGAAAGGCTTTCAGCCTAATTTACTGGTAGCTCAGCTGCAAACTACTATATTGTGCTGCATTCGGTACTACTTGGAGTGTAGGGATGAGTGGGTTGATTATATCCCCACATAGAGTGTAGGGTTGGACGGATATGATGTGTAGAGGCTGGTTGGGTAGGATTTTGCTACTACATAACTATTATCACTCACGATCTCGTGATGGGCTAAGGCCCTCTTTGCATTTTTGACATCAGATCGAGATGGGCTAAGGCCCAAACTATCACCGATCTTCGAAAAGGGTTTAGGCCCAAGATCATTTAATCGTACCAATCGTGAATACCGATTGTTTGTTTGTTTTCGCGGGATTACACACTGTAACACCCCAAACCTGGCCCAGACGTTATGGCTGAATCCGGAAATGTCACATCAAAGGCACAATTCAAAACAATTTTGCTAAATTAAAGTTAAAGGCCTAAAACCCTGAAATCCTTGATTCTTGTTAAGTAATGATAAAAGTCCATTTTATTATTTTAAGTATTTTCGAAACCATGTTTAAACAGAAGAAATTACTCAGGTTTAATAATTAAGTAAACAATTGAAACAACAAAACTCAAAATCCAAAGTCAAAACGGAGTACAAGGCCTTAATACATCCAATGAAAAATAAAACAATTTAAATCATGTCAAATAAATAAAACTTCTAAATATCTTGTAGTGTGGCTATCTCCAAGTCCTCTCCCACGTCGAGCCGCTTATTGAGTATCACCTAAAACATTTAATAAAAAAGGTGTGAGTTTCAAAACTCAGTGTGTATGACCCTTGGCAATCCAATCAACATGCAAATATTACATTGGGCCTAAGCCCTATCAAAATCGGTTGTCTTGGCCTTAACCCACAACGACCTCATATTACATCAGTATCACATGAATGCCATGCACCCATCCCAAATTCAACCCTGCACACCATTTCCCATCCAACCCTACACACCTATGGGGATATAAATATCAACCCACCAACTACACACCAAAGGTAGCACCAGCAGCGGCACTACATAAACGTTGCAGCAAAGCTGCTATAATGGGCTTAAAGCCACCGGTGGATCCACGATCGTCAAGTGATTATGGGATCCTTAAATCTTCCTCTGTATAATCAAAACCCACCCAAATGCAACGTATATTTCGTGAATACAATACACGTTTTCACACTTTAAGGACCTAAGGGTATTTTAGTCATTTCATTACCGAGGAGTATTTTCGTAATTCTACCCTATAGAGGTATTTAGGTAATTTTACAAAATAGGGGTACTCTGGAAATTTTGTAAATCTGGGATATTTTGGTAATTCTGCAAATCAGGGGTATTTTGGTAATTTTACAAATTAGGGGTATTTAAGTAATTTTACAAATCTAAGTATATTTCGGTAATTTTCAAATTAGAGGTATTTTAGTAATTTTACAAATCTAAGGATATTTTGGTAATTTTCAAATCAGAGGTATTTTAGTAATTTTACAAATCTAAGGATATTTTGGTAATTTTCAAATCAGGGGTATTTGGTCCCTCTCGGGTTTTAGTTATGAACTTTGGCCCATTAACTAGTCCTTGCGGCTAAAGTGAACAAACACTATGCACCAGGTAAGATTTCAAAGAAGAGGAGGCGGGCCACTAAGACCGCTTAAGTACCAAGCTTTCCCTAGATCTGATCCTAGACATGTATATGTCCGTTGCCACACTCTAACCCAGTGACCTGTTCACGGACATGGTTAATTATTAGATTAAGTCTTATGCGGTTCAAGAGTTGTTCAGAACTAGGCCTAAAGTCCATTAAACCCTAGCATACTTTTCTACGTCCCCATAAAGCCCATCAAGCCCAAATTACATCCTTACGACCCATTAGGCCCAAATCTCACCCATATTGCCTATTAGGCCCAAATCAATTCCAGATCATGTAACATGCATGACTAGCTCAATTCGTATAACCAACCAAACAATTTTATCAAACTTAGCCTCAGGGCTCACCGGGCCCATTTAGCCACTTTTGACTTTCCGGCATTACTGATATCGTGTATGTGTAGTGTTTGTATACACCTGGTTACTGCGACGTACTATACTATCCTTAGCCTTGAACCTACAACCAACCAACCTTCAATCAATCACCAAATCAAAACATTTACCAAAAGCCGAAGCCTTACCGTAACCTTACCGTGTGCCACTGGGTTCCAATAGCCCTTCCTTAGCTACTAATTAGGAGTATCCCCTAGATCTTCATTCACACATACACCATCAAAATCCGAGTGACCCATAATCCACACAAGTCACCCCTACAGATCATACACACATTCGACCATTCACTTAAACCACAATCAAGTTGAGTACACTTACCCTTGCTAACGATCCTACCACGCTTGCGATCTTTGAACCTTATCCTTGTTACCACAGAGTTAACGACAGGACAGTTAAATAGCCTTTCGACTTTTAGCAAAACGTACCAGAGAGGTTAACCGAATACTTACCAAATCCACTTTCAATCCTGTAGCCTAAATTTGGCTTTTAACCTTGACTGATAGTAGATAATAATCGATTTGTGATGGAGGAAAACAACAAGCGTTTGGCACAAATAGGAATTTCAGCAAGGAAGGCTGATGGTAATTCGACAATAGGAGAGTTTGGCTATGAGAGAATTCGACAAAAAGGATTTGGCTATAGGAGATTTCGACAATTGGGAGAATTTGGCTACGGGAAAACCGATTAAAGGAAGAAAAGAAACTAATGAAAGCTCAAAGAACCTTTCAAAGCATTCGGCCTCTCCTTTTATAGCCACCAGCTGAATACTCCTTTCCCCATAGTCCCATTCGGCACCAATTCCTCCCTCTCCTCATCTCCTAAATTTTCTCCTGATAATACCTTAGCCTTATCCGAATTTTCCACCATTATCAATTCCCCTTACCACTCAAACACTTCAACGCAAGAGTTCATATTCAACGCAACTCTGGCCGTCCACCTATGCAAAATAAAACACTCCAAAAATACCACTCCTAATGCTCGAACCTTGGACCTCCTCAGCTGACAACACGCCACCTTATAGCTCCCCAAGTGACGCCACTTGCCATTGGACCACAAGCCCATATGTGTCCTATTTTCCCTTAATATGCTTAAGAGGCCTAATGCTTGAGACTAGAGTCCACTAAAGCAAGAAAAATAAATTTTTCCCTATGGTCTTCCCTATCTCTAAGGCTTCAAATAATCCCGATAATACCTTAAAATTAATATTCTAAGTGCTACTCATACATACCAACTTTAGTGCACAGGAATTTAAAGTTTTGGGATTTTTGGGGCGTTATAACTCTACCTCTCTTAAAAAAAATTTCGGCCTCAAAATTTACTTGCTTGAAACAAGTGAGGGTATTGTCATCGCATTGCCTCCTCCGGTTCCCAACTAGCCTCCTCGGTAGTATGGTTACGCCATAGCACTTTGACCAAAGGGACAGACTTCTTTCTTAGCACCTTAACATCTTGATCAATTACTTGAACTGGCTCCTCTTCAAAAGTTAGGTCTGGTCTAACCTCGATTTCCTTGACTGACACGATGTGAGATGGGTCTGAGCGATAATGTCTTAGCCTTGACACATGAAACACATCGTCTATTTGGCTCAGTTTCGAAGGCAATTCCAGCTGATAGTCAACTGGCCTAATTCGCTTCAACACCCGGTATGGCCCGATGAATCTAGGGCTTAACTTCCCCTTCCGACCAAACCTTAACACCTTCTGCTAAGGAGAAACCTTCAGAAAAACCAAGTCCCCCACTGCATACTCAATCTCTCTCTGTTTGAGGTCAGCATATGACCTCTGCCTATCCGTCGCCTCCTTCAACCGATTCCGAATCAACTTTACCTTATCTTCGATGTCTGCTACCAACTCTGGACCCAATACTTGCCGCTCACCTAACTCGATCCAACAAGTTGGAGTACGACATCTTCGTCCATACAGTGCTTCATACGGTGCCATTCTAATACTTGCCTGATTACTATTGTTATATGCAAATTCAGCTACCGGCAAGTAATCCTCCAAACTTCCTTAAAACTCAATTACACATCCTCTCAACATTTCCTCCAATACTTGAATTACCCTCTCCGACTGACCATCAGTCTGAGGGTGAAATGTTGTACTGAAATCCAACCTCGTACCTAGTGCTTCATGCAACTTCTTCCAAAAGCGAGATGTAAAACGAGGGTCTCTATCAGATATAATAGAGACTGGAACCCCATGCAACCTCATTATCTCTGCCACATACAACCTTGCCAACTTCTGTAATAAGTAGTCGGTGCAGACCGGTATAAAATGGGTAGACTTAGTTAACTGATCCACTATAACCCACACAGAGTCCTTCTTAGTAGGCGTCAAAGGTAGCCCACTAACGAAATCCATAGTAACCCGTTCCCACTTCCATAGTGGAATCTTAATCGGCTGGAGTAACCCTGATGGTAGTTGATGTTCCGCTTTCACTTGTTGACATACCAAACATTTGCCCACAAACTCTGTAACCTCGCGTTTTAAACCCGGCCACTAATAAAGCTCCCGTAAGTCCCGATACATCTTGTTACCACCGGGGTGCATAGCAAAAGAACTACTATGCGCTTCCCGTAGTATAGACTTCCTTAGCTCTTCGTCCCTTGGTACACACAAATTCTACCACAGAAACACAACAACCCGTCACTATTTATCCCAAAATCTGTCGTTTCCCTATTCTCAATTTGCTTGAATCGAGCACCCAGAGTTTCATCCAATGACTGCTTAACTTTAATCTGTTCAACCCACAATGGCTTCACTTACAACTCGGCTAACAAACTCCATTGATGGTACCCTGAACGTACGTCAATCTTCGAGAAAACTGAGGCTCCCTTAAGCTGATCGAAAAGGTTATCTATCCTAGGCAAAGGGTACTTATTCTTAATGGTTAACTTATTTATCTGCCTATAGTCGATACACATCCTCATGGAATCGTCCTTCTTCTTCACGAATAATACCGGTGCTCCCCATGGAGACACACTTGGTCTAATAAATCCGTGATCCAATAACTCCTGAATCTGGGCCTTCAACTCCACCAGCTCCTTCGGTGCCATCCTATAAGGTGCGATAGACACTGGAGCCGTACTAGGTAACAACTCTATTCCAAACTCCACCTCTCTATTGGAAGGTAACCCCGGCAATTCCTCTGGAAAAACATCAGAGAATTCTTTTATTGTTTTCAAATCATTGACAGTAAAACTCTTAGATTCCAAATCACTGATATAAGCTAAATAGGCTTCACATCCCTTCCTCACTAACTTTTCTACCCTTAAAGTTAAAATCACGTTCGACAAGTAATCACGTCGTTCCCCTATCACTGCCACTTCATCACCTTCCATAGTTCTTAACACCATTCACTTCGTAGCACAATCTAGAGTTGCTTGGTGCCTCATCAACCAATCCATGCTTAAGATCAGGTCGAACTCACCAAATGGTAATTCCATCAAGTCCACTAAGAAAGTAACTCATTGAACTACCAATGGTACATTCCTAAACAACTTACTATCTTTCACCGACTGCCCTAAAGGACTTAACACCGTCATTTCATTCATAATGGTTTCAAACTCAACCTCTACAGTTTCTATACTATTGCATGCAATGTACGAATGTCTCGACCCCACATCAACTAGCGCAATATAAGGTAGCTCACAAATAAGAAACGTACCCGTTATCACATCTGGTGCATCACCTTTCTCTCTGCGACGAGCAACATAAACCAACGCTGGCTGTCTCGCCTCTGCCTGACCTGTACCTCTGTCCGGTGCTCCACGTCCTCGTCCTGCGCCATTGCCACCTCTAGCTTGACCACGGCCCCTTGGTGGTTGTTGACTACCCCTCTATGGTTGGAAATCACCTCTGCCCTCGGCTCGCACCTGATCCAGCCTTCTCAGGCACTCCCTATTCCATAGATCGATAGCCCAAACACGCTCCCATCCTCCTCTAAAATTCACCCAGATGCCTTTTTCCATACCCAGCACAAAGTGGTATTCCGTTGTTAGCAGCAGCAACAAGGGCCCCAGCTCTAACCGGCCAATTCACTCTAGCCCTCCTCGTGGGCCTCTGTTCGACTCCCATAGGTTCCACATTCTGCTTGTTCTTGCTTTTCTCCTTTTCTTGGTTGAGACGCTTCGTACGCTTTACTTCCTCTTCTATCTTTGCTTTCTCCACCAAAACCACAAAATCCCCCTCCCTCTGTGGAGCTTAAGTACCCTAAGGTTGTCTCTTAACCCATTCTCAAACCGTACGCATCTCTCATATTCTGTTGCGACTATTCCTTTAGCATACTGACTAAGGCGCAGAAACTCAGCCTCGTACTCTACTATCGACTTATCTCCCTGAGTCAAACTCAAAAACTCCTTCCTTCAGGCATCATTCACATATTCCGCTCCAATATACTTCCCCTGGAAAGTCTACTTGAAGAATTCCCAGGTGATTTACTCCGGTTGGTTGCCTTCCTTTACGGTCAACCACCACTGATAAGCTTCCTCCCTAAGTAAAGATATCGTCCCTTTCAACTTTTGCTCCACCGTGTAATCCAGGTCATCCATTATTCTTTTCGTGGCTTCCTACCAGTACCCAGCCACGTTCAGGGCCACCCCAGCTATTCCTTTGAAAATCTCCGTCCCATTAGCTCGGAGTCGCTCAGTGATCGACCCACGACTCCCCGTACCATTATTGGGCCCAGTGACCCTTTCTAAGATCCTTAACATGACCTGCGATACTGCATCTTCTGTAGCGACAGCCTGTTCATATGGTCCCGTTTTAGCTACTGATGAGGCTGGAGCCTCCTCAACTCCAACGTTAGGCATATAGCCCGACGCTAACGACCCAGCCCTAACACTTCCACGGAATCTCACACCTCTTCTAGTGCTCATCGTTGCGTATTTCTGAATTAAAATTTTTATGAAATTAGTTTGTAATTCCACTGTTTAAAGCGCATGTCTTATGTACTAACAACAATTTTTTTTAAAGTTATTTCGCGGTTGAGAATCCACTACACGCTTAAGTTTCCTACGGGCTTTAGTCTATAAAAACCTATTTTAAAGTACACCAATATCTAGATATAGTTCCGTAATTTAAACAAAGGTAAACACAGAAAACTTACTTGGCTCGACGTCGAGGGCTCGGTGAACCACACTTCAAGAATCCTGCAAAAACTTTTTAAAACCCGAAATCTAAGGCCCACTTCACAACCCAAGCTTTGCAACCTGACTCTGATACCACTAAATGTAACATGCCCATTTCACAACCCAAGCTTTGCAACCTGACTCTGATACCACTAAATGTAACACCCCAAACCCGGCCCAAACGTTATTGCCGAATCTGGGAATGTCACATCAAAGGCATAATTCAAAATAATTTTACTAAATTAAAGTTAAATGCCTAAAAGCCTGAAATCCTTAATTCTTGTTAAGTAATGATAAAAGCCCATTTTATTATTTTAAGTATTTCGGAAACCATGTTTAAACATAAGAAATTATTCAGGTTTAATAATTAAGTAAATAGTTGAAACAACAAAACTCAAAATCCAAATTGAAAATGGAGTACAAGGCATTAATATATCCAATGAAAATAAAGCAATTTAAATCATGTCAAATAAATAAAACTTCTAAATATCTTGTAGTGTGGCCATCTCTGAGTCCTCTCCCACGTCGAGTCGCTTACTGAGTATCACCTAAAACATTTAATAAAAAAGGGTGTGAGTTTCGAAACTCAGTGTGTACGACCTTTGGCAATCCAATCAACATGCAAATATTACATTGGGCCTAAGCCCTATCAAAATTGGTGGTCTTGGCCTTAACCCACAACGACCTCATATCACATCAGTATCACATAAATGCCATGCACCCATCCCAAATCCAACCCTGCACACCATTTCCCTTCCAACCCTACACACCTGTGGGGATATAAATATCAACCCACCCATCCCTACACACCAAAGGTAGCACCAGCAGCGGCACTACACAAACGTTGGAGCAAAGCTGCTATAATGGGCTCAAAGCCACCGGTGGATCCATGGTTGTCAAGCAACTATACGATCCTTAAATCTTCCTCCGTATCATCAAAACCCACCCAAGTGCAACATATATTTCGTGAATACAACACACGTTTTCACACTTTAAGCACCTAGGGGTATTTTAGTCATTTCACTATCTAGGGGTATTTTCATAATTCTACCCTACAAGGGGTATTTAGGTAATTTTGCAAAATAGGGTACTTCGAAAATTCTGTAAATTAGGGATATTTTGGTAATTCTGCAAATCAGGGGTATTCTGGTAATTTTACAAATCAGGGGTATTTTAGTAATTTTACAAATTTAAGGATATTTTGGTAGTTTTTAAATCAGAGGTATTTTAGTAATTTTACAAATCTAAGGATATTTTGGTAATTTTCAAATTAGGGGAATTTGGTCCCTCTCGGGTTTTAGTTATGAACTTGGCCCATTAACAAGTCATTGCGGCTAAAGTGAACAGGCACTATGCACCACGTAGGATTCCAGAAAAGCGGTGGTGGGCCACTAGGACCGCCTTAAGTACCAAGCTCTCTCTAGATCTAATCCTAAACATGCATATGTCCATTGCCCTGCTCTAACCCAGCGAACTGTTCACGGACATATTTAATTATTAGATTAAGTCTTATGCGGTTTAAGAATTGTTTAGAACTAGGTCTAAAGTCCATTAAACTCTAGCATACTTTTCTACGTCCCCATAAAGCCCATCAAGCCTAAATCACATCCTTACGGCCCATTAGGCCCAAATCTCATTCATATGGCCTATTAGGCCCAAATCAATTTCAGATCATGTAACATGCATGACTAACTCAATTCGTATAACCAACCAAACAATTTCATCAAACATAGCCTCGAGGCTCACCGAGCCCAATTAGCCACTTTCGGCTTTCTAGCTTTTCGGCATTGCCGATATCGTGTGTGTGTAGTGTTTGTACACGCCTGGTTACTGGGACGTGCTATACTATCCTTAGCCTTGAACTTACAACCAACCAACCTTCAATCAATCACTAAATCAAAACATTTACCAAAAGCCAAAGCCTTACCGTAACCTTACCGTGTGCCACCGGGTTCTAATAGCCCTTCCTTAGCTACTAACCAGGAGTATCCCCTAGATCTGCACTCACACATACACCATCAAAATCCGAGTGACTCATAATCCACACAAGTCACCCCTACAGGTCATACACACATTCGGCCATTCACTTAAACCACAATCGAGTTGAGTACACTTACCCTTGCTAACGATCCTACCACGCTTGCGATCTTTGAACCTTATCCTTGTTACCACAGAGTTAATGACAGGACAGTTATATAGCCTTTCAGCTTTTAGCAAAACGTACCAGAGAGGTTAACCGAATACTTACCAAATCCACTTCTGATCTTGTGGCCTAAATTCATCTTTTAACCTTGACTAATAGTAGATAATAATCGATTTGTGATGGAGGAAAACAACAAGGGTTTGGCACAAATAGGAATTTTAGCAAGGAAGGCTGATGGTAATTCGGCAATAGGAGAGTTTGGCTATGAGAGAGTTCGAGAAAAAGGATTCAGTTATAGGAGATTTTGGCAATTGGGAGAAATTGGCTACGAGAAAACCGATTAAGGGAAGAAAAGAAAGACTAATGAAAGCTCAAAGAACCTTTCAAAGCATTTGGCTCTCCTTTTATAGCCATCAGCCGAATACTCCTTTCCCCACAGTCCCATTTGGCACCAACTCCTCCCTCTTCTCATCTCTTAACTTTTCTCCTAATAACACCTTAGCTTATCCGAATTTTCCTCCGTTATTAGTTCACCTTACCACTCAAACACTCCAACGCAAGAGTTCATATTCACAACAACTCTGGTCGTCCACCTATGCAAAATAAAACACTCCAAAAATACCACTCCTAGTACTCAAACCTTGGACCTCCTCAGCTGACAACACGCCACCTTATAGCTCCCCAAGTGACGCCACTTGCCACTGGACCACAAGCCCATTTGTGTCCTATTTTCCCTTAATCTGCTTAAGAGGCCTAATGCCTGAGACTAGGGTCCACTAAAGCAAGAAAAATAAATTTTTCCCTATGGTCTTTCCTATCTCTAAGGCTTCAAATAATCCCAATAATACCTTAAAATAAAAATTCTAAGTGCTACTCATACATACCAACTTCAGTGCACGGAAATGTAAAGTTTCGGGATTTTTGAGGCGTTACAATACACCGAGTTTACGTAAACTCACCCTTTTTGTTTAATGTGCACAGGTAATCCCCAGACTTAGATGGATCGGTGCCACAGAGGACTAAGTGGTGACCACAGTAATTTTTGGACTTCATGGTGTTCAATTTACGATTTATTATTTGATTATTATTGATTATTTGGGTTGTAATTTAAGGATCCTCTGGGACTTTGGTTTTAAATTTGGGTTTTTATTTATTTATTTTACTTTATGAATTTATACCTGCTGGTCGTAGGAAATTCAATTTTCAAAATGTTAAAGTAATTTCTAAACGTATGATCACCTAGACTGTTTTATTAAAGCTTCTGCACAAAGGATGTTTCAAAACAAATGTTTTAAATGAATAAAGACGACTTGCTAAGTTCTAACAAAGGTTTACTAAAGATAATAACATAGAATGTTTTCATCGTAACAACGAGGTTTCAAAAACACTATCGTGTGACACTGCCAGATATGGCCATAACGTCTAGGCCGAGTTTGGGGTGTTACAATGCCATAATTATCAACCAAAATGACATAGATATATACCAAACTCAACAATTAAACATTAGACATAATTCACCTATACATGCCATTATAACCTTAACCAAGATGTCAAAATCTACCGATATAATAGTTGGATAATGTAATAGATATCCGATGAGCTTTCAATCTAATCGAGCTTTCGATAATCTGTAAAGTAAGGGATAAACAACTA
Source organism: Gossypium bickii (assembly GCA_025503065.1). NCBI lineage: Eukaryota > Viridiplantae > Streptophyta > Magnoliopsida > Malvales > Malvaceae > Gossypium > Gossypium bickii. The sequence continues at coordinate 26,762,668 of CP106714.1, read as the reverse complement.
CGTAAGCAATGAATGCTTAGTAAGCTTGTACAAACTTTAAACATAATATTCCAATTCAATAATAAACTTTATATGATAAATATAAAGCTATACCAATGCTTCAAGATTTATCAACTACATAACCAATAACTCATAAATGAGTAAGTCCATATAATACTAACATAATAAGATTTTATAAAACATTTTACACCATCATTAACATTTTCATAAAACTACGAATAACTTCTTTTACTTACTTATCATTTCATTTACTAAACATAAACTTAAATAACAACATCAATTAACTAATTAATATATTTATTCATAACATAGGCAAGTTCAACCATAACATACATAATTTCTCATACATAAGTACATTATTCAACTGATCAATCCTTTTTTCATCATATCACATTTCAATTATGAACTTACTGTTTCATTTGTATAATTCCAGACATAAACATATACATCAATCAGAATCTCAAGCTTAATATAAGCCTAATCACCATCATCGATACACAAGTTAGTGCATTTATGTATATAGCTCATTTGGGGTCAATCATATGATAAACCATTTTATAAGAAATTACACCTTTTGAATCTTACCACCTTTTCATGAACATAAACATATTTCCATTTGGCAAATTACCATTTCAATGTATATCACTTCATACTATATTCAAATTACACATGCTATCATATTTCATTTGTTTCACAAATATCCCAATTCTCATACTTGCTATATAAATAGCTTTTCACATATCAGACCACATTTCATTTTAACAATTGCATTATCTATTCCATATCCACTTCATGAGTACATAACTCATGTATCTCATTTAATCACAACATATCTCATTTTCATGTTTCAAATCACTATCCCATTTTAAATTCTCATACAATATTATTCAATATCAATAATAGTACCATTTTATTTAATTACCCCTATTAACACGACTCGAACTCGAATGGATACACGGATCCAACCAACACACCAGTTTGGCACCCAGTGCCTTATCGGATAAATTCGAAGTAGTAAATGCTCCCAGCGCTATATAAATTTGACACCCTATAACACCCTCTAACCCTTATCCGTCGCCGAAACAGGGTTACAAAGCATTACTGAACTTTTCAGATCAAATACAAACATTAAACAAATCTCTTAGCATACACTTCATAAATTAATCATATCATCCCTTTATTGGGCCCTCGAGCCCCTAAATATGTATTAGAAACAATTCGGGACTTATTCGAGTTCATTAAAATTTTTTCTCGAAACCTCAAAATATTTCCTTAGTGCAGGGCACACGCACCCGTGTGGCCAAGGGACACACCCGTGTGACCCCATAACGTGCCAGTGCTCAAGCCGTGTTCTACCCCGTGTAACTTTCTGACTTACCTCACACGGCCAAGTCACACACTCGTGTACTAGGTCGTGTGGCCATTTTATTATTATTTTAATTAGGTGCAGTTTTCACACGGCCAGAGTACATGCCCGTGTGCTAGCGTGTGTCTCACACGGTCCAATCACACCCCCGTGTGTCTGGCCATGTGGACTCAAAATGAACCTTAAACATCAAGTTTACCAACCTTGCAAACTTAAACAACAAGCAACTCAATAACCAATCGTTCAACCACTTTAAAACACAATTAAACACCTCTAAAACTTGTTAAAATAGACATCCTAAGTACCTAGTCAATGAACCTTCATAGATACTTTTCTCATATTATTAAAACAATCCATCAAAACATTTATCAAACCAATTTTTAATTCATACCAATTTAACTCAAATTTTGGCCTAGTGCATACTCATATATACATTAACTTAAACATACCATTTTATACCTTAATATCTCATACATATTCATGTATATAAAGTAACTAATATCATCTTATTGCATATTTAAAATCATTACCCAAAATGACATACATATGACATCCTAGGTACATGCCATTACCAAAAAGTAATATACGTCACCACGTTTTGAGTTCGGGATCGGCTTTAGATGCTGATTCAGCAAATCGACTATAACCTAACCTGGGCATAGAAAACAAACCGTATGGTGAGTATAAACTCAATGGTATTTCTATAATCTGAATACTTTTTAAGTAAGAATTTATAATATTTATATATCTAATCATACATAACAAAGATCATTCAAACAAATAATCAATTTCATAAACACATCATTTATAACACTTTTCAATTCTCATATCTTACTATTTCAATCTCATAATTGCTATTCAAATAGCTTTTCTCAATAGGATACACAATTCATTTTCAATATCAATATCCATTCCATGAATCCATGATTCATTCTTTTCATTTGAATAATTCAATTCCATATCTTAGTCCAATTTCAAAATCAAAATCATTTAAAATCATTCCTATTGCCAATTCATTTATTTACCCTTATTAACAGGAATCGGACTCGGACGAATACACGGATCCAACCAAAACACTCCAGTTTGGCACCCTGTGCCTCATCGAATAATTGGAAGTAATAAATTGACACCCTGTGTCTCATCAGGCTTGCTGAAGTAAATTGGTACCATGTACCTCATCAAATTTATCCAAAGTAATATTGTGATACCCAGTGTCTCATCGACTCAAAGTCGAAGTAATCCCTGAACTCTTCCAATCCTATGGCATGCCAACTATATCCGACTCAGCCCGATTTCAACTCACTTTTCAATTTCAAACAATATTCATTCTAATTCAAATGTCCACATATGCTCATAAAATCAATTCAATTCAATTCAATATCACAATATCAATTACTCACCTTAATCCACTTACCATACACATCAACTAATAAATTCAACAATTAATTATTAAGTTCGGATTATAAAAATACAAATCGTAATTTCTGAATCACTCCTCGTTGACTTTCTCTTTTCCTTTCTTAGCCAAGGTCTCTGGCACAATATTTGTAACATCCCGAATTTTTGGGCCTATGCGTTTAATGGGTGAATGTTTAATATGTTAATTTAAGTAATAGGGGTCCAAATTGGGCTCAGAATTAGGCAAAGGCCTTGATTAAAATTATCTGTTTGGGCATTATAGGGTTTAAAAGGTAGTATCTATGTTTAAAATACCAAAGTGGGCTTGTGGCCCAATCTTAGGAGGTGACGCCACACACAAGGAGTAAGGGCCCCAAATTTAAGTTTCATGGAGCCCAATTCTTTTAATTTAAGTTAGCTAAATTTTGGGCATTAGGATTAGGTGGAGTAGATGGCAACAAGGCTAAAATTTAGGGGTTTTAATGTTTAAAATATGTGGATAATAAGCAGATAAAGGCTATTATTTCGGAATTTATTTTATGTGGATAATAAGCAGATAAAGGCTAAAATTTAAGGATTTTAATGATTAAAATATGTGGATAATATGCTGATAAAGGAGGGAGGAGTTAGAGATAATTAAGTCTCTTTTAGATGAGCTAGTAGATTAAGATAAAGGAGAAAAGATAGGATTTATTTGCAAGGTTAGGTAAGTGCCGAAATTTCTATAAATAGGGGGAATATCTCTTCAATTTTGGCATTTGGGTTTTTCTCTCATTCTTTTCTCTTCTTCTCTCGAGTAAAAGTGAAAACTCCTAAAGTTCCATCTTCTTCTTCATTCTCTCAAAAGCCAAAATCTCTAAGCCTAATCCTCATCCTCACTTTGATTCAAAAGTCGAAACTCTTTCCATTCTTTTTCTTCCTAGCCGAAATCTTCAAGTCTCTTCCTTGTTTTCTTTTCTTCTTCTCTTTTCCTGTCAGAAACTGAAACTCTTTACTCAAGTATTTTAAAAGCCAAAGACACATCAGCCTTCTCTTGTTCATACTTTTTCCGGGATTTTCCTAAAAGTGAAAATCCCTAGAAACTCACTTCCTAAAGTTGCCGAATTCTCTTCAAAGGAGTTTGCTTGTGCCGAATCTTGAAGGAAACATAGAAGGCCAATCGCATAGATCTCTAAGTTATAGAATCGTGTTACTTTTGAGATTTCAAGGAGAGGCCTATTTTCGCAATTTTTTCGACTTTTGAGCAAGGCTATAGATTGAGGATAATAGATTCGGATAGCAAGGACATCGACTAAGAATATTGGATTTCGCGATATCAGGTGTGTAACTCTCCACACCATCTAGATCTGTTTGTTAAATATATGATTATAAGTCTTTTATGTTCTGTTAAATGCCGAAATCTCGGCACAACATTTGACACCCAAAGAGGGTAAAGCAAATCACCAGGTTAGTGATCCCTGTCGTTCTAAATGAATGTTCTGATTAAATGATATGAGTATGTCGATTTTCTATAATTGCATGGGTTGGGTTTGATGAAAGGAGGAAGTTATACGTTGTAGCGGTTTTTACCGTGATCTGTTGTAGCGGCTTTTGTCGTGATCTGTTGTAGTGGCTACGGCCATGATCTGATGATGAGCAGCACGACTGCCATTAAGGCGTGTAGTGGTGTGGGTTGATTGTATGGCTGGTACGGGTGGCGTGTAGCGGATGGAAACCTAGGACTTGGGTTGGGCTTTACATAATTTCTGTTATATTATATTCTGTTATATATTATATGGGGCTAAGGCCCACAATCTAATGGTGCACGAGGGTTGTACACTGAGTCTCGCGACTCACCCTTTTATTTTAACAATTTCAGGTGACACTTAGCGTGTCGGACCGGGCTGGAGAGGAGAGCAAGGTGGCCATGCAAAAGAACATTTAGATTCAGTAAAAAGATTTTAGTTTATTATTTTATATTTTTATTTAATGGGTTTAAAATCTCGTTGTAATAAGGTCATGGGCCACTAGACTATTGTTTATGTTTTTGGGTTTATGTTGGGTTTTATTATTAGACATTTTTAAATTATGTTTTAAAAATTAAACTAAGACATGTACAAGATTTCGATTTTTATTTAAAATTCACCAAGGCAATTTATAACTTTATATCTTATATAACTTAATAAACTATTAAATTTTCAGTATTAACGGTTAAACCTACTAATTGTTTTCCAAAACGCGACATGTTTTGTAAAATCACTCAAGTGACATACCAGATCCGGTCGTAACGTATGGGCCGGGTTTGGGGTGTTACAAATTGGTATTAGAGCCCGGTTCAAAACTCGACTTTGGGGGTTTTGGGCTCAAAATGTTTTCTAAAAATGGGCTTTTGAAACATTCATGTTTTTAAATGATAACAGGTCTGTTAGCTCGGCATGGCATCTGCGTCTCCAGCCCAAGTCCGCCAGGTAAGTATTCTGAATTCCTTGTGTGTTATATGTGTATGTGGGCTTGATGGGCTTTGTGGGACGTAGGCTATTTGGACAATAACTTGATGGACTTTAGGCTTAGCTGAAATAACTCCTTAAATCTCATAAGACTTAAATTCACTAAACAAACCCGTGAACGAGTCGCAAGACTAGGGTGTGGCAACAAGCATACGCATGTCTAGGATTGGATCCCAAGAGCACAGTACTTAACCTCATCGACTCACCTCCTCTTCATGGAATCCTACTGCAGTGCGTAGTGACTGTTCACCCTAGCCACAAGGATTTGTTGATGGGCCAAAATCTATAATTAAAACCCGAAAGAGACCAGCCACATTATTTTTACAAAATTACTAAAATACCCTTATTTTGAAAAAAAAAAAGTACCAAGATACCATGATTTGCAAATATACCCCGATTTACAAAGTCAACAAAATTTTTCCTTAAAAAAAAATACAACACACGACAACAACCAAAAACCCACAAACACTTGAACACTACTATTATTATTATGAAATCAAATTCTCCAAGATACACTTGTTTTAAATATATATATATATATACCCCTTTAGTTTCGTAAAAAAAATTTTGAAAATACCCCCGACTTGTAAAATGACCAAAATACCCCTGATTTGTAAAATTACCAAATTACCCTTAATTTGCAAAATGACCAAAGTACCCCTGATTTGTAAATTACTAAATTACCCTTGATTTTCAAAATTACCAAAATACCCCCAGATTTTAAAATTTTTGAAATACCCCTGAATTTCAAAATTAACGAAATACCTTCAAATTTCCAAATTACAGAAATACCCTCGGATTGTAAATTACCAAAATACCCTTATTTCACAAAATAACCAAGGAACCCTATTTTAGAATTACGAAAATACCCCTGTAGGATAAATTACGAAAATACCCCTGGGTAGTGGAATAACAAGAATACCCCTATGTATTGAGTGTGGATGTATGGATGTTGCCTGTATGTTGATTGTTGAATGTATGTAGTTTATAGAACTAGGAAAGGTGAACTTGAGACTGAATTGCGAATTCGAAAGAACCACTCTTAAATCTACTAATCATAAGACTGTTCGTGGATAATCAGTGGAACAAAACCAATAATTCATAAATTATTTAATCAAATAAACGCGAACCGATAGCATGAGTACAAGGGGACGAGGATGCTCTAGATGTGAATACCTGTGCGTACTCTACCATAGTGTACTAAGTGTTTATTTTGGGTTTAGAATTGGAGTGCACAGCGAAAGCATGGTAGTGAGACTTAGGTAGTACGATTAATAGTTAGTTGGAAATTTCGAGGACGAAATTTCTTTAAGGGGGTAGAACTGTAACATCCTAAATTTTTGGGCCTATGCATTTAATGGGTGAATATGTTTAATATGTTAATTTAAGTAATAGGGGTCCAAATTGGGCTCAGAATTAGGCAAAGGCCTTGATTAAAATTATCTTTTTGGGCATTATAGGGTCTAAAAGGTAGTATCTATGTTTAAAATACCAAAGTGGGCTTGTGGCCCAATCTTAGGAGGTGACGCCACACAAGGGAGTAAGGGGCCCAAATTTAAGTTTCATGGAGCCCAATTCTTTTAATTTAAGTTAGCTAAATTTTGGGCATTAGGATTAGGTGGGCTAAAATTTAGGGGTTTTAATGTTTAAAATATGTGGATAATAAGCAGATAAAGGCTATTATTTAGGAATTTATTTTATGTGGATAATAAGCAGATAAAGGCTAAAATTTAGGGATTTTAATGATTAAAATATGTGGATAATATGCTGATAAAAGGAGGAGGAGTTAGAGATAATTAAGTCTCTTTTAGATGAGCTAGTAGATTAAGATAAAGTAGAAAAGATAGGATTTATCTGCAAGGTTAGGTAAGTCTTTGAAATTTCTATAAATAGAGGGAATATCTCTTCAATTTTAAGGCATTTGGGTTTTTCTCTCATTCTTTTCTCTTCTTCTCTGAGTAAAAGCCGAAAACTCCTAAACTTCCATCTTCTTCTTCATTCTCTCAAAGCCAGAAATCTCTAAGCCTAATCCTCATCCTCACTTTGATTCAAAAAGTCAAAAACTCTTTCCATTCTTTTTCTTCCTAGCCGAAATCTTCAAGTCTCTTCCTTGCTTTCTTTTCTTCTTCTCTTTTCCTGTCAGAAACTGAAACTCTTCACTCAAGTATTTTAAAAGCCAAAGACACATCAGCCTTCTCTTGTTCATACTTTTTTCGGGATTTTCCTAAAAGCCGAAATCCCTAGGAACTCACTTCCTAAAGTTGCCGAATTCTCTTTAAAGGAGTTTGCTTGTGCCGAATCTTGAAGGAAACAATAGAAGGCCAATCGCATAGATCTCTAAGTTATAGAATCGTGTTACTTTCAAAATTTCAAGGAGAGGCCTATTTTCACAATTTTTTCGGCTTTTGAGCAAGGCTATAGATTGAGGATAATAGATCCGAATAGAAAAGACATCGACTAAGAATATTGGATTTCACGATATCAGGTGTGTAACTCTCCACACCATCTAGATCTATTTGTTAAATATATGATTATAAGTCTTATATGTTCTGTTAAATGCCGAAATCCAAGTACAACGTTTAAAACCCAAAGAGGGTAAAGCAAATCACCAGGTTAGTGATCCCTGTCGTTCTAAATGAATGTTCTGATTAAATGATATGAGTATGCCGATTTTCTATAATTGCATGGGTTGGATTTGATGAAAGGAGGAAGTTATACGTTGTAGTGGTTTTTACCGTGATCTGTTGTAGCGGCTTTTGCCGTGATCTGTTGTAGTGGCTACGGCCATGATCTGATGATGAGCAGCACGACTGCCATCAAGGCGTGTAGCGGTGTAGGTTGATTGTAGAAATCCCCAATGGTGTGTATGGCTGGTACGGGTGGCGTGTAGCGGATGGAAACCTAGGACTTGGGTTGGGCTTTACATAATTTCTGTTATATTATATTCTGTTATATATTCTGTGGGGCTAAGGCCCAAAATCTAATGGTGCACGAGGGTTGCACACTGAGTCTCGTGACTCACCCTTTTATTTTAACAATTTCAGGTGACACTTAGCGTGTCGGACCAGGCTGGAGAGGAGAGCAAGGTGGCCATGCAAAAGAACATTTGGATTCAGCAAAAAGACTTTAGTTTATTATTTTATATTTTTATTTAATGGGTTTAAAATCTCGTTGTAATAAGGCCATGGGCCACTAGACTATTGTTTATGTTTTTGGGTTTATGTTGGGTTTTATTATTAGACATTTTTAAATTATGTGTTAAAAATTAAACTAAGACATGTACAAGATTTCGGTTTTTATTTAAAATTCACCAAGGCAATTTATAACTTTATATCTTATATAACTTAATAAACTATTAAATTTTCGGTATTAACGATTAAACCTAGTAATTGTTTTCCAAAACGCGACATGTTTTGTAAAATCACTCAAGTGACATACCAGATCCGGTCGTAACGTATGGGCCGGGTTTGGGGTGTTAAAATATTAGCTACGGAAATTAAAACAATTTAAAATCATCAATACACACAATTTCACATTGAATATTTCAATTTATATTCAACTTTTCCCTAAATTCCAATTTAGTCCCTAACCAAAACTAACTTTATTTTCTTCACAATTTATTCTATATTTTCATTCAATTTCCACTTAAAACTAAACTTAACTCTCTAATTTCACTATAAAACCCTAAATTTCAAAAATTTCCCAATTTAGTCCTTATTACTCAAAACATATAATTTATTTTACAATTCAAACCATTTTCCATTTCTAACTTAAAATTCTATCAATTTAGTCCCAAACACTTAAATTATTCAACATGAATATCATCTAAAAATCCAATAATTTCTAAAATTTCCACATAAATCAATTAGTATTTAGTTCTAGGATTCTAAAAACATAAAAATTTCAAGAAAATGGAATTAAATTGACTTACCAATTTGAGTTTGAACCTTAAAACACTATTTTTTCTTTTTTTCTTTTTCTTTTTCTTTTTCTTTCCCCTTTTTCCTTCTCTGTTTCGTACCCCTGTTCTTTCTTTTTCTATCTTTTATTTCTTTTATTTAATTAATACAATGTAATAATAATATAATAATATTTACTTGAATTATAAGGAATTCATGTATTATTATATACATATGATTATTATTTTTACACATGTAATTTACAATTACCATACACTTGTCATTTATGACTTAATTATTAATTTAGTCCCTTCACTTTTCCTTTAATCTATAATTCAAATTTTACCTTTATTCAATTTAATCCTTACACCTAATTAACCTTAATTCAAGCTAATTCACCAAGCCAAAACCTAATTAACCACACAACTAACTTCGTAAATATTTTTAATAAATATTTACGAATCCGTTTTACGAAAATGGAGACCCAAAAATACACTTTTCGATACCCGTGATTATCGGGTCGTTACACACCCAGTGTCTCATCGGTTAAACTGAAGTAAATTGGTACCTAGTGTCTCATTGACTCGAAATCGAAGAAATCCCTGAACTCTTCCTATCCTATGGCATGCCATCTATATCCGACTCAGCCCGATACAGTTAATAGGGTTCCAATTCACTTTCCAAATACAACTAATATCCAATTATCATATTTGCACATTATCACATTTACACAATCTCAACTGATGAATTCATTTATGTTTAGGTCAATATTCAATAAATAAAAAATCTTTCAAATTCATTAAATAATTTACCTTACCGATATTTTCCATGCGAAGAACGACTTATGGATATGAGTACATTGTCAGTCCAACCAAACACACCAGATCACGACTGTACTATATCCCGCGTTCAATCCAATCCGAGTAATCAAATTCAATATTATATCTCAAATTACCATTAATTATCAATAATTAAAAAAAAATATACAAGTTGTACCATGTTAATCTACTCAAAAATTCATATTGATGTTAAATTCTAACCATACAAACTTACCTGGCTAAATTGCAGAAATGTCAAAGTACAAGGGGCATTTTGGTAAATTTTTCATTCTTCTCGATTTTCCACTCGACCTTGATCTAAATTAATAATTTCATTCAATTTATTAATCTAGACAATAAAAAATTTATTTTATGAAATTTATTTTTTTACATTTTTACAAAATTACCCCTAACATTTTATTTTTATTCAATTTAGTCCCTGAGCCTAAAACTTGCAAATTAACCATTTTTAATGCAAACTCATGCTATTCTAATATTCATGGCATTCATTACAGCCCATTTTTGCAATAATTTCACAACAAACCCTTGTATTTTTACTATTTCAACAATTTAGTCCATAATTAGAAAATTCATCAAAATTACTTAACAAAATACTTTTAAATATCTACCAACATCTCAAATTCATCATTTCATTACTAAAATCATATAGATTCATCAATGGAAACATTCACAATCTTTAACAGTTTCAAAATCGAAGGTACGGGCTAGCTGGACCTAGTTGCCACGATCTCAAAAACATAAAATTATTGAAAACGGGGCTAAATTGAACTTACATGCACCATTAAAAGAATGGCCAAAACTTGAAACTTCCATGGTTTCCTTTTTTTTTTCTTTATATTCGTGAATAAGAAGTCACCAGAATTAATACAAACATTTTGTTTTTTTAATTTAATTGAATTATCAAATTATCATTTTGCCCTTGATTAAATGAATAAATAAAGCACCAAAGTCATGTCCATATTTGTCCATCACATAAATATATGACATAATTACCATCAAAGGAAGGTTTAATTTCACAATTGGTCCTTCAATTTAATTAAATTCTAACTAAATAAACTTATTTACAATTTAATCCCGAACTAATTAGGACTAAAAGAACAATTAATCCAAAAGCTAGTGGATTCAATGATAACATCACTGCTTGGAAACTTTGACCATGGTTTAATTACCATTTAAGTCCATTTTCCTTTATTCAATTAACCATTTAATCACTCAAATCAAATAGTGATTAAATTTTACATCTTTTACAGTTTTGTCCTTTTTAATTAATTAATTAACTATCGAAACGTTAAAATTTTTCAAAGAAACTTTAATATCACCTTAATGACACTTCGTAAATTATTTACAGCTCAGTTTATAGAAACGAGGTCCCTATACATCATTTTCTAGAACCACTTAACCTTAGGGTCTTACCACTTAAACTTAAATTAATCATTCGAATAGCATAAATTATCATATCAAAAATATTTTTAAAACCATATTTGACTCATAAATATTTAATAATAATGTTTACAAACTTACTTGTCGGATTTGGTAGCCCCAAAACTACTGCTTTCGACACCACTGAAAAACGGACTATTATAGCTAGCCTTTTTTAAGTAAAAGACAGTTATTGTGGAATGTAAACCATCAGTTGAAAGTGATAAAAATATTTAAACTATTTTATTTTATTTATCTCAAATTAATTTAATTAGATAGAGATAAAATAATAATTTGATATTTATTACTTAATCAATTTAATTTGATTTAATTAGTGGCATTATAAATTTTTATTATTTATCTTTTAATTAATTTAAATTAATTGAAAAAAATAATTATGATACAATAATATTATCATTTTTAACCATGATAATTTTGGCTTGCAACATATATATATATATATATTGTAATTAATTCGAAAATTTCTTCATCTACCACGAAAAACGCCTTGTAATATTTCATATAATATAATAGTAACATATCATTCATTCCCAATTCAATAATATAATAAATAAAAACAATAATTTAATCTATTTTAAAATATTTTTTCTATACATACACTATTTATAAAAAAAATAAATATAATCAGAATTTATGAAAAAAAAAAAATTTTAATTATATATTTTAAAAATTATTTATTAAACTCGATAACGCAAGTCAAAGTTTTCATTTGATAATATTAAAATAATTTTATATTTGCGTGGACTTGTGGAATTCTTTATACTCTAGAAGCTGTGGGCTACAATTTAAGAAGGGATGGAGTTGTATGAGGTTTTTCATTGCTCTGTACAAGTTGAAAAGTCAAGGCGGAGATCGACTTGATTTCCAGCTATTTATTTCGAAAAGGAATTTGGTGTTCTAGTAACAACATGACGACCTTGGTGACCTCAATCATTCCTATGGATGTCAAACCCTTTCGTCATTAGATGTTGATATGATTTTAGTGCTTTTAAAAAAAAAAGTTGTTATAGAAAATTAATAAAACAATAAATAAAAGTGGATGAAAATACAAAAGAATTTTTCATTATATTATTTTCATTTATAATGTGCTATTTATAAGCTCATTTACATTCAATTAATAAATGTATTATATTGAATGAACTACGTTTTCTTAATTACTCCATTTAATGATCTCCTAATTATAAATGAAGTAAAGAGTTTTATCTCATTACTTTAATATGCTTAAGGGGGTTATAGACATCCATTTAATTTACAACACTCCCCATTGGATGTCTTTTAAATAAGAATGTGCCTCATCAAAACCTTTATTAAGAAAAACACTGTGGGATAAAAACATAATAAAGGAAAAAGAATACACAATCTCCTATTACAAGTTATCTCGTTAAAAACCTTTACCAGGAAAACCCAATGGGACAAAACTTTGGTTAAAGGAAAAGAGTACAACGTGTTTTAGACTCCCCCTAATGGTGACATCACATTATATTTTTGAGTCGACGCATTCCAATCTTATTTCGCAGTCTTTCAAATGTTGAAGTTGGCAATGCCTTCATAAAAAGATCTGCTAAATTATCAATAAAACGAATTTGTTGAGCTTCTATATCACCTTTCTTCTCAAGATCATGAGTGAAGAATAATTTTGGTGAAATATGTTTCGTTCTGTCACCTTTGATATAACCACCCTTTAATTGAGCTATACATGTTGCATTTTTTTCGTATAAGATAGTTGACATATTTTCCTGTAAAGGCAAATTACATATCTTCTGGATATGTTGGGTTAATAACCTTAGCCAAACACACTCTCGGCTTGCCTCATGCATTGCAATTATTTCAGCATCATTTGAAGAGGCAGCAACAAATGTCTGCTTTGTCGAACGCCATGATATGGCATTACCTCCACATGTAAATAAATATCCTGTTTGAGATCGACCTTTATGTCGATCCGATAAATATCCAGGATTAGCATAACCAACTAATTGGGATTTTGAATCATTTGAATAAAATAACCCCATATTAATGGTCCCTTTGAGATATCTAAATACACGTTTAATTTCATTCTAATATCTATGTGTTGGAGAAGAACTAAATCTTGCTAACAAGTTTACAACAAAAGCTATATCAAGTCTTCTGTTGTTTACAAGATACATCAATGCTCCTATGGCACTTATATATGGTTCTTCAGGACCAAGAAACTCTTCATCATTCTCACAAGGAAGAAATTGATCTTTATTCACATCTAACGATCGTACAACCATCAGGGTACTCAATGGATGTGCTTTATCCATATAAAATTTATTTAAGATCTTTTTTGTATAAGTTGACTGATGGACATGAATTCCATCTTTTAAATGCTCGATCTGCAGCAAAAGAAAAAACTTTGTTTTTCCAAGATCTTTCATCTCAAATTCTTTCTTTAAATAATTTACTACATTTTGAAGCTCTTCAGGAGTTCCAATAATATTTAGGTTATCAACATAAATAGCAATTATTACAAAGTTTGATTCAGACCTTTTTATAAAAACACATAGGCAGATTGGATCGTTTTTATAACCTTTTTTTTAATAAATATTCACTAAGACGATTGTACCACATACGTCTAGATTGTTTTAATCCGAATAAACTTTTCTTTAATCTTATCAAGCAATCTTCTCGAGAAACTCTATATCCTTCAGGGATTTTAAATCCTTCTGGGATTTTCATATAAATTTCACTATCAAGTGTACCATACAAATAGGCTTTAACAACATCCATTAGACACATGTCAAGTTTTTCACATACTACCAGACTAATAAGGTATCTGAACGTGATTGCATCCACCAAAGGAGAATATGTCTCTTTATAATCAATGTCGGGCCTTTGTGAAAATCCTTGTGCTACAAGTCGTGCTTTATATGTTATGACTTCATTTTTCTCATTTCGTTTTTGCACAAGTATCCATTTATATCCTACCAGCTTTACATACATAGATATTTGGACTATAGGTCCAAAAATCTCACGTTTAGAAAGTGAATTTAATTTTGCTTGAATTGCGTCTTTCCATTTTGGCCAATCTTTTCTATTTTTGCATTCCTTAATAGATTTAGGCTCAGGATCCTCATTTTCTTTTACTATTTCAATAGAAACATCATAAGCAAAATTGTTGTCGACAACTATATTTTTTCGGTTCCATCTTTTTCTTGAAGTAACATGACTTATTGAGATTTCTTCGTTATCACCATTTTCAGGCACCTGAACCTCTTCTGGGGTTTTTTGATTAGTTATATCTTTGGCCTTTTCTTGGGCACTTGCCTTCACAATATTATCATTTTGAATAATTGCTCCTTTCCTTTTACGAGGATTTTCATCTTTGGAACCGATTAGAGGCATGGATTACTTTCTTTTACACTAACAAATTTCCCTATTGGGATATCAATTCATATTGGAACATTTTTAGCTGGTATGTGAGATTTTGTAATTCTTTTTAGGTCAGTAAATGAATCTGGCAGTTGATTGGCGATGTTTTGCAAATGTATGATCCTTTGAACTTCTTGTTCACATTGACTTGTGTGAGGATCTAATTGAGATAATGATGATCCATTCCATGTAATTTCTTTTACCAGTTGTATTTTTTATCCCCCTAATGTTGGGAATGTTGTTTCATCAAAATGACAATCAATAAATCGTGCAGTAAATAAGTCTTCAGTCAATGGTTTAACATATTTAGTTATAGAAGGAGATTCATAACCAACATATATTCCCAACCTCCTTTGAGGACCCATCTTTGTGCGCTGTGGTGGAGCAATTGGAACATATACTGCACATCCAAAAATTCTAAGATGGGAAATATTTGGCTCTTGAACAAAAGCCAATTGTAATGGGGAATACTTGTTATAACTTGTTGGGCTTAAGCACATAAGTGCTGCTGCATGCAAAATAGCATATCCCAAGCTGTAACAGGGAGTTTTGTTCTCATAAGCAATGGTCGAGCTATTAGTTGGAGACGCTTGATAAATGATTCAGCTAAACCATTTTGTGTGTGAACATGAGCTACAGGATGTTCAGCTTTTATCCCAATTAACATACAATAATCATTAAAAGCTTGGGATGTAAACTCACCAGCATTGTCAAGACAAATAATTTTGATTGCATAATCTGGAAATTGTGCTCTTAATCAAATTATTTGAGCGAGTTGTCTCACAAATTCCAGGTTGCGGTAGATAATAAAGACACATGTGACCACCTACCAGATGCATCTATTAATACCATAAAATATCTGAGTGGTCCACATGGTGGATGAATGGGCCCACATATATCACCTTGAATACATTCCAGAAATGCAGGAGATCCAATCCCAACTTTAGCTTGTGATGGTCTAATAATCAATTTTCCTTGAGAACAAGCGACACAAGATAAATCCTTGAATTCAAGACTCTTTTGGTTCTTTAATGGGTGTCCAATTGAATTTTCAATGATTCTTTGTATCATAATAGATCTGGGATGGCCCAATCGGTCATGCCAAATAGTAAAAGTATGTGGTTCTACAAACTTCTGGTTTGTAGTAACATGGAACTCAATTGCACTAATATGTGTATAATATAAACCTGATGAAAAAGTCGGTAGCCTTTCCAAAACATATTTCTTTCCACATTCAACATTTGTAATATATAGATATTTAATATTTTTCTCCTTCATAGTCTCAATATGATATCCATTAAGACGAATATCTTTAAAACTCAATAAATTTCTTTGAGACTTAGTGGAATATAAAGCATCATCAATGACAAATTTTGTACCATTAGGTAATAATATGATAGCACTTCCAGAGCCTTCAATAAGTTTTGAACTGCCCGATATTGTATTAACATGGGCATTACTCATTATCAAATGAGAAAAATATTTTTTATCTTTGAGTATCGTATGTGTTGTAGCACAATCTGCAAGACACATGTCTCCATTGATTTTGGGTCCATCGAAATTTTGTTGAATATTCATATTCTTCATAAAAACAAACAAAATATAATATGAGAAACATTGCAAATATTTATTAAATATATGAATTATTCTTTATGCAAGAAAATAAAACATACTTAAAACAACATAAAAATGTCAAAATAACATCAATTTTTCTAACTATTCTCAAAGAAATCTGCCACATCTAGGTGAGTTATATTATTAAGGTCATTAAATTTATCACCCTCGTAGGCATGGTCAGTTTTAGTATTATAGTGAATATCTTCATCTCTTGCCTCCATTTCATCATTTTGGGATATAAAATTTGTCTCCATATGCTTTCCCTTCTTTTTAATGGATGCTTGATAAAGTTTCACTAAATGCTCAGACGTACGACAAGTACGTGACCAATGCTTGAGAATATGCATATATATTCTCAACAGTCTTTGAAGGATTATTTTGACTACTTCTTTCTTGTCTTTCATTGTTATTATTTTTCTGGTGGCTAGAAGTATCATTGTTATTACCACCATGGTAATGATTACAAATACGTCCTCGACCACGTCCCCCACTACGTCCATGACCACGGCCGCTACCTATATATTTTCTATTTTCATAATTATTGTGTACTGCTACATTTACTTCAGGGAATGGTGCAAAACCAGTGGGACGAATTCCACGATTTTTCATCAACAGCTCATTATTTTGTTCAGCCACCAAAAGGCATGAAATCAATTTAGAAGACCTTTTAAAACCTTTTTCACAGTATTGCTGCTGCAGGAGCACATTAGTAGCATGAAATGTTGAAAATGATTTCTCTAACAAGTCCTCATCAGTTATGTTTTCTCCACATAATTTTAGTTGAGAACTAATTTTGAAAAGTTCTGAATTGTATTCACTTGCAGTCTTAAAATCTTGTAACAGTAAGTGCATCCAATCATAACGAGCTTTAGGGAGTATTACAGTTTTCTAGATGGTCAAATCGTTCTTTCAAATTTTTTCAAAACTCAAGAGCGTCCTTCACAGTGAGATGTTTCACTTTTAACCCTTCCTGTAGATGATGACGGATGAAAATCATTGCTTTTGCCTTATCTTGATTAGATGATTCTTTATCTGCTAATATGGTATTTCCTAGACCTTTAGCATCTAGGTGAATTTCAGCATCTAACACCCATGACAAATAATTCTTGCCTGAGATGTCTAATGCCGCAAATTCAAGTTTGACAAGATTTGACATTATAATCACTTGAATAAAAATAAAAAATATTAGTAAAATAATAAGCATTCTCAATCGTAAAATAATTCAATTATATAACCAAATTTGCTAAATAATAATATGCATGTCAAATATTGACATAGAGAGGAATATTCATAATAATAACTTAACACAAATTACATTAATTGAAATGTATTTTAATTAAAAAAACATGTATATTGTAAACGGAAAAATATATAGGATTTTTCTTATGTAATTTATCACCTTTTTACTTAAATACGTTGTTAAAACTAAGTAATTGTTTAATAAATTAATGAAATATGTGAAAATATGAAATTAGGACATAGAAATTATTAAAATGTGATTTTATGCTTTATTATATAGTTTTCATGCAATAAATGGCTTATTTTATATTAATTTGAATATATTATATTTTTTAAGACATAAAGTGGGCCATGCATGATTAAATTAAATAATAAAATATAAAATTATATTTAATAATTCATTTTAAAATATTTCATTAATAATTTGGGTTTTAATTAATTAATTAAATTGGATAAATTTTATTCTTTTGTCCTCTAACTTGTTGATTTATTCTGGACAGGTCTGATAGTTTTGCTGGGTTACAAAACCGTCCAAATCATCCCAATATTCGGCTACACATGGCTGTCCATTTAAACCATTCTTTGGTTTAATTACACAAGGTCCTTGTAGTGTTGATAAAATTAGACATTTTCCCGAAGAATTACGATTGACCGAGTCTCAGTCCTGAGTTGTGTGGCATCCAAAATTGCTTAAAAATCAAGCAAAAATCAAGTCAAAAGCCACTAAGCATGGCCGACCACAATTTGAAGAGATTTGAAGAGGTTAACATCCACTATTTTTAGCAAACTAACCCCCTCTCCTCACTTATAAATAAGACCCTTTCATTCCCTCATTCGCCATCCCTCAAGCATCTCTTAATCATTCCTCATTCATTCTCATTATTCATCATTCTGTCTTAAAAAATATTTTAATAAAACCATTCCCACGCCTAGCATCATCTCTTCATAGATATTTTAACAATTAAGCCTCTTATAGAACCTTGGTCGGCCACCTTGGAGAGCCATTAACAAAGGAGGAAAGCAAAGGAACAAAAGAGCCTCGTTAGTTAGAGCCTTGAGTGACAACTCTGAATTGGGTTTAATCTTTATTTTCTTTAATTTAATCTAAATATGTTTGTTATGTGTTCTTTGTTCTTGTTTACAACAATGTCAGCTTAATTTTATTTAAGCTAGGACGATTGCTTTGATTAAATAATATTTATTTGATTCATGCTTATAATGTTTGTGCCTCAATCGATCATGTTTTCAATTAAAATCAAGTATGTATTTCGTTCATACGTGATTGAAATGCACCTAAATTAGCTGAGCGGTCCTGACCAGACGATGGCTAATGGACACATAATTGAAATGTGCATGCTCAATTTAGATCCTGACCCAATTAAATTGTAGATTGTATAACAACTCTGACCAAGCTCTGTTATCTGCATAGTTTTAGATTTGTGTGATTAAATTGTTTCAAACCTAACACGTCCCTGTTACCTCACACGAATGCTAAGAAACTCTTAGTAAATAAGGATCAGTAAAATGCATATTTACTAAGTAAAGGATTCTGAAAGGACCTAATGTGGTTTTCAAACTCATGAAAGCCTTAGATCTTGACCCTTTGGAGGATGAAGAAGGTGAAAAGGCATGGCTTTAATGGAAGCCAATCTGAGAAATTTTATTCAGTCCACATAGTTTGAACCATTGGAGTTAGAAGTCAGAGAATTTGTGCAACCCAAGTTGTCAATTGAAGAACCATCTAAACTCGAACTAAAGGTACTTCCTTCCCATTTGAAATACGTTTATTTAGGTGACTGTTTTACTTTGCCTGTGATTATTTCAGTGGAACTGATGAAAGATCAAGAGGAGCAATTAATTGCTGTACTAAAGAAATTTAAGAAAACAACTGGTTGGACCATAGCTGATATTCGAGGTATAAGCCATTCTTTTTGCATGCATAAAATCATTTTAGAAGAAGGTGAAAGAGCTCGAATTGATGGGCAAAGGAGGCTCAATCCTATTATGAAAGAAGTTGTGAGAAAAGAAGTGATCAAATGGTTAGATGCAGGAATCATCTATCCTATTTCAAATAGTTCGTAGGTAAGTCTGGTGTAGTGTGCGCCGAAGAAAGGTGGAATCACGATTGTTGAAAATGAGCATAACGAGTTAATTCCAACGAGAACTATTATCGGTTGGAGAATCTGTATTGATTACAAAAAGTTGAACAAAGCCACTCGGAAGGATCATTTTTTGTTGCCTTTTATGGATCAGATGTTAGATAGACTGGCAGGTAATGAATTCTATTATTTTTTATATGGATATTTGGGATATAACCAAATAGTTGAAGCCCCGGAGGACCAACATAAAACAACCTTTACTTGTCCATACGGTACATTTGTTTTTAGGCGAATGCCTTTTGGTTTATGCAATACACCTGCAACTTTCCAACGATGCATGATGGCAATATTTACTGATATGTTTGAAAATTTTGTTGAGTTTTTCATGGATGATTTTTCTGTTTTTGGTAACATTTATGATATCTGTTTGAGTAATTCGGCTAAGGTACTGAAGAGATGTGAAGAGACGAATCTTGTCCTTAATTGGGAAAAATGTCATTTTATGGTCAAGGAAGGGATTGTCTTAGGTCATAAGATATCAAAGAAAGGAATTGAAGTCGATAAAGCAAAGGTGGACGTAATTAAAAGATTATCAACCCCAATGAATGTGAAAGGAGTCAGAAGTTTCTTAGGCCATCCCGATTTTTACCGAAGGTTTATCAAAGATTTCTCAAAAATTTCTAAACCGTTGTGTTTGTTGTTAGAGAAAGATACAGTGTTTGATTTCAACAAAGCATGTTTGGGAGCTTTTGAAGATCTAAAGAAGCGGTTAATCTCAACCCCAATAATCATTACACCTAATTGGAACTCACCTTTTGAGTTGATGTATGATGCAAGTGACTATGTCATTGGAGTTGTGATGGGTCAAAGAAGAAACAAAGTGTTTTACCCTATTTACTATGCAAGTAGAACTTTGACAGGAGCCCAACTCAATTATACGGTAACCGAAAAGGAACTCTTCACTATAGTTTTTACTTTTGACAAATTCCGCTCATATCTTATAGGTACCAAAGTTACAGTATTTACTGACCATGCGGCCATTAAATACTTGCTCACGAAGAAAGATGCAAAACTGAGGCTAATTCATTGGATACTTTTACTCCAAGAATTTGACCTAGAGATCCAAGATAGAAAAGGTGTCAAAAATTAAATAATTGATCATCTATCGAGGTTGGAGCAAGATGAGGTAACTCGATCATTTGTGCCTATCAACGAGAATTTCCCAGATAAACACTTATTTGAGGTAAATCGAATTCATGAAATACCCTGGTTTGCTGATTTTTCCAATTATCTTGCATGTGGAATAATTCCTCAAGAAATGACATACCAACAAAGAAAAAAATTCCTTCATGATAGTTGGTATTATCTTTAGGAGAATCCGTTTTTGTTTAAAAAATGTGCAGATAATATAATCTGAAAGTGTGTAGCTGAAAGCGAGATTGCTGAGATCTTGTATCATTGCCATTCATCTCCAAGTGGGGGATACTTTGGTGGTTCACGTACTGTAGCAAAGATTTTGCAAGCAGGTTTCTTTTGGCCTACACTATTTAAAGATGCTTATGCTTGTATGAAGAACTGTGATAAATGCCAAAGGACTGGAAATATATCAAGGAGGAATGAGATGCCCTTGACAAACATTTTGGAGATTGAATTGTTCGACATATGGGGCATTGACTTCTTAGGCTCGTTTCCTTCTTCGTATGGGAACAAATACATCTTAGTTGCTGTGGACTATGTATCCAATTGGGTTAAAGTTGAAGCATACCCTACAAATGATGCTAAGGTAGTCATGCGATTCCTACACAAGTATGTGTTTACACGATTTGGGGCTCCAAGAGCTATTATTAGTGATGAAGGTTCTCATTTTGTGAACAAATGGCTTAAGTGGCTGCTTGACAAATATGATGTGAAGCACAAGATTGCTACTACCTATCACCCCTAGTCTAATGGGCAAGTTGAAAGAGTGAATCGTGAAATCAAAGGTATCCTTGAAAAGGTATTACGCCATAGCAGAAAAGATTGGTCTGGAAGGCTCGCTGTTGCATTATAGGCCTATCGAACAACATTTAAGACTCCGTTAGGAATGACTCCTTATCGGTTAGTCTCTGGAAAGGCATGTCATTTGCCAATAGAGTTGGAGAATAAAGCTCACTGGGCTTTGAAGTAGTTGAACTTTAATCTTAAGCAAGCCAGTGAGAGAAGGATGTTACAACTTTATGAGTTGGAAGAGTTGAGGTTGTTTTCCTATGAGAATGCCAAAATGTGTAAAGAAAGATCAAAGAGATGACATGATAGTCATATACAACCTCACGAGTTTAAAGAAGGTCAGAAGGTTTTGTTGCTTAATTCAAGGTTGAAGTTATTTCTTGGGAATCTTAAATCCCGATGGAAAGGACCTTATACCATCTACCAAGTTTATCCTTATGGAGCTATTGAATTATACAACAATTACGGAGGAACATTTAAAGTTAATGGTCAATGTCTCAAACACTACTGGGTTGGTGAAGTTGAGCGAGTTGAATCCTCGTTCAAATTAACATACCCTTAATTTTCATGAACTCATTTTGTAAATAAATAATTAGAACTGATTTTCTTAACTTATTACATTTAATTAATTCTGTCTAAAGAGATTGGAACTTAAGCGGGACCATTGTGACCCCTCCAACCTTTCCTGGGAATTAATTTAATGTAATTTGTTAAGAAGAAATTTTCTAATTAAGATTTAAAATTTTTAAGTTTCATTTGTTCTGTTAATAAAGGGGGTCAAATTTGGCCTAAGTATAATCAGATTTTTTTTAGTAAGATACAGTTTGAGTTTGAGGCGCAAAATAGCAAAAAGGAGGGAAAAATCCATGCCTTGCCGTCACACTCATTACTTTCTGCCCAAGTAACCCTAATGTAGCTAAATTTTTGCTACATGTTGCCCTAATTTTTCCTATATAAACCCCTTTTCATTTTACTAATTTTCATATCCCTCAAAGCAATTTGCTTACACCCTAAAACTCTCTAAATCTCCCTTTTTGTGCAGTCAATCTCAAATCCCGAAAGAAACCCTAGTTCTCTTCCCTTTTGTCGAAATCTCCCATTTTCGCTGTAAAGAGATTATCGAAGCACCGCCGTTGCTGTCGCATGCTGTCGTTGCCACTGCACCATTCTTGCCATCGTAAGATTTCAACCGTAGCAAGTTCCACCCACCTTTGTAACACCCCTAACCCGAGACTATCGCCGGAAAAGGGTTAAGAGGTATTATCGATCAATTAGAACATTTGACATCAAAATTTACAACACAAAGTCAATCATATTCAATCAAATCCATTTACAAACATATTGTCCCTTATCAAAGTCTATGAGACCTTTATCACATGCTAAAGATGAGTTGGGACTAAACCGTACACACACAAAAATTCTCGAACACTTAAAAATTGAGAAAACTTGTTCATCGATCTTTTTCTTTCATCACGAGCTTCAAAATCGGCTTTCTTCTTTTCTTTACTGAGCTCTTCAGCTTTGCATGCTCTTTCAACTAACACAACGAATTCATTAATATCAAGTATCCCAACCAACAATTTAATGTCTTCATTCAATCCTTCTATGAAACATTTGCACATAGTAGCTCCGATCGAAACACATTTTCTTGTGTATTGACTCAATTTTACAAATTCTTGCTCGTACTTAGTAACAGACAACCGGCCCTGTTTCAATTCTAGAAACTCTTTATGTTTCTGGTCAATGAAGCGTTGACTGATATACTTCTTTATGAACTCAGCTTGAAATAAATCCTAGGTGACTTTCTCTCTCGGAACCACAGATATCAACGTTTTCCACCAGTTGTAAGCCGTGTCTCTCAACAAGGAAACTGCACACTTAATGCACTCATCAGGGTTCAACGACATCTCATCAAATACTCTGATTGTATTCTCAAGCCAAAACTCGGCTCGCTCAGCATCGTCATCTGATGTGGCCCTAAACTCTTCGGCCCCATACTTGCGAATCTTATCCACAGGAGGTTTATTCAATCTGATCGGATCTACAACTTGTAGCACAACAGGTACTTGTGGGGGTGGAGGTTGTGGAGTAGTCAGATTCATTCGAACGAACTCCGTAAACCACTCACTCATCATTCGGAAGAAGGCTTGGTTAGCCACTCCTCCCTCACCATTATCATTCGGCCTAGATGTGGTCGACACTGTCCCTTGAGTAGGAGCAGGCGCATTACTTTCTACATCATCAGCAACTGCTCGATCGGGATCCGTTACTATATAAAAACACATGTTTAGCTGTCAGAATTCATCACACTATCGTAATTTCAAATATGGCATGTATAGCTAGACTCACACACGCTACGTTAGTCCGACAATCGACTAAAACGTAACTCTGATACCAATAAAATGTAACACCCCTAACCCGAGACCATTGCCAAAAAAGTGTTAAGAGGTATTACCGATCAATCAGAACATTTAACATCAAAATTTACAACACAAAGTCAATCATCTTCAATCACATCCATTTACAAACATATTGTCCCTTATCAAAGTCTATGAGACCTTTATCACATGCTAAAGATGAGTCGGGACTAAACCGTACACACACAAAAATTCTCGAACACTTAAAAATTTTTCTAAGATTCAGGGGATACACGCCCGTGGAAGGAGACCCTGTGCCCTCCACAGCTGCTAGACACCCCCGTGTGTCCTTCCGTGTCCATATACTGACTATACCAGCACGGTCACTAGGCACGCCCATGTGCCATGGTCGTGTTCTACTAGGCCATATACTAACTTCCCCTCCACGACCACCTAGCACGCCCGTGTGCCATGGTTGTGTACTCTTAGCTAGCTACTGACTTGTACACCACGGCTAGCTGACACCCCCGTGTCAAGGCCGTGTGCTACTAAGTTGTATTCTGCCAATTCACTCACGGCCTTTAGGCACGCCCATGTGCCATGACCGTGTGACATTATAGACCATTTATAAGGCCAAAATGCCACCCATAAGGGTCAACCTACAAGCCATATTTATTAAGACATCCCATGCACATATAACCATCAAAAACATGCCAAAATAGTCATTCCAACCAAACATTAAATACCAATTCCAAACATGACAATTTCACTACCAAAACTTATCTCATCACAAGCATAATACATTCAATACCAAACATCATTCCTTTTTCAATTTCACAAATTCATGCTAGCATTTTACCAACACAAAGTTACCATTCATAAATCAATTTCTCATCTCACAATTCATACCAAAAGATGCATCATATATATACCAAAACCATTCATGCCAAAATTAGCACATATCTAGCCACATCTTATGATTTCTTACAAATATCAAACATGATTCAAATGACTAGCCTATACATGCCATATTTTAACTATATACATCTTTCCAAAATACCCCAAAATGGATTGCAGATAGTGTAACTGAAATGCTGATGATCCCCTGATCCGAGCTTACTTTATTGACACTGCAAAGCAGAGAAACAAATCACACAGTAAGCTTTACAAAGCTTAGTAAGTTCGATATACAATATAATCGTGTCATTAAACCAAACCAATATAATCAATAATCATCACATAGATCAATTCTACCTTATCCATACCATATCATCCATAGCCAAAATACTCATTCATCCATATAAAGCTTTATCTATAAATTCATCAACCATAAAGGTTCAAGACATACATTGGTTAACACATAGTTTTCAATTTCCAAGCTACACAATGCTTGATATTACTTTTTGATCATCATTTGATATTCATTCAACTTAATCGCACACTCAGTGCTTAATACACGGTCGTTACATATTAGTAATCGCACACTTAGTGCTCAATCTTTTAACCAACTTATCTCGATAACGCACACTCAAAGCCAACTCAATAAGCCGAAGATTTCATACATCGCACACACAGTGCTATTCATTTCTGTTTCGATTTTAATATCGCACATTTAATGCCCTTAACATAACCTTGCACATAGCATCTCAATTTCATACACGTATACACATTCATTTCATAATACCAAATCATATGTTAACAACGTGTATTATATCCGAACTTACCTCGGACGTCGACTATCAATACGGTCGATTAATCGAGCACTTTATCTTTGCCTTGATCTCGATCTGAACCTCTTCTCTCTTGGTCTATACACATTTAAATTCAATCCATTCAATCACCATTTCATTCAATTTAGTCCACATACACACATTTAGGGCATATTGCATAATAGCCCTCATATTTTCACATTTCGACACTTTAGTCCCTAATTCACAAAATCATCAAATTCACCAAATTCCACCTAGCACAAGCTTAGCCGAATTTTACTAATATCCATACAAACCCACACATTTCATTTATTTCACATTCTAGTCCTTCAAAATTTTATTTTTACAATTTAGCCCTAATTAGTTAAATTCATCAAAAATTCAAGAACAACACATGTCCATTAAACACATATCTTTCATTTAACACCAACACTCATCATCAAAGCTTCTCATTTCATCAATGGTACATTCCACAAACATCATCAATACACAAAATTACAACATGGGTTTTGTAAAGCACAAAGCAACGATTATGAAAACGTAGAAATTATCAAAAACCAAGCTCAAACATACCTTGAATTAAGCTAAATATGTGCCGAAAATCACAAAGCTTCAATGGCTCTTCCCTTTTCTATTTTTCGATGGAAGAAAGATGAGAAAATGGCCATCCAATTGTTTTGTTTTTCATTAATAATAACTTATTAGACAAATACAAACTCTACCTTTTTATAAAACATATAAAACAAATATAATTTAAGGTTAATATGTCATTTTACCATCCACTATATTAAAATGGTTTATTAACAACATAAGGCCTCCACTATATAAAGACATCAACACTTAGATACTTATAATTCAGCACATAGTTTTTACTCTATACGCGATTCAGTCCTTTTTCTTAATTCGACACACAAACAATCAAATTATCACACAAAATTTTCACACAGACTATGTCACATATCATTCACACAAAAAATACCATTAAAATATTTTTATGACCTCAGATTGGTGGTCTCGAACCACTGTTTCAACTAGGGTCTAAACCGGGCTGTTACAACCTTGTTGATTTCTCTTTTCCCCCTTTGAGCAGAAATTTTGTCAAATTTTTTGGGAAAAGATACCATGTCTCACAAAAGAACTAGATCTTCAAAGACTACTCTTGAAAACCCGATTTTGATCGATGAAGAAGTGAAAAAAAGATTTGATTCAATCTTCAAGCATCAACCTATGATGCTGAAAAAAGGTTTTGACTTGAAGAATAATGATTTGATGGTTGTTCCTATACCGATTAGAAAGAAAATCAATGCTCTCAAGTGGGAACAATTTTGTGATGCTCGTTCACTTCCTGATGATGAACTATTCGAGAATTCTATCCTAGTTTGACTATGCAAGATGCTACTAAAGTCATCATTCGAAAGAAAAAGGTACCTCTTACTTCTAAGCCCATCAATGATTTGTTTAATTTACCTGATGTTGAAGAAGATGAGTACTACCCTATGATGAACAATATCAATTGGGGTTTTCTTCAACAAGTGCTTGATGTTGTGACAAATCCGGGATCCCAATGGATTATAAGAAAGTATGAGAGCCATTCTTGTCAAAGAGAATACTTAAAACCAGTAGCAAAGGTATGGTTTTATTTTGTTCGCTACAGTTTTATGCCTATCTCACATAGTTTCACCATCTCGATGGAACGGATGCTTTTGTTATATGCCATTTTGACAGAAAAGTCCATTAATGTTGGGAAAATTATCCTCAAGGAGATTCATGATTGTGCTAAAAAGAAGGCAGGAAGTGCTTATTTGCCATCATTAATCACTTCACTTTGCTTAAAGGCCTGTGTTAAAATATAAGCAAATCTGAAGGGGCAATATGTTCAAGGGGGCCATATGTTCAAGGATGCATTACAAATTATGATCTTGAAGGATTAGTAGAGAGGGTGCATGAGCTGAATCAAGGCGGGTAAGAAGAGCCAACTGAGCCGGATACCGAGGAATCAACACATGGAACTAAAATTAAAGCTAATTCAGTTACAGACACTGAAGAGAAAGAATTTGATAAGGAACCGAACATTCCTAAACCAAGGGTTGAGCCAGAAGAAGAACCAGTTAAGCTAAGTGTTGAACCTAAATATACAACTCTCATGCCGACTTCTGCAAGTACTTCAAGGAAATCGGAGTTGTCAATTTTGATGGATATGTGCAAGTTAATGCACAATCAACAACAAACTTACTGGAAATATGAAAAAATTAGAGATGACTTAATTTGAAATACTTTTAAGAATATCTCTAATACTTTTGTTCATGAGTTCCCAGATGCTATCTTTAAGACATGGACGGAAGATACTGACGATGCAAGCAGAGATGGAGTTAAAGAAGACAAAGGGAATAAGTCAAAAAAATAAAAGAGGGGATTCTTGTCTTTTTATTTATTTAATTATTTTTAGGTCCTTAGGAATTTATTTCTTGTGTAATTAGGATTTAATTTCTACAGAATAAAACATAGCAAGCATGAACAAACTTAACACTTCTTTAGAAAGAATAAGACTAAGTGATGTGGTAATGGGAATGAACATGTCTAGGATTGGGTTATTAGGGAAGACTTGGTATTTAAGCAGTCTTAATGACTCACCTCTCTTTCTTTACAACCCTACCTAGTGTTTTGTTTTCATTCATTACTTTGTTCTTGCAATGAGGACATTGCTTCTTTTTAAAGGGGGTAAGGCAAATAAATTTCTTAAACTTTTAAATTTTTTCAAGTATGTTTCAATCATTTCTTTCATAAGTATGTTTTAATAAATGAATTTTTAGAAATATTTTTTTGTTACTGAGATAGTTTGTATGCAAGTATGAATGATGATTTTATCTAAGTGAAAGTATGTTATCATGAAGAATGGAATGCTTGTATGATCTTAGCCTTAGTAATGTTTGCCATGTAAACTTAGTTTCTTTTGAGATTAGACATGCATGAAGGTTTATATCTTTAGAATTGACTTAGTAACTTTCTTGAAGCGAAATCCTAAAGTACATAAAAATTTAAAATGATATAGGCACTATTTCTTTGGACCTTTTGAGCCTTTTCAAGCCAACCCCTATGATATTAGACCCTTGAAACTGTAACTTTGAGCTTAAAGGCCTTTTTTTTTTTTTTTTTGAAATGAACCTACATTATAAGCCAATTACCATCTTTTTAAAGTTATCCTAATTTTGTGAACCTATCTTAACTAAAGTTGTCTTGGGAATCAATATTTGAGGAAATTTTCATAAAGATGTATGTGCTCATGCTTAAATAAAAAAGAGCGAAGAAAAGTTTGCTCAGTCTCCAAAAAGGAAAAATGTATGAGCTTGAGTTTAATATAAGTTTGGGGGTGTTCCAAAGGTTCACTTAAAGAAAAAGGTTGTATTACGAGAAAACCAAGACAAAGTTAAAGGTTAAGATTTTCTTTAAAACTGAAATGTCCCATCTCTTAAAATCCCTACCTTTAACTGAGCCTCATTACAACCTTATAAAAGACCTATTGATTTGATGATTATGTTACCTACATTAGTGGAGAGGAAGTCCTGAGTTCAACATATGAAGATCATAAATAAGCCTTGTGATTGTTTGCTTGATTGATAGGAAATTATGTTGAATGAATAATGTTATCTATGGCGGTGACATACATGCAAACTATGATTCATGTTGGCATATTTTGAAGCTTAGTATAATCTTAAGGAATGTTTGCATATGAATTACTTGTTAGTAAAGAAGATTGATAAGCATGAAGTTATTAATGCATGATTATGGGACAAAGATTGATGCTGCTTACACAATTAGCAATTTTGCCTTAGCAAGACCTTTTGCTGTGCATAAACATTACTCGGGACGAGCAATAATTTAAGTTTGGGGGTGTGTAAACGGAAAAATATATAGGATTTTTCCTATGTAATTTATCACCTTTTTACATAAATACGTTGTTAAAACTAAGTAATTGTTTAATAAATTAATGAAATATGTGAAAATATAAAATTAGGACATAGAATTTATTAAAATGTGATTTTATGCTTTATTATATAGTTTTCATGCAATAAATGGCTTATCTTATATTAATTTAAATATATTATATTATTTAAGACATAAAGTGGGCTATACATGATTAAATTAAATAATAAATATAAAATTATATTTAATAATTCATTTTAAAATATTTCATTAATAATTTGGGTTTTAATTAATTAATTAAATTGGATAAATTTTATTCTTTGGTCCTTTAACTTGTTGATTTATTCTGGACAGGTTTGATAGCTTTGTTGGATTACAAAACTGTCCAAATTGGAGACCAAGTCAACCCAATATTCGGCTACACATGGTTGTCCATTTAAACCATTCTTTGGTTTAATTACACAAGGTCCTTGTAGTGTTGAAGCAATTAGATATTTTCCCGAAGATTTACGATTGACAGAGTCTTAGTCCTAAGTTGTGTGGCATCCAAAATTGCTTATAAATCAAGCAAAAATCAAGTCAAAAGCCACTAAGCATGGCCGACCACAATTTGAGGAGATTTGAAGAGGTTAACATCCACTATTTTTAGCAAACTCTCCCCCTCTCGTAACTTATAAATAAGACCCTCTCATTCCCTCATTCATCATCCCTCAATCATCCCTTAATCATTCCTCATTCATTCTCATCATTCATCATTCTCTCTCTCTCTCTCTCCAAATTCTCTTAGCCCTTTCCATTCCTACGCCTAGCATCATCTCTTCATAGAGATTTTAGCAATTAAGCCTCTTAAAGAACCCTTGGTCAACTCGGCCACCTTGGAGAGCCATTAGCAAAGGAGCAAAGCAAAGGATTGAAAGAGCTTCATCAGTCAGAGTCTTGAGTTACAGCCACTCTGAATTGGGTTTAATCTTTCTTTTCTTTAATTTAATCTAAAGATGTTTGCTATGTGTTCTTTGTTCTTGTTTACAACAATGTTAGCTTAATTATATTTAAGCTAGGATGATTGCTTTGATTAAATAATATTTATTTGATTCATGCTTATAATGTTTGTGCCTCAATCGATCATGTTTTCAATTAAAATCAAGTCTGTATTTCGTTCATACGTGATTGAAATGCACCTGAATTAGCTGAACAATCCTGACCAGACAACGGCTAATGGACACATAATTGAAATGTGCATGCTCAATTTAGATCATGACCGATTAAATTGTAGGTTGCATAACAACTCTGACCAAGCTCTGTTATCTGTATAGTTCTTAGATTTGTGTGATTAAACTGTTTCAAACCTGACACGTCCCTATTACCTCACACGCATGCTAAGAAACCCTTAGTAAATAAGGACCAGTAAAATGCGTATTTACTAAGTAAAGGATTTCGAAAGGACCTAATGTGGTTTCCAAACTCATGAAAGATCGAGTTGCCACGAAATGTTTTTCCGAATGTTATTAAGCATGTTGATAATAAATTAAGATTAATTAAAGTAATTGTCCTAGTTTATTTATGTTATAATTGTTGCAAATTGTGTTTAATTTTGCTAAAATCTATTTCATTCATATAGTTTGCATACTTAGGATAATCTGTATTAGGGTTCATTGCATTTAATGACCACTTCTCAACTATATTGTGTTTTTAATTACCAAATTGTTAACATAATTTTACAAATTAAGTGACTTAGCACAAATACAAACCCTGTGGAGACAATAACTCGATACTTACTTATTACTTGATAACGACTGTGTACACTTGCACAAATCTACGCATTACATATATATAATTATCATTATTAGATTTTAGTTGTGAAAATGTTACCCAAAGCAAATATTTTATCTGGAAAATAAAATAAAAGTATTATGAAAATATGTATACCGTATATAGTTTAACGAAAGTTATACGGGCAAATTATATAAAGTCGAAATGACATGAACTTCATTATGAACTCGTAGAAGCTCGTGCTGATAACGTGTTATAAGAAATTAATAAAACAATAAATAAAAGTGGATGAAAATACGGAAGAATTTTTCATTATTTTATTTTCACCTACAATGTGCTATTTATAAGCTCCTTTACATTCAATTAATAAATGCATTACATTTAATCAACTAAGTTTTCTTATTTACTCCATTTAATGATCTCCTAATTATAAATTAAGTAAAGAATTTGATCTCATACTTTAATATGCTTAAAGAGGTTATAGGCATCCATTTAATTTACAACAGGTTCAACTATTTATTGTATTCAAATAACTTAGGGCAATTATCTTAAAAATACCCTTTTTAAAAAAATTTACGAAAATGGACCTATTTTCTAATTATTTACCAAAATGGGTCATTTTCCCCAAAAACGTGTCCACGTCAGCACAATGTCAGGGGACACGCCAGCAAAACGCATCTCAGCACAAAGCGCGCCCTTAAGGGAGCGCTTTGTGCTGACGTAACAAAACGCTCCCTCATGGATGTGTTTTAGCCTGTGTTTTTTTCCCAACAAAAAAAAAACTATTCTCGAATTAAATTTTCAAAAAAGGTCATTTTTTAGATATTATAAAAATAGACCAATTTTTTAAAAATTTACGAGAATAAACCTTTATAAAGGCTCAAAGTGACAATACCATTTTTTGTTAAGGTGTCATCAATTAATATGGAAATATAACTTACAAAGCAAATTTTTATATAGACCCAAAGTCTCATTTACTTGTTTTCTTAAGCAATGTCGGATATGAGATATATGCATATATAGACTCATGAATAGGTTTGTAGCTTGTTCATAAACAATGCGGGATTCTTTCCTCTTTTAACTAACAACATGAGATTAAATGCTACACGATATTTGATTACTTTTTTTACAAAACAATTTCTATTTTTTTATATTTTGTTAACATTTTCTCATATTATAAAACTATCTTTTGAGATCTTTAATCTTGTTGTATTTTAGAATTGTTAACATATACAAAAGAACTATTAAAAAAAGAGAACAAATTGCACATATGAAATTTGTACATGCAATAATCTTCTATTCAATTTTAAATGTTTGAAGTTAATATCAATGCAAATCTAATTTTTAAAATAATTTTCCATTATTTAAATTTAGAAGTTATACTTTTAATTTTTTTATTATTTATTTTATTTTATATTATGAATGTTTGATTAATAAATAAATGTTGAGTATTTGGTACTCAAATAGTATTTTTTTTGTAATTTTAAAAATTTGATATATCTTTTTAAATATTTATTTATTTTTAATATTTTACTATACTAATTAAATTTTTTTAATTCTAATTTTAATTTAATTTTCATCACCTAATGAATGCCGATAAATTTATTTCAGATATATTTTTGACTAGATAGATAATTTATTTAAACATAGTATATAATTATGCTAAATAAGTTTTTTTTATAGAAATAAATAATATACATAAAATATAATAATTATTTTTCAATTTTATATCTAGATTAAATTACATTAGTAGTCACTTAACTATATTTTTTAGCTATCGAATTATAAAAACTTACAAAATGATCACTCAACTATTCATAATTTTTTAAATATTTATTTTTTATTTTTTTACCATACTCATTTTATATTTTATATATTTTTTTTTTACTTATAGAGTTTAAAAGTTTTATTTATAATGTAACAAATGTTAACTTTTTGTAAAAAAATTTAAACTCTAAGTAAAAAATATCATATATAGTGTAGACTTTAATCTCATGTTGTTAGTTAAAAAAAGAAGGAATCATACATTATTTAAGAACAGGCTACAAAACTATTAATGAGTCTATATATACACATATCTCATACCCCACATTGCTTAAGAAAACAAGGGAAATGAGACTTTGGGTCTATATAAAGATTTGCTTTGTAAGTTATATTTCCATGTTAATTGGTGACACTTTAAAAAAAAATAGTGTTGTCACTTTAAGCCTTTATAAAGGTTTATTTTTGTAAATTTAAAAAAAAAAATTGGTCTATTTTTTATAATATATAAAAAATAACCTTTTTTGAAAATTTAATTTGAGAATAACTTTTTTTTATAAAAAAAATACTGGCTAAAGCGCGTCACTGGGGGAGCGTTGAGGGCGCGCTTTGTGCTGATGTGGCAAAACGCTCTCCTAGGGATGCATTTTACTGGCACGTCCCCTGACATCGCGCTGACGTAGACGCGCTTTCAGAGAAAACGGCCCATTTCTGTAAATAATTAAAAATAGATCTATTTCCGTAAATTTAAAAAAATATATTTTTAGGTAAATTACCCAATAACTTAACTATCGAATTTTGATAAAAAAAAAAAAAAAACTTAGAGGATTTTAAACTTCTTTATAATGGTGGTTGGGATAAATTGTAGAATTTTCGTGGGAAATCATTAGCTTTTTCAGCCTTTTGCTTTTCAATGTGTTTGCACATGTTTCTACGCAATCAAAGCTACATTCAACGAAATGAAGTGTTCAAAATTGACGTCCAACCTAACTTTGCTTTTCCAATGAAAATTATTCATTTAAGACAATCCTATGCTATTTTTCCCAAACAAGAGCATATGTCCCACACCCTCTCACAACTCCCTTCAAGTTTTTGGTACATTCATAATCTTTATGCCACGTAATAATACTAAATTCAATTTTTTTACTTAAAATCTATAATAATTTAAAACTAAATATCTCATCCATTACCATTTTTATACTCTCTTTCAGGTACCAAGGAGCCTAAAGGGATACATATCATTGTTGGATCAACAAGTGTCTGATTTAATAGTGCAACATTCTTAAAAAAAAAAAATGTATATTCAAATTTTAAAGATAAAATTATTAAGAAAGATAATCACGAACTTTAAACATGTATTATAAAAACGAACATGAAAATATTAATATATATATATGAATATCGAACTTACCTCAATTGGTCATATAATTATCTTAACAACTGTATCCAATTTATGTTATTATTTAAAATTTTGATTGAGTAGATGTCATCTATCAACCGATTTCAACTCAATTATAAATTTATTAAAAACACATTATTTATTCAATGTAATAAATATTATGTTGGGAAATTTTTTGTATTTTTTTAATATAAAATCTAAGAAATATATGCATACATATATTTGAGACATAATTTTCACTTTCCCAACTTACATATTTAACTTATATATTTTACAAATTTATTATATAATTATTTTCACCTATATTATAGATATGTCATGACGTAATATAGTCAAAGAAAATGAAATAAACCCATGTAGAAACTAAAAAATATGAGGGTAAAATTTCATCTTTTATAAATTCCAATCAAGAAACAAAGTAGAATCTCAAGTTTCTCTCACATTTCTTTTGCTTATATAATACATTAATGCTACATTTGGTAACACGATTAATTTTATCATATTTTAGTATACGAGTTAGTAATAATCTAATATAAATTGGTAAATTTTAGCCATTCACATTACTTGTTTTTTTGCATAAGTAAAGGTATAATTTTTACTTAAATTAAAGAGATCTTATTTTTTTTTAAAAAAATTACTAATATTTCTAAATTTAAATATGAATTTGTACTAACTATTCTTTATTATATATCTATCTATGTAATACATATTTATCAAATGAATTTTTCCTTATGTTAATATATTAATATCTAAACATGACATAAAACTATTTCATATTTTACAAATTATTAGTACAAGGATGGAACTAGAGCCCTTAGTTTAATTTTATAAACTTATAACTCTTTTAGTCTCTCTTAAAAAAATTAAGAATTTTTTTTAGTTCTTTTAGCATTCGCCAAATAAAAAATTATAATTTTAGTCCCTCAAAAAATTATTTGTTCAATTTAAATCATTTTAACAAAAAAGTTTTAGCTTTAGTCTCTCAAATATTTTTAATTTCATTTTGTTTTTTTATACAAAATTTTTTACTTCATCCTTGTGCCTATATACAAATTTCTATAAAATTTCAAGTATTTTTTTTTAGAACATAGTACTTTTTAAAAACTATTTTAAGAAATTTTTTTTTTAGAAAAAGAATGATAAGTTTAAAAAATGAAATTAAGTATTTTGAAAATTATTTATACTGTTTCATATATATAATATTCATTTTTAAACTAATATATAAAAAATTAAGTATTAAAATTTAAAAACATAATATAATTGTATAATGAGATAAAAAATTAAAACATAATATGATCGGAAGTATGAACAAATGTCAGAATTATAAATGAAACAAATAAAATTTAAAACATAACTTTTTATATATTAGTTAAAAATGAATATTATATATATAAAAATATTATAACAGTATAAATAATTTTCAAAATTCTTAATGTCATTTTTTAAACTTATGATTTGTTTTTCTAAAAAAACATTCTTAAAATAGTTTTTAAAAAGTACTTGGAATTATTGTATAAAAAATATTTGGAATTTTAAAGTTAAAATTTTATATTCAAATACTAAAAACGTTATTCAATTTGAATAGTGTATTTAATTTGTGAAAATAGTGATAATATTTTTAAAAAATTATTAAACTGTCTTAAAATTTATAGTGACATATTATGGAATTATTATCATGAAGATATAACTTGCAGAACACCTTTAAAAATTATATAAAAAAAAAACTGAAGAGGTGTATGTTGCAAATTTTTTCTCCGTAAATATTTTTTTTTATCACATGTAAAATTTTTATTGTATAAACATATTAAAAATTTAATAACTTTGTAATATATATATATATATATATATATTATGATATTAGAATATTAAGGAAAGAAAAAAGAATGATAGTATCTTCGAACAAATCTCAGCATATTTTAAATGAGGATATAAATATATACTATGCATAATGACGATTATAGTTTCTTCAATTAAATACAAGTGTAGACTAGAGCCATTTTGTACAAACTTGAGGGCTTCACCAACCCAACATGACATCCCATAGAGCAGAAAAGGTCCGAAAGGAATCCATGGTTGAAGTCTCCCAGTCCCAGAATATGGATCATCATCTCCCACTTAATGAGAATGATT
This sequence comes from Gossypium bickii, assembly GCA_025503065.1. Taxonomy (NCBI): domain Eukaryota; kingdom Viridiplantae; phylum Streptophyta; class Magnoliopsida; order Malvales; family Malvaceae; genus Gossypium; species Gossypium bickii. Next base: position 26,725,862 of record CP106714.1, on the reverse strand, counting down.
CACAAGATATGTTCATCTTCCAAGTCTTGGACGAAGCCAACGCTCATCACGCCCTCCCACTCAGTAACTATTGCCATCAGTTTCAGTTTCAGGTAACCGCAACAAACCAAACCACGCTTGAACCAGCCAGGAACCCACCCAAGAAGCATTACAGGGGAGTCAGGCGTCGCCCATGGGGCAAATACGCCGCCGAGATCCGTGACTCCACTCGACAAGGGGCACGGATGTGGCTAGGCACATTCGAAACAGCTGAAGCTGCTGCTTTGGCTTATGACAAGGCAGCTTTTAGGATGCGTGGTTCAAAGGCTTTACTGAATTTCCCAGCTGAAGTTACGGTGGAACCATCATCGGTTCAAAGATTACGGCCGAATGTAAGCTCAAAAAGATTGGAAGAAACAACCCGTGGTTCAGGTAGTAGCTCCACCATGATTTCATTTGGGGCATCCATATCGGAATCAGAGAGCAGGACAACAGGGGAGTCCCGTAATAAAGGATCAGAATCGGATAACTTAAATAAGACGACCAGTTCTTGAAAGTTTCCTAAGACGGTATTCATATATGTTCCGGTTTTCATTTTACCTTTTTAATTTTAATTTTAATTTCCTTTTTCTGGGTTTTACATTTTCCCTTTTGATTTAATTCTTCTGTATAGAAGAGGTCTGTCTAGTTAGATCGTGGGTGTCCAATGAACATTGCAACGGAGTGCACAAATGCGATTTGAGGACCATAAAATTGGTAGAAAATATGGGTTCGATTTTATTTTATTATTACATTTATTGTATCTAAATAAATTCAATAGAGGTAAATTTCACAATTGCCTTTTTGGTTTCCTCGTACAAGACTAAGTGCGCCAATTTGGTATCGATTTGACTTACGATTAGTATATAAATTTAATAAACGTAAAAGAAAAAAGAAACCTTTAGTTTAAGGTCAATTTGCAACAACCTTTAGTTTAAGGTCAATTTGCAACAAGACTTTTATCAAAACCCTTTTGATCCATGTGAAAATTTACCTACCTCAAGTTTACTTGTCAAAGGATTCAATGGTTGGTGCACATTTTTTTTAATTTTGTGTCTGTATGTCAATTATAATAAGCCATTTTTGCCTCGACTTAACAAAAACAAACCAAAAACAAAATAATAGTATCTCTTACAGTCTAATATGGCTCAGTATGACCCAAATGTAGAAACCCTAAGTCCATAACATTAAGATCTCAGAAGAAAAAAAAGAAAATCCTAGTTGCCGCTCCTTTCGTGCCGCCCGAGGCTCCTCACCTCGAGGTCTGCCACCCTTTCACCAAAGAGGCAAGAAGACTGTCTTTCTCGCCTCCGTCGACATTGCCAAGACCTGCAAACAAAGCAAGAAGAAAAAGACAGAAAAGAAAAGAAGAAATAGTAGAGAAACAGTAGCAAACAGTATAAAAACATGTGATATTGTAATCGACTATAAAGCCACAAAAAAATCGATTATAATGTTTTTTTACGGAGAAAGCAATAAAAAAAAGAAAAAAATGAATACAAAAAAAAATGAGAAAGCAATCGGATAGCAAATTTCTAAAAAAATGTGTTCTTTTCCATCCTTTTATTTTCTACTTTATATTTTACTTGTACTTTTTTTTAAAAAAAAATAAACATAAAATAAGAAAAAGGAAGTCGAAATCTTACCGACTTTTCGCATTTCGCCACCGTGGGTGGCTGAGGACCGTTATCTCCGATTAAAAATGACACTTTTAAGGGTCGAAAAATCAAAAGGCCAAAAAAAATGGCCATTTTTTATTTTCGGCCACCGTGGTTGAGTGGTCTTTATCACCGTGACGATCGGCCAAGGTCGGCCAGAAGGAGGAGGAGAAAAAAAAAGAAGGGGTTTTAGAGTTTTTTTTAAAAACTAGTTTGAAATAAAATTTTTTGAAAATTTTTTCACTTATATAGGCTCCCAAAAGGGCGTCGTTTTGGGACTAGCCTCAGACACCTAAAACGGCGTTGTTTTGGCCTCTGACCCGTTTGTCCGACCCAAGGCCTCAGGATCCGCGTGTTTTTAGACTAGGGTATAATTGCAACCCTAGTCCTTCCGCTTTTCAAACGGTTTGCAATTAGGTCCTAATTTTTTTTTTTTTTAGAAATTATACCACATGATTTTCGTGTACTTCAATTTAGTCCTCAGTTCAGTAATCTCCTGAAGAAGGGACGCGTGATCGTAGGATTAGGATAATTTCTTAGTTGGTCCCTCCCTTCTTTTTGCTTGTTACAATTTAGTCCTTCTTTTTTATTTTATCCTGATTTAGCCCCAAAATTTCACTTAAGTTTCGATTTAGTCCTTCTTATATTTATGCATTTAATTTATTATAATTTAAGCTGTCAATTTCATTTCAATTTTGATTTAATCCTTATTTATTTAGTTTTAACCCTTTATAGATTCTTTTTACATGTTTTTTTTATATTTTTTATATATTATTTTTTATTGTTTTTATTCCTTTACTTTTTTTAATATTTAAAATTGGTTTATTTCCTTTTTATTGTACATTTTATTTTTTATTTATTTATTTTTCTTTACATTATTAAATATTTAGAATTTATATTATTTATATTCCTTTTTTGTACTTTTATATTTTATTATTACCATTATTATTATTATTATTATTTTATTATGGATATTGGTATTATGATTTATTGTTATTATTATACTTTCATATATTATTATGCATATTATTATTATACCATTGTTACTACAAATTGATGTTGCATTATTACTATTCGCTAGCATGGTATTTTTTATTACTTTTTTTAGTCGTTTTTATTTCATTTATTTATTTATTTATCATTCTAATATCATTTTATTTTACCCATCACTATTTGGTTTTATTTCATTAATTACTATGCCGTCATGTTAAAATATATTTATTCATTTTTACACTATGCCCAAATAAATTAAGAGTATATTATTTTTAAGAAATATCGTCATTTTATCAAACACATAGAAAATATTCAAATCCGAGGCAATATTTGTTATTTTTGGAATTTGAGGAGTTATGCTCCTAACTTACGGAGTATGGTATCTTCCTAAAATCGAAATAACCGAATATCCTGTTTAAAACAACAAAAAGCAAGATTTAGATAGCGGTCAAATGGCTATTATTTTGGTTTTCGAGAATCCAATGTATCGTGTCCTAACTCACGGGGCATGGTCTTTCTTCTCGATTAACTTGAAACAAGGCCTTTTCCATTTAATTTAATTTAGTTGAATCATATCTTAATAACATTATGCAAAGAGGGATCGTGTTTTAAACTCCCTTCAAATTTTCAATTCTCGACACTAAGACATTAAGTAATCAACTAGGTACCAATTTTGGGCGTCACGAGGGTGTTAATCCTTCCTCATGCGTAATCGACTTCCGAACCCATTTCTTGGATTTTTGTATACCGAAAAACATTGTTTTAATAAATCAAACCTCTTATTAAAACGATCAAATTATGAGGTGACCCGATCACACCTCTTAAAAATGATTGGTGGAGACTCCCATTTTCATTTTAAAATAAAAAGTCGATTTTCAAAAAAAAGGTTTCGACATCAATAATTTAAAATAAAAATAAGATTAACTATGTCATTCATGTTATAAAATAAAAAAATAAAAGAATAATGAATAATGAAAATAAGAAAACAAAATATTTACAATAATTTCTATATTTATAGACATAAAAAATATAAACAAAATAAATCTCTATTCCTAAAGGACATTAGAGTCCTAAAGTATATCAAATTTCTTATTCTAATGTTTATTCACTTTAAAATAGTAAAATATTTAGGGTAAACTACACCAGATGCCACTAAACTTTGGTTAATTTATAATTTTTGCCACCAACTTTTCAAAACTTATGAAGATGTCACTAACATTACCACGTTATTACAAAAATACCGCTCAACCCTTTGCTACCGTTATTTAGTAACATGCGTTTGACGTGGCATGCTAAATGTGTCACATGTTTTTTTCCCTTTTTTTAATATTAAAATATTTATTTTCTTTTTTATTTCTTTATTTTCCTTTCCTTTTCTTTTTCATGTTCTTTCCTTTCCCAGCTAATCACTAAAAAAATTATTTTCAAACACCATCAATGAGATTGTTAGAACTCGAATGGATTAAACTAATCAAATATCTAAATTGAATTGCAAAGTTTGCAAACTTTACAATGGTCCTACAACTTTTGACCAAACAAAACCAAATAACAACAATTGACAGCTAAACTAAAATCATTTGTTCTTTCGGGGGTAAATTGCTACACAAAAAAATCCCATAACTACATATGAAAATAAAATTTAAACAACATCAAAAAAAGAGATTTCCCTTTCACCTAGAATGTGCAATATTGCCACATTGAATACATTCAGGCTTATTAAGCCCACATCGTGTCTTAAGTAGTATATTCATACGTTGAAATAGTAGAGGAGGATGAAGCAATGTTGCAACAGTCATAATTGTAGTTGTGGTCGTGGTAGTTGTTTTGGAGGTGCATTTCCTCACTGATGGCAATGAAGTTGTCATTTTAAAGCACATTTTTCCTAACGAGTTCATTCTTGGACTATCTACTGCTACCCCTTGTCACACCCCAAGTTTGATAGACTTAAAGATTTTGGCGAATAGCGGTAAAATAATATGTTTGGTGAAGTGTAATCCGCCCATATGTTTTTTTTGGTGAATAAGTCTGGGCGTGTTGTAACTGCTGTATATGTAAGTGAAGATTTTATTTCAGGATATTCTGCTATTTAAAGGAAAAGATAGTGTTAAGCAAAAGGGGTAAGTATGATATGAATTATCGTCAAAGGTATAGTACACCTTGTTTGTCTGAAGTACTGTGCTAGTTAGGTTGTAAAGCAACCTAGTAAGGAACCAACTAGATAGACTAGTCTTATATTTATCATACAGGATTCTCATTTATATTTCTCTTGAAAACTATAGATTACTAAGAATGTAACACCCTTTATCCATATCCGTTGCCGGAATAGGGTACGAGGCATTACCGGAACTTACGGAACCAACTTTCATTTATTCGAACCAATTACCATTTATTTATCAAAAATTATTATTACGTCTCTTAGATGAGCTTTTGAAACCCAAATTATGCATCAGAACTAGACCGGAACCAAATCAGATCGGTTGCCTATCGGTTAGCTTTACCACCAGAGCTTGACAGAATTCATAATGTATTTCATGTATCTATGCTACGGAGGTACCACTCAGATCCATCACTTGTTATTTCCCCGACAAAGGTTGAAATTCAGCCTGATATGACTTATAGTGAAGAATCAGTCAAAATTTTGGCACGAGAGACAAATGAGCTAAAAAAGAATATGCACCAGGCCATGCATTCTAACCTGGAATAGGATTGGGAAAAGGAAACATATAAGGGTTAGGATACACACCTAGCATAATCTGCAGGGGCTGTGGAGTGGGTGTCGTCGCTTGAGGCGTTGGGCCTAGTGATTGTGTGGGCGCTATTGATGGGATCATGCTATTATCCCTTCTCCTTAGTGATGGTGGTCTGAAAGCTTTAATATTTATATAATGAATGATCGAGTCTAGAAACTTACTATCACCACGATTGAGGCAAGCGCAACTATTAAACAGTAATATAATTTAGTGGCAAGACCGGAATGTCGAACCCAAAGGAACCAAAAGTACTAGTACTAACTTTCTTTTTATTATCTAGCCTAAAATAAAGGGGATTGATATTTATCTAACTAATTACTAAAGTAAGGATGCTAAGACACAGAGAATGAATTGGGAAAATACTTTTGAGAAAACCAATTGATTAAGACAATACCCGAGGAAGAATCCACCTAGACTTCACTTGTTATTTAACTCAACTGCATTTATTTATTCACTTGACTTGATCCGTAGGATTCCCTAATTTATATTAATACCTCTTTCGAGGCTACTAACGTCTAACCCTAGGTTGATTAATTGAAATCTCTTTCTAATTAAAACCCCTAGGGTTGCATTAATTCGATCTATGGACTCCCATATTAGGTTTGACCCTAATCCGGTAGATTTTCGTCGTCCTATATCTAGGAGTGCGATCAACTCCGCTTAACTATGCTAGATCTACTCTTAAATAGGGACTTTTGCTCCTCTGAATAAGCACATCAATACTTGAATCAATATCCTGAAATATTAACACAAGAATTACAAACACATAATTAAGAACACATCAAGTATTTATAATACAGTCAGAAAACAATAACAAGATCCGTCTTAGGTTTCATCCCCCTTAAGTATTTGAGGGGTTTAGTTCATAATTATAAAAGAATACATCTCAGAAGTAATTAAATAACAAAACATAAAGAAAAACCCTAAAACCCCTGAAGGAAATTGAAGGGAAGATCCTCAGTCTTGAGTGTGATTCCGGCTTCTGAGATGGATCAACTGGCTTTCTTCGAGTAATTCCCTAATTTCAGCTCTCTCTGGCTTTGCTTCTATCGAAAGCCCTGACAGAGGCCTTTTGTCGAACTCTCAGTTGAACTCCAACCGACTCCCCTTTTAGTTTGCCCTCTAGGGTGTTTATATAGGCTTTCGGAATGTCTTTCCTTGCCTCTAAGTATCCTTTTCCGAGTGGAATTAAAACGGGTCACGGCAGGGACACGCTCGTGTGGCACACTCGTGTGAATCGAGCCCTGGGCCGTGTTTAAGTCTGCTGAAGTGGCACAGCCGTGTGGCGAACTCCAGGCCGTGTGGATTTCTTACTTTGGCCCATTTTTTTCCTTTTTTAGCCCGTTTCTCGTTCTTTTCATTCTTCTATGCTCTCCTAAGTATAAAACATGAAACTAAAGGATTAGGAGCATCAAATTTTACAATTCAAGGGATAAATCATCCACAAGTATACCAAATGTGGGATTAAAATATGTATATATTACGGTTTATCAAATACCTCCACACTTAAGCATTTGCTTGTCCTCAAGGAAAATTCTCGACTCACAATTAAAAATAACTTCCCTTGATTCATAATTCTCATCAACAATGTCTTATCATAATTCATAGATAATTTATACATGGATAATTTAACTCAAAGAGTCCTAAAGATTCAAACAGTCTAAGTCACAAATTTTTGTAGCACGAAAACATAGGTGTTTCCCCTTATCTAAATAATCACCTTTGATTCAAAACCGACAAGGATTGACATCCCTACTAAGGATTCACTCAAATCACTCAAAGTGTTTAAAGTTCAAGAAAAGCACTCATAAGTCAAAAATGAAAAGTTAATCCCATAGGCTTGCATGAAAATCAAATCTCCACCACTATAAAATGAGATGATACACAAATCAAAAGGTCTTTAAAAGGGTTGTAACGGGGCTTAGGTTAAAGGTGTGGATAGAGGATGAATTAGAGGGTTAGAATCGAGATTGAATTGACAATTTACCTAACTAGAAAAATGAACTAATCCTGAATAATTACATCAATTGAAAACTTGTAACACTAATAACACGAGCTTCTTCTCAGAATGTCGAATTAATTGCTTAGGCTCAAACAACATAGAACTAATAATGAATAACTTTCCAACATTTTTTTTGAAATAAGTATTTATAATAATAAGAAAGAACTTTAACAACTGAAATATAGAACATAGTTAGGCAACTGCTCAAAATCAAATCTCGACAAAAAGGGAGTCAAGAAAATGGGACGAACAAGTTAATAACGGGGTTTCGGGTTAATATTAGCGGTAAATCAAGAAACGGTTGATTAGGTTCAAAAATGGATTCACTAGGAGTTAATTACAAAGGTAAGCTTTTTATAGAGTAAGTGGGTTAAATTCTAAGTGTCTTTATCATCTTTGTATATCAAATCAAAGGTGTGGTCTCGACATGTATAATCGAAGCAAGTTCTAGAATAACAAATCAATATCGACACACTTATAATCAAAAAAGTTAGCAAGAAAAATATATGCTTTAAAAGGCTCAAAGCCTCACAAAAATTATGGTTTTTGATGTCAACCTTGCAAATTTCAAACTTCAAAGTAATATTTAAATTTAGGTCAACAACCTAGCAAATTTTTAATTTTGAAAATAGACTTATCTTGCTTGATTCTCTAATGTTTTAAGTTTAAATCATCAATACACAATTATCTATAACTTAATCCAAGACATATCAATGAAAATCATAAGTCAATAGAAGTTTCATTCTAATAGTAAAATGAGGAAATTGCTTAAGAACAAGGCATAATTCCGAGATTTTCAAATAAAACTATAGTTAACCCCCTCACACTTAAGATGTACATTGTCCTCAATGTACAAAGATAGATAAAATGAAAATATAATGAGAAAATCAAAAGATAGGGAGAGAAGTGAAACTTCCTGAAGTTTGGATGGAGTCAAAGAAAAGAAACAAGGGAAATTTGGGTCGAGTTGGAGGATGATGCTCCGGTGGTGTGGTCGTTTGTTAACAGCCCGTTGAACCTAAACTAAGAAAATCAAAATATAATCATATAAATTAAAGATAAGAGAGATAAAAGAAAAGAATGAAAAGAAAAAGAAAACCTAAATGGACTCAAAAGTCCCCACGCCCGTGTGCCATGGCTGTGTTAGGTCACACAGCCATGTTGGGCTTCATTTGTTTCTCCTACGCCTGTGTAGTGATCACCACACCCATGTTGATAAATCAGTGTCGACCACGGCAGTATCGTACGGCCGTGGCATTTTGTCACCGCCCGTGGTTCGGAGATTTTTGGTCCCCGGTTCGTACGATATCTGCCACGCCGGTGTGTAAATCTGTGGTGTCCACACGGCCACTGCCACACCCGTGGGCAAGGCCGTGTGGTAGGAAACCTGCGCTTCGTTAATGTGGTTACTTTGTAGTTATGTGCTAAAAGTAAAAATAAAAATAAAAATATGAAAATTAATGGGGTTAGTGTTCGGGTTGCCTCCCGAGAAGCGCTTTTTTAAAGTCTTAAGCTACACTTACCTCTCATTCGCGTATTCATGGTGGTTTAAGGAGTTGAAACTCCTCTCCCCTGCTATCAGTCCTATGATTCTTATATAGTTCGAGTCGAGTAGTGTTTACCTTAAAAGTACCGAACTTGGGATTAGTTACCTCGACTGTTCCATATGGGAAGATATTCAGCACTTCAAAAGGAATCTCTTCGTTTGTATTCAGGTCTGAAGTGGAGATTCGAGGGTCTATCTTATCCAACAATATCTGATCCCTAATATGAAATTGGTTTGGTTCATGGAGTGGTTTTGGTTCTGCTTCGTGTGTTCCTAGTTTCTCCTTGAATTGTGTCTTCCACTCATCTAGTTCATCGATCTAAAGTCGTCGTTCCTCGTGAGTGATTTCGTTGTTGGCACAAGGTTTAGGATTTGGCTCAGCTATGTAGTTTCGTGATGTTTCCTGTAAAGAAGGTGGAACCAAATGGTCATTAGTAGAGTTGATGTTTTCACCTTGATTACTCAATGCCCTAGCCAAGTCAAGAGCCTGAAGAGTGATCGTTTCGTCACCTACACAAAGTATGAGTTCACCTGTACCAACATCAAATTTAGTCCTAGCAGTTGCTAAAAAGGGTCTTCCTAAAATTAAAGGAATATTGTTCCTCATCCATGTCTAAAACAACAAAGTCTATTGGGAATATGAATTTGTCAATTTTTACTAGTACATCTTCGATTATACCCCTAGGAATTCTAATAGTTTTATCAGCTAATTGAATGCTCATCCTAGTTTGTTTGGGTTTCTCGAGACCTAGCTGTTTAAACATTTTGTAAGGCATAACATTGATGCTTGCCCCTAAATCAGCTAAAGCATTATTAACAGATAAACTACCAATTAAACATGGAATTGTAAAACTCCCTGGATCTATTATTTTTTGTGGTAGTTTATTTTGCAAAATTGCTGAGCACACTGCATTTAGCTCCACATGTGACGTATCGTCTAACTTCCGTTTGTTTGTCAAAAGCTCTTTTTGAAATTTCCTTGAATTTGGCATCTGAGAAAGTGCTTTAAGAAACGATAAGTTAATATGTAATTTTTTTAAAAGTTTAAGAAATTTACTGAATTGTTCATCCGTGTTGTCTTTCTTCATCGCATTGGGGTATGGCACACGAGGTTGGTACTCTTCAATTATCGGTTTTGGTTTATCATGGCTTCCCTCAACCTTACCTTCCCCTACCACATTAACTTGCCTCAATTTTGGTTCATTTAACCCTTCACTATTATGGGAAGTAATAGCCTGAAGTTGCTCCTTTGGGTTAGTTTCAGTGTTGCTTGGCAAGTTGCCTTATGGTCGTTCTGAAATCAGCTTAACAAGCTGACATAATTGGTTCTTGATCCCTTGAATCGATGCTTGCTGATTTTTAAGCGTTGTTTCAGTGTTTTGGAAACGAGTTTCTAACACCGTGATGAATTTTGTTAGCATCTCCTCAAGGTTCGGCTCATTTTCTTGTGAGTAGGGTTGCTGTTGAAAGCTTTGGAGGGGTTGTTGTCTCTGGTTTCCTTGACCACCCCATGAGAAATTGGGGTGGTTCCTCCAACCTGAATTGTAAGTATTACTAAAAGGGTTATTTTGAGGTCTAGAATTATTACCCATATAGTGAACTTGCTCATTTTCAGCGCTCGAGTTGTAAGGCGAATATTCTATGTTGTCCATCCCTTCTCCATTCGTATCGTACTACATAATTGAATGTACCTACGAAGAACCACATAAACCATCAATTTTCTTACTTAATAGTTCTACTTGGTTTGATAGCATCATCACTGCGTCAAGGTTGAAAACACTGGCGGCTTTTATTGGCTTTGTCCTCGTGGCTTGCCACTGATAGTTGTTCAGTGACATCTCCTCTATAAACTCATAAGCCGCTTCAAGAGTCTTGTTATTCAGGGTTCCACCGGCGGCTGAATCGATCAACTGCCTAGTTGGGGGGTTCAAACCGTTGTAAAAGGTTTGGACCTCTAGCCACAAGGGTAACCCATGGTGAGGGCACCTCTTTAGTAGATCCTTGTATCTCTCCTATGCATTGTAAAGTGTCTCTAAATCCATCTACACAAAAGAATAGACATCATTCCTCAACTTGGCCGTTTTAGCCGGCAGAAAATATTTTAACAAAAATTTTTCGGTCATTTGTTCCCATGTAGTGATTGATCCTCGTGGTAACAAGTTCAACCACTGTTTAGCTTTGTTCCTCAATGAAAAGAGAAACAACCGAAGACAAATGGCATCATCAGAAACGCCATTTATTTTGAAAGTATTGCAAAATTCTAGGAAGTTCGCCAAGTGATTGTTTGGATACAAATTGTTGTATCATCTGAATTGTGTTAGGTTTCAGTTTGAAATTATTTGCAGCAATAGTAGGTCTAACAATACTTGATTTAGTTCCTGTTAAATTAGGTTTAGCATAATCATACATAGTACAAGGAGCAGGATTTGATTCACCAGGTTTGCGGCCACTATAAGAGGTAGCGGATTGTTATCAGCCATCTCTTTGGTAGTATTGGTATCGTCCTCTTGCTCTTCTTCTGTGTATTGTAGGCTTTGCCTTATTTCTCTACAGTTTTTGCAAATGGTACCTTCTATATCACTGTCAAAAATCAAGGGTCCTGATGGGTTCCTTCTAGTCATAAACTAGGAAAACCTATCATAAGCAAAATAAAAGAAAAATTAGCAAAGTTAAAGTAAATAAAAATAAATTGAAAATAAAATTAAGAATGACTAAAGTAATAAAAATTCAGTTTTCCTATTATTTCAGTTCCCCGGCAACGGCGCCATGTGGTCTGAAACCTTTAATATTTATTTAATGAATGATCGTGTAACACCCCTTACCCGAAACCCTTGCCGGAGTCAGGTACGTGGCATTACTAGACTTGACCATTAACTCGGGGAGTAAAAATTTTTAAAGCTGTCCAACTGCGTCACGCTGACTAAATCAACCATAACTCGAGTTACAAAACTCGAAATTTAGATCCGTAAATTTTCCTTGAAACTAGACTCGTATAACTATTCACCATAATTTTTCCAGAATTTTTCATGTAGCCAATTAGTACAGTTTATTCATCAAAGTTACCCTTATTACACTGCTTGACAATTCTGACCTGTCCTTACAAAAATGCAGTTATCTAATTGCAAAATTTTCATATGATGTTCTTATTTATACCAATGAAAAATAGATTCATTAAGGGTTCTACACATATAAACCATGATTCTTAATTATTTTTGTACAATTTATGGCAATTTTTCCAAAACAGAACAGTGACTCACGAATTCATTCAGAGCAGGTCTCACTAAAACTGAATTATCTCATAATATATAAATCTTTTGCCTACTCTGTTTCCTTCATGTAAAAATAGACACAATAAGGTTTAATTCCATGTCTCATTCACCTTTTAATTCAATATACCCTATTTTTGGTGATTTTTCTAACTCACATCACTGCTGTTACTACAAGCTGTTTTGTTGCAATTTATGAAAGACTAGCTTCTAACCAAACCTACCTACATTCCTAATTCAAGGATTCATTTCAGTATATAAACATTTCCTTAACAAAATGATTAAACTTTGATTAAGAAAGCATAAACCTTGCCATCAAGAACCAACATACACATCAAAAACACAACAACGTATTTAACTAGAAATTTAGCCATATTCGCATGGCCATTACATACAAAAACCTTAAAATTTCATCAAGACAAGGACCAAGTCCTTCCTATACATGCCTTCATTTAAAACCAAAATAAAAGAGTACCCAAAATGTAGATTGATAGTGTGAGCGACTTTCCAAACGATCCCGACGAGCTTGTAGCTTGCCTAATCTATAAAACAGAGGAAACATTTCACACGATAAGCTTGCTAGCTTAGTAAGTCCTAATTTCATAAAATATAACATTCAAACACTAACAATTCAATTTCTACAACTCAAATTGTACTATGCTCATTTTCATTATCAAACTTTCAATTTCATATCCATGTAACTAAGTATGAAATTGATAGGAAAGTTTCTCCTTACCCACATATTTATGATCGAAATATTATAACATGTTATTAATTATACAACTACTCTTGTGGCCGAATACACCTAGTCTTATAATTACATATTAAACGGCCAAAATCACGATACCACATCATTTATCAATAGAACCGAGAAATACATACCATTGGTAATAATCACTGAATCACTAGTTTACCTTATCTTAATTAAGTAAGAAACTCATTCCTACTTTACATACTCACCTGAGCCGTTAACTCGACATATTTGCTTTAGTTCGCCTTGAACATAAATTTCGGTTTCTATTTTGTAAAGCACATCACCGGCATCAAGCCTGCTAGGCGTAGAAGCCCGAATAATAACACCGGCACAAGGCCTGCTAGGCATAAAAGCCCGATAAATAACACCGGCACAAGGCCTGCTAGGCATAAAGCCCGATAAATAACACCGGCACAAGGCCTGCTAGGCATAAAGCCCGATTATGTCACCGGCACGAGGCCTGCTAGGCTCGAAGCCCGAATGTCAGAATATTTTTACATGCTTTTCACATTTCACTATACATATCGAATCATATACATTTATTCCCATTGCATTGAATAAATTTGAAATCAATCCAATCCATCATTATCACATTCGGCCAACTCATGGTTTTACACCAAACTTATACAAATTTTATCATTCACTAGATATGTAAATGATCTTTAAATATAAAGTAGCTCAAGAACTTACTTATTCACCTTACATTAGCCAAAATAATTTCCATCACATACTCAACATAAATCATCAACCAATATGTCAATATACATTCGGCTATGATGTAATTGGATACTAACATTCATAAATTTTTAATAGTCAAGATAACCATAATTAATTCTTTGACATGATTTAACTAAAGGACTTACCTCGGTTGTCGATAGTCCGTGCGCGAATCTGGCTATTCGAGAACCTTTGTCTTTCCCTGGTCTAATTCTGTCTTTCTTTGCTCTTGATCTAAAACACATTAGAATTTAGCTCATTTAATCTCATTTCATCTCAATTTAGTCTCAAAACACCCTAATGGGCAATTTACCATTTTACCCCTAATATTTCCCATTTTTACAATTTGGTCCAATTTTCACAAAACACCAAATAAGCAAAATTTTCCACCTTTATAGCTTGGCCAAATATCCCCCATGGCCATAGGTGTCCATGCATTTCATCTATTTGTCATTTTAACCCTTCACAATTTTATTCTTTTCAATTTAGCCCTATAAACTCAAAATCACCAAAAACTCCAATACAAAACTTGTAAATCCTTAACATACATTCAATTTAAAACCATCAAACATCAAAACTACCCAAACATGTCAATGGCCGAATCTTATATACATAATATTTTCAAAAATTTAAACATGGGTTGTATAGGATTTAAAGTAAACATTCCAAAAAATGCAAAAATTTCAAAAAACTAAACAAAACACATACCTTTAATTGAGTCCCCTAAGTGCCTAAATTCAAGCTCTAAAAATGGAGTTTCTAGCTCCTATATTCGGCCAAGGAAGAAGAACAAGTGAAGTTCTCTTTCTTCCCACTTAACCTTTTTATTTTATGATAAAACAAACATATATATTATTAACATTAATCTAATACATTAATATAACCATATACTAGACTAAATTAACATATAATTTGGACTTTTAAAGGCCCATTGCCGTCCCTTAATAAGGTTAATGGGCTAATTGCCCTTTTGGTGCACCCACTTAAAAAGCCACACTCAAATTAGTACGTTTCACTTTAGCATGAAACTTTCGCGTTTTCTCGATTTAATCCTTTTTATCAAATAGAGCACTTGAACGATTAAATTTTTCTACGAAATTTTCACACTCACTAAATTACATGTAACTAACACAAAATATAATATTAAAAAAAATATCTCTCAAGCTCGGATTCATGGTCCCGAAACCACCGTTCCGATTTGGGTCAAAATTGGTCTGTTACAGATCGAGCCTAGAAACTAGCTATCACCACGATTGAGGCAAGCGTACCTATCGAACAGTAGTATAGTTTAGTGGCAAGACCGGAATGTCGAACCCAAAGGAACCAAAAGTACTAGTACTAACTTTCTTTTTATTATCTAGCCTAAAATAAAGGGGATTGATATTTATCTAACTAATTACTAAAGTAAGGATGCTAAGACACAGAGAATGAATTGGGAAAATACTTTTGAGAAAACCAATTTATTAAAGACAATACCCGAGGAAGAATCCACCTAGACTTCACTTGTTATTTAACTCTGAACGAGACAATTTATTCACTTGACTTGATCCGTAGGATTCCCTAATTTATATTAATACCTCTTTCGAGGCTACTAATGTCTAATCCTAGGTTGATTAATTGAAATCTCTTTCTAATTAAAACCTCTAGTGTTCCTTTAATTCGATCTATGGACTCTCATATTAGGTTTGACCTTAATCCGGTAGATTTTTGTCATCCATGTAGGGCCCAAAATTTGCCCGGGCCCATTATAAACCATATTAAAACAGTAATAAATAAAATACAAAGACAAAATGAAAAAACAATAAACCCATTAAAGCCCACCTAAATTACTAACCCAATACATAACCCAATCCCAGTTGGCCCAAATGGCGCAAAACAGATTGAACCAGCAAAAACCCTAGGCTCTCCACCAGTGCCGCACACAACCCTAACAGCAAGCCACCCCGCGCCACGTCGCCACTGTACGGCCTCCATACGCTACACTCGTGCCTCCACGTCGCCTCGTACCTGTGCAAGAGAGCAAAACGACAGCAAATACAGAACAAAAAGAACAAAACAGAAAAAAAATTTGTATTTTCATTTTTTTTATGGAATTGGTTATATAAAGACCGAAGAAACCACTCTATTTTTTTATGCACATTGTATTACGCATACTGAATACAGAAAATACAAAAGAAATTAGAAATACAATTCTGAAAGGTGATTTTCGGCTTTGAATACTCTTTTTTTTTTCTTTCGCCTTTGTTGCTTTTTGAATGTTTTTCTTTTGTTTGTTTGTTCGTGTGAAGATCTAAACAGAAAGGAAAGGTTTTTACCTTTGTAAGTGAACCGACGGACCGCTTTCTTCGTCAAAATCAAAGCAAAGGCGGCCATTGAGGTCGGAGATGGTGAAACATTCGGGATCGATTTAAAAGGAATGCTGTAGACGACCAGAATTCGCCACTAATCGCCGATTTCCATGGCGCTTTGGTGGTCGGATGTCATTTGGATGCGACTGAAGGAGAGAGCAAAAAGGGGGCTAGGGTATTCTGATTTCAAAATCGGAAAGGGGGGTAGCCGAATTTCTGATTTTTTTAGGTTTTATTAAACTATTTAAACCACGCGAAACGACGCCATATAAGGCTGCCCGACTCGACCCGATTCAGAATCCATAGGATCCGCGCGTTTTCGCGGTGATGGAATATTTGCGCGTCTGGTCCTTCCTTTTTCGCGACGCTATTCGAATTAGGCCCTTTCATTTCTTTTCATTAATTTAATTTGGCCCTGAAATTTATCCGCCATTTCAATTTAGTCCGTGTTGAAACGCCGCGTTTAAGGGACTTGGATATTTGCACATTAGGCCCCTATTCATTTTTGCGCATTCTATTTTAGTCCCTATTTCTCTATTTAATGATTTATTTATTTTCAAATTAGCCCTTTGATTCTGTTTTGATTCCAATTGAGTTGATTCTGTTTTGATTCCAACTGAGTCTTCCTCACTTAATTTCTTTAGCTTTTCTAAACTATTATATATATATTATTCATTTTAAATTATTTTATAAAATTCATTATTTTTTTGTTTATTAAAATTTGTTTTACTATTTATTTAAAACAAGTCTATACACATTACTTATTCTAAACTTTTATATGTATTATTTAATTTAGATTTTTTAACATATTATATAGTTTATTTCAAATATATTTTACATATATTATGCTTGTATGTATTTTATTTTTCGTTTTATAGTTTTTATATCATTGTATTTCATTTTAAATTATTTTGTCTATCATTACTTTTATGTTTGATGATCACTGCTATTATGTGTATTGTAATTCTTATTTTATCTCTATTTGCCATTTGCGATTCAATAGTGTAGCATTTCACTTATTAATAATTACTCTATGTTGTATGTTGTTATTCTATCGCATTTTATTCGTTTAAAAAGTCATGCTTAAGGTCGTTCAAGTTTTAAAATCATTTTTACTCAAAGTTTTTTAAAATGAGGCAATGCTCGTGTTTGGAGGTTTCGAGAAAATCGTGCCCTAACTTACTGGGTTCCGATTCTTCTCGTTAAAACCTAGCAACCGAGTACCCTTCATTCTTTTAAATCAAAATGCATGATATTTTAAATAAAAAACTTATCCTCGGGAATTTGAGATATTGTGCCTTAACTCACTTGGTGTGATATTTTATCATCTTGAGATAACAATTTCAAAAAAAAAAAAAAAAAAAAAGGCAATATTTCGTATTTGGGAATTTTGAGAAATTGTGCCCTAACTTACTGGGTTCCAATTTTTCATAAGGCCCAAATAATCGAATACCCTTCTCAAACTTTATTACTGGTTTTTTAAAAACCAAAAGATAAATCCAATTTCAAGAATACAAGATGTTGTGCCTTAACCTACTGAGTACGAAATTTTATTTCTTCGAAATAAGAAGTTTTGGCATCCAATTTAATTCTATCCAAATATATCTTAAACAAACGGATCGTAATCCAGAATCTTTTCAAATTTTCGACATTAAGACATTAAGTAATCAATTAGGTACCAATTTTTGGGCGCTACGAGGGTGCTAACCCTTCCTCGTACGTAACCGACTCCTGAACCCGTTTTCTTGAATTTTTATAGACCAAAATATGATTTAATAAGTCAAAGTTTTCAATTTCAAAGTGATCTGATCACACTTCAAAATAAGGTCGGTGGCAACTCCACTTTCGTTTTTAAAGTCGACACCGTTTTTCAAAAAAAAAAAGGTTTCGATAGCTTGGCGACTCCACTGGGGACACCAAGAGAGTCAAGCGGTAAAATTGATTATTTCCTGTCTTTTCGTCGAAAATTTGAAAATTTGATTTGAAAAAAATTACTGTAACACCCCTTTGCCCGTATCTGAGCAGAACGGGGTTCGAGGCATTACATAGCTAATCTTGCTTAAATATAAAAAAAAAATTGGGTTATAAAATTTTGTTTAACTCTATCGCTCACACGTATCCAGCCTAAGAGGCCCTAAATATACTTCCGAGAAGTATCGGAATTTATCCGGGAACTTTCACGAGTTCGATAAACTTTTTAATAAAACAGGGGCCACACGCCCGTGTAGGCCTAGGGACACGCCCGTGTGCCCCTAAGGCATGGCCATGTCTCCTGCCCGTGGTCGACACTGGCTAATTTCACACGGCCTTAACACATCCGTGTCACTAACCCGTGTGCCAAACCTTGGCATTCTGACTTACCCACACAGCCTATACACACGCCTGTGTACCCTAGCTGCGTGGTGATTCAAATCCCAAGTGTAGGGTGCAGATTTCACACGGCCTGGGTGCACGCCCATGTGCTAGCTGTGCCTCCCACACGGTTTATGCGATTTAGTCCTTTTTTTCACGATTGAACACGAAATCGCTAAAATTAAAGCACCAAAATTTTCATGCATATGTGTTATCATGTTCTAACTCATAATATAACATGAAAATAAATTTTTCAAATCTCGAATTAATGATCCCGAGATCACTATTCCGACTAGCCCCTAAATCGGGCCGTGACAATCCTCCCCCCTATGTAGCCTCTTCTATATCGTGCCTTTGCCATAGGACATTCACTAGGGCTATGCTTTTGTTCCTTAACTGCTTGACTTCACGAGCAAAAATTCTAACTAGTTTTTCACCATATGGCAAATCCGGTTGTATCTCTACCTCTGTCGGCTCTGTAACATGCGAAGGGTCTGAACGGTATAGATGTAACATGGATACGTGAAAGACGTCATGAATCTTTTCTAACTCAGGTGGCAAGGCTAACTAATAAGCTACCGATCTTATCCTTTCAGTAACTTCATAAGGTCCGATAAAGCGCGGACTCAATTTGCCCTTCCGGCCAAATCTGAGGACTTTTCTCCAAGGTGATACTTTCAAGAACACTTTATTACCGACTTTGAATTCTATCTCTTTCCTTTTTAAATCTGAATAGGACTTCTGTCTATCTGAGGCGACTTTCAGGCAGTTACGTATCACTTTTACCTTCTCTTCAGTTTCCTTAACCAAGTCAACCCCGTGTGTCTGTTTCTCTCTGAGTTCTGACCAATACAAAGGCGTTCGACACTTACGCCCATACAATGCCTCATAAGGCGCCATCTTCAAACTTGATTGAAAGCTGTTGTTGTAGGGAAATTCCACCAATGGTAAGTATTTCTCCCAATTACCATGGAATTCCAAAACACAACACCAAAGCATGTCTTCTAGTATCTGAATTACCTATATCTCGATCGTCGTCGCTTTGGATAGAAAGTCATCTCAAACTCAATTTCTTGCCCAAAGCTCCTGTAGCTTTTTCTAAAACCGTGATGTAAATCTGGGATCTCTATCTGAAATGATTGACAACGATACACCATGAAGTCTTACTATCTCAGACATGTACAAGTCTGCCAATTTATCGAGTGAATAGTCGACTCGCATTGGTATAAAGTGGGCTGACTTAGTGAGTCTATCAACCACTACCCGTACTACATCTTTCCTCTTAGGAGTCAATGGTAAACCCGTCACGAAGTCCATAGTAACACGGTCCCACTTCCACTCAGGAATCATAAGGGGCTGAAGTAAACCCAGAGGTACTTGATGTTCAGCCTTCACTTGCTGACAAATCAGGCATTTTGATATAAATTCGGAAATATCTTTCTTCATACCCAACCCCCAATACCATTTCTTCGAATCATGGTACATCTTTGTGCTGCTTGGGTGTACATTCAAACATCCGTTATGTGCTTTATGCAAAATTTTATGAATGAGCTCATCATTCCTGGGTACACAAACTTGATCTCGAAGTGTTAGACATCCATCATGATTTACTCGAAAGTCTGTCTCAATGCTCGACTCACATAAAACTCTCTTGGCTTGCAAACTGTTATCATCCTTCTGAGCTTTACAAATCTCTTGGAGAAACAATGGTTTAGCTCTCAACTCGGCTAAAATGGAACCATCATCTAACAAGGTCATCTAAGTGTTCAAGGCTTTTAGTGCAAATAATGATTTTCTGCTCAAAGCGTCGACGACTACATTTTCCTTTCCCGAATGGTAGTCAATTACCAACTCATAATCTTTAATTAGCTCTAACCATCTTCGTTGCCTCAAATTTAATTCCTTTTGAATCATCAAATATTTTAGGCTTTTGTGGTCAGTGAAAATCCGACATCTTTCACCATATAAATGATGTCTCCAAATTTTTAGTGCGAACACGATTGCAGCCAACTCTAAATCATGAGTCAGGTAGTTATTTTTGTGCGGCTTCAACTACCTAGAGGCATATGCAATCACTTTACCCTCTTGCATAAGTATACAGCCCAATCCGTTCAAGGACGCATCACTATAAACCATAAATTCTCTTCCCGACTCTGGTTGTACCAAAATAGAAGCCTCAATCAACAGTGTCTTCAGTTTCTCAAAACTCTATTGACACTTTTCCGTCCAGTCGAACTTTACATCTTTTTGCAGAAGTCTCGTCATCGGTGTAGCTATCATGGAAAATCCCTTAACAAAATGCCTATAATAGCCTGCTAGGCCTAGAAAACTCCTCACTTTAGTTACACTCCTCGGTGGTTTCCATTCAACAATTGCTAAAATTTTACTCGTGTCGACTCTAATCCCATATCCCGAGATAATATGCCCCAAAAATCCCACTTCCTTGAGCCAAAATTCACTCTTATTGAATTTGGCATACAATTGTTTTTCTTTCAAAACTTGTAGAACTATACTCAAATACTCTGCATGATCATTCTCATCTCGAGAGTAGACCAATATGTCGTCGATGAAGACCACAACAAACCTATCCAAGTACGGTTGAAAAATGCGATTCATCAAATCCATGAAGATCGAGGGGGCATTTGCTAGACCAAAAGGCATGACCAAAAATTCATAGTGGTCGTGCCTAGTTTTAAATGCGGTTTTTAGTATATCCGAGTCCTTGACTCTCAATTAATAGTACTCTGACCTCAAATCTATCTTGGAAAATATTGTAGCTCCCTTCAGTTGGTCAAATAGATCGTCGATTCTCGGCAACGGGTACTTATTCTTTATCGTCACTTTATTGAGTTGCCGATAGTCTATACATAGTCTCATGGAACCATCTTTCTTCTTCACGAATAGAATGGGAGCACCCCACGGAGAAAAACTCAGCCTCGCGAAACCCTTATTCGTTAATTCTTGCAACTGTGCTTTCAACTTTTTCAGTTCAGTTGGGGCCATTCTATAGGGAGCAATAGAAATAGGGGCAGTACCCGGGGCTAATTCAATCCCAAATTCAATCTCTCTATCCGGAGGTAGCTCTAGCAACTCTTCCAAGAAAATATCTAGGTACTCGCATACTATGGGTACTGACTCAATTTTCAATTCAGACTCTTTAGTGTTCAACACAAAGGCAAGATAAGCCTCATATCCCTTCCTTAGGTACCTTTGAGCAGACATGGTTGATATCACCATTGGTGATCTATTCAGCTTATCTGATTCAACACGAATAAAATTACCATTTTCATCTCTCAACTCGATATGCTTCTTCCCACAATTCACAATTACACCATGGGTAACTAACCAATCCATCCCGATAATGACATCAAATTTGTCAAATGGTAATAACATAAGATTGACTGGGAAACAATTAATCATCAAAGGGCACCCTTTGCAAACTCTATCAACCAACACACACTTACCTAGGGGATTAGACACTCTTATGATGAATTCGGTAGACTCTACAGGCATGTTCATACTAGAGACTAATTTCATGTATATGTATGAGTGGGTAGATCCCGGGTCAAGTAAAGCTATAACATGAGTATTATGGAGAGAAAAGATACCTGTGATCACGTCGGGGGAAGATGCCTCTTCACGAGCACGAATAGCATATGTCCTTGCCGGTGCTCTACCCTCGACTCTAGCAGCTTGCTCTTTAGAAGGATTCTTACTTCCCATCTCAATCCCCGGGTTTGTCAAAGGTCTTCTCCTTGTGGTACTTCCCGATCTTGCATTCTGAGACTTTTCTTTCTCGTCTACCTCAGGATATTATCTGATAAAGTGCTCTAAGAATCCACATATGGAGCAAGCTTTCTCATTAGCTCGACACTCACTAAAATGACACCTGCCACACTGAGGGCATTCCGGTCTACTTGGTCGAACGTTGCCCACACTAGCAACTGATATGGTTTGCCCTTTCGACCCCGAAAACTGCTTGCCTTCATCCCGGGTTGAAAACCCCGTTGAAGTGACTGATCGGGTAGTGAAATC
Source organism: Gossypium bickii (assembly GCA_025503065.1). Lineage (NCBI taxonomy): Eukaryota > Viridiplantae > Streptophyta > Magnoliopsida > Malvales > Malvaceae > Gossypium > Gossypium bickii. Next base: position 26,703,423 of record CP106714.1, on the reverse strand, counting down.
TCTCGATTTCTTAGATGAGGATTGGTGAGACTTGTTCAGTTGTCTCTTCCTCGAGTCACGAGGCTCATACTCAGCTCTTTTCTTCTCTTTAGCCAACTCCTCAGCTTTACAGGCTCTATCCACCAACACTACAAACTCCTTCAATTCGAGAACCTCCACATATAAGCGGATATCTTCATTCAATCCGTCCTCGAATCTCTTGCACATGATGGCCTCGGTAGACACGCACTCTCTTGCCTTACGAACTCCCATTCGTAGTCGCTCACTGACATACAGCCTTGCTTCAATTCCAAAAAATCCTTTCTCTTGTGGTCAATGAACCTCTGACTGATATACTTCCTCCGGTATTCCTCTTGAAAGAATTCCCAACTAACTCTCTCCCTTGGCACCACCGACACCAGGGTGTTCCACCATTGGTATGCTGAATCTCTCAGGAGAGACACCGCACAATTTAAGCACTCCTCAGGCATGCAGGATAACTCATCGAATACCTGGATGGTATTCTCGAGCCAGAATTCCGCTTTCTCTGGGTCATCATCCTTGTTTGCCCAAAATTCCTCGGCTCCTTGCTTCCGGATCTTATCCACTGGAGGCTTTTCTCTTCTCACCACCTCAACTACTTGAGGGGCTACTAGAGCGAGTTGAGGAATTGGTGGGGGTGGAGGGGGTTGAGCATTAGGATTTTCTCAGATATACTTCGTATATTAATTGCTCATCATGTGGAAAAAGGCTTTTTGAGCCTCTTCCCCCTGACCCAAGGTCTCGGGTCTACTATTAGCTGGCGCGGTCCCTTGAGTGGGAGCCGGCGCGTTACTCGCAGCATCATTAGCTGCAGTTCTGTCCAGATCGAAATCCATATACTATATAGAACATAATTTAATACGTTAGGAGCCAGCACACTATCATTACTCAGACACTCTTACATATGGCATGTATAGCTAGACTTATACTTACGCTACGTTAGTCCTAGAATCGACTAAACCGTAGCTCTGATACCAATAAATGTAACACCCTTTGCTCGTATCCGAGCCGGAACAGGGTTCAAGGCATTACGTAGCTAATCTTGCTTAAACATAAAAAAATAAGGTTATAAAATTTCATTTAACTCTATCGCTCACACATATCTGGCCTAGGAGGCCCTAAATATACTTCTGAGAAGTAACAAAATTTACCCGGGAACTTTCACGAGTTCGATAAACTTTTTAATAAAACAGGGGCCACACGCCCATGTAGGCCTAGGGATGCGTTCGTGTGCCCCTAAGGCATGCCCGTGTCTCCCGCCCGTGGTCGACACTGGCTAATTTCACACGGCTTTGACACATCCGTGTCACTAACCTGTGTGGCAAACCTTAGCATTCTAACTTATCCACACGGCCTATACACATGCCCGTGTACCCTAGCCGTGTGGTATTCAAATCCCAAGTGTAGGGTGCAGACTTCACACGGCCTGGGTGCACGCCCATGTGCTAGCCGTGCCTCCCATACGTGCTAGACTCATGCCCGTATGTCTAGCTGAGTGGGCAATTAGCAGGCTATATACCAAGCCTTTGCCACCTTAGAATGCACACATACATATTTCTACTCAAAATAATACAATTCCTATCCCATAAGCAAGTCTAAGAACTCATTTCCAACATACAAGATGATTAAAGGGATATACATTTCATGAATTTCATCTCCATTGAACAAAAGAGTTTGTCAAATATTTGCCTAACTCATAAGGCCATTTACAAAACGACTTTTACTGACTTACATAGCCAACACTTTGACTAATAATTACAACTTAACAAAATATTCAAGTCCTATACTTGCCATACTCAAAATAAGTCTAAAATTGTTATACCAAAGTGCTGTCGATAGTGTGACTTCTAAACTCCTACGGCCACAATACTCGAGTTACCTTGACAATACTACATGAAAGAAGGGCAATGGAAAAAGGGGTAAGCATAAAGCTTAGTAAGTTGCATGGAAATAAATAACAATCATAATGCTCATAAAATAATCCATCCACGGTATTAGTTAACTGTACACCAGTCAAGGCTTCTTGACGATACTTACTTACAATTTCCCTTATCTAGCACATACCGTGCCACATATCGAACCGATTCTTCGTGACTCATTCATGAGTACCTGTATTCATTCGTTCACATGGCTTAACTATCATTCACATCTCCACTTCTAAATTAATCTACTTATCCCACCACTCACAAGGGATAGTCAAAGATGTGTGTTTATAACCACTACTGCAAGTATAAAGCCAATGCCACATCCTCAAGGTGGTCTTACATGGAGTCTCCTCTAGATGCCAATGCCATATCCCGGACATGGTCTTACATGGGATTACCTCTAGGTGCCAATGCCATATCCCGGATATGGTCTTATATGAGATTACCCTTCATGTATCGATGCCATATCCCGGATATGGTCTTATATGGGATCTCAACTCGGTGCCGAGGCCATGTCCCGGACATGGTCTTACACGGGACTTTATTTATTTCATATTTCAATTATAACATTTCTATAATCAATATGGCCCATTAGGATCCAACATCTCATTCACGTTAACTACTCAATTTAGTAATGCATCATGCTTTAATATAATGCCAAGTGTTTCTCAACATGCTAATATGAATGTTACATGAATCACATACAACTTACCTCGTTTTCAAAATGAGCTAGTTCCTCGGTTCAGTCCAATACTTTATTCTTTCCTCAATTGAGGTAGATTCTTGACTCCGCTTGCTCTATAATAGCAAATTAGCTCATTTTAATCGCTACATTAATATAAGCATTCAATAATCATGCTTAAGCAAAATTACCATTTTACCCCTAAGCTCAGAAATAAATTCTAATCACATTTCTGCCTTCAATAAGCCTAGGTAAACATTTAATCCTCTTAAAGCTATCATCAAAAATCAATATTTCACATACTTACTACAAAATTTGTAACCTTTTCATCAAGGTCCTATTTGGTGTTTTCATGCTAACACCTTTCACAAAAGTTGTTCATCTAACAATTAAGACTCAATTTCGTCCATAAAAATGCAGTAAATAATAATGATAACTCTCATGGCAAAAATCTAAATTTTACACAATATTGCACAATAGTCCCCTCATTTGAAAGCATAGGCTTTAGGGGTCTCAAAAGTACAACTATTACTAAGAAAAATCATCAAATTCACTTACAACAATGGAAGGAAGTTTGCTGAAAATTTAAGCCTTCAAAACCCCTATTCTTGCTTGAAATTTCTGTGGAAGAGATGAACAAGGAAGATGATATTTTCTCTTTCTTTATTCTAATATTAAACTAGTCAAATTTTTGTCACCAACTCTTACTAACTATGACCAAATTTGTCCATCTTTGTCTCCCTTTAAGTCTATGGCCGGCCAAGCACATGACAAGGGCTAAATTGCCTTTTAAAAACCTCAATTTAAAAATTTATGGCTATTTGGCACCTTTAGAAATTAAAAAAATGGAACTTTTGCACTTTATGCGATCTAGTCATTTTTTTCACGATTGAACACGAAATTGCTAAAATTAAAGCACCAAATTTTTCATGCATATGTGCTATCATGTTCTAACCCATAATATAACATGAAAATAAATTTCTCAAATCTCAGATTAATGATCCCGAGATCACTATTTCGACTAGCACCTAAATCGGGCCGTTACAATTACGATCCTTTTCATCCCATTTGCTTGTGTCATCTCATTTGATGGTTGTGGTTCGAGTCTTATAGAATATTTTTGCATCATTTTGCATGACCGCTGGGTCACACCTTTTAAGTGGGAGTGAGAAGCTACTCCTTCGTGAGGTTTTCACCTCCGTGCAGGATAGTAAATCGGTTCTGGGATACATCCGTACCTATGTCTTCATGAGATTTTCATCTCCGTGCAGCCATAGGGAAATGTGTCCCCCTGAACCGAACTCCGTCCGTATGAGCCTATAATTGGTGAGGATCGAGGAAACTGCTGGTTCGGGTACCTCAATTTTAGAACCAAACCACATATAGAGAGACCTAGGAGCCCACCTTAGGTAGAGCTGCGCTAAACCTTACTGGGTCACCCAGATAGGTGCTTGTTTGTTTTCTTTTTTTCCATGCTTGAAATTTTACTTCTGTACTAGCTTTTTGTGTTTTATCTTTGTTATTTTGCATGCATTTCTACATTTAAGAGGTGTCAATTTGGGTTCGGTTGCTAAATTAGAGAGCTGGCCATGGAAAATGACTTTCTTGATAAAATGGAGGATAACGTGACTGTTCGAACTTGGTCAGAAATAACACAATTAGCAAAAGGGGATAGTCTAGCTGTGGGGCATGTGTCAGAGTTAGGGACTACACTAGCATTAGTGTTACACAAAATAATCTTCAAGAGTTAAAAGTGATATGGGATCAGTGGAACGATGAGACTAAGAGGTTGTTCTGCCATAATTATGGGGATTTGCCGTACTTACTTGGCATCAAGGTAGACAAGCAGTTATTTTGAGCCCTCACTCAGTACTGGAACCCCGCATATTGTTGCTTTACCTTTGGGAGAGTGGATTTAGTACCCACCGTAGAAGAATACACGGCTCTATTGCATTGTCCGAGGGTTCAAGTTGATAGAATCTATTCGAAAGCTGTCTATGTCCCAGCCTTTTGGAAGAAGTTGATGAATATAACGGGAATGAGTGAGCAGTGGATTACCGACAGGATTAAACAAAAGGGCAAACTCAAGTGCATCCTGTAGAGGAATTTGAGGGATTTGATCCTAGCTCATCCAGATATGAATAAGAGAGTTGATGTTTTTGCATTGAGCATCTACAGGTTGATGCTATTCCCTAGAGCTTTAGGGTATGTAGATGAAACGGTCATACATTTCTTGGACCGACTCAGTAAAGGGGTCACGCTAGTTCCTGCAATCTTAGCCGAGACCTTTAAGGTCTTTAAATGCATGTAGAAGATCCGAAGAGGGCAAGTTCGTAGGATGCGCTTAGTTGTTGCTCGTTTGGTTTCATAGCCACTTCTAGAAGGTGGATAAGATTTCTTATCGAGTGTTCTCTGATAATTATTCCCCAGTGAAAGAAATAGCAGTAACACCAAGAAGAGACAACGTGTCAGAAGAGAATTGGGTAGCACTTCTCCAAAATCTTCAAGAGGAGGATATTGAATGGATAGCTCCTTGGTTCGTGCCTAATGAGATCCTATTTTGATGCGGGAATTTTGATTGGGTTCCTTTACTCGGAGTTTGGGTAGCCATTGGTTTTGCTCTTTTACTAGTACTAAGACAATACGGATCAAGGCAGTTTGTACCGACAACACATGGTCTAGCGCAATGCGAGTTCTTGTATAAAGGAGATAATTACAAGAAGAGGATCAAGGAGATTTCCACTGCTTGGAATCAGACTCGTCGGATGAATAAGCTGACAGTAGGATCAATGGCTACTTTTGAATATAGTAGATGGTTCAGTAGAAGGATTAATGATAATATCCCGGTGCCAAGTTTGGGAGGTGTACGATCTATGGAAGAATATTTACGGGTAGTCCCATCGGAATTAGAGATAATAAAACAAGATTTTAAAAAGAAGAATCGGGAGCTGGAGAAGAGGATATAACAATTAGAGGAGGAAAAGACGCATTTAAGGTTAGACGCCGACATTCAAAAGTTAGAGGCCGAGAGGTAAAAGAAAGGAAAGAATAAGGTTGAGGAAGACTTGGATAGTTTAAAGACAGATAACAAAAAATTGCGTTTATCGTTGAGAACCGCTGGATTGGGGAAAACTTCAGAGTAGTGGTGACAAGAAATTCAAGCGGAAAAGACCATGGCTGATCAGTGGAAGAAAAGGTTCCAATAGGTTCAAACTCAGAGGGAGGCGCTAGAAAGGAGCCTATCAGAAGCCCAAAACGACAAAGGGGAATTAAAGGACAGAATAGCAGTGCTAGAAAAAGTACTCTACTAGTATAGAAATCGTAATTTTGCGGTTAAGCTAAGGGCAAGTTTGAGCAAAATCGATGAAATGAAAGGAAGAATAGAAGAGCTAGAATCTGCTTTGCAAAGTTTTAAGCTTCGGCTAGAGTTTCTTGAAGTGAATGAGGGGGTTTGGAAGGAACAACTTCATCACTCTTAGAGTCAAGTTAGGGATCGAGATTACATTATGGGTGAAGCCGTGGCTCAGATCCGGGAGGTAGCTGCCCATCTGCAAACCTTGGCGCTTCAGCCGACACGAGTGAGTGTGTGAAGTACTGATGAAATCGATGCAGAGGCCAAGAGCTAGCTTCTTTGCTTAGAAGTGTTAAAAATCTGAGCATTAGGGAAAAGCCGTATTTGTAATCCGTTTTATGTAAAGAGCTTTGTTTTCTAATAAAGTTTTCTAAATGGAATTGAATCAGAATCAACGTCCACCCTTACGGTACAAGAAGGAAAACTAAAGCAATGGATAAAAGAATATAAAGGTTGGAACAAATACAGAAGGACATGCAAGAACAGATGCAAGCACAAATGCCAGAGCAGCTGGTTAAGATCTAGCAAGATATGATGAACAAAATGATAGAATCACATAGGAATATGATGACCCAAATGACTCAGATGACGCAGCTGTTAAATGGGCTTATGGATAAAGGAAAGAGCCCCAAGGTTAATGTCGAGGAGAATACTGAGTATCCTCAACATCCCCCTGGTTTTACTCCACCCCATGTGCAAACTCGACCTGAAAGGCCACCTGTCATGATCAAGCCTCAACAGTTCCAAGCGGGTGCTTCAGTAAACCTCCAAACTGGCTCAGGCTCAGGAGAAAATCCAATCATTACTAATGTCCCTGATTTGGATGAGATAGGTGAAGGAGAGAAGACAAAAGTAGAATTACCAAAGCAGCTAGAAGATAGATGTAAATGGTTGGAGGAAAAGTTTAAAGCAATCGAAAGTGCTGATAACTACTATGGAATCGATGCCAAAGATTTAAGCTTGGTCCCAGACTTGGTGCTCCCATACAAATTCAAAATGCCTGAACTTGAGAAGTATAATGAGCCAAGTTGCCCCGAGGCTCATATTACTATGTTTTGTAGAAGAATGACGGGGTACATTAATAATGACCAACTGTTAATCCATTGCTTCCAGGATAGCCTGGTGGGGGCAGCTCCCAAATGGTATAACCAGTTGAGTCGTGCCAGAATTTGTTCATGTAGAGATTTGGCTCAAGCTTTCATAAAATAGTACAGCCACATGACAGACACAACACCCGACAGGATCACACTCTAGAACATGGAAAAGAAAACAAACGAGAGCTTCAAGTAATATGCCCAGCGATTGAGGGAGGTGGCGATGCAAGTCTAACCCCCACTTTTAGAGAAAGAGACAACCATGCTCTTCATCAATACTTTGAAGGCTTCATTTATCAATCACATGTTGGGGAGCGCTACTAAAAGCTTTTCTGATATCGTAATGTCTGGGGAGATGATAGAAAAAGCGATAAGATGTGGGAAGATTGAAGTAGGAGAAGGCACCAAGAGATCCACCCCGAGAAGGAGAGAGAATGAGGTGAATAACACGAGTACGTATAACAAGGGTCATTCGAGATCAATCACGGTGAGCCAGCCAAAAGCAGTAACCACTAATCATCAAGGTCCCCCGAGACAGGAATCCAACACAAGGGTGAACAACGAAAGGATACAGTTCACACCTATACCCATGACATATAGAGAGCTGTACTAGAACCTCTTTGATGCACATGTCGTGGCCCCTTTTTATTTAACTCCGCTGCAACCCCCGTTTCCCACGTGGTATGATGCAAGCGCCCAATACGAATATCATGCGGGAATTACGAGGCATTCAATTGAAAATTGCACCGCGTTCAAGAAAGTAGTCGAAAAACTAATAAAAATGGGGATCGTAAAGTTTGACGACCCACCCGTACCAAAATAGCAGGCAACCCCTTGCCTAATCATACTGTTCAAGGAGTAAATGGAATAGATGAAGGTGGGGGTAGGAAAGTCAAACATGAGGTTGCAGAAGTCAAAACCCCATTGAGACAAGTTTGAAAGGAGATGGTGGAAAGAGGACTGATCACATTGAATTCGGAAGAGAGGTCCGAATGAAAGACTAACCATTGCGAGTTCCATAATAGAGAGGGGTATAGAATCCAGGAATGCACCGAGTTCAGAGCAGTAGTGCAAAACTTGATGGATAATAAAAAGATGGAATTTTACGAGGAGATTGAGGGATCAGAAGAATGGGAGGTTTATGCTTCAGAGGAAGGAGCAACGGAGCAAGTCCAAAAGGGCAACCGCCCAGTAGTGATCATCTCAAAGCCAAGAGTCAATGAAGTCAGAACACAGGTAGCACTGTGAGTTATAATTCAAAAGCCAGCAGTTTTTCCCTATAGGGATAGCAAGAGAGTCCCTTGGAAATATGATTGTAATATAACGATCTGAGGAAAAAAGAATCCAGCTAGTGCCTCAAAGGAGGATCAAGATGTAGGTTCTCATACTCGTAGTGGGAGACGCTACGATCTAGTAAAAGGTAGAGCTCCAATGGTAGAGCAAGAGAAAGAAAAATCATTCGAGCTTGAGTCGCCCGTCAATGAGCCAGCGAGAGAGGAGGAAGCTAGAGAGTTCCTAAAATTATTGAAACATAGTGAGTACTGTGTTGTAGAACAGCTGCACAAACAAATAGCACATATATTTGTGTTAGCTTTGCTTCAGAGTTTGGAGGTACACAGAAATGCACTAATGAAGGTCTTGAATGAGACATATGTGGCCAATGACATCTCAGTTAATAAGTTGGACCGGCTAGTCAACAATATAAGCGCTGATAATTTCATTTACTTCAACGATGATGAAATTCCACAAGGCGGCAGAGGATCTACTAAGGCTTTGCATATTACTACTAGATGTAAAGGGTACACACTGCCAGGGGTTTTGATAGACAACGGATCGGCGTTAAATGTATTACCTTTATCCACATTGAACAGATTACCTGTGGATAGTTCCTACATAAAAGAATGTCAGAACATAGTTAGGTCATTTGATGGCACGCAAAGAATAGTTATGGGGAGGATTGAAATACCGCTGTTAATTGGTCCGACAACTTATGAGGTGGATTTCTTGGTCATGGATATCAAGCCCTCCTATAACTGCTTACTAGGAAGACCATGGATTCATTCAGCGGGAGTGGTACCTTCATCATTACATCAGAAGCTGAAGTTAGTTTAGAGGGTCGGTTAGTGACAATAAATGCTGAAGAGAATATTATCGCAGCTGTAACCAATGATGCACCGTATCTAGAGATAAACGACGAGGCGATCGAGTGCTCTTTTCGATCCTTAGAATTCGTGAATGCAACCTTCATTATGGAGGGAAACAAAATTTTGGTACCAAAGATCTCTAAAACCACTAAAATGGGATTGCAAAAAGGACGTAGGAAAGGAAGCTTTGCCCGGAAAAGGATTGGGAAAATATCTTCAGGAGAGAGTTGTGGCTTCGATGTTAAAAGAAAAGTAAGATCGCTTTGGCTTAGGATTCATGCCAGATGCAAAACAAAGAAAGAAAGAGTTGAAAAAAAGGCAAGAGAGAAGAAGGACTCGTTTCAATGGTGAAGAAATCAAGTGGGAACCCATGATAATTCCACACATATCCAAAACCTTTGTGTCGGGAGGGTCATTCACGCTGAGCAGAAGGAGCCAAAAGAAGAGGACATCATAGCAATGTTGGGCAATGTCTACATCAATGCCATATCCAAGGAGGGAGCTGGAAGAGGAAACTTGTCGGACATCAACCCCTTTGAGCCGGGGAGCGTTCTGGATAATTGGACTACAGAGGAGATTCCTATAGTATTTAGAACTATTTCAAAGTAATGTCCCAGAAAACTTACTACTCTAGGCCTAGAAGTAATAAGCATCTTTTGTGAAATAGGCCTATGGCCCAAAAATTTTTAATTCAATGAAAATGCATTTTTTAAGTAAATATTCTTTATTCTTTCCAATTCATCCAATCATATTATACAGATAATCATTATTTATTCCAAATATTCTTTTATTCTTCATTCATGGTCATGCCATACAAATAATTATTCTTAAATTTATTCGTTTTTTTTTTTGTATTCCTTTGTACTTACCATAGGTCCCCGGATATCAATGACATGAGTAATGCTGCTACGAATTTAGAATCTCCTTTTGAGCAAGACGTGTGTTTAGAAGGATCCCAGGACTTTGAAGATGACATAGACGGTGACTTATCTCCAGACTTGTTAAGAATGGTAGAACAGTAAGAGAAACAAATTCTACCTCATAAGGAGACAGTGGAAGCTATGACACTGGAGGAGAGGGAGGTGGTAAATATTGGAACGCGCTTAGCCAAAGAAACAAGGCAGGATCTCGTCGAGTTGCTACAGGAATTCAAACATGTATTTGCATGGTCATGCCAAGATATGCCGGGATTAAGCACTGACATTGTAGTACACTGCCTTCCCATAAAAGAGGATTGCAAGCCTGTTCAGCAGAAGCTCCGAAGGATGAGGCCAGATATTGTGCTAAAAATAAAGGAGGAAGTCAAAAAGCAGTTTGATGCCAGATTTTTGCAAGAAATCAAATATTCAGAATGGGTAGCCAACATCGTGCATGTCCCTAAGAAAGATGGGAAAGTACGAATGTGTGTGGATTATAGAGACTTAAATAAGGCTAGCCCAAAGGATAATTTTCCATTACCCCACATTAATACTCTGGTGGATAATACGACAGGCTATTCGTTGTTTTCATTCATGGATGGGTTCCCGGGGTACAATCAGATAAAGATGCATCCTCAGGACATGGGGAAAACTACCTTCATTACATTATGGGGTACATTCTGCTACAAAGTGATGCCGTTTGGGTTGAAAAATGTAGGAGCTACATACAAAAAGTCCATGGTAACTTTGTTCCATGATATGATGCATAAAGAAATTAAAGTTTATGTTGATGATATGATTACGAAGTCTAGAACAGAAGAGGAACACATCCGAGTTTTGAGGAAACTATTCCCGAGGTTGAGAAAATTCCAGTTAAAACTCAATCCAACGAAATGTACTTTTGGAGCTAGATCTGGAAAATTGCTGGGCTTCATAGTCAGTGAGAAGAGAATCGAGATTGACTCCGACAAAGTCCGAGCTATACAAGAATTGCCTCCACCGCGCACTCAAAAGGAAGTCCAAGGTTTCTTAGAAAGGTTAAACTACATTGCTCGATTCATTTCGCAGTTAACCGAGAAATGCGATCCCATCTTTCGTCTTCTGAAGAAACACAATCTAGGCGTGTGGGATGACGAATGCTAGGGAGCTTTCGACAGGGTCTAGAAATACTTGTCAAATCCTCCGATATTATCACCCCTATGCCGGAATAGACCATTAATCCTTTATTTGACAGTACTCAATCACTCTATGGGATGCGTGTTGGGTCAATATGATGATTCGGGAAGAAAAGAGAAGGCGATATACTACCTTAGTAAGAAATTCACTGAATGTGTGATGAGATATTTGCCAATTGAGAAATTGTGTTGCGCCTTGATTTAGACAACTCGGAGGCTGAGACAATACCTGTTGTACCACATGACTTGGTTGATATCGAAATTGGATCCTCTAAAGTATATGATGGAGTCAACTGCTTTAAATGGAAGGATGGCTAGATGGCAAATCCTGCTTTCTGAATTTGACATTGTCTATGTGAGTCAAAAAGCTGTGAAAGGGAGCGCAATAGCAGATTTTCTTGCTAGCAGAGCTTTAGAGAATTATGAGCCATTGAATTTCGATTTCCCCAATAAGGACTTAATGTATGTAGCAGCTGTGAAGGAAGACACCCTAAAGGATCATATTTGGAAGCTAAATTTCGAGGGAGCATCAAATGCTGTCGGTAATGGAATTGGGGCAGTGTTAGTATCCGCAAATGGAGATCACTATCCATTCACTTGAAAGTTGGATTTCAATTGTACAAATAATATAGAAAAATATGAAGCGTGCATCATGGGACTTCTGGCGGCCATGGAGCACAAAGTCAAAGCGCTAGAAGTATATAGAGATTCTGCTTTAGTGATCTACCAACTAAAAGGCGAATGGGAGACAAGGAACCCCAAATTGATCAACTACCGAAAGATAGTTATGGGATTAATTGAGGAGTTTGATAATATCACTTTTAATTATCTCCCACGAGAAGAAAACCAAATGGCAGACGCTTTGGCCACTTTGGCTTCTATGATCAGAATAAGTAAACAAGAGGACATGAAGCCCATTCAAATGAGTATCTATGAAGCCCCAGCACATTGTTACAATGTAGATGAAAGAGAAAAAGATGATCACCCCTGGTACCAAGATATATTGCGATACGTGAGAAATCGTGAATATCCTGAACAAGAGACCGAGAACGATAAGAGGACATTGAGAAGACTAGCCTATGATTATGTCTTAGACGGTGAGATCCTGTATAAAAGAAGAAAGGATCAGGTATTATTGAGATGTGTCGATGCTGTTGAAGCTAAGAAAATTCTGGAAGAAGTCCACGAGGGTGTTTGTGGAACACATGCTAATGGTTTCACAATGGCTAGACAAATTATGAGATTCAGATACTATTGGTCTACCATGGAAGGGGACTACATCAATTATGCTAAAACATGTCACAAATGCCAGATCTATGAAGACAAAATTCATGTGCCTCTTTCACCTTTGCATGTTATGACTTCCCCATGGCCTTTCTCCATGTGGGGCATGGACGTCATCGAGCCGATCTCTCCAAAAGCTTCAAATGGGCATCAATTCATCTTTGTAGTCATCGACTATTTCACCAAGTGGGTAGAAGCTGCTTCATATGCCAGTGTTACTAAGTCGGTAGTCAGCAGATTCCTAAAAAAGGAAATCATATGTCGATATAGAATGCCTGAGAGGATCATATCCAACAATGTGTTAAATTTGAACAACAGCACGATCGTGGAGGTCTGCAGTTAATTCAAGATCAGACATCACAATTCGTCACCGTATCCCCCAAAAATGAATGGTGCGGTGGAAGCAACCAACAAAAACATTAAGAAGATTGTGGAAAAATGGCTGAAACCTACAAAGATTGGCATGAGAAATTACCATTCGCTCTCTATGCTTATCGAACATCAGTCAGAACCTCTACCGGGGCAACTCCTTTCTCGTTAGTTTGCAGAATAGAGGCAGTGTTACCCATCGAAGTTGAAATTCCTTCCCTTCGGGTCTTGTCAGAGTTAAAGTTAGATGAAGCCGAATAGGTCCAGTCTCGATACGATCAGTTGAAATCAATCGAGGAAAAAAGGCTAAGGCTATCCGTCATAGTCAGATGTACCAAAAAAATGGTATGGGTTTATGAGAAAAAGGTTCTCCCAAGAGAATTTCACGAGGGAGGCCTGGTTTTGAAAAAGATCCTCCCCATGAAAAAGGATTTCAGAGGGAAATGGATGCCAAATTGGGAAGGACCTTATGTGGTGAAAAAGGCTTTCTCTGGAGAAGCACTGATCTTGGCTGAGATGGATGGAAAAACCTTACCTAATCCTATAAACTCGGATTCAGTCAAGAAATACTATACTTGAAGAGGAAAAAGGCCAAAGTGAAAACCCGCAAAGGGCGCTTTGAGACCTTCTCAAAAAAAAAAAAAAGAAAAAAAGAATGAAAAATAGAGAGGCCAAGGTGAAAACCCGCAAAGGGCTCCTTGAGACCAAAGGGGTTTTGAGTCAAAAACCCGAAAAGAGCGACTCAAATTGCAATCAACAATGGGGCATGCAGTAATCTTGTCATACCTGAATTAAGGAGGAGAAGAGATGTTACGTCTCAGACCATCAACAGAGTACTCTCGATCTCCTAAACACATATTGAGCAAAATGGTCTTTAGAAAGTCCGTACAGAGAAGCTCAAGTTGTGATATCTGGGGCATTTATCTTTTCCCCTCATCATTGTGTATTCTAAGCAATGTTTGCTTTCTTCAATTAACTTACTCTCTTCAGATTTCGTTTCTGATAAATTTCCACTTTGTCCATCATTTATGATTAGTTTCAAGCATTTTGTATTGAAGTAATGATTAATGGGTTAATAATACTTTCATAAAAGAAGTTTTTCATATTACTTTGAAAACTTATAAATAATATAAGAACCTGAAACAGAACTTTTATTTAGAACTCACCAAGCCTAAGGATTGGAAATGTTTGAGAAGAAAATTTTGAACAGTGACCATTTCTTCGAATTTGCTATAAAAAAAATGTCAGTTGAACAAGAGGACATGATATTATATTAGTGATACAACCTGGAAGAACAATGAGCAATGTCAATCCTAAGTGTTTAAAAAGGGATCATTCTCATGAAATTCTGCATCCATACAAAAGGGATCAATCTGATCATTGCATACTAATTATTCTACAAGGGTTCACTCTCATGACATTGGCATTCATGCAAATGTCATTCATAATACAATTATCTAGGAGCATTTGATTCATTCCGATCATGGCATCCTAATCATTATGCATAAGCATAAATCTATAAATCAATTCTACAGGTCATGTTCCCCAGAAGATGGTGTAACAAGATCAATGAATCCACGAATCTTATCTCTCTGAAGTTACAGTAGAGTAGATCAAAGCAAGCCTTATCTCCCTAAAGTTACAGTGGAGCAGGTTGAAGTCACAAGTATTATCTCCCTGAAGTTGCAGTGGAGCAGACTGAAGACAGTTAATCCTATCTCTCTGAAGTTGGAGTGGAGCGGATCAAAACGACAAATCCTATACCTATGAAGTTGCAGTAGGTTGGATTGAATTTATCATACAAGTCTCATCTCTCTGAAGTTGCAATGGAGCAGACTAAAGATAGCGAATCTTATTTCCCTGAAGTTGTTGTAAAACAAACTGAAGTTATAAATTACAAATCTTATCTCTCTGAAGTTGCAATAGAGCAGATCAAAGTAAGCCTTATCTCCCTGAAGTTGCAGTGGAGCAGGTTGAAATTACAAGCCTTATCTCCCTGAAGTTACAGTGGAGCAGACTGAGGATAGTTAATCCTATTCCCTTGAAGTTGCAGCAGAACAGATTAAAACGACGAATCCTATACCTCTGAAATTGCAGTAGGTCGAATCAGATTTATTAAGTTTTATATCCCCAAAGTTGCGGCGAAGCAGATTGAAGCTACAAGTCTAATTTCCTTGAGTTGGATCGAAGAGCTAGTTCCCGAGCCCCTAAAGATGCAGTGGGATGGAATGAAGCTATTCGAAGAAGAAAAGCACCGAAAGAAGTCCAAGATTCGAAAATCGGGCAAAATTGGCCCTTTTGAAGTCTTTGCTCTATTCTCGGTACACAACAATGAGGAAAGAGGGGCAGCTGTAGGGCCCAAAATTTGCCCGGGCCCATTATAAACCATATTAAAACAAAAATAAATAAAATACAAAAACCAAATGAAAAAACAATAAAACCATTAAAGCCCAAACCTAAATTACTAACCCAATACATAACCCAATCCCAGTTGGCCCAAATGGCCCAAAACAGATTAAACCAGCAGAAATCCTAGGCTCTCCACTAGCGCCGCACACAGCCCCAACAACAAGCCACCCTGCGCCACGTCGCCACTGTACGGCCTCTGTACGCTACACTCGTGCCTCCACGTCGCCTCGTACCTGCACAAGTGAGCAAAACGATAGCAAATATAGAACAAAAAGAACAAAACAAAAAAAATTTTGTATTTTCATTTTATTTTCCGAATCGGTTATATAAAGACCGAAGAAACCACTGTATTTTTTCTACGCACATTGTATTACGCATACTGAATACAAAAAATACAAAAGAAATCAGAAATACAATTCTGAAAGGTGATTTTCGACTTTCAATACTCTTTTTTTTATTTCGCCTTTGTTTCTTTTTGAATGTTTTTTTTTTGTTTGTTCGTGTGAAGATCTAAACAGAAAGGAAAGGTTTTTACCTTTGTAAGTGAACCGGCGGACCGCTTTCTTCGTCAAAATTGAAGCAAAGGCGGCCGTTGAGGTCAGAGGTGATGAAACATTCGGGATCGATTTAAAAGGAATGTTGTAGACGACCAGAATCTGCCACTAATCACCGATTTCCATGGCGCTTTGGTGGTCGGATGTCATTTGGATGCGGCTGAAGGAGAAAGCAAAAGGGGGGCTAGGCTATTCTGATTTCGAAAGAGGAAAAGGGGTGGCCGAATTTCTGATTTTTTTAGGTTTTATTAACCTATTTAAACCACGCGAAACGACGCTGTATAAGGCCGCCTGACCCGACCCGATTCGGAATCCATAGGATCCTCGCGTTTTTGCAGTGATGGAATAGTTGTGCGTCTGATCCTTCCTTTTTCGCGACGCTATTTGAATTAGGCCCTTTCATTTCTTTTCATTAATTTAATTTTGCCCTGAAATTTGTCCGCCATTTCAATTTAGACCGTGTTGAAATGCCGCGTTTAAGGGACTTGGATATTTGCACATTGGGCCCCTATTCGTTTTTGCACATTCTATTTTAGTCCCTATTTCTCTATTTAATGATTTATTTATTTTCAAATTAGCCCTTTGATTCTATTTAGATTCCAATTGAGTCCTCTTCACTTAATTTCTTTAGCTTTTCTAAACTATTATATATATTATTCATTTTAAATTATTTTATAAAATTCATTATTTTTTTATTAAAATTTGTTTTACTATTTATTTAAAGTAATTCTATACACATTACTTATTCTAAACTTTTATATGTATTATTTAATTTAGATTTTTTTTACATATTATATAGTTTATTTCAAATATATTTCACATATTTATGCTTGTATGTATTTTATTTTTCATTTTATAGTTTTTATATCATTGTATTTCATTTTAAATTATTTTGTCTATCATTACTTTTATGTTCGATGATCATTGCTATTATGTGTATTGTAATTCTTATTTTATCTCTATTTGCCATTTGCGATTCAATAGTGTAGCATTTCACTTACTAATAATTACTCTATGTTGTATGTTGTTATTCTATCGCATTTTATTCGTTTAAAAAGTCATGTTTAAGGTCGTTCAAGTTTTAAAATCATTTTTACTCAAAGTTTTTTAAAATAAGGCAATACTCATGTTTGGAGGTTTCGAGAAAATCATGCCCTAACTTACTGCGTTCCGATTCTTCTCGTTAAAACCTAGCAACCGAGTATCCTTTTTTCTTTTAAATCAAAATGCATAATATTTTAAATAAAAAACTTATCCTCGGGAATTTGAGATATTGCGCCCTAACTCATTTGGTGTGATATTTTATCATCTTGAGATAAGAATTTCAAAAAAAAAAAAAATACAAAGGCAATATTCTGTATTCAAGAATTTAGAAATTGTGCCCTAACTTACTGGGTTCCAATTTTTCATAAGGCCCAAATAATCGAATACCTTTCTCAAACTTTATTACTGGTTTTTTAAAAACCAAAAGATAAATTTAATTTCGAGAATATAAGATGTTGTGCCCTAACTTACTGAGTACGACATTTTATTTCTTCGAAATAAGAAGTTCTGGCATCCAATTTGATTCTATCCAAATGTATCTTAAACAAACGGATTGTAATCCAGAATCTTTTCAAATTTTTGACATTAAGACATTAAGTAATCAATTAGGTACCAATTTTTGGGCGCTATGAGGGTGCTAACCCTTCCTCGTACGTAACCGACTCCCGAACCCGTTTTCTCGAATTTTTATAAACCAAAATATGATTTAATAAATTAAAATTTTCAATTTCAAAGTGATCCGATCACACTTCAAAATAAGGTCGGTGGCGACTCCACTTTCATTTTTAAAGTCGACACCATTTTTCAAATGAAAAAAATAGTTTCGACAGTCCTATATCTAGGAGTGTGATCTCCGCTTAACTATGCTAGATCTACTCTTAAACAGGGACTTTTGCTCCTCTTAATAAGCACATCAATACTTGAATCAATATCCTGAAATATTAACACAAGAACTAAAAACGCATAATTAAGAACACATCAAGTATTTATCATACAGTTCAGGAAACAATAACAAGATCCATCTTAGGTATCATCCCCCTCAGGTTTTTGAGGGGTTTAGTTCATAATAAAAGAATACATCTCAGAAGTACTTAAATAACAAAACATAAAGAAAAACCCTGTAACCCCCTGAAGAAAATTGAAGGGAAGATCCTCAGTCTTGAGTGTGATTCCGGCTTCTCAGATGGATCAACTGGCTTTCTTCGAGTAATTCCCTAATTTCAACTCTCTCTGGCTTTGCTCCTGTCGAAAGCACTGACAGAGGCCTTCTGTCGAACTCTCTATCAGACTCTGACCAACTCCCCTTTTAGGTTGCCCTCTAGGGTGTTTATATAGGCTTTCGGAATGTCTTTCTTTGCCTCTAAGTATCCTTTTCTGAGAGGAATTAAAACGGATCAGGCAGGGACACGCCTGTGTGGCACGCCCGTGTGAATCGAGCCTTGGGCCGTGTTCGAGTCTGCTAAAGTGGCACGGCTGTATGGCAAACTTCAGGCCGTGTGGATTTCTTACGTTGGCCCATTTTCTCCATTTTTGGCCCGTTTCTCGTTCTTTTCATCCTCCTTTGCTCTTCTAAGTATAAAACATGAAATTAAAGGATTAGGAGCTTCAAATTCCACAATTCAAGGGATAAATCATCCACAAGTATGCTAAATGTAGGATTAAAATATGTATATATTATAGTTTATCACTTAGATTTAAAGGGCCCCGTCGTTCCCTTTCGACACGGATTTGCCGACGCCTTTGCTCTTCCGAGAGCAAATATGGCTTGCCATGTATCTTAAATCATGGCATGTAATCCGGCGCGTACGTTAACTCTGGAACGATGATCGATTCGCGAGTAGGTATATGATCATACCGATTTTCTCAAATTTCGATATATTTCGAGAGGAATACCGGCCAATTCGTATTCGATTGCAGTAAGTCGATTTTGTTCTCATCATCGAGCACCTCAGGTATCACGGGAATCGGTTGTTGGAATCCTAATTGTCGCTCTATCCATCTAGTGCATCTCAATAGTAGTATAGTTGACCAATGGGACCTTAACATACCAAATATTTGGATTTTGAAAGAATTCATTTGGAATTGCTGCCCAAATTGCCGGATCCTTGTATGGTGTCTATTGAAACTATATGAACATGATAAAAATATTAGTTATATAAATAATATTAAATACTAAATATGAAATGACTATATTATGTATATATATTTTATTTAATACTTACATGTGCTTCCGACTGTTGGTCTAATAGAAGTTGTATATCTTCAAGAGCGGTAGGTATTCCAACATAACTCACGGAATGGTTCCACCTAATTAAATAAAATTTTAGCATAAAATTATATTTTAAATCTATGTAATAATTGTAAAATCTAATATAAATTTTACCTCGTTATGGGTGGGAATGTATATGGGTGGTTCACTCGAGGACATAAAAATGGAAAGCGAAACCGAGCCTATGATTGTAGTAGTGATAGGCAACCTCCGATTTTGGCTTTATTTGGAGGCGTCGCCCCGCACATCTCCCGATACAATGTTGCCAACACGGCAGGCCCCCAACTAAGTTCGCTAGCTACTCTCAAATCAACGAGTTTCAGCACCCACCTCAGATGTACGAGGTTTTGTGACAAGTTTGACATCAAATGTCCTCCAATGATCTCAAGGATGTATGCCCGAGCATATCGTATTCTTTCAACTTTAGTAGAATCATTCCCCAACTCCAGGAATGTGTCTCGTAACCAGCCCATCTCGATCGAATCTCCGTAAGTATTACCTGAAATCGCACCCAAAAGATCGTAGCATATGGCTCCCCAATCAGCAGATTGAATGGACCTGGTGAGTACGGGCTCATCCACTGGCAATCTTAATTGTAACTATATGTCCTCCAAAGCGATGGTATACTCTCCGCATGGAAAATGAAATGCATGCGCTCAGGTCTCCACCTCTCTATGAACGCGCTGATGAGTTTCGAGTCCAACTTGCACCCCCTGCCTATATTGGCCACATGCCAAAAACTCGCGTCCCTCAAGTAATTTTCTATCAACGGTGATGGAGGACCAGACTTATTACGAATATAACATTGTAACACCCGATCTACAGGCTGTTATAAAAAATTATAAAATTAAAATTAATTAAAATTACATACATGAAAAAAAATATTAAATAATATTCAAAAATTGAATTAACCCTTAACATTTTCATTTGTTCGATGGAGATATATTTATGATCGAGACGAATTAATTCCCCGGCCATTGCTAAATCAATAAAATATGTTTGAACTTATAAAAAAATAATACTAATTTAGAAAAAAATTAAAGGAAATAATTAATTAAAGAGAGCTTTGAGAAATTTAGGGAGAAATTTGACAGCTTTTTTGAGAAATTTGGAAGAAATGTTGTGTGAAAAAATTAGGAGGGGGGATTTTTATAGTTTTTTTTTTACCGTTGGACCCCCTAATGGTCAAAATTTTAAATGGTCGTTGGTAAAAAACAGGGGCTAAAATACGTCCCTGAGGGAAAGATTTAGCCACGTCAACAAAGCGCGTCCACATCAGCTCGTTTTGTGCTGACATGGCAAAACCGCTCCCTCAGGGACGCATTTTGGAGTTTTCGGCCCATTCCGATAAATAATGAAAAAAGTGGCCCATTTCTATAAATAAAATTGGAAATGGGCCTTTATTGGTAAAATAGTCGATTATTTGTTTAGATAAATAATTTTTTAGAAAAAAAAAATTAGATTATTGGAATTTAATGAATTATAAAATAATAATGATATTAAAAATAATATAAATTATATGATATAATTACATTTGTGGAAATATACTAATATTTTTAAATATATATAAAATATAGGGTAAACTACCAAAATAGTCATTTTTGGTTGCCTAAGGTTATATTTTAGTCGTTTATTTTTGAAATGTTATGTTTTAGTCACTTACATTATTCCATTGTAACATTTTAATCACTGAGTTGTTAATTATTGTTAATTATTGTTAATAATTATTGTTAATTATTGTTAAATCATCATTTTAAAAGAAAATTTTAGGTTAAATTATACAATTGGTCCCTATATTTTTTCAATTTGAGCAATTTAATTTTTTGTCTTTTATGTTCTTTTAACTTTCCTTTTTTTTCTTTATTTTTCATTTTCTTCTGCTTCCCCATTTGTTTTCCTCTCTTCTTTATTTCTTTTAACGTAGTATTTCAATGTTTTCCATTTGTTAAAAGTAGTCCGCAAGCTCGCCTCACTGAAAAAATTAAATTGTTTAAAAAAAAGTACAGTGACTAGTTTTAACAAATAGAAAACATAGAAAATTTAAGTTAAAAGAAATGGAGAATGAGGAAAATAAAGGAATAAGCAGAAGAGAATGAAAAAAAAAAGAACATAAAAGAAACAAAATTAAATAGCTTAAAACGAAAAAATATAGGGTTTGATTATATAAATAAACCTAAAATTTTTGTTTGAAATGATGATTTAACGTGTCATGTCAGTTTAACATTACATCATTAACGACTTAGTGACTAAAATGTTACAACGCAATAATGTAATTGGTTAAAACATAACATTTCAAACATAAATGACTAAAATGTAACCTAAGGTAAACAAAAGTGACTATTTTAATAGTTTACCCAAAATTATATAAAAATAATATTTTGTAGTTGAACAATTTTATTTTAGAATGCTACCACGTGAAATACGATTATTGAAGAATTTAAAAAAAAAATTATAAGAATTTGGGTTTACACAAATCTTCCATTTGAAATTATTTACAGATTTTGTTATATAATTATTGAGTGAGTATTTTTTTTCATTTTAAAATAACATATTAATGAAGTTAATAGAAAATTTTATAAAATATGAAAAGCACAAAAACTAAATTATTAAAAATAAAACTAAAGATTAAATTCTAAAGGAGCGAAAAATATATCAACTTGTAGCACCTTTCAACATATATTAACTTTACAATACCAGGTTGCATCTTAATTTCAATATTGGCTTAATACCTCTTTTTATCCTTCTACTATAATTAAATTATCATTTTGATACATGTATAATTTTTTTTTATCAGTTTTACCCCTATACTATCATTATGTATACCTTGTCATCCCAGACCAAATTTCAGTTACAAAAGCTGTTCTGTTAATATCATTTTGTGACCAATGGCATGCTGACACGTCTCATGAAAAGAAAATTAAAAAATTGAAAAGATTATCAAACATCTAAAAAATCATAAAAAAATCAAACAAAAAAAAAATCTTGAAACTTTGAAAATTGTAAAAAAAAAAAATCATAATCCATTTTTAAAAAATTATAGAAAATTTTATATAAATTAACAAAAATTAATGTAGAAAACTCAAAATTTCTTTAAAATATATAAAAAATTCATTAAAATTGCAAAAAGAATTCCTAAAATTTCCAAACAAACCAGAAAATTCTATTTTTTTTTATGAAATTCTAAAATTTTCTAAAAAAACTTAAAATTAAGTAGAATACATTCTATAAAATTTTACTTAATACATATTAGTAAATTTTTATTATTTTTAACTAAGAATACATCAAATACTAGTCCATTTTAAAAAAGAAAATGAAATTTGCGTATTCCAGAAATGTGGTATTCTAGTAGATGAAATGGTTCGGGAGGCTTTAACCTGGAAATTATATGAGGGTTTAACCATTAAAAAAATATTAAGTATGCGGAATTTCAAAAGAAATTTTAAAATTTTCATAAAATTTTAAAAATATGTTAGTTTGGAATTTTAGTTTTTTTAAAGAAAATTTTAAAATTTTATGAACTTTTTTATTTAAAAAATAGTTTTTATTTTTAGAAATTTTATGATACTTTTTTCAATTTTTTATACTATGAAGGAATTTTGAGTTTTTACATTAACTTATCATTTTTAAAAATAGGTTATGAAATTTTTTAGTTTTTTTTTTTTTTAAATTTTCTAAGTTTCAAGTATTTTTTGGGTTAGATTTTTTTATGATCCCTTTAGTTTTTCTGATATATTATTTAAAATTTTAAAGTAATTTTTTACTTTTCCTTGACATATGGCAATGTGTCAATGGTTGACTTAATTTTTTCAATGAAAAATATTGGTGAACAAAATAAAAATATAAAGACTAAGCTCATAAAAAATAATATATATATATATATATATATATATATATATCAAAATGATAAATTAGCAATAGTATAGATGCCAAAAGAGGTATTAAACATTTAATATTTTTTCATATAAGCTTGAATTCAGCTATACTCGAAGTAGGGGTGAACAAAACGCAATTTAATTAAAAAAATAAAAATAAATTTTAAATTTTGAGTTATTTGAATTATTCGTATTCGAGTTGTGTTGAATTTTATAATTTGAATAACTTGAATAATTTAAATAACAGATTTGTGTAAATACTTTTTTGGTTCCTATCAACTTTGAAATGAATAAATTGATCTCTCTCTCAACAAAAATTACAAAATATTCAAAATAATTTTCAAATATTCAAAATAATTTATAAAATTCAAAATATTTATAAAATTTTCAAAATTTATATATTTTTTAAAAGATTATAAAAATTCTAAAAAATATATAAATAAAGTTAAAATTTTAAATTTTTTCTAAAATAATAATTTTAGAGACCTAATTAAGTTAATTAATGATTCAAGTTTATTATATTAAAATATCTTATTTTATTATTATTATTATTTTTCTTTGAAAAAGTTTTCAAATATAAATGGTTTCAAATTTATGTACTTTAACATGAAATTAGTTATACTAGAATAATATTTTAATTTGACATGTTTAGTTTTTTTAATTTAATTCAAACAATTTCACTCGATTCGACTAGACTCAAATTTCATTTCATTCGACTCGATTCGAAAAATTTCAAGCTAAGTTAAAATGATAAAATAAGACTTGTGAACTCGATTAACTCAAAAAATTTTCACTCGATTTGAACAGACGTTCACCGCTAACTCAAAATATTGGTTCACCCTTTATCTATTATAAAAAAAAGTTAAAAATGTTATATTAATTTTCATATAAATAAACTTAAAAAATTTTTAATTAATCAAATGAAATTCTTGTTGGAATACAAAATCTGGTAAACCTAACCCAGGCTAATCTGAGTCAGCTATCAAACCTATGGACTGGTCTAAAACTAAGTATAAAAATTATCTTAAAAAAGTATTAATAGCATCAAAACAAAAACAATATGGTAATTCAATGTTAAAAGAAAGAAATTATGTTGCATTTCATTTCTATAACAAACAATTAAAGTTAATCCTATCTCTTTGATAAGAATCACAGTATTTGTTGGAACATTGGCAGCAACATAACATGAAACAAGCTTAAATTTTCCTAAGAGAAGAAAGGAAAACCGATACAAGGAAACATAAAGAGAACTTGAAAAATTCTTTGCATTAACATAACAAACTTATACATGTAATCCAATTACATAAGGCAGTCACCTAATGTTTAATTGCTCCCACTATACTAGTCTAAAACAAATCCAAACTTATACACAAAAGAAGAAGCTGACATATCAGCTATTACATCAAATTCAAATCAAAACTAATCCTACTAACTTTGATAACAAGTTACAAGTTACATGCAAACTTGAACAAGTTACAATTAGGCCAAAGGAAACAAAATGCTGATGCTGCTTTTGGTTCTACTTCAATGCTGATCTGCTGGCTAAGCTGCTGCTGGTCTCTTGTTGCATTGCAGGCCAATGCTCAACACTCCTCCTTGGACTGTATGCAACAAACACCAATCTTTTTCCTTAAAGCTTCAAATCTAGTAGCACCGAGTGACTTAGTCAAAATATCAGCCAATTGATTTTTTAAGCTACAATGAACAAGATTCACTTCTTTTGATTGCTCAGCCTCTCGAACAAAGTGAAATTTGATCTTAAAGTGTTTAGTTTTGCCATGAAAAACTAGATTTTGGCTATGGCAACTGCTAATTGGTTATCAACCCTGATTTTAGTTGGTTCAGTCTGTTCTTTATTCAAGTCACATAGAAGCTTCTTAAGCCAAATGGCTTAATTAACAGCTGTAGCTACTGCAATGTACTCTGCTTCAGTTATGGATTGAGCAACAGTTTGTTGCTTCTTTGAACTCCAACAGAAAAATCCTGAGCCAAGGGTGAAGAAGTAACCAGAGGTGCTCTTCATATCATAGGCAAAGCCAGCCCAATCACTATCAGAATATCCAGTCAGCTTAAGCTCCTTCTCCTTCTCAAACTTAACTCCATAGTTCAAAGTTCCTTTGACATATCTGAGTATCCTCTTAGCTACTTTAAAATGAATGACATCACAGCAGTGCATGAATCTAGATAAAAGACTAACACCAAACATAATGTCTGGCCTTGTTGCTGTTAAGTATAGCAAGCGACCTACCAGACTTCGATATTCTTTCTTATCAACCCTCTCTTGATTCCCACTACTAGCCAGCTTCTCCCTTTGAGCCACTGGTGTGCTGACAGTTCTACTCTTTGTCATACAAAATCTGTTGAGAATCTTCAATGCAAAGGCATGTTGGCTAATGAAGATGCCTTGATCAGATTGGTTCACTTCCATACCAAGGAAGTATGTCATAACTCCCAAATCTGTCATTTAAAAAACTTCTTGCATTTGCACTTTAAATTCACCAATTAACTCATTTTTGCTTCTAGTAACAAGCAAGTCATCCACGTAGAGTGATACAATCAATAAGGTCTCACTTTCTGACCTTTCACATAAAGTGTTGCTTCACTAACACTTTTCTCAAACCCGAGCCTAGACAGGTATGTGTCAACCCTGTCATACTAGGCTCTTGGTGCCTGTTTCAAGCCATACAGGGCCTTTGTTGGTCTATAGACCTTGTCCTCTTCTCCTAGGACCTTGAACCCATCTGGTTGCTCAATGAAAATCTTCTCCTTGAGAAAACCATTAAGAAATGCTGACTTAACATCTAGCTCTCCAATGCTTCTGAGCAGCTAAGGCAAATAGAAGCTTAATTGTGTCCAGCCTTGCCACAGGAGCAAATGTTTCCATGAAATCAATGCCATATTATTGACTGTAGCCTTTCACCACAAGTCTTGCTTTGTGCTTGTTCAATGAGCCATCAGCATTGTATTTGGCTCTAAACACCCACTTGACACCTATGACTTTTTTCTGATCTAATCTGTCAACCAATTCCCAAGTATCATTCTTGTAGATCATTTCTAATTCAG
The DNA here is from genome assembly GCA_025503065.1 of Gossypium bickii. Taxonomy (NCBI): domain Eukaryota; kingdom Viridiplantae; phylum Streptophyta; class Magnoliopsida; order Malvales; family Malvaceae; genus Gossypium; species Gossypium bickii. The sequence continues at coordinate 26,677,249 of CP106714.1, read as the reverse complement.
CTTCCATGGCCTTCTTCCAACACTTGTCCATGGAAGCTTCTTCAAAATCTGAAGGTTTCACTATTGCAACATCACATCTTTGGTAGATGTCAGCAATAGTTCTGGTGCCTCTCACAAGAGCATCATCCAAATCTTCATTTCTAGACTCATTTTCAATTATTTCCAAGCTACTGTCAAGTTGATCTTCTTCTATCTGACTTGCATCTAAACCATTCCAACTCCAAACCTTCTCTTCATCAAACTTTACATCCTTACTCACTAAAATCTTATCTGTTGAAGGATCAAACACCCTGTAGCCCTTTTTAGTGCTGCTATAGCCAACAAATATCCCTGGAACAGCTTTTCTTTCAAGCTTGGTTCTCTTCTCAGCTGGGATGAGGGTATAGCAGACATAGCCAAACACTTTTAGGTGCAAAATAGTTGGCTTGAGTCCATGCCAGGCTTCAAAAGGAGTTTGTCCTTAACAGCATGAGTTAGCAGCTTGTTGAACAGGTACACTGAGGTATTAACAGCCTCAATCCAAAATTTGCTTGGCAGCTTGCACTCAAATAGCTAACATCTAGCCATATTCAGCATTGTTCTATTCTTTCTCTCACATACTCCATTTTACTGAGGAGTATAGACTGTTGTTAGCTGATGGTAAATTCCAGCTTGCTCACACAATTTCTAAAACCTTTCAGATAGGTACTCAGTGCCATTATCAGTTCTCAAAGCCTTGATCTTGCAACCTGACTGATTCTCAGCTAGTGCCTTGAATTTTCTAAAGGCTTCAAACACTTAAGACTTTTGCTTCAAGAAATAAACCCAACAAAACCTGGTCAGATCATCAATAAACAGCACAAAATACCTGCTATCATTCAAGGAAGAATTCTTCATTGGCCCACAGACATTAGAATGGACCAACTCAAGTCTGTTTCATGCCCTTCATGCCTTCTTGACTGGAAAAGGCAATCGAGCCTGCTTACCAAGCTAGCAAACTTTACAAACAGTGTCTCTGGTCTCAACTTTTTGACATGTCATCAACCAAGTTCAACTTGTGCAACTGATCAAGTGACTTATAATTAACATGGCCTAACCTTTTGTGCCATAAGCCTGCATTATCAGTAAGGCTAGTATAGTCTTTAATTTCAAGTTGATTCAAGTCCATCACAAAGCACCTTTCAGTCATGGCTACTGTAACTAGTTCCTTACCATGTGAGTCTTCAACAGTGCATGAGCCATTCTTAAAAGAAGTGAGTAACCTTTTTCTGCCAATTGTCCAACATTAAGCAGGTTCTGATCTATGTCAGGCACGAAAAGCACATCAGAAATCACTTTGTTACCTGAACAAGTGTTGATCACCACATTACCTCTGCCTTTAGCTTCAATCAGGTTCCCATTCACAATCTTGATCTTTGAGGCAAAGCTTATATTGAGGTCCTTGAATAGCTTTTTATCAGCTACCATATGATGTGTGCAGCCACTATCCACTAGCCAGTCCTTTTTGACTTTGTTTGAGGCTGCAAAGCATGAGGCAGTGAAGACATGCTCCTCCTAAGCTTGAAAGTCCTCAGCAGTCTGAGCTTGCATTTGCTGCTGAGCTTGTGCCTTCCCTTTGCTCTTACAGACCTTTTCAATATGGCCAAACTGTTTGTAGCTTCTACACTGGATGCTTGGCCTATTCCAATAGTATTTCTCCAAATGTGTAGTCTTTTTACAGTGAATGCATGGTGGAAACCTCTTCTTCCCTGCATCTCTTTTTGATTTTTCCCTTTTATCGAGCCAAGGTTTCTTCCCTTTCTGGCTTGAACCTGAGCCTTCTTTGACCTTTGCTTGGAACGCTCATTCAGGGTGCTCTTCCGGCCTATTGGCCTTTCTTTGCTCAAGTGCATACAAGGAATTTATTAGCTCAGATAGTGAGATAGCTGACAAGTCTCTTGAGTCCTCAAGTGATGAAATTTTTGACTCAAACTTCTCAGGGAGAGTGGTGATGACCTTTTCAACAACTCTACTCTCACTAAAGTCTTCTCCAAGGAGCCTTATGCTGTTGACAGTGGCCATTATCTTGTCTGAGTACTGTTTGATGGTCTCTGACTCTCTCATTTTCAGGTTCTCAAAATCTCTCCTGAGGTTAATCAATTGTTGTTGCCTTGTCTTATCTGAACCCATGAACTCCTCCTTCAGCTTCTTCCATGCTTGCTTAGGTGAGTCACAAGCCATTATATGAGTGAAGATCACTTCAGATACTCCATTATGCAAACAAGCCATTGCTTTGTGCTTCTTGGCATGTTCTTCACTGTGCTGCCTAATTTGTGCAATGGTTGGATTTGCCCTCAGTGGAGGTGGTTCAACATCATTCTCAACTACATTCCACAAATTATGTGCTTGAAGATATGTTTTCATCTTTACCACCCAAATGTGGTAATTTTCACTAGTGAACATAGGTGGCACTACACCAAAATAGACTTTTAGCGACGTTTTTAGTGGCGTTTTAAAGAAAAACGCCGCTAATATTACACATTAGCGGCGTTTTACTTAAAACGCCGCAAAAAAATGACAAATAGCGGCGCTTATTTTGAAAAACGCCGCTAAAAAGGATCTTTAGCGGCGTTTTTGGGGAAACGCCGCTAATAGTCCGATCTTTAGCGGCGCTTTTGGGGAAACGCCGCTAATAGTCCGATCTTTAGCGGTGCTTTTGGGGAAACGCCGCTAATAGTTCGATCTTTAGCGGCGCTTCTGGGAAAACGCCGCTAAAAGTCCGATCTTTAGCGGCGCTTTTGGGGAAACGCCGCTATAAGTTCGATCTTTAGCGGTGCTTTTGGGAAACGCCGCTATAAGTCGATCTTTAGCGGCGCTTTTGGGAAACGCCATATAAGTCCGATCTTTAGCGGCGCTTTTTCGAAACGCCGCTTAAAAGTCCGATCTTTAAGCGGCGCTTTTAGGGAAAAACGCCGCAAATAATTTGAAAGTTTTTGGGTATATATGAGTGATCATTAAGGGTTTCATGGGTTAAGGGTTAGGGGTTCTTACATAATTGTAAAATAGATATATTAATTTTAGTATATTAAATTAATTATCATTATAGTTTAGGGTTTATGGTTTAGCGTATAAAATTTTGGGTGTAAGGTTTAGGAGTTTCTATTTTAAATGTTTAGGGATTATGGTGTATAGTTTGTGGGTTAAAGTTTAGGGTTTCATGGGTTTAAGGGTTAACGGTTAGGGGGTAGGGTTTAGGGGTTAATGGATAGGGATTAGGGTTTAAGGGTTTATGTTGTATGATTTAGGGTTTATGAGATATAAGATAGAGGTTTAAGGTTTAAAGTAATTAGGCTCTTTTAATTTATATATTAAATAATTTATTACATAATTGTAAAATAGATATATTAATTTTAATATATTAAATTAATTATCATTATAGTTTAGGGTTTATGGTTTAGCATATGTAATTTAGGGTGTAAGGTTTAGGAGTTTCTATTTTAAATGTTTAGGGATTATGGTGTATAGTTTGTGGGTTAAAGTTTAGGGTTTCATGGGTTTAAGGGTTAATGATTAGGGGTTAGGGGTTTATGTTGTATGATTTAGGGATTATGAGATATAAGATTGGGGTTTAGGGTTTAGAGTAATTAATATCTTTTAATTTACGCATATAGATTCTAAACCCTAAATCACAACTCTAAACACTCGACCATAAACTCCTAAACTACAAACACTAAACCATTAACCATTAATATTTATAATTTAGGGTCTATGGTTTAGGATTAATCATTTAGGGTTTAAGATTTAAGATTAATGGTTATGTTAGGGTTTAGACCGGGTTTATAGTTTAGTTTTTAGTATTTTAAAGTTATGGGGTTTTGAGTTTAGTAAGTTAGAGTCTTAATAGTGTTTAGGGATTTAAGTATTAAGGATTTTGATAAAATAGATAAAAAACATATTATTTTAGGGTTTAGGTAAGCAATTAGATTATTTCTTTAATTACTTCTGCAACTTGTAATATATATATATGAGTTAAGGTGTATAATTTAGGGTTTAGAGGTAGGTGTATATATAATTTAGGGTTTTAGGATTTAGGTATGAGAAATTAAATTATAAAAGCTGTATAAATTAAATATATTGTTAGAAACAAAACAAAATTAATTTAAAAGAATCTAATTAATAATTAAACAAAAAATTTATTAATATTGAAGGTATTAGCGGCATTTTTGAGAAAAAATATTTTGAAAATATTGTTAGAAGGGATTCGGGTTTAGGGATTATGGTTTAGGGTTTGAGATTTAGAGTTTGGGATTTGAGGTTTGGGGTTTATATTTGAAACTTATTGTTTTTGTTTTCTTACATAAAATATATATATAAAAAAATATGTCATGTATCTAATTCTTTTAAATATTGCTCAAAGTTTCAAAAATTATTTATTTAAATTTGATATGAATTATATAATAACTAAATATAAAATTATAATAAAAGTCAAGCACTCTTTCATCTAGCCTCTTCTATTTATTATTTAACTAGTTTAATTATATTAATTAAAACATATTTTTAATTTAATATTTAAAATCTTTACAAAAATTAATAACACATAGAAAAAAATTAAAACAAATAACATAGAAAAATATATGTTAAAAATGAAAAAAAGTGAAAATACAATTATTTAAAATACTTTTAAAGTTTTTTAAGTATATGACTTATTATTGTTTAAATTATATATTAAATAATTTACTATATAATGGTAAAAGAGATAATTTTAATTTTAATAATATTTTAAATTATTTAAGAGATATTAGATAAACTTTATGTATAATAAAATTTTAAAAAGTTGTAAAAAATTATAAAAAAATATTTTATATTGAATTCAAGTATTAGCGGCGCTAGGTTAAAAGCGCCGCTATAAGTAGGCAATAGCGGCGCTAGTTTAAAAAACGCCACAAAATTTAGATTTTTTTGAAAAAACGACGCCGTTTATTTATGTCGTCTTTTATTCAATTTTATGACCCGATCGAAATCCTTAAGACTCTTCACCTTTTTTTCAGAATCCCTAAATTCCAAAAATCAGAGTCCTCCTCAAATCCTCTCCTGCTTTGCCGTTGATTCTCCATTCTTCCTCATCGCGTCGGCCTTCGCCGGCCTAAATTCCGAAGAAAAGCGAGAATGGCGAAATCAGAGCCAAGATGCGATTTCAACAATTTTGGCTAACCCATCTCCGATTCTTCTTCGATATCCACGAAATCATCGTTCGTGTCTTGGATCTTAAGCTCATCGCAACAGCTACACGTAAAGTTTCTTCCTATTCTTCAATCAATCTATTCTGTGTCTATGCATTCCTTTTATTTGATTAATACCCAAACAAGTTCTGGATTTATTTACTTCATAAGTTTATTGGATCTGTGCTATTTATTTTCAATAGAAATATTGTGTAGTGATCTTAACCTCACCGCAACATCGTTTCACCGATTATATTGTGTTGGGTCTTTGGTTTTGAAGGTTTAATGCAAGTGATGGGAAGATGAAGTTGAGAGCCATTTTTCCATCAAACATTTCATCTGAAATCATTACGGTGAGTGTCCGAAAAGGGTCTTGTCGAGATTCTTGATTATACCTCAATGATATCCCCAACAAATCTGAAAAGTAATCATTGGTTACCCTTTACTTCTCTCTCCTTGATTTTTTTAAGGTTTCTTAGGCTTGATGTTCAAATGGGTTTGGTATTTGATTGTAACAAAATGCGAGGTAGTATCTCCCGCACTTGAGACGGAAATTAAAGTCAAGTCAAAACGAGGAACATGACACTATTTTAAAGCCCAAAGCTTGAAAATGAAGCTAGATATGAGGCTAAGTCGACGTGTGCAGTATTATTTTGAAGCCAAAGCAGAAATTGTTTCAAAGTCTGCTGCTCAAATAGTACATGAGCAACGAACAAAGTAAATTTCTTTACGGTTTTTTTTTTAATGTTTGATTCTATTGTCTTTTAGAGTTGGTTCTTTATTAATTTTTACTTTGTTCTTATGCTTCCAGCATGGCTCCATCATCACGGATGGCAATGACAAGAAGAGTGCATCCTCTTGTTTCGTTGAATCCTTACCGGGGCAATTGGATGATTAAAGTTCGTCTCACAAGCAAGGGAAACATGCGTACCTATAAGAATGCTAGAGGAGAAGGTTGTGTTTTCAATGTGGAGTTAACAGATGAAGATGTAAGCGACTATATAGCTTTGTGCTTATTATTATTATTATTATTATTATTATTATTATTATTATTATTATTATGGCTTTGTACTTGTGGCATGATGCATATCTACTTGTGGGAGAATGAGTTCTAAGTGCTTGGATATTTGTATTTTGTAGGGTACACAAATACAAGCAACAATGTTTAATGAAGCTGCTAGGAAGTTCTATGAGAAGTTTCAAGCTGGGAAGGTCTATTACATATCAAGAGGAACACTAAAAGTTGCAAACAAGCAGTTTAAGACTGTTCAAAATGATTATGAAATGACTTTGAATGAGAATTCCGTGGTGGAAGAGGCTTCTAATGAAGAAACGTTCATTCCTGAAACTAAATTCAACTTTGTCCCTATTGATCAATTAGGCCCTTATGTTAATGGACGGGAGCTCGTTGGTAAGAGCTAATTCCTAGCAACTTTGTTTGACGTTTTAGATATATAGTGTTAAAAATACTTAAATTAAATTATTTACTTTCTAGAGGGGCCAAACTTTGAATTTTTCCATATAACTAAAGTCTTAAAATGCTTAATTTAATGTTTTACTTATTGGAGAGCCTTACATAGCAATTTCACCATTTGACCAAGGGGGCTAAGCCCCTGCCTCCCCCATTACACCTCTGTAGATATGCGTATGGTTAATTTTTTTCCTATGTTTTTCCTTGTATTTGGAGAATCTTTGGCGGTGATATCTCCTATTCTTGTTTTGGACACGGATACTTTAACAAAAATAATGAGTCCGAGCAGCATAGACAGTAAGAAATCATTTTTCTTTAATGTGCTTTGTTGAAAATTTCAGACTGAAATCATTTTTGAGTAATTTATCGTTGTTTTCATTGTTGAATTTCAGAGGGATCCATTGCGGATATTTTATGAAACAATGTACCAAAGAATTTCCCATAGTGAAATGGCACACTGCGTAAGACATAATTCCCAAATCTGCATTTACTTTTTATGGGTAATGTAGTTCATTTCGTGGCGTGTTGTAGTTCTCAGAATGTAACCCCCTGTTTGGTCCTTCTCTCAGCGGCGCTACTGTGATGGGTTTTGTTATATTGGGACGTAGGATCGTATAAGATGAAGCGGAAGAGCGAGAGCTTGCAAACTGAAGGTTACCATGGATGATAAGGTTAGTTGTTTGCTTATGTTTTTCTATTATTGTTGTCAATATTTGGAAATTGAATTATCACTTGTCTCGATTTATTATGTAATCGATCACCGTAATATATAAGTTGTCCCTGCTGCTTCATAATTTAGATCCATTTTTGCTCTAGGGTTCACGTTGAAATTGAATTTCACTCCCTTTTATACAAGACTATTTATGATCCTTTCCATTTTTGTTGCGTCATCTCTTCAAGCTTCTCAATGGCTAGTTGAGATCCTTTGTTTGATTGATTTGTCTGAGTTTTTACTCTGCATCTTTACGAATTTCTTGCTCTGGAAATTTAACTCCCACGTTACTAGCTGCATTCAAAACATGAATGGGCCTTTTGCCTTCATTTTTCAAAATAGAACCACTCTCTTTTCCTTTTAGCTCTACATAATGTCCAATTTCTTCAAAACCAGGTCCACCTTTTTTTTTTCTTTTTGATTATAAAGTCTAACCTTCCCTTACCTCTTTTCCCTCTTTATTTGTTTAGCTTCAGCATGAATCAATAATGGTCAATTTCTAGAGGATCACTTGACTTAGATGAAAGTCTACCTTTTTCTCTCCCTGATGTTTATTAAAAATTAATCAGTACAAGGTAAGATTTTGGAGTTATTATTTATTTATTGGGCATGCGATTTCAGCTGAAATATTCACCTTGTACTGATTGAAATATTCACCTTCTTTTATATATATATATTATATATATATAATATGGCAAAATTTACAATAAGTTAATCCAACACTAGTTTGATTGAGAAAAGATAATGAAAAATATTAACATATTATAAGCATATTTATTTATTTACTTCAATGATTTTTTAGAATTAAATAAATTATATTACAATAATCTTGAGATGAATGTGTGATTAAGTGAGAGATTTAATCCGTTTTGGTTGTAGATTTGCTGGATAAAGTTTTTATATTTTTTCCATAAATTTGCGAATAGGGATAGTAATGAAGCGAGGTTGAGAGATGTTGTTAGATCTATCAACACTTTGTAATTGGTATTTTTGTTTCACCATCCGTCTTACTCCATTATGAAATTGATGTTGGATGTATCTCGACCCAAATCAATTTGAGTTTTGCTATTTATTTATAAGTATAATAACAAATTTAACCCTTAATATATACCTCTATTGTTTAATTAGCCCTAAGTTATATTTCACCTTCAACATTTAAAAAAAAAAGCTGAATTACTTTTTTTTTAACAAAAATACTAACTAAAATATTAAATTTTTTAATATTGAAGCCAACATAGCAATTCACATGTACTTCATGTATTTTTTATTTTTTGAGTTTTTATGAAATTTTTAATAATTTTTTTATTTTTGTAATTTTTAAATTATTTATTGACATGGCATATAAGACAAATAGTGACATGCTTACGTGAAGTACACATGGATCGCTATGCATATTACCATGCCAACATCATTAAAATTTTAATATTATAGTCAACATTTAAAATAATAATAATTTAACTCTTTTTGAAAGCAAAAATTGAAAGCAAAGCATCAAGGAAAGAGTATGTTCATCTTCTTGCGAATGCCATAAATTGTCTTTTGTGAGCAGAGGCTTTGGTGAGTGATTACCCCACACATGCACGCACCGTTAGTTCAATATTCAAATTGGTTTTTAATGTCAGATAATATACTATTTTTAAATTGGTTCTTGCTAGTGGTGGAAAGCTTTGGAACTTTCTGTTGCTATTTGGTGCTAAACCAATTTGGAAATGTTAATATGAACAATTGTTGTGATATTTTAAGTCGAAAACAACTCAAATTTTTAAAATTTTGTACTTTATTTTAAAAATTTGTTTCTTCTCTGTTTTCCAGTTCTTCATCATGGCATGCATGTGTAGCATTAAAATATTTTGAGAAAATTAGGTTTATTGTATTTTTTTCTAGGTTGCTTGCATCTTTGAACTGTATCGATGATTGAAGAACCCAGCCTATTCCTACCATCCCTTCGGATATGATAAAGATGAAACTTAATTTAGTAAAACTTCCTGCAAATTTATTTACAATAATTTGGAGGACATCTCTTCTTTTGGTTAATATTTTACAGTTTTACATTTTTGATTAATATTTTATATATTAATAAACTAAAAAGATTTATATATTTACTTTTAAGTATATTTGGTTAGCTGGAATAAAAAAAATCTAAAAATATAATTGTAGGTGGCCTTCAGGCAATTCATTGGTTCGGTGAGCAAGGTGAACTATTTGACCATGCGCAATGGCTTTAGCAACGTAAGTAATTTGTTGGCCTACATCATCTAATAATTTGATTAGCAAATTGCTCAGCTAGTGAGTTCAACTTTAATCACCAAATATTAATGGTTAATGCAGGCACATTTTGCAGCTAATACAAAATTTGACTTCCATAAATACATCAAAAGATCCATGGAAGACGATTTCAAAGTCGTCGTCGGTATCAGGTCTGTTTAAAACCACTTTAAATTTAAATTAGCTTTATATTGCTACTCTGAAATTTATTGGTTGTTGGTTTTTGGGATGTTGCAGCACACTTCTGTGGGCATTTGCTATCATCTTCTTGCTTCTAAACGTTCTGATTTGCAATTTTACCCTTTCGGATTAGCATATCATAAATTAATAAATGGAGTATTTATAACATAATATACGTGGTGCATGCAGAAATGACAAACTCTCACCGGTTGTCTTTAGTCCCACCGATCGTAAGCCACACACATCCTTAATTAAACTTTATGTTATGGATTGAGAAATAAAAGTAGAAATATTTGGTGAATTGTTATGCATCTCCTTTTCCTTGGCATGTAGCAAATTGTTAGTCAACTCTTCCACAAGTTCGATTGCATATGGTTTTTTAATTGTGAAGGAGGATCATAAGTTCTATAAAATCTTCATTCAATGCTATAATATGTGAGATCTTATTTTATATTCTATTTATTTCTAGACTTGTTAGAATAAATCTTCCTCCCGGGCATTAGGACTGAAAGTAAAGCAAGAGTTTTTGTACTTAAATTATAAAATTTTCCTCATAAATTGGAAAAGACCGAAATAATAGTATTGTGTGTTTTAATTGTTTTTACAGAAGAAGATTCTCGACATCTAATCCTTATCCTTCGTTTAGGTAGTTCCATTCCATTGGTGGTTAAACATTTGATTTTGCATCAATAAACATTTTAGACTTATGTTTGGTCTCACTATGGATAATGGCATATGCATATGATATAAGACTAACATGTTTGTATAGAATATGACTAACATGCTAAAACTTAATGTTCATGCATTCCGTCATTCAAAGAAAAATTGTCCCACGAGCACCTTTGATCTTTATTTTCTTTGTTACAATTCTCTTAGTATTATCTACTCTACGATGTAGGAGCCAATGATTAACACATACGCCAACTTTAGAAATGATGTTCTTCCCCGTATTAAAAGACTTGGGTACAATCTTCGTTCGGATCATGGCTATTCAAGAGCACTCATATTATGCTAGCTTCTATTATTACGTCCATCGTAATGTGCTTGTTATTAGGAGCATTTTTATAATTTTAGGCAAATCTCACATGCTTGTTATTAGATGGAATTATAGAAATATGTATTCTTCTAAAATTTTCATTTTAATGTCTTGAAATTAAATTATACATTTTTAAATTAGATTTTTGGTGTTTTTATAATATATAATTTTTTATTTTTAATGACTTTTAGCGGCGTTTTTTAAAAGCGTCGCTAAAAGTATAATAATTTTTTTTATTTTTCATTACTTTTAGTGGCGTTTTTAAAAAAAAGCGCCGCTAAAAGAATAATAAAATTTTTTTATTTTTCATAACATTTAGCGGCGTTTGTGGGAAAAACGCCGCTAAAAGTCGCCACTTTTAGCGGCGTTTGTGCGAATAGCGCCGCTAAAAACCATGACTTTTAGTGGCGTTTAAAAAATAAACGCCGCTAAAGACCATGACTTTTAGCGGCGTTTTTGGAAAAGCGCCGCTAAAGACCATGACTTTTAGCGGCGTTTGTCATAAAAACGCCGCTAAAAGTCATGGTCTTTAGCGGCGTTTTTTCAACATAAACGCCGCAAAATTTTGCGGCGGGTGTAGTAACGGCGTTTTTTGTGGCGCTTACAAAAGCGCCGCAAAGACTTTTAGTGGCGCTTATAAACGCCGCTAAAGGCCAAAAAAAATGCCGCTAAAAGTCTGTTTTGCTGTAGTGTGGTGGAGGTGGTGTGAAGCTCATTTTGCAACAACAAGGTCGACAGCTTCTTGTTCCTTTCTTCTTAAGCTTTTAATCTTGAAATAAAGCAACCAAAAACAACGAACAACAGAGGCCCTCAAAGATGACAGACTCTAATTACCATTTGTTGGAACATTGGCAGCAACATAACATGAAACACGCTTAAATTTTGATAAGAGATGAAAGGAAAACCGATGCAAGGAAACATAAAGAGAACTTGAAAAATTCTTTTCATTAACATAACAAACTTATACATGTGATCCAATTACATAAGGCAGTCACCTAATGTTTAACTGCTCCCACTAATACTAGTCTAAAACAAATCCAAACTTATACACAAAAGAAGAAGCTAACAGATCAGCTATTGCATCAAATTCAAATCAAAATTAATCCTACTAAATTTGATAACAAGTTACAAGTTACATGCCAACTTGAACAAGTTACAATTAGACCAAAGGAAACAAAATGCTGATGCTGCTTTTGGTTCTACTTCAATGCTGGTCTGCTGACTAAGCTGCTGTTGGTCTCTTGTTGCATTGCTGGCCAATGCTCAACAGTATTCGTCAAAGAAACAACCTATGAAACTGAAAATTCAGTTGTTTTGTTATATGTAATGAATGTATATAGCAATAAAAACCTAGACTGACACTGATATAATACATGCATCCCTGACAACAAATAAGGCATGCGATTCAATTTATGACCATGAATCACTCCAAATTCTGTCAAAAAGAAGACAACAAACTCTCCAAATAATCACTCCCCAAATCCTGAAACTCAAAAATATCACCATATCCATCCTCCATCACTTGTTCCACAGTTGCCATTCTTTTTAGTTTAGGCTGTTCAGTCATCACATACTCACTGTTTTGATCCCAATCTCTACACTCTCTTTTGAAACCTGTACAAGTACGGTCTTTATATTGACAAGTTCCAGAGTTGATGTCGGTTTTTGTGTCGTCAATACCCATAGCCTTAGACACCATCTCTAATGGGAAGTTGAGATATGCTTTGGGGCCTCTAATTCTCAAGGCAGCTTTGTCGTATGCCATAGCTGCTTCCTCGGCAGTTTCAAAAGTCCCAAGCCAAACACGAGCTCCTTTCCTCGACGAGTCCCTTATCTCCGCTGCATACTTTCCCCAAGGCCGCCTCCTCACTCCTCGGTAGTGTCTCGTTGTCACCTTCTCTGCTCTCATACAGTTATTTGTCACTTTAAACCCTCGAAAAGGGCTTGTGTCTTTGCTTGTTTCACCATTAAATGATTGATTTAATTCCCCAAAAGGGATAATCCCATGGAGAAGATCATCCCATGCATCAGCTCCCATTGATATCCACCTCCCAAGACTTGGTAGCCTTCGCAAACCCTCTCTCCCATCCAGGCTTGGCAGTTCTACCCATGATTTCGACGTTGATTCCACTTCATTTCTAGTACTTGTTTTACTAGCTTCCTCTCCACCAATGAAGTTGGCCCATACATTCTCTAATATTGACGGGTTAGATGTTGCATGCCCACTGCTTTCTATAGCCATCTTAGTAATTGCAAACTGTCAATTAATCTCCAAAAGGGTTTTGATGATTTAGAAATATAAAGCTATAAATACGCGTATTTTGAACCTTTATCCTATAATCCATGTCAAATTCCAGTAAGAAAGCTTGTCATTTAATCAACCGACCTGCTTAATTCATGGAAAGGAATTAGAATTCAAACAATAAAAAAAAGAAGGGGATTTGTGTATTTTAAGGCTATAATGTTGACTAATGTGGCTGGTCTAATCATTTGGATGCTTGATTTATGCTGATGCCTGAACTTAATATATATTTCCCCAAAACCTTCCTGGAATTCATGGTGAAGAAACAGCGGAACCAGGCGAATTGAAAGCTGGCAAAAGAATGAATTCTTCATTATATTGTTAAAATAATGCATGTTGCAAATATCAATTTATTCAAAGACATAAATTGCCTCCATTTCCTACTTGGAATTACGTTTTAGTTTCCCAGATAATAAGAGCCATTTAATAACTTGTAATCCGAGTTACTGAAATTAAAATGATTATGTAGGTTTGAAAAAGAGAGGGATTAATAAAGAATTCTTAGTTTTCTTTCAATATACACTTATAATCCTAGCTTTTTGCTGGTTTAAAAGTCTAAAGCTTCCCAGACATTCCTTCCACTCCCAGCTGTTTTCTCACTACATGTAAAAACTTAAATAGCATAATTAAAAAAAAAAAACTTCAAATGTTAATACATTTTTGGGTTTATTTAGTGTCGTATTCCTATATTTCTTTACATCACATTCGTGTATATCATTTGCAAAATTAATAATTTGCATTAGAAAAAAATTAATATTATCCGTGCATTCACGTTGTATTCGTATTAATTTTTTCATGTCATAAGATGGTGTTTAGGTCTGCCTTTAATGTCAACCACAAAATTTTGTATCAAGAGTTCAAATGAAATAATAACTTATCTGGAATCCAATTATGTTTTTTTTTTTTTTTTAAAAGATAGTTGTTTTTTTTTCACTAGCTAATGCAGGGATTGAAAATTTGATTAACGAATTTTTTTTTGTTTGAAAGTGGATGCGTAGTGGGATAAGGTAAAATTTTCTTTTAAATAGTGGGTTTGGACTAGTTATGATAATAGTTATAAAAAAATTTATGTTGAAATATTTATTTAAAGAATTATGTTTAAATATTTATTTAAATTTAAAAAGATTAAAAAAATTAAATACAAAAAGAAAAAATTATATTAAAGCAGCGTGGGATAAAATAGGAGAGTGATAATAAAATTTAAGATTATATATTTATAATACAACTAGGTATATGCCAAATAAAAAGCAGTAATAAATTTAGAAATATCCGCCCGTCGTACTTTACTGCAATCCGTAGGCTGATGTTTCAAATCAATCGGTTTTGTGGAAGCCTACGTGCACATCTATAGTTCTTAGCATCCAAGCATTGACATATCATCCTTGATTAACGAATAATACCAAACTTGTTGCAAGGGATATATATTATAAGGCCACACGCTTCAACATTTAAAAAAATGAAAAATAAACAATACAAAATAAAATTAACTTGTAAAGCGGAGTATTAAAGGCTTAAAACTAAAGAAAAGATGGAGTCTTATGCAAAGGCGGCGGTTATTCGATGAACCGGGAAAGGAGACTTTACCGTCTATCCATTAAAATTTAAAGGATAAATTACATCAATTGTTCTTAAATTCGGTTTAAAATTATATTTTGATTTTTTAATTTTTAAATATTGTCACTAATTTTATTAAATTATTACATTTTTATCACTTAACTATTAACTTTCTTTTAAAAAAATAACGTTATACTTTAATTCAAAGGGTTAATAGTTAATTGGTCCCTGAGCTATAGTTAAAAAACATTTTGATGTTTTACAAATTTTCTTAATAATAACTGTAAAAAAATATAAAAATTCTTAAAAATAAATAAAAATTTATTATAAAAAATTAGTTGCAACAAGAAAAAATTAAGAATTTCGTAGCTAATTTTTCATATTTGTAGGGAATTAACACATGTATGCAACGAACAAGTAAATAAAGTTAAATCGAAAGATCGAACATGAAAATTTTACGTGAAAAAAATTCTCAAAAAAGGATAAAAAACCACGAGTAAAAAGAGATTTCACTATAATAAAGGAGGGTACAAAAGATGAAGAGAATCAAAGGAAAACTCGAAGCCCAAAAAAAAAAACTGTTCAAAACAAAGAACAAAATTCTCTCAATCTAAATATTTTTGTTTTATCAAACTTAGGGTAACTAAGGCCTATTTATATACCAATATTCATAGCATATATGACTACAACAACCCTAGGTTAATTAGAGTTTAATTGGGAGAAGAAAATCGAGAAAACTTAGACTGCACATCGCCACGTCGTGACATGGTTGGATGTGTTGTCGGGACATGAAGGATCGTCGAGTTGTCAGCACGAAGCTTTGTTGCTCATTGGGACGAGATGACCATCGCATCGTCGGACGAAAGAGTGCTGCTCGTCGGGACATTGTGTAATGTTTGGTTAAAATAAGAGGCATTCTCCCACGAATCTCCACATTGACTCACATTTGACTTAACTCCCTTGTCAAGCCCTATTACGGGCCTAATTGAATCTTCGTTGGATACTTACCAAGTCCAAGTGATGCTCGAACTTTGAAATTGGAAGGCTCTTTGTCAACATGTCGGTCGAATTATGTTCTATTCTAATTTAAAAATCTCAACATCCCCTTAAATGATCACCTTTTGATCAAAGTGATAACGAATGCCTATGCACTTTGTTCTTTCATGATGCATTTGATCTTTGGTGAGATGTATGGCACTTTAACTATCACAATATGTGACAATTGATCCTTTTTCACTTACCAATTCACTAAATAGGCCTCTTAACCAAATTGCTTCTTTTACTTCTCCTCACATCTCTTCAGTACCTCAGCCAAATTACTTAAACAAACATCATAAGTGTTGCCAAGAATAGAAAAATCATCCATGAATATTCAACAAAATTTTCTACCATATCAGTAAATATTGTCATCATGCATCGTTGAAAACTAGGGGCATTACATAAACTGAAAGGCATTGGCCTAAAAGCAAAATATTGTACGGGCAAGTAAAATTTGTTTTGTGTTGGTCTTTCGGGGCTACAGCTATTTGGTTATATCCCGAATATCCATTTAAGAGACAGTAATATTTATTACCTATCACTCGTTCCAACATTTGATCCATAAAAGGTAGCGGAAAATGATCCTTCTGCGTGGCTTTGTTCAATTTTTTGTAGTCTATACAAATTTTCCAACCTGTGACTGTTTGTAATGCTCTGTTTGTGCAAGTGTACATAGTCGTTATCAAGTAATAAGTAAGTAAAAGAGTTATCGTCTCCATAGGGACTTTGTATGTTAATCAATTAATTGTAAAATTAGAGTTAACAATCTGGTGATAAAAAACACAATATGTTGAATGATGATGATTAAGCTAAGTTAAATTAAATGCAAGTTGATCCTTAATCCAATTTAATCTAAATTCCAAGTATGAAATGAATTTAGAAACAAAGACACAAAATTCAACAATCAATAACATGAATAGGCTAGGATAATTACATCTTTCAACTTAGTTAATTTTCCTCATGTTTAACATTGTTCGTAAAACATTCCATGGCAACTCGATTTTTCATGAGTTTGGAAACCAAATTAAATCATTTCGAAATCTTTTTCTTAGTGAAATATGCATTTTACTGACCATAATAAACTAAGGGTTTCTTAGAATTCATGTGAAGTAATAGGGACTTATCAAGTTTGAAACAATTTAATCACATAAATCTAAAAATTATGCAAGATAATAAAGCTCGTCAAATTTATTATGAACCTTTAATTTAGTCGGATTAGGATCTAAATTAAGCATGCACTTTTCAATTATTGTGTCCATTAGCCGTCATCTGGTCAGGATCGCTTAGCTAATTTAAATGCATCCAATCACGTATGAATGAAATACATACTTGAATTTAATTTAAAACATGATTGACTGAGGCACAAAAACTATAAAAATGATTTAACAAACTTTATTGAATAAATGCAATCATCCTAACTCAACAGATTAAGCTATCATTGTAGATGACAAGATCACAAAACACATTGCAAACATATTTAAATCAAAATAACAAAGTAAAGAAAGAATAAACTCTGTTCAAATCGGTAGTCTCACGAACTCCGAAAAAAGATGTTTTCTTCTGATATCATGTTACTCCTTTGTTAATGGCTCCTCAAGGTGGTCGGCCAAGAGGCAACCTTATCACGGTTTTGTTGGCTAAAAATGAAAAGAAGTATGGGTTCTAGGAGTGAAAAGAAGGAAGAAAATGAAATAATGAAAAAAAATGAATGCATGAGTAATGGATGAAGGAATGATGGATGATTGTAGGGATTAAGGGATGAATAAAAAGGTGAGAGGAGTGTGGTATTTATACTTGAGGTTGGTAGCTGAATTTACTAAAAAATGGCATCAAAGATCCATTGGTTCTCTCCAATTAATGGCCGGCCATAGCAAGTGGAAATGAGGGTGAGTTGGTTGCTTAATTTAAGCATGGAATCATGCTAAATTTATCCATTGGATGGACAGTTTCTTGAGCAATCTTCATGTGCTGATTTTTAATGATTTTCAAAGTGTAGGGACCTTTAAATAATTGTCCCAAAGCTTATTTTTGGGCAACCACAGGCTTGTGTCGAATTTGGGCTTGACTTCCCCTTGTTGGATGGTTTCATGACCCAATAAATAACCATACATGTCCACCTTGTAACATCACTTTAACTGGGTCAAATTAACATCCTTATGACCCAATTTTGCATGGTTTTGCTGTCCAAGTAGAGTGGATTTTTTCATGTCCGTGTAAGAATTATAATGAGCTCCATATTATATCACCTCAAGGTCCCACTGCATTGTTAAAACATAACACATTAATAAATAACATGAGAATTATTTAATTTTTGCACAAAATTTATATAATAAAGAAAAAAAAATTGTATATTTCATAAATTCATGTCCATGATTGAGATTTAAGCAAAATTCACTTAATTCATTAACAATTGCTTGCGATTAATGTTATTTTTAAGTAAAAAGGTGGTAAAAACGACTAGAAAAACCTTATACAATTTAGAGTTTACATGGTTCTCATCAAGATTAATTCATTTCATTCATTTTCAACAATTGTGATTCCACCTTTCTTTGGTACACACTATATTGGACTTACCCATGAATTATCTAAGATAGGGTAGATAATTCCCGAATCTAACCATTTAATGGCTTCCTTTCGAACTACCTCTTTCATTATTGGATTAAGTCTCATTTTCCCATCTATTCTAGCTCTCTCACCTTCCTCTAAGATAATCTTGTGCATACAAAAGGACAAAATTATTCCTCGAATACCAGCTATGGTATCGATCGTCTTTTTAAATTTCTTTAAAACTTTGATCAACTGCTCCTCTTGGTGTTTTGTCAGTTCTGCTGAAACAATCATAGACAAAGTAGAACTGTTATTTCAAATGAGAGAGAAGTACTTTAAGTTCAAGTTTGGGTGGTTCCTCGATTGACAACTTCGGTTGTGTGAATTCCTAAGCTTTCAATGCTAATGGTTCAAACTATGTTGGTTGAACATAGTCCTTTGGATTAGCTTTTATCAAAGCCATACTTTCATTACCTTCTTCATCTTCCAATGGCTACAGTGTTTCCAAATGGGTCTTCTACAAAATTGCTTTCCCACTCCATAAAAATAAAGGTTTCTAACTCCTCCATTATTTAATATTTCTCTATCGGATCAGGAAGTTTCATCACTTTGAGAACATTAAACGTCACTTGGTCATCTTGAACTCTCATGGTGAGTTCACATTTTTGCATGTTTATTAATGTTCTCCTCATTGCTAGGAAAGGTCTCCCTAGGATGATCGACCCTGCCTTAACTGCTTTAATATCTAAGACAATAAAATTAGCGGGAAAAATAAACTTTCTATACAACCAGAACATCCTCTATCTTTCCTTTTGGGTATGCCAAAGATTGATCCACCAATTGGAGTGTCATAGTCATGGGTCTTACTTTACCTATCCCCAACATCTTGAAAATAGATTTTGGCATTAAGTTGATACTTCAATATCCCAGAAAGCTTTACTATAGTAAGATTCTCCAATATTACTGAGTATAGTAAAGCTTCTAAGGTCCTTCATTTTCAGAGGTAGCTTATTCTGTAGGAACACACTACACTTCTTTGTTAATGCTACAGTCTCGAACTCACTAAACCTATTCTTCTTGGACAAAATGTCCTTCATGAACTTGAAATAATTAGGCATTTGTTCTAAAGTTTCTACCAATGGTATATTGATGTGAAGATGCTTTAGAACATCTAAAAACTTCTTGAATTACACCTCCTGTTTTTGCTACTGAATTTTTTGTGGAGGCGGATGTGTGGGAACCTTGGCTTGAATCGAACAACTTTTCTAAGGAATTGTATATGTATCTGAAGAAGATGTTAGCTTATCAGAATTCACTAGTTTAAATTTTACCTCTTCAGACTTTGTAGAATTTGGCTGTTGTGGTGTAAGAATTTCATCTGTCGGACGATTTTTCTATTCCTTAACTACCGTGGCTTCTAAAGTTTTACCACTTCGTACCTTACAGTGTTCATTACCCAAATTCCTTGGATTTTCCATGTCACTCAGCTAGGCTCATTGCGGTATATTATGAAGTTCTGTAGCTAACTGACCCATTTGGTTCTCCAAATTTTTCAGTGTTGTTGCTTGGCTTTAGATTAAGGCGTCATTCATCGCCATGTACACCTTCAACAAATTCTCCAAACTATTAGATGCTTTAGATTGTGGTTTTTTCTGAACTTGTTTATTGAACCCTTGAGGTTGATTTGATCTATGCTGCATGTAGTTGTTGTTTGGTCCAGCTCATTAGTTACTCTAAGAGAAGTTTGGATGGTTTCACCATGAAAGGTTATAGAAATTGGACTGCGGTCCTTGTTTGTTTCTATTTTGGTTTTAATTTCCTACGTAATAAGCAGACTCAAGATTTGATGGAAAATTCTCAAGAGAATGACCGTCCACACAATATACACAGGAAACAACATCAAATTGGCTCGGTGGCTGAGCTGCAACACGATTAGAATCTTTAGTAGTAAACTATTTCAACATTGAAGAGATAGAAAATACCTGGGCTTAGAGTGAAGTGAGGGTGTCTACTTTATGCACTCTGGCTACTTGTCTTCCTGAAGCTACTCGATTTTTTGGCCACTGGTAATTGTTATTGGCTATTCTCTTGATAATTTCGTCAGCCTCATTATAAGATTTCGACAAGAAAGCACTATTCACAGAAGCATCTAGCACCAACCTTGTGTTGCATTAAGACCATTATAAAATGTCTCAAATTGGATGCAATGTGGAATACTATGGTAGGGCATTTGTGTAGTAACTCCTTGAATCCTCCCCATGCATCGTACGGGGACACGTCATCCATTTGCTAAAAAGTGGTGATCTCATTTCACAACTTAGCATTTTTGCTAGATGGGAATGTAACACCCTTTACCCGTATTCTACACTGAAACCGGGTACGAGGCATTACCATACTTAACTCGCACAATTATACAACTTTGGCTATTATACTCATTTCAAATTAAAACTTTTCCATTCATGTGTCTATCGTCCTGATCGCTGTAAAATCAGAGTTTTAAATATTTATAAAAGAATGATCAAACCTGGAGACTAACTTTGTCAACGATTAAAGGCAAGTGTACCTATCGAACAGTAGTATAGCTTAGGCAAGACCAGATATCAAACCCAAAGGAACTAAAAGTACTAATACTAACCTTCTTTTTATTATTTAGCCTTAAAATTAGAGTGAAGTTGCTTTTGACGAAAACTAAACTAAGGACACAAAGACAAAGAAGATGAATAGGAAAACAACTTTGAAGAAAAACTCAATTGATTGCGACGATACCCTCAGGAATAATCCACCTAGACTTCACTTATTAATTAACCTTTAAATTATATGATTTCTTTTACTTAGCTTGATCCGTGAGACTCCCTAACCTATGTTAAACCCTCTCTCAAAGCGAATAACGTCTAATCCTAGGTTAATTAGTGGAACTCTCGTTCGCTTATAATAACCCCCTAGGAAAGCAGTAAATCGATCAATAGACTCTCATATTAGGTTTCACCCTAATCCAGCAAAATCTCGTAACCCTATCTCTAGGCGCCCTGTAACACCCCTAACCCGTATCCGTCGCCGGATTGGGGTTGAGAGGCATTACTACTCTAAACTCAATTACGAAATAAACTTCAATTGGATTCAAGCACAAGCAATGTAATCATTTCCATATTATAATGCACTACAACCGATTTAAAAATTTTAAAAAAAATAATAAATGTATAATGAGTTTTATTATCCGGACTCAAACACACAATGTCTGAATCATATAACTTAAATATTCCTGACATATATATATATATATCATATCTCAACTTACGCCAAATTATAGCTTATATCGAGTATCAACCAACATTCATGTAACATAAACGGAGTTTTCATTTATAATACTATACTACAAATGCATATTAAAACAATTGAACCATTTCACCATTTAATAATCAATTACCCATATAACAACATATTAGTATACCCCTTGGCCGAATATACTATTGCACCTTTCATTTCAATTCGTAATTAAACCAACCGAGAAACATGTTCATTTCTTATCCATAATAATGACATTTGAATATCTATAACTATAAATCAACTATTCTTATAATTATATATATGTATATATATGTATATACATATATATATACTAGACCAGACAAAACATTTCACAAAATTTAATAGCCAATATCACTTACGGTATTGAAAGTGGTTAATATGAACAAATAACTTATTAACATAAATAAAGAATAAACCTACTTCTTTACCATTTATAAAACCATGCGCATGCAACAATTCTAAACATTTTAATATAAAAAATAAAATAAATAATAAATAAGACACTTATATGTGTGTATATATATATATAACGTTTCTTACTTACTAATTATATATACTATTTTACAAAACCACATTTGTACCTATTATAGACAAAAAGACCATGACCGTACATATATATATAATCCATAATGAAATTCCCATTTTTAATTTATTAAGCCAAAGCCAAATTGAACAATTTAATAATCACAAAGATTATTATAATTAGCCTACCATTCCCTCAATTTAACAAGACTAGTCGAATTCCATAATTTCAAATTCACCGGATTTTAGTGCAGAATGCATGTATAGCCCATGAACCAAATCATGCATACAATACAACAATCATAATTTAACTATATCTATAATATTCATCTATACTATGGCCGTATATATATATTCAAACTAATATTCTTCCATGCACATCATTTGACCATTTAAAGTAAGCCGAATATTTCTACTTCAACTAACATCAAATATAAGCCACATTCGCATGGCTAATATATATATACATAGACAAAAGTTATCATCTTAACAACATCATAATCTTTTCTATACATGCCTTTAACCGAAAACCCAAAATAAAGAGTACCAAAAATAGATTGATAGTGTGGGCGACTTTCTTGACGATCCCTCTCGAGCCCGTAGCGTAACCAAAATCTATAAAACAGAGGAGAACATTTCACACAAATAAGCTTACTAGCTTAGTAAGTCCTAAACTCATGATAATATAACAATTAAACATTTAAGCAATTTAAAACATTCAACTTAAAAAGCCACACTCAAATTAGTACCTTTCACTTTAGCATGCAACTTTTACGCTTTTCTCAATTAAATCCTTTTTATCAAATTAAGCAATTAAACTATAAAATTTTTCTACGATATTATCACACACATTAATTCACATATAATAAACACAAAATATAATATTAAAATATTTCTCGGGCTCGGATTTGTGGTCCCGAAACCACCGTTCCGATTAGGGTCAAAATTGGTCTGTTACACGCCCGATCAACTCCGCTTAATTATGTTAGATCTACTCTTAGGAAGGGTCTATTCCTCCTCCACCTAAGCTCATTATATTTGAATTAAACAACATAATTAAGAACAAACCAAGTAATTTATCATATAACTTAAAAATCAAATAAAAAGATCGATCTAGTTTACATTCCCTTCAGGTATCTGAAGGGTTTAGTTCATAACTAAACAAGAAAACATCTCAAGAGAAAAGATAAAACAAAACATAAGAAAATCCTAAAACTCCCTGAAGGAATTGAAGGAGAATTCCACCGTCTTGAGTATAATTCTGGCTTTTTAGAATGGATCAACTGGCTATCTTCGCATTATTCCCTAACTCTAACCTTCTTAGCTTGGCTTCTTGGCCAAGCTTTGACGGCCCCTCAAAGGTGGTACTTGGGGAATATTTATAGGCTCTTGGAATGTGATTCTTTCTCCCTAAATATCCTTTTTCGACTGAATTTGCTCTTTCCAGTGACAGAGGCACAGCAATGTCACACGTCTGTGCAAGTCGAGACCTGACCGTGTTTGGATTTCTGCTTTGGCACAGCTGTGTGCGGTGGTGATGAGGCCGTGCTCCAGGTGTTCGTCGAGACACAGCCGTGTGGTCCTTGGCCCAGGCCGTGTCGTTTTCGTGGAAAGGCCCATTTTACTTTGTTTTAAGCCCGTTTTACATTCTTTTCATTCTTTGGTGCTTTCTTGAGTGTAAGACATGAAAAGAAAGGATTAAGAGCACCTTTTTACAACAAATCAAGGGATAAATCATCAAAAAGCATAATAAATGTGGGATTAAAATATGTTATATTTATGGTTTATCAAATACCCCCCACACTTAAGCTTTTGCTTATCCTCAAGCAAAATTCTCAACTTACAATTAAAACGAACTTTCCATGATTCATAATTGCTGTCAATAATGCCTTATCCTAATTCATAGGTAATTTATACATGGATAATTCAACTCAAAGATTCCTAAAAATTCAAACAAGATAAGTCATACATTTGTAGCACGAAAACATAGGTGTTTCCTTTTATCTAAATAATTACCTTAAATTCAAAATCGACAAGGATTGATATCCTCATAGAAGATTCACTTAAATCACTCAAAAAGTGTTTAAGGGTCAAAATTTAGCACTCATAAGTCGAACCTGAAAA
This sequence comes from Gossypium bickii, assembly GCA_025503065.1. Lineage (NCBI taxonomy): Eukaryota > Viridiplantae > Streptophyta > Magnoliopsida > Malvales > Malvaceae > Gossypium > Gossypium bickii. The sequence continues at coordinate 26,653,015 of CP106714.1, read as the reverse complement.
GTTAATCCCATAGGCTTGCCTGAAAATCAAATCTCTACCACTGTAAAATGATATGATAAACGGATCAAAAGGTCTTTGTTAAGGTTGTAACGGGGCTAGGGTTAAAGGTGTGGATAAAAGCTGAAATTAGAAGGTTAGAATCGAGATTGAATTGATAAGTTACCTACTTAAAAATTTCTAAGATAATACTTACATTTACTGAATAATAAAAATCCTACTAATACGAGCTTTTCCTTTTGGGAATTAGTCTTTGATTGTGTAAGCTCACTTTACATACTACTAATATTGAAAACTTGAATTTTTTTTATTTTTTAATTATTTTATTTTTTAATATAATGTAAATTTAACTACCAAAATAATAAACTTAGGTAACTAGCTCAAATCAAATCTCGATTAAGGGATAATAAAAAATAAAGGGTGATAACAAATACAAAGGGTTTTGGGTTAAATTTAGCGGGTAAGTCAATAAAAAGGGTTGTTAGGCTCAACGGGGTTCACTAAGGGTTAATTATGATGGTAGGCTTTTTAATGGAGTAAGTGGGTTGAAACCTAAGTGCCTTTATCATCTCGGTATATCAAATCATAACTGCGGTCTTGACATGTATAATTGAGGCAAGTTCTAGAATAACAGTTCATGGTTGACACACTCATAATCAAAAACTGAGCATGAAAAAGAATATATGCTCTATAAGGTTTAAATACTCACAAAAATTATGGGTGTTTTGACATCATCCTTATAAATTTCTAATTTCAAGGGAGAATTTAATTTCAGGTCAACAACCTAGCAAAAATTTTAATGTCTAAAAATAGACTTATCATGCTTGATTCTCTAGTATTCCATAAATTAAACATCAATGTATAATTAACTATGACTTATTCAAAAACATATCAATGAAAATCATAAATTAGTAAAAATTTCACCCTAATTAGTAATATGAGAAAATTACTTTAAAACAAGATTAAATTAGGGATTTGAGAAAAGATTTAGGCACAATTTGAAAATCATGCAAAATTTAGACACTTTTACCCCCCTACACTTAAGATGTACATTGTCCTCAATGTATAAAGATAGATAATTACATTTTAAAGATAAACCAAAAGAGAAGGGGAAAGAATTACTCCCTGATTTGTGGATGTTTTCCCGAATGAGTGTCTTTGGCGGCAGTGATGATCAGGCGTGATAACGTTCCTGCGCTAGATGAAGAAATTGGGTAGCGCTTTGAGAAATAGCCAGGCTTTATTAAGACCTAATGAAAATAAACTAAATATATAAATAAAGACAAGAAAGATAAAGAGAAAGAGACTAAGAAGGAAAATAGACTAAGGCTAAGAAATATAGGGGCTTGAGAATCCTTATTGGTAGGTGGTTCGCGAGGTGGGTGTGACTTCTAAGGTGACGGAGGTGCTGGCGGTGGCGTGATTCCCAAGCAACCTTTAGAACCTGACACTAAGAAAGTAAAATGAAATAAAATAAATTAAGCATAAGATAGTTAAAAAGAAGGAAAATAAAGGAAAAGATAAATGCGAAACAAAAAATAAATAGTCTCATAGGTCCTTGGCTTGGTGTTGAGACGAAGTTGCCGGCATGAACTCATGTTGATCGTTTCCCTTTGTGAAATATGGCCTTTTACGCTTCTTTGGCATGGTGTTGGCTTGCTCAAGGATCTAGAGTCGTAGTAAGTGGAGAATTCTTGAGATAGAGGAGAGTAGAAACAAAGAAAATAAGGATGAAATCAGATGGGGGAAAGGAGAAGAGGGGAGAGATTTAAATAGACGTTCATTTGTTCTGCTCCCCCACGGTCGTGTTCCTAGGGTGTGTCGAATTACACGGCCTCCTCACACGACCGTGTTATAGAGGGTGTTGTCACCCTATGCCCGTGCTTGATCCTTTTATGCCCGTGCTCGTGATATTTCTTTGTTGGCACGGTCATATGACACGGACGTGTCTTACTCGTGCTCGATAAGTCAGTAACCTCAGTAATTTTACATAGTTTGTGGCATGGGCGTGTTCTGTCTGTGGAATGGAAGTTGGTAGCCTCACACGGTTGGTGCCATGGCTGTGCCATGTCTGTCGGTGCCCGTGTCGAGAGTGGTTGGATCCGTGACGTTGGGGTGGTGGTTAGACTAACTGCACGGCCTCTGTCCTATCAGTGTGGTGGTTTTGGTGGTCCACACAGCCACGGACACGGCCGTGTGGTCTGTAATCCTGCACTTTTGGTTAGTTAAAAAGGAAAAGAAAATGTAAAAATGCAAAAAGAAATGGAGTTAGTACTCGGGTTGCCTCCCGAGAAGCGCTCGTTTATAGTCTTAAGCTAGACTTTTCTCGTGTTTGAAAATTTTAGGGAGGTTTAAAAGTTTGAATATCTTCCCTCATGTCTACAGTTTTAGTTTTATGACAAAATTGAGGTCGAGAAATGTTTACCTTGAAAGTGTCAAAGGTAGGATTACTTACCTCGACTATTCCTTGTGGGAAGATATCATGCACTTTAAGAAGAAGTTCTCCCTTTTCCTTCAGGTTTGTTGTGGTGATGTGAGGCTCGGTTTTATCTAACAGAACTTGATCTCCTATCTTATAGTGATTTGATGTTCACACAAGCTCTTCTGGTGGTTCCTCTAGTTGTACAGTGTGTGCATCTGGCTCTTCTTTGACTCGTGTTTCCTGTTCTTCCTTGTGTAACCCTAGTTTTTCCTTGAAGTGTGTTTTCTATTCATTTAGGTCATCGATTTGGGTCCTTTGTTCTTTGTGAGTTGTTTCTTTGTCGATACTGAACTGAAGACCTGGTTCAATCGTTTCCTTTTTTGGAGGTTCCTGGAAAGAAGGTGAAATTAAATGATTATCAAAAGAATTTTCTTGCTTACCTTGATTCCTTGATGACCTAGTTGAATCGAGGGCTTAAAGACTTATTGAGTCGTCACCTACACAAAGTATGAGCTCACCTGTGGCAACGTCAATTTTAGTCTTGGCAGTTGCTAGAAAAGGTCTTCCTAAAATTAAGGGGATTGGATTATCCTCATCCATGTCTAAAACAACAAAGTCTTCTAGGAAAACAAATTTATCGATTTTTACGAGAACATCTTCAATAATGCCCCTAGGAATTCTAACAGTTTTATCCGCTAATTGAATACTCATCTTAGTTTGTTTTAGTTTCCCTAGACCTAGTCGTTTAAACAACGTATAAGGCATAGCATTTATGCTTGCCCCTAAATCAGTTAACGCATTATCAATATTTAAACTACCAATTAAACATGGAATTGTAAAACTCCTTGGATCTTTTTGCTTCTGTGGTAGTTTATTTTGTAACATTGTTGAGCATGTTGCGTTTAATTCCACGTGGTGCTCTTCATCTATTTTGCGTTTGTTGGTCAAGAGCTATCTTAAGAATTTCCTGGTGTCTGACATCTGGAAAAGAGCTTCAAGAAGAGGTAAGTTAATATGTAATTTCTTTAAAAGTTTAAGAAACTTACCGGATCGCTCCTCCTACAATCGTCTTTTTGTAATCTTTGCGGATAAGGTATGCGAGGTTTGTACTCCTTGACTACCGGTTTTGGCTTTTCTTATACCACCTCTGTTGTTTCTTCGTCTACCTTACTTTCTGGAGTTGGGTTAGGTGTATCTATTTCCTTGCTATCCTGAAGTGTGATAGCTTGAATTTGCTCCTTAGGATTAATTTCGGTGTTGCTACGTAAGCGTCCTTGCGGTCGTTCTGACATTGACTTTACAAGTTGTTCATGGCTTTGCTTACTTCCATGACTGACTTAGCAAGTTCTTCCATTCGATTTTCATTGCTTTTGATTGTTCTGTCAGCTTCTTGGATATGTTCCTCGATGGTTAGCTTCTTGTCCTGTGGATAAGGCTGATTTCGGAAGTTTTGCCTTTGATTTCCTTGATTGCCTTGTCCCCCCCATGAAAAATTTGGGTGATTCCTCCAACCTTGATTGTAAGTGTTACTATAAGGATTATTATTAGATCGGAAATTATTACCTATATAGTTCATCTGTTCATCTTCTGCTCCTGGTTGGTAGGGTGGGTACTCAGGATTCGCCACAGTTCCACTAGTGTCGCACTGCATGATTGGATGTATCTATGAAGAACACAAACTATCAAGCTTTTTATTCATCATCTCAAGTTGTATTGATAGCATGGTCATAGTGTCGACGTTAAAAACTCCTGCCGATTTTGTCTGTTTGGTCCTCGAAGCTTGCTATTGATAGTTGTTTAAAGACATCTCCTCAATGAATTCATAGGCTGCTTCAGGAGTTTTGTTGTTCAGCGTTCCACCGGCGGCTGAATCTATCAGTTGCCTTGTTGAGGGGTTTAATCCGTTGTAGAAGGTTTGGACTTGTAGCCACAGGGGTAAGCCATGGTGTGGGCACCTCCTCAAGAGATCTTTGAACCTCTCCCATGCATCGTAAAGTGTCTCTAAGTCCATCTGTGCAAAGGAAGAGATGTCATTACGTAGTTTAGCCGTTTTGGCTGGTGGAAAATATTTCATCAAAAAATTTTCGGTCATTTGATCCTATAGTGATTAACCCTCGCTGTAACGAGTTTAACCACTGTTTGGCTTTATTCCTTAATGAAAAAGGGAATAACCGAATACGGATGGCATCATCAGAAACGCCATTTATTTTGAAGGTATCACAGAACTCTAAAAAGTTAGCTATATGCATGTTTGGGTCTTCGTCCTGCAAACCATCAAATTGAACAAACTGTTGAATCATTTGTATTGTGTTAGGCTTTAATTCAAAATTGTTTGCAGATATAGCGACCTAAACAATACTAGATTCTCGCTCTGTTAAATGCGGTTTCGCATAATCAAACATTGTACGTGGAGCATTGTGATCCCCACATCACGTAGTGGTGGGTTGTTTTCGCCATCCCTTCAATGGGATTGGATCTGCTTTTCCTCCTTTCTTTCTTTATGTGTAATCTAGGGCTCACTTTGGTTTCCCCGACGATTCTTTTGAGCGGTTGCTTCGATATCACTATCGTATACCAAAGGTCCTCTCGGATTCCTTCTAGTCATAAACTAGAGGTACCTAGAAATGGGAAAGAAATAAAATAATAAAAATTAGAAAAATTAAAATTTAACCTAAGAAAAACAAAAGAAATAAATTGCGAATAAAATAATGGCTAAAGTAATAAAAATAGAGCTTTCTTAATATTTTAGTTCCCCGGCAACGGCGCCAAAAACTTAATCGCTGTAAAATTAGAGTTTTAAATATTTATAAAAGAATAATCAAACCTGGAGACTAACTCTGTCAATTATTAAAGGCAAATGTACCTATCGAATAGTAGTATAGCTTAGGCAAGACCGGATATCGAACCCAAAGGAACTAAAATTACTAATACTAACCTTCTTTTTATTATTTAGCCTTAAAATTAGAGTGAAATTACTTTTGACGAAAACTAAACTAAGGACACAAAGACAAAGAAGACGAATAGGAAAATAACTTTCAAGAAAAACTCAATTGATTACGATGATACCCTCAGGAAGAATCCACCTAGACTTTACTTATTAATTAACCTTTAAATTATATGATTTCTTTTACTTAGCTTGATCCGTGAGACTCCCTAACCTATGTTAAACCCTCTCTCGAAGCGAATAACGTCTAATCCTAGGTTAATTAGTGGAACTCTCGTTCGCTTATAATAACCCCCTAGGAAATCAGTAAATCAATCAATGGACTCCCATATTAAATTTCACCCTAATCCGGCAAAATCTCGTAACCCTATCTCTAGGCGCCCGATCAACTCCGCTTAATTATGTTTGATCTACTCTTAGGCAGGGTCTATTCCTCTTCCACCTAAGCTCATTAGATTTGAATTAAACAACATAATTAAGAACAAACCAAGTAATTTATCATATAACTTAAAAAAAAAAGATCCATCTAGGTTACATCCCCTTCAGGTATCTGAAGGGTTTAGTTCATAACTAAACAAGAAAACATCTCAAGGGAAAAGATAAAACAAAACATAAGAAAATCCTAGAACTCCCTGAAGGAATTTAAGGAGAATTCCACCGTCTTGAGTATAATTCCGGCTTCTTGGGATGGATCAACTGGCTATCTTCGCGTTATTCCCTAACTCTGACCTTCTCGGCTTGGCTCATTGGCCAAGCTTTGACGCCCCCTCAAAGGTGGTACTTGGGGAATATTTATAGGCTCTTGGAATGTGATTCCTTCTCCCTAAGTATCCTTTTTCGACTGAATTTGCTCTTTCCAGCGACAGAGGCACGGCCATGTCACACGCCCGTGCAAGTCGAGACCTGACCGTGTTCGGATTTCTGCTTTGGCACGACCGTGTGCGGTGGTGATGAGGCCGTACTCCAGGTGTTTGTCGAGACACGACCGTGTGGTCCTTGGCCCAGGCCGTGTCGTTTTCGGTGAAAGGCCCATTTTGCTTCGTTTTAAACTCGTTTTACCCTTTTTTCATCCTTTGGTGCTTTCCTGAGTGTAAGACATGAATAGAAAGGATTAAGAGCACCTTTTTACACAAATCAAGGGATAAGCCATCAAAAAGCATAATAAATGTGGGATTAAAATATGTTATATTTATGGTTTATTACGTCCTTATAATTGACCTACGAGGCCCTAAACCTGCTCCCAAGAGATTTCAGAGATAATTTGGAAACTTTTACGCACTTAAGAAAATTTTATCCAAACAGGGGCCACACCCTCATGGGGAAAAATGACACGCCCGTGTATCATTTCACACGCCCGTGTTCGACGCCCGTGGTCGACATTGACTTAAACTACAAGGCCTGGGCACACGCCCATATGGCTGGCCCGTGGTCTTCTCTGATTAATCCACACTGCCGATCGCACGCCTGTGTGCTTCAACTGTGTGGCGATTTAAATTCCAACTCCTCGGTGCAGACTTCACACGGCTTGGGCACACACCCATGGACTGACCGTGTGTCACACACGGCCTAGACACACGCCCGTGTGCCTACCCATGTGAACAAGAACAAGGCTATTTGCCAAGCTCTTTGCATCCCTCTAGTTCATACCACATAAATCCTTTCAACTTATCAATAAACAACTCATAATTTGCAATATGAGCTTCCATGAATAACTTCATATTTTCATAGATGTAAAGATGAGCCACCAACCATGGCAATATAAAAAATAGTTTGTCTTAAAAAGGGGCCAACACACTTTTGGCCAAAATAACAAAATAATCTAACTAATCTAGCCCCTATACATGCCATACACAAAATCACTAAGTCTAAATATACCGAGGTGAGCTAATAGTGTGGGCGATCTTCTGGTTATCCACGTATCCCGGTTCAACTTTTAAACTCTATAAAACAAGGGAAAAAGAAAGGGGATTAAGCTTTAACCTTAGTAAGTTTACATGTAAACAATTACCATTATAATAGCATTACACTAAACAAAAGCAATCCACATTCGCATTCATGCTTACTCATTTTATCCCTTACCATATTCCCAACATATTACAAGCTTAATGTATACATTCATTAGCATGCCTCCCTGCACTTAGCACCACAATGTCACATAATACAACACATCACAATCTCTTAATCAACTACTCATCACCAATTACTCGGTGGTTCCACACTTAGCCCACCATCATTCTTTATTAGGGTGGTATAGCACATAGCGCACCAAAGAGGTTAGTTACTATGGTATCGCACATAACTCACCAAATGATAAATATACCATGGTATCGCACATAGCCCATCGTAATTAAGTATCAAGGTGGTATCGCACTTAGCCCACCATCAAGTATTGATATAACACACTTACATATCCATTCCATCATTCATACTAGAGTTATTCAATAACCACCACATTCTATCCACTTGAACCTTACATGTTCTCAATTGTGCCATACACTAATTAGCAACAACAATGTATATATAAAATGCATTGTTCACACATAAACTTACCTCGGTGCAAAATGTGTTAATTTGTGGTTTAATCTGAAACCTTGCCTTTTTGCCGGCCAAGGTCAATTTTGCGCTCTGCTTGATCTATAACAATAAAATTTACTTATTTAGATCATTCTATGATCATAATGCATCAATTTCTACACTTAGGAAAAAATGACCATTTTGCCCTTGCACTTTGGCAAAATTACAATTTTGCCCCTAGGCTCGTAAATCATTTTCCAACACATTTTATCAATAAACAAGCCTAGCTAAACATTTATTCCTCTTACAACAGTCCACAAATCTAACTATTTTATGCATTTATTACACATTTTTAACCTTTGCATTCAAGTCCTATCTAGGTGTTTTCTTGCTGACTCCCTTCACAAAAGTTGTTTCTCAACTCACTAACATTTATTTTCTTCCATATAAACTCAGCTAACAACATAAAATCTTTCATGGAAAGTCCTTAAACTTTCAACCATTTAACAAATTAGTCCCCTTATTAGCTAGCTTAAGCTTTGGGGACTCCAAAAGTACAAAAATCATCAAAAATAATTATCAAAAAGACTTACTTGCAAGGATGAGATGTAGCTGAAATTTTCAAGCTTTAAAACCCTTAAACTTGTTGAAATTTTCAGTAGTAGAGGGGGAGATGAATAGTGAAAGATGATAGCTTCCTTTAGTCATCTTATTTTATCATATTTTAGTCAATTGGTCACCATCTATCACCTAATTTGATTAAAATTAATACTCTTGTCCCCTATGCATCCTATGGTAGGCCATTACACTCCAAAATGGCCTAATTGCACTTTAAAAACCTCCAATTTACATTCTATGTCTATTAGACACCTCTACCTTGAAAAATAGAACTTTTACACTTTATGTGATTTAGTCCTTTTTCACAATTAAACATGCTATCGCTCAAATTAAAGCATAAAATTTTCACATAGCCATATATTAATGCCATAACACATAAAATAACATCAAAATAATTTTCCTTAACCTTGGTTTAGTGATCCCAAGATCACTGTTCCGATTAGCCCCAAAATTGGGCTGTTACAGCTCTCCCCTCTTTTAGAGATTTTCACCCTCGAAAATCTTACCAGTAAAGATGTTTGGATATTGCTCTCTCATGGCTTCTTCCGGTTCCCACGTAGCTTCTTCTACACCGTGCTTTTGCCATAACACTTTTACTAAGGATATGTCCTTATTCCTCAACTGCTTCACTTCTCAAGCCATAACCTTAATTGGCTCCTCCTCATATGTCATGTCCGATCGTATCTCAATTTCTGTTGGGGGGATCACATGTGAAGGATCGGAACGATAATGCCTTAACATCGATACATGAAACACATTGTGTATTTTCTCTAACTCTACCGGCAAAGCCAACCGGTATGCTACTGGCCCAATTCTATCGGTAATCTCATACGGTCTTATGAATCGCGGACTCAATTTCCCTTTTCATCCAAATCTCAATATTTTCTTCCACGGGGACACTTTCAGAAATACTTTGTCACCCACATCAAACTTGATTTCCTTTCTTTTCAAGTTCGCATACGACTTTTGCCGGTTTGAAGCAGCTTCCAGACTATCCCAGATCACTTTCACTTTTTCTTCTGTCTCTTTAACCAGGTCGACACCATGAATTTGCTTTTCACTAAGTTCGATCCAATACAAAGGAGTCTAACATTTACGACCATATAAGGCTTCATACAGTACCATCTGTATACTCGACTGATAACTGTTGTTGTAGGCAAACTCAACCAAAGGTAGGTATCTCTCCCAACTACCTTCAAATTCCAACATACAGCATCAGAAAATATCTTCAAGAAAGTGAATCACTCTCTCAGACTGGCTGTCAGTTTGAGGATGGAATACAGTACTAAAATTCAACCTTATACCCAAGGCTTCTTACAACTTCTTCCAAAACCTCGAAGTAAATCTCGAGTCTTTATCCGAGATAATAGATACAGGCCAACTTATCCAGTGACTAATCAACATGCACTGGAATAAAGTGAGTCGACTTCGTTAGTCTATCAATGACAACCCACACAGCAACTTTCTTTTTCGGAGTCATAGGCAACCCTGTCACAAAATCCATGGTGATCCGATCCCACTTCCACTTGGGAACCATCACTGGCTGAAGTAATCCCGAAGGTACTTGATGTTTGGCTTTCACTTGTTGACAAATTAGATATCTTGTCACAAACTCGGAGATGCCTCTTTTCATACCCGACCACCAATAAAATTTCTTAAGATCATTGTACATTTTTGTACTACCCGGATGCACTGACAAAAAACCACTATGTGATACTTCCAATATCATCTGAATCAACTCACCATCCTTAGGTACACAAATCCTATCATGGAACATTAAACATCCATCCGAACTCACCCGAAATTCAGAATCATTTCCCGATTCACACTTAGCTTTCTTAGCTTGCATCTCATCGTCATTTCTCGGAGCCTCATATATCTGTTGAATAAATAGCGGCCTAGCCCTTAACTCAGCCAATATAGTACCATCATCAGACAATGCTAAGCTCGTGCTCATAGCTTTCAAAGCATACAGGGATTTCCTACTTAAGGCATTCGCAACCACATTCGCTTCCCCCGAATGGTAATCAATTACTAGCTTATAATCTTTCAATAATTCAAGCCACCATCGTTGTCGTAAATTCAATTCCTTTTGATCCATCAAGTACTTCAAACTCGTATGATCTGTGAAGATTCGACACTTCTCACCATATAAATAATGTCACCAAATTTTTAACACGAAAACTATCGCAGCCAACTCCAAGTCACGAGTCGGATAATTCTTCTTATGTGGTTTTAGCTGCCTAGAGGTGTAAGCAACTACCTTACCCTCTTTCATCAATACACAACCGTGACCATTAAATGATGCGTCACTGTAGACCACAAACTCTTTCCCCGATTCAGGTTGAACCAAAACTGGCGCATCAGCCAATAATGTTTTCAATATCTCAAAACTCCGTTGATATTTCTCAGTCCATTCAAACTTAACATCTTTGTGCAACAGTTTCGTCATCGGGGTAGCAATCATGGAAAATCCCTTCACAAACCGTCTATAGTACCCCACTAAACTCACAAAGCTTCTAACTTCTGACACGTTTCTCGACAGTTTCCACTCCACAATAGCCGAGATCTTTCCCGGATCAACTCTAATACCCTCGCTCGACTGAAGGTGTCCTAGGAATCCAACCTCTCTAAGCCAAAACTCACTCTTACTAAACTTAGCATAGAACTGCTTGTCTCTTAAAGTCTGTAAGACAATTCTTAGAAGCTCCACATGTTCACTCTCATCCTAAGAATAAACCAATATGTCATCAATGAAGATAACCACAAACTTGTCCAAATACGGTCGGAAGACACGGTTTATTAAATCCATAAAAATTGCAGGAGCATTCGTTAAACCGAATGGCATGACCAAAAATTCATAATGGCCGTACCTTTTCTGAAATGTAGTTTTCGGCACATAGATCATTTATCCTTGGTAAAGGATACTTATTTTTCACCGTCACCTTGTTGAGTTTCTGTAGTCTATGCACAATCTCATCGACCCATTTTTCTTCTTCATAAATAGTACCGGAGCACCCCACGGTGAATAGCTCGGTCTTGTAGAACCCTTATCCATCAACTCTTGCAACTGGACCTTCAGTTCCTTCAACTCTAATGGTGCCATCCTATACGGAGCAACCGAAATAGGTGCCGTTCCCGGAACTAACTCAATCCCAAACTCTAGCTCTCTAACTGGAGGCAATCCGGGTAACTCTTCCGAGAATACATCCGGATACTCACATACCACCAGCACTGTCTGAATCTTTACTTCAGACTCTTGAGTATTCAGCACGAAAGTGAGATAGGACCTACACCCTTTTCTCAAATATTTCTCAGTCACCAAGGAAGAGATTATCACTGGTAAACTATCTGACCCACCTGATTCAACCCGAATAACATCTCCATTTTCATATTTCAATTCAATAAATTTACTACCACAGTTCACTAAGACTCTATGGGTAGTCAACCAATCCATCCCAAGAATCAAATCAAATTCATCAAACGGCAACAATATAAGGTTTGCTGAAAAACAATGACCCCTAGTTGTCAAAGGACACTTCCTAGACACCTTGTCAACTAACACATGTTTACCTAATGGATTTGACACCCTTACCACAAATTTCGTAGACTCAACAGTCATACTCAAACTAGATGCCAATCTCATACAAATATAAGAATGGGTAGACCCCGGATCAATCAAAGCAATAACAAAGGTGTCATGAAGAGAAAAAGTACCCGTTATTACATCTAGCGATGATGCCTCTTCGCGAGCGTGAATGGCATAAGTCCTTGCAGGTGCCTGACCCACTGGCCTCACAGTAGAGTCTCATGACACACCTCTACTACTAGCCCCACCTCCCAGGTTCTTTTTCGGTCTACCTCTAAAAGATACATTGCTTGATCTTATTTCCTACTTCTTCTCCTTGTCATCCATTTCGGGGCAGTTTCGGATAAAATGGTCGGGGGAACCACACTTATAACAATTTCGGTTGTTTCCCTAGCACACCCCAGTATGATGTCTGCCACAACTTGGGCACTCTGGTTTGGACTTTGGATTGCCCATACTTGCCTTTGAGGTGGCCTGAACTTTTGAACCCGAGTGCGTGTTGCCTCGCTCTCTTTGCAAATACCCGACTGATGTAGTCACCTGAGGGTTCACTTCCTTGGACCTCTTCGATTGAGCTTGGTAGGATTTACTCATCGGCCTTTTTCTTGCATCTCGGGCCTCACTCATGACCTTCCTCTTTTCCTTACTCAATTCTTCAGCCTTACTAGCCCTATCCACCAATACCATAAATTTTTTTAGTTCTAAAATCCCGACTAAAAGTCTGACATCTTCATTCAGCCCATCTTCAAACTTCTTGCATAAAATGGCTTCTGTAGATACGTACTCTTGCGCGTACTTGCTAAGCCTAACAAATTCACGCTCATATTCCACCATAGTCATTTTTCCTTGTTTTAACTCAAGGAATTCTTTCCATTTCTGGTTCATAAACCTCTGACTTATATACTTCTTTCGAAACTCTTCCAAAAAGAAGTCCCACATCACTTTCTCCTTCGGAACCACTGATGTCAATGTTTTCCACCAATGGTATACCGAGTCCCTCAGCAAAGACACGACACATTTTAAGCTCTCTTCAGGTGTACAAGAGAGTTCATCAAATACTCTCATCGAGTTCTCAAGCCAGAACTCTGCTTTCTCAGGGTCATCATCTGTATTAACTCAAAAGTCCTCAGCCCCTTGCTTCCGAATTTTGTCTACCGGGGTCTTAGTTGTCCTCACTAATTCTATACCTTGGGGAGCCACAGGAATTGGTTGAGGTATAGGAGGGGGTGGAGGAGGTTGAGCATTGGGGTTTGCTCGTACATATTCCGTGTACCAGTTACTCATTATTTGGATAAAGGCTTCCCGAGCCTTTTCTCCTTGACCCCTAGTCTCGGGTCCACTCTGCACAAGCGTAGTCCCTTGCGCGGGAGCCGGCTCATTACTAGCTGTGTCATCAACAGCTGATTAATTGGGATCTATATACTACATAAAAATAAAGTTAGAATCATCAGAAGCCATCACACTATCATTATACGCTTATGACATGTTTAGCTAGACTCTTGCACAGGCTACAGTAGTCCGAGAACCGACTAAACCATAGCTTTGATACCACTAAATGTAACACCCCTTACCCGTATTCTACACCGAAATCGGGTACGAGGGGTTACCAAACTTAACTCGCACAATTATACAACTTTGGCTATTAAACGCATTTCAAATTAAAACTTTTCCATTCATGTGTCTATCGTCCTTATAATGGACCTACGAGGCCCTAAACCTGCTCCCAAGAGATTTCAGAGATAATTTGGAAACTTTTACGCACGTAAGAAAATTTTACCCAAACAGGGGCCACACGCCCGTGGGGGAAAATGACATGCCCGTATATCATTTCACACGCCAGTGTTCGACGCCCGAGTTCGACATTGACTTAAACTACACAGCCTGGGCACACGCCTATATGGCTGGCAAGTGGTCGTCTTTGATTAATCCACACGGCCGGTTGCACGCCTGTGTGCTTCAACCTTGTGGTAATTTAAATTCCAAATCCTAGGTGCAGACTTCACATGGCCTGAGCACACGCCGATGGACTGACCGTGTGTCACACACAGCCTAGACACAGGCCCGTGTGCCTACCTATGTGAACAAGAACAAGGTTATTTGCCAAGCTCTTTGCATCCCTCTAGTTCACACCACATGAATCCTTTCAACTTATCAATAAACAACTCATAATTTGCAATATGAACTTTCATGAATAACTTCATATTTTCATATATATAAAGATGAGTCATCAACCATGGCAATATAAAAAAAAGTTTGTCTTAAAAAGGGGCCAACACACTTTTGGCCAAAATAATAAAATAATCCAACTAATCTAGGCCCTATACATGCCATTACACAAAATCACTAAGTCTAAATATACCGAGGTGAGCTAATAGTGTGGGCAATCTTCTGGTTATCCACGTATCCCGGTTCGGCTTTTAAACTCTATAAAACAAGGGAAAAAGAAAGGGGATTAAGCTTTAAGCTTAGTAAGTTTACATGTAAACAATTACCATTATAGTATATGCTAAACACTAAATAGCATTACACTAAACAAAAGCAATCCACATTCACATTCATGCTTACTCATTAGCATCACAAGCTTAATGTATACATTCATTAGCAAGCCTCCCTGCACTTAGCACCACAATGTAACATAATACAACACATCATAATCTCTTAATCAACTACTGATCACCAATAACTCGGTGGTTCTGCACTTAACCCACCATCATTATTTATTAGGGTTGTATTGCACATAGCCCACTAAAGAGGTTAGTTACAGTGGTATCACACATAGCCCACCAAATGATAAATAGATGATGGTATCGCACATAGCCCATCGTAATTAAGTATTAAGGTGGTATCGCACTTAGCCCACCATCAAGTATTGATATAACACACTTACATATCCATTCCATCATTATTTATTAGGGTTGTATCGCACATAGCCCACCAAAGAGGTTAGTTACAGTGGTATCACACATAGCCCACCAAATGATAAATAGATGATGGTATCGCACATAGCCCATCGTAATTAAGTATTAAGGTGGTATCGCACTTAGCCCACCATCAAGTATTGATATAACACACTTACATATCCATTCCATCATTCATACTAGAGTTATTCAATAACCACCACATTCTATCCACTTGAACCATACATGTTCTCAATTGTGCCATGCACTAATTAGCAACAACAATGTATATATAAAATGCATCGTTCACACATAAACTTACCTCGGTGTAAAATGTGTTAATTTGCTGTTTAATCCGAAACCTTGCCTTTTCCCCGGTGAAGGTTAATTCCACGCTCTTCTTGATCTATAACAATAAAATTCACTCATTTAGATTGTTCTATGATCATAATGCATCAATTTCTATAGTTAGGCAAAAATGACCATTTTTCCCTTACACTTTGATAAAATTACAATTTTGCCCCTAGGCTCGTAAATCATTTTTCAACACATTTTATCAATAAACAAGCCTAGCTGAACATTTATTCCTCTTACAAAAATCCACAAATCTGACTATTTTATGCATTTATTACACATTTTTAACCGCATTCAAGTCCTATCTAGGTGTTTTCTGGCTAACTCCCTTCACAGAAGTTGTTTCTCAACTCACTAACATTCATTTTTTTTCCAAATAAACTCAGCTAACAACATAAACTCTTTCATGGAAAGTCCTTAAACTTTCATCCATTTAACAAATTAGTTCCCTCATTAGCTAGCTTAAGCTTTGGGGACTCCAAAAGTACAAAAATCATCAAAAGTAATTATCAAAAGGACTTACTTGCAAGGATGAGATGTAGCAAAATTTTCAAGCTTTCAAACCCTTAAACTTGCTGAAATTTTTGGCAGTATAGGGAAAGATGAATAGTGAAAGATGATAGCTTCCTTTAGTCATCTTATTTTATCATATTTTAGTCAATTGGTCACCAACTATCACCTAATTTGACTAAAATTAATACTCTTGTCCCCTATGCATCCTATGGTCGGGCATTACACTCCAAAATAGCTTAATTGAACTTTGAAAACCTCTAATTTACATTCTGTGGCTATTAGACACCTCTACCTGGAGAAATAGAACTTTAGCACTTTATGCGATTTAGTCCTTTTTCACAATTAAACATGCCATCGCTCGAATTAAATCATAAAAATTTTCACATAGCCATATATTAATGCCATAACACATAAAATAACATCAAAATAATTTTTCTCAACCTCGATTTAGTGATCCCGAGATCACTGTTCTGATTAGCCCCAAAATTGGGCTGTTATAGGGAAATACCTTACCGGAAAGCGTTCAGCTAATGCTTGCCATGTTGATATTGAATGTGGTGGTAATGAACTAAGCCATGCTCGTGCTCAATCTCGTAACGAGTATGGAAACAACTTCAACCTCAAAGTGTCTTCAGTTACACTGGCTATCTTAAAGGAATTGCTCACCTCCATTAATAATCGAAGGTGAATATGTGGATCTTCTGTGGGCATGCCACTAATTTGGCCCATTGTTTGAAGCATCTAAATCACAAGCTTCAATTCAAACTACAGTGCCTCGATTTCTGGTCTTCTAATTCCCAGATTAAGTTCATTAAAAAAAGGCTGTAACACCCTAAACCCGGCCTAGACATTATGATCGGATCTGACGTGTCACCTCGAAGTGTTGATTTGAAAATCGGTCTTGTCGAAAATTCGTGACTAAAGTTTTAAATCATTTTTAAAACTAATTGCTATTGAAAACGTTGGGGGTTGTAAAATCAAAACTTGTTAATCACTTACTGGTCATTTCATTTATTACAACTTTATTAATCTAAATTGAAAACCGCGAAAGCTTTTCTAATTGTAATCTTTAAAATTTGAAATGCGTGATTCCTTCTGAAAACAGTTATTATTTTGAAAACTCGTGTTTCCTAATCTAGTAGGTTGAAGTAAAAAGTTAAACCAAATAAAAGTTAAAACCTCAAATGGCCTTATTACATAAATAGCAACCCCAAAATTAAATATTTAAAAAGCTAGATGTAAATTAGAACACTCACAAACATGTGGCCACCTTCGAGTCCCTCGCAGCTCCAAGTCATCTAAATCTGGGGATTACCTATACAGTTAAAAGAAAAGGGTGAGTTACGAGAACTCAGTGTGTAATCCCCTATCATGCAGTAACAGTCTGGGCCAGAGCCTTATTCAGTAATAGTACAGTGTGGGTGTTAGCCTAATACAGTAACTGTACAAAACAGTGATGCAACCCAACCCAGTCCAACCAACACACCACCCGTACCAACCAACACACCATGTGAGGACTATGTGGACCCATCCAGCCAACGCACCAATATCGTATCATATCGTTAATAGTAATGCAGCAAAGCTGCACAGTAAATGTGGGCAAGGCACTAAAATCAGAATACGTGGCGAAGCCACTATAATAGAAAAAATGTGGCAGAGCCACTAGTACAGTGCTTCCTCCAAATCAGAATCCCACCCCAATGTAGAACGTAATGTCAAAAATATTACGTGTATGTAGTATGTCATATTCATAACCAGTCATATAGATATCATACACACATCAACTAAACTACCACTAGGTGTATAACGGTCATTTCGTCAGTTAGGGGTAAAATGGTAATTTTACCCCTCAGGGGTATTTAGGTAATTCTACTACTTTTGGGGTCTCAGCACTTATAACGACCCTTCTTAGGGTCTATAGTCGTCTCGAACGACTCAGATAACCTATATGGCCAAAACAGTGTAATTGGGCCCAAGTTGGTCCACACGCTCGTGTGGCCCATTCAGCCCACATTCCGTCAGGACTATGCAAACTTCGTAGCCCAATCCATTATTAGTCACTTACCATGGATTTCGCCCATGTGGGGCCCATGAGCCCATTGGGCCCACATGGCCCATTTCGACCCAACGATGCCCATTACCACCTAAGCCCACGAGAACATTCGTGGCGGCCTTTACAGTCTGTCGCCAATGATTGTGGCTCGATTTTTCCCTACGGTGTTTGCACGCTTGTGAGCCCTCAGATGCCGAAGTTTCGGCTTTTCGACTTTTTCCAATTCACAATTAAACAAGGGTGTGAGTACACACCTTCATCCGTCGTTTTGACAATAATAATATTGGATGTACGATTACCCACATGTTCGTGAAACTAGCTAAGATCCACGCTCTCCGAATCCTACAATCAACCAAAATATCGTATCAGATTTACAACCAATAAGGTTAACGCATGCTCTTAATCCACCACCTTTATTAACTTAAACCACAACTACTCACCTTGTTAACATTAACCGATACTAGTGCCTCTCTGCTGATCAAGGGCGTTTCCTCTTACTAACACGATTCGACAGATCAAAAGTTGTTAGAAGACAACCATGCCTTCGGCCTTCAAGAGAAAAAGAAGGGAAACCAAAGCTTGTTAATAAAGCCAAAAGAACAAAACAATAAAGTGGTTGTAGTACCCCTTTACCAATACCAATAAACAAACGTATTTCGGTAGTAGTCAGTCAACAATATTCGACCCGAACCAAGAAGAATAAAGAGATTTGGGAGGGAGAGAGTATGAGTATTTGACCTAGTAGAGAAAGGAAAATGAAAAATTGGAAAAGAAGAAGAATTGGAAGTAAAAGAGAAGAAGACTACTAATTCGGCAGAGAGAAAGATGTGGAGAAGAAAGAAAGGCTTCAAGGGAGAATTCGGCACCACAGAACAGGGATGGTATTCAGCTTAGAAGGAGAAAGGGAGAAGAGGGAAGAAAGAAAGAAAAAAAGGAAACAACATAATGAAGAGGGGGGAGAGGAAATGTATCCGGCAGAAGTGAACTGAAAAGGGAAAGACCCGAATGGTCAAAAATGCTGCACGAGATGACACAAAGAGAGGAAAACCCGAAATGAAAAAGAAAAAATCCCTAAATTACAGAGAAAGAATTCGACTTCTACACTCTCACCAACAGCTGAAATGCACAAAATGACATACCCTTAGCCAAAATCCCCTTACTCAAGCTCTCCCAAATTCGGCTATGACTCTTTCACATCCCAACTCCTTCAACCTCTCCACCGATTTCTCCTTGATTTGCTCCCAGCCTCCCATTCAAATCTATTCAAATTTGATGTCCAAGTCTCCAACCACCTCTGCAGAGTTTGAATCCAACTCTACCTCTCTCACCACAGAGACATAAAATAAAACTTATTAACTAAATGCAAGTTAATCTAAATGCAAATGAATTAAAATGCAAGGTGATGATTTAGCAATGATTTTCACATGCTAACAATAATAAAATGAATAAGCTAAAATAATTACAACATTTGACTCAATTCATTTTTTATCATACTTAACAATGTTCTGGAAAAATTCCATAGCAACTCAATCTTTCATTAACTGGGAATCTCATATAAGTTCAACTGAATCTTATACTTAGAAAAATATGTGTAAACCACTGTCATAATTTAACTAAGGATTCCTTAGGATTTATGTGAAGTAATAGGAATGGATTAGGTTTGAAACAATTTAATCACATGAACTTAAAGTTGTGCAAGGTAATAAGTTGTCTTAGTCTATTACGAACCTTAATTTATTCTGATTAAGATATAAATTAAGAATACTTCTTCCAATTATCGTGTCCATTAGTTATCATCTGATTAGGATCGACTAACTAATTCTAATGCATTGAAGCATATTTTAATGCAAGAAATAAATAATGAGTTTCTTTGGAAGCATGAATGACTGAGGCACAAAACATCATACGCATAAATCAAATGAAGTTTATCAAATTAACGTAATCATTCTAGCTAAAACAAAATTAAGTCATCATTTTCAATTGAAAGACATCAAAAAAATTTGCAAACATTTTGAATAAATATAATATTAAGAAATAAGAAACTCTTGATGATTTCAACAGTTCTCCGAAGACCGATCGTGGTGGCTTCCTCCAATTTGTGTGATTGCAAAATGCTACTTAAGGTGGCCGGCCAAAAGTGGTTTTCCTAAAGGGAAAATGCAAGAAAAGATGAGAAGAATGTGAATTGAGGGACGAATGAGTGATGAAGGATGATGGAATGAGAAGAGAGGGTTGGTATTTATAATAGAGGGATGGAATAGGAGTTTGCTAAAATTAGCTTCCAGAGCTCTTAGTTCTCTCCTTTGCTTGACTGGCCTTGAAGTGTGGAAGGGAGGTTGATGGTTGCTTGGTTCATACTTGATTTCATGCATGAATTATGCAAGGGGTTGGGCGATTTCTTGGGTATTAGTTAGGATTTGATTTCTGATTCTTTCACAAGTGCAAGGGCTTTCAAATTAATTATCCTAAAGCTGATTTGGGCTGCTCTTTGATGAGTTGCCTAATTTGGGCCATTCTTCCCTTTATTGGACGGTTTTGACAACCCAATTGAGAGTAGACTTCACTATATTTAGTAACCATCTTCTAAATTGGGTTGAATTAAGTTTGTGAGTCTAATTTAATAAGCATGCTATCCACATGGAGTAAAAGTTAACTTGTGTGCATGTGATATTGATTAGCTCCCATACTTGTTAATAATGCTTCATTTACAACAATTTTAGCACAAATATTAGCATGTACCATAAGATAGTTAAATTATGTAAAATTAATACATAAATTCATAAAATTGCATACTTTACTAAAATTATGCCCATTGTCTTAATATGACAAAAATCACCCAATTAAATATCCAAATACTTATGATTAATATAAATTCTAAATAAAAAGCAGATATAA
The DNA here is from genome assembly GCA_025503065.1 of Gossypium bickii. Lineage (NCBI taxonomy): Eukaryota > Viridiplantae > Streptophyta > Magnoliopsida > Malvales > Malvaceae > Gossypium > Gossypium bickii. The sequence goes on along the minus strand of CP106714.1, from coordinate 26,632,219 downwards.
ATAGATATAAAAATCTATATAATTTATAGTTTACATCATAGTGTCCTTGTCAATTGGCGAAGCCCATCGTTGGTGGAATACTATAAAGCAAGGGACTACTGTGAACAGATTGACTTGGGATTTCTTCCTAGAGACATTTAAGAAGAAATTCATGGGCGAGCTGTACATGGAAGCTTGCAAAAGGAAATTTATCAATTTGGTACAAGGCAAACTAATTATGACTAAATATGAGGCAAAAATTTGTAAGATTGAGCCAGTATACAGCTAAAGTGGTTTCACAAGAAAGGGATCACTGTATGAGGTTCCATTTTGGATTGCACCGCAATATCCAACTCTATCTGGTAGCCCATGATGCGACAATCTTCGATGAATTTGTTGATAAATCTAAGGTTATTGAGGAGATAAGGGCGTATAAACAACGCAAGTCGCGGACAAGGTCCGATAAATGGATGCTGGACAACATGGTTGAAAGAGGGATCGTGATTCACATTATTCTAGCAGGAATGTCAAAAATAATTCTGATTAGGACATTCATGACATTAAGGTAGTACTAAAGCGGAGAAAGGAGGTTCACATAAGTTGCCAAGTTGGCCACTCTGCGAACACTATGAACGTAGACACCTTGGTGAATATCGAAAGGTAACAAGAGGATGATTCAAGTGTGGGTCCAAGGAACACTTGATAAAATACTATCCAGAACGACAGGAGGGGTCACAAACACAAAATGCAACTCCCACACCAGTACATGCAAATGCATGTAGTTGAGGAAGGGGTAGAGGTAGCGAGGCAAGGCAACCTAGACACGAAACCCTAGAATACACAGTTGCCATGTAAGATGAGACTAGAGGATTCACACAAATGTATGCTTTAAAGGAACCACATGGTCAAGGTTTGACAGATGTAATTACAGGTGCTTTCACTTTGTGAAGTCTATCATTATTTTCATTGATTGATTCTTATTCTACACACATACATTTTAAGTGAGCTAGCCTATGAGTTAGGAATTCTAGTAGAAGTTATAAATAAAGGGATGACAATCACTAGTTCATTTGGTAGACTATTTTGGTCAATAAAGTGTGCAAAATGTGCCTCTTGATGATTTAAGGACATATTTTCTTCATTGATTTGATGAAGTTTCCCTTTTATTGGTTCAATATAATCTTGGGAATGGATTGGCTGATTGAGCATAGAGCCAAGATAAACTTCACACTTAAAAGAGTAACCTTGCGAACTGATGAAGGGTTGGAAATCATTGAAGTTGGTGAGTGAACCCAATTTCTATCCAACTTGGTCTTGGCAATAAGAGTAGAAAAGTTGATAGGGAAATGCTGTGAAGCCTACATTGCTTATGTGATGAGATTGCAAAATTAGTCGATAGGGATTCGCTACATTCGCATAGTGAAAGATTATCTTGATGTTTTCTCAAACGAGCTACCTAGATTACCCCTAGACCGCAAAGTGGAGTTCGCCATTGAGTTGTAGCCAGGTAGTTCGTTAGTGCCCATTACACCTTATCGAATAACACTAAAAGAGCTTAAGAAATTAAAGATTAAACTACACGATCTGTTCAACAGGGATTTCATTCGACCAAGTATGTTGCCAAGGAGATCACCAATATTATTTGTAAAGAAGAAATATAGCAGCCTGAGAATGTACATCGACTAGAAATAGTTGAATAGTTTGACTTGCAAAAATAAGTACATACTGCCACAAATTGGCAACTTGTTTGATCAGCTGTGAGGTGCCATATTATTTTCAAAGATAGACTTGCTATCAGGGTACTACCAGCTTAAGGTAAAAGAAGCAGATGTTTTGAAAAAAAAATTTCGCACAAGGTATGTGCATTATGAATTCTTGGTCATGCCCTTTGGATTGATGAATCGAGTGTTCCATGAATAATTAGACCAGTGCATGGTGGTCTTCATAGAAGATATATTTGTGTACTCACGAACATAAAAAGAGCATAATACCCTCCTACGAACTGTGCTACAAATATTATTAGAGAAGAAATTGTTCGTAAAGTTCAGTGAATGTGAGTTTTGGATAAAGGAGGTAGTCTTTTTAGGTCATGTGGTCTTAGCAGAGGGAGTTCATATGGGCCCAAAGAATATCGAGGCAATTCTGGAGTGGAGACCACTAAGAAGTGTCACAGAGGTGTGAAGCTTTCTTGGGCTCGCAAGCTACTATTGCAAATTTTTTGAAGGGATTGTCATTATTACGATACCCTTAACAAAGCTAATACAGAAAGATGAAGAGTTCACATAGATGGAAGAAAGACAAAACAACTTCGAGAGACTTAAGATGATACTCGCTAAAGCACCTATGTTAGTTTAATCAGAACTTGGGAAAGACTTTGTAATCTACAGCGACACATCGCACATAGGTCTTGGTTGCATGTTGATGCAGGAAGAATGGTAGTGACTTATGCCTTCAGATAGTTGAAACCTTATGAACAAAACTACCCAACACATGATCTGGAGTTAGCAGCAATGGTGTTCACACTCAACATGATTTGGAATGAAACTACTTGTACGACGAACACTGTACTATCTATACAAACCATAAGAGGCTCAAGTACTTACTCACATAGAAGGAACTGAACTTGCGACAAAAGAGGTGGATAGAATATCCCCTAAGAAAGGTGAACATGGTTGTAGATGCCTTAAGTAAAAACTCAGTGAGTGAGCTACGAGCTCTATTCGTATGTTTGAGTGTGATCTGCCATAATTTGTTGTAGTAGATTAAACAATTTTTCTTTAAAAATAATTTCGTTATGTTTTATTTGGTTTTTAAATTTTAGTTTACAAATAATAAAAAGTGTGATTTGAGCTATTTATATGACCTTAGGGGCAAAGTAAGCCTAAATGAAGGCTAATGTATTTGGTGAGTTTGCAGGACATCAGTTGGAGGCATGAGAGCATGAGATTGGTCGCTATGTTGCAACATAGAGAGTTGACGAAGGAACATAGTGAGCAAGATACCCAAATGAGCAAGGTAGCCTTTAGTGTTGCGACATAGCAAGAGGGTGTCGCGACACAACCCTGAATCCAAGCCTGAGCCTATAAATTGTCACCAATGTCATGACATAGGTTTGAGGATGTCACAACACTGCCGTAACGTGAAGAATTAAAGAATTGGAGGTGTTTTGGTTCGCATAACAAACTTTAACGAGGAAACTTCAGCCGATTTAGTTCAATGGATGATGACTAACCCTAATTCTAAAATAGGCTTCACTGAACATTTCATAGACATCTTTTCTGTACCTTTAATCTTTTCTTCTAGTTTAGGTTGCAACTTTTACTTAGTGTTTAGTTTTTATTTTCTTTTGTACTTAGGATTTTCATTGGTAATTCAGTTTTAGTTTCATTCTTATTCTTCGAAGAATCTAACTTGTCGAATCATAAACTTTTTGTAGATTTCTGTGTTTTCAATATTCAATACAAATTAGGATTTCTCTTGAACCCTTATTCTTGATCTACTTTTCATGTTTATCTCTTTAATCAATTTTATGTTTTTTATGAGATCCATTAGAAACTAATCCTCTTATGGGGGATTAGCGAGTGGACATGGGAGTAATTAATTTCTATGGTGGGTTTCGTAGTGAGTTAGTTGGTTGGGATAGGAAGAACTTAAGCTCTAGGCCCAACAACCCTAGGAAGTCCTCTAGGTGGGAATGAACCTAAAATTGGTATTGCCTATCCATGAGCACCTTACTGCAATCCGGTCTGGACTATGAGGTTGTAAACTCTAAATTATATAGGGTTTTTTAGTCATTTTTACCACCTTTTTACTTAATAATAATACTAATCCCGAGTATTTGTTAATTAATTAAGTGGATTTTTTTTATATTTAGATGATGGGTATGAGTTTATAAAAAATGAAAATATAAGCTTTATTGTATTAATTTTGTGCATAATTTAAATTATTTCATCTTAATTATTAATGTGTTATATTTTATTATGCAGGAAACCATAGAGATGATATAATATGGAACTTATCATAAAGTTGCATGAACATGAGCTATTTATTTCCTATGTTGGATGACAAAACCATGCTAAATGGGTCAACAAGGTGTTACTTTGACCCAGTAAAAAAGATGATACATGGTGGACAAGTCTGACAAGCTTAGTGGGTCATGAAACCATCCAACAAGAGGGAGTCAAGCCCAAAATCTCTTTTGGGACAATTATTGGAGGTCCCTACATTTGGAGAATCATTGGAGCACACAAAAATTTCCCTTGAAACCATCCAACCCATGCCTAAATTTAGCATGATTCTATGCTCAAATAATAATAAAAAAAAACCACCATCCACCTACTTCCACTATATGTGGCCGGCCAAGCAATGGAGAAAATGGAGGGATTCCAATCCCTATTTTTAGTAAACTCTACCATCTACTTCAAGTATAAATACCCTCACTCATTCCCCATTTCAATCATCCCTCATCCCTTCATTCCTTAATCATCTTGACATCCCTCATTCAACTATTCTCTCATTTCTTCACTTTATTCCCACACATAGCATCCCATTTCCCTTAGCCAGCAAAACCATAAGAAGATCATCTATTGGCCGGCCGCCTTAAGGATCCATTAGCAAAGGAGCAACACAAGGATTGGAAGAAAACATTTTCAATCAGATTTCACGAGACTGCTAACTCGACAAAGTTTATTCTTCCTTTACTTTGTTATTGTGATTTCAATCATGTTTGAAATGTGCTTTGTCATCAACAATGGCAGTTTAAATTTGTTTAGCTAGGACGATTGCATTAATTCAATGAATTTTGTTTAAATCATGTTTATAGTGTTTGTGCCTAGTCGATCATGTTTTCAATTAAACTCAAGTATCTATTTCATTCATACGTGATTGGATGTACTAGAATTAGCTAAGCGGTCCTAACCAGATGACTACTAGTGGACGCAATAATTGAAATGTGCATGCTTAATTTAGATGCTGACCCGACTAAATTGAAGGTTCATAATAACTTTAACACGCTCTATTATCTTGCATAGTTTTTAGGTTTATGTGATTAAACTGTTTCAAACTTGACTCGTCCTTGTTACTTCACATGAATTCTAAGAAACACTTAGTTTAATATGATCAGTAAAATGCATGTTTTACTAAGTAAAAGATTCCGAGAGGAATTAATTTGGTTTCAAAACTCATGAAAGATCGATTTGCCATGGAATATTTTTTGAACACTATTAAACATAAGAAAAATGAACTAAGTTGAAAGATATATTTACCCTAGCCTATTCATGTTATTGATTGTTAAATTTTGTGTCTTTGCTGCTAGATTCATTTCATACATCTAATTTCATACTTGGCATTTAGATTAAATTGCATTAGCGATCATCTTGCATCTAAATAGCTTAATCACCATCACTCAAAATTTTGTGTTTTTATCATCAAATTGTTAACTTTAATCTTACAAAATATTGATTAACATACACAGTCCTTGTGGAGGCGATAAATCTTTTACTTACTTATTACTTGATAATGACTGTGTATACTTTCACAAATCGAGCATTACAAGTTTTTTGTAATGCCCCAAAAATGTGGGGTTTGTAATTTTGCTGAATTGGCTTAATTTCCATGATGTGCTTGAATGGTTAAGTATTTGAGTGTATTTGATGGCTTTTGGGAAGCCTGGGTTCGAGTCTGGGCCTTGGAAAATTTTTAGTTTTTACTCTTAAGTGGAATTGGCTGGGAGCAATTCAAGGAGGATTTGGGGGGAGAGTTTGAGGGAATTGGATTGTGAGGGGAGTCTTGGCCGGTTGGGAGAGCTTGAGTAAGGGGGGATTTCGGCTAGGGGAGTGTTTTTGGAGCATTTTTGGCAGCTTGGTGGGAGGAGATAAACCAAAAACTCTCTCTGCAATTTGGGGTTTTCTTTATTTTTTTTATTTCGAGATTTACTTCTTCGTGGCGTCTCGTGCAACTTTTTGACCATTCGGGTCTTTCTTTTTCTATTTTCTTTTTGCTATCAACTGTTATTCTTTTTTTCAGACACAATACCGATTGCCAATCACCAAATTCATCACTGAAACCTACCCTTCTTCTCTACATTTTTCTTCTTGCCGAATCTGATTCTTCTTCTTCTTTTCTTGGTTTTCTTCTTTGTCCGAACTCAACTTCTTCCTTTCACTCTCGTTATTCTTCTCTTTTCTTTTCAAGATTGCCAAACAATTTCTCTCTTAAAACCTTGGTTCTTCTTTTGCTGACCGAATCTTTTAGGCCGAATCTACATACTCCCTTCATCTCAAATCCCTTTGTTCTTTGTGGTTAGGGCCAAACCTTCTTGTCAGACAACTTTCGAATTTTATTGTTCATTGGTATTGGTAAGGGTGGAATAATACAATTACTTTATTATTTCGTTTTTAGTTAGATCTCTTATGACTTTATGATCAAACTTTGGTTTTCCCTTCTTTCTCTTTGGGGGCCGGATGTTGGATTGTTTCTAACAATTTTATTATACCAAATCATGTAAGGAGGGGGATATCGCCTTTGTTCAGTAAGGAGGTGCTAGTATTTACTAGTCCTAGCAAGGTGAGTGATTGTGGTTTAAGTTAATAATGGTGGTGGATTGAGTGTATACGTTAGCCTGATTGGAGTAAGCTGATACAATATGTTGGTGGACTGTAGGATTCGAAGAGCGTGGATCTCACCTAGTCTCGCGAACAGGTGTGTAATCATACTCCCAATACCGTACTGTTAAAACGCTGGATAAAGTGCTATTCACACCCTTGTACTACTGTGAATCGGAAAAAGCCAAAAACCCAAACTTTCAGCATCTGAGGGCCTACGAGCGTGCGGATGCTCGTAGGGATAAATCTATCCACAATCGCTGGCGTTAGACCGTAGAGGCTACCACGAACGTTCTTGTACGCGTAGGTCGTAATAGGCCTCGTTGGTCCGAAATGGGCCATGTGGGCCCAATAGGCCCATGGGCCCCCACAGGGACGAAATCCATGGTAAGTGACCAATAGTTGGATTGGGCTGTAAAGTTCGCATAGCCGTGGCTAAAATTAGGCTGAATGGGCCACAAGAGCATGTGGGCCTACTTGGGCCGAATAGTGGGCTTTGGGCCCAGTTACACTGTTTTAGCATATAATATATTCGAGTCGTTCGAGACGATGGTAGGCCTCTAGAAAGGTCGTAAAAATTATCAAAATACTCTTAAAGGGTAAAAATATCGAAATAGCCTTTAAGGTTAAATTACCGAAATACACTCGAAGGGTAAAATTACCAAAATAGCCTCGAAGGGTAAAATTACCAAAATAGCCTCGAAGGATAAAATTACAAAAATACCCCTGAGGGGTGAAATTACCGTTTTAACTCTAACTGACGAAATAACTATTATACTCCTAGTGGTAGTTTAAGTGATATATGATACTTATATGACTGATTATGATTATGACATACTGCAAACACGTACTATCTATGTCACGACATTCTGCATTGGGGTTGGGATTCAGATTTGGAGGAAGAACTGTACTGGTGGCGCTGCCACATTTTTACTGTTCTAGTGGTTTCGCCACGTTTTTTGATTTTAGCGGCTTTAAGAACCTTAATTACTGTTTATCATAAAATATCCGTTATTAATTTATTGGAATTATAATATGATACATAAAACTCTTAAAATAGATAAATTCGTTATATCGATATGAGCACAAGAGGTCACGAAAGGGGTACACGTGGCCGCGGTAGAGTCTGAGGAGGTGCTAGGGCTGGGTCTTCAGCGTCGGGCCACATGCCTGTTAGGGAGGCACCAACCTCACCAATAATTAAGATGGGGTCCCATGATCGAGTAGTTGGGGATGATGCCTTATCCCAAGCAATGCTACATGTTCTCAAGAGGGTTGTTAGAGCAAGTACTAGATCAGTAGGCCGAGGGTCGATTTCTGAGCAACTCCGGTCTAATGGAGCGAAAAACTTTAGGAGTGTTTCTGGTGTAGCCCTGAATGTGGCAGAGTATTGGTTAGAGGTCACCGAGCGAATAATGGATGACCTCGACTGTACTATGGAGCATAAATTAAAAGGAGCTGTGTCCTTACTACGAGACGAGGCATACCAGTGGTGGCTCACTGTAAGAGAGGGTACATAGGCTTACTGTTTGATGTGGGATTTTTTCAAGACAACCTTTCAAGGAAAATATGTTGGGGCAAGTTATGTGGATGCCCGAAGGAAGGAATTTCTGAGCCAGAGCTACGGGAATAGGTCTGTGGCAGAGTATGAGGCAGAGTTTCTGTGGCTAAGTTGGTATGCTCGTGGTATAGCCGCAACTGAGTATGAACGCTGTGTGCTTTTCGAGGATGGCCTCTAAGATGAGATGCAAGTGCTGATAGCTCCACAAAGGGAATGAGACTTTACTTCCCTTGTAGAGAAGGCAAAAATTATCGAGGATGTAAAGTGCTCAGAGCGCCAGAACCATGAAAAATATAGGGGTAGAAATAAGAGGGATTTTGGGCCCTCAAGTTCTTTTGGTGGGCCTAAGAAAAAGCCTAGATTTGATGGGCCAGTCCGAGTTGGGGCTCTTGTTGCTGCTGCTAGACCACAGTCGTGCCCAGATTGTGGGAGAGTTCACTAGGGTGAGTGCTGGAAATGAACCGGGGCATGATTTATATGTGGGTCCATGGATTATCAGGTTAGGAACTGTACACAGAGGCCTATTCAGATGCAAGCCGCAGGTTAGGGCTATGTTCAACTGGAGAGAGGTGGTCAGTAGCCATCGAGAGGTCGTAGTCAGGCCAGATGAGGAAATGGTTTGGGACGAGATCGTGGAGCACCGGGCAGAGGTACTGGTAATACAGAGGCAAGACAGGTAGCTTTGGTCTATGCTGCTCGGTGTCGAGAGGATGGTGATGCTCCTAACATCATAACTGGTACGTTCCTAATTTATAATGTACCTTACACTGCTCTAATTGATATTGGGTCTACACACTCATATGTTGCATGTACTGTGTCTGAGACATTGGGTTTTCAGTTTGAAATTATTGATAGTGAGATGACTGTGTTAAGTCTACTAGAACAGTCGGTTAGGGTGAATAAGTTATTCAGAAACGTGCCCCTAGAAGTCCAAGGGGTTATTTTTCTGGTAGATTTGATAGAACTGTCGTTTGGTGAATTTGATCTTATATTGGGCATGGATTGTCTTGTGAAACACCGAGCTAGTTTGGATTGCGTTGCTAAGCGTATGGTGTTGAAAACCATTGAGGATGAGGAGGTGACTGTGATAAGGAAGCGAATAGATTATTTTTCTAATGTAATCTCTATGTTAAGGGCCGAGAAGCTGGTTCACAAGGGTTGTAAGACGTTTCTAGCTTATGTTAGCAGTTCTGATTCTAAGGGTCCTTCTGTGGGAGATGTCAGAACTGTTAAGGAGTTTCCGGATGTATTTCCCGAAAAGCTTCCTGGGTTGCCTCCAAACCGTAAGGTTGAATTCGGTATTGAGCTCCTAATTGGAACAGCTCCAGTGTCCATCGCCCCTTATAGGATGGCACCGAAGGAGCTAGTGGAGTTAAAGGCTCAAATTCAAGAGCTGCTGGACCGATGGTTCATTCGACCGAGTGTGTCTCCATAGGGAGCACCAGTGTTACTCGTGAAAAAGAAGGATGGATCCATGCACATGTGCATAGATTGTCATCAACTGAACAAACTAACGATTAAGAACAAGTACCGTTTTCCAAGGATAGACGATCTATTCGACCAGCTATGAGGAGCTTCAGTTTTATCCAAGATAGATCTTCTATCTAGGTCCATCAGCTAAAGGTTAGGGAGGTGGATGTGTATAAGACTGTGTTCAGGACTCGTTATGGTCACTACGAATTTTTAGTAATGCCGTTTGGGTTGATGAATGCACCAGCTGCTTTCATGGATATGATAAACCCGGTATTTCAACCCTATTTGGACCAGTTCGTAGTGGTGTTTATAGATGACATCCTGGTGTATTCAAGAACCGAGGAGGATCACGATGCACATCTTCGAATTGTTTTGCAAATTTTGAGGGAAAAGCAGCTATACGCTAAGCTCAGCAAGTGTGAGTTTTGGTTACGAGAAGTGACATTTCTGGGTCACGTGGTGTCTGCCAAGGAGATCAGGGTTGATCCTCGAAAAATTGAAGCCGTAGTGAGTTGGAACCACCAAGGACTGTATCTGAGATTCGAAGTTTTCTAGGTCTGGCTGGGTATTACAAACGTTTTGTGGAGGGGTTTTCACTGATTGCTGCACCTCTGACTAAGTTACTGTGTAAAGGGGTACCGTTAAATTGGACTGAAAAGCAGCAAGAGAGTTTTGAAAAATTGAAGAAAGTTCTGACTGAAGCCCCTGTGTTAATACAGCTAGAGTCTAGAAAGGAATTCACTGTCTTCAGCGATGCGTCACACACTGGATTAGGTTGTGTTGATGCAAGAGGGTAAGGTGGTTGTATACGTATCTCACCAACCTAAGCCTCACGAGGTGAATTACCCCACCCACTACTTGGAATTAGCTACGGTGGTATTCGCACTGAGGATTTGGAGGCATTACTTATACGGTGAGAAGTCTATTATTTACACCGACCATAAAAGCCTCAAGTACCTCCTTACTCAGAAGGAGCTGAACCTTAGGCAACGAAAATGGATAGAGTTGCTTAATGATTATGATTGTTCGATTGAGTACCACCCTGGTAAAGCTAACGTAGTAGCCGATGCACTAAGCTACAGGATTGTATCGGATTTGAGAGCAATGTTTGCTCGTCTCAGCCTGTTCGATGACAATAGTTTGTTGGCTGAACTCCAAGTGAGACCGACCTGGACTGACTAGATTAAGGGGAAGCAGTTGTTGGATGATTGGTTCCTCATTTCCAATTGGTTTAAAAGGGGGAGACTACGGATTTTTGACTGAACAGTGAGGGAATACTATGTTTCCGTGGGAGAGTTTGTATACTAAAAGATTCTGATCTGAGGCAGTCTATCCTACGGAAGGCATATAACAATCCTTATGCCTTGCATCCTGGTGGAAACAAGTTGTATCGAGATCTGAGTGAATTGTATTAGTGGCCAAGGCTCAAGCGCGAGGATACGAATTTTGTGAGTAAGTGTCTGACATGCCAGCAAGTTAAGGCCGAGCACCAACTGCATTCTGGATTACTGCAACCCGTTAAGATTCCATTCTGGAAGTGGGAGAGGGTAACCATTGTTAGTGGGCTGCCCTTAACGCCTACTAAAAAGGATTTGGTATAGGTTATTGTAGATCGACTGACTAAATCTGCCTATTTCATACCAGTCTGCATGGGTTATTCATTACAGAAGTTGGCTAAGTTGTATGTGGTTGAGATTGTAAGATTGCATGGTGTACCGGTTTCTATCATATCTGACAGAGATCCTAGATTCACATATCGATTCTAGAAGAAGTTACACGAGGCATTGGGTACAAGATTGGATTTCAGTACTGCGTTTCACCCTCAGACATATGGTCAGTCGGAGAGGGTGATTTAGGTATTAGAGGACATGCTGAGAAGCTGTGTAATTGATTTCAAAGGCAGTTGAGAGGACTACTTGCCGTTAATAGAGTTTGAATATAACAACAGCTACCAAGCTAGTATTCAGATGGCACCGTATGAGGCGTTATATGGTCGTAGTGTTGCAACCCTATCTGTTAGACAGAACTTGGTGAGCGGCGAGTTTTGGGGCCAGAATTAGTTTTTGAAACCGAGGAAAGAGTAAAGTTGGTTTGACATAGGTTAAAGTAAGCATCTGATAGGCAGAAGTCGTATGCCGATTTGAAGCGTAAGGAGATAGAGTACTCTGTGGGGGATTATGTCTTCTTGAAGGTCTCACCATGGAAGAAGATTTTAAGATTTGGACAGAAAGGCAAACTGAGCCCTAGATTCATCAGACTTTACTGGATATTAAAGTGTGTGAGACCGATCGCCTATCAGCTTGAGCTACCTCCTGAGTAAATCAGATACATGATGTGTTCCACGTTTCTATGTTGAGGCGATACCGCTCTGATCCCTCACATATAGTGCCGGTGGAGGAGATCAGGGTTAGACATGATCTGACTTTTGAAGAAGAACCAGTACAGATACTGGATCGTGACGTTAAGGTGCTAAGGAGGAAATCTATTCCGTTGGTCAAGGTGCTTTGGCATTATACCAAATCATGTTAGGAGGGGGAGATCGCCTTTGTTCAGCTGGAAGGCGCTAGTATTTGCTAGTCCTAGCAAGGCGAGTGATTGTAGTTTAAGTTAATAACGGTGGTGGATTGAGTGAATACGTTAGCCTGATTAGAGTAAGCTGATACAATATGTTAGTGGATTGTAGGATTCGGAGAGCATGGATCTCACCTAGTCTCGCGAACAGGTGTGTAATCGTACTCCCAATACCATACTATTAAAACGTTGGATAAATGGATATTCTCACCCTTGTGTTACTGTGAATCGGCAAAAGCCGAACTTTCGGCATCTGAGGGCCCACGAGCGTGTGAACGCTCGTAGAGATAAATCTAGCCACAATTGTTGGCGTTAGACTGTAGAGGCCGCCACGAATGTTCTTGTGGGCGTTGGTCATAATGGGCCTCGTTGGTCCGAAATGGGCCATGTGGGCCCAATAGGCCCATGGGCCCCACAGGGACGAAATCCATGGTAAATGACTAATAGTTGAATTGGGCTGCGAAGTTTGCATAGCGGTGACTGAAACTGGGCTGAATGGGCCACACGAGCGTGTGGGCCTATTTGGGCCAATAGTGGGTTTTGGGCCCAATTACATTGTTTTAGCATATAATATATTCGAGTCGTTCAAGACGATGGTAGGCCTCTGGAAAGGTCGTAAAAATTATCGAAATACCCTCAAAGGGAAAAATTATCGAAATACCCTCGAAGGTTAAAAGTACTGAAATACCCTCGAAGGGTAAAATTACTGAAATACCCCTGAAGGGTAAAATTACCGAAATACCCTCAAAGGGTAAAATTACAGAAATACCCGTGAGGGGTGAAATTACCATTTTACCCCTAACTAACGAAATGACTATTATACCCCTAGTGGTAGTTTAAATGATGTATGATATTTATATTACTGATTATGATTATGACATACTGCATACACATATTATCTATGTCACAACATTCTGCATTGTGGTTAGGTTTCAGATTTGGAGGAAGTACTATATTGGCCGCCCTTCCACATTTTTACTGTTCTAGTGGCTTTGCCACGTATTCTGATTTTAGTGGCTTGGCCCATGTTTACTGTCATTAGCAGCTTTGATGCGTTACTATTAGCAGCTATGCTACGATATTGGGGTGTTGGCTGGGTAGGTCGACTTAGTCCCCACATGGTGTGTTGGTTGGTACGGGTGGTGTGTTGGTTGGATTGGGTTGGGCTGCATTACTGTTCTGTTCTGTGATTACTTGGGCTTAGGCCCACACTGATACTAAATAGGGCTCGGGCCCAGACTGTTACAACATGATTGGGGATTACATACTGAGTTCTTGTAACTCACCCTTTTCTTTTAACTGTACAGGTAATCCCCAGCCTTAGAGGATTTGGAGCTGCGAGGGACTCGGGGGTGGCCACACATTCGCAAGTATTTTGATTTCTACATAGTTTTCTTTAAGTTATTTATTTTGGGGAGATATTTATGTAATAAGGCCATTCAAGGTTTTTAACTTTTATTTAGTTTTAACTTTTTATGTTGACCTATTAGATTAGGGAACACGGGTTTTCAAAATAATTACTGTTTGCAAAGAAAACCGTACATTTTCAAATTTTAAAGTTTACTTTTGGGAAGGCTTTCGCGACATTTAATCCTGATTATTAATTGATATGACTAATAAGCAAATAACAAGTTATGATTTTACAACCCCAACAATTTCATAAAAAGATTTAAAATTTAGTAACGAGCTTTTAGTGACAAGACGCTTTTCAAATGACACTTCAATGTGACACGTCAGATCTGGTAGTAATGTTTAGGTCGGGTTAGGGGTGTTACATTTTTGGTGCCGTTTCTGGGGACTGTTGCCTTAAACATTTTTGTGAAATTATTCTTTTCAATTTGGTTTTTATTTCATTTTTATCTACCTTCAAACCTTACTAATTTATTCTTTATTCTTTCTATTTTGTGATTTATTTTTAGGTGTTTATGATCATAGATTGAATTATCGACTTTGTAACACCCCTTACCCGTATTCTACGCCGGAACCAGGTACGAGGCGTTACCATACTTAACTCGCACAATTATACAACTTTGGCTATTAAACTCATTTCAAATTAAATCTTTTCCATTCATGAGTTTATCACCCTTATAATGGACCTACGAGGCCCTAAACCTGCTCACAAAAAATTTCGGAGATAATTTGGAAACTTTTACGCACTTAAGAAAATTTTACCTAAACAGGGGCCACACGCTCGGTGGGGGAAAATGACACGCACATGTATCATTTCACACGCCCGTGTTCGATGCCCGTGGTCGACACTGACTTGAACCACACGGCCTGGGCACACGCCCATATGGTTGGCCCATGGTCGCCTCTGATTAATCCACACTGCCGGTTTAAATTCCAAATCCTAGGTGCAGACTTCACACAGCCTAGGAACATGCCCATGGACTAACCGTGTGTCACACTTGGCCTAGACACACGTCCGTGTGCCTACCCATATGGACAAGAACAAGGCTATTTGCTAAGCTCTTTGCATCCTTCTAGCTCACACCCCATAAATCCTTTTAACATATCAATAAACACTCATAATTTTTCAATATGGACTTCCATGAATAACTTCATATTTTCATAGATGAAAAGATGAGCCATCAACCATGGCAATATACAAAATAGTTTTATCTTAAAAAAGGGCCAACACACTTTTGGCCAAAATAACAAAATAATCTAACTAATCTAGCCCCTATACATGCCATACAAAGAATCACTAAGTCTAAATATACCAAGGTGGGCTGATAGTGTGGGCGATCTTCTGGTTATCCACGTATCCTGGCTCAGCTTTTAAACTCTAGAAAACAAGGGAGAAGAAAGGGGGAGTAAGCTTTAAGCTTAGTAAGTTTACATGTAAAAAATTAGCATTATAGTATGCGCTAAACAATTATATAGCATTACATACTAAACAAGAAACAATCTACATTCATAATCATGCTTACTTATTTCTTCCATTTCCACATTCCAACCATATCACAAGCTTAATGTATACATTCATTAGCATGCCTCCCTGCACTTAGCACCACAATGTCACATAATACAACACATCACAATCTCTTAATCAACTACTCATAATCAAATTACTCGGTGGTTCTGCACTTAGCCCACCATCATTCTTTATTAGGGTGGTATCGCACATAGCCCAACAAAGAGGTTAGTTACGGTGGTATTGCACATAGCCCACCAAATGATAAATAGACGATGGTATCGCACATAGCCCATCGTAATTAAGTATTAAGGTGGTATCACACTTAGCCCACCATCAAGCATTGATATAACACACTTACATATCCATTCCATCATTCATACTGTAGTTATTCAATAACTACCACATTCTATCCACTTGAATCATACATGTTCTCAATTTTGCCATGCACTACTTAGCAACAATAATGTATATATAAAATGCATTGTTTACACATAAACTTACCTCGGTGCAAAATGTGTTAATTTGCAGTTTAATTTGAAACCTTGCCTTTTCCCTGGTCAAGGTTAATTCCGCGCTCTTCTTGATCTATAACAATAAAATCCATTCATTTAGATCATTCTATGATCATAATGCATCAATTTCTACACTTAGGCAAAAAATGACCATTTCGCCCTTGCATTATGACAAAATTACAATTTTGCCCCTAGGCTCGTAAATCATTTTTCAACACATTTTATCAATAAACAAGCCTAGCTGAACATTTATTTCTCTTACAACTATTCACAATTTCAGGTCCTATTCAGGTGTTTTCATGCTAACACCTTTCACAAAAGTTGTTTCTCACCTCCCTAACATTCATTTTCTTCCATAAAAACTCAGCTAACAACATAACTAATCTCATGGCAAGTCTCTAGACTTTCAACCATATCACAAATTAGTCCGCTCATTAGCTAACTTAAGCTTTGAGGACTCCAAAAGTACAAAAATTGTCAAACAACACCACCAAAATCACTTACTTGAATGAGAATTGAGTGGCTAAAAGTTTGAATTCCCAAGAGCTCTATTTTCTCTTCAATTTTTGGTGGAAAGAGATGAGTGAATAGTGAAAGATGATAGTTTTTCTTTTTACCATATTTTATTCATCTTTTCTCACCTAATTTCACCCAATTTGACCAAAAATTAAATGCTCTTGTCCCCCCTATGTACATGGCCGACCAACACATTCCAATTGGCCTAATTTCATTTTAAGGACCTCCAATTTAATATTCTATGGCTATTTGACAACTCTACCTTGAAAGATAAAACTTTCGCACTTTATGCGATTTAGTCCTTTTTCCCAATTAAGCATGAAGTCATTAAAATCAAAGCACCAAAATTTTCACATAGCCATATTTTAATGCCATAACGCATAAAATGACATCAAAATAATTTTCCTCGACCTCAGTTTAGTGGTCTCGAAACCACTATTCTAACTAGCCCCTAAATCGGGCCGTTACAGATTTATTACTTGTAGATCCTGAAATCGAGTGGATGTTTAGACAAAACAGACGGTAAAGATTAACTCAAAGACAAGACAAGATGGAACTTGGAAATCAAAATGATGGACAATGAGATGGAGCCAATCATGTGCATAATCTAATCCTTTTGCTGATGATAGGGATTGTGCCATAAGACAGTACGTTGTGCTCCTCTTCAATGAATTAAATTTGGGAATTAGGAGACCGAAGATTGAGGCACCGCAATTTGAATTGAAACCAGTAATATTTCAAATACTCCAAACAGTGGGCCAGTTTAGTGGAATGCCCACGGAAGATCCACACCTTCACCTTCGATTATTCATGGAGGTGAGTAATTCATTTAAAATAGTTGGTGTGACTGAAGATGCGTTGAGGTTAAAGTTGTTTCCACACTCGTTTCGAGATCGAGCATGAGTATGGCTTAATTCATTGCCACCAAGTTCAATATCTACATGGCAAGAATTAGCAAAAAGGTTTTTGGTAAAATATTTTCCACTTAGCAAAAATGTTAAGTTGCAAAATGAGATAACCACTTTTCAACAATTGGATGATGAATCTTTGTACGAGGCATGGGAAAGATTCAAGGAATTATTTCGTAAGTGTCCTCGTCATGGGATTCCACACTGTATCTAGTTGGATACATTTTATAATGGTCCCAATACACACACAAGGTTGATAGTAGATGCTTCTGCGAATGGTGTGATTTTGTCTAAGTCTTGTAATGAGGCTTACGAGATCATTGAGAGGATCACTAGTAACAACTATCAATAGCCAAAAAATCGAGCGACTTCAGGAAGACAAGTAGCCGGAGTGCAAGAAGTGGATGCACTTACATCACTCTCAGCTCAGTTATCTTCTATTTCTTCAATGTTGAAATAGTTTACCGCTAATGGTTTTAATAATTTTGCATCTCATTCACCAAGTCAGTTTGATGTTTTTTCTTGCATATACTATAGGGATGGTCATTCTTTCGGGAATTTTCCATCAAATCCAGAGTCAACTTATTATGTAGGGAATTAGCACCAAAATAGAGGTGGACACGGACCATAGTCCAACTTCTCTAATCCTTCGTGGCCCATCCATTCAAACTTTTCTTGGAGTAACCAAGGAAATGAACCGAACAACACTTACGTGCAACGTAGACCCAACCAATCCCAATGGTTCAATCAACAAGCTCCAAAACCACAACAAGCTGAGTTGTCCAACAGTTTGGAGAACTTGTTGAAGGCGTACATGGTGAAGAATGACGCTTTAATCCAAAGCCAAGCAACAACAATAAAAAAATTGGAGAACCAAATGGGTCAGTTAGCTACGGAGCTTCATAATTGATTGCAAGGAGCCTTACCGAGTGATACAAAAAATCCAAGAAATTTGGGTAAGGAACATTACAAAGTAGTTTCCTTATGAAGTGGTAAGCCTTTGGAACCCAAGGAGGTTGTGATTGAAGATGAACCCATTGAGAAGGGGGAAAGTCAACCAACAGTTGAAATTCCTACACTAGTTGAGCCAGAACTTACAAAGTCTTATGAGATAAAACCTAAACTAGTGAACATATTCTTTAGATGCAGATTTATTTCCTCAGAAAAGTTTTCCAATCCAACCCAAAGTTCTATCACCTCCATATCCTCAAAAGTCCCAACCAAATAAGCAGAAACATGAGGTGTATTTCAATAAAAAAAAATTTTGGACGTTCTAAAGCAACTTCACATCAACATCCCGTTGGTGGAGGCTTTAGAGAAAATGCCCAATTCTGTGAAATTCATGAAGGACATTCTGTCGAAGAAGAAAAAACTTAGTGAGTATGAGACTGTTGTTTTAACGAAGGAATGAGCATCAACTTGAAGCCCAAGTCTATTTTCAAACTGTTGGGAATAGGTGAAGTAAGACCCACTACTGTGACACTTCAACTAGCAGATCAATCTTTAGCTTACCTCAAAGGAAAGATTGATGATGTTTTGGTAAGAGTCGATAAATTCATTTTTCCAGCTGATTTCACTGTCTTAGATTTTGAAGTAAATAATGAAGTGCCAATCATCCTAGGGATACCTTTCCTAGCCACATGAAGAACATTGATAGACGTGTAAAAAATGAACTCACGATGGGAGTTCAAGATGATAAGGTAAAATTTAATGTTCTTAAAGTAATGAAATTTCCCGATGTGGTGGAGGAATGTTCAGTGATGGAGGAGCTAAAAGCCTTAGTTTCTATGGAATGGCAGAAAAACTTTGAAGACCCAATGGAGAACACTTTAGGGTCTCAGCCAGTCAAAGATGAAAAATGTAATGAAAACATGGCTTTGATGAAAACCAATCCGATAGATTATGTTTAACCAACATGATTTGAACCACTAGAATTGAAAGTTTGGGGATTTACACAACCAAAGTTATCAATCAAAGAACCACCCAAACTCAAACTTAAGGTACTTCCTGCCCATTTAAAATACATTTATTTGGGTAACAGTTATATTTTGCTTCTGATTATTTTAGCGGAATTAACAAAACACCAAGATGAGCCTCTAATCGAAGTTTTAAAGAAATTTTAAAAAGTGATTGGTTGGACTATAGCTGATATTCGAGTATAAGCCCTTCTTTCTGCATGCATAAGATTATCCTAGAGGAGGGGAGCGAGTTAGGATTGATGGGAAAAGGATACTCAACCCTATCATGAAAGAGGTAGTGTGAAAGGAAGTGATGAAATGGTTAGATGCGAGAATTCTCTACCCCATCTCAAATAGTTCATGGGTAAGTTTGGTATAATGTGTATCAAAAAAAGGCGGAATCATGATTTTTGAGAATGAACATAATGAGTTAATCCCAAAAAGTACTATCACGGGTTGGACAATTTGTATTGATTACAGAAAATTAAACAAAACAACTCGGAAGGACCATTTTCTGCTGCCTTTTATGGATTAGATGTTAGATCGACTAGCAGGTAATGAATATTATTGTTTCTTAGATGAATATTCGGGATATAACCAAATAGTTTTAGCCCCAAAAGACCAACAAAAAACCACTTTTACTTGCCCATACAGTACGTTTGCTTTTAGGCGAATGTCTTTCGGTTTATGTAATGCACCTGCCACATTTCAGCAATGCATGATGGCAATATTTAATGATATGGTAGAAAATTTTGTTATGGTTTTCATGGATGATTTTTCTATTTTTGGTAATACTTACGATGTTTGTTTGTGTATTTTGGCTTACTTAAAAAATGCGAGGAGACAAATCTTGTCCTTAACTGGGAGATATGTCATTTTATGGTTAATGAGGGCATTGTCTTAGGGCATAAAATTTCCAAAAGAGGAATTGAAGTTAATAAAAAAAGATGGATGTGATTGAAAAATTACCACCTCCAGTTAGTTTGAAAGGAGTTCGGAGTTTCTTAGGTCATGCCAGATTTTACTAAAGGTTTATAAAAGACTTTTCAAAATTTTCTAAGCCTTTGTGTATGTTGTTAGAGATAGATACTATTTTTGAGTTTGACAAAGCATGCTTGGAAGCTTTTGAAGATTTGAAAAGTTAGTTAATATCAGCCTTATTAATCATTACACCTGATTGGAACTCACATTTTGAGTTGATGTTTAGCGCAAGCAATTTTGCTATAATGGGTTAAAGAAGGAATAAAGTATTTCATCCTATCCACTATGCAAGTAGAACTTTGATGGGAGCCCAACTTAATTACAAGGTAACTGAAAAAGAACTTTTTGCTATAGTTTTTGCTTTTGAAAATTTTCGTTCTTATCTCATAGTTACCAAAGTTACAATTTTTACAAACCATACGACCATTAAATACTTGCTCACTAAGAAAGATGCTAAACTGAGGCTAATTCAATGGATACTTTTACTCCAAGAATTTGACCTTGAGATCCAAGATAGTAAAGGTGTTGAAAATCGAGTAGTTGATCATTTGTCGAGGTTGGAACAATAACTCATTCATTTACTCCTATTAATGAAAATTTTCTAGATGAGCATATCTTTGAGATAAGTTGAATTCATGAAATACCTTGGTTTGCTGATTATGTGAATTATTTAGCATGTGGAATAATTCCTTGAGAAATGACATGCCAATAAAGGAAGAAATTCCTTCATGATAGTTGGTATTATATGTAACTAAATCAGGTATATTTATATGTTTGAATTGGATGTTGTATATATATGAATTGAGTAATTTGCCATGTACATGAAATGGATTACATATATGACAAAGTTCGATAAATGTTAAGTCCCGTTTGAATAAATGAAATTCGATGGATACAGGATTTCTTGAATTGGTTGTAGTCCTGCATATGTTGCGAACACACCATAGCTCTTACGAGCATCTTGTTATTAGTCCTTTTGAGCTTCTCGTTATATAGTTTTGCAAGCATCATGATCGATATTAATTCTGCATGTGTTGTGTACTACCGCAGCTCTTTGTGAGCGTCCTGTTTATGATCGGTTGTGATCATGTATATGTTACGGACACAAACACATCTCTTTGTGAGCGTTCTAATATAGCTTATTTGAACTTCCTGATATATGGCTATTCGGAGCTCTGGTTATGGGGCTCTTTGTAAGCTTTCTAATAGGTTCATCGTGAGCTTCCCGATTAAAAGTTCTTTGTGAACTTCCTATTTATAGCTCTTATGAGCTTCCTGATTTAGCCTGGATAAGCTTCCTGTTACATGGCTCACATGAGCATCCTGTTATAAGGCTCGAGAGAGTGCTTCCGGTTTAAGTGTTCTTATGAACACTCCTGAATACGAATTGACGGGTTATATAATTGTATACTACATGTCTACTACACTATCAGATGTCTATCAATGTTTCATAAAGTTCAACGGGAAATACATAGAGTGTTATATGATGAGTTCATCTTTATTATTTGAAAAGTACTTAGAAATTCATGCCTAACTTGCTTGATTGAGTATATGTGATTAGGTAATTTGTCAATTTGTTGGGATGCATGTTATTTACATGATTACTTAAATTAAACATAACTGGTAAGTTAAATTCCTGTTATACAAACTTACTATGCATTAAATGTAACACCACTTACCCGAATTTGACGTCGGAATAGGGTACAAGGCATTACCAGAACACATACACTTGTAAACATATTAAACCGAATTATAAAATTTCATCCAAATTAAAAATTTTTAAATTTTTATCTTTAAGTCCCTAATTAAGGCCTACGAGGCCCAATACATACTTTGGAAGTGGTCTAGGACTAAACCGAGAACTTTGGAACATTAAAAAATTTCTTGAAAAATAGGGCACACGCCCGTGTCCAAGGCCATGTCCTTCACACAGTCGAGATAGACACCCGTGTGTTAGGCTGTGTGGCGTTTCAAATTTCTGAAAATCAAGTATAGACTTCACCCACCCTGGGCACATGGCCGTGTGGCTATAAGTAAGGCTATTTACCAAGCCCTTTGCCACCCCAAAACACTTATACAAATTTATCATCACACAACATGGTATTATTAAGCATTCAAACATCCACACTAAGACATCCACATACCATTTACAAACCACATTCATCATGCATAATCACACACACACACTTAACCATTCACATCATGCAACTTACAGAACCAATCACATTTACCACCTATAATTATCACACATTTACTCATCCAACACATGCAAGCATACACATCCTTGAAATGCATCATCATAGACTTATAACATAACAATCATTAGCCACATTAAATGGCCTTATACAACAATAACCATCAAATAACATAGGCCAACATTCTAGGCCAACTCATAATAACATATACACACATAATCAAGTCCCTATACATGCCATAAACTTAAAAATACTTGAAGATCGTTGATACAATACCAATCAATAACATGTTAGTGTGATAGAATCTCCGACGACTTCCAACTCGAGCTAGCATCTGTGACACTATAGGAAAAAGGAAAGGAAGGAGGGTAAGCATTATAGATTAGTAAGTAGGTATGTAAATAATAAGTGATTTATTAACAGCTTTTATAAATCTTAACAATATGTTCTCAAGATAATACAATCATAATTGCATAAAGTTCCACTATTTATTCATGTTCATCTTAAGCTGTCTATTCGAGTCACAGTCACTAAATCATTTATATCTTGAGCTACAGAACTAAAAATTAAGATCCATTAATTTTCCCTGAAACTAGACTCACATATCTTATTACCATAAAATTTTCAGAAATTTTGGTTTAGCCAATAAGTACAGTTTATTCATTAAAGTCATCCCTATTCTGCTGTCCCATAATCCTGACCCCTCTTCACTAAAAATTAATTATCTCCTCGTACAAGATTCAGATGATGTTCCTATTTGTTTCTTTTGAAAATAGACTCATTAATGATTTTAATAATATAAATTATAACCCATAATTATTTTTATACAATTTTTAGTGACCCTGTCTCACAAAAATTCAAATATATCAGAATATGAAATTCTTTCACTTACACCGTTTATTTTATGCGAAAACAGACTCAATAAGCTTTAATTTCATATCTTATTCAACTTTTAATTCAATTTACACCATTTTTTGGTTGATTTTTCAAAGACACATAACTGTTGTTGTCCCAAAACTGTTTTATTGCAAATTTTACTCTTTCATAATTTCTTTGTATTAACTTTCATAGTAACACTTACCCTATATCAAACTTACAAAAGTTCGGTCACCTATCGAGCACATTGCTCATAAATTGACACACATACATGTACTTATTCACCACTTAGTCATATTCGTTTATACTTAGTCATTTTCCGTTGAATGCATAAAAATAATTACGGATACACGGAAATTTGCACATAAGTGCTACACTTGTAGCTAAAGATACTGTAAGAGTATGCCCAAAGATCAATCATGAGATGGTTGTAATAACATACTTGATTTACCATGATTATTAATATAAGGCGTTGTCATTATTATTTCAGTTTTTTTTGTGTGTACAAATAAACTGTTTTATAATAATGTCCTGACAATAATATGATTATTCTTAAAAGATCCTTAGTCAAGTATTATTGTTGACTAGGACAACAATAATGCATTAAGACTAACATGTAGTTGATTGATGATAAAGAGTTGTCATTGATATGGAGTGTCAAAATCAATGCATGAATATGTGTGTTAGAGAACAACATATTGGACTGACCCGCTATGAGTATGTTTCTTGGATTATTATGTAATTGTCACAACATTACTCATAGTGATTAATATGTATATGATCCTTAGACTTGAGAGATCATCATTATCCCAACATCGTGAGTTGTATATTTTGATACAGTCAAACGTACACCGTATATGGTTCTATAAAGGCTGATGTTGGATATACCACAATCTATGTAGAGGGATATGGTTGATCAATATAGGATAAGTCCCTCCTACATAATGGGAGTAATATCTTAGGCCACTTGATTGAGTGAGACTAGAAATGCATGGCCATGCTCAAATAAGTTGATATGAGATGTCATACTTATTTGTATATCATAGTCTACTCAAGAATCAAGAAACATGGGATGGACTATTCAAGTGTGACTATTCCATGACTTGTGTCCGTTCTAGAGATAAAGGACTTAAGGATTAATGCATGAAAGGTTAATCACAAAAGGTTATATTGAATCATGACTTCTTGTAACTTAGTAGCAATGATGCATTGCTAGATGCCACTCATGTTTGTAACATTAGAATCGTTCTAGTATTACTGCTAATGTTACAAGAACCTACAGGGTCACACCCTATGGTTGAAATGAACGGAATAAAACATAGTTGGTATGGTGTTTGATTGTCACATGAATTAAATTAATTATAGAATTAATTTAATTGGGCAATCAAATATTGAACATATTATATGTACAAGGATGTTGTACACATAATGAGAACATAGTTCTATTAATGGATGTTGTACACATAATGAGAACATAGTTCTATTAATATATGAATTTGGTTCGTATATAAATTTAAATAAATATAGTTTACCGAAATCCTTGTTATAATTAATGTAATTATAATTTTCGGTTAAAACATTATTATATTTATTTATTTATTTTTATTTTTTTAATTATGATTATTATGTTCGAATAAAAATTTTATGAATTATGATTCATTATATACATACCAATTATAAAAGATGAATTATGATTCATTATATACATACCAATTCATTATATACATTATTATATACTAAAACTTTGCTTGTGAGGTCTAGCAGCCGTCAAGCAAAGAAACCTCCAAAACAGTTTTGGAGATTTCTTCCGTTCATCATCAAACTGGGTGGATTACGTAGAGGTCAAAATCATAAAAGGTTGCGGCTTGATTCGATAGTAGATCAGAATTCTCGTTGCCGAGGCATCGCTGTCTACTCAGATTGAAGTTTCAGTAATTTCAAAACCATTATTTCACCCCGATTCGTTCCTCGCACATGGATCCATGGTTTGGATCGCCGGAATTATTTTTTTTTGCTGCGCCATGGGGTACCGACATTCCAACAGGTACTTCATATCACACTTTTCACATAGGCTCGCTCTTGAGCTAATCACATTCACGGGTCTGCTTACACAAGTTATCGGTCATACATAACTACTCAGTGTTGCTCACACAAGTCGTCAGGCATCCGCAACACATGCCGGATTACCTAGCCACTGGTAGAACTTATAAGATCAGCACCCGTTTCACATAGTCAGAATCTCGGGTCTGCTCACACAAGCTATTGGTCATGATGAAACTACACGGTGCTGCTTACACAAGCTGTCGAGTATCCGTAACAAATGCTGGATAACTCAGCCACCGATAGAACGTACGGACTAGCACCTGGATCACTTATTTCACTTAGATTTCACATAGGTTTCTAGTGAACATGTCACTCATATCCATTTTTATTCCTAAGGTTCAACCGGAAAATTTCTCACTTGTGGATATTTTTTTCAATTACATCAAATATTCAGCCACAATTCATACCATTTATCAAAATATGAAAACGTAAGTAAAAACAATTCATTATTTACATACAAACGTACCTCGATAGCACAATCGGTGAAAATGACTTATTCGTCATATTCTTTGTTTTCCCCCCGTTCTAAGTCTGAATCTAGTTTTCCTTGATCTATAACAACACATTTAACTCATTTATTCATCCTGCTACTCAAATTACTCTAAATTCACATTTTGAAAAAATTACATTTTTACCCCTAAACTTTGTCATATTTACACTTTTTACCCTAGGCTCGTAAAATGATTTTTATTCAATTTCCTTGTATTTTAAGCCTAGACAAACCATTTCCATAACTATAGTAGTCCACAATTTCCATTAAAACACACTTTTATGACATATTTTATAACTTTTACAAATTAGTCCTTTTAGGCATTTTCACCGAAAATCACTTAGTAAAAGTCATTTCTCTAACCATAAACATGCATTTTCTACCATTAAACATCAAAATACACACATATTCATCATGGGTAAAAACCCTAGACTTTAATCATATCTCAAATTAGTGGTAGAATTAGATAGATCTTGTTACGAGTATTTCAAAAGCATAAAAATCATTAAAAACAGGGCTAGAACAGACTTACAATTGAGCTTGAAAGCTTGAAAAACCCTAGACATGGTTTTTCCATGCAAGTTTCAGCCAAGGGGTTGAAGATGGACAAAAATTGGCTTTTAATTTTGTTTTTAATTTATTTTAATAACTAAATTACCAAAATACCCTTAATGAAAAACTTTGGAAACATGCCTAACCATGTCCATTCTTGTCCGTAAACTTAAAAAATGGTCTAATTACCATATAAGGACCTCCAATTTAAAATTTCATAACAATTGGACACCTCTAGCATGTAGAACTCAACTTTTGCACTTTTTACAATTTAGTCCTTTTGACTAAATTGAGTGCCCAAACGTCAAAATTTTCAAAAAAAATATCACGAAATCATTATGTGAAATAATAGACCATAAAAATATAATAAAAATAAATTTTCTCATGTCGAATTTGTGGCCCCGAAACTACTGTTCCGACTAGGCCCAAAATCAGGCTGTTACATTAAATGCTTATTTGGTTTTCTTTTATCTGTTTTATGGTGATTGGAAGCTAATAGAGGTTGGAAAATCAGTTGGAGTATCATCACACTATCCTCTAGCTCATTTTGGTATAATAGAAAATTATTTTAGTATAATGGCATGTATAGGCTAATGTTGACTAATGAGGGTAAGTAAATGTTCTAGTTGTAATTAGCTATTGGAATTGCTAGTGGTAGTATGTTTAATGTATATATGCATGAGATTATATTATGTTTGGTATGTGATTATGCTTGGATTAGCATTTTAGGTATAATTAAGTTTGGGAAAGTATATGGTTAAAAAGGTAAGACGAATATTTGAAAGCGTGAGCAAAGATGTCATGCATAAAACTTGATTATTGGCTTGATTCATATGCCTTGAATAGGTTGGTAAATATATTGGAATATTTATGCAGGTGGAAGACAAGTTTGGGTGAGAAATAAGGCTTAAAAATGGCCTTATTTTGTCCACACTCGCAGAGACACGGGCGTGTGACATAAGTCAGAGAGTTACACGGGTATGGACACGGGCTGGGACACGGCCATGTGCCTCACATTGAATGCCCACACGGCCTGAGATATAGGCTTGTAATTTGGCCATGTGAGCCACACGGCCTACCCACACGGGCGTGTGTCCCTTGCATCTAGGAAAATTTTTGAAATTTCACGAAAACAATTCTCTGAGTTTTCGATTTAGTCCCAACTTGTTTCTAATGTATAAATTGGACCTCAAGGGTTCATTTAAGAGACAGTATGATTGAATATGATTGATTTCAGATATGAATAGTAAATAACTTGAATTAATTGTATTTGTTCTGTAAACTTTGGTAAGGCTCCATAACCCTATTCCGGTGACGGATATGGGTTAGGGGTGTTACAGGTTATCTTTGAGAAAACTCAAATCCTGATAGAAAGGACCCTAAACCATCCATAGAGTTTATCCATATGGAGTTGTAGAATTGTACAACAACAATAGAGGTACGTTTAAACTTAATAGTCAACGTCTCAAACAATATTAGGACGGTGAAGTTGAGCTAACTGAAACCTCGTTTAATTTACAAGGCCCTTATTTTTTCGTATTTTTAATTTTGATAAATGACATACTTAGAAATTATTTTCCTTGAATTAATACATTAAATTAAATCTGTCTAGGGAAATTAGAACTTAAGCGGGACCATTAGTGACCCTTCTAAACTTTCCTAGGATATTAATTTAATGTAATTTTTCAAGAAGAAAAATTCTAAGTAGGCCAAAAAAGAAAATTTTAAGTTTAATTTTTATTTGCAAATTTTTTATTTATGTTTAATAATAGGGTCAATTTGGTGCAAGTACTAATCAGTTTATTTTTCTATTTCAGTTTAATTTTTTAGTATAACAAATAAATACAGTTTGGGCTTGAGGCCCAAAATAGCAAATAGGAGAAACTTACCACTAGGTGTCGTCCATAGGGTTCTAAAAACCCGAATTTTGTCGCCACTTTTCCCTTCCATCCTTACCTTGCCGCCCAAGCAACCTTTGTAGCTAATTTTTTGCTACAAATTTGCCCTAATCCATCACTATATAAACCCCGTCAGACCTTCATAAAATTTACAATACCTAAACAATTAGCTTTCACCCTAATTTTCTTCTCTTAGTCGTCGGCTTCAAGTTCCCAAAAGCCTCTCCCCAATTTTCTTTCTTTGTCACAAGTTTCACTTATCGCCGCTGCAAAGCCTTCGCCACAGTACTGCCTTTGCCGCTGTAATCCCGATGCTATCGCAAGATTGTCGCTACCACAATTCCATCGTCACCTCAACTTTCACCAACACACCTTGTTGATTTCTTATTTTCCCTTTGCCGAAACTCTGCCTATTTTTTTGGGAAAAATCACCATGTCTCACAAAAGAACTAGATCTTCCAAGACTTTTGTTGAGAGTCCAATTATGATTCAGGACATGGAAGCAAGGGAAAGATTTGATTCTACCTTCAAGAATCAACCCATGATGCCGGAAAAAGGTTTCAATTTAGAGAGCAATGACAAGATGATCATGTCATTGTCACTTCAAAAGATGATTAATGTTGTAAATTGGAAGTAAGTCTGTGATGCACGATCAATGTCGGATGAAGATTTAGTGCGAGAGTTGTATGCCAACTTGACCACACCAAATGCTAATGAAGTTCTTGTTCGTAAGAAGAAAGTATCCCTTACTTCTAAACCCATTAATGATTTGTTTAACTTACATGATGTTGAATAAGATGAGTACTCTGCCATGATGACAAATATCAATTGAGATTTTCTTTAACAAGTTCTTAATGTGGTTACAACTTCGGGATCCCAATGGATTATAAAAAAGTATGGTAGTTATTCTTGCCGAAGAGAATATTTAAATCTAGTGATGTAACAGCCCGATTTAGGGCCTAGTCAGAATAGTGGTGCGAGACCACAGATCCGAAGTAGAAATATATGTTTTAATGATTTTTAGTATGAGATGCTTGCATGATTGTGTGAAAATTTCATGAAGAAATTTTGTTAATTAGTGAATAAATTGTCTATTAGGACTAAATTGCAAAGATTAGAAAATATGACATTTTAGAAGATTTAAGTATGAAATAGAATTATAGAAATTACTAGAGGTCCTTATTTAGCAATTAGACCATTATATGTTAAGATGGACAAAAATGGACATGGAAAGGAAAAATCTTAAGAAAGGATCATTAAGAGCATTTTTGTCATTTGGTTAATAAAAGAATTAAAAGGGAAAATAAGTCAAAAATGGTGTCCATCTTCCTCCCCCTTGGTCGAAAATCACAAGGAAGACATAGCTAGGGTTTCTTCAACATTCAAGCTTGATAGTAAGTGCATCCTAGCCCCGTTTTTAATGATCTTTATATTTTTGAAATCCTCGTAGCTCGGTTTAGCTATTTCTAGCTATATTTTGAGCTAGGTTTCATATTCAAAAATTTAACCATGTGTGACATGCATTTATGTTGATATTTTATGGAGGAATATGAAAGTTTGGTGTATGGTAAACATCTTTTTCTAAGTGATTTTCATGAGAAATGCATGTAAGGACCAAATTATTAAAGTTATGAAAATGGTCATACATGAGTGAAATAGTGGAAATTGAAGGTTGTTATAGTTGAGAATATGGTTCGACTAGGCTTGAAATATAAGAAAGTTGAATAAAAATTATTTTATGAGCCTAGGGGAGAATGAAATTATGTAAAAGTTTGGGGGTAAAATCGTAATTTTGCCAAAATATGAACTATGAGTTGATTTAGTCAATATGTGTATTTAACAAGTGAAATTGTTATTATAGATCAAGAAACACGAAGCCCGGATTGAAACCGAGGCAAGAACAAAATCGAGGACTAAATCGAGCACTGATACACATTTTGAGAATCGAGGTAAGTTTGTATGAAGTTAAAGTCTCATAGTATTTTGAATGTTTGAAACTACTTAATATTATGAAAATGTATGTTATTACTATGAATAATCGAGTGATGAAGCCTCGATGAGGAAATGGTGAAAATGAGTTATGTGAAATCCCGAATAAAGATTCGGAATAATGAGGATACCCATATATTAGCATTGAACAATGAAGGTCCCGTGCAAGACCATGTCCGGGATATGACCTCAGCATCAAAGGAAGATCTCGTATAAGACCATGTCCGGGACATGGCATCGACATTCATGTGCGATTTCATATAAGACCACGTCTGGGACATGGCATCGACATCGAGTTATAAGATTCTATGTAAGACCATATCTGGGATATGGCGTTGGCATCAAGATTTATGCATGATGAGTTCAAATATCCTATAATAATCCGGTTTGTTTATGGTCAAAAGAGCTAAGTATGTAAAATAGTATAGAGTTAAATCCGTTTATGGATGACCTTGAGTTTCATTCATGATAGGAATGATGAAAAATTGAGTTTATGTTCATGTTAGCATATGTGCTAAGGTATGCGATTGAGTGCTACAGGTACCATGAATATGTACAGGTTAAGAAATCATAATGTGACATGGGTTGGGTAAGAATAAGAGTAAGTATGAATAAGTATGCATAAGCATTTGAGATTTATGTTGCTATTGTTTCATGAGAAGGATGAATTTAGTTTGACCAATTATGATGCTTTAGAATTTCATGCAAAATTACTAAGCTATATGCTTACCCTTCTCTTTTCCCTTTTCCTTGTAGTTTCGCCAAGTTAGCTCGGGAATCGTAAAACGTCGAAGCTCGGATCACACTATCAACCATTCTTTTGGTATATTAAAGTCACTTCATTTTATGTATGGCATGTATAGGAACTTGATTATTTCGTGTCATGTCATGCTTGGAGGCCAAAGGGTTGGCTATTAATGTTTTACACTCATTTTGTAAATGGCCATGGTGAGTTGGCCAATATTGCCAAGTTCATGTTATAAAGTTGATGAGTTTAATGAATTGAATGTTCATGCAAGTTATTGAGTAAAATATGGGTGGAATGAATGATAACTTAAGGGTTCTTAATAGTTTAATGTTGATATATTATGTACTACTTGTGATGAAATGAATGAGTTTATGTTTCAGGGTGGCAAAACGGCTTGGAAAATAGCCTCAAACTGTCCACACGGGTAGACACACGGGCGTGTGTCTAGGCTGTGTGCGACACACGGTCAACCCCAATGGGTGTGTTGATAGGCTGTCTGTCCCCTGCAATTAGTTACAAGATTTTTGAATCGTCACACAGGCCAGCTGATCGCATGTCAGAGTCTTAAAATTTATAAAAAGTATGATTGAACCTAGAAACTAACTATGACAACGATTTTAAGGCAAACGCACCTATCGAACAGTAGTATAGTTTAGGCAAGACCGGAATGTCGAATCTTAAAGGAACAAAAATACTAACTC
Organism: Gossypium bickii; assembly: GCA_025503065.1. Taxonomy (NCBI): domain Eukaryota; kingdom Viridiplantae; phylum Streptophyta; class Magnoliopsida; order Malvales; family Malvaceae; genus Gossypium; species Gossypium bickii. The sequence goes on along the minus strand of CP106714.1, from coordinate 26,600,686 downwards.
TCTTTTTATTATTTAGCCTAAGAATTAAAGTGATTTGTTATCTAATCTAAACTATCTAAACTAAAGACTCTAAGACAAAGAAGAATGAACTTGTGAAAATAACTTGGAAGAAAAACCAATTGATTAAGACGACACCCAAGGAAGAATCCACCTAGACTTCACTTGTTATCTAACTCTGAACCAGACGATTTATTCATTTGACTTGATCCGTAAGATTCCCTAAGTTATATTAATCCCTCTCTCAAGGCAACTAACATCTAACCCTAGGTTGATTAATTGAAATCTTCTTCTAATTAAAACCCCTAGAATCGCATTAACTTGATCTATGGACTCCCATATTAGGTTTCACCCTAATCCGGAAAAATCTCGTCACCCTGTCTCTAGGCGTGCGATCAACTCAGCTTAATTATGCTAGATCTACTCTTAGGCAGGGACTTTTGCTCCTCCACCTAAGCACATCATACTTGAATTAATATCCTGGAAATAATAATTCTTGAATTAATATCCCGGAATATCAACACAAGAATTAAGAACACATAATTAAGAACAAATCAAATATTTATCATAGTTTAGCAAACAATAACAAGATTCATCTTAGGTTTCATCCCCCTCAGGTATCTGAGGGTTTAGTTCATAACAATAAAAGAAAACATCTCAGAAGAAAAGATAAAACAAAACATAAGAAATCCCTAAAACCCCCTGAAGGAATTGAAGGAGAGATCTTCCGTCTTGAGTATAACTCCTGCTTCTTGAGATGGATCAACTGGCTATCTTCGAGTAATTCTCCACAAATCTGCCCTCTTTGGCCTAGCTAGATGCCTCCTGACTAAAGCCTTGGGGTCCCTTTTTCTGGTCATACTTAGGGTGTTTATATAGGCTTTTGAATATGTTTCTTTACCCCTAAGTATCCAAATCCAAGTGAAACTATTCTTTCCTGCGACAGGGACACGCCCATGTTACACGGCAGTGTAAGTCGTGGCCAGGCCGTGTTCAAGCCTGTTGAATTGGGCACGGCAGTGTGGTATTGGGCCCAGGCCATGTGGATTTCGTGATATGGCCCATTTACTCCGTTTTAGGCCCATTTTCCATTCTTTTCGTCATCCGGTGCTCTCCTAAGTATAAACATAAAAACAAAGGATTAAGAGCACCAAATTACACAATTCAAGGCTTAAATCATCCAAAAGCATGCTAAATGTAGGCTTAAAATATGTTACTTTTACGGTTTATCAAATACCCCCACACTTAAGGTTTTGCTTGTCCTCAAGCAAAATTCTCAAGTCACAATTAAAACGAACTTCCTCGATTCATAAAATTTATCAATAATGTTTCCTCATAATTCATAGATAATTTATGCATGGATAATTCAACTCAAAGAGTCCTAAAGATTCAAACAATCTAAGTCATACATTTATAGCCTGAAAACGTTAGGTGTTTCCCCTTACCTAAATAATTACCTCTAATTCAAAATCGACAAGAATTGACATCTTCACTAAAGATTCACTCAAATTACTCAAACTGTTTAAGGTTCAAAGTTAAGCACTCAATAGTCAAACATGAAAAGTTAATCCCATAAGCTTGCATGAAAATCAAATCTCCACCACTAAAATATGAGATGATACACAAATCAAAAGGTCTTTACAGGGTTGTAACGGGGCTTGGGTTAAGGTGTGGATAAAGGCTGAATTAGAAGGTTAGAATCGAGATTGACTTGACAATTTACTTGACTATGAACTATTCTTAAATAATTACATCAATTGAAAACTAATAATACTAGCTTTTTCTCTTTGAGATTTGGAATTTACATGCATAAGCTCACCTAACATAGAACTAATGGTGAATATACTTCGATTTTTTTAGTTCAAGCCAAATACATAATAAAGGATAGATTTAAATAGATAAAATGGTTAGGCAAATGATCAAATCAAATCTCGACATAAGGGTAGTCAAAAAGGATGGTGATAACAAATACAAAGGGTTTTGAGTTAATATTAGTAGGTGAGTCAATAAAAAGGGTTGTTAGGATCAATGAGGTTCACTAGGGGTAAATTATGAAGGTAGGCTTTTTAATGGAGTAAGTGGGTTAAAACCTAGGTGCCTTTCTCATCTCTGTATATCAAATCAAAGGTGTGGTCTCGACATGTACAGTCAATGCAAGTTCTAGAATAACAAATCAATGTTGACACACTCATAATAAAAAGTAAGCACGAAAGAATGTATGCTTTAAAAGGCTCAAAATCTCACAAAAATTATGGGTTTTTGATGTCAACCTTGTAAATTTTAAATTTCAAGATAATATTCAGATTCAGGTAGACAACCTAAAAATTTTAAATTCTGAAAAATAGACTTATCATGCTTAATTCGCTAGTATCCTTCAAATTTAATCATCAATGCACAATTATCAATGACTTAATCCAAGACATTTCAATAAAAATCATAAATCAAAGGAAATTTCATCCTAATCATAATATGAGAAACTTACTTCAAGACAAGGCATAATTCAGGGATTTGAGAATAATGAAGAAAGTTAGGCACTTTCTCGAAATAACTATTTACCCCCCCACACTTAAGATGTACATTGCCCTCAATATACAAGGATAGATAATAAATAATAAAATCATAAGATAGGGAGAGAAGTGAAACTTCCTCAATTATGGATGAGATCCTTGGAGGATGTTTCATGATGGATGTGATGACTAGGTATAAGTGATAATTTTTGTTCCTTGAGTTGTATATTAATTCTATCTAATCTACGAAGTCATCAATGAAATGTTTAGTGAGAAATATTTAATGAATTTGTTAGAGGTACTCGAGGGTTAGATAGCTAGTGATAATAGAAACTGAACTGTGCTAAATAAAAGTTCTAACAAGACAAAATAAAAAGTTTAATAACTAAAAATTAAACATAAATAATAATAAAAATGGCAAATAAAGATAAGAAAAAGGACTCAAAGGCCCACGTCATCTGCTGAATCACTGGGTGGTCGAGGCGGCGATATATGAAAGTGGTGACAAATCTGCTGAAGCGTGCCCTCAATGCCGTCAAATCATCGAGCGGTATCATTGAATTGTTGAGTACAGTAGTGCACAAACCGAGTGAGGCATGCAAAAATGTCCGAAAGTGAAGTTGTTGCATGGGAGGGATGCTGGCTTGGGAGTGGCGCCTCCTGTGGTGGTGGGATATCATCAGTAATGTCCTCGGGATCCTCCTCGTCAGTGGGGAGGGCTAGTCAGTATTGAGGCGGATCAGCTCCACGTCGATATTTGATCATCCTCATATATAGCAGAGTCTGGATGCCTCACTGTGAGAAAGGAGGTCTGGGTCTCGGTGTGGAGGAGACCAAAGTACCGAGCCAAACGTGTGACATATGGACCCATCGATATGATCCCCCTCCTATGTGGCTCTGTCTGGTGTTGGATGGCACAGGCTATGAAGTAAGCTAGGTCAAAAATGTGCTCGTTTGACATGCACCATAGGTAGTAGACGTCGTGAGTATTTACGACGCCGGTGCTCTCGCACCGACCTGTAAGAGTATGAGCCAAGATGGCATGTACGTACCTCAAGGACGGGACAAGGGCCGTCGCCTTGGATCGACTGGGGTCGTAATTGCCCTTGTCAGGGGCTAAGTTGTACCAACAGCTTACAGGGGTGCGGTGAAACCTGTGGTGTAGCTCGGAGAGGTCATTCTCTGCTACGAAGTCTTCCGTATAAAGTCCAAGTGCGGCCCCGAATTGAGGTACATTCAGCTGTCGTATGGTGCCTCCCAAGCAGAATTGTATCGTACCCAAATCATCGTATTGTGTCATTACCGTCTAGAGTTGGAAAGTAGAGCAAAGCTCTAAAGTAAGCTCCAAGTATGTAGGTTCGATGATGGTAAAAAATTGATCTCGTGGATCGGTTGTAAGCAGAGCTCGGACATCGTCTGCTAGACGGACCTGCTCTAAAGCGGCCCAATCAATGCATCTACTGGTGCCAAGAGGTCACGCCCGTAGTGCCTTGTAACGGTCCTTTTGGGCGGCTTGAGGGAATTGGAGGAACCGGTGGCGCACTTCGGTGGTTGTGCTAGCAGAGGATGAGTCGGGTCCCTTTCGTTTTTTAGAAGTGGTGGCTGCAGTTCACTTTCCTCGTGACGACGACATTGTACCTGAAAATAGTTTATATTCAAGTAATTTTCTACCAAAATAAAACAAGTAGTTTGTTCAATACCCAAAATTTTCAAAGTCTAAATAGGAACATTTCAACCATGAGTAACCATTTCGACAGTGATTAGTTTTATCTAGTTCTAATTAACTAAATAATGACTAACATAAATTAGTTCTAAAATTCTAAAAATTAGTTTAATAATAAATAAAAATAATAGTAAAAAGAGACTAAACAAAATGAAATCCTAATCATATATTAAGTAAACAGATGGGAATGAAATAGTGAAAGGTGACCAGTAGTGCTTTCGAGCGTGGCGATGTGGACGGGCGGAGCACAGGCGTGGAACGGTGGCACACGATCATGTGCTGTAAAAAATCTGGGTAACATGACGGTGGAGTGGGCGTGGACTCCTGTTAACACGGGCGTGGCTTCGTTTTTGTATGGGTCTTTGAAAGGAAGAGAGGTGAGGGGGTTATGGGAGTCAAATGGGGGTGATTTTTGTTGAGGGTGGCTGGATTAGGGGGTAGTTTTTGAGGGAAAGCGGCTAGGATTGGGGTTTGGGAAGAAATTTGGGCAAAACAGGGCTGTGTTTCTTTAAATAGGAAAGGTGACACAGGTAGAGGCCACGCCCGTGTGTCTGTTATTCAGCCCGTGTTTTTTGCGATATAAAATTTGGTCGCGTTTGCAATGTTGCCTACGCCCGTGTTCCCTGGGCATGTGCTATTATGTTCGCTTCTCCCACGCCCGTGCTTTAGGTCGCCACGCCTGTTTATATATAGTCAGTGTCTCACACGGTTGGTAGGCACGGGCGTGGCTCATGCCTGTGCTTAGTTAGTCAAGATAGACCACGGTCGTATCGCACGGCCGTAGTCTTTTTATCGGAACCCGTGTTTGGGAAAATTTTCTCTTCTTCTTCTCACACGTCTACCTGCACGCCCGTTTGTCATCCTATGTTGACCACATGGCCGTGGGCACGCCTGTGTGTAAGGCCGTGTGGTAGAAAACCTGCGCTTTACTGAATCAGTTAGTTTAATTTAGGTGCTAAACGTAAAAAAATAAAATTAAAATGTGAAAAATTAATGGGGTTAGTGAAGTTAGTGCTCGGGTTTCCTCAAGAGGAGCGCTTGTTTAAAGTCTTAAGCTAGACTCGCCCTGTTTTCATTCCTGAAAGAAGGTTCACGGAGCTGAAGCTCCTCTCTCAATTCCTTGAAATCTTTACCATTATAAAGTTTCAGTCGATGGCCATTTACCTTGATTGTTCCTTGAGTTGGATGGGTTACCTCGACTATGCCGTAAGGAAAAATAGATTTTATCACGAATGGGCCTGACCACCTTTATTTCAGCTTTCCAGGAAATAGTTTGAGCCTTGAATTATACAGCAGGACTAAGTCTCCTTCTTCGAATTGCTTTGATTGTTTTAAACGAGCATCATGGCGTCGTTTTGTTGCCTCCTTATATAGTCGTGAATTCTCATAGGCCTCAGCTCGCCATTCATCTAGTTCGTTTAACTGCATCATCCTCTTCTTACCTGCAGTTTTAAGATCGTAATTCAAGAATTTTATAGCCCTGTAGGCTTTGTGTTCTAACTCAAATGGTAGATGACAACTCTTTCCGTAAATAAGTTTGTACAGGGATGTCCCTAAAAGGGTTTTAAATGCTGTTCTGTAGGCCCATAAAGCATCATCTACTTTTACTGCCCAATCTTTCCTATTTGATTCAACTGTTTTTTCTAGGATTCGCTTAAGCTCTCGGTTTGCCACTTCCACTTGCCCACTAGTTTGAGGATGATAAGGGGTAGCTATTCTATGTTGCACTTCATATTTTCTTAAGACTCAATTTTGAGTATTGCAAAAGTGAGTGGCCCTATCGCTGATGATTGCTCTGGGTGTTCCAAAACGAGAGAAAAGTTTCTTAAGAAACTTTACTATAGCTCTAGCATCGTTAGTAGGTAAAGCTTGGGCTTCCACCCATTTTGACATGTAATCTAATGCTACTAAGATGTATTTATTTTCGAATGAACTAGGGAACTGACCCATAAAATCAATACCCCATACATCAAATATCTCACATGATAACATATATGTCTGTGGTATTTATTTTGGCTTATTGCTCTTCTTCTATGTAGTTTAAGCTTCGCCTTATCTCTCTACGATTTCTACGAACAGTACCTTCAATATCACTGTCGTAAAGTAAGGGTCCTGTTGGGTTCCTTCTAGTCATAAACTAGAGGTACCTGAAAGGAACAAAAGAAAGAAAGAAAATTTAGAAAAATAAAAATAAAATTTAATTGCAAAAATAAAATAAAAAATAAATATGGCTAAAGTAATAAAAATTAAGTTTTCTTAATATTTTAGTTTCCCGGCAGCGCGCCAAAAACTTGATCGCGTGTCAGAGTCTTAAAATTTATAAAAAGTATGATCGAACCTGGAAACCAACTATGACAACGATTTTATGGAAAGCGCACCTATCAAGCAGTAACTTCTAACTTGCCACTGATAGTTGTTCAGTGACATCTCTTTTATAAACTCGTAGGCTGCTTCAGGAGTTTTGTTGTTTAGGGTTCCACCGGTGGTTGAATCGATTAATTGCCTTGTTAAGGGGTTCACACCGTTGTAAAAAGTTTGGACTGTAGCCATAATGGTAATTCGTGGCATGGGCACCTCCTTAACAAGTCTTTGTATCTCTCCCATGCATCATAAAGTGTCTCTGAATCTATCTGCACAAAAGAAGAGATATCATTCCTTAATTTGGCTGTTTTTGCTGGTGGGAAATATTTTAATAAAAATTTTTTGGTCATTTGATCCCATGTAGTGATTGACCCTCGTGGAAGAGAATTTAACCACTGTTTGGCTTTATTCCTCAAAGAAAAAGGAAATAACCGAAGACGGATGGCATCATCAGAAACGCCATTTATCTTGAAGGTATCGTAGAATTCTAGAAAATTCGCTAAGTGTGTGCTAGGATCCTCATCCTGCAAACCATCAAACTGAACAAACTGTTGTATCATCTGTATAGTGTTAGGTTTCAGTTCAAAATTATTTGCAGCAATAGTAGGCCTAACAATACTAGACTCAGTTCCTGTTAAACTAGGTTTAGCTAATCATACATAGTACGTGGAGCATGATGTTCGGCCATCTTTGGAGATGGCGGATAATTTTCAGCCATCTCTTCTGTGGTATTTATTTCGGCTTCTTGCTCTTCTTCTATGTAGTTTAAGCTTCGCCTTATCTCTCTACGATTTCTATGAACAGTACCTTCAATATCACTGTCGTAAAGTAAGGGTCCTGTCGGGTTCCTTCTAGTCATAAACTAGAGGTACCTGAAAGGAACAAAAGACAGAAAGAAAATTTAGAAAAATAAAAATAAAATTTAATTGCAAAAATAAAATAAAAAATACATATGGCTAAAGTAATAAAGATTAAGTTTTCTTAATATTTTAGTTCCCCTACAAAGGCGCCAAAAACTTGATCGCGTATCAGAGTCTTAAAATTTATAAAAAGTATGATCGAACCTGGAAACTAACTATGACAATGATTTTAAGGAAAGAGCACCTATCAAATAGTAGTATAGTTTAGGCAAGACCGGAATGTCGAATCCCAAAGGAACCAAAAGTACTAATACTAACTCTCCTTTTATTATTTAGCCTAAGAATTAAAGTGATTTGTTATCTAATCTAAACTATCTAAACTAAAGACTCTAAGACAAAGAAGAATGAACTTGTGAAAATAACTTAGAAGAAAAACCAATTGATTAAGACGACACCCAAGGAAGAATCCACCTAGACTTCACTTGTTATCTAACTCTAAACCAGACGATTTATTCATTTGACTTGATCCGTAAGATTCCCTAAGTTATATTAATCTCTCTCTCGAGGTGACTAACGTCTAACCCTAGGTTGATTAATTGAAATCTCTTTCTAGTTAAAACCCCTAGAATCACATTAACTCAATCTATGGACTCCCATATTAGGTTTCACCCTAATCCGGTAAAATCTCGTCACCCTATCTCTAGGCGTGCAATCAACTCTGCTTAATTATGCTAGATCTACTCTTAGGCAGGGACTTTTGCTCCTCCACCTAAGCACATCATACTTGAATTAATATCCCGGAAATATCAACACAAGAATTAAGAACATATAATTAAGAATAAGTCAAATATTTATCATATAGTTAGGGTCCCTTTTTCTGGTCATACTTAGGGTGTTTATATAGGCTTTTGAATATGTTTCTTTCCCCCTAAGTATCCAAATTCGAGTGAAACTCTTCTTTCTTGTGACAGGGACACGCCCATAGCACACGGTCGATGTAAGTCGTGGCTAGGCCGTGTTCAAGCCTGTTGAATTGGGCACAACCGTGTAGTCTTGGGCTCAGGCTGTGTGGATTTCGTGATATGGCCCATTTACTCCATTTTGGGCCCATTTTCTATTTTTTTCGTCATCCAGTGCTCTCCTGAGTATAAAACATGAAAACAAAGGATTAAAAGCACCAAATTACACAATTCAAGGCTTAAATCATCCAAAAGCATGCTAAATGTGGGCTTAAAATATGTTACTTTTACGATTTATCACCAGCACCCAAGCGTGTGCCTAAACCGTGTGCTCCTTAAGGGGTCATTGATGTCATAAATAGAATACCTCTAGTTTTCTCACATGGGCAAGGACATAGGCGTGTCGAGGCCGTGTGAAGGACACGGGCCAAAAACACAGGCGTGTGTCCAGCCGTGTGAAAACCCTTGTAGGTTTGAATTGAAAATTTATTTCTACACGGGCTAGAGACATAGGCGTGTATGACTACACGGGCTGCCCACACGGGCGTGTCCCTTGTTACACGAGTGTGTGACCCCTGTTTAGGAAAATATTTACTATAAGAGTAAAAGTTTCCGGGTGAACTCCGAAACCTCCCGGAGGTAAGTTCAAGGCCTCGTAGGCCCATAATGTGCATGTTATGATTAAGAAGGAAAGGTTTTAAGTTGATAAGAAACTTTATAGCCCAATAATGCACGTTCAACTAAGGTTAAGTACGGTAATGTCTCGTATCCTGTCTCGGCGTCGGACACGAGTAAGAGGTGTTACAAGTGACCTAGGTATGGTTCTACTTTATTCAATATAAATTCATGCCTATCTTACATAGTTCCACCATTTCAATAGAACGAATGTTTTTGTTGTATACGATTATGACAGAAAAGTCTATCAATGTTGGGAGAATTATTCTCAAGGATATTCAAGACTGTGCAAGGAAAAAGGCAAGAAGTGCGTACTTTCCATCATTGATTACTCCACTTTGCTTGAGGGCCCAAGTAAGATCAAAATCAAACTTGAAGGGCCAATATGTTCAAGGTTACATAACAAGGCATGATCTTGAAAGGCTGGTGGAGAATGTTGGACTATTGAACCAACTGGAGCCAAATGAACCAAACGAACCAGAATCTGACGAGTCATCAACTAAGTCTGAACTGGAAGCTGACTCAACAAATGCCACAAAAGAAGTAGAAACTGAAGAGGAACCAAACAGCACTAAACTGAGGGTGGACCTAAATGCTGCTAAACTAGTGAAGCAAAGTTTTAATCCTGAGTTGACCATTCCAATTCCATCTTCTTCAAACACTATGAAGAAATTAGAATTCTCAACTATGATGGATATGTGGAAATTCATGCACAACCAACAACAAGCTTACTGAGATATGCAAAAGTTAAAGATGATACCTTACGAAATACTTTAAAGAATATCTCTAACACTTTTGTTCTTAAGTTCCCGGATCATATATTCGAGACATGGCAAGAGGAGATTGTGGGATCAAGTGCGACAAAGAAGGTAAAAGGAAAAAAAAAGTGGAGGATAACGCCAATAAAAATGGGGGGAATTTCTTGTCCTTAGTATTTATTTTTAGGCATTTATTGTTATTATTTAGTTAGTATTTTGCTTTCGTATAATAAATAAGATATTGCAAGCATGAATGAAATAAGCTCAGTGCCTCTTCATCAAAAAAAAAAAAAAAGAAAAGTGATGTGGTAATGGGAATGGACATGTCTAGGATGGATTGTTGAGAAAGACTTGGTACTTAAGCAGTCTTCATGACTCACCTCTCCTTCCTACAACCCCACTTGGTGTTCAGTTTTCATTCATTACTTTGTTTTCATAATGAGGACATTGCTTCTTCTTAAAAGAGGTAAGACAATATTTGCATATATTTTTAAATTTTTCAAGTATGTTTCAATCTTTTCATATAAGTATGCTAAAATAAAATGATGTTCAGAGAAGATTTTTGTACATAAGTTAATTCAAATGTGAGCATGATTTCTAATTTTATCTAAGTTTTTTTATGTTATCTTGAGTTATGGAATGCTTGTATGTTCTTAGATGTTATATACTCGTTTGCCATGAAAATCAAACTCCCTTAAAAACATACATGCATGAAGGTTTAAGTTCCTAGAATTGACTTAGTAACTTTCTTGAGGCGAAATCATAAGAGGTATAAGAATTTAAACATTATTTTGGCAAATTTTCTTTGAATCATTTGAGCCTTTGAAGCCTACCATATAAATTTTAACCCCTGAAACCTTAATTTGAACCTTAAAGCCTACTTTATTGCTATTTACCTATATTATAAGCAATACTACCATCTTTTTAAATTTTATCTTATTTTTGCACCTATCATAACTATACTTATCTTGATGAGCAAAGATCGAGGAAAAATTCGAAAAGATGTACATGTTCTTCATACGTTTTAAAAAAAGCTCTATTCAGATGTCAAGCAAAAAGAGAAAAATAAATACTTAAAGTATGGAGAAATTTTGGGCATATGCTTTAGAATTGAGTTTGGGGGGTGAAGAACCCATTCGTAGGAAGGATGTACCTCGAAAAGATCCAAGGCAAAGTTAGGGTTAAGATTACTGAACCTAAAAATTCACTTCTCTTTATCCCTACCTTAAGGCTAGCCCCATTACAAAATTATAAAATACCTACTGATTTTGATGATTATGCCAACTACATTAGTTGAAAGCAATTACTAAGTTCAACATATGATGTAACAGCCCGTTTTTAGTCAAATCGGAACAGTGGTTTCAAAACCACAAATCCAAATTCAAAATATTTATTTTATTATTATTTTAATGTCTACAACATGATTGAGTAATTGTGTGGAAGTTTCGTTTAGAAATTTTATCGTTTGATTAGTCAATTTGATAAAAAGGACTAAATCGCGTAAAGTTAAAAACTTGAGTTCTATTAGCTAAAGGTGTCTAATAGCTATAGAACCTTAAATGAAGGACCTTATGTGGCAAATATCCCATTAATTAGATAGTGGATGACAATGGCATGGCATTATTGAAATTTGAATTAGTAATAAGGTTAATTTTGTCATTTAGTAATTAAAGGTTAATTAAAATAAAACAAAAACACCAAATTGATTCATTCATCCTCCTTAACTGATTTTCACATGAGAATAGCCATTTTTAGGGTTTAAAGCATTCGGTCATCTCCTAGCTCAACTGTAAGTCTGTTTTTGTCCTGTTTTTAGTGATTTTTATGTTACTGAGATCTTTGCAGCTAGGTCTAGCTAGCCCATGGACTATTTTGCAAAACTGTTAAAAATTGAGGATGTTGCCATTGATTATTAAGCATGTATTTGAGTATTTAATGATAGATTATGAATGTTTGATGATAGCTATACAGTTTTGTTAAGTGATTTTTAGTGAAAGTGCAAATTTGGGATTAATTTGTGAAAAGTGTAAAATTCATGGTTAAAATGTGAAATAAATGAAAAATATGGGCTGCTTTGGTAACAAGAGAAATTCGGCTAGCATGGGTAGGAACCTAATTGCATGAATTTTTATTTTATGAAATAAGGACTAAATTGTTAAAAATGCGAAACATTAGGGGCAAATGTGTAAAAGAGCCTTAATGTGAATTTTTGGACTTAATTGAATTGAGAGATAATTAAAAAAGTTCATTTTGATTACATATAGATAATTAAAAAAGTTCATTTTGATTACATATAGATCAAGAAAAGCAAAACTTGAATTTAGATCGAGGGAAAAACAAAGTTCTCAACTAATCGACTCGTGTCGTCGTTTTTACATGCGAGGTAAGTTCGCATGTAATAAGTTCCGTTGTAAATAAATTTTTAATTGCTTTGATATTGCATAAACTGTGAATACGAATTTTCAAACATGTTCAACAATGATTCAACGATGATTCGGCATGGAAATTCCTGATTGAACCTTAGGAATAGTTTTGGATACTACTGACATGTCATTAGGGATTATTGTGATTATGTGATCCAGGTGCTGGTCTTGTACGTCCTACCGGTAGCTAAATATATCGGCATGTTGCGGTTACTTTACAGCTTGTGTGAGCAGCACCGTGTAGTTATGTCTTGACCCACAGCTTGTGTGAGCAGCCCATTGATAGCTCGAGAGTGAGCATATATGTGATATGAGATTGAGATAGCATTAGCTATGTATGTGGCACTTCGATGCGAGTTTCCCAAGTATCCGATAGTATTCCGAATGGTTTAACGGGTAAATGAAAGACGTGGTTGTGTATGAGATTTATACGAGATGGTACAAGCATGTACATGAACCGTATAAGCCTAAATCGAAGAAGTTATGAAGTTCATATATAATATTATGATTAAAAATGTGAGAGTTTTGTTCCACATGTTGATATGTTCAATTTGATGATTAGTATATTTATGTTAAGATTGAGTTTATTTCATACGAGCTTACTAAGCTTTATAGTTTACTTTGTTGTTTTTCCATGTTTTATAGTATTTCAAAGCCAGCTCGGATTCGGGGATCGTCTGTAATACCCCTTATCTGTATTCAATGCCAAAATAGGGTACGAGACATTACTAGGCGTATACGCAATCAATCATACAATTCTGAGACTTGACTTTCTCTCCAAATTTAAAACTTTTACTAAAACCACTTAAACAAGCCTACCAGGCCTAATTCACACTTTAAGAATAGTTCGGGATCAAGTTGAACTCTTAAGAGACCCTTAAAAGTCTGAGAAAAATTTTCATTAAACAGTCCACACGCCCGTGTGGAAGAAGGGGCATGCCGATATGGCATATCACATGCCTGTGTTCCACACCTGTGTGGAATGATTTCTCAATTCGAACCTACAGGGGTTTTCACACGGCAAGACACATGCCCGTGTCCCTCACATGGCCTCGACACGCCCGTGTCTTAGCTCGTGTGCCAAAAACCTTGGCATTCTATTTTTGACATCATCATCCCATAAATGTCACACGACTTAGGCACATACCCGTGTCCTTTGACCGTGTGACGAATTAAATTCCTAATTCTAGGTGCAGACTTCACACGGCCTGGGCACACGCCCATGTCCATGGCCGTGCCTTCCACACGCCGTGACTTTGCCCGTGTGTTTACTACTAAGCATACAGACTTGTAAACCTATCATGCAAGAGGACACACGGCCTAGCCACAAGCCTATTAGGTTGATTGTGTATCACACACGGCCTAGACACATGCCTGTGTGTCTACCCGTATGGACAAGAACAAGGTTATTTGCCAAGCTCTTTTTATCACCCCAACTCATACAAGCATAGTTCATATTCACCCATCAACCCATTCATGCATAACTAAACCAAGAAAATCAACATGCTACCTGTACAATCATGAATAACCTCATCTTTTCATAGATTAGTAATAAAGAGCCATCAACTATGGCCTTACACAAAAGAGTTCATTTTTGAATGAGCCAACACATTTGGCCAAAATAATATGACATACAACTAAGTCTAGTCCCTATACATGCCATACTCAAAATGCTAAATCTAAATATACCAAGATGTGCTGATAGTGTGGGTGATCTTTTGATTATCTTCGTATCCTGAGCTGGCTCTTTGACACTATAAAACAAGTGGAAAGAGATGGAGTAAGCTTTAAGCTTAGTAAGTCTACATGTAAACAATAAGCATCATACCATATGCAAATCAATCAAAAACATTACATACTATGTAAGAACAATTCACATTTTCATAATCATGCTTACTCATCTCAACTTTTACCACCTCCCAACCATATATCATATACATTGCTCACATTTATTTGTACTTATGCCCTGCACTTATCACCACAAAGCCACATGTAAACAAGTTTCTCGAAGTACCCTTTGGAATGATACAAAGTACCCGGTGGTTTCGCACAGCCCACCAATAAACAATAATAGGGTGGTATCGCACACAGCCCACCAACAATGATAATTACGGTGGTATCGCACATAGCCCACCAAATGATAGTATAAACAATGGTATCGCACATAGCCTATCGTGAATAGATAAGGTGGTATCACACACAACTCACCAACAATTATATAATTACGGATATTTGACCGTATCCACATTTCTATTTCGAGGTTCATTCGAGGATTACTTATTTTCTATCATTTCAATCAATCTCACCAATAAGTATTTACATCCATACAATGCATCAATAGGTAAAAACATGTGTATTAAAGATCTATCGTTTACACATAAAATTACCTCGGTGCAAAATATGTTAATTTGCGGCTTAATCTGTAACCTTGCCTTTTCCTCGGTCAAAGTTGTTTTCGCATTCTTCTTGATCTAAAATAATAAGATTTAATCATTTAATCATTACACAAATCATGACACTTCAAAATTTCTACTTAGGCAAAATGACCGTTTTGCCCTTATACATTGGCAAAATTACAATTTTGCCGCTAGGCTCGTAAATCGTTTTTCATCATATCTTCTCATTAAACAAGACTAGCTGAACATTTTTTACTCTTATAACAATTCACAATACCAATCATTTCATGCATTTACTACTCAATTTATAACCTTTACAAATAGGTCCTTTTAGGTGTTTTCATGGTAACACCTTTCACAAAAGTTGTTTATCTAACAACCACAATTCATTTTCTTACCTAAAAAATTAGCAAACATCACACGCACTCACATGGAAAATCCCTAAACTTTCAACCATTTTGCAAAATAGTCCCCTCATTAGCTATCTTAAACTTTAGGGGTTCCAAAAGTACAAAAATTATCAAGAAAGACCTCTGAGATCACTTACTTGCAAGAGAATAGCTTGGCTGAAAGTTTGAGCTCCAAAAACCTTTATTTTCACTTCAATTTTCGGTGGGAGAAGAAATGGGAATAGTAAAAGATGATATCTTCTTTATTTAGTCTTATTTTATTCATTTAGTCACCTAATATCACCAAATTTTTTAACCAATTTAATGCTCTTGTCTCCCTTGTCCGTATGGCCAGCCAACACCCTCTCATTGACCTAATTGTACATTAAGGACCTCCAATTTTATATTCCATAACTATTAGACTCCTCTAGCTTGTAAAATGAAACTTTCGCACATTATGCCATTTAGTCCTTTTTCACAATTAAACATACAATCGTTAAAATTAAAGCACCAAAATTTCTATGCATCCTTATAATCATGCTATAACACAAAATAATATTATAAATAATTTTCTTCAACCTCAGATTAGTGGTCTCGAAACCACTATTTCGACTAGCCCTAAAATCGGGTTGTTACATCGTCGGAGACTACGTCACATTATCTTACTATCACTTGGTACTTTTGAACTTTGGTATTTTGGTATATGGCATGTATAGGGACTTTGGTCATTTTGGCATACTTTTTGTCAAGGTATTTAGCCATTTGAAATGGCTTGTAAATGCTTTAAGTTTGGTTTTGTTTTGCCATTTGAGTTGGCTTAATTTTGGTTGGTATGGTTATCTGTATAAAGGTGTGCATATGGTTTATATTATGTAGTTAAGTTTGGCATTGGAATGCTTATTGATAATATATGCTGTGATTATCAAATAGTAGAAACTAGAGAAGTTATATGCTTGGAAATTAAGCATGATGATATATGATTAAATGTGCATAATTTGTTAATTGCGTACGTGTGAATTTGGTATAAATTGTATGGCCTACTTTTGTGACTTGTGTGTACGAAAGATAGTGATATAGAATATGCATGATATAGGCTTGAATTGGTTGGTTTAAAGGTCTATTTTCATGCCATGAGTTTTGGTATAGGTTTGTGCAAGTTGGGTGGCAAAATGGCTTGGTAAATAGCTTATCCTTGTCCACACGGGCAGAGACACGGGCGTGTGTATCATCCGTGTGTGACACACGGTTATGTACACGACTGTGTATCCCCTGGTGTTAAATTAAAACCAAGTCAGTATGCTCCACACGGCCTCACACACGGGCGTGTGACTTTGCTGTGTGACATAAGTCAGTATACCCCACAGGTTTGGCACGGCTTAGCACACGACCTGGCACACGGGTGTGTATGGCCATTTTTAGGGCACACAGGCTAAACACACGAGCATGTGTGTTGGCCATGTGACCCAAGTCAGAGAGTTACATGGGGTCAGACACAGGCTGGGACACGACCATGTGCTTCCATTTTGAATGTCCACACGGCCTGTGACGGGCGTGTCTTTGGCAGTGTGAGACACACAGCTGGGCCATACGGGCGTGTGCCCCCTATTTTTAAGAAAATTTTCTAAATGTTCAAAAAGTTTCAAAAGTTATCGGTTTAGTCTGAAACCATTCCTAATGCATGTTTAGGGCATCGTAGGCTCGTATTAGGGACAAAATGATTGGTTTTGAATGAATTGTATATGAATTGATTAATTGCATGTGAAATATATGTTTAAATGTGTTATTAGTCCGGTAATACTCCATAACCTTATGCTAGCATTGAATACGGGTGAGGGGTGTTACATTTATTGGTATCAGAGCTATGGTTTAGTCGATTCTTAGACTAACGTAGCGTGTGTACAAGTCTAGCTATACATGCCATATATCACCTATGATAGTGTAATGACTCCTGACAATTTAAACTGTGTTTCGTAAAGAAAATGGATCCGAATCGAGCTGTAGCTGATGATTTTGAGAGTAATGCACCAGCTCCCACTCAAGAGACAGCATCGTTTGAATCTAGAAATGTATTGAGTAGTCACTAAGGAGAGGCTAAAGAAGCCTTTTTCCAAATGATGAATGAATGGTTCACAGAATTTGTTCGAACAAATTCGGTTGCTCAACAACCTCCACCCCCATCTAATCCCCAACCTATTACCATAGCTCCTCAAGTTGTGGAACTTCAATGACTGAATAAGCTGCCAGTTGATAAAATTCAAAAATACAGGGCCGAAGAGTTCAGAGCTACCGTTGATGATGATCTCAAGAGAACTAAATTTTGGCTTAAAAATGCTATTCGGGTATTTGATAAACTTTCATGCATGTCAGCTAAGTGTTTAAAGTGTGCTATTTCATTATTGAGAGATACAACGTATCAGTGGTGGAATACTTTAGTGTCTGTGGTACCAAGAGAAATATTTACTTGGGAATTCTTCTAGTCTGAGTTTCGAAAGAAATATATAAGTCAGCGGTTTCTTGATCAAAATCATAAAGAGTTTCTAGAATTGAAACAGGGCCGTATGACTATGACTGAATACTAAAGAGAATTTGTAGGGTTGAGCAAGTATGCTCAGGAATATGTTTCTACTGAAGAAATCATGTGCAAATGATTCATTGATGGTTGAACAAGGATACTAAACTTCTGGTTGGAATTCTAGAGCTGAAAGATTTTGTTGTCTTGGTTGATAGAGCTTGTAAAGCCGAGGAGCTTAGCAAAGAAAAGAGAAAAGCAGATTCAGAGGCAAGAGACTCGAAAAAAAGATTGATGAATAAACTGTACCAATCTTCGTCAAAGAAATCTAGAGATTCATACACTCGTCCAAATGCTTCAATTGGGTATTCGAATAGAGATCATGGAAAACAATACTCAAGTCCTAAAACTCAAGCTACATCGGTATCGAGTGTTGGCAGTGTGAGAAATTATAGACCTGAATGTCAGCAATGCGAAAGACGACATCCTGGTGAATGTAGAATGAACAACCAGGCTTGTTTCAAATGTGGTCCGCAAGATCATTTTATACGTGATTACCCAGAGTTAGTTGAGAAAGACAAGATTCAAAATGCAAGACCGAGTAACACAACTAATAGAGGGAGGCCATTAAGAAATGAGGGAAATGTAACCAATAGTAGAGGCGCGACAAAGGATTTGGCTAAGGAATTTGAAGCCAGAGCACCTGCTAGAGCTTACGCTATTCGCGATAGCGAATACGCGTCATCACCAGATGTTATCACCGCTACATTTTCTCTTTATGACATTAATGTGATTGCTTTTATTAATTCTAGATCTAATCATTCGTATATATGTATGAATTTGGTGTCTAATAAGATTTTTCCTGTTGAGTCTACTCAGTGTGTGATTAAAGTATCGAACCCCTTATGCAAGTATGTTCTAGTTGATAAAGTTCGCAAGAAATGTCCTTTAATGACTTAGGGTTACTGTTTTCCGGCTGATTTGATGTTACTACCTTTTGATGAATTTGATGTAATTCTGGGTATGGATTGGTTGACGTTGCATGATGCTGTTGTGAATTGTAGACGAAAGACTATTGAATTAAAATGTTAGAACAATGAAATACTTCGAACTGAAACAGATGAATCAAGTCAATTGTCTGTAGTGATTTCATCTATGTCAGCTCAGAAATGTGTGAAAAAAGGTTGTGAAGCTTATCTTTCTTATCTTTTAGAGACAAAAGTGTCTGAATCTAAAATTGAATCAGTGTAACATCCGAGATTTAGGGGCTATTCATCTTTTATGTTTTCTTCATGTCAATGTGTAGTGCTTGTTATTTGGTTGTGTTTGGGAGCATCAGGAAGGCTTGTGGTTAAGTCGAAGCCTTGGTGGAATTTTAGGATTTAGCATTCTTTAGGGGATAGCCGAGTGGGAGTAGGACTTAAGGGATTTTAGCTCGCATTGGGTGACATAAGGAAGTGCAGCGGAAGAGTGGCAAGTAGAGGCCATCTAGCAAGCAAGGAAGTGGCGTTACAAGGAGTGAGTGGGGAGGAGGTTCGAATCACGTTGGCAGCAAGGGGGTGTTATTTTTGGCTCTGGCAATGGAGGTGGTTGATTGGCAATCAAACTCTGAGGAGAGAGTTAGGATATGGTCAGATATTTTAAATGAGTGGAGGAGAGAAATTTTAGGAGTGTGATGAATTCAAATTTGTTTGAATGATTGGATGAGAGGGAAGAAAGGAAGATTGAGGGGACGACATAATGGGTGGTGTTAGCCGAAATTTTTGAAGAGTTTGAGGGGAAGAGGACTTTCGGTTTTGGCTCTTGGTGAGGGTGCCGAAATTGAGTTGGCTAATGAGTAGAATTTTTGGCATTTAGGTGGGTTTCACTTTTCATTCTAGTTCTCTTTTTCTCTCAATCTCTCTTTTTCTAAATAGCACCTAAGCTCTTCTCCTCTCTTCTCCTCTTTTGACCATAGCTCAAACTAGGAGACCCTTTGGGGTACAACTCTTCCTTTCACTTCTCTTTCACCCTCAAAAGCCGAAACCCCTATTGGCTTTTCTTTTCTCTTCTTCTTTTTGTGATAGCCGAATCCCTTCTACCCTTTTTCTCCATCTTTTTCCCAAAGCCAAATCACCACTTCTCCATCTCTTCTATCTTGTTTATTCTTTTCAAAACACCTTGCTAGCCGAAACCCCCTTGATTCTCATTGCCTTGATTTATTCTTCTTTCATTCATTAAAAACCGAAGATCACACTTTCTTTTACTCTTAGCCGAAATCTCTTAGATCTCAGAATCATTCTATGTGTTTCATTTTCCCGAAGAATTCATCATAGTCAAATCTCAACCCATATTCTGGTAAGATCTTATTATTTTTTTCTTCTTTCTTTCCTTTCTTTTTCTTTTCTCTCTTGGCCGAATCTTTCCTAAAAACCCTGTTGAGTGGTTTCTTTTTCTTCTCTTGGAAGCTGAATCTTCCTTGCTGTGATTGCTTGTGCTGAATCCTGAAGGGAGCCGAAGGTATGTGGATGATGATAATATGTTCAGCCAAAACGCCACTCCCTTACCCCATTCTCTTTTGCTGAATCTCATCAAGATACTTGTGCAGGTGCGATCAACGTGTTAGCCTAAGCCTGCTAACTTCGGGATCTAATCGATTTAGGTAGGAACAACCTTCTTAGTGGTTTTATTAATCGATCTATTGGTTATCTGTTGTTTTAACTTAGTGGGGTGGAAATCCTGAAATCCCAAAATCATATCTCTCGTAGTGAGTTTTGACGAAGCTTTTAATGGATGCAAGAAATATACAAGAAGGAGAGGGAAGTCAACCTTCGAGTTCGATCCCTAAGTTCAAGAAGAGGGCTGCGTCTGCTACTAGTGATTGGCCACCCTGGGTGGGCCAACATCTAAACAAAGTAGCAGGCAAATAGCGGTAGTGCCTATCAACGAGAGTGTTGACGTAAAAAGTATCGTGTTACGAGTAATCAGATGTGTAACTTTTACACACTTCATATGTTAATATGTTATTATTTTGTGTGTTGTCAAAAGCCAAAGTGATAGTGGAAATCAATAAGTTACCCCTGTGGGTAAAAGCAAGGACTCCAAGTATGTCCATTTTAATGGCTAACGTTATTTACCTATGTTAAAACCTACATGTGCTATGCCATATCAATCTTAATGTTAAGTATGACCATATTGTATTGCAAAGCATGTACATGAAAATGGGTATGATGAGAGGAGGGGGATGGTATGATTATCAAACTGTCACCAGTGGTTAGGTACCACACGTGGGTTGGCCCCACATATTATTATCTTGTGACTAAGTCTCAGTGGTTTGGAACCACCAGTGGTTAGGTACCACATATGATTATTTTTGTGACTCGTCCCAGTGGTTTGGTACCATAGTGGGTTGGCCCTACATATCGATATACGGGATCGTCACCAGTGGTTAGGTACCACAAGTGCGTTGGCCCCACACATGATTATTTGTGACTTCGGTCACCAGTGGTTTGGAACCACCAATGGTTAGGTACCACCAGTGGCTAGGTGCCACAGGGGGTAGACTTGGGAGACTCGGATGGATAGGTTGGATAGGTTGAATGACATACATGTTTGCATATGAATCTATGTAAAAGCTTAAAATCTTTTGGATGGGGATTTATACACTGAGTCTCGGTGACTCACCCCTCCCGTTACCTTTTTGCAGATAATTCCTAGATCGCGGATATGGAGCCGGGGTAGACTCGAGGTGGCCATGCTCAATATTTCAGTTTTTATATTAATGTTTATTTCAGATTTATTCTACTTTAAGTTTGGTTTGCAATTATGTAATAAGGCCATTTAGATTTTAGTTAAGGATTATTCACTTTGTTTAAATTTCCGTAAAAATTTGTTAAACATTAAGAGCATGCTTAGTAAACTATGAAATGGAAGTTTTTCAATATTTAAATAAACTTTCGGGATTTTTTTTCCAAAATTTTACCATCGGGTAATTTAACAAACAAGTAATAACAACAAGGAAAAATTCTATTTTTTTTTAAACTAAGTTTCAAAATGTTTTCAATAGTTCACTCCACACAAACTCGGTTCTTTTATAAATACAAAGGTTTTCTTTCCAACTCGAGATGACAACTCGGTTTTCCAAACATTTTCTTCCCTATGACATGCCAGATTTGGTCGTAGCGGTTTGACCGGGTTTGGGGTGTTACAATTGTGGTATCAGAGCCTGGTTTAAAAGCTTGACTGTAGGCATAAGAACCAAATTGTTTTTCAAAAAGGGGTTTGCAAAATGGTTGAATAAGAAACATGTTTTGGGAAGCATGGCACCTGAGTCTCCGGTCCCGATCCGCGACGGTAAGTCTCCGAACTGCTATTTATATGGTTTAAATGTTTGTGCCATGAGTGCTAGTAGTAGGAACTTTACCTTAGAGACTGAAGCCTGTAGGACTGTGTGAACTTGCGAGAACAACTACTCTAATAAATTTCTCATAAGACTGTGTCGTAATAAACAGTGGAAGAAAGCTAACTCATAAAATTCTTAAGTCAGATTAAGTCGTGAACGCTAGTCATGAGCACTCGAGGACGCGGGTGTAATGTGCGTGGTCGTGGTAGGGGTAGGATTACTGTGTCGGAACCAGTAGGGTTTGGTCATGGGTCAGAGAATGAGGTGCCGCCGCCAGCGGCTGTGGGCGCAGAGTTTCAGGATCAAACTGGAGGTGATGACGCAGTGTCTCAGGCGATGCTATAGGTCCTGGAGAAAGTTGCTAAAGCAGGCGTGGGTACGGGGGCTCAGAAATCTGTGTCGGAACAACTCCGAGCTAATGTAGCGGAGGTATTTAGGGGTGTTTCTGGTGTAGCTCCCAACACAACTGAGTACTGGTTAGAGGCGATGGAGAGCATAATGGATGATCTGGATTTCACAACTGAGGACAAGTTGAAAGGGATAGTGTCTCTTCTTCGGGATGAGTCCTATCAGTGGTGGCTCACGGTCAGGGATGGTGCGATGGCTGATGATATCACCTGGGATTTCTTCAAGGCGGCTTATCAGAGGAAGTACGTTGGGTCTAGTTATATAGATGCACAGCATAAGGCGTTTTTGAATTTGGTTCAAGGGAGTAAGTCAGTATCTGAATATGAGGCAGAATTCTTACGGTTAAGCCGTTATGCTCGAGGTATCGTGGCTACGAAACATGAGCGCTGTGTTAGGTTTAAGGACGGGCTAAGGGATGAGCTGCGGGTATTGATTGCTCCACAGCGAGAGAGGGAGTTTGCTATCCTCGTGGAGAAGGCCAAGATAGCTGAGGAGGTGAAGCGATCTGTGAACCGGGATTTGCGGGAACAGTTTTGGTGGCCGGGTCTAAAGCGAGAAGTAACTAAATTTGTGGGCAAGTGTTTGACGTGTCAGCAGGTAAAGGTAGAACATCAGTTACCTTCGGGATTGTTGCAACCAGTGAAGATTCCACAGTGGAAATGGGAAAGGGTTACGATGGATTTTGTCAGTGGGCTACCCCTTACGCCTACTAAGAAGGATTCGGTTTCGGTGATTGTTGACCGTCTGACAAAGTCTGCTTATTTCATACCTGTGTGTGTGGATTACTCTCTTCAGAAGTTGGCTAGATTATATATAGCGGAGACTGTGAGGTTGCATGGGGTGCCAGTGTCGATTATTTCGGACAGAGACCCTAGATTTACATCAAGGTTCTGGAAGGTGTTACATCAGGCATTGGGTACAAGGTTGGATTTCAGTATGGTGTTTCACCCACAGTCAGATGGGCAGTCGAAGAGGGTGATTCATATTTTAGAGGATATGTTAAGGGGTTGTGTCTTGGACTTCAGAGGTAGTTGGGAAGAATTTCTACCGTTGGCAGAGTTAGCGTATAACAATAGTTACCAGGCAAGTATTCAGATGGCACCGTATGAAGCGTTATACGGGCAGAAGTGTTGTACCCCTACGTATTGGACAGAGTTGGGTGAACGGCAATTATTGGGTCTAGAATTGGTTGCTGAAATAGAAGATAAGGTTAAGCTGATTCAAGCTCGTCTGAAGGAAGCTTCGGACAGGCAGAAGTCCTATGCCGATCTTAAGCGGAAGGATATAGAATTTGCAGTGGGTGACAAGGTTTTCTTGAAGGTGTCGCCATGGAAGAAAGTGCTGAGATTTGGTCGGAAGGGCAAGCTGAGCCCTAGGTTTATCGGGCCTTATCAGGTGTTGAAGCGTGTGGGACTAGTAGCTTACCAACTCGAGTTACCATCAGAATTGAGTCAGATCCATAACGTGTTTCATGTTTCGATGCTTAGACGCTATCGTTCAGATCCGTCTCATGTTGTGCCAGTAGAAGAAATTGAAGTAAGCCCAGACTTATCTTTTGAGGAGGAACCAATACAGATCTTGGATCGGGATGTCAAAGTCTTGCGTAGGAAATCAGTTCCATGGGTGAAGGTGTTATGGCAGAATCATGGATCAGAAGAGGCCACGTGGGAGCCAGAGGATGAGATGCGGCAGCAATACCCTCAACTCTTTTGACAATGTAATTTCGAGGCCGAAATTATTATTAAGGGGGTAGAACTGTAACATCTGGGATTTAGGGGCTATTCATCTTTTATGTTTTCTGCATGTCAATGTGTAGTGCTTGTTGTTTGGTTGTGTTTGGGAGCATCGGGAAGGCTTGTGGTTAAGTCGAAGCCTTGGTCGAATTTTAGGATTTAGCATTCTTTAGGGGATAGCCGAGTGGGAGCAGGACTTAAGCAATTTTAGCTTGCATTGGGTAACATAAGGAAGTGCAGTGGAAGAGTGGCAAATAGACGCCATCTAGCAAGCAAGGAAGTGGCGTCACAAGGAGTGAGGGGGGAGGAGGTTCGAATCACGTTGGCAGCAAGAGGGGAGTGTTATTTTTGGCTCTGACAAGGGAGGTGGTTGATTGGCAATCAAACTCTGAGGAGAGAGTTAGGATGTGGTTAGATATTTTAAATGAGTGGAGAAGAAAAATTTTAGGAGTGTGATGAATTCAAATTTGTTTGAATGATTGGATGAGAGGGAAGAAAGGAAGATTGAGGGGACGGCACAAGGGGTGGTGTTAGCCAAAATTTTTGAAGAGTTTGAGGGGAAGGGGAGTTTCGGTTTTGGCTCTTGGTGAGGGTGCCGAAATTGAGTTGGCTAATAAGTAGTATTTTCGGCATTTAGGTGGGTTTCACTTTTCATTCTAGTTCTCTTTTTCTCTCAATCTCTCTTTTTCCAAAAAGCACCTAAACTCTTCTCCTCTTTTGACCATAGACGAAACTAGGAGACCCTTTGGGATACAACTCTTCCTTTCACTTCTCTTTCACCCTCAAAAGCCGAAACCCCTATTGGCTTTTCTTTTCTCTTCTTCTTTTTGTGATAGCCGAATCCCTTCTACCCTTTTTCTCCATCTTTTTCCCAAAGCCAAATCACCACTTCTCCCTCTCTTCCATCTTGTTTATTCTTTTCGAAACACCTTGCTAGCCGAAACACCTTGATTCTCATTACCTTGATTTATTCTTCTTTCATTCATTAAAAGCCGAAGATCACACTTTCTTTTACTCTTAGCCAAAATCTCTTGGATCTCAGAATCATTCTATGTGTTTCTTTTTCCCGAAGAATTCATCATAGTCGAATCTTAACCCATATTCTGGTAAGATCGTATCATTTTTTTCTTCTTTCTTTCCTTTCTTTTTCTTTTCTCTCTTGGCCGAATCTTTCCTGAAAACCCTGTTGAGTTGTTTCTTTTTCTTCTCTTGGAAGCCGAATCTTCCTTGCTGTGATTGCTTGTGCCGAATCCTGAAGGGAGCCGAAGGTATGTGGATGGTGATAATATGTTCGGCCGAAAGGCCACTCCCTTACCCCATTCTATTTTGCCGAATCTCATCAAGGTACTTGTGTAGGTGCGATCAACGTGTTAGCCTAAGCCTGCTAACTCCCGGATCTAATCGATTTTGGTAGGAACTCCCTTCTTAGTGGTTTTATTAATCAATCTATTGGTTATCTGTTGTTTTAACTTAATGGGGTAGAAATCCCGAAATCACATCTCTCGTAGTAAGTTTTGATGAAGCTTTTAATGGATGCAAGAAATATAAAAGAAGGAGAGGGAAGTCAACCTTCGGGTTCAATCCCTAAGTTCAAGAAGAGGGCTGTGTCTGCTGTTCGTGATTGGCCACCCGGGTGTGGGCCAGCATCTGAATAGAGCCGTAGGCAGATAGTGGTAGTGCCTATCAATGAGAGTGTCGATGTAGAAAGTATCGTGTTACGAGTAATCAGGTGTGTAACTTTTACACACTTCATATGCTAATATGCTATTATTTTGTGTGTTGTCAAAAGTTGAAGTGATAGTGGAAATCAATAAGTTACCCCTGTGGTTAAAAGCAAGGGCTCCGGGTAAGACCATTTTAATGGCTAACGTTATTTGCCTATGTTAAAACCTACATGTGCTATGTCATATCATTCTTAATGTTAAGTATGACCATATTGTATTGCAAAGCATGTACATGAAAATGGGTATGATGAGAGGAGGGGGAAGGTATGATTATCAGACTGTCACTAGTGGTTAGGTACCACACGTGGGTTGGCCCCACATATTATTTTCTTGTGACTAAGTCTCAGTGGTTTGAAACCACCAGTGGTTAGGTACCACATATGATTATTTTTGTGACTCGTCCCAATGGTTTGGTACCACAGTGGGTTGGCCCCACATATTTATATACGGGATCGTCACCAGTGGTTAGGTACCACAAGTGGGTTGGCCCCACACATGATTATTTGTAACTTTGGTCACCAGTGGTTTGGAACCACCAGTGGTTAGGTACCACTAGTGGCTAGGTGCCACAAGGGGTAGACTTGAGAGACTCGGATGGATAGGTTGGATGGGTTGCATGACATACATGTTTGCATATGAATCTATGTAAAAGCTTAAAATCCTTTGGATGGGGATTTATACACTGAGTCTCGGTGACTCACCCCTTCCGTTACCTTTTTACAGATAATTCCTAGATCACGAATATGGAGCCGAGGTAGACTCGAGGTGGCCATGCTCAATATTTCGGTTTTTATCTTAATGTTTATTTCGGATTTATTCTACTTTAAGTTTGGTTTTCAATTATGTAATAAGGCCATTTAGATTTTATTTAGGGATTATTCACTTTGTTTAAATTTCCTTAAAAAATTGTTAAACATTAAGAGCATGCTTAGTAAACTATGAAATGGACGTTTTTCAATATTTAAATAAACTTTCGAGATTTTTTTTCCAAAATTTTACATCGGGTAATTTAACAAACAAGTAATAACAACAAGGCATAATTCTACTTTTTTTAAACTAAGTTTCAAAATGTTTTCAACAGTTCACTCCACACAAACTTGGTTCTTTTATAAATACAAAGGTTTTCTTTCCAACTCGAGACAACTCAGTTTTCCAAATGTTTTCTTCCCTATGGCATGCCAGATTCGGTCGTAGTGTTTTGACCGGGTTTGGGGTGTTACAATCAGTGCCAGTTGTCTGTGAATATTCGCATGTGTTTCCTACAGAATTACCAGGGTTACCACTGATCAGAGAGGTTAAAGTTCCTATTGAGTTAGTGCCGGGAACTTCACCGATATTTATAGCTCCGTATAGAATGGCTCTGACAGAATTGAAAGACTTGAAATCCAGTTGCAAGAATTAACAGATAAAGGTTTTGCACGACCTAGTTTTTCACGCTGGGTGCGTTAGTATTGTTTGTAAAGAAGAAAGACGAGTCAATGAGAATTTGTATTGACTATTGACAGCTTAATAAGGTTACGATAAAGAATAAGTATCTGTTGTCGAGAATAGATGATTTATTTGATCAGTTGAAAGGCGCAACAATGTTTTCAAAGATTGATCTATGGTCTGGTTATTATCAGTTACGAGTTAAAGATTCAGATGTGTCAAAAACTGCGTTTAGAACAAGGTACAGACATTATGAATTTCTTGTTATGCCATTCGAATTGACTAATGCTCCTACAGTCTTTATGGATTTGATAAACCAAATTTTTAAACCGTATTTAGACAGATTCATTGTTGTATTTATTGACGACATTCTGATCTATTCACGAGATGAGTCTACGCATGCCGAGCATTTTAGAATTGTGCTACAAACTTTGAGAGATAAGCAACTGTTTACTAAATTCAGAAAATGTGAATTCTGGCTACGAGAAGTCAGATTTTTACGACATATTGTTTTAGCTGAAGGCATACGAGTTGACCCAAGCAAGGATTCTGCAGTTGTTAACTGGAAAATACCGAGAAATGTATCCAAGGTCAGAAATTTTTTGGGCTTAGCTGGTTACTATCGATGTTTTGTTAAAGGATTCTTGATGATTGCTACACCGATGACCAAATTGCTATAGAAAGATGTGAAATTCGAGTGGTCAGAGAAACGCCAACAGAGTTTTGATCAGTTGAAAGCATTGTTAACTGAAGCACCAATTTTAGTTCAACCTGAATCGGGTAAAGAATTTGTGATTTACAGCGACGCGTCATTGAATGGTTTGGGTTGTATTTTGATGCAAGAAGGAAAAGTTATAGCTTATGCCTCTAGACAATTAAAGCCGCATGAAAAGAACTATCCGACACACGATTTAGAGTTGGCCGCTATTGTTTTCGCATTGAAAATTTGGCGACATCATTTGTACGGTGAAAAGTGTCACATATTTATTGATCATAAAAGCTTGAAATATATAATGACTCATAAAGATTTGAATTTGCGACAACGGAGATGGCTCATGCTATTAAAAGATTACAAGTTAGTAATTGATTATCATCCGGGGAAAGCAAATGTAGTCGCAGATTCTTTGAGTAGAAAATCTCTGTTTGCTTTGAGAACAGTGAATACAAGATTGACTTTGTCTGATAATGGTTCAAATCTAGCAGAGTTGAAAGCTAAATCGGTTTTTCTTCAGTAAATTTGTGAAGCTCAAAAGTGTGATACCAAGTTACAAACCAAAAGAATGCAATGTGAGTCGATTAGTGATTCAGATTATTAGATCGGGTCCGATGATTGCTTAATGTACCGAGGTAGAATCTGTGTACGAAAGAATTCCGGGCTCATTTAGAAAATTTTGCACGAAGCACACAATGGTTGTTTATTTGTTCACCCCGGAAGTACCAAAATGTACAATGACTTGAAACAATTATATTGGTTGTCAGGTATGAAATGAAACATTTCAGAATTTGTATCGAGATGCTTGGTGTGTCAGCAAGTTAAAGCTGAACATCAAGTGCCTTCGGGATTGTTACAGCCTGTGATGATACCAGAGTGGAAATGGGATAGAGTTACAATGGATTTCGTATAGGGATTACCCCTATCTCCGAAAAAGAAAGATGCTATTTGGATTGTTGTAGATCGACAAACAAAGTCTACACATTGCATTCTGGTGTGTATAGACTATTCACTTGATAAATTGGTTGAATTGTACATTTCAAAGATTGTTAGATTACACGGGGTGCCAGTTTCTATTATTTTGGATAGAGATCCGAGATTTACATCACGATTTTAGGAGAAATTGCAATAAACTCTGGGTACGAGGTTGAATTTTAGTACAACATTTCATCCGCAAACTGATGGCCAATCTGAGAAAGTAATACAGATTCTTGAAGATATGCTTCGTTGTTGTATGTTAGAATTCGAAGGTAACTGAGAGATTTTTGTCGTTGGTCGAATTTGCGTATAACAACAGCTTTCAATCGAGCCTAAAGATGGCATTGTATGAAGCTTTGTATCATCACAAATGTTGAACTCCATTATATTGGACCGAGCTGAGTGAGAAAAAGATTCACAAGGTTGATTTAATCAAGAGACTGAAGAAAAAGTGAAAGTAATTCATGTCATTCTAAAAGTAGCTTCAGATCGATAGAAATCTTACGCGAATTTGAAACGTAAACATATTGAATTTTAGATAGGTGATAAAGTATTTCTGAAAGTATCTCCGTGGAAGAAAATCCTTAGATTTGGTCACAAAGGCAAGTTGAGTCTGCAATTCATCGGGCCGTATGAGACCATTGAACGAATAGGGCCAGTAGCTTATCAGCCAGCTTTACCATCAGAGTTAGAAAAGATCCACAATGTGTTTCATGTGACGATGTTATGTCGATATAGATCGGATCCATCACATATAATTTCTCCGGAAGAGATTAAAATTCAACCTGATATGACATACAACGAAGAACCGATCATAATTTTAGCTCGTGAGGTTAAAGAGTTGAGTAATAAACATATAGCTTTGGTGAAAGTACTTTGGAAACGACATGGGGTCGAAGAGGCTATGTGGGAACCTGAGGAAGCTATGAGAAAACAGTACCCTAACCTTTTTGCTGGTAAGATTTTCGAGGGTGAAAATCCCTGAGGGGGGAGAGTTGTAACAACCCATTTTTAGTCAAATTGGAACAATGGTTTTGGGACCACAAATCCATATTTGAAATATTTATTTTATTATTATTTTAATTTCTACAACATGATTAAGTGATTGTGTGAAAGTTTTGTTTAGAAATTTTATCGTTTCATTAGTCAATTTGATAAAAAGGACTAAATCGCGTAAAGTGAAAAACTTAAGTTTTATTAGCTAAATGTGTCTAATAGCTATAGAACCTTAAATTGAAAGTCCTTATGTTACAAGTAGCCCATTAATTAGATAGTGGATGATAATGGCATGGCATTATTGAAATTTTGAATTAGTAATAAGGTTATTTTGGTCATTTAGTAATTAAAGGTTAATTAAAATAAAACAAAAACACCAAATTGATTCATTCATCTTCCTTAACTGATTTTCACATGAAGAATAGCCATTTTTAGGGCTTTAAGCATTCGGTCATCTCCTAGCTCAATTGTAAGTCTGTTTTTGTCCCATTTTTAATGATTTTTATGATTTTGATATCGTTGTAGCTAGGTCTAGCTAGCCCAGGGACTATTTTGCAAGAGTGTTAAAGATTGAAGATGTTGCCATTGATTATTAAGCATGTATTTGAGTGTTTAATGATAGATTATGAATGTTTGATGATAGTTATACAGTTTTGTTAAGTGATTTTTAGTGAAAATGCAAATTAGGGATTAATTTGTGAAAAGTGTAAAAGTCACGGTTAAAATGTGAAATAAATGAAAAATATGGGCTGCTTTGGTAATAAGAGAAATTTGACTAGCATGGGTAGGGACCTAATTGCATGAATTTGTGATTTTTTGAAATAAGAACTAAAATGTTAAAAATATGAAACATTAGAGGCAAATGTGTAAAGTGCCTTAATGTGAATTTTGGACTAAATTGAATTGAGAGATAATTAAATAAGTTAATTTTGATTACATATAGATCAGAAAAGTGAAACTCAGATTTAGATCGAGGGAAAAACAAAGTTCTCGACTAATCGACTCGTGTCGTCGTTTTTACATCCGAGGTAAGTTCGAATATAATAAGTTCTGGTAAATATATTTTTAATTGCTTTGATATTGCATAAAATGTGAATATGAATTTTCGGACATGTTCGACAATTATTCAATGATGATTCGGCATTGGAAATCCTGATTGAACCTTAGGAATAGATTTGGATACTAGTGACATGTCATTAGGGATTATTGTGATTATGTGATCTGGATGCTGGTCCTGTACGTCCTACCAGTGGCTGACTATATCGGCATGGGTTGTGGTTACTTGAAAGCTTGTGTGAGCAGCACCGTGTAGTCATGTCTTGACCCACAGCTTGTGTTAGCAGGCCCGTTGATAGCTTGAGAGTGAGTATATATGTGATATGAGATTGAGATAGCATTGGCTATGTATGTGGCACTTTGGTGCGAGTTTCCCGAGTATCTGATAGTATTCCGAGTGGTTCAATGAGTAAATGAAAGACGTGGTTGTGTATGAGATTTATACGAGATGGTACATGTATGTACATGAATCGTATAAGCTTAAATCAAAGAAGTTATGAAATTCATATATAAGATTATGATTAAAAATGTGAAAGGTTTATTAGTTAAGTGAACTACATGTTGATATGTTCAATTTGATGATTTGTATATTTATGTTAAGATTGAGTTTATTTCATACGAGCTTCCTAAGCTTTATAGCTTCATTTGTTGTTTTTCCATGTTTTATAATGATTTCAAAGCCAGCTCGAATTCGGGGATTGTCGGAGACAACGTCACACTATCCTACTATCACTTGGTACTTTTGAACTTTGGTATTTTGGTATATGGCATGTATAGGGACTTTGGTCATTTTGGCATACTTTTTGTCAAGGTATTTAGCCATTTGAAATGGCTTGTAAATGTTTTAAGTTTTGTTTTGTTTTGCCATTTGAGTTGGCTTAATTTTGGTTGGTATGGTTATGTGTATAAAGGTGTGCATATGGTTTATATTATGTAGTTAAGTTTGGCATTGGAATGCTTATTGATAATAGATGATGTGATTATAAAATAGTAGAATTTAGAGAAGTTATATGCTTGGAAATTGAGCATGATGATATATGATTGAATGTGCATAATTTGTTAATTGTGTATGTGTGAATTTGGTATAAATGGTATGGCCTACTTTTGTGACTTGTGTGTATGGAAGATGGTGATATAGAATATGCATGATATAGGCTTGAATTGGTTAGTTTAAATGTCTATTTTTATGCCATGAGTTGTGCAATTTGGTTTCGTATACGTTTGTGCAAGTTGGGTGGAAAAATGGCTTGGTAAATAGCCTATTTTTGTCCACACAGGCAGAGACACTGGTGTGTGTCTCATCCATGTGTGACACACAGTTATGTACACGGCCGTATGTCCCTTGGTGTTAAATAAAAAACAAGTCAGTATGCTCTACACAACCTCACACACGGGCGTGTGAGTTGGCTATGTGACATAAGTCAGTATTCCCAATAGGTTTGGCACGGCCTAGAACACGGGTGTGTATGGCCATTTTTAGGGCACACGGGCGTGTGTGTTGGCCGTGTGACCCAAGTCAGAGAGTTACACGGGGTCAGACACAGGCTGGGACACGGCCATGTGCTTCCATTTTGAATGTCCACACGGCCTGTGACACGGGCGTGTCTTTGGCCGTGTGAGACACACGGCCGTGCCACACGGGCGTGTGTGCCCTATTTTTGAGAAAATTTTCTAAATGTTCAAAAAGTTTCCAAAGTTATCGATTTAGTCCCGAACCATTTCTATTGCATGTTTAGGGCCTCGTAGGCTCGTATTAGGGACAAAATGATTTGTTGTGAATGAATTGTATAAGAATTGATTAATTGTACGTAAAATATATGTTTAAATGTGTTATTAGTCAGGTAATGCTCCATAACCCTATTTCGGCGTTGAATACGGGTGAGGGGTGTTGCATATGAGAACCTGTGATTGCTTTTTTTGATTGATAAGGAAACCTTGATCGAATGGTGAATGTTATGACCTAGAAAAGTATGTACTTTATGACCTGTTTAGCAATTTTCCGTACTTAAAATAAAATTTTGAAATAATGTTTGCATATAAGCAACTTATCAATAAAAAGAGTTTATGAGCATGACTTTGTTGATGCATGATTATGTGCAAAGATTGATAAAGATTGATGCTACTTAAATTGCAAAAATTTGCCTTAGCAAAAGTTGTGCTTTATATGAAACATTGCTCGGGACGAGCAATGGATTAAGTTTAGGGGTGTGTAAACTCTAAATTATATAGGGTTTTTCTAGTCATTTTTTCCCACCTTTTTACTTAATAATAATACTAATCTCGAGTATTTGTTAATTAATTAAGTTGATTTTGTTTATATTTTGATGATGGGCATGAATTTATAAAAATTAAAATATAAGCTTTATTGTATTAATTTTAAGTTTAAATTATTTCATGTTAATTATTAATGTGTTACATTTTATTATCTAGGGAACCACGTAGATGATATAATATGGAGCTTATTATAAAGTTGCATGAACATGAGCTATTTATTTCCTATGTTGGACGAAAAAACCATGCTAAATGGGTCATTAAGGTGTTAATTTGACCCAGTAAAAAAGATGATACATGATAGACAAGTCTGACAAGCTTAGTGGGTCATGAAACCGTCCAACAAGGGGGAGTCAAGCCCAAATTAGGCACAAGCAAGTTGGCTGCCCAAAAATCTCTTTTGGGACAATTATTTGGTGGTCCCTACATTTGGAGAATCATTGGAAATCAACACACAAAGATTTCCCTTGAAACCGTCCAACCCATGCCTTAATTGTAACAATCCAAATTTCGATGAAGTCAGAACAGTGGTTTCGGGACCACAAGTTCGAGCCAAAAATATAATTTATTTTTATTTTATTTTATGGTCCGTAATATGATGGAAATGTCATCTGAAAATTTTGAAAAGAAAATTTTATCGATTTAGTGCTTAACTATGAGAAGGACTAAATTGCATAAAATGCAAAAGTTTGATTCTAATAGCTAGAAGGATCAAATAGCTATAGAATTCAAAACTTAAGGTTCATATATTGTAATTAGACCATTAAAGAAATATGTAGATATTTTGGTATGACTCATCCATGGAAAAATAAAAAAAAGGCTAAGGACTAAATTGGAAAGATGAAAAGTAAATGAAAAATAAAACAATTTTATATCATCTTCCCCAAATATTTCCATAGAAACCCTAGGAGAGAGGATGAAAACTTTTCAAGCTCAATAAGGTATGAAATCAAGTCCCGTTTTTAATGATTTTTATATTTTTGGAATCGGGATAGTCTAATCTATCTATTTGGGGGATTAATTTGAAAAGTTATCAAGGTATGAAAACTGGTTCATGGATGTATATGCTGGAAACTAAAAAATTATGGTAGAAAATGAAAGATTATTGATGGATAAACAACTTTTTCAAAGTGATTTTTGATGAAAACATGATTTAGGGACTAAAATGTAAACTTTTAAAATTGAAGGAAAAATTCTGAAATTTTATGAATACATGTGCTGTAAATTTTGTAATGGGGCTTTGGTTAGGCTTAGAATAGGGAGTAACTTGTACAAGTTTCATTTTCCGAGCCTAGGGATGAAATGGAATTTATGGAAAAGTTAGGGGCAAAATGGTAATTTTGCCTAGGATGAAAATTGAGTCCACTTGAAAGTGAAATGTGATATATTAATGTTAAATTTACTCATATAGATTCAAATAGACCAAATTTAGAGCTAGAACGAGGAAAGAGGAAAATGTCGTATTAGTAGGTTTATATACACGAACATTTGTCGAGGTAAGTTCGTGTAACTAAATTGTATATATATTTTTATGCTTGAATTAAATATTGTGTTTGTGAATTGTATAAATGCCTTAATTATGTGAAATGATCACATATTCATCAAAGCCCGAAAAATGAAATGTGCCCGATCAATAATAATGCTCGATAAATGATAAGTGATAAAAATGTAAATTTTATGCTTGAGTTGAATGTGAACATTTGAATTTCATGAATGTATAAATGTATGAGATTGATCACATGCCTGATAATGCTTGAAAAATGTTAAATCCCATTTGAATAATGGAAAATTCGATGGATATGTAATTTCTCGAAATGAATGAGGCCCTGCATTTGTTGCTGGTGGGATTTAGCTCGGTCGAGCAATCCTATTGACCTCATTGCTAAAAGGATTTAGCCCAGACGGGTAATCCTGATATAAGCCCTCTCGAGCATATGTTATGGATTGGATTTACCCCGGACGAGTAATCCAGATCAACCTCTTTAGAGCATATGTCATAAAAAGGATTTAGCCTAGACTGGTAATCATGTTGTATACATGTGTGGCTCGAAAGTGCACTCTCTGAAATTGTACCTTATGGGTATTAATGGACATGAATTGCTGGAATCTGAATTGTACACCTCGAGTGTACTACCGACGTATCCATCGATA
Source organism: Gossypium bickii (assembly GCA_025503065.1). Lineage (NCBI taxonomy): Eukaryota > Viridiplantae > Streptophyta > Magnoliopsida > Malvales > Malvaceae > Gossypium > Gossypium bickii. The sequence continues at coordinate 26,565,291 of CP106714.1, read as the reverse complement.
TTCTAAAAAGATTCCATGGCTAAAACTCTTGACATGAGAAGATATGAATAATAAATGAGTTATTACATGTATTTACCTAAAATACATGAAAATGATGATATGTGACAATTGATACAAGGAAATATGATACGATAATATTTGTACTTGGAATTTGATTAATGAGTATAAGTTCATCCTTGATTATAGACTCGTACACCTTGGGTGTACTACTACTTGTGTGACCTTAATATTTGAAAAACATGAGTAAGGTCCTGACATGAAATAAGTTGAACTCGAAATGAACTACTATGAAACTATACTTGTAATAATAAGAGATGATTTATACATGATAAATGAATACATGTTGTGGAAAGCATATATGCTCTTAATTGTTGTTGAGCTCATATATGTCTTGATGTTATTATGGATTATATGACTAACAAGGGCAATGAGGATGTGTGTAAGGCTTGAGGTCAAATTGATTGACTATGCCTTACATAGTTACCTCAAAATAGGATGAACGGTAAGCTAAGTACCATGTTATACGAACTTACTAAGCATGCAATGCTTATCCCGTTTTATTTTTCCCCTATTTTAGAGTAAATCAGAAGCTCGTTGGATTGAAAGCTCGGTGGAGATCACTCACACTATCCATTGGCCCATGTCGGTACATTATGGTAAATCAATTATGGTTGTAATGGCATGTATAGGTTATATTGGTCATATTGACATGTAAATATAAATTATGCTTGTAATCTAGCCATTGGAACGGCTAGTAATGGTTTGATTTGATATATTTGTAATGTCATACTATGGAAGCTACACATGTGTTAAGTAATTGATCAAATTATGCCTATCATATGGACTAAACCAAGGCAAGATAATAAACATGTATGAATATAATGGTATACCATGTTGAATGACAGAATTTGCTTGATTTGAATGCTTGAAATAGTTGGTATTTAAATGTGAGTTTAAGTGCAAGTCATTGGTGTGATTTTGGGTGAGAAAGGAAGCTAGAAATGGCTTTATTTTGTCCATACGAGCGTGTGTCTAGACCGCGCGTCCCCTGCACCTTAAATTCGAGAAAACAGAAAGTTCAGAATTGAGCATACGGGCGTGTGTCTCAGCCGTGTGGGAGACACGATCATGAACACGGGCATGTGTCTTGGCCGCGTGAAACTTGCACCTAATTCGAATTAAATTAATTAACCATACGGCCTAGCACACGGGCGTGTGGCATGGCCGTGTAGCGCAAGTCAGAGAGCAACCTAAATCGGACACGACTTGATGCACGGGCGTGTCTAAGAGTCACATGGGCATGTCCTTTGGACCACACGGCGTGTGAGCCCTACTCCTTGAAATTTTTTTGAAATGTTACGAAAAATTCTTAGAGTTTCCGATTAAGTCCTGACTTGATTCTGTAACAACCCGATTTTAGGTCTAGTTGGAATAGTGGTTTCGGGACCACAAATCTAACACAGTAAAATTTGTTTTTATTATATTTTATGGTTTATAGTTTTAATGAATGATTTCGTGAAAATTCTGTTAAAAAAATTTGACGTTTGGGCACTCAATTTAGTTAAAAGGACTAAATTGCAAAAGGTGCAAAATGTGTGTTCTACAAGCTAGAGGTGTCTAACTGCTATGAAATTTCAAATTAGAGGTCTTTAGATGGTATTTAGACCATTATGCTTTAGTATGGGCAAAAATGGGCATGGTTAGTGAAAATTTTCAAATTTTAGGTGAAGGGCATTTTGGTAATCTAGAAAATAAAGCCAAAATAACTAAATAAAACTCTTCATCTTCATCAATTTAGTTCCCCATGGCTGAAATTCACAAGAGGAGTCCATAGCTAGGGTTTGTTCATCTTCCAAGCTCGATTGTAAGTCCGTTCTAGCCTCGTTTTTAATGATTTTTATGTTTTTGAGATCCTTGTAACCTAATCTAGCTATTTCAAGGACTAATTTGAAGAGAAATCAAAGTCTAAAATTTTACCCATGTTAGATATTTGTGTATTTTGATGTCAAATGGTAGATTATGTATGTTTGATGTTAGATAAACAACATTTCCCAAGTGATTTTTAATGAAAATGCCTAAAAGGACCTATGTGTAAAAGTTATAAAATATGTAGTAGAAATGTGAATAAATGAAAATTGTGGGTTGTTATGAGTATGAAATAAGTTTGGCTAGGCTTGGGTATGATGAAAATCGATTGAAAATCATTTTACGAGCCTTGGGACTAAAATGTAAAAAGTTGAAAAGTGAGGGGTGAAAATGTAATTTTTACCATAAAGTGTTTTTGGGATAAATTGAATACTGTGATAATTAAATAAGTTAAGTTTGATATTATAGATCAAGAGAGACGAGGTTCTTACCTAGACCGAGGAAAGAACAAAGTTGTGGACTAAATCGAACTATTAGCCATTTTGTACCGAGGTAAGTTCGTATGTTAAAAATAAGCTTTAGAATAATTGTATTTAAATGCTTTAATATTGCATGAATTGTATATTTGATTTTGTGAATGAGTATAATCCTACGAATGAGTCCGAAGACAAATCGACAAACAAGAAATCCCGTTTGAACCTTAGGATTAGGTTAGGATACAAGTGACATGTCACTAGGGTCATTATGTGATTATGTGATCCAGGTGCTGGTCTCGTACGTCCTAGCGGTGGCTAAGTATACCGACATATGTTGCAGATACTTGCAGTTTGTGTGAGCAGTACCGTATAGCTATGTCTTGACTGACAACTTGTGTAAGCAGGCCCGTCGATAGCTCGAAAGCGAGTGATTATGTGATATGAGACTTTGGTAGCTTTGGCTACATATGTGGCACTTAGCGTGCAAAGTTTCCCGAGTATCCAACATTTTTATTGTGAATGGTTCACGGGTATGTCAAATATGAAAGTATGTGTACATGCATTTTGAGATCGCTCAGGTATATATGTAAAGCTTATGCTTATTAAATGTGTAAAATGATGAATATAAGGTAAGTTTTGTGATGGGATAAATTGTGATTGTGAAACTATGGTAGGTTCACATTTAATTATGTTATGTTAACTGAACGTTATATGCATGGTAAGGTTGCTTATTTCTTGCATACGAGCTTACTAAGCTATATTGCTTACTCCGTTTGTTTTCTATGTTTTTATAGTATCGCCAAGCTAACTTGGAATCAGAGATCGTCAGAGATTTGGATTAGACTATCAAACTCTTATTTTGGTATTAATGGTCTTAGCATTTTGAGTGTATGGCACGTATAGGGACTTGGTCATTTTTTATATGTGTCATTGGTAATGTGGCCAAATGCATTGGCTTATAATGATTAATAATTTCATTTTGTATATGGCCATGAATGATGGCTTATGTTGGTGAAAGTATATTTATATGTTGATACCATTCATGAATGTGGAAACTTGCATGATTTGTGTCGATATACGTTGATGTTGAAGCATGTTAGATATTAGCATGTGGATGTGATGTTGATATTGATACCTTGGTTGTGGATGTTTTGGTTGCCAAAGTATGCTATGAATTGTGTCATTAAATTGGTGTAAGTGTAGGTGTAAATGAGGGTGGCAATTGGCTTGGTAAATAGCCTTATTTTTGTCCACAGGAGTAGACAAAAGGGTGTGTGTCTAGGCCGTGTGTGACACACGGTCTACCCCACGGGCATGTGTTTTAGCCTTGTGTCCCCTGCACCTTAATTGTTGCAAAACAGAATGTCCATAATTGAGCACACGAGCAAAGACACGGGCGTGTGTCTCGGCCGTGTGTGCTACACAACCTTGAACACGGGCATGTGGCCTCGCCGTGTGAAGTCGAGGCCGTGTGAAGTCTGCACTTATTTTATGAAAAATTATGAAAATTAAATTGACCACACGGCCTAGCACACGGGCGTGCGGCACAGCTGTATGGCACAAGTCAGAGAGCACCCTAAATTGAATGTGGCCTGTAGCACGGGCATGTCTCAGGGTCACACGGGCGTGTCCTTTAAACCACACGGGCGTGTGACCCTTGTAACATGAAAATTTTTCTAAGTTTTGTAAAATTTCTTAAAGTTCTCGATTTAGTCTTGAACCACTTCCAAAGCATGTTTTGGGCCTCGTAGGCTCTTATAAGGGACTTTATGATTGAATATGAATGGTTTTAATTTGGACGTAAATTTATGACTCGAAATTGTGTGAATGCTTGTGTTATAAGTCCAGTAATACCTCAATCCCTGTTCCGGTGTTGAATACTGATAAGGGGTGTTACATATTCTAATGTTCGTATTGGGCCTCGAGGGTCCATTTAAGGGACGTTCTGAACAATCTCTGTTAATGAATAGTAATTTACATGATTTTTTAAAAAATGTTCTGAAAAATTTCGGTAACGCTCCGTAACCCTATTTCAATGACGGATACGAGTTGGGAGTTTTACATAAATTTAGCATGATTCTATGCTCAAATCAAGAAACTACCATCCACCTACTTCCACTATATGTGGCCGACCAAGCAATAGTGAAAATGGAGGGATTCAAATCCCTATTTTTAGAAAACTCTACCATCCACTTCAAGTATAACTACCCCCACTCATTCCCCATATCAATAATCCCTCATCCCTTCATTCTTTAATCATCTCGACATCCCTCATTCAACTATTCTCTCATATCCTCTCTTCATTCCCATGCATAGCATCCCATTTCCCTTAGCCAGCAAAACTTTAAGAAGATAAACTAGTCATAATGAGATAAAATAGATTGTACTTCGTGAACGGATTTAACTCAAAGGAATCAAAGATATCATATAAGGGTAACACACATATGACGAGGTCATTGGAAAAAGCAATTGGATGAACTACTTTCGTAAAGAGTATTCAGTAATGAGTTTTCAAGCATGGTACTTTTTGTGGACTAACTCCATGATTAAGTAAATTGTGAATTATCGGAATCATGCTTCTTGACATAACTGCAATTACTAAAGCCTAATTGTATATGTCTGAATAGTCTCTCTGCTAGCTCAACAAAAGCACGATTAGGTTGCATTTGAATCAAAAGAAAATTCTATGACTTTAGAGATAATTTAATTAAGTCAATTTATTCGATGTGGAATTAAATTAGGCGGTCGTGAGAATTGTTCAACAAGAGAATTTGATTAAAGAGTTTTCTTGAAAAATTAATTTGGAAAATCTGAGTGATTTTTGAGAAAATTAATTCTGATCAAGTAAAATTAAATTAATCAAATTAATTATAATTAATATGATATTTTTTATATAAATTTTCAAGTCAAACAATTGGGCCAATGGGTAATTAAACTTGAAAATTAGACTTGAAATTGAAAATTGGGCCCAAGAACCCAAAACCGAGATCGTGACCCAAAAACTGGTCGAATCGAGCCAATAGTCCAACCGGTGGCAAGATAGACTGGTCAGGCAATCACTAGCCCGGACCAAATCAACTCGGGGTGCTATGAGGGTGTCGCACCTAGGATGGCACCACCGAACATGACGATGCCGACGATAGCAGCAATGACATTTCGGTGGCCGGTAGGTGGTCCTTCAGTGATTAAGCAATGGAGGAATCACATTCCTACTGGGCCTCTACAAAATAATTTTATTTCAGATTAACTATTCCAATAATAATTTTATTTTAATAGTTTTAATATTAAATTTAATTTAATACTTATCTTGATAGTATTTTATTAATTTAATATTAAAGTGATTATCTTAATATTAAATTTAATTTAATATTTATCTCATAGACAAATATTCTATTAATTTAATAGATTTAATATTAAATTTAATATTAAAATGATTAAGTTTAATTACAGTTGAACTCTCTAAACTCTCCCTATATAAAGAGAGCATTGGGTTGTTATTTTTCATACATGAATTCAAGAAAAAGTTGTAGAGAGAAAATACTCTGAAGAAATTATTTCAAAAAATTTCTAAAGATATTTCTCTTATTTACAACTTGGCCCAAAAATTTAGAGAAATTGTAAAATTACCCCACTAGTAATTTTGTGGAAATTTTTTTGATTTGAAGCGAGCCTACACTTGGCTGACCTAAGCTTGAGGATAGCGGAGAAGACTACTTTTTTGCCAAGGTTGTGGTTCTTATGAACCATGGACTATCATCTACATGTATTGTTTTGTTTAATTTATAGAATTCTTGTGAATCGAAACCGAACATAGGATTTAAATGTAATTTTTTTCAAAAGGAGTCCATGATGAGGAGAAGATGGAGTGATGGCGATTAAAGACCCAATGAATGCCTTGTGGTGAAAATTTATGTAATTTTTTATTTTTCATTTATTTTCTAGATATAGAACCATGGAAACCTTGGCTGAAAATCATATTTTAATTACTCATCTTATTATATATCTATTTTATAATTATTTATAATATTTATATTATGTTATATTATAGTTTTGATATATATGTATGAGATGATCCACAATTGATCGATTAAAAAATAATAAGTGTGGTAATGAGAAAATACATGTGTTGTATTGGTCCATTCACTTCTTTAGGTTATTTGACTGTTGTGAGAAGTGTGGTAATGAAAAGGTGCATGTCTAGGATTGGCTCTAGCAAGGAAAGACTTGGTTTTTAAGTGGTCAAATATGAGTACCTCCCTTTTTTGGGACCCTACTTGGTGCACGGTTCACATTCATTTCTTCGATTTTTCCTTTAAAAGAAAAATTGTGGAGAACCAAAATTATTTTTTTTTATGATTAATTGATTCTTGTGAATAAATTAATGTGAACATTATAAATTTGTTATAACATGTCATGCATATATTGGAAGCATGTCATATAGATTAGGTAAGAATGCCACTAGGACTATTGTATGATCATTCTTGAAATCTGGATCAAAACCTTGCATGTTTTCTTTTTCAATATTGAGTGGGATAAGGTCCTTCAACAAGACCTACGACCTCCATTGATGGTCCCTAAGTGACAACATGATAAAGTTTCAAGTCGATTCCTACCCTAGCCGCACCCCAAGGGAAACTTTATCATGTGGGTTCATTGGATGAGATTTCCTTTTAAGGACAACTAGTCATGTATGGCTTTCAATGAGATTGTCCTAAGATGACTCACAAATGAAAGCATGTTCATGATGGGTGTTAAGTCTATGGTTAGACACTCAAGATCGTCTTTTATTAAATAGTTTCCCATGAAACGATATTTAAGCTAGAGATGATGGTCAAATGTTAAACGATCATTGGTCCATGTGGAGTCTTGAGAATTAAGATTCATGAACTGATTGGATGTAATCCATATTCTTGCTAGTTAATCATGGGACCCCAAGGCAAAATGATTGATAGGTGTGAGAATGATTGTAGCAATGAAAAAAAATGTTTTTCATGGTTTTAATGTAAGACGCATGCATCATACTACATTCTTGAGATGTTGCTAAAATGAAACTATTTGCTTAATACAAAGATAGTAATTAGTGAATATTTATTGCTTTCCAGTTCAAATATGTCTCCTACTCCTCTTATTAGCATTCTTATTGAGAATAAATTGAATGGGGATAACTTTCAAGAATAAAAACAGAACTTGCTGATAGTTCTCAGCTATGAGAAACACAAATTTGTCCTTGACGAACCTTGCCCAACTAAAGCTCAACCCAAAGCGAGAAATCGCTAGAGAGATTCTTGCTCAATTGCTCGATGTTATATGTTAACGAGCATTAGTAGTGTGCTGTAAAAGCAACACGAGAATTTTTGTACTACTAAAGAAATTATGGAAAATTTGGAAAATTTTCTCGAAAACCAAGTCGCATTGGCTTGACAATATGCTATTATAAATTTGATGAACTCCTTGTAGAAACCCGATCGTCCGGTCAAGAACATATGCTTAAGCTTATGAGATTCTTTACGGAAGCAGAGGAAAATAGAGCTGAACTAGATGTGAACACTCAGATTGAATTAGTGTTCAAACCCTTGACCAAAGAGTTCTCTGGCTTTAGGGCCATTTACAACTTAGGGAACAAAACACTTACTCTGACTCAGCTCATGAAGGAGTTACAACCTTATGAGTTGATGTTGAATGGTGGTAAGCTAGTTCAGGAGAAACCTGAGACAAACTTAGTTGTGGGCCCCTCGTCCTCTAAAGGGAAGCAGAAAACTAAGGGAAAGAAGAAACCAACTAAGTCTTCAGTTCCACCTCGTGTGGATAGGAAGAAGGCTAAGAAGTAAAAAGATCCAAAAACGATCAAACGTGTCTTTTGTAGTAGGAAAGGGCACTTTAGATAAAACTGCAATGAGTATTTGGATTACCTAGCCAAAAAGGGTGAAAGTATGGAACTCTTTGTGGTTGAAGCTTACTTAGCGGAAGAATCAATTGAAAACTGGGTTATTGATTCTGGAGCCATTAACCATGCGTGTGTTTCTTTATAGGAGTTCAGTGAAATAAGAAGGCTGCGTGACAAGAGCCTCACGTTGCGAACCAGAGATGGGAGCTATGTTTCAGTCGAAGCAGTGAGAGAATTTATTTTAAATTTTGATAATTTTAGGAAGATTGTTTTAAAGGACGTGTTTTATTTTAAGAGGAACCTAATTTTTGTAGCATTTTTATTTAATGACGGTTATTCTGTGAATAGTTCTGTGACATTCAATAAAGGGATTGCTATTCACAGTAATCGTTCATTGATTTGTAATGGATAGATGAAAAACAATCTCTTTTCTATCAAACCAAATAATTGTTCGATGCTTGAAATTGAAATGGTAAATAATAAGCTTAAAACTTCTAACTCTAATGAGGGGTACCTATGGTACTTAAGACTTGGTCATTTTAACAAAGAAAGAATCACTAGACTCATGAAAGATTGTCCTTTAAGTATGCTTAAGGAAGTTATCTTCCACAATTTGAATCTTTCTTAAAAGGTAAAATGACTAAGAGGTATTTTAATGCGAATGGTACAAGGGTCAACCAAGTTTTAGATTTAGTGCACACTGATGTATGTGGTCTCATGAGCATAGTGCTCGAGGAGGTTACAAGTATTACGTTACTTTCATCGACGACTATTCTTGATATGGATATGTGCATCTAATGCACCGTAAAATTGAAACCTTTGTTAAATTTTGAGAGTTTCATGCGGAAGTGGAATAAATTAGGTTTATCCATAAAGAATCTTTGGTCTGATCGAGGTGGGGAATACTTGTCTGACGATTTCTTAGGATACCTCATAGAGAATAAGATTTTATCCTAATTGACTACGCCGAACACTCCATAGTAGAATGGTGTAGCAGAGAGAAGGATTAGAACCTTGCTTGACATGATTCATTCAATATTAAGCTATTCACAACTCCCAACTTCCTTCTGGGGATATGCTATACAAATGACTTGCTATATTTCGAATGATGTCCCAACCAAGTATGCTTGTAGACATCTTATGAACTATGGCATGGAAAGAAACCCACTCTAAATCACTTTAGAATATGGGGTTATCCAGTACACATTCTGGATTAGTATGAAAAGAAGTTGGATGCACGAACAAAATTGTGCATGTTTGTAAGATAACTGAAAGGAACAAAGGGTGAATTATTCTATAACCCAAAAGATAATACGATTAAAGTTTGTACTCATGCTAATTTACTTGAGGAAAGCTACATGGATAAATTTAAGCCTCATAGTAAAGTGATACTCGAGGAGCTTTCAAGAGTTGTAGAATAATCACCAAGTTCAATTCTCAAGAAAGTTGTAGAAAGCTCTACAAACAATCAACAAGATAGGGGAATTCATTGTAGTGTGTGTGTTTCTAAGAAACCAGGCTTCTTCATCTACGATGGTAATATTTATAATACGAAAACCAATCATGAGGATGATGATCCACTTACTAACGAGGAGACCATGCAGAACGTTGATTCCAAGCTCTAGGAACAGGCTATGGATACTAAGATGGATTTGATGAAGTCCAATACGGTGTGGGAACTTGTAGACTTACTGATTGGGATTAAACCCATAGGGTGTAAGTGGATTTACAAGAAGAAGAGAAATGCAGAAGAGAAAGCAGAAACACATAAATCTAGACTTATAAGAAAATGTTATACACAGAAAGAAGGCATCAATTACGATGAGACCTTCTCTCTAGTAGCCATGCTCAAGTCTATCCACATACTTTTATCCATTGTCACTGCTCTCAATTACAAGATCTAGAAAATAGATGTCAAGACATCATTTTTAAATGACTATCTTCATGAGACCATTTACATGGCTTAACTCACTAGATATGTTGTCAAAGGAAAGGAGCAGAAAGTTTGCAAACTACTAAGATCTATCTATGGGCTTAAGCAAGCATCCCGTTCATGGAATAAAATATTTGATCAAAAGATCAATACTTTTGGGTTTGAGAAAAAAGCCGATGAACCTTTTTTTTATAAGCATATAAATGACAAAAAGGTGGTCTTCCTCGTTTTTTATGTTGATGATATTCTACTTATCAAAAACGATGTAGGAGAATTGGCATCAGTTAAACTATGGTTATCTCAAAAGTTTAGCATGAAGAACTTGGGTGAAACTAGTTATATTCTTGGAATTTGATTTCTTAGGGATCGAAAGAATAAAATGATAGTTGTATCATGAGCTAGTATTTCCTATAAAATGAATACATTATGTGTAGAGGTTCTATACTAAATTTTCTAGCAAATTGTTTTCATAAGGAGATTCGCATAAGGAGAAGATTTTTATGTTAAAATTCTGAATTTAAAAAATCAACCCAACAACGTAAATTAAGTAAGTGTCATTGTTTAAATTTGAATAATGTGTACTCATTTTTCTCTATAATGTTTTGTTTTTTTAACATGTGAAACAGATTATTTGGTTGAAGATGAGTAGATGAACTAGAGTCGTTATTTATTACAACAGTCAAATTTGAGAAACCGAAATTGGGGTTGTTTTTGTATCATCACAGTCTTTAGAATTGGCTTTCAATTGGAGCATAATATTGCACGAGCTTTGGTTAAAATTTAGGAGGAAAGTGACGAGTTCAAGATGTAGAAGAATTTTGAGCTTGAAATATAGATATCTAATGTCATTAAACCCCGTTAGATATGATATATTAGAGCTCACAGACAACATGAAAGTCGAGGAGATGCTCAATTCGCATTGCTCTAGTGGAAATACTATACAAGAGTTATATGCCATTTTCTCGACATCGATGAAGGTGCTTTGAGTTTGACAATAGTTCCAATTAATGCCTATCAGGAAAAAGAAGCAGAAAGTCCAACCACATAGTTGTGCGGTGGGTTCACAGTATTGTTAAAAAGCTCCTATCAAGAAATGCCAGAATCATCAATAGGAAGGCATTCATCGATTTCAGCCCTCGATTTTAACTTTGGTGCACAGTTTATCTAATAGTCGAGGTTAGTTGGTAACCCAAACTTCAACACCCCGACACGACATTCTATTAGTGCTTTTGATTTTAAACTTCTGAATGTCGATGTTCTATACTAGAAATACTTATACGGGTATGCCAAAAAGTTACATCGGTGGGCAACCCACAGGTGATTTTGGTTTTAACGTAAGGTTTATAGGAACGAATGATGTACTCCCTACAACTTGCATCAGTGAAGGAGCATCCAACCTTGAACATGCAATTAGGGTTGATAATGAATAGCGAGCTGAGAATGAAGAGGGACATGAAATTGATAATGATCAAATCCTGGAGTCCAGATTAGATGGTTTGAAAATTGCATTATTTTTTGAACCAGAGGTCATTCCTACTGAACCAGAAGAGAGTGGTTTTGACGATGAAGGTCTAGAAAATGCCGGACGAACCTATCTAAATTTCATGAAATATGCACATCTACCCTACATGCTTAATTTCGACCTTCGTACTGAACATGGGTTAGAATTTCCAAAACTTCCTCACATAAGACTGGGTCATGCAAGTTTTTCATTAAATATCAACGATTTACAAGTTAGAATGGAGTTTTCCTTGAAAGATACTTTTATTGCTATAGTGAAGCAGTATAACATAAAGCATGGGGTCAACTACCATGTTACAAAATCCCGATCAAAAAAATATGAAGCCAAATGCGCAATGCGTGACAATAGATTTCCATGAAAACTTATGGAGTTTGTGAGAAAGAAAATGGGGTTTTGGACAATTTAGAAATATAATGCTCCACATACTTGTTTTGTTGCAAGTATGTCAAAGGATCATCCTTAATTGGATTCTGACATGATCTTTCGCATTATCTTACCTATGGTACAAGTAAGTCCTACGATTCACATGTAGATTTTGATTGTCAATATTCGTAGGCAGTATGATTACACCGGTTGTACTACAGGCATGAGTTGCAAAAAAAAAGGCTATAGAAAATATTCATAACGGGTGGGATAAATCATATAATGATTTGTGGCAATGGTGTTAGGTACTGAATCAGTACGTCTCAAGTACTGTAACCGATCTACAAATGGAACTTGGGTATAATGATAATCGATTAGTCCAAGGGAAAAGATTTTTCCATCATTTTTTTTACATTCAAGCAATGCATTGCAACATTATGATACTATAACCATTAGTCCAAATTGATGGCAAATTCATTTACGGGAGATATGAGCATCAGTTGTTGTTCGTTATTGTATAGGATAGTAATCAAGAAATCATGCAATAGCTTTTCTAATAACAGAAGGAAAATATGATGATGCTTGCGATTTCTTCTTGACTAACTTGACAAGGCATGTTATGCGACAACACAATATATGCATCATATTTTATAGGGGACCTGAAATACAGGCTGCAATTGATCGGCGTGGAAGCCTCTGGGACCATGCACGCCATAGGTATTGTCTACGTCATATAGGGTCTAATGCGTTGGCCGATATCATAAGGATACTGAGCGACAACATGTTATTAACATGGATATATACTAGCCATTATTTTCTATATCATTTTTTAACATAGACATTGTTTGTATTCATGGATATACTCTATATTTTCTTCGACAAGGTACAAGCTTGTCCAATATTGATTCCATGAAATGTTGGAGAACTTGTGGGCTACAAACAAAGACAGTACGGAATACCTTGATGGGATACCCAATAAGTAGTGGACTTAATCATATGATAGAGGTTTACGATATAGGTACATGACAACGAACCTAACAGAATGTATAATTTTCGTACTGAAAGGACGTGTCATTTGTTTATAACCTTGATGGTAAAAAAACATATTTTGCTTATTAGCCTTGTTTACAAAGTAAGTGGAAAATATGTTGGACATATAAAGGTGGTCACATTAGGTGCGAGGAGGTGATGAAAGATATTAAAGAAAATTCCAAAAGATTGAACTCTATGTTTGCATTGTGTCACTCACGTTCAAATCAAATATTTTAGGTTACAGAGTTCCATTGACCCGACGAAGGTATTATCGGGGGATCATATTGTGTATACATAGACGAAAGACATGCGATTGTGAGAGATTTCAAGCATTTCGTTTTCCATGCGCACATGTAATTTTTGCATATGCCTCAGCACGTTTGGATTGCATAAGTTATGTTGATGAAGTTTACAAACTAAAATGCATATATAAAGTATGGAAATCTGAATTCCCACCGGTCCTAAATGAAAGTATATGATCGCCTATCTCGAGCGCTCCATTCAAGTTGGTATCATATATTATGTTGCATTGCAAGCTAAAAGGTTGATTGAATTCTACATAAGATACGCGACAATATATATAATCAAGAGAGTATAGACCAATTGAGGTTATATAGTTATTGTAGGAACCTAGGGCATAATAAGCTAACTGTTCGCACTTGGGGGTAAAATTGAGGAAAAGACCTAATTAAATCATTTATTCAATTATGTTTGGGCATATAAAGAAACAAACAAACAAACAAATTGTTCATTTATTCATTTTTTCATTGTTTCTCATTTTTTGGTAGATTGTAAATAAGTATATATTACTGATGTAAAATACAGTAGAATACAATATAAACAATTTTGTCATTTAGTCGTAGATTGTAAATAGATATATATTATTGATATGAAATACAATACAATTTTTTTTCTTAGGTTGTAAATAAGTATATTATTGATGTAAAATACAATAGAACAACTTTTTTTTATATAACTAGAATAGGTACATTATGGATGAGAAATCTTAATATAATACAAATTAAAAGTTAACAAAGTAAATGGTAATTTACATGACAAAAATTTAAAATAAAATATTCATCGACATTATTAGGCTGAATGTGTGCCACAACCCGGTGAGTGTCGATTATGAAAAGGATTTTGTCGTAGTTAGGTTTTGGGCTTATCATCTTCTTCATCTTCACCTTAACCTCCATGTTAGTTTTCATCTTCATTGCATTCCTCCGTGCTAGAGTGTATTTGTGTCTTAGGTTCCCATCGTATATTGCTTGTTGTATTAACAGCTGGTTGCAAAGATGACCCACCTTTGTAAAACAATGATGTTAGGTGTGTTTATGTAACTATAGATGGATAAGTATATGGTGTCGAATAACCCAGTTGTGAATAGAATGTTGGAATTGTAGTTGATGGCAGATACATTAATGTTGTTGTCGGCATTGGTGTGTAATATGGTCCCTGGGATGGAGATGGTACAAAAAATATACTCAAAGAAGGTGTAGATGCATGGTATGATAATGCATAATGTAGTCTTGTGTAAAAAAAAATAGGGTTAGTGAAAGCACCAAAAAAATATGTACCATACTGACCGAGAGGTTGTGGACCCATCAGTGCCTCATGTAAAGTTGGAGCTGATGATGATTCCTTCAAGGCATGTATTCCTGACCTAGAATTCATGCATGGTTGTCTTGCCCTCCTACGATGGCATTGCATACTCCTTTCCTTCTTTGGCAGTAGATATGGCTTACCGTGAAGTCTAAACCACGTCATGTAATCCAGAGAGGTCGCCAAATCCAGTGGGAGAATTGGTTCACGCATAGGTATGAAATCGTACCTAAGGACCCAAATGTAGATATATTTGGCATGGAATTTCGGCCAATCTTTATTGGTTCTCCCCCGCAAGTCAATCTTGTGCAGTTCATTGAGCTCCTAGGGTGACGACATAGTACTTTGCCTAAACCCGATCTGGCACATCACTTGATCGGATTCGTACATCTCAACCTTTGCAAAAGCTATCAATAAAACTTTGATGCGCCAAATATTACTATTTGCCAAAAATTCGCTCAGGATGGATTCTTGAATTCTCGGATCAGAGTATGACACCCATTTAAACTACAGTACGAAATTATAAATTTTATTACGTACCTAATATTAAATTGAAAATTCTTACATAAATATTATATAATTTAAAATTTCAAAAACTAACATTGACTTTCTATCATTGATCTAACAATAATCGGATATCTTCGAGCTCATCTGGTATACCAACATGACTCGAGTCATTGTTCCACCTATTCAAATGACATGTTATTCCAAAAATATAATAATGAAAAAAATATTATGATAACTATATTATCATATGAATTTTACCTTATTACGAGTGAGAATCCATAAATAACGTTTACTTGACATAAAAATGGTATTCGGTACCATGCCCATGACTGAAGGAGTAAACAACCATCGATTTTAATTTTTTCTGATTTTATCACCCGACACATTTCTCGATACAATTTCGCCAACATAGATGATCCCCAACTATATAACACCCCCTTACACGTATTCGACGCCAGAACAAGATACGAGGCATTACCAGACTTAAACACAAGCAAACATACAAAATCGAGACATAATTTCCATCCAAATTTAAAACTTTTAAATGAGCCTACGAGGCTCAATACATGCTTTGGAAGTGGTTCGGGACTAAATCGAGAACATTAGGAAAACATACAACACTTAGAAAATTTTTCATGTTACAAGGGATATGCCCGTGTGACCCTTGGACACGACCGTGCTATAGGCCGTGTTCAAAATAGGGTGCTCTCTGACTTATGCCACACGACCGTGCCACACGACCATGTGCTAGGCCGTGTGGTCGATTTAATTTTTTTATAATTTTTCATAAAATAGGTGCAGACTTCATACTGCTAGGGCACACGCCCGTGTTCGAGGCCGTGCCGTCCACACGGCTGAGACACATGCCCGTGTGCTCGATACTGAGTATTCTATTTTGCAACAATTAAGGTACAGGGGACATACGACCGGACACACGCACATGGGGCAAGCCGTGTGTCTCACACGGCCTAGACACATGCACGTGTGTCTACCTGTGTGGACAAAAATAAGGCTATTTACCAAGCCATTTTGTCACCCTTCCATGCACAAACCTTCAAAACAAACATAGAACCATTCCAAGCATATACCATCAACCAAATTAGCCACAACTAAGGCATCAACACCCTATTCACATGCTATCATTTATCATACCTAAACATCACCTATATCTCAACTCAAATCATGCGATTTCCTACATCCATGAAAAGCATAATCATATGCGTATATATATACTTAAACCAATATTAGCCAATTTCAATGGCAATTTACAAAATGAATTATCAGCCAACATAAGCCAACACATTCGGCTAAATTAATTATGACACATAACAAAAATGACCAAGTCCCTATACATGCCATAACTCAAAATATCAAAATCAATGGTACCCTAAATATTGAGTTGATAGTGTGAATGGATCTCCGACAGTTTTCGATCCTCGAGCTAGCTTGGTGACACTATAAGACAAGGGAAAAGTAAAGGGGAGTAAGTTATATAGCTTAGTAAGTTCCTATGCAAATAATAAGCATTATAATCACACATGTATCACACAAATAAACATGATGAACTTGGCATAAATAGTATCAAGATCTTCTAATAGTAACTTACTCATTCATAACCTTACCGAGGGATTCATCACATATCGAGCTCATTAGTAAATGAGTTTTACGTACGTACCTGTATCAACTCACAACATAATCATAACCTTTTACAACTGACATACTCGTTGAATTTCCCATTGAACCACTTGGAATACTAAAGGATACTCGGGAATCTCGCACATACAATACCATACCAATGCCATATCCCAGATATGGTCTTACATGGGATCTCGTATCGATACCAATAGCCCAGCTATGTTCTTACACAAAGTCTCATATCGATTCCATATCCCAGATATGGTCTTACACGTAATCTCAAATAACCCTAATGTCATGACATTCGTATCCTACCTATTCCTAAGGTTCAACCGAGATTTCTCACTTGTCAAACTTTATCGATTACATCCAAGGAGTCAATCATAATTCATACAATATTAAAGCATTTAAAACATAAATAAAACAATGCATTATTTACATGCAACTTACCTCGGTAAAACAAATAGTAGAAATGGACCTTATCGTCAAACACCTTATTTTTCCTCAGATCTAGGTCCGAACCTCGTTTCTCTTGATCTATAATAGTAGTTTTAACTCATTTATTATCCACATTTCTCAATTCAGTCCAAAAATCACATTATGGAAAAAATACATTTTTGCCCCTAAACTTTAACATTTTTACATTTTGACCCATAGGCTCGTAAAATGAAATCTATTCGATTACTTTAACACCCAAGCCTAGCTAAACCTCTTTCATGATTATAACAGCCCACAATTTTCATTTAATCACACTTTTACACACATTTTGAAATCTTTTTACAAATAGGTCCTTTTGACATTTTCATCAAAAATTACCTAGCAAAAGTTGTTTATCTAACATTAAACTTGCATAACCTACCATTAAACATCAAAATACACACATGTCTAACTTGTTTTAAACCCTAAACCTCAATTATCTCTCAAATTAATGGAAAATAGATAGATCGAGTGATAACAACTTCAAAAATGTAAAGAGTATTAAAAACGGGACAAGAACGGACTTACAATCGAGCTTGAAAGTGATAAAACCCTAGCTACGGCTTCCCTTCTAATTTTTGGCCCAAGCATGAAGAAGATGGACTAAATTTTGGCTTGATTTTTGGTTTTTAATTTATTTAATTACTAAATGACCAAAATGCCCTTCACTTAAACCTTTGAAATTTTATCTCACCATGTCCGTTTTGGTCTAATAACTTAACAATTGGTCTAATTATCATCTTCAATTTAAAATTTCATAGCAATTAGACACCTCTAGCATGTAGAAATAAACTTTTGCACTTTTTACAATTTAGTCATTTTTGCTAAATTGAGTGTCTAAACGTCAAACTTTTCAAACGAAATTTTAACGAATTCATTTCGTAAAATCGTAGACCATAAAAATATAATAAAAAAATTTTACTGTGTCAAATTTGTGGTCCCGAAACCACTGTTCCAACTAGACCCAAAATCGAGCTGTTACAACTCTCCCCCCTTAGGGATTTTCATCCCCGAAAATCTTACTAGAAAATAGGATTGGGTACTATTTTCGCATAGCTTCCTCAGATTCCCACGTAGCCTCTTCAACACCATGTCTTTTCCATAAAACTTTTACTAGGGCTATACTTTTATTTCTCAACTGTTTAACTTCCTGAGCTAAGATCTTGATCGGTTCTTCACCGTAAGTCATATCAGGTCGAATCTCAACCCCTGATGGAGAAATCACATGTGAAGGATCAGAACAATATCGCCGCAATATCGACACATGAAACACATTATGAATTCTTTCCAACTTTTTTAGTAAAGCTAACCGATATGCCACGGGCCCTATTCTTTCAATAACTTCATACGGCCCGATGAAACGTGGACTTAACTTGCCTTTACAGCCAAATCTCAGAATCTTCTTCCATGGAGATGCTTTCAGAAATACTTTATCACCAATCTGTAATTCGATCCATTTTCTTTTCAAATCTGCGTACGACATTTGTCAATCTGAATCTGCTTTCAAGCAATCGCGAATTCCCTTTACCTTTTCTTCGGTTCCCCTAACCAAGTCGACCCCGTGAATCTGTTTCTCACTAAGCTCAGTCTAATACAAAGGAGTTTGACACTTGCGGCCATACAATGCCTCATACGGTGCCATCTTTATACTCGATTGGAAACTATTGTTATAAGCAAATTCGACTAAAGGTAGATATTTTTCCCAACTACCTTCGAATTCTAAAACACAACAATGAAGCATATCTTCGAGAACCTGAATCGTTCTCTCTAATTGGTCGTTGGTTTGCGGATGAAATGCGGTACTAAAGTTCAATTTTGTACCCAAAGCTTCTTGCAACTTTTTCTAAAAATGCGAAGTAAACCTTGGATCTCTATCCGGGATAATATAAATAGGCACTCCGTGCAATCTCACAATTTCAGCAAGGTACAATTTAGCTAGCTTATCAAGTGAATAATCGATACGTACCGGAATAAAATAAGCCAATTTCATCAATCTATTAACAACGACCCAAGCAACATCTTTCTTTCTCGGAGGTAAACCTGTAACAGTCCGGTTTAGACCCTAATCGAAATAGTGGTTTCGGGACCAAAAATTTGAGTTAGAAAAATGTTTTAATATTATTTTTTGTGTCTACAGTATGTGAATAAGCATATGTGAAAGTTTCATGAATTAATTTTGTTGTTTGTGTGTTTAATTTGAGAAACTAAATCGCAGAAAAGGTAAAAGTGACATTCTACATGTTAATGTGTTTAATTGAGTTGACTTTTGAATGTGATGGCCTTAAATGGTAAATAGACCATTTTAGTTGATAGTGGACTATTACGGACAATCATTAAGTGATTATCATGTTTATTAATCAAGGGTAATTTAGTAAATGTGATATTATGTTAATTAAAACATAAAATAAATCATTTTTTTCATCACTTTTGTCCATCCACCACCGAAATATAGAAAAAGAATAGGGTTCATGAGCTTTGAAGCATCCGGCCAACATCTAGTTTGATTAAAGGTTAGTTTTTATTCGGTTTTTGATAATTTTTACATTTTTGTGATCATTGCTTTGTGTTCTATCAAGCCCATGTCTTAATTTTAGAATTTGATGATGATTTTGAGATGTGCCATTGACGAATGTTTGAGCTTTGTGATAGTTGGTGATGAAATAGGAAAGATATGTGATAGATTAATATGTTTTGTCTTTGACTTTTTGATGAATTTGACCATTTTAGGCTAAATTGTGAAAATGAGAAATTGAGGTACTAAAATGTGAAATAAATGAAATATATGGGCTTATATGAAGTATATGAACATTCAGCCTAACATGGGTAACATGAAATTTTGTATGTTTTGTGAATTTAGGAAATAAGGACTTAAATGTCAAAATGTGAAAATGTGAGGGCTAATTTGTAAAATACCCTAAATGTGTGTATTTGGATTAAATTGAATGATTTGGTGAATAAAAGAGTTAAATTTGAATATGTATAGATCAAGAACCAAAGAAAATGGATTTAGATTAGGAAGTCGAAAGTGGTCGAGTAGTCGCTTCTGTTCGTTCATATCCGTACAAGGTAAGTCCATATACAAATAAATGTGTTTGAATTGATTTATTCATGTTCATATGAAATTGAATTATGATGAATGACTATGGAAGATGTACATGTGAAATCCGAGAAAGTATCGACAATGTGTCAATGTCTGAAAAGTCCCGTGCGAACCTTAGGAATATTTAGGATACATATGTCATGACATAGGGTTCCAATATGTGATATCGTGTTAGACCACGTCTGGGACATTGGCATCGATTGGAGAACTACGTGTAAGACCATGTTTGGGACATTGGCATCGTATATGATTTTGTTTAAGACCCTGTTTGGGACAGTGGCATCGATATTTGATTACATGTAAGACCACGTCTGGAACGTTGGCATTGTACGAGAATTTCGAGTTATCTGAATATCCTATTTGATTCCGAATGGTTCAACAGGCATTCTAAGAATTGAATGACTATGTGAAGAGTGTATCCGATACAGGTATGTTTGAAGTGTATGCAAAGTTTGAAAATAAAAAGTAAGTATATGTGAGATTGTGGAATTGAGATATATGTATGGACTTAATGAGATAAGATGTGTTATATACAAATGTGCTATGAATTAATGTAATACATGGCGATGTAATTTTTTGGTAAGCAAGTAGTTAGAAACAAGTGAGCTAAAGAAGAAATATGAATTTACTATTGTGTTATGCTAAATATCATGTGAATGAAACAGTTATAATTGTTTTACATGATAAGTTTATTTGTATATGGCTTACTAAGCTTTGGAAAGCTTACTTTGTATGTGTTTGCATTGTTTTATAGATTATCAAAACTACGGAAAGCTCGGGGATCGTCGAGGATCATCACCACACTATCAAACTATATTTGGTACCTTTGAATATGAACATATTTAAGTATGGCATGTATAGGCTAGTAGTATTAGATCATGTTTTGAGCTGTATATAAAGCTATGTGATATGGCTTGTTAATGGATGTGAATATGGTAATTTTTAATCTATGTTTTGTGATGCAAAATTGGTATACTTATGATGAAAGGTTGATATATTGAGTTGATAAGCTTTGGATGAATTTTACATAGAAGTGTTTGAGGTTGTTATGAGATAAATTATGCATAAGTTTTTATGTTTGATATGTTCATGAATGGTTAGAAAGGATGGTCATTCTTGGTATGTTTTGTTGCTTTTGGAGTAAAAAATGTTGCTTAATTGTGCTTGTAGGATTGACCCTAAAATGGGTGGCAAATTGGCCTTGTAAATGGCTTAGATTTGCCCACACGGTTGAGCACACAGGCATGTGACTCGACCGTGTCCTTCGTGGTTGTATTTCGAAGTAAGTTAGACTCGCACATGGGCAAGACACATGGGCGTGTGACAAGCCGTGTGAATCAAGTCAGTGTTGCCTATGGGTAGAGCACACGGGCGTGTCCACGACCATGTGGACAAGTCAGTATGTATGCCCTGTATTGCCACGGCCTGCCCACACGGGCATGTGACCTCTGTAATTTTGAAAAATGCTTGATTTGTTGGAAAATTTTTATATGTACTCGGTTTAGTCCCGACCCCTTCCTAATGCATGTTTAGGGTCTCATAGTCCTTTTAAAGGGACTTTATGTGTAAGATTAGCTATGATAAGATGATGATGTATCTTGTGTTGTGAAATGATCATAAAAGTTCCGATATGTTCGGTAATGCCTCTTAACCCTATTCCGGCGATGGTTACGGGTTAGGGGTGTTACAAAACCTGTCACGAAGTGCATCGTAATTCTATCCCATTTCCACTCGGGTACCATCACTGGTTAAAGTAAACTCGAAAGTACTTGGTGTTCGGCTTTCACTTGCTGACAAATCAAACATTTCGATACAAATTCAGAGATATCTCGTTTCATACCTAACCACCAATACAATTTCTTCAAATCATTATACATTTTTGTAGTACCCGGATGCACAGATAAACAACCATTATGCGCCTCATGAAGAATTTTCTAAATAAGTTCATCATTTTTCGGTACACAAATTTTACCTCGAAGCATCAAACAATCATCGGATCCGATATGAAAATCTGAATCACTACTCGATTCACAATAAACTCTTTCGGATTGCAAATCACTGTCACATTTCTGAGCTTCGCAAATTTGTTGAAGGATTAACGGTCTAGCTCTCAACTCATCTAGGATCGAACCATTATCGGACAATGTAACGCCCTAAAAATTTAAGTCTTTAATTTTTGCATGTTATGACACAAATTGCTTGTTTGCTTTAATAGCTAAGTGATTTGGGTGTGTATGGGGGTGTGTGAGAAGCCTGGGTTCAAATCTTGGCTTTTGCAGAATTTTTAGTTTTGCTCTTAAATGAATTTGGACATTGGCATATAGGCCTTATAAATAATAGTGCTTGTTTTATGACACAAAAAGAACTTGTAATCTAGTGGCAAGGTAACGTGTTGTGTAACTATGGGGTCTGAGGTTCAAGTCCTGGGTTGCACAATGGAATGTTTATTTTGTTGCTTGAGCTGTGTAGGTAGTGGAGTTGGACTGAAACACAGCTAAGGGGAGTTTGAATAGAATTTGAATGGAGTTTGAACTGGTCATTGAGAGGTTCAAGGAGGGATAAGGGAAGAGATTCTAGGAGAAAATCAAAGAGTTTGAATGAGAGGAGGTGTTGTGCCGTTTGGGGGAACTCAAGCCTTGAGAATTCAGCTGGGGGTGAATGTTGGTCATTTTCGGTATTGGGTTAGCATCTGCCGAATTCTCTTTTCTTTCCTCCCATTTACCTGCTTTTGGTTCATTCGGATTTGTTTTGGTTGCTGCATATTAGCCAACAAAAGTCCCTTCTTTTCGGTCAATAGTTGTCAATCGTTTTTGTGAGCAACTCTTCCTTTTCTTTTCTCTCTTCTTCTCTTCCTAAATCTATACCCTCTTTTGCCAGAATATCCCTTACCTTCAAATCGGTTTACCTTTGTCAGAATATTTCTCCTTTTACCTTCTAGGTTCTACTCTTAATCGATTTGACTTGGTTCGATTCTTCTCTTTCCGTTTTCTACCTCCCAATATTTTTCTTGTTTTGACCGAGAGCTATCTCTCCTTATCGATTGTGTTTTGGCCCAATATCACCTTTGTTTTATCACTCTCTGTGTCAACTTTCTCTTTGCTGCTTCTTGATGTTCCAGTGCTGCAAGTGTATCGGATTATCGGTAAGTGTTTATACTCCTCACTTTTTGATTAAACCTGTTCTCTTCTATTCTTTTTCTTAAAACTGAATACCCTCTTATTGATCTTTTGATTACCAAATGTTGTTTCCTTCTTCACGATGTGTTACTCGTTGCAGTTCTAGGGTTTTCCTTGAGGAGTGGTGGAGTGTAAATGGTTTCAAAATAGTTGCAACCGTCGTTCTCAGCGTTCAATCAAGGTAATGCGTTACCTCACTTTTGGAGTTTAGGTCGTATACTGATTATGTTCTTATAGGAGATCATTTTTGGATTGAGGACACTTATATGGCCTATCTTGGTTAATGAGATCGATGTTTATGGTACAGATAATCGATAAAGGCGTGTGATCACTTCTGGTTAGCGGTCTTGGAGGACTAAAGTCACTTCATTCAAGTAAGGTAAGGAGGGGGTTTGGATTAAGTGTCAATAAGAGGGTGTTTTACCCTAACGATTAAAGGACTGACATTGGGTCATGTTTGAATCTAGGTTGGGTGCTCGTGGAATTTGGAGCGATTTCGTAAACAGATGTGTATTCACACTGTTTTGACTGTAGAACGACAAAAGCCGAAAAGCTAAAAAGATTGGGCTTTGAGGTCACATGGGCGTGCGAACGCTCGTGTGGTCAAACTGAGCCCATGAATCACGAGTGTATGACTGTAGAGGCCTCCATGAGCGTTTTCATGGGCTTAGGCCATAATGGGCCACGTTGGGCCGAAATGGGCCATGTGGGCCTAATAGGCTCGTGGGCCTACACGAATGAAATCCACGATTTGTGGCAAATATTGGACTGGGCTATGTAGGTCTCATAGCCGTGGCAAAATCTGGGCTGAATGGGCCGCACGAGCGTGTGGGCCCACTTGGGCCGAGTAATAGGCTTTGGGCCCATTTACACTGTTAAGACCATTTAGGTTACCGGAGTCGCTCGAGGCAAATGCAGACCTTTCGAGAGGTTGATATCTGCACCGAGACCCCAAAGTAGGTAAAATGACCAAAATACCCCTAAAGGGGTGAAAAGACTATTTTACCCCTAATAGATGGGAATAATCGTTCTACCCCTAAAGGTAGGTTGACTGATGTGTTCATGATTTGTAGATAACTGTTACTGAGTATGACATTTTGCATACACGTATGATTTATGACATGACATACTACATGGGGTTAGGATACCATTATGGAGGAAGTATATCGATCGGTGGCTTTGCCACATATTCTTCATTCATCGCGCCTTTGTCTGCGATATCATTACTTAGCGACTTTTGCTGCGATATTGGTGTGTTGGCTGGGTGGGTCAATTTTATCCCCACATGGTGTGTTGGTGGTACGAAGTGGTGTGTTGGCTGGATTAGGATGGGTTGCATTATTGCACTATTCTGATACGATGTTGGGCTAAGGCCCACATCATTCTTCAGATTGGGCTAAGACCCACACCGCATCATTCTCGAATAGGGCTCGGTGCCCGCATCATTCTATCGCATGTTGTAACCGATCGACCGATAGGATTACACAATCGAAGTTTTCGTAAACTCACCCTTTCCTTTTTACTGTACAAGTAATCCTCAGCCATAGGCGATTTGGTGCTGTGAGGGCACACGCCCGTGTTCGAGGTTGTGTCATCCACACGGCTGAGACACATGCCCGTGTCTCTGCCCGTGTGCTCGATACTAAGCATTCTGTTTTGTAACAATTAAGGTACAGGGGATACACAACTGGAACACAAGCCCATGGGGCAAGCCGTGTGTCTAACACGGCCTAGACACACACCCGTGTGTCTACCCGTGTGGACAAAAATAAGGCTATTTACCAAGCCATTTTGTCACCCTTCTATGCACAAACCTACACAACAAATATAGAACCATTCCAAGCATATACCATCAACCAAATCAGCCACAACTAAGGCATCAACACCCTATGGACATGCTATCATTTATCATACCTAAACATCACCTATATCTCAACTCAAATCATGCGATTTCCCACATCCATGAAAAGCATCATCATATGCATATATATATATACTTAAACCAATATTAGCCAATTTAAATGGCCATTTACAAAATGAATTATCAGCCAACATAAGCCAACACATTTGGCTAAATCAATTATGACACATAACAAAAATGACCAAGTCCCTATACATGCCATAACTCAAAATATCAAAATCAATGGTACCCAAAATATTGAGTTGATAGTGTGAATGGATCTCCGACAGTTTTTGATCCCTGAGCTAGCTTGGTGACACTATAAGACAGGGGAAAAGAAAAGAGGAGGAAGCTATATAGCTTAGTAAGTTCCTATGCAAATAATAAGCATTATAATCACACATGTATTAGACAAATAAACATGATGAACTTGGCATAAATAGTATCAAGATCTTCTAATCATAACTTATTCATTCATAACCTTACCGAGTGATTCATCAAATATCGAGCTCATTAGTAAATGAGCTTTATGTATGTACCTATACCAACTTACAACATAATCATAACCTTTCACAATGTTGACATACTCGTTGAATTTCCCGTTGAACCACTTGGAATACTAAAGGATACTCGGAAATCTCGCACATACAATACCATACCAATTCCATATCCTAGATATGGTCTTACATGGGATCTCTTATCGATGTCGATAGCCCAGCTATGGTGCCATATCCCAGATATGGTCTTACACGTAATCTCAAATAACCCTAATGTCATGACATTCGTATCCTACCTATTCCTAAGGTTCAACCGGGATTTCTCACTTGTCAAACTTTATCGATTACATTCAAGGAGTCAATCATAATTCATACAATATTAAAGCATTTAAACATAATTAAAACAATGCATTATTTACATACAAACTTACCTCGGTAAAAAAATAGTAGAAATGGACCTAATAGTCAAACACCTTGTTTTTCCCCCGATCTATGTCCGAACCTCGTTTCTCTTGATCTATAATAGAAATTTTAACTCATTTATTATCCACATTTCTCAATTCAGACCAAAAAATCATATTATGGAAAAATTACATTTTTGCCCCTAAACTTTGACAATTTTACATTTTGGCCCTTAGGCTCGTAAAATGAAATCTATTCGATTTCTTCAAGACCCAAGCCCATAAAAACCTCTTTCATCTTATAATAGCCCACTTTTTTTATTTAATCACACTTTTACACGCATTTTGAAATTTTTTTACAAATAGGTCCTTTTGACATTTTCATCAAAAATCACCTAGCAAAAGTTGTTTATCTAACATTAAACTTGCATAACCTACCATTAAACATCAAAATACACACATTTCTAACATAGGGCAAACCCTAGACCTCAATTATCTCTCAAATTAATGGTAAAAATAAATAGATCGAGTGATAACGACTTCAAAAATGTAAAGAGTATTAAAAACATGAGCTTGAAAGTGGCCAAACCCTAGCTATGTATTCTCTTCTAATTTTCAGCACAAGCATGAAGAAGATGGACTAAATTTTGGCTTGATTTTTGGTTTTTAATTCATTTAATTACTAAATGACCAAAATGCCCTTCACTTAAAACTTTGAAATTTTATCTCACCATGTCCATTTTTGTCCACTAACTTAAAAATTGGTCTAATTATCATCTAAGGGCCTTCAATTTAAAATTTCATAGCAATTAGACACCTCTAGCATGTAGAACTCAACTTTTGCATATTTTACAATTTAGTCCTTTTTGCTAAATTGAGTGCTCAAAAGTCAAATTTTTGAACGAAATTTTCATGAATTCATTCTATAAAACTATAGACCATAAAAATATAATAAAAATTTTTTACTGTGTCGGATTTATGGTCCCAAAACCACTGTTCCGACTAGACCCAAAATCGTACTGTTACAAACTAGGTCTCCCTGCTTCCTTCAAGTCGACTAGTTTTAGTAACCACATTAAATGTACTAGATTTCGAGATTTATGTGGCATTGAAAGACCCCCGATTAATCTTAGGATGAATGCTTGCACATATTTATCTCTTTCAATGGCACTTGTGGAGTTATCGATATAATTGAATTTGTCTTCTAACTATTTCATCTCTACCTAAGTATCATTATACGTGTCCGACACCTTGCCTAATAGTTGTTTGCGAATTGCGCTCCAATCGCCAATGGCCACTACCCTCGTAACGAATGCCCCATCCACCGATAATTTGAGTTGTAAAACAACGTCCTTGAGTGTAATTGTACACTCACCGTAAGAAAGATGGAATGTGTGTGTCTCAGGTCTCCATCTTTCCATCAAAGCATTGATAAGTGCTTGATCCGATTTAGTCTCCCCAAGTATACGTGACACATGCAAGAATCCCGCCTCTTGCAAGTAGTGTTCAATAACACGCAGTACCCTCGCACTTAAATTATGTATGTACGTCTCCATAATTTGATCTTTGGTCAGATTATATAAACATAAAAAAAATTATAAAAATGTTAACAACATAATAATTAAATTAATTGAAATTAAGAGAAAATTAATAATATTTTCTTACCATTTGCAATTGAACATCGGAAATGTGTGTCATCCAAATGAATAAGCAATATTGACATTTTTAAAATTATAAAAATAAAATAAAATCAAAGAAATTATGAAATCTAAAATTAAAACAACAAGAACTTGAGAAAAATTCAATGAAAAATTGAGAACTAAATAGGATTTGAATGCAAAAGAAAGAAAATTAGTTGGGTTGATATAGCAAATAAACTAGCCGTTAGAAAAAAAAAGTAGCCGTTTGAAAACTGTGTTCAGCAAGATGCATTTTCAGCTGAGGTGGCAACAAGGACGCTGAAAACGTGTCCAGTAGGAGACATTTTGTATTTCGCTCCCCAAAATTGACCTATTTCCTAAATTTGAGAAAAAATGACCTACATTCGTAATTAACCTTTAAAATTAGCCTTTTTTGGCTAATTAACCCACAAATTAATGGATGTTAAATAAACCTTAGCGTATTCAAAACCCTTCTAATGGTGAATTACCCAAAAATGTTGATTTTCAACCATAATTATCGGATTAGGTCAATTTTGAGAAAATACGTCCAGCTGAACGTGTTTTTAGTGTATATGGTAGGAAAACACTTCTAATTGAATGTGCTTTTAGCTTTGGCTAAATGGTTAAATGTTAGTGTTTTTATCCTTGAGTCACGAGTTCGATTTCTCTCCTACTTACATTTGTATTTTTTATTTCATGTTGCTTCAAGCTTTTTAAATTTTTAAATAATTTTTTTAACATATTAGTTCTTTGGTTAGATAGTTGAAATTATATCCTTGAGTCTCGGATTCGATTCATCTCTTACTCATATTTGTATTTTTTTATTTCACTTTGCTTCAAGTTTTTTAAATTTTTAATTAATGTTTTTTTAACATATTACATCTTTGAGTCTCAAGTTTGATTCTTGTATATTCACATTTGTATTTTTTATTTCATGTAAGTTTTTTTTTCAATCAATATTTTTAACATATTAGCTCATTTCGTGGTTAGATAATTACAATTACATCATTGAGTCTAAGGTTCAATTATTTTTATAAGCATATTAATGTATTATTTTATTTTATATTGTTTCAAGCTTTTTTATTTTAAATTAATGTTTTAATGGTATTTTTTTAATTATTTTTATAAGCATAATAGTATTTTTCTTTCAATTAATGATATTTACAATAATTATTTAATTTATGCTTATAAAAATAATTAAAAAATACATTAATTAAAAATAAAAATAATTAAAAAATATCATCATAACATTAATTAAAAATAAAAAAAGCTTGAAACAATATGAAAACAAAAATACATTAATATACTTATAAAAATAATGGAACCTCGGACTCAAGAATGTAATATCAATTATCTAATCATCTAACAAAATGAGCTAATATGTTAAAAATATTAATAAAAAAAGCTTGAAGCAATATGAAATAAAAAATACAAATGTGAGTAGTAGAAGAATCGAACTCAAGCAAGGGCGAAGCCAGAACAATTTTTTAGGGGGCTCGAATGAAATTTTAATTTTTTATAGTCTATATCTTTATAGTTTTTAAAGGATTAAATCAAATTTTTATAAGTTTAGGGGGGGCCAAAGTACAATTTTATATTTACTAATTTAAAATTTTTAAAAAATTAAAGGCCTAAATAGTAATTTTCCATTTTAGGGGGTCGAGCCCTGCCAACTCCTCTAGATTCACCTCTAAACTCAAGACTCAAAGATGTAATTACAACTATCTAACAAAAGAACTAATATGTTAAAAAACATTAATTAAAAATTTAAAAGCTTGAAGTAATATAGAATAAAAAATACAAATATGAATAGCAGAATAATCAAACTTAAGACTCAATTATGTAATTACATTATCTAATCATCTAATCAAAAAACTAATATGTTAAAAAATTAATTAAAATTTTAAAAAACTTGAAAGCAACGAGTAGAAAAATAATACAATCCAATACATAAAATAAAAACACTAATATTTAATCATTTAGCCAAAGTTGAAAACGTATTTTTTCTGAAATATCCGCTAAAAATGCGTTCTAACATTTAAAATTGGCCTAATCAAATAAATTTAGCAAAAATCGACCAGGTAATTATGGTTAAAAATAAGTATTTTTTTGTTAATTCACCCAATTTTATTTCTGCCTAACCTTTTATTTCTCAGAAGAGAAAAAAAGAAGAAGAAGCAGAGAATCATTATTTCCTTTTCTTCTCGTTATACGAATTTGGTTGTACCATGCAAAACCTGGATTCATGAGCTTCTCAATTCTAAAGAGATTACCTTTATTTTCTCCACCATTTGTCAACGTAATGGCTTTATCATCTTTCTACTGTGGAGTTGAATCAAAGAGATTCTTAGTGTTAGCCCAGCAGCTGCGTCATTATAAGCCTCCACCTTGTTCCTGGGATGACAACGAGGAACGAATCATCGAGGAAGCCGCTGGGAAATTTGTTTCCCAAGTGGGTTTTCAAGAATCCGTTACCCGAGTGGCTCAAAACCCAGAAAAGTTTAGATCCAAAAGAGCTGCTGTTTTGATCTGTCTCTTTGAAGGGGATGCTGGGGATTTGCGTGTCATTTTGACCAAAAGGTCTTCCAGATTATCTACTCATTCGGGTCAGTTTCCTTCTCTTTTGCTTGATTAATGTTTTGAAAGTTAATGGTTAGATGAAATGTTTTCTTTTCTTTCTTTATTTTTTGGTCATTTATGATCATGCGATACAAGGGCAATCCAGCAGCAATAACAGAGAACATAAAACTAACGGTCTCAAAATACTTAACAAGAGTGAAATGCTTCTTTTTTGTTTCCTTGAATTGTCTACTCACCTAGGATAAAGGCTTTGGGATCAGCTTTTTGATCATTTGATGGGAGATTTTGAGGCATGAGAATTTTACTTTTTCTTGGGAAGGGAATGATGGTTTTTAAATACCCCTTGTTTGGTTAGTAAGAAAATTCAAGCCAAAGAGCAGAAAGTGTCCTTTTAAAGATGCCCATCCTCTATCATTTGAGTTCTAATTTTCTATCTTCTATGAATGGAAGGCTCATTGCAGTACCTTTTCCTTTTTGAGTGTTAGCAACCAACTAATGAAATCAAGAAGTTGTGTCCTTGATTGAGTTATATTCGATGGCTTTAGGGAAGACTAGAAAGAGGAATGAATATATGTCGGATAATATCATTTTTGGGTTTCCTAAGAAAGTGTGGTTGTTTCAGTTCACTTGCATTAGTTGCTTTAGGTTCAGTTAAGTCTAACAGTCACTTTAAAGTTGACATGTATAAGATTGTGGTTTCGGTTTCTTATTTTTCCCGTGTGGCTACCAGATGTAGACTTAATTGTCTTAGTGTCTTCGGTGGTTTGCTGCAGGGGAAGTTTCATTGCCTGGTGGGAAAGCAGACGAGGGGGACATAGATGATGGTGATACAGCAACTAGAGAGGCTAAAGAAGAGATTGGGTTGGACCCTTCACTTGTCAATGTTATAACTGTTCTTGAACCATTTTTGTCTAAGGTATTAAAAATTTTCTTTTAGGTAGCATTTTGGAACTTGGATTTCAAAAATACTGTAAATTGAGTGATAACATATAGAAATGTTGCATTCATGATTCTCAAATCCATGGATTTGTTGGATGTGCATTTAATAGTGAATTCGAATTTCCTAAGGAATTTAGGAATTCAATATATTTATGCTTTTTATATTTTCTGAATATATATTAGATTGAGCCCAACTAATTTATTCATAATGTATGCATTTCATCTTTACGATTTATGTAGCAAATCAAATCCAAATAGAAATTTTCAAAATCATGTTCCCAACATAACATTAGCTCTTTTAGTATCTTCATTAACCATTCATATACATGGTAAATGGCATTAGTCTGATTTGAATCAGTTCAGTTCTCATTTGGATGATTGTGACATTTTCTGTTCTATATATCTACAGTAATATTGTTGGAAGTTTAGAATTAATTTCTTGTTGGAGGGTATTGTGGGCGTCTATGTTTTAAACTTGATATCTAAAACTTAGAACAAAAGCAAAGAAGAGTCTATGTAATGTGAGATAGACTGTTACGTGTACAGCAAATTTATCACTTGGCATCATGAATGGATAATCTGTTTGTCTATGCCTAATCTAAAATTCTCTCAGTTTCCTTTCGGACACCTTCTCTATCTGTGAAAATGTGAAACTCATGGCTGTGTTTGGCAAGGGGTGACATAAGATGGGGATAACTGGTACTAATGCTATAAACTTTACAGAAAGAAAACAAAAAGAAAACCCTTAGAAGAGAGTGAAAGCTGGTACACTGGAATAACGAAAGGTGTGATTTAGTTTATATGAGCTGCCTACCTCACTGAGATGAAATAATCTGAATTCTTCTACATGAACCAGTTGACTGAGAAACGAATTTTGTGGTCCTTGGATTGGAATAATAATCTTTAAGCACATATACTTTGTTTTACCTTAAAATAGACAATTGTACATGTATGTTTGTTGATGTGGACTGTTATGTCTATGTAATGCTAGTTACTTGCTATGTAGATGAATCATATGGTGAGTACTGCGTGCTATTGGTCCAAAGATCCTCCTTTTTTTACACGAGTGTTTCAACATAAAATGTTGAACATGTTTCAGCTTGTTTAATTGTCCCCATTGTTATTTAAAATGTCATTAAAAACTATATGGACGTGGTTTATATATATACATATATATATATATGTTAAGATGGATTAATGAACAAGTTCTATATGGAGAATACTAGAATAGGGTACTTTTTGTTTGAAAATCAATATCAATATAATCTTGAAGTTTGATCTGACAACTATCAACAGGTCATGGACCTTGTGATGGAAATGTTAGAATGATGAGTCGTGTTTAGATATTTTGGTTATAAAATATAATGTAATGTACCTTCCTCAATTCTTTTGGCTTACAGTGTATAGCAAGGTACATAGTATAGCTGAAATTTGTGCCGTATACTGTATTGGCTATCAGCTTGTTTAAAACTTATTGGTTTTCCATGCAGCATCTCCTAAGAGTAGTTCCTGTTATCGGTGTACTTAACGACCGAAAGGCATTCAAGCCTACTCCAAATCCTGCTGAAGTGGATGCAGTATTCGATGCTCCACTGGAAATGTTCATTAAGGTTTGTCTCTTCCAACTCCTACTCACATACTTGTTTTACTCTCTTTTTTAATCCGTTGTATGAATGAATTGCTGGGTTCAGGATGAAAATCGAAGCGTGGAAGAGAGAGAATGGATGGGAGAGAAGTATCTTCTTCACTTCTTTGACTATGAAATCGAGAATAAGAGGTATTTAATATGGGGTTTAACTGCTGGTATTTTGATAAGAGCTGCTTCAGTGGTCTACCAGCGACCACCTGCTTTCCTGGAACAGAGTCCGAAGTTCAAGTTTCCTGGACTTGTGGACAAATAATCAAACTATGCATCATAGAAAAAATTTAGTCAACGTAACTTGTACATCAATGGCATCTCGAAAAGTAAATGGTCCATCATAAATTATAAACGAGACTGTTCATTCATGTCAATCTTCCCTTTGTTTTACTCTTCCTTCAAACGATTAGAACAAGAACAAATTATTATTATTATTATTATTATTAGCCAAATCAGTAACAAGACAGCTCTGCTAGCAGGATTCAGATATCTGGAAACAGCTCAAAGTTTACTAAATTCTTTCCTACTAAATTTCTCCATCTCTTCTCTAAAATCAGCTATGGCACTCTCACGCAAGCTCACCAACACTTTAAATCCTTTATTCTTCCCTGTATTTGATGAAGCATAAGGCAGGAAAAAGCATGGCTCCATACTCCCAAGGAAATTGGTTGAAAGTGGCAACACTGTCATGGGACCTCCCCAACCAAAATCTACAGCCGAATGGCCCAGATGTCGCCAATCAGTGAACCCACTCACCCCTTTCCCAGCCGTGATGCCGTCTTCATAGTGCAGTTCTTGTAAGTCAATGAAAGAACGCACGTACTCGTCACTGGCATTGCTTTTGCTCTTCTTGATCAATTCTGCCGTTTTCCACAAAGGTTGCTCGATTAGGTCCTTGGCCCTGTGCTTGGCGTACATTGCAACGCAGCCGTTGCCCCAGTAGCCTGCAGGCAATGCTGGCTTTACCACTTTGCGGATGTTCATCAAATATGAAAACTTCACCGTCTCCTCGCCTGGAATCTTTGAGGCTTTCACCCTGTTTATATCAACAATGAAGACCAGGTCAAAAACACTTCCATTGCTTACACATTATGTGAATTTAATTACACCAAACTTTTTTTTAACTTACTTGGCTCGCCAAATATATGCTCCTAAGATTTCAAAAGTGGTTAAACCCAGACCACTTTGTTCAAAAAGCAAAGCCTTGAGCTGGTCCAAGCATTCATCTTCCACATAAAAGCACTCCCTTTCAACATGTCCGATATCCTGTTTGTAAGGATTAAAACCTTTCTCCAAGCTTAGGAACTCAAGAACTGGGGCTTCAACTTTCGGCGGGTTTCTTGGACCCAACAGAGTGGATCGATCCCAAACCGGCTGATATTTTACTTTGTCCACCCCACGTGCGATATCAGCTGCTATACAGAAAAACTGGGTCGCACCAAGCCCATCGCATAAAGCATTGTGTATAGCCGCTCCAAGAGTAAACCCACCACATTTGAACACCGTTAGCTGTAAAGTACAGGGGTTGACCAACGTGTCTTCCGGGCTTGGGTCGGGAACCAGTTGTTCAACCGAATTCATATCAGGGTCATCAAGTTGATTTACAGACTCCAATGTGCAGTCCACGCTGGCACTGACGAGCGGTAGGCTTTGATCCAACTGACAGAAAAGCTCATACCTACCGTTGCTGGAACGGCGGAGAGATCCAGCCAGAGGATAATAGTGGTAGAGAGCGGTGGAGATGGCGGAGGAGATGACCTGGAAAGGGTCACGACCGGTTGTGTCGCTGTTGACGTAAGCTCGCAGGTAACGGAAGGTGACGTTGAGGGAGTGGTCATTATCTAGGTGAGAGAGGGGGAGGGTGTGATCATGGGTGAAAGGTGCGGTGGAGGGGCGGATGAGAGCAGTTTCTAAGACTTGGACCTTCATATTTTTTGGGTTTGTTAGGGGGAATTCCAGGGTTGGTGTTTAAAAGGGTGAGGGTTCGTCAAAAATGGTTGGTGTTGACTAGTGAAATTGAAGGCTTTGCCTCAAGGCTAAACAAGCCTTTGCCTTTTAACTAATAATGCCTAAAGATCATCCCGGTTCAGTGTCTCTTCTTTGGATATTGACTAGTGGGGAACTGCCGTGCTGGTCATTAAGAATTGAGAATACAATTGTTAATATTTTCTTCATTGCTACACATCTACTCTTTATTATAATATATGTATATTATTCCTTTTCCATTACATTTTTATTCTAATTAAAGAGAAATTGAACAGGAGCATGATGGAAAAGGCAGGCCCTCCACCAAACCCCGCTATTCTCACCCACTTATTCTTTACCAATATTATTATGGTTCTAAATTATTTACAGTTTGGATGATCCTCAACAACGTGAAGGGAAAAATTAGAAAAAAATAATGTCCCTTTTTAATCAATTGGTGACTGATGTTGTTAAATACAGTCAATTTGGAACAAGAAAACAAATGCAAGGGGTAGTTGTACCAGTCCCCCATAGTGTTTATTCTAAAATAAAATTCGGCTTCACCTAATTATTAGTATTTTGAAAAAAAAATGATCACAAAATTATGACAGACTACAGACGGCTCACTAGCTTTATTGAGATTGATTTGTTTTGGTCACTCGTATCTTAAGATTTTTTTTTGGGGTTCAAAAAGAATGAAATAGTAAGAAAATTATAGTTTAATTACTCTACCATGGGCATCTGCTTGTAGTGAAGGGACAACATTGGGCAATGGATCTACTGTTGGAAATATACTACTGTAAACAAAATCATTAGCACTAACAAGAAATCAAATTAAGTGTAAATAAATAAAGTAATCATTATGCAGTGGAAGAACTACTACCTTAAAAGCGATTTCGTCCATGATCGGTATAATCGAAAGTGGATGTCGCTCCCAATGTTAACACAATACTTCCAAATTCGTACACTCGAATGAGAAAGATGGAACTTAAAAGGATTGCTCTTCTCGTAAAAGTCAGGAAATACATTGGAAGAAACTCGGGTAAACCACAGCAAGTTCAATTCCCAAGAAAGATTGGAGGGGTCACAGACGGTAGACCTGCAAACGATCAGCAGCATAGGGAGCCTCGTCATAGTGGGAGGGTATCTCGTAGGCCTGAGTTCTTCCAATTTGGCAGAAGTGTTTTTAACACTAAGTCTGCCAAACAAGAATAAGATGACCCACTCACATATGACGAAGCGATGTAGAGTTTTGATTCCAAGCTCTGGGAAATAGTTATTAAAGCTTATATAGACTCTATGTATTCCAACTCAGTGTGGGAACTTATAGACTTACTGAAAGGGAAATAACCCATATGGTGTAAGTGGATCTATAAGAGGAAAAGAAATCCTGATGGAAAAGTAGAAACTTATAAGGTCAGACTTGTAGCAAAAGGTTATACTAAAAAAGAAGGTACCGATTATGAAGAAGCCTTCTTTTTGGTTGTCATGCTCAAAGTTAATCCACATATTTCTATCCATTACAACAGCTATCGATTACGAGTTCTAGCAAATGGATGTTAAGACAACATTTTTTAATGCTTATCTTGATGAGAGCATCTACATGATGCAACCCACTGGATATATAACTAAAGGAAACGAGGAAAAAGTTTGCAACTGCTTAGATCTAACTTTGGACTTAAGCAAAGATCCTGCTCATAGAATCAAATATTTGATCAAGCGATCAAGACTTTTGGGTTTGAGCAAAACGTAGATGAACCTTGTGTTTACAAACATTTAAGGGATGGAAAGATGGTCTTTATCGTTCTATATGTCAATGACATTCTACTCATTGGAATTGATGTAGGGGCATTGTCATCGATTAAATTGTGGTTAACTCAATAGTTTAGCATGAAGGAATTGGGAGAAGCTAATTTAGTTCTAGTACTTGGGAGAAGCTAATTTAGTTCTAGGTATTTGAATCTTAAAGGATCGAAAAAACAATGTGATAGCACTGGCTCAGGCTTCATACATAGACAAGATATTGGAGTGTTATGCCATGACCAATTTGAAGAAAGGAAATCAACCCTTTGTATCAAAATTTCATCTCTCTTTAGAAGACTATCCTAAGACAGCGGGAGAAAAAAAGAACATGAGAAAGGTTCCTTATGCCTTGGCAGTGGGAAGTCTCATGTATGTTACACTATGCACACGCTTAAATATCTATTTTGCAGTGAGGTTGGTAAGTCGATATTAGGCGAATCCAAGACCAAGACACTAGAAGCAATTAAGTATATAATAAGTATTTACGGAGAACGAGGGATTATATGCTTATGTATTCTAGAGGAGATATCACTCCTATCGAATATATCAGTTCTGACTTTTATTAGTGTCGAGATTCGAGGAAATCAACAATAGGATGTCTTTTTGTCATAGATGGCGGTCCATAGTGTGAACAATGGTCAAGCAGGGTTGCACTACTAACTTCACTATGGAGGGTCAAATATGAGGTATGGAAAAGCTATCATACTATAATAGTATGGATATAGCTAAACTCAAATTAATCACAAAAGGATATAACACATAAGGGAGACAATAGTGTTTGACGAACCAGTAGACGTATTCAAAGATTGCATATAAAGACAAACCCTGGAGATTTGTTTAGTCACACTTATAGCTAGAGAGCTCTTTGGGAAACATATGGAGGGGCACAAGAATGTGAAACATGACTCATCTACTTCACTAGGGCAAGTGGGAGACTGTTGGATCTAGTGCCCTATGTATAGTATTTTAGTTAATATACACTTGTAATTTTTTTGCATGCAAATAAAAATGGAAGCAAATGTTGATCATTGGTTGTCTAAATGTTTAACTAATACTAAGCGGTATTATGTGGTCGGATCATAGTACGAAAAGACAACTTGTATTAGTAGACAAACCTATATATTTCCTTTGCCTAATCGAAAATGAGAAAGTAGATTGAAAGACTAATATGCCGTCTATCAAGTCCAATTGGGGAGATGCCTTGTTTTGGGCATCGGAGCGGATGACTTGTAACACCCCTAACCCGTAACTGTCGCCAGTCTAGGGTTAAGAGGCATTACCGGACAATCGAAAACTTTTACGGACATTAAAAAACATAATTCGACAAATCACATCAAAGTGTCCCTTAAATAGGTCTTCGAGACCTTAAACATGCTTTAGAATAAGGCCAGGACTAAACCGAACATATATGGAAATTCTCAAAAATTTAAAAAATTTTCAAAGTTACAGAGGTCACACGCCCATGTGAGCAGGCCGTGTGCCTCACACGGCCTCAGACACACCTGTGTGTCTAAGC
This sequence comes from Gossypium bickii, assembly GCA_025503065.1. Lineage (NCBI taxonomy): Eukaryota > Viridiplantae > Streptophyta > Magnoliopsida > Malvales > Malvaceae > Gossypium > Gossypium bickii. Next base: position 26,526,817 of record CP106714.1, on the reverse strand, counting down.
CGTGTCAAAACAGGGTATACATACTGACTTGTCCACACGGTCGTGGACACGCCCATGTGCCTAACCGATGGTCGCTACTGACTTGCACCACACGGCCAGTCACACGCCCGTGTGTCCTGCACGTGGTCGAGTCTGACTTGTTTTGAATTACAACCACGAGAGACACGGTTGAGCCACACGTCTGTGTGCTCAACCGTGTGGGCAAATATAGGCCATTTGCAAGGCCAAATTGCCACCGACACTTTGGTCATCCCTACAAGCACGTACAAGCACATTTCTAAACACAATTGGCAACCAAAAACACACCAAATGGTCATCATATCATCCCATTCAATCTCATTTCTAAGCATACCAACTTATATACCAAATAGCTTAACCAATCCACAAATAAACCAAGCATGATTCATCCACAACTTACCACTTCATCATAACCATCATTCATCAAACGCATATACCCACTTTGCATCAATAAGATTACCATTATCTTGACCATTATCATACCAAAACCAAACATCATATAGCATGACTCTTCATTCATTACACAACCATTTAACTAGCCATATTACATAGCCATCCACATATTTCAAACATAAGTCAAGGTAACTAGCCTATACATGCCATACTTTAGTATATACATTTTCAAAAGGGTACCAAAATAAGATTGAGTAGTATGATGACGATCCTCGACGATTCCCTGAGCCTTCAGTAGCTTTGGCGATCTATAAAACAGAGCAAACACACTCAAAGTAAGCTTTCGAAAGCTTAGTAAGCCATATACAAATAAACTTAACATAAAATGCACATAATGTAACACCCCTTACCCGTAAGCAAACCGGAACAGGGTTTGAGGCATTACCTGACTAACCTTGCATAAACATCTCAAACAGGGTTATAAAATTTCATTTAAGCCCATCGCTGGCACATACTCAGCCTAAGAGGCCCTAAACACACTTCCGAGAGGTATCGGAACTATTCCGAGAACTTTTATGAGTTCGAGGAACTTTCCAACAAAATAGGGGCCACACGTCCGTGTTGGTTTAGGGACATGCCCGTGTGCCCCTAAGACATGCCCAGGTCTTCCACCCGTGGTCGATTCTGACTAAGGTCACACGGCCTTGACACGCCCGTGGCCCTGGCCCGTGTGCCAAACCTTGGTATTCTGACCTATCCACACAGTCTATGCACACGTCCGTGTGCATCTGCTGTGTGGCGATTTAAATTCCAAGTGCAGGGTGCAGACTTCACACGGCCTGGGCATACGCCCATGTGCAAGCTGTGCCTCCCACACGGTCTCAACACACGCCCGTGTATCTACCCTTGTGGACAATTAGCTGGCTATCTACCAAGCCCTTTTGCCACTCTACATAGCACACACATATACACCAACTCAACTCAACATATACAATTCCTATCCCAATGGCACACCTAACAACTCATTCCAACATCAAAGAAAATCAAAGGTATCTCTAGGAACTCAAAGATCAAGATATACAAAAGGACATATGCTTCATGAAATTCATTTTCATTAAGCAATATAACTTGCCAAGTATTTACCTAACTTATAAGGCCATTTACAAAAAGGACTTTAATAGCTTACATATCCAACACTTTGACTAACAATTACAACTTAACAAAATACTCGAGTCTTATACATGCCACACTCAAAATAAGTCTAAATTGTTATACCAAAGTGATGTTGATAGTGTGATTCCCGAACTCCGATGTCTGCAACCTCTCGAGTTATCTTGGCAATGCTACAAGGAAAAAGGACAATGAAAATGGGTAAGCATAAATCTTAGTAAGTTTGTATGGAAATACATAGCAATAATAAGTTCATAATATAATCTATCCATGGCATTCACTAACCATACACAAGTCATAGGCTCCTTGCCATACTTACTTACTATTGCCTTTACTTAGCACATACCGTACCACACTTTGCAATCGTTTCTTCGTGACACATTCATGAGTACCTGTTTTCACTCAATCATATGACTTCAGTAAAATTCTCATTTCTACTTTTATACTCATCTACTTATCCCTTTAATCACTAGATATAGTTAAAGACGCATATTCATCGTCATTCTTGCATGAAATGTAGCAAATAACTAAGATAGCTCTCATGGAAAAACTCTAAACTCTTTACCATATTGCACAATAGTCCCCTCATTTGAAAGCTTAAGCCTTAGGGGTCTCAAAAATACAATTATTATCAAGAAAAGATCACTAGTTCACTTACTTGAATGGATGACAGCTTGCTAAAATTTTGAGCTTTCAAAAACCCCTATTTGCTTGCTATTTTCGGTGGAGAAGGATGAGCAAAAAGATGGACATCATCTTTTCTTTATTCTAATATTAAACTAGCAATTTAGTCCACCAAATACCACCAACTTTAACCAACTTGGTCAATTCTTGTCCCCTATGAAGTCTATTGTCGGCCAAGCCAATATTGGGAGGTCTAATTGCCTTTTAAAGACTCCCAATTTCCAATCTAAGGCTATTTGGTACCTTTATCTTATAGAATGGAACTTTCGCACTTTATGCGATTTAGTCCTTTTTCGCGATTAAACATGAAATCGTTAAAATTAAGGCACCAAAATTTTTAAGCACATACTATCATGCTCTGACTCATAATATAACATGAAAATAAATTTCTCTAATCTCGGATTAGTGACCCTGAGGTCACTATTCTGACTAGCCCCTAAATCCGACTGTTACAATTCTCCCCCCTTAAGGATTATCGTCCCCGAAAATTTTACCGATAAAAAGGTTGGGGTATTGGTTTCTCATTGTTTCCTCGGGCTCCCATGTAGCCTCTTCTATTCTGTGCCTTTGCCACAAAACTTTCACTAGGGCTATGCTTTTGTTTCTTAACTGCTTGACCTCTCGTGCCAAAATTCTAATCGATTCTTCACCATAAGTCAAATCCGGTTGTATCTCTACCTCTGTTGGAACTATGACATGTGAAGGGTCTGAACGGTATTGGCATAATATGGATACTTGAAACACGTCATGAATCTTTTCCAGCTTAGGTGGCAAGGCCAACCGATAAGCTACTGGTCCTATCCTCTCGGTAACTTTATAAGGTCCGATAAAACGCAGACTCAATTTGCCCTTCCGATCAAATTTGAGGTGTAACAGTTTGGTTTATACCCTAGTCGGAGCAGTGGTTTTGGGACCACAAATTCGAGTCCGTATAATATTTTAATATTATTTCCTGTGTCTTTGATAAGTGATTATGCATGTGCTAAAGTTTCGTAAGTTAATCCGTCCGTTTGTGTGCTTAATTTGATAAAAGGACTAAATTGCATAAAAGATAAAAGTATCCTTCTTTTTAATAGAGTGGCTTAATTGATGTGTCTTCTTATATATTGAGGCCTTATGTTGTAAATTGGCCATTTACTAAGATAGTGGACGGCACAAGGACTAAAATGACCTTGCATTTTATGTTATGTATATTATTATGAAAGGTTACTATGGTAAATAAGTTTATATCATAATATTAATTAAACAAAATTTTAAAATAAGCTATAATGTTATGTTCTTCCACCGATTTGAGAAAGAAAAAGAAAGTTTTGAAGCTTTGTATATTCTGCTACTTACAAGCCAAATTCAAGGTATGTTTTTAGTCGGTTTTCGATAATTTCTACGTTTTTGCAATCGTTGCTTTGTCTACTACAAAACCCATGTCTCAATTTTGTGTATTGATGATGTTTGTGAGATAGGCCATTGATGATATGTTGAGTTTTGTGATGAGTTTAGTTGTTAAATGAAAGATTTGAGCTAGATGAACATACTTTGTTCTTCAATTTTTTTGATGAATTTAGCTAATTAAGGCTAAATTGAAAAAATAGTAACTTGAGGGACTAAATTGCAAATTTGATGGAAAATATGGACTTGTATGATATATATAAGCATTCTGCTAAGCATGGATGTGTGATGGATTTGTGTATTTGATGTTTTGAGAAAAATGGACTAAATTGATAAATTGTGCAAATGTGAGGGTTAATTTACAAATAGCCCTAAATGTGTGTCCTTGGATTGAATGGAATGAGTTAGTGAATAAAAGAGTTAATTTTGAATATGTATAAATCAAGAACCGATGAAAATAGACTTAGATCACGGGAAAGCGAAAGTAACTGAGTAGCCGTTTCCATTTCCGTAAATTCGAATCCGAGGTAAGTCATATTACAAATAAATGTATTTATATTGAATTGTGCATATTCATATGACCATTGCTATGTATATGAATTCCAAGATAAGATCTATATAGTGACAATGTTCGGGAAGTCCCGTACGAATCTAGGAATAGATAGGATTAGCTATGTCATGACATAGGTGTCAGTTCTGTGATATCATGTAAGACCACATCTGGGACGTCGGCGTTGATTTGAGATTACATTTAAGACCACGTTTGGGACGTTGGAATCTATATAATCTTTACGTGTAAGACCATGTTTGGGACATCGACATCGTATTGATTCGTGTAAGACCTTGTCTGGGATAGTGGCATCGATATCTGAGTGCATGTAAGACCTCCTCTGGGATGTTGGAATTGTACTACTATTCCAAGTTTTCTAAGTATCCTATTAGGTTCCTATTGGTTCAACAGGCAAATCTGTGATAGGAATGACTATGTGAACTGTAAATCCGTTTCAGGTACGTTAACTTATACACTAAGTGTGTATACAAGGTAAGTATCTATATGGTCCTACTATGATGAATATGTATATTAGAACCATAATATGATATGTGAAAGTATGCATGAAAGAACTATATGTATATAAGATCTTTGAATTGATGAGTGTGGCAAAATGTGGCCAAGTTCATGGACCAAAGCATACGTGTAGTAAATTTGCAATGAAAGTTAGTTGTGCCAATGTTCCTATATGCCTATATGCCTTTCATGTTAAGTTTAATTGTATATGACTTACTAAGCTTTTGGAAAGCTTACTCTCTGTGAGTGTTTTTCTTTGTTTTATAGATCGTCAAAGCTACTGAAGGCTCGGGGACCGTCGAGGATCATTATTACATTACTCAACTTATTTTGGTACATTTTGGAAATGTATATAGCTAGATGTGGCATGTATAGGCTAGTTATTTGGATAAGTATGAGATATGAACCTAGCCATGTGATTTGGCTAGTTATGTGATGGCAAAATGCTTTAATGAATGTGATTTATGATGTATGTTTGGTATGGTCTAATAGTATAAGAAATGGTCAAATTTAAGGTAAGTAATTGGTTGGGTTATGCTTGTGTTTATATGAGATTTAGTCTTGTAAATTTGGTATGAATGAATATAGATTGAGTTAATATTTTGGCATGTTCATGGTCATTAAATGTGCATGGATTGTATTGGTATTTGCTTGCAGGTTTGACCCTAAGTGGGTGGCAATTTGGCCTTGCAAATGGCCTATTTTTGCCACACGGTTGTGGCCCACGGGCGTGCCTAATGACCGTGGAGCTAAGCCGATAGCTAGCTAAGAGTACACGGCCTTGGCACACAGACGTGCCTGGTGGTCATGTGGTCAAGTCAGACTCGGCCACAACCTTAGCATACGGATGTGCTTGGTGGCTGTGGAGCCAAGTCAGTTTCGACCACGACCAAGGTATACGAGCGTGCTTGATGGCCATGGAGTTAGGTCAGATTCGACCACGGGGAGGACACATAGGCCTGTCTAACAGCCGTGGAAGGCACACGGTTTGCCCACACAGACGTGTAAGCCCTGAAACTTAGAAAAAGTTTTAAATTTCTGAGAATTTTCTGTATTGTTCCAGTTTAGTCCCGACCTTGTTTTTGAGTATGCTTTAGGTCTCGATGACCTACCGAAGGGACACTATGTTTTGTAATTGATGATTTACTTTATGAATTGTCTGAAAAAGTTCTGTTATGTCAGGTAAAGCCCTTAACCCTAATCCGACGATGGACATGGGATAGGAGTGTTACATTTAGTTGGTATCAGAGCTACGATTTAGTCGATTCTCAGACTAACATAGCGTGTCAGAGTCTAGCTATACATGCCATATAGTAATGGATCCCGAAAGAGTCGTAGTTGATGATGTAGAAAGTAATGCGCCTGCTCCCGCGCAAGGGACAGTGCCTTCTGATTCGAGACCGGCTACGAGTGGTCAAGAGGGAGAGGCTAAACAAGCTTTCTTCCATATGATGAGTGAATGGTTCACTCAATTCGTAAGGAATAACCCGACTGTTTCACAACCTCCGCCTCCAATTAATCCCCCTCAAACATCCGATATACCTCCGACAGCAAATTTGAATTTGTGGAATAAGCCTCCAGTTGACAAGATCCGTAAGTATGGGGCTGAAGAGTTCGAGGCTACTAATGATGATGATGCTGAAAAGGCCGAGTTCTGGTTAGAAAATACTATTTGAGTATTCAATGAAATGTCTCTGACTCCGGAAGAATGCATAAAGTGTGTTGTATCATTACTCCGAGATGCAGCTTATCAATGGTGGAAAAATCTAATTTCTGTTGTTCCGAAAGAGCGAGTTACATGGGACTTCCTTCAGATCGAGTTTCGGAAGAAATACATCAGTGAGAGATTCATCGATCAGAAACGAAAAGAATTTTTGGAATTAAAACAGGGTCGAATGACTGTTACTGAGTATGAACGAGAGTTCGTGAGACTAAGCCAGTATGACCGAGAATGTATATCATCTGAAGCAATAATGTGAAAAAGATTTGAAGATGGTCTTAATGAATATATTCTTTTGTTAGTCGGGATCTTAGAAATAAAAGAGTTCGTTGTACTCGTTGATCGAGCATGTAAAGCTAAAGCACTTAGGAAAGATAAAAGAAAAGCTGAGTCTGAAGCTCGAGATATGAGAAAGAGATTTCCGAGCAAATCATTTCAGTCTGCTTCGAAAAGATTTAGAAATGATCAAAGTTGTTCAAGATAATGTGGGACATTCGAACAGAAATCAAGCTAGATCGCAAATGAGTTCCAAAACCCCAGCAACTTCAGTGGCCAGTGTTGGTAATGTCTGGATTGAGAGACCTGAATGTAAACATTGTGGAAAAAGGCATCCGAGAAGTTGTAGACTAAATGACAGAGCTTGTTTTAGATGTGGATCACTTGATCATTTTATCCGTGATTGCCCTGAGTCTGTCGAGCCAGAGATTGTTCAAAATCTAAGATCTGATAATGCACCTGTGAGAGGTAGACCTTCGAAGAATGTAAGAAATGTCAGTGGTAGTCAGAGAACTACAAGAGACACTGTTGCAAGATCTGAAGCTAGAGCGCCTGCCAGAGCATATGCTATCCGAGCTCATGAAGAAGCTTCATCTCCAGATGTTATAACAGGTACTTTTACTCTTTATAATACTTCTGTGATTGCATTGATAGACCCTGGTTCTATGCATTCGTATATATGCATGAATTTAGTATTCAGTAAGACTTTGCCTGTAGAGTCTATTAAGTTTGCTATAAAAGTATCGAACCCCTTAGGTAAAAGTGTCCTTATTGACAAAGTATGCAAGAACTGTCCGTTAATGTTTTGAGATATTTGTTTCCCTGCTGACCTGATGCTTTTGCCATTTGATAAGTTTGATATCATACTGGGTATGGACTGGTTGACATTGCATGATGCTGTTGTAAATTGTAAAAGAAAGACTATTGATTTGAGATGTCCGAATGATGAAATTGTACGGGTTGAGTCTAATGATTTGAATGGATTGCCTGACGTAATATCTATATTGAAAGCTCAAAGATATGTGAAAAAGGGAAATGAGGCATATTTTGCTTATGTGATTGATTCGAAAGTGTCTGAAAAGAAAGTTGAATCAGTGCCTATTGTCTGTGATTATTCTAATGTGTTCCCTGAAGAGTTACCGGGTTTACCTCCGACTCGTGAAGTTGAATTTGGTATTGAGTTGTTGCCTGGTACTACACCTATTTCGATAGCTCCGTATAGAATGGCACCAACAGAATTGAAAGAGTTAAAGTCACAGTTGCAAGAGTTGACTGATAGAGGGTTCGCTAGACCGAGTTTTTCGCCTTGGGGTGCTCCTGTTCTGTTTGTGAAAAAGAAAGATGGCACGATGAGAATGTGCATCGATTATCATCAGTTGAATAAGGTGATAATAAAGAATAAATATTCGTTGCCCAGAATCGATGACTTATTTGATCAGTTAAAAGGAGCTACTGTATTTTCCAAGATTGATCTAAGATCACGATACTATCAGTTGAGAGTAAAAGATTAAGACATACCGAAAACTGCTTTCAGAACGAGGTATGGGCATTACGAGTTTTTAGTTATTCCATTTGGATTAACAAATGCTCCTGCTATTTTTATGGATCTGATGAATAGAATTTTCAGACAGTACCTAGATTGATTTGTTGTGGTGTTCATAGATGACATATTGATTTATTCACGTGATGAAGATGAGCATGCTGAACATTTGAGAATCGTGTTGTAAAACTTTAAGAGAAAAGTAATTGTATGCGAAATTCAGCAAATGTGAATTCTGGTCACACAGGATAGGGGTGTTACATGAGGACTTTCCTCTAGGGTGATACTTTCAAGAACACTTTATTACCTATTTTGAATTCAATCACTTTACTTTTCAAATCCGAATAGGACTTTTTTCTATCGGAGGCGACTTTCAAATAGTCACTTATCACTTTCACCTTTTCTTCAGTTTCCTTAACCAAGTCAACCGCGTGTATCTGATTCTCTCTGAGTTCTGACCAATACAAGGGCGTTTGACACTTACGCCCATACAATGCCTCATAAGGCGCCATCCTCAAACTTGACTGAAAACTGTTGTTGTAGGCGAATTCCACCAACGGTAAGTATTTCTCCCAATTACCTTGGAATTCCAAAACACAACATCGAAGCATGTCTTTGAGTATCTGAATTACCCTCACCGACTGCCCATCGGTTTGTGGATGAAAGGTTGTACTGAAACTCAATTTTGTACCCAAGGCCTCTTGCATCTTGTTCCAAAACTGTGATGTGAATCTCGGATCTCTATCTGAAATGATCGACATCGGTACACCATGAAGTCTTACTATCTCTAATATATATAAGTCCCCTAATTTATCGAGTGAATAGTCAATTCATACTGGTATAAAATGGGCTGACTTTGTGAGTCTATCAACCACTACCCATACTGCATCTTTCTTTTTTGGAGTCAATGGTAAGCCTGTCATGAAATTCATGGTGATACGGTCTCATTTCAACTTAGGAACCATAATGGGCTGAAGTAAACCCGAAGGCACTTGATGTTCAGCCTTCACTTGATGACAAATCAGACATCTTGATACAAACTCGGAAATGTCTTTCTTCATACCAGGCCACCAATACCATTTCCTCAAATCATTGTACATCTTCGTGCTCCCAGGGTGCACAGTTAAACATCTGCTATGTGCTTCATGCAAGACCCTACGAATAAGTTCTTCATTTCTAGGTACACAGACCCTATCTCAAAATGTCAGACATCCATCAGGACTTACCCGAAAGTCTGACTCAATATTCGTCTAACACAAAACCCTTTTGGCTTGCAAGCTGCTATCTTCATTCTGAGCTTCACAAATCTCTTGAAGGAACAATGGTTTAGCCTTCAACTCGGCTAGAACGGAACCATCATCCAACAAAGCCATCTGAATACTCATGGCTCTCAGTGCGAACAATGATTTCCTGCTTAAAGCATTTGCGACTACGTTCGCCTTTCACGGATGGTAGTCAATTATCAACTCATAATCCTTAATCAGCTCTAACCACCTTCGTTTCCTCAAATTCAATTCCTTTTGAGTCATCAAATATTTTAGGCTTTTATGGTCGGTGAAAATCTGACACCTTTCACCATACAGATGATGCCTCCAAATTTTTAACGCAAACAGATTGCGGCCAATTATAAGTCATGAGTCGGGTAATTCTTCTCGTGCGGCTTCAGCTGCCTAGAGGTGTATGCAATCACTTTACCCTCTTGCCCAACTTGTTCAAGGACGCATCACTGTAAACCACAAATTCTCTCCCGGCTCAAGTTGCACCAAAACGGGAGCCTCAGTCAATAATGTCATCAGTTTCTCAAAACTCTGTTAACACTTTTCTGTCCAATTGAACTTCACATCTTTTTGCAAAAGCCTTGTCATCAGGGTAGCTATCATGGAAAACCCCTTGACAAAATGCCTATAATAGCCGGCTAGACCTAGAAAACTCCTTACTTCAGTTACACTCCTCGGCAATTTCCAATCCACGATTGTCGAAATTTTACTCGGGTCTACTTTAATACCACCTCTTGAGACAATGTGCCCCAAAAATCCCACCTCTTTGAGCCAAAACTCGCTCTTACTAAACTTGGCATACAATTGTTTTTCTCTCAAGACTTGCAGAACCATACTCAAATGCTCGGCATGTTCGTTCTCATTTTGAGAGTAGATCAGTATGTCATCGATGAACACTACAACAAATTTATCCATGTATGGCCAAAAAATGCAATTCATCAAATCCATGAAGATCACAGGAGCATTTGTTAGACCAAAAGGCATGACTAAAAATTCATAGTGGCCATACCTAGTCCTAAATGCGATTTTCGGTACATCGGCCTGGCAAAACCTTTATCTGTTAACTCTTGCAACTGTGCTTTCAACTCTTTTAGCTCAGTTGGTGCCATTCTATATAGAGTAATAGAAATAGGAGAGGTACCCGGAGCTAACTCAATCCCAAACTCAATCTCCCTAACCGGAGGTAGCCCTGGCAACTCTTCCAGAAAAACATCTAGGTACTCGTATACTATGGGTACCGACTCAATTCTCAATTCCGTCTCTTTAGTGTTCAACACAAAGGCAATGTAAGCCTCGTACCCCTTCCTCAAATACTTTCGAGTCGACAAGATTGCCATCATTACCGGTGACCTATCTAGCTTATCCGATTCAAAACGAATAAGATTACTATTTTCATCTCTCAACTCAATATGCTTCTCCCTACAATTCACAATTACCCCATGAGTAACTAACCATTCCATCCCAAGGATGACGTCAAACTCATCAAATGCTAATAGCATAAGATCAACCGGAAAACAATGACCCTTAATCACTAAAGGGCAACCTCTGCAAACTCTATCAACCAACACGCACTTGCCTAGGGGATTAGACACTCTTATGATAAATTCGTTAGACTCTATAGGCATGTTCATACTAGAGACTAATTTCATGCATATGTATGAGTGGGTAGATCCCAGATCGATTAAAGTCATAACACGAGTATTATAGAGAGAAAAGGTACCCGTGATTACGTCAAGGGAAGATGCCTCTTCTCAAGCAAGAATGGCATATGTCCTCGCCGATGCTCTATCCTCGACTCTAGCAGCCTGCTCTCTAGATGGGTTCTTGCTACCCCTCTTAATTCCCGGGTTTCTCAATGGTCATCCCCTAGCAGTACTTCCCAATCTTGCATTATGAGGCTTTTCTTTCTCGCCCACCTCGGGGCAGTCTCTGATAAAATGGTCTAAGGACCCACATCTGAAACAAGCTTTCTCATTAGCTCGACACTACCCAGAATGGCCCCTGCCACACTGAGGGCATTCCGGTTTACTTGGTCAGACGTTGCGCACACTAGCAACTGATGTGATCTGCCCTTTCGACCCCGAAAATTGATTGCTTTTACTTCGTTTTGAGAACTTCGTTGAAGTGACTGATCGAGTAGAGAAGTCCCTCGATTTCTTATATGAGGATTGGTGAGACTTATTCAGTTGTCTCTTCCTCGAGTCACGAGACTCAATCTCAGCTCTTCTCTTCTCTTTAGCCAACTCTTCAGCTTTACAAGCTTTATCTACCAGCACTACAAACTCTTTTAGTTCAAGGACTCCCACGTATAAACGGATATCTTCATTTAATTTATCCTCAAATATCTTAAACATGACAGCCTCGGTAGATATACACTCTCGGGTATACTTGCTAAGCCTTACGAACTCCTATTCGTAATCAGCTACTGACATGCGGCCTTGCTTCAATTCTAAGAACTCCTTTCTCTTATGGTCGATAAACCTCTGGCTGATATACTTCTTTCGGAACTCCTCTTGGAAAAATTCCCAGCTAACTCTCTCTCTTGGTACCACCGACACCAGGGTGTTCCACCATTGGTAGGCTGAATCTCTCTGGAGAGGTATCGCACACTTTAAGCACTCCTCAGGGGTGCAAGACAACTCATCGAATGCCTGGATGGTATTCTCAAGCCAGAATTCTGCTCTCTCCGGGTCATCGTCCTTATTTGCCTGAAATTTCTCTTCTCACCACCTAGACCACTTAAGGAGCTATCGGAGCGGGTTGAGGGATAGGTGACGGTGGAGGGGGTTGAGCGTTAGGATTTTCTCAGGTATACTCAGTATACCAGTTGCTCATCATGTGGAGAAAGGCTTCTTGAGCCTCTTCCCCCTGACCCAAGGTCTCGGGTCTACTATTAGCTGGAGCAGTCCCTTGAGCGAGAGCCGGCGCGTTACTCGCAACATCATCAGCTGCAGTTCGGTCTGGATCAAAATCCATATACTACATAAAACACGATTTTATATGTCAGGAGCCAATCACACTATCAGTACTCAGACACTCTTACATATTGCATGTAGAACTAGACTCGTTCTTCCACTATGTTAGTCCTAGAATCGACTAAACAGTAGCTCTGATACCAATAAATGTAACACCCTTTACCCATAAGTAAGCTGGAACAGGGTTTGAGGCATTACCTGACTAACCTTGCTTAAACATCTCGAATAGGGTTATAAAATTTCATTTAAGCCCATCGTTGGCACATACTCGGCCTAAGAGGCCCTAAACACACTTTCGAGAGGTATCAAAACTATTCCGGGAACTTATATGAGTTTGAGGAACTTTTCAACAAAACAGGAGCTACACGCCCGTGTTGGTTTAGGGACATGCCCGTGTGCCCCTAATACATGCTCGTGTCTTCCACCCGTAGTCAATTCTGACTAAGGTCACACGGCCCTGACACGCCCGTGGCCCTGGCCCGTGTGCCAAACCTTGGCATTCTGACCTATCCACACAGTCTATGCACACGTCCATGTGCATCAGCCGTGTGGCAATTTAAATTCCAAGTGCAAGGTGTAGACTTCACACGGCCTGGGCATATGCCCATGTGCAAGTCGTGCTTCCCACACGGTCTTGACACACGCCCGTGTGTCTACCCTTGTGGACTATTAGCAGGCTATCTACCAAGCCCTTTTACCATTCTACATAGCACGCACATATACACCAACTCAACTCAACATATACAATTCCTATCCCAATGGCACACCTAACAACTCATTCCAACATCAAAGAGAATCAAATGTATCTCTAGGAACTCAAAGATCAAGATATACAACAGGACATATACTTCATGAAATTCATCTTCATTAAGCAATAGAACTTGCCATGTATTTGCCTAACTTATACAGCCATTTACAAAAAGAACTTTAATAGCTTACATATCCAACACTTTGACTAACAATTACAACTTAACAAAATACTCGAGTCCTATACATGCCACACTCAAAATAAGTCTAAATTGTTATACCAAAGTGATGTTGATAGTGTGATTTTCGAACTCTGACGTCTGCAACCTCTCGAGTTATATTGGCAATGCTACAAGGAAAAAGAACAATGAAAAGGGGTAAGCATAAAGCTTAGTAAGTTTGCATGGAAATACATAACAATAATACGTTCATAATATAATCCATCTATGGCATTCACTAACAATACACAAGTCATAGGCTCCTCGCCATACTTACTTAGGATTGCCCTTACTTAGCACATACTGTGCCACACTTTGTAATTGTTTCTTCGTGACTCATTCACAAGTACCTATTTTCACTCAATCATATGACTTCAGTAAAATTCTCATTTCTACTTTTATACTCATCTACTTATCCCTTTAATCACTAGATATAGTCAAAGACGCATATTCATCGTCATTCTTATAGGTACAGAGCCAATGCCACATCCCCGAGGTGGTCTTATATGGAGTCACTTCTAATTGCCGTTGCCATATCCCGGATATAGTCTTATATGGGTTTTCAATTTTCATATCGATGCCATATCCCAGATATGGTCATATACAATTTCTGTATTCATTACCGAAGCCATATTCTGGATATGGTCTTATACGGGATCTCAAATCGATGCCGAGGCCATGTCCGGATCATTGTCTTATACAGGACCTTATCAACCTCATATCTCAATGATAGCATTTTCGTATTCAATATAGTCCACTAGGACTTCAACATCTCATTCATCATCAATGTAGTAGAGCATCATGCATCAATAAGATACCAAGCATTCTAGATTATGCTAACATAATTATTGCATTGATCACATACAAACTTACCTCGATTTCAAAATGAGTTAACTCGTTGGTTTAGTCCAAGACTTTGTTCTTTCTCCGATCGAGGCAGATTCCCGGTTTTTCTTACTCTATAATAGCAATTTAACTCATTTTAATCACCACATTAATGGAAGCATTTCAATAATCATGCTTAGGCAAAATTACTATTTTGCCCCTAGACTTTGGCAAAATGACCATTTTACCCCTAGGCTCAGAAATTAATTCTAATCACATTTCTACCTTCAACAAGCCTAGGTGAACATTTAATACTCTTATAGCTATTATCAAAACTCAACATTTCACATAATTACTACAAATTTGTAACCTTTTCATCAACGTCCAATTAGGTGTTTTCAATACAACATCTTTCACAAAAGCTGTTCATCTAACAACTAAGGCTCAATTTCTTCCATGAAATGCAGCAAATAACTAAGATAGCTCTCATGGAAAAACTCTAAACTCTTTACCATATTGCACAATAGTCCCCTCATTTGAAAGGTTAAGCCTTAGGGGTCTCAAAAATACAATTATTATCAAGAAAAGATCACTAGTTCACTTACTTGAATGGATGGGAGCTTACTGAAATTTTGAGCTTCCAAAAACCCCTATTTGCTTGCTATTTTCGGTGGAGAAGGATGAGCAAAAAGATGGACATCATCTTTTCTTTATTCTAATATTAAACTAGCAATTTAGTCCACCAAACACCACCAACTTTGACCAACTTGGTCAATTCCTGTCCCCTATGAAGTCTATGGCCGGCCAAGCCAATAATGGGGGGTGTAATTGCCTTTTAAAGACCCCCCAATTTCCAATCTATGGCTATTTGGTACCTTTATCTTATAGAATGGAACTTTCGCACTTTATGCGATTTAGTCTTTTTTCGCGATTAAACATGAAATCGTTAAAATTAAGGAACCAAAATTTTTATGCACATACTATCATGCTCTGACTCATAATATAATATGAAAATAAATTTCTCTAATCTCAGATTAGTGATTCTGAGGTCACTATTCTAACTAGCCCCTAAATCGGGCTGTTACACATAGCAACTTTGATACAATGACATTAATGTTTCTCATTTGTAAATTGATCACATATCCTTTGGCTCATTTGTTTAGCCATTACTTACCCACATTTCATAGCTCAAAATATCACTTTACTCATTGCTCATTCAAGTATGTATCATATATTATCTCATCAAATCTATACACATATTCACTTTAGTAAGCTCATATAAACACTTACCTTTTATACAGATACATAATGTACTTTTCAAACGTACCTGAAGCATTTATACATTTCTCATAGTCTCTCTTTTCTCGAATTTGCCCATTGAACCATTCAGAACTAAATAGGATACTTAGAGTACTCGGAATAACCGTACAATGCCAACGTCCTAGACGTGGTCTTACATGTACTCAAATATCAATGCCACTGTCCTAGACAGGGTCTTACACGAATCAAATATGATGCCAATATCCCAGACACACGTAAATCTCATATCGATGCCAACGTCCCAGATGTGGTCTTACATGAAATCTCGAATCAACACCAACATCCCAGACGTGGTCTTACATGATCTCAAATATCGAAAACCTATGTCATAACATATGTAATCCTATATATATTCCTAGGTTCGTACGGGACTTCTCGGACATAGATACACTATCGATACTATCTAGAATTCCATGTACATAACATCTCGAGCATATTCAACACAAGCTAAATTTCATATATGCACAATTAACTCAATTCAAATGCATTTATTTGTGTAACACCCTGAACCCGGTCTAAATGCTACAACCGAGTCTGGCGTGCTACGGGAAAGAAAATGCTTTAGAAATCGGTTTGTCAACTTTGTTGGTGGAGAAAACTCTTGGATAATTTTTGGAAAACGCGTTTGAATCTGATGAAGTTTAAAACGTGTTAAAACTGGTTTTGGAAAACTCATTTGCCTTGTTGTTATTCCATATCATTTATTTAATCAATGAGCATTTATAAAAAAAAACACGTACTTATCGGGGTTTTGAAAAACAACCAATTCATATCCATCAGGTTTGCTTATCAAAAGATGTAGGAACAACCAAATTAAACATCCCAAAAATAAAAGTTAGGCGGCCTCATTACAACGATGTAAACCCAAAATTAAAATAAACAGCTAAGTTCAAACTGTAACTTTGAAATAAAACAATTGCTGAGCATGGCCACCTCGAGTCCGCTTCGGCTTCATATCCACGATCTAAGTCTGATCTGTAAAATGTAAAGGAAGGGGTGAGTCACCGAGACGTAGTGTATAAATCCCCATCCCAAGAAAACTCATGCCCTTACACAAATTCATACAATAATATGCAAGTCATGCAACCCATCCCTCCTAAGTATCCATCCGGGTCTCCCAAATCTACCCCTTGTGGTACTAAACCATTGGTGGTGCCAAACCACTGAGACTTAGTCATAATTTTGTAATATGTAGGGCCAACCCACTGTGTGATACCAAATCACTGGTGACAGTCTGATAGATCATACTTCCCCCTCCACTCATCACCCATGGCATATACTCATACAATCAATATCAGTATGACCATGCTTAACATGTTAAATCACATTTACAAATTAACAACTTACCCGGCATCCTCGCTTTTACCCAGAAGGGTATTTTCGTAACCATTGCCGTCATTCCGGCTTTTAAATAACACATAACATAAAACATATTACGTAAGAAAGTGTGTAAGAGTTACACACCTGGTTTTCGTACTACCGCTTTCACTGCTTCTATGCTACTTTGGCATTGGGTTTATAGATCCAACCCCTCCTACTGCTTGACTGTTATTAGCCGCCATAATAACCCTTTGGTCACTAAACCATTCAGATCAATAAGATCTAATAGATAATAATAGCGTTTAAAAGAATTCTTGCCTAACTATCGAATCCCGAAAAGTCCTTACGAACCCGTCACCTTCCAACCTACATTCGACCAACACCCATTTATTATACCAACCCCTTAAATACAATTATATGAGTACCATAACATATTTGACCAACCACAAATAGACAAGAAAGGCCATTCGGCCAAACCTACCATCAACCACCCACCTTCAGCTTCCAAAATCGGCACTTCTGGCTATAGCAAAATAGGATTCGGCTTCTAGGGGTACAAAGTGAAATCGACAGGCCTTAGGACAAGTGATTTGGGTTAGATCTTAATGAAAAGAAAGAGTGAAATCGCATAGAACAAAATCCCGAAACTCACCAGATTACTAAGGAGTATGCGGCTTATAGTGCACCTTCGGGAAATAGAAACGACCCTTGTAGATTTAGCTATAGAAGAGGAATATGAGCAAGAAGATTTTAGCTTTCAGAAAGATGTTGGAGAAGAGAAGAAGGCTAGAGAATTTCGGCTAGAAGAGAGAAAAGAGAGAAAAGAATTTTGGCTTGAGAGAAAGGACGAGAAAGTGAGAAAAACAAATGGAAAAGATGATCACTCTCTTTCCAAATTTCGGCTGTACACCCACACATACACAGTTGGAATTTCGGCCAACTCTGCTATCACCTGATAACCTTTATCCCTTATCTCATCATCTATTATCACATCCCTTATCTTACCTTTAAAAGAGACCAACCTCAACCCAACTCTTTTCTTCCGTTTATCAACTTTTATTACTAAATTAAAAACAAATAAAGCTCCTAAATTCTAGCCTTTATGCCGTCCATCCCCTCCCCTTTTTAGTGCCGAAATTTGACCAAACATCCTTAGGCCCCAAGTGGCCATATCAGACCCAATTCCTCCCCCCTTGTGACGCCACCTTGATGCTCACCTAAAGCACCTCAAATTTTTGGGCCACAAGCCCAGCTTGCTACTAAACATAATAATTTAAATTAAAAATACTACTAACTCTCTTTTAATCAATTTAACCCAGATTTTTAAGCCTAAACCTGAGCCCAATCACACCTCAAAGCCTTTACCTACTAACTTAACCATGTCACATACCAAATGTACAGACCTATAGAATCAGGATATTACAATTTATATATCGACTTACCTCAAATTCGGTTAACGTACGGACTTAACTATTCGATCACTTTCGACATTCCACGATCTAAGTCCGTTTACTTCGGTTCTGGATCTATACATATTCAAATTTAATCCATTTATTCACTAAATCATTCAATTCAATCCAAAAACACATATTTAGGGTAAATTACAAATTAGCCCCCACATTTTCACATTTTGACATTTTAGTCCTTATTTCACAAAATCAAAAAATATACAAAATCTCAATACACCCATGCTTAGCTGAATTCTCTATAGGTCCCTAGCAACCCATATTTTTCATTTATTTCACAATTTAGTCCTTCAAAATTTTATTTTCTCAATTTAATCCAAAATACTCAAAATCACCAAAAACTCAGACAAACTATGTTAATCTAACACACATATTTCATCACAAAAATTCACAAAGCTCATGAATTCATCCATGGCACATTTCAAATTCATCATCAATTCACAAAATTTAAGCATAAGTTTTGTAGAGCATAAAGCAACGATTACAAAAACGTAGAAATTATCAAAAATCGAATTCGAAACATACCTAAATTGAGATGAACAAGAGCTGAATACCGAACAAGCTTTTCCTTTCTCTTTTATTTGTATTTTCGGTACAAACAAGATGATAATGGCCATCTTTTATGTTTTATTTTATTAAACTTAACATAATTTCTAATTTACAAATTTAACCTTTAATAATAATATAATATAACACATAATAGTTGGTTATAAATGTCCAGTAACCATGTTAATGGTTTAATTACAACATAAGGCCACCAAATTTATAAAGACATGACACTTAAGTGCTTTTAACTTATAGCATGCAAATTTTGCATCTTTCACAATTATGTCCTTATGTCAAATTAAGCACACAAACGGACAAATTAATTCACAAAAATTTCACACATGCTAATTGATATACTATGAGCACGATTTAAATATTTTTCTGACTCAGATTTGTGGTCCCGAAACCACTATTCTAACTAGAGTCAAAACCAGACTGTTACATGAATCTTAGAAGATAGAGACATAGATGTAACCCACTAGACTGATAGTACATCAGACAGGACCCAATAAGAATTGATTCTGAATCCATTTACGGATTTTCACTTGTGATGTTCATAGTGTAGCATACCTAAATACTGAGTGGATGGCAGATTTTGTATGTGTGACTCGTACACTTTGATGTAAATAAAAGCCTGAGTTCAAATAGATAAGGAACTGAAAGCTGGTGCATTGGGTGTATGACTTCTTCAGTATGTAGTGTCATTCACAAAAGTGGAATTCATAGCCCAAATCATGGGTAAATTATATCCTCTCATTAGCATTACATGGTTGATGAAAAGTAAACATGGCCACGGGTCGTCCATCTTTGTGATTGATGACTTGATTACTAAATGATAGTCAATGACTTTTAATGAAGAAAGATGTAATAGTTGCGATGAGAAAATAGAATCATATTGGGAGAATGAATATTATCCTAAGAAGGTCAAGGATATCCTATAAGGTTAACACACTAATGATAAGGTCATTGGATGGGTATTAAATTGTTACTTTTGTAATGGTATGTTGTTGGGGAGAGCTCAGTCATGATACTATAGTGGAATGACTTCGTGACTAAATGAGTTAATAATTAATAGGCGAAAAGATAGAACTTAATTATAAAACATTTGAGCCTCAACTTCATATGTCCAATAGGTCCCTTCACTAGCTTGTTGAAACCAGAAATGAATTACGTGTTTGAATAAAAATGAATTGCGTGTTTGAATAAAAATGAATGGAATTAATATAAAAAGAGAAATCGAAAAAATTCAAGGATGATAAGGTTTTCTTCGAAATAAAGAAATGGACCCATTTGGAAATGAATGTAGGTTTCCAAAAATGAAAATGGAATTGAAACTGGAAAATTGCAATCCTATATATGATTATTTAAAAAATAATAGAAGAATGAGTTTATGTTTTTAGACTATTTTGAAGATGAAAAATGAAAATAAACCATTCAGTCATAGTGAACATGTTGAGTTATTTCATATTGAACAAATTTTCTCGAAATTTTATCGAGGGTCAAATTGTCAAAAATTTTACCGAGGTTAAAATCGTCAAAATTTTACTAGAGTAAAATTGAGATGAGAAAATTATTTAGTATGTAAATATTAAAGTTTATTTTGGGAAATAGAAAAATTGAATCGAGTTGGATGACATTATAGAATACTTGTAACATCCTGAATTGGGGTCTTTGCATTTTATGTGTTGTGTGTGAATGTTATGATTATCATGCTAGTTTAGGGTATTTTAGGGTCCAAGAATGACTTGGGGAAAAGCCAGAGTCTTGGTTGAAATTTTCTTTTTAAACACTTTAGCGGAGGAGCTTGTTGAAATGGGACTTAAGGGATTATGTTGGTGTGTGGTTGACACAAGTAAGGTGTTGGCAAGGTGGCAAGGTGACGCCACATAAGGGTTGGAAGGTGACGCCACAAGAGTAGGAGAGGGAGCAAGTTCAAGCCGCGAGGAGCTCATTTTGGGGTCCTTTTAGGTGTCAGAGAGAGCAGAGGCAGAGGTTGACTGGGACACTTCAGGATAGAGGGTGGACTAAGTCAAATAGTTTGAATGGATGGCAAGGAGGAAAAAGTGGAGTTTGAAATATTTAAAATATTTCAAACTAGTAATCAGAAGAAATTTGTGGAGAAAAAGAAGGGATGGACATCTGAGCATTGTGTTGGCCAAATTTCAAACTCTAAGGAGAGGGGGGAATCGGTTTTAGAGTGGCTAAGGTGTCCCGAAATTCTATGTAGTCACAATAGATTTTAGTTCTCAAAGTGTACATTTTCGGCTTTTGGTTAGTGAGTGCCGAAATTCTGTGTAGTTAGGTGAGTATCTTTTTGTTCATTATCGACATTTAGGGTCTTCATCCATTCTCTTTTTTTTTTCCAAGTGTGAGCCGAAACCCTCTTAAGCATTCCTTCTTTTCTGCCATAGCCGAATCTACCCTAAGTCTTGCCGAACCATTCTTCTTCTTTACCGGATCTATTGCTTCGTTTCATTCCATTTTACTCTTCTTCTCTCAATCATCTCTTTCTCAAAAGTCGAAACCCTTAACTCCATTTTCATCTCCATATCTATGCCATGGTCGAATGTCCTATGATCTTCATTCTTTTCTCCATTCTTTCCCTATAAGCCGAATCGCCGTAGATTTTTTTGCACCATATTTTCTTTTGATCTTCTCAAAAGCCGAAACTCCCACATCTCACCTATAGTCCTCTTTGTTATTGGTGACTTTTTCATCTTCTTCCCTAACCTTTGCCGATATTTTTCTTCTAGGGTGCTAAGTGTCAAAATCTATTAGGATTAGCAGAATCTTCTGTATTAGGGTAAGTGACGATTTCTCCTATATTTCACCTTTCTTTTTCGTTTTTTGGAAGCCAAAGCCGAAAGGCTAATTGGCTTGGTAAGGTTATCTTTTGATTAATGTTTGACCGTTCTTGTGTTCTCTTTTTGCGGCGACATGTCGGGAATCAAAGTAGATCAAATCGTCTAGATCTCTAAGCCGGAAATCGTTAGTTTCTGAACTCTATCTCTTTTGGGATTTCAAGGTAAAGGTGTTCTCTTTAGACTTATTAGACTCGTTATCATATTATTACCTTAACCCTATGTTATGGTTTAACAACCATATGTCATGATGGTAGCGACTATCAAGGTCTTTTGATGGAATCAAGTACCGATCAGGCGAAGGAGGGGATTGGACCCGTGAACCCAATCCCTAAGTTTAAGAAGTGAGCGGTGTTAGCAGTACGAGATTGGCCACCGGGTTATGGGCCGGCTTCGGAATAGAGTAGCAGGCGGATAGCAGTGGTTTCCGATAGTGATAGTGTTGACATAGAAAGCGTCGTATTGAGTGTTATCAGGTGTGTAAACAGTCGAAAAGGCTATAGAAACAGTCGAAATACCATTGTGGTAAAGGCAGGAAGTGCCAGGTACGCATCTGTAATTATCTTATATGAGATGGTTGTATGTGATGATATGTATTGCCTTGTTTTTAGCATGATATAGGTGTTCAATATAAATGTTGTGCATGGGATATGGGAATGTTGATAATGGGGAAGTGATAAGGTCACACGGTGATCGGTGGCTCTGCCACATTATATTAAGGTCACATAGTGATCGGTGGCACTGCCACATCTGTTATGAGGTCACATAGTGATCGGTGGCTATGCCAGAGTTGATTTTTAGGTCACATAGTGATCGGTGGCTATGCCACAGTTGATTTTAAGGTCACATAGTGATCGATGGCTCTGCCACATTTTCTAATAGTATTACTGTCAAGGCAACGTATAGCAGATGGAGGGTTAATTGTAGAAATCCCCACGGTGTGATGGTTGGTATGAGATGGCGTGTAGAGGATGGAAATACTAGGTTGGGCTGGGTTTAATGCATTCATGAATTTGTATAACATCATGTATAAGTTTAATACGAGATTGTGGGCTGTGGGCCGATTTTGGTGCCTAGTGGTTTTACACACTGAGTCTCTGTGACTCACCTATTTTCCTAAACTTTTCAGGTAATCAGTAGATCATGGATGTGGGAGCCGAGGTGAACTCGTGGAGGCCATAATATTTTATGAACTTTCACTATTTAAAGTTTTCCTTTAAAGTTTGGGTAATTTTTGATGTAATAAGGCCTCCGTAACTTAAATTTGGGTTTGACTTTAATGCTGTTATTATATATATTTTATGAATTGTCAAATATGGAGTTTTCTAAAATATAAATATATACAAACGTTTTCAAAATATTAACAAACGAATCACAAGAATAAATAATTAAACTTGAGATTTTCTTGGAACTACAAATATTATTTTCAAAAGGTCACATTTCTTCAAACCCACTAGTTTCGGTTTTCGTATCACAAAATAACCTTTCGGAATTATTAGTTTTTACAATGTTTTGCAAGTATCATTAATGCAATCATGTCCTCTTAAATTGAACTAAAACTCAAAATTTTTAAACGATCACAAGCTACTTTAAACCACCTTTTCCCGGTGACATACCAGATTCGGTCGTGATGTTTAGGTCAGATTTAGGGTGTTACATTTTGGTATCAGAGCCAGGTTACAAACACTTGGGCTGTGAAATGGGTCCAACAGTATTTTATAAAAATCATGAGAATTGGAAGAAACTATTTTTTTTTGAGCGAGATATGGCATACGAGTCCGTCGACACTCGATCCACCCAGGTAAGTGATTCTAACTATTTGGTGATATATGCCTGAAATGATTGATAGCATAGATGAGTATGTTTGTTAGCTTTAAGATACCTAAACTTTAGAGACTGAAACTGTTTGATATGTCTTACAAAAACCACTCTCTAAAGATAACTCTCATAAAATTGCTCGGTATTAAACAGTGAAAAATACTAACTCATAAAACTTCTAATCAGATTAAAACACGTCAATAGCTATGAGTACTAGGGGAAGTGGGCGTAATGTGCGTGGACGTGGTAGGGGCAGGATTACCGTATCGGAACCGGTAGGGTTTGGTCATGGGTCAGGAAATGAGATACTACCAGCTGCGGAAGCAGAGTTTCAGGATCAAACGGGTGGAGACGATGCGGTGTCTCAGGCGATGTTACGGGTTTTGGAGAGAGTTGTTGGGGCAGGTTTGGGTACAGGAGCTCAGAAATCTGTGTCGGAACGACTTCGAGCTAATGGAGCAGAAATGTTTAGGGGAGTTTCCGGCGTAGCCCCTAATGTAGCTAAGTATTGGCTGGAGGCTGTTGAGTGTATAATGGATGACCTCGATTTCACGGAGGAGGAAAAGTTAAAGGGAGTCGGGTCTCTTCTGCGGGACGAGGCGTACCAGTGGTGGCTTACGGTCAGGGATGGTACCATGGCTAACCGCATTACCTGGGATTTCTTCAAGTTGTCATTCCAGAGTAAGTACATTGGGTCAAGTTATGTAGATGCGCAGCGTAGGGCATTTTTGAATCTGGTTCAGGGGAACAAGTCAGTGGCTGAGTGTGAGGTAGAATTCTTACGCCTTAGCCATTATGCTCGAGGAATGGTGGCTACGGACCATGAGCGCTGTGTTCGGTTTGAAGATGGTCTGAGGGATGATTTGCGTGTGCTGATAGCTCCACAACGAGAAAGGGAATTTGCTGTCTTGGTGGAAAAGGCCAAGATAGTCGAGGAGGTGAAACGGTTAGAAAAGCAGAATCGAGATAGGGATGGAGGTGGTAATAAAAGGAATTCTGGATCGTCAAAGTCAGCTGGGCATTTTCAAAAGAGACCTAGGACTGATGGGCCAAGTCGGGTTGTGAGACCTGTTGCTCATAGTCAGCCTCAGATGTGTGCTCGATGTGGTAAATTCCATTTTGGAGAGTGTTGGTCCAGTAACAAAAGATGTTACAGGTGTGGATCGGCTAATCACCCGGTTAGAGACTGTCCACAGGAGCGAGACGATGCGAAGCCAGGGAATCAGGGTTATACTCAGCAGGGTAGAGGTGGTCAGCAACCACAGAGAGGTCGTGGTCCGGCTAGAGGAGGTAATGGTTTTGGTCGGGGTCGTGAAACGCCAGACAGGGGTGCAGGAAACACTGAAACGAGACAGTCGGGACTGGTCTATGTAGCTAGGCGCAGAGAGAAGGGTGATGCACCAGACGTCATAACCAGTACGTTCTTAATCTTTGGACTGCCTTTTTCTGCATTGATTGATATTGGGTCGACGCATTCATATGTTGCTAGTATGGTAGTTGGAACTTTAAGTATAGACTCTGAGATTCCTTCTAGGGGGATGATAGTAATTAGCCCGTTAAGACAGTCAGTGGTGATGAATAGACTTTATAGGGAGGTACCTTTAGAAGTTCAAGGGGTGGTTTTTCCAGCTGATCTGATGAAACTGCCGTTCGGGGAGTTCGATTTGATCCTAGGGATGGACTGGTTGGTAAAGTATCGAGCAAACCTGGACTGTGCTGCTAAACTCATGGTGGTCTGTACGCCAGAGGACGAGGAGGTGGTGGTAATAGGAGAAAGGAGGAACTATCTGTCCAACGTGGTGTCCGCCTTGAAGGCTGAAAGAATGATGATGAAAGGATGCGTGGCGTTCATAGCCTTGGTTTGTGTTTTGGAGGGTAAGGAATTGTCTGTGGGGGATGTGAGGACAGTGAAGGAGTTTTCTGATGTTTTTCCAGAGGAACTTCTAGGGTTACCCCCGGATCGCGAGGTGGAATTTGGGATTGATCTTCTTCCAGGGACAGCGCCTGTATCTATCACTCCTTAGAGAATGGCACCGAAGGAGCTAGTAGAACTGAACGCCCAGATTTAGGAACTGTTAGATCGAGGTTTTATCCGACCGAGTGTATCACTGTGGGGAGCGCTAGCACTATTTGTCAGAAAGAAGGATGGATCAATGCGTATGTGCATTGATTACCTTCAGTTGAACAAATTGACAATCAAAAACAAATACCCGTTACCCCGGATTGATGACTTGTTCGATTAGTTGAAGGGGGCTTCAGTCTTTTCCAAGATAGATTTGAGGTTAGGGTATCATCAACTCAAGATTAAGGAAGCGTATATCCATAAGACGGCGTTTCGTACTCGCTATAGGCATTACGAATTTCTGGTGATGCCGTTTGGGTTAACTAATACACCAGCACCGTTCATGGACATGATGAACCGGGTTTTCCAACCCTATCTGGACCGATTTGTTGTAGCGTTTATAGATGATATTCTGGTTTATTCAAGGTTGGAGGAGGAGCACGATGCACATCTTCGAGTGGTGTTACAAATCTTAAGGGAGAAGCAGTTGTTCACCAAATTCAGTAAGTGCGAATTTTGGCTAAGCGAAGTTACTTTTCTAGGCCATGTGGTGTCAAAAGAAGGAATCAGAGTCGACCCTTGAAAAATTGAAGCTGTGCTAGAGTGGAAGCCACCTAAGATTGTGGAAGAAATTAGAAGTTTTTTGGGACTGGCTGGGTACTATAGAAGGTTCGTTGAAGGGTTTTCTTTGATTACAACACTGTTAACCAAGTTGCTGTAGAAAGGGGTTCCATTTGTTTGGTCTGATAAGCAACAGGAGAGTTTTGAAAAGCTGAAGAAGATTTTGACGGAGGCTCCGGTGTTGATTCAGCCAGAGGCTGGGAAGGAGTTTGTGGTTTATTGTGATGCGTCACACACGGGTTTGGGATGTGTGTTAATGCAAGATGGAAAGGTGGTAGCGTATGCGTCTCGACAGTTGAGATCGCATGAAGCTAATTACCCCACGCATGATTTGGAGTTAGCGGCGGTGGTGTTTGCTCTGAAGAGTTGGAGGCATTACCTGTATAGGGAGAAATCTGTTATCTATACAGACCACAAGAGTTTAAAATACCTTCTCACCCAGAAGGAATTGAATTTGAGGCAGCGGCGGTGGATCGAGCTATTGAAGGATTACGATTGCTCGATTGAGTATCATCCTGGTAAAGCTAACGTGGTGGCGGATGCATTAAGTCGTAGGGTAATCTCTGACTTGAGAGCAATGTTTGCTCACCTTAGTTTGTACGATGATGGGAGTATATTAGCTAAACTGCAAGGGAAACCTTCTTGGGTCAGTCAGATTAAAGAGAAGCAGTGGGCCGATGAGTTGCTGAAGTCAAAATTTCAGTTGGGATCAGGCGATGGAACCACGGAATTCAGTGTGAATAATGATGGGGCAGTGTGTTTTTTGAGGGAAGGTTTGCATGCCAAGGGATCCTGAGTTAAGGGGTAAGATTTTACAGGAAGCACATAGCAGCATATACGCTATGCATCCTGGAGGAAGTAAGATGTATCTGGATTTGCGAGAATAGTTTTTGTGGCCGGGGTTGAAGCGAGAGGTAACTGAACTTGTAAGTAAGTGTTTGACGTGTCAGCAGGTAAAAGCAAAACATCAGTTGCCTTCAGGGTTGTTGCAGCCTATTAAGATTCCGCAGTGGAAGTGGGAAAAGATCACGATGGATTTTGTTAGTGGGCTACCCCTTACGCCTACTAAGAAAGTTGCGGTTTGGGTGATAGTTGATCGTTTGAAGAAGTCTGCTCATTTCATACCGGTTCGGGTTAACTATTCTCTTCAAAAATTAGCCAGGTTGTGTATAGCTGAGATCGTGAGGTTGCACGGGGTACCAGTGTCTATCATCTCGGACAGGGACCCTAGGTTCACGTCAAGGTTTTGGAAGGCATTGCATCAAGCTTTGGGGACAAACTTAGATTTCAGTACAGCGTTCCATCAGCAATCGGATGGGCAGTCGGTGACAGTAATTCAGATCCTAGAAGATATGTTGAGGGGATGTGTCCTAGACTTCAGAGGTAGTTGGGAATAATTCCTATCATTGGCAGAATTTGCATACAACAACAGTTACCAATCTAGTATTCAGATGGCACCGTACGAGGCGTTATATGGTCGGAATTGTCGTACTCCAACTTGTTGGACTGAGTTGGGTGAGCGTCAGGTATTGGGCCCAGAATTGGTTGCTAAGATGGAAGAGAAGGTTAAGCTAGTTAGAACTCGGTTGAAAGAAGCATCCGATAGGCAGAAGTCCTATGTTGATCTTAAGCGCAAGGATATAGAATTTGAAGTGGGTGACCAGGTGTTCTTAAAGGTTTCACCACCGAAGAAGGTGTTAAGGTTTGGACGGAAGGGTAAGTTAAGCCCTAGGTTCATCGGGCCTTATCGGGTGTTGAAGTGTGTGGGACCAGTAGCCCTCGAGCTACCTGTACAGTTAATTCAAATTCACAATGTATTTCATGTTTCTATGTTAAGGCGCTACCGTTCGGATCCATCTCATGTTGTGCCAGTAGAAGAGATTGAAGTAAGGCCTGATCTATCTTTCGTAGAGGAACCAGTTCGGATTTTGGATCGTAATGTCAAGGTGTTACGTAGGAAGACAATTCTGTTGGTTAAGGTTCTATGGCGGAATCATGGTTCAGAGGAAGCTACGTGGGAACCCGAGGAGTCGATGCAATAGCAATACCCTCATCTCTTTTGACCAGGTAACTTCGGGGCCGAAATTATTTTAAGGGGGTAGAACTGTAACATCCTGAATTGAGGCCTTTGCATTTTATTTGTTGTGTGTGAATATTATGTTTATCATGCTAGTTTAGGGTATTTTAGGGTCCAAGAATGACTTGGGGAAAAGCCGGAGTCTTGGTTGAAATTTTCTTTTTAAGCACTTTAGGGGAGGAGCTTGTTGAAATGGAACTTAAGGGATTATGTTGGTGTGTGGTTGACACAAGTAAGGTGTTGGCAAGGTGGCAAGGTGACGCCACATAAGGGTTGGAAGGTGACGCCACAAGAGTAGGAGAGGGAGCAAGTTCAAGCCGCGAGGAGCTCATTTTGGGGTCCTTTTTGGCGTCAAAGAGAGCAGAGGCAGAGGTTGACTGGGACACTTCAGGATAGAGGGTGGACTGAGTCAAATAGTTTGAATGGATGGCAAGGAGGAAAAAGTGGAGTTTGAAATATTTAAAATATTTCAAACTAGTGATTAGGAGAAATTTGTGGAGAAAAAGAAGGGATGGACATCTGAGCATTGTGTTGGCCGAATTTCAAACTCTAAGGAGAGGGGGGAATCGATTTTAGAGTGGCTAAGGTGTGCCGAAATTCTGTGTAGTCAGCATAGATTTTAGTTCTCAAAGTGTGCATTTTCGGCTTTGGTTAGTGAGTGCTAAAATTCTGTGTAGTTAGGTGAGTATCTTTTTGTTCATTATCGACATTTAGGGTCTTCATCCATTCTCTTTTTTCTTTTTTTTTTCCAAGTGTGAGCTGAAACCCTCTTAAACATTCCTTCTCTTTACATTTCTGCCATAGCCGAATCTACCCCAAGTCTTGCCGAAATCATTTTTCTTCTTTACCGGTTCTATTGCTTCGTTTCATTCCATTTTACTCTTCTTCTCTCAATCATCTCTTTCTCAAAAGTTGAAACCCTTAACTCCATTTTCATCTCCATATCTATGCCATGGCCGAATGTCCTATGATCTTTATTCTCTTCTCCATTCTTTCCCTATAAGCCGAATCCCCGTAGATTTCTTTGCACCATCTTTTCTTTTGATCTTCTCAAAAGCCAAAACTCCTACATCTCACCTATAGTCCTCTTTGTTATTGGCGACTCTTTCATCTTCTTCCCTAACCTTTGCCGAAATTTTTCTTCTAGGGTGCTAAGTGCCGAAATCTATTAGGATTAGCCAAATCTTCTGTATTAAGGTAAGTGAAGATTTCTCCTATATTTCACCTTTCCCTTTCGATTTTTGGAAGCCAAAGCCGAAAGGCTAATTGGCTTGGTAAGGTTATCTTTTGATTAATGTTTGACCGTTCTTGTGTTCTCTTTTTGGGGCGACATGTCGAGAATCGAAGTAGATCGAATTGTCTAGATCCCTAAGCTAGAAATCGTTAGTTTCTGAACTCTATCTCTTTTGGGATTTCAAGGTAAGGGTGTTCTCTTTAGACTTATTAGACTCGTTATCGTATTATTACCTTAATCCTATGTTATGGTTTAACAACCATATGTCATGATGGTAGCAACAGATAAGGTCTTTTGATGGAATCAAGTACCGATCAGGCGAAGGAGGGGATTGGACCAGTGAACCCAATCCCTAAGTTTAAGAAGCGAGTGGTGTTAGCAGTCCGAGCTTGGCCACCGGGTTGTGGGTTGGCTTCGCAACAGAGTAGCAGACGGATAGCAGTGGTTTCCATTAGTGATAGTGTTGACATAGAAAGCGTCGTATTGCGTGTTATCAGGTGTGTAAACCCTAACACACTTTATTTAATTGTAATACTAATTGTATGGGCTGAAAAGCCGGAAAAGACTGTGGAAACAGTCGAAATACCATTGTGGTAAAGGCAGGAAGTGCCAGGTACGCATCTGTAATTATCTTAAATGAGATGGTTGTATGTGATGATATGTATTGCCTTGTTTTTAGCATGATACAGGTGTTCAATATAAATGTTATGCATGGGATATGGGAATGTTGATAATGGGGAAGTGATAAGGTCACACGGTGATCGATGGCTCTGCCACATTATATTAAGGTCACATAGTGATCAGTGGCGTTGCCACATCTGTTATGAGGTCACATAGTAATCGGTTTCTATGCCACAGTTGATTTTCAGGTCACATAGTGATCGGTGGCTATGCCACAGTTGATTTTAAGGTCACATAGTGATCGGTGGCTCTGCCACATTTTCTGACAGTATGACTGTCAAGACGGCGTGTAGCGGATGGAGGGTTGATTGTAGAAATCCCCACGGTGTGATGGTTGGTATGGGATGGCGTGTAAAGGATGGAAATACTAGGTTAGGTCGGGCTTAATGCATTCATGAATTTGTATGACATCTTGTATAAGTTTAATACGAGATTGTGGGCCGTGGGCCAGTTTTGGTGTTTAGTGGTTTTACACACTGAGTCTCTGTGACTCACCCCTTTCCCTAAACTTTTCAGGTAATCAGTAGATCATGGATGTGGGAGCCGAGGTGGACTCGTGAAGGCCATAAAAGACGTTATATTTTATGAACTTTCACTATTTAAAGTTTTCCTTTAAATTTTGGGTAATTTTTGATGTAATAAGGCCTCCGTAACTTAAATTTAGGTTTGACTTTAATGCTGTTATTATATATATTTTATGAATTGTCAAATATGGAGTTTTCTAAAATATAAATATATACAAACATTTTCAAAATATTAACAAACGGATCACAAGAATAAATAATTAAACTTGAGATTTTTTCGGAACTACAAATATTATTTTCAAAAGGTCACGTTTCTTCAAACCCACTAGTTTCGGTTTTCGTATCACAAAATAAACTTCCGGAATTATTAGTATTTATAATGTTTTGCAAGTATCATTAATGCAATCATGTCCTCTTAAATTGAACTAAAACTCAAAATTTTGAAACGATCACAAGCTACTTTAAACCACCTTTTCCCGGTGACATACCAGATCCGGTCGTGATGTTTAGGCCGAGTTTGGGGTGTTACAATACTAGGTCAAAAAGGCTTAGGGAGTACTCGTTAGCTAGAGAGTCGCTTCAGTGGCTAATGTAATGCTTCAAATTCGGGTTGGCTCATCCTGATCAAGTTTGGGGTGCCACATGTATTATTATTCCTAAAGAGGGAGTCAGCCATAGTAGTTTGCCAGTATAAGACATATTCTTAGTTATGGAAGGTACAAGTGTTTGTGGGTCTAAGGTTGTCAAAACTATGAAGGGTCCAAGTCTGAATTATCTAGTAAGCACCATATATATAAATAATATTATGTCTTATTCTAGGGTTAATTGGAATTTGAGTCATTGGTTATATTGGGCTTTCTTGCATTATGTAACATAGACGTTTGAGATTCTTGCGTTATGTAACATAGAAATTTGAGTTTCTTCTTAGCCATCTGGAACATTTCATCATTAATATGAGCTTGTTTCTAATTTGATTCAGGGTACGATTTGACTAGAAGTCTGATAGGTGTCCAACTTAGTATGGGATTATGCCAAATGCAATATTAATTAGTACGTATTCGTAAAGAAATAGTATCTGTGAATAACCAATCTGAGAAATGTGTAGTATAAGATTGATGAGGAAATCCTTTAAAAGTGGGTTATATATAGATATTCTTCTAAGATGTACCTTCGTTAAAAGAAAGGTAGAAATCATTTGGTCAGCCTTGGAGTCAGCCAAGTAATGAAGTAGGAGTCGACACGTTAAGTATGGTACTTGGGATATTGGTATACATATCCGATATTATGAATGTATTCACCAAATACGGAATAGTAATCCAAAGTCTTTAGGAAGAAGAGTTCAACTACAAAGGTTCCAAGGTATTTTGTATTCAAACTCACTGAATGCATGTGAACTTTTAAGTGTTTTGTTCATGTTTTAGGTGGGGCAGTTTAAATGAGTTCTCCGGGAGAGACCAAGTTAGGATTGTGCCAGGGAAACGATGAGCAGGGATACTATACATATAGAACATATCTTAGGAGTATGGTGTTTAGTTCTCTATGCCAAGAGAGTCTATTTTTAACAATCTGTTGTGTTGTAATGTACTAACTTTAAGAGTTGGATGTATTCTTGAACGTTTTCCTTCTTTCTTTTGCTTAGAAAACTTTTACAATAATAATATGAAATAAGTTGAAAAAGTAATATGCATAGATGAATTTAAAAATTTATGTTAAGTACTCATATGTGGTAACATCCAATATTCAGATCTAGTTATTCGAGTGAGGTAGAGGGTGTTGTATTAAGTATGTAATATTAGCATTAAAATTTATACCTTAAGTAAACATGTATATCTAATCCACTTGTCTACCATAAACTTGTAACTCAGAGTTACCAAACCTTTCATCTCAATATAAAGATGTTATGTGTACGGAACTGACATCAACTCATCCCTCTTCAAGGCAATCTACAGAGACATTTCATTTCAACTATAATAATAACATTTTAATAAATTTTCAATATCAAACATACCCTTATCAGTCCTATTTCCAATTTAATGCTTCTAATATCACCTAATTCATTCGTTTCAATTAATCTACAATCAATTTCAGGTTTAATACAAAAGCTCAACACTGTAACACCCCTGACCCTGCACGGTTGTCAGACCTGAGCTACAAGATGCTACACTATTACTAGAGCAATCACATGTAAATCTCAAAAGTAATTTATTTAGTCATCAATTCTTATCATAAATGCATGCACATTATAGTATACAACTTAAACTAAAAATCATTTGAGCTTACAAAAGTTCCTTTTTTTTTAACTCAAATTTGAAACATGACTAAACTGAATTATTTCAAAATGGTAGAAAAGGGTATTGTAATGTATAGGGATTGGTATCGCAATATCAGGAACAATATCTAAACATCAATTAAAATTAGATAGGTATCGCGATAACTAAGTTATAGTATCGTGATACTAGAGACAGTCACTATGTCCTATTTTTGGTAAAATGTTATTTGATACCTATTTTAAGCCAATCTTTTCAAAACTCATTTGATGCATAGATGCACCTTATTTCCTGCACAGAACCATTCAAATATGCATACTACAACATCATTTACTTTTGATCGAAACAACCAATTGAACATATCTTAATTTAATACCAAAACACATCCAACAACTTCTTTTAAATACAACTAGTTGTCTATGCTTTCAAGCTTATCAAAACATCTTTTAACCATTCCATATCCTTATTTAAAACATACCATTTGCACATTCAAATGAACCATTCAAACATTATTCATATGGTCTCAAATTATGACCAAGACATGTCATAATACATATATATGTAATAACATATCACAATGCATATACTAGCCAAGTTCAAACCAACTATTAAAATTTAACTAACACACTAATAACTCCTATGTATATAACATAGACCATTCCAAATACAAGCCATATTCAAGATTCAAAGTACCAACATTCAAGGCATATTCATACTAACATAAACATTCAAAAAGCATATCTAATACACATACAATTAACTATATGCATCTTATTTACACACTTCAACTTCAATCATCCATTTAGCTAAACAATCCCTTTTCAAGAATACATGTAAATCTTTAACCAATTAATAAATAGTTTTAATACCAATTCACGTTTCAATTATCAAGTCATATATAGTTAAATGCATTCAAATTATTACCCAAAACATACCACCTTTCACATGTACTAACACATCATCTATTAGTATTTAAGATGAATTCAAAGTATACCAACTTCAAATGTCAATCTTGCAAAGCATATTACATGCCTTATCAAATGCAACTCAATATTTCAAACATGGCAACGTATAGGGATTCCACTAGGTACATACTTTATTATATACTATCACAACTCATATTCAATTTCGTGTATCAATTAATTCATACAACTTTCTATTATATTCAATATGTTCCTTGTCTTGATATTCACTTTCATCATTAGCATTTTTAGCTCAATATCTATTAATAGCTTACCTTAATATTATATAATGCATTATATCATGAATATGCTTTAACTAAAATTAGTTCCGGGTCATAGAAATACAAACTGAAAGCTTGCATCACTTGATGTCGACTCTCGCCTTTTCTTTCCCTTTCGATGATCCTGCGTTTGTTTTTAGTTACACATAATAATTCAGTAATGGCATAATATCAACTTCTATCCAAATCATATTCAATTACAAGGTCATGCATATTTTAAAAATTATTCAATTTAACCTCTATCTCAATAATCAGTCAAATTCATACCAATATGATTTGATCGGTCATAATCAAATATCAATTCATTAAATATCCCAAACTAAAATTCATAATATTCAATTCATCAGTCAATTTATCATTTCTTTACGATTTAGTTCATATCTCACCTTTTTGTACCAAAATGTAAAAATTCAAATTACTATCAAACATACTCAAGTTCATAATTCAAGTATACAAAAATTTAAATATAATCATACCATATGAACTTACCTAGTTAAATCAGCAAATAAGTTGAAACTTTAAGGACTATTCAACAATTTTGTCTTTTCTTCAATTATTTCCGTGTAACACTCCAATACCCAGCCTAGACGTTATGACCGGATCTAGCATGTCACATAGAAGGGTAAATTGAAAACTGCGTGTTCGTTTAAAATGTTGCGTCTCTTTAAAAACCCTGAGTTTCGTTGTTTGTTTGTTAAAACCCCGATTTACTTAGCGTCCCTTTTATAAAGTTGTTATTATTTTGAAAAGACTGTTTTTGTTATGAAGATTGAACTTGAATCGTTGCGGAAACGTGATATTTTGAAAAAACGATTATTAATGTTTAAAAAAAACCCCGCATTTATAAATTTAATGGTTATTAATGGAAACTTAAAAGAAATTAAACCAGCGGCCTTATTACAACAATATTAACCCAAAATAAACTAATTTTAAAGTAAAGCAAAACGAAAATTTACTAAGTCACGAGAAATATTCCGGTGTATGGCCACCACAGAGTCCTCCGTCGCTCCAAATCCTCTAACGCTGGTGATCACCTGCAAGGTTAAAGCAGAGGGGTGAGTTACGAGAACTCAGTGTGTAACCCCTAAATGGTCACTAACTGGGCCCAAGCCCATATGACATCAAACAGGGTCTAGGCCCTTTTATCATGATAATGCAAACAATGAAATGCAATGTAACCCAACCCAATCCAACCAATCACACCCCCGTACCAACCAATCGTCACCTATGGGGATCAAGTCAACCCACCCCGCCAATCACACCAATAATGCAGATGAGCTGCTAATCGCAATATTTGTGGTTGAGCCACTAGAGTCATAGTATATCAATATGTGGCATAGCCACTGAAACAGTATGCGGCAGAGCCACCGGGCAACACTTCTCTTCAGTCATTATCCCGCTCCATGCAATATGATAAAATGTCATGTATCAATGTGTAAAAGTGTAAATAAAAATCATACACAAGATATTTAATCATAATTAAGAGTATAACAGTCATTTTCACCCACTCGGGGGTAGTTCAGTAATTTTACCCATCGAGGGTATTTTAGTAAATTCGCAACCCAGGGGTATTTCGACAATTTACCCTCCAAGGGTATTTTCGTAATTTCGCAACCCAGGGGTATTTTGGTAATTTACCCTTCAAGGGTATTTTGGTAATTTCGCAACCTAGGGGTATTTTGATAATTTACCCTCCAAGGGTATTTTGGTAATTTTTGCATTCAACGGCTTTTCCGAAGGCCTACTGTCGCCTCGAGCGACACAGTACTCTTTTTAAGCCACTATAGACTTAATGGGCCTAAAATCCATCTTAGGCCCAATGGGGCCCACACACTCGTGTGGCCTATTTCGCTCGATTTCAGTCTCAGATTTGCAGATTTGGCATTCAGAGTTATCATTCGATAGTTTTTCTAACAGTTTTGCCCAAGTGGGCTGGATAGCCTGTTGGGCCCATTTGGCCCGTTTCAGCTCGGTTAGGCCCGTTACAGCCTCGGTATTGCGAGAGTGTTCGTGACACTCTCCACGACTTAACGTCACGATTTGTATCCCGATTTACCACTACGAGCACTCGCACGATCGAGTGGTTACAGTTGCCAGCTTTTTGGCTTTTCGACTTTTGGTCGTTTCACAATACACCACATGCAATCATCGAAATGGGTGTGAGATTACACACCTGATCTAGACTAGCGAAAGTATTACTCCTCGCTTCCCCCTAGAATAACCATAATCAAAAGTTAGCCTTAACTTCTTAAAAGATTTCGTGACCCAAATTACTACTCCACTTGGTTCACTTACCGCGAATCGTGTTTCCCTCCAACCGAGTATCAATTAATAGGCTTTACTTTATCCTTGGATAAAGTGAACAAACCCTATATTGATTGATGCACAAGGGGTGTTAGCATCTGCCAATATTCGGCATCAGGAGAATTGAACATTAACTAGCACTACTTACCCTTAAAATCGGCAACAGCAGATCCTTAGAACAAGAGGAGTTTAACCACACGCTGCTCTCAAAGACGACGTTTAACTAGAGAGAAAAGAAAAGATTAAAATGCACATAAGATTAGAAGAAGTAAATACAGCCTTCCTCAACCTAATTAACTCAATACCGAGAAGAGAAAAAATATCACTAAGATCAACAGTACCCGATAAGGAAGGGTTCGACAATTGATCCCCCAAAGAATTTAGGCCCTTACTAAATGTCACCTGAACAATTTGAGCAAGATAAGAATGAATAAATTTGGCCTCTAACCTTGCTGAATGGAGAGGGGAGGTTTTTCATCACGAAAAGTAACACCACGAACCGACCATGAATGTGGGAAAAGATGGTGGGAATTCGGCTTTTGGAAGAGGAAGAAATCAGCAAGATGATGAAGGTAAAGAAGAAGGGTGCGTTGATATCGTTTAGGGAAAGAAGAGAAGTGATCATTTTAACCAAAAGAGAAGTGTAGGGAAAAATAATGAAAGCACGAAAATTGGCAGAAGTCAGATAAGCAAAGAAACCCGAAAATGCTTGAGTTGCCAATGCTCAAAAATGCAAAAAAGCCTAGACAGCCTAGAGGAATTCGACACCTATACCACACTAGCTAAAAATGCCAAAACACCACTCCCTTAGCCATTTCTCCTCTCCCCCTACACTCACACATTCGGCCAGCGACCTCCACTTTCCAAATCCCATGATTCCCTCCATAATTCTCCCCTACACTTACTCTCCTTCACTCATAAAAACTGTTTGACCAGTTCAAACCTTCACCAAATAGAATTCCACTCCAACTCCACCTCCTCACCTTCTTGAGCACAAAATAAAACTCCCAAATGCTGCATGTGGGACTCTAACACTCTCCCTTTCTGCTTCCCTTGTGATGCCACACCACTAGGCCACTAGACTCCTTGTGTCTCCCACATGCACCCAATTATTCTTAAGTCCTACTGCCTATCAGCCCTATCCCCTAAAAGGCCAAAAATGAAAATTCTTCCTATGGCCTAACTTGAATCTGTGACTTCATAGATGTAACATCCTAATTAATGGGCCTTTGCGTTTAATGTGCTGTGATGTTTATGTTATCTCTAATGTGTAATTAGTGTGTTTAAGAGGTTCAGATTGGGCTGAAGGATTGAGCCAAGGCCTTAGTCAAATTTTCTACTTGGGCGCTCTAGTGGAAAGCCAGTTAGGATAGGGCTTAAAAGATGTTATCTGTGTTTTAAGACACAAATGGGCTTGTGGCCTAGTGGCAAAGTGGCGCCACTTAGAGAGTAGGGAGGTGGCGTCAGATGAGGAGGTCCAAGGTTCGAGTCGCATTACCCACTTATTTTTAAATGTTTTTTGGCGTCAAAGGAGAGGAGAGTTGGGGGCGGCAAGGATGCTTGAAATTAGGAGATTAATAGAATGAATAATGTGGATAATGTGGCTGATAAAGTGACTGATAAAAGGGAGGAAGAGGTGGTGTTATACATGCCACTTGAGGATGAGTGATCAGATGAAGATAAGGGAGAAAATTTAGGAGTTATTTGCTGATCAGCAGTGGTGGCCAAATTTCCATCTCTTGGAGGGGGGAGAAATCAGTTTTGTTATACTATGGTGGTGTCGAAATTCCCTTTATTAGTTGATCAATTTTAAGTTATCAAAAGGGGCATTTTCAGTTTTTGAGAGGTAGTTGGCGAAATTTTGATTAAATAAAGGGGATATCACTTCAATTCCAGCACTTGAATCCTATTTTCTTTTTTCTATTCTCTCATCTTCACTTCTAGCAAAAGCCGAAAATCCATTATTCTTTTTCTGTTTTCTTCTACAAAGCTGAAACCACCCAATTTCTTCTCAAAGATCTTTCCTTCAAAAGCCAAACTCAAACTTTCTTCTCATCTCCATAGCCGAATACTTCGTATTCTCTTTTGCCGATCTCTTCACTAAAAGCCGAATCTATATAGATTTCTTTCTATCATCTTCTCTTTTTGATCTTCTCAAAAGCCGAAATCTTCTGGGAGTTGCCAAATTCTCTGTAAAGGTAGGTGCCAATTTCTTCTGATCTATTCTTTTTCTCTTTCAATTTTTAGAAGACAAAGTCAAAAGGCTAATGGATTGTTGGTTTCTTGTGTTTACGTGTTGGGCGATAATGGGAATCGAAGTAGATCGTCTAGATCTAAAAGCCGAAAATCACTAGTCTCTAAACTCCATCTCTTTTGGGATTTCAAGGTAAGAGGTTCTCCTTAGATTTTTGCTAGGTTTGTTTATCATAATCGTAATCTTAACCCTATGATATGGATTAACAACTACATGTTGTGATGATAGCAATTGATAAGGTCTTGTGATGGAATCACATGTTGTTCAGGCGAAGAAGGGGATTGGATCTGTAAACCCAATCCCTAAGTTTAAGAAACAAGCGGTGTCAGCAGTTCGGGATTGGCCATCGGGTTGTGGACCGGCGTCAGAACAAAATCTTAGACAGTTAGCAGTCGTATCGGCTTCTGATAGTATCGACATAGAAGGTCTCGTCTTGACTGTAATCGGATGTGTAGATCTCTAACACACTAATTTATCTGTACTATATATGTTATGGGCTAAAAGTCAGAGAAAGGTTGTATGGACAGTCGTATTACCCCAAAAGGGTAGGCATGGGATGCCAGGTACGTAATCATAGAAACTTCTCTATGTGTATCGATGTATGTAAAGACCAATGATCTTTTAGGTATTATTTTGTTTTGATTCTACATGGATGTATGCATGGGATGGGATTGATATGATGAAGGGGAAGAGCATGTTAAAAGGTCACTTAGTGATCGGTGGTTAAACTATAATATGTACATTTAGGTCACAATAGTGATCGGTGGCTCTGCCACACTTGATTATAAGGTCACACAGTGATCGGTGGCTCTGTGATAGTGGATTATAAGGTCACATGGTGATCGGCATTATAACTGACAGCATGACTGTCGATATGGTGTGTAGCGGTTGCTGGGTTGATTGTAGAAATCCCCGAGGTGTGATGGCTGGTACGGGCTGGTGTGTAGAGGATGGACTTTTAGGTTGGGTTGGGCCATGTTGCATGTAAATATTCTGTTGCCATTGTGTGTGGGCCAAGGCCCATAATGTGTTTTTAGGCCTCAAGCCTTTTAAGTGTTTTCGGGATTTGTACACTGAGTCTTAGTGACTCACCCCTTTATTTTCCCTGACTTTTCAGATGAGCAGTAGATCGTGGACATGGGAGTCGAGGCGGACTCGAGGGCCATCAAGTTCTTTTATTTTCATAAACCATTTTCAGTTTTCCTTTAAGTTTTTAATTTTGGGACTATTTATGTAATAAGGCTCCATAGCTTAGGTCTAAATTATAATTGTTAATGTCTTTATTCTATTTCTTTTTTTAAAATTTAAATTTTATGTTCAAAGACTTATCTATAAGAAGTAATAATATGGGATTTTCCAACACGTTCAAAGAAAAAGCAAAGGTTTTCTTCAAATATCACTTATTTTAGCGAATACCTAAATAAGCAAACTGAATTTCCAAAAATCATCCAAGTGAAGTTTTTAACGTTAAACCCCGTAGCATACAAGATCTGGTCGTAACGTTTGGGCCGGGTTTGGGGTGTTACAATAGGAACCCCGTAACCTTCCAAAATCACCATCCTAACAAGCCCAACTTGAGATAATGCCGTTCTCATATTCCCAAAAAATTCTAGAATGCTTCCACGCTCGGGGCCCAATAAGCCCAATTCTCCTAGGCCCAATTCGGGGCGTTACATTCCGATTTAGTCCAATTTTTTATCTATACAATTATTCAATTCAATTTATAAATTTCACACAACTTATATCATCCTATTATGTGCATATATTAGTCCAATTTCATTATCCAGATGCCCCCTATAGTTTTGCGTTTTATTAAATTTAGTCTCTAAAACCGAATTTGCCATAACTTTCAAATTTGAGTTTTGATTTCGAAACCGATTTCAATTGCATCCTTCTATAGCCCTATATTATCAATAATTATAGAAATATTACACCCATTTTGAAAATTATGTACTTTAATCCTTTTGTTAAAAAAAATTAGCAATTAAATTTTACAAACTAGTCCTTTTTTTTATTTCAAAGCCTAAAATCTATCAATTTAACACCTAAAACTTTTAATTCTCAACTATAACAACTTTTGAAACTTTAACAATTTAACGAATTAAGACATGACTTAACTAAATTAAACTTTCACGATTTCAAAATTATAAAAATTACAAAAAAAAAAAACTAAATTTTACTAACCAATTTAGTACCAGGCTAAAAGTTTCCTATCTTCCTTCTTCAAAATTCGGTGATGAGAATGAGAAAGAGCTTTTTTTTTCTCTTTCTCTCCACTAGCTTCATTTAACCTTATTTTATTAATATTCTTTTATGTTTTATAATTTAGTTATAATTTTATAATATATAATACCATACACATTTACAAGCCACTGTCCACCAAATCCCTAAGTTGTATAATTGTCATTTTAGACCCTAGTTTATTTTGTAATTAAATTTTTTATAGTAATTGAATTTTACCACTTTTACAATTTAGTACTTTTACCTTAATTAACCACTAATTCGATAAAATTACCTATCTAAAATTAAATTTACATCTATAATGATACCGTTAATATTTACGAGTTTACGGAAAGGGGTCTCGAAATTGCATTTTTCAATACCACTAACTTTATGATCCTTACACTTTTGTCTTAATTAACTATCAATTAAACAAAATTATTAGACCAAATTTTAATATATTTCTATACTAGTCTCATAAATATTAAATAATAATATTTACGAACACGATTTATGTAAATGATATTTCAGATTCGTAATTTCTAACACCACTGGAAATCGGGTCGTTACACATGTCCATTGGTTGATTGTTTAAACTATAAATTAGCCTGAAAGTAAATAATTTAGGTTGTTTATATTTAGATCAGTTAGTTCAGTTTATTAGATTGTAAATAGGAAAAAAAAGATAAGTGATAAAGGTAAATACAAATAGGTATTTATGTTTGTTGAAGTATAGGATGTTTAAATTAAAACTATTCAGCAAATAAATTAACTGTTATTGAAACGGTGCTTAAGTTAAAATGAACTGTGGAAACAAAAGCATTGTGAGGGCTAAAAGCATTGCGAATGTGATAAAAGCATAGAACAAGATAAAAGTCAAGAGAGTGTTGAGTGCTCACAGTGAAATAAAAATATGAGAAATTTAAAAAAATCTCACTCATATTGGCACAAAAACTCATAAGTGCTTATACTTATAAATATGGTGAGCGTTCAATCGAATCGAATTGAATAAAAATATTTTGAGTTCATCAAGTTGACGGATATTATTTTATCATCCAAACTCGATTTGAAATTTTCTTGAATCAAGTCGAGTGAGATGGATTTCAAATCAAATAGACTCGAATATATTTGTTCGAGTTAAGTTAAAAAAATGACTTTGGGTCCTTGTAGCTACTACCAACCACCGTAATCAAATTTGTCCACCGTAATTAAATTTCTTATTAGTTTTCATCCCCTCATAATTTATTTATTAATCTTTTATATACGTGTTGGCTTCTTTAGTTGCTTTAATTATCTTTTGATTCTTATCACCATGTATTTTAAAATTAAAAAACATATTAAATGTAAAAAATTTGATTTTTTTAATAA
The DNA here is from genome assembly GCA_025503065.1 of Gossypium bickii. Taxonomy (NCBI): domain Eukaryota; kingdom Viridiplantae; phylum Streptophyta; class Magnoliopsida; order Malvales; family Malvaceae; genus Gossypium; species Gossypium bickii. Next base: position 26,484,336 of record CP106714.1, on the reverse strand, counting down.
AATTTATTTTAAAGATAAAATGTGAAATTGATACTAACAAAAAATTTTAACATGAATACTTTAAGTCATAATCAATAATTCAATTTTAATAGAAATTGGTAAAGATTCAACATGATTAAAGAATTCAATAATATAAATAGTTGACATAAATTCAAAAAAAACTTTTTGAGGTTTAGGATGAAGTAAAAGTTTTGAGGGAAAGCAAAAGAAAAAAATGTAACACCCCAAACCCGGCCTAGACGTTATGGCCGAATCTGGCGATGTCACATGACAGTGCTCTTAGAAATCGTAACTATGTTAAAACCATTTTTAGGTATCTTTGGTTATCGTCAAAACGTGTCATGTATTTGTTCGTTATCCATTTTCAAAACATTATACGTTGTGGAAGTTTTTAAAACGATTCGCAAGGTCGTATGTATTTGATAAAACCTTTGTTTATTTTGAAAACTCGCGGTTTGTCCTACTGCTAGTTATAAAACAATAATCCCAAGTTTTAAACATAAATCTGAATGACCTTATTACATAAAATTTACCTCAAATATAACCAAATCATAATTAAAAATAAACTATAAATAAGTGTCAAGAACCGTGGTTACCGCCGAGTCCTCCGCTGCACTGATCCATCTACTGCTGGGGATTACCTGTACAAATTAAACAGAAAAGGGTGAGTTTTTGCAAGCTCAGTGTGTAATGTAACATCCCGAAATTGGGCCTAGTAGGATTGGGCCCAATGGGCCTTGGGCGTAGGAATGTTTAAAATTTTTGAGAATATGAGAATGGCATTATTGCAAATTGGACTTATTAGTTAAGTGAATTTGGAAGGTTACGAGGTTTCTAGGAAGTTCCGGGTTCAAGATGGGCTATAGGAAAAATGTTGTGTTTAAGCATTTAAGGAGAGTAGGCAAGTAGCATCAAGACTTAAGGAAATAAGTGTGCATTTTACTAGCACAAGGAGCCTATTGGTAAAGTGGCAAGTGGCGTATGAAGTGTACTAATGGTCTAAGGTTCGAATCCCACTTGATGCTAAATTTTGACTATTTCTTTTGTATTCCTTCCCTAAGTGTCGGCCATGGGTGTATTTTTGGTAAGGTGGACATTTTAATTTTGGCAAGGTGGCTAAGGAAATATGGTAAGGAAGAATGGATGGTAAGGAGTAAAAGTAAAGGGAAGGAATAGGGAACATGTTGGCATTTTTCGTGGGTGATGTTTTGGAAAGGTTTTATTTGGTCTATGTTCATCTTTTGGAAAAGATGATAAAGGTTTGGGAAAGGGAGAGGGTAGCCGAATTTTGATGGGAACATTTTGATAGTTTTGGTGCTTGTTAGGCCTAATTCCTTTTGGCATCCTTTGTGTTCATTCTTCCAACTTCTCCTCTCATTGCCGCAACTTCAAGACAATAGTGGGCATTTTCTCTTTTCTTTCTTGTCTTGCCGAAAACACCTAGCCTTTGTGACTAATTATTTTCACTCATCTTCTCTTGAAAACCGAAACTACCGATCCTTCTTTGCTGTCTTGCTGCTAGTGCCAAACCGTGTTCTTCATTTCGGTTCATCCCTATTATTAAGGTAAAGGTTCTTTCTTCTTATTATGTTCTTTGTTCTTTTTTTTCTTGACTTGGCTAAGCCGAAACTCTCATCCCTTGGCTAAGCCAAACTTAGCCACTTATGGTTATTTTAAACTCCTTTTACTCTCTTTTGATAAAGGCCAAATCAAGCCATCCTTTGCTACTACTTATCTTTCTCTTAGCTTTGGTTTCGAAAGTTGATTGGAACTCGTTGCAATAGCCAAGGTGCAAGACCAGATTTTAGAATCTAATAGGGAAGGATCGCGATTGTGGTAAGTGACACTTGTGAGTGAGTACTTTTAGGCTTTTGGAACCTTTAAGAAATCGAGGCTAACTTTTGATCGATTTTATTTTTAGGGGGCAACGAAAAGTGGTTCTTTAGGGAATCCTAATTAAGATGTGTAATCCCGTACTTTCTGAAAACATGTTTGAAATGGTGTGTAATCTCACACTTCTTTGAAAATTTGCATGAAATGTTCTATGATTTGGTCGAAATACCAAAGAAAACTGAAAACCGACATCCGTGATCACTCGGGCGTGCGTAAGTTCGTAGTGGTAACCATATTTTGCAATGAAACATTTTTGGTTAGTAGCAGTGATGTGATTTTGGAAAATCACGGAAAATAGGAGAAAAGGGATTAGAAAATCACGAAAAATAGGAGAAAAAGGATTAAAAAGTGAGTAAGATATCGAATTAAAGCTCTTACTATGTTTATTTTTATATGGAAGAAGCGGAGAAGGAAAAGGAATTTTAAGTTCTGTGATATTTTAATTTTAGTGAGACTGGTTCTGATTGACTTCGTGGTTCCCTATTCTGTCTTGGAAAAATCCTTTAAAATTGTACAAAGTGAATTATGAGTTATTTGAAGTGAGCCTATTTTCAATAGAAACAAGTGGGAGCAGTATATGAAAACCGTACAGTGAGATATTTGAAGTTAAGATAAGAGAGGCCAGGACTGTCGGACAGTGAAATAAGGGAAATTTAAGGAATAAACTGTACTAAATGGTTGAGCCAAAAATTCTGGAAAAATTATAGTAAGAAGATATATGAGTCTAGTTTCAAGGAAAATTTACGGTCTAAATTTCAAGTTTCCTAACTCAAGTTATAGTCAGTTAAGTCAATATGACGCAGATGGACAGTTTCAATTTTTATGCCCCAAATTAGTAGTTAAGTCCGGGGTTGCGAAATTACCAAAATAAGGTAAAATTATCGAAATACCCCTGGGTTGTGAGATTACTGAATTACCCTTAGTAGGTAAAATTATCGAATTACAAAAATGTCCCTATGGACCGATTCACCAAAATGCCCCTATTGGGCCGATTTACCGAAATGCCCTTATGGGCCGATTTGTTTAAATTCCTTAGTGGGCCGAATGATTATATTGCTTTAAAGGGCTGATTCATAAAAAGGATTCAATAGATTAAATGGTTGTTATTTATATATGAATATTTTATGTTATTATGCATCTTTACATATTGCATGGGATCGAAAATTTGAATGAAGAGAAATGTAGCCCGGTGGCAATGCCACAAATTCTGATAATGGCTATGTGCCAATGTAAACATGGCTTTGTGCCATCGTGAATAAGGCCATGTGCCGACTATATTACCGTATATGAATCTGGTGGCTCAGCCACAAATATTATAAAAGGCGGCTTGACTGTAAATTAGAGAGACTGGCGAGGTGGGTTGACTTGATCCCCACAGGAGAGATTGGCTGGTACGGGGGAGAGATTGGCTGGATGGGATGGGTTTCATACATTCTTACATTTGTCTCATTTATCTATTATTTTGTAAATGGGCTTAGGCCCAAGTTTTTGCTAAATGGGTTCAAGCCCAGTGGTTGACGGTAAGGCGATTATACACTGAGTTCTTGTAACTCACCCCCTTTCTTTTCTTAATCCCTGTAGGTAATGCTCACTGATGTGGACTTAGGCCATGGATGACTCGATGGAGGCCATACTTCAGAAATGGTAATTTTTATTTTGGAACTTTAGATTTCTATTTTCATTCACTTTACTATTTTAGGTTTTATGTTGTAATAAGGCCTCTGGAGTATTTTATTATTTGCTTTATGTTTGATATACTTATTATTTTACTTAAATTATTTTAAATGGGAATTTTCTAAAAACTTAAATAAAGGTTTTTCAAAATCAATTAACAAATGGATTTCAAAATAAACTTTTACAAATATTTTTAACACGAAAATTTTCTTTCGAATTATCAATGAAATTTTCAAAAGACTCGGATTCTCTTTCGAATTTTCAACGTCGTTTTCAAAAGTCATGTTTTATAAGATCATTAGTTCAAATTTATCGATTTATCAATCAATCTTCGAGGTTAGTAGTATTTAATCAAATATTTCAAATCAAACTTGTTTTCTTGATTTTAACAAAAGCAATATCTATTTTAGTACAAATAAAAAGGGTTTAACATGTTTTGCTCCTGTGACATACCAAATCTGCTCGTAACTCATGGGCCGGGTTTGGGGTGTTACATGTAATCCCCACAAAAAACATGCACACAATATCATATAAGAAAACAGTCATGCATTCACAGTTCGGGTCTGAGCCCATTACAGAAACGGTGTGGACTTTAGCCCAATGAAATATAGAAACAGACGTATTATAGGACCTTGGCCTATTCTAGACAGAATATGCAGAAAACAGAGTCCTACCCACCAGCTTCTACACACCAACTCCGTCCAACCTTACACACCATGTGGGAATAAAATCAACCCACCCAGCCTTACACACCATGTTGTACCGAATGCGGCACATAATCAGAGATTTACAGCTGAGCTGCCAGATAACAGGCTTAAGAGCCTTTTAGATACTTCCTCCAATCATAATCAACCCACTTCGATGCAATGCAACATACAAGAATGACATGTTATTATGCAATTAAAACTCATATATATATATTCAGATCAGCATACATGCTTCATACAAAAATCAAACAGACAGATCATTCATTTAGGGGTCTAAGTATTGCTTACCGACCCTATGGTAGGTCCACAGTCGACTTGGGCTACTCGTGCAACCTTACAGAGTTTTCAAAAAAATGGGCTCATACGTCCATGTGGCTTACCCGTGTGGGCCCACATGCCCGTGTCGCCCACATAGCCCAAATTGGCCTTAGCCGTGTGGATCACACAGCCTGGCCCAGAATCTCACTCACTCGTGTAGGCACTCATGGCCCAATTGGTCGAGCTCGTGTATTGCGCACGGCCTCGTTCGACCTCACACGCACACGGCCAGGCTCGTCGATCACACGTGTAACAGCCTGGTTTACACCCTAGTTAGAACAGTGGTTTCGAGACCACAAATTTGAGGTCAGAATGATAATTTAATATTATTTTCTATGTGAATAGTATGTGATATAGTCCGTGTGAAAATTCTATGTGGTAATTTTATCGACTGTGTACCGAATTAAGAGAAAGGACTTAATTGCCTAAGGTATAAAAGCTGTGTGCTGATTTACAAGTGTCTAATTGTTGATGGCTTTTTAAGGTGGAGACCTTATGTTGTTATTAATCCATTTTTAAGATAATGGATGTTTAAATGACAAGATAACCATAAGGTAAATTTGTCTTATATGGCTAATAAAAGGGTAAGTTGGTGAATTGATAATTTAGTTAATAATAATTAAAAACCAAAAGAAAGATGAAGCCATGTTATCATCTTTCTTGCTGAAAATTTGAAGGAAAAAGAAAGGAATAGGGCTTTGGGGTATTCGACCATTGTTAAGCAAAATTAAGACCAAAAGAGAAGAGGTTTGGATCGAGATCGAGGCAAAGATAAAGTGCTCGATTAATCGACCACTTCGATAGTTCGACGTCCGAGGTAAGTTCAGACATAATACATGTATTTAGTTATGTTTAATGTTATGAAATGAATGGTATGATATTGTTGAAATGTGAATACTATGTGATAGATTAAGCTAAATGGCACTAAGTGTGCGTATTTGGAAATGTGACCAAGATAAATAGCACTGTGCGTGCGGTGTAATATAAGCTTCAGCTTTGTGGTTGGCACTGTGTGTGCGATACGGATTCAAGATCAGTTTGATATGGATGCACTATGTGTGCGATGCTAATTAAGCTTCGGTTAACTATTTAGGCACTAAGTGTGCGAATAAACTAAAGAAGGGACAAATGTTGATCGAAGTGATTCATGAGTACTGAGTAGCATAAATATTTGACAACTAAGTGTTGGCTAAGGTACGTTCGGATCCTATGTGGTTGATGAAATTACGAATGAGTTTATGGAAGGTTAATTGAAATTACTAGCTTTGGATGATATGAGATATTAGATTGTGAAATAATCTACATGATGATATGTTTTGATTTAATGTATTTTGTTACGAACTTACTAAGCTTTTGAAAGCTTACTGTGTGGTTGTTTCTCTGTTTACAGTGTCAGTAAAGCTAGCTCGGATCTGAGGATCGTCAGCATCTCAATCACACTATCGGCATTCTATTTTGGTACCTTTGGAAAGATGTACATAGTTGAAATATGGCATGTATAGGCTATTTGTTTTGAATCATATTTGAGATGTGTAAATAGTCATGTGATATGGCTAGCTAAATGTTGGTAATGTGCATGAGTGAATATGGTATTTAGTGCATATTTTGATATGGCATGATGGTAATGAATTAGCATATGAATGGTGAGTTCAATGATGAATTAATGCCTTAGTGATTTAGTGAAGTTATGGATGATTTATATCTAGATTTATATGTAATTTGGTTGTATAAAATGGCATGCTTAGAAATGAAATTATATGGGATGATATGATGATTGCTGGACATGAAATTGGTTGCAAATTGTGTGTATAAAGATGCTCAAATGTGCTTATAAATATGACCCTAGTGGGTGGCATTTTGGCCTTGAAAATGCCCTATAATGTCACACGGTTGTGGCACACGGGCGTGCCTAGCGACTGTGGGCTAAGTATATAGCTAGCATAAGAGTACAAGGCCTTAGGACACGGACGTGTCTACTGCCTAGTAGCCATGTGACTTTTGACAGGATCGACCACGACCAAAATACACGGGTGTGGTTGGTGGCCGTGAAGCAAAGGTCAGTTTCGACCACGGGAAGGACACACGGGTGTGTTTAGTAGCCGTGGGAGGCACACGGCCAACCCCCACGGGCGTGTATCCCCTGAAACCTAGAAAAGTTTTAAATTTCTGAGAAGTTTCTGTATGTTCTTCGGTTTAGTCCCGACCCCTCTCTAGCACGTGTTTAAGGTCTTATACACTTTAATAAGGGACTAATTGTTTATGTTTGATGTATTATGATGATGATTAACTTTGTGTCGTAATTGGGTTGTAAATAATCCTATTGTCCGGTAATGCTTCTTAACCTTATTTTGGCGACAGTTTTGGGTTGGGGGTGTTACAACACGACCGTGTGGTCACTTACAAACTTGCATACTGCCTACGACACGGGTGACCACACACCCGTGTAGTGTTTATAAGAAGGTTTTTGGCTTTCGCCGAAACCTTGTTTTTTGCTTTTTCGGGTACACACCTGGTTCGAATTTTGATGCATAACACTCTGGAGCACAGTGAAACCTAAAATCAACAATCCAATGCCCAATTTCAATCACTTAAATTGATACTAAACCTAATCAATATGAACAAAAAATTCCTAAATCTTACCGTTGACCTTTACCTTAGTGAACTGCAACGAATCTGCACCTCGTCGGCACCGACTGGCAATCCACAGCCTCTTAAGGACCTCCTAAACATCACATAAAACCCTTTTTTACTGATTAATCTTGAGGAACAATTAAGAACAATTGAAACCATCACTTACCGAATACGCGAAGAAAGCATTGTGCAAGCAAGAAGCAAAATAAAAATCGAAAAGAAAGGGGAGGAAAAAGGGAAAAAAATGACAATAAGGATTTTGGGGATAAAAAAGAAAACGACAGGAAAAGAGAAGAGAGAGAGCCGAATTTTTGCCTAATTGAACCTCTGATCAGATTCTGATAACTTCTCCCCTCTCAACTACTTAATTCTCTTCTTCAAACACTCCACAATCAGTGTCTAACTAAAACTTAACTCTTACACAACATTAGCAGCAAAATAGTTCCCTTGCTCGCACAGAGATTCGGACATAAGACCTCCACCACAATAACATACCACTTAACCACCAGACTAGCAGGCCTATTCTGTTAGTTACCTACAAACTTTAACTTATAAGCCTACCAACTAGAGTTTAGGCTTTACTCATAAAAATACCAAAATTTACCCAAGTTTAGACTTGAACTTGGGACCTCCCACACACCTAAAACACATAACCACTGAAGCAGACACTCATTCATGCCAAAGTTACAAAAGTCAAATCTAAATAAAAATAAGGTGTTACAACTCTACCCCCTAAAAGAAAATTTCATCCTCGAAATTTTACCTGGTCAGAAAAGGTGAGGATACTGCTGACGCATTGAATCCTCCGGCTCCCAAGTGGCCTCCTCAGTGTTATGATTCCGCCACAGCACTTTCACTAAGGGGATAGATTTCCTCAACAGAACCTTAGTGCCGCTCTCCAGAATTTGAACCGGCTCCTCCTCAAATGTCAGATCTGGCCTAACCTCAATGTCTTCAATAGAAACAACATGCGTGGGATCAAAGTGGTAGTGTCTCAATATTGAGATGTGGAACACATCATGGATGCGATCCAACTCTGGAAGAAGCTCCAACTGATATACGACTAGCCCCACTCACTTCAGGATTCGTTATAACCCAATAAACTGAGGGCTCAGCTTACCCTTGCGACCGAACCTCAAGACCTTCTTCCATGATGAAACCTTGAGGAAAACTAAGTCCCCTACAGAATACTCGATATCCTTTCTCTTCAAATCAGCGTATGACTTCTTCCTATCTGATGCCACTTTCAGTCGATCTCGTATCAATCGGACCTTATCTTCAGTTTCAAAAACCAATTCTGGACCCAGAACAATTTGCTCACCCAACTCAGTCCAACATAAGGGAGTGCGACACTTACGGCCATACAGGGCCTTGTACGGTGCCATCTAAATGCTAGACTGATAGCTTTTGTTATAGGCGAACTCTACCAATGGCAAATACTCCTCCCAACAGTCTCGGAAATCAATAACATAGCTCCTCAACATATCTTCCAGTACTTGAATCACCTTCTCTGATTGATCTGTCTGAGGATAGAAAGCAGTATTGAAGTCCAACCTTGAACCCAGAGCCTCATGTAATTTCTGCCATAACTGAGGCGTAAAGCGAAGATCCCTATTGGAGATGATCGAGACAGAAACCCCATACAGTCTCACTATTTCTGATACATACAGTTTTTGATATATCCGGAAAGTCCCTTACGGTTCTGATGTCCCTAATCGAAGTGTCTACATAATCCAAAACACTGATGTAGGCCAAGAATGCCTCACATGCTTTCTGTACCAACTTTTCTGCCACCAACGTAGAAATCGCATTCTCCAGATAATCCCGACGTTCCCTAATCACCACTACCTCGTTATCCTCCTCAGTTCTCAAAATAACCCTTTTTGTAGCACGTCCAGACTCACCCGATGCTTGACCAGCCAATCCATTCCCAAAATCAAATCGAACTCCCCAAACGGAAGCTCCATCAGATCAGTTAGAAATACTATCCCTTGAACCTCTAGCGGAATGTCTCTAAATAATTTACTAACCTGAATAGATTGCCCCAATGGACTCACAACAGTTATCTCGCTTGAAGAACTCTCAACCGGAATCCCCAAAGTTTTAGACACAGAGCTAGCTATATAATAGTGTGTTGAGCCTATGTATATCAATGTTGTGTATGGTACATTAAAAATTAAGAACGTACCCGTAATGACGTCCGGAGCATCACCATCCTCTCGGCGACGTGTAGCATAAACCAGTGCAGACTGCCTCACCTCAGCCGGCCTCGCACCTCTACCCGGTGCTCTCTGTCCTCAACCCATGCCATTACCACCCATGGCCTGACCTCGACCCTTAGGTGGCTGCGGAGCTACTCTTGGTGGTTGCGCACTACTAGTACCCGCAGCTTGCATCTGATCAGTCCTCAGTGGACAATCCCAGACATGATGCTCAGTCGATCGACATCTCAAACATGCCCCAGTTGTCCTCTAACACTCGCCCGGATGGCGTATACCATAGTGCCCACACAGCGCCACCCCAGCAGGTGCAATAGGAGGCCCAACTCTCACTAGCCCATCCAGTCTGGCCTTTTTCTTAGGCCTCATCATAGAATTCAAGGGCTTCGATTCCCTCTTATTCTTTCCTTTCTCGCAATTTTGGAGCTCAGTGCGCTTAACCTCCTCGGTGATCATCGCCTTATCCGCCAGAGCAAAAAAATCACGCTCCCTCTGCAGAGCTATCAGAACCCATAGGCTGTCCTGAGTCCATCCTCAAAACGGACGCATCGCTCATATTCAATCGCCACCATGCCCCGGGCATAACGGCTCAGTCTCAGAAACTCGACCTCATACTCGACCACTGAACGGTCTCCCTTGGTGAGATTAAGAAACTCACGCCTCCTAGCATCAATGTAGCTGGCTCTCACATACTTATTCTGAAAAGCCGTCTTAAAATAATCCCAAGTCAGACGGTCGAGCTGAGTGCCCTCCTTAACAGTCAGCCACCACTGGTAAGCCTCGTCGCAAAGTAAGGAAATAACCCCCTTCAGCTTCTTTTCAGCAGTAAAGTCCTGATCATCCATAATTCTTTCCGTGGCCTCCATCCAATAGTTGGCCACGCTAGGGGTGACTCCACTGACGCCTCTGAATAACTCAGCCCCATTGGACCGGAGTCATTCCGTAACCGACCCTCGGCCCCTAGATCTAGTGCTGGGTCCAGCAACTTTTTCTAAAATTCGTAACACGGCTCGGGATAATGCGTCATCCCTAGCCTTACGATCATGAGACCTAGTCTCTGTAGCAGGTGAGATTGATGTCTCGCTTGTATCCAGATTGGGTAGATTCTCAGATGCGGAGGACCCAACTCGAGCCCCCCTGCGGCCTCTACCACGACTTCTAGTACCCAGTCTGCGGATACCACGTGCGCTCATTATAAATTTAGAGTTTATTTGTATTAACAGTTTTATGCATTAGTTTATAGTTCCAATATTTATTAACAAATATTTTATACAGAATAGTATCAAAAGTTCAGAGTTTGTTATCGTGATTTGTAGTCTCACTACGATTTTCAGTTAACCAAATATAACCAAATCATAATTAAATAAACTACAAATAAGTGTCTAGAACTGTGGTCACCACCGAGTCCTCCGCTGCACTGATCTGTCTACTGCTAGGGATTACCTATACAGATTAAACAAAAAAGGGTGAGTTTTCGTAAACTCAGTGTGTAATCCCTACAGAAAACAAGCACACAATATCATATCAGAAAACAGTCATGCATTCACAGTTCAGGTCTGAATCCATTACAGAAACGGTGTGGACTTTATCCCACTCAGATACAGAAACAGATGTATTATAGGGCCTTCGCTCATTCCAGACAGAATATGCAGAAAACAGAGTCCTACCCACCAGCCTCTACACACCAACTCCGTCCAACCCTACACACCATGTGGGGATAAAATCAACCCACCCAGCCCACACACCATGTTGTACTAAATGCGGCACATAATCAGAGATTTGCAGCCGAGCTGCCAAATAACTGGCTTAAGAGCCTTTCAGACACTTACTCCAATCATAATCAACCCACCCCAATACAATGCAACATACAAGAATGACACGTTATTATGCAATTAAAACTCATACATATATATTTAGATCATCATACATGCTTAGTATAGAAATTAGACAGACAGATCATTCATTTAGGGGTCTAAGTATTGCTTACCGACCCTATGATAGGTCCACAATCGACTTGGGCGACCCATGCAACCTTACATCCATGTGGCCTGCCCGTGTGGGCCCACACAATCCAGATTGACCTTAGCCATGTAGATCACACGGCCTGGCCTAGAATCCTACACACCTGTGTGGGCCCTCACGGACCAATTGGTTGAGCCCATGTATCACACACCGCCTTGCTCGGCCGTGTGGTGACTTATAAACTTACACACTGCCTACGACACGAGCGACCACATGCCCGTGTGGCGTCGACAAGAAGGTTTTTGGCTTTCACCGAAACCTCATTTTCTGTTTTTGCTGAAACCTCGTTTTCTACTTTTGGGTACACACATGGTCTGATTTTGACGCGTAATCACTCCGGAGCATAATGAAACCTAAAATCAACAATCCAAGGTCCAATTTCAGTCACTTAAATCGATACTAAACTGAACCAGTATGAATAGACAATTCGTAAATCTTATCGCTGACCTTTACCTTAGCGAACATCGATGAATCCGCACCTCGTCGGCACCGGCTAGAAATCCACAGCCTCTTAAGGACCTCATAAATGTAACATCCTGGATTATAGCCTATGCATTAGTATGTCTTATGTGTTATGGAAGTGATGTGCGCATTTTTAGAATCTTGGAAATGTAAGGAAATGACTTGGAAATGGAAGGAAATGTCTTGTCTTGGAAATGTAAGGAAATGACCTGGAAATGTAAGGAAATGTCTTGTCTTGAAAATGTAAGGAAATGTCTTAGAAATGTAAGGAAATGTCTTGTCTTAGAAATGTAAGGAAATGTCTTGGAAACGTAAGGAAATGTCTTAGAAATGTAAGGAAATGCTTTAGAAATGTCAAGTTTAAAGTTTAAAAGAGGGACATGAAGCAAGGTGGTCTTAAGAGAAAATATATGTGAAATATGACACACAAACGGGCTTGGAAAAGTGGCTTGAAGATGCCACTTAGTGGCCTCAGAAATGGCGCCACATCTTTGGGGTATTGGGCCAAGGTTCGAGTGCAGGGAAGCAAAATAAAAGTTTTATTTTGCAAAACAGAGAGTAGCAAAGAAGGGACGGCACAAAGGCTATAATTTTGGAGCCTTTATTCTTTTATTTTTAAGAGATAAATAGTGGATAAATAAGGGATAAATAATGGATTTATTTTAGATTATTATCAAGAGATAAATGAGGAATTATTCTTTAATTAGGAAAATAAGGGAGAAGTGATGGCCAAGTAAGAGACTTTGAGTTTAATAATTTCGGCTAAGTAAGGATAGTTGCTGAATTATCTTTTATTTTAGGAGATAATTAAAGAGATAAAGCTATCAAAATAGAAGAGTGATGGCCAAGTAAGGGATTCTAAGTTAGTAAATTCGGCTATATAAGGAAAAGAGGGCCATTCATCATTCTTTCTCTCAACCCTTCTCTCTGCCGAATTTCCTAGAGCATTTGTTCTTTTTCTTTTGTTAGCCAAAGCCGAAAATTCAAGATATCACCATTAGCCAATTTCTTTTCTTTCTAATCCATCAAAAGCCGAATCTTTGAGGGGCTTCAAGCATAGGTGCTGTCGATTTCTTCAAGAAAGGGTAAGAACAAGTTTTGATTTCTATTCTTTTCTTTTAGATTTGTCGAAATCTAGGACTAATTCCATCAATATTCTTAATTGCCGAAATTTAGAAGGATTCTTTCGGGATTTTTGCCATAGTCGACTATAAAGGAAAAGATCTTCGGGATTTGACCATCAAGGTAAGTCATATCTGACATTCGGTCAAGGGCCATTGATTGTGATTAAAGGTTAGAAGTTGATCTAACATGTGGTTTTAGGGATTTAATGTAAGCTATAACCAAGGGATAATTTCGAGATTTAAGATCCTTAAGGTAAGTGACTATGAATATTCGGCCAAGGCCTATTTTAGTAGTTAGATCTATTTTTATGTGTTTTAAGCCGAAAACCAATCGATTCAAAGGATCTAGTGATTAGCCGATTTCAAAGGGGAAGAATACAAGTTTCCGGGATTTGATTAATTATCAAATCGGTAGCAAGGTAAGAAAGTGGATACGATAATCCTTTGGGATTTGATTAAATTAGCCGAATAGGCTTTTTCCTAAAATACTAAATGTGGCCAAATGTAGGGATTTAGGATCTAAAGTGATAGATCGATTTTTCGGGATTTCAAGGAATTCGTTAAGCTAATCAGGTGTGTACCCCACACTAATTCTTAATAAGTTTTATGGCTATGTCTAATTAAAATATGTGATATTAAGAATAAGAAAGTGGCTAAGGTACCATGTTATGGTACTAAGTACTCAGGTACGTTTCCTACTCCTACTAGGAATATGAAATATGTTATTTGTAACATGAGAATAAGAATGTGAACTTTGGCATATTTATGCATATTACAAAATGGGGCATATGGGTTATTGAAAGGGGAAGTGAATGTGGTGACCTAAGACCACGAACTAACCTAAGACCGTGGTATCTGAATGTGGTGACCTAAGACCACGATGTCTCGAATCGGTGACCTAAGATCTGCGATATCTTAATGTGGTGACCTAAGACCACAAATGCGGTGACCTAAGACCGCGATATGGAGTGTAGCGGAAGGAGGGTCGACTTAGTAGTCCCCACGGTGTACAGGTTGGTACGGGGGAGTGTAGCGGATGGCTTATTAGGTTTGGGTTTGGGAATGCATCATAATTTGTATGCTATGATATGAATGTGTAATATTTGTTATGCCTGATTCTATTATGATTTAGTGTTGTGTACACATTGAGTCTGTTGACTCACCCCGTTGAGGGACCATTTTTCAGGTGATGAACAGTAATGGACCGGGATGGCAGAACTTGTGGTGGCCATGCTCAACATGAAGTTTTTATTTTTATGGACTATTAATTTTTAAGTACTCCGAATTATTTGGATTTACTTGATGTAATAAGGCCATAAGGCCATAGTGCACTATTTTATTTCTGTTTTTATTTATTATGTTACGAAATTTTTATTAAGTTAAAGATTAAGTAATTTACTTTAAATGTATTCTATATGTTTTATCACCTAAAATTTAAAAGAGTTTTCATTATAAAATGATTTTGTTTTCTACTCGAGCCCAACCCAAAACAATATTTCTTTCAAAACACACTATTTTCCCAAAGTAACAAAAGAACTTTGAACCGGTTTACTTGAGGAACATACCAAATCTGGTCAAAGCTCGTGGGCAGGGTTTGGGGTGTTTCAATAAACATCACATAAAACCCTTCCTTACTAATTAATCTTGGGGAATAGTTAAGAACTATTGAAACCATCGCTTACCGAATACACGAAGAAAGCGTTGTGTAGGCCCATTCCGTTAGTTACCTACACACTTTAACTTATAAGCCTACCAACCAGAGTTTGGGCTTTACTCATAATAATACCAAAAGTTACCCAAGTTGAGACTTGAACTTGGGACCTCCCACACACACCCAGAACACGTAACCACTGAAGCAGACACTCATTCATGCCAAAGTTACAAAAGCTAAATTTAAAGAAAAACGGGGCGTTACAAAAAAGTTTTGGGGGGGTTTGGGCAAAGTAAAAGTTTCGGGGGGAAAGTAAAAGGGAAAAAGTTTTTGTGTTTGGGGGAAAGCAATTTTTTTAAGAGGGAAGTAAAAATTTTGGGGAAAGGTAAAAGAAAAAAAGTTTGGGGGAGTTTGGGGAAATAAAACTTTTGAGGGAAAGTAAAAATGTTTGACTTTGGAGAGGGAGGGAAGTAAAAGGGTTTGATATTCAGTTTGCTCGAATTGTATATGTTATTTGAATTTTAAAATTCAACTCGATTCAAACTCGAAATTTAAAAAAAATGAGTTGATTCTATTAATTCGATTCAAATAATTCAAAATTTTAATTTTTTTCGAGTCTAATAGAATTTTATTTACCCCTTCTTATAAATATCGTATTAGAGTTTAAAGCATGAATAAAAATAAATTGAGTAGGAAAATTTTGAACTAACTATATTTTTTCAAATATAAATGCTATATTTGTATGTACATTTTGATGGAGATATATGTTTAATTTTATTTAACTTGTTTACCTTGTAATTTGTTGAACTAATCTGTTTGAGTATAAATAATTGTAAATTGTTTACTTTTGTGGCTAGAGTTATGTGTTTAAGCAAATCTTTCTAGTGTTGATGTTTTGATTCAATCTCGTGTATCAAGCTTGGTTAAGTACATTTTCTTGTATGATTATTTTTTGTTTTTATTTTCATTTTTTTTCTTTTTGTTTGCTTGAAGACAAGCAAAAACTTAAGTGTGGAGGATATTTGACCTGTCACCAAATGTGGTGGCAATTTCAGTACATTTTAGCACTTAAGGAGCTTGTTTTATGGTAATTTTATATTTAATTAATGCATTTTCAGGTTTCATAGTTTAGATTTAGATATGTGAAAAATAAATGTTTTTACGCAAGAATTGATGTTAGTCGACCTATTAGGTCAATATGGGCCTTAGGTAGTTATAGCAGCCTTAGGCCAATACGGGCTTAAGTGGGTGCTTATGATTTGTATTTAACAATCCAATGGAATCACGAAAATATACACACTTTTTCATGGCTTTTTTAACTCAAATTCATGCAATTTCGTAGTAATTCTTGTTAAAAAAATATATAATAATTATAAAATAATTAAATTTTACTTAAATTATTAACATATTGAATTTTAATTAATTTTATAATAAATTTTGATTTATTTTCGATAGATTCACACAAAGGGCGAAAATTGGCTCGTTAGACACTACTAGAAGCACAAAACCGAGAAGCGATTTTGAAGCATCAAGGCTAATTAATTTTTCATCCTAAGATGGTTCAAATTATGAATATTAATTCATAATATAATTAATTTTAATTTTAATCCAATTTATTTTGGGTTAAATAATTATTATTAATTAAATTATGAAAAGAGGCCTAATTGTGCTAAACCGAGAGACTGATCCAATTGAGCAACTGGGCTGCCCAAAACCATCCCACATGCTGACCCAATTAGCTTATTTAGCTGATTATTTGGCTTGCAAAACAGCCATTGATGCGTCCTTAAAATTGCATTCAAACCACTCCACTATTCAAGCCTTTGTAGATTTGCCCCTAGCTAAATTTAGCAAGTTTGAAAGCTTCAAACTTGCCACATGTGTGGCCGGCCATGGGGGGAGTCTATGGATGCTGATTTTTGCTATTTTTAGCAGCCCATCCAACCTATAAATACCCCCATTGGCTGCTCATTTGAAACACACCTCTCATCCTTTCATTTTCACTTCTCTTTCACTTTCTCTCTTCAAAACCGCTTCCTTTGTTCTTCTTTTTCCCTTCTATTCCCTTGCCGATTTCCCCTCTTGGAAAAGAGCCCTTCAACCACCGTTGGAAGCAAAATTCAAGTGCTCATATAAGCCTCGGTTCAACAAGAATAAGTGGAGAAGGAGGAGCGAAGCAAACTAGTCAAGCCACAGAGAAACACAGGATTTTATTCTAGTTCCCTATCTTTTAATTTTTATTGTTGTTGTTATGAACATGTCTATGAATACTTGTGATGTTGATATGTTTAATTTAATTAATATGGCTTAAATTTAATTC
Organism: Gossypium bickii; assembly: GCA_025503065.1. NCBI lineage: Eukaryota > Viridiplantae > Streptophyta > Magnoliopsida > Malvales > Malvaceae > Gossypium > Gossypium bickii. Next base: position 26,467,315 of record CP106714.1, on the reverse strand, counting down.
GTGTTAGGTTGATTGCATTTCATCCACTTAAGTTATTAAAATTGTGTTTGTGTTGTTATAGGCCTTGGTAAGTTGTTTGATTAAGTAAAATCATGATTAAGTTATTCTTGCATTATAACTGTAAGGTAAATAATGAATTAATTATTTAATAGTGTTGAAATTGTAACTAATTGACATACTTCATCAGTGCATGTTTAATCTTCTAAGGTAGCTGAGGGTTAAATTAGCGACAGTATTAGACAATACATTAGCCTTGCATAACTTGCAAAATTATTGTGATTAAACAGTTTCAAGGTAGGAATACGTTATTACCTCAATTAATCTTTTATGTGCTTATGAAGATTGATTAATTGTTTGAATTGGTATTGGAAAACGTTCAAGAGATTAGTTAATTTAATAAGTATGTATAAGTAGTAGTTAGCAAATTACCGAGTTGCCATGAATTTATTCGTAACAACATGAACATGATTTTAGTAATTCTAAGTTAAGAAATGTAATTAATCTAACACAATTATGTCATATCGATTAAAATAATCTTTTGAAATCGTGCATTGGAACTTTTATTTTTATTTTATTTTATTTTACAAAGTTAAATTTAGTTTTTAGTCACTTCCTCAAAATTAAAATATTTTTCTTCACCAAAGTATTTTTAATTGCATTCATAGATAAATTCTTTTCAAAGTCCCTATGGATACGACAAGTCGACATTTACTTGTCACTTTATTACTTGTTGCGATTGTGTACACTTGGACATTTCCATCGTTTCAAGTTTTTGGCACCGTTACCGGGGACTGTTTTAAAAGTCATTATATGTGAATTTGTTAATTTTGCATTTTGGTTTATTTTTCTGTTCAATTCTAACTTAATTAATTTTTCTATGTTTGTTTCAGGTGTTTATGAGTATTGATTGAATCATCGATCTACTCTCAGTGACCTTGAGATTGAAAGAACTTTTCGACAGCAAAGAAGACAAGCAAGTTAGAGAAGGACCGAAAAGATCAACTATGAAAATCCGAATCAAGGAAACAGAGGAAATCCTACCCCAAATCCTATCCTTATTACTGATGATAGGGATAGAGCTCTAAGATAGTATGTAACACCCCAAACTTGGCCTAGACGTTACAACCGAATCTGGAAATGTTACAAAGGAGAATTTAAAATCCAACTTTATTGTATTGAAAACTTTGTGTAGTTTATTACTAAAAGATCATGCACATGCTGTAAAACTTATTATTATCATATTCATTAACGAACCCATCGATAATTTCTCTTTTAGAAAAAACATACTTTGCAGCGGAAATTTTAGAAGTCGTTATATTTTGTGAACCAAGTTTGTACTTTCAAAATATTTATTTGTGTGAAACCGTTACTTCTATAAAATTATTTTTTGTGCATCGTAGAAAACTTAATCAAAACCAAAACCAATAATAAAATCCAAAAGAAAACCAAAAGTCCGGAGAGTCCCAAAGTTAAAAAACTCTCAAAAAAACTAGAATTTAAATAAAATTTTTTAAGTAATTGAAGTTTACGGATGTGTGAAGACCTCTGAGCGTCCATCGCACCGACCCGCCTAAGCCTGAGGATTACCTGAACATAACAGAAATACAAATGTGAGTTTTCAAAAACTCAGTGTGTAACTTAATGGAAACATACATACATATAATTTTAGATTTCTCACAAAGCATAACAGATACAGACATAAATCCCTAACAGAATCATGTAGATATGAAAAGTCCTACCTCATCCTCTACATACCAACTTTAACCATCCTAACACACCACGTAGGGTATAAAACACCCACCTAGCCATACAAACCACATGGTGCCTGTACGACACTTATCAAATTAAGCTGTAGCCATGCTGCCAGTATATTGGTGAAATGTCACATCACAGAATACTTCCTCCATATATACATATCCCACCCCGTACACAGATACAGATAACAGATCAATAGATATATCAGAATTAACATGTCCCGCATGCTCAAATACATATATTACATATGTTTATATAGAACAATCAGATCATACATATTGTACTTCATAATACTCAAATTAGTTTATTAGAACAATATATTTCATACATTAGGGTTTGTTTTGCCCTTACTGTGACAGCCCAATTTCGACCCTAATCGGAACGGTGGTTTCGGGACCACGAATCCGAGCTTGATAAATATTTATTATTATATCTTGTGTTTATTATTGGTAAATTTGTGTGTGAATATTTCGTAGAAAATTTTGCCGTCTGAGTGTTTAAATTTAAAAAAGGTCTAAATTGCAAAAAGGATCAATGTAGTGAGCCTAAATAAAATAAGGGGCTAAGTGACTTATGTTGCAAACATAGGGATTTGCATGTCAAATTCCCCATTTTTAGAAGGGTGGACGGCAAGCATGCATTAAAATAATCTATGATCTTAAATTTTTGTTTTTAAAACATTATTAAAGTGTAAGCATGCTAAGAATATTAAGCTTTCCTAATTATATTATATTTTGAGTAATATTATATTAAAGCATGCTAAAATAATGTGAAAAGAGTTTTTAAACAAAAGAAAAAGAAATATCATTTTTTTTCATCTCTCTTCTTCATTTTCCTCATCCACCCAAAACCATCATCAAGAGGAGAAGAAATTCCTCTTCTTCATTCGGCTATTACATGTGTTGAGCAAGGTAAGATTTGGAACTCTAACTTAACAATCCATCTTTGAGTTTGGTTGATTTCTTTGGTCAACATTGAAAATCAAGTAGAGTTTTGTAATGCTAGACATGATGAAGTTCGGCCATGGTGAGGGTTATGAATTGAGTCAAAAATAAACTTAGATAGCATGAGAAGAAATAGCTAGAACTTGTAAGAAAATTTTGTTGATTTTTTTGGCTTGAAGATACCCCATATTCGGCCGAATATTAGGATGGACATTTATGAAAATATTCTCTTCATGTGTTTTGATATTCGCCATTCTCTTATAATGAAATTTACCATAGATAATTTATTATATGTGATGTATAACTATTGGGTGAACTAAGTTTAAGACTTAATTACTAGAAGCAAATTAGTGGAAAGGCCATAGAGAATCTTTGGGACCTAAGGGCCATTCGACTTTTGAAAAGAAATCCAAATGGATTGAAGTTTATATTGTGCTGTACAATGGGTTAAATTGAATATATTAAATGCTTGATTGTGGTGTGGTTATTGTTTCAAATTAAATAAATGAAGTAGGAATTCGGTTCCTAGCGTTCTTGAATTAAGTTATGTGCAATTTATTTTGAGTTGAGCAAAGGGAAAGGAAGAATATGAATGAAATTTACTTGACCCTTTTTAGATCGGGGACAAAAAGAGAAAGAACAAGATCGAGGAAAAACAAAGGTTCTCGAATAGCCGATTCGCACGGCCTATCGACAACCAAGGTAAGTCCTTTAGCCAAAGTATGTAAATAAATTAACTATGAATTTAGTGAATGATGAATTGTGGAAATTTAGAGTATAAATTCGTGGATTAGCCAAATGTGAATGTATAGTATTGAAGTGAATTTATTTGACTAATGCAAGGTGAATAAGTTCTTGAGCTATCTTATGTTTTAAGGTTATTTACATCTAATGGATGATAGAATTTGTATGAGTTTGGTGTGAAAACCATGTAAAACTATTCTGACATTCGGGCTTTATGCCTAGCAGGCCTCGTGCCGGTGTTATTTATCGGGCTTTATGCCTAGCAGGCCTCGTGCCGGTGTTATTTATCGGGCTTTATGCCTAGCGAACTTCGTGCTTGGTGACATAATCGGGCTTTATGCCTAGCGAAGCGTCGTGCGGGTGACATAATCGGGCTTTATGCCTAGCGAGCCGTGTGCGGTGACATAATCGGGCTTTACGCCTAGCGTGCCTTGTGCCGTGTTACTTTTCGTGCCTTTACGCCTAGCGGGCATGATGCCGTGGCGTATTTTACAAAAGAGAAATCGAATCATTGATCAAGACAACTAAATGATAATTTATTGAGTATATGGTTCAGGTAAGCATGTAAGGTATGCTATGCTTAATATCATTTGGGTTGAATTAATATTATGAAAATTGTGTTGTATATATATATTTGAAGTTAATATTGATGGGTGTAATCTCATGGAACAATTGGTTCTCAAGTATAAATGTTAGGAAAGGAGATTTGCTTGCGAGATGCTAATATGAAATTTAAGAATTTCAGGTTGAAGAAAATGATTCCAAATTTACTTGAGTTAACGAATCACTACTATTTGGCTTTGTATAAATAATTTACTTAATTGCCTATGTGAAATGCGATAAGCTGATTGTTTTCAGTGTGTTAATATTTAAATGTTTCATTATCATGAGTTAGGACTTACAAAGCTAGTAAGCTTAATCATGTGAAACGTTTTCCCTTGTTTTATAGATTTTGGTCACGTAGCGGGCTCGTGAAGGATCTTCAAGAAGTCCACCACACTATCGCCTTCCTTTGGTATTTTGAATTTTGGTTATAAATTAGAAGGCATGTATAGGCTAGATGAAGTTTTAGAAACATACGATGTTTGACCTTGAACATGTATATAATAGCCATGCGAATATGGCTAAATTTTTAGTAAGTACAATGTCGTGTCTCGATATGTATGTGGTTCATGATGGCAATGTTTATGAAATTCTTAATCCAGGTTTAATCGTTTTTGTTAAGAAATATTTGTATATGAAATGAATCCTTGAATTTGGAATGTAGATAGATTCGGTTAGTAACTAGGTCTTTCATAAATGCTACTAAACAGCTTGTAGTAGCAGCAGTGATGTGAGTTAGAAAAATCACCAAAAACAGGATATATTGAATTTGAAGGTGAATGAGATATGAAATTAAACCTTATTGTGTCTATTTTTACATGAAAGAAACAGAGTAGGCAAAAGATTTATATATTATGAGATAATTAAGTTTTAGTGAGATCCGCTCTGAATGAATTCGTGAGTCACTGTTCTGTTTTGGAAAAATTGTCAAAAATTGTACAAAAATAATTAGGAAGTATGGTTTATATGTGTAGAATTCTTAATGAGTCTATTTTTCATTGGTATAAACAAGAACAGCATATGAAATTTGTGCAATGAGATAACTGTATTTTTGTAGAGACAGGTCAGATTTGCCAAGCAGTGTAATAAGGGTAAATTTGACGAATAAACTGTACTAATTGGCCACATGAAAAATTCTGGAAAAATTATGGTAAATCCATATATGAGTCTAGTTTCAAGAAAAATTTACGGATCTAAATTTCGAGTTTTGTAACTCGAGTTATGGTCAATTTAGTCAGTACGATGCAGTTTGACAGCTTTAAAATCTTACACCCCGAGTTAATAGTCAAGTCTAGTAATGCCACGTACTCGAACCCGACAAGGGTTTCGGGTAAGGGGTGTTACATTTGATTGGTATCAGAGCTTACGATTTAGTTGATTCTAGGACTACCGTAGCGCGTGTGAGTCTAGCTATACATGCCTTTATTATATGCTGATAGTGTGGTGACTTCTGACGGCCTGAATTTTCTTTTATATAGTAAATGGACACTGATCCCGAAAGAGCCATAGCTGATGATGGGGAGAGCGTAGCGCCTGACCGTGTCCACGGATCAGCGCCGATAGACTCTCGACCTGTTTCGGGTAGCCACGAAGGAGAGACTAAACAAGCCTTTTATCAGATGATGAATGAGCGGTTTACCCAATTTATGCATAATAACCAAGCTGTACCCCAACCTCCACCCCCGAATAACTCAACTCCGATCCCTCCAGCTCCCCCGATAATAGATCCGATGAGATCTAGTAGGCCCCCAGTTGATAAAATCTGAAAATTTGGGGCCGAAGAATTTAAAGCTAATGACGATGATGACGCTGAGAGAGCCGAAATGTGGCTTGATAACACTATTCGAGTACTTGATGAGCTGTCTTGTACTTCGGATGAATGCTTGAAGTGTGCTATATCCTTACTACGGGACACTGCATATCACTGGTGGAATACACTAGTATCAGTGGTTCCGAAAGAAAAAGTGACATGGGATTTCTTCCAAAGTGAATTTCGCAAGAAGTACATCACCAAAGATTCATTGACCAAAACGAAAAGGAGTTCCTTGAGTTGAAACAGAGGCGAATGACCGTAATCGGAGTATGAAAGAAAATTTGTCGACTCAATGAGATATGCTAGAGAGTGTGTTTCCACCGCTATTATGTGTAAAAGATTTGAAGATGGCCTGAATGAAAATATAAAGATGTTTGTTGGCATTCTTGAAATTCAAGAGTTTGTGACTTTAGTTGAGAGAGCTTGCAAAGTCAAGAGCTCAGAAAAGAGAAAAGAAAGGTGAGGATGAGCTAGAGACATTCGTAAAAGATCCTCGGGTAAGGTCTTTGATTCCACAACCAAGAAGTCCAGAGATGACTACAGCCGACATAAAGCTACTACAGATCCACCTAGACGGGATCGACCTCCTATGAGTTCTCGAGCTACCTCGATAGCCAGTGTTGGTAACGTTCCTCAGAATAGAGTTGAATGCAAGCACTGTGGGAAGTGGCACTCAGGGAGATGTAGGTTTCACGATCGATCTTGCTATAAATGTGGATCGTCAGATCATTTTATTAGAGAATGCCCGAGGTTAGCTGAGCAAAATGCAGTCTAGAACATTAAGCCGAGCAACACGTCAATAAGAGGTAGACCACCCAGACCTTCCGGCAATGCAAGTGGTAGTCAGAAAGGAACGAAGAACACTACAGTTCGATCCGAGGCTAGAGCTCCAGCTAGAGCTTATGCTGCACGAGCCAGAGAGGATGTTTCCTCCCCCGACGTCATTACCGGTACTTTCACTCTTTATGACACTACTGTAATTGCATTAATTGATCCTGGTTCGACTCACTCATATGTGTGTGAAACTTTAGAATTCGGAAAGACTCTGTTAGTTGAGTCTACCGAGTTTTTGATTCGTGTGACCAACCCTTTGGGTAGATGTGCACTTGTTAATAAAGTGTGTAGAGATTGCCCGTTGATGATTCAGATTGTTGCTTCCAGTAGATTTAATCTTCATTGCCTTTGACGAATTTGATATAATCTTGGGTATGGACTGGTTAACTTCACATGAGGCAGTAGTGGATTGCAAAAGAAAGCTTATCGATTTGAAATGTCTAAACGGTGAGACCATCAGAATTAAATCCTGTGACTTAAATAGGTTGCCTACAGTAATATCTTCAATGTTAGCCCGAAAGTATGTGAGAAAGGGGTGTGAAGCTTATTTGGCTTATGTACTGAATAATAAAGTGTCCGACAAACAAATAGAGTCTGTATCAGTTGTATGTGAATACCCTGATGTATTCCCTACCGGGTTTACCCCCAGTACGAGAAATTGAGTTCTGCATTGAGTTAGTACCGGGCACGACTCCGATTTCGATAGCTCCGTACTGAATGGCACCTACTGAATTAAAAGAATTGAAAGCACAGTTGCAAGAATTGACAGATAGGGGTTTCGCACGACTGAGTTTCTCTCCGTGGGGTGCACCGATTTTATTTGTGAAAAAGAAGGATGGGACTATAAGAATGTGTATCGATTACCGGCAACTTAATAAAGTGACTATAAAGAATAAGTACCCGTTACCTCGGATTGATGATTTATTTGATCAGTTGAAGGGGCTTGATGTTTTCAAGATAGATTTGAGATCGGGCTATTATCAGTTGCGAGTCAAAAATTCAGATGTGCCAAAGACTGCATTCCGAACGAGGTACGGACATTATGAGTTTTTAGTTATGCCTTTTGGACTCACTAATGCACCTGCTGTTTTTATGGATCTAATGAACCGGGTCTTCCGTCAGTTTTTGGATCGGTTTGTAGTAGTGTTTATTGATGATATATTGATCTACTCCAAAAATGAAACGGAACATGCTGAGCATTTGAGATTAGTTCTACAAACTTTGAGGGATCAACGATTGTATGCGAAGTTTAGTAAGTGCGAGTTCTGGATGAATGAAGTAAATTTCTTGGGTCATGTTGTTTCGGTGTCGGGTATTCGGGTGGATCCAAACAAAATAGCAGCCATACTCGATTGGAAACCACCAAAGAATGTTTCCGAGATCCGAAGTTTCCTAGGCCTGGCGGGGTATTACAGACGGTTTGTAAAAGGTTTTTCTATTATAGCTACACCGTTAACGAGACTACTACAGAAAGATGTTAAATTTGAGTGGTCAGAAAAGTGTCAGAAAAGTTTCGAGCTGTTGAAAGCTTTTTTGACCGAAGCTCCAGTGTTAACTCAACCTGAATCGGGTAAAGAATTTACTATTTTTAGTGATGCTTCCTTGAATGGGTTGGGTTGTGTTTTAATGCAGGAAGGCAAGGTTATAGCATATGCTTCGAGACAATTGAAGCAGCATGAGAGAAATTATCCAACTCACGATCTAGAGTTAGCAGCCATTGTGTTCGCATTGAAAATTTGGCGTCACTACTTATTTGGCGAGAAATGTCACATTTATTCGGACCATAAAAGTCTAAAGTATTTAATGACTCAGAAAGATCTAAATTTGAGACAACGCCGATGGTTAGAATTGCTGAAGGACTATGAATTAGTGATTGACTACCATCCGGGAAAAGCTAATGTTGTTGCGGATGCGTTAAGTCAAAAATCATTATTTGCTCTTCGTGCATTAAATGCACGGGTGGCTATGTCTGATGATGGTTCGATCATAGCCGAGTTACAAGCAAGACCGATGTTTATTCAGCAAAATTTGTAATGCACGGAAAGTTGACGAAAAGTTAGTTGCTATTCGGATTCGGTGTGAAAACGCTACGGAATCGATTTCCAGATAGATGCAAATGACTGTTTGAATTATAAAAGTCGATTGTGTGTTCCTAAGAACTCGGTTTGATCTGAGATGATTCTGAGTGAGGCCCATAATGGTCGAATGTCGATACACCCGGCAAAGCACAAAAATGTACAACGATTTGAAGCGCTTTTATTGGTGGCACGGCATGAAACGGAATATATCCAAGTTTGTTTCTAAGTGCTTAATCATCAACAAGTAAAAGCCGAGCATCAGTGCAATCGTTCGGACTACTTCAACCAATCATGATACCCGAATGGAAATGGGATAGAATTACAATGGATTTTGTATCCGGTCTCCCTATGACACCGAGTAAGAAAGATGCCGTATGGGTTATCATTGATAGACCGACTAAATCGCTCATTTTATACCACTGACGTCTCCGACTATTCACTAGATAAGCTTGCCGAACTGTATGTATCTCAGATTGTAAGGTTGCACGGTGTACCGAGTTCCATTGTTTCAGATAGAGACCCGAGATTCACATCGCGGTTCTGGAAGAAATTGCAAGATGCTCTAGGTACTAAACTTCATTTTAGTACAGCCTTCCATCCACAAACAGACGGTCAGTTTGAGCGAACTATTCTGATACTTGAAGACATGTTAAGGTGTTGCACTCTCGAATTTGAAGGTACGTGGGAACGATACCTACCGTTGGTCAAATTTGCTTATAATAATAGCTTCCAATCTAGTATAAAAATGGCGCCTTTACGAAAGCTTTATATGGCGAAAATGTCGCACACCGCAGCATCGATGAGCTCGGTGAAAATAAGATACACGGGTTGATTGGATTAAAGAAAGCGAATGTAAGGTGGTTCTTATCGTGAATAATTTGAAAGTTGCTTCGGATCGTCAGAAGTCTTATGCCGATTTGAAGCGTAAGGATATTGAATGTCAGGTTGGAGATTGGGTGTTCTTAAAAGTTTCTCCGTGGAAGAAAATACTCCAATTTGGCCGAAAAGGCAAGTTGAGTCCAAGATTTATCGGACCGTATGAAATCATCGAGCGTATAGGGCCTGTTGCTTATCGATTGAAATTGCCCGTTGACTTAGAAAGGATACACAATGTATTTCATGTTTCGATGCTTCGCAAATATAGATCGGACCCGTCCCATGTGATCATACCGTCAGAGATTGAAATTCGATCCGATTTGACATATGATGAGGAACCGATTCGTATCTTGGCTTGGGAAATGAAGGAGTTGAGAAATAAGAGGATTCCACTAGTGAAAGTATTATGGAATCGACACGGAATTGAAGAGGCCACTTGGGAACCTGAAGATACAATGAAGCAACAATATCCGAACTTGTTTAATCGGTAAGATTTTCGAGGACGAAAAATTCTTTAAAGGGGGGGAGTTGTGACACCCCAATTTAGACCCTAATCTAACGGTGGTTTTGGGACCACGAATCCGAGCTTGATAAATATTTATTATTATATCTTGTGTTTATTATTGGTAAATTTGTGTGTGAATATTTCGTAGAAAATTTTGCCGTCTGAGTGTTTAAATTTAAAAAAGGTCTAAATTGCAAAAAGGATCAATGTAGTGAGCCTAAATAAAATAAGGGGCTAAGTGACTTATGTTGCAAACATAGGGATTTGCATGTCAAATTCCCCATTTTTAAAGAAGGGGGACGGCAAGCATGCATTAAAATAATCTATGATCTTAAATTTTTGTTTTTAAAACATTATTAAAGTGTAAGCATGCTAAGAATATTAAGCTTTCCTAATTATATTATATTTTGAGTAATATTATATTAAAGCATGCTAAAATAATGTGAAAAGAGTTTTTAAACAAAAGAAAAGAAAAATCATTTTTTCATCTCTCTTCTTCATTTTCCTCATCCACCCGAAACCATCATCAAGAGGAGAAGAAATTCCTCTTCTTCATTCGGCTACTACATGTGTTGAGCAAGGTAAGATTTTGAACTCTAATTTAACAATCCATCTTTGAGTTTGGTTGATTTCTTTGGTCAACATTGAAAATCAAGTAGAGTTTTGTAATGCTAGACTTGATGAAGTTCGGCCATGGTGAGGGTTATGAATTGAGTCAAAAATAAACTTAGATAGCATGAGAAGAAATAGCTAGAACTTGTAAGAAAATTTTGTTGATTTTTTTGGCTTGAAGATACCCCCATATTCGTAGAATATTAGGATGGACATTTATGAAAATATTCTCTTCATGTGTTTTGATATTTGGCCATTCTCTTATAATGAAATTTACCATAGATAATTTATTATATGTGATGTATAACTATTGGGTGAACTAAGTTTAAGACTTAATTACTAGAAGCAAATTAGTGGAAAGGCCATAGGGAATCCTTGGGACCTAAGGGCCATTCGGCTTTTGAAAAGAAATCCAAATGGATTGAAGTTTATATTGTGCTGTACAATGGGTTAAATTGAATATATTAAATGCTTGATTGTGGTGTGGTTATTGTTTCAAATTAAATAAATGAAGTAGGAATTCGGTTCCTAGCGTTCTTGAATTAAGTTATGTGCAATTTATTTTGAGTTGAGCAAAGGGAAAGGAAGAATATGAATGAAATTTACTTGACCCTTTTTAGATCGGGGACAAAAAGAGAACGAACAAGATCGAGGAAAAACAAAGGTTCTCGAATAGCCGATTCATACGGCCTATCGACAACCAAGGTAAGTCCTTTAGCTAAAGTATGTAAATAAATTAACTATGAATTTAGTGAATGATGAATTGTGGAAATTTAGAGTATAAATTCGTGGATTAGCCGAATGTGAATGTATAGTATTGAAGTGAATTTATTTGACTAATGCAAGGTGAATAAGTAAGTTCTTGAGCTATCTTATGTTTTAAGGTTATTTACATCTAATGGATGATAGAATTTGTATGAGTTTGGTGTGAAAACCATGTAAAACTATTCGACATTCGGGCTTTATGCCCAGCGTGCCTCGTGTCGGTGTTATTTATCGAGCTTTATGCCTAGCGTGCCTCGTGCGTGTGTTATTTATCGGGCTTTATGCCTAGCGTGCTTCGTGTGCGGTGACATAATCGGGCTTTATGCCTAGCGTGCTCGTGCGGTGACATAATCGGGCTTTTACGCCTAGCGTGCCTTGTGCCGGTGTTACTTTTCGTGCTTTTACGCCTAGCGTGCATGATGCCTGGCGTATTTTACAAAAGAGAAATCGAATCATTGATCAAGACAACTAAATGATAATTTATTGAGTATATGGTTCGTAAGCATGTAAGGTATGCTATGCTTAATATCATTTGGGTTGAATTAATATTATGAAAATTGTGTTGTATATATATATTTGAAGTTAATATTGATGGGTGTAATCTCATAGAACAATTGGTTCTCAAGTATAAATGTTAGGAAAGGAGATTTGCTTGCGAGATGCTAATATGAAATTTAAGAATTTCAGGTTGAAGAAAATGATTCCAAATTTACTTAAGTTAACGAATCACTACTATTTGGCTTTGTATAAATAATTTACTTAATTGCCTATGTGAAATGCGATAAGCTGATTGTTTTCATGTCGTTAATATTTAAATGTTTCATTATCATGAGTTAGGACTTACAAAGCTAGTAAGCTTAATCATGTGAAACGTTTTCCTTGTTTTATAGATTTTGGTCACGTAGCGGGCTCGTGAAGGATCTTCAAGAAGTCCACCACACTATCGCCTTCCTTTGGTATTTTGAATTTTGGTTATAAATTAGAAGGCATGTATAGGCTAGATGAAGTTTTAGAAACATACGATGTTTGACCTTGAACATGTATATAATAGCCATGCGAATATGGCTAAATTTTTAGTAAGTACAATGTCGTGTCTCGATATGTATGTGGTTCATGATGGTAATGTTTATGAAATTCTTAATCCAGGTTTAATCGTTTTTGTTAAGAAATATTTGTATATGAAATGAATCCTTGAATTTGGAATGTAGATAGATTCGGTTAGTAACTAGGTCTTTCATAAATGCTACTAAACAGCTTGTAGTAGCAGCAGTGATGTGAGTTAGAAAAATCACCAAAAATAGGATATATTGAATTTGAAGGTGACTGAGATATGAAATTAAACCTTATTGTGTCTATTTTTACATGAAAGAAACAGAGTAGGCAAAAGATTTATATATTATGAGATAATTAAGTTTTAGTGAGATCCGCTCTGAATGAATTCGTGAGTCACTGTTCTGTTTTGGAAAAATTGTCAAAAATTGTAAAAAAATAATTAGGAAGCATGGTTTATATGTGTAGAATTCTTAATGAGTCTATTTTTCATTGGTATAAACAAGAACAGCATATGAAATTTGTGCAATGAGATAACTGTATTTTTGTAGAGACAGGTCAGATTTGCCAAGCAGTGTAATAAGGGTAAATTTGACGAATAAACTGTACTAATTGGCCACATGAAAAATTCTGGAAAAATTATGGTAAATCCATATATGAGTCTAGTTTCAAGGAAAATTTACGGATCTAAATTTCAAGTTTTGTAACTCGAGTTATGGTCAATTTAGTCAGTACGATGCAGTTTGACAGCTTTAAAATCTTACACCCCGAGTTAATAGTCAAGTCTAGTAATGCCACGTACTCGAACCCGACAAGGGTTTCGGGTAAGGGGTGTTACACTTACCTACCCTACGTAAAGTCCATAATCGATCAAAATTACATGTGCAACCCTAGGGAAAAATTCTAAATTTTTGGGCCCACACGCCAAAATTATCTCTTTTCGTGTGGCCCACATGCCCAAATCGGCCCAGGTCGTGTGACCCACATGACCATTCATTCACCCGTCACACCGCCATGTGTTGCACACAGCTAGGCACATGCCCATGTGGCATCGACAGGCTAATTTTTCGGCTTTCGCTTAACATCATTTTTATTACACACCTGGTTCAATTTTAATGCCACAATAATCCTGAAACCTTGAAAACTGAAAGACTATATCCCAAACACCATTTTAGTAGTAAATTTATGAATTAATCATGACTAAACCAAACTATGCACATGGGCTTACCACTAACAAACACCATCACCCCCGCGAATTAGGCAGTTGGAGCGAAATTCGCTGCTTCACCACCTTCTTCTACGTAACCTTTCACAAAATTAAACTCCCTAACTAAAACACCAACACGCCAATCCAAAGAGGAAATAGATCCAAACGAAACAAACTTATAGACTTACCAAGACGAATGAAGAACAAATGAAACATTGATCCCCAACAATTAAAACGATCAATTCCTTGAACGGAATAAAAAGAAAACAACATAAAAAGTTATAGAGAAAAAGAAAGGGAAGAAGAAAAGAAGAATGTGAGGCAGAAAAGGGGAATTTTGGGAAGAAAAAGAAAAAATAAAAAAATAAAAATTAATTCAAACTAAAAATACGCAACTCTCCACTAACCCACTAACCAACATATCCCACTAAAACCGATATTGAATTCTCATCCAACAACCTCATAGTTTCAGTTCCACTGACCCTCTATCACACAACCGAAACAAAAATTACAATCCACGCTCACATGAAATTCGAACATGAGACCTTAGGTTAAGCTAACACCTTACCACTTGTACCAACAGGCTTATTTTAATATGAGTTCACTGAAAATATAGCATAAGCCCACCCAATAGGGATAAGGCTATGATAAAAAATAATAGAATTTTCCAAAAATGGGACTTGAACCCAAGACCTCAAACACACACATAAATCACTTAATCACTGAAGCAGATACATATTTATGTTAGAATTCACAAAATCAAAATTAAATAATTCAGGGTGTTACATAGTATGCCGTGCCAGTGTTTTGTGATCTTAATCCCGATATTAAGAGACCCAAATCGAGGCACAACAATTTGAGCTGAAGCCAGTCATGGTCTAGATACTTTAGACAATGGGCCAATTCAGTGGAATGCCTACTGAAGATCCTCATATTCATTTAAGACTGTTTATGGAGGTGAGCAATTCTTTCCAAGTAGCCAGAGTACCTGAAAGATGCATTACGATTAAAGCTATTCCCATATTCGCTAAGGGACAAAGCTTAAGCCTAGTTGAACTCATTGCCACCAAATTCCATTTCCACATGGCAAGAGTTAGCAGAAAGATTCCTCATGAAGCATTTCCCGCCTAGCAAAAATGCTAAGTTGAGGAACGATATCACTGCTTTCCAACAAATGGATGATTAGTCCTTGTATGAGGCATGGGAAAGGTATAAAGAATTATTATGAAAGTGCCCTCATCATGGAATCCCTCATTACATCCAACTTGAGACATTTTATAAAGGTCTCAATACTCACACAAGATGGTAGTGGACGTTTCTACTAATGGTGCTCTCCTTTCTAAGTCGTATAATGAGGCCTATGAAATCATTGACAGAATTGCTAGCAACAATTATCAATGGCCGACCAATCAAGCAACTTCAGCAAGACGAGTCATTGGAATACATGAAGTGGATCCACTCACTTCACTCGCATCTCAGGTATCTTTGGTTTCCTCAATGCTTAAAAATTTTACCTGTAACAACTCATTTTCGATAAATCAGAATAGTGGTTTCGGGACCACAGATCCGAGTCTGGAAAGAAAAATTATTATAATACTATTTTATGATCTACAGTATGACAATAATATTGTGTGAAATTTTGTAAAACAATTTTACCGACTACATGTTTAATTTGATAAAGGACCAAATTGCACAAAGTGCAAAAGTTGAGTTCCAATAGCTAAAGGGATTAAATAGCTATAGAACTTTGGAGGTCCTTACATGGTAATTAGACCATTAAAAATGCTTAGTTGATAAGGATGATGATTCATCCATGGAAAATAAAATAAAGAAAAGGATGAAATTGGAAAGATGAAAAATAAAAGGTGATAAATTAATTAAATAACAAAATATCATCATTTTATGTCATCTTCTTCCCCAAAATACATGGAAACCCTAGGAAAGAGAAAGAAAGCTTTCTTGGCTAATTAGGTACGTATTCAAGTCTCGTTTTTAGTAATTTTTATATTTTTGAGATCGGGATAACATAATCTAGCTATTTTGGGGATCAATTTGTAAAGTTATCAAAGTATGAAAATTTTTCCATGGATGAATATGTTGAAATTTTGAAATTTATGGTAGAATATGAAAGGTTGTTGATAGATAAACATCTTTTACAAAGTGATTTTTCATGAAAACATGATTTAGGGACTAATTTATAAAGTTGTGAAAATTTAAGAAAAATTCTAAGTTTTATGAAATACATGTAACAGCCCAATTTAGGGGCTAGTCTGAACAGTGGTTTTGGAACCACTAGTTCAAGGTCGGAGAGAATTATTTTAATGTTATTTTATGAGTTATAACATGATTATATAGGTGCATGAAAATTTTGGTGCTTTAATTTTAGCGATTTCATGCTTAATTTCGAAAAAGGACTAAATCGCATAAAGTGTGAAAGTTTTATTTTGCAAGATAAAGGTGTCAAACAGCTAAGAAATATTAATTGGAGGTCCCTAATGTGCAATTAGGCCTTGTTTAGGGTGGTGGTCGGCCATAGCGACAAAGAAAAGACTTTATCAATTGGTTAGGTGAAAATTTGGTGACTAAATTGATTTTTTTTATCATAAAATAACTAAAGGAAAGATATCACCTTTTCTTCTCTTCTTCTCCACCAAAAATTAGCAGCAAACTAGGGGGTTTGAGAGCTCAAAAATTTCAGCAAGCTTTTCTCCTTGCAAGTAAGTGCTTGAATGGTCATTCTTTGTTAATTTTTGTACTTTTGGATCCCCTAAAGCTTAAGCTAGCTAAAGAGGGGACTATTTTGCAAAGAGGTAGAAAGTTTAGGGTTTTTCCATGTGAGCAATTATGTTGTTTGCTGCATTTTTATGGAAGAAAATGAGTCTTAGTTGTTAGATAAACAACTTTTGTGAAAGGTGTTTCCATGAAAACATCTAAGAGGACCTCTTTGCAAAGGTTGTAAAATAGGTGTTAAATGTGTGAAATAATGAGTTTTGAGAGTTTCTATAAGAGAAATAAATGTTCACCTAGGCTCGTTAAAGGAATAAGTTTGATTAGAATTGATTTATGAGTCTAGGGGTAAAATAGTCATTTTGTGAAAGTCTAAGGGCAAAATGGTAATTTTGCCAAAGTATTATTTTTGAAATGAATTAATTAATGTGATAATTAAATGAGCTAATTTGCTATTATATATCAAGAAGAACGAGGAATTAACCTTGACCGAGGAAAAGGCAAGGTATCGAACTAGATCAGCAAATTGGCCTATTTTGAAATCGAGGTAAGTTTGTGTGTAATAAATTCAACATCATATTATTAAGTTTAAAATGATTGATATTAGTGATGTTGCATATTATTTTTATGAAATTGAATAACAATGTTGAATGAGAAAATGATGAAAATTTATGATGTTGAAGTCCCGGTTGGACTTTAAGAAGTGAGAGGATATCATCATCGAAACATGAGATTTGCAAGGTTCCATGTAAGACCATGTCTGGGACATGGCCTCGGCACTAAATTGAGATCCCATATAAGACCATATCTAGGATATGGCATCAGCATCGAACATGAAAATTGTATAAGACCATATCTGGGACATGGCATCGACAATCGATATGAGATCCCGTATAAGACCATATCTGGTATATGTGATCGCTAGTCAGAGTCTTAAAATTTATATAAAGAGAATGATCGAACCTAGAAACTAACTATGACAACGATTTGAGGCAAGTGCACCTATCGAACAATAGTATAGCTTAGGCAAGACCGGATTGTCGAACCCAAAGGAACTAAAAGTACTAATACTAACTTTCTTTTTATTATCTAGCCTAAAATAAATAAAGTTGTTGTTTAATCTAAATTTATTAACTACTAAGCTAAAGATGCAAAGACAAAAAGAATGAATTGGGAAAATGATTTGAGGAAAAACTCAGTTGATTAAGACGATACCCTTAGGAAGAATCCACCTAGACTTCACTTGTTATCTAACACTGAACCAGACGATTTATTCACTTGACTTGATTCGTAAGATTCCCTAACGTATATTAAACCCTCTCTCGAAGCGAATAACGTCTAACCCTAGGTTGATTAATTAAAATCTCTTTCTAATTAAAACCCTTAGAATCGCATTAACTCAATCTATGGACCCCCATATTAGGTTTTACCCTAATCCGGCAAATTCTCGGCACCCTATCTCTAGGCGTGCGTCAACTCCGCTTAATTATACTAGATCTACTCTTAAGCAGGGACTTTTGCTCCTCCACCTAAGCACACCCAACTTAAAGTAATATCCCAGAAATATCAACACAAGAATTAAGCACACAAAATTAAGAACAAATCAAGTATTTATCATATAGTTCAAAAAACAATAACAAGATCCGTCTTAGGTTTCATCCCCTTCAGGTATCTGAAGGATTTTAGATCATAGCTATAAAAGAAAACATCTCAGAAGAAAAGATAAAACAAAACATAAGAAATCCCTAAAACCCCCTGAAGGAATTGAAGGAGAGATCCACCGTCTTGAGTAGAATTCCAACTTCTTGAGATGGATCAACTGGCTATCTTCGAGTGATTTCCACAAATCTGACCTTTTCGGCTCGGCTCCTTGGCCTAGCTAACCGCCGCCTTTTAAGGTTACACTTAGGGGGTTTATATAGGCTTTTGAAATAGGTTTCTTTGCCCCTAAGTATCCTTTTTTTGAGTAGAATTGCTCTTCTCCACGACAGGGACACGGCCATGGCACACACCTGTGTGAATCGTCTTTAGGTCGTGTTCGGACTTCTTTAATGTGAAACGGCCGTGTCAGGCCGTGTTCTAGTTTCTCAAGGAGGCACAGCCGTGTGGCTTAAGTCCAGGCCATGTCAATTTCCACTTTGGCCCAATTTGGTTTGTTTTAGGCTCGTTCCTCGTTCTTTCTGTCCTCCGGTGCTTTCCTGAGTATAAGACATGAAAAGAAAGGATTAAGAGCACCATTTTACATAAATCAAGGGATAAATCATCTAGAAGTATGCTAAATGCGGGGTTAAAATATGTTACTTTTACGGTTTATCACATACCCCCACACTTAAGCTTTTCCTTGTCCTCAAGCAAAATTCTCAACTTACAATTAAAACGAACTTTCCATGATTCATAATTCCTATCAAAAATGTCTTATCATAATTCATAGATAATTTATACATGGATAATTTAACTCAAAGAGTCCTAAAGATTCAAACAATATAAGTCATACATTTGTATCACGAAGACATATGTGTCTCCCTTTATCTAAATAATTACTTTTAATTCAAAATTGACAAGGATTGACATCCTCACAAAAGATCCACTTAAATCACCTGAAGTGTTTAAGGTTCAGGAAAAGAAGCACTCATAAGTCGAACATGAAAAATTAATCCCATAGGCTTGCCTGAAAATCAAATCTCCACCACTGTAAAATGAGATGATAAACAAATCAAAAGGTCTTTACAGGGTTGTAATGGGGCTAGGTTACGGGTATGGATATAGGCTGAATTAGCAGGTTAGAATCGAGATTGACCTGATAGATTACCTAACTAGAAAAAATGAACTAATCCTAAATAATTACATCAATTGAAAATTTAATAATACGAGCTTTTTCTTCAAGATTTGAAATTTAAACATGTAAGGTCTCTTAATTATAGAACTAATAATGAATATACTTTGAATTTTTTTTATGAACAAATCAAATAATAAAGGATAAATTCAACTACTGAAATAATATAATTATGTAATTAATCAAATCAAATCTCAATATAAGGGTAGTCAAAAAGGAATGGTAATAACAAATACAAGGGGTTTTGGGTTAATATTAGTGGGTGAGTTAATAAAAAGGCTGTTAGGATCAACGGGGTTCACTAGGGTTAATTATGAAGGTAGGCTTTTTAGTGGAGTAAGTGGGTTAAAACCTAGGTGCCTTTATCATCTCTGTAAATCAAATCAACGGTGTGGTCTTGACATGTATAATCGAGACAAGTTCTAGAATAACAGTTCAATGTTGACACACTCATAACCAATAAGGTGGGCAATAAAAGGAATATATGCTCTATAAGGCTCAAAATCTCACAAAAATTATGGGTGTTTTGATATCAACCTTTGTAAATTTCAAATTTCAAGATAACATTCAGATTCAGGTAGACAACCTAAAAATTTTTTAATTCTGAAAAATTAGACTTATCATGTTTGATTCTCTAGTAGTCTTCAAATTTAATTATCAATGCACAATTAACTATGGCTTACTCAAAAACATATCAATAAAAATCATAAATCATCAGAAATTTCATCCTAATTAGTAATTTGAGGAAATTACTTAAGAACAAGATTAAATTAAGGGATTTTGAGAATTATGCAGAAAGTTAGGCATTTGCTCGAAATAACTATTCACCCCCCACACTTAAGATGTACATTGCCCTCAAGGTACAAACATAGATATGTAATTTAAGAGAGAGGGAGAGGGGAAACTTCCTGAATTTGGTTGGTTTCCCGAAGTTGGAAGTTGATAGGGGTGGTTGCTGCTACCGAGCTCTGCGCTAGATGAAGAAATTGGGGAGCTCGTAGAGAATTAGCCAGGGATTATTAAGACACATTTAAAATAAACTAAATATATAATTTAAGACAAAGAAGAGAAAGAAAAAGAAAATAGAAATGGAAATAAAATTAAAATGAAAGATAAATGGACCGAAGAGTCCTTATTGTTGGATGGTTCTCGAGGTTGGTGTGACCTCTAAGGTTGCGGAGTTAATGGCGGTGGCGAAAGTGGCGTGATTCCCAAGCAGCCTTTAGAACTTCGAAGGCTGCGATGGTGGTGGTCGTGGTTCCCAAGGTGTGATTCCCTAGCAGCTTTTGAACCTGACACTAAGAAACTAAAATAAATTAAACTAAATTAAGCATAAGACTGTCAAAGAGAAGGAAAATAAAGGTGAAGATAAAAGTAAAACAAAAGATAAATGGTCTCAAAGACCCTTGGCTTGTTGTTTGGATGAAGCGGCCAGCATGAACTTATGTATATCGGTCTCCATGAGGGAGACTGTGCTTGGATCCTTCCGCTTCTTTGACATGGCCAAAAGTTTGAGAAGTATGTTATGGAAACAAAGAATTCTGAGAATGGAGGGTGTAATGGAGGAAGAATGGTGAGAAATAGGTTAGAAGAGGGAGGGGTGGGTGGTTTAAATAGAAATCCAAGTCAGGTACAGTCACACGCCCGTTTACCGTGGGCATGTCGATTCATACGACCGCCTCGCATGGCCATGTTTCGAAACGTGTTGTTTCTCCCATGCCCTTTTTTAGATTGCCACACCCGTTGGAGATAAGTCAGTATCGTCCAGGGCCGCGTCAAACGACCATGGGGTTTTGTCGGTACCGGTGGGGTGGTGGTTGGAGTCCGTGATTCTGAAATTTGATTTTCTCTGACTCGTTCCATCCCTGCCATGTCAGTACAGAGATTCTGTACTTTCACAAGGCCACGGCCACAACCGTGTACAAGGCCGTGTGGCCTGGGAATCTGTATTTTTGGTTAGTTTACAACTAGGTGTTTAGAAAGAAGAAAGGAAAAGAAAAGAAAAAATGAAAACAAATGTGAAAGTAAATTGGGTTAGTGCTCGGGTTGCCTCTCGAGAAGCGCTCGTTTATAGTCTTAAGCTAGACTTTCCTCATATTTGCAAAAATCAGGGTGGTTTAAAAGTTTGAATATCTTCCCTCATGCTTTCAGTTTGATTTTCACTATAAAGTTTAAGTCGAGAAGCGTTTACCTTAAGAGTGCCGAATGTTGAATTGCTTACCTCGACTGTTCTGTATAGGAAGATATTGCGTACCTCAAGAGGGATTTCCTTGTTCGTGTTCAGGTCTGGTGTGGTGATGCGAGGATCTGCTTTATCTAACAGTTCCTGGTCTCCTATTTTGAAGTGGTTTGTTGTTCCTATGAGCTCTTCTGGGGGCTCTTTCAGTTTTACTTCGTATGGTTCCGGTTTTTCTTTAAATTGTGTTTTCCACTCTTCTAGTTTGTCAACCCTAAGGCTTTGTTCCTTATGTAATTCTTCTTTGTTGGCATGTGGTCCTGATTCGGCTCAGGTTTGTACCCTTGTAGTGTTTCCTGTGGTGAAAGTTGAACAACTTGGTTATCAACTGAATTTACTTTCTCACTTTCATCAATTGTTGTCCTGGCCGAGTCAAGGGCTTGTAAACTAATCGATTCGTCACCTACACGAAGTATGAGTTCTCCTGTACCAACATCAATTTTTGTTCTAGCAGTTGCTAAAAAAGGTCTACCTAAAATTAAGGGAATCGAATTATCCTCATCCATGTCTAAGACAACAAAATATACTGGAAAACGAATTTATCAATTTTTACAAGAACATCTTCGATAATACCCCTAAGAATTCTAACAGTTTTATCAGCTAATTGAATGCTCATCCTAGTTTGTTTAGGTTTCCCTAGACCTAGTTGTTTAAATGTTTTATAAGGCATGACATTTATACTTGCCCTTAAATCAGCTAAGGCATTATCAACAGTTAGTCTACCAATTAAACATGGAATTGTAAAACTCCCTGGATCTTTTAGCTTTCGCGGAAGTCTATTCTGTAACATTGCTGAGCATACTGCGTTTAACTCCACATGTGTCTCCTCGTCTAACTTACGCTTGTTCGTCAAGAGTTGTTTTAAAAATTTCCTCGAATCTGGCATTTGTGAAAGAGCTTCAAGAAGAGGTAAGTTAATATGTAATTTCTTTAAAAGTTTAAGAAACTTAACGAATTGTTCCTCTGTATTATCTCTCTTCATTGCTTTGGGATAAGGAATATGAGGTTGGTACTCCTTGATTACCGGTTTTGGCTTTTCTTGCGTTACCTCAACTTCACCTTCCATTACCTTGTTTTCTTGTATTGGATTGGGTTCATCTAACCCAATACTATCATGAGCTGTGATGGCTTGGATTTGCTCCTTTGGGTTAACCTCCGTGTTGCTTGGTAGACACCCTTGTGGTCGTTCAGAAATCTCTATTCGAATTTCAGAAACTATCTTGGTAAGTTGTCCAACTGGCTTAGTAAGTTCTCCAACTTGGCTCTCAATCCCTTTGATTGATGCTTGTTGATTGTCAAGCGTTGTCTCGGTTTTTTGGAGACGGGTTTCTGTGGCTGCCATGAATTTTTTCAGCATCTTTTCCTGTGGATAGGGCTGATTTTGGAAATTTTGAGGAGGTTGTTGTCTTTGATTTCCTTGATTTCCTTGACCTCCCCATGAAAAATTTGGGTGGTTCCTCCAACCTGGATTATAATTATTACTATAAGGGTTACTATTAGATCTGAAACTATTACCTACACAGTTCCACTGTTCGCTTTCTGTGCTCGGTTGGTAGCGTGGGTACTCAGGATTCGCCACAGTTCCACTTGCGTCGCACTGCATTCCTAGATGTACCTACGAAGAACACAAACTATCAAGCTTTTTATTCATCATCTCTACCTATGTTGATAGCATGGTTACTGCATCGAGGTTGTAAACTCCGGCTGATTTTGTTGGTTTTGTCCTTGTAACTTGCCACTGATAGTTATTCAATGACATCTCTTCGATAAACTCGTAGGCTGCTTCAGGAGTTCTGTTGTTCAGGGTTCCACCGGTGACTGAATCAATTAGTTGCCTCGTTAAGGGGTTCACACCGTTATAGAAAGTTTGGACTTGGAGCCACAGGGGTAAACCATGGTGCGGACACCTTCTCAAGAGATCCTTGTATCTCTCCCATGCGTCGTATAATGTCTCTAAATCTATCTGCACAAAATAAGAGATATCATTCCGTAATTTGGTCGTTTTGGCCGGTGGGAAATATTTTAATAAAAATTTTTCGGTCATTTGATCTCATGTAGTGATTGACCCTCGTGGTAACGAGTTTAACCACTATTTGGCTTTATTCCCTAATGAAAAGGGAAATAACCGAAGAAGTATGACATTATCAGAAACACCATTTATTTTGAAGGTATCACAGAACTCTAAAAAATTAGCTATATGAGTATTTGGGTCTTCGTCCTACAAACCATCAAATTGAACAAATTGTTGAATCATTTGTATAGTGTTAGGCTTTAATTCAAAATTATTAATAACTATAGCAGGCCTAACAATGCTTGATTCTGCTCCTGTTAAATGAGGTTTAGCATAATCATACATAGTACATGGAGCATTATTTTCTGCCACATCTTGTGGTGGTGGATTGTTCTCGTCCATCCGTTCAGTAGGGTTGGATCTGCCTTCTCTCTCTTCTTCTGTCTAATTTAGGGCTCGCCTAATTTCTCTACGATTCCTGCGAGCGGTAGCTTCAATATAACTGTCGTATAGTAATGGTCCTTTTGGTTTCCTTCTAGTAATAAACTAGAGGTACCTGCTAGGAAAAGAAAGAAAGAAAATTTAGCAAAATTAGAAATTAAACTAAAAAATAAAAGTAATTTGTGAAAAATAAAAAATAATGGCTAAAGTAATAAAAATAGAGCTTTCTTAATATTTTTGTTCCCCGGCAACGGCGCCAAAAACTTGATCGCTAATCAGAGTCTTAAAATTTATATAAAGAGAATGATCGAACCTAGAAACTAACTATGACAACGATTGGAGGCAAGTGCACCTATCGAACTGTAGTATAGCCTAGGCAAGACTGAATTGTCGAACCCAAAGGAACTAAAAGTACTAATACTAACTTTCTTTTTATTATCTAAACTAAAATAAATAAAGTTGTTGTTTAATCTAAATTTATTAACTACTAAGCTAAAGACGCAAAGATAAAAAGAATGAATTGGAAAAATGACTTGAGGAAAAACTCAGTTGATTAAGACGATACCCTTAGGAAGAACCCGCCTAGACTTCACTTGTTATCTAACACTGAACCAGATGATTTATTCACTTGGCTTGATCCGTAAGATTCCCTAATGTATATTAAACCCTCTCTTGAAGCGAATAACGTCTAACCCTAGGTTGATTAATTGAAATCTCTTTCTAATTAAAACCCCTAGAATCGCATTAACTCGATATATGGACTCCCATATTAGGTTTCACCTTAATCCGACAAAATCTCGTCACCCTATCTCTAGGCGTGCAATCAATTCCGCTTAATTATGCTAGATCTACTCTTAAGCAGGGACTTTTGCTCCTCCACCTAAGCACACCCAACTTGACTTAATATCCCGAAAATATCAACACAAGAATTAAGCACACATAATTAAGAACAAATCAAGTATTTATCATATAGTTCAGAAAACAATAACAAGATCCGTTTTAGGTTTCATCCCCTTCAGGTATCTAAAGGATTTAGTTCATAACTATAAAAGAAAACATCTCAGAAGAAAAGATAAAACAAAACATAAGAAATCCATAAAACCCCCTGAAGGAATTGAAGGAGAGATTCGCCTTCTTGAGTAGAATTCTTCTTGAGATGGATCAACTGGCTATCTTCGAGTGATTTCCACAAATTTGACCTTTGCGGCTCGGTTCTTTGGCCTAGCTAACCGCTGCCTTTCAAGGTTACACTTAGGGGGTTTATATAGGCTTTTGAAATAGGTTTCTTTGCCCCTAAGTTTCCTTTTCCGAGTAGAATTGCTCTTCTCCACGAAAGGGACACGGCCATAGCACACGCCCGTGTGAATCATCTTTAGGCCGTGTTCGGACTTCTTTAATAAAGGATGGCCGTGTGAATATCTAGTTTCTAAAGGAGGCACGGCCGTGTGGGCTCAAGTCCAGGCCGTGTCGATTTTCACTTTGGCCCAATTTGGTCCATTTTAGGCCCGTTTCTCGTTCTTTCTGTCCTCCGGTGCTTTCCTCAGTATAAGACATGGAAAGAAAGGATTAAGAGCACCTTTTTACATAAATCAAGGGATAAATCATCCAGAAGTATGCTAAATGTGGGATTAAAATATGTTACTTTTACGGTTTATCAATATGGCATCGGTATCTAAAGGTTACCCCATGTAAGACCATATCTGGGATATGGAATTGGCGTCGTATTTATGTGAATGATAATGATTATGTATCTTCGAGTATCCCAAGTGATTCAATGCGGTAAATAGTTAAGCTTATAATAGAGATGAGATTAGTGCTAAAGCTATTTGATGAAGTGATACACGTACATGCGAGTAATTCACGAGAAATATTTACTATATGCGACATAACATGTAAATGGGTAAGATTAAGTTTGAGTAAGTTATGTCATTATTCTTGAGACTTTTAGTTTTTATTCAATGCAATGGATAGATAACATTATGAGCCTTTATGTTGCTATTTATTTCATGCAAACTTACTAAGCTTTATGCTTACCCCTCTCAGTTCCCTTTTCCTTGTAGTATCGCCTAGCTAACTCGGGGATCGTATGACATTGGAGTTTGGAATCACACTATCAATCTCTATTTGGTATAGCAAAGTTAGATTTTTTTTTTTAGTATGGCATGTATAGGACTTGATCATTTTGTTATGTCATATATGTTAGCCAAAGTGTTGGCTATTGATGTTATTCAGTTCAGTTTGTAAATGGTCATTGGAAATTGACCAATAATTGACAAGTTCATAGATTCAATGATGATGAAATTCATGAAGTGCATGCTTGTGTAGGTGTTTTTATTTTGAGTTCTTGGAAGTGCCTTATGGTTATGATGTATGTTGAATTGATTTGGTATAAGTGTGGCTACTTGTAGGGTGGCAAATGACTTGGTAGATAGCCTTACAATTTTCCACATGGGTAGACACACGGGCATGTGTCTAGGCCGTGTGTGACACACGGTCAGCCCCATGGGCATGTAGATAGGCCGTGTGTCCCCATGCATACTAGGTTGGCAAGTCAGAATACCGAGTAGTCAATACACGGGCTGAGACACGGCCGTGTGTCTCAATTGTGTGGGAGACACAGCCTAAGACACGAGCATGTTCTCGAGCCGTGTGAAGTCTGTAGTTGAAATTAGGAATTTAATTCGACACACGGCCTAAGGACACGAGCGTGTGCCTTGGCTGTGTGACCTTATTGAGGTGATGACGTCATAAATAGAATGCCAAGGTTTTCACACACGGGGTGAAGACGCAGGCGTGTCATTGCCATGTGAGAGACACGGGATTGTCATGGCCGTGTTATAGACATGGGTGTGTGCCAGGCCGTGTGAAAACCCCTGGAGGTTCAAATTGAAAAAAATAAATCCACACGGGTGTGGAACACGGGCATGTGATATGCCACACGAGCGTGTTCCTTCCTCCACATGGGTATGTGGCCCTGTTTTGTGTCAAATTTTTCTAAGTGTTGAAAAGTTTCCAGTTTGGTCCCGAATCATTCTAGGTGCAAGTTTAGGGTTTCATATACATATAATAAGGACTTAATGGTCTCAAATGAAAATTTTTAATTTGAAATGAAGTTATTAAGGATCAATATTGTATGATTGAGCGAGTTAAGTACAGTAATGCCTCGTACCCGGTTTAGGTGTCTAATACAGGTAAGGGGTGTTACAATACATAGGCTGTAAAAGTTACATGTAAAATTTGGCTAGGCTTGGAACAAAGATTAAATTGCATGAATTTCATTTTTCGAGCCTAGGGATAAAATCGTCATTAATTAAAAGTTTAGGGGCAAAATGGTAATTTTGCCTAAGATGTGAATTGGACTGAATTGAGTTAAACTTGTATTAAATTGATGTTAAATTTACTCGTATAGATCTAGATAGACCAAATTCAGAGTTTGAACAAGGAAAAGAGGAAAATGTCGGGGTATGTGAATTTATATGTCGGAGGTAAGTTCGTGTAACTAAATTGTGCTTATTTATATGTTTGAATTAGATGTTGTGTATGTGACTTGTATAAATGTCATATATGTATGACATTAAAAACATATCCGACAAAGCCCGATAAATGATAATGCTCGAATAATGATAAATGATAAATGATAAAAATGTTACTTTTATGTTTGAAATGGATAACGAATGTGTTTATTTGAATTATATGAATGATATAGATGAATGAAATAATCACATGTCTGATAAGGCCTGAAAAATGTTAAATTTTGTTTGAATAAATGAAAATCAATGGATACGTGATTTTCCCTATGAATGAGGTTCTGCATTTGTTGCTGATGGGATTTAGCTCGGACGAGTAATCCTATTGACCTCATTAAAGAAAGGATTTATCCTTGACTGGTAATCCTGATATAAGCCCTCTTGAGCATATGTTATAGATAGGATTTAGCCCAAGCGGGTAATCCTGATTAAACTCTTATGAGCATATGTTGGAAACAGGATTTAGCTTGGGCAAGTAATCCTGTTATATGTTATGTGGCTCGAGAGTGTGCTTTCTGATTAAGTGCCTTAATGGGTACCCTGAATATGAATTGACGGATCTGATTTGTACACCTCGAGTGTATTACCTGTGTATCTATCAATATTTTAGATAAATTCAACGAGAAAAATCCTGACATGAGAGGATATGAATAAGAAATGAGTTATTACACATATATACCTGAAATACATGATAATTGATATATGGAAACATGAGATGATATTTGTACATGGAATTTATTTGATGAATACGTTCATCCTTGATTATAGATTTGTACAGCTTGAGTGTACTACTCGTGTGAGATTGATATTTCGAATGATATGAGTAAAGTTTTGACATGAAATAATTTGAACTTGAGATGAATTATGATGAAAATATACTTTTAATATAAAGATATGATTTATACATATTAAATGAATATGTGAAGTGGAAAGCATATGTGTTTGGAAATCTGAGTTTTGTTGAGTCCATATATATATCTCTTGATGTTATTATAAAATATATGACTAACAAGGGCAATGAGGATATGTGTAGGACTTGAGATCAAATTGATTGAATGTGCCTTACATGTTTATCTTGAAAAAGAATAAATGGTAAGTTAAGTATCATGTTATACGAACTTACTACGCATTATATGCTTAGTTTTATTTCCTTGTTTTATAGTAAATCAGAAGCTCGTTGGATTGGAAGCTTGGCAGAGATCACTCATACTATCCATCAGTTCATTTTGGTATATATGGTAAGTCAATTATGGTTATAATGGCATGTATAGGGTAAATTGGCCAGATTGGCATGTAAATGATTATTGTAATCTAGCCAATGGAATGGCTAGTGATGATTATGTTTTGGTATATGCATATATTAAGATTATTTTATGGTCATAACATAAGTATTTATTATTGATTGGTTGAGAAAGGTTAAACAACCATGCTTATAAAAGATAAGATTAAAAGCATGAATGCATGTAATAATATATCATGTTAGAAGAATAGAATTAACTTCGTTATGATGCTTGAATTGGTTAGTATATGAATGAAAGTTTTGGTGTAGGTCATTGGCAAAGTTTGGGTGAGAAATAAAGCTAGAAAATGGCTTTATTTTGTCCACACGGGTAGACACACACATGGACGTGTATCTTGATCGTCTGTGACACACGACCATGCATAGGGGCGTGTAGTTTGGCCGTGTGTCCCTGCATCTTAGAATTTGAGAAATAGAATGCTCAAAATCAAGAAAACGGGCGTGTCTCTCAGCCGTGTGAGGTACACGATCTAAAACACAGGCGTGTGACCTGATCGTGTGAAACTTGCACCTAATTTTTGAAAAATAAATTGACCACACGGCTTAGCACACAGGCGTGTGGCTTGTAACACCCCAAACCCGGCCCAAACACCACGACCGGATCTGGCATGTCACTAAGAAGATTTAGTAAAACATGTCACTTTTTTGGAAAAACAATAGTCGAGTGTAAACACGAATGCTGGAAAACTTAATAATTTGGATAGTTTGTAGAAGATATAAATTTTTATTTAAATGCCTTTATGATTTAAAAACCGAAATTTAGTACATGCCTTAACTTAATTAAAATGTAAAATCTAAATGCCTGGTAATAATATAAGCCCAAAACAAACGAAATATGAAGCTAGTGGCCCATGGCCTTATTCCAACGAAATTTAAACCCACTAATTAAAAATAAATAAACTAGTAAAGTCTTTTGCTGAATCAAAATAATCCCCACATGGCCACCTTGCGCTCCTCTCCAGCCCGGTCCGATGCACTAGGTGCTACCTGAAAGATGTTAAATAATAGGGTGAGTCGCGGGACTCAGTGTGCAACCCTCATGCACCATCAGATTGGGCCTTAGCCCACAGAATAGAATAACAGAATATCATACAACTAAAATCATGCAAAACCCATGCAACATGTCGTGACATAATAATTCAAGTATGCAGTATGACATGTATGCAAATCATATATCAAATATAACATATGAAATGAATTACCATCATAATTAGAATAAAAAATACAACATAACCAAGCTAATCAACCTCTAAGGGTATAACAGTAATTTACCTACCAAAGGTATATCAGTAATTCCACACCTGGAATGGCCTTTCCGAAGGCCCAATGTCACCCCGAGCGACTCAACTACCATTTTCGGTCGTACCAGACTATTGGGCCTAAAACTTAATTTCGGCCCATTCGAGCCCACACGCTCGTGTGGCCCACCTAACACAAATCTAGCCACGTATATGAGATTCACCTAGTCTAGTTCACTATATACTTCTAGTTCACTATATACTACACCATCATACAATTTATTCAATTGGGCCCACGGGCCCATTGGGCCCACTTCGGCCCATCGTGGCCCAAGCAGCCTTAACCCACAAGAATACTACTGATGGCCTCAACTATCGCGTCAAAGCCCCACACGTGCGCTCGTACGCTCGTGTGGCTACTATTGCCATGACCGGTACTTCTGCAGCATTTGTCGCTTCTGCACTAGAGTAGAAAGTACACACGATAGAATCACGGTGCTAATCCGCGCTCGACCACTCCCGTGCCCAAACGCCCTCCAAGGTGTATTCATCCTCCTCCTATAATGCTATATATATAGCTAGCTTCTCACCTTCCTTCTTTGTATCTTTCGGATGTGGGATCCTTCTGTCAGGAGAGTTTAAATCCAACTCAAACTCTTCCCGTCCAATTTGCAAAATAAATACTCCCTCGCTTTTCATGAGATTCAAACCCAGGCTCCCTTTCAACATAATCCACGCCGCTAACCACTTGGCCACAAGCTCCTCTTGTGTCTTAAACCATGCGCAACTAAATATAAATCTATAGCCAAATACTAAGGTCCATGTAAAAAGAAAACCAAAATGCAAGAGCTAAGACTTGAACCTTGTACCTCCTTCCTTCCTTGTGGCGTCATCCCTTGCCTCTTATGTGGCGTCACTTTGCCACTACACCACACACTCTACTTGTGTCATTTTTCTCCATATTTTATTCTTAAAACCTACCTATTAACTCCTAGGGTTTTTTTCGCCTAAAACCAAAATTGCCCTAAAGCCAAAGTTTGATCCCGGGACATCCTAGAAGCCCTCTAACCTTCCAAAATCACTTACCTAATAGATCCAACTTGCATCTAAGCCGATCTCTTGTTCTCCAAAAAATTTAAACGCTATTACGCTCAAGGCCCATTGGGCCCAATCCTACTAGGCCCAATTTCAGGATGTTACAAATCCACCCTCCTTAAAGAAATTTCGTCCTCGAAATTTCCAACTACAGGAACAGTCGTACAACCTAACCTACAACACTACGCTCACGCTGCGCACTCTGATTCTAATAACCCTAATATACTTTTAACTAGAATTTAGAACTCCTACACATACCCAAAAACACCTAGCCATTAAAGCAGACAAATATTTCATATGCAACCAACTCTATATCCAAACCAAAACAGACACATAGCAAATACCAAAAGTACAGTCATAACATCATTATATCAACAATCATAAAATAAGAGAACTTACGGATTTGGTGCTGGGGACTCGGATGCCATACTTCCATTAACACATACATTTCTTAAATAATATTTCAAAAAATTTTTTAGAAAACGTTGTCGAACTCATTCCACAGTCGAATTTTGCAGCCTAGGCTCTGATACCAATTTGTAACACCTCAAACCCGGCCCAAACACCACGACCGGATCTGGCATATCACTAAGAAGATTTAGTAAAACATGTCACTTTTTTGGAAAAACAATCGTCGAGTGTAAACACGTGTGCCGGAAAACTTAATAATTTGGATAGTTTGTAGAAGATATAAATTTTTATTTAAATGCCTTTATGATTTAAAAACCAAAATTTAGTACATGCCTTAACTTAATTAAAACGTAAAATCTAAATGTCTGGTAATAATATAAGCCCAAAACAAATGAAAATATGAAGCTAGTGGCCCATGGCCTTATTACAACGAAATTTAAACCCACTAATTAAAAATAAATAAACTAGTAAAGTCTTTTGCTGAATCAAAATAATCCCTCGCATCGCCACCTTGTGCTCCTCTCCAGCCCGGTCCGATGCACTAGGTGCTACCTGAAAGATGTTAAATAATAGGGTGACTCACGGGACTCAGTGTGCAACCCTCGTGCACCATCAGATTGGGCCTTAGCCTACAGAACAGAATAGCAGAATATCATACAATAGAAATTATGCAAAGCCCATGCAACATGTCGTGACATAATAATTCATGTATTTAGTATGACATGTATGGAAATCATATATCAAATATAACATATGAGACTAATTACCATCATAATCAGAATAACAAATACAACATAATCAAGCTAATCAACCTCTAAGGGTATAACAGTAATTTACCTACCAAGGGTATATCAGTAATTTCGCACCTGAAATGACCTTTTTGAAGGCCCAATGTAACCCCGAGCGACTCAACTACCATTTCCGGTCGTACCAGACTATTGGGCCTAAAACCTGATTTCAGCCCACTCGGGCCCACACGCTCGTGTGGCCCACCTAACACAAATCTAGCCACGTATATGAGATTCACCTAGTCTAGTTCACTATATACTACACCATCATACAATTTTATTCAATTGGGCTCACTTCGGCCCATGTGGCCCAAGCAACCTCAACCCACAAGAATACTACTGATGGCCTCAACTATCACGTCGAAGCCCCACACGTGCACCGCACGCTCGTGTGGCTACTATTGCCATGACCGGCACTTTGGCATTTGCCCCTCTACAGCTAGAGTAGAGAAGTACACACCTGATAGGAATCTGGTGCTAATCCTTGCTCCGACCACTCCTGTGCCCAAATGCCCTCTAAGGTGTATTCATCCTCCTCCTAGAATGCTATATATATAGCTAGCTTCTCACCTTCCTTCTTTGTATCTTTCTGATGTGGGATCCTTCCGTCAGGAGAGTTTAAATCCAACTCAAACTCTTCCCGTCCAATTCGCAAAATAAATACTCCCTCACTTTTCATGAGATTCGAACCCAGGCTCCCTTGCAACATAATCCATGCCGCTAACCACTTGGCCACAAACTCCTCTTGTGTCTTAAACCATGTGCAACTAAACATAAATCTATAGCCAAATACTAAGGTCCATGTAAAAAGAAAACCAAAATGCAAGAGCTAAGACTTGAACCTTGGACCTCCTTCCTTCCTTGTGGCGTCATCCTCTTGCCTCTTATGTGGCGTCACTTTGCCACTACACCACACACTTCACTTGTGTCATTTTTCTCCATATTTTATTCTTAAAACCTACCTACTAACTCCCAGGGTTTTTTTCGCCTAAAACCAAAATTGCCCTAAAGCCAAAGTTTGATCCCGGGACTTCATAGAAACCCTCTAACCTTCCAAAATCACTTACCTAATAAGTCCAACTTGCATTTAAGCCAATCTCTTGTTCTCCAAAAAATTTAAACGCTACTACGCTCAAGGCCCATTGGGCCCAATCCTACTAGGCCCAATTTCGGGATGTTACATGGCTGGCCGTGTGACCTAAGTTAGGGAGTTACATGGGGTAGGACACAGCCTGAAGCATGGGCATGTCAAAGGGTCACATGGACGTGTCTCTTGTCCACACGGGCGTATGTGCCCAGTACCATGGAAAAAAAAATGAAATTTTGTGAAAAATTTTCTAAGTTCTTGATTTAGTCCCGACTCAATTTTAATACTCATATTGGGCCTCGAGGGTCCATTTAAGGGTCGTTATAAAAAATCTCAGAAAATGGATAGTAATTGACATGAATTATCTGTAAATGTTCTAAAAATTTTAGTAATGCTCTATAACCCTGTTTCGACGACGGGCATGGGTTAGGAGTGTTACATTACCACTTATGGGTTAAATAGTTTTGCAGCTCAGCAACCCAATCAATTTGAAAATATAGCCTGTGTTTATTATGGGGAAGAAAATTTGTTCAAAGAATGTCCATCAAACCCAGAATTTGTGTATTACATGGGTAATTAGAACCAGAACCGAGGAAGGTAAGGACTACAATCCAATTTTTATAACCCATCATGGCGAAACCACCATATCCTTTCTTGGAGTAACCAAGAGGCTGAAACAAGTAACACTTATGCCCAACCTAGACAGACCCAACCACATGTTTTTACCCAACAAGTTCAGAAACCAACTCAAGTTGAACCTTCCATGTAACACCCCTAACCCGTAACTGTCGCCGTAATAGGGTTAAGAGGCATTACCTAACAATTCAGAACATTCAATATCATTCCACATCCAAACATAGCAGTTCACATTCAATTAGTCCCTTGATGAGGTCTACGAGACCTTAAACACATGTTAGAAAGAGGTCGGGACTAAACCGAACACATACAAAATTTTTGAAATTCAAACATTTTTCAAAGTTACAGAGGTCACGCGCCCGTGTGGGCAGGCTGTGTGCCTCCCACGATCTCAGACACGCTTGTATGTCTAAGCCGTGTCAAAACAGGGCATACATTTTGATTGTCCACATGGCCGTGGACACGCCCGTGGTCGCTACTGACTTGCACCACACGGCTAGTCACACGCCCGTGTGTCCAGCACATGGTCGAAACTGACTTAATCCACACGGCCAGTCACAAGCCCGTATGTCTAGCCCGTGGTCAAGTCTGACCTATTTTGAATTACAACCACGAGGAACACGGTCGAGCCACACGCCCGTGTGCTCAACCGTAGGGCAATTATAGGCCATTTTCAAGGCCAAAATTGCATCCCACACATTAAATCACCTGCAAGCACACACCAATCAAATTTCATACTTCAATTTTATTCAAACACACCAAATCAGAA
This sequence comes from Gossypium bickii, assembly GCA_025503065.1. Classification (NCBI taxonomy): domain Eukaryota; kingdom Viridiplantae; phylum Streptophyta; class Magnoliopsida; order Malvales; family Malvaceae; genus Gossypium; species Gossypium bickii. The sequence continues at coordinate 26,432,430 of CP106714.1, read as the reverse complement.
ACAATTTAAACTCATAAAAACATCATTCAACTTCCTATACAAATCCACCAAAATATACCAATCCAAACTATTAGCTACACAACCAAAATCATGTAATCTATCAAACATTCATTCCTTATTAATCCTAACACAAGTCATACCATTTCCAACCTCACCATTTTATACCACATTCATCATTTACATAGCTTACACATAATAACCAAAATCATCTAACTTCCAAGCCATGTCACATGGCAAGGTCCAACATCTCAAAATACACCATATATAGCCTATACATGCCATATACCAAATATGTACATCCTTCAAAAGTACCGAAATAGATAGCCAATAGTGTGATTGAGTCACTGATGATCCTCGAATCCTAGCTAGCTTTACTAACACTGTAAACAGAGAAACACATCACATAATAAGCTTTTAAAGCTTAGTAAGTTCGTAACATAATGCATTCAATTTAATAAATCAAATACATTATACAAAGTGAATTCATCACATAGATCAACACTCAAATGTTCACACCATATCATCCATAGCTAATATACTCACTCAACCATTCATAAATCCATACAGAATTTCATCAACCACAAAGGTTCAATACATACCTTAGCCAACACATAGTTATTCACGATCCATGCTAATTTATGCTCGATATTGCATTTCGATCAACCTTTGTTATTCATTTGGTTTAATTGCACACTTAGTGCCAATTTCGTAGCCGAAGCATAATTGTCATCGCACACTTAGTGCCTGTACTTTAAACCGAACTTATCTCCGTATCACACACAGTGCTACATCAATAACCCGAAGCTTCTATTGTTTTGCACACACAGTGCTAATGATCTTTGTCTCGTTTCTAATTTCGCACACTTAGTGCCTCATTACTCGATTTCATATGTAATACATTTATATTTCATTAACTATACATTCATTCAATTCTCATCACCTAGATATAAATTTAACAACTTGTATTATATCCGAACTTACCTCGGACGTCAAAATACCGAGACTTGCCGATCAATCGAGTACTTTATCTTTGCCTCGATCTCGATTTGAATCTCTCCTTTCTTGGTCTATAATTCATTCAATTACCAAACCATTCAATTTAGTCCAAACAGACATATTTAGGGCATTTTACAAAATAGCCCTCACATTTTCACATTTCAACACTTTAGTCCTTAATTCACAAAATCCCAAAATTCATAAAATTTTACTACACCATGCTTAGGCCGAATTCTCTTTAGTCTCATACAAGCCAAAATATTTCATTTATTTCATATTTTAGTCCCTCAAAATATTATTTTCACAATTTAGTCCAATTTACTCAATTTCACCAAAAATTCAAAGACAAAAACATGTTAATCTTTCACATATCTTTCATCTTTCATCATCAACTATCACAAAACTTGTGTTCACCAATGGAATATTTCAAATTCATTATCAATTCACAAAATTGAAGCATGGGTTTTGAAGAGTACTAAGCAACGATTACAAAAACGTAGAAACTATCAAAAACCGAGTCAAAAACTTACCTCAATCAAGCTAAGCCCTAGCCGAATATAACAAAGCTTCAAGCTCTCTTCTTTGGTTCTTATTTTCGGTGGAAGATGGAGAATAATAGCCACTTTCATGTTTAATTTGATATATTATAACCTATATTAACATTATTATTGTTTTACCTATTTAACCTTTACTAAATAATACATAAAACATATATTATAAGGTTAATTTAGTCCATTTCAGTCCACTACCTTAATTAATGGCCAAATTGCAACATAAAGCCTCCATATTAAAAGGATAACAGCAATTAGACACTTTATAAATCAGCACATAGCTTTTGCATTTTATGCGATTAAGTCCTTTTTCATAATTCGACACACAAACAATAAAATTTTCACACAATACTTTCACACATGCTCAATCACATATCATAAACACCAAAAGTAATATTAAAATATTTTTTTGACCTCGGATTCGTGGTCCCAAAACCACTGTTCTGACTAGGGTCTAAACTGGGTTGTTACAACTCTCCCCCATTATGTATTTTTGTCCCCGAAAATCTTACCAGTGAATAAGTTCGGATATTGCTCTCTCATAACATCTTTAGGCTCCCACGTAGCCTCTTCAACTCCGTGTTTATGACATAACACTTTCACTAAAGAAATTTTCTTGTTTCTCAACTTTTTGATCTCACGAGCCAGGATTCGAATTGGTTCTTCACTATACGACAAATCTGACTGAATCTCAACCTCAGTAGGAGCAATTACATGCGAAGGATCAGATCTGTATCATCAAAGCATCGATACGTGAAGCATATTATGAATATTTTCTAACTCAGGTTGCAACAACAATCTATAAGCAACAGACCCAATTCTTTCGACGATCTCATACGGTCTGATGAATCTCGGACTCAGCTTGCCTTTTCAGCCAAATCGAAGTATTTTCTTCAACGGAGACACTTTCAAAAATACTTTGTCACCAACCTCAAATTCATTATCTTTCCGTTTCAAGTCTGGATAAGACTTCTGACAATTTGAAGCTGCTTTCAAACTTTCACGAATCACTTTCACATTCTGCTCGATCTCTTTTATTAAATCAACTCCGTGAATCTTATTCTCACTCAGCTTAGTCCAATACAATGGAGTTCGACATTTTTTACCTTAAAGAGCCTCATACGGTGCCATTTTGATACTAGATTGAAAACTATTATTTTACGCAAACTCAATCAACAGTAAATGCTTTTCCCACGTACTTTCAAACTCAAGAATGCAACATCTCAACATATCCTCAAGAATTTGAATGATCCGCTCGAATTGACCATCTGCTTGCAGATGAAATACGGTACTGAAATGCATCTTTGTACCTAAAGCCTCTTGCAAATTCTTCCAAAATCGCGAGGTAAATCTCGGATCCCTGTCAAATATAATAGATAGTGGTACCCCGTGCAATATCACAATCTCATTGATATACAGTTCAACTAATTTATCAAGTGAATAATCTGTTCTCACTGGAAAGAAATGAGCTGATTTTGTCAATCTGTCAACTATCATCCAGATTGCATCTTTCTTTCCTGGAGATAAAGGTAATCCCAACACAAAGTCTATCATGATTCTCTCCCATTTCCACTCAGGAATCATAATCGACAGTAACAAACCGGATGGAACCTGATGTTCAGCTTTAACTTGCTGACAAACCAAGCATCTTGAAAAAAATTCTGAGATATCCCGTTTCATACCATACCACCAATAAAACTGTTTCAGATCATTATACATTTTTGTACTCCCCGGGTGAACAGCCAAATGACTATTGTGAGCTTCGTTCAAAATCATCTGAATCAACTTTGAATTTCTCTAAACACAAATCCTATCTCTGAATCTTAAACAATCATCATTATCAATTCGAAATTCTGAATCAGAAGTTAAACCACATTGAGCTCTTTTTATTATCATCTCATCATCACTTTTCTATGTATCACAAATTTGACGTACGAACATCAGCTTGACTTTCAACTCAGCCAAAACCGAACCATCATCACATAGATCTATCTGAGTACTCATAGCTCGCAAAGCACATAAAGACTTTCGACTCAAAGCATCATCAACTACATTAGCTTTACCCGGATGATAATCAATCACAAGCTCGTAATCTTTCAACAATTCTAATCATCTTCTCTGTCGTAAATTCAATTCTTTCTGAGTCATCAAGTAACTTCAAGCTCTTGTGATCAGTATAAATATGGCATTTCTCACCAAATAGGTAGTGATGCCAAATCTTCAATGCAAACACAATCACAGCTAATTCAAGATCGTGTGTCAGATAGTTCTTTTCATGCGATTGTAACTGCCTCAAAGTATAAGCGATGACTTTGCCTTCTTGCATCAACACACAACCTAAACCATTCAACGATGCATCACTGTAAACTATGAATTCTTTACCAGATTCAGGTTGAACTAACACAGGCTCCTCTGTCAACAATGCTTTCAATTGTTCAAAACTCTGCTGGCACTTTTCTGACAACTAGAATTTAACATCTTTTTATAGCAACTTTGCCAACAGAATTGCAATCATCAAGAAACCTTTCACAAACTGCCTATAATATCTTGCTAGTCCCAGAAAACTACAGACTTCAGACACATTCCTCGGAGGCTTTGATTCTAAAATTGCTAAAATCTTACTCGGATCAACTCGTATTCCCGCAGCTGATACAATATGCCCCCAGAAAACCAACCTCACGCAGCCAAAACTCACATTTGCTGAACTTTGCATACAATTAATTCTCGCGCAGAGTCTGTAACACAATTCTCAAATCCTCGGCATGTTGCGTTCCATCACAAGAATAAATCAAAATATCATCAATAAACACCACAACAAAGCTATCTAAGTACGGTCTGAATAATCGATTCATCAAATCCATAAACACTGCAAGAGCATTTGTTAGTCCAAATGGCATAAGTAAGAATTCATAATGTCCATACCTCGTTCTGAAAGTAGTATTGGGCATATCTGATTCTTTAACTCTCAACTGATAATAGCCCGATCTGAAATCTATTTTTGAAAACACTGTAGCTACTTTCAGCTGATCAAACAAATCATCAATACGTGGCAAGGGATACTTATTCTTTATCGTTACTTTGTTCAACTATCGGTAATCAATACACATCCTCATAGTGCCATCTTTCTTTTTTACAAACAACACAGGAGCACCCTAAGGCGAGAAACTCGGTCGTGCAAATCCTCTATCAGTTAACTCTTGCAACTGAGACATTAGTTCTTTCAATTCTGTTGGTGCCATTCTAGACGGAGCTATTGAGATAGGAGTTGTCCCCGGCACTAAATCAATACCAAAATCAACTTTTCAAATCGGAGGTAATCTCGGTAGTTCTTCAAGAAACATATATGGGAACTTACATACTACAGGTACAGATTCAACTTTCTTTTCAGTTACTTTTGTATCTATTACATGTGCGAGATAAGCTTCACAACCCTTTTTCACATAATATAGAGCTTTCATCGAATATATAATAGCCGATAACCCACTCAAATCACTGGATTCAAGGCGAACTATCTCACCATTCTGATTTCTCAAATCAATACTCTTCCATTTATAATTCACAATGGCATTATGCAAAGTGAGCCAATCCATACCCAAAATGATATCAAATTCATCAAATGGTAACAACATCAAATTAGCCAGAAAGAAAATATCCCGAAACGTCAACGGACAGTTCTTACACCCTTTATCAACCAAGACTCACCTGCTTAAGGGGTTCGATACTCTAATCAAAATTTCAGTAGACTCAACAAGTAGAGTCTTACTTGATACTAGATTCATACACACGTAGGAATGAGTAGAACCTGGATCTATCAATGCAATCACATCAGTACCAAATAGAGTAAAAGTTCTAGTAATTATGTTTGCAGATGACGCTTCTTTTCGTGCGCGTATAGCATAGGCTCGGGCAGGTGCTCTCGCCTCAGATTTGACAGCTGTATCCATCGTCCCTTTCTGACTTCCACTCATATTTTTGATGTTTCTGGGAGGTCTACCTATAGTTGTCATATTGCTCGATCTTGCACTCTAAACATTGTCTTTTTCAGCTAACTCTGGGCAATCTTGAATGAAATGATCTCAGGATCCACACTTGTCTAGCATTCTCCAACGTGTCGTCTTCCACATTGTCTACACTCAGGCTTGCTGCTTTTGACACTTCCAATGCTTGATTCGATTGGAATTTGATTTCTTGAACCAACACTTTGTCTTGTACGATCTCTACCCGAATGTCCAAACAAAGCATTCGAACGATTGCTTGCATCTCTAAATCTTTTCGTCGAAGGTTGAGATGACTTACTCATCAATCTTTTTCTTTCATATCTAGCCTCAGAATATGCTTTCTTCTTTTCTTTGTTAAGCTCCTCGGCTTTGCAGGCTCTTTCCACTAACACAACAAATTCATTTATGTCAAGTATTCCAACCAAAAATTTAATGTCTTCATTCAGCCCTTCAATGAAACGTTTATACATAGTAGCTTTGGTTGGAACACATTCCCGCACGTACTGACTTAATCTCATAAATTCCTCATACTCAGTAACTGACATATGGCCCTGTTTCAACTCAAGAAATTCTTTATGTCTCTGATCTATGAATCGTTTACTGATATACTTCTTCCGAAATTAAGCTTGAAAGAAATCCCAAGTAATCCTCTCTCTTGGAACCACTGAAATCAACATTTTCCACCAATTATATGTCGTATATCTCAACAAAGAAACAACACATTTAATGCATTCATCAGGAGTCAACGACATCTCATCAAACACTCGAATGGTATTCTCGAGCCAGAACTCAGCTCGCTCGGCATTATCATCAACTGTGGCCCTAAACTCTTCGGCCCCTTACTTTCAAATTTTTTTACAGGAGGTTTATTCAATCGGATCGGATCTGTCACTTGTGGCACAACAGGTAGTTCTAGGGGCGAAGGTTGTTGAGCAGCCAAATTCGTTCGAATGAACTCTGAAAACTATTCTCTCATCATTCGGAAGAAGGCTTGCTTAGCCTCTTGATAAACCATAATTTACACATATTTTAACCCCATGCTTGGCATAATTTTGGATGAATATTCATTAGATTTAATGAATTAGATGCTCCTAATCCTTTAAATTTCATGTTTTATACTCAGGAGGGCTGAGGAGTCGAAAAGAACGAGAAATGAGCCAAAAAGGGATAAAATAGGCCTACATCAAAAATCACACGGCCTGGACTATCGACCGCGGGCAGATCACACGGCCGTGTGTGGCGAGCAGAATCGACCACGACCGAAGGAGTCCACCACGGGCGTGTCACAGGACGTGTCCCTGTCAAAACTAAGATGAATTCTATTCAGAATAGGATAGTTGGGGGCCAAGAAAGGCATCTCGAAGCCTATATAAACACCCTAGGGGGAAAACTAAAGGGGGAGGTTGACAGGACGTCGAATAGATGCCGAGTAGAAGGAGAAAATACTCCAAGATAGCCATCGAGAATAGCTTAGGAGAAGGATCTCCATCAAGACTGAGGATCTCCCATCAAGTTCTTTAGAAGTTTTTGGGTTTTCTTATGTTTTGTTGTTTTCCTTATTCTAATATGTTTCCCTCTAATAGTATGAACTAGATCCTTTAAATACCTAAAGGGATGAAACCTAAGACAGATCTTATTATTATTTGATTTATGAGATAAATACTTGTGCTTATTGTTAAATGTGAGTTCTTATTCTTGTTTGATAATTCAGGTTATTGATTCAAGTCAAATGTGCTTATTCAGTGGAGCAAAAGTCCCTGTCTAAGAGTAGATCAACACAATTAAGCGGAGTTGATTGCAACCCTAGAAATAGGGGGATGAAAATCTACCAAATTAGGGTCAAACCTAATAAGGGAATCCATAGATCGAGCTAATGCGACAATATGGGTTTTAATTACAAAGAGATTTCAAACAATCAACCCAGAGTCAGTTGTTTTTAGCCTTGAAAGAGATATTAACATAAATCAGGGATTTCTATGGATTAAGTCAAGTGAATAAATCGCATGAATCAAAAGTAATAAGTGAAGTCTAGGCAGATTCTTCCTTAGGTATTTCCTATCTCATATAAGTTGTCCAAAAGTATTTTTCCCAATTCATTTTCTGTTACGTTCATAGTCATTAGTTAAATTAGTTAGTTAATTTTTAGATTAGAAATAAATCCCTTTAATTATTAGGCTAGATAATAAAAAGATAGTAATTACTAGTACTCTTGGTCCCTGACGATACGATATTCCGAACTCACCACAACTATACTACTATTCGATAGGTGCGCTTGCCTTTGTCGAAATAATAGTTAGTTCCGAGCCCATCAAGTTTTTGGTGCCGTTGTCGGGGACTAAGATATTAGGAACACTAAATTTTTATTACTTTAGCCATTCCTACTTTTATTTGCAATTTATTTATTTATTTATTTTTAGTTCACTAACTTTTCTTTTTCTTTGCTTCTGGCAGGAACTTTTAGTTTATGACTAGAAGGAACCCGTCAGGACCATTACTTTTTGACAGTGATATAGAAGGTACATTGGCAGAAATCGTAGGGAAATAAGGCGAAGCCTACAATACATAGAAGAAGAGCAAGAGGTCGATGCCAACACTACTAAGGAGATGGCTGATAATAATCCGCTACCTCCTGTGGTTGCCGCAAATCCGGTGAATCAAAATCATGCTCCTCTATGTATGATTATGCTAAACCTAATTAACGGGAACTGAATCAAGTATTGTTAGACCTGCTATTGCTGCAAATAATTTTGAACTAAACCTAACATTATTCAGATTATTCAACAATTTGTTCAGTTTGATAGTTTGCAGGATGAGGATCCAAACAATCGCTTGGCTTATTTTCTTGAGTTTTGTGACACTTTCAAGATTAATGGTGTTTATGATGATGCCATTCGCCTTCAGTTGTTTCCCTTTTCGTTGAGAAACAAAGCTAAACAGTGGTTGAACTCGTTACCACAAGGATCAATCACTACATGGGAACAAATGATCAAAAAATTTTTGTTAAATTATTTTCCGCCGGCTAAAATGACTAAGTTGAGGAATGATAACTCTTCTTTTGTGCAAATAGATTTAGAGACACTGTACGATGCATGGGAGAGATACAAGGATTTATTAAGAAGGTGCCCCCATCATCAGTTACCTTTGTGGCTACAAGTTCAAACCTTTTACAACGGTGTGAACCCCTCAACTAGGCAGTTGATTGATTCAGCTCCTGGTGGAACCCTAAATAACAAAACCCCTGAAGCGGCTTATGAGTTTATAGAGGAGATGTCACTAGATAACTATCAGTGGCAAGTTACACGGACAAAGCCAACAAAAGCCGCCAGTGTTTTCAACCTCGATGCAGCAAACCAAGTAGAACTTTTAAGTAAAAAGATTGATGGTTTATGTGGTTCTTCACAGGTACATCTAGTAATGCAGTGCAATACAAATGGAGGAGAGACAAACAATATAGAATATCTATCCTACAACCCTGGAATAGAAAGCGAACAGATAAACTATATGGGTAACAATTCTAGACCTCAAAATAACCCTTATAGTAACAGTTACAATCCAGGTTGGAGGAACCATCCTAACCTCTCATGGGACGGTCAAGGAAATCAGAGACAATAACCCCCTCCAGGCTTCTAACAGCAACCTTACCCACAAGAGAAAAAGCCGAACCTTGAGGAGATGCTAACAAAATTTATCGCGGTGTTAGAAACTCATTTCTAAAACACCGAAACAACACTCAAAAACCAGCAGGCATTGATTCAAGGGCTCGAGAACGAATTAGGTCAGCTTGCTAAGCTGATTATAGAATGACCACAAGGTAGCTTGACGAGCAACACTAAAACTAACCCAAAGGAGAAAATTCATGCCATTGCCGCTCACGATAGTGAAGGGTTAGATGAGCCAAAATTGAGGCAAGAGAATGTGGTAGAGGAAGGTAAGGTTGAAGTAAGCCATACCTCAATGCAGTGAATAAAGACCGCACAAATGAACAATTCGGTAAATTTCTTAAACTTCTAAAGAAATTACATATTAACTTACCATTTCTTGAAGCTCTTTCGCAGATGCCCAATTCACAAAAATTTTTAAAAGAGCTGTTGACAAACAAACAGAGGTTAGACGAGGCGTCGCATGTGGAGCTAAATGCAGTGTGCTCAGCAATCTTACAAAATAGACTACCACAAAAGTTAAAAGATCCATGGAGTTTTACGATTCCTTGTTTAATTGGTAGTTTATCTGTTAATAATGCTTTAGTTTATTTAGGGGCAAGCATCAATGTTATGCCTTATAACATGTTTAAATAGCTAGGTCTTGGGAAACGTAAACAAACTAGGATGAGCATCTAATTAGCTGATAAAACCATTAGAGTTCCTAGGGGAATAATTGATGATGTACTAGTGAAACTTGAAAAATTCATATTCCCAGTAGACTTTGTTGTTTTAGATATGAATGAAGATAATGATGTTCCTTTAATATTAGGACGAATCTTTTTAGCAACGGCTAGGACCATTATCGATGTTGATACAGGGGAAGTAACACTTCGTGTTGGTGATGACATGATTAAACTCGAAGCACGTGATTCTAACAAAATATCTAAAGATCAAGAGAATACAAGTCCTGTTAGTATAAATAAACTTAACGTACAATCTTCTTTGCAGGAAATCTCTCAGGAAAAGATAATAGAGCTAGGATCTAGTGTTCATTCTGAGAATACAACTGTTCATGATGAACGAAGGCTTCAGATCGATGATCTAGACGAGTGGAAGACGCATTTCAAGGAGGAACCAAGAACACAGTAAGCAAAAACCGAGGCAACTCCATGGGACATACCAATTTCAGATCGGGGATCAGGTATTGTTGGATAAGACAGACCCTCGAATCACCACTTCAGACCTTAATACAAACGAAGAGATCCCTTTCATGGTACTCAATGCTTTCCCATATGGAACAGTCGAGGTAACTAATCCTACATTCGGTACTTTTAAGGTAAACGCCACTCGACTCAAACTATATAGTGATCATAGAACTGATAGCAGGGGAGAGGAGTTTGAACTCCTCAAACCACCATGATTATGCGAATAAAAGGTAAATCTAGCTTAAAACTTTAAACAAGTGCTTCTCGGGAGGCAACCTGAGCACTAACTTCACTAATGTCATATTTTTGATTTTTAGCACCTAACTCAAAACTAACCAAATTAATAAAGCACAGGTTTCTCTATCCACACGGCCTTGCACATGGGCGTGGCCGTGGCTGTGTGGACACTACGAAAAGATACATGGGCGTGGCAGAGACCATGCGAACCAAGGACGAAAACTTTCCCCAAATCACAGGTGGCGATATAATGCCACGGCCGTGCGATACGACCGTGGTAGACACTGAGAAAGTTACACGGGTATGAGACACGCCCGTGCTTTGAGGCTGTGGCTAACACTGATCAAACAAAATGGGTGTGGAAACATCTACACGACCGTAGGAGAAATGAACAAAGCACAGCACGGCCGTGCGACATGGTCGTGTGACTTAACATGCCCAAGGAACATGGGCGAGGGCAGTTGATTTATATTTGAACCAACATTTTCTTCTCACTTTCTTCCCCAAACCCTTTTCTTTCCAACCCTAGCCACCAGAGTTTTTCTCCCTTTTTCACCATCCTTGCCATCATCACTCAATGCCTAAAGGAAAGACCAACACCACCATCCCCATGTCGAAAAAGCGAAAGGACCCTAGCAAAGTCTCCTCATACGAGATCAATCTACATAAATTCATGTCGGCCGCTTCATTTATTCGACAGGTGATAAACCGTAAAAGTAACATATTTTAAGCCCACATTTAGCATGCTTTTGGATGATTTAAGCCCTGAATTATGTAATTTGGTGCTCTTAATCCTTTATTTTCATGTTTTATACTCAGGAGTGCACCGGAGGACGAAAAGAACGAAAAATGGGCCCAAAATAGAGCAAATGGGCCATATCACGAAATCCACACAGCCTGGGCCCAAGATCACACGGCCGTGCCCCATTCAACAGGTTCGAACACGGCCCAGCCACGACTTACACGGGCCTGTACCATGGGCATGTCCTTGTCACAAGAAAGAAGAGTTTCACTCGGATTTGGATACTTAGAGGCAAAGAAACATATTCAAAAGCCTATATAAACACCCTAAGTATAACCAGAAAAGGGAGAACCCACGGCTTTAGTCAAGGGGCATTCGACTAGGCCAAAGAAGGCAGATTTGTGGAGATTTACTTGAAGATAGCCAGTTGATCCATCTTAAGAAGCCAGAGGTATACTCAAGACGAAGATCTCTCCTTCCTTAAGGGGGTTTTAAGGATTTCTTATGTTTTGTTTTATCTTTTCTTTTGAGATGTTTTCTTTTATTGTTATGAACTAAACCTTCAGATACCTGAGAGGGATGAAACCTAAGATGAATCTTGTTATCATTTGCTGAACTATATGATAAATCTTTGACTTTTTCTTAATTATGTGTTCTTAATTCTTGTTTTGATATTTTCGGGATATTAATTCAAGTGTGATGTGCTTAGGTTGAGGAGCAAAACTCCCTGCCTAAGAGTAGATCCAGTATAATTAAGCGGAGTTGATCGCGCGCCTAGAGATAGGGTGACGAGATTTTGCTGGATTAGGGTGAAACCTAATATGGGAGTCCATAGATCGAGTTAATGCGATTCTAGGGGTTTTAATTAGAAAGAGATTTCAATTAATCAACCTAGGGTTAGACGTTAGTCGCCTCCAGAGAGGAATTAATATAACTTAGGGAATCTTACGGATCAAGTCAAATGAATAAATCGTCTGGTTCAGAGTTAGATAACAAGTGAAGTCGAGGTGGATTCTCCTTGGGTGTCGTCTTAATCAATTGGTTTTTCCTCAAGTTATTTTCACAAATTCATTCTTCTTTGTCTTAGAGCCTTTAGTTTAGTTGTTAGTTAATTTTAGATTAGATAAACAAATCACTTTAATTCTTAGGCTAAATAATAAAAAGAGAGTTAGTATTAGCACTTTTGGTTCTTTTGGGTTCGACATTCTAGTCTTGCCTTAACTATACTACTGTTCAATAGGTACGCTTGCCTTAAATCGTTGTCATAGTTAGTTTCTAGGTTTGATCATTCTTTTTATAAATTTTAAGACATTGACATCGCGAAAACAACGATCAAGTTTTTGGCGCCGTTGCCGGGGAACTAAAATATTAAGAAAGCTTAATTTTTATTACTTTAGCCATATTTTTTTTTTTGCAATTAAATTTTATTTTTATTTTGCTAAATTTTCTTTCTTTCTTTTGTTCCTTTCAGGTACCTCTAGTTTATGACTAGAAGGAACTCGACAGGACCCTTACTTTACGATAGTGATATTCAAGGTACCGTTCGTAGAAACCTCAGAGAAATAAGTCGAAGCCTAAACTACATAGAAGAAAAACAAGAAGCCGAAATAAATACCACGGAAGAGATGGCTGAAAATAATTCGCCACCTCCAGAGATGGCCGAACATCATGCTCCACGCACTATGTATGATTATGCTAAGCCTAGTTTAACAGGAACTGAGTCTAGTATTGTTAGGCCTACCATTGCTGCAAATAATTTTGAACTGAAACCTAACATTATACAGATGATACAACAATTTGTTTAGTTTGATGGTTTGCAGGATGAGGATCCTAACACACACTTAGCAAATTTTCTAGACCTTCAAGATAAATGGCATTTCTGATGATGCCATCCGTCTTCGGTTATTTCCCTTTTCCCTAAGGAATAAAGCCAAACAGTGGTTGCATTCTCTTCCACGAGAGTCAATCACTACATGGGATCAAATGACCGAAAAATTTTTATTAAAATATTTTCCACTGGTCAAAACGGCCAAATTGAGGAATGATATCTCTTCTTTTGTGCAGATAGATTCAGAGACACTTTACGATGCATGGGAGAGATAGAAAGACTTGTTAAGGAGGTGCCCACACCACGGATTACCTTTGTGGCTACAGGTCCAAACTTTTTACAACGGTGTGAACACCTTAACAAGACAACTAATCAATTCAACCGCCGGCGGAAGCTTGAACAACAAAACTCCTGAAGCAGCCTACGAGTTTATAGAGGAGATGTCACTGAATAACTATCAGTGGCAAGTTGCAAGGACAAGGCCAGCCAAAGCAGCCGGAGTTTCCAACGTCGATACAGTAACCACGCTATCAAATCAGGTAGAGTTGCTACATAAAAAAAATTGATAGTTTCTATGGTTCTTCGCAGGCACATCCAGTTATGTAGTGCGACGCAAGTGAAGGAGTGGCGAATCTTGAGTACCCACCCTATGGACAGGGCATGGAGAGCGAACAAATGAACTATATGGGTAATAATTTCTGATCTAACAATAACCCTTATAGTAATACTTATAATCCAGGTTGGAAGAACCACCCCAATTTCTCATGGGGTAGTCAAAGAAATCAAAGGCAACAACCATCCCAAAACTTCCAACAACAGCCCTACCGACAGGAAAAAAAGCCGAACCTTGAAGAGATGCTGACAAACTTCATAGTAGCCTCAGAAATACGGTTTCAAAATACAGAAACATGTTTCCAAAACATAGAAACAAAACTTGAGGCATTGACACAAGAGTTCAAGGAACTTATTAAATTAGTTTCTGAAACACGATCAGAAAGCTTACTTAGGGAAAAAGAGCAGGTACAGGCAGTGACACTGAGAAGTGGAAGGGAGTTAATTGAAACAAAGAAAGAGGTACCACATGAAATCGATGAAGCAAAGAGAACGCAGACCTGTAAGAAAATTAAACCAACAATCCCATATTCAGTAAAGTTGAAGAAAGACCGCCTAGGAGCACAATATGCTAAATTTCTTGAACTTTTCAAACAGCTACATATGTTGGCAAAATTTTTAAATGAGCTTCTAACAAATAAAAGGAAGTTCGAGGAAATTTCAACAGTGGAGCTTAATGAAGAATGCTCAGCTATCATCCAAAACAAGCTGCCAACAAAATTAAAAGATCCAGGAAGTTTCACTATTCCTTGTTTAATTGGTAGTTTGAGCATAGAGAAAGCGTTAGCTGATTTAGGTGCCAGTATTAATCTAATTCCTTAAAAAATGTTTAAGCAACTTGGTCTCGGGGAACCAACACCCACTAGGATGAGTATTCAGTTAGCTGATAGATCTGTTAAGTATCCTAGGGGAGTTATTGAAGATGTTTTGGTAAAAGTAGATAAATTTATATTCCCTATTGATTTTGTTGTGCTCGACATGAATGAGGATGCAGAGGTACCTTTAATTTTGGGACAACCCTTTTTAGCTACTACTAGGGCTATCATTAATGTTGGTGATGGTAAATGGAGATGAGGAAATTGTTTTCCAAGTTCATGATGCCATGCGATATTCTAGAGAACAAGATGATTCTTGTTACTTTGTTGATGCCACTGATCACATTTTTCAAGAATCTTTGCAGGAAATCATGCATATTGACACGATGGAACTCTGTTTTCACAAGGTGAGGGGAAAGATGACGATACCGATGAAGAGAATCCCAATGCATCATCTTCTAGATAAATGAAAATAGAGGACATCGAGATTAATGACGAACTAAAATAGAAACCCTCTACGGATGAGCCGCCCAAGCTAGAACTAAAACAATTACCAAAGCATTTAGAATATGCATTCCTGGGGGATAATTCTACGCTACCAGTAATCATCTCTTCAGAACTAGGACCCAAGGAGAAAGAAGAGTTGCTAAGGGTACTAAGGAAGCACAAAAAGGCCATAGCATGGAAAATGTTGGATATTAAAGGAATAAGCCCATCATTTTGCACCCACAAAATTTTAATGGAAGATGAGTATAAACCGTGTGTGCAACCTTAGAGACGGTTAAACCCCAATATGAAAGAAGTTGTCAAAGTCGAGGTAATTAAACTTCTAGATGCAGGAATAATTTATCCTATTTCTGACAGCACTTGGGTAAGTCCTCTGCAGGTAGTTTCGAAGAAAGGAGGCATGGCCGTGGTAACCAATGAAAAGAATGAATTGATTCCTACAAGAACAGTCACAGGTTGGAGAGTCTGTATTGACTATAGGAAGTTGAACGATGCTGCCAGAAAATATAACTTCCCTCTACCCTTTATTGATTAGATGTTAGAAAGATTGTCTGGGCATATGTACTACTGCTTATTGGACGAACTCTCCGGCTACTTCCAAATCCTAATAGCCCCTGAAGATCAAGAGAAGACAACATTTACATGCCCATACGATACGTTTGCTTATCGTAAAATGCCTTTTGGATTATGTAATGCTCCTTCTACTTTTCAGTGTTGCATGTTGGCCATCTTTGATGAACTTGTGGAAGACATTATGGAGGTATTGATGGATGACTTCTCGGTATTCGATAATTCTTTCCACCTTTGCCTTAAAAATTTAGAACGAGTACTAATAAGATGTGAAGAAACGAATCTTGTCTTGAATTGGGAAAAATGTCAATTTATGGTTAAAGAAGGGATTGTGTTAGAACATAAGATTTCTAGTAAAAGGATTGAGGTAGATAAAGCAAAGATTGAAACCATAGAAAAATTACCTCGCCCTAGTTCAGTTAAGGCTATTAGAAGCTTTTTAGGACATTCTGGATTCTATAGGAGATTCATTAAAGATTTTTCTAAAATAGCTAAGCCTTTAACAAAATTACTAGAAAAAGATGTTCCTTTCAATTTTGATCAGGAATGTTTAGATGCATTTAATGTCCTCAAAGATAAACTAATAAATGCTCCGATTAAAATTGCACCTGATTGGAATTTACCCTTTGAACTAATGTGTGATGCGAGTGATTTTGCATTAGGTGCAATTCTAGGACAACGAAGAGACAAGCATTTTTAGCCAATTTATTATGCTAGCAGAACATTGACACCCACACAAGAAAACTACACCACCATAGAGAAAGAATTACTAGCTGTAGTTTTTGCTTTTGACAAATGTAGGTAGTATTTAATATTATGTAAAGTTGTCGTTTACATTGACCATTCAGCTCTTCGTTATCTTTTAACTAAATCTGTTGCAAAACCTCGACTCATACAATGAATCTTACTCTTACAGGAATTTGATTTGGAAATACATGATAAGAAGGGAGCTGAAAACCTTGCAGCAGATCACCTTTCTAGGCTTGAGAAGCCACATATCGAAGAGCTCGACGAGAGTGAGATAAACGACTCATTCCCCAAAGAACAACTCTTTTCTATAACTAACACTGAGGGACCATGGTTTGCAGATATTACTAATTACTTAGCTGCTAACATATTACCAAAAAGACTAACACATCACCAAAAGAAGCGATTCTTTGCTGATGCGAAAAACTATTTTTGGGAAGATTCGTTTCTTTTCCGTATATGTGCAGATCAAGTAATTTGAAGATGCGTTACAAAGGTGAAAGCAAGTAAGATCCTAGAACATTGCCATTCAGGACCTTCAAGAGGACATTACAGCGGGATTAAAACAGCACACAAAACACTCGAATCAGGATTTTATTGGCCAACTCTTTTCAAGGATGCCAACAAGTATGCCGCTTCGTGTGATAAATGCCAAAGATCAGGTAATATTTCTAAACGCGATGAAATGCCTCAGACATATATGTTATCATGTGAGATATTTGATGTATGGGGTATTGACTTTATGGGTTCGTTCCCTAGTTCATTCAGAAATAAATACATCTTAGTAGCAGTCGATTACATGTCAAAATGGGTGGAAGCCCAAGCTTTACCTACTAACGATGGATGCTAGAGTGGTAGTAAAATTTCTTAACAAACTTTTCTCCCGTTTTGGAACACCCAGAGCAATCATCAGTGATAGGGGAACTCACTTTTGCAATACTCAATTTGAAAAAGTCTTAAAAAACTATGGAGTACACCACAGAACAGCTACCCTTATCATCCTCAAACCAGTGGGCAAGTGGAAGTGGCAAATCGAGAGCTTAAATGAATCCTAGAGAAAACAGTTGAATCAAATAGGAAATATTGGGCAGTAAAAGTGGATGATGCCTTATGGGCCTTTAGAACAGCATTTAAAACCCCTTTAGGGACATCCCTGTACAAACTTGTTTACTGAAAGAGTTGTCATCTACCATTTGAGTTAGAGCAGAAAGCCTACTGGGCTATTAAATTCTTGAATTACGATCTTAAAATTGCAGGTGAGAAGAGGATGATACAGTTAAACGAACTAGATGAATGGCGAGCTGAGGCCTATGAGAATTAACAACTATATAAGGAGGCAACAAAATGACGCCATAATGCTCGTTTAAAACAATCAAAGCAATTTAAAGTAGGAGACTTAGTCTTGCTATATAATTCAAGGCTCAAACTATTTCCTAGAAAGCTAGAATCAAGGTGGTCAGGCCTATTCGTGATAAAATCTATTTTTCCTTACGGCACAGTCGTGGTAACCCATCCAACTCAAGGAACATTCAAGGTAAATGGCCATCGACTGAAATTTTATACTGGTGAAGATTTCAAGGAATTAAGAGAGGAGCTTCAGCTCCGTGAACCTTCTTTTAGGAATGAAAACAGGGTGAGTCTAGCTTAAAACTTTAAATTAGCGCTTCTCGGGTGGCAACCCGAGCACTAACTTCACTAACCCCATTAATTTTCACATTTTAATTTTTTCTCTTTTTTTTAGCACCTAAATCAAATTAACTGATTCAGTAAAGTGCAGGTTTCCTACCACATGGCCTTACACACGGGCGTGCCCGTGGCCGTGTGGTCAACATGGAATGAAAAACTGGCATGCAGGTAGACGTGTGAGAAGAAGAAGAGAATTTTTTCCCCAACACGTGTTGCGATAAAAAGACCATGGTCATGCAATGCGACTGTGGTCTATCCTGAGTAACTAAGCACGGGCATAAGCCACGCTCGTGCCTACCAACCGTGTGAGATACTGACTATATATACACGGGCGTGGTGATCTAAAGCACAGGTGTGGGAGAAGCGAACATAATAGCACACGCCTAGGGAACACGGGCGTGGGCAACATTGTAAATGTGTCCAAATTTGAAAATCACAAAAAACACGGGCTGAATAACAAACACACGGGCATGGCCTTTGCCCGTGGCCCCTTTCCTATTGAAAGAAACACAACCCCCGTTTTCCCCAAACTTCTTCCCAAACCCCAAACCTAGCCGTTCTCCCTCAAACACCCTCTACCCCCTCCGGCCACCATAAAAAAAAATACCAATCCTTGGCTTTCCCTATCCATTATCACTATCTCTCTGCCACATACACATAAAAAAACCATTCCACGCCCGTGCCAAACCAATACACGCCCGCCCTACAGGTGTTCCACCACCGTGTTGCCTTGACCATTTACAAAACACGCCCGTGCCATACATCTACATGACCGTGCTCCACCCATCCACGTCGCCACGCTCGAAAGCACTACTGTTCACTCTTCAATATTACATTCCCATCTATTTACCTATTATATGATTAAGATTTCATTTTTTTAGTCTCTTTTTACTATTATTTTTATTTATTTATTATTAAATTAATCTTTATAATTTTAGAACTAATTTGATTACCATATTAAGTATTCTAGTCATTGTTTAGTTAGTTAATTAAAACTAGATAGAATTAATCAGTGTCGAAATGGTTACTCATGGTTAAAATGTTCTTATTTAGACTTTGAATATTTTGGGTTTTAATCAAACTACATGCTTTATTTTGGTAGAAAATTACTTGAATATCAACTAATTTCAGGTACAATGTCGTCATCACAAGGAAAGCAAACCGCAACCACCACTTCTAAAAAATGAAAGGGACCCGGCTCATCCTCTACTAGAGCAACCACCAAAGTGCGCCACCGGTTCCTCCAATTCCCTCAAGCCGCCCAAGAGGACCGTTACAAGGCACTACGGGCGCAACCTCTCGACACCGGTAGATGCATTAATTGGGCCGCTTTAGAGCAGGTCTGTCTCGCAGATGATGTCCAAGCTCTGCTTACAACCGATCCGTGGGATCAATTTTTTACCATCATCGAGCCTACGTACTTGGAGCTTACTTTAGAGCTTTGCTCTACTTTCCAACTCCAGACGGTGATGACACAATACGATGATCCGGGTACAATACAATTCCGCCTGAGAGGCACCATACGACAGCTGAACGTACCACAATTCGAGGCTACACTTGGACTCTATACGAAAGACTTCGTAGCAGAGAATGACCTCTCTGAGCTACACCGCCAGTTTCACCGCACCCCCGTAAGCTGTTGGTACAACTTAGCCCCTAACAAGGGCAATTACGACCCCAGTCGCTCCAAGGCGACAGCCCTTGTCCCGTCTCTGAGGTACGTACATGCCATCTTGGCTCATACTCTTACAGGTCGACACGAAAGCATCAGCGTCGTAAATACTCACGACGTCTACTACCTATGGTGCATGTCAAACGGGCACGTTTTTGACCTAGCTTACTTCATAGCCTGTTCCATCCAACACCAAATAGAGCCACATAGGAGAGGGATCATATCGATGGGTCCATACGTCACATGTTTGGCTCGGTACTTCGGCCTCCTCCACTCTGAGGCCCAGACCTCTTCTCTCACACTGATTGGGCAGATGGTACCCCAGGGTATCCAGACTATGCTGCATATGAGTATGATCAAATATCGATGTGGAACTGATCCTTCTCAATACCGACTAGCCCTCCCCATCGACGAGGAAGATCTCGAGGACATTACTGATGATGTCTCACCACTACAGGAGGCGCCACTCCCGAGCCAGCATCCCTCTCATGCAACAGCTTCACTTTCGGACATTTCTGCACACCTCACTCGGTTTGAGCACTACTGTACTCAACAATTCAAGGGTACCGCTTGACGATTTGATGGCATTGAGGCCATGCTTCAGCAGATTTGTCACCACTTTCATATATCGCCGCCTCTACCACCCAGCGACTCAGCAAATGACGAGGAACTTTGAGTCATTTTTCTTATCTTTATTTGCCACTTTATTATTATTAATATTTATGTTTAAATTTCAGCTATTAAACTTTTTATTTTGTCTTGTTAGAACTTTTCTTTAGTACAGTTCAGTTTCTTTTATCACAGGCTATCTAACCCTCGAGTACCTCTAGCAACTTTCAGTCAATATTTCTCCTTAAACATTTCGTTGATGAGTTTGCATACTAGATAGAATTAATATACAACTCAAGGAACAAAATTATCACTTATACCTAGTCATCACATGCATCATGGAACATCCTCTAAGGATCTCATCCATAATTCAGGAAGTTTCACTTCTCTCCCTACCTTATGATTTTATTATTAATGCGTTATTATCTATCCTTGTACATCGAGGGCAATGTACACCTTAAGTGTGAGGGTGAATACTTATTGCGAGAAAGTGCCTAACTTTCTTCATTATTCTCAAATCCCTGAATTATACCTTGTCTTGAAGTAATTTTATCATATTATGATTAGAATGAAAATTCCTTTGATTTATGAGTTTTATTGATATTTTTTGGATTAAGTCATTGATAATTGTGCATTGATGATTAAATTTGAAGGATACTAGAGAATCAAGCATGATAAGTCTAATTTTCATTAAATTAAAAATTTTTCGTTAGGTTTTCTACCTAAATCTAATTATTACTTTGAAGTTTGAAATTCATGAGGTTGATATCAAAAACCCATAATTTTTGTGAGATTTTGAGCCTTTTCGAGCATATATTCTTTTTCTTGCTCACTTTATTGATTATGAGTGTGTTAACATTGATCTGTTATTCTAGAACTTGCATTGATTATACATGTCAAGACCACACCTTTGATTTGATATACAGAGATGAGAAAGGCATCTAGGATATATAACCCACTCATTCCATTAATAGCCTGCCTTCATAATTAACCCCTAGTGAACCCATTTGATCCTAATAACCCTTTTTCTTAACTTACCCACTAATATTAAATCAAAACCCTTTGTATTTGTTATCACCATTCCATTTGACTACCCTTATATCGGGACTTGATTTGATTGGTTGCCTAATTATTTTATTTTAGTAGTAAATTTATCATTTGACTTGTTCTTAAAAAAAACGAAGTATATTCATTATTAGTTCTCTGATTAGGCGAGCTTATACATTAAATTCCAATTATTGAAGAAGCTCATATTAGAGTATTATCAATAGTAGTATTATTAGTTTTCAATTGATGTAATTACTTATATTCAATTCATTTTTTCTAGTTAGGTAATTTGTCAGGTCAATCTCGATTCTAACCCATTAATTCAGCCTTTATCCACACCTTTAACCCAAGCCCCGTTACAACCCTGTTAAAGACCTTTCGATTTGTGTATCATCTCATATTATAGTGGTGGGGATTTGATTTTTATGCAAGCCTATGGGATTAACTCTTCATGTTTGACTTTTGAGTTCTTAATTCTAAACCTTAAACACTTCGACTGATTTGAGTGAATCTTTAGTGAGGATGTCAACCCTTGTCGGTTTTGAATCAGAGGTAATTATTTAGATGAGGGGAAACACCTATGTTTTGTGCTATAAATGTATGACTTTGGTTGTTTGAATCTTTAGGAATCTTTGAGTTGAATTATCCATGTATGAATTACCTTTGAATTATGATGAAATATTATTGATGAATATTATGAATCAAGGAAGTTCATTTTAATTATGGGTTGAGAATTTTGCTTGAGGACAAGCAAAAGCTTAAGTGTGGAGGTATTTGATAAACCATAAAAGTAACACATTTTAAGCCCACATTTAGCATGCTTTTGGATGATTTAAGCCCTGAATTATGTAATTTGGTGCTCTTAATTCTTTGTTTTCATGTTTTATAATCAGGAGAGCATCGGAGGACGAAAAGAATGGAAAATGAGCCCAAAACGGAGTAAATGGGCCATATCACGAAATCCACACGGCCGTGCCCCATTCAACAGGTTTGAACACGACCCGGCCACGACTTATATGGGCCTGTGCTATGGGTGTGTCCCTGTCGCCGGAAAGAAGAGTTTCACTCAGATTTGGATACTTAGGGGAAAAGAAACATATTCAAAAGCCTATATAAACACCTTAGTATGACCAGAAAAATGGGAACCCACGACTTTAGTCAGTGGGCGCAGATTTGTGGGGATTTACTCGAAGATAGCCAGTTGATCCATCTCAAGAAGCCGGAGTTATACTCAAGACGGAGGATCTCTCCTTCAATTCCTCCAGGGGTTTTAGGGATTCCTTATGTTTTGTTTTATCTTTTCTTTTGAGATGTTTTCCTTTATTGTTATGAACTAAACCATCAGATACCTGAGGGGGATGAAACCTCAGATGAATCTTGTTATCGTTTGCTGAACTATATGATAAATATTTGAGTTGTTCTTAATTATGTGTTCTTAATTCTTGTTTTGATATTTTTGGGATATTAATTCAAGTGTGATGTACTTAGGTGGAGGAGCAAAACTCCCTGCCTAAGAGTAGATCTAGTATAATTAAGCGTAGCTGATAGCGAAGGTGACGGGATTTTGCCGGATTAGGGTGAATCCTAATATGGGAGTCCATAGATCGAGTTAATGCGATTCTAGGGGTTTTAATTAGAAAGAGATTTCAATTAATCAACCTAGGGTTAGATGTTAGTCGCCTTGAGAGAGGGATTAATATAACTTATGGAATCTTATGAATCAAGTCAAATGAATAAATCGTCTGGTTCAGAGTTAGATAACAAGTGAAGTCTAGGTGGATTCTTCCTTAGGCGTCGCCTTAATCAATTGGTTTTCCCTCAAGTTATTTTCACAAATTCATTCTTCTTTATCTTAAAGTCTTTTGTTTAGTTGTTAGTTAATTTTAGATTAGATAAACAAATCACTTTAATTCTTAGGCTAAATAATAAAAAGAGGGTTAGTATTAGTACTTTTCGTTCCTTTGGGTTCGACATTCTGGTCTTGCCTTAACTATACTACTGTTCGATAGGTACGCTTGCCTCAAATCGTTGTCATAGTTAGTTTCCAGGTTTAATCATTCTTTTTATAAATTTTAAGACTTTGATATTGCGAAAACAACGATCAACAGGACAAGGACCTTTGACTCCATTTATTTTTTCTTTTTCTGTTATTTTCATTTTTAAATTCTCTCCCTCTATCTTTCTTGTCTTTAATTTATATTATTATATTTTGATTTCTTTAATCTAGGTTCAAAAGGTTGTTAGAGGATGACCACAACCCCACCGGAGTATCCACCTCCGCGTTCATCTATGCCTACTTTAACGTTTCTTTTCTTTGACTCCATCCAAGATTTAGGAAGTTCACTTCTCTCCCTATCTTATGATTTTATATATTGTAGATATCTATCTCTGTACATTGAGGACAATGTACGTCTTAAGTGTGGGGAGGTGTCAACAATATTGAATTATATCTTGTTCTTAAGTAACTTTCTCATATTTACTATTAGAATGAAACTTCTATTGATTTATGATTTTCATTGATTTGTTTTGGATTAAGTCATAGATAATTGTGCATTGATGGTTTAAACTTTAAGATACTAGAGAATCAAGCATGATAAGTCTATTTTCAGAATTAAAATTTATTAGGTTGTTTCCCTAATCTTAAATATTACTTTGAAGTTTGAAATTTACAAGGTTAACATCAAAAACCATAATTTCTGTAAGATTTTGAGCCTTTTGGAGCATACATATATTTCTTTCTCACTTTATTTATTATAAGTGTGTCAACATTTCTTTCGATTATACATGTCGAGACCACATTTTTTTGATCTGATATACTGAGATGATAAAGGCACCTAGGATCTAACCCACTTATCCCAAAAAACCTACCTCCATAATTAACCCCTAGTGAACCCCTTTTTAGCCTAATAAACCATTTCTTGACTCACCCATTAATATTAACCCAAAACCAAAATTTTAATTCCCCTAATCTTTTGAAGTCCCTTTTTGTCGAGATTTGAGTTGAGCAGTTGCCTAACTATGTTTTCTATTTTAGTTGTTAAAGTTCTTTCTTATCAGTGTATGTTTAAAAAACAAAAAGAAAAGCCGAAGACTTATTCATTATTAGTGTATATGAGCTGAAACTGTTAATTCCATATCGGTAGAAAAAACTCGTGTTTATTAGTGATAAGTTTTCAATCAATGTAATTATTTAGTATTAGTTATTCTTCTAGTTAGGTAATTTATCAATTCAATCTCGATTCTAACCTTATAATTTAGCCTTTATCCACACCTTTACCCCAAGCCCCATTACAATCCTTTTAAGACCTTTTGATTTGTGTACCATCTCATTTTATAGTGGTGAAGATTTGATTTTCATGCAAGCCTATAGAATTAACTCTTCATGTTTGACTTTTGAGTGCTTAATTTTAACTTTAAAACACCTTGAGTGATTTGAGTGAATATTTAGTGAAAATGCCAATTCTTGTCAGTTTTGAATCAGAGGTAATTATTTAGATAAGGGAAAACACCTATGTTTCCGTGCTATAAAAAATTTATGACTTAGATTGTTTGAATATTTAGGACTCTTTTGGTTAAATTATCAATGTATAAATTATCTATGAATTATGATGAAACATTATTAATGAGGATTATGAATCAAGGAAGTTAATTTTAATTGTGAGTTGAGGATTTTACTTTAGGACAAGCAAAAGCTTAAGTGTGGGGATATTTGATAAACCATAATTTACACATATTTTAACCCCATGCTTGGCTTAATTTTGGATGAATATTCATTAGATTTAATGAATTAGATGCTCCTAATCCTTTAAATTTCATGTTTTATACTCAGGAGGGCTCAGGAGTCGAAAAGAATGAGAAATGGGCCAAAAAGGGACAAAATGGGCCTACATCAAAAATCGCACGGCCTGGACTATCGACCACGGGTAGATCACACGGCAGTGTGTGGCGAGCAGAATCAACCACGGCTGAAGGAGTCCACCACGGGCGTGTCACACGGGCGTGTCCCTACCAAAAATAGGATGAATTCTATTTGGAATAGGATACTTGGGGGCCAAAAAAGGCATCTCGAAGCCTATATAAACACCCTAGGGGGAAACCTAAAGGGGGAGGTCGACAGGATATCGATTAGACGCCGAGTAGAAGGAAGAAATACTCCAAGACAACCATCGGGAACAGCTTAGGAGAAGGATCTCCATCAAGACTGAGGATCTCCTATCAAGTTCTTTAGAAGTTTTTAGGTTTTCTTATGTTTTGTTGTTTTCCCGTTTCTAATATGTTTCCCTCTATTAGTATGAACTAAATCCCTTAAATACCTAAGGGGATGAAATCTAAGACAGATCTTATTATTATTTGATTTATGAGATAATACTTGTGTTTATTCTTAATTGTGAGTTCTTATTCTTGTTTGATAATTTAGGTTATTGATTCAAGTCGAATGTGCTTATTTAGTGGAGCAAAAGTCCCTGTCTAATAATAGATCAACACAATTAAGCGGAGCTGATTGCAACCCTAGAAATAGGGCGACGAAAATCGATCGGATTAGGGTTAAAACTAATAAGGGAATCCATAGATCGAGTTAATACGACAATAGGGGTTTTAATTAGAAAGAGATTTCAATTAATCAACCTAGAGTCAGTTGTTTTTAGTCTTGAAAGAGATATTAACATAAATCAAGGATTTCTATGGATTAAGTCAAGTGAATAAATCCCATGAATCAAAACTAATAAGTGAAGTCTAGGTGGATTCTTCCTTAGGTATTACCTATCTCATATAAGTTGTCCAAAAGTATTTTCCCAATTCACTCTCTGTCACGTTCATAGTCATTAGTTAAATTAGTTAGTTAATTTTTAGATTAGAAATAAATCCCTTTAATTATTAGGCTAGATAATAAAAAGAGAGTAATTACTAGTACTTTTGGTCCTTGAGGATACAATATTTACTCACCACAACTATACTACTGTTCGATAGGTGCGCCTGCCTTTTTTGAAATAATAGTTAGTTTCGAGCCCATCACCTCTCCCTCTTGGCTACTATCATTCGGCCTAGATGTGGCCGACGCTATCCCTTAAGCAAGAGCAGGCACATTACTCTTTACATCATCAGCAACTGCTCGATCGGGATCTATTTGCTATATAAAAACACATTTTTAGCTGTTAGGATTCATCACACTATCGCAATTGTATATACATGCCATATGTATAGCTAGACTCACACGCGCTACGTTAGTCCTAGAATCGACTAAACCGTAGCTCTGATACCAATAAAATGTAACACCCCTTAACCCATAATCGTCACTAGAATAGGGTTAAGAGGCATTACCTAACAATTCAGAACATTCGATATCATTCCACATCCAAACATAGCAGTTCACATTCAATTAGTCCCTTGATGAGGTCTACAAGACCTTAAAAACATGTTAGAAAGGGGTCGGGAATAAACCGAACACATACAAAAAAATTTTAATTTCAAACATTTTTTAAGGTTACAGAGGTCACACGCTCGTGTGGGCAGGTCGTGTGCCTCCCACGGCCTCAGACACGCCCGTGTGCCTAAGCCATGTCAAAACAGGGCATACATTCTGACTTGTCCACATGCACGCCCGTGTGTCTAGCCTGTGGTCGAAACTGACTTGATCCATATGGCCAGTCACACGTCTGTGTGTCTAGCCTATGGTTAGGTCTCACCTATTTTGAATTACAACCACGAGGGACACGGTCGAGTCACACGTCCGTGTGCTCAACCATGTGGGCAATTATAGGCCATTTTTAAGGACAAACTTGCCTCCCACAAATTTAATCACCTGCAAGCACACACCAATCCAATTTCATGCTTCAATTGGTATTCAAACACACCAAATCAGAATTAATTTAAACTCATAACAACATCATTCAACTTCTTATACAAATCCACCAAAATTTACCAATCCAAACTATTAGCTACACAACCAAAATCATGTAATCTATCAAACATTCATTCCTTATTAATCCTAGCATAAGTCATACCATTTCCAACTTCACCATTTCATACCACATTCATCATTTACATAGCTTACACATAATAACCAAAATCATCTATCTTCCAGGCCATGTCACATGGCAAGGTCCAACATCTCAAAATACACCATATATAGCCTATACATGCCATATACCAAATATGTACATCCTTCAAAAGTACCAAAATAGATAGCCGATAGCTTTACTAACACTGTAAAACAGAGAAACACATCAAACAGTAAGCTTTTAAAGCTTAGTAAGTTCGTAACATAATGCATTCAATTTAATAAATCAAATACATTATACAAAGTGAATCTATCACATAGATCAACTCTCAAATGTTCACACCATATCATCCATAGCTAATATACTCACTCAACCAATCATAAATCCATACACAATTTCATCAACCGTAAAGGTTAAATACATATCTTAGCCAACACATATTTATTCACCATCCATGCTAATTTATGCTCGATATTGCTTTTCAATCAACATTTTTTATTCATTTGGTTTAATCGCACGCTTAGTGCCAATTTCGTAGCCAAAGCATAGTTGTCATCGTACACTTAGTGCCTGTACTTTAAATCGAACTTATCTCGGTATCGTACACACAGTGCCAAATCAATAAGTCGAAGTTTCTATTGTTTCGCACACACAGTGCTAATGATCTTTGTCTCATTTCTAATTTCACACAGTTAGTGCCTCATTACTCGATTTCATATGTAATACATTTCTATTTCATTAACTATACATTCATTCAATTCTCATCACCTAGATATAAATTTAACAACTTGTAACTTACATCGGACGTTGAAATACCGAGACTTGTTGATCAATCGAGTACTTTATCTTTTCCTCGATCTCGATCCAAATCTCTCCTTTCTTGGTCTATACATATTCAAATTTAATTCATTCAATTTAGTCCAAACAAACAAATTTAGGGCATTTTACAAAATAGCCCTCACATTTTAACACTTTAGTCCCTAATTCACAAAATCCTAAAATTCATAAAATTTTAGTACACCATGCTTAGGTCGAATTCTCCTTAGTCTCATACAAGCCCAAATATTTCATTTATTTCACATTTTAGTCCCTCAAAATATTAATTTCATAATTTAGTCCAATTTACTCAATTTCACCAAAAAATCAAAGACAAAACATGTTAATCTTTCACATATCTTTCATATTTCATCACCAGCTATGAAAAAACTCATGTGTTCATCACTGGCATATTTCAAATTCATCATCAATTCACAAAATTGAAGCACGGGTTTTGAAAAGCACTAACCAACAATTACAAAAACGTAGAAATTATCAGAAACCGAGTCAAAAACTTACCTCAATTAGGCTACGCCCTAGCCGAATGTAACAAAGCTTCAAAATATCTTCTTTGGTTCTTATTTTTGGTGGAAGATGGAGAATAATAGCCACTTTCATGTTTTAATTTGATATATTATAACCTATATTAACATTATTATTGTTTTACCTATTTAACCTTTACTAAATAATACATAAAACATATATTATAAGGTTAATTTAGTCCACTGCCATCCACTACCTTAATTAATGGCCAAATTGTAACATAAAGCTTCCATATTAAAAAGACAACAACAATTAGACACTTTATAAATTAGCACACAACATTTGCATTTTATGGGATTAAGTCTTTTTTTCGTAATTCGACACACAGAGAATAAAATTTTCACACAACTTTCACACATGCTCAATCACATATCATAAACACCAAAAATATTATTAAAATATTTTTCTGACCTCAAATTTGTGGTCCTAAAACCACTATTTCGACTAGGGTCTAAATCGGACTGTTACATTCCAATAGTTTAGAGAACCTATTGAAGGCGTATATGGCAAAAAATGATGCCTTAATCCATAACCAAGCACCCATATCGAAAAGGCTCAAAAACCAAGTGGGCCAACTTGCCACCAAACTTAGAAACTATCCACAAGGTGCTTTGCTTAGTGATACAGAGAATCCAAGAAATACCGGGAAGGAGCATTGTAAAGCATTGACATTGAGAGCGAAAAGACATTAGAGCCCAAAACTGTCAAAATTGTAGAGGAGCCAGCTAATGCTCAAGACTTAATGGAAGTTCAACTGAGTTTTGAAATTCTAGTTTCATCGGAACCAAAATCAGCAAAATTCAATAAGGTAACTTCTGAACCAGTCAACTCTGATGAACCAACAACTTTGTTAGGTGCAGAATTGCCACAGAAGATGAATTAACCAGTTCAAGTAAAGAATCCTCCACCACCTTACCCTCAAAGGCTTCAAAAGCAGAAACAGTAAGTCTAGTTCAAGAAGTTCCTAGACGTACTCAAGCAACTTCATGTCAACATTCCATTGGTAGAAGCACTTGAACAAATTCTGAATTACATCAAATTTATGAAGGGTATCATGTTTAAGAAATGAAGACTTGGAGAATTTGAGATGGTAGCCCTAACGAAGGAATGTAGTGTATATCTTCAATATAAACTACCCCCAAAGTTGAAAGATCCTAGATGTTTTACCATACCTTGGAACATTGGAGCAACATATTGTGGTAAGGCATTATATAATTTAGGTGCAAGCATCAACTTGATGCCCATGTCCATATTTAGAAAGTTGGGGATTGGTGAAGTTAGACTACTACAGTTACACTTCAATTAGCAGATTGATCTTTAGCACATCCAAAAGGAAAACTCGAGGATGTATTGGTACGTGTAGATAAATTTATTTTTCCTGCTGACATTATTATTCTAAACTTTGAAGCTGATAAAGAGGTGCTAATCATCCTAGGAAGGCCTTTCCTAGCAACTAGAAGGACCTTTATTGATGTGCAAAAGGACGAGCTTACTATGCTTGTTCAGGATGATCAGGTAACTTTTAATGTTTTTAATTCTATGCAATTTCCTATCAAAGTTGTTAATTGTTCTGCAGTATCCGAGTTAGAGGATTTAGTTGTAGAATGGGAACTCAACTCTGTTGAGGACCTATTGGAACAAATTTTGACATTAGACCTTCTAAGTGATGAAGAGGGGAAAGAATAATTAGCTTTCCCAGAAGCTAATCAATGGGGATTTAATCCACAATCCCACTTTGAATCTTTGGTGTTAGAAAGTAGAGATTATGTCCAGCCAAAAGCGGCAATTGAGGAGCCACCTAAATTAGAACTGAAGGTACTTTCCTCACATTTAAAATATGTTTATTTAGGTAACGCTTCTACTTTTCCTGTGATTATTTCAGTAGAATTGACCGAAGAGTAAGAAGAGAGACTCATCCTAGTGTTGAAATAATTCAAGAAGGCTATCAGATAGACCATAGCCGATATTCGTGGCATTAGTCTATCTGTATGCATGCACAAGATCATCTTGGAAGATGGCGAGAAAGAGACTATTGATGGAAAATAAAGATTGAACCCCATCATGAAAGATGTGGTAAAGAAAGAAATTATTAAGTGGTTAGATGCGAGTATAATTTGCCCCATCTCAGACAGCTTATGGGTAAGTTCGGTCCAGTACGTGCCAAAGAAATGAGGTATTATGGTCATAGAGAACGAGAAGAACGAATTAATACGGACTAGAATGGTTACGGGATGGAGAATTTACATCGATTATGGGAAGTTGAACAAGGCGACTAGGAAAGATCACTTTTCTTTACCGTTCTTAGACCAGATGCTAGATAGATTCGTTGGGTGAGACTATAGATTCGCAGGGTGAGACTATTACTATTTTTTTAATGGATACTTGGGCTATAATCAGATTACAGTAGCACTGGAGGGTCAACACAAAACAACATTCACATGTCCGTACGGTACATTTGCATTTAGACGCATGCCATTTGGTTTATGTAATGCACCTGCTACATTTCAAAGATGTATGATGTTAATTTTTACTGACATGGTTGAGAATTACTTGGAAGTATTTATGGATGATTTTTCAGTATTTAGAGACACTTATGATGATTACTTACCAAATCTAGCCATGGTACTAAGGCTATGTGAAGAAACAAACCTTGTGCTCAATTGGGAAAAATATCATTTCATGGTACGAGAAGGTATTGTTCTAGGGAATCGGGTAACAAGGCATGGAATCGAGGTAGATAAAGCAAAGGTAGATGTTATTGAGAAACTCCCACCTCCAACATCTGTAAAGGGTGTTAGGAGCATCTTGGGCCACGTTGGTTTCTATCGGAGATTTATCAAGGACATCTCCAAAATTGCTAAACCCTTATGCAAATTATTGGAGAATGACTTGTATTCAACTTTTATGAGGAGGGCTTAAGAGCTTTCAATGATTTGAAGAGTCGGTTAGTTTCGGTACCCATCATTGTCACACTGGACTAGGATTTTCCATTTGAACTGATGTATGACACAAGTGACTTCGCGATACGAGCTGTGATGGGTCAGCGAAGGAACAAAGTTTTTTATCCCATCTACTATACAAGTCAGAGTCTAACGGGAGCACAATTGAAGTATACGGTAACAGAGAAAGAGTTACTTGCTATTGTGTTTGCTTTGGACAAGTTTCGATCTTATCTTGTTGATACCAAAGTAACTGTCTATACGAACCATTCGACAATTAAGTATTTACTTACCAAGAAAGACGCTAGATCGAGACTAATTGTAACGCCCCATTTTTCTTTAAATTCAGCTTTTGTAACTTTGGCATGAATGAGTGTCTGCTCCAGTGGTTATGTGTTCTATGTGTGTGTGGGAAGTTGCAAGTTCAAGTCTCAACTGGGTAAATTTTGGTATTTTTATGAGTAAAGCCCAAACTTTGGTTGGTAGGCTTATAGGTTAAAGTGTGTAGGTAACTAACAGAATGGGCCTACTGGTCTGGTGGCTAAGTGGTGTGTTATTGTGGTGGAGGTCTTGTGTTCGAATCTCTGTGCGAGCAAGGGAACTATTTTGCTGATAATGTTGTGTAAAAGTTTGAGTTTTAGTTAAGCACTGATGGTGGAGTGTTTGAAGGAGAGAATTAAGCAGTTCAGAGGGGGAAGTTATGAGAATCTGATCAGAGATTCAATTAGGTGAAAATTCGGCTCTCTCTCTCTCTCTTCTCTTTTCCCGTCGTTTTCTTTCTTTTCCCCACAATCCTTGCTACCATTTTCTTCCCTTTTTCCTCCCCTTTCTTTTAGATTTTTATTTTGCTTATTGTTTGCACAACGCTTTCTTCACGTATTCGGTAAGTAATGGTTTCAATATTTCTTAACTATTCCTCAAGTTTAATTAGTAAAGAAGGGTTTTATGTGATGTTTAGGGGATCGTTAAGAGGCTGTAGATTTCCAGTTGGTGCGGATTCGTTGCTGTTCGCTAAGGTAAGGGTCAAGGGTAAGATTTAGGAATTGTCTGTTCATACTGATTCGGTTTAGTATCGATTTAAGTGACTGAAATAGGGCCTTGGATTATTGATTTTAGGTTTCGCTGTGCTCCAGAGTGATTACACATCAAAATCGGACCAAGTGTGTACCCAAAAATGCAAAAAATGAGGTTTCGGTGAAAGCCAAAAACCTTCCTATCGATGCCACACAAGCATGTGGTCGCCTTGTGGTAGGCAGTGTGCAAGACTGTAAGTCAACACACGACCGTGTGAGGGCTGAGCAAGGCCGTGTGCGATACACAGGCTCGACCAATTGTGCTGTGGGGGCCTATACAGGTGAACCACACGGGGTGTGTGGGATTCTAGGCCAGGCCGTGTGATCCACACGGCTAAGGCCAATTTGGGCCTTGTGGGCCCACACAGGCAGGCCACAGAGATGTGTGAGCCCATTTTTTTGAAAACTCTGTAAGGTTGCATGGGTCGCCCAAGTCGACTGTTGACCTACCATAGGGTCAGTAAGAGATACTTAGACCCCTAAATGAATGATCTGTCTGTCAGATTTCTGTACTAAGCATGTATGTTAATCTGAATATATATGTATGAGTTTTAATTGCATAATAGCATGTCATTCTTGTATGTTGCATTGCATTGGGGTGGGTTGATTATGATTGGAGGAAGTATCTGAAAGGCTCTTAAGCTTGTTATCTACCAGCTCAGCTGCAAATCTTTGATTATGTGCCGCATTCGGTACAACATGGTGTGTAGGGCTGGGGGATTGATTTTATCCCTATATGGTGCGTAGGGTTGGACGGAGTTGGTGTGTAGAGGCTAGTGGGTAGGACTCTATTTTCAGCATATTCTATCTAGAATTGGCCAAGGCCCTATAATACGTCTGTTTCTGTATCTAAATGGGCTAAAGTCCACACCGTTTCTGTAATGGGCTGAGACCCGAACTGTGAATGCATGACTATTTTCTAATATGATATTGTGTGGATATTTTCTATAGGGATTACACACTGAGTTTGCGAAAACTCACCCTTTTCTGTTTAATTTGTATAGGTAATCCCCAGTAGTAGATGGATCGGTGCAGCGGAAGACTCCGCGGTGACCACGATTCAAGACACTTATTTACAGTTTATTTTTAATTATGATTTGGTTTTATTTGGGGGTAAATTTTATGTAATAAGGCCATTCGGAATTTTTTTTAAACCTTGGGATTATTGTTTTATAAACTGCTTGTAGTAGGAAAAAACGCGAGTTTTCAAAATAAACAAAGGTTTTATCAAATACGTACGACCTTGCAAATTGTTTTAAAAGCTTTCGCAACGTATAAAGTTTTGGAAATGGATAACAAACATATACAAGACATGATTTGATGATAATCGAGGATACCTAAAAATGGTTTTAAAGCTGTTACGATTTCTAAGAGCACTATCATGTGACATCACCAGATTCGGCCATATCGTCCAGGCCAGGTTTAGGGTGTTACACTTAGTGGTATCAGAGTCAGGTTGCAAAACTCGGCAGTAGATTTGAGTTTTTAAAATTGGTTTCTCCGAAATGATTTTTTTAATGATTCAAAATATTTTGAATTGAATATGTCGAACACTAGTCTCCGGTGCTGATCCTGTAAGTGTTCTGAACTTCGTTTAAATTTGTTTGAAATACTACTTGTATGCTTGAAACAACCAATAGGTCGTATACTGTACTGAAACACTCTAGGTAGTGTAAATTGGAAACTGTAAATCATAGTAAGACTACGAATTGCGATAACAAACTCTGAACTTCAGATACTATTCTGCATAAAACATTTGTTAATAAATATTGGAACTATAAACTAATGCATAAAATTGTTAATTCAGATAAACTCCAAATTTACGATGAGCGCACGTGGTATTCGCAGACGGGGTACTAGAGGCCGTGGTAGAGGCCGTAGGGGGGCTCGAACTGGGTCCTCCGTATCTGAAAATCTGCCCAATCTGGATATGAGAAAGACGCCAATCTCACATGCTACAGAGATTGGGTCTCATGATCGTGAGGCTGGGCATGACGCACTATCCCGAGCCATGTTACGGATTTTAGAAAGGGTTGCTGGACCCAACATTGGATCTGAGGGCCGAGGGTTGGTTACGGAACGACTTCGGTCCAATGGGGTTGAGTTATTCAGGGGTGTCAGTGGAGTAGGCCCTAGCGTGGCCGAGTATTGGATGGAGGCCATGGAAAGAATTATGGATGATTTGGATTTTACTACTGAGCAGAAGCTTAAGGGAGTTGTTTCCCGACTTCGCGACGAGGCTTACTAATGGTGGCTGACTGTTAAGGAGGGCACTCAGCCCGACCGTCTATCTTGGGATTATTTTAAGAATAAGTATGTGGGAGCCAGCTATATCGATGCTAGGAGGCTTGAGTTTCTTAATCTCACCTAGAGAGACCGTTCAGTGGTCGAGTATGAGGCCAAGTTTCTAAGACTAGGCCGTTATGCCCGGGGCATGATGGCGACAGAATATGAATGATGCATCCATTTCGAGGATGGACTCAGGGATAGCCAACGGGTTCTGATAGCTCCGTAGAGGGAGCGTGATTTTTTTGCTCTGGTGGATAAGGCGAAGATTGCCAAGGAGGTTAAGCGCGCTGAGCACCAAAACTGCGAGAAAGGAAAGAATAAAAGGGAATCGGAGCCCTCAAATTCTGTTATGAGGCCTAAGAAAAAGGCTAGGCCGGATGGGCCTGTAATATTTGGGCCTCCTGTTGCACCTGCTGGGGTGGTGCTGTGTGGACACTGTGGTAGATGCCATCCGGGCGAGTGTTGGAGGACGACTGGGGCATGTTTGAGATGTGGGTCGACTGAGCATCATGTCTGGGATTGTCCACTGAGGACTGATTAGATGCAAGCTACGAGTACTGGTACTGTACAACCATCGAGAGTAGCTCAGCAGCCACCTAGGGGCCGAAGTCAGGCCAGAGGTGGTAATGGCATGGTCCATGGACAGAGAGCACCAGGCAGAGGTAGGGGACCGACTGAGGTGAGGCAGTCTGCACTAGTTTATGCTACATGTTGTCGAGAAGATAGGGATGCTCCGAATGTCATTACGGGTACGTTCTTAATTTTTGATGTAGCATACACAAAATTGATAGACATAGGCTCAACACACTCTTACGTGGATAGCTTTGTGTCTGGAACTTTAGGGATTCTGGTTTAGAGTACTTCGAGCCAGATAACTGTTGTGAGTTCGTTGAGGGAATCTATCCAGGTTAGTAAATTGTTTAGAGACGTTTCGCTAGAGGTTCAAGGGATAGTATTTCTGGCTGATCTGATGGAGCTTCCGTCTGGGGAGTTCGATTTGATTCTGGAAATAGACTGGCTGGTCAAGCACCGGACGAGTCTAGATTGTGCTACAAAAAGGGTTATTCTGAAAACCGAGGGGGATAACGAGGTAGTGGTGATTGGAGAATGTCAGGATTATATGGTGAATGTGATTTTTGCGTTGGTGGCAAAAAAGTTGGTACGGAAAGGGTGTGAGGCATTCTTGGCCTACATTAGTGTTTTGGATTCTATGGACTCTTCGGTTAGAGACATCAGAATCATAAGGGACTTTGTGGATGTTTTTCTTAAGGAACTACCTGGTCTGCCTCTGAGCCGAGAGGTAGAGTTTGAAATTGAGCTCTTTCCTAGTACAGCTCCGGTGTCCATCGCCCCTTACAGAATGGCACCGAAGGAGTTTGTGGAGCTGAAGGCTCAAATTCAAGAGTTACTGGATTGGGGGTTCATTCGCCCCAGTGTGTCTCCATGGGGAGCACCTATTCTGTTTTTGAAAAAGAAGGATGGATCCATGCGTATGTGTATCGACTACTACCAATTGAATAAGCTGACCATTAAGAACAAGTACCCACTACCAAGAACAGATTATTTATTTTCTCCAAGATCGATTTGCGATCTGGATACCACCAACTGAAAGTTATAGAGACCGATGTGCATAAGATGACATTTAGGACTCGGTATGCCATTACGAGTTCCTAGTAATGCCATTTGGACTGACAAATGCACCAGTAGCTTTTATGGATCTGATGAACCGAGTGTTCTAGCCTGAATCTATTTTGACGTAGGCTTCAGTTCTAATACAGCCTGAATCTGGGAAGGATTTCATGGTATACAGTGATGCGTCACATGTGGGTCTAGGTTGTATTCTGATATAGATGGTAAAGTGGTAGCTTGTGCGTCTCGTCAGCTCAAGACATATGAGGCTAACTATCCGATGACGATTTGGAGTTGGCAGCGATGGTCTTCACTCTGAAAACCTGGAGGCACTATCTGTATGGTGAGAAGTGTACTATCTACACTGATCACAAAAGCCTCAAGTATCTCCTCACCCAAAAGGAGTTAAATCTTAGGCAGCATCGATGGGTTGAACTGCTTAAGGATTATGACTGCACCATTGAGTACCATCCTGGTAAAGCTAATGTGGTGGCAGATGCTTTGAGCCGTAGGGCTATGACCGATCTGAGAACTATGTTCGCTCGACTCAGCTTATTCGACAAGGAAGTTTGTTAGCAGAACTTCAGGTTAAGCCCACATGGATTGATGAGATTAGGAGTGAATAGATGGGGGATAAATCACTTGAGTTGCGGTTCCGTCAGGTGAAGAATGAGGATACTACCAAGTTCAGGATTAACAGTGATCGGGTACTTTGTTTCCAGGGTCGAATCTGTATGCTGAATGATGAGGATTTTAGACATTCGATTCTGAGGGAGGCGCATAGTAGCCCTTATGCTATGTATCCCGGTGGGAACAAGATGTACCGAGATCTCCGGGAGTTGTACTAGTGGCCAGGGTTGAAGCGCAAGGTTACGAATTTCGTTGCTCGTTGTATGTCTTGTCAGTAGGTTAAGGTTGAACATCAGTTGCCTTTGGGGTTGCTGCAGCCAGTAAAGATACCGATGTGGAAATTGGAGCGAGTAACGATGGACTTTGTTAGTGGGTTGCCCTTAACACCCACTAAGAAGTATTCCGTTTGGGTCATCGTAGATCGATTGACCAAGTCTACCCACTTCATTCAGGTCAGGATAAACTTTTCTCTTCAGAAGCTGGCTAAACTCTATGTACTGGAAATAGTGAGACTGCATGGGGTTCCTGTCTCGATCATCTCCGATAGGGATCCTCACTTTAAGTCTCAGTTCTGAAAAAAATTACATGAGGCTCTAGGTTCAAGGTTGGACTTCAGTACTACTTTCTATCCTCAGACAGATGGTCAGTTGGAGAGGGTGATTCAAGTACTGGAAGATATGTTGAAGAGCTGTGTTATTGATTTTCAAGGTAGTAGGGAGGAGTATTTACCGTCGGTAGAGTTCGCCTATAACGATAGCTATCAGTCTAGCATCTAGATGGCACCGTACGAGGCCCTGTATGGCCATAAGTGTCACACTCCCTTATGTTAGACTGAGTTGGGTGAGTGACGTGTTCTGGGTCCAAAATTGGTTTCTAAAATTAAAGATAAGGTCTGATTGATACGAGATCAACTGAAAGCGGCATTGGATAGGCAAAAATCCTACGCTAATCTGAAGAGAAAAGATATCGAGTATTCTGTAAGGGACTTAGTTTTTCTCAAGGTTTCACCATGGAAGAAGGTCTTGAGGTTCGACTGCAAGGGTAAGTTAAGCCCTAGGTTTATTGGGTCGTACCGAATTCTGAAACGAGTGGGTCAGTCGCATATCAGTTGGAGCTTCCCCTGGAGTTGGATCGCATCCATGATGTGTTCCACGTATCAATGTTGAAACGCTACTACTCTGATCCCACGATGTTGTTCCTATTGAAGACATTGAGGTTAGACCAGATCTGACATTTGAGGAGTAGGTTTAGATTCTGGAGTGCGGCATTAAGGTTCTGCCGAGGAAATCTATCCCCTTAGTGAAAGTGCTATGGCGAAATTATAGCACTGAGGAGGCCACTTGGGAGCTGGAGGATTCAATGCGTCAATAGTATCCTAACCTTTCCTGACCAGGTAAAATTTCGAGGACGAAATTTTTTTAGGGGGTAGAGTTGTAACGCCCTATTTTTCTTTAAATTTGGCTTTTGTAACTTTGGCATGAATGAGTGTCTGCTTTAGTGGTTATGTGTTCTGGGTGTGTGTGGGAGGTCCCAAGTTCAAGTCTCAACTTGGGTAAATTTTGGTATTTTTATGAGTAAAGCCCAAACTCTGGTTAGTAGGCCTATAAGTTAAAGTGTGTAGCAAACTAACAGAATAGGCCTGTTAGTCTGGTGGTTAAGTGGTGTGTTATTGTGGCGGAGGTCTTGTGTTCGAATCTTTGTGCGAGCAAGGGAACTATTTCTATGAGTAAACCTTTCTATCGATGCCACACGGGCGTGTGGTTGCCCGTGTGGTAGGCCATGTGCAAGACTGTAAGTCACCACACGGCCTTGTGATCGACGAGCCCAGTCGTGTGCGTGTGAGGGCCGAGGGAGGCCATGTGTAACACCCGATACTCGCAGCCAGGCCTGAACCGGGTTTGAGGCATCACTTAACTATTTCTGCTTGCACGCCTCGAATAGGGTTATAAAATTTCATTTAAACCCATCACTTGCACATACTCGGCCTAAGGGGCCCTAATCATACCTCATAGAGGTTTGGGAATTATTCCGGGAACTTTTATGAACTCGAGAAACTTTTCAATAAAATAGGGACCACATGCCCGTGTGCCCCTAAGACATGCCCGTGTCTTCCAACCTTGGTCGATTCTAACTAAAGTCACACGACCTTGACACGCCCGTAGCACTAGCCCATGTGCCAAAACTTGGCATTCTGACTTATCCACACGGTCTATGCACACAACCGTGTGCCTCAGCCGTGTGGCGATTTAAATCCCATGTGCAAGGTGCAGACTTCACACGGCCTGGACACACACCCTGGTGCTAGCCGTGCCTCACACACGGTCTAGACACACAGTCGTGTGTCGACCCATGTGGAAGATTAGTAGGCTATTTACCAAGCCCTAAGCCACCCTACAATGCACACATACATACTTCTAT
The DNA here is from genome assembly GCA_025503065.1 of Gossypium bickii. Taxonomy (NCBI): domain Eukaryota; kingdom Viridiplantae; phylum Streptophyta; class Magnoliopsida; order Malvales; family Malvaceae; genus Gossypium; species Gossypium bickii. The sequence goes on along the minus strand of CP106714.1, from coordinate 26,392,631 downwards.
TCAAAACAATACAACTCCTCTCCCAAAGGTACATCTAAGTACTCATTCCAACATAAAAGATGACCCATAGGTACCTCTAGGAGCTCAAAGAATCAAGATGTACTCAAAAGCAAGTATTTCATGAAATTCATCTTCATTAAGCAATAGAATTGGCCAAGTGTTTTCCTAACTCATAAGGCCTTTTACAAAATGACTTTAATAACTTACACAACCAACACTTTTACTAACAATTACATCTGAACAAAATACTCGAGTCCTATACATGCCATACTCAAAATAAGTCTAAATTGTTATACCAAAATGATGTCGATAATGTGATTTCCGAACTTCGACGTCCACATTCCTCGAGTTATCTTTGCAATACTGCAAGGAAGAAGAGCAAAAAAAAATAAAAAATAGAGGTAAGCATAAAGCTTAGTAAGATTGCATGAAACTCATATAGCAATATATTAACTTATTATAACTCATCCATTTCAAGTTAAGAACAACATAAAACTCAAGTGCATGGCTTACTTACTCCTCACATGATACATAATAATTTCATACTTGTATTATAATCATGCTACCTGTGTCACTTGAGCACATGGATTAGTACATTTTGCTGATGCAAAGGTAAACTCAACTTTCATCTTTCTTAACATGAAAAATGCTTTTATATTAAACTTGTATAACTTAACTTAGTACTATCTTTACTTACTTGACTTTCTTGTTGCCTTTTTCATATTTAGCTCTTTTACCCGTTGAATTTCCCGGAATAATTGAGGTTACTCAATCTAAACATGTATCTCGATGCCAATGCCATGTCCCAGACATGGTCTTTGATGGTGGTCTAAAAGCTTTAATATTTATAAAAAGAATGATCGAGCCTAAAAACTAACTATTACCACGATTAAGGCAAGCGCACCTATTGAACAGTAGTATAGCTTAATGGCAAGACCGGAATGTCGAACCCAAGGGAACCAAAAGTACGAGTACTAACTTTCTTTTTATTATTTAGCCTAAAATAAAGAGGATTGATGTCTATCTAACTAATTACTAAACTAAGGATGCTAAGACATAGAGAATGAATTGGGAAAATACATTAGGAAAAATCAGTTGATTAAGACAATACCCAAGGAAAAATCCACCTAGACTACACTTATTATTTAACTCTAAACCAGACGATTTATTCACTTGACTTGATCCGTAGGATTCCCCAATTTGTATTAATACCTCTTTCGAGGATACTAACGTCTAACCCTAGGCTGATTAATTGAAATCTCTTTCTAATTAAAACCGCTAGTGTTGCATTAATTCGATCTATTAACTCCCATATTAGGTTTGACCATAATCCGGCAGATTTTTGTCGTCCTATTTCTAGGAGTGCGATCAACTCTGCTTAACTATGCTAGATCTACTCTTAATCAGAGACTTTTGCTCTTCTGAATAAGCACATCAATACTTGAATCAATATCATGAAATATTAAAGTAAGAATTAATAACACATAATCAAGAACAAATCGAGTATTTATCATACAGTTCAGAAAACAATAACAAGATCCGTCTTAGGTTTCATCTCCCTTAGGTATTTCAGAGGTTTAGTTCATAATTATAAAAGAATACATCTCAGAAGAAATTGAATAACAAAACATCAAGAAAACCCTAAAACCCCCTAAAGGAAATTGAAGGGAAGATCTTCAGTCTTGACCATGATTTCGGCTTCTGAGATAGATCAACTAGCTTTCTTGGAGTAATTCCCTAATTTCAGCTCTCTCTAGCTTCGCTCCTGTCAAAAGAACACTGACAGAGGCCTTCTGTCGAACTTCTGTCGACCTCTATCCTGCCCCTCTTTTAGGTTACACTTAGGGTGTTTATATAGGCTTTCGAAATGTCTGTCTTTGCCTTAAAGTATCCTTTTCCGAGTGGAATTAAAATAGGTCACGGCAGGGACACGCCCATGGCACATGCCCGTGTGAATCGAGCCCTAGGCCGTGTTCAAGTCTGCTAAAGTGGCATGGTCGTGCGGTGAACTTCAGGCCGTATGGATTTCTTACTTTTTCCCATTTTCTCCTTTTTTGTCCCCTTTTCTGTACTTTTCACCCTCCTATGCTCTCCTACATATAAAACATGAAATTAAAGGATTAGGAGCATCAAATTCCACAATTCAAGGGATAAATCATCCAAAAGTATGCCAAATGTGGGATTAAAATATGTATATATTACGGTTTATCAAATACCCCCACACTTAAGCATTTGCTTGTCCTCAAGCAAAATCCTCAACTCACAATTAAAATTCGTTCTTCTCAATTTATAACTCCTATCAATAATGTATCGAAATAATCCATAAGTAATCATACATTGAGAATTCAACTAAAAGGACATTAAAGTTTTAAACAATCTAAGCTGAGTATTTTTTTCATGGAAAAATACAGGTATTCCCCCTTATCTAAGTAGTCACCCTTGATTTAAAATATCACAGAGTTAACATCCTCACTAAGGATTCACTCAAATCGCTCTAAGTGTTTAAGGGACAAAAATTTAAGCACTCAATAGTCAACATGAAAAGTTATTACCATAGGCTTGCATGAAAATCAAATCTCTACCACTATAAATTGAGATGATACATTGATCAAAAGGTCTTTAAAAAGGTTGTAACGTGGCTTGGTTATGGGGTGTGGTCACAGGCTAAAAGGGAAGGATAGAATCGAGATCGACTTGATCAATTACCAAACTAGAAAAATAGACTAATAATGAATAATTACATTAATAATATGAGCTTCTTCTAAAGATGTGAGATTTACTGTTTAAGCTCCTAAAAACATAGAACTAATAATGGATATACTTTCAACATTTTTTTAAGAACAAATCATACGATTATAGGAGAATTTTCAACTGAAATAGAGAACATAGTTAGACAACTTCTAAATTCAAATCTCGACAAAAAGGTTAATAGAAAAAAATTCTTAATGAATCAAAAAGAGTAAATTTTGGGTTAATATTAAGGTTAAATCAATAAATGGGTTGTTAGGCTCAATGGGGTTCACTAAGGGTTAAACAAGAAGGTAAGCCTTTTGGGAACTAAGCTGGTTAAATCCTAGGTGCCTTTATTATGTCAGTATATCAAATCAAAAGTGTGGTTTTGACATGCATAATTGAAGCAAGTTCTAGAATAACAGATCAATATTAACTCACTCAAGGCAACAATAAAAGTGAGCACGAAAGAGTGTATGCTCTAAAGGCTTAAAATCTCACAGAAATTATTGGTTTTTGATGTCAACCCTGTGAACTTCAAATTTCAATATAATACTTAAACTTTGGGGGAAACAACCTAGCAAATTTTTAGTTTTAAAAAAAAAAAAAATCAACTCATCATGCTTGATTCTCTAAAGCCTTCAAGTTTAAACAATCAATGCATAACTACCTATGTTTTAATTCAAGACATATAAATAAAAATCATAAATCGATCAGAATTTGTTCTAATAGTGGTATGAGACAGGAAAGACGAAATTCAGGGATTTGAGAATAATGCAAAAAGTTAGGAACTTTTAGAGTTCACCCCCACACTTAAGATGTACATTGCCCTCAATGTACAAAGATATGTAGCATGAAATCATAAGACATAGGGAGAAGTGAAACTTCTTAAATTTTGGATGGATTCCTTGAGTTGGCATTGGTCGTGGTGTGGTGATTCCCAAGTAGCCTTTAGAACCTAAATCAAAGAAATCAAAATGGAATAATAAAAATTAAATATAAGAAAGATAAAGGGAAGGAAAATAAAGGAGAAGATAAAAGAAAAGGAAAAAAAAATGAACAGATTTAAATATCCTTGTGTTGTTGGGTGAATGAAGTCACCGGCATGAACTTATGTAGAGTGATTGTGCATGAGGCGACCTTGCCAGGATCTTTTCGCCTTTTTAACATGGGAGTGGTAGTGTTGGGCTTGCCTTTAGTCATATTGGTGGTTGGAATAGGGGAAGAGGGATGAAGGGTGGCAGTTTGTGCGAATGGTGGTGGAAGGAGGGCTAGGGTTTGAGTGAAGAAGATAATGATAGGGAATGGTTTATATAGAAATAGGGGCACATGGGCATGCAACATGTCCGTGCGTCTCGTTTTTAACCCGTTTGTGTCAAAAATTAGGGTTTTAGCATGCCTGATATGCGGCCCACGCTCGTGTGCTTGTGGGCCTGTTATCTCACACGGCCATATCGCACAGTCGTGCCAAGCTTCGTTCGCTTCTCCCATGCCCGTGTGTAGGTCACCACGCCCATGTTTGAGGAATCGGTATCGACCACAGCTGTATCACACAGCCGTGGCCTTTAGTTAGAGCTCGTGGCTTGGGGAAAATTTTGTCCTGCTTCCGCACGATCTCTGCCATACCAGTGCGCAAATTTGTGGTGTCCACACGGCCACAGCCACAGTCGTGTGCAAGGCCGTGTGGTAGGGAAAACCACGCTTCATTAATTTGGTTAGTTTGTAGTTAGGTACTAAATGTAAAAAAATAAAAAAATGAAAATAAAATAAAGATATAAAAATTAATGGGGTTAGTGTTCGGGTCGCCTCTCGAAAAGCGCTCGTTTAAAGTCTTAAGCTAGACTTACCTCTCATTCACGTATTCATGGTGGTTTGAGGAGTTGAAATGCCTCAGCCCTGCTATCAGTTCTATGATTACTATATAGTTCGAGTCGAGTAGTGTTTGCCTTAAAAATGCCGAACTTGGGATTAGTTACCTCAACTGTACCATATGGGAAGATATTCAACACTTCAAAAGGAATCTCTTCGTTTGTACTCCGGTCTGAAGTGGAGATTTAAGGGTCTGTCTTATCCAAAAATACCTGATCTCCAATCTTAAATTTGTTCAGCTCATGGAGTGGCTTTGGTTCTACTTCGTATATTCCTAGTTTCTCCTTGAAATGTATCTTCCACTCGTCTAGTTCATCGATCTAAAGCCGTCGTTCCTCGTGAGTTATTTCTTTGTTGGCATGAGGTCTAGGATCTGGCTCAGTTGTGTAGTTCCATGGTGCTTCCTGAAAAGAAGGTTTAACCGAATGGTAATTAATAGAATTTATGTTCTCACCTTGATGACTCGATGTCCTAGCTGAGTCAAGAGCCTGAAGAGTGATTGTCTCATCACCTACACGAAGTATGAGTTCGCCTGTACCAACAACAATTTTTGTTCTGGTAGTTGCTAAAAAGGGTCTTCCTAAAATTAAAGGAATATTATTGTCCTCATCCATGTCTAAAACGACAAAGTCTACTGGGAATACGAATGTATCAATTTTTAGAACATCTTCAATTATACCCCTAGGAATTCTAATAGTTTTATCAGCTAATTGAATGCTCATCCTAGTTTGTTTGGGTTTCCCTAGACCTAGCTATTTAAACATTTTATAAGGCATAACATTTATGCTTGCCCCTAAATCAGCTAAAGCATTATCAACAGATAAACTACCAAGTAAACATGGAATTGTAAAACTCCCTGGATCTTTTAATTTTCGTGGTAATTTATTCTGCAGAATTGCTGAGCATACTATGTTTAGCTCCACATGCGACTCCTCGTCTAACTTCCTTTTTTTTGTCAAAAGTTCTTTTAGAAATTTTCTTGAATCTGGCATCTATGAAAGAGCTTCAAGAAATGGTAAGTTGATATGTAATTTCTTTAGAAGTTTAAGAAATTTGCTGAATTGTTCATTAGTGTTGTATTTCTTCATCGCATTGGGGTATGGTACACGAGGGTGGTACTCTTTAATTACCGATTTTGGCTTATCATGACTTACTTCACCCTTACCTTCCTCTATCATATTCTCTTGCTTTAAATTGGTGTCATCTATCCCTTCACTATCATGAGCGGTTATTGCTTGAAGTTGCTCCTTTCGGTTAGTTTCAGTGTTGCTTGGCAGGCTTCCTTCTGATCGATTAGAGAATTACTTAACAAGTTGCCCTGATTGGTTCTCGATCCCTTGAATCGATGCTTGTTGATTTTGAGTGTTGTCTTGGTGTTTTGGAAACGGGTTTCTGACACCGCTTTAAATTTTGTTAGCATCTCCTCAAGGTTTGGCTTTTTTTCTTATGGGTAGGGTTGCTGTTGAAAGCCTGGGAGTGTTTATTGTCTCTGATGTCCTTGGCCACCCCATGAGAAATTGGGGTTGTTCATCCAACCTAGATTATAAGTATTACTATACGGGTTATTTTGAGGTTAAGAATTATTACCCATATAGTGAACTTGTTCGTTTTCAACGCTCGGGTTGTAAGGTGGGTATTCTGTATTGTTCATCCCTCATCCATTCATATCGCACTGCATAACTGGATGTACCTATGAAGAACCACATAAACCATCAATCTTTTTATTTAACAGTTCTACTTGGTTTGATAACATGGTCACTGCGTCAAGGTTAAAAACACTGCAGCTTTTGTTGGCTTTGTCCTCGTGACTTGCCACTGATAATTGTTCAGTTACATCTCTTCAATGAATTTGTGGGCAGCCTCAGGTGTTTTGTTGTTCAGGGTTCCACTGGCAGCTGAATCAATCAACTGCCTAGTTGAGGGGTTCACACCGTTGTAAAAGGTTTGAACCTGTAACCACAAGGGTAATCCATGGTGTGGGCACCTTCTCAATAGATCTTTGTATCTCTCCCATGCATCGTAGAGTGTCTGTAAATCCATCTGCACAAAAGAAGAGATATCATTCCTCAACTTAGTCATTTTAGCTGGCGGAAAATATTTTAACAAAAATTTTTCGGTCATTTGTTCCCATATAGTGATTGATCCTCGTGGTAACGAGTTCTACCACTGTTTAGCTTTGTTCCTCAACGAAAAGGGAAACAACCGAAGACGAATGGCATCATTAGAAACCCCATTTATTTTGAAAGTATCACAAAATTCTAGAAAATTTGCCAAGTGATTGTTTGGATCTTCATCCTGCAAACTATCAAACTGAACAAATTGTTGTATCATCTAAATTGTGTTAGGTTTCAGTTTAAAATTATTTGTAGGAATAGCAGGTCTAACAATACTTGACTCAGTTCCTATAAAATTAGGTTTAGCACAATCATACATAGTACGAGGAGCAAGATTTTAATTCACTGGATTTGCAGCAACCACAGGAGGTAGCTGATTATTATCAACCATCCCTTTCGTAGTATTGGTTTCGTCCTCTTGCTCTTCTTCTGTGTATTGCAGGCTTCGCCTTATTTCTCTGCGGTTTCTGCGAATGGTACCTTCTATATCACTGTCAAAAAATCAAGGGTCTTGACGGGTTCCTTCTAGTCATAAACTAGAAAAACCTATCAGAACCAAAGAAAACAAAAATTAGAGAAGTTAAAATAAAAATAAATTACAAATAAATAAAAATAATAGCTAAAGTAATAAAAATTGAGCGTTCCTAATATTTCAGTTCTCCGGCAATGGCGCCAAAAACTTGATAGTGGTCTAGAAGCTTTAATATTTATAAAAAGAATGATCGAGCCTAAAAAATAACTATTACCACGATTAAGGCAAGCGCACCTATCGAACAGTAGTATAGCTTAGTGGCAAGACCGGAATGTCGAACCCAATGGAGCCAAAAGTACTAGTACTAACTTTCTTTTTATTATTTACCCTAAAATAAAGAGGATTGATGTCTATCTCACTAATTACTAAACTAAGGATGCTAAGACACAGAGAATGAATTAGACATCTTAGTCACAAACTCTGTGGACTCTATGGGCATATTCATACTAGATACTAATTTCTTGCAAATGTATGAGTTGGTAGATCCGGGGTCTATTAAAGCAATAACTTTAGTATCATGAAGAGTAAAGGTACCCGTAATAACATCAGAAGAATATGCCTCTTCGCGAGCACGGATAGCATATGTCCTTGCAGGTGCCCGACCATATGGTCTCGCAGCCTGCTCTCTGGAGTTCCCTTTACTGCTCGCTCCAATTTCGGGGTTCCTCTGAGGTCTTGCTCTAACAACGCTCCCGGACCTTGCACTCTGATCTCTTCTTTCTTCATCTCAGGACATTCTCTTAAGAAATGATCTTGGGAACCACATCTAAAACAAACATTTTCATGTGCTCTACATTCTCCGGGGTGACGTCTACATTGAGGGCATTCCGATCTATTAGATCGAATGTTCCCAACACTTGCCGCTGAAGTAGTTTGAGCCTTATTCCCCGAATACTGTCTACTATTGCCTCAGCTTGAAAACCCAGCTGAATTAGCTGATCGAGTGGAGAAATCCTTTGACTTCCTAGACAAGGACTGGAAGGACTTACTCCACTGTCTCTTTCTCAAATCACGAGACTCCATCTTAATCTTTCTTTTCTCTTTTACTAATTCCTCGACTTTACAAGCTCGATCCACTAGCACAACAGACTCTTTTAACTCTAGGACAACAACACACAACTTAATATCTTCGTTTAATCCGTCCTCAAATCTCTTGCACATGATGGCTTCAGTGGATATACACTCTCGAGCGTATTTACTGAGTCTTACAAACTCACGCTTATGCTCGGTTATTGACATCTTGCCTTGCTTCAACTCTAGGAACTCCCTCCTCTTGTGATCAATAAATCTTTGGCTAATATACTTCTTCCTGAATTCTTCTTGGAAGAATTCCCATGTAATCCCTTCCCTTGGTACAACCGACATAAGGGTATTCCACCATTGGTAAGTGGAATCTCTCAGAAGGGAAACTACGCACTTCATGCACTCTTCAGGTGTGCACGATAATTCATCGAATACCCTAATAGTGTTTTCAAGCCAAAACTCTGCCTTTTCAGGATTTTCGTCTTTACTAGCCTGGAATTCCTCTGCTCCTTGTTTCTGGATCCTATCAACCGGAGGTTTTTCTCTTCTTGCTACTTCTACCACTTGAGGAGCCACAGTAGGCTGAGGAATAGGCAGGGTGGAGGGGGTTGAGCATTAGGATTTGCTCAGGTATACTCAGTATACCAGTTACTCATCATGCGAAGAAAGGCTTCCCAGGCCTCTTCCCCTTGCCCCGAGGTCTCGGGTCTACTATTAGCTGGCGCGGTCCTTTGAGCGGGAGCTGGCGGGTTACTCGCAGCATCAACTACTATAGTTCGGTCTGGATTAGAATCTATATACTACGCAAAACACGATTTTATACGTCAGGAGAAAATCACACTATCATTACTTAGACACTCTTACATATGGCATGTATAACTAGACTCGTACTTTCACTACGTTAGTCCTAGAACAAACTAAATCGTAGCTCTGGAACCAATAAATGTAACACCCCATACCCGCATTCAAGCCTGAACTGAGTTTGAGGCATCACTTAACTAATTCTTCTTACACGCCTCGAATAAGGTTATAAAATTTCATTTAAACCCATCACTTGCACATACTCGGCCTAAGGGACCCTAAACATACCTCATAGAGGTTTGGGACTATTCCAGGAACTTTTATGAACACGAGAAACTTTTTAATAAAATAGGGGCCACACAGCCGTGTTGGTCTAGGGACACGCCCGTGTGCCCCTAAGACATGCCCGTGTCTTCCAACCGTGGTCGATTCTGACTAAAGACATACGACCTTGACATGCCCGTGGCACTAGCCTGTGTGCCAAACCTTGGAATTTTGACTTATCCACACAGTTTATGCACATGACCGTGTGCCTCAACCGTGTGGCGATTTAAATCCTATGTGCAAGGTGCAGACTTCACACGGTCTGGGCACACGCCTAGGTGCAAGCCGTGCCTCCCACACGATCTAGACACACGCTCATGTGTCAACCTATGTGGAAGATTAGTAGGCTATTTACCAAGCCCTAAGCCACCCTACGATGCACACATACGTACTTCCATTCAAAACAATACAACTTCTCTCCCAAAGGTACATCTAAGTGCTCATTCCAACATAAAAGATGACCCATAGGTACCTCTAAGAGCTCAAAGAATCAAGACGTACTCAAAAGCATATATTTCATGAAATTCATCTTCATTAAGCAATAGAATTGGCCAAGTGTTTGCCTAACTCATAAGACCTTTTACAAAATGACTTTAATAACTTACACAGCCAACACTTTGACTAACAACTACAACTTAACAAAATACTCGAGTCCTATACATGCCATACTCAAAATAGGTATAAATTGTTATACCAAAGTGATGTCGATAGTGTGATTTTTGAACTCCGACGTCCATGTTCCTCAAGTTATCTTTGCAATACTACAAGGAAGAAGAGCAATAAAAAAAGGGGGTAAGCATAAAGCTTAGTAAGTTTGCATGAAACTCATATAGCAATATATTAACTTCTTATAACTCATCCATTTCAAGTTAAGAACAGCATAAAACTCAAGTGCATGGCTTACTTACTCCTCACATGATACTTAATAATTTCATACTTGCATTATAATCATGGTACCTGTGTCACTTGATCACATAGATTATTACATTTTGCTGATGCAAAGGTAAACTCAACTTTCATCTTTCTTAACATGAAAAATGCTTTTATATTAACCTTGTATAACTTAACTTAGTACTATCTTTACTTACTTGACTTTCTTATTGCCTCTTTCATATTTAGCTCTTTTACCCGTTGAATTTCCCAGAATAATTGAGGTTACACAATCTCATCAAACATGTATCTCGATGCCAATGCCATGTCCCAGACATGGTCTTACATGGGATTGCCTCATGATGCCAATGCCATATTCTAGATATGGTCTTACATAGGATCCGTTAGCTCGGTGTCGATGCCATGTCCCAGACTTGGTCTTACACAAGACCTTCCTTATGCGTTTCCTTTGGAAACTTACCATTGTCATGTCTTGACATGGGCTTACATGGTATCCTTGCCTTATGAATCTTATCAATGCCATGTCTTGACATGGACTTACATGACATCTTTGTCCTATGAATTCACCAATGCCAAGCCTTGGCTTGGACTTACTTGGGACCTTTGCCTCATAATAACTTTTCAATGCCATGACTTGTCATGGACTTACATGATATCCTTGCCTTATGCCGATGCCATGTATTGACATGGTCTTACACAGACTTTCCTTATCACATGTTGTGATAATAGTATCCTCATTATTCCGAGACTTCAACCGGGACTTTCTCATACATATTCTCATTTATTTTTCCCATCATAATATCAATAATTTTACTTCATAGAAATAATATACATTATACAACATAATAAGTAATTGAATGAGAGAATACACGGAAAGCTTTAATTCATACAAACTTACCTCGGTATCCAAAATGTATGTAGTTATGCAAATTTAGTCCTCGACTTTGTTCTTGCCTCGATTTCGATCCGGGCTTCGTATTTCTTAATCTATAATAACAAATTAGGTCATTTTAATCATCATGTCAATAAAAGCATTTCAATAATCATGCTTTGCCAAAAATTACTATTTAGCCCCTAAACTTTGGCAAAATTACCATTTTGCCCCTAGGCTCGGAAATTAATTCTAATCACATTTCTACCTTCAACAATCCTAGGTGAGCATTTAATATTCTTATAGATATCATCAAAACTCAACATTTCACATATTTACTACAAATTGTAACCTTTTCCTCAAGGTCCAATTAGGTGTTTCCGAGATAACACCTTTTACAAAAGTTGTTCATCTAACACCTAGGACTCAATTTCTTCCATAAAAATGCAGCAAATAACAATGATAGCTCTCATGGAAAAACTCTAAACCTTACACAATATTGCACAATAGTCCCCTCATTTGAAAGCTTAAGCTTTAAAGGTCTCAAAAGTACAATTATTACTAAGAAAAATTATCAAAATCAATTACAACAATGGAGGAAAGTTTGCTGAAAATTTAAGTCTTCAAAACCCTTATTCTCGCTTGCAATTTTGGTGGGAGAGATAAACAAGAAAGATGATATTTTCTCTTTCTTTAGTCTAATATTAAACTAGTCAATTTTTTGTTACCAACTCTTACTAACTTTGACCAAATTTGTCCATCTTTGTCTCCCATTAAGTCAATGGCCGGCCAAGCACATTACAAGGGCTAAATTTCCTTTTAGAGACCTCAATTTAACAATTTATGGCTATTTGGGACCTTTAGAAATAAAAATGGAACTTTCGTACTTTATGCGATTTAGTCCTTTTTTCGCGATTAAACATGAAATCGCTAGAATTTAAAATGCCAAAAATTCTCATGTACCTATACAGTCATATACTAATTCATAAAATCACATAAAAATAAATTTCTCAAATCTCAGATTTAATGATCCCGAGATCACTGTTCCGACTAGGCCCTAAATCGGACTGTTACACAGTGTGTAATACACGGGCTCGACCAATTGGGCCGTGTGGGCCCATGAGTGTGTGGGTCCACACGGGTGAAGCACACAGGCGTGTGGGATTCTGGGCCAAGCCGTGTGATCCACACAACTACGGCCAATTTGGGCAGTGCGGGCCACACGGGCATGTGGGCCCACTCGAGCAGGCCACATGAGCATGTGAGCCCATTTTTCTGAAAACTCTGTAAGGTTGCACGGGTCACCCAAGTCGACTGTGGACCTACCATAGGGTCGGTAAGAAATACTTAGACCCCTAAATGAATGATTTGTCTATCTAAGCATGTATGCTGATCTTAATATATATGTATGAGTTTTAATTGCATAATAACATGTCATTCTTGTATTTTGTATTGTATCGAGGTGGATTGATTATGATTGGAGGAAGTATCTAAAAGGGTCTTAAGCCTGTTATCTGCCAGCTCAGCTGTAAATCTCTGATTATGTGCCACATTCAGTACAACATGGTGTGTAGGGTTGGGTGGGTTTATTTTATCCCCACATGATGTGTAGGGTTGGACGGAGTTGGTGTGTAGAGGCTGGTGGATAGGACTCTGTTTTCTGCATATTATGTCTGGAATGGGCCAAGGCCCTATAATACGTCTATTTCTGTATCTAAATGGGCTAAAGTCCACACCGTTTCTGTAATGGGCTCAGACCCGAACTGTGAATGCATGATTGTTTTCTGATATGATATTGTGTGCATGTTTTTCGTGGGGATTACACACTGAGTTTACGAAAACTCACCCTTTTCTGTTTAATCTGTACAGGCAATCCCTAGTAATAGACGGATCGGTGCAGCGGAGGACTCGGCAGTGACCACGGTTCTGGACACTTATTTACGGTTTATTTTTAATTATGATTTGGTTATATTTGGGGTAAATTTTATGAAATAAGGCCATTCGGATTTTTGTTTAAAACTTGGGATTATTGTTTTATAAACTGCCAACAGTAGGACAAAATGCAAGTTTTCAAAATAAACAAAGGTTTTATCAAATACGTACGACCTTGCAAATCATTTTAAAAGCTTTCGCAATGTATAAAGTTTTGAAAATGGATAACAAAAAAATACACGACACGTTTTGATGATAATTGAAGATACCTAAAAATGGTTTTAATGCAATTACGATTTCTAAGAGCACTATTTTAACGCAATTACGATTTCTACGAGCACTATCATGTGACATTGCCAGATTCGACCATAACGTTTAGGCCGAGTTTGGGGTGTTACACTAATTCGATGGGTACTTCTACTCCAAGAGTTTGATCTAGAAATTCATGATCGAAAAGGGATAGAAAACCAAGTAGCAGACCACTTGTCCAGATTGGAGCCACAAGAAGGGAATTCTCCACTTATACCCATTTAGGAGGCATTCCCTGATGAAGACATACTGAAGGTAAATCATGTCCATAATACCCCTTGGTTTACTGATATTGCTAACTATTTAGCTTGTGGTTTGATGCCGATTGATAAGACGTATCATCAAAAGAAAATTTTTCTTCATGATGTGAAGTACTATTTCCGGGAAGAGCCATATTTGTTTAAAAGGTATGTAGATCAAATGATCAGGAGATACGTGGTAGAAGATAAAGTACATAAGATTCTATATCATTGTCACACAGCTCCAAGTGGGGGACACTTCGGAGGTACACGTACTACGGCTAAAGTATTGCAAGCCTAATTTTTTTTTGCCAAACCTATTCAAAGATGCGTATGCTTATGTAAAGAGTTGTGATCGATGCCAAAGGGTTGGAAATGTCAGCAACAAAAATGAGATGCCCCAGGCAAACATCATTGAAGTAGAATTATTCGATGTTTTGGGTATTGACTTCCTTGGTCCTTTCCCTTCGTCATTTGGTCACAAGTATATATTAGAAGCAGTAAACTATGTGTCTAAGTGGGTTGAGGTTGAGGACATATCCGACGAACGATGCTAAGGTTGTAATGAAGTTTTTGCAGAAGAATGTGTTCACAAGGTTTGGAACCCCGAGAGCTATGATCAGTGATAAAGGATCCCATTTTGTGAACAAATCATTGAAATGGTTACTCAACAAACATGAAGTGAAACACAAGGTTGCCATAGCTTACCATCCGCACACAAATGGGCAAGCTAAACTGGCAAACAAAGAGATCAAAGGCATACTCGAGAAGGTAGTTTGACCGAACTGACGAGATTGGTCCAAAAGACTAGATGATGTTTTATGGGCCTATAGGAAAACATACAAGACACCTTTAGGGATGTCATCCTATAGGTTGGTTTTTGGGAAAGCCTGTCATCTGCCCTTGGAGTTAGAACACAAAGCTTACTGGGCTCTCTAACAACTCAATTTGGATCTTAAGCTTGCTAAAGAGAAACGGATGCTTCAACTCAATGAGTTAGAGTAGTTTCGAATGTTCTCATACGAGAATGCCAAACTATTCAAGGAAAGACTTAAAAGTTGGCATGATAAGCACATTCGAGTTCGAGAATTTGAAGCAGGTCAACAAGTCTTGTTATCCAATTCTAGATTAAGGTTCTTTCTAGGTAAGTTGAAATCACGTTGGTCCAACACATTTACGATTCACCAAGGTTTCCCATATGGAGTTGTCGAACTTCAAGGTAAATGAGGTAATTTCCGAGTCAATGCTTAGCACTTAAAACACTATCTAGGGGATAAAATTGAGTGGGATACAGTCTCATTCATTTTATCATATATTTAATTTTTCTTTTTGTTTTTCGTTTTAAATAAATGATTTAGGGTATATTTTGGGATTAGTATGTTTAAATAAATTCTGTCTAGCAGATTGGAACTTAAGTGAGACCGCTTGTGACCCCTCCAATCTTTCTTGGGAATTGATTTTAACATAACCTTTCGAGAAATTATTCCCTAAATGGCAAAATAAAGTTTTAGTTTTTCAAATAAAAGGGTCAATTTTATCCAAGTCTTAGTTGTAACTCAAATTTCAAATTTTGTTTAAGTTTTAGGTACTTAATTGAATTATTTTCAAAATTTGATTGCTCTTTTTTAGAAATTAGATGTCTCTTTTTTTTAAATATTTTCAAAGGCATATAGAATAAATGTTTTAAATTTCATTTTAATAAATAAGATGATAATAACTAGCATGTAATTATATTTATTATAATATATATTAATTATTATCAACTTTATATAGAATTAATATTAGTTTAAATTTTATCATATTTCAATTAGTAGTTTTTATTTCAATAAATTAATAGCAAATAATAATTTAATATGTATTATATTAATTTTTAATTGTTATTAACTTTGTGTAGAATTAGAACTTAGAATATTTTAACTATTAAATTGTTCTAAGAATTCTAATTGAACTCCTACCCTTTTCACTATAAATTCCACCAACCTTCTCCATCATTCACCATCCATCAAACCAACCTCCATTGACCCGTTCCACCATCGATCCTACCATCCAAAAGCCACCAAGTGCTGCAGCTCCTAACCACCAGTAGTAGCACCGCCCAGCAGCCCAATTCAGCCAGCAGCTCTATATGCACGCTGCTATTGCTGCTCACGCAATGCCTGCTCCCAGCTCCAGCTTGTGCACCCAGACACACCAGCCCTGCTGCTTGCCTAACGTTGCTACTTGCTGCCCACACATCTGCTCACGCCAAGGCCGTGTGCTGCTACCATTCCTTCCTTGTGCCGTGCGCACCCTTGCACAACCCAAACACCCTTTTCAAATTTGCACAACACTTCTACCACATTAGCCGATAACCCCTCCAATCATCCCTCAATTAAATTCTTTTGCTTGTAATTTTATTTATGAGTTCTTAATTTCTATATCAAGGTAGTAAGACAACTTTTTCTCCTAAATTTCAATTTTATTTAATTATTTAAGTTTTCAATTTATTGAATTGTTAATATTTTATACTAATTAAATTTTTGAGAAAATATTTGCTTCCATCTTATGTTCAGGTTACTCATGCCTTGCAAGAGAACTCATGCCTCTGTCCAAATTGACGAATCCCAAAACAAATTTCCCTCTGAAGAAGCCAAAGTAAGATACGAAAGCGTTTTCAAGAATCAACAAATGCACCCAAAAAAAGGCTTTACACTTAAAGAAAGCAACTATATTGATTTCATGGCGTGCATTCGACAAATTGCTAAAGCTCTCAATTGGGAGTTGTTTTGTGAGAAAAGACCTAGTGCAGACGAGGAATTAGTTCATAAATTTTATTCGAATTTGACCTCAAATGAATTGACAGAAGTTTCTGTCCTAGGAATTAAGGTACCAATAAGCTTAAAAGTTATTAATGAATTCTTTGAATTACCCGATTTCAAAGACGACGAGTAGTTCCAGGTTCTAAGTGGATCGTGTCAAAGCGAGGAATTCACACTTTTTGCAAAGAATATTTGACACCACTAGCGAAGGTATGGTTCTATTTCATTTGGTTTAGACTTATGCCTATTTCACATGGGACTACAATTTCATTAGAGTGAATTGTCTTGTTATACTTGATTATAACTGCAAATACCATTGATGTGGGCAAAATCATTCTAAGAGAATACGGAATTGTGTTGCTAGATGTTCTGGCCTAACTTACTTTCCCTTTACGATAACCATTTTGTGCTTGAAAGCTAAAATTCTTGCAAATGTAAAGAAGATAGGTTATAGCCAGGGCACAATCACAGATTGGGACCTCTATCGAATAGCTGAAGACTCTGTTCTCCAGCAACGACTTGAAGAGGATAAGAAGAAGAAGAAGAAGAAGAATGTAACACCCCAAACTCGGCCTAGACGTTATGACTGGATCTGGCATGTCACATGGAAGGGTTGTTTAAAAACTGAGCGTTCGTTAAAACATTTGTATTCTTTTTGAAACTTTGAGCTTAGTTGTTTGTGAAAATCAGATTTGTTTTTATGGTTTCCTTGTAAAAACGTTGTTATTATTATTATTACTTTCGAAAACTTCTTTATAACAGAAATCAGGTTTAGTTAATTTCAATGATGTGATATTTTAAAAACAGTTATTGTCGTTTTAAGAAATTCCAGAGTTCAATCATTTATAGTTTGAAAATAACGTAAACGAAAGTTTAAAAGAAAAGTAAACCCAAATTAAAAATAAACCTTAAATAAAGTAAAACGAAAATTTTTACTAAAATTTGGAAGATGCACTTGATGTATGGTCACCACAGAGTCCTCTGCTGTGCCAAATCCACTAATGCTGGGGATCATCTGCAAGGTTAAAATGGAGGGGTGAGTTACGAGAACTCAGTGTGTAATCCCCTAATCGGTCATTTACTGGGCTCGAGCCCATACAGAAATAGACCAGGCCTTAGCCCTATTAGCATGGTAAAACAGACAATGCATGCAACCCATCCTAATAATCCATCCGCTACACACCACCCGTACCAGCCCAACACACCTGTGGGGATTACTAAATCGACCCGTCCATCCGCTACACACCTCGATGGCAGACCAGCTGCTCATCACAAAACTTGTGGCGAAGCCACCAAAATAACAGAATATACGTGGCACAGCCACTATTCAGATTGTGGCAAAGCCACCCGAATATGTGGTAGAGCCACCAAAATATGTGGCAGAGCCACCAGATTACACTTCCTCCGATCATCAATATCCCAACCCCATGCAGCATGTCATGTATGCAAAGCACATATCAAAAATGATGTATGAAATAAATTACCATCAAAACCAGTTAACCAGAATACACAATCATACTAATCACAGTCAAATCGGTCATATCATAGCAGAAGCCAATCATTTACCTACAAGGGCAAATCAGTCACTTTACCCTGTAAGGGTATTACGATAATCCTACTCTTCAGGGGTAGTTCAGTAATTCTACTCATAACTAATTCCTGTATGCAGTGCATCTCAAACATAATCAATCATACAATTAACACATACAACGCTAGTAATACCACAAGGGTACAACGATCATTTTGTCACCCCTGGGGGTATTTCGGTAATTTCTCAAACCAGGGGTAATTTGGTAATTTCACAAATTAGGGGTATTTTGGTAATTTTGTAATCCGAGGATATTTCGATAATTTTGTACACTAAGGGTATTTCAATAATTTTGTAAACCAAGGGTATTTCGATAATTTTGTCAACCCCTCAGAAGGTATACAGTCGCCTCGAGCGGCTTAGGTATTCTAAACAGAGATAATGATGCGAATGGGCCTAAGGCCCATTCTCGACCCAAATGAACCCACAATCACTGACTACACAGATATGAGATTCACATAGTCTAATCCAACATTTACTACACAATCATTCATATTGGCCCATAGGCCCATTGGGCCTACAGGCCCATTGGGCCCACTTGGACCTGTTCAGCCAATCGTGGCCCAAACAGCATCAACCCACAAGAATACTCATGGTGTCCTTGACTATCGCGTCGAAGCTCCCACACGTACGCTTGCACGCTCGTGTGGCTACCATCGCCGTGTGACCGACTTTTCAGCATTTGCCGCTCTACAGCTAAAGTAGGGTGAAATACACACCTAATAGGAATTTGGAGTTGATCCGCGCTCCGAACACTCCTATGCCCAAACACCAACCTAGGTATGCTTACTATCCTCATAGATTGCTTTATTTAAAGTCAGCTTCTCACATTCCCTCTTACTAGCTTCCTGATGTGGGTCCTTCAGCAGAGTTTAATTCCAACACAAACTCTGGCCGTCCCAACTTAACAAAATAAATATCCCTTTTTACTTGTGATGGGATTCGAACTCAGGCTCCTCTATAACTTAGTCCATGCCGCTAGCCACTAGGCCACAAGCTCCTCTTGTGTCTAAAATCATGCGCAATTAAATATAAGTCTATGGCCAAAGTCTAAGTTCACTTAAAAATAAATCAAAATGAAATGAAAGCGCCAAGACTTGAACCTTGGACCCCTTGCTTCCTTGTGTGGCGTCATTCCCTTGTCTCCCTTGTGGCGTCATTTGCCACTAGACCACAACTCTTTTTGTGTCATTTTTCACCACATTTTATTCTTAAAGCTACTTACTAACTCCAAGGGTTTTATTCACCTAAAACCAAAATTTTTCCTAAGCCCAGGTTTGATCCCGGAACTTCATAGAAGTCCCCTAACCTTCCAAAATCACTCACCTAATAGGTCCATCTTGCATTAGCGTTGTTCTTTTATTCTCAAAAATTTTAAACGCTCCACTGGTCAATGCCCAATAAGCCCAATTCTATTAGGCCCAAATTCGGGTTGTTACAAATCTACCCCTTCAAAAAAATTTTGTCCTCAAAATTTCCAACTATATAATAGCTGTACAACACAGGTTACCCCACTACGCTTCCACTGTGCACTCTCATCCCAATAACACTACAACACTTCTAACTTAATCTTGAAACCTCTTACACACAATCAACCATCTAACCACAGAAACAAACAGATATTTATCACACATGCATACAATTTCTATATTCCAACATCACATCCAAACAAAGCGCACACAGAATAAATATAAAATATACAGTCATTTCAGCATATAACAAAGTATAGTGTCAGGAAACTTACGAATTTGGTGCAGGAGACTCGGTGTGCCATACTTCCAGTAACACTATCACTTTCCAAGTTAAAAATTTAAACACTTAAGGAAAAATTTCAAAACCCATTCCACAGTCGAGTTTTGCAATCAGGCTCTGATACCATTAAATGTAACACCCCAAACCCAACCTAGACGTTATGGCCGAATCGAGCGTGTCACATCAAAAGGATAGTTGAAAAGCTAAGCATTCGCTAAAAAGGTTGCGTCTCTTTTAAAACTCCGAGTTTTGATGTTTGTTTGTAAAAACCCCAATTTACTTAGTGTCCCTTTTATAGAGTTGTTATCATTTGAAATGACTGTTTTTGATATAAAAATTTAACTTGAATCATTGCAGAAACGTGATATTTTGAAAACGATTATTTATTTTGGGTTTTCATTTTGTAATAAGGCCTTTGGTTTATTTTTCTTTTAAGTTTTTATTAGTAACTGTTAAACCTATGAATACGGGGTTTTCTTAAAACATTAATAATCATTTTCAAAATATCACGTTTCCGCAATGATTCAAGTTAAATTTTCATAACAAAAATAGTCTTTTCAAATGATAACAACTCTATAAAAGGGACACTAAGTAAATCGGGGTTTTTACAAACAAACATCAAAACTTAGAGTTTTAAAAGAGACGCAACCTTTTTAGCGAACGCTTAGCTTTTCAACTATACTTTCGATGTGACACGCTAGATCCAGCCATAATGTCTAGGCCAGGTTTGGGGTGTTATAAAGAAGAAGAAGATCCCACAGAGATCGAACCAATGCAGTCAGCTAAAATCCCTGATAAGGCAAAACCAATGGAACCAGTAACCAAACTTGACATGATAACCTCAATGTTCAGAACTCAATCGCCTCACCCAGATTTTCAAGATGAGCTATCAAAATTGATGGACATAATGCAACATATGGATTGGTAGCAACAAGCTTATTGGAGATATTCAGAAATACGGGATGACTCAATGAGAAGCGCTCTTACGAAATATTTAATGACCTGTTTATTTTTGTGCCTGAGTTTCCAGATTTTATATTTGAAACATGGAGTCCACTATTGAAGAGGGAATGAAGTGAGTCATGCAAAAACAAAGATGATGGAGCAAAAGATGAGTCAGATTCTGAGGGATCAGCAAATAAATAAAAAGGGGGGATCTTTACCTTATGTTAGTTTCTTTCCTAGTTTATTTTATAATTATGGTCTATTTGGATTTTTAATTTTTCGCATAATAAAATAAGAGATGGAAATCATGAATAATGAACAAGTTTTTATAATAAGAATTGTGTCGATAGATATATACATGTCGAACATTAGATCTAGAAAGAGCTTGGTACTTAAGTAATCAAATTGACTCACCTCCTCTTTTCTAGAGTCCTACCTGGTGTATAGTATCTATTCACTTCTAACAATGAGAACATTGTTCATCTTAAGTAAGGGGATCGAAAAATTGAAATTATTTCCTTTCAGAATAAAATTTCCTTTTAATTATGATTAGGTTATATTTTGTTCAAAAATTTGAAATTTTGTTAAGTATGCTAAACTTCAGTATGAATAAAGTTCTATTATTTCAATAATTGCTATGTTAGCTGAATTATGACCTAAATGTACTCTTAATAAAGTATGTAAATCATACCATAAAACTTTTTAGTTCCTTATGAAAGCTAGGCATGCATGAAAGTTTAAGTCTCTAGAATTGACTAAGTAATTTCTTGAAGCAAAACCCTAGGAAGCATGTAATGTTGAAAATGATTTAGGCAACTTTTGTTTGGATAGTTTGAGCCTTTCAAGCCAACCTTATTGATTTTTTATCCTTTGAAACCCAATTTTGAGACTATATGGTCTGAGTTTATTTGAACATATGCAATATTTAACCATCACCTCTCTCTTAATTATCTTTAAATTATCCCAAACACTAGACTGTACTATTTAGAATATTTTTTGGAAATAAGTTTGGGGGAGTTGAAAAGAAGTATCAAATGCTCAAAAAATTGTAGTACATACAACAAAATGCCCGTGAAAAAGAAAAAAAAAATAGAGAATAGCATATGTACTTGAAAGAAAATAGATGTACAAAAGGGCATGTGAAAGCAAAATAAGTTGGTGTATTGAAGATAAATATTCCAAAGGTCCAATTGAAGCTGAGTCTAGGGTTTTAAGCCTAAATTTATCTATCTTTTACCTACCCCTAGCCTAGCCACGTTATAACCTATTTAAAAGACCTATTTATTCAAGTTCCTATGCTACCTACATTAGTGGAGAGAAATTGCTATGTTCAACATATGAAGGCATAAATTAAACTTGATGATTGCAGCTTAGTCTTAAATAAGGGAATAAAACCAAATTGGTAGGGATTTAATAGTCTTTATTGAGTAAGCATTTAGTCTATTTTTGCTATCATAATAATAATTGAGATTAATTTGAATGATATGTATACTTAAGTAGCATAAATATCAAATTTATTGTTCTTGAGCATAAGTATACTAAATTCATAATTTTGGGAAGAATGTTGTTCTAAAGGAATTTTTCAAAGGTGTTTTCAAGAAATTCTTTTCAAATTGTGCATTACTCGGGATGAGATAAATTAAGTTTGGGGGTGTGGAAACACGGAAATATACACACTTTTTCATGCCCTTTTTAACTCAAATTCATGCAATTTCATAGTAATTCTTGTCAAAAAATATATAATAATTATAAAATAATTAAATTGTACTTAAATTATAAGCAAGTTGAATTTTATTTCAATTTATAATTGAAACACCCCAAACCCGGCCCACGAGCTATGACCAGATTTGGTATGTTCCTCAAGTAAACCGGTTCAAAGTTCTTTTGTTACTTAGGAAAAGCTTGTGTGAATTTTTAAAAAAAATATTGTTTTGGGTTGGGCTTAGGTTGGAAACCCATTTATTTTATTTGAAAATCCAATTAATTAAGGTGACAAAACAATTTAGGGTTTATTTTTAAAGAAATAATTTTACTTGATCTTTAATTTAAAATTATTCGTAACATAATAATTAAAAATAAAAGTAAAGAAATGTAACTATGGCCTTATTACAACAAGTAAAATCCCAAAATAAAATTCCAAAGTACTTAAATAAAATTAAAGTGTCCATTGAATAAAACTTCAAGTTGAGCATGGCCACCACAAGATCTACCGTCCCGGTCCATCACTGTTCATCACACGAAACATGTTTCCCACAACGGGGTGAGTCAACGAGCTCAATGTGTAACCAACACTAAAATTCAATAGACCGGGCATACATGTTCATATCAAACACTTATTCATACAAATGATAGCGAGAATGATGCAACCCAAACCCAAACCTAGATGCCATCCGCTACACATCCCCGCACCAACTTTGCACACCGTGGGGACTACTAAGTCGACCCTCCATCCGCTACACACCATCGAAGCGATCCTTTGCGATCGACGTGCTCATCGCCCATATAAAATTTGTGGCATAGCCACCAGATATAATTGTGTCAAGAGACACCAGATTCGGATAATGTAACCGGTTACCACATTCGGATAATGTGGTGAAGTCACCACATTCGATAGTGAGACCGTAGTCATCACATTCACTTCCCCTTTTCATATATCCCGAATGACCCGTATTATCCATATCATGCATATCATACTTAAATTCACATTCTTATAAAGTTTCACATGTTATAAATAACATATTTCATAATCCTAGTGGAAGTAGGAAACGTACCTGAGTACTTTGTACCATAACACAGTACCTTATCCATATGCACATATTACATATTACCATAATCATATTAAAAGCTAGTGTGGGGTACACACCTGATTCGTTTAACGAAGTCCTTGAAATCCCGAAGAACCAATCTACTGATTTAGATCCTTAACTCCTATATTCGGCCAATCATTTAAACACATTAATAAACCTTTTTTGGCTTTAAAACCAAGTCCTAGTAGGATTTATATACTGAAAACCTACCTTGTTGCCGATTGACTTAAGAATCAAGTCCCAAAACTTTGTTGTATTCCTTCTTGCATTCGGCCAACATTAAAACACATCATAGGTTAGTTTCGGCTTTTGGGAATAAATCCAAATACTTAAAATAGGCCTTGGCCGAATGTCTTAAACGCATACCTTTGTGATCTCAAATCCCGAAAAGTATCCTTGCTTTCCTAGGGATGTCGAAATTCCTATAATCACATGTTAGGTTTAATCTAACATTAAAACTTAAAACAAGACCTTTGGATCTTATAGTTTCTTAACTTAGATCCCGAAATATTCCTTCTTGTAGTCGACAGTTGTAGAAACCCGAGAGATCCCCTTAATACTTCAGTCGACTGCTTCCTTGCTTAGATTCACAGGGAGATTCGGCTATGGCTTCTAATAGAGAGGAAAATATTCGGCTAGGTTCCAACAATTACTTAATTTCGGCTTGACAAAAGAAAAGAAAAGAAGAGAGGAGAGCACTAAAAATTCGGCAGAGAGAGGAGGAAGCAAAAATTGATGAGTAGCCCTCCTTCCTTCATTTTATAGCCGAAATTATCATCTAAGGAGTCCCTTACTTGGCCACCACTCCTCTATCTGATAACTTATCCTTTAATTATCATAAATAAAAGAGTTTAATCCAACATTTATCTCTTCAAAAAAATCCAATTTAAAAATCCTTTATTTATCACCTTTTTAATCGAATATTTATGAAAATAAAACACCTCCTTTCTAGAAGCATGTGCCGTCCACCTCAGTCTTCTGGAAGCAAAAAGAAAACCTCATTTATTTGCTTCCCAAGTGACTCGAACTCAGGCCCATTCCTTTTGCATATGGCGCCATTTCCATAGGCCCTAAGTGACATCTTCAGGCCACTTTTCCAAGCCTGTTTGTGTGTCAAATTTCACAAACTTTTTCTTTTAAGGCCACCTTGCCTTAATTTCCCCTTTTAAACCTTAAAACTCGTCATTTCTAGGTCATTTCTAAGTTTCCAAAAATTTTCGATCGGCTCTATAAACTTGACATTTCCTTATATTTCCAAGTTTCCAGAAATGTTTACTTTCCATTTTTGATTCATTTCCTTACATTTCCATGTTTCCAAAAATGTTCATTTCCATTTTCATTTCCATGCATTTCTAGGTTTCCAAAAATGTAAAAAAATGTATTCATAAAACTTAAGACATGTCATTTCGTACAGTTAAACCGAAAATGCATAGGCCCTTTCCAGGATGTTACAGTTCTACCCCCTTAAAATAATTTCGTCCTCGAAATTTTCTAACTAAAATAATTGAGGGTATTGCTATCGCATTGTCTCTTCTGACTCCCACGAAGCTTCTTCCGATCCATGATTGCGCCATAACACTTTGACTAGAGGAACTAACTTCCTTCGTAGTACTTTCACATCACGTTCCAAGATCCGAATCGGCTCTTCCTCGTAGGATAAGTCTGGCCTTAGCTCCACCTCTTCAACAGGTACCACATGAGACGGATCCGATCGGTAGCGGCGTAGCATGGATACATGGAATACGTCGTGCATCTCTGCGCAACTCGGTGGCAACTCCAATTGGTATGCCATCGCCCAACTCGCCGATTACTCGATAGGGCCCTATAACCTTGGGCTTAACTTCCCTTTGCGACCGAACCTCATAACCTTCTTCTAAGGCGAGACTTTCAGGAACACTCAGTCTCCAACTTCAAACTCTATTTCCTTCCGCTTGAGGTCTGCGTACGACTTCTGCCTATAAGAGGTTTCCTTTAATCGTGCCCAAATTAACTCAACCTTCTCTTCAGTTTCTGCCACTAACTCTAGACCCAAAACTCGACGTTCTCCTAACTCAGTCCAACAAGTAGGTATTCTACACTTCCTACCATACAATGCTTCATATGGTGCCATCCAAATGCTAGCCTGATAGCTATTGTTGTAGGCGAACTCAGCTAGAGGCAAGTAATTTTCCCAACTTCCTCAAAAATCCATCACACAGCCTCTTAGCATATCCTCCAACACTTGTATAACTCGTTCAGACTGCCCGTCTGATTGTGGATGAAAAGCCGTAGTGAAGTGCAACTTAGAGCCTAAAGCTTGATGAAGTGCCTTCCAAAATTGAGACGTAAACCTTGGGTCCCTATCAGAGATGATCGATACTGGTACTCCATGTAACCTTACGATCTCCGCCACATATAACTTGACTAACTTCTGAAAAGAATAGTCAACTCTCACCGGAATAAAGTGCGCGGATTTGGTCAAACGGTCCACTATCACCCATACTGAGTCCTTCTTAGTAGGCGTAAGGGGAAGCCCACTAATGAAGTCCATGGTAATTCTCTCCCACTTCCATTGTGGAATTTCGATTGGTTGAAGCAATCCCGATGGGACTTGGTGTTCAGCCTTAACTTGCTGACACGTCAGACATTTTCCCACAAATTCAGTAACTTCTTGTTTAAGATTAGACCACCAAAATTGCTCCCTTAGCTCTCTATACAGCTTACTGCCTCCAGGATGCATAGCATAAGGGCTACCATGCGCCTCCTGAAGAATCCTTTGTCTTAACTCCTCGTCCTTCGGCATACAAACTTTTCCTTTGTGGCACAATACTCCTTCATCATTGACGCCATAATCCTTTAATTCTCCATTCTGTACTTGCTGTAACTTAGCACTTAGGTCCTTATCAGCCAACTGTCCCTCTTTCACTTCTTTCAACCATGTGGGCTTGACTTGCAACTCTGCCAACAGGCTTCCATCATTATACAGACTTAAGTGAGCGAACAAAGCCCTTAGATCCGACACAACCTTCCTACTTAGGGCATCAGCTACCACATTCGCCTTGCTCGGATGATATTCTATCGAACAATCGTAGTCTTTCAACAATTCCACCCACCTTCGTTGCCTCAAGTTCAACTCCTTCTGAGTCAACAAGTACTTAAGACTTTTGTGGTCTGTGTAGATAACTGACCTTTCTCCATAAAGGTAGTGCCTCCAAACCTTAAGGGCGAAAACTACTGCTGCCAGTTCCAAGTCATGAGTTGGGTAGTTAACCTCATGAGGCCTTAACTGCTGAGACGCATAAGCGACCACTTTTCCATCTTGTATTAGCACACAGCCTAACCCCGTATGCGAAGCGTCACAGTACACCACAAAATCTTTTCCTGCCTCCGGCTGAATTAACACTGGAGCTTCCGTCAACATCTTTTTAAGCTTTTCAAAACTCTCCTGCTGCTTATTAGTCCATTCAAAGGGTACTTCCTTCCTTAGCAACTTTGTCAAAGGCGCAGCTATAGACGAGAACCCTTCCACAAACCTTCTGTAATAGGCTGCCAAACCTAAGAAACTTTGGATTTCAGCCACGGACCTAGGTGGTTTCCAATCCAACACTGCTTCGATCTTCCTAGGGTCCACTCTTATTCCCTCTGCGGATACCACATGTCCTAAGAATGCCACCTCCTTAAGCCAAAATTCACACTTGCTGAATTTGGCATAAAGCTTCTTTTCCTTAACAGATTGCGGCTGGCTTCGGAGATGTTCATCGTGCTCTCTCTTGGACTTAGAGTACACCAAGATATCATCGATGAACACAACGACGAACCTATCCAAATAGGGTTGGAAAACCCGATTCATCATGTCCATGAACGCGGCTGGAGCATTCTTCAACCCAAACGGCATCATCACAAACTCAAAATGACCGTATCTTATCCTAAAAGCGGTCTTATGGGTATCAGCCTCCTTAACCTTCAGCTGATGATATCCCGACCTTAAGTCGATCTTTGAAAACACTGCAGCCCCCTTCAGCTGATCGAACAAGTCATCGATCCTTGGCAAAGGATACTTGTTCTTAATGGTCAACTTATTCAACTGACGGTAATCTATGCACATACGCATAGTTCCGTCCTTCTTCTTCACAAATAGGACCGGTGCTCTCCATGGAGAAACACTAGGTCAGATGAACCCACGATCCAACAACTCTTGGATTTGAGCCTTGAGCTCCACTAACTCCTTTGGCGCCATTCGGTATGGAGCGATTGACACAGGAGCTGTTCCCGGTAGCAAATCTATTCCAAATTCCACCTCCCTATCTGGGGGTATTCCTGGTAGTTCCTCCGGAAATACATCCTCAAAGTCCTTGACTGTTCTAACCCCGCTAACACCTTCTTCCTTTCCACCCATCGCACTTACGAAGGCTAGGAATGCCTTGCACCCTTTCTTAACCATTTCCTCCGCCTTCAGCGCCGAAACTACGTTAGACAAGTAGTTTCTCCTTTCTCCAACCATTACTACTACTTCATCCTCCGAGGTCCTTAGTTCCATTCGTTTAGCTGCACAATCCAACACGGCTCGGTGTTCTACTAGCCAGTCCATTCCGAGTATAAGTTCAAACTCTCCGAAGGGTAACTCCATTAAGTCAGCCCGAAAGTTCACTCCCTGAATCTCTAGGGGTACATTCCGAAAGATCTTATCTACCACTACAGTTTGGCCTAATGGGCTTACTACAGTCATCTACCTATCAGAGAGTTCAGAGTCTAGGTCTAGTGTTTCCACTACACTATATGCAACATATGAATGGGTCGAGCCCACATCAATTAGAGCAAAATAGGGCTTGTCAAAAATAAAGAACGTACCGGTTATAACATTCAGCGCGTCTCTATCTTCCCTCCGGCGAACCGCATAAACCAAACTCGGTTGCCTTGCCTCAACATTAGCAGCACCTCTGCCCTGTGCTCCACGTCCTCTACCAGTACCGTTACCTCGATTACTCGAACCACAACCTCGTTGAGGCTGCTGTCCTCCTCTACTAGCCTGACTAACATTCTGAGCGGTCGGTCGACTTTCATCTGGTTTCTTAGGACAATCCTTGAGCATATGGTCCTTGAACCCACACCGAAAACATCCTCCCGTCTTTTGCCAGCACTCCCCAAAGTGTTTATTTCTACAATGGTCACAAGGACGATACTGCTATCCTGTACCAGCTTGCTGATTTCGCGGCCCGTCAATTCTAGACCTCTTATGAACCTTTCCAGATAGTCCAAAACCTCTTTTGGGCTTATTCCTATCCACAGCCTGCTTGGTAGAATCCTTAATTCCCTCAGCCACCTTGGCTTTTTCTACCAAAGCAGAGAACTCCCGCTCCTGATTCGGTGCTATCAATCAGCCTCGAGATCGTCCTCACACGTCCTCTCTCAAACGGACACGGCGCTCATGCTCGATTGCCACTACTCCTCGAGCATAGCGGCTCAACCTCAGGAATTTAGCTTCATATTCCGCAACAGACTTGCTCCCTTGCACCAGCCCCAGAAAAGCCTTCCTTTGCTCATCTGTATACCTGGTTCCCACATATTTCTTCTGAAATGCTTCCTTAACATATTCCCAGTTCAGATCCTCAGCCGTGGCACCATCCCGAACAGTTAACCACCACTGATACGCTTCATCGTGTAACAGTGCCACCATCCCTTTCAACTTTTCCTCAGGCGTCAAATCAATCTCATCCATGACGCGCTCTGTTGCTTCCAACCATTACTCAGTTGTACTGGGTGCCACTCCAGATACTCCTCGAAACATTTCCGCTCCATTAGCTCGGAGTCGTTCCGGCACAGACTTCCGTGTTCCTGAATTTCCACCTACACCAGCCACCAATTCCAAAACTTGCAACACAGCTTGCGACACAGCATCTTCCCCCGTCTGAGCTTGTTGCTCAACACCAACAGCTGGGGGTGGTGGTGGCGGTGGTATCTCATTGACAGAACCTAAACCCGATCTAACGGGTTTTGACACAGTCATCCTTCCTCTACCTCGTCCACGACGACCACGTCCTCTAGAGCTCATTTCTAATGTCGGAATCTGATTAAGAAGTTTTATGAATTAGTCATTGTTCCACTTGTTTACCCGCGAAGGAGTTTTATGACAGAGTTTTAGAAGTGGTTCTTTTGTATTCATACATGCACACAGTCTTTTCATTCATTCATACATCTATCAACCAATTATGAACTTTCGTTCATTCAGAGAAACGTTGTAGTTTTCATTGTTGTTGTTTCTCCAATACCCAGGGGTATTTTCATAATTTTGTCCTACAGGGGTATTTTCGTAATTTTTTCAAAAGAAAAAGTTCCCTGATGATTCTATCATAAAGTATTTTGGTAATTTTAAATTCCCGGGGCATTTTGGAAAATCTAAAATCTGAGGGTATTTCGGTAATTTTGAATCTCGAGGGTATTTTGGTAATAAACCAGGGTAAATTTGTAAAATTTAACAAATCAGGGATATTTCAAAGGTTGCAAAACTTTGAGGGGTTTTTTTTGAGAATTGTTCTTTCCAAAACAGTGATGCTGCAAAAATTTTTGGAAATCAGGGTCATTTTGGTAATTTTTTGTAAGTTAGGGGCAATTTTGTAATTTTATTCAAAATCAAGGTATTTTTGATAGTTTGCAAATTAGAGTTTTTGAGCATTTATAAAATAATGAAATTTTGGTAAAACTATTGAGTATTTGGACATTTTATAAGCCAAGGGCATTTTGGTAATTTTGCCACCAAGGGTATTTTTGTAATTTTCATAAATCGGAAGTTCTTTGGAAAATTTTGCAAAGATGGTTTTCACAAACTTAAAACAAAGTTTTAAGAGTTTTAAAACTAGGGTTTTGTTGTTTTTTTTTTTTAAACACGGCTAGTTCCCTTTCGGGTTTTAGTCCTTGTGTTTAGCCTATGACCGAGCCCTCTTGGTCAGGGTGAACCAAAGCTACGCACTGAGCAGATTCGAGTGGAGAGGAGGTGAGTCACGCGGATCGCTTAAATACCAAGCTCCCACCAAACCATTCCTAGACATGCGCACGCAGGTTGCCACACCAACCGAGCCCTGCAGGTTAGGGTGAACCGGCTACGTGCTGGGTAGGATTCTGCGAAGAGGAGGTGAGTCACTAGGATCGCTTAAATACCAGGCTCTTCCGGATCCAATCCTAGACATGCGCACAGGGGTTACCACACCCTAACTCGGTGACTTAGCCATAGGTTTGTTTAATGGAATTAAGTCTTATGCATTTGTGTTTGAGTAGACTAGTCCTAGGGTTCAAGTTCCTATCATGCTATTCTACGTTCCATTCCTTTTCTACCCTTCCATAATTCACATAATCACACAGATGGTTAGGGGTACTTCCCTGGTGGACTGCGGGTCGTAGACTTAGGTGCCATGCCAGAAAACCTGCTTATTTCATAAGAAAATCATTTGGGCTCATCTTGAAAACGTTTTGGGCCTTAGCCCACAGGCCGAGAGTTTTAAAATTGGGCTCTGATACCAAATTGAAACACCCCAAACCCGGCCCACGAGCTATGACCAGATTTGGTATGTTCCTCAAGTAAATTGGTTCAAAGTTCTTTTCTTACTTAGGAAAAGCTTGTGTGAATTTTTTAAAAAAAATATTGTTTTGGGTTGGGCTTAGGTTGGAAACCCATTTATTTCATTTGAAAGTCCAATTAATTAAGGTGACAAAATAATTTAGGGTTTATTTTTAAAGAAATAATTTTACTTGATCTTTAATTTAAAATAATTCTAACATAATAATTAAAAATAAAAGTAAAGAAATGTAACTATGGCCTTATTACAACAAGTAAAATCCCAAAATAAAATTCCAAAGTACTTAAATAAAATTAAAGTGTCCATATTGAATAAAACTTCAAGTTGAGCATGGCCACTACAAGATCTACCGTGCCGATCCATCACTGTTCATCACCTGAAACATGTTTCCCACAACGGGGTGAGTCAACAGACTCAATGTGTAACCAACATTAAAATTCAATAGATCATGCATACATGTTCATATCAAACACTTATTCATACAACAGATAGCAGTTATGATGCAACCCAAACCCAAACCTAGATGCCAACCGCTACACATCCCCGTACCAACCTGCACACCGTGGGGACTACTAAGTCGACCCTCCATCCGCTACACACCATCGAAGGCAGCCGCTGCAGTCGACGTGCTCATCGCCAGTATAAAATTTGTGGCATAGCCACTAGATATGATTGTGTCAAGAGACACCAGATTCAGATAATGTAACCGAAGTTACCACATTCAGATAATGTGACCGAAGTCACCACATTCAGATAGTGAGACCGTAGTCATCACATTCACTTCCCCTTTTTCATATATCCCGAATGACCCGTATTATCCATATCATGCATATCATACTTAAATTCACATTCTTATAAAGTTTCACATGTTATAAATAACATATTTCATAATCCTAGTGGAAGTAGGAAACGTACCTGAGTACTTTGTACCATAACACGGTACCTTATCCATATGCACATATTACATATTACCATAATCATATTAAAAGCTAGTGTGGGGTACACACCTGATTCGTTTAACGAAGTCCTTGAAATCCCGAAAAACCGATCTACTGATTTAGATCCTTAACTCCTATATTCGGCCAATCATTTAAACACATTAATAAATCTTTTTTGGCTTTAAAACCAAGTCCTAGTAGGATTTATATACTGAAAACCTACCTTGTTGCCGATTGACTTAAGAATCAAGTCCCAAAACTTTGTTGTATTCCTTCTTGCATTCGGCCAACATTAAAACACATCATAGGTTAGTTTCGGCTTTTGGGAATAAATCCAAATACTTAAAATAGGCCTTGGCCGAATGTCTTAAACACATACCTTTGTGATCTCAAATCCTGAAAAGTATCCTTGCTTTCCTAGGGATGTCGAAATTCCTATAATCACATGTTAGGTTTAATCTAACATTAAAACTTAAAACAAGACCTTTGGATCTTATAGTTTCTTACCTTAGATCCCGAAATATTCCTTCTTGTAGTCGATGAGTTGTAGAAACCCGAGAGATCCCTTAATACTTGATCATTGCTTCCTTGCTTAGATTCACGGGAGATTCGGCTATGGCTTCTAATGGAGAGGAAAATATTCGGCTAGGTTCCAACAATTACTTAATTTCGGCTTGACAAAAGAAAAGAAAAGAGGAGAGGAGAGCACTAAAAATTCGGCAGAGAGAGGAGGAAGCAAAAATTGATGAGTAGCCCTCCTTCCTTCATTTTATAGCCGAAATTATCATCTAAGGAGTCCCTTACTTGGCCACCACTCCTCTATCTGATAACTTTATCCTTTAATTATCATAAATAAAAGAGTTTAATCCAACATTTATCTCTTCAAAATAATCCAATTTAAAAATCCTTTATTTATCACTTTTTTAATCGAATATTTATGAAAATAAAACACCTCCTTTCTAAAAGCATGTGCTGTCCACCTCAGTCTTCTGGAAGCAAAAATAAAACCTCCTTTATTTGCTTCCCAAGTGACTCGAACTCAGGCCCATTCCTCTTGCATATGGCACCATTTCCATAGGCCCTAAGTGACATCTTCAGGCCACTTTTCCAAGCCTGTTTGTGTGTCAAATTTCACAAACTTTTTCTTTTAAGGCCACCTTGCCTTAATTTCCCCTTTTAAACCTTAAAACTCGTCATTTCTAGGTCATTTCTAAGTTTCCAAAAATATTTGATCGGCTCTCTAAACTTGACATTTCCTTACATTTCCAAGTTTCCAGAAATGTTTACTTTCCATTTTTGAATCATTTCCTTACATTTCCAGGTTTCCAAAAATGTTCATTTCCATTTTCATTTCCATGCATTTCTAGGTTTCCAAAAATGTAAAAAAATGTATTCATAAAACTTAAGACATGTCATTTCGTACAATTAAACCGAAAATGCATAGGCCCTTTCCAGGATGTTACAATAATATTTTGATTTATTTTCGACATATTTGTACAAAGGGGGAAAATTGGCTCGGCAGGCACTATTAGATGTACAAAACTGAGAAGCGCTTTTGAAGCCTCAAGGCTAATTAATTTTTTAGCCTAAGACGGTCCAAATTATAAATATTAATTCATAATATAATTAATTTTAATTTTAATCCAATTTATTTTGGGTTAAATAAATATTATTAATTAAATTATTAAAAGAGGCCCAATTGTGCTAAACCAAGAGACTGATCCAATTGAGCAACTGGGCTGCCCAAAACCATCCTACAAGACGACCCAATCAACTTATTTAGCTGATTATTTAGCTTGCAAAATAGCCCTTGAAGCTTCCTTAAAATTGCATTCAAACCCCTCTACTATTCAAGCCTTTGTAGATTTGCCCCTAGCTGAATTTAGCAAGTTTGAAAGCTTCAAACTTGCCACATGTGTGGCTGGCCATGGGGGGAGTCTATGGCCACTAATTTTTGATATTTTTAGCAGCCTATCCAACCTATAAATACCCCCATTTGCTGCTCATTTCAAACACACCTCTCATCCTTTCGTTCTTCACTTCTCTCTTCAAAACCCCTTCCTTTGTTCTTCTTTTTCCTTTCCATTCACTTGTTGATTTCTCCTCTTAGAAAAGAGCCCTTCAACCATATTTGGAAGGGGCATTCAAGTTCATGTAGAAGCCTTGGTTCAACAAGAACAAGCAGAGAAGGAGGAGCGGAGCAAACTAGTCAAGCCACAGAGAAACACCAGATTTGATTCTAGTTCCCTATCCTTTAATTTTTATTGTTGTTGTTATGAACATATCTATGAATACTTGTGATGTTGATATGATTAATTTAATTAATATGGCTTAAATTTAATTCGTTTTAGGTTGATTGCATTTCTCCACTTAAGTTATTAAAATTGTGTTTGTGTTATTATAGGCCTTGGTAAGTTGTTTGATTAAGTAAAATCATGATTAAGTCATTCTTGCATTATAACTGTAAGGTAACTAATGAATTAATTATTTAATAATGTTGAAATTATAATTAATTGGCACAATACTTAATGAATGCATGTTTAATATTCTAAGGTATCTGAGGGTTAAATTAGCGACGGTATTAGAAGATACATTAGCCTTGCATAACTTGCAAGATTATTGTGATTAAACTGTTTCAAGGTAGGAATACGTTGTTAGCTCACTTAACCTTTTATGTGCTTATAAGGATTGATTAATTGTTTTAATTGGTATTGGAAAATGTTTAAGAGATTAGTTAATTTAATAAGCATGTATGAGCAGTAGTTAGCAAATTACCTAGTTGCCGTGAATTTATTCGTAACAGCATGGACATGAGTTTAGTATTTCTAAGTTAAGAAATGTAATTAATCTAGCACAAATATGTCATATTGATTAAAATCATCTTTTGAAATCTTGCATTGGAACTTTTATTTTTATTTTATTTTTTTTACTTAGTTAAATTTAGTTTTTAA
This sequence comes from Gossypium bickii, assembly GCA_025503065.1. Lineage (NCBI taxonomy): Eukaryota > Viridiplantae > Streptophyta > Magnoliopsida > Malvales > Malvaceae > Gossypium > Gossypium bickii. Next base: position 26,357,670 of record CP106714.1, on the reverse strand, counting down.
TCACTTCCTCAAAATCAAAATATTTTTCTTCACCAAAGCGTTTTAAATTGCATTCATAAATAAATTCTTTTCACAGTCCCTATGGGTACGATAACTCAACATTTATTTATTACTTTATTACTTGTTGCGATTGTGTACACTTGCACATTTCCATCATTCCAGCCAACAACCTTATAGACAATAGCCAAGTGTAGCACATGTTTCTCAAAACGCAACACATGAAATTGGAACTCCAAGCTCAAGATATCAGTGTCATGTCACGACACGCCTTGGTTGTGTCATGACAGAGGCTTGAACATGGGAGGCAAGTACCAACAAGGCTAAAATCGTCTACACAATCCATATTTGTTGAGATTATGGCCTGTAATAGATGTAATTAGGATTTCTAAACATCCTTATAAATAGAAAGGTTATTACTAATATGTAAGCATGCCTTTAGGAGACGTAGATATTAGATATATGTTTTATTTGGTTTTATTTTTAGCTACTACATACTTTATTCTTTTCGACTAGATTCAATTTGAACCTAAGTCTTTTCTATTGAAGTATTCAACAGTTTTCTTTCATTTTTATTTTTCAAACATCAAAATTAGTTAGCTATTAAGAGGTTACGCAACTCCAGGTACACTTGATTCAATCAGCTGAGCAATTTCTTACCCTTCCTCCTACTTTAATTTATTTGTTTTCCTTTGCAAGTTTAAATTAAATATAAGAGTTATGGTGTCTAGATCAATGAAAGGCTAAGTCTCTGGGAAGATTAATGAGTGGATGTGGGAGTAGTTAATGGAAGAATGAGGGTTTCCTATAGGAATCAGCTGGTTTTAAATTGTGTATGCTTAAACCCTAGGAGTGACGACCCTAGGAAGTAATCTAGGTGAAATGAGGTCGAGAGATAAGTTTGCAAAGAAAATCATAATTTATCCCAGTGGGGAAAGTGAGGTCGAGAGATAAGCATGAAACTATTGATTAGTTAATTAGTATAGGCCGGGAGTTGATACTAGTTAATTAATAGTTAATTCCATTTAAACCCGAATTTTGAAATTAATTATAACCACTGAAACAAGCTAATCATCTACTTGTTATTCTGATTTACCTGTTTGTTTATTTTTTGTTTACTTAATTCAATTAATTTAGTTTATGCTTATTATCCATTTTATTATTTATCGTAATAAAATTTTAAATTATTACTATTTAGACGTGCTATTGTAAAAGTAGATTTTTGATTTAATTCGTCCTCCTTTGGGTACGATCTTTAGAACACTTCACTGTGTTCTGTTGTACACATCTATATTACAATTTGACTCATATACTTGCAGACCACTAATTTAATTTAATATATTTTTGGTGTGGTAGTTTCTAGTCAAACAGTTGAATGTTTGGTGGCAACCAATCAATTAAAATAATTAATTAAGTTTATCGAGAAATATTTTCTCAAAGGTTTAATCAGACACTTACCAATCTATTCATCTCAATCAATTTATCTATTTCGTTTTTTTAACTTTGGTATTCTTTATTTACTTGTTGCTTTTCCTTCATTCAATCACTATTGTTTGATTAATTTTCTTTTTTATTGAATATATTAGATTCTACGTATCTTGTTTACAACCTAAACTTTGGATTCAATCTAGAATATCACGAGTCGAACCGAATCTTCCTCTTCAAAACAATTTTGAATCATCTTGCAACTTTTGAGATCCACGCTCCCTCTTATCAATACAACTATTAAATATACTTGCAAGTAAAATATTGATAAGCTTTTTTATATATTGGTCAAAAAGTAAATGAAAAAAATCATTTGTAGGTGAATAAGATATGATCTAAATCAAACTTGGGAACATGCAGGTGGAGCAAATATGTAACGCCCCGAATTTGGGCCTATTAGAATTAGGCCTATTGGGCCTTGGGCATGGGAACATTTAAAATTTTTGAGAACAAGAGAACGGCACTAATGCAAGTTTGACCTATTAGGTGAGTACTTTTGGAAGGTTAGGGGGCTTCCATGATGTCCCAGGATCAAACCTGGGCTTTAGGAAAAATTTTGGCTTTAGGTGAATAAAACCCTAGGAGTTAGTAAGTAGGCTTTAAGAATAAAATGTGGAGAAAAATGACATAAAAGGAGCTTGTGTTGTGGTGGCATGTAGCGTCTAGAGCATAGGAGAGGGCAAGGGTTCGAATCCTATTGCAATCAAAAAGGGATATTTATTTTGCTAAGTTGGGGCGACAGGTAGTTGTGTTGGAATTACACTCTGCTAAAGGAGGGATCCCACATTACAAAGCTAGCATGAAAGTGGGCAAGAAGCTGGCTTTAAATAGAGCAATCTATGAGGAGAGTAAGCATACCTTGGTTGGCGTTTGGGCATAGGAGTGTTCGGAGCACGGATTAGCTTCAGATTCCTATCAGGTGTGTATTTTGCACTACTCTAGCTGTAGAGCAGCAAATGCCGAAATGCCGGTCACACGGAGATGGTAGCCACACGAGCGTGTGAGCGCACGTGTGGGAGCTTCGACGCGATAGTTCAAGTCCTCATAAGTGTTCTCATAGGTTTAGGCTACCTAGGGCCGTGTAGGCCCAATGGGCCCATGGGCCCATATGAATAAATTGTATGATTGTATAGTAGAAATTGGGCTGGTCTGTGTGAATATCATATCTGTGGCTAGATTGGGCTAAATGGGCCACACGAGCGTGTAGGTCCATTTGGGCCGAGAATGGACCCTAGGCCCATTCGCATCGTTATCTCTGTTTTGAATACCCCTGGTTTGCAAAATTACTGAAACACCCCTAATTTGTAAATTATCGAAATATCCCTTAGTGGGTAAATTATCGAAATACCCTTAAACGACAAAATGACTGTGATACCCTTAGTGGTAGTTTAAATATTGCTTATGTGATTTTATATATCTGTATATGATTGTAATACACTGAATACATAACATATTGCACCGGGTTGGGTTTGCTGATTGGAGGAAGTACCGTTCTAGTGGTATCGCCATATATTCTCATTTTAGTGGCTCAGCCACGTATACCGTTATTAGTAGCTAGGCTGCATTATTGGAGAGTTTGGCTGGGTGGGTCTACATGGTTCCCACAAGGACAGATTGGTTAGTACGGGTGGAAAGTTTGGTTGGTATGGGTTGGGTACTTGTTCATTGCATTGATTTTGGGGCTTAGGCCCAGACTGTGACTGTATTCGGGGATTACACACTGAGTTCTCATAACTCACCCCTTTTTTAACCGTGCAGGTAATCCACAGCCTTAGAGGATTTGGAGCTTCGGTGTAACATCCTAGATTAGGGGTTATGCGTTTGTGCATAATTCATGAGTTAGTAGGTTTTGGCAGTGTTGGAAGTGTATTAAGGGTTTTTAGAATTTTAGGATGGAAGAAGAAAGCTTTGGAAAATTATTGGTTTTTAAGTAAAAAGGGGAGCTAGGTAAATGAGGCTTTAAAAGAAACTCCGTGTGAAGCATGACACAAGGAACCATGTGGTAAAATGGCATGTTTTATGAATTATGAATGTGTTATGTGAATTCTAGAAATAAGGAAATGTATGGAAATATATGGAAATGTATGGAAGTGTATGGAAATGTGTGGAAATGTGTGGAAATGTATGGAAATGTAAGGCAATGTAGGAAATGTAAGAAAATGTAAGAAATGTAAGGAAATGTATGGAAATGTATGGAAATGTAAGGAAATGTAAGGAAATGTGAGGAAATGTATGGAAATGTAAGGAAATGCAAGGAAATGTAAGGAAATGTCTTGCCTTGGAAATGTAGGGAAATGTCCTGAAAATGTAAAGGAATAAAGAGGAAAGTGAACATTTATGGAAACTAGGAAATGTAAGAAATGATTCAAAATGGAAAGTGAACATTTAAGAAACTTGGAAATGTAAGAAAATGGCAAGTTTACAGAGCCGATCGAAAATTTTAGGAAACTTAGAAATCACTTAGAAATGTCAAGTTTTAAAGTTTAAAATAGGAAATTAAGGCAAGGTGGCCTTAAAAGAAAAAGTTGGTGAAATTTGACACACAAACAGGCTTGGAAAAGTGGCTCAAGATGTCACTTAGGGCCTATGGAAATGGCGCCATATGCAAGAGGAATGGGCACAGGTTCGAGTCACTTGGGAAGCAAATAAGGGACGTTTTATTTTTGCTTCCGTAAGACCGAGAGGTGGACGGCACATGCTTCTAGAAAGGAGGTGTTTTATTTTCATAAATATTCGATTAAAAGGTGATAAATAAAGGATTTTTAAATTGGATTATTTTGAAGAGATAAATGTTGGATTAAACTCTTTTATTTATGATAATTAAAGGATAAAGTTATCAAAATAGAAGAGTGGTGGCCAAGTAAAGGACTCTAGCCTAGTAAATTTGGCTATAAAAGGAAAAGAGAGGCCATTCAAAGATTATTTACTCTTCCTTGATAACCTCTGCCGAATTTTCTCTGCAACCCCTATTCTTTTCTTCTTCATTCTTCTCCTCTCAATATTCCAAAAGCCCAAAGCTTGCTAAGATCTAGGCCATAGCCGAAGGTTGAAGTGAAGGTGCAATCGATTTCTTCAAATAAGGGTAAGATCCAAGTTTGGTTTCCATTCTTTTATACTTTAGACTTATCGAAATCTAGGGCTAATTCCATTAATGTTCATGGTTGCCGAAACCTTGAAGAGATCTTTCGGGATTTACTAAGTGTCGACTACAAGGAAGGAGAAGTTCTTTTCTCGAAGGTACACAATAGGCCGCGTGTTCCCTAGTTATTCGGTGAATTTCGGGATTTAAGAATCTAAGGTAAGTCATATTTAACATTCGGCTAAGGGTTATTTGTTGTGAATAAATGTTAGAAATTGATCTAACATGTAGTTATAGGGATTTCGACAGAGGGATACAAGGATTTCAGGATTTGAGAGTTTCAAGGTAAGTTTTAAGTATACTAATCCTACTAGGATTTGGATTTATAGCCGAATGGCTCTTTACTAAGTATTAAATGATTGAATGTAGAGAATTAAGATCTAAGGCATTAGATCAAGCTTTTTGGGATTTGGATTGGAAACCTTAAGCGAATCAGGTGTGTACCCATACTAACCTTCAATACGATATATGGCAATTATTAATTATATGAATATGCATAAGAATATGAATGTGGCTATGTGCCCTAATGTGGTACAAAAAGTACTCAGGTACGTTTCCTACTTCTGATAGGATTATGAATATGTTATATTTTTAAATAGTAATATGAATGAGAAAAATAAGTATGTTGTGCATGATAAAATATGTGGGGCATTTCGGGCTATATGTAAAAGGGGAAGAAGGTGTTGACTTGGTCTCACTAATCAATATGGTGACTACGGTCACATAATTTGAATGTGGTAACCGGTTACATTATCCGAATTTGGTAACTTCGGTTACATTATTTGAATATGGTGTCTAATGACACAAATTATATGGGCGATGAGCACGCCGATCGCAATGATCGCCTTCGATGGTGTGTAGCGGATGGAGGGTTGACTTAGTAGTCCCCACGGTGTGATTGGCGAGTGCGGGTGGTGTGTAGCGGATGGACAAATAGGCTTGGGTTTGGGTTGCATCATTATTTATTTGTATATGAATATGAACTTGATATGAACTTGTATGCCTGATTTATTGAATGTTAGTATTGTGTGCACATTGAGTCATTGACTCACCCTTTGTGGGACCATTTTTCGTAATGAGCAATAATGGACCGGGTCGGCAGGAGTTAAAGGTGGCCATGCATAGCAAGGAAAAACTTTCAATATTTGGGGACTTTTATTTTACCAAGTACTTTAAATTTTATTTGGGTTTACTTGATGTAATAAGGCTATAAGGCCCAAGTGAATTTCTTTATTTTTGATTTACTTTTAATTATTATGTTACGAACTATTTAGATTAAAGTTAAGCAAAATTATTTCTTGAAAATTAACCCTACAATTAGTTTGTCACCTTAATTAAATTAGATTTTCAAAATTAATTAAATGAGTTCCCAATCTAAGCCCAACCCAAAACAATATTTTTCTAAAATTTTTTTACAAATTATATCCAAGAAACAAAGAATTTTGAAACCGGTTTACATAAGGAACATACCAGATCCGGTTCAGGCTCGTGGGCCGGGTGTGGGGTGTTTCATGCGGAGGACTTGGAGGTGGCCACACATCGGATATGGTTTAAAGACTAAACTTAGCGATTTTAGTTTAATTTAGTTATTTTAAATTATTGGGTTAATAATTTTTGTAATAAGGCCATTGGATTTTTCTTTTTAACTTTCATAAGGTATTTCTTTAAATGACAAACTGCTGGTCTGTTAAAAACAGGTTTTTTAAACTATAACCACTATTTTCAAAATATCACATATTCCCAAATGTTTGAATCAAACTTCCTTAACAAACAATGTTTTGAAAGTAATAATGTTTTTGCAAGAGAATGACTTTTAATAAACTACGTTTTGAAGATAAGCAAACGAAACCTGAGGTTTTACATGGTAGAAAGTTTTAAATTCTTTAAGAAGGGTTTCTAATGAAAGCATGGTTTTCGAAAAACTCTTCAATGTGACACGCCAGATTTGGGCCTAACTTCTAGGTCCGGTTTGGGGTGTTACAAAATAATTGGAATTTCAATCCTTAATCATTAACATATTTTTATAATAACAATTTTCTTTTTATAACAAGTATTATCAATAAGAATTCAAATTTATGAAAAAATCAAAATGAAGAAAATAATTAATATTAAAACTGTTGGATATTTGATGAATGAATGTTTTGAGATAGAAAGCAACAGAATAGAACAGAGAAGTTAATGGGTTATAAACTTCTAATTTTTCATTCCAACATGTCAATTTACATAAACATCTATGCTTAAATAAGCTGAAAATAATAATAATATATTACAACTTGACAAATCTTGGAACTTGATTAATTCATCTTGCTTCTTTATTGGCTGATTTCAGTCTAATCAACAACCAAAAATATCTTATAAAAAATTATTGTTGTTTCAGTACAATTTGGAAAGTTGGCAACTTGCAGAGTGAAGAGCTCGCAAGTGAGCTCTCAAGCTTGGTGAGCTTGCGGTGTTAGTGAGCTCGTACTTTTTGGTGAGCTCACAATTTTGGTGAGCTTGCATATTTGGTGAGTTCGTAGGTTTAGTGAGCTCACAGTTTGCAGGTTTGATGAGCTCACAGATATGGTGAGCTCACAGTCTTGGTGAACACGTAGTCATATAGGAGTTGGGTTCGCCAATACATGGATGGTCACTTCGAAACAGAAACTAATTGTATTTGTTTGTATTTTATGCTAAAACCAAAAACACTGAATATTATAATTAATGTTATAATTAACTTTATTTGTTTATATAAAAAATTTTGTTGAAAATGCTAGTCAGTTATTAACATACATGAAGGCATCCAAATTAAAAAGAAGTGAAGATTAAAATGACACATGTTGAATGTTGTAACGCCCCAAAATTTTAAGAATTTAATTGTGAGAATCTGTAGTAATTAAATCTTTGTATTTGTGGTTTTGTGTTCTGCTATTGTGTTTAAGGTCTAGAGTTTAGTTGCATCATTAAAATTTTTATTACTTTTAAAAACCAACCCCTATCCATGCATTACATAGTTAAGTATAATTCTATGTAAATTCGTATCAAGAATGAGTCTGCTGGTTCACTGGTTAAGCTTTTATATTCTTTTAGGTCCTGTTTTCGAATACCTAAGAGGTCGATAAGGAATATCTTTGCCAATTGCTAGAAATCTGCTTGGAAGTTAAAAAATTAATTAATGTTATTTCTTTTCCTTCTTTAGTTTATCCTTTTCCTTCTTTGTTACTTTTGTTCTCTTCTTCGTTCTTTTTCGTTTCATTTATTTTTCCTAATCGTGTTTGTAAGGGATACGAGATTAACTGAATTTTTATTGTCAGTCGTTGGTCGGAATGTAACACCCCTTACCAGTGTTCGACGTCGGAACAGGGTACGAGGCATTACAGGACTCACATCACAAGCAATCACACAATTCCGATTCATAAAATTTGCGACCAATTTAAAACCATTCATAATCAATCATAAAGTCCCTTATACGATCCTACGAGGCCCAAAACATGGTTTGGAGGTGGATCGGTACTAAACCGAGAACTTTAGAAATTTTTACAGCACTTAGAAAAATTTTCCTAAAATCAGGGCTCACACACCCGTGTGGTTCAAGGGACACGCCCGTGTGACCCTTAGACACGCCCGTGCTACAGGTTCAAGGGACACACCCGTGTGCTAGGCCGTGTAGCACACACGGCTGAGACACATGCTCGTGTCTCTGCCCGTGTGCTTAATTCTGGACATTCTGTTTTGCAACACTTAAGGTGCAGGGGACACACGGCCGGAACACATGCCCGTGAGGCAGACCGTGTGTCACACACGGCCTAGACACACGCCGTGTGTCTACTCGTGTGGACAAAAATAAGGCTATTTACCAAGCCAATTTGCCACCCTCACTTGCTCACATGAACACAACATCACATGGCACAATTTCAAGCATTTAAAAGCAACTAAACAACCACAACCAATACAATAACATGTCATCCTCATGCCATTATTTATCAAACTTATAACTTCAACCTTTCCACACCAATTCATACAAGATTCCACATTCATGGTTAAAACATATAAACTTTATATCTTTGCCTATCATATTCACTACATTTATTAGGCCTTAAATAAAACATACAAATTCCACATTCATTAGGCATACCATAATCATATCACCATAGATATTGACACATATATGAATATACTTAGGCCTATAATCATGTTTGCCAATATGAGCCAACTTACATGGCCAAGTAGCAAAACAAACCTTTGACAATCACAAGCCAACACATAGGCTATAATCACAATGACACATTAACAAAATGACAAAGTCCCTATACATGCCATAGACTTAAAATACTTGAATTCATCAATACCCAAAATGATAGCTTGATAGTGTGATAGTATCTCAAACGAACTCCAACCTGAGCTAGCTTAATAACCCTAAAAGACATCGAAAAGGAAGGGGGTAAGCTATATATATATCTTAGTAAGTTCATATGCAAATAATACAAAACATTACTCATACACTTGACATGAAAATAATTTAACAAATATTAACATAAATGTCATTAAAAATTCACAAACACAACTTACTCAATCCCAACCTTACCAACAGCTCATCATATGAAATACACAACATATTTTGACATGAATGTCATTAAACTTCATGAGTATAATTTACTCAATCACATTCTTGCCTATAGCTCATCATATGAATAACATAACATATCAATATAAATGTCATCAAACTTCATAAATGTCATATGAACATAAATGTCATTTGATATCAACATAACACATATCAACATAATTGTCATATACTAATAGCTCATCATATGAATTACATATCACGTATCAACATAAATGTCATTTAAGCTTCATATGCACAACTTATTCAATCACAGTATTACCAATTGTTCATCATATACTGAGCTCAATAAGCATGAGTCTTTTGTACATACATGTACCATCACATAACATATTCACACACTTTCTCATCTTTGACGTACTCGTTGAATTTCCTGTTTAACCATTTGGAATACTAAAGGATACTCGGGAATCTGGTACACACAGTACCATACCAATGCCATATCCCAAATATGGTCTTACATGTAACCTCGTATCGATGCAATAGCACAGCTATGGTCTTACATGAAGTCTCACATCGATGCCATATCCCAGATATGGTCTTACACGAAGTATCATATTGATGCCATATCCCAAATATGGTCTTACACGTAATCACATGAACCCTAATGTCATGACATCTGTATCCTATCTATTCTTAAGGTTCAACCGAGATTTCTCGCTGGTCAAAACTTTGACAAATACTTCCATAGATCCAATCACAATTCATACAAATTTAAAGCATTTAAAACATAAATATAACAATGCATTATTTATATACGAACTTACCTCGGTACAAAAATAGCGGAAGTGGATCCAATCGTCAATAAACTTATTTTTTCCCTGATAAGGTCCGAACCTCGTCTTTCTTGATCTATAATAGAAAATTTAACTTATTTAACTATCATATTGTTCAATTCGGTCTGAAAATCACACTATAGAAAAATTATCATTTTGCCCCTAACTTTTCACATTTTTACAAATTAGTCCTTAGGCTCGTAAATTGAAATGTATTCAATTTCTTTGTTACCCAAGCCTAGCCGAACCATATACATGCTCATATTAGCCCACAATTTTCATCTAATCACATTTTTACTACACATTTTATGAGTTCTTTACAATTAGGTCCTTTTTATGCATTTCCATAAAAAATCACTTAGTAAAAGTTGTTTATCACACATTAAACTTTTATTTTCTACCAGCAAATATCAAAATACATGCATGTAACACATGAGTAAATTTTTAAACATGAAACCTACAAAATAATGGTAGAAATAGGTAAACCGGGTCACGAGGACTTCAAAAATGTAAAGAGCATTAAAAACGGAGATAGGATGCACTTACTATCAAGCTTGAAAAGTGGCAAAACCCTAGCTATAGAGCCCTTATGAAATACAACTAAGGTAGAAGAAATGTGAGTGAATTTCGGCTTTAATTTCCCTTTTTATTCTTTTATTAACCAAATGACCAAAATGCCCCTAAAGCCTTTCTTTGAAATTTTTGCTAAACATGTCCATTTTTGTCCACAAAAATAGAAATTGGTTAAATTTCTATTTAAGGACCTCTAATTAAGAATCCATAACTATTTCATACTTAAAGCTTCTAGTACACACATTTTGGAACTTTTGTAATTTAGTCCAAAAAGTCAAATTGAACACTTTACCAACAAAATTTTTCAACGAAACTTTCACACAATCAAACAATCATATCATGAACCTTAAAACAATCAAAAAAATAAATATGTCTACTTCGGATTTTTGGTCTCAAAACCACTGTTCTGACTAAACCCTAATTCAGATTGTTACACGGAAGGCTATTGAGTAAGTAATTGTCAATTTGTGTGTTTTCGTAATTTTCTTTCATTTCCGTAACTTGCTTTGAATTGGGTATTTTGTGAGTTGTGAGAATTTCTAATAAATGATCATTTGTTTCCCTAATAGGTGGGAATATTGGTAGTAAGGAATAGCAACACAATAATTTATGTGATTGTCACTGTAGTTTCGGTAAGTTTGGATCCGTTGAAGGTTTTGTGTCGAAACTTTCGACACAAGCATTATGTGCATAATCTAGAAATTCTGTTGGTTGAATGGTTGAATTGTGAATCTAAATGGTTGTTTTAGGCTTCGAGGATCCTTTTCGTTGTTGTTACTTTGAAACCTCTGTAGGTGCATACTAAAAATCTCTTTTGATGCGAATTTTGATCACCAAAAAATATGGATGTCGACTCCACATGGCCGTGTGCTAGGCTGTATGGGTGGTCGTCTAACTCATGTTCATCAATTTGGACCCACACGGGCGAGTGTCCAGGCTGTGTGTGGCCATGTTAGTGCAGGGTACATAAGTGCAGGGACACGAGTGTGTGTCTAGGCCATGTAACTTACTGTTTGTGACTTAAAACCACATGGCTAGGGACATGGACATGTGCCCAGGCTGTGTGAGTCACACGGGCTTGTCCAGGCCGTGTTAAGTTACTTTTTGTGACTTAAGACCACACGGCCAGGGACATGGACGTGTGCCCAGGCCGTGTGAGTTACACGGGCTTGTCCAGGCCGTGTAAGTTATTGTTTATGTTTTAAAACAACACAGGCAGAGGACATAGGCTTGTGCTCACACGACTAAGGACATGGGCATGTGCTCAGGCCATGTGAGCCATATGACCAAGGACATAGGCGTGTGCCCAGGCCATGAGAGCCATACGACCAAGGACATTGGTGTGTGTTAGGGCCGTGTGGCATATAAATAGGGTTCGAATCCTATTTTCGAGGCCGTGAGTGTTATGCAACACTGATATTGACCTCCCCAATGTATGAGTGATCTAAATTTAACTGTACAAGGATTCTTTGACGCTTTATGACTAACATATGAATAAAATAATTGTATGTGTACTGTGATAGCTATTTATGATATTTAACTGTATTATCTAACTGTGAGATGAATTAGAATGACTGAACACGTAATGTGGACATTTGTACTTTGCATTTACATCGGTTGGAGTATAGTGAATAATGAAGTATTCTGCTCTAAATTAGTGGCTAAGCCATAATCCATATAAATCTGAATCTGGTGCTTTATCGCATTTTGGTCTACCATTTAAGTTACGTCTCTGTAAACGTGTCAGAAAAATACTCTATGGTTTGTAGGATTAGTTGGGCATTAAAAGCCCTTAACGGTGTGTTGGGATGGCTGAAGACGGTGTGTAGTGAATGGGGGTAGTAATGTCTACATCTGAATCTAATCTGTTGTGTACATGAAACTGTAATTACTTCTGCAAATGTAACTAATTTGTCCTGAATATTAACTGAAATTGCTTCTGTTACAAAAATGAATGTAACACCCCCAGACCCGGCCCAGACGTTACGGCCGAATCCGGTGATGTCACATCAAAGGGATAATTCCAAAATGACTTTGTTTAGTTAAATTTATGTTCAGTAGGAAATTTGCATAGTTAAAAACTTAAGTTTAAGACTTAGAAACCCTAAATCCTTGCAACTTGTTAAGTTATGATGAAAGCCCATGTTTTAAGAAAACGTCCATATGTTATAGTTATTTCGAAAACCATGTTAAACTTTAAAAATTTATTTAAGTTTAAAAATTAGGCAGTTCAAACAATAAAAAAAACCCAAATGTAAAGTCAAATTGGAGATACAAGGCCTTTTTACATCCCAATGAAAATAAAGTAATTAAAATAAAGTCATTCGAAACTAAGTAAAAACTTCTAAGTAGCTTGCAGTGTGACCACCTTTGAGTCCTATTCCACGTCGAGCCGTCTATTGAGAGTCACCTGAAACATTAAAAAAAAGTGTGTGAGTTTTGAAACTTAGTGTGTACGACCCTTGGTAATTCAACCAACATGCGATTATCACATTAGACCTAAGCTCTATCAAAATAGGTGGTCTTAGGCCTTAGCGAACAATGACCTCATATCACATCAGTATCACATGAATGTAATGCTCCCATCCCAAATCCAACCCTGCACTCCATTTTCCTTCCAACCTTACACTCCTGTGGGGATATAAATATCAACCCACCCATCCCTACACTCCGAAGTTAGCACCAACAACGACACTACTCAAACGTTGCAGCAAGGCTGCTAAGCATATAATGGGCTTAAAGCCACCGGTGGATCCACTGTCGTCAAGCAACTATGCGGTTCTCACATATCTTCCTCTGTATCATCAAACCCACCCAAGAGCACATATATCTCATGAATGCAACATACACATTTTCACACATTAAGCCCCTAGGGGTATTTTTGTCATTTCACTACCTAGGGGTATTTTTGTAAATCTACCATACAGGGGTATTTTCGTAATTCTACCCTACAAGGGTAGTTTCATAATTTCTTTCATCTCGGGTTTAATTATGAACTTTGGCCCAGCAATAAGTCCTTGCTGCTAAAGTGAACAGACACTATGCACCAGGTAGGATCCTAGAAAAGAGGAGGTGGGTCACTATGACCGCTTAAGTACCAAGCTCTCCCTAGATCCAATCCTAGACATTCATATGTCCATTGCCACACTCTAACCTAGCGGCTTGTTCACAAACATGTTTGATTATTAAATTAAGTTTTATGCTATTTAAGAATTTATCAGAACTAGGCCTAGGTCCATTAAAACCCTAGCATGCATTTCTAAAATCCCATAAGGCCCACTAAGCCCAGTTATGTCCATATAGCCCATTAAGCCCAACCATGTTTATGTAACCCATTAGGCCCGATCATAATCAAATCATACAACCATCCATATCAATCCATCATTCAATTTCAAATATCAACTCTTGCCAATTTGGGCCCACGACCTCGGTAGGCCCATTTAGCCCCGTCTGGCCCGGTCGGCCAAAGAGTGGCCCGAAACCATGAGATTGCTCTCTTGGCCCTGGTAATCGTACCGGTGTTCCCACACGAATGTTCACACGCTCGTGTGGTTGCCGGCGCCAACCTTTCAGCTTTTCAGATTTTTGACATTCTAATTTTTTTGGGGGATTTCAGCTTTTGTCCATTTGTCGTGTATGAAGTGTATGTACACACCTAGTTAATACGACGCGCTACACTATCCCCAGTCTTGAACCTTCAACCAATACCAATCTCCAATCAATCACACACTTAACCACAATATTTACCCAAAAACCCGAAGCCTTACCATAACCTTACCGCGTGCCACCAGTTCTAGTACCCTTCCTTAGCTACTATTCACGAATATCCCTTAGACCTGCACCCACACATATACTATCAAAAATCAAGTGACTCATATTCCACACAAGTCACCTCTATAAGCCACACTTACATTCGACCACTTACTAATCCACAACTGAGACGAGTACACATACCACATGCTAGCGAAACTTACCACGCTTGCGATCTTTGAACCCTACGCTTGTTAATACAAGGTTAACGACAAGAAAGAGTTAGATAGCCCTCCAGCTTTTACCAAAATACACTAAAGGAGGTTGACTAAGTACTTAACGAATCCATCCTTTGATCCTGCGGCCTAGACAGCTACTGAACGAGATCCAGCTTTTAAAACTTGATTAAGAGTAGATAACAGCAACCGATTTGTAATGGAGAAAAAACAACAAGGAACCGAGAAAAAGATAGGGCTATTCGATTATAAGGGAGTATTCGGCTTTCAGCGAATGAAGAAGAATGCAACCCCAACAGGGATTTCGGCAAATAGGAATGATGGTTTTTCGGCAAATAGAAGAATTCGGCAACGGCAGAAACTGAATGAGGGGGAGAAAAGAAAAGTAATGGAAAACCCAAAGAACCTTTCAAAGGAATTCGGCACCCCCCTTTTATAGCCAAAGGCCGAAACTACCTTCCCCCAAAGTCCCATTCAGTACCAACACATCCACACCTCAATCCCCTATCTTTTCTCTATTATCTTTACCTTAAATTTCTCTCCTGAACACTCCTTTCCAGAGTCCACTCTAGGGCCACTACCTTCCTTCCATGTGGAAAAAAAATAAAGCCCCTAAATTCACCACTCTTAAGCCTCAAACCTTGGACCTCTTCACCTGACAGTAACACCACCTTATATCTCCCCAAGTGGCGCCATCTTGCCACTGAACCACAGGCCCAATTGTTTCCTATTTTCCCCTTAATCTATTTAAGAGGCCTAATACTTGAGACTAGGGTCCCACTAAGGAAAAAAATAAATTTTTCCCTATGGTCTTCCATACCCCTAAGACCTCAAATAACCCTGATAATACATTAAAATTAATATTCTAAGTGCTACTTATACATACCAACTTTAGTGCACAGAATTTAGAGTTTTTAGATTTTGGGGCGTTACAACTCTACCCCTCTAAAAAAAAATTTTGCCTTGAAATTTACCTGATTGAAACAAGTGAGGGTATTGTCATTGCATTGCCTTCTCAGATTCCCAAGTAGCCTCCTCAGCATTATGGTTACGCCAAAGCACTTTGACCAAAGGGACAGACTTCCTTCTTAGCACCTTAACATCTTGATCAATTACTTGAACTGGCTCCTCTTCAAAAGTTAGATCTGGTGTAACCTCAATCTCCTCGACTGTTACGTTGTGAGAAGGGTCTGAGCGGTAACGCCTTAGCATTGATACATGGAACACATCGTGTATTTGGCTCAGTTCAGAAGGCAATTCCAGTTGATAGGCAACTGGCCCAATTCGCTTCAACACCCGGTATGGCCCAATAAATCTAGGGCTTAACTTTCCCTTCCGACCAAACCTTAAAACCTTCTTCCAAAGGGAAACCTTGAGAAAAACCAAGTCCCCAACCGCATACTCAATCTCTATCCGTTTAAGGCCAGCATACGACTTCTGCCTATCCGCCATCTCCTTCAACCGATCCCGAATCAACTTTACCTTATCTTCGGTGTCTGATACCAACTCGGGACACAATACTCGCCACTCACCCAACTCAATTCAACAAGTTAGAGTACGACATCTTCGCCCATAAAGTGCTTCATATGGTGCCATTCCAATACTTGCCTGATAACTATTGTTATATTCAAATTCAGCTAACGGCAAGTAATCCTCCCAACTACCTCGAAACTCAATTACACACCCTCTTAGCATATCCTCCAAAACTTGAATTACCCTCTCCGACTGACCATCAGTCTGAGGGTGAAAAGCTGTACTAAAATCCAACCTCGTACCCAGTGTTTCATGCAGCTTCTTCCAAAAGCGAGACGTAAAATGAGGGTCTCTATCAGATGTAATAGAGACCGGAACCCCATGCAATCTCACAATCTCTGCCACATACAATCTTGCCAACTTCTGTAATGAGTAGTCGGTACGGACCGGTATAAAATGGGCAGACTTAGTTAACCGATCCACAATAACCCACACAGAGTCCTTCTTAGCAGGCGTCAAGGGTAGCCAACTAACGAAATCTATAGTAACCCGCTCCCACTTCCGTAGTGGGATCTTAACTGGCTAAAGTAACCCTGATGGTAGCTGATGTTCCGCTTTCACTTGTTGACATACCAAACAATTGCCCACAAACTTTGTAACCTCACGTTTCAGTCCCGGCCACTAATAAAGCTCTCCTAAATCCCGATACATCTTGTTACCTCTGAGGTGCATAGCATAGGAACTACTATGCGCTTCCTGCACTATAGACTTCCTTAGCTCTTCGTCCCTTGGCACACAAATTCTACCACGGAAACACAACAACCCGTTACTATTTAACCCAAAATCCGTCGTTTCCCCATTCTTAATTTGCTTGAATCAAGAACCCAGAGTTTCATCCAATGACTGTTTAACTTTAATCTACTCAACTGATAGTGGCTTCACTTGCAACTCAGCTAGCAAACTCCCGTCATCATACAAACTCAACCGAGCAAACATCACCCTCAAGTCCAACATAGTCCTATGGCTTAGCTAATCAGCCACCACATTTGCTTTGCCCGTGTAATATCGATCGTGCAATCATAATCCTTTAACAGCTCAATCCATCTGCGCTACCTCAAGTTCAACTCCTTTTGAGTTAAGAGGTACTTCAGACTCTTGTGATACACATAGATGGTGCACTTCTCTCTATACAAATAATGCCTCCAAATCTTAAGTGCGAATATCACTGCTGCCAACTCCAAAGCCTTAAGCTGGCGTGACGCATAAACAACCACCTTCCCTTCCTGCATCAAAACATAGCCCAATCCCACGTGCGATGCATCACTATAAACCGTAAACTCCTTCCCGGGCTCTGGCTGAATCAAAACAGGGGCCTCCATTAAAACCTTCTTAAGCTTCTCAAAGCTTTCTTGCTGTTTATCAGTCCACACAAATGACACCCCCTTCCGTAACAGCTTGGTCAAGGGTGCAGCGATTTGGGAGAACCCTTCAACAAACCGCTTATAGTAACCTGCCAGGCCCAGAAAACTCCAAATTTCTGACACTGTCTTAGGTCATTTCCAATCCAACACTGCTTCCACCTTCCTAGGATCAACTCTAATCCCCTCAGCTGAGACCACATGCCCTAAGAAAGTGACTTCCCTTAGCCAAAATTCGTACCTGCTAAACTTATCATAAAGTTGCTTCTCCCTTAGATTCTGTAACACAATCCTTAAGTGTGCGTCATGATCATCCTCCATTCTTGAGTATATTAAGATGTCATTTATGAAAACTACTATGAACTGGTCTAGATACGGTTGAAAAAGCCGATTCATAAGATCCATAAAAGCAGCAGGTGCATTCGTTAGCCCAAAAGGCATTACCAAAAACTCGTAATGTCCATAACGAGTTCTGAAAGTTGTCTTATACACATCTGCTTCCTTAACCCTCAGTTGATGGTACCCTAAACGCAAGTCAATCTTCGAGAAAACTGAGGCTCCCTTAAGTTGATCGAAAAGGTCATCTATCCTAGGCAGAAGGTACTTATTCTTAATGGTTAACTTGTTTAACTATCGATAATTGATGCACCTCCTTATAGACCCATTCTTCTTCTTCACGAATAATACCGGTGCTCCCCATGGAGACATACTTGGTCTAATAAATCCGCGTTCCAATAACTCCTGAATCTGGGCCTTCAACTCTACCAGCTCCTTTGGTGCCATACTATAAGATGTTATGGACACTGGAGCCGTACCAGATAATAATTCTATTCCAAACTTCACCTCTCTATTAGGAGGTAACCCAGGCAATTCCTTCAGAAAAACATCAGGGAATTCTTTTACTATTCTCAAATCCTTAACAGTAAAACTCTTAGAATCCATATCACTAATATAGGCTAAATAAGCTTCACAGCCCTTCATCACCAACTTCTCTGCCCTTAAAGTCGAAATCACGTTCGACAAGTAATCACGCCATTCCTCGATCACTACTACTTCATTACCTTCCACAATTCTTAACACCATCTGCTTCGCAGCAAAATCTAAAGTTGCCTAGTGCCTCGTCAACCAATCCATGCCTAAGATGAGGTCGAACTCACCAAATGGTAATTCCATCAAGTCCGCTAAGAAAGTAACTCCTTGAACTACCAATGGTACATTCCTAAACAACTTACTAACTTTCACCGACTGCCCTAAAGGACTTACCACAGTCATTTCATTCGTAATGGTTTCAAACTCATCCCCTACAGTTTCATTCCTCTTGCATGCCATGTACGAATGTGTTGACCCAACATCAAAGCGCAATATAAGGTAGCTCACAAATAAATAACGTACCGGTTATCACATTTGGTGCATCTCCTTCCTCTCTGCGACAAGCAGCACAGACTAAAGCTAGCTGCCTCACCTCTGCCTGTCCTGTACCTCTGCTTGGTGCTCCACGTCCTCGTCTTACGCCATTGCCGCCTCTGGGTTGTCCATGGCCCCTTGGTTGTTTTTTACCACCCCTCTGCGGTTGAAAATTACCTCTGCCATCGGCTCGCACCTGATCTGGCCTTCTGGGGCACTCTCTAAATCCTATGTTCCATAGATTCACAGCTCAAACAAGCTCCTATTCTCTTCTAACATTTTCCCGGTATTAGCAGCAGTAATAGGGGCCCCAGCTATAACTGGCCCATTCACTCTGGCCCTCCTCATAGGCCTCTGTCCAGCCCCTATAGCTTCCACATTCTGTTTGTTCTTGCCCTTTCTCCTTCTCTAGGTTGAGGCACTCTGTGCACTTTTCCTCCGCTATCTTTGCTTTCTCCATCAAGACCGCAAAGTCCCGCTCCCTCTGTGGAGCTATAAGTACCCTAAGGTTGTCTCTTAACCCATCCTCAAACCGTACGCATCTCTCATACTCTGTTACGACTATTCCTTTGGCATATAGACTAAGGCACAAAAACTGAGCCTCATACTCTGCTACCGACTTATCTCCCCGAGTCGGACTCAAAAACTCCTTCCTTCGGGTATCCACATAGCCCGCTCCAATGTACCTCCCCTAGAATGTCGATTTGAAGATCTCCCAGGTGATCTGCTCCAATTGGTTGCCCTCCTTTACGGTCAACCACCACTGATAAGCTTCCTCCCTGAGTAAGGATATCGCTTCTTTCAACTTTTGTTTCGCTGTGCAGTCCAGGTCATCCATTATTCTTTTCGTAGCTTCCAACCAGTACTCCGCCACATTCGGGACCACCCCAGCTATTCCTTTGAAAATCTCTGCCCTATTAGCTTGGAGTCTCTCCGCGATCGACCCATGACTTCCCATACCATTATTGGGTCCAGCGACCCTTTCTAAAATCCTTAACATGGCCTGCGATACTGCATCTTTTGTAGCGGGAACACATTCATATGATCCCGTTTCAGCTACTGGTCAGGCCGGAGCCTCCTCTACTCCAACTTGGGCTTATGGCCCGACACCGACGACCCAGTCCTAACACTTTCACGACCTCTGCCGCGACCTCTTGCACCTCTTCTAACGCTCATCGTTGCATGCATATTTCTGGATTAGAATTTTTATGAAATTAGTTCATAGTTCCACTGTTCAAAGCACATGTCTTATGCAAGTAACAATTTAAAAGTTTTTTCGCAGTCGTAAATCCAATACAGGCTTAAGTTTCCTACGGGCTTTAGTCTCTAAGAATTTACTGTTTAAAGTACCTCAATATCTAAATACAGTTCAGTAATTTAAACAAGTGTAATAATAGAAAAACTTACTTGGCTCGACATCGAGGGCTCGGTGAACCACACTTCAAGAATCCTCCAAAATCATTTTAATCTGTTTGTTTTAAAAACCCAAAATCTAAGGCCCATTTCACATCCCGGGCTTTACAATCGAGCTCTGATACCACTAAATGCAACACCCTCAGACCCAGCCCAGACATTATGGCCGAATTCAGTGATGTCACATCAAAAGGATAAATCCAAAACGACTTTGTTTAGTTAAATTTATGTTCAATAGGAAATTTGCATAGTTAAAAACTAAAGTGTAAGATTTAAAAACCCAAAATCCTTGAAACTTGTTAAGTTATGATGAAAGCCCATGTTTTAAGAAAACGTCTATATGTTATAGTTATTTCAAAAACCATTAATCTTTAGAAATTTATTTAAGTCTAAAAATTAGGCAGTTGAAACAATAGAAAAAAACCCAAATGTAAAGTCAAATTGGAGATACAATGCCTTATTACATCCCACTGAAAATAAAGTAATTAAAATAAAGTCATTTGAAACTAATTAAAAACTTCTAAGTAGCTTGCAGTGTGGCCACCTTCGAGTCCTCTTCCACGTCAAGCCGTCTACTGAGAGTTACCTAAAACATTAAAAAAAAGGGGTGTGAGTTTCGAAACTCAGTGTGTACGAACCTTGGTAATCCAACCAACATGCGATTATCACATTGGGCCTAAGCCTTATCAAAATCGGTAGTCTTGGGCCTTAGCCCACAATGACCTCATATCACATCAGTATCACATGAATGCAATGCTCCCATCCCAAATCCAACCTTGCACTCCATTCCCTTCCAAGCCTACACTCCCGTGGGGATATAAATATTAACCCACCCATCCCTACACTCTAAAGGTAGCACCAACAGCGGCACTACTCAAATGTTGCAGCAAGGCTACTAAGCATATAATGGGCTTAAAGCCACTGGTGGATCCACGGTCGTCAAGCGACTATGTGATCCTCACATATCTTCCTTCGTATCATCAAACCCACCCAAGTGCAATAGATATCTTATGAATGCAACATATACATTATCACACATTAAGCACCTAGTGGTATTTTAGTCATTTCACTACCCAGGGGTATTTTATAAATCTACCATACATGGGTATTTTTGTAATTCTACCCTACAAGGGTATTTTCGTAATTTTTTCATCTCGAGTTTTAGTTATGAACTTTGGCCCATCAACAAGTCGTTGTGGCTAAAGTGAACAGATACTATGCACCAGGTTGGATCCTAGAGAAGAGGAGATGGGTCACTAGGACCGCTTAAGTACCAAGCTCACCCTAGATCCAATCCTAGACATGCATATGTCTATTGACACAATCTAACCTAGTGACTTGTCCACAGACATGTTTGATTATTAAATTAAGTTTTATGCTAGTTAAGAATTTTTCAGAACTAGGCCTAGAGTCCATTAAAACCCTAGCATGCATTTCTAAAATCCCATAAGGCCCACTAAGCATAGTCATATCCATATAGCCCATTAAGCCCAATCATGTTAATGTAGCCCATTAGGCCTAATCATAATCAAATCATACAACCATCCATATCAATCCATCATTCAATTTCAAATATCAACTCTTATCGATTTTGGCCCATGAGCTCGGTAGACCCATTTAGCCCCGTCTGGCCCGGTCGGCCAAAGAGTGGCCTGAGACCATGAGATCACTCTCTTGGCCCCAGTAATCATATCGGTGTTCCCACACGAATGTTCTCAAGCTCGATTGGTTGTCGGTGCCAACCTTTCAGCTTTTCGGCATTTCAGTTTTTTGTTTGGATTTCGGCTTTTGTCGATTTGTCGTGTGTGAAGTGTATTTACACACCTGGTTAATGCAATGCGCTACACTATCCCTAGCCTTGAACCTACAACCAATACCAATGTCCAATCAATCACACACTTAACCATAATATTTACCCAAAAACCCGAAGCCTTACCGTAACCTTACTGTGTGCCACCAGTTCTAATAGCTTTTCCTTAGCTACTATTCATGAATATCCCCTAGATCTGCACCCACACATATACTATTAAAATTCAAATGACTCATATTCCATACAAGTCATCTTTATAAGCCACACTTGCATTCGACCACTTACTAATCCACAATTAAGACGAGTACACTTACCATTTGCTAGCGATCCTTACCGCACTTGCGATCTTTGAACCCTACCCTTGTTAATACAAGGTTAACGACAAGAAAAAGTTAGATAACCCTCCAGCTTTTACCAAAACATACTAAAAGAGGTTGACTAAGTACTTACCAAATCCAACCTTTGATCCTGCAGCCTAGATAGCTGCTGAATGAGATCCGGCTTTTAAAACTTGATTAAGAGTAGATAACAGCAACTGATTTGTGATGGAGGAAAAACAACAAAGAATCGGCAAAAAGATAGGGCTATTTGATTATAAGGGAATTTTCTGCTTTCAGCGAAAGAAGAAGAACGCAACTCCAATAGGGATTTTGGCAAAAAGAAATAATGGTATTTCTGCAAATGAAAGAATTCAACAATGGAAGAAATAGAATGAGGGGGAGAAAGGAAAAGTAATGGAAAACCCAAAGAACCTTTCAAAGGATTCGGCACCCCCCTTTTATAGCCAAAAGCCGAAATTACCTTCCCCCAAAGTCCCATTCGGCACCAACACATCCACACCTCAATCCCTTATCTTTTCTCTATTATCTTTACCTTAAATTTCTCTCATGAACACTCCCTTTTAGAGTCCACTCTAGCGCCACTACCTTCCTTCTATGTGCAAAAAAAAAAGCCCCTAAATTCACCACTCTTAAGCCTCGAACCTTGGACCTCTTCACTTGACAGTAACGCCACCTTATAGCTCCCCAAGTGGTGCCACCTTGCCACTGAACCATAGGCCCAATTCTGTCCTATTTTCCCCTTAATCTGTTTAAGAGGCCTAATACCTGAGACTAGGGTCCCACTAAGGACAACATTAAAATTTTCCTATGGTCTTTCCTATCCCTAAGACTTCAAATAACCCTGGTAATACCTTAAAATTAATATTCTATATGCTACTTATATATACCAACTTCAGTGCATAAAATTTAGAGTTTCGAGATTTTGGGGCGTTACAAAGAATCTTGAGATTTTGTGTTCTAATTGAATAAATGCCTTTTATGCACTGAGTTCACAACTCATTTTGTTATTGAATGGATTTCAGGTGGTTCTCAAACTCGAATGAGTCAGTAACGCGAGAGCTCGGTCAAGTTTTTATCTTTCTTTTAGAATGCTACTATTTGGAATTCTGATATTCTATAATATTATAATGTTTGGGAGGATTATATAATTAGGTAATTGATGTTGTGGATATGATCTGATGAATGGTTCATTTTGACTGCGTTATAAATGTGGTATTTTTAGTATCGATGATGTAATTCTCTAGAATTGGTCTAGACATCTAGGCCGGGTTTAGGGTGTTACATTTAGTGGTATCAGAGCTAAGTTTGTCAACACTATGTTTGGGCTCATATTGTGTGATAAAAAGTAATTAGGTAATTATTTAGTATCTGAACTTGGAAATTGAAAAATTAGTAAATGATCAGGCCCCTGACCCTGAACCTATAAGTATTTATGTTCTGTTATCATGACTGTAGTACCTGAACTATTATTTCGTTAATTGTTTTAATGTGACATTGTAGCTAGATAGCCAAAATGAGTTCGCGCAGTAGTCATCGATGTGGAACTCGTGGGCATTGAGGACGCCAAGGAGGAGCTCGAGCAGAGTCATCCTTTATGGGTAGTTTACCCATCTTGGAGACCAGCAAAACAATTGGTACTCCTACTACTGAGACGGAGTCCCAAGCTCTGACGATTAGGGACGACGCACTGTCTCAGGCCATGATTCAAGCCTGGAGAGGGTCGTAGGGACCCATTCTGGATCTGGAGGCTGATGATCAATTGCTGAATGACTCCGGTCAAATAGGGATAAATTGTTCAGAGGCCTCATAGGAGTCTCTCCTGCTGTACTTTAATATTGACTCGAGGCTACTGAATGTATCATGATTGATCTTGATTGCACTTTCATTCAGAAATTGAAGGGTGCTATGTCCATACTTCGAGACGAGGCTTATCAGTTGTGGCTGACAGGCGAGCAAGATGCTCAGCTTGAAAAGAATAACTTGGATTATTTCAAGACTGCCTTTTAGAGTAAATATGTGGGGCTGAGTTATGTTGAGGCTTGCAGACGCGAGTTTATGATCCTTGTTCAGGGCGATCGATCTGTGGATGAATATGAAGTCGAGTTTCTGCGATTGAGTAGGTTTGCACGAGCACTATTAGCGTCTAACTATGATAAGTGCGTGAGGTTTAAGGAAGGGTTAAGATATGATCTGCGGGTTTTGATAGCTCCTTAGAGGGAACAAGTTTTTGCAGTTCTGGTTGATAAAAAAAAGATAGTGGAAGAGGTGAAACATAATGAGCGCGAGTGGCGTGACTGCGAGAGGGATCAGAGTAAGATTAAGAGGGATTTGTGTTCCTCTAGTTTTGGACAGCGCCTTAAGAAACAGGTGAGATTTGATAGGCCCCCGAGGCTCGAGGCATCAGCTATAATGATTGAGATTCAACTGTGTAGTGATTGTGGGAAATGTCATCTGGGTGAGTGTTGGAGGAAGTTAGGAGCATGCATCCGTTGCAGGTCGATAGAGAATCTGTAATAGTCTGGTTTAGACCCCAATTAGAATAGTGGTTTCGGGACCACATATCCGAGTTAGAAAAATATTTTAATATTATTTTCTATGTCTGCAGTGTATGATGAAGCATATGTGAAAATTTCTGTGAATTAATTTTGTTGTTTGAGTGTTTAATTGGATAAAAGGACCTAATAGTGAATGATGCTAAATTAGCATGTTATATGTTAAAAGCACCTATGTGTCATGTCTTTGTACATGTGAGGTCTTTATAATGCAATTGAACCATTGGAAATATGGATGGACATTAATGCCAAAGTTAGTGGAAAATATAATGTATTAATAAAGGTTAAAAATGTAAAATAGTAAATATGTTATAATTAAATTAAACAAAACATGGGAATATGTGATTCATTCATCCATATTGCCGAAATATCAAAGAAAAGGAAAAGAAATAAAGGAAGCTAGGTTTCGGCTAAGTCTAAGCTTGATTCAAGGTATGTTTTCTTTCAGTTTTTGATAATTTATATGTTTTTTGTAATCGTTGCTTCGTGTTCTTCAAAACCCATGCTTCAATTTTGTGAATTGATGAAGATTTTGAAAAGTGTCATTGATGAATTCATGAGCTTTGTGATGTTTGAAGATGAATAATGAAAGATATAGGATAGATTAACATAGTTTGGCTTTGAATTTTTGATGAATTTGAGTAATTTGGATTAAATTGAGAAAATAATATTTTGAAGGATTAAATTCTGAAATAAATGAAATGTATGGACTTGTATGATTATAGTGAATATTCGGCTAAGCATGGGTACAAGCAAATTATGTGTATTTTGTGATTTTGTGAAATAAGGACTAAAATGTCAATATGTGAAAATGTGAGGGCTAATTTGTAAAGTTTCCTAAAATGTGTTTTTGGATTGAATTCAATGATTTGGTGAATAAATGGATTAAATTTGAATAAGTATAGATCAAGAACCGAAGAAAACAGATTTAGATCGTGGAAAGTCGAAAGTAATTGAATAGCCAAATCCGATCATTTATTCGAATCCGAGGTAAGTTTATATACAAATAAATATGTTTACATTGACATATGTATGTTCATATGAAAATTCATAATGATGAAAGTGTACGAGATGATGAGTACATGAAATCCGAGATAGTATCGACATGGTGTCAACATCCGAAAAAAGTCCCGTATGAACCTAGGAATAGATAAGATTGCATATGTCATGACATAGGTTTCCGATATCTGATATCGTGTAACTCCACGTCTGGGACGTTGGCATCGATTTGAGATTTATGTGTAAGACTCTATCTGGGATAGTGGCATCGATATCTGGTTACATATAAGACCACATCTGGGATGTTGGCATTGTACGACCATTCTGTGTATTCCAAGCTTCCTATTTGATTCCAAATGATTCAACGGGCAAATCCAAGAAATGAAAGACTACGTGAAATGTATAAATGAGTCAAGTATGTTTGAAAGGTACACTATGTATGTATTTGAAAGGTAAGTGTGTATATGAACTTACCAAAATGAATATATGTATGAATTTGATGAGATAATATGTGATATATATTTTTGAATGTGCTATGAGCATAATTGATGCTTTGAGATGAGATATGTTAGCAAACTATGGCTAAACAAATGAGCCAAAGAACATGTTATAAAATTGCAAATGAGGAATATTATGACATTGTATCAATGTGATTATGTGCATTTTATGTTAAGTTTATTTGTATATGGCTTGCTAAGCTTTTGAAAGCTTACTTTGTGTGTGTTTTCTTTGTTTTATAGATCGTCGAAGCTATGAAAGGCTCAAGAATCGTCGAGGATCATCAACACACTATCAAACTCTACTTTGGTACTTTTGAATGCGTATATAGTTAAATATGGCATGTATAGGCTAGTTATTTTGGGATATGTTTGAGATATGTAAATAGCCATGTGATATGGCTAGATAAATGTTGGTGATATGTATGAGTGGTCATTGTATATGATGCATATTTTGGTATGGTATGTTGGCTATTAAAATGATCAAAATTGTGGTATCTTTATGAAGCAAAGTTACTATCATATTGATGGAAAGATATTATTTTGTAATAGAAAAATTGTGGATGAAACTTATTTAAAAATGGTTGTTATTTAGTTGAGCTAATTGTTGCATAAGTTATTGTGTTTGAGATGCCTTTGAATGCTTGGAAAAGTTGTTTATTTTAACATCGATTGGATTGGTATAATGCTTGTAGGGATTTCCCAAAGTGTGGGTGGCATTTTGGCCTTGCAAATGGCCTATATTTTCCCACACGGTTGAGCACAAGGACTTATGGCTCTACCGTGTCCCTCGTGGTTGTATTTCAAAACAAGTTAAACTCGATCACGGGCTGGACACACGGGCATGTGACTGGCAGTGTGGTGCAAGTCAGTGGCGACCACGGGTGAGGCACACAGGCGTGTCCACAGTCGTGTGGACAAGTCAGTATGTATGCCCTGTTTTGGCAAGGCTTAGACACACAGGAGTGTCTGAGGCCGTGGGAGGCACACGACCTACCCACACGGGTGTGTGCCCTCTGTAACTTAGAAAAATTTTTAAATTTCTGAAAATTTTTATATGTGTTCGGTTTAGACCCGAGCCCTTTCTAAAGCATGTTTAAGCTCTCGTTGACCTAATCCAGGGACACTTAGATTTGATTTGTTGAATAATATTATGAAATGTCTGTAAAAGGTTCCGTTTTGTCTAGTAATGCCTGTAATCCTAGACCAGCGATGGTTACGGGTTAGGGGTGTTACATTTTAGTATCAGAGCTATGGTTTAGTCGATTCTCAGACTAACGTAATGTGTTAGAGTCTAGCTATACATGCCATATATGTGAAAAGTGATAGTGTGATGAATCCTGACGCATAAAATGTGTTTTTTGTATAGTAATGGATCCAAAAAGAGCCATAACTGATGACGTTGAAAGCAATGTGCCTGCTCCCACTGAAGGGGCAGCACCATCCAATTCGAGACCGGCTACTAGCGGTTAAGAGGAAGAGGCTAAACAAGCCTTCTTCCGAATGATGAACAAGTGGTTCACTCAGTATGCAAGAAACAATCTGGCTATTTCACAACCTCCGCCCCTGCCTAATCCCCATCAGACTTCAGTTCTGCCTCCGGTTATGAACTTGAATTTGTTGAACAAACCTCCTATTGATAAGATCTACAAGTATGAGGCTGATGAATTCAGGGCCACTAGTGATAACGATGCCAAGAAAGCTGAGTTTTGGCTACAGAACACTATCAGAGTATTTGATGAGATGTCACTAACTCCTGACGAATGCATAAAATGTGTTGTCTCTTTGTTACGAGATGCATCCTATCAATGGTGGAAGACTTTTATTTCGATTGTTCTTAAAGAATGGGTCACTTGGGATTTCTTTCAGTCTGAGGTCTGACAGAAATATATCAGTCAGAGACTTATTGATCAGAAACAAAAGGAATTTCTAGAGTTGAAACAGGGTCGCATGTCTGTCACCGAGTATGAAAGAGATTTCGTGAGATTAAGTCAGTATGCTCGAGAATGTGTATCGACCGAGGCAATAATGTGCAAAAGATTTGAAGATGGCCTTAATGAAGATATATGTTTGCTTGTTTGGATTTTGGAAATAAAAGAGTTCGTTGTGCTTGTTGATAGGGCGTGCAAAGCTGAGGCACTCGGGAAAGACAAAAGAAAAGATGAGTCTGAAGTCAGAGATGCGAGAAAGAGATTTTCAAGCAAATCATTTCAGTCTACTTCAAGGAAATTCAAAGATGAGCATAGTCGTTCCAAAACTAATGTGGGACATTTAAATTTGAGAGGTCGAATTAGAGCACACTCGAATTTTAAAGCTCCAGCTACATCGATAGCTAGTGTGGGAAATGTCTGATCCGAACGACCTGAATATAAGCATTATGGTAAAAGACATCCAGGTAGTTGTAGATTGAATGATCAAGCTTGTTTCAGATGTGGATCGTTAGATCATTTCATCCGAGATTGCCCAGAGTCTATTGAGCAAGAGATTATTCAGAATCTGAGATCTGATAATGTTTCAGCGAGAGGTAGACCTTCTCGAAATGCAAGAAATGTCAGTGGTACTTAGAGAACTACGAAAGACACTATTGCAAGATCTGAAGCTAGGGCGCCTGCCAGAGCATATGCCATCCGAGCTCGTGAGGAAGCTTCATCTCTGGATGTTATAATGAGTACATTTACTCTTTATGATACTTCTTTGATTGCATTGATAGACCCAGGTTCCACACATTCGTATATATGCATGAACTTAGTATCCAGTAAGACTTTGCCTGTAGAGTCTACTGAATTTGTTATTAGAGTATCGAACCCCTTTGGTAAAGTGTCCTGGTTAACAAAGTGTGCAAGAACTGTCCATTGATGCTTCGAGACGTTTGTTTCCCAACTGATCTGATGCTATTACCATTTGATGAGTTTGATATAATTTTGGGTATGGACTGGTTGACGTTGCATGACGTTGTTGTGAATTGCAAAAGAAAAACTATTGATTTGAGATGTCATAATGATGGAATAGTTCGGATTGAATCTAATGATTTGAATGGATCATTGGCTGTGATATCTGTGTTAAAAGCTCAAAGTTATGTGAAAAAGGGATATGAAGCTTATTTTGCTTATGTAATTGACTCAAAAGTAATTGAAAAGAAAGTTGAATCAGAACCAGTGGTTTGTGAATTCCCTGATGTATTTCCTGAAAAATTGCCGGGATTACCTCCGATACGTGAAGTTAAATTTGGTATAATTTTATTATCGGGAACGACTCCTATTTCGATAGCTCTGTATAGAATGGCACCAACAGAGTTGAAAGAGTTAAAGTCACAATTGCAAGAGTTGACTAACAGAGGGTTTACAAGACCGAGTTTCTCACCTTGGGGTGCTCCTATTCTATTTGTGAAAAAGAAAGATGGCACGATGAGAATGTGCATTGATTATCGTCAGTTGAACAAAGTGACTATAAAGAATAAATATGCCCAGAATTGATGATCTATTTGATCAGCATAAAGAAGCCACTGTATTTTCAAAGATAGATCTGAGATCGGGATATTATCAGTTGTGAGTAAAAGATTTAGACATTTTGAAGACTGCTTTCAGAACGAGGTACGGGCATTATGAGTTTTTAGTTATGCCTTTTGGGCTAACAAATGTTCCTGCTATTTTTATGGACTTGATGAACAGAATATTTAGACCGTACTTAGATAAATTTGTTGTTGTATTCATTGATGACATCTTGATTTATTCACGTGATGAGATTGAGCATGCTGAGCATCTGAGAATTGTTTTACAAACTCTACAAGATAAGCAATTGTGTGCAAAGTTTAGAAAATGTGAATTTTGGTTGCGAGAAGTTGGTTTTATCAGCCTCTGGAATACAAGTTGATCCGAGTAAGATTTCTGCTATTCTGGAATGGAAACCTCTAAAGAATATGTCTGGAGTCTGTTGTTTTCTGGGACTAGCTGATACGAATTGTCTCGGGTTTGAAAACAAATCGTAATTGTTACCCGATCGTAAATTAGGTAGTTTTTCATTTAGATAACAAAAGGGGTAACTTTATTGATAATGTCTTTGAAAAATAAAGATAGGTAAGTGGTTGAGGTGGATACGAAATTGAAACAAGAAAGAACCTTTAATAGAAATTAAAGACCCGAATCTTATAAGCTTCAAATTGATGAAAAGGGTTTTGAATAAAAACCGAGACCCACTATCTAGCGATATAGAAACCTACGGTATAGATAATGAACGCCACACCTGAAAGGATGATAAGTTCGAAACAAAGTTGGATTGATGCCACTAGAAACTAGATAAGTCAATTAGAACCTTGAAGAATTAGGAGAGTGAATTAAACTCACCAAAAGAAAATATTCATTCATAAAATCAAAAGTGCTTACAAGGACAAAGGTCCAACCTATTTATAGGACAAGTGGTCTTCAAGAAATTTAAATTCATGACAGCTTGGAATTCGACCAAGGAATGCTTTTAGCCATCCCCATGCTTGAATAATTTCATGAAAAGTGCTGCTTAATTGTTTAAAATCCTAACAATTAAAATTCATTCAATCATGCTCCATTTAGCTGTCCACTTAATCACAAGAAGACAAGGGAATATTTAATTCATGTTACCGTCTATATCCTCCTTAATTCACACATGTTTTCTTTCATTTATTTATTCCACCTTTCCACTATGCCGTCCATGCTTCCACAAGCTTTAAATATTCTTCATGTATATTATTTTATGCAAGCCAAGATTCCTTCCTTATCTCCTGTACAAGTTCACGCATGCCTTCATATTTGTCTTCATCAAATCATTAATTAATTCAAGGATGGTCAAACCCCATATCCTATGTGTTTTCAAATTAAAAAATTCTTTCCTTCATGCACCAATCATTACCGTCCCATGCTAGGTGCCATCCACTAATTAAAAATTCAATTCATCCATTTTTAGTGCCGCATGCTTCATCTTGTTAATTCCAACTTGATTAATTTATTCCAAGTGCCAACCATGCTTAAGCTCCACCAAGTCTTGTTGCCGCATGCTCCATGATATTTGTCTTTTAGCTACCATTTGTTGTTTCCGTTTGTTCCACTAGGGTCCATGGGTCTTGCATTATTTATTTAATCTATGCCTTCCATTGTTGTCATCCAACTTGCATAAAAAACGTGGAGCAAGCTACAAACATATAAACCAACATTATTAGTAAAAATTCGGCTGAACATAAATAGCACAAATTTTAATTACTTTATTTAAGCACTAGGTAAAACACACTAACATTCAACTTCGACAAGAACATATTAAAAA
Source organism: Gossypium bickii (assembly GCA_025503065.1). NCBI lineage: Eukaryota > Viridiplantae > Streptophyta > Magnoliopsida > Malvales > Malvaceae > Gossypium > Gossypium bickii. The sequence continues at coordinate 26,325,918 of CP106714.1, read as the reverse complement.
CTCGTGCTATTTAGATAAAGTAACATGAACTAAGAAAATGCAGCAAACTAATTAACTGACTGAAAATAAATCAAACATGCATAATAAAGTGTTAAATAAACTAGCAGTCGAACTAGCTAGTATATTCAACTTCAAATAAATTGTAACAGTTCAGCATGTTCTTGGGCTCTTCTTTTTCGGTATCCCAAATTTATGCCACCAAAGCCGACGCGACATCCTTGAATTGTTTAGCACGGGCACGCGTAAGTGGCCCATTAGGTAGCTCGATTGGATCTTGGTTGACTTCCGTCACAGGCTTTTAAGGTGAGTTCGTATCATCCCCTCCCTCTTTAAGTTGATTCGTCCTCGAATCATCATCTACATCGAAAGGAGACAGATCAGAGACATTAAAACTTGCACTCACATTATACTCACCTGGTAAGTCTAATTTATAAGAGTTGTCATTTATTCGCTCAAGGACTTAAAATGGACCATCTCCCCTCGGAAGAAGTTTGGATCGTCTTTGCACGGGAAACCTTTCTTTGCGCATATGAACCCAAACCCATCCCCCGGTTCAAAACGAATGTGCCTACGGCCTTCGTTGGCTCGTTGCTCGTACTCCTTAGTTTTTGCCTCTATGTTGTCCCTAACCTTTTGGTGCAACTGTTTAATATATTCAGCCTTGCATTTTCCATCTACATACACAGGTTGATTAGAAGACAAAGGTATTAGATCAAGCGGTGTCAATGGGTTAAAACCATACACAACTTCAAATGGGGAAAACTTAGTAGCAGAGTGTATAGAGCGATTGTTAGCAAACTCCACGTGTGGCAGGCAATCTTCCCATGTCTTTAAATTCTTCTGAAAGATTGCTCGAAGTAATGTTGAAAGAATTCGATTTACCACTTCGGTTTGACCGTCCATTTGCGGGTGGCAGGTAGTAGAGAATAGTAACTTGGTTCCTAATCGCCCCCACAATGTCCTCCAAAAATGGCTAAGAAATTTTGCGTCCCGGTCGGACACGGTCGTCTTAGGCATGCCATGCAATCTAACCACTTCTTTAAAAAAAAGATTAGCAATATTCATAGCATCATTAGTTTTATGGCAAGCTATAAAGTGAGCCATTTTAGAGAATCTATCTACAACCACAAATATCGAATCTCAGCCATTCTTGCTCCAAGCCGAGTACAAAATCCATAGAAACATCAGTCCAATGAGTTTCAGAAATGGGTAAAGGCTTATACAAATCGTGCGGATTAGTTCTAGACTTGGCCCTTTTACAGGCAATGCATCTCTCACAATATCGTTCTACATCTTGTCGCATCTTAGGCCAAAATAAGTGCTCTTGGAGGGTGGCTAAAGTTTTAGCAACTCCGAAATGTCCCATCAATCTGCCACTATGAGCTTCATCTACTAGCACCTCTCACACTGATCCTTGTGGAATGCACAGTTTCCCTTCTCGAAACAGATATCTATCATGGCAGTAGTATTTCTCGTAGGCTCCTTTTTCACATAACTTGAAAAATTCACCAAAGTTAGTATCACTCGCATATAGGTCCTTAAGAAATAGAAACCCCATCAATTTAGAATCCATCACATTTAATAAGGCATACCTTCAGGATAGTGCATCAGTAACTACGTTTTCCTTACCTTTTTTGTACTTAATGACATAAGGAAATGATTCGAGAAATTCTACCCACTTAGCGTGTCGCTTGTTGAGTTTATGCTGCCCCATTAAATACTTCAATGACTCGTGGTCGGTATGGATCATAAATTCTTTGGGCAGTAGGTAGTGCTGCCATGTTTCCAAGGCTCGAATTGGAGCATACAATTCCTTGTCATATGTCGGGTAGTTTAAGACAGCTCCGTTAAGCTTCTCGCTAAAGTACGCAATAGGGCGTCCATCTTGTATGAGTACGGCGCTGATACCTAACCCTGAAGCATCACATTCTAACTCGAAAGTTTTGTCAAAGTTTGGTAAGGCTAATAATGGTGCCTGAGTCAAACAGTCTTTAATTTTCCAAAATACGCTTTCTTGCTCTTCTTCCCAAATAAAGTTAGAATTCTTACGGATAACCCCGGTTAATGGTGCGGCCAACGTGCTGAAGTTCAGTACGAACCGTCGATAAAAACTGGCCAACCCATGAAAGCTTCGAACTTGGGAAACATTTGTCAGACAGGGCCATTCTTGGATTGCCTTAACCTTCTCTTGATCGACTTCAAGGCCTTGCGAGCTGACAACAAATCCTAGAAACACAATTTTGTTAGTACAAAAATCACATTTCTGCAAATTCACATATAAGGTCTCTTTTCGTAAAACTTCAAGAATAGACTTTAAATGTTTTATGTGCTCCTCTAATGTTTTACTATAGACAAGTATATCATCAAAGTATACGACACAAAATCTACCGATGAATGACTGCAACACGTGGTTCATGAGTCGCATGAACGTGCTTGGGGCATTTGTTAGCCCGAATGGCATAACGAGCCACTCATAGAGTCCTTGCTTCATCTTGAAAGCAGTTTTCCACTCGTCGCCCTCGCGCATGCATATTTGATGATATCCGCTCCTAAGGTCAATTTTTGAAAATAAACTCACTTCGCTCAATTCGTCGAGCATATCATCCAACCGCAGAATAGGGTGTCAGTACTTGATTGTGATCTTATTGATGGCGCGACAATCTACGCACATCCTCCATGTTCCATCTTTCTTGGGTACTAACAAGACGAGCACAGCACAAGGGCTTAAACTCTCACGTACATAGCCCTTTTCAAGAAGTTCATTCACTTGTCTTTGAAGCTCCTTCGTCTCTTCCGGATTACTTCGGTAAGCTGGTCTATTTGGAATTGCGGCTCCCGGCACAAAGTCTATCTGATGTTCTATTCCATGAATAGGAGGCAATCCACTTGGAATCTCTTCCGGGAATACGTCTCAGAATTCCTGTCACAAAGACAAAACAGGGGAAGGTAACTTGTCACCAAAATCGTTAGTTCCAAAGAGACTTTCCTTGTACATAAGTACCAACAGAGGCTTATTTAACAACATAGACTTCCGGATTTCTTTCCCCTTAACATGAAAACTTTCTTTTTCACTCTCGTCTTTTGTTTCCTTTTCTTTTTGTTCCTACTCTCTCTTTTTATCACTCATTTTCTTGCCCCACTTTTTTTCTAAATTCTTTTCTTTTTCTTTCCGCTCACTTTCTTTTGATTTTTCAATTGATGCTTTCATCTTCAATTGATCTTCGTAAACTTGCTTGGGTGTTAGCAGAGCTAGTGTCATGTTTCGACCCAAATACTTGAAGGTGTACCGATTGGTGTAGCCATCATGGATCGCCCGCTTGTCAAATTGCCAAGGTCGCCCAAGCAGGAGATGCCCCGCTTGCATTGGTACCACATCGCCCAAGACCTCATCTTGATACTTCCCTATTGCAAAGGAGACCAAAACTTGTTTTGTGACCTTAAGTTCTCCCCCGTTGATAAGCTATTGCAGTTTATACGAATGGGGATGTTTGGTGGTAGTCAATCCGAGCTTCTCCACCAATATGTTGCTGGCCACATTAGTACAGCTTCCTCCGTCAATAATGATGCAACAAATCTTCCCTTGTACTTGGCAACACGTACAGAAGATGTTTTTGCGTTGTTGTTCATTTTCGATGCCTTGTAATCTAAGACTCCTTTTTACCACTAAAAGCTCTCCATTTTCGGCTTGTTCTACTTCTTCCTCGTCTTGGGATGCCTCACTAGCATCATCTTCCCTCTCACTTTCAGATTCAATCTCACCATTATCTCGAATAAACATAATGTTTCAGTTTGAACATTGACTTGCAATATGGCCTCGACCCAAACATTTGAAACACTTAATGTCTCGGGATCGGTTCAGAATAGCTTCCATTTTGCCCTTGCTCGTCTCACCGCTTGGGTTGTTAAAATTAGGTGCACCACTTGCTTCTTTGTTTTGACTTGGTATGTCCCGTTTGTTCGTCACTTGCCCCTACTTAGATGTTGAAGCATTATTGGGGATTGCTCTAGATGTAACTTTTCGTTTGAGCTGTTTCTTGACCTTTATTGCCATGTGGACCATATCGATGATCTCGAAGTAGTGGTGTAGTTCCACAATATTGGCGATATCTCGGTTGAGACCAGCGATAAAGGGTGCCATTGTGGCTTCTTGATCTTCATCCACATTGGCTCGGATCATGGCCACTTCTATTTCCTTGTAGTAGTCCTCCACACTGCGATGGCCCTGAGTTAGGCTTTGCAACTTTTGATGCAACTCGCAGTGATAATATGTTGGGATGAATCTTTTTCGCATTAATACCTTCATTTCTGCCCACGTCGATATCGGACGTTCACCGTTCCGTCTTCGATTTGTTGTTAAATGATCCCACCAAACAATGGCATAATCAGAAAGCTCGATGGCGGCTAGCTTCACCTTTTTACTTTCTGAGTAGTTATGGCAGTCGAAGACTAGTTCCACCTTCTTTTCCCACTCAAGGCAGGCTTCTGGATCGGATCGCCCTTGGAAAGCAAGAATTGCCATTTTGATGTTTTTCAAGTCATCATCGGCCCTCTCCCGATATCTTCGATCCCGTGCTCGTGGATTTCTTCTTTGTTCATTTTGTTCAGAAGCTTGATTGCTTTCAGCTTCACTTATTCACTTACAAGGAAATAACACTCACACTCGTGTTTTCACTCAATTTCTGGCCTTTTTCTTCAATGTAATCTCTCTTGCCTTTTACCACTCGAATTCACTCCTCTAGATTCTAGAAGGTTGTCTTCGACTTACTAGCAACTCGTAGGTCGTTTCAAAGAGTTAAAAGGGTAAAATTGTTTTAGAAAAGGTAGGCTTTAAAAAAGGTAGAAAGGTTGGTAGATGGTGTCGGAAAGTAAGATTTTTTTTAAATTTACTCAAAACACGAGATTATCAAAACGTGCCTAATTTAATTGGCTCTGATACCAACTAATACGAATCGTCTCAGGTTTGAAAACGAATCGTAATTATTACTTGATCGTAAATTAGGTAGTTTTTCATTTAGATAACAAAAGGGGTAACTTTATTGATAATGTCTTTGAAAAATAAAGATAGGTAAGTGGTTGAGGTGGATACGAATTTGAAACAAGAAAGAACCTTTAGCAGAAATTAAAGACCCGAATCTTATAAGCTTCAAATTGATGAAAAGGGTTTTGAATAAAAACCGAGACCCACTATCTAGCGAGATAGGAACCTATGGTATAGATAATGAACGCCACACCCGAAAGGATGATAAGTTCGAAACAAAGTTGGATTGACGCCACTAGAAACTAGATAAGTCAATTCGAACCTTAAAGAATTAGGAGAGTGAATTAAACTCACCAAAAGAAAATATTCATTCATAAAATCAAAAATGCTTACAATGACAAAGGTCCAACCTATTTATAGGACAAGTGGTCTTCAAGAAATTTAAATTCATGACAGCTTGGAATTCGGCCAAGGAATGCTTTTAGCCGTCCCCATGCTTGAATAATTTCATGAAAGTCAACTTGCATGTGCTGCTCAATTGTTTAAAATCCTAACAATTAAAATTCATTCAATCATGCTCCATTTAGCCGTCCACTTACGCACAAGAAGACAAGGGAATATTTAATTCATGTTGCCGTCCATATCCTCCTTAATTCACACATGTTTTCTTTCATTTGTTTATTCCACCTTCCCACTATGCCGTCCATGCTTCCACAAGCTTTAAATATTCTTCATGTATATTATTTTATGTAAGCCAAGATTCCTTCCTTATCTCCTGTACAAGTTCACGCATGCCTTCATATTTGTCTTCATCAAATCATTAATTAATTCAAGGATGGTCAAACCCCATATCCTATGTGTTTTCAAATTAAAAAAATTCTTTCCTTCATGCACCAATCCTTGCCGTCCCATGCTAGTGCCATCCACTAATTAAAAATTCAATTCATCCATTCTTAGTGCCACATGTTCCATCTTGTTAATTCCAACATGATTAATTTATTCCAAGTGCCAACCATGCTTAAGCTCCACCAAGTCTTGTTGCCGCATGCTCTATGATGTTTGTCTTTTAGCTACCATTTGTTGTTGCCGTTTGTTCCACTAGTGACCATGGGTCTTGCATTATTTATTTAATCTATGCTTTCCATTGTTGTCATCCAACTTGCATCAAAAACGTGGAGCAAACTACAAACATATAAACCAACATTGTTAGTAAAGATTTGGCTGAACATAATTAGCACAAATTTTAATTACTTTATTTAAGCACTAGGTAAAACACACTAACATTCAACTTGGACAAGAACATATTAAAAACTCATACTATTTAGATAAAGTAACATGAACTAAGAAAATGCAACAAACTAATTAACTGACTGAAAATAAATCAAACATGCGTAATAAAGTGTTAAATAAACTAGAATTCGAACTAGCTAGTATATTCAACTTCAAATAAATTGTAATAGTTCAGCATGTTCTTGGGCTCTTCTCTTTTGGTATCCCAAATTTGTGCCACCAAAGCCGACGCGACATCCTTGAATTGTTTAGGACAGGTACGCGTAATTGGCCCATTAGGTAGCTCGATTGGATCTTGGTTGACTTCCGTCACAGGCTTCTTAGGTAAAGGATTCTCAATGATAGCTACTCCATTGACTAGATATCTTCAGAATAATGTGAGGTTTCAATAGTCTGATAAATGTTAGAAAAGTTTTGATCAGTTGAAAACTCTATTGACCGAAGCTCCAGTTTTGGTACAACCAGAATTGGGTAAAGAATTCATGATGTAACATCCTAAATTAGAGGCTATGCATGTGGTGTGTTTTGTGTGTATGTTATGCTTAATATGCTGGTTTAGGGTGTTTTGGGGGTCCAAGAAAGGCTCAGGGTTAAGCCGAAGTCTTGGCCAAAATTCTCTTTTTAGGAACTTTAGGGGAGAGCTGGATGGGATAGGACTTAAGGGTTGTTGCTTGTAGGTATTTGGCACAAGAAGTGCTTTAGTAAGGTGGAAAAGAGGCGCCACTTAAGAGGCAGGTGAGTGACGCCTCAAGAGAGCTGGCAGGGAGCAGGTTCGAGTCGCGTGAGTTACCTTTTTGGGGAGTTCTTTTTTACGCCAAGGTGGAGGAGAGGTGGATTCAGCTTGGACTCTGGTGGATGAGTGTTGAATGAGTCAACACATTTGAATGAAGGGAGGAGAGGAATTCAAGGAGGAGGAATTGATCAACAAGTTTGAATGGGGAGTGGAGAGTGATCGGTGGAGAGGATTATGGGATTGGGAGAGAGGAAGAGACTTTGGCTGAATGTGGGAAGTGAGGTGTGTGAGTGTGTGTGTGTGTGTGTGTAATGTTTAGTTGGTTTGGGGGTGGCCGAACTTTAGATGGTAGCACTTAGGGGCATCGTGAGCATTTCGTCTAGCTAGAGAAAACTTAAAGCATTTTTTTGCCTCATTTCTTAATGGTCAAAATCGAAATACCCTCACACCAAAAATCGGAACCATCTTCTTGGCTATCACTTTTGGCATTTATTCAAGAGACCGAAGTTGGCACTCTATTTCTTTCCTTCATAGCCAAATCTTACATTACCATCCACCCTCCAAATTTGTTTCATTTTTTTCTTTTGCTATTATCTTCACAAGCCGAAATACTCTAAAGCCACCCCTCCTGCCGAAACTCTGTCATCTTCTCTACCCTTCTCTTTAACACCATAGCCGAACATTTCTTGATAGATAGCACCTCTCTTCTCCATTTCTTTCTTTTCCTGAGCAAAACACCTTCGGCATTCGTTCATTCTTTGAGTTCTTTTTGCTAAGCCAAATCTCCCTAGCCATCTCTTCTTCATATTTTTTCTCTGGATTTCTTTTAAAAGAAAAGCCGAAAGTTATCATCTTTTCTAGGCAGTTCTGTTAGCCGAATCTCTCTGGTATTCATATCCCTTCATTTGATCCTTATTTACAGTGGATCGACGTTTCTTATCTTCCACCACTCCCAATCGGATTCTCTATTGATCGTGGTACGTATTTTTCCCTTTTTGTTTCAATTCTCTCTTCGCTCTTTTGAGTGCCGAAGACATTAATCTTATCCTATGTTCTTGGCCGATTGAAGGGGGGCTTTGTTTTCGTGTTCTTTCGGCTTATGGTCTATGATTGAAGTGTGTTAAAAGACATTTGGTTCTAGTCAGGTATTTGATTGGTGCAGGATCAAAGCCTTTTTAATCTCTGGGATTTGTCGATCTAGGTAAGGAACCTTAGCCTTTGAACGTTTATTCTCAGTTGCTTTGATTTCAATGCCTTAATCCGGTCTAGTGACCAAGGTCTTTTTCATGGATTCAAATATCAGCCAAGCGAAGGGAGGGGTTGGACCCGTAATTTCAGCCCCTAAATTCAAGAAGTACGCGGTGTCTGCTGTTCAAGATTGGCCACCAGGTTATGGGCCAGCTTCTGAGCAGAATAGTAGACGGATAGCAGTAGTTCTTGCTAGTGATAGTTTCAGCATAGATAGCATAGTGCTAGGTGTAATCAAGTGTGTAAAACTTCACACTTTAATATTAATATGTGATACTAATCGTTTGGGTTTGAAAAGCTAAAGTGACTAGATGGATAGTCGTTATGCCTATATGGGTATGGTTGAAATACCAGGTAAGTACCTTGTTGTTATGTATGAGTTAATATATATGTATGCCATAATGATACTGTTCATTTAAATAGCATGATACTTTCATTTGGTTTACATATGTTATGCATGGGTTGGATATGTTGTGTAAAGGGGAAGTGCTTAAGGCTGTCACTAGTGGTTTGGTACCACAAGTGGTTTGGCCCCACATTCTTGATTCCGTGACTAAGTCTCAGTGGCTTGGAACCACCAGTGGTTTGGTACCACATACATATGATTTCGTGACTTGTCCCAGTGGTTTGGTACCACAGTGGGTTGGCCCCACATGCATGATTATTAGGGATTGTCTCTAGTGGTTGGGTATCACAAGTGGGTTAGCCCCACATATGATATTTTGTGACTCTGTCACCAGTGGCTAGGTGCCACATATGGAGTGTAGCAGATGGAGGGTTGATTGTAGAAATCCCCACAGTGTGATGGGCTTGTACGGGTGGTGTGTAGAGGATGGAAAATTTAGGGTGGGCTAGGTACATTACATTCATATTTGTGTATGTTACTCTAAAATGGGCTAAGGTCCAATATGTGATTATGGGCCTGGAGCCATTTATGTGACTTAAAGGGGGGGAATTTACACACTGAGTCTTGGTGACTCACCCCCTCTGCTTAACCTTGCAGGTGATCAGTAAGACGTGGACTTGGGAGTCGAGGCGGACTCGTGGATAGAGGCCATAGCATGATAATTTCCGTAAACTCAGTTTATTTCTTAAAACTGTTTTAATTTAGGGATTTTAGTTGATGTAATAAGGCCTCTTAAATTACTATTTGGTTTTAACATTTTGTATTTAGTTATGACATGACGTTATCATACGTTTTAAACATGATTGTTAAATGGAATTTTCAAAACATAAGAAACATAAAACAACAGTTTTTCTCAAATGCTAACAAAGATAATAAATTCACGATTAATTAAACTCGAAAATTTTTCTTAAGCTACAAACCACTATTTTCCAAAACCTCACCTAAAACAAAACCGTCAAACTCACGGGTTTTCATCAAAATTTCAAAGTTTCTTAAAAAAAAAAAATTCTCTGTGGCATACCAGATCTGGTCGTAATGTTTAGACCAAGTTTGGGGTGTTGCCCGTGATTTATAGTGATGCTTTATTGAATGGTTTGGGATGTGTTTTATGCAGGAAGGCAAAGTTATAGCTTATGCCTTGATACAATTAAAGCCTCATGAAAAGAACTATCCGACACACGATCTTGAACTAGCTACAATTGTTTTTGCATTAAAAATTTGGCGTCATTATCTTTTCGGTGAGAAATGCCACGTGTTCTCAGATCATAAAAGTTTGAAGTACCTAATGACTCAAAAAGACTTGAATCTACAACAGAGAAGATGGTTAGAGTTGTTGAAATATTACAAGCTTGTGATAGATTATCATCCGAGTAAGGCAAATGTTGTTCTTGATGCGCTGAGCCAAAAATCATAGTTTGCGTTGCGTGCTATGAATGCTCATTTGGACCTGTCTGATGATGGTTCAGTTTTGGCAAAATTGAAAGCTAAACCGTTGTTCTTACAACAAATATGTGATGCTCAGAAGATTGATTACAAAATGCTAGCGAAGCGAGCTCAGTGTGATTCGAATTCCAATTTTGAATTTAGAGTTGATGATGATGATTGCTTGAGATTTCGAGATCGAAATTATGTTCCAAGAAATCCGGAGTTAATACAGTTAATTTTGAATGAAGCTCATACTAGTCGTCTATCTGTTCAACTGGGAAGTACAAAGATGTACCATGACTTGAAGCAACACTATCGATGGTCTGGTATGAAAAAAGATATCTCTAATTTTTTTCAAAATGTTAAGTCTGTTAGCTAGTTAAAGCTGAACATTAGGTTCCATCTAGTTTGATACAACCGATTCTGATTCCCGAGTGGAAATGGGATAGAGTGACGATGGACTTTGTTTCTGGATTACCATTGACTCCGAGAAAGAAAGATGCAACTTAGGTCGTAGTTGACCGATTGACAAAATCTACCCATTTTATTCCAGTACGACCTGATTACTCACTTGATAAGTTAGCTGAACTTTATAATTCTGATATTGTGAGATTGCACGGAGTGCCATTGTCTATTGTGTCTGATAGAGATCCGAGATCTACATCACGATTCTGGAAGAAATTGCAAGAAGCTTTAGGTACGAAATTTCATTTCTGTACGACATTTTCACCTGCAGACGGATGGTCAGTCCGAACGGATTATTCAGATTCTCAAGGATATGTTGAGATGTTGCATCCTTGAGTTTGATGGTACGTGGGAGCAATATTTACCATTGATTGAATTTGCATATAATAATAGTTTTCAGTCGAGCATCAAAATGGCACCTTATAAGGCTTTGTATAGTCGTAAATGTCGTACACCATTGTATTGGACTAAGCTCAGTGAAAATAAGATACACGGGGTCAATTTGATAAAAGATACGGAACAAAAAGTGAAAGTGATCCGTGATAGTCTGAAAGCAGCGTCTGATCGTCAGAAATCTTGTGCAAATTTGAAACGGAAAGATGTCGAATTTCAGATCGGAGATAAAGTGTTTTTGAAAGTATCTCCGTGCAAGAAAGTACTCAGATTTGGACGCAAAGGCAAATTGAGTCCGAGGTTTATCAGGCTGTATGAAATTATCGAGCATATTGGACCTGTTGAGTATAGATTGTTGTTGCCACTGGAATTAGAAAAGATTCACAATGTATTTCACGTGTCAATGCTTCGTCGATACAGATCTGATCCATCACACGTGATTACTCCGTCTTAAGATTGAAATCCAATCCTATATAACTTATGAAGAGGAACCGATTCATATCTTAGCTCGTGAAATGAAAGAATTGCGAAACAAGAAAATTTTGTTAGTTAAAGTACTGTGGCATCCACACAGAGTTAAAGAGGCTACATGGAAGCCTGAAAATACAATGAGACAACAATATCTGAATCTGCTTAACGGTAAGATTTTCGGGGACGAAAATCCCTAAGGGGGAGAATTTTAATAGTCTATTTTAGAACCTAGTCAAAATAGTGGTTTCGGGACCACAAATCTGAGTCAGAAAAATATTTTAAAACTATTTTCTTTGTCTGCAGTGTATGATGAAGCATATGTGAAAATTTCTATAAATTAATTTTGTAGTTTGAGTGTTTAATTTGATTAAAGGACCTAATCGTAAAAGATGCTAAATTAGCATGTTATATGTTAAAAGCGCCTATGTGTCATGTCTTTATTAATGTGAGGTCCTTATAATGCAATTGAACCATTTGAAATATGGATGGACATTAATGCCAAAGTTAGTGGAAAATATAATGTATTAATAAAGGTTAAAAATGTAAAATAATAAATATGTTATAATTAAATTAAACAAAACATGAGAATTTGTGATTCATTCATCCATATTGCCGAAATATCAACGAAAAGGAAAAGAAAGAAAGAAAGCTAGGTTTTCGCTAAGTCTAAGCTTGATTCAAGGTATGTTTTGTTTTGGTTTTTGATAATTTCTACGTTTTTGTAATCGTTGCTTCGTGTTCTTCAAAACCCATGCTTCAATTTTGTGAATTGATGAAGATTTTGAAAAGTGCCATTGATGAATTCATGAGCTTTGTGATGTTTGAAGATGAATAATGAAATATATGTGATAGATTAACATAGTTTGTCTTTGCATTTTTGATGAATTTGAGTAATTTGGATTAAATTGAGAAGATAATATTTTGAAGGACTAAATTGTATAACAAATGAAATGTATGGACATGTATGATTATAGTGAATATTCGGCTAAGCATGGGTACAAGCAAATAATGTGTATTTTGTGATTTTGTTAATTACAGACTAAAATGTCAAAATGTGAAAATGTGAGGGCTAATTTGTAAATTGCCCTAAATATGTGTTTTTGGACTGAATTGAATGATTCAGTGAATAAATGGATTAAATTTGAATATGTATAGATCAAGAACCGAAGAAAACAGATTTAGATCGCGGAAAGTCGAAAGTAATTGAATAGCCGAATCCGAGGTAAGTCTATATACAAATAAATGTATTTACATTGATATATGTATGTTCATATGAAAATTCATAATGATGAAAGTGTACGAGATGATGAGTACATGAAATCTGAGATAGCATCGACATGGTGTCAACATCCGAAAAAGTCTCATACGAACCTAGGAATAGATAGGATTGCGTATGTCATGACATAGGTTTTCGATATGTGATATCGTGTAAGACCACATCTGGGACATTGGCATCAATTTGACATCTACGTGTAAGACCATGTCTGGGACATTGGCATCGTATTAATTCGTGTAAGACCCTGTCTGGGACAGTGGCATTGATATCTGGTTACATGTATGACCACATCTGGGACGTTGGCATTGTAGGACCATTCTGAGTATTCTGAGCTTCCTATTTGATTCCGAACGGTTCAACGGGCAAATCCGAGAAATGAAAGACTACGTGAAATGTATAAACGAGTCAGGTATGTTTGAAAGCTACACTATGTATGTGTATGAAACGTAAGTGTGTATATGAACTTTCCAAAATGAATATGTGTATGAATTTGATGAGATAATATGTGATATATATTTTTGAATGTGCTATGAGCATAATTGATGCTTTGAGGTGAGGTATGTTAGCAAACTATGGCTAAACAAATGAGCCAAAGAACATGTTATGAAATTGCAAATGAGGAATATTATGACATTGTATCAATGTGATTATGTACATTTTATGTTAAGTTTATTTGTATATGGCTTACTAAGCTTTTGAAAGCTTACTTTGTGTGTGTTTGCTTTATTTTATAGATCATCGAAGCTACGAAAGGCTCGGGAATCATCGAGGATCATCACCACACTACCAAACTCTACTTTGGTACTTTTGAATGTGTATATAGTTAAATATGGCATGTATAGGCTAGTTATTTTGGGATATGTTTGAGTTATGTAAATAGCCATGTGATATGGCTAGATAAATCTTGGTGATATGTATGAGTTGTCATTGTATATGATGTATATTTTGGTATGGTATGTTGGCTATTAAAATGATCAAAATTGTGGTATGTTTATGAAGCAAAGTTGGTATCGTATTGATGGGAAGATGTTATTTTGTAATGGTAAAATTGTGGATGAACGTTACTTATAAATGGTTGTTATTTAGTTGAGCTAATTGTAACAGAAGTTGTGTTTGAGATGCCATTGAATGCTTGGAAAAGTTGTTTATTTTGACATGGATTGGATTGGTATGATGCTTGTAGGGATTGCCCAAAGTGTGGGTGGCATTTTGGCCTTGGAAATGGCCTATATTTGCCTACACCATTGAGCACATGGGCATATGGCTCGACCGTGTCCCTCGTGGTTGTATTTCAAAACAAGTCAGACTCGACCACAGGTTGGACACACAGGCGTGTGGCTGGCCGTGTGGTGCAAGTCAGTAGCGACCACGGGTGAGGCACACGGGCGTGTCCACGGCCGTGTGGACAAGTCAGTATGTATGCCCTGTTTTGACAAGGCTTAAGCACACAGGCGTGTCTGAGGCCGTGGGAGGCACACGGCCTGCCCACACAGGCCGTGGGAGGGACCAATATTATTTATTAAGAGGAAAGATGGGTCAATGAGGATCTGCATAGATTATCGACAGTAGAACAAATTGACAATTAAGAATAAGTACCCGTTACCGAGGATTGACGACTGGTTTGGCCAATTTCGAGGGGCATCTATTTTCTCCAAAATTGACCTACGTTCTGGTTCTTGGGCTTAGCTAGTTACTACTGAAGGTTCGTCGAGGGATTTTCTCTGATAGTGTCACCTCTGACGAAGTTGCTCCATAAGAATGTTTCGTTTGTGTGGTCTAAGGCACAACAGTCTAGTTTTAATAAGCTCAAGTTTGTTCTGACACAAGCTCCTGTTCTAGTTCAACTGGAACCGGACAAGAGTTTGTGGTATACAGTGATGCGTCACAGGTCGGTCTAGGATGTGTTCTGATGTAAAATGGTAAAATGGTTGCTTACGCGTCACGACAGCTTAAGACACATGAGGGTAACTACCCTACACATTATTTTGAGCTAACTGCGGTCGTGTTTGCTCTAAAGATCTGGAGGCACTATCTATATGGTGAAAGGTGTATCATTTACACCAATCATAAAAGCCTCAAATATCTATTAACTCAAAAGGAATTAAACCTTCATTAGCGTAAGTGGATCGAGTTACTTAAGGATTATGACTGTAGGATAGAGTATCATCCGGGTAAGACTAATGTGGTAGTTTATGCCCTTACCTATAGAGCGATGACTGACCTGAGAGCAATGTTAGCTTGTTTGAGTTTAGTTAAGGATGGTGGGCTGTTAGCCGAATTACTGGTTAAACCGACTTAGGTCGAGCAGATTCAAGCTAAAAAGTTTAGCGATGAGTCATTAGTTCAATGACTACAATAGGTTTGTACGAACGAAACTTCTGATTTCAGCTCAAATAGTGACCGGATCTAACATTCAAGGAGGAACTTATTCAGATCATCAAACGTGATGTTAAGGTACAAGGAAGAAGAATGTTCCTCTGGTGAAGGTTCTGTGGCAGAATCATGGTACTGAGGAAGCCACGTCGAAACCCAAAAAATTGATGCAATGGCAGTAACCGTATCTGTGTGAATCAGGTATATTTCGAGGCCAAAATTTCTTTTAGGGGGAGAGAGTCGTAACGCCTCAAAATTTTAAGAATTTAATTGTGAGAATTTGTAGTAATTAAATCTCTGTATCTGTGGTTTTGTGTTCTGCTATTGTGTTTAAGGTCTGGAGTTCGAGTCACATCGTTAAAAGTTTTATTACTTTTAACAACCAACCCCTATCCATGCATTACATAGTTAAGTGTAATTCTGTGTAAACTCGTGTTAAGAATGAGCCTAATGATTCACTGGTTAAGCGTCTGTATTCTGTTAGGTCCCATGTTCAGATTCCTGAAAGCTCGATAAGGAATATTTTTGCCAATTGCTAGAAATCTGCTTGGAAGTTAAAAATTTAATTAACGTTAGTTCTTTTCCTTCTTTAGTTTTTTCCTTTTCTTCTTTGTTACTTTTGTTTTCTTCTTCGTTCTTTTTCAATTCTTTTACTTTTGCTAATCATGGTCGTAAGGGATACGAGATTAAATGAATTTTTTCTGTTAGTATTTGGTCGGAAGGCTATAGAGTAAGTAATTGTCAATTTGTGCATTTCTGTAATTTTCTTTCGTTTCCGTAACTTGGTTTGAATTGTGTATTTTGTGAGTTGCGAGAATTTCTGATAAACGATCGTTTGTTTCCCCAATAGGCGGGAATATTGGTAGTTATGAATAGTAACACAACAATTTTTGTGATTGTCATTGTAGTTTCGATAAGTTTGGATCCGTTGAAGGTTTCTTTTCGAAACTTTTAACATAAGCATTATGTGCGTAATCGAGAAATTCTGTTGGTTAAATGGCTGAATTGTATATCTGGATGGTTGTTTTAGGCTTCAAAGATCTTTTGCGTTATTGTTAATCCGAAACCTCTGTAGGTGTGTACCGAAAACCTCTTTTTATGCGAATTTAGGTCACCGAAAAACGTGGTTGTTGACGCTGCACGGTTGTGCAGGTGGCCGTGTAACTCACTGTTTATTGACTTAGAGCCATACGGGCACGTGTCTAGGCTGTGTATGCCCATGTTAGTGTAGGGTTCACATGGGCAGAGACACGGGTGTGTGTCTAGGTCGTGTAACTTATTGTTTGTGACTTAGGACCACACGTCTAGGGACATACACATGTGCCTAGGCCGTGTGAGTCACACGGGTAAGGACATGGTTATGTGTCTAGACCGTGTAACTCACTGTTTATGGTTTAGAACCACACGGGTAGAGGACATGGGCGTGTACCCACACACTGTAACACCTTTATCCCGAGTCCGTCGCCGGATTAGGAATCTAGTAGGATACTCAAAAAGATCGGAATAGTCGTACAATGCCAACATCTCAAACGAGGTCTTACATGTACTCGGATATCGATGCCACTGTCCCAGACAGGGTCTTATACGAATCAATACGATGCCGATGTCCCAGACATAGTCTTACACGTAAGGGTCATAACGATGCCAACGTCCCAGACGTGGTCTTACACATAATCAGATATCGATGCCACTGTCCTAAACAGGGTCTTACATGAGTGTCAAGTCAACGCCAACGTCCCAGACGTGGTCTTACATGATAAAAACAGAACATATGTCCATGACATGATTAAGCAAATCCTATCTATTCCTAGGTTCGTACGGGACTTTTCGGACTTAATCACTATATCGAACTTATGTCGGAATTCAAATGCATAACCTCTCATAAGCATTCATTATCATCATTAATCATATAAACATTTACAATTGCATACATATACATTTATTTGCATAATGACTTACCTCGGATTCGATATGTCGGAATGAAAATGGTTACTCGGTTATTTTCGCTTTCCTGCGATCTAATTCTGTTTTCCTCGGTTCTTGATCTTGAATTTAAGCTTGTAATAGTCGAATGCTTAGCCAAAGTTTTCTTTCTTTTTCTTTAGTGGTTTCGGCAAGAAGATGATAAAATGAGACAACCCACTCATGTTCTTTTATTATAATATAAACATAACTTATAAAATAAATATAATATAACTTTAACTATTAAAGTAAATGTAATAATCATATAATATAAATATATATATAATCATTCATTGCCGTCCACTATACATAGAATTGGCTTAATTGCCACTTAAGTCCTCATCACTTAAAAGCCACACCATTTTAGCCGTTAATCAAATAAAAGGCCACTTTTACCTGTTATACAATTTAGTCCTTTTGTCAAATTAAACACACAGATGGGCAAATTAACTCACAGAAATTTACCACATGCTTAGTCACGTATAAATAGCACAGAAAATAATATTAAAATATTACACGAACCCGGATTTGTGGTCCCAAAACCACTGTTCCGACTAGGGTATAAACCGGACTATTACAATTCTCCCCCTTTAGGGATTTTCGTCCCCAAAAATCTTACCGTTAAACAGAGTTGGATATTGTTGTCTCACTGAATCTTCCGGTTCCCACGTTGCCTCTTCGACTCCGTGCCGATTCCATAATACTTTCACTAATGGAATTTTCTTATCTCTCAACTCTTTCACTTCACGAGTTAAGATGCGGATCAGTTCCTCTTCGTATGTCATATCAGATTGGATTTCGATTTCAGATGGGGCAATCACATGTGACGGATCGGATCAATATCTACGAAGCATTGAAACATGAAATACATTATGTATTTTTTCTAGCTCAGAGGGCAACTTTAATATATATGCAATAGGCCCAACACGTTCAATGATCTCATACGGTCCGATGAACTTTGGACTTAATTTGCCTTTACGTCCGAATCGAAGCACTTTCTTCCACGTAGACACTTTCAGAAATACTTTGTCACTGATTTCAAATTCTATATCTTTTTGTTTCAAGTTTGCATAAGACTTCTAACGATCAGATGCTACTTTCAAACAATCTCAGATCAGTTTCACTTCCTGTTCTGAGTCTTCTATCAAATCAACTCCGTGTAGCTTATTTTCACTGAGTTGAGTCCAATACAGAGGTGTACATCATTTACATCCGTACAAAGCTTCATATGGTGCCATCTTAATGCTTGACTGAAAACTATTGTTGTATGCAAACTCAATCAATGGCAGATATTGCTTCCACAAACCATTAAACTCAAGTATACAGCATCTCAAGATGTCTTGAAGAATCTGAATGGTCCGTTCAGACTGATCATCTATCTGCGGATGAAAAGTTGTACTGAAGTGTAATTTCGTACCCAAAGCTTCTTGCAGTTTCTTCCAAAATCTCGACGTAAACCTCGGATCTCTATCTAACACAATAGATAGTGGCACCCCGTGCAATCTTACAATTTCAGCAATATAAAGCTCAGCTAATCTATCAAGTGAGTAGTCAGATCTTACCGAAACAAAATGGGCAGATTTTTTCAGTCGATCAACTACAACCCATATAGTATCTTTCTTTCTCGGAGTCTGAGGCAAACCAGAAACAAAGTCCATTGTTACTCTATCCCATTTCCATTCAGGAATCAGAATCGGTTGTAGCAACTCAGACGGAACTTGATGTTCGGCTTTCACTTGTTAACAGATTAAACATTTCAAGACAATGTTAGAAATATCACACTTCATACCAGACCACCAATAATGTCGCTTCAAATCCTAATAGATTTTCATACTTCCTAGATGAATAGATAAACGACTGTTATGTGCTTCATTTAAAACCGACTGAATCAACTCCGGATTTCTTGGAACACAGATACGATATCAGAATCTCAAGCTATCATCTACCATTTTAAATTCAGATTCAGAATTCACTACATACTGAGCTCGTTTCAATAACAATTCATTATTAGATTTCTGAGCATCACATATCTGTTGTAAGAACAACGGCTTTGCTTTTAATTCAGCTATCATAGAACAGTCATTAGACAAATCCAACTGAGTACTCAAAGCTCGTAATGCAAACAACGTCTACTCAGAGCATCTACAACAACATTTGCTTTACCCGGATGATAATCTATCACAATTTCGTAATCTTTTAACAATTCAAGCCATTTTCTCTGTCACAAATTCAAATCTTTCTGACTCATCAGATATTTCAAACTTTTATGATTTGAAAATAAGTAACATTTTCACCATACAGGTAATGGCGCCAAATCTTAAGTGCAAACACAATCGCAGCAAGCCCAAGGTCGTGTGTTGGATAATTCTTTTCATGAGGCTTCAATTGTCTCGAGGCATAAGCTACAACTTTGTCTTCCTGCATCAAAACACATCTCAGACCGTTCAATGAAGCATCACTGTAAACAACAAATTCTTTACCCGATTCCAGCTGTACTAACACTGGAGCTTCTATTAACAGAGTTTCAACTGATCGAAACTTTTCTGGCATTTATCTGACCATTCAAATCTAACATCTTTCTGAAGTAATCTAGTCAACAGAGTAGCTATATTTGAAAAGCCTTTTATAAATCTTCGGTAATAACCAGCTACACCCAGAAAATTGCGAACTTCAGATACATTTCTCGGAGGTTTCCAATTTAAAATAGTAGAAATCTTACTCGGATCAACACGAATTCCAGAAGCTGACACAATATGTCCCAGAAAGCTAACCTCGTGCAACTAGAATTCATATTTGCTGAATTTTGCATACAATTGCTTTTCTCTCAAAGTTTGCAACACAATTCTCAAATGCTCAGCATGTTCAACCTCATCACGAGAATAAATCAAAATGTCATCAATGAATAGAACAACAAATCGATCTAGGTACAGTCTGAAAATTCTGTTCATCAGATCCATAAAAACAGCAGGAGCATTGGTTAGTCCAAATGGCATAACTAAAAACTCATAATGCCCGTACCTCGTTCTGGAAGCAGTCTTTGGAATGTCTAAATCTTTCACTCTCAACTGGTAATATCCCGACTCAGATCAATCTTGGAAAACACAGTAGCTCCTTTTAACTGATCAAATAAATCATCAATTCTGGGCAACGGGTATTTATTCTTTATTGTCACCTTATTCAACTGACGATAATCAATACACATTCTCATCGTGCCATCTTTCTTTTTTACAAATAGAATAGGAGCTCCCCAAGGTGAAAAACATGGTCTAGCGAACCCTCTATCAGTCAATTCTTGCAACTGTGATTTCAACTCTTTCAATTTTGTTGGTGCCATTCTATACGGAGCTATTGAAATAGGTATAGTACTAGGTAACAACTCAATACCGAACTCAACTTCACGAATCAGAGGCAAACCCAGCAATTCTTCAGGGAACACATCAGAAAACTCATAGACAACAGGCACTGACTCAACTTTCTTTTCAGACACTTTCGTATCGATCACATAAGCAAAATATGCCTCATATCCCTTTTTCACATATCTCTGAGCTTTCAAAATAGATATCAAAGCAGGCAAATCATTTAAATCATCAGACTCAACCCGTACAATCCCGTTATTCGGACATCTCAAATCTATAGTTTTTCTTTTGCAGTGCATAACAGCATCATGCATAAACAACCAATCCATAACCAAAATAATATCGAATTCATCAAATGGCAGAAGTGTCAGATCAGCAGAGAAACAGATATCTCGAAACATTAACGGACAGTTCTTGCATACTTTGTCAACCAGGGCACTTTTACCTAATGGGTTCGATACTTTTATAGTAAACTCAGTAGACTCTACAGGCAAAGTCTTGCTGAATACTAAATTCATGCATATATATGAATACGTAGAACCAGGGTCTATCAAAGCAATTACAGAAGTATCATAAAGAGTAAAAGTACGAGTTATAACATCAGGTGACGAAGCTTCCTCACGAGTTCGGATAGCATACGCTCTAGCAGGTGCTCTAGCTTCAGATCAGATAACATTATCTCTTGTAGTTCTCTGACTACCACTGACGTTTCTTACATTCTTCGATGGTCTACCTCTCACAGGTGCATTATCAGATCTCAAATTCTGAATAGTTTCTGGCTCGATAGACTCAGGGCAATCACGGATAAAATGATCAACTGATCCACATCTGAAGCAAGCTCTGTCATTTAATCTACAGCTTCCCGGATGCCTTTTTCCACAATGCTTACATTCAGGTCTCTCGGAGTGTACGTTACCAACACTAGTCATTGAAGTTGCTGGACTTTTAGAACTCATTTGCGGTCTAGTTTTATTTCTATTCGAATGTCCCACATTATTTCTGGAGTGACTTTGATTATCTCTAAATCTTTTCGAAGCGGACTGAAATGATTTACTCTGAAATCTCTTTCTCACATCTCAAGCTTCAAACTGAGCTTTTCTTTTATCTTTCCCGAGTGCCTCATCTTTGCAAGCTCGGTCAACAAGTGTAACGAACTCTTTTATTTCTAAGATCCTGACTAACAAACGAATATCTTCATTAAGGCCATCTTCGAATCTTTTGCACATTATGGCTTCAGATGATACACATTCTTGAGCATACTGACTCAATCTAACAAACTCTTGTTCATATTCCGTAACAGATATACGGCCCTGCTTTAGTTCAAGAAATTCTTTTCCTTTTTCATCGATGAATCTTTCGCTAATATATTTCTTTCAGAATTCAATCTGAAAGAAGTCCCATGTAACTTGTTCTTTCACGACAACTAAAATCAAGGTCTTCCACCATTGATAAGCTGCATCTCGAGGCAAAGATACAACACACTTTATGCATTCTTCCGGAGTCAGAGACATTTCATCGAATACCCGAACAGTATTTTCTAACCAAAATTCAGCCCTTTCAGTATCGTCATTATTAGTAGCTCGAAATTTTTCGGCCCCACATTGCGGATCTTGACAACCGGAGGTTTATTCCATAGATTCAGATTTGCAGTCGGAGGTATATCAGATGTTTGAGGGGGGTTAACCGGGGGTGGGGGTTGCGAAACAGTCGGATTATTCTTTACAAACTGAGTGAACCACTCACTCATCATTTGGAAGAAAGCTTGTTTAGCTTCTCCCTCTTGACCGCTCGTAGTCGGTCTCGACCCAGAGGGTGCTGTCTCTTGCGTGGGAGCAGGCGCAAGTTACGGCCCTTTCGGGATCCATTACTATACAAAAATCACATTTATACGTCAGGATTCATCACACTATCTCAATTCAGATATATGGCATGTATAGCTAGACTCTGACACGCTACGTTAGTCCGAGAATCAGCTAAATCGTAGCTCTGATACCAACAAAATGTAACACCCATATCCCGAGTCCATCGCCAGATAAGAGTTAGGAGCGTTACCGAACAGATCGGATAACATTTACAGAAATGCATACATACATCTATCATGCTCGAACATAATGTCCCTTAATACGGTCATCGAAACCTAAAACATGCTTATAAACTGAGTTGGGACTAAATTGAAACACATACAGATTTTCTCAGAAATTTAAAACTTTTCCAAGTTTTAGGGGTCACACGCCCGTGTAAGCAGACCATGTGCTTCCCACGGTTTCAGGACACCCCCGTGTGTCCTCCCCATGGACATATACTAACTTGGTCCCCACAGCCACCAGGCACACCCGTGTGCACTGGCTGTGTACTCTTAGGCCATATACTGACTTCCCTACCACGGCCACCAAGCACGCCATGTGCCATGGCCGTGTGCTCTTAGCTAGCTACTGACTTACACACCACGGCCAGCTGACACGCCCATGTCAAGGCCGTGTACTACTAAGCTACATCCTGTTATACACCCACGATCATTAGGCACGCCCGTGCGCCTCGACCGTGTGACATTATAAGCCATTTACAAGGCCAAATTGCCACCCATAAGGGTCAAACCTACAAGCATCACAACCCAAGACATATCTTGAACATATAGCAACCAAAACATACCAATTTGTCCATTCAATCTATGCATTTAATATCTAATTCATTCATGCCATCTTTCAAGACAAAACATATACATAACCAAAACATATCTTCATCATTTAACTAACAAAAAACTTGACTATTTCATGGGCATTTAAACCATACCGAAACTATACGTATACCACATTCATCAAGGCATAATATGAACCAAAATAGTCATATCTCATGACTAAGTATATACATCAACTTGTACCAAAAACTAGATTATACATGCCATATCTAGATATAACCATTCCCAAAATGTACCAAAATGAGTTTATTAGTGTGATGACGATCCGTGACAGTCCCGAGCCCTCAGTAGCTTTGACGACCTATAAAACAGAGAAAATGCACAAAGAGTAAGCTTTTCAAAGCTTAGTAAGTCAATATACAAACAAATTTAGCCTACTATCACATATTTGTTTTTGTTCATACACTTTTGACTACATTAGCCATATTCACAATGTAAGAATCATATAAGCCCATAACTCATCTAACCAAAACTTTGCATATCATATCATCACATCCATATTCATAGCATCATAGTAAGATCATATAGATGCTTACCCTGTATACACCATTAATGTATAATCCACACACCTGAAATGGATTTACAACTCACTTATTGGTTCATAGCTCGGATTTGCCTTTCGTATCATAAACCTACAAATTGATCCATTAGGAATCTAGTAGGATACTCAGAAAGATCGGAATAGTCGCACAATGCCAACGTCCTAAACGAGGTCTTACATGTACTCGGATATCGATGCCACTGTCCCAGACAGGGTCTTATACGAATCAATACGATGCCGATGTCCCAGACATGGTCTTACACGTAAGGTTCAAAATGATACCAACATCCCAGACGTGGTCTTACACATAATCAGATATCGATGCCACTGTCCCAGACAGGGTCTTACACGAGTGTCAAGTCAACGCCAACGTCCCAGACGTGGTCTTACATGATAAAAATAGAACAGATGTCCATGACATGATTAAGCCAATCCTATCTATTCCTAGGTCCGTACGGGACTTTTCGGACTTAATCACTATATCGAACTTATGTCGGAATTCAAATGCATAACCTCTCATAAGCATTCATTATCATCATTAATCATATAAACATTTACAATTGCATACATATACATTTATTTGCATAATGACTTACCTCGGATTCGATATGTCGGAATGAAAACGGCTACTCGGTTATTTTCACTTTCTCGCGATCTAATTCCGTTTTCCTCGGTTCTTGATCTTGAATTTAAGCTTGTAATAGCCGAATGCTTAGCCAAAGTTTTCTTTCTTTTTCTTTAGTGGTTTCGGCAAGAAGATGATAAAATGAAACAACCCACTCATGTTCTTTTATTATAATATAAACATAACTTATAAAATAAATATAATATAACTTTAACTATAATATAACTTTAACTTATCATCATTCATTTCTGTCCACTATACATAGAATTGGCTTAATTGCCACTTAAGTCATCATCACTTAAAAGCTGCACCATTTTAGCCATTAATCAAATAAAAGGCCACTTTTACCAGTTATACAGTTTAGTCATTTTGTCAAATTACACACACAGACGGACAAATTAACTCACAGAAATTTACCACATGCTTAGTCACATATCAACGGCACAGAAAATAATATTAAAATATTATACGAACCCGGATTTAAGGTCCCGAAACCACTATTCTGACTAGGGTATAAACCGGATTGCTACACACACGGCGAAGGATGTGGGTGTGTGTCTGGGCGGTGTGGCATATAAATAGGGTCCAAATCCTGTTTTTGAGGCCGTGAGTGTTGTCCAACACTAATATTGACCTCTTCAATGTGTGAATGATCTAAATTTGATTGTATGAGGATTCTTTGAAGCTTTACGACTGACATATGGATAACATAACTATATGTGTACTGTGATAGTTATTTATGATATTTAACTATATTATCCAATTGTGAGATGAATTAGAATGACTGAACAATAATGTGGACATTTGTATTCTGCTTTACATGGGTTGGGATATTGTGAAAAATGAAGTATTTTGCTCTAAATTAGTGGCTAAGCAAGAATGCATATAAATCTAAATCTGGCACTTTGTCGCATTTCGATCTAGCAGCTAAGCTGCATCTTTGTAAACGTGTCAGACAGACACTCTATGGTTGTAGGGTTGATTGGGCATTAAACGCCTTTACTAGTATGTTGGGATGGCCGAAGACAGTGTGTAGCGGATGGGGTTAGAAATGTTTGCATCTAAATCTGATTTGTTCTATATATGAAACTACAATTACTTCTGCATATGTAACTAATTTTTCTGAATTTGAACTGAAATTACTTATGTTACCAAACCGAATCTTGAGATTCGAGAACTATCTTATAAATGTGTTTTAATTGAATAAATGTCTTTTTTACACCGAGTTCACAACTCATTTTGTTATTGAATGGATTTTAGGTGGTTATCAGACTTGAACGGATTGGCGTCGTGGGAACTCAGTTAAGTTTTTATCTTTCCTTTTAAATGTTACTATTAGGAATTCTGGTGTTCTATGATGTTTGGGAGGATTATATAATTAGGTAATTGTTGTGATGGATATGATGTGATGAATGGTTCGTTTTAACTGCATTATAAATGTGGTATTTTTAATATCGATGATGTAATTCTTTGGGTTTGGTTTGAACGTCTAGGCCGGGTTTAAGGTGTTACATATGTTGAGAAGGAAAAATGCTACAACTATATCTTCTCCGGAGATGTCTCTTTCATGGTAAGGTTTCGAGTTTATAATAAAATGGGATTGCATAGACTGATAACCACCACCTTTAAAGTGATTACCAACTAACATAGTTAACTGGATTGGTCCTTTAATAGAATGGATAAGATAAGGGAGGTTACGGAATGATATGACATATATACTTCACTCCAATTCTCCATTTTTTGGGTCCTTAAAGAAAGATGAGCTTTAGACCGCAGCATTGATTCATAACATAAGTTTCAGCATGAATTTCTTTCATTAAAAAAAAAAAAAAGTACAGGTGATAGAATCCGAACCGTAATTGAAAATCTAACAATGCTGGAAACCAGAAACTTGTTTTGAACAATTACATTCAGTGCACAAACTTTTACTTGGCTGCATATTTTAATGGAAAAGATCAATGGATAAATGTTTATAGGATCATATTTCGCTACAAAGTGGAATATGTTCTGCAATGTTTTGCGGCTACAGAAATAAGAAAAAAAAGAGACAAACGGTTAAGGAATGAATTTTTTATTTGAATGGCAAAATTCAATGTTTAAAACCATCACGGATTCAAATTTTAATATAATAGAGTTTTTATTAATTTTAAATAAAAATATAAAAAGACAAAAATATTATTATTTAAAAAGGGTATTTGACGATTATTAGGAAAAGGTAATCGTAAAAGGGAAAGGAACAATGGGTGAAAACAATCTGCAGCAAGTCTCGACAGTGTACTTCAACAACATAACATCTAAGGTAGACTGGAGATGGTTGAAAACGATCTGCAGCAAGCATGGTAATGGGGCTGATGCTTTTATCCCTACAAAGAGAAGTGCAAAAAGATCAAAATTTGAGTTTGTAAGATTCTATAATCTCGATCAAGCAAGAGGCGTTGTTTCTAGGTTGAATGGAGGAGAGACTTGAATTTAAGTTTGCATGTTTTCAACCACGAAGATCGGGTTGGACATGATGTTGGGAAATCTGTAGTAAACCTGAATAAGAGACAACTGAACGAAGATATGGATATTAACAAACCAGGGGGAAGATGAGTAAGTCCTATATGCAGGTTTTAAGAAAGAGATAATGAGAAGAATGTGAAACATTTGGTGGATGAACCAGGGAAGAAGATGCGGTTGGTACAGTAAGTAACGAAAACCTTCATTGGTTGGAAAAAAGTTTAGTTCGTAAAACAAGTCAGCATTTCACAGTTAATGGAATTCGAAAAGAGATTGATAATGCAGAAATATGAATTACTGCAGCTAGGAGGATTTCAGGTAATGTGTTCTTGGCTGTTTTTAAAAATGAAGAGATTATCGTTAAATTGCAGCAAAAAGGACGGGAGCCTTATCTCGTATTAATGTCAATTGTTTCTTGAAAAGCAATCAATTCATTGGACTCGTCAAGAAAATCAAGCTTTAATTGCTGAACAATTTCGAGTTGGCAATCAATTAATGGCAATTGTTTCTTGAAAAGCAAAAAGCTGAACAATTTCGAGTTGGGATTAAACATGTTTTACGTTGAAAACCATGTTCAAGAAAAGCAATTGTTGAAGGTACGAGGGTGAAATTTAAAATCTACTATGACATTGATTCATTGATTTCATGGGGTTCTTGCTCTTTAACCATACTTGTGGAGAGAAACTCTTCTTTAGGAAACTTTTGTGAGAAGAAAGTTGACAGTGATCCAGTTCTAGATTTTGGTCTCTAAAATTATGGGTGTGAATTCAAAATTGGCTAGTTTTTTGGATACATGATTCAAGATTTGTCAATGACTAGAGCAACGAAGGGAGAATGTCCTCACCATTATTAGGTTCTATGCTTGGTCATATTTTCGATTTGCTGAGGTATTGTGCTCTACGGTTTGTAGATTGGTGCATCGTTTTGGAGATATGATTGGGGAGTTGATTATGTGTCATGGTGAAGAGTCTTTAGGGCTGATTGCTTTGAAGAATTGTTCAGGCTTTTTGCTTTGTTTCGCGGGTGTGTGTGTTTGTATTAAGGTCTTATGTAGGAGATTGTTGTCATTTGATTTATTTTTACAAGTTTTATCACTTTTGTTTTAGGAAAGTTTTGCTATGCGTTTTCATCCTATGAATGTTCCACTAGTTTTTGAATAGTGTTGTCTTTTTCGAGTCTTCATTTCGTTTATAGGTTTTCTTTTGAAACTATTTCAAGATTTCTTTAAAAACTTTTTATGACTTAGCAAAATAAATAAAAAAATATTTTAATAATTCTCTAATTTAATTGATGTTTAATTGATTTGTAACAACAATTGTAACCATTGAGGTATTAATGAAGGAGTCTTAGCGAAAGTTAGACTTGTTCATGAGCCGGGCCAAGCTTGCTCAAAAAGAGGGAGGATTTAGGTATAGATATATGCACAAAAAATAGACTTGGACAAAAAAGAAAGCCTATTTTTTTAGATGTGCCGAGCCTTGTGTAAGCTTTTTTTTGACTTGAGCCCTACTCGATCCAATCCAAATTTGTAAAATAAAATGCTGCTGATTTTTTTATTGTTTTGCTGCCATTTTTTTCATTGTTTTGCTATCATTTCGCTATTATATTGTTATTATTTTGTTTTTATTATTTGGATATTATATAACTATTATTTTATTATTAATTTTACTACTATTTTAAAGGTATTTGTTTGCTAAGTTGCACTTATATTATTGTTATATTTTTATTTTTTCTATTTGTTGGGAAACATTTATTTTAATGTTTTTAGTGTATTTGATGTATTATATTTTTAAATTTATTTTTATATAAAAATAATATAAAACAATCAAATACAGGCGAGTCAGGCTCGGATTTTAGCATTTTTATCCGGGTTAGACTCGGACCTAGAAAACAAACTTAATTTTTTTATTTAATCCGGTCCGGCCCATGGACAACTCTAGTCAAAGCTACATAATTTATTGGTTTTATTGTATTTTTAAAAAAATTTTTGAGTAATTTATGAATGAGTAGATAGCGATTTTTACCTGATATTTTAAGATTAAAATGACCGAAAGTAGAAAAACGTGGTAAAAATTTGGTTTTTATAATAGATTTTTTGTTTTGGATAATAGAAATAAAGATTTTTTGTTTTTGTTTTGTTGAATAAAAAAAAGTTAAAATGAGAAGTTTACGACAGAATGAGTATTATTTTAAAGTTTGATATATTTTTTAAAGAGTGTAATCACTAATTTTATTTGTATTTTATTTGTTTATATTAATATAAAAAATGATTTTAATAATTTACTTCATCAAGTGAATTTCATTTTACTCGTAACATTAAATTTATATATGAATTTAATATAAATATAGAATAAAAATAAATATTCAAGAAAAGAAAATTCACATACGTATCGGTTGTAGTCTAATGGACAACGTATTCTTAATTAAAAAAAATTAATTAGTTATATGTTTCATTCCGGTAATGTTTTTCTTTCAATTGATTACTTAAAGAGTAGTATTAAATAACTTTACTCCATATAATGACTAAATGGTTAGGGTATTCACCGTCCCATGTGTAGTTTGAGTTCAAGTCACGCTAATTATGTTTGTTTTCGAACTTTATCTTGTTATTACAATTCACCAAAAAAAAAAAAAAACACTTTACTCAAATTTTCTTTATTTCTTTTAATATTTGTATCCGTATACATATAAATATGATCTTTAAATTACCTTTTAATTTTATGGTAAAAACATTTACAATTTTATACTCGTATCTAACATTTACTCTTAAATTTAAAGAAGAAGAAGAGAATATATCAATTTTAACATACAATAGTATCCAATATTAATTTTTAAATTTCAGCAACATATAGACAAATAAGAGGGCTCTTAGCATGTCTAGGAAAGATTCTCAAACAAGAGTTATTTATTATTCGGTTAAAGTACCATAATATTTTTTATATTGTATTTTAGATTATATATTTTAAATTTTTTAATAAAAAATAGATAAATTAATTCATATATTAGATGAATGAGCAAAATAGTATATTCATAAAAATTTGATGTTTATATATAAGATATAATAATAAATTTAACTATTAATCTTTACACATATATTCAATTTTTATTAAAAAATAATAATACCAACCCAATAAAAAAAGAAGAGGTCAAATTAAATAAAGTGTAAAAATTAAAGACTAAATTTATTATTATAATTTATATATAAACATAAAATTTTAATAGATAGACTAATTTAATAACTCATCTAATGTTTACTAATTTATAAGTAAAACAACTAAAATGCAATAAGGATATACTACAGAAAATTTTGCGCTCGATATATCCAATGGATCATTGGCTCTATTAATTCGACACTTGGCTTATCCAGTTATCCCGGTGAGGTCCTTCGCAATTAATAAATGATAAACCGGCCAGTCTAAAACAATGTGCCGGATTAAGGGGTTTTTTACTTGACCTAAAGGGAATTGGTTTAGTGTAAAGTTTATTTTCCTTAATTTTTTTTTGTTCTACTGTCACTGGTGACTGGCTGGTGTATGGATTATCCATTTAGGCTTAGTTTGGATGGGCGGTGTGTTTACCTCCGGTGAGATTAAAAATAGCGGTGGCGGTGAGATTAATTACTGTAGCGGTGAGATTAGGTACTGTAGCAGTGGGATTAAAAACAATGGTGGAGTGTGTGTTTCAATTCAAACACAGCTGTAGTGGTGAGGTGCGAATATAAAATGACTATTAAGGACATCATATTAGAATTGATATATAATAGAAGTTTTAAATTATTTTACTTATATAAAATTATTAAAATATGTGAATTTATAAATTCATTTAATAAAATATTAAAATGTATCTTCCAATATTTTATTATAAATATTTTAATAAATTATATAATCAATTTAAATTATTTATTAGATAAAATGGAAATTATTTTTAATTTTTTATAGTTAAATATTCTTTTATAACAATGATAAATATTATTTTCCCAAATAGTAACATTATACTTGGATCAAATTTTGAAGTATCTAAACGAATGATTTTTAACAAAAAAATATATAGTAACATAAGACATAACAAGTTTCATTATTACTAGAAACTAGGTTATGATACAAAATTGTTTTTACAAATATTGATTCATTAAACTATTTGCAATGGTTCCCTTAACATTGCACTTTCTCGACTTAATAAAACAAGTATGGAGGATCTTTAAATGTTAAAAGAAAGCCTTCATGACTATGTTTTAGCAAGCTCATGCATCAATGACCTAGCAACGAGCCACACACTCTCGCCTCTAGATATTTAAATCGAAAAGATAAAAACAAATAACCGCAAAGGCTTCTTCGACTAGGCATCAGAAAATTTGCTAAACTGATTTTTAGACTCCTACTTATAAGAAGGAACAAATATAGAAACAACTTGATGGTACACTGGTGAAGTTGAATATGAGTCTCTTCATACAGGTTCACTGAGCAATCTAAAAAATATACAAGAGAAACTTATTTTCAATGATTGAACTATCATATAAATAGATAGCAGAATTGTTATGAAATCCATATACACACCATTGCAGTTCATCATCTAAAGTTACATTTTACTCTTGCCATTGAATTCATATATTAATTAGCCTACAAATGTTCAATGAAATTCCATATTGAGGTGGTAACAATGGCTCATTCTGAAGAAGCCATTCCTTTTCTCTTATCAAAATGCAACAACTTTCAAACCATAAGCATTTCCTCTAAGTTATGACCTAATAACATAAACATCAAATATATCAACCATTTATCCCCAAGACAGAGATATAAAAGGATGACCCAATAAGGGGAAAAAAAAGAGCACTTGAATGGATTCTTAAATTCTATATAAGCTTGAAGTCAGAGGTTTTAAAATGCATGCAAAACTCGAAACCAATAAAATTCAAAGAAAGAGATGAATGTTGAATCAAAAGCAGAAAACAAATCCATTAATCACCTAAGCATGAAAATTCCAACCCATCGTCACAGCCTCCAAATCCAAGCACATACAGAGCCTAGAACATTATAGACTCAACAAAACCTTTCTTATCAGACTAAAACCAATCAATTTTATAGTTAATAGAAGGACAAAAAAAATGTAGTTAGATAAAACAGAAGAGTAAAAGAAGGCCAGAAAAACAAAGGAATGGGGAAGGAAAAAAGAAAAACTGATGGCCTTATATTAATATACATACCAGGAGATGAAATTACCAATATTGATTCTTGGATTGGAAAACGAAGACAACAAATAATCCAAACATTGTTAATATATTTTTAAACAAATTTCACTGCCCATGTTTAATTTTTAAACCCTTTCATTTTGTGTTACCTGCAAACAAACGGCTAAGAATATCAGCGTAAACATTGTCTTTACCTTTTATATGTTCAAAAACAATTTTTACATTTTTATTTATAAGAATATCAACAAATTTTGCCCATCTCTTATAAGACAGTGAACGTTTTACATCTTTTGCCTGTTCATGAAATTTTACTATGGCTTCACAATCTGTTCTAACCATAATTTCATGTTTACCAATAAGGTAAAGGTAGTCTGTTAACTAATTCCTTTATCATTCTAAGGTGTTTTTTATCTCCTTCTGTCAATATTCTACTAGCATTTTTCTTTTGTTTCTGATAAAAAGGTGCTACTAATTTACTAAGATTTTTTATAAAAGGTCTAGCGTAATTCAAGTAATCTCTGTTAACCTCTCAGATTTCTAGCTTATAAACTGGTTTTTCTTATTCCAAAGATTTTTGTGGATTTTCTCCAGTTATTCCTAGTTTTTCTAATCTAGTTTGATAATTTTCTTATTCCAGTATCTTTTAAGTCTATTATAAGGCTTTTAACCTCAGCTAATCCTTTTTCTGCTTCTGCTCTAAGATCTATTATACCTTTATCAGTTTGTTCTAAGTCTTTTTGGAAGCTTTAATAATGGCGTAAGAGTTAAACCAGAAAATTTGACCCAAGTATATGAAGTTCTATTATTGCTCTTTTATAATCTTCTATAAATTTTTCTAAGAATTCTATGTTTTCTTTTGCTAAGTCTTTTAAACAATTTATAACTAATAAGCTATGGTTGCCTATGATTTCTATTTCAGATAATTCTTTAATCTAATTTATATAATAATCCATTGTTCTTGATATTCTCTGAATTCTTCTGTATAATTAATAGCTATAAGTTCTATCCATAAAAGATTATTTATAACATATTTTTATGAATATTATCCTTCGATACTCTCTAGATTTTATATTTTTATCCTTAGAAATTTTTATACCAGCTTTCTCAATCTAGATATCTTATCAAAATTAAATATAGATTATAGCAAGAGATATACCTTTTCCCTAACATCTCAGGTCTTGCTTCGGCACCAGGTCTCGTAGTACTCGTATAGGCCTTCAACACGTCTCCCCTGCCTTCAAATAGCCATCGTTCCTCACTTTTGACTGGAATTTACACCAGCGGCTCACTCCTCTCCTTGGGTTACCTCTCTCACTCCTCTCATCCACCACCACCACCACTTCCTCCGCCGCCTTCTGTTTTTCAACTCGCAAGCTTACCAACCCAACTCAACAACTTCTAAGTCGCCGCTCACTGTTCCAACTCACCTCTCCCACCCCATCTCATCTTCCCAACGATTCTTCAACGAGTCTTCAAAGGTTCCTCCCCTTACACTAATTTCCCACCACCCCACCTCCGTTACATCCCAAAACAAAAAGAATCAGAAGCGGTGGCACCCCTTTACAAAATTCTGATATCTACCTCAGATTGCAGTCTCCCTAGTTCCAAAATGCAGGAGCAACCAAAAGGAAATGCAGCTTTGGGCAGCGGCAAGATTACTCCTCACACAGCATGCAGCCATAGTTCCCTTTGCATATGGAAAGTATGTGTATTTTTGTCTGTTAAAAATACCTTGTAACATCCTGAATTTTTGGGCCTATGCGTTTAATGGGTGAATATGTTTAATATGTTAATTTAAGTAATAGGGGTCCAAATTGGGCTCAGAATTAGGCAAAGGCCTTGATTAAAATAATCTATTTGGGCATTATAGGGTTTAAAAGGTAGTATCTATGTTTAAAATACCAAAGTGGGCTTGTGGCCCAATCTTAGGAGGTGACACCACACAAGGGAGTAAGGGGCCCAAATTTAAGTTTCATGGAGCCCAATTCTTTTAATTTAAGTTAGCTAAATTTAGGGCATTAGGATTAGGTGGAGTGGATGGAAACAAGGCTAAAATTTAGGGGTTTTAATGTTTAAAATATGTGGATAATAAGCAGATAAAGGCTATTATTTAGGAATTTATTTTATATGGATAATAAGCAGATAAAGGCTAAAATTTAGAGATTTTAACAATTAAAATATGTGGATAATATGCTGATAAAGGAGGGAGGTGTTAGAGATAATTAAGTCTCTTTTAGATGAGCTAGTATATTAAAATAAAGGAGAAAAGATAGGAATTATCTGCAAGGTTAGGTAAGTGCCGAAATTTCTATAAATAGGGGGGAATATCTCTTCAATTTCGGCAATTGGGTTTTTCTCTCATTCTTTTCTCTTCTTCTCTGAGTAAAAGCCGAAAACTCCTAAAGTTCCATCTTCTTCTTCATTCTCTGCAAAAGCCGAAATCTCTAAGCCTAATCCCTCATCTTCACTTTGATTAAAAAGTCGAAACTCTTTCCATTCTTTTTCTTCCTAGCCAAAATCTTCAAGTCTCTTCCTTGTTTTCTTTTCTTCTTCTCTTTTCCTGTCAGAAACCGAAACTCTTCACTCAAGTATCTTAAAAGCCAAAGACACATCAGCCTTCTTTTGTTCATACTTTTTCTGGGATTTTCCTAAAAGCTGAAACCCCTAGATCTCATCTCCTGTGATTGCCGAATTGCTTCTGTGGTGCCTACTTGTGCAGAAATCTGAAGGGAACTTTAGTGGAGTTAATCGCATAGATCTCTAAGTTATAGATCGGTAGCACTCAAATCGTGTTACTTTCGAGATTTCAAGGCAAGAAGATCTATTAGTTTCAACGTGTTTACTAACCCTTGGCCGAATATAGGAGAGGCCCTATTTTCACATCTTTCCGGCTTTTTGAGCAAAGTTGTAGATCAGTCTAGCAAGGGTATCGACATTAATCAGGTGTGTAACACTTTCACACCATTTAGATTGCCTGTTAAAATATGTTTATTACTCTGTTATATTCTGATAAATGCCGAAATCCCTACATAATGATTGAAACCCAAGGATGGTAAAAGTGAATCACCAGGTTAGTGATCTCTGTCATTCCTAAGTGAATGTTGCTGTTAAGATGACATATGTGATAAGTATCTTTGTTTTACGATTGCATGGGGTTGGGTTTATTGAAAGGGAAGTGTTCTCACAGCGCGCCTGCTGTGACTGCTCTGGTGGCTAATGCCATTTCAGCCTGGTGACTCTATCACAACTCTGTTTCTAGTGGCTTCTGCCATTTCAGCCTGGTGACTCTGTCACAACCCTATTTCTGGTGGCTTCTGCCATTTTAGCCTGGTGACTCTCGCTACAGCAAAACAGACTTTTAGCAGCGTTTTTAGTGGCGTTTTAAAGAAAAACGCCGCAAATATTATACATTAGCGGCATTTGAAGGAAAACGACGCAAGAAAAAGAGCAATAGCTGCGTTTATTTACAAAACGCCGCTAAAAACGATATATAGCGGCGTTTTTTCTTAAAACGCCGCTAAAGGTGTGAGAATTAGCGGCGCTTCTGGAAAAACGCCGCTAAAAGTCTGAGCAATAGCGGCGCTTTTGGAAAAACGCCGCTAAAAGTCTGAGCATTAGCGGCGCTTTTGGAAAAACGCCGCTAAAAGTCTGAGCAATAGTGGTGCTTTTGGAAAAACGCTGCTAAAAGTCTGAGCATTAGCGGCGCTTTTGTAAAAACGCCGCTAAAAGTCTGGGCATTCGCGGCGCTTTTGGAAAAACACCCCAAATAATTTTAAATTTTTTTTGGATACATATGACTGATTATTTTTAAATTTATATATTAAATAATTTCTTATATAATTGTAAGAGAGATAACATTAATTTTAATACATTAAAATTATGATCCTAGTTTAAATTATTTAAGAGAAAAATATTTGTTAAAAAAGAAGAAAATATTAAATAATTTCTTATATAATCGTAAAATAGATAGTATTAATTTTAAAATATTGAATTAATTCTATTGAATTTTAAAATATTTAAAAACACTGCAAATAGCTATTTTATTCCAGAATATAAACGGCGCCATTTTGGTATCAATATAAAAATTGAAAAAAAAAACTCAGCATTAGTGTTTATAATTTAGTGGTTCAATTGTTTAATGTTTGGGGTTTATAAGTTTAAAATATTATGGGTTTAGGGTTTAGAATTTATAATTTAAGGTTTAAGGTTTATAGTCCATGATTTAAGGTTTAGGGGTTATTGGTTGGGGATTAAGGATTAAAAGATACGGGTTTAGGGTTTATATAGGTTAGGTGTTATGGTTTTAAGGGGTAAGAAGATGGAGGTTAAGGTTGAGGGTTTTAAAGTTTATAAGGTTTAGGGTTTTAATATTTATAGTTTATGGTTTATAGTTTAGGATTTAAGGTTTGGAGTTTAGGGTTTTAAGGTTTAGAGTTTAGTGATTTAGGGTCAAGTGTTTATGGTTTAAGGTGTATAGGTTTAAAATGTTATGGGTTTAGGGTTTAAATTTTAAAATTTAAAGTTTAAGGTTTAGATACGATTTAATGTTTAAGGGTTATTGGTTAAGGATTAGGGATTAAATGGTATAGGCTTAGGGTTTTTGGGTTAGGTGTTAGATGTTAGGGGTTTAAGGGTCAAGATGGAGGTTAGGGTTTAGGAGTTAATGGGATAGGGGTTAATTAGGGGTTTAGGGTAAAAAATATATATGTTAACAATTTGAAATACTATTATTAAAATAAATTTAAAGTTTTTTGGGTATATGTCTGTTTATATATTAAATAATTTTAAATTTTAAATAATTTTCAAGATTTCAAATTTGATCTAATTCTTTTAAATACTATAATAATTTTAAAAAATTATTTATTTAAATGAAAAAATTAAAAATACTATTATTAAATAATTTTATATTGTTTTTATTTTATATATTCTTTTAAATATTGTTTTTATTTAAATGAAAAAGTTTATATTGGATTTTTATTTTATATATTAAATGATTTTAATTTTTAAAGGCATTAGCGGCGTTTTTTAAACAAAACGCCGCAAAGGATATGTTTTAAACGGTGCCGTTTCATTAGATTTTTAGTGGCATTTTGGTAAAACGCCACAATAAGTCCCCTTTTTAGCGGCGCTTTGATTAAAAACGCCGCAATAGGTAAATTTATTTCGGCAAAACTGTGTCGTTTTGCTCTCTTGTTTTGTACCCACACGAGAACACTTGTTTCCCATTTCCTTCTGCAAGGTTCATTTCCCCCTTTTCCCTACTCCTAATTCCCTAAGTATTTTCACCCTTTTTTGCCCCATTGACATCCGTTTTGCTCTCTTGTTTACCCTTTTTCCCAATTTCAAATCCCTAAAATTCACCCTTTCATTGTTTGTTAGCATAGCACTATTGAAAGATTTTACGGTTTTAAAGAATAATAGATCTGAGGAGGTGAGGGAGATGTTGTAGGTCTCGTTCTATTTCCCTCCAAACAGTGAAATACCATCGCTTTGCATTTGCAAAGCCTTTCACTGACTCAAAAATAACAATGACGTCCTCTTCATCGTCCACCGTCGGCTGTTACGACGTGCCATGGGTAGAAAAATACAGGCTGAGCAAAGTCTCTGACATCGTCGGCAACGAAGATGTCGTGTCTCGACTCCAAGTCATTGCTCGCGACAGCAACATGCCCAATCTCATCTTATCCGTAAGTTCTTCATAACTGTTTAAGTTCAGACCTCTGATTACGATTTAATTGTTTATTGGGTTTATGAAATGCTTTGTCATTACTGAAATTGGCTGATTTGATTAGTTTAGTTAAAACCCAAACTCATAGTAGCAATGACTCTACTAAAATAACGGTGGGATCTTGATTTTCGATTGAAGAATAATAACCGGTGGATTTTCATTAAGCGTTGGAAATGCGATGGTTTAAAGTAATTAAGTTAAAAATTTAGGAAAAAGGGGTAAAGTTGCTTGAAGGACCTTAAAGTAGGCTGATGACTTGCTTTGAATGTAGTGTAGTGAGATCTTGTATAGCTAAAACATATTTTTGAGTTATTTTTTAAGGATTAATGTCTTTGAGAATTAATGAATGAAAGCAAAATAAAAAAAAAATACAAGCAATGAATAAGAATTCTTAGTTTCATGAATATTCTGCACGATATTTTTTAGGGTCCTCCTGGAACTAGTAAAACAACTTGTATTTTGGCTCTTGCACATGAGCTTTTGGGGCCAGTCTATAAGGAGGCTGTTCTAGAGCTTAATGCATCAGATGACAGGTAAACTATTGGTGTTCGTGGCATTTTAGTACCTTTGGCCCCCTACTTTTCTCATTCTTGTTATCATTAAGGATGAGGCAGAGTTTTAGTTACTTTGAGATAACTGTTTACTGTTAAGTGGCTCAAGTTTTTATTGTTCAAGACAATCAATGATGATTTTCGTTGATGCAAATGTATAGTTGACCTCACTTTGTAATCAATGCAGGTACCGTATGTTCTGGAAGGTCTTGAAGCCATCATTTTCACAGCTGATGGTGATATGAGACAGACGTTGAACAACTTGCAGGCTACATACAGTGGATTCCGCTTTGTCAATCAAGAAAATGTTTTCAAGGTTATATCTCAAAAAGTACTTCTAACAAATTGGTATGATATGTCTTTGGGAATGCTATAATATGTTTGTTTCTTTTCAAGTTTGTGACCAGCCTCATCCATTGCATGTGAAAAATATGGTTCGCAATGTACTTGAAGGGCAATTTGATGATGCTTGTTTCGCTCTGAAGCAACTCTACGACTGGTAGGAGGTGGAAATATCCGATTTTCTATTGCCATAGACTCGGTAATCCTCTCTATCCTGTTTGCTAATGTTTGATTGAATGAAACTTGAACTTTTTTTTAACTAGTAAAATTTCAATGTACAGAAAAAAAAGAGTGGAGTATAGACAAAATCCAAGTAAGCATACTGGCGTTACATGATTAGTATTTCTTTCAAAATATTTTTGTTGGATATCTAGCTGGGAGTTTTCTCTAGCTTATAATGGAGTACAATCAAGATGTTTGAAGCTTAATATGATTTTGTTTAATATGCTATTCTAAGATGCGCAAGAACACGAAATTTTGTCTAGAAATTTTGTTAAACATTTCTTCTTATTTCTTAAGAAGGTGCAAGGAAGTGTCGTCTAATAACAACAAAGTACCAGACTTTCCTAACTTAGGTGGCGTTCGGTATGATGGAAAGTGATCACTATCTAATTGATTTTGAAGTAACTTTGAGATGTTAATGTGAGTTTCACGTGGCTTTCAAAGCTGTGCAGTTTTATCTCAGAGGCTTGGTTTAGGAAAAGGTGGTCTAAGAATGGCTCCTGAAGAGGCCTTGGGTGAGATACTTAAGGTGGGCGAATATATAAGTTTTTTTACATTTGTTTGTTACCAAATTTTTGGAGGTCATGTTATTATTAATATATGGATTTAGTTAAAGAAAAAATGACAAGCTACTTCTTTTCTTAGAAGGTAAATAAATTTGGTAATCAATGTTTATGCATATTAATGATTGCCAAATATATGATTAGAAGATTATAGTTCACTATTTTATATTGTTGCTTTTGTTTCCACACCCTTCCCCCCTTTCAATAATGATTGTTATATGTATTTGCATTTCATTATTTTATGTTGCTTCTGTTTTCTTTTTTTTAAGGTGCCACTTGGATGTGTTACTCCATTTGCTCTAGTAAATGAATCTGCAAGGTATTTAAGTTTTATTTCCTTCAAGCTTTGATTTTATATTCATTTTTGCAGTATGGTCACTTCTTCCCGGATCACAATATATGAAAATGTTCAGCACATAATTTATTGTGATTCTTTTGAAACATATGCTTATGATTTTGATTTTGCTAATAATGTTGGATTTTCCACGTATTAATTACTCATTGCGCTTTCTTTGAGTTCTTTTGATTCAATAAAATATATTCATTATGCTCGATTTGTAATATGTAAATTGTTACAGATTATACAATGTTATTATGTAAATGCCTTTCACCACCACCGACCCAGTTGAATTAAGTTAGGTCCAGTTGATTGAATTAGGATAGAGTACATGTCATTCCTGAGTATGTATAATCTTCTTTTATTGTGCATCCGGTTGTGTATTATAATGCTTTAATTTAGGGCTTTGTTTATGTAATCCATTTTGTTGTGACTCGGATGGATTGGGTTTTATTCTTGGTCAAAATGTATGAGTAGAATATCTTAATATATTTCGGGCATTTGAAAAGAACTCCCAGGATAGAATCTGGATATGTTGGATGAAGGATGTAAGTTCTCTCACAAAACCCCAGTAGCTATTGTTTATTTTTTTATTTTATGTTTATATTTGTACTTTTGATCCTTTCAAAGATCACGATTTTAAATAAAAGAAAGAAGCAATAGGATGCTCAAGAGCATTTTGGTACTTTAGCTAGATTGGTCATAAGTATATACTTAGTGCTGATTACTTTCTTGTTTCCTTTGAAATGTTAATTTCTTTTTTTAGCCCCTAACACAGTGTTTGGGTCGAGGGAGAGGAGAGATTATTTTGTTTTAGCATGCTATATATAGGCTAACTAAGAGAAAAGCATTTTCCTTTTAAGTTCCTTGAAACCAAAATTTCATCATCCTCCAAATTGGGAGAGAGAGAGCTTCTATGTATGGCATCGATTCACAAACATACAAGTTTCTTTTATCAGTAAATTTTTATTAAAAATGACCTATAATATAAATGTCCTAAAAGATTTAAACTTAGTGTCCGATATTGAATATGAATTGGAACATCTTAATCCCTATTTGTGTCATGTCATATTGACTTGGCATTATATTGTGGGTGAATCTTGTTTGCATAATCCAAGTTTTTTGCTTTTTATTTATGAATATTTGAATCTGTTTGTGATGTTTAAATAACAAAATATGAATTGTTTCTTTTTATTGGCATTAAGTGATGAAACCTAATAGTTTAGGGTCCATAATAAAAGTTGTAATGTGAACTACTTCCATGGAACCTTTTCTTTGGGCGATATGTTTATTTTATTTACGTTCCTTTCTAGTGTTTGTCAACGATCTTACATATTCATCCTTATTATATGGCAAATATATGTTCAGGATTTATAATATATTTATAAGCACGAGTTTGAAGAAACTTTTAAACTGATTATCATACTCTTTATTGTCAATTATATTACTAAATTGACATAAGAATAATAATTTATTAGTATTATTGTGTGATCATAATAAAAAATAATGTTAATTAATATAATAATATATTAATGTGAAATTAATTAATTTGGTCATATCTTTTGGATTATCAAGTTTCTCTTATTAAATTTTTGGTTGGGTTTGAAGTGCATTTTCTATTTTATCTGCAGTGAAGGAGTGTGAAGTGGGTTTGGTTTGGTGAAGGAGTGTGAAGCTCCTAGGGAAAATGGAGAGCGAAAGAGCAATGGCATTAAAGAAGATGCTAAATCTGACAGAAGTGCAAAGAGACAACCTGATGTGGTAGATGATCGCCCGAGCAAATCTAGGTTTCCTTTTGTATTTTTTTTCCCTTTTTTGGTCATTTATTAAAGGAAAAAATGTAGATTGATGTGACATAAAATGTGGTATTTCGGTACCAAACAAATTAGAGATACAATAGTAATGCAAAATTTTTATTTTTTTAATTTGTTAATATGAAGAAAAATATTTTTTTTTATTTTTCATGACAAAATTAGCGGCGTTTGTAACAAAAAGCGCCGCTAAAAGTCATACCTTTAGCGGCGTTTGTAAAAAAAGCGCCGCTACAAGTAATACCTTTAGC
Source organism: Gossypium bickii (assembly GCA_025503065.1). Classification (NCBI taxonomy): domain Eukaryota; kingdom Viridiplantae; phylum Streptophyta; class Magnoliopsida; order Malvales; family Malvaceae; genus Gossypium; species Gossypium bickii. The sequence continues at coordinate 26,284,192 of CP106714.1, read as the reverse complement.
GGCGTTTGTAAAAAAAGCACCGCTAAAAGTAATACCTTTAGCGGCGTTTGTAAAAAAAGCGCCGCTAAAAGTCATGACTTTTAGCAGCGTTTGTAAAAAAAAGTGCCGCTAAAAGTAATACCTTTAGCGGCGTTTGTAACAAAAGCGCCGCTAAAAGTCATGACTTGTAGCGGCGTTTGTAAAAAAAAAAAGCGCCGCTACAAGTCATACCTTTAGCGGCGTTTGTAAAAAAAGCGCCGCTAAAAGTCATACCTTTAGCGGCGTTTTTTGCTCATAAACGCCGCTAAATTTTGCGGCGCCTCTTTTAGCGGCGTTTTTTGCGGCGCTTCTAAAAGCGCCGCAAAGACTATTAGTGGCGCTTAAAAACGCCGCTAAAGGCCTAAAAAAACGCCGCTAAAAGTCTAAATTGCTGTAGTGTCTGTCACAACTCTGATGATGAGCAGCATGACTGCCATCAATGGCGTGTAGTAGCGTGGGTTGATTATAGAAATCCCCAATGGTGTGGCTGGCAGGTAAGGGTGGCGTGTAGCGGATGGAAACCTAGGACTGGGTTGGGCTTTGCATAATTTCTGTTATGTTATATTCTATTATATATTCTGTGGGGCTAAGGCCCAAAATCTAATGGTGCATGAGGGTTACACACTGAGTCTCACGACTCACCCTATTATTTAACCCTTTCAGGTAGCACCTAGTGCATCGGACCGGTCCGGAGAGGAGCGCAAGGTGGCCATGCAAGAGAGACATTTGGTCCAACAGAAGATTTTACTTAGAAGATTTAATTTTAATTAAAGGGATTTAAGTCTTATTGTAATAAGGCCATGGGCTATTAGCTTTATTTTATTCCGGTTTTATTTTGGGCTTTTACTATTATTAGACAATTAAATTTTTCCTTTAATTAAGTTGAGGCATGTAACAAATTCAGTTTTTATTTACCAAGGCATTTTATAACTTTATATCTTATATAAATTAATAAATCATTAAGTTTTCGGTATAAATATTTAAATCTGTTAATTGTTTTCCAAAGTGCCACATCTTTTTATAAAATTTCCTTAGTGACATACCAGATCAGGTTGTAGTGTTTGGGCCGGGTTTGGGGCGTTACATACCTACTGGCCCAATTGCCTTTAACTGCTGCTGAATTCTCCATTCCTGTTTCAGCACAGCAGTGAGGTTGAAACCAATTTTCACTGCACTGAAATGCTGAACCAAACAGCAATACAGTGAGATTGGTAGCCTAATCTCACCACACTGGAGGAAAACAGGCATCCAAAGGAGCCATTATTCTCCATGGCACACCAGTGGCCAGCCCAACGGTGACGTATTAGCGAACCTTTTATATTTTTACTTGGTTTTCCTACCAGGAAAAAGCAGTCTTTCTTTGTCAGATGACATTTTACAGTGGAGTATTGATTGATTAGCAAATTCCTCATCCACTTTCTAATAAAGTTTTATTTAGGAGGAATATAAATCTATGTTTGTGTTTATCGCTTAAATCACCTATATTTATGTATGTTATAGGCCCAATTTGCTCGGGATGAAATAAAAAAATATAATGTCCAGTGTCCTTTTACAGAGTCCAAAATTTAATGGCCCAAATATTAAAAATTAAGCCCAACACCTAAGCTGCCTACCCAGTTCCAATACCCCAAACAGACCCAGTCCCAATACCTCAAATAGACCCATTACTCGATTAGCCCAACAAACCATAACCAACTGACACCTAAACCCGTGACCCACTAACCCAAAGCCTATGCGGCCCAAAGGAGCCCAAATCTTCAGCAGTCAGGAAACCTAGGGTTTCCTAGGCTTCCTCGAAACCCTTGTGCCGTAAGAGCCAGCATCCCAACCGTCGCGCCGCAAGCTTCGCCCCAGCCTTCACGCCACAAGCTTTGTCTGGCCTTCGATCGCATCGTGATTCGCGCCCGAATCATTCTGCCACCAAGATCAATGCCTTTCACCTGCGAAAAAGGAAAAAAGGCGAGCAACAAACATGGCAACAAATATGCCAGAATCAATATTTCTTTTTTTTTTTCGTTTTTTCTTTCGGGTTATAAAAACCCATCAAATCTGTAAACAGAGACACGAATAGATACAAAAACAAGAATATAAAGAATAAAAGCAAAAAAGTTCGTTGAAACAGAATATAGAATTTTTTTCTACAGAGGTGATTTTCTATTTTTATTTTTATTTTGTGCATATTTTATATAAAATAGTACTAAAATAAAGGAGAACGAGGAAACTACCTTTGAAATGGAGGTTTTTAACCTCCGGCCACCACCAGTGGTGGCACGTACGGCGCGTGGGGCGGAGGCCTCCTAAACCTGATGTCCTAACTCTGTCAAAAAAGGGAGACTCTTTGAGAGTGTTTTTTATTTTTTATTTTTAAAACGAAAGACTGAATGATTTTTTGCCTAAGTTTTATGTAACATCCTAGATTAGGGGTTATGCGTTTATGCATAATTCATGAGTTAGTAGGTTTTGGCAGTGTTGGAAGTGTATTAAGGGTTTTTAGAATTTTAGGATGGAAGAAGAAAGCTTTGGAAAATTATTGGTTTTTAAGTAAAAAGGGGAGCTATGTAAATGAGGCTTTAAAAGAAACTCCGTGTGAAGCATGACACAAGGAACCATGTGGTAAAATGGCATGTTTTATGAATTATGAATGTGTTATGTGAATTCTAGAAATAAGGAAATGTAAGGAAATGCAAGGAAATGTCTTGTCTTGGAAATGTAGGGAAATGTCCTGAAAATGTATGGAAATGTTAAGTATAAAAGAGGAAAGTGAACATTTTTGGAAACTTAGAAATGCATGGAAATGGAAATGGGAAATGGAAATGAACATTTCTGGAAACTTGGAAATGTAAGAAAAATGGCAAGTATACAGAGCCGATCGAAAATTTTAGTCGACTACAAGGAAAGAGAAGTCCTTTTCCCGAAGGTACACCATAGGCCGCGTGTTCCCTAGTTATTCGGTGAATTTTGGGATTTAAGAATCTAAGGTAAGTCATATTTAACATTCGGCTAAGGGTTATTTGTTGTGAATAAACGTTAGAAATTGATCTAACATGTAGTTATAGGGATTTCGACAGAGGGATACAAGGATTTCGGGATTTGAGAGTTTCAAGGTAAGTTTTAAGTATACTAATCCTACTAGGATTTGGATTTATAGCCGAATGGCTCTTTACTAAGTATTAAATGATTGAATGTAGAGAATTAAGATATAAGGCATTAGATCAAGCTTTTCAGGATTTGGATTGGAAACCTTAAGCGAATCAGGTGTGTACCCACACTAACTCCCAATATATTACGGCAATTATTTTATATGTATATATATGAATGTGCATGCGAATAAGAATGTGGCTAAGTGTGACAAATGAGGTAAAAGTAACCAGGTACGTTTCCTACTTCCGATAGGATTACAAATACGATATATATATATATATCTTTGAATATGTAATATGAATGAGAACTAGATATGCATGATATAAATATTTGGGGCATATGGGATATATGTGAAAGGGGAAGAATAGGTGTTGACTTCGGTCTCACCAACGAAATATGGTGGCTACGGTCCCATTAAGTGAACATGGTAACTTCGGTTACATTATCTGAACATAGTGTCTAATGACACAACATATATGGGCGATGAGCACGTCGACTGCAGCGACTGCCTTCGATGGTGTGTAGCGGAAGGAGGGTTGACTTAGTAGTCCCCACGGTGTGACTGGCAGGTACGGGTGGTGTGTAGCGGATGGATAATTAGGCTTGGGTTTGGGTTGCATCATTTTGATATGTATATGTTCTGATATGAATATGTATGCCTGAAATATTGTTTGTTAGTTTGTGTACACATTGAGTTCGTTGACTCACCCCTTTGAGGGACTATTTTTCAGGTGATGAGCAGTAATGGACCGGGTCAGCAGGAGCTAAAGGTGGCCATGCATTGCAAGGAAAAACTTTCAATATTTGGGACTTTTATTTTACCAAGTACTTTAAATTTTATTTGGGTTTTGATTGATGTAATAAGGCCATAAGGCCCAAGTTGAATTTCTTTACCTATGTTTATTTTTTTTATTAATTATTGTGTTACAAATTACTTTTAATTAAGTTTAACTAGATTTATTTCAATAATAAATCCTAGATTGTTTTTTTTCCATAACAAAATGATTTCTAAGTAAAATAAATGGGTTTTCAACCTAAGCCCAACCCAAAACTGTATTTTTCCTAAAAATACACAAATTTTTGCTAAGTAACAAAGAATTTTGAAACTGACTTTCTTAAGGAACATACCAGATCCGGTTCAAGCTCGTGGGCTGGGTGTGGGGTGTTTCATTTTAGCTTATATAGCTATGATAAAATGGCGTCGTTTATGCTTAAGCCAATAAGCATTAAAACGACACCGTATAAAGCATCTGACCCGAACCCGACCCAATGGGCAAAGAGATTCGCGTTTTTTTATGCCGATGGTATATTTGCGGAAAAGACCCTTCCGCATTTTCAATTTGTTTAATCCAGTTTCTATTATTTTCTAATTTATGCCTCAAAGTTTGTTCACATTTTAATTTAGTCCCTTGGGCTATTTAAAGCCCAGTAACAGCACGACGCCGTTTTGAAAATGAGGCATAATTGCCCAATTGGTCATTGCATTTTCGGCGCGCATTTCAATATCATCCTTTTTTTTATTTTAAATTTATTGTTTTAATTATTTTAATTTAATCCTTATCTATTTTTTTATTCTTTTTATTTTTCATTTTGCTTTTATTTTTTTAATTATTTTAATATATTGGTATATTATCATTATTTATTATTTATATTTCTCACTGTTATCCATATATTTTTTTATTAGTTATTATATCATATTTTATTTTTATATCATATTATTATATTAAATTTTATATAGCGTTTTAATTATTTTATCATATTATGTTATTCTTATTATTTGCATAAAATTCGTATAAATATATATTTTTTATATGTATTATTTATCATTTTATTTGTTTAATATTATATATAATTTTTAATTTATACATTAGTTATTATATTCTATTTTTAAAATCTTATATATTATACAATACTATATTAATATCATATAAAATTTTATTTTTGTATAAAATTTATTTTTACTGTATAACATGATTCATTTATATTATTTATATTATATTTTTAAATAACTTTATTTAAAATTATTATATATTATATATTATGTATTATCTTTTATATGTATTAAATTATATATTTATTATAATATTTTTCTTATACTTTATTTTTTTATATTGTTATATATATTAATTGTTTTATAAAATTATCTTTTTTTTTATTTTCTTATTTTGTTTTGTTATAATAATTATTTATTGTTTAAATATATCTTCCCCCTTTATTGTTTAATTATGTTATTTCATGAAAAATCTTAATTATTGCTATTTATTTTATCTCATGTTTATCTATTTATATCCCTTTAATTGTTATCATTACTTAACATAGATCTTTTTATATTCATTCATGTCATATTCTTTTATTATTTATTATTAGAATAATTTGTAGTTACGTAGAATTATTATTAAATACGTATGTTGTAACGTATTCATGCAATGTCCTACTCAAACCATTTTTATAAAAATACCTTTTGAATTAAAGCATTTTATTCAAATATTTTACGGTGATATGTTATATTTAGGGACTTCAAGAAGAATTGTGCCCTAACTTACTGGGTTTCAATTTTCCTCGTAGAACTTAAGGTATTAGATATCCCTTCTCTTTTAAAACTGAAACTTGCAAATTTCAAATAAAAAAAAACTTATTCTTAGGAATTCAAAACACTTGTGTCCTAACTTACTGGATATGATGTTTTATGTCTCGAGGTAGGAATTTTCTAAATAATGACATGCCTATTTTCGAAATCATGAGATGCTGTATCCTAACTTACTGGATGTAGTATTTTATTTCTTCGAGATAGGCAAGTCTTGGTTTTTCTTCTAATAAAAGGATCTTATTTTTAAATTTTTCAAATCTGCAATATTAGGACATGATTTTATCGATTAGGTACTAATTTTTGGGCGTTATGAGGGTGCTAACCCTTCCTCATATGTAATCGACTCCCGAACCCATTTTTTTGTTTTTCGTAGACCAAAATCAGTATTTTGAAATAAAACGATTTCCAAGGTGATCCAATCACACCTAAGTAAAAAGGGATTGTTGGCGACTCCCATTTTTGTTTTTAAAAGTCGATCCCCGTTTTTTAAATCAACTTTAAAATGGTTTCCACAGCTTGGCGACTCCGCTGGGGATATAAGATAGTCAAGCCGTAAAATTGATAATTTCATGTCAAGCCATAAAATTGATAATTTCATGTCCTTTTGTCTGAATTTAAAATTTTGGTTTTTAAAAACATGATCTTTTTATTGCATGTGATTCTGAATATATTTCTCTACATTGCACTGCATTACCGTCGTGGTCACACCCTTAAGTGGGAGTGAGAAGCTATGCCTTCGTGAGGTTTTCACCTCCGCATGGGCTAGTGGACTGCTTCCGAAATATATCTGTACCTATGTCTTCATGAAGTTTTCACTTCCGCATGGCCATAGGGAAATGTATTTCCCTGAACCGAACTCGGTCCATATAAGCCTAAAATGGGTGAGGGTTGAGGAATCTGCTGGTTTGGGTACCTCAACTTTAGAGCTAAACCACACATAGAAAACATAAGAACCTACCCTAAGTAGAACTACGTCGAACCTTAGTAGTTACTTAGGTAGATGATTGTTTACTTTGCTTGCTTTATATTTTTGCGGTACTAACTTGTTGTGTTTTATTCTTTTGTGCATGTCATTTCATATTTAAAGAGGTATCGATTCACGTTCAGTTTCTAAAGTTAGAAAGCTGGTTATACTTGATAAAGTGAAAGACAATGCAGTCGTTCGTATATGGTCGGAGCAAAGGCAATTAGAGAAGGGGGATAGCTTAGTTGAGGGGAATGTGTCGGAACTACGGGATTTCACTCGTATCAGTGTCACGAAAAATGAGCTTCAGAAGTTGAAGGGAATATGGACCTAGTGGGACGATGAGGCAAAGCAGTTGTTCTATCGTAATTATAGTGATCTGCCTTACTTGCTCGACGTCAAAGTAGATAAGTATCTATTCCGCACTATTACTTAGTTTTGGAATTCTGCTTATAGTTGTTTCACTTTTGGGAATGTAGATTTAGTGCCCATGATATAGGAATATACGACTTTGCTTCGTTGTTTGAGGATCCAAGTCGACAGAGTTTACTCTAGGGCTGCTAATGTTCCAACTTTTGTAAAGAAGTTAATGAATATCACGGGGATGAGTGAACAGTGGGTTACAGCCAGAATGCAAGAGAAAGGTGAAAGTACATGCATTCCTTGGGAGAATTTGAGGGATTTGATCCTAACACATGCAAATGCAAAGAAGAAGGTTGACGTCTTGGCCTTATGTATTTACGGTTTGGTAAACTTCCCTAAAGCTCTAAGACATGTAGATGAAGCGGTTACCGATTTATTCGATCGACTTGGCAGAGGAGTCACGCCTGTACCTGCGATCTTAGCCGAGATGTTTAGATCTTTGAATGTATGTCAGAGAATAGGTGAAGGCAGGTTCATTGGGTGTGCGCATTTGTTGTTAGCTTGGTTCCACAGTCATTTCTGGAAGGTGGAAAAAGTGTCTTATCGGGTTTTTTCTGAGAGTTACTCTCCGTTAAAAGAGATAGTAGCTACACTGAGGAGAGAAGACATGTCCGAGTAAAGCTGGATAGCGCTCCTTCAAAACCTTCAAGAAGAAGTCATCGAGTGGAAGGCTCCCTGGATGATTCCCGATGAAATCCTTTATCGGTGTGGGAGTTTTGACTGGGTTCCTTTACTTGGAATTTGGGGAGCCGTTGGATATGCCCTTTTGCTCGTACTAAGGCAATATAGGTCGAGACAGTTCGTACCAATGACATATGGGCTGGCTCAGTGTAAGTTCTCCTATAGATAGGAAAATTGTAAGAAGAGGGTTAATGAGATTTCTCTGCTTGGAATTAGATTCGTAGGATGAAGAGATTATCCGCGAGACCAATGACGACCCCAGAATACAGTGGATGGAGGATTAGAAGGATTAATGGTAACATCCCCGAGCTAAATCCAGAAGACGCCCGATCAAGAGATGAATGCTTGCAAGTGGTCCCATCAGAGTTAGAAATTGTGAAGCAAGATTTCGAAAAGAAGAGTTCAGAGCTTGGGAAGAGGATAGAGAAGCTAGAAGAGGAAGAGATGTACCTGAGGTTAGATATGGATGTTCAGAAATCAGAGGCCGAGAAATTAAAGAAGGAAAAGAGGAAGATAGAAGAAGATTGAGACAGTTTGAAGACAGAGAACGCTGGATTGAGAAAGACTTCGGAACAGTGGCAACAAGAGGTCCAAGAGGTAAAGACCAAAGCTAACTATTGGGAGAGGAAGTTTCAAGAAATGCAAGCACGAAACGAGGCCTTAGAGAAAAACTTGGCAGAAAGTTTAAATGAAAAGAAAGAATTAAAAGCTAGAGTGGCTGAACTTAGATGGTCTCTTCATCACCATCGAAGCCGTAATTCTGAGATCGAGTTAAAGTCAAGCCTGCACAAGATCGAGGAAATGAAGGGTAAGATTGAAGAGTTAGAAGCATCATTGCACAGTTGTGAACTTTGAATCGAGCTTCTTGAAACAAGAGAAGGGCATTGGATGGAAGAGCTTCACGATTCTCGTGACTATGTTAGAAGTCGGGATTACCTCATGGGTGAAGCAATAGTTCAGATTCAAGAGTAGCTGATCATTTATAGACTTTGGCATCACAGGCTGATACGTTGAGCATGAAGTATGAGCTACTGTTCGATCGTAGTCAAGAGTTAGCTTCATTGCTTGGGAAAGTCAAAACTTTAGGACTTAGGGCGAAAGCATATTTGTAGTCCGTTTTATTTAAAGAAATTTGTTTTCTAATAAAGTTTTCTAAAATGAAGTTGAATCAGAATCGATGCCTCTTTGCATTCATGCATTTGCATTACATAACATCATATATATTCAAATCCATAGAGAGAGTCTAATTAGATGAAATGATAACAGAAAGAGAGAGAAAGAGAGAAAGAGAAAATAAAAGAAGGAAAATTTGGAAGCTGAACATCCTTACGGTACACGTGCCAAATCGAAGAAAATGGATCAAAGATTAGAACAATTCCAAGGAGATATGCAAGACCAAATGCAAGAACAAATGGAAAAACTCCAACAAGAGATGAGGGACCAGGTGTTGGAGGCTCAAAGGAACGTGATGGCCCAAAGGGCACAAATGCTGAGTGGGGCAATGGACAAAGGAAAAGGTCCCATAGTCAACACTGAAGACAATGAGGATTTTCTTCGGGACTCACTCCACCGCACATGCAAACACGACCTAAAGAATATCCCAGAAGGCCACCTGTCACAATTAGGCCTCAGTAAGGGCAAGCTGACACTGGAGTGCCCATGAATTTTCAAGTTGGCATAGGATCCAACCCAGGGGACAACCCTGCTAATCCCGTCGTTCCTGATCTTGACATAGTGGAAAGAGAGGGGATCAAAATTGAATCCTCGAGGCAATTAGAGGATCGCTGTAGATGGTTGGAAGAAAAGTTTAAGGCTTTGGAAAATGCTGACCATCACCATGGTATTAACGCAAAGGACTTAAGTTTGGTCCCTGACTTGGTACTTCCTCATAAATTCAAAATGCCAGAATTTGAGAAGTACAATGGTACTAGTTGCCCTGAAGCCCACATCACTATGTTCTGTAGACGCATGACTAGTTACGTGAACAATGATCAACTTTTGATTCATTGTTTCCAAGACAGTTTAGTGGGTGCAGCATCCAGGTGGTACAATCAACTCAGCCGCGCTAACATTAGCTCTTGGAGAGACTTAGCTCAAGCCTTCATGAAGCAGTATAATCATGTTACAGACATGACGCCTGATAGAATCATGTTGCAAAACATGGAATGGAAATCGAATGAAAGCTTCAGGCAATACGTGCAATGATGGAGGGAAGTTTCCATACAAGTTCAACCACCTCTCCTGGAAAAGGAAACAACCATGTTGTTTATCAACACTTTAAAGGCACCTTTTATCACCCATATGATAGGAAGCACCACCAAAAGCTTCGCAGATATAGTGATGGCAGGTGAGATGATAGAAAACGCCATAAGGGGTGGTAAGATTGAAGCAGGAGAAAGTACTAGAAGATCTGCTCTTAGGAAAAAGGACAACGAGGTGAACAATACGAGAACATACAACAAAGGGTACCCAATGGCAGTCACTGTTAGCCAGTCGAAAGTAGTTACCGCTAGGCAACAAAGGTCGACAAGACAAGAATCAGGCCCTAGACAAAATTCTGAAAAGCTCCAATTTACGCCAATCCCAATGATGTATAAGGAGCTATATTAAAGTTTGTTCGATGAACGTGTAGTGTCTCTATACTATCTACAGCCGTTACAACCCCCATATCCTAAATGGTATGACTCCAATGCTTATTATGATTACCATGCAAGAATATCGGGGCATTCTATAGAAAACTGCACTACCTTCAAAAAGGTAGTTGAAAGGCTTATCAAGATAGGGATTGTCAAGTTTGATGATACACCTAGTATAGAGAACCCGTTACCCAATCATGGAGATAAGGAGGTAAATGCGATTGGGGAAAATGTTGTGAGATAGATTAAAGGAGATGTCTCAGAAGTAAAAACCCCATTGAGAATAGTGTGGAAGGAAATGGTAAGAAGGGGGCTGATAAAATAAAGTCTCGAGGAAGGAGATGAAGAACCAAGGAACTACTGTGAGTTTCACAAAGCTGAAGGACATAAGATCCCGGAATGTGCTGAGTTCAAACTATTGGTACAAAGCCTCATGAACAATAAGGAGCTGGAGTTTTACGAAGAAGGCTTAGAGGGGGGAAACATACATGCAACCGAAGGAGAGTTGACAACTCAAAAATTCAATTATTTGAGGATCATTATTTCCCGATCGGGATATACAGAAGGCGGAGCACAAATCACACCTAAAGTTCTAATCCAGAGACCTGTGTCCTTTCCTTACAAGGATAACAAGATGGTACCATGGAATTCCAATTATAATGTGACGACACCGGGAGTAGAAAACTCAGCTAGCAAGGAGGTCCAAAGAGAGGGGTTCTACACACGAAATGGGAGGCGTTACGACTCAGTAAACGTCAGAACAGAACCAATAAAATTAAAGAATCGTGAGGCTTTGATGAAAGTGCTGAACAAGACTTACGTTACTAAAGATATATCTATTAGTAAACTTGACCGATTAGTTAGTAACATAAGTGCTGACAACTTTATTTCCTTCAGTGACGATGAAACTCCACCTGCGGGTATGGGATCGACCAAGGCCCTACACATAACTACTCGTTGCAAGGGATATACTCTACCGAGCGTGCTGATCGACAATGGATCAGCCTTGAATGTCTTACCATTATCGACACTGAAGAGGTTGCCAATAGATAGTTCTCACATGAAAACGTGCCAGAATAAAGTGAGTGCATTTGGTGGCACTGAGAGAAGAGTGATGGGAAGAGTCGATATAACATTGCAGATTGGACCAAACAAGTATAAAGTAGATTTTCTGGTGATGGATATCAAGCCCTCGTACAATTTCTTGCTAGGAAAGCCCTGGATTAATTTAGCAGGGGCAGTGCCTTCATCTTTGCACCAAAAGCTGAAACTGGTGACGGATGGTCGACTGATTAGTGTAAACGCAGAGGAAGACATCATAGCAACCACTGCTAATGACGCTCCATATTTAGAGGTGAGTGAAGAAGTAACTGAATGTTCTTTTTGATCTTTAGAGTTCGTGAATGCGACATTTATCTTGCAGGGGAATGAGGTTCCTATGCCCAAGATATCCAGGACCACGAAGATGGGCCTACAAATGATGGTCGGGAAGGGAGCCTTACCAGGAAAAAGATTGGGCAGACATCTCCAAGGGGAAGTTTGAGTGCCGATGACATTCCCTCATATATCCAGTGGGAATCGATGACATTCCCTCATATATCCCAGACCTTTGTATCCGGAGGGGTAATTCACCTTGAGAGAGGGCTATTGGAAAGACCTGAAGTGAATGCCATACATGAAGAAGGAATCGAACAAAGAAACCTATTGGGCATTTGCCCTTATGAACCTGGAAGCGTTTTGAACAATTGTACTGCAAAGGAGCTTCCTGTAGTTTTCAGAAATTATACAGAGTAATATTCAGAATGCTCTTGTTGTTTTTTAGCCTAGGAACAATAAGATTTCTTTTGTGAAATAGGCTCATGTTCAGAAATTGTTGTTTTAATAAAATACATTTTTGATAATTAGCTTGAGCAAATATTCATTCATTTTATTCTTTTGACTTTCTAATTACATTCCAAATTTTTATTTCTCATTCATATCATGTGAATAGTTGTTCTCGAATTCATTTTTTCTTTGTACATTTTTTGGTATCCATCACGGGTCTCTAGATATCAATGATGTGAGCAACGATAATACAGATCCAGAGGTCCATTTTGAGCAAGACATGTGTTTAGAGGAATCTCAGGATTTTGAAGGTGACCGAGATTGTGATTTATCTCCAGATTTGTTAAGAATGGTAAAGCAAGAGGAGAAACAAGTCTTACCCCATTAGTAGGAGGTAGAGAACATAGCCTTGGAGGAAGGAAAGGTCGTGAAAATTAGGACGCGTATAACTGAGGAGACAAAACAAAACCTTGTTGAGTTACTACTGGAATTCAAGGATGCCTTTGCATGGTTATACCAAGATATGCTTGGGCTAAGTACCGACATCGTAGTACATCACCTTCCCATAAGAGAAGAGTGCAAACCAGTTCAGCAAAATCTACGAAGGATGAAGCCTGATGTAGTGTTGAAAATAAAAGAAGAGGTCTAGAAACAGTTTGATGCTGGTTTTCTACAAGTGGTCAAGTACTTAGAGTGGGTTACCAACATTGTTCCTGTCCCTAAGAAGGACGAAAAAGTCCGAATGTGTGTAGACTATAGGGACTTAAATAAAGCTAGCCCAAAGGATAATTTTTCTTTGCCGCATATCGACACATTAGTGGATAATACGACGGGATACTCACTATTTTCTTTCATGGACGGTATTTCGGGATATAATCAGATCAAGATGCACCCTGAGGATATGGGGAAAACTAGATTCATAACATTGTGGGGTACCTTCTGTTATAAACTAATGCCATTCGGACTAAAGAATGCTGGGGTAACATATCAAAGGGCCATGGTAACATTGTTCCATGACATGATGCACAAAGAGATTGAAGTGTATGTTGATGATATGATTGCCAAATTTCGAACAGAAAAGGAACACATTGAAGTTTTAAAGAAGATGTTTCTGAGGTTGAGAAAATTTCAATTGAAGCTCAACCCGGCAAAGTGTACTTTTGGAGCTCGGTCAGGGAAATTACTGGGTTTTATGGTCAGCGAGAAAGGAATCGAAGTTGACTCGAACAAAGTTAAAGCTATACAAGAATTGCCTCCGCCGTGCACTCGGAAGGAAGTCTGAGGTTTTCTTGGATGGTTAAATTACATTGCTCGATTTATTTCAAAATTAACTAAGAAATGTGATCCCATATTTCTTCTTCTGAAGAAACACAATCAAGGTGTATGGGACGATGAATGTCAGAGAGCTTTTGACAAAGTCAAACAGTATCTGTGAAACGCACCAATACTATCTTCGCCTAATCTAGATAGACCGTTGATACTGTATTTGTCAGTATTCAATAACTCTATGGGGTGTGTGCTTGGTCAACACGATGAGTCAGCAATGAAAGAAAGGGCGAAATACTATCTCAGTAAAAAGTTCACTAATTGTGAAATGAGATATTCGTCAATTGAGAAATTCTGTTGTGCCCTGATTTGGACAACTCAGAGATTAAGGCAGTACATGCTATATCATACTACCTGGTTAATTTTGAAGCTTGATCCGTTAGTACATGATGGAGTCCACTACTTTGAATGGAAGGATGGCTAGGTGGCAGATTTTGCTGTCTGAATTCGATATAGTCTATGTGAACCAAAATGCTATAAAAGGGAGCGCAGTAGCAGAATTTTTGGCTAGTAGAGCTTTGGAGGATTATGAACCTTTGAGTTTTGATTTCTGAAATGATGAGCTGATGCATGTGGCAAATACTGAAGATTGTTCGTGAAAGCTAAACTTCGATGGAGCATCGAATGCTGTAGGAAATGGAATTGGGGCAATTTTGGTATCCCTAAGTGGTAATTATTATCCATTGACATGCAAATTGGATTTTGATTGCACGAACAACATGGCGGAATATGAAGCCTACATCATGGGAATTCGAGCAGCCTTAGAGCGTAAGATCAGAGTGCTAGAAGTTTATGGAGATTCTGCCTTAGTGATCTAGCAGCTTAAAAGAGAGTGGGAGACAAGAGATCCCAAACTAATTGACTATTGAAAAATAGTTTTGGGATTGATTGAGGAGTTTGACAACATTACTTTCAATTATCTCCCACGTGAGGAAAACCAGATGGCGGATGCTTTGGCAACCCTGGCTTCTATGATTAAAGTGAATAGACCAGAGGATATGAGACCTATTCAAATGAGTATCTTTGAAGTTCTAGCTCATTGTTATAATGTGGAAGATGAGGAAAAAGATAATCACCATTGGTATCAGGATGTATTACGATATGTAAAAAATCGTGAATACCCGGAACATGCCACTGAGAATGAGAAAAGGAATTTAAGAAGATTGGCCTCTGACTATGTTTTAGACGGGGATATCTTGTACAAAAAGAGAAAAGATCAAGTATTATTGAGGTGTGTTGATGCAGTGAAAGCTAGGAAAATCCTAGAAGAGGTTCATGAGGGCGTTTGTGGAACACACGCTAATGGATTCACAATGGCCAGACAGATAATGGGATTTGGATATTATTGGTCCACCATGACGGGATTGTATCTGTAACACCCCTAACCCATATCCTTGCCAGATTAGGGTTACGAGGTGTTACCGGTCATAACACAGTTCAAACAGATATTCATTACATTTCACAACTCAAAAATTAAATCACATCAATGTTTAAAACTTAATCAAATATCAAGTCTTAAAAATCATAACTTTCATAATCAAATTCAAGTCCAGCCTCTATCAAACCATATTATTATACCATGCACATATTTTTCATAATGTCAAAAACCATATCTAAACATAGTTACCAAATCAATATCAACTTATTTCTTTAACCAATCCCTGACTATATCGATTTACATGTTATACGCATTAATCTAAGATAAATTAACCACACAGCATACTAACCATACATACACATACACTCACTTATACAAACATCATTTCAAAACTAAATAAACTTCTTCTTTTGATACAAATATATGCGCATATGACCATATTGATTTAAACCATATTGAGCACAAATAATACTAAAAGTACACCCAAATCACATTCTCAAAAATACATACTCATAACCAATCACTAAACTATTAATATGAGTCTAATACTTTAATCAAGTATACTTATATTCATTATTCACCATTTCTAGACCATCCCACCAATGCAAGCATACCATTTCAAATTGACTCAAAGTAACTATATCAAATAGACAAATATCCATAGCATAGCATAACTACACGTATTAATACAACCAATTCCATTATTAACATTTAACTCAACATTTAACTACATGTTTAAATCACCATTGCCGAACCACAATTTAAATAAAATCCATTATCTATATTTATAATTTAAACTAACCCATGAATGAAGAATCATTATCATTATCATCATAAACGATCCACAGCCAAAACATATCCATCATTCATATATCAGGTTACCACACACATATATCATGACCAAAATTATTTAAACATCTAAACATTAACTTTAAGAACAAGCCATTTTCGCATGGCTATTTACAAGGACAAAATTCATCGATCCAAAACATAATCTAGTCTATACATGCCACATGCTTGAACATAGACTTTTAAAAGTACCGAAGGTTGACGATAGAGTGGATGACTTTAATGACGACCCCCCCGAGCTCGTAGCTTACAACCAAAATCTATAAAACAAAACAACAAAAAAATACACAAAGTAAGCTAACTTAGCTTAGTAAGCCTTAAGCAAATTAAACAATTCAAATAAGCAATCAAACATTTCAAACAGATCAAATTGTATATTTTATACTATACTTTAACACAAATAAATTTACCTTGGCCGAATACACATAATTTATTATTTCATCACATATGGCCGAATATACTAACTCAATATATATATTACAACATATGGCCAAACATTCAAGCTCAATAAACATCACATATGCACTTACCAATTTAGCCGAATATACAAGACACATATATGCTCATATCTAAAATCAATTCCATAATGTTCATACTTTTTATTTACAAAGCTGAATACACTTACTAAGATTCACATATATTCTTCAATTTTATCACATATGACTAGTAACAAATAACAATTTACTAATTTACCTTATCTCCCACAGCCAATAGACTTACACATACCTGAATATTGAGCTCATTCACCGTATTTAAATTCCACATCATCAAGAATCTATTTAAGCATACACTTATATTAATTCACTGGCATAAAGCCTACTAGGCATAAAGCCCGATATTTCTCATCAAGCACAAAGCACTCATAGGCATAAAGCCCTGTATATCTCTTACAAACACAAAGCACATAGGCATAAAGCCCGATATCTCTCACCAGCACAAAGCCTGCTAGGCTTAAAGCCCGAATATCATATTTTTAAAGCGGTCTCACAACCAATTCATATATCGAACTTTTCTTATACTTCATAATCTTTGTTCGAACTTTCAAATATTATAACTCAATCAAACTAAACTTAAACATATTAATTTTATAATTAATCACATTCAGCTAACTGAATACTAATTTCCCAATTTCCAATTTAGCATATTAATAATTAAAATATATAATTTACAATGTTTAATCGCCTAAAGACTTACCTCAGATATCGACGGACGACAAAAATCGGCTATTCCACTATTTTCGCTTTTCCCCGATCCAAGTCCGATTTCTTTGGGTCTTGATCTAAACATGTTCAAATTAAGCTCATTCAAACATATTTTCATTCAAATTAGTCCAAAAACACATAAATAGGCAAATTACAATTTTACCCCTACCATTTCACACTTTTTACAATTTAGTCCTTTTTGCACAAAACACAAAATACACAAAATTTAACCACACTATACAAGGGCCGAATTTTCCTAGTGTCCATATATGTAACACCCCTTACCCGAAACCTTTGCCGGAGTCGAGTATGTGGCATTACAAGACTTGACTACTAATTTGGAGCATAAAAATTTAAAGCTGTCCAACTGCGTCATGCTGACTAAAATGACCATAACTCGAGTTACAAAACTCAAAATTTAGATCCGTCAATTTTCCTTGAAACTAGATTCATATAACCTTTTAACATAATTTTTACATAATTTTTCATATGGCCAATTAGTACAGTTTATTCATCAAAGTTACCCCTATTTCAACCTTTGATAATTCTGACCTATCTTTACAAAAACTCAGTTATCGAATTGTACAAAATTTCAATAATGTTCTTGTTTATTCCAATAAAAACTAGACTCATTAAGGATTCTAAACATATAAACTATGCTCCATAATTATTTTTGTACAATTTTTAACAATTTTTCCAAGACAGAACAGGGACTCACGAATTCATTCAGGACAATTCTCACTAAAACTTAAATATCTCATAAGATACATTTCCTTTGCCTAACCCATTTCTTTCATATCAAAATAGACACAATAAAATTTAATTCTATATCTTATTCACTTTCTAATTCAATTTCTCCTATTTTTGGTGATTTTTCAAAATAACATCACTGCTGCAACTAAAAACTGTTTCATTACAAAAATATGATTAACTAGTTTATAACCTCCTTACTCAATTTATTTAAACTCTATATCTTAACCATACATATATATATATATACCAAAAACAAATCCCATATATAATTTAGGCCATGATCAAATTTAAAACATCCATTTACATACAAGCAAGTTATAAAATTCAAACATAGAAACGATACATAACCAAAGGGAATAGCCATTTTCGCATGGCTATATTCATGTACAAGATCAAACATTGTATGTTTCGAAAACTTCATCTAGCCTATACATGCCTTTTAAGTCATAGCCAAAATTTAAAATACCAAAAGAAGACGATAGTGTGGTTGACTTTCTTGAAGATCCTTCTTGAGTCCGTAACGTAACCAAAATCTATAAAACAAGGTAGAACATTTCACACAAATAAGCTTACTAGCTTAGTAAGTCCTAAACTCATGATAATAAAACATTCAAATTATAGCATTTCGCATAAGCACTTAAGTATATTACTTATACAAGGCCGAATACTAATAATTCATTAACCCAAGTAAATTAGAAATCATTTCCTTCGACCTACATTTCTTTGAATTTCATATAAGTATATCACATGGAAATTTCCTTTATTCTTAGCATTTATACTTGAAAACCAAATTTCCATAATAGCACATTTACTCTCAATTTCGATCATATGATACTCACACACATGCATTTTAACCTCAAACATACATAACGTAGTTCTCATAGTATTAGCTTGACTCAAGAAATGTCAATATAACATACCTTGCATGCTTACCTGAGCCATTGACTCAATAAATTAGCTTTAATTTGCCTTGAACAAATATTCGGTTTCTCTTTTGTAAAACACATCACCGGCATCAAGCCTGCTAGGCGCAAAGGCCCGATAAGTAGCACCGACATAAGGCCTACTAGGCATAAAAGCCCGATAAGTAACACCGGCACAAAGCCTGCTAGGCGTAAAAGCCCGATAAGTAACACCGCACAAAGCACCGCTAGGCGTAAAAGCCCGAAGCAAATCAATGTAATCAAACATTCTCCACACACTCTTCATAACTATTATATACATATGTCCAATTCAATTGGGCTCGTTCACATTAAACCAATAAAATCACTATATCATTATGCAATCCAACAATTTATTTCACATAACCAACTTTAATCATCGACCTACTATGCCTCTATACATTCGGCCATAATATAAATAGGTACAAAAATTCAGCAATTCACATTATTGTATATAATCATAATTAAATCGTTAACATATTTTAGCTAAAGGACTTACCTCGATTGTTGATAGTCCGTGTAAATTGGCTATTCAAGAACCTTTCTTTTGCCTCGATCTAGTTTTTTCTCTTTTTGTTCCCGATCTAAGAAATGTCAAATAAGTTTTATTTACATTCATTCCATCCATTCGCTCAACAAAACAAAAATGCACATAGCTTAATTTAAGAAAAACTAGGAACCGAATTTCCTACTTCATTTATTTAATTTAAAACAATAATCACACAAAATTTTAAGCATTCAACTTAATCAATTTAACTCACAAAGACACATAATACTAATTGCAACCAATTGGGATTTCTCCTCAATGGCCGAATGATCATTAGGTCCCTAGAATTCTCTAAAATTCTTCCTTCTATCGCTTTACCCTTCCTCTAATTTACTTCAAGCAATCGACTCTTATACTTAGCTCTCCCAATAACTATATCTAAGTATAACTAATCATCCATGGCCAATTACACTATACATGTATTACCAAACATCAAAACAATAGAAAAGAGTTCATGAATGGTGATCTCACATTCGGCCGAATATAAGGGCATCCCCATGCCTAAATTTAAAACAATTTTCTTACAAGCTCAAGCTACTTCTTCTCATATTATCTAAGTTTATTAACAAACCAAATCATAAATCATCACCATGGCCGAACTTCATCATGCCTAACATTATCAATTTCTACTTGTTTTCAATGGTGATCAAAGAAATCAACCAATTTCAAAGATGGATTGTTAAGTTAAAGTTCAAAATCTCACCTTGCTCAACACATGCAACCAGCCGAATGAAGAAGATGAATTTTCTTCTCTTCTTGAAGATAGTTTCGGGTGGAAGATGAATGAAGGAAGAGAAATGAAAATAATTTCCTTTTTGTTTAAATCTATTAACACATTATTTTAGCATGCTTTTAGTATAATAATACTTAAATTATAATATACTTAGAAAACATAATATTTTTGGCATGCTTATAATATAATAATGCTTAAAAAAATATTATACTAAGACAATAGATTATTTATTGCATGCTTACCGTCCACCATATTAAATATGGGGAATTTGACATGCAAATCCCTATGTTTAATAAACAAGTCACTTAGCTTTTTTAATTCATGCTCACTACATTGGTCTTCTTAGCAATTTAATCCTTTTAGCCAATAAAACGCTCAAACGTTTAAATTCTTCTACAAAACTTTCACATACATAAATTCACCTATAATAGACACAAGATATAATATTAAAAATATTTATCGGGTTCGGATTCGTGGTCCCGAGACCACCGTTCCGATTAGGGTCAAAACTGGTCTGTCACAATACAAGCCCACACATTTCATTTGTTTCACATTTTAGTCCCTCAAAAATTTAATTTTGCAATTTAGTCTAAATTACTCAAATTCATCAAAAATTCAAAGACAAAACTTGTAAATCTAACACATATATTTCATATTTCATCATCATACATCAAAAACCACAAGATATCATCAATGGAAAGACCCAAAATCATCATCAAAATCATAAATTGTTACATGGGTTTTGAAGTACACAAAGCAACGATCTCAAAAACGTAAAAATTATCAAAAACCGAACAAATCACATACCTAAATTCAATCTCCAAAGTGCCGAATATGATAAGCTTTTGTTTATTTTCCTTCTTCAACTTTCGGCCAAGCAAAAATATAAAGATGACAACTTGTTTTAATATGTTTTATTTAACAACTTGTTTTAATATGTTTTATTCAACTTATATTACTTTATTACTTATTTACTTTTTTAACCTTTAATAATAATATTATATAACATAATTTCCAAGGTCATTTAAGACCATGTATCATCCACTATCTTTAAGGTGGGATACTTTCCCTTTAAGGACACCATATTAAAAAGCCACTATCAAATTAGCACTTTACACTTTAATTTGTAACTTTTACACTTTACGCGATTAAATCCTTTTATTTAATCGGACACCTAAATGACAAAATTAAAACACGAAAATTTAGCACAAACAAATTCACACATAATAAATACGAAAAATAATTTTAAAATATTTTTCAAACTCGAATTTGTGGTCCCAAAACCACTTTTTCGATTAAGGTCAACATCGGCTCCCCTTAGGTATTTTCCTCCTCAAAAATATTACCGGTAAATACGTTTGGATAACGCCCTTTCATTGTATTCTCTGACTCCCAAGTTGCCTCTTCAACTTAGTACTTTTGCCACAGTACTTTGACTAACAAAATTTTCTTATTTCTCAATTCTTTTATTTCACGAGCTAGAATACAAATCGGTTCCTCTATATCAAGCTGAATCTCAACCTCTGTCGAGCAAATCACTTGTGAAGGGCCGGATCGACATCTACGGAGCATCGATGCATGGAATACATTATGGATCTTTTCTAGCTCATGTGGCAACTGCAATCTATAGGCGATCGGTCTAATACGCTCTATGATCTTATATGGCTCGATGAATCTCAGACTCAACTTGCCTTTACGACCGAATCTGCGTACTTTCTTCCACTGTGAAACTTTCAAAAATACTTGATCTCTGATCTGGAACTCAATGTCTTTACGTTTCAAATCTGCGTATGACTTTTGACGATCTGATGCAACTTTCAAACTATCACGGATTACTTCCACTTTCTTTTCAGTTTATTTAATCAAGTCAACCCCGTGTATCTTATTTTCACCAAGCTCGGTCCAGTACAATGGTGTACAACATTTATGACCATACAAAGCCTCGTAGGGTGCCATCTTGATACTAGATTGAAAGCTATTATTGTAAGCAAATTCAATCAGAGGTAAGTATTGTTCCCACGTACCTTCGAACTCAATGATGTAACATCTCAACATATCTTCAAGTATCTGAATGATCAGTTCAGACTGACGATTTATCTGCGGATGAAAAGTTGTGCTAAAGTGCAATTTCATACCCAGAGAATCTTGTAGCTTTTTCCAAAACCGCGATGTAAATCTCGGGTCTCTGTCCGAAACAATAAAAATTGGCACACCATGTAATCTCACAATTTGGAATACATATAACTCAGCAAGCTTATCGAGCGAATAATCCGTACGAACTGGAACAACGTGAGCTGATTTGGTCAATCTATCCACTATAACCTAGATTGCAACTTTCTTGCTCGGTGTCATAGGTAAACCAGATACAAAATCCATAGTGACTCTGTCCCATTTCCATTCAGGTATCATAATCGGCTGAAGTAACCCAGAAGGTACCTGATGTTCGGCATTTACTTATTGACAAACTAAGCAATTTGAAACAAATTCTGATATGTCTCATTTCATATCAGGCCACCAATAGTATTGTTTCAGATCGTTATACATTTTCGTGCTACCCGAATGAACAGATAATCGACTGCTATGAGCTTCATTCAATATCATTTGAATCAACTTTGAATTCTTTGGAACACATATTCGGTATTTGAATTTCCAACAGTCATTCTCATCAATTCGAAACTCTGATTCAACATCACTTCCACACTGAGCTCGTTTTTCCAACAAATCTTTATCAACTTTTTAGGCATCACCAATTTGTTGAACAAACAACGGTCTTGCTTTTAAATCGGCTACTACTGAACCATCATCAGACATAACCATATGCGCGTTCATTGCACGTAGAACAAATAATGACTTTCGACTAAAAGCATCTGCAACAACATTAGCTTTTCCTGGATGGTAGTCAATCACTAGCTCATAATCTTTCAACAGCTCTAACCATCGGCGTTGTCTCAAATTCAAATCTTTTTGAGTCATCAAATATTTCAGGCTTTTGTGATCTGAATAAACATGACATTTCTCACCGAATAGATAATGACGCCAAATCTTCAACACGAACACAATGGCTGCTAGTTCCAAATCATGTGTCAGATATTTTCTTTCGTGTGGCTTCAACTGTCTCGAGGCATAAGCTATGGCTTTGCCTTCCTGCAGCGAAACACAACCCAAACCATTGAAAGATGCATCACTATAAATAACAAATTCTTTACCCGATTCAGGCTTGACTAATACTGGAGCTTCGGTCAAATGAGCTTTCAACTGATCGAAACTTTTCTGACACTTTTCTGACCACTCGAACTTAACATCTTTCTGTAACAGCTTTGTCAACGGTGTAGCAATCATAGAAAAACCTTTCAGAAACCATCTGTAGTAACCAGCGAGTCCTATAAAGCTTCGAACTTCAGAAACATTTTTCAGTGGTTTCCAATCAAGTATACCCGATGCTGAAACAACATGGCCCAGGAAACTGACTTCACGTAACCAGAATTCACACTTACTAAACTTTGCATACAACTATTTATCTTGCAAAGTTTGTAACACAAGTCTCAGATGCTCAGCATGCTCAGTTTCATCTTTGGAGTAGATCAAAATATCATCTATAAACACTACCACAAACTGATCCAAATACTGTCTGAAAGTCAGATCCATCATATCCATAAAAATAGCAGGTGCATTAGTATGTCTGAAAGGCATAACCAAAACTCCATAGTGTCTGTACCTCGTCCGAAAAGCAGTCTTTGGCACATCAGAGTCTTTGACTCGCAACTGATAATAACCCGATCTCAAATCTATCTTTGAAAACACTGAAGCCCCTTTCAGCTGATCAAACAAGTTGTCAATCTGTGGCAACGGGTATTTATTCTTTATAGTCATCTTATTTAGCTGTCGGTAGTCAATACACATTCGTATAGTTCCATCTTTCTTTTTCACAAATAAAACTGGCGCACCCCAGGGAGAGAAAATCGGTCGTGCAAAACCTCTATCCGTTAACTCTTACAACTGTGCTTTCAACTCTTTCAATTCAGTCGATGCCATTCTATACGGAGCTATTGAAATTGGAGTCGTTCCCGAAGCTAACTCAATACCAAACTCTACCTCTCGAATAGATGGCAAACCCTGTAATTCTTCAGGAAACATATCCGGGTATTCGTTCACAACTGGTACAGATTCAATCTTCTTTTCAGTCACTTTACTATCAAGCACATAAGCAAAGTAAGCTTCATAACCTTTTCTCACATGCTTCCGAGCTAACATCGACGATATTATTGCTGGTAACCCATTCAGATAATTAGATTTGATCCGAATAATTTCACTATTCTGACATCTCAAATCAATGGTCTTTCTTTTGCAATTAACAACGGCATCGTGCAAAGTCAACCAGTCCATACCCAAAATTATATCAAATTCGTCAAAAGGCAACAACATCAAATCAACTGGAAAACATGAATCTCGAATCATTAACGAGCAATTTTACACACTTTATCAACCAATACACACCGGCCTAGGGGGTTTGATACTTGAATCACAAACTCAGTAGACTCAACAGGCAGAGTCTTACTGGATACTAACGTTTCACACACATAAGAATGAGTCGAACCAGGATCAATCAACGCAATAACACTAGTATCGTAAAGAGTGAAAGTACCAGTAATAACATCTGGGGAAGAAGCATCCTCTCGAGCGCGTATAACATAAGCTCTAGCAGGTGCACGTGCCTCAGATTGAACCGCTATATCTTTTGTTCCTCTCTGACTGCCACCTACATTACCTGAATGCCTGGGTGGTCTGGCTCCCGCTGACATGTTGCTCGGTCTCACATTCTGAACAGTGTTTTGGTCGGCTAACATTGGGCACTCCCGAATAAAATGATCCGTCGATCCACATTTAAAACATGACCGATCATGTAATCTACAACTCCCAGAATGCCATTTTCCATAATGCTTGCGCTCAACCCTGTTCTGTTGAACATTACCAACACTGGCAATTGAAGTGGCTCGTGAACCCATAGGAGGTCAGTCTCGTCTAGAAAAGTCTGAAGTAGTTTTATGTCGACTAGAATCATCTCTGAACTTCTTTGATACTGAGTGAAAAGTCTTACTCGATGATCTTTTACGAAAGTCTCTGGCTTTAAATTTAGCTTTTCTTTTCTCTTTTCCAAGCTCTTTGCTTTATAGGCTCGCTCAACAAGTACCACGAACTCTTTAATCTTAAGTATGTCAACCAGCAGTTTAATGTCTTCATTCAAACCATCTTCGAATGTTTTACACATGATAGCTTTGGTTGAAACACATTCACGGGCATATCGGCTTAGTTTCACAAATTTCCGTTCATACTCAGTTACGGTCATACGATCCTGCTTCAATTCCAGAAATTCTTTGTGTTTTTGATTGATGTATCTCTGGCTGATGTATTTCTTACGGAACTCAGTCTGAAAGAATTCCCAGGTCACTTTCTCTTTCGGAACCACCGATACTAGTGTATTCCACCAGTGATATGCGGTGTCTCGTAGTAAGGATATAGCACATTTTAAGCATTCATCCAGAGTACATGATAGCTCGTCGAACACATGGATAGTATTATCAAGCCACAGCTCTGCTTGTTCAGCATCATCATCATCATCATCATTAGCTTTAAACTCTTCGGCCCCGTGTTTTCTGATTTTATCTACAAGAAGCCTGTTAAATCTCATCGGATTAATCATCGGGGTTACCATAGGTGTCGAAGATGGATTATTCGGGGGTGGATGTTGTTGTACAACAGGATTAGTCCAGATATATTGAGTAAACCAGTCGTTCATCATTTGATAGAAGGCTTGCATAGCCTCCCCCCCATGAGCGGGATTAGGCACTATGCTCTCGACATCATCAGCTACGGCTCTATCGGGATCCATTTACTATATAAAAACACTTTTCAAATGTCAGAAGTCATCACACTATCGCATTATAAATTATGGCATGTATAGCTAGACTCACACGCGCTACAGTAGTCCTAGAATCGACTAAACCGTAGCTCTGGCACGAATCAAATGTAACACCTCTAACCCAATCCGTTGCCATATTAGGGTTACGAGGCGTTATCGGTCATAACACAGTTCACACAGATATTTATTACATTTCACAACTCAAAAATTAAATCACATCAATTTAAAACTTAATCAAATATCAAGTCTTAAAAATCATAACTTTCATAATCAAATTATAATCCAGCCTCTATCAAACCATATTATTATACCATGCACATATTTTTCATAATGTCAAAAACCATATCTAAACATAGTTGCCAAATCAATATCAACTTATTGCTTTAATCAATCCCTAACTATATCAATTCACATGTTATACGCATTAATCTAATATAAATTAACCACACGGCATACTAACCATACATACACATACACTCACTTATACAAACATCATTTCAAAACTAAATAAACTTCTTCTTTTGATACAAATATATGTGCATATGACCATATTGATTTAAACCGTATTGAACACAAATAATACTAAAAGTACACCCAAATCATATTCTTAAAAATACATACTCATAACCAGTCACTGAACTATTAATATGAGTCTAATACTTTAATCAAATATACTTACATTCATTAGTCACCATTTCTAGACCACCAATGCAAGCATACCATTTCAAATTAACTCAAAGTAACTATATCAAAAAGACAAATATCCACAGCATAGCATAACTACACATATTAATACAACCAATTCCATTATTAACATTTAACTAAACATTTAACTACATGTTTAAATCACCATTGTCGAACCACAAGTTAAGTAAAATCCATTATCTATATTTATAATTTATACTAATGCATGATTGAAGAATCATTATCATTATCATCATAAATGATCCACAACCAAAACATATCCGTCATCCATATACTAGGTTACCACACACATATATCATGACCAAAATTATTTAAACATCTAAACATTAACTCTAAGGACAAGCCATTTTCGCATGGCTATTTACAAGGACAAAATTCATCGGTCCAAAACATAATCTAGTCTATACATGCCACTTGTTCGAACATAGACTTTTAAAAGTACCGAAGGTTGGCGATAGAGTGGATGACTTCAATGACGACCCCCTTGAGCTCGTAGCTTACAACCAAAATCTATAAAATAGAATAACAAAAAAAAAAAACACACAAAGTAAGCTAACATAGCTTAGTAAGCCTTAAGGAAATTAAACAATTCAAATAAGCAATCAAACATTTCAAACATATCAAATTGTATCATTTATACTATACTTTAACACAAATAAATTTACCTTGGCCGAATAGACATAATTTATTATTTCATTACATATGGCCAAATATACTAACTCAATATATATATTACAACATATTGCCAAACATTCAAGCTCAATAAACATCACATATATGCTCATATCTAAAATCAATTCCATAATGTTCATACTATTTATTTACAAAGCCGAATACACTTACTAAAATTCACATATATTCTTCAATTGTATCACATTTGACTAGTAACAAATAACAATTTACTAATTTATCTTATCTCCCACAGCCAATAGGCTTACACATACCTGAACATTGAGCTCATTTACCGTATTTAAATTCCACATCATCAAGAATCTATTTAAGCATACACTTATATTAATTCACCAGCATAAAGCCTACTAGGCATAAAGCCCGATATTTCTCACCGGCACAAAGCCTGCTAGGCATAAAGCCCGATATCTCTCACCGGCACAAAGCCTGCTAGGCATAAAGCCTGATATCTCTCACCGGCACAAAGCCTGCTAGGCTTAAAGCCCGAATATCATATTTTTAAAGCTGTCTCACAACCAATTCATATATCAAACTTTTCTTGTACTTCATAATCTTTGTTCGAACTTTCAAATATTATAACTCAATCAAACTAAACTTAAACATATTAATTTTATAATTAATCAAATTCGGCTAACTCAATACTAATTTCCCAATTTCCAATTCAACATATTAATAATTAAAATATATAATTTACAATGTTTAATAGCTTAAAGACTTACCTCGGATATCGAGGGACGACAAAAATCGGCTATTCAACTATTTTTGCTTTTCCCTGATCCAAGTCCGATTTCTTTGGGTCTTGATCTAAACATGTTCAAGTTAAGCTCATTCAAACATATTTTCATTCAATTTAGTCCAAAAACACATAAATGGGCAAATTACAATTTTACCCCTAACATTTCACACTTTTTACAATTTAGTCTTTTTTGCACAAAACACAAAATACACAAAATTTAACCACACTATACAAGGGCCGAATTTTCCTAGTGTCCATACAAGCCCACACATTTCGTTTGTTTCACATTTTAGTCCCTCAAAAATTTATTTTGCCAATTTAGTCTAAATTACTCAAATTCATCAAAAATTCAAAGACAAAACTTGTAAATCTAACACATATATTTCTTATTTCATCATCATACATCAAAAACCACAAGATATCATCAATGGAAAAACATAAAATCATCATCAAAATCAAAAATTGAGACATGGGTTTTGAAGTACACAAAGTAACGATCTTAAAAACGTAAAAATTATCAAAACCCGAACAAATCACATACCTAAATTCAAGCTCCAAAGTGCCGAATATGCTAAGCTTTTCTTTATTTTCCTTCTTCAACTTTCGGCCAAGAAAAAATATAAAGATGACAACTTGTTTTAATATGTTTTATTTAACTTATATTAGTTTATTACTTATTTACTTTATTAACCTTTAATAATATTATTGTATAACATAATTTCCAAGGTCATTTAAGACAATGTACCATCCACTATCTTTAAAGTGGGATAATTTCCCTTTAAGGACACCATATTAAAAAGCCACTATCAAATTAGCACTTTACACTTTAATTTGTAACTTTTACACTTTATGCAATTAAATCCTTTTATTTAATCGGACACCTAACTGACAAAATTAAAACATAAAAATTTAGCACAAAATAATTCACACAAAATAAATACAAAAAATAATTTTAAAATATTTTTCAGACTCGGATTTGTGGTCCCGGAACCACTTTTCCGATTAAGGTCAAAATCGAGCTGTTACAGTATCAGCTATGCTAAGAAGTGTCATAAATGCCAGATTTATGGAGACAAAATTCATGTGCCTCCATCACCTTTGCATGTTATGACTTCCCCATGGCCTTTTTCCATGTGGGGCATGGATGTTATCGGACCAATCTCATTAAAAGCTTCGAATGGACATCGATTCATCTTCGTGGTAATTAACTACTTCACGAAATGGTTAGAGGCTGCTTCTTATGCTAGCGTCACTAAGTCAGCAGTCAGTCGGTTCTTGAAGAAGAGATTATTTGTCGATATGGAATGCCCAAGAGGATCATATCAGACAACGCATTGAACTTGAACAACAGTACGATAGCAGAGGTTTGTAGTCAATTTGGGATCAAACACCAAAACTCGTCTCCATATCATCCAAAAATGAACGGGGCAGTGGAAGCGGCCACCAAAATATCAAGAAGATAGTAGGGAAGATGACTGAGACCTATAAGGATTGGCATGAGAAACTACCATTTGCACTCTATGCTCATCGGACGTCTGTCAAAACCTCTACTGGGGCAACGCCTTTCTCGTTGGTCTATGGAATGGAGGCAGTTCTACCAATTGAAGTGGAAATACCTTCTCTGCGAGTTTTGTCAGAAAAAAAGCTAGATGAAGCTGAATGGATTTAGGCTCGGTATGATCAGTTGAACTTAATTAAAGAAAAGAGGCTAAGAGCTATTCGTCACAGTCAGATGTACTAAAAACGAATGATGCGAGCCTATGATAAAAAAGTTCGCCCAAGAGAATTTCATAAGGGAGACCTTGTACTAAAAAAGATTCTTCCTATACAAAAGGATTTCAGAGGAAAATGCATGCCGAATTGGGAAGGACCATATGTGGTGAAGAAGGCTTTCTCTGGAAGAGCACTGATCTTGACCGAAATGGATGGGAAAATTTTACCCAATCCTGTGAACTCGAATTCAGTACAGAAGTATTTTTCTTGAAAAGGAGAATAGGCCAAAGTGAAAACCTGCAAAGGGCACTTTGAGTTTCAAAAAAAAAAAATGGAGAGGCCAAGGTGAAAACCCGTAAAAGGCACCTTGAGACAAAGGGGTTTTGAGTTGAAAACTCGAAAAGGGCAGCTCAAATTCTGAATGGACACGCAGTCATCTTCCTACACTTGAATCAATAATGAAATGAAGAATGTTGCATATTGGGGCATCAACAAAGTACTTTGGGTCTTCTAAACACATGTTGAACTCAAGGCAGTATTCATAAAAGTTTGTATATAGAAGCTCAATCGGCGATATCTAGGGCATCTTGGGATTCTTTTTCTTCTCAAAGATATGTTCTCAGATAATTTTCTTTGTATTTCTGATAATTTATTCAATTTTAACTCTTTTTGAGATAAATTTGTTACCCATTATTCATAAATGTGTTCCATTAAAATAATGATAGACGAACTAATAATTTCACAAAAAGAAGTTCTACATATTACTTTGGAAATTTCTAGATAAGACAGGAGCTGAAACAGGACAATTGTTTAGAATTTCCATGTGCATAGAAATATTTGAGGAAGAAGAGTCTGGATAGAGACTATTTCTCTGAATTCTTGGTCCAAATGATAATTGGACAAAATAGTGACTTGATGTGATAGCATTCGGGGAGTGGGGTGATGAACTAAGAAACCGTAAATTGTGGTGGAATGGGTTGAATTCGAAATAAACTTTATACCCCAAAAATTTCAGATGGGTCAGATTGAAAAAGTTTCAATTCTCATTGTGGTGGGATGATACAAGCCTGGTGTTCTCAAGATCCAAGTAGAGTTGGCTCAGAAATTACATTGGGGCAAGCTTGTTGAGCAAAACATGATTGAAGAAAAAATGAGTGATAATGCCTAGAGTAGGAATCATACTCGTGATAATGCCTAGAGTAGGAATCATACTCATAATATTTTTGTATCATAGCAAATTTCATTAGGAGCATTTGATTCATTTCAATCATTGCATCCTTATCCTAATCCTTCGAAAGGAATCATTTTCATAACATGTTACATGTAACTAGAATCATTTGATTTATTCTAATCATAGCATCTTACTCATGTGACAAAAACATGCGAAACCGAGTCTATAGGACATGTCCCTCAATGAACGGTGTAGCAATATCGGTGAGTTTACAGACGATCTTATCTCCCTAAATTTATAGGAAGCAGATCGAAGACACTTTCAGTCTTATCTCCATGAAGTTGTAGTGGAGTAGACTGAAGACAGACGATCTTATCTTCCTGAAGTTGCAGGAAGCAGATCGAAGACACTTTTAGTCTTATCTCCCTGAAGTTATAGTAGAGTAGACTGAAGATAGACGATCTTATCTTCTTGAAGTTGCATGAAGTAGATCCAAGACAGTTTCAGTCTTATCTCCCTGAAGTTGCAGTGGAGTAGTCTGAAAACAGAAGATCTCATCTTCCTGAAGTTGCAGGAAGAAGATCTAAGACATTTTCAATCTTGTCTCCCTGAAGTTACAGTGGAGTAGATTAAAGACAGGCGATCTTATCTTCCTGAAGTTGCAGGAAGCAGATCAAAAGACACTTTCAGCCTTATCTCCTTGAAGTTGCAGTGGAGTAGATTGAAGGCAAACGATCTTATCTTCCTGAAGTTGTAGGAAGCAGATCAAAAGACACTTTCAGCCTTATCTCCCTGAAGTTGCAGCAGAGTAGACTGAAGACAGAAGATCTTATCTTTTTGAAGTTGCAGAAAGCAAATCAAAAGCACTTTCAATCTTATCTCCCTGAAGTTGCAGTGGAGTAGACTGAAGATAGAAGATCTTATCTTCCTGAAGTTGCAGGAAGTAGATCAAAAGTACTTTCAGCCCTATCTCCCTGAAGTTACAGTGGAGTAGACTGAAGACAGAAGATCTTATCTTCCTGAAGTTGTAGGAAGCAGATCAAAGGTACTTTCAGCTTTATCTCCCTGAAGTTGCAGTGGAGTAGACTGAAAATAGCATATCGAAGATGCTAGTCTGATCTTCTTGAAGTTGCAGTGGAGCAGATTAATAGATAGTGGATACTGCCTTCCTGAAGTTGCAGTAAAAGCAGATTGAAGCTATCAGACCCATTGAAATCAAGATGAAGTTCCAAATACCGTTGAAGTTGCAATGGAGTTGGAGCCATTTGAAGAAGACGAGGACAAAGAAGTCAAGACTCGAAAAGACCGAGCAAAATTGGTCCTTTTATAGTCTTTGCTCTATTCCCGTTACACGACAATGAGCAAAGAGGGGCAGCTGTTATAGGCCCAATTTGCCCGGGATGAAATAAACAAAAATAAAAAAACCAAAACAAAAAACAAATATAATGTCCATTGTCCTTTTACAGAGCCCAAAATTTAATGGCCCAAATATTAAAAATTAAGCCCAACATCTAAGCTGCCTACCCAGTTCCAATACCCAAAACAAGCCCAGTCCCAATACCTCAAATAGGCCCATTACCCGATTAGCCCAACAGACCGTAACCCAACTGACACCTAAACCTGTGACCCACTAACCCAAAGCCTATACAGCCCAAAGGAGCCCAAATCTTCAGCAATCAGGAAACCTAGGGTTTCCTAGGCTTCTTGGAAACCCTTGCGCTGCAAGAGCCAGCATCCCAATCGTCACGCCGCAAGCTTCACCCCAGCCTTTGCGCCGCAAGCTTCGTCCGGCCTTTGATCGCGCTGTGATTCGCACCCAAATCACTCCACCACAAAGATCAACGCCTTTCACATGCGAAAAAGGAAAAAATGGGAGCAGCAAACATGGCAACAAATATGCCAGAATCAATATTTCTTTTTTTTTTTCGTTTTCTCTTTCGGGTTATAAAAACCCATCAAATCTGTAAACAGAGACACGAATAGATACAAAAACAAGAATACAGAGAATAAAAGCAAAAAAGTTCATTGAAACAGAATATAGAGTTTTTTTTACAGAGGTGATTTTTTATTTTTATCTTTATTTTGTGCATATTTTATATAAAATAGTACTAAAATAAAGGAGAACGAGGAAACTACCTTTGAAGTGGAGGTTTTTAACCTCCGGCCACCGCCAGTGGTGGCGCGTACGGCGCGTGGGGTGGAGGCCTCCTAAACCCGATGACCTGGCTCTATCAGAAAGGGGAGACTCTTTGAGAGTGTTTTTAATTTTTTTTTTTTTAAACGGAAGACTGAATGATTTTTTGCCTAAGTTTTAGCTTATATAGCTATGATAAAACGGCGTCGTTTATGCTTAAGCCAATAAGCATTAAAACGACACCGTATAAAGCCTCTGACCCGAACCCGACCCGATGGGCAAAGAGATCCGTGTGTTTTTATGTCGATGGTATATTTGCGGAATAGAGTCTTCCAAATTTTCAATTTGTTTAATCTAGTTTTTATTATTTTCTAATTTATTCCTCAAAGTTTGTTCAGATTTTAATTTAGTCTCTTGGGCTATTTAAAGGCCAGTAACAGAACGACACCGTTTTGAAAATGAGGCATAATTGCCCAATTGATCCTTGCATTTTCGGTGCGTATTTAAATATTGTCCTTTTTTATTTTAAATTTATTTTTTAAATTATTTTAATTTAATCCTTACCCATTTTTTTGTTTATTCTTTTTATTTTTCATTTTGCTTGTATTTTTTAATTATTTTAATATAATGTATATATTATCATTATTTATTATTTATATTTCTCACTGTTATCCATATATTTTTTTATTAGTTATTATATCATATTTTATTTTTATATCATATTATTATATTATATTTTATATAGCGTTTTGATTATTTTATCATATTATATTATTCTTATTATTTGCATAAAATTCGTATATATATATTTTATATGTATTATTTATCATTTTAGTTGTTTAATATTATATATAATTTGTAATTTATACATTAGTTATTATATTCTATTTTTAAGATCTTTTATATTATACAATACTATATTAATATCATATAAAATTTTATTTTTGTATAAAATTTATTTTTATTGTATAACATGATACATTTATACTATTTATATTATATTTTTTAAATATTTTTGTTTAAAACTATTATATATTATTTATAATGTATTATCTTTTATATGCATTAAATTATATATTTATTATAATATTTTTCTTATACTTTATTTTTTATATTGTTATATATATTAATTGTTTTATAAGATTATTATTTTCTTATTTTCTTATTTTGTTTTGTTATAATACTTGTTTAGTGTTTAAATATATCTTCCTCTTTTTTGTTTAATTTTTGTTATTTCATGAAAAATTTTAATTATTGCTATTTATTTTATCTCATGTTTATCTGTTTATATTCTTTTAATTGTTATCATTGCTTAACATAGATCTTTTTATATTCATTCATGTCATATTCTTTTATTATTTATTGTTAGAATAATTTGTAGTTACGTAGAATTATTATTAAAAATGTATGTTGTAATGTATTCATACAATGTCCTACTCAAATCATTTTTATAAAAATACCTTTTGAATTAAAGCATTTTATTCAAATATTTTACGGTGATATGTGATATTTAGGGACTTCGAGAAGAATTGTGCCCTAACTTATTTGGTTTCAATTTTCCTCGTAGAACTTAAGATATTAGATATCCCTTCTCTTTTAAAATTGAAACTTACAAATTTCAAATAAAAAAAAACTTATTCTTGGGAATTCAAAACGTTGTGTCCTAACTTACTGGATATGATGTTTTGTGTCTCGAGGTAGGAATTTTCTAAGTAAAGACGCGCCTATTTTCGAAATCATGAGATGTTGTATCCTAACTTACTGGATGTAATATTTTATCTCTTCGAGATAGGCAAGTCTTAGTTTTTCTTCTAATAAAAGGATCTTATTTTTAAAAATTTCAAATCTACAATATTAGGACATGATTTTATCGATTAGGTACTAATTTTTGGGCGTTATGAGGGTGCTAACCCTTCCTCATACGTAACTGACTCCCGAACCTATTTTTTTGTTTTTTGTAGACCAAAATCAGTATTTTAAAATAAAATGATTTCCAAGGTGATCCAATCACACCTAAGTAAAAAGGGATTGGTGGCGACTCCCATTTTTATTTTTAAAAGTCGATCCCCGTTTTTTAAATCAACTTTAAAATAGTTTTGACAACGTACAATGTCTATCTTTAGGCTTTGCACCCTCCGAAAGTCGGGCCTTGAAAGAGGAGATGATGAATATAAACCAACGTGTGGAGGGCTTGAGACAGTACCTGCTGGAAGAAGCTAAGAAAAATCAGTTTCAACAGGTTGAGAGATCAAGTCCTGGGGGACCTGATGGAGTACATCATAAATAACTATTACATATATATGTATGTATGACCTTGTTGGTATCTTTCTCCTTCTCTCTCTCTAGAAATGGAGAAAAAATAATCAAAATGTGGGTTTCTTTTTTAGTTGAATAAAAGAAGGGACATAAGACACCCATTGTTGTACACTTGTGAAGATATCCTTTTCTCATAGGACTCTTTTTTAGGTTTACATATGCTTCAGCTATCTTTATGTTTTGATCAGCTAAATTTGTAGATAATAAGCAAAAAGAGAAAGAGAAAATTAAATGACATGTAAGTTAGGGTATTCCACTCTATAGCTATAGCATGAGGAATTCATCCCTTATAAAGAGTTAAAGTAGGCATTAAAGGTATAAATGAAAAGGCAACCCCTTCAGCAGCCACTTAAGTTGAAACGTCAAAGCTCAAGCACCATGTTCATACAAGCCTGCAGTATTTATCAGTTAAATTTTAATTAAAAGAAACCATACTCCATAGATTTTAAAATGGAAAGATGACTAAAATTTATTAATTAAGCAGTTGAATTTGTATTGAGCAATATTGAATTTGGTCTTCAGCCAGCCCTGTGTTAAGAAGAACATAATCTTACTTATCAACTATAATAAATTAATGTCATACGTCGACGAAGTCAAAAATAACTTTTTGAGGAATAAAATTGAATTATAATTTTTTTTAGTCAAAATGTAATTGTATTATTATAATAATATATAACTTTAGATTGATTAAACTATATTTCTATCAGAAGTCCCTTACTTATGGCATTGCTTGTAATAACCCGGTACAATGGTGGTTTCAAGATTTCGTTTTAGTGAACCAAACTTATAAATAATTAATAAAAATATTTACTGAGCTATGTTATAAGAGAATTGAATTAAGGATAGGTAATTTATTTAATTTAAAATTTTAATCTTGTCCAATAACTAAATTATAAAATTAGATCGCTATAGATTTTAATTAAAAAATAGTTCAGGGACTAAAATTGCTAATAGCCTGAAAGTCTAAAATGAGAAGAAAACATGCCAAATTTATGGATAGGAAACGTGAGGGGTTCTCTGAAATTATTATTAATTATAAATAAAGTAAAAAAATAAATGTCAAATGAGTTGAGTGGAAGGAGAGAGAAGATCTTCTCCGGCCTTCCACGTACAAAAGAAAGAAAAGAAACATAAAAACATTTGCTAAGGGATTTCAAGCTTTAATCCACATATTACTATCGACGGACTAGTTTCCTCAAGAGTGAAGGAAAAAGTTAAAGCCACCGATGAATAATTCAAAATTCCTTGTAGATAATCTTTATAACTGAACTTATTATTTATTTTCTCTTCTATTTTCACTGTTAGGTAAATTGACAAAACAAAAAAAGTTACACATGAGTGACTGACTAGAAATACAATATTGAGATTGATTATTGTGATAGAGAGTTAAATTGTATGAAATTTGAAATAGAATAATTTAGTAAAATAGCACATTTGGTTTGAACATGAGATGAATCGAGCGATGTTTTATATGAAATGACATTCCGCGGAAGAATTTTTGTTGTTGATATCAATAGATTGAAAACTAAATTTAGAATGAAATTGGATTATTGGTTGTCATAGTAATTGTTGGGCAAAGTTGAGAACAATTAATGAGTTATAGAATTGAGTAAAAAAAATTGCTTCGACTATAAGTCGATGAGTGCTAGGCGCATTTTTCTTTGGA
Organism: Gossypium bickii; assembly: GCA_025503065.1. NCBI lineage: Eukaryota > Viridiplantae > Streptophyta > Magnoliopsida > Malvales > Malvaceae > Gossypium > Gossypium bickii. Next base: position 26,247,141 of record CP106714.1, on the reverse strand, counting down.
CGTTCCAACCGTGTGGCTTTCTCAATTACTACTTCGGCTGAGTCAATAGGTGCCATGCACAAATTGCTTACATCAAATGTTCTAATATAGAATTACTTCAACTATAGGTCAATGAGTGTCGTGTGTGAATATGATATGCAAATTGTGCAAGTATACACATCAGATCAAGTAATAAAGTAATAAGTAAGATCGTCTCCACAGGGATTGGATTAGGTATAAAAGTGGTCAAGTTATTATAACAAATTATGATTAATGCTATGGCAAAACAAAGATAAGTATGTAGTGGTAGTTTAAAGGAATAATAATGTGTGCTAAATATGTATTGACTAATACTGGAAAATGCTAAGGCAAAGCAAGAGTAAAAATGAAGGCAATTACGAGAATAACTAAGTGAATAATATGTAACAAACAAGTAATTGTTTTGGAATAACTATGTGGTTGTTTAAAGGAATAAAGGATAAAGGATATATGATGTTGCTTTGGAAGGTCGGGATTACTAAGAATCTACCATTTCTATCAATAATGCCTCAGCAAAATATACTCAATCTACTGCTCAGAAGAGTTCTAAAGTGGTCAGTTCTTTCGAGAGCAAAAACCTCAAGTTACCTTGCCTGAAGCGATTTATGCCTATAGGCCTTTAGCATGGTATCCTACACTATTTTGTTTTCTTTCCATGAACGCTACTTTATGTTTAAAGTCTACTACAAGTATCAAAAAGTACTTGCTCATATCATTCAATTTCAGTCCAACTAATCTAACCTTTTCAGAATTAGATTAACTTATGGGCAAGCTGCACAATCATCTAAGTCTAAGGATTGCACGCATACAATTTAGAAATAAAAATAGTTGAATGAAACATTAAATTAATTCAGATCTATGCTTCAACCATTAAAGGAAATAAATGTTTCATTATGTAATCCCAACCTTATGAGATTTAGCTCATGGGTTGGCAAGTAAAATTCAAAACCAAAATATCATCCAACATCGTTTCAATCAAATCAATTCACGAGGAACAAAGTAAGAAACACAGAAGAACTTCGGGAAGACAAATTTCGCTTGTCCAGTTCACACTCAAGCGGATCTCCACACCCCTTAGGGTTTCCTCTTTTGGCTTTTTATAAGCTTTTTCTCTAGGGTAAATCCAATAGCCCATGATATTTTCTCCTCTTTTTTAGGCCAAATTTTTTGGTACAAGTAGAGTTGGGTTGAGACTGGTATGCGTTGAGTGTTGACTCGGTCATCTTCCTGGAATTGCCACAGCATATAAAACCTTCACTCCTTTGTTTCTTTCTCTACATCTCGCACCAACCAAACCACCAAACACAACAGTTCCACATGCAATTAAAAGTACCTAACATTTAAACACATTCCAAACTTCTAATGCAATGATAAAAATACTAATGAAATGTCCTAAAATGCAACTAAATGTACCTAAATACAAGCAATTAACTAGGTCTAAAGGCATGAAATATAAATCTTTTTCAAAGTTATTAATAAGCACTCGACACGTTAACCATCAGACGTATCAACGAGTATTGGGCACGATTATTGGTTTAGACGAACCAATGAGCATTGGGCGCAATTTGTTTAGTTCGAGACGTACCGATGAGGCATTGAGTGTCGAATCATGGCATTAGTAAGATCCTTAAATTAGTTCGGATCCGAGCTATGTATTAGTGAATATAAATGTTGAACAAGAATGGTTTATTCAAATTGGAAATGCAATGCGATATGATGAAATGAGACAAAATCGAATAAAGTTGCATACATCGTTACCATAAAGTGTTAATAAGTTCGTTAAAATAAATTGGTTACTTGAAATATCACATTTGATTTATTTGGGATACATGTGTATATTAATGTATTGGATAAACTTTGATATGAAACATACTTGAATTGGTATATGGAAGAAACAAATCAACTGAGACCAATGTAATAGCCCGTTTTTAGTCAAATCAGAACAGTGGTTTCGGGACCAGAAATCCAAATTCAAAATATTTATTTTATTATTTTTCTAATGTCTACAGTATGATAGTATTTAATTAGTTAATTTGGTGAAAAGGACTAAATCGCGTAAAATGTAAAATTTGTGTTCTACTAGCTAAAGGTGCTTAATAGCTATAGAACCTTAAAGTTAAGGTCCTTAAGTGGTAATTAACCCATTTGAGAGTTAATGGATGATGGTGGCTTGGTATGTGGTAAAAATATTAAGTATGTTACAGGTCAAATATGTAAATTGATTTTTAATGGTTAATTAAATTAAAACCAAAACAAAAGTTCATATTTTATTTCTTATTCTCACTGATTGAAGAACAAAGCCTAACCATTTTTGTGTTAAAATTTCAGCAACCTCTTTTCCATCAGTTAAGGTATGATCTTTAATCCGATTTTGATGATTTCTATGTTTTTGAGGTCGTTGCATCTAGTACTAGCTAGCCCAGGGACTTATTTACAAAACTATTAAAGATTTTGAATAATGCCATTGATGAACACATGTGTGTTTTGATGTTTAATGATAGATTATGAAAGTTTGTTGTGAATTATACAAGTTTTATAAAGTGATTTTTAGTGAAAATGCAAAATAGGAATTTAATTGAGAAATGTGTAATGTAGTGGTTAAATGTGTGAAAAAAGTGATAAATATGGGCTGCTAGGAGTCTTATAGGAATTCGGCTATAATGGGTATTAAAGAAATTTCAAGAAATTGGGATTTTGTGTAATAAGGACTAAATTGTGAAAGTGTGAAAGTTTAAGGGTAAAAGTGTAAATATACCTTAAAGAGTGTTTTGGACTAAATTGAATGAATAGATGATTAAATAAGTTAATTTTAAATATATTTAGACCAAGAAAAGTGAAATACGGACTTGGATCGGGGAATAGATAAAGTTATCGACTAATCGACTAGATTTGCTGTTTTCACATCCGAGGTAAGTTTGTATGTAATAGATTACATTGTAAATGTATTTTAAATGCTTTGATATTGCATAAATTGTGAATACGAGACTTTGGGCAAGTTTGATAATGACTCGATGATAATTAAACATTCAAAACCCTGGTTGAACCTTAGGAATAGGTTAGGATACTAGTGACATGTCATTAAAGGAACTTCATTAATTTGGCTTCGGGCCATGATGTTAGCACTTTGTGTGCGAGATACATTGATTTGGCTTCGGGCCATGATATTAGCACTTCATGTGCGAGATAAGTTGAGTTGGCTTCGGGCCATGATATTGTCACTCCGTGTGCGAGACTCCTGAGTATCCGACTTCTATTCCAAATGGTTCAACGGGAATAGAAGATGTGAATTGGTGAGAAATAGATATGTATCAATACAGGTATGTACGGAAGCTATTCTAGTAACGAGCTAAAGGAGGTTGAGAACTTTTGAGTTACTATGTGGTTAAATTTTATGTTAATTTAGTGATTGATGCTTTAATGCAGTATATGTTATCTATTTGAAATGCTAATGAATGATGAGATTATTTCATATTTATATACGAACTTACTAAGCTTTATAGCTTGCTTTATTTATTTTCTTCTATATTTTATAGTATTTCAAAGCTAGCTCGGATTCGGGGATCGTCGGAGATTTGATCACACTATCTTATTATTGATTTGGTACTTTTAAGCTTATGTTTTGAGTATATGGCATGTATATAGACTTTGAGTCATTTTGTTTATGTTTGGTGATTATGTTTTGAGACTCCTGGTGTTGAAATTGAAGTGAAGTCAGTATGTTTCAGACGGTCTCACACACGGGCGTGTGATCGACCGTGTGGTACAGGTCAGTATACCCCCTTAATTGGCACACGGCCTAGTACATAGGCGTGCGACTTGGTCGTGTGGCACAAGTCAGAGGGTTACACGGGGTCGGACACGGCCTACCACACGGCCATGCAGACAGGTGTGTGTGGCCACTTCGAAGGGCACACGGGCTAGACACACGAGCGTGTGGTTGGCCGTGTGACCCAAGTCAGTAACCTCACTTGTTTGGACACGAGGAAGGACATAGGCTCGGATACGGCCATGTGCTCCCATTTCAAATGTCCACACGGCCTGTGACACGAGCATGTTTGGTGGTGTGTGAGACACACGGCCTGACCATATGAGCATGTGTCCCCTGTTTTGAGAAAAATTTTCTAAGTGTGGAAAAACTTCCCAAGTTATCGGTTTAGTCCCAAACCACTCTCAATGCATGTTTAAGGCCTCGTAGGCTCATTTAAGGGACACTATAATTGATTGTGATTGAATTGTATTCAAATTGATAAATTATATATGAAATGTATGTTTAAAAGTGTTGTAAGTCTGGGAATGCTAAGTAACCCTATTCTGACGGTGAATACAGGTGAGGGGTGTTACATCCAATCATCTAAATTTCATGCTATATTGAATGAGTTATAGTAATACCATTGGAATTATTACTCACCAAAGGATCTTGTTTCCTATGCAGGCTAGGTGTATTTTGAGATCTTATACTCAGAGTCGTTAGCATCCAACCGACAAATCCTAGACTCAACAATATTTGTATATTTTGATTTGTTTCAAATTGGCATGTAATTGGTTTTTAGTAGAGTCATTTTGTTATATTTATATATGTGTGACATGAAAATTTTAACTTTTGGTTGCAATAATTATAATGTTATTAGTCAATTAAATGGTTTTAATGTGATACGCTTAGTTTCAGGTATGCTTCGGAATATTGAAGTGCTAGGAATTAATTTGGGAGATGATTTCAATATCGATATATTGTAAAATCTGAATTTTGTAGGAGGTTTTTACGTAAAATAAACAGAAATGCTATCGAAATTTTTAATAAAATATTTTTACCACTATGCTTCCATTTTGATAAAGTGAGATATAAAAGTAGGTGGCTTTGGCAACTAAATGTGGCATTTTATATTTGAATCCTCCAATTAGATTGGATATAAGGTGTCACATTCAGTGGTATTACAGCTATGTAGCCAATTCTTGGACTAGATCGAGTTAAGAATTGATTTTAGAAGTACTTGCCAAAGTTGAGTCGGGTCTGATTCGAGATTTGGATGTTGATTATATTTTTTTTTCTGTTTTATAGCTAAAGATGTCTGTAGAATCAGGAAATGATGTCGATCATGATGTAAATAGTGGTGGTCCTTCCATTAAGAATGAAAGAAAAATTAGGTTAGAAGCACCCAGGGTAATGCCCTCAACCCGACCCGATTAACTAGATCCAGATCTCGGGTGTTATTGCACACGCTACTTAACAATTTAACAAGTTAACAATTTCTCATTTCTCTAATTATTTTATTTAACACTTTAACTAAAAAACTTATCATCTGAAAAAAAAGGAATTATTTTAAAATAACTTGTTACAATAGACTTGATATGGATCTTTATAATATAGATGTTTATTAAAGACAAACACAGAAGGTGCAATCCTAGATTACGTCATTTTTTCACTGTAAGCATAATAGCCCTCTTTATCTCTACCTTAGGATACTCCTGGCATCGTCTCTCCTGGTGCAAACTCGTGTTTAACACTTGAAATGACAATAAACATGGTAAGTTCAAGAGAATTTAGTAAGCCTTATCGTAGAATTACCTTGGCAGATACTTTATTTTCTTATAAGAACTTCTGTGCGTCAACCATCCTTCTAAATCATTCATTTTGAGTGAATGTTACTTTTGTTCTAGCCTACGCTTACACGCTAACTATCGTACCCTTATCATACCCATATCTTCTTTATCTAACTAATTAAAGATTCTTCCAAATGTTTTACAAATCTCTTTGTCACTTATGTGCTTCTCTACAGAACATGCCCATAGAGTCCACCTCAAGCTAACCCTACCTTAACACGTGCACTTATCTCAAATAGTTGTTCACAGACATTCATCGCGGATGAATATGTATAGTTTGGCAAATACTTTCGCAGAACTAGATACCACTAAACTCACACTCACAATGTATCTTGGTTCATTACTATACAAACCTATACTAATAATTTACTACATAGATCATCCAGATGACTTTCATGCCATTTTACTCCAGAACCACAGACTCTCAAATATTCGATAAACAAATTTCATATGGTTTTAGACGAAGTCATTATACAACTCAAAAAAACATATTCTAGGTAACTCTAATTCAACAATTTCATAACACAATCAAACCCATATTGTCCATTTCTTAAGTCACACATTGCTACGAAAATATCCATGTCCAACATTATCAGACCATCATGACGAATACCTTTACTAACACATGAACACACAATTCTTTTCAAAACTTATTCATTATTTTACAGATATTACTTAACCCTTTATCTTGAGCATATCAATACCTTATCATAGTCATACGTTACTTCATAATCAATAGAATTTATCCATAATTTACCATAAGGATAAATATACAAATCTTACAATACATAGATGACAGAACACGCCACAAGGTTTCATATTGAATATGCCACAAAAGCGTCATACAGAGTCATGTGTTTACTATCTCGATAGACTTTACATAAATCCATGTATCATGATCAGCCAATTCGATTTACATACTCCGAAGGCTACACCATGAATATTCAAATAGACATATCATGTCGTGGGTCTTAACCACATAGTCTTACATACATTCATGTATTGTGTTCTACCAATCTAGTCTTCATCTTACTAGAGGCTACACCATGAAAGTTTCCAAATCATGCCAAGATGTCATGGGCCTCTACCTCATGGTCTTACACTTGATTTCAACTCGTGGCATGCCTGTCTGGTTAGCAATATAACTGCCCTACCAGAGGCTTGACAATAGAATGTTAGCTTAACATTTACTTACCCAAATGATCACCTCTTTACTGGCTTGTACATATTGTATACTAGACCTTACCTGTGTGTTTATCGAACATCATTCCTTTAACTAAACTCATACCTTACCAGTTTTCGTAAACATGATCACCCCATTTATGTATGTATATAAATAAATTTCTTGTTTGAAAAATTCATATAAAGGAGTTTGGATGAAGATTCACCTATACTCACCCACAGTAAATTGAAGCTCCAGACCCAATCATCCATATAAAGCAACAACAACCAATGCTTACAGAACAAAGAAATACCATTAAAAACTTATTCGTATAAAATTTACCATCATCTCAAGCACTTAAAACCTACATGCAAAGCCTTATACTTAGATTGTAACATCCTAGTTTGGCAGGTTCTAAGTTTTTACGTGTACCCTAAAAGTAATCTATGTAGCGTGGTTCTACCCGCCAATTGTTTCCTGTGGCATATAGATTTGGGAACATAGCCGAAGTTTGGATATTAAGTAAGGATTGATCTAAGAAAGTGGGTTCGTAAGCGAGAAGAGTCGGGTAAAAGAAATTTGTAAGTTATATTAACACTATGGGCGGTGTTCACCAAGTTTGTTTAAGTTACTGTGCTGATCATGTTGTAAGTATTAAAGATAAGATACAAGGTAATTTAGTTACAAGTCAACTAGATTGAGTGTTGGGGTAGCTAAAATATTAGACCTTCACTTATGTTCTTTTCAGTGGTTGTAGGCCATTATAGCGACAATTCTAAAAAAGGTGACACATGTCAAGTTTCAATAGGGACTTAGGCTGTATATACCTTTGTATTCAAGATGAGTGTGGAGGAAGTTATCTTCTCTATTTTTCAAAAAGTGCTACTATCTGATTCTTAAGGAACTAAAAGCATTTCTTCCTTAAGCTAGAAGTTGTGATTCTAGGTTATTATAGGAAGATGCTTTGTGTCTAGGTAAGTTTTATGACTCTGTATGTTATGTTATGAAAGACTAAGCCTATAAGGGTGCATGAACAGTAAGATGAAGAAGTATATATTTGCATGAGGTTATTTAGGTTTGAGATGATGGTAAACGTTTTATGAATGAGATTTAATGGTGTCTCTATGTTTTATAAGTAGTGATTGCTGCAGTTTCATATTGAATGTTGAATCTAGAGTTCAAGCCACTATTCATGGATGTCAGGTAAGTCTCTAAGCTGGCTCTTGTGTGGTGTTATTCATACCTTGATGTCCGTGGAACTAATCGAAAGTTGATGCTGAGATCATGAAAGGTATAGTAGGTAAGGTAAATTATTCCTAAAGGATATATATGATTAAGTGAATATTTGTTGAGAATAATATGTAAGATTGGTATAGAGTCTAATGAGTTCAAATGTGTGTTGAATGTTGCATGAATAATGTAAGGTAAATCATAGTTGTACTTGAATGTCTAAAATGCATGTTATAAGATGGGTGTTATATTGGTTGATTATTGTAGACTAAGAACACTAGGCTTAGTTTGATTGAATGTATGAAGTGTCTACAAGTAAATATGTTTTGAAACCGAGCTCTAGCATTTTTTGCTGACTCGAAGATACATGTGACACAGATTTAGCCTAAACTGGTAATCTGTTATCGTTTTAAAGGTTTAGCCTGGACTGGTAACCTTATATGTATGTTAAGCCACGAATGGAACCTTTTGAAAGTAACTAAAGGATGGTGATTTTCCAATGGGGTTCTCTGCGTATCCTAGGAAGATGATGGACAAATCTCATGAAAGGTAAGTTTAGGCAAATCCATGTTGTAAACACATAATAAAAGAATAGCCTTTTTGGTGAAGTCTAAAAGAATAGCCTTTATGGCGTATTACAAAAGAATAGCCTTTGTGGCGATGTCTAAAAGAATAGCCATTATGGCGTATTACAAAAGAATAGCTTGTGTGGCAAACTCTGGATGGACTATCCTTGTGGCGTGTCTTAATAGGATTCCCAATAAAGAACTATGAAGGAGGTTCTTTTTGGCATACCATGATAAGGCCTTCATAGCGTATTTTAATAGATTTTTTCTGGTGGCAAATTTTGTATAGCTCTTAGACGAAATTAGAGGAATCTGTAAGGACAAAATATATCTATGGACTACAAAGTACTATACAAGACTTGAAGAGATATAAAGAAGTAATGAGTTAGTATTGAAAATGTATTCTGATTAAGGACATGAAAATATATTTGTGATCTGCGTACGTGTTTTTTCTTGAATTGTGATGAAGTGATGGCTCGGTGATTGAAGGATGAAATTGATGTAATGAAGACATTTTGTTGAGAAAAGGAAATGTTTTAGAGTTAGGTATAGTAATGGACAAGTGAAAACGAATAAAACTTGAGGAAGTATTCACCAGAGACAAGGTTGAAGGTTAAGAACGATAAAACTTCTTATATAAGTTATCAATTACGATATGAAAATATGACTTAGGTAAATGATGTTTTGCTTGCTAAGTTCTTATGAACTTATCTGTGTGTTATATTTTAGGTAAATTGGTATAGGTCTACACTAGGAGGAGTGATGCCAATACTACACCAGAGAAATGACCTATCGAGTTGTTATACATACTGAGTGAGTTTGGCAGTGTGTCCAAAGACTAAAATGTTCTTTAGAAATACATACTTTAGGGTATCTGCAATTGATTAGGATCTCAATTTAGATATCATTGTAATTTAATTACCACATGTTGTAGTTGTTTTTACTCATTGGATATACTTATGTATTTTAGTTTGAAATTTTGTAATTAAATAAGTTATAATTATCTGTAGATTGTATAAATAGATTAAGCTTGTGTCTGTGTTTGCATAGTAATACCCAAGATCTAGATCCAGTTAATTGGATCGGGTTGAGGGCGTTACAAGTTTGGTATCAACGTACAGTTTAGTCGGTTCTTGGACCTGATGAAGTGAAGAAGCCCTGTATGCATAATACACCGGACCTGGAAAAGTTCCTCAGGTATGTTGAAATCATCTCATCATGTGATAGATGTATTAATAATGGATAAATGAAGAGAAATAATGATGAAGTAAGAAGACAAAAGAAAGGTAAACGGTCGTTTCATTGCTAAAGATAAAATGCGTTTCCAAGATAATAAAGAAATCAAAGAACAAGATTTCATAAAAGAAAGATTCATTAAAAGTATGACGGCCATTACAATAATTTCGATCAGGAAAGTACAAAAAAAAAAAAGACTTAGTTCCCTTCTCCAAACTGATGATCCGTTGGTTCATCAAGGACTTATTCAGTTTGTTCCACGCCTCTAAGAACTTTCTCCAAATCGATTGAGCCCTTAAAATTTTCTACCTTAGGCATACTAGTAATAAAGAAACCAATAGAATTTGTGGGGATATCCTTAAGAAAATTAAAATACACTTGGCTTAGATTTATTGTACCACTTGCCACTTGAGTGTGAAGGACTATGTTAAACATCAGTTCTAATAGTGCCTGAACTAAACTCTTTGTTGTGTCTTTCTGGTACCTTTTGAAGGCCTCATCATTGGACTAGTGAAGATTATCCAACTTAGTCTTATAATGCAACTCTTGGTATTTGAGTTGTTCCTTTAAACAGTATTCACCCTTGTAATAACCCGAATTTGGGCCTAGTAGAATTGGGCCCATTGGGCCTTAGGCGTAGGAGCGTTTAAAATTTTTGAGAACAAGAGAACGGCTCTAATACATGTTGGACCTATTAGGTGAGTGATTTTGGAAGATTAGGGGGCTTCTATGAAGTCCCAGGATCAAATTTGGGCTCTGGGAAAATTTTGGTTTTAGGTGAATAAAACCATGGGAGTTAGTAGGTAGGCTTTAAGAATAAAATGTGGAGAAAAATAACACAAAAGGAGTTGTGGTCTAGTGGCAAATGGCTCCACATAGGAGACAAGGTGGTGACGTCACACAAGGAAGCAAGGGGTCCAAGGTTCAAGTCTTGGTGCTTGCATTTTGATTTTCTTTTTAAATGAACTTAGACTTTGGCTCATAGACTTATATTTAGTTGTGCATGTTTTAAGACAACAAGGAGCTAGTTGGTAAAGTGGTTAGTGGCGTGGATTATGCTACAGGGGAGCCTGGGTTCGAATCTCATGACAAGCAAGGGAGTATTTATTTGGCGGATTGTGTAGTAATATTGGATTAGACTATGTGAATCTCATATCTGTGGTTAGATTTGGGCTATATAGGCCACACGAGCGTGTGGGTTCATTTAGGCTGAGAATGGGCATAGGCCCATTCGCATCATTATCTTTGTTTAAAATGCTTGAGTCGCTCGAGGTGACTGTAGACCTTCTGAGGGGTTGAAAAAATTACTGAAATACCCTTGGTTTACAAAATTACTGAAATACCCTTAGTTTACAAAATTACCGAAATACCATTGGTTTAAAAAATTACCAAAATGCCCCTGATTTGTAAAATTACTAAAATACCCTCGAGTTGCAAAATTATTGAAATATGCTTGGTTTGAAAAATTATCGAAATACCCTCAACTTGAAAAATTACCAAAATACCCCTAATTTGTGAAATTACTGAAATACCCTTAGATTGTAAAATTACTGAAATACCCTCGATGGGTAAAATCATCGAATTACCCCTGTAGGGTAGATTTACTAAAATACCCATGAAAGGTAGGATTACCAAAATACCCTTATAGGGTAAAATGACTATTTTGCCCCTGAGGGTAAAAGACTGATTTTAGTGCCATGATTTTACTGTGATTGTATGACTGTGGTTTAACCGACTTGACTTTAGCTGTGTGTCTGATTTGCTATTAATATGTGTTGAAATGATTGTTACTAAGCATGGCCATTTTGCATACATGTGTAATGACTGAACATGACATACACGACATATTGCATGGGGTTGGGATTTATATTAATGGAGGAAGTGTACTGTTACTGGTGGCTTTGCCACAAATACTATTACTGGCAGCTCTGCTGCAATACTATTACTGGTGGCTCCGCCACATATACTGATACTGGCAGCTTTACGGCGTTTATACTGGCAACTTGACTGCATTCTTGGAGTGTAGGGTTGGGTGGGTGGACTTGGTCCCCACATGGAGTGTAGGGCTGGTATGGGTGGAGTGTAGTGGATGGACTATTAGGTTGGGCTGCATTTTCTGTTTGCATTACATTGTGCACTATCATGTTTTTAGGGCTAAGGCCCAGTCTGCTTCTGTATGGGCTTCGGCCCAGTCTGCTACTGTATGGGCTTAGGCCCAGTTAATGACTGATTAGGGGATTACACACTGAGTTCTCGTAACTCACCCCCTCTACTTTAACCTTGTAGGTGATCTCCAACGTTAGAGGATTTGGAGCTGCAGAGGACTTGGAGGTGGCCATACTTAGGATTTGGTTCATACATTCGGTTTTAACTTATCTTTATTTTGTTTTCTTTAGTTTGGGTAAATATTTTGTAATAAGGCCATTGGATTTCATTTTTCTTTTAAAGTTTCGTTTCAGTTATATTCAAACTATAAATGATTAAACACTGGGTTTCCTAAAAATTTAATAACTGTTTCTCAGAATATCACGTTTCCGCAACTACGCAAATTACTAAATTTGATTTCTACGAAAAACAAAGTTTTCGCAAATAATAATAATAACGTTTTTACAAGAAACCTATAAAAGCAAATCTGAATTTCACAAACATCAAATCTCGGAGTTTTAAAAAGAATATGAAGTTTTTAATGAACACGCAGTTTTTAAACAACCCTTTCTATGTGATATGCCAGATCCGGTCATAACGTATAGGTCGGGTTTGGGGTGTTACAACCCTCCTCTAATGATTTGACCTTTCTTTCCAATTGCTTGAACTTATCCTCCATGTCTTTATCTTTGAGCTTCCAAGCCATAATACAAGAGTTGAGATGCTCGATCTTGCTTCTTTAGATCTTGTTATTGTAGCATAACTCATCTATCGTCTTATCTTTAGATTTATTCAACTCTTCCTACCTCCACAAAAGACTTGATAACACTAAAAGAGGGAATGGTGGGTGCTCTACCTCGACCTCGAGCGTTCCCTTCATCACTCTAACCTTTACCTGAAAGAAGGAGGAAATCACGATAAGGGCAGTCACCCACCCGGGGGAAGTGTCAGGCCAATCGACCATCAGTTAAGGAGAAGAAATATCGAAAAGATTGAACTTCAATTATGCTTCCATTTAGTAGTGATTCGGGGGAAGAGGAGCTTGGTAGCTTGCTCCAGTCCAGTTTCAGAGGTTCAGAAGCTAACCTTGGTATTATTGTAATTACTGAACTCTTGAAGGATTCTAGTCTACAATCCAGCCTCTACAGATAGAGCTTGGAGAGGTTTAGCCATTTCTAAAATAGGAGGTGAATCTGAATTGGATGTAAGGTAGGAATAGACAGCCTCTTCATCGGAGGAGGTATCATTTTATATTGACTTTGGAAAATCAAATAAAAAGAAATAGAAGGTGACATTGTAGCATATAAGCCACACTATGGAAAGAATTCCCTCCTATCTGTAGAAGGAAATTGTTGTCGATGAGGGCTAGTGGAGATCACAGGAGGATCCAATGAAAATGTTTCTACTGGGATATCAGCACAGGAATGACCCTAATTTGGAACAGGGATGTCTGTGGAAGGGGAGGACTCTGAGGGGATTCATGGTACAACAAACAAAGATGGAGCTAAAGGACAAAGAACTTTTGGATCTGGAAAACCCTTTTTAATTCTACGCCACTTTGCCTGAGGGAGTTCACTCTCTTTAGCAACAAGAGTGTCTTCACTTGCTCTAAACCTCTTCTGATATTTCTTCATAACTAGTTTCTTAGAGGGAATAATTGTGGCTTTTTCCTTAGCACGAGACTTCTCCAAAATAGCCTTAATGTCCATAAGCGGTGCTTGGATGATTGAAGTGTGAGATTTTGGATTGGGTCCTGCACCATCAACACAAGTATTAGCCTTGCCTAAAGAGGAAGAAGAAGAGTAAGGAATACCATGAGTGATAAGCCAATTTTGGTAACGTATTCCACAAAATTCATAAAAATAAAATGGAGGTTCTCCTATGTGCCCAGTTAAGATCTATGCCAAGATAATGTTGCCATTGAAAAACAAAGCTTCTGAAGTTGAAGGTATATGGTAGTTGTCTAGCCAACTAATGCGGTTGGTACTTCGTCAACCATTGGGACTTTGGTTTAGTAGACAATATTGGAAAATATTTCAATCTATAACCAATTCCACTAACTCAAGAATGTTGATCTGCCATGAATTACATTATTATTTACATCTTTTTACACATGACTTTAGCTTGTTTAATAGTTAAATCAAAGCATCCTAGTATATATTTAGGTTTTCATACTTAAAGTATTAATTTATGCTTTCTAGTATTTTTTTATTACATTTTATATATCTAAATAAGGTTACATGAGCTTGTAAGTCAAGTCAGGAGCTAAAGATGCTTATTCAGGCCAAAACTAATGCTTATGTCGCGACCCCAAGATACTTAAGTCTCAACGTTGAAGAAAGAAGCTAAAAACAAGTTCTGCAGTGAAATTGGCCTCAATGTTGTGATGCGACCCTCTTGTGTCGTGACATACCCCCTGTGGTTGGTTACAACATCGCAGACCTGTGTTGCAACCAAGCCCCTCAGCCCAAAAATTCTTGCACATTTTAATTATGTTTTTTAAGGAAATTAGTAGTATTTGTGCTAGTTGAACTCTAAGGACTTCAAGAATATTTTAGGCATTTTAATATTTCAAGTTTAGCCTATATAAAGGCAATTGTAATCAGTTTAAACACACAATTTTGAGGGAGGCAGAAAATATACTTAGGATTTTTATTTCATTCTTAGTTTTAACTTAAGGTATTTTATGTTCTTGTAATCAAAAGATCCTATTCTGATGTGAAACTCTCGCAAGTGGAGATTGTTCCAAAGCCATGCTTTCATCGATATATCCATGAGCATCTCTTTTCTTTTATCCTATTCCTTATACCTCTTTCTTTAACATCATTTAATTGAATGTTTGTGTAAAGAATAGGAATCAATTTATTCTTCATACATATCTCGCATGGTTTTAACTATTCTAATCTTATTAATTGATTGAAGGATATATTTTGTTAGCGATCAGCTGTTTGGGAGAGGAAGAACTTAAACCCTAGGCTTGACGATCCTAGAAAGTCATTTAGGTGGGAATTAACCCAAAATTGGTATGGCCTATCAGTGAACACCTTAACTCCGAACTAGTCTGGACTGTGAGGTTAGAAGATAAGTAGTCATTTTCGACAAGTTACTTAGTGGAAGATTGGAAGATCCTGCAAGGGTATCGACTAGTTGATTAATTAGAACATTGCATCAATAATTAATTAGGTAAAACAATTGGATCTAGGCTAAAGGAACTCGCGTAGTGGAAACAAGGGATAGGAGAAACTGATACATGATCTTAGGAGTAGATTTAGATTTAATTCAATTTATTTAGTTTATTATTATTATCATCTTGCTTCTTGATTGACACTACTAATTTGCGACTCGGGTAGATTAGTAATTATTTTTAGTAATTGGCTTAATAGTAGTTATCCCCAAACTACAATCCCTTAGGTACAATCCTCGAAATACTTACCAAGTGTTTCGTTGTAAACAAACTATATTACAACCTAACTCGTATAATTGCGGACACCGCCTCAAATCTATACTTTAGATGTAGTATTCACACTCTAAATGTTGGTACATCCAAAGATGGTCAAATATGCCCCTTGTTCAGACATTTGAATTGCTTGTTAGCAACCTTAGATCAACAGGCAAACTTTGAGAACAAATGAAATCTTTAGAAAGTGATTAACAGGTGGGAAAGCCAAAACCACTCTCAAGCTTGCAAACACCCTTATAAACTGTAACATCCTGAAATTCGAGAATTTATGTTTTGTGTTATATCATGCGATAGGCTAGTTTAAAATGTTAATTGTGTATGTTTAGGGGTATTAAGAAGGCTTGGGGTTGAATTGGGCCTTAGCAAAATTTTTATGTTTAAGCACTTTAAGGAGAGATAGGTAAGTGACATCAATGCTTAAGGAGATAAATGTGTATTTTGCTAGCACAAGTGAGCATATGGCAAGGAGGTTGTGGCGTCACATGAAGGGCTTTTGGGGAGGAGTTCGAATCCCACCTAGTGCAAATATTTTGTTTAATTTTTGTACTTCTCTTCCAAGTGTTGGCCATGG
The DNA here is from genome assembly GCA_025503065.1 of Gossypium bickii. Lineage (NCBI taxonomy): Eukaryota > Viridiplantae > Streptophyta > Magnoliopsida > Malvales > Malvaceae > Gossypium > Gossypium bickii. The sequence goes on along the minus strand of CP106714.1, from coordinate 26,231,155 downwards.
TCCTAATTAAGGTAAGGAAAACTTTTTATTTATGGAAAGAAGAATAAGAAAATATGGTATGGAGGAAAAGAAGGGAAAATGAAGGAAAAAATCAAAAGAAAAAAGGCAAGAGAGGGAACATGTTGGCCTATATTGTGGAGGATGTTTTGGAAAGATTATTTTGGTCAACATCCATCCTTTTGGCTAAAGTGATACACGGTTTTGTGGGGTAAAGGGGGGAGCCGAATATCTTTAGGCATTTTGGCAAATTTTGGTGCATGAGAGGTTGTTTTCTTCTTAGCATTTTGGTGTCTTTTTCTTTTTCCAATTTCTTCCCTCATTGCCGAAACTCCAAAACCAAAAGTGAACATCTTTTTCCTTTGTCTTGCTGAAACTTTAAAGCCAATATTGTGCACCATTTTCCTTTGTTTTGGCCGAAACACTCAAGCAAGTTGTTCATTTTTTTTCTTCTCTTTGTGTTGTTTTGCCGAATCACTAAATCCATTTGGTTTATTTTCTTTTGGTGATAGCCGAAACACCCTAATACCTCTTTGTCCATCACCTCTTTTCTTTTTCACCCTTTCTTCAATCTTTCTCCTTATCTCTTATATCGACATTTCTATGTGGCCGAAACTCCTTGGTCCCTTTCTCTCCACTAGTCGAATCTTGATCATCTTCTCTTCTTCATCTTGCAAGTTGGACATTTCTTCCTTTATTAAATCGGGTAAATGACTTTATTCTAATCTTTTCATTCTCTTCTCTCTCTAGCCGAATGAGTGTTCCTCATCATTTTGTTATTTCATATTGTTTCTAAACCGAAATGGTGTTTTCCATACTCCCTCATATCTTAATCGTTATTTTTGTAGTGTAATAGTGGGAAAGCCGAATCTATTACCTTTGACTCATCCGTAATCATAAAGTACAATTGGTGGGAATCGACTTTATAATCGAATCGAAGTTTCGACTAATCGATTATGTTTTTAGGGACGAAATCACTCGATATTCTCTTCTAGCTAATCCTTCGAAAATAGTGGTAAGCCGAACCTTTTCCTTAAACAATCGTTTCATATCATCGTAACATCATTTTGATTAAGACTTTTTCCAATGGAGGCAAGTGGTGCCGATTTGAAAGGGAAAGCGATTGGAGAACATAAAAGGAGTGGATTTGCGATTCCTACTCCTAAGTTCAAACGCAAGGCAGTATCGGCAGTTCGGGATTTTCCACCTGGTTGTGGACCATCATTCGATGAAAATAGACAAATCGTGGTCGTTCACGATATTGAGAGTAAGCTTTTCATTAGATCGTCTGATTTAGATATAGATTAATAAATCTCATATGTTGGATTAATCGAGTGTAAAGGTGATTTAGGTGCCAACGATCAAGAAGGGTTAATCCTTACCATAATCAAGTGTGTAATCTCACACCGAAATCTCGTAGATTCATGATACGATAACATGTTGGATAATAGATCGTTATTATTAAAAGGCTAAAAATTGTAATATGGCATAAAACGAGAAATTTGCTTAAATTACATTATTTGTTAAAGATTTGTCAAAATCGGTATTAAAATTGTTAAATTACGAAAATGCCTTTTTGGGCCGATTTATCAAAATGCCCTTGTGGGCCGAATTGCTAGAATGCTTTAGTGGGCCGAATTACAAAATGCTATAATAGGCTGATTCACCGTAAAAAATTACTGGATTAATGATTGTTGTTTATATATGTGGATATTATGATTTATTATGTATGTTGCATTTACGTATTTTGCATGGGATGGGAAAAATGTTGAAGAGAAGTGTAGCCTGGTGGCATTGCCACAAAAATGTTTATTATTATGTTTCATTATGATTTCAGTGGCTTGACCACAATAAAAATATTATAAATGGCAACTTGCCTAGGAATTGGTGTGAGCGACGGGGTGGGTTGACTTGATCCCCACAGGTGTGATTGGCTGGTCGGGGGTGTGATGGATTGATGGGTTGGGTTACATACATTGCATATATATATTCTGTTATGGGCTTAGGCCCAAGATAATGCTAAACGGTTTCAGACCCAGTGGATAACGGTAAGGGGATTATACATTGAGTTCTAGTAACTCACCCCTTTTCCTTAAACCCTTGTAGGTAATGCTCAGTGATGTGGACTTGGGCCATGGATGACTTGGTGGAGGCCATACTTCAGAAATGGTGTTTTGAACTTTAAACTTCTTTTCTATATTATTTTATTACTTTTACTATTTTGGATTTAAAGTGTAACATCCCAAAATTGGGCCTAGTAGGATTGGGCCCAATGGGCCTTGGGCATAGGAATGTTTAAAATTTTTAAGAACAAGAGAACGACATTATTTCAAGTTGGACTTATTAGGAAGGTGATTTTAGAAAGTTTCGGGGCTCTATGAAGTTCCGGGTTCAAGTTGGCCCTTAGTAAAATTTTGTGTTTAAGCCTATTAAGGAGAGATAGTAAGTGGCATCAAGGCTTATGGAAATAAAAGAGAAAATTGCTAGCATAAATGAGCAATTGGTAAAAGGGTTATGGCGCCACATGTAGTACCTTGAGGGAAGAAGTTCGAATCCCTTTGTGTGCAATTTTGACTTTTATTTTTGCATTCCTTCCATAGTGTCGGCCAAGGTATATATATGGCAAAGTTGACTTCTTTATTTTTGGTATGGTGGCTAAAGGAATTAAGGAAAGGTTGAGGTTAGGGAAAGGAATCAAAAGGAAATGGCAAGTAAGGGGAACAAGTGGCTTATTTCATGGAGAATGCTATGGAAAGTATGGTTGGCAAAATTTTGACCCTTATGACTATGCATGTGGACTGTTTTTGGGGTAGATATGATGACGGCCCGTCTCGGGTTAGGAGGCGAATCGTAAATGTTGCTCGATCGTAAATTAGACAGTTTCTCGTTTAACTAACAAAGGGATAATTTTGTTAAAAAAAAATATCTTCAAAAATAAATAAGGATAGGAGATAGGTTGAATGGATACGTATTTGAAACAAGAAAGAACCTTTAATAAAAATTAAAGACCCGAATCTTATAAGTTTCAAATTGATGGAAGGAGTTTCGAAATTTGAAACAAGAAAGAACCTTTAATAAAAATTAAAGACCCGAATCTTATAGGTTTCAAATTGATAGGAGTTTCGAAATAAAACCGAGACCCACTATCTAGCGAGATAGGAACCAACGGTATAGGTAGATGAACGCCACACCCGTGAGGATGATAAGTTCAAAACAAGGAAAGAACGACGCCACTAGAAAACTAGATAAGCCAATTCAACCTTGAGAATCAGGAGAGTGAATACTCACCAAAAGAAAATTTTCTTTCATTCAAATTCAAAGTTGTCTTACAAATGAAAATAAACGTCCTATTTATAGCTACTAGCCGAATGGCCAAAAATACAAGCTTGAAAGTGTTTTAATTCTCGTGGGTGCCTTCAATTTGTACTATCTCAAAATAAATAATTTTTAAACTCCAATTCATGCTCCAAGTGTCTACCGTCCATGCACATTCAATTTAGCAAAATACTTTTAAATTCCAAGCTCCCCAAACATTAGCTTGCCGTCCAAATTGATTGTTCCACTAATCACCAAGCTTGATCTTTATTTATTCTTCCCATTAACCTCCTTTGGCCGTCCACTACCTAATTTATCTCATGGTGGTTTTTGCACTTCAATTTATTTAATCCAAGTATTACCGTCAAAAATTCTAGCCATACATGCTCCAATTTCTTTAATATTCCACTATGCCTAATTGTTTAATTCTCATTTTATGTTCCATTCCTCATGCACACTCACGCATATTCTTGCTCCATTTCTTATGCACCCACATAGTTAAGACTTCAAGCACTAAAACACATGCTTGCCGTCCAACCATGCCTACAAAAGACAAAGTCCTTATTTTTAATGCCCCACCATACCATAATATTCCTTCAATTTGTTTATTCCATGTGCTTAATATCTTCCACCTTGTGCCATCCAAGCTAGGTATCATTTCATGGTTTGTTTTGTATTATTTAATTCTTTCCATTATGTTTTCTTTTTGGCTGCATATTGCTCTTCCAATTTCCATTTGTTTATTTCCATCATAGCTCCATATTGCCGCATGTTTATCTTGTAAAATCCACCATGCTTCTTTACTATTTTATTTATCATACACCAAGCCTCCAATATTCCCTTTTGCCGTTCAAACATGGAAGCTCTTCAATTCCAACCACTTTCATACATAGTGCCGTCCATGCTTGCCACACAATGCTCCATTTTTCATTTCTCTCATGTGTCCATTGAATGTGTGTCCATGGCCAAATGCATCCTTGCGTATTTGCCTATAAAAACACAAGACCAAACATTAATTTTGAATAAAAATTAACTTGAAAAAAAAATAAAAATACTTTACTTTAGACACTAGACATATTAAAATACTAAGACTAATTATTTGGCAAAATTAATTTGCTATAGAAAATTAATTAAATAAATTAAGATGTTTAATTCATTTAATTAAAATTTAGCAATTTAATTTTCAACAAATTCAAAGACTCGATTTATTTAAAGCAATAAAAATTAAAAATTTGGAGTCGAGCTTCATCGACTTGAAAATTCGGTGGGTGCCCCGGGCGTGCCTGTATCATCCTCTCCCTCTTCAAGACGATTCGTCCTCGAATCGACCCGTTGGTTATTCGAACAAAAATCCTTGTTCGTCTTTCCTCGATCAAATGGGAAGGATGATAATAGCAATATTTGAAAAGAAAATTCAAGAATTAGCAAGCAATGTTTTAAACATACTTGCAACCCGAATAAAATGAACACCAAAAAAATAAATCGCATGCGGTCAGGCATAAGCACTTTATCATACAAAAGGATCAATGCCTTGTCAAAATTTTGGAACAAAAGCGGATAAGCTTCAAAGCATGCATGTGGTCTAATTAGATTCCACAAGACAAGATAATCATGCGAATAACACATCAATTGATAGATATAATCGTCAAAAGCAAGTAATGAAGAAAAGGCATATGGCACTTGAAATTGAACATTTAAACCTTGCTTCGTATTCGCACATGAATAAAAATTATCAAACACAAAATTCTTTTTGTCTTCTTGTAAAATAAATAGATCATAAAGAAACAAAATAAGGCATTCAAATAATTCATGATCTAAATGTTTTACAAAATGACAATCATCATTATGAGCTTTTTCAACATCCAAGATGAACAAAAATGTTTCAACAAATGATTCATGACACTTATCGAAAACAATTATCCTTTTGACAAGAACCAAAACAGATAGTTCATTATCAGACAAGATAGAACAATGAAGAACATCACGTTTTAAAGATTTTACAAGAATGGATTCAGCAATGTGATTCTTGTCAACATCCGAAGAAAATAAAATGGGTTCATAGGTTTCAAGTGTCTTACCTTTAGGTGTTGAAAGAAAGAATTCGACCTTACCTCTACGTGCGGTATGACAAAAGTCATTCTCACCTTGCTTGTCTTCACAAGCTGAAACTCGAAGTTCGAATTTATCTTGCTTGATCAAGAAGAACTTTCTCTCCTCGGGCATGTAATGTAGCCGATGCTTTATGCGATAATCCACATTTTTCAAACAAAATAGGAAATCCATGTACACGAATTGTATATACAAATATAAAATATGCTTAAGGAACGAATAAAAATTGAAAACAAGGTTGACAAAATTCATTACCTTATTTAAAAACCAAGTATCAAAAATATAGAAATCTTTAAAACTTACCGGATAATACTTGAGTTTTCCACAAAACAAATCGAAACATATACCCGATTTATGGGACTTAGGTTCCGAAAAATCAATCACGTTAGACCAATAAGAATTATGTACGATCAAGATAAAGCAATCAAAACTCTTAACATATTTCAAAATGTATTTACAAAAGCTCAATGATTTCATACTTGACAACGAATTAATCTCGTAATATCTACAATCAAACAAATTGGGGTTAGAAGAAAAATCTTCTTTATACAAAGAATTTGATGCTTCAAAACGCTTACCTTCCTTACCTTTCGACTCGGGAGGTTCAACTTCACCTTCAACTTTACCTCTTTCAATCAAAGAAATACGTCGCTCTTCCGGGAGGAGTTGAAGTGGTAGGCTTTTGTGCGATACGTCGGGAACCTGAAATGAAGAAGCAAAAGAAGAACATATTCCAAATGAGTTAGTTAAATAAACACTCTCTTCTACTTGCTCATCTCGTTTTCTCGTTTCTTTTTTACGCACTTTTTTATTTTCTCTCTCTTTTTCTTGTTCTCTTTCAGTGATTTTCTCAATGGCTTTTTCAAGCTTTATCAAAGCTTGCTCATTGTCTCTCTTTCTTGCCTCTTTTCTTTTTATTTCTTTTTCCTTTTCCTTTTCTTTGTTTTTATTACATGAAGTTACAAAAGAATCACAATAATAAGAATTTCCAAAAGAAGAAATATTATTTACGGATGAATCACGATAATTGCATTGGGAAGAATAATCCGTGTAGGATTTCTTCGAATCATACGTCGAATAACTTGTGCTTTCTTGTCCGTCGTCTTGAAGAGAATCGAGCTCACAACTTTCTTCTCTCCGTTTCGAAGACCGCGTTGAGTAGGAGTCTTGGTAATAATCTCTTCTAGAATAGTCCTTGGTCGGGTATTGCCGTGCTGCTCTTAACTCCGTCCTTTGAGTTGAAGAAGTTCGCCCTCGATGATAGGAAGATGGGAGGTACCGTTTGCGCATCACATCTTTCATTTCAGACCACGTTAATATTGGATACTCTCCATTTCGTTTTCGACTCTTGGTAAATTGGTCCCACCAAGTCATGGCATAATCGGTGAAACTATTTTCCGCCAGCCTTACTTTTTTGCTTTCCAAATAATCGTGGTACCCAAAAACCTCTTCTACTCGCATTTCCCATTCAAGGTATGCATCCGGATCGGCTTTACCTTGAAACGGTGGAATGTTTTTGTTATTCTTCTTGAAGTCATTAAAACATCCTTGATCTCTAAAGCCTCGGTTTCTTTGATCGCGTCGCCTTTCGCCTTGGTTGTATGATGGATCGAACCAATCACTATCTACAACACTTCTTCTTTCGAAATTTAGAGGCATGCTATCGTTGCTGAAAGAAATATGTTATAAAAAATAATAATAATAATAAATGAAAATAAAAAAAAAGTTAAAATACCTTGCCACAAAACTCACAAGTCACTCACAAAGAAAAAAAAATCACTCACACTCGTGTTTCACTCGTATTAAGGCTTTTCTTTGATGAATCACTCGTGCCTTTTACCGAGATTTCTCACTCTCAGAAATTCGTATTTCGTTTTCGAAAGACTTATTTGCTGCTTGAGGGTTGTCTTCAAAAATTGGTACAAGGGAAAATGATGTTATGGGGTGGAGGTCGGCTGAAAAAAAAATTTGGTATAGTGGTGTTGGAGTGAAGAAAGGTGGTGAAGATCGGGAAAAGAAGTAATGAAACAAAACTTGCAAACTTTCACACTTTTTTTTTAACTCGAATTTTTTTTAAATATTTTTTTTTACTCACCAAAAGGTATTGGGCTAGTTGATTACCGAATGAAACTTAAGCTAACATGACTAAATCAGCTTGAAGAAAGGTGCGAATCAAGCTAATTGAGCATGAAGTCAAAGCGCTTTAATGTAGAAAAGCCAAGAGATGACCAAGATATGTTGGAGGAGGTAACAATTGCATGGAAGTCAACTATAGTTGATTCCCAACATCTTATAGAGCTAACTAACTATACGATAAGGGCTCGTCTCGCTTAGTATACTTTGTAAAACACTGGGAATATAAGCAAGCGAATGTCATTCGTCTTCTTAGAGAAGAACTTGACAATCTAAACAGGCCAAGGTAGGAAGAGGGTTCTTTTTTTTTTTTTTTAACTTCAAATATGCTAAATACAATGAAAATAAAATACGACTTTTTTTTTTGGATTTTTTTGAAACTTACTCGGAAAAACTCAAGACGATCAAAACGTGCCTAATTTAATTGGCTCTGATACCAGATGATGACGGCCCGTCTCGAGTTAGGAGGCGAATCGTAAATGTTGCCCGATCGTAAATTAGACAGTTTCTCGTTTAACTAACAAAGGGATAATTTTGTTAAAAAAAATATCTTCAAAAATAAATAAGGATAGGAGATAGGTTGAATGGATACGTATTTGAAACAAGAAAGAACCTTTAATAAAAATTAAAGACCCGAATCTTATAAGTTTCAAATTGATGGAAGGAGTTTCGAAATTTGAAACAAGAAAGAACCTTTAATAAAAATTAAAGACCCGAATCTTATAGGTTTCAAATTGATAGAAGGAGTTTCAAATAAAATCGAGACCCACTATCTAGCGAGATAGGAACCAACGGTATAGGTAGATGAACGCCACACCCCGTGAGGATGATAAGTTCAAAACAAGGAAAGAACGACGCCACTAGAAAACTAGATAAGTCAATTCAACCTTGAGAATCAGGAGAGTGAATACTCACCAAAAGAAAATTTTCTTTCATTCAAATTCAAAGTTGTCTTACAAATGAAAATAAACGTCCTATTTATAGCTACTAGCCGAATGGCCAAAAATACAAGCTTGAAAGTGTTTTAATTCTCGTGGGTGCCTTCAATTTGTACTATCTCAAAATAAATAATTTTTAAACTCCAATTCATGCTCCAAGTGTCTACCGTCCATGCACCTTCAATTTAGCAAAATACTTTTAAATTCCAAGCTCCCCAAACATTAGCTTGCCGTCCAAATTGATTGTTCCACTAATCACCAAGCTTGATCTTTATTTATTCTTCCCATTAACCTCCTTTGGCCGTCCACTACCTAATTTATCTCATGGTGGTTTTTGCACTTCAATTTATTTAATCCAAGTATTGCCGTCAAAAATTCTAGCCATACATGCTCCAATTTCTTTAATATTCCACTATGCCTAATTGTTTAATTCTCATTTTATGTTCCATTCCTCATGCACACTCACGCATATTCTTGCTCCATTTCTTATGCACCCACATAGTTAAGACTTCAAGCACTAAAACACATGCTTGCCGTCCAACCGCCTACAAAAGACAAAGTCCTTATTTTTAATGCCCCACCATGCCATAATATTCCTTCAATTTGTTTATTCCATGTGCTTAATATCTTCCACCTTGTGCTTAATATCTTCCACCTTGTGCCGTCCAAGCTAGGCATCATTTCATGGTTTGTTTTGTATTATTTAATTCTTTCCATTATGTTTTCTTTTTGGCTGCATATTGCTCTTCCAATTTCCATTTGTTTATTTCAATCATAGCTCCATATTGCCGCATGTTTATCTTGTAAAATCCACCATGCTTCTTTACTATTTTATTTATCATACACCAAGCCTCCAATATTCCCTTTTGCCGTTCAAACATGGAAGCTCTTCAATTCCAACCACTTTCATACATAGTGCCGTCCATGCTTGCCACACAATGCTCCATTTTTCATTTCTCTCATGTGTCCATTGAATGTGTGTCCATGGCCAAATGCATCCTTGCGTATTTGCCTATAAAAACACAAGACCAAACATTAATTTTGAATAAAAATTAACTTGAACAAAAAATTAAAATACTTTACTTTAGACACTAGACATATTAAAATACTAAGACTAATTATTTGGCAAAATTAATTTGCTATAGAAAATTAATTAAATAAGTTAAGATGTTTAATTCATTTAATTAAAATTTAGCAATTTAATTTTCAACAAATTCAAAGACTCGATTTATTTAAAGCAATAAAAATTAAAAATTTGGAGTCGAGCTTCATCGACTTGAAAATTCGGTGGGTGCCCCGGGCGTGCCTGTATCAAGATAGGTAGCTAAAAGTTTACTTTGGCATTTGGTAGGGTCTTGGTATTGTTTTGGCCAAAAATCCCATTTGCAACTTTTGAGTCATCTTCTCCCAATTAGCTATTCTTTTTGCCGAAACCTACTAGCACAATAGTGCATTTTTCTTCTCTTTTGAATGGTTACAGATTTATCTTTTGTCCATCTTCCTTGATAGCCAAAACTTTAAGTTGATTATAAGAAAATTCTTTTCTTTCTTCTTTCCGAATGTACCTAAGCCATTGAGACCATATTGCTCTCTTTTCTTTTTACAAAATTTTCCAAACACCTTTCTTCTTCCTTTCAAATCAATATTTTTCATAACCGAATATTAATGTTTGTTTTTACCCCATAGCTGAATATCATTGTTCATTTTCCCTTATTGCCGAATCTTCCATCTCATCCATATTTTCTTCTCAACCATATTACTCCTCATACTTTGATCAATCTGTAAGTGATTCATTTCAACATTGTATTTTTCTTCCTCTTAGTGCCGAATCTATGCCTTGGTGTGGGATGGCCATATTGATCAAGACCATCACTTCGTTCTACTTTCTCAATCGAGATCGTTTTTCCCTTTTGTAGTATTCTAACGAGAAGCCGAACATCATTCTAGCCTTAAGTCGAACGATGGAAATTGGATCCAATATCCATCAGGTAAGGGGGTTCATTTTGGATTTTTCGCTATATCTCTATTTGGCTATGTTGCAAATTGGATTGAAGTTTCGACTAATCGATTATGTTTTAGGGACAAATCACTCGATATATTCTACCTTCGGACATAGTGGTAAGTGATTCAAGTGTAAGTGATACGAAATCTTTTGGAAATCCGAGGCTAAATTTTGGTTGGTATTGTTCTAGGTCACCGGCGAGTGATTCGTTAGGAAATCGAAATCAGGTGTGTAATCCCGTACCTTCCGTACACATATCTGAAATGGTGTGTAATCTCACATTTCTCTAAAAGTTTGTATGAAATATTCTGTGAATCGGTCGAAATACCGAAGAAAACCAACAACCAGCATCCGTGATCACTCGGGCATGCGTATGATCGTAGTGGTAATCGTATTTTGTAATAAAATATTTTCAGTTAGAAGCAGTGATGTATTTTTGAAAAATAATGAAAAATAGGAGAAAGGGAATTAGAAAGTGAATAAGATATCAAATTAAATCTTACTGTGTCTACTTTAATATGGAAGAAACGGAGAAGGAAAAGGAATTTTATATTCTAAGATATATTAATTTTAGTGAGACTGGTTCTGATTGACTTTGTGTTTCCCTAATCTATCTTGGAAAAATCATATAAAATTGTACAAAGTGAATTATGGGTTATAATTTATATGTATGGATTCCTTAGTGAGCCTATTTTCATTAGAATCAAGTAGGAGCAATATGCGAAAATTGTACAGTGAGATATTTGAATTTTGGGTAAGAGAGGTTAGAACCATTGGACAGTGAAACAAAGGAAATTTTAAGGAATAAACTGTACTAAATGGTTAAGCCAAAATTTCTAGAAAAATTTTAGTAAGCAGATATATGAGTCTAGTTTCAAGGTAAATTTACGGATTTAGATTTCGAGATTTCTAACTCAAGTTATATTCAATTTAGTCAGTACGACGCAGATGGACAATTTTAAATTGTTATGCCCAAATTAGTAATTAAGTCTGGATTGCGAAATTACCGAATTACCATTAGTGGGTAAATTACTGAATTACAAAATTGCCCTTACGGTCTGATTATGGAAATGCCCCTAGAGGACCGTAATACGAAATTGCTTATGGGCCAAATGGACATATTGATTAATGGGCCAATTTGATATTTTACTAAATGGGCCAATATGATATTTTGCTAAATGGGCCAATCTGATATTTTGCTAAGTGGGCCAATCTGATATTTTGCTAAATAGGCCAAATCTGTTATTTTGCTTAATGGGCCTTTTTGATTAATTGAGATAATGGGCCATAATTTTGTAATAAATATCCAAATAAATTACTGTTGTATTATTGTGATTTGTTATGCAATATATACATGATTTGCATGGGATGGGATAATAATCAAGAGTAGTTCTGGTAGCTCTGCTACATAATTCTGGTGGCTTTGCCACAAATTTGTAAAGTGGCAATGCCACATAAATTCTGTTAATCTAGTGGCTTGACCACAATTATATTTGTTATAAATGGCTTAATGCCTGCGATTGGTGTGTTAGCGGGGTGGGTTGACTAAAGATCCCCACAGGTGTGATGGTTGGTACGGGTGGTGTGTAGCGGATGGAATATTAGGATTGGTTTGGGAATTGCATTTCATACACATGTTATATTTGATACATTATTGTTCTTGTAAATGGGCTTAGGCCCAAAATATTGCTAATTGGGTTCCGGCCCAATGGATAACGGTAAGGGGATTTCACACTGAGTTCTTGTAACTCACCCCCTTTCTCTTAACCCTTGTAGGTAATGCCTGATGGTATGGACTTGGGTTATGGATGACTCGAGGGAGGCCATACTTCAGAAATGGTTTATTTGGACTTTAGACTTCTTTCTCGTTTATTTTATTACTTTACTATTTTGGGTTAAATGTTGTAATAAGGCCTCTGGACTATTTTTATTTTTGCTTTATGGTTGGGATGTTTTTATTATTTTTCTTAAATTGTTTAAAAAGAGAATTTTCTAAAAACTTAAATAATGGTTTACAAAATTGATTAACAAATGGATTTCAAAATAAACTTTTACAAATATTTTTAACACGGATATTTTCTCTCGAACTATTAACGATATTTCAAAAGTCACGGTTTTGTAAGATCATTAGTTCAAATTTATCGATTTATCAATCAAATCTTTGAGGTTAATAGTATTTTATCAAATCAAACTTGTTTTCTTGATTTTAACAAAGCAATATTTTAGTACGAATAAAAAGGGTTTAACATGTTTTGCTCGTGTGACATACTAAATCCGCTCATAACGCATGGACTGGGTTTGGGGTGTTACATAAAGTTGTAATAAGGCGTCTGGAATATTTTATTTTGCTTTATGTTTTATCGTACTTTATGTTTTCCTCGAATTGTTTTAAATGGGAATTTTCTAAAATCATAAATAACGGTTTCCAAAATCAATAAATAAATGGTTTTTATAACAAGCTTTTACAAATAATTTAACTCGGATTCTCTTTCAAAATTATCGACTGCATTTTCAAAAGTCACGGTTTTAACGTTCACTATCTCAATTTTAGATTCATCAACTAACCTCTCAAAAACAGTTGTATTTTATCAAATATTTACCTTCAAACTTGTTTTTCTTAACCATAACCAAATAACACCTATTTTAGTACGAATTACAAAGACTTTACACGTTTTCTTCGTGTGACATACTAGATTCGGTCGTAACGCATGGGCCGGGTTTGGGGTGTTACATGAATGGTTCCCTTTTCCAATGTATTCCAATGTAAGTTGGAAATACTATTTTGAATGATAGGTTTATTGCCTTGTCGAACACTAAAGTGGGCATACCCTGCACTAGCCCCTTGTCTTATAACCTTCAACTGATAGAACTTTTAAAACACCCTAGGAGGAGTGGTTCATTTCTTGGTAGCAATCAATGAAATAGGCTATTAGAGTCCACCAAGATAATACTAATAGCTATCCCGGTGCAATACCATACTCAGTCAAAACTGAGAAAAATAAGGGATGTAAGGGTAAGTGGAATCCAACCTCTAATAGAATGAGGGGAAGGATGAAACTTTGGGTGTTGTCACTTAAATGACACCTTGGTGGTATTTCAACATTGTAAGCAAAATCTCGGCAATGGAAGCCTCGGGCTGCTAAAAAAAGTGTGCTTATTCTTATGAGGTGGTACATTCATAAGTGGGAGTGGAAACTCGTGGAAAAGTATTCTCAAGTTCATATTTTGGGCTTTATTTTATATTTTCATGATTTGAAGTTTTAATCTACTTACTGATGTTTTATTGAAAATCTACGAAAGATCGACTTTCAACAAAAAAATATGATTTTAATACAATTTTTTCGTTGCAATACTTAAATGTTTGTTTTTAACAAATATAACTTTTTTTTGAAATAATTAATCTTTACAAATGAAACTCTAATGATGCTTGATGATTTTGAAATTAATATGATTTTTCTTGAAACAAAGCAAATAATTGAGATCACTAGTCTTAAATAAAAAGAAAATTGGTTTTAAAGAGTGATTTAAAATATGAACATTTTTTCGTGTCATACCAATGACCAATGTAAGTTCAAGATTCGACCATAATGTCTAGGCTGGATTTAGGAGGTTACAAAAATATTAAACGTGCAGTATACTTCAAGTGTAACAGGTCTAGTTGTAATATTTATATAAAGAGTACAATGGAACACCTTACGGAGTATTTCAAGGATCGAACCCATAGGATCGGTGATAAAATTGAATTCAAAGCAACAAATATGTAAATAGGAAGTGTAAATGGTTATTATCTAACAACCAATAGTACGGTAAAACATAAATTGGAGTTATTATGCAAAAAACTATATCTAGTGACCTAAATGTAAAGGTTTAAAATATTTTAAAAGAGATAATAAAAATTGATGGTTTATTAATTTCTGTGTTCGCAATTAACTCTCGGATTAGGGAACTTAATAAAATAATTTTCTAATCGAATTAATTAATAGATCTAGGTCTATAATTTACCCAATTTGTAATTTAGTCCAATTAATCTCTCGATCTAATTTAAACTAACGAGGACAATTGAATTGTTACCCAATAAGTTCTCCTTTCGATCTCACTTATCTAAATTTTTACCTATTGTTGTCAATTCTAAATTTTTATTTCTATTCAATTGAGTCTAAATTATTCAATTTAGTTAGTAATCCTTAAGATAATTACTAAGCAATCAATTAACCAGCTACCCAAGAAAAATTAGTTCATGCTCATCTTAATCAACCAATGCCCAATTATTCTTTTGTTCATTTAAACAGCTAAATAAAATGAAAATTAAAAGGTTTAGAATTGCTCAAAGTTTTGTTTTGATGAAGTCCTTGACTTGTTGATTATGATGAAGCGAAAACAAAAGATTCCTCATTTTGATTGTTTGATTGCATAGTCAAGGGTCTAGTGCCGCGACATCCCTGGCAATATCAAAGTTTCTTTATGTTTTTGCCTTAGTCATCTCCTACACAAGCTAGAATTAATTGTTAGATCATTGAAAGGTGAGATTTTCTCATTTTTGTCACAAAAAATACTAAAAATACACAAACTAACTACTAATATAGAAACCTTATAAGTATTAAAAATAAAAAAAAATCCATATAATGCTTAATCACAAGCTCTTTAAGTGTCAAAACAGACTTAATTTACCATTTAAAATTATGGAAGATCAGCTATGCTGTAAAGAAGATACAAAAACAAAAAATTAGACCCATGTGCTATTATTGTGGAGTTACGAGTCATATCAAGATCAGATGTTACAAACTCTTCAAGGATCTTAGGAGAAGATATCCTATTGTATCTACTAGAGTATCTCCAGTTACAACTCATTTTACAACTACTAGTACATACCTCTAGAAACAATCTTAGAGGAAGTAAAGTCAAAATGGAAAAAAGAAGTAGAGACAAACCTATCATTATGATGATGTTGCGGGTCACATCAGACCTCAATGTCATAAGATGCTAAATGCTTTGAGTTGGGGGGAAATAAATATGTTGCACATGGTGTTTTAGAAAGGCACAAAATATTTTATTTTTTAAATCTCACAATCACAAGAAAGTGTGGGTAAGAAAATTCAAATCATGTGTTAGTTATGAAAATTAACAATGGGTTGATTCTTTAGTCAATCATGAAGTTGCAACTAATGAAGCAACAACTGGAAATCAAAATGAAGATATTTCTACCACCATGAAAACTCTATTAAGATCTTGAAGAAAAGATCCTTGTTGTTTCATGAGTAAAAAATCTTATTAAAAAGTTAGTGTCTTATTGCACCACCTATTGAAACAACTTATTGTGAGGAAGTAATAATGCTTTTGTTATGATAGATGTTGATGCGATAATTTCTTGTTTTTATTCTAACTTATACTTGGGTTAATTTATTCTTATGTTGTCTTGGGTTGATGTAAGAAATAATGGTGAGGTGATTGAATTTATTTTGGCAACAGAAAGACATGCTAAAGGGACTTCATTTCATTTATTTGGTGAATCTATCATAATTGAGAAAAACCCTAGTAGTTGTTTCACCTTCAATTATAATTGGTTCTGAAACACCCCAAACCCGGCCCACGAGCCTTGACCGGATCTGACATGTTCCTTAGGAAAAACCTTAACTAAATCTTGTTTGCAATTTTGGAAAACTGTAATGATTTTGTGTTTGCTAAAGCATGTCGTCTTTTAAAACAAATTTTGGCGTGTTGAAATAGTGAGATGTGATTTGAGTTTGTATTTTTAAGAAAACGTTTGTTTTATATTTTGTAAAATAAGTGGGGTTGCCGATTTTTAGAAATGGTTATTAAATTGTAAACCGTAGTTAATTAGGTGATAAAATATTTAGAGTTTTGCGAAAACATTTGATTAATTCATATACCGATTGTTAAATGAAAGTTAAAACTTAAAGCATAAAAATTTAAATGTCTAAGTAGTGGCCTTATTACAACTGAAAATACCAAATAAATCCCAAAAATAAAATAATAGCAAACGCAAATTCAACTATTTGAAATTCCGAAAACATTCAGCATGGCCACCACATAGTCTCTGCTGACCTGATCCATGTCACTGAGTTTTACCTGAAAAGATATCCCACAAAGGGGTGAGTCAACTGACTCAATGTGTAACAACCAACACAAATTCCCAAACGATTTAGGCATATCAAATCATATATATAACAAATATAGCAATGATGCAATCCCGAACCCAAACCTAGATAACCATCCTCTACACATCACCCGTACCAGCCAATCACACCGTAGGGATTACTAAATCGACCCTCCATCCGCTACACACCATCGAAGGTAGTCGCTGCAGACAACATGCACATCACCCTTATAAATTGTGGCATAGCCACCAGATAATGTGACAGAGTCACCAGATATTAATATGTGACATAAGTCACCACATTTAGATTATGTGACATGAGTCACCAGATATTGTGGTAAAAACCACCAGATCACTTCCCCTCTCAATATCACCCATATGCCACATGCGTCATACATTCATGCAGAAGTAATGCAACTTAGCTTATCTCATATTCATAACAAATTCTTATATGTGTCATATTCAATGTTCATAACACTATTCACTATTAACAGAGCTTTAGAGAGTAACGTACCTGAATACTCTATACCATGGTATGGTACCATTTGCCACATTTTTCATATTTTCATTATCACATACAAATCATTGATACCATAAATCTATTAGAAATTAGTGTAGGGCTACACACCTGGTTACTATCGTATTCATTGAATCCCGAAAGTCTGCCGAAACAGCTTATACTCCTCCCTAAATATCATAGTTAGAATCGGCTAGACACTAACACTTAATATGACCTTGGCCGAATATTCATATTCACTTACCTTACGGATCTAAATCCCGAAATTGTCACTTGTTTGTGGTATCTGTCGAAATTCCTATAGGCATATGTTAGATCCAATTCTAACATTTAAACACAATAAATGGCCTTCGGCCTATGATCATATTCGCTTACCTTAGATCTAGAAATCCCGAAGATCTCCTCTTGAAGTCGGGTACAGTAGAAATCCCGAAACCTCCTTTATAGTTTCAGCCGAAGAACAGTAAAGGAAATTAAATTCCACTTTCGGCTAAAAGAAAAAGGAAGGAAATCGAATATCATTTGATCTTACCCCTACTACAAAAATCAACTGCACCCTTGCCTGCCACCACAGAGACATTCGGCTATGTAGAGTAGATAGTGATCAGTAGGTTTCGGCTTTTAGGGTTTAATGAACCAATCGGCTAGGAATCACTTGTGCATTCGGCCTTTGATTGAGTTTGTAAAAAGAAGAAGAGAAAAGGGTTGAACTTGCAGCGATTTCATCTAGATGACAAGAAAAAGATTCGGCCAACTTAAAAAAGAAAAAAGAGATGCTCAGAAGATTTCGGCAATGGTGATCTTTTGATTGAAGAGGTTGCGGCAATGGTGATCTTTGGGGAGGGATTTTGGCTAGAACAGGTTAAAAGAAAAAGAAGAGAAAGTGATAGGTTTTTGAGAGAAAGGAGTAAACGAAAGAGAGGCTAAATGTTTTTATGAAATTCGGCTACTCCTCCCTACTACCTTGGCTGAAAATCACCTCAAGAGAGTCCCTAGGCTGGCCAACACTCTTCCCCTTATTAGCTCCCTTATTTTTGTCCTACTCTCTCTCTTCTTTACCTACTCAAAATAATTCAAATAAACTAATAATTATCTCTCTACCTTAGCCGAATTTTGAATGTATTTGACTTGATCAAATGCTCATCCATTAAGTGTCCCATTGTCGTCCACCACTGCTCATCCTTGTAGCAAAATAAAACTCCTATTTGCATCCCTTGCTGCTCAAACCTAGGCCCTTTTACACTGCTTGTGGCGTCACTTACTAAGGCTTTTAGTGGCGCCTCCTTGCCACTTTAACAAGCCCATTTTTATGTCCAATTTCCCCTATAAATTTTCTTAAGGCCTATCATGCTTAGTTCCCCCTTTAAGACTTAAAACCTAATATTTTCTAAGGCATTCTCCTACATTCTAAAGTTCCCGAAATTTATAACACACACTAAACATACACATAGACATGCTTCCACATATATTTAAGCAAAAATGCACAACCCCTAAATCTCGGATATTACAGTTCAACCCCCCTTAAAATAATTTCGACCTCGAAATTACCTGGCTAAAATAAGTGAGGGTATTGCTGTCGCATTGCTTCTTCCGGCTCCCACGAAGCTTCTTCCAATCCATGGTTACGCCATAACACTTCGACTAAAGGAACTGACTTCCTTCGCAACACTTTCACATCTCGCTCCAAGATCTGAATCGGCTCTTCCTCGTAGGACAAATCTGGTCTCAGCTCCACCTCCTTAACTGGCACTACATGAGATGGATCCGATCGGTAACGACGTAGCATAGAAACGTGGAATACATTGTGCATCTGCTTCAACTCTGGAGGCAACTCTAACTGGTATGCCATAGGTCCAACTCGCTTCAATACCCGATAAGGTCCTATAAACCTTGGACTTAATTTCCCTTTGCGACCAAATCTCATCACCTTCTTCCAAGGTGAAACTTTAAGAAACACATGATCCCCCGAAGCAAACTCTATTTCCTTCCGCTTGAGATCTGCATACGACTTTTGCCTATCAGATGCCTCCTTTAACCGTGTCCGAATTAACTTAACCTTCTCCTCAGATTCTGCCACAATTTCTAGACCCAAAACTCGACGTTCCCCTAATTCTGTCCAACACGTAAGAGTGCGACACTTCCGTTCATACAGTGCTTCATACGGTGCCATCCGGATACTAGCTTGATAGCTATTATTGTATGCAAATTCCGCTAAAGGCAAATACTCTTCCCAACTTCCTCTGAAGTCTAACACACAGCCCCTCAACATATCTTCCAACACTTGGATCACTTGCTCAGATTGACCATCCGACTGTGGATGAAATGCCGTAGCGAAATCCAATCTAGTGCCTAAAGCTTGATGTAGTGCTTTCCAAAACCGAGACGTAAATCTTGGATCCCTATCTGAAATAATAGATACCGGTACTCCATGCAATCTCACAATTTCTGCCACATACAACTTTGCTAACCTCTGCAAAGAATAGTCAACCCGCACTGGTATGAAATGCGCGGACTTTGTCAATCGATCCACTATCACCCATACCAAGTCCTTCTTAGTAGGCGTAAGGGGAAGCCCACTAACGAAGTCCATGGTGATTCTCTCCCACTTCCACTGTGGAATCTTTATCGGTTGAAGCACTCCTGACGGAACTTGGTGTTTCGCCTTAACTTGCTGACACGTTAAGCACTTCCCTACAAATTCTGTAACTTCCCTCTCAAGACCAGGCCACCAAAACTGTTCCCGTAGATCTCTATACAACTTACTACCTCCAGGATGCATAGCATAAGGGCTACTATGCGATTCCTGAAGAATTCTCCGCCTTAACTCCTTGTTCTTCGGCATACAGACCTTACCCCTGAAACACAATACTCCATCACTGTTAACACCATAATCCTCTAATCCACATTCTGCATTTGCCGCAACTTAGCACTTAGATCCTCATCCACCAAATAACTTTCTTTCACCTCATCCAACCATGTCGGCTTGACTTGCAACTCTGCTAACAAACTTTTATCGTCATACAAGCTAAGATGTGCAAACATCGCCCTCAAGTCCGACACTACTTTCTAACTTAGGGCATCTGCTACCACATTCACCTTGCCTGGGTGGTACTCTATAGAACAATCGTAGTCCTTTAATAACTCCACCCACCTTCGCTGTCTCAGGTTCAGCTCTTTCTGAATCAGCAGATACTTAAGGCTCTGTGGTCTGTGTAGATCACTGACTTTTCTCCATATAGATAGTGCCTCCATACCTTAAGAGCAAAGACCACTGCCGCCAATTCCAAATTATGCGTCGGATAGTTAACCTCATGTGGCCTTAACTACCGAGACGCATAAGCAACTACCTTCCCGTCTTGCATCAGAACACATCCTAGTCCTGTGTGAGAAGCGTCACAATACACCACAAAATCCTTCCCTGCCTTAGGCTGAATCAAAACTGGAGCTTCAGTCAAAACCCTATTAAGCTTCTCAAAGCCCTCCTATTGCTTGTCTGTCCATACGAAAGGTACTTCCTTTCTCAACAACTTTGTCAAAGGTACAGCTACTGATGAGAACCCTTCCACGAACCTTCTGTAGTAGCCTGCCAATCCCAAGAAACTACGAACCTCAGCCACAGACTTAGGTGATTTCCAATCTAGCACTGCCTTAATTGTCCGAGGATCCACCCTTATCCCTTCTGCAGACACCATATGCCCTAAGAACGCAACTTCCTTAAGCCAAAATTCACACTTACTGAATTTGGCATATAGCTTTTTTTCCCTTAACACTTGCAACACTACCCGGAGATGCTCATCATGTTCTTCCTCAGACTTGGAATACACTAGGATGTCGTCGATGAACACAACGACGAATCGATCCAAATAGGGTTGAAAAACCCAATTCATCATATCCATGAACGCAGCTGGGGCATTCGTCAATCCGAACGGCATTACTAAGAACTCATAATACCCATATCTTGTCCAGAAAGCTGTCTTATGGATATCTGGTTCCTTCACCTTAAGCTGATGATATCTAGACCGTAAATCTATCTTTGAGAATACCGCTGCCCCCTTAAGCTGATCGAACAAGTCGTCTATCCTTGGCAACGGGTACTTGTTCTTGATGGTCAGCTTATTCAACTGACGATAATCTATACACATACGCATAGTCCCGTCCTTTTTCTTCACGAACAAGACCGGTGCTCCCCACGGAGACACACTGGGTCGAATAAACCCACGATCAAGCAACTCCTGAATCTAAGCCTTGAGCTGAACCAATTCCTTTGGTGCCATTTTGTACGGAGCAATTGACACAGGAGCTGTACCTGGCAGTAAGTCAATTTCGAACTCCACCTCCCTGTCCAGGGGTATCCCAGGTAACTCATCCGGAAAAACATCCACAAATTCCCTTACTGTTCTAACTCTACTAACTTCCTCTTCTTTTGCATCCAACGCACTAACAAAGGTCAAAAATGCCTTGCACCCTTTCCGAACCATTTTATCAGCCTTTAATGCGGAGACTACATTAGACAAGTAGTTCCTTCTTTCTCATATCATAATTATCTCCTCATCCTCCGCCGTCCTTAACTCCATTCGCTTAGTCGCGCAATCCAATTTAGCCTGATGTTCCACTAGCCAATCCATGCCAAGAATGAGATCAAATTCTCCGAATGGTAGTTCCATCAAGTCGGCAGGGAATATCACTCCCTGAATCTCTAGAGGTATATTCCGAAATATCTTGTTCACTACTACAGTTTGACCAACGGGCTTACTACAGTCATCTCCCTATCAGACAGTTCAGAAGCTATGCCTAGTGTTTCAACTACTCTACATGCGACATAAGAGTGGGTTGAGTCAACATCAATTAAAGCAAAGTAAGGCTTGTCAGCTATAAGAAACATACTGGTTATGACGTCCGGTGCGTCTCCATCCTCCTTCTGGCGAACTGCATACACCAGACCTGGCTGTCTTGCCTCTGTATTACCAACACTTCTGCCCGGTGTTCCCCGTCCTATTCCAGAATCATTACCATTGCCAATCGGACCACGACCCCGCGGTGGTTGCTGTCCACCTCTTCCAGCTTGATTGAAACCCTGACCTATTGGTCGGCTCCTATCTGATTTCATAGGACAGTCCCTAATCATGTGTTCCTTGGACCCACACTTGAAACATCCCCCTGTCTTTTTCCAACACTTTCCTAGGTGCATCTTTCCACACTGAGTACAAATACGGTATTGTCCTCCTATAACAACCTGCTGACCCCGCGGCCCATCAGCTCTATGTCTCTTTTGAACATTCCCGGATGACCCTGACGATCCAAAACCTCTCTTTTGCCTATTCCGATCTGTATTCTATCTCACAGATTCCTTAACCCCTTCGGCTACCTTAGCCTTCTCTACCAACACAGCAAACTCCTACTCCTGCTGTAGAGCTATCAACAACCTCAGGTCATCCCTCAGTCCATCCTCAAACCGGACACATCGTACATGCTCCGTAGCCACGATTCCTCGAGCATACCGGCTCAACCTTAAAAATTTCACCTCGTACTCTGCTATGGACCTATTCCCTTGAACCAGCCCCAGAAATGCCTTCCTCTGCGCATCAACATAACTAGTACCAACATACTTCTTCTGATACGCCGCCTTAACATACTCCCAAGTGAGATCCTCAGGTGTAGCACCATTCCGAACTGTGAGCCACCATTGATATGACTCATCGCGGAGAAGCGACACCATTCCTTTCAGTTTCTCCTCAGCAGTCAGATCCAGCTCATCCATAATTCGCTCAGTTGCCTCCAACCAATACTCAGCCGTACTGGGTGCCACACCGGATACACCACAGAACACATCAGCTCCATTGGCTTGGCTTGTCGCTCGCATCTGATTTTCGAGCTCCCATACCTCCAGCTGCTCCAGCCATCATCTCAAGAACCCGCAGTATCGCCTGCGATATTGCATCATCCCCCGTCTGATCCTGATGCTCAACCCCAGCAGCTGGTGGTGGGGGTGGTGGTACCTCATTTTCAAACCCTTGACCAGACCTAATGGGTTCCGATACGGTCATCCTGCCTCTACCACGCCCTCGCACATTATGACCACGTCCCCTAGAACTCATGTCTACGATCGCGATTTAATCTGTTTTAGAAAGTTTTATGCATTAGTCTTTGTTCTACTGACTACCCACAAAGAAATTTTATGTAAAGGAGTTTAGTAGTAGTTCTTTTGATCATTTCAGGGTTTTCGTTTCAAGTTTTCTACCCTAATTCAGAGAAACACATTCATTCAATAGTATCTACTACACACATTCACCACTCGAACATTTTCGTCCGTTCCCATCCTAGGGGTATTTTCGTAATTTGTCCTATAAGGGTATTTTGGTAAATTTTCAAAATTCGGGTATCTCAATATTTCGTAAAATAGGGGTTTTTGTTATTTTTGTAAAGTAAAAATATTTTAGAAAAAAAATTGAGGGTAGTGTGGTAATTTTATTAACCAAGGGTATTTTAGTAATTTTACAACCAGTGGCATTTGGGTAATTTTGTAAATCGATTTTCTTTTTAAAATCTAGAATAGTTTTTACAAATCAAAGGGGTAATTTGGTAATTTTAAAACTAAGGGTTTTTATAAAAATATGGCTAGTCCCTTTCGGGTTTCAATTATTGAGTTTAGCCTGTGAATGAGTCCTCTTGGTTAGAGTGAACTGTCACTACGCACCAGGTAGGATTCGAGCGAAGAGGAGGTAAGTCACTAGGACTGCTTAAATACTAGGCTCTCCCTGAATCCAATCCTAGACATGCGCACAATGGTTGCCACACCCTAACTCGGCGACTTAGTCACAGGTTTGTTTAATTAGGCCTTAAATTTTATGTAATTCTGTGTTGAAGTAAGCTAATCCTAGGGTTCAATAACTCCTAATGTACTAATCTACGATCCTGTTATACCCACATACAAATCATACAATAAATCATACAACAGCTTAGGGTACTTACAGTGGACTTCTGTCTGAGACTTAGGTGCCATGTTTAAAAACCTCTGCTCAATTCCTAAAATTTTCACAAAACTTCTTTGGGCTCTATTTTCAAAACATTGTGGGCTTTAAACCCAAGGCTGAGAGTTTAAAACTGGACTCTGATACCAATCTGAAACACCCCAAACCCGGCCCACGAGCCTTGACCGGATCTGACATGTTCCTTAGGAAAAACCTTAACTAAATCTTGTTTGCAATTTTGGAAAACTGTGATGATTTTGTGTTTGCTAAAGCATGTCGGCTTTTAAAACAAATTTTGACGTGTTGAAATAGTGAGATGTGATTTGAGTTTGTATTTCTAAGAAAACGTTTGTTTTATATTTTGAAAAATAAGTGGGGTTGCTGATTTTTAGAAATGGTTATTAAGTTGTAAACCGTAGTTAATTAGGTGATAAAATATTTAGAGTTTTGCGAAAACATTTGATTAATTCATATGCCGATTGTTAAATGAAAGTTAAAACTTAAAGCATAAAAATTTAAATGTCTAAGTAGTGGCCTTATTACAACTGAAAATACCAAATAAATCCCAAAAATAAAATAATAGCAAACGCAAATTTAACTGTTTGAAATTCCGAAAACATTCAGCATGGCCACCACATAGTCTCCGCTGACCCGGTCCATGTCACTGAGTTTTACCTGAAAAGATATCCCACAAAGGGGGGAGTCAACCGACTCAATGTGTAACCAACACAAATTCCCAAACGATTTAGGCATATCAAATCATATATATAACAAATATAGCAATGATGCAATCCCGAACCCAAACCTAGATAACCATCCTCTACACATCACCCGTACCAGCTAATCACACAGTGGGGTTTACTAAATCGACCCTCCATCCGCTACACACAATCGAAGGCAGTCGCTGTAGACAACATGCACATCGCCCTTATAAATTGTGGCATAGCCACCAGATAATGTGACAGAGTCACCAGATATTAATATGTGATATAAGTCACCACATTTAGATTATGTGACATGAGTCACCAGATATTGTGGTAAAAACCACCAGATCACTTCCCCTTTCAATATCATCCATATGCCCCATGCGTCATACATTCATGCAGAAGTAATGCAACTTAGCTTATCTCATATTCATAACAAATTCTTATATGTGTCATATTCAATGTTCATAACACTATTCACTATTAACAGAGCTTTAGAGAGTAACGTGCACAGAATACTGCACCATGGTATGGTACCATTTGCCACATTTTTCATATTTTCATTATCACATACAAATCATTGATACCATAAATCTATTAGAAATTAGTGTAGGGCTACACACCTACACCTAGTTACTATCGTATTCACTGAATCTCGAAAGTCTACCGAAACAGCTTATACTCCTCCCTAAAGATCATAATTAGAATCTGCTAGACACTAACACTTAATATGACCTTGGTCGAATATTCATATTCACTTACCTTGCGGATCTAAATCCCAAAATTGTCACTTGTTTGTGGTATCTGTCGAAATTCCTATAGGCATATGTTAGATCCAATTCTAACATTTAAACACAATAAATGGCCTTCAGCCTATGATCATATTCGCTTACCTTAGATCTAGAAATCCTGAAGATCTCCTCTTGAAGTCGGGTACAGTAGAAATCCCGAAACCTCCTTCATAGTTTCTACTAAAGAACAGTAAAGGAAATTAGATTCCACTTTTGGCTAAAATAAAAAGGAAGGAAATCGAATATCATTTGATCTTACCCCTACTACAGAAATCGACTGTACCCTTGCCTGCCACCACAGAGATATTCGGCTATGTAGACTAGATAGTGATCAGTAGGTTTCGGTTTTTGGGATTTAATGAACCAATCGGCTAGGAATCACTTGTGCATTCGGCCTTTGATTGAGTTTGCAAAAAGAAAAAGAGAAAAGGGTTGAACTTGCCGCAATTTTGTCTAGATGACAAGAAAAAGGTTCAGACAACTTAAAACAGAAAAGAAAAGATGCTCAGAAGAATTTGGCAATGGTGATCTTTTGATTGAAGAGGTTGCGGTAATGGTGATCTTTGGGGAGGGATTTCACCTAGAACAGGCTAAAAGAAAAAGAAGAGAAAGTGATAGGTTTTGGAGAGAAAGGAGTAAACGAAAGAGAGGCTAAATGTTTTTATGAAATTCAGCTACTCCTCCCTACTACCTTGGCCGATAATCACCTCAAGAGAGTCCCTAGGCCGGCCAACACTCTTCCCCTTATCTGCTCCCTTATTTTTCTCCTACTTTCTTCTTTACCTACTCAAAATAATTCAAATAAACTAATAATTATCTCCCTACCTTAGCCGAATTTTGAATGCATTTGACTTGATCAAATGCTCATCCATTAAGTGTCCCATTGCCGTCCACCACTGCTCATCCTTGCAGTAAAATAAAACTCCTATTTGCATCCCTTGCTGCTCGAACCTAGGCCCTTTTACACTGCTTGTGGCGTCACTTACTAAGGCTTTAAGTGGCGCCTCCTTACCACTTTAACAAGCCTATTTTTATGTCCAATTTCCCCTATAAATTTTCTTAAGGCCTATCATGCTTAGTTCCCCTTTTAGGACTTAAAACCTAATATTTTCTAAGGCATTCTCCTACATTCTAAAGTTCCCGAAATTTATAAAAAACACTCAACATACACATAGACATGCTTCCACATATATTTAAGCAAAAATGCACAACCCCTAAATCCCAGATATTACAGGTCCTAATGTTGCCAATATTACTAATGATGTAACAACACCTTGTCCATCACAGAATAAAAGTAAGTTCTAGATATTCTCAAGTTTCTTATTGATCTACAAGAGACAACATATTAAATGGGAGTTTTATTAATCTCCAATGTTGAATTTGTTGAATCGATGGAAACTAAGAAAGAACTTGAAGTCATTGCACTACAACTAAATAAATGACAATGTAGTCAACCTCACCTATTATACATCCAACTAAAAAATTTGATGAGAACGCTCCTTTATCTTTACTTGATCCTAAAGGCAATTAATTGTTTGAATTTTACTATCGTATAGAAGGAAAGGATAATTTCTTACTCGTTGAATTATCTTAGGACCATTAAAAAAGTCAATGTGATAGCCCAATTTTCATTGGTGTCAAAAATAATGGTTTTGGGACCACAAATACGATGTGTGAGTCCAAAAAAATATTATTTATTTAATATTTACAAATTTATTTAAGTGTCTTATTATATTTGGTTCAGTAATTTTGACATTTGGTTAGTTAATTAAGGAAAGAAGACTAATCATAAAACCTACAAAAGTTAATCGCTATTGATTTTTATCAATTAAAATTTTTAATTAATGAATGTTTAAGGACCTATAAGGTAATTAGACCCTGGTGTTAAATTTTGTATAGTTTAAGCATGTGATTAATTAGAAAACATGTTAAAGTTGTAATAAAAATTTAAAGCAACAAAAAGTAAAATAAGATAAAAAAAAAGTGGATGGAAATAGAATGGTTCGTTACAATAATCCTCCATAAGAGAATGGTTTGTTACAATCATCCTTCATTATTTGAGAGCCATTTTTGAAGTGTGGAGAAAGCTTCAAACTTTTCATGAAAATCGGTCTTTTTATGTAAGTAACTTTGATGTCGTTTTTAATACATTTTATGTTCTTGATATCGTTGTAGATTAATCTAGCTAGCCCGAGAACCATTTCACTAAACTGTTAAAGTTTATCAAAGATTCCATTGACTTTTTCTTGAAACTTTTGTGGTTATTTGGTTAGTTTTGAAGCTTAGATATGCTAACGGAATAATTTGTAAAGTTAAAGTTGTTAGTCTTGAACCTAGAGACTAAAATGCAATACATTTTAAATGTGCAAGAAATTTCTAAAATTATGAGCTCTATTGGGATGTACAAGGATAGAATTGAGATTGATTTTGAAATTGAAGCTCAAATTTGAAAGTTATAGTATTTTGAGTTTTAGGGAATAAATTGAGATAAATGCAAAAGTTGAGGAAATATTATATAGATGAATTGAGCTATTATTTAAATTCAATATACTGTTAGAAGATATTTAGAATAGATGGTTGATTGGAATTATGGTCTAGATAAAGAATTACAACAATCGAAGGACATACACGAAAAAAGGAAAATTATTGACTAGTCTCTGTTAGCTAACTGCTACTATTTTGTAAGGTAAGTTCATAGAGTTAACTAAATATTATTGTTGATGTGTTATACTTACTTATAAAATGGTAATTTGTTGGTGATTATGAATTTTGATATAATGTGAGGATAAATCCCAATGAACTTAGTAGAAGTCTCGTATAGGTTAAAGGTTAATGCCCGAAGGTTTTGAGCTCCAGCATGTGTTGCGGACTTGAAAATACATGTATATTAAGCCTTGATCAAACTATTTATCATTTGGGTTTAACCCTAACTGGTAACAAGACACTCTTATTCACTATTCGTGTAGGTTTACCCCTAACGGGTAGCCAAATACTATTATTCATTATTTTTGTAGGTTTATATAAACTCAAAATTATATAGGGTTTTTCTATATATTTTTACCACCTTTTTACTTAATAAATATGTTAATATTGAGTAATTGTTATTAAAATAAGTGAATTTTACTTAACTAGTAATATTGGGCATGAATTTATAAAATATGTGAAATTATGCTTAATTATATGATTTTTGTACATATTTTATATTATTCCATGTTAATTTGTTAATTTGTGATTTTTCACTATGTAAGAAGACCATTGAAGATGTGATTAATATGAATAAAACATGGACATGCACAAATCAATACATGTGGACAGCGAGACCATACAAACTGGGTCATGAGGTTGATAATTTGACCCAATGAAAGATGTACTAAAAGATGGACATGTCTGCTAAATTATTGGACTAAGAAACTATCCAACAAAGGGGAACCAAAGCCCAGTTTCGGCACAAACAGTTGGCTTCCCAAAAGCAAGCATTGAGGTATTTAATTGAAGGTCCTTTGATCGATTGTTTAATGTCACAGTAATAATGTGCAAGCATACACTGTCGATGCAAGCATAGTAGAAAGAGGTGAGTTTGTCGGATATCGATCCCATAGGGATGGTAGTCTTTTGTCTATTAATGTCAGTGTAACAACTAGATGGAAATGAGATAAATTGTGATAATAGTTGTCGATGCAATAACTTGAAAACAATAAAATAAAATATGATAATGATAAACTGAGATTCCCAAAATGAATCTTCAGTAGAATACTAAGTGTTCACAAGGTATAAAAAGATAGGTGATTGTCGAAGCAATAAAGTTCAATGTATATCTTACCCAGCATCACTCCTTTATTTAATCTGAGACTTAAACATGCATACTAACCTTGTAACACCCTCACCCGTATTCAATGCCAAAATAGGGTTATAGAGGATTACCGAACTTACAGCATTTAAAAACACAAATTTTGAAACACCCCATACCCTGCCCACGAGCCTGGACCGGATCTGGTATGTTCCTCGAAGTAAACCGGTTAAAAATTCTTTTATTACTTTGGAAATCTGTGTGTTTTGAAGATAATTTGCTGGTGGGTTGGGCTCGAGTTGAGAACAAGTTTATTTCATTACTAAAATCCTTTACTTTAGGTGACAAAACGTTTAGGCTTTGTTTTTAAAATAAATCTACTTAAACTTCACTTGATAAAAATTCATACATAGTAATTAAAAGAAAAATTAAAGTAATTCAACTATGGCCTTATTACATCAAATAAACCCCAAAATTAAAACCAAAGTACTTAAAATAAAAA
Source organism: Gossypium bickii (assembly GCA_025503065.1). Classification (NCBI taxonomy): domain Eukaryota; kingdom Viridiplantae; phylum Streptophyta; class Magnoliopsida; order Malvales; family Malvaceae; genus Gossypium; species Gossypium bickii. The sequence continues at coordinate 26,201,277 of CP106714.1, read as the reverse complement.
TTCTCAATCAAATAAATTTCCTTGCTGACCATGGCCACCCCTAAGCTTCACCACCGCCCATCACTGCTTCATCACACAAAAAAGTTCCCACAACGGGGTGAGTCAACAGACTCAATGTGTAACCAATACTCAGATTTAACAATTCGGGCATACATTATCATGTCACATATCAATACTTATAATAGATAAAAATAATGATGCAACCCAACCCAAACCTATATGCCATCCGCTACACATCACCCGTACCAACTTTGCACAATCGTGGGGACTACTAAGTCAACCTCCATCCGCTACACACCATCGAAGGCGATCGCATTTGCGATCGGCGTGCTCATCACCCTTATAAATATTCGTGGCATAGCCACCAGATTAAATAATTGTGATCAAGTCACCACATTCGAATATCGTGGTCTTAGGTCACCACATTCGGATATATCGTGGTCTTAGGTCACCACATTCGGATGTCGTGGTCTTAGGTCACCACATTCGGATATCGTGGTCTTAGGTCACCACATTCAGATATCGTGGTCTTAGGTCACCACATTCACTTCCCCTTTTCAAATAACCCATATGCCCCATATCATACATATTATGCATTAACATGCCTAATTTCACATTCTTATCACTGTTCACATATGAGTCATAACATATATTCATATTCCTAGTAGGAGTAGGAAACGTACCTGAGTACTTTTGTACCATTACATGGTACCTTAGCCATATTCACATTCTTATAAACATACACATGTTAAATATTGCCATAAATCTTATTAAAAGTTAGTGTGGGGTACACACCTGATATACTTAGCAATTCAGTTCAAATCCCGAAAATCTGATCTCACTGCTTTAGATCTTTAATGCCTATATTCGGCCAACACTAGGAATATTTAATAAAAATCCATTCGACCATAAATCCAAATCCTATTAGGATTGTTGTAACTTAAAACTTACCTTGGTGCCGATTGATGTCTAATCAAATGCCGGAAACTTTGTATCCTTCTTTCTTGAAATCGGCAATCACTAGATTACTTGAATAGATTAGTTTCAGCTTTTGAATGATTAATGAACACATATATTTACCAAACATGGCCTTGGCCGAATGCTATAGACACTTACCTTGTGGATTTTAAATCCCAAAACTCACCGAATAACTAGGGAACACGCGCCCTATGGTGTACCTTTGGGAAAAGAACTTCTCCTTCCTTGTAGTCGACACTTAGTAAATCCCGAAAGATCTCTTCAAAGTTTCGACAATAAGATATTAATGGGGTTAGTCCTAGATTTCGGCAAATCTTAAAAGAAAAAAAGATGAAACCGAATGAGATCTTACCCTTACTTTAGAAATCGGCAATCCTTGCTTGAACCTTTAACAATATTCGGCTATGTAGGCTAGAAGGATTTTGATTTCGGCTTTTTGATTGGTATAAAGAAAGAAAAGAGAAAGAAGAATAAAGATGGAGGATTAATTTTGGAGCCACAGGTATTTCGGCTTGGCAAAAATAAAAGGGAAGAGAGGAGTTATTTGCTAGAGAGAATTCGACAGAGAGAGTTGAAAGAAAGAATGAATGGCCCTCTTTTCCTTTAGTAGCCGAAATTACTAACTTAGAATCCCTTACTTGGCCATCACTCTTCTATTTTGTTAGCTTTATCTCTTTAATTATCACCTAAAATAAAAGATAATTTAGCAACTATCTTTACTTAGTCGAAATTATTAAACTCAAAGTCCCTTAGTTGGCCATCACTTCTCCCTTATTTTCCTAATTAAAGAATAATTCCTCATTTATCATCTTTTATCCTTAAATAAAATAAAAGGGATAAAACTCTTAAAATTTAGCCATGTGCTGTCCCCCTATTCCCTCTTATTGACGCCACTTAGCAAAATAAAGGCTTTAAAATTTTGCTCTCCACGCGACTCGAACAGAAGTCCTTCCCCCTAGCATGTGGCGTCATTTCCAGAGCTCTAAGTGGTGCCTCCAAGCCACTTTTCCAAGCTCATTTGTGTGTCATGTTTTCCATACAATTCCTCTTAAGACCACCTTGCTTCATGTCCCCCTTTTAAACTTTAAACTTGACATTTCTAAAGCATTTCCTTACATTTCTAAGACATTTCCTTACATTTCCAAGACATTTCCTTACATTTCCAAGACAAGACATTTCCTTACATTTCCAAGACAAGACATTTCCTTACATTTCCAAGTCATTTCCTTACATTTCCATGACAAGACATTTCCTTACATTTCCAAGTCATTTCCTTACATTTCTAAGATTCTAAAAATGCACACATCACATCCATAACACATAAGACATACTAATGCATAGGCTATAATCCATGATGTTACAAATTTCATATACAAAATATCATTTCAAATACATTTCAATCACAACAAATGATAGTTTCCTTTAAACGAGCCTACGAGGCCTTAAACATGCTGTAACACCCCAAACCTGGCTTAGAAGTTAGGCCTGAATCTGGCGTGTCACATGGAAGTGTTTTTCAGAAATCATAATTCTTGTTGTTTAAAACTTGTTTGACAGTTAAAGTCTCTTTGTTTTAAAATAAAAGCACTTAAGCAATTGTTATCCACTTGAAAACGTATTTACTATTAAAAATTTATCTGTTGCGGAATCATATTTAAAATAGACAATTTACGAAAAGGTTATGTTTAAAAATTGAGTTGCAGCAGCATTTTGAAAACGTTGCAGAAACGTAGTGTTTTGAAGACATTTATCATTTTGGAAGTCGTATTCCACTTTTAGCAGTTAGAAAACATCATAAATAAATATCACAAATAATAATTTAAAAATAATAAAGAGGCCTTATTACAACCCAAATCAAAATATTTAAAAGTAAATAATCAAAACTAAAAGCATAAGTAGTGTGTGGTCTTCTCCGAGTCCCTCGCAGCTCCGAACCGTCTAAGGCTGAGGATTACCTGCAAAGTTAAAAATGGGGTGAGTTTACAAAAACTCAGTGTGTAATCCTCTACTACGGTCACAGTTTGGGCCTGAGCCCATACGATATCAGTCTGGGCCTAAGTCCTATTCGGTAACAATCTGGGCCTTAGCCTTACTAGGTAACAGTTTGGGCCTCAGCCCCAAAATCATATCAATGCAATGGACATGTAAACCAACCCATACCAACCAAACTCTCCACCCGTACCAACCAATCTCTCCATGTGGGGACCATGTCGACCCACCTAGCCAAACCCTCCAATAATGCAGCCTAGCTACTAATAACGGTATACGTGGCTGAGCCACTAGAATCAGTATACGTGGCGATGCCACTATAACGGTGTGTGGCGATGCCACTATAATGGTACTTCCTCCAAATCAACAACCCAACCCAATGCAATATGTTATGTATGCAATGTATTGTGATAATATATAGACATATATAAAAATCACATAAACAATATTTAAACTACCACTAAGGGTATAACGGTCATTTTGTCGTTTAGGGGTAAAACGGTAATTTCACCTCTAGAGGGTATATCAGTAATTTTACTTATCAGGGGTATTTCGGCAACTTTACTCATCGAGGGTATTTCGGTAATTTACCTATCGAGGGTATTTTGATAATTTTACCCATCGAGGGTATTTCGATAACTTTCGATAACTTTACCCATAGAGGGTATTTGTAATATCCGGGATTTAGGGGTCTCGTATTTTGCATATATGTATGTGTGTGTGTGTATGCTCTGTGTGTTGTTTGATTGTGTTTGGGGGCTTCGAGAAACTTCGGGTTTAGGTGGAAGCATTAGCGAAACTCTTTGGTTCAAGCTGAGTAGGGAAGAGCTAGGGGAGCTAGGCTTTAATGGGGCTTAGTGTGGTGTTCTTAGACACAAGGAGTAAGGTGGTGGAGTGGCAACGGATGCTACCTAAGGTGCAGAGGAGGTTGCGTCAACAAGGGGTTCCAGAGGAGGAGGTTTGAATCACGCTGATGGCAAGGGTGTGTTGTTTTATTTTGCATTTTTGCGTTACAGGAGGGGGAGGTGTTGGATGGCATTTGAATTCTGGAAGGATGGGAGGAAGACTTGGTCAAGATGTTTGAATGAGTGGTGGAGAGCTATTGGAGAGGTTTGAAGCATTCAAACTAGTTCGAATGGGTGGTGTAGAGGAAAATGTGGAGGAAAATAATGGATTTGGGAAAGAGGAGAAAAGTTGGCCGAATGAAGGGGTCTTGGTGTGGCATTTTCGGCCAAGAGGGGAGTGATTCGGCTAGGGGATTTTAGTGCCGAAATAAGGTGGTGTGTGGACATTTTCTCTAGTTTTCTCTTCATTTGCTCTTCCTGCCGAAAACTTGGATTCTTTTTTCTCTTGACCAAAAGCCGAAAGTGAAGAACCATTCGTGCACATTTTCTCAACTTAGAAGACTATTTCTTCCCTTCTCTATTCACCCTAAAAAAGCTGAAACATACCCTCCATTCTCACCAAAGCCGAAACCACACAAACTCTAACCCTTTTCTTCTTCTTTGCAACGATTCTTCTATCTTCAAAATTCGAAAGCACTTCTTCCATTTGCTAAGACCATAGCCGAACCTCTTTGAGTCTCCCCACTAATTCTTATTCTCTTGCTTTTCTTCAAAGTCAAAAGTACCTTGGCCGAATCTTTCATCTATCATTACTCATTCTCTTCTATTGCATCGATTCTTAAGGGTGGTTGTTAAGCCAAATCGGGATAGTAGCGTGGTAAGGATCTGTCCTTTGATCAATACTCTTTTCTCTTTTCTTCTTGATTATCGAAACCAGGAAATCTAATCCCATTTATTCATTTGGCCGAAACCATGAAAGGTTGGGTTCGGTTTCTTTGTAGCCAGTTTAAGGAGCAAGATCTTTCGGGATTCAACCGGGTAAGGTAAGAGGTTGTGATATTCGGCCAAAGGCCATATCTTTTATCTACAGGTGTTAGCCGATTCTAACTAGACTATTGTAGGGAGGTTTCAACAAAGGTTAAGGAGAAGCTTCGGGATTCGGATCTATTCGGTAAGAGTGCTCGATTAAGTTTTGGTTTGTCTCATTTAGATTTGAGTTAACGATTAACCAGGTATTCTGATTAAGTACTATTTAATGGATGCGAGTACCAGTCAAGGAGGGAAAAGGGTTGTCTCTATCCTTAAGTTTAAGAAACGTTCGGTTTTTGCGGTTCGGGATTGGACACCGGGGTGTGGGCCAGCGTCGGAAAGAGACAAGCAGATCACTGTAGTCTCTTCGAGTGAGGATGCTAGGAAAATCGAGAGTCTAGTGCTTCGGGTTATCAGGTGTGTGGTTAATTCTCAGTTTCCCCGTTAATTAATTAGTTGTATGTATTATGTGTGTGAAATGGTTGAAACAGTGGCTGTGGTGGAATTGTTACCCTTAATGGGTATGTCGGTAACCAGGTTAGTGCCCTATTATTGGTGTGGTTATGGTTAACTTCTGTGGTTATACGTAAGCATGTCATATGCCTATTTAATGTGTTCATGTATTATTCTGCCATATCATGATAATATGTTGCATATACATGGGTTCGAGATATATATTGAATGAAGGACAGGGTGTACATTTATGTATGTGGTTTAGTGCTGGCCTCGAGCCTTACTGTGGATTGATGTTGGGTATGTGCCACATCGTGGTTTGGTGTTGGCTATGTGCCACATCGTGGATTGATGTTAGCCATGAGCTACATCGTGGATTGATGTTGACCATGAGTCACGTTATGGATTTTGTGATTTAATCACATGGACCAGTGGCTAGACCACTTAGTGGATGGCATTGATTGCCGAATTGGTGTGTAGCGGATGGAGAGTCGATTTAGTAATCCCCTGGTGTGTGCTGGCTGGATACGGGGGTATGTAACGGGTGGATATTAGGCTGGGTTGGGTTACATTTTGCATTCTTACATGTGATTGTGGATTTGTATGGTTGTGGGCCAAGGCCATAGGTGGAAATGCGTGGATTAATTACACACTGAGTCGGTTTGACTCACCCTATTCTTACCAAACAATGCAGGTGATACATGATGTTTTAGACCGGGCTGGAGTGGATTCGAGATGGTCATGTAGAAGCAGTTTGGTTTACTAAAATACACTTTATTTAAATTTCGGTTTCATTAGGATGATTTTGTTATAATAAGGCAATTTTAAGTGCTTGAGGATGTTTATTATGTTTTTGAGTAGATGGGCAATTAGATAAATAACTGGAAACGATTTCAGGAACAATTTTTTTACAACTTAAAAACTTAAGCTAAGGGTTTCAAACATGGATACTCGTAACCACACGACTTTTTCTTAAATTTTCAAACGTATACGGTTTTAAACTACACGCGAACTCCAAAGTTGAATCTTTTCCGGCAAACTATTTATTTTAAAACGTCAAACTCCTTTATAAACAAGTTAACTACTATGAATGGGAAATTGGTTTTAAACTCAAACATATATTTTCATCATTAAACCCGTATTTTTTCAACGGTTTCCCAGTAACATTACGAATTCGGCCATGGTATTTTGGGCCGGGTTTGGGGTGTTACAATTTGGTATCAGAGCCCAGGTTTTAAACTTGGCCTTTGGGTTTTAAGGTCCATAACGTTTTCAAAATGGGTATTTCAAAAAAAATTTCATGGAATAGATCGGTGAAGGCATGGCACTCGAATCTTCCGGCCCAAGTCTGCCAAGTAAGTCTTCTAACTTGTTAGATGAATTGAATAAAAGTGGATATGTGATGCATTGTTATGGATATGGATATTAGAATTTAAGATATTCTCCTTAGAGACTGAAACCTTTAGGATGTGTGCTCTTTACGAAAAAATAACTTGAAAATTCTATATCATAAAACTTCTCTTTTAATCAAACAGTGGAAAGAAAGCTAATGCATAAAACTCTTTAAAATAGATTAGAAAGCAGCAATAGACATGAGTTCTAGGGGACGAGGTCGTAACGCGCGTGGGCATGGTAGAGGCAGAATGGCTGTATCTGAACCAGTTGGGTCTGGTCATGGGTCAGGGAATGAGCCACCACCGCCAGCTGCGGAGGCTAAATTTCAAGATCAGACAGTTGGAGATAACGCAGTGTCGCAGGCTATGCTTCGGGATTTGGAGAGAGTTGCGGGGGCAAACATGGGTACTGGGGCCCAAAAATTCGTGTCTGAGCGACTCCGAGCGAATGGGGTCGAGATATTTAGGGGAGTCTCGGGAGTAGCTCCGAATGTGGCAGAGTACTGGTTAGAGGCAGTCGAGAGGATCATGGATGACTTGGACTGCACTACTGAGGAGAAGTTGAAGGGCGCTGTTTCTTTACTGCGGGATGAGGCCTACAAGTGGTGGCTCACTGTCAGAGAAGGTACTCCGGCGGACCGGGTGGATTGGAGTTTCTTTAAAATTAAGTTTGAGGGAAAGTACGTCGGGGCTAGTTACATGGACGCACAGAGGAAGGCATTCTTGAACCTAGTGCAAGGGGGTAAGTCAGTAGCGGAGTACGAAGCGGAATTCTTACGGTTAAGTCGGTATACTAGAGGGATTGTTGTTACGGATTACGAGCACTGTGTTAGATTTTTGGATGGACTGCAGGATGAGCTGCGGGTGTTGATTGCTTCTCAGAGAGAAAGGGACTTTGCTACTCTGATGGAGAAAGTTCGGATAGCAGAGGAAGTTAAGCGAATGGAGAGGCAGACCAGAGATAGGGATAGATGCCGAAACAAGAGGAGTTTTGGACCGTCAGCATCATCTGGGGGTTTTCAAAAAAGACTGAGGGCTGAGAATTCTGCTCGTGCTCCTATGCCAGTTGCTGGGAATCAGGTTCGTCCATGTGCTCAGTGTGGGAGGGCTCATGTAGGAGAGTGCTGAGGAAGGAGTAAAGAGTGTTTCAGGTGTGGGTCCAAGGCTCACTTGGTTAAGAATTGTCCTCAAGAAATGGATAGGGCTCGGACAGTAGGTCAGAGGTATGTACAGCTCGGTAAGTGTGGTCAGCAGGTGACGAGGGGTCGTGGTCCAAACCATGGAGGGAATGGTTCCGGCCGAGGTCGTGGAGCACCGCGGCGGTCTTTGGGAGTTCGATGCAAGGCGGCCCAGGGTTGGTGTATGCGACGGGCGTCGTGAGGAGGATGGATGCACGGATGTAATCACGGGTACGTTCCTTATTTTTAGATTACCCTTTACTGCTTTAATTGATATCGGGTTGACTCACTCTTACATTGCTAGTATGGTGTCTGGAACCTTGAATGTGAACTCTGAGACTGTCCCTAGGAAGATGAATGTACTTTGTCCTTTAGGGTAATCAGTAGTGGTAGACAAACTCTTTAGGGAAGTGCCTTTAGAGGTTCAGGGGATAGTGTTCCGGCTGACTTGATGGAGCTGCCATTCGGGGAATTTGACCTGATCCTAGGAATGGACTGGTTAGTAAGGTACCGTGCAAATTTGGACTGCGCTGCTAAGCGCATGTCGCTGAGGACTCCCGAGGACAACGAGATGGTGGTGATAGGGGAGAGAAGGGACTACTTGTCAAATGTAGTGTCTGCTCTTAAGGTGAAGAAGATGGTGAGGAAGGGATGTATGGCTTTCTTGATGTTTGTTAATGCTATGGAGGCTAAGGAAGCACCTGTAGGAGAGGTCAGGACAGTGAAGGAGTTCATGGATGTTTTTCTAGAGGAACTTTTAGGGTTGCCTCCGGATCGTGAGGTGGAGTTCGAAATCGACTTGTTGCCAGGTACAGCGCCAGTGTCTATCGCTCCGTACAGGATGGCATCAAAAGAGTTGGTTGAACTCAAAGCCCAGATCTAAGAGTTGTTAGATCGCGGGTTTATCCGACCCAGTGTGTCTCCATGGGGAGCACCGATTCTATTCGTGAAGAAGAAGGATGGGACTATGCGTATGCGCATAAACTACCGGCAGTTGAATAAGCTGACGATCAAGAACAAGTACCCGCTGCCGAGGATAGACGACTTGTTTGATCAGCTCAAAGGGGCTGCGGTATTTTCGAAGATAGACCTGAGGTCGGGGTATCATCAGCTTAAGGTGAAAGAAGCGGATATCCATAAGATAGCTTTTCGGACTCGATACGAGCATTATGAATTCCTAGTAATGTCGTTCGGTTTGACGAATGCCCGAGCTGCGTTCATGGTTATAATGAACCAGATTTTCCAACCCTACTTGGATCAGTTCGTTGTGGTGTTTATAGATGACATCCTAGTATATTCCAAGTCTGAGAAGGAGCACGATGCGTATCTCCGGGTAGTGTTGCAGATTTTAAGGGAAAAGAAGTTATGCCAAATTTAGCAAGTGCGAATTTTGGTTAAGGGAAGTTACTTTTTTGGGTCATATGGTGTCTGCAGAAGGGATAAGAGTGGATCCTCGGAAGATAGAGGCAGTATTGGATTGGAAACCACCTAAGTCGGTGGCAGAGATTTGCAGTTTCTTGGGGTTAGCAGGCTACTATAGGAGGTTTGTTGAAGGGTTTTCTTCGATAGCAGCACCTTTGACTAAGTTGTTGAGGAAGGAGGTACCTTTTATGTGGACGGATAAGCAGCAGGAGAGTTTCGAAAAGCTGAAGAGGGTTTTGACTGAGGCTCTGGTGTTAGTTCAGCCTGAAGTGGGGAAAGACTTTGTAGTGTACTGTGATCCTTCGCACATGGGGTTAGGATGCATGCTGATGCAGGAAGGGAAGATTGTTGCCTACGCGTCTCGGCAGTTAAGGCCTCATGAAGTTAACTATCCGACGCATGACTTGGAGTTGGCTGCGGTAGTTTTCGCTTTGAAGGTGTGGAGGCATTATTTGTACAGAAAGAAGTCGGTGATCTACACGGACCACAAGAGTTTGAAATATCTGCTGACTCAGAAGGAACCGAACTTGAGACAGCGAAGGTGGGTGGAGTTGTTGAAGGATTACGACTGTTCGATTGAGTATCACCCGGGTAAGGCGAATGTGGTGGCAGATGCCCTAAGTCAGAAGGTAGTATCGGATCTGAGGGCGATGTTCGTACATCTTAGTCTTTATGATGGCGGGAGTCTGTTAGCGGAGCTGTACCTGAAGCCGACATGGATAAGTCAGGTGAAGGAGGAACAATTGGTAGATGATGATCGAAGTGTTAAATTACTGCTAGTACAGAACGGGGGATTGGAAGACTACAGTATGCGCGGCGACAGAGTGTTGTGTTTCTGGGGTAAGGTATGTATGCTGAAGGATGGAGAGTTAAGGTAGAAGATTCTTTGGGAATTGCATAGTAGCCCTTACGCTATGTATCCTGGAGGGAGTAAGTTGTATAGGGATTTACGGGATCAGTTTTGGTGGCCTGGTCTGAAGCGGAAAGTTACAGAATTTGTGGGGAAGTGCTTAACGTGTCAGCAGGTTAAAGTTGAACACCAGATGCCTTCAGGGTTGCTACAACCGGTGAAGATTCCACAGTGGAAGTGGGAGAGAATCGCGATGGATTTCATTAGTGGGCTTCCCCTTACGCCAACTAAGAAAGACTCGGCGTGGGTGATTGTGGAGTCGACTATTCTCTGCAGAGGTTGGCAAAGTTGTATGTGGCAGAAATTGTGAGGCTACACGGAATGCCAGTATCAATTATTTCAGATAGGGATCCTACGTTTACGTCCCGATTTTGGAAAGCACTGCATCAGGCATTGGGCACCAGGTTAGACTTTAGCACAGCATTTCATCCACAGACGGACGGCCAGTCTGAAGAGGTAATTTAGGTGTTAGAGGATATGTTGAGGGGTTGCGTTATCGACTTCAGGGGAAGCTGGGAGGAATTCTTGCCTTTAGCGGAGTTTGCGTACAACAATAGTTACCAAACAAGTATTTGGATGGCACCGTATGAAGCGCTCTATGGACGGAAGTGTCGCACTCCTACGTGTTGGACAGAATTGTGTGAACGTTATATTTTGGGTCCAGAGATGGTGGCAGAATTAGAGGAAAAGGTTAAGATAATCCGAGCACGGTTGAAGGAGGCATCTGACCGACAAAAATCGTACGTAGATCTTAAGCGGAAAGAGATAGAATTTGCAGTAGGGGATCAGGTGTTCCTGAATGTTTCACTGTGGAATAAGGTGATAAGATTTGGAGGCAAGGGTAAGCTGAGTCCCAGGTTTATAGGGCCTTATTAGGTTTTGAAGCGGGTTAGACCAATGGCGTATTAGTTGGAGTTGCCTTTAGAATTGAAACAGATGCATGATGTGTTTCACGTTTCGATGCTACATCGTTACCGATCGAATACATATCACGTGGTGCCAGTTGAGGAAGTGGAGTTAAGACCAGACTTGTCTTATGAGGAAGAGCCGATTCAGATTTTGGAGCGGGATGTGAAGGAATTACGGAGGAAATCAGTTCCCCTAGTCAAGGTGTTATGGCAGAACCATGGATCAGAAGAAGCTTCGTGGGAGCCGGAGGAAGCAATGCGACAGCAATACCCTCACCTATTTTGATCAGGTAATTTCGAGGCTGAAATTTCTTTAAGGGGGTGGAACTGTAATATCCGGGATTTAGGGGTCTCGCATTTTGCATATGTGTGTGTGTGTGTGTGTGTGTGTGTGTGTGTGTGTGTGTGCTCTGTGTGCTGTTTGATTGTGTTTGGGGGCTTCGGGAAACTTTGGGTTTAGGTGGAAGCCTTAGCGAAACTCCTTGGTTCAAGTTGAGTAGGGAAGAGCTAGGGGAGCTAGGCTTTAAGGGGCTTAGTGTGGTGTTCTTAGACACAAGAAGTAAGGTGGTGGAGTGGCAAGGGATGCTACCTAAGGTATAGAGAAGGTTGCGTCAACAAGGGGTTCTAGAGGAGGAGGTTCGAATCACACTGATGACAAGAGAGTGTTGTTTTATTTTGCGTTTTTGCGTTAAAGGGGGGGGAGGTGTTGGATGGTATTTGAACTCTGGAAGGATAGGAGGAAGACTTGGTCAAGATGTTTGAATGAGTGGTGGAGAGCTATGGAAAGGTTTGAAGCATTCAAACTAGTTTGAATGGGTGGTGTAGAGGAAAATGTAGAGGAAAATAATGGATTTTGGAGAGAGGAGAAGAGTTGGCCGAATGAAGGGGTCTTGGTGTGGCATTTTCGGCCAAGAGGGGAGTGATTCGGCTAGGGGGGCTTTAGGTGCCGAAATAAGGTAGTGTGTGGACATTTTCTCTAGTTTTCTCTTCATTTACTCTTCTTGCCGAAAACTTGCATTCTTTTTTCTCTTGACCAAAAGCCGAAAGTGAAGAACCATTCATGCACATTTTCTCAACTTAGAAGACTATTTCTTCTCTTCTCTATTCACCCTCAAAAAGCCGAAACATACCCTCCATTCTCACCAAAGCCGAAACCACACAAAGTCTAACCTTTTTCTTCTTATTTGCAACGATTCTTCTATCTTCAAAAGCCGAAAGCACTTCTTCCATTTGCTGAGACCATAGCCGAACCTCTTTGAGTCTCCCCACTAATTCTTCTTCTCTTGCTTTTCTTCAAAGTCGAAAGTACCTTGGCTGAATCTTCCATCTATTGTTTCTCATTCTCTTCTATTGCATCGATTATCAAGGGTGGTCGTTAAGCCGAATCGGGATAGTAACATGGTAAGGATCTCTCCTTTGATCAATACTCTTTTCTCTTTTCTTCTTGGTTATCGAAACCAGGAAATCTAATCACATTTATTCATTTGGCTGAAACCATGAAAGGTTGGGTTTGGGTTCTTTGTAGCCAGCGTGAGGAGCAAGATCTTTCGGGATTCAACCGGGTAAGGTAAGAGGTTGTGATATTCGGCCAAAGGCCATATCTTTTATCTATAGGTGTTAGTCGATTCTAACTAGACTGTTGTAGGGAGGTTTCGATAAAGGTTAAGGAAAAGCTTCGGGATTTGGATCTATTCGGTAAGAGTGCTCGATTAAGTTTTGGTTTGCCTCGTTTAGATTTGAGTTAACGATTAACCGGGTATTCTGATTAAGTACTATTCAATGGATGTGAGTACCAGTCAAGGACGGAAAAGGGTTGTCTCTACCCCTAAGTTCAAGAAACGTTTGATTTCTACGGTTCAGGATTGGCCACCGGGGTGTGGGCCAGCGTCGAAAAGAGACAAGCAGATCATTGTAGTCTCTTCAAATGAGGACGCTAGGGAAATCGAGAGTCTAGTGCTTCGGGTTATCAGATGTGTGGTTAATTCGCAGTTTCCCGGTTAATTAAGTAGTTGTATGTATTATGTGTGTGAAATGGCTGAAACAGTGGCAGTGGTGGAATTGTTACCCTTAATGGGTATGTCGGTAACCAGGTTAGTACCCTATTATTGGTGTGGTTGTGGTTAACTTAGTTATACGTAAGCATGTCATATGCCTATTTAATATGTTCATGCATTATTCTACCATATAATGATAATATGTTCCATATGCATGGGGTCGGGATATATATTGAATGAAGGACAGGGTGTACATTTATGTACGTGGTTTAGTGATGGCCTCGAGCCTCACTGTGGATTGATGTTGGGTATGTGCCACATCGTGGTTTGGTGTTGGCTATGTGCCACATCGTGAATTGATGTTAGCCATGAGCTACATCGTGGATTGACATTGACCATGAGTCACGTTTTGGATTTTGTGATTTAATCACGTGGATCAGTGGCTAGACCACTTGGTGGATGGCATTGATTGCCGAATTGGTGTGTAGCGGATGGAGGGTCGATTTAGTAATCCCCTGGTGTGTGGTGGCTGGATACGGGGGTGTGTAGCGGATGGATATTAGGCTGGGTTGGGTTAAATTTTGCATTCTTACATGTGATTATGGATTTGTGTGGTTTTGGGCCAAGGCCATAGGTGGAAATACGTGGATTACTTACACACTAAGTCAGTTTGACTCACCTTATTCTTACCAAACAATGCAGGTGATACATGATGTTTTAGACCGGGCTGGAGTGGATCCAAGATGGCCATGCAGAAGTGGTTTGGTTTACTTAAATACACATTATTTAAATTTCGGTTTCATTAGGCTGATTTTATTGTAATAAGGCCATTTTAAGTGCTTGAGGATTTTTATTATGTTTTTGAGTAGATGGACAATCAGGTAAATAACTGAAAACGATTTCAGGAACAATTTTTTTACAACTTAAAAACTTAAGCTAAGGGTTTCAAACCTGGATACTCGTAACCACACGACTTTTTCTTAAATTTTCAAACGTATACGGTTTTAAACTACACGCGAACCCCAAAATTGAATCTTTTCCAGCAAACTATTTATTTTAAAACGTCAAACTCCTTTATAAACAAGTTAACTACTATGAATGGGAAATTGGTTTTAAATTCAAACATATATTTTCATCATTAAACTGATTTTTTTCAACGGTTTCCCAGTAACATTTCGAATTCGGTCGTGGTGTTTTGGGCCGGGTTTGGGTGTTACAGTATTTTGGTAACTTTACCCAAAAAGGGTATTTCGGTAATTTTAGAAATTAGGGGTATTTCGGTAATTTCACAATATAAGGGTATTTAGGTAATTTCACAAATCAGGGGTATCCAGTAATTTCTCAAACTGAGGGTATTTCGATAATTTCACAAGTCAAGGGTATTTTAGTAATTTTACAACCCAAAGGAATTTCGATAATTTCATAAATTTAGGGTATTATGGTAATTTTATAAGTCGAGGGTATTTCGGTAATTTCATAAATCGGGGGTATTTTGGTAATTTTCCAAACTGAGGGTATTTCAGTAATTTTGTAAATCAAGGTATTCTTAACAGAGATAACGATGCGAATGGGCCTAGGACACATTCTCTGCCCAAATGGGCGCACACGCTCGTGTGGCCCATTTAGCCCAAATCTAGCCACAGATATGAGATTCACATAGTCCAATACAATATCTACTACACAATCATACAACTTATTCATATGGGCCCATGGGCCCAAGGCAGCCTAGACTTATGAGAACACCCATGAGGGCCTCAACTATCGCGTCGAAGCTCCCACACGTGCATTCACACGCTCGTGTGGCTACCATCGCCGGGTGACAAGTAATTCGACATTTGCCGCTCTACAGCTAGAGTAGTGCGAAATACACACCTGATAGGAATCTGGAGTTAATCTGCGCTCCGACCACTCCTATGCCTAACGCCAACCAAGGTATGCTTACTCTCCTTATAGATCGCTTAATTTAAAGCTAGCTTCTTGCCTACTCTCATGCTAGCTTCCCGATGTGGGATCCCCCCTTCAGCAGAGTTTAAATCCATCACAACCACTT
Organism: Gossypium bickii; assembly: GCA_025503065.1. Taxonomy (NCBI): domain Eukaryota; kingdom Viridiplantae; phylum Streptophyta; class Magnoliopsida; order Malvales; family Malvaceae; genus Gossypium; species Gossypium bickii. The sequence goes on along the minus strand of CP106714.1, from coordinate 26,186,127 downwards.
GCCATCCTAACTTAGCAAAATAAATATCTCTTTTTTGCTTGCAATTGGATTCGAACCCTTGCCCTCTCTTATGCTTCAAACGCTGCATGCCACCACAACACAAGCTTCTTTTGTGACTTACAACATGCGCAACTAAATATAAGCCTATGGGCCAAAGTCTAAGTTCAAGCACCAAGACTTGAACCTTGGACCCCTTGCTTCCTATATGGCGTCACTTCCTTGACTCCCATTTGGCGCCATTTGCCACTAGACCACAACTCCTCTTTGTGTCATTTTTCTCCACATTTTATTTTTAAAGCCTACTTACTAACTCCCAAGGTTTTATTCACCTAAAACCAAAATTTTCCTAAAGCCCAGGTTTGATCCCGGGACTTCATTGAAGCCCCCTAAATTTCCAAAATCACTCACCTAATAGGTCCAACTTGCATTAGTGCCATTCTCTTGTTCTAAAAAATTTTAAACGCTCCCATGCCTAAGGCCCAATAGGCCCAATTCTACTAGGCCCAAAAATTCAGGGAGTTACAATTCTACCTCCCTTAAAGAAATTTCGTCGTCGAAATTTCCAACTATATAATAGCCGCACAACACAGGTTACACCATCACTCTACTGCGCACTCTGATTCTAATAACCCTATCATATTTTAAATAGAACTTGGAACTCTCTACACCTACTCAAAACACCTAACCATTGAAGCAGACAGATATCTCACACACAACCACACATCTAACCATAGAAGCAAACAGATATTTATCACAAATGCATACAATTTCTATACTCAAACATCACATCCAAACAAAACACACACAGAATAAATACCAAAAAATACAGTCCAATATCTAAAGAACCACAGTATTTCTAACTTACTGTATTTAAATTTCTAAACAAAAAAAGTATTCAGAAAACTTACGGATTCGTTACCGGAGACTCGGTGTACCATACTTTCAGAAAACGGTCAATACAACATTTCAGAACATCAAATCTTTTCAAGCCTTTTTTATTTCCAAGCTTTTTGAAGCAACACTTTCATAAATTCAATTTTGTAAACCCAATCCATAGCCAAGTTTTGTAACCGGACTCTGATACCATAAATGTAACACCCCAAACTCGACCTAGAAGTTAGGCCCGAATCTGGCATGTCACATGGAATTGTTTTTCAGAAATCATATTTCTTGTTGTTTAAAACTTGTTTGAGAGTTAAAGTCTCTTTGTTTAAAATGAAAACACTTAAGCAATTATTATCCACTTGAAAACGTATTTACTATTAAAACCTTATCTGTTGCGGAAGCATATTTAAAATAGACAATTTATGAAAAGGTGATGTTTAAAAATTGAGTTGCAGCAGCATTTTGAAAACGTTGCGGAAACATAGTATTTTGAAGACAGTTATCATTTTGGAAGTCGTATTCCACTTTTAGCAGTTAGAAAACATCATAAATAAATATTACAGATAATAAGTTAAAAAAAAAAGAGAGAGAGGTCTTATTACAACCAAAATCAAAATATTTAAAAGTAAATAATCAAAACGGAAAGCATAAGCAGTGACCGAGTCCCTAGTAGCTCCGAACCATCTAAGGCTGAGGATTACCTGCAAAGTTAAAAACGGGGTGAGTTTACGAAAACTCAGTGTGTAATCCCCTATTACAATCACAGTCTAGGCCTGAGCCCATACGGTATCAGTCTGGGCCTAAGTCCTATTCGGTAACAATCTGGGCCTTAGCCCTATTCGGTAACAGTTTGGGCCTCAGCCCCAAAATCATATCAAGGCAATGGACATGTAACCCAACCCATACCAACCAAACTCTCCACTCGTACCAACCAATCTCTCCATGTGGGGACCATGTCGACCCACCCAGCCAAACTCTCCAATAATGCAGCCTAGCTGCTAATAACAGTATATGTGGCTGAGCCACTAGAATCAGTATACGTGGCGATGCCACTATAACGGTACTTCCTCCAAATCAGCAACCCAACCCAATGCAATATGTTATGTATGCAGTGTATTGTGATCATATACAGATATATATAAAAATCACATACACAACATTTAAATTACCACTAAGGGTATAACAATCATTTTGTTGTTTAGGGGTAAAACAGTAATTTTACTCATCGAGGGTATTTTGGTAACTTTACCCATCGAGGGTATTTCGATAATTTTACCCATCGAGGGTATTTCGGTATATTTCGGTAACTTTACCCATAGAGGGCATTTCGATAACTTTACCCATAAAGGGTATTTCAGTAATTTCATAAATTAGGGGTATTTCTGTAATTTCATAAATCAGGGATATTTCGATAATTTTGCAATCTAAGGGTATTTCGGTAATTTCACAAATTAGGGGTATTTCAGTAATTTTGTAATCTAAGGGGTATTTTGGTATTTCTCAAACTGAGGGTATTTCGGTACTTTTACAAGTCAGGGGTATTTTAGTAATCTTACAAGCCAAGGGTATTTCGGTAATTTCATAAATTGAGGGTATTTTGGTAATTTCATAAATCAAGGGTATTATGGTAATTTAATAAATTGGGGGTATTTCGGTAATTTTCCAAACTGAGGGTATTTCAGTAATTTTGTAAATCAAGGTATTCTAAAAAGAAATAACAATGCGAATGGTCCTAGGGCCCATTCTCGGCCCAAATGGGTCCACACGCTTGTGTGGCCCATTTAGCCCAAATCTAGCCACAGTTATGAGATTCACATAGTCCAATACAATATCTAGTACACAAGCATACAATTTATTCATATGGGCCTATGGGCCCAAGGCAGCCTAGACTTATGAGAAAACTCATGAGGGCCTCAACTATCAGGTCGAAGCTCCCACACATGTGCTCGTACGCTCATGTAGCTACCATCGCCGGGTGACTAGCAATTCGGCATTTGCCGCTCTACAGCTAGAGTAGTGCGGAATACACACCTGATAGGAATCTGGAGTTAATCTGCGCTCGGACCACTCCTATGCCCAACGCCAACCAAGGTATGCTTACTCTCCTCATAGACCGCTCTATTTAAAGCCAGCTTTTTGCCTACTCTCATGCTAGTTTCCCGACGTGGGATCCCTCCTTCAGCAGAGTTTAAATCCATCACAACCACTTGCCGTCCCAACTTAGCAAAATAAATATCCCTTTTTTCTTGCAATGGGATTCGAACCCTTGCCCTCTCCTATGCTCTGAACGCTATATGCCACCACAACACGAGCTCCTTTTGTGACTTACAACATGCGCAACTAAATATAAGCCTATGGGCCAAAGTCTAAGTTCATTTAAAAAGAAATCAAAATGAAACGCAAGCGCGAAGGCTTGAACCTTGGACCCCTTGCTTCCTTTGTCTTCCTTGTGGTGCCATTTGCCACTAGACCACAACTCCTTTTTGTGTCATTTTTCTCCACATTTTATTCTTAAAGCCTACTTACTAACTCCCATGGTTTTATTCACCTAAAACCAAAATTTTCCTAAAGCCCAAGTTTGATCCCGAGACTTCATGAAAGCCCCCCAACCTTCCAAAATCACTCACCTAATAGATCCAACTTGCATTAGTACCATTCTCTTGTTCTCAAAAATTTTAAAGTCTCCCATGCCTAAGGCCCAATAGGCCCAATTCTACTAGGCCCAAAAATTTAGGGCGTTACACATGCATTGAGAGTGGTTTGGGACTAAATTGGATACTCGGGAAATTTTTCAATATTTAGTAAATTTTTCTTCGAAGTAAGGAACACACACCTGTATGAGTAGGCCGTGTGTCTCACACGGCCACTAGACATGCCTGTGTCACTGACCGTATGAAAATAGGGGGTACATACTGACTTGGGTCACACGGCCAATCACACGCCCGTTTGTCTAGCCCATGTGCCCTTCGATGTGGCCACACATGCCCGTGTACTAGGCTGTGTGCTAGGCAATGTCAAACCTATAGGGTATACTGACTTTTGCAACACGGCCAAGTCACAAGCCGCGTGCTAGGCTGTATGCCGATTAGGGTGTATACTGACTTGTACCACATGGCCGATCACACGCCTGTGTGTGAGACCGTGTACAGCATACTGACTTCATTTCAATTTCAACACCAGGGGACACACACAGTAGTAACTTGATCAGGTGTCACACACAGCATGAGACACTGCGCTTTGTGTCTTTACCCGTGTGGACAAAAATAGGCTATTTACCAAGCCATTTTACCACCTATTTTGTACATACCTAAACAAGCTTAAATGGTACCAAATCATAGCATAAATAACATTCAATTCAGTCATATTTAAGACTAATCCATACCATTTTCAATACCAACATTCAACATGCTTATAACCTCAAACCTTACTCTATCAAAACATACCAATTCAACTAAATATACCTTTTCTAAACATAAATTAGTTTGAACCAATTCACAAATATAATTCACATCCATATATTCACATATATGCACATATCCAAAATTCACCAAATTAAGTCAACTCTCACGGCTATATTTACAACTCAAAACATTTACATTTACAATGCCAATTCATTTAGTTAACATCATTACCAAAACATACTCAACATGACTCAAACACCTATACACGTCATATACTTAAAACATAGTTTCAAAAGTACCAAAGAGTCAGTGAAGAGTATGGTAAAGTCTCTGATGATCCTTGAATCCGAGCTAGCTTTGAAATCACTATAAAACATGGAAAAGCAACAAAGTAAGCTATATAGCATAGTATGCTCGTATGTTAACAATGAGCAACTATCATCATTCATTAAACATTCTTATAACGGGAAACAATGTACAACAATTTTATTAAATCTCAAGCTATCAATGATCATTCATATAACTTACCAAGAAGATCATCAATTTCATAGTTTTCAATACTTAAATACTATACTATATCGTACCAATCTCATACTCAACCACATTCTTCATTTACCCGTTGAACCATTCAGAATAAAAGTCGGATACTCAAGGTCTCACTCAATAAGTACCTATACTATGGCTCGAAGCCAAATCAATGTAACTTATCTGAAATTCTGATATCATGGCCCAAAGCCAAATCAGCCAATATGCATGGCCCGAAGCCAAATCAGTTTATCTCGCACACATAGTGCTAAATCATGGCCCGAAGCTAACTCAAGTATACCTAATGACATGTCACTAGCATCCTAAACTATTCCTAAGGTTCAATCGGGTTTCAAACTGTCGAATCTTCATCAAATCATTTTCAAACATAATCACATAAACACAATTCATGCTATATCGAAGCATATAAAATACATTTGTAATGAATTTATAATATACGAACTTTCCTCGGATGTTAAGACGGTGAATCGAGTCAATTAGTCGATAAATTTAGTCCGTATTTCAGTTTTCTTGATCTAAATACATTCAAAATTAACTTATTTAATCATCTATTCATTCAATTTAGTCCAAAATACTCTTTAAGACACATTTACCCTTTTACCCCTAAACTTTTACATTTTTACAATTTAGTCCTTATTGCATAAAAATACAAATTCATGCAATTAAGTCCCTACCCATGCTAGTCAAATTTCTCTTATTACCATAGCAGCCCATCTTTTTCCATTTATTTCACATTTTAACCACACATTTTTAACATTTTTCAGTTTAACCCCTATTTTGTATTTTCACTCAAAATCACTTAACAAAACTTGTTTAACTATCAACAACCATTCAAAATCTATCATCAATCATCAATAATCAAAACTCATACATAATGGAAACATTCAAAATCTTTAATAGTTTTACAAAATAGTCCCTGGGCTAGCTAGTACTAGCTGCAACGATATCAAAAACATAGAAATAATTAAAAACGGGACAAAAATCGTACATTAATGAGCTAGGAAAGCTTGGCTGAATATCAAGCCCTTAAAATGGCTATACTTCATGTGAAAATCGGTTAAGGAAGATGAATGAATCAATTTGGTGTTTTTGTTTTATTTTAGTTAACCTTATTTACTAAATACCAAAATTAATCTTATTAATAATTCCAAATTTCAATAATGCCATACCATTATCATCCACTAACCAAATAAGGTATATTTACCACTTAAGGACCTAAACTTCAAGGTTCTATAGCTATTTGACATCATTAGCTAATAGAACAACACTTTTGTACTTTACGCGATTTAGTCCTTTTTATCAAATTGACCAACTAAAAGATAAAATTTCTTAACGAAATTTTCACACAATCACATTATCATTCTGTAGAAATTAAAATAATAATAAAATAAATATTTTGACTTTGAATTTGTGGTCCTGAAACTACTATTTTGATTTGACCAAAAACGGGCTGTTACAAACCTCACCTTCCGGTGATGGCAATATGGCACTATTAAGAATAAGTGGACTAAATTCCTCTAATCCTCACTCAACTTTCGTTGAAATTCTTGTTGGCTCAAACTGTCACTCCACTTTCCAGTGTTAGTGACTGCAATAACACTTCCGTGTTAAAAAAAATTCAAACCCCAAGACTAAATAATAAAAGCAAGATTGAATAAGATAACATGTAATCAAGAATTCATGTGTACTTCCATACAAACAGAAAATAGAGAATAATCACCAACATTCATAAAGAAATAAGAAAGAATCGAGTGGAGAGTACTATTCCTAGACAAACTCGACTGATTCTCTCTATTCCTTCTTGTCTCGCACTTAGGTCTTCTCGTCAGAAGCTACTCTGCATCTATTTTTCACGTTGGCTCACTCGTGAGAGGCTTAAGCTACCATGGCTGCAAGCTTCAAGGTAGGCTAATGAAGATGATGATCCGAAAAAAGAGCTAGCTTTTCTTGTTACGTCCACCTTTTATGTCCTCCAACAGTATAGATGTCCTTTCCTCAAAATTATTCTCTCGTTGTATGTATAGGTTGGTTATACCAGATTGGACAGCTCACGTAATTTTAGTTCTTATCCGAATAGTTTTTAGGTGCGGTGACAATTCTGGACGCAATCTGGAATTCACTTATGAAATGACATTAATGCAAAAAGATACCAAAATTAAGGATAAAATAGGCTAGGATTCACTAAGTTATAAAATGCAATTTACTAAATTGAAAATGCTAAAATGTATGCTAAGGATAACAAAATGGGAACCAGTTAACCAATAAGTAAGGGGGAAAACCAATGTTCTTTCTAGTGCTATCATACCCTCAAACTTGAGTTTTTACTTGTCCTTAAGTAAAATAGAAACTAGCAAGGCTACAAAAATTTTACTAAGGTAAATGATCATTCTAGCAACTTGAACCCTCTAAATTCCCAATAGATAAATCACATTCAAATGAAAGAATATTGCATCGACAATTCATAAGCATGAATGAATAAGGTTCCAACTTCGTCAATTCTAGCATCATGCTTCAAACCCTAAGTTCTGTCTACCATTACCATATTTATTGTACAATACTAAGTATTTATATATTATATATACATTTTTTGGAATAAAGGATATTGTTGCATTATTGTACCCTTGTTCTTGAGAAGTAAATATGGGGTGCAACAAAACCTCAAGGGTACATAATTGCGTCGACACACACTCATGCAATGAAAACCTTTGGCCAGATTGATTTTTCTAACGCTTGTATTGGAGTGTTCCCTTTTTAACATTCCATACTACACCTACTATGGAGTTTCTCAAATTTATAACTATATATACATATAGAAGCAGCTGTAAAAAAGTAGATTCATTCAAGATTTAAGGAATGATAGCAGTCATCCACTACTAATGCAACATAATCCATTTATCAAAGAATTGAAGCTACGACCTTCTGTCATTATAATGGTAGCTTGTCTATTCATTCGGAAAGTAATAAGATCTACGGTGATTTGAAACAGATATATTGGTGGCTGGGAATGAAGTGCAAGACTTTTGACTTTGTATCTAGATATTTAGTATGTCAACAAGTAAAAGCGGAACATCAGGTACCTTCAGGATTGTTGCATCCAGTGATGATATTGAAATGGAAATGGAATCAAGTGACTATGTACTTCATATCAAGTTTACCCCTATCTCCGAGAAAGAAAAATGCAATTTGGGTTGTTGATCGTTTGACGAAGTCTACACATTTTATTCCAATTCATATAGATTACTCAGATTGAAAGATTAGCTAAATTATATGTTTCTGAGATTGTCAGGTTGCATGGGGTACAGTTTCCATCATTTTGGATAGAGATCCAAAGTTTATGTAATGATTCTGGAAAAAGTTACAGGAAGCTCTTGGTATGTTGTTGCATGTTAGCGCTGCATTTCATCCTTAGATCGATAGTCAGTCTAAGCGAGTAATTCAGATACTCAAGGATATGCTTTGTTTTTGTGTATTAGAGTTTGAAGGTAGTTGGGAGAAATATTTACCTTTGGTTGAATTCGCGTACAACAACAGTTTTCAATCAAGCATTGAGATGGCACCGTATGAGGCTTTGTATGGCCGTAAGTGTCAAACTTCGTTATATTGGACCGACCTCAGTAAGAAAAAGATAGACATGGTTGATTTGATTTGTGAGACTAAAGAAAAAGTGAAAGTGATTCGAGATAGTTTGAAAGTAACTTTAGATCGTTAGAAATCATATGCAGATCTTAAGCGTAAAGACATTGAATTTTGAGTCGGTGATAGAGTATTCTTGAAAGTATCACCCTGGAAGAAAGTTCTACGGTTCAGTTGCAAAGGAAAGCTAAGTCCGCGATTTATCTAGCCGTATGAGATTACTGAAAGGATTGGACCTGTTGCGTATCGATTTGATTTACTGTCAGAACTAGAAAAGATTCATAATGTCTTTCATGTGTCTATGTTACGAAGATACTGATCTGACCATTCACATGTTATCCCCCCGCTGGATGTTGAGATTCAGCCTCACATGTCGTACAGTGAGGAACCGATCAGAATTCTGGCACGAGAGGTGAAAGAATTACGAAACAAGAACATAGATTTAGTAAAAGTTCTCCGAAAATGACACGGGATAGAGGAAGCCACATGGGAACCCGAGGAAGCTATGAGAAAGCAATATCTGAACCTCTTTTCTGGTAAGAATTTTCGGGGACGAGAATCCCTTTAGGGGGAGAGTTGTAATAGCCCGTTTTTAGTGAAATCAGAATAGTGGTTTTGGGACCACAAATACAACATCAAAACATTTATTTAATTAATATTTTATTTTCTACAGCATGATAGTAGTATCATATAAAAAGTTCGCTAAGAAATTTTACCGTTTGCATGCTTAATTCGATAAAAAGGACTAAATTGCATTAAGTACAAAACTTGAGTTCTATAAGTTAAAGGGATCTAATGGTTATGCTATTAAATAGTTGAGGGTTTTATATGGTAAATAGACCATTAGAATGTTGAGTGGACTTTTGTGAACTTCTTTAAATAATTATTAATGGTTAATGATAAGGTTATTTATGTAAATTAGTAAATAAAATAAGTAAAAAATAAAAGAAAACAAGTTGTCATCTTCAACCTAATGGAGTCCACCAAAAAATCAAGTTTAGAAACACCATGGGAGAAGCTTGACATTCGACCAAAACCCCTTTGCTTGCATGTGCCTAATTTTAATCCCATTTTTAATGATTTTTATGTTTTTGAAGCCGTTGTAGTTTTATCTATCTAGCCCAGGGACTAATTTACAAAATTGTTAAAAAATTAAAGTTTTTCCATGAGGGAATTCATGTTATTTGTGAAGTTTGATGATAGAAATAAATCTTTGTTGTTAGATAGACAACTTTTATTAAGTGATTTTTGATGAATTTGTCTTTTAGGGATTAAATTAAAAAAAATGTGAAATATTCTTGGTGTAAATTGTGAAATAATGAAATATGTGGGCTGCTATAAGCTTGTATGAAATTAGGCTGGGATTGGGTAGGGGTGAAATTGCATGAATTTTATTTTACGAGCCTATGGACTAAGTTGTAAAGAAATCAAAAGTGTAGGGGCAAAATTGTAATTATTTTAAAATGTGAATTTGAGTTAAATTGAATAGAATGATTATTGAATTGAGTTGAATTTATTCATTTAGATCAAGATAAACCACATACTACTTTAGATCATGGCAAAAAAAAAAGCTTCGGATTAGTCGACTTCATTTTCTACGTTTATCGTCGAGGTAAGTTCGTACGTTTAAGTTTCGTTTTTATTTTATGAGTTGAATGCTATTCTTGTGTAACATTAAATTGAGTGTTGATGGAAAAATCCAACGGCATAATGGTGATCATCAACGAATGAAAAGGAATAGCTTTGGCTATCGAATACGAAAAGGATAACTTCAACTATCGATTATTAAAAGGGATGTTGACGACCATCGAGCTATGAAGAGGGATGGGGATGACCATTGAACTATGAAAAAGGATGGCTTCGGCTATGAATCTTTGAAAAGCGATAGCTTCGGCTGACAAATTATGAAAAAGGATGGTGATGACCATCGAACTATGAAAAAGGATGGTGACGAGCATCAAATTATGAAAAGGGATAGCTTCGATTGTCGAACTATGAAAATGGATAACTTCAATTATCGAATTACGAAAAGGGATGTGTCAACCATTGTATTATTACCTCATGTGAGCTTTGGTAAGAGCTTTCAATCTAAATTACATTAATATGATGAGAGGTAGATAATGAGTACCTTTGTGGGAATTAAAAGTAAGAATATATATGTTGATTTGGGATATACATGCTTTCTAGTTGTTTAATGTATTGACAAACTTAGACTATATTTGTTACGAACTTGCTAAGCATGACATTCTTACTTTGTGTTTATTTTTCTATGTTTGTAGTTGTCGGAAGCTCGCTCGGGTTGGAAAGCCATCAGAGATCTATCACATTATGTAACACCCCTTACCCATATTCCACGCCGGAATAGGGTACGAGGCATTACCGGACTTAAACACAAACAAACATACATTTTTGAGTCATAAATTTCTATACAAATTTAAAACTTTTAATGTACATTCATATCGTCCCTAAAATGAGCCTACGAGGCTTAATACGTGCTTTGGAAGTGGTTCGGGACTAAACCTAGAACTTTAGAAAATTTTACGAAACTTAGAAAATTTTTCATGTTACAGGGCTAACACTCCCGTGTGACCCTTAGACACGCCTGTGTGACCTTTAGACGCGCCCATGCTACAGGCTGTGTGCAAAATAGGGTGCTCTCTAACTTGTGACACATGGCTTCGCCACACGCCAATGTGATGGGCCATGTGGTCGATTTATTTTCCATAATTTTTCATAAAATAGGTGCAGACTTCACACGGCCAGGGCACACGCCCGTGTTCGAGGTCGTGCAGCCCACATGGCCAAGACACACGCCCGTGTCTCTACTCGGCACTGAGCATTCTATTTTGCAACAATTAAGGTGTAGGGGACACGCGGCCGGAACACGCGCCCATGGGGCAAGTCATGTGTCACACACAGCTAGACACACACCCGTGGTCTACCCGTGTGGACAAAAATAAGGCTATTACCAAGCCATTTTGTCACCCTTCCATGCACAAACCTACAGAACAAACATAGAACCATTCAAAACATATACCATCTACCAAATCAACCACAACTAAGGCATTAACACCCCATTCACATGCTATCATTTATCATACACAAACATTTCATACATCTCAACTCAAATCATGCAATTTACCACATCCATGAAAAGCGTCATCTTATGCATATATATACTTACACCAATATTAGCCAATTTCAATGGCCATTAACAAAATGAATTATCCACCAATATAAGCCAACACATTGGGCTAAATCAATTATGACGCATAACAAAATGACAAGTCCCTATACATGCCATAACTCAAAATATTAAAATCAATGGTACCCAAAATATTAAGTTGATAGTGTGGATGCATCTCCGATAGTTTCCCATCCCCGAGCTGGCTTGGTGATACTATAAGACAAGGGAAAAGAAAGAGGAGTAAGCTATATAGAAATAAGCATTATAAACACACATGTATCATACAAATAAACATGATGAACTTGGCATATATAGTATCAAGATCTTCTAATCATAACTTACTCATTCATAACCTTACCGAAGGATTCATCACATATCGAGCTCATTAGTAAATGAGTTTTACGTACGTACCTATACCAACTTGCAACATAATCATAACCTTTCACAACTTTGACATATTCGTTGAATTTCCCGTTGAACCACTTGGAATACTAAAGGATACTCGAGAATCTTGCACACATAATACCATACCAATGCCATATCCCAAATATGGTCTTACATGGGATCTCATATCAATGCCAATAGCCCAGCTATGGTCTTACACAAATCTCATATTGATGTCATATCCCAGATATGGTTTTACATGTAATCTCAAATAACCCTAATGTCATGACATCCGTATCCTACCTATTCCTAAGGTTCAACAGGGATTTCTCACTTCTCAAACTTTATCGATTACATCCAAGGAGTCAATCATAATTCATACAACATTAAAACCTTTAAAAACATAAATAAAACAATGCATTATTTACATACGAACTTACCTCGGTACAAAAATAGTAGAAATGGGACCTAATCGTCAAACACCTTGTTTTTCCCTCGATCTAGGTCCAAACCTCATTTCTCTTTATCTATAATAGAAAATTTAACTTATTTATTATCCATATTTCTCAATTCAGTCCAAAAATTACATTATGGAAAAATTACATTTTTGCCCCTAAACTTTGATATTTTTACATTTTGGCCCCTAGGCTCGTAAAATAAAATCTATTCGATTTCTTCAAGACCAAAGCCTAGGAAAACTTCTTCCATGCTTATAACAGCCCACATTTTTCATTAAATTAGATTGTTACTACCCGTTTTACAACTTTTTACAAATAGGTCATTTTTAGGTATTTTCATGAAAAGTCACTTAGTAAAAATTGTCTATCACACATCAAACTTGCATAATCTACCATTAGCCATAAAAAATACATGTCTAACATGGGTCAAACCCTAGACATCAACCATAACTCAAGTTAATGGTAGAAATAGATAAATCGGATGATAACGACTTTAAAAATGTAAAGAGCATTAAAAACGGAGCTAGGATGTACTTGCAATCAAGCTTGGAAGTTGAACAAACCCCAGCTATGTGACCTTCAAATTTTTGCCTATGGTGAGGAAGATGGACAAGGAATTTTGGCTTGATTTTGCTTTTTAATTCATTTAATTACTAAATGACCAAAATGCCCTTCACTTAAAACTTTGAAATTTTATCTCACCATGTCCATTTTTGCCCACTAACTTAACAAATGGTCTTATTACCATATAAGGATCTTAAATTTAAAATTTCATAGCAATTAGACACCTCTAGCATGTAGAACTCAACTTTTTCACTTTTTACAATTTAGTCCTCTTTGCTAAATTGAGTGCTTAAACGACAAAATTTTCGAACGAAATTTTCACAAAATCATTTCGTTAAATTTTAGGCCATATAAATATAATAAAAACAAATTTTACTTCTTCAGATTTGTGGTCTCGAAACCACTGTTCTGACTAGACCCAAAATCGGGCTGTTACATATTATTTATCGGCTCTATCGGTACCTATGGATGTTTTTAAGTGTGTTTATGTATAATGGCATGTATAGATATTTGGCTAATGTTGGTCATGTACTTTTTTTGTTGAAATGGTCATTTTTCTTGACTTGTGTTTTGGCATTTTGTTGGTGAAATGGTATTTTGGTATGTAAATATTAGCTTCATAATGGTTGATGAATGATTTAATAAAGTTGAATGATGGAAGATGAAATGATAGTTGAATATGCATATTGCATAAGTCTAGTAAATGGTTGTGAATTGATATCTTATTATGAAAGGCATATATGTCTAATAATGTTAGTGATTGAATGACATATTTGGTACTCTTTGATAGGTTATGGTAAATTAATTCAATAGTTTGAATCGAGGCAATCTAGATTGGAAGTTAGTTGATTTCTTTGGCCAAGATGATTACATGATTGTTCATGTTTACATATTGTTATTTTGAGGTGCCTGAGGGCATATTGGTTGTATAATAATGTACCATATGTATATGACTTGTTTGTGCATGAATTTGGTGCCTTGTTATGGCTTGTGTATATGTGCATTTTTGGTTATAGGTACATGGTAAGTTGGGTGAGAAAAATGGCTTATAAAATGGCCTATTCATCCACATGGGCAGAGACACGGGTGTGTGTCTCAGCCTGTGTCAAGTGACAGGGCCGTGTGTCGTATGTAGCTTTTAAAGGGTTGCAACTGAGGTAGTTACACGACCTAGAAACGGGCGTGTGAGGTTATTTTGAAGGGTACACAGCCTGGCACATGGGCGTGTAGGTTGGCCGTGTGACCCAAGTCAGTGAGTTACAAGGGCACGGACACAGGCTGGAACATGGCCGTGTGATCCTTGCAGTGTTGAAAATTTTCATTATTTTCTGAAAAATTCTCTGAGTTTCTGATTTCGTCCCGACTTGTTTCTAACACATAATTTGGGCTTCGAGGGCTTGTTTAAGGGACAATATGAATGTTTTGAATTTTTTTTAATGTTTGTTGGTATGATTTGAAAAGTTAGAAATTTATGTCTATTTGATTTGTTTAACGCGTAGTATTAATTCTAGACTTTTAGACAATAGGTGGCTAACCAACCTAGCCGTAATTGGTTAGTGGTGACTCTAAGCTAATTTAAGCCCTCCGTGTCTAGCTTTGCTTACTAGGCCCCGTACCCTTATGTAGGCAATGTTATGAAAAATAACATGAATGAATCATATACTTGTGTAATAAATTTTATATTAATTCAACACTACATATATATATGTATTTACCACATTTTCCAAATGTAGCCTTTTTCTCATATTTTTGTACCAGTTTGTAAACAATTGTGAAGTGGATTAAAATATTATAATTTTACAACTCAACCATAAATATTACATAAATATAATTAATTATATCGTATGAACTTATGTAACGGTATTTGTGCAAGTGTACTTAGTCGTTCAAGTAATAAATAAGTAAAATGAGTTATCGTCTCCACAGGGATTGCGTATGTTAATCGATTAATTGCAAAATTATAAGTCCACAATTTGATATAAAAACTCAATAATTTGAATGGTGATGTTTAAACTAGGTGAAATTAACTAGATGCAAAGATTGATCTCTAATGTATGAATGTATGAATGAATGGCTTTAGCAAAAAAAATAATCAACATAAAATAAGCTAGGATAATTATATTAATCAACTCAATTCATTTTTATCATGCTTAATAGTGTTCGGAAAACATTACATGGCAACTCGATCTTTCATGAGTTTGGAAACCAAATGAAGTCCTCTAGGATCTTTTACTTAGCGAAATATGCATTTTACTAATCATATTAAACTAAGGGTTTCTTAGTATTTATGCGAGGTCACAGGGACATTTACGTTTGAAGCAGTTTAATCACATAAACCTAAAAACTATGCAAGATAATAAAGCTAACTAAAGATATTATGAACCTCTATTTTAGTCGGGTTTAATTATCTAAATTGAGCATTACACTTTTCAATTATGCTCTAATAACCGTCGTTTAGTTAGGATCACTCAACTAATCTGAATGCATCAAATCGTATATGAATGAAATCCATCTTGATTTTAATTGAAAACATGATCGGCTGAGGCACAAACATGTTAAACATGAATCAAATAAATCTTATTGAATTAACATAATCATCCTAGAAAATAGGATTTAAAATATCATCATTGATGTCAAAAATAATAAACATATAGCAAACATAATTAAATTAAATGATAAGAGGAAAGACTAAACTCTAATTCAGTTCAGCCTTTTGGATCTTTTCTAACTGATGTGTTCCTTTGTTCTACTCGATGCTCCTTTCGCTAAGGGCTTCCTAAGGTGGCCGGCCAAGGTAGTGTCTTGAAAAAGCTTTTGTTGGCTAAAGAATGGAAAAGAGATGGATGACTATGTAAGGGAAAAGAATAAGGAAATGGAAGAGAGAATGATGAATGGAAGAATGAATGAGAGATGAGTGTTGAGGGATATGTTATGAATGAAGGGATGATTTAGGAAGTGGAAAGGTATGTGGTATTTATAAGTGAAGGCAAGAGTAAAGTTTGCTAAAAATAGAATTCAAAATCACTCTTTTTTCTCTCATACATGGCCGACCACAAATTATGGAAAAGGGGATTACTTGGTTGCTTGTTTTTTAATTCAAAACAATGCTATTAATAGCTATAAGGTGGACGGTTTCAAAGACCAAGTTGGTGGGCTGATTTCTGATATTTTTCCAACTACAAGGACCTTCAGTTAAATACCCCAAAGCTTATTTTTCGGCAGCCATTTATTTATGCTGAAATTGGGCTTTCATTCCTCCTTGTTCGACAGTTTCTTAGTCCAATAATTAATCAGACATGCCCATCTTTTAGCACATCTTTTAATAGGTCAAATTAACATCCTTATGACCTAATTTTGCATGGTGTTGCCGTCCAAATGAAGTGGATTTGTGCATGTCCATGCATCATTTATGTTAATCACATCTTCCATGGTCCCCTTGCATAGTGGAAATTCACATATTAATATTTAACATGAAATGATATAAATTATGTACAAAAATCATGTAATTAAGTATAATTTCACATACTTTATAAATTCATGTCCACTATTAATAATTAAGTAAAATTCACTTATTTTAATAACAATTACTCAAGATATATTATTTATTAAGTCAAAAGGTGCTAAAAATATATAGAAAAATCCTATATAATTTCAAGTTTACAACTTACCAGGGGAAAACAAAAAAAGCAGAAGCGTCAAGGACTAATCTGTAATTTTCCCTTTCCTCTATTATCTTCTAGTTCTCGATCGATACAATAATTTATTTCCAATTATCAGTTCCAAACACTTTTAGTCATCTCATTTCATATATATGACATCTTTTATTCATTTTTCACAATTTCCTTAAAAGTTTTACTTTTTGTTTAATTTAGTCCCTAAAATAGAAACAAACATATTTTTCATATTTAAACCCCCAAAATTTTCATCCAAATTTAAACTCATCATTATACGACCTTAAAGCATATAAAATTATATGAATTTGATGTCAATTTCAACATATTATCATTTCAGTCCCTAAACTCAAAACTAGCCAAATTTACTTTACAAAATAGTCATATTTTTCATCAAAGATTCAAACTCAACCATTTAACATTCAAAAAGCTTCAAATACAACAATGGTAACTTTTAAATCTTTGACAGTTTTATGAGTTAGTACCTGTGTTAGCTAGATTAAGCTACAACGATCTCAAAAACATAAAATTTACGAAAAACAAGCTTAATTTGCTTACCATACACCAAGGCTGAATGAACTTGAAGAATGGCTATGGCTTCCTTAGGTTTCTTTCTAGTTTTCGGTTGGGGAAGAAAGAATTAAACATGGATGACACATTTTTTTAAAATTTTAATATAACATAAAACTTAGTGTTTAATTATAATATAACATTTTTTTTACTTAGGAAATTTACACAAATCGCCACTATCATTAAAAGGTGTTAAATTTTCATATTAACACTTGCATTATTAAAGTTTAATCCATTTAGCTAGTTAATCAATAATAATTAAATTTTATGGTTTTTACGATTTAGTCCTTGTACCTTAATTCATCATCCAAGCACTAAAATTTTTGGACCAAAATTAAATACGCCTATATTCACCTAAAATTCTATATTTTAGCAATTAAAGGACATTGTTATTTTTAATCTAGTGACTTGTTATATTCTTACCATTCTTGTTGCATTTCTTTAACTAATTGATGGTATGTGTCTTTCTTTCTTAGTATATTCTAATGTTGCTTGTTGTGTAACAGACCGAATTTGACACTAATCAGAACAGTGGTTTCGGGACCACGAATCCGAGTCTGAGAAATATTTAAATATTATTTTCTGTGATTAATTATGTTGAATTAGCATGTGTGAAGGTTTAGTATAAAAATTTGATTGTTTGTGTGCTTAATTAGACAAAAAAGATTAAATTGCATAATTAGTAAAAGTGGCCTCTTAATTTATTATTGGCTAAATTGAGATGGCTTTATTAAAGTGAAGTCCTTAAAGGACAATAAGTCCATTATTATTCAAAGTGGACGACAACATGTTTTTTATAACCTGTTTCTTTATGTTATTTTATTAGTAAAATGCTATATTATATTTATATTTATATTATAAGTTATAATTATATTAAACAAAAGGAAACATATTAGTGGGATTCATTTTTTATTTTGTTTCCATCGGAATTACAAAGGAAAAAAAAAAGTCTTTGAAGCTTTCTCACATTCGGCTACTTACAAGCCAATTTAAAGGTTAGTTTTTAATCGGTTTTCGATAATTTTTACGTTTTTGAGATCGTTGCTTCGAATACAAGTCGACCCATGTTAGAATTTTTAAATTTGAGCATGTTTGATTTTCGGCTATGGATAGATGTTTGTGATTTGTATCATTTGATGGAAAAATATTAAAAGTACGTTAGAAATTAATATGTTTTGAATTGGTGAAATTAAGTATTTAGGGTCAAATTGTAAAAATAGATTTTTGGAGGGGTTTAATCGCAAAACAAATGAAATGTATGCATTTGTATAGATGTATGGAATATTCGGCCCAAATGAATTGAGTGCAAATTATGTGTATTTTGTGTTTTGTACAATAGGGACTAAATTGTAAAAGTTGTAAATGTTAGGGGTAAAATGGTAATTTGCCTATTTATGTGCTTATGGACTAAATTGAGATGAAATGTACTTGAATGAGCTGAATTTTAATGTATTTAGATCAAGAACAAAGAAAAATAGATTTAGATCGGGGAAAGACAAAGGTTATCGAATAGCCGGTTTATGCGGTCCGTCGACAGTCGAGGTAAGTTCTTAGGCGAATATATGTTAAAGAATTATTTATGAATCTAATGAATGATGAAATTTGAATATTTTAGCATGAATCCATGAATTAGCCGAATGCAAGGGTACTAAATTGGATTGATTATAATTTTAGTTAATGTGATGTGAATAAATGTATTTGGTTTGATATGTGAATGTAATATGTGATATATGGGTTGTTGTGAAATTAGCATTATGAAAAGTGAATTGAAGGATTAATCATATTGATATTTGGGCTTCGAGCCTAGCAGGCCTTGTGCCAGTGATCTGTATCAGGCTTTATGCCTAGCAGGCCTCGTGCCGGTGACATATTTCAGGCTTATTGCCCAGTAGGCTTAATGCCGGTGTTTTGACTTTGGACCATGAGTTTAGCAGGCTTAGTGCCGGTGTGAGATTCGGGTTAATGAATAGCAGATTCTAACTAGTGAGTTGTTATTTTAAGATTTGTTTATGTGCTAATGAATTCATGAAATGAATTAAGTATGCCTCCGCATGTGGAAGTGAATTTGTTAATTCGGTTACAAGGTAAGTGTCATTCCTACTCAAGTGTTATACGAATATATATATATGTATGTATCGGATGTTATTGAGTAAATGAAATGATAAGAAGAATTTGATATAGAAGTGATAGACGGGAAAAAGAATATGGACTATGCTATAAAAAAAAATTGGTTAAATGAAAGTATAAGTATTTTAAAGGTAATTGTAAAGGTATACGGACGTGTGCGAGTTGGTGTTATATATGTGAATATATATACATATTCAGCCATGATGTATATATATAAGTTAAGCTATGTTTATTTAAGGTCATGAGTTGGTTGTTTAAAAATGCTTAATTAATTTTATGTTATAATGTTTTTGCTTAAGACTTACTAAGCTAGTAAGCTTACTCTGTGTGTTTAATAATCTGTTTTATAGATTTTGGTAAAGCTACGAGCTCCGGGGATCGTCACTGAAGTCATTCACACTATCGGCTCTTGTTGGTACCTATAATGTTAGGCTTTTGTGTTTAAGGCATGTATAGGCTAGCTAAGTTTCGAATGATGCTATAATAATGTATTAAGGCCATGCGAAAATGGCTAATTTTAATGTTAATGTTAGATGGTATAAATCTATCCTTGATGTAATATGCGTGGATGATATGCTTGAAAGATGAATATAACTTGATGCATGTTTCCTCTTCATGATAATAGGGTTCGATTTTGACTAAGGAAAATGTTATAATTATTTTGGGTTGATTATTAGAGATACGAATTGAAAACCGAATATAAGAAAGTGAATGAGCAGTACAATGTATTTTGAACTAGTTATATAGTATATGTTTGGTATGTTTGTTAATGAATCTTGTGTCTATGAATTTTCATTGTAGAAATACTGAAATAAGTATGAACTTAGAAACTATTCAAGTTGTACATGGTTATAAATATTATATACATATGGAACGCTTTGAAAATTTTTTGGTACTCTTTTGGTTTGGTTATTTTGGATAAAGGCATGTATAGGAAAAATAACGTATACTTTTGAGTTGGAAACTTTTGTTAATGTGTACATATTAAAGCCATGCGAATATGGCTTACTTTCAATATCTTGAGTTGCAATGTTTCATGTTTTAATTATAGTATGTGTGGTTTGTAATGAATTTATAATTGATAGTATAATGGATATGTTGATTTAGTTTGTACTGGTTTAGTAGGCATATACTTTATGCTTGATTGGTGATAATTTGTGTTGGATTAAAGTTTAATATAAGGAGTACTTGTATATTCGGCTAAGGCTTGGTTATTTTGATTCTCTTCGTAGCTGTAAAAATACTTATATGTTAGGCATAATAAGATAGACTATTAATAGTTCGTAAATATGAATGATGAGTTTATTACATATTTTGGCCGAATGCTTGGGGTATTTTTTTAGCATGTGATTAAACAATGGTATGTGTAATATTAAATTTGATTAAGTCATTGTGTATATGGTTAAGATGTGTTTAATCTTTGTTTGACTGTTTGATGAAATAATTTGATAAAGGATCTTTAGTAATATGATGTGATGTGATTGGGTGGATATACTCATAAATTTTAACTATATTAGAAATCAGGTCTAAAACGTTGTAATATTACAATTATAGTAATGATCGCATTGTGTATGCTTGAATTCAATTGAATATTTATTTCAAATTGAGTTTAGTTTGGTAACGCCTTATACCCTAATCTGACGACGGATATAGGCTAGGGGTGTTACATTTGATTGGTATTAGAGCTTATGGTTTAGTAGATTCTAGGACTACTGTAGCGCATGAGAGTCTAGCTATACATGCCTTAATTGCCTTAATTGTATATACGATAGTGTGGTGACTTCTGACATTTCCAACTGTGTTTTGTATAGTTAATGGATTTCGATCCTGACAGAGCCGTAGCAGATGATGTAGAGAGTGTAGCACCTGATCGTGCACGCGGATCAGTGTCGGTAGACTTTTGACCAGTTTCGGGTAGCCATGAGGGGGAGGCTTCCCAAGCCTTCTACCAGATGATGAACGAGTGGTTTACCCAGTTTATTCAGACTAACCCAGCTATACAACAACCTCCACCCCAAAATAATCCAACTCCGGTACCTTCAGCACTTTCTATTATAGATCCGATGAGATCTAATAGGCCTCCTGTTGATAAAATTAGAAAATATGGGGCCGAAGAATTCAAAGCTAATGATAATGATGATGTGGAACGGGCTGAGATGTGGCTTGATAACACTATTTGGGTACTTGATGAGCTATCCTGTACCCCAAATGAATGCTTGAAATGTGCTATATCTCTATTACAGGACACTGCATATCAGTGGTGGAATACACTAGTATCAGTGGTTCTGAAAGAAAAAGTGACTTGGGATTTCTTCTAGATCGAGTTCCGTAAGTAATATATCAGTCAAAGATTCATTGACCAGAAACGGAAAGAATTTCTGGAGCTAAAACAGGGCCGTATAACTGTGACGGAATATGAGCGGAAGTTTGTCAGATTGAGCCGTTATGCCCGGGAGTGTATATCAACTGAAGTTATTATGTGCAAAAGATTTGAAGATGGTTTGAATAAGGACATAAAGTTGCTTGTTGGCATTCTTGAAATTAAAGAATTCGTGGTACTAGTCGAGCGAGCTTGCAAAGCTAAAGAGCTCGAAAAGGAGAAAAGAAAGGCTGAAATTGAAGCTAGAGACACTCGTAAAAGATCATCGAGTAAAACTTTCCATTCAATGCCTAAGAAGTTCAGAGATGACTTCAGCCAACATAAAACTACTTCAGACCTGTCTAAGCGGGATCGACCACCAGTGAATTCTCGAGCCATTTTGATGGTTAGTGTTGGTAATGCTCAGCAGAATCGAGTTGAATGTAAGTATTGTGGTAAATGGCATTCTGGGAGTTGTTGATTTCGAGATCGGTCCTGTTTTAAATGTGGATCATCAGATCATTTTATCAGAGAGTGCCCAATGTTAGCCGAGCAAAATACGGCTCAGAACACTAAACCGAGCAGCACACCAGTACGGGGCAGGCCACCAGACATTCAGGCAATGTAGGTGGCAGTCAGAGTGGGACGAAAGACACTCCAGTTTGATCAGAGGCTTGAGCTCTAGCTAGAGCTTATGCTATACGAGCCAGAGAGGATGCTTCTTCCCCAGATGTCATTACCGGTACTTTTAAACTTTATGATACTACTGTGATTGCATTGATTGATCTTGGTTCGACTCATTCATATGTGTGTGAAACTCTAGTATCCAGTAAGACTCTGCCAGTCGAGTCTACTGAGTTTGTGATCCGTGTGTCCAACCCTTTCGGTAGAGGTGTTCTTGTTGATAAAGTGTGTAAAGGTTGCCGTTGATGATTCGGGATTCCTGCTTTCCAGCTGATTTAATGTTGTTGCCCTTCGACGAGTTCGATATAATTTTGGGAATGGATTGGTTAACTTTGCATGATGCAGTGGTGAGTTGCAAAAGAAAGATCATTGATTTGAGATGTCAGAATGGTGAGAATGGGTTATCTATCGTAATATCCTTGATGCTAGCCCGAAAGTATGTGAGAAAAGGATGCGAAGCTTATTTGGCTTACGTATTGGATAATAAAGTGTTTGACAAACAGATTGAATCTGTACCGGTTGTGTGTGAATACCTAGATGTATTTCTTGAAGAATTGTCGGGTTTACTACCAGTACGAGAAATTGAATTTGGCATTAAATTAGTACCGAGGACGACTCCGATTTCGATAGCTCCATATCGGATGGCACCTACTGAGTTAAAAGAGTTGAAAGCATAGTTACAAGAGTTGACTGATAGGGGCTTCGCACGACCGAGTTTCTCTCCTTGGGGTGCACCAGTTCTATTTGTGAAAAAGAAAGATCGGATTATGCGAATGTGTATTGATTATCGGCAACTGAATAAAGTGACAATAAAGAATAAATACTCGTTACCTCGAATTGATGATTTGTTTGACCAGTTAAAAGGGGCTTCAGTGTTCTCAAAAATAGATCTGAGATCGGGTTATTATCAGTTACGAGTCAGAGAAACAGATGTGCCAAAGACTACATTTCGAACAAGGTATGGACATTTTGAGTTTCTGGTTATGCCTTTTGGACTTACTAATGCACCTGCTATTTTTATGGATTTAATGAATCGGGTTTTCAAACAGTATTTGGATCGGTTTTTAGTAGTGTTTATTGATGATATCCTGATCTACTCCAAAGATGAAACCGAACATGCTGAGCATTTGAGATTAGTGCTACAAACTTTGCGGGAACAACAGTTGTACGCGAAGTTTAGTAAATGTGAATTCTGGATGAAAGAAGTCAGCTTTTTGGGACATATTATTTCAGCGTCAGGTATTCGAGTTGATCCGAACAAAATCTCAGCTATACTTGATTGGAAACCACCAAAGAATGTTACTGAAATTCGAAGCTTTCTTGGACTTGCGAGATACTACAGACGATTTGTCAAAGATTTTTCCATAATAGCTACACCTTTGAAAAAGCTACTACAGAAAGATATCAAGTTCAAATGGTTAGAAAAGTGTCAGAAAAGTTTCGATCAGTTGAAAGCCCTTTTAACTGAAGCTCCAGTGTTAGCTCAGCCTGATTCGGGTAAAGAATTTATTGTTTTCAGTGATGCTTCTTTGAATGGGTTGGGTTGTGTTTTGATGCAGGAAGGCAAAGTCATAGCCTACGCTTCGAGACAATTGAAGCCTCACGAAAGAAATTATCTGACTCATGATTTGGAACTAGCAGCTATTATTTTCGCTTTGAAAATATGGCGTCATTACTTGTTCGGCGAAAAATGTCATGTTTATTTAGATCATAAAAGTCTGAAGTACTTAATGACTGAGAAAGATTTAAACTTGACACAACGCAGATGGTTAGAACTGTTGAAAGACTATGAGTTAGTGATTGACTACCATCCGGGAAAAGCTAACGTTGTTGCAGATGCTTTAAGCCGAAAATCATTGTTTGCTCTTCGTGCGTTGAACGCACATATGGCTATGTCTGGTGATAGTTCGATCATAGTTGAGTTGAAGGGTAGACCGTTGTTTATTCAGCAAATTAGTGATGCACAAAGAATTGACAAAGACTTGATTGCTAGACGAGTTCAGTGTGAAAATGATACAGAGTCAGAGTTCCGAATTGATGCAAATGATTGTTTGAACTTTAAAGGCCGAATATGTGTTCCGAAGAATGTGGATTTGATTCATATGATTTTGAACGAGGCTCATAATAGTTGACTATCAATACATCCGGGTAGCACGAAAATTATAATGATTTGAAACAGTTTTATTGGTGGCCTGGCATGAAACGAGATATATCTGAATTTGTTTCAAAGTGCTTAATTTGTCAGCAAGTAAAAGCCAAGCATCAAGTGCCTTTCGAGTTACTTCAGCCGACCATGATACCTGAATGGAAGTGGGATAGAGTCACTATGGATTTTGTATCTAGTTTGCCTATGACACCAAGCAAGAAAGACGCAGTCTGGGTTATAGTGGATAGACTGACCAAATCAGCTCACTTTGTGCCGGTTCGTACGGATTATTCGCTCGATAAACTTGTTGAGTTGTATGTATCTCAAATTGTGAGGTTACATGGTGTGCCGAGTTCCATTGTTTCAGACAGAGACCCGAGATTCACATCACGGTTTTGGAAAAAGCTGCAAAATGCTCTAGGTACTAAACTCTACTTTAGCACAGCCTTTCATCCGCAAACAGACGGTCAGTTTGAACGAACCATTCAGATACTTGAGGACATGTTGAGATGTTGCGTCCTTGAGTTTGAAGGTACAAGGGAAAGATACTTACCATTGATTGAATTCTCTTATAATAACAGTTTTCAATCTAGTATCAAAATGGCACCATACGAAGCTCTTTATGGCTGCAAGTGTCGTACTCCGTTGTACTGGATCGAGCTCAATGAAAATAAGATACACGGGGTTGATTTGATTAAAGAGACTGAGCAGAAAGTGGCTGTAATCAGAGATAGTTTGAAGGCTACCTCGGATCGTCAAAAGTCCTACGCTGATTTGAAACACAAAGACATTGAGTTTCAGGTCGGAGATCGGGTATTCTTGAAAGTTTCTCCGTGGAAGAAAGTACTCTGATTTGGTCAGAAAAGCAAACTAAGTCCGAGATTCATCGGACCGTACGAGATCATCGAACGTATTGGGCCTATTGCTTATAGATTGAAGTTGCCCTCTGAATTAGAAAAGATACACAACATATTTCACGTTTCGATGCTTCTTAAATATAGATCAGATCCGTCACAGGTGATCGCTCCGTCTGAGATTGAAATCCGATCCGATATGACGTACGAGGAGGAATCGATTCGTATTTTAGCTCGGGAAATGAAAGAGTTTAGAAACAAGAGAATTCCAAGTTTGAGAAATATTTAAATATTATTTTCTGTGATTAATTATGTTGAATTAGCATGTGTGAAGGTTTCGTATAAAAATTTGATTGTTTGTGTGCTTAATTAGACAAAAAGGATTAAATTGCATAATTAGTAAAAGTGACCTCTTAATTTATTATTGGCTAAATTGAGATGGCTTTATTAAAGTGAAGTCCTTAAAGGACAATAAGTCCATTATTATTCAAAGTGGACGGCAACATGTTTTTTTATAACATGTTTCTTTATGTTATTTTATTAGTAAAATGCTATATTATATTTATATTTATATTATAAGTTATAATTATATTAAACAAAAGGAAACATATTAGTGGGATTCATTTTTTACTTTGTTTCCATCGGAATTACAAAGGAAAAAAAAAGTCTTTGAAGCTTTCTCACATTCGGCTACTTACAAGCCAATTTAAAGGTTAGTTTTTAATCGGTTTTCGATAATTTTTACGTTTTTGAGATCGTTGCTTCGAATACAAGTCGACCCATGTTAGAATTTTTAAATTTGAGCATGTTTGATTTTCGGCTATGGATAGATGTTTATGATTTGTATCATTTGATGGAAATATATTAAAAGTATGTTAGAAATTAATATGTTTTGAATTGAAAATTTTGGTGAAATTAAGTATTTAGGGTCAAATTGTAAAAATAAATTTTTGGAGGGGTTTAATCGCAAAACAAATGAAATGTATGCATTTGTATAGATGTATGGAATATTCGGCCCAAATGAATTGAGTGCAAATTATGTGTATTTTGTGTTTTGTACAATAGGGACTAAATTGTAAAAGTTGTAAATGTTAGGGGTAAAATGGTAATTTGCCTATTTATGTGCTTAGGGACTAAATTGAGATGAAATGTACTTGAATGAGCTGAATTTTAATGTATTTAGATCAAGAACAAAGAAAAATAGATTTAGATCGGGGAAAGACGAAGGTTATCGAATAGCCGGTTTACGCGGTCCGTCGACAGTCGAGGTAAGTTCTTAGGCGAATATATGTTAAAGAATTATTTATGAATCTAATGAATGATGAAATTTGAATATTTTAGCGTGAATCCATGAATTAGCCGAATGCAAGGGTACTAAATTGGATTGATTATAATTTTAGTTAATGTGATGTGAATAAATGTATTTGGTTTGATATGTGAATGTAATATGTGATATATGGGTTGTTGTGAAATTAGCATTATGAAATGTGAATTGAAGGATTAATCATATTGATATTCGGGCTTCGAGCCTAGCAGGCCTTGTGCCGGTGATCTGTATTGGGCTTTATGCCTAGCAGGCCTCGTGCCGGTGACATATTTCAGGCTTATTGCCTAGCAGGCTTAATGCCGGTGTTTTGACTTTGGACCATGAGTTCAGCAGGCTTAGTGCCGGTGTGAGATCCGGGTTAATGAATAGCAGATTCTAACTAGTGAGTTGTTATTTTAAGATTTGTTTATGTGCTAATGAATTCATAAAATGAATTAAGTATGCCTACGCATGTGGAAATGAATTTGTTAATTCGGTTACAAGATACGTGTCATTCCTACTCAAGTGTTATACGAATATATATATATGTATGTATATATGGGATGTTATTGAGTAAATGAAATGATAAGAAGAATTTGATATACAAGTGGTAGACGGGAAAAAAAATATGGACTATGCTATAAAAAAAATTGGTTAAATGAAAGTATAAGTATTTTAAAGGTATTTGTAAAGGTATACGGATGTGTGTGTGTTGGTGTTATATATGTGAATATATATATATACATATTCGGCCATGATGTATATATATAAGTTAAGCTATGTATAGGCTCTTGTTGGTACCTATAATGTTAGGCTTTTGTGTTTAAGGCATGTATAGGCTAGCTAAGTTTCGAATGATGCTATAATAATGTATTAAGGCCATGCGAAAATGGCTAATTTTAATGTTCATGTTAGATGGTATAAATCTATCCTTGATGTAATATGCGTGGATGATATGCTTGAAAGATGAATATAACTTGATGCATATTTCCTCTTCATGATAATAAGGTTCGGTTGTGAATAAGGAAAATGTTATATTTATTTTGGGTTGATTATTAGAGATACGAATTGAAAACCGAATATAAGAAAGTGAATGAGTAGTACTATGTATTTTGAACTAGTTCTATAGTATATATTTGGTATGTTTGTTAATGAATCTTGTGTCTATGAATTTTCATTATAGAAATAGTGAAATAAGTGTGAACTTAGAAACTATTCAAGTTGTACATGGTTATAAATATTATATACATATGGAACGCTTTGAAAATTTTTTGGTACTCTTTTGGTTTGGTTATTTTGGATAAAGATAGGAAAAATAACGTATACTTTTGAGTTGGAAACTTTTGTTAATGTGTATATATTAAAGCCATGTGAATATGGCTTACATTCAATATCTTGAGTTGCAATGTTTCATGTTTTAATTATAGTATGTGTGGTTTGTAATGAGTTTATAATTGATAGTATAATGGATATGTTGATTTAGTTTGTACTGGTTTAGTAGGCATATACTTTATGCTTGATTGGTGATATTTTGTGTTGGATTAAAGTTTAATATAAGGAGTACTTGTATATTCGGCTAAGGCTTGGTTATTTTTATTCTGTTCGTAGCGGTAAAAATACTTATATGTTAGGCATAATAAGATAGATTATTAATACATATTTTGGCCGAATGCTTGGGGTATTTTTTTAGCATGTGATTAAACAATGGTATGTGTAATATTAAATTTGATTAAGTCATTATGTATATGGTTAAGATGTGTTTAATCTATGTTTGACTGTTTGATGAAACAATTTGATAAAGGATCTTTAGTAATATGATGTGAAGTGATTGGGTGGATATACTCATAAATTTTAACTATATTAGAAATCAGGTCTAAAACATTGTAATGTTACAATTATAGTAATGATCGCATTGTGTATGCTTGAATTCAATTGAATATTTATTTCAAATTGAGTTTAGTTTGGTAACGCCTTATACCCTAATCTGACGATGGATATGGGCTAGGGGTGTTACATGTTGAGCTTGATGATGTAACAGGATAAGGAGAACAAGAGAACAAATATTGTACACCTAAGGGGGAGTAAACTATTTTTTCAAATGTTTGAGGATTCACATGTTGCTATAGAGTTTTCATTCTTTGAACACTTTTAGATTAAAAAGGAGAGATAAAAGCAACAAAGTATAATACACCATGGCATACTAAGATTGTATAAGTATTGATTATATGAGGCTTGTTCCTACATTTACAGTAGAAGATAAGTATATATATAGTTGCAAAGGTTTTTTGTGCTCAATTGTTATGGATAAAGTAGATGTTGAAAGACTTTAGAGTTGCTTCTCTATTGTCAACTTTATATTGTGACAGCTCGAATGCAACCAATATTTCTAAAAATCAAGTAGAGAACTTCCAAATCCGTAACACCTTAACCTGACCCGATCATCAATTCGGGTACCAAGTGTTATGATTGACCCGAGTTACAAATCCTCTTTTTGGATTTATCTTAATTATGAATTCAGACAACAAGAAATTTGAGGACTTATGTTTACTGTAGAATTTATTTCAAATCCTAATTATTAGAATGTTTCAAAGATTAACATCAAGCAAAATTCCTATTCTAAAAGTACTTCAAATTTTTACAATCAATTTGTTATACTAGGCCATAATATTACACTCATTATGAATTCAAACTTAATTCGCACCCATAAACTAGTCCAACCCTCGAGGTGTAACCTTTAAGGGTGCCCCTCTATACACATGAAACAGCTTCAACGCCCAATGCATAAATCTGGCAGAGTTTGCCTTGTCCCTTCGCATAAAGTCCTGGAAATCCTTGTTCCTACATACAAGGTAGCACAATGATAAGTTTAGGATGAACTTAGTGAGTTTTTGTGCAACAGTGCATCATAAAAACTCTAAATTTCAGGGAATAAGAATAAAGACACAACATTTAAACTCCATGTGTGTCGATGGGAATTCCACAGTTTTTCTGGCATGGTGGATGCCTTGCCTATCCTAGTGCCCACCATTGGTTGACCTACCCACGGTTTCAATTGCCAATGTGCTCTTCCAAATAAAAATTCCTTTTGGAACTTAACCTTGTCTTGCTTAATCCAGATTTGGATTTTTACCTTTTTTGATTGTCTCTTTAGAGATAACCATATAACCAATTATGCAGTTTGGTGACTACTATCGATGGATTATAAAAAAATCTCGTCATTCCTATGGATTCTTACCTCATCCCTCCTCATTCTATATTGACTTAATATTAACTTAATGTACTACCCCGTCAATTACATTTATTAGGACTTAGCATGTTGAGTAGAACTTTCCCTTTAAGGAATCCTTTTAACAATACCCTCATTCATGACCTTAAATATGAGGTTTGGATGATGGTTAAGCACTCATTCCTTACGGACTTGTACCTATCAAACATTTCTATAGGACTTTTCCCATCTCAACTCGTTTACCAGAAAACACCTGTTGATAGATCATTTTCTGGTGGAGTACCTCTTTCCTAGATTATCCCTAGCAGACTCCCACTTTTGATAGTCCAATAGTGGAATTTCTCGCACTACATAGTCCTAACATACATCCTCTTTCTTGGTAAATCCATGGCGTACTTTCCACTAAGGATAGACCATGGCGGACTTCCCTCTTAAGAGAACCATTGGTAGACTTTCCTGTTTCTGGTAACCTCCTTACCCAAGAACACTTAGAATTAAACTTGAAGAATCTTTTCGTTACGTCAACTCTGGAGGACTAAAAATTGTGGATACTAGATTTTCCAATACGTTGAAGGAATTACTCCTTACTCTCATATATACTCGCATTAAGATGCTTCTATCGATTCCACTTGCCATCACATTTTGGATGATCCTCTTATTATCTTGTTTGCCCACATTCTCAGATGCGCCATGACCATCTTGTCATACTACTTGTCACACGATTCATACAGTCACTTCCTCATTTTATGCCTTGGCAATTTTCCTAGTTCACTATCCTGGTGGATTCCATTTTTTCCATAACATATACCAATTCACCATTGGATCAAGTCATGGCTAACCATGGAGTTTTGATTATGAGGAATCAATAAACCTCTTTTGAGGTGTCACACTAAAGGACTTATATACCATTTACATGGTGTTGCCTCTAAGGACCAGTCAATAACCGTCATCGCAATGTCACTCTATAGTGTCAATAAATTGTCGTCACGATGTCGCTCCATGGAGCGAGTAGATAACCATTCCATGATGCCGCCATACTCCCTTGTATCCCATGACAATCCTCCTAATCCCTCATTAAGCCAATTTTTCCTAACTTCGTCTACACCATAAAAGCAACTCCCTTTGTACTTCGCATTTTAGAAACATGCTTTTTGCATACACACAATTCACTTATTACTTTAACATGTAGCATGCCATATTTTAATACATCAATACAAAAACACATCGTGCATTCAAAAAGCATACTAACAATCATACACATTTGTCCCTGACCTTTGCATGCATAGATTTCCCATTCATCATAATCTTATGCAGCCATGGATTTCATACTGAAATCAGAAAAGAGTCTCAAGTAGAAAATTTTAGCAGCACAACAACAAACAACATCAAGAAGTAGGGTTTAGAAACTCACCTTAACTTGTCCAAACACCAGAGCCTCCTTGTCCTGGAAGCTAAGCATGACAACTAGATATACCGGTTAAACCAAAGGTATTCAAACCTTAGAACCTCAAATCCATTATTATACAGAAGCTTTTTAGGAATTCTTACTTCTCTTTCCTCTAATTCATGAGTACAAAAAGAATTAAGAGCTTAAAAGCTTACTGAATTCTCTACTTTACAAACTCTAATCCAACATTTATTCTCCAATGATAATATTTCTTTAACTTTCTCTTCTTTGGAGCAGCCGAAGAACATGATGATGCATGTAACAGCCCGAATTAGGGGCTAGTCGGAACAGTGGTCTCGGGGCCACTAATAGGAGGTCAAAAAAATTATTTTAATTTTATTTTATGAGTCAGAGCATGATTATAAGGGTATGTGAAAATCCTGGTGTTTCAATTTTAGCGATTTCATGCTTAATCGCGAAAAATGACTAAATCGCGTAAAGTATGAAATTTCTATTTTAATGGCTAGAGGTTTCAATCAGCTAAGGAATACAAAAATGGATGTCCTTAAAGTGTAATTAAGCCTTCCTAAAGGTGATGGCCGGTCAAGGGGACAAGGGAATTAAAATTTGACAAGGGTTGGTGACATTAGTTGACTAAATGAATAAAATAAGATGAAATAAGCAAAGGCTATCATCTTTTCATTTTCTTTTCTTCTCCCACCGAAAATACAAGCAAGAATGAGGGCTCTTGAAGATCAAACTTTCAACCAAGCAATCCTCTTGCAAGTAAGTGATTTTGATTGTTTTAGTTGATGATTTTTGTACTTTTGGAGTCCCCAAAGCTTAAGCTAACTAATGAGGGGACTAATTTGTTAAATGATTGAAAGTTTATGGATTTTCCATGAGAGAGATTATGTTGTTAGCTGAGTTTTTATGGAAGAAAATGAATGTCGGGGAGATGAGAAACAACGTTTGTGAAAGGTGTTATCATGAAAACACCTAAATGGGACTAAGTTGTAAATGTTGTAATTTGGTAATAAATGCATGAAATAGTTGGATTTGTGAGTAGTTGTAAGAGGAATAAATGTTCAGCTAGGCTTGTTTAATAAGAAAATGTGATGAAAATGATTTACAAGCCGAGAGGCAAAATCGTAATTTTGCCATAGTACTAGGGCAAAATGGTCATTTTTGCCTAAGTAGATATTATGATGTGATATGATCATAAAATGATTAAATGAGTAAATTTTATTATTCTAGATCAAAGAAAACAAGATCCGGACCTAGAACGGGAGAAAAGAGAAATATGGACAAATAGGTCCCTTTCTACCCTTTTCGGTATCGAGGTAAGTTCGTGTGCTCATAATGCAACTATATTAAAGTATTTAATAATTTGATGATGTATGAATTGTATATTGACTCTATGAATATATTAAATATGTTTTGACGAGATGTCAAGAATTGAAAGTCTTAAATTGAATCTGAGAATAGAGGGAATGCAAATAGCATGGTACTATGATAATTAAGGTATCATGTAAGACCATATTTGGAATATGGCTTCGGTGTGAGATTTCGTATAAGACCATGTCAGGGACATGGCATCGATATGATATTTCAGGTAAGACCCTATCGGGGTTATGATGTTGCTATGATACTAGATGTATGAGTCACAAGAGTATTCTTTAGTATTTTGAACATCTCAACAGGTATGTTGAAAATGAGAAAGTATGTGGTCATATCATGAGAGGTACAGGTATGTGCCAGAACTCAATTGAGGTGAAATTCGGTATATGATGATTATTGTGTAAATCTATTTAAGAATGATAGTGTGTGAGGACATTCCTGGATTAACATTCGAAATATGAAAAGGTGTGTGGATAAATATCAGTGAATGTGTAATCAATGGCGTGCTATGTGCATTACCACCTTATTAATTGATAGCAATGGGCTGTGTGCGATACCATCGCCAATATTATTAATGGTGGGCTGTGTGCGTTACCACCTTACTATTTGTAACCGATGGGCTGTGTGCGATACCATCGTGCTTAGTGTTAAATGGTGGGCTATGTGTGATACCCCCTTATAAATTATTAAATGGTGGGCTATGTGCGATACCACCTTATAAATTATTAAATGGTGGGCTGTGTGCGGAACCACCGAGAGTCTGGTATTATACTGAATAGATTATTGAAAAATTGTTTAAGTAAATGTTTCATGGATTATTGCGATGATAAATACAGGGATTATGTGCTAATAAATGAGAGTGCTATAATTGTCATATGGTTAGAATGTGGTAAGAGACGGAATGAGTAAGTATTATAAACAATTGAATGGTAACCATGAGTTTAAGAGTAAATCTCATTAAAATACCTTTGTGGTTGAGTATAATCAATGAATGTCAATACTTGAATATTATTTGCATATGAACTTACTAAGCATTATTGCTTACTCCTCCTCCTTTCCTATCTCTTATAGGTTAACTTAACTAGCTCAGGTTGGAGACCGCCAGAGATTTTTTCACACTATCGGACAGACACTTGGGTATGAGATTCAAGTCTTCTTGAGATATGGCATGTATAGGGATCTTATTTTGCTTTAATTAAGTCATAGTTA
This sequence comes from Gossypium bickii, assembly GCA_025503065.1. NCBI lineage: Eukaryota > Viridiplantae > Streptophyta > Magnoliopsida > Malvales > Malvaceae > Gossypium > Gossypium bickii. The sequence continues at coordinate 26,152,129 of CP106714.1, read as the reverse complement.
AAGTAGCCAAAGGTGTTGGCCTAAAAGAGTTTATGGATTGGTTTTGTATAGCCATAGATGATGGCTCAAGTCGATTGCAATTGTACTAGTAATAGTTTCCCCTTGTATATTGGATGAAGATTTTTTATGATTCAAATGTGATAATTAAAAAGTTATAATTGATGATTTGTAAATGTTATGTGATGGTGTGTGAATGTGCGCAAGTGAGGGTTGCTAATTGGCTTGGAAAATAGCCTTGAATTGGCTCACACGGGTAGGCACACGGGCGTGTGTCTAGACCATGTGTGACACACGGTTGACCCCATGGGCATGTGACGTGGTCGTGTGTCCCCTCATCTACCAGCTATTTCTCCTTAACTTGATCAATCCAAGTTGGCTTTACTTGTAATTCTGCCAAGAGACTCCCGTCGTCATATAGATTAAGGTGAGCAAACATCGCTCTCAGGTCTGCTACCACCTTACAGCTCAACACATCCACTACTACATTAGCCTTACCCGGATGGTACTCAATCGAGCAGTTGTAGTCCTTTAACAACTCGATCCACCGTCGCTGCCTCAAATTTAAATATTTCTGAGTCAAGAGGTACTTCAGACTCTTGTGATCTGTGTAGACTATCGACTTTTCCCCATACAAGTAATGCCTCCAAATCGTCAAGGCAAAAACCACTGCAGCCAACTCCAAGTCATGTGTCGGATAGTTACCTTCATGAGGTCTCAACTGTCGAGACGCATACGCCACTACTTTCCCCTCTTGCATCAGTACACACCCTAAGCCAGTATGCGATGCATCACAATAGACAGTGAATTCCTTCCCTGCCTCAGGCTAAATCAAAACCGGAGCTTCAGTCTCTGCGGCCCCTACCAAAACCATTACCTCCTCTGGCTGAACCACGGCCCCTCTGTGGTTGCTGACTATCCCTCCTGAACTGTGTACGATTCTGATCCCCCGACTGAAGCCATGCTGATCTCTACGGACAATCCCTCACTCGGTGCCCTATTGACCCACAATCGAAGCACCCTCTGTTTCCAGTCCAACATTCTCTCGTGTGAGACTTCCCACACCGAGCACACCGTGGCGGCCACTGAGTATTAGCAGCAGCAGGCCTCGCAGCTTGATTCAGCCCACCATATCTAACCTTTTTCTGTTGATTCCCGGCAGACCCAGATGACCCAGAATTCCTCTTATTCCAACCCTTATCCTGGTTCCGTCTTTACAGATCAAGTTTCACTTCTCAAGAACTTTAGCCTTCTCGACCAAGACTGCAAATTTTCTCTCCTGCTGTGGAGCAATCAACATCCGCAGCTCATCTCTCAATCTATCCTCAAATCTGACACAGCGCTCATGTTCTGTGCCAACAATACCCCATGCATACCGACTCAGCCGAAAGAATTCTGCCTCATATTTCGATACTGTCTTATTACCCTGAACCAAGTTCAGGAACGCCTTGCACTGTGCATGGATGTAGCTAACCCCAATGTATTTCCTCTGATAGGCTGCTCTAAAGAATTCCGAAGTGATGTCGTCAGCCATTGCTCCATCCCTAACCATGAGCCACCATTGATATGACTCATCCCGGAGAAGAGATAACAAAGGTATAGTTTTAAAGAGTATAGTTTTAAAACGTTGCTTTTTACCGGTTATTTAAGCAAGTCAAGTTATTAATTACATGCATAATATAATTAACATAAAATCAAGTAATTAAAAACCCAAAATAATAACTTAGCGGCCTTATTACAAGTCCAAAACCAAATTTGAAGAAAATATAAACCGAAATAGTAATTGAAAGATAAAACCCGAAACGAAGATGCATGGCCACCTCGAGTCCTCCCGACTCCTCATCCGCGATCTATGCTTTATCTGCAATATGTAAGGGAAGGGGTGAGTCATTGAGACTCAGTGTATAAATCCCCAACTCAATAGAATAGCACTTACACAAATCATGAGTAAAGCATGCAAATCATGCAACCCACCTAACCATCCAAACTCCTGTGTCTACCCCGTGTGGTCAAAACCACTGGTAACCGAAGTCACAAATATATATATAGGTGTGGTCAAAACCATTGGTAACCGTAGTCACAAATCAAGTGATGGGGCCAACCCATCGTGTGGTCAAAACCACTGATGATAATCCCGTAATCAACATGTGAGGCCAACCCACTATGGTACCAAACCACTGGGACGAGTCACAATATCCATGTGTGGTCAAAACCACTGGTGACCGTAGTCACAAATATCATACGTGTGGTCAAAACCACTGGTGGTCAAAACCACTGGGACTTAGTCACAAATAATAGTATCAAAGCGGGGCCAACCCGTTGTGTGGTCAAAAAAACTGGTGACAGTCCAAATCATTCTTCCCCCTCCTCTCAACATACCCATCATCATGTCCATATCAACCGTGGCATAATATCATGTTATGATGCAAATAACTCATGGCATAGCATTATACAATGACATGACAACATGTATCGAAATCCATATAACAGGGGACTTACCCGGAGTCCATGCTCATGCCCACAAGGCAAATTACCAGTTTCAACGATTATTCGACTTTTAACAGTAAACACAATAAACATATAATACTAATGAAGTGTGTAAGCGTTACACACCTGACTACTTGCGAATCTAGCGAAATCTCAAAACTACGATCTATTCCCAAACTGATAGAACCCGAAGATCCCAAAACGCTTGACTTCACCTTTCCTATAATCGGCCAACACCATACTTTTAAGAATATAGCCATTCGGCTTAATCACAAAATCCCGAAGAATATGTCGCACCAAGATAGCATCCTTACCTTAACACCTTTCGGTTTCTAACCAAATCCCAAAGCAACACGATGAACCTCCCTCTACAATCAGCCAAGCACTAGCAACAAAAATAATTAGCCTTCGGATTTTGAAAGAATAAGGAAAAGATCTTGAAATGCTAGAACCCATATCTAGATCGGTAACTAAATCCCGAAGATCCACTGAATCAGGTTGCACTCCTCCCTACAATCGGCCAAGTACCACTATCATTGGATTAAAGCCTTTGATATTAAACACAACAGGAGATGTCGAAACCGAAAAACACTTACCCCCTTACCTTACTGACAGATTCGGCCACCAATCACCAAAGTTCGGCACCCCCTAGTGATGTTAGGGATTTCGGCTACCAATGTAGAACAAGAAGAGAGTTTAAGATTTGGATCCATAACAAATGGAGAAATAGAAGAGAGGATGACAAGTGGGATTTTGGTATTAACCAAATCAATCAAGAACAGAAGAAGAAGTTACTTACCAGGAGATTCGGCTATAACCCAAAAGAAAGAGATAGATTCGGCACTTCAAAGAGGATTAGAATACGTGAGAAGAGAAGAAAATGAGGCTAAGGGTATTCGGCCAATCACTTTGAAAGAAAGAACAAAGAGAACTCAAGGTTTTCGGCTTTTGAAAGTGGAAGAGATGAAGAATAAAATGGAATAGGAATGGATGGATTCGGCAAAGCAAGAGGCTTTCGGCTTATCATCAATAGATGAGAAAAAGAGAGTTGGAATGCCAAATGGTTTTCAGCACAAAAAGGGTGAAAGAAAACTAAAGGCAACAAGTGAAACACTCCCACACCAAATGCCGAAAATATGACCTATTACCCAAGGCAACCCCAAGTTCAGCTCACCCCTTTGCACACACCCAAAACTGAATCCTCACCTGGCCAACCCACCTACAAGAATTCGGCTAACACCTTCCTTTCTCAAGCTCCTCCTTTTTCTCCACAAAATCCTCTCTTCCACTCATTCAAATGAATTTGAATGAGTCAAACTCCTATAATTTCTCCCCTCCATACATTTCAAATTTGTTGACTCAATCCACATCAATCCAGGAGAGTCTACCTGAGCACACTACCTTCCCACTTTGGCGTCAAAAATAATAAGCAGCATTGGAATTTCTGCTCCTCGAACCTGAGCTCTCCTTCCTTGCATGTGGCGTTACCCTCCTGGTACCTTAGTGGCACCTCCTTTGCCACTTTGCCACTAGGTTATTTGTGTCCAACCCTCCGACAATTTCTTTTCACCCCTAACTTCCCCAGCTTCCTCTTCCAAAGTACTAAAACAAAAATTTTAGCCATGACTCAGGCCTAACCCGAGGTCATGCCTGGACCCCAAAACATGCTAAACTAGCACAACCAACATAATATCACATGCAATAACATACAAAATACAGAGACCCCGATTTAAGGATGTTACAGCTCTACCCCCTTAAAAAATAATTTCGGCCTCGAAATTACCTGTTCAGAAGAGTTGAGGGTATTGCTGCCGCATCACATCCTCCGGTTCCCACGTGGCCTCCTCCGTACCATGGTTCCGCCATAATACTTTTACCAAGGGAACTGACTTCCTACACAGAACCTTGACATCCCGATCCAAAATCCGTCCATATAATGCCTCATATGGTGCCATATGAATACTCGCTTGATAACTGTTGTTATAAACGAACTCTGCCAATGGTAGATACTCCTCCCAACTACCGCTGAAATCCAGAACGCAACCCCTTAACATGTCCTCCAGAATCTGGATTACCCTTTCAGACTGTCCATCAGACTACGGATGAAAAGCCGTGCTGAAATCCAACGTCGTACCCAATGTCTGATGCAATGCTTTCCATAACCTTGACGTGAACCTGGGATCCCTATCCGAGATAATTGACACTGGCACCCCAAGCAACCTTACTATCTCCGCCACATACAACTTGGCTAACTTCTGGAGTGAATAATCAACCTGGATTGGTATGAAATGAGCCGATTTAGTCAGACGATCCACAATTACCCAAACCGAGTCCTTCTTGCTAGGCGTAAGGGGTAGCCCACTGATGAAATCCATCGTAATCCTTTCCCACTTCCACTGCAGAATCTTTACCGTTGCAAAACAAACTGACGATCGATGCTCAGCTTTGACTTGCTGGCATGTCAAACATTTACCCACAAACTCAGTTACTTCCCGTTTAAGACCTGGCCACTAGAACTGTTCCTTCAAATCTCGATACATCTTGCTACCTCCAGGATGCATAGCATATGGGCTGCTATGAGCCTCCTGAAGAATCTGCTGTCTCAACTCAACGCCCTTCGGCATACATACCTTACCTTGAAAACACAGTACTCCACCACTGCCCAAGCTGTAACCCTCCAATTCAGTATTCTGCACTTGCAACCTCAGAGCATTCAAAACCTCATCTACCAGTTGTTTCTCCTTAACTTGATCAATCCAAGTCGGCTTTACTTGCAATTCTGCCAAGAGACTCCTGTCGTCATATAGACTAAGGTGAGCAAACATCGCTTTCAGGTCTGCTACCACCTTACGGCTCAACGCATCCGCTACTACGTTAGCCTTACCCGGATGGTACTCAATCGAGCAGTTGTAGTCCTTTAACAACTCGATCCACCTTCGCTGCCTCAAATTTAAATCTTTCTTAGTCAAGAGGTACTTCAGACTCTTGTGATCCGTGTAGACTATCGACTTTTCCCCATACAAGTAATGCCTCCAAATCTTCAAGGCGAAAACCACTGCAGCCAACTCCAAGTCATGTGTCAGATAGTTACCTTCATGAGGTCTCAACTGTCGAGACGCATACGCCACTACTTTCCCCTCTTGCATCAGTACACACCCTAAGCCAGTATGCGATACATCACAATAGACCGTGAATTCCTTCCCTGCCTCAGGATGAATCAAAACCAGAGCTTCAGTCAGAATCTTCTTTAACATGTCGAAACTTTCTTGCTATTTTTTAGACCATACAAACGGAACCCCTTTTCTCAACAGCTTGGTCAATGGCGTTGCAATCAAAGAGAGGCCTTCTACGAACCTTCTGTAATATCCTGCCAAACCCAGAAAACTCCGAATCTCTGCTACCGACTTAGGTGGTTTCCAATCCAACATTGCCTCGATCTTTCGAGGATCCACCCTAATCCCCTCAGCTGATACTACATGTCCCAAGAAAGTTACCTCCTTAAGCCAGAACTTGCACTTACTAAACCTGGCGAATAACTGCTTCTCCCTCAAAACCTATAGAACCACTCGTAAATGTGCATCGTGTTCCTCCTCAGATCTTGAGTACACCAAGATGTCATCTATAAACACTATGACGAATCGATCCAAGTACAGTTGAAACACCCGATTCATCATGTCCATGAATGCTGCCGGTGCATTGGTCAAACCGAATGGCATTGCCAGAAACTCGTAGTGCCCATACCGAGTACAAAACGCCGTCTTATGAATATCAGCCTCCTTCACCTTGAGTTGATGATACCCCGACCTAAGATCTATCTTAAGGTGATCAAACAAGTCGTCAATCCCAGGCAACGGATACTTGTTCTTGATTGTCAACTTATTCAGCTGGCGGTAGTCTATACACATCTGCATTGTCCCGTCTTTCTTCTTAACAAAGAGCACAGGTGCTCCCCAAGGAGATATACTCGGCCGGATGAAACCCCTGTCCAACAATTCCTGAATCTGCGCCTTTAACTCCACCAATTCTTTTGGCGCCATCCTATATGGGGCAATAGACACTGGCGCGGTTCCTGGCAGCAGATCTATACCGAACTCAACTTCACGGTCCGGGGGCACACCCGGAAGTTCCTCTAGGAATATAGTAGCCAATTCCCTCACGGTTTGGATACTCTCCACAGCTGAATCATTGGCTTCCAAAGCACAGACATGCACCATAAATGCCTCGCTACCTTTCCTCACCATTTTCTCAGCCTTCAGCGTAGAGACAACATTGGATAGGTAATCTATCCTATTACCAGTCCTCACCACCTCTTCACCTTCAACTGTCCTCAACACCATGCGCTTAGTCGTGCAATCCAAACTGGCCTGGTACTTCACTAGCCAATCCATTCCGAGAATAAGATCGAACTCCCCAAACGGCAGTTCGATCAAGTCTGCCAAAAACACGACCCCCTGAAGTTCTAGGGGTACATCCCTATATAGTTTATTTACTACCACAGAGTGACCTAGAGGGCTTATTACTGTCATCTCCCTAGAAGTAATCTCAGAGTCTAAGTTCATGGTTTCACTATGCTACTGGTAACATACGAGTGCGTCGAACCAACATCTATCAAAGCAGTATGAGGTAGTCCAAAGATTAAGAACGTACCGGTTATGATGTTCGGCGCGTCGCCCTCCTTACTACGCCTTGCTGCGTAGACCAACCGAGGCTGTCTCGCCTCTGTACTACCTGCACCTCTGCCCGGTGCTTCGCGGCCCCTACCAGAACCATTACCTCCTCTGGCTGAACCACGGCCCCTCTGTGGTTGCTGACCATCCCTTCTGAACTGTGTACGATTCTGATCCTCCGACTGAAGCCTAGCTGATCTCTATGGACAATCCCTCACTCGGTGCCCCATTGACCCACATTCGAAGCACCCTCTGTTTCCAGTCCAACATTCTCCCGTGTGAGGCTTCCCACACCGAGCACACCATGGCGGCCACTGAGTATTAGCAGCAGCAGGCCTCGCAGCTTGATTCGGCCTACCATATCTAACCCTTTTCTGTTGATTCCCGGCAGACCCAGATGACCCAGAATTCCTCTTATTCCAATCCTTATCATGGTTCCGTCTTACAGACTGTTTCATTTTCTTAGCAACTTTAGCCTTCTCGACCAAGACTGTAAATTCTCTCTCCTACTGTGGAGCAATCAACATCCGGAGCTCATCTCTCAATCCATCTTCAAATCTGACACAGCGCTCATGTTCTATGCCCACAATACCCCGTGCATACCTCTCACCAAGAAGAATTCTGCGCCTCATATTCCGATCTCGTCTTATTTCCTGAACTAAGTTCGAACGCATGCTATACAAGCGCATGGATGTAGCTAGCCCCAATGTATTTCCTCTGATAGCCTGCTCTAAAGAATTCCCAAGTAATGTCCTCAGCCATTGCATCATAGTATAAGCTAAACAACAATTAGCATTATACTAACATATAATGTATAGCTATGCTTACTCTTTCTATGCCTTACCACATTTCCAACACATCATGAGTCACATACTCATATTCTTTGAAATGCATCCTTGCATTCAATATCACATTTACATAATATACAACATATCATTAATTCTCGATAATACATCCACACAGCTAATCCACACAGCTAATCTTATCCACACAGCTACCTTACTCAATAATGCAACCACACAGCTGTTGTCTCGTGGTTTCGTACTTAGCCCAACACAATCAATTAATAAGGTAGTATCGCACTTAGCCTACCACAAAGGTAATCATAGTGGTCTCGCACTTAGCCCACATGACAAATATACTTAATGATAGCATCGCACACAGCCTAGCTCGTCGTCGTTAAGCATTAAGACGGTATCACACTTAGCCCACCATTTAGCATTATCACTACTCATACACGTAACTGTTTATCATTCATTCATGATATCTACCACATTCACTTTACTTGAACCACATAGGTTCTCAATCTTTCTCAATCATGCTACACACTAGCTAACATTATCAAATTGTAAGTATGAATGCCTTATTTATGCATAGACTTACCTCGATACTCAAAAGTATAGAAACGTGCAATTTAGTCCACCACCTTGCTTTTGCCTCGATTTCAATCTGGGGTTATTTCTTCTTGATCTATAATGATAATTCAACTCATTAATATACACATTGATAAATTGACTCTTATCTCATACTTTGGCAAAATTACTCTTTTGCCCCTAATCTTTCTCATATTTACCCTTTTTGCCCAAGGCTCGAAAAGTGATTTTTATTCAACTTTTTAGCCTTTCATGCTTAGCCGAATCACTTACTCAACTAAAGCAATCATCAGTTCTCACTAAATCACACATGTATGACCAAACTTAAAACTTTTACAAACTAGTCCTTACATGCATTTTCATGGAAAATCACTTAACAAAAGATGTTCCTACTACATCAAGCTTTCATAATCTTCCATAAAACATCAAAATACATGCATGTCATACATGGCCACATTTTTGAACATCCATTTTAGCTCATCAAATGGCTAAAAATAGCTTACTCATGCTACAAGGACTTTAAAAATACAAAGAATATAAAAAACGGGGCTAGAATACACTTACTAGCTAGCTTGAAAAGTTGAAGAGCCCTAACAATGGCTTCCTTCAAATTTCGGCAGCTTGGAGAAAAAGATGAATGAATTTTTGTCATCTTGTCTCCCTTTTTAATCATTTAATTGTTAAATAACCAAAATGCCCTTTTTGATAAACTTTCTATTTTAACTCATTCATGCCCAATTTTGTCCAAAAAGTAGAAATTGGAAAAATTGCTATTTAAAGACATCTAATTAATATTCTAAAGCAATTTCACACAAATAGCTTCTAGAATCTCACATTTTGCAACTTTTGCAATTTATTCCTTTTGGACAATTCAACCGCAATTTCATAAAATTGCTTCATAAAACTTTCACACTAAAATGAAAACATAGCATAAATCTCAAAAACTCATACATAGACCTCGGATTTGTGGTCTCACACCACTATTCTGACTAGGCCCAAAACCAGGATGTTACAGAATTGAAGCATGTTTACACTAAAATTAAATTGATTGGCTTATTTACTAAAACCACTGATGCAACTAGGTTTGAGAAGTTATCATTATTTGTCTTCTATTACACCTCAACTACCAAAGACTTAAGAAAACTTCTTAGAGTTGTTAATTATTGTCTCCTTAAAAACCTTTTCTCAAAGAATTTTTTTTTAAGTTTTTCACAAAGTTGCAACTATGGCTAGAGAAACAAACTAAAACACCAAGTCGCTATTCATCTTTTGAAAGTTCTCAATTAATATTCCCTTATTCGTAACCATTGAGACAAAATTCCAAAAGCAAAAGCTCTATCGAGGAAAATCAAAAAGTGTCATCAAGTAACAAACCAACGATTAATCTTGAAGCTAGTGAGAATCTTAGTGAACATGATCAAGTTGCAACTATTAGTACTGATTCCCCAAAGGTATGGTTAATCCCCTCAAGAATCTTTAGTTAATAATTTTGTTGATCCTGAGTATTATTCATTTTCTAATATAATGATTACAGAAGAACATAATGTTTCTAACATAAGATAGTAAGAAATTTCTTCTTGGGCACTTGAATCTTTAAAAGATAAAACTTTGGAAATAATCTTGATAAATTACACTTATTGAAGATACTAATTAAGATTAGATAATTGATAGGATCATTGAAGGATTGTCACAAGAGAATGCTCAAGAGACATGAGATATTCCAAATGTTAGAGAATCCCCTAAAGATGATTTTCAATTGAAAATGTTCAATAAAAGAAAGTTTTAGTAGTTGATTCTATTAAACGTTAAAAAAAACCTGAAGTAGTCATAACTTTAGTTGCAACAAAGTGTATGAATCGAGCATCAACAACAAAGGCACCAAAGAAAGTAACTGTTAAAGGAAGGCAATACTCATTCCAGATGATGATGAGAATGCTATTTTATCTTCATGATATATTATTCCTCAAGCAGAATGTGAATCAAGAAACCAAATATGCCTTTTATTACTAAAGAACACAACAAAAGGTTGAAGAACATTGACATGGCCAACTTTAAAATTGACTGCTTCGACAAACCAAAGAAACTAAAGTTTCTTGATGATTCTCGCAAGAAGAGGATCAATATAATGGAACAAAAAAGCTTTACCAATGAATAAAAAATTCATGAGAGAAGTTTTCCAAATACATTATCACACCTCAAATTTGGCAGATCCGAGAAGAAGCCGTGTAGATGTGAAGTTACATGTTTGGCATAGTGTAGTCTGCCAATTAACATCCTCTGAAAAATTGGGTTTGGGGTAAAGTATTCGCCGTAGAAGTAATTAAAGATTTCAGGTTATTTTGCTATTTAAGAAAAGAGTATGACAAGCAAAGAGTAAGCCTGGTGTGAATTACCGCCAAATGTATAGTACGCCCAATTTGCTTGAGCACTGTGCTAATTGGGTTTTGTAACGTGATCTGGTTAGGAGCCAACTGAATTGATTGGTCAAATGACATTTGTATAAGATTCTTATTTATGTTTTTTTTAGATTTTATAGGTCATTTATTAGGAAAAATTGTTAATACAATCAACACTTGTCAAGTTCCACTTTGGGAAACTAGGTGTATATATATGGTGAGAAGGGTTCGTCTAGATGGTTTTTCTTCCTTCAATATGAACCTCTAATTATTTTTCTTAAACTTAAATTTTTTCTTCTCCTTCATTAAGCTAGAAGCTAAGGTTTTTAAATTAATCAATGAATGTCCACCTCCTGATAAGTCTAACAGCCCTGCATGTTCAGCTTTTGAAAGAATAAGGTTGTTAAGAAGCATATAAACAGTAAGTTAGGAGTAAGAGGCCCTGCATAGGGGTCATCTGTAGTTGAGATGTTAGCAAATTATTTGTAAATGAGTTTTTAATGATGGTTCCATGTTCTTTAAGCAATTTTTTTTCGCTAGTTTGGAAAAGATGTTCGAGTTTGGAACTCTAAGCTACGATAAGTAAGTATTAGGTAAGTCTTTATCCTGGCTTCTGTATGTGAATTGTTCAAGTAGAGATGTATATAGGATAAATGATGATAACATCTCGGATAACTTGTAAATGTGTGATGTAGCACCCCAAACCCGGCCTAAACACTACAACCGGATCTGGTATGTCACTTGTGTGATTTTACAAAAAGGATATAGCACTTTGAAAAGAAAAACAATTATCAGGTTTAAATATTTTTACCGAAAACTATACAATTTAATAATTCATATAAGATGTAAATTTTATAAAATGCCTTGGTAAATTTATATTAGAAAACTAAATTTGGTTCATGTCTTAACTAATTTTAAAAATAAAATGTAAATGCCAATTAATAAAAGCCCAACATAAAACCCAAAACATGAATAATAGTCTAATGGCCCATGGCCTTATTACAACGTGATATAAAACCCATTAAATAAAAAAAATAATAACCTAAAGTCTTTTTGTTGAATCCAAATGTTCTTTTGCATGGTCACCTTGCTTTCCTCTCCAGCCCGGTCCGATGCACTAAGTGCTATCTGAAATTGTTAGAATAATAGGGTGAGTCGCGAAACTCAGTGTGCAACCCTCGTGCACCATCAGACTGGGCCTTAGCCCACAGATCAGAATATAAAACACAATATGAAAGATAACATACATAAAACCCAACCCAATCCTAGGTTTCCAACCGCTACACACCACCCTTACCTGCCATTCACACCATTGGGGATTTTTACAATCAACCCACACCGCTACACACCATCGATGGCAGTCACGCTGTAGTTACCTGCTTATCGTCAAAATCGTGACAGAGTACCAGGCTAAAATGGCAAAAGCCACCAGAAACAGAGTTGTGACAGAGTCACCAGGCTGAAATGGCATAAGCCACTAGAACAGATCACTTCCCCTTTCATCAATCACCCAACCCCAAGCATATATAGAAATCCGCATATAAAACATATCGTTTTTAATACGAACATTCACTGATGAGTGGCAGAAATCACTAACCTGATATTTAGCCTTTATCCTTCTCGGGTTTTCAAACATTATGCCGAGATTTTGGCATTTAATAGAGTATAGTAGATGTATTACATATATTTATATATTAGCAATCAATCTAATGGTGTGAGAAGTTACACACCTGATATCGCATAGCTTTATTCTGGTTAGTCAGTGCCCTTACTATCCGGATCTACAACCTTAGTCTAAATCCTTGCTCAAAAGCTGAAAGAACCCGAAGATTTGGCCTCCCTTATAATCGGCCAAAGGTTAGTAAATCCCAAATTTACCCGCTCAAATCAATAAATCTCCTTACCTTGAAATCCTGAAAGTAACACGATTCGAGTATTACTGAACTTATGACTTAGAGATCCATACGATTGACTCCTCTTCAGATCCCGGAATGCCAAAAATAAGAGAGAAATAAGAGATTAGTTTCTAAATAGCCATTCGGCTAGAGAATTTGAAAAGCCAGAAAAGATTGAAATTTTACTAATCAATACTTACCTTCTATTCCTTCGAGATTCGGCACAAGCAGATACCCAGAGAGAATTCGGGAAACACAAGAGAGGAGATCTAAGGATTTCGGCTTTTATAGAAATCCCAGAAAAGATTACTTGATGCATTTTCGGCTTTTAGAATATCTGAATAGAGTGTTTCAGCTTTGGCATAGAAAGAAAGTAAAAAGAACTCAAGAAAAGGCTTAGAGATTTTGGCTAAAATATTTGAAAGAGATGAGAAAGAAGTTGTCAGAGGATTCAGCCAAATAGGAAAAGAAAAGAAAGAAAGTTGAGAGGAATAATGGAGTGGGAATTTCGGCAGAGAAAGAAAAAGATGATGTGAACTTAGCAGTCAATTTTTGGCACACCTCTCTGCCTATACAAAACTGATTTCCCCCTTTCACAGAGTTTGATTTTCGGCCAACTCAAGCCTCCTGGATGAGCTCTCATCTTTTCCTTTATCTTAATCTATTATCTCCTCAAAAATAGCATTTATCTGCTTATTATCCACATAAAATAATTCCCTACATAATAGCCTTGTGCCGTCCCCCCTTAGTCCCTTATGAGTACCGAATTTGGCCCTACAACTTGGGCTCCAAGCAGCCAAAATTTGGGCCTTTTACATCTACTAGTAACGCCACTTACAGCTCCCCTTTACTGCGCCCCTATTTGCTGGCCCAACATGTCAATTAAACTACTAAAACTTTATTTTAAATCCTAGAGTGCCTAACAGAATATCTCATCAAGGCCTCAGCCCATTCTTGAGCCCAACTGAACCTCTAGTTCTCAATCTAACATATTTAAGCATAGATTACACAAAATGCACTGGCCCATAATTCAGGATGTTACAGTTCTACCCCCCTTAAAATAAATTTCGGCCTCAAAATTTACCTCATCAAAAGAGATGGGGATACTGTTGCCGCATAACATCCTCTGGCTCCCACGTCGCCTCCTCTGCGCTATGATTTTGCCACAAAACTTTGACCAAAGGGACGGACTTCCTTCTCAACACTTTTACATCTCGATCCAAGATTTGCACGAGTTCCTCCTCAAAGGATAAATCTGGCCTTACTTCAATCTCTTCCACCGGCACCACATGCAATGGATCAGATCGTAACATCTCAGCATCGAGACATGAAACACGTCATGTATCTGTTTCAACTCTGAAGGCAACTCTAAACAATAAGCCATTGGCCCCACACGTTCAAATACTCGATAAGGTCCAATAAATCGGGGACTTAGCTTACCCTTCCGTCCAAACCTCATTACCTTCTTCCATGGAGATACCTTCAAAATGACTTGGTCTCCTACTACAAATTCCACCTCCTTCCACTTTAGATCCACATAAGACTTCTGCCGATCAGATGTTTCCTTCAACTGAGCCCGTATTAACTTAACTTTCTCCTCCGTTTCTGAAACTAGTTCTAGACCCAACACCTGACGTTCACCCATTTCTGTCCAACAAGTAGGGGTACGACATCTCCTTCTATATAACGCTTCGTACGGCGCCATCTGAATACTAGCTTGATAACTATTATTGTATGTGAATTCTGCCAAAGATAAATACTCCTCCCAACTACCCCTAAAATCGATGATACAACCCCTTAGCATATCCTCCAAGATCTGAATTACCCTCTCAGACTGAGCATCAGTCTGTGGGTGAAAAGCGGTACCAAAGTCTAACCATGTTCCTATTGCCTGATGAAGAGCCTTCCAGAATCGTGACGTGAACCTAGGGTCCCTATCTGATATGATCGACACAGGTACACCATGTAATCTCACAACCTCAGCCACGTACAATTTAGCCAACCTTTGCAGAGAGTAGTCACCACGGATCTGTATGAAGTGAGCAGATTTTATCAGTCGATCCGCAATCACCCAAATTGAATCCTTCTTAGCGGGCGTAAGGGGTAACCCACTAACAAAATCCATCATGATTCTTTCCCATTTCCATTAGGGAATCTTCACCGGCTGCAACAATCCCGAAGGCACTTGGTGTTCAGCTTTGACCTGCTGACACGTCAAACACTTCCCCACATATTCCGTAACTTCTCGCTTCAAACCTGGCCACCAGAATTGCTCTCGCAAATCCCGATATATCTTAACTCCTTCAGGATGCATAGCATGAGGACTATTATGTGATTCCTAAAGAATCATCTGTCTTAACTCCCCATCTTTTGACATGAAAACCTTCCAACGGAAACACAAAACTCCATCATTGTTCAGACTATAATCCTCCATTCCATCATCCCGCACTTGCAAGAGTCGAGCACTCAGGACATCATCCATTAACTGTTTCTCTTTAACCTGACTCACCCATGTCGGTTTTACTTGCAACTCAGCTAGCAAACTCCCGTCGTCAAATAAACTCAGATGGGCGAACATCTCTCTTAGTTCTGATACTACCTTATGGCTTAACGCATCTGCCACCATATTTGCCTTACCCAGATGGTATTCGATCGAGCAATCATAGTCCTTCAAGAGCTCGATCCACCTAAGTTGTCTTAAATTTAACTCCTTATGGGTAAGGAGATACTTCAGACTTTTATGGTCGGTGTAAATTACCGACTTCTCCCCGTACAAGTAGTGCCTCCAAATCTTCAGAGCAAACACTACCGCCGCCAATTCCAAATCATGCGTAGGGTAGATCAATTCATGCGGTCTCAACTGTCGAGACGTATATGCAACAACTTTTCCATCTTGCATCAACACACACCCTAACCGTGTATGTGATGCATCATAGTAGACGGTAAATTCTTTTCCCGCCTCTAGCTGAATTAACACTGGCGCTTCTGTCAAGATTCTCTTCAGCATCTCAAAGCTCTCCTGCTGTTTGTCAGTCTATACAAATGATACTCCCTTCCTTAACAACTTAGTTAAAGGTGCCACTATTAACGAGAACCCCTCAACGAACCTTTGATAATATCTTGCTAATCCTAAGAAACTTCGAATCTTCGCCACAGACTTCGACGGTTTCCAATCCAATACAGCTTCTATCTTTCGAGTAATTACCCTAATTCCCTCTGCGGAAACCACATGCCCTAAGAAAGTCACTTCCTTCAGCCAAAACTCACACTTGCTGAACTTTGCAAACAACTGCTTCTCCCTCAAAGTTCACAACACTACACGAAGATGTTCATCATGTTCCTTCTCAGACTTAGAATAAACCAGGATGTCATCGATGAACACCACCACGAACCGATCAAGGTAGGGTTGGAACATTCGGTTCATCATGTCCATAAAAGCTGCTGGCCTGTTCATCAACCCGAACGGCATCACAAGAACTAATGACCGTAGTGTGTTCGAAACGCCATCTTATGGATGTCCCTTCCTTCACCTTCAACTAATGATAACCCAACCTTAGATCAATCTTAGAGAAAACTGAAGCTCCTTTGAACTGATTGAACAGGTCATCAATTCTTGGCAATGGGTACTTGTTCTTAATCATCAACTTATTCAGTTGACGATAGTCCACGCACATACGCATGGATCCGTCCTTCTTTTTCACGAATAGGACCGGCGCTCCCATAGAGACACACTCGGTCGAATAAACCCTCGATCCAACAGTTCTTGGATCTGAGCTTTAAGCTCCACCAGCTCCTTCGGCGCCATTCGATAAGGAGAAATGGATACCGGAGCCGTACCCTGAAGTAGTTCTATTCCAAACTCCACTTCGCGATCCGGGGGTAATCCTAGCAACTCCTCCAGAAAGACATCCGCAAAATCCTTGACTGTTCAAACCTCAACGACAGTCACCTACCTAGCATCCAAAGCACTAATAAAAGCTAGGAATGCATTGCATCCCTTCTGAATCATCTTAACAGCCTTCAATGCCGATACTACGTTGGACAAATAGTTCCTTATTTCCCCTAACACAACCACCTCCCATCCTTCCGGGGTACTCAACCCACACGCTTGGTCTCACAATCCAACTTGGCACGATGCTTAGTCAACCAAACCATCCCTATGATAAGATCAAACTCTCCAAATGGAAATTCCATTAAGTCTGCCGAAAACACTACCTCTTGAGTCTCTAACGGCACATTCTTAAATAGTTTGTCCACTACCCTAGATTGTCCTAGAGGACTAACCACAGTCATCTTCCTAGTGGTTGTTTCAGAGTCTATACTTAGGTTCTCAGATACTGAACATGCAACATAGGAGTGGGTTGACCCAATATCAATCAAGGCAAGAAAAGGGTTACTGGCAATAAGAAATGTACCGGTTATGACGTCTGGTGCGTCACCATCCTCCTGTCATCGAACTGTATAAACTAGACCCGACTGCCTCGCGTCTACATTACCTGCACCTCTACCAGGGGCTCCACGACCGCGACCATCTCCATTTCCTCCTCTACTTGGGCCACGACCCCTCTGTACTGGCTGACCACCTCTTTCAACCTGATCAGAACCTCGTCCCGTTGGTTGTACCTGATCCACTTGTAGACAGTCCGTAATCAGATGCTCCATGGATCCACACCTGAAGCATCTATCCGTTCTTCTTCTACACTCCCCAGAATGTGCTTTCCCGCACCAATTACATAATCAATTCTGACCCATCGGAGCACGAGCTGGCCTATCAGTCCTAGATCTTTTCTGAAAATTCCCTGATGCTCCTGACTACCCAAAACTTCTCTTATTCCTTCCTCGCTCCTTATCTCTTTCTTGTCTTTCAGTCCGTTTTACCTCCGCAGCTATTTTAACTTTCTCAACCAGGACAACGAAGTCTCTCTCTCGCTGCGGAGCTATCAAAACCCTTAACTCATTCCGCAATCCATCCTCGAACCGAACATAACGTTCATATTCAGTTGCTACCATTCCTCGAGCGTAGCGGCTCAAGTGCAGAAACTCCGCTTCATATTCAGATACGGACTTACTTCCCTGCACCAAATTCAGAAATACCTTCCTCTAAGCATCCATATAGCTGGCCCCAACATACTTCCCTTGAAATGATTCCTTAAAGTAATCCCAGTCAATCCAATCTACGGCAGTACCCTCCTTCACCGTGAGGCACCACTGATAAGCCTCGTCTCGAAGAAGAGACACAACCCCTTTCAACTTCTCCTCTGCCGTGAAATCCAAATCATCCATTACGCGCTCAGTCACTTCCAACCAATACTTAGCTGTGTTAGGAGCTACGCCAGAAACACCCCTAAACATCTCCGCTCCGTTGGCTCGGAGTCATTCAGACACCGATTTTCGAGCTCCTGAACTCGTACCTACCCCAGCAACTCTCTCAAGGACCCGTAACATCGCCTGAGATACCGCATCATCTCCGGCTGCCTGGTCCCATAATTCTCCCTCTCCAGCCAGCATATCCGGCATCTCGTTTCCTGACCCGTGGCCAGACCCTATTGGCTCAGACACGGTCATTCTACCCTACCGCGTCAATGCGGCGGACGTCCTCGACCCCTTGTACTTATTCTTCCGTTCGTTGTTTATCTGATTAAGAATGTTATGAGTCATTAATTTCTTTCCGCTTGCTTAACCCCGAACAGTCTTATGAATAGAAATTTTAAAGGTAGTTCTTTCGAATTCGAAACTATCTACAGTTTCAGTCTCAAGTTTACCTCCTAATTTCAGAAACACACACATTCAATCATCAAACATTAGCATACAAGTACATCCATGAACCTACATTCTTCGTGTAGGGTGTTTTCATCATTTCACTACCTAGGGGTATTTTCATAATTTATCCCATAGGGGTATTTTCGTAATTTTCCAAAATAGGGTTCTGTTGTGATTTTGTGAAATAAGGGTATTTTGGTAATTTACAATCCAAGGGTATTTCAGTAATTTTGAAATTCGAGGGTATTTCGGTAATTTTGCAATCTGGGGGTATTTTGGTAATTTTAAAATCAGGGGTACTTTGGTCATTTTACAAATCAGGGGTAATTTAGCAATTTACAAATCAGGGGTATTTTGGGAAATTTTTTAAAAAAATAGGGGTATCTTGGAGATTTTGATTTCAAAAGGAATAGTAGTAGCGTTCATGTGTTTGTGGTTTCTGATTGATGTTGTGTGTTGTATGTTTTTTTTCCTTTTAAAAACCGTTGACTTTGTAAATCAGGGTATTTTTTTTAAATCTAGGGGTATATTTGCAAATCATAGATATCTTGGTAATTTTCAAAATAAGGATATTTTATCAATTTTCTAAAAATAGGGTGACTGGTCCCTTTCGGGTTTTAGTTATGGATTTTGGCCCGTCAACAAATCCTTACGGCTAGGGTGAATAAATCACTACGCACTGCAGGAGGATTCCAAATGAAGAGGAGGTGAGTCACTAGGACTGCTTAACTACCAGGCTCTTCTGGATCCAATCCTAGATATGCGCATGCCTGTTGCCACACCCTAGCCTTGCGATTTGTTCACGGGTTTGTTTAGTGTAATTAAATATTATGAGTTTTAAGGAGTTGTTTCAGCTAAGCCTAGAGTCCATCAAGTTCTAATCTAACTAATCTACATTCCATAAAGCCGATCAAGCCCACATATATTTCACACAATGGTTTAGAATACCTACCTCGTGGACTTGGGCCGGAGACGCAGGTGCCATGCCGAGAAAACCATCTTGTATAATTTATAAACATGCAAGAACCCATCTTTAGAAAACGTTTTGAGCCCAAAACCCCCAAAGCCGAGTTTTGAACCTGGCTCTGATACCAATTTGTAACACCCCAAACCCGGCCCAAACACTACAACCGGATCTGGTATGTCACTTGTGTGATTTTACAAAAAAAGATATAGCACTTTGAAAAGAAAAACAATTATCAGGTTTAAATATTTTTACCAAAAACTATACAATTTAATAATTCATATAAGATGTAAATTTTATAAAATGCCTTGGTAAATTTATATTAGAAAACTAAATTTGGTTCATGTCTTAACTAATTTTAAACATAAAATTTAAATGACAATTAATAAAAGCCCAACATAAAACCCAAAACATGAATAATAGTCTAGTGGCCCATAGCCTTATTACAACGTGATTTAAAACCCATTAAATAAAAAAATAATAATCTAAAGTCTTTTTGCTGAATCCAAATGTTCTTTTGCATGGTCACCATGCTCTCCTCTCCAGCCCGGTCCGATGTACTAATTGCTACCTGAAATTGTTAGAATAATAGGGTGAGTCGCGAAACTCTGTGTGCAACCCTCGTGCACCATCAGACTGGGCCTTAGCCCACAGATCATAATATAAAACACAATACGAAAGATAACATACATAAAACCGAACCCAATCCTAGGTTTCCAACCGCTACACACCACCCTTACCTGCCATTCACACCATTGGGGATCTCTACAATCAACCCACACCGCTACACACCATCGATGGCAGTCACGCTGCAGTTACTTGCTCATTTGTCAAAATCGTGACAGAGTCACATGAGTTGAAATAAGGTCAGATGACAGTATCTGAATATGAGAGAGAATTTGTTCGACTTAGCAAGTATGCCTGAGAATGTATACCAACAGAGGTTGCTATGTGCACATGGTTCATAGACGGGTTAAATGAAGACATCAAGCTGTTAGTCGAGATCCTTGAGTTGAAAGAATTTGTAGTTCTGCTTGACAGGGTGCACAAAGTCGAGGAACTGAGAAAAGCCGATTCTGAGGCTCATGATTCAAGAAAGAGATCTATGGGAAAGTCATACCAATCACTGTCGAAGAATTTGAATGTGTATCATGGTCATTCATCAGCTTTGATGTGTTATTCTTGGAAAGAATGAGGAAAACAACATTCGAGCTTGAAATCCCAAGCTATGTTTGTAGCGAGTGTGGGTAGTGTTAGAAACAACAAGCTCGAATGTCATCAATGTAATAGACAAGACTTTGGTGAATGCATATTGAAAGACGGGTCCTATTTTAAGTGTGGTTTGTATGAACATTATCTCAGGGATTGCCCAGAAAGGTCAAATAAGGAAAAGGCTCTGATTACATGATGAGTAATACAGCTTCGAGAGGAAGACCACCCTGAAACACTGGTAATGCGAGTAATAGCCGCAGTGGGACAAGAGACTACTGTGAGATCTGAGGCATAAGCACTGGCTAGAGTGTAACACCCCAACCCGGTCGATACACTACAACCGAATTCGGCATGTCACAAGGTGAAATATTTTGATCAACACAAGTTATAGGCTCAATTTGGAAGAAGCGATATTTAAAAATATGTTGGATGTTTAAAAATCTTGAACGAAGGAAGAACCCCTTTGAGAAAAACCATATGTCGTCATTTATTTCAAGCAAACCATGTGATTTTAGGTGTAAAGTTGAAAACCATTTTTAAAACATTTTGACTTGAAGTAAACTTAGTTTAAAAGAAGTTTGAGCCGATTCGTTGTTATCACTTATTTATTCTTGCCCGAAGGTGGAAAACCCGGCGAGATGTGTAACATAGAAAAACATTGTTTTACAGGTTATTTAAACATGTCACGTTGTTTACTTAAGCGAAATAAAACAAGATTAAACAACCCAAAAATATTAGTTAGTGGCCTTATTACAAACCCAAATAAAAACCAAATTAAAAATAAAGTACCCAAAAGAGTGATTAAATTAAGCCCGAAAGCAATATGCATGGCCACTTCGAGTCTGCCCGGCTCCACATCCGCAATCTACGAGTCATCTGCAATATGTAAGAGAAGAGGTGAGTCACTAAGACTCAGTTTATAATCCCCCTTCCGATTATAACCACACTTTTAATGAGTTTCATAACCAAGTAAGTATGTCATGCAACCCAAACCTAGCCATCCAAAACTCCATATTCTACCCCGTAAGGTACCAAACCACTGGTGGTGCCAAACCACTGGTGACCCAAAGTCACAATTAAAGTATATACAAATGTGGTACCAAACCACTGGTGGTGCCAAACCACTGGTGACCCAAAGTTACAATTATCCATATGTAGGGCCAACCCACTTTGTGGTACCAAACCATTGGTGACAATCCCTTTTTAATGTAATATGTGGGGCCAACCCACTGTGGTCCTAAGCCACTAGGACGAGTCACTAAAATATCCAATGTGGTGCCAAACCATTAGTGACCCAAAGTCACAAATATTACATGTGGTACCAAACCACTGGTGGTGCCAAACCACTGGAGACCCAAAGTCACAAATATCATATCTTCCCCCTCCTCTCATAATACCCATCTTAATGCACATGCTTATACATACATTACTAACGTGCCTTATCAATTAACAACATACCGCAACATAGTATTTACATATTCATCAGAAATCAAATATCATTAACTATCAGAACGGACTTACCCGGAGTCCTCGCTCATATCCATAAGGGTAGCATATCGATATCCACATTTATTTCGGCTTTTAACAGTGTTTAAGTTAATAACATAGAAATATATTGATTATGAAGTGTGTAAGAGATACACACCTGGTTACTCGCGAGACTAACGAATCCCGACAATCAAGATCTAACCCGGAAATCGAGTGAAACCTGGGAATCCAAATGCTTGACTACCCCTTCCTAAATTCGGCCAACGTAACATTGTTAGACAAATAGCCATTTGAGTTTGAACAAGAAATCCCGAAGGAGTTAACGCACAAGATAACCACCCTCACCTTAACACCCATTGCGCACTAAGAAAAACCCGAAGCACGCAATGATAAGCCTCCCCCTACAATCAGCCAAGATCTAAACCACATAAATGAATAGCCTTCGGCTTTTCAAATAATAAAAGAGTTGAATCGATAGAACCCTTACCACAGTGTAACACCCCAAACCCGGCCCATTCACTCTGACCGAATTTGGAATACGACTGCGAACATGTTCGAAAAATATCCTTACTTAAGAGTAAAACCAATAAAAATTTTGTTGAGTTTAATTAAACATTTTTGTGACTTCAAAATATTCCGTATAAGAGTTTAATTTTTGTTATAAAACACCGGATTCAAGCTTTACTTGAGAAAATAAAACCATTTGCAATCAACATTTAAACTATCTTTCCATAATAGGGCATAATAATAAAGCTGCTTAGTAAAGGTACTTAAACGCTTTAGTGGGCCTTTTTACATTAAACACTTAATCGGAATTATGAAAATGTAGATACTTAATTAATCAAACAAATTGTCCTTTTGCATGAAAATTCGCTTTTGCATGGCCAACTTTGTACCCGCTCCCAACCCGGTCCAAGCTTTTTGCGCCACCTGAAAGGTTTATTAAAAATTGAGTGAGTCACCAAGACTCAGTGCATAGTTAATACACATGTCCTCACATATGGGCTTGGCCCATATCCACACAGTCCATACACATGATTATGCAATTTCGAATATACAACTATGAATATACAATTATGAATATACAATTATGAATATACAATTATGAAGCCCAATCCACATAGTGATCCACATATTAATCGATCCACGGTGATGCACACAGCTATAGACCGCTGAAATGGGCACTTAGCCAACACCTCTCTTGAGGAAGCACACAATTAAACATCAAGCGCTAATGTAGCACGAGGCTAGCATTAGACCACACACATAACGTACATCATTTCCTCAAATAGTCACATCCCAAATCCCATGCATATATATATATATATATTATATACCATGGCCACATATTACTCAAAACAATATACATCACATGTCATCACTTTATTACACATTCATCAATATTCAATTATTATCGCAATTCACCAAAAGGTTAATATCATAACCACTAACCTGATTATTCGATTACCCACCTTGGTATCCATTATCTTAACCCTTATTTCAGCTAACATACACAACATATACATTTACATGAAATAACTCGTACAACACATATAACAAGCAAGAGAACGGTCGATAACTACTTTGATTATAGCGAGATTCGATCTATCGATTCTAACGAAGTCTAAAATCCCAAAGCTTCACATTTCTTCTATCGATTTGCCCCTAGCTTATTTCGATCCCAAAACACCACTTGTTCTGTTGATTTGCTCCTGGGTTATCGAAATTCCTACTAAAACATTGTTAGAATCGGCTCATACACAAATCTACGAACAAAAGCCCTTGGCCGAATGTTATGCTTACCATTTGTCTTGCTCAACAAAGTCCCTTGGGCACTTCAACTCCCGAAAGATTCCTTTTTAAAGCCCTAACACTTGCCACACAAAAGAACACTTAGTATATCTTATTGTACATTCGGCCCTCCTTAGAAATCAAGGTTTAACCTTTGATTTTAGCACTTTAATGGAAAGAAACCCCAACTGATGGCTAGGAGAAAACTTACTTACTACTCCATGATGCTTGTGAAGTCCCAAAAGAGAGTAAATTTCGGCTTCTAGCTTGGCTTTAAAGGCTTGCGAAATAGAAAACAACACTTGATATTCGGCTATGGCTTCAAGATGAAGTTAACAATTATTGGCTATGCTGATCCTCCAAGGTGTCAAGCAAGAAGATGCTACTAGGTTCAGCAAGGCCTTCAAAACCGAAAATACCATCCTAGCACTCCTTCTACAACTGAAACTCAAGCTTGCTCTCACTCTCTCTCCTTTTTTTTTTCTCTCTCGGTCAAGAACAAAAAGGAAAGAACAAACAAATCAATGGCCACCTCCCTTGCTACTTGAAAACCTACCATACTAGACCTTGAAGCAAGCTCCAATCGGCCATGCACAAAAATTGTCAAGAAAACAAAACAAAAGAAAAGGTTTGGCCAAGTTCTCTATGCTACACACAAAGCCGACCAACAAGGTCCCAAGGGGCTTCATTCGGCCATCCCTTTTGCATCACAAACCGACCATGCTCAAGTGGGAAGGAAAACAAGACAAAATTATGCATTTGACCATGCTTTTCCCAAACTCAAAGCTGACCAAAAGTCCCCATGCCTCAAACGGCCATACATTTGCGACCCTATGCCGCACATGCTTCCTTCCCCAAAGCCAAGACCCATCCTTGCATAAACTAATAAACTAGCCCATCACCTTTGGAATAAACAATTTATTGTTTATTCATTCTTTCATCACCTTACACATCTCTAAATAAAATAATAATAATATAACTATTATCTAAACACTACCCATCACCATTTAAAATAATAAAACTAAACTAAAATAATACTCATACACATGCAGCTTTTGAGAACAACTAAATAAAAATAATAATAGCAATATAACAATTTTGCCCATAACAAATAAGATAAAATAATAATAATAAAAAGAAGCAACCCCCTTCCAAAGCTGCATGCGTGCATGGGCCATGCAGGGCCTTCCCACGCCAAGGCATAAAAAGAAAACTGTCACGGCCCGTGTCTCGAACCCGAGACTGAGAGAACTTTCAAGCCCCACCACCCGCCTGCAAGGCGTCTTTCATGCCAATAAACGATCGAAATTCTTTTAAACCTTACTTTCTGGCTCCTTAAGCTTTAGTGCTAAAAGCAAAATAGAATGCTTCAAGTGCGACCCCCAGGACTCGAACGCTAGTCCTCGCGAAGCTCTCTCTTTTGCTGCTAGCGCCCCAACCACTTTGTCACGGTGCGTTGATGACATAATCCCGCCACCAATTATTTTCAAGCCTCCTTCAAAGCAAAGGCTATTATCCAAAAACAAAACACTTATGCCGCGCGCCCAAATGCTTGCTCGATCCTCGACCGCTTAGCGCCAAACCCACACCTTAAGTGGCACACGAAGACCACTTTACCAGGGCATTTTATATGCCACAACCTTACAAAATTAATTCTTAAGGCCTCATTCCATATTTTCCTCTTTTAACCCTCAATTTTCAAAAATTTCCAAAACACTCCCTTTTTATCCTCGAGCTTGAGGAACTCCAAAAACACATCAAAACCACTCTTGAGGCCCACTAACACTTGAGTTATTTACCAAACTCGTAACTCCTATTCCGGGATATTACAATTCTACCCCTAAAAAAATAATTTCGTCCTCGAAATTACTTACTAACGAACATCCTTACATTTCAATTCACCATATATCAATCATATATTCCCAATTATACACATATACAAACATATCCAATCTCTTTCACATTTAGCATTTTCACATATGGCCATTTCTTCATAAGCATATTCAAGCTTCAATTCCATTATATATATCATACACATCAATGGTAAGATCAATGGCACATATTAAAATTCTTACCGAAGCTTCAACTATATCACATCTTACTTAACTTAAATGGAAATATACCAACTTACTTTATTTCTTGCAAATATGAAAGATTTGCACTTACCCTAGTATTTAGCTTATGGTAATAAACATGTTCCATCTTGTAAGTGATTCATGAATTCTCTATTATAACACATCACCGGCATTAAGCCTGCTAGGCATCGAAGCCTGAAATACACACCGGCATTAAGCCTACTAGGCATCAAAGCATGAAATATACACCGGCATTAAGCCTGCTAGCCATCAAAGCCTGAAATACACACCAAGACAAGGCCTCGCTGGGCATCAAAGCTCAAATACACACTCCAAGACAAGGCTCATGGCATCAAAACTCAAATATAATATTATCATTATCTGAATCACATTACAAGCTGACCAAAATTATAAACCATATATACTTCATATCACTTGTACTTATCACTTCAATAAAAATTCAATAACATTTCATGATAGAAAGTCTAACCACATTTGGCTTTCACTATATTTATAACTAGGATTCTATAATCCAACATGTATCCAAAGTTATAACTGACATTAACGATATTTAACTGCTTGTAGACTTACACTTAAAACATTCTCAATTCTAGTTCCAACACTCGCCGACATGATATTTTCTACACTGAGCACACAGACGGTCCCGATTTCTCATAGCTAGCTTAGTCACATGAGCAAAACTTTCAACCCTCGGTCTTTTCCGAAGACCCTCAGATAATTTAGACAATCCAAAATTTCTCCTATCACGGTTCATATCCTTATCTCTGTTTTATCTCATTGAGTCCTTAATCCCTTCAGCTACCTTAGCTTTTCAACTTATCATAGCAAACTCCTGTTCCTGTTAAGGAGCTATCAACAGTCTCAGACCGTCCCTTAATTCGTTCTTAAACCGGACATATCGTTCATGTTCCGTAGCCACTACTCCTCGAGCATATCGGCTTAACCTTAGGAATTCAGCCTCGTATTTCGCCATGGACTTGTTCCGTTGAACCAGCCCCAAAAACACATTCCTCTGAACATCAATGTAGTAAGTATCAACATACTTCTTCTGGTATGCCGTCTTGACATACTCCCAAGTGAGGTCCTCCGCTGTGACACTATCCCGAACCGTGAGCAACCATTGATATACCTCGTCGCGAAGTAGTGCCACCATTCCTTTCACTTTTTCCTCAGGGTTTAGATCGAGCTCATCCATAACTCGCTTGGTTGCTTCCAACCAATATTCGGCCGTACTGAGTGCCACTCCTGATATATCACAGAACAAATCCGCTCCATTAGCTCAAAGTCGCTCGGAAACAAATTTTCGAGTTCTCATATTTCCTCCTCTCTAGCCACCATCTCTAAAACTCGCAGCACCACCTGCGATACAGCATTATCCCTCGTCTGATCTTACTGCTCATTATCAAAGGCTGGTGGTAGAGGTGACACCTCATTATCAAATTCTTGACCCGATCTAACGGGTTCCGATACGGCCATTTTGCCTCGACCACGTCATCTAGAATTCATCTCTTATCGTGCAATCTGACTTAGAAAGTTTTATGCATTAGAAATTTGTTCCACTGATTATCCGCGAACAATTTTATGGAATAAAGTATTTAGAAGTGGTTCTTTCGATCACACATAGGTTCTGTTCAAGTTTGCTATTCTAATTTAGAGGGTCACATACACATTCATAAGCAGGGACACATTCATTCACTACACCTCCACGGTCATTTTAGTCCTCAAGTTTTATGCACTTGTTTTTGAGTAGACTAGTTCTAGGGTTCGAAAGCCCAAATTTTCTAATCTACAAGCCCAATCATGCCCATACAGTTCACATATTCAACATACCTCAATAGTCAGAGGTACTTTCCAAGTGGACTTCGGGTCGGAGGTACAGGTGCCATGCCAGAACAAGTCTAAAATAAAAGTTCACATTTTGAAAAGCCCACTTTCGAAAACTGTTCTCGGGCCCAAAACCTCAAAGCCGAGTTTTGAACCGTGCTCTGATACCAAAATGTAACACCCCAAACCTGGCCCATTCACTCCGACCGAATTTGGAATGCGACTGCGAAACATGTTCAAAAAATATCCTTACTTAAGAGTAAAACCGATAAAAATTTTGTTGAGTTTAATAAAACATTTTTGTGACTTCAAAATATTCCGTATAAGAGTTTAATTTTTGTTATAAAACACCGGATTCAAGCTTTACTTGAGAAAATAAAACCATTTGCAATCAACATTTAAACTATCTTTCCATAATAGGGCATAATAATAAAGCTGCTTAGTAAAGGTACTTAAACACTTTAGTGGGCCTTTTTACATTAAACACTTAATCGGAATTGTGAAATGTAGATACTTAATTAATCAAACGAATTGTCCTTTTGCATGAAAATCCGCTTTTGCATGGCCACCTTTGTACCCGCTCCCAACCCGGTCCAAGCTTTTTGCGCACACGAAGGTTTAATAAAAATTGAGTGAGTCACCAAGACTCAAAGTGCATAGTTAATACACATGTCCTCACATATGGGC
This sequence comes from Gossypium bickii, assembly GCA_025503065.1. Taxonomy (NCBI): domain Eukaryota; kingdom Viridiplantae; phylum Streptophyta; class Magnoliopsida; order Malvales; family Malvaceae; genus Gossypium; species Gossypium bickii. The sequence continues at coordinate 26,123,492 of CP106714.1, read as the reverse complement.
TTGGCCCATATCCACACAGTCCATACACATGATTATGCAATTTCGAATATACAATTATGAATATACAATTATGAAGCCCAATCCACATAGTGATCCATATATTAATCGATCCACGGTGATGCACACAGCTTTAGACCGCTGAAATGAGCACTTAGCCAACACCTCTCTTGAGGAAGCACACAACTAAACATCAAGCGCTAATGTAGCACGAGGCTAGCATTAGACTACACACATAACGTACATCATTTCCTCAAATAGTCACATCCCAAATCCCATGCATATATATATATAATATACCATGGCCACATATTACTCAAAACAATATACATCACATGTCATCACTTTATTACACATTCATCAATATTCAATTATTATCGCAATTCACTGAAAGGTTAATATCATAACCACTAACCTGATTATTCGATTACCCACCTTGGTATCCATTATCTTAACCCTTATTTCGGCTAACATACACAACATATACATTTACATGAAATAACTCGTACAACACATATAACAAGCAAGAGAACAGTGCGATAACTACGCACCTGATTATAGCGAGATTCTGATCTATCGATTCTAACGAAGTCTAAAATCCCGAAAGCTTCTGTTACTTCTATCGATTTGCCCCTAGCTTATTTCGATCCCAAAACACCACTTGTTCCTGTTGATTTGCTCCCGAAGTTATCGAAATTTCTACTAAAACATTGTTAGAATCGGCTCATACACAAATCTACGAACAAAAGCCCTTGGCCGAATATTATGCTTACCATTTGTCTTGCTCAACAAAGTCCCTTGGGCACTTCAACTCCCGAAAGACTCCTTTTTAAAGCCCTAGCACTTGCCACACAAAAGAACACTTAGAATATCTTATTATACATTCGGCCCTCCTTAGAAATCAAGGTTTAACCTTTGATTTTAGCACTTTAATGGAAAGAAACCCCAACCGATGGCTAGGAGAAAACTTACTTACTACTCCATGATGCTTGTGAAGTCCCAAAAGAGAGTAAATTTTGGCTTCTAGCTTGGCTTTAAAGGCTTGCGAAATAGAAAACAACACTTGATATTCGGCTATGGCTTCAAGATGAAGTTAACAATTATTGGCTATGGTGATCCTCTAAGGTGTCAAGCAAGAAGATGCTACTAGGTTCAGCAAGGCCTTCAAAACCAAAATACCATCCTAGCACTCCTTCTACAACCAAACTCAAGCTTGCTCTCACTCTTTCTCCTTTTTTTTTTCTCTCTCGGTCAAGAACAAAAAGGAAAGAACAAACAAATCAATGGCCACCTCCCTTGCTACTTGAAAACCTACCATACTAGACCTTGAAGCAAGCTCCAATCGGCCATGCACAAAAATTGTCAAGAAAACAAAACAAAAGAAATGGTTTGGCCAAGTTCTCTATGCTACACACAAAGCCGACCAACAAGGTCCCAAGGGGCTTCATTCGGCCATCCCTTTTGCATCACAAACTGACCATGCTCAATTGGGAAGGAAAACAAGACAAAATTATGCATTTGACCATACTTTTCCCAAACTCAAAGCTGACCAAAAAGTCCCCATGCCTCAAACAGCCATACATTTGCAACCCCTATGCCGCACATGCTTCCTTCCCCAAAGCCAAGACCCATCCTTGCATAAACTAATAAACTAGCCCATCACCTTTGGAATAAACAATTTATTGTTTATTCATTCTTTCATCACCTTACACATCTCTAAATAAAATAATAATATAACTATTATCTAAACACTACCCATCACCATTTAAAATAATAAAACTAAACTAAAATAATACTCATACACATGCAAAACTTTTGAAACAACTAAATAAAAATAATAATAGAAATATAACAATTTTGCCCATAACAAATAAGATAAAATAATAATAAAAAGAAGCAACCCCTTCCAAAGTCATGCGTGCGTGCATGGGCCATGCAGTGGCCTTCCCACGCCAAGATAAAAAGAAAACTAGTCGCCCCCGGTGTCTCGAACCCGAGACTGAGAGAACTTTCCAAGCCCCCACGATCGCCGCCGTGCATTTTTCATGCCAATAAACGCATCAAAATTCTTTTAAACCTTACTTTCGCTGCTCCTTAAGCTTTAGTGCTAAAATCAAAATAGAATGCTTCAAGTCACGACCCCGTGAATCGAACGCTAGTCCTCGCAAGCTCTCTCTTTTCTTTGCTAGCGCCCAACCACTTTGTTTCTTTGGTGCGTTGATGACATAATCCCGCCACCAATTATTTTCAAGCCTCCTTCAAAGCAAACGCTATTTTCCAAAAACAAAACACACTTATGCCGCGCCCGGCGATTGCCGATCCCCGACTGCTTAGCGCCAAACCTGCACCTTAAGTGGCACACGAAGACCACTTTACCAGGGCATTTTATATGCCACAACCTTACAAAATTAATTCTTAAGGCCTCATTCCATATTCTCCTCTTTTAACCCTCAATTTTCAAAAATTTCCAAAACACTCCCTTTTTATCCTCGAGCTTTAGGAACTCCAAAAACACATTAAAACCACTCTTGAGGCCCACTAACACTTGAGTTATTTACCAAACTCGTAACTCCTATTCTGGGATATTACACACAGTCCTTAACGCAATCGATTGGAAAGGAATAGATGACCATGATCCGCTGTTACAAAACCCGAAGAATGATTATAAGACTAGGGGTAGTCGACTAAATCACCATCCATCCACTTGTCTACTCTCGGCTTTTACTTCCCTTAAGAAACGACAAAAAGAAGAGAGCAAAGATAGAAAGAGATTCAGCCTTATGACATAAGAAGTAGAAGGGAAAAGGAGAGGATGAATCGAGAACTTACCAAGAGTTGAGATTCAGCAATGAGCAAAGGAAGTATGATCTCCGGCTTTTAATGATTGAAAGAGGGCTTAAACCAAAGTAGTGAGACTCAAGGATTTTTCGGCTAATCAGAGTGTTTTGAGATCAAGAACAAGATGGAAAAAAAAAACAAGATGGGTGATGATTCGGCTTGCACAACCAAGGAAGATGAAAGTGAGAAAAAGGTTTCGGCTTATAAGAGGAAGTAAATGGTGAACATAGCAGGTTCGGCCAAGCAACAAAAGAGGAAGAGGGGATCTAGGAAAACATTCGGCTAAGGGTATTTTGAGAGAAAAGAAAAAGAACCAAAGATGCAAAAATGACCAAAAGTGAGAGTGATTTCGGCACAACAAGAATGAAAGAAAAGATGAAAGTCAAGAAATGAAACACCTACACCCAAATGCCGAAAAGCAATGCCCCAAAGCAAACCCAATTTTGGCACACCAATCCACACACCAAAACCGAATGCTCCAAGCTCTCATAGCCACTACAACAGTTCGGCTAAGCCTTCCCCCACTTTAATCCCTCTTTTCTCTCCTTGTTTTTGTCCTGGCCAACCATTCAAACAATTTTGAATTCTTCAAACTCCACAAATTCCTCTTCTCCACCCATTTTGACTTGTTCAACATCTATCCACCAGAGTTCCACCTGAGCACAACTCCCCTCAGTTCTGGCATCAAAAAGAAATGCCCAAAGAGGGATTCCTACAACTCGAACCAAGGCTCCTTACTCCTGCTTGTGGTGTCACTCCCCTGAGCTTTAAGTCGTGCCTTCTTGCCACTTTACCAAGGCATTTCTTGTGCCAAAACTTGCTATGGAATACTCTTAATACTTAACCCCTTCAGCTCCCCTTATCTAGTGCCCAAAAATAAAAATTTTGCTATAGTTCTGGCCTACCCTTGGCTCATACCGAGACCCTAAGACACCCTAACTAGCATCATATTCAAACCATTCACATGCAAACAATTAAAATGCAAGAGCCCCTATTTAAGGATGTTACATAGAGCTTATGCGATCTGTGCTTGAGAGAAAGCTTTAGCACCTTATGTGATCACTGGTACATTTTCTATCTTTGATACTAATGTTAATGCTTTGATTGACCAGGGGTCAACGCACTCATGTATATGCACGACTTTAGTGTCAAATAAGAAAATACCTTTTGAATCTACTGAGTTTGTGGTTAAAGTAATGAACCCCCTAGGTCAAAATGTGTTAGTTGACAAAGTCCGTAAAAATTGTCTTTTGATGATTTAGGGTTGAAACTTTTCAGCTGATTTGATGTTACTACCTTTTGATGAGTTCGTTTTGATTTTGGGTATGGACTGGTTAACTTTGTGTGATGCTTTTGTGGATTGTAGACGAAAGCATGTTGTGTTAAAATGTCAGAACGATGAAAAGCTTTGAATTGAATTAGATAGATTGAATAGTGCATCTAATGTTATTTCGGCTATGTTGGCACAAAAATATATTAGAAGAGGCTGTGAATCGTATCTCACTTATATATTGATTTCAGAGTTTCAAAATTGAAGCTAAAATCAGTTTTAGTGGTATGTGAGTATACAGATGTGTTTCCAGAGGAGTTACCAGGGTTACCACCTATAAAAGAGGTGGAGTTTACTATTGAGTTAATGTCGGGAACATCTCCGATATCGATAGCTCCATATAGAATGGAATCTACAAAATTGAAATAGTTGAAAAGTCAGTTGCAAGAGTTGCTCAGCACATTTTTTTTTCCTTTGGGTGGTCTTATGTTATTTGTTAAACAAAAAACATGGGTCCATACGATTATGTATCAACTATCGACAGCTCAACAAGGCCAAGATCAAGAACAAGTATCCATTGCCACGTATTGATGATCTGTTTGACCAGTTGAAAGGTGCGACGGTATTTTCAAAGATCGGTCTTTATTCTGGTTATTATCAGTTACGAGTTAAAGACTCGGATGTGCCAAAAATTACGTTTAGAACCAGGTACAAACATTATGAGTTTCTTGTGATGTCATTTGGTTTGACTAATGCACCTGCTATATTTATGGACCGATGAACAGAATATTCAGACCATTTTTAGAGAAATTTGTTGTATTCATTGATGACATTCTAATCTATTCATGAGATAAGAAAGAGTATGCTCAACATTTGAGAATTGTTTTGCAAACTTTACGCGAAAAATAAATGTTCGCTAAGTTTAGCAAATGTGAGTTCTGGCTCCAAGAAGTCAGATTTTTTGGACATATGGTATCAGTAGATGGCATTAGAGTTGATTCGAGCAAAATTTCAGCTGTGGTAGATTGGAAATCTCCGATACATGTACCTGAAGTAAGAAGTTTTCTGGGTTTAGCTGGATATTACAAAATATTCATCAAGGGATTTTCGATGATTGCTACATCATTGACGAGACTGTTGTAAAAAGATGTTAAATTTGAATGGTCTGAGAAATGTCACCAGAGTTTTAATCAGTTGAAAGCTTTATTAACCGACGCACCTGTGTTGGTTTAGCTAGAGTCTAGTAAAGAATTTGTGATTTATAGCGATGCTTCATTAAATGGTTTGGGCTGTGTTTTAATGCAAGAAGGCAAAGTGATAGCATATGCTTCTCGACAGTTCAAACCGCACGAAAAGAATTATTCGACTCACGATTTAGAGCTTGTAGCTATTGTTTTTGCTTTAAAAATTTGGCAACACCATTTGTACAGAGAAAAATGTCATATCTTCACTGATCATAAAAGTCTAAAGTATTTGATGTTGCAAAAAAATTTGAATTTGAGACAGCACAGATGGCTCGAGTTATTGAAAGGTTATGACTTGATAATTGATTATCATCTGGGAAAGGCTAATGTTGTTGCTAATTCATTAAGTAGAAAATCTTTATTTGCTTTGTGAACTTTGAACATGTGATTAACGTTGATTGATGATGGTTCTGTTTTAGTTTAATTAAAAGCTAGACTGACATTTCTGCAATAGATTTGCGAAGCTTAGAAATGTGATGATGTTTTCATAGCTAAACGGAAACAGATTGAGACGACAACTGGTTTAGATTTTCATATTTCTTTTGATGACAGTTTGTACTTCAAAGGCAGAATTTGTGTTTCGAGAAATTCTGATCTCGTTCAAAAGATTTTATAGGAAGCTCACAGTAGTAGCTTGTCGATTCATCCTGGTAGCAATAAAATGTACGGTAATTTGAAACAGATGTATTAGTGCCAGGTATGAAATGAGAGGCTTCAAAGTTCGTATCAAAATGTTTGGTTTGTTAGCAAGTTAAAGCTGAGCATTAGGTACCTTCTGGTTTATTACAACCTGTAATGATTCTAGAGTGGAAATGGGAACGTGTCACAATGGATTTCGTATCGGGGTTGCATTTATCCCTAAGAAAGAAAGATGTTGTGTGGGTCATTATAGATCATTTGATGAAGTCCACACATTTCATTCCAATGCGTATGGATTTTTCACTCGTGAGATTGGTAGAGTTGTATGTTGTTAAGATCGTTAGATTGCGTGGTGTGCAAGTTTCTATTAATTCTGATAGAGTTCCACTATTTACATCTCGATTATGGAACAAGTTACATGAAGCTCTAAGTACTCAACTGCATTTTAGTACAACATTTCATCCTTAGAACGATGGTTTGTCCGAGCGATTAATTTAGATACTCAAAAATATGCTTCGATGTTGTGTTTTAGAGTTTGAAGGTAATTAGGACGGATTCTTACCGTTAGTTGAATTTGCATATAGAAATAGTTATCAATCGAGCTGTAATAGCCTGATTATGACCCTAATCGGAACGGTGGTTTTGGGACCACAAATTCAAGTTAGAAAAATATTTTAATATTTTATTTGATATCTATGTTATATGTTTGAGCATGTGTTAAAATATCGTAGGTTAATTTGTCTGTTTGGGTGTTTAATTTTTGAAAAAGGACTAAATCGCATAAGTGGTAAAAGTAGCGAATTATTAAATTAAGTGGCTAAATTGTTTTGTCTTCTTTTGCATGAGTATTTAAGTTGCAAATTTACCTTTTTGCATGTTAGTGACGGCATTGACTTTAATTTTATATTAAGGTGTATTATAAACATAAATTTTAAAGTAAAATGTTATGTAATGATATATGTTAATATTTAAAATAAGAAAACGTTTTAAAGATCATCATTTTCATTTCTTCTTCACCGAAACTCAAAGAAGAAAGAAAGAACTAAAGCTTTCAATTATTCGGCCTTTGCATTCTTAAATTGAGGTAAGTGATTAGCTCAGTTTTTAATAATTTTTACGTTTTTGATATCGTTGCTTCGCATACTATTCGACCCAAGTTAGAATTTTTGAATTTGATGCATGTTTGATGTTTGGCCATTTATGAATGCTTATGTTTTGTAATGTTTGATGGTAAAATATTAAGAATATGTTTCGAATTAACATGTTTTGAATTGGAAATTTTGGTGAATTTGAGTGTTATGGATTAAATTGCAAAAATAAATAGTTGAGGGGCTAAAATGCAAAATAAAAGGCTTGTATGGATTTATATAGGCATGAAGAGCATTCGGCCCTAAAGGAATAGATTCAAATTATGTGTATTTTGTGTTTTGTGCAATAGAGACTAAATTGTAAAAGTTATAAATGCCTAGGGTAAAATGGTAATTTGCATAATTATGTGTTGTTAGATTAAATTGAAGTAAATCTATTTGAATGAGCTTAATTTGGAATGATTTAGATCAAGAACAAAAAGAAACGAGTTTGGATCAGGGAAAGGCGAAGTTGAACGAATAGCCGGGAAACCCTAATCTGTCGATTACCGAGGTAAGTTTTTAAGCAGTTGGACGAAATGAATTTGAATATATATTAATGTGCAAATGAATAAAAGTAATAAGCATGTTAAATCCCTTATTGTCGAATGTAACATGAAATGAAATGAAATGAAATGAAATATATATATGTTAGCCGAAAGTAAAGTTGGTATATATATATGTACAATTGTTGATTAATTGAGTTAATTGAGTATATGCATGAATAAAGAGGTAGTTAAATATGATTATGAAATGAGAGAGAGATGTATGCTATGGATAGATTTATGTATATTGGGTATGCCGAATGTAATGGTATGTGATAAAGGCAAATTGAGTTGTGTGTATGTATGAATGGAAATGGAATTATAAGTGTTTTGAAGAACAAAGGAAAGATCAGTTAAAGGGCACTATGTGTACGAGATTAAATACCGAGCACTGTGTGTGCAAAATCGGTCGAATGGCACTATGTGTGCGGAAGAATAAGTTATGGCACTAAGTGTGCGATACATTACTAGTATATAGCACTATGTGTGCTCTTTTTCAAGTAATGGCACTAAGTGTACGATACGTTACATGAGTTGCACTGTGTGTGGATTTTCGGATCCTTTCAAGGATATAAGCTAATGGATGGAGAAAACCAATATGTGGCACGTAGGTAAGTGATGCATGATAATTGAATAATTTCATACCAATGAGGTAAGTTATTTTAGTATATGAAACTTATAGTAATGTGATGTAATCGTTTATCTTTGAACTTGTTTCGAAATGGATAAATGGCATGTGATTATTCGATTTTGTCACCTATTAAAGATGGTAATTGTTGAATGGTGACAAGTTAAGCATATTTGTGTTTATGAATTAGTTAATGATCATGTTGGATTGATTAAATTGCATATTTAGTTATATCTTTACCATTGCTTAAAACTTACTAAGCTAAGTTAGCTTACTGTATATGTGTTCATTCGACTATTTTACAAATTTTGAAATTAAAGCTCGAGCTCAGGGATCATCGTCAAGTCAATTACACTATCCACCATTTTTGGTACCTCTTTCTGAATGAACCTACAGTCTATGGCATGTATAGGCTAAACTACTTCGTATAGATACAATGATGTAAATGTGTATATGTCTAAATGCTATTCGAAAATGGCTTTATTTCTATGCATAAGTTGGTTGCATATATTTGGGATGTTATGAATATTATTATGCATATTCGGTTATAATATAAATTTGATGTGGTATGTGTGTGCTTCATTAGATTTTGAAAGGTATAGTATTTATAAGTTTCGAATAAATGTTTATTATATGACTTATAACCTTAACTTGGAAGCCATTCCATATTATGTTATGTGGAATATTGCAAATTTTGAGTTTGGTTGAATAAGGTATATAGTATACTTGGGTTGATGAATATACTCTTGTTAAATTTTATAGGTAATTACGGGACAAGTCATGAAAGGAATAAGTCATGCTTTATGTATGTGAATGTTGAATGTGTTACATTATAACGAATAATTTGAAGTATGCTCACATTAAATATTCGGCTATGGTGTTGTTTTAAATTGGACTTCATGTTAATCATTGGTTATTTATACGCATATATATATACATTCAGTTATGAGGTTGAAAAGGAGTAACCTATTATATTGAATAATTAGTTATGATATGCATGTGATTGAATAAGTGTAGATAATTGATTTGTACAAGTTGACTAAGAATAAACATACATATTCGACTATACTATTTAATATGACCAAATGAATAGTGTTTTGTTATTTGAATGAAATGCTTTAAATTTTTTTTAAAGACGTTAATGATATATATATTTTTTGAAATAACTTGTTTATTTGTGATAACATTAATTGATTATGTATTAGTTACATAATGTGATTCATTTGAATAAGTTGACTTGTGGTTAGATGAGTAATGCCTCGTAACCCTAATCTGGTGACAGATACGGGTTAGGGTGTTACACGAGCATTAAGATGGCACTGTACGAAGCTTTTTATGGTTGGAAGTGTCGAACTCTGTTATACTAGATGGAGCTAAGTGAGAAAAAGTTATTCGGCATTGATTTAATTTGAAAAACCGAAGAAAAGGTTATAGTGATACATGACAGTTTGAAAGTGGCTTCGGATCGATAGAAATCTTACGCAGATTTGAAAAGAACAGACATTTAATTGAAAGTCAACGATAGAGTCATTTTGAAAGTACCGCCTTGGAAGAAAGTTCTTTGATTTGGCCTGAAAGAAAAACTTAATTCGCGGTTTATCAAATAATACGAGCTCATTGAGAGAATTGGGCCAGTAGCCTACATATTAGCTTTGCCATCAGAGTCAAAAAAAATTCATAATGTATTCCATGTATCACTGTTACAACAGTATCAATCAGATCCTTTACACGTAATTACACTTGTTGATGCTGAGATACAGCAAGAAATGACGTACAGTGAGGAATCGATCAGAACTCTAGCTCAGGAAGTTAAAGAATTGAGAAATAAAAGTATAACTTTAGTGAAAGTTCTCTGGAAATGTTGTGGAATAGAATAGGCTACTTGGGAATCGAAATAAGCAATGACAGTGCAGTACACGAACCTCTTTTCTGGTAAGATTTTCGAGAACAAAAATTCTTTTAGATGGAGAGTTGTAACAGCCCATTTTCAGTGAAATTGGAATAGTGGTTTTTGGACCACAAATCCAATGAGTAGATTATTATTATTTTACTATTTTAATGTTTATATGATGTTAGTAAGGTCGTATTAAAATTTCATTAAGAAATTTTGATGTTTGCATGCTTAATTATGTAAAAAGGACTAAATCAAAAAATGTGCAAAAGTAGAGTTCTAATTGTAACACCTCTAACCTGTATCCATCGTCGGATTAGGGTTACGAAGCATTACCGAACTAATCTCATAAACAAACATAAAATTCAAATTACAATTTTCATATCAATTAAAAACCATACAAATACAATCATATAGTCCGTAACACGAGCCCTCGAGTCCAAAAACAAACATTGAAAGTAGTTCGGGACTAAACCGACAACTCATAAACTTTTTGGAAAAACATAGAAAATTTTTGAAAATATAGGGCACACACGCTCGTGTGGCCCGGCCGTGTATCTCAAACGGCCAAAGACAAGTCCATGTCGCAAGCCTTGTGGACATTCGAAATGGGACCACAAGGCCGTGTCCCAGCCCGTGTACCCTTCGAAATGGCCTTACACAACCGTGTGCCAGGCCGTGTGCTAGGTCGTGCCAAAACTGTAGGGCATATTGACTTGGTTTCTCAATAAAAACTAGGGGACACACGACCTTGTGTCACACACGACTGAGACCCACGCCCGTGTGGACAAAAATTAGGCTATTTACCAAGCCATCATTCTCATCCAAACTTGCATTCACCTACATAAATCAAATGGCATATAACATGGCATAAATAGGCATTCAAACCAATCTCAACCAAGCCAAATTCATTCTAATTCCATACCATCAACCACAAGTCACACAAGTATCACAATAAGCCATTCAATTCATGCCAATTTCACATTCACAAATCACCTAAATTGTAACACCCCAAACCCGGCCTAAAAGTTATGCCAGAATCCAGAATGTCACATTGAGGTGCAATTCAAAACGGTTTTGCTAATTAAAAATTTAAGGACCAGAAGCCCAAAATCTATTACTGTTATTAATTAAAGATAAAAACCCATTTTATTACTTTAAGTATTTCGAAAACCAAGTTTGAACATAAGAGCTTATTTAGGTTTAATAATTAAATAATTAATTAATTTCAAAACCCAAAATAAATCTGAAGTCAAAACGGAGTACAAGGCCTTATCACATCCACCGAAAATTAAGTAACTAAAAACATGTATTTTGAAACAAATAAATGAAAATTCGAGCCTCTTGTAGTGTGGCCATCTCCGAGTCCTCTCCCACATCAAGTCGTCTACTTGGGATTACCTGAAACAGTAAATTAAAGGGGTGTGAGTTTCGAAACTCAGTGTCCACAGCCCTTGGAAATCAAATCACTTACAAATATTCACATTGGGCCTAAGCCCTATCAAAATCGGTGGTCTTGGGTTTTAGCCCACGATGACCTCATATCATATCATATCATATAATATCGTATCAGTTATAAGCAAATAATGCAAAACGCACCCCAAAAATCCATCCGCTACATATACCATTTCCCTTCCAACCTTATGACTCCTGTGGGGAATTCTAGGTCAACCCACCCCTCTACTACACACAAGGGTAGCTCGGTTGCGGTACTACCGAACATTGTAGCAAAGTTGCTAATCATATATTAGGCTTAAAGCCTCCGGTGGATCCATACGATACGGCCAGGCGATCCTGGATCCATACCATATGGCCATGCGATCCTCAAATCTTCCTCCGTACCTTAATTCCCACCCATATGCATCCTAAGCAGAATATCATATGAATGCATCAACCATAAAAGTAAAATCCACAAACTCATATTCGTCACATAGGGGTATTTTTGTCGTTTCACTACCTAGGGATATTTTCGTAATTCTACCCTACAAGGGTGTTTTGGTAATTTGTCAAAATAGGGGTATCTTGATAATTTTGCAAAACAGGGGTATTTTGGTATTTTCGCAAACCAGGGGTATTTTGGTAATTTCATAAATTAGATGTATTTCAGGAATTTTGCTAACCGGGGGTATTTCGATAATTTCACAAACCGGGGGTATTTTGGTAATTTCACAAGCCAGGGGTATTTCGATAATTTTGTAAACCAGGGGTATTTCGGTAATTTTGCAAATCAAGATATTTTAGTACTTTTACAAACCGGGGGTATTTTGGTAATTTCACAAACTAGGGGTATTTCGGTAATTTTGCAAACAAGGGTATTTTAGTAAATTTACAAATATAAGGGTATTTTAGTAATTTTACAAATATAAGGTTAATTTAGTAATTTTACAAATATAAGGGTAATTTAATAATTTTGGAAATATAAGGGTAATTTAGTAATTTTACAAATATAATGGTAATTGGTCCCTCTCGAGTTTTAGTTATGAACTTTGGCCCATCAACAAGTCCTCGCGGCTAAAGTGAACAGACACCACGTACCAGGTAGGATTCCAGGAAAGAGGAGGTGGGCCACTAGGACCGCTAAAGTACCAAGCTCTCCCTAGATTCAATCCTAGACATGCGTATGCCCGTTGCCACACCCTAACCCAGCGACTTGTTCACAGACATGTTTAATTAGATTAAGTCTTATGAAATTGAAGAGTTGTTCAACTAGGCCTAAGTCCAAAAACCCTAACATATTTGTCTACGTCCCCATAAAGTCCATCAAACCCAAATTCCAACCTTACGGCCCATTAGGCCCAAATATGGCCTATTAGGCCCAAAACAAGTCCAAATCGCGTATCATGCGTGACTAACTCAATATGTTTAACATACCAAACCATTTCATCAAACTTAGCCTCAGGGCCCACCGGGACCATTTAGCCACTTTTGGCTTTTCGGCTTTTCGGCGTTGCAGATATCGTGTGTGTAGTGTTTGTACGCACCTGGTAACCACGCACGCTGCAAATCCCTTAGTCACGATCCTACAATCGACATTACTAGCGATTAACTAAGATTTAATCCATACTTATCAAAAATCGAAACCTCACCGTACCCTTATCGTGTACCTCACGTTCTAGTAGCCCTTCCTTTGCTACTACTGGCGATTATCCTCTAGATCTGATAGGAATCGGAAGCTGTTAATCCATGCTCCGAGCACTCCTATGTCGAACACCCACCAAGGTATGTTTTCTCTCCAATCATAGATAGCTCTATATATAGCCAGCTTCTCACCTTTCCTCTTTGTATCTTTCCGATGTGGGATCCCTCCGTTAGCAGAGTTTAAATCCAACTCAAACTCTTGCCTTCCAATCCACAAAATAAATACTCCTTTGCTTGTCATGATATCTGAACCCAGTCTCCCTTGCAACATAATCCATGCCGCTAGCCACTAAGTCACAAGCTCCTCTTGTGTCTTAAAACATGCCCAACTAAAGCTAAGTTTATGGCCAATGTCTAAATCCATTTAAAAAAAATAATCTAAAAGAAATGCAAGTGCTACAACTTGAACCTTGGACCTCCTTCCTTCCCTGTGGTGTCACTTCCCTTGCTCCTTAAGTGGCGTCACTTTGCCACTACACCACACATTCCACTTGTGTCATTTTTCTCCACATTTTATTCTTAGAGCCTACCTACTAACTCCCAGGGTTTTATTCACCTAAAACCAAAATTTCCCTAAAGCCAAAGTTTGATCCCGGGACTTCGTAGAAGCCCTCTAACCTTCCAAAATCACTCACCTAATAGGTCCAACTTGAACTAATGCCATTCTCATATTCTTAAAAATTTCAAAATGCTCCTACGCTCTAGGCCCAATTCTACTAGGCCCAAATTCAGGTCGTTACATAAATAGTCACTTTCAATTATGCACTATTTTACCTAAAACCACAAGCATATCAATCTCAAATTTCAACCATTGGATACTCAAGCTACCAATCCACAAATCACCATTCATATGGAAATTTTAAACCACATCATAAAAGGGCATTTACACACATATATATACATAGCCAAATATACCAAAATAAGTCAAATCACATGGCTATACACCTAATCAAAACATACTTCATTTACAAGACAAATTGATAAACAGTAAAAGTAATATATTTTAGGCCCACAGTTAGCACGCTTTTGGATGATTTAAGTCCTGAATTATGTAATTTGGTGTTCTTAGTCCTTTGTTTTCATGTTTTATACTCAAGAGAGCACCAGATGATGAAAAGAACAGAAAACGGGCCCAAAATAGAGTAAATGGGCCATATCACGAAATCTACATGGCCTGGGCCCTAGACCACAGGGTCGTGCCTCATTCAACAGCCTCAAACACGGCCTAGCCACGACTTACACGGGCGTGTGCCATGGGCGTGTCCCTGCTGCGACCAAGAGGAGTCTTACTCGGAATAGGATACTTGGAGGCAAAAAAACACATTCCAAAGCCTATTCAAACACCCTAGTAGGAATTCTACTTGAATTAGGATACTTAGGGGCCAAGGAAGGCATCTCAAAGTCTATATAAACACCCAAAGGGGCAACTTAAAGGGTGAGTTCGGCAAAAGCCGAAACCCAAGGCTTTAGTCGGGGGCATCCGACTAGGCCAGAGAAGGCAGTTTTATGGAGATTTACTCAAAGATAGCCAGTTGTTCCACCTCAAAAAGCCGGAGTTATACTCAAGACGGAGGATCTCTCCTTCAATTCCTTCAAGGGGTTTTAGGGATTTCTTATGTTTTGTTTTATCTTTTCTTCTGAGATGTTTTCTTTTATTATTATGAACTAAACCCTCAGAAACCTGAGGGGGATGAAACCTAAGATGAATCTTGTTATCGTTTGCTAAACTATATGATAAATATTTGACTTGTTCTTAATTATGTGTTCTTAATTCTTGTTTTGATATTTCCGGGATATTAATTCAAGTGTGATGTGCTTAGGTGGAGGAGCAAAAGTCCCTACCTAAGAGTAGATCTAACATAGTTAGGCGGAGTTGATCACACGCCTAGAGATAGGGTGACGAGATTTTGCCAGATTAGGGTGAAACCTAATATGGGAGTCCACAGATCGAGTTAATGCGATTCTAGGGGTCTTAATTAGAAAGAGATTTCAGTTAATCAACCTAGGGTTAGATGTTTGTTGCCTCGAGAGAGGGATTAATATAACTTAGGGAATCTTATGGATCAAGTCAAATGAATAAATCGTCTGGTTCAGAGTTAGATAACAAGTGAAGTTTAGGTGGATTCTTCCTCGGGTGTCATTTTAATCAATTGGTTTTTCCGCAAGTTATTTTCCCAAATTCATTCTTCTTTGTCTTAGAGTCTTTAGTTTAGTTCTTAGTTAATTTTAGATTAGATAAAAATCACTTTAATTCTTAGGCTAAATAATAAAAAGAGAGTTAGTATTAGTACTTTTGGTTCCTTTGGGTTCGACATTCCGGTCTTGCCTTAACTATACTACTGTTCGATAGGTGCGCTTTCCTCAAATCATTGTCATAGTTAGGTTTGATAATTCTTTTTATGAATTTTAAGACTTTGACATCGCGAAAACAAAGATCACAAATCAATTGGCTAAATCCATCATTAACATATATCATATTAACCATAACTTCTATACATGCCATATAACCAAATACATAAATTCAAAAATACCAAAATGATAGCTTGATAGTGTGATGAGGTCCCCGACGACTCCCAAATCCGAGCAAACTTCGATATTCACTATAAAACAAGGAGAAGTAAATAGATTAAGCTATAAAGATTAGTAATCTCGTATAGTTAATAAATAGGACTTACCATTCATTCACCATTCAAGTAATATAAACATAATATACTACAAAACCATTTAATCACAAAGTTAACGTTTATTCATTCACATAATTAATCATGAAGTCACAATTTTATGTATTCAGTGCTCATATGATTTCCGTACATGCCTGTACTGATACGTATCTATCTCTCACCATTTCATATCCTTGATATATGTAACGTGTAGGTTTTTGCAAGTGTACATAGTCGTTATCATGTAATAAGTAAGTATCAATCGTCTCCACAGGGATTGTATTTGTGCTAAGTCACTTAATTTGTAAAATTATGTTAACAATTTGGTAAATAAAAAAACAATATAGTTGAGAAGTGGTGATTGAAATATATTAAACTAAGTGCAATGATCCCTAAAGAAAATTATCCTAAGTATGAAAACTATATGAATGAAATAGATTTTAGTAAAGTTAAACACAATTTACGAAAATTATAACATAAATACACTAGGACAATTACTTTAATTAAACTCTATTTATTATCAACATGCTTAATAACATTCGGAAAAACATTCCATGGCGACTCAATCTTTCATGAGTTTGGAAACCACATTAGGTCCCTTCAGAATCCTTTACTTAGTAAATACGCATTTTACTGATCCTTATTTACAAAGGGTTTCTTATCATCCATGTGAGGTAACAGGGACGTGTTAGGTTTGAAACAGTTTAATCACACAAATCTAAAAACTATGCAGATAACAGAGCTTGGTCAGAGTTGTTATGCAACCTACAATTTAATCGAGTCAAGATCTCAATTGAGCATGCACATTTCAATTATGTATCCATTAGCCGTCGTCTGGTTAGGATCGCTCATCTAATTTTGGTGCATTTCAATCACGTATGAACGAAATACAAACTTGATTTTAATTGAAAACATGATCGATTGAGGCACAACTATTATAAGCATGAATCAAATAAATATTATTTAATCAAAGCAATCATCCTAGCTTAAATAAAATTAAGCTAACATTGTTGTAAACAAGAACAAAGAACACATAGCAAAAATATTTAGATTAAATTAAAGAAAAGAAAGATTAAACCCAATTCAGTGTGGCTGCCACCCAAGACTCTGACTGACGAGGCTCATTCGTTCCTTTGCTTTGCTCCTTTGCTGATGGCTCTCCAAGGTGGTCGACCAAACGTTGTTTAAGAGGCTTAATTGCTAAAATCTTTATAAAGAGATGATGCTAGGCGTCCGAATTGAAAAGGCCAAGAGAATTTGGAGAAAAGAGAGAATGATGAATGATAAGAATGAATGACGAATGATTAAGGGATGATGAATGAGGGAATGAGAGGGTCTTATTTATAGGTGAGGAGAGGGGGATAGTTTGCTAAAAATAGTGGATGTTAACCTCTTCAAATCTCCTTAAATTGTGGCCGACCATGCTTAGTGGCTTTTGACTTGATTTTTGCTTAATTTTTAAGCAATTTTGGATGCCACACAACTCAGGACTGAGACTCGGTCAATTGTAAATCTTTGGGCAAATATCTAATTTCTTCAACATTGCAAGGACCTTGTGTAATTAAACCAAAAAATGGTTTAAATGGACAGCCATGTATAGCTGAATATTGGGTTGACTTGGTCTCTAATTTAGACGGTTTTGTAGTCCAGCAAAGCTATCAGACCTGTCTAGAATAAATCAACAAGTTAGAGGACCAAAGAATAAAATTTCTCCAATTTAATTAATTAATTGAAACCTAATTTATTAATGAAATATTTTAAAATGAATTATTAAATATAAAATTATATTTTATTATTTAATTTAATCATGCATGACGCACTTTATGTCTTAAAAAAATATAATATATTCAAATTAATATAAAATAAGCCATTTGTTTTCATTGTATGAAAACTATATAATAAAGCATAAAATCACATTTTAATAATTTCTATGTCCTAATTTCATATTTTCACATATTTTATTAATTTTATTAAACAATTACTTAGTTTTAACAACATATTTAAGTAAAAAGGTGATAAATTACATGGGAAAAATCCTATATATTTTTCTGTTTACACACCCCAAACATAAATCATTGCTCGTCCCGAGTAATGTTTATGCACAGAGGCAAAATTGCTAATTCTGTAAGCAACATCAATCTTTGTCCCATAATCATGCATTAATAACTTCATGCTTATCGATCTCCTTTATTAACAAGTAATTCATCTGCAAACATTCCTTAAGATTATACTAAGCTTCAAAATCTGCCAACATGAATCATAGTTTGCATGTATGTCACAGCCATAGATAACATTCTTCATTCAAAATAGTTTCCTATCAATCAAGCAAACAATCACAAGGCTTATTTATGATATTCATATGTTGAACTCAGGACTTCCTCTACACTATGTAGGTGACATAATCATCAAATCAATAGGTCTTTTATAAGGTTGTAATGGGGCTCAGTTAAAGGTAGGGATTTCAAGAGATGGGACATTTCGGTTTTAAAAAAACCTTAACCTTTAACTTTGTCTTGGTTTTCTCATAATACAACCTTTTTCTTTAAGTGAACCTTTGGAACACCCCCAAACTTATTTTGAACTCAAGCTGATACATTTTTCCTTTTTTTGGAGACTGAGCAAACTTTTCTTTGCTCTTTTTTTTTTTAAGCATGAGCACATACATCTTTATGAAAATTTCCTCAAATGTTGATTTCCAAGACAACATTAGTTAAGATAGGTGTACAAAATTAGGATAACTTTAAAAATATTTTAATTGGCTTATAATGTAGGTTCATTGCAAAAAACAGGTCTTTAAGCTTAAAATTACAGTTTTAAGGGTCTAATATCATAGGGTTGGCTTGAAAAGGCTCAAACGGTCCAAAGAAATAATGCCTATATCATTTTAGATTTTTATGTCCCCTAGGATTTCGCCTCAAGAAAGTTACTAAGTCAATTCTAAAGATATAAACCTCCATGCATGTCTAATCTCAAAAGAAACTAACTTTTCATGGCAAACATTACTAAGGCTTGATAACATATTTTAACTTAGATAAAATCATCATTCATATTTGCATACAAACTATCTCAGTAACAAAAAAAATATCTTTAAACATTCATTTATTAAAACATACTTATGAAAGAAATGATTAAAACATACATGAAAAATTTTAAAGTTTGAGTAATTTATTTGCCTTACCCCCTTTAAAAAGAAGCAATGTCCTTGTAATGCCCCGAATTTTGGGCCTAGAAGAAATAGGTTTTGAACAAGGGAATAGTTAGGAGACTGCTCATAAATATTTAGTTGTGCAAGAAAGTGACATAAATGAATGTCTGCTTCAGTGGTTAAGTGATTTAGGAGTGTTTGGAAGTGTCTGAGAAGTCAGGGGTTCAAGCCTTGCCTAGGCAAAATTTTTATTTTAAGTGAATAAAATCCTTGGATCTAGATAGTAGGTCCATAAATTATTGTGGTTAAAATATGATACAAAGGAGTTATTGGTCTAGTGGTAAGGGGTGTGTGGAGTGTACATGGGGTCTAAGGTCGAGTGGTGGCACATAAAAAAGGGAGTATTTATTTTGCTGCCTAATTCGTGTGGGTGGTAGAGTTGGATTGAAATACTACTTAATGGAGTTTGAACTGGTCATAGAGAGAATTGAAGAGGGATATTTGGAGAGATTTGAGGAGAGAATATTGGGATTTAGGGAGGTTGTTGTTGTGGAGAGATAATAGGAGAAAATTAAGGGATAGGAAGTTGATAGAGAGTGTATCTTTTCTGCTCTCTTCCAATTCTTAAGTTTCAGTTTTACACTTTACCTTGGTCGAATACAGCTTCTCTCCTCCCTCACCATTTTTCTTTTCAGTTTTCTCTCCTAGCTGATTCTCCCTTCTTTTTTAAGCTCTGCCGAATACTCTCCCCTATTTTCTTTTCCTCTGTTCTTTTCCTTGTTACGTTGTTACTTTGGTTGAGCACCCATCACACCTTTATATTTTTGCTCTCGGCTTTAGCAAGGGTTCGTTGATCAATTAGGAGCGCATGATTTTTCTCTTCCTCTCCCTCAAGTGCTCTTCATTGGCCGGATATTTATAGATTAATCTCGATTCTTAGTTCTTTGTACGCTACATCTTTGATCAGCAATCTGTTTTATCGTTGTTGGTAAGTGGTTATGGCATGATAAGGAATCATCTGTTACTTTTTTGAGAAACAGTATTGAGTGGTAAGTGGGGTGCAATTGAGATGGTTTGTCAAGTATGAGTCTAATATAGAGATGGTGAATTTTGTGTAGGTGGTGGTCGAGGTTGATTGGCACATTTCCTGGGAACCAAGGGTACGATGATCATTGATTTTCAGAATAAGAGTGTTCGAAACAAGGAGAAACTGCCAATCACATCAGGTGTGTAACAGTACCCTGTAAATAGTAATCGGCAAAAAAGTCAAAAAAGTGTGTACCCACACTGTTTTAACTGTAGGTCGACAAAAGCCAAAAAGCCGAAAAATATGGCATTTGATGCCACACGGGCATGCGATCGCACGTGTGGCAATCCTAGCACGCAAAACACGGGCGTTTGTCTGTAGAGGCCACCATGAGCGATCTCATGGGCTTAGGCTATTTTGGGCCATGTTGGGTCAAAATGATGACCGAAATACCCCCATAGGGTCAAATGATCGAAATGCCCCCATAGGATAAAATGATCGAAATACCCCCACATGGTAAAATAACTGTTATACCCCTAGGAGATGAAATGACTGTTATGGCCTCATGTTATGTATGACTGATCTGCTCTATAATATGTATGACTATGATTGAGCATGACATTTTGCATACACGTATGATATTATGTCACGACATATTGCATGGGGATGGGTTGTTATATTTGGAGGAAGTGTACTGTACTGATAAGGTCACACTGGTCTCCCAAAACGACTGTGGACCTACTGATGGCTATATGCTGTTTATTTTACTGGTAGCTTTGCTGCAAAACTATTTAGTGCCGCAATCGGTGCTATTCTTGGTGTGTCTGGCTGGGTGGGTCGATTTTATCCCCACATGATGTGTTTGGCAGGACGGAGTGGTGTGTAGAGACTGGATTGGGTAGGATTTCTAACTGCATATTTGCACTGATTAATGATATTGTACTGTTACTGCATCTATTAATGATATTACCTACTATTCACTGCATGACTAATATCTATTACTGTTATGGGCCAAGGCCCCACTAATGCTATTACTGAAGTTGGGCAAAGGCCCTACTGATTACTGGCATTGTGATAGGCTCAAGTCCAATCGTTTACTGTTACCGGAAAGGGCTTAGGCCCACACTGATCTTGACTGTTATTATAACGAGCTCAGGCCCAAACTGCATTTATCTACTATTTAATTGACTATTTTATTGTTAGGGGACTACACACTGAGTTTTTGTAAACTCACCCCTCTGTTTAATTGTACAGGTAATCCCAGTCATAGGCAGGTCGGTGCTGCGAGGGACTCGATGATGGCCACACAACAGCATCAACTTTTATTTTTAGCTTTTGATTTATAAATAACTGAATTTGGGTATTTTCATATAATAAGGCCTCTTTAAAGTTATAAACTTTAAATTGGGGTTGTTATTTATTTAGTTTGATATAAACTGCTAGTTGTAGAAAAAGACGGGTTTTCGAAAGGTAACTGTTTTCAAGGACACCACATTTTCGCAACATTTCCTAAAAAACTTCAGCAATAAATGAGATTTTGAAAATTAGTAATGTTTTAAAAGTGATTAGCTTTTAATGATGCACGCTTTGGAAATGAACAACCCATTTTGGAATCATCGTTTAATAACAAAATGATTAATTGATTTTGAGGATTTCAATGACAACAAGTTTTACGCTAAACACTTCAATGTGACACCGCCAGATTCGGCCATAACGTCTAGGCTGGGTATGGGGTGTTACAGTCCTCATTGCAAGATTAAAGTAATGAATGAAAACTAAACACCAGGTAGGGTTGTAAAGAAAGAGAGGTGAGTTATTAAGACTGCTTAAACACCAAGTCTTCCCTAATAACCTACCTAGACATGTTCATTCCCATTACCACATCACTTAGTCTTATTCTTTCTAAAGAAGTGTTAAGTTTGTTCATGCTTGCTATGTTTTATTCTGCAGAAATTAAATCCTAATTACGAAAGAAATAAATTCCTAAGGACCTAAAAATAATTAAATAAATAACAAGAAAAAAATCCCCCTTTTATTTTTCAGACTCATTCCCCTTGTCTTCTTTAGCTCCATCTCCGCTTGCATAGTCAGTATCTTCCGTCCATGTCTCAAATATAGCATCTGGGAACTCAGGAACAAAAGTATTAGAGATATCCTTAAAAGTATTTTGAATTGAGTCATCTTTAATTTTTGCATATTTCTAGTAAGTTTGTTGTTGATTGTGCATGAACTTGAATATATCCATCACAATTGACGACTCAGATTTCCTTGAAGTACTTGCAGAAGTTGGCATGGGAGTTGTATATTTAGGTTCAACATTTAGCTTGACTGGTTCTTCTTCTAGCTCAACCCTTGGTTCAGGAATGTTCGATTCCATATCAGATTCTTCATCTTCAGTGTTTGTAATTGAATTAGCTTCAGTTTCAGTTCCCTCTGTTGACTCCTCGGTATCCGGCTCAGTTGGCTCTTCTTGCTCGCCTTAATTCAGCTTATGCACCCTCTCTACTAATCTTTTAAGATCATAATTTGTAATGCATCCTTGAACATATCGCCCCTTCATATTTGCTTATGTTTTAACACGGGCCTTTAAGTAAAGTGAAGTGATTAATGATGGGAAATAAGCACTTCCTGCCTTCTTTTTAGCACAATCGTGAATCTCCTTGAGGATAATTTTCCCAACATTAATGGACTTTTCTATCTAAATTGCATATAACAAAAGCATCCGTTCCATCGAGATGGTGGAACTATGTGAGATAGGCATAAAACTGTAGCAAATGAAATAAAACCATACCTTTGCTACTGGTTTTAAGTATTCTCTTTAACAAGAATGGCTCCCATACTTTCTTATAATCCATTGGGATCCCGGATTTCTCACAACATCAAGCACTTGTTGAAGAAAATCCCAATTGATATTGTTCATCATAGGGTGGTACTCATCTTTTTCAACATTAGGTAAATTAAACAAATCATTGATGGGCTTAGAAATAAGAGGTACCTTTTCTTTCGAACGATGACTTCAGTAGCATCTTGCATAGTCAAACTAGCATAGAATTCTCAAACTAGTTCATCATCGGGAAGTGAACAAGCATCACAAAATCGTTCCTACTTGAGAGCAATGATTTTCTTTCTAATCAGTATAGGAACAACCATCAAATCATTACTCTTCAAGTCAAAACCTTTTTCCGGCATCATAGGTTGATGCTTGAAGATTGAATCAAATCTCTCTTTCACTTTTTCATCGATCAAAATCGGGTTTTTAGGAGTAGTCTTTGAAGATCTCGTTCTTTTGTGCGACATGGTATCTTTTCTTAAAAATTCGGCAAAGTTTCTACACAAGAGAGAAAAGAGAAATCGGCAAAGTGGGTAGAACTTTCTACGACAAAAATCTTGCAACGACAAGGATGGTGCGGCGGTGACGATGATGTGCGACAGCAACGATGGGGTGCGACGGCGACAATGGTGTATGATAGCAACAGCGGTGCTTCGGCAATCTCTTTAGAGCGGCAATAGAAAATTTTGGCAGAAAGGGAAGAGAATTAGGGTTTTTTTCGGGATTTGAGGTTGACGACACAAAAGGGAGATTTAGGGATTTTTAGGGTGTAAGCAAATTGCTTTGAGGGATATGAAAATTAGTAGAATGGAGAAGGGTATATATAGGGAACAATTAGGGCAACATGTAGCAACAATTTAGTTATATTAGGGTTACTTGGGTGACAAGCAATGCTTGTGATGGCAAGGCATGGATTTTTCCCTCCTTTTTGCTGTTTTGGGCCTCAAACTCAGACTGTATCTTACTAAAAAAATTGATTAGTACTTGGGCCAAATTTGATCCCCTTTATTAAAAGAGAAATTTAAAATTTAAACAGAACAAATGAAACATAAAAATTTTAAATTTTAATTAGAAAATTTCTTCTTAACAAATTACATTAAATTAATTCCTGGGAAAGGTTGGAGGGGTCACAGCGGTCCTGCTTTAGTTCCAATCTCCTTAGACAGAATTAATTAAATGTAATAAGTTAAGAAAATAAGTTCTAATTATTTATTTATTTGCAAAATGAGTTCATGAAAAATTAAGGGTCTGTTAATTTCAACGAGGATTCAACTCGCTTAACTTCACCATCCTAGTAGTGTTTGAGACATTGACCATTAACTTTGAACGTACCTCCGTAATTGTTGTATAATTCAATAGGTCCATAAGGATAAATTCGGTAGGTGGTATAAGGTCCTTTCCATCGGTATTTAAGCTTCCCAGGAAATAACTTCAACCTTGAATTAAACAACAAAACCTTCTGACCTTCTTTAAACTCGCGAGGTTGTATATGACTATCATGCCAACTCTTTGATCTCTCTTTACACATTTTGGCATTCTCATATGAAAACAACCTCAACTTTTCCAACTCATCAAGTTGTAACATCCGTCTCTCACCGGCTTGCTTAAGATCAAAGTTCAACTGCTACAAAGCCTAGTGAGCTTTATTCTCCAACTCTAATGGCAAATGACATGCCTTTCTAAAGATTAACCGTTAAGGATTCATTCCTAACGGTGTCTTACATGTTTTTTGATAGGCCCATAATTCATCATCGAGCCTTTGAGACCAATCTTTTCTGCTAGGGCGTACTACCTTTTCAAGGATACCTTTGATTTCACGATTCACTCCTTCAACTTGCCCATTAGACCCAGGGTTATAGCCAGTAGCAATCTTGTGTTTCACATCATATTTGTCAAACAACCACTTAAGCTATTTTTTCACAAAGTGAGAACCTTCATCACTAATAATAGATCTTGGTGTCCTAAATTGTGCAAACACATGCTTATGTAGGAATCGCATGACTACCTTAGCATCATTTGTAAGGTATGCTTCAGCTTCAACCCACTTGGATACATTGTCCATAGCAACAAAGATGTATTTGTTTCTATATGGAGAAGGAAACGAGCCTAAGAAGTCAATGCCCCATACGTCGAACAATTCAATCTCTAAATTGTTTGTTAAGGGCATCTCATTCCTCTTTGATATATTTTCGATCCTTTGGCATTTATCACAGTTCTTCACATAAGCATAATCATCTTTGAATAGTGTAGGCCAAAAGAAACCTGCTTGCAAAATCTTTGCTGCAGTACGTGAACCAACAAAGTGTCCCCCAATTGGAGATGAATGGCAATGATACAAGATCTCAACAATCTCACTTTCAGCTACACACTTTCAAGTTTTATTATCTACACATTGTTTAAACAAAAATGGATCCTTCCAAAGATAATACCGACTATCATGAAGGAATTTTTTTCCTTTTTTGGTATGTCATTTCTCCAGGAATTATTCCATATGCAAGATAATTGGAAAAATCAACAAATCAGGGTATTTCATGAATTTGATTTACCTCAAATAAGTGTTCATCTGGGAAATGCTCGTTGATAGGCACACATCATCTTGCTCCAACCTTGACAGATGATTAGCTATTTGATTTTTGACACCTTTTCTGTATTGGATCTCAAGGTCAAATTCTTGGAGTAAAAGTATCCAACGATTTAGCCTTGGCTTTTCATCTTTCTTCATGAGCAAGTATTTAATGGCTGCATGGTCAGTAAATACTGTAACTTTGGTACCTATAAAATATGAGCAGAATTTGTCAAAAGCAAAAACTACAGCGAAGAGTTCCTTTTCGGTTACTGTATAAATGAGTTGGGCTCCCCTCAAAGTTCTACTTGCATAATAAATAGGGTGAAACACTTTGTTTCTTCTTTGACCCATTACAGTTCCAATGGCATAGTAATTTGCATCGCACATCAACTCAACAGGTGAGTTCCAATCAGGGGCTAAGATTAACCGCTTCTTTAGATCTTCAAAAGCTTCTAAACATGCTTTTTTGAAATCAAACATTGTATCTTTCTCTAACAACAAGCACAAAGATTTAGAAATTTCTGAGAAATCTTTGATAAACCTCTAGTAAAAACCGGAATGCCCTAAGAAACATCTGACTCCTTTCACATTCATTAGGGCCAGCAATCTTTCAATTACGTCCATCTTTGCTTTGTCGACTTCAATTTCTTTCTTTGAGATTTTATGACCTAAGACAATCCCTTCTTAACCATAAAATGGTATTTTTCCCAATTAAGGACAAGATTCGTCTCTTCGCATCTCTTCAGTACCTTAATCAAATTACTCAAACATATATCATAAGTTTCACCAAAAACAGAAAAATAATCCATGAAAACCTCAACAAAATTTTCAACCATATCAGTAAATATTGCCATCATGCATCGTTGAAAAGTTGCAGGTGCATTTCATAAACCAAAAGGCATTCGCCTAAAAGCAAACATGTCATATGGACAAGTAAAGGTTGTTTTATGTTGGTCCTCTGGGGCAACTATTTGGTTATATCTCGAATAACCATCTAAAAAATAATAGAATTCATTACCTGCCAGTCGATCTAACATCTGATCTATAAAAGGCAACAGAAAATGGTCCTTCCGAGTGGCTTTCTTCAACTTTCTGTAATCAATACAGATTCTCCAACCGATAATAGTTCTCATTGGAATTTACTCATTACGCTCATTTTCAACAATCGTGATTCCACCTTTCATCGACACACACTGCACTTGAGTTACCCATAAACTATCTCAAATAGGATAGATGATTCCTACATCTAACCATTTGATCATTTCTTTTCTTACAACTTCTTTCATAATAGGATTGAGCCTCCTTTGCCCATTAATTCAAGCTCTTTCATCTTCTTCTAAAACGATTTTATTCATACAAAAAGAAGTGCTTATACCTCGAATATCAACTATAGTTCAACCAATTGCTTTCTTAAATTTCTTTAGAACAACAATTAGTTGCTCCTCTTGATCTTTCGTCAGTTCCGCTGAAATAATCACAAGTAAAGTAGAACAGTCACCTAAATAAACGTATTTCAAATGGGAAGGAAGTATCTTTAGTTTGAGTTTAGGTGGTTCTTTAATTAACAAATTGGGTTGCACAAATTCTCTGACTACCAACTCTAACGGTTCAAACCATGTGGATTGAATAAAATTTCTCGGATTGACTTCCATCAAAGCCATGTTTTCTTCACCTTCTTCATCCCCCAAAGGGTCAAGATGTAAGGCTTTCTCTAATGGATCATCTTCAAAATTGCTTTCTATAGAAACCAAGGTTTCTATCTCTTCCATAACTGAACAATATTCTGCCGGATTGGGAAATTTCATCCCCTTAAGAATGTTAAAGGTTACCTGATCGTCTTGAACTCGCATGGCGAGTTAACATTTTTACACATTAATTAACGTTCTTCCCGTGGCTAAGAAAGGTCTCCCAATGATGATTAGCACTTCCTTGTCTGCTTCAAAATCTAAGACAATAAAATCAGCAGGAAAAATAAATTTATCGACTCTTACCAAAACATCCTTGATCTTTCCTTCGGGATATGCTAAATATCAATCTGTTAACTGAAGTGTCACAATTGTAGGTCTTACTTCACCTATCCCTAACATCTTGAAAATATACTTAGGCATCAAGTTGATACTCGCTCCTAAGTCACACAAAGCTTTACCACAGTAAGATTCACCAATGTTACAGGGTATAGTAAAGCTTCCCGAGTCTTTCAATTTCGGTGGCAATTTGTTCTGCAGGAATGCACTGCACTCCTTTGTCAAGGCAACAATCTCATACTCATTCAGTCATTTCTTCTTGGATAGTATATCCTTCATAAACTTCACATAATTTGACATTTGTTCTAAATCCTCCACCAATGGAATATTAATGTGTAATCAGAACATCCAAAACCTTCTTGAATTGCACCTCTTGTTTCTGCTTGTGTTGCTGCAATCTTTGCATATATGGAGGTGATGGAACTTTCAGTTGAACCGGACAACTTTTCTGAGTAGGTAAATCTACATCCAAAGAAGATGTTAAAATATTTGAATTCACTAAGTCAGGGTTCACTTTGTCAGGCTTTGCAGATTCTGATTTCTTTGGTGTAGGAATTTCAACAGCTGGTTGATTCTTTGCAATTGGCTTATCTTCGACATCAATTAATCGGGGTTTCAAAATTTTAACACTTTGTAATGCCACTGCCTTGATTTGTTCTTTACCTAAATTCTTTGGATTTTCAGTATCGCTCAGCAAGGTTCCTTGTGGTCTATTACGAAGCTCCGTAGCTAACTGACCCATTTGGTTTTCCAAATTTTTTAGTGTTGTTGCTTGGCTTTGGATCAAAGCGTCATTCTTTGCCATGTACGCTTTCAACAAGTTCTCCAAACTGTTTGATGCCTTAGCTTGAGGTGGCTTTGGAACTTGATGATTAAACCCTTGAGATTGGTAGGGTCTTTGCTGTAATAAGTTGTTGTTTGGTCCATTTCCTTGGTTGCTCCAAGAAAAGTTAAGATTATTACGCCATGAAGGATTGTAGAAGTTGAAGTGGGGTCCTTGTCCACTCCTATTTTGATATTGGTTCCCCATATAGTACACTAACTCGAGATTTGATGGACAATTCTCGAAAGAATGACCTTCTCCACAGTACACACAAGAAACTACTTCAAACGGACTTGGTGGCTGAGCTTCAAAATTATTAGCACTATTAGCAGTAAACTATTTTAACATAGAGGAAATAGACGATACCTGAGTTAATAACGAAGTGAGGGCGTCAAATTCATGAACTTCGACTACATGTCTTCCTGAAGCTGTTTCATTTGTTGGTCATTCATAGTTATTACTTGCGATCCTGTCTATGATCTTACAAGCCTCATTATAAGACTTAGACAAAATTGCACCATTCGCGGAAGCATCTTGTAACAGTCTGGTTTATACCCTAGTCAGAATAGTGGTTCGAGACCACAAATCCAAGGCCGTAAAAAATATTTTAATTTTAATGCTATTTTCTATGTGAATAGTATGTGATATAGTCTGTGTGAAAATTCTGTGTGATAATGTGATTGTTTAGGTGTTGAATTAAGAGAAAGGACTTAATCGCGTAAAGTGTAAAAGCTATATGCTAATTTTTAATTACTTAAGTGTTGTTGGCTTTTTAAAGTGGAGGCCTTATGTTGTTAATAAACCATTTTAAGATAGTGGATGGCAAAATGACATAATGGCCTTAAATTTTATTTGTTTTATATGTTTCATAAAATGGCAAAGTTGGTATTTATTTAATAAGTTATTATTAATGAAAAACAAAACAATATGATGACCATTTTCTCATCTTTCTTCCACTGAAAAATGCAAGAGAGAATAGCCATTGAAGTTCTTGAAATTTTGGCAGTTGCTAGGCTTGATTGAGGTATGTTTTGAGCTCGGTTTTTGATAAATTCTATGTTTTTATAATCGTTGCTTCGTCTGCTATCAAACCCATATTTCACTTTTGTGTATTGGTGATGTTTGTAAGTTGTGCCATTGATGCTAGGTTGAGCTTTGTATGTGATGTGTATATATTTGGCCAAGCTTGTATGTAAGTAGATCTTGTGAATTTGATGTTTAGAGAAAAATGGACTATATTGCTAAGTTGTGCAAATATGAAGGTTATTTTGCAAATAGCCCTAAATGTGTGTCCTTGGATTGAATTGAATGAAATAGTGAATAAAAGGGTTAATTCTGAATATGTTTAGATCAAGAACCGAAGAAAACAGACTTAGATCGTGGAAAGCGAAAGTAAATGAGTAGTCATTTTCATTTCCAATAGACCGAACCCTAGGTAAGTCACTATAGAAATAAACGTACTTGTATGAAATCATAATTATTCCTATGACTAATGTTGATAATGGATGTTTATGAGAGGACTGTGCATATGAATTCCGAGATAAGTTCGAATATAAAAAGTGTACTAAGCTATGTTTAAATATTGTGAAACAAATGGTTATGATATCATTGAATTATAAATGCTATGTGAGAAATGAATCTTTGTGACATTAAGTGTGCGTAAATGAAAATGTGACCAAGATGATTTGCACTGTGTGTACGAAATATTATAAGCTTCGACTTTGTGGATGACACTGTGTGTGCGATACCGGTTTAAGATCAGTTTATTATAAATGCACTAAGTATGCGATATCATTTAAGCTTCGGATATGAGTTGAGGCACTAAGTGTGCAATCATAATTAATGAATAGCATTGTGTGTGTGAAACAATAAAAGCTACGACTTTAATGAATAGCACTGTGTGTGCGAAATAATATAAGTTTCGACTTTGTGATTAGCACTGTGTGTGCGATATTGATAGAAGCTACGAACTTAACAATTAGCACTGTGTGTGCGAAAAGACAAAAGTTTTGGCTTATTGAATATGCACTGTGTGTGCAATACCAAAAATAAGTTCAGTTTAACATATTAGCACTAAGTGTATGATAACGATTGTGTTCGGTTATGTAATTGGCACTAAGTGTGCGATACATTGCTAATAAACAACACTGTGTGTGCTCTTGTTTTTCAGAAAAGACACTAAGTGTGTGATACATTATTGATTTGCACTAAGTGTGCGAAGTTATGGATCCATTAAAACATTTACCCACTAATGGAGATACCCGAGAAATATTATTTATGTAAATAATGCATGATATCCTGGTAACATAGTACTAATGAGGTAAGTGGCTCTTACTTTAAGAGATTATAGGAACGAGATGTAATTCATTAATCTATGAGCTTGTCCGAAATGAAAATATGGAATGTAAGTATGAGGTAATATCAAGAAATTGAGTAGCATGAATGGTGAGTAACTATGTGTTGATTAAGGTATGTATGATAGCTATGTAGATAATGATAGTTTTAAGAGATACTTGAGTATGGGGTTGAGATTGATAATGAGCTAAAGAAAGAATGAGATGAATCTGTTTCAGGTACGTTGAATTGTACACTAAGTGTGTATATAAGGTAATTCACTATGTGATCTTATTATGATGATTATGTATAATGGGATATCAATATGATATGTGAAGGTGAGCATAAAAAGCTAAGTATTTATATATGATTCTTGAATTGATGATGGTGGCAAATGTGGCCAAAAGTATGAACCAAAGTGTATATATATGTGAGAAGTTGGTTATGTATAAGAAATGTGCTTATGTTTTTATATGCTTATATGCTTACATATGTAGTTTATTTGTATAAGACTTACTAAGTTTTTGGAAAGCTTACTCTATGTGTGTGATTCTTTTGTCCTATAGGTCGTTAAAGCTACTGAAGGCTCGGGACCATCAAGGATCGTCATCACACTACTAATGTTATTTTGGTACACTTTGAAAATTTATATAGCTAGATATGGCATTTATAGGCTAGTTTTTGCTTTAAGTTGTTAT
The DNA here is from genome assembly GCA_025503065.1 of Gossypium bickii. Classification (NCBI taxonomy): domain Eukaryota; kingdom Viridiplantae; phylum Streptophyta; class Magnoliopsida; order Malvales; family Malvaceae; genus Gossypium; species Gossypium bickii. The sequence continues at coordinate 26,092,068 of CP106714.1, read as the reverse complement.
ATGAACTTAGCCATGTGATTTGGCTAGTTATGTTTTGGAAATTTGCTTAAATGAACGAGATATGTGATGAATGTTTTAGTATGATTAGTTGATCCACGAAATGGCCAAGTTTTGAGTAAGCAAATGATTGAATTATGCTTGTGTGGATATGAGATTTAGTCTTTGAAATTGTCATGATTGGAATTGGTTTGAATGATTATATTGGTATGTATTTGGTTGCCATTTATGCATGTTATGTCTTGGTATATGTTGCTTGTGGGGGTGACCCTTATGGGTGGCTTTTTGATCTTGTAAATGGCCTATTATGTCACACGGTCGAGGCACACGGGCGTGCCTAACGACTGTGGGTGAATTGTAGGATGTAGTTTATCATCATACGGCCTCGACACGGGTGTGCTTGGTGGTCGTGGTCTGCAAGTTAGTAGCTAACATAAAAGTACACGGCCTTGACATGAGCATGCTTGGTGGTCGTGGTGGGGAAGTCAATATATGACCTAAAAGTACACGGCCATGGCACACGGGCATGCCTAATGACCGTGTTGGTATAGTTAGTATATAGACAAGGATGGATACACGGGGGTGTCTAGAAGCCGTGGAGGGCACACGGTCTCCTCCCACGATCGTGTCTCCCCAGTATTTTAGAAAAGTTTCAAATTTTCATGGAATTTCATATGTGTTTTAGTTTAGTCCCGACTCGACTTATAAGTATGATTAAGGTCTCGAGGACCCGTTTTAGGGACATTATGTCTGAGAATGATGATTGAATGTATGATTTTGTCTATGAATGTTTCCATCTATACGGTAACAACTCCTAACCTTAATCCGGCGACGGACTCGGGATAGGGGTGTTACACATCTACCATCAATCCTGTATGTGCATTGAAACCATTATAGAATGTCGCCAAGTGGATACAATGATGAATCCCATCATGAGGACACTGACAAAGTAACTCCTTGAATCGCTCCCAAGCCTCATACAAAGACTCGTCATCCAATTGTTGGAAAGTTGTGATCTCGTTCGTCAACTTAGCATTTTTGCTAGGTGGGAAATACTTAACTAAAAATCTCTCTGCTAGTTCTTGCCATGTAGATATGGAACTTGGTGGCAATGAATTGAGCCATGCTCGTGCTCCATTTCGCAACGAGTATGGAAACAACTTCAACCTCAATGTGTCTTCAGTCACACTAGCTATCTTGAATGAATCACTCACTTCAGTAAACAATCCAAGGTGGAGATGTGTATATCCGGTGGGCATACCACTAAATTGGGTCACTGTTTGTAGCATTTGAAACACCATTGGTTTCAACTCAAATTGAGTTGCCTCAATATCTGGCCTCCTAATTCCTGGGTTTAACTCACTGAAAATTGGCATAACATATTGTCTAATGCATCGATCCCTATCATCGGCAATGAGGATGGGATTTCGTACATGATCGATTCATTACCTTGGTCTTGATTCTGATTTCCAAGGTTCATCTCGACTTGTCTTTGAATTGTTCATTCATGTCTTCTTTGTCTGAAAGTTCATTCAATTTCAGGGTCTACAGGGAGTAAATTGATAATTCGATCTTTGTTCATAAACACATGAAAACAAAATCACAAAATTAAAAAGAATAAGTTAGTAATGTTAGAAATGAATCGAATTGAAAATAAATAATTTCACGAAAGAAATGACTATAGAAACAGTTGACAATCCCTAGCAATAGCGCCAAAAACTTGTAACGCGTAGGTTTGTGCAAGTGCACACAGTCGTTATCAAGTAATAAGTAAGTATCGAGTTATCGTCTCCATAGGGATTGTATTTGTGCTAAGTCACTTAATTTGTAAAATTATATTCACAATTTGGTAAATAAAAACACAATATAGTTGAGAAGTGGTGATTAAAATATATTAAACTAAATGCAATGATCCCTAATGCAAATTATCCTAAGTTTGCAAACTATATGAATGAAATAGATTCTAGTAAAATTAAACAAAATTTGCAACAATTATAACATAAATAAATTAGGACAATTACTTTAATTAAACTCATTTTATTATCAACATGCTTAATAATATTCGAAAAAACATTCCATGGCAACCCGATCTTTCATGAGTTTGGAAACCACATTAGGTCCTTTCGGAATCCTTTACTTAGTAAATACGCATTTTACTGATCCTTATTTACAAAGGGTTTCTTATCATCCATGTGAGGTAACAGGGACGTGTTAGGTTTGAAACAGTTTAATCACACAAAGCTAAAAACTATGCATATAACAGAGCTTGGTCAGAGTTGTTATGCAACCTACAATTTAATCGGGTCAAGATCTCAATTGAGCATGCACATTTCAATTATGTATCCATTAGCCGTCGTCTGGTCATGATCGCTCATCTAATTTTGGTGCATTTCAATCACGTATGAACGAAATACAAACTTGATTTTAATTGAAAACATGATCGATTGAGGCACAACTATTATAAGCATGAATCAAATAAATATTATTTAATCAAAGCAATCATCCTAGCTTAAATAAAATTAAGCTAACATTGTTGTAAACAAGAACAAAGAACACATAGCAAAAATATTTAGATTAAATTAAAGAAAAGAAAGATTAAACCCAATTCAGTGTGGCTGCCACCCAAGACTCTGACTGACGAGGCTCCTTCGTTCCTTTGCTTTGCTCCTTTGCTGATGGCTCTCCAAGGTGGTCGACCAAAGGTTCTTTAAGAGGCTTAATTGCTAAAATCTTTACAAAGAGATGATGCTAGGCGTTTGAATTGAAAAGGCCAAGAGAATTTGGAGAGAAGAGAGAATGATGAATGATGAGAATGAATGACGAATGATTGAGGGATGATGAATGAGGGAATGAGAGGGTCTTATTTATAGGTGAGGAGAAGGGGATAGTTTGCTAAAAATAGTGGATGTTAACCTCGTCAAATCTCCTTAAATTGTGGACGACCATGCTTAGTGGCTTTTGACTTGATTTTTGCTTGATTTTTAAGCAAATTTGGATGCCGCACAACTCAGGACTGAGATTCGGTCAATCGTAAGTGTAACACCCCAGACCCGACCTAGAAGTTAGGCCTGAATCCGGCGTGTCACATCAAAGGCATATTTCAAAATGGTTTTGCTAAGTTAAATTTTAGGGCCCAAAAGCCCAAAAGCCATGAGTCTTGTTAAGTAATGATAAAAGCCCATTTTATAGCTTTAAGTATTTCGGAAACCAAGTTTAAGCATAAGAAATTTACTTCAAAACATTTTACTAATTAACCATTTAAGGCCCAAAAGCCCCAAACCCTTGTATCTTGTTAAGTTAAGATGAAAAGCCCATATTTTAGGAAAACATTCATATGTTGAGTTATTTCGAAAACCATGTTAACTTTAGAAAATTTATTTAAGTTTATTAACTGGATAGTTGAAACAATAATAATAAAACCAAAAATCTAAAGTTAATTAGGAGATACGTGGGCTTATTACAATCCAATGAAAACCAAAGTATTTAAAATAAATTCATTTGAACAAATTAAAACATCTGATTAGCTTATAGTGTCGCCATCTCCGAGTCCTTTCCCCACGTCGAGCCGTCTATTCAGGATCACCTGAAACATTAAATAAAAGGGTGTGAGTTTTGAAACTCAGTGTGTACAACCCTTGGCAATTAAATCACATACAAATATTCACATTAGGCCTAAACCCTATCAAAATCGGTGGTCTTGGGCCTTAGCCCACAATGACCTCATATCATATCATATCGTATCATATACAAACAAGATAATGCAAAACCCTTCCCAAAAATCCATCCGCTACACACAGCATTTCCCTTCCAACCATTACACATCCATGGGGATTTCTAAATCAACCCACCCATCCTCTACACACCAAAGGTAGCACTCACAGTGGCACTACTCAACGTTGTAGCCAAGCTGCTAATCATATAATGGGCTTAAAGCTTCCGGTGGATCCATGGTTGTCAAGCGACTATGCGATCCTCAAATCTTCCTCCGTACCATAATTCCCAACCATATGCATCCTAAATAGAATATCATATGAATGCAACATGCACATGAGTAACATCCACAAAACTCATACTCATCACATAGGGTATTTTCGTCATTTCACAACCCAAGGGTATTTTCGTAAATCTACTCTATAGGGGTATTTAGGTAATTTTGCAAAACAGATGTACTTTGGGAATTTTGTAAATCTGGGATGTTTTGGTAATTCTGCAACCTAAGGGTATTTTGGTTATTTTCAAATAGGGGTATTTTAGTAATTTTACAAATCTAAGAGTATTTTGGTAATTTACAAATCTAAAGGTATTTTGGTAATTTACAAATATAAAGGTATTTTTGAAATTCACAGATCAGGGGTGTTTTGGTCCCTCTCGGGTTTTAGTTATGAACTTCGGCCCATTAACAAGTCCTTACGGTCAAAGTGAACAGACACTATGCACCAGATAGGATTCCAGAGAAGAGGAGGTGGGTCGCTAGGACCGCTTAAGTACCAAGCTCTCCCTAGATCTAATCCTAGACATGCATATGTCCATTGCCACACTCTAACCCAGCGACTTGTCCCCAGACATGTTGATTATTAAATTAAGTCTTATGCGATTTAAGAGTTGTTCAGAACTAGGCCTAAAGTCCATTAAACCATAGCATACTTGTCTATGACCCCATAAAGTCCATCAAGCCCATTTCACGTTCATATAGCCCATTAAGCCCAAATCACATCCTTATGGCCCATTAGGCCCAAATCTCATTCATATGGCCTATTAGGCCCAAAACAATTCCAGATCATGTAACATGCATGACTAACTCAATTCATTTAACCAAATCAATCAATTTCACTTGCCTCAGGGCCCACCGGGCCTATTTAGCCACTTTTGGCTTTTCGGTTTTCCGGCATTGCCGATATCATGTGTGTGTAGTGTTTGTACATACTTGGTAACCTCGCGTGCTACAAACCCCTTAGTCACGAACCTACAATTGACATTACTAGTGATTAACCAAAGCTTTAAGACATACTTATCAAAAATCGAAACCTCACTATACCCTTACCGTGTGCCTCACATTCTAGTAGCCCTTCCTTTGCTACTACTTGCGATTATCTCTAGATCTTCACCCAAACACCTATATCGTCAAAACCATGTGACCCATATTGTTCATAAGTCACCCCTACGAGCCACATTAGATTTGGCCATTTACTAAACCATGACTGAGTCGAAAACACTTACCACCTTGTTAGCAATCCTTACCTACAACGCTTGCAATTGTTGAGCCTTACACTTGTTAATACAAGTTAACGACAAAGAGGGGTTAGATAGCCCTTCAGCTTTTAACAAAACATACTAAGGGGAGTTAACAGAATACTTACGGAATCCAACCTTAGATCCTGCGGCCTAGATAACTACCGAACGAGATTCGGCTTTTAACCTTGACTGAGACTAGCTACCAACTAATTTGTGATAGAGAAAAATAACAAAGATTCGGCACTAATGGGGATTTCGGTAAGGAAGAATGATGGTAATTTGGCAAAGAAGAGAATTTGGCTATAGGGGAATTTGACTTTCAGAGAAAGAAGAAGAACACGACTCTAATAGGAATTTCAGCAAAAAGAATGATGTGTTTTCTTTTCGGCAAATGAAAGAATTCGGCTGAGGGGGAGAAAAGGAAGAAATAATAGAACCCAAGGAACCCTTCAATGAATTGGCAACCCATTTTTATAGCCAAAGTCAAATCCTACCTTCCCCCTACAGTACCATTCGGCACCAACTCCTCCCTCTCCTCATCTCCTGAGTTTTCTCCCTGATAACACCTTAATCTTATCCGAAATTTCCTCCATATCTGTAACATCCCGAAATTGGGCCTAGTAGGATTGGGCCCAATAGGCCTTGAGCATAGTAGCAATTAAAATTTTTGAGAATAAGAGATTGGCTTAAGTGCAAGTTAGACATATTAGATAAGTGATTTGGGATGGTTAGAGGGCTTCTATGAAGTCCCAGGATCAAACTTTAGCTTTACGGAAATTTTGGTTTTAGGCGAGAAAAACCCTGGGAGTTAGTAGATAGGCTTTAATAATAAAATGTGGAGGAAAATGACACAAGTGGAGTGTGTGGTGTAGTGGCAAAGTGAAGCCACATAAGAGACAAGGGGGTGACGCCACAAGCAAGGAAGGAGGTCCAAGGTTCAAGTCTTGGCTCTTGCATTTTGGTTTTCTTTTTACATGGACCTTAGTATTTGGCTATAGATTTATATTTGGCTGCGCATGATTTAAGACACAAGAGGAGCTTGTGGCCAAGTGGTTAGCAGCGTGGATTATGTTGCAAGGGAGCCTGGGTTCGAATCTCATGAAAAGCAAGGGAGTATTTATTTTGCGAATTGGACGGGAAGAGTTTGAGTTGGATTTAAACTCTGCTGATAGAAGGATCCCACATCGAAAAGATACAAAGAAGGAAGGTGAGAAGCTAGCTATATATATAGCATTCTAGGAGGAGGATGAATACACCTTGGAGGGCGTTTGGGCACAGGAGTGGTCGGAGCGCAGATTAGCACCAGATTCCTATCAGGTGTGTAGTTCTCTCTACTCTAGTTGTAGAGCGGCAAATGCCGAAGTACCGGTCACGGTAATAGTAGCCACACGAGCGTGCGAGCGCACGTGTGGGGATTCGACGCCATAGTTGAGGCCATCAGTAGTTTTCTTGTGGGTTGAGGCAGCTTGGGCCACAATGGGCCGAAGTGGGCCCAATAGGCCCGTAGGCCCAATTGAATAAAATTGTATGATGGTGTAGTATATAGTGAACTAGACTAGGTGAATCTCATATACGTGGCTAGATTTGTGTTAGGTGGGCCACACGAGCGTGTGGGCCCGAATGGGCTAAAATCGGGTTTTAGGCCCAATAGTCCAGTACGACTGGAAATGGTAGTTGAGTCACTCGGGGCGACATTAGGCCTTCGAAAAGGCCATTGCAGGTGTGAAATTACTAAAATACCCTCGATAGGTAAATTACGAAAATACCCTTGCTAGGTAAAATTACGATTACACCAGTTTGGTATCAGAGCCCAGTTTTAAACTCTCGGCCTGTGGGCTAATGCCCAAAACGTTTTCAAGACGAGCCCAAATGATTTTCTAATGAAATAAGCAGGTTTTCTGGCATGGCACCTAAGTCTACGACCCACAGTCCACTAGGTAAGTATCCCTAACTATCTGTGTGATTATATGATTTATGGATTATGAAAGGGGAGAAAAGGCATGGAACGTAGAATAGCATGATAGGAACTTGAACCCTAGGACTAGTCTACTCAAACACAAACACATAAGACTTAAGGAACGTTAAACAAACCTATGGCTAAGTCACTGAGTTAGGGTGTGGTAACCCCTGTACGCATGTCTAGGATTGGATTCGGAAGAGCTTGGTATTTAAGCAGTCCTAGTAACTCACCTCCTCTTCGCAGGAATCCTACCTGGTGCGTAGCTTCGGTTCACCCTAACCCAAAGGGCTCAGTTGGTGTGGCAACCTCTGTGCGCATGTCTAGGAATGGTTTCGGTGGGAGCTTGGTATTTAAGCAGTCCGCGTGACTCACCTCCTCTCCACTCAAATCATGCCTGGTGCGTAGCTTTGGTTCACCCTGACCAAGAGGGCTCAGTCATAGGTAAAACACAAGGACTAAAACCCGAAAGGAAACTAACCGTGTTTTTATTAAAAAAAAAAACAAAACTCTAGTTTTAAAACTCTTAAAACTTTCTTTTAAGTTTGTGAAAACCATCTTTGCCAAATTTTCTAAAGAACTTCTGATTTATGAAAATTACAAAAATACCCTTGGTGGCAAAATTACCAAAATGCCCTTGGCTTATAAAATGTCCAACTACTCAACAGTTTTACCAAAATTTCATTACTTTATAAATGATCAAAAACTCTAATTTGCAAACTATCAAAAATACCTTGATTTTGAAAAAAGTTACAAAATTGCCCCTAACTTACAAAATTACCAAAATAACCCTGATTTCCAAAATTTTTGCAACATCACTGTTTTGGAAAGTACAATTCTCAAAAAGAACCCTCAAAGTTTTGCAACTCTTAAAATATCCCTGATTTAGTAAATTTTACAAATTTACCCCGATTTGTGAAAAATTATCGAAATACCCCCGAGGTCTAAAATTGCCGAAATACCCCCGAATTTTAAAATTTTTCCAAAATACCCTGGGAACTTAAAATTTCCAAAATACTTGTCGGCAAATCACCAAGAAACTTTTTCTTTTGAAAAATTACGAAAATACCCCTATAGGACAAAATTACGAAAATACCCTTGGGTAGTAGGAAGGCGACAACAATGAAAACTACAACGTTTCTCTGAATGAACGGAAGTTCATACTTGTTTGATGAATGAATGAATGAATGGAAAGACTGTGTGCATGTATGAATACGAAAGAACCACTCCTAAAACTCTGTCATAAAACTCCTTCGCGGGTAAACAAGTGGAGTGTTTGGTGTAATGGCAAAGTGACGCCACATAAGAGGCAAGGGGATGACGCCATAAAGGAGGAAGGATGACTGTGTCAGAACCCGTTAGATCAGGTCAAGGTTCTGACAATGAGATACCACCGCCACCACCACCCCCAACTGTTGGTGTTGAGCAACAAGCTCAGACGGGGAAGATCTTTGTGTCGCAGTCGTCTTTGCGAGTTTTGGAATTGGTGGCTGGTGCAGGTGGAAATTGGGGAGCACGTAAGTCTGTGCCGAAACGGCTCTGAGCTAATGGAGCGGATATGTTTCGAGGAGTACCTAGAGTGGCACCTAGTACAGCTGAGTACTGGTTGGAAGCAACGGAGCGCATCATGGATGAGATTGATTTGACCTCTGAGGAAAAGTTGAAAGGGATGGTGGCACTGTTATGCGATGAAGCGTATCAGTAGTGGTTAACTGTTCGGGATGGTGCCACGACTGAGGATCTGACCTGGGAATATGTTAAGGAAGCATTTCAGAAGAAATATGTGGGAACCAGGTATGCAGATGAGCAAAGGAAGGCTTTTCTGGGGCTGGTGCAAGGGAGCAAGTCTGTTGCGGAATATGAAGCTGAATTCCTGAGGTTGAGCCGCTATGCTCGAGGGGTAGTGGCAACTGAGCATGAGCGCTGTGTCCGCTTTGAGGACGGATTGAGGGACGATCCGAGATCGCTGATAGCACAAAGATCGTGAGCGGGAGTTCTCTGCTTTGGTAGAAAAGGCCAAGGTGGCCGAGGGAATTAAGGATTCTACCAAGCAGGCTGTGGATAGGAATAAGCCCAAAAGAGGTTTTGGACCATCTGGAAAGGTTCATAAGAGGCCTAGAATTAACGGGCCGCTAAATCAGCAAGCTGGTACAGGATGGCAGTATCGTCCTTGTGAGCATTGTGGAAAGAAGCACTTAGGGGAGTGCTGGACAAAGACGGGAGGATGTTTTCGGTGTGGGTCCAAGGACCATATGCTCAAGAATTGTCCTAAGAAACCAGATGAAAGTCGACCAGCAGCTCAGAATGTTAGTCAGGCTGGTAGAGGAGGACAACAGCCTCAACGAGCTCGTGGTTCGAATAATAGAGGTAATGGTGCTGGCAGAGGACGTGGAACACATGGCAGAGGTGCTGTTAATGCTGAGGCAAGGCAACCGGGTTTGGTTTATGCGGTTCACCGGAGGGAAGATGGAGACGCGCTGGATGTTATAACCGGTACATTCTTTATTTCTGACAAGCCCTATTTTGCTCTAATTGATGTGGGCTCGACCCATTCATATGTTGCGTATAGTGTAGTGGAAACACTAGACCTAGACTCTAAACTCTCTAATAGGTAGATGACTGTAGTAAGCCCATTAGGCCAAACTGTAGTGGTAGATAAGATCTTTCGGAATGTACCCCTAGAGATTCAAGGAGTGAACTTTCGGGCTGACTTAATGGAGTTACCCTTCAGAGAGTTTGAACTTATACTCGGAATAGACTAGCTAGTAGAACACCGAGCCGTGTTGGATTGTGCGGCTGAACGAATGGAACTAAGGACCTCGGAGGATGAAGTAGTAGTAATGGTTGGAGAAAGGAGGAACTACTTGTCTAACGTAGTTTCGGCGCTGAAGGCGGAGAAAATGGTTAAGAAAGGGTGCAAGGCATTCCTAGCCTTCGTAAGTGCGATGGGTGGAAAGGAAGAAGGTGTTAGCGGGGTTAGAATGGTCAAGGACTTTGAGGATGTATTTCCGAAGGAACTACCAGGAATACCCCCAGATAGGGAGGTGGAATTTGGAATAGATTTGATACCGGGAACAGCTCCTGTGTCAATCGCTCCATACAGAATGGCGCCAAAGGAGTTAGTGGAGCTCAAGGCTCAAATCCAAGAGTTGTTGGATCGTGGGTTCATCCAACCCAGTGTTTCTCCATGGGGAGCACCGGTCCTATTTGTGAAGAAGAAGGACGAAACTATGCGTATGTGCATAGATTACCGTCAGTTGAATAAGCTGACCATTAAGAACAAGTATCCTTTGCCAAGGATCGATGACTTGTTCGATCAGCTAAAGGGGGCCGCAGTGTTTTCAAAGATCGACTTAAGGTCGGGATATCATCAGCTGAAGGTGAAGGAGGCTGATATCCATAAGACCGCTTTTAGGACAAGATACGGCCATTTTGAGTTTATGGTGATGCCGTTTGGGTTGACGAACGCTCCAGCCGCGTTCATGGACATGATGAATCGGGTTTTCCAACCCTATTTGGATAAGTTCATCGTTGTGTTCATCGATGATATCTTGGTGTACTCTAAGTCTAAAGAGGAGCACGATGAACATCTCCGAGTTGTGCTGCAACTGTTAAGGGAAAAGAAGCTTTATGCCAAATTCAGCAAGTGTGAATTTTAGATAGGTCTGTAGCTGAAATCCGAAGTTTCTTAGGTTTGGCAGGCTATTACAGAAGCTTTGTGGAAGGGTTCTCGTCTATAGCCACGCCTTTGGCAAAGTTGCTAAGGAAGGAAGTACCCTTTGAATGGACTAATAAGCAGCAGGAGAGCTTTGAAAAGCTTAAAAGGTGTTGACTAAGCTTGGTGTTAATTCAAATGGAGGCGTGAAAAGATTTTGTGGTGTATCAGGACGCTTAGCATACTGAGGTTAGGGTCAGTATGCTAATGCAAGATGGAAAAGTGGTCGCTTATGCGTCTTGGCAGTTAAGGCCTCATGAGGTTAACTACCCAACTCATGACTTGGAACTGGCAGTAGTGGTTTTCGTCCTTAAGGTTTGGAGGCACTACCTTTATGGAGAAAGGTCAGTTATCTACACAGACCACAAAAGTCTTAAGTACTTGTTGACTCAGAAGGAGTTGAACTTGAGGCAACGAAGGTGGGTGGAATTGTTGAAAGACTAAGATTGTTCGATAGAATATCATCCGGGCAAGGCGAATGTGGTAGCTGATGCCCTAAGTAGGAAGGTTGTGTCGGATCTAAGGGCTTTGTTCGGTCACTTAAGTCCAGATAATGACTAAGCTTTGTTGGCGCACTGCAAGTCAAGCCCACATGGCTGAATGAGGTGAAAAGGGGACAGTTGGCTGATAAGGACCTAAGTGCTAAGTTACAGCAAGTACAGAATGGAGAATTAAAGGATTATGGCATCATTGATGGAGTATTGTGCTACAAAGGAAAAGTCTGTATGCCGAAGGACGAGGAGTTAAGACAAAGGATTCTTCGGGAGGCGCATGGTAGCCCTTATGCTAAGCATCCCGGAGGCAGTAAGCTGTATAAAGAGCTAAGGGAACAATTTTGTGGTCTAATCTTAAACAAGAAGTTACTGAATTCGTGGGAAAATGTCTGACGTGTCAGCAAGTTAAGGCTGAATACCAAGTCCCATCGGGATTGCTTCAACCAATCGAAATTCCACAATGGAAGTGGGAGAGAATTACCATGGACTTTGTTAGTGGGCTTCCCCTTACGCCTACTAAGAAGGACTCGGTATGGGTGATAGTGGACCGTTTGACCAAATCCGCGCACTTTATTCCGGTGAGAGTCGACTATTCTCTTCAGAAGTTAGCCAAGTTATATGTGGCGGAGATCTTAAGGCTACATGGAGTACCAATATCGATCATCTCCGATAGGGACCCAAGGTTTACGTCTCGGTTTTGGAAGGCACTTCATCAAGCTTTAGGCACTAAGTTGGACTTCACTATGGCTTTTCATCCACAATCAGATGGGCAGTCTGAACGAGTTATACAAGTGTTGGAGGATATGCTGAGAGGCTGTGTGATGGATTTCCGAGGAAGTTGGGAAGATTACTTGCCTCTAGCTGAGTTCGCCTACAACAACAGCTATCAGGCTAGCATTCAGATGGCACCATATGAAGCATTGTATGGTAGGAAGTGTAGAACACCTACTTATTGTACTGAGTTAGGAGAACATCGAGTTTTGGGTCCAGAGTTAGTGGCAGAAATTGAAGAGAAGGTTGAGTTAATTCGGGCACGGTTGAAGGAAGCCTCTGATAGGCAGAAGTCATATGCAGACCTCAAGCGGAAGGAAATAGAGTTTGAAGTTGGAGAACGAGTGTTCCTGAAAGTCTCGCCTTGGAAGAAGGTTATGAGGTTCGGTTGCAAAGGGAAGTTAAGCCCAAGGTTTATAGGGCCCTATCGAGTACTGAAGTGAGTTGGGCCAGTGGCATACCAATTGGAGTTGCCACCAGAGTTGCAGCAGATGCACGACATATTCCATGTATCCATGCTACGTCGCTACCGATCGGATCCATCTCATGTGGTACCTGTTGAAGAGGTGGAGCTAAGGCCAGACTTATCCTACGAGGAAGAGCCGATTCGGATCTTAGAACGTGATGTGAAAGTACTACGAAGGAAGTCAGTTCCTCTAGTCAAAGTGTTATGGTGCAATCATGGATCGGAAGAAGCTTCGTGGGAGTCAGAAGAGACAATGCGACAGCAATACCCTCAATTATTTTAGTTAGGAAATTTCGAGGACGAAATTATTTTAAGAAGGGTAGAACTGTAACATCCTAGAAAGGGCCTATGCATTTTCTATAACACCCCAAACCCGGCCCATACGCCATGACCGAATTTAGAATGCCACTGCGGAAAACGTTTGAAAACTATTTTGACTTAGAGTGAAAACATGAAAATTTAATGTCTTTACTAAAACATTATATTTTTAAAATTCCAAATAAAATTAAGTTGCTAATATAGATTTTTAATATAGATTTTTAAAACATAAGTTGCTAAAAATAAAACATTTTCAAATAATAATATAATCGACAATCCAACTTAAAAGTTAATAAAAATCCTTAAATACTTAAAAGGGCCCTTATTACAATAACCAAATACTTGCAAATGCTGAGAATATAAAATATATAAAATAAGGAAAATAACTTCTGCATGGGCCACCTTGTATCCACTCCAACCCGGTCCAAGCTTTATGCATTACCTGTAAGGTTTGAGAAAAATTGGGTGAGTCAACAGACTCAGTGCATAGCTATTACACATGTCCCCACATATGGGCTTGGCCCAATTCCACACAGTCCACATACATAAATATGCAAAATGAAGCCCAACCCAACCTAGTGTCCATCCGTTACACCTACATTAGCAGACTCCCTGCCCAAGGCCGTGGCTAATCCACCGGTCACATAGTGATCCACATATCTTACCTTGGCAGACTTGCTGCCCAAGGCTGTGGCTAAGCCACTGATCACATAGTGGTCCACATATCTGTATCCATGAGGTGACTCGAGGTCATCCTCAATCTACGGTGATGCACACAGCTATCATCCGCCGAGATGTGGCACCTAGCCAACACCTCCCTTGATGAAGCACATAGCTAACATCAAGCGCCAATGTAGCACAAGGCTAACATTAGACCACGTACATAAAGTACACCCTTTCCTTCGATAGTCACATCCCAAGTCCCATGCATATATATATGTGTATCATGGCAACATATCACTTGAACAATAATGCATCACATGCCATCACATTTCATATATTCATCAATGATCATTTAATATCGTAATTCACTGACCTCAGTATTCGATCACCCACCACGGGTATTCACAATCTTAGCCCTTAATTCGGCTACCATTAACATCATATCACATATACATAAATACAACACATACACACAATCAAGAGACAGTGCGATAACTACGCACCTGATAACAGTGAGAACTATACTTTCCCACTCGTCGATACCTAAATATTTATCACTCTTGATTAGAACACTAATATTCATAAAACTATATAAATGGTAAGTAATAAAAATCCTTACCCTCGGAATCCCGAACAACAACTTATGCGATTTCACTCCAATTGATGGTTCATAACCCAATGAAGAACCACGAACAAACAATGGCTCGGGGTAACGAACAACTTCAAATAATTGATTTTCGCCAGCAGAGGGTCCACATCCTGGTGGAAAGTCTCGGACTCCCGACACAGCCCTTCGTTTGAAATTTAAGGGTATAGCAGAACCACCCCTCTTCCACACACTATAAACTACTCTTTTCAAACCCATATGAATGCCCAAAATCCCAAAGCGGTTGTCAAAGAATTGAGGCTTAGAACGATTGCTTCCAAAGTCCCGAAGAGTCTATCTTTCAAGACAGATTGAAGAAAACCAAATGAAAACCTACCCTTGTTGATTTTTGGCCAAGACAGTTCAAAAAGAGAGAGGGAAGTTTCGGCAATATGGTTGATTTGTAATAACAAAAAGGATTCGACTATAGTAGAGAAAGAGAAAGGAAAAGGAAGAAGAAAGAAATTGCAATGGGAGAGGAATGTTTTCGATTTTGAGTAAAAGTGGAAGAAAGAAAAAGAGAAATGGAGGGAAGGAAGGTTCAGCTAACCACTAAAGATGAATAAAGAAATGAAGGAAAAAGAGTTAGTTTTAGGCTTCCAAGAGAATAAAATATGATAGAGACTCAAATGAATATTCGGCCAAATGCCTAATAGAAAAAATTCGGCAAACCACAATGGTCCTTTCGGCTTTGACACTAAACAAGAAAACAATGCCAAAACTAAAACAAAAATTGTACCAAATGCCCAAGACACAATCGGCTAAGGAGGAAGACTTTTGGAGAGGAAAAGTAAAATGCAAAGGATGCACAAATTGCAAGACTTGACCAACTAAACCCCCCCAAATTCCTATCAACATTCGGCCAACCCCCCTAGACACCCATACCGTCCACATTCATGTCAAACTTTCTACACAAAACTTTCCATAGCATATCACCTTACAACATGCCTTATGTTCTCACATCAACCTTTAAACCAATGATTTCTTTCCCAAACATCAAGCTTACCTAAACTATCATTCAACTCACCATAAAAATATAAAGTCCAACCTACCAAAGCCTCCAACAAAAATGGTCAACCCTCCCCCTAGACCAAAATGCCATCCACATACATGGACTAATGGCCATAGAAGAGTTTCCAAAACATCACCCCATACTTCAAGCCTTATGCCCCCTTATCCTACCATAACTCCTTGATTCCATACCATAAATAAGTACTTGCCTTATTCCTTAGTCTACTATCCAAAAATAATAAAGTCCATCCTTACCATAAGTAAAATTTGACCAACACATGCCATACAAAAATTAAAAGTCACCTTAATGTCATCCATGGGATTCAAACCTCTTCCCTCATACAATTACTCATGTGCCAACACCACTTTACTACTTGCTCACTTATGCTAACATTAAACACTTAAATTAACTTAAGCATCATAATCACTTAATCCACTTCACTAAATTCTCCATACTAAAAATTATTCTAAACCAATTAATTCCAAGCCTTCACAAGACTAAATTAAGCACACAATAAAATCATACCTAAATTAACACAAGCAACAAGATGATACTCAAATTTTTCCTAAAGCTCAAGGCCCAATCGGCCCAATCTTACTAGGCCCAATTTCGGGATGTTACATTTTCGATTTAATTGTACGAAATGACATGTCTTAAGTTTTATGAATACATTTTTAACATTTTTGGAAACCTAGAAATGCATGGAAATGAAAATGGAAATGAAAAGTTTTGGAAACCTGGAAATGTAAGGAAATGATTCAATAATGGAAAGTAAACATTTCTGGAAACTTGGAAATGTAAGGAAATGTCAAGTTTACAGAGCCGATCGAAAATTTTTGGAAACTTAGAAATGACCTAGAAATGACGAGTTTTGAGGTTTAAAAGGGGAAATTAAGGCAAGGTGGCCTTAAAAGAAAAAGTTTGTGAAATTTGACACACAAACAGGCTTGGAAAAGTGGCCTGAAGATGTCACTTAGGGCCTATGGAAATGGCGCCATATGCAAGAGGAATGGGCCTGAGTTCGAGTCCCTTGGGAAGCAAATAAAGGAGGTTTAATTTTTGCTTCCAAAAGACTGAGGTGGACGGCACATGCTTCTAGAAAGGAGATGTTTTATTTTCATAAATATTCGATTAAAAAGGTGATAAATAAAGGATTTTTAAATTGGATTATTTTGAAGAGATAAATGTTGGATTAAACTCTTTTATTTATGATAATTAAAGGATAAAGTTATCAGATAGAGGAGTGGTGGCCAAGTAAGGGACTCCTTAGATGATAATTTCGGCTATAAAAGAAAGGAAGGAGGGCTACTCATTAATTTTTGCTTCCTCCTCTCTCTGCCGAATTCTTAGTGCTCTCCTCTCTTCTTTTCTTTTTTTTGTCAAGCCGAAATTAAGTAATTGTTGGAACCTAGCCGAATATTTTCCTCTCCATTAGAAACCATAGCCGAATCTCCCTGTGAATCTAAGCAAGGAAGCAGTCGACTGAAGTATTAAGAGGATCTCTCGGGTTTCTACAACTGTCGACTACAATGAGGAATATTTCGGGATCTAAGGTAAGAAACTATAAGATCCAAAGGTCTTGTTTTAAGTTTCAATGTTAGATTAAACCTAACATGTGATTATAGGAATTTCGACATCTCTAGGAAAGCAAGGATATTTTTCGGGAGTTGAGATCACAAGGTATGTGGCCAAGGCCTATTTTAAGTATTTGGATTTATTCCCAAAAGCCGAAACTAACCTATGATGTGTTTTAATGTTGGCCGAATGCAAGAAGGAATACAACAAAGTTTTGGGACTTGATTCTTAAGTCAATCGGCAACAAGGTAGGTTTTCAGTATACAAATCCTACTAGGATTTGGTTTTAAAGCCAAAAAAGGTTTATTAATATGTTTAAATGATTGGCCGAATATAGGAGTTAAGGATCTAAATCAGTAGATCGGTTCTTCGAGATTTCAAGGACTTCGTTAAACGAATCAGGTGTGTACCCCACACTAGCTTTTAATATGATTATGGTAATTTGTAATATGTGCATATGGATAAGGTACCGTGTTATGGTACAAAGTACTCAGGTATGTTTCCTACTTCCACTAGGATTATGAAATATGTTATTTATAACATGTGAAACTTTATAAGAATGTGAATCTAAGTATGATATGCATGATATGGATAATATGGGTCATTCGGGATATATGAAAAAGGGGAAGTGAATGTAATGACTACGGTCTCACTATCTGAATGTGGTGACTTGGTCACATTATCTCGAATGTGGTAACCGGTTACATTATCTCGAATCTGTGTCTCTTGACACAATTATATCTGGTAGCTATGCCACAAATTTTATATGGGCGATGAGCACGTCGACTGCAGCGACTGCCTGCGATGGTGTGTAGCGGATGTGCAGGTTGGTACGGGGATGTGTAGCGGATGGCACCTAGGTTTGGGTTTGGGTTGCATCATCATTTTTATCTGTTATATGAATAAGTATTTGATATGAAAATGTATGCCTGATCTATTGAATTTTAGTGTTGTGTACACATTGAGTCTGTTGACTCACCCCATTGTGGGACTATTTTTCAGGTGACGATCAATAATGGACCGGGTTTGGTAGAAGCTTAGGGATGCCATGCTCAGCTTGAAGTTTTATTCAATATGGAAATTTAATTTTTATTTTAGTAGTTTAGAATTTTATTTTGGGATTTTACTTGATGTAATAAGGCCATAAGTTACAATTCTTTACTTTTATTTTTTAATTACTATGTTACGAATTATTTTCAATTAAAGTTAAGTAAAATTTATTCTTTAAAAAATAAACCCTAATTGTTTTGTCACCTTGATTAATTGGATTTTAAAATAAGATAAATGGGTTTTTTATTTTTTAACTCAAGCCCAGCCCAAAACAATATTTCTTTCAAAACACACTATTTTTCCCAAAGTACAAAAGAACTTTGAAACCGGTTTACTTAAGGAACATACCAGATCCGGTTCAGGCTCGTGGGTCGGGTTTGGGGTATTTCAAAGGTAATAATAGAAGAAGGTAATATATCTATAATAAAGAAGAAGGGTATTCTCTAGAAGAATCAAACCGTATAATTAAAGAACGTATCTTCTACCTATGTACAAAATCATAATAGTGTATGAATGTAAGAACAACAGTATTTTGTTTCTATGGGCCTCTAGAATAGGTATGGTTAAGGAATCATAATAGTGTAGAGTGAAGGACCTGAGTAATGTATCAAGATGCGAAAAGTAAGGCATGATTTTAGAAGTTAAGGGTGACATTAAGAGTATGAAGAATCGCACTCTAGAAAGGCTTTCACTAGAGATAGGTTGAAGAACAAAGGAAAATGGTGACAGGCTGAACTACCAAATGAGAAATACAAAAAAAAAAAAATGAATGCCAAAATTTGGTGTTTATCTTACTAAGTTCTTATGAACTTACCAATGTGCTTTGTAACAGACCGATTTTGGGTCTAGCCGAAACAGTGATTTCGGGACCTCAAATCTGACGTAGTAAAATTTGATTTTATTGTATTTTTATGGTCTACAGTTTTATGGAATGATTTCGTGAAAATTTCCTTCGAAAATTCTAACGTTTGGGCACTTAGTTTAGTTAAAAAGACTAAATTGCAAAAAGTGCAAAATGTGTGTGCTAGAAGCTAGAGGTGTCTAATTGCTATGAAACTTTAAATTAAAGGTCCTTATATGCTAATTAGACCATTGGTTAAGTTAGTGGACAAAAATGGACATGAAGTAAGAGAATTTTGATGTTTTAAGTTAGGGGCATTTTCGTCATTTGGCTAATTAAATGAATTATAAGAAAATTATAAGAAAATTTTTGCTCATCTTCTACCCCTTGGTCGAATTTTACAAGAGGAAGACATAGCTGGGGGTTTTCAAGCTTCCAAGCTTGATTATCAAGAAAAACAAAGTTTGGACCTAGAAAGAGGGAAAAATAAAGTGCTTGACGATTAGGTCCATTTTCACTATTTTTGTACCGAGGTCAGTTCGTATGCAAATAATGCAATGTTATATTTGTATTTTAATGTTTTGATATTGCATGAAATGTATGATTGATTCTATGAGTATTTTCGATGAAGTTCCGACAAGAATAAAATCCCGGTTGAACCTTAGGAATAAATTAGGATACAAGTGACATGTCACTAGGAGCCCATGTGGTTCTGTAATTTATGTGTCCCAGGTGCTGGTCCTTTACGTCCTACCAGTGGCTGGGTATACCTGCATATGTTGTGGATACCGACACTGGTGTCAAGAAACTCACAGCGTAGGCTGCGTGTCGACCAACGACTTGTGTGAAGCGAGCAGGATAGATCGAGAGCGAGCTTATTAGTGTTATGAGATTTGTGGTAGCATTGGCTACATATGTGGTGCTTATGTGCAAAGTTTCCGTGTATCTAGTAGTATTCCAAGTGGTTCAACGGACATGTCAAAGACGAGAAAGTATGTGATTATGTTACGAGTTGGTACAGGTATTTACGAAAAACTCAAAGGAAATGAATTCGATATATGATGAACTATTGGTAAGAATGTGAATTAGTATGTTATGTTCATGAGGTTTTAATGACATTTAGGTTGATATACGTATGTTACTTATATGGAAATTATATGGTTAATGTTGTTCATTATTTGCATATAATCTTACTAAGCTATATAGCTTACTCCCTTTCCTTTCCCTTGTCTTATAGGTCACCAAGCTAGCTCAGGATTGGAGATCATCTGAGATCCATTCATACTATCAACTATTATTTTTGGTACCAATGAATTCAACATTTTGAATTATGGCATGTATAAGGGACTTGGTCATTTTGTTATGTGTCGTAATTGATTTGGCCAAATGTGTTGGCTTATATTGGTTGAAAGTTCATTTTGTAAATGGCCATTGAAATTGGTTAATGTTGGTATAAGCAATTTATATGATGATGTCTTTCATGGATGTGAGAATTTACATGGTATGAGTTGATAAGTATGTAACATTTGTGTGTGATAGATGGTAGCCTGTGAATGATGTGTTGATATCTTGGTTGTGGCTGATTTGATTGTATGTATATGCCTGATTTGGTGCTATGTTATATGGTGTAGGTGTATGTATTAAAGGGTGGCAAAATGGCTTGGTAAATAGCCTTATTTTTGTCCACACAGATAGACAGATGGGATTGTGTCTAGGCCGTGTGTACACACGGCCTACCCCATGGGCATGTGTTCCCGCTGTGTGTCCCTTGCACCTTAATTTTGAGAAGCAGATTGTCTAGAATATAGCACACGGGCAGAGACACAGGCGTGTGTCTTGGCCGTGTGATCTCTCCACCTATTTTATGAAAATTATGAAAATTAAATCAACAAAACAGCCTAGCACACGGGAGTGTGGCACGGCCGTGTGGCACAAGTCAGAGAGCACCCTATTTTGAACACAGCCTGTAACACGAGCGTGTTTAAGGGTCCAATGGGTGTGTCCCTTGGGCCACACGGGCGTGTGGGTCCTGTAACATGAAAATTTTTTTTAGTTTTGTAAAATCTTCTAAAGTTCTCAGTTTAGTCCCGAACCACCCCCAAAGCATGTATTGAGCCTTGTAGGCTCATTTTAAGGACGATATGAATGTGTATGAAAATTTTTAATTTGAATGGAAATTTGTGACTCAAAAATGTATGTTTGCTTGTGCTTATGTCTGGTAATCCCTCGTACCCTATTCTGGTGTTGAATACAGGTATGGGGTGTTACATTTAGTGGTATCAGAGCTACGGTTTAGTCAATTCTCGGACTAACATAGCGTATGTAAAAGTCTAGCTATATATGCCATAAATGAACTATGATAGTGTGAAAGAGCATAATTCTGGCTCAAAAACTCGATCAGGGTATTTGATGAATTGTCATGCACACTGGATGAATGTCTGAAATGTGTTGTGTCACTTCTAAGAGATTCAGCATACCGGTGGTGGAAAACCCTTGTGTCAGTAGTACCGAGAGAGGGGGTTAATTAGGAATTCTTCCAAGCTGAGTTTAGGAAGAAATATATCAAGCTGAGTTCTTGGAGCTGAAACATGGCCGAATATCAGTAACGGAGTATGAGCGAGAGTTTGTTAGGCTCAGTAAGTATGCTCAACAATGTGTTTCCACTGAGGGTATCATGTGTAAAAGGTTCAAAGATGGGTTGAATGAGGATATCCGATTGTTAGTTGGAGTTCTTGCGCTGAAGAAATTTGTGGTACTATTAGGTCGAGCTTATAAGGCTGAAAAATTAAGCAAAGCGAAGAGGAAAGCTGAGTCTGCGGCTGGAGATATAAGAAAAAGGCCGATAAGTAAGTCATTTCAATCTCAACGTAAGAAATCGAGAGATTTGTATGTTCGATTGAGTGCTTCAGCTGGGTACCCCAATAGAGATCGTGGCAAAAAAGTACTCGGGTTCTAAAGCCCAAACTACATCAGTAGCAAGCGTTGGTAACACCAAGTCTGGTAGGCCTGAATGTCTACACTGTGGCAGACAACACCTGGATCGAATGTAGAATGTATGACCGAGCTTGTTTTAAGTGCGACTCTCACGACCACTTTATTAAAAATTGCCTAGAAATAGTTGAAAAAGATAAGTTTTAGATTGCAAGATCAGGCAACACTGCCTCTAAAGGGAAACCACCAAGGAACATGGGAAATGCAGCTAGTAGTAAAGGTGTGACAAAAGATACAGCTGTAAGATTTGAGGCCAGGGCACCTGCTAGAGCCTATGCTATCCGTGCTCGTGAAGAAGCAACATCTCCCGATGTTATCACTGGTACTTTTTGTCTCTATAATGCTAATGTAGTTCCATTGATTGATCCTGGATCGACTCATTCTTATATTTGCATGAAATTGGTAGATAGTAAGAACTTGCTTGTTAAGTTTACTAAATTTCTGATTAAAGTGTCAAACCCCTTAGGTAAATATGTGCTAGTTGATAAAGTTTGCAAGAATAGTCCATTGATGATTCGAGGTCACTATTTTCCAGCTGATCTAATGTTGTTTCTATTTGCTGAGTTTGATATCATTTTGGGTATGGATTGGTTGACACTGGATGATGTTGTAGTGAATTGTAGACGGAAAATTATTGAATTGAAATGTGAAAATGGTTAAATTCTTCGAAATGATTCAGATGAGTTAGGTGAGTTACCTATTGTGATTTCTTCAATGACTGCCTAAAGATATGTGAGAAAGGGTTGTGAAGCTTATCTAGATTATGTGTTGAATACAAAAGTGTCTGAATTGAAAATTGAATCAGTACCAGTAGTTAGTGAATATCAGGATGCTTTTCTAGAAGAGTTGCTTGGGTTGTCACCGATTAGAGAAGTTGAGTTTGGTATTGATTTAGTACTAGAGACTTCACCTATATCGATAGCCCCGTATAAAATGGCTCCAACTGAGTTAAAGGAATAGAAGTCTTAGTTACAAGAATAGATGTATACGGGATTTACGAGACCGAGTTTTTCTCTATGGGGTGCACTGGTGTTATTTATCAAGAAGAAAGATGGATCCATGAGACTCTGTATCAACTACCGACAGCTTAACAAGGTGACTTTAAAGAACAAGTATCCTTTGCCAAGAATCGACGACGTGTTTGATCAGTTGAAAGGGGCAACAATATTTTTGAAGATTGACTTGAGGTCTGGTTATTACCAGTTGAGAGCTAAAGAGTAAGACGTGCCGAAAACTGCTTTCAGAACAAGGTACGGGCACTATGAATTTCTTGTCATGCCTTTCGGACTAAGTAATGCTCATGCTATTTTTATGGACTTGATGAATCAAATTTTTTGACAGTATTTAGATGAGTTTGTGGTTGTGTTCATCGATGACATCCTGATTTATTCTAGAGACAAGTCTGAGCATGCCGAGCATTTAAGAACTGTATTGCAGACTTTGAGAGATAAGAAATTATTTGCTAAATTCAGTAAAAGTGATTTTTGGCTCCAAAAAGTCAGATTCTTAGGACATATTGTCTCTGGAGACACTATTCTAGTTGATCTGAGTAAGATATCGGCAATTGTTGATTGGAAACCACTGAAGAATGTATCAAAGGTCAGAAGCTTTTTGGGCTTAGGCAGTTATTACCGATGTTTTGTCAAAGGATTTTCGATGATTGCTACTCCAATGACTAAGCTGTTGCAAAAAGGTTAAGTTTGAATGGTCCGAAAAATGTCAGCAATGTTTTGAGAAGTTGAAAGCATTGTTGAACGAGGCAACAGTTTTAGTGCAACCTGAACCGAGAAAGGAGTTTGTGATTTATAGCGATGCGCCACTGAATGGATTAGGATGTGTGCTGATGCAAGAGGGCAAAGTGATAGCTTATGCCTCGAGACAATTGAAACTGCACAAGAAGAGTTATCCGACGCACTATTTGGAATTGGCCGCCATTGTTTTTGCTTTGAAAAATTGGCATAATCACTTGTACGGTGAGAAATTCCACATTTATACCGATCATAAAAGTTTAAAGTATTTGTGAACTCAGAAAGATCTAAATTTGCAGCAACGGAGATGGCTCGAGATACTAAAAGATTATGAGCTAGTGATTGAATACCATCCCGGGAAGGCAAATGTAGTCGCAGATGCTTTAAGTAGAAAGTCCTTATTTGCTTTGAGAGCTATGAGCACGAGATTGACTTTGTCTAATGATGGTTCAATTTTGGCCGAGTTGAGAGCTAGATTGATATTTCTTCAATAGATTTGTAAAGCTCAAAAAAGTGATAGTGAATTGCAAGCTAAAAGAACTCAATGTGAATCGAGTAATGATTCGGACTTTCGGATTGGTTTGGGTGGTTGTTTGACTTTTTGAGATAGAATTGTTTGATTTTTTGAGATAGAATATGTTTACCAAAAAATGATGAACTTATTTAGAAAATTTTACCCGACGCACACAGTGGTTGCTTATCAGTTCATCCGGGTAGTACAAAAATGTATAATGATTTGAAGAAATGGTATTAGTGGTCAGGTATGAAACGGGATATTTTGGAGTTTGTTTTGAGATGTTTAGTTTGTCAAAAAGTAAAGGCCGAACACCAAGTACCTTCGGTCTTACTTCAATCGGTCATAGTACCCGAGTAAAAATGGGACAAATTTGCGATGCCTTTCATAACGGGTTTGCCTTTGATTCTAAAAAAGAAAGATGTCGTTTGGGTCATTGTTAATATGTTAGCAAAATCGGCTCATTTTATATTGGTACGTACCGATTACTCACTTGATAAGCTAGCTGAATTGTACATTGCTGAAATTGTGAGATTACACGAAGTAACTATTTCTATTATTTCGGATAGAGATCCGAGGTTTACTACATGATTCTAGAGAAGATTTAAGAAGCTTTGGGTACAAAGTTGAACTTTAGTATCGCAATTCATTCGTAAACTGATGGCCAATCTGAGGGAACGATTCAGGTTCTCAAAGATATGCTTCGCTGTTGTGTTTTGGAGTTTGAAGGTAGTTGGGAAAAATATCTACCCTTAGTCCAATTTGCTTATAACAACAGTTTTTAGTTGAGTATAAATATGGCATCGTATGAGGCATTGTATGGCCACAAGTGTCGAACTCCATTGTATTGGACAGAGCTTCATAATAAATAGATTCACGGGGTTGACTTGGTTAGAGAAATAGAAGAAAAAATAAAAGTAATCCGCGATTGCTTGAAAGCCGCTTCAAATCGACAAAAATCATACGTAGATTTGAAAAGAAAATAGATCGAATTTCAGATTGGTGATAAAGTATTCCTAAAAGTATCTCCGTGGAAGAAGATTCTGAGATTTGGTCGCAAAGGCAAGTTGAGTTCGCATTTCATTGGGCCATATAAGGTTATTGAGAGAATTGGGCCAGTGGCATATCGATTAGCTTTGCCGACAGAATTGGAAAGGAGTACGACTTTATTAATCAGACTCATTACATGTGATATCTCCGATAGAGGTTGACATTCCACCCGATATGACTTATGGTGAAGAATCGATCAAGATTTTTGCTCAGGAAGTTAAACAGTTGAGAAATAAAAACATATCCCTAGTTAATGTTTTGTGGCAACGACATGGAGTCGAAGAGGCTACGTGGGAACCTGAGGAAGCTATGTGAAAAAAGTACCCAAACCTATTTTCTGGTAAGATTTTCAGGGACGAAAAACCCTAAAAGGGGAGAGTTGTAACAACCCGATCTTGGGTCTAGTTGGAACAGTGGTTTCGGGACTACAAATCTGATGCAGTAAAATTTGGTTTTATTATATTTTTATGGTCTACAGTTTTATGGAATGATTTCGTGAAAATTTCGTTAAAAAATTTTGGCGTTTGGGCACTTAATTTAGTTAAAAGGAATAAATTGCAAAAAGTGAAAAATGTGTGTTCTAGAAGCTAGAGGTGCCTAATTGCTATTAAACATTAAATTGAAGGTCCTTAGATGGTAATTAGACCATTGGTTAAGTTAGTGGTCAAAAATGGACATAAAGTAAGAGAATTTTTATGTTTTAAGTTAGGGGCCTTTTGGTCATTTGGCTAATTAAATGAATTAAAAATCAATTTAAAAGCCAATTTTTGCTAATCTTCTACCCCTTGGCCAAATTTTACAAGAGGAATAAATAGTTAGGGTTTTTCAAGCTTCCAAGCTCGATTATCAAGAAAAACAAAGTTCAGACATAGATCGAGGGAAAAACAAAGTGTTTGACAATTAGGTCCATTTTCACTATTTTTGTATCGAGGTAAGTCCGTATGTAAATAATGTAATGTTATATTTTTATTTTAATGTTTTGGTATTGCAAGAAATGTATGATTGATTCTATGAGTATATTCGAAGAAGTTCCAGGAAGAGAGAAATCCCGGTTAAACCTTAGAAATAAATTAGGATACAAGTGACATGTCACTAGGAACCCATGTGGTTACGTGATTTATGTGTCCCAGGTGCTGGTCCTGTACGTCCTACCGGTGGCTGGGTATACCTGCATATGTTGCGGATACTTGACAACTTGTATGAGCAGGCTCGAGGATAGCTCGAGAGCAACCTTATTTGTGTTATGAGATTTGTGGTAGCATTGGCTACATATGTGGCACTTATGTGCAAAGTTTCCATGTATGCAATAGTATTCCAAGTGGTTCAACGGGTATGTCAAAGATGAGAAAGTATGTGATTATGTTACGAGTTGGTACAAGTATGTACGAAAAACTCAAAGGATGAATTTCTCTATATGATGAACTATTGGTAAGAATATGATTTAGTATGTTATATTCATGAGGTTTTAATGACATTTAGGTTGATATAGGTATGTTACTTATATGGAAATTGTATGGTTAATGTTGTTCATTATTTGCATATGAACTTACTAAGCTATATAGCTTACTAACTTTTCTTTCCCTTGTCTTATACTGTCACCAAGCTAGCTCGGGTTGGAGATCGCCGACGATCCATTCACACTATCAACTATTATTTTGGTACCAATCAATTCAACATTTTGAATTATGGCATGTATAAGGACTTGGTCATTTTTTTATGTGTCATAATTGATTTGGCCAAATGTGTTGGCTTATATTGGTTGAAAGTTCATTTTGTAAATGGCCATTGAAATTGGTTATTGTTGGTATAAGCAATTTATATGATGATGCCTTTCATGGATGTGAGAATTTACATGATATGAGTTAATAAGTATGTAATGTTTGTGTATGATAGATGGTAGCATGTGAATGATGTGTTGATGACTTGGTTGTGGCTGATTTGATTGTATGTATATGCTTGATTTGGTGCTATGTTATATGGTGTAGGTGTGTGTATTAAAAGGTGGGAAAATGGCTTGGTAAATAGCCTTATTTTTGTCCACACGGGTAGACACATGGGCATGTGACACACGGCCTGCCCAACGGGCATGTGTTCCAGCCTTATGTCCCCTCCACCTTAATTTTGAGAAGTAGAATGTCCATAATACAGCACAAGGGAAGAGACACGGATGTGTGTCTCGGTAGTGTGTGCTACACGGCCTTCGACACGAGCGTATGTTTCGGTCGTGTGAAGTCTGCACCTATTTTATGAAAAATTATGAAAATTAAATCGACCACATGGCCTAGCACATGGGCGTGTGGCAGGGCTGTGTGGCATAAGTGAGAGAGCACCCTATTTTGAACACGGCCTGTAACACAGGCATGACCACAAGGGCATGTGAGCCCTGTAACATTAAAAATTTTTTAAGTTTTGTAAAATTTTCTAAAGTTCTCAGTTTAGTCTTAAACCACTTCCAAAGCATGTATTGAGCCTCGTAGGCTCATTTTAGGGACGATATGAATGTGTATGAAAAGTTTTAATTTGAATGGAAATTTGTGACTTGAAAATATATGTTTGCTTGTGTTTATATCCGGTAATGCCTTGTACCCTATTCCGGCGATGAATACAGGTAAGGGGTGTTACATGCTTTATGTTATAGGAATGTTGATTTGGGCCTACACTAGAAGGGACGACACCAGGGCTGTAACACCCCTTACCCGTATTCAACTCCGGAACCGGGTACGAGGCATTACCAGACTTAACCTGCTTAAACATACATCTTTGGGCTTAAATTTTAATTTCCAACTTCAAATATCTCATTCATATGCATAACATTCTTTTTATGGGTTACGAAGCCTTAAACATACCTTTGGAAGGTCTCGGAATTAAACCGAAAACTTTTACGCAATTAAAATTATTTTTGCCTAAACAGGGGCCATACGCCAGTGTGGGCAGGCCGTGTGGTCACACACGCCCATGTTCCTAACCCGTGTCCCTCACACGGCCTCGACACGCCCGTGTCTTAGCCCATGTGCCAAAACCATGGGATTATGTTCATGACATCATCACCTCACTATGGTCACACGGCCAAGGCACACGCCTATGTCTTTAGACTGTGTGTCGTATTAAAATCCAAATTTTAGATGTAGGTTTCACACGGCCTGGGCACACGCTCGTGCCCACAGCTGTGTCTCCCACACAGCTGAGACACATGACCGTGTCTCTGCCTATGTGTTTACTACTAAACATACTAACTTGTAAACCTAGCATGCAAGGGGACACACGGTCTATCAACATGCCCATGGGGTTGACCGTGTGTCACACACGGCCTAGACACACGTCCATGTGTCTACCCGTGTGGGCATTAAAAGGGTTATCTTCCAAGCCAAAACCACCCTACATAGCAACCATACTTATACAAACTCAATTCAACATAACTCATGACCCTAAGGCACTTCCAATAACTCAATCAAGCATCCACACAAGCATAAACTTCACAATTTCATCATCGTTGAATATATATAAGCTTGCCAAGTATTGGCCTAATTCCAATGACCACTTACAAAATGATTTTGATATTATAAACATCCAATTCTTTAGCTAATACATATGACACAACAAAATACCCAAGTCCTATACATGCCATACTCAAAATAAATCTAACTTTGTTATACCAAAGAGATGTCGATAGTGTGATTCCGAACTCCGACGTCCCACGATCCTCGGGTTATCTTAGCAATACTACAGGGAAAAGGGAAATGAATGGGTAAGCATAAAGCTTAGTAAGTTTGCATGAAATAAATAGCAACATAGAACTGATAATGTCATTCATCCATTTCATTGAATAAAACACAAGTATTAAGCTCATTTCCATACTTATACTCTTACCATTTACATAACATGCCACATATAGTGAACCACTCTCATGAATTATTCACATATACCTGTACCACCTCATCACTTGACATTAGCATTGATCTCATCTCTAGCATAAGCCTAATTATTTTCCACATGGGAATTACTTAAGTTATTTAAGGATATATATGTATTCATCTTCATTCACATAATTTCGACACTAATGCCACATCCCAGATGGGTTTTACGTGGGGTCACTTCTAAATGTCGATGCCATATCCCTGATGTGGTCTTCTACGGGATCTCATATCGTTTGTCGACGCCATATCTCAGATATGGTCTTATACAATTCTCATATTCGTTGCCAATGCCATATCCTAGATATGGTCTTATACGAGATCTCTTTTCGGTGCTGAGGCCATGTCCCAGACATGGTCTTATACGCGACCTTACCTTTCTCATATTTTGATGATATTATTCTCTCGTTTATTAAAGTCCAACAAGGAATTTCACATTCCAATTCTCATCATTTTCTGATTTAGCATTATAATTCAAAATTCGTAGGAAATTTATATAACATTGCTACTATCAAACATTTAGAAACTTGATAACATGACGTTCAATTTATTACAAGCAAACTTACCTCGAATTTCAAAATAGGTTAGATGGTCGATCTAGTCCGATACTTTTCCCTTTCCTCTATCGAGGTTAATTCTTTGTTCTTCTTGATTTGTAAGGAGGAAAAGTTGCTGAAAATTTTAAGCTTTCAAACCCTTATTTTTGCTGATAATTTCGGTGGAAGGAGGTGAATGAATAGTGTGATATCATCTTTTTCTTTATTAATTTATTTCATTCAATCTAATCCACCTACTTGACCATTTTTGACCTCTTTTTGTCCCCTATGGCCGGCCAACCATCAATTAAGGGGCTAATTTCCCTTTAAAGACCTCCAATTAATATCCTATGGCTATTTCGCACCCTTAGCTTATAGTTTGGAACTTTTGCACTTTATGCGATTTAGTCCTTTTTCGCGATTAAGCATGAAATAGTTAAAATTAAA
Source organism: Gossypium bickii (assembly GCA_025503065.1). NCBI lineage: Eukaryota > Viridiplantae > Streptophyta > Magnoliopsida > Malvales > Malvaceae > Gossypium > Gossypium bickii. Next base: position 26,062,134 of record CP106714.1, on the reverse strand, counting down.
GCACCAAAATTTTTATGTACTTATATAAGCATGTTCTAACTCATAAAATAACAAAAAAATAAATTTTTTCTGACCTCGGATTAGTGATTTCGAAACTACTGTTCCAACTAGCCCTTAAATTGGGCTGTTACAAGGGCTACACCAAAGTAGCCGTGTATCAAACTATTATGAATATAGAGCAAGTCTGTTGGCATGTTCAAGTTTGAATTGTTTTATAGGAGTCTTTTACACGAAATAATTTTAGTAAACTAGAACATCTATTCAATTATAGTTGTAAATAAATTCCCTGTGTATACCAAAACAAAATTCTCGTATTATCCATACTTATATATTTCTTAGAGAAATTTATAATTAAAATAGTTGTAATCGAATGTAAATTTGTATGATTGAGTGAACTGCATATGTACTTGAGTAGTAACACCCTATATTTAAATTTCGTTAATCAGATCGGGTTTGGGCATTACATTGATAGAGTTATTAGTAGTGTTCCTGAACGGTGAATTCGCCATAATAGTTTGTCAGTACAGGTAATTTGGCGTATTCAAAATCATGAGTAGTCTAAGCCTTGTCAGATCTGAATTTGCTTATACTATGTAAGGAAGTAATTTGAGTTATTTGGTATTCGCCAAATCTGAGTGTTTCCTGCTGTATAGAAAAGGTCATCTAAAGTTTAAGTTATCCACCAACCTTGGTGTTCCTATGATATGTAATATGATTGTCTGTGATTTCCTAGGTTGACTTAGAATGTTGCCTCCGTTAGAATAAGGTGTGAGTTAGGTTGTTTCAAGATTTGATCTGACTGGTGTTCTGATAGTTGCTAAATTCATTACGAGAACTTGTCTAAGATTGGATTGATATGAAGCCCATCTTAAATATTATTTAGTATAAGTGTTCTCCAAGAATAGCATCTATGAGTACCCCAACCTAGGATAAGTCTACATCCTTTTGACTGAAAATCCACCGAAGGTAAGTTTCATATGGGTATTCTTATGAGAAATGTAAATGCTTATTGTAAAGGAAATGAGATCCATATTAAGTAGAGAATTTTTTAATCCGCCTATGAAGTGAATTGTGTATAAGATGATAAAGTATGGAAGTTGGTGTCTAACTATGCACCGATATTGGAAAAGTATCCGCTGAAGACAAAAAGGAAATCCAGAATATTTAAGATAAGGAAATCAATAACAAATATTTCAAGGTAATCTGAGTTAAAACTCACTATGTTCGTTGAAATTTACAAGTGTCTATTTTTGAAGCAGGTTTTAATTTAAGAGTTGTTACGCCAAAACGAACCAAGATAAGATTAAGCCAAGGTGGCAGTTTGAGTTATGGTGTTATGCATACAGAAGGCTCAATAGAGGAATGGCGTTTAGTCATTATGTCATGTAGAGTTTGTTTCTAGCAAAGTTCTTAAGTTGTAACGTTTTATGTTGGTTAAAAGTCTGATGTAAATTTTAAACATTTTATAATATTAAACCTTTGTATTAAGAATTGTAAGTATAGAAATAATAATTATGTTTTAGAATGGTTATACGCCAGATGTAAAATTTTTGTTAAGTGTCTATGTGTTGTTGAAACACCCCACACCCGGGCCACGAGCCTGACCGGATCTGGTATGTTCCTCATTGTAGCCGATTCAAAATTCTTTTGTTACTTTGGAAAAACTGTGTGTTTTGAAGAAAGTTTGTTTGTGGGCTGGGCTCGAGTTGAAAACAAGTTTATTTTATATTGGAAATCCATTTATTTCAGGTGACAAAATATTTAAAGTTTATTTTAAATTAAACTTGCTTAGTCTTTAATTAACAAAAAGTTCGTAACATGATAAATAAATAAAATAGAAATAATATAGTTCGCTATAGCCTTATTACATCAAATAAAAACTAGAAATGAAATTCAAAGTTCTTAGAAAAATAAAGAGTCCACATAATAATTTCCTCGCTGGGCATGGCCACCACTAAGCTCCTGCCGACCCGGTCCATTACTTGATCATCACACAAAAATGTTCCCACAACGGGGTGAGTCATGAGACTCAATGTGTACTACAACACTAAGTCTTAACAAATTCAGGCATTTCATAGCATACATATTCATATATCATTAAATTAAAATGATGCAACCCGAACCCAAACCTAGATAGCCATCCGCTACACGTCTCCGGTACCAACCTGCACACCATGGGGACTACTAAGTCGACCCTCCATCCGCTACACACCATCGAAGGCTGTCGCTGCAGACGACATGCTCATCGCCCTTATAATTTTCGTAGCATAGCCACCAGATAATATTTGTGTCATGTGACACCACATTCAGATATTGTGACCTAAGTCACCACATTCACTTCCCCTTTTCATATAACCCGTATGCCCCATATCATTCATATCATGCATATCATACTTAAATTCACATTCTTATCACTTTTCACATGTTAAAGATAACATATTTCATAATCCTAGTAGGAGTAGGAAACGTACCTGAGTACTTTGTACCATAACACGGTACCTTAGCCATATTCACATTCTTATAAACATGCACATATTAAACATTGCCATAAATCTTATTAAAAGTTAGTGTGGGGTACACACCTGATTAACTTAGCAAGTTCACTGATTTCCCGAAGAATTCTGATCTACTGCTTTAGATCCTTAATTCCCTACAATCGGCCACACTTAGTATTTTTAGGGAAAAGCCTATTCGGCTAATTTTAATCAAATCCCGAAGGATTATCGTAACCACTTTCTTACCTTGTTGCCGATTTGTCTACTAATCAAATCCCAAAAACGTGTATTCTTCCCCTTTGAAATCGGCTAATCACTAGATCCCTTGAATTGGTTAGTTTTTGGTTAAAGCAAATAGATCTAAGTACTAAGATAGGGCCTTGGCCGATTACATATCCACTTACCTTGTGATGAAATTCCCGAAATTGATCCTTGCTCCCTTAAGGATGTCGAAATTCCTATAACCATATGTTAGATTTAATCTAACATTAAAACATAAAACATGGCCTTTGGCCGAATATACATATGTCTTACCCTGAATCTTTAAATCCCGAAACTCTCTTCCTGGTTAATGGAGATGCCGAAATACCTTAGATCTGAAATCCCGAAATTCACCTTCCATATTTCGATCAACAAGATTTAGGAGGGATTAGACTAACTTTCGGCTTAAAAGAAAGGAATAAAATTATGACTATAGATCCTTACCCTTTATATTGAAATCGGCAACACCTTTTGAAACTCCAAAGATATTCAACTATGGCCTAGATGTGGATCAACAATTTCGGCTTCTTGATGAACACTAGAGGATTTTGGTTTTTCAAAGAAAGAAGAGGAAGATATAAAATTTAGGAAAATTCGGCAAGACTAGGGGGTTCTGCTTTCGGCTTTGTGAAGAATTGAAAAGAAAAAGGAAGAATAGTGGCAGAGAGAATTTGGTAGAGAGGAAGGGAGAAAGAATGATGATTAGCCTTGTTTTTCCTCCTTTTGCCGAAATTACTAGGCCAAGACTCCCTTACTTGGCCATCACTCTTCCTTATTTTCCTCTTTATCTCCTTATTTAAAATTAATAGAAGTAATCCTTCAATTATCTCTTATATTAATTAATATATCACCTTTTATCTCTAAATAATAAATAAAAATAAAAGGATTTTAAACTCCTAAAATATAGCCCATGTGCCGTCCACCCTACTCCCTTTCATTGACGCCACTTAGCAAAATAAAAGCTTTAAAATTTTGCTTCCCACGCGACTCGAACACAAGCCCTCCTTGCACTTTATATGGCGTCATTTCCAGAGACTTAAGTGGCACCTCCAAGCCACTTTTCCAAGCCCGTTTGTGTGTCATATTTCCTCTATAAATTCTCTTAAGACCAGCTTGCTTCGTGTCCCTCTTTTAAACTTTAAACTTAACATTTCTAAAGCATTTCCTTACATTTCCAAGACATTTCCTTACCTTTCCAAGACATTTCCTTACATTTCCAAGACAAGACATTTCCTTACATTTCCAAGACAAGACATTTCCTTACATTTCCAAGACAAGACATTTCCTCACATTTCCAAGGTTTCTAGAATTCACATAACACAATCATAATTCATAAAACATGCCATTTTACACAATTCAAGCACAAATGCATAGGCCATAATCCAGGATATTACAGTTCTACCCTCCTTAAAATAATTTCGTCCTCAAAATTACCTGACTGAAACAAGTGAGGGTATTGCTATCGCATTGCTTCTTCCGGCTCCCATAAAGCTTCCTCTGATCCATGGTTGCGCCATAACACTTTGACTAGAGGAACTGACTTCCTCCGTAATACTTTCACATCACATTCCAATATCTGAATCGGCTCTTCCTCGTAGGACAAATCTGGCCTTAACTCCACCTCTTCAACTGGTACCACATGAGATGGATCCAATCGATAACGACGTAGCATGGACACATGGAATACGTCGTGCATCTGCTTCAACTCCGGTGGCAATTCCAACTGATATGCCACTGGTCCAACTCGCTTCAACACTCGATAAGGTCCTATAAACCTTGGACTTAACTTCCCTTTCTGACTGAACCTCATAACCTTCTTCCTAGGCGAAACCTTAAGAAACACATGATCTCCCACATCAAATTCTATTTCCTTTCGCTTGAGGTCTGCATATGACTTCTGCCTATCCGATGCTTCCTTCAACCGTGCATGATTTATCTCAACCTTCTCTTCGGATTCAACCACAATCTCCGGACCCAAAACTCGACATTCCCCTAATTCAATCCAACACGTAGGAGTCCGACACCTTCGACCATACAGTGCTTCGTACGGTGCCATTCGAATACTAGCTTGGTAGCTATTGTTGTAGGCGAACTCTGCCACAGGCAAATAGTCTTCCAACTTCCTCGGAAATCCATCACACAGCCCCTCAACATATCTTCTAACACTTGAACTACCCGTTCAGACTGCCCGTCTGACTGTGGATGAAAAGCCATAGTGAAATCCAACTTAGTGCCTAGAGCTTGGTGAAGTGCTCTCCAAAACTGAGATGTAAACCTTGGGTCTCTATCCGAAATGATTGATACCGGCACTCTGTGTAATCTCACAATTTCCGCCACATATAACTTGGCCAATTTCTGAAGAGAATAATCCACTCTTACCGAGATGAAGTGCGCGGACTTGGTCAAACGGTCCACTATTACCCACACCGAGTCCTTCTTAGTAGGCGTAAAGGGAAGCCCACTAACAAAGTCCATGGTGATTCTCTCCCACTTCCACTACGGAATCTCAATTGGTTGAAGTAATCCTGATGGAACTTGGTGTTCAACCTTAACTTGCTGACACGTCAGACATTTTCCCACAAATTTAGTAACTTCCCGCTTAAGATCAGGCCACCAAAACTGTTCCCTTAGACCCTTATACAACTTAGTGCCTCCGAGATGCATAGCATAAGGGCTACTATGCGCTTCCCAAAGAATCCTCTGTCTTAGCTCCTCGTCCTTTGGCATACAGACCTTTCCCTTGAAGCACAATACTCCCTCATCATTAACACCATAATCCGCTAACTCTCTGTTCTGTACTTGCTGTAGCTTAGCACTTAAGTCCTCATCCGACAATTGACTTTCCTTTACCTCACTTAACCACGTGGGTTTGACTTGCAATGCTGCCAGCAGACTTCCATCATCATACAAACTCAAGTGTGCAAACATCGCCCTCAGATCCGACACAACTTTCTGACTTAGAGCATCTGCTACCACATTCACCTTGCCCGGGTGGTACTCTATCGAACAATCATAATCCTTTAATAACTCCACCCACCTTCGCTGCCTCAAGTTCAACTCCTTCTGAGTCAACAAATACTTAAGACTCTTGTGGTCCGTGTAGATTACTGATTTTTCTCCATAAAGGTAATGCCTCCACACCTTAAGAGCGAAGACCACTGCCGCCAATTCCAAGTCATGAGTCGGGTAGTTAACCTCATGAGGCCTTAGTTGCCGAGACGCATAAGCGACTACTTTTCCCTCTTGCATTAGAACACAGGCTAATCCCATATGCAAAGCGTCACAGTACACCACAAAATCCTTTCTTGCCTCTGGATGAATCAGAACTGGTGCCTCGGCCAAAACCCTCTTAAGCTTCTCGAAGCTCTCCTGTTGCTTATCCGTCCATACGAAGGGTACTTCCTTCCTCAATAACTTTGTCAAAGGTGCGGCTATTGACGAGAACCCTTCCACGAACCTTCTGTAATAGCCTGCCAAACCTAAGAAACTTCGAATCTCGGCCACGGACCTAGGTGGTTTCCAATCCAACACTGCTTCAATCTTTCTAGGATCCACCCTTTTCCTTCTGCGGATACCACATGTCCTAAGAATGCCACCTCCTTAAGCCAAAATTCACACTTGCTGAATTTGGCATAGAGCTTTTTCTCCCTTAATACTTGTAACACTACCCGTAGGTGCTCATCATGCTCTTCCTCCGACTTCAAATACACAAGGATGTCGTCAATGAACACAACGACGAACCTATCCAAGCAGGGTTGAAAAACCCGGTTCATCATATCCATGAACGCGGCTGGGGCGTTCGTCAACCCAAACGGCATTACTACAAACTCATAGTGGTCGTATCTTGTCCTAAAGGCTGTCTTATGGATATCCGCCTCCTTCACCTTTAACTGATGATATCCCGACCTTAAGTTGATCTTTGAAAAAACTGCGGCCCCTTCAGCAGATCGAACAAGTCACCTATCCTTGGCAAAGGATACTTGTTCTTGATGGTCAGCTTATTCAACTGACGATAATCTATGCACATTCACATAGTTCCGTCCTTCTTCTTCACAAACAGGACCGGTGCTCCCCATGGAGACACACTGGGTCAAATAAACCCACGATCAAGTAACTCCTGAATCTGAGCCTTGAGCTCAACCAACTCTTTCGGCGCCATTTGGTATGGAGCGATTGACACAGGAGCTGTTCTCGGTAGCAAGTCTATTCCAAATTCCACCTCCCTATCTGGGGGTATTCCTGGTAATTCCTCTGGGAACACATCCACGAAGTCCCTTACCGTTCTAACTCCACTAATTCCTCCTTCCTTCGCATCCACGGCACTTATAAAGGCTAAAAATGCCTTGCACCCTTTCCTAACCATTTTCTCAGCCTTCAACGCCGAAACTACATTAGACAAGTAGTTTTTTCTTTCTCCGATCATTACTACTGCTTCATCCTCTAGGGTCCTTAATTCCATTCGTTTAGCCGTACAATCTAGCACGGCCCGATGCTCTACTAACCAATCCATACCAAGTATGAGGTCAAATTCTTCGAAGGGTAATTCCATTAAGTCGGCCCGAAAGTTCACTCCCTGAATCTCTAGAGGTACACTCCAAAAGATCTTATCCACCACTATAGTTTGGCCTAATGGGCTCACTACAGTCATCTCCCTATCAGAAAGTTCAGAGTCTAGGCCTAGTGTTTCCACTATACTACATGCAACATAAGAATGGGTCGAGCCCACATCAATAAGAGCAAAATAGGGCTTGCCATGAATAAGGAACGTACCGGTTATGACGTCCGGTGCGTCTCCATCCTCCCTCCGGCGAACTGCATAAACCAAACCCGGCTGTCTAGCCTCAGTAACACCTCTGCCTGGTGCTCCACGTCTTCTGCCAGCACCATTTCCTCAGTTATTCGAACCACGGCCTCGCCGAGGTCAGCATCCCAACTCTCTCGCCTCGATTAACATTCGAGCTCTTCGGTCGATTTCCATCTGGCCTCATAGGGCAATCCTTAATCATATGGTCCTTTGACCCACACTTGAAGCATCCTCCTGTCTTTTTCCAACACTCCCCTAAGTGTTTCTTTCCACACTGATCACAAGGACGATACTGCCCTCCTGTACCAACTTGCTGACCTCGCGACCCATTAGCTCTGGGCCTTTTCTACACATTTCCAGACGAACCAGACGATCCAAAACTTCTTTTCTGCCTATTCTGGTCAGAGTTCTGCCTTACCGAGTCCTTGATTCCATTGGCTACCTTAGCCTTTTCTACTAACGCGAAAAATTCCCGCTCCTGATGTGGGGCTATTAACAACCTTAGGTCATCCCTTAGACCGTCCTCAAATCGGACACACCGTTCGTGCTCCGTAGCCACCACTCCTCGAGCATACCGGCTCAGCCACAGAAATTCAGCTTCATACTCTGCTACGGACTTGTTCCCTTGAACCAGCCCCATAAAAGCCTTCCTTTGCTTATCAGTATAACGTGTGCCGACATACTTCTTCAGATATGCTGTCTTAACATAATCCCATGTCAGATCTTCAACTGTGGCACCATCACGAACTGTGAGCCACCATTGGTACGCCTCGTTGCGTAGCAATGCCACCATTCCTTTCAACTTCTCCTCAGGGGTTAAATCGAGCTCATCCATAATTCGCTCGGTTGCCTCCAACCAATACTCAGCGGTACTGGGTGCCACTCCCGACACTCCATGGAACACCTCAGCTCCGTTGGTTCGGAGTCGCTCGGGTACAGACTTTCGAGCTCCCGTGCCTCCACTTGCTCCCGCCACCATCTCAAGGACTCGCGAAGACACTGTGAGATAAAGATCACCCCGCCTGCAGTCTCCGCTTTCGGCACCAAAAGTCGGGGTGGTAGTGGCGGTGGTACCTCATTTTCAGACCCTTGACCCGATCTAATGAGTTCTGACGCAGTCATCCTGCCTCTACCGCGTCCACGACGGCTACGTCCTCTAGAGCTCATTTCTAACGTCGTGATCTGATTAAAGAGTTTTATGAATTAGTCCTTGTTTCACTTATTATTCGCGAAGGAATCTTATGAAAGAAGTTTTAGAAGTTGTTCTTTCAATCAATCAAAGTTTTCATTCAAGTTCTCTATCCTAATTCAGAGAAACACTTTCATTCAGACATTCATTCAGTAGTACCTATCACCCATATTTACTATTCAACACTCTTGTCTTATTCCTATCCCAGGGGTATTTTCGTAATTTTTCCTACAGGGGTATTTTCATAATTTTTCAAAATAAGGTTCCTTGGTGATTTTTTCAATAAGGGTATTTAGTAATTTTGCGTTCCTGGGGTATTTTTTGAAATTTTGAAATCCGGGTCATTTCGGTAATTTTGGAACTCGGGGGTATTTTGGTAATTAACCAGGGTAAATTTGTAAAGTTTAATAACTCAGGGGTATTTCAAAATTTGCAAAACTTGAGGGTTATTTTGAGAATTTTTTTTCCAAAATGGTGATGTTGCAAAAATTTTGGAAATTAGGGTCATTTTGGTAATTTTGTCGATCAGGGGTAATTTCGTAAATTTTCCAAAATCAATGTACTTCGATACTTTGTAATTTAGGATTTTTGGTCATTTTATGAAGTAAGAAAATTTTATTGAAATCAGGGTGGTACGGTAATTTTAGAAACCAATGGCGTTTTTTGTAATTTCGCCACTAGGGACATTCTAGTAATTTTTTATAAATTGGGAATGTTTTGAAAATTCTCTAAAAGTAAGTTTTTGTTACTATTCAAAGGGGTAAATTGGGTGATTTTAAAACTAGGGTTTCCATAAAAACATGGCTAGTCCCTTTCAGGTTTTAGTTAGGGGTTTAGCCCGTGAATAAGTCCTCTTGGTTAGGGTGAACCGAAGCTACGCACTAGGTAGGATACCTGCGAAGAGGAGGTGAGTCACTAGGACTGCTTAAGTACCAGGCTCTTCCGGACCCAATCCTAGACATGCGCACCATGGTTGCCACACCCTAACTCAGCGACTTAACCACAGGTTTGTTTTAATTAGGCCTTTAAGTCTTATGTGATTGTTGGGGTAAACTAGTCCTAGGGTTCACATACTTATCATACTAACTCTACGTTCCATTCTTACCCTTCTATAATTTATAATTCACACAATGGATAGGGGTACTTACCTGGTGGACTGCGGGTCAGAGACTTGGGTGCCATGCCAAAAACCTGCTTATTTCAAAAATATTTTCATAAAACTCATTTGGGCTCGCTTTGAAAATGTTTTGGGCCTTAAACCCCTAGGCCGAGGGTTTGAAACTTGGCTCTGATACCAAATTGAAACAACCCACACCTGGGCCACGAGCCTGACTGGATCTGGTATGTTCCTCATTGTAAACCGATTCAAAATTCTTTTGTTATTTTGGAAAAACTGTTGTAACCTCTGATATCACAATTCAAGCATAAATGCATAGGCCATAATCCAGGATATTACAGTTGTAACCTCTGATATCTGATTTTGGTGATTCGTGTAGAGTAGTGGATGTTACATAAATGGTAGGAAATTAATGAGACGACATGCATATGTCATATCCTTAGCTCAAAACTCTCTACCCAATCCATCATTGGATATCATACATCAAACTTTCTCTAGCAACATTTGATTCATGCATTCTGCCACCCCATTTTGTTGTGGTGTAGATTTGACAATGAATTGTTTGATGATGAACTCATCTTCACATTTTTTTTACAAATGGATCACTTTTGTAATTTCCACCATTGTCTGTCCGACGGTGGTTGATCCTTTTTCCCGTTTGAGTTTCCATCATCTTTTTCCACTTGAGAAAATCTCTTAACACTTCACTAAGAGATACATCAACCTTTCTATGAAGTAGAGTAGTTTTGAGGAACTCGAACTCCTCAGGAAGTGACTCCAACAACATTAAAGCTAAATCTTTATCTTTCAAAGTCTCATCCATATGCACCAGATCAATGATTTATTGATTAAAATTGGTGATGTGATAATTCATAGTGGTAGTCGGAATACAAGTGAAGCGAAACAACCTTTTTTCCATGTGGAGCTTATTTTGACTATTTTTCTTCAAAAGGTTTTCCTCTAATGCCGACCACAAGAATTTGCAAAAGACTCCTTTGAGAAAACATACCTCTACTCTCAAGAAAGGCACGGTTGAATTGTACCACATGCCAAACGACTGATAACCTTTCAATCTTTCACCTCTGCTTCATATGGTTTCCTTTCATAAATGGTAATGTGTAGACCTTGCTAAAAGATAATATCTAGAACCTCACTTTTCCACATATCGAAATGACTCGTGCCATCAAAGATTCCACTGCCAGTCTTGTCCATATAGATAATATTGGAGTTGTTGATGTGGATCCTCTTAGATTGTTCACCATTTCAGTCATAATATTTCAATATGCTAAATGAAATATTTTCTGATGTGGATGGTTAGTTTAAATTGCAACCACAAAACATATTTTGAATAACCTTCAACTCTAATACCACTTGTTGTGCAAATAGGATAAAAAGAGTAAATTATTGTACTAGAAAATCACACTAACTTTAATTGTCATGAAAGATTAGAAGGGTCACAAATGGTCCCAATTAAAACCCAACCTCTTAGATAGAATCTCACTACAATGTAATTTAATAGCACACTATATCACTACAATTATACCCTACAAAATATTAAAAGATAAATAAAAACAATAAAGAACACTAAAAATTTAACGAGGTTTTGCAAACTATGCCTACGTCCTCAAACACTACCAAATGTATTTCACTACAAATAAAAAGAAGAGAAAATTGCCTTATGAAGAAAATAACAAATTTTGGGATGATTCAAAGGTGGAGAAATGATAAGTGTCAAAAGTAACATATGTTACTCCTGTTCTTAATCTGTTTTTGGGTGATTAATCAATGCAAAATGGAGACTTTATGCTCCTAATCCTTTAAATTCATGTTTATATACTTAGGAGAGCATTTGGGAGCAAACTAAGAGAAAATGAAGCAAAAATCAGGCAATTGGAGAAGATTTCAAGAGCCACACGAGCTGGATACATGGTTGTGTGAGCCACGCAGGCTTACACACAACAATGTGCCAGACCGTGTGGATTTCACGATTCGCACTGTTAACATGAAAAAAAATACAAATTTTAGGTTTTTTGAGCATTTGAAGACCTATAAATATGAAAATATAAGAAGAGGAAAGGGAGCCGTCAAAGAATTATGAAAGAAACATGTAACAGCTCGATTTAGACCTAGTCAGAACAGTGGTTTTGGGGCCACAAATCTGAGGTCAAAAAAATGATTTAATATTATTTTTGATGTTTATGGTATGTGATAAAGTATGTGTGAAAGTTCTGTCTGAAAATTTTATCGTTTGTGTGCCGAATTGTGAAAAGGGACTTACTCACATAAAATGCAAAAGCTATGTGCTAGTTGTTGAAAGTGCTTAAATGTTATGTTTTATTAGATGTGGAGTCCTTATGTTGTGATTAGACCCTTGATAGTGGGAATGGTCATAAATGGGCATATATTTGATGATTAAATTGTTTAGTAACCAAGGGAAAATAGTAAAATGTTTATTAATGCATAATAAATAAAACAAAAACATTTTTTAAGCTTATTTTCTCATCATCTTCCACTGAAAGTGAAAGAAAGAACACCATTGAAGCCCCTGAAAATCCAGCACTTGCATGACTTAATTGGTATGTGTTTTCAACTCGGTTTTTGATGATTTTTATGTTTTTGTGATTGTTGCTTTGAGTACTAGCTAGCCCGTACCTTGATTTTCAGAATTTATGATGATTTCATGAAATACCATTGTTGATGGTTTGAGCTTTGTGATTTTTGAGGATGAAAACTAAGTGTTTGATTATTGATATACATGTTTTGTAAAGTGATTTTGAGTAAAAATGTATATTAGGGATTAAATTGTGAAATGTGTACATTGATGGATTAAAATGTGAAATAAATGTAAAATATGGGCTACTAGGGGTACTATGGTAATTGGGCTAAGCATGGATTAAATTGGATTTCATGAATTTGATGTATTTGTGAAATAAGGACTAAAATGCTAAAGTGTGAAATTATGAGGGCTAAAGTGTAAATTGCCCTAACTATGTGTTGTGGATTGTTTTGGATAAAAATGAGATTGAATGAGTTGAATTTGATATTATATAGATCAAGAAAGGAGGAATTTGGACTTAGATCGAGGCAAGAACAAAGTGCTTGATTAATCAACTAGTGTCGTTGTTTTTACGTCTGAGGTAAGTTCGTGTCTAATATGAATTATTTAAACAATGTTCACCTGTTATGAAATGAATGGAAGTGTGACTGTTGAGTTAGTAATGCGATATGTGAGTTCGAAGATATGTGGCACTAAGTGTGTGTGGATAGAATAGTTACTGCGATGAATTGCACTAAGTGTGCGAGATAAAGAAATGTATCGGTTATATAGTTGGCACTGTGTGTGCGATCTTCAGTTTAATGTGATGGCACTAAGTGTGCGATATAATTGTAGCTTCGGCTAATTAAATAGCACTGAGTGTGAAAGTTTATTGAATGTTTAAAGAAGATCGAACGAGTTATGGCATCGAGCATTGCATAGTGAATGTGATAAATAAATTTGTGATGGTACAGGTATGCACAGAACCTATATGGTTGATGATATCGTGTATGAAATAGATGGATGATTATGTGAATGAGTGATGAAAATAATTGGATTGAGAAGCATTATAAATACTTGTACATAAACCTATAGATGTGGTATGAAAGTGAGTAATGGTTATAAGTGAGATTGAATGGTGATGCAAATTCATCTATGTGTTAGTTAATTTTGCATATTGAATTTGAAATGTTGAGTTATTTGTGTTATATTACGAACTTACTAAGCTTCAAAGCTTACTGTGTGAAGTATTTCTCTGTTTTTACAGTGTCATTAAAGCTAGCTCGAATTCGGGGATCATCAGCGACTCAATCACACTACCAGACATCTATTTTTGTACCTTTCTGGAAGTTGTATATATGGTATATGGCATGTATAGGCTAGTGAGGTTGTGAAATGATTTGTGTACATGTTTTGCTATGTGAAAATGGTGTATATGATATGTAACCGTCCGGTTTAGATCCTAGAAGGAACAATGGTTTTGGGACCATAAATCCGAGTTAGAAAAATATTTTAATATTATTTTCTATGTATGCAGTATATGATTTAGCATGTGTTAAAGTTTCGTGAATTAATTTGTCCGTCTGTGTGCTTAATTTGAGAAAAGGGCTTAATTGCATAAAATGAAAGTTTGATGGTTAATTGTGAAAGTATCAAATTGTTAATGTCTTTATAATATGAAGCCCTTAAAAGGCAATTTGCCTATTATTATTAATAGTGGACGGTTATGGTCAATAATGACCTTGAAAACTATGTTTTATAATTTTATTATATAAGGTTAATATAGTAAATAGATTAATAATGTGATTAATTCTAACGCCCCGAATTTGGGCCTAGTAGAATTGGGCCTATTGGGCCTTGGGCTCGGGAGCGTTTAAAATTCTTGAGAACTAGAGAACGGCACTAATGCAAGTTGGACCTATTAGGTGAGTGGTTTTGGAAGGGTAGGAGGCTTCCATGGAGTCCCGGGTTCAAACCTGGGCTTTAGGAAAATTTTGGTTTTAGGTGAGTAAAACCCTGGTTGTAAGTAAGTAGGCTTTATGAATAAAATGTGGAAAAAAATGACACAAAAGGAGTTGTGGTCTAGTGGCAAATGGCGCCACATGGGAGACAAGGAAGTGACGCCATAGAGGAAGCAAGGGGTCCAAGGTTCAAGTCTTGGCGCTTGCAATTCATTTTGACTTCTTTTTAAAATAACTTAGACTTTGGCCCATAGGCCTATATTTAGTTGCGCGTGTTGTAAGTCACAAAAAAGAGCTTGTGTTGTGGTGGCATGTAGCATCTGGAGCATAGGAGAGAGCAAGGGTTCGAATCCCATTGCAAGCAAAAAGGGATATTTATTGTAACAGTCCGGTTTATACCCTAGTCAAAACAGTGGTTTTGGGACCACGAATTTGAGCCCGAATAATATTTTAATATTATTTTATATGCCGTTGATATGTGACTAAGCAGGTGGTAAATTTCAGTAAGCTAATTTGTCCATTTGAGTGTTTAATTTGACAAAAGGATTAAAATGCATTAAACGTGAAAGTTTCTTGCTATTTATTAAAGTGCTTAAGTGATTTGGCTTTTAAGTGTTAAGGACTTATGTGGCAATTTAGCCCCTATTTTGATTAGTGGACGGCATGGGTAATGAAATTTGTATATATATGTTTTTATATATGTATATATATTAAATTTTATAAGTTAAAGTTATATTAAATTTATTTTATAAGTTATGTTTATTTTATAATAAAAGAAACATGAGAAAGTGGCCTTATTTCATCACTTTCTTGCCGAAGCTCAAAGAAAGAAAAAGAAAGCTTTGTAGCTTTGTATTTTCGGCAATTCTAAGCTTAAATTCAAGGCATGTTTTAGTCTGTTTTCGATAATTTTTATGTTTTTGTAATCGTTGCTTCGAGAGCTATCAAACCCATGTACTAATTTTGAGTATTGATGATGTTTGTGTGACATGCCATTATTGATATGTTGAGTTTTGGAATGAGTTTAGTTGATAAATGAGAGATTTAAGCTTGATGAACAAGTTTTGTTCATGAAGTTTTGATGAATTTAGCTAATTTGGGCTAAATTGAGAAAATAGAAAATTAAAGGACTAATTTGTGAATTTGATGAAATATGTGGGCTTGTATGTGATGTTTATATATTCGGCTAAGCTTGGTTGTGCATTAATTTTGTGAATTTGATGTTTTGAGAAAAATGGACTAAATTGATAAATTGTGCAAATGTGAGGGTTAATTTGCAAACAGCCCTAAATGTGTGTCTTTGGATTGAATTGAATGAGTTAATAAATAAAAGGGTTTATTCTGAATATGCTTAGATCAAGAACCGAGGAAAACGGACTTAGATCGCGGGAAAGCGAAAATAACCAAGTAGCCGTTTTCATTCCGACATATCAAATCTGAGGTAAGTCACTATGCAAATAAACGTATATGTATGCATTTGTAATTGTTCATATGATTAATGATGATATTGAATGCTTATGAGAGGTTATGTATTTGAATTCCGAGATAAGTTCGGTATAGTGACTAAGTCTGAGAAGCCACGTATGAACCTAGGAATAGATAGAATTGGTTAAGTCACGTCATAGATATCTATTCTGTTTTTATCATGTAAGACCACGTCTGCGACGTTGGCGTTGATTTGAGATTCGTGTAAGAACCTGTCTGGGAAAGTGGCATTGATATTTGATTATGTATAGACCACGTCTGGGACGTTGGTATCAATATGAGCTTTACGTATAAGACCACATCTGGGACATTGGCATCATTATCATCCTTACATGTAAGACAATGACTGGGACATCGGCATCATTTTGATTCATGTAAGACCCTGTCCGGGATAGTGGCATCGATATCTGAGTACATGTAAGACCTCGTTTGGGACGATGGCATTGTACGATTATTTCAGGCTTCTGAGTATCCTACTGGATTCATTATGGTTCAACGGGCAAGTCCGAGATACGAATGGCCAATCCGAGCTTTGATAGATCAAGTAAATGAATGTCTGATCCAGGTACGTTGATTATACACTCATTGTGTATACAAGGTAAATATCTATGTGAAGTTATGTATATGGAAGTGATGATACAAAAAGTTGAGTTTAATTAGATGAATTATGTGCATACATGGTATGTGATTTGGAATTTGGTAAGTGATGGTTAAGCAAACAAGTTTAAGAAAGAATGAGATGATTTATATCATGGGAACCAAATCGGTCATTTTATTGAATTGGTTATGTACAACTCATGCTAAGTTTGTTTGTATATTGACTTACTAAGCTTTTGGAAAGCTTACTCTGTGTGCGTTTTCTTTGTTTTATAAGTCGTCAAAGCTACTGTGGGCTCGGGACCGTCACGGATCGTCATCAGACTACTAAACTTATTTTGGTACACTTTGAAAATGTATATGTGTAGATATGGCATGTATAGGCTAGTTCTTGATATGAATTGTTATGTAGACTTAGCCATGTGATTTGGCTAGTTATGTTTTGGTTATATGCATTAAGAACTATGTTATGTGAAGTATGTTTTGGCTTGATGATATGGTAATTTTTGGGTAAGCAAATGAATGAATTATGCTTGTGATGATATGAGTTTTAGTCTTTGAAATTGTCATAGCTGGAATTGACATTGAATGCATGGTTTGAATGACTATTTTGGTATGTTTTTGGTGGTTAAATGTGCATGAGTTGCCTTGGTAAATATGGCTTGTAGGGTTGACTCTTATGGGTGGCATTTTGGCCTTGTAAATGGCCTATAATGTCACACAGTTTAGGGGCACAGGTGTGCCAAAAGACCGTGGGTGAATAGTAAGATGTAGCTTGGTAGCACACGACCTCGACACGGGGGTGTGAGCTAGCCGTGGTGTGTAAGTCAGTAGCTAGCTAAGAGTACACGGCCACGGCACACGGGCATGCTTGGTAGCACACATCCATGGCACATGGTCGTGCCTAGTGACCATGGAGATATAGTCAGTATATGGACATGGGTGGACACACGGGGGTGTCTAGAAGCCGTGGAGGGCACACGGTCTCCTTCCACGAGCGTGTAACCCCTGAATCTTAGAAAAGTTTCAAGTTTTCCATGGAATTTGTATGTGTTCCGGTTGAGTCCCGACCCGGGTTATAAGCATGTTTGAGGTCTTGTTGACCGTATTAAGGGACATTATGTTCGAGAATGATAAATGTATGTATGAATTTTCTGTAAATGCTTTCTGATCTGTCTGGTAACGCTCCTAACCCTAATCCGGTGACAGACTCAGGATTGGGGTGTTACATTTGTTTGGTATCAGAGCTACAGTTTAGCCGATTCTCAGACTAATGTAGTGTGTCAGAGTCTAGCTATACATGCCATATATCTGAATTGTGATAGCGTGATGAATCCTGACGTATAAAATGTGATTTTCATATAGTAATGGATCCTAGAAGAGCCGTAGCTGACGACGTAGAAAGTAATGCGCCTACTCCCGCGCAAGGGGACAGTGCCCTCTGAACCAAGACTGGCTACGAGCAGTCAAGAGGGAGAAGCTAAACAAGCTTTCTTCCAGATGATGAGTGAGTGGTTCACTCAATTCGTAAGAAATAACTCGATTGTTTCGCAACCCCCGGCCCCGGTTAATCCCCCTCAGACTACAATTATGCCACAAGTTATGCATCCGAATCTGTTGAATAAGCCTCCTGTTGACAAGATCCATAAGTATGGGGCCGAAGAATTCCGAGCTACTAAAGATGATGATGCTGAAAAGGTTGAGTTTTGGATTGAAAATACTATTCGTGTACTTGATGAAATGTCCGACTCTGGAAGAATGTATAAAATGTGTTGTATCATTACTCCGAGATGCAGCTTATCAATGGTGGAAAACTCTGATTTTTGTTGTTCTGAGAGAGCGAGTTACATGGGATTTCTTTCAGATCGAGTTCTAGAAGAAATATATCAGTGAGAGATTCGTTGATTAGAAACGAAAGGAATTTCAAGAACTTAAACAGGGCCGAATGACTGTTTTTGAGTGTGAATGGGAATTCGTGAGACTAAGTCAGTATGCCTGGGAATGTGTATCTTCTGAACCTATAATGTGCAAAAGATTCGAAGATAGTTTTAATGAGGACATTCGTTTGCTAGTCGGGATTTTGAAAATAAAAGAGTTTCTTGTACTCGTTGACAGAGCTTGCAAAGCTGAGGCACTCGGGAAAGATAAGAGAAAAGCTAAGTCTAAAGCTCGAGATGTGAAAAAGAGATTTCAGAGTAAATCATTTCAGTCTGCTATGAAAAGATTCAGATATAATCAAAGTCATTTTAGAGATAATGGGGGACATTCGAATAGAAATCAATCAAAACCGCAAATGAGTTCTAAAACCCCAGCAACTTCAGTGGCTAGCATTGGAAATGTTCAATCTGAGAGACCTGAATGTAAATGTTGAGGAGAAAGGCATCCGGGAAGCTGTAGATTAAACGACAGAGCTTGCTTCAGATGTGGATCGCTTGATCATTTTATCCGTGATTGCCCTGAGTCTATCGAGCCTGAAACTGTTCAGAATTTGAGATCTGATAATGCACCTGTGAGAGGTAGACCATCGAAGAATGTAAGAAATGTTAGTGGTAGTCAGAGAACTATGAGAGACAATGTTGTCAGATCTGAAGCTAGAGCGCCAGCCAGAGCGTATGCTATCCGAGCTCGAGAAGAAGCTTCATCACCAGATGTTATAACTGGTACTTTTACTCTTTTATGATACTTCTGTGATTGCTTTGATAGACCCTGGTTCTACGCATTCATATATATGCATGAATTTAGCATTCAGTAAGACTTTGCTTGTAGAGTCTACTGAGTTTACTATAAAAGTATCGATCCCCTTAGGTAAAAGTGTCCTGGTTGACAAAGTACGCAAGAACTATCCGTTAATGTTTCAAGATATTTGTTTCCCTGCTGATCTGATGCTTCTTCCATTTGATGAATTCGATATTATTTTGGGTATGGATTGGTTGTTTATGCATGATGCTGTTGTGAACTGCAAAAGAAAAACTATAGATTTGAGATGTCCGAATAACGAGATTGTACGGGTTCAGTCTGATGATTTAAATGATTTGCCTGCTATGATATCTATTTTGAAAGCTTAGAGATATGTGAAAAAGGGATATGAGGCATATTTTACTTATGTGATCGATACGAAATTGTCTGAAAAGAAAGTTGAGTCAGTGCCTGTTGTCTGTGAATTTTCTGATGTGTTCCCTGAAGAATTGTCGGGTTTACCTCCAATTCGTGAAGTTGAATTCGGTATTGAGTTGTTACCTGGTACTACACCTATTGATAGCTCCGTATAGAATGACACCAATAGAATTGAAAGAGTTGAAATCACAGTTGCAAGAATTGATTGATAGAGGGTTCACTAGACGAAGTTTTTCACCTTGAGGAGCTTCTGCTCTGTTTGTGAAAAAGAAAGATGGCACGTTGAGAATGTGTATTAATTATCGTCAGTTGAATAAGGTGACTATAAAGAACAAATACCCATTGCCCAGATGTAACATCCAGAATTTAGGGGTTATGCGTTCAGGCATAATTCATGAGCTAGTAGGCTTTGAGTGTGTTTAGAGGTGTTTTAGGGGTTTCGGGAACCTTCGGATGTAGGAGAGTGCCTCAGGAAAATATTAGATTTTAGGTTTAAAAAGGGGGAGCTAGGCAAGTGAGGCCTTAAGAGGAATTGTGAGGGAATTTGGACACAAGAAAGCATGTGGTAAAATGGCATGGAGACGCAAGGGTGCAAGGGGGAGTTGGCGTCAAAAGGAGCTTCAGGAGGGAGGAGGTTCGAGTTGCAGAGGAAGCAAATGAGAGTTTGTTTTTGCGTCAAGAGGGGGAGAAGAATTGGACGGCATGTGGACTTTGGAAGGATGAGGATAAGACTTGGTTTTTCTTTTTAAAATTTGGCTAGGAGAAGTGATAAAGGTTAACTCATTCAAATCATTTTGAATGAGTAGTATGGAGAGAAAATAGGAGCAAAATAAGGGATTTGATAAGGAAGGATGTAGTGGCCGAATGTGGGGCTCTTGGTGGAGGTATATTTGGCCATGGTGAGGGGATAAGTGCTGAAATTATTTGTTTCTTCCTTAATCTCTATTGCCAAAAGTTTTAGTCAAAAGAAGCTCTCTCTTTTCCTCTCTTTTCTTTGAAGCTAAAACCAAATATTGAAGTAGGCCATATGTGTATTCTGTGCATCTTTTCTTCTTCCCATTTTCTTTCCCAAAGTCGAACCTTATAAGTCCCTTATCTCCTTTTCTTTGTCACACATCCTAAAAGCCGAAACCTCTCCCCCATTGTTCACTATTGCCAAATTCTCCCAAGCCTCTTCTAGACTTCTTTTATTCCACTCAAACTCAAGTCTATATCTATTTTTGGTGTTAGCCGAATATCCTCATCATCTTTTGGGAGCCTAGCCGAATCTCAAAAGGGTCTTATTCTCTCTTCTTTGTCGCAAGTTTTAGAAGCTGAAACCTTTTCTCTTTTGGTCTCTTCAAGCAACGTTGGTGGGGTAATTGGTTTTATCTTTTCTTCATTAGTGTGCCGAAATCAAGGGTTGGCCTTGGTTTTAGGGGGGCCGAATATGCTTTAGTGCCATAATATGTGTCTTTTGTATGTAGCCAACATTAAGGAGCATTAAAGGAGTCTTTCGGGATTTGAAGTGATCAAGGTAAGCCAATGTGGTGTTCGACCATAGGCCACTTTCATGAGTTTTGGGTTGAAACTGATTTTAACAGTGGATAAGCAGGGATTTCGACAACTTCTGGAGCAAGTAACAGTTTCGGGATTTAAATAAGCTAGGTAAGTGGTTGCTAATATTCGGCCATAAGCCATATTGGTTATTAATGTTAACCGATTCTGATTATGGCTTTTAGGGGCAAATCGACAGGAGTAAGCAGAAGCTTTTCGGGATTTTGTTTCATTTGGTAAGGATGTTAAGTTGTGGTTTATTCGATTAAGATCTCGTATATTGATGATTAACCGTTTGATTCTGATTAAGTGTTCGTCGATGGATGCAAGTTCCAGTCAAGAAGGAAAAGGGGTGTGGGCCAGCAGCAGGGCAGGACTATAGGCAGATAGCGATAGTTTCGCTTAGTGATAGCATCGGTATTGAGAGCGTAACGCTTCAAGTTATCAGGTGTGTGATTAACCCACACTTTTCCCGTTTGTATGTTATATTTGCATGTGTTATGTATGTGTTAATAAGTGCAGTGGCAATATTTAGATAGATACCCTTAAGGGGTACGTCGATAACCAGGTTAGTATTATTATTGATGAGACTGTGAATATGCCTGTGGAAATATGATTGAATGCCTGAATAACATATACATGCATTATTTATCATGGCACTATTGTACGTTGTATGTGCATGGGGTGGGATTTGTTATATGAAAGAAGGACAGGGTGTACATTAATGTACGTGGTTTAGTGAGAGCTACGAGCCTCACGTGGATCGGTGAGTGGCTCTGTGCCTCATCGTGATTGGTATCGGCTTTGTGCCATATCGTGGTTTGGTGATGGCTCTGTGCCTCATCGTGGTTTGATGTTAGTTACGAGCTACATCGTGGATTGGCGCTGACTGAGGTCGCGTTGTGGATTATTTGTGATTTATTTCACGTGGACGGCATTGATTGCCAAATTGGTGTGTAGAGGTTGGAGGGTTGATTTAGTAATCCCCTGGTGTGTGGTGGCTGGATACGGGGGTGTGTAGAGGATGGAACCTAGGCTGGGTTGGGTGCATTTTACATAAACCTGTGTGGTATGTGGATTGGTGTGGATATGGGCCAAGGCCCTATGTGTGGAAAGCTGTGGACTAATTACACACTGAGTCTGTTTGACTCACCCAAATTTTTACCCAGCATCGCAGGTGATACATGATGCTTGGACCGGGTTGGAGCGGATACAAGGTTGCCATGTAGAAGACATTTCATTTATTTTATGCACGTTAGATTTCCAGTGTTTTGGATAATTATTTATTGTAATAAGGCCACTTGAAGTATTTGGGGTTTTATTGCGTTTAAGCTGGGTTAACGATAAGTTTAATATTTCGAAACGTTATTCATTTGAAAAGTAATTTATATTTTAAAAACCTATATTAAAAGTTTTGAATTCGGATATTTTGTCAACAATAATTTTACTTAGAATTTTAAATATACAATGTTTTACAAATGACAACAAATTTTTATGTTTTCACCCTGACGACGAAATCTTTTCAAGCAGTGGCATTCCAAATTCGACTGTGGTGTTTGGGCTGGGTTTGGGGCGTTAAAGTTTGGTATCAGAGCCCGGTTCAAAACTCGGCTTTGAGGGTTTTGGGCCCAAAAATATATTTTCAAAGATGGACTTTTCAAAAACATAGATTTTTCATGAATTTTTCAGGTTTATTCTGGCATGGCACCTGTACCTCCGGGCTGAAGTCCACCAGGTAAGTACCCCTAATTACTGAAGTGATTTGTATATGTGAATTTTATGGGTATGAGGGGTTCGTAGATTAGCAGATTAGGGCTATTGAACCCTAGGGCTAGTCTACTCCAACACAAGATACATAAGACTTAAATACAATCAAACAAACCTGTAAGTAAGTCGCCGAGTCAGGATGTGGCAACAGTTGTGCGCATGTCTAGGAGTGGATTTGGTAAGAGCTTGGTACTTAAGCAGTCCTAGTGACTCACCTCCTCTGTACTCGAATCTTACCTGGTGCGTATTAACGGTTCACCCTAACCAAGAGGACTTATTCACTGGCTAAACCGATGATTAAAACCCGAAAGTGACTGGCCATACTGTTTTATAAAAACCCTAGTTTTAAAATCACCAAATTACCCCTTTGAATTGTGCACACTAAATTAGATTTTGAAACACATTTTCGAAATATTCCCGAATTAAAAAATTACCCAAATACCCCTGGGTTGTAAATTACTAAAATAACCTTGGTTTATAAAATTACCATACTACCCTCGACTTTTACGAAGATATTTTTTTTCGAAACACCAAAAATCCCTATTTTGCGAAATAGCAAGATACCTTGATTTGGAAAATTTACTAAATTACCCATGATTTACAAAATTACCAAAATAACTCTGATTTCAGAAATTTCTGCAACACCTTTGATTTGGAAATTTTTTCAAAATAGCCCCGAGGTTTTGTAAATTTTGAATGCCTTTGATTTATAAAGATTTTCAAATTGACCCCGATTTATTACGAAAATGCCCTTGTAGGATGAATTACGAAATTACCCCTGGGTTGGGAATGGACAAAAATGCCCAAGGTAGTGTGGTAGATGGTGTTGATGAATGTGAATGTGACTCTCTAAATTAGAGTAGTGGACTTGAGCAGAAAACTTTGGTTGATCGATAGAACTACTTCTAAAAACTTCTTTTCATAAAATTGTTCGCGGATAATCAGTGGAACAAAGTATTAATGCATAAAATTTCTTAAATCAGATTAAATCGCGACGTTAGATATGAGTTCTAGGGGACGTGGTTGTCGTGGACGCTGTAGAGGTAGAATGACGATGATCGGAACCGGTGAGGTCCGCCATGGGTCGAGAAAATGACGTGCTTGCCGCCCAAAGAAGGTGGGCACGGAGGATCAAGATCGACAGAGGAGAGATGACGCAGCGATGTCGCGAGCTATCTTTGCGAGTGCTAGAGCGAGTGGCAGGAGCTAGTATGGGAAATGGAGCTCGAAAGTCAGTATCAGAGAGAGTTAGGTCAAACGGAGCCAAGGTTTTTAGAGGAGTGTTTGGGGTGGCTCCGAATGTAGCGGAGTATTGGTCGGAGGCGGTCGAAAGAATCATGGATGATTTGGACTGCACGGCGGAAGAAAAGCTGAAAGGTGCTGTTTCGTTGCTCCGGGATGAGGCTTACCGATGGTGGCTCACGGTCAAACAGGGTACCCCTGCAATCGAGTGGATTAGGGCTATTTTAAGGTTAAGTTTGAAGGGAAGTACGTTGGAGCTAGTTACCTAGACTCGCAGAGAAAAGCGTTTTTAAACTTGGTACAAGGAAGTACATCAGTATCGGAATACGAAGCTGAATTTCTGCGGTTAAGTCAGTACGCCAAGGGGATCGTGGCTACTAATTATGAAAGGTGTGTCAGATTCGAAGACGGATTGCGAGATGAGCTGCGAGTGTTGATAGCTCCGCAGAGAGAAAGGGACTTCGCTATTCTAGTGGAGAAAGCTCGGATAGCTGAGGAAGTTAAGAGGACTGAGAGACAGAACCGAGATAAGGAGAGGAATTGGAACAAGAGGAGTTTTGAACCGTCAGACTTATCTAGGGATTTTCAAAAAAGACCAAGGATCGAGAATTCTGTACGTGCACCGGTACCAGTTGCTGAGAATCGGAGTCATCCATGTGCCCGGTGTGGAAGAGCTCATGCAGGAGAGTGCTGTGGAAATAGTAAGGAATGTTTTCGGTGTGGGTCTAAGGCTCATTTGGTTAGGAATTGTCCTCAGGTGATGGATAGGGCTCAGACAGTAGGCCAGGGTTATGTGCAGCCAGGCAGAGGTGGTCAGCAGGCGACGAGGGGTCGTGGTCCGAACCATGGAGGAAATGGTTCCGGCCGAGGTCGTGGAGCACCAGCGTAAGTCTTGAGGGTTCGATGATGCGAGACAACCGTGAGTTGCTTTACGCAATCGAAGTCGCGAGAGGACGATGTGTGCCGTAGTGATAACGGATACGTTCCTTGTTTCTGGAATACCCTTTATTGCCTTGTTTGTTATAGAGTTAGCTCATTCTTATAAGGCTAGTGAGGTGCTTGGAACCTTGAATGTGAACTTTGAGACTGTACCTAGGAAGATGACCGTGCTTAGTTCTTTAGGGCGATCAGTGGTAGCAGGTAAACTTTTTAAGTAAGTGCTTTTGGAGGTTCAGGGAGTAGCAAAACCCTTGCTTAGTTTAGCCAAGTAATTTTGAGGACGAAATTATTTTTAAGGGGGTAGAACTGTAACATCCAGGATTTAGGGGTTATGCGTTCAGGCATAATTCATGAGCTAGTAGGCTTTGAGTGTGTTTGGAGGTGTTTTAGGGGTTTCGGGAACCTTAGGATGTAGGAGAGTGCCTCAGGAAAATATTAGATTTTAGGTTTAAAAAGGGGGAGCTAGGCAAGTGAGGCCTTAAGAGCAATTGTGAGGGAATTTGGAGAAAAGAAAGCATGTGGTAAAATGGCATGAAGACGCAAGGGTGCAAGGGGGAGTTGGCGTCAAAAGGAGCTTCAGGAGGGAGGAGGTTCGAGTTGCAGAGGAAGCAAATGGGAGTTTGTTTTTGCGTCAAGAAGGGGATAAGAATTGGACGGCATGTGGACTTTGGAAGGATGAGGATAAGACTTGGTTTTTCTTTTTAAAATTTGGCTAGGGAGAAGTGATAAAGGTTGACTCATTCAAATCATTTTGAATGAGTAGTATGGAGGAAAAATAGGAGTAAAATAAGGGATTTGATAAGGAAGGATGTAGTGGCTGAATGCGGGGATTTTGGTGGAGGTATATTCCGCCATGGTGAGGGGATAAGTGCCGAAATTATTTGTTTCTTCCTTAATCTCTCTTGCCAAAAGTTTTAGTCAAAAGAAGCTCTCTCTTTTCTCTCTTTTCTTTGAAGCTAAAACCAAATTTTGAAGTAGGCCATATGTGTATTCTGTGCATCTTTTCTTCTTCCCATTTTCTTTCCCAAAGCCGAACCTTATAAGTCCTTTATCTCTTTTTCTTTATCACACATCCTAAAAGTCGAAACCTCTCCCCCATTGTTCACCATTGTCGAATTCTCCCAAGCCTCTCCTATACTTCTTTTATTCCACTCAAACTCAAGTCTATATCTATTTTTGGTGTTAGCTGAATATCCTCATCATCTTTTGGGAGCCTAGACGAATCTCAAAAGATTCTTATTCTCTCTTCTTTGTCGTAAGTTTTAGAAGCCGAAACCTTTTCTCTTTTAGTCTCTTCAAGCAACGTTGGTGGTAAGTACTCCTCTTAGTAATTGGTTTTATCTTTTCTTCATTACTGTGCCGAAATCAGGGGTTGGCCTTGGTTTTAGGGGGCCGAATATTCTTTAGTGCCATAATATGTGTCTTTTGTATGTAGCCAACATTAAGGAGCATTAAAGGAGTCTTTCGGGATTTGAACTGATCAAGGTAAGCCAATGTGGTGTTCGGCCATAGGCCACTTTCATGAGTTTTGGGTTGAAACTGATTTTAACAGTGGATAAACAGGGATTTCGACGACTTCTGGAGTAAGTAACAGTTTTGGGATTTAAATAAGCGAGGTAAGTGGTTGCTAATATTCGGCCGTAGGCCATATTAGGTATTAATGTTAGCCGATTCTGATTATGGCTTTTAGGGGCAAATCGACAGGAGTAAGCAGAAGCTTTTCGGGATTTTGTTTCATTTGGTAAGGATGTTAAGTTGTGGTTTATTCGATTAAGATCTCGTATATTGATGATTAACCGTTTGATTCTGATTAAGTGTTTGTCGATGGATGCAAGTGCCAGTCAAGAAGGAAAAGGGGTAGGCCCTGTCCCTAAGTTTAAGAGGAGATCAGTCTCTGCTGTACGAGATTGGCCACCGGGGTGTGGGCTAGCAGCAGGGTAGGACTATAGGCAGATAACGATAGTTTCGCTTAGTGAGAGCATCGGTATTGAGAGCGTAACGCTTCAAGTTATCAGGTGTGTGATTAACCCACACTTTTTCCGTTTGTATGTTATATTTGCATGTGTTATGTATGTGTTAATAAGTGCAGTGGCAATATTGAGATGGATACCCTTAAGGGGTATGTCGATAACCAGGTCAGTATTATTATTGATGAGACTGTGAATATGCCTGTGGAAATATGATTGAATGCCTGAATAACATGTACATGCATTATTTATCATAGCACTATTGTACGTTGCATGTGCATGGGGTGGGATCTGTTATATGAAAGAAGGACAGGGTGTACATTTATGTACGTGGTTTAGTGAGAGCTACGAGCCTCACGTGGATCGGTGAGTGGCTCTGTGCCTCATCGTGATTGGTATCGGCTTTGTGCCATATCGTGGTTTGGTGATGGCTCTATGCCTCATCGTGGTTTGATGTTAGCTACGAGCTACATCGTGGATTGGCGCTGACTGAGGTCGCGTTGTGGATTATTTGTGATTTATTTCACGTGGACGGCATTGATTGCCAAATTGGTGTGTAGAGGTTAGAGGGTTGATTTAGTAATCCCCTGGTGTGTGGTGGCTGGATACGGGGGTGTGTAGAGGATGGACCCTAGCCTGGGTTGGGTTCATTTTGCATAAACCTGTGTGGTATATGCATTGGTGTGGATATGGGCCAAGGCCCAATGTGTGGAAAGCTGTGGACTAATTACACACTGAGTCTGTTTGACTCACCCAAATTTTTACCCAACATCGCAGGTGGTACATGATGCTTGGACCGGGTTGGAGCTGATACAAGGTGGCCATGCAGAAGACATTTCATTTATTTTATGCACGTTAGATTTTCAGTGTTTTGGATAATTATTTATTGTAATAAGGCCACTTAAAGTATTTCGGGTTTTATTGTGTTTAAATTGGGTTGACGATAAATTTAATATTTCAGAATGTTATTCATTTTAAAAGCAATTTATATTTGAAAAACCTATATTAAAAGTTTTGAATTCGGATATTTTGTCAACAATAATTTTACTTAGAATTTTAAATATACAATGTTTTACAAATGACAACAAATTTTTATATTTTCACCCTTACGATGAAATCTTTTCAACCATTTTTCCTCAGTGGCATTCCAAATTCAGCTATGGTGTTTGGGCCGGGTTTGGGGTGTTACACCAGAATTGATGATTTATTTGATCAGTTAAAAGGAGCTACTGTGTTTTCCAAGATTGATCTGAGATCGGGATACTATCAGTTGAGAGTTAAAGATTCAGACATTCAAAAAACTACTTTCAGAACGAGGTACGAGCATTATGAGTTTTTAGTTATGCCATTTGGACTAACTAATGCTCCTGCTGTTTTTATGGATCTAATGAACAGAATTTTCAGACCGTACCTAGATCGATTTGTTGTGGTATTCATAGATGACATACTGATTTATTCGCGTGATGAGGCTGAACATGCTGAGCATTTGAGAATCGTGTTGCAAACTTTGAGAGAAAATCAATTGTATGCGAAATTCAGCAAATGTGAATTCTGGTTGCACAAGGTTAGTTTTCTGGGACATATTGTGTCAGCTTCTGGAATCCGAGTGGATCCGAGTAAGATTTCTGCTATTCTGAATTGGAAACCTTCGAGAAATTTATCTAAAGTTCGCAGTTTTATGGGTTTAGCTAGTTATTACCGCAGATTTGTAAAAGAATTTTCAAATATAGCTACTCCGTTGACTAGATTACTTCAGAAAGATGTTAGATTTGAATGGTCAGATAAATGCCTTAAAAGTTTCGATTAGTTGAAAACTCTGTTAACAAAAGCTCCAGTGTTAGTACAGCCAGAATCAGGTAAAGAATTTGTTGTTTACAGTGATGCTTCGTTAAACGGTCTGGGATGTGTTTTGATACAGGAAGGCGAAGTTGTAGCTTATGCCTCGAGACAATTGAAGCCTCATGAAAAGAATTATCCGACACACGACCTTGAGCTTGCTGTGATTGTGTTTGCATTTAAGATTTGGCGTCATTACCTGTATGTTGAAAAATGTCACGTATTTTCAGATCATAAAAGTTTGAAATATCTGATGACTCAGAAAGATTTGAATTTGCGACAGAGAAGATGGCTTGAATTGTTAAAAGATTACGAACTTGTGATAGATTATCATCCGGGTAAATCAAATGTTGTTGCAGATGCTCTGAGTAGAAAATCATTGTTTGCATTACGAGCTTTGAGTACTCAGTTGGATTTGTCTGATGATTGTTCTATGATAGCTGAAGTAAAAGCAAAACCGTTGTTCTTACAACAGATATGTGATGCTCAGAAATCTGATAATGAATTGTTATTGAAACGAGCTCAGTGTGTAGTGAATTCTGAATCTGAATTCAAAATTGTAGATGATTGCTTGAGATTCTGAGATCGTATCTGTGTCCCGAGAAATCCGGAGTTGATTCAGTCGATCTTAAATGAAACACATAACAGTGTTCATCCAGGAAGTACGAAAATGTATCAAGATTTGAAGCGATATTATTGGTGGTCTGGTATGAAGCGTGATATTTCTAACTTTGTCGTGAAATGTTTAATCTGTCAACATGTGGAAGCCAAACATCAAGTTCCGTCTGGATTGCTACAACCAACTCTAATTCCTGAATGGAAACAGGATAGAGTAATAATGGACTTTGTTTCTGGTTTGCATCAGACTCCGAGAAAGAAAGATGCTATATGAGTTGTAGTTGATCGACTGACGAAATCTGCCCATTTCATTCCAGTAAGATTTGACTACTCACTTGACAGATTAGCTGAGCTTTATATTTTTGAGATTGTGAAATTGCACGGGGTGCCAATATCTACTGTGCCAGATAGAGATCCGAGGTTTACGTCGAGATTCTAGAAGAAACTGCAAGAAGCTTTAGGCATGAAATTACACTTCAGTACAGCTTTTCATCCACAAAAAGATGGTCAGTCTGAATGAATTATTCAGATTCTTGAAGATATGTTGAAATGCTGTATACTTGAGTTTAATGGTTCGTGGGAACAGTATCTGCGATTCATCGAATTTGCGTACAATAACAGTTTTTAGTCGAGTATCAAAATAGCACCTTATGAAGCTTTGTACGGACGTAAATGTTGTACACCTCTGTATTGGACTGAGCTTAGTGAAAATAAGCTTCACGGGGTTGGTTTGATAAAAGACTCAGAACAAAAAGTGAAACTGGTCTGAGATTGTTTGAAAGCAGCACCTAATCGTCAGAAGTCTTATGCAGACTTGAAACGTAAAGATATAGAATTTGAAATCGGTTACAAAGTATTTCTGAAAGTGTCTCCGTGGAAGAAAGTGCTTCGATTCGGACGTAAAGGCAAATTAAGTCTGAGGTTCATCGGACCATACGAGATCAGTGAACGTGTCGGGCCAGTTGCATTTAGATTAAAGTTGCCCTTAGAGCTGGAAAAGATACACAATGTATTTCATGTTTCAATGCTTCGTAGATATCGATCCGATCTGTCACATGTGATTGCCCCATCTGAAATTGAAATCCAATCTGATATGACATATGAAGAGGAACCGATCCGTATCATAGCTCGTGAAGTGAAAGAGTTGAGAAATAAGAAAATTCTGTTAGTAAAAGTACTATGGAATCGACATGGGATAGAAGAGGCTACGTGGGAGTCTGAAGATTCATTGAGACAACAATATCCGACTCTGTTTAATGGTAAGATTTTCGGGGACAAAAATCCCTAAGGGGGAGAATTGTAACAGTCCAGTTTATACCCTAGTCAGAGCAGTGGTTTCGGGACTATGAATCCGAGTTTGAATAATATTTTAATATTATTTTGTGCCGTTGATATGTGACTAAGCAGGTGGTAAATTTCAGTAAGCTAATTTGTCCGTTTGAGTGCTTAATTTGACAAAAGGATTAAAATGCATTAAACATGAAAGTTGCTTGCTATTTGTTAAAGTGCTTAAGTGATGTGGCTTTTAAGTGTTAAGGACTTATGGGGCAATTTAGCCCCTATTTTGATTAGTGGACGGCATGGATAATGAAATATGTATATATATATGATTTTATATATGTATATATATAAAAATTTATAAGTTAAAGTTATATTAAATTTATTTTATAAGTTATGTTTATTTTATAATAAAAGAAACATGAGAAAGTGGCCTTATTTCATCACTTTCTTGCCGAAACTCAAAGAAAGAAAAAGAAAGCTTTGAAGCTTTGTATTTTCGGCAGTTCTAAGCTTAAATTCAAGTATGTTTTTGTGGGTTTTGGATAATTTTTATGTTTTTATAATCGTTGCTTCGAGAGCTATCAAACCCATGTACTAATTTTGAGTATTAATGATGTTTGTGTGAGATGCCATTGTTGATATGTTGAGTTTTGAAATGAGTTTAGTTGATAAATGAGAGATTTAAGCTTGATGAACAAGTTTTGTTCTTGAAGTTTTGATGAATTTAGCTAATTAGGGCTAAATTGAGAAAATAGAAAATTGAAGGACTAATTTGTGAATTTGATGAAAGATGTTGGCTTGTATGTGATGTTTATATATTCGGCTAAGCTTGGTTGTGCATTAATTTTGTGAATTTGATGTTTTGAAAAAAATGGACTAAATTGATAAATTGTGCAAATGTAAGGGTTAATTTGTAAACAGCCCTAAATGTGTGTCTTTGGATTGAATTGAATGAGTTAATAAATAAAAGGGTTAATTCTGAATATGTTTAGATCAAGAACCGAGGAAAACAGACTTAGATCGCGGGAAAGCGAAAATAACCAAGTAGCCGTTTTCATTCCGACATATCGAATCTGAGGTAAGTCACTATGCAAATAAACGTATATGTATGCATTTGTAATTATTCATATGATTAATGATGATATTGAATGCTTATGAGAGGTTATGTATTTGAATTCCGAGATACGTTCAGTATAGTGATTAAGTCCGCCACGTACGAACCTAGGAATAGATAGGATTGGTTAAGTCACGTCATAGATACTGTAATATCCCAAATTTGGGTATCATTTGTGTTGGCTTGAGTATGAATTTTGTGTGTTAGCATAGTCTTGTGAAGGCTTGATTTTATTTAGGAAGCTAGAATAAATTTTAGTATGGTTCATTTAATGAAGTGGATTAAGTGAGCTTAGCACTTAAGTTAATTTAAGTGTTCATTTATAGCATAAGAGGAGTAAGTGGCAAGATGGTTAAGGAGCTTGAAAGGTTGCTTGAGGTTAGAGGTTCGAGTAGCATGTTTAGCATTTTGAAGGTTTATTTTTGAATCCTTGCATTGATGGACGGTCAAACTTATTTATGATAGGTTGGACTATTGTTTTTGGTAAGTTGAATATATGATTAAGGAAAGCTTGATATTGGGGATAAGAATTTTGAAGTTATGGAAGGTTATCTTAAGGTTATGGTAAGATGGGGGGACATAAGGCTTGGCTTGTGGGAAATGTTTTGGAAACAATTCCTATGCCTTTAGTGGATGAATGTGGACGGCATGGGTGTCTAGGGGGTGGCCGAATTTTGTAAGTAGCTTTGGGGGGGAATATTGGCCAATTTTTGTCATTTGAACATCTTTTTGCAATTGTCTTTCCTCTCCAAAAAAAATTCTCTCCTTTGGCCGAATGTTATTGTGCATTTTGGTGCAATTTTGGTTTTGATTTTAGCCTCTTTTTGTTGAACCAAATCACATCATTTTACTTTCTTTCATTTGCCCTTTTGAAACCGAAACTACAATCTAACTTGTGCATTTTTGTGCACTTTCTATTGGCAAAGTAGTGCTTGGCCGAATCTCTCTCACAACCCTCTCTCTTTTCTTCATTTGTTTTGTGCTCAAACACAATTCCCTTTTCTTTCA
Source organism: Gossypium bickii (assembly GCA_025503065.1). Classification (NCBI taxonomy): domain Eukaryota; kingdom Viridiplantae; phylum Streptophyta; class Magnoliopsida; order Malvales; family Malvaceae; genus Gossypium; species Gossypium bickii. The sequence continues at coordinate 26,029,267 of CP106714.1, read as the reverse complement.
TTTGGCCGAACCTCTTTCTTCCCCAAATCCTCTTTTCTTTTCTTTCTTCCATTGTTGATTAAACCGATTCCCCATCCCCTCATTTTTATTCTCTTTCCTACTTACATATTCCCTCACTTTTATTCACATATTTTTCTCCTTTCAGAACTATATAGCCGAAACTTCCCATCTCTTTTAGTCCTTGTTTTGGCCGAATATTCAAAGGTAGTTTTTCTTTGATATATTTTATATATACAATCGGTTTTGTAAGATAGGCTCTTTGGGACTTTGGAAGCGATTGATTTAAGCCTTATCTCTCTCTAGCAATCAAAGGTGGGTAAGTCAAAGGGTAAGGATTTTTGTTGATTCATCATTCTTTTAAAAAGACTAAAGTTTTAGGATTAAAGTATTATGGTTTGGCCGAATGGCCTTTATTAATAATTTTTAGTATCGGCCGATTGTAGGACAAAGTGATCTAGTGCGATAGATCGGATTTTTGGGAGATAGTTCTTGCGTTGGTGAAAGGTGTGTATCTTACACACTTATAACTTGGTTCATATTTGTATATATGTATGTTAAATAACTATTTATGTTGTCAAAGCCGAAATGATGAGTTTTTGAGATGATACCATGATGGTATGAATGAGGATACGGGTAAGTCCGTTTCGATATATGATGTTATTATTCGTGGACTGAAATCATGATCTATTTATTATATGATTCATATCAAAGTATGTTGACATGATTTGGTTATCTATTGCATTGTTATGGGCAATATGAGAGGAGGGGGAAGATTAATATCGTGTCAATCTTGACACCGTAGATTTGGTATCTCCAAAGATTTGGTAACACATTCGTGTCTTCTGACACCGTGAGGTTTGGGACCTTATAGCGACTCGTCCCTCGTGGCTAACACCACCGTGGGTTGGCCCCACTTTTGAGATATGGGATTGTCTCGCGGTGATTTGGTATCACACGCGGGTTGGCCCCACAACTTGATGATTCGTGACTTGTCACCACCACTGGTTTGGCACCACCAAAGGATTTGGTATCACATTCGTGTCTTCGGACACCGAGGTTTGGGACCTCATAGCGTCTTGTCCCCGTGGATTAATTCCACCGTGGGTTGGCCCCACTTTTGAGATATGGGATCGCCGCCATGATTTGGTATCACACGTGGGTTGGCCCACACACTTAATTATTCGTGACTTTGGTCACCAAAGATTTGGTATCACAATTGTGTCTTTAGACACCAGTGGTTTGGCACCACCAGTGGTTTGGTACCACACGGGGTAGAAAAGGAGTTATGGATGGCTAGGTTGGGTGCATTACACATGTATGTGCTTTGTTATAATTTGTGTAAGTATGTGGCATTTACCCGAGAGGGAATATGCACTCGAGTCTTGGTGACTCACCTTCTCCCTATCATTTCAGTGATTCGTGAGTTCATGGATGAGGCCGAATGAACTCGAGGAGGCCATGCAATAAATTTTGGTCCTACGTGAACTTTGGTTTGAGAACTTTACTTTATTTATATTTGGTTTTTATATTTTGTGGGTTTGTAATAAGGCCTCTCTAAATTATGGTTTGGATTATTTTTATGTTTTGAGTATGTTTTAAATATGGGTTATGAATTTCTTGATTATTATAATAAATTGAGCACAAAGTTTTCTAAACTACACAACGCGATGGTTTTAAAAACGTTATCATCGGGTAACCTAAATTATTCAACAATCTTAACAATTTAAGTGTTTTCGATAATTTAAATGATTTTCAAATATTAAGTTTCTACATTCAAATGCAAATGGTTTTCAAAGTAATAAATCGAGTTTTCTTAAAATGATATAAATGTTTTCTCACCTATGATTTATTTGCCTATTATAAAGTTTTACGTAATTTCAAAGTAAATCTTCAGTTTTAACTTATTAAACATATAATTTCTACAAATATAGACTTTTCAAAGGGTTTTTCACAAAAATTAAATCGTTAACTCGTTTTTCTTTAAAGTATTTTCCTCAGTGACATATCAGATTCGGTCATGGCGTATTGACCGGGTTTGGGGTGTTACAGATACCTGTTCTGTTTTTATCATGTAAGACCACGTCTGGGACGTCGGCGTTGAGTTGAGATTCGTGTAAGACCCTGTCTGGGACAGTGGCATCGATATTTGATTATGTGTAAGACCAAGTCTAGGACGTTGGCATCAATACAAGCTTTACGTATAAGACTACGTCTGGGACGTTGGCATCATTATCATCCTTATGTGTAAGACAATGTCTAGGACATCAGCTTCGTTTTGATTCGTGTAAGACCCTGTCTTGGACAGTGGCATCAATATCTGAGTACATGTAAGACCTCGTCTGGGACAATGGCATTGTACTATTATTCCAAGCTTCTGAGTATCCTACTGTACTCCTTATGGTTCAACGAGCAAGTCCGAGATACGAATGGCCAATCCGAGCTTTGATAGATTATGTAAATAAATGTCTGATTCAGGTACGTTGATTATACACTAATTGTGTATACAAGGTAAATATCTATGTGATCTTACTACGATGTATGTATATGGAAATGATGATATAATATGTTGAGTTTGATTAGATGAATTATGTGCATACATGGTATGTGATTTGGAATTTGGTAAGTGATGGTTAAGCAAACAAGTTTAAGAAAGAATGAGATGATTTATATCTTGGGAACCAAATCGGTGATTTTATTGAATTGGTTATGTACAATTCATGCTAAGTTTGTTTGTATATTGACTTACTAAACTTTTGGAAAGCTTACTCTGTGTGCGTTTTCTTTGTTTTATAGGTCGTCAAAGCTACTGTAGGCTCGGTGTAACAGCCCAATTATGACCCTAATCGGAACAGTGGTTTCGGGACCACGAATCCGAATTAAAAAATATTTTATTATTAATTTGATGTCTATGTTATGTGGATAAGTATGTGTTAAAATATTATTTATTAATTTGTGTGTTTGGGTGACTAATTTAAGTGAAAGGATTAAATAGTTAAAATAGTAATTATTTAGTTGAAGGGCTTAATTGAATTGTTTCTTGAATAAATGGTTTTGCATGTCAAATTGCCCTAAAAACTAGTAGGTGGACGGCATGGTGTTTGATTTATGTTTTTATATTAGTTATTTTAGTAAGTGGTGTAATAATAATATTTTAGTATGTGATTAAAATAAGAGAAATACATAAAAGAAATATAGAAAATTCATCTTCCATTCATGTTCTTCTTGCTGAAATTTACAAAGAAAAGGGGGAAGACTCATGCTCACCATATTCGGCCATTGCATGTGTCAATAAGATTGATAAACACATGTTTGAAATAAAACAAGTAGTGGAGAGTCATCTCCTACCTTTAGCCTTTGAGTGCCGAAATTGGAAGGAAGAAAAGAGAAGTTTAAGCTTTATCATTCGGTTCTTGCATGCTCCCATAAGGTTAGCTTTTGAACTTATTTTCTTAAATTCTGGTATTTTTAAGTTCATTTCTTTGAGTATTACCGAAACCATATCAAAGATTTTGAGATTTTGATATGATATAAGTTCGACTATTAGTGATTAAATTTGGGTTTGCTAGGCTTGAAAAATGAATACAATGTATGTTTAAACTCAATATGTTTTAAGTAGAAATTTTAAATGGGATGAAGAATAGTGGTATTTAACTTGTTGAATAATTTGTATGATTTTATATGATTATTAAGTAGGTTCGGCTATGAGGAAAATATGTGCAATTAGGTATAAAATTGGAGGAAATTTTATGTTTGGACTAAATTGAGTATTATATGGAACTTTAATGAGCTAGCGAACAATCGGCCTTAACTCATTAGTAAATAAATTGGCATGATTTTGAATAATTATAAATTTTGTTTATAATTGGGTAACATGTGAAATATCAAGGTAGAATTTATAATTATCCCTTATTCGCTTATGGTCAAATCGAGTAGAAAAGTAATGAATGAGTTCAAATTTAAATTATTTAGACCAAGTACAAAAAGGAAAGGCTTTGGATTGAGGAAAATTAACGAGTAGCTGGAAGCTTAATTCGACAACTATCGAGGTAAGTTTGTAAGCAATTGGATTGATACAAATTTTATTCAATATTGAATTGTATATGCTAAAGTGAAATAATAGACTTAATTGTATAAAGTCGAAGGTGGTATGGGAAATATTTTATTATATTCGAAACGAGATTAAAATGTATATTTATATATGTAAGCTTAAATTAATTGGGTGGATTAAATAATTGTATGTGTATCAAGGTATAGTTATGCGTGAAAATGGAATGTGATAGATGTTGGAAATTGAAAATGAGGATTTATATGTATATATATTATTATGTATAATAGTTGTTGCCGAATGATATATGGGCATATTAAAATAGACTAACCAAGTGGGGTTTATTATATGCATGTAACTATGTATATCTCTTGATTAGCTGAAATAAGCATATTGAAACCCAGTTTTTACTTAATTTCCGACTGTGATATGGATTGGGATTAAGCGTTCATAATGGCCGAATGAGTGGTTGATTTATGTATGAAATTCGGTAGCATTGGGCTGGATAAATATATATGGATTGAGTAGTAGTAGTTAAATATGGATCTTAGAAATAAGTGATGGTATTGAAAAAAATTAATTTAGTATAATATGGGTGTGGCCGAATGTGATGGAAACCAAAAATGAACGAGAGTTAATTTTGGTATACAATTATAGTTATATATGTATTGATGGTTGCCGAATATGGTGGGTTAAGACGGAAGCATGAACTACTATTAATAGATGTTTTATTGAGGCTTGGAAAATATGGATAGTAAATATATATATATATGATTATGTGGTTGAGGAAAGGATTTATTTACCAAGCACTGGGTGTGTGAGTTATCGTTTTTCATCTCTTCAAGGACCAAAATACCTAATAAAGGTAAACGAAAGTGTCAGGTAAATCTCTAAGTAAATAATCATCGTATATTATTTTCGTAAATTAACATATGCTGAAATTTGGAATTATTGAAATTATATGTGTATTAGCCGAATTTAGCTAAGCATAAAATTGATTCGGTTAAGTAAATTGTGTGATATGTGCTATTGAATGTTCGTATAGTGAGTTCGAAATGCGTAAAAGATTCGATATATGAAATGATTCAGGGGAGAAAATTTAAAGTATTACTACTCAGGCTACGAGCCTAGTAAGCCTTGGGCTGGTGAATTTATCGGGCTTTATGCCTAGCAGGCTTATTGCCGGTGAATCATTACCAGACCTCGGGTCTAGCAGGCCTCGTGCCGGTGAATTATATCGGGCTTAATGCCTAGCAGGCTAAATGCCGGTGCTTGAACTATGGACCTTGAGTCTAGCAAGCCTAGTGTCAGTATGTGAGATCCGGGCAAATGCCTAGCAGGTTTTATAACAGTGAGTTGAAATCCCAAGCTTAGATTATGTACTAGTAAAGTCATGAAATGAATTAAGTGAGCCTAAGCATTTGAAAATGAAATGGGTTAAATTAAATTTTGCAAGGTATGTGTTATTCATATTCATGTATTAGACGTATATACATGTGATGATAATAAGTAAATGAATTGATGAATGAAATGTGATATACAAATGGGTAGATGTAAATTGTTATAAACTAAGTCACGAGAAAATTTGCTACATGAAAGCATAATGTGGTTAAAGGTATTCGTGTAAGTATATTGACATGAAGGATATAAGTTGACCCTGTATATTTAGCCTTATGTTTATAATTACGTGACATATTGGGATTTCTTTGATGCCATGTATACGAATGCATAAAATGCCAAATGGATATACATACAAATATATGTGAAATTATATTCCCTTTATGTAAAGTTACTAAGTGTAAAGTATATATTTATTGTATATCCATTAATATGTGATCTTATGGAATTATGTGTATCAAAAATATGAGTAGTTGTAAAAGAGTATTTAATTTACATGTGAACTATATGAGGAGATTATAAATGGAAGTCTAAAAGTTAAATAGTGATGATAGTTAAGCTAAATGAGCATTTCATTCGACATTAGTAGATCACCTAAGTACTAAGCTTCGAAATATTGATATTAGATACTTGGAAATATGAGAGTTTAATTGAACATGTGTTGCGTAATAAAAGAGGTAATTCAGATTTACACGACCCTTCACTTGTTCGAATATTTATGTGAACTTATTGAGTTTTATATATGAGTATTATGAATATATTAATATGAAAGGATGTTTCATATTTTGAAATTGATGTTGGATTGGTAAGTGGTATAATAAGGGTAAGGAAATAATATGCGTTATATTATGTAAGGTACAAGATTCGGGCTTGAAAGGCTTTCGAGTTAAGTTGTTTATATTCAATATTATTACTTGATTGTTTTAAAATGTTAAAATGACCAATTGGTATATTATGATTGCTTAAGACTTACTAAGCTAAATTAGCTTCCTCCGTGTATTCATTGTTCTGTTTTCATAGGCTTTGGTTAAGCTTTACGAGCTCGGGGATCGCCAACGAAGTCATTCACACTATCGATTCGCTCGGTACTTTTAAAAGTTGGGTTTGAACTTAAGGCATGTATAGGCTAGCTTAATACTTGGATGATATTTTGTAATGTATATAAGCCATGCGAAAATGGCTAGCCCTTAATGTTAATATTAGATGATGTAAATCTATCCTTGTTGTGTGATGCGTGCATGTTTTAGTTGGATAAATAAATGAATGCATGATATAGGTATAATTATATTTATATGTGTTTCATGCTGAATAGGTAGGATTTATGACATATATCTATGAAACTATTTGGTTTATAAATAAGTTCTGATTAATAATTATTATTATGGCTGCTCGGTTATGAAATGAAGTTATTAGAAGTGTATTCTTTATGAAGAGTGGGTGTGAAAATGAATAAATGTCTCGGCTTGCAAGTTAGAAAATGGAATAATCGAGTCTTATATTTATGCTTCATAAATCTATGGATTCTAGGATATCTTTGTCATAAATGGGATAATTTGATAAGAGCACATGTGCATGTATTGTATGTTCGGATAAAGAAATTGAGTAGTAAGTTTGGGTTAGAAGTGCATGAAACAATAATGTTTGAATGGTATGAAACGAAATGAAAGGAATAGGTTTGTATTATGTGGAAATTTGAATATGTGGTTGATTAAATGATAGTTTCGAAATGGTAAAGACGACAAGTTTATAAAACATAGTAAATGCGAACCTGTATTGAGTCTTTCGTACGTGTATAGATATACCATAAAATGATATGAGAGTTTATGATTAACTATTTAGGTGCATATGAGTTGTGAAACGACAAGTTGATAAGTGAATAAATGATAGTTATATTTAAGTTACTGCATATGCATAAAGTGATAGGCACATACTTAAATTTTTGATTAACATTTAAATGACTGTAATGATCTAAATTGAGTCTGGTAATGCTTCAGAACCCTAGTCCGGCGACGGGTACGGGTTAGGGGTGTTACACTCAGGACCGTCACGAATCGTCATCACACTACTAAACTTATTTTGGCACACTTTGAAAATGTATATATGGGTAGATATGGCATGTATAGGCTAGTTCTTGATATCAATTGTTTTCTGAACTTAGCCATCTGATTTGGCTAGTTATGTTTTGGTTATATGCATTAAGAACTATGTTATGTGAAGTATGTTTTGGCTTGATGATATGGTAAGTTTTTGAGTAAGCAAATGAATGAATTATGCTTGTGATGATATGAGTTTTAGTCTTTGTGTCAAGGTTGGAATTGATATTGAATGCATGGTTTGAATGACTATTTTGGTATGTTTTTGGTGGTTAAATGTGCATGAGATGCCTTGGTAAATATGGCTTGTAGGGTTGACCCTTACGGGTGGCATTTTGGCCCTGTAAATGGCCTAGACTGTCACACGGTTCAGGCGCACGGGCGTGCCTAAAGACCATGGTTGAATAGTAATATGTAGCTTGGTAGCACACGGCCTCGACACGGGGGTGTCAGCTAGCCGTGGTGTACAAGTCAGTAGCTAGCTAAGAGTACACGGCCATGGCACACGAGCGTGCTTGGAGGCCGTGGTGGGGAAGTCAGTATATGGCCTAGTAACACACGGCCATGGCTCACGGGCGTGCCTAGTGACCATGGAGATATAGTCAGTACATGGATACGGGTGGACACACGGGGGTGTCTAGAAGCCGTGAAGGGCACATGGTCTCCTTCCATGGGCGTGTAACCCCTGAATCTTAGAAAAGTTTCAAAATTTCCATGGAATTTGTATATGTTCCAGTTGAGTCCTGACCAGGGTTATAAGCATGTTTGAGGTTTTGTTGACCGTATTAAGGGACATTATGTTCGAGAATGATAAATGTATGTATGAATTTTCTGTAAATGCTTTTCGATCTGTTTGGTAACGCTCCTAACCCTAATCAGGTGACTGACTCGGGATAGGGGTGTTACATTTATTTTGCTAAGTTGGGACGGCAAGTGGTTGTGATGGATTTAAACTCTGCTAAATGAGGGATCCCACATCGGGAAGCTAGCATGAGGGAAGGTGAGAAGCTGGCTTTAAATAGAGCAATCTATGGGGAGAGTAAGGATACTTTGGTTGGTGTTTGGGCATAGGAGTTTTTAGAGCACGGATTAGCTTCAGATTCCTATCAGGTGTTTATTTCGCACTACGCTAACTGTAAAGCGGCAAATGCCGAAATGCTGGTCACACAACGATGGTAGCCACACGAATGTGTGAGCGCACGTGTGGGAGCTTCGACGCGATAGTTGAGGCAACCATGAGTATTCTTGTGGGTTGATGTTGTTTGGGCCACGATGGGCCGAAAGGGGCCAAGTAGGCCCAATGGGCCCGTGGGCCCATATGAATAAGTTGTATGATTATGTAGTAGATATTGGACTAGTCAATGTGAATCTCATATCTGTGGCTAGATTTGGGCTAAATGGGCCACGCAAGCGTGTGGGCTCATTTGGGCCGAGAATGGGCCCTAGGCCCAATCGCATCGTTATCTTGTTTCTTCGTGTTAGGGTGATTGGTTACTTTATGGTTGTGATTTAAGCATTTGTGGTTGTGACAAAGGTGCCAGACGGGACTGTGCACATAGTCTCCACTCTCAAGTTTAAGCGGCATAGGGTGTCAGCGGTTCGGGACTTTTCGCTTGGATGCGGAAGGGTGTCGGCATCAAACTTCGGTTTAACTAGCCAAATCGCAGTTGATCGTTCAAGTGAAGGCAAGTGATAATAAATCTCATGGTTAGGTGTTCGGAATAGAGATCTCCTAATTCTTTTGCTAATTGTGTTAATTGTGTGTTATGTTTTGTATAGGTGAAGGTGCTTGTGATTATTTAGTACTTTACGTGATAAGGTGTGTAATCTCACACCTCTGTTTGTTCTATTAATGCGATGTCTTGTGAGTCGGCTAAAAGCCGAAATATCGAAAAGCTAGAATATCGGCATCTAAGATTACTTGACCGTGCGAGTGATTGTAGAGATAAATCGAGCCACTAGTGTTGGCAATAGACTGTTGGGAGTGTCACGAACTATCTCGTCGAACTAAGGCTGTAATGGGCCTTGTAGAGCCGAATAGGGCTAATTGGGCCCAACGGGCTAACGGGTCCACAGGGGCAGAATTTATGGTAAGTGCCGGATAATAGATGCGATTGTGAAGTTCGTAAAACCGTGACCGACTGTGGGCTGAATGGGCCACACAAACGTGTAGGCCCATTAGGGCCGAAATTGGACTTTAGGACCAATTGCACCATTTTGACTAGAAATGGAACCTGTGTTGCTTGAGGTGACCGTGGGCCTCCGAAAAGGCCGTTCAAGGGGTAAATTACCGAAATACCCTTAGTGGGTAAATTATTGTAATACCTTTAGTGGGTGAATTACCGAAATACCCTTAGTGGGTAAATTATCGAAATACCCTTAATGGGTAAATTACCAAAATACCCTCAATGGGTAAAATTACCGAAACACACCCTAGGGGTGAAATTACTGTTTTACCCCTAAATGATAAAATGACCGTGATACCCTTACTGGTAGTTTAAATATTGCTAATGTGATTTTTATATATCTGTATATGATCATAATACACTGCATACATAACATATTGCATTGGGTTGGGTTCGTTGATTGGAGGAAGTACCGTTCTAGTGGCATCACCACATATTCTTATTTTAGTGGCTCAGCCACATATACTGTTATTTGCAGCTAGGCTGCATTATTGGAGAGTTTGGCTGGGTGGGTCAACATGGTCCCCACATGTAGAGATTGGTTAGTACGAGTGGAGAGTTTGGATGGTATTGGTTGGGTACATGTTCATTGCATTGATTTTAGGCTTAGGCCCGTTATTACACCGAACAGGGGCTTAGGCCCGGCATCATTCTCGAATAGGGCTTAGGCCCGTGGCATCGCGTATTAGACAGGGATTACACACTGAGTTCTCGTAACTCACCCTTTTCTTTTAATCGTGCAGGTAATCCCCAGCCTTAGAGGATTTGGAGCTGCGGAGGACTCGGAGGTGGCCACATATCGGATATGGTTTAAAGACTGAACTTAGCAATTTTAGTTTAATTTAGTTATTTTAAATTATTGGGTTAATAATTTTTGTAATAAGGCCATTGGGTTTTTCTTTTTAACTTTTATTTGGTATTTCTTTAAATTACAAACTGCTGGTCTGTTAAACACGGGTTTTAAAAACTATAACCACTGTTTTCAAAATATCACGTATTCACAAATGTTTGAATCAAACTTCCGCAACAAACAAGGTTTTAAAAGTAATAATGTTTTTGCAAGAGAATGACTTTTAATAAACTACGTTTTGAAGATAAGAAAACAAAATTTGAGGTTTTACATGGTAGAAAGTTTTAAATTCTTTAAGAAGGGTTTCTAATGAAAGCATGTTTTTCAAAAAAGTCTTCAATGTGACACGCCAGATTTGGGCCTAACTTCTAGGCCAGGTTTGGGGTGTTACATTAATAATCAAACAAAAGGCTAAAAATAAGCCATTATCATCCTTCACCTAGCCGAATATTGAAAGGAAAGAAAGAAAAGAGTAAGCAAGGGTTCGGCCATGGTTTTGGCTTGATTCAAGGTTAGTTTTTGATCCGTTTTTGATAATTTCTCTGTTTTTGCAATCGTTGCTTCGTATCCTATAAAACCCATGTTTTAATTTTGAGAATTGATGATGTTTTTGAGATGAGCCTTTGATGAACTCATGTGTTTTATGATGTTTAATAGTGAATTGTGAAAGATATATGTTTGATTATCATAGTTTGTCTTTGGAGTTTTGATAATTTTGAGTAATTTGGGCTTAAATGAGAAAATAATATTTTCACGGGATAAATTGTAAAATAAATGAAATGTATGGATTGATATGATCATAGTGTATATTCGACCAAGCATAGGTGTAAGAAAATTTGGTGTATTTTGTGATTCTGTGAAATAGGGACTAAAATGTCCAAATATGAAAATGTGAGGGCTAATTTGCAAATTGCCCTAAATATGTGTATTTGGATTGAATTGGATGAATTAGTGAATAAACGGGTTAAATCTGAATATGTATAGATCAAGAACCGAAGAGAATGGACTTAGATGACGGGAAATCGAAAGTAATCGAGTAGTCGTATCTGTTTCTGTTAAACCGAACTCGAGGTAAGTCGATATACAAATAAATGTATTTGAATTAAATTAGTTGTACCTATATGAAGTTTGAATTGCTTTGAATATCCATTGAGATGGTATGTATATGAAATCCGAGTTTATGTATATATATCGATAAGTTATCAGTGTCTGAGAAGACCTGTCTGAACCTAGGAATAGATAGGATTGCATATGTCATGAAATAGGTGTTCGATATGTGATATCATGTAAGATCACGTCTGGGATGTTGGCTTTGATTTGAGATTTCGTGTAAGACCACGTCTGGGACGTTGGCATCGATATGAGATTTACGTGTAAGACCATGTCTGGGACATTGGCATCGTATTGATTCGTGTAAGACCCTGTCTGGGACAGTGGCATCGATATTTGGTTACATGTAAGATCACGTCTGGGACGTTGGCATTGTATGACTAGTCCGAGCACTCTAAGTATCCTATTTAGTTTTGAACGGTTTAACGGGCGAACCCAAGAAAAGAATGACTATGTGATTTGTATATCCGTTTCAGGTACGTTTGATATGTACACATTGTGTGTATAAGAAGGTAAGTATATTCATGAACTTACCTAGATGAATTTTGTATTTGGATTTGAGAAAGTAAAATGTGTTACATGAATGGACAAGCTATGATCCAATAAAGTATATGGTGATATGAAAGATTGAAAGATGAATGGCTAAGTGAATGTGCCAAGAAGAATTATGGCTATGCAATTGAGTTATTAGTGAATCCATATTGATTATATGTTTGGAATGCTTCTATGCTAAGTTTATTTGTACATGGCTTACTAAGCTTTTGAAAGCTTACTTTGTGTGTGTTTGTTCTGTTTTATAGATCGTCAAAGCTACTGAAGGCTCGAGACCATCGACGATCGTCATCACACTACCCAAACTCATTTTGGTACCTTTTGCAAATGTATATACTAAGTATGGCATGTATAGGCTAGTTGTTTTGGTACATATCTGAGATGTGTAAATAGCCATGTGATGTGGCTAGATAAATGTTGGCATTATGCATGAGTGAATATGGTATATAATGCATGTTTTGGTATAGCTTGATGGCAAATGGATTGGACAAGGCTATGGTAAGCATATGAATGCAATATGGGTATATATGTTTGATCAAAGAAATGGTTATATGAAAGATTAGTTGTGGATGTATTATGCTAGGTTATATATGTGTTTTAATTGTGAAAATTGGTATATAAGTAGGCATGGCTTGAAATGAGATTGGATAGGAAATTATGTTGATCATTTGACCTGTTTTTGGTTGCCAATTATGTGTGGAACTAGGCTTGTATGTGCTTGTAAAAATGAATTAGGTGTGGGTGGCAATTTGGCCTTGAAAATGGCCTATAATTGCCCACACTGTTGAGCACACGGGCGTTTGGCTCGACCATGTCCCTCGTGGCTGAAATTCAAAACAAGTTAGGATCGACCACAGGCTGGACACACGGGCATGTGACTGGCCGTGTGGTGCAAGTCAGTATGTATGCCCTGTTTTGGCACAGCTTAGGCACACGGACGTGTCTGAGGCCGTGAGACCTCTGTAAGTTAGAAATTTTTTTAAATTTCTGAGAATTTTCATATGTGTTCGATTTAGTCCCGACCCTCTTCTAAAGAATGCTTAAGGTCTCGATGACCTAATTAAGGGACATTTTGACTGCATTGAATGAATTGTAATATGAAATGTTCGTAAAGTTTCTGATCTGTCCAGTAATGCCTTTAACCCTAATCTGGCGACGGATATGGGTTAGGGGTGTTACATGATATGGATATATGGTTTTGAGTGAATGACTATTCTGGTATGATTTAGTGAAATAGAAATGGTATGCTTCATACTTGATTTGGTAGTTGAGAATGGTAACTGAATTGTATGATAATTAATGTTGGAATTGAGCATGTAGGGATGAAATAAATGGGGTGGCAATTTGGCCTTGTAAATGGCCTATAATTGTCCACACGGGTGAGCACAAGGGTGTGTGTCTCGCCTGTGTCCATCACTATCCTTATTCGATGCAGGTCAAACTTGGACACGGGCCAGACACATAGGCGTGTGATAGGTCATCTGAATCAAGTCAATGTTGCACACGGGCTAAACACACGGGCGTGTGACAACCCGTGTGACTATAGTCAGAGTTGCGCATGGGGTAAGACATGGTCTGAGACATGGCCGTGTGAGGCACACGGTTTAGCCGCATGAGCGTGTGCCTTGTTTTAGATGAAAAATTTTTAAGTGTCGCTAAGTTTTCTGTATGAGATCGATTCAGTCCCGAGCCTTCTTGGAAGCATGTTTAAGGTCTTGTAGACCTACTAAAGGGACATTATGCTATTGATTACTCTGATGTGTAAATGTGTGAGCCATGATGGTATTAATGTTATGATTTGACCGGTAATACCTCGTAACCCTAGTCCGGCGATGGATACGGGTTATGGGTGGTACAAAACAACTCAAAATACACCATTGAAGCTAAATTAGAAGCAGATTTCATCAAGATTGAAGATCTTTTTTATTTCTTGTGGTTATACTGACTTTGAGATGTTTTTATTCGAGATTATGAACTGATTTTCTAAATACCTAGGGGAGCTGAACCCTATGATGAATTCTATCTTTTGATTTCTGTTTTACACAATAAATACTTCAATCTTCTTCTCAATTATGTGTGCTTAATTCTTTATTTAATATTTCCATATTATTATTTCATATTTGATGTGCTTAATTCAGAGGAGGGGTAGACCATGTTTAAGAGTAGATATAGCATAATTGAGTGAAGTTGCACGCAATCCTAGAAATAGGACGAGGTAAATCTACCGGATTACAGTCAAATCTAATAAGGTAATTCATAAATTGAGTTAATGTGATGATAGGGGTTTTAATTAGAAAGAAATTTCAATTAATCGACATAGTGTCAGTTGCTTTTAGTCGTGAAGAGATTTTAGTCGTGACCGGTACTTCGGCATTTGCCGCTCTACAACTAGAGTAGAGAGAGTTACACACACCTGATAGGAATCAAAGCAAATCGCTACCACGACCACTCCTATGCCCAAATGCCCACCAAGGTATGTTAACTCTCCTCCTGGCATGCTCTTTATATAGCTAGCTCTTCACCTTCATTCTTTGTGTCTTTCCGATGTGGGATCCTCTTCACAAGAGAGTTTAAATTCAATGAAACTCTTGCCAGTCCAATCCACAAAATAAATACTCCTTTGCTTCTCACGAGATTCGAACCCAGGCTCCGTTGCAACATAATCCACGCCGCTAACCACTTGGCCACAAGCTCTTCTTGTGTCTTAAACCATGCGTAACTAAATATAAACTGTGGCCCAAATTCCAAGATCCAAGTAAAAAGAAACCAAAATGCAAAAGCCAAAACTTGAACCTTGGACCTCTTTCTTTCCTTGTGGCGTCACTCACTTGCCTCTTATGTGACGTCACTTTGCCACTACACCACACACTCCACTTGTGTTATTTTTCTCCATATTTTATTCTTAAGGCCTACCTGCCAACTTCCAGGGTTTTTTTCACCTAAAACCAAAAATTTCTCCAAAGCCAATATTTGATCCCGGGACTTCATAGAAGCCCTCTAACCTTCCAAAATCACTTATCTAATAAGTCTAACTTGCATTAATGCCGTTCTCAAAAATTTTAAACGCTACTATGCCTAAGGCCCATTGGGCTCAATTCTCCTAGGCCCAATTTCGGGATGTTACAAATCTACCCACCTTAAAGAAATTTCGTCCCCGAAATTTTCAACTATAGGTACAGTCACACATCCTAACCTACAACACTACGCTCACGCTGCACACTCTGATCTTAATAAAACTAATATACTTTCTAACTAAATCTTGGAACCCTTCACATAACCAACTACCTAAAACCGAAGCAAACAGAATTTTCCCACACATACATACAATTCCTATATTCAAGCATCACATCCACACATCGCAGAATAAATACAATCATTCAGCATATAATAGAATATAGTAAAAAGGAAACTTACTTAATTTGGTGCCGAGACTCAAAAGCCACACTTACGAGAAAGAGAGAGATATATATTTTTTCTAAACCATCCTTTGAAAACATTTTTGAACCCAAACCCACAGCTGAGTTTTTGAACCTAGGCTCTGATATCATAATTGTAACACCCCAAACTTGGCCTAGGCATTACGACCGGATCTCTCATGTCACATGAAAGGAATGTTTAAAAACTGTGCGTTCATTAAAAAGTTCGTATTCTTTATATTTATTGTGAAAAAATCGAGTTGAAGTAATTTTGAATAAGAAACGATTTATTAACATTTTAGGAAAATCTAGAATTAAAATTCCATCAATAATAAGAAGGAACCAAATTCAAAGCTAAAATCAAATAAATTACCATAGGCCTTATTACATAACAGAATCCCAATATAATAAGTTCAAAATAAGGCAATGTAGTTTACAGAAGAAATAGTAAGGCATGGCCACCTCAAGTCCATCTCAGCGCCCAAATTCGCAATCTAACGATTACCTGTAAAATTAAGCAAAGGGGGTGAGTCATCGAGACTCAGTGTGCAAATCCCAATAAACGCAATCTGGGACTTAAGCCCACAAAATGAAGCATATTTAACATGTATGCAATGCAGCCCAGCCCAACCTAGTTTTCCATCCTCTACACACCACCTGTACCAGCCAATCACAATATGGGGATTACTAAATCGACCCTCCATCCGCTACACACCCTCGGCGCGCGCCATTGCAGTCAATCAGACATCGCCCTTATAATCGTGGCATAGCCACCAGATAATGTGACAGAGTCACCGGATTCAGAATATTTTGACATGAGTCACCAGATACATAATATTGTGACATGAGTCACCGAATTAATGTGGTAAAACCACCAGAACACTTCCCCTTATCATTATCATATCCCAAAGCCCATGCAACATGACATAATAATTCGTGTATGTAGTATGTTATGTATGCAAAACATATATCAAATATAACATATGAATTACCATCATAATCAAATAACAAATTGCATCATAACAAGCTAATCAACCTCTAAGGGTATAATCGTAATTTTACCTACCAAGGGTATTTTCATAATTTACCTTCTAGGGGTACTTTGGTAATTTACCCTGCCGGGGGTATTTCAGTAATTTCGCACTTGAAATGGCCTTTTTGAAGGCCTAATGTCGCCTCGAGCGACTCAACTACCATTTTTGGTCTTTATCGGACTATAGGGCCTAAAACTCGATTTCGGCCCATTCAGGCCCACACGCTCGTGTGGCCAATCTAGCACTCAATCTAGCCACGTGTATGAGATGCACCTAGTCTAGTTCAAGATATACTAAGCAATCATACAATTTACTCATATGGGCCAACGGGTGATTTTTGGTGATTTTTCAAAATCACATCACTGCTGCTAACTAAAAACTATTTCATTGCTAAATATGATTAACTAGTTTATAACCGAACATAACCACATACCCAATTCAAGGAGTCATTTCATATACATACATTTCCTTATCAAAAACGATTAACTTCGATTAAAATACACAAACATTACCATCATAAACCGACATTTGTATCAAAACACAAAAAGCATACTTAATTAGAAATTTAGCCATATTCGCATGGCTATTATACACATGACCCAAAAGTTTTCATCAAAACAAAGACAAAGTCTTTCCTATACATGCCTTCAACCGAAAATCCAAAATAAATAGTACCAAAATATAGATTGACAGTGTGGGCGACTTTCCGAATGATCCCGACGAGCTTGTAGCTTGCACCTAATCTATAAAACAGAGGAAACATTTTACACAAATAAGCTTACTAGCTTAGTAAGTCCTAAATTTATGATAAGAATAACATTCAAATACCGACATTTAAATTACAATAATTCAACCTGTACATTCGTACTCATATTTACTATCATGCTTTCAATTTCATACCTATGTAATGTATGAATTCAAAAGACGATTTTCTCTTTAATCGCATACTTATGATCAAAATATTTACTCATAATCCATTCTTTCCAAAACTCAAAAATGTCGTCATATAACCATAGTTATAAACATTCATATACTTAAATTTCAATTATTATCACATGGCATCAATATCACAACCACCTATGTGGCCGAATATACCTAGTCTAACTACTAGTATCCACATATTAAAAACCAAAGTCACAATATTCATATCATTCATTAGGAAAATCGAGAACTCATATTATAACAACATATATATAGGTGTATATACTTCACTGAATCACTTGCTTACCTTGTTTTAAAATAGATAAGAAGTAAAATTCCTACTTTCGTGCTTACTTGAGCCATTAACTCGATAAATTTGCTTTAATTCGCCTTGAATACAAAATCGGTTTCTATTTTGTAAAATACATCACCGGCATCAAGCCTGCTAGGCGTAAAAGCCCGATAAGTAACACCGCAAGACAAGGCTCTCGCTGGCGTAAAAGCCCGATAAGAAACACCGGCACAAGGCCTGCTAGGCGTAAAAGCCCGAGTCATGTCAATGTAGTTAAACATTCCCAAACACTTCATACTATTATATACTCGTCCAATTCAATTGGGCTCGCTCACATTAAACCAACAAAACCATCTCATCATTATGAAATCCAACAATTTCCATTACATAACCAACTTAAATCATCGACCTACTATGCCTACATACATTCGGCCATGATATAAATGGGTACAAAAATTTCATCAATTTATAATATTAAGTTAACCATAATTAATTCTTGACACGATTTAACTAAAAGACTTACTTGAAATTTAAGGAACCCAAATACTTCGGCTATTCGTTCACTTTGCTCTTTCCCCGGTCTAGCTCCTTTTCTTTTTGCTCACGGTCTAAGAATTATCAATAACCTTTGTTCAATATGTATTTCCAATTGATTTAACGCTAATCAATTCAATTGCAAGATTTCACAATTCTTACTATTCAATCTCGCATTTATACAACTAACAAAAATCCAATCCACCACATTGCAAATATATGCATACATATAATCTACAGCTCAATTAATTTACACCCAAATGAAATATTATATTCGGTCAAATTACTAACATGAAACCAAATTATTATTAAACATATTCCTATCATAGTTTTGTATTTATTTATTTATTCAAGCCAATTTTATCATAACATTCGGCAATATGCCTTACTCCATGCTTGCCTACATTATTTATTTATTTTTTTATAGGAATTTACTCCCCCTTTTTACTTACGGTCTCCTTATGATCGAGCCCTTAAACAATTCACCATTTCTCATGAATTTCAATTTAATCCCATAAGAACCGAACATTATACCTCACTTCCCAAAATTCATAAAATTTATTATTCAAGACATAAATTTCTAGCCGATTGTTTCCAAAGTATCTAAGCCATAATACATACCTATTTCCCTTAAATGACACTTTAATACACTAATCAAGATCAAGGTTTCTTCATCATACATAATATACATAATTCCTACTAACTATTCGAATCTAGGGAAGGCTTTATACTCAAAATTTCCATATGAAGTTAGTAGCATTTAAGATTTCTAGCATAACCGTACAAAAATTATTTGAAATGAAGCTTGATTTTTCACCTTATGCACACATGCAAGGTTCGGCCATGGAGGTTTCAAAAATGGCTTCTTCTTTTTCTTTCAAATAGAATCGGGGAAGATGGGGAATAGGAGAGAAAATAGAATTAAAATACTTTTTTTTTGGTTTAAAAATTAACACATATCCAAGCATGCTAATTATACAAATAATACTTTAATTATAATATACTAAAATATATTAATCATGGCATGCTTACCGTCCACTATTTTAAAAGTGGGGAATTTGACATGCAAATCCTAAAGTTTCATAAACAATTCACTTTACCCTTTTTTAATTTCATGCTCACAACTTTTGTCACCTTCGCAATTTCATCCTTTTTATTAAATTAAGCACTTAAACGATAACATTTTCCTACGATATTTTCACACACATTAGTCCACATATAATAAACATAGAATAAAATATCAAAATCTTTCTCGGGCTCAGATTCGTGGTCCCGAAACCACCGTTCCGATTAGGGTCAATATTGGTCTGTTACAACTCTCCCCCCTTAAGGATTTTTCGTCCTCGAAAATCATACCGTTAAACAAGTTCGGATATTGCTGCCTCACTGAATCTTCAGGCTCCCATGTAGCCTCTTCAACTCCGTGTCTATTCCATAATACTTTCACTAATGGAATCCTCTTATTTCTTAACTCTTTCATTTCCCGAGCTAAGATGCGATCAGTTCTTCATCATATGTCAAATCGGATCGAATTTCAACTCCTGACGGTGTGATTACATGAGACGGATCTCATCTGTACTTGCGAAGCATCGAGACGTGAAATACATTGTGTATCCTTTCTAACTCAGAGGGCAACTTCAATCTATAAGCGACAGGCCCAATACGTTCGGTAATTTCATACGGTCCGATAAATCTCGGACTCAACTTGCTTTTCCGACCAAATCGGAGTATTTTCTTCCACGGAGAAACTTTTAAGAACACCCGATCTCCAACCTGAAATTCAATGTCCTTTCGCTTCAAATCGGCATAGGACTTTTGACGATCCAAAGCAGCTTTCAAATTGTTTCTAATGACAACCACTTTCTGTTCTGTTTCTTTAATCCAATCAACCCCGTGTATCTTATTTTCACTGAGCTCAGTCCAATACAACGGTGTGCGACATTTTCGACCGTATAAGGATTCATAAGGCACCATTTTTATACTAGTTTGGAAGCTATTATTGTAAGCAAATTCAACCAAGGGTAGGTATCGTTCCCACGTACCTTCAAATTCGAGGACGCAACACCTCAACATGTCCTCAAGTATCAAAATAGTTCGCTCAGGATCGACCGCCCTGCTTTGCGGATGGAAGGTCAGTACTAAAATGAAGTTTAGTACCTAGAGCATCTTGCAATTTCTTCCAGAACCGCGATGTGAATCTCGGGTCCCTATCTGAAACAATGGAACTTGGTACACCGTGCAACCTTACAATCTGCGACACATACAATTCGGCAAGCTTATCAAGTGAATAGTCGGTGCGTGCTGGGTACAAAAATGAGCCGATTTAGTCGGTCCTATCAACGATAACCCATACGGCATCTTTCTTACTCGGTGTCCTAGGAAGACCGGATACAAAATCCATTGAAATTCTATCCCATTTCCATTCGGGTATCATGATTGGTTGAAGTAGTCCGGACGGTACCTGATGCTCAGCTTTTACTTGCTGACAGATTAGGCACTTGGAAACAAATTCAGATATATCCCGTTTCATACCAGGCCACCAATAGAACTGTTTCAAATCGTTATACATTTTCGTGCTACCCGTGTGTATCGACATTCGACCACTATGGGCCTCACTCAGAATCATCCGTATCAAATCTGAGCTCTTTGGAACACATATTCAGTTTTTAAAATTCAAACAGCCATTTGCATCTATCTGAAAATCTGATTCCGTTCCTTTTTCACATTGAATTCGACTAGAAATCAAATCTTTGTGGACTTTCTGGGCATCACAAATTTGTTGAATAAACATCGGTCTTGCTTGTAACTCGGCTATGATCGAACCATCATCAGACATAGCCATCTGTGCGTTCAATGCACGAAGAGCAAATAATGATTTTCGACTTAACACATCCGCAACAACATTGGCTTTCCCCGGATGGTAGTCAATCACTAATTCATAGTCTTTCAGCAATTCTAACCATCTGCGTTGTCTCAAGTTTAGATCTTTCTGAGTCATCAAATATTTTAGACTTTTGTGATCCGAATAAATATGACATTTTTCGCCGAATAAGTAGTGACGCCAAATTTTCAATGCGAACACAATGGCTGCTAACTCCAGGTTGTGAGTTGGATAATTTTTCTCATGCGGCTTCAATTGTCTCGAAGCGTAGGCTACCACCTTGCCTTCTTGCATTAAAACGCAACCCAACCCATTCAAGGAAGCATCACTAAAAATAATAAATTCTTTACCCGATTCAGGCTGAGTTAATACTGGAGCTTCGGTCAAAAGGGCTTTCAACTGCTTGAAACTTTTCTGACACTTTTCTGACCACTCAAACTTGACATGTTTCTGTAGTAGTTTCGTCAAAGGTGTAGCTATTACAGAAAAACCTTTTACAAATCGTCTATAATACCCCGCAAGGCCTAGGAAACTTCGGATCTTGGAAACACTCCTCGGTGGTTTCCAATCGAGTATCGTTGCTATTTTGTTTGGATCCACCCGAACACTTGAAACCAAAACAACATGACCCAAGAAGCTGACTTCATTCATCCAGAACTCACACTTACTGAACTTTGCATACAATCGTTGATCTCTCAAAGTTTGTAGTACTAATCTTAAATGCTCAGCATGCTCGGTTTCATTTTTGGAATAGATCAGTATATCGTCAATAAACACTACTACAAACCGATCCAAAAACGGTCGGAAGACTCGATTCATTAGATCCATAAAAACAGCAGGTGCATTAGTAAGTCCAAAAGGCATAACCAAAAACTCAAAATGTTCGTACCTCGTTCGGAACGCAGTCTTTGGCACATCTGTGTCTCTGACTCGTAGCTGATAATAGCCCGATCTCAAACCTATCTTCGAAAATACTGAGGCTCCCTTCAACTGGTCAAACAAATCATCAATCCAAGGTAATGGGTACTTATTCTTTATAGTCACCCTATTTACTTGCCGATAGTCAATACACATTCGCATAGTCCCATCTTTCTTTTTCACAAATAAAACCGGTGCACCCCACGGAGAAAAACTCGGTCGCGCAAAGCCCCTATCTATCAACTCTTGCAACTGCGCTTTCAATTCTTTTAATTCAGTAGGTGCCATTCGGTACGGAGCTATCGAAATCGGAGTCGCACCCGGCACTAACTCAATGCCGAACTCAATCTCTCGTACTGGGGGTAAACCTGGTAGTTCTTCAGGAAACACATCGGGGTATTCACACACAACTGATACAAATTCAATTTGTTTCTCAGACATTTTATTATCCAGTACATAAACCAAATAAGCTTTACACCTTTTTTTCACATACTTCCGGGCTAACATCGAAGATATTACTGTAGGCAACCTATTTACGTCACAGGATTTAATTCTGATGGTCTCACCGTTTCGACATTTCAAATCAATAAGCTTTCTTTTACAATCCACTACTGCCTCATGTGAAGTTAACCAGTCCATACCCAAGATCATTTCAAATTCATCAAAGGGCAACAACATTAAATCAGCTGGGAAGCAATAATCCCGAATCATCAACGGGCAACCTCTACACACTTTATTAACAAGCACACATCTACCCAAAGGGTTGGACACACGAATCACAAACTCGGTAGACTCAACTAGCAGAGTCTTGCAAAATTTTAAAGTTTCACACCCATAAGAATGAGTCGAACCAGGATCAATTAGTGCAATCACAGTAGCATCATAAAGAGTGAAAATACCAGTAATGACGTCGGGGGAGGAAGCATCCTCTCTGGCTCGTGCAACATAAGCTCTAGCCGGAGCTCTAGCCTCAGATCGAACCGTAGTGTTCTTCGTTCCTTTCTGACTACCACCTACATTGCCTGAATGTCTGGGTGGTCTACCTCGCATTGACGTGTTGCTCAGCTTAGTGTTCGAATCGTATTCCGCGCCAAATTAAACCTCGGACATTCTCTAATAAAATGATCTGACGATCCACATTTATAGCAAGACTGATCATGAAATCTACAACTCCCTGAGTGCCATTTCCCACAGTGCTTGCATTCAACTCTATTCTGAGGAACGTTATAAACATTGGCTATCGAGGTAGCTCGAGAGCTCATAGGAGGTCGATCCCGTCTAGGTGGATCTGTAGTAGCTTTATGTCGGCTGTAGTCATCTTTGGACTTCTTGGTTGTGGAATGAAAGACCGTACCCGAAGATCTTTTACGGATGTCTCTAGCTTCTGTCTCAGCCTTTCTTTTCTCTTTCCCGAGCTCTTCAGCTTTGCAAGCTCTCTCAACTAAAGTCACAAACTCTTGAATTTCAAGAATGCCAACAAACATCTTTATATCCTCATTTAGGCCATCTTCAAATCTTTTACACATAATAGCTTCAGTAGAAACACACTCTCTAGCATATCTGCTGAGCCTGACAAATTTTCTTTCATATTCCGTTACGGTCATTCGCCCCTGTTTCAGTTCAAGGAACTCCTTTCGTTTTTGATCAACGAATCTTTGGCTGATATACTTCTTGCGAAATTCATTCTGGAAGAAATCCCATGTCACTTTTTCTTTTGGAACCACTGA
Organism: Gossypium bickii; assembly: GCA_025503065.1. NCBI lineage: Eukaryota > Viridiplantae > Streptophyta > Magnoliopsida > Malvales > Malvaceae > Gossypium > Gossypium bickii. The sequence goes on along the minus strand of CP106714.1, from coordinate 26,005,310 downwards.
TACTAGTGTATTCCACCAGTGATATGCAGTGTCCCGCAGTAAAGATATACCACACTTCAGGCATTCATCCGGAGTACAAGATAGCTCATCAAGTACCCGAATAGTGTTATCAAGCCACATTTCGGCTCTCTCTGCGTCATCATCATCATTGGCTTTAAATTCTTCGGCCCCAAATTTTCGGATTTTATCAACTGGGGCCCTATTGGATCTCACCGGATCTATCATCGGGGGTGCTGAAGGAATTGGAGTTGGATTATCCGGGGGTGGAGGTTGGTGTACAGCCGGGTTATTTTGAATAAATTTGGCAAACCACTCATTCATCATCTGATAAAAGGCTTGTTTAGTCTCTCCTTCGTGGCTACCCGAAACAGGTCGAGAGTCTACCGGCGCTGATCTGTGTGCACGGTCAGGCGCTACGCTCTCTACATCATCAGCTACGGCTCTTTCAGGATCAGTGTCCATTTACTATATAAAACAAAGTTCAGGCTGTCAGAAGTCACCACACTATCAATATATAATGAAGGCATGTATAGCTAGACTCACACGCGCTATGGTAGTCCTAGAATCGACTAAATCGTAAGCTCTGATACCAATCAAATGTAACACCCCTTACCCGAAACCTTCGCCGGTGTCGAGTATGTGGCATTACTAGACTTGACTATTAATTTGGGCATAATAATTTAAAGCTGTCCAACTGCATCATGTTGACTAAATTAACCATAACTCGAGTTACAAAACTCAAAATTGAGATCCGTAAATTTTCCTTGAAACTAGACTCCTATAACTTTTTACCATAATTTTTCCAGAATTTTTCATGTGGCCAATTAGTACAGTTTATTCATCTAAGTTACCCCTATTTCACTTCTTGATAATTCTGACCTATCTTTACAAAAATACAGTTATCTCATTATACAAAATTTCAATAATGTTCTTGTTTATTCCAATCAAAAATAGACTCATTAAGGATCCTAAGCATATAAACCATGCTCCATAATTATTTTTGTGCAATTTTTAACAATTTTTACAAAACAGAACAGTGACTCACGAACTTATTCAGGACAAGTCTCACTAAAACTTAAATATCTCATAACACCTAATTCCTTTGCCTACTATGTTTCTTTCATATAACAATAGACACAATAAGCTTTAATTTTATATCTTATTCACTTTCTAATTCAATTTATCCTATTTTTGGTGATTTTTCAAAATCACATCACTGCTGCTAACTAAAAACTATTTCATTGCTAAATATGATTAACTAGTTTATAACCGAACATACCCACATACCCAATTAAAGGATTCATTTCATATACATACATTTCCTTATCAAAAACGATTAACTTCGATTAAAATACACAAACATTACCATCATAAACCGACATTTGTATCAAAACACAAAAAGCATACTTAATTAGAAATTTAGCCATATTCGCATGGCTATTATACGCATGACCCAAAAGTTTTCATCAAAACAAAGACAAAGTCTTTCCTATACATGCCTTCAACCGAAAATCCAAAATAAATAGTACCAAAATATAGATTGACAGTGTGGGCGACTTTTCGAACGATCCCGACGAGCTTGTAGCTTGCACCTAATCTATAAAACAGAGGAAACATTTTACACAAATAAGCTTACTAGCTTAGTAAGTCCTAAATTTATGATAAGAATAACATTCAAATACCGACATTTAAATTGCAATAATTCAACCTGTACATTCGTACTCATATTTACTATCATGCTTTCAATTTCATACCTATGTAACGTATGAATTCAAAAGACGATTTTCTCTTTAATCGCATACTTATGATCAAAATATTTACTCATAATCCATTCTTTCCAAAACTCAAAAATGTCGTCATATAACCATAGTTATAAACATTCATATACTTAAATTTCAATTATTATCACATGGCATCAATATCACAACCACCTATGTGGCCGAATATACCTAGTCTAACTACTAGTATCCACATATTAAAAACCAAAGTCACAATATTCATATCATTCATTAGGAAAATCGAGAACTCATATTATAACAACATATATATAGGTGTATATACTTCACTGAATCACTTGCTTACCTTGTTTTAAAATAGATAAGAAGTAAAATTCCTACTTTCGTGCTTACTTGAGCCATTAACTCGATAAATTTGCTTTAATTCGCCTTGAATACAAAATCGGTTTCTATTTTGTAAAATACATCACCGGCATCAAGCCTGCTAGGCGTAAAAGCCCGATAAGTAACACCGGCACAAGGCCTGCTAGGCGTAAAAGCCCGATAAGTAACACCAGCACAAGGCCTGCTAGGCGTAAAAGCCCGAGTCATGTCAATGTAGTTAAACATTCCCAAACACTTCATACTATTATATACTCGTCCAAATCAATTGGGCTCGCTCACATTAAACCAACAAAACCATCTCATCATTATGAAATCCAACAATTTCCATTACATAACCAACTTAAATCATCAACCTAATATGCCTACATACATTCGGCCATGATATAAATGGGTACAAAAATTTCATCAATTTATAATATTAAGTTAACCATAATTAATTCTTGACACGATTTAACTAAAGGACTTACTTGAAATTTAAGGAACCCAAATGCTTCGGCTATTCGTTCACTTTGCTCTTTCCCCGGTCTAGCTCCTTTTCTTTTTGCTCACGGTCTAAGAATTATCAATGACATTTGTTCAATATGTATTTCCAATTGATTTAACGCTAATCAATTCAATTGCAAGATTTCACAATTCTTACTATTCAATCTCGCATTTATACAACTAACAAAAATCCAATCCACCACATTGCAAATATATGCATACATATAATCTACAGCTCAATTAATTTACACCCAAATGAAATATTATATTCGGTCAAATTACTACCATGAAACCAAATTATTATTAAACATATTCCTATCATAGTTTAGTATTTATTTATTTATTCAAGCCAATTTTATCATAACATTCGGCAATATGCCTTACTCCATGCTTGCCTACATTATTTATTTATTTTTTTATAGGAATTTACTCCCCCCCTTTTGCTTACGGTCTCCTTATGATCGAGCCCTTAAACAATTCACCATTTCTCATGAATTTCAATTTAATCCCATAAGAACCGAACATTATACCTCACTTCCCGAAATTCATAAAATTTATTATTCAAGACATAAATTTCTAGCCGATTGTTTCCAAAGTATCTAAGCCATAATACATACCTATTTCCCTTAAATGACACTTTAATACACTAATCAAGATCAAGGTTTCTTCATCATACATAATATACATAATTCCTACTAACGGTCGAATCTAGGGAAGGCTTTATACTCAAAATTTCCATATGAAGTTAGTAGCATTTAAGATTTCTAGCATAACCGTACAAAAATTATTTGAAATGAAGCTTGATTTTTCACCTTATGCACACATGCAAGGTTTGGCCATGGAGGTTTCAAAAATGGCTTCCTCTTTTTCTTTCAAATAGAATCGGGGAAGATGGGGAATAGGAGAGAAAATAGAATTAAAATACTTTTTTTTTTTTGGTTTAAAAATTAACACATATTAAAGCATGCTAATTATACACATAATACTTTAATTATAATATACTAAAATATATTAATCATGGCATGCTTACCGTCCACTAATTTAAAAGTGGGGAATTTGACATGCAAATCCTAAAGTTTCATAAACAATTCACTTTACCCTTTTTTAATTTCATGCTCACAACTTTTGTCACCTTCGCAATTTCATCCTTTTTATTAAATTAAGCACTTAAACGATAACATTTTTCTACGATATTTTCACACACATTAGTCCACATATAATAAACATAGAATAAAATATCAAAATCTTTCTCGGGCTCAGATTCGTGGTCCCGAAACCACCGTTTCTAATTAGGGTCAATATTGGTCTGTTACAATACATACTAACTTGTCCGCACAGCAGTGAACACCCCCGTGCGCCTCACTCGTGGTCACTACTGACTTACACCACACGGCCAGTCACACGCCCGTGTGTCCAGCCCGTGGTCGAGTCTAACTTGTTTTTAAATACAACAACGAAGGACACGATCGAGTCACACGCCCATGTGCTCAACCGTGTGGGCAATTATAAGCCATTTGCAAGGCCAAAATGCCACCCACACTTTGGGTCTTTCCTACAAGCACATACAAGCATTATTCCAAACACAATTGGCAACCAAAAACATACCAAATGATCATCTTTTCAACTCATTCAAGTACATTTCAAACATACCAACTCATATGCCATTTAGCTCAACTTATTCACAAGCATTTCTAAACATAAATCATCCATAACTTGCCACTACAATATGACTTCTACTCATCAATAATATACCAATTTTGCATCAATAAGCTTACCTTTACTTTGACCATTTCATTAGTTATTAAACCATACCAAACAAAGCATCATATAACATGACTACACATTCATATCACAACTATTTATCTAGCCATATCACCTGGCTATACACATATCTCAAATATAATTCAAAGTGACTAGCCTATACATGCCATACTTTAGTATATACATTTTCAAAAGATACCAAAATAAGATTGGGTAGTGTGATGACGATCCTCGACGATCCCCGAGCCTTTCGTAGCCTTAACGATCTATAAAACAAAGCAAACACACACAAAGTAAGCTTTCAAAAGCTTAGTAAGCCATATACAAATAAATTTACATATAATAAATTCTAAATATAATAAATACAAGTTGAATAATATATCTACATTTGAAACACATGATTTCCCTTTTGCTCGTTTATTTAGCAAGTGCTCACTAACATATCATATCTCATAACATATCCTTTGTTGATATCATAATCATACACTTATCATATTTTATTCATTGCATCTATGTACATATTTACTCACCTTTCAAGCTTAAACAAAGAATATACATCAAACGTACCTAAAACGATTATATAATTCACATAGTCATCCATTTCTCGGACTTGCCCGTTGAACCATTTGGAATCAAACTCGACACTCGGATTACTCGGAATAGTCGTACAATGCCAACGTCCCAGACGTGGTCTTACATGTAACCAAATATCGATGCCACTATCCAAGATAGGGTCTTACACGAATCGAATATGATGCCAATATCCCGGACATGGTCTTACACGTAAGTCTCAAATCGACGCCAATATCCCAGACGTGGTCTTACACGATATCACATATCGAAAAGCTATGCCATAGCATATGTAATCCTATCTATTCCTAGGTTCGTAGGGACTTCTCGGACATTGATACATTGTCTTTACTTCATCGGATTCATATGTTTATCATCTTTTACACATTCTCAATGAAATTTCATATGAACATACGTAAATCAATAGAAATACATTTATTTATATATAGACTTACCTCGTACGGGAAGAGCTATTCGATTAATTTCAACTTCCCGCGATCTAAATCAATTTTCTTCAGTTCTTGATCTACACATATTCAAATTTAACCCATTTAGTCACCAAATCATTCAATTCAATCCGAAAACACATATTTGGGGCAATTTACAATTTAGCCCCCACATTTTCACATTTTAGTCCCTATTTCATAAAATCACAAAATACACAAAATTCCATATTGCCCAAGCTTGGCCGAATATTTCCATGCTCAATGCAAGTCGACAGATTTTAATTATTCCACATTTTAGTCCCTCAAAATATTATTTTCTCAATTAATTCCAAATTACTCAAATTCATCAAAAATCCAAAGACAAACTATGTTAATCTAACACATATATTTCATATTTCATCAAAAATCATCACAAAGTTCATGAATTCATCAATGGCACTTTTCAAAATTGTTATCAATTCACAAAATTAAGGCATGGGTTTTAAAGTATTCGAAGCAACGATTACAAAAGCATAGAAATGATCAAAAACTGAAACCAAAACATACCTTAATTTGCTTGAACAAAAGCCGAATACCCTAGCTTTGTTTTCTTCTTTTCTTTTCTTATTAATTTCGGCCAACAAAGATGATAATGGCCTTAATTTATGTGTTTGTTTTATTTAATTAACCTTAATAACATAATTCCAATTTTAACCTTTTAATGAAAACATTAAAATTGACTATGTAACAGTCCGATTTACACCCTAGTCAGAATGGTGGTTTCGGGACCACAAATTCGAGTCAGTATAATATTTTAATATTATTTTCAGTGTCATTTATATATGATTAATCATGTGTTACATGTTCGTAAGCTAATTTGTCCGTTCATGTGCTTAATTTAACAAAAGGATGAAATTGCATTAAATATGAAAGTTGCTTGCTATTTGTTAAAGTACCAATGTGTTGTGGCTTTGTTAAAGTGGAGGTTGTATATGGAAAATTAGTCATTTTTATAGATAGTGGATGACTATGGTCCATAATAACCTTAGAATTTATGTTTTGTGATTTAATATTATAAGGTTAAAATTGGAAATTGTTTATTAATGAATTACAAAATGATTAAAACATGAAAATAGACATTATTTCATGCATTCATTCACCGAAAATCAAAAGAAAAGAAAGGTTTAAAAGCTCTCATACATTCGACACATACAAGCTTGAATCAAGGTAAGTTTTGACTTCGATTTTTGATAATTTCTACGTTTTTTCAATCGTTGCTTAGAAGGCTACAAAACCCATGTATTAATTTTGTGTATTGATGATATTTGTAAGATATGCCATTGATGATATGTTGAGCTTTGTGATGATTTATGGTGTTAAATGAAAGATTTGAGCTAGATGAACATACTTTATTCTTGAATTTTTGATGAATTTAGCTAATTAGGGCTAAATTGAGAAAGTAGTAATTTGAAGGACTAAATTACAAATTTGATGAAAACTATGGGCTTGTATGAGATGTAGGAACATTCGGCTAAACATGAGTATGGGATGATTTTGTGAATTTGATGTTTTGAGAAAAAATAGACTAAATTGATAAATTGTGCAAATATGAGGGTTAATTTGCAAATAGCCCTAAATATATGTGTATGGATTGAATTGAATGAGTTAGTGAAAAAAAGGGTTAATTCTGAATATGTTCAGATCAAGAACCGAAGAAAACAAACTTAGATCACTGGAAAGCGAAAGTAACTGAGTAGTCGTTTCCATTTCGATAGATAGAATCCGAGGTAAGTCATTTTGTAAATGCTTATATGACTAATAATGATAATGAATGTTTATGAGAGGTTGTGCATATGAATTACGAGATAAGGTCCATATAGCGACAATGTCCGAGAAGTCCCGTTTGAACTAGGAATAGATAGGATTAGCTATGTCATGACATAGGTATCTGTTCTATTTTATCATGTAAGACCACGTCTGGGACGTTGGCGTTGATTTGAGATTTCGTGTAAGACCACGTCTGGGACGTTGGCATCAATATGAGTGTTACGTGTAAGACCACGTCTTAGACGTTGGCATCGATATGCGCTTTACGTGTAAGACCATGTCTGGAACATCGGCATCGTATTGATTCGTGTAAGACCCTGTCTGGGACAGTGGCATCGATATTTGAGTGCATGTAAGACCTCGTCTGGGAAGTTGGTGTTGTACGACTATTTCGAGCTTTCTGAGTATCTTATTAGATTCATAAAGGTTCAACGGGCAAGTCTGTGATACGAATTACAAATCCGAGCGATGATCTATTAAGTGAATGTTTATCCGTTTCAAGTACGATTCGGATATACACTAAGTGTGTATAAAAAGGTAAGGACCTAAGTGAGTTTGATTTGAGGAAATGTACAATTGATTATGAGAATGTGAATGAGATACAAGAATAGTTATGTAATAGTTATGTATATACATGTGATTCTTGAATTGATGAATGTGACAAATATGACCAAGGTTATGGTTTAATGCATTCATGAGAGAAATACACCATGAATATGAATTGTGCCAATGGTTATATATGCTTAAATGGTTTACATGTTAAGTTTATTTGTATATGACTTACTAAGCTTTTGGAAAGCTTACTTTATGTGTGTTTTCTCTATTTTGTAAGTCGTCAAAGCTACTGAAGGCTCGGGACTGTCAAGGATCATCATCACACTAATAAACTCATTTTGGTACACTTTGGAAATGTATAAAGCTAGATATGGCATGTATAGGCTAGTATTTTGGTATATGTTGTTATATGAACTTAGCCATGGGATTTGGCTAGAGATGAGTTGAGATTATGCATTATGATCATGATATATGAATCATGTTTTGGCATGGTTAGTTGATTCATGAAATGATCAAGCTTTTGAGTTAAGCAAATGAATGTATTATACTTTTGTTATATGTTTTGGTCTTGGAAGTTGGCATTGTTGAAATAGTTATTGAATATATAGATTGGATGGCTAATTGGTATGTTCTTGCTTGACATATGGGTATGAAATGAGTTGGTTGACATTGCTTGTAGGTATGACCCAAATGGGTGGAATTTTGGCCTTGAAAAGGGCCTATAATGTCACACGGTTGTGGCACACGGGCTTGCCTAGTGACCGTGGACTAAGTATATAGCTAGCACAAGAGTACATGGCCTTGGAACACGGACGTGTCTGCTGCCTAGTAGCCGTGTGGTTCTTCACAGGATCGACCACGGCCTGAGTACACGGGCGTGCTTAGTGGCCGTGGAAGATAAGTCAGTTTCGACCACGAGGAGGACACACGGGGGTGTCTAGCAGCCGTGGGAGGCACACGGCCTGCCCACACGGGCGTGTAACCACTGAAACCTAGAAAAGTTTTAATTTTCCACGAAATTTTGAATGTGTTTCGGTTTAGTCCCGACCCAGATTTATAAGCATGCTTAAGGTCTCGTTGACCGTAATAAGGGACATTATGTTTTAGATTGATGGAAGAATGTATGAATTTCTGTAAGTGTTTTTCAATCTGTCTGATAACATTACGTAATAGGGTTGTTACACACTATCTATGTACACTATTGTCCATCCATAATTCAAATGGTCCAATTGCATTATAAGACCTCATATTTATAAAGCCATCTTTAAATAACTTTTTAAAAAATAGAAAACCGTTTTTACATTTTATGCGATTTAGTCCTTTTCTCAAATTAAGCACACAAATGACCAAATTAAATCACAGAAATTTCACACATATCAATTCACATGCTGTAGACTGAGAAAATAATAATAATATATTTTTTGACTCAGATTTGTGGTCCCGAAACCACTATTCGACTAGGGTCTAAATCGGACTGTTACAGTTGGAGTTATTTATCCTATTTCTAATAGTACTTGGGTGAGTCCTGTGCAGGTTATTCCTAAGAAAGGAGGCATGACTATCATGGCTAATGATAAGACTGAGTTGATTCCAACAAGAATAGTCACAAGATGGAGAGTTTGTGTTGATTATAGGAAGTTGAATGATGCTACAAAGAAAGACCATTTTCCTCTACCATTTTTGCATCAAATGTTGGAGAGGTTATTAGGTCACATGAAATTCTAATAGCTCTGGAGGAGCAAGCGAAAACGACATTTACATGTCCATATGGTACGTTTGCTTACCGAATAATGCCTTTTGGATTATGTAATGCTCTTGCTACTTTTCAGCGTTGCATGTTAGCCATCTTTGATGAATCATAGAAGATATTATGGAGGTATTTATGGGTGAGGTAATTCTTTTCATCATTGCCTTAATAATTTAAAACGATTTTTGATGGGATGTGAGGAAAAGAACCTTATGCTTAATTGGGAAAAATGTCACTTCATGGTTCAAGAAGGGATTGTTTTATGCCATAAAATTTCTAGTAAAGGGATTGAGGTTGATAAAGAAAAAATTGAAACCATCGAAAAATTACCTCCCCCTAATTCAGTTAAGGCTATTAGAAGTTTCTTAGGACATGTTGGGTTCTATAAAAGATTTATCAAAGATTTTTCTAAAATGGCTAAGCCGTTAACTAATTTGCTAGAAAAAGATATGCCATTTAATTTGAGTCAAAAATGTTTAGATGCATTTAATGTTCTTAAGAAAAAAAATTAATTACTTCCTTGGTTATGATTGCCCCTGATTAGAATTTACCATTTGAACTAATATGTGATGCGAGTGATTTTGCAATAGGTGCAGTTCTTGGACAGCGAAGAGACAAGCATTTTCAGCTAATTTATTATGCTAGCAAGACTTTGAAAGACGCACAAGAGAATTACATGACTACCGAAAAAGAATTGCTAGATGTGATTTTTGCATTCGATAAATTTAGACCTCATTTAATACTATCTAAAATTATTGTGTACACTGACCATTCTGCTCTTTGATACCTTTTGTCAAAATTGGATACAAAACCTCGGCTTATAAGGTGGATTTTATTATTGCAAGAATTCGATTTGGAAATTAAAGATAAGAAAGGGGTTGAAAATCTTGCGGCAGACCACCTATCGAGGCTTAAGAATCCTCATCTTGAGCACCTTAATGAGAAAGAGATAAATGACTCGTTTCCTGAAGAATGAATATTTGTGGTAACTGATTTTGAAGGCCCTTGGTTTGCAATTTTTGTGACTTATTTGGTTGCTAACATCTTAGCAAAAGGGTTGACTCATCATCAAAAGAAGCAAATCTTTACTGATGTGAAAAACTATTTTCGAAAGGAACCTTTTCTTTTTCGTGTGTGTATAGAACATGTAATTTAAATGTGTGTTTTAAAACCAGAAGCGAATGAAATTTTGGACCATTGTCATTCGGGATCGACAGGAGGACATTACATTGGGATTTGGACAGTATATGAAGCACTTGAATCAGGTTTTTATTAGCCCACACTGTTCAAATATGCTAACATGTATGTTGCTTCTTGTGATAGATGCCAGAGAACAAGTAATATTTCCAAATGTACTGAAATGCCGCAAACTTGCATGCTTTCTTGTGAAATTTTTGACATTTAGGGTATTGATTACTGTCGAAACCATTTTTATTGTGTTTTAAAAAAATGAGAATCGACTTTAAAAACTATGTAGTCGCCACCGATCCTTTTTGTTTAGGTGTGATCAGGTCACCTATAAAAATATTTTTGGTCTAAGAAACTAAAAAGCGAGTTTGGGATTCGGTTACGTGCAAGGAAGGGTTAGCACCCTTGCAAAGCCCAAAGTTGGTACCAAAATTGATTAACGTTGTCCTAATATTGAAAACTTGAAATGTTTAGGGTAACAAAAATTTGAAAGAAAACTGAACCAGAATTGAATCACAAGATGATCTCGTTTCAAAGGGATAAAAGTATTATACCCAACACATTAGGATATAACGCTTTTATGCTCTGACACTGAGATCATATTTGATCTTCAAAACATGTAAAAAAGGGTGATTGGGTATTTAGTTAAACGGAAAATCGACACCCAACATGTTAGGGTGTAATTTTCCCTACTTCTAAACACACAAGCATTGCCTTGTTTTTTTTCATCTTTAAACTGATTCAATATATGCTTTTAATGAAAGAAAACCATTAGAAAGAATTCGAATACATCTAAAACTCGAAAATATTTAGGGTGAAAATTTTGGAAGAAAAATAACTAAGTCAGAATTGAATCTCAAGATTAACTCGTTTTAAAGGGATAAAAGCATTATACCCAACACGTTAGGATATAATGCTTTTATACTCTAACACCAAGGTCATCTTTGATTTTCAAAACACGTAAAGAGGGTATTTGATTGTTTAGTGGAACGGAAAATCGACACCCAACACGTTAGGATGTAATTTCCCGTACTTCTAAATACACAAACATTGCCTCGCTTTCCAAAAACGCAATCTTTAAATTGGCTCAAAATTTATTTTTAATGTAGTAAAATATTTAGAGAAGGTTTGAATATGTTGGAATTTGAAATACAATACAATAACAAGTAGCATGAATATAGCGTTAAGCACGAAATAATATATAAACTTAACATTATACAAATAGATAATTATAGAGATAAGTTACGCACAAATACACAACCATGTATATAGATAACCATATATTAAAATTATGTGAAATAAATGAAATATGATATCTACAATAATTTTAAAATAAAACGTATATATATAACAAATTTAAAAGCAAATGAATTTATATAAATAGATTTAAAAGGGCATATAAAAAATATACATATTAAGGGAAAATTTGAATGTAAACCTATATACACTTATATGAATAAATAATGTTTAAAATAGGCGAAAGATGATTTAAAGTGAAATATGATGAAATATATACATAAAATAATGTGAGAACCAATAATATATATATACATAAAATAAGATAGTAAAAATAATGTACACAAAGATTAAAAATAACAGTAAAAGTTTATAATAATAATCACCTATATATAGATATATAAATGAGTTGAAAACAAGTACAGTCATATCAAATAAGTAACATGTATAAAATAATCCAAATAAGGTATATTAAATCAAATTTTTTTAAAAAAAAGTGAATGACATAAATAACTTACAATAATGAATAATGTAACACAAGAATAATAAATAATTTAAAATAAAAATAAATTTACCAAAAATCAAAATTTAAAAGGAAAGGGATTTAATTGAAGCAAAAAACGAAATCAAGAAGATAATTCCTAAATAAATAAAGCGTTAAGGCTGAACTAAGGACTAAAATGTAGTGCACCGAACCCAAAGAGGATTAAGAACACGATTTGCCCAAGCTCCTAAACACAGCATTCAAGTATGGACTAAATCCAAACTGCACAAAATTATTTGGGCGAAATTTAAAAAATAAAAGGAAATGGAAAGGGCCTAATTGAATAGTAGTGCAAAAAGGAAGGATCACGCGCACAAATATTCCCCTATTAAGAAACAAATGGGTAGCACGATTTTGAAGTCTGTAATAAAAGGCCAATAAAAAACTAAAAAGAACATTTATTAACCCTAAAATGAAACCCTAGCCTCCTCAAGTTCACATTTGATAGACCAGCAAAAATCCATTTCCTTCGTCGTGTCAACACTGTTTCACCACCATAATCGGCGAACAGCATCGTGCTAAGGCCAATTTTAACCCTACTTTATACACATCCGAAGGCTTTGCCATGTTCACTCCGAAATCTCCATCTGAACTTTGATTTCACCGAAGTAAATGGAGAGTCGACAACCTCCCTTTTTGCTCGGATTTTGACGACGGATGAGGGACCTCCAACGACGGAACTATGACACGATCCAGGTAACCCCTTCTCCTTTTTTTTTTTTTACTTTTATTCGAAACAAAAACTGTAATATCCTGAGATTGGGCTTATGCATTTTTGCTTAAATTATATGAGATAGCATGTCCTATGTGTGTTGAATGTGTTATGTGAATTTTTGGAACCTTGGAATTTAGAGAAATGCCTTAGAAAATATTAAGTTTAAAGTTTAAAAGAGGGAACTGAAGAAAGGTGGTCTTAAGAGAAAATGTAGAGGAAATTTGACATGAAATTGGGCTTAGCAAAGTGGCTACAAGGCGCCACTTAAGGCTCTGGAAATGACGCCACAAGCTTGGTGCAGGTCTTAAGTTCGAGTCGCATGGGAAGAAAAATTTTAAGGTTTTTATTTTTGCTTATTGACGTCAAAAAGAGGTGAGTAGTGGACGGCACTAAGGCTAAATTTTAGGAGTTTTTATCCTTTTATTTTTAAGAGATAAATGATGGATTATTTTTCTTTGATTTTAAATAAAGAGATAAAGAGAAAAGCAAGGAATTTGATAGTGTTGGCCAATTAGGGGATTCTTGGGGTAGTAATTTCAGCTGAAAAAGGAAAAGAGAGGCCATTCTTCATTCATCTTTTTCCTCTTGTGCCTCTGCCGAATTCTCTCTTTCTCTACAAATCATCATTCTTTCTCTTTTGTTTTGGTCTAGCTGAATATCTCTCTTAAAATTTCTTCATAGTCGATTTTCCTGAGTTTTATATTCCTCTCTTATCATTCTTGTTGGAGCCGAAATTTTTGATCCATACCTAGGCCATAGTCGAAAAGCTTTGAGGATTCAAGTGAAGGGGTTGCCGAGTTCAATATTAAAGGTAAGGATGCTATTGTCATCGTTTTTAGTTTTTTTCTTTTAGCCGAAATCAAAACTCTAATACCATTAATGATCTTTGGCCGAATCTTGGAAGGAGGCTTCGGGATTTAGGTGTTGTCGACTTCAGAGAAGGATCTTTCGAGATTCAGATCTAAGGTAAGCAAGTAAGAGTTTAGGTTGAAGGCTAATTGTTTTGGTCCATTAAGTGTTAAAATCGACATTAACAACGGGTATGTTGAGATTTCGGCATCTCCATAATCAATAAACGATCAAGGGATTTAGATAATCAAGGTAAGGGAGCCTTGATATTCGGCCAAGGGCCATTTATATGATTTAATGTTAGAACTAGATCTAACATGTGCCCTGTAGGATTTTGACATCCCCATAAGCCAAGAGACTACTTTTCGGGATTTAAAATCGCACGGTAAGTGTACATGTATATTCGGTCAAGGCCTATTTGGTGACTTAGATATGTTTCTTAAATGTTCAAAAGCCGAAACTAACCAAGCCAAGTGATTTAGTGTATAGACGATTACCAAAGAGAAACTCTACGAAGTTTCAGGATTTGGTTAGCAGTGAAATCGGCAGCGAAGAGTTAAAGGATCAAAAGCTTAGATCGGGATTTTCGGGATTCAGGGAACTCGATAAGTATACCAGGTGTGTACCCCACACTATCTCTTAATAGATTTATGGCACCTATTTAATATTTATGTGTTTATAAGAATGTGTAAAATATGGTTAAGGTACCATGCAATGGTACAAAGTACTCAGGTACGTTTCCTACTTCTACTAGGAGTATCATATGATCTGTTAGGGTATATAAGAATGTGAATATGTAATATGACATGGCTTATGCATATTTGTATGACATGGGGGCATATGGGTGATTATGAAAGGGGAAGTGAATGTGGTGGTTTTATACCATGATATCTGAATATGGTGACTTCGGTCACATTATCTGAATGTGGTGACTCATGTCACAAGTATTTTATCTGGTGGCTATTCCACGAATTTTATAAGGGCGATGAGCACGTCGACTGCAGCGACTGCCTTCGATGGTGTGTAGCGGATGGAGGGTTGACTTAGTAGTCCCCACGGTGTGCAGGTTGGTACGGGTGATGTGTAGCGGATGGTATCTAGGTTTGGGTTCGGGTTGCATCATTACTTTTGTTTATTATATATTTGTATGATATGATATGACATGCCTGAATCTTTTGGGACTTAGTGTTGTGGACTTTTACATTTTAAGTACTTGAATTTATTTTGGTATTGTTTTCGGTTGTAATAAGGCCATAATATTAACTATTTTATGCATGATTTTTATTTGAATTTATTATGTTACGAATTTTTTTTTATCAAATTAAAGATTAAGTAAGTTTATTTTAAAAATAAACTCTAATTGTTTTGGACACCCTAAAACAAATGGTTTAAAATATAAGATAAACTTGTTTCCAACTCGAGCCTAACCCAAAAATAATCTTTCTTTCAAAATCACACAGTTTTTCCAAAGTAGAAAAAGAATTTTTGAACTGTTTTACTCGAGGAACATACCAAATCCGGTCAAGGCTCGTGGGCCGGGTGTGGGGTGTTTCAATTTCGTATCAGAGCCCAGTTTTAAACTCTCGGCCTTGGGTTTAAAGCCCATAACATTTTTAAAATAAGACCCAAAACAAGTTTTTATGAAAAGAGCAGGTTTTTCAGGCATGGCACCCAAGTCTCCGACCCGAAGTCCACCAGGTAAGTACCCCTATTCATTTTGGGTGATTTATAGTATGAATTGTAGAAGGGTAGAAATGGAATGTAGAATAGTATGATAGGTACTTGAACCCTAGGACTAGTTTACCCCAACAAGTACATAAGACTTAAGTGCCTAAGTAAACAAACCTGTGGCTAAGTCGCCGAGTTAGGGTGTGGCAACCTTTGTGCGCATGTCTAGGATTGGATCCAGAAGAGCCTGGTACTTAAGCAGTCCTAGTGACTCACCTCCTCTTCACTGGAATCCTACCTGGTGCGTAGCTTCGGTTCACCCTAACCAAGAGGACTTACTCACGGGCTAAACCCAATAATTAAAACACGAAAGGGACTAGCCGTTTTTTCATGAAAACCCTAGTTTTAAAACCACCAAATTACCCCTTTAAATTGTAGCTAAACCTAGTTTGAAAATTTTTCAAAACATTTTCGATTTACAAAATTACCTAAATACCCCTAGTGGAAAAATTACTAAAATGCCCTTGGATTCCAAAATTTCCATACTACCCCTGATTTCAATAAAATTTTCTGATTTTGCAAAAATGTCCAAAAATCTTACCTTTGCGAAATACCAAGACATCTTGATTTGGAAAATTTACGAAATTACCCCTAATTTACAAAATTACTAAAATGACCCCTGATTTTTAAAATCTCTACCATACCCTTAATTTAAGAAAATTTACAAAAGTACCCTTGAGGTTTGAAAATTTTGAAGTGCCTTGATTTATTAAGATTTATAAATTTACCCCGATTTATTACCAAAATACCCCTGTAGGACAAATAACGAAAATACCCCTGGGATAGGAATAGGCAAGGAGGTTTGAACAGTGAATGTGTTCCTCTAAATTAGGATAGAAGACTTGAAACTTTGATTGATCGAAAGAACTGCTATTAAACTCCTTTCATAAAATTTCATCGCAAATAATCAGTGGAACAAGGACAAATGCATAAAATTTCTTAATCAGATTAAAACGTGAACGTAGATGTGAGCTCTAGGGGACATGGTCGTAATGTGCGTGGACGCAGTCGAGGCCGAATGACCGTGTCGGAACCCGTTAGGTCGAGTCAAGAATTTGAGAATGAGGTACCACCGCCACCACCACCTCCAGCTGTTGGTACTAAACAGCAAGATCAGACGGGAGATGATGCTGTATCGCAGGCTGTGCTATGAGTTCTGAATATAGTGGCTGGTGCTGAAGGGAATATGGGCACTCAAAAGTCTGTACCCGAGCGACTCTGAGCCAACGGAGCTGAGGTGTTCCGTGGCGTATCTGGTGTGGCACCCAGTACGGCTGAGTACTGGTTGGAAGCAACTGAGCGGATCATGGATGAGCTCAATTTGACCGCTGAGGAAAAACTGAAAGGGTTAGTGTCGCTTCTCCGCGATGAGTCATATCAATGGTGGCTCACGGTTCGGAATAGTGCTACGGTTGAAGAACTTACTTGGGAATATGTTAAAACGGCATATCAGAAGAAGTATGTTGGTACTCACTACATTGATGCACAGAGGAAGGCATTATGTTGGTACTCACTACATTGATGCGCAGAAGAAGGCATTTCTGGGGCTGGTTCAAGGAAATAAGTCTGTGGCAGCATACGAGGCTGAATTTTTAAGGCTGAGTCGTTATGCTAGAGGGATAGTGGCTACTGAACATGAGCGGTGTGTCCGGTTTAAGGATGGACTAAGAGAAGATCTAAGGTTATTGATAGCTCCGCAGCAAGAGAGGGAGTTCGCAGTGTTGGTAGAGAAGGCTAAGGTAGCCGAGGGAATTAAGGACTCTGTAAGACAGAACACTAATCAGAATAGGCAGAAAAGAGGATTTGGATCGTCTAAACCGTCAGGAAATGTACAAAAGAGGCCTAGAGCTGATGGGCCGCGAGGTCAACAAGCTGGTTCAGGAGGGCAGTATCGTACATGTAATCAATGTGGGAAGATGCATCTAGGATAGTGTAGGAAAAAGACGGAAGGATGTTTTAAGTGTGGATCTAAGGATCACATGATTAAGGCCTGTCCTATGAAACCAGATAGCAGTCGACCAGCAAATCAGAATGTTAATCAGGCTGGTAGAGGTGGACAACAACCTCAGCGAGGTCGTGATCCGAATGGTAGAGGTAACGGTGCAGGAAGGGGACGTGGAACATCGGGCAGAGGTGTTGCTAATACTGAGGCAAGGCAGCCGGGTCTAGTGTACGCAGTTTGCAGGAGGGAGGATGGAGATGCACCGAACGTCATAACCGGTACGTTCCTTGTATTCGGTAAACCTTATGTTGCTCTAACTGATATGGGCTCGACCCATTCCTATGTTGCATGTAGTGTAGTTGAAACACTAGGCATAGCCTCCGAACTTTCTGATAGGAAGATGACTGTAGTAAGCCCACTAGGTCAAACTGTAGTCGTGAAGAAAATCTTTCGGAGTGTACCTCTAGAGATTCAGGGAGTGAACTTTCCTGCCGACTTAATGGAACTACCCTTCGGGGAATTTGATCTCATACTCGGCATGGATTGGTCAGTGGAACATCGGGCTATGTTGGATTGTGCAGCCAAGCGGATGGAATTAAGGACCCCAGAGGATGAAGTGATAGTTATGATCGGAGAAAGAAGAAACTACTTGTCTAATGTAGTTTCAGCACTTAAGGCTGTAAAGATGGTTCGGAAAGGGTGCAAGGCTTTCTTGACTTTCGTTAGCGTGTTGGATGCTAAGGAAGGGGGAGTTAGTGGAGTGAGGACAGTAAGGGATTTTGTGGATGTTTTTCCGGAAGAATTACCTAGAATACCCCAAGATAGGGAAGTGGAATTTGGAATTGACTTGCTACCAGGAACAGCTCCTGTGTCAATTACCCCGTATTGAATGGCACCAAAGGAGTTGGTTGAGCTCAAGGCTCAAATTCAAGAGTTGCTCGATCGTGGGTTTATTTGACCCATTATGTCTCCGTAGGGAGCACTGGTCTTGTTTGTGAAGAAGAAGGACGGAACTATGCGTATGTGCATAGATTATCGTCAGCTGAATAAACTGACCATCAAGAACAAGTATCCTTTGCCAAGGATTGATGACTTGTTCGATCACCAAGAAGAAGCGTGATATTTTTGAAGATAGATCTACGGTCGGGATATCATCAGCTTAAGGTGAAGGAGGCAGATATCCATAAGACAGCTTTCCGAACAAGATACAGGCATTATGAGGTAATGCCGTTCGGATTGACGAACGCCCCAGCCGCATTCATGGACATGATGAATCGGGTTCTTTCAACCCTACTTGGATCGGTTCATCATTGTGTTTATTGACGACATCCTAGTATACTCCAAGTCAAAAGAGGAACATGATGAGCATCTCCGGATAGTGTTGCAAGTATTAAGGGAGAAGAAGCTCTATGCCAAATTCAACAAGTGTGAATTTTGGCTGAAGAAGTTGCTTTCTTAGGGCATGTGGTGTCTGCTGAAGGAATAAGGGTGGACCCTAGAAAGATTGAGGCTGTGTTGGATTGGAAACCACCTAAGTCAGTGGCTGAGATTCGTAGTTTCCTGGGTTTGGCAGGCTACTACAGAAGATTTGTGGAAGGATTCTCATCAATAGCTGCGCCTTTGACAAAGTTACTGAGGAAGGAAGTACCTTTCGTATGGACAGAGAAGCAACAGGAGAGCTTTGAGAAGCTTAAGAGGGTGTTGACTGAAGCTCCAATTTTGATTCAACCTGAAGCAGGGAAGGATTTTACGGTGTATTGTGACGCTTCCCATATAGGTTTGGGTGGCGTACTGATGCAAGACGGGAAGGTGGTTGCTTATGCGTCTCGACAATTAAGGCCACATGAGGTTAATTACCCAACTCATGATTTGGAATTGGAGGTAGTAGTCTTTGCTCTTAAGGTGTGAAGGCACTACCTTTATGGAGAAAAGTCAGTTATTTACACAGACCACAAGAGCCTTAAGTATCTGCTGACTCAGAAGGAGCTGAACCTGAGATAGCGAAGGTGGGTGGAGTTACTGAAGGACTATGATTGTTCGATAGAGTATCACCCGGGCAAGGCAAATGTAGTGGCAGATGCCCTAAGTCGGAAAATGGTGCCGGATCTGAGGGTGATGTTCGCACATCTAAGCTTGTATGATGATGGAAGTTTGTTGGCAGAGTTGCAAGTCAAACCGACATGGTTGAATGAGGTTAAAGAAGGTCAGCTATTGGATGAGGATCTACGTACTAAGTTACAGCAAGTGCGGAATGGTAGTTTAGAGGATTACAGTATGTTCAGTGATGGAGTATTGTGTTTCAAGGGTAAGGTCTGTATTCTGAAGAATGAAGAGCTAAGGCAGAAGATTCTTCGGGAATCGCATAGTAGCCCTTACGCTATGCATCCCGAAGGTACCAAGATGGATAGAGATCTACGGGAACAGTTTTGGTGGCCTGGTCTGAAGAGGGAAGTTACAGAATTTGTTGGCAAATGCTTAACATGTCAGCAAGTTAAGGCTGAACATCAAGCTCCGTTAGGGTTACTTGAGCCAATCAAGATTCCGTAGTGGAAGTGGGAGAGAATTACCATGGACTTCATTAGTGGGCTTCCCCTTACGCCTACTAAGAAGGACTCGGTATGCGTGATAGTGGATCGGTTGACCAAGTCCGCACATTTCATTCCAGTGCGGGTTGACTATTCCTTACAGAAGTTGGCGAAGTTGTATGTGGCAGAGATTGTAAGGCTGCATGGAGTGCCAGTGTCGATCATCTCGGACAGAGACCCAATGTTCACGTCTCGATTTTGGAAAGCATTACATCAGGCTTTAGGCACCAAGTTAGACTTCACTACGGCATTCCATCCACAGTCGGACGGGCAGTCTGAACGAGTGATCCAAGTGTTAGAGGATATGCTGAGGGGATGTGTGATGGACTTTGGGGGAAGTTGGGAAGACTATTTGCCTTTAGCAGAGTTTGCCTACAACAACAGCTATCAGGCTAGTATTCGGATGGCATCGTATGAAGCGCTATATGGACGAAAGTGTCGCACTCCTATTTGTTGAACTGAATTAAGGGAACGTCGAGTTTTGGGTCCAGAGATTGTGGCGGAGTCTGAGGAAAAGGTTGAGATAATTCGGGCACGGTTGAAGGAAGCATCTGATAGGCAAAAGTCGTACGCAGACCTTAAACGGAAGGAAATAGAATTCGATGTGGGAGATCAAGTATTTCTTAAGGTATCGCCTTAGAAGAAGGTGATGAGATTTGGTCGGAAAGGGAATTTAAGTCCAAGGTTTATAGGACCCTATCGAATATTGAAGTGAGTTGGACCAGTGGCATATCAGTTAAAGTTGCCACCGGAGTTGAAGCAGATACACGACGTATTCCATGTGTCCATGCTACGTCGTTATCGATCAGATCCATCTCATGTAGTTCCGGTTGAAGAGGTGAAGCTAAGACCAGATTTGTCCTACGAGGAAGAGCCGATTCAGATTTTGGAACGAGATGTGAAAGTACCTCGGAGAAAGTCGGTTCCCCTAGTCAAAGTGTTATGGCGCAATCATGGATCGAAGGAAGCTTCGTGGGAGCCAGAAAAGGCAATGCGATAGCAATTCCCTCACTTGTTTTAGCCAGGTAATTTCGAGGTCGAAATTATTTTAAGGGGGTAGAATTGTAATATCCTGAGATTGGGCTTATGCATTTTTGCTTAAATTATATGAGATAGCATGTCCTATGTGTGTTGAATGTGTTATGTGAATTTTTGGAACCTTGGAATGTAGAGAAATGCCTTAGAAAATATTAAGTTTAAAGTTTAAAAGAGGGAACTGAAGAAAGGTGGTCTTCAGAGAAAATGTAGAGGAAATTTGACATGAAATTGGGCTTAGCAAAGTGGCTACAAGGCGCCACTTAAGGCTCTGGAAATGACGCCACAAGCTTGGTGCAGGTCTTGAGTTCGAGTCGCGTGGGAAGAAAAATTTTAAGGTTTTTATTTTTGCTTATTGACGTCAAAAAGAGGGGAGTAGTGGACGGCACTAAGGCTAAATTTTAAGAGTTTGTATCCTTTTATTTTTAAGAGATAAATGATGGATTAGTTTTCTTTGATTTTAAATAAGGAGATAAAGAGAAAAGCAAGGAATTTGATAGTGTTGGCCAATTAGGGGATTCTTGGGGTAGTAATTTCGGCTGAAAAAGGAAAAGAGAGGCCATTCTTCAATCATTTTTTTCCTCTTGTGCCTCTGCCGAATTCTCTCTTTCTTTGCAAATCATCATTCTTTCTCTTTTCTTTTGGTCTAGCCGAATATCTCACTCAAAATTTCTTCATAGTCGATTTTCTTGAGTTTTATATTCCTCTCTTATCATTCTTGTTGGAGCCGAAATTGTTGATCCATACCTAGGCCATAGTCGAAAAGCTTTGAGGATTCAAGTGAAGGGGTTGCCGAGTTCAATATTAAAGGTAAGGATGCTATTGTCATCGTTTTTAGTTCTTTTCTTTTAGCCAAAATCAAAACTCTAATACCATTAATGATCTTTGGCCGAATCTTGGAATGAGGCTTCGGGATTTAGGTGTTGTCGACTTCAGAGAAGGATCTTTCGGGATTCAGATCTAAGGTAAGCAAGTAAGAGTTTAGGTTGAAGGCTAATTGTTTTGGTCCATTAAGTGTTAAAATCGACATTAACAACGGGTATGTCGAGATTTCGGCATCTCCATAGATCAAGAAGCGATCACGGGATTTAGATAATCAAGGTAAGGGAGCCTTGATATTCGGCCAAGGGCCATTTATTATGATTTAATGTTAGAACTAGATCTAACATGTGCCCTGTAGGATTTCGACATCCCCATAAGCCAAGAGACTACTTTTCGGGATTTAAAATCGGACGGTAAGTGTACATGTATATTCGGTCAAGGCCTATTTGGTGACTTAGATATGTTTCTTAAATGTTCAAAAGCCGAAACTAACCAAGCCAAGTGATTTAGTGTATAGCTGATTACAAAGGAGAAACTCTACGAAGTTTCGGGATTTGGTTAGCAGTGAAATCAGCAGCGAGGAGTTAAAGGATCTAAAGCTTAGATCCGAATTTTCGAGATTCAGGGAACTCGATAAGTATACTAGGTGTGTACCCCACACTATCTCTTAATAGATTTATGGCATCTATTTAATATATATGTGTTTATAAGAATGTGTAAAATATGGCTAAGGTACCATGCAATGGTACAAAGTACTCAGGTACGTTTCCTACTTCTACTAGGAGTATCATATGATCTGTTAGGGTATATAAGAATGTGAATATGTAATATGACATGGCTTATGCATATTTGTATGACATGGGGGCATATGGGTGATTATGAAAGGGGAAGTGAATGTGGAGGTTTCATACCACGATATCTGAATGTGGTGACTTCGGTCACATTATCTGAATGTGGTGACTCATGTCACAAGTATTTTATCTGGTGGCTATGCCACGAATTTTATAAGGGCGATAAGCACGTCGACTGCAGCGACTGCCTTCGATGGTGTGTAGCGGATGGAGGGTTGACTTAGTAGTCCCCACGGTGTGCAGGTTGGTACGGGTGATGTGTAGCGGATGGTATCTAGGTTTGGGTTCGGGTTGCATCATTACTTTTGTTTATTATATATTTGTATGATACGATATGACATGCCTGAATCTTTTGGGACTTAGTGTTGTGGTTACACATTGAGTCTGTTGACTCACCCCGTTGTGGGAATTTTTTTCAGGTGACGAACAGTGATGGACCGGGTCGGCAGGAGCTTTGTGGTGGCCATGCTCAACTTGAAGTTTATTAAACTTTGGACTTTTACATTTTAAGTACTTGGATTTATTTTGGTATTGTTTTCGGTTGTAATAAGGCCATAATATTAACTGTTTTATGCATGATTTTTATTTGAATTTATTATGTTACGAATTTTTTTTATCAAATTAAAGATTAAGTAAGTTTATTTTAAAAATAAACTCTAATTGTTTTGGACACCCTAAAACAAATGGTTTACAATATAAGATAAACTTGTTTCCAACTCGAGCCCAACCCAAAAATAATCTTTCTTTCAAAATCACACAGTTTTTCCAAAGTAACAAAAGAATTTTTGAACCGTTTTACTCGAGGAACATACCAGATCCGGTCAAGGCTCGTAGGCCGGGTGTGGGGTGTTTCAAAAACGAAATGAAAGAGAAAAATCAAAATATAAAGCAACCTCTTTTCTTTTTCTTCAAATCTGTTCTTTTTGTATTTCGTATTGATATTTTTTTGTGTTCGTAAAAACGTGAAGCCCCCCTTACATTTGTTTATTTTCGGGCCTTTTAAAGGCGAAACTAATAATAAAAATAAAATGAAAATACAACTCTTTTTTTTCTTTGTTTTTCATTGCTATTTGTTTGTTGTGCTGTTATTTGCTCCCATTTGCTATTGTTTTGTTCTCTTGCGCAGGTACGAGGCGACGTGGAGGCATGAGGGTCGTGCGGAGGCTGTACGGTGGTGACGTGGCACGGGGTAGCTTGCTGTTGGGGTTGTGTGCGGCGCTGGTGGGAACGCAGAAGCGGCGCAAGGCTAGGGGCTTGGGTTTGCTGCCTGGTTTAGGTTGTTGGGCTATTTTGGGCTTATTTAGGTTTTGTAAATTTGAGTTTAATGTTTGGGTTATTCTGTAACTGGGTTTAGGGATTCGGGCTGTTATTGGACTTTTATTATTATTAGTTTTTCATTTAATTTTGGTTTTTAGTTGATGAATGTGCCCGAGCAGATTTGGGCTCCTACAGCTGCCCCTCTTTGCTCATTTTCGTGTAATGGGAATGGAGCAAAGACATTAAAGAGGGCCAAATTTGCCTTGTCCCACCGAATCTTGACTTATTGACGCTTTTTTCCTTCAAGTAGCTTCAATCTGCTCAACTGTATCTTTAAGGGCATAGGAACTAGCACTTCGATCTGCTCTAATGTAATTTCAGGGAGAAGAGATTTGTAACTTCAATCTATTCCACTAGAACTTCGAGGAGACAAGAATTGTAACACCCTATACCCGAGACCGATGCAAGGACTGGATATGACGCATTACCATGCTTAAACTCACTTAAACATGTAGTTACGGACTGTAAAATTTTGAACCAACTTAAATATTTTCTTTCTTGATCATAACATGCATATTATGGGCCTACGAGGCCTTTAACAATTAACCGAACTCTTCTGGGCACTTCATCTAACACTCAACTTGGAAGCAGGGTTCACACGCCCATGTTACTTAGAGACACGCCAGTGTACCCATAGACACGCCCATGTCTACAACTGTGTGAAGCTACTGACTTCAACCACACGGCCTAGGCACACGCCCATGTTTTGAACGTGTGTCTTACACGGTCCTTACACACGGCCGTGTAAAATGATTGTAGTCTAACTTTATTTAAAACATTAATGTAACATCCTGGAAAGGGCCTATGCATTTTCGATTTAATTGTACGAAATGACATGTCTTAAGTTTTATGAATACATTTTTTTACATTTTTGGAAACCTAGAAATGCATGGAACTGAAAATGGAAATGAACATTTTTGGAAACACTGAAATGTAAGAAATGATTCAAAAATGGAAAGTAAACATTTCTGAAACTTGGAAATGTAAGGAAATGTCAAGTTTACAGAGCCGATCGAAAATTTTTAGAAACTTAGAAATGACCTAGAAATGACGAGTTTTAAGGTTTAAAAGGGGAAATTAAGGCAAGGTGGCCTTAAAAGAAAAAGTTTGTGAAATTTGACACACAAACAGGCTTGGAAAAGTGGCACGAAGATGTCACTTAGGGCCTATGGAAATGGCGCCATATGCAAGAGGAATGGGCTCGAGTTCGAGTCACCGGGAAGCAAATAAAGGAGGTTTTATTTTTGCTTCCAGAAGACTGAGGTGGACGACACATGCTTCTAGAAAGGAGGTGTTTTATTTTCATAAATATTCGATTAAAAAGGTGATAAATAAAGGATTTTTAAATTGGATTATTTTAAAGAGACAAATGTTGGATTAGACTCTTTTATTTATGATAATTAAAGGATAAAGTTATCAGATAGAGGAGTAGTGGCCAAGTAAGGGACTCCTTAGATGATAATTTCGGCTATAAAAGGAAGGAAGGAGGGCTACTCATCAATTTTTGCTTCCTCCTCTCTCTGCCGAATTCATAGTGCTCTCCTCTCTTCTTTTCTTTTCTTTTGTCAAGTCGAAATTAAGTAATTGTTGGGACCTAGCCGAATATTTTCCTCTCCATTAGAAGCCATAGCCGAATCTCCCTGTGAATCTAAGCAAGGAAGCAGTCGACTGAAGTATTAAGGGGATCTCTCGGGTTTCTACAACTGTCGACTTCAAGGAGGAATATTTCGGGATCTAAGGTAAGAAACTATAAGATCCAAAGGTCTTGTTTTAAGTTTCAATGTTAGATTAAACCTAACATGTGATTATAGGAATTTCGACATCTCTAAGAAAGCAAGGATACTTTTCGAGATTTGAGATCACAAAGGTATGTGTTTAAGACATTCGGCCAAGGCCTATTTTAAGTATTTGGATTTATTCCCAAAAGCCGAAACTAAGCTATGATGTGTTTTAATGTTGGCTGAATGCAAGAAGGAATACAAAAAAGTTTTGGGACTTGATTCTTAAGTCAATCGGCAACAAGGTAGGTTTTCAGTATACAAATCCTACTAGGATTTGGTTTTAAAGCCAAAAAAGGTTTATTAATGTGTTTAAATGATTGGCTGAATATAGTAGTTAAGGATCTAAATCAGTAGATTGGTTCTTCGGGATTTCAAGGACTTTATTAAACGAATCAGGTGTGTACCCCACACTAACTTTTAATATGATTATGGTAATATGTAATATGTGCATATGGATAAGGTATCGTGTTATGGTACAAAGTACTCAGGTACGTTTCCTACTTCCACTAGGATTATGAAATATGTTATTTATAACATGTGAAACTTTATAAGAATGTGAATTTAAGTATGATATGCATGATATGGATAATATGGGTCATTCAGGATATATGAAAAAGGGGAAGTGAATGTGATGACTACGGTCTCACTATTTGATTGTGGTGACTTCGGTTACATTATCTGAATGTGGTAACTTCGGTTACATTATCTGAATCTGGTGTCTCTTGACACAATTATATCTAGTGGCTATACCACAAATTTTATATGGGCGATGAGCACGTCGATCGCAAATGATCCTTCGATGGTGTGTAGCGGATGGAGGGTCGACTTAGTAGTCCCCACGGTGTGTAGGTTGGTACGGGGATGTGTAGCGGATGGCATCTAGGTTTGGGTTTGGGTTGCATCATTCTCGCTATCTCATTTGTATGAATAATTGTTTGATATGAACATGTATGCCTGATCTATTGAATTTTAGTGTTGGTTACACATTGAGTCTGTTGACTCACCCGTTGTGGGAAACATGTTTCAGGTGATGAACAGTGATGGACCGGGACGGTAGATCTTGTGGTGGCCATGCTCAACTTGAAGTTTTATTCAATATGGACACTTTAATTTTATTTAAGTACTTTGGAATTTTATTTTGGGATTTTACTTGTTGTAATAAGGCCATAGTTACATTTCTTTACTTTTATTTTTAATTACTATGTTACTTAATTATTTTAAATTAAAGATCAAGTAAAATTATTTCTTTAAAAATAAACCATAAATTGTTTTGTCACCTTAATTAATTGGATTTTCAAATAAAATAAATGGGTTTCCAACCTAAGCCCAACCCAAAACGATATAATTTTAAAAATTACACAAATTTTCTCTAAGTAACAAGAACTTCGAAACCGGTTTACTTAAGGAACATACCAGATCCGGTTAAGGCTCGTGGGCCGGGTGTGGGGTGTTTCAGTTTGGTATCAGAGCCCAGTTTTAAACTCTCGGCCTGTGGGCTAAGGCCCAAAACGTTTTCATGACGAGCCCAAATGATTTTCTTATGAAACAAGCAGGTTTTCTGGCATGGCACCTAAGTCTACGACCCGCAGTCCACCAGGTAAGTACCCATAACTATCTGTGTGATTATATGATTTATGGATTATGAAAGGGTAGAAAAGGCATGGAACGTAGAATAGCATGATAGGAACTTGAACCCTAGGACTAGTCTACTCAAACACAAACACGTAAGACTTAAGGAACGTTAAACAAACCTATGGCTAAGTCACTGAGTTAGGGTGTGGTAACCCCTGTACGCATGTCTAGGATTGGATCAGGAAGAGCTTGGTATTTAAAAAGTCCTAGTGACTCACCTCCTCTTCGTAGGAATCCTACCTGGTGCGTAGCTTCGGTTCACCCTAACCCAGAGGCCTCAGTTGGTGTGGCAACCTCTGTGCGCATGTCTAGGAATGGTTTTGGTGGGAGCTTGGTATTTAAGCAGTCCGCGTGACTCACCTCCTCTCCACTCGAATCCTGCCTGGTGCGTAGCTTTGGTTCACCCTGACCAAGAGGGCTCGGTCATAGGCTAAACACAAGGACTAAAACCCGAAAGGGAACTAGCCATGTTTTTATTAAAAAAAACAACAAAACCCTAGTTTTAAAACTCTTAAAACTTTTTTTTAAGTTGTGAAAACCATCTTTGCAAAATTTTCCAAAGAACTTCCGATTTATGAAAATTACAAAAATACCCTTGGTGGCAAAATTACCAAAATGCCCTTGGCTTATAAAATGTCCAGCTACTCAACAGTTTTACCAAAATTTCATTACTTTATAAATGCTCAAAAACTCTAATTTGCAAACTATCAAATATACCTTGATTTTGAAAAAAGTTATAAAATTGCCCCTAACTTACAAAATTACCAAAATAACCCTGATTTCCAAAATTTTTGCAACATCACTGTTTTGGGAAGTACAATTCTCAAAAAGAACCCTCAAAGTTTTGCAACTTTTAAAATATCCCTGATTTATCAAATTTTAAGAATTTATCCCGGTTTGTGAATAATTACCGAAATACCCACGGATTTCAAAATTTTCCAAAATACCTCAAAAATCTAAAATTTCCATAATACGTTTTGACAAAATCACCAAGGAACTCTTTCTTTTGAAAAAAATTTACGAAAATACCCATGTAGGATAAAATTACGAAAATACCCCTGGGTAGTGGGAAAGCAACAACAATGAAAACTACAACGTTTCTTTGAATGAATGGAAGTTCATACTTGTTTGATGGATGAACGAATGAATGGAAAGACTGTGTGCATGTATGAATACGAAAGAACCACTCCTAAAACTCTGTCATAAAACTCCTTCGTGGGTAAACAAGTGGAACAATGACTAATTCATAAAACTTCTTAATCAGATTCCGACGTTAGAAATGAGCTCTAGAGGACGTGGACGAGGTAGAGGAAGGATGACTGTGTCAGAACCCGTTAGATCGGGTCAAGGTTCTGACAATAAGATACCACCGCTGAATTCCTAAGGTTGAGCCGCTATGTTCGAGGAGTAGTGGCAACTGAGCATGAGCGCTGTATCCGTTTTAAGGACGGACTGAGGGACGATCTGAGACTATTGATAGCACCGCATCAGGAGTGGGAGTTCTCTACTTTGGTAGAAAAGGCCAAGGTAGCTGAGGGAATTAAGGATTCTACCAAGCAGGCTGTGGATAGGAATAAGCCCAAAAGAGGTTTTGGACTATCTGGAAAGGTTCATAAGAGGCATAGAATTGTGAGTCGCGAAATCGACAAGTCGAGTGCAGGATGGCGATGTCGTCCTCCTTGAGCATTATGGAAAGAAGCACTTAGGGGAGTGCTGGAAAAAGACGGGAGGATGTTTTCGGTGTGGGTCTAAGGACCATATGCTCAAGGATTGTCCTAAGAAACCAGATGAAAGTCGACCAATAGCTCAGAATGTTAGTCAGGCTGGTAGAGGAGGACAACAGCCTCAACGAGGTCGTGGTTCGAATAACAGAGGTAATGGTGCTGGCAGAGGACGTGGAACACAAGGCAGAGGTGCTGCTAATGTTGAGGCAAGGCAACCGGGTTTAGTTTATGCGGTTCGCCGGAGGGAAGATGGAGACACGTCGGATTTTATAACTAGTACGTTCTTTATTTTTGACAAGCCCTATTTTGCTCTAATTGATGTGGGCTCGACCTATTCATATGTTGCATATAGTGTAGTGGAAACACTAGACCTAGACTCTAAACTCTCTGATAGGCAGATGACTATAGTAAGCCCATTAGGCCAAACTGTAGTGGTAGATAAGATCTTTCGGAATGTACCCCTAGAGATTCAGGGAGTGAACTTTCGGGCTGACTTAATGGAGTTACCCTTCGGAGAGTTTAAACTTATACTCGGAATGGACTGGTTAGTAGAACACTAAGCCGTGTTGGATTGTGCGGCTAAACGAATGGAACTAAGGACTACGGAGGATGAAGTAGTAGTAATGGTTGGAGAAAGAAGGAACTACTTGTCTAACATAGTTTCGGCGCTGAAGGCGGAGAAAATTGTTAAGAAAGGGTGCAAGGCATTCCTAGCCTTCGTAAGTGCGATTGGTGGAAAGGAAGAAGGTGTTAGTGGGGTTAGAACGGTCAAGGACTTTGAAGATGTATTTCCGGAGGAACTACCAGGAATACCCCCAGATAGGGAGGTGGAATTTGGAATAGATTTGCTACCGGGAATAGCTCCTGTGTCAATCGCTCCATACCGAATGGCGCCAAAGGAGTTAGTGGAGCTCAAGGCTCAAATCCAAGAGTTGTTAGATCGTGGGTTCATCCGACCCAGTGTTTCTCTATGGGGAGCACCGGTCCTATTTGTGAAGAATAAGGACGGAACTATGCGTATGTGCATAGATTACCGTCAGTTGAATAAGCTGACCATTAAGAACAAATATCCTTTGCCAAGGATCGATGACTTGTTCGATTAGCTGAAGGGGGCCGCAGTGTTTTCAAATCTTGACTTAAGGTTGGGATATCATCAGCTGAAGGTGAAGGAGGCTGATACCCATAAGACCGCTTTTTGGACAAGATACAGCCATTTTGAGTTTGTGGTGATGCCGTTTGGGTTGACGAACGCTCCAGTCGCGTTCATAGACATAATGAATCGGGTTTTCCAACCCTATTTGGATAGGTTCATCGTTGTGTTCATCGATGATATCTTGGTGTACTCTAAGTCTGAAGAGGAGCACGATAAACATCTCCGAGTTGTCTTTGGCAATCGTTAAGGAAAAGAAGCATTATGCCAAATTCAAAGAAGTGTGAATTTTGTCTTAAGGAGGTGGCATTCTTAGGACATGTGGTATCCGCAGAGGAATAAGAGTGGGCCGTAGGAAGATCGAGCAGCGATGTTGGATTGGAAACCACCTAGGTCCGTGGTGAAATCAAGTTTCTTAGGTTTGGCAGGCTATTACAGAAGGTTTGTGGAAGGGTTCTCGTCTATAGCCGCGCCTTTGACAAAGTTGCTAAGGAAGGAAGTACCCTTTGAATAGACTAATAAGCAGCAGGAGAGCTTTGAAAAGCTTAAAAAGGTGTTGAGGGAAGCTCCAGTGTTAATTCAGCCGGAGGCAGGAAAAGATTTTATGGTGTACTGTGACGCTTCGCATACGGGGTTAGGCTGTGTGCTAATGTAAGATGGAAAAGTGGTCGCTTATGCGTCTCGGCGATTAAGGCCTCATGAGGTTAACTACCCAACTCATGACTTGGAACCGGCAAAGCGAGATAGTTTTCGCCCTTAAGGTTTGTAGGCACTACCTTTATGGAGAAAGGTCAGTTATCTACACAGACCACAAAAGTCTTAAGTACTTGTTGACTCAGAAGGAGTTGAACTTGATGCAACGAAGGTGGGTGGAATTGTTGAAAGACTACGATTGTTCGATAGAATATCATCCGGGCAAGGCGAATGTGGTAGGCCGATGCCCTAAGTAGGAAGGTTGTGTCGATCTAAGGGCTTTGTTCGCTCACTTAAGTCTCAGATGATGATGGAAGCTTTGTTAGCGAGTTGCAAGTCAAGCCCACATGGTGAAGGAAGTGAAAGAGGGACAGTTGGTGATAAGGACCTAAGTGCTAAGTTCTGACAAATACGAGAACGGAGAATTAAAGGGTTATGGCGTCAATGATGAAGGAGTATTGTACTACAAAGGAAAAGTCAGATGCCAGAAGGACGAGGAGTTAAGACAAAAGATTCTTCTGGGAGGCGCATGGTAGCCCTTATGCTATGCATCCCGGAGGCGATGGTCAGATAGAGAGCTAAGGGAACAATTTTGGTGGTCTAATCTTAAACAAGAAGTTACTGAATTCGTGGGAAAATGTATGACGTGTCAGCAAGTTAAGGCTGAACACCAAGTCCCATCGGGATTGCTTCAACCAATCAAAATTCCACAATGGAAGTGGGAGAGAATTACCATGGACTTCGTTAGTGGGCTTCCCCTTACGCCTACTAAGAGGGACTCGGTATGGGTGATAGTGGACCGTTTGACCAAATCCGCGCACTTTATTCCGGTGAGAGTCGACTATTCTCTTCAGAAGTTAGCCAAATTATATGTGGCGGAGATCGTAAGGTTACATGGAGTACCAGTATCGATCATCTCCGATAGGGACCCAAGGTTTACTTCTCGGTTTTGGAAGGCACTTCATCAAGCTTTAGGCACTAAGTTGGACTTCACTACGACTTTTCATCCACAATCAGACGGGCAGTCTGAACGAGTTATACAAGTGTTGGAGGATATGCTGAGAGGCTGTGTGATGGATTTCTAAGGAAGTTGGGAAGATTACTTGCCTCTAGCTGAGCTCGCCTACAACAACAGCTATCAGGCTAGTATTCGGATGGCACCATATGAAGCATTGTATGGTAGGAAGTGTAGAACACCTACTTGTTGGACTGGTTACGTGAACGTCGAGTTTTGGGTCCAGAGTTAGTGGCAGAAACTGAAGAAAAGGTTGAGTTAATTCGGGCACGGTTGAAGGAAGCCTTTGATAGGCAGAAGTCGTACGCAGACCTCAAGCGGAAGGAAATAGAGTTTGAAGTTGGAGACCGAGTGTTCCTGAAAGTCTCGCCTGGGAAGAATGTTATGAGGTTCGGTCGCAAAGGGAAGTTAAGCCCAAGGTTTATAGGGCCCTATCGAGTACTGAAGCGAGTTGGGCCAGTGGCATACCAATTGGAGTTGCCACCAGAGTTGCAGTAGATGCACGACATATTCCATGTATCCATACTATGTCGCTACCGATCGGATCCGTCTCATGTTATACCTATTGAAGAGGTGGAGCTAAGGCCAGACTTATCCTACGAGGAAGAGCCGATTCGGATCTTGGAACGTGATGTGAAAGTACTACGAAGGAAGTCAGTTCCTCTAGTCAAAGTGTTATGGCGCAATCATGGATCGGAAGAAGCTTCGTGGGAGTCAGAAGAGACAATGCGACAGTAATACCCTCAATTATTTTAGTTAGGAAATTTCAAGGACGAAATTATTTTAGGGGGGCTAGAACTGTAACATCCTGGAAAGGGCCTATGCATTTTCGGTTTAATTGTACAAAAGGACATGTCTTAAGTTTTATGAATACATTTTTTTACATTTTTGGAAACCTAGAAATGCATGGAAATGAAAATGGAAATGAACATTTTTGGAAACCTGGAAATGTAAGGAAATGATTCAAAAATGGAAATTAAACATTTCTGGAAACTTGGAAATGTAAGGAAATGTCAAGTTTACAGAGCCGATCGAAAATTTTTAGAAACTTAGAAATGACCTAGAAATGACGAGTTTTAAGGTTTAAAAGGGGAAATTAAGGCAAGGTGGCCTTAAAAGAAAAAGTTTGTGAAATTTGACACACAAATAGGCTTGGAAAAGTGGCCTGAAGATGTCACTTAGGGCCTATGGAAATGGCGCCATATGCAAGAGGAATGGGCCTGAGTTCGAGTCACTTAGGAAGCAAATAAAGGAGGTTTTATTTTTGCTTCCAGAAGACTGAGGTGGACGGCACATGCTTCTAGAAAGGAGGTGTTTTATTTTCATAAATATTCGATTAAAAAGGTGATAAATAAAGGATTTTTAAATTGGATTATTTTGAAGAGACAAATGTTGGATTAGACTCTTTTATTTATGATAATTAAAGGATAAAGTTATCAGATAGAGGAGTGGTGGCCAAGTAAAGGACTCCTTAGATGATAATTTCGGCTATAAAAGGAAGGAATGAGAGCTACTCATCAATTTTTGCTTCTTCCTCTCTCTGCCGAATTCTTAGTGCTCTCCTCTCTTCTTTTCTTTTCTTTTGTCAAGTTGAAATTAAGTAATTGTTGGAACCTAGACGAATATTTTCCTCTCCATTGGAAGCCATAGCCGAATCTCCCTGTGAATCTAAGCAAGGAAGCAGTCGACTGAAGTATTAAGGGGATCTCTCAGGTTTCTACAACTGTCGACTACAAGGAGGAATATTTCGGGATCTAAGGTAAGAAACTATAAGATCCAAAGGTCTTATTTTAAGTTTCAATGTTAGATTAAACCTAACATGTGATTATAGGAATTTCGACATCTCTAGGAAAGCAAGGATACTTTTCGGGATTTGAGATCACAAAGGTATGTGTTTAAGACATTCGGCCAAGGCCTATTTTAAGTATTTGGATTTATTCCCAAAAGCCAAAACTAACCTATGATGTGTTTTAATGTTGGCCGAATGCAAGAAGGAATACAACAAAGTTTTGGGACTTGATTCTTAAGTCAATCGGCAACAAGGTAGGTTTTGATGATACAAATCCTACTAGGATTTGGTTTTAAAAACCAAAAAGGTTTATTAATGTGTTTAAATGATTGGTGAATATAGGAGTTAAGGATCTAAATCGTGAGATCGGTTCTTGAGATTTCAAGGACTTCGTTAAGCGAATCAGGTGTGTACCTCACACTAACTTTTAATATGATTATGGTAATATGTAATATGTGCATATGGATAAGGTACCCTGTTATGGTACAAAGTACTCAGGTACGTTTCCTACTTCCACTAGGATTACAAAATATGTTATTTATAACATGTGAAACTTTATAAGAATGTGAACTTAAGTATGATATGCATGATATGGATAATATGGGTCATTCGGGATATATGAAAAAGGGGAAGTGAATGTGATGACTACGGTCTCACTATCTGATTGTGGTGACTTCGGTTACATTATCTGAATGTGGTAACTTCGGTTACATTATCTGAATCTGGTGTCTCTTGACACAATTATATCTGGTGGCTATGCCACAAATTTTATATGGGCGATGAGCACGTCGACTGCAGCGACTACCTTCGATGGTGTGTAGCGGATGGAGGGTCGACTTAGTAGTCCCCACGGTGTGCAGGTTGGTACGGGGATGTGTAGCGGATGGCATCTAGGTTTGGGTTTGGGTTGCATCGTTACTGCTATTTGTTGTATGAATAAGTGTTTGATATGAACATGTATGCCTGATCTATTGAATTTTAGTGTTGGTTACACATTGAGTCATTGACTCACCCCGTTGTGGGAAACATGTTTCGTGTGATGAATGATGATGGACCGGGACGGTAGATCTTGTGGTGGCCATGCTCAACTTGAAGTTTTATTCAATATGGACACTTTAATTTTATTTAAGTACTTTGGAATTTTATTTGGGATTTACTTGTTGTAATAAGGCCATAGTTACATTTCTTTACTTTTATTTTTCATTACTATATTACAAATTATTTTAAATTAAAGATCAAGTAAAATTATTTCTTTAAAAATAAACCCTAAATTGTTTTGTCACCTTAATTAATCGGATTTTCAAATAAAATAAATGGGTTTCCAACCTAAGCCCAACCCAAAACGATATAATTTTAAAAATTACACAAATTTTCTCTAAGTAACAAGAACTTTGAAACCGGTTTACTTAAGGAACATACCAGATCCGGTTAAGGCTCGTGGGCTGGGTGTGGGGTGTTTCAATTAAGGTGCAGGGTTAACACGGTCTAGACACACGCCCGTGTGTCTAACCGTGTAGGCAACTAGAGGCTATTTACCAAGCCATTTGCCTCCCTGAAATTAAGATCAACCCAACTCAAAACAATACAATTCATTAATAGCAATTTTCATGAATAATACTACGTATTTCATTGATATCTATATACAAACAACTTAAACAAGTTTGGCCAACTACTTAGCCATATACAAAAGAATAATACACTTCATAGCCTATACAATGGCATTACACAAAACATGTTCTCAAAATGAATGATTCCTATACATGCCATACTTAGTAATATAATTTGGCTATACCCAAAATAAGGGTCGATAGTGTGCTACAAGCTCCGACTCAAATGATCCACAAATTAGCTTGGCGGGACTACATAGAAAGAAACAATCAAAGACGTAAGCATTTAGCTTAGTAAGTTTGCTTGAATAACACGTAATAAATAAACTTGCTTCAGATAAACCATTTGACATAAGAATGGTATCATTATCTCATCTATAATGCTTACTTACTCATACATGACTCTTACTTGTCACATGGCACTCACTAATCTCATACTTGTAAGGTAACAAGGTACCTGTATCACTTGGTCACATTGATCAGCATACTTAAACCTAATAATTATGTCTTCTAACTCATCATTCATAACATGAATAATATTCAATTTCAACTTGGTAATAGCTATGCTTTCTTTACATTCTTGTTTTCACATTTTAGCTTACTCATTTGCCCGATAAATTTCCATGAATTACCGAGAATACTAGATCTCTCGTCATGTACTTCATGCCAATGCCATACTCTAGATATGGACTTATATGGAAGATCTCTTCTTGAATCAATGCCAAGCTTGCCTTGGTCTTACATGATAACTTATTCAATGCCAATCTTGAGTCCTTGGGCTTACATGATAACTTGCTTGATAACTTGATCAATGCCAAGCTTGAGTCCTTGGGCTTACATGATAACTTGCTTGATAACTTGATCAATGCCAAGCTTGGGTCCTTGGGCTTACATGATAACTTGCTTGATTGCCGATGCCATGCCTTGGCTTGGTCTTATACGGACTTTCTTATCTCATGTAATAGACCGTATCTCCCGGGTAATTCATCTTTAATCGGGACTTTCTCTTGTTTAATCTTTTTGACTTCTTTGTTTAACATAAAATTAAACAATTCATGATAACAATGTATATTATCCTAAGTAATTAAATTATAAAATCATAAAGCTTAGAACTCATACAAACTTACCTCAATATACAAAATGTATGTAGTTATGCAATTTAGTCCTCGACTTTGTTCTTGCCTCGGTTTCAATCTGGGCTTCATTTTTCTTGACCTATAATCGTAAATAGATCATTTAATAATCATATTGACTAAATTGACTCATAACTCATAATTTGACAAAATTACTATTTTGCCCTTATACTTTCTCATATTTACACTTTTGCCCCAAGGCTCGTAAAATGATTTTCATGCAACTTTCTTAAACTACATGCTTAGCTGAATCATTTTCTCTACTATAACAATCATCAATTCTCCCTATTTCCAATAGGTATGACCAATTTTATAACTTCTACAAAATGGTCCATACTATCATGTTTCATGAAATTCATTAAAGAAAAGATGTTTATCTAACATCAAACTCTCATAAACTCCTATAAAACATCATTTAGCATACATGTCACTCATGGGTACATTTTTAAACATGCATCTTAGCTCATCAAATCGCTAAAAAATAGCTTACTCATGCTACCGGGACTTCAAAAATACGAATAATATAAAAAATCGGGCTTAGGAGCACTTACTATCAAGCTTGGAAAATTAAAGAACCCTAGCTATGGCTTCCTTCAATTTTCGACAATAGGGGAAGAAGATGATGAGATTTTTATCATCTTTTTCATATTTTAATCACTTATTAGACAAATGACCAAAATGCCCTTATTACTAAAAATTTCTATAATACCATCTCAAGGCCAATTTTGTCCAACAATCAAATTTTGGGCAGATTGTTACTTGAGGGCTCATAATTCATATTCTAAAGCTATTTCATACAAAAAGCTACTAGAAACTCAAATTTTGCAACTTTTGCAATTTAGTCCTTTTTGGACCAATCAACCTCGATTTAATAAAATTGCTTCATAAAACTTTTATACTAGCATGCAAACATAATATAAACTTTAAAAACTCATAATTTCATCTCAAATTTGTGGTCTTGCACCACTATTCCGGCTAGGCCCTAAATCAGGCTGTTACAAGAATTCAGAGAGAAGAGATTTGTAGCTTCGATCTTCTTACTGAAACTTCTCGAGAATGAAAGTTGATCCTCAATACACTCAGGGAGGAGGGATTTGTAGCTTTGACCTGCTCCACTGGGACTTCGAGGTGATAAGAATCCAGAGAAAAGAGATATCTAGTTTTCATCTTCTCACTGAAACTTCTCGGAAATAAAGGTTGATCCTCAATACACTCAGGGAGGAGGGATTTGCAGCTTCGACCTGCTCCACTGGGACTTCGAGGTGATAAGAATCTAGAGAAAAGAGATTTGTAGTTTCGATCTTCTCACCGAAACTTCTGGGAAATAAAGGTTGATCCTCAATACACTCGGGGAGGAGGGATTTGTTGCTTCGACCTGTTCCACTGGGACTTCGAGGTGAAAAGGTTTGTATTTTCGATTTGCTTCGCTCAGGAAGGCAAGATCATCTATCTCCAATCTGTTCCACTGCAAACTCAGGGACGCCAGACTGATAACTTCGATCCGCTTCGCTCAGGAAGGCAAGATCTGCTATTTTACCAATGTTGTGACACCGTCCTCTAGGGGACCTATCCTGTAAAATCAATTTTTTTGTTTATGCTTATACAAAATGGTTAGGATGCAATGATCAGAATGAATCAAATGCCCTAAATAGATGTGTCTTATGGATGACTTTTTTATGAATGCAGAATGTCATGAGAATGATTTCTTACAATGATTACGATGCAATGATTGGAATGAATCAAATGCTCCTAACTAAATGTGTTTTGCATGAATGCAGAATTTCATGAGAATGATCCCTGTTTAAGGTTGTCATCACTCATCGTTTATCAGGGCTCTATCGCTGACGCATTAAGCTGCCATCTTGTTCAGCTGGTATTCTAGACAGAAAACTTGAGGAAAGAATTATAACTGTTCGACAGATTTGCCCTCTATAACTTCAGGGTTCATCTCATTATGACTTAGGGGAATAGGATCTGAATCTTTTCCCAGCCATCCAACTGTGATTTCAGAATGTGGGATTTGTTTCTTCTTCAATCCATCACATTGCTATTCAAAGTTATAGGATCCGTACTGGCTTCCATTTATCCCACCATAACTCGGGGGTATAGGGTCCGTGCCTTGTTCTATCAACTAATCACTCATTGGGTGACCCAACTAAATGTGTATACATGATGCTCGCATGGATGCAGAATATCATTTTTTCAGTTTAGACTCTTCCTCAACCAATATTTTCATCCTTTAAACTTGATGAGTTTTAAACAATAGTCCTATTTCAGTTTCTTGTATTATTCAGAAGCTTCCAGAGTAATATGCGAAACCCCTTTCATGAAAGTATTATTAGTCCACTAATCGTTATTTCAATGCGAAATGCTTGAAAAAGATCATAGCTATGGATAAGAATGAAATTGATTGGGAGCATAGCTTGAAACAAGCAATTTAATCAAAGTTAGCAAATGCAATTAAGCAGGGAATTTATTAAAGGCGTATCTTGGAAAGAATAAGGTAATCAAAGATGGCAAATTCAAAAATGGATAAGATGGAAAACTAGGTGCCCCAGATATCGCAGCCAGATATCGCAGCCTGAGCTTCTCTGTTCAAACTTCTTGAGGACCATTTTAAGCTCAATATGTGTTTAGGGGATCTAGAGTACTTTACCGATACCCCAAGACATAGCATACTTCTTTTTTGTTAATTCAGGCATAGCAAGACTGCTGTATACCCCCTTGATCAAAATTTGAGCCTCCCTTTTCTGGTTTTCAACTCAAATCCCCTTTGGTCTCAAAGCGTCCTTTACGGGTTTTCGCCTTGGCCTCTCCTTCTTTTTTCTTTCAAC
The DNA here is from genome assembly GCA_025503065.1 of Gossypium bickii. NCBI lineage: Eukaryota > Viridiplantae > Streptophyta > Magnoliopsida > Malvales > Malvaceae > Gossypium > Gossypium bickii. The sequence goes on along the minus strand of CP106714.1, from coordinate 25,965,652 downwards.
TGAAGTTTTTTTCTTTTTTTTTTTTTACTTTTTTTTAAGTGAAATACTTCTTGAATGAATTCACTGGATTGGGCAGGTCCTTGCCATCTATCTTAGACAATATCCATGCTTCCCCAGAATAGGCATTGTTTGCTGCATAACGTCCTTCCTAGTTTGGCATCTGCTTTCTTCTAAAGTGCCTTTTGCATGGAAAAAGCTTCTTCAAAGCCCTATCATGAAATTTTCTAGGGTGAATCACATCATTTGACCGTGACAGATAGCTTTTAACAATTTTTTCTTCAAATTCAACTGATCATATTGAGATTGGATCCCTTCTGCCTCACCCAATTTCAGCTCTGACAAAATTTCGACTCCAATGGGCCAAGCCAATGAAAAATGTGTTGCCCCGATGACAGTCTTGGCCAATATTTGATAAGCATAGAGGGTAAATAGTAACTTCTGTATGCCAATATTTACAAGTCTCGGTCCTTTTATGATCTTTTATTTTTTTTGGTTGCTTTTGCTGCACTGATATGTGGCACCTGATCTTTGAACAGACCGTAAACTTTTGACATTGTGCGGTTAAATGTGATCTTTTTGACTTTTTTTTTTCAATATTCTTTCTTTCTTCTTCTTTTTTTTTAAATGACTATCAACTTTGTAATATTGGCATATGAAGTGACCTTCACCGTCTTAGTGAAGAAATTGACACCCACGAAGATGAATTGGTGTCGGTTAGAAGCTCTTGATGAGCTCGGCCTCATAACATCTGTGTCCCATATGTAAACAAAATGGAAGAGGCACATAAGTCCTGTCTTCCTTAATTTGGCATTTGATGCAGTTCCCTTTTTTTGCGTAGACCGGTAGCCTAAACCTCATGATTAGCCTGTCTATTGAGGAACCATTAGCATGGGATCATTAAACACCAATCTTAACAGCATACCCATGTTTCAGTAGCCTAGTGTGAGAAGACATCTTGAATTCTCGAAGATAGGTCAATGATATCTCGCCTTATGATGAATTAGGCTTCAATATTTGCCCCTTCTTAATCTTGCAAAGTCCACTGACCCTTTGCAAGGTAGAGTCTATTTTCAACTTGCTCTACCATTCTTAACAAATCAAAAGATAGGATACGATCTCTGTCATCTTCAAAGTCCTTAGATCCCTTAGGCCCATATCTCATTCAAAAAGGGAATCAGTAACAACGTCGCTCATGTCATTGATATCTGGGTACCTATTGTAGGTACGAAAGCAAGTTCCAAAGAATAAATGATTCTAAGGATGATTATTTATATGGTACGGTCATGAATAAAAATGAAAGAATATTCTAAAAACCAAAAAATGTATCGTATGAAATGTAAAGAATAAAATATTCTAAAAACCAAAAAATGTATCGTATGAAATGTAAAGAATAAAGGATATTTTCTTAAAAGATGCATCTCATTGAAATAAGAATTCTGGACACAAGCCTATTTCACAAAAAGATTCTTGTTGCTTCTAGAGTTAAAGCGACAAGCATGTTTTGAATATTGCTCTAGATTAGCTCTAAAAATACATGTCCCTTCCACATTCCTATTGCTCAAAACACTCCCAGGCTCATATTTCTGCATTTGGCGTGTCATCTAATTTCACAATACCCATGCCAATGAATTTTTACACCAATTTCTTAAAAGCAAGGCAATTTTCTATCGGGTGCCCTGTGACCCCTACGTGGTACTCGCACTGGGAATTTGAGTTATACCATTTTGGATATGGAGGTTGCATCGGTTTAGGGTAGTGAGGACACCTTATGTGCATCAAATAGGGTTTGATATAACTCCTTGTACGTCATTGGAATCGGTGTAAACTGGAGTTGCTTTGTACTGGATTCTCGTCTTGATGAGCCTTGATGGCCAATGGTCACAGCCCTCGGCTGACCTACAGTGACTAATTTGGGACGCTTGCTCAAGCTGTTCACTTCATTTTCCCTATTTCTCGAGGCCTTTAAAGTCCACTCTCTTCTTTCTTTTGTTTTTGCCAGAACAACCGGCTTGGCTCGATCATCTTCCAGGTTAAAACCGGAATCTATCAGGAAGTTTACCAATGCCGAGGTATCAATCTAACATTGGGGTTTACTAATAACAGGTACCTCCTGCGAATGTGTGTCTAGTTGAGTCGAGATACTTATTGGGGAATAAACAATGCCCTCATCATCATTCACACTGTTGACCACTGTGTCACTCCTTTTTTCAAACCTTTCAGCTAGTAACTGGGCTACTTGGCTCATCATATTAATCTGATTTTGTATATCCTGCTGGATTTCGGCCAATTGCTCCTGCATTTGTATTTGCCTTTGCTCTAATCTCTCCAACCTTCGTTCCATGATTTCTGGGTTAATTGAAATAATTTTACCTAATTAGGGACCTTATGTGAAAATGCAATGCAAATAATATAATGCAAATGAATGAAATGAATGTAAGAAGAAAGAGAGACGTTGATTCTGAATTCAATTCCATTAGAAGAACTTCTCTAGAAAATAGTGTTCTTTACATAAAACGGATTACGTATGTGGCTTTGTCCTCATAGTCCAGGTGAAAACATCAATCTTCTCCTTCATATTCAGACGCTGCAGTCGAATCCTTCAAATCCTCCCAAAAGATGTCTCTTTTATTTCCACTTGGCTTGATTCGAGTCGTGGTTCGTTGCTCACTTATCCCTTGCGATATTGATTAGCTTCTTTAAGAAAATTGAGGCATGACTGCTCTTGTACAATTCTTGTCAATTTGATTCTTTCGGGCAAGGTTTTGCTTCCTCCACAAACTATCAACTTTCTTCTATTGTGTTTTCTCAGACCATGTCCGGACAACCGTATTATAATCCACTTTATCAAGAAACTCATTTCCTTATGACAAACTCCTCTATTTAACAACCGAATTCCTAATCAACATCTCCTTACTATAACGATGCAATTCAATGCAGTGCAATGTAATGCAAACATAAACACAAAACACGTTGGCACAAGAAAAATAACAAACCAAAATAGATTACCTAAATGAATGACCACTAGTTTTTAACACGGCTCTACCTAGGGTTAGCTCTTAGGATTTGCTATATGCAGTTTGGTTCTAACAAGAAGGCACCTGAACCCGCAGATTCCTCAATCCTCACCCATTATAGGCTCATATGGATCGAGTTCAGTTCAGGGGAATACATTTCCCTATGCTCATGCGGAGGTGAAAACCTCACGAAGACATAGGTACGGATGTACTCCGGAAGCAGTCTACTAGCCCATGCGGAGGTGAAAACCTCACGAAGGCATAACTTCTCACTCCCACTTAAAGGTGTAACTACAATGGTTATGCAATGCAATGCAAGAGGATTCTACAAGACTCGACATTAATCACAGCACAAATGCTTCAAAAGAAACATGATTTTTCAAAACAATTTTTCAAATTTTCAATCAAAAGGACAAAAATCAATCAATTTATGGCCTGACTCTCAACCAGTCCCAAATGGAGTCGCCAAGATGTCGAAACCATTTTTATTGTGTTTTAAAAAAACGGGAATCGGCTTTAAAAACTATGGAGTCGCCACCGATCCTTTTTGTTTAGGTGTGATCAGGTCACTTGTAAAAAAATTTTTGGTCTACGAAACTAAAAAGCGAGTTCGGGAGTCGGTTACGTGCAAGGAAGGGTTAGCACCCTTGCAACGCCCAAAGTTGGTACCAAAATTGATTAACATTGTCCTAATATCGAAAACTTGAAATGTTTAGGGTAACAAAAATTTAAAAGAAAACTAAACCAGAATTGAATCACAAGATGCTCTTGTTTCAAAGGGATAAAAGTATTATACCCAACACGTTAGGATATAACGCTTTTATGCTCTAACACTGAGATCATCTTTGATCTTTAAAACATGTAAAAAAGGGTGTTTGGGTATTTAGTTGAACGGAAAATCGACACCCAACACGTTAGGGTGTAATTTTCCCTACTTCTAAACACACAAGCATTGCCTTGTTTTTTTCTTTTTTTTTTTTTTTTGAAAAATATGCAATCTTTAAACTGATTCAGTATATGCTTTTAACAAAAGAAAACCATTAGAAAGAATTCGAATACATCTAAAACTCGAAAATATTTAGGGTGAAAATTTTGGGAAGAAAATTAATTAAGTCAAAATTGAATCTCAAAATTAACTCGTTTTAAAGGGATAAAAGCATCATACCAAACACATTAGGATATAACGCTTTTATACTCTAACACCGAGGTCATCTTTGATTTTCAAAACACGTAAAGAGGGTATTTGATTGTTTAGTGGAACGGAAAATTGACACCCAAACACGTTAGGATGTAATTTCCCGTACTTCTAACTACACAAACATTGCCTCGCTTTCCAAAAACGCAATCTTTAAATTGGCTCAACATTTATTTTTAATGTAACAAAATATTTAGAAAAGCTTTGAATATGTTGGAATTTGAAATACAATACAATAACAAGTAGCATGAATATAGCTTTAAGCACGAAATAATATACAAACTTAACATTATACAAATAGATAATTATAGAGATAAGTTACGCACAAATACACAACCATGTATATAGATAACCATATATTAAAATTATGTGAAATAAATGAAATATGATATCTACACTAATTTTAAAATAAAACGTATATATATAACAAGTTTAAAAGTAAATGAATTTATATAAATAGATTTAAAAGGGCATATAAAAAATATACATATTAAGGGAAAATTTGAATGTAAACCTATATACACTAATATGAATAAATAATGTTTAAAATAGGCGAAAGATGATTTGAAGCGAAATATGATGAAATGTATACATAAAATAATGTGAGAACCAATAATATATATACATAAAATAAGATAGTAAAAATAATGTACACAAAGGTTTAAAAATAACAGTAAAAGTTTATAATAATAAACACCTATATATAGATATATAAATGAGTTTAAAACAAGTACAGACATATCAAATAAGTAACTTGTATAAAATAATGCAAATAAGGTATATTAAATCAAATTTTTTTTAAAAAAAGTGAATGACATAAATAACTTACAATAATGAATAATGTAACGCAAGAATAATAAATAATTTAAAATAAAAATAAATTTACCAAAAATTGAAATTTAAAAGGAAAGGGATTTAATTGAAGCAAAAAAATGAAATCAAGAAGATAATTCCTAAATAAATAAAGCGTTAAGGCAGAATTAAGGACTAAAATGTAGTACATCGAAGCCAAAGTGGATTAAGTACACGATTTACCCAAGCTCATAAACACAGCATTCAAGTATGGACTAAATCCAAACTGCACAAAATTATTTGGGCAAAATTTAAAGAATAAAACGAAATGGAAAGGGCCTAATTGAATAGTAGTGCAAAAAGGAAGGATCACGCGCACAAATATTTCCCTATTAAGAAACAAATGAGCAGCACTATTTTGAAATCTGTAATAAAAGGCCAATAAAAAACTAAAAAGAACATTTGATTATCCCTAAAATGAAACCCTAGCCTCCTCAAGTTCACGTTCGATAGACCAGCAAAAATCCATTTCCCTCATCGCGTCAACACTGTTTCACCACCATAATCGGTGAACAGCATCGTGCTAAGGCCAATTTTGACCCTACTTTATACACATCCGAAGGCTTTGCCATGTTCACTCCGAAATCTCCATCTGAACTTTGATTTCACCGAAGTAAATAGAGATTCGATGACCTCCTTTTTTGCTCGGATTTCAATGACGGAGGAGGGACCTCCAACGACGAAACTATGAGACGATTCAAGTAACCCCTTCTTCTTTTTGTTTACTTTTTTTCGAAACTAAAATGAAACGAAAATGAAAAATCAAAATGAAAACAACCTTCTTTCTTTTTCTTCAAATCTGTTATTTCTGTATTTCGTATTGATATTTTTTTGTGTTCGTAAAAATGTGAAGCCCTCCTTACATTTGTTTGGTTTTGGGCCTTTTAAAGCCAAAACTAATAATAAAAATAAAATGAAAATACAACTCTTTTTTTTCTTTGTTTTTCATTGCTATTTGTTTGTTGTGCTGTTATTTGCTCCCATTTGCAATTGTTTAGTTCTCTTGCACGGGTACAAGGCGACGTGGAGGCACGAGGGTCATACGGAGGCTGTACGGTGGTGACGTGGTGCGGGGTGGCTTGCTATTGGGGCTATGTGCGGCACTGGTGGTAACGCTGAAGTGGCGCAATGCTAGGGCTAGGGTTTGCTGCCTGGTTTAGGTTGTTGGGCTGTTTTGGGCTTATTTAGGTTTTGTAAATTTGAGTTTAATTTTCGGGTTATTCTGTAACTGGGTTTAGGGATTCGGGCTGCTATTGGACTTTTATTATTATTGGTTTTTCATTTAATTTTGGTTTTTTGTTGATGAATGGGCCCTTGCAGATTTGGGCTCCTACAATTTCATGGGATCGTTTCCTAGTTTTTATGGTAATAAATACATATTGGCAGTGGTCGATTATGTATCAAAATGAGTTGAAGCTTAAGCTTTACAAACTAATGATACTTGGGTGGTCGTTAGATTTATTAAGAATGTAATAGCACGATTTTGGGTCTAGTCGAAACAGTGGTTTGGAGACCACAAATCCAACGAAGAAAAAATTATTTTTATGGTCTACAGATTTATGGAATGATTTCATGAAAATTTTGTTAAAAAAATGGACAAAAATGGACATGGTTAGGTGAATTTCCAAAGTTTTACATTGAGGGCATTTTGGTAAATTAGTTATTAAATGAATTAATAAGTAAAATAAAAATCAAATTTTGTCCATCTTCTTCCTCCCTTGGCTAAAACTTTGAAGAGAACCATAGCTAGGGTTTTTCAAGGTTTCAAGCTCGATTGTAAGTCCGTTCTTGCCTCGTTTTTAATGCTCTTTACATTTTTGAAGTCGTTGTAACCCGATCTATCTATTTTTACCACTAATTTTAAGAAATAATCAAGGTCTAGGGTTTGAACCATATTAGACATGTGTGTATTTTAATGTTTAATGGTAGATTATGCAAATTTGATGTTTGATAAACAACTTTTACTAAGTGATTTTTAATGAAAATGCCTAAAAAGGACCTATTTGTAAAAGTTGTAAAATGAGTATAAAAATGGGATAAATGAAAAATGTGGGCTGTTATGAGCATAAAGTAGGTTCGGCTAGGCTTGGGTGTGAAGAAATTGGATATATTTAATCTTATGAGCCTAGGGACTAAAGTGTAAAATGTCAAAAGTTTAGGGGTAAAAATGTAAGTTTCCATAATGTGACTTTTGGACTGAAATGAATTAGGTGATGATTAAATGAGATGGATTTGGTATTATAGATCAAGAAAAATGAAGTTCAGGTCTAGAGCGGGGGAAAACCAAAGTGTTTGACGATTAGGTCCATTTCCGCTATTTTTATATCGAGGTAAGTTCGTATGTTAATAATGCAACATTATAATTGTATTTAAAATGTTTTAATAATGCATGATTTGTATGTTTGACTCTATGGATGTAATTGACGAATTTTTGGTAAGCGAGAAAATCCCAGTTGAACATTAGGAATAGATTAGGATACAAGTGACATGTCACTAGGAATCCATGTGAATATGTAATTACGTGATTTATGTGTCCCGGGTGCTAGTCTAGTACGTTCTACCGGTGGCTGAGTATACTAGCATATGTTGCGGATACTTGATAGCTTGTGTAAGCAGCACTGAGTAGCTACGTCTTGACTAAAAGCTTGTGTGAGCAGGCCCGAGGATAGCTCGAGAGCGAGCCTATATGTGTTATAAGATTTATGGTAGCATTGGCTACTTATGTGGCACTTATGTGCAAGAATTCCGTGTATCCAATAGTATTCCAAGTGGTTCAATGGTATGTCAAAGATGAGAAAGTATGTGAATATGTTATGAGATAGTATAGGTATGTACAAAAAACTCAAAGGAAAATGGATTCGGTATACGATGAGTTATTAGTAAGAATGTCATTGATTAAGTTATGCTCATGAAGTTTAATGACATTTATGTTGATATATGTTATGTCATTCATATGATGAGTTACCGGTAAGAATGATTGAATAAGTTGTGTTTATGAGGTTTTAATGACATTTATGTTAATACATGTTAAGTTACATATATGTCAAATGTATGAATAATGTTTTGTATTATTTGCATATGAACTTACTAAGCTATATAGATTACCCTCCTTTCTTTCCCTTATCTTATAGTGTTACCAAGCTAGTCGGGATCAGAGATCGTGGGAGATTCAGGTCACACTATCAAACCCTCCCATTTTGGGTATTTATGATCTTAGTATTTTGAAAGTATGGCATATGTAGGGGCTTAGTCATTTTGTTATATGTTTATTTGTGATTGTAGTCAATGCGTTGGCTTGTGATTGTCAAAGGCTTGTTTTGATATTTGGCCATGTAGATTGGCTTATTTTGGTTATCATGGTTGTAAACCTAAATATTTATACATGTGCCAATGTCTTTGGTGATATGGTCATGCTATGCTTGGTGAATGATGGAAATGTGATTTATGACATGAATGTGAAATGTTTGGCAATGTGCTCTATTGAAGAGATGATAAAGTGGTGTACAATTAGGTATCTTGAAAACAACCAATTGTGGCTTAATAATTGTTGTGAGTATGATAGATGTTGATATTGGGTTGACATGTGTTGGTCATAATTGTTGATGTTTTGCTTGTCTTAGTATGTTATATTTTGTGCCATTGAATTGGTGTAAGTGTATGTGTGAATAAGGGTGGAAAATGGCTTGGTAAATAGCCTTTATTTTGTCCACACGGGTAGACACACAGGTGTGTGTCTAGGCCATGTGTGACACACGGCCTGCCCCACGGGCATGTGTTCCGGCCGTGTGTCCCCTACACCTTAATTTTGAGAAACAGATTGTCTAGAATTGAGCACACGGGCATGTGTCTCAGCATGTGTGCTACACGGCCTAGCACACGGGCGTGTGGCATGGCTGTGTGGCACAAGTCAGAGAGCACACTAAATCGAACACAGTCTGAAGCACAAGCATGTCCCTTAGACCACACAGGCGTGTGAGCCCTACAGTTAGCAAAAATTTTCTAAGTTTTGTAAAAATTTCCTGAGTTCTCGGTTTAGTCCCGGACCACTTATAAAATATGTTTTGGCCCTCGTAGGCTCGTATTAGTGATCGTATGATTGAATATGAATGGTTTTAGGTTGAACAAAAATTTATGACTCATAATTGTATGAATGCTTGTGTTGTAAGTCCGGTAATGCCTCGTACCCTGTTTCGGCGTTGAGTACGGGTAAGGGGTGTTACATTTAGTGGTATCAGAGTTACGGTTTAGACGATTCTCGAACTAACCTAGTGTGTGTAAGAGTCTAGCTATACATGCCATATATAATTTGTGATGGTGTGATGACTCCTGACAATTTAAATTGTGTTTTCATTTAGTAAATGGATCCCAACCGAGCTAATTCCGCTGGTATTGGAATTGATTCTCAAGTATTTGAGTAAAGATATGTTTATGATGAGTTGAAACTCATGAAGGTATGGACAAAAGTTCATAATATTGTGTTGATAATAAATGTTATGTTATATGTTTGTATATATGAGAGTTAAATTTAGAGGATTTACAATCTTCACCCCTTACCAGTATAGTATTGTAACACCCCAAACCCGGTCTAGAAGTTAGGCCCGAATCCGACATGTCACATTGAAGTGTTTTTGCGAAAACCTTATTTTCATTGAAAACCCTTCTAAAGAAAAGTTAAGTAAAATCCAGTTTGCTTTCAAAACGAGGTGTATACAAAAAAAAAAAAACCATTTCCTTGTTACTATGTAAAAAAAAAAAAAAAAACCTTTGACAGTGGAAGCTCGTTCTTAAAACAAAATTATTTTCAAAAACTTGAAATATGCTTAAAAGAAATAAATCCAGGTACCGTTTCAAAATTTCAATGCATAATGGAAGTAATGGATTAATAATTAGAGGGAAAACCTTATTACAATCCAAAATAAAATAACTTAAAATAAATAACTTAAAACCTAGAATTTAGATATTAAGAAAAACAGGTCTAATCGTCTTGCTAGTTGGCCACCTATGAGTCCCTCTATCCGTCGAACCGCCTACTGAGGATCACCTGAGAAAAATGCCTACTAACTGAAGTCACAGTTCCCTTGGGGCTACACCACAAGCTCTTCTTGTGTCATTTTTCTTCTTCATTTATTTAAAATGCCTACTAACTGAAGTCACAGTTCCCTTGGGGCTAAAACCAAAATTTTTCCTATACCCTCACTTGATCCCAGGACATCTCCAACACCCCTAGACACTCCAAATTCATTAACCCTCAAAGCCCATATGCTAATTGTCATTTTCTCGCTTACTTAAAAAAAATTTTGAGACCCAAAGCCCAATTATACTAGGCCCAAAAATTCGGGGTGTTACAAGTATGGTTCAATGAAGTCCACAAGATTTAGATTTAATAAGCTCACAAGTGTGAAACCAAAGAGTTCGATGGCCGAATGATTAATAATGTGGTCATAGAATGGGTTACCGAGTTAGCACAGATCTAGAAAGGATATCAGGTTCTTCAGAAGATCATTCGGATTTTGTATTGTCACTTTTAAAGAAGAAGTCAATCTCGACTAATCGACTCATTCAGGTATGCTGTCTATAGAATGTGTTAACCAAAACCTCTACTGAGTTGATCTTTGTTAGTGAATGGAATAATGTGGAAGTAGGGATGACTATAATAATTAGTGGAATAATATTCGAGTTGTAAAGATATTTGAGTTACAACAGTTATAGTTTGTAACACCCAAAAAATATAGGGTCTTTAAATTTTTATGTTATGAGAGAATTGCTTGTTTGCTTTAATGGCTAAGTGATTTGGGTGTGTATAGGGGTATTTCCGAAGCCTGTGTTCAAGTCTTGGCTCTTACAAAATTTTAAATTTTTCCCTTAAATGAACCTGGACACTGGCATCTAGGCTTTATTAATAATAATGTTTGGTTAATTACACAAGAAGAGCTTGTGGTCTAGTGGCAAGTGGCGTGTTGTGTATCTATGAGGTCTGAGGTTCAAATCCTAGGATAAGCAATGGAGTGTTTATTATGCTGCTTGAGCTGGGAAGGTAGAAGAGTTGGACTGAAACACTACTGATAAGGTGTTTGAATTGGTCATAGAGAGATTGTGGGAGCAAATCGTGGAGAGGATTAAGGGAGAGTATTGTGGAGAGAATCATGGAAGTTCAAAAGTTGGTGTGTCGTAGCTGAACAAGGAGTCTTGAGCATGCAAATTTCAGCTGAGGGGCTTCTGAGTGCTTTTCTCTGCTCTTGTTTGGTTTTGGGCACTTTTTGGGTGTGCCAAATTTCCTTGCTGAGGAGTTTCCCATTTTGGTCAGTTTTTGTCACCGGCTTTTGTAGCTTTCTTCCTTTTTCTTTCTAGTGCCGAAACTTCAACTTACCCCTCGTGCATTTTTCTTTTCTCTTTAAATTGACCATTCCCTTCTTCCTCTTTTGCACCAATATCTGCAGAACCTCCCTTCTTTTCTATTCTTTTTCAAGTTTCAGCCAACTCCCTTCTTGCCTATTGAATCTTTCGGCCAAACCTATCACCCTAGTCTTGGGATTCTTTCTCTTTTTTGGTTTGTGACTGAAAGCTCTCCCCTCTCTGTTTCGATTCTGCAACGGCTCTAACAATCGATAAGTGATCAAAGGCTACTCTCTACTTTTCTTTTAAAACTGAATGCACCTATGTTCCTCTATTCTTTTTCAAAACCGAATAACCTTCTTACCGATTGTTATTTCATTCTTCACGTACTGCACTCATTGCGATTTAAGGGGTTCCTCAGGAGTGCAGAGGCATTCAAGATTCTTCTTTCGTCTTTCAATTGAATGTCTGAGGGGGTAAGTTGGCTTGTTGGCCGATTGTGCTACGTTTTTAATATTGGGGTCTTAAGTGTTATTCTTGTAAAAAACCCAGTCTTATAGGTTTCATTGCTTGAGAAGATAATCGGCGAGGTCGTGAGATCGATTCTTAATTGGTGATATAAGGGCATTAAGCTATTCTCGTTCATTCAAGGTGAGTAGTGAGTGACGATTTGGGTTTAAGTATTGTGAACGCTAATGATTTGAAAACAGACGGTATACCTTGAAAAAATGTAGGCCTTGGCATGTTGAACTGTTCACTCGACTTCGCAGACAGGTGTGTAACTATACACCGTAAATCATTACTGTCGTAAAGCCAAAAGAGTGCGTAATCACACTATATCCGCTGTGAATTGGCAAAAGCCGAAAAGCCGAAACATCGGCATTTGAGGCCTCACAAGAGTGCGATCGCTCGTGTGGAAAAATTGTGCCCATAACCGAGGGTGGTAGAATGAAGAGGCCAGTACGGTGTTCTCATGCACTTAGTCCGTTATGGGCCTTCTTGAGCCGAAATGGGCCGTGTGGGCCCCACACAGATAAAATTTATGAAAAGTAGCAAAAACTATATTGGACTACATAGATCACATAACTGTGATTGAATTTGGGCCAAACGGGCCAGACGAGCGTGTGGGCCCATTTGGGACGAATATTGGGCTTTGAGCCCATTTACACTGTTTTGACCAAATGGATTGTCTGTGTAGCTCGAGGCGACTGTAGACCATCAAAAAGGTCGTTAACTATACCGAGACCCCTAGGGAGCAAAATGACTGAAATACCCCTAATGAGTAAAATGACTAAAATACCCCTAAGTAGTAAAATGACTGAAATACCCCTAATGAGTAAAATGACTGAAATACCCCTAGTGAGTAAAATGACCAAAACACCCCTAAAGGGAAAAATTACCGTTTTACCCTTAGTACATGAAAATGACTATTTTACCCCTAGAGGTAGATTGACAGATAAAAGTATGTAATGTATGGCTATACTGAGTAGGACATGTTGCATACACGAAATATTAATAACATGGCATATTGCATGGGGATAGGATTCTGTTATGGAGGAAGTACTGTTATTGGTGGCTCTGCCACACATACTGATACTGGTGGCTCTGCCACACATACTAATACTGGTGGCTCTGCCACAATTACTGATACTAGTGGTTGTGCCACATATACAGTACCGGCAGCTCTGCTGCGTTATTATTACTGGCAGCTATGTTGTAATATTGGAGTAAGGGTTGAGTGGGTCAACTTTGTCCCCACATGGTGTGTCGGGTTGGTACGGGTGGTGTGCTGGCTGGACTAGGGTGGGTTTATGATAAACCGTAAAAGTAACATATTTTAATCTCACATTTAGTATGCTTTTAGATGATTTATCCCTCGATTTATTAAAAAAGTGCTCTTAATCCTTTCTTTTCATGTCTTATACCCATGAAAGCACCCGAGGAAAAATAGAACGAGAAACGGGCCCAAAACGGAGTAAATTGGGCCAAGGAGGAAAACGACAGGACCTGAACCAAAGCCCACACGGCTGTGCCTTGTCAATCTACTAGAACACGGCCTGATATCAATTTACATGGCCGTGCCTCATTAAAGAAGTCCGAGCACGGCCTGGCCATGATTTACACGAGCGTGTACCATGGCCATGTCCTTGTCGCTGGAAAGAGCAATTTCATTCGGATTTGGATACTTAGGGGCGAAGAAACGCATTCCAAGAGCCTATATATACCCGCTAAATACCACCTTTGAAGGAGACGGTTAGCTAGGCCAAGGAGCCAAGCCGAAAAGGTTAGATTTGTGGGAATCACTCGAAGATAGCCAGTTGATCCATCTCAAGAAGTCGAAATTCTACTCAAGACGACGGATCTCTCCTTCAATTCCTTCAGGGAGTTTTAGGGATCTCTTATGTTTTGTTTTATCTTTTCTTCTGAGATGTTTTCTTTTATAGTTATGAACTAAATCCTTCAGATACCTAAAGGGGATGAAACCTAGATGAATCTTGTTATTGTTTTCTGAATTATATGATAAATACTTAGTTTGTTCTTAATTATGTGAGCTTAGTCCAAATTTAATGTGCTTAGGTAGAGTAGGAATAGACCCTACCTAAGAGTATTTCTAGCATAATTAGGCGGAGTTGATCGTACGCCTAGAGATAGGGTAACGAGATTTTTCCGGATTAGGGTGAAACCTAATATGGGAATCCACAGATCGATTTACTGCTATTCTAGGGGGATATTAAGAGAGAAAGAGATTTCCATTAATTAACCTAGGGTTAGACGTTATTCGCTTCGAGAGAAGGTTTAATATACGTTAGGGAGTCTTACAGATCAAACTAAGTGAATGAATCGTATGGTTCAGGGTTAAATAACAAGTGAAGTCTAGGTGGACTCTTCTTGAGGGTATCGTCTTAATCAACTGAGTTTTTCCTAAAGTTATTTCCCAATTCATCCTTTTTGTCTTTGTGACTTTAGCTTAGTAGTTAATTTAGATTAGATTAAATCAACTTCACTTTATTTTAGGCTAAATAATAAAAGGAAAGTTAGTATTAGTACTTTTAGTTCCTTTAGGTTCGATAATCCAGTCTTGCCTAAGCTATACTATTGTTCGATAGGTACACTTGGCTTTAATCGTTGTCAGAGTTAGTTTCTAGATTCGATCATTCTCTTTATAAATTTTAAAACTCGACAAAACAACGATCAAGTTTTTGGCGCCATTGCCGGGGAACTAATGTATTAAGAAAGCTCTATTTTTATTACTTTAGACATTTTTTTATTGCAATTTGTTTTCATTATTATTTTTTATTTTTATTTTTAATTCTACTTCACTAATTTTTCCTCTATTTTCTTTTGGCAGATAATTATAGTTTATAAGGAAGATGGCACTGAATAACTATCAATGGCAAGTCATGAGGACAATTCCTACTAAAGCAGCCAGTGCCTTCAACCTTGAGGTGTTCGCTAGGTTATCTAACCAGCTAGAGATGATGAATAAAAAGATTGATGGTTTGTGTAGTCTCTCGCAGGTACACCCAGTAATGCAATATAACTCGAATCCAGGAGGCGTGGTGAATCTTGAGTACCCACCCTACGGATATGGCATGGAGAACGAACAAGTCGACTATATGGGTAACTACTCTAGACCTCAAAATAATATTTATAATGGCACTTATAATACAGGTTGGAGGTACCATCCCAATTTCTCGTGGAATGATCAAAGTAGCCAAAGACAGGAACTTCCTCCAAATTTTCAACAACCACCTCACCAACAGGGAGATAAGTCGAACCTTGAAGAGATGCTGGCAAAATTCATAGTAAACATAGAAACACGCTGCCAAAATATAGAAACAAAAAAAAGAAGCATCAATTCAAGGGATCGAGGATCAGTTAGGTTAGCATGCTAAGATGATCTTAGAATAACCACAAGAAAGCTTGCCAAGCAACACTGAAACAAACCAACGAACATCGATTGAAGAGATTAAGAGCCAAGTTGGGAAAATCACTAAGTCAGTGGGACAACTTGCAAAGTTAATTTTTGAACGACCGCAAGGGCGTCTACCAAGCAACACAGAGATTAACCCAAAGGAGCAAATCCAAGCCATACAAGCTCATAACAGTGAAAGGTTAGTGGAATCTGACCTAAGGCAAGAACCTGCGGTAAGTGAAGGTAAGGTTGAGGTAAGCCATGATTTACCAAACTCGGTAAATACAGAGTACCAAGCTCATGTGCCATATCCCAATGAAATAAAGAAAGATCACACAGAGGAAGAATTCGGTGAACTCACAGTTTGTGTAGACGACGAAACAATCACTCTTCAAGTTCTTGACTCAGCTAGGACATCAAGTAATAAAGATACGAACGTTAATTCTATTGATAACCATTTGGTTCATCCTTCTTTATAGGAAGCTTCACGAAATCACCTAGCTGATCTATATCTTAGACCTCGTACCCATAAAGAAATAATTCATGAAGAACTAAGGCTTCAGGTCGATGACCTAGACGAGTGGAAAACACATTTTAAAGAGAAACTAGGAATACACGAAGTGAAATCGAATGAAACCCCAAATGAGCTGATAGGAACAACAAATCACTTGAAAATAGGGGATCAGGTATTGTTGAATAAGGAAGACCCTCGAATCACCAATTCAGACCTCAAGGCAAACGAAGAAATCACTTTTGAGGTACTTAATGTCTTCCTATACGGCAGAGTCGAGGTAAGCAATCCTAAATTCAACACTTTTGAGGTAAACACTACTCGACTTGAACTATATATCCATAACCGAATTGATAGCATGAGAAAGGATTTTCACCTCCTCAAACCACCATGACCATACGAATGAGAGGTAAAGTCTAGCTTAAGACTATAAACGAGCGATTCTCGGGAGGCAATCCGAGCACTAACCCTATTTTCACATTTTTTATTTTTTATTTTTTTAATTTTTAATTTTTTTCCTTTTAGCACCTAACCATAAACTAACCAAAGTGCATATTTTCATACCACACGGCCTTGCACACGGCCGTGGCTGTGGCCGTGTGGGCACCATAGGAAGGAACACCGGCGTGGGATGCATTTCTATTCAAACCCCATTCTTCCTTTCCTTTTCCCGATATCGTTCTTTTTTTATTATTCACTTTTATTTTTATTTTTACTTTTATTTTTATTTTTTATTTTTTTATTTTCTTCTTATTCTTCATGCTATTTAGATTTAGCTTAGGATAGAATAAAATCATACCGGCTACTTCGAGGATTCAATTTCAAACACTTCAAGGTGCTACCCCACAACCACCTCCAACGTATTTTCCACCTCCTCCAAGGATCTCATCCATAATTCAGGAAGTTTCACTTCTCTCCCTATCTTATGATTTTATGATTAGTTTGATATTATCTATCTTTGTACATTAAGGGCAATGTACATCTTAAGTGTTGGGGGGGGAGAATAGTTATTTCGAGAAAATGCCTAACTTTCTACATTAGTCTCAATTCCTGAGAATAAAAGTGCCTAACTATTTTCTCAAATCCCTGAATTTAATCTTGTTCCAAAGTAATTTCCTCATATTACTAATTAGGATGAAATTTCTAATTATTTATGATTTTTATTGATGTGTTTTAGAGTAAGTCATTGATGATTAAATTTGAAGAATACTAGAGAATCAAGCATGCTAAGTCTATTTTCCAAAAATTGAAAAATTTTTAGGTTGTTAACCTAAATTTGAATATCACTTGAAATTTGAAATTTATGAGGTTGATATCAAAATACCCATAATTTTTGTGAGATTTTGAGCCTTATAGAGTATACATTCTTTTCGATGCTCACTTTATTGATTATGAGTGTGTCAACTATGAACTGTTATTCAAGAACTTGCCTTGATTATACATGTCAAGACCACAGTTATGATTTGATATACCGAGATGATAAAGGCACCTAGGTTTTAACCTACTTACTCCACTAAAAATCCTACCTTCGTAAATAACCCCTAGTGAACCCCGTTGATCCTAACAACCCTTTTTATTGACTCAACTGCTAATATTAACCCAAAACCCCTTTGTTTTTGTTATCACCATTCTATTTGACTACCCGTATGTCGAGATTTGATTTGATCTTCATTTTAATAGATTCATTCATTATTTTGTATACTTAGTTTGTTCTTAAAAAATATTTTGAAGTATATTCAGTATTAGTATTATGAAAAGCGAGCTTATACAGTCTAATTATCAAAAGAAAAAAAGAAAAAGCTCGTATTATTGGGGTTATTACTTTTCTAGTTGATGTAATTATTGTCTCAGTATTTCTAGATAGGTAACTTGTCAATTCAATCTCGATTCTAACCTTCTAATTCAGCTTTTATCCACACCTTTAACCCTAGCCCCGTTACAACCCTAACAAAGACCTTTTGATCTGTTTATCATCTCATTTTACAGTGGTGGAGATTTGATTTTAAGGCAAGCCTATGGGATTAACTTTTTAGGTTCGACTTATGAGTGATCTTTTAACTTTGAACCTTAAACACTTTTTGAGTGATTTGAGTGAATTTTTTTGTGAGCATGTCAATCCTTGTAGGTTTTGAATTAAAGGTAATTATTCAGATAAGGGGAGACACCTATGTTTTTATGATACAAATACATGACTTATCTTGTTTGAATCTTAGGAATATTTGAGTTAAATTATCCATGTATAAATTATTTATGAATTATGATGAGACATTATTGATAGGAATTATGAATCATGGAAAGATTGTTTTAATTGTGAGTTGAGAATTTTACTTGAGGACAAGCAAAAGCTTAAGTGTGGGGGTATTTGATAAACCGTAAAAGTAACATATTTTAATCCCACATTTAGTATGCTTTTGGATGATTTATCCCTCGATTTATGAAAAAAAGTGCTCTTAATCCTTTCTTTTCATGTCTTATACCCAGGAAAGCACCCGAGGATAAAAAAAATGAGAAACGGGCCCAAAACAGAGTAAATTGGGCCAAAGAGGAAATCGACACGGCTTAAACTGAAGCCCACACAGTCGTGCCTCGTCAATCTACTAGAACACGGCCTTATATCGATTCACACGGCTGTGCCTCATTAAAGAAGTCTGAGCATGACCTGGCCACGATTTACACGGTCGTGTGCCATGGCCGTGTCCCTGTCGCTGGAAAGAGCAATTTCATTCGGATTTCAATACTTAGGGGCGAAGAAACGCATTCCAAGAGCCTATATAAACCCCCTAAATACACCTTTGAAGGGGGCGGTTAGCTAGGCCAAGGAGCCAAGCCGAAAAGGTCAGATTTATGGGAATCACTCGAAGATAGCCAGTTGATCCATCTCAAGAAGCCGAAATTCTACTCAAGACGGCGGATCTCTCTTTCAATTCCTTCAGGGAGTTTTAGGATTTGTTATGTTTTGTTTTATCTTTTCTTCTGAGATGTTTTCTTTTATAGTTACGAACTAAATCCTTCAGATACTTGAAGGGGATGAAACCTAGATAAATCTTGTTATTGTTTTCTGAATTATATGATAAATACTTAGTTTGTTCTTAATTATGTGAGATTAGTCAAAATTTAATGTTCTTAGGTGGAGGAGGAATAGACCCTGCCTAAGAGTAGATCTATCATAATTAAGCGGAGTTGGTCGCACGCCTAAAGATAGGGTGACGAGATTTTTCCAGATTAGGGTGAAACCTAATATGGGAATCCACAGATCGATTTACTGTTATTCTAGGGGGTTATTAAGAGAGAAAGAGATTTCCATTAATTAACCTAGGGTTAGACGTTATTCACTTCGAGAAAAGGTTTAATATACGTTAGGGAGTCTTACGAATCAAACTAAGTGAATGAATCGTATGGTTCAGGGTTAAATAACAAGTGAAGTCTAGGTGGACTCTTCTTGAGAGTATCGTCTTAATCAACTGAGTTTTTCCTAAAGTTATTTCCCAATTCATCCTTTTTGTCTTTGTGTCTTTAGCTTAGTAGTTAATTTAGATTAGATTAAATCAACTTCACTTTATTTTAGGCTATATAATAAAAAGAAAGTTAGTATTAGTACTTTTAGTTCCTTTGGGTTCGATAATCCGGTCTTGCCTAAGCTATACTACTGTTCGATAGGTACACTTGCCTTTAATCATTGTCAGAGTTAGTTTCCAGGTTCGATCATTCTCTTTATAAACTTTAAAACTCGACAAAACAACAATCAATTTGCATACTTGCACATACTGGTACTGTATCGGGCTTAGGCCCACACTGTTTCTGTATTGGGCTAAGGCTCACACTATACTGTTACTGAACAGGGCTCAGGCCCAGACTGTTACTGTAGGATAAGGGGTTACACACTGAGTGTTCGTAACACACCCTTTTCTTTCCACAGTGCAGGTAATCCCCAGCCTTAGATGATTTTGAGCTGCGAGGGACTCAGAGGTGGCCACACGTTCGCTAATAATCTATTCTAGACTAGTTATTTAAATTTATTATTATTATTTATTATTGGGTTGGTATTTATATAATAAGGCCTCTGGTGATTTTAATTTCTTTCAATTATGTTTTAATTTATTATTTTGAAACTACCAAATTGATACAAATAAGTTTTCAAAAATAATAACTGTTTTAAAAGTCTAATGCACATTTTCAAAACTTTAAAATGACATTAATTTGAGTAGCTTCCACGGGTTTTTAACCAACTAAGAAATCAACTGAAACAATCATGAAAATCGTTTTTAACCAACTTAATGATTTACCAAATGTTTTTCCAAGCAATAAAACTAAATGAGTTCTTCACTTAAAATTAATTTTTATCAAGAAGCCTTGATTTCGAAAAACACTTTGATGTGACACACCAGATTTGGCCGTAATGTCTAGGCCGGGTTTGGGTGTTACATAGTTGAATAGATTATGACGATCTCTTCTGGTTGTTCTATGTGTTCATTAATTTTTAGAGGTATATGTAGTTGTTCATTTTTAGATGAAATTCTTATCGTATGAGAATGCTAGCTAACTATAATGTTAGATGAAAGCACTTTGGCCTAGTTGGTTTATGATCAGCATTTCTATATCTTTCTTTGGGATTCTATTCTATTACGTTTGAAATAAAAGTTGAAGGTGAAATTTATGAGGCTATTATTTTGTTTCTACTGGTTGTTGTTTTGTTTTATATATATATTGAAAATATATTGCCTCTGTCACAACTAATTTCTGCGCGTCTGAGTAGTGTTTTTCTCCTAGTTTTTCTCTAAGGAATCATTAAGATCTTTATTATTCAACATGGGTTGAGTTCTCAGAAATTCAGTATGGTCTCACATCTTGTATTTCATTATCTAGGTTTTCTTATAGTTCTTACTGTTTAATTTTTCTAACAAGGCTCATCTGTAAAGCTTCCATGAAAGGGATTAACGTTGGCAAAAGTATAGACGGTGGAAGCTCAAAGTTCAAATTTGTATAACGGTTTTGTTTTCTCAGGTAAGCTTGATTAAGGTCAATGAGTTAAATCAGGATATTATGTTTCGTTGTGCTAATGCAGTCTGTAAAGATCTTGACTAGCATGTTGAAGGAATTATGAAGGATTGTATGTTTGGGTTGCTCTAACAACATGAAGAAGAGATTACTTTAAAATATTATTGTTTTTTAGTTGAGATTGACTCAATTGTTTCAAATAAAGCGGTTATTTAGTTGAAAAGTATTTTGAGTTATATGCATTTAAGTTTATCTTCATATATGGAAACAAATTTCGTATACTCATGGGTAAATAGATGGACGGTTTGAATGAAGAATTCATGTTCTAGAAGACATGATACAGAAACATATACCTAGTAGCTTACTTCTAAGTGAAAGACGTTATTATGAGTTAAAGTATTTCTAATTAATGAAGTTATCGCATTTTTGAAGTTTTAATGGTCTGATATATTGATAAATCGTAATATATACATATTTTAATCCCACATTTTGCATACTTTTAGATGATTTATTCCCTGAATTGTGGAATTTGGTGCTCCTAATCCTTTAATTTCATGTTTTATACTTAGGAGAGCACCGGATGATGAAAAGAATGAGAAACAGACCACGGAGAAAATGGGCCAAAGTATGAAATGCACACGGCCTGGGCCCAAGCCACACGGTCGTGCCACCATTAGCAGACCCAACCATGGCTTGGCCTCAACGTACACGGGCGTGTCCCTGCTGAGACCTTTTTTAATTTCACTCAGATTAGGATACTTGGGTGAAGAAAGACATTCCGAAAGCCTATATAAACACCCTAAGTACGACCTATGAAGCGGCGTGCAGCTAGGCCGAAGAGCCAAGCCAGAGAGGCCAAAATTGTGGGATTTACTCGAAGAAAGCCAGTTGATTCATCTCAAGAAGCCGGAGTTGTACTCAAGACAGAGGATCTTCCCTTCAAATTCCTTCAAGGGGTCTTAGGGTTTTTCTTATGTTTTGTTTTATATTTTCTTCTAAGATGTATTCTTTTATGATTATGAACTAAACCCCTCAAACACCTGAGGGGGATGAAACCTAAGATGGATCTTGTTATTGTTTTCTGAACTATATGATAAATACTTGATTTGTTCTTAATTATGTGTTCTTAATTCTTGCTTTGATATTTCAGGATATTGATTCAAGTATTGATGTGCTTAGGCAGTGGAGCAAAAGTCGCTATTTAAGAGTAGATCTAGCATAATTAAGCGGAGTTGATCGCAACCCTAGAAAAAGGATGACGAACATTTGCCGAATTAGGGTCAAACCTAATATGGAAGTCCATAGAAGGAGTTAATGCAATTCTAGGGGTTTTAGTTAGAAATAGATTTCAATTAATCAACCTAGGGTTCAATGTTATTAGCCTCAAAAGAGGTATTAATATAAATTAGGGAATCCTACGGATCAAGTCAAGTGAATAAATCGTTTGGTTCAGAGTTAGATAACAAGTGAAGTCTAGGTGGATTCTTCCTCGAGTATTGTCTTAATCAATTGGTTTGTCCCACAAGTATTTTCCCAAATTCATTCTCTTTATCTTAGCATCTTTAGCTAATTAGTTAGTTAATTTTAGAATAAATAACAATTCTCTTAATTATTAGGCTAAATAATAAAAAGAAGGTTAGTGTTAGTAATTTTGGTTCCTTTGGTTTCGATATTCCGGTCTTGCCACTAAACTATACTACTGTTCGATAGGTGTGCTTGCCTCAATCGTTGTCACAGTTAGTTTCTAGGCTCGATCATTCATTATATAAAATTTTAAGACTTTGACACACGATCAAGTTTTTGGTGCCGTTGCCGGGGAACTGAAATATTAAGAACGCTCAATTTTTATTACTTTAGCCATATTTTATTTTTGCAATTAAATTTTATTTTTTACTTTCCTAAATTTTCTATTTTCTTCTGGCAGGTATTCTAGTTTATGACTAGAAGAAACCCGACAGGACCTTTACTCTACGATAGTGAAATTGAAAGCACAGTTCACAGAAATTGAAGAGAAATAAGGAGAAGTCGACAATACATACAAGAAGAGCAAGAAGACGAAATTAATACCACTGAAGAGATGGCTGAGAATAATCCGCTACCTCTAGATGTGGCCGAAAATCATGCTCCTCGAACTATGTATGATTATGCTAAACCTAATTTAACAGGAACTGAGTCAAGTATTGTTAGACCTGCTATTGCTACAAATAATTTTGAACTGAAACCTAACACAATTCAGATGATACAGCAATTTGTTCAGTTTGATGGTTTGCAGGATAAAGATTCAAATAAACACTTGGTGAATTTCCTAGAATTTTGCGATACTTTCAAAATAAATGGCGTTTCTGATGATGCCATCCGTCTTTGGTTATTTCCCTTTTCTTTAAGTAATAAAGCTAAACAGTGGTTGAATCCTCTACCACGAGGATCAATCACTACATGGGAAAAAATGACCGAAAAATTTTTATTAAAATATTTTCCGCCGACTAAAATGGCCAAGTTGAGGAATAATATCTCCTCTTTTGTGTAGATGGATTTAGAAACACTTTACGATGCATGGGAGAGATACAAAGATCTATTGAGAAGGTGCCCACACCATGGATTACCCTTGTGGCTACAGGTCCAAACCTTTTACAACAATGTGAACCCTTCAACTATGCAATTGATTGATTCACCCGCCAGTGGAACCTTGAATCACAAAACACCTGAGGCTGCCTACAAATTTATTGAAGAGATGTCACTGAATAACTATCAGTGGCAAGTCACAAGGATAAAGCCAACAAAAGCAGTCAGTGTTTTCAACCTCGACGTAGTAACAATGATATCAAATTAGGTAGAGATGTTAAATAAAAAGATTGATGGTTTATGTGGTTCTTCGCAGGTACACCCAATTATGCATTGCGATATGAATGGAGGAGGGATGAGCAATACAGGATATCCACCTTACAACCCGAGCACTGAAAATGAGCAATGTCACTATATGGGTAATAATTCTAGACCTCAAAATAACCCTTATAGTAAAACTTATAATCCAGGTTGGAGGAACCACCCTAATTTTTCATGGGGTGGTCAAGGAAATTAGAGACAACAACTCCCTCCAGACTTCCAACAACAGGATTATCCACTGGAAAAGAAACTAAACCTTGAGGATATGTTAGCAAAATTCATTTCAGCATCAAAAACTCATTTTCAGAATACCGAAATGACATTGAATAATCAGCAAACATTAATTCAAGAGCTTAAAAATCAACTAGGACAGCTGACCAAGTTAATTTCTGAAAAGCAACCAGGACATTTACTTAATAATATCGAACCTAAACCACAAGAGCAAGTAAAGGCAGTAACATTAGGAAGTGGGAAGGAATTGGTGGAAACAGAAAAGAAGATGTCACAGGAAACTAATAAGGATAAAAGTGAGGAAATCGAGAATGTAACACCAATGCGTGAAGAATTTAAGCCACTGATCCCATATCCGACAAAGTTGAAGAAAGATCGCTTAGACACACAATACGGTAAATTTCTTGAACTTTTTAAACAATTACATATTAACTTACCTTTTATTGAAGCTATTTCGTAGATGCCGACGTACGCAAAATTCCTAAAGGAGCTTCTATCAAATAAAAGGAAGTTTGAAGAGATATTAACAGTGGAACTTAATGAAGAATGTTTAGCCATCCTCCAAAATAAGCTACCAACCAAATTGAATGATCCAGGAAGTTTCACTATTCCTTGTTTAATTGGTAGTTTAAATATTAAGAAAGCACTAGCTAATCTATGTGCCAGTATTCATTTAATGCCTTATAAAATGTTTAAACAACTTGGTCTTGGGGTAGGCGACGAGGAAATTATTTTTCAAATTTATGATGCTATGCGATATTTTAGAGAACAAGATAATTCCTGTTATTTTATTGATGTCATTGATCGTTTTATTCAAGATTCTTTGCAGGAAATCATACATGACAACACGATGGAACTGTGTCTTACCCAAGGTGAGGGGGTAGATGATGATAACGATGAATTGAATTCTAATACATCTTTCTCTAGACAAAAGAATAAAGATGGCATTGAAATAAAAGACGAACTAAAATAAAAACTCTCTATTGATGAGCCACCAAAATTGGAATAAAATAGTTACCAAATCACTTAGAGTATGCATTCCTCGGGGATAATTCTAAGCTACCAGTAACCATCTCTTCAGAACTGGAACCTGAAGAGAAAGACGAGTTACTACAGGTACTAAGGGAATATAAAAGAGCCATAGCTTGGAAAATTTCTGACATCAAAGGAATAATCCCATCTTGCACCCACAAAATTTTAATGGAAGATGAGTTTAAACCATGCGTGCAACCTCAAAGACGATTGAATCCCAACATTAAATAAGTTGTTAAAGTTGAGGTAATTAAACTTCTAGATGCTGGAATAATTTATCCTATTTCTGACAGTACTTGGGTAAGTCATGTGCAGGTCGTTCCAAAGGAAGGAGGTTTGACTGTTGTAGCCAACGAAAAGAATGAATTGATTCCTACAAAAACTGTCACAGGTTGCAGAGTCTGTATTGACTATAGAAAGTTGAACAACACCACCAGAAAAGATCATTTCCCTTTACCCTTTATTGATCAGATGTTAGAAAGATTATCTGGGCATATGTACTACTGCTTCCTGAAGGGACTCTTCAGCTACTTCCAAATCCCAATAGCCCCTGAGGATCAAGAAAAGACAACATTTTCATGTCCTTATGGTACATTTTCTTATCGTCGAATGCCTGTTGGATTATGTAATGCTCCTGCTACTTTTCAGCGATGCATGATGGCCATCTTCGATGAACTTGTGGAAGACATTATGGAGGTATTTATGGACGATTTTTTCAGTATTTGGTAATTTTTTCCATCTTTGCCTTAAAAATCTAAAACGAGTTCTAATGAGATGTAAAGAAACAAACCTTGTTTTAAATTGGGAAAAGTGTCACTTTATGGTTCGAGAGGGAATTGTGTTAGGACATAAAATTTCTAGTAAAGGGATTGAGGTTGATAAAGCAAAGGTTGAAACCATAGAAAGAGTACCTCCTCTTAGTTTAATTAAGGCTATTCCAAGCTTTTTAGGACATGATAGATTTTATCAATGATTTATTAAGGATTTTTCTAAAATAGCTAAACCTTTAACAAAACTACTAGAAAAGGAGGTGCCTTTCAATTTTGATCAGGAATGTTTAGATGCATTTAACACCCTTAAAAATAAATTAATAAATGCCCCAATTATAATTGCACCTGATTGGAACTTACCATTTGAACTAATGTGTGATGCAAGTGATTTTGCAGTAGGTGCAGTTTTGGGACAGCGGAGAGACAAGCATTTTCAACCAATTTATTATGCTAGCAAAACATTGACGGTCGCACAAGAGAACTACACCACCACAGAAAAAGAATTACTAGCTGTGGTGTTTGCATTTGACAAATTTAGACAGTATTTGATATTATCTAAAGTTGTCATTTACACTGACCATTCAGCTCTCCGTTATCTTTTAACTAAATCCGATGCAAAACATCAACTCATAAGATGGATTTTACTCTTATAGGAATTTGATTTAGAAATTCAGGATAAGAAGGGGGCTAAAAATCTTGCAACAGATCATCTTTCTAGGTTTGAAAATCCACATATCAAAGAACTAGATGAGAATGAGATAAATGACTCGTTTCTTGAAGAACAAGTATTCGCTATATCTAACTTCGAGGTACCCTGGTTCGCAGACATTGCAAATTACTTAGCTGCTAACATTCTACCAAAAAGGTTAACACATCATCAAAAGAAGCGATTCTTTGCTGATGCGAAAAACTATTTTTGGGAGGATCCTTTTCTTTTTCATATATGTGCAGATCAAGTAATTCGGAGATGTGTTACAAAAGTAGAAGCAAGCAAAATCTTAGAACATTGGCATTTAGGACCTTCAAGAGGACACTACAACGGGATTAGGACAGCACACAAAACACTCGAATTAGGTTTTTATTGGCCTACCTTGTTCAAAGATGCTAATAGGTATGTTACGTCATGTGATAGATGTCAGAGAATAGGTAATATCTCTAAACGCGAAGAAATGCCTCAAACATACATGCTATCATGAAAAGTTTTTGATATATGGGGTATTGACTTTATACTCCCGTTCCATAGCTCATTTGGGAATAAATACATCTTAGTAGCAGTGGACTATATGTCAAAATGGGTAGAAGCTCAAGCTTTACCTACTAATGATGCCAGAATGGTAGTGAATTTTCTTAAGGAACTCTTCTCTCGATTTGGAACACCCAGAGCAATTATTAGTGATAGGGGTACTCATTTTTGTAATACTCAATTTGACAAGGTTTTAAAAAATATGGAGTATACCACAGAACAGCGACCCCTTATCACCCTCAAACCAGTGGACAAGTAGAAGTAGCAAATCGAGAGCTCAAGCGTATTCTAGAGAAAATAGTTGAATCAAACAGGAAAGATTGGGCATTAAAAGTAGACGATGCTTTATGGGCCTATAGAACAGCGTTTAAATCTCCCATAGGAACATCCCCATACAGACTTGTCTATGGAAAAAGTTGTCACCTACCATTTGAATTAGAACATAAAGCTTTTTGGGCCATAAAATTTTTGAATTACGATCTTAAACTTGCAGGTGAGAAAAGAATGATGCAGTTGAATGAACTAGATGAGTGGCGAGCTAATGCCTATGAAAACTCACGTTTATACAAGGAAGCAACAAAACGATGCCATGATGCTCGCTTAAAGCAACCAAAGCAATTTAAAGTAGGATATCTAGTTCTATTATACAATTCAAGGCTCAAATTGTTCCCTGGAAAGCTAAAATCAAGATGGTCAGGCCCTTTCGTAATCAAAACTATCTTTCCCTATGGCACAGTCTAGGTAACTCATCCGAAATATGCCACATTCAAGGTAAACGGGCAACGATTGAAAATTTATAATTGAGAGGATTTTAGGGATATGAGAGAGGAGCTTCAGCTCTGTGAACCTTTATTTAGAAATGAAAACAGGGAAAGTCTAGCTTAAGACTTTAAACAAGCGCTTCTCGGGAGGCAATCGAGCACTAACCTCATTTACATTCATATTTTATAATCAATAACTATTCATAAGCGCAGTATTTCTTTCACACACGACCTAGCACACGAGCATGTCCGTGGCCGTGTGGACACCATGGGAAGATACACAGGCGTGGTGGTAGTCGTACGAGACAAGGATGAAGAATTTTCCCAACACGGGCTATAAGAAAAACACCACGGCCGTGCGAACCAACCGTGGTCGAAACTGTCAAAGTCACATGGGCATGAAACACGCCCGTGCCTTGAACCTGTGGTTGAGTCTATAAAAATTAACATGGGCATGGGAGAAGCGAATGAAGCCCGACACGGCCATGCAGAACAACACGCCCACATCACATAAGCGTGGGCCGCAAAAAAGACGCGCCAAAAACCCGACTTTCGAAAAACACAGGCTCCCAACAATCAACACGGGCGTGTGACACGCCCGTGTGCCCTTATTTCTATATAAACCCCTCACTATTCATCATCTTTTCCCCCAATTTCCTTCTCCCAAACCCTAGCCGTTTTCATTTCCTCCCTAAATTTGGCCACCGTTTCTCTCCTCCCTTTTCCATTTTTCATTTTTCTTCTCAATATTTTTCCCTTCTCCTCCCCACATACACCAAACCACGCCCGTGTAACAAAATACATGCCCGTAGAAAGAAGACATAGCCGTGCTCCAACAGCCCCACGCAGCACATGCCTGTGTGGTACTCCTCTACGCCTGTCAACTGACCTTTGCCTCAACAGGCCCACCAGTCACCTCTCCCTTTCCCCATTTTGCTTCAATGATCTTTACTTTTTATTTCGTTAATAGTTATTTTATATTTATCTCTTTTTCTTAATATTAGTTACCTTTAGTATTACTTTGTTAGTTATCATCCCATTCTTGCTTAAGTAATAGCGAACAATATGCTTACTGATTAATTTCCTGAATTAGGATAAGATTATATATGACTTGGCTGATAATAATATTTGAACTATTGAAATTTTTTATTTCCCGGTACGAAATGACTCCACCACACGGGCGAAAAATCGCCCTCCCCATTTCCAAAAAACGAAAGGGGCAGGTGCTACCTTCTCGAGGGCATCTACTGAAATTCGACACCTATTCCTACAGTTTCCTCCGGAAGCCCAGGAGGACCTCTATCAGATACTACGCGCACGACCTCTAGGCATGGAAAGGCGTATCAGTTGGATCGCCCTAGAACAGGTTCAGCTAGCCGACGAGGTTCGGGTATTACTATTCACGGATCCATGGGGCAACTTTTCAAAATCATTGAGCCCACATACCTAGAGTTCACTCTGGAGCTCTGTTCTACTTTCCACCTTCAGACGGTAATGACCAACATTGATAACTTTGGCATTATCCAATTCTGCCTCGCGGGTCTCGTTCGTGAGTTGAGTGTCCCATAGTTTGGAGCTGCTTTGGGACTCTACACTGACACATTCATGGAAGATGAAGATTTTGAAAATCTTAATCGCCACATCCATCACTCTCCGGATGCTTGTTGGAGAGATCTAGTCCCTGGCTCACCCACATATGACCCCAGTCGCTCCAAGGCGACAGCTCTCGCCCCAACCCTGAGATACTTGCATGCTATCTTAGCCCATACACTGACAGGTAGGCGAGAGAGCACCAGCGTCGTAAACACTCACGATGCCTACTTCCTATAGTGCATGGTGAATGGACACGTCTTTGACCTCGCCTATTTCATAGCTCGCGCCATCCAACATCAGATGGAGCAACATAGGAGAGGGGTCATCTCTATGGTACCATACATCACGTGCCCCGCTCGTCACTTCAGATTCCTTAACACAACCGCTCAGACTTTCTCACTGACACTGATAGGACAGACGCCCCCGCAGGGCATCCAGACGATGTTACACATGAGGATGATCCAACGGTGACGTGGGACCGATCCTCCCCAATATCGTCTAGCCCATACCACTGCAAATGCAGATCCTGACGACATTACTGACGGTGTCCCATACCCACATGAGGAGCCAACACCGAGCCATCACCCAGTTCATACGGCAGTTTCTCGTTCCGACATATCTAAGTCCCTCACACGATTTAAGCAACAATGTTTCCAGCACTTTGATCATATCGATGCCACTCTCCACCAGATATGTCAGCACCTTCACATATCATCGTTGCCCCCACCACGCGAGCCATCGGACGATGAGGGCTTTTGAGTCCTTTTCTCTTCATATGTTTATGTTATTCTTAAAAGACTTATTTTTAATTTTTACTCTTATCTTTATTTTTATGTTTATTTTATTATTGACTTAACTTTACTTCAATTATTTTTAAGATTCCATATTAGCTGTTATCCAAATTGTACTTTTTCAGCAAATATTTGAGTATTCCTTATTCTGAAGAACCTAATGATTTTCTCGCAATTAAAAACCCTAAAATAGAATTCTAGAATAACTATCTATACTGAGGAAAATAGGCCATGCCTCATCCAACTTCTCTTTCACCTCCGAATCAAATTTCTACACTCCCAACTCAAGGAATCCATTCGAAATTCAGGAAGTTTCACCTCTTTCCCTCTATTTTGATTTTCACTGTATTGTTCATATATATCTTTGTACATTGAGGGCAATGTACATCTTAAGTGTGGGGGGTGAATTTTATTTTGAAAAAGTTCCTAACTTTTTGCATTATTCTCAAATCCCTGAATGAAATCTTGTTTTTAAGTGATTTTCTCATATTACTATTAGAATGAAATTTTCTTTGATTTATAATTTTTATTAATATGTTTTGGATTAAGTCATTGATAATTGTGCATTGATGATTTAAACTTTAGGAGACTAGAGAATCAAGCATCATGAGTCTATATTCAAAAATTAAAATTTTGATTAGGTTGTCTACCTGAATCTAATTATTATCTTGAAATTTGAAATTTACAAGGTTGATATCAAAAACCCATAATTTTTGTGAGATTTTGAGCCTTTTAGAGCATACATTCTTTCGTGCTCACTTTTTGATTATGAGTGTGTCAACATTGATTTGTTATTCTAGAACTTGCTTTGATTATACATGCCAAGACCATATTATTGATTTGATACATAGAGCTGATAAAGGCACTTAGGATTTAACCCACTTACTCCACTAAAAAGCCTACCCTCACAATTAACCCCTAGTGAACCCCTTTTGATCTTGACAAACCGTTTATTGACTCACCCACTAATAATAACCCAAAACCCTTCTTGTATTTGTTATCACCATTCTTTGACTCCCTTTTTTTCGAGATTTGATTTTGAGTAGCTGCCTAACTATGTTCTATTTTTCAGTTGTTAAAGTTCATTCTTATTACTTGATTTGTTCTTATAAAAAAGTATATTCATTATTAGTGAGTTTATACGTTTAAATTCCATATCTTAAAGAAGAAGCTCGTGTTATTAGTTTTCAATTGATGTAAGCATTCGAGAGTTAGTTCATTTTTCTAGTTAGGTAAATTATCAATTCAATCTCGATTCTAACCAATATATGAATTATCTTTGAATTTTGATGAAACACTATTGATGGATATTATGGATCAAGGAAGTTCATTTTAATTGTGAGTTGAGAATTTTTCTTGAGGACAAGCAAATGCTTAAGTATGAGGGTATTTGATAAACCGTAATATATACATATTTTAATCCCACATTTAGCATACTTTTGGATGATTTATTCCCTGAATTGTGGAATTTGGTGCTCCTAATCCTTTACTTTCATGTTTTATACTTAAGAAAGCACCGGAGGATGAAAAGAATGAGAAACGGGCCAAAAACAGAGAAAATGGGCCATATTACGAAATGCACATGGCCTGGGCCCAAGTCACACGGCCATGCCTCTATTAGCAGACCCAACCATGGCCTGGCCTCGACTTACACGGGCGTCTGCCACGAGCGTGTCCCTGCCGCGACCTATTTTAATTTCACTCAGATTAGGATACTTAGAGGTGAAGAAAGACATTCTGAAAGCCAATATAAACACCCTAAGTGCGACCTGTGAAGCGGCGTGCAGTTAGGCTGAAGAGCCAAGCTAGATAGGCCAGAATTGTGGGATTTACTCGAAGAAAGCCAGTTGATTCATCTCAAGAAGCTGGAGTTATACTCGAGACGGAGGGTTTTCCATTCAAATTCCTTCAGGGGGTTTTAGGGTTTTTCTTATGTTTTGTTTTATATTTTCTTCTAAGATGTATTCTTTTATGATTATGAACTAAACCCCTTAAATACCTGAGGGGGGTGAAACCTAAGACAGATCTTGTTATTGTTTCCTGAACTATATGATAAATACTTGATTTGTTCTTAATTCTTCCTTTGATATTTCAGGATATTGATTCAAGTATTGATGTGCTTAGGCAGTGGAGCAAAAGTCCTTGTTTAATAGTAGATCTAGCATAATTAAGAGGAGTTGATCGCAACCCTAGAAATAGGATGATAAAAATTTGCCGGATTAGGGTCAAGCCTAATATGGAAGTCCATAGAATGAGTTAATGCAATTCTATGGTTTTAATTAGAAAGAGATTTCAATTAATCAACCTAGGGTTCGACGTTAGTAGCCTCGACAGAGGTATTAATATAAATTAGGGAATCCTACGGATCAAGTCAAGTGAATAAATCGTCTGGTTCAGAGTTAGATAACAAGTGAAGTCTAGGTGGATTCTTCCTCGGGTATTGTCTTAATCATTTGGTTTTTCCCACAAGTATTTTCCCAAGTTCATTCTCTTTATCTTAGCATCTTTAGCTTATTACTTAGTTAATTTTAGAATAAATAACAATTCTCTTCATTCTTAGGCTAAATAATAAAAAGAAGGTTAGTATTAGTAATTTTGGTTCCTTTGGGTTTGATATTCCGGTCTTGCCACTAAACTATACTACTGTTCGATAGGTGCGCTTGCCTCAATCATTGTGACAATTAATTTCTAGGCTCGATCATTCATTATATAAATTTTTAAGACTTTGAGACACGATCATACATGTTAGTAAAGTTTTAGATAGCGAGGGACTCGGAGGTCGCCACACGTTCGCTAATAATCTATTCTAGACTAGTTATTTAAATTTATTATTATTTATTATTGGGTTGTATTTATGTAATAAGGCCTCTGGTGATTTGAATTTCATTCAATTGGGTTTTAATTTCTTATTTTGAAACTGCCAACCTGATACTAATAAGTTTTCAAAAATAATAATTGTTTTAAAATTACGCACATTTCCAAGACTTCAAAATGACATTAATTTGAGTAGCTTCCACGAGGTTTTAACCAACTAAGAAATCAAAAGAAACAAACATGACAATCATTTTAATAAGTGGTTTTTCAAACTTAATGATTTACCAAATGTTTTTCCAACTAATAAAACTAAATGAGTTCTTCACTGAAAATCGATTTTTATCAACATGCCTTGATTTCGAAAAACACTTCGATGTGACATGTCAGATTCGACCGTAATGTCTAGGCCGGGTTTGGGGTGTTACATTTAGTGGTATTAGAGCCAAGTTGCAAAACTCGACTGTGGAATAGGTTTGAAAAGTTTTTCTAAAGGTAGATTTTAAAGATTTAAAATGTTTTCAAAATATGTACAAGTGTGGCACACCGAGTCTCTGGCGCCAAATCTGTAAGTTCTCTAATTCTGATTACTGATATGCTGTGAAACTCTAGATAGAGGAAACTCAAAACGTAGAAGACTGTAAACTGTAGTGAAACCTCGATCTGCAAAAACAAACCGCTAATAACTGCTTTTCATAATACATTTATTAATAATTACTGAAATTATAAGCTGATACATAAGACTTTTTAATCAGATAAAGCGCATATCGAAATGAGCACAAAAGGTACTAGCGAAAAAGATACATTTTAGAACGAATCCAGTCTAATAGAGCAGAAACTTTCAGAGGTATTTTTGGAGTAGCCCCAAATGTGGCGGAGTACTGGTTAGAGGCGATTGAACGAATAATGGATGATCCTGACTGTACTACAGAGCAAAAACTAAAAGTGGCAGTGTCCTTGCTGCGAGATGAGGCTTACCAATAGTGGCTCACTGTGGGAGAGGGTACGTAGGCCGATCATGTGACATAGGATTTCTTTAAGGCGGCATTTCAATGAAAGTACGTGGGCGCAAGTTATGTGGACGACCAACAAAAGGAATTTCTGAACCTGACGCAAGGGAGTAAGACAGTGGCAGAATATGAGGTTGAATTCTTACGGTTGAGTTGGTTTGCCCTAGGGATAGTAGCAACTGAGTATGAATGTTTTCTGCATTTTGAGGATGGCCTTCGGAATGAGTTAAGGGTATTGATAGCTCCACAGAGGGAGCGAGATTTTGATGCTCTTGTAGAAAAAGCAAAGGTTGCTGAAGAGGTGAAATGCTCGGAGCGCCTGAATCGTGAAAAAGATAAGGGTAGAAATAAAAGGGATTGTGGGCCCTTAAGTTCTTCGGGGAGGCCTATTAAGAAGGCTAGGTTTGAAGGGTCGGTTCGGACTGGGGTCCCAATTGCTATTAATAGACCGCAGCCTTGCGCTGATTGTGGGAGATCTCACCAGGGTGAGTGCTGAAAGAGATTGGGGTGTGCTTTAGATGTGGGTCCATGGATCATTGGGTTAAGGATTGTCCTCAGATGCCTCTTCAAGCGCAATCTAAAGGACAGGGTTATGGTCATCCAGTGAGAGGTGGTCAGCAGCCATCAAGAGGCTGTGGGTAGGCCAAAGGTTGAAATTGTATCGGACGAGGTCGTGAAGCACCAGGTAGAGGTGCTGGTGTAACACACCTAACCCGTATCCATTACCGAATTAAGGTTAAAGGTGTTATCAGATAGATCAGAAACTTTTTCAAACATTCTATAATACCAGTCATCAATCACAATCAAAGTGTCCCTTTTATAGGTCAATGGGACCTTAATCATGCTTTAGAATAGGGTCGAGACTAACCTAATACACACGAAAATTTTTGGATTAAACTTTATCAGAACTATAGAGGTTACACGCCCGTGTAGGTAGGTCGTGTACCTCCCACGGCTACCAGACACCCATGTGTCGTGGCCGTGCCAAAACAGAGCATGTATACTGACTTATCCACACGGCCACCAGACACGCCCGTGTACCATGGCCATGTACTCTTAGGCTAGATACTAACTTATTCACACGGCTACCAGGCACGTCCGTGTGCCAAGACCTTGCACACATGGGCTAGCTACTGACTTAATCCCAAGGCCAACAAGCACGCCCGTGTGCCACAACCATGTATGGAAAACTGGCCATTTGCAAGGCCAAAATGCCACCCACACTAGGGTCATCTCTACTAGCTATCCACCAATTCATTTCATCTACAGTAGACGTCCAAAAACATATCAAACTACTCAACAAAGCTTTGCATCCAATCTCATTTTCATACAAGCCAATTTGCACAACTAAAGTACACATATACATTTATGCATAATTCATCTACTTCTACTTTTCATATAACCATTTCTTGATCAATCATACATACTCATAATGCATTCATATACTTACCATAAATTAACCATTTCATTAACTACCAGACCATGCCAAAACATGCGTCAAATATCATATTTGCTCATGCATATCACCTACACTTAGCTAGCCACATCTCATGGCTATTTATACACATTTCAAACATAATCCAAAATGACTAGCCTATACATGCCATATTTAGCTATATACATATTTCAGAGGTACCAAAACAAGTTTGAGTAGTGTGACGTTGATCCTCGACGGTCCCTAAGCTATACATATTTAGTTCTTTCATTCATCAACTTATTTAATTTAATCCAAAAACATACGTTTAGGGCTATTTGTAACTTAACCCTCACATTTGCACATTTTATCAATTTAACCCATTTTTCTCAAAACATCAAACAAACAAAATCACCATATATTCATGCTTAGCTGAATGTCCATGTATCTCATACAAGTCCAAACATTTCATTAATTTCACAATTTAGTCCCTCAAAATACTATTTTCATAATTTAGCCCTAATTAGCTAAATTCATCAAAAATTCAAGAACAAAATATGTTCATTAAACACATATCTTTCATTTAACACCAAAACTCATTACAAAACTCACCATTCCATCAATGGCACATCTCATAAACATCATCAATTCGTCAAATTACAACACGAGCTTGATAGTATACTAGGCAACAATCTCAAAAACATAAAAATCATTAAAATCCAAAGTGAAAACATACCTTAATTTTTCTTATATATGGCCAAATGCCCTAGCAAATTTTCTTCTTTTTCTTTCTTCAATTTCTGCACCCAAATAAGATGATAACATTCATATTTTCATTTGTTTATTTTATTACAAATATATTAATATACAATTACCATATTAACCATTTTAATAAACATTTAATACAATTATATATTAGGGGCATGTTTGTCCATCTATTATCCACTATCTTAAAAGTGGTTTAATTGCCTCATAAGGCCCCCTTATTGAAAAGCCATCTTAAATGGACACTTTTACAAATATCATGATAGTTTTGCATTTAATGCAATTTAATCCTTTTATCAAATTACGCACACAGACGGATAAATTAACTTATGAAATTTTAACACAGGCTAAATCACATATCAAAGGCACGGGAAATAATATTAAATATTTTACTGACTTAGATTTGTGATCCTGAAACCACTGTTCCGGCTAGGGTCTAAACCGGACTGTTATAGCAAGTAACACCAGGGCGAGGCAGCTAGTGTTGGTCTATGTTGCTCGCCGCCGAGAGGAAGGTGACGCCCCTGACGTCATAACCGGTACGTTCCTAATTTACAATGTACCCTACACTACTTTAATTGATATTGGGTCTACACATTCATATGTTGCATGCATTGTGTCGGGAACTTTGGGTATCCAATTCGAAAATACTGTTAGTGAGACGACTGTGATAAGCCCACTGGGTCAGTTAGTTAGGGCAAATAAGTTATTCAGAGATGTGCCCCTTGAGGTCCAAGGAGTAATTTTTCCAGCGGAGTTGATAGAACTGCCGTTTGTTGGATTCGACCTTATTTTGGGTATGGATTGGCTGGTGAAACACCGAGCTAGTTTAGACTGTGCTACTAAGCGTATGGTGTTGAAGAGTACTGAGGATGAGGAGGTGACTATGATTGGGGAGCGAAGGAATTATTTGTCTTATGTGATCTCAGCGTTAAGGGCCGAGAAACTGATTTGCATGGGTAGTGAGGCGTTTTTAGCCTACGTTAGTGTTTCTAATTCTAAGGGTCCTTCTGTCGGAGATATTAGAACTGTTAAGGATTTTATGGATGTATTTTCTAATGAGCTCCCTAGGTTGCCTCTGAACCGTGAGGGCGAATTTGGTATTGAGCTCTTACCTGGAACAACTCCAGTGTCCATCGCCCCATATAGGATGGAACCAAAGGAGCTGGTAAAGTTAAAGGCTCAAATTCAAGAGCTTCTAGACCGAGGATTTATTCGACCAAGTGTGTCTCCGTGGGGAGCACTAGTGTTTTTTGTGAAGAAAAAGGATGGATCTATGCGTATGTGCATCGACTATCGGCAGTTAAACAAACTGATTATTAAGAATAAGTATCCCGTGCCAAGAATCGACGATCTTTTTTGATCAACTACAAGGAGCTTCGATTTTCTCCAAAATAGATCTTCGCTCTAGGTACCATCAACTTAGAGTTAAGGAAGCTGATGTGTATAAGACTGCGTTTAGGATTCGGTATGGTCATTTCAAGTTCCTAGTGATACCGTTTGGGCTGACGAATGCAGTAGCTGCTTTCATAGACCTGATGAACCGAGTATTCTAGCCCTACTTGGATCGGTTCGTGGTGGTATTTATAGATGATATCTTGGTGTACTCAGGAACTGAGGATGATCATGATGCACATCTCTGAATTGTTATGCATATTTTAAGGGGGAAGCAACTGTACGCTAAGTTCAGCAAGTGTGAGTGTTGGCTGCGAGAGGTGACATTTCTTGGTCACGTGGTGTCTATCGAGGGGATCAGGGCGGATCCTCGAAAAATTGAAGCTGTACTGCATTGGATACAACCTAAGACTGTATCTGAAATTCGAAGCTTTTGGGTTTGGCAGGGTATTACAGACGTTTTGTTGAGGGGTTCTCCTTAATTGCTGCACCTCTGACCAAGTTGCTGCGTAAAGGGGTATCATTCAATTGGGCTGATAAGCAGCAAGAAAGTTTTGAGAAATCAAGAAGGTTACGACCAAGCCCTGTCTTGATACAACCAGAGTCTGGAAAGGAATTTACTATCTATAGTGATGCATCACACATTGCATTGGGTTGTTACTGATGCAAGAGGGTAAGGTGGTTTTTTATGTGTCCCGTCAGCTTAAGCCTCACGAGGTGAATTACCCAACTCATGACTTGGAGTTAGCGGCGGTGATATTCGTATTAAAAATTTAGAGGCATTATTTATACAGCGAAAAATATATTATCTTCACAGATCACAAGAGCCTCAAGTACCTCATTACTTAGAAGGAGTTGAATCTGAGGTAGTGAAGATGAGTAGAGCTACTTAAGGATTACGACTGCTCGATTGGGTATCACCATGGTAAGGCTAACGTGGTAGCTGACACACTAAGCTGTAGGGTTGTATCTGATTTGAGAGCAATGTTTGCTCGTCTCAGCTTGTATAATGATGGTAGCTTTTTAGCTGAGCTTCAAGTGAGACTGTTGTGGACTGAACAAATTAAAGGGAAACAGTTGGTGGATGAGTCACTAGTTTCTCGTTTTCAACAAGTTGAGAATGGAAAGACTACAGATTTTGGGTTGAATGGTGAGGGAGTACTGTGTTTCCGTAAGAGAGTCTGTGTACCGAAGGATTCTGAGTTAAGGCAGTCTATACTGCGGGAGGCGTGTAGTAGTCCATACGCTATGCATCCTGGCAGAAACAAGTTATACCTAGATCTTCGTGAGTTGTACTGGTGGCCAGGGCTGAAACGCAAAGTTACTGATCTTGTGAGTAAGTGCTTAACATGACAGCATGTCAAAGCTGAGCATCAACTGCCTTCAGGGTTATTGTAGTCGGTTAAAATTCCACTTTGGAAGTGGGAGAGAGTAACCATGGATTTTGTGAGTGGGCTGCCCTTAACGCCTACTAAAAAGGATTCAGTATGGGTTACTGTAGACCAGCTGACTAAATCTGCCCATTTTATACCAATTCGTACGGATCACTCATTGCAGAAGTTGGCAAAATTATATGTGGCTGAGATTGTAAGACTGCATGCGGTATCGATTTCCATCATATCTGATAGAGACCCTCGATTCACGTCTCAGTTCTAGAAGAAATTGCATAAGGCTTTGGGCACTAGGTTGGACTTCAGTACTGCGTTCCATCCTCAGACAGATGGTCAGTCAGTGATTTCAGATATTGGAAAACATGTTAAGAAGCTATGTTATTGATTTCTGAGATAGTTGGGAAGACTATTCGCCGCTGGTAGAGTTTGTGTATAACAATAACTACCAGTCCAGTATTCAAATGGCACCGTACGAGGTGTTCTATGTTCGTAGGTGTCGTACCCCTCCCTGCTGGACTGAATTGGGCGAGTGGCGAGTTTTGGGGCCAGAGTTAGTTTCTGATACCAAAGAAAAGGTGAAATTGACTCGAGACCTGTTGAAGGAAGCGTCAGACAGGTAGAAGTCTTATGCAGATCTTAAACACTGAGAGATTGAATATTCCGTGGGAGACTCCGTATTTCTTAAGGTCTCACCATGG
Organism: Gossypium bickii; assembly: GCA_025503065.1. Lineage (NCBI taxonomy): Eukaryota > Viridiplantae > Streptophyta > Magnoliopsida > Malvales > Malvaceae > Gossypium > Gossypium bickii. The sequence continues at coordinate 25,926,048 of CP106714.1, read as the reverse complement.
GAAAAGATACTGAGGTTTGGGTGAAAGGGTAAGCTTAGCCCTAGGTTCATTGGGTCTTACCGTATACTGAAACGTGTGGGATCGGTCGCCTATCAACTTGAGTTGCCTCCGAAATTAGATTGAATTCACAATGTGTTCCATGTCTCCATGCTAAGGCGTTACCGCACTGATCCTACACATATAGTACCAGTCGAGGAGATCGAGGTTACATAACAGTCTGGTTTTGGGGCTAGTCAGAATAGTGGTTTTGAGACCACTAATCTGAGGTTGAGGAAAATTATTTTGATATTATTTTAAGTGTCGTAACATGTTTATAGGGATGCATGAGAATTTTGGTACCTTAATTTTAACGATTGATTGCATAATTGCGAAAAAAGACTAAATCGCATAAAGCACGAAAATTCTATTTTACAAGGTAGAGGTGTCTAATAGCCATAGAATATTAAATTAAAGGTCCTTAAAGTGCAATTAGGCCATACTGAGAGTGTTGGCCGGCCATAGGAAGCTAGGTAGACAAGAGCATCAATTTTAGCCAAATTTGGTGACATTAGGTGATAAAAGATGAATAAAAAAATGCTAAAAAGGAAAGATATCAGCTTTCACTATTCACTCTTCACCTCCACTGAAAATTTCAAGCTTAAAGGGGTTGTGAATGCTTTAAAATTTCAGCCAAGTTATCTCCCTACAAGTAGGTGATTTTAGAGGTTTTCTTGGTGATTTTTGTGTTTTTGGAACCCCCAAAGCTTAAGCTAGCTAATGAGGGACAAATTTGTGATATGGTTGAAAGTCTAAAAACTTGCCATGAGAGTATTTATGTTGTTAGCTGAGTTTTTATTAAAGAAGATGAATGTTAGAGAGATGAGAAATAACTTATGTGAAAGGTGTTAGCATGAAAACACCTAAATAGGACTTAAATGCATGAAATGGTGAGAATGGTGAGTAGTTGTAAGAGAAATAAATGTTCAGCTAGACTTGTTTGTTAAGAAAATATGTTGAAAAATAAATTACGAGCGTAGGGGCAAAATCTTAATTTTGCCATAGTACAAGGGCAAAACGGTCATTTTTGCCCAAGTATAGATTTTGATGAATTATGATCATAGGATGATCTAAACGAACTGAATTTCATTGTTATAGATCAAGAAGAGCGTGGGATCAACCTTGACCGTGGAAAAGGCAAGGTGACAGATTAAATCGTTAGCTAACACGTTTTGCACCGAGGTAAGTTTATGTGTAAACAATGCATATTATTTTGTAAACATTACGCTGCTAATTAGTGTATGGCATGATTGAGAACATGTATTGATCAAGTGGATTGAATATGGTAGTCTTGATGTAATTATTGTGTGAATGACGATACTTGTGGGTGGGCTAAGTGCGATACTACCTTGTTGCTTAATTACGATGGCTATGTGCGATACCAGTGTCTATTTACTCATTTGGTGGGCTATGTGCGATACCATAACTAACCTTTTTGATGGGTTAAGTGCGACACCACCCTAATAAAGGCAAATGGTGGGCTAAGTGCAAAACCACCGAATAATGTGATTATGAGTAATGGAATTAGAGATAGTGATGTGTTGTATTATGTGACGTTGCGATGCTAAGTGCAGGGGAACCTGTTAATGAATGTATGCATTAAGCTTGTGATATGGTTGGAATGTGGGAATGGAGAAAATGAGTAAGCATGATCATGAATGTAAATTGTTTCTTGCTTAGTATGTAATGCTATGTAATTGTTTAATATATGTTATAATGTTATACTGTTTACATGTAAACTTACTAAGCTTAAAGCTTACTCCCCCTTCTCTTTTTCCCTTGTTTTGTAGAGTTTAAGAGCCAAGCCGAGATACGAAGACATTCAGAAGATCGCCTACTGAAACACCCCAAACCCAGCCCACGAGCCTTGACCGGATCCGGTATGTTCTTTGAGTAAAACGGTTCAAAATTCGTTTGTTTCTTTGGAAAATTTTTGGGGATTTTAGAAAAATATGATTTGTGTTGTGTTCGAGTTGTAAACGAATTTATTTTTGAAGTCTAGATTTTAATAAAACATTATTTTCAAAACAATAAGTTCAAACATTTGCCAAGTTCTTAGAGTTTACTGTTTAAATTGAAAATCACTTGGGTTAAGTGTCAAACCTTTAAAGATTTGTGGTTAAGAAATGTTACTTAAACTTTAATTTAATAAAATTCGTATCATGCTAAGTAATTAAAATGCATGCATAAACAGTTTCATATTAGTGGCCTTATTACATCAAAAACAAAACCCGAATAAATCCAAATACGGAAAAGAAAATAGAAAGTCCAAATTAAAAATAAACTCTGAGCTTAGCATGGCCACCACTAAGCTCCTGCCGACCCGGTCCATCACTGAGCGTCACCTGAAAACATATCCCACAACGGGGTAAGTCAAACAGACTTAGTGTATAACAACCACACTAAGTCCTAATGATTCAGGCATATCAGATCGTACATATACACATCACAATTTACAAATAATGATGCATTCCTGAACCCAAACCTAGATACCATCCGCTACACATCACCCGTACCAACCATCACACCGTGGGGACTACTAAGTCAACCCTCCATCCACTACACATCATCGAAGGCAGTCACTGCAGAGGACGTGCTCATCGCCCTTATATATATATTGTGGCATTGCCACCAGATAAAATTTTGTAACATGAGTCACCACATTCAGATTATGTGACCGAAGTCACCACATTCAGATATTGTGGTATAAAGCACCAGATCACTTCCCCTTTCATAATCACCCATATGCCCCATGTCATACAAATCATGCAAAGATTATGTCACATTATTTATTCACATTCTTATAGTTTCACATATGTGCCATAACAGATATTTATCATATTATACTCATAGTAGGAGTAGGTTTACGTACCTGAGTACTTTGTACCATTGCATGGTACCTTAGCCATATCTTTCACATTCTTAATAACACATGCATTAAAACAATACCATAAATCTATTAAGACTTAGGGTAGGGCTACACACCTGATTTACTTAACGCTTCCACTGAAATCCCAAAAACCCGATCTAATGCTTTAGATCCTTACTTCCTACATTCAGCCAACCTCAACCACTTTAGCAGAAAGCCATTCGGCTAAATGATCAGATCCTGAAGGATTAACGCAACCAAAATCTTACCTTGCTGCCGATTTGATTACTAATCAAATCCCGAAACTTTGTAGTGTTTCTTCCTTGAAATCGGCTAGCACTAAATCACTTCACAGGTTAGTTTTCAGCTTTTGAATAAGTAAGAAACAGATCTAGTCACTAAACATGGCCTTGGTCGAATGTCAGATTCGCTTACCTTAGATCTTAAAAGTCCTGAAAGAGCCCTTCTCCCTTGTAGTCGACAATAGCAGACAAATCCCGAAAGATCTTTCAAAGTTTCGGCCAAGAACAATAATGGATTAGTTCTTAGATTTCGACAAGTCTAAAAGAAAAAGAATGGAAATCGAATAACATTTGATCTTACCTTTTCTACAGAAATTGACAGCACCTTGCCTGACACTACAGAGATTTTGGTTTTGAAGAACACTAGGGAGATTCGGCTTTTGCTCAACAGTAGTGGTAATGAGAAAGAGATGAAAAAGAATGTTATGGAGGCTCAAGTATGAACCGGCTAGAGGGGAAAAGAAAGAAAGAATTGAGAGAATTGGGGGAAGAGGATTTTCGGCTAGGAGAGAAACTTGAGAAAAGAAGAAAAGAATTCAAATGAAGAAGATGAACACTAGGCTTCAGAATTTCGGCTATACACCACCTCACACTCAGTGTTGGATATTCGGCCAACTCTCCCTATTCTGATAACTTTTATCTCTTAATTATCACTTCATTCAAAATAATAAAAATAATTCAGCAATTATCCTTGCCCTTAGCCGAAAATTTAAAAAGAATTTAATCACATCTAAAGCTCTTCCACAAGTCTCCCCATGCCGTCCATCACTGCTCCTCCTTTCAGCAAAATTAAAAGCTCCCTTTTGCATCCCTTGTGACTCAAACCCAGGCCCATTTGTACATGCTTGTGGCGTCACTTACTGGCTTTAAGTGGCGCCTCTTTGCCACTTTAACAAGCTGATTTTTGTGTCATATTTCTCCTACAATTTCTCTTAAGGCCTCCTCTGCCTAACTTCCTCTTTTAAACTTAAAACTTAATATTTTCTAAGGCATTTTTCCTACATTCTAAGGTTCACAAAATTCATAAAACACATTCCATATAGACATGCTTCCACAAACAATTAAGCATTAATGCATAAGCCATAAATCCGGGATATTACAGTTCTACCCCCTTAAAATAATTTCGTCCTCGAAATTACCTGGCTGAAATAAGTGAGGGTATTGCTGTTGCATGGCTTCTTCCGGCTCCAACGAAGCTTCCTCCGATCCATGATTACGCCATAACACTTTGACTAAAGGAACTGATTTCCATCGTAGCACTTTCACATCTAGTTCCAAGATCTAAATCGGCTCTTCCTCATAGGACAAATCTGGCCTTAGCTCCACCTCTTCAATTGCTACTACATGAGATGGATCCGATCGATAACGACGTAGCATAGAAACATGGAATACATCGTGATCTGCTTCAATTCTAGAGGCAACTCTAACTGGTATGCCACTGGTCCAACTCGCTTCAAAACCCGATAAGGTCCTATAAACCTGGGTCTTAACTTCCCTTTCCGACCAAATCTCATTACCTTCTTCCAAGGCGAGACTTTAAGAAACACCTGATCTCCCACAGCAAACTCTATTTCCTTCCGCTTAAGGTCTGCATACGACTTCTGCCTATCAGATGCCTCCTTTAACCGTGCACGAATCACCTCGACCTTTTCCTCGGATTCTGCCACAATCTCTGGACCCAAAACTCGACGCTCCCCTAATTCTGTCCAGCACGTAGGAGTGCAACACTTCCGTCCATACAACGCTTCATACGGTGCCATCCGAATACTAGCCTGATAGCTGTTATTGTATGCAAATTCCGCTAAAGGCAAATACTCCTCCCAACTTCCTCTAAACTCTATCACACAGCCCCTCAGCATATCCTCCAACACTTGTATTACTCGTTCAGACTGCCCGTCAAACTGTGGATGAAAAGTCGTAGTGAAATCCAATCTAGTGCCTAAAGCTTGATGTAGAGCTTTCCAAAACCGAGACGTAAACCTTGGATCGTTGTCTGAGATAATCGACACCGGCACTTCGTGCAATCTCACAATCTCTGCCACATACAATTTTGCAAACTTCTGCAAAAAGTAGTCAACCCGTACTGGGATAAAATGCGCGAACTTTGTCAACTGATCCACTATCACCCATACCGAATCCTTCTTAGTAGGCGTACGGGGAAGCCCACTAACGACGTTCATGGTGATTCTCTCCCACTTCCACTGCGGAATCATTATCGGCTGAAGCAATCCTGACGAAACTTGGTGTTCAGCCTTGACTTGCTGACATGTTAAGCACTTGCCGACAAATTCGGTAACTTCCCATTTTGGACCAGGCCACAAAAACTGTTCCCTTAGATCTCTATACAACTTAGTACTTCCAGGATGCATAGCATAAGGGCTACTATGCGATTCCTGAATAATCTTCTGCCTTAACTCCTCATTCTTCGGCATACAGACCTTACCTTTGAAACACAATACCCTTTCGTCATTAATACCATAATCTTCCAACTCCCCATTCTGCACTTGCCGTAACTTAGCACTTAAATCTTCATCCAACAACTGACCCTCTTTCACTTCATTCAACCATGTCGGTTTGACTTGCAACTCTGCCAATAAACTTCCATCATCATACAAGCTAAGGTGTGCAAACAATGCCCTCAGATCTGACACTACTTTTTGACTTAGGGCATCCGCCACTACATTCGCCTAGCCCGGGTGATACTCTATGGAACAATCGTTGTCTTTCAATAACTCCACCCACCTTCGTTGTCTCAGGTTCAGCTCCTTTTGAGTCAGCAGATACTTAAGGCTCTTGTGGTCTGTGTAGATTATTGACTTTTCTCCATATAGATAGTGCCTCTGTACCATAAGAGCAAAGACACTGCCGCAAATTCCAAGTCGTGCGTCGGGTAGTTAACCTCATGAGGCCTCAATTGTCGAGACGCATAAGTGACTACCTTCCCGTCTTGGATCAATACACATCCCAATCCTGTGTGAGAAGCATCATAATACACCACAAAATCCTTTCTTGCCTCCGACTGAATCAAAATCGGAGCTTCCATCAAAACCCTCTTAAGCTTCTCAAAGCTCTCTTGTTGCTTATCTGTCCATATGAAAGGTACTTCCTTTCTCAACAACTTCGTCAAAGGTGCGGCTATTGAGGAGAACCCTTCCACAAACTTTCGATAGTAGCCGGCCAATCCCAAGAAACTACGAACCTCAGCCACAGACTTAGGTGGTTTCCAATCCAACATTGCCTCAATCTTCCTAGGATCCACCCTTATTCCTTCTGCAGACACTACATGCCCTAAGAATGCAACCTCCTTCAGCCAAAACTCACACTTCCTAAATTTGGCGTAGAGCTTCTTCTCCCTCAACACTTGCAGCACTACCTGAAGATGCTCATCATGTTCTTCCTCAGACTTGGAGTACACTAGGATGTCGTCGATGAACACGACGACGAACTGATCCAAGTAGGGTTGAAAAACCCGGTTCATCATATCCATGAACGCGACGGGGGCGTTCGTCAACCCAAACGGCATTACCAAGAACTTATAATACCCGTATCTTGTCCGGAAAGCTGTCTTATGGATATCTACTTCCTTCACCTTAAGCTGATGATATCCAGACCTTAGATCTACCTTCGAGAATATTGCTGCCCCCTTTAGTTGATCGAACAAGTCGTCTATCCTCGGCAACGGGTACTTTTTCTTGATGGTCAGCTTATTCAACTGACGGTAATCTATGCACATACGCATAGTTCCGTCCTTCTTCTTCACAAACAAGACCGGTGCTCTCCATGGAAACACACTGGGTCGAATAAACCCACGATCAAGCAGTTCTTGGATCTGAGCCTTGAGCTCCACCAACTCCTTTGGTGCCATTCTGTATGGGGCAATTGACACAGGAGCTATTCCCGGCAGCAAATCAATTCCAAACTCCACCTCTCTATCCGGAGGTATTCCAGGTAACTCCTCCGGAAAAACATCCACAAACTCTCTTACTGTTCTAACTCCACTCACTCCCCCTTCTTTTGCATCCAACGCACTAAAGAAGGCCAAAAATGCCTTGCACCCTTTTCGAACCATCTTATCAGCCTTTAAAGCAGAAACTACATTAGACAAGTATTTTCTTCTTTCTCCTATCATAATTATCACCTCATCCTCCGGGGTCCTTAACTCAATTCGCTTAGCTGCACAATCCAATACAGCCCGATGCTCCACTAGCCAGTCCATACCAAGTATAAGATCAAATTCTCCGAAGGGTAGTTCCATTAAGTCGGCAGGAAAACTCGCTCCTTGAATCTCTAGAGGTACACTCCGAAATATCTTGTTCACCACTATAATTTGACCTAATGGGCTTACTACAGTCATCTCCCTATCAGATAGTTCAAAGGCTATGCCTAGAGTTTCAACTACACTACATGCAACATAAGAATGGGTCGAGCCCACATCAATCAAAGCAAAAATAAGGCTTGTTCGCTATAAGAAACGTACCGGTTATGACGTCCGGCGCGTCTCCATCCTCCCTCTGGCGAACCGCATACACTAGACCCGGCTGTCTTGCCTCTGTATCACCAACACCTCTGCCAGGTCTTCCCCGTCCTCTTCCAGCATTGTTACCTCTACCATTCGGACCACGACCTCGCTGAGGCTGCTGTCCACCTCTACCAGCCTAATTAACACCCCGACCTATTGGGCGGCTCCCGTCTATCTTAATAGGACAGTCCTTAATCATGTGATCCTTAGATCTACACTTAAAACATCCTCCCGTCTTCTTCCAACACTCTCTTAGATGCATCTTCCCACACTGGGTACAAGTACGATATTGCCCTCCTCTACTAGCCTGCTGACCTCACCGCCCATCAACTCTAGGCCTCTTCTGCACATTCCCAGACGATCCTGACGATCCAAAACCTCTATTCTGCCTATTCTGATCAGTGTTCTGCCTTACAGAGTCCTTAATTCCCTCGACTACCTTTGCTTTCTCTACCAACGCAGCAAACTCCCGCTCCTGGTGTGGGGCTATTAACAACCTTAGGTCATCCCTTAGTCCGTCCTCAAACTGGACACATCGCTCATGCTCTGTAGCCACTACTTCTCGAGCATACCGACTCAACCTTAGGAATTCAGCTTCGTACTCTGCTACGGATTTATTCCCTTGAACCAGCCCCAGAAATGCCTCCTCTGCGCATCAGTGTAACGCGTGCCGACATACTTCTTCTGATACGCCGCCTTAACATACTCCCAAGTAAGATCCTTAGTTGTGGCACCATCCCGAACTGTAAGCCACCATTGATATGCTTCATCGTGTAGCAGTGCCACCATTCCTTTCAGTTTCTCCTCAGGGGTCAGATCCAGCTCATCCATACTTTCCGTCACCTCCAACCAATACTCAGCTGTACTGGGTGCCACGCCGAATACGCCACGGAATACCTCAACTTCGTTGGCTCGGAGTCACTCGGGTACAAATTTTTGAGCTCCCATATTTCCACCTGCTCCCATATAGCCTTAGTAAAAGTGTTGTGGCAAAAACACGGTGTAGAAGAGGCTACGTGGGAACCGGAGGAAGCCATGAGAGAGCAATACCCAAACCTCTTTACCGGTAAGATTTTCGAGGACGAAAATCTCTAAAGAGGGGGAGAGTTGTAATAGCCCGATTTTGGGTCTAGTTAGAATAGTGGTTTCGAGACCACTAATCTGAGGTTGAGAAAAAATTATTTTGATATTATTTTATGTGTCGTAACATGTTTATAGGGATGCATGAGAATTTTAGTATCTTAATTTTAACGATTGATTGCATAATTGTGAAAAAAGACTAAATCGCAAAAAGTGCGAAAATTCTATTTTACAAGGTAGAGGTGTCTAATAGCCATAGAATATTAAATTGAAGGTCCTTAAAGTGTAATTAGGCCATATTGAGAGTGTTGGCCGCCCATAGGAAGCTAGGGGGACAAGAGCATTAATTTAAGTCAAATTTGGTGACATTAGGTGATAAAAGATGAATAAAAATTGCTAAAGAGAAAAGATATCATCTTTCATATTCACTCTTCACCTCCACCAAAAATTTCAAGCTTAGAGCGGTTTTGAATGCTTTAAAATTTTAGCCAAGTTATCTCCCTACAAGTAAGTGATTTTAGAGGTCTTTCTTGCTGATTTTTGTGTTTTTGGAACCCCCAAAGCTTAAGCTAGCTAATGAGGGGACTAATTTGTGATATGATTGAATGTCAAGGAACTTGCCATGAGAGTATCTATATTGTTAGCTGAGTTTTTATTAAAGAAAATGAATGTTAGAGAGATAAGAAATAACTTATGTGAAAGGTGTTAGCATGAAAACACCTAAATAGGACTTAAATGCAAAGAATGAAATTGTGTCATAAATGCATGAAATGGTGAGAATGGTGAGTAGTTTTAAGAGAAATAAATGTTCAGCTAGACTTGTTTATTAAGAAAATGTGTTGAAAAATAAATTACAAGCCTAGGGGCAAAATCTTAATTTTGCCATAGTACAAGGGCAAAATGGTCACTTTTTCTCAAGTATAGATTTTGATGAATTATGATCATAGGATGATCTAAACGAATTGAATTTCATTTTTATAGATCAAGAAGAGTGTGGGATCAACCTTGACCGTGGAAAAGGCAAGTGACGGATTAAATCGTTAGTTAACACGTTTTGCACCGAGGTAAGTTTATGTGTAAACAATGCATATTATTTTGTAAACATTACGTCGCTAATTAGTGTATGGCATGATTGAGAACATGTATTGTTCAAGTGGATTGATTATGGTAGTCTTGTTATAATTATTGTGTGAATGATGAAATAGTCATATAAATGTGTAATGACGATACTTGTGGGTGGGCTATGTGCGATACCACCGTAACTAATCTTTTTGGTGGGCTAAGTGGGATACCACCCTAATAAAGGCGGATGGTGGGCTAAGTACCGAGTAATGTGATTATGAGTAATGGAATTAGAGATAGTGATGTGTTGTATTATGTGACGGTTGTGATGCTAAGTGTAGGGGAACCTGTTAATGAATGTATGCATTAAGCTTGTGGTATGGTTGGAATGTGGGAATGGAGAATATGAGTAAGCATGATCATGAATGTAAATTGTTTCTTGCTTAGTATGTAATGCTCTGTAATTGTTTAATATATGTTATAATGTTATATTGTTTACATGTAAACTTACTAAGCTTAAAGCTTACTCCCCCTTCTCTTTTTCCCTTGTTTTGTAGAGTTTACCAAGCCGAGATACAAAGACATTCAGAAGATCGCCTACACTATCAGCTCACCTCGGTATACCTAGACTTAATGATTTTGTACATGGCATGTATAGGGGCTAGTCTAGTTAGGATATTTTGTCATTTTGGCCAAAATGTATTGGCCCTTGTTAAGATAACTATTTTGTATATTGCCATGGTTGATGGCTCACCTTATCATTTATGAAATTACAAAGTTATCTATGGAAGTTCATATTGAAATCATGAGATGTTTATTAGTATGTTGAATGGGTTCATGTAGTGTAAGCTATAGGGGTGCAAAAAGCTTGGCAAACAGCCTTGTTCTTGTCCACATGGGTAGGCACACGGGCGTGTGTCTAGGCCGTGTGTGACACGCGATCAAGCCATGGGTTTGTACCCAAGGCCGTGTGAAGTTAGCATCTTTTGGAATTTGAATTGTCACACAGTTGAAGCACACGGGCGTGCCCAGGCTGTGAGGAAATAATCAGAGTCGACCATGGACCAGCATATGGGCGTGTGTCTAAGTCGTGCGATTCAAGTCAGTGTCGACCACGGGCATTGAACACGGGCATGTGGGATGATACACGGGCGTGTCATCTAGTCCACGGGCATGTGACCCTGTTTAGGTGACATTTTTCTAAATGTGTCAACGTTTCCTACTTATGTCCGATATTTTTCGATGGTTAGTACAGGGCCCTATAGGCCCATTATAAAGAAGTTAGATGTAAGGTTGAAAATCTTTGAATTTGGAAATGAAATTGCTAATTGAAGGTATATGACCAAGTGAGTTGAGTCAGGTAATGCTTCGTGCCTGATTTCGGTACAAGATACGAGTAAAGGGTGTTACAGGGTAGGCCAAATCTGACTTTCGAGGAGGAGCCAATGCAAATATTGGATCGTGAGGTTAAGGTACTAAGGAAGAAATCGATCCCACTTGTTAAAGTTCTTTGACGGAATCACGGTGCCGAGGAAGCCACGTGGGAGCCTGAGGAGGCGATGCAACAACAATACCCACACCTATTCTAACTAGGTAAATTTCGAGGCCGAAATTTCTTTTAGAGGGTAGAATTGTAACGCCCTAAAAATATAGCGTATTTAAATTTTTATTATCTGACAAAATTGCTTGTGTACTTTAATGGCTAAGTGATTTGGGTGTGTATGGGGGTATTTGAGAAGCCTGGGTTCAAGTCTTGGCTCTTACAAAATTTTAAATTTTTCCATTAAATGAACCTAGACACTGGCATTTAGGCATTATTAATAATAATGTTTGGTTAATGACACAAGAAGAGCTTGTGGTCTAGTGGCAAGTGGCGTGTTGTGTATCTTTGAGGTCTAAGGTTCAAATCCTGAGGTAAGCAATGGCGTGTTCATTTTGCTGCTTGAGCTGGGAAGGTAGAAGAGTTGGACTGAAACACTGTTGATGAGGTATTTGAATTGGTCATAGAGAGATTATGGGAGCAAATTGTGGAGAGGATTAAGGGAGAGTATTGTGGAGAGAATCAAGGAAGTTCAAAAGTTGGTGTGTTGTAGCCGAACAAGGAGTCTTAAGCATGCAAATTTTAGCTAGGGGGTTTTTGAGTGCTTTTCTCTGCTCTTATTCGGTTTTGGGCACTTTTTGGGTGTGCCGAATTTCCTTGCTAAGAAGTTTCCCCATTTTGGTCAGTTTTACCTGCTTTTGGGACTTTTTTCCTTTTTCTCTCTAGTGCCGAAACTTCAACTTACCACTCGTGCATTTTTCTTTTCTCTTGCAATTGACCATTCCCTTCTTCCTCTTTTGCACCAATATCTGTCGAACCTCGCTTTCTTCTCTATTCTTTTTCAAGTTTCAGCCGACTCCCTTCTTGGCTATTGCGATTGTTATTTCATTCTTCACGTACTGCAGCCATTGCGATTCAAGGGGTTCCTCAGGAGTGCAGAGGCATTCAATATTCTTCTTTCGTCTTTCAATTGAATGTCTTAGGGGGGTAAGTTTGCTTGTTGGCCGATTGTGCTACGTTTTTAATATTGGGGTCTTAAGTCTTATTCTTGTAAACAACCCAGTCTTGTAGGTTTCATTGCTTGAGCAGATAATCGGTGAGGTCGTGAGATTGATTCTTAATAGGCGATCTAAGGGCATTAAGCTATTCTCGTTCGTTCAAGGTGAGTAGTGAGTGACGATTTGGGTTTAAGTATTGTGAACACTAATGATTGGAAAACTGACGGTATACCTTGAATGAATGTAGGCCTTGGCATGGTGAACAATTCACTCGACTTCGCAGACAGGTGTGTAACTGTACACAGTAAATCATTACTGTCGTAAAGCCGAAAGAGTGTGTGTACTCACACTATCTCCGTTGTGAATCGGCAAAAGCCAAAAAGCTGAAACTTCGGCATTTGAGGCCTCACGAGCGTGCAATCGCTCATGTGGGAAAACCAGGCCCGCAACCGAGGGCGGTAGACTATAGAGGCCACTACGAGTGTTCTCATGCACTTGGGCCGTTATGGGCCTTGTTGTGCCGAAATGGGTCATGTGGGCCCTATACGGATAAAATTTACGAAAAGTAGCAGAAACTGTATTGCGCTACGTAGATCACATAATTGTGATTAAATTTGGGCCAAATGGGCCACACGAGCGTGTAGGCCTATTTGGGTTGAATATTGGGTTTTGAGCCCATTTACACTATTTCGACCAAATGGATTATCTATGTCGCTCGAGGCGACTGTGGGCCTTCGAAAAGGTCGTTAACTGTACCGAGAACCCTAGGGAGTAAAATGACTGAAATACCCCTAATGAGTAAAATGACTGAAATACCCCTAAGGAGTAAAATGACTGAAATGCCCCTAGTGAGTAAAATGACCAAAATACCCCTAAAGGGAAAAATTACCATTTTACCCCTAAAGGTAGATTGATAGATAAAAGATGTATTGTATAACTGTACTAAGTAGGACATGTTGCATACACAAAATGTTAATGACATGGCATATTGCATGGGGTTGGGATTTTATTATGGAGGAAGTACTGTTATTGGTGGCCCTGCCACACATACTGATACTGGTGGCTCTACCACAACTACTGATACTGGTGGCTGTGCCACCTATACTCTTTGTACTAGTAGCTCTTTTGTGTTATTATTACTGGTAGCTATGCTGCAATATTGGTGTAAGGGCTGGGTGGGTCGACTTTGTCTCCACATGGTGTGTTGGGTTGGTACGGGTGGTGTGCTAGCTGGATTGGGGTGGGTTTGCATACTTGCGCCATACTGATACTATATCGGGCTTAGGCCCACATTGTTTTTGTATTGGGTTGAGGCTCACATTGTACTGTTACTGCCAGATAAGGTGTTAAACACTGAGTGCTCGTAACTCACCCTTTTCTTGTAACTGTGCAGGTAATCCCCGGGCTTAGATGATTTTCAGCTGCAAATGACTCGGAACTGACCACACATTCGCTAATAATCTATTCTAGACTAGTTATTTAAATTTTTTATTATTATTTATCATTGGGTTGGTATTTATGTAATAAGGCCTCTGGTGATTTTAATTTCTTTCAATTGGGTTTTAATTTCTTATTATAAAACTACCAAATTGATACAAATAAGTTTTCAAAAATAATAATTGTTTTAAAAGTCTAACGTACATTTTCAAAACTTCAAAATGACATTAATTTGAGTAGCTTCCGTGGGTTTTTAACCAACTAAGAAATCAACAGAAACAAACATGACAATCATTTTAATAAGTGGTTTTTCCAACTTAATGATTTACCAAATGTTTTTCCAAGAAATAAAACTAAATGAGTTCTTCAATTAAAATCGGTTTTTATCAACAAGCCTTGATTTCGAAAAACCCTTTGATTTTACACGGTAGATTTGGCCATAACGTCTAGGGCGGGTGTAAAACCCCAAACTCGGTCTAAACGCTACGACCAGATCTGGTATGTCACAAGGGAAGGTTATAAAAGGAAAAAGGTTTTGGATATTGTAAATATCGTATGTTTGAAAATTTTATCTAGGGTGACTTCTTGAAAATAGTGATTTGCAGTTTAAGTAAAATTTCCGAATTTAAGTTCATCTATCATTTGTTATTTCTAGTGGCATTTGAGAGAAAAACGGTTGTTTACGTTAGTTAGGGTTTGAAAAAAAAAACTTCAACTTAATTATCAAGTTTGAACTTATATCAAGGTCATAACAAAGTTTAAATCACAGTATAAAACCCGAAATAAAAATATTAGGAAGGCCTTATTACATTATAAAAACCCAAATCAAGTAAATACTATAAAAAAAAAAACTTTTGAATGATTCAAACTCCTCTTTCTTCTCTCAGCCACATATTTGAATTATTTGACTTAATCAACTCTTCCCTCTTTAAGTATTCTAGCTGAACTCTACCTCTGCTCCCCTTGACGCCAAAAAGAATTCCAAAAAAATGAGCACCATGCGACTTGAACCTGCTCCCTCTCTGCTCCCTTGTGGCATCACCTACCAGAACCTTAAGTGGCACCTCCTTGCCTCTTTCCCACTGACTTTCTTGTGTCTTCAAACACAAGTAACATCCCTTAAGTCCTATCTCAGCTAGCTCTCCACTAAAGTGCCCAAACAGTGAATTTTGGCCAAGGCTTCGGCTCAACCCTGAATCTTTCCTGAACCCCTAAACACCCTAAACTAACACATTAAGCATAGCATACACACAGAAACACATCAAATGCAAAACCCCCCAATTCAGGATGTTACAGTTCTACCCCCTTAAAGAAATTTCAACCTCAAAATTGCCTGGTCAAAAGAGATGAGGGTATTGTTACCGCATCGCTTCCTCTGGTTCCCATGTAGCTTCCTCAGAATCATGGTTTTGCCATAAAACCTTAACCAACGGAACCGTCTTCCTTCTAACACCTTGATGTCACGATCCAAGATCCGCACTGGTTCTTCTTCAAAGGATAGATCAGGCCTTACTTCGATTTCTTCCACTGACACAACGTGAGATGGATTCGAACGGTAACGCCTCAGCATTGAAACATGGAACACATCATGAATTTGACTTAACTCTGAAGGTAGCTCGAGCTGATAGGCTACTGGTCCCACACACTTTAACACACGATAAGGCCCGATGAATCTGGGGCTTAACTTATCGTTCCGTCCAAACCTTATCACTTTCTTTCACGGTGACACCTTTAAGAAAAGCCTATCACCCACTGCAAATTCTATGTCCTTACGCTTCAGATCAGCATAGGACTTTTGTCTGTCCGAAGCTTCCTTCAATCGAGTCCAAATTAACTTAACCTTATCTTCCGTTTAAGAAACCAATTCTGGACCCAACGACTGACGCTCACCCAACTCTGTCCAACAAGTAGGAGTGCGACATTTCTGACCATACAACGCTTCATACGGTGCCATTTGAATACTAGATTGGTAGCTATTGTTGTACATGAATTCCGCCAACGGTAGAAATTCTTCCCAGCTACCTCTAAAGTCTATAACACAGCCTCTCAACATATCTTGCAAGATTTGAATTACCCTCTTCGACTTTCTGTCAGACTGTGGATGAAACACTGTGCTGAAATCTAACTTTGTACCCAACGCTTGATGCAACGCCTTCCAAAATCTCGACGTAAACCTAAGGTCCCTGTCTGAGATGATAGACACTGGTACCCCGTGCAACCTCACGATCTCTGCTACACACAACTTAGCCAATTTCTGTAGAGAGTAGTTGACACGAACTGGTATGAAATGAGCAGACTTCGTCAAACGGTCAACAATTATCCAAACCGAATCCTTCTTAGTAGGTGCGAGAGGTAGCCCACTAACAAATCCATTGTGATCCTTTCCCATTTCCACTGTGGAATCTTCATCGGCTGCAACAACCCCGATGGCAACTGATGTTCTACTTTTACCTGCTGACACGTCAAGCATTTTTTCACAAATTCGGTTACCTCTCGCTTTAGGCTCGGCCACCAAAACTATTCTTGCAAATCCCGATACATCTTACTTCCTCCAGGATGCATAGTGTATGGGTTGCTATGCGCTTCCTGTAAATTCCTATGCCTCAACTCAGAATCCTTTGGCATGCAAATCTTCCCTTGAAAACATAATACCCCATCACCATTCACACTGAAATCTGTTGACTCATTATCCGTTCCTAACTGAAACTTTGACTTTAGCAATTCATCAGCCCACTGCTTCTCTTTAATCTGGCCAACCCATAAAGGCTTCACTTGAAGTTCAGCTAATAGGCTTCCATCATTGCATAAGCTGAGATGAGCAAAGATTGCTCTCAAGTCAGAGATCACCCTACGACTTAATGCATCCACCACTACGTTAACTTTACATGAATGGTATTCGATTGAGCAGTCGTAATCTTTTAACAACTCGATCCACCTTCGCTGCCTTAAATTTAACTTCTTCTGGGTAAGGAGATATTTTAGGCTCTTGTGATCTGTATAAATAACAAACTTCTCCCCATACAGATAATGCCTCCAACTCTTCAGCGCAAACACTACTGCTGCTAATTTCAAATCATGCATGGGATAATTCAACTCATGCGGTCTCAACTGCCGAGACGCATATGCTACCACTTTCCCAATTGGGTGCCGGTAGACTCGGATGCCATGTTCCAATCAAACATTTCCTCCAAAATTATTTAAATCAATTTTTGTAAAACTGTATTGAACCCATTTCACAGCCCAAGTTTTGCAACCTAGGCTCTGATACCCAAACTGTAACACCCCAAACCCGGTCTAAACGCTACGACCAGATCTGGTATGTCACAAGGGAAGGTTGTAAAAGGAAAAAGGTTTTGGATATTGTAAATATCGTAAGTTTGAAAATTTGATCTAGGGTGACTTCTTGAAAATAGTGATTTACAGTTTAAGTAAAATTTTCGAATTTAAGTTCATCTATCATTTGTTATTTCTGGTGGCATTTGAGAGAAAAACGGTTGTTTACGTTAGTTAGGGTTTGAAAAAAAATTCAACTTAATTATCAAGTTTGAACTTATATCAAGGTCATAACAAAGTTTAAATCATAGTATAAAACCCGAAATAAAAATATTAGGAAGGCCTTATTACATTATAAAAACCCAAATCAAGTAAATACTTGAAAATAAATGACTTTACGAAAAAGAATAATTTATGGCCTCCACGAGTCCACCTCGGCTCCCTGATCCACGATCTACTGGTTACCTGGAAGATTTAGCAGAGGGGTGAGTCACCAAGACTCAGTGTGTAAATCCCCTTATGTCACACATACGGCTTTAAGCCCATAATCGCTTATTGGCCTCAGTCCACTCAGGATATCAAACACAATCATGAATGCAAAACATGTCCCAATCCAACCTAGTTTTCCATCCTCTACACACCACCCGTACCAGCCCATCACACCGTGGGGATTTTTACAATCAACCCTCCATCCGCTACACACCTCATACGTGGCATTAGGCCACTCGTGCTTCTAGACCACCATGATACTAGATCACCGTGACAATGTCACTAATAATATACGTGGGGCCAACCCACCATGGTAACAACCACTAACAATCCCTGATGAATATATGTGGGGCCAACCCACTGTGGTAACAACCACTGAGACGAGTCACTAATCATATATAATCTTGGTATTAAACCACCGTGGCACCAAGCCACCGAGACATGGTCACTATCATCAAATATGTATCCGTGGGGCTAACCCACCCTGGTAATAACCACCGTGACAATCTCAAATACTACCCATTTCACATAATTTCCCAACCCATGTAGAACATACAATTATATGGATGCACATGCTATCTTTACAGTGACAGGTTACAATGTTTATTCCATATCCATCAAGAGATTAATAAAATCACATACCTGTATTCACAGCTTTACCCTCCAAGGGTATTACGACTGCTTCTCAGTCATTTTGGCTTTTCAGCCCACACAATAATAGTACAAGCAAATAAATAAGTAGTGTGAAGTTTACACACCTGATAACACGCAATACAACGCTTTCTATGTCGACACTATCGCTAATAGGAACTACTGCTATTTCTCTATTATTCTGCTCAGAAGTCAGCCCACAACCCGGTGGCCAATCTCGAACAGCAGACACCGCGCACTTCTTGAACTTTGGGGCTGGGGCTATGGGTCCAACCCCTTCCTTTGCTTGGCTAGCGTTTGAGTCCATGAAAAAGATCTTGGTCAATAGACCGGATTAAAGCATTGAACAGAGAACAAATAAGAATATATGCCCAAAACGCAAAGATCCTTTACCTAGATCGACAAATCCCGGAGATTATAAGACTTGGATTAAGGCACCGATTGAATACCTAAGTCGACTAAAACCGAATGTCCCTTAACACCCTTCAACCATAGATTAGATGCTGAAAGAACGCGAAGACAAAGCCCCTCCTTCAATCGGTCAAGAATCATAAGACAAGATTAATGCCTTCGGCATCCAAAAGGAGAGAAAAGAGAATTGAAACGAAAAGGGAATACTCACCATGGTCAAAGAGAATCTGATTGACAAAGTTGTGGAATAGAGTGACAGCAATCCATTGAACAAAGAATGAAAGAGGAAGATGAGCACTCAGGGAAGGTTCGGCCAAGAAGAAATATAGAAAGAATAAGAACAATGGATGCTTCGACTTTGAAAAAGAAACCTGTGAGAAGGTGAGGGATATGTTTCGGCAGAAGAAGGACAAGAAGAGAGGCTTAAGAGATTTGGCTAAAGTAAGATGAAATTAAGGAGATGAATGGTAGTAATAGAGGATTTGGTCAAGAATAAGAAAAGAAGAATGAGGTTTTCGGCTTTAAGTGATGTGAATGAGAAGAAAGAATTGATAAGTAGAGAGGATGATAGGAGTTTCGGCTAAACAAAGAAAAGGTTCAAAGGTTTTCAAAAAGAAGAACACCAAATACCAAAAGGGAAAAGAGCTCTCAAACTTGGCTACTCAACACCTCCGAAAATTCGGCACCTACCAACCAAAACCAAAAATGCACTTTTGGGAACTAAAATGCCTATGAGCATAATTGAAATTCGACACACCCTAAATAAGCTAGAACCGATTCCTACACTCCCCCTAAGCATTCAAAATTCAGCCACTACCTTCACCACATGCTAATCCCTTCCTTTTCTCCTTAATTCACTCCTGATCACTCATTTGAAATAGTTTGAATGATTCAAACTCCTCTTTCTTCTCTCAGCCACATTTGAATTATTTGACTCAATCAACTCTCCCCTCTTGAAGTATTCTAGCCGAATTACCTCTCCTCCCCTTGATGCCAAAAAGAATTCCAAAAACATGAGCATTATGCGACTTGAACCTGCTCCCTCTCTGCTCCCTTATGGCGTCACCTACCAGAACCTTAAGTGGCGCCTCCTTGCCTCTTTCCCACTGACTTTCTTGTGTCTTCAAACACAAGTAACATCCCTTAAGTCCTATCACAGCTAGCTCTCCACTAAAGTGCCCAAACAGCGAATTTTGGCCAAGGCTTCGGCTCAACCCCAAATCTTTCCTGAACCCCTAAACACCCTAAACTAACATATTAAGCATAGCATACACACAAAAACACATCAAATGCAAAGTCCCCCAATTCAGGATGTTACACCAGGTTTGGTCTGTTACATAGTTGAATAGATTATGACGATCTCTTTCGGGTATTCTATGTGTTCATTTATTTTCAGAGGTATATGTAATTGTTCGTTTTTAAATGAAATTCTTATCTTATAAGAATGCTAGCTAACTATAATGTTAGACGAAAGCACTATTGGCCTAGTTGGTTTATGATTGGCATTTCTATATCTTTCTTTGGGATTCTATTCTATTACGTTTGAAATAAAAGTTGAAGGTGAAATTTATATGAGGCTATTATTCTGTTTCTACTGGTTGTTCTTTTGTTTTATATATATATTGAAAATATATTGCCTCTGTCACAACTAATTTCTGTGAGTCTAAGCAGTGTTTTTCTCCTGGTTTTTTCTCTGAGGAATCATTAAGATCTTTACTATTCAATAGGTTGAGTTCTCAGAAATTCAGTATCGTCTCACGTCTAGGATTTCATTACCTTGGTTTTCTTATTATTCTTACTGTTTAATTTTTCTAACATGGCTCATCTGTAAAGCTTCCATGAAAGGGATTAACATTGGCAAAAGTATAGATGGTAGAAGCTCAAAGCTCAAATTTGTATAATGGTTTTCTTTTCTTAGGTAAGCTTGATTAAGGTCAATGAGTTAAATCGGGATATTATGTTTCGTTGAGCTAATGCAATCTGTAAAGATCTTGACTAGCATGTTGAAGGAATTATGAAGGATTGTATGTTTGGGTTGCTCTAACAACATGAAGAAGAGATTACTTTAAAATATTATTGTTTGATAGTTGAGATCGACTCAATTGTGTCGAATAAAGCAGTTATTTAGTTGAAAAGTATTTGAGTTATATGCATTTAAGTTTATCTTCAGATATGGAAATAAATTTCGTATACTTATGGGTAAATAGATGAACGGTTTGAATGAAGAATTCATTTCTAGAAGACATGATACAGAAACATATACCTATTAGATTATTTCTAAGTGAAAGACGTTATTATGAGTTAAAGTATTTCTAATTAATGAAGTTATTGCATTTGTAAAGTTTGAATGGTCTGATACATGTTAGTAAAGTTTTAGATAGCAAAAGCATTGTTAACCGAAGCACTAGTTCTGGTTTGGCCTGAACTGGGTAAAGAATTCATGATTTTCAGCAATGCGTCATTGAACATATTAGGATGTGCTTTAGTACAAGTATGTAAAGTAGTAGTTTATGCTTCCAGATGGTTAATGTCGTATTAAAAGAGTTATCTGAC
Source organism: Gossypium bickii (assembly GCA_025503065.1). Classification (NCBI taxonomy): domain Eukaryota; kingdom Viridiplantae; phylum Streptophyta; class Magnoliopsida; order Malvales; family Malvaceae; genus Gossypium; species Gossypium bickii. Next base: position 25,904,828 of record CP106714.1, on the reverse strand, counting down.
ACACAACTTAGAGTGGGCCGCTATTGTGTTTACATTGAGAATCTAGGTGTCACATGATTTATGATCATAAGAGTTTAAAATATATGATGCCACAGAGAAATCTGATTCTGAGGCAGGGGAGATGCCACGAACTACTGAAAGATTATGAATAGTTATTGATTAACCTTGGAGAAAATCAAATATAGTTGCAAAGGCTTAAGTGGAAAATTTTGTTTACCCTGTGAACGAGGGTTACATGATTAATCTTTTCTGATGATAGTTTGATCCTAGCTGAGTTAAAAGTTAAATCGATATTTTTATTGCAAATCTGAGAAGCTCAGAAATATGATAGGGAATTACGAGCTAAACGAGTACAGTGTGAGTCGACTTCTAATTCTAAATTTTAGGTCGGACTTGATGACTGTTTATTATTCCGAGGTAGAAATTGTGTACCGAAGAATCCAGAACTTATACGGAAATTTTTTTTTGCACAAAGCTCACAAAGGTAGCTTGTTTGTTGCTTTAGGGAAAAATAAAATGTACAATGATTTTAGACAAATGTATTGGTGGTCTGGTATGAAATATGAGATTTCTGAAATTATATCCAGATGTTTGATTTGTCAACAGGTTAAAATCGAACACCAAATACATTTAGAATTGCTACAACTAGTGATGATGTTGGAATAGAAATGAGATATAAGTTCTTGAAATTGTCAAGCTATTTGGAATGTCAGTCTTTAATATATTCGTTAGAAATCTACAGTTTACGGTTCACTTCTTGATTCCGGAATAAATTATAAGAAGCTTTAGGTAAGCAATTACAAATCTTTGATACCACATTTTGATCTCAGACTGATGGTCAGTTTGACTGTGTTACTTAGATTCTTGAAGATATGTTTTGATGTTGTATTTTAGAAATAGAAGGCAAACAGAAAAGAAATAATTACAGTTAGGCAAAAATTCTTGTCACAACAATTTTCAGTTAAGTACTCAAGTGATACTGTATGAGATTCGGTATAGCTACAAATGTAAAACTACATATTATTGGATTAAGTTTAATAAGAAAATCTACATGGAATTGATATGATCCATGAAACAGAAGGAAATCTAAAAGAGATCTGAGGTAGGTTTAAAGTAGCCTCTTATTGTCAGAGATTTTATGTGAATTTTAAATGAAAATAAATATAGTTTCAAAATGGTGACAAAGTGCTTCTAAAAAATTTACCATGGAAGAAAGTTTTTCGATATGGTCGCAGAGGAAAGTTGAGTCCATGGTTTATCGGACCATATAAGATTATCGAGAAATTGGGCTAGTGACTCATCAATTTGAATTATCGTCAAAACATAAGAAGATTTATATGTGTTTCATGTGTTTAAGTTATGATGGTACCGGTCGGATCCTCCACATATAATTTCTTAGATAGATGTTGAGATTTGGTTGACATGTTAGATAACGAAGAACCGATCCGAATTATGACACATTAGATTAAAGAGTTAAGAAATAAAGGCATAGCCTTAGAGGAGGTTATATGGAATCGTCATGAGATAAAGGAAACTATGTGAAAACAGTACCCAAACCACTTTTCTGGAAGATTTTTGGGGACGAAAATCCCGAAAGGGAGGAAGAGTTGTAACAGCCCGATTTTGGGTCTAGTCAGAACATTGGTTTCGAGACCACAAATTTGACAAAGAAAATTTTTTTTATTATATTTTTATGGTCTACAATTTTATGGTATGATTTCGTGAAAATTTTGTTTCAAAATTTTGATGTTTGGGCACTCAATTTAGTTAAAGGGACTAAATTGCAAAAGGTGCAAAATATGTGTCCTAGAAGCTAGAGGTGTCTAATTTCTATGAGATATTAAATTAGATGTCCTTAAATGGTAATTAGACCATTATACTTCATAATGGACAAAAATGGACATGGGTAGGTGAGTTTCCAAAGTTTTGCATTAAGGGCATTTTGGTAAACTAGTTATTAAATGAATTAATAAGTAAAATAAAAATCAAATTTTGTCCATCTTCTTCCTCCCTTGGCCGAAACTTTGAAGAGAACCATGGCTAGGGTTTGTCAAGCTTTCAAGCTCGATTGTAAGTCCGTTCTTGCCCCGTTTTTAATGCTCTTTACATTTTTAAAGTCGTTGCAACCTGATCTATCTATTTCTACCACTAATTTAAGAAATGATCAAGGTCTAGGGGTTGAACCATATTAAACATGTGTGTGTTTTAATGTTTAATGGTAGATTATGTAAATTTGATGTTGGATAAACAACTTTTACTAAGTGATTTTTGATGAAAATGCCTAAGAAGGACCTATTTGTAAAAGTTGTAAAATGATTAGAAAATGGGAATAAATAAAAAATGTGGGCTGTTATAAGCATAGAATAGGTTTGGCTAGGCTTGGCTGTGAAGAAATTGGATATATTTTATCTTACGAGCCTAGGGACTAAAGTGTAAAATTTCAAATGTTTAGGGGCAAAAATGTAATTTTGCCATAATGTGACTTTTGGGCTGAAATGAATAATGTGATGATAAAATGAGATGAATTTGGTATTATAGATCAAGAAAAATGAAGTTTGGGTCTAGATCGGGGGGAAACCAAAGTGTTTGACGATTAGGTCCATTTTCGCTAATTTTGTATCGAGGTAAGTTCGTATGTTAATAATGCATTGTTATAATTGTATTTATAATGTTTTAATAATGCATGATGTGTATGTTTGACTCTATGGATGTAATTGACAATGTAACAGCCCAATTTTAAATAGTGTCGAAACAGTGATTCGAGATCATTAAATCTGACAAAAAGTTAGAAAATTTTGGTAATCGATAATTATAAGTTAAGTGTGATTTTACAAATATTTTAAAATTAGTGAATTTTGTGAACTGAAAGAATTAATGAGAAAAATTGGGCCAAAAACGAGGTATTGAGACCTCGAATTCATAAAGTGAGCCATAAATATTTTCAAAAATATTTATGGAGTGTCATTAAGCTATTATTACTTTCGTTAGAAAATTTTAACGTTTGGGTAGGAAATTAAATGAAAAGGACTAAACTGAAATGAAAGTAAAAGTTAAATTATAGATTAAAAGAAATTATGAAGGATCAAAATGGTAATTATACCATTTTGCATAGTTGAGGATTTAACGCAAGAAAATCTGAGATTTTTTTAAAAGTATATTATTATATTATATTATATTATATTATATTATTATATTATTATAATATTATATTATATAATAATCCAAAGAAAAAAAAGGAAATAGAAACAGAAACAAAAGCGAAAGCAGAGAGCAGGGAAGGAAAGAAAGAAGAAGAGAAGAGAAAGAAGAAAAAGGGGGAAATTGGAAAATTTCCAAAATTAGCTAAATAAAAGGGGATTAAATTGAAATATCTGGAGAATTCTCTTCAATTCTCTTCATTTTCTTCAGCTGAAAAACAGTCATGGAAGAGAGTTTAAGTTGGTTTTCATACTCAAGCTTCATGTAAGTTTAATACTTGCTTTCTCCTTGAAATTTCTATGTTTTTGGACTTTCTACAATTGAGTCCAACTTATTAATTCATTAGTTTATGATTCTATGGTTAATTTTTAAATTTGATGTTGATTAGTGCTAAAAGAATATGATGAATAAATATTGATTTGAAGCTTTAATTTTGTTATATGATGATTTTATCAAGTGAAATTGATGGAAATTGGTTTTAGGACCTAATTGTGAAATAACTGAAATTAAGGCCTAGTGTTAAAATTCTGATTTTCAAAAGTTACGAAGTAGTTTAAAATGATAGAGAAAAGTATTAAATGAGAAAATTAGCTTAATGGAGGGGTTAATTGAGCAAGGATTGAATTGTATGAATTGTGGAATTAGGGACAAAATAGAAATCAACATGTTACACTAAAGCAGTTTTGGACAGCAGCAGTTGTCTAACTTTGAAAAATCACCGAAAATTGTATAAATAGAATTAGAAGTTGAGTGAGATATGGAATTAAATCTTATTGAGTCTATTTTCATATAAAAGAAACAGAGAAAGCAAAGGAAGACTACATTTTGAGATATTTAAATTTTTGTAAGACTGGTTTAGAATAACTTCGTGATCCCCTGTTCTTACTTTAGAAATTCACTAAGAATTGTATAAAAATAATTTGGGAACATATTTTATATCGTTAGATTCCTTAATGAGCCTAGTTTTATAAGAAATAAACCATAACATCATATGAATTCTATATAAAAGATAATTAATTTTTAGTGAAGAAGGGTCGGAACTGCCAGACAGCAGAACAGGGTGACTTTAAAGAATAAACTGTACTAATTGGCTAAATCAAAAATTCTGAAAATTTTATGGCAAGAAGATATGTGAGTCTAGTTTCAGGAAAAATTAACGGTTCTTCATTTGGAGTTCTGTAGCTCTGGAAATAAATAATTTAGTGACTATAACTCAAATGGACAGTTTTGAATCTACTTATGAGTAATTAATGAAATTATTGATAATGTTACTTATAGCATGTTATATACATTAAGGAAGTGGAATGGAGAGGAGGAGGAGGAAAATATGTATGAATATTTAAGTAGTATGGCTAAATTGAAATGTTTTAGGCTCGAGAGACTAAATTGAATAAAAGTAAAATTTTGTGATTAATTTTGTAAAAATGTGGAAATAACCAATTTGCATGAAATGGATTATTTTATTATTTAAAATTGCAAAATTGAATGAAATTATTAATTTAGATTAAGATCAACTGAAAAATCAATGAAAATAGAAAATTTCCAAAGTGCCCCCGAATCTTGATATTTACGCAAATTTAACCGGAGTAAGTTAGTGTAACTTAATTATGTGATATAAGGAAATATAAGTTGATGGTACGTGAAATATTGATATGATGAATTAACTGTTTTATGTTTATGAAGAAACGGCAAGTGAATGATATTTATCATGACATGAAAATATGTGATTATCTTTAATATGTTAATACAAGGTAATTAAGTATGATGAAACGAGTAATAAATTCAAGAAAGACATGACGAGAAAAAATGAATATCTTTAAGGGGCCATATGTTTGATTTTGATTGGTTTCAAATATAAATATTGAATTAAAATAAAATGTCTGATAAATAAATTTGTAATTCCGGTAATGCCTCGTACCCTATTCCTCCGGCGTTGAATACGGGTAAGGGGTGTTACATTTAGTGGTGTCGAGCTTAGGTTTAGTCGGTTCTCGGACCAACGTATATATGTATGAAGTCTAGAAATGTATGCCATTATTAATATATAACTTAAGATAATGTGATTTTTCCAGACTTTGATGATATTTGAATCACTATTATTCAAACTTTATCATTATTATATGTAATTTATTAATTATGTGTGATAAGTATTTTAAGGTAAGTGTTTAGTAAAATGATAAATTTAAGATTGGGTACTGAAAATTGAGACTGATACTGAACTGAATTATGGAATATTGAATATTATTTTGAGTACTGAATTGAATTGTGAAGTTACTGAATATTGTTATGTGTATTGCATTAAACTATGAAATTATTGATGTAATGAATTACTGCAATACTGTGAAACTGATTGAAATAAGAAGTGAAAATAGAATGAATCGAATTTAGAAAGTTATTTAAATTACGTGCTCGAATTATGAATTATTTGAATATTTGAAGGTAAATTAAATAAAGAAAATATGTGAGTAATTGAAATGTATATTGATTGGAAAGTAATTAGTGATTTTAAATTTGATTGGACAATAAATTAAAAATACGAATTGAATAAAAATGCATTAAATTATGAATATGTGTAAATATATGAATCGTGTATTGATTGAAAAGTGGTTGGAACTGAATTGAAGTATGATTATATGTGAATATTTGCAATACTGATTAGAAAATGGAAAAGTGAATTTGAAATAAAAAAAAATGATTTGAATACCCTATTAACTTATCAGACTAGATTGGATACAAATGGCATGCCATAGGATTTGTGATGTGATGAGGAGATTTGAGGCTCGGCCGAGGTGATAATTCTGTATTATATTCTTGGTTTATCCGAAGAGGCATTCAATACTGGTGTGTTTGGGAGGATATGATATATTGGTGTGTTTGGGAGGATATGATATACTGGTGTGTAATGGAGGATTTCATTATTTTGGTGTGATTGGTTGGAATCCGCGTATCCGTCAAAGTCCGAGTCTTGTTAATAGGGGTAGATATGAATATTAAGTGAAATTAAAATGAGAATTGATTTCCCTATTAACTTGTCGGACTAGTCGGATATAATTGGCATGCCATAGGATTTGGAAGAGTACGGGATTTATCGGCTTTGCCGATCGTGGCACTTTATGTGTCGTAAATCGTGCACTCTATGTGTCGTGTCGGGCACCTCGTGTGTCGTGTCGTGCACTTTATGTGTCGTGTCGGGCACCTCGTGTGTCGTATATCGTGCACTTTATGTGTCGCATCGTGGCACCTCGTGTGTGTCGTATATCGTGCACTTTATGTGTCGTATCGGCACCCTCGTGTGTCGTGTCGTGCACTTTATGTGTCGTATTTTAGGCACCTCGTGTGTGATAATCGATCGTGTACTATGTACCGTTTTAGGCACAATGTGCCGTACTGGTGTGTTTGGGTTGGAATCCGTGTATCCATCAAAGTCCGGATTGTTAATAGGGTGAATAACTAAAAAAAAAAAAAGATTGATTGAACTATTGAAAATATGAGAAAGAAATTATGAGTTGAATTGTGAATCGAATTGAAATGTGAGATTTGAAGCATGAACTTAGGGTTCATGAATTTGCTAAAATATCGAATTATTGATATTGAAATCAATTGAATAAATGAAATGAGAAAATTGAATGAATTTGATCGATTGAACGTATGAAAAAGTGGAATTATGAATTAAAATCGATATATGAAATTGAAAGCTTGAACCAAAGGTTCATAATTTGATTAGATAATATAGATGATATATGATGCTATTTGATGAAAGTCTATTGTTGATGTATGAAATTAAAGTATAAATTAACACATATAATTTATATTGTTACATGTTTGATATTTATTATTTATTATTTATTATAATTTTATAATTTGAATTATGATAATACCACTGAGTATCGATATAGACATGCTCAATGTAATACGATTGTATTATTATAATTCAAATTATTTAATATTAAATGTTAAATTTAAATTATGCATATAGTAAGTGAAGTATGAGGTAAGTGTTATTGTTGAATTAAATGGAAATTGAATTAAGTGATAGATAAGTATTAGTATTGAATTGTATAATGATGAGAAAGTGAAATTAAATTTAGTTGTGAATAAATTGAAGTGAAATTGGAATTGATAAAAAAAAAAAAGTAAAAGTAAGTAATTTTCGTTATAAAGTATGTTCGCAATATTGAATTAAAAATAAATTACAAACTGAAAGGATATGGAATGGATATAAATGATAAGCTAGATAAATATGTGCACAAAGGAGCTATAGAATTATAGAAATAATGAAGTTTTTGATCAAAATAACAAGGAAATTTCGAGGACGAAATTTTTTTAGGGGGGAAGAGTTGTAACAGCCCAATTTTAAATAGTGTCGAAACAGTGATTCGAGATCATTAAATCTGACAAAAAGTTAGAAAATTTTGGTAATCGATAATTATAAGTTAAGTGTGATTTTACAAATATTTTAAAATTAGTGAATTTTGTGAACTGAAAGAATTAATGAGAAAAATTGGGCCAAAAACGAGGTATTGAGACCTCGAATTTATAAAGTGAGCCATAAATATTTTCAAAAATATTTATGGAGTGTCATTAAGCTATTATTACTTTCGTTAGAAAATTTTAACGTTTGGGTAGGAAATTAAATGAAAAGGACTAAACTGAAATGAAAGTAAAAGTTAAATTATAGATTAAAAGAAATTATGAAGGATCAAAATGGTAATTATACCATTTTGCATAGTTGAGGCGGTTAACGCAAGAAAATCTGAGATTTTTTTTAAAAGTATATTATTATATTATATTATATTATATTATATTATTATATTATTATAATATTATATTATATAATAATCCAAAGAAAAAAAAAAAAGAAATAGAAACAGAAACAAAACGAAGCAGAGAGCAGGGAAGGAAAGAAAGAAGAAGAGAAGAGAAAGAAAAAAAAAGGGAAATTGGAAAATTTCCAAAATTAGCTAAATAAAAAGGGGATTAAATTGAAATATCTGGAGAATTCTCTTCAATTCTCTTCATTTTCTTCAGCTGAAAAATAGTCATGGAAGAGAGTTTAAGTTGGTTTTCATACTCAAGCTTCATGTAAGTTTAATACTTGCTTTCTCCTTGAAATTTCTATGTTTTTGGACTTTCTACAATTGAGTCCAACTTATTAATTCATTAGTTTATGATTCTATGGTTAATTTTTAAATTTGATGTTGATTAGTGCTAAAAGAATATGATGAATAAATATTGATTTGAAGCTTTAATTTTGTTATATGATGATTTTATCAAGTGAAATTGATGGAAATTGGTTTTAGGACCTAATTGTGAAATAACTGAAATTAAGGCCTAGTGTTAAAATTCTGATTTTCAAAAGTTACGAAGTAGTTTAAAATGATAGAGAAAAGTATTAAATGAGAAAATTAGCTTAATGGAGGGGTTAATTGAGCAAGGATTGAATTGTATGAATTGTGGAATTAGGGACAAAATAGAAATCAACATGTTACACTAAAGCAGTTTTGGACAGCAGCAATTGTCTAACTTTGAAAAATCACCGAAAATTGTATAAATAGAATTAGAAGTTGACTGAGATATGGAATTAAATCTTATTGAGTCTATTTTCATATAAAAGAAACAGAGAAAGCAAAGGAAGACTACATTTTGAGATATTTAAATTTTTGTAAGACTGGTTTAGAATAACTTCGTGACCCCTGTTCTTACTTTAGAAATTCACTAAGAATTGTATAAAAATAATTTGGGAACATATTTTATATCGTTAGATTCCTTAATGAGCCTAGTTTTATAAGAAATAAACCATAACATCATATGAATTCTATATAAAAGATAATTAATTTTTAGTGAAGAAGGGTCGGAACTGCCAGACAGCAGAACAGGGGTGACTTTAAAGAATAAACTGTACTAATTGGCTAAATCAAAAATTCTGAAAATTTTATGGCAAGAAGATATGTGAGTCTAGTTTCAGGAAAAATTAACGGTTCTTCATTTGGAGTTCTGTAGCTCTGGAAATAAATAATTTAGTGACTATAACTCAAATGGACAGTTTTGAATCTACTTATGAGTAATTAATGAAATTATTGATAATGTTACTTATAGCATGTTATATACATTAAGGAAGTGGAATGGAGAGGAGGAGGAGGAAAATATGTATGAATATTTAAGTAGTATGGCTAAATTGAAATGTTTTAGGCTCGAGACTAAATTGAATAAAAGTAAAATTTTGTGATTAATTTTGTAAAAATGTGGAAATAACCAATTTGCATGAAATGGATTATTTTATTATTTAAAATTGCAAAATTGAATGAAATTATTAATTTAGATTAAGATCAACTGAAAAATCAATGAAAATAGAAAATTTCCAAAGTGCCCCTGAATCTTGATATTTCTGCAAATTTAACCAGGTAAGTTCGTGTAACTTAATTATGTGATATAAGGAAATATAAGTTGATGGTACGTGAAATATTGATATGATGAATTAACTGCTTTATGTTTATGAAGAAACGGCAAGTGAATGATATTTATCATGACATGAAAATATGTGATTATCTTTAATATGTTAATACAAGGTAATTAAGTATGATGAAACGAGTAATAAATTCAAGAAAGACATGACGAGAAAAAATGAATATCTTTAAGGGGCCATATGTTTGATTTTGATTGGTTTCAAATATAAATATTGAATTAAAATAAAATGTCTGATAAATAAATTTGTAATTCCAGTAATGCCTCGTACTATTCCGGCGTTGAATACGGGTAAGGGTGTTACATTTAGTGGTGTCGAGCTTAGGTTTAGTCGGTTCTCGGACCAACGTAATATGTATGAAGTCTAGAAATGTATGCCATTATTAATATATAACTTAAGATAATGTGATTTTTCCAGACTTTGATGATATTTGAATCACTATTATTCAAACTTTATCATTATTATATGTAATTTATTAATTATGTGTGATAAGTATTTTAAGGTAAGTGTTTAGTAAAATGATAAATTTAAGATTGGGTACTGAAAATTGAGACCGATCATCGAATCAATTATGGAATATTGAATATTATTTTGAGTCTTGAATTGAATTGTGAAGTTATCTGAATATTGTTATGTGTATTGCATTAAACTATGAAATTATTGATGTAATGAATTATCGCAATATCGTGAAAAACGATTGAAATAAGAAGTGAAAATAGAATGAACTGAATTTAGAAAGTTATTTAAATTACGTGGCTCAATTATGAATTATTTGAATATTTGAAGGTAAATTAAATAAAGAAAATATGTGAGTAATTGAAATGTATATTGATTGGAAAGTAATTAGTGATTTTAAATTTGATTGGACAATAAATTAAAAATACGAATTGAATAAAAATGCATTAAATTATGAATATGTGTAAATATATGAATCGTGTATTGATTGAAAAGTGGTTGGGCTGAATTGAAGTATGATTATATGTGAATATTTGCAATCTTGATTAGAAAATGGAAAAGTGAATTTGAAATAAAAAAATGATTTGAATACCCTATTAACTTATCGACTAGATTGGATACAAATGGCATGCCATAGGATTTGTGATGTGATGAGGAGATTTGAGGCTCGGCCGAGGTGATAATCTGTATTATATTCTTCGGTTTATCCAGAAGAGGCATTCAATATCGGTGTGTTTGGGAGGATATGATATATTGGTGTGTTTGGGAGGATATGATATACTTGGTGTGTAATGGAGGATTTCATTATTTTGGTGTGATTGGTTGGAATCCAGCGTATCCGTCAAAGTCCGAGTCTTGTTAATAGGGGTAGATATGAATATTAAGTGAAATTAAAATGAGAATTGATTTCCTATTAACTTGTCGGACTAGTCGGATATAATTGGCATGCCATAGGATTTGGAAGAGTACGGGATTTATCGGCTTTGCCGATCGTGCACTTTATGTGTCGTAAATCAGGCACTCTATGTGCCGTATCAGGCACCTCGTGTGTCGTATCAGGCACTTTATGTGTCGTATCAGGCACCTCGTGTGTCGTATATCAGGCACTTTATGTGTCGCATCGGGCACCTCGTGTGTCGTGATATCGTGCACTTTATGTGTCGTGTCGGGCACCTCGTGTGTCGATCGGAGCACTTTATGTGTCGTATTTTAGGCACCTCGTGTGTCGATACTCGATCAGTACTATGTGTACGCTTTAGGCACAATGTGCCGTCTTGGTGTGTTTGGGTTGGAACTCAGTGTATCCATCAAAGTCCGGATTGTTAATAGGGTGAATAACTAAAAAAAAAAAAAAAAAAGATTGATTGAACTATTGAAAATATGAGAAAGAAATTATGAGTTGAATTGTGAATCGAATTGAAATGTGAGATTTGAAGCATGAACTTAGGGTTCATGAATTTGCTAAAATATCGAATTATTGATATTGAAATCAATTGAATAAATGAAATGAGAAAATTGAATGAATTTGATCGATTGAACGATGAAAAAGTGGAATTATGAATTAAAATCGATATATGAAATTGACAGCTTGAACCAAAGGTTCATAATTTGATTAGATAATATAGATGATATATGATGCTATTTGATGAAAGTCTATTGTTGATGTATGAAATTAAAGTATAAATTAACACATATAATTTATATTGTTACATGTTTGATATTTATTATTTATTATTTATTATAATTTTATAATTTGAATTATGATAATACCACTGAGTATCGATATAGACATGCTCAATGTACGATTGTATTATTATAATTCAAATTATTTAATATTAAATGTTAAATTTAAATTATGCATATAGTAAGTGAAGTATGAGGTAAGTGTTATTGTTGAATTAAATGGAAATTGAATTAAGTGATAGATAAGTATTAGTATTGAATTGTATAATGATGAGAAAGTGAAATTAAATTTAGTTGTGAATAAATTGAAGTGAAATTGGAATTGATAAAAAAAAAAAGTAAAAGTAAGTAATTTTCGTTATAAAGTATGTTCGCAATATTGAATTAAAAATAAATTACAAACTGAAAGGATATGGAATGGATATAAATGATAAGCTAGATAAATATGTGCACAAAGGAGCTATAGAATTATAGAAATAATGAAGTTTTTGATCAAAATAACAAGGAAATTTCGAGGACGAAATTTTTTTAGGGGGGAAGAGTTGTAATGTACCAATTTTAAATAGTGTCGAAACAATGATTCGAGATCATTAAATCTGACAAAAGTTAGAAAATTTTGGTAATCGATAATTATAAGTTAAGTGTGATTTTACAAATATTTTAAAATTAGTGAATTTTGTGAACTGAAAGAATTAATGAGAAAAATTGGGCCAAAAACGAGGTATTGAGACCTCGAATTCATAAAGTGAGCCATAAATATTTTCAAAAATATTTATGGAGTGTCATTAAGCTATTATTACTTTCGTTAGAAAATTTTAACGTTTGGGTAGGAAATTAAATGAAAAGGACTAAACTGAAATGAAAGTAAAAGTTAAATTATAGATTAAAAGAAATTATGAAGGATCAAAATGGTAATTATACCATTTTGCATAGTTGAGGCGGTTAACGCAAGAAAATCTGAGATTTTTTTTAAAAGTATATTATTATATTATATTATATTATATTATATTATTATATTATTATAATATTATATTATATAATAATCCAAAGAAAAAAAGGAAATAGAAACAACAGAAAAAAACGAAGCAGAGAGCAGGGGAAGGAAAGAAAGAAGAAGAGAAGAGAAAGAAGAAAAAGGGAGAAAATTGGAAAATTTCCAAAATTAGCTAAATAAAAAGGGGATTAAATTGAAATATCTGGAGAATTCTCTTCAATTCTCTTCATTTTCTTCAGCTGAAAAACAGTCATGGAAGAGAGTTTAAGTTGGTTTTCATACTCAAGCTTCATGTAAGTTTAATACTTGCTTTCTCCTTGAAATTTCTATGTTTTTGGACTTTCTACAATTGAGTCCAACTTATTAATTCATTAGTTTATGATTCTATGGTTAATTTTTAAATTTGATGTTGATTAGTGCTAAAAGAATATGATGAATAAATATTGATTTGAAGCTTTAATTTTGTTATATGATGATTTTATCAAGTGAAATTGATGGAAATTGGTTTTAGGACCTAATTGTGAAATAACTGAAATTAAGGCCTAGTGTTAAAATTTTGATTTTCAAAAGTTACTGAAGTAGTTTAAAATGATAGAGAAAAGTATTAAATGAGAAAATTAGCTTAATGGAGGGGTTAATTGAGCAAGGATTGAATTGTATGAATTGTGGAATTAGGGACAAAATAGAAATCAACATGTTACACTAAAGCAGTTTTGGACAGCAGCAGTTGTCTAACTTTGAAAAATCACCGAAAATTGTATAAATAGAATTAGAAGTTGACTGAGATATGGAATTAAATCTTATTGAGTCTATTTTCATATAAAAGAAACAGAGAAAGCAAAGGAAGACTACATTTTGAGATATTTAAATTTTTGTAAGACTGGTTTAGAATAACTTCGTGACCCCTGTTCTTACTTTAGAAATTCACTAAGAATTGTATAAAAATAATTTGGGAACATATTTTATATCGTTAGATTCCTTAATGAGCCTAGTTTTATAAGAAATAAACCATAACATCATATGAATTCTATATAAAAAGATAATTAATTTTTAGTGAAGAAGGGTCGGAACTGCCAGACAGCAGAACAGGGGTGACTTTAAAGAATAAACTGTACTAATTGGCTAAATCAAAAATTCTGAAAATTTTATGGCAAGAAGATATGTGAGTCTAGTTTCAGGAAAAATTAACGGTTCTTCATTTGGAGTTCTGTAGCTCTGGAAATAAATAATTTAGTGACTATAACTCAAATGGACAGTTTTGAATCTACTTATGAGTAATTAATGAAATTATTGATAATGTTACTTATAGCATGTTATATACATTAAGGAAGTGGAATGGAGAGGAGGAGGAGGAAAATATGTATGAATATTTAAGTAGTATGGCTAAATTGAAATGTTTTAGGCTCGTAGACTAAATTGAATAAAAGTAAAATTTTGTGATTAATTTTGTAAAAATGTGAAATAACCAATTTGCATGAAATGGATTATTTTATTATTTAAAATTGCAAAATTGAATGAAATTATTAATTTAGATTAAGATCAACTGAAAAATCAATGAAAATAGAAAATTTCCAAAGTGCCCCTGAATCTTGATATTTCTGCAAATTTAACCAGGTAAGTTCGTGTAACTTAATTATGTGATATAAGGAAATATAAGTTGATGGTACGTGAAATATTGATATGATGAATTAACTGTTTTATGTTTATGAAGAAACGGCAAGTGAATGATATTTATCATGACATGAAAATATGTGATTATCTTTAATATGTTAATACAAGGTAATTAAGTATGATGAAACGAGTAATAAATTCAAGAAAGACATGACGAGAAAAAATGAATATCTTTAAGGGGCCATATGTTTGATTTTGATTGGTTTCAAATATAAATATTGAATTAAAATAAAATGTCTGATAAATAAATTTGTAATTCCGGTAATGCCTCGTACCCTATTCCGGCGTTGAATACGGGTAAGGGGTGTTACATTTAGTGGTGTCAGAGCTTAGGTTTAGTCGGTTCTCGGACCAACGTAATATGTATGAAGTCTAGAAATGTATGCCATTATTAATATATAACTTAAGATAATGTGATTTTTCCAGACTTTGATGATATTTGAATCACTATTATTCAAACTTTATCATTATTATATGTAATTTATTAATTATGTGTGATAAGTATTTTAAGGTAAGTGTTTAGTAAAATGATAAATTTAAGATTGGGTACTGAAAATTGAGACTGATACTGAACTGAATTATGGAATATTGAATATTATTTTGAGTACTGAATTGAATTGTGAAGTTACTGAATATTGTTATGTGTATTGCATTAAACTATGAAATTATTGATGTAATGAATTACTGCAATACTGTGAAACTGATTGAAATAAGAAGTGAAAATAGAATGAACTGGAATTTAGAAAGTTATTTAAATTACGTAACTGAATTATGAATTATTTGAATATTTGAAGGTAAATTAAATAAAGAAAATATGTGAGTAATTGAAATGTATATTGATTGGAAAGTAATTAGTGATTTTAAATTTGATTGGACAATAAATTAAAAATACGAATTGAATAAAAATGCATTAAATTATGAATATGTGTAAATATATGAATCGTGTATTGATTGAAAAGTGGTTGGAACTGAATTGAAGTATGATTATATGTGAATATTTGCAATACTGATTAGAAAATGGAAAAGTGAATTTGAAATAAAAAAAAATGATTTGAATACCCTATTAACTTATCAGACTAGATTGGATACAAATGGCATGCCATAGGATTTGTGATGTGATGAGGAGATTTGAGGCTCGGCCGAGGTGATAATTCTGTATTATATTCTTCGGTTTATCCGAAGAGGCATTCAATACTGGTGTGTTTGGGAGGATATGATATATTGGTGTGTTTGGGAGGATATGATATACTGGTGTGTAATGGAGGATTTCATTATTTTGGTGTGATTGGTTGGAATCCGCGTATCCGTCAAAGTCCGAGTCTTGTTAATAGGGGTAGATATGAATATTAAGTGAAATTAAAATGAGAATTGATTTCCCTATTAACTTGTCGGACTAGTCGGATATAATTGGCATGCCATAGGATTTGGAAGAGTACGGGATTTATCGGCTTTGCCGATCAGGCACTTTATGTGTCGTAAATCAGGCACTCTATGTGCCGTATCAGGCACCTCGTGTGTCGTATCAGGCACTTTATGTGTCGTATCAGGCACCTCGTGTGTGTCGATATCGAACACTTTATGTGTCGCATCGGGCACCTCGTGTGTCGATATCGTGCACTTTATGTGTCGTGTCGTGCACCTCGTGTGTCGTGTCGTGCACTTTATGTGTCGTATTTTAGGCACCTCGTGTGTCGATATCGATCGTCAGTACTATGTACCGCTTTTAGGCACAATGTGCCGTCTCGGTGTGTTTGGGTTGGAATCTGTATCCATCAAAGTCCGGATTGTTAATAGGGTGAATAACTAAAAAAAAAAAAAAAAGATTGATTGAACTATTGAAAATATGAGAAAGAAATTATGAGTTGAATTGTGAATCGAATTGAAATGTGAGATTTGAAGCATGAACTTAGGGTTCATGAATTTGCTAAAATATCGAATTATTGATATTGAAATCAATTGAATAAATGAAATGAGAAAATTGAATGAATTTGATCGATTGAACGTATGAAAAAGTGGAATTATGAATTAAAATCGATATATGAAATTGAAAGCTTGAACCAAAGGTTCATAATTTGATTAGATAATATAGATGATATATGATGCTATTTGATGAAAGTCTATTGTTGATGTATGAAATTAAAGTATAAATTAACACATATAATTTATATTGTTACATGTTTGATATTTATTATTTATTATTTATTATAATTTTATAATTTGAATTATGATAATACCAATTTGAGTATCGATATAGACATGCTCAATGTACGATTGTATTATTATAATTCAAATTATTTAATATTAAATGTTAAATTTAAATTATGCATATAGTAAGTGAAGTATGAGGTAAGTGTTATTGTTGAATTAAATGGAAATTGAATTAAGTGATAGATAAGTATTAGTATTGAATTGTATAATGATGAGAAAGTGAAATTAAATTTAGTTGTGAATAAATTGAAGTGAAATTGGAATTGATAAAAAAAAAAAGTAAAAGTAAGTAATTTTCGTTATAAAGTATGTTCGCAATATTGAATTAAAAATAAATTACAAACTGAAAGGATATGGAATGGATATAAATGATAAGCTAGATAAATATGTGCACAAAGGAGCTATAGAATTATAGAAATAATGAAGTTTTTGATCAAAATAACAAGGAAATTTCGAGGACGAAATTTTTTTAGGGGGGAAGAGTTGTAACAGCCCAATTTTAAATAGTGTCGAAACAGTGATTCGAGATCATTAAATCTGACAAAAAGTTAGAAAATTTTGGTAATCGATAATTATAAGTTAAGTGTGATTTTACAAATATTTTAAAATTAGTGAATTTTGTGAACTGAAAGAATTAATGAGAAAAATTGGGCCAAAACGCAGGTATTGAGACCTCGAATTCATAAAGTGAGCCATAAATATTTTCAAAAATATTTATGGAGTGTCATTAAGCTATTATTACTTTCGTTAGAAAATTTTAACGTTTGGGTAGGAAATTAAATGAAAAGGACTAAACTGAAATGAAAGTAAAAGTTAAATTATAGATTAAAAGAAATTATGAAGGATCAAAATGGTAATTATACCATTTTGCATAGTTGAGGCGGTTAACGCAAGAAAATCTGAGATTTTTTTTAAAAGTATATTATTATATTATATTATATTATATTATATTATTATATTATTATAATATTATATTATATAATAATCCAAAGAAAAAAAAAAAGGAAATAGAAACAGAAACAAAACGAAGCAGAGAGCAGGGGAAGGAAAGAAAAGAAGAAGAAAGAGAAAGAAAGAAAAAAAGAGAAAATTGGAAAATTTCCAAAATTAGCTAAATAAAAAGGGGATTAAATTGAAATATCTGGAGAATTCTCTTCAATTCTCTTCATTTTCTTCAGCTGAAAAACAGTCATGGAAGAGAGTTTAAGTTGGTTTTCATACTCAAGCTTCATGTAAGTTTAATACTTGCTTTCTCCTTGAAATTTCTATGTTTTTGGACTTTCTACAATTGAGTCCAACTTATTAATTCATTAGTTTATGATTCTATGGTTAATTTTTAAATTTGATGTTGATTAGTGCTAAAAGAATATGATGAATAAATATTGATTTGAAGCTTTAATTTTGTTATATGATGATTTTATCAAGTGAAATTGATGGAAATTGGTTTTAGGACCTAATTGTGAAATAACTGAAATTAAGGCCTAGTGTTAAAATTTTGATTTTCAAAAGTTACGAAGTAGTTTAAAATGATAGAGAAAAGTATTAAATGAGAAAATTAGCTTAATGGAGGGGTTAATTGAGCAAGGATTGAATTGTATGAATTGTGGAATTAGGGACAAAATAGAAATCAACATGTTACACTAAAGCAGTTTTGGACAGCAGCAGTTGTCTAACTTTGAAAAATCACCGAAAATTGTATAAATAGAATTAGAAGTTGACTGAGATATGGAATTAAATCTTATTGAGTCTATTTTCATATAAAAGAAACAGAGAAAGCAAAGGAAGACTACATTTTGAGATATTTAAATTTTTGTAAGACTGGTTTAGAATAACTTCGTGACCCCTGTTCTTACTTTAGAAATTCACTAAGAATTGTATAAAAATAATTTGGGAACATATTTTATATCGTTAGATTCCTTAATGAGCCTAGTTTTATAAGAAATAAACCATAACATCATATGAATTCTATATAAAAAGATAATTAATTTTTAGTGAAGAAGGGTCGGAACTGCCAGACAGCAGAACAGGGGTGACTTTAAAGAATAAACTGTACTAATTGGCTAAATCAAAAATTCTGAAAATTTTATGGCAAGAAGATATGTGAGTCTAGTTTCAGGAAAAATTAACGGTTCTTCATTTGGAGTTCTGTAGCTCTGGAAATAAATAATTTAGTGACTATAACTCAAATGGACAGTTTTGAATCTACTTATGAGTAATTAATGAAATTATTGATAATGTTACTTATAGCATGTTATATACATTAAGGAAGTGGAATGGAGAGGAGGAGGAGGAAAATATGTATGAATATTTAAGTAGTATGGCTAAATTGAAATGTTTTAGGCTCAGAGACTAAATTGAATAAAAGTAAAATTTTGTGATTAATTTTGTAAAAATGTGGAAATAACCAATTTGCATGAAATGGATTATTTTATTATTTAAAATTGCAAAATTGAATGAAATTATTAATTTAGATTAAGATCAACTGAAAAATCAATGAAAATAGAAAATTTCCAAAGTGCCCTGAATCTTGATATTTCGCAAATTTAACTGTAAGTTCGTAACTTAATTATGTGATATAAGGAAATATAAGTTGATGGTACGTGAAATATTGATATGATGAATTAACTGCTTTATGTTTATGAAGAAACGGCAAGTGAATGATATTTATCATGACATGAAAATATGTGATTATCTTTAATATGTTAATACAAGGTAATTAAGTATGATGAAACGAGTAATAAATTCAAGAAAGACATGACGAAAAAAATGAATATCTTTAAGGGGCCATATGTTTGATTTTGATTGGTTTCAAATATAAATATTGAATTAAAATAAAATGTCTGATAAATAAATTTGTAATTCGGTAATGCCTCGTACTTATTCCGGCGTTGAATACGGGTAAGGGGTGTTACATTTAGTGGTGTCGAGCTTAGGTTTAGTCGGTTCTCGGACCAACGTAATATGTATGAAGTCTAGAAATGTATGCCATTATTAATATATAACTTAAGATAATGTGATTTTTCCGGACTTTGATGATATTTGAATCACTATTATTCAAACTTTATCATTATTATATGTAATTTATTAATTATGTGTGATAAGTATTTTAAGGTAAGTGTTTAGTAAAATGATAAATTTAAGATTGGGTACTGAAAATTGAGACCGATCATCGAATCAATTATGGAATATTGAATATTATTTTGAGTACTGAATTGAATTGTGAAGTTACTGAATATTGTTATGTGTATTGCATTAAACTATGAAATTATTGATGTAATGAATTACTGCAATACTGTGAAACTGATTGAAATAAGAAGTGAAAATAGAATGAATCGAATTTAGAAAGTTATTTAAATTACGAATCGAATTATGAATTATTTGAATATTTGAAGGTAAATTAAATAAAGAAAATATGTGAGTAATTGAAATGTATATTGATTGAAAGTAATTAGTGATTTTAAATTTGATTGGACAATAAATTAAAAATACGAATTGAATAAAAATGCATTAAATTATGAATATGTGTAAATATATGAATCGTGTATTGATTGAAAAGTGGTTGGAACTGAATTGAAGTATGATTATATGTGAATATTTGCAATACTGATTAGAAAATGGAAAAGTGAATTTGAAATAAAAAAATGATTTGAATACCCTATTAACTTATCGACTAGATTGGATACAAATGGCATGCCATAGGATTTGTGATGTGATGAGGAGATTTGAGGCTCGGCCGAGGTGATAATTCTGTATTATATTCTTCGGTTTATCCGAAGAGGCATTCAATACTGGTGTGTTTGGGAGGATATGATATATTGGTGTGTTTGGGAGGATATGATATACTGGTGTGTAATGGAGGATTTCATTATTTTGGTGTGATTGGTTGGAATCCGCGTATCCGTCAAAGTCCGAGTCTTGTTAATAGGGGTAGATATGAATATTAAGTGAAATTAAAATGAGAATTGATTTCCCTATTAACTTGTCGGACTAGTCGGATATAATTGGCATGCCATAGGATTTGGAAGAGTACGGGATTTATCGGCTTTGCCGATCAGGCACTTTATGTGTCGTAAATCAGGCACTCTATGTGCCGTATCAGGCACCTCGTGTGTCGTATCAGGCACTTTATGTGTCGTATCAGGCACCTCGTGTGTCGTATATCAGGCACTTTATGTGTCGCATCAGGCACCTCGTGTGTCGTATATCAGGCACTTTATGTGTCGTATCAGGCACCTCGTGTGTCGTATCAGGCACTTTATGTGTCGTATTTTAGGCACCTCGTGTGTCGTATACTGATCAGGTACTATGTACCGTTTTAGGCACAATGTGCCGTACTGGTGTGTTTGGGTTGGAATCCGTGTATCCATCAAAGTCCGGATTGTTAATAGGGTGAATAACTAAAAAAAAAAAAAAAATTGATTGAACTATTGAAAATATGAGAAAGAAATTATGAGTTGAATTGTGAATCGAATTGAAATGTGAGATTTGAAGCATGAACTTAGGGTTCATGAATTTGCTAAAATATCGAATTATTGATATTGAAATCAATTGAATAAATGAAATGAGAAAATTGAATGAATTTGATCGATTGAACGTATGAAAAAGTGGAATTATGAATTAAAATCGATATATGAAATTGAAAGCTTGAACCAAAGGTTCATAATTTGATTAGATAATATAGATGATATATGATGCTATTTGATGAAAGTCTATTGTTGATGTATGAAATTAAAGTATAAATTAACACATATAATTTATATTGTTACATGTTTGATATTTATTATTTATTATTTATTATAATTTTATAATTTGAATTATGATAATACCACTGAGTATCGATATAGACATGCTCAATGTACGATTGTATTATTATAATTCAAATTATTTAATATTAAATGTTAAATTTAAATTATGCATATAGTAAGTGAAGTATGAGGTAAGTGTTATTGTTGAATTAAATGGAAATTGAATTAAGTGATAGATAAGTATTAGTATTGAATTGTATAATGATGAGAAAGTGAAATTAAATTTAGTTGTGAATAAATTGAAGTGAAATTGGAATTGATAAAAAAAAAGTAAAAGTAAGTAATTTTAGTTATAAAGTATGTTCGCAATATTGAATTAAAAATAAATTACAAACCGAAAGGATATGGAATGGATATAAATGATAAGCTAGATAAATATGTGCACAAAGGAGCTATAGAATTATAGAAATAATGAAGTTTTTGATCAAAATAACAAGGAAATTTCGAGGACCAAATTTTTTAGGGGAAGAGTTGTAACAGCCCAATTTTAAATAGTGTCGAAACAAAGGATTCGAGATCATTAAATCGACAAAAAGTTAGAAAATTTTGGTAATCGATAATTATAAGTTAAGTGTGATTTTACAAATATTTTAAAATTAGTGAATTTTGTGAACTCAAAGAATTAATGAGAAAAATTAGGCCAAAAACGAGGTATTGAGACCTCGAATTCATAAAGTGAGCCATAAATATTTTCAAAAATATTTATGGAGTGTCATTAAGCTATTATTACTTTCGTTAGAAAATTTTAACGTTTGGGTAGGAAATTAAATGAAAAGGACTAAACTGAAATGAAAGTAAAAGTTAAATTATAGATTAAAAGAAATTATGAAGGATCAAAATGGTAATTATACCATTTTGCATAGTTGAGGCGGTTAACGCAAGAAAATCTGAGATTTTTTTTAAAAGTATATTATTATATTATATTATATTATATTATATTATTATATTATTATAATATTATATTATATAATAATCCAAAGAAAAAAAAAAGGAAATAGAAACAGAAACAAAACGAAGCAGAGAGCAGGGGAAGGAAAGAAAGAAGAAGAGAAGAGAAAGAAGAAAAAGGGAGAAAATTGGAAAATTTCCAAAATTAGCTAAATAAAAAGGGGATTAAATTGAAATATCTGGAGAATTCTCTTCAATTCTCTTCATTTTCTTCAGCTGAAAAACAGTCATGGAAGAGAGTTTAAGTTGGTTTTCATACTCAAGCTTCATGTAAGTTTAATACTTGCTTTCTCCTTGAAATTTCTATGTTTTTGGACTTTCTACAATTGAGTCCAACTTATTAATTCATTAGTTTATGATTCTATGGTTAATTTTTAAATTTGATGTTGATTAGTGCTAAAAGAATATGATGAATAAATATTGATTTGAAGCTTTAATTTTGTTATATGATGATTTTATCAAGTGAAATTGATGGAAATTGGTTTTAGGACCTAATTGTGAAATAACTGAAATTAAGGCCTAGTGTTAAAATTTTGATTTTCAAAAGTTACTGAAGTAGTTTAAAATGATAGAGAAAAGTATTAAATGAGAAAATTAGCTTAATGGAGGGGTTAATTGAGCAAGGATTGAATTGTATGAATTGTGGAATTAGGGACAAAATAGAAATCAACATGTTACACTAAAGCAGTTTTGGACAGCAGCAGTTGTCTAACTTTGAAAAATCACCGAAAATTGTATAAATAGAATTAGAAGTTGACTGAGATATGGAATTAAATCTTATTGAGTCTATTTTCATATAAAAGAAACAGAGAAAGCAAAGGAAGACTACATTTTGAGATATTTAAATTTTTGTAAGACTGGTTTAGAATAACTTCGTGATCCCCTGTTCTTACTTTAGAAATTCACTAAGAATTGTATAAAAATAATTTGGGAACATATTTTATATCGTTAGATTCCTTAATGAGCCTAGTTTTATAAGAAATAAACCATAACATCATATGAATTCTATATAAAAAGATAATTAATTTTTAGTGAAGAAGGGTCGGAACTGCCAGACAGCAGAACAGGGGTGACTTTAAAGAATAAACTGTACTAATTGGCTAAATCAAAAATTCTGAAAATTTTATGGCAAGAAGATATGTGAGTCTAGTTTCAGGAAAAATTAACGGTTCTTCATTTGGAGTTCTGTAGCTCTGGAAATAAATAATTTAGTGACTATAACTCAAATGGACAGTTTTGAATCTACTTATGAGTAATTAATGAAATTATTGATAATGTTACTTATACCATGTTATATACATTAAGGAAGTGGAATGGAGAGGAGGAGGAGGAAAATATGTATGAATATTTAAGTAGTATGGCTAAATTGAAATGTTTTAGGCTCAGAGACTAAATTGAATAAAAGTAAAATTTTGTGATTAATTTTGTAAAAATGTGGAAATAACCAATTTGCATGAAATGGATTATTTTATTATTTAAAATTGCAAAATTGAATGAAATTATTAATTTAGATTAAGATCAACTGAAAAATCAATGAAAATAGAAAATTTCCAAAGTGCCCCTGGATCTTGATATTTCTGCAAATTTAACCAGGTAAGTTCGTGTAACTTAATTATGTGATATAAGGAAATATAAGTTGATGGTACGTGAAATATTGATATGATGAATTAACTGTTTTATGTTTATGAAGAAACGGCAAGTGAATGATATTTATCATGACATGAAAATATGTGATTATCTTTAATATGTTAATACAAGGTAATTAAGTATGATGAAACGAGTAATAAATTCAAGTAAGACATGACGAGAAAAAATGAATATCTTTAAGGGGCCATATGTTTGATTTTGATTGGTTTCAAATATAAATATTGAATTAAAATAAAATGTCTGATAAATAAATTTGTAATTCCGGTAATGCCTCGTACCCTATTCCGGCGTTGAATACGGGTAAGGGGTGTTACAGACAAAGTTTCGGTAAGCGAGAAAATCCCATCTGAACCTTAAGAATAAATTAGGATACAAGTGACATGTCACTAGGAACCCATGTGAATATGTAATTACGTGATTTATGTGTTCTGGGTGCTAGTCTAGTATGTTCTACTGGTGGCTAAGTATACCAGCATATGTTGCTGATACTTGATAGCTTGTGTGAACAGCACCGAGTAGCTACGTCTTAACTGACAACTTGTATGAGCAATCCCGAGGATAGCTCGAGAACGAGCCTATATGTGTTATGAGATTTGTAGTAGCATTGGCTACTTATGTGGCACTTATGTGCAAGAATTCTGTGTATCCGATAGTATTCCATGTGGTTCAATGGGTATGTCAAATATGAGAAAGTATGTGAATATGTTATGAGATGGTACATGTATGTATGGAAAAATCAAAGGAAAATGGATTCAGTATATGATGTGTTATTGGTAAGAATGTGATTGAGTAAGTTATGCTCATGAAGTTTAATGACATTTATGTTGATATATGTTATGTCATATGATGAGTTATCGGTAAGAATGTGATTGAGTAAGTTGTGTTTTTAATGGCATTTATGTTAATATATGTTAAGTTACTTATATGTCATATGTATGAATAATATTTTGTATTATTTGCATATGAACTTACTAAGCTATATAGCTTACCTCCTTTCTTTCTCTTATCTTATAGTGTTACCAAGCTAGCTCGGGATTGGAGATCGTCGGAGATTCGGATCACACTATCAAACCCTCCCATTTTGGGTATTTATGACCTTAGTATTTTGAAAGTATGACATGTATAGGGACTTAGTCACTTTGTTATATGTGTTTTTGTGATTGTAGCCAATGTGTTGGCTTGTGATTATCAAAGGCTTGTTTTGATATTTGGCCATGTAGATTGGCTTATTTGGGCTATCATGGTTGTAAACCTAAATATATATATATGCCAATGTCATTGGTGATATGGTCATGCTATGCTTGGTGAATGATGGAAATGTGATTTATGACATGAATGTGAAATGTTTGGCAACGTGGTCTATTGAAGAGATTATAAAGTAGTGTACAATTAGGTATCTTGAAAACAACCAATTGTGGCTTAATAATTGTTGTGAGTATGATAGATGTTGATATTGGGTTGGCATGTGTTGGTCATAATTGTTGATGTTTTGGTTGTCTAAGTATGTTATGTTTTGTGCCATTGAATTGGTGTAAATGTATATGTGAATAAGGGTGGCAAATGGCTTGGTAAATAGCCTTTATTTTGTCCACATGGGTAACACACGGGCGTGTGTCTAGGCCGTGTGTGACACACGGTCTGCCCCACGGGCATGCGTTCCAGCCGTGTGTCCCCCGCACCATAATTTTCAGAAATAAAATGTTTAGAATTGAGCACAAGGGTAGAGACACAGGCGTGTGTCTCAGTCGTGTGTGCTACATGGCCTAGCACATGGTCGTGTGGCATGGCAGAGTGGCACAAGTTAGAGAGCACCCTAAATCGAGCACGGTCTGAAGCATAGGCGTGTCCCAGGGTCACACGGGCGTGTCCCTTAGACCACACGGGCGTGTGAGCCCTGCAGTTAGCAAAAATTTTCTAAGTTTTGTAAAAATTTCCTGAGTTCTTGGTTTACTCCCGAACCACTTCTAAAGTATGTTTTGGGCCTCGTAGTGTAACAGCCTGATTTTAGCTAAATCAGAACAGTGGTTTCGGAACCACAAATTTGAAACAGTAAAATTATTTTAATATTATTTTTGGTGTTTACAGTATGTTAATTGATATGTATGAATGTTTTATGTGAAAATTTTATTGTTTGCGTGCTCGATTTGATAAAAGGATTTAATCGCGTAAAATGCAAAAATGACTTGCTATTTGTTGAAGTGCTATATTGCTATGTTCTTTTTAATATGGAGGCCTTAAAATGAAATTAGGCCATTAAATAATAGCATGGACGGTAGTGGACAACCATTATAAAGCATTTAAAATATTTCATTACGATTAATAAGGTAATTAAGTTAATAAATGATAATATAATAAAACAAAAATTAAAATGGCCATGCATGTTGCTCATCTTTTGACTGAAGCAACAACATATTAAGAAAGAAAAGAGCAAGCTAGGTTATGCCTTGGTTTTCTTTAATTATGGTATGGATTTTGTTCGATTTTTGATAATTTTTACGTTTTTTAGATCGTTGCTTCGAATACTAGCTAGCCCATGCTTAAATTTTTGAATTGGTTGTGGATTTTGTGATTTTCCATTCTTGATAGCTTGAGATTTTTTTGGTTTGATGATGAAAAATAAATCTTTGTTGATAGAGTATTATGTTTAATTATGTGATTTTTGATAAAAATGTGTATTAAGGATTAAATTGTGAAATTTGAAAATTAAGGGGTCAAAATGTAAAATAAATGAAAGATATGGACTTATATGAATTAATGGAATATTCGACCAAGCATGTGCATGAGGAAATTATGTATATTTTGTGTTTTGTGAAATAAGGACTAAAATGTCAAACTGTGAAATTATAAGGGCCAAAGTGTAAAAAGGCCTAATTATGTATTTGTAGATTGAATTGATTAAATGTGTGATTAAATTAGTGAATTTTGTATTAATTTAGATCAAGGAAAGAGGAAATCAGATTTGGATTGGGGGAAATCAAAAGTTGTCGAATAGTCGTTCCGGTCCATTCGTGTCTATACGAGGTAAGTTCATAAGTAAATAAATGTTGTTAAATTCGAATGTATATGTTTTAAATGTTACTGAATTGGTAGTATATATTTGACATATTGTTGAATTTATATAAGCATGGTATGACTTGTATCGAGCTCGAATTAATCGAATTACTACGTTCGAAAGCCCCGTATGAACCATAGGAATAGTATAGGATACGTAACCATAGGAATAGTATAGGATACGTATGTCATGACATTAGGATTTTCATTGTGTAATCCATGTAAGACCATGTCTGGGACATTGGCATCGAAGTGAGAAAACATGTAAGACCATGTCTACGACATTAGCATCGTATATGATTCGTGTAAGACCCTGTCTGGGACAGTGGCCTCGATATGTGATCGCATGTAAGACCTTATCTGGGATACGGCAATGTACAAGAATATTAGGATTTCCGTGTATCCTTAAAAATTTTGAATGGTTTAACGGGCAAAGACATGGCAAGACCGGATGTCAGTTCGATTTAAACGGTTCAGGTATGTATTAAGTTTGTACGAACTTTGAAAGAAAAGGTAAGTGTTGATGATTAAAGTGATTATGTGAACTTTAAGAGAATCGGGATTATATATGTATATGGAATTAATTAGGTTTGGTTGTTTCGAAATGAATTATGAATGTTCTTGTGTTAATTTATTTACTTATGGCTTGCTAAGCTTTCAAAGCTTACTTTGTATATTCTTTCACTGCTTTATAGATATTTAAAGCTAGCTCGAGCTTGGGATCGTCGAGGAACGTCATCCACTATCGATATCTATTTTGGTACCTTGAAGGAAAACTTGTGTTTATGACATATGGCATGTATAATCTAGCTTGATATGGTTGGTTTTGAATTGTATATATATAGCTATGTGAAAATGGCTTGATCATGATGCTACTATGGTATATATATTCAGTCAGACATCTACTAAGCTTGAACCCAAATCTGAAAGGTGTAATTTTGTGGGGTATCCGAACGAAACCAAAAGATATTATTTCTTTAATCCCACTGAGAACAAAATGTTTGTTACTCGGATTGGTGTCTTCCTAGATAGAGAATTTATTTCTAGAAAAGGAAGTTGGAGAAAGATTGAACCTGAAGAAATTCGAGAATCACAAGATACCACTGAACCAGACATAGAACAATAGCAAATTCCACAAGAAATTAAGGAACAAGTAACTGCTGTAGAAACACAACCACCGCGCAGATCTTTAGGAGAACACCATGCACCTGAGAGATATGGATTTCTCATTACAATGCATGGTGATGTTCTTCTTATAGATCAAGATAAGCCGAGGACTTATCAAGAAGCGGTGATGACCCCGGACTCTGAGAAATGGCTTGAGGCCATGAGATCTGAGATGGATTCCATGTATGAAAACCAAGTATGGACTTTGATTGACCCACTCAAAGGGGTTAAACCTATAGGTGCAAGTGGGTTTTCAAAAAGAAAACCAACATGGATGGAAATGTACAAACATACAAGGGGTGATTAGTCGCTAAACGTTTTCACCAAATTCATGGTGTTGACTATGATGAAACCTTTTCTCCTGTAGCTATGTTTAAATCCATCAGGATCTTGTTCGCCATAGTTGCATTTCATGATTATGAAATGTGGCAGATGGACATCGAAACAGCTTTCCTTAACGGGAAACTTGAAGAGGATGTGTACATGACACAACCTGAAGGTTTTGTCAATCCAAAGGATGCTAGAAAGATATGTAAGCTACAAAGATCCATTTATGGATTAAAGTAAGCTTCTCGAAGTTGGAATCTTCTTTTTAACGATGCAATCAAAGAGTTTGGTTTTATCAAAAATGAAGATGAATCATGTGTTTACAAGAAAGTTAGTGGGAGCACTATCACATTCTTGGTACTGTATGTGGATGACATACTTATCATGGGAAATGACATACCTACCTTACAGTTTATTAAGACTTGGTTAGGAAGTTGTTTTTCTATGAAGGACTTGGGCGAAGCCACTTACATCTTAGGAGTCAAGATCTATAGAGATAGATCAAGACGACTACTAGGTCTAAGCCAAAGTACATACATAGATAAAGTGCTAAAAAGTTCCAGTATGGAAGAATTTAAGAGAGGATTCCTACCTATGAGACATGGTATTTCACTCTCAAAGGAAATGTGTCCTTCAACTCCACAAGAGAGAGAACGCATGAGTAAAATTCCAAATGCTTTCACTATTGGATATATCATGTATGCCATGTTATGTACCCGTCCGGATGTCTCATATGCCTTAAGAATATCTTTAAGTACTTAAGAAGAACTAAGGATACGTTCCTAATATATGGAGGTGAGGAAGTTCCAAACTGACAAGGACGATTCTCGATCACAATCAGGTTTTATGTTTTGCCTTAATGGTGGTGCTGTGAGCTGGAAGAGTTCAAAGTAAAGTATAGTAGCAGATTCTACAACAGAGGCCGAGTATATTGCAGTCAGTGAGGCAGCAAAAGAAGCGGTTTGGATCAAGAAGTTCATTACTAGACTAGGGGTTGTGGCTTGCATATCAGATGCTATAGAACTCCAATGTGATAACAATGGAGCCATTGCACAAGCTAAAGAACCCAGATCACACCAGCGATCCAAACATATACTTAGGCGCTACCATCTTATTCGAGAGATTATCGATCGAGGGGATGTAGAGATATGTAGAGTATCTACAGATGATAACATTGCTGATCCCCTGACCAAGCTTTTGACAAAGCAGAAGCATGATCGACACAATGTCGCTTGGTATTAGATATATGAGTGATTGGTCTTAGTGCTAGTGGGAGATTGTAAGAGTATGCCCAAAGATCAATCATGAGATGGTTGTACTAACATGCTTGATTTACCATATTTATTAATATAAAGTATTATCAATATTATTTCAGTTTTTTTTCTGTGTGTATAAATAAATTGTTTTATAATAATGTCCTGAGAATAATATGATTATTCTTAAAAGATCCTTAGTCAAGTATTATTGTTGACTAGGACAACAATAATGCATTAAGACTAACATGTAGTTGATTGATGATAAAGAGTTGTCATTGATATGAAGTGTCAAAATATATGCATGAATATGTGTGTTAGAGAACAACATATTGGACTAACCCGCTATGAGTATGTTTCTTGGATTATTACGTAATTGTCACAACATTATTCATGGTGATTAATATGTATATGATCCTCAGACTTGAGATCATCATTATCCCAACATCGTGAGTTGTATATTTTCATATAGTCAAACGTACACCATAACTGGTAGTTCTATAAAGGCTGATGTTGGATATTCTACAATCTATGTAGAGGGATATGGTTGATCAATATAGGATAAGTCCCTCCTACATAATAGGAGTAATATCTTAGGCCACTTGATTAAGTGAGACTAGAAATACATGGCCATGCTGAAGTAAGTTGATATTGTAACATCCATAAATTAGGGGTTCGGCATTTTGTTCTATTCAGTGTGTTTGGCTAGCTAAGTTAGTTGTTTGGGCATGTTTGGGGGTCCTGGGGGGCTCGGGTTCAAGCTAGAGCTTTCGTAAAATTTTCCTTTCTGGGCAATCAAAGGGGAGAGCTAGTGGAAGCAGGCCTTATGAATAATTGGTTGCATTTGGATGCCACAAGTAGCAAGGTGGCCTAGTGGTTGGCGTCATAAGGGAGCATGGAAGGGGGGAAGAGTGTTCGAATAGCATCTGCTGCAACAAGGGCTTCATTTTTTGTGCTCAAGGTGGGGAAGAGGCTGTATTCGGCTGGGACTCTACCAAGGAGGAGTTGAATGGGTCAAACAGGTTTGAATGGTTGGTGTAGAGGAGATTGAGGAGTTGTGCAACATCCCGAAATTGGGCCTCGTAGGATTGGGCCCAATGGGCCTTAAGCATAGTAGCATTTAAATTTTTGGAGAATAAGAGACCGGCTTGTTGGACCTATTAGATAAGTGATTTTGGAAGGTTAGAGGGCTTCTATGAAGTCCCGGGATCAAACTTTGGCTTTAGGGAAATTTTGGTTTTAGGTGAAAAACCCTGGGAGTTAGTAGGTAGGCTTTAGGAATAAAATATGGAGGAAAATGACACAAGTGGAGTGTTTGGTATAGTGGCAAAGTGACGCCACATAAGAGACAAGGGAGTGACGCCACAAGGAAGGAAGGAGGCCCAAGGTTCAAGTCTTGGCTCCTGCATTTTGGTTTTCTTTTTACATGGACCTTAGTATTTAGCTATATATTTATATTTAGTTGCACATGGTTTAAGACACAAGAAGAGCTTGTGGCCAAGTGGTTAGCGGCGTGGATTATGTTGCAAGGGAGCCTGAGTTCGAATCTCATGAGAAGCAAGGGAGTATTTATTTTACGAATTGGACGGGAAGAGTTTGAGTTGGATTTAAACTCTGCTGATGGAAGGATCCCACATCAAAAATGATACAAAGAAGGAAGGTGAGAAGCTAGCTATATATATAGCATTCTAGGAGGAGGATGAATACACCTTGGAGGGCGTTTGGGCACAGGAGTGGTCGGAGCGCAGATTAGTACCAGATTCCTATCAGGTGTGTAACTCTCTCTACTCTAGTTGTAGAGCGACAAATGCCGAAATGCCGGTCACGGAATAGTAGCCACACGAGTGTGCAAGTGCACGTGTGGGGCTTCGACGCGATAGTTAAGGCCATCAGTAGTATACTTATGGGTTGAGGCTGCTTGGGCCAAGATGGGCCAAAGTGGGCCTAATGGGCCGTGGGCCCAATTGAATAAAATTGTATGATGGTGTAGTATATAGTGAACTAGACTAGGTGAATCTCATATATGTGGCTAGATTTGTATTAGGTGGGCCACACGAAGTGTGGGGCCCGAATGGGTCGAATCGGGTTTTAGGCCCAATAGTCCTAGTCGATGAAAAATGGTAGCTGAGTCGCTCAGGGTGACATTAGGCCTTCGGAAAGGCCATTGCAGGTGTGAAATTACTGAAATACCCTTGATAGGTAAATTACGAAAATACCCTTGTTAGGTAAAATTACGGTTATACCTTTAGAGGTTGATTAGCTTGATTATGTTGTATTATGTCTATCTGATTTTGATGGTAATTCATGTTATACTTATATTTGATATATGTTTTGCATACATGTCATACTGCATACACGAATTATTATGTCATGACATGTTGCATGGTTTGGGGTATGATGAGAAGAGGGAGGAAACATGATCTCTTTTAGACTGTCACCAGTGGTTAGGTACCACAAGTGGGTTGGCCCCACATATGATATTTTGTGACTAAGTCCCAGTGGTTTGGAACCACCAGTGGTTTGGTACCACATATATTATTTCTATGACTCGTCCTAGTGGTTTTATACCACAGTGGATTGGCCCCGCATATACTCATTAAGGGATTGTCACTAGTGGTTCGGTACCACAAGTGGGTTGGCCCTACGTATTATATTTTGTGACATTTGTCACCAGTGGTTTGGCACCACATATATTATTTCTGTGACTCGTCCCAGTGGTTTGGTAGCATAGTGGGTTGGCCCCACATATATTCATTAAGGGATTGGCACCAGTGGTTAGGTACCACAAGTGGGTTGGCCCCACATATGATTATTTGTGAAATTTGTCACCAGTAGCAGTGGTTAGGTGCCACCAGTGGCTAGGTGCCACAGATATTGGGTAGATTCCGGAGATATGGAGGATGGATACTAGGTTGATTGGGTTGCATTACATATATGCTTAATATATGATTGGTGTGAGAGCTCAAAGCTCAACTAGACGGGGATTTACACACTGAGTCTCGGTGATTTACCCCCTCCGTTAAATTTTACAGGTAATTCTTAGACCGCGGATATGGAGCTGAGGTGGACTCGAGGTGGCCATGCATTACGATTGCTTTCGTAAACTTCGTTTTAATTTGAACTTATTTTAATTCGGGATTTTATTTTGTAATAAGGCCACTATTACTTTAAATTTGGTATTTTATTTGGTTTAGTTTTTAATTTGGTTACTGCCTATTATTATTAAATGTTCAATACAAGAATTTCCTAAACCCTTAATAATTGTTTTCCAAAATGTTAAATAAAGGATTACCAGCGAATAAATATTTAAAATCGAAATTTTTAACAAACGCGCAGATTTTAAACAATCGTTTCTTGTGACATGTCAGATTCGGTCATAACTTCTAGGCTGAGTTTGGGGTGTTACAATTATGGTATCAGAGCCTAGGTTCAAAAACTCGATTGTGAGTCTGGGTTTAAAAATATTTTCAAAGGATGGTTTGGAAAATGGTTTAGAAAAATATATATCTGTTTTTTTTTTTGGAAGTATGGCACCCGATTCTCTGCCGCCAATTTGCACTGTAAGTTTCCTGATACTTTAATTTGCTATATGTTGTATTTCTGGTATCAATTCCGTGTGTCTGGTTTGGATGTGATGTTCGGATATAGAGTTGGTTGCGTATGAAATATTTGTCTGCTTTAATGGCTAAGTGTTTTTGAGTAGGTGTAGGAGTTCTAAATTCTAGTTAAAAGCATATTAGGGTTATTGGAATCAGAGTGCGCAGCGTGAGCGTAGCGTTGTAGGTTAGGTTGTACGACTGCACCTGTAGTTGGAAATTTCGAGGACAAAATTTCTTTAAGGAGGGTAGATTTGAAACATCCCAAAATTGGGCCAAGTAGGATTGGGCCCAATGGGCCTTGGGCATAGTAGCGTTTAAATTTTGGAGAATAAGAGAACGGATTGTTGGACCTATTAGATAAGTGATTTTGGAAGGTTAGAGGGCATCTATGAAGTCCTGGGATCAAACTTTGGCTTTAGGGAAATTTTGGTTTTAGGTGAAAAGCCCTGGGAGTTAGTAGGTAGGCTTTAAGAATAAAATATGGAGGAAAATGACACAAGTGGAGTGTGTGGTGTAGTGGCAAAGTGACGCCACATAAGAGACAAAGAAGGAAGGAGGTCCAAGGTTCAATTCTTGGCTCCTGCATTTTAGTTTTCTTTTTACATGGACCTTAGTATTTGGCTATAGATTTATATTTAGTTACGCATGGTTTAAGACACACGAAGAGCTTGTGGCCAAGTGGTTAGCGACGTGGATTATGTTGCAAGGGAGCCTGAGTTCGAATCTCATGAGAAGCAAGGGAGTATTTATTTTGCGAATTGGACGGGAAGAGTTTGAGTTGGATTTAAACTCTGCTGATGGAAGGATCCCACATCGAAAAGATACAAAGAAGTAAGGTGAGAAGCTAGCTATATATATAGCATTCTAGGAGGAGGATGAATACACCTTGGAGGGCGTTTGGGCACAGGAGTGGTCGAGGTGCGGATTAGCACCAGATTCCTATCAGATGTGCAACTCTCTCTACTTTAGTTGTAGAGCGGCAAATCCCAAAGTGCCGGTCACGGCAATAGTAGCCACACGAGCGTGCGAGCGCACGTGTGGGGCTTCGACGCGATAGTTGAGGCTATCAGTAGTATTCTTGTAGGTTGAGGCTGCTTGAGCCAAGATGGGCCGAAGTGGGCCTAATGGGCCAGTGGGCCCAATTGAATAAAATTGTATGATGGTATAGTATATAGTGAACGTGACTAGGTGAATCTCATATACGTGGATAGATTTGTGTTAAGTGGGCCACACGAGCGTGTGGGCCCGAATAGGCCGAAATCGAGTTTTTGGCCCAATAGTCCAGTACGACCGAAAATGGTAGCTGAGTCACTCGGGGCGACATTAGGCCTTCGAAAAGGCCATTAAAGGTGTGAAATTACTAAAATACCCTCGATAGGTAAATTACGAAAATACCCTTGCTGGGTAAAATTACGGTTATACCCTTAGAGGTTGATTAGCTTGATTATGTTGTATTATGTCTATCTGATTATGATGGTAATTCATGTTATACTTATATTTGATATATGTTTTGCATACATGTCATACTGCATACACGAATTATTATGTCATGACATGTTGCATGGGTTGGGGTATGATGAGAAGAGGGAGGAAACATGATCTCTTTTAGACTATCACCAGTGGTTAGGTACCACAAGTGGGTTGGCCCCACAAATTGTATTTTGTGACTAAGTCTCAGTGGTTTGGAACCACCAGTGGTTTGGTACCACATATATTATTTTTGTGACTCGTCCTAGTGGTTTGGTACCACAGTGGGTTGGCCCCACATATATTCATTAAGGGATTGTCACCAGTGGTTAGGTACCGCAAGTGGGTTGGCCCCACGTATTATATTTTGTGACATTTGTTACCAGTGGTTTGGTACCACATATATTATTTCTGTGACTCGTCCCAGTGGTTTGGTAGCATAGTGGGTTGGCCCCACATATATTCATTAAGGGATTGTCACCAGTGGTTAGGTACCACAAGTTGGTTGGCCCCACATATGATTATTTGTGACTTTTGTCACCAGTGGTTTGGAACCACCAGTGGTTAGGTACCACCAGTGGCTAGGTGCCACAGATATTGGGTAGATTTCGTAGATATGGAGGATGGATACTAGGTTGATTGGGTTGCATTACATACATGCTTAATATATGATTGGTGTGAGAGCTCAAAGCTCAACTGGACGGGGATTTACACACTGAGTCTCGGTGACTCACCCCCTCCGTTAAATTTTACAGGTAATCCTTAGACCGCGGATATGGAGCTGAGGTGGCCATACATTACGATTGCTTTCGTAAACTTTGTTTTAATTTGAACTTATTATAATTCGGGATTTTATTTTGTAATAAGGCCACTATTACTTTAAATTTGGTATTTTATTTGGTTTAGCTTTTAATTTGATTACTGCCTATTGTTATTAAATGTTCAATACGGGAATTTCCTAAACCCTTAATAATTGTTTTCTAAAATGTTAAATAAAGGATTACCAGCGAATAAATATTTAAACTCGAAATTTTTAACAAACGCACAGATTTTAAACAACCCTTTCATGTGACATGCCAGATCCGGTCATAACTTCTAGGCCAGGTTTGGGGTGTTACAAGTTGGACTTGGTCAACCATTTCAAATGGTGAAAGGGGAGTGAGTGGGGGAGAAGATCAAGGGGAAAATTGTGGGTGTGGGTGTGTGAAGTGTTTGGCCGAATGTGGGAGAGATGCCTAGGGAGCATTTTTGATTTTTGCTAGTAGGTGTGTGTGCTGATTTTCTTTTGTTCTTTAGGCATTTTCAACATTCGGTCATAACTGGATGTGGGAGTTTCGTTCTTCAAGTGTCATTTGAGAGAGAGTAAAACTGAAACCCATTTTAGAAGTCCTTTCTTTCTTTTACATTTTCGGTCATCTTGTTTCACTTCTTCTTTACCAAAACCGTAGCACACTCTTACTTCTTCTCTTCTTTTTTTCATTCTCTTCAAACAATTTCGTTACTTGCTGATTGCTTGAATAGTATTAGTCAACCTATTTTCTTAACCTTTCCTTGCTATAGCCGAAACTCCTACTATTGTCTTTCTTCTCCAATATTCTACTTTATTCTTCTACTCTTGTCAAATGCCAAACATTCCTCTCTGTCTTTCCCTTTTCTTGATAGTAGTCAATTAGTCGTAAGCTAATTTTGGAAAGACCCTTTTACTCTTTTTATGTTATCTTTCTTTCTCCTCTTCTCACATCTTCTTCGCTAGAGCTCCTCTATTAATTAAATTGTCCCTTTCACATCTTCTAAAGCAGTTTCTTTGTGTTGTGTTTCGAGCCAAATTGTAGAAGTTGGAAACGGAGGGTTCTTTGATCGTTAGTTCTAGTTGCTTATCTGATTCGGCTGTGATCACAAGGTATAGTATTTGTGCTTTTCTTTCTCTTCTTTTTGGTCTTAGGTTGTGCATAGCCAAAGTGGCTATTTCTCTTAATCCAAGTTCTCGGCTAATTTCTTTTTCTTCTCTCATCACGCCATAGCCGAATCTGTAGAAGGTCGGTTCCTCGCTGAGCAAGGTAGGGAGTTCTCTCTCTGGTTTAATGTCGACTTCTCTCGTTTCATTCATTTGCTTTAACCGAATCTACAACTTTGTTTAGGTCGAATATCATTTGGATCAAGCAACTCTCATCTTTGCTTATTGATCTTTCAGAATTCGGGGAGTGGTGGTAAGAGCTAAAACCCCTTGTTAGACAACGGTTGGTTTCACTGTGATACCTTACTGATCGAATTCTCTTCATGGAGGCAAGAAATAACCAGACTAAGGAGGGTGCACTAAAGGAGCCCAAGGGAAGCAGACTCGTACCCTCTATTCCTAAGTTTAAACATCGTAGAGTGTCAGCGGTTCGGGATTTTCGGCCGGACTATGGAAGGGAGCCGACATCTGTTTGGGATAGGCAAATTGCTGTTGTTCGTGCTAGTGAGGGCGACGATGAGCAAGAGTGTATAGTTCTTCGCGTAGTCAGGTGTGTAATCTCACACCTTTATTTCGTTTCGTTTGTATTATACTATGTGTCGGCTAAAAGCCGAATTACCCTTAACGAGAATGCAGTTGAGATACCCTAGTGGGTAAGATCGTAGACATACCAGGTAAGTAAAATTTATGATTATACCATTTGGATAAATTAGTATGATTGTACGTGGGTTCTGGTTATCTGATGTACATTGATATATGTATGCATTCACCACATTATGATGATATAACATGATGCATGGGAAAGGGATATTGATTGATCGAGGAAGTCTATTTCAGTGGCTCTACCACATATTTCGGTGACTCTGTCACATTATTTTGGTGGCACTGCCAAAATTTCGGTGATGAGCAGCGTGACTGCCATCGAGGCGTGCAGCAGATGAGGGTTGATTGTAGAAATCCCCACCGGTGTGTTTTGGCTGGAATGGGTGATGTGTAGCGGATGGATTATTAGGTTGGGCTGGGTTGCATTGCATTCATTATCTGCTATACCATGCTAACAGGGCTCAGGCCTAGATTGTCTCCGTAAGGGCTAAGGCCCAGTTCGTTTCTGTATGGGCTTAGGCCTAGTTAATATTCGTGTAGGGGATTACACATTGAGTTCTCATAACTCACCCCTCTGCTTAATTTCACAGGTAATCCCTAGCTTTGAGGATTTGGAGCCGAGGTGGACTCTGTGGTGTCCATACATCGTTTCGTTAGTAAAAACCGTTTTACATTACTTTAAATTTAATTTTATTTTTGGGATTATGTTTTGTAATAAGGCCTCTTGGATCTTATTTTGGTTTTTAGCTTTTAATTCGGTTACTAATTATTTTTAAATGCTCAACTCGGGATTTTCTAAAACACAAATCATGGTTTTTCCAAAAGAAAAATGTTATAAACGATTACAAACTAAAATTGATAAAACTCTGGGTATTCTTAAATGGCGAAAACAGTTTCCAAAATATCATGTCTCCACAAGTATTCAAATCTGAATTTCATATCCAAAACAGTTTTCAAAATAATAACAATTCTTTTTCCAAAGAAATGGACATTAAGTTAAGTCGTGTTTTCTTCAACGAGCAACGAAACTCAGTAATTTCAAAAGAGATGCAACATTTTCAACAAACAACATTTCTAAATAATCGCTTAGCTTTTAGAACAAATAACTAAATTGAAGTTTTGACTTTTTAACGAACGACTAGTTTTTAAACAACCATTCCATGTGACATGCCAGATCCGGTCGTAACGTCTAGGCCGGGTTTGGGGTGTTACAGATATGAAATGTCATACTAATTTGTATATCACAGTCTACTCAATATATCAAGAAACATGGGATGGACTATGCAAGTGTGACTATTCCATGACTTGTGTCTAGTCCAGAGATAAAGGACTTAAGGATTAATGCATGAAAGGTTAATCACAAAAGGTTATGTCGAATCATGACTTCTTGTAACTTAGGTAGCAATGATGCATTGCTAGATGCCACTCATTGTTTGAAACATTAGAAACGTTCTAGTATTACTGCTAACATTACAAGAACCTACAGGGTCACACCCTATGGTTGAGATGAACGGAAAAAAACATAGTTGGTATTGTGTTTGGTTGTCACATGAATTAAATTAATTAAAGAATTAATTTAATTGGGAAATCAAATATTGAACATATTATATGTACAAGGATGTTGTACACATAATGAGAACATAGTTCTATTAATATATGAATTTGGTTCGTAAATAAATTTAAATAAATATAGTTTATCGAAATCCTTGTTATAATTAATATAATTATAATTTTCGGATATAATTAATGTAATTATAATTTTCGGTTAAAATATTATTATATATATTTATTTTAATTATTATTCATTATACCAATTATAAAAGGTAATTGGTTAGGACAGATTTTAGAGAAAAAAAAAACACTAAAAATTGCTTGTGAGGTCTAGCAGCCGTCAAGCAAAGAAACCTCCAAAACAATTTTGGAGATTTCTTTCGTTCATAGTCAAACCGGGTGGAATACGTAGAGGCCGACATCGGAAAAAGGTTGCGGCTTGATTCGACAGTAGATCAAAACTCTTGTTACCGAGGCGTCACTGTCTACTCAGATTGAAGTTTCGGTAATTTCAAAACCTTTATTTCACCCCGATCCGTTCCTCACACATGGATTCATGGTTTGGATCACTGGAATTAATTTTATTTTACTGCGCCATGGGGGTGCCGGCGATCCAACACGAAAGGCACCTCGATTGCTAGTGTTGGTAATATCAGACTGAACCGAACCAAGTACAGACATTATGGTAAATGCCACCTCGGTGATTGTAGATTGAATGTTCGAGCCTGTTTTAAATATGGATCGTTAGATCACTTTATTCGCGAATGCCCTGAGTTGGTTGAACAAGACACGATGCAGAATACGAGGCCGAGTAATACGGCAGGTCGAGGTAGACCACCCAGAAACACGAGTAATGTGAGTGGTAGCTAGAGGGGGACTAAAGACACTGCTGTTAGATCTGAGGCTCACGCACCTGCCAGAGCTTATGCTATTCGCACTCACAAAGAGGCTTCGTCTCCAGATGTTATTATCGGTACGTTCACTCTTTATGATACTAGTGTTGTTGCATTGATTGATCCTAGGTCGACTCATTCTTATGTATGTGAGACTTTAGTATCTAGTAAGACTTTGCCTATAGAGTCTATTGAGTTTGTGATTAGAGTATCGAACCCCTTAGGCCGGTTTGTTTTGGTTGATAAAGTATGTAAGAATTGTCCGTTGATGATTTGAGATTCATGTTTCCCAGCTGATTTGATGTTGTTTCCATTCGATGAATTTGATATAATTCTGGGTATGGATTGGTTAACGTTGCATGATGCTATTGTGAACTGCAAATGGAAGACTATTGATTTGCGATGCTAGAATGATAAGATAATTTGGATTGAGTCTAATGATCTGAATGGTGTACCGACAGTGATTTCTTCGATGTTAGCTCAGAAATATGTGAGAAAAGGTTGTGAAGCTTACTTTGCCTACGTGCTCGACTCTACAGTGACTGAAAAGAAGATTGAATCAGTACCAGTTGTGTGTGAATACTCGGATGTATTTCCTGAAGAGTTAGTGCGTTTACTGCCGATCCGAGAGGTAGAGTTTGGTATTGAATTAGTTCCGGGAACAACTCCGATATCGATAGCTCCGTATAGAATGGCACCGACCGAATTAAAAGAATTGAAAGCTCAATTGCAAGAGTTGATAGAAAGAGGTTTTGGACGACCGAGTTTTTCTCCCTGGGGTGCATCGGTTTTGTTTGTTAAAAAGAAAGACGGAACTATGAGAATGTGCATCGACTGTCGACAAGTCAATAAAGTGACCATCAAAAATAAATATCATCTGCCACGAATTGGCGATTTGTTTGATTAGTTGGAAGGGGCTATAGTGTTTTCAAAGATAAATTTGAGGGCGGGTTACTATGAGCTGCGAATTAAAGACTCCGATGTGCCGAAAATTGCTTTCCGAACTAGGTATGAACATTATGAGTTTCTGGTTATGCCTTTCAGATTAACGAATGCACTTGCTGTTTTTATGGATCTAATGAATCAGATCAGACCTTTAGACCGTATTTGGATCGATATGTGGTTGTGTTTATAGATGACATCTTGATTTATTCCAGAGATGAATCCGAGCATGTTGAACATTTGAGAATAGTGCTACAGACTTTGCGTGATAAATAGTTGTATGTGAATTCAGTAAATGTGAGTTCTGGTTGCGCGAAGTTAGTTTTCTGGGACATGTTGTGTCAGCATCGGGTATTAGAATTGATACGAGCAAGATTTCTTCAATAATAGATTCGAAACCTCCGAAAAATGTATCTGAAGTCCGTAGTTGGAAACACAAAAATTTACGTGTTTTTACATGCCCTTTTTAACTTAAAATCATGCTATTTCGATTAAATTCTTGTCGAAAAATAATTAAATATTATAAAATAATTAAATTGTGTAAAAAATATGAACATGATGAATTTTAATTAATTTTATAGTTAATTTTGATTAATTTTGACTATTTTTGACAGATTCGCACAAAGAGCGAAATTTGGCTCGATAGACATTGCTCGAAGAATAAACCCGAGAAGCAATTTGAAGTATCGAGGCAAATTTATTTCAAGCCAAAGACGGTCCGATTATGAATATTAAATCATAATATAATTAATTTTAATTTATTCCCAATTTAATTTGGGCTAAATAAATTATTATTAATTAATTATGGAAAAAGGGTCTAGTTAAATCGCACCGAATTCAGTGAACCGAACCAGCCACCACTTGGGCTACCAGAACCGTCCCTATGCTGACCCAAATCAGCTTATTAATAGATTTGTCAAAATTAAGCTTGCAAAGAAGCCCTTGAAGACTTGTCAAAATTGCATTCAACCCCCTCCACAATAAGTGGCTTTGTAGATTTGCTCTAAGCCATATTTAGCAAAGTTGAAGCCATCAATGTAACACCCCCAGACCCATCCCAGACGTTATGGCCGAATCCAGGAATGTCACATCAAAGGCATAATTCAAAACGATTTTCCTAAGTTAAAATCTAAGACCTAAAAGCCCAAAATCCTTGAATCTTATTAAGTAACGATAAAAGCCCATTTTATTTTAAGTATTTCGAAAACCATGTTTAAACCTAAGAAATTTATTCCGGTTTAATAACTAAGTAACAGTTGAAACAACAAAACTCAAAATCCAAAGTCAAATCAGAGTACAAGTCCTTATTACAACCGACGAAAATAAAGTAATTAAAATCATGTTTTTTTTACACAAATAAAGAAAACTTCTGACTATCTTGTAGGGTGGCCATCTCCGAGTCCTCTCCCACGCCGAGCCGTTTACTGAGGATCACCTAAAATATTTAATTAAAGGACGGTCAGTTTTGAAACTCAGTGTGTACGACCCTTGGTAACCAATCAACATGCAATTATCACATTGGGCCTAAGCCCTATCAAAATCGGTGGTCTTGGGCCTTAGCCCACAATGACCTCATATCACATCAATATCACATAATACAATGCACCCATCCCAAATCCAACCCTGCACTCCATTTCCCTTCCAACCCTACACTCCTGTGGGGATATAAATATCAAGCCACCCATCCCTACACTCCAAAGGTAGCACCAACAGCGGCACTACTCTACGTTGCAACAAGGCTATTAAGCATATAATGGGCTTAAAGCCACCAGTGGATCTACGGTCATCAAGCGACTATGCGATCCTCACATATCTTCCTCCGTATCATCAAACCCACCCAAATGCAACATATATTTATGAATACAACATACACAATTTCACACATTAAGAACTTAGGGGTATTTTAGTCATTTCACTACCCAGGGGTATTTTCGTAATTCTACCGTGCAAGGGTATTTTCATAATTTTCCAAATCGGGGGTATTTTCACAATTCTGCAAATGAGGGGTATTTTGGTAATTTTACAAATCAGGGGTAGTTTATTAATTTTACAAATCAAGGGTATTTTAGTAATTTTACAAATCAAGGGAATTTTTATAAATTTTACAAACCTCGGGTTTTAGTTATGAACTTTGGCCCATTAACAAGTCCTTACGGCTAAAGTGAACAGACACTATGCACCAGGTAGGATCCTAGAGAAGAGGAGGTGGGTCGCTATGACCGCTTAAGTACCATGCTCTCCCTAGATCCAATCCTAGACATGCATATGTCCATTGTCACACTCTAACCCAGCGACTTGTCCTCGGACATGTTTAATTATTATATTAAGTCTTATGCAGTTTAAAAGTTGTTTAGAACTAGGCCTAAAGTCTATTAAAACCCTAGCATACTTTTCTACGACCCATAAGGCCCATTAAGCCCATTTCACGTTCATATAGCCCAAATCACATCCTTATGGCCCATTAGGCCCAGACCTAATTCATATGGCCTAATAGGCCGAAACTAATTCCAGATCATGTAACATGCATGACTAACTCAATTCATATAACCAAATCAATCAATTTCATCAACTTAGCCTCAAGGCCCACCAGGCCCATTTAGCCACTTTCAGTTTTTCAGCTTTCCGGCATTGCCGATATCATGTGTGTAGTGTTTGTACACACCTGGTTACTGCGACGTGCTATACTATCCTTGGTCTTGAACCTACAACCAACCAACCTTCGATCAATCACCAATACTAAATCAAAATATTTACCAAAAGCCGAAGCCTTACCGTAACCTTACCGTGTGCCACCGGGTTCTAATAGCCCTTCCTTAGCTACTAATCACGAGTATCCCCTAGATCTGCACTCACACATACACCATCAAACTTCAAGTGACTCATAATCCACACAAGTCACCCCTATAGATCATACTCACATTCGGCCATTTACTTAAACCATAATCGAGTTGAGTACACTTACACTTTGCTAACGATCCTTACAACGCTTGCAATCTCTGGACCTTACCCTTTTTAATGCAAGATTAATGACAATGAGAAGTTAGATAGCCCTTCGGCTTTTAACAAAACAAACTAAAGGGGGTTAACTGAACACTTACCTAATCCACCTTTGATCCTGCGGCCTAGATAGCTACTGAACGAGATTCGGCTTTTTACCTTGACTGATAGTAGATAACAATCGATTTGTGATGGAGGAAAACAACAAAGATTCGACATTAAGAGGGATTTCGATAAGAGAAGATGATGATACTTCGGCAATAAAAGAGTTTGGCTATGCGAGAATTCGACAAAAATGGATTTGGCTAAAGGAGATTTCGGCAACAAGGCAAGGTATTTTTGGTTGTGGAAAAATAAGGTTTCGACAAGGAAAAGAAAAAGAATGGAAAATTCGGCATTACCTAGGACCCGAGAATCGACACACGCACATTTATATAGCCTATAGCCGGAACTTAGCCACCCCTAAAGTCCAATTCGGCACCACTTCATCCACTACTCATCTCCTAATTTTCCTCCATGGTATCTCCCTTATCCTTCTCCTAAATTCTCTCTTCTGATCACTTCTCCTTAAAGTCCCTTTACACGCCACTTCCAGCCTTCTAGAAGCCTAAAATTAAACTCCAAAATAAAGCTAAGCTAGCACTTGAACCTTAGACCTTCCTGCATGCATATGTTGCCACCTCTCTACACCCTAGTGGCGTCAGTTAGCCACTTCACCAGGGGCTTCTTTGTGCCATTTTTCACTTATTTTTATCTAAAAGCCCACTACTCACAACCGTGATTCCTTAATTAATTAAATTAAAAATCCTCCACCACAAAACTCGAACCCAGAGCTTCTCCTCCAAATTCATTAAACCTTTAAAGTCGTCATGTCATTTGTCATTTTCTTGTTCACTTAAAAAAAATTTTATGAGACCCAAAGCCCAATAGGTCCAATTCTACTAGGCCCAAATTCAGGGCGTTACAATCAACTTTGTCACATAGATGGCCAGCCAAGGGGGGTCTCTTTAGCTA
Organism: Gossypium bickii; assembly: GCA_025503065.1. Lineage (NCBI taxonomy): Eukaryota > Viridiplantae > Streptophyta > Magnoliopsida > Malvales > Malvaceae > Gossypium > Gossypium bickii. The sequence continues at coordinate 25,859,937 of CP106714.1, read as the reverse complement.
ATGGAATTTGCTATTTTTAGCAGCCACAATAAGCTATAAAAGCCACCCCTTGCTGATCATTCAAGGCATCCCTCATCCCTCATCTCTCATTCACATCTCTTCTCTCACAACTTTTTTGTCCTCTCTCATTTCTTCTCTCATTTTCCAATTTCCTTGCTCTTGTGCTGATTTCTCCTCTTGGGAAAGGGGTCTTCTCCAGCCATTTTGGAGGAGCAATTGAGTGTTTGTAACAGCCTTGATCGGCGAGGACAATAAAAAAAGAATAACGGAGCAATCTAGCCAAGCCACGAAAAACCATCGGATTTGATTCTTGCTCCCTATCTCTTTAATTTTTGTTGTTTTTATGATGAACATATCCATGAATATTTATGTTGTTGGAATGGTTAATTGAATCAACTTAGCTTGAATTTAATTCGTGTTGGGTTGATTGCATTTCGTCCTCTTAAATTATTAAAATTGTGTTTATACTTTTATAGGCCTCGGTAAAATGCTTGATTAAGTAAAATCATGCCTAAGTTATTCTGGCATTATAATTGTTTAGATTAACTAAAGAATTAATTATTTAAACGCATTAAAATTGTAATTAATGGACACAGTATTTAATCAATGCATGTTTAATTCTTCTAAGGTATCTGAAGATTACATTAACATTGTATTTGGCGATACATATGCCTTGCATAACTTGCAAGATTTTTGTCATTAAACTGTTTCAGGGTAAGGATACTTTGTTACCTCACATAGTCTTTTATATGCTTGTTAGGTTGAATTAATCGTTTGAATCGACATAGGAATATGCGAGAGATTGTTTAATTTAATAAGTATGTATGTGCAATGACTTGTTTACCTTTATAAATCTGTTTAATCATTTGAATTTACATAGGAATATGTACAAGAGATGAATGGATTTTTTATTTGTAAATGTGTTCATAAGTTAGCAAATTACCGAGTTGTCGTGATTTATTCGTAACAAGTATAAGCATAAGTTTAATAATTCTAAGTTAAGAAATGTAATTAATCCAACACAATTATATCATCTTGATTAAAAATAGCTTTTAAAATCGTGCATTAGAACTTTATTTTATTTTATTTTACTTTGTTTTCTAGTTTTTAATCACTTCCCAAATCCAAATATTTTTCCTTCACCAAAGTGTTTAAACTTACTTTCATAAATAATTCTTTTACAGTCCCTGTGGGTACGATACTCGACATTTACTTGTCACTTTATTACTTGTTGCGATTGTGTACACTTTCACATTTCCACTGTTCTAAGTTTTTGGCGTCGTTGCTGGGGACTCTTTTTCAAAAGCCATTATTTGTGAACTTGTTAGTCTTACATTTTGGTTTAATTTTCTGTTCAATTTTTAACTTAATTAATTTTTCTGTGATTATTTCAGGTGTTTATGAGTATTGACCAGATTATTGACTTACTCACTATAGACCCTGAGATAGAACGAACCTTTCGACAGCGAAGAACACAAGCGAACCAGAGAAGGATCGAAGAGATGAACTTTGAGAATATGAATCAAGGAAACGGAGCAAATCTTGCTCAGAATCCTATCCTTATTGTTGATGATAGGGATAGAGCTTTCCGACAGTATGCTGTGCCAGTATTTAATGATCTTAATCCGAGTATTAAAAGACCCGAAATCGAGGCACAACAATTCGAGCTAAAGCCAGTCATGTTCTAGATGCTTCAGACTATGGGCCAATTCAGTGGAATGCCTACTGAAGATCCTCATCTTCACTTAAGACTATTTATGGAAGTGAGCGATTCTTTCAAGTTAGCCGGAGTTCTCGAAGATGCCTTACGATTGAAATTGCTTCCATATTCACTAACGGACAGAGTTCGTGCCTGGTTGAAGTCATCGCCACCGAACTGCATTTCTACATGGCGAGAATTAGCCGAGAGATTCCTGATGAAGTATTTCCTGCCAAGCAAGAATGCTAAGCAGAGGAATGAGATCACTATCTTCCACCAAATAGATGATGAGTCCTTGTATCTAACATCCTGATTTAGGGTCTAGTCAGAATAGTGGTGCGAGACCACAAATCTGAGGTAAATGTATGAGTTTTAAGGTTTATGCTATGTTTGCATGATAGTGTGAAAGTTTCATGAAGCAATTTTGTTAAATTGCAGTTAAATTGTCCAAAAGGACTAAATTAAAAAAATTGCAAAATGTGAGATTCTAGAAGCTATTTGTGTGAAATTGCTTTAGATTATCAATTAGAGGTCCTTAAAGAGAAATTTTTCCAATTTCTAATTTTCGGACAAATTGGGCATGGATGAGTTAAAATAGAAAGTTTGTCAAAAAATGCCATTTTGGTCATTTGACAATTAAATGATTAAAATGGGAGAAAAGATGGCAAAATTCATTCATCTTCTTCTCCAAGGCTACCGAAAATTTAGAGAAGCCATTGTTAGGGCTCTTCAACTGTTCAAGCTAGCTAGTAATTATATTCTAGCTTCGTTTTTGATATTCTTCGTATTTTTGAAGTCCTAGTAGCATGAGTAAGCTATTTTTAGCTATAAGATGAGCTAAAATGGATGTTCAAAAATGTACCCATGTATGACATGCATGTATTTTGATGTTTTATGGAAGAATATGAAAGCTTGATGTAGTAGAAACATCTTTTGCTAAGTGAATTCCATGAAAAATGCATGTAGGGACCAGTTTGTGAAAGTTTTGCGTTTGGTCATACATGTGTGATTTAGTAAGAATTGATGATTGCTTTAGTTGAGTAAATGATTCGACTAAGCATAAAAGGGCTAGAAAGTTGAATGAAAATCACTTTACGAGCTTTGGGGCAAAAGTTTAAATATGAGAAAGCTTAGGGGTAAAATGGTGATTTTGCTAAAGCATGAGATAAGGGTCAATTTTGTGTATTGAATAAGTTAATTTATTCATTATAGATCAAGAAAGACGAAGCCCAAGTCGAGACTGAGGCAAGAGCAAGGTGGTGGACTAAATTGCACATCTCTATACTTTTGAGTATCGAAGTAAGTTTATGCTTAAATAATGCATTTATACTTACACATTCTTAATGCTAGATAGTGCATAGCATGATTGAGAATTATTGAGAATGATTAAGAACCTATATGGTTTAAGTGGAATGAATGTGGTAGATATTGCGAATGAATGAACGAGTAAGTAGATATGTGAATGTGTAGTGATAATACTTGATGGTGGGCTAAGTGCGATACCACTCTAATACTTAACATCGATGAGCTGGGCTGTGTGCAATGTTATTGTTAATTATATTGTCTAGTAGGCTATACTTGTTGGTGGGCTAAGTGCGATACTACCCTATAAATTGATTGTGGTGGGCTAAGTGTGAAACCACCGAGAAATTAGTCGTGTGGATATGCTAGTGAGTAAATTAGCTGTGTGGATGTATTAATGAGAAATGATGATGTGTTTGTATCTTCGAGTAAATGTGATATTGAATGCGGGAGTGCATGTCAATGAATATGAGTATTCGACTCTTGATGTGTTAGAAATGCGGTAAGGGATAGAAAAAAGTAAGCATAATTGTGGATGTGAATTTATATGTTAGGATAATGCTAATTGTTGTTTAGCTTATACTATGATGCTTGAATTGTTTATGTGTAGACTTACTATGATTAAAGCTTACTCCCTTTATTTTCCCTTGTCTTATAGAGCGAAAGAGTTAAATCGAGATACGTGGATCAATTGGGAGATCGCCCACACTATCAGCACACTCTGGTACAATAGACTAAATGTTTTGTATATGGCATGTATAGGGGCTAGACAAGTTAGTGATTTTTGTTGTAAATGGCTAAGATGTGTTGACCTTTAGATTGATAATCTATTTTGTATAATGTCATAGTTGTTGGCTACTTTATTATATGAAAAGATGTAGTTATCCATGTGAGATTGCACTTCAATATGTGTTGTTTATGGATGTGTTGAATGAGTGCATGTTGTGCATGTTAGAGGGGTGAAAAGAACTTGCCATATTGCCTGTTCTTGTCCATGTGGATAGACACACGGGCGTGTGTCTAGGCCATGTGTGACACAGGTCAGCCCATGGGCGTGTGATTTGGCCGTGTGTCCCCTGCACGTTGGCATTTTAAGTCAGAATAGACCACGAACTACTCACACGGGCGTGTGCCTAGGTCGTGTAAGTTAATCAATGTTGGCCACGGGCTAGTCACACAGGCGTGTGCCTAGACTCTAGGCCGTGTGAAGTAGTCAGTGTTCACCACGGGTGGAGAGCACGAGCGTGCGCCCTAGTCATGGGGCTTTGGCAGATTGCTTGAGTTTTCATGCACGGTTTGTGGACATGGGCGTGTGTGTCTACACACGGGCGTGTGTGTCTACACACGGGCGTGTGTGTCTACACACGGGCTTGTGACATATTGCACGAGCGTGTAGTCCCTGTTCGGATGAAAAATCTTAAGATTGTATGAGTTTTTGATATAGTCTCGAGAGCCCTTGTGTGTTGGGTGAGGCCTCGTAAGTCGAGTATGAGGTTGTAGTGGTGACTAAGAGAGTGGTCACGTTAAGCCTATGAGGCAATCAAGTGGTTTTGCTCCGGAATGCCTCTGGCCCAGTTCCGGCATAGAATACGAGTAAGGGGTGTTACATTTAGTGGTATCAGAGCTATGGTTTAGTCAGTTCTAGGACTACCGTAGCAAGAGTAAGAGTCTAGCTACATGTCATAAGTGTACAATGATAGTGTGGTGGCTTCTGATGATTTTAAATCTTGTTTTATATAGTATAAGGATCCCGATCCATTGACTGCTGATGAAGCAGCTAGTAATGCACCAGCTCCTGCGCAAGGGACCGTGCTCGTTCAAAGTGGACCTGAGGCGAGGGGTCAAGGGGAAGAGGCACGGGAAGCCTTTCTCCAGATAATGAGTAATTTGTACTCGAATTATGTTTGAGCGAACCCTAATGCTCAACCACCTCCACCTCCTCCTGCACCTCAGTCAATTCCAGTGGCTCCTCAAGGTATTGATGTAGTGAGGATATCGAAACCCCTGGTGGATAAGATTAGGAAACACGGGGCTGAGGAGTTTAGAGCTAAGGTAGATGATGACCCTGAAAGGGCAGAGTTCTGGTTAGAGAACTCAATTAGGGTATTCAGTGAACTCTCATGTACACCCGATGAGAGCTTGAAGTGTGCCGTAACCTTGTTGAAGGACTCGGCATACCATTGGTGGAAGACATTGACATTGGTGGTCCCGAAAGAGCGGGTGATGTGGGACTTCTTTCTGGAAGAATTTTGGAAGAAGTATATAAGTCAACAATTTACTAATCGAAAAAGGAAGGAATTGCTTGAGTTGAAGCAAGGAAGAATGTCAGTAGCAGAATATGAGCGCGAGTTTGTTAGACTTAGCAAATACGCTCAAGAATGTGTTTCGACAGAGACCGTTTTGTGTAAAAGGTTCGAAGATGGACTGAATGAGGACATTAAACTCCTAGTGGGTATTTTGGATTTGAAAGAGTTTGTAGTGTTGGTTGAAAGGGCAAGTAAGCCCGAAGAGTTGAGTAAAGAAAAGAGAAGGGTTGTGAGTGAGGCTCAGGATGTGAGAAAGAGGCCGACGGGCAAGTCGTATCAAGCCTAGTCGAAAAGATCCAAGGAAGTGAATCCTTAGACAATAGTACCAGTGGGTTATTCACATCGATGGACAACACTCGTTCGGGTTGAAGAGTCTAAGCTGCCTCGATGGAAAGTGTGGGCAATGCAAAGAGCAAGTTGAAGTGTCCAAGTTGTGGTAGATATAACACCAAAGAATGTTGGGGAAACAGTCAAAACTGTTATAAGTGTAGTTCCCTTGACCATTTTATCCGAAATTGTCCCCGAGAGAGATGATAAGGAAGAGAAGTAAGAGATGGGATCTAGCAATGTGTCTGCAAGGGGTAGACCACTAAGGAACCCGAGAGGTAGGGTTAGTGGTAGAGGTGCGTCCAGAGACTCGGGTTGGGCACCAGCAAGGACATATGTCATTCGCGCTCGCGAAGAGGCATCCCCCGCAGATGTGATAACAGATACTTTTTCTCTCTATGACACCCTTGTTATTGCTTTAATTGATCCAGGGTCTACTCACTCTTATATTTGCATGAGATTAGCATCTAGTTTGAATATGACCGTGGAGTCTACGGACATTGTGGTTAAGGTGTCAAACCCGTTAGGTAAATATGTGTTAGTGGACAAAGTGTGTAAGAATTGTCCCTTGTTGATTGAGAGTCATTGTTTTTCGACAGCCCTTATGTTGTTGCCGTTTGATGATTTTGATTTAATCCTTGGCATGGATTGGTTAACTACCCATAGTGTCTTAGTGAACTGTGGTAGTAAGTTTATTGAACTAAAGTGTGAAAGTGGAGATCTTATTCGGGTTGAATCAGGTGGATCGGGTAGTCTACCAGTGATAATTTCTTCCCTAGTAGTCGAGAGATGCTTGAGAAAAGGATGTGAGTCCTATCTCGCTGTTGTGTAGAATACTCAAGAAGTTGAGGTAAAGATTGAAATAGTGACAGTGGTATGTGAGTATCCAGATGTATTCCCTGAAGAGTTACCCGGATTACCTCCAATGAGAGAGCTCGAGTTTGGGATTGAGTTAGTTCTGGGAACGGCACCTATTTCAATTGCTCCTTGTAGAATGGCACCTTTAGAGTTGAAAGAACTAAAAGTTTAGTTACAAGAGTTGACTATTAAAGGTTTTGGAAGATTGAACTACTCATCGTGAGGTGCTCCGGTACTTTTTGTGAAGAAGAAGGATGGGTCTATGAGGTTGTGCATAGACTATAGGCAACTCAATAAAGTAACAGTGAAGAATAAGTATCCTTTACCAAGGATTGATGATCTTATTGATCAACTAAAGGGAGCTTCAGTGTTCTCCAAGATAGACCTGAGTTCGGGTTATTATTAGTTGAGAGTGAAAATATGTTGAAAACTGCATTTCGAACAATGTATGGTTATTATGAGTTTTTGGTCATGCCGTTTGGTTTAACGAATGCACCAGCTATCTTTATGGATTTGATGAATCGTGTCTTGTGACCGCATGTGGATAAGTTTGTAGTTATCTTCATTGACGACATATTGATCTATTCTCGGGATAAGAGTGATCATGAAGAACATTTGAGAATTGTTTTGGAAACTTTAAGAGATAAGCAGTTGTATGCTAAGTTTAGCAATAGTGAGTTTTGGCTCCGAGAGGTCGGATTTCTAGGACACGTTGTGTCCGGTGGTGGTGTCAGAGTTGACCCGAGTAAGATTTCGACTATTGTGGATTGGAAACAATGGAGGATCGTGTCAGAAGTTAGAAGCTTCTTGGGATTAGCGGGATATTACAGACGTTTCGTAGAGGGGTTCTCAGTGATTGCTACCCCAATGAAAAAATTGTTGCAAAAGGATGTCAGGTATGATTGGACTGAGTCATGTCAACAGAGTTTTGAGGGATTGAAAACATTGTTAACTGAGGCACCAGTTTTGGTTCAACCAGAATCGAGGAAAGAGTTTGTGGTTTACAGTGACACGTTGTTAAATGGGCTCAGTTGCGTATTGATGCAAGAGGGTACGGAAGTCGCTTACGCCTCGAGACAACTAAAACCACACAAGAAGAATTATCCTATTCATGATTTGGAGTTGGCTACGATTATTTTCGCATTAAAGATTTGGCGACATTATTTATATGGTGAAAAGTGTTGAATCTTTATGGATCACAAGAGTTTAAAGTATCTGATGGATCAGAAGGATCTGAATTTGCCACAGAGACAGTGGCTTGAGTTATTGAAAGACTATGAGTTAGTCCTTGATTACCACCCGGGAAAAGTGAATGTGGTTGCGGATGCCCTGAGTAGGAAATCCTTGTATACTCTAACAGTTATGAGCACGAGTTTACCATTGTCTAATGATGGTGCTATTTTGGCAGAGTCGAGAGCTAAGCCACTATTTGTTCAACAGGTATGTGAGGCTTAGAGGAGTGACAGTGAGATGCAAGCTAAGAAAGCTAAGTGTGGATCAGAAAGTGATTTTGATTTTCGAGTGGGCTCGAATGGTTGTTTGCTGTACCGTGGTAGAATTTCTATACCCAGAGTTGCAGAGTTGATCTGAAAGGTTTTGCATGAGGCACATAGTGGTTATTTTTCAGTGCATCCGGGCAGTACGAAGATGTACAACGACTTGAGGAAGTTTTATTGGTGGCAGGGTATGAAGAGAGACATTTCAGAATTTGTGGCAAAATGTCTGATTTGTTAATAGGTGAAAGCTGAACATCAAGTGCCTTCGGGATTGCTTCAGCCAGTGATGGTCCTCGAATAGAAATGGGATTGACAAAGTTGCCTTCGGGGTTGTTGTGGACAGATTGACAAAGTTGGCTCATTTTATTCCAGTTATTGTTGATTACTCACTGGCTAAGTCAGTCGAATTGTATGTGGCAGAGATAGTGAGATTACATGGTGTGCCTGTGTCTGTAATATCGCACAGAGACCCGAGGTTTACTTTGAGATTTTGGAAGAAGTTGCAAGAAGCCATGGGTACGAGGTTAAATTTCAGTACTATGTTCCATCCGCAAACTGATGGCCAGTCTAAAAGAGTGATTCAAGTTCTCGAAGATATGCTCCGATGTTGTGTGTTATAATTCGAGGGTAGTTGGGAGAGATACTGATCGTGTCTATCAGAGTCTTAAAAATTTATATAAAGCATGATCGAGCCTAGAACTAACTGAGACAACAATTGAGGCAAGCCCACCTATCGAACAGTAGTATAGCTATGGCAAGACCGGATTGTCGAACCCAAAGGAGCCAAAAGTACTAATACTAACTTTCTTTTTATTATTTAGGCTAAGAATTAAAGGACTTTGTTATCTAATCTAAAATTAACTAACAACTAAGCTAAAGATGCAAAGATAAAAAGAATGAATTGGGAGAAAACTTGTGGATAAAAACGAATTGATTAAGATAATACCCGAGAAAGAATCCACCTAGACTTCAATTGTTATCTAACTCTGAACCAGACGATTTATTCACTTGACTTGATCCGTAGGATTCCCTAATTTATATGAATACCTCTTTCAAGGCTACTAACGTCTAACCCTAGGTTGATTAATTGAAATCTCTTTCTAATTAAAACCCCTAGAATTGCATTAACTCGATCTATGGACTCCCATATTAGGTTTGACCCTAATCCGGTGGATTTTCGTCACCCTATTTTTAGGTGCGTGAGCAACTCCGCTTAACTATTCTAGATCTACTCTTAGGTAGGGACTTTTGCTCCACCACCTAAACACATCAATACTTGAATCAATATCCTAGAAATACCAAAACAAGAATTAAGAACACATAGTGAAGAGCAAATCAAGTATTTATCACATAGTTCAGCAAACGATAACAAGATTCATCTTAGGTTTCATCCCCTTCAGGTATCTGAGGGTTTAGCTCATAACGGTAAAAGAATACATCTCAAAAGAAAAGATAAAACAAACATAAGAAAACCCTAAAACCCCTGAAGGAATTGAAGGAGAGATCCTCCGTCTTGAGTATAACTTCGGCTTCTTGAGATGAATCAATTGGCTTTCTTCAAGTGAATCCCACAATTCTGGCCTCTCTGGTTCGGCTCCTTGGCCTAGCTGGATGCCCCCTGAAGGTTGGCCTCTAGGGTGTTTATATAGGCTTTTGGAATGGCTTTCTTTGCCTCTAAGTACCCTAATCCGACTGAAACTCTTCTTTTTCACGTCAGGGGCACGCCCATGGCACACGTCTGTGTGAATCGTGGCCAAGCCGTGTTCGAGACTATTAAGGAAGCACGATCGTGTGGTCTTGGGCCCAGGCCGTGTTGATTTCGTGATATGACCCATTTACTCCATTTTGGGCCCGTTTCTCGTTCTTTTCATCCTTTAGTGCTCTCCTGAGTATAAAACATGAAAACAAAGGATTAAGAGCACCAAATTACACAATTAAAGGCTTAAATCATCCAAAAGTATGCTAAATGTGGGATTAAAATATGTTCATATTACGGTTTATCAAATACCCCCACACTTAAGCATTTGCTTGTCCTCAAGCAAAATTCTCAACTCACAATTAAAATGAACTTCCTCTATTCATAATATTCATCAATAATGTTTCATCATAATTCAAAGACAATTCATACATTGATAATTTAACTCAAAGGGTCCTAAAGATTCAAACAATCAAAGTCATACATTTATAGCACGAAAACATAGGCGTTTCCCTTTACCTAAATAATTACCCCTGATTCGGAATTGACAATAGTTGACATCCTCACTAAAGATTCACTCAAATCACTCAAAGTGTTTAAGGTTCAAAATTAAGCACTCAAAAGTCGAACATGAAAAGTTAATCCTATAAGCTTGCCTAAAAATCAAATCTCCACCACTGTAAAATAAGATGATACACAGATCAAAAGGTCTTTAAAAAGGGTTATAACGGGGCTTAGGTTAAAGGTGTGGATAAAGGCTGAATTAGAGGGTTAGAATCAAGATTGACTTGACAAATTACCTAACTAGAAATAACGAACTGATAAGGAATAATTACATCAATTGAAAACTTCATTACTAATAATACGAGCTTCTTCTTCAGGATTTGGAATTTTCATGTATAAGCTCAGCTGATATAGGACTAATAATGAATATACTTTGAAATTTTTTTATTTTTTATATTTTTTAAGAACAAATCTTAATACATGATAAAAGATGCATTCAACTACTGAAATAAAATAATTAGGCAACTAATCAAATCAAATCTCGACAGAAAGGGTAGTCAAGAAATGGTGATAACAAATACAAAAGGTTTGGGGTTAAAATTAGTGGGTGAGTCAATAAATGGTTGTTAGGATAAAAGGGGTTCACTAGGGGTTAATTATGAAGGTAGGCTTTTAGTGAAGTGAGTGGATTAAATCCTATGTGCCTTTATCATCTATGTATATCAAATCAATGATGTGGTCTTGACATGTATAATCGAAGCAAGTTCTAGAATAACAAATCAATGTTGACACACTCATAATCAAAAAGTGAGCACGAAAAGAATATATGCTCTTAAGAGGCTCAAAACCTCACAAAAATTATGGGTTTTTGATATCAACCTTGTAAATTTCAAACTTCAAGGTAATAATTAGATTTAAGTAGACAACCTAACAAAATTTTAATTTTTGAAAATAGACTTATCATGCTCGATTCTCTAGTCTCCTAAAATTTAAATCATCACTGCACAATTATCAATGACTTAATCCGAAACATATCAATAAAAATCATGATTCAGAAGAAATTTCGTTCTAATCATAATATGAGAAAATTACTTAAGAACAAGGCATAATTCAGGGATTTTCAAATAATATTATAGTTAACCCCCTACACACTTAAGATGTACATTGTCCTCAATGTACAAAGATAGATAATAGCAAAATAGTAATAAAATCATAATATAGGGAGAGAAGTGAAACTTCCTGAATTTTAGATGGAGTCAATGAAAAGGAACCGAATTGGAATTGGCAGAGGTGAACTTGGGGGAGCGACTTGAACCGTTTGAAATTAAATCCTCGAAGCAGCCGGCTTGATTTTATTGTATCCTAAGCTAAATCTAAATGGCATGAAGAATAAGAAGAAAATAATAAAGAAAGTAAAAAGAAAATAAGAATAAGAATAAAAGTAAAAAATGGAAAAAGGTAAAAGGGACGAAGACTTTGCGGGGGGAAGTGAACAGAAGAAGGGGATTTCAAATAGAGGAACGGTCCATGCCCATGTCGAATCACACGGCTGCGTTAACCTTCATGCAATTCTCCCACGCCCGTATAAAAGGTTATCACACCCGAGTTGCATAATCAGTGTTGTCCACGGCTTATAAGCATGGGCGTGTCGCACGCTCAAGTTCTTTAGTCAGTTTCGATCACGGCCTCACCGCACGACCATGCCATTTTATCGTAGCCCATGTTTTGAGAAATTTTTTTCCTTAATTTGCACGGTCTCTGCCACGCTGGTGTGCAAATTCGTGGTGTCCACACGGCCACAGCCACACCCGTCTGCAAGGCCATGTGGTAGGGAAACCTACGCCTAAAAATTTTGGTTAGTTTCTAGTTAGATGCTAAAATATGGACATTAGTGGGGTTAGTGCTCGGGTTGCCTCCCGAGAAGTGCTCGTTTAAAGTCTTAAGCTAGACTTACCTCTCATTCACACATTCATGGTGGTTTGAGGAGGTGAAAATCATTTCTCATGCGATCAATTCGGTTATTGACATAAAGTTTAAGTCGAGTAGTGTTTTCCTTAAAAGTGCTGAATTTAGGACTAGTTACCTCGACTGTTCCATCTGGGAAGATTTTGAGTACCTGATCTCCTATCTTAAGCTGGGTTGTGCCCTCATTAAGTTTATCGTGGAGTTGACTCATTTTTGCTTCGTGTGTTTTTAGTTTCTCTTTGAAGTGTGTCTTCCACTCGTCTAGTTCATCGATCCAAAGCCTTCATTCCTCATGAATTTCTTCTTTATCGACACAAGGTCTAGGATCTGGCATCTACGAAAGAGCTTCAAGAAATGGCAAGTTAATATGTAACTTCTTTGGAGGTTTAAGAAATTTATCGAATTGTTCCTCTGTGTGGCCTTTCTTTATCGCATTGGGGTATGGGACACGAGCTTGGTACTCTATAATTACCGGGTTTGGTAAATCATGGCTTACTTCAACCTTACCTTCACTTACCATAGGCTCTTGTCTTGGGTTAGATTCCACTAACCTTTCACTGTCATGAGTTGTTACGGCTTCAATTTGCTCTTTTGGGTTACTTGTAGTGTATCTTGGCAAGCTTTCTTGTGGTTGCTCTGAGATCAGCTTAGCAAGCTAACCTAATTGATTCTTGATCCCTTGAATCGATGCTTCTTGATTTTTGAGTGATGTTTCGGTGTTTTGGAAACGGGTTTCTGACACCGCTATAAATTTTGTCAACATCTCCTCAAGGTTTGGCTCCTGTTCCTGCTAGTGATGTGGTTGTTGAAAATTTGGAGGAAGTTGCGGTCTTTGACTACCTTGATCATCCCACGAGAAATTGGGATGGTTCCTGTATTGCCCACAATTTGCCCGGGCACATACCAAAAACCAACAAAATAATAATAATAAATAAATAATAAAACCAATAACAAAAATACAATGTCTGTTAAACAGTCCATTTTAACAGTTTTTACAAGCCCAAATTATTAATTACAACAGACCCAAAATTGGCCCAATTTTTAATGGCCCAAATCTTAGTTTCAAACTGAAATCCTAGGGGTTCCAGAAATTGTCCAGCGCCCCCACGTCCCTCACACGCGCCTTGTGTCGCTTCAGCAACCCATACCTCTACGTCACCACACGAGCCACAGCCTCCGTGCACCGCTCGAACGGCCTCCGTACAATGCCACACATGTATTCGTACCTGCAAAAATGACAGAAACATAGCAGCAAGAAAAAAGAAAATGACTATATTTTTATTTTGGGTTGTTCTATCTTTTGCGAATTCGGTGATAAAAATCGAAGCCAACCATTGTAAAAAGGGGGGCACAATTTTATAGGGCTCAATAATAAAGAAATCAGAATAAAGAATAAAAAAAAAGGTGTTCCTTTCGATTCATTTCTTCTCTCTTTCTTCAATTTTTTTTTTTGATTCTATTGGCATTCGATTTGCTTTCTTGCTTTGCATGTGAATAAAGCTTAATAAAGAAAAGAGCATTTACCTGCTTAGTGTCGTCTCTGGATTCATCTCCACTTCGCCGAAATCGGAGTTAGAAGGGAAATCCGGGTAAGAGGGCAAAAGCTTCTCCGTGTGTGTGCCCAGGAAGGGCATATTCGGCCGTCATCCAACGCCTTACCGATTCTGGAAGCTCATGGCCATCGGAGAGGGCCTCTAATGCTTGGTTTTTGAGGCGGCTGAGCAATAAGGGGATTAGGGGTTTCTTATAGGTTTTTTTATTGTTCTGTTTTAAGTAGGGAGGGATTAGGTGTTTTTTTTAAGTTTATTAAGACATATGAAACAGCACTGTTAGGGCCTATTTCAGTGGCTCTAAAACGGTGTCGTATTGTCCGTTATCCAATGACCTGGTTCACCTCGACCAGCTTCAAGAAGGGAACCCGCACGTTTTTAGTAATGGGTTATTTGTGTACGAGGTCGCTCCTCTTTTAAGGCTTATTGCAATTCGGTCTTATTTCTTTGTTTTTCGTTTTAATTTTACCCCCGTAGTTTTACACTGTTTCAATTTAATCCAATTTGTGTGCTGCATTTTGAGCTTCGGGAATATTTTCTGGTTTAGTCCCTGATTATTTGCACGCATTTCATTTTAGTCTTTGTCGTTTTCTTTTTTAAATTATTACTTCTAGCTCTCCAATTTTGTTCTGTTTTCAATATAGTCCTTTAATTATTTTACTTGATTATTTGTTTACTGCTTTTTTAATTATCTTTTTTAAAATTAATACTAAATACTATATATTTTCTATGGATCCAGATATTAATTTTCCACGTTATTTTCATTAAATTTTTTATACATATATTCTTTCTATATATATACATATAATTTATATTAAAACTATTTTTATGTATATTATTAATTTCATATTATTTTACATATATATATGCCCTTTTAAATCTATCTATATAAATTCATTTGCTTTTAAACTTGTTTATATATATATATACGTTTTATTTTAAAATTAGTGTAAAGATCACGTTTTATTTATTTCATACATTTTAATATATGGTTATCTATACACGTTGTTATGTATTTGTGCATAAATCATTTCCATAATTATGTCCATTTGTATGATGTTGAGTTTATGTATTTCATGCTTAATGCTATATTTGTGCTTATTGATATTATTTTATGTTTCAAATTCCAATATATGCAAGCCTTTATCAAGTGTTTTATGTTATTAAAAATTGTATATTGAGCCAATTTTAAAATTTCAAGTACATAAATTTTTAAAAAAGATAAGGCAAAGTTTGTATGTTTGGGAGTGTAGAAAATTATGCCCTATCGTACTGGGTGTAATTTTCTGTTCAACCAGATAGCCAAATATCCTTTTTAATTAAATATCTTGAGGGTCAAAGATGATATCGGTGTCGAGGTATAAAGGTGTTATGTCCTAACGTACTGGATGTGATATTTTTATTTCGTTCGAAACGAGTTAATCTTGAAGTTCAAGATTCAATATAAATTAACTTTCTTTAAGAAAACTTGCATTTTCTAGCATGTTGTTAATACGATCTTTAATTTGTGTATATTTTCATGATTAGTGTTTATGCATTCTATTACTGCTATGCCTCAAATTCTAATATGTTCTAGTTTTTATTAAATGTTTTTATTTTAACGCATTTTCAGCTTAATACAAAATTTTGTTTTTTCAAGATAAGGCAATGTTCGTGCGTTTGGAAAGTCAGAAAACTATGCCCTAACATACTGGGTGTAAATTTTTTGTCCAACCATATAATCAAATACCCTTATTTAATTGCATGATCTGAGGATCAAAGATGATCTCAGTGTCGGGTTATAAAGGTGTTATGTCCTAACGTACTGGATGTGATATTTTTATTTCCTTCGAAACGAGTTAATCTTGAGATTCAAATTCAATATTGATTAATTTTCCTTAGAAAATTTATAACGTTTCCAAATTTTCAATGCAAGGACATTAATTAACCAAATTGGTACCCGTCCAGGGGTGCATGGGGGTGCTAACCCTTCCTCGTGCGTAACCGACTCTAGAACCCGTTTTCTTGAATTTCGCAGACCAAAACATTTTTATAGGTGACCCAAACAAACCTAAACAAAAAAGGATTGGTGGCGACTCCTATTTTTAAAGTCGATCCTCATTTTTCCAAACCCGATAAAAAATGGTTTTGACAGCTTGGCGACTCCGCTGGGGACTTGTTGAGAGTCAGGCCATAAATTGATTAACTCTTGTCCTTTTGATTGAAAATTTGGAAAATTATTTTGAAATATCATAAATCTATTGATGCATTTGTGCTATGATTAATGTTGAGTCTCATAGAATCCTCCTGCATTGCATAACCATTGTGGTTCCACCTTTAAGTGGGAGTGAGAAACTATGCCTTCGTGAGGTTTCACCTCCGCATTGGCTAGTGGATTGCTTCCGGGATACATCTGCACCTATGTGTTTCGTGAGATTTTCATCTCCGCATGGCCATAGGGAAATGTGTTCCCCTGAACTGAACTCAATCCATATGAGCCTATAATGGGTGAAGATTGAGCAATCTGCTAGTTCAGGTACCTATTCCTTAGAACTAAACCACATATAGTGAACCCTAAAAGCCCACCCTGAATGGTCCTGCAATAAACCATACTGGTCATCCGAATAAATACTCTACTTGTTTCTTTTTGTTTACTTTTATCTCTTACTAGTATATTTCATTTCGTTTTGGTTATGATCGCATTACATATTATCTCATATCTAAAATAGTGTTGATTCGTATTCGATTACCAAATTAGAGAGTTTGTCATGGAGAATGAATTTCTTGATAAAATAGAAGACAATACGGTTGTCCGTATATTTGTAATCTGTTTCATGCAAAGAATTTTACCCTCTAGAGAAGTTTTCTAATGGAAATTGAATTAGAATTGGTACCTGTTGCATCCATGGCATGCATCCACATGGCATTACATCATATGCATTAGATTTCATGAGAGGACCCTGATTGGTTGAAATTATTTTAGCATTAACCTAGACACCGACAAAACCAAACATCCTTATGGTACCCGAACCAAGACGAAGGACATGGATCAGAGATTAGAAAAACTTGAACAACTCCAAAGAGAGATGCAAGATAAACTTCAACAGCAAATGCAAGAGCAGCTCACTAAGATTCAGCAGGATATGATAGACAAAATGATGGAAGCTCAGGGAAATCTGATGACTCAGATGACGCAATTGTTGAAGGGACTTATGGATAAAAGAAAGAACCCCATGGTAAATGTTGAGGAGAATACTGAGAATCTTCAATGTCTCCCTGGTTTTACTCCACCACATGTGCAATACCTGAAAGGCCATCTGTCACGATCAGGCCTCAACAATTCCAAGCTGATGTTTCAATGAACCTCCAAACTGGCTCAGGTTAAGGAAATAATCTAATCATTACTAACGTCCCTGATTTGGATGAAATAGCTGAAGGAGAGGGGACAAAAGCAGAATTGCCAAAACAGCTAGAAGAAAGATATAAACGGTTGGAGGAGAAGTTTAAAGCGATAGAAAGTACCGATAGTTGTTATGGAATCGATGCCAAGGATTTACGCTTGGTCCCAAACTTGGTGCTCCCATACAAATTCAAAATGCCTGAATTTGATAAATATAATGGGACAAGTTGCCCCGAGGCTCACGTCACTATGTTTTGCAGAAGAATGACGGGGTACATTAATAATGACCAACTGTTGATCCATTGCTTCCAAGATAGTTTGATGGGAGCAGTAGCCAAGTGGTATAACCAGTTGAGTCATGCTAGAATTGGTTCATGGAGAGATTTATCCCAAGCATTCTGAGACAGTACAGTCATGTGACAGACATGACTCCTGACAGAATTACTCTTCAAAATATGGAGAAAAGGACGAATGAAAATTTTAGACAGTATGCGCAGCGGTGGAGAGAGGTTGCCATCCAAGTCCAGCCACCACCTTTAGAGAAAGAGACCACAATGATCTTTATTAATACACTGAAGGCCCCGTTTATCACTCACATGCTATAGAGCGCTACAAAGAGCTTCTCAGACATCATAATGATTGGAGAAATGATTGAGAATGCCATAAAGAGTGGAAAGATAGATGCTGGAGAAAGTGCCAAAAGATCAGCCCCGAGAAGTATGGAAAATGAAGTGAATAGCTTGAGCAAGCATTCCAAATTAGTTACTGTAGGTCAACCGAGGGCTGTGACTACTGATCATCAGGGCTCATCAAGACAAGAATCCAGTGTAAAACAACTCCAATTTACTCCAATTCCAATGACATATAGGGAGTTGTATCAAAGCCTATTTGATGCACATTTGGTGGCTCCTTATTACATCGAACCAATACATCCCCCATACCCCAAATGGTATGATTCGAATGCTCAATGCGAGTATCACGCAGGGATAACGGGTCATTCAATCGATAATTGCATTGCATTTAAGAAATTGGTGGAGAGGCTTATTAAAATAAGGGTTTTGAAGTTCGATGAGTCGACCGAAGCAGCAATTTGTGATAATTGAATGAGGGGGCAAGAGAGTTGCAATTCCTTAAAGAAGTTATCAGAAGCTTAGAAATTGGGAAGTCATAACACCAATGGCATATCCAAAGAGTGAACCAAGGAATAAAAGTTTTCCAAGCATCGACTTTTATATACTTGAGAGTGTTTTGAACAATAGGACTCTGGAAGAGACATGTATTTTGAGGCTAATCTAGAGTAATATTCAAAACATGCTTATTGCTTTCAGCCTAGAAGTGATAAGAGTCATTTTGTGAAATAGGCTTGTGTTCAGAATCCTTATTTCAATGAAATGCATCTTTTTGTTCATAGATTCTTTCGTACTTTGGATTACCATCCAAATATTCTTTCATTCTTTATTCATGATTATACATACAAATAATCATTCATAAGTTCATTCATTCTTTCCATATTCTTTTGAACTTACAATAGGTCCCCAGATATCAATGACATGGGCGACGCTGTTATTGACTCCCTTTTTGAGTGAAATAGGGGTTTAAGGGATCTCAGGACTTTGAAGATGATAGAAAGTGTAACATATCTTTTAATTTGTTAATAATGGATGGAAAATAGATCCTACGTTGTGAGCCAAAAAAGGAGATGAAGATCAAAGCCTAGCTCAATGCAGGAATAAAATTTCCTATATGTGGGGCATGGATGTTATCAAGCCAATCTCATCAAAAGCTTCTGGCCAATGTCGATTCATTTTCGTGGATGTCAGGTACTTTACTAAGATGGTAAAAGTCACTTCATATGCCAATATTATAAAGTCGATAGTCATCAGAACAAAAAAAAAAAGAAATAAAGAATATACACACACAAAAAATGTGTCGAAAAGATCATATTTAACCGCACAATGTCAAAAGTTTGCGGTCTGTTCAAAGATCAGGTGCCACATCACAGTAAAGGTAGCCAAAAAGAAAACAAAAGATTAAAAAAAAAAAGACCAAGACTGGTAAAGATTGGCATACAGAAGTTACTATTTACCCTCTATGCTTATCAAACATTGGCCAGGACTGTCACCGAGGCAACACACTCCTCATTGGTTCCACCCATTGAAGTCGAAATTCCTTTTTCCGAGTTTTATTAGAACTAAAATTGGACGAGGTAGAATGGATCCAATCCCGATGTATCAAATTTGTGAAAAAAGTTAATAGCTATCCGATGCGGGTTTGCGACAAAGAGTTTCATCCTAGAAATTCCCTAAGGGGGACCTGATATTGAAGAAGATCCTTCATATACAAAAGGATTTCAGAGAAAAATGGAGGCCAAACTAGAGAAGACTTATGTAGTGAAAAAAATTTGTTCTGGAAACATTGACCAAAATGGATGGCGGGGATATGCCCAATCAGGTGAATTCAGTCAAGAAGTATTTCATTTAAAAAGGAGGAACCAAGGTGAAAACCTCCAAAGGCCACCTTTCAAAAAAAGAAAAAAAAACTAGAAATTTTGAGTAAAAAAGAAGAAAGAAAAAGGAGAGGCCAAAGCAAAAACCCGCAAAGGGTGCTTTGAGACCAAAGGGGTTTGAGTTGAAAACCCGAAAAGGGCGGCTCAAATTTTGATCAAATGGGGCTTACAACAGTCTTGCTATGCCTGAATTAACGATGAAGAAGTATGCTATGTCTTGGGGCATCGGCAATGTACTTCAGATCCCCTAAACACATATTGAGCTTAAAATGGTCCTCAAGAAGTTTGAATAGAGAAGCTCAGGCTGCGATATCTGGGGCACCTAGTTTTCCATCTTATCCATTTTGGATTTGCTATCTTTGATTACCTTATTCTTTTCAAGATATGCCTTTAATAAATTCCCTGCTTAATTGCATTTTCTAGATTTGATTAACTTGCTTGTTTTCAGCTATGCTCCCAATCAATTTCAGTCTTG
Organism: Gossypium bickii; assembly: GCA_025503065.1. Taxonomy (NCBI): domain Eukaryota; kingdom Viridiplantae; phylum Streptophyta; class Magnoliopsida; order Malvales; family Malvaceae; genus Gossypium; species Gossypium bickii. The sequence goes on along the minus strand of CP106714.1, from coordinate 25,839,874 downwards.
TCCATGGTTATAATCCTTTTCAAGCATTTTGCATTGGAATAATGATTAGTGGACTAATAATATTTTCATAAAATGAGTTTCGCATATTACTCTATAAATTTCTGAATAATACAAGAACTCGAAATAGGACTATTGTTTAAAACTCACCAAGTTTAGGGAAGAGTCTAAATTGAGGCTATCTCTTTGGATTTTCTGTTAAAAATAGTTGGTGATACAATCTCGACGAAAATGGGCAATGTTAACCCAAGTGTAAAAGGGGAATCATTCGCAAGAAAAATGATATTCTACATCCATGTAAATATCGTGCATACACATTTCCTTAGGTCACCCGGGGAGTGATCAGCTGATACCTTTTATTGGCAGCCGATTAGATGGAAGCTGCTACAGATCTTATACCTTTGAATAACAATGGGATAGATTAAAGAAGAAATAAATCCTACATTTTGAAGTCACAGTGGGATGGATGGAAAAAATTCAGATCCTATACTCCTAAGTCACAATAGGATGAACCCTGAAGTTACAGTGGGGCAAGTCTGTTGAGAGGTATATTTGTTTTCCCGGGTTTTCTATTAAGAATACCGCCCGAACAAGAGGGCAGCATAATACATCAGTGATAAAGCCTTAATGAACAATGAGCGATGACACCTTAAACTTTTAAAAAGGGATCATTCTCATGAAATTCTGCATTCATGACACATTTAGTTAGGAGCATTTGATTTATTCCAATCATTGCATCCTAATCATTGTAAGAAATCGTTCTCATGACATTCTGCATTCATACAAATGTCATCCATAAGACACATCTATTTAGGGGCATTTGATTCATTCTGATCATTGCATCCTAGTCTTTGTAAAAAGACCATTCTCATGACATTCTGCATTCATACAAATGTCGTCCATAATACATTTCGTTAGGAGCATTAGATTCATTCTAATTTTGCAGAGATATAAACACAAAACTAATTTTACAGGACAGGTCCACTAGAGGACTTTGTCGCAACATCGGTGAATTCGAAGATCTTGCCTTTCTAAACGAAGCAGATCGAAGATAGCAGATCTGGCAATCGTGAAGTTACAGGAACAGATCGGAGACATCAGCCTATCTCCTTGACAAGTAGTGGAATAGGTCGAAGATTGTAGATCTTGTCACCCTAAGCAGTAGGGAACCAAGATCGAATGGCAAATCCTATCCTATCTCCCTAAGCAGTAGTGGAATAGAGTTAAGCCACCAGCCCCATCTCCATGACCAGCATTGGAATAGATCAAAGATTGTAGATCTTGTCACCCTAAGTAGTAGGGAACCAAGATCGAACGGCAAATCATGTCTCCCTAAGTAGTGGAACAGATTTAAGCCACCAGCCCTATCTCCATGACCAGCATTGGAATAGATCAAAGATTGTAGATCTTGTCACCCTAAGCAGTAGGGAACCAAGATCGAATGGCAAATCCTGTCTCCCTAAGCAGTAGTGGAACAAATTTAAGCCACCAGCCCTATCTCCATGACCAGCATTGGAATAGATCAAAGATTGTAGATCTTGTCACCCTAAGCAGTAGGGAACCAAGATCGAACTGCAAATCCTATCTCCCTAAGCAGTAGTGGAACAGATTTAAGCCACCAGCCATATCTCCATGACCAGCATTGGAATAGGTCAAAAATTGTAGATCTTGCCACCCTAAGCAGTAGGGAACCAAGATCGAACAACAAATCTTGTCCATCTAAGTAGTAGTGGAACAGATTTAAGCTACTAATCTAGTATCTCTGAGTTTGCAGTGGATCAGATTGAGGATAGTAGATCTTGCCTGCTTGAACGAAGCGGATCGAAGATACAAATCTTATCACCTCAATGTCCCAGTGGAGTAGATGGAGGCTACAAATCCCTTATCCCTAAGGTTGTTGAGGATCAAACTATGTCCGAGAAGTTACAGTAAGAAGACCGAAGTTGCAAATATCTTCTCTCTAAATTCCTATCACCTCGAAGTCCCAGTGGAGTAGATGTAAGCTACAAATCTCTTTTCCCTGAGGTTATTGAGGATCAAACTCTATTTCCAAGAAGTTCCAGTAAGAAGATCGAAGTTACAATCTTCTTCTCTCTGAATTCTCATCACCTCGAAGTCCCAGTTGAGTAGATCGAGTGGGATAGAATGAAGCTACTTGAAGGAAATAAGTGCCATGAAGTTAAGATTCGGCAAGACCGGGCAAATTTGGCCCTCTTTAAAGTCTTTGCTCCATTCCCATTACACGACAATGAGCAAAGAGGGGCACCTGTAGGGCCCAAAATTTGCCCAGGCCCATACCAAAAACCAACAAAAAATAATAATAAATAAATAATAAAACCAATAACAGAAAAAAAAGTCTGTTAAACAGTCCATTTTAATAGTTTTTACAAGCCCAAAATACTAATTACAACAGACCCAAAATTGGCCCAATTTTTAATGGCCCAAATGGACCAAATCTAGGTTTCAGACTGAAACCCTAGGGGTTCCAGAAACTATCTAGCGCCGCCGCGTCCCTGACACACGCCTTGCGTCGCTTCAGCAACCCACACCTTCGCGTCAACACGTGAGCCGCAGCCTCCGTGCACTGCTCGGACGGCCTCCGTAAAACGCCACGCATGTATTCGTACCTGGGAAAACTATAGAAACACAGCAGCAAGAAAAAAGAAAATGACTGTATTTTTTTTTGGGTTTTTCTATCTTTTGCGAATTCAGTGATAAAAACCGAAGCCAACCACTGTAAAAAAAGGGGGGCAAAATTTTATAGGGATCAATAATAAAGAAATCAGAATACAGAATCAGAAAAAAGGTGTTCCTTTCGATTTATTTCTTCTCTCTTTCTTTGTTTTTTTTTTTTTCGATTCTGCTGGCATTCGATTTGCTTTCTCCCTTTGCATGCGAATAAAGCTTAATAAAGAAAAGAGCGTTTTACCTGCTTAGTGCCGTCTCCGGATTCCTCTCCACTTCGCCGAAATTGGAGTTAGAAGGGGAATCTGGGTAAGAGGGCAATAGCTCCTCCGTGCGTGTTCCCAGGGGGGCCATATTCGGCCCTCATCCGACGCCTTTACCGATTCTGGAAGCTCCTGGCCATCGGAAAGGGCCTCTAATGCTTGGTTTTTGAGGCAGCTGAGCGATAAGGGGATTAGGGCTTTCTTTTAGGTTTTATTTTTTTTGTTCTATTTTAAGTGGGGAGGGATTAGGGTTTTTTTAAGTTTATTAAGACATATGAAATGGAACCGTTAGGGCCTATTTCAGTGGCTCTAAAATGGTGCCGTATTGTCCATTATCCAATGACCCGGTTCACCTCGACCCGCTTCAGGAAGGGAACCCGCGCGTTTTTTAGTAATGGGTTATTTGTGTGCGAGGTCCCTCCTCTTTCAAGGCTTATTGCAATTCGGTCTTATTTCTTTGTTTTTCGTTTTAATTTTACCCTCGTAGTTTTACACTGTTTCAATTTAATCCAATTTGTGTGCTGCGTTTTGAGCTTCGGGAATATTTTCTGGTTTAGTCCCTGATTATTTGTACGCATTTCATTTTAGACTTTGTCGTTTTCTTTTTTAATTTATTACTTCTAGCTCTCCAATTTTGTTCTGTTTTCAATATAGTCCTTTAATTATTTTACTTGATTATTTGTTTATTGTTTTTTTTAATTATCTTTTTTAAAATTAATACTAAATACTATATATTTTCTATGGATCTAGATATTACTTTTCCACGTTATTTTCATTAAATTTTTTATACATATATTCTTTATATATATACATATAATTTATATTAAAACTATTTTTATGTATATTATTAGTTTCATATTATTTTACATATATATATGCCCTTTTAAATCTATCTATATAAATTCATTTGCTTTTAAACTTGTTTATATCTATACGTTTTATTTTAAAATTAGTGTAAAGATCATGTTTTATTTATTTCATACATTTTAATATATGGTTATCTATACACGTTGTTATGTATTTGTGCGTAAATCATTTCCATAATTATGTCCATTTGTATGATGTTGAGTTTATGTATTTCATGCTTAATGCTATGTTTGTGCTTATTGATATTATTTTATGTTTCAAATTCCAATATATGCAAGCCTTTATCAAGTGTTTTATGTTATTAAAAATTGTATATTGAGCCAATTTTAAAATTTCACGTACATAAATTTTTTAAAAAGATAAGGCAATGTTTGTATGTTTGGGAGTGTGGAAAATTATGCCCTAACGTACTGGGTGTAATTTTCTGTTCAACTAGATCGCCAAATATCCTTTTTAATTAAATATCTTGAGGGTCAAAGATGATATCGGTGTCGAGGTATAAAGGTGTTATGTCCTAACGTACTAGATGTGATATTTTTATTTCCTTCGAAACGAGTAAATCTTGAAGTTCAAGATTCAATATAAATTAACTTTCTTTAAGAAAACTTGCATTTTCCAGCATGTTGTTAATACGATCTTTAATTTGTGTATATTTTCATGATTAGTGTTTATGCATTCTATTACTGTTATGCCTCAAATTCTAATATGTTCTAGTTTTTATTAAATGTTTTTATTTTAACGCATTTTCAGCTTAATATAAAATTTTGTTTTTTCAAGATAAGGCGATGTTTGTGCATTTGGAAAGTCAGAAAACTATGCCTTAATGTTATGGGTGTATATTTTCTGTCTAACCAGATAATCAAAATACCCTTATTTAATTGCATGATTTGAAGATCAAAGATGATCTCGATGTCGGGTTATCAAAGTGTTATGTCCTAACGTACTGGATGTGATAGCTTTCTTTCCTTCGAAACGAGTTAATCTTGAGATTCAAATTCAATATTGATTAATTTTCCTTAGAAAATTTATAGCGTTTCCAAATTTTCAATGCAAGGACATTAATTAACAAATTTGGTACCTGTCCAGGGGCGCATGGGGGTGCTAACCCTTCCTCGTGCGTAACCGACTCCCGAACCCATTTTCTTGAATTTCGCAGACCAAAACATTTTTATAGGTGACCCAATCACACATAAAGAAAAAAGGATTGGTGGCGACTCCTATTTTTAAAGTCGATCATCATTTTTCCAAACCCGATAAAAAATGGTTTCGACAGTACCTCCAACCTGCATTATAAGTGTTACTATAAAAATTATTTTGAGGTCTAGAATAGTTACCCATATAGTTAACCTGTTCGTTCTGTGTGCTAGGGTTGTAGGATAGATATTCAGTGTTGTTCACCCCTCTTCCATCTGTATCATACTGTATTACTGGATGTACCTGCGTAGAACCACATAAACCATCAATCTTTTTATTTATCAGTTATACCTGGTTTGATAACATGGTGACCGCATCAAGGTTGAAAACACCGGCTGCTTTAGTAGGCTTTGTCCTCATGACTTACCACTAATAATTATTCAGTGACATCATCTTCGATTTCTGCGAGCGGTATGTTCTACTTCACTATAGTAAATTAGGGCCCCTGTCAGGTTCTTTCTAGTCATAAACTAGAGGTACCTGCTAGGAAGAAATAAAAGAAGGAAAATTAGTAAAGTTAAAAATAGAATAAAAAAATAAATTGTAAAAATAAAATATAATATGGCTAAAGTAATAAAAATTGAGCGTTCTTAATATTTTATCCCCGACAACGGCGCCAAAAACTTGATCGTGTCTACCAGAGTCTTAAAAATTTAAATAATGAATGATTGAGCCTAGAACTAAGTGCGACAACGATTGAAGCAAGTGCACCTATCGAACAGTAGTATGGCTGTGGCAAGATCGGCTTGTCGAACCCAAATGAACCAAAAAGTACTAATACTAACTTTCTTTTTATTATTTAGCCTAAGAATTAAAGGAATTTGTTATTTAATCTAAAATTAACTAACAACTAAGCTAAAGATGCAAAGACAAAGAGAATAACTTGGGAAGTAACTTGTGGATAAAAACCAATTGATTAAGACAATACCCGAGGAAGAATCCACCTAGACTTCACTTGTTATCTAACTCTGAACCAGACAATTTATTCACTTGACTTGATCCGTAAGATTCCCTAATTTATATTAATACCTCTCTTGAGGCAACTAACGTCTAACCCTAGGTTGATTAATTGAAATCTCTTTCTTATTAAAACCCTTAGAATTGCATTAACACGATCTATAGACTCCTATATTAGGTTTGACCCGAATCCAGCAGATTTTTGTCACCCTATTTCTAGGCGCGCGAGCAACTCCGCTTAACTATGCTAGATCTACTTTTAGGTAGGGACTTCTACTCCACCACCTAAGCACATCAATAGTTGAATCAATATCCTGGAAATACCAAAACAAGAATTAAGAACACATAGTTAAGAACAAATTAAGTATTTATCATATAGTTCAGCAAATGATAACAAGATTCATCTTAGGTTTCATCCCCCTCAGGTATCTGAAGGTTTAGTTCATAACGATAAAAGAATACATCTCAAAAGAAAAGATAAAACAAACATAAGAAAACCCTAAAACCCCTAAAAGAATTGAAGGAGAGATCCACCGTCTTGAGTATAACTCCGGCTTCTTGAGATGAATCAACTGGCTTTCTTCGAGTGAATCCCACAATTCTGGCCTCTCCTGTTCGGCTCCTTGGCCTAGCTGGGTGCCCCCTGAAGGTTGGCCTCTAGGGTGTTTATATAGGCTTTTGGAATGGCTTTCTTTGCCTCTAAGTATCCTAATCTGACTGAAACTCTTCTTTCTCACGTCAGGGACACGCTCATGGCACACGTCCATGTGAATCATGGCTAAGCCGTGTTCGAGACTATTAAGGAGGCACGGCCATGTGGTCTTGGGCCCAGGCAGTGTTGATTTCGTGATATGGCCCATTTACTTTATTTTGGGCCCGTTTCTCGTTCTTTTCATCCTCTAGTGCTCTTTTGAGTATAAAACATGAAAATAAAGGATTAAGTGCACCAAATTACACAATTCAAGGCTTAAATCATCCAAAAGTATACTAAATGTGGGATTAAAATATGTTCATATTACTGTTTATCAGATACCTACCATTGGTTGAATTTGCTTACAAGAATAGTTATCAGTCGAGTATACAGATGGCTCCGTATGAGGTCTTGTATGGTCGTAAGTGTCGGACTCCATTGTATTGGACCAAACTTAGTGAAAAGTGGATCTATGGGGTTGATTTAGTGAAAGAAACCGAGGAGAAACTGAAAATAATCCGTAATAGTCTGAAAGCTGCTTCGGGCCGATAGGAGTCGTACGGGGATTTGAAAAGAAAAGAGATTGAGTTTAAAGTGGGTGATAAATTGTTTTTGAAAGTGTCCCTGTGGAAGAAAATCGTGAGATTTGGACGAAAAGGGAAACTGAGCCCAAGGTTCGTAGGGCCGTATGAGATTACAGATATAGTTGGACCAATAGCATACCGGTTGGCTTTGCCGATAGAATTGGAATAGATTCATAATGTGTTCCAGGTGTCGATGTTGCGATGGTATCGCTCCGATCCTTTACATGTTATTCTTTCGACGAAAATTGAGGTAAGATCGGATATATCTTATAAAGAGGAGCCGATTAAGATCTTGACTCGAGAAGTGAAATAGTTGAGGAATAAGAGCATAGCACTAGTGAAAGTTGTATGCCAAAAACACGGTGTGGAAGCAGCTACGTGGGAAACGGAAGAGGCTATGAGAGAGCAACATCCAAACCTTTTTACTAGTAAGATTTTCAGGGGCGAAAATCTCTAAAGGGGGAGAGAGTTGTAACATCTCGATTTAGGGTCTAGTCAGAATAGTGGTGTGAGACCACGAATCCAAGGTAAATGTATAAGTTTTAAGGTTTATGCTATGTTTGCACGATAGTGTGAAAGTTTCATGAAGCAATTTTGTTAAATTACGGTTAAATTGTCCAAAAGGACTAAATTGCAAAAGTTGCAAAATGTGAGATTCTAGAAGCTATTTGTGTGAAATTGCTTCAGATTATCAATTAGAGGTTCTTAAAGAGTAATTTTCCCAATTTCTAATTTTCGGACAAAATTGGGCATGGATGTGTTAAAATAGAAAGTTTGTCAAAAATGGCATTTTGGTCATTTGAAAAATAAATGATTAAAATTGGAGAAAAGATGGCAAAATTCATTCATCTTCTTCTCCAAGGCTTCCGAAAATTTAGAGAAGGCATTGTTAGGGCTCTTCAACTTTTCAAGCTAGCTAGTAAGTGTATTCTAGCTTCGTTTTTTGATATTCTTCGTATTTTTGAAGTCCTAGTAGCATGAGTAAGCTATTTTTAGCTATATGATGAGCTAAAATGGATGTTCAAAAATGTACCCATGTATGACATGCATGTATTTTGATGTTTTATGGAAGAATATGAAAGCTTGATGTAGTAGAAACATCTTTTGCTAAGTGAATTCCATGAAAAATGCATGTAGGGACTAGTTTGTGAAAGTTTTGAGTTTGGTCATACATGTATGATTTAGTAAGAATTGATGATTGCTTTATTTGAGTAAATGATTTGACTAAGCATAAAAGGGCCAGAAAGTTGAATGAAAATCACTTTAGGAGCTTTGGGGTAAAAGTGTAAATATGAGAAAGTTTAGGGGCAAAATGGTTATTTTGCTAAAGTATGAGATAAGGGTCAATTTAGTCAATGTGTGTATTGAATAAGTTGATTTATTCATTATAGATCAAGAAAGACAAAGCCCGGATCGAGACTGAGGCAAGAGCAAGGTGCTGGACTAAATTACACATCTCTATACTTTTGAGTACCGAAGTAAGTTTATGCTTAAATAATGCATTTATACTTTCACATTCTTAATGCTAGATAGTGCATAGCATGATTGAGAATGATTGAGAATGATTAAGAACCTATATGGTTTAAGTGGAATGAATGTGGTAGATATTGCGAATGAATGAACGAGTAAGTATATATGTAAATGTGTAGTGATAATACTTGATGGTGGGCTAACTGCGATACCACCCTAATACTTAACATTGATGAGCTGGGCTGTGTGTGATGTTATTGTTAAGTATATTGTCTAGTGGGCTATCCTTGTTGGTGGGCTAAGTGCGATACTACCCTATAAATTGATTGTGGTGGGCTAAGTGCGAAACCACCGAGAAATTAGCCGTGTGGATATACTAGTGAGTAAATTAGCTGTGTGGATGTATTAATGAGAAATGATGATGTGTTGTATCTTCAAGTAATTGTGATATTGAATGCAGGAGTGCATGTCAATGAATATGAGTATTCGACTCTCGATGTGTTGGAAATGTGGTAAGGGATAGAAAGAGTAAGCATAATTGTGGATGTGAATTTATATGTTAGTATAATGCTATTTGTTGTTTAGCTGATACTATGATGCTTGAATTGTTTATGTGTAAACTTACTAAGCTTAAAGCTTACTCCCTTTCTTTTCCCTTGTCTTATAGAGCGAAAGAGTTGAATTGAGATATGTGGATCAATTGGGAGATCGCCCACACTATCAACACACTCTGGTACAATAGACTAAATGTTTTGTATATGGCATGTATAAGGGCTAGACAAGTTAGTGATTTTTGTTATAAATGGCTAAGATGTGTTGGCCTTTAGATGGATAATCTATTTTGTATAATGCCATAGTTGTTGGCTACTTTATTATATGAAAAGATATAGTTATCCATGTGAGATTGCACTTCAATATGAGTTGTTTATGGATGTGTTGATTGAGTGCATGTTCTGTATGTTAGAGGGGTGAAAAGAACTTGGCATATAGCCTTGTTCTTGTCCATGTGGATAGACACACGGGCGTGTGTCTAGGCCATGTGTGACACACGGTCAGCCCATGGGCATGTGATTTGGCCGTGTGTCCCCTGCACATTGGCATTTTAAGTTAGAATAGACCACGAACTAGTCGTGGCCACGTGAGTTAATCAGTGTTGGCCACGAGCTAGCCACACAGGCGTGTGCCTAGGCTCTAGACCGTGTGAAGTAATCAGTGTTCACCACGGGTGGAGAGCACGGGCGTGTGCCTAGCCGTGGGGCTTTGGCAGATTGTTTGAATTTTCATGCACGGTTTGCGGACATGGGCGTTCGTGTCTACGCATGGGCTTGTGACATCTTGCACGGGCGTGTAGTCCCTGTTCGGATGAAAAATCTTAAGATCGTAAGAGTTTGTGATATAGTCTCGAGAGCCCTCGTGTGTTGAGTGCGGCCTCGTAAGTCGAGTATGAGGTTGTAGTGGTGACTAAGAGATTGGTCACGTTGAGCCTATGTGGCGATCAAGTGGTTTTGCTCCGGTAATGCCTCTGGCCCGGTTCCGGCATAGAATAAGGGTAAGGGGTGTTACATTGTATGAGGCATGGGAAAGATTTAAAGTGCTATTATGAAAGTACCCTCATCATGGAATCCTACACTGCATTCAACTTGAGACATTCTATAATGGTCTCAACGCTCACGCAAGGATTGTAGTGGATGCCTCTACTAATGGTGTTCTCCTTTCTAAGTCTTATAACGAGGCTTATGAAATTATTTAGAGGATTGCCAGGCAACAATTATCAATGGCCAATCAGTCGAGCAGCGTCAGGAAGATGAGTTGCTGGAACGCATAAAGTAGACGCTCTTACTTCACTCGCATCTCAGGTATCCTCAATATCCTAAATGCTTAAAAATCTTACTACTAATGGGTCTAATAGTTTTGCAGCATAGCTACCTAATCAATTTGAGAATATAACCTGTGTCTATTATGGGAAGGGACATTTGTTTGAAGAATGTCCGTTGAACCCAGAATCTGTATACTACATGGGTAATCAGAACCAAAACCGAGGAAGGCAAGGGCTGTAATCAAATTTTTATAACCCATCATGGAAAAACCACCCAAATTTCTCCTGGAGTAACTAAGGGGCTGGAACCAGTACCACTTATACCCAACCCAGACCAACCCAGCCGCCTAATTTCCCGCAACAAGTTTAGAAACTAGTTCAAGCTGTAGCATCCAATAGCTTGGAGGGTTTGCTGAAGGCATACATGGCAAAGAATGATGCCTTAATCTAGAGCCAAGTAGCTACATTGAAGAATTTGAAGACTCAAGTGGGACAGCTTCCAACTGAACTTAGGAACCGACCACAGGGTACCTTACCCAGTGATACGAAAAATTCGAGAAATCTGAGGAAGGAGCATTGCAAAGTGCTAACGCTGAGGAGTGAAAAGACGATAGAGCCCAATACCATTGAAGCTGGAAAGGAGCAAGCTGATGCCCAAGATTCAGAAGAAGTTCAACCAAGTGTTGAAATCCCAGTTTCACCAGAACCAGAATCTGTAAAACCCGACAAAGTAGCCTTAGGACTAGCTAATTCTAATCAACTAACAACTCCGTTAGATGCAGAATTACCGCCAAAGGTGAATCAGCCAGAAGCAGTTCCAATAATGAAACCACCACCACCTTACCCTCAAAGACTTCAGAAGTAGAAGCAGGAAATTCAATTCAGGAAGTTCCTTGACGTACTCAAGCAACTTCATATCAACATCCCATTGGTTGAAGCACTTGAGCAAATGCCGAACTACGTCAAGTTTATGAAAGATATCTTGTCTAAGAAACGAAGACTTGGAGAATTTGAGACGGTAGCTCTGACAAAGGAATGCAGTGCATATCTTCAAGACAAACTACCCCTAAAATTGAAGGATCCTGGATCTTTTACCATACCGTGCAATATTGGAGCAACATATTGTGGTAAGGCATTATGTGACTTAGGTGCAAGTATCAACTTGCTGCCTATGTCAATATTTAGGAAGTTGGGGATAGGAGAAGTTAGACCAACTACAGTTATGCTTCAACTAGCAAATCGATCCTTAACACATCCAGAAGGAAAAATCGAGGATGTATTGGTATGTGTAGATAAGTTTATTTTTCCTGCTAACTTTGTAATTCTAAATTTTGAAGCAGACAAAGAAGTACCAATCATCCTAGGAAGGCCGTTCCTAGCAACTGGAAGGACCTTTATTGATGTGCAGAAGGGCGAGTTGACTATGCGTGTTCAGGATGATCAGGTAACATTTAATGTTTTTAAGTCAATGCGATTTCCTAAAACAATTGATGATTGTTCTGCAGTGTCCTATCTAGAGGATTTAATTGTGGAGAAGGAACTCAACTGTATTCAGGACCCACTGGAAAGAATTTTGACTTTGGATCCTCCAAATGATGAAGAGGAGGATGAATACTTAGCACTACTAAGAGCTAATCAAAAGGGATTTAATCCGCAATCCCGTTTTGAATCTTTAGAGTTAGAAAAGAGGGACTATTCCCAACCAAAAGTGTCGATCGAGGAGCCACCTAAATTAGAACTCAAGGTATTACCTTCACACTTAAAATATGTTTATTTAGGTAACGCCTCTACTCTGCCTATGATTGTTTCAACAGAATTAACTAGTTAACAAGAAGAGAAACTTATCATAGTCTTGAAACAATTCAAGAAGGCCATTGGATGGACCATAGCTGATATTCGCGGTAATAGTCCGTCTGTATGCATGCACAAGATTATCCTAAAAGATTACGAAAAAGGGACGACCGATGGACAACGGAGACTGATTTGTAAGGGCCAAAGTGTAAAAAGGCTTAATTATAAGGGCCAAATTTGTATTAATTTAGATCAAGAAAAGAGGAAATCGGATTTAGATTTGGGGAAATCAAAAGTTTTCGAATAGTCGTTCCGGTTCGTTCGTGTCTATACGAGGTAAGTTCATAAGTAAATAAATGTTGTTAAATTTGAATGTATATGCTTTAAATGTTACTGAATTGGTATGTATATATTTGACATATTGCCAAATTGATATAAGCATGGTATGACTTGTATCGAGCTCAAATTAATTGAATTACGACGTTCGAAAGCCCCATACGAACCATATAAATAGTATAGGATGCGTATGTCATGACATTAAGATTTTCGATGTGTGATTCGTGTAAGACCATGTCTAGGACATTGGCATCAAAGTGAGAAAACGTGTAAGACCATGTCTTGGATATTGGCATTGTATATGATTCGTGTAAGACCCTGTCTGGGATAGTGGCATCGATATGTGATCGCATGTAAGACCATATCCGGGATATGGCAATATATGAGCATATTATGATTTCCGTGTATCCTTAACAATTCTGAATGGTTTAAAGGTAAAGACATGGCAAGACCGGATGTGAGTTCGATTTAAATGATTTAGGTATGTATTAAGTTTATACGAACTTTGAAAGAAAAGGTAAGTGTTGATGATTAAAGTGGTTATGTGAACTTTATGAGAATTGGGATTATATATGTATATGGAATTAATTAGGTTTGGTTGTTTCAAAATGGATTATGAATGTTCTTGTGTTAATTTATTTGCTTATGGCTTACTAAGCTTTCAAAGCTTACTTTGTATATTCTTTCCCTATTTTATAGATATTTAAAGCTAGCTCGAGTTCGAGATCGTTGAGGAACGTCATCACACTATCGATATCTATTTTGGTACCTTGAAAGAAAACTTGTGTTTATGACATATGGCATTATATTCTAGCTTGATATGGTTGGTTTTGAATTGTATATATATATAGCTATGCGAAAATGGCTTGGTCATGATAGTAGTGTGGTATATATATCTGGTCATGGTATAAACTCATTTTGGTAAGTGTGTTTAATGGCATGTAAGTATAGTGTTTTGGTTATATGGCTTGATTGAGTAATGAGATGAAAAGCTTATGATTAGCTCATTTTTGGTAAGCTTGATGCATGGTATGTTTTGTCTTTGTGAATGGTTTTATAATTCGGTTTAGTAATAGGGTAAAATGATGATTATATATTCGATTGTGTATTGGTTATTTTGATTCGGTTTGTAATGGCCATGTATGCACATATATTATGCTTGAATGGTTGGCTAATTAGGTATGGTTGGTGAAGGCAAATAATGAATATGTTATATGATTGTTTTGGTTGATATGCTTTGTTTGAGGTTCGGTAATGAAAGATCAAAATGTTAGGTTTAATATTTAAGTTGAAAATGTGCCATATTTATGGTTAAATAATTTGGTATATGATAGATAGGAACTTTGGTATGATTTGCTTCGTTAATAGCGTTTAAAATTGGTAATAATCATAATTGTATGTGGTTAAATGGAGAAGCTTGCTTATGTGTATTATATACGCATGCCTATTATGCCGCGTGGATGTTTAAATCTAGACAAGGATGCATAACATGTGAATTGGTATAGTCATGACTTAATTAATGGAATAGGTTAATAATGATTCGGTAAATATACATAGAAAAAGGCGGATGCATTTAGGGTAAAATGCGTATAATATAATGACATCAAAAGTATGTATGACCATATTGTAATGTTGCTAATGTGTCGCATATGTGATTGGACATTAAGTTCTATACATATTGGTTCGATTGATTTCATTATGTACATATACAAGAGTTATGAAATGAAATGTTTGATACTTAGCTAATGAAATTATGTACTGAATAGCTAATGAAATTATGTACTGACATATTTTCTGTATATGAAAAGTGAGTATATATGCTTGAATATGATTTAATTATGAAAATGGAATTAATGTGATAGATATGGGGAATCGGATATTGAAAGTACTAAATATGTGAACATGGCTTTGATGTATACGAGTTTGGTTCGAATTTGGTAATTATGGAACATGTTCAATTGAGTTTTGATGTATGTTCTAATTGAATTAATTGAAATTTTGAAATGTGCTTATTTGTGATACATGATCAGTAAGGTTTGATTGATTTGAATTGAAATTATGATTCATGTATTCGAATTTAAAATAAGTGAATGGTGGATATTCAATTTTGATAATGTTATAAATGTATCATTATTCTTTGGTGCAATAAAGGTGATAAATGACTGTGCTGAACTATGTTTTGTACAGTAATGCCTCGTAACCCTAATTCGGCGACGAATACGGGTTAGGGCTGTTACATGTAGGCTCGTATTAGGGACTGTATGATTGAATATGAATGGTTTTAAGTTGGACAAAAATTTATGACTAGGAATTGTGTGAATGCTTGTGTTGTAAGTCGGGTAATGTCTCGTACCCTGTTCCGGCGTTAAATACGGGTAAGGGGTGTTACAAAGAAACTGTTCACTCATTTTGGAACCTCAAGCAATCATTAGCGATAAGGGTACACACTTCTATAACACACAATTTGATAATAGTCTTAAGAAATACGTTGTACATCATAGAACGACTACCCCTTATCATCCTTAAGCTATGGGCAAGTTGAAGTGTTGAACCGGGAATTGAAACGCATCCTAAAAAAATATAGAGACAAATAGGAAGGATTGGGCTGTAAAATTAGATGACGCTTTATGGGCTTATAGGACTGCATATAAAACACCCATAGGAACATCCCCCTACAGACTTGTGCATGGGAAGAGTTGTCACTTACCACTAGAACTCAAACATAAAACATTTTGGGCAATAAAATTTTTGAATTTTGATCCTAAACTTGCATGTGATAAGAGATTGTTACAACTAAATGAGTTTGATGAATGGCGAGAAAATGCTTACGATAGCTCAAAATTATACAAAGAAGCAACGAAAAAAATGCCATGATGCTCGTTTAAAGCAGCCCAAACAATTCATAATTGGAGATCGAGTGCTTTTATGTAATTCAAGGCTCGAATTGTTTCTAGGAAAGCTAAAATCGAGACGGTTAGGTCCTTTTATGGTAAAAATTGTTTCTCCTTACAGTACAATAGAGGTAACACATCCAAAATACGACACATTTAAGGTAAACAGTCATATCAACTCAAATCTTATATTGGAGGTGTATTGATAACGAGAGAGAGGAGCTCCATCTCCAAAATCTGAATCAGCTGTGAGAGAAAAGGGGAAGTCGATTATTTCTTGTGGTTATACTGACTTTGAGATGTTTTTATTCGCGATTATGAACTAATTTTCTAAATACCTAGGGGAGATGAACCCTAAGAAGAATTCTGTCTTTTTATTCCTGTTTTAAGTAATAAATACTTGAATCTTGTTTTTAGCTATGTGTGCTTAATTCTTGATTTAATATTTTTGGATTATTATTTTAATATTTAATGTGCTTAATTCAAAGGAGGAATACACCCTATTTAAAAGTAAATCTAGCATAATTGAGTGGAGTTGCATGCAATTCTAGAAATAGGACGATATAAATCTACCGGATTAGAGTCAAATATAATAGGGGAATTCATATATCTAGTTAATACGATAATAGGGGTTTAATTAGAAAGAAATTTCAATTAATCAACCTAGAGTCAGTTGCTTTTAGTCTTAAAGAGAGATATTAGCATAATTTAGGGATTTCTACAAATCAAGATATTAAATGAATAATTGTTTAATTCAAATTGATAATGACAGATGCGGTCTAGGTGGATTCTTTCCTGAGTGTTGTTTCACTTCTTGGTTATTATTCGATTATTTCCCTGATTTGTTCTTTGTTGAGTTCTTATTTAATTAATTTAGTTAATTTTAGTTTAACTCAATCACTTCAATTTGTCGGTTAAATAATAGAAAGACGGTAATTACAAGTACTTTTAGTCCTCGTGATAACGATATCTTTGTTCACCATAACTATACTATTTATCGATAGGTGCATTTGCTTTTGTCGTATTTTTAGTTGGTTTCGTGGACACCAAGAAGCAACCCCTATTTATAATAATAAACTCTACACAATCTTATATTTTTTAGATGTGGGATTGTATTATTTCCACAAAATTCATATATATATATATATGCATGAAAAGTAGGCATCCAAATTATTAAAACCCGAAAAGTCTGAGATACCTAAGAAAAGCATTGCGCCAATCAGGATAGTGCTGCATCCTGGTCCAGATATCTACCATTGAAATTCCACATTCTCGAGCAGCCTCAACACATGCCTTAGCAAAAGCCTCGGCAGCTTCATTTGTCCTCTCCGGGAAACAGAGGCGAAGCCAGAACAATTTTTTAGGGGGGCAGATAAAATTTTAATTTTTTATAGTTTATATCTTTATAATTTGTAAAGGATTAAATCGAATTTTTATAATTTTAGGGGGGGCCAAAGTGCAATTTTACCTTTACTAATTTAAAATTTTAAAAAAATTTTAAAGGCCAAAATAGTAATTTTACCTTTTAGGGGCCGGGACCCATGCCAGCCCCCTGGCTTCGCCTCTGCTGACAAACCCAATGGATTCTCAACGTAATGATGTCTAGGGTTTAACACCAGTTTAAGCATGTATGATAGAGATCATAAGGCGCAATGGAATGTAAATGGCCAAAGTGAATAGAAAATGTTGAACAATACCTAATGCGTTGAACTTCATCAATTGGAGGAGGTGTAATTAGGAGAATCAAAGTACTTGGCCACCGCTTGTGAGACCACAAAACAGAAGAGCACAGTCTATGAGCAGGACCAGCAAATAATATATATACCATATATATTTATGTACTATATATTATATGAAATCCATGATAACCTGCTGTATATCCTCATAACTTTGGCCTAGAAGGACGAAAAAGAAAATGTAAATACAAGAGATAGAGATTATATTAACTGTTCCCACATAAATGATTTGTTGAGCAGCCATATGTTTGACTTAGAAAGCTAATCCGCTAAATAATCCAAGTACCTAACATTGAAAAAGAAACTAAAAACAAATGGAAAAAGGCTGTAATGCTTGATAAGTACACTTACCTTCTTTCATAATCATTGAAAGCAAATTAAAATATTCAACCCTGGTGGCTTCCCATCATATAATCCTTTATATCAATGGCCCAACTTTACTTCTCGAGAGGCACAAAAGTGGAACCATAATCACAAAGGGCGCATGAATATTTTTCTCAACATAAACATTCTAGAAATATATGCATGCACACAAGGGACTTCCGATACAACCAAGACAAGGACCACTATAACTGCAACCCCATCTACCCTTAGCTCTTATGCCTATGATATTAAGTATATATTAAATTTAAAAACGTTTCCCTAAAGTGATCTTTGGACCTCCAGAAATTATTGCCTTTCTTTGACCGAACAAAGGTACCAATCCTAATAGCAATTTAGACTAGTGGCTGGGTATAGCCTATAGGACAGTAATTGAAAAGGAAATTAAACAAGGGATATTCATAATAGCCAAGTGGCGAACAAGAATAGCGACAACTGGGCCTTGCCAACCCACACTTCATCCCTTGCTTTTTGGATATTCGGAGATCCACTTTCCCAACAAAAATGCCTGAGGCTGACCATGCTTTCTACCAAATTATAAAGGGTGACATATGCCATGTGCATTCCCAATATTAAAATCATATAAAAGAGAAGAAATATTCCATAGTATTTAGATTTCACAAAGTTAAAAGGGTGATGTATAAGTTTACGATAATATATAAAAAAATTGAAATATACATCATCCCTTCAACCTTACTTATAGGGTTTTAAATAATTTAAAAATAAAACACACACAAGAAAACAAAGAGTGGCACAATCCCACCGCCCAAATTCCAATCCTAGCTTGAAAAATTCAGTAAACTTATACGATTAATATAATTTATCAAAAGAAATTTTGTTTATGATATTTATTCACGTATACTATTACTTTCTTTTTCTAAGATTCATAAATAACTTATCAACGAAATATACTAGATAAAACCAAGAATTAATATATATATATATATATATATATAATACTTAATAATTAACAAACAAAGAAGTACTTCAAGCAATAATCGCAAAAATTATACAGGCTATAACTTTTTTTTCTGAAAGTATGTCTAAAAAGTTGTTTAGAAAATCATATTTTAAAGTATGTTCTGGTGTGTGTGCATTCTAAAAATAATAATAATAATAAAAGAGGTTGAATTATTTTTTAAAGTAATCGATCGATTCTTAATTTGGTCGATATTGTTGCTATTGCAATAAGAAGAACGTGAATTCAAACACGTAAATTAGGCACGCTTAAACATATTTTTTTCCAATTTAAAGGTTAAGGGTTTTGATAGAAATAAGAATTATATATAAAAAAAATCATTTTCAAGTAAAAAAAAATTCATATTTTGATAAATAAATTTATGAATTGTAATATTTTGTATTATTACTAGATGAAGTTACTTTTAAAATAAAAATAAAATTCACGAGTGAGTTAAAATATTACCCACATCTCATTTATTTATTTATTTATCTATATTTTTTAAATAATTATTTGATGAGATTTTTAAATTTCATTAAAGATGTATAAAATAATTATCTTATATTTTTGTGGAACTTGTTAATTTATATATCTGTTGACCTAAATATATATATAAAGAAATTATCATATTATAAATAAAAGGAGACACTACAAAAATTAAGATTTTTAGTATTGATATAGTTGTGGCAATAAAGATTTTCATCACAAATAGTTGATTATTTGTGACACTAGTAAAATGAATAATTGTGACTGATTAATATTTGATCACTATTATAACAATAGTTGTGACAATTTAAATTATGTCACAAGTAAAATTGTCACTATTTGTGTATATTATTACCAAATATGTTGCGCAGTATCAATTCATCTCTTAAGAAATGCTAAATATTGGCGTGAAGTTCTATTTCCCAAGAAATGGTGTAATAGTGACAAATATTATATTCACTACTATTAACCATTACTGTGATGATAAAATTTTTCGTTGCCATAAAGTTTACTTTTTATAATGATGTATTTATCATAATATAAATTTATATCACAAATAAACAGCCACTACAAGTGTAAAATTGGTACCAAATTAGTTGGTCACTATCAATTTATCACTAATGAAATGTTAAATATCATCACGAAGTCTTTTCCTCAAGAAATTATATAATAGTGGCAACATATATATAGTCACTATTATTAATATTTAATTACTTCACAAGCAAATAACCACTATAAAATTATATTTGTGACCAAATCTATTTGTCAATATCAATTTGTCACTAATGAAATGTTCAAATTGCCTCCAAGTTCTTTTCTTTCCTCGAGAAATGATGTAATAGTGGCATCATATAAAGTCACTATTATTAATTATTATTGTGGCCATACAAATTGCTTCAAGTTTTTTTTCTTGAGAACTGATGTAATAGTGATAACATATCATTAATTATTATTGCGACCATACAATTTTTTCATTAAAATAATGCTAATATTAATACACAACCTATTTTATCATATGTTATTATTTAAACTCTTGATTGAGTTGGAGTCAGGAGTCGACTAGATATCAACTCGGTTTGGAAAATTAATTAAACTACCCTTACATATTTGAAATAAGTTATATTATTACTAGGTACTTTTCTCCTTTTACATTTTTAATGAACCAACAAAAAACATGTAAATGGTGAGATTTGAACCCATGTTATTAACATGCATAAAATCTGAACTTTACATATGATTCATTTGTTACCTAGCTTGGTGCCACAAGTCAATTCAACACCAACTTAAGATTAATGGAAATTTGTTTTTAAATAAATTAACACTTTACCTATGATTCAATTGTTAAATAAACATTTTATAACTCTATTTTTCATGTTGAATTTTTCTTTCACCAACATGATAACATTTTGATAATATGCTAAAGGTTAAGATATGTCATAAGTTCATGTAATCTTCAGAAATTTGGAATTTAACCATAGTATTTTTATTTTCAGGAAATTAGTCCCTCTATTTTCAATTTTCAAAATTTAGGTATTGTTGTTAATGTAACTTCTTTTTGTTAAATTTATTAATGTGATAGTTTGAAATGGAAAAAAAAAATCACTTGGTAGTCATGTAACTAAAAAAAAGAAAAAACAACCTTGTAATGTACTTAATTTTAACAAAATAATTTTAACTTTGTTGACAATTGAACTTGAAATTTAAAATCTGAAAAGTAGGACTAAATTCTAGAAATAAAATTATAAAGACAAAATTTTAAATTTTTAAAGAGTACAAGGACTTATGACATATTTTAATGCTTTCTAACATGATGACATTTTAACATGCTATAGAAAAAATGATTATACAAGTCAGAAAGCAATTGGATTGCATTTAATATTCTTAATCACATGTATTTATCTTTTTTTTAATAAATGTATTTACCTATTTAATTTTTTCACTCCCAATTTAAACTAATTTTCTTTTATTTTAATTTAATACATTTTGCATATACGTTGTGATTATTATTAGTTTCAAACCATATGTTTTATTGTTTATTGGATGTTATTTTTAAAACCACACATATGTTCTAAATATGTGGTTTCCACACACATATGAATATGATAACAAATGGGGACAGTTGACGATTGAGTCTGAACTCGATTGGTATGGATATTGTTGGCAATGTAGGAGGACGTGTGTTCGAGTGCGTTAAAACGAATTATCCTCCTATTTATTGATTAGGGAGGGGTTACAAAAGTATTGTGTAAAAAAATAGATAATGATCAATGAGATTGTTAAAAAAAATGATTTATGCTGTTATTAAAAAAATGAAATGAAAGTGGGAGGTTTAAAATATTTTTGAACGGTTGGGAAAGAAAAGGAGTGTGGGCAGTTTGAAAGAAATACTAGCTTTGAGCCATCTTTATTGATATTTCAAATTGTAAGTTGTCATTTTTTTTTGTTTATATATCGTGGATTGATTATTTGAAAATAAAATATTTGATTATTTTATGTTTTTCTTAAAGTATTTTGTTATTTTCCATGATTTTATTTAAACGGTCTAAATCTTGTATATATTTTTATGTTTGCATTGAGGTTTTTCTTTTCCTTTCTTCTTTTAAGATTTAATGAAATAATAGCTTAATAATATGTAAAAAGTTAAAAGGTTCATGGCTTTTGGAAGAACTTGCCCAGCTTTCACACTAATTTTTTGTTATTTTTCTCTTGGGTTAATTTTAAGCTTTTGTGGTAATTGTGTTTCAGTCCTTCAATATTTTACCATTTTAGTGAAGTTGAATTTCTGTTATCTGTTAATGCCATCATAACATAGTTATTTAATTTTATGTTATTTATCTGGTTTCAACTCGTATCGATTAGTATAGTTATTAATATTATATTTTTCAATAATTTTTTTTTTTTTGTAAAATCCATGATTCAAAGATTAAATAATTTTAAAAAATAATAATAAATGGTTTTTTTAAGTCTTTAAGGTGCCGCAGATTAAATAAATTTAAAATATAAATTTCGTTTGGTTTTCAATAAGTCTTTGGGGTGTCACGGATTTGATATCTCTATATGATTGTTTCTATTTTCGGTTCTCTATTCTGCCTATAAGGGTCGGAGATTCAAGTAGGCGATGAGGCAGTCGACATAACCGACGAGGGTGGGCAAATGACATGACTGAATTAGGGAAGTAGGCAGGCAGCAGGGGTTGGTGGCGAATTGATATTCAGGCATGGCGCAAGTGGTTCAATGTTGTGTGTCAATTTTTAAATTTTTTCCCTTTTGTAATTTTATTTTATTATTTTATTTTTTAATATATAAATAATATAAATATACAATAAAAATTCAGAAGCTAAATTTCTTTCTTTTTTGTGAATAGAAGCACAATTTAAAATTTAGATCTAAAGGCTTAAATTAAAAATTAAAATTTAATATCCTAATTATGCTTTAAAGTCCAAAGGTCTAACATGCCTTAAAGTTCAAAATCAAAATAGGCGTAACAAGGTCTAAAAACAAAGATTTAAATAGACCAAAATAAGTCCAAATCAAGGGTTAGTACAAAATCCCATTATATACTTTGAAACCTATTTTTTAACTAGGCTTATCATAAAATGTTGATTTAATTTCGAACTAAATTTGATTATTATATAATTTATGAGATATTATTTTGATACACGTTAAAGAAGAGGCCCTTGCCACTAATAAAATAACACGAGTGACAACATGTTTTTTATAATTATTCTTAGCAGTATTCTCATCACAAGAATATTAGTTATTGTGACAACTTTTTTGGCATAAATTTATTTTTAGAATCGAAAATAATTTCCACAATAGAAATAATTATTGTGACAATTTAATTTTATCATAATTGCTTATGATCTTAACGTAAAAAATTTGGTCACAAATAAATTTAATAATTATCACCATTTAATTTGTCACAATTATTTATCATTTTAGTGTACAAAATTCAGTCACAAGAAATTGAATAATTAAAAACATTTAATTTTGTCACAATTGATTACAATATTATTTTCAACATTTTAGTTACAAAAAATTTAATAATTTTGATGATTCAATTTTGTCACAATTGTTTATAATTTTAGTATCGAAACTTTTGGTCAAAAATTTGAATACCTATGACCATTTATTTTCATCACAATTGCTTAAAATTTGTGTCAAAATTTTGATCACAAAAATATTGAATAATTGTGACGATTTCGTATCAATTGTCACAAATATAATAGTGATGGAGATATCTACGATGACAAGTGACGATTTTAATTCTAGCCACTATAGATAATAGGGACTAAATTTTATAATTTCAGTGAATATTATTTCAATAATTTTTCTCCACTAAAAATATTATTTCGGATTAATTATACCCAAGGAGGCTGTTCAGATTTTATGGATAAGTGTTAGGAAATTTTGTAGTAGTGTTGATTAAAGAGGTGAAGGAAGGAAGCTTGACCTTGAGAGAGGCGACGATAGAGTGGAGATTCCGCTTGTACTCATCAAGTGGCACGTGTTGGAAAGCAACGTATCTATCGGGAAGGCAAGCGTCGTTAGCTCCAAAGAACACCGTTACTGCAAGTGGCGCCGCCGCACCAGAGCTTTCCGCCGTTGGAAATACCCTATCAACTACCTTCAATGCCCACTTTGTATTGTATCCACTGTACCCTCTCAGCACCACATCTACCTGTAAATATTAAACCACCAAACCCACTTTCAAAATTAATCTCTTTAATACCATAGAAATAAAACAACACAAACACTGCCCATAAAAAAAGAAAACGAAACTATATGTACCGTGCGAGAGAAATGGTTGGCAAGAGAAGCGCCCCAACCGCCATCACCGAAAGACTCCTCCGTGATAGAGTCTCCAAACAGATAGATCTTTGGCCTCATGTTTACAAACAAAGGGCTAAGGAGGAGCTTATCAGTAACTATGAATTGCCTCGTGTTTTGTCACAGAAAAGATAGAGTATTATTAAATGCTCGCCAACTTATTTGCACCCTAAAAGGAGAGAGGAAATACAGACAAGAAGTCAAGGTTAAAGAACGGAAGGTTTTGGTCGGATTTTTTTTGGCTTTTTGGTTCTTCCTTTTTTTCCCTTCAAATCTAACCAATGACCAGAGCAATATTTAAACAGTAAACTATAGCTTTTGTTGGAACCAACGTTGAGATTTGCCATGGTTTGGAATTGATATGAATGATTGGGTTTTAGACTTTACATTAAATTCTCTAAGGAACTGTGATATGTTTATGAGGGGACTTCTAATAAATAATTAAAAAGGTTGTAGCATACAATGGAAAACATACTATAGTTAATTCAAAACAAAGTAATAGATTATGATGAATAAGTTAAATTATATCAATTTTCCCAAGTGTAGGTTATTAAGTTACATGTTTCTAGAATTCCAAACCTTTAGAAAAAAAAATATTAATTAATTTGTTAAATTATAAATTCATTTTAAATTAATGTGTCCAATATTTAAGCGCTTCAATATCTTTTTACTATCTTTAACATTAATATAAATATAATTTTAATTGTTTTTTATTATATATACACTTAATTTAACGTCTTTAATGGTTATTTTCTACTTTCATCTCATTGCCACCACTATGATGTAACCCAAATACACATTCCACCATAGTTTTTAATCTCACTGCTACAATACTCAATTTCAATGTTATAGTAACTAATATTATCATCAATGCTAATTTTAATCTCATCAAAGCCAACCTCATTTCCCATAAAAAAGAAACATTGGGACCAAGACTCAAAATTAGCTTTATGTAGTGATCTTTATCGAGGTGGAGTGTATGTAAAACATCAATGGTTGGATTGACAAAATATATAAAAATATATAATTGAATTATGACTACTAAAATTTTAATTTGTTATACACTACAACAAACAGGTATTATAGCGACACTTATGGGGCGACACTTTCGTAAGTGTTGGGATAGACTGACCAACATACGCTTTAGCCAACTCTTTTATAAAGGTTGGAATATGCATGCCTAAGACAACGCTTAAATAAGAGTTGGCTTTGTCTAGTCCTAAGACGCCAGTTTTGGGGCGACACTTTCCTAAGTGTTGGGATAGACCTGCCAACATACGCTTTAGCCAACTCTTTTTACAAGGGTTGGGATATGTATGCCTAAGGCGACGCTTGAGTAAGAGTTGGCTTTTGTGTAGTCCTAAGACGACAGTTTTGGGGCGACACTTTCCTAAGTGTTGGGATAGACTACACTTTTTCCAACTCTTTGTATAAGAGTTGGGATATGTATGCCTAAGGCAACACTTGAATAAAAGTTGGCTTTTGTGTAGTCCTAAGATGACACTTTTGTGGCGACACTTTCCTAAGTGTTGGGATAGAGTATGCTTTGGCCAACTCTTTGTATAAGGGTTGGGATATGTATGCCTAAGGCAACGCATGAATAAGAGTTGGCTTTTGTGTAGTCCTAAGACGACACTTTTGTGCCGACACTTTTCTAAGTGTTGGGATAGGCTTGCCAAAATATACTTTGGGCAACTCTTTTTAGAAGGGTTGGGATATGTATGCCTAAGGCAACACTTGAATAAGAGTTAGCTTTTGTGTAGTCCTAAGACAAGAGTTTTGGGGCAACAGTTTCTTAAGTGTTGGGATAGACGTGTCAATATAAGCTCTTGTCAACTCTTTGTATAAAGGTTGAGATATGCATGACAAAGGCAACGCTTAAATAAGAGTTGGATTTTGGATTTGTCCAGTCTTAAGACGATATTTTCCTAAGTGTTGGGATAGACTTGCCGACATACACTTTGGTCAACTTTTTATATAAGGGTTGGGATATGCATGCTTAAGGCAACACTAAATAGGAGTCGGCTTTGTCTAACACCATGCCTACATTTTTGGGCCGACACTTTCATAAGTGTTATTAAAATACTATTATTTAAAATAATTTTAAAGTTTATTGGGTATATATATGACTGATTGTTTTTTAATTTATATATTAAATATTTTCTTATATAATTGTAAAAGTGATAATATTGATTTTAAAATTTTGAATTAATTATCATTATAGTTTAGGGTTTATAGTTTAGGGTTTAGGGTACATGTGGTTGGAGAGTTACTATTGTAAAGTATAGAGATTGTGGTTTATGGTTTAAGGTTTGTGGTTTATGGTTTAAGGGTTAAGGGTTTATGGGTTTAGGGATTAAGGGAGGCCATAGGTCAATGTTTTATGATTTAGGGTTTTAAAATTAGGGGTTAGGAGTTTAGGGTTTAGAATAATTAGTGTCCTTTAATTTATATATTAAATAATTTATTATATAATGGGAAAAGAGATAATTTTAATTTTAATGTATTAAAATTATGCTTATAGTTTAATTTATTTAAGAGATAATAGATAAACTTTATATATATTAAATGGTTTAGGATTTAAAGTTTACTTGAGATTTGTTAAATGATGAAATTCTATACAATCAATTAATACTTTTATATTTGAAAATATTTAATCTAGACTATTTGATATATTTAAATATTAAATTTAAGAAAAAAATAATAAAAAAAAGAGTAACAAAATGATATTGATAGATAACAACCTTTGTTGGATATATAAGACCAAATTATAACAAATAAAAATGAAATACAAAAACTAAAATCATTCAACATCAAACATCTGACGTTAAGTTGAATAAGCTTTCTTTGTCTTTTGTGGTGTTAAAAAGTAGTATTCATTTATCTGAAGCTAAGTTGGTAATTTGATTTAATATAGAACAAGTTGACAAACTCAGATCTATAAAATGCAAAATTTTATATTAATTAACTACTATTTTAATTTCATCATCTCTGGCAAATAGGTTCTTATTTTAACGTCCAGAACTGGCACTCTG
Source organism: Gossypium bickii (assembly GCA_025503065.1). NCBI lineage: Eukaryota > Viridiplantae > Streptophyta > Magnoliopsida > Malvales > Malvaceae > Gossypium > Gossypium bickii. The sequence goes on along the minus strand of CP106714.1, from coordinate 25,812,906 downwards.
GCTCGAATTTTTGTTGCTTCAATTAAAGGATAGAGTGGAAATTTAGTAATTTAATATATAAAAACTAATTTACCATTTTCTTAATAGAAAGAATAAAATGTAATTTAACTTTTAATATAAGAACTTCCATGATATTTTTAGTAATATTTCATCGGTTAAATGAATGTATTGTTATCTATGTTATAGTTGACGTTAGTAGCAAAGAATTAGAATAATGTAAGTTTTAGTGTGTTTATGCGTATTTTCTCTCCGATTTAAGGGTTATGAATTAAAATATATATTTTATAACAAATAAAAATTTTAATTACACATAAATTTAATTTAATAGAAAAATAATATAAATATAAAATTAAAATATACTCATTTTTTTAATGTATAATGATATTTAAAATACATATATGTAAATTTATCTTTTATTAAAATTTCCAATTTCTAAATGTTTTTCTTTAGAAATTGGCCGACCCACTCCCGTCTCTGTTTAGACATCCCCGCCGCCAAACAATCCTCCCGCCACCAGTCAACCCCGGCATCGTCTTTCTCTCCCCCTTATTTGATCTAGTTGGCTCAATTCCTCTCCTCCTCCAGCGGCTGACCTAAGCCCTCTCTCGGCTTCAAGTTTCCGACAGATCGGTAAATTAAATAAGGCAGTTTTTTGAAACTCTAAAAAACTTATCTTGAATAGTGATTCAGTGTTTGGATTTTGAGTTATCTGCTCTCTGCCTCTGCTGTTGCTAGATTTGATTTTCTGATCTCTTTCATCCTACTACTTGTTGCTCTGTCTCATGGATTTTTTTTATAATGTATCAATTTTAGCGGAAATGGAGGGCCATCTTTGCAGCTAATTTCCGTTAATCGCTATTTTTGGAAGTATTGGTGAAAATATCAATAAGTTTGTATTGGTGAAATGAATTTGGAAGTAATCGCAACACCTCAGCTTAACTCTAGTTGTTTTGGGGTGTAGGGTTTGCGTAAAGATGATAGATAGATTAATGTTTATTATGATCATAGATTTGGTCTTTGTGTTTTTCTCATGTATGCCATCCGAAAAGACTGGAAAAGAAAAAGAGAAATGAGTAAGTAATAATGATTTCAGAATGGTTTTTAAATTATCACATCTCCTTTCACACATGCAAGTTATATTCTCTCCAAAAGTTTCGCTCGCTTAATATCAACCATAATTACCTTTTTTTTTAATATTCTTCCATGGATGCACTTGCTTCATTTCATCCGATATGCTCTCATGAGATTTCTTGGATTGTTAAAACTTTAGTTTTCTTGGAGTCTAAGTATGCCCTCATAAATCACAAGTGTGGAATGCTAAAACCATTTACCAATACTAGGCCAGCTTTATTGTTGGTTTATTTTCTCGATTATCTATTGAATTTGAAGTTCCTTATTTTGCTTGCCTTGCATGAATTTAGTATGCTATATTTTGGGGGTATGAGCTTGTCTGCTTGTAAGCATGATTGTTGGGCACCTTGGGTGATGTGTCATTCAAATGATGCCTATGCATGTACTTTGCCTTGGTTGTTGACTATGGACGTGTGCTTGCTTGAGTACAATTCCCTTTTATACTGCTTTGTTTTCACTCACGCTCTACCGTATATAAGTCAAATTTATAAGCCCATAACTTTATAGTATAGAAAACTTAACCAGAAAATGTTACTCCTGCTCTTCACTTTTCCTAAATTACCTTTTTCTGACACGTCGGACATTGTTCTTGGGGTATGATCCTTCAAATGCGGGGAATTTTTTAAAAAGATTGTGCATACCGGTATCGAATACATGCTTCTACCTGACCTCACCTCCAAGCGCAGTAAGACCAGAATTTTTTTTAGCATTCCACATTTAGAATGTTCAATGGTTAGTGATTTGTATGAATTGATTGAAAGCGACTACGAAAATTGTGGGTTTCATAAAAAATTCTGACATGCTTGATTCATTGAGTCATTTTTGTTCGAAAGTGATGCTCATGGTTGTTTCTTTCTTATTCAATGATTTATCCTATGTAATCTATAATTTAATCTTCTAATCCTGATTTTCTCTAAACTAGTAATGTTTTTCATCTTTTTTCCTACTGATTTATTGTATATATGGACCGTCAGGTATCTTTGTTTTCTTCTAACATTGTTGGATTGTTTCTTTTCCCAGTTTACACAAAGAGATGCAATCACTTTTGTTGGGGCTTCCACATGCAATCTTTCTTCCGTAGGTAGCTTCTCTTCCATTCTGTACTTGTTTCTTTCATTTCTCCATCTATTTATCAATTTAACATCGAAACTTTGATGCACTCATAAATGTATTTTGGATGTTATATATATTTGTAGTTATGTGAATAATGTTTTACCATTTTTATATGTTTGAAAGTTATTGTTTAAATTTTCTGTTGCTGGTCTCTGATGATAATTCTGCTTCTATCCAGTTTTATTGTTGTTTTTACTTTGTAAGTACTCCCTTTTTTTTTAATCTCTTTTCCTCTGGTGTTTGCTTTGCACTTCAATTGTTGATGGTATCATTTTTGTGAACTTGTCAGGCTAAATTAAAGATCCCGAAGCATATACCTTTTTACTATAAGTGAGATATACGTGACATTGGATTTACCAGTTTGATATAACCAGAAGGTTAGTTAACCTTTTCTTTTCCTTCTTTTTTTCGTCTTTTAAATTTAGGTTTAAATTTTTCTATCTTTGTAGTTTGGACTATTTTATTTAGGAATTTAGATATTATTTATCATAAATTTTAATATTATTTAATTGTCATAAAGATAAGTTTTATTTATTTTAATATTTAAATTTGTTATTTTATTTATGGATTAATTAGGTAGTTTTGGTTGCTGTTAGTTCACTAGAAAGCTCATCTCTTTTCACACATGTACCGTAGGATTAGGCATTAGATACTCTATGTTAATATTAATTACCTTAACAGATGGTTGATAAAAGTTGGATGGATGCTCCAAGATTTAGCTCGAATCACCTAGCTGGAGTAGAAAAATTTCTATCATTTGCAATTGGAAAATCACTTTCTAACGGAAAAATATATTGTCCGTGCCATCGTTGCAATAATAGGATATTGCACGAACCACATATTGTGGGTGAGCATCTTCGTCTTCATGGTATAATAAAAGAATACAAGCATTTGATTTTTCATGGAGAATCCATTGAAAGAACATCGTTGCAAACCGACCAAACAGTTAGAACTTCTCCGTCAATTTGTACGTTGTCACAAGACAATGAAGCTGATTTAAGAGATCTCATAACGGATGCTTTAGGTATCAACATCCCAACTCGCAATGAGAGTTTTGATGGAGCTTCAAGTGAGTTTCAGAATAATGGTCGGGAGTATGATGTTAATGAGGCCCACAGGATCATGAGAGAAGCAACTACTCTTCCGGATGATTGTGATATTCCGCTCTATCCCGGTTGTGTCAAGTTCTCACGCATCTCATTCCTACTTCGTCTTTACCACTTCAAAGCACTTTTTGGATGGTCAAGAAAATCTTTGACATGCTTATCGGAGTTTTTAAATGAGGCATTTCGGATGGAAACACGATCCCAACTACATACTATGAAGCGAAGAAAATAATTTCTGCACTAGATCTTGGGTATGTCAAGATTGATGCATGCCTAAATGATTGTACGTTATACTGGGGCGATGCTAGTAAAAAGATCAGTTGTGATGTCTGTACAAGCTCAAGGTGGCAATCTTCTAATGAGTTGGATAAAGACGAACAAGTTGATGGTAGTCATCGCTGTCCTAAGCCTACCAAGGTATTACAGTACTTTCCTTTGATTCCTAGACTTAAAAGAATATTTCAATCCTCTAAGACATCACAATCCATGAGATGGCATAAAGAAGGACGAACCAAAGATGGTATATTGAGGCATCCAGCCGATGGTTCTGCCTGGGATTCGTTTGATAAGAGGTTTCCTGATTTTGCATCTGATCCTCGCAATGTTAGGCTAGGTTTGGCTAGCGATGGTTTCAATCCATTCCGAACAATGAGTACAAGTCACAGTACATGGCCCGTACTTCTTATTCCTTATAATTTGGAACCCTGGGCATGCATGAAACAATTATCAATGATACTCTCCATGGTTATCCCTGGTGAAAAAGGACCTGGCAATGACATTGATGTCTACATGCAGCCTTTAATTAAAGAGTTGAAGTAATTGTGGACAGGAGTTGATGCTTTTGATTCATTAGATTCTGAATCTTTCACTTTACGGGCTTGTCTTCTTTGGACAATCAATGATTTTCCAGCTTACGCTAATCTTTCCGGGTGGAGTACAAAAGGTCGGGTTGCTTGCCCCATATGTGCTGAAAACACTAAATCTCGATGGCTACGGTACAGTCGGAAGTTCTGTTATATGGGTCATCGTCGATGGTTATCAGCTGAACACCCTTATCAAAAATAGAGTCGTGAATTCGATGGCACTATAGAGTATGGAGTAGCTCCTATACCACGATCCGGGGAAGATATCTTAAGGGAAGTCGAAGGTGTCAATTTTATTTATGGAAAAGCTCGAAAGAGGGATAGAGAAGAAATAGATGAAAGGTCGGTAGAACTTGATGTAGATGAAAGGTGTGATCTGTTTAACAACTTTGAAGAATTGGTTGTAGAAGGAGATGAAGCAAATCTCATAAATCAAGACGAGACGTTATGGAAGAAGAGGAGCATATTTTTCGACTTGCCTTATTGGCATGACAATTTACTTCGACATAACTTGGATGTCATGCACATCGAGAAGAACGTATGTGACAATGTCGTTGGCACCCTTCTTAATCTCTCACGTGGTGGCAAAGATAATATCAAGGCATGGAAGGACCTACAAGATATGGGCATCCGAAGTTATCTTCATCCAAAAATGAGAAATGGGAAAGAGTACCTACCACAAGCGTGTTACAGTCTTGCATCTAAGGAAAGAGATATATTTCTTTCCATTGTGAAGAACTTGAAGGTACCCGATGGCTATGCATCAAACATATCTCGATGCGTGAATTTGAAAGAGCACAAGTTGAGCAACCTTAAAAGTCATGACGGTCATATTCTCATGCAAGAGTTGCTTCCTATATGCGTAAGAGGAGTTGTAGAAAAGAAGGTGCTAAGTGTTATTACAAATCTATCTGATTTCTTCAAGAGATTATGTGCAAAAAGTCTTGATCCCCAAGAACTTGATCAACTTCAAAGCCAAGTCGTATTAACACTTTGTGAAATGGAGAAAATATTTCCTCCAAGTTTCTTCACAATCATGATTCATTTGATTATTCATTTGCCGATGGAGGCTAAGCTTGGTGGACCTGTTCAATACCGGTGGATGTACCCAATCGAAAGGTATATGAAATATACCAATAATATTTCACAAATATTTTTTTATATTTTAATATAGAATATAATAAGTTTGTCAAAATAAATATATGTGATGTAGGTATCTCATGAGATTGAAAGCTTCAGTGCGAAATAGAGCTTATCCCGAAGGTTCTATTGCTGAATGGTACATAGTATCAGAATGTCTTACATTTTGCTCCCGTTATTTTTCTGATGTTGAAACTATATTTTCCCGTCCTCCGAGGAATGATGGGAATATTCAAAAACGGTACATTTTCTCTTCTGGAGGACGTCCAATTGGCAACATTAACACGAAGATATTGGATATGCGATCTCTTGCACAAGCAAACCGCTATGTTCTATTGCATAGCGATAAGTTATCGCCATACCATCAGTGAGTTTCCTGAAGAAAATCTTGTCATTCGATTCTTTTTATTAACCAATAGACAAATAAAGTTATCACATAATTTGTATACATTTTGACAATGTTTTTCGTAAAATATTGAATATTATATATAGAGAATTTTTGGAGTCTGAGCGAGCTGTTTATGTTGGCATTCAAATTAGTAAACGCACCGAGGACAAATGGTTGGTTGAAAAGTTCCCAATATGGCTTATGAAACAGGTAAATTGGCGCTATTAAAATAATTTATTGTATTATTTATGTAATGAGGGAATATTATAGAAATTTGATCATAGAATAAGAGTTAATTGATTTACTACTATATGGCTAGATTCCAAAGATGGAAGTTGGACAAGTTGATGCTGATGTAATTGCTCTTGCTCGAGGACCGCATAAAGTGGTTTCCACATATGATGGGCTTATAATTAATGGTTTTAGGGTCCATACTAAAAAACTTGAGCAACATCGTAAGACTCAAAATAGTGGAGTGATGGTTCTTGCTGACGGGAGAAACTATTATGGCAATTGTATTGAAATTATCGAGCTAAACTATCATGAAAAGTTTTGGGTTATCATGCTTAGATGTGATTGGGTGAATATTAAATCTCCTAGGAGTATGAAGAAGGATGCAAATGGTTTTATTATGGTTAAATTTTCTGAGCTTATCCATACAGGGAATCGTGATTCCGATGATCCATACATATTGGCTTCTTAAGCGAAACAAGTATTTTATGTCGAGGATGGCAAGAGTGAAGGATGGCTCCATGTTATCAGAATAAAGCCAAGAGATTTGTTCAATCTAAGCGTTGAAACCCTTGTAGAAGATGATGAATATCCGCAATGTGATCATCATGTTGTAACTTAATAATTTTAGTTTTAATTTGAACAAGAACGAGGTTTTGAAGTGCAAATATTTAGTGTAATTGATATTTTTAATGCACAATGAATTGCCCAAAAGAAACAGAGCACTTAGATGAAGATGACATTCATATTATATTAACATCTATGTATGTTCATTTTTATATTTGAAGACATTTTGGGTTATAGGTATTATCAAATTATATGCTGTTTGAAGATATCTGGCACTGTATTAATTTTAATCTGTAGTTCGTGTAAGAATTAAACATAATAATATCTATCTTTTGCAGATTACTCCTAAAATGTTTTGATATTCTGAACATTCTCTTATATTTGAACATGGGTAAGGCACGGTGCAGATAGAGCTGAAATTTACAGTTTTACATTCTCTTCAAATGCCCAATGGTTAGCAGTTTCCTTTTCCTTCCATTAATAGTGAGAATTTCTTTGTTATTTATGGAGTATTTGATTTTTGGATTGGATGAGAGAGTCTTGAAAACTGTTTTGCTTGATGACTGACTAGTATGGCACTCAAATGAGTGACCGTGGACTGAAATCAATAGATTTATACTACTTTTGAAGCATACGTCAGCTTGTTTTACATTCTATTTGCTACTGTTTTTGATTTATACTGCCATATCTTCCTGTTTTTGATTGTTCCCTATCCATTGGAATTGTGAAATTATGAATGACTATCCAAAATAAATACCATATAATTTAATTACTTGATTAAATCAAATTACTTTATATATATGCATGACACCTTGAAAATTATGCAAAATGATGTGCTAATACTTTGAAGGTGCGTTCATATACTGGACAATCAAATGTATTAAATCAATGCCCCAAGGGTGATTTACAAGTCGGTTGACATGAAAACTTATGTGATTTATAGCTTTGATAGTTTGCTCGTTATTATGTAATAAGATGATTTCTAAACATGGTATTGAAATTGATTTCATAGTTTTATTGCAAAGATAGGCAGGAGAAAAGAGGATTCAGGGAGTTTCGAAGGCTAAAGTTATATAGAAAAATGCACTTGCTTCAATTATCGATAAGGTGATGATTGCTCTTTTTTCCTATTGTAAAATACACTTACTTTTATAGTTTGAGAATAATTAATTTTAAAAAAAAAATCAAAGTAAAAATTTGTGTATAGTACAAGAGAATAACAAATAGATATTAAGCAATGAAAATAATTACAAGGGAAAATTGTGAGCTTCTGCCAACATTATTCAGTGTTGCTATTAAATGTTGCAACATACTGTGTCATGTTCAGTGTCTCGATGGTTTGCAATAAAGATGCAATTCAACATATCTTGTTTACTGCAGCATGATCTTTTGTTTGCGATTGTATAATATGCTGCTGATCTTTTAATATTTGGTGACATAACCGTTTCCATCATTGTCCTCTTTGCTTGAACCAAACATGAAATCTTTGATGCTGCTGTAGTAAAAAAAATATAAGAAAAAAAATTGCAAAGATGTAAGAGTTGTTCACATTTACAAGTGGACACTGCCACCTGCTTTGTCTGCTTTGTGATTCCATGTTGTTTTGGAGACGACAATATGTGGGTGGTTTTTCCTCTCTTTTTCAATGATATTTGTGATTGGATCTAGATTATCGATTATTTGTTCTTGCATTCTCTTACACATGGGTCACAGAGGGAAAGAGAAGCAAAATTATCTCTAAAACAAACAATGTGTCATGTTCAAACTTTTGAAATGTATACAAGGTAGTTTATTTGGGCTTGTTTTTTTTTTTGTTTTTGGGCTTGATTTGGTATTTTTTGTTTGTCTATTTTTCGAGGTTATTGGGTTTTTTGGCCATGCTTTTAAAAAAATGCAATACTTATCTGATAAAATTATAAAAGCTAATCTCTTTACTTTGAACTTGTCGTCCAAACCCTAAAAGGTAAAAGAACAGGTAAGTAAATAAAGAAGCAACCCTTGCTCCAAATTTTTCCCGGTTGAAAATTCATATTTTCCCGATTTTTCCTCCTCAAAATCCATGTCTTTTTAGATGCTCTGCTATGTCTTTCATCTTAACCATTACCACTTTGTTCTCTAGGAAAATGATTGGCAAAGGGCGCAGATTAAAAGGTGTACGATTCTCTTCGAGGGGTTCTTCGACAGGTTCGAACACCTTTGAGAGTGCTGCTACCGATTGTCAAACCACAGGAGATGAAACTCCAACTCAGTCAGAAGAAGCAGTACCTGCAACTCCGGCTGGTACCTCCATATATTGGAGTCTCACTTATTATTTCTCTGGTTTTAAACTAGTTTATTACCATCTACTACTATTTATTCTTTCTCTGGTACTTATTCTTTTTCAATCCATTATTGTACGATTTTTCATTTTTTCTTTTAATTTCCTTCATAGATTCCTCTTCGTTACTATTTTGTTACCTTTTTTTTTTCTATTTGTTACCATTTTATCACTGCTGTTTTTTTTTTTTTCTATTTGTTACCTTTTTGCCACTGTTCTTATTTTTTTTTCTTTTGTTACTGCTCTTTGAAATTTAGAGGTGTAGGTTGAGCCAAATTTGGACTGAGGATATATACTTATATCATATTAATATATTTTATTCATTAGAGTTCACTTTTTTTTTAGCTATGAAATTATTTGTTATATGAACAAATAGAAAGAGTTTTTGTTGTTGTTCAAAAAAAAATTTCAGTTTTCTGATTAAAAATTTAAGCAAGAATTCAAATTAAGTTGACTTAAAAAGGCTTCCAATTGAAGACTCCTATTAATAAATTTGCTCACCTCTTGTTATTTGATTTTCTTTTACATGCTTTTGAACTGAATTTGTTTTTGTTTTTATTTTGATTTCAGATTTCTAAATCCCTGCTGTAATTTAATTTCGCTTTTCCTTTGATCATAAAATATCTTTCTAAATTTCATTGATCACGATAAATATATTTAAATATATTTGGGTGTTCTTGTTGTTTTGTATCGATATTCTATTTTTCTTTTTGATGTTTTCAATTTTAACTTTTATACATCCTAGCAATATATAGGAAGCAAAAGAGAATTAAATGAAAATTGGGGAAGTGTTTATGGTTTTTGGGAAATGTAATACATATATATATATATGTGTGTAAGTAGAAGAGAAAGGAGTTTTGTCGTGTATGAGATATTGTTTAGGACAGAACAAGCATTTTGTGTTTGGAATTTGGGGGGGGGAGATTGAGTCATGAAAATGGACAAATTGGGTTTGAGAGATTGACTAATTTCACAAAGCTAGTGTTTTTGTGTTTGTTAAGTGTAGCTTTCATTTGGGTTTCAGAGAGACTATTTTCCAGGACACTCAAATACTAGTACATGTAGCTTTCATTTGAGTAGTTTTAAAATGATATTTCAATTTTTTTACATTCATGTTAATAAGAATAGTTAAATTCAATTTTTTCATAAGTAATATAGGAAAGTAGCAAGTTGATATAATATTAGTCATGATGATATGATTGTCGTATCAGAATATTATTAAGTCATGTCTTTGATTTGTGATGTTGGTTTTTCTTCCACATTATAAGTAATAGCATAAAAAAACTTGTTTATGAATTTTTTATGATAAATAAAATCTTTTATTATGCTTTTATATAATTAAGATTAGTTTTGTTTCTTTTTTACCATATTCACAATTTGCTCATGCATCATATTTATTTTTTTTCAAATTTATACATATTTTTTTTTTCAATTTTCATATCTAAAATATATTTGTCACTTTTGACAGAGGCTACTAAGGGTACTAAGAGAAAGAGAGGGCCTACAAACATGAAAGACATATGGAATCTTCAACCCGAACTCAGATATAGTAGTAGACGCCAACAATATGGCCAGACCTATTGGGAAGGAAGCGCCCAAATTGGCTGAATTTCTGGTACAATTGCAAGGACTGGTTCTATCTGTCCTTTGAACACAAAACATTGGAAACATCTTCCTAAATATGTGTTGGAAAACATAATGAGAATCGCTTCATGTATGTAGTACATAATCATTTTCTAATTTAGTATGTTGCAATAATTTTTCATTATTTGAAATTGTATGTAATGAGTACTTGTTACATTATTTAATTTGTTATATGTGTAGGAAAAGTTTGATCTCCAAGGTAAGGTAGAGGACTCTGACATCCTCTCACATGTTGGAAAACTCCGGAAGGAGTTTAAATCGACTTTGAAAATTAGATACTACAAAGAGATGGTCCAAGAAGGTCGAACGATTGAAGAAATATACGAAAACAATCCTCCTGGTGTGCATGATGATCAATGGAAGTGGCTAGTGGAGCGATGGGGAACACCGCAAGCTGTGGTATGCACTTTTATTAGACTAAATATCTTATTTTTACTGCTTCCACTTACGGTATCATTAAAGTATGGGTGCATAAATGCATGATTTGATGAATGAGGCATAATGAACTTAGTTTTCCTATTTCTCTCATATTTTTTCTCATTAATTTAAACAAATAGGCACAATCAAAAAAGGCGAAAGAATCCTGAACAAAGGTGCGTTATGCACACACTGCTGGTAGGACAGGATATGTAACCCTGAATGCACAGTTTGTAAGTATTACACATTAATCAATATGTAACTTATATTAATTATACTGCAGTCATTGCTGAATATTGTTAACAACTAATTTTTTGTTGTATAATAGGCTGAGAAGGAAGGTCGTGAACCCTCGCGTTTGGAGCAGTTTAGATTTCAACATTTGCGCAAAGATGGGAGTGACAAATTGAGCAAAGTGAGGCAAAGTGAAGAATGCTTATGTAAGAAACAAATGTCTATTATTTATTTATATTTATTTTGACACCAATTTTTTTCCAAAATAGATTTTTCTAATTAAAGAGAACTGTAGGATGAAGCATGCAAGAAGGTTAAAGACTCTATGCCAACACCTGAGGGTTCTTTCACACCTCAAGATAATATTGCATTAGAAAATGAGGTTTATACACAATTGTTCGGCCCTGAAAAGGATGGAATAATGTTGGGATATGGACGTGGGATGACCAAATCCAAGTTTTTTGGTTACGGGTCAGTCACCCGAGGAAGCCAATCTACATCAGCCATCAGTACATTGATTGAAGAGATAAGCGCTAAACATGTCGAGCAAATACAAACAATTCAAGCCGAACAAGTAGTTCGAGAGAAAACTCTACTCGAGGAAGCAGAATCTCGATTTCGTACGGAGGCGGCAGAGCGAGAAGCTCGTTTGATAGCTGAGGCAGAAGAAAGATTTATGAAATTGACCAAATTCGAGAGAGGCAAAGTTCATGAATATGATGGATGCTCGTGAGAAAAAGTATAAAGCTCTCATCAATGAGTGTATGGCAAAGGGAATGTCAAGTAAGTTCAAGGTTTTTCATAGAAAGCATATTAAGATCACTATTTTATAACTAGATTGTCAACAAGTTTGTTAATGGTTTAATAGACATTGGCTCTTGTAATTGAATGCTAGGTTCTTATTTGGTGTCTTATTGCTTGCTCAACTACTAATTACTGGATGTATTGATGAAAATTCTTTGTTTAGCTTCAATTTATGGTTCTTTGGTTACTATTAATAGTCTTCCCATGTGTTCATGTTGTTTCTCATTTAACTCGTATAAATAGAATATGTACATTGCTATTTTTGCAGTTGAATTTTAGAGTAGCGGACTCGATGATAAAGACTTCAGTTCGGATGATGATGAATGATGATTACTGCATATTATGTATTTTATATATATATATCTTATAGTGGTTGATGAATGCAGTCGTCCCATAATTTTTTGGTGTCATGGGAATCAAGTTGGCAACATATGTTTGCAACGTGTTGACTGCTTCTGTTAGGATTTTGTATAATTTTTTGATATCATGGGAATCAAGTTGACAACATGTTTGCAATGTGTTGACAGCTTCTACTAGGATTTTGTATAACTTTTTGATGTCATGTGAAATAGGTTGACAACATGTTCGCAACTTGTTGACTACTTCTATTAGGATTTTGTATATAAATTACTAATTTAATGATAATTTTGTATTTATATGATCATTTTTATGTTAATTAATTGCTCAATTACTATTGACTAAACTTTTACAAACTCAATTCATACAAATTTGCTCATATTTCACTAAAATAGGCTCTTAAAAATCGGCCAAAAAAATCGTAAAAAACATTGGACATGAGACAAATATCTATCCCAACCTTTTTAAGTCGGGTTTCTTCCAACTTTTTTTCAGTTGCCTTGGAAAATGTCTATCCTAACCTTTTTAGGGTTGCAGTAAATGAGTCTATCCCGACATTTTTAACGTTGTCTTAGACACATCAATACCAACATTTTCTAAAAGTTGCCTTAGACAAGATTTTTACCAACCTTTTTTTATTCCAACTTTTACAAAAGGTTGCCTTAGATATGGTCTATACCAACCTAATTAAAGTTGCCTTAGACGATTCTATCCCAATCTTTTTTAAAAGTCGCCTTAGACAAGGTTTATCCCAACCTTTTTTAAGGGTTGCCTTAAGGCTGGTTTATCCCAACCTTTTTTAAGGGTTGCCTTAGGATGGTCTATACCAACCTTTTTTAAGGGTTGCCTTAGGATGGTCTATCCCAACCTTTTTTAAGGGTTACCTTAGGCTAGTCTATCCCAACTTTTTTAAAGGGTTGCCTTAGGCTAGTCTATCCCAACCTTTTTAAAGTTGCCTTAAACATGTCTATAACAACCTTTTCCAAAGGTTGGACTTGACTAGGTCTTTCCCAACCTTTTTTAAAGGTCGCCATTGACCAAACTTTTCACAACCCTTCAATAAGGGTCGGCCTATGTTGACTTATTGCGACGCTTTTTCAAAAGCGTCGCAATGCCTATACCAACCCCACTATATACAACCATTTTCGAGGCGTCGGACGAAGCGTCGCAAAACCTATGGCAACCTTTTCTGCGTCGTCTTATGTCAAAAAAACTGTCGCTATAATACCTGTTTGTTGTAGTGATAATTCAAGATTTTTTATCAAAATAATATAAAAAAACTAATTACGAAAATGGTATAGGGTGTGATTATTTACGAAAATTGGGCGTTTTCTACAGTGCCATTAGGTGTCACCAACTTGTCAGGCGCACCACCCTAAACTCCCCCCAATGATCAATCAATCATTCTGTTCAAAAAAATATTTTTTGAATGTCGCTTGATACATTGACAACATTGGTTTGGAATTAAAAAACTTAATGTATTTTCTCCTAAATACAGTACAAATAATATATGGGTACGGAAAATACTTTTCTTTTTGTGGTGCCATTTGACATAGTAGCAACATCAGATTGAAATTTTAAAAATGGTTATTGTAAAAAAACATAAGGGTTGGAGGATAAGTTGCGACTGATTGGTCAGTGACTGCCTCCCGACATGCAAATGTCAATTGTGTGAGTACTGCTACAAAGATTGGACATATGTAATTAGAGATCAAATAATTTATAATTAAGTTCCAGCTTTTTTCTATTAATTATAAACTCATTTAGTCACGAAGTCATTCTTGTAACAACCCAATTTAGGGGCTAGTCGGAATAGTGATCTCGGGATCACTAATCCGAGGTTAGAGAAAATTATTTTCATGTGACATTATGTGTTGTAATGTGTTAATAAGGATGCATGGAAATTTTAGTGCTTTAATTTTAACAATTTCAGGCTTAATCGCTAAAAAGGGCTAAATAGCATAGATCGCGAAAGTTCTATTTTATTTGCTAGAGATGTCAAATAGCTATGGATTATTAATTGGAGGTCCCAAATGTGCAATTTGGCCTTGTGTAAGTGAGTTGGTCGGCCATAGTAAGCATAGGGGACAAGAATTGACCAAATTGGTCAATGTTGGTGATGTTTAGTGGATTAAATTGATAGTTTAATATTAAAATAAAGAAAAGATGATGTCCAACTTTCTTCTTCATTTCTTCCACCGAAATTTGCAAGAAAAATAAGGGTTGAAAGCTTCAAAAATTTCAGCACACTCATCTCTTCATTAATAAGTGTTGTAATAATCTTTTCTTGAAAATAGTTGTACTTTTGAGACCCCTAAAGCTTAAGCTTTCAAATGAGAGGACTATTATGCAATACGGTGAAAAATTTAGAGTTTTTCCATGAGAGCTATCATTGGTATTTGCTGTATTTTTATGGAAGAAATTGAGTCTTAGTTGTTAGATGAACAACTTTTATGAAAGGTGTTGTCTTGAAAACACCTAATTGGATCTTAATAAAAAAAAGGTTATAAATTTGTAGTAAGTATGTGAAATAATGAGTTTTAATGATAGCTATAAGAGTATTAAATGATCACTTAGGCTTGTTGAAGGTAGAAATATGATTAGAATTAATTTCCGAGCCTAGGGGCAAAATGGTCATTTTGCCAAAGTCTAGGGGAAAATTGTAATTTTGCCAAAATGTGAACTATAAGTTGATTTAGTCAACATGTGAACAAGTGAAATGTTATTATAGATCAAGAAATACGAAGCCCAGATCGAAACCGAGGCAAGAACAAAGTCGAGGACTAAATTGCATATCTACATACATTCTGAATACTGAGGTAAGTTAGTATGAATTAAAGTTTTACGTGTATTCTCATTCAATTACTTGTTATGTTGTATAATGTATATTATTTCTATGAAGTAAAATGGTTGATATTATGATGAGAACCATAAATGAGAATATGTATGAGAAAGTCCCGGTTGAAGTCTCGAAATAATGAGGAAACTATTATCACAACATGTCATAAGGAAAGTCCGTGTAAGACCATGTCAAGACATGATATCGGCACCCAAGGAATGTAGGTCCCGTATAAGACCATGTCTGGGACATGGCATCGGCACTGAACGTAGATCCTGTGTAAGACCATGTCTGGGACATGGCATCAGCATCGAAGAAGGAAGGTCTCGTGTAAGACCATGTCTGGGACATGGCACCGACACCATATAAGGAAAGTTTCATGTAAGACCATGTCTGTGACATGGCTTCAACACCAAAGAAAGATCTCGTGTAAGACCATGTTTGGGATATGGCATCGACATCATGAGACAATCCCATGTAAGACCATATCTGGGATAAGGCATTGGCATCATGAGGCGATCCCATGTAAGACCATGTCTGGGACATGGCATTGGCATCAAGATAAATGTTTGATGGGATTGAGAAACCTCAATTATTTCAGGAAATTAAACGGGTAAAAGAGCTAAATATGAAAGAGGCAACAAGAAAGCCGAGTAAGTAAAGATAGTACTAAGTTAAGTTATACAAGGTTAATCTAAAGCATTTTTCATGTCAAGAAGAATTAAAGTTGAGTTTACTATTGCATCAGCAAAATGTACTATCTATGTGGTCAAATGACACAGGTACCATGATTATAATACAAGTATGAAATTATTATGTATCATGTGAGTAATAAGTAAGCCACACACTTGAGTTTTATGTTGTTCCTAACTAGAAATGGATGAGTTATAATGAGTTAATATATATATATTGCTATATTCATGCAAACTTACTAAGCTATATGCTTACTTCTCTCCCTTCTTCTTTCCTTGTAGTCTCACCAAGCTAACTCGTGGATCATTGACGTTGGAGCTCAGAACACACTATCAATCACTATTTTGGTATAACCAAGTTGTTTATATTGAGTATGGCATGTATAGGAACCATTTCATTGAAGTTATGTTTAAGATGAACCAAAGTGTTAGCTATCAAGTTTAGTATTCTTTTTGTATTTGGCTAAAGAGATTGGCCAATACTTACTAAGTTTATATATATCAATGTCGATGAATTATGCATTATTGTTCATGTTTTGCTAAAGTATTTGAGTCGTTGAATTGGGTATATGATTAATCTTGATTTCATAGTGGCATTTGGCTTGAAAGAGAGCCTCTAAGTGTCCACATTGGTAGACACACGGGTGTGTGTCTAGGCCGTGTGTGACACATGGTTAAACCACATTGGTGTGTTAATATGCCGTGTGTCCCTTGTATGTTAGTGTTTTAAGTCAGAATAGACTACGGGCTAGCTGCACGGGCATGCCTAGGCCATGTAAGAAGATCAGTGTTCACCACGGGTAGAGAACACGGGCGTGTTCCTAGCCCGCGTGACACAAGCAGAATATCCAAGTTATTATACAAGGGGTAGGGACATGGGCATGTGTGACCACGCGACCTGACCACACAGACGTGTCCCATTTCACATAGGCGTGTGACCCATGTTTTGATGAAAAGTTTTCTAAGTTAGTAAAAGTTTCTGAATGCGAGTTTAAGGCCTCGCAGGCCCATGAAACATCTATTATGACTAAGAAAGAAAAGTTTTTAAATCAAAACAAAATTTTATAGCCTGTAAGTACACGTTAAAAGTATGTTTATAGTAATGTCTCGTATTCAGTCCTAGCTTTGGACTCGAGTATGGGGTGTTACATTTAGTGGTATCAGAGCCACAGTTTAGTCGACTCTAGGACTAACGTAGCGTAAGTACGAGTTTAGCTATACATTCCATACATAAGAGTATTTTCATGACGATAGTGTGACGACTCCTGACGACTTAAATTGTGTTTATTATATAGTAAATGGATCTCGAAAGAGCTGTGGTGAATGACGTAGAAAGTAATGCGCTAGATCTCCCTGAAGAGATGGTGTCGAATGAGGATGAGAATAGACCCACTATGGTGAGTCAGAGAGGAGGAGAAGAGGCTAGAGAAGCATTTCTCCACATGATGAATGCATGATACATGGAGTTTGTTCGTGCGAACCCAAATGCACAACCCCCTCCAACCCCGCCTATTCCTCAGCCTACCTCTGTAGCCCCTCAAGTGGTAGAAGTAGTAAGAAGAGAAAAACCTCTAGTTGATAGGATCCAGAAATAAGGAGCAGAGGAATTTTGGGCTAGTAAAGATGACGATCCTCAAAAGGCAGAGTTTTGGCTTGAAAATACCATTAGGGTATTTGATGAATTATCGTGCACACCTGAAGAGTGCATGAAGTGCATGGTTTCCCTTCTGAGAGATTCCACTTAGCAATGGTGGAATACCCTTGTGTCAGTTATACCAATGGAAAGGATTACATGGGAATTTTTCCAAGGAGAATTTAAGAAGAAGTACATCAGTCAAAGGTTTATAGATTAAAAGAGAAAAGAATTCATAGAGTTGAAGAAAGGCAAGATGTCAGTAACTGAGTATGAGCGTGAGTTTGTGAGACTCAGTAAATACGCTCGAGAGTGTGTATCCACTGAAGTCACCATGTGCAAGAGATTTGAGGACGGACTAAACGAAGACATTAAGCTGTTTATTGCTGTCCTAGAGTTGAAAGAGTTTGTTGTGTTGGTAGATTGGGCTTGTAAAGCTGAAGAATTAGTGAAAGAGAAAAGAAAGGCTAAGATGGAGTCTCGTGACTCAAGAAAGAGATAGTGGAGTAAGTCCTTCCAGTCCTCGTCCAAGAAGTCAAGAGATTTCTCCACCTGATCAGCTACTTCAGTCGGGTTTTCAAGTAGGGGCAAGAGTAAGCAGTATTCGGGGAATAAGACTCAAACTACTTTAGTTGCGAGTGTTGGGAACATTCGATCTAATAGACCGGAATGCCCACAATGTGGCAGACGTCACCCCGGTGAATGTAGAGCACATGAAAATGCTTCTTTCAGGTGTGGATCCCAAGATCATTTCATAAGAGAATGTCTTGAGATGATGAAAGAAGAGAAAGCTTAGAGTGCGAGATCTCGGAGTGTTGTTAGAGGGAGACCACAGAGGAACCCCAGAAGTGGGGCGAGCAGTAAAGGTAACCCCAGAGAGCAGGCTGCGAGACCTGAGGGTAGGGCACCTGCAAGAACTTATGCTATTCGCGTACACGAAGAGGCATTTTCTGCTGATGTTATTATGGGTACCTTTTCTCTTCATTATACTAAAGTTATTTCTTTAATAGATCCCGGATCTACCCACTCATATATTTGTATGAAATTAGTATCTAGTATGAGTATGCCTATAGAGTCCACAGAGTTTGTTATAAAGGTGTCTAATCCACTAGGCAAAAGTGTTTTAGTTGATAAAGTATGCAAATATTGTCCTTTGATGATTAGGGGTTATAACTCAATAAGGCCATCCTTATGTTATTACCATTTGATGAATAAGGTAACTCAATAGATTACCGACAACTCAATAACAGTAATAACACAGCCTAATCCGTTTAAGAAATCTATTTGTGCATAGATTACCGACAACTCAATAAGGTAACAGTGAAGAACAAGTATCCGTTGCCAAGAATCGATGATTTTTCAACCAATTAAAGAGAGCCACTGTGTTCCCCAAGATAGACATAAGGTCGGGATACTATCAGTTGAGAGTAAAAGATTCCGATGTGTCTAAGACGGCTTTTCGAACGAGGTATGGGCATTATGAATTTTTAGTCATGCCCTTTGGTTCGACCAATGCTCATGCGGTGTTCATGGATCTTATGAATCGTATCTTTAGGCCATACATCGATAAGTTTGTAGTTGTATTCATTGATGACATACTAATATATTCCCGGGATGAGAGTGGGCATGCCGAGAACTTAAGGATAGTTTTACATATTTTGCGGGATAATCAGTTGTATGCCAAGTTTAGCAAAAGTGAATTTTGGCTCAAGGAAGTAGGATTTCTTGGACATATTATTTCGAGAGATGGAGTCCGAGTTGACCCAAGTAAGATTTTGACTATTGTTGACTGGAATCCGTCGAAGAATATAGCTGAGGTTAGAAGTTTTCTAGGCCTAGCTGGATATTATAGATGATTCGTCAAGGGGTTTTCCATGATTGCGACTCGATGACAAAATTGTTACAGAAAGATGTGGAGTTTGAGTGGATAGAAAAGTGCCAACAAAGTTTCGAGAAATTAAAGGCATTATTGACAGAAGCTCCAGTTCTAGTACAACCCGAGTCGGGGAAAGAATTCGTGATTTACAGCGATGCCTTCTTAAACGGATTAGGCTGTGTACTTATGCAAGAGGGCCAGGTGATAGCATATGCCTCCAAACAGCTAAAGCCTCATGAGAAAAACTATCCGACGCATGACTTGGACTTGGCTGCCATAGTTTTTGCACTGAAGATTTGGAGACAACATTTGTATGGTGAAAAATGTCAGATATTTACCGACCATAAAAGTTTAAAGTACTTGATGACTCAAAAGGAATTGAACTTGAGGTAGCGAAGATGGTTAGAGTTGATAAAAGATTATGAGTTGGTTATTGATTACCATCCGAGAAAGGCGAATGTAGTCACTGATGCTTTAAGCAAAAAATCACTATTTGTATTAAGGGCTTTGAATACGCGAGTGACCTTGATAGAAGATGGTTCTATTCTAGCTGAGTTGAGGGTTAGACTGATGCTTCTTCAAGAGATGTATGAAGCTCAGAATGGTGACAGTGACATACAAGTCAAGAGAGCTCAGTGCGAGTCAGACGTTAAGTCCGATTTTCGGGTTAATTCTGATGGATGTCTAATGTTTAGAGACAGAGTTTGTGTACCGATGAATGATGAACTTATACAGAGGATTTTACGTGAGGCACATAGCGGATGTTTAGCCGTACATCCAGGTAATACCAAGATGTATAACAACTTGAAGCAATAGTATTGGTGGCCGAGTATGAAGAAGGATATTTCAGAGTTCGTGTCGAAATGTTTAATTTGCCAACAAGTAAAAGCTGAGCACCAAGTACCTTTAGGCCTGCTTCAGCCTATTATGGTTCCCGAGTGGAAATGGGACTGCATTACTATAGACTTTGTAATTGGTTTACCGTTGACCCCGAGCAAGAAAGATGCTGTGTGGGTTGTGGTCGATAGACTTACGAACTCAACCCGCTTTATACCTATGCGAGTTGACTACTCACTTGACAAGTTGGCAAACTTGTACATTTCCAAGATAGTAAGGCTTCATGGAGTGCCTTTGTCAATTATATTGGATAGGGATCCGTGATTCACATCCAGATTTTGGAAAAAATTGTGAGAGGCTTTGGGTGCAAAGCTGAGTTTTAGTACAGCTGCCCATCCTCAAACCGATGGTCAGTCGGAAAGATTAATACAAGTACTTGAGGATATACTTTAGTGCTATGTTCTTGAGTTGCAAAGTAGTTGGGAAAAGTACCTTCCATTGGTAGAATTTGCCTACAATAATAGTTTTCAATCAAGTTTAAAGATGGCGCCTTATGAGGCCTTATACGGACGTAAGTGTCGAACGTCTTTATACTGGACTAAACTCAAGGAAAACTAGACTCACGGGGCTGATTTTGTAACACCTCGTACCTGAGACCGATCCTAGGACTGGATACGAGACATTACCAAGCTTGAACTCACTTAAACAAACAATTACGGGCAGTGAAATTTCGTTCTGACTTTATAACTTCTCTTTCTTAGTCTAATCATACACTTCATGGGCCTAGAGGCCTTAAGCACTTATCGGAAAACTTTCGTAACTTAATCAAAAACTATTCTTTGACACAGGGTTCACACGTCCATGTGACTTGGAACACGCCCGTGTACCCTTAGACACACCCATGTCTTCAAACTGTGGGGAGTTACTGACTATATTGACACGGCCTTGACACGCTCGTGGGCTTAGACCATGTGCTAATCCTTGGTATACTAAATTGATCACACTGTCTGGGGCACACGCCTATGTCCAAATCGTGTGTCTTACACGGCTCATACAAACGATCGTGGGGTTATCCTGAATTAAAATAATAAGGTGCAGGGTATGCACGGCCTAGAGACACGCCCGTGTGTCTAACCGTGTGGGCACTTAGAGGCTATTTGCCACCCTGAAATCAAGACCAACTCAAGCTCAATTCAAAACATTCATAACCAATACTACATGCTACATTGATCTCGATAAACATACATACTTAGTTAATATTGGCCAATCATTTAGCCATATACAAAAGAATAACGACTTGATAGTCTATACAATGGTCCTTTTTAAAACATATTTTTCAAAATGAATGCTTCCTATACATGCCATACTTAGTAAAGTATCTTGGCTATACCAAAATAAAGATTGATAGTGTGCTACGAGCTTCGACTCTAACGATCCTCAAATCAGCTGGGCGGGACTACATAGAAAGAAAGAATTGAAGACGTAAGCATTTAGCTTAGTAAGTTTGCATGTAAAGCATACATCATTATTTACTTGCTTAATATAAACTATTTGACATAACAATGGTATCATTAATTTCAGCTATAGAGGTTACTTACTCATACTGATTATTACATGTCTCATGATACTTACTATTCTCATACTTGTAAGGTAAACAAAGTACCTGTATCACTTGATCACAGTGATCAGCATACTTAAATATAATAATCATGATCTCTAATTCATCACTCATAGCATAGATGATACCCAATTTCAACTTGATAATAACTTTGCCCACTTAGCTTTCTTGTTATCTCATTTTAACTTTACTCATTTTGCCCGATGAATTTCTGCGAATAACCAAGGACACTAAATATCATCTTGATTTCGAGGCAATGTCTTGACATGGACTTATACGAAGTCTTTCTGGTTCTCACCAATGCCATGCCTTGGCTTGGACTTGCATGAGATCTCTTTCTCTTGATAGCTTTTCAATGCCAAGCTTGCCTTGGACTGACATGATAACTCTGCTTGATTGCCGATGCCATGCCTTGGCTTGGTCTTATACGGACTTTCTTATCTCATGTGCTGGGTCGAGTATCCTGAGAAATTCATCTTCAATCGGGACTTGCTCATACTTAATCTCATTGATTTCTTTGTTTAACATAGCATTAAGCATTCCATGGAATTAACGTACATTATACTAAACAATTCAATAATAGAAATCGTAGAGCTTAGAAATCGTACAAACTTACCTCAATATTCAAAATGTATGTAGATATGCAATTTAGTCCTTGACTTTGTTCTTGCCGCGGTTTCGATCCGGGCTTCATTTTTCTTGATCTATAATAATAAATAGACCATTTAATACTCACATTGACTAAATTGACTCTTTACTCATATTTTGGCAAAATTACTATTTTGCCCCTAAACTTTCTCATATTTGTACTTTTTCCCCTAGGCTCGTAAAATGATTTTCATTCAACTTTCTTAAACTTCATGCTTAGCTGATTCATTTTCTCTACTATAACGATCCTCAATTCTCACTATTTCTAGTATGTATGACCAATTTTTATAACTATTATAAATTGGTCCATACTATTATTTTTCATTAAATTCACTAAGGAAAAGATGTTTATCTAACATCAAACTCTCATAAACTTCCATAAAACATCATTTAACATACATGCCATTCATGGGTAGATTTTTTATCATGCATCTTAGCTCATTTTATAGCTAAAAATAGCTAATTCATAAAACGAGAACTTCAAAAATACGAAGAATATAAAAAACGGGGCTAAAATGAACTTACTAGCAAGCTTGAAAAAAAACGAAGAACCCTAGCTATGGAGTCTTCAAATTTTCGGCACAAGGGGGAAGAAGAAGATGAATAGATTTTTGTCATCTTTTTCCCATTTTAATCATTTAATAGATAAATGACCAAAATGCCCTTCTCTTTAAAAATTTCCATTTTACTAACTCATGTCACATTTTGTCCAAAAATTATAATTTGGGAAAATTGCTATTTAAGGACTTTTAATTCATATTCTAAAGCTATTTCATACAAAAAGCTTCTAGAAACTCATATTTTGCAACTTTTTTCAATTTAGTCCTTTTGGACCATTCAACTTCAATTTGGCAAAATTACTTCATGAAACTTTCATACTAGCATACAAACATGGCAGAAATCTTAAAAAAACTCATAAATGCACCTAAGATTCGTGGCCTCACACCACTGTTCCGATTAGGCCCTAAATCGGGTTGTTACAATTCTCCCCCTTAGGGATTTTCTTCCTCGAAAATCTTACTAGCAAAAAGGTCTGGATACTATTTTCTCATACTCTCTTCTGGTTCCCATGTAGCTTCTTCTATCCCATGTCTTTGCCTCAGTACTTTCACTAGTGCAATACTTTTATTTCTCAGTTGTTTGACTTCCCGAGCTAAAATCTTGACTGGTTCTTCACCATGTCATGTTGGGATGAATCTCTGTTTTTGACGGGGTAATTACATATGAAGGATCTGATCTGTAGCGTCGCAGCATTGACACGTGAAATATGTCATGTATCTTTTCTAATTCTGATGGCAAAGCTAAACGGTAAGCCACCGGCCCAACTCTTTCGATAATCTCGTAAGGTCCAATGAAACATGCACTCAACTTGCCTTTTCGGCCAAATTTGAGAACTTTTCTCCATGGTGACACTTTGAAGAAAACTTAATCCCCGACTTGATACTCTATCTCTTTTCTCTTTAAGTCCAAATAGGATTTCTGTCTGTCTGAAGCAGCTTTTAAACATTCTCGTATCACTTTCACTTTCTCTTCAGCTTCTTTAACCAAATCAACCTGTGAATTTGGTTTTCTTTGAGTTCAGTCCAAAATAAAGGTGTTCTGCATTTACGTCCATATAGAGCATCATAAGGCGCCATCTTTAAACTCGACTGAAAACTATTATTGTAGGCAAATTCTATCAATGGGAGAAACTTTTCCCAACTGCCTTAGAATTCTAGAATACAACATCTGAGCATATCCTCAAGTACTTGAATTAATCTCTCTGACTGACCGTCGGTTTGAGGATGAAAAGTCGTGCTAAAACTCAATTTTGTACCTAAGGCTTCTTACAGCTTCTTCCAAAATCTAGATGTGAATCTCGGATCTCTATCCGATACAATCGATAAAGGAACTCCATGAAGTCTTACTATTTCTGAAACATACAAGTTTGCTAACTTGTCGAGTGAGTAATCCAATCGTACCGGTTAGAAATGAGCCGACTTCGTGAGTCTATCAACTACAACCCATATAGCCTCCTTCTTGCTTGGTGACAATGGCAAACCCATTACGAAATCCATAGTGATACGGTCCCATTTCCCTTCGAGAACCAAAATAGGCTAAAGTAAACCCGAAGGTACTTGGTGTTCAGCCTTTACTTGCTGACAAATCAAGCACTTGGAAACAAACTTTAAAATATCTTTCTTCATTTTCGGCCACCAATACTGTTGCTTCAAATCATTATACATCTTAGTACTACCCAGATGTACATACAAACATCCATTATGTGCCTCATGCAAAATTCTCTGAATAAGCTCCTCTTTTCTCAGTACACAAACTCTATCTCTAAACATCAAGCATCCATCAGAATTAATCTGAAAGTCGGATTCAGCATCTGACTCGCACTGAGCTCTCTTGACTTGCAATTCGCTATCTTCTTTCTGAGCTTCTATAATCTCTTGAAGAAACATTGGTCTAGCTCTCAATTCAGCTAGAATAGAACCATCGTCAGATAAAGATATCCTTGAATTCAATGCTCTAAAAGCAAATAGAGATTTTCTACTCAAAGCATCGGTGACCACATTCGCCTTTCCTGAATAGTAGTCAATGACCAATTCATAGTGTTTTATCAACTCTAACCATCTCCGTTGCCTTAAATTTAACTCTTTCTGCGTCATCAAGTACTTCAAAATTTTGTGATCAGTAAAAATATAAATGGTGTCTCCAAATCTTCAAAGCGAAGACTATGGCAGCTAATTTGAGATCATGCGTCGGATAATTTTTCTCATGGGGCTTCAACTGTCTAGGGGCATAAGCAATGACTTTGCCTTATTGCATAAGTACACAGCCTAATCCATTTAAGGATGCATCACTGTAAATCACAAATTCTTTCCCTGTCTCGGGTTGCACTAAAACTGGAGCTTCAGTCAACGTTGCCTTCAGTTTCTCGAAACTATGTTGGCATCTTTCTGTCCACTCAAACTTCATATTTTTCTGTAATAATTTAGTCATCAGGGTTGCAATCATGGAAAACCCCTTGACAAATCGTCTGTAATAGCCGACTAGGCCTAGAAAATTTCTAATCTCAAAGATGTTCTTAGGCGGCTTCCAGTCCATTATGGCCGAAATCTTACTTGGATCTACTCAGACTCCATCTCTCGAGACAATATGTCCCAGAAATCCTACTTCCTTGAGCCAAAATTCACTTTTACTGAACTTAGCATACAACTGATTTTCTCGTAGAATCTATAAAACTGTCTGCAGGTGCTCAGCATGCTCAATCTCATCTCGAGAATAAATAAGTATGTCGTTAATAAAAATGACTACAAACTTGTCGAGGTACGGCCTAAAAATGCGGTTCATCAAATCCATGAATACCGCAGGAGCATTGGTCAAACCGAAAGGCATGACTAAAAATTCATGATGCCCATACCTTGTTTAAAAAGCGGTCTTGGATACATCTGAATCCTTTACTCTCAACTGGTAGTACCCTGATCTCAAGTATATTCTGGAGAACACAGTGGCTCCTTTCAATTGATCGAACAAGTCATCGATTCTAGGCAATGGGTACTTGTTCTTTACTGTCACTTTATTAAGCTGACGGTAATCTATGCACAATCTCATGGTGCCATCTTTTTTTTTTTCACAAATAAAACCGGAGCACCCCATGGTGAACAACTTGATCTTGCAAAGCCTTTATCTATCAACTTTTGCAACTGTGACTTTAGCTCTTTCAACTCTGTTGGAGCCATTCGGTAAGGAGTAATGGATATCGGTACAGTACTTGGAGCTAGCTCAATACTGAACTCAACCTCTCTATCTGGTGGTAGTCCTGGTAATTGCTCAGAAAAAACATCCACGTACTCACATACTATCGGTACTGACTCAATCTTCAGCTCTGTTTCTTTATCATTCATTACAAAGGCCAGGTATGCTTCATATCCTTTTCTTAGATATCTCTATGCCGTCATATGAGAAATCACTACCGGCAATCCATCATGTTCATCTGATGCTACATGAAGAGTATCCCCATTCTTACATCTCATCTCAATGTATTTCTTCCCACAATTAGCTATTACATCATGGGCAGTTAACCAGTCCATACCAAGAATGAGGTTGAACTCATCAAATGGTAACAACATAATTTGCTTTAAAGCAATGACCTCTAATCATTAATGGGCAATCTTTACGTACTTAATCAACTAACACACTCTTGCCTAAAGGATTAGACACTTTAATCATAAATTCTGTAGAATCTATAGGCATACTCAAACCGGATACTAATTTCATGCAAATGTAAGAGTGTGTGGATCCGGGATCTATTAAAGAAATAACTTTGATATCAAAAAGAGAAAAGGTACCCGTAATAACATCATGAGAAGATGCCTCTTCGTGAGCGCGAATGGCATAGGTCCTTGCAGGCGCTCTACCCTCAAGTCTCGCGGCCTGCTCTCGAGGGTTACCTCTTCCACTTGCCCCACTTCTTGGGTTTCTCTATGGTCTTCTTCGAACCATAATCCTGGATCTCGGGTTTTGAGTTCTCTCTTCTTTCATCATCTCTGGACAATCTTTTATATAGTGGTCTTAGGAGCCACACCTAAAACATGCGTTTTCACGTGCCCGTTATTCTCCAAGATGACGTCTGCCACACTGTGAACACTTGGGTCTTTCAGACCGAACATACCTTACACTTGCAACTGAAGTAGTCTGTGCTTTATTCCTGAATACTGTTTACTCTTGTCCTTCATTGAAAATCCAGTGGAAGTAGCTGATTGAGTAGGGAAATCTCTTGGTTTCTTGGATGAAGATTGGAATGACTTATTCCACTGTCTCTTTCTAGAGTCACGAGACTCCATTTCAGGCTTTCTCTTCTCTTTTACTAATTCCTAGGTTTTACAAGCCCTCTTTACTAGCACAACAAATTCTTTTAGTTATAGGACAGAAACAAACAATTTGATGTCCTCATTTAACCCGTCTTCAAATCTTTTACTCATGATGGCTTCAGTGGACACGCATTCGCGAGCGTACTTGATGAGTCGCACAAACTCACGCTCATAATCAGTCACGGACATCTTGCCTTGCTTCAGTTCTAGAAATTCCGTTCTTTTCTAATCCACAAATCTTTGACTGAAATACTTTTTCTTGAACTCTTCTTGGAAGAATTCCCATGTGACCCTTTCCATCGGTACTACCGACACAAGGGTGTTCCACCATTGGTAAGCAGAGTGTCTTAAAAGAGAGATTACAAACTTCATGCACTCCTCAGGGGTGCATGACAGCTCATTAAATACCCTGATGGTATTTTCTAACTAATTTAGCTATTTCTGGATCATCATCTTTTCTAGCCCGGAATTCTTCTGCCCCATGTTTCCTGATCTTATCAATTGGAGGTTTATCTCCTCTTACCACCTCTACTACTTGAGGGGCTACTGGAGCAGGTTGTGGAACAGGCGGGGGTGGAAGGGGTTGTGCATTCGAGTTCGTACGAATGAACTCCGTATACCATGTATTCATCATATGGAGGAAGACTTCTCTAGCCTCTTCTCCTCCTCCTTGACTCACTTTAGTTGGTCTATTCTCATTCTCATTCGGCACCGTCCCTTCTGCGGGAGCTGGCGCGTTACTTTCTACATCATCTGCCACAGCTCTTTCGGGATCCATTTACTACATGTATAAACATAATTTAAGACATCAGGAGTCATCACACTATCATTATAAAAACATTCTTACGTATAGCATGTATAGCTAGACTCATGCTCGTGCTACATTAATCCTAGAACCGACTAAACCATAGCACTGATACCACTAAATGTAACACCCTGTACCCGAGACCGATGGTAGGACTTGATATGAGACATTACCAAGCTTGAACTCACTTAAACAAACAATTACGGGCAGTGAAATTTCGTTCTGACTTTATAACTTCTCTTTCTTAGTCTAATCATACACTTCATGGGCCTACGAGGCCTTAAGCACTTATCGGAAAACTTTCGTAACTTAATCGAAAACTATTCTTTCACACAGGGTTCACACGCCCATGTGACTTGGAACACGCCCGTGTACCCTTAGACACACCCATGTCTTCAAATCGTGGGGAGTTACTGACTATATTCACACGTCCTTGACACGCCTGTGGGCTTAGACCGTGTGCTAATCCTTGGTATACTGACTTGATCACACGGTCTGGGGCACACGCCCATGTCCAAACTGTGTATCTTACACGGCTTATGCAAACGACCGTGGGGTTATCCTGAATTAAAACAATAAGGTGCAAGGTATGCACGGCCTAGACACACGCCCGTGTGTCTAACCGTGTGGGCACTTAGAGGCTATTTACCAAGCCATTTGCCACCCTAAAATCAAGACCAACTCAAGCTCAATTCAAAACATTCATAACCAATACTACATGCTACATTGATCTCGATAAACATACATACTTAGTTAATATTGGCCAATCATTTAGCGATATACAAAAGAATAATGACTTGATAGTCTATACAATGGCCCTTTTTAAAACATATTCTCAAAATGAATGCTTCCTATACATGCCATACTTAGTAAAGTATCTTGGCTATACCAAAATAAAGATTGAGAGTGTGCTACGAGCTCCGACTCCAACAATCCTCAAGTCAGCTTGGCGGGACTACATAGAAAGAAAGAATTGAAGACGTAAGCATTTAGCTTAGTAAGTTTGCATGTAAAGCATATGTCATTATTTACTTGATTAATATAAACTATTTGACATGACAATGGTATCATAAATTTCAGCTATAGAGGTTACTTACTCATACTGATTCTTACATGTCTCATGATACTTACTATTCTCATACTTGTAAGGTAAACAAAGTACCTGTATCACTTGATCACATTGATCAGCATACTTTAATATCATAATCATGATCTCTAATTCATCATTCATAGCATAGATGATACTCAATTTCAACTTGATAATAACTTTGCTCACTTAGCTTTCTTGTTATCTCATTTTAACTTTACTCATTTTGCCCGATAAATTTTTGCGAATAACCAAGGATACTAAATATCATCTTGATTTTGAGGCCCTGTCTTGACATGGACTTATACGAAGTCTTTCTGGTTCTCACCAATGCCATGCCTTGGCTTGCACTTACATGGGATCTCTTTCTCTTGATAGCTTTTCAATGCCAAGCTTGCCTAGGGCTTACATGATAACTGTTTAATGCCAAGCTTGCCTTGGACTTACATGATAACTGTTTAATGCCAAGCTTTCCTTGGACTTACATGATAACTCTACTTGATTGCCGATGCCATGCCTTGGCTTGGTCTTATACGGACTTTCTTATCTCATGTGCTGGATCGAGTATCCTGAGAAATTCATCTTCAATCGGGACTTGCTCATACTTAATCTCATTGATTTCTTTGTTTAACATAGCATTAAGCATTCCATGGAAATAACGTACATTATACTAAAAAATTCAATAATAGAAATCATAGAGCTTTGAAATCGTACAAACTTACCTCAATATACAAAATGTTTGTAGATATGCAATTTAGTCCTTACCTTTGTTCTTGCCGCGGTTTCGATTCGGGCTTCGTTTTTCTTGATCTATAATAATAAATAGACCATTTAATACTCACATTGACTAAATTGACTCTTTATTCATATTTTGGCAAAATTACTATTTTGCCCCTAAACTTTCTCATATTTGCACTTTTTCCCCTAGGCTCGTAAAATGATTTTCATTCAACTTTCTTAAACTTCATGCTTAGCTAATTCATTTTCTCTACTATAACGATCCTCAATTCTCACTATTTCTAGTATGTATGACCAAGTTTTATAACTATTACAAATTGGTCCATACTATCATTTTTCATTAAATTCACTAAGGAAAAGATGTTTATCTAACATCAAACTCTCATAAACTTCCATAAAACATCATTTAACATACACGCCATTCATGGGTAGATTTTTGATCATGCATCTTAGCTCATTTTATAGCTAAAAATAGCTAATTCATAAAACGAGAACTTCAAAAATACGAAGAATATAAAAAACGGGGCTAAAATGAACTTACTAGCAAGCTTGAAAAAAAACGAAGAACCCTAGCTATGAAGTCTTCAAATTTTCGGCACAAGGGGGAAGAAGAAGATGAATAGATTTTTGTCATCTTTTTCCCATTTTAATCATATAATAGATAAATGACCAAAATGCCATTCTCTTTAAAAATTTCCATTTTACTAACTCATGTCAAATTTTGTCCAAAAATTATAATTTGGGCAAATTGATATTTAAGGACTTCTAATTGATATTCTAAAGCTATTTCATACAAAAAGCTTCTAGAAACTCATATTTTGCAACTTTTTCAATTTAGTCCTTTTGGACCATTCAACCTCAATTTGGCAAAATTGCTTCATGAAACTTTCATACTAGCATACAAACATGGCATAAATCTTAAAAAAAACTCTTAAATGCACCTCGGATTCGTGGCCTCGCACCACTGTTCTGACTAGGCCCTAAATCGGGTTGTTACAGATTTGGTTAGAGAAACTGAAGAGAAGGTGAAGGTGATTCGAGATTCTCTAAAGGCTGCTTCTGACAGACAAAAATATTACTCAGATTTAAGAAGGAAAGAGATCGAGTATCAAGTAGGTGATAAAGTGTTTTTGAAAGTATCACCTTGGAGAAAAGTTCTCAGATTTGGCAAGAAGGGCAAATTAAGTCTGCGCTTTATCGGACCTTATGAAGTTACCGAGAGGATAGGACCGGTAGCTTATCGGTTAGCTTTGCCACTTGAGCTGGAAAAGAGTCATGATGTGTTTCACATGTCTATGTTGCGTCGCTACCGATTAAACCCTTCACATGTTATAGTACTGACAGAGGTAGAGATACAACCGGACTTGACTTTTGGTGAAGAACCAGTTAGAATTTTAGCGCGAGAGTTCAAACAGTTAAGAAACAAAAGCATAGCCCTAGTGAAAGTTCTATGGAAAAGACACGGGATAGAAGAGGCTACATGGGAGCCCGAGGAAACGATGAGGAACCAATACCTCAACCTTTTCAACGGTAAGATTTTCGGGGACGAAAACCCTTATGGGGGGAAATTATAACAGCCCAATTTAGGGGCTAGTCGGAACAGTGATCTCGGGATCACTAATCTGAGGTTAGTGAAAATTATTTTCATGTTACATTATGTGTTATAACGTGTTAATAAGAATGCATGGAGATTTTGGTGCTTTAATTTTAGCAATTTCAGCCTTAATCGCTAAAAAGGGCTAAATCGCTTAAAGCGCGAAAGTTCTATTTTATTTGCTAGAGATGCCAAGTAGCTATGATTATTAATTAGAGGTCCCAAATGTACAATTTGGCCTTGTGTAAGTGAGTTGGCCGACCATAGTAAGCATAGGGGACAAGAATTGACCAAGTTGGTCAAAGTTGGTGATGTTTGGTGGATTAAATTGATAGTTTAATATTAAAATAAAGAAAAGATGATGTCCATCTTTCTTCTTCATTTCTTCCACCAAAATTTGCAAGAAAAATAAGGGTTGAAAGCTTCAAAAATTTCAGCACACTCATCTCTTCATTAGTAAGTGTTGTAGTGATCTTTTCTTGAAAATAGTTGTACTTTTGTAACCCTTAAAGCTTAAGCTTTCAAATGTGGGGGCTATTGTGCAATAAGGTTAAAAGTTTAGAGCTTTTCCGTAAGAGCTATCATTGTTATTTGCTGCATTTTTATGGAAGAAATTGAGTCTTAGTTGTTAGATGAACAACTTTTATGAAAGGTATTATTTTGAAAACACCAAATTGGATCTTAATAAAAAAAGGTTATAAATTTGTAGTAAGTATGCCAAATAGTGAGTTTTGATGATAGCTATAAGAGTATTAAATGTTGACCTAGGGTTGTTGAAGGTAGAAATGTGATTAGAATTAATTTTCGAGCCTAGGGGAAAAATGGTCATTTTGCCAAAGTCTAGGGGAAAATTGTAATTTTGCCAAAATGTGAACTATAAGTTGATTTAGTCAATGTGTGAATTTAACAAGTGGAATTGTTATTATAGATCAAGAAATACAAGCCCGGATCGAAACCGAGGCAAGAACAAAGTCGAGGACTAAATTGCATATCTACATACATTTTGAATACTGAGGTAAGTTAGTATGAATTAAAGTTGTACGTGTATTCTAATTTAATTACTTATTATGTTGTATAATGTATATTATTTCTATGAAGTAAAATGGTTGATATTATGATGAGAACCATAAATGAGAATATGTATGAGAAAGTCCCAGTTGAAATCTCGGAATAATGAGGAAACTATTATCAAAACATGTCACAAGGAAAGTCCGTGTAAGACCATGTCAAGACATGGCATCGACACCCAAGGAATGTAGATCCCGTATAAGACCATGTCTGGGACATGGCATCGGCACCGAACGTAGATCCTGCGTAAGACCATGTCTGGGACATGGCATCGACACCATATAAGGAAAGTTTCGTGTAAGACCATGTATGAGATGTGGCTTCGACACCAAAGAAAGATCTAGTGTAAGACCATGTTTGGGACATGGCATCGACATCATGAGACAATCCCATGTAAGACCATATCTGGGATATGACATTGGCATCATGAGGCGATCCCATGTAAGACCATGTCTGGGACATGGCATTGGCATCTAGATACATGTTTGATGGGATTGAGTAACCACAATTATTCTGGGAAATTCAACGGGTAAAAGAGCTAAATATGAAATAGGCAACAAGAAAGCCGAGTAAGTAAAGATAGTACTAAATTAAGTTATAAAAGGTTAATGTAAAGCATTTTTCATGTTAAGAAGAATAAAAGTTGAGTTCACTATTGCATCAGCAAAATGTACTAATCTATGTGGTCAAGTGACATAGGTACCATTATTATAATGCAAGTATGAAATTATTATGTATCATGTGAGTAGTAAGTAAGCCACACACTTGATTTTTATGTTGTTCCTAACTAGAAATGGATGAGTTATAATGGGTTAATATATATATTGCTATATGAGTTTCATGCAAACTTACGAAGCTATATGCTTACTTCTCTCCCTTCTTCTTTTCTTGTAGTCTCGCTAAGCTAACTCGTGGATCATTGACGTCGGAGCTCAGAACACTCTATCAATCACTATTTTGGTATAACCAAGTTGTTTATATTGAGTATGGCATGTATAGGAACCATTTCATTAAAGTTATGTTTAAGATGAACTAAAGTGTTAGCTATCAAGTTTAGTATTCTTTTTGTTTATGGCTAAAGAGATTGGCCAATACTTACTAAGTTTATATATATATATATATCAATGTCGATGAATTATCCATTATTGTTCATGTTTTGATAAAGTATTTGAGTCGTTGAATTGGGTATATGATTAATCTTGATTTCAAAGTGGCATTTGGCTTGGAAGAGAGCCTCTAAGTGTCCACATGGGTAGACACACGAGCGTGTGTCTAGGCCGTGTGTGGCACACGGTTGAACCACATAGGTGTGTTAATAGGCTGTGTGTCCCTTGCATGTTAGTGTTTTAAGTCAGAATAGACCACGGGCTAGCCGCACGGGAGTGCCTAGGCCGTGTGAGAAGATCAGTGTTCACCACGGGTAGAGAACACGAGCGTGTTCCTAGGCCGTGTGACACAAACAAAATATCCAAGTTATTATACACGGGGTAGGGACATGGGCGTGTGTGACCACACGACCTGACCCCACGGGTGTGTCCCATTTCACATGGGCGTGTGACCCCTGTTTTGATGAAAAGTTTTCTAAGTTCGTAAAAGTTTCCGAATGCGAGTTTAAGGGCTTGTAGGCCCATGAAATGTCTATTATGACTAAGAAAGAAATTTTTTTAAATCAAAATAAAATTTTATAGACCGTAAGTACACGTTAGAGTATGTTTCAAGTATAGTAATGTCTCGTATTCAGTCCCAGCTTTGGACTCGGGTATGGGGTGTTACAATTCCACTATAGTATCATGACTAAGCTCTCCCTAACGACATACCATTACGAAAGCAACTACTCAGTGCTCGTCTAATGACATTGTCGTAAGTGTGTTACCCTCATAGGATATTCTTGATCTCGTCGGGATAATATTTGTTCTCTCAATATGATCATATTTTATCTCATGGTAACCATTACATCTTCCTTTATGAAAAGTCAATTACTATCGAATAGTAATTAAGTCATTCATCACAAAGACGAAATACCCATGATCATGTTTATTTTTCATAAACAATGTAATGCCAATTAGAGGATATTCTTTGCCAATGTTTCGGGCCATGAATTCCACTATTGTAAATAATGCTATGTACTGCAGAAGTCATACACCCAACGCACCAGCCTTAAATTCCTTATCTATTTGAACTTAAGCTTTTACTTACATCAAAGTGTACGAGTCACGCACACATAGTCTGCCATCCACTCCGGATTTAGGTATGCCACACAATGAACGCCACAAGTAAATAAATCCATAAACGGTTTCAGGATCTATTTTGCTTATGTCCTATCCGATGTACTATTAATCTAGTCAACCACATCTATGTCTCTATCCTCTAAGAGTCATCCGCTTTGATGCCCGAGATAAAACATTTCCCTAATTGGAATTGACAGACGACATATTAGTCTTTCAATCAATTTGCTCATGTCTGATTAGACTAAGGACATGTTTAAGTTCATCTACTAATATAAGTTGTCTTTCTATATTGCAATCCGACCATGTAATACCTTTTAATATTAGTTAAACATTAGACAACCAGCGAGCATCATATGCTTCCATTTTACTTTGGATGCAAAAATCATGTGAGGACAATATACAAAGTATTAATGTAAGTTATGAATAATTTTATTAATCAATCTGTTCAAAATTTTACAAGTGTACATAGATGAAAATACTACACTTAGGGCACTTATAACAACCTGTTTTCAGTGGTGTTAGAAACAATGGTTTCAGGACAATAATTCTTACCAATGAGTCATTAATTATTATATATTTAATATTTATAAGGTCATTATAGTGTCATATAAAATTTGGTTAGAAAATTTTAACGTTTGGATAGTCAATTAGTAAAAAGGACTAAATTATAGAAGTTACAAAAGTTAATCTCTATTAGTTTATATGTACCTAATTGTTTAAAAGCTTGAAATATCTAATTTGATGCATATGAATTACTATTAACATTTCCACAATTTCCCTAAAGTTTTACACTTTTTTTAATTTAGTCCCTAAAATCGAAACAAGCTTAATTTCACAATTAATCTCTAACCATAGTGTCAAATTCATTTCCATCCTTAATCATCTTTTTAATACTGAAATTTTACAATAAATGTAACACCCCTTACCTGTATTCAATGCCGGAACAGGATACGAGGCATTACTGGATTCACAACATAAGCAATCGTAAAATTCCAAGTCATAAATTTGCGTCCAAGTTAAAACCATTCATACTCAATCATAAAGTCCCTAATACGAGCCTACGAGGCCCAAAACATACTTTAGTGGTGGTTCAGGACTAAACCGAGCACTTAGGAAATTTTTACAAAACTTAGAAAATTTTTGTTAGAAACAAGGGTCACACGCTCGTGTGGTTTTGGGACACACCCGTGTGGTCACACATGCCCGTGTCCCTAACCCGTGTAACTCTCTGTTTGTTACTCATGAACAAATCGAAGTCACACAGTCAAGTCACACGCCCATGTGCTAGGATGTGTGGTCGATTTAATTTTCATGATTTTTCATAAAATAGGGGCAAACTTCATACGCCCCTGCCTGAGGCCGTATCCCTCACACAGCTAAGACACACGCCTGTGTCTTTGCCCATGTGCTCAATTCTGAGCATTCTGTTTCTCAAAATTCAAGGTACAGGGGACACACGGCCAAAACACATGCCTATGGGACAGATGATGTGTTACACATGGCCTAGAC
Organism: Gossypium bickii; assembly: GCA_025503065.1. Classification (NCBI taxonomy): domain Eukaryota; kingdom Viridiplantae; phylum Streptophyta; class Magnoliopsida; order Malvales; family Malvaceae; genus Gossypium; species Gossypium bickii. Next base: position 25,776,563 of record CP106714.1, on the reverse strand, counting down.
ACATGCCTGTGTGTCTACTCGTGTGGACAAAATAAAGGCTATTTTCAAGCCATTTGCCACCCTCATTTGCACACACTTGTACACAACTTCAAAGGCATTATTCATAGCACAAACAAGCAACCAATACCATCATAACTATGGCCTAAACATGTCATTTACAAGCCAATATCTATCATGCTTGAAAACATCATACTTTGCCAAACTCAAGCATACCACAAGCACATCTACAAATATTCAATATGATTACTTTCAACATGTATAGTCTAGCCCAATTTCACTAGCTTACTAGCAAGCCAATTCTCCCCATTTAACACCTAAATTATTTAGCCACAATCATTCATCTACGAAGCAAATAAAAGTCATATCACAAATAACATTAGCCTATGCGTAACTCACATCCAAATTAACCATGATAGGCCATCTTCCAAGGCATTATACAAAATATAACATTTATCAATTACAAGCCAAAACTTTTGGCCAAATCATAATGACACATATACCCAAAATGACCAAGCCCCTGTACATGCCATAACTCAAAATATTAACATTTCAATGGTACCCAAAATAATGGTTGATAGTGTGAATGGATCTCCGACGATCTCCAATCCCGAGCTATCTTAGTGACACTATAAGATAAGGGAAAGAAAGGGGAGTAAGCTATATAGCTTAGTAAGCTATAATAAACAACAGTAATTATACATTTTTCATATAAATAACTTAACATATACTAACATAACTGTCATTAAAGTTTCATGAGCATAACTTACTCAATCACATTCCTACCAATAGTTCATCATAAACTAAATCCATTTCTATTGAGTTTTTCGTACATACCTGTACCAACTCGTAACATAATCACGAACTTTCTCATCTTTGACATACACATTGAACCACTTGGAATACTATCAGATACACGGAAAACTTTAAACATAAGTGCCACATATGTAGCCAATGCTACCACAAATCTCATAACACATATAAGCTCGCTCTTGAGCTATCCTCGGGCCTTCTTACACAAGCTATCAGTCAAGACATAGCTACTCGATGCTGCTCACACAAGCTATCAAGTATCCGCAACATATGACAGTATACTTAGCAACTGGTAGGACGCACGAGACTAACTCCCGGGACACATAAATCACATAATCACATGGGTTCCTAGTGGCATGTCACTTGTATCCTAACCTATTCCTAAGGTCAACAGGGATTTTCTCGCATGTCAAGACTTCGTCAATTACATCCATAGAGTCAATCATACAATTCATACAATAACAAAACATTCTAAATACAATTATAAAGTTGTAATATTAACATACGAACTTACCTTGGTACAAAAATAGCGGAAATTGACCTAATCGTCAAACATTTTGTTTTTCCCTTGATCTAGGTTCGAACCTCATTTATCTTGATCTATAATATCAAATTTAACTTATTTAACAATCACATTACTCAATTTAGCCCAAAAATCACATTATGGAAAAATTACCTTTTTGCCTCTAACTTTTCAACATTTTATATTTTAGTCCCTAGCTCATAAAATGAAATATATTCAATTTCTTCAAAACTCAAGCCTAGCCGAACCATTTTCATAATCGTAACAGCCCACATTTCCCATTTAATCACACATTTACTTCTCATTTTATAACTTTTACAAATAGGTCCCTTTTAGGCATTTTCATAAAAAATCATTTGGTAAATGTTGTTTATCTAACACCAAGCATACATTTTCTACCATTAAACATCAAAATACACAAATATCTAACATGGGTAAAATTTTAGACTTTGATTTCATTCAAATTAGTCCTTCAAATAGCTAGATTAAGTTGCAAGGATCTCAAAAACATAAAAATCATTAAAAACAAGGCTAGAACGGACTTACAATCGAGCTTGAAAGTGGCCAAACCCTAGCTATAAAGACTCCTCAAATTTAGACACTAAGGGATGAAATTGAAGAAAATGACATCTTTTATTTTAGTTATTTTAGCTTTATTTACCAAATGACCAAAATACCTTTCACTTAAACTTTGATATTTTTCCCTAACCATGTCATTTTTGTCTATACTAAGACATAATGGTCTAATTACCATCTAACGACCTCTTATTTAAAACCTCATAGCAATTGGACACCTTTAACATATAGAACTCAAATTTTTCAGTTTTTACAATTTAGTCCCTTTAACTAAATTACAAACATCAAAATTTTCGAACGAAATTTTCACGAAATCATTCCATAAAACTATAGACCATAAAAATATAATAAAAATAAATTTTACTGTGTCAGATTTGTGGTCCCGAAATCACTGTTTCAACTAGACCCAAAATCGGGCTGTTACAACTCTCCACCCCTTTAAGGATTTTCGTCCACAAAAATCGTGCCGAAAAAGAGGTTTGGGTACTATTTTCTCATAGCTTCCTCGGATTCCCACATAGCCTCTTCGACCCCATGTCATTGCCACAAAACTTGAACTAGGGCTATACTTTTATTTCTCAACTGTTTGACTTCCCGAGCCAAAATCTTGATCGGTTCCACACCATAAGTCATATAGGGTCGAATCTTAACCTCTGTTGGAGAAATCACATGCGAAGGGTCTAATCGATAACATCGCAACATCGATCCATGATATACATTATGGATCCTTTCCAACTTTGTCGAGAAAGCTAACCGATATACCACTAGCCCTATTCTTTCAACTATCTCATACAGCCTAATGAAAAGCGGACTCAACTAGCCTTTGCGACCAAATACCAGAATTTTTTTCCACGGAAATACTTTTAGAAATACTTTATCACCAACTTGAAACTCAATCTCTTTTCTTTTCAAATCCGCATAGGATTTCTGTCGATCTGAAGCTGCTTTCAAACAGTCATGAATTACTTTCACTTTCTCTTCAGTCTCTCTAACCAAATCAACCCTATGAATCTGTCTCTCACTGAGCTAGGCCCAGTACAACAGAGTTTGAAACTTGAAGCCATACAATGCCTCATACGGTGCCATATTAATACTCGACTGAAAACTATTGTTATAAGCAAATTCGACTACAGGTTGATATTTTTCGCAACTACCTTCAAATTTTAAAACACAACATCGGAGCATATCTTCACTAATCTGAATCGTTCTTTTAGATTGACAGTCAGTTTGTGGATGAAATGCAGTACTAAAGTTTAACTTTGTACCCAAAGCTTCTTGCAACTTCTTCTAAAATTTTGACGTAAACCTCGGATTTCTATCCGAAATAATAGAAATAGGCACCCCATGCAATCTAAGAATCTCGGCAATGTACAATTTAGCTAGCTTATCAAGTGAATAGTCAGTATGTACCAGAATAAAATGAGTCGATTTCGTCAATCTATCAACAATGACCCAAACGACATCTTTCTATTTTAGAGTCAGAAGTAATCCAATTACGAAATCCATCGTAATTCTGTCCCATTTCCATTCGGGTACCATCACTAGCTGAAGTAAATCCGAAGGTACTTGGTGTTTGGCTTTTACTTGTTGACAAGTCAAACATCTTGAAACAAACTCTGAAATATCTTACTTCATACCCGACCAACAATACAATTTCTTCAAATCATTATACATTTTTGTACTGTCCGGATGAACAGATAAACAACCATTATGTGCCTTATGAAGAATTTTATGAGTAATCTCATCTTTTTTCAATACACATACTCTATCTCAGAACATTAAGCAATCATCATAACTGATTCGAAAGTCTGAATCACTACTCGATTCACACTGAACTCTTTTAGCTTGAAGTTCTTTGTCACTTTTCTCAGCTTCGCAAATTTGCTGAAGAAATACTTGTTTAGCTCTCAACTCAGTGAGAATGAAACCATTCTCAAATAAGTTCAATCTCGTATTCATATCTCTCAAAGCAAACAAGAACTTTCTGCTCAAAGCATTTGTGACTACATTCGCCTCTCTGTGATGGTAGTAAATCACTAGTTCATAATCCTTCAGTAGCTCAAGCCATCTCCATTGCCGCAAGTTCAAATCTTCCTGCGACATCAAATACTTTAAAATTTAATGATCCTGAAAGACATGACATTTCTCACCATACAAATGATGTCTCCAAATCTTCAAAGCAAACACTATGACAACCAATTCTAGATCGTGCGTTGGATAATTCTTCTCATGCGGTTTCAACTGTCTCGAGGCATAGGCTATCACTTTGCCCTATTGCATTAATACACATTCTAATCTATTTAGTGATGCAACACAATAAATCACAAACTCTTTTCCCGGTTCAGGTTGCACTAAAATCGATGCCTCATTCAATAAGGCTTTCATGTAACAGCCCGATTTTGGGGCTAGCAGAATAGTGGTTTGGGAACCACTAATTTGAGGTTGGATAAATTAGATTTAATATTACTTTATATATGTTGTACCATGATTATACAGGTGCATGAAAATTTTGGTGCATTAATTTTGATGATTGCACGTTTAATTGCGAAAAAGGGCTAAATCGTATAATGTGTGAAAGTTTCATTTTACAAGCTAGAGGTGTCTAATAGTTATGGAATATAAAATTGGAGGTCCTTAAAGTGCAATTAGGCCTTCCTAAGGGTGATGGCCGGCCAAGGGGAGACAAGAGCATTAAATTAGTCAAGGTTTAGTAATTTTAGGTAATAAAATGAATGAAATAAAACAAAAGCAAGAAAGCAACCATCTTTTTTTTATCATCTTCTTCCTCCACCAAAATTTCTAGCAAGAATAGTGGTTTGAGAGCTTGAAATTTTCAGCAACATATCTTCCTTGCAAGTAAATGATTTTAGTGGTCTTTCTTGATAATATTTGTACTTTTAAAGCTTAAGCTAGCTAAAGAGGGGACTATTTTACAAAATGATTGAAAGTTTAGGGTGTTTCCATGAGAGTGTTTATGTTGTTTACTGAGTTTTTATGTAAGAAAATGAACCTTAGTGGGACAAACAACAACTTTTGTGAAAGGACTTTGCATGAAAACTCCTAATAGGACTAGTTTGTAAAGGTTATAAAATATACAATAAAGGTGTGAAATAATTAGAATTGTGAGTTGCTATAAGAGAGAAAATGAATCATGTAGGCTTGGATACATTTCATTTTATGAGCCTAGGGGCAAAATCGTAATTTTTCCAAAGTATAAGGGCAAAGTGGTTATTTTTTTCCAAAGTAGAAATTTTGAAGTGTCTTGATTTATGTAGTGATTAAATGAGTATATTTTATTATTATAGATCAAGAAGAACGCAAAATCAACCTTGATCGGGGAAAAGGTAAGGTTTCAGAATAAACCACAAACTGTCATATTTTGTATCGGGGTAAGTTTATGTGTAAATGATACATCCTTATTACATATGTTTTTACAAATTGAAGCATTGTATGGATGTAAATGCTTATTGGTGAGATTTATTGAAAGTGGTAGAAAGTTGGTAATTCTCGAATGAACCTTCGGAATAGAAATGCGGGTACGGATAAATATTCCTAAATATCAAATTGTTGGTGGGCTGTGTGTGATACCACCTTGTTATTTATTAACGACGGGCTATGTGTGATACCACTGTAATTATCATTATTGGTGGGCTGTGTCTGATACCACCCTAGTATTGATTAATGGTGGGTTGTGTGCGAAACCACCAAGTAACTTGTACCATTCCGAAGGGTTCATCGAGAAAATTGTTTAAGTAAATATTTCATGTGACTTTGTGGTGATAAGTGCAGGGTATATGTGCAAGTATATGTGAGAAACGTATGTGATATGTGGTTTGGATGCGGTAAGAGTTGAGATGAGCAAGCATGATTATGAGAATATGAATTGTTCTTACATTATATATAATGTTTCGATTGATTAGCATATGGTATGATGCTTATTGTTTACATATAGACTTACTAAGCTTAAAGCTTACTACTTTCTCTTTTCCTTTGTTTTATAGTGTCGAAGAGCCAGCTCGGGATACGGAGATAAGCAAAGGATCACCCACACTATCAACACATCTTAGTATAGTTAGACTTAGTATTTTGAGTATACATGTATAGGAACTAGACTTAGGTGAATGTCATATTGTTTTGGCCAAATGTGTTGGCTCAATCATAGATGAACTCTTTTGTATAAGGCCATAGTTGATGCCTCTTTATTTTTAATCTATGAGAAGATGATGTTATTCATGAATGTGCAAGTTGCATGATTGGTTTACTTAGTTTAATTATGCATGAATGGGTTGAAGGTTTAGTGTGATGTATGTTTGTATGAGTTGGGGTGATAGTAAGAACTTGGCAAATAGCCTTGTTCTTGTCCACACGGGTAGACACACGGGCATGTGTGTAGGCCGTGTGTGACACACGGTCAGCCTCATGGGCTTGTGGTTAGGTCGTGTGTCCCCATGCATGCTAGGTTTGCAAGTTAATATGCTCAGTAGTAACCACACGGGTAGATACACGGCCGTGTGTCTCAACCGTGTGGGAGGCACGGCCATGGACATGGGCGTGTGCCCAGGCACTGTGAAGTCTGCACCTAAAATTAGGAATTTAATTCACCATACAGCCGATGGAAACAGGAGTGTGCCTTGGCCATGTGACATTTATGAGGTGATGACTTCAGAAACAGAATGCCAAAGTTTTTGCACACAGGCTAAGACATGGGCGTGTCGAGGCCGTGTGAGAGACACGGGCTAGGGACACGCGTATGTGTCCCACCGTGTGAAAACCCCTTTAGGTTCGAATTGAGAAATAATTCTACACGGGTATGGAACACGGGCATGTGATATGCCACACGGGCGTGCCCTTTTCTCCACACGGGCATGTGAACTGCTTAATGAAAATTTTCTAATATTTTCTAGAGAGCTTCAAGAGAGTTTGATTTCATCCCGAACCATTCCCAAAGTGTGATTTAGGCCTCGTAGGCTTGTTTAAGAAGTTTTATGAAAAGTTTTAATTTAGGGTGGAAAGTCAGGTCTCGGTATTGTATAATTATTGTGTATGAGTCTAGTAATGCCTCGTACTCTATTCCGACATCAAATACGGGTAAGGGGTGTTACATATCAACTATTGAAAACTCTTTTTGCATTTCTTGGACCATTCAAACTTAACATCTTTTTACAAAAGCTTAGTCATAGGAGTAGGGATCATCAAAATACCCTTACCCGTATAAGCCCAAAAATCAGTTGTAACCGGCTAAGCCCAAAAAGCTTCTAACCTCTAATACATTTCTCGGTGGCTTTCAGTCAACACTTGCTAAAATCTTACTCGTATCAACCCAAATACCTTCTCCTGAAACAATATGTCCCAAAAATCTAACTTCTGAGTGCCAAAACTCACTTTTACTGAATTTAGCAAATAATTTCTTATCTCTCAAAGTCTAAAATACAGTTCTTAAGTGCTCAGCATGCTTAGTCTCATCTCGGGCATAAATCAGAATATCGTCAATAAACACAACAACAAATTTGTCTAAATATGGTTAGAAGATTCGATTCATCAGATCCATAAAAACAGCAGAAGCATTAGTTAATCCAAAAGGCATAACAAGAAATTCATAATGCACGTACCTTGTTCTAAATGCGGTTTTTAGCACATTCGACTCTTTAACTCTCAACTGGTAGTAGCCAGACCTCAAATCAATCTTCGAGAACACTATTGTCCCTTTCAACTAGTCAAACAAGTCATCAATTCTTGGCAAAGGATACTTATTCTTTATCGTTACTTTATTGAGCTGTCGATAATTGATGCAAGGTCTCATAGATCCGTCTTTCTTCTTCACAAATAATACTGGTGCACCCCAGGGAGAAAAACTCAGTCTTGCAAAACCCTTATCTATCAACTCTGGCAACTGAGCTTTTAATTCTTTTAATTTTATCGGAGCCATTCTATACGGAGCAATTGATATCGCTGAAGTCCCTGGTACTAAATCAATACCAAACTAAACTTCTCTAATCGGTGGCAACCTAGGCAACTATTCTGGAAAAATCATCTGGATATTCACAAACTACTGGCACTGATTCAATTTTCAATTCAGAATTTTTTGTATTCAACACAAAGCTAGATAAGCTTCACAACCTTTTCTTACATATCTTTGGGCAGACATCGAAGAGATCACAATAGGTAACTCACTCGACTCATCTGAATCAATCCGAAGAATTTCACCATTTTAACATTTCAATTCAATAATTTTCAATCTACAATTCACTACAGCATCATGCAGTGTCAACCAATCTATACCCAAAATAACATCGAACTCATCAAATTGCAACAACATTAGATCAGCAGGAAAATAGTAACCTTGAATCATCAAGGGACAATTCTTGCAAACTCTATCAACTAATACATATTTGCCTAAGGGGTTTGACAATTTAATCACAAACTCAGTAAATTCAATAGGGAAGCCCTTACTAGCTACCAACTTCATGCAAACATAAGAATGAGTCGATCCTGGATCAATCAAGGCAACTACATTAGTATTATAGAGAGAAAAAGTACTAGTGATAACATCGGGAGATGTTGCTTCTTCACGAGCACGGATAGCATAGGCTCTAGTAGGTGCTCTAGCCTCGGATCTTAAAGTTGAATCTTTTGTTACACCTTTACTACTAGTTACATTCCCTGTATTCCTCTAGGGCCTCCCTCTACTGGCAGTGTTGCCCGATCTTGCATTTTGAATCTTGTCTTTCTCAGCCATCTCAGGGTAGTCAAGAATGAAGTGGTCTTGTGATACACACTTAAAGAAAGCCCGGTCATTTACTTTACATTCACCGGGATGTCGTTTGCCACTATAACACCCCTTACCTGTATTCAAGCCGGAACCGAGTTTGGGGCATTACCTAACTACCTTACTTAAACGCTACGAATGGTGTTATAAAAAATCTCGTTTAAACCAATCACTTGCATATAATCGGCCTAAGAGGCCCTAAACATACTTCACAGAGGTTTTGGAACTATTCCTGGAACTTTTATGAACTCGAGAAACATTTCAACAAAACAGGGGCTACATGTCCGTGTTGGTCTAGGGACACACCCGTGTGCCCCTGAGACATGCCCGTCTGTTCCTTACGTGGTCGATTCTGACTAAAGTCACATGGCCATGACACACCCATGGTCCTAGCCCGTGTGCCAAACCTTGGCATTATGACTTATCCATATGGTCTGTGCACACGCCCGTGTGCTTCAGCCGTGTGGCGATTTATATTCCAAGTGTAAGGTGCAAACTTCACACGGGCTGGGCATACGCCCATGTGCAAGCCGTGTCTCCCGCACGGTTTAGACACACGCCCGTGTGTCTACCCATGTGGAAGATTAGCAGGCTATTTACCAAGCCATTTAGCCACCCAATGTTGCACACATACATACTTCCATTCAAATCAATACAAATCCTATCCCAAAGGCACATCTAAGTACTCATTCCAATATAAAGGATAATCCATAGGTACCTCTAGGAGCTTAAGAAATCAAGACATACATAAAGGCATATACATCATGAAATTCATTTTCATTAAGAAATAGAATTTGCCAAGTAATTGCCTAACTTATAAGGCCATTTACAAAATAACTTTAATGACTTACTTAGCCAACACTTTAACTAACAATTACAGCTTAACAAAATGCTCGAGTCCTATACATGCCATACTCAAAATAAGTCTAAATTGTTATACCAAAGTGATGTTGATAGTGTGATTTCCGAACTCCAACGTCTGCAACCTCTCGAGTTGTCTTGGCAATACTACAAGGAAAAGGGAAAGGAGAGGGGTAAGCATATAGCTTAGTAAGTTTGCATGAAAATCTAGGATAACATATTTACTCCAACTATAAACATTCATTTCATGGAATAATGGCATCATAGTCTCAAATGAATAAAAGTGCTTACTCGTCCTTATTCACATTTACTCTTACCCATCTCATGTCAACATAATCTAGTAACTTTTAATTACTCTAATTACCTGTATCACTAAATCACATGATTTAGCACATATGCTAACCATAAATTTACATCTTTAACATTCATATGATGAACTTTATTCAAGGCCATCCAATAACAAATTTGGATCTAGGCCAACTCACATACTCAACTATTTTGCTTATAAATAGATCGGTTTATCATGAATTGTTTAAACTTATCATACATAAGTTTTGATACCAACGCCATATCCCGGATATGGTCTTATATGGGATTATTCTTTGATGCCGATGCCATATCCCAGATATGGTCTTATACGGGGTCTCATAACCCGATGTCGATGCCATATCCCAGACGTGGTCTTATACGAGATCGTACTTAGATGTCGATGCCATGTCCCTGACATGGTCTTATACAAAATATTTCTTTGGTGCAGAGGCCATATCCCAGACATGGTCTTATACGGGACCTTCCTTGTCTCATATGAATACATAATATCATTCTCAGTCCAAAATCTGATCCGGGACCTAAACTTAACTTATTCACGCCATTTACCTATCGAGACTTCACACTCGAGTTTACCAATAATAATGTACATAACAATAATATCAAGCATTTATGGAACACCAATTTCATACAAACTTACTTTGGTATTCAAAACGTATGTAGATATGAAATTTAGTCCTCGACTCTGTTCTTGCATCGGTTCTGATCCGGGTTTCGTATTTCTTGATTAATGAAAAGATGAGTGTGCTGAAATTTTTTAAAGCTTTCAACCCTTATTTCTCTTGCAAATTTCGGTGGAAGAAGTGAAGAAGAAAGATGGACATCATCTTTTCTTTATTTAAATATTAAACTATCAATTTAATCCACCAAACATCACCAACTTTGACCAGCTTGGTCAATCCTTGTCCCCTATGCTTACTATGGCCGGACATGCCTATTTTTGGGGTCTAATTGCTTTTTAAAGACCTCCAATTATCCATCTATGGCTATTTGGTACCTTTAGCTCATAGAATGGGATTTTCGCACTTTATGCGATTTAGTCCTTTTTCGCGATTAAACAAGAAATCGCTAAAATTAATGTACCAAAATTTTTTTATGAAATTATAAAATCATGCTCTAACACATAAAATAATGTGAAAATAATTTTTCCAAACCTCGGATTAGTGATCCCGAGACCACTGTTCTGACTAGCCCCTAATTTGGGCTGTTATAGCTGCAGTGCTGACATTCAAGCCTACCAGACCTATCGTTACCAACGCTCGCTACTGATTTAGTTTGGGCTTTAGAACCCGAGTATTGTTTCCCACGATCTCTGTTGGAATACCCAACTGAAGCATTTGAACGAGCATACAAATCTCTCAATTTCTTAGACTGAGATTGAAATGACTTACTCATCAGCCTCTTTCTCAAATCTTAGTCTCAATTTCAGCTCTTCTCTTCTCATTGCTTAATTCTTCAACTTTACAGGCTCGGTCAAATAGCACTACAAATTCTTTTAGCTCAAGGACTCCAACAATCAATCGGATATCCTCATTCAACCCATCTTCGAACCTTTTGTACATGATATCCTCAGTTCAAACACACTCTTGAGCATACTTACTGAGCCTGACAAACTCTCGTTCGTACTCGGTTATATACTTTCGACCCTGTTTCCTCCTCAAATTTTTACTTGAAAATAGGTTCAGATATTGAGATTCCATCAATTTCTCATTTTCCCACATAGCTTCCTCAATATCATGCTGATGCCACAAAACATTTACTAATGGTACCCGTTTATTTCAAAGTTTTTTACCTCTCGAGCTAAAATAGCTACTGGCTCCTTTGAATATGACAGATCAGGCTGTAATTCAATATCCCTGGGAGAAATCACATGTGAAGGATCTGATCTATACTATCTCAGCATCGAAATATGAAAAACGTTGTGGATCTTTTTGATTTCAGGAGTTAGAGCCAATCTATAAGCTACAAGATAGATTTTTTCAACAATTTCTTACGACCTGATAAACCTCAGACTAAGTTTCCCTTTTCTGTCGAACCGTGACACTTGTTTCCACGGAGAAACTTTTAAAAATATTTGATCACCAACATTAAATTTTATATATTTTCTTTTCAAACATGCATTCAATTTTTGACGATCCAATCTCGTTTCCAGACAATCTCTAATATCCAGAACTTTATCTTTAGTTTTTCGAATCAAATCTGTCCCTATTAATGTAACACCCCTTACCCGACCCATCTGCCGGGCCTGAGTAAGCAATGTTACGACAAAGCCAGACAATTGATGATCACTTTATTATACACAAAACTCTAGTATTTAAAACATCAATCACGTGTAAACTAATATACATAATTTAATTCCAGAACTCTAAGAGGACCTATTTGTGAACCTCAACATATAATAGGATTAAGTCTCAAAATAATTAAGATTTAAAATTTACAAAGAAAATTCCGCAATTGGTATCGATACCCAATCAATACCTTTCAGAAAAATTGATACAAAAATTCAGTTATGTTTTCTTTGTAAAACCATTGAATCGATAATTAGTTGATGGTATTGATATTTCATTAAAAAGGATCGATACTTAACTGAAAATCGATACTATTTTAGCATTATGTTATATTTGAATACTGTTCATTTGGTCAAGTATCGATACCAAATGCCAAAGTATCAATACTTATCTCAATAATTGTTAAAAAATCTCATATCAGAAAATTCAATTCAGGCTAAAAGCTTTATCCATCTTAAAACTAACCAATATGCCATTCAAAGGCACCTCAAACCAAGTTCACTTACTCAAATGATCTAATCCAAATTTCACATAGCATAAACCATCTATTCATTTTCCTTTCATTAAATATTGTGGCCATAATAAAAACATGCATAAAAGCTTACCAAAAGAAAACACCATTACCAAATCTTAACATCAAAGATTCATCTAACCAAAAGCTAACTTATATTTATATTCAAGATTAACCATTCAACTAGATATAACATCACAACACAACATTTGACATATGAACAATAAAGAGCCTATATACATGACACAACCCAAAAACAAATGCAAAAGCTACTACGCCAGCTAGATAGTGTGAGCTCTCGAATCGATCCGTTTAGTTAGTTCAAAATTTGACAACTATAAATAACATAAAAGGAACAAGTACGCTAAAGAAGCTTAGTAAGTCCATAGCATTAACGTCAAATTAACTTACCTTAATCCAAAATAAACACTTTGAGAGACAACTTAGTATTCTGATCACCAAATCCAAGTTCACCAATTCATATTAGTAACTTTCATATATTCATACATATCAAATGACTTCCATCTCAAAGGACTTGTACATTCCATAAACCACATTTATTCCAATTAACGATTCACACATGTAACCAAGCATTTCACAGCATTATTTCTCACTTAACAATTTTATGAATATGTAATACATATTAACACATAGATAGATTATATTCAATTGTCACATGGCTCGAAGAACTTGTAACTTGGCTTAGTAACTACACCACACCAAAAGCATCAAAGATGCATATCAGAGGCACGAATGTGCAAGCGGAGGCATCGTAATGTGATCAGAGACACTGAAGTGTATGCAGAGGCATCGAAGTGCAAACCTGTACAAGCAAGCATACTAACCCTATTGGCATGCTAATCGTATCCTAGTGATTACTATGTTAAACCGGGAAATTTACTGAATTTATCACTTTTACATTATGTGCATTTCCATAATAACTATACATAACCGATAACTTCAATATGTTCACCTTAATATTTGATCATCCGTAAATTCATCTGTTTTCTCAACCAATGTAATACTTAAACATACTCATCGATAACCATTTCAATTTCATCTTCAAAATAAATAAATTAACACAAAACAACATCAATACTAAATTTTATATAATATAATTCTTTTATGCTATGAACTTACGTACGATCCAGTTCTGGTTTCACAATAGGGACTACTTTATTATTTTTCCTTTTCCACAATTATTGTCTTTTTGATTCAAACCTTGATATGCAAGCTATGAATATAACTGAACCTCAAGCTTGATAAAAAGTGATGGTTCCTCCTTCAATTTTCAACGAAACATCACACTAAAGAAGATGATAGCATTACTTTACCATTTTTTTAAGTTTTATTTATTAATTTACCTCTTTGTCCTTTAATAAAACATTCATTTAAGCTAACTTAACACCTACTACCTTCCATCAAAGATATTGATGGTCTAATTACCATTTAAGGCCACCAAATTAAATTTCTAAAGTTATTTAACCCAATTTATTAACAGCAACTAACTTTCTCAATGTTTACAATTTAATCCTTTTTACTAATTAACGATCAAAACGTTAAATTTTCTTTACCAAATTTAATACGACCCTAATCTAACTCTGTAAACATTACTTAATTAATAAAAACAACCTCTCATATCAAAATTATGGTCCAAGAACCACTGAAAAATGAGATATTATAACATTAACACCCCTAACCTGTCTCCGTCACCAGATTTGAGTTACAGGGCATTATTGTCCAATTGAAAACATTTATAAATTATATCATTCAATAGTTTAAACACATCAGAAACCATTCATACACATGCATATATCCCTAAATCGAGCCCTCGAAACCCTAAAAATAACTTAGACGCAATTTTGGATCAATTTGAAACAATTTAGAATATTTTTGAAAAAGACGCAAAATTTGTAAAATAGGGGTCACACGGCCGTGTAACCTTTGAACTAGTGACACATGGCCGTGTCCCAGCTTGTGTCAAATAGCTATAGAACCTTAAATTGGAGGTCCTTATGTGCAATTAGGCCCTTAGGAGGGTGTTGGCCGACCATAGGGACAAAGAAATGACATTGTCAAAGATTAGGTAAAGTATTTGGTGACTTAATTGATAAATAAACATAAAATAAAGAGAAAAGATATCATCTTTTCATCTTCTTCATACTACCACCAAAATTTTCAGCAAAAAGCACCTTGGAAAGCTTGAAAATTTTCAGCAAGTTAAACCCTTGCAAGCAAGTGATTTTAATGGTCATTCTTGATAATTTTTGTACTTTTGGGACCCTTGTAGCTTAATCTACCTAATGAGGGGACTATTTTGCAAAATGGTTGAGAGTCTAGGGTTTTACCATGTGATTCTTCATATTGCTTGCTAAAATTTATGGAGGAAAATGAATCTTGGTTGTTAAATAAACAACTTTTGTGAAAGGATTTTTCATGAAAGCACCTAAAATGGACCTTTTTGTAAAGGCTATAAAATAGGTAGTTAATGTGTGAAATAATTAGATTTGTGAGTTGTTATGAGCTTAAAATAGATTCAGCTAGGCTTGGTTAATGAGGATATTTGATGAAAATCATTTTACGAGCCTAGGGGCAAAATCATAATTTTGTGAAAGGATAAGGGCATAAAGGTAATTTTACCAAAGTAGGAATTTTGAAATGTTTAAATTAATGTGATGATTAAAAGAGTGAAATTTTATCATTATAGATCAAGAAAAACGGAGTCTGTACTTAGACCGAGGGAAAGGCCAAATTGTTGGACTAAATCGAACAAGCGCTCATATTTTGTATATCGAGGTAAGTTGTATGTAAATAATACAACGTTATTGTATTTATGCATTAAACAATTGATATTGCATAAAATATTTGATTATTGCTATGATTATGCATGATGAAAGTTGATGTGATGTACTCCCGGTTGAACCTTAGGAATAGATTGGATACCCAACCCATGACATTTGAGTGATATGTGTGCTCGTGTAAGACCATGTTTGGGACACGGAAACGGTCACATTATGAAAGCCAATGTAATACCATGTCTGCGACATGGAATAGGCGATGATATGTGTGCTAGTGTAAGACCATGTCTGGGACATGGCATCGACAATGATATGTATGCTAGTGTAAGACCATGTCTAGGATATGGCATCGACCTCATTATGAAAGCCAGTGTAAGACCATGTCTGGGACATGGCATCGGCGATGATATGTGTGCTAGTGTAAGACCATGTCTAGGACATGGCATCAGCCACGTTATGAATGCCAGTGTAAGACCATGTCTTGGACATGGCATCGGCGATGATCTGTGTGCTAGTGTAAAATCATATCTAGGTCATGGCATCGATGATGATATGTGTGCTAGTGTAAGACCATGTCTGGGACATGGATTTGGCCACATTAAGAGAGCCATTGTAAGACCATGTCTGGGACATGGCACCGGCATTGAGATGAGAGCTAGTGTAAGACGATGTCTGGGACATGGCATCGGCCCTGATATGTGAGCCAGTGTAAGACCATGTCTGGGACATGGCTTCAGCATTTTTACCCTCTTGTGTGAGGCTTGTCGGGTATCCTTTGGTATTTCAATTGGTTCAACGGGAAATTTAGAGATTGTGTTAAAAGTAAGAAAAGTTACAACTAAGTTGTAAGTAATACAGGTACCTACATGAAATTCATGAGAAATGAGCTCGAATTATGTTGTATGATTAGTAAGGATGAAAATGAGTAAGTTATGTTTTTAATCATTTGAGAATCTTATGTAGGTTTATAAGATGATATGAGTATGATAATGCATGGTAATTGTTGTTAATTATTTACATGCGACTTACTAAGCTTTATGCTTACTCTCTCTTTTCCATTTTCTTATAGTGCCGCCAAGTTAACTCAGAAATCAGCAAACGTCACAGGCATCGATCACACTATCAATCTGAACATTTGGTAGAGTTATATTTATCATTTTGAGTATGGCATGTATATGGACTTGATATTTTGTTAAGTGTCATACTGTTTGGTCAAATATGTTGGCTTGTCTTGAATATGAATTCATTTTGAATAAGGCCATGGATAATGGCTAATATTTATTATTGATATATGAAAATGATGATGTTTTTTTTATGGATGTGAAAATTGTATGGTTGAGTGTTTGGTATATTAATGTATGAATGAGTAGGTTATCAAATGTGGATTATCTTGGTGTAAGTAGGGTGGCAAAAGGGCTTGGTAAATAGCCTTGTATTTGTCCACACGGGTAGTGTAACACCCCTATCCCGTGTCCGTTGCCAGATTAGGGTTAGGAGCGTTATCAAACAGATCAGAGAGCATTTACAGAAATTCATACATTCATTCACTCATTCTCAAGCATAATGTCCCTTAATACGGTCAACGAGACCTTCAATATGCTTATAAACAGGGTCGGGAGTAAACCGAAACACATACAGAATTTTCTCAAAAATTTAAAAACTTTTCTAAAATATAGGGGATACACGCCCGTGGAAGAAAATCGTGTGCCCTCCACGGCTGCTAGACACCCCCGTGTGCCTTCCCCATGGTCAAAACTGACTTATCTTCCACGGCCACTAAGTATGCCCGTGTGCTCAGGCCGTGGTCGAGCCTGTCAAAATTCACATGGCTGCTATGCTAGCTACTGGCTTAGCCCCACGGTCACTAGGCACGCCCGTGTGCCACAACCGTGTGGCATTATAGGACATTTTTCAAGGCCAAAATGCCACCCACTTGGGTTATACCTACAAGCAATATTTACCATCCCATTTCATGCATATACGACAACCAAGATCATACCAAAATATCCATTCAACCATGCATTCAATACCAATTCCAACCATGAAAAATTTCAAGACTAAAACTCTTCTCATCACAAACATAATTCATTCATTTGCTTACTTAAAACTTGACCAATTCATATGTCATCTATCCATGCCAAATTATACTTCACATATCAAGATCATAATGCATAATCTCAACTCATCTCTAGCCAAATCTCATGGCTAAGTTCGTATAACATCATTTACCAAAATACTAGCCTATACATGCCATATCTAGCTATTTACAAATCCAATATATTCTTTATCAAATGGAAAAAGCTTCAGATCAGCAGGGAAACAGATATCTCGAAACATTATCGGACAGTTCTTGCATACTTTATCAACCAAAACACTTTTACCTAAGGGGTTCGATATTTTTATAGCAAACTCAATAGACTCCACAGGCAAAGTCTTACTGGGCACTAAATTCATGCATATATATGAATACGTAGAGCCAGGGTCTATTAATGCAATCACAGAAGTGCCATAAAGAGTAAAAGTACTCGTTATAACATCTGGTGACGAAGCTTTCTCTTGAGCTCGGATAGCATACGCTTTGGCAGGCGCTCAAGCTTCAGACCTGGGAATATTGTCTCTCGTAGTTCTCTGACTACCACTGACATTCCTTACATTCTTCGATGGTCTACCTCTCACAGGTGCATTATCAAATCTCAAATTCTGAACAGTCTCTGGTTCGACTGACTTAGGGCAATCACGGATAAAATGATCAAGCCATCCACATCTGAAGTAAGCTTTGTCGTTTAATCTACAGCTTCCTGGATGCCTTTTTCCACAATGTTTACATTCAGGTCTATCAGATTGAGCATTACCAACACTAGCCACTGAAGTTGCTGGAGTTTTGGAACTCATTTGCGATCTAGCTCGATTTCTATTTGAATTTCCCACATTATCTCTAGAACAACTTTGATTATCTCTGATTTCAGAGCAGACTGAAATGATTTACTCAGAAATCTCTCTCTCATATCTCGAGCTTCAGACTCAGCTTTTCTTTTATCTTTCCCGAGACAATGAGTACTACTAACTTTTTTATTTCTAAAATCCAGACTAACGAGCGAATGTCTTCATTAAGGCCGTCTTCGAATCTTTTACACATTATAGCTTCAGATGATACACATTCCCGAGCATATTGACTCGGTCTCACGAATTCTCGTTCATAGTCTGAAATATTCATTCGACCCTGTTTAAGTTCCAAAAATTCCTTCCGTTTCTGATCAACGAATCTCTCACTGATATATTTCTTCCGGAACTCAATCTAAAAGAAGTCCCATGTAACTCGCTCTCTTGGAACAATAGAAATCAGAGTTTTCCACCATTGATAAGCTGTATCCCGGAGTAATGATACAACACATTTTATACATTCTTCCAGAGTTAGAGACATTTCATCGAATATCCGGATAGTAATTTCAATCCAGAACTCGGCCTTTTTAGCATCATCATCTTTAGTAGCTCAGAATTCTTCGGCCCCATACTTACGAATCTTCTCAACCGGAGGCTTATTCCACAAATTTAGAGATTGTGTTAAAATTGAGAAAAGTTACAACTAAGTTGTAAGTAATACAGGTACCTACATGAAATTCATGAGAAATGAGCTCGAATTATGTTGTACGATTAGTAAGGATGAAAATGAGTATGTTATGTTTTTAATCATTTGAGAATCTTATGCAGGTTTATAAGATGATATGAGTATGATAATGCATGGTAACTGTTGTTAATTATTTACTTGCAACTTACTAAGCTTTATGCTTACTCTCTCTCTTTTCCATTTTCTTATGGTGCCGCCAAGTTAACTCAGAAATCAGCAAACGTCAGAGGCATCGATCACACTATCAATCTGAACATTTGGTAGAGTTATATTTATCAATTTGAGTATGGCATGTATATGGACTTGATATTTTGTTAAGTGTCATACTGTTTGGTCAAATATGTTGGCTTGTCTTGAATATGAATTCATTTTGTATAAGGCCATGGATAATGGCTAATATTTATTATTGATATATGAAAGTGATGATGGTTTTTTTATGGATGTGAAAATTGTACGGTTGAGTATTTGGTATATTAATGTATGAATGAGTAGGTTATCAAATGTGGATTATCTTTGTCTAAGTAGGGTGGCGAAAGGGCTTGGTAAATAGCCTTGTATTTGTCCACACGGGTAGTGTAACACCCCTATCCCGTGTCCGTTGCCGAATTAGGGTTAGGAGCGTTACCGAACAGATCAGAGAGCATTTACAGAAATTCATACATTCATTCAATCATTCTCAAGCATAATGTCCCTTAATACGGTCAATGAGACCTTAAATATGCTTATAAACTGGGTCGGAACTAAACCGAAACACATACAGAATTTCTCAAAAATTTAAAAACTTTTCTAAAATACAGGGGATACACGCCCGTGGAAGAAAATAGTTTGCCCTCCACGGCTGCTAGACACCCCCGTGTGTCTTCCCCATGGTCAAAACTGACTTATCTTCCACGGCCACTAAGCACGCCCGTGTGCTCAGGCCGTGGTTGAGCCCGTCAAAATTCACATGGCTGCTACGCTAGCTACTGGCTTAGCCCCACGGTCACTAGGGACGCCTGTGTGCCACAACCGTGTGGCATTATAGGCCATTTTTAAGGCCAAAATGCCACCGACTTGGGTTATACCTACAAGCAACATTTACTATCCCATTTCATGCATATATGACAACCAAGATCATACCAAAATATCCATTCAACCATGCATTCAATACCAATTCCAACCATGACAAATTTCAAGACTAAAACTTTTCTCATCACAAACATAATTCATTCATTTGCTTACTTAAAACTTGACCAATTCATATGTCATCTAACCATGCCAAATTATACTTCACATATCAAGATCATAATGCATAATCTCAACTCATCTCTAGCCAAATCTCATGGCTAAGTTCGTATAACAACTTTCACCAAAATACTAGCCTATACATGCCATATCTAGCTATTTACAAATCCAATATATTCTTTATCAAATGGAAAAAGCTTCAGATCAGCAGGGAAACAGATATCTCGAAACATTATCGAACAGTTCTTGCATACTTTATCAACCAAAACACTTTTACATAAGGGGTTCGATACTTTTATAGCAAACTCAATAGACTCGACAGGCAAAGTCTTACTGGACACTAAATTCATGCATATATATGAATACGTAGAGCCAGGGTCTATTAATGCAATCACAGAAGTGCCATAAAGAGTAAAAGTACTCGTTATAACATCTGGTGACGAAGCTTTCTCTCGAGCTCGGATAGCATATGCTCTGGCAGGCGCTCTAGCTTCAGACCTGGCAACATTGTCTCTCGTAGTTCTCTGACTACCACTGACATTCCTTACATTCTTCGATGGTCTACCTCTCACAGGTGCATTATCAAATCTCAAATTCTGAACAGTCTCTGGTTCGACCGACTCAGGGCAATCACGGATAAAATGATCAAGCCATCTACATCTGAAGTAAGCATTGTCGTTTGATCTATAGCTTCCCGGATGCCTTTTTCCATAATGTTTACATTCAGGTCTATCAGATTGAGCATTACCAACACTAGCCACTGAAGTTGCTGGAGTTTTGGAACTCATTTGCGATCTAGCTCGATTTCTATTTGAATGTCCCACATTATCTCTGGAACGACTTTGATTATCTCTGATTTCAGAGCAGACTGAAATGATTTACTCAGAAATCTCTTTCTCATATCTCGAGCTTCAGACTCAGCTTTTCTTTTATCTTTCCCGAGACAATGAGCACTACGAACTTTTTTATTTCTAAAATCCAGACTAACGAAGAATGTCTTCATTAAGGCCGTCTTCGAATCTTTTACATATTATAGCTTCAGATGATACACATTCCCGAGCATATTGACTCGATCTCACGAATTCTCGTTCATATTCTGAAATATTCATTCGACCCTAGTTAAGTTCCAAAAATTCCTTCCGTTTCTGATCAACGAATCTCTCACTGATATATTTCTTCCGGAACTCAATCTAAAAGAAGTCCCATGTAATTCGCTCTCTTGGAACAATAGAAATCAGAGTTTTCCACCATTGATAAGCTGCATCTCGGAGTAATGATACAACACATTTTATACATTCTTCCAGAGTCAGAGACATTTCATCGAATATCCGGATAGTAATTTCAATCCAGAACTCGGCCTTTTCAGCATCATCATCTTTAGTAGCTCATAATTCTTCGGCCCCATACTTGCGAATCTTCTCAACCGGAGGCTTATTCCACAAATTCAGATTTGCAGTTGGAGGTATATCAGATGTCTGAGGGGGATTAACTGTGGGCGGGGGTTGTGACACTGTCGGGTTATTTCATACAATTGGGTGAACCACTCACTCATCATCTGGAAGAAAGCTTGTTTAGCTTCTTTCTCTTGACCGCTAGTAGCCGGTCTCGAATCAGAGGGCGCTATCCCTTGCACGGAAGAAGGCGCATTACTTTCTACGTCGTCAGCTACGGCTCTTTCGGGATCCATTACTATACAAAAATCACATTTTATACGTCAGGGTTCATCACACTATCACATTTCAGACATATGGCATGTATAGCTAGACTCTAACACGCTACGTTAGTCCGAGAATCGGCTAAACTGTAGCTCTGATACCAATCAAATGTAACACCCCTATCCCATGTCTGTTATCAGATTAGGGCTAGGAGCGTTATCAAACAGATCGAAGAGCATTTACAGAAATTCATACATTCATTCAATCATTCTCAAGCATAATGTCCCTTAATAAGGTCAACGACGCCTTAAATATGCTTATAAATTGGGTCGGGACTAAACCGAAACACATAAAGAATTTCTCAAAAATTTAAAAACTTTTCTAAAATACAGGGGATACATGCCCGTGGAAGAAAATCGTGTGCCCTCTACGGCTGCTAGACACCCTCATGTGTTCTCCCCGTGGTCGAAACAGACTTATCTTCCACGGCCACTAAGCACACCCGTGTCCTTATGCCGTGGTCGAGCCTGTCAAAATTGACACGGCTGCTAGGCAATTAGCACGACCGTGTGCCAAGGTTGTGTACTACTATGGTAGCTACTAACTTAGCCCCACGGTCACTGGGCACGCCCGTGTGCCACAATCGTGTGACATTATAGGCCATTTTCAAAGCCAAAATGCCACCCATTTGGGTTATACCTTCAAGCAACATTTACCATCCCATTTCATGCATATATGACAACCAAGATCATACCAAAATATCCATTCAACCATGCATTCAATACCAATTCCGACCATGACAAATTTCAAGACTAAAACTCTTCTCATCACAAACATAATTCATTCATTTGCTTACTCAAAACTTGACCAATTCATATGTCATCTAACCATGCCAAATTATACTTCACATATCAAGATCATAATGCATAATCTCAACTCATCTCTAGCCAAATCTCATGGCTAAGTCCATATAACAACTTTTACCAAAATACTAGCCTATACATGCCATATCTAGCTATTTACAAATCCAAAATATACCAAACACAAGTTGATAAGTGTGATGACAATCCTCGACGATCCTGAGCCTTCAGTAGCTTTGGCGACCTATAAAACAGAGAAAACACACACAGAGTAAGCTTTCCAAAAGCTTAGTAAGTCAATATACAAACAAACTTAGCATGATTTGCACATAACCGGATTAATAAGATGGCCAATATGATTCTTATGACAAAAATCACCTCATTCTTTCTTGAGCTCATATGCTTAGCCATAACTTACCATGTTTCCAATTCACATACCATATATGCATATAGTTCATCTAGTCAAGACTTTACATATCGTATCGTCAATGCCATATACATAACATCATAATATGCTCACATAGATACTTACCTTATATACACAATTAGTGTATAGGCAACGTACCTGAAATGGATATTCATTCACTTAATTTATCAAAGCTAGGATTTGCAATTTGAATCACAGACTTGCCCATTGAACCGTAAGGAATCTAGTAGGATACTCAGAAAGTTTGGAATAGTCGTACAATGCCAACGTCCCAGACGAGGTCTTATATGCATTCTGATATCGATGCCACTGTCCCAGACAGGGTCTTACACGAATCAATACGATGTCAATGTCCCAAACATGGTCTTACACACAAGGATCATGACGATGCCAATGTCCCAGACGTGGTCTTACACGTAAAGCTCATATCAATGCCAACGTCCCAGACGTGGTTTTACACGAGTCTCAAATCAACGCCAACGTCCCAGGTGTGGTCTTACATGATAAAACAGAACAGATACCTATGTCATGACATAGCTAATCCTATCTATTCCTAGGTTCGTATAGGACTTCTCAGACTTAGTCACTACATCGGACTTATCTCAGAATTCATATTCATAACATCTCATAAGTATCCATTATCAACATTAGTCATATGAACAATTATAATTTCATACAAGTACGTTTATTTGTATAGTGACTTACCTTGGATTCGGTTTAACAGAATGAAAACAGCTACTCGGTTATTTTCGCTTTTCCGTGATCTAAGTCTGTTTTCCTCAGTTCTTGATCTAAACATATTTAGAATTAACTCTTTTATTCACTAATTCATTCAATTCAATCCAAGGACACACATTTAGGGTTATTTGTAAATTAACCCTCATATTTGCACAATATATCAATTTAATCCATTTTTCTCAAAACATAAAATTCACAAAATCAACACATACACATACTTAGCCGAATGCATATACATCTCATTCAAGCCTATGTTTTCCATCAAATTTGCAATTTAATCCCTCAAATTGCTATTTTCACAATTTTGCCCTATTTAGCTAAATTCATCAAAACTTCAAGAACAAAACATGTTCATCTAGCTCAAATCTTTCATTTAACAACTAAACTCATCTCAAAACTCAACATATCAACAATGGAATCTCACACAAACATCATCAATTCATCAAATTGAGATATGGGCTTGATAGTAGACAAAGCAACGATTACAAAACCGTAAAAATTATCAAAAACCGAAGCAAAACTTAAATTGAATCAAAAGCTAGCCGAATGCCCTAGCTCAGTCTTCTT
Source organism: Gossypium bickii (assembly GCA_025503065.1). Lineage (NCBI taxonomy): Eukaryota > Viridiplantae > Streptophyta > Magnoliopsida > Malvales > Malvaceae > Gossypium > Gossypium bickii. The sequence goes on along the minus strand of CP106714.1, from coordinate 25,752,007 downwards.
TTTCCTTTCTTTAATGTTTCGACAATATGGATGATAATAGCTTATTTTTAATCCTTTTGTTTTATTAAATATCATGTAATTAACAAATTACTAATATAACATTAATGAAACAATTTTATCATCTTATAATGCATGGATATAAATGTCCACTTACTCATAATGGCATAATAACCTTTTAAGAACCTCATATAATAAAGACATAAGCAAATAGATTCCTTTACAAAAAGCATGCTAAGTTTGCATTTGATACAATTCAATCCTTTTGTCAAATTAAACACACAGACGAACAAATTAACTTACGGAAATTTATCACATGATTAATCACATATCAACGACACAAAAAAAATATTAAAATATTATACAGACTCAGATTTGTGGTCCCGAAACCACTGTTCTGACTAGGGTATAAACCAGACTCTTACAATTCTCCCCCCATAGGGATTTTCGTCCCAAAAATCTTACCATTAAACAAATTCGGATATTGCTGTCTCAATGAATCTTCAGGCTCCCACATAGCCTCTTCTATTTCGTGTCGATTCCATAGTACTTTTACTAATGGAATTTTCTTATTTCTCAATTCTTTCACTTTATGAGCTAGGATACGGATCGGTTCCTCTTCATATCTCATATTAGATCAGATTTCAATTTCAAATGGGGCAATCACATGCGACGGATCAAATCGATATCTATGGAGCATCGAAACATGAAATACATTGTGTATCTTTTCTAGCTCAGAGGGCAACCTTAATCTATATGCAACAGGCCCAATTCGTTTAATGATATCATACAGTCCGATGAACCTCGGACTTAACTTGCCTTTACGTCCAAATTGAAGCACTTTCTTCCACGGAGACACTTTCAAAAATACTTTGTCGCCAATTTCAAAATCTATATCTTTTTGTTTCAAGTTTGCATAAGACTTCTGACGATCAGATGCTGCTTTCAAATAATCTCGGATCAGTTTCACTTTTTGTTCTGAATCTTTTATCAAATCAACCCCACGTAGCTTATTTTCACTGAGCTTGGTCCAATACAGAGGTGTACGACATTTACATCCATACAAAGCTTCATATGGTGCCATTTTGATGCTCGTCTGAAAACTATTATTATATGCAAATTCAACTAATGGCAGGTACTGTTCCCACGAACCATTGAACTCAAGCATACAGCACCTTAACATGTCTTCAAGAATCTGAATAATTCGCCTCGACCACCATCCGTCTCTCTAGATGAAAAGTCAGCATCTTGAAGTGTAATTTCGTGCCCAAAGCTTCTTGCAAATTCTTCCAGAATCTCAATGTAAACCTCGGATCTCTATCTGACACAATAGATAATGGCACCCCGTGTAATCTCACAATCTCAGAAATATAAAGCTTGGCTAATTTGTCAAGTGGATAATCTTATTTTACCAGAATAAAATGGGCAGTTTGCATTAATCTATCAACCACAACCCATATTGCATCTTTCTTTCTTGGAGTTAAAGGCAAACCAGAAACAAAATCCATTGTCACTCTATCCCATTTCCACTCAGGAATCAGAATCGGTTGTAGTAATCCAGACGGAACTTGATGTTCAGCTTTCACTTGCTGACAAACTAAACATTTCGAAACAAAGTCAGAAATGTCTCGCTTCATAACAGACCACCAATAGTGTCATTTTAAATCATGGTACATTTTCGTATTCCCCGAATGAACAGATAGACTACTATTATGAGCTTCACTTAAAATCAACTGAATCAACTCTGGATTTCTTAGAACACAGATACGATCTCAGAAACTCAGGCAATCATCAACAATTTGAAATTCAGATTCAGAATTCACTTCACACTGAGCTCGTTTCGCTAGAAGTTCATTATCAGATTTCTGAGCACTGCATAACTGTTGTAAGAACAACGGTTTCGCTTTTAACTTAGCTATTACAGAACCATTGTCAGTCAAATCTAACTAGGCATTCAAAGCATGTAGTGCAAATAATGATTTTCTACTCAAAGCATCAACAACAACGTTCGCTTTACCCGGATGATAATCTATCACAAGCTCATAATCTTTAAACAGTTCTAACCATCTTCTTTGATGCAAGTTGAAATCTTCTTTAATGCAAGTTGAAATCTTTCTAAGTCATCAGATATTTCAAACTTTTGTGATCTGAAAAGACGTGACATTTCTCACAGTACAGATAATGGCGCTAAATTTTAAGTGCAAACACAATCGCAGCTAATTCAAGGTCATGTGTGGGATAATTCTTTTCATGAGGCTTCAACTGTCTCCAAGCATAAGCTACAACTTTGCCTTCCTACATCAAAACACATCCCGGACCATTTAACGAAGCATCACTGTATATAACAAATTCTTTACCCGATTTTAGCTGTACTAACACTAGAGCTTCTGTTAACAAAGTTTTCAACTGATCAAAACTTTTCTGGCATTTATCTGACCATTCAAATCTGACATCTTTCTGAAGTAATCTAGTCAACGGAGTAGCTATTGTCGAAAAGCCTTTTACAAATCGATGGTAATAGCCAGCCAAACCTAGAAAACTACGAACTTCAGACACGTTCTTTGGAGGTTTCCAATTCAAAATAGCAGAAATCTTGATTAGGTCTACTCAGATTCCAGAAGATGACACAATATGCCCCAGAAAACTAACCTCGTGTAACCAAAGTTCACATTTGCTAAATTTCGTATACAATTGCTTTTCTCTCAAAGTTTGCAACACAATTCTCAGGTGTTCAGCAAGCTCATTTTCATCACATGAATAAATCAATATGTCATCAATGAATACTACAACAAATTGATCTAGGTACGGTCTGAAAATTCTATTCATCAGATCCATAAAAATAGTAGGAGCATTGGTTAGTCCAAATGGCATAACTAAAAACTCATAATGCCCGTACCTCGTTCTGAAAGCAGTTTTCGAAATGTCTGAATCTTTAACTCTCAACTGATAGTATCCTGATCTCAGGTCAATCTTGGAAAACACAGTAGCTCCTTTTAACTGATCAAATAACTCATAATCACAATATTCAACTGACGATAATCAATGCACATTCTCATCGTGCCATCCTTCTTTTTCACAAACAGAACAGGAGCACCCCAAGGTAAGAAACTCGGTCTAGCGAATCCTCTGTCAGTCAATTCTATACGGAGCTATCGAAATAGGTGTAGTACCAGGAAACAAATCAATACCAAATTCTACTTCTCGTATCGGAGGCAAACCCGGTAGTTCTTCAGGGAATACATCAGAAAACTCACAGACAATAGGCACTGATTTCTGATAAACCGTAATTATAACATATTTTAATCCCACAAGTAGTATGCTTTTGGATGATTTATCCCTTGATTTATGTAAAAAGGTGCTCTTAATCCTTTCTTTTCATGTCTTATACCCAGGAAAGCACCCAAAAATGAAAAGAACACAAAATGGGCTCAAAACGGAGTAAATGGGCCATATCACGAAATCAACATGGCCTGGCCCAAATCCAACACAGCCGTGCCTCGCCGATCACCTAGAGCACGGCCTGACCCTCGACTTACACGACCGTGCCTCAAATTTGAAATTCAAACACGGCTTGAAGTTGATCCATCCGGGCGTGTGCCATGGCCGTGTCCCTATCAGTAGAAAGAGCAATTTCAGTTGGAAAAGGATACTTAGGGAGAAAGAATCGCATTTCAATGAGCCTATATATATCCCCTAAGTGCCACCATTGAGAGGGCGTCGAGCTAGGTCAAGGAGCCAAGTCGGAAGGGTCAGAATTGTGGGAATCGCTCGAAGTTAGCTAGTTGATCCATCCCAAGAAGTCAGAATTATACATAAGACGGCGGGATTCTCCTTCAATTCCTTCAGGGAGTTTTAAGAATTTCTTATGTTTTGTTTTATCTTTTCTATTGAGATGTTTTCTTTATTCATTATAAACTAAACTCCTCAGATACCTGAAGGGGATGAAACCTAGATGAATCTTGTTATTTGATTTTTGAATTATATGATAAATACTTAGTTTGTTCTTAGTTATGCATGCTTAATCCATATCTGATGTGCTTAGGTAGAGGAGGAATAGACCCTACTTAAGAGTAGATCTAGCGTAATTAAGCAGAGTTGATAGACCGCCTAAAGATAGGGTTACGAGATTTTGCCGGATTAGGGTGAAACCTAATATGGGAATCCATAGATCGATTTACTGTTATTCTAGGGGGTTATTATAAGAAAATGAGAGTTCGACTAATTAACCTAGGGTTAGACGTTATTCGTCTTGAGAAAGGGTTTAATATACGTTAGGGAGTCCTACGGATCAAGCTAAGTAAATAAATCATATGATTCAGGGTTAGATAACAAGTGAAGTCTAGGTGGATTCTTCTTGAGGGTATCGATCAATTGAGTTTTTCTTCTAGTTATTTCCCCATTCGTTCTTTTTGTCTTTGTCCTTAGCTTAGTCATCAATTAAAACAAACTTCATTTTATTTTTAAGGCTAAATAATAAAAAGAAAGTTAGTATTAGTATTTTAGCTCCTTTAGGTTTGACAATCTGGTCTTACCTAAGCTATACTACTGTTCGATAGGTACAGTTGCCTTTAATCGTTATCAGAGTTAGTTTCCAAGTTCGATCATTCTTTTATAAATTTTAAAGCTCTGATTTCAGTGATCAAGTTTTTGGCACCGTTGCCAGGGAACTTAAAATATTAAGAATACTTTATTTTTATTACTTTATCCATTATTTTTTTCAGCAATTTATTTTTGTTTTTAGGTTAATTTTTAATTTTGCTAACTTTTTTTTCTTTCTTTTCTTTCCAGGTACCTCTAGTTTATGACTAGGAGGAACCCGAGAGGACCTTTAGTATACGAAAGTGATATTGAAGCAACCGCTCGTAGGAATCGCTGAGAAATCAGGTGAGCCCTAAATTACACAGAGGAAAATCAAGAAGGTAGATCCAATCCTACTGAAGGGATGGACAAAAATAATCCACAACCCTATGATGCAGGGGAACGCAATGCTCCACGTACAATGTTTGATTACGCTAAACCACATTTACAGGAGCAGAATCGAGTATTGTTAGGCCTGTTATAGCTGCTAACAATTTTGAATTAAAGCCTAGCACAATACAAATGATTCAACAGTTTGTTCAATTTGATGGTTTGCAGGACGAATATCCAAATACTCATATAGCTAACTTTTTAGAGTTCTGTGATACCTTCAAAATAAATGGCATTTCTGATGATGCCATACGTCTTCGGTTATTTCCCTTTTCATTAAGGAATAAAGCCAAACAGTAGTTAAACTCGTTACCACGAGGGTCAATCACTACATGGGAACAAATGACCGAAATTTTTTTATTAAAATATTTCCCACTGGCCAAAACGGCCAAATTACGTAATGATATCCCTTCTTTTGTACAGATGGATTTAGAGACATTATATGACGCATGGGAGAGATACAAGGTTCATTTGAGAAGGTGTCCACACCATGGTTTACCCTTATGGCTACAAGTCCAAACATTCTATAACGGTGTAAACCCCTCAACGACGCAACTAATTGACTCAGCCGCTGGTGGAACCCTGAACAACAAAACTCCTAAAGCAGCTACGAGTTCATTGAAGAGATGTCACTGAATAATTATCAGTGGCAAGTTACAAGGACGAAACCAACAAAATCAGTCGGAGCTTTCAACATAGACACAGTAACCATGCTATCAACACAGATAGAGATAATGAATAAAAAGCTTGATAATTTGTGTTCTTCGTAGGTACATCCAGTAATGCAGTGTGACGCAAGTGGAACTGTGGCAAACCCTGAGTACCCACCCTACCAACCAGAAGCAGAGAGCGAACAGATGAACTATATAGGTAACAATTTCAGATCCAATAATAATCCATATAGTAATACCTACAATCCAGGTTCGAGGAACTACCCAAATTTTTCATTGGAAGGTCAAGGAAATCAAGGAAATCAAAGGCAACAACCTCCTCAAAACTTCCAAAATCAACCCTATCCATAAGAGAAGAAACCAACCCTCGAGGAGATGCTGGCAACGTTCTCGGCAGACACAGAAAAACGTTTCCAAAAAATAGAGAGAACACTTAAAGATCAATGAGCGTCAGCTGAAAAACTTACTGAGTCATTCGGGGAGATCACTAAGTCGATTGGACTACTTACTAGGATGATTCGTGAAATATAGGAAGAAATATTTTCTAAAGGGACATAATAGGTAAAAGCAGTTACATTAAGAAGTGGAAAGGAATTAGTCGAACCAAAGAAACAAATCCCACACAAAGATAACAAAGTAAGAGATGAGGGAGTTGAGGATGTAAATCCAGTACGTAAAGAAAGTAAACCACTAATCCCATATCCAGCAAAGTTAAAAAAGGAACAGTTAGATGCCGAATACGGTAAGTTTCTTGAACTTTTTAACCAATTACATATTAACTTACCTTTTGTTGAAGCCATTTCACAGATGCCGAAGTACGCAAAATTCTTAAAGGAACTCCTGACGAATAAAAGGAAGCTTGAAGAAGTGTCGACAGTTGAACTTAATGAAGAGTGCTTAGCCATCCTCCAAAATAAGTTACCAACCAAATTAAAAGACCCAGGAAGTTTTACTATCCCTTGTTTGATTGGTAGCTTAAATATTAAAAAAGCATTAGCTGATTTAGGTGCCAATATTAATTTAATGCCTTACAAAATGTTTAAACAACTAGATCTCAGGGAACCAAAACCCACTAAGATGAGTATTCAATTAGCAGATAGATCCATTAAATATCCTAGAGGAGTTATCGAAGATGTCTTGGTAAAAATTGATAAATTCATATTTCCTGTTGATTTCGTTGTGTTAGACATGGATGAAGACATTAATGTTCCCTCGATTTTAGGGCATCCCATTTTAGCTACTGCTAGAGCCGTTATTGGTGTAGGTGACGGTAAACTCGCATTAATGATAGGCGATGAAGAAATTATTTTTCAAATTTATGATGCCATGAGATATTTTAAAGAGCAAGATGATTCCTATTATTTTGTTGATACTACTGATCATATCATTCAAAATTCATTATAGGAAATCATACATGACAATACGATGGAACTGTGCCTAACTCAATAAGAGGGGGAAGAAGATGAAGGCGATGAGTTGAATCTGAATACATCATTATTCAAACAAATAAAAGAAGAAAACATTGAAAACGATGATGAAATAAAACAGAAATCCTCCATCGATGAACCACCCAAATTGGAATTAAAACAGTTGCCAAAACACTTAGAATACGCACTCCTCGGGGACAATTCTACGCTACCGGTAATTATCTCTTCAGAACTAGAACTCAAGGAAAAAGAGGAGTTGATAAAGGTACTTAGAGAACACAAAAAAGCCATAGCTTGGAAAATCTTTGACATTAAGGGTATAAGCCCATCGTTCTGCACCCACAAAATTTTAATGGAAGAAGAATAAAAGCCATGTACGCAACCCTAGAGACGGCTAAACCCCAACATGAAAGAGGTGGTCAAAGCCGAGGTAATTAAACTTCTAGATGCAAGAATAATTTATCCTATTTCTGACAGCACTTGGGTAAGTCCTGTACAGGTAGTTCCAAAGAAAGGAGGAATGACGGTGATACGCAATGAAAAGAATGAGTTAATTCCCACAAGAACAGTTACAGGCTGGAGAGTCTGTATAGACTATAGAAAGCTGAATGATGCCACCAGAAAGATCACTTCCCTCTGCCCTTCATAGATCAAATGCTAGAAAGACCATCCGGGCATATGTACTACTATTTTTTGGACAGACTTTCCGGCTACTTCCAAATTCCTATAGCTCCTGAAGACCAAGAGAAGACAACATTTACATGCCCATATGGTACGTTTGCTTATCGTAGAATGCCTTTTGGGTTATGTAATGCTCCTGCTACTTTTCAGTGTTGTATGTTGGCAATCTTTGACGAACTCATGGAAGACATCATGGAGGTATTTATGGATGATTTCTCGGTTTTCTGTAATTCTTTCCATCTTTGCCTTAAAAATCTAAAATGAGTTTTAATGAGATGTGAGGAAACAAACCTTGTTTTGAATTGGGAAAAATGTCACTTTATGGTTAGAGAAGAAATTGTGTTAGGACATAAGATTTGTAGTAAAGGGATTGAGGTAGATAAAGCAAAGGTTAAAACCATAGAAAAACTACCTCCCCCTAATTCTGTTAAGGCTATTACAAGCTTTTTAGGACATGCATGGTTTTATAGAAGATTTATTAAAGATTTTTCTAAAATAGCTAAGCCTTTGGCAAAACTACTAGAAAAAGATGTTCCTTTCGATTTCAATCAGGAATGTTTAGATGCATTTAATGGTCTTAAGGATAAATTAATAAATGCTCCGATTATAATTGCACCTGATTGGAAATTACCTTTGAACTAATGTGTGATACAAGTGACTTTGCAGTAGGTGCAGTTTTGGGACAACGAAGAGACAAGCATTTTCAGCCAATTTACTACGCTGGCAGAACATTAACACCCGCACAAGAAAACTACACCACCACAGAGAAAGAATTGCTAGCTGTAGTTTTTGGTTTTTGATAAATTTAGACAGTATCTAATATTATCTAAAGTTATCGTTTACACTGACCATTCAGCTCTTCGTTATCTTTTATACAAACCTGATGCAAAACCCAGACTCATACGATGGATCTTACTCTTACAGGAATTTGACTTGGAAATACAAGATAAGAAGGGAGCAGAGAATCTTGCAGCAGATCACCTTTCTAGACTCGAAAATCCACACACCAAAGAGCTCGATGAAAGTGAAATAAACGATTCATTCCCTGAAGAATAAGTCTTCTCTATAACGCATTCTGAGGTACCATGGTTTGCAAATATTACGAATTATTTAGTAGCTAACATCTTGCCAAAAAAAATAACACATCACCAAAAGAAGCGGTTTTTTTCGATGTGAAAAATTATTTTTGGGAAGATCCCTTTCTTTTTCCGCATATGTGCAGATCAGGTAAATCGAAGATGCGTTACAAAGGCAGAAGCAATCAAAATCCTGGAACATTGCCATTCAGGACCTTTAGGAGGAAACTACAGTGGTATTAAGACAGCACACAAAATACTTGAATCAGGTTTTTATTAGCCCACTCTATGTAAAGATGGCAACAGGTATGTTACCTCGTGTGATAAATGCCAAAGAATAGGTAATATTTCTAAACGTGATGAAATGCCTCAAACATATATGTTGTCATGTGAAATATTTGATGTATGGGGTATTGATTTTATGGGACCATTCCCTAGTTCATTTGGAAACAAATACATCTTAGTGGCAGTTGATTACATGTCAAAATGGGTAGAAGCGGAAGCTTTACCTACTAATGATGTCAGGGTAGTAGTTAAGTTTCTTAAGAAACTATTCTCCCGATTTGGGGCACCTAAAGACATCATTAGTGATAGGGGTACTCATTTCTGCAATACTCAATTGAAAAAGTTCTAAATAAATATAGAGTATACCACAGGACAACCACCCCATATCATCCTCAAACCAGTGGGCAAGTTGAGGTAGCAAACCGAGAACTTAAGCGCATCCTAGAAAAAACGGTTGAATCAAACAGAAAAGATTGGCCATTAAAAGTAGATGATGCTTTATGGGCCTATAGAACAGCATTCAAAACACCTCTAGGGACATCCCCATACAAACTTGTATACGGAAAAAGCTGTCATCTACCATTCAAATTAGAACACAAAGCTTTTTGGGCAATAAAGTTTTTGAACTCTGATCTTAAGGTTACAGAAAAGAAAAGAATGATGCAGATAAACGAGCTGGACGAATGGAGAATTGAAGCTTACGAGAATTCAAAATTATACAAGGAGGCAACGAAGCGATGCCATAATGCTCGTCTCAAGAGATCAAAAACAATTCGAAGTAGGGGACTGGGTCCTACTATACAACTCAAGGCTTAAATTATTTCCTGGGAAGCTGAAATCAAGATGGTCAGGCCCATTCATGATCAAAATAATTTTTCCATATGGCACAATCGAGGTAACTCACCCCACTAAGGGCACATTCAAGGTAAATGGTCACTGACTTAAAATTTATAATGGTGCAGATTTTGGAGATATGAGAGAGGAGCTTCTGCTCTATGAACCTTCTTTTAGGATCGAAATAGGGAAAGTCTACCTTAAGACTATAAACAAGCGCTTTCCGGGAGGCAACCCGAGTACTAATTCACTAATACTTTATTTTCATCTTTAGTGTTATTTTTATTTTTTATTCAGCATCTAACTTCATACTAAATCAGTCTACTAAAAGTACAGATTTTAAACCATACGGCTTGGAACACGGGCGTGCCCATGACCGTGTGGAAGACAGGGGACAAAACACGGACGTGCCAGAAGCCGTGCACAAACAGGGACGAATGATTTTCCCAACACGGGCTGCGATACCAGACCACGCCCGTGCTAGCTACCCGTGCGAGGTCACTGACTTGTCGACCACGGGTTGAACGCGCCCGTGCTTCATAACCTTGTGAAGCTACTAACTTACACACCACGGGCCAAACACGACTATGCCCAACAACCGTGCGAAGTTACTGACTTGCCAAGCACGGGCTAAACACGCCCGTGTTACACCACCGTGCTAACATACTGACTCGTAGAACATGGGCGTGCCCGTGCACCCACGGCCGTGCCCAAAACCCTGAACGCGCCAAAGATTCAAAAATCGCGAAAAGTACGGGCTATTTAAAATTAACACTGGTGTGGCGATGGACCGTGTCCCTTCCCCTATATAACAAAATTTAACCGTCTCTTCACCAAACCGAAACCTAAAATCAGATTTTAACACCCTTCCCCCCTAAATCCAGCCGCACCTGCATTCTCCTCCACCTAAAATCGCCTCCCTTTGTCGTTTCTCACAAAAAAACCATCTAAAAACAGTTCGCACGCCTGCACCACATCCATGCTACCGAACGCCACACCCCTGCCACCACCATGTTATCACTGCAAAACCCGCACCACCACCGTGCTCCACCCGTGCCTGATCGTCTCACACCATCACAGCCCCTGGTTCCCCTCACTACTTTAATTTCTTGACTCAAAATTTGATAAATATTATGTCATTTTGCTTTATTCTTTTATTTATTATGAGGCATGATTTATATTTAGAGATTTCTCTCAAAAACTCATGAATACTTAGTAAAAATCTCTAATGAATTGGATGCTGATTGATTTCATTTTAGGTATAAACTTTTGCATTTTTGATATACTTCTTTGTTTGAAAGAATCACTGCTGACAAATAATATCCGCCGATTACCATTTTTCTTGATTTAGTACGAAATACTTTGGCTATATTATTGTTAAGGAACTTGCTTTATATTTGATTATTTTATTTCAGGTACAATGTCGTCATCAAGACCAAAATGAACTATAGCCGATCCCACCAGAAAGAGAAAGGGGCTTGGATCATCTTCCGCAAGTGCTTCTTCGGAACTTCGACACCCATTCTTCTGATTCTCTCAAGCAACTCAGGAAGAGCGTTACAAAACAATCCGAGACAGACACCTCGGCACCGGTAGATGCATCGACTGGCCAGCTATAGAAGAAGTAGGGATTGCACCCGATATTCGAGCCCTCCTCTCGACTGAACTGTGGGAGCAGTTCTTCTCAATCAATGAGCCCACATACTTGGAGCTCACATTAGAATTCTGCACCACTTCCACATTGCAGACTGTGATGGCGCAGTTCGACGATAGGGGGAACAGTGCGTCGATTGAGCATACCACAATTCGATTCGGCACTAGGACTTTATACATAGGAATTCATAGAAGCTAGCCCACTATCCGAGCTTAACCGAGAGCTCCACTGTACCCCTCTCCAATGTTGGCATAACTTAAAACCCATCACAAATGTGTATGACCACAGTCGCTCGAAGGCAACAGCCCTTCTGCCACCCCTAAGGTATATCCATGCCATCCTCGCCATACCATCACAGGTCACCGAGAGAGCACCAGCGTGGTAAACAAACACGATGTTTACTACCTATCCTTTAGGTCTGAAGGGCACGTTTTCGACTTGGCATACTTCATCACCTGTGTAATTCAACACCAGACAGAGCCGCACGGGAAGGGGATCTTATCGATGGGGCCGTACATCACAAGGTTGGCTCGATTCTTTAGCCTCCTCCACACTGAGGCTCAGACCACTTCCCTTACACTGTTAGGCAACATGTCACCTTAAGGCATACAGACGATGCTGCATATGAGAATGATTAAACAATGTCGAGGGACTGACCCCCCTCAGTACCGAATAGTGACACACACAGACGAGGGAGAGCCCGAGGACAATACTGATGATGTCCCACAAACATCACAGGAGGCACCGAGTCTGAGCCAGCGGCCATTTCGTATAGCACCTTCACTAGCAAACATCTCTGCACGGCTCAACTAGTTCGAGCTGTATTTTGCTGAAAATTCTCGATGTCTTGATGGGATAGAGACTACACTTTAACAGATATACCAGCACCTTCACATCTCATCAGCAGAACCACCGCAGGACCCGGCTGATGATGAGGACCTTTGAGTCCCTTTATCTAGATTTTCTTTTCTTATTTTTAAGTTTTATTTTTTCTTGTTATTTTAATTTATCTTAAGTTTTAACATTTTCCTCATACATTGACAACCTTTTACAATTATCATCAACATCTAACCTTCGAGTATTCCTAACATTTATTTAATTACGCCCCAAAAGATTTCTAATTGATGACTTCGCAGTTTCAAAAACATCACTAGGAGCAATAAACCACTACACAAGTCATCAGACAACACGACCGCTACCATCCTCCAAGGAAATCTTCCAATAATTCAGGGAGTGTCACTTTCTCCCCTCTCTTTTGATTTTGCATTTTAACCGTCATTATCTATCTTTGTACATTGACGACAACGTACATCTTAAGTGTAGGGGGGTGAATAATTATTTTGAGAAAGTGCCTAATTTTTTTCATTATTCTCAAATCCTTGAATGATATCTTGTCTTGAAGTAATTTCCTCATATTACAAATTAGGATGAAATTTCTAATGAATTATGATTTTTGTTGACATGTTTTTGAATAAGTCATAGTTAATTGTGCATTGATGATTGAAATTAAAGAACACTAGAGAATCAAGCATGATAAGTCTATTTTTCAGGAATTAAAATTTTTTTTGCTAGGTTGTTGACCAAAGTTTGAATATTCCTTGAAACTTGAATTTGACGAGGTTGATGTCAAAACACCCACAATTTTTGTGAGATTTTGAACCTTATAGAGCATAATTCTTTTTGGTGCTCACTTTTTTATTATGAGTGTGTCGACTATGAACTATTATTCTAGAACTTGCCTCGTTTATACATGTTGAGACCACACTTTTGATTTGATAATACAGAGATGATAAAGGCACCTAGGTTTTAACCCACTCACTCTACTAAAAGGCCTACCCTCACAATTAACCCCTAGTGAACCCCGTTGATCCTAACAAACCTTTTCATTGACTCACCTACTAATAAACCAAAACCCTTTGTATTTGTTATCACCCTTCCTTTTGACTATCCCTTAATCGAGATATGATTTGATTAGTTACCAAACTTTATTATGTTACGAGTTGAATTCATTACTTAATTATGTTCTTAAAAAAATGTCATTATTAGTATTATAAAGAGTGAGTTTATACAGTTAAAGTCAAAATTATCAAAAGAAAAGGCTCGTATCATTAGGTTTATTATTATTTTCAGTTGATGTAATTATTATCTTAGAAATTTTTAGATAGGTGCTTGTCAATTCAATCTCAATTCTAACCTTCTAATTTCAGCCTTTATCCACACCTTTAACCCTAGCCTCGTTACAACCCTAACAAAGACCTTTTGATATGTTTATCATCTTATTTTACAGTGGTGGAGATTTGATTTTCAGGCAAGCCTATGGGATTAACATTTCAGGTTCGACTTATGAGTGCTTTTTCTTGAACCTTAAACACTTTTGAGTGATTTGAGTGAATCTTTTGTGAGGATATCAATCCTTGTCGATTTTGAATCAAAAGGTAATTATTTAGATAAAGGGAAACACCTATGTGTTTGTGCTACAAATGTATGACTTATCTTGTTTGAATCTTTAGGACTCTTTGAATTGAATTATCCTTGTATAAATTATCTATGAATTAGGATAAGTCATTGTTGATAAGAATTATGGATCATGGAAAGTTCGTTTTAATTGTAAGTTAAGAATTTTGCTTGAGGACAAGCAAAAGCTTAAGTGTGTGGGTATTTGATAAACCGTAATTATAACATATTTTAATCCCACATTTAGTATGCTTTTGGATGATTTATCTCTTGATTTATGTAAAAAGGTGCTCTTAATCTTTTCTTTTCCTGTCTTATACCCAAGAAAGCACCCGAAGATAAAAAGAACACAAAATGGGCTCAAAACAGAGTAAATGGGCCATATCACGAAATCAACACGGCCTGGCCCAAATCCAACACGGCCGTGCCTTGTAGATCACCTAGAGTACAGCCTGATCCTAGACTTACACGGTCGTGCCTCAAATTTGAAATCTGAACACGGCTTGAAGTCGATCCACACGGGCATGTACCATGGCCGTGTCCCTGTCGCTGAAAAGAGCAATTTTAGTCGAAAAAGGATACTTAGGGAGAAAGAATCGCATTCCAAGGAGCCTATGTATATCCCTTAAGTGCCACCATTGAGAGGGCGTCGAGCTAGGCCAAGGAGCCAAGCCGGAAAGGTCAGAATTGTGGGAATCGCTCGAAGTTAGCCAGTTGATCCATCCTAAGAAGCCAAAATTATACTCAAGACGGCGGAATTCTCCTTCAATTCCTTCAGGGAGTTTTAGGAATTTCTTATGTTTTGTTTTATCTTTTCTCTTGAGATGTTTTCTTTATTCATTACGAACTAAACTCCTCAGATACCTGAAGGGGATGAAACCTAGATGAATCTTATTATTTGATTTTTGAATTATATGATAAATACTTAGTTTGTTCTTAATTATGCATGCTTAATCCAAATCTGATGTGCTTAGGTGGAGGAGGAATAGACCATGCTTAAGAGTAGATCTAGCATAATTAAACGGAGTTGATCGAACGACTAGAGATAGGGTTATGAGATTTTACTGGATTAGGGTGAAACCTAATATGGGAATCCATAAATCGATTTACTGCTATTCTAGGGGGTTATTATAAGAGAACGAGAGTTCCACTAATTAGCCTAGGGTTAGACGTTATTCTCCTCAAAAGAGGGTTTAATATACGTTAGAGAGTTCTACGAATCAAGCTAAGTAAATAAATCATATGCTTCAGGGTTAGATAACAAGTGAAGTCTAGGTGGATTCTTCCTGAGGGTATCGTCGTGATCAATTGAGTTTTTCTTCAAGTTATTTCCCCATTTATTCTTTTTGTCTTTGTCCTTAGCTTAGTCGTCAATTAAAACAAACTTCACTTTATTTTTAAGGCTAAATAATAAAAAGAAAGTTAGTATTAGTAGTTTTAGTTCCTTTGGGTTCGACAATCCGGTCTTGCCTAAGCTATACTACTATTCGATAGGTACACTTGCCTTTAATCGTTGTCAGAGTTAGTTTCCAGGTTCGATCATTCTTTTATAAATTTTAAAGCTCTGATTTCAGTGATCAATTCCACTTTCTTTTCAGATGCTTTCGAATCAATCACATAAGCAAAGTATGCCTCATAACCCTTTTTCACATAACTTTGTGCTTTTAATACAAATATCACAGCAGACAATCCATTCAAATCATTAGATTCAATTCGTACTATCTCATCATTCGAATATCTCAAATCTATAGTCTTTCTTTTGCAGTTCACAACAGCATCATGCATAAACAACCAATCCATACCCAAAATAATATCGAATTCATCAAATGGAAAAAGCATCAGATCAGCAGGGAAACAGATATCTCAAAACATTATCGGACAGTTCTTGCATACTTTATCAACCAAAACACTTTTACCTAAGGGGTTCGATACTTTTATAGCAAACTCAATAGACTCCACAAGCATAGTCTTACTGGACACTAAATTCATGCATATATATGAATGCGTAGAACCAGGGTCTATTAATGCAATCACAGAAGTACCATAAAGAGTAAAAGTACACGTTATAACATCTGGTGACGAAGCTTCCTCTCGAGCTCGGATAGCATACGCTCTGGCAGGCGCACTAGCTTCAGACCTGGCAACATTGTCTCTCGTAGTTCTCTGACTACCACTGACATTCCTTACATTCTTCGATGGTCTACCTCTCACAGGTGCATTATCAGATCTCAAATTCTGAACAGTCTCTGGTTTGACAGACTCAGGGCAATCACGGATAAAATGATCAAGCGATCCACATCTGAAGCAAGCTCTGTTGTTCAATCTACAGGTTCCCGGATACCTTTTTCCACAATGTTTACATTCAGGTTTATCAAATTGAGCATTACCAACACTAGCCACTGAAGTTGCTGGAGTTTTGGAACTTATTTGCGATCTAGCTCGATTTCTATTTGAATGTCCCACATTATCTCTGGAACGACTTTGATTATCTCTAATTCTTTCGGAGCAGACTGAAATGATTTACTCGAAAATCTCTTTCTCATATCTCGAGCTTCAGACTCAGCTTTTCTTTTATCCTTCCCGAGTGCCTCAGCTTTGCACGCTCGATCAACGAGTACTACGAACTCTTTTATTTATATAATCCTGACTAATAAACGAATGTCTTCATTAAGGCCGTCTTCGAATATTTTACACATTATAGCTTCAGATGATACACATTTTCGAGCATATTGACTCGATCTTACAAATTCTTGTTCATATTCCGAAATAGTCATTCGTCCCTGTTTAAGTTCCAGAAATTCCTTCCGTTTTTTATCAACGAATCTCTCACTGATATATTTCTTCCGGAACTCAATCTGAAGGAAGTCCCATGTAACTCGCTCTTTCGGAACAATAGAAATCAGAGTTTTCCACCATTGATAAGCTGCATCTTGGAGTAATGATACAACACATTTTATACATTCTTCCAGAGTCAGAGACATTTCATTTAATACCCGGATAGTAATTTCAATCCAGAACTCGGCCTTTTCAGCATCATCATCTTTAGTAGCCCGGAATTCTTTGGCCCCATACATACGAATCTTGTCAACTAGAGGCTTATTCCATAAATTCAGATTTGCAGTCGAAAGTATATCAGATGTCTGAGGGGGATTAACCGGGGGCGGGGGTTGTGAAACAGTAGGGTTATTTCTTACGAATTGAATGAACCACTCACTCATCATCTGGAAGAAAGCTTATTTAGCTTCTCCCTCTTGACCATTCGTAGCTGGTCTCGAACCAGAGGGCGCTGTCTCTTGCGTGGGAGCAGCCGCATTACTTTCTATGTTTTCAGCTATAGCTCTTTAGGGATCCATTACTATACAAAAATCACATTTTATACGTCAGGGTTCATCACACTATCACATTTTAGACATATGGCATGTATAGCTAGACTCTAACACGCTACGTTAGTCCAAGAATCGGCTAAATCGTAGCTCTGACACTAACCAAATGTAACACCCCTATCCCGTGTCTGTTGCTGGATTAGGGTTAGGAGCGTTACCGAACAGATCAGAGAGCTTTTGTAGAAATTCATACTTTCATTCAATCATTCTCAAGCATAATGTCCCTTAATACAATTAACGAGACCTTAAATATGCTTATAAATTAGGTCGGGACTAAACCGAAACACATACAGAATTTCTCAAAAATTTAAAAACTTTTCTAAAATACAGGGGATACACGTCGTGAAAGAAAACCATCTGCCCTCCACGGCTGCTATACACCCCCGTGTGTCCTCCCCGTGGTTGAAACTGACTTATCTTCCACGGCCACTAAGCACGCTCGTGTGTTCAGGCCATGGTCGAGCCTGTCAAAATTCACACGGCTGCTAGGCAACTAGCACGACCGTGTGCCAAGGTCGTGTACTACTATGCTAGCTACTAACTTAGACCTACGATCACTAGGCACACCCGTGTGCCACAATCGTGTGACATTATAGGCCATTTTCAGAGCCAAAATGCCACCCACTTGGGTTATACCTACAAGCAACATTTACCATCCCATTTCATGCATATATGACAACCAAGATCATACTAAAATATCCATTCAACCATGCATTCAATACCAATTCCAACCATGACAAATTTCAAGACTAAAACTCTTTTCATTACAAACATAATTCATTCATTTGCTTACTCAAAACTTGACCAATTCATATGTCATCTAACCATGCCAAATTATACTTCACATATCAAGATCATAATGCATAATCTCAACTCATCTCTAGCCAAATCTCATGGCTAAGTTCATATAACAACTTTTATGAAAATACTTGCCTATACATGCCATATTTAGTTATTTACAAATCCAAAATATACCAAACACAAGTTGATAAGTGTGATGACAATCCTCGACGGTCCCAAGCCTTCAGTAGCTTTTGACGACCTATAAAACAGAGAAAACACACACAAAGTAAGCTTTTCAAAAGCTTAGTAAGTTAATATACAAACAAACTTAGCACGATTTGCACACAACCAGATTAATAAAATGACCAATATGATTCTCATGACAAAAATCACCTCATTCTTTCTTCAGCTCATATACTTAGCCATAGCTTACCATATTTCCAACTCACATACCATATATGCATATACTTTATCTAGTCAAGACTTTACATATCGTATCATCAATGCCATATACATAACATCATAATATGCTCACATAGATACTTACCGTATATACACAATTGCAACGTACCTGAAACGGATATTCATTCACTTAATTTATCAAAGCTCGAATTTACAATTCGAATCACAAACTTGCCTGTTGAACCGTAAAAAATCTAGTAGGATACTCAGAAAGTTTGGAATAGTCGTACAATGCCAACGTCCCAGACGAAGTCTTATATGCATTCTGATATGGATGCCACTGTCCCAGATAGGGTCTTACACGAATCAATACGATGTCGATGTCCAAGACATGGTCTTACACGCACGGATCATAACGATGCCAACGTCCCAGACGTGGTCTTACACATAAAGCTCATATCGATGCCAACGTCCCAGACGTGGTCTTACACGAGTCTCAAATCAACGCAAATGTCCCAGACATGATCTTACATGATAAAACAGAACAGATACCTATGTCATGACATAGCTAATCCTATCTATTCTTAGGTTCGTACGGGACTTCTCGGATTTAGTCACTACATCGGATTTATCTCAGAATTCATATGCATAACCTCTCATAAGTATCCATTATCAACATTAGTCATATGAACAACTATAATTTCATACAAGTACGTTTATTTGTATAGTGACTTACCTTGGATTCCGTTTAACAGAATGAAAACGGCTACTCGGTTATTTTCGCTTTTCTGCGATCTATGTCCGTTTTCCTCGGTTCTTGATCTAAACATATTCAGAATTAACTCTTTTATTCACTAATTCATTCAATTAAATCCAAGGACACACATTTAGGGCTATTTGAAAATTAACCCTCATATTTGCACAATATATCAACTTAATCCATTTTTCTCAAAACATCAAATTCACAAAATCAATACATACACATACTTAGCAGAATGCATATACATCTCATTCAAGCCCATATTTTCCATCAAATTTGCAATTTAATCCCTCAAATTGCTATTTTCACAATTTTGCCCTATTTAGCTAAATTCATCAAAACTTCAAGAATAAAACATGTTCATCTAGCTCAAATCTTTCATTTAACAACTAAACTCATCTCAAAACTCAACATATCAACAATGGCATCTTACACAAACATCATCAATTCATCAAATTGAGACATGGGCTTGATAGTAGACAAAATAGCGATTACAAAAACGTAAAAATTATCAAAAATCGAAGTAAAACTTACCTTAAATTGAATCAAAAGCTAGTCGAATGCCCTAGCTCAATTTTCTTTTTCCTTTCTTTGATGTTTCGGCAATATGGATGATAACAGCTTATTTTTAAGCCTTTTGTTCTATTAAATATCATGTAATTAACAACTTACTAATATAACATTACTGAAACAATTTTATCATCTTATAATGCATGGATATAAATGTCCACTTACTCATAATAGCATAATAACCTTTTAAGGACCTCATATAATAATGACATAAGCAAATAGATTTCTTTACAAAAAGCATGCTAAGCTTGCATTTAATGCAGTTCAATCCTTTCATCAAATTAAACACACAGACGAACAAATTAATATACAAAAATTTATCACATGATTAATCACATATCAACGACACAAAAAATAATATTAAAATATTATATGGACTCAGATTTGTGGTCTCGGAACCACTGTTCCGACTAGGGTGTAAACTGGACAGTTACAGATAGACACACGGGCGTGTGTTTAAGCTGTGTGTGACACGTGGTCTACCCCATGGGCATATAGTTCGGCCTTGTTTCCCCCTGCACCTAAAGTTGGCAAAATAAAATGCCCAGTAGTAACCACACAGACTGAGACACGACAGTGCCCTCGACCGTGTGGAGGAAATGACCATAGGACACGGGCATGTGCCCAGTTCGTGTGAAATCTACACTTGAATTTAGGAATTTAATTTGCCACACGGCCTAAGGACACAGGCATGTGCCTTGACCGTGTGACCTTGTTGGGTTGATGACGTCTAAAACAAAATGTCAAGGTTTTTACATATGAGTGGTGACACAGGCATGTTATGGCAATGTGAGGGACATAGGCCATGGACACGGGTGTGTACCAAGGCGTGTCCGTTGCAAAACGAGCGTGTGCCCTTGTTGCTTTTTAGTGACATTTTCCAAAGTTTTCTTAAGAACTCAGTTTAATCTCGAATCATTTCTAAAGTATGTTTTGGGCCTCAAAGGCCCGTATTATGAAGTTATAAGAAAGTTTGAAAAGTTTTAAATTTGAACGAACTCTTATGGTTCGGAAATGTATGTTAGTATGTGTTTGAGTTAGGTAACGCCTCGTACCTTTTTCTAGAGTTTAACATGGGTAAGGGGTGTTACATTTAGTGGTATCAGAGCTATGGTTTAGTCGATTCTCAAACTAACCTAGCATGTGTACGAGTCTAGCTATACATGCCATATATGAATTACGGAAGTGTGACGACTCTTGACATTTTAAAATGTATTTTTATATAGTAAATGGATCCTGATGGAGCAGTGGCGGATGATGTCGAGTGTAATGTGTCGGCTCCCGTAGAAGGGACTGCGCCAGCTGAAAGTGGGCCAGTGACATTGAGTCAGGGCAGAGGGGCTAGGGAAGCATTCCTCCATATTATGAATGTCTGGTATTTAGAGTTTGTTCGTGCAAACCCGAACGCTCCACCTCCTCTACCCTCTCCAATTCCCCAGCGTGCCCCTACAACTCAAGTAGTGAAAACGATTAGAACAAAAAAACCTCTGGTAGATAGAATTCGAAGGCAAGGGGCTGAGGAATTTAGAGCGAATATAGTGATGACCCAGATACCATTAGGGTATTCAATGAATTGTCTTGCACACTTGAGGAGTGCATGAAGTTTGTTGTGTCACTCCTGAGAGACTCAGCCTATCAATGGTGGAACACCCTTGTGTCGGTTGTACCAAGGAAAAAGATAACTTGGGAATTCTTTCAAGAAGGGTTCCATAAAAAGTATATTAGTTAGAGGTTTGTAGACCAGAAGAGGAAGGAATTTCTAGAATTGAGACAAGGCTAAATGACACTAACAGAATATGAGCGTGAGTTCGTGAGACTCAGCAAATACGCTAGGGAGTGCATATCTACCGAAGCCATCATGTGCAAGAGATTTGAGGATGGATTGAATAAAGACATCTAATTATTAGTTGGCATCTTAGCGTTAAGAGAGTTTGTGGTGCTTGTTGAAAGAGCTTGTAAGGCCAAGGGATTGGCCAAAGAGAAAAGGAAAGCTGATATTGAGTCTCGTGACTCAAAAAAAAGACAGTTGGGGAAATCATTTCAGTCCTCATCTAAGAAATCAAGAGAGTTCCCTACTCGATCCAATGCTTCAGTTGGATTTTTGAACAGAAACAAGAATAAGCAGTACACGGCATCTAAGGCTCAGACCACATCGATTGCGAGTGTTGGTAGTACTGACCTAATATACTGGACTACTTATAGTGTGGTAAGCGTCACTTCAGTGAATGCTGAGGAAATGAAAGAGGCTGTTTCAAATATAGGTCA
Source organism: Gossypium bickii (assembly GCA_025503065.1). Classification (NCBI taxonomy): domain Eukaryota; kingdom Viridiplantae; phylum Streptophyta; class Magnoliopsida; order Malvales; family Malvaceae; genus Gossypium; species Gossypium bickii. The sequence continues at coordinate 25,729,797 of CP106714.1, read as the reverse complement.
CTAGACCATTTTATTCGAAACTATACTGAGATGGATGAGGAAGACTGAAAGCAAGATGTGCGAGTGAGTAATGCCCCTTCTAGAGGTAGACCACAAAAGAACCTGGGAAGTGGGGCTAGCAGTAGAGGTGCGCCTAGAGATTCCACTGGGAGATCAGAGGGTAAAGCTCCTGCAAGGACTTATGCCATTCGCGCTCGCGAAGAGGTATCGTCACTAAATGTGATTACGGGTACTTTTTCTCTTCATGATAACTTTGTTGTTGCTTTGATTGATCCGGGGTCTACCCATTCATATATTTGTATAAATTTGGTGTCTATCATGAAAATGCATGTTGAGTCTACCAAATTTATGGTAAAAGTGTCAAACGCTTTAGGCAAGCATCTGGTAGTTGACCAAGTGTGTAGAAATTGTCCCTTGACAATTAGAGGTCATTATTTTCCAGCTAACCTCATGTTATTGCAATTTGATGAATTTGATGTGATTCTTGGTATGGATTGGTTAACTGCTCATGATTTGATAGTAAATTGTGGAAGAAAATTTATTGAACTGAGAAGTGAAAATGGGGATATTATTCGGGATGAATAAGGTGAACCGGATAGCTTACCTGTACTGATCTCTTCTATGACTGCTGAGAAATATGTGAGAAAAGGGTATGAGTCCTATCTTGCATTTGTGTTGAATACCCAAGAGTCGGAAGTAAAGATTAAGTTAGTGCATGTGGCATGTGAGTACTTGGATGTGTTTCCGGAAGAGTTGCCCGGATTGCCTCCAACTAGAGAAGTCAAGTTTGGTATTGAGTTGGTTCCTGGTACGACACCTATTTCAGTTGCCCGTATAGGATGGCACTGTTGGAGTTAAAAGAGTTGAAGGCTCAGTTATAAGAGTTGATGGATAAAGGTTTCGCAAGACCGAGCTATTCTCCGTGGGGTGCTCCAATGCTTTTTGTGAAAAGAAAGACGAGTTAATGAGATTATGTATAGGCTACCGATAGCTCAACAAGGTTACAGTTAAGAAAAAGTATCCTTTACTAAGGATTGATAAGTTGTTTGACCAATTAAGGGAGCCACAGTGTTTTCTAAGATAGACCTGATGTCCGGTTATTACCAGTTGAGAGTTAAGGAGTAAGATGTACCAAAAACTGCACTTTAGACGAGGTATGGCCATTATGAGTTTATCGTCATGCCCTTTGGCTTAACAAATGCTCCCGCTGTGTTTATGGATTTAATTAATCGTATTTTCTAAAATCGTACTTGGATAAGTTTATTGTTGTTTTTATCGATGATATATTAATTTATTCTCGTGATTAGAGTGAGCATGCGGAGCATTTAAGAACTATTTTGTGGACTTTAAGAGATAATCAGTTGTATGCTAAATTTAGCAAAAGTGAATTTTGGCTACGAGAAGTCAGATTCTTAGGACACATTGTGTTGGGGATGGAATTAGAGTTGACCCGACCAAGATATCGACTATCGTTGATTGGAAACCGTCGAGGAATGTGTCAGAGATCAGAAGATTTTTGGGCTTTGTGGGATACTACAGACGGTTTGTTAAAGGATTATCCTTGATTACTACACCGATGACGAGGTTGCTACAGAAAGATGTTAAGTTTGAATGGACAGACAAGTGCCAACAGAGTTTTGAAAAACTAAAAGCATTGTTGACTGAAACCCCAGTTTTAGTGTAGCTAAAATCGGGAAAGGAATTCATAGTGTATAGCGATGCATTCTTAAATGGATTGGCGTGTGTGCTTATACAAGAAGGCAAGGTAATAGCTTATGCCTCGAGACAACTAAAACCACACGAGAAAAACTATCTGACTCACGATTTAGAGCTGGCCACCATAGTGTTCGCACTGAAGATTTGGAGACACCATTTGTATGGCGAGAAATGCCGAGTATTCACCGACCATAAAAGTCTAAAATATTTGATGGCTCAAAAGGAATTAAACCTATAACAGCGAAGATAGGTAGAGCTGATAAAGGATTATGAGTTGATAATTGACTACCACCCTGGAAAGGCGAATGGGGTCACTGATGCTTTGAGTAGGAAGTCATTGTTTGCCTTGAAGGCTATGAATACTCGGTTGTCTGTGACTGATGATGGTTTAATTTTAGCCAAGTTGAGAGCGAAACCAATGTTTTTGCAAGAGATCTGTGAAGCTAAAAAATGTGATAAAAAATTGCAAGCTAAGCTAAATCAGTGTGAGATGGGTATAGAATCAAATTTTAAGATTGGTTCAGATGGTTGTTTAATGTTTCAAGATAGAACCCAAAGACGATGAGCTTATTCAGAAATTTTTGTGTGAGGCACATAGCAGTTGTATGTTTATCCATCCGGGCAGTCTGAAAATATATAATGACCTGAAGAAAATGTATTGGTGGTCGGGAATGAAAAGAGACATCCCAGAGTTTATCTCTAAGTGTTTAATTTGTCAGCAAGTGAAAGTCGAACATCAAGTTCCTTCGGGTTTACTTCAGCCCGTCATGGTTCTCGAGTGTAAATAGGACCACATTACCATGGATTTTGTGTCTGGTTTGCCGTTGATTCCAAGAAAGAAAGATGCTGTTTGGGTTTTGGTTGACAGACTAACTAAGTCAGCGTATTTTATACTGGTGCATACCGATTATCCACTTGAGAAATTGGCCGATTTGTATGTTTCTGAAATTGTGAGACTTCATGGGGTACCTTTATCGATCATTCCAGATAGAGATCTGAGGTTCACATCACGGTTTTGGAAAAAATTAGTAGAAGCTTTGGGGACAAAGTGGAATTTTAGTACTGCTTTCCACCCACAAACCGATGGTTAGTCGGAAAGAGTAATTCAAATTCTTGAAGATATGCTGCGGTGTTGTGTTCTTGAGTTTCATGACAGTTGGGAAAAGTACTTACCGTTGGTAGAGTTTGCCTACAACAATAGTTATCAATTGAGTTTGAAAATTGCAACTTATGAGGCTTTGTATGGGCGTAAGTGCAGAATGCCCTTGTATTGGTTCGAACTCAAGGAAAATCAGATACACGGGGTAGACTTAATTAGAGAAACATAATAGAAAGTAAAAGTGATTCGTGGTTGTTTGAGGGCCGCTTCGGATAGATAAAAATCCTACGCGGACTTGAAACGAAGAGAGATTGAGTTTCAAGTCAGTGATAAGGTATTTTTGAAAGTATCCCCGTGGAAGGAAGTCCTCAGATTCAGTAGGAAAGGCAAATTAAGTCCATCCTTTATTGGGCCATAAGAGGTGACTGAGAGAATTGGACCGGTAGCATACCAATTAGCCTTGCCGCCTGAGTTAGTAAAGATCCACGATGTATTCCATGTGTCTATGTTACGTCGTTACCGTTCTGACCCATCACATGTGATTTCACCAACAGAGGATGAGATTTGTTCAGACATGACCTATGGTGAAGAGCCGGTTAAGATTTTAGATCGAGAGGTCAAGCAATTGAGAAATAAAAGTATAGAACTCGTGAAAGTATTATGGCATAGACATGGGGTTGAAGAGGCCACTTGGGAGCCCGAGGAGACCATGACAGACCAATACCTGAATCTATTTGCTGGTAAGATTTTCGAGGATGAAAATCCCTCAGGGGTAGAGAATTGTAACGACCCGGTTTTGGGGCTAGTTAGAACAGTGGTTTCAAAACCAGTAATCCGAGGTCAGAGGAATTTATTTTAATATTAGTAAATGTATTATAGCATGATTATATGAGTGCATGAAAATTTTGGTGAATTAATTTTAATGATTGCATGCTTAATTTTGAAAAAGGACTAAATCGCATAAAGTGCGAAAGTTTTGATCTACTAGCTAAAGGTGTCAAATAGCTATAGAACCTTAAATTGGAGGTCCTTAATGTGCAATTAGGCCCTGAGGAGAGTGTTGGCCGGCCGTAGGGACAAAGAAATGACATTGTCAATGGTTAGGTGAAGTATTTGGTGACTTAATTGATAAATAAACATAAAATAAAGAGAAAAGATATCAACTTTTTATCTTCTTCATACTACCACCAAAATATTAAGCAAAAAGGACCTTGGAAAGCTTGAAAATTTTCAGCAACTTAAATCCTTGCAAGTAAGTGTTTTTAATGGTCATTCTTAATAATTTTTGTACTTTTGGGACCCTTGTAGCTTAATCTAGCTAATGAGAGGACTATTTTGCAAAATGCTTGAGAGTCTGAGGTTTTACCATGTGAGTCTTCATGTTGTTTTCTGAAATTTTAGGAAGGAAAATGAGTCTTGGTTGTTAAATAAACAACTTTTGTGAAAGGATTTTTCATGAAAACACCTAAAATGGACCTTTTTGTTAATGTGTGAAATAATTGGATTTGTGAGTTGTTATAAGCTTAAAATAGATTCGGCTAGGCTTGGTTAATGAGGATATTTGATGAAAATCATTTTACGAGCCTAGGGGCAAAACAGTAATTTTTGAAAGTATAAGGGCATAACGGTAATTTTACCAAAGTAGGAATTCTGAAATGTTTTGATTAATGTGGTGCTTAAAAGAGTGAAGTTTTTTCATTATAGATTAAGAAAAATGGTGGCCTGGCTTAGACCGGGGGAAAATCCAAATTGTTGGACTAAATCGAACAATACGCTCATATTTTGTATATTGAGGTAAGTGGTACGTAAATAATACAACATTATTGTATTTATGTATTAAGCAATTGATATTGCATAAAATGTTTGATTATTGCTATGATTATGCATGACGAAAGTGAATGTGATATACTCCCGGTTGAATCTTAAAAAAAGATTGGATACCCAAGTCATGACATTTGAGTGATATGTGTGCTAGTATAAGACCATGTCTGGGACCTGGCATCGACCACGTTATGAAAGCCAGTGTAAGACCATGTCTAGGACATGGCACGGCGATGATATGTGTGCTAGTGTAAGACCATGTCTAGGACATGGCATCAGCCACATTATGAAAGCTAGTGTAAGACCATGTCTTGGACATGGCATCGGCGATGATATGTGTGCTAGTGTAAGATCATGTCTGAGACATGGCATCGGCGATGATATGTGTGCTAAGTGTAAGACCATGTCTGGGACATGGCATTGGCCACATTATGAAAGCCAGTGTAAGACCATATCTGGGACATGGCATCGGTGATGATACGTGTGCTAGTGTAAGACCATGTGTGGGACATGGCATCGACCACATTATGAAAGCCAGTGTAAGACCATGTCTGGGACATGGCATCGACGATGATATGTGTGCTAGTGTAAGACATGTCTGGGGCATGGCACCAGCCTCGATATGTGAGCCAGTGTAAGACCATGTCTGGGATATGGCATCAGCATTTTTACCCTCTTGTGTGAGGCTTGTCGGGTATCCTTTGGTATTCCAACTGGTTCAATGAGAAATTTAGAGATTCTGTTAAAAGTGAGGAAAGTTACGACTAAGTAGTAATTGATACATGTACCTACATGAAATTCATGAGAAATGAGTTGTATGATTAGTAAGGATGAAAATGAGTAAGTTATGTTTTTAATCATTCGAGAATCTTGTGCAAGTTTATAAGATGATATGAGTATGATAATGCGTGGTAATTGTTGTTAATTATTTACATGTGACTAAGTTTTATGCTTACTCTCTCTTTTTTCCATTTTCTTATAGTGCCGCAAGGTTAACTCGAAAATCAACAACGTCAGAGGCATCGATCACACTATCAATTTGAACTTTTGGTATAGTTAGATTTATCATTTTGAGTATGGCATGTATAGGTACTTGATATTTTGTTAAGTGTCGTATTTGTTTGGCAAAATATGTTGGCTTGTCTTGAAGATGAATTCATTTTGTATAAGACCATGGATAATGGCTAATATTTATTATTGATATATGAAAATGATGATTTTTTTTTATGGATGTGCAAATTGTATGGTTGAGTATTTGGTATATTAATGCATGAATGAGTAGGTTATCGAATGTGGCTTATCTTGGTGCAAGTAGGGTGGCAAAAAGGGCTTGGTAAATAGCCTTGTATTTGTCCACATGGGTAGACACACGAGCGTGTGTCTAGGCCGTGTGTGACACACGGTGCCCCATGGTCGTGTAGTTTGGCCGTGTGTCCCCCTGCACCATAAGTTGGCAAAACAGAATGCCCAGTAGTAACCACATGAACTGAGACACGGCCATGTGTCTCGACCGTGTGGAACAACCATAGGACACGGGCATTTACCTAGGTCGTGTGAAATCTGCACTTGTATTTAGGAATTTATTTCGCCACACGGCCTAAAGACACGGGCGTTTGCCCTGACCGTGTGACCTTATTGGGTTGATGATGTCAGAAGCAGAATGTCAAGGTTTTTACACACAGGCGTGTCATGGCCATGTGAGGGACAGAGGCCATGGACACAGGTGTGTGCCAAGCCGTGTCAAAAACCCCTGTAAGTTCGAAATGATAAATAGATCCAAACGGCTAGGGACATGGGCGTGTCCCTTGCCACATGGGTGTGTGCCCCTGTTTTTTTAGTGACATTTTCCAAAGTTTTATTAGGAACTCGGTTTAATCCCGAACCGTTTCTAAAGTACGTTTTGGGCCTCATAGGCCCATATTATGGAAGTCATAAGGAAGTTTGAAAAGTTTTAAATTGGAACGAACTCTTATGGTCCGGAAATGTATGTTAGTATGTGTTTGAGTTAGGTAACGCCTCGTACCCTGTTTCGGCGTTAAACATGGGTAAAGGGTGTTACATGTCATAACTTAACCATGTATGAACACTGAACTTATTTTTGCACACTTAAAAGGGGACCAAAACAACATCCAAGCATACCTCAAAATACCATTTCAAGATCCAAGATCAACTAACCAATATGCCATTCAAAGGCACCACAATTATAACAATACAACATTTACTAGAACATATGTGTATTACCTAATTCCATGCATAAAGACTCCATTCTATTATGTACCTAACACCAACATAATTGACCATTTCCGAGTCAACATCTTGTACCAAAATGCCGTACACATCAATTAGCAAAAGGTGACCAAAACAGTTTGCCTAATCAAGCATTATAAGTCCTTCAACCATACTTAAACATCAAGGCAAAAACATACCAAATTACCATTTACATATTCATCAAAGCACCATTATAAACCATCTTATATATGTTAATATTTCTGTAACACCCCAAACCCAGCCTAGAAGTTAGGCCCGAATCTGGCGTGCCACATGGAAGTGTTTTTTCAAACCATCGTTGCACTTGTTAAAAACTTGTTTGAGAATTACAACCACTTTGTTAAAACCCAAAACACTTAAGCAATTATGTCTACGTGAATACATAATTATCTTTAATAAACCTTTTTGGTTGCGAAAGCATATTTGAAACATTGCGAAAACGTAGATAACATACAAGTATTTTTGATAGATTGATTGATGAATCAATCAATCAAGGAATTGAACTTTAAATCCGTGACTTTTGAAAATGTTGTTAATAATTTGAAAAAAAGTTCGAGTAAAATCATATTTGAAAAAAGTTTATTTTGAAATCCATTTGTTAATCGATTTTGGAAAACCTTTATTTACGTTTTTAGAAAAATTCTCGTTTTAAACAATTTAAGCAAAATAATAGGTATATCAACCATAAAGCAAATAATAAAATACTCCAGAGGCCTTATTACAACTTTAAACCCAACATAATAAAAGTAACGAAATAAAACGGAAAAGTAATTTACTAAAGTTCGAAACATTTATTTCCGAAGTATGGCCTCCACCAAGTCATCCATCGCCCTACGTCCTCGTCATTGAGCATTACCTACAAGGGTTAAGAAAGGGGGGTGAGTTATAAGAACTCAGTGCGTAATCCCCTTACCGTCATCCACTAGGCTTGAACCCATATATCAATATCTTGGGCCTGAGCCCATATAGCAAAATCTTGGGCCGAAGCCCATTTACAAAACAAACTGGGCCTTAGCCCTATAAACATGATAATGCAGATAATGTAATGCAACCCAACCCATCCATCCAATCTCTCCACCCATACCAACCAATCTCTCCTGTGGGGATCAAGTCAACCCACCCCGCCAGTCTCTCCACCCGTACCAACCAATCTCTCCTGTGGGGATCAAGTCAACCCACCCCGCCAGTCTCTCCAATTTGCAGTCAAGCTGCCATTTATAATATTTGTGGTTGAGCCACCAGAATCATATACGGTAATATAATCGGCACATAGCCTTAATCACGATGGCACAAAGCCATATTTTAATTGGCACATAGCCATTATCAGAATTTGTGGCAATGCCACCGGTCTACTCTTCTCTTCATTCAAATTTCTCATTCCATACAATATGTAAATATGCAACATACATAATAAATCATGATATTAATTCAGAGATTCATTACAAAAATTCGGCCCATTATAACACTTTGCAAATCAGCCCACTAGGGCAATATATCAAATTAACACATCGGCCCGGCCCATATATCAAATATCAAATGGCCCATATAGCAAATTATCAATCGGCCCATATAGCAAATATCAAACGACCCATATAGCAAATATCAAACGGCCCATATAGCAAATTATCAATCAGCCCATGTAGCAAATATCAATTTGGCCCATAAAGGGTATTTTCGTAATTTTTATAATTTTACCCACTAATGGTAATTCAGTAATCTCGCAACCCAGGGGTATTTCGGTAATTTACCCTCTAAGGGTATTATGGTAATTTCGTATCCTAGGCTTAACTACTAATTGGGGCATAAAATCGAAACTATCCATCTGCATCATACTAACTAAATTGACCATAACTCGAGTTAGAAAACTCGAAATCTAAATCCGTAAATGTTCCTTGAAACTAGACTCACATATCTTTCTCCTATAGTTTTTCTAGAATTTTTAGCTTAGCCATTTAGTACAGTTTATTCCTTAAAGTTTCCCTTGTTTCACTGTCCAATGATTCTGATCTCTCTTACCTTAATCTCAAATATATTACTGTACACTTTTCATATACTGCTCCACTTGTTTTTATTGAAAATAGGTTCACTAAGGAATCCATACATATCAATTATAACTATTAATTCACTTTTTACAATTTTATACGATTTTTCCAAGATACAACAGAATACCCCGAAGTTATTCAGAACCAGTCTCACTAAAGTTTACATATCTCAGAATATAAAATTCATTTTCCTTCTCCGTTTTTTCCATATTAAAATAGACACAGTAAGCTTTAATTTGATATATTATTCACTTATTAATTCCTTTTCTCCTATTTTCCATGATTTTTCAAATACACGTCACAGTTTCTGACCGAAACTGTTTTATTACAAAATACAATTTCCACTACGATCATACGCACGCCCGAGTGATCACGGATGCCGGTTTTCGGTTTTCTTTGGTATTTCGACCGATTCACAAAATATGTCATACAAACTTTCAGAGAAGTGTGAGATTACACACTTTTTCAGATATGTATACGAAAGGTACGGGATTACACACCTTGATTACGAGTTGTGCTTTCTATCGATTTCGACACCTATAATGATAGTTGACAGAAGGTTAGTCTCTACTTTGATAGTCGTAACTAGAAACACTTTACTAGGCTAACTCCACTTACCACGAATATCGAATGATCAACAAGTGGATAGATTAAGTGGTTTGACCCCTAATACATAAAGTCGATTATTCAACCTTCAATCCGATTAACACAATAACCATATGGATTTATCGAATGGACTATGAAAAGACCCTTAGCTTAAAGATGATAATCCTGATTCCCACCATTTGATTTATGGCTATGGGTGAATCAAAGGTAACCGATTCGGCCTTCCCACTATAACACCGATTCAACCAAGGAGAAACATTCAACACGCGAGAATGGAGGAGAAAGATGATATTAAGGAATCGGCTAATGAAAAGGAAAAATATATGTTGATATTCTGCTATGGTGAATAATATTAGAGTGGAAGTGATGGTTGAAGGATTTTATGAAAAGAAAAGAAGAGGAAGAAGTAGAATGGTGGATTAGTTTCGGTTTTCAAGAATGCTGAGTGAACAAAAGAAATGGTCTCAAAGTTGTGTACCTTCGGCCACAAAAGAAGAAAAGATGAGAATAAATTCACCAATGGTTTGAAGAATTGGCAAGAAGGAAGATTTTGAGAGAAAGAAAAATGACACCAATGTTGCATAAATGAATTTTGGCCAAAAACAAAACTAAAACTTTCACCAATTGCCAAGACCAAATTCGGCTAGGAGAAAAGAATTTGAGAAGAGAAGAAAAAACACACTTGATGCTAATGGAATTGTCCAAAACTAACACTAAAGCCTTACCAACACTAACAAAAATTCGGCTATGCCCCTTAAGCCCCAAAAACCATCCACAAACATAGCTAAAATGGTCAACAATTTGCCACCCATACTTTCCAAAACACTATCCATGAAATAAGCCTCTTGTCCCCCTTACCTATTTCTTTTGATTCTTTTCCCCAACTTTAACCTTTCCTTAATTTCTTTAGCCATCTTACCATAAAAATAAAAGTCCAACTTACCATAATAACATGCTTGGCCGACACTTCATGGATGAGTGCAAAAATAAAAGTCCAAATTTGTACACAAAGTGATTCGAACCTCCTCCCTTCAAATCCATCATATGGCGCCACTACCTCTTTACCAAATGCTCAATTGTGCTAGCTACTTACTCTTTTATTTCCATAAGCCTTGATGCCACTTACTATCTCTCCTTAATAAGCTTAAACACAAAATTTTACTAAGGCCCAACTTGAACCCGAAACTTCATAGAACCCCGTAACTTTCTAAAATCACCTTCCTAATAAGTCCAACTTGAAATAATGTCGTTCTCTTATTATCAAAAAAAAAATTTAAACATTCCTACGCCCAAGGCCCATTGGGCCCAATCCTACTAGGCCCAATTTTGGGATGTTACAACTCTACCCTCCTTAGAGAAATTTCGTCCTCGAAATTTCCAACCAACTACTAAATACATTGCTCAAATCACATCACTAAGCTTTCGCTGCGCACTCTGATCTGAATAACACTAATGTACTTTTAACAAAATCTTGAATCCTCTTTCACATAACCAAACATCTAACCACAGAAGTAAGCCGTTATCTACCACTTATAGCCAAAATTTTCTACATTCAATCATCACGTACAACCAAAACATACCTGACTTGATGGTGATGCAACAATCCCGAGCCTTATGCTCCTTAGACCCGCATCTCAAGCATGCTCCTGACCTCCCCCAACATTCTCCCGGATGACGCCTTCTACAAAAATCGCAAGCCGAAAAGTTTGGATGTGCCTTAACACGCTTCACGAAATGAGACTGCGATCCAAAAGAACCACGATCTCCTTTCTTCTTACAGTCCACACTCCCAACTCGAAGTGCTTCACCGATTCCTTTAACCTCCTTCAATACCTCCTTAACTATCTGAGTCAGCTCATCAACTCCAGCTCGATCATGAGATCCCGTCTCAGCCACTGGCCATGCCAACGTCTCCCTTTCGGAAACACGCCCAGATGCTGAAGATCTAGTCCTAGCACCTTGGCCTCTAGCACGTCCACATCTACCGCGTCCACATCTTCTAGCGTTCATGTTCACTAATGTTGATTTAATCTTATTAAGAGTCTTATGAATCATTATACTATTTCAGTGTTTATTAAACGATGTTTTATGGAGTATGAGAGTTGAAGTGGTTTTCGCAAAACGTATCCGAAAGTCTCAATCTCTATAGTTTCAGCTCCTAAAACTAAAAGTTCTAGAGTATGTCTATCTTGTAGAATTTTCTTAACACAGTCATAACACAATAATTATAATCCTACAATGATAAAAGATACTTACTTGACTTGGTGCCGGATACCCGTGGTACAATACTTCCTTTCAAACATGTATTTATAAATCAAATTTCAAATAGCTTTGGAAAATGTTTTTGAACCCAAATCACAGCTGAGTTTTGAAACTGGGATCTGATACCATAAAATGTAACACCCCAAACTCGGCCTAGAAGTTAGGCCCGAATCTGGCGTGCCACATGGAAGTGTTTTTTCAAAACTATCGTTGCAATTTGTTAAAAACTTGTTTGAGAATTACAACCTCTTTGTTAAAACCCAAAACACTTAAGCAATTATGTCTACGTGAGTACATAATTATCTTCAATAAACCTTTTCGATTGCGAAAGCATATTTGAAACATTGCGAAAACGTAGAAAAAATACAAGTATTTTTGAGAGATTGATTAATGAATCAATTAATCAAGGAATTAAACTTTAAATCTGTGACTTTTGAAAATGTCTTGAATAATTTGAAAAAAAGTTCGAGTTAAATCATATTTGTAAAAGTTTATTTTGAAATCCATTTGTTAATCGATTTTGGAAAACCTTTATTTACGTTTTTAGAAAAATTCTCGTTTTAAACAATTTAAGCAAAATAATAGGTATATCAACCATAAAGAAAATAATAAAATACTCCAGAGGCCTTATTACAACTTTAAACCCAACATAATAAAAGTAACAAAATAAAGCGGAAAAGTAATTTACTAAATTTCGAAACATTTATTTCTGAAGTATGGCCTCCACCAAGTCATCCATCGCCCCAAGTCCTCGTCACTGAGCATTACCTACAAGGGTTAAGAAAGGGGGGTGAGTTACAAGAACTCAGTGCGTAATCCCCTTATCGTCATCCACTAGGCCTAAACCCATATATCAATATCTTGGGCCTGAGCCCATATAGCAAAATCTTGGGCCGAAGCCCATTTACAAAACAAACTGGGCCTTAGCCCTATAAACATGATAATGCAGATAATGTAATGCAACCCAACCCATCCATCCAACCTCTCCACCCGTACCAACCAATCTCTCCTGTGGGGATCAAGTCAACCCACCCCGCCAGTCTCTCCACCCGTACCATCCAATCTCTCCTGTGGGGATCAAGTCAACCCACCCCGCCATTCTCTCCAATTTGCAGTCAAGCTACCATTTATAATATTTGTGGTTCAGCCACCAGAATCATATACGGTAATATAATCGGCACACAACCTTAATCACGATGGCACAAAGCCATATTTTAAATGGCACATAGCCATTATCAGAATTTGTGGCAATGCCACCGGTCTACTCTTCTCTTCATTCAAATTTCCCATTCCATGCGATATGTAAATATGCAACATACATAATAAATCATGATATTAATTCAGAGATTAATTACAAAAATTCGGCCCATATAGCAAATCAGCCCATTAGGGCAATATATCAAATTAACACATCGGCCCATATAGCAAATTATTAGATCAGCCCATTTAGCAAAATATCAATCGGCCCATATATCAAATATCAAACGGCCCATATAGCAAATTATCAATCGGCCCATATAGAAAATAACAACCGGCCCATATAGCAAATATCAAACGGCCCATATAGCAAATTATCAATCGGCCCATATAGAAAATATCAATTTGGCCCAGAAAGGGTATTTTCATAACTTTCGTAATTTTACCCACTAAGGGTAAGTCAGTAATCTTGCAACCCAGGGGTATTTCAGTAATTTACCCTCTAAGGGTATTTTGGTAATTTCGCAACATAGGCTTAACTACTAATTTGCGGCACAAAATCAAAACTATCCATCTGCATCATACTGACTAAATTGACCATAACTCGAGTTAGAAAACTCAAAATCTAAATCCGTAAATGTTGCTTGAAACTAGACTCATATATCTTTCTCTTATAATTTTTCCAGAATTTTTAGCTTAACCATTTAATACAGTTTATTCCTTAAAATTCCCCTGTTTCACTGTCCAATGATTCTAACCTCTCTTACCTTAATCTCAAATATCTTACTGTATGCTTTTCATATACTTCTCCCACTTATTTCTCTTGAAAATAGGTTCACTAAGGAATCCATACATATCAATTATAACTCTTAATTCACTTTTTACAATTTTATACAATTTTTTCAATATACAACAGAATACCCCTAAGTCATTCAGAACCATTCTCACTAAAGTTTACATATCTCAGAATATAAAATTCATTTTCCTTCTCCGTTTCTTCCATATTAAAATAGACACAATAAGCTTTAATTCAATATCTTATTCGCTTATTAGTTCCCTTCCTCATATTTTTTGTGGTTTTTCAAATACACGTCACTATTTTTGACCGGAACTATTTTATTACAAAATACTATTTCCACTACGATCATACGTACGCCCGAGTGATCACGGATGCTGGTTTTCAGTTTTCTTCGGTATTTCGACCGATTCACAGAACATTTCATACAAACTTTCAGAGAACTGTGAGATTACACACCATTTCAGATATGTATACGAAAGGTATGGGATTACACACCTTGATTACGAGTTGTGCTTTCTACCGATTTCGACACCTATAATGACAGTTGATAGAAGGTTAGTCGCTACTTTGATAGTCGTAACTAGAAACACTTTAGTAGGCTAACTCCACTTACCACGAATTCCAAATGATCAACAAGTGGATAGATCGAGTGATTTAACCCCTAATACATAAATTCGATTATTCAACCATCAATCCGATTAACACAATAACCATATGGATTTATTGAATGGACTATGAAAAGACCCTTACCTTAAAGATGATAATCCCGATTCCCATAGTTTGATTTATGGCTATGGATGAATCAAAGGTAATCGATTCGGCCTTCCCACTATAACACTGATTCAACCAAGGAGAAACATTCAACATGCGAGAATGGAGAAGAAAGATGATATTAAGGAATCAGCTAATGAAAAGGAAAAATATATGTTGATATTCGGCTATTTTGAATAATATTAGAGCGGAAGTGATGCTTGAAGGATTTTGTGAAAAGAAAAGAAGAGGAAGAAGTAGAATGGTGGATTAGTTTCAGTTTTCACGAATGATGAGTGAACAAAAGAAATGGTCTCAAAGTTGTGTACCTTCGGCCACAAAAGAAGAAAAGATGAGAATAAATTCACCAATGGTTTGAAGAATCGGCAAGAAGGAAGATTTTGAAAGAAAGAAAAATGACACCAATGTTGCATAAATGAATTTTGGCCAAAAACAAAACTAAAACTTTCCCCAATTGCCAAGACTAAATTCGGCTAGGAGAAAAGAATTTGAGAAGAGAAAAAAAACACACTTGATGCTAATGGAATTGTCCAAAACTAACACTAAAGCCTTACCAACACTAACAAAAATTTGGCTATGCCCCTTAAGCCCCAAAAACCATACACATACATAGCTAAAATGGTCAACAATTTGCCACCCATACTTTCCAAAACACTATCCACGAAATAAGCCTCTTGTCCCCCGTACTTACCTATTTCTTTTGATTCCTTTCCCCAACTTCAATCTTTCATTAATCTCTTTAGCCATCTTACCATAAAAATAAAAGTCCAACTTACCATAATAACATCCTTGTCCGACACTTCATGGATCAGTGCAAAAATAAAAGTCTAAATTTGTACACAAAGTGATTCGAACCTCCTCCCTTCAAGTCCATCATATGGCGCCACTACCGCTTTACGAAATGCTCAATTGTGCTAGCTACTTACTCTTCTACTTCTATAAGCCTTGATGCCGCTTACTATCTCTCCTTAATAGTCTTAAACACAAAATTTTACTAAGGCCCAACTTGAACCCGGAACTTCATAGAACCCCGTAACTTTCTAAAATCACCTTCCTAATAAGTCCAACTTGAAATAATGTCATTCTCTTATTCTCAAAAAAAAAATTTAAACATTCCTACGCCCAACGCCCATTGGGCCCAATCCTACTAGGCCTAATTTTGGGATGTTACAACTCTACCCTCCTTAAAGAAATTTCGTCCTCGAAATTTCCAACCAACTACTAAACGCATCGCTCAAATCACATCACTAAGCTTTCGCTGCGCACTCTGATCTTAATAACACTAACGTACTTTTAACAAAATCTTGAATCCTCTTTCACAAAATTAAACATCTAACCACAGAAGTAAGCCGTTATCTACCACTTATAGCCAAAATTTTCTACATTCAATCATCACGTCCAACCAAAACATATCTGACTTGAAGGTGATACAACAATCCCGAGCCTCATGCTCCTTAGACTCGCATCTCAAGCATGCTCCTAACCTCCTCCAACATTCTTCCGGATGACGCCTTCTACAAAAATCGCAAGCCGAAAAGTTTGGATGTGCCTTAATACGCTTCACGAAACGAGACTGTGATCCAAAAGAACCACGATCTCCTTTCTTCTTACAGTCCACACTCTCAACTCGAAGTGCTTCACCGATTCCTTTAACCTCCCCCAATACCTCCTTAACTATCTGAGTCAGCTCATCAACTCCAGCTCGATCATGAGATCCCATCTCAGCCACTGGCCATGCCAACGTCTCCCTTTCAGAAACACTCCCCGATGCTGAAGATCTAGTCCTAGCACCTCAGCCTCTAGCACGTCCACGACTACCGCGTCCATATCTTCTAGCGTTCATGCTCACTAATGTCGATTTAATCTTATTAAGATTCTTATGAATCATTATACTATTTCAGTGTTTATTAAACGATGTTTTATGGAGTATGAGAGTTGAAGTGGTTTTCGCAAAATGCATCCTAAAGTCTCAATTTCTATAGTTTCAGCTCCTAAAACTAAAAGTTCTAGAGTATGTCTATCTTGAAGAATTTTCTTAACACGGTCATAACATAATAATCATAATCCTAAAATGATAAAAGATACTTACTTGACTTGGTGCCGGATACCTGTGGTCCCATACTTCCTTTCAAACATTTATTTATAAATCAAATTTCAAACAGCTTTGGAAAACGTTTTTGAACCCAAACCATAGTCGAGTTTTAAAATTAGGCTCTGATACCATAAAATGTAACACCCCAAACCTGGCTTAGAAGTTAGGCCCGAATCTGGCGTGCCACATGAAAGTATTTTTCAAAACCATCGTTGTAATTTGTTAAAAACTTGTTTGAGAATTACAGCCTCCCTGTTAAAACCCAAAACACTTAAGCAATTATGTATACGTGAATACATAATTATCTTTAATAAAACTTTTCGGTTGCGAAAGCATATTTGAAACATTGCGGAAACATAGATAAAATACAAGTATTTTTTAGAGATTGATTGATGAATCAATCAATCAAGGAATTGAAATTTAAATCTGTGACTTTTGAAAATGTCGTTAATAATTTGAAAGAAAGTTTGAGTTAAATCATATTTGTAAAACTTTATTTTGAAATCCATTTGTTAATCGATTTTGGAAAATCTTTATTTACGTTTTTAGACAAATTCTCGTTTTGAAGAATTTAAGCAAAATAATAGGTATATCAACCATAAAGCAAGTAATAAAATACTCCAGAGGCCTTATTACAACTTTAAACCCAACATAATAACAGTAACGAAATAAAGCGGAAAAGTAATTTACTAAAGTTCGAAACATTTATTTTCGAAGAATGGCCTCTACCAAGTCATCCATCGCTCCAAGTCCTCATCACTGACCATTACCTACAAGGGTTAAGAAAGGGGGGTAAGTTACAAGAACTCAGTGCGTAATCCCCTTACCGTCATCCACTAGGCCTGAACCCATATATCAATATCTTGGGCCTGAGCCCATATAGCAAAACCTTGGGCCGAAGCCCATTTACAAAACAAACTGGGCCTTAGCCCTATAAACATGATAATGCAGATAATGTAATGCAACCCAACCCATCCATCCAATCTCTCCACCCATACTAACAAATCTCTCCTGTGGGGATCAAGTCAACCCACCCCGCCAGTCTCTCCACCCGTACCATCCAATCTCTCCTGTGGAGATCAAGTCAACCCACCCCGCCATTCTCTCCAATTTGCAGTGGTTGCCATTTATAATATTTGTGGTTGAGCCACCAGAATCATATACGATAATATAATCGGCACACAGCCTTAATCACGATGGTACAAAGCCATATTTTAATTGGCACATAGCCATTATCAGAATTTGTGGCAATGCCACCGGTCTACTCTTCTCTTCATTCAAATTTCCCATTCCATGCAATATGTAAATATGCAACATACATAATAAATCACGATATAAATTCAGAGTTTCATTATAAAAATTCAGCTATGCCCCTTAAGTCCCAAAAACCGTCCACATACATAGCTAAAATGGTCAACAATTCGCCACCCATACTTTCCAAATCACTATCCACGGAATAAGCCTCTTGTCCCCCTTACTTACCTATTTCTTTTGATTCCTTTCCCCAACTTCAATCTTTCCTTAATCTCTTTAGCCATCTTACCATAAAAATAAAAGTCCAACTTACCATAATAACATGCTTGGCCGACACTTGATGGATGAGTGCAAAAATAAAAGTCCAAATTTGTACACAAAGTGATTCGAACCTCCTCCGTTCAAGTCCATCATATGGCACCACTACCTCTTTACCAAATGCACAATTATGCTAGCTACTTCCATAAGCCTTGATGCCATTTACTATCTCTCCTTAATAGGCTTAAACACAAAATTATACTAAGGCCCAACTTGAAACCGGAACTTCATAGAACCCCGTAACTTTCTAAAGTCACCTTCCTAATAAGTCCAACTTGAAATAATTTCATTCTCTTATTCTCAAAAAAAATTTTAAACATTCCTACGCCCAAAGCCTATTGGGCCCAATCCTACTAGGCCCAATTTTGGGATGTTACAATTTCCATTTCCAAACATAATAACCTATTCAAACATGAACTAAAATATGTCACAGGTAACCATTTTCAATTTGTCATCAACATGCCAAGAGAACCTTATCAACAAGCACATTAAAGTAACCAAAATCATATAACTTGGTAAGGTATCAAGGTGTACAAAACCAGCATAATTTCCAAAGATTACACATGCCCAAATACCATTAACAAAAGCACTATAATAACATTATAAATCACCCTATACATACCATTGTAAACCTTAGCTAAATTACTCAAAAACTAACGAATTATCCACTGGATAGTGTGATAGATCCTTGAAAAACTTCCAATCGATCAAGCTTTTGATAATTTATAAAGCAAAGGAAAATAACTACGAAAGCAATAAATGTTTAGTAAGCTCGTATAAACTTTAAATTTAACATACCATTCCAATAATAACTTTATAGAATAAGTATAAACCTTTACCAATGCCATAAGCTTAATAAAAGCCTATATAACAACATCAAACTCAGAAGTTTACACACTTGTTCATGATACATATGAAATAAACCATATATATATATATATATATAATTATAACATTTGCTTACCATACAATCATGTTTTATTCCATTTGCTTACTTACTATTTCCAATACCATGAGTTTAATATAAGTCTATTCAAGCATCATCAAGCACACATGTTAGTAGATTCATTGACAATCATATAAACTCATTTATAACATAAACATATTTCATAAGATACATTACATAAGCATCAGCCTTTTCTTATAGTTATGAACCTTTCCATGAAGTCACTTACCGTTCCATTCCTTTTTTTTTATCTATTGAGCCATCTAGAATTACATAGGATACTCGAGAAAGCTCACACGAAGTGTGCCTTTACATATAACCGTAACCTTTCCTTTACATCAATGCTCACATGATCTACGAAATGTGCTTGTTCACACGAGCTATGGTGAATTAGCAACAAATACAGGACTTCAGCCATTGGTAGGACATTCAAGACCAGCACCCGAAACATGAAATCCCTAATGACATGTCATTTGTATCCTAAGAATTCCTAAGGTTCAACCAGGACTCAATATCCGTCATTTCATCATAGCTTTGATACTTTTATTTTTTTTTTTATTCATTTACATAAAAGTAACATAATAAACATTCAATTTAAACAACATTGAAGTGATTACAGTTCATACGAACTTACCTGATAAATTACAGCAATGACTAAGTAGATGGGCTATTTGGTAATTTTCTCTTCTCCTATATTTTCCACTCGTTATTGATCATGCATTCATTTCAAACTTGGCCGAATCCTAAGAACATTAATCCATGGAGTTCTTTTATCTTTCGATGGTGATGATGATAATTAAAGATGATAACATTTTTATTATCATTTGTTTTTAACTTATTTACTAAATAACTATTATAACCATAGTTTTTAAAACAAATTTCACTCAAAACCTACCACTAACCGCCCACTAAACTCTCATACGGTACATTTACCATTTGATTCCATTTGTTTAATACTCCACAATTAATTGACTCCTTTACCTAAAAGAAACCTACTTTTGCACTTTTTTTTAATTTAGTCTTTTAAATTTAATTAATTAACTATCTAAACATTAAAATTTCTTAACCAAATAATTTGACCTTAATAACACTTTGTAAATATTTAATAAAATATTTACAGCTCAGTTTATAGAAATGGGGTCTCGATACCTCATTTTCTAAAACCACACGACTTTAGGGTCATACCACTTGAACCTAATTATTCATTCAAATAGTATAAATTAACAATTCAAAAATTTATTTTAATACAATATTTCACTCGTAAATATTAAATAGTAATATTTATGAACTTACTCGTCAAATTTTTGGCCCTAAAATCATTGTTTCCGATACCACTAAAAAATAGGCTGTTACAACTCTCCTCTCCCCTTATGAATATTTCGTCCTCGAAATTTCTTATCTGATAACAACTATTCAGATAAAGTTTTTCTTTTTCAACCTTAAAGATAATCCATATATAAAATCCATCAAACTCATCCCCAATTAAAACTCATACCATATCTTAATATTACAAGTAGTACTTAATACTCTACCTTGACTTATAGATATAACAGATATTACGGATAAACTCTAAAATTTCACATTTTACTCCTGAGTACTAGTATTTTTGTCTCAAGGAATTATACATTTCGTCACTGACTGATTTAGATCAAATAGGTAATAGCATGAACTTCGTATAAGATGTCCCACAAAATCCCAAAATTATTCAGTGTACATATTCGAATATTTTTCTCTATATCTTAAAAGAATTAATGATTCAACCATCGACTTCATGACATTCAACACATCATAAATCAAGATCATTTGAATGAAATGTTACTATAAATAATAATTTTTTCTCTAATTGAGGCTGAAGTAGATACCTGACTTGACTAAACAAATTTGTTGCTTTCCTGTAATAGCTTCACCATTAGTAGTACAATTACTGAGAAATTCTGAGTAAATCACCTATCGAAACATAACCAAAAAAATCCAGATTATCAGGTTTCAAATGAATTTTTGATAATTCATAGTGTTTAGCTAAAATTCATAATTTTCATAAGAGTATAACACCCCTTACCCGTATTAGACACCTGAACTGGGTACGAGGCATTATCGTACTTAACTCGCTCAATCATATAATATCGATCAGTAGAACTTCATTTCAAATTAAAACTTTTCATTCGAGACCATAAAGTATTTATTATAGGTCTACGAGACCATAAACTTGCACCCGGAATGATTCAGGACCAAACTAAAAACTTTTGAACACCTAGAAAAATTTGACACAAAACAGGGCCACACACCCGTGTGAAGGAAGGAACACGCCCGTGTGGCATATCACATGCTCGTGTTCTACACCCGTATGGATTTATTTTTTTTTCAATTTGAACTTATAGGGATTTTCACACGGCTTGACATAGCCCCATGTCTATAGCCCATGTCCCTCACACGGCCATGACACGCCCCTGTCTTCAGCCGTGTGTGGATACCTTGGCATTCTATTTATGACATCATCACCTCAATAAGGTCACACAGCCAAGGCACACGCCTGTGTCCTTAGGCCGTGTGTCAAATTAAATTTTTAATTTCAAGTATAGACTTCACATGAACCTGTCTTAGGCCGTGTCTCCCACACGGTCGTGTCTCAGCCAGTGTGTTGACTACTGGGTATTCTGACTTGTCAACCTAGTATGCATGGGGACACACGGCCTATCTACATGCCCATAGGGCTAACCGTGTGTCACACACTGCCTAGACACACGCCCGTGTGTCTACCCGTGTGGACAATTGTAAGGCTATCTATTAATCCATTTTCCACCCTACAAGCAACCACACTTATACAAAATCAATTCAACATACATCATGACCATAAGGCACTTCTAAGAACTCAAAATCAAAACACCCATACAAGCATGCACTTGATGAATTTCATCATCATTGAATATATGAACTTGTCAAGTATTGGTCAATTTCCAGTGACCATTTACAAACTGAATTGAATAACATCAGTAGCCAACACTTTGGCTAACATATATAACATAACAAAATGACCAAGTCCTATACATGCCATACTCAAAATAAATCTAACTTTGCTATACCAAATAGAGATTGATAGTGTGATTTTGAACTTCGATGTCGTACGATCCCTAAGTTAGCTAGGCGATACTACAAGGAAAAGGGAAATGAGAGGGGTAAGTATAAAGCTTAGTAAGTTTGCATGAAATAAATAGCAAAATAAAGGCTCATAATGTTATACATCCATTGCATTGAATAAAAACACAAAGTCTCAATCACAATGCCATAACTTACTCAAACTTACTATTACCCATTTACATGTCTTATCACATATAGTAAATATTTCTCGTGAATAACTCACATGTACCTATATCACTTCATCACATAGCTTTAGCACTAATCTCATCTCTATTATAAGCTTAACTATTTACCCCATTGAATCACTTGGGATACTCGAAGATACATAATCATCATCATTCACATAAATACGACTCCAATGCCATATCCCAGATATGGTCGTACATGGGGTCACCTCTAGATGCCATGCCATATCCCAGATATGGTCTTATACAGGATCTCATATCGATTTTCGGTGCCATATCCTGTATATGGTCTTATACAATTTTCATATTCGATTCCGATGCCATTTCCCAGATATGGTCTTATAGATTTTCATATTCTATGCTGATGCCATATCCCAGATATGGTCTTATACGGGATCTCAATTCAGTGCCGAGGCCATGTCCCAGACATGGTCTTACACGGGATCTTGCAAATCTCATGTCTCGATGATGATATCCTCTCACTTCTTAAAGTCCAACCGGGACTTCAACATCATAAATTTTCATCATTTTCTCACTCAACATCGTTATTCAATTTCATAGAAATAATATACAACATCACTAATATCAATCATTTTAAACTTAATAATATGATGTTCAATTTATAACACACAAACTTACCTCAATTTCAAAATAGGCCAATTTGCCTATCTAGTTTGGTACCTTGCCTTTTCCTCAGTCAAGGTTAATTCCTCGTTCTTCTTGATCTATAATAGCAAATTAGCTCATTTAATCATCACATTAATTAATGCATTTCAAAAATCATACTTTGGTAAAATTCCCATTTTACCCCTAGACTCATAAATTAATTCTAATCTAATTTCTTCCTTTAACGAGCCTAGGTGAACATTTATTTCTCTTATAGAAACTCTCAAATCTCATTATTTCACACATTTAACACCTATTTTACAACCTTTGCAAAGAGGTCCTCTTAGGTGTTTTCATAGAAACACCTTTCACAAAAGTTGTTTATCTAATAACTAAGACTCATTTTCTTCCATAAAAATGCAGCAAACAACATAATTGCTCACATGGAAAAACCCTAAACTTTCTACCTCTTTGCAAAATAGTCTCCTCTTTAGCTAGCTTAAGCTTTAGGGGTTCCAAAAGTACAAAAATTAACAAAGAATGGCCATTAAAGCACTTACTTGCAAGGAGAAAAGCTTGCTGAAATTTTTGAGCTCTCAAACCCCCTAGTTTGCTATCAGTGGAGAAGAAAAAAAGAAATGATGATATCTTTCCTTTCTTTATTTTATGATAAAAAAAATCATTTTAGTCACCAAATTTTCACCTAACCAACTGACAAAGTCTTTTCTTTGTCCCTATGGCTGGCCACCACCCTAAATAAGGCCTAATTGCCCATTAGGGACATCCAATTAATATTTCTTAGCTATTTGACACCTTTAGCTTGCAAAATAGAACTTTCGCACTTTATGCGATTTAGTTTTTTTTTTGAAATTAAGCATGAAATCGCTAAAATTAAAAGCACCAAAATTTTCATGCACCTATATAATCATGCTATAACTCATAAAATAACATTAAAATAGTTCTCTCCAACCTCAGATTAGTGGTTCCAAAACCACTGTTCTGACTACCCCCTAAATTGGGCTGTTACAAAGAGACTCTCAACTGATAAACAGTCCAGTTGTTCTGACTCGACTAACTTGTTGTCGCTCTATCTGGCTGGCATACCAAGGTTCTACATTCCAATTTATGAAAAGCTTCAAATAGTATCAATTAAATACAAGTGTGATTGCTGCTACTATCAAGATGATTTTAACCCATAATAGCATTTCTTGATTATCTCTAATATGGTTGATATATCCCTGTATCATGTCTTCTAAAGTATGAATTTCCCATTCTAACTATCTAACTGCTTGCCCGTGAATTCATAAAAATTATTCTCGAATCTAGAGATTAACTCAAATACATACAACTCAACTAGCTCTTCAAGTGAATAATCTGTTCTGACTAAAACAAACGAGTTGATTTTATCAACTTGATAGTAACAATTCAAATAATTTTTTTCTTCTTGTTGTCAAGATAATCCAGACATATAGTCTATCATAATTCCCTCATAATACCATTAACTCATGCGAAATATAACATCCAATTTTGACTTGTTGACACAATTCGAGATATTTGAATAATGAGAATTAAGGTGTAATGCTATGCTTGATCTTCCATCGTCAACACTTTTACTACAATTTATCCCTTCTTGAAAGCTAAAAGTTGAACATAATAAGACTATTCCCATAATTAACATCAAAACATTGAATTATACCGGAGCCACAACCATCAGATGACTTAGAAGTATTATTTTGCTCCTTCCACGATTATCTTCCCTCAAACAAACCACAGTGATCTAATAAGACAGGCGTTACAACCGTATAGATAGAATAATACCTCAAATACCAATAGTGCACTCTAAACCAAAAGAGAAAACCCAATATTGTTCTAATAACAACCAGTGCAACAACACGACTTCTAAAAGCTAAAATCTGTATCAACATGCTCACAAGATCCAAACAAAAATTATAACCGTATCAATTGTAATAACTCCAAGCCAATGTATATCCTTTGCACATGAACTATATATGATAAAGTAAATAATAAGAATGATAAGGAAACCAAGATAAAGAAGGCCAAGATGTA
The DNA here is from genome assembly GCA_025503065.1 of Gossypium bickii. Lineage (NCBI taxonomy): Eukaryota > Viridiplantae > Streptophyta > Magnoliopsida > Malvales > Malvaceae > Gossypium > Gossypium bickii. The sequence goes on along the minus strand of CP106714.1, from coordinate 25,704,613 downwards.
AAGCCCTACTAAACTCTCGAGAATATAACCCATTTCTATTCTATCTGAATATGCAAATTTATGAACCTTTTGGGCACACTTGTCTACATCCAAGTTATTTCTATTAAAGACCATGCGGTATAATAAGAACATATTGATTATAAAGGAAATTGACGATACCCCAAAGAAAAATCCAGAAGGAGAATATCGCTCAGGTGTACTAGAACCAGCTGTGACATAAACAACGTAAATTTCATACACCGAAAGTAGAGTAACAACTAGTAGAAGCAAAAAAATAACAACACATGATTCTTCCACCGAGTCCTCTACCAAAAAAATATATGAATAGAATGCCAAATATAGAGCAATGTTGACCATTATTCAACCAAACTAACTGTAACACCCCTAACCCGTATCCGTCGCCAGCATAGGGTTACAAAGCATTACCAGAATTTATAGAACAATTACAGATAATTCATGTCATTTATTAATCATATCCAAAAATAATCATACTGACCCTTGAATGGACCCTCGAGGCCCAGTTTAAGCATTAGAAATAAATCGGGACTAAATCAGGATCTCAGAGAATTTTTTGCAAAATTTTAAAATTTTTCTTTGATACAGGGGTCACATGCCCGTGTGAGTAGGCCGTGTGTCACAGGCCGTATGGGCATTCGATATGAAGCATACGGCCGTGTTCCAGCCCGTGTCCTTACTCGCGTAACTCTCTAACTTGGGTCACATGGCGAGCCACACGCCCGTGTGCTAGGTCGTGTGGTCAATTTAATTTTCAAAATTTAAGTGCAGGATTCACATGGCCAAGACACATGCCTGTGTTCTAGGCCATGTGTCACACACGCTGAGACACACGCTCGTGTCTCTGCCTATATGACTAATTTTGAGCATTCAGTTTCTAAATTTTAAGATGCAGGGGACACATGGCCAAACCACATGCCCATGTGCCTGGCCGTGTGTCACACACGGTCTAGACACACGCCCGTGTGTCAACCCATGTAGACAAAATAAAGCCATTTCCTAGATTTATTTCTCACCCAAATTTTTCCATTAACCTACAACAACACTTATACATATATAACAACCAATTCAATACATATTATCCAAGCCAATTGCAAGAATTATGTGTGATATATTATCACATACGTTCATGTATTTCCAAACTTACCTTATTATAAAAACTTTTATAAATACTTTAACTTACTCAACCATATTAAATTTTTATATATTATTAATGATATAACCTTATGATATATATATACCAAAACATACCATCACTAACCATTTTAATGGCTAAATTACAAACATCCATTTAAATGCAAACATTGGCAAAGTTAGCCAATACATGCCATTATACCAAAATAAGTTTACTATTTATACTAAAATGAGCTGGTGGACAGTGTGATGATGTTCCGATCGATCTCCAACTTTTGCGAGATTCTGAGCACTATAAAATAGAGAAACGAAAACCTAGTAAACATTTAATGCTTAGTAAGTTAGTATAACAGGAATTAAGCTTACCAATCATATTTATTTAAATAAGCATAAGATTAACATGTTTCCCAACAAATTGACAAGTTTTCGTAATCACATGTACTCAATTAAGCAAGTTAGTCACATATTTCACATGTACATTAAATAAACATGGATGAGCTCATCATGCTACAAACTTTCAGGTATTTCATAAGCATTTGAGACATAATACTTCTAATCTCTTAATTTCTCATATCATGAGTTTTACCCATTGAATTACTGAAATTTCGATGGATACTCAAGTAGTATATGTGAGGTATATAAATCAGTGATCTGTCAATTCATGTTCAAGGGTACCAGATAGGGCACATAATCAGGAAGTACATTCTCGAGACACATATATCAAGATGCTCAGATGAGCCATGTAATAGGACATTTATCCGAGCTAAATAGAAAACTCATAAGAGTTTAATCAAAAAACTCACAGAGCCTATCAAGTAACTTTGAAGAGTTATTATCAGGGAGCACCGGATAGCCATTTAACAGGGAGTTCTAGCGAGCCATGTTAGGAAGCTTAAAAAGAGCCTATATTAGGATGCTCACAAAGAGCTGCGGTAGTATGCAACACATACAAAATCACTACCGATCAAGATGCCCGCAGGAACTATATAACAAGATGCTCAAGAAGACTTTTAACAAGATGTTCGTCCAAGCTATAATGTTCGCAACATATGCAGGACTATAATTAGTAGGGCAAAATACTTTATCCATCGGATTTCATTATTTGAACGGAACTTATTATTTATCAAGAAAGTTCAGGCATGTGATTATTTTCATACATTAATCATTTATAAAATTCTCATAAGTACAACACTCAATTCAAACATATAAATATACATAATTAAGTTACACGAAATTACCTCGACACTTGTTCGTATTTAAAAATTTACTAATCTGACACCTTTTCTTTTTCTCGATCTAGTTTTGAATTTGAGTTATCCGAATCTATATGAATGAATTTAATCATCAATTTATTACATTTTTGGGAAATATTGTATCAGCCTCTAGAATACGGGTAGATCTGAGTAAGATTTCTGCTATTTAAGATTGGAAACCTCTAAAGAATGTATTAGAAGTTTGCAGTTTTTTTGGGATTAGCTGGTTAATATCGTCGATTTGTAAAAGGATTCTCGATGATAGCTACTCCATTGACTGAATTGCTTAAGAAAGATGTGAGATTCAAAATGGTCTGATAAATGTCAAAAAAGCTTTGATCAGTTGAAAGCCCTTTTGACTGAAGCTCCAGTGTTGGTACAACCAGAATCGGGCAAAGAGTTCGTGATATATAGTGATGCTTCATTGAATGGTTTGGGTTATGTTCTGATGCAGGAAGGCAAAGTAATAGCTTGTGCCTCGAGACAATTAAAGCCTCATGAAAAAAACTATCCAACTCATGATCTTGAGCTAGCTACGATTGTATTCACATTAAAGATTTGGCATCATTATCTTTTTGGTGAGAAATGTCACGTGTTTTCAGATCATAAAAGTCTGAAATACTTAATGACTCAGAAAGATTTGAATTTGCGACAGAGAAGATGGTTAGAGCTTTTGAAAGACTACGAGCTTGTGATAGACTATCATCCGGGTAAAGCAAATGTCGTGGTCGATGCTCTGAGTCAGAAATCATTGTTTGCATTGCATGCAATGAATGCTCATTTAGACCTATCCAATGATGGTTCAATGTTAGCAAAATTAGAAATGAAACCGTTGTTTTTATAAGAAATATGTGAAGCTCAGAAAGTTGATAATGAAATAATAGTGAAACAAGTTCAATGTGATTCGAATTATGATTCTGAATTTCGAGTTGATGCTGATGATTGCTTGAGGTTTCGAGATCGAATACGCGTTTTAAAAAACTCAAAGTTGATTCAGTTGATATTAAATGAAGCTCATAACAGTCTTCTATTCGTTTATCCGGGAAGTACAAAGATGTATCATGATCTGAACCAACACTATTGGTGGTCTGGTATGAAATAAGATATTTCTGACTTTGTTTCAAAGTGTTTAGTTTGTCAGCAAGACATCAGGCTCCATCCGATTTGTTACAACTAATTCTGATTCCTGAGTGGAAATGGTATAGAGTGACGATGGACTTTGTTTCTAGATTGCCTCTGACTCCGAGAAAGAAAGATGCTATTTGGGTCATAGTTGATCGATTGACGAAATCTGCCCATTTTATTCTGGTACGATCTGATTACACACTTGATAGATTAGTTGAGCTTTATATTTCTGATATTGTGAGATTACACTGAGTGTTGTTGTCCATTGTATCAGATAAAGATCCGAGGTTTATATTACAGTTTTGGAAGAAACTACAAGAAGCTTTGGGTACAAAATTTCATTTCAATACCGCTTTTCACCCACAAACGGATGGTCAGTCTGAACGGATTATTCATATTCTTGAGGATATGTTGAGAAGTTGCATCCTTGAGTTTGATGGTATGTGGGAACAACATTTGCCATTGGTTGAATTTGCGTATAATAATAGTTTTCAGTCAAGCATCAAAATGGCACCTTATGAAGTTTTGTACGGATGCAAATGTCGAACACCTCTGTATTGGACAGAACTCAGTGAAAATAAGATACACAGGGTCAATTTGATAAAAAACACTAAACGGAAAGTGAAAGTGATCCGTGATAGTTTGAAAGCAGCATCTGATCTTCAGAAGTCCTATGCAGACTTCAAACGAAAAGATATTGAGTTTGAAATCAGCGAAAAAGTATTCTTGAAAGTGTCTCCGTGGAAGAAAATACTCAGATTTTGACATAAAGGCAAATTGAGTCCGAGGTTCATCGGACCATATGAGATTATAGAGTGAGTTGGGCCAGTTGCGTACAGATTGTTGTTGCCATCTGAGCTAGAAAAGATACATAATGTATTTCACGTGTCAATGCTCCATCGATACAAATCTGATCCGTCGCATGTGATTACTCCGTCTGAGATTGAAATTCGCTCTGATATGACCTACGAAGAAGAACCGATCCGTATCTTAGCTCGTGAAATGAAAGAGTTGAGAAACAAGAAAATTCTGTTAGTGAAACTGTTGTGGCATCAACAGGGAGTGGAAGAGGAGACGTGGGAGCCTGAAGATTCAATGAGACAATAATATCCGAATCTGTTTAACGGTAAGATTTTCGGGGACAAAAATCCCTAAGGGGGGAGAATTGTAATAGTCTGGTTTAGACACTAGTCAAAATAGTGGTTTGGGGAGCACAAATTCGAGTTAGAATAATATTTTAATATTATTTTTTGTGCCTATTGTATGTGATTAAGCATGTGTCTATATTCTTAATTTGAGAAAAGGATTAAATTGAATAAATGGTAAAAGTAACCTATCATTTGATTAATGGCTAAATTGATGTGGCTTTTTAAGGTGGAGGCCTTCTGAGGTAATTAAACCATTATTATGATAGTGGATAGTTGTTGGACAAATATAACCTTGATGCATATATGTTTCTAATGTTAATTGATAAAGCGTAATATAGTAAAAAGTGTATTATTATGTTTAATATGATAAAATAACATGAAAATAAATCCATAATGTTCATCTTTACCACCGAATATTGAAAGGAAAAAAGGAGCTTGAGCTTGTTTCATTCGGCCATGGTTCAAACATAAATCGGGTATGGGTTTTTGATCAGTTTTTAATAATTTCCACGTTTCTAAAATCGTTGCTTCGTAAACTTCAGAACCCATGTCTAAATTTTCAGAATTGATGATGTTTTTGAAATGAGCCTTTGATGAACTCATGTGTTTTATGATGTTTGATGGTGAAAAATGAAACATATGTGTTTGATTATCATAGTTTGTTTTTGGAGTTTTATTAAATTTGAGTAAATTGGAGTAAATTAAAAGAATAGAATTTTGAGGGACTAAATTATGAAATAAATGAAATGTATGGACTCATTTGAGCATGAGTAAAATTTCGCTATGCATGGGTATCATGAAATTTGGTATATTTTGTGATTTTGTGAAATAGGGACTAAATTGTCCAAATGTGAAAATGTGAGGGCTAATTTGTAAATTGCCCTAAATGTGTGTTTTTGGATTGAATTGAATGTTTTTGTGAATAAAAGGGTTAAATTTGAATAGGTATAAATCAAGAACCGAATAAAACGGACTTAAATCATGGAAAGTCAAAAGTTATCGAATAACCGAATCCGATCGAATATCGGAATCCGAGGTAAGTCGATATACAAATAAATGTGTTTGAGTTGAATTATTTGTACATATATGAAATCTAAATTTCTATGAATATCCATTGAGATGGAACGTATAGGAAATTCGGGTTTATGCATATATCGACAAGTTATCAGTGTCCGAAAAGTCCCGTTTGAACCTAGGGATAGATAGGATAGTATATGTCATGACATAAGTGTCCGATATGTGATATCATGTAAGACCACATCTGGGACGTTGGCATTGATTCGTGATTTCGTGTAAGACCACGTCTGGGGCGTTGGCATCGATATGAGATTTACGTGGAAGACCATGTCTGGGACATTGGCATCGTATTTGATTTGTGTAAGACCCTGTCTGGGATAGTGGCATCGATATCTGAGTACATGTAAGACCTCGTCTGGGACGTTGGCATTGTACGATTATTCCGAGCATTCTGAGTATCCTACTAATTTTCGAACGGTTCAATAGGCAAGTTCGAGAAATGAACGACTATGTGAGTTGTATATCCGTTTCAGGTACACTTGAAAAGTACACTATGTGTGTATAAAAGGTAAGTGTCTGTATGAACTTACTAAGGTGAATATGTGTATTGAAACGATGAGATAATAAGTGAATGTATGCTTGAATGAGTTATGTGTATATGTCATATTTAAGTTGAAGAATGTGACAAGATATGGCTAAGCAAATGAGCCAAAGAATATGTGATGAATTAACAAAGGGGACCATTAATGTCACTGTATTATTATGGTTGTGTACATTTTATGCTAAATTTATTTTTATATGGCCTACTAAGCATTTGGTAAGCTTACTTTGTGTGTGTTTGTTCTGTTTTATAGATCATCGAAGCTACTGAAGGCTCGGGGACCGTCGAGGATCGTCATCACACTACTCAAACTTGTTTTGGTACCTTTGAAAAGTGTATATAGTTAAATATGGCATGTATAGGCTAGTCTTTTTGTTATATGTTTGAGATGAGTAATTAGCCATAAGATGTGGCTAGATAATGTTGGTATTATACATGAGTAATTTTGGTATATGACGCTTCATTTTGGTATGGATTCATAGTTTTGATATGGTCATATGAATGGTAAGTATAATGATGCAATATAAGAATATATGTTTGAAAAATGAAATGATTATATGCATGGTTATACATGAGAATTGGTTGTGAAAAATAGTATACGAATTGGCATGAATAGAAATGAGATGATATGATGTTCTTTTGACATGATTTTGGTTATAAATTGAGTATGTAAAAATGCTTGTTTGAGATTGTAGGAATGACCCAAGTGTGGGTGGCATTTCGGCCTTGAAAATGGCCTATATTTGCCCACACAGTTGAGCACACGGGCGTGTGGCTCGACCGTGTCCCTCGTGGTTGAAAGTCAAAACAAGTCATGATCGACCACAGGCTAGACGCACGGGCATGTGACTGGCCATTTGGTGAAGTTAGTATCGACCACGGGTGAGGCACATGGGCGTGTCCACGGTCATGTGGACTAGTCAGCATGTATGCCCTATTTTGACACAGCTTAGACAAAGGGGCTTGTTTGAAGGCCGTGGGAGGCACACAGCCTGCCCACAGGGCGTGTGACCTCTGCAGCCTTGAAAAAGTTTTAAATTTCTGAAAATTTCTGTATGTGTTTGGGTTAGTCCAGGCCCTATTCTAAAGCATGTTTAAGGTCTTATTAACCTATTTAAGGGACATTTCGATTACATAGGATGAATTATATTATAAAATGTCCGTAAAAGTTTTTGATCTATCCGGTAATGCCTTTAAACCCTAATCTGGTGACAGATTCAGGTTAGGGGTGTTACATTTGATTGGTATCAGAGCTACAGTTTAGTTTTTTCTCGGGCTAACATGGCGTGTAGGAGTCTAACTATATCTGAATTGTGATAGTGTGATGAATCCTGACGTGTAAAATGTGATTTTTGTATAGTAATGGATCCCGAAAGAGCCGTAGCTGACGGTGTTAAACGTAATGCGCCTGCTACCGCTCAAGGGACAGCTCCATCTAATTTGAGACCAGCTACAAGTGGTCAAAAGGGAGAAGCTAAACAAGTTTTCTTCCAAATGATAAGTGAGTGGTTCACTCAGTTCGTCCGACTGTTTCACAACCTCCACCCCCGTCTAATCCCACTCAGACTTCAGTTGTGCCTCTTATTATGAATTTGAATATGTTGAACAAGCCATCGGTCGATAAAATTCGTAAGTATGGAACTAAAGAATTCAAGGGCCACTAGTGATCACGATGCTGAAAAAGCCAATATTTGGTTAGAAAACACTATCTGAGTATTTGATGAGATCTCTTTGACTCTGGAAGAAAGTATTAAATGTGTTGTATCTTTGTTACAAGATGCGGCCTCTCAGTGGTGGAAGACTTTGATTTTTGTTGTTCTAAAAGAACAAGTTACATGGGATTTCTTTCAGATTGAGTTTCAGAAGAAATACATCAGTCAGAGATTTAAGAACGAGAGTTCGTACGACTAAGTTAGTATGCTTGGGAATGTGTATCGACTGAAGCGATAATGTGCAAAAGATTTGAAGAATGTCTTAATGAAGACAACCGTTTGTTAGTTGGGATTCTAGAGATAAAAGAGTTTATAGTGCTTGTTGATTGAGCATGCAAAGACGAGACATTAGGGAAAGACAAAAGCTAGAGATGTGAGAAAGAGATTTTCGAGCAAATTATTTCAGTCTGCTACCAAGAAATTTAGAGATGAACAAAATCGTTCGAGAGTTCATGTGGGACAATCGAATAGAGATCGAGCTAGATCATAGTTGAGCTCCAAAGCTCCAGCAACTTCGATGGCTAATGTTAGAAATGTCCGATCTGATCGACCTGTATGTAAGCATTGTGGTAAAAGACATCCGAGAAATTGTAGATTGAATGATTTAGCTTGCTTTAGATGTGGATCGTTAGATCATTTCATCCGTGATTGTCCAGAGTCTGTTGAATAAGAGATTGTTCAGAATCCGAGATTTGATAATGTTCTAGCGAGGGGTAGACTTTCTCAAAATACAAGAAATGTCATTGGTAGTCAGAGAACTACGAGAGACATTGTAGCAAGATCTGAATCTAGAGCGCCTGCCAGAGCGCATGCCATCCGAGCTCGTGAGGAAGCTTCATCTCCAGATGTTATAAACGGGTACATTTACTCTTTCTGATACTTATGTGATTGCATTGATAGACCCTAGTTCTACTCATTCGTACATATGCATGAACTTAGTATCCAGTAAGACTTTACCTGTAGAGTCTATTGAGTTTGTTATAAAAGTATCGAACCCCTTAGGTAAAAGTGTCCTGGTTAACAAAGTATGCAAGAACTGTCCGTTGATGTTTCAAAATATCTGTGTTCCTGCTGATCTGATGCTATTACTGTTTGATGAGTTTGACATAATTTTGGGAATGGATTGGTTGACATTGCATGATGCTGTTGTGAATTGCAAAAGAAAGATTATTGATTTGAAAAGTCAAAATGATGAAATAGTCTGGATTGAATGGGTTGCCTATTGTGATATCAGTAATGAAAGCTCAGAACTATATGAAAAGGGGTTATGAAGCTTATTTTGCTTATGTAATTGATTCGAAAGTGTCTGAAAAGAAAGTTGAATCAGTGCCTGTTGTTTGTGAGTTTTCTGATGTATTCCCTGAAGAACTACCTAGATTGCCTCCGATACATAAAGTTGAATTTGGTATTGATTTGTTACCGGGAACAGCTTTTATTTCATTAGCTCCATACAGAATGGCACCAACGGACTTAAAAGAGTTAAAATCACAGTTGCAAGAGTTGACTGATTTTGCCCTTGTGCTATAGCAAAATTACAATTTTGCCCATAGGCTCGTAAATATTTTTCAACATATTTTCTCATTAAAAAAGCCTAGCTGAACACTTATTTCTCTTACAACTACTCACAATTCCATCTATTTCATGCATTTATGACACAAATTCATTCTTTCCATTTAAGTCCTAATTAGGTGTTTTCATGCTAACACCTTTCACAAAAGTTGTTTTTCATCTCCCTAACATTCATTTTCCTCCATAAAAACTCAGCTAAAAACATAACCATTCTCATGGCAAGTCCCTAGACTTTCAACCATTTCGCAAATTAGTCTCCTCATTAGCTAGCTTAAGCTTTGGGGACTCCAAAAAACACAAAAATCATCAAAAATTATCAGCAAAAGGACTTACTTGCAAGGATAAGATGTAGCTAAAATTTTCAAGCTTTTAAACCCTTCTCTGAATGTAAAAAAATCGGTGGAAGAAGAAGAGAAGAGAAAAAGATGATAGTCTTTTCTTATTTTATCATATTTTAGTCAATTAGTCCCCAACTATCACCTAATTTGACTAAGATTAATGCTCTTGTCCCCTATGCATCCTATGGCTAGCCATTACACTCAAAAAAGGCCTAATTTCATGGCTTCTTCCAGTTCCCACATAGCTTCTTCTACACCGTGCTTTTTCCATAACACTTTTACTAAGGCTATGCCTTTATTCCTCAACTGTTTCACCTCTCAAGCCAAGATTTTAATCGGTTCCTCTTCATATGTCATATCTGGTCGTATCTCAATTTCTGTTGGAGGAATCACATAGAAAAGATCAGAGCGATACATTGACACATGAAACACATTGTGTATCTTCTCTAACTCTACCAGCAAAGCCAATCGGTATGCTACTGGCCCAATTCTATCAGTGATCTCATACGGTCCTATGAATCACGAACTCAATTTCCCTTTTCGACCAAATCTCCATATTTTCTTCCACGGGGAGACTTTCAGAAATACCTTGTCGCCCACCTTAAACTCGATTTCCTTTCTTTTCAAATCCACATATGACTTTGGTCAGTCTGAAGCAGCTTTCAGACTATCCCGGATCACTTTCACCTTTTCTTCAGTCTATCTAACCAGGTCAACCCCATGAATTTTCTTCTCACTAAGCTCGATCCAATACAAAGAAGTCTAACACTTACGACCATACTAGGCTTCATACGGTGCCATCTGTATACTCGATTGATAACTGTTGTTGTAAGTAAATTCAACCAAGGGTAGGTATCTTTCCCAACTACCTTCGAACTCTAGTACACAGCATCGGAGTATATCCTCTAAAACTTGAATTACTCTCTCGGACTGACCATCAGTTTGCGGATGGAGTGCGGTACTAAAATTTAACCTTGTACCCAAGGCCTCCTATAACTTCTTCCAAAACGTCGAAGTAAATCTCAGATCTTTATCCGAGATAATGGATACAGGCACTCCATGTAATCTTACCACTTTTGCAATATACAACTCGGCCAACTTATCCAGTGAATAATCAACATGCACCGGTATAAAGTGAGCCGACTTCGTTAATCTATCAACAACAATCCACACAACATCTTTCTTTTTCGGAGTCATAGGCAACCCCATCACCAAATCCATGGTGATCCGATCCCACTTCCACTCGGGAACCATCACTGGCTGAAGCAATTCCAAAGGCACTTGATGCTCAGCTTTCACTTGTTGACAAATCAGACATCTTGTTACAAACTCAGAGATGTCTCTTTTCATGCCTAGCCACCAATAAAATTTCTTAAGATCGTTGTACATTTTCGTACTGCTCGGGTGTACTGACCAATAACCATTATGTGCCTCATTTAAAACTTTTTGGATCAACTCATCATCTCTGGGTACACAAATTCTATCATGAAACATCAAACAACCATCCGAACCCACTCGAAAATCAAAATCATTTCCCGATTCACACTAAGCTCTCTTAGTTTGCAGCTCGTTATCATTCTTTTGAGCCTCACATATTTGTTGAACATATAGTGGCCTAACTCTCAACTCGGCCAATATAACAGCAGCATCAGACAATGCCAAACTCGTGCTCATAGCTCTTAAAGCTTACAGAGATTTCCTACTCAGGGCATCCGCAACCATATTTGCTTTTCCCATATGGTAATCAATTACTAGTTCATAGTCCTTCAATAATTCGAGCCACCTTCGTTGCCGCAAATTTAAATCCTTTTGATCCATCAAATACTTCAAGCTCTTATAGTCTGTGAAGATTCGGCACTTCTCACCATATAAATAATGTCACCAAATTTTTAACGTGAAAACAATCGCAGCCAACTCCACGCCATGAGTCAGATAATTCTTCTCGTGTGGTTTTAGCTGCCTCGGGACGTAAGCGACTACCTTACCCTCTTGCATCAACATACAACCAAGACCATTTAACGACGCGTCACTATAGACCAAAACTCTTTCCCTGACTCAGGTTGTACTAAAATCGGTGCCTCAGTCAACAATGTTTTCAATCTCTCAAAACTCTATTGACATTTCTCAATCCATTCGAACTTAACATCATTGTGCAACAGTTTCGTCATCGGGATAGCAAACATGGTGAATCCCTTCACAAACCATCTGTAATACCCCGCTAAACCCAAAAAGCTTTTGGCTTCTGACATGTTTCTCAGTGGTTTCCACTCCACAATAGCCGAGATCTTACTCAGGTCAACTCTAATACCATCACCTGACACAATGTGTCCTAGAAATCCGACCTCTCGGAGCCATAACTGCTTGTCTCTTCAAGTCCATAAGACAATTCTCAGATGCTCCGCATGTTCACTCTCATCCCGATAATAAATCAATATATCATCAATGAAAACAACCACAAACTTGTCCAAATACGGTCAGAAGATACAGTTCATTAAATCCATAAAAATCGTAGGAGCATTTGTTAAACCGAACGGCATGACCAGAAACTCATAATGGTCGTACCTCGTCTGAAATGCAGTTTTTGGCACATCTTGCTCCTTAACCCTCCACTGGTAATAACCAGACCGTGGGTCTATCTTGCAGTTTTTGGCACATCTTGCTCCTTAACACCGTAGTTCCCTTCAGTTGATCAAATAGGTCGTCTATCCTTGGTAAAGGATACTTATTTTTCACTGTCACCGTGTTGAGTTGTCTATAATCTATACACAATCTCATTGACCCGTCTTTCTTCTTTACAAATAGTATCGGTGCACCCTTCGGTGAATAGCTCGGTCTCGTAAAACCCTTATTCGTCAACTCTTGCAACTGAACCTTCAGTTCTTTCAACTCTAAGGGTGCCATCCTATACTGAGCAACCGGAATAGGTGTCGTTCCCAGAAATAACTCGATTCCAAACTTGACCTCTCTAACTAGAGGCAATCCAGGTAACTCTTCAGGGAATACATTCGGATACTCACATACCACCGGCACTATTTCAAGCTTTACTTTAAAATCTTGAGTATTCGGCATAAAAGCGAGATAGGACTCGCATCCCTTTCTCAAATATTTCTCAGCCACCAAGGAAGAGATCATCATCGGTAAACTATCAGACCCACATGATTCAACCCGAATAAAATCTCAATTTTCACATTTCAATTCAATAAATTTATTACCAGAGTTCACTAAAACACTATGGGTAGTCAACCAATCCATACCAAGAATCAAATCAAATTCATCAAATGGCAACAACATAAATTTGCCGGAAAATAATGACTCCTAATTGTCAGAGGACAATTCCTACACACCTTGTCAACTAACACATGTTTACCTAACGGGTTCGACACCTTCACCACAAATTCTGTAGACTCAATAATCATACTCACACGAGATGCCAATTTCATGCAAATATAAGAATGGGTAGTCCTTGGATCAATCAAAGCAATAACAGAGGTGTCATCAAAAGAAAAAGTACCCGTTATTACATCTGGATATGATGCCTCTTCGCGAGCACGAATGGCATAAGTCCTTACAGGTGCCCGACCTTCCGGTACCAGAGCAGAGTCTCGTGATGCACCTCTACCACTAGTCCCACCTCCCGGGTTCTTTTGTGGCCTACCCCTAGAAGATGTACTACTTGATCTTATCTCTTTCTGCCACTCCTTGTCATCCTTCTCAGGGTAGTTTCGGATGAAATGGTCGGGGGAACCACACTTATAACAATTCTGATTGTTTCCCCAACACTGCCCAGTATGATGTCTGCCATAACTTGGGTATTCCGGTTTGGACTTTCGATTGCCCACACTTGCCATCGAAGTGAATTAAACTTTTGAACCTGAGTACCTGTTGCCTCACTCTCTTTGCGAATACCCAACTGATGTAGTTGTCCGAGGGTTCACTTCCTTGGACCTCTTCGATTGAACTTGATAAGATTTACTCATGGGCCTTTTTCTTTCATCCCGGGCCTCACTCACGGCTTTCCTCTTTTCCTTACTCAATTCTTCGGCCTCACTGGTCCTATCCACCAATACCACAAATTCTTTTAGCTCTAAAATTTTGACTAAAAGTCTGACATCTTCACTTAGCCCATCTTCAAACCTCTTGCATAAGATAGCTTCTGTTGACACACATTCTTGCGCGTACTTACTGAGCTTAACAAATTCACGCTCATATTCCGCCACAGTCATTTTTCATTGCTTTAACTCAAGGAATTACTTCCGTTTCTAGTCAACAAATCGCTGACTTATATACTTCTTTCGGAACTCCTCCAGAAAGAAGTCCCACGTTACTCTCTCCTTAGGAACCACTGATGTCAACATTTTCCACCAATGGTATGTCGAGTCTCTCAGGAAAGAACGGCACATTTTAAGCTCTCCTCATGTGTACAGGAGAGTTCATCAAATACTCTCATCGAGTTCTTAAGCTAGAACATTGCCCTCTCATGGTCATCATCTATATTAGCTTGAAAGTCCTCAGCCTCTTGCTTCCGAATTTTGTCTACTAGGGGCTTAGTTGTCCTCACTAATTCTATACCTTGAGAAGCCATAGGAACTAGCTGAGGTATAGAAAGGGGTGGAGGAGGTTGAGCATTGGTGCTTGCTTGTAAATATTTCGTGTATCAGTTACTCATCATTTGGAGAAAGGCTTCCCGAGCCTCTTCTACCACACCCCTAGTCTCGTGTCCACTTTGCACAGGCGCGGTCCCTTGCGCGGGAGCAGGCGTATTACTAGCTACGTCATCATAGCCACTTGATCGAGATCTATTTACTATATAAAACAAAGTATAAAATTGTTAGAAGCCACCACACTATCATCATACGCTTATGGCATGTGTAGCTAGACTCCCACACACACTATGGTAGTCCGAGAACAAACTAAACCATAGCTCTCATACCACTAAATATAACACCCCTTACTCGTATTCTATGTAGGAATCGGGCACTAGGCATTACCAGACTTAATCTACTTACTCATGCAACTTCAATCCCAACTTGATATTTCTTTTTCATCATCACAACACACCTCATTAAGGACCTACGAGGCCTTAAACATACCTACGAGGGGTTTCAAAACCCAACTGGAAACTTTTGTGATCTTAACAATCTTCACCTATACAAGGGCCACATGCCCGTGTGAAATGGGACACGCTCCGTGTGGGCAGGTCGTGTGGTTACACACGCCCATGTCCCTACCCCGTGTGGGATTTATTTTCATTTCGAACCTACAAGGGTTTTCATACTGCCTAGACATGCCCGTGTGCTTAGCCCATGTGCTCCACACGGCCTAGACACGCCCGTGTCCTTGCCCCGTTGTAAAAACTTGGGTATTTTGTTTGTAACGTTAACAGCCTTATAAGGGTCACACAGCCTAGGTACACGCCTGTGTGGCTAGCCCGTCGTCGACACTGACTTACAACACCAACATGCAGGGGACACACAGCCAGGTCACACGCCCATGGACTGACCGTGTGTCACACACAGCCTAGACACACACCCGTGTGCCTACCCGTGTGGACAAGAACAAGGCTATTTGCCAAGCTCCTTTCACCCCTCTAGCTCATACAACATGGATCCATTCAACATATCATCAAACAACTCATATTTTGCAATCTAAATTTCCATGAATGACTATATCTTTTCATAAATGACAAGGTGAGCCATCAACCATGGCAATATAAAAAATAGTTTGTCTTAAAAAAGGATTAACACACTTTTGGCCAAAATAACAAAATAATCTAACTAGTCTAGCCCCTATACATGCCATACTCAAAATCATTAAGTTTAGATATACCGAGGTGTGCTGATAGTGTAGGCGATCTTCTAGTTATCCACGTCTCCCAACTTGGCTCTTAAACTCTATAAGACAAGGGAAAAGAAAGGGGGAGTAAGCTTTAAGCTTAGTAAGTGTACATGTAAACAATATAACATTATAGTATGTGCTAAACAATTATATAGCATTACATACTAAATGAGAAACAATCCACATTCGTAATCACGCTTACTCATCTCTTCCATGTCCACATTCCAACCATATCACAAGCTTAATGTATACATTCATTTGCATGCCTCCCTGCACTTAATACCACAATGTCACATAACACAACACATCAAAATCTTTCAATCAACTACTCATAATCAAATTACTCGATGGTTTCGCACTTAGCCCACCATCAGTCTTTATTAGGGTGGTATCGCACATAGTCCACCAATGAGGTTAGTTACAGTGGTATAGCACATAGCCACCAAACGATAAATAGACGATCGTATTGCACACAGCCCATCATAATAAACTATTAAGGTGGTATCGCACTCAGCCCACCGTCAAGTATTGATATTACACATTTACATATCTATTTCATCATTCATACAGAAACTATTCAATAACTACCACATTCAATCCACTTGAATCATACATGTTCTCAATTGTGCCATGCACTAATTAGCAACAACAATGTATATCTAAAATGCATCGTTTACACATAAACTTACCTCGGTGCAAAACACATCAACTAACGGTTTAATCAGTAACCTTACCTTTTCCCTAGTCAAGGTAAATTTCGCGCTCTTCTTGATATATAACAATAAAATTCATTTATTTAGATCATTCTATGATCATAATGCATCAAAATCTACACTTAGGAAAAAATAACCATTTTGCCCTTGTGTTATGGCAATATTACGATTTTGCTCGTAGGCTCGTAAATCATTTTTCAACACATTCCTCATTAAACAAGCCTAGCTGAACATTTATTTCTCTTACAACTACTCACAATTCCATCTATTTCATGCATTTATGACACAAATTCATTCTTTGCATTTATGTCCTAATTAGGTGTTTTCATGCTAACACATTTCACAAAAGTTGTTTCTCATCTCCCTAACATTCATTTTATTCCATAAAAACTCAACTAAAAACATAACCATTCTCATGGCAAGTCCCTAGACTTTCAACCATTTCACAAATTAGTCCCTCATTAGCTAGCTTAAGCTTTGGGGACTCCAAAAAACACAAAAATCATCAAAAATTATCATCAAAAAGACTTACTTGCAAGGATGAGATGTAGCTGAAATTTTCAAGCTTCCAAACCCTTCTTTGAATGTAAACAAAATCGGTGGAAGAAGAAGAGAAGAAAAAAAGATGATAGCCTTTTCTTATTTTATCATATTTTAGTCAATTAGTCACCAACTATCACTTAATTTGACTAAAATTAATGCTCTTGTCCCCTATGCACCCTATGGCCAGCCATTACACTCCAAGATAGCCTAATTTCACTTTAAAAACCTCTAAATTACATTCTATAGCTATTAGGTACCCCTACCTTATAAAATAGAACTTTTGCACCTTATGCGATTTAGTCCTTTTTCATAATTAAGCATGCTATTGCTGAAATTAAAGCACCAAAATTTCCACATAGCCATATATTATAACCATAACACATAAAATAGCATCGAAATAATTTTCCCTAACCCTAGCTTAGTGGTCTCAAAACCACTATTCTGACTAACCCCAAAATCGGGCTGTTACACTACAGGTGCAAGAGGTGCTGGTAGTACCACTTCAAACTGAGGTTACTGAGGTGGTGGAACTTGAGCTGCTCCCAGCTCATAAATTGTTCAAACATTTTATTCATCATCATGAAGAAGACATTTCCAAAAGCACTTTCAACTGCACCCAAATCACTTGTAGGAGCCTACCCTTGTGCTTGAGGTACATGGCTCTTCATCTCTTCACTCGTTGCCTCCCTTAAACTTTATGACATTTTCTTTAATAGCTACAAAAAAACTTAAATTAAATTAATTTACAAGGACTAAGCCAGAGATGTATCATGCATAGTGAGGCGTGACTTAGCCTTCAGTTTTTTGAGAACCGGCTCAACCTTAACTCTGATACCAAAACTTGTCACACTCTCTACTCAACCCGATCACCGAATCTGAGTGTGGTGTGTCACAACTTAAAACCATACAAATTTGACAAAACACTTGAAGTTTATAAAAGCTTCAAGGTCTTGGTGTAAAACCCAATATAACAATAATAAAACAATCAAATCAATATTGTGCCAAGTAAAACATATTTAGGCAAACATTTGGCGGAAGCCTTATAAAAGTTGATAAGGTTAAATAAAATGCGAGATAAATTATTTCTCTAACAAAAGTTTCAAGTGCATCATTGGCGGTTAAATATCATTTAAGACAGTTTGGCATGAATGCCCAAAAGTTGATCTCATAAACCATAATTAAATATGATTTAACATATATTTCTAGGGTACCTAAAATTTCTCATAAAACAGTGTTTTGCTGAAAGATGTAATTTATTACAAAAGTTGGTTACGAAACAGATCTACATGTGACCCTTCCAGAAGGTTATGCATGAAACGAAAATAGACAAGTGGCTCACTATCAATAGCAACTTTGGCACAGTCCCCTTCTACAGTATCTCTTTCTTATATCAACATGTCTGAGAAGGAAAGGATAACAAAGTAAGTTCAAACGAACTTAGTGAGTTTCATAAACAAAGGAAACACAAATAATGTATATGGTTACCACTGGTAGACAAGCATTAATACCCATAATGATACTCAACCTTTCAAAGAGGTTCAGACGTACAAATCATAATATGCCCCATGGCGTCCATGGAATACAGACATACTTGATCCCCAACTTAACACGACACATAGGTGGTCACTATCAACCATCTTAATCATAACTCATATAATAAGTACAATTTACACACAACCCATTCTTATGTCAGCCTCGTACCCAAAATTTGGAATCAAGATCATTCCAATCAGATGTATTCATATGCATATATCCCCTTAACTTCTCATATCATTTCTGTTTAGTTGAGCATGTTTTCTCGTTATTTGTCAGTCCAGTTTGCAATATAGCTTCCTTGTCGGTGGCATCACAAACATAAGCCCTTTCATTCATCACATATCATATTTCATATATAAATGGTATTAGGCTCATACAATAAAGAGGGTATTTTACATCAAAACATGAACTGACCAGACTCACGCTGATAATGTTGGTTTAACACCACAAAACCAAACACCACATATGACGTTATTGGGAGGAAACACTTACCTTTCACAATTTAGATGGTAAGAAGATTTATAACATACGAAAGTAAGAAGGAATTCACCAAAAAATCTAGTATTGTAATCTACTCCATAGGTCCTTTGCCTTTATTTCTTGGACCTTCGTTAACTTCTTGAGCTAAAAGAAAGACAAATATATCTATCAAATCAATAAACTATTGAAATTGAACATGCTTGCATAAATCGATAACTTTCAACCCAAAATCAAGACGTTTCCTTCCTCATGAATAGTTTTAAAACCTATGCATGTATTACTGTAAACACGTAAATTCCTCCGATAA
Organism: Gossypium bickii; assembly: GCA_025503065.1. Classification (NCBI taxonomy): domain Eukaryota; kingdom Viridiplantae; phylum Streptophyta; class Magnoliopsida; order Malvales; family Malvaceae; genus Gossypium; species Gossypium bickii. The sequence goes on along the minus strand of CP106714.1, from coordinate 25,685,287 downwards.
TAACCTAAGGGTTTACGAAAAATTACCAGTAAGTTGCTACTAACAATGGTGTTAATTAATCTCTGAGAACCTTCTTCATTTGGAGCCTTCTACCTTAAGGTTTTTCAAAAACTTATACGATAATTAGGGGAAGAAGATGTATATGTAACACATGTTGGCAAATGATATCCTTATATACCCATGCAACAGAGACAAGGTGTAGTGGAAAGATCAGAAAAATCCCACTATCGCCCTTGATTCCCATGAATAAACTTACTTATTAATTTTGAAGTCTAACCATCTACAATATCCTAGTTCAGTTTTAATTAGGTCTCAACTAAACCCCAACATTACTTACTAAACCATCATAATCATGTTAAACAAAGAAATAAATCAAGTTTGCCCAAAACATCTGGGATTGGAGGACAACATAACAGAAAAGTCTGTCAATCCTAGAGTTCACCAAAACTTGGAGTTCGCCATATGGTGAATCCCACAGAATACGCCACCAACAAAGATAAATATTTCACTAACTTACTCATTTTCTACCCTTAGTATAAACGACATGAATGTCAAACAGTGACTCGATATAGGCTTAGTTTAGCAATGCTTCTCAAAAGTGCTTTTAGAAAAAATCATTTTTGGGCAGAAGCTAATATTTTCGGTGTTTAAAAAAAGTGCTTTCGGGCCAAATTTTTATCTTGGGAGAAGCATTTTTTCTCTCAAGAAGTAGCTTGTTTAAGGGTGCTTTTGTCTCAAAAGTGCTTTTTTGTCCTAAAAGTGCTTCTTAGAAGTAATACTAAACACACCTATAGTCTTTGCTGGGCAGGCTGCCACATAAAAATTGACAAAACATATAAAAAAAAACTTGAGTTACTTGAGAATAAGCTCCTTAAGTGTATTGGAGAGCCTAATTTGACATATCAAATTATGATAGATCAAATCTCTTGAGTCAATTTGTCTGACAGAGACAAGGTTTTCGCCAACAACATTTGGAGGGAGTTGTTCAGGAAGCTTGGTACTCGACTTAATTTATCCACTACATACTACCTTAAGATAGATGGTCAAATAGAAGTTTTGAATCGATGCTTGGAGGGGTACCTTAGGTGCATGTCAGGTGAGAGACCAAGTGACTAGTTTTTATGGTTACCTTTTGCAGAATGGTGGTATAGTACCATTTACCATTTATCTATCAAATGCATACATTATGAAGCCCTCTATGGACAAGACCCCCTCTCCATTTACCATATTTAGTTGGTTCTTCTCTTGTAGCTACAGTGGGCTACAACTTTCAACACCAAGAGATAGCTAGACAACTTCTCAAGTTCCATTTGAAAATAAATTTAGATCAAATGAAACAAGTGGCTAATAGAATAAGGTCTAACAGAATTTTTTAAGTGGGAGATATGGTGTATTTGAGGATCTAGCCTTACAAATAACATTCCATGAGAAGGATCTTGAGCCAGAAACTATCTCCCAAGTACTTTGGACCCTACCTTGTGGAAGCCAATGTGGGAAAGGTGGCTTACAAATTGTCATTGCCAGAACGATCATGAATTCATTCCACGTTTCACGTGTCCCAACTTAAGAAGAACATTAGCAAGGGTCCCTGTAGCTCTGAGTTGCCACTGGTAGGGACAGATGGGGCTCTTCTTAAGGTACCAATTTGAGTTACTAAAAGGCGTATGGTGAGAAAGGGAAATCATGCTACCCAAAAAGGTGCTAATGGAGTGGGCCGACAACTTCCCTAAAGACTCCACATGGGAGAACTTGCCGACTCGTCAATAGAGATATCTAACATTTGATCTTTGGGGACAAGGATTAAGTTCGAGAGGGACTAATTGTTATGGAATGTAGCATCAACTGTAACAACCTAAATTTTGGGCCTAGTAGAATTGGGCCTATTAGGCCTTGGACATGGGAGCATTTAAAATTTTTGAGAACAAGAAAATGGCACAATTGAATGTTAGATTTGTTAGGTTAAGGGGCTTCTATGAAGTCCTGGGTTCAAGCCATGTCTTATGGAAAATTTTTATTCTCAGCATTAGGGGAACCCTGACTCCAGGTTGTAAGCCTTTTAAGTAATTGTGATTAAAAAGAGACACAAAGAAAGCCTGTAGTGGAGTGGTTGTGGCGTCACAGGTGTGGCAAGGAGGACAGAGGTTCAAGTCTTACTGTATGCAAAAGGAATTATTTATTTTACTCTTGTGTGGCCAAGAGTTTGTGTTGGAGACTTTGAATTGGTCAAGTGAGTGATTTAAGGAGTGAATTGTGTAGAGATAAGGGGGAGAAAATCATGGACTTTGGGTGAGAAGGTGTTGGCCAAATATTGGGTTCTTTGGGGTGTGCATTCGGCACTTTGGGGATTCTCTTGTGGTTGTGCCGAATTAGTATAGGAGCATTATGGGTCTTTTTTTAGTTCTCATTTTTATTTCGGAAGCTTTCTTCTTGAGTATTGTTTTCTCATTCTTTTGGTGCATTTTTTACCTTTCGGGTCCTTCTTTATTCAACTTTATTTCTCAATTGTTTGTTTACTTTTGCCGAAGCACAGAAACCAAGTGTTGAATTCTCTCTTGAAACCTTTCTCCCTTTCTTCTCCTCTTCTTGATCTTTTTCCCCTCTTCTTGCGTCTATTCTCAAACTCTAGCCGAATTTTCTATTTTCTCATACTATCCCCTTCTGAGTCGAACTACCTTTTTCCCCAACGCTAGTTTCCTTTGGTCATAAGGAGTGCAGAAGCTGGATACCTCTACTCTCTCGCTGTCAACTATTGTTGAATCTGTTCTCTCTTTCTCCTTTCATAAAGCTGTGATTTTCTTCTCTGTTTACCGAGATCGAGAGTAAGTAATAGTGATTCTTTTATTTAGTTTTCATTACTGGTATTATTTTTTTCATTTCTGCCGAATCTCCCCTATTCTCTCTTAGTCTGATGGTGGTTGGTACCTAGGGTTGCTCAATGTTTGATAGAGGGGCAAGTGACCTGAAGCAATCGACATACTACTTTTGGTTCTTGACCAAAGTAAGTGTTCTTGCCTTGTTTTGGTTAGAGGCTGAATATTCCTGATGACTCTGTCAACTGTCAAGTGTGGTTTTAACTATATAGTTATAATCTCTTTTAATAAGGTTTGTTTAATGCAGAATTCGACAAGAGGTTTAATAGTTGCTAACAGTTGGGGAGGATTTAGCAAAGTTAGTTCGATTGAGGTGCGGTGCTAGGGATTCTTAGTGCAATTCGTAACAGGTGTGTACACATACCACCCAAACCGTAGATCGGTAAATGCTGGAATGCCGGAATGCCAAAAAGACAAAATACCGGTGAATGATGCCACATGAGCGTGCGATTGCACGTGTGGTAGACTAAGCCCACGAATATGGGCGTAAGATGGTTGAGGCCACCATGAGCATTCTCATGGGCTTAGGTCGTTATGGGCCGCGTTGGGGCCGGAATGGCTGTGTGGGCCGAATGGGCCTGTGGGCCCCACACAAATTAAATTTGCATATTGTGGTAAATTTTAGACCAACCTGTGTAGTCCACATGGCTAGGGTCATTTTTGAACAATTGGTCGTGTGGGCCCATTGGGCTGGTGGGCCCCACTTGGATAAAATGCATGTTGTATGGTTTCTATTGGTTTGAACTGTGCTGTTCGTATAGTCGAGGCTATTTCTTGGTTAACCTGGCCACACGAGAGTATGGGCCCATGTCGGCCGAGTATTGGGCTTTGGGCCCAATTACACCGTTTTGACGATATATGTTATCTGTGTCGCTCGAGGCCACTGTAGACCCTCGGGAAGGTTGTAAAATAACTAAAACACCCCTACAGGGTAAAATGACCATTATACCCCTGAAGGGTAAAATGAATAAAATGCCCCTACATGTTTGATGATTGTTATTGTATGCTATTTATGATATGGTTACATCCATGTGATATTATGTTGCATGGGGTTGGGTTATGTGATTGGAGGAAGTATTCTGTTGTAGCATCACTGCTGCATATTTCTGATGGCTATTAGCCTACCGTCCTGGTAGCTCTGCTGCAAATTCTGTTTAGTGCCACATCGGTACTATCATGTGGTGTGTAAGGATGGGTAGGTTGATATTGTGTCCCCACATGGTGTGTAGGATTGGACAGAGCTGATGTGTAGAGGCTGGATGGATAGGGTTTATGCATGCTTGATCATTCTGATTCTGTTCTATTTAGGGCTAAGGCCCATACTGCATTTGATCTGTAATGGGCTTAGGCCCAGTTAGACACTGCTTCTAAGATGGGCCCAGGCCCAAACTGTTCTAATTGATCGCTATTTTTATTTGCGGTGCACATTGAGTTTGTGTAAACTCACCCAATTGTTTAACTGTGCAGGTAATCCCCATACATAGACGGTTCGGAGTTGCAAGGGACTTGGAGATGGCCACACATTTAAACTTGCTTTGGATTTTATTTACCTTATTTATTATTTTTGGGTTGTAATCAGGCCTTTCTAATTTCTGGGTTTTAAATTTGGAATCTTATTTATAGGTTTATAATTTCCTAGAAGTGGAACACCAAAACAACAACTGTTTTTCAAAACATCACGTTTCCGCAACAGTTTTAAATTAAGCTTTCGCAACAAATAAAGTTTTAAAGGTAACAATGTTTTACAAGAGAACGACTTTTAATAAACCTCGTTTTAAAAACTAGCAAAAAAAATATGAGGTTTTAAATAGCGGAAAGTTCTATTTGTAAGAAGGGTTGTTCAATGAAAACCTGGGTTTCGAAAAAACACTCCAATGTGACACACTGATTCAGACCTAACGTTTAGGCTGAGTTTGGGATGTTACATTTAGTTGTATTAGAGCAAAGTTCAAAACTTGGGTTGGGAAATGGGCTTCTAGCCTTTGGGGATTCCAAAATCTCTTATAAACGATTTTGAAGGATTTTTGAAGTAAGGATTTTGTGGTATGGCACACTAAGTCTTCAGCACTAGACCAAGTAAGTTTTTCTTGATGTTGAAATCTATTTTAAATTGATATACTGTGGATAGTTACTGGGCTTAGTTTAAAGGATAGACTATATTAAGACTTTTAGCTTGAGTAAAACTGAAGCCCGTAGGAGGCTAAAACTATAGTGAGCCTACGACTGCGTAAAGAACTCATAACTGCTATTTTCTTAAAACATCTTCTTAATTATTGGAATTATAAGCTAAATTGCATAAAATTTTTAATACAGTCTTTATGCGACGTGATAATGAGCACTAGAAGGGGTACAAAAGGTCGCGGTAGAGGCGGTGGTGGTGCTAGGGCTGGATCTTCGGCATCAGGCTAGAAGCCCAATATCGAGGTGAGAGAAGCACCGGCTTCACCGGTGGTTGAGACAAGGTCGTTCGATCGAGCTGTTGGGGATGACGCACTGTCTCAGGTAATGCTTCGTATTTTGGAAAGAGTTGCTGGGTTTGTTAGGTCTAATACCGTTATTGGAGGCGTGGGTCAGTTACAAAATGACTCCGGTCAAATAGAGCCGAGATCTTCAGGGGAGTTTTTGGGGTGGGCGTAAGTGTGGCGGAGTATTGGTTGGAGGCCACCGAAAGAATTATGGACGACCTCGACTGTACGCCGGAATAAAAGTTGAAGGTGCCATGTCCTTGCTGAGGGATGAAGCCTACCAGTGGTGGCTTACGATAAAAGAGGGTACCCCATCTGACCGATTGACCTAGGAATTCTTCAAATCCACATTTCAGGGAAAGTATATGGGCGCTAACTATGTCGACGCTTGTAGGAAAAAATTTCTGAATCTAGTTCAAGGTGATAAGTTTGTGGCTGAGTATGAGGCAAAATTTTTGCGACTTAGCCGGTATGCTCAAGGAATTATGGCAACGGAGTATGAACGTTGTGTTCGGTTTCAGGACGGACTCAGAGACAGTCTCCGAATATTGATAGCTCCACAGAGGGAGTGAGACTTTGCTGTGTTAGTAGAGAAAGCTAAGATTGTTGAGGAAGTGAAGTGCGCAAAGCACCAAAATAGTGAGAAAGACAAAGGGAAAAATATAAGGGATGCAGAGCCTGCCGGTTTCGAGCAGAGGCCTAGGAAAAGTGCCAGAGTTGATGGGCTAGTCATAGCTGGCCCCTCTGTCGCTACTGATAGGTTGCAACCTTGTGCTGAGTGTGGGAGGAGTCTTCCTCGGGAATGCTGGAAAAGCATGGGAGCCTGTTTGAGGTGCGGATCGATGGAGCATCGTATCGAGGATTGTCCACGAAGACTAGTTCAGGTGCAGGCTACTAGAGCGGGTAATATACAGCCACCAAGGGGTGGTCAGCAGCCGCCTAGAGACCATGGTCGGGCCAGGGATAGAAACGGTCTGGGTCGTGGAGCTCCAGGCAGAGTTGTTGGTCATGTGAAGGCGAGGCAACCAGCTTTGGTTTATGCAGCACGTCGCCGAGAGGACGGAGATGCTCTAGATGTGAATACTAGTACATACTTTACCCATGGTGTACTATTTACCTAATTTGCAATTAAGATTAGAGTGCGCAGTAAAAGGGTAGTGGTGTAACCTGTGCTGTGCGGTTATTAGATAGTTGGAAATTTTGAGGATGAAATTTCTTTAAGGGGGTAGAATTATAATAGCCTGAATTTTGGGCCTAGTAGAATTAGGCCTATTGGGCCTTGGGCATGGTAGCGTTTAAATTTTTTTAGAACAAGAAAATGACACAATTGCATGTTAGATCTGTTGGGTGAGTGATTTTGGTAGGTTAAGGGGCTTCTATGAAGTCCTGGGTTTAAGCCATATCTTATGGAAAATTTTTATTTTTAGCATTAGGGGAACCCTGACTCCAAGTTGTAAGCCTTTTAAGTAATTTTGATTAAAAATAGACACAAAGAGAGCCTGTGGTAGAGTGGTTGTGGCGTCACAGGTGTGGCAAGAAGGACAGAGGTTCAAGTCTCAATGCATGCACAAGGGATTATTTATTTTACTCTTGTGTGCCCAAGAGTTTGTGTTGGATTTGAAATCTATGTTGGAGAGTTTGAAATGGTCAAGTGAGTGATTTAAGGAATAGATTGTGGAGAGATAAGGAGGAGAAAATTGTCGACTTTGGGTGAGAAGGTGTTGGCCGATATTGGGTTCTTTGGGGTGTGCATTCGACACTTTGGGGATTCTCTTATGGTTGTGCCGAATTAGTATAGGAGCATTAGGGGTTTTTTTGTTTTCATTTTTGTTTCGAAAGCTTTCCTCTTGAGCTATTTGTTTCTCATTCTTTTTGTGCGTTTTTTACCTTTCGGGTCCTTTTCTGTTCAACTTTAATTTTCAATTGTTTGTTTACTTTTGCCGAAACTCAAAAACCAAGTGTTGAATTCTCTTTTGACACCTTTCTCCCTTTATTCTCCTCTTCTCTATCTTGTTCTTCTCTTCTTGCTTATATTCCCAAACTCTAGCCGAATTTTTTATTTTCTCAATACTATCCCCTTCTGAGTCGAACTACCTTTTTCCCTAATGCTAGTTTCTTTTGGTCGTAAGGAGTGTAAAAACTAGATACCTCTACTCTCTCGCTGTCAACTATTGTCGAATCTGTTCTCATTTCTTTCTCCTTCTATAAAGTTGCAATTTTCTTCTCTTTTTGCCGAGATCGAGAGTAAGTAATAGTGATTCTTTTATTTAGTTTTTGTTACTGGTATTATTACTTTCCTTTCTGCTAAATCTCCCCTCTTTTCTCTTAGTCTGATGGTGGTTGGTACCTAGGGTTGCTCGAGGTTTGATAGAGGGACAAGTGACCTAAAGCAATCGATATACTACTTTTGGTTCTTGACCAAAGTAAGTCTTCTTGCCTTGTTTTGGTTAGAGGCCGAAAATTCCTGATGACTCTGTTAACTGTCAAGTGCAGTTTTAACTATATAGTTATAATCTCTTTTAATAAGGTTTGTTTAACGCAGAATTCGACAAGAGGTTTAATAGTCGCTAACAGTTAGGGAGGACTTAGCAAAGCTAGTTTGATTGAGGTGCGGTGCTAGGGATTCGTAGTGCACTTCGTAACAAGTGTGTACACATACCACCCAAATCGTAGACTGGCAAATGCCGGAATGTTGAAATACGGGTGAATGATGCCACACGAGCGTGCGATCGCACGTGTGGTGGACCGAGCCCACGAATATGGGCATAAGATAGTTGAGGCCACCATGAGCGTTCGCATGAGCTTAGGTCGTTATGGGCCGTGTTGGGGCCAGAATTGGCTATATGGGCCCAATAGGCCTATGGGCCCTACACGGATTAAATTTGCATATTGTGGTGAATTTTAAACCGAGCTATGTAGTCCACATGGGTAGGGTCCTTTTTGAGCAATGGGTCGTGTGGGCCCACTAGGCTAGTGGGTCCTACACAGATAAAATGCATGTTATATGGTTTCTATTGGTTTGAACTGTGCTGTTCGTATAGCCGAGGTTGTTTCTGGGCTAATTGGGTCACATAAGCGTGTGCGCCCACATGGGCCAAGTATTAAGCTTTGGGCCCAATTACACCGTTTGGACGATATACGTTATCTGTGTCGCTCGAGGCCACTGTAGACCTTTAGAAAGGTTGTAAAATGACTAAAATACCCCCATAGGGTAAAATGATCATTATGCCCCTGAAGGGCAAAATGACTAAAATGCCCCTACATGTTATATGATTGTTATTGTATGCTATTTATGATATGGTTGCATTCATGTGATATTATGTTGCATGGGGTTGGGTTATGTGATTTGAGGAAGTATTCTGTTCTGGTAGCACTGCTGCATATTTCTGATGGCTATAGCCTACCGTTCTGGCAGCTCTGCTGCAAATTCTGTTTAGTGCCGCGTTGGTACTATCATGTGGTGGGTAGGGATGGGTGGGTTGATACTGTATCCCCACATGGTGTGTAGGGTTGGACAGAGCTGGTGTGTAGAGGCTGGATGGTTAGGGTTTATGCATGCTTGATCATTCTGATTCTGTTCTATTTAAGGCTAAGGCCCACACTGCATCTGATCTGTAATGGGCTTAAGCCCAGTTGGACACTGAGTCTGAGATGGGCCCAGGCCCAAACTGTTCTGATTGATCGCTATTTTTATTTGGGGTGCACACTGAGTTTTCGCAAACTCACCCAATTGTTTAACTGTGTAGGTAATCCCCATACATAGACGGTTTGTAGCTGCAAGGGACTTGGAGATGGCCACACATTTAAACTTGCTTTGGATTTTATTTACTTTATTTATTATTTTTAAGTTGTAATAAGGCCTTTCTAATTTCTGGGTTTTAAATTTGGAATCTTATTTATAAGTTTATAATTGCCTAGAAGCGGAACACCAAGACAACAGTTGTTTTTCAAAACATCACGTTTTCACAACATTTTTAAATTAAGCTTTTGCAATAAATAAAGTTTTAAAGGTAACAACGTTTTAGAAGAGAATGACTTTTAATAAACCTCGTTTTAAAAACAAGCAAACAAAATCTGAGGTTTTAAATAGCGAAAAGTTCTATTTGTTGGAAGGGTTGTTCAATGAAAACCAGGGTTTCGAAAAAACACTCCAATGTGACACGCCAGATTCGGGCCTAACTTCTAGGCCGGGTGTAACACCCCTTACCCGAGTTCTAGGCCAGAACCGAGCCCGAGGCGTAACCGTAATAAAACCACTTGATCGCCACTTAGGCTTATCGTGACTACCCACTTAAGTCACCTCAACAACCTCAATCTTGACTTACGAGGCCTCACTCATACACACGAGGGCTCCCGAGACTATATCGGAACTTTTTCCAATCTTAAAAATTTTCTCTTTTGTACAGGGTTAACACGCTCGTGCATAGACCCACACGCCCATGCTCCATGACCGTGGTGAATACTGACTACATACACACGGTCTCAAAGCCTAGTCAAATGCCCGTGTGGCTAGCCCGTTGCCAACATTGACTAAACTCACACGGCTTATGCACACGGCCATGTGGCTAGTCCGTGGTCTATTCTGACTTAAAATGTTAACATGCAGGGGACACACGGCCAAGTCACACGCCCGTGGGCTGACCTTTGTGTCACACAAGGTCTAGACACACGCTCGTGTGTCTATCCACATGGACAAAAACAAAGCTATGTACTAAGTTCCTTTCACCCCTATAGCATACACAATATGCATTCATTCAACGCATCCATAATCAACTCAAATTGAAGTGCAATCTCACATAGATAACTACAATCTTTTCATAAAATAAGGTAGCCAACTACTATGGCATTATACAAAATAGACTATCTATCTAAAGGCCAACACATCTTAGCCATTTACAACAAAATTCACTAACTTGTCTAGCCTCTATACATGCCATATACAAAACATTGAGTCTCATGTACCAGAGTATGCTAATAATGTGGACGATCTTCCAATTGATCCTCGTATCTCGATTCAACACTTGTACTCTATAAGACAAGGGAAAAGAAAGGGAGTAAGCTTTGAGCTTAGTAAGTTTACACATAAACAATTAAGCATCATAGTATAAGCTAAAAAACAATTAGCATCATACTAACGTATAATGTACAACTATGCTTACTCTTTCTATCCCTTACCACATTTCCAACACATCATGAGTCACATACTCATAATCATTGAAATGCATCCCTGCATTCAATATCACATTTACACAATATACAACATATCATTAATTCTCGATAATACATCCACACAGCTACCTTACTCAATAATGCAACCACATAGCTAATGTCTCGGTGGTTTCGCACTTAGCCCACCACAATCAATTAATAAGGTAGTATCGCACTTTGCCTACCACAAAGGTAATCATAGTGGTCTCGCACTTAGCCCACTAGACAAATATACTTAACGATAGCATCACACACATCCTAGCTCGTCGTCGTAAAGCATTAAGATGGTATCGCACTTAGCCCACGATTTAGCATTATCACTACTCATACACGTAACTGTTCAGTCATTCATTCATGATATCTACCACATTCACTTTACTAGAACCACATAGGTTCTTAATCATTCTCAATCATGCTACACACTAGCTAGCATTATCAAATTATAAGTATGAACGCCTTGTTTATGCATAGACTTACCCCGATACTCAAAAGTATAGAAACGTGCAATTTAGTCCACCAACTTGCTTTTGCCTTAGTTTCGATCCGGGTTTCATTTTTCTTGATCTATAATGATAATTCAACTCATTAATATACACATTGACTAAATTGACTCTTATCTCATACTTTGGAAAAATTAATCTTTTGCCCCTAATCTTTTTCATATTTACCCTTTTGGCCCAAAGCTCAGAAAGTGATTTTTATTCAACTTTCTAGCCTTTCATGCTTAGCCGAATCACTTACTCAACTAAAGCAATCATCAATTCTCACTAAATCACACATGTATGACCAAACTTAAAACTTTTACAAACTAGTCCTTACATGCATTTTCATGGAAAATAACTTAACAAAAGATGTTTCTACTACATCAAGCTTTCATAATCTTCCATAAAACATCAAAATACATGCATGTCATACATGGCCACATTTCTTAACATCCTTTATACCTCATCAAATGGCTAAAAATAGCTTACTCATGCTACAAGGACTTCAAAAATACAAAGAATATAAAAAACGGGGCTAGAATACACTTACTAGCTAGCTTGAAAAGTTGAAGAGCCCTAACAATGGCTTCCTTCAAATTTCGGCAGCTTGGAGAAGAAGATGAATGAATTTTTGTCACCTTTTCTCCCTTTTTAATCATTTACTTATTAAATGACCAAAATGCCCTTTTTGATAAACTTTCTATTTTAACTCATTCATGCCCAATTTTGTCCAAAAATTAGAAATTGGGAAAATTGCTATTTAAAGACCTCTAGTTAATATTCTAAAGCAATTTCACACAAATAGCTTCTAGAATATCACATTTTGCAACTTTCGCAATTTAGTCCTTTTGGACAATTCAACTGCAATTTCACAAAATTGCTTCATAAAACTTTCACACTAACATGAAAACATAGCATAAACCTCAAAAACTCATACATAGACCTCGAATTTGTGGTCTCACACCACTATTCTGACTAGGCCCAAAACCGAGATGTTACACCGGGTTTGGGGTGTTACATCAATAATCAAATAGTTTAAAATTCTGTTATTATTCTATTATGCTTGTTTAAGTTTAATTGGAAAAATGCAACATTTTGTTGTAGAAAACATTAATGAAACGGTGTGTCGTGCCTAAGGTCAGAGTAGCATCCAAAATGAGTCAATTTGGCTTAAGTCTATTTAATTAAATAGTGTGTGTTGACGTAGCAGTTAGTTAACAACTACCAGGTTGTTACACAAGTCATTACCCTTCCCTTTTAGCACCAGTCATGGGTGGGGAAGGCAGTTATAGAAATTTGCAATAGTTTTGAATTCCTTTTACCTCTCTCTATCTCTCTTGAGTTCTCTCTTCTTCTTCCTCTTTCTTTGAAGCTTTTCCTATTGTTTTCTTTTTCCATATCGCTTTCGTATTGTTAACCTTGTTATTTGATATGTTTTCTTTGTCTTTGTTAGTTTTGAAGTTGTTACTATTGAAATCCTATTTGTTCAAATTTACTTCTTTTTCTGTATGTATTCATGCTAGAAGCCAATGTAAGCTAGGGTTTTGAACCCTAATTGAAAATCTTTTAAAACAATGGGCTAAGCTTAAACCAATTTTCAAATTTGAATAAAAAGAGTCAAAAATAGTCTTAAAATGGCAACCTTAAAATTTTACAAATATTTAAACATATATAGGATGGGCCAAACAAAGTTTCGGCTCAAAATTATATTTTCCCAATGCCCCACTCGAATAAAAAGTAATCCAAAATTTTATATAAGTTATTCAAACTCTTTTATATTAAGGATAGAAATCAAAATACCCGATGTGTATACACTTGCAAATTCAATGCCAAACTTGTTGCAAATACACAAATAAGGGATATCATTAATTAATAAAGGGTAAACTACACCATTAGACATTAGTCATTAAACTATGCGTAAGTTTTTATTTAGGTCACTTAGATTAAAAAAAAATGGATACAATTTTATCATTAAACTATTTGAAAGTTTTCATTTAAGATACTAAACTATTCAAAAGTTTTTATTTAGGTCACTAGGTTTGTTAAGTTTTTTTTTTAAAAAGTTTTGGCAACGAGCACCAAGCGACGATTCAATGATCGATACAGTGTGGCAATATCCATCGATGAGTAAAAGAACATACCTTAAATTCAAGTTGATCTGACGGTGATGGCCATCGAAACCACCAAAAATAATTCCTACAAATAACTCTAAATAGCAGTAAGAGTGGTAGTAGGGTCGAGTCCGCAGGGATTGGATGCTATAATCAACTTCCATGTATAACTTATGATCAGAGTGTTTGTCGTCTCGAAGGTCATGGCAATAGTCGTGCCCACCACTCTAATCGTACCCCTGCAAAAAAAAAGTAAATCGGGGGTTTCAAGAATGTTTAGAAGGTAAATAATCTAATCAGCGTAAATAAACAATTAATCAATATTGAAGATAAAATTAAATCGATGAATAAATTCAGAATTTGCAGATAGATATAATAAGCCTTAGCCTTAGACTTGGTAAATTTCGTGTTAAGAATCGATCCCCGAAAATTGATCTTCTGCTCCAAACGATAAGCTAGTTATAGTGATTAAGAACGTGCTAACCATAATTCTTCCTCTCGTAACTGGTCCCGGTACGTCTTGCAAACCAACCCTTACAGATTATCTAACAGAGATACACGTGTTCCCTATTAAAGATTCCGATAACCTTGCGTTTTGAAGAACCCAACTCGAATCAACGGCCTCAATCACTTGGGTCGTTTAAATCCAATCACTTCCTCCTTGATTTGTTCTCAGAAATCTGAATACAGCACGGCCAACTCGAATCTCCAACTGTCAGCAAACACGACTCCAACCCAACGTGCACTTTGACTTGAAATCGAATTTAACCTTAAGGGATGATTGTGCTATCTCGATACTTAGGAAGAAAGGTGAATACTAATTGGAAGGATTTTTAGCTCGAATACAAATCTCACGATTCTAGACCGGAAAGAGCACCAACCTAAGGCTAAGATAGAATTTAGTGTAGCATGAATTTAATCCTGCTTGAAGGTTGTGGAATATGATTGGATTTGTATGAAGGATGATGGAATTTGAGAAGGAAAATGGCTTGGAATGCAGTTAGACCAATTTTGGAAGAACAAAGAAATTGAAATGAAATGAACAAAATTCCCACGTCAAATTGAAAGAGAAAAGAGAATAATTCAATTCCAAATTGAAGTAGAAAAAGACAAAGAGCATAATACAATTCCAAATTGAAGTAGGAAAAGAATTAATTGATGATTTCCTAAGAACAAAAACCCCTATTAATATACATAGGGTTTACTAATAATAGCCTAAAATAATTTAATATAATCTAAAATAAATTTAAAATAAAATAAGATTTTCCTGTTTTTGGCTTTTACAAAGTCAAAATATTTGATGTGCCCTTGGCTTCCTCCATCATTTTTATTTGGCCCCATTTTAATGATTGCCTTTCAATTTGGCCCTTTTTAGCTTGTTTTTGACCAATTGCATCCCTGGTAAGATTTAAATCATAAAAACAATAATCTATCATGGATTGATTTAGAAATAAACTGAATTAAACACAAGAAACCATGCAAATTAACATGTTATCAAATCCCCCCTAATAAGCTCATGCTTGCCCTCAAGCATGTTGTTCTTTCAAACATTAGAATTAATTCTACAATTTATTAAAAATCGAGCCTCTTTTCTGCATCCATACTCAATGTAAACAATATAGGAAAAAATAAATAAATGCTCAGAACATATAGGTTAATCAACAAGTGTCATAAAATTTGAAATATGTGAACTAGATAATTTCATTAAATTGAGTTTGAATCCAATAATTTGCAAGGCATTATTAATTAACTACGCTTGAGTAAAAAACATTTAGACATGGTCAAACCTTTTTACGCGAACTAGGATGACAACCCAAGCACCCTATCCCGATTACTCAGTTCAAACAGTCTTTATTATTATTATTTTAGGCTTTGTTAGCTGAATGTTATTAAGTTCTCGACTTGTCACTCGGAACTTTTTATGTGAGATGAGATGACAACCCAAGCACCTCACCCCGATTACTCAATCCGGTCACGTTTTCGAAACTTTCATTCATATCTTGAGCATTTATTTATTTATTTTAATTTATTTCTGCACAAGCAAATATTTTTTCAAACAATCAATTAATATGAAAAATCTAGCTACATATATCAACCTTAAAACACAAATGTCGACTAATCTATATATTTGAACATTTAAATTCAAAAAATTGCCCAATTGTCCAAATTGACTAAGTATGAGATTAAAGGCTTAATGTCAAATAAACTATCGAATGAATTCAACGTAAGATTTAACACATGCAAAAGAGAGATATGCAGCAAAAAACATCATGCATATTCATCATCAATCTCCAAAATTTGATGGGCGTTGAAACCACCAAAAATAATTCCTACAAAATAACTCTAAATAGTAGTAAGAGTGGTAGTAGGGTAGAGTCCACAGAGATTGGATTCTATAATCAATTTCCGTGTATAACTTATGATTATAGTGTTCGTCGTGTCAAAGGTCGTGGCAATAATCGTGCCCACGACTCCAATCGTTCATACAAAAAAATAAAAATAAAAGTAAATCGAGGGGTTTTAAGAATGTTTAGAAAGTAAATAATCTAATCAGTGTAAATAAACAATTAATTAAAATTGAAAATAAAATTATATCGAGAAATAAATTCAGAATTATGCAAACAGGAATAATAAGCCTTAGCCTTAAACTCTGTAAATTTTGTGTTAAGAATTGATCCTCGAAAATTGATCTTCTCCTCTAAACAATAAGCTGGTTATAGCAATTAAGAACGTCCTAACCACCAATTATTCCTCTCGTAGTTGGTCACGTTACGTCTTGCAAACCAACCCTTACCGATTATCTAACTGAGATACACGTGTTCCCGATTGAAGATTACAGTAGCCTTGAGTTCTGAAGAGCCCAACTTGAATCAACGGCCTCAACCGCATGAGTCGTTTAAACCCGATCACTTCATCCTTGATTTGTTCTCAAAAATTCGAATACAGCACAGCCAACTCGATTCTCCAACTGTCAGCAAACACGACTCCAACCCAACGTCCACTTTAACTTGAAATCGAATTTAACCTTAACGGATGATTATGATATCCCAATACTTGGGAAAAGGGTGAATACCGATTGGAAGGATTTTTAGCGTGAATACGAATCTCACAATTCCCGACCGGAAAGAGCACCGCCCAAAGGCTAAGATAGAATTTAGTGTAGCATGAATTTAATCATGCTTGAAGGTTGTGGAATATGATTGGATTTGTATGAAGGATGATGGAATTTGGGAAGGGAAAGGGCTTGGAAGGCAATTGGACCAATTTTGGAAGAACAAAGAAATTGAAATGAAATGAACAAAATTCCCACGTCAAATTGAAAGAGAAAAGAGAATAATTCAATTCCAAATTGAAGTACAAAAAGACAAAGACGATAATAAAATTCCAAATTGAAGTAAGAAAAGAATTAATTGATGATTTCCTAAGAACAAAAAGGCCCTATTTATATACATAGGGTTTGCTAAAAATAGCCTAAACTAGTTTAATATAAAATCTAAAATAAAATAAAAATAAAATAAAATACTATTTTCCTATTTTTGGCTTTTACAAAGTCAAAATATTTGATATTCCCTTCGCTTCCTCCATCTTTTTTTATTTGGCCCCATTTCAATGATTGTCTTTCAATTTGGCCCTTTTTAGCTTGTTTTTGACCAATTGCATCCCTGACAAGATTTAAAACATAAAAACACTAATTTAGCAAGGATTGATTCAGAAATAAATCGAATTAAGCACAAGAAACCATGCAAATTAACATGTTGTCAAATCCCCCCTACTTAGCTCATGCTTGCCCTCAAGCATTTTGTTCTTTCAAACATTAGAATTGATTCTACAATTTATTAAAAAGCGAGCCTCTTTTCTGCATCCATACTCAATGTAAACAACATAGGAAAAAATAAATAAATGCTCAGAACATATAGGTTAATCAACAAGTGTCATAAAATTTGAAATATGTGAACTAGATAATTTCATTAAATTGAGTTTGAATCCAATAATTTGCAAGGCATTATTAATTAACTACGCTTTAGTAAAAAATTTAGACATGGTCAAACCTTTTTACACGAACTAGGATGACAACCCAAGCACCCTATCTTGGTTACTCACTTCAAACAGTCTTTATTATTATTATTTTAGCCTCTGTTAGCAGAATATTATTAAGTTCTCAACTTGTCACTTGAACCTTTTTACGCGAGATGAGATGACAACCTAAGCACCTCACCCTGATTACTCTATCCGGTCACGTTTTCGAAACTTTCACTCATAACTTGAGCCTTTATTTATTTATTTATTTATTTATTTTAATTTATTTATGCACAAGCAAATATTTTTTCAAACAATTAATTAATATTAAAAATCTAGCTACATATATCAACCTTAAAAAACAAATGTAGACTAATCTATATACTTGAACATTTAAATTAAAAAAAATTGCCCAATTGTCCAAATTGATTAAGTATGAGATTAAAGGCTCAATGTCAAATAAACTATCGAATGAATTCAACGTAAGATTGAACACATGCAAAAGAGAGACATGCAGCAAAACAAATCATGCATATTCATCATCAATTTCCACCCCCTACTTAAACTTTGCTTGTCCTCAAGCATGTGTCATATTAGATAAAAGAAAAACAACAACGTAAATAACAGGTAAAAAGAAAAGTTCAGAAAACTCCCCAGGTGTCTTTAACGATTTTGTTGGTGTTGGGGGTAACGACTTTGCAGGATGTCAAGGATTGTAGAGACTTGATTTTCCATTGTTCCAAGTCGAGCTTTGATTCAGCTTAAACGTGCCTCCTCAGATAGAGGTTGTTCTTCTTGCTCTCTAGTATTGATGTGTGGTCGTTGGCGAAAAACCATATTTTCGCGAGTAGTCCGTGTACCTGGAGGAACAAAATAACACGAAGTAGGGGTGCCGACAAGCAATCCCATAGAATCCAAACAATATTTATCTAAGTTGTCCATACTTTATGCACATGTTAAGGCCGAGAAATCAATTTCTAAGGGAAAAAGTCGAGAGGTTAAATTTGTAATATATGACCTAAGTATTAGTGGACGATTACATTGCAAAACGGCATGAAAATTTCGTGCAAACCAATATCCTAAATTAACTTTAAAACCCGAATGCATACAGTAAATTAACTTTAAAACCTGAATGCATACACCACAAAAAGAATAGTTCAGTCTTAGTTAGAACGGATGACGAGTCATTTCTACTTAAAAAACTAAAGGCTAAAAATAGGTGAATATATCTTAAAGCAGGTTCACGCACCAGTAAGTCTTTTGTGGTCTTTGGATTATAAAGCTGATTGGAATGAGTTAAAACACAGTAAACATCTTGAGCATCAAAGTTGCTTGGAATATCTAACAGAGCAGTACGATAGGAATCGGATTGAATATTATCAAGGTTGACGAAACCCATGGCAATGTTAAATTCAGAAATTGACATCCGAAAGTCCTTACTAAGCAAACGAAAATAGATAATGTTTCGTGTTTCAATAGTTTGTAATGCATTGATATCGAAGCTAAATGTGGTGTAAAATTCATAGATTAACTCATACTATGCATCACAGGATATATTCGCAAATGAACTCCAACCAATAGCATCAAAATAATGAAGCACAACATCGCGAATATTTAATAGATCAAGAGTGGTGAAATCGATTTGCTTACAGACCGGGAGTGGTCGTTGTTAGACGTCGTTGTATCGTGCTCGATGCTCCGGGGTCGAAAAGTCTAAAAACCTTCATAACCTTCCTTCAGTAGGAATAGTATTTGCACGACCTCCTCTAGTACATTGACTGTTTCGTGTTGGTCAATCGTATTCGTTGGGTGAGTTGGGTGGACTTGAATTTTCAACAGCATCAGTACTACTGGGTGGTGGTGTTGCTGGCTTACATGTCAGTTGTCGATGGCTTCGAGTAGACCGTGTTTAGTGTTGAGAGACACGTTCGTTCACGGTGGGGAGAGCCTCGACATGGTCGTCAGAAGTCCTAACCTCTTCTGGATTACCTAGATCATATGTCAGTACAGGAAAAATAGGTTGGGTATTAGAGATTGACCTTTCAGAAGTAGCGAGGTTACTATCCGAGCATTCTGTTTTGACTGGGGTTAGACTTCATTGACGATGAGCTCTCGTTGGGGCGACTGTTTGTCTTGGAGGAGGTGGAGAAGTGTCATTGTCGGCTAAATTGATAACGGGAGGTGCTGAAAAATAATGTCGATTTTGATTGAGTGAAACCGGAACATTGTCGACCATTTGGTTTTGAGTTCTGACCATCATTTTCGTGCTAATGTCATGAAGAATCGGCTCTATTTGCTATGACGACGGCAAAGGCAGCAACGGCCAATAGTGTTGGTGGCGGTCGGTGGTGACGATGCGATTTTGGCTGATTTAAAGGGTAACGGTGGGGGTTTTGAATGTGGAATTGATTAAGGTGGTGGGAGGGTGGTTTGGTGGTAGAGAAAAAGGAAGAAAAAGAAATATGGAAGAAGTGGTGCTTGGGGTGTGGGCTCCAGTCGACGAGAGTGCGGTGGTGGGGAAGGGTAAGGGCTTCGAAAGAGAGTGGAACGGTGGAGGAGGCCGATAACGGGGGTTTCAAGTGGTGGAGAAAAGAAAAGGGTGGAAAGGATTGACAAGGCATTTAGCGATGGTGACGAAGGGAGGTAGGACGGCGACTGATGGGGTGGTGATGGCATAGCAATATAGCGGTGACGACGATGGGGGCGACGACGATGACAGCGACGTGGGTTGGTTGTGGGGATTAGGTGTTTTTTATTTTTTTTTCTTTGTGGAGAAGATGAAGAAGAAAATGGTTTTGAATTTTGGGTGTTTATTTTTTATTTTATTTTTATTAATTTTTTTATTTTTTTTCGGTTAGGCTTATTGGGTATTGGGTTTATTTGTGGTAATTTGGTTTTTTTTTTTTTGGGTAGGTCAGTTAAGTGGGTTGGGTGATGGGTATTGGGCCAATTTGGATTTGATTTGTTGGGTTAGTATTTGGGTAGGTGTAGGTTGGTTAAATGGGTTGGTGAGTATTGGATTTTGGTTTTAGGGTTTTATGAAGGTTAAGTAATTTGGGTTTTTTTTTTTAGGTGAATAATTGTCGCCAATTTAGCGTGTCGTGCCCGCGCCACCAATATTATCCGACGTTCGAAAAAAATTCATGACCTCCATTATGTTCCTGAAAACATCAAATTAACTGAATTAATTAAAAATTTATTTATCTACACCCTAAATCTTACTAAAACGCAAAATTAAAATTAAATAAATGAAAAGAAGTTTGGGTTGCCTCTCAAAAAGCGCTTTTGTTTAAGCCATTAGCTCGACAACCTGGGAATTTATTTATCCGGTTCTTCTAGGACTAACTCATCAACCACATGGACATGAAAATTCTCGTAGAAAGGTTTTAATCGATGTCTGTTGACCTTAAAATTTTTTCCAGATTCTTCGCTTTTAACCTCGACTGCAACATGTGGAAATACGTGAGTAACAACAAAAGGCCCTAACCACTTAGTCCAAAGCTTACCTACAAAAATTCTTAACGTAGGGTTATAAAGTAATACTTTCTATCCTACCATAAATTGTTTACGGGTTATCTTTTGGTCACGATATGCTTTGACCTTATCCTTATAAACTTGGGCACTTTCATATGCTTCTCGTTGAATTTCCTCAAGTTCCTGAATATGTAACTTACGATGCTTACCTGCAACTTCTAACTCCATGTTGCATTGCTTGACCGCCCAAAACGCTTTATGTTCTAGCTCAACAGGAAGATGACACGGTTTACCAAAAATTAGTAGATAAGGAGACATACCTATGGGTCCTTTATAAGCCGTACGGTACGCCCACAGTGCATCGTTTAGTTGCATTCGACACTTCTGCTTGATCGTTTGATTGAGGATGATAAGTCGTAGCGACTCGTTGCACTACCCTATATTTTTTCAAAAGCTTGTCGATTACCTTATTGCAAAACTGCGTCCCACGATCGTTGATTAATGCTCGTGGTATGCCAAACCTGGAAAAAATATGACTTTTTAAAAAATCGACTACTGTTTTTGCATCAGCATGACGAGTGGCTTTTGCTTCCACCCACTTCGATACATAGTCAACTGCAAGTAGAATATAGATATTACCGTATGGCGAGACAAAAGGTCCCATAAAATCTATGCCCCATATATCAAATATTTCACAAACATGTTCAGGGTTAGAGGTATTTCATTTTTTCGGCTCAAGTTTCCTACCTTTTGGCACTTTTCGCACGTTTTACAGAACAAATACGCATCTCAAAAAATATGTGGCCAATATAGTCCACATTCAAGTACCTTATGTGCACTTCGTTTAGGACTAAAATGTCCACCACAAGCATAAAAATGTCAAAAAGATAAAATCGAGTTTACCTCAATTTCTGCAACACATCGTCGAGTTACCTAGTCGAAACAATTGTAACAGTCCGGTTTAGACCCTAGTCGAAACAATGGTTTTGGCACAAATCTGAGTTAGAATAATATTTTAATATTAATTTATGTGCCTATGATACGTGATTAAGCATGTGTGAAAGTTTCGTATGAAAATTTGTCTGTTTGTATGCTTAATTTGACAAAAGGACTAAATCGCATAAAGTGTAAAAGTTGCCTCCTAATTGATTGAATGCCTATGTGATGTGGTTTTTAAATAAGGAGGACTTATGAGGCAATTAATCCATTCATAAGATAGTGGATGGTTAAATGACATAATGACTATAGTGTTTATTTTGTCTTATATGATAAATGGAATAGAAATATTATGTTTATTAAAACATAATATTAAACATTTGTTTCATCATTTTTCTACTCATCTTCCATCAAATTTTGTAAGAAAAAGAAAGGGTTTGAGTTTTGCTACATTCGGCCATTTCAAATCTTAATTCAAGGTAAGTTTTTACTTCGGTTTTTGATAATTTTTACGTTTTTGCAATCGTTGCTTCGTATACTTCAAAACCCATGTCTTAATTTTGAGAATTGATGATGTTTTTGAAATGAGCCTTTGATGAACTCATGTGTTTTGTGATGTTTGATAGTGAATTATGAAAGATATATGTTTGATTACCATAGTTTGTCTTTGAGTTTTTGTTGAATTTGAGTATTTTGGATTAAATTGAGAATATGAAATTTTGAAAGACTAATTTGTGGAACGAATGAAATGTATGGATGGATATGATCATAGGGTATATTCGGCCAAGCATGAGTATAAGCAAATTTGGTGTATTTTGTGATTTTGTGAAATAGGGACTAAATTGTCCAAAGCTGAAAATGTGAGGGGTAATTTGCAAATTGCCCTAAATATGTGTTTTTGGATTGAATTGAATGAATTAGTGAATAAATGGATTAAATTTGAATATGTATAGATTAAGAACCGAAGAAAACGGACTTAGATCGCGGAAAAGCGAAAGAAGTCGAATAACCAAATCCGAGGTAAGTCGATATACAAATAAATGTATTCGAATTGGCTTATTTGTGTATATATGAAATTTGAAATGCTATGAACATACTCGAGATGAGATGTATGTGAAATCCGAGAATTTGTATCGATGAATATTGAATGTCCAAGAAGTCCCGTTTAAACCTAGGAATAGACAGGATTAAATATGTAATGACATAGGTGTTTGATATGTGATATCATGTAAGACGACGTATGGGACATTGGCATTGATTCGAGATTTCGTGTAAGACCACGTCTGGGACGTTGGCATCGATATGAGATTTACGTGTAAGACCATGTCTGGGACATTGGCATCGTATTGATTCGTGTAAGGCCCTGTCTGGGACAATGGCATCGATATCTGGTTACATGTAAGACTACGTCTGGGACGTTGGCATTGTACGACTATTTCGAGCACTCTAAATTTCCTATTTAGTTTCAAATGGTTCAACGAGAAAGTTCGAGAAACAAACGACTATGTGATTTGTATATCTGTTTCAGGTACGTTTGATATGTACGCATTGTGTGTATAAGAAGGTAAGTATATTCATAAGCTTACCTAGATGAGTTATGTTTTTGAATATGAGAAAATAAATGTGTTACATGCATGGACAGGCTATGATCCAATAAAGTATATGGTGATATATGAGATTGAAAGATGAATGGCTAAGTGAATGTGCCAAGAAGAAATACGGCTATGCAATTGAACTATTAGTAAACTCATATTGATTTTATGTTTTGAATGCTTATATGCTAAGTTTATTTGTATACGGCTTACTAAGGTTTTGGAAAGCTTACTCTTTGTGTGTTTGATCTATTTTATAGGTCGTCAAAGCTATGAAAGGCTCGGGAATCGTCAAGGATCATCACCACACTATGAAACTCAACTTTGGTACTTTTGAATGTGTATATAGCTAAATATGGCATTTATAAGCTAGTCATTTGGTATATGTTTGAGATGTAAATAGCCATGTGATTTGACTAGATAAATGTTGGTAATCTGCATGAGTGAATATGGTATATGATGCATGTTTTGGTATGGCTTGTTGGCAATAAAATGGCCTTATGAATGGTAAGCTTATTGATGAATTGATGCCATAGTGATTTAGTGAAGTTGTGGATGAATTATGCTTGGATTTACATGTGAATTGATTGTGCAAATTGGTATGTTTAGGAATGAGATTGAATGGGATAATATGATGACCATTTGGTGTGTGTTTGGTTGCCAATTGTATTGAAAAATATGCTTGTTTATGGCTGTAGGGATGACCCAAGTGTGGGTGGTATTTTGGCCTTGAAAATGGCCTATATTTGCCTACACAGTTGAGCACACGAGCGTATGGCTCAACTGTGTCCCTCATGATTGAAATTTAAAACAAGTCAAGATTGACCACGGGCTAGACACAAGGGCGTGTGACTGGCCATGTGGTGAAGTCAATAGCGACCACGGGTGAGGCACACAGGCGTGTCTACAGCTGTGTGGACAAGTCCATATGTATGCCCTATTTTGACACGGCTTAGACATGGGCGTGTCTGAAGGCCGTGGGAGGCACACGGCCTGCCCACACGAGCGTGTGACCTCTGTAACCTAGGAAAATTTTTAAATTTCTAAGAAATTGCATATGAATTCGATTTAGTCCCAACCCAATTCTAATGCATGATTTAGGTCTCATTGATCTATTAAAGGGACACTTTGATTGCGTTTGATGAATTGTATTATGAAATGTCCGTAAAAGTTTTCTAATTGTCTGGTAATGCCTCTTCACCCTATTCCAACGACAGATACGGGTTAGGGGTGTTACATTTTATTGGTATCAGAGCTACGGTTTAGTCGATTATCGGACTAACGTAGCGTGTGGGAGTCTAGCTATACATGCCATATATCTAAATTGTGATAGTGTGATGAATCCTGACATGTAAAATGTGATTTTTGTATAGTAATGGATCCCGAAAGAGCTGTAGCTGACGATGTAGAAAGTAATGCGCCTGTTCCCACTCAAAGGACAACGTCATCTGATTCGAGATCGGCTACGAGTGGTCAAGAGGGAGAAGCTAAACAAGCTTTCTTCCAGATGATGAGTGAGTGGTTCACTCAGTTTGTGAGAAATAATCTGGCTATTTCACAACCTCCGCCCCCGCCTAATCCCCCTCCGACATCTGCTATGCCTCCGACTATGAACTTGAATCTGTTAAATAAGCCTTCGGTTGATAAAATCTGCAAGTACGGTGCTAAAGAGTTCAGGGCCACCAGTGATGACGATGTTGAAAAAGCCGAGTTTTGGTTAGAAAACACTATCCGAGTATTTGATGAGATGTCTTTGACTCTAGGAGAAAGTATTAAATACGTTGTATCTTTGTTGCGAGACGTGACCTATCAGTGGTGGAAAACTTTAATTTCTGTTATTCCGGAAGAACGGGTCACATAGGATTTCTTTTAGTCTTCTGGAAAAAATATACCAGTCACAGATTCATAGATCAAAAACGAAAGGAATTTCTGGACTTAAAACAGGGTCGTATGTCTGTCACTGAATATGAACGAGAATTCGTGAGATTGAGTCAGTATGCTCAGGAATATGTATCGTCTGAAGCAATAATGTGTAAGAGATTTGAGGATGGCCTTAATGAAGATATTCGTCTGTTAGTTGGGATTCTGGAAATAAAAGAGTTCATAGTACTTGTTGATCGAGCGTGCAAAGCTGAGGCACTGGGGAAAGATAAAAGAAAAGCTAAGTCTGAAGCTAGAGATGTGAGAAAGAGATTTTCGGGTAAATCATTTCAGTCTACTTCAAAGAAATTCAGAGATGAAAAAAGTCATTCGAGAGTTAATGTGGGACATTCTAGCAGAGATCGAGCTAGATCACAGTTGACCTCTAAAGCTCTAGTAACATCAATGGCTAGTTTTGGAAATGTCAGATCTGAGCGACCTGAATGTAAGCACTATGGTAAAAGACATCCGGGAAGCTGTAGTTTGAACGATTGAGCTTCTTTCAGATGTGGATCGTTAGATCATTTTATCCGTGATTGCCCAGAGTCTGTTGAGCAAGAAACTGCCCAGAATTTGAGATCCGATAATGTCCCAGTGAGAGGTAGACCTTCTCGTAATTCAAGAAATGTTAGTAGTAGTCAGAGAGCTACGAAAGATACAGTTGCGACATCTAAAGCTAAACCGCCTGCCAGAGCATATGCCATCCGAGCCCGTGAGGAAGCTTCATCTCTAGATGTTATTACGGGTATATTTACTCTTTATGATACTTCTGTGATTGCATTGATAGACCCTAGTTCTACTCATTCGTATGTATGCATGAATTTAGTATCCAGTAAGACTTTGCCAATAGAGTCTACTAAATTTGTTATTAGAGTATTGAACCCTTTAAGTAAAAGTGTCATGGTTGACAAAGTATGCAAGAACTGTCCATTAATGTTTCGAGATATCTGTTTTCTGTTGATTTGATGCTGCTCCCTTTTGATGAATTTGATATAATTTTGGGTATGGACTGGTTGACATTGCATGATATTGTTGTGAACTGCAAAAGAAAGACTATTGATTTGAGATGTTAGAATGGTGGAATAGTTCGGGTTGAATCAAATGATTTAACTAGGTTACCTGCTTTAATATCTTTGTTGAAAGCTCAGAGTTATGTGAAAAAGGGTTACGAAGCTTATTTTGCCTATGTGATTGACTCAAAAGTATTTGAAAGGAAAGTTGAATCAGTGCCTATTGCCTGTGAGTTCCCTTATGTGTTTCCTGAAGAACTACCAGGATTGCCTCCAATACGTGAATTTAGTTTTCTGGGACATATTGTATCGGCCTCTGGAATACGAGTCGATCCGAATAAAATTACTGCTATTATGGAATGGAAACCTCAAAAGAATGTGTCTGAAATTCACAGTTTTTGGGACTTGCGGGTTATTATCGAAGATTTGTGAAAGGCTTTTCAATGATAGCTACTCCATTGATTAGCTTGTTTCAAAAAGATGTGAAGTACGAATGGTTTGATAAATGTCAGAAAAGCTTTGATCAGTTGAAAGCCCTTTTGACTGAAGCTCCAGTGTTTGTACAGCCAGAATTGAGCAAAGAGTTTGTGATTTTCAGTGATGCTTCATTGAGTGGTCTGGGTTGCGTTCTGATGCAGTAAGGCAAAGTAATAGCTTATGCCTCAAGACAATTAAAGCCGCATGAAAAAAACTATCCGACACATGATCTTAAGCTAGCTGTGATTGTGTTCGCATTAAAGATTTGGCGTCATTATCTGTTTGGTGAGAAAAGCCACGTGTTTTTCAGATCAAAAAAGTCTGAAATACTTAATGACTCAGAAATATTTGAATCTGCGACAGAGAAGATGGCTAGAGTTGTTAAAAGACTACGAGCTTGTGATAGATTATCACCCAGGGAAAGCAAATGTTGTAGCCGATGCACTGAGTCGAAAGTCACTATTTACTTTGTGTGCTATGAATGCTCATCTAGATCTGCCTGACGATGGCTTAGTGTTAATTGAATTGAAAGAAAAACCATTGTTTTTACAGCAGATTTGTGATGCTCAGAAAGTTGATAATGAAATACAAGCGAAACGAGCTTAATGTGATGCGAGTTCTGATTCTGAATTTCGAGTTGATGCTGATGATTGCTTGAGGTTCCGAGATCAAATATGTGTTCTGAAAAACTTTGAGTTGATTCAGTTGTTATTGAATGAAGCACATAATAGTCGTCTATCTGTTCATCCGGGAAGTACAAAGATGTACCATAATCTAAAGCAACATTATTGGTGGTCTGGTATGAAACGAGACATTTCTGACTTTGTTTCGAAATGTTTAGTCTGTCAGCAAGTTAAAGTTGAACACCAGGTTCCATCTGGTTTACTACAACCGATTCTGATTCCCGAGTGGAAATGGGATAGAGTGACGATGGATTTTGTTTCGGGATTGCCTCTGACTCCAAGAAAGAAAGATGCAATTTGGGTCATAGTTGATCGATTGACGAAATCCACCCATTTTATTCTGGTGAAATCTAATTATTCACTTGATAAGTTAGCTGAGCTTTACATATCTGATATTGTAAGATTGCACAGAGTGCCATTGTCTATCGTATCTGACAGAGATCCAGGGTTTACATCAATATTTTGGAAGAAATTGTAAGAAGCTTTAGGCACAAAATTGCATTTCAGTACAGCTTTTCATCCGCAAACGGATGGTCAATCCGAGTGAATCATTCAGATACTCGAGGACATGTTGAGATGTTGCATCCTTGAGTTTGATGGTACGTGGGATTAGTACCTGCCATTGATTAAATTTGCGTACAATAATGGTTTCCGGTCGAGCAATAAAATGGCACCTTATGAAGTTTGTATGGATGTAAATGTCGAACACCTCTGTATTGGACTGAGCTTAGCGAGAGTAAGATACACAGGGTCGATTTGATAAAAGACACTGAACAGAAAGTGAAAGTAATCCATAACAGTCTGAAAGCAGTGTCCGATCGTCAGAAGTCCTATGCGAACTTGAAAAGAAAAGACATTAAATTTGAAATCGGTGACAAAGTGTTTTTGAAAGTGTCTCCGTGGAAGAAAGTACTCCGATTCGGACGTAAAGGTAAATTGAGTCTGAGGTTCATCGGGCCATATGAAATTATCGAGTGTGTTGGATCAGTTGCGTATAAATTGTTGTTGCCACCTAAGCTAGAAAAGATTCACAATGTATTCCATGTTTCAATGCTCCGTAGATACCGATCCGATCCATCACATGTGATTACTCCGTTTGAGATTAAAATCCAATCTGATATGGCCTACGAAGAAGAACCGATCCGTATCTTAGCTCGTGAAGTGAAAGAATTGAGAAATAAGAAAATTCCATCAGTAAAAGTGTTGTGGCATCGACACGGAGTGGAAGAGGCTACGTGGGAGCCTGAAAATTCAATGAGACAACAATATCTGAATCCGTTTAATGGTAAGATATTCGAGGATGAAAATCCACCTTGTAATAGTCCGGTTTAGAAGCTAGTTGGAATAGTGGTTTCGGGACCACAAATCAAAGTTAGAATAATATTTTAATATTATTTTCTGTGCCTATGATACGTGATTAAGCATGTGTGAAAGTTTCGTATGAAAATTTGTCTGTTTGTATGCTTAATTTGACAAAAGGACTAAATCGCATAAAGTGTAAAAATGACCTTCTAATTGATTGAGTGCCTATTTGATGTGGCTTTTAACTAAGGAGGCTTATGAGGCAATTAATCCATTCATAAGATAGTGGATGGTTAAATGACATAATGACTATAGTGTTTATTTTGTCTTATATGATAAATGGAAGGGTAAATTGGTAATAAAAATATTATGTTAATTAAAACATAATATTAAACATTTGTTTCATCATTTTTCTACTCATCTTCCACCAAATTTTGTAAGAAAAAGGAAGGGTTTGAGTTTTGCTACATTCGGCCATTTCAAATCTTAATTCAAGGTAAGTTTTGACTTCGGTTTTTGATAATTTTTACGTTTTTACAATCGTTGCTTCGTATACTTCAAAACCCATGTCTTAATTTTGAGAATTGATGATGTCTTTGAAATGAGCCTTTGATGAACTCATGTGTTTTGTAATGTTTGATAGTAAATTATGAAGATATATGTTTGATTAAAATAGATTGTCTTTGAGTTTTTGTTGACTTTAAGTATTTTGAATTAAATTGAGAATATGAAATTTTGAAGGACTAATTTGTGGAATAAATGAAATGTATGGATGGATATGATTATCGAGTATATTCGGCCAAATTTGGTGTATTTTATGATTTTGTGAAATAGGGACTAAATTGTCCAAATGTGAAAATGTGAGGAGTAATTTGCAAATTGCCCTAAATATGTGTTTTTGGATTGAATTGAATGAATTAGTGAATAAATGGACTAAATTTGAATATGTATAGATCAAGAACCGAAGAAAAAGGACTTAGATCGCGGGAAAGAGAAAATAGTCGAGTAACCGAATCTAAGGTAGGTTGATATACAAATAAATGTATTCGAATTGACTAATTTGTGTATATATGAAATTTGAAGTGCTATGAACATATTCGAGATGAGATGTATGTGAAATCCGAGGATTTGTATCGATGAATATTGAATGTCCGAGAAGTCCCGTTTAAACCTAGGAATTGATAGGATTAACTATGTCATGACATAGGTCTCCGATATGTGATATCATATAAGACCACGTCTGGGACGTTGGCATTGATTCGAGATTTCGTGTAAGACCACGTTTGGGGCATTGGCATCGATATGAGATTTACGTGTAAGACCATGTCTGGGACATTGGCATTCTATTGATTGGTGTAAGACCCTGTCTGGGACAGTGGCATCGATATCTGGTTACATGAAAGACCACGTCTGGGACGTTGGCATTGTACGACTATTTCGAGCACTCTGAATTTCCTATTTAGTTCCGAACGGTTCAACGAGCAAGTCCGAGAAACAAACGACTATGTGATTTGTATATTTGTTTCAGTTACGTTTGATATGTACGCATTGTGTGTATAAGAAGGTAAGTATATTCATAAGCTTACCTAGATGAATTATGTTTTTGAATATGAAAAAATAAATGTGTTACATGAATGGACAGCTATGATCCAATAAAGTATATGGTGATATATGAGATTGAAAGATGAATGGCTAAGTGAATGTGCCAAGAAGAATTATGGCTATGCAATTGAACTATTAGTAAACTCATATTGATTTTATGTTTTGAATGCTTATATGCTAAGTTTATTTGTATACGGCTTACTAAGGTTTTAGAAAGCTTACTCTTTGTGTGTTTGCTCTGTTTTATAGGTCGTCAAAGCTACAAAAGGCTTGGGAATTGTCAAGGATCATCACCACACTGTGAAACTCAACTTTGGTGCTTTTGAATATGTATATAGCTAAATATGGCATCTATAGGCTAGTCATTTGGTATATGTTTGAGATGTAGATAGCCATGTGATTGGGCTAGATAAATGTTGGTAATCTGTATGAGTGACTATGGTATATGATGCATGTTTTGGTATGGCTTGATGGAAATGAA
Source organism: Gossypium bickii (assembly GCA_025503065.1). NCBI lineage: Eukaryota > Viridiplantae > Streptophyta > Magnoliopsida > Malvales > Malvaceae > Gossypium > Gossypium bickii. The sequence continues at coordinate 25,654,657 of CP106714.1, read as the reverse complement.
ATGGCCTTATGAATGGTAAGCTTACTGATGAATTGATGCCATACTGATTTAGTGAAGTTGTGGATGAATTGTGCTTGGATTTACATGTTAATTGGTTGTGCAAATTTGTATGTTTAGAAATGAGATTGAATGGGATAATATGATGACCATTTGGTGTGGTTTTGGTTGCAAATTGTATTTAGAAATATGCTTGTTTATGCTTGTAGGGATGACCCAAGTGTGGGTGGTATTTTGGCCTTGAAAATGGCCTATATTTGCCCATATGGTTGAGCACACGGGCGTGTGGCTCAATCGTGTCCCTCGTGTTTGAAATTTAAAACAAGTCAGGATCAACCACGGGCTAGACACACGGGTGTGTGACTGGCCGTGTGGTGAAGTCAGTAGCGACCACAGGTGAGGCACACGGGCGTGTCCACGGTCGTGTGGACAAGTCAGTATGTATGCCCTGTTTTGACACAGCTTAGACACGGATGTGTTTAAAGGGCTTGGGAGGCACACGGCCTGCCCACACGGGCATGTGACCTCTGTAACTTAGAAATTTTTTTAAATTTCCATGAAATTTCATATGCGTTTGGTTTAGTCCCGACCCAATTCTAAAGCATGATTAAGGTCTCATTGATCTATTAAAGGGACACTTTGATTGTGTTTGATGAATTGTATTATGAAATGTCCGTAAAAATTTTTCAATTGTCTGGTAATGCCTTTTAACCTTATTCCGGTGACGGATACGGGTTAGGGGTGTTACAACAATATTTTCGAAGGTAGGGGTCGTCCCAAACATAGTATCGTGATTCACATTTGATCTTATCTTTTTCAGATCGTGACAAGTTAGAAGAGACTATACCTGTAGCAAGGTAATTCACCATGTCCAGATACCAAGGAAAGATTGTCTAAGTAGGAAGTAGATTTTCGTCCGGAAAATTGTCCTGAAGTGGTGTGACATCCTTCAATGGATGTATTCAGCTTAGATGGTCAACTACCAAATTTTCACATACTTTTTTGTCCTTTATTTCGAGATCGAACTCCTGCAAAAGTAATATCCACCTTATAAGTCTCGATTTTGCTTCCTTCTTCCCAATCAGATATTTAAGAGCTGCATGATCAGAAAAAATAACAATCTTAGTCCCTAATAAATACGAACGAAATTTTTCCAAAGCAAAAACTACAACTAGAAACTCCTTTTCAGTAGTCGAATAATTACTTTGGGCAGCATCCAAAGTCTTAGACAGATAGGAGATGACGTGTGGTTCTTTCCCGATTCTTTGTCCAAGGATTGCTCCTATGCTATGGTCACTTGCATCAAACATTAACTCGAAACGATAATCCCAGTTTGGTGGCTGAACAAGGGGTGCCAAAATGAGCTTATGTTTGAGCGTGTCCAATGCGTCTCTGCATGATTGGTCAAACTTGAACTCCTTGTCTTTCTGTAGTAGATTGCAAAGTGCTTGTGCAATTTTTAAAAAGTCTTTAATGAACCGCCTATGGACACCTGCATAACCAAGGAAAGAACGAATCTCCCTCACAGTTGTGGGGTATGGCAGTGAGTTAATGATATCAATTTTTGCTTTATCGACAGAGATTCCCTCAGTAGATGATATGACCTAGAATTAATCCTTTATCTACCATAAAATGGCATTTCTCATAATTTAGAACAAGATTAAATTATAAGCATCTTTCCAAGATTTTTGCAAGATTTGATAAACATACCTCAAAAGACTCACCATATATAGTAAAGTCGTCTATGAACACCTCAATTATTTTCTCAACATAGTCTAAAAATATACTTACCATGCACCTCTGAAACATGGCTGGGGCGTTGCAAAGTCTGAATGGCATCCGTCTGTAAGCAAACGTGCCAAATGGGCACTTAAACGTTGTCTTCTCTTGATCCTCAGGTCCCACTGGAATCTGGAAAAACCCTGAGTAACCATCAAGACAACAATAATGAGACTTCCCAGCTAAACGTTCTAACATCTGGTCAATAAAAGGAAGTGGAAAATGATCTTTCTGAGTTAAGGAATTCAACTTCCTGTAATTGATGCAAACTCTCCACCCGTTTTGGACTCAAGTGGGAACCATTTCACCTGTCGAATTCTCAATTACGATTACGCCGGTCTTTTTCGATACTACATGGACTGGGCTGACCCAACTATTGTCAGAAATGGGATAGATCATCCCAGCATCGAGTAGCTTTTGAACTTCTTTTCTTACTACCTCCATCATAGGCAGATTGAAACGCCTTTGAGCCTCTCTTTTGGGAATAGCATTATCTACAACTTGAATTTTGTGCATGCAAGTCGAGGGGCTCAATCCCTTGTGTCAACTATCGTCCATCCAATTACCTCTTTATAGTCTCTAAGAACTCGTACCAAATTTTCCTCTTCTACTGTCGAGAGTTTACTCGAGATTATTACCGGTAAGGTATTTCCTTTATCGAGAAAAGCATACTTTAAATGGTCTGGAAGTGGTTTGAGTTCCAACTCTAGAGCCTGCAAAACAGATGATACAAGCTTAGTTTGCGAAGGTGATAATTCAAGATATTTACCTGGATTTTTCTATAATTGCAGTGCCTCCAGATGAGCCACTATTTCGTGAACAGACTCTTCAAAGGTTATCCACTCTTCTTGTTCCTCTATGGCATTAGAGTCTAGACTTCTGCAAAGAACGGTTCATAATTCATCCTTGTCATGATATTCTAAATGTAATTCAGTTAAAGGATCAATTATATCAATATTAGAAACATTAGAAATCATGCTAGGGCAGTTCATGGCCTCATAGACATTGAATTTCACCACTTCCCCATTGAACTCCATAGTGAGTATCCCACTTCGTACGTCAATCTTTTTTTGTGCGATACTAAAAAATGGCCTCCCGAGAAATATGTCAGATGAATTGGCCGAATTGTCATCCTTCATGTCGATAATGTAGAAGTTTGCGGGAAATATTAGCTCGTTTACCTTGACAAGAACGTCTTCTAATACTCCCTTCAGCTGCACCACAAATCTACCTGCAAGCTGAATAATCACACCTATTTCCTTTAAAGGACCCACGTTAATCAGTTTATAAATTGACAAAGGCATAACATTAATTGGTGCACCTAAGTCACACATTGTTTTTTTTAATACCGACACTACCTATTTTACAAGATATGAAAAACATACCTTGGTCCTTACATTTGGATGGTATTTTCTTTTGCAGAACGACAGAGATATTTTCTCCGACACTTACCTTTTCATGCCCAGAAGTTTCCTTTTACTCGTGCATAACTCTTTTAGGAATTTTGCGTATTGTGGGATCTGCTTAATCGCGTCGAGAAGAGGTATGTTGATTTCCACCTTTCGAAAGGTGTCGAGGATCTCCTTCTCGCCTCTCTCCTTCTTGCACTGGACAAGTCTTCCAAGAAATGGAAGTGGAACTATAAAAGGTTTTTGTGGTGCTGACTTTACTGGAGCTTCGTGTCAAGTTTCTCCCTATCTTGAGTAGTGTCGTGGCCGCGATCGTGTTAGGTACGGGCTTGTAAACCTTCCCACTCTTCAATGTCATAGCGCTTGCATTGTGTAGAGGATTTGGCTCAGTTTAGGATGGCAGCTTACCTTGAGACTCCAAATGGCTAACCGTGAGTGCGAGTTTGCTCACTTGCTTATCAAACTCCTGCAAATGCATGTCAATTTTTTGTTGAAATTTCTCAATACTATTGGCTAGCCTTTCCACTATGGCTTCCAAAGAAGACTTCGGGGGTGGTAACTGTTGATTCTGAGGCAGCCTTTGTTGGTACGGTTGATTGAACTGCAGATTCGACCCATAACTGAGATTTGGGTGATCCTTCCATCCTACATTATATGAGTTCGAGTAGGGGTCACATCGCTTCTGGGGCGGTCCTAGAAATTTCCCGATAGCATTCACTTGTTCTGTTGAATCCTCATGTAAAATTAGACAAGAGTTCATCGGATGGTCTAGTTTAGCGCAAATTCTGCACAACCGTGCTGGGCTCGTTTTATCTGTAAGTAAAGTTTGAACAATGTTAGTTAGCTTATCAATTTTATCTTCTAGAGATATAGAACTTAACCCATGAACCCATCTTGTGGGTTCTGTGGCCGGTCGAAATTGTTAAAAGTTAGCAACCATAGTCGAAATCAACTCTCGTGCTCTCTGAGGAGTCATATTGACTAGTGCCCCCCCACTTATAGCATCTATCATCTTCATTTCCATCAGGAGTAATCCCTCATAGAAATACTGCAAGAGTGACTGTTCAGTCAGTCCATGTTGTGGGCAACTTGCACACAACATTTTGTATCGCTCCCAGTAATCGTAGAGCAATCCAGCGTCCTTTTGACAGATTCCCACAATGTCCCTCGTTAGTTCGGTTGCTCGAGCTACAAAAACGAGACATGTCAGACCATGTGTTGACAGATCCCCGGGGTAAATAAAATAGCCACTCTCTAGCAGAGTCGGCTAGTGAGAAAGGAAAAGCACAAAGTTTGATTTGGTCTTCCGTTACTCCCTAAGGCTTCATGCTTGGGCACACCATATGGAATTGTTTAAGGTGGGTGTGCAGATTCTTGTTCTATAATCCACGAAAAGTGGGTAGTAAATGGATCAAACCTAACTTTAATTCGAACGGTGTCCCTCCGGTCGGATAGGTTATACATAAGGATTGTTGTTTATACGGTGCCGCAGCAAGTTGGCGTATCGTCTGTTCAGCGATCTCGTTGGGTTCTTCGAACGAGAAAATTTCCTCGATGTATGATATGATTTTGAATTCGGGGTTTGGTCTTTTTCCACGTCGAATGGCTTCTTTCCATAATTGCCGGGCCAATTTCTCAATTTTTAGTTCAAACTCTAGAGTTCCCGGTTCTGATCTGGTCATAAAGTAAACAAACAAAAATTAGAAAAATATCTCCAATCCCCAATAACAACGCCAAAATTTGATGGGCGTCGAAACCACCAAAAATAATTCCTACAAATAACTCTAAATAGTAGTAAGAGTGATAGTAGGGTCGAGTCCACAGGGATTGGATGCTATAATCAACTTCCGTGTATAACTTATGATTAGAGTGTTCATCGTGTCGAAGGTCGTTGCAATAGTCGTGCCCACATCTCCAATCGTACCTGCAAAAAAATAAAAATAAAGTAAATCGGGGGGTTTCAAAAATGTTTAGAAGGTAAATAATCTAATCAGCGTAAATAAATAATTAATTAATATTGAAAATAAAATTAAATCGAGGAATAAATTCAGAATTTGCAAATAGAAATAATAAGCCTTAGCCTTAGACTCTGTAAATTCCGTGTTAAGAATCGATCCTCGAAAATTGATCTTCTCCTCTAAACGATAAGCTGGTTATAGCGATTAAGAACGTCCTAACCACCAATTCTTCCTCTTGTAGCTGGTCCCGGTACGTCCTGCAAACCAACCCTTACCGATTATCTAACCAAGATACACGTGTTCCCTATTGAAGATTCTAATAATCTTGCGTTCTGAAGAACCGAACTCGAATCAACGGCCTTAACCGCGTGGGTCGTTTAAACTCGATCACTTCTTCCTTGATTTGTTCTCGAAAATTCAGAAACAGCACGACCGACTCGAATCTCCAACTGTCAGCAAACACGACTCCAACCCAATGTGCACTTTGACTTGAAAACGAATTTAACCTTAACGGATGATTGTGCTATCCCGATACTTAGGAAAAAAGGTGAATACAGATTGAAAGGATTTTTAGCGCGAATACAAATCTCAAGTTTCCCGACCGAAAAGAGCACCGGCCTAAGGCTAAGATAGAATTTAGTGTAGCATGAATTTAATCATGCTTGAAGGTTGTAGAATAAGATTGGATTTGTATGAAGGATGATGGAATTTGGGAAGGAAAAGGGCTTGAAAGGCAATTGGACCAATTTTGGAAGAACAAAGAAATTGAAATGAAATGAACAAAATTCCCACGTCAAATTGAAAGAGAAAAGAGAATAATTCAATTCTAAATTAAAGTAGAAAAAGACAAAGAGGATAATACAATTCCAAATTGAAGTAGGAAAAGAATTAATTGATGATTTCCTAGGAACAAAAAGGCCCTATTTATATACATAGGGTTTACTAAAAACAGCCTAAACTAATTTAATATAAAATCTAAAATAAAATAAAAATAAAAATAAATAAAATGAGATTTTTCTATTTTTGGCTTTTACAAAGTCAAAATATTTGATGTGCGATTGGCTTCCTCCATTGTTTTGATTTGGCCCCATTTCAATGATTGTCTTTCAATTTGGTCCTTTTTAGCTTATTTTTGACCAATTGCATCCCTGAAAAGATTTAAATCATAAAAACACTAAATTAGCAGGGATTGATTCAGAAATAAACCGAATTAAACACAAGAAACCATGCAAATTAACATGTTATTAGACGGTCAATGTCAGAGGTCGAAGAAAAAAGATGTTTGAATTTTAGTTCGTAAATTCATAACGTCCAAAGTTGTTTATTGAAAAAACAACTGAATGAAAAAACAACTGAATGGTAGAAGAGAAGGGAAAAGAGAGTTTTCGATTAATGTAAACAATACGAACATAGAAAGTCATATAACATTGATTTTAAAAGTCCAGTGACTTAAATGAGAACTTTTGAATAATTCAATTACCAAATTATAAATTTTTTAATTAAATGACCAAAATAAAAAATTATTCATAATTTAGTGACTATTACTCAATTATAAAAGCTGATAAGACTAGATCGCTAATTAATTTAATCAATCACCAACAAAGCCTGTCACGATATAAAAATTTAAGATATAAGAAAGCTGCTGAGCTTGCTTGGTACCAAGTAATAAATGTCTGATTTTAAAAGAAAACACCAACCCATTTTGCGGTGCGCAATTCATTTCCTTTCTATGCGCAACGATGTTCAGTAGATTCTCGAGTTGAATTTGAATTCTCACCAAACCTCTTTTAATGGGATTGAGTTAAATCACTGAATTCGTCGGCATTTAATAGCTCAACTGCCAAAAAAGCGAAACACTATGGATTCATGGTTACACGTAGATAATTTTTTTTTACATTAATTTTATTATATGTTGTTATTATATTTATTTTTTTATATAATATTTTTTTAACTCTTAAATAAAAAGATAGTACGTTCCAGTGTATTCGAATTAATATCTTCCTATACCAGTGATAATGTTGATGCCGATACCAATTAAATTAATACTCAATCAATTACACATAAACAATATTAAATATAAACAAATATGCTTTGAATTAAAACATACTATTATTATTAAAATTAACATGTTATAAGGAATACATATATATTATATATATTTATAAATATTGCTAATATAAATTATTTTAATTGTTTAAATATATATATGTAATATATTGTTAATATAAATTATTTTAATTGTTTAAATATTCATTAATATTCCGGTAAATAATAAGGTTAGAATTTTATTGGTTTGATAGGTGATTTGTAAATATTATTTTTAAATTTTTTTACGGAGTTAATGAGATACCTTAATTTCCACAGAGTTTTACAATTTTACTTACAAATAATAATGAGATAAAATAAAATAAAAAGTACAATAAAAAATATGTTTTTTTGTGGTAATCAGGCCCTCCACCGTCAATAGTAATTAATTTATTGGGAGCGAGTGTTTTCTAAAATTAAAGGATAAGGTAACCGACAAACTACAGTAGATATTTTTTTTTTTTTGTTGAATTTAGATAAGTTAAATATAGTGCTGAGATAAACATATATAAATACAGTACAAATATTATTGGCTAATTGCTTTCTCACATTACTATTACGATACATGATCAAAGTTCACATTCTGTAGTCGGCACTTTTCTTTGTCTACTGTTTTGCCATGAAGAACAAGTATTTTATCCTCTTAATCTTATTCCAAACCGTCGACTTAGCTTTATCGACCCCCCAAAAATATGAGTCAATTTTCAACTTCGGTGACTCCCTAAGCGACACAGGCAATTTACTTCTCTCCGGTGCCCTTGTATTTCCAGTCATCGGGCAGCTACCTTACGGTGAAACCTTCTTTCAACACGCAACGGGGCGGTGTTCTGACGGACGTCTTATTATCGACTTCATTGGTAAATGCTCTTTCTCTTACAGAAACAAACTTGAAAACCCAGATTTCGTTCTCCTAACTATATGTGTGTCTTATTTGTTATAAACCAGCTGAGGCATTCAGTTTACCTTATTTGCAACCTTACCTAGCAGTAAAACAAGGCCAGAGCTCTCAACATGGAGTCAACTTCGCATTCTCCGGAGCTACTGCACTTGATGCTGAGTTTTTCTTCCAACGAAACATGGGATCGATTTTGTGGACTAATAATTCTTTGAATGTTCAGCTTGGTTGGTTCAGGAAGCTCAAGTCCGACCTTTGCTCCGATAACGAATGTGAGTTAAATTATCTCCATTTCTTTCAGTCCTTCCACTGACCCATCTCGGAATAACATAGTACTGTTTTCTGTCGTAGCTTGTGATGATTTCTTTAAGAAATCACTTTTTCTGGTTGGAGAGATCGGTGGAAATGATTATAATTACGCCTTTTTTCTTGGTGGAAGAATTAAACAGCTTCAATCCATGGTTCCTTCAGTTGTTGGAGCAATTGCTAACGCAACCAGTGTAAGTTAGAGTTTAAGCACAAAAGTATTACAAAGCTAACACAATTTGCTTCCCATCAAGTCTTATGCTTAAGCCAAACCATTTGCAAATTATGTTAATAATTATGTGTGGATATTTTGGTAGGCATTGATAGAGGAAGGCGCGGTAGAGTTGATGGTTCCAGGGAATTTTCCCATCGGTTGCTCAGCTGTTTACTTGACATTGTTTGAAAGCCCTAAAAAGGAAGATTATGACCGTCATGGTTGCTTGAAGGCATTTAATGGTTTCGCGAAGTATCATAATAATCAGCTTAAACAAGCCCTGGATACCTTGAGACAAAAGTATCCCCATGCCAGGATTTTTTACGCTGATTACTACGGTGCCGCCATGCGTTACGTTCATGCCCCACTACATCACGGTTAGTTCCTTCTAATTCCCGCGAATTTCAATATTTAAACTTGATTTAACTTAGTTGCAGCCCGGATTAGGTACGAAATAGACCCTATTAACTTAATGTTGAATTTAGTGTTGTGACATGAGTATATATATTGAAAAAAAAAAAAAAAAACAGGGTTTTATGGTGGGACTCTAAAAGCATGCTGTGGAGGGGGTGGTCCATATAATTTCAATATCTCAGCAAGGTGTGGTCATCCTGGATCTGAAGCATGTAAAGATCCTTCCGTTTATTCAAATTGGGATGGAATTCATCTAACTGAAGCAGCCTATCGCCATATAGCCTTGGCTTTGATCAATGGCTCCTCTTCCCATCCACCCCTCATATCCTCTCAGATTACATAACCCCCTAACATGAACAGTCAATCAAGGGTCATTTAGATGTTCATTAGAGATCCAGGACCAATGATACATGTATGCATTGACTGTACTTGAAGATTTTATTTGCTTTATAAATTTAGCCTCATGATTTTGAAAATAATGAGAATTAATCTACTAATTAAGATGGATTTACTTTAATTAGTGAGATATAATACCATAGATAGCAATCCTGAGGAAAGCAACGCAAATAACAAAAGTCAACGCATTCAAGGCTGCTAGAATCCCTGCTTTTGGTCTCCATCTTGGGATATTTCATATTTGTGAAGGCTAATTCCCGTTTATCCCTCTAATGGAAAATTATTTTAAAAATGAATTTAGATTTCAAAATTTTGGATTGCGAATTTATGATTTATGAATTTATGATTTCTAAATTTTTTGTTAAAAAAAAGTAAAATATTTAAAATTTAAGATTTTAAATTAATTCAAATTTAGATTTAGATTTAATTTAATTTTAAGTTTAAAAAGTAATTTTTAAAAGTTTAATTATTTATGAGGATTTTGTGGGAACTGGTCAAGGTATTGATTTGGAAAAATGCATTAAACTGGTTGACTCGAGAACTAATATGGACTGATTAATTGGGTAGTTGAACTAATTTATTTATTTTTAATGAATTTTTAATGATTTATTTAATAGAACCAGATGGATTAGTCGAACCGATCAGATTGATCAAACCAGTTGGACCATTAAACTAGTGGCTTAACTATGGAAATTATAAATTAAAAGTCAAGAGTTTATAAATTAAAAAATTGTGGAAATTATGGTATAAATACATTTTTTTTTTGAATATTTACAATGTATTAAATTAAATACATGAAACTTTGTCAGTGTTTTGAAAATCAGATTGGAAGGACCAGTTAGACTATTTGTGTAACGCCCCGAATTTGGACCTAGTAGAATTGGGCCTATTGGGCTTTGGGCTTTGGGTCTCAGAAAATTTTTAAGTGAGCGAGAAAATGACAATTGGCATGTGGGCTTTGAGGGGTAATGAATTTGGAGTGTCTAGGGGTGTTGGAGATGTCCTGGGATCAAGTAAGGGTATAGGAAAAATTTTGGTTTAAGCCCCAAGGGAACTGTGACTTCAGTTAGTAGGCCTTTTAAATAAATGAAGAAGAAAAATGACACAAAAGAGCTTGTGTTGTAGTGGCAAAGTGGCGTCATTTAGGGAGCAAGGAGGTGGCGTCATTAGTAGGCAAGGGAGTCCAAGGTTCAAGGCTTGAGAGTGGTGAATTGAGAGGCTTTATTTTTGCACATGGAAGGAAGGTAGTGGCGCTAGAGTGGACTCTGGAAGGGAGTGTTCAGGAGAGAAATTTAAGGTAAAGATAAGAGAGAAAAGATAGGGGATTGAGGTGTGGATGTGTTGGTACCGAATGGGACTTTGGGGGAAGGTAGTTTCGGCTTTGGCTATAAAAGGGGGGTGCCGAATTCCTTTGAAAGGTTCCTTGGGTTTCCATTATTTTTTTCTGTTCTCCCCTTCATTCTGTTTCTTCCATTGCCGAATTGCCTGTAACATCTCGAATTAGGGACTAGTCAGAACAGTGGTTTCGGGACCACAAATTCGACGTAAGAAAATTTATTTTTATTGTATTTTCATGGTCTACAATTTCATGAAACAATTTCCTGAAAATTTCATTCGAAAATTTTGACGTTTTGCCACTCAATTTAGTCAAAAGGACTAAATTATAAAAAAGTGCAAAAGTTGAGTTCTACATGTTAGAGGTGTCCAATTGTTATGAAATTTTAAATTGGAAGTCCTTAAATGATAATTAGACCATTGGTTAAGTTGGTGGACAAAAATGGACATGGATGGGTATGTTTCAAAAGATTTTTTTAAGGGCATTTTGGTAACTTAGTGAATTAAATGAATTAAAAACAAAATTTAAATGCCAAATATGTCCATCTTCTTCCTTAGGCCGAATTTTTTAGGGGGGGACTCCATAGCTAGGGTTTCCAAGCTTCCAAGCTCTATAGTAAGTCAATCCAAGCCCCGTTTTTTCATGTTCTTTAAGTTTTTGGAATCCCGGTAACTCGATTTAGCTTATTCTAGCAATATTTTAACCTAGGGTTCATATTTGGAAAAATACCCATAGGTGAAGTGTGTTTATTTTGATGTTTTATGATAGAATATGAAGGCTGAAATTATGTTAAACAACTTTTGCTAAGCGATTTTAGGTAAAAACGAGTAAAACGACATAATCGGTAAAAATACCTAATGTTCATAAGTACATGTTAGAGTGAGAATTATTTGATGTTTCCATAGAAGGGAAAAATGTTCAGCATGTCCTAAAATGTAGGAAAATAGGATGAAGTTTAATTTTCGAGCCTAGGGGCAAAATTGTAATTTTTGAAAAGTTTAGGGGCAAAATTGTAATCTTGCCAAAGTTTGAGTTAGGGACTGTTTTGAGTAATACATTAATTAAATAAGTGAAATGTGATGTTTTAGACCCCAAAAAATGAGATTTGGACCTAGAACGGGAGGAAAATCGAAAATCGAGAAAGTTGGTAAATTGTCGTTTCTGGATCCGAGGTAAGTTGGTGTGTAAATAATAATGCAATAATGTCATAATGTATGTTTGAAACCTAAATTGTGGTATTAAATTGATTTTTCTGAATTACATGTTTTGTATATTATGTTAGTGAATTGATTTAATAATAATGTTTATGATAAAAGGTGACATAGGTGACATGGAAAATGGGTCGAAATGTTGTGCTTAAAGGTGTTTTCTATGACTATGGTTATTATGTGAGATGGAAAGTTGATATGTAAGTAATGCATTTATTTTACTTGTTCAATAATAATTTTGCTAGATATTATGGAAATCATTAGGTGATAACTATAATATGAAAATGTATGGAATGTGAAATTCTCGATTGAACCTTCGGAAAACCGAGAGATACGGACAATATGTAGCTAGGTCACACGAGTGATAAGGGACCTTCACCGTGTGTACAAGAAAGCTACGAGATGGAAAATTTTGATATGTAGCTAGGCCACATGGATGATAAGGGACTTTCACCATGTGTGCAAGAAAGCTACGGGATAATAATTTCATATGTAACTAGGTCACATGTGTAATCATGTGTTATATACCATGTGTACAAGAAAGTTACGGGTTATGAGTAGCTAGGTCACATGAGTGGTTCCTAGTGTTGGACACCATGTAGACAAGCAAGCTACGAGATGGAATGGCTAGGTCACATGGGTGATAAGAGACCTTCACCATGTGTACAAGAAAGCCGAGTTATGTGTAGGTGGAGCTATGTGCTGAGACCACCGAGTATCGGGTGTTTTTCGAAGGAGTTCAACGAGATAAATTACTAATGGTGATTGGTGCGATCATATTATGAATAAGTGCAAGAGTGAATGTGATCAATTGAGAAATGTAGCAAATATGGTGTGAGCAAGGGTGCATGTGACTATGTGTATATGTGCATAATGTGTTTGATATGTGATAAGTGATTGAAATTGTGGTAAGGCTAATATGGTGTGAGCGCCATTATGAGTACTTGTAAATATTGGTGATGATTATTCATTTGTATGGCTAGTATTGAACATGCTTGGTGTTATATGTGCATATATGGAAGTAATATAAAGAAAACATGGGAGAGTAAAATTTTTCAGTAAAATAGATTGAAATAGCAGCAGTTACGTGATTTTGAAAAATCACCATAAATAGTAGAAATTGAATTATATGCTGGATGAGATATTAATTTAAAGCTTATTGAGTCTATTTTCATATAGAAGAAATAGATAAAGTAAAGGACCTGTATATTTTCAGATATTTTGATTTTTGTGAGACTGGTTTAGAGTGATTTCGAGATCCCCTGTTCTGACTTGGAAAAATCGTTAAAACTTCTACAAAAATAATTATGGGGTATAAGTTATATGATTGAAATCTTCAATGAGTCTATTTTCAAATGAAATAAATTTTATCATCATATGAATTCTGTATAATGATAAATTGGTTCGTAGTGAAAAGTGGTCAGAGCAGTCAAACAGCAAAATAGGGGAATATTTAATGAATAAACTGTACTAATTGGCAGGACCAAAAATTCTAAAAATTTTATGGTGGGAAGATAAATTAGTCTAGTTTCAGGAAAAATTTACGGATCTTAATTTGGAGTTTTGTAGCTCAAGATATAAATAATTTAGTGACTATGACTTGAGTAGATAGCCTGAGATGAACATGAATAAAAAGTGGAACTATGTGCAATTATGATTGTATTATCTTGAGAACATATTGTGAAGATTTATAAAAGCCTGTTAATAAATCAATTATTATTTACATACTTACTTACTAAGCTTTGTAGCTTACTTCCCTTCCTTTCCAATATCTTATAGGGTTGTATGCTAACTCGAGTTGGAGATCGTCGGAGATGTAATCACACTATCAAGCTATCATCGTGGGGTAAAAGTGAATACAAACCTATTAAGTTTATGGCATGTATAGGGGACTTAGTCATTTGTATATGTTATAATTGGTTTGGCTTAAAATGTTGGCCTTTAATATTTAGCAGTTCATTTTGTATAATTTGGATGAAATTTTATGACTTGGTTTAATGCATTTACAAGTGTATGTGTTTCGGTAATGCCTCGTACCCTATTTCGGCATCGAATACGGGTAAGGGGTGTTACATTGCCATCATTCCTTTTTGCCGAAATCCCTATTGGTGTTGCGTTCTTCCTCTTTCACTGAAAGTCGAGTACTCCCTTATAATCGAATAGCCCTATCTTTTGTCGATTCCTTGTTGTTTTTCCTCCATCACAAATCGGTTGCTGTTATCTACTATTAATCAAGTTTTAAAAGTCGGATCTCATCCAGTCGCTATCTAGGCCGTAGGATCGAAGGTTGGATTCGGTAAGTACTTAGTCAATCTTCTTAGTGTGTTTGGTAAAAGTCGAAGGGCTATCTAACTCTTTCTTGTCGTTAACCTTGTATTAACAAGGGTAGGGTTCAAAGGTCGCAAGCATGGTAAGGATCGTTAGCAAGTGGTAAGTGTACTCGTTTCAATTGTGGATTAGTAAGTGGTCGAATGTAAGTGTGGCTTATAGAGGTGACATTTGTGGAATATAAGTCACTTGTTTTTTGATAGTATATGTGTGGGTGCATATCTAGGGGATATTCGTGAATAGTAGCTAAGGAAGGGCTACTAGAACTGGTGGCACACGATAAGGTTATGGTAAGGCTTTAGTTTTTGGGTAAATACTGTGGTTAAGTGTGTGATTGATTGGAAATTAGTATTGGTTGTAGGTTCAAGGTTGAGGATAGTGTAGCACGTCGCATTAACCAGGTGTGTACATACACTTCACACACGACAAATTGGCAAAAGCCAAAATCCTGAAAAAAAAACGGAATGCCGAAAAGCCAAAAAGCCGAAAGGTTGGCACCGACAACTACACGAGCGTGCGAACATTTGTTTGGGAACACCGATACGATTACCGGGGCCAAAAGAGCGATCTCATGGTCTCGAGCCACTATTTGGCCGACCGGGCTAGACGGGGCTAAATGGGCCTGCGGAGCTCGTGGGCCCAAATCGGCAAGAGTTGATATGTGAAATTGAATGATGGATTGATATGGATGGTTGTATGATTTGATTATGATCGGGCCTAATGGGCTACATAAACATGATTGGGCTTAATGGGCTATATGGACATGATTGGGCCTAGTGGGCCTTATGGGATTTTAGAAATGCATGCTAGGGTTTTTAATGGACTCTAGGCCTAGTTCTGATAAATTCTTAAATAGCATAAAACTTAATTTAATAATCAAACATGTCTGTGGACTAGTCGCTAGGTTAGAGTGTGGCAATGGACATATGCATGTCTAGGATTGGATCTAAGGAGAGCTTGGTGCTTAAGCGGTCCTAGTGACCCACCTCCTCTTCTCTAGGATCCTACCTAGTGCATAGTGTCTGTTCACTTTAGACGCAAGGACTTGTTGATGGGCCAAAGTTCATAACTAAAACCCGAGATGAAAGAAATTACGAAAATACCCCTGTATGGTAGAATTACGAAAATACCTCTGGTCAGTGAAATGACTAAAATACCCCTAGGTGCTTAATGTGTGAAAATGTGTATGTTGCATTCATGAGATATATGTTGCACTTGGATGGGTTTGATGATACGGAGGAAGATATGTGAGGATCGCATAGTCGCTTGACGGTGGATCTACCGGTGGCTTTAAGCCCATTATATGCTTAGCAGCCTTGCTGCAACGTTTGAGTAGTGCCCCTGTTGGTGCTACCTTTGGAGTATAGGGATGGGTGGGTTGATATTTATATCCCCACAGGAGTGTAGGGTTGGAAGGGAAATGGAGTGCAGGGTTGGATTTGGGATGGGAGCATTGCATTCATGTGATACTGATGTGATATGAGGTCATTGTGGGCTAAGGCCCAAGACCACCGATTTTGATAGGGCTTAGGCCCAATGTGATAATCGCATGCTTTACCAAGGGTCGTACACACTGAGTTTCGAAACTCACACCCTTTTATTTAATGTTTCAGGTGACTTTCAGTAGACGGCTCAACGTGGAAGAGGACTCGGAGATGGCCACACTGCAAGCTACTCGGAGATGGCCACACTGCAAGCTACTTAGAAGTTTTTAATTAGTTTCGAATGACTTTACTTTTATTACTTAATTTTCATTGGGATGTAATAAGGCCTTGTATCTCCAACTTGACTTTACATTTGGGTTTTATTATTGTTTCTACTGCCAAATGATTAAACTTAAATAAATTTCTAAAGTTTAACATGGTTTTCAAAATAACTATAACATATGGATGTTTTCTTAAAACATGGGCTTTCATCATAACTTAACAAGTTGCAAAGATTTTGGGTTTCTAAATCTTAAACTTAAGTTTTTAGCTAAAGCAAAGTTGTTTTGGAATTATCCCTTTGATATGACATCACCGGATTCGGCCATAACTTCTGGGCCGGGTCTGGGGGTGTTACAATTTGGATTGTGATTCGGTTCGAGTACTAGTCCGGAATAAGAGATCAGATTGGTTGACTGATGAACTGGTTGAACTAGTCGAATCGACCGAGTTGATGGTTGAACTGATTTTATCTATTTTTAATAATTTATTCAATGGAACCATTGAATCTGTCAAACCAATTGAAACAAAAATCGATGGTCTGGTCGGTTTGCTTAACAATCCAATTTTTAAAAACCTTGAGTTTTTTTTGATAATATACTACAAATAAAATTATTTATTTATTGCCTAGGTTTTGAAGGAAGTATGAAAGCAGAGAGAATAAAAAAAATTTCATGTTCTTTTAGTTAATCTTAAGATTTGAAAATTCCAAATTTAAAATGAATTTTGAAATCCAAAATTTAACTCTTATAAAATTGGATTTAGATTTACCCAAATTCAAATCCTAACTTTTTATTTATTATCCAGACAAAAATTTAAAATTTAAATTCTAAATCCAAAATTTTTAACTTAAATAATGATTTCCAAACATGCCATTAAAAACTTTTTGACTTTCAATTTTTTGACTTTTTACTTTTAGGTCATTGAGTTGTTTCTTACATAAATAAAAGTAAAATAATTAATCAATTATTATTTAATATAAATTTAATTTAAATTCATATATATTATTTTTAATATAAATATAAATATAATTTTAAATTATTTATTATAGATACACATATTTTATTATAATATTTTTTAATGATTATTTTCTATTTAAGCGCTTAAGAGTTGCGGATAAGAATGCCCTATAAGCTCAAGTAACTGAGAGAATCAACTAAAGCATATATTAATCAAGAAGATGGAAAGAAATTGATAAAGTGGAAAAAATCTGGAGAGAAAGCAAAAGAAATTATCTTCTGCTTATTTTATTATCGAAAACTCTAATATATCTAAAATAGTGTCATGTCTGTGCGGTGCTAAACACGAGATATAATCTTACAAATCAAATCTAGTAGAATCGTCATATTGTAACTAAATCAGTTAGTCATTTATCGTCTAAGGTTTTAGGACTAATCCTAAGACAAATTCTAAAATTTAAGACTTGATCTCATCACCAAATTCTGAATTCAAGAGTACAATGAGAAGATTATAGTACCCCTACGACGTTCGGTTGAAGAAAATCCTACGCAGTTCAATGGTTAGGATTTCTTATTTTAAAAAAATAAATTAAATTAAATAAATTGATTCCATAGCTATCCCAATGATAACAATATCTAAAATCTAAAATTAAAATTTAATCTAAAAATCTTCAAAAACCTAAAGAATCGAATCTAAACCTTGAGTTAAAAATATCTTAAAGCAAAATTGTAGGATCTAATTAAAAGTAGAATCTTAATATTCTAATTTAACGTAAAAATTTAAACTTAAAATCTAATCAAAATACACTCTAAATATAAATCTAAATCTAATTAGGAATATTAAAATCTAAAATGCATTCGAAAACCTAAGAATTTAAAATTAAATAATATCCAAAATTAAATTTAAAGATTAATGTCAAAACTAAGGATCTAAAATCTAAAGTCTAATCTAATCTAAAAAAGTTCTAAAAGGTTAAACCTTTGAATCAAATCTATTGATCTAATTTAATATCTGAAATAATAAAAATCCTAAAAGCTAAAATAAAATAAAAATTCTAAATCTAATATAAATATCTAATATTGAAAACTAATAAAAACTTAAAATCTAAAATTTTCATATTCAATATCTAAAATTTTCATATTCAATACTAAAATATAAAATATAAAATCTAAAGGAGAATTTATAATTGAACTCATAAAATCAAAATCAAAATATAATCTAAAAAAAAAAACTTAATATAAAAAACCTAAAATTTAATATCGACATCAAAATAAAACATATCTTAAAACCTAAAATCAAGATTTTAGAAGTTAACCTAATTTCTAATATACAAATTCTAAGGTCTAATTAAAAAAAATCTAAAACAAGATTTTAAAATCTAACCTAAAAAAATTAAAGAGAGCCTAAAATAATCTAAAATTTAAATTAAATAAAATAATCCCACCAACTAATATCTAACTAAAATAGAACCCAAATAAAAGTACAAATAAAAACATATCAAATAAAACACGTAGAAAATAAATCGTAAACGCAAACCAAAACATATAAAAAAAATATATCATGAAATGACATATAACAACAATAGCAATAACACATCAAATAATATCAACAATATCACTAATAATAACAATAAAAATAAAACGTATGTGATAATAATAATAATAAATAAATAAATAAATAAAAATAAAATCTTAGTGTGAGTCAAAATTATATAGCATCATATAATCATTCATATCGGATATAACAATCAACACTACCAATTCATACTATTGCATAGCAATATTCAATTAGCGTATGAGCATGTTATGTTGCGTAATGCAATACAAAAGGTTCCTACCCAACCATTTGCTACACACCACGAGTTTTCAGAACCTGTCTATCGAACTCCAAACACTGCGAGCTGAAACTCGATGTGGATAAATCACCAATAATAGTAATGCAGATAAACTGCCAGTAAAAATGTAGTCAAGCTGCCAGTAATGTCGACTAGCCACCAGTATTGCAAACAAGCTATTAGTAATGCGATTAAATTGCACAATCTCCTCGGTATTCCAGTGCAGTGCACTAACAATATATTACGGACTTTCAATGCATCAACCACAAATACCCACCCTATGCAGATGCAATATGTCACACAATCAGTAAACACATCATTCTTCCAATAACAGTTTCGGTACGATGACATGATTTACATACATATCAGTAAACAATATCAGTGTATGCCTTGCTTACCATTCATTTAACAGTAACAGAGGCATGAGTACATGCCTTTCATATAGTCAATATCACATTTGGTATGTAATTTAAATTCATACACGCTCAATGTCAATCATGGCATATTACATGCATATCAATCAATGTTTCAAAAAATTGACATGCTATACATGCATTCAACACACAATTTTCACCATGGATTTAGCAATAAGAGAAATAACTGTAACACCCCTCACCCATATTCACCGTCAGAATAGGGTTTCAGAGCATTACCGAACTTTCAATACCTTTAAATATATATTTTATATACAGTTTATCAATTCAAATATAATTCAATCTCAAAAATCAATCATAGTGTCCTTTAAACAAGCCTACAAGTCCTTAATCATGTATGAGGAGTAATTCGGGACTAAATCGATAACTCGGGAAATTTTTCAACACTTAGTAAAATTTTTTCAAATCAGGGGACACACGCCCGTGTGGGCAAGCCGTGTGTCTCACACGGCCACCAAACACGCCCATGTCACCAGCCGTGTGAAAACATGGGATACATACTGACTTAGGTCACACGGCCGACCACATGCCCGTGTGCCTTCGAAGTGGCCACACACGCCCCTGTGCTAGGCTATGTCCTAATTCGTGCCAAACCTGTAGGGTATACTGACTTATGCAACACGGCCAAATCACACGCTCGTGTACTAGGCCATGTGCCAATTAGGGGGTATACTGACTTGTGTCACACGGTTGATCACACGCCCGTGTGTGAGACCGTGTGGAGTATACTGACTTCATTTTAATTTCAACACCAGGGGATACACGACCGTGTAACATAACTGTGTGTCACACACGACTGAGACACACGCCCGTGTCTCTGCCCGTGTGGACAAAAATAGGCTATTTGCAAAGCCATTTTGCCACCCTAATTTTACATACTTGCACAAGCACATTTTTGCAACATCTTGTAA
This sequence comes from Gossypium bickii, assembly GCA_025503065.1. Classification (NCBI taxonomy): domain Eukaryota; kingdom Viridiplantae; phylum Streptophyta; class Magnoliopsida; order Malvales; family Malvaceae; genus Gossypium; species Gossypium bickii. The sequence goes on along the minus strand of CP106714.1, from coordinate 25,634,490 downwards.
CTCAATAGAAAGCCAATCTTAACATTTCATACACATATTTGAATACTTATGTGCAACCAAAGCATTATACCAAATTAAGCGAAATCAAATGGCTTTATCTTATACCACAACATGTACCAAAATCACTAGTTCAAGTAACCATAACTATCATCTTTAAACTAGCCTATACATGCCATATTTACATATATCCATGAGTTCAAAAGTACCAATCGGCAACTAGATAGTGTGATGCGTATCTCCGACTTTATCCGAATCGAGCGAGCTATCGAACCTCTATAAAACACAGAAAAGAAACATAGTAAGCTTTATAGCTTAGTAAGCCCGTATAATTTAGAATTAAACTTACCATTTATACCTAATCAAGTCAATAATTAAGGTATATTCAATTCAATTACCAAATTCCTAAACACAAGCATTCACCAACAAGTTAGTCACATAAGTGCATATAATCATCCATTATCTCAATTTAATACTCAATACATTTTATCATCAAATTCATATCTCACATACATCATTTGTAACAATTCACTTTCAATCATATAAACAATAATTCATTCGATAATAGTAACTCAGCCGTATGAACATTATTTCATCTATATAATCAGTAATTCATCCGTATAAACACATAGCTTATTCACATAACCAAAAACAAAATTTATGCCCGTTGAACCTATTAGAATATCGAGGGATACTCAGGTGATATACTTTAAGTATATAAATCAGTAATCCATCAATTCATTATCATTTTCGCTCTTTTGAGCTATGAATAGTAAGCTCCTTCTGAGTTGATGAACAGTAAGCTCTATCAAGCTAGAAACAATAAGCTATGACAAGCTGAGAACAGTAAGCTCTTACGAGCTGATATATTGGTAAGCTCATATGAGCCGCGATGAGTCCGCAACACATGCAGGATCTCGACCTAAATGGTAACCCTAGTGACATGTCACTCTTATCCTATGAATTTCTACGGTTCAAACGGGGCTCGTTGACCATCAGACTATATTAATAAGGCATTCGAATTTCAAGTGGATCATTTACTCAATTACATACATTCATTTCAAAAAATTACAAGTATTTAAAAGTTCGATTCTAATTAAATGAAATTACCTCGTATCACTCGAATAACAAATATCGACTAATCGTCAACCTTTCCTTTTCCTCGATCTAGATTCAATCCTTGCTTATCTTGATCTATATATATTTCAAAATTAGCACATTCAATATTTAGTCTATTCAATTTAGTCCAAATTTCACTGTAAGGCATTTTTGCACATTTGCCTTTAATATTTCACATCTTCCTTTAATATTTCACATTTTTTACAATTTAGTCCCTATCACATAAAATTGCAAATTCATGTAATTAATCACAAACCCATGCTTAGCCGAATTTTAATGGAGTCCCTACTAGCTCATATCTTTTATTTATTCACACTTTTAACCACCACATTTCACATTTTCACAATTTAATCCCTTTTTGACATTTTTATCAAAAATCACTTTACAAAAGCTATTAATCTAACATTAAACCTTCCAAATCTATCCTAAATCATCCAAACATGATAAATCTTTAACAGTTTTGAAACCTAAGGTACGGGCTAGCTAGATACGAAGCAACGATCTAAAAAAAACGTAGAAATCATTAAAAATCGAACAAAAAAGAACTTTCATGCTTAAGAAGACAAGGCCGAATATTTAAGCTCCTTTAATGGAGTTCTTTAGCTCACCATTCGGTGGAAGATGATAGAAATTAAGGATGATTTTATGTTTCTTTTATTTTTATTAAGTTATTTCATAATTTACTATTTTACCCTTAATGACAAAACATTAAAATCATCATATTAATGTCCGTCTTTGTCCACTTAAAATTAAAATGGTCTAATTACCACTTAAGGACCTTAACTTTAAGGTTCTATAACTATTAAATACCTTTACCTATAAGAACTCAAGTTTTACGCTTTATACGATTTAGTCCTTTTTATCAAATTAAGCATTTGAACGGTAAAATTTCATTACGAAACTTTCACGTACTCAATATATCATGCTATAGACCTTATTAAAATAATAAACTAAATATTTTGACTTCAAACTTGTGGTCCCGAAACCAATGTTTAGATTTGACCCAAAAACGGGCTGTTACAACTCTCCCCCCTTAGAGATTTTCGTCCTCGAAAATCTTATCAGAGAGTAAATTAGAGATTTGCTTTCTTATAACTTTATCAATTTCTCACATAGCCTCGGATTTCTAAACTCTTTAATCTCACAAGCTAAGATTCTGATCTGTCCTTCGCTATACGTCATATCAAGCTGAATTTCAACTTTTGAAAGAGATATTAAATACAAAGGGTCTTATCTGAATCATCACATCATAGATATAAAAAACACATTATGGATCTTCTCAAGTTCTGACAATAATATAAATTGCATAAGCCACTGGCTTTACTTTCTCAATGATCTCAAACGGCCCGATGAATCACAACTCAACTTCTCTTTATAGCTAATTCAAGAAATTCTATTCTCACAGCAATACTGTAACAGCCTGATTATGACCCTAATGGAACGGTGATTTCAGGACCACGAATCCGAGTAAAAAATATTTTAATATTTTATTTGATATCTATGTTATGTGTTTGAGCATGTGTTAAAATATCGTAGGCTAATTCATCTGTTTGGATGTTTAATTTTAGAAAAAGGACTAAATCCCATAACTGGGAGAAGTAGCCATTTATTAAATTAAGTGGCAAAATTGATTTGAATTCTTAGGTATGAGTATTTAAGTTGCAAATTTACCTTTAAAAGGTATAGTGGACTGCAATATGACTTATAATATATATATTATATATTTATTTTATATGTTAAATTATGATAATGATATAATATACATTTTATAAATATTATAGTAAAACAAAAAGGAGAAAAGAAATGCATGTTCATCTTTCATCCATTTTGACCGAAACTAACAAAAGAAAAAGAAAAGAAAAATAAGCAAGGGTTTCGGCACTCATCAAGCAAAATTAGGTATGCTTTGGCTTTTGATTTTTGATGATTTTTACATTTTTGAGAGTGTTGTTTACTCTACTATCAAGCCCATGTCTCAATTTTGTGTATTGATGATGTTTGTGAAATTTTTCCATTGATGATATGTTGAGTTTTGTGATGATTCATGGTGTTAAATAGGACTAAATTGTAAAAGTTGCAAATGTCAAGGGTAAAATGGTAATTTGCATAATTATGTGATTTTGGATTAAATTGAATGAAAATATATTTGAATGAGTTTAATTTGGAATTATTTAGATCAAGAACAAAAGGAAACGAGATTGGATCGGGGAAAGGTAAAGTTGAACGAAAAGCCGAAAAACTTTAATTCATCGACTTCCGAGGTAAGTTTATAAGCAATCAAATTTAATCGAATGGTTATTATAAATAAATGTATATGTTCAAATGAATTAATGGATTTAATTTTCAAATTGCCAAATGAGATATGGAATTTTTGAGTGTGTTAGCTGAATGTGGTTTATTATGTACATGTATATATGTATATCCTTTGATTAATTGAAATAAGCATATTAAAATCCATTTTTGCCGAATGTGATATGGAATGGGATTAAATATATATAAACTAGCCGAATGTAAAGTTGGTTTATATATATGTATAAGTGTGGATTCATTGAGCATTGTGAGTATATGAATGAGTAAAAAAGTAGCTAAATGTGAATATGAAATGAGAGGGATATTTGCTTTGAGTAGTTGGATGTAATTATATATACATATGCATGTGTGTTATTTGTGCCAGAAGAAATGGTTTGATATAAAGAAATTGAGTTGTTGTTAGGAGTTTGAATATTTGCGTATAAATGTTTGTTATATGACTTAAATCTTAAATTGTAAGTAATTTTAAATTAGACTATATATATAATACTTATATTAAAATTTTTGTTTGAATAAGGTATGTAGTATACTTTGGATTGATGAATATGCTTTTGCTTAATTTTATAAGTATTTAAGTGACAGGTCATGAAAGAAATAAGTCATACATTACTTATGTGAATATTGAGTGTGTTATATTAATGAATATATTTGTAGTGTTCTGATTTAAAATATTCGGCTATGGTTTTGTTTTATTTTGGAGTCACTTTAAGATAACCTATTTTAGTAATCATTTAGATATGATATGCATGTGAATAAATAGTAATAGTAGTTGAATTCTACAAGTTGATTAAGAGTAAACATATGTATTCGGCGATGCTGTTCAAAAAGACCTAATGAATAGTGCTTTGTAATTTGAATGGAATTACTTATTTTTTTAAAGCAAATGATATTATTTTTTAGATGACTTGCTTATCGTGATATTATTCCTTAAGTATTATGATTCATGAGAATGAATGAACTTGGTGGTTAGTTGAGTAATACCTCGTAACCCTAATCTGACGACGGATACGGGTTAGGGGTGTCACATTTCATCGGTATCAGCGCTACAGTTTAGTCGGTTCTCGAACTAACGTAGCGCGTGTGAGTCTAGCTATACATGCCATATTTTATATTGTGATAGTGTGATGACTTCTGACAGTGAAATGTGTTTTCTTCTATCGTATAGTAAATGGATCCTGATCCTGAGCGAGCTATAGCTAATGATGTCGAGAGTGTGGCGCCTGCTCCCGCGCAAGGGACCGTGCCGGATGAATCTCGACCAGTTGCGAGCAATCTTGATGAGAGGCTAGACCAGCCTTCTATAGTATGATGAATGATTGGTTCAATCAATATATTCGGGCCAATCTGGTGGTTGAACAACCCTTGGATCCGAATACTCCCCCGTAGTACCGGTGGTACCCCCGATTGTTAATCCTGAAAGAGTAAGCAAGCCTCCAGTTGACAGAATTAGAAAACACGGGCTCAAGAGTTCAGAGCCGAAGATGATGATGATGCTGAGCGAGTTGAATTTTGGCTCGATAATACCATTCGTGTCTTCGATGAGCTATCATGCACACCTGATGAGTGCCTGAAGTACACTATATCTTTATTACGGGATTCTACCTACTATTGGTGGAATTCTCTCGTATTGGTTGTCCCGAAGGAACGTGATACACAGGACTTCTTTTAGACGGAATTTCGTAAGAAATACATCAGTCAGCATTCATAGACTCGAAATGCAAGGAATTTCTCGAGCTTAAATAGGGTCGCATGACCGTATCTGAGTACGAGCGCAAGTTTGTGAAACTTAGTTGCTATGCTCGTGAGTGTGTTTCATTCAAGGCTGCTATGTGCCGAAGATTCGAAGAAGGGCTAAACGAAGATATGAAACTACTGGTTGGCATACTCGAAATAAATAAGTTCGTAGTACTTGTCGAGCGAGCTTGTAAAGCCGAAGAGCTGGGGAAGGAAAAACGAAAAGCTGAGTTTGAAGCAAGAGATTTCCGGAAGAGATCAGCGGGTAAATTTTCTCAATCGTCAATAAAGAAGTTTAAAAATGATAGTAGCTGATCCAAAGCTAACACAGGGATTTCTATACGAGAATGACCACCAGTGAGTTCACGGGCTACCTCGATTGCTAGTGTTGGCAATACTCGATCGAATAAGCCCGAGTGTCAACAGTGTGGTAGACGACATTTTGGTGAATGTTGGGGCAAATCAAACAATCGCACTTGCTACAGGTATGGTTCGCAGGATCATTTTGTTCGGGATTGCCCAGAGATAGCTGAAAGGGGTAATGCTCAGAGTGCGAGACCGAGCAGCACTACAGCTAGAGGTAGACTATCTCGTAATGTGGGAGGTAGGAGTGGCGCTTAAAAGGGGACGTCAGATGCGGCTATTCGATCAGAGGCCCGTGCACCAGCTAGAGCTTATGCCATTCGTGCCAGAGAGGAGGTTTCATCTCTAGATGTCATCATCGGTATATTCACTCTCTTTGATACTAGTGTAATTGCTTTGATTGATCCCGGTTCAACTCATTCGTATGTGTGTGAAACATTAGTATTCAGCAAGACTCTACTTGTTGAGTCTACTGAGTTTGTGATTCGGGTTTCGAACCCCTGGGTCAGTGTGTGCTAGTTGATAGAGTGTGCAAGAATTGTCCTTTAATGATTCGAGATTCGTGTTTTTCAGTTTATCTGATGTTGCTACCATTTGACGAGTTCGATATTATCCTCGGTATGGATGGGCTAACCGTGCATGATGCAATAGTGAATTGCAGACGAAAGACTATTAATTTGCGGTGTCAGAATAATGAGATAGTTCGAATTGAATCTGCGAATTTGAATGGGCTTCCAGCAGTGATATCCTCGATATTGGCTCGTCAGCATTTGAAAAATGGTTGCGAAGCTTAATTAGCTTTTGTGATTGACAGCAAAGAAATCGAAAAGAAGTTTGAATCTGTACAGGTTGTTTGTGAGTATCCGGATGTGTTTCCGGAGGAATTGCCGGGATTGCCATCTGTTCGGGAGGTAGAGTTTGGTATTGAGTTAGTACCTGTTCGGGAGGTAGAGTTTGGTATCTCGATAGCTCCGTATAGAATGGCACCTACCGAATTAAAAGAGTTGAAAGCGCAGTTGCAAGAATTGACGGACAGAGGTTTTGCCCGACCAAGTTTCTCTCCCTGGGGTGCGCCAGTTCTTTTTGTGGAAAAGAAAGACAGAACTTTGGGAATGTGCATCAACTACCGACAACTCAATAAAGTGACCGTAAAGAATAAATACCCGTTTCCACGTATCGATAATTTATTTGATCAGCTTAAGGGAGCTTCAGTATTCTTGAAAATTGATCTGAGGTCAGGTTATTATCAGTTACGAGTTAGAGATTCGGATGTACCAAAGACTGCTTTTCAGACGATATACGACCATTGCGAGTTTTTAGTGATGCCATTCGGACTCACTAATGCCCCTGCTGTTTTCATGGATCTAATGAATCGGGTATTCAGACTGTATCTAGATTGGTTTTTGTTTGTATTCATAGATGACATTTTGATCTATTCACGTGACGAAACCGAACATGCCGAGCCTTTGAGACTTGTGTTACAGATTTTGCGCGATAAGTAGTTATACGCGAAATTCAAAAGATGTGAGTTTTAGTTGAATGAAGTTAGTTTCTTGGGGCATGTTGTTTTAGCATCAGGCATTCGGGTTGACCTGAGTAAAGTTTCGACTATACTTGATTGGAAACCTCCGCGGAATGTTTCTGAAGTTCAGAGTTTTCTGGGACTTGCCGGATACTATAGACGTTTCGTGAAAAGATTTTCTATAATTGCAGCCCCGATGACAAAGCTATTACAGAAATACGTTAAATTCGAATGGTCAGAAAGATGTCAGAAGAGTTTTGATCAGCTAAAAACCTTGCTAACGGAAGCTCCAGTGCTGGTTCAGCCAGAGTCAGGTAAAGAGTTCGTTATCTTTAGTGATGCATCTTTAAATGGGTTAGACTGTGTGTTGATGCAGGAGGGTAAAGTTGTAACCTGCGCCTCGAGACAGTTGAAGCCGCACGAAAAGAACTATCCGACTCACGATCTCGAGTTGGCTGCTATAGTTTTTACTTTAAAAATATGGCGTCACTATCTATTTGGTGAAAAATGCCATGTCTATTCAGATCAAAAGAGTCTAAAGTATTTAATGACTCAAAAGGATCTGAATTTGAGACAACGACGATGGTTGGAGCTATTAAAAGATTACGAGCTTGTGATTGATTATCACCTGGGGAAAGCTAATGTGGTGGCTGACGCATTTAGCTGAAAGTCATTATTTGTTCTATGAGTGATGAATGCGGATATAATTATGACTGATGATGGTGTAATTATTGCATAATTGAAAGGGAAACCACTGTTCATACAACAGATTCGCGAAGATCAAGAGATTGATAATGACTTAATAGTAAAAATGAGTCAATGTGGTTTGAATACTGATTCCGATTTTCAATTAGATTCTGAGGGATGTCTACGGTTTAAGAATCGGATATGTGTGCCTAAGAACCCTGAGTTAATTCGAATGATTTATGATGAAGCTCAAAATAGTAGATTGTCGATTCATCCGGGTAGTACGAAGATGTATAACGACTTGAGACAACATTATTGGTGGCATGGTATGAAACGAGATATTTCAGACTATGTGTTGAAGTGTTTAATATGTCAACAAGTGAAAGCCGAGCATCAGGTGCCATCAGGACTACTCCAACCGATTATGATACCTGAGTGGAAGTGGGATCAAGTTACAATGGATTTCGTATCTGGATTGCCGTTGACACCAAGTAAGAAAGACTCAATCTGGGTTATTGTTGATAGATTGACAAAATCGGCCCATTATTCCAGTACGTATGGATTTCTCACTTGATAAGTTAGCTGAGTTGTACATATCTCAGATCGTACGATTGCACGGAGTAGCTATTTCTATTGTTTCAGATAGAGATCCGAGGTTTACATCGCTGTTTTGGAAGAAGCTGCAAGATGCTCTAGGTACCAAATTGCATTTTAGTACTACTTTTCACCCTCAGTCGGATGGTATATCCGAACGTGTTATTCAAATACTCGAGGATATGTTAAGATGTTGCGTTCTCAAGTTTGAGGGTACGTGGGAATGATACTTGCCTTTGATTGAATTTGCGTACAATAATAGCTTTCAATCAATTATCAAAATGGCACCTTATGAAGCTTTGTACGGTCGTAAATGTCGTACACCTTTATATTGGACAGAATTAAGTGAAAGAAAAATACACGGGGCTGATTTAATCAGAGAGACTGAGCAGAAAGTAAAAGTAGTCTGAGAAAGTTTGAAAGCCACGTCAGGTCGTCAGAAGTTGTATGCGGACTTGAAACGTAAAGATATAGGGTTTCAAGTGGGTGACCGAGTATTTTTGAAAGTCTCGTTGTGGAAAAAGATACTTAGATTTGGTCGTAAAAGAAAGCTGAGTCCGAGATTTATTGGGCCGTATGAAGTTATTGAGCGAATTGGGTCGGTTGCGTATAGACTTATGTTGCCATCTGAATTAGACAAGATTCATAATGTCTTCCATGTATCGATGCTCCGACAATACAGATCCGATCCTTCTCATGTGATTAGCCCATCAGAGATTGAGATTCAACCCGACTTGACTTATGAGGAAGAACCAATTTGTATACTAGCTCGTGAAGTGAAAGAGTTACGAAATAAGAAAATCTCGTTGGTTAAAGTAATGTGGCATAAGCAAGGGGTTGAGGAAGCAACCTGCAACGGTAGTTTTGGGACCACGAATCCGAGTTAGAAAAATATTTTAATATTTTATTTGATATCTATGTTATGTGTTTGAGCATGTGTTAAAATATCGTAGGACAATTCGTCTGTTTGGATGTTTAAGTTTAGAAAAAGGACTAAATCGCATAAGTGGAAAAAGTAGCCATTTATTAAATTAAGTGGCAAAATTGATTTGACTTCTTCGGTATGAGTATTTAAGTTGCAAATTTACCTTTAAAAGGTATAGTGGACGGCAATATGATTTTATAATATATTTTATATATTTATTTTATATGTTAAATTATGATAATGATATAATATACATTTTATACATACTATAATAAAACAAAAAGGAGAAAAGAAATGCATGTTCATCTTTCATCCATTTTGACCGAAACTAACAAAAGAAAAAGAAAAGAAAAATAAGCAAGGGTTTCGGCACTCATCAAGCAAAATTAGGTATGCTTTGGCTTTTGATTTTTGATGATTTTTACATTTTTTAGATTGTTGTTTACTCTACTATCAAGCCCATGTCTCAATTTTGTGTATTGATGATGTTTGTGAAATTTTCCATTGATGATATGTTGAGTTTTGTGATGATTCATGGTGTTAAATGAAAGCTTTGAACTAGATGAATATAATTTTTTCTTGAGTTTTTGATGAATTTAGCAAATTAAGGTTAATTTGTGAAAATATTATTTTGGAGGGTTAAATTGTGAAATTTATGAGAAATATGGACTTATATAGTACCTAGGAAGATTCAATTATGCATTTATGTGGACAAATTTGATGTATTTTGTGTTTGGTGCAAATAGGACTAAATTGTAAAAGTTGCAAATGTCAGGGGTAAAATGGTAATTTGCATAATTATGTGATTTTGGATTAAATTGAATGAAAATATATTTGAATGAGTTTAATTTGGAATTATTTAGATCAAGAACAAAAGGAAACGGGATTGGATCGGGAAAAGGCGAAGTTGAACGAAAGTCAGAAAACCTTAATTCATCAACTTCCGAGGCAAGTTTATAAGCAATCAGATTTAATCGAATGGTTATTATAAATAAATGTATATGTTTAAATGAATTAATGGATTTAATTTTCAAATTGCCGAATGAGATATGGAGTTTTTGAGTGTGTTAGCCGAATGTGGTTTATTATGTACATGTATATATGTATATCCTTTGATTAATTGAAATAAGCATATTAAAATCCATTTTTGCCGAATGTGATATTGATTGGGATTAAATATATATAAACTAGCCAAATGTATATATATATATATATATATATATATATATATATATGCATAAGTGTGGATTCATTGAGCATTGTGAGTATATGAATGACTAAAAAGGTAGCTAAATGTGAATATGAAATGAGAGGGATATTTGCTTTGAGTAGTTGGATGTAATTATATATACATATGCATGTGTGTTATTTGTGCTAGAAGAAATGGTTTGATATAAAGAAATTGAGTTGTTGTTGGGAGTTTGAATATTTGCGTCTAAAGGTTTGTTATATGACTTAAATCTTAAATTGTAATTTATTTTAAATTAGGCTATATATATAATACTTATATTAAAATTTTCGTTTGAATAAGGTATGTAGTATACTTTGGATTGATGAATATGCTTTTGCTTAATTTTATAAGTATTTAAGTGACAGTTCATAAAAGAAATAAGTCATACATTACGTATGTGAATATTGAGTGTGTTATATTGATGAATATATTTGTAGTGTGCTTATTTAATATATTCGGCTATGGTGTTGTTTTATTTTGGGTTCACTTTAAGATAACCTATTTTAGTAATCATTTAGATATGATATGCATGTGAATAAATAGTAATAGTAGTTGAATTGTACAAGTTGATTAAGAGTAAACATATGTATTCAGCCATGATATTCAAAAAGACCAAATGAATAGTGCTTTGTAATTTGAATGGAATTACTTTTTTTTAATGCAAATGATATTATTTTTGAGATGACTTGCTTATCGTGTTATTATTCCTTAAGTATTATGATTCATGAGAATGAATGAACTTGGTGGTTAGTTGAGTAATACCTTGTAACCCTAATCCGGCGACGGATACGGGTTAGGGGTGTCACAAATACTTTCACAAACACTCAGTTCACTAACTGAAATTCAATACTTTTATGTATCAAGCCTGTATATGTTGTAACACCCCTTACCCATATCCGACACCAGAATAAGGTAAAAGGCATTCCCTAACTTATTCACAAGCAAACAATCGAAACTGAGGCATGAATTTCCACTCAAATTTAAAACTTTTTCACAAACATTCATATTGTCCCTAAAACGAGCCTACGAGGCCCAAAACATGCATTAGAAGTGGTTTGGGACTAAACCGAGAACTTTGGAAACTTTTGGAGAACTTAGGAAATTTTTCATCAAAAATGGGTCACATGCCCGTGTGGGTTCAAGACACGCCTGTGCTGTAGGCCCTATTCAAATTAGGGAGCATTCTGTTTATGATGTCATCATCAAATTGAGGTCACATAGCCAAGTCACACGCCCGTGTGCTTAGGCCGTGTGATTGATTATATTTTCATAAATTTTCATAAAATAGGTGCAGACTTCACCCGGCCAGGGCACATGCCCGTGTTCGAGGACGTGCTATCCACACGGCTGAGACACACGCCCGTGTCTCTGCCTGTGTGCTCATTACTAAGCATTCTGTTTTGCAACAACTAAAGTGCAGGGGACACATGGCTGAAACACATGCCCGTGGGGCAGACCGTGTGTCACACACGGCTTAGACACACGCTCGTGTGTCTACCCATGTGGACAAAAACAAGGCTATTTACCAAGCCATTTTGCCACCCTCACTGGCACACATCTATACATCTCATGGCACAAAATCAAGCATGAGAGAGCAACCAAATCACCACAACCAAAATAGTAGCATGTCATTCTCATGCCATTATTTATCGAGCTTAGAACTTCAACCTTTCCACACCAATTCATGCAAGATTCAACATTCATGATTAAAACATATCAACTTTACAACTTTGCCTAACATATTCACTACATTTATTAAGCCCTAAATCAAACATACAAATTCCACATTCATTAGGCATACCATAATCATATCACCATAGACATTGACACATATATGAATATACTTAGGCTTACAATCATGTTAGCCAATATGAGCCAACTTACATGGCCAAATAGCTAAACAAATCTTTGACAATCACAATGGCACATTTAACAATTGACTAAGTCCCTATAGATGCCATAGACTTAAAATACTTGAATTCATTTATACCCAAAAAGACGGCTTGATAATGTGATAGGATCTCCAGTGAACTCCAACTAGAGCTAGCTTAATAACCCTAAAAGACATGGGAAAGGAAGGGGGTAAGCTATAGAGCTTAGTAAGTTCATATGCAAATAATACAAAACATTATTCATACACTTGCAATACAAATAACTTATCAAATATTAACATAAATGTCATTAAAAATTTATATTCAATCCCAATCTTACCAACAGCTCATCATATAAATATCATGACATATTTTAACATGAATGTCATTAAACTTCATGAGTATAATTTACTCAATCACATTCTTGCCTATAGCTCATCATATGAATAACATAACATATACCAATATAAATGTCATTAAACTTCATAAATGTCATATGAACATAAATGTCATTAAATATCAACATAAAACATATCAACATAATTGTCATATGCTAACAGCTCATCATATGAATCACATAACATGTTTCAACATAAATGTCATTTAGGCTTCGTAAGCACAACTTACTCAATCACAATCTTACCAGTTGTTCATCATATACTGAGCTCATTTTCTTTGAGTTTTATGTACATACATGTACCATCACATAATATATTCACATGCCTTCTCATTTTTGACATACCCGTTGAATTTCCCGTTGAACCACTAGGAATACTAAAGGATACTCGGGGATCTCATACATAGTACCGTACCAATGCCATATCCCAGATATGGTCTAACATGTAATCTTGTATCGATGCCAATAGCCCAGCTATGGTCTTACACAAAGTCTCACATTGATGCCATATCCCAGATATGGTCTTACATGAAGTCTCATATCGATGCCATATCCCAGATATTGTCTTACACGTAATCTTAGTGACCCTAATGCCATGACATTTGTATCCTATCTATTCCTAAGGTTCAACCGGGATTTCTCGCTTGTCGAAACTTTGACGAATACTTCTATAGAGTCAATCATAATTCATACAACTTTAAAGCATTTAAAACATAAATATGACAATGCATTATTTATATACGAACTTACCTCGACATAAAAATGGCGAAAAAGGGTTAAATCGTCAAATACTCGTTTTCCCCTGTTCTAGGTCCAAACCTCTTTTTTATTGATCTATAATATCACATTTAACTTATTCAATCATTATACAATTCAAACTAGCCCAAAATCACTTTATGGAAAAAAGTACATTTTTGCCCCTAAAGTTTGACATTTTTACAATTTAGTCCCTAGGCTCGTAAAATGATTTTCATTCAATTTCTTCATTAACCATGCCTAGCTCAACCTTATACATGCTCATAACAGCCCACATTTTTCATTTATTCACATTTTTACACCATATTTTATGACTTTTACAAATAAGTCCTTTTAGGTATTTTCACCGAAAATCATTTAGCAAAAGTTGTTTATCACACACCAAACATGCATTTTTTTACCATTAGACATCAAAATACACAAACACCCATCATGGGTAAAATTCTAAACCTTGACATCTCTTCAAATTGATGGTAGAAATAGAAAGATCGAGTTACAACGACTTCAAAAATGTAAAGAGCATTAAAAACCGGGCTAGAACGGACTTACAATCAAGCTTGGAAGTGGCCAAACCCTAGCTATGGCTTCCTCCTTCTGAATTTCGGCAATGAGGAAGAAGATGGAAAAAAATTGGCTTTTAATTTGGCTTTTTAATTCATTTAATTACCTAATTACTAAAATGCCCTTAATGAAAAACTTTGAAAACATACCAAACCATGTCCATTTTTGTCCACCAACTTAACCAATGGTCTAATTACCATATAAAGACCTCTAATTTAAAATCTCATAGCAATTGGACACCTCTAACATATAGAATTCATGTTTTGCACTTTTTATAATTTAGTCCTTTTGACTAAATTGAGTGCCCAAACGTCAAAATTTTCAAACAAAATTTTCACGAAATCGTTCCATAAAATCGTAGACCATAAAAATATAATAAAAGTGAATTTTTCTTCATCGAATTTGTGGTCCCAAAACCATTGTTCCGACTAGACCCAAAATCGGGCTGTTACATATGTTTTCTGTCAATCTGAAACTGCTTCTAATTGTTATGAATTACTTTCACTTTCTCTTCCATTTCTCTATTGAAATCAATCCCGTGAATATTTTTCTCACAAAGCTCGATCCAATAACACTGGAGTTCGGTAATTGCAATCATTCAATATTTCATACAATGCTATCTTTATACCCATATGATAACTATTAGTATGCTCAAACTCAACCAACAGTAATTGTCTTTCTTAATTGTTTACACATTCTAAAATACAGTAATAAACCGTATCTTCGAGAATCTGAATCACTTTCTTATATTATCCATCAGTTGGAGAATGAAATGTGGTGTTATAGTGCAACCTTATACCCAAAGTTTACAGTAGTTTTCTTTGGAAACACAATATAAACCTCGGATCTCTATCCGAAATAATGGAGACTGGCACTATGTAAAAACTGACAATTTTAGAAATGTATAACTTAGCTAGTCTATCAATAGAGAAATTATACGTACTGAGATAAAATGTACAAACTTCTTCAACAATTAACAATAGTTCAGATAACATCTTCCTTTTACAAAATCCAATGAAATTATATTTCATCCCCACTCAATTAATAATATAGATTGTAGCAGTCCTGAAGGTACTTGATAATCAGTTTTAACATGTTGATAACCAATTCAGAAGTATCATGTTTCATACTCGTTCACCGGTAAAACTGTCTTAGATTATTTTGCATCTTAGTATTCCCCGAATGAACAGAGAATTACCACTGTGAGCTAGATATAACAATTGTTGTATAATCTCTAGATTTCTCGGGTACACAAACTCTATCTTGAAACAACAAATAATCATCGGTTCCAATCTGAAGCTCTAAATCAGAAGTCAATTCACATTGAACATTTTTAACTTGCAATTCACTGATACATTTCTGAGCTTCACAAAATCGCGGAATAATCATCAACTTAGCTTTTAACTCAGTTAATATCTATCCATCATCCGATAAGATCAATCGCGTATTTCATCTCTTATAAAGCACACAAAGATTTCTTGTTAAAAATATACGTGACTATAATCGTTTGTCCAGGATGATAACCAATTATTAACTCAAAATCTTCTGACAGTTCAAGCCATCTTTGTTGTACGAAATTCATGACTCTCTGTAACATCAAATATTTTAAACTCTTGCAGTCATCAAATAGGTTACATTACTCACCAAACAATTAATGTCACTAACTATTCAATGCAATTACAAAGTCAACCATCTCTAATTTGCGTGTCGAATAACTCTTTTCATGCAACTTTAACTGTATGGAAGCATAAGGCATCACTATACATTCTTGTACTAAAACACACTCCAAACCATTCAATAAAGCATAACTAAAAATCATAAACTCTTTACCCGATTCAGGCTGAATCAAAACTGATGCTTCAGTTAATAGTGTTTTCAACTGTTTATAACTTTGTTAACATATACTAAACCAAATCAAACTTCGTACAAATGAAAACTTCAACAATCGAAACAACTTTATTTTACAATAATTTTTCTCAAATAGAATTGTTCCGATAGATATAATTTTGTATCATGTCTTCTAAATTATGAATTCTTCATTTAGACTATCCATTTATTTACCCGTGAACACACAAAATTTATTTCTGGACCCAAGGATAAACTCAAACCCATATAACTCAATTAACCTCTCAAACAAATAACCCAATCAAATTAAACAAATGAATTGATCTTGGTTGTCAAACAATAACTTTTCAAAGAAAATCTTTCTTCTTATTATCAAGATAATTCAGCCATACAATTTATCGCAATTTCTTCAAGATACTAGTCAAAGATCTTCTTAAAAATTGCATAACTCGAATATGACATAATATTTCGTCTTTACCCATTGACATATATCAAGATTTATCTGGAAGTGATAACTATTATACAGATTTGAACTTGATCTTTTATCGTCTATGTTTTTGCTGATGTCAATTCCCTTTCAAGAAAACTAGAAAGGATTATATAATAAAGCTATTTCAACTATTAATCATCGAAGTGTTGTACTATACCAAAGTCACCTCCGTCAGATAAAAATCATAATGCCATAATAAGACCGACATCTCAACAGTATAAATAGATAATATCCCAGCTGTTAATAATGCATTTTGAACACAAAAGAAAATCAAATATGGTTTCAATAGAAATAAATGCAAAAACATAACCTCTATAAATCTGATGGCAATACCACTTTCAAACTCGACTGAAAACTATTGTTGTAGGCAAATTCCACCAACGGTAAATTCATTTCCCAACTACCTTAGAACTCAAGAACACAACACCGTAGTATATCTTCAAGAATCTGAATTACCCTTTCGAATTGACCATCAGTTTGCGGATGAAAAGCAGTACTAAAATTCAATTTAGTACCCAAAGCTTCTTGTAACTTTTTCCAAAACCGCGAAGTGAACCTCGGATCTCTATCCGATATAATCGACAAAGGCACTCCGTACAATCTCACAATTTTAGAAATATACAATTCGGCTAGCTTATCAAGTGAATAGCTGGTATGTACCGGTATAAAATGAGCTGACTTTGTCAATCGATCTATAACAGCCCATACGACATCTTTCTTTTTCAGGGTCAAAGGCAAACCCGTCACAAAATCCAGAGTAATACTGTCTCATTTCCACTCGGGAACCATCACAGGCTGAAGTAAACCCGAAGGTACTTGGTGTTCAGCCTTTATTTATTGACAAACAAAGCATCTGGATACAAACTCTGAAATGTCTCTTTTCATTCCCGACCACCAATACATTCTCTTCAAGTCATTGTACATTTTTGTACTACCCGGTTGTATAGACAAACAACTAGTATGTGCCTTGCACAAAATCTTCTGAATCAACTCGGTATCTTTACGAACACAAATCCTATCACGGAACATTAGGCAACCATTGTAACCAATCTGAAAGCCTGACTCCATACCCGATTCATATTGAACTATTCTGGCTTGCAAATCACTGTCGCCTTTCTAAGCTTCACAAATCTCTTAGAGAAACATCGGTGTAGCTTTCAACTCAACTAGAATAGAACTATCATATGATAAAGCCAACCGTGTGTTCATAGCTCTCAATGCAAACAAGGATTTCCTACTCAAGGCATCGGCGACCACGTTCGCCTTTCCTTGGTGATAGTAAATCATTAGCTCACAATCTTTTATCAAATCTAGCCATCTCTGTTGCCTTAGGTTCAAATCCTTTTAAGTCATCAAGTACTTTAGACTTTTATGATTAGTGAATACCGGACATTTCTCGCCATACAAATGGTGTCTCCAAATCTTCAACACAAACACAATGGTAGCCAATTCCAAATCATGTGTCGGATAATTTTTCTCATACGATTTCAGTTGCCTCGAGGCATAAGCTATTACCTTCCCTTCTTGCATAAGTATACAACCCAATCTATTTAAGGGTGCGTCACTATAAACCACAAATTTTTTGCCTGGTTCAGGTTGCACTAAAACTGGTGCCTCGGTCAGCAATGTCTTTAGTTTCTCGAACTCTGTTGACACCTTTCTGTCCACTCGAACTTGACATCTTTCTGTAACAACCTCGTCATCAGAGTAGCAATCATGGAAAATCCTTTAACAAATCGTCTTTAATAACTGGCTAAGCCTAGAAAGCTCCTAACTTCTGACACATTCTTCGGCGGTTTCCATTCAACAATAGCCAAAATCTTACTCGGGTTAACTCTAATACCGTCACTCGAAATAATGTGCCCTAAAAATCTAACTTCTCGAAGCCAGAATTCACTTTTACTAAACTTAGCATACAACTGTTTTTCTCTCAAGGTCTACAAAATAGTTCTCAAGTGTTCAGCCTGCTCAGATTCATCACGAGAATAGATTAAAATATCATCGATAAAAATAACGACAAATTTATCCAAGTATGGCCGAAAAATCCGGTTCATTAAATCCATGAACACAGCAAAAGCATTCGTTAAACCAAAAGGCATAACCAAAAATTCACAGTGACCATACCTCGTCTAAAATGCAGTTTTCGGCACGTCTGAGTCTTTAACTCTCAACTGATAGTAACCGGATCTCAAGTCTATCTTGGAAAACACTGTGGCTCCCTTCAATTGGTCAAACGGATTGTTGATCCTTGGCAAAGGATACTTATTCTTTATGGTTACCTTATTGAGCTGCCGGTAGTCTATACATAGTCTCATTGAACCATCTTTCTTTTTCACAAGTAGCACCGGTGCACCCCACGGAGAATAACTAGGTCTCGTAAAACATTTATTTGTCAATTCTTGCAATTGAGCTTTTAACTCCTTTAATTCAGTCGGAGCCATTTTGTACGGAGCAATCAAAATAGGTGCAGTACCAGGGACTAACTCAATACCAAATTCAACTTCTCTAACTGGAGGCAATCCGGGCAACTCTTTTGGAAACACATCCGAATACTCACATACTACCGGCACTGACTCAATTTTCAACTCAGACTCTTTTGTATTCAACACAGAGGAAAGTAAAGCTTCACAACCCTTTCTTATACACTTCTTAGCAGTCATAGGAGAAATCACTACAGGCAAGCTATCCAATTCATCTGGTTCAACCTGAAGAATATCACCACTTTCACATTTAAATTCAATGATTTTCCTTCCACAATTTACTACTAAATCATGCATAGTCAACTAATCCATACCAAGTATTATATCAAATTCATCAAATGGCAAAAGCATAAGATTAGCCTGAAAACAATGACCTCTAATCATCAATGGACAATTCTTATATACCTTGTCAACTAACACATACTTGCCTAGAGGGTTTGACACTTCTATCACAAATTTTGTAGGTTCAACAGGCATATTCATACTAGACACCAATTTCACACAACCATACGAATGGGTAGATCCCGGATCAATCAAAGTAACAACAGAAGTATCATAAAGAGAAAAAGTACCTGTAATCACATCAGGAGATGAAGCCTCTTCGCGAGCACGAATGGCATAAGTCCTCGCAGGTGCTCTACCCTCGAGCCTCACAGTTGGATCTGTAGGTGCACTCTTGCTACTTGCTTCATTTCCCAGATTTCTCTATGGTCTCCTTCTAGAAGTATCATTGCCCGATCCTGCACTCTAAAATTTCTCATTTTCAACCATCTCGAGGCAATCTCTAATGAAGTGATCTTGGGAACTACACTTGAAACAAGTTCGATCGTACATTCGGCATTCATCGAGGTGACGTCTACCACAATGTGGACATTCAGGTCGACTACGTAGAGCATTACCCACACTCACTATCGAAGTGATCTGAGCCTTATAACCCGAATATTGTTTCCCATGGTTTCTGTTTGAAAACCTAGCTGAAGCACTCGATTAGGTATTAAACTCTCTCAGTTTCTTAGATGAGGACTGAAGCGACTCACCCATTTGTCTTTTCTTCGAGTCACGAGACTCAATTTCAGCTTTTCTTTTCTCTTTAGCCAATTCCTTGGCCTTGCAAGCTCTCTCAACCAGTGCAACAAACTCCCGTGTGACTTTAAGACAAACCCGTGTTTCAGGCTGTGTCCAAAATAAGGGACATTCTGTCTATGACATCATCAACCAAATAAGGTCACACGGCCAAGGCACACGCCCGCGTCCTTAGGCTGTGCGGCGAATTAAATTCCAAAAATTTGGTGCATACTTCACACGGCCTAGGCACTCGCCCATGTCATAAGGTCGTGTCTTTCATACAGCTGAGACACACGCTGTGCCTCTGCTCGTGTGTTTACTACTGGGCATTCTACTTTGCCTAATTAGGGTGTAGGGGACACAATGTCAGGTCACACGCCTATGGGATAGACCGTGTGTCTCACATAGCCTAGACACATGCTCGTGTGTTTACCTGTGTGGACAACTTTGAGGCTATTTTCCAAGCCAATTGCCACCCTTATTTGTACAGACACATACATGACCTCAAACGTACTTCACATGTCCTAATTAAGCCCTTAAACTTTCATAAGCATAGTTCATGCATGACAACTTCTCATCAAATTATACTTGCTGAAGACTCCATATTATGACAAATCAAATTTTCACCAACACACATATACAAATAAGCAATGTTCCCTAGATTGCATCCATACATTTTCATACCAACTTATACACACGCAAAGCTACTATCATCAACCCAAATTTAGTAAATCACATGCAACACTTCATCATTCAACCTTCAATAACCATAGGCCATATCATAATGCCATTGGCATATACATGCATAGATGAATGGGTTTACAACCCAATAATCATTATGAGCCGCATCTCGTGGCCTTATACAAAATGAATCAAATATCATCATGAGCCAACACATTTGACTAAACCAATATGACATAGAACAAAAAGACCAAGTCCCCTATACATGCCATACTCAAAATACTTAAATTCACTATACCTAAAAGATTAGTTTGATAGTGTTAATCTAGCTTTGATGTCCTTCGATCCCCGAGCTAGCTTGGCGATACTATAAGAAAATGGAAAGGAAAGGGGAGTAAGCATAAAGCTTAGTAAGTTTGCATGTAAGTAATTAACAACATTAACCATGTATTTTTATATACCTAACATAATATAATTTCCCACAATGTCATCAAGTATCATAGATACATTTGAAACCATGTCATTTACATAGTGTACAATAAATTCATGAACATTGATTCATTCATACTTCTTACCGAGATCTCATTGATTCATAGTCTCGCTATTTTAGAGCTTTATGTACATACCTATACCCTTTCAACATGATCATACCTTGTCATTTTGTTGACAAAATCTTTGGATTACCCATTGAACCACTTGGAATACTAAAGGATACCCGGGAAATCTCATACACATAGTAAGATGCCAATGCCATATCACAGATATGGTCTTACATGAGATCACAAATTGGAGCCGACAGCCCAGCTATGGTCTTACACGATGTCTCTTATCAATGCCATGTCCCAGACATGGTCTTACACGAAATCAGATATCGATGCCAAAGCCATATCCCAGATATGGTCTGACATGGGATCACATATCGATGCCAATGCCATATCCCAGATATGGTCTTACATGGGATCACATATCGATGCCAATTCCATGTCCCAGATATGGTTTTACACGAAATCACATATCGATGCTAATGTCATGACATTGGTATCCTAACTATTCCTACGGGTTCAACCGGGATTTTGAGGTAGCCTTCGTCGAATCGTCACCGAGTCATCATTAACCAAATCCATAGAGACAAATATACATTTCATGCAATATCAAAGCATTAAATACATAATAACATAATGTTGAATTATTTACACATGAACTTACCTCAGTACCAAAATATGGCTAACTATTCGATTTAGTCTACAACTTTGTTCTTTCCTCGGTTTGGGTCCAGACTCCGTTTTTCTTGATCTATAATGACAAATTTCACTTATTTAATTATCACATTGCTCAAAACAGTCCATAAATGATGCTTTGACAAAATTACAGTTTTACCCCTAAACTTTCACATATTTACAAAGTAGTCCCTAGGCTTGTAAAATGAAATGTACCCATTTTATTTGTTACCCAAGCCTAGTCAAATTTATAACATGCTCATAGCAGCCCACATTTCTCACTAAATTTTACATCTTACTACTCATTTTACAAACTTTACAAATAAGTCCTTTTTAGCCATTTTCACTAGAAATCGCTTAGTAAAATATGTTTATTACACATCAAACTTTCATAATCTACCAAGAAACATCAAAATACATGCATGTCAAACCTGGGTAGATTTTTGAAAATGAACCCTAGCTCAAAATAATGGTAGAAATAGCTAGATCATGCTTCAAGATTCTCAAAAACATAAAGAACATTAAAAATGAGGCTAGGATGCACTTACAATCAAGCTTGAAAGTTGAAGAAAAACCCTAGCTATGGTCCTTAGAAATTTCGAAAATGGGGGAGGAAGATGGACACAATTTTTGACTTATTTTTCTTTTTTATTCTTTTATTAATCAAATGACAAAAGTGCCATTTTTACTAAACTTTCAAATTTTACCCAAGCATGCCTATTTTTTTCCATAAAAAATAGAATTTGGGAAAATTTCTCTTTAAGGACCTCTAATTAATAATCCAAAGCTATTTCATACTTAAAGTTTCAAGAATCTCATATTTTGCAACTTTTGTAATTTAGTCCTAAAAGTTAAATTGGACACTTATTCACAAAATTTCTTCATGAAACTTTCACACAATCATGCAATCATGCCATAGACCTCAAAATATTCATAAAATAATTATTTATACTTCAGATTTGTGATCTTGAAACTACTATTTCGACTAGGCCCAAAATCAGGATGTTACAATTATAGGCCTTGGTAAGTTGTTCAATTAAGTAAAATCATGTTTATGTTATGCTTGCTTTGTAACAATTGAATTAATTATTTAAATGGAATGAAATTGTAATTAATGGATGCAATACTTAATTGATGCATGTTAATATTGTAAGGTAGCTGAAGTTTAAATTAGCGACGGTATTAAACAATACCTTAGCCTTGCATAGCTTGCAAGTTTATTGTGATTAAATTGATTCAACATACGTATATATTCTTACTTCACTTAAACTTATATGTGCTTATGAGGATTGATCAATCGTTTGAATTGGCATTGGAAAATGTTCAAGAGATTGGTTAATTTAATAACTATGTATGTGCACTAGTTAGCAAGTTATCGAGTTGCCATGGAATTATTCGTAACAACATGAGCATGAATTTAATAATTCTAAGTTAAAGTATGTGATTGATCCAATCTTCTTGATTTAAACCCATTTTTTTGAAACTGTGCATTGAAATTTTTACTTTTAATTTTTC
This sequence comes from Gossypium bickii, assembly GCA_025503065.1. NCBI lineage: Eukaryota > Viridiplantae > Streptophyta > Magnoliopsida > Malvales > Malvaceae > Gossypium > Gossypium bickii. Next base: position 25,611,130 of record CP106714.1, on the reverse strand, counting down.
CTTAGTTAATTACTTTGTTAAGTTTTAGTTTTTAAATCACTTCCTAAAAATCACAATATATTCAATCACAAAAGTGTTTGATTTACATTTCATAAATATTTTTCTTTCATAGTCTATGTGGGTACGATAACTCGACATTACTTGTCACTTTATTACTTGTTAAAGATTGTGTACACTGGCACATTTCCGTCATTCCATTGACACAATATTTAATTTATGCATGTTTAATCTTCTAAGGTAGTTGAATGTTAAATTAGCAATGGTATTAAATAGTACATTAGCCTTGCATAATTTGTAAGATAATTGTGATTAAATTGTTTCAATATAGTGATATATTGTTACATCACTTAATCTTATACTTGCTTATTAAAATTTGACTAATTGTTTGCATTGACATGGAAATATGTTCAAGATATTAATGGGTTTTTAATAGGTGAGTATGTTTAGTTAGCAATTTACCGAGTTGTCATGAAATTATTTGTAACATCATGAACACAACTTTAATTATTCTAAGTTAAATAATAAAATTGATCTAACACATTTATGTCATATTGGTTAAACTCATTTCTAGAAATCGTGCATTGGAATTTTACTTTTTATTTTCTTAGTTAGTATTTAGTTAATTTTTTAGTTTTTATTTCACCACTTCAAAACAACATATTTTTTCTCCACCAAATTGTTAAATTTTACATTTCAGAAATATTCGCTTGCACAATTTCTGTGGGTACGATAACTTGACAATACTTGTCACTTTATTACTTGTTGCAGTTGCGTACACTTGTACATTTTCATCGTTCCAGATATACAAGGAAGAGTTCTATTGGGAACAAAGAGCAAGAGTAAACTGGCTTAAATAGGGGGATAGAAACACTGTATTTTTCCATAATTTTGCGTCCCAACAATGAAATAGTTGATGGCATGATGACATGATTAGGATTGTTTACTAGCCATGGGACATCAGATCCATTCTACCTTTTATCAGGGGTTGAGCAGTGTATTTCTGATGCTATTAATGCGGTGTTAGATGCACCTTTTGTAACACCCCTTACCCGTATCTTGTACCGGAATCGGGCACGAGGCATTACCTGACTCAACTCACTTGGTCACATAACTTTGAGTTAGCAATTTCATTTCCAACTTCAAAGATTTTCAATCTTACATCTAACTTCTTTATAATGGGCCTACAGGGCCCTGTACTAACCATCGAAAAATATCAAACATAAATCGTGTAACATCCTAATATTTGGAATTTTATGTGTTGCATTATTTCTTGCGTTAAGCTAGTTAAATTACTAATCGTATATGTTTTAACGTCTTAAGAAGGCTCAAGGTTTAATTGGGCCTTAGTAAAAATTTGGTATTTTAGCACTTTAAGAAGATATAGTAAGTGGCCTCAATGCTTATGGAAATAAATGAGTAAATTGCTAGCACAAAGGAGCTTATGGTAAAGGGGATATGGCGCCACATGAAGGACTTTGAGGGAGGAGGTTCAAATCTCATAATGTGCAAATTTTGACTATTTTTTGTATTCTTTCCCTAAGTGTCGGCCAAGATAGTATATAAGGCAAGGTGGACTTTTTAATTTTGGCAAGATGGCTAAAGAAATAAGGAAAGGATGAGGGTAAGGAAAGAAATCAAAAGAAAAGGCAAGTATAGGGAACATGTTGGCCTTTTTCAATGGAGATGTTTTGGAAAGTTTTGGTTGGCCAAATTTTTGACCTTATTGTCATGTTATGGACGGTTTTGGTATAGGGAGAGGTAGTTGAATTTTCTTTGTCTTTTGGTAAAAACTTTGGTGCTTGTTTTGGCAAAAATTCCTTTAGTATCATTTTGTGTCATTTTTCTTTCTCTCCAAAATTCTTCTTCTCTTTGCCTAATCTTCAAGCCTTTAGTGAACATTTTTGTTTCTTCATTTCTTTCTTCTATGCCGAATGTACCAAACCATTGAGACCAAATCATTTCCACTTATCTTCTCTTGAAAACCGAAACTTGTTAGCACCCCTTCTCTCCCTTTCTTTTCTTTTAATCATCTTTTCAATCCTTCTTCCACTTCTTAAAATCAAAATTTCATTTTGATTAAATTCTTTTCTTTTATTCATTCTCTCCATAGTTGAATCTAATAACAACTTATCTCCTCAGTATCTCTTTTTCCTTCGTGATTGGATTCTATCTTTTGGTCGAATTGGTGAGTAATAATCTTCTTTTCAAATTCTTCTCTTAATGTCGAATGTATGCCCTTGTTATGGGATGGTTTTATTAACCGAAATCATCATTTTCTTCTACTCTCTCACAACGTGATCAATTTCCCTTTTGTAGTATTCTAGAGGAAGGCCGAACATCATTCTAGCCTTAAGTTGAACGGTGAAATCGGATCCAATATTGATAAGGTAAGGAGTTCTTATGGATTATTGATATTATTCAATATTCGATTGGTTGCTAACGGAGTAATAATTTGAAATAATCGACTATATGTTTTAGGTACTAAATCGCTCGATCTATCGACTTGTGATCATACGATTCTAGTGGTAAGCCGACCTTTTCTTTAGTCAATCATTTCGTATCAACGTAATATTTTCACTAAGATTTGTTTTCAATAGAGACAAGCGATATCGAATCAAAAGGGAAAGCGTTTAGAGATCACAAAAGGAGCTGATTAGCTATCCCTACTCCTAAATTCAAACGAAGGGCAATATTAGCGGTTCAGGATTTTTCACCAGGTTGTGGACTGTCATCCGAGGAAAATCGACAAGTCGTGGTCATCCACAATTCCAAGGGTAAACCCTTTAGATCGTCTATTTTAAAGTTTGATTAATAAAATCATGTATGTCAATTAATCGAGTGTTACGATATCTTAGGTGTCGACGATCAAAAAGGCTTAGTGCTTACCGTAATCAGGTGTGTAATCTCACACCGTTTTTCGTGGGTTAAGATTGATATCATATTGGAAATAAATCGCTATGATTAAAAATCGTAATATGGTGTAAACCTGGAAAATTGGCCTAAATTTCACTATTTTGATAAAATTGACAAAATCGGTAATAACTTTGTGAGAATTACAAAAATTGCCCCCAAAGGGCCGAATTACGAAATTGCCCCTAATGGGCCGATTTGATAGATTGCCTTAATGGGGTGATTTGATATATTGCCTTAATGGGCCGATTTGATATATTGCCTTAATGGGCTGATTTGATATATTGCATTAATGGGCTGATTTGTTATATTCCCTTAATGGGCCGATTTGATAGATTGCCTTAATGGGCTGATTTGCAAGTGTTACAATGGGCCGAATTTTTGTAATGAATCTCTAAATTAATTATTGTTGTTATATTTGTAAATATCATGATTTGCTATGTATGATGCATTTACATGATTTTCCATGGGATAGGAAAATGTTGAAGAGAAGTGATTCTGGTGGCACTGCCACAAAAATGTTTGTTAATCTGATTCGATATGATTCTGGTGGCTTGTCCACAATTCAAATATATTATAAATGGCTAAATGCCTGTGATTGATGTGTTTGGCGGGGTGGGTTGACTTGATCCCCACAGGTGTGATGTGTTGGTACGGGTGGTGTGTAGCGGATGGATTATTAGGTTGGTTTGGGTTGCATCACATTCATTTGATTTATTTGATACATTATTATGAAAAAGGGGCTTAGGCTCGAAATATTGCTAAATGGGTTCAGGCCCAGTGAACGATGGTAAGGGGATTATACACTGAGTTCTAGTAACTCACCTCGTTTCCTTAACCCTTGCAGGTAATGCTCAGTGACGTGGACTTGGGCCATGGATGACTTGGTGGGGGCCATACGTCAGAAACGGTTTTATTTGGACTTAGATTTCTTGTTTACTTTATTACTTTACTATTTTGGGTTAAATGTTGCAATAAGGCCTCTGGATTATTTTATTTTGCTTTATGTTTGACGTACCTATATTTTTGCTCAAACTACTTTAAATGGAAATTTTTCTAAAAACATAAATAAAGATTTTCTAAAATGGATATACAAATGGATTTCATAATAAACTTACATAAGTATTTTTAACTCGGAAATTTTCTCTAAAAATTTTCATCAATGTTTTCAGAAGTCACGGTTTATAAAATCATTACTTCAAATTTATTGATTCATCAATCAATCTTCGAAGTTAGTAATATTTTGTGAAATATTTTTAATCAAAATTTTTTCTTGATTTTAACAAATCAATATTTATTCACGTACGAACGAAAAGGATTTAAATATATTTTTCTCATGTGACATGTCAGATCCGGCCATAACGCATGGGCCGAGTTTGGGGTGTTACAAATCGGAAACTTTGACACATTTAGAAAAATATCACCTAAACAGGGGTCACACGCCCGTGTTCAACGCCCGTGGTCGACACTGACTTGAGTCGCACGACCTGGACACACGCCCATATGGCTAGACCGTGGTCGCCTCAGATTAATCCACACGGCCTAGGCACGCCCGTGTGCTTTAACCGTGTGACAATTCAAATTCCAATTTCAAGATGCAGACTTCACACGGCCTGGGCACACACCCATGGCTTGATCGTGTGTCATGCACGGCCTAGACATACGCCCGTGTGCCTACCCATGTGGACAAGAACAAGGCTTTTTGCTAAGCTCTTTGCACCCCTATAGCTTACACTACATGAACCCATTGAACATACTAATAAACATCTCATAATTTCAATATGAACTTCCATAGATAATTTTGTAATTTCAAAAATGATAAGGTGAGCCATCAATCATGGCAATATACAAAATAGTTATCTTAACAAGGGCCAATACATTTTGGCCAAAATGACAAAATATCCTAACTAGTCTAGCCCCTATACATGCCATGTACAAAATCATTAAGTCTAGGTATACCGAAGTGAGCTGATAGTTTGGGCAATCTTCCGAATATCATCGTATCTCAGCTTGGCTCTTAAACTCTATAAAACAAAGGAAAAAGAGAAGTAGAGTAAGATTTAACCTTAATAAGTTTACATGTAAACAATATAACATTATAACATCTATTAAACAATTACATAGCATTACATATTAAGCAAGAAACAATTTACATTCATGATCATGCTTACTCATTTTCTCCATTCCTACATTCCAACCATATCACAAGCTTAATGCATACATTCATTAACAGGCTCCCCTGCACTTAGTAACACAAAGTCACATAATACAACATATCACTAGCTCTAATTCCATTACTCATAGTCAAATTACTCGGCGGTTTCGCACTTAGCCCACCAACAACCTTTATTAGGGTGGTATCGCACATAGCCCACCAAAAAGATTAGTTACGGTGGCATTGCACATAGCCCACCAAATGATGAATAGATAATGGTATCGCACATAGCCCATCATAATTAAGCAACAAGGTGGTACCGCACTTAGCCCACCAACAAGTATCGTTATTACACATTTATATGACTATTTCATCATTCACACGGTAATTATTCAATGACTACTACTTCAATACATTTGAACCACACATGTTCTCAATAATGCCATACATTAATTCGTAACATAATGTTTACACAAATATGCATTGTTTACACATAAACTTGCCTCGGTGCAAAAAGTGTTAACTAACGATTTAATCTGCCACATTGCCTTTTCCACGGTCAAGGTTAATTCCACGCTCTTCCTGATCTATAACAATGAAATTCAATTTGTTTAGATCATCCTATGATCATAATACATCAAAATCTATACTTGGGAAAAAATGACCATTTAGCCCTTGTACTATGACAAAACTATGATTTTTTCCTAGGCTCGTAATTTATTTTTCAACACATTTTTCTCAATAAACAAGTCTAGCTGAACATTAATTTCTCTTACAACTACTCACCATTCTCACCATTTCATGCATTTATGACACAAATTCATTCTTTGCATTTAAGTCCTATTTAGGTGTTTTCATGCAAACACCTTTCTAACATTCATTTTCTTTAATAAAAACTCAATTAACAACATAAATACTCTCATGGCAAGTCCTTAAACTTCCCACCATATTGTAATTTAGTCCCCTCATTAGCTAACTTAAGCTTTGGGGGTTCCAAAAACACAAAAATCACCAAGAAAGACCTCTAAAATCACTTACTTATAGGGAGATAACTTGGCTGAAATTTTAAAGCATTCAAAACCCCTCTAGGCTTGAAATTTTCGGTGGAGGTGAAGAGTGAATAGTGAAAGATGATATCTTTCCTTTTTAGCATTTTTTATTCATCTTTTATCACCTAATGTCACCAAATTTGACTAAATTAATGCTCTTGTCCCCCTAGCTTCCTATGGTCAGCCAACACTCTCAATATGGCCTATTTGCACTTTAAGGACCCTCAATTTAATATTCTATGGCTATCAGACACCTCTACCTTGTAAAATAAAACCTTCGCACTTTATGCGATTTAGTCCTTTTTCGCAATTATGCAATCAATCGTTAAAATTATGGTACCAAAATTCTCATGCATCCCTATAAACATATTACGACATATAAAATAATATCAAAATAATTTTCCTTAACCTCGGATTAGTGGCTCGAAACCACTCTTCCGACTAGCCCCAAAACTGGGCTGTTACAACTCTTCCCCTCTTTAGAGATTTTCGTCCTCAAAAATCTTACCGGTAAAGAGGTTTGGATATTACTCTCTCATGGCTTCCTCAGGTTCCCACGTAGCCTCTTCTACACCGTGTTTTTGCCACAATACTTTTACTAAGGCTATGTCCTTATTCCTCAACTGTTTCACTTCTCGGGCTAAGATTTTAATTGGCTCTTCCTCATATGTTATATCTGGTCGTATCTCAATATCTGTTGGAGGAATCACATGCGAAGGATCGAAGCGATAACGCCTTAACATTGATACATGGAACACATTGTGAATTTTCTCTAACTCTATCGGTAATGCCAATCGATATGCCACTGGCTGAATCTTTTTGGTAATCTCATACGGCCCTATGAATCTCGGACTCAATTTACCTTTTCGACCAAATCTCAATATTTTCTTCCACGGCGACACTTTCAAAAATACCTTGTCTCCCACTTGAAACTTAATTTCTTTTCTTTTCAAATCCGCGAACGACTTTTTTCGGTTTGAACCATCCTTCAGACTATCCCGGATCACTTTCACTTTCTCCTCAGTCTCTTTCACTAAATCAATCCCATGAATTCGCTTCTCACTCAGCTCAGTCCAATACAAGAGAGTCCGACACTTACGACCATATAAGGCTTCATACGGTGCCATCCGTATGCTCGACTAATAATTGTTATTGTAAGCAAATTCGACCAAGAGTAGATATCTATCCCAACTAGCTTCGAACTCTAACACACAGTATCGGAGCATATCCTCAAGAACTTGGATTACTCTCTTAGACTAACCATCAGTTTGAGGATGAAATGCAATACTAAAATTCAACCTTGTACCCAAGGCCTCCTGTAACTTCTTCCAAAACCTCGAAGTAAATCTCAGGTCTCTGTCCGAGATAATAGATACAGGCACTCCATGTAATCTTACTACCTCTGCAATATACAACTCGGCTAACTTTTCTAGTGAATAATCAATACGCATAGGTATAAAGTGAGCCGAATTCATTAGTCTATCAACAATGACAAACTCGTGCTCAGAGATCTCAAAGCATACGAGGATTTTCTACTTAAAGCATCCGCAACTACATTCGCTTTCCCCAGATGGTAATCGATCACTAGCTCATAGTCCTTCAATAATTCAAGCCACCGTCGTTGCCGTAAATTTAATTCCTTTTGATCCATCAAATACTTCAAACTCTTATGATCTCTGAAGATTCGGCACTTCTCACCATATAAGTAATGTCGCCAAATTTTCAACGCGAAAACAATTGCGACCAACTCCAAGTCATGAGTCGGATAATTCTTCTCATGTGCTTTTAGCTGTCTTGAGGCATAAGCGACTACCTTACCCTCTTACATCAACACACAACTGAGACCATTTAACGACGCGTCATTGTAGGCCACAAACTTTTTTCCCGACTCAAGTTGTACCAAAACCAGTGCCTCTGTCAACAGCGCTTTCAATCTCTCAAAACTCTGTTGGCATTTTTCAGTCTATTCAAACTTAACATCCTTGTGCAATAGTTTCATCATCGGAGTAGCAATCATAGAGAATCCCTTCACAAATCGCCTATAGTACCCCGTTAAACCCAAAAAGCTTTTGACTTCCGACACGTTCCTCGACGGTTTCCACTCCACAATAGCCGAGACCTTTCCCAGATCAACTCTAATACCTTTACCCAACACAATATGTCCTAGGAATCCTACCTCTCGAAGCCAAAACTCCCTCTTACTAAATTTAGCATATAACTGCTTGTCTCTTAAGGTTTGTAAGACAATTCTCATATGTTCTTTATGATCACTTTCATCTCGAGAATAAACCAATATGTCATCAATAAAGACAACCACAAACTTGTCCAAATACGCTTGGAAGACACGGTTCATTAAATCCATAAAAATCGTAGGAGCATTTGTCAAACCGAATGGCATGACCAGAAACTCATAATGGCCTCCAAAATGCTGTTTTCGGTACATCTTGCTCCTTAACCCTCAACTGGTAATAACCGGACCTTAGGTTGATCTTAGAGAACACCGTAGCTCCCTTCAATTGATCAAATAGATCATCTATCCTCGGTAAAGGATACTTATTCTTCACTGTTACTTTGTTGAGCTGTCTGTAGTCTATGAACAATCTCATCGACCTATCTTTCTTCTTTACAAAGAGTACTGGAGCACCCCACGATGAATAGCTCGGTCTTGCAAAATCCTTATCCGTCAACTCTTGCAACTGAACTTTCTGTTCTTTCAACTCTAATGGGGCCATCCTATACGGAGCAACCGAAATGGGTGCTGTTCCCGGAATCAGCTCAATTCCAAACTTGACCTCTCTAACTGAGGGTAATCTGGGTAACTGTTCCGGAAATACATCCGAATACTCACATACAACCAGTACTGTTTCAATCTTTATTTTAGACTCTTGAGTGTTTAACACGAAAGCAAGATAAGATTCGTACCCTTTTCTGAGATATTTCTGAACTATCATGGAAGAAATCATCACCGGTAAACTATCTGACTCACCTGATTCAACCCGAATAACATCTCTATTTTCACATTTCAATTCAATAAATTTACTACCACAATTCACTAAAACACTATGGGTAGTCAACCAATCCATACTAAGAATCAAATCAAATTCATCAAACGGCAACAACATAAGGTTTGCCGGGAAACAATGACCCCTAATTGTCAAAGGACAGTTCCTACGCACCTTGTCAACTAACACCTGTTTACCTAATGGGTTTGACACCTTTACCACAAATTTAGTAGACTCAACAGTCATACTCAAACTAGATGCCAATCTCATACAAATATAGGAATGGGTTAACCCCAGGTCAATCAAAGCAATAACAGAGGTGTCATAGAGAGAGAATGTACCGTTATTACATTCGGTGATGACGCCTCTTCTCGAGTGCGAATAGCATAATTTCTTATTGGCGTCCGGCCCTCTGGCCTCACAGTGGTGTCTCGTGATACACCTCTACCACTAATTCTACCTCCTGGGTTCTTTTGTGGCCTACCTCTAAAGGATGCACTGCTTGATCTTATCTCTTGCTTCCTTTCATTGTCATCCCTTTCAGGATAGTTTCGGATGAGATGGTCGGGGGATCCACACTTATAACAGTTTCAATTGCTTCCCCAACACTCCCTAGTGTGATGTCTGCCACAACTTGGGCACTCTGGTTTGGACTTTGGATTGCCCACACTTTCCATTGAGGTGGCCTGAACTCTTGAACCTGAATACGTGTTGTCTCGCTCTCTTTGCGAATACCCGACTGATGTAGTTATCCGAGGGTTCACTTCCCTGGACCTCTTTGTTTAAGCTTGGTATGATTTGCTTATTGGCCTCTTCCTTATATCCCGAGCCTCACTCAGGGCTTTCCTCTTTTCCTTATTCAATTCTTTGGCCTTACTAGCCCTATTCACCAATACCACAAATTCTTTTAGCTCTAAAATCCCGACTAAAAGTCTGACATCTTCATTCAACCCATCTTCAAATCTCTTGCATAAGATAGCTTCCGTGGATACACATTCCTGCGCATACTTGCTGAGCCTAACAAATTCGCGCTCCTATTCCGCCACAGTCATTTTTTCTTGCTTTAACTCAAGGAATTCTTTCTTTTTCTGGTCTACAAACCATTAACTTATATACTTCTTTCGGAACTCTTCCAGGAAGAAGTCCCATGTTACCCTCTCTTTAGGAACCACTAATGTCAACGTTTTCCACCAATGGTATGTTGAGTCCCTCAGCAAAGACACAACGCATTTCAAGCTCTCCTCAGGTGTACAGGAGAGTTTATCAAAAACCCTCATTAAGTTCTCAAGCCAAAACTCTGCTCGCTCAGGGTCATCATCTATATTAGCTCGAAAATCCTCAACCCTTTGCTTTCAAATTTTACCTACTGGGGGCTTAGCTGTCCTCATCATTTCTATACCTTGAGGAGCCACAGGAACTGGCAGAGGTGTAGGTGGCGGTGGAGGAGGTTGAGCATTGGGGTTTGCTCGTACATACTCAGTGTACCAGTTACTCATCATTTGGAGAAAAGCTTCCCGAGCCTCTTCTCCTTGACCCCTGGTCTCGGAGCTATTCTGCACAGGCGCGGTCTCTTGCGCAGGAGCTGGCGCATTACTACCTGCATCATCAGCAGCCGATTGTTCGGGATCCATATCATCATACGCTTATGGCATGCATAGCTAGACTCCTACACATACTACGGTAGTCCTAGAACCGACTAAACTATAGCTCTGATATCACTAAATGTAACACCCCTTACCCGTATATTGTACCGGAATTGGGTACGAGGCATTACCTGACTCAACTCACTTGGTCATATAACTTTGAGTTAACAATTTCATTTCCAAATTCAAAGATTTTCAATCTTATATCTAACTTCTTTATAATGGGCCTATAGGTCCCTGTACTGACCACCGAAAAATATCGGACATATATCAGAAACTTTGACATATTTAGAAAAATGTCACCTAAACAGGGGTCACACACCCGTGGACTAGATGACACGCCCGTGTATCATCTCACACGCCCGTGTTCAACGCCCGTGGTCGACACTGACTTGAGTCGCACGACTTGGACACATGCCCATATAGCTGGACAGTGGTCGCCCCTGATTAATCCACACGGCCTAGGCACGCTCGTGTGCTTTCCAATTTCAAGATGCAGACTTCACACGGCCTGGGCACACGCCCATGGCTTGATCATATGTCACATACGGCCTAGACACAGGCCCGTGTGCGTACCCATGTGGACAAGAACAAGGCTGTTTGCTAAGCTCTTTGCACCCCTATAGCTTACACTACATGAACCCATTCAACATACTAATAAACATCTCATAATTTTAATATGAACTTCTATAGATAATTTTGTAATTTCATAAATGATAAGGTGAGCCATCAACCATGGCAATATACAAAATAGTTATCTTAACAAGGGCTAATACATTTTGGCCAAAATGAAAGAATATCCTAATTAGTCTAGCCCCTATACATGCCATTACAAAATCATTAAGTCTAGGTATACCGAAATGAGCTGATAGTGTGAGCGATCTTCTGAATATCTTCGTATCTCGGCTTGGCTCTTAAACTCTATAAAATAAGGGAAAAAGAGAAGGGGAGTAAGCTTTAAGCTTAGTAAGTTTACATGTAAACAATATAGCATTATAACATGTATTAAACAATTACATAGCATTACATACTAAGCAAGAAACAATCTACATTCATGATCATGCTTACTCATTTTCTCCATTCCCACATTCCAACCATATCACAAGCTTAATGCATACATTCATTAACAGGCTCCCCTACACTTTGCATCACAAAGTCACATAATACAACACATCACTATCTCTAATACCATTACTCATAGTCAAATTACTCGGTGGTTTCGCACTTAGCCCACCAACAGCCTTTATTAGGGTGGTATCGCACATAGCCCACCAAAAAGATTAGTTACGGTGGTATCGTACATAGCCCACCAAATGATGAATAGATGATGGTATCGTACATAGCCCATCATAATTAAGCAACAAGGTGGTATCGCACTTAGCCAACCAACAAGTATCGTCATTACACATTTATATGACTATTTCATCGTTCACACAGTAATTATTCAATGACTACCACATTCAATCCATTTGAACCACACATGTTCTCAATCATCCCATACACTAATTAGTAACATAATGTTTACACAAATATGCATTGTTTACACATAAACTTGCCTCGGTGCAAAAAGTGTTAACTAACGATTTAATCCGTCACATTGCCTTTTCCACGGTCAAGGTTGATTCCACACTGTTCTTGATCTATAACAATGAAATTCAATTTGTTTAGATCATCCTATGATCATAATACATCAAAATCTATACTTGGGCAAAAATGACCATTTTGCCCTTGTACTATGGCAAAATTACAATTTTTCCCTTCTCAATAAACAAGTCTAGCTGAACATTTATTTCTCTTACAACTGCTCACCATTCTCACCATTTTATGCATTTATGACACAAATTCATTCTTTGTATTTAAGTCCTATTTAGGTGTTTTCATGCAAACACCTTTCACAAAAGTTGTTTCTCATCTCTCTAACATTCGTTTTCTTTAATAAAAACTCTGTTAACAACATAAATACTCTCATGGAAAGTCCTTAGACTTCCCACCATATTGTAATTTAGTCCCCTCATTAGCTAACTTAAGCTTTGGGGGTTCCAAAAACATAAAAAATCACCAAGAAAGACCTCTAAAATCACTTACTTGTAGGGAGATAACTTGGCTGAAATTTTAAAGTATTCAAAATCCCTCTAAGCTTGAAATTTTCGGTGGAGGTGAAGAGTGAATAGTGAAAGATGATATATTTCCTTTTTAGCATTTTTTTATTAATCTTTTATCACCTAATGTCACCAAATTTGACTAAAATTTATGCTCTTGTCCCCTTAGCTTCCTATGGCCGGCCAACACTCTCAATATAGCCTATTTGCACTTTAAGGACCTGCAATTTAATATTCTATAGATATTAGATACCTCTATCTTGTAAAATAGAACCTTCGCAGTTTATGCAATTTAGTCATTTTTCGCAATTATGCATTCAATTGTTAAAATTAAGGTATCAAAATTCTCATGCATCCCTATAAACATGTTACGACACATAAAATAATATCAAAATAAATTTCCTCAACCTCAGATTAGTGGTCTCGAAACCACTGTTCCGACTAGGCCCAAAATCGGGCTGTTACACCTTTCACTATGGAGGAAGTAGTTCATGCTTTAAAGACAATGAGTCCAACAAAAGCTTCTAGGATTGATGGTTTTACAACACTGTTTTATCAACAGTTTTGGCACATTGTAAGGGAAGATGTTGGTCAATTTTGACTTTGCATTCGTACTAGGACTCAATCGGTTGATGGGATTAACTTCGCGTGTACTATTCTAATTTTGAAAAAGCCAAAGCCTACAAATATGGTACATTTTCATCCTATCAATCTATGTATTGATTTATATAAAATCATTTCAAATAAAAAAGAAGAAAAGAAAAAAAAAGGGTGTTAAGTGACAATCCATGTGGAAACTATGTGGCAAATTAACATGCCACATCAAACTTACATTACTCTAATAAAAGCACATAACGGCTAGGTGATTGTTTTGTAACAATCCGATAACGCTAGTGACCATAAAAGTTTTTAAAGTTTAGTGACGAAAATATGATTTTAATTAAAGTTAAGAGATAGTTGTGTGATTTATCCAATAATTACTATAAATAAATTATTTTTATCAAATGTTACGTCTAAATAAATATGTTGAATGATTAAAAAAAATGTTCAAATAACACAACTTTCTTCAAAAGTTTGAAATATGTAAAAACATATTTTTTTTTATGGAAAAGTATTATAAAAAACACACTTTATGCCAGTATGTACTCTTAATGTGCAACTATTCATTGTCTATATAAAATTTAATTAAATATGTCATTTTTTTATTAAAAGAAGAAGAAAGAGTAACCTCTTTTCATGTGTCAGTTTTTCACGCTTATATCGTGTGAGAATTTAACAAAAAAAAAAATGTGTTATAATTCTATTCAAGTTCTTGAAGTAAAAATATACTATTTATCCAACGAAATAAAGATAAATTTAATTTTAATTAATTCTTAACAAAATATGTTTACTAAATTGAGTTTAAATAAAAATAAAATAATAATTATTAAAAAATCTTAAAATTTAAAATAAAAATTTACTTTTTAATGTCAACTTAATAATATAATGAATAATAAAAAATATTCTTGCCAATTCAATATTTTTCACTCATTTTTATATATGTATATATAAAATATTATAAATATTACATATATACATTTCGAAAGGATAAAGTTTGATAAATATTAATGTAGACCTTATATTCATCTTCAACTATACTTCCATGATATATTCATATGGATTTTGATGTGGATTATCCTTTGGACATTCATGAGTTAGTTTTAAAAGATGCAATAAATTGAAGTTGACCTTTGAATCTTTTTATAATAAAAAAAGAAAGAAAGATTATACTGATAATTTATACTATTTTTTGTTATATTAAAGCTAAAAAACTAAATAGATAAAATTCAATAAATATTTAAGTATATGTTTGTATTCATCTTTAATTATGCTTAATTATAATTAAGCTATTAAGATTTGTAAATAAGTAATATATGATTATCAAATATTTTAATTATTTTATATTACATAAAATAAAAATATATGTTTACCCTAATTAAATAAAAATGTATAATTAATTAAATTAAATTAATTAAACGCTAAATAATTAAATAAAGTAAAAAAACTAAAATTGTATAATTAATTAAATTAAATTAAATTAAATTGATGAAATGCTAAATATTTTACAAATCATTAATTTTACTATTTCAATCAAATTTTTATAAATATAATTTTACGATTTCTTCACCCACCATAATCTAATATAAATACTTAAATTTGCTATGATACTCAATTTCACTGTAGTTGCTTATTCTGACTACAAATAAACCCATAATAATACAAGTATATGAAACCTAATAAGCCAAACCGACCATATTTTCAGTGTTAGAATAAGTAAATCAGCTTTATTATGTCGTCACGATTACATTTTTTTATATATCTATCATACTTCAAGTTCCATCACACCAACCACCATCGGAGGATTCGGTGTCCTTTATTAAACGGTAAACTTATTGTAATTTATGTCATGCTTGTATTTTGTTCTTACTAATTTCATATCATTGACTTTAGTTTCTTTTTACGATCAGACTGGTATAAAATAAATATTTGGTCCCAGTATAAAATTGGTAGCTTTGGTGATAAACTGAACGATGATTTAAGGAACTTAACTGCTGCACTCAAAATAATAGTTTAAGAAACTTATAATTTATTTCTCTTCAAGCTTATATTGCGAACATTAATCTTGAAATACATTAACAATGACAAGGGTATTAATTTATCATACGTTTAGAATAAACTATCCTAATTAATATGGTTTGAATTAATCAAAGGAAAAGGTAGAGAAAGCAAAGAGATAAACATAAATGACTGTGCATAGCGATGGGTTGTACGTAGAATTTATGAGTCCCAAATGGGACCGAACGCTGGAACACCGGCAGCCTTGCAAGCGTTGACAACATCTCTGCTTCCTTCTGGATTGCTTGTTACAATGACCACTTCAGCTCCCCATCTCTTAGCAGTGTCCACACTCATCTGCGACACGTTCGGACGGCCTAGAACGGCAGTGTCGTGGACAATCACCTTCTCTTTAGGGTGGCCGCTCATAATTTCTTTTATTTCTTTGCCGAAGTTTTGTGCAATGCCTTTGGCGACCCAAAGCACGCATACGTCAGCCGAGCATGGCTGCAACAGGAACGACAAAAACACGCAGATACCCGAACCTGTTGCCACAACCAAAACCCTGTCATACATGTTGACTAGGTAAGGCAAGCCGGCGAAGTGCACTGTTCGAACCCACAAATGGCTTGGTGGGTTCGAGACCAAGGATTTGGTGAAGTCCCCAACTGCACCAGCAAGCATCATGTGCTCAGTTTTTCCATCGGAAATGATGCCGAAAGCATGCCATTCCGATAACGGGGAAGGACTGATTCTGCCTAATATACCGGATTTTATTCCGCCCACGAACTTGATAATGGATGCATGGCCTGAAGGAGCTGAGATGTTGACAGGCACACGTCTGACTGTCAACCATGGGGTGATAATTAGGATGGTGATGGCTATTGTGAACCAGAACTCTTGTCGTTGGACCAATTTTGAACCAAGTTCTTTTGAGTAGGATTTCGTTACTGGATCGTAGGAGATTGTAAGGACTATAAAGGCCCAAAGAAGAGCAAGAGCAGTCCATCCAGCGAATCTATGAATTCTTTCGAAGACGTTGTGATGGAGATGGCGGACTAGGGGGAATGCAGCCAAACATGTGAGGCAGAGGAGGGAAAGAATAGTAGAGGCGACGCCGATGATCTCAGGGGAAGTGTTCTCTCTATCTTTGAGTGTAAGAATTAAGGCATATATGAGCCATGCAACAGAAGAAATGCCGCAGCTACTGTGTATCCCACCAAGGCTTTGGAGTAGGGAAGTGGTAGCAGTCTTGATTGGAAGAGGTACCCAAGACTTTCCCAGCACTTTGACAGCAAGCCAAAAGACTACTCGCAGGAAAGCCTCGCTTCTGCAGAGTGTCAAAGCAAGAATATTGGCAATGGAGAAAAGGGCAGCTCTATTTCTCGCGTATGGAAAGTGTCCAGCGGCAGCAAGTACCAAGCCAATGATGTTGAGGGTGAAGCAGACCACAAAGAGTCTTTTGTATACAGTGAACAACCCTTGGTCAAGCAAAATGACTGATAATCTTGATTCTTGCTTGCGAGCTGGCTTTGGGATTTGCTCACGTTTGCTTGCGGATGGTAAAACTGGCTTATCATCTTTCTCCTCGTCCTGTCCCTCTTCTAAACTTTCAAATATGATATCATCTTTATTTTCATCTTCGTCATCTTCATCGAGATCAAGGTCACAGAAGTGACCGCTCGCTCGGCTCACAGACATTTGTATGGAAGAAGAATTAGGAAACACCTTAGATGAGCTCCCTAGGTACCAAGGAAACCAAGATTTTTTGCTGCTGCCATGAGGATCATTTTGAGTTAGATTAGCAACCGCAAATGGGTCTGCATGAGGTTTGATCTCGAAAGCCACACCTCTGCAGCTCGAAAACCTCACTGGAGTCTGCATTTTTTCTCACTTTTTGTTGCAAAAGAATGGTAATCAAAGAGAGATGAAGAAGACTAGTGAAACTCGGTGGTGTGTTCTTCATGCAAATTAAGGGTTATTTATAGGCCTTGCCAAGGGTCCCAACTCCCAACTTAAAGAGTGATGATTTTAGGTTTGAATTAGTCAAAGAGGCTAAATGGCGTTAATTTGGATGAAGCTAAATTGTTTGTGAGGCAGGTAACCTAGATTATGTGGGGGGAAGGCGTATTTATCAAAGTTATGCATATAACTTCACCGAGACTAGCATTGGTCAGAGGCTAACTTTTTAACTTACAATAATCTTATTAATTTCTTCTGAACAGGACATCAACAAACAGTTGCGATCGATCCATATAAACAACAAAAGAGAAAAATAGAGAAGACTGTAAACATAAATTTTGCATGGAAAATTTCTTCGAAGAGGATAAAAATCATAGGCAAAGTAGACTTCAGTTTTTCACTAAATGAGTAAACAAATGAGAGTATAATATGAAAAAAGCTAAACTTAAATATACTAAACGTACAAACTCAAATCTCGAAAATAAAACCCTAACTCTCATAGAATTCTCTTAAAAAGGGTACGAAATTCTCTACATGGTTATCACGAAAACTTTCACAAAAACTTATATGTAACTACATCTTATCACCCATACGAAAACTTTACAAAGTCTTAGCACAACTTTCAGGTTTGGAAAATTCATATTTTAAAATTTTTAATATTTCTTGATTTGGAAATTTTGCGCTAAGTTTTAACATTTGAGTTTTTTGAGATTGAATTATTTAAGTTTATTGCTGGAGTTATATGGATTAGTATAGTTTCATATTCAAGTTATTTTTAATTCTTGTCCAATTATCTCAATTTGGTAATTCAAGTAATTAAGTTTAAATTTATTAATTTTAAAATTGTTATAGGGTATTTCAGAAACTCGAAATCTCACTTAGCCACAATCACATGAAATGAAAGGCCCAATCTATTCCATTAGTAGCCAAGGCCTAGTAAAATGTCTCACCACCTCGAGAAGTGCCATGCCTCACCACTTCACGGGATCACTTCGCCTGACCCATTTCGCACCTCCTCACGAGTCCACCTTGCAAACATTCGTTTTGCCACTTTGTAGAATGTGCCTCGCCACCTCGTGAGGTCACAAACCGCCTATCACTAACACCATGTGAGGTGTGGTCATCTCACCACCACGTGAAAGGAGACACGTTTCATGGTACATGTCTAGCCTAGGGGGGAACGTGTTTTGCACATGGCACCTACGGTCCCTTAATATGTCACATCAAGGAACTGTGTCTTATAAAAATGAGAAGGATGCTCCTAAGTAGGGGGAGACAAAAAAGAGAACCTTAACAATTTGGTATGGTGAGCATAGAAAGACTTCTGGATTTCAGATTAAACTTAAATCGATATGGCTCACCCAAATGGGAGATCCCCCAACACACCTTTTCCAAATTAGAATGTGAGAGGAGAAGCTAGTAATTGTCCTGATGAACTCAACCTATTCGCGATTTGTTTGTGAACTGACCCGAAAACTTGGCAACTTAGACCAACAGTAATCCCATCGTGCTTTCAACCTCAATTTCCCGTTAGACCGAGAGATTTCCAACCCATCTAACTTGGAGACTCCTTAACAGTAGCTCATAAGCCTATACGAGTAGGTACGCATTTTAAAGGAGAAAATGTCCCCCCAAAAAACCAGATATGCGTAGCAACAACTTTTCCATCAGGCTAACCAGGAACCTTTAAGGCTCAATTTAGATCTTATTAAAGAAACCAGAGAGATCGTCAAGGTTAAAAATGTAGCTAAGCCAAACAGGTTGCACCATACTATAACTCTAAGGTAAAGAGAAAACAGTTCCAAGTAGGCAATCTTGTCCTTCGAAATATTGAAGCTAGCCTACCGATGTCCCAAAGTGGAAAGCTGAGCCCCAACTTGGAAGAGCCATACAAGATAGTAAAGAAAATAGGGTTTGAAGCTAACAAGATCGCAAAGATGGATAGAAACAAATTGCATTACACTTGGAATGCTCGCCATCTAAGGAAATATTATGTGTAAACACCCTAACTGCAAACTTAAGTTTCACTGATTTATGATCATAATCGTTTACTTCGCTTACAAGATTTTCAGAATCTTGCGGTTTACTGATTTACAATCACAACCATTTACTTCGCTTACAAGATTTTCAGAATCTTGCAATTTGTTGATTTACGATCACAACTGTTTACTCCGGTTACAAGATTTTTAGAATCTTACAGTTTGCTAATTTACAATCACAACTGTTTGCCACACTTACAAAACAAAAATATGAAGGTCATGTTCGCGAGCTGACCACACAGACGAACCATACAACTTATGCTATATGTTGCTTTTGTGCGAGCCACGTATGGATAATTACATCCTTATGCGAGGGCAAAACATTTTGTGCGAGCCATACATTTTCGGCGAGCTGTATGAGTACATATTTATGTATGTGGCTTGCATGCTGCACCATGCGTATACGGCTAACTGTCATGAGATATGCGAACACAACTTATACATGAATTTATCAAACATACAATCTCGCGTGCTGTATATGGAAAGTGTTTAATTTACATATATGCAAATGCATTTCCTCCACTTGCTAAATAGCAAGATTAAAATGAGTCACTAAGGCACCTAATCAGGTTCTATATGAAAACATTATGCCTTAACATATCAGCATGAAAACATTATCGATAGTTGTGTAAAATATATTGGTAAACCACCATTATAAGAGATCTATAAATTAACGACACTTTGTATTTTCATTTTGATTTTATTATTCCTATTTTATTATTTTAATTTATTCTTGTCGAGCTATTAAAAGAACATGGACCAACAATCTTGGTAGTTGCCCTTTATGTCACCAAGTTGTTTGGCGAGCTGCTTACCATTTATTATTTCTCAACACTTAATCATATATTGTTGGGATCGCCGGTACGCCTTGTGGCACAGCAAAAAAATTATTCTAGAGATCTTCAATCATGAATCCATGTACGAGTAATGAAACGAGTTGAAATAAGGTTATACCTTCTTAACTGAAAACGATGAAAGGATGTTGCTGATTCGATGTCGATTCCAAGCCACAACGAAAATGTCCTGGTCTCTACGTAATCCACCCAGTCAAAGAATGAGCAGCACAATTCTCTTGAACATTTCAGAAAGAATTTTCAAGAATGGCTGCTAGACCTCTTTTTTGTGTTTTCTTGGTAACCTTAACACACTAAGGGATTTGTTTCCTTTTTATTTCTTTGATACCAATATCTCAAAAAATAAAAATGAGATAATTCCCTTATTATTAGAGAAACAAATGAAAAGTCAGGAAAAAGATTATATTCTATCCAAAAGAATATCACTTTCCATGTCCTTCTATATTTTGATCGAAATTATTATTTTAACTTTTTATATTAATAATTTTGGTAAAATTTATAATTAATATTTTGTATAAATAAAATTCATATATTAATTTTATCTATGTTATCTATTTGCGTACAACAAGTTTGTACACATAAAGTGTTTAATATTTAACGATCAAATTAAATTAATTCAACAATTAATTTAATTCATGTGGTAGCTAAATACAATACCAAATGTATTTGGATTCTGTTCGCTTCAACTATAGAGTGTGACCCTGTAGGCTCTTGTAATGTTGGTAGTAATACTAGAACATTTCTATCATTACAAGCAATCGTGGTATCTAGCAATGCATCATTGCTACCCAAGTTATAAGAAATCGTGATTCGACATAACCTTTATGTGATAATCTTTTCATGTATTATATCTTTTTATCGTTAATATCTAGATTGGACATAAGTTATGAAATAGTCACACTTGTATAGTCCAATCTCATATTTCTTGATTTTCTGAGGAGACTATAATAAACAGATAAGTGTGAAATCTCATATCAACTTATTCGAGCATGGCCATGCATTTCTAGTTTCACTCCATCAAGAGGCCTAATATATTGTTCCCTTTATGTAGGAGAGATAAATCCTATATTGATCAACCATATCTAACTACATGAATTATGGTATATCCAAAATCAGTCTTTATAGCACAACCTGTTATGGTATACGTTTGACTATATCAAAATATACAGCTCACGATGTTGAGACAATGATGATCTCAAGTCTGAGGGTAATATACATAGTTATCACTATGAGTACTATTTGTGACTATTACATAATAATTTAAGAAACAAACTTATGGTAGGTCAGTCCAGTATGTTGTTCAGTATGTTGTTCTCTAACACATGTTCATGTATTGATCTTGACATACCTGTGTCAATGAAAACACTTTGTCATCAATCAACTACACATTCATCTGAATGCATATCATTGTCCATTGCCACAATAATACTCTACTAATGACCTTTTTAAGAATAATCATATTATTCTTAGGACTTTATTATTAGCTAGTTTATTTATACACACAGGAAAAGAAAGTGAAATAACAATGACAATGTCTTATATTAGCAAACAGGGTAAAACGAGTATGTGATTACAATCATCTCATGATTGGTCTTTGGGCATACTCTAACAATCTCCCACTAGCACTAAGACCAATCAATCATGTATTTAATGCCAAGTGACTTGGTGTGATAATCATGCTTCTGTTGTGTCAGAGGCTTCGTCAGTGGATCAGCGATGTTGTCATCTATTGGTACTTCGCATATTTTCACATCTCTTGATCAACGATTTCTCGAATGAGATGAAAGAGACTAAGTATATGTTTAGATCGTTGGAGAGATCTGGGTTCCTTTGCCTATACAATAGCTCCATTATTGTCACAATGAAGTTATATAGCATTTGATACGCTAGGTACAACCCCTAGTTCAGATATGAAAACAACCTATTTTGTAGCCTCACTAGCTTCAATGTGCTTAGCCTCAGTTATAGAATTAGCTACTATATCTTGCTTTGAACTTTTCCAGCTCACAGCGCCACTATTAAGGCAAAACACAAAACCAGCTTGATCGTGAATTATCCTTGTCGGTTTGAAAGCTAGCATCAGTGTAACCTTTTACACTCAACTCTTTCTCACTTCCATATATAAGGAGTGTATTCTTAGTCTTTCTCAAGTACATAATGATTTTTTAACTGTGACCTAATGACTTGTGTAACAGTCTGATTTAGACCCTAGTCAGAACAGTGGTTTCGGGATCACAAATCCGAGTTAGAAAAATACTTTAATATTATTTTCTGTGTTTTTAGTACGTGATTTGAAATGTGTGAAATTTTCGTGATTTAATTTGATCGTTTGTGTGATTTATTTGTAAAAAGGACTTAATTGCATAAAAGATAAAAGTTGTGTTCTAATTACTTATATGTCAATTTGACATGGCTTATTAAAGATGATATCCTTATGTAGTAATTTGCCCATTAAACATTAGTATGGACATTAATGGCCTTTATATATATAAGATTTATATGTTAATAAATAAGGTTAATTTGGTAAATGAGTAAATAATGCCCATTAAATAAAACAAATCATAAAAATGGCCATTATATTCATCCTTGTTCACCGAATATTGAAAGAAAAAGAAAGAATGAAATCTTGCTAGGTTGCGGTTATGGTTTTGCTTGATTAAGTTATGAGTTTTGTTCGGTTTTTGATAATTTCTACGTTTTTGTGATTGTTACTTCGAGTACTATCAAGCCCATGTCTTAATTTTTGAATTTGATGATAATTTTGAGTTATGCCATTGATGATTTTGTAAGCTTTGTGATGTTAGTTGATAAAATATGAAAGATATGTGATAGATTAACATGTTTTGTCTTTGAATTTTTGATGAATTTGACTATTTTGGACTAAATTGTGAAAATAATAATTTGAGAGACTAAAATGTAAAATAAATGAAATATATGGAATTATATGAACTACATGAATATTTGGCCAAGCATGGGGTAATATGAAATTTTGTGTATTTTGTGATTTTATTAAATAGGGACTAAAATGTCAAAAATATGAATTAGAAGGGGCAAAAGTGTAATTGACCCATTTATGTGTTTTTGGATGAATTTGGATGAATGTGTGATTAAATTAGTTAAATTTGAATTTATTTAGAGCAAGATCGAAAGAAAAAGGAATTAGATCGAGGGAAATCGAAAGTAGTTGAGTAGTCGATTTCATCCGTCGTTATCCAAGGTAAGTTCATAAGTAAGTAAATGTTGTTAAATTTTATTGTATCTATTTTAATAGTGCCGAATTGAATTATTATTTGTGTAAATGAATATGGTGAAATGAATTAAGCATGAGAGCAATATTTACGAGCCTGAAATGATCGAGATACGACGTTTGAAAGCCCCTATGAACCTTAGGAATAGTTAGGATACATATGTCATGACATAGGATTCCGATATGTGTTTTCGTTTAAGACCACGTCTCGGACGTTGGCATCAACTTGTGTTTATGTGTAAGACCACGTTTGGGACATTGGCATCGTATTTGATTCGTGTAAGACCCTGTCTAGGACAGTGGCATCGATGTGTGATTAAATGTAAGACCACGTCTGGGACGTTGACATTGTACAAGCCTTTCGACTATCCGAGTATACTTATTAATTTTGAATGGTTCAACGGGCATTATCAAGATGAGATCAGATGTGAAAACAAACTAAAGACTCAGGTATGTGCTTTGTGATATGTATATGAAAATAAGGTAAGTATATGTTTATGATGAATACATGAATTGGACATGGTAAAAGATAAATTTATATGTGATTATGAGTATATGTGAATTTGAAAATTGATGTTATATTTCTATTGTAAATGTGATAATATTTGAGTTGCAAACATTTTAAATGTCCAATTGGTTATGATTTGTTTGATTTGGTTAGTTATTTAATGCAAATGTTTATTTGTTCATTATTTTCTTATGACTTACTAAGTTATAAAAGCTTACTTTGTGTGTGTGTTTGTTTTATTGTTTTATAGATTATTAAAGTTACGAGAAGCTCGGGGATCGTCGAGGATCATCACCACACTATTGAACTATATTTTGGTACCTTTTTGAGTATGTACATATTTAAGTATGGCATGTATAGGCTAGAAGTATAGAGTATGTTTTGAGATGTGCAAAAATAGCCATGTAATATGGATTATTAATGGATGTGTTTATGAATGAGTTTTGTTTATGCTTATTGATGCATAAGTTGGTATGTTATGATGTGCTCATCATTGGCTAGATGAAATGGTACATAAATAGGTGAGTTCATGGTTGATTTTGGATATTTAAATGATCAGAAATTGTTATGAATTGAAATAGTTTAGATGAAGTATTAGTTATATGTTTTTGATGGAAAGTTGATGCTTTGAATTGGTATATTTGAGTAAGAATTGTATTTGCAAATGAATGATGTGGTTAAGGGTCAATTTGTGCATGATTTGGTATGTTTTTGGTTGTTATTAGATTATGAATTGAGACATGTTGAATGCTTGTAGGTTTGACCCAAAAATTGGGTGGGAAATTGGCCTTGCAAATGGCCTATATTTGCCCACACAGTTGGGCACACGGGCGTGTGTCTCGATCGTGTCTCTTAAGTTTGTAATCTGAAACAAGTCAGACTCGCACACGGGCCAGACACACGGGCGTGTGACAGGCCGTGTGAATTAACTTAGAGTTGCCCACGGGTCAAGCACACGGGCATGTCTTGTGGCCGTGTGGACAAGTCAGTATGTATTCCCTATTTTGCCACAGCTCAGACACACGGGTGTGTCTAATGCCGTGTGAGGCACACGGCTTGCCCACACAGGCGTGTGACCTCTGTAACTTTGAAAAATGTTTGATTTTTAGGAAAAAATTTATGTGCTCAATTTTGTCCCGATCTCTTTTCAATGCATGTTTAAAGTCTCGTAAACCTTTTAAAGGGACTATATGTATATGATTTGTTATGACATGATGATGGTGGATTTATGTTTGTAAAATGATCGTAAAAGTTCCAATATGTCCGGTGACATCTTTTAACCTAGACCGACGATGATTATGGGTTAGGGGTATTACATGTTATTGGTATCAGAGCTACGGTTTAGTCGATTCTAGGACTAACGTAGCGCGTGTGAGTCTAATTATACATGCCATATTTATAAACTGTGATAGTATGATGATTCTTGACAATTGAAATATGTTTTTTTGTATAGTAAATGGATCCCGATCGAGACGTAGTTGATGATGTGGAAAGTAATGCGCCCGCTCTTGCTCAGGGGGCAGCGCCGGCTAAATATCGACTGACTTCGAGTAACCAAGAGGGAGAGGCTAAGCAAGCCTTTTACCAAATGATGAATGAATGGTTTACTCAGTATATTCAGACAAATTCGGCTGTTCCACAACCGTCTCCCCCACCGATTCCTCCTTAAATGCCTATTATGCCACAAGTTGTTGATCCAGTATGAATGAATAAACCACTTGTTGATAATATTAGAAAACACAAGATCGAAGAATTCATAGCCACTATTGATGATGATGCTGAGTGGGATGAATTTTGGCTTGATTATACGATCCGTGTGTTCGATGAATTTTCTTGTACCCCTTATGAGTGTATTAAATGTGTTGTATCTTTGCTTCGAGATTTCGCATATCATTGGTGGAATACACTGATATCCATAGTTCCGAGAGAACGGGTTACCTGGGAGTTCTTTCAGACTGAATTTCGTAAGAAATACACTAGTCAAAGATTTATCGACCAAAAGCGCAAAAAATTCATTGATTTGAAACAGGGTCGTATGACCATAACAGAATATGAGCGGGAATCTGTGAGACTTAGTATATATGCCTGGGAATGTGTATCGACCGAAGCAATAATGTGTAAAAGATTCGAAGATGAATTGAATGAAGACATCAAGCTGTTAGTCGGGATTCTTGAAATAAAAGAGTTCGTCGTACTTGTTGAACGAGCGTGTAAAGCTGAAGAGCTTGGGAAAGAGAAAAGAAAAGTTGATTTTGAAGCTAGAGATGCACATAAGAGATTCTCAAGTAAGTATTTTCAATCGGAATCAAAGAAATTTTGAGATGACTTTAGCCGTTAAAGGCTACTGCGGGTTATTTTAGACGAGATCGAGATAGACGAGTTGTGAGTTCGAGAGCTACCTCAGTAGCTAGTGTTGGTAACGTCAGATCAAATCAATCGGAGTGCAAATATTATGGTAAACGACATCCCGACAGTTGTAGGTTGAATGATCGGGCCTATTTCAAATATGGATCATTAGATCATTTCATTCGTGAATGCCCTGAGTTAGCGGAGCAAAACACAGTACAAAATGCTAGACCAAGTAATACGGTAGCTCGAGGTAGACCACCCAGGAACACAGGTAATATGAGTATCAGTCAGAGAGGAAGTAAAGACATAGCTATTAGATCTGAGGTTCGTGCACCTACTAGAGCTTATGCTATTTGTGCTCGTAAAGAAGCTTCGTCTCCAAATGTGATTACTGGTACTTTCACTCTCTATGATACTAGTGTTGTAGCATTGATTGATCTTGGTTCGACTCATTCTTATGTATGTGAGGCTTTAGTATTCAATAAGACTTTGCTTGTAGAGTCTACTGAGTTTGTGATTAGAGTATCAAACCTCTTAGGTCGGTGTGTTTTGGTTGATAAAGTGTGCAAGAATTGTCCATTGATGATTTGAGATTCATGTTTTCCGACTAATTTGATGTTGTTGCCATTCGATGAGTTTGATATAATTTTGGGTATGGATTGGTTAATCTTGCACGATGCTATTGTGAACTGCAAGCGGAAGACTATTGATTTGCGACGTCAGAATGATGAGATTATTCGAATTGAGTCTAATGATTGGAATGGTTTACCGGAAGTGATATCTTCGATGTTAACTCAAAAATATGTGAGAAAGGGTTGTGAAGCTTACTTTGCTTATGTGCTAGATTCTAAAGTGACCGAAAAAAAGATAGAACTAATACCAGTTGTGTGTGATTATCCAAATGTGTTTCCTGAAGAATTACCTGGTTTGCCACCGATTCGAGAGGTAGAGTTTGGTATTAAGTTAGTGCCGGGGATGACTTCGATATCGATAGCTCCGTATAGAATGGCACCGACTGAATTAAAAGAATTGAAAGCTCAGTTGCAAGAATTGACGGATAGAAGTTTCGAATGACCGAGTTTTTCTCCCTAGGTTGCCCCAATTTTGTTTTTGAAAAAGAAAGAAGGAACTATAAGAACGTACATCGATTACTGATAGCTCAATAAGGTGACTATAAAGAATAAATATCCTTTACCACAGATTGACGATTTGTTTGATCAGTTGAAAGGGGCTACTGTGTTTTCTAAGATAGATCTGAGATCAGCTTACTATCAGTTGCGAGTTAAATACTCTGATGTGCCAAAAACTACTTTCCGAACGAGGTACGGACACTATGAGTTTTTGGTTATGCCTTTCGGACTTACTAATGCACCTGCTATTTTTATGGATTTAATGAATCAGATCTTCAGATAGTATTTGGATCGATTTGTGGTTGTGTTCATAGATGATATATTGATATATTCCCGTGATGAATCCGAACAATGTGAACATCTGAGATTAGTGCTACAGACTTTGCGTGATAAGAAGTTGTATGCGAGGTTCGGTAAATGTGAGTCCTGGTTATAAGAAGTCAGTTTTCTGGGACATGTTCTCTCAGCATCGGGTATTCGGGTTGATCAGAACAAGGTTTCGGCCATACTAGATTGGAAGCCTCTTAGAAATGTATTCAAAGTCTGTAGTTTTCTGGGACTAGTTGGTTACTATAGACGGTTCGTAAAAGGTTCTCTATGATTGCAACCCTGATAACGCGACCACTACAGAAAGATGTTAAGCTCGAGTGGTCAGAAAAGTGTCAGAAAAGGTTTGATCAGTTGCAAGCTTTGTTGACTAAAGCTCCAGTGTTAGTTCAACCAGAATCAGGAAAAGAATTCGTTATTTATAGTGATGCATCTTTGAATGGTTTAGGCTGTGTTTTAATACAGGAAGGTAAAGTTATAGCTTATGCCTCAAGACAGTTAAAGCCACACGAAAAGAACTATCCGACACATGATCTAGAATTAGCAGCTATTGTGTTTGCATTGAAGATATGGCACCACTATCTGTTTGGTGAAAAATTGTCTTGTTTATTTAGATCATAAAATCTTAAAATATTTGATGACTCAGAAAGATCTGAATCTAAGACAACGAAGATGGTTAGAGTTGTTAAAAGATTATGAGCTTCTGATTGATTACCATCCGGGAAAGCCAATGTTGTTACTGATGCTTTGAGTCAGAAATCGTTGTTTGCCCTACGTGCGATGAATACTCAATTAAACCTATTTGATGATGGTTCATTAGTAGCAAAATTGAAAGCAAAATCGTTATTTATTTAGCAGATTTGTAAGGCTCAGAAAGCTGATAATGAATTGATAGCAAAACGGGCTCAATATGATACGAATACTGATTCAGAGTTCAGAGTTGATGCTGAGGGTTGTTTGAGGTACAAATACTGAATGTGTGTTTCAAGAAATTTAGAGTTGATTAAGATGATTTTGAATGAAGCTCATAGTAGTCAGTTATCTGTTCATCCGGGTTGTAATGCTCGAATTTGGGCCTAGTAGATTTGGGCCTATTGGGTTGTAACGCCCCAAAAATCTCGAAACTTTAAATTTCTGTGCACTGAGGTTGGTATGTATGAGTAGCACTTACAATATTAATTTTAAGGTATTATCAGGATTATTTGAAGTCTTAGAGATAGGGTGACCATAGGGAAAAATTTATTTTTCTTGCTTTAGTGGACCCTAGTCTAAGGCATCAAGCTTCTTAAGCAGATTAAGGGGAAAATAGGACACAAATGGGCTTGTGGTCCAGTGGCAAGGTGGCGTCACTAGGGGAGCTACAAGGTGGCGTGAAGAGATCCAAGGCTCGAGTAGTGGTAAGGTGTTTTTAGAGTGTTTATTTTGCTTAGTGAATGGCCAGAGTTGTGTGGAATTTGGACTCTTTTGTTGAAGTGTTTGAATTGGTCTTGTGAGCTGATAAGGGAGGGAATTTCGAATAAGATAAGGGAGATATCATGGAGAAAAATTAGGAGATGAGAGGTGGGAAGAGTTGGTGCCAAATTGGACTATGGGGGAAGGTAGGATTCGGCTATTGGTTATAAAAGGAGGTGCCGAATTCCTTGGAGAGGTTCCTTGGGTTCCATTGCATTTCGTTTTCTCCCCCTTAACTGAATTCTTCCATTTGCAGAAGAAAAACCCATCAACTGAAATTTTGGTTTTCTCTCTAGCCGAATTCCCCATACCTTCTCTTCTTAAATTCCTTCTCTTGTTCACCTTTAGTTCTAGCCGATCACTTCTCGTCTTCTTCTCCCTATTGGTGCCGAATTGTCTCTGTCACCATACTAATCTCAAAAGCCGAATTTAGGCCGCAGGATCGAATGTGGATCTGTTAAGTATTCGGTTAACCTCTTTGGTATGTTTTGCTAAAAGTCGAAAGGCTATCTAACTATCATGTCATTAACTCTGTGATAACAAGGATTAGGTTCAAAGATCGCAAGCGTGGTAGGATCGTTAGTAAAGGTAAGTATACTCAACTCGATGGTGGATTAAGTGAATGGCCGAATGTGTGTGTGATCTATAAGGGTGACTTGTGTGGATTATGAGTCACTCAAATTTTTAATGATATATGTATGAGTGTAGATCTAGGGGATACTTGTGATTAGTAGCTAAGGAAAGGCTATTAGAACATGGTGGCACACGGTAAGGTTATGGTAAGGCTTCAGCTTTTGAGTAAATATTTTGATTAAGTATGAGTGGTTGATTAAAGGTTGGTTGGTTGTAGGTTCAAGGCTAAGGATAGAATAGCATGTTGTGGTAACCAGGTGTGTACAAACACTACACACACATATCGACAATGCCAGAAAGCCGAAAGGCCAAAAGTGGCTAAATGGGCCCGGTGGGCCCTGAGGCTAAGTTTGATGAAATGGATTAATTTGATTATATGAATTGGGTTAGGCATGGATGTTACATGATCTGGATTTGTTTTGGGCCTAATGGGTTATATGACTGAGATTTGGGGCCAGTGGGCCATAAAAATGTGATGTGGCCATAATGGGTTATATGAACGTGAAATGGGTTGATGGGCTTTATGGGGACTTAGACTAGTATGCTAGAGTTTTATGGACTTTAGGCTTAGTACTGAACAACTCTTAAACCGCATAAGACTTTCTAATAATTAAACATGTCCGTGGACAAGTCGCTAGGTTAGAGTGTGGTGACGGACATATGGATGTCTAGGATTGGATCTAGGAAGAGCTTGGTACTTAAGCGACCCTAGCGACCCACCTCCTCTTTTCTAAGAATCCTACCTGGTGCATAGTGTCTGTTCACTTTAGCCGCAAGGATTTGTTGGGCCAAAGTTCATAACTAAAACCCGAGAGGGACCGAATACCCCTAGATTTGTAAAATTACTAAAATACCCCTGATTGAAAATAACCAAAATACCCTTAGTTTTAAAATTACCAAAACACCCTTAGATTTGTAAAATCACTAAAATAGCCCCGAATTATGAAATTACTAGAATACCCTTAATTTGCAGAATTACCAAAATATCCCTGATTTACAAAATTTCTAAAGTACCTCTATTTTGCAAAATTACCTAAATACCCCTGTAGAGTAGATTTACGGAAATACCCTTGGGTAATGAAATGACGAAAATACCCCTATATGATGAGTATGAGTTTTGTGGATGTCATGTGCATGTTGCATTCATATGATATTCTGATGAGGATGCATATGGGTGGAAATTATGGTACGGAGGAAGATTTGAGGATCGCATAGTCACTTGACGACCATGGATCCACCGATGGCTTTAAGCCCATTATGTGATTAGCAGGTTTGCTGCAACGATGAGTAGTGCCGCTGTGAGTGCTACTTGTGGTGTGTAGAGGATAGGTGGGTCGATTTAAAAATCCCCACAGGTGTGTAGGGTTGGAAGGGAAATGGTGTGTAGCGGATGGATTTTTGGGGAGGGTTTTACATTACCTTGTTTTGCATATGATATGATATGATAAGATATGATATGAGGTCATTGTGGGCCAAGGCGCAAGACCACCTATTTTGATAGGGCTCAGGCCAATGTGATAATTATATATTGAATTGAATGCCAAGGGTTGTATACACTGAGTTTCGAAACTCACACCCTTTATTTAATGTTTCAGGTGATCCCTAGTTAATGGCTTGACGTGGGAGAGGACTCGGAGATGGCCACACTACAAGATGTTTAAACTTTTATTTAATTGTTTCAAAAGACATAGTTTTAATTACTTATTTTCGTTGGATGTAATAAGGCCTTGTACTCCGATTTGACTTTAGATTTTGGGTTTTGTTGTTTCAACTGTTTACTTAATTATTAAATCGGTTGAGCACACGGGTGTGTGGCTCGACCGTGTCCCTCGTGGTTGTAATTCAAAACAAGTCAGACTCGACCACAAGCTGGACACACGGGCGTGTGACTGGCCGTGTGGTGCAAGTCAGTAGCGACCACGGGTGAGGCACACGGGCATGTCCACGACCATGTGGACAAGTCAGTAAGTATGCCATGTTTTGACACGGGTTAGATACACGAGCGTGTTTGAGGCCGTGTGAGGCACCCTGCCTGCCCACACGGGCTGCCCACACGGGCGTGTGACCTTTGTAACTTTGAAAATTTTTTAAATTTCCAAGAATTTTTGTATGTGTTCAGTTTAGTCTCGGCCCTATTCTAAAGCATATTTAAGGTCTCAAAGACCTATCTAAGGGACATTTTGATTCTATTGGTTGAATTATATTATGAAATGTCCGTAAAATATTCTTTTTTCTAGTAATGCCTCATAATCCTAATCTGGCGACAGTTACGGGTTAGGGGTTTTACATTTGGTTGGTATCAGAGCTACGATTTAGCTAATTCTCAGACTAACGTAACGTGTGAGAATCTAGCTGTACATGCCATATTTATGAAATGTGATAGTGTGATGAATCTTGAGAAACCCTAATTTACACATATTTTAACCCCATGCTTGGCTTAATTTTGGATGAATATTCACTAGATTTAATGAATTCAATGCTCATAATTCTTTAAATTTCATGTTTTATACTCAAGAGGGCATAGGAGTCGAAAAGAATGAGTAACGGGCCAAAAAGGGATAAAATGGGCCTACATCAAAAATTACACAACTTGGACTATCGACCACGGGCAGATCACACGGCCGTGTGTGGTGAGCAGAATCAACCATGGCCTAAGGAGTCCACCACGGGCGTGTCCCTATCGAAACTAGGATGAATTCTATTCGGAATAAGATACTTTTGGGCTAAGTAAGGTATCTCAAAGCCTATATAAATACCCTAGGGGGCAACCTAAAAGGGGAGGTCAACAAGACATCGAATAGACGCCAAGTAGAAGGAGAAAATACTCAAAGACAGCCGTCGGGAATAGCTTAGGAGAAGGATCTCCATCAAGATTGAAGATCTCCCATCAAGTTCTTTAGAAGTTTTTAGGTTTTCTTATGTTTTGTTGTTTTCCCTATTCTAATATGTTTCCCTCTATTAGTATGAACTAAATCCCTTAAATACCTAAGGGGATGAAACCTAAGACTGATCTTATTATTACTTGATTTATGAGATAAATACTTGTGCTTATTCTTAATTGTGAGTTCTTATTCTTGTTTGATAATTCAGGTTATTAATTTAAGTCGAATGTGCTTATTCAATGGAGCAAAAGTCTCTGTCTAAGAGTAGATCAACACAATTAAGTGGAGTTGATTGCAACCCTAAAAATAGGGCGACAAAAATCTGTCGGATTAGGGTCAAACCTAATAAGGGAATCCATAGATAGAGTTAATGCGACAACAGGAGTTTTAATTAGAAAGAGATTTTAATTAATCAACCTAGAGTCGGTTGTTTTTAGTCTTGAAAGAGATATTAACATAAATCAGAAAATTCTACGGATTAAGTCAAGTGAATAAATCACATGAATCAAAAGTAATAAGTGAAGTCTAGGTGGATTCTTCCTTAGGTATTGCCTATCTCATATAAGTTGTCCAAAAGTTTTTTTCCCAATTCACTCTCTGTCACGTTCATAGTCATTAGTTAAACTAGTTAGTTAATTTTTGGATTAGGAATAAATCCTTTGGATTATTAGGCTAGATAATAATAAGATAGTAATTACTAGTACTCTTGGCCCTTGAGGATACGATATTTTGGACTCACCACAACTATACTACTATTTGATAGGTGCGCTTGTCTTTGTCGAAATAATAGTTAGTTTCGAGCCATCAAGTTTTTGGCGCCGTTGTCGGGGACTAAGATATTAGGAACACTAAATTTTTATTACTTTAGCCATTCTTACTTTTAATTGCAATTTTATTTTTATTTTAGTTCACTAACTTTTCCTTTTCTTTGCTTCTGGCAGGAACTTTTAGTTTATGATTAAAAGGAACCCGTCAGGACCATTACTTTTTGACAGTGATATAGAAGGTACCATTCGTAAAAATCGTAGGGAAATAAGGTGAAGCCTACAATACATAGAAGAAGAGCAAAAGGCCAATACCAACATTACCGAAGTGATGGATGATAATAATCCGCTACCTTCTGTGGTTGCCGCAAATCTGGTGAATCAAAACCCTACTCCTCGTTCTATGTATGATTATGCTAAACCTAATTTAACAGGAACTGAATCAAGTATTGTTAGACCTACTATTGCTACAAATAATTTTGAACTGAAACCTAACACTATTTAGATGATTCAGCAATTTGTTCAGTTTGATGGTTTGTAGGATGATGATCCAAACAATCACTTGGCTAATTGTCTTGAGTTTTGCGACACTTTCAAAATTAATGGTGTTTCTAATGATGCCATTCGCCTTCGGTTGTTTCCCTT
The DNA here is from genome assembly GCA_025503065.1 of Gossypium bickii. NCBI lineage: Eukaryota > Viridiplantae > Streptophyta > Magnoliopsida > Malvales > Malvaceae > Gossypium > Gossypium bickii. Next base: position 25,576,885 of record CP106714.1, on the reverse strand, counting down.
TTCGTTGAGAAACAAAGCTAAACAGTGGTTGAACTCGTTACCACGAGGATCAATCACTACATGGGAACAAATGTAATGCCCCAAATTTGGGCCTAGTAGAATTGGGCCTATTGGGCCTTGGGCATGGGAGCGTTTAAAATTTTTTAGAATAAGAGAACGACACTATCCAAGTTGTAACGCCCCAAAATCCTAAAACTTTAAAATTTTTATGCGCTGAAGGTGGTGTGTATGAGTAGCACTTAGAACATTAAATTTAAGGTATTATCGGGATTATTTGAAGTCTTAGAGATAGGGAATACCATAGGGAAAAATTTATTTTTCTTACTGTAGTAGACCTTAGTCTTAGGCATTAGGCCTCTTAAGCAGATTAAGGGAAAATAAGACCCAAATGGGCTTGTGGTCCAGTGGCAAGTGGTGTCACTTGGGGAGCTATAATGTGGCGTGATGGTCAGTTGAGGAGGTCCAAGGTTCGGGCATTAAGAGTGGTATTTTTGGAGTGTTTTTATTTTGCATAGGTGGACGGCTAGAGTTGTGCTGAATATGAGCTCTTGCGTTGGAGTGTTTGAGTGGTAAGGGGAACTGATAATGGAGGAAAAATTGGATAAGGCTAAGGTGTTGTCAGGAGAAAAGTTAGGAGATGAGGAGAGGGAGGAATTGGTGCCGAATGGGACTATGGGGAAAAGAGTATTTGGGTGGTGGCTATAAAAGGAGGGGGCCGAATGCTTTGAAAGGTTCTTTGAGCTTTCATTAGTTTTTCATTTCCTCCCTTAATCAGTTTCCTGTAGCCAAATTCTCCTAATTGCCGAAATCTCCTATAGCCAAATTTTTTTTGCCGTATTCTCTCATAGCCAAACTCTTCTATCACCGAATTACCACCATCTTTTTCCTTGCCGAAATTCCTATTTGTGCCAAACCCTTGTTGTTTTCCCCCATCACAGATCAATTATTATCTACTATTAGTCAAGGTTGAAAGCTGGATCTAGTTAATAGCTATCTAGGCCGTAAGATCGAAAGGGGATTTGGTGTAACAACCCGATTTAAGGGCCAGTCGAAATAGTTATCTCGGGATCACTAATCTGAGATTTGAGAATTTATTTTCATGTCATATTATGAGTTAGAACATGATAGCATATGGGCATGAAAATTTTGGTACTTTAATTTTAGCGATTTCATGTTTAATCGCGAAAAAGGACTAAATCGCATAAAGTGCGAAAGTTCCATTCTATATGCTAAAAGTACCAAACGGCCATAGTTTGTTAATTGGAGGTCTTTAAAAGACAATTAGACCCCCAAATATAGCATGGCCGGCTAGAGTAGACAAAGATGACAATATTGGTCAAAGTTGGTGATAGTTGGTAAGTTATTTGACTTGTATGAATAAAATAAGGGGAGAAAAAGTTATCATCTTTTCTCCTATCATCTTCCACCGAAATTTAGCAGAAAATAAGGGGTAGAAACCTTCAAAAATTTCAGCAAGCTCTCATCCATTCAAGTAAGTGTTCTAGTGAACTTTTCTTGAAAATAATTGTACTTTTGAGACCCCTAAAGCTTAAGCTTTCAAATGAGGGGACTATTATGCAATGTTGTGAAAAGTTTAGAGTTCTACCATGAGAGCTACCTTAGTTATTTGCTGTATTTTTAAGGAAGAACTTGAGTCTTAGTTGTTAGATGAACAACTTTTGAAAAAGGGTGTTAGCATGAGAACACCAAATAGGACCTTAATGAAAGGATTATAAATTTTGTAGTAAGTATGTGAAATATTAAGTTTTGATGATAGCTATAAGAGTATTAAATATTTACCTAGGCTTGTTGAAGGTAGTAATGTGATTAGAATAAATTTTCGAGCCCAGGGGCAAAATGGTCATATTGCCAAAGTCTAGGGGTAAAATGGTAATTTTGCTTAAGCATGATTATTAAAATGCTTAAATTAATGTAGTGATTAAGATGAGCTAATATGCTATTATAGAGTAAGAGGAGACGAGAATCTGCCTCGATCGGGGAAAGGATAAAGTCGTGGACTAAACCAAAGAACTAGCTCATTTTGAAAATGAGGTAAGTTGTATGTGAGTTAATGCAATATTTATATTAGCATAATTGTGAATGCTTGGTATCATATTGATGCATGATACTCCATTAAATTGAAAAGTTGGTGTTGAATGATATTGAAGTCCGAATGGACTATAAAGAATATGAGAATGCGATCATCGGCCACATTATGAGAGCCAGTGTAAGACCATGTTGGCATCGGCCACATTATTAGAGCTAGTGTAAGACCAGTCTGGGACATGGCATCGGCCACATTATGAGAGCAAGTGTAAGACCATGTCTGGGATATGGCATCAGCCACATTATGAGAGCCAGTGTAAGACCATGTTTGGGACATGGCATCGGCCACATTATGTGAGCCAGTGTAAGACCATGTCTGGGACATGGCATCGGCCACATTATGTGAGCTAGTGTAAGACCATGTCTAGGACATGGCATCGGCCACAATATGAGAGCTAGTGTAAGACCATGTCTGGAACATGGCATCGGTCACATTATGAGAGCCAGTGTAAGACCATGTCTGGAACATGGCATCGGCCACATTATGAGAGCCAGTGTAAGACCATGTTTGGAACATGGCATCGGTACTGAGATGAGAGCTAACGTAAGACCATATCTGGGATATGGCATTAGCACCGAAGGGTAATCCCATATAAGACCATGTCTGGGATATGGCATTGTTACCTAGAGGAGACTCCACGTAAGACCACCTCGAGAATGTGGCAATGGCTTTACACTTATCGTAGTGATTATAAAAACACTTCTTTGATTATTCCCTGTGTATGGTGGGATAAGCAGCTGAATTTAAAAGTAGAGATGTGTATGATGTTTAAGTCATGTGAATGAATGAATACAGGTACTAATAAATGAGTCACAAGAAATTGGTTCGATATGTGGCAGGGTATGTGCTAGATAAGGGCAATCGTAAGTAAGTAAGGTCAAGTAGTTTTGACTTGTGTATGGTCAGCTAATACCATTGATTAATTATTTTTATCAGTATTAAAATTGCTATTTATTTCCATGCAACTTACTAAGCTTTATGCTTACCCCTTTTTCATCGCCATTCTTCCTTTTAGTATTGCCAAGATAACTTGAGGATCGTGACTACAGGAGTTCAGCAATCACACTATCGACAGCACTTTGGTATAACAATTTCAGACTTGTTTTGAATATGGCATGTATAGGACTTGGGTACTTTGTCATGTTGTAATTGTTAGTTAAAGTGTTGGCTGTAAGTCATTTTGTAAATGGTCTTATGGGTTAGGCAAATACTTGGCAAACTCTTTTATTCAATGAAGATGAAATTCATGAAGTGTATGGCCTTTTTTTTTTACCTTGTATGATGGTAATGAGTTCTTAGACTTGCTTATAAGATAGAAATTTTTATTATTTTGAATTGAAGTGTTTTAGGCCGTGTGGTCAAGTCAGTATACCAAGGAATAACACATGGCCTAAGCCCACGGGCATGTCAAGGCCGTGTGAATATAGTTAGTAATGCCCCACGGTTTTAGGACATGGGCATGTCTAAAGGTACACGCGTGTGTCCTAAGACCTGCACGGGCGTGTGGTCCCTGTTTATTCAAAAAGTTTTCTGGACTTAGGAAAGTTTCCAAAAAGACTTCGATATTCTTCGGAAGTAATTTTAGGGACTTCGGGGCCAAGTTGTGTGAGTAATGTTTTTAAATGAAATTTTATAGCCCTACTTCAGATGTTCGTGTAAGATTTGCTAAATAACGCCTCAAACCCTGTTCTGGCTTGATCACGGGCGAGGGGTGTTACATTTATTAGTATCAGAGCTACGATTTAGCCGATTCTAGGACTAACATAACGTAAGTATGAGTCTAGTTATACATGCCATATGTAAGAGTGTCTGAGTAATGATAGTGTGATGGCTCATGACATACAAAATTGTGTTTTATGTAGTAAATGGACTCTACTCCAGACCGAACTGCAGCTGATGATGCTGCGAGTAACGCACCGACTCCTGCTCAAGGGACCGCGCCAGTTAATAGTAGACCCGAGACCTTGGGTCAGGGGGAAGAGGCTCGAGAAGCCTTTCTCCACATGATGAGCAACTGGTATACTGAGTATACCCGAGCAAATCCCAACGCTCAGCCCCCTCCGCCCCCACCTATTCCTTAACCCGCTCCAGTAGCTCCTCAAGTAGTTGACGTGGTGATAAGAGAAATGCCTCCAGTGGATAAGATCCGAAAATAGGGAGCCGAGGAATTTTGAGCGAATAAGGATGATGACCCAGAGAAAGCGGAATTCTGGCTCGAGAACACCATTTGGGTATTCGATGAGTTATCCTGCACGCCTGAGGAGTGCTTAAAGTGTACGGTATCTCTCTTGAGAGATTCAGCCTACCGATGGTGGAACACCTTGGTGTCGGTGGTGCCAAGGAAGAGAGTTAGTTGGAAATTCTTCCAAGAGGAATACTAGAAGAAGTATATTATCCAGAGGTTCATCGACCATAAGAGAAAGGAGTTTTTAGAACTGAAGCAAGGCCGTATGTCAGTGACTGATTACGAACGGGATTTCATAAGGCTTAGCAAGTATGCAAGAGATTGCGTATTAAATGAAGATACCCGCCTATACGTGGAAGTTGTCGAATTAAAGGAGTTTGTAGTGGTAGCGGATAGGACCTGTGAAGCCGAAGAGTTGGCTAGAGATAAGAGAAGTGCCGAGTACGAGTCTCGTGACTTGAAGAAGAAACAACTGAACAAGTCTCACCAATCCTCATCTAAGAAATCAAGGGATTTTACTACTCGATTAGTCCCTTCAGCGGGGTTTTCAACCCAAAATAAGGGCAGGCGATTCTCGGGATCAAAAGGGCAAACTACATCAATTGCTAGTGTGGGCAACGTTCGACCAAATAGACCAGAATGCCCTCAGTGTGGCGGGCACCATTTTGGTGAGTGTAGAGCTAATGGGAAAGGTTGTTTCAGATGTGGGTCCTTGGACCATTTTATCAGAAACTATCCCGAGGTAGACGAGAAAAGAAGGCCTCAGAATACGAGATTAGGAAGTACCACAAAGGGAAGACCATTGAAAAACCTGGGGATTGAGATGGGAAACAAGAATCCACCTAAAGAGCGAGCTGCTAAAATTGAGGGTAGAGCATCGGCGAGGACATATGACATTCGTGCTCGTGAAGAGGCATCTTCCCTCGACATAATCACGGGTATCTTTTCTCTCCATAATACTCATGTTATAGCTTTAATTGACCCAGGATCTACTCACTCGTACATATGCATGAAATTAGTCTCTAGCATGAGCATGCCTATAGAGACTGCTAAATTCATTAGAAGAGTGTCAAATCCCCTAGGTAAGTTTGTGTTGGTTGATCGAGTTTGTAAAGGGTGTCCTTTGATGATTAAGGGTCATTGTTTCCTGGTCGATCTTATGTTATTACTGTCTGACGAGTTTGATGACATTCTCGGGATGGATTGGTTAGTTACTCATAAGGTAATTGTGAACTGTGGAAAAAAGCATATTGAGTTGAGGAATGAAAACGAAAATTTTATTCGTGTTGAATCAGATAAGCCGGATGGATCACCAATAGTGATATCAACCATGTCGGCTTAGAGGTACCTACGGAAGGGGTATGAGGCTTATCTTGCCCTTGTGTTGAACACTAAAGAGACTGAGCTGAAAATTGAGTCAGTACACATAGTATGCGACTACCTAGATGTTTTCCCGTAGGAGTTGCCAAGATTACCTCCAGATAGAGAGATTGAATTTGGGATCGAATTAGTTCCAGGCACTACCCCTATTTCTATTTCCCCCTATAAAATGGCCCCAACTGAACTGAAAGAGTTGAAAGCATAGTTGCATGAATTAACCGATAACGGTTTCGTGAGGCCGAGTTTTTCTCCATGGGATGCTCTCGTTCTATTCATGAAGAAGAAAGATAGTTCCATGAGACTATGTATAGGCTATCGGCAACTCAAGAAGGTGACAATAAAGAATAAGTACCCATTGCCGAGGATCGACGATCTATTTGACCAATTAAAGGGAGCTACAGTATTTTCTAAGATATATTTGAGGTCGGGGTACTATCACTTGAAATTTAAAGATTCGGATGTGCCGAATACCGTATTTAGAACTAGGTACGGCCACTATGAATTTTTGGTCATGCCTTTTGGCCTAACAAATACCACTGCGATTTTTATGGATCTTGATGAATCACATTTTTTGACCGTACTTGGAAAAATTTGTTGTAGTCTTCATCGACGACATACTGATCTACTGTCAAAATGAGAATGATCATGCTGAACACTTGAGTATGATTCTACAAGTTTTGAGAGAGAAACGATTGTATGCCAAACTTAGTAAGAGTGGATTTTGGCTCAAGAAAGTGGGATTTTTGGGGCATATTATCTCAGGATATGGGATTAGAGTTGACCCGAGCAAGATTTTGGCAATTGTTGAATAGAAATCGTTGAGGAGTATAACTAAAGTGAGGAGTTTTCTAGGCTTAGTAGGCTACTATAGGCGTTTTATCAAGGGGTTTTCCGTGATAGCTACACCGAGGACAAGACTTCTGCAGAAAGATGTGAAACTCGTTTGGACAGAGAAATTTCAACAGAGTTCCAAGAAATTAAAGACACTACTGACTGAGGCTCCTGTTTTAGTGTAACCTGAGCTGGGAAGAGAATTCGTGGTTTACAATGATGCGTCCTTGAACAGTTTGGGCTGTGTACTTATGCAAGAGGGTAAAGTGATTGCATACCCCTCTAAACAGTTGAAGCCGTACGAGAAGAACTACCCGACTTATGATTTAGAGTTGGTCGCAATCATGTTTGCGTTAAAAATTTGGAGGTATCATTTTTATGGTGAAAGGTGTCGGATTTTTACCGACCACAAAAGTCTAAAATATATGATGACTCAGAAGGAATTAAATTTGAGGCAACGAAGATGGTTAGAATTGATTAAAGATTTTGAACTAGTGATTGACTACCATTCGGGAAAGGCAAATGTAGTCACTAACGCTTTGAGCAGAAAATCATTATTTGTACTAAAAGCCATGAACACCCAGATGACCTTGTTAAATGATGGTTCCGTATTAGCCGAGTTGAGGGCTAAACCATTGTTCCTCCAAGAGATTTGCGAAGCTCAGATGGATGATAACAGTTTGCAAGCCAAGAGAGCTTTATGTGAGTCGGGCATTGAGTCAGACTTTTGAGTAAATCCTGATGGATGTCTGACATCTGGAGATCGAGTCTGTGTACCCAGGAATGATGAGCTCATTCGCAAAATTTTGCATGAAGCACAGAGCGGATGTTTGAATGTACACCCTGGTAGCACAAAGATGTATCATGATTTGAAGAAATGGTACTGGTGGCTTGGTATGAAGAACGTTATTTCCAAGTTTGTATCAAAATGCCTGATTTGTCAACAAGTGAAGGCTGAACATCAAGTATCTTCGGGTTTACTTCAGCCTATTATGGTTCCTAAGTGGAAGTGGGACCGTATCACTATGGATTTCGTGACGGGTTTGCCGTTGACTCCTAAGAGGAAAGGTGTGGTTTGGGTAGTGGTCGATAGACTCACTAAGTCAGCCCACTTTATACCAATAAGAGTCGACTATTCACTGGATAAATTGGCAGACTTGTACATGTCTGAGATAGTAAGACTTCATGGTGTACCATTGTCAATCATTTCAAATAGAGATCCGAGATTCATGGCACGATTTTGGACAAAGCTGCAAGAAGCTTTGGGCACGAAATTAAGTTTCAGTACCGCCTTCCATCCACAAACCGACGGGCAGTCAGAGAGAATAATTCAGATACTTGAAGACATGATGTTGTGTTTTGGAATTCCACGGTAGTTGGGAGAAATACTTACCATTGATGGAATTCGCCTACAACAACAGTTTTAAGTCGAGTTTGAAGATGGGGCCTTATGAGGCATTGTATGGACGTAAGTGTCGAACGCCCTTGTATTGGTCAGAACTCAAAGAGAAACAGATACACGGGGTTGACTTGGTTAAGGAAACTGAAAAGGAAGTAGAAGTGATTTGTAATTACCTGAAAGCCGCCTCAGATAGACAAAAGTCCTATTCGAATTTAAAGAGGAAAGAGATAGAATACAAAATCAGTGATAAGGTGTTCTTGAGAGTATCACCTTGGAGGAAAGTCCTCAGATTTAGCCGGAAGGGCAAATTGAGTCCGAGCTTTATTGGACCTTATAAAGTTACCGAAAGGATAAGACCAGTAGCGTATCGGTTAGCCTTGCCACCTGAGCTAGAAAAGATTCATGACGTCTTTCATGTGTCGATGTTACGTCGATACCATTTAGACCCTTCACATGTTATAGAGCCGACAGAGGTAGAGGTACAACCAGATTTGACTTATGGTGAAGAACTAGTTAAAATATTGGCTCGTGAGGTCAAGCAGTTAAGAAATAAAAGCATAGCGCTAGTGAAAGTCCTATGGCAAAGGCACAAAATAGAAGAGGCTACATGGGAGTCCGAGGAAATGATGAGAAACCAATACCCCAATCTTTTCACTGGTAAGATTTTCGAGGACGAAAATCCTTAAGGGGGAGAATTGTAATAGCCCGATTTAAGGGCTAGTCAGAATAGTGATCTCGAGATCACTAATTTGAGATTTGAGAATTTATTTTGATGTTATATTATGAGATAGAACATGATAGCATATAAGCATGAAAATTTTGGTACTTTAATTTTAGCGATTTCATGTTTAATCGCGAAAAAGGACTAAATCGCATAAAGTGTGAAAGTTCCATTCTATATGCTAAAAGTATCAAATGGCCATAGTTTGTTAATTGGAGGTATTTAAAAGGCAATTAGACCCCCAAATATAGAATGGCCGGCCATAGGAGACAAAGATGACAATATTGGTCAATGTTGGTTATAGTTGGTAAGTTATTTGACTTGTATCAATAAAATAAGGGGAGAAAAAGTTATCATCTTTTCTCCTATCATCTTCCACCAAAAATTAGCAGCAAATAAGGGGAAGAAACCTTCAAACATTTCAGCAAGCTCTCATTCGTTCAAGTAAGTGTTCTAGTGAACTTTTCTTGAAAATAATTGTACTTTTGAGACCCCTAAAGCTTAAGCTTTCAAATGAGGGGACTATTATGCAATGTTGTGAAACGTTTAGAGTGTTACCATGAGAGCTACCTTAGTTACTTGCTACATTTTTAAGGAAGAACTTGAGTCTTCGTTGTTAGATGAACAACTTTTGAAAAAGGGTGTTAGCATGAGAACACCAAATAGGACCTTAATGAAAGGGTTATAAATTTTGTAGTAAGTATGTGAAATATTGATTTTTGATGATAGCTATAAGAGTATTAAATGTTTACCCAGGCTTGTTGAAGGTAGTAATGTGATTAGAATAAATTTTCCAACCAACGGGCAAAATGGTCATTTTGCCAAAGTCTAGGGGTACAATGGTAATTTTGCTTAAGCATGATTATTGAAATGCTTAAATTAATGTAGTGATTAAAATGAGCTAATTTGCTGTTATATGGCAAGAGGAGATGAGAATCCGCCTCGATCGGGGAAAGGATAAAGTCATGGATTAAATCGAAGAACTAGCTCATTTTGAAAACGAGGTAAGTTGTATGTGAATGCAATATTTATATTAGCATAATTGTGAATGCTTGGTATCATATTGATGCATGATACTCCATTAAATTGAGAAATTGATGTTGAATATGATACTGAAGTCTGAATGGACTATAATGAATATGAGAATGCTATCATCGGCCACATTACGAGAGCCAGTGTAAGACCATATCTGGGACATGGCATCGGCCACATTATTAGAGCTAGTGTAAGACCATGTCTGGGACATGGCATCGTCCATTATGAGAGCTAGTGTAAGACCATGTCTGGGACATGGAATTGGCCACATTATGAGAGCCAGTGTAAGACCATGTCTGGGACATGGCATCGGCCACATTATGAGAGCCAGTGTAAGACCATGTTTGGAACATGGCATTGGCCACATTACGAGAGCCAGTGCAAGACCATGTTTGGAACATGGCATCGACATTGAGATGAGAACTAACGTAAGACCATATCTGGGATATGGCATTAGCACTGAGGGGTAATCCCATATAAGACCATGTCTGCGATATGGCGTTGTTACCTAAAGGAGACTCCACGTAAAACCACCTCGAGAATGTGGCAATGGCTTTACACTTATCGTAGTGATTATAAAAACACGTCTTTGATTATTCCTTGTGTATGGTGGGATAAGCAAATGAATTTAAAAGTAGAGATGTGAATGATATTTAAGTCATGTGAATGAATGAATACAGGTACTAATAAATGAGACACGAGAAATTGGTTCGATATGTGGCAGGGTATGTGCTAGATAAGGGCAATCGTAAGTAAGTAAAGTCAAGTAGTTTTGACTTGTGTATGGTCAGCTAATACCATTGATTAATTATTTTTATCAGTATTACAATTGCTATTTATTTCCATGCAACTTACTAAGCTTTATGCTTACCCCTTTTTCATCGCCCTTCTTCCTTGAGTATTGCCAAGATAACTTGAGGATCGTGACTGCAGGAGTTTAGAAATCACACCATCGACAGCACTTTGGTATAACAATTTCAGACTTGTTTTGAATATGGCATGTATAGGACTTGGGTATTTTGTCCAGTTGTAATTGTTAGTTAAAGTGTTGGCTGTAAGTCATTTTGTAAATGGTCTTATGAGTTAGGCAAATACTTGGCAAACTCTTTTTTTCAATGAAGATGAAATTCATGAAGTGAATGCCCCTTTTATTACGTTGTATGATGGAAATGAGTTCTTAGACTAGCTTATAAGATAGAAATTTTGATTATTTTGAATTGAAGTATGAGAGTGTGCATTTTAGGGAAGAAATGGCTTGGTATGTAGCATGCTAATTTTCCACTTAGTGTGACACACGGGCATGGGTTAAACCGTGTGAAGGCCACGGCCAACACATGGGCGTGTACCCAGGCCGTGTGAAGTCTGCACCTTATCCATGAAATTGTAAAATCCCCATGGCCAGGATACACGGGCGTGTGTGTAGGCTATGTAGTCAAGTCAGTATACCAAGGAATAACACACGGCCTAAGCCCACGGGCAGTCAAGGCCGTGTGAATATAGTCAGTAACACCTCATGGTTTTAGGACATGGGCGTGTCTAAAGGTACACGGGCGTGTCCTAAGACTTGCACGGGCGTGTGGCCCCTGTTTATTCAAAAAGTTTCCTGGACTCAGGAAAGTTTCCGAAAAGACTCCGATAATCTTCGAAAGTAATTTTAGGGACTTCAGGGCCAAGTTTTTGTGAGTAATGTGATTAAATGAAATTTTATAGCCCTACTTCAGATATTTGTGTAATATTTGCTAAATAACGCCTCAAACCCTGTTCCGGCTTGATCACAGGCAAGGGGTGTTACATTTGGTAAGTACCGATTAACCTCTTTTGTACATTTTGTTAAATGCCAAAAGGCTATCTAACTGTCCTTTTGTTAACTCTGTGATAGCGAGGATAAGGTTCAAAGTTTGCAAGCGTGGTAGGATCGTTAGCAAGGGTAAATGTACTCAACTCGATTGTGGTTTAAGTGAATGGCCAAATGTGTGGGGTAACTTGTGTGGATTATGAGTCACTCGGATTTTGATGGTGCATGTGTGAGGGCAAATCTAGGGGATACTCCTGATTAGTAGCTAAGAAAGGGCTATTAGAACCTGGTGGCACACGGTAAGGTTACGGTAAGGCTTCGGCTTTTGGTAAATGTTTTGATTTAGTGATTGATTGAAGGTTGGTTGGTTGTAGGTTTGAGGTTAAAGATAGTATAGCACGTCACAGTAACCAGGTCTGTACAAGCGCTACACGCACACACGATATCGGCAATGCCAGAAAGCCGAAAAGTCGAAAGTGGCTAAATGGGCCCGGTGGGCCCTGTGGCTAAGTTTGATGAAATTGTTTGGTTGGTTATACGAATTAATTTAGTCATGCATGTTACATGATCTGGAATGTTTTTGGGCCTGATAGGACATATGGATGAGATTTGGGCCTAATGGGCCGTAAGGATGTGATTGGGGCTTGATGGGCTTTATGGGGACGTAGACAAGTATGCTAGGGTTTAATGGACATTAAGCCTAGTTCTGAACAACTCTTAAACCGCATAAAACTTAATCTAATAATTAAACATGTCCGTGGACGAGTCGCTGGATTAGAGTGTGGCAACGGACATATGCATGTTTAGGATTGGATCTAGGGAGAGCTTGGTACTTAAGCGGTCCTAGTGGCCCACCTCCTTTTCTCTGGAATCCTACCTGGTGCATAGTGTCTCTTCACTTTAGCCGCAAGGACTTCTTAATGGGCCAAAGTTCATAACTAAAACCCGAGAGGGACCAAATACCCCTGATTTGAAAATTATTGAAATATCCTTAGATTTGTAAAATTACTAAAATACCCCTAATTTGGAAATTACCGGTATATCCTTAGGTTTGTAGAATTAATAAAATACCCCTGATTTGAAAATTACCAAAATATCCTTAGATTTGTAAAATTACTAAAATACCCCTGATTTGCAGAATGGCCAAAATATCCCTGATTTACAAAGTTTCCAAAGTACCTCTATTTTGCAAAATTACTTAAATACCCCTGTAGGGTAAAATTACGAAAATACCCATGGGTAGTGAAATGACTAAAATACCCCTAGGTGCTTAAAGTGTGAAATGTGTGTTGCATTCACGAAATATATGTTGCACTTGGGTGGGTCTTGATAATACGGAGGAAGATTTGAGGATCGCATAGTCGCTTAACGATCGTGGCTCCACCGGTGGCTTTAAGTCCATTATAGCAACTTTGTTGCAATGTTTGTGTAGTGCCGCTGTGGGACCTTTGGTGTGTAGGGATGGGTGGGTTGATATTTGTATCCCCACAGGTGTGTAGGGTTAGAAGGGAAATGGTATAAAGGGTTGGATTTGGGATGGGTGCATTCCATTCATGTGATACTGATATGATATGAGGCCGTTGTGGGCTAAGGCCCAAGGCCACCGTTTTTGATAGGGCTTAGGCCCAATGTGATTTGTATGTTGATTGGATTACCAAGGGTCGTACACACTGAGTTTCTAAACTCACCCCTTTTTATTAAATGTTTCAGGTGATCCTCAGTAAACGACTCGACATGGGAGAGGACTCGAAAATGGCCACACTACAAGATATTTAGAAGTTTTATTTACTTGTTTCAAAAGGCATGATTTTAATTGCTTTATTTTGATTGGACGTAATAAGGCCTTATACTCTGATTTGACTTTAGATTTTTAGTTTTGTTATTATACTTTTAACTGTTTACTTAGTTGTTAAACCTGAGTAAATTTCTTATGTTTAAACATGGTTTCCGAAATACTTAAAATAATAAAATGGGCTTTTATCATTACTTAACAAGATGGTCAAGGATCTTTGGGGTTTTCGGCCTTAAACTTTAACTTAGCAAAATTGTTTTGAATTGTGCCTTTGATGTGACATTCCCGAATTCGACCATAACGTCTGGGCCGGGTTTGGGGTGTTACATTTAGTAGTATTAGAGCCCGATTGCAAAGCTTGGGCTGTGAAATGGGCCTTAGATTTTGGGTTTTGAAAACAAGTAGATTAAAATGGTTTTTTGCAGGATTCTTGAAGTGTGGTTCACCGAGCCCTCGACGTCGAGCCAAGTAAGTTTTCTATGTTTACCTTTGTTTAAATTACTGAACTATAGCTAGATATTGGGACACTTTATACAATAGCTTCTTAGAGACTAAAGCCCATAGGAAACTTAAGCCTGTAGTGGATCTACGACGGCGAAACAACTTTTAAATTGTTACTTACATAATGTAACACCCCTTACCTGTGTTCAAGCCTGAACAGGGTTTGTGGCATTACTTAACAAATCTTACACAAACATCTAAAATAGGGCTATAAAATTTACCTTAATCACATTACTCACATAAACATGGCCCTGGAGGCCCTAAAAATACTTCCTAAGATTATTGGAGTCTTCTCGGGAACTTTCACGAGTTCAAGAAATTTTTTAACAAATCAGGGGCCACACACCCGTGTGTGTCTTGAGACACACCCGTGTCCTCTAAGGCATGCCCATGTCTTGTGCCCGTGGGCTATATTGACTTGTGTCACACGGCCATGGCACGCCCGTGGCTCTACCCCGTGTGTAAAACCATAGTATTCTGACTTAATCCACACGGTCTATACACACGCTCCTGTATCCTGGCTGTGGAAAATTTAAAATTTCATGAGCAAGGTGCAGACTTCACACGACCTAGGTACATGCCCATGTGTTGGCCGTGGCCTTCACACAGTTTTGACCATGCCCGTGTGTCACACTAAGTGGGTAATTAGCAGGCTATATACCAAGCCATTGCTTCCCTAAGTGCACACTCTCATACTTCTATTCAAAATAATGCAATTCTTATCTCATAAGCAAGTCCAAGAACTCATTTCCAACATATAAGGCAATAAAAGAGGCACACTTCATGAATTTCATCTTCATTAAAAGAAAGAGTGTGCCAAGTAGTTGCCTAACTTATAAGACCATTTACAAAGTGACTTACAAAACCAATACAACTAACAATTACAACTTGACAAAATACCCAAGTACTATACATGCCATACTCAAAACAAGTCTAAAATTGTTATACCAAAGTGTTGTCGATAGTGTGATTTTCAAGCTCCTGCAGTCACGATCCTCGAGTTATCCTGGCAATACTACAAGGAAGAAGGGCAATGAAAAAGGGGTAAGCATAAAGCTTAGTAAGTTGCATGGAAATAAATAGCAATCATAATACTCATAAAAGTAATCCATCCATGGTATTAGCTAACTGTACACAGGTCAAGGCTTCTTGATGATACTTACTTACAATTGCCCTTATCTAGCACATACTGTGTCACATATTGAGCCAATTTTTCGTGACTCATTCACGAGTACCTGTATTCATTCATTCATTCACCTAACTTAAATATCATTCACATCTCTACTTTTAAATTCGTCTACTTATCTCGCCATCCACATAGGTTAATCAAGACCTGTGTTTATAATCACTATTATAGGTATAAATCTCGGATTTGGCCATAACGTCTGGGTCGGGTTTTGGGTGTTACAAAAAATGACCAAAAAATTTTTTGTCAAAATATTTTCCACTAGCTAAAATGGATAAGTTGAGGAATGATATCTCTTCTTTTGTGCAGATGGATTTAGAGACACTTTACAATGCATGTGAGAGATACAAGGATTTACTAAGAAGGTGCCCTTACCATGGGTTACCCTTGTGGCTACAGGTTCAAACATTCTACAACGGTGTGAACCCCTCAACTAGGTAGTTGATTGATTCAGCCGCCGGTGGAACCCTAAATAACAAAACCCCTGAAGTGGCTTATGAGTTTATAGAGGAGATGTCACTAAATAACTATCAGTGGCAAGTTACGAGGACAAAGCCAACAAAAGCCGCTAGTGTTTTCAACCTCGGCGCAGTAACCATGGTCTGTGTGGTTCTTCACAGGTACATCCAGTGATGCAGTACGAAACAAATGGAGGAGGGACAAACAATACGGAATATCTATCCTACAACCCTGGAATAGAAAGCGAACAAATGAACTATATGGGTAACAATTCTAGACCTAAAAATAACACTTATAGTAACACTTACAATCCAGGTTGGAGGAACTATCCTAACTTCTCATGGGGCGGTCAAGGAAATCTGAGACAACAACCCCTTGCAGGCTTCCAACAGCAACCTTACCCACAAGAGAAAAAGCCGAACCTTGAGGAGATGTTACCAAAATTTATCGCGGTCTCAGAAACCCGTTTCCAAAACATCGAAAAAGCATTCAAAATCAACAGGCATCAATTTAGGGGCTGGAGAACCAATTAGGACAGCTTAGCAAGCTGATCTTAGAATGACCACAAGGCAGCTTGCCGAGCAACACTGAAACTAACCCAAAGGAGCAACTTCAGGCCATTACTTCCCACGATAGTGAAGGGTTAGATAAACCAAAATTGAGGTAAGAGAATATGGTAGAGAAAGGTAAGGTTGAGGTAAGCCATGTTAAACCAAAACTGGTAATTACAGAGTACCAACCTCGTGTGCCATACCCAATGCGATGAAGAAAGACAACACAGATGAACAATTTGGTAAATTTCTTAAACTTCTAAAGAAATTACATATTAATTTACGATTTCTTAAAGCTCATTCACAGATGCCAGATTCAAGAAAATTTTTAAAAGAGCTTTTGACAAACAAACGGAGGTTAGGCGATACGTTGTATGTGGAGCTAAATGTAGTGTGCTCATCAATTTTACAAAATAAACTACCACAAAAGTTAAAAGACCCAGGGAGTTTTACAATTCAGTGCTTAATTGGTAGTTATCTGTTGATGATGCTTTAGCTGATTTAGGGGTAAGCATAAATGTTACGCCTTATAAAATGTTTAAACAGCTAGGTCTAGGGAAATCCAAACAATCTAGGATGAGCATTCAATTAGCTGATAAAACTTTTAGAATTCCTAGGGGTATAATTGAAGATGTACTGGTAAAAATTGATAAATTTATATTCCCAGTAGACTTCGTTGTTTTAGACATGGATGAGGACAATAATGTTCCTTTAATTTTAGGAAGACCCTTTTTAGCAACTGCTAGAACAAAAATTGATGTTGGTACAGGTGAGCTCACACTTCGTGTAGGTGACAAAATGATCACTATTCAAGCTCTTGACACGGCTAGGACATTGAGTAATAAAGGTGAGAACATAAATTCTATTAATGACCATTCGGTTCAACCTTCTTTTCAAGAAGCACCACGAAATTACACAACTGAGCCATATCCTATACCTTTGCCAACAAAGAAACAACTCACGAGGAGCGAAGGCTTCAGATCGATGAACTAGACGAGTGGAAGACACATTTCAAGGAGAAACCAAGAAAACACGACGAACCAAAGCAACTCTATGAGCCAAACCAATTTAAGATCGGGGATCAAGTATTGTTGGATAAAACAGACCCTCGAATCACCATTTCAGACCTTAATACGAACAAAGAAATCTCTTTCACGGTACTGAATATCTTCCCATACAGAACAGTCAAGGTAACTAATCCTACACTCGACACTTTTAAGGTAAATGCCACTTGTCTCAAACTATGTAGTGATCATAGAACTGATAGTAGGGGAGAAAAGTTTCAACTCCTCAAACCACCATGATTATGCGAATGAAAGGTAAGTCTAGCTTAAGACTTTAAACGAGCGCTTCTCAGGAGGCAACCCGAGCACTAACCACATTAATTTTCATATTTTTTCGCACCTAACTAAAAACTACTACATGGCCTTGCACACGGGCGTGGACGTGGCCGTGTGGACACCACGAGTAGGTACATCAGCGTGGACAACAATTTTTCCAAAACACGGGCTGCGATAAAATACCACGGCCGTGTGACTTAACACGCCCAGGGAACATGGACGTGGGCAGCTTATTTCTATTTAAACCACCTTTTTCTGCTCATTTTCTTCCCCAAACCCTTTTTTTCCAATCCTGGCCACCAGAGTTTTTCTCCCTTCTTCACCATCCTTGCCACCATCACTCAATGCCTAAAGGCAAGACCAACAACACCATCCCCATGTCGAAGAAGTGAAAGGACCCTAGCAAAGTCTCCCTATAAATGGCACCTTATGAAGCTTTGTACAGACGTAAATGTCGGACACCTCTGTATTGGACTGAGCTCAGTGAAAGTAAGATGTATGGGGTCTATTTAATAAAAGACACTGAACAGTTTGTCAAAGTAATCCGTAATAGTCTGAAAGCAGCGTCTAATCGTTAGAAATCCTATGTAGATTTGAAACGGAAAGACATTGAGTTTGATATGGGTGACAAAGTGTTCTTGAAAGTGTCTCCGTGGAAGAAAGTACTCAGATTTGGACGTAAAGGCAAATTGAGTTCGAGGTTTATCGGGCCGTATGAGATTGTAGAGCGTGTTAGACTTGTTGCGTATAGATTGTTGTTGCCACCAGAGTTGGAAAAGATACATAATGTATTTCACGTATCAATGCTTCGTCGATACAGATCTGATCCATCACATGTGATTCCTCCGTATGAGATTGAAATTCGATTCGATATGACTAATGAGGAAGAACCAATCGGTATCTTAGCTCGTGAAGTGAAAGAATTACGAAATAAGAAAATTTCGTCAGTAAAAGTACGTGGCATTGACACGGAGTGGAAGAGGCTACGTGGGAGCCTTAAGACGTAATGAGACAACAATATTCGAATCTGTTTAACGGTACTTAAGTGTCATGTCTTTATAAAGTTGGTGGCCTTATGTTGTAATTAAACCATTAATATGGTTAATGGACATTGATCGCTGTAAAATCAGAGTTTTAAATATTTATAAAAGAATGATCAAACACGAGACTAACTCATCAACGATTAAAGGCAAGTGTACCTATCGAACAATGTATAGCTTAGGCAAGACCGGATATCGAACCCAAAGGAACTAAAAGTACTAATACTAACCTTCTTTTTATTATTGAGCCTTAAAATTAGAGTGAAGTTGCTTTTGACGAAAACTAAGCTAAGGACACAAAGACAAAAAAGACGAATAGGAAAATAACATTGAAGAAAAACTCAATTGATTGCGACGATACCCTCAGGAAGAATCCACCTAGACTTCACTTATTAATTAACCTTTAAATTATATGATTTCTTTTACTTAGCTTGATCTGTGAGACTCCTTAATATATGTTAAACCTTATCTCGAAGCGAATAATGTTTAATCCTAGGTTAATTAGTGGAACTCTCGTTCGCTTATAATAACCCCCTAGGAAAGCAAAATCGATCAATGGACTCCCATATTAGGTTTCACCCTAATCCGGCAAAATCTCGTAACCCTATCTCTAGGCGCTCGTTCAACTCCGCTTAATTATGTTAGATCTACTCTTAGGCAGGGTCTATTCCTCCTCCACCTAAGCTCATTAGATTTGAATTAAACAACATAATTAAGAACAAACCAAGTAATTTATCATATAACAAACCAAGTAATTTATCAGGTATCTGAAGGGTTTAGCTCATAACTAAACAAGAAAACATCTCAAAAGAAAAGATAAAACAAAACATAAGAAAATTCTAGAACTCCCTGAAGGAATTGAAGGAGAATTCCACCGTCTTGAGTATAATTCCGGCTTCTTGGGATGGATCAACTGGCTATCTTCACGTTATTCCCTAACTCTGACCTTCTCGGCTTGGCTCCTTGGCCTAGGTTTGACGCCCCCTCAAAGGTGGTACTTAGGGAATATTTATAGGCTCTTGGAATGCAAGTCTTTCTCCCTAAGTATCCTTTTTCGACTGAATTTGCTCTTTCTAGCGACAGAGGCACGGCCATGTCACACGCCAGTGCAAGTCGAGACTTGACCGTGTTCGAATTTCTGCTTTGGCACGGCCGTGTGCGGTGGTGATGAGGCCGTGCGTCAGGTTTTCGTCGAGACACAGCCATGTGGTCCTTGGCCCAGGCCGTGTCGTTTTTGTGGAAAGGCCCATTTTGCTTTGTTTTAAGTCCGTTTTACGTTCTTTTCATCCTTTGGTGCTTTCCTGAGTGTAAGACATGAAAAGAAAGGATTAAGAGCTCCTTTTTACTCAAATCGAGGGATAAATCATCAAAAAGCATAATAAATTTGGGATTAAAATATGTTATATTTGTGGTTTATCAAATACTCCCACACTTAAGCTTTTGCTTGTCCTCAAGCAAAATTCTCAACTTACAACTAGAACGAACTTTCCATGATTCATAATTCCTATCAATAATGCCTTATCCTAATTCATAGGTAATTTATACATGGATAATTCAACTCAATGATTCCTAAAAATTCAAACAAGATAAGTCATACATTTGTAGCACAAAAACATAGGTGTTTCCCTTTATCTAAATAATTACCTTAAATTCAAAACCGACAAGGATTGCTATCCTCACAAAAGACTCACTCAAATCACTCAAAAAGTGTTTAAGGGTCAAAATTTAGCACTCATAAGTCAAACCTGAAAAGTTATTCCCATAGGCTTGCCTGAAAATCAAATCTCCACCACTGTAAAATGATATGATAAACAGATCAAAAGGTCTTTGTTAAGGTTGTAACGGGGCTAGGGTTAAAGGTATGGATAAAAGCTGAAATTGGAAGGTCAGAATCGAGATTGAATTGATAAGTTACCTACTTAAAATTTTCTAAGATAATACTTACATTTACTGAATAATAAAAATCCTACTAATACGAGCTTTTCCTTTTGGGAATTAGTCTTTGATTGTGTAAGCTCACTTTACATACTACTAATATTGAAAACTTGAAAATTTTTTATTTTTTATTTTTTTATTGTTATTTTTTTTAGAACAAACTAAATATAATGTAAATTTAACTACCAAAATAATAAACTTAGGTAACTAGCTCAAATCAAATTTCGATTAAGGGATAATAAAAAAAAAGGGTGATAACAAATACAAAGGGTTTTGGGTTAAATTTAGCGGGTAAGTCAATAAAAAGGGTTGTTGCTCAACAGGGTTCACTAAGGGTTAATTATGATGGTAGACTTTTTAATGGAGTAAGTGGGTTAAAACCTAAGTGCCTTTATCATCTCGGTATATCAAATCATAACTGTGGTCTTGACATGTATAATTGAGGCAAGTTCTAGAATAACAGTTCATGGTTGACACACTCATAATCAAAAACTGAGCATGAAAAAGAATATATGCTCTATAAGGTTCAAATACTCACAAAATTTATGGGTGTTTTGACATCATCCTTATAAATTTCAAATTTCAAGGTAGAATTTAATTTCAGGTCAACAACCTAGCAAAAATTTTAATGTCTGAAAAACAGACTTATCATGCTTGATTCTCTAGTATTCCTTAAATTAAACATCAATGTACAATTAACTATGACTTATTCAAAAACATATCAATGAAAATCATAAATCAGTAAAAAATCCATCCTAATTAGTAATATGAGAAAATTACTTTAAAACAAGATTAAATCAGGGATTTGAGAATCATGCAAAATTTAGACACGTTTATCCTCAGTGTTTGAGAAAAAATTAGGTATTTTCTCAGAATAACTATTCACCCCCCACACTTAAGATGTACATTACCCTCAATGTACAAAGATAGATAATGACATTTTAAAGATAAACCAAAAGAGAAGGGGAAATAATTACTCCCTGATTTGTGGATGTTTTCCCGAATGAGTGTCTTTGGTGGCGGTGATGATCAGGCGTGATAACGTTCCTGCGCTAGATGAAGAAATTGGGTAGCACTTTGAGAAATAGCCAGGCTTTATTAAGACCTAATGAAAATAAACTAATATATAAATAAAGACAAGAAAGAGAAAGAGAAAGAGACTAAGAAGGAAAATAGACTAAGGCTAGGAAATAAAGGGGCTTGAGAATCCTTATTGGTAGGTGGTTCGCGAGGTGGGTGTGACTTCTAAGGTGACGGAGGTGCTGACGGTGGCAGAAGTGGCGTGATTTCCAAGCAGCCTTTAGAACCTGACACTAAGAAACTAAAATGAAATAAAATAAATTAAGAATAAGATAGTTAAAAAGAAGGAAAATAAAGGAAAGGATAAATGTCAAATAAAAAATAAATGGTCTCATAGGTCCTTCGCTTGGTGTTGAGACGAAGCTGCTGACATGAACTCATGTTGATCGTTTTCCTTTGCGGAATATGGCCTTTTACGCTTCTTTGGCATGGTGTTGGCTTGCTCAAGGATTTAGAGCCATAGTAAGTGGAGAATTCTTGAGATGGAGGAGAGTAGAAACAAAGAAAATAAGGATGAAATCAGACGGGGGAAAGGGGAAGAGGGGAGAGATTTAAATAGACGTTCATTTGTTCTGCTCCCCCACGGCCGTGTTCCCAGGGTGTGTCAAATTACACGGCCTCCTCACATGGCCATGTTATAGAGGGTGTTGTCACCCTATGCCCATGCTTGATCCTTTTACGCCCATGCTCGTGATGTTTCTTTGTTGGCACGGTCATATGACACGGGCGTGTCTTACCCGCGCTCGATAAGTTAGTAACCTCAGTAAATTTACACGATTTTTGGCATGGACGTGTTCTGTCCGTGGAATGGAAGTTGGTAGCCTCACACGGTTGGTGCCACGGTCGTGCCATGTCTGTCGGTGCCCGTGTCGAGAGTGGTTGGATCCGTGATGTTGGGGTGGTGGTTGGGCTGACTGCACGGCCTCTGTCCTGTCAGTGTGGTGGTTTTGGTGGTCCACACGGCCATGGACACGGCCGTATGTAAGGCCGTGTGGTCTGTAATCTTGCACTTTTGGTTAGTTAAAACAGAAAAGGGAAGATATCATGCACCTTAAGAAGAAGTTCTCCCTTTTCCTTCAAGTTTATTGTGGTGATGTGAGGCTCGGTTTTATCTAACAGAACTTGATCTCCTATCTTATAGTGATTTGATGTTCCCACGAGCTCTTCTGATGGTTCCTCTGATTGTACAGTGTGTGCATCTGGCTCTTCTTTGACCCGTGTTTCATGTTCTTCCTTGTGTAACCCTAGTTTTTCCTTGAAGTGTGTTTTCCATTTATTTAGGTCATCGATTTTGGTCCTTTGTTCTTCGCGAGTTGTTTCTTTGTCGGCACTGAACTGAAGATCTGGTTCAATCGTTTCCTTTTTTGGAGGTTCCTGGAAAGAAGGTGAAATTAAATGATTATCGAAAGAATTTTCTTGCTTACCTTGATTCCTTGACGACCTAGCTGAATCGAGGGCTTGAAGACTTATTGAGTCGTCACCTACACCAAGTATGAGCTCACCTGTGGCAACGTTAATTTTAGTCTTGGCAGTTGCTAGAAAAGGTCTTCCTAAAATTAAGGGGATTGAATTATCCTCATCCATGTCTAAAACAATGAAGTCTACTGGGAAAACAAATTTATCAATTTTTACGAGAACATCTTCAGTAATGCCCCTAGGAATTCTAACAGTTTTATCTGCTAATTGAATACTCATCTTAGTTTGTTTTGGTTTCCCTAGACCTAGTCGTTTAAACAACGTATAAGGCATAACATTTATGCTTGCCCCTAAATCAGCTAACGCATTATCAATAGTTAAACTACCAATTAAACATGGAATTGTAAAACTCCCTGGATCTTTTTGCTTCTGTAGTAGTTTATTTTGTAACATTGCTGAGCATGTTGCGTTTAATTCCACGTGGTGCTCTTCATCTATTTTGCGTTTGTTGGTCAAGATCTGTCTTAAGAATTTCCTAGCATCTGGCATCTGGAAAAGAGCTTCAAGAAGAGGTAAGTTAATATGTAATATCTTTAAAAGTTTAAGAAACTTACCGAACTGCTCCTCTGAATCATCTTTTTGTAATGCTGCGGGATAAGGTATGCGAGGTTTGTACTCCTTGACTACCGGTTTTGGCTTTTCTTGTACCACCTCTGTTGTTTCTTCTTCTACCTTACTTTCTGGAGTTGGGTTAGGTGTATCTATTTCCTTACTATCCTGAAGTGTGATAGCTTGAATTTGCTCCTTAGGATTAATTTCGGTGTTACTAGGTAAACGTCCTTGCGGTCGTTCTGACATTGACTTTACAAGTTGTTCAACGGCTTTGCTTATGTCCTTGACTGACTTAGCAAGTTCTTCCATTTGGTTTTCATTGCTTTTGATTGTTCTGTCACCTTCTTGGATACGTTCCTCGATGGTTAGCTTCTTGTCCTGTGGATAAGGCTGATTTCGGAAGTTTTGCCTTTGATTTCCTTGATTGTAATGTTACTATAAGGATTATTATTAGATCAGAAATTATTATCTATATAGTTCATCTGTTCATCTTCTGCTCCTGGTTGGTAGGGTGATTCCTCCCCACGAAAAATTTGGGTGATTCCTCAAACCTGAATTTTAAGTGTTACTATAGGGATTATTATTAGATCAGAAATTATTACCTATATAGTTCATCTGTTCATCTTCTGCTCCTGGTTGGTAGGGTGGGTACTCAGGATTCGCCATAGTTCCGCTAGTGTTGCACTGCATGACTGGATGTATCTGTGAAGAACACAAACTATCAAGCTTTTTATTCATCACCTCAAGTTGCGTTGATAGCATGGTCATGATGTCGACGGTAAAAACTCCTGCCAATTTTGTCGCTTTGGTCCTCGAGGCTTGCCATTGATAGTTGTTTAAAGACATCTCCTCAATGAATTCGTAGGCTGCTTCTGGAGTTTTGTTGTTCAGCGCTCCACCGGCGGCTGAATCTATCAGTTGCCTTGTTGAGGGGTTTACTCCGTTGTAGAAGGTTTGGACTTGTAGCCACAGGGGTAAACCATGGTGTGGGCACCTCCTCAAGAGATCTTTGAACCTCTCCCATGCGTCGTAAAGTGTCTCTAAATCCATCTGCACAAAGGAAGAGATGTCATTACATAGTTTAGCCGTTTTGGCTGGTGGAAAATATTTCATCAAAAACTTTTCAGTCATTTGATCCCATGTAGTGATTGACCTTCGCTGTAACGAGTTTAACCACTGTTTGGCTTTATTCCTTAATGAAAAAGGGAATAAACCAAGACAGTTGGCATCATCAGAAACGCCATTTGTTTTGAAGGTATCACAGAACACTAAAAAGTTAGCTATATGCATGTTTGGGTCTTCGTCCTGCAAACCATCAAATTGAACAAACTGTTGAATCATTTGTATTGTGTTAGGCTTTAATTCAAAATTGTTTGCAGATATAGCAGGCCTAACAATACTAGATTCTGCTCCTATTAAATGCGGTTTCGCATAATCAAACATTGTACGTGGAGTATTGTGATCCCCCACATCACGTAGTGGTGGGTTGTTTTCGCCCATCCCTTCAGTAGGATTGGATCTGTTTTCCCCCTCTCTTTCTATGTAATCTAGGGCTCGCCTCGCTTCCCGATGATTCCTTCGAGCGGTTGCTTCGATATCACTATCGTATACCAAAGGTCCTCTTGGATTCCTTCTAGTCATAAACTAGAGGTACCTAGAAAAGGGAAAGAAATAAAATAATAAAAATTAGAAAAATTAAAATTTAACCTAAGAAAACAAAAGAAATAAATTGCAAATAAAATAATGGCTAAAGTAATAAAAATAGAGCTTTCTTAATATTTTAGTTCCCCGGCAACGGCGCCAAAAACTTGATTTCTGTAAAATCAGAGTTTTAAATATTTATAAAAGAATGATCAAACCTGGAGACTAACTCTGTCAACGATTAAAGGCAAGTGTACCTATCGAACAGTAGTATAGCTTAGGCAAGATCGGATATCGAACTCAAAGGAACTAAAAGTACTAATACTAACCTTCTTTTTATTATTTACCCTTAAAATTAGAGTGAAGTTGCTTTTGACGAAAACTAAGCTAAGGACACAAAGACAAAGAAGACGAATAGGAAAATAACTTTGAAGAAAAACTCAATTGATTGCGACGATACCCTCAGGAAGAATCCACCTAGACTTCACTTATTAATTAACCTTTAAATTATATGATTTCTTTTACTTAGCTTGATTTGTGAGACTCCCTAACCTATGTTAAACCTTCTCTCGAAGCGAATAACGTCTAATCCTTGGTTAATTAGTGGAACTCTCATTCACTTATAATAACCCCCTAGGAAAGCAGTAAATCGATCAATGGATTCCCATATTAGGTTTCACCCTAATTCGGCAAAATCTCGTAACCCTATCTCTAGGCGCCCGATCAACTCCGCTTAATTATGTTAGATCTACTCTTAGGCAGGGTCTATTCCTCCTCCACCTAAGCTTATTAGATTTGAATTAAACAACATAATTAAGAACAAACCAAGTAATTTATCATATAACTTAAAAGTGAAATAAAAAAATCCATCTAGTTTTCATCCCCTTCAGGTATCTGAAGGGTTTAGTTCATAACTAAACAAGAAAACATCTCAAGAGAAAAGATAAAACAAAACATAAGAAAATCCTAGAACTCCCTAAAGGAATTAAAGGAGAATTCCACTGCCTTGAGTATAATTCCGGCTTCTTGGGATGGATCAACTGGCTATCTTCGCGTTATTCCCTAACTCTGACCTTCTCGGCTTGGCTCCTTGGCCTAGGTTTGACGCCCCCTCAAAGGTGGTACTTGGGGAATATATATAGGCTCTTGGAATGCGATTCTTTCTCCCTAAGTATCCTTTTTCGACTGAATTTGCTCTTTCCAGCGACAGAGGCACGATCATGTCACACGCCCGTGCAAGTCGAGACCTGATCATATTCAGATTTCTACTTTGGCACGGCCGTGTGCGGTGGTGATGAGGCCGTGCTCCAGGTGTTCGTCGAGACACGGCCGTGTGGTCCTTGGCCCAGGCCGTGTTGTTTTCGTGGAAAGGCCCATTTTGCTTCATTTTAAGCTCGTTTTATGTTCTTTTCATCCTTTGGTGCTTTCCTGAGTGTAAGACATGAAAAGAAAGGATTAAGAGCACCTTTTTACACAAATCAAGGGATAAATCATGAAAAAGCATAATAAATGTGGGATTAAAATATGTTATATTTATGGTTTATCAGACATTAATGGCCTTGTATATATATGTTTTATATGTTTAATTAAAAGGTTAATATGGTAAATGAATCAATAAGTAATGTTATAATAAAACATTGGCATAAAATAAGCCATTATTATCATCCATATTGCCGAATTTGAAGAAAATAAAAGAAAGAAAACTAAGCTAGGGCATTCGGCCATTTTTGAACTTGACTCAAGGTATGTTTTGCTTCAGTTTGTGATTATTTCTACGTTTTCGTAATCGTTGCTTCGAGTACTTTGAAACACATGCTTCAATTTTGTGAATTGATGAATATTTTGAAATGTGCCATTGATGAACACATGAGTTTTGTGATGTTTGATGGTGAAATATGAAATATATGTGTTAGATTAACATGTTTTGTCTTTGAAGTTTTGATGATTTTGAGTATTTTGGATTTAATTGAGAAAATAATATTTTGAGGGACTAAATTGTGAAATAAATGAAATATATAGACTTAGATGAGTATGAGTAAAATTCGGCTAGGTATGGGTAACATGAGATTTTGTGTATTTTGTGATTTTGTGAAATAAGGACTAAAAGAAAATGTGAGGGCTAATTTGTAAATTGCCCAAAATAAGTGTTTTTGGATTGAATTAAATGATCTGGTGAATAAATGGATTAACTTTGAATATGTATAGATAAAGAACCGAAGAAAACGGACTTAGATCGCGAAAAGTCAAAAGTGATCAAATAGTCGAGTCCGTACGTTAACCGAATCCGAGGTAAGTCGATATACAAATAAATACATTTGAATTGAGTTAATTATGTATATATGTGGAATTTAGCTTGTGTTGATTATGCTTGAGATGTTATGTACATGGAATTCGAGATAGTATGGACAGTGTATTTATGTCCGAGAAGCTCCTACGAACCTAGGAATAGATAGGATTACATATGTCATGATATAGGTTTTCGATAAGTGAGATCATGTAAGACCACATCTGAGACGTTGGCATCGATATGAGATTTATGTGTAAGACCATACTTGGGACATTGACATTGTATTTGATTCATGTAAGACCCTGTCTGGGACAGTGGCATCGATATCTGAGTACATATAAGACCATGTCTGGGACGTTGGCATTGTACGATTATTCCTAGTACTCTGAGTATCCTATTTAGTTCAGAATGGTTTAACAGGGAAGTCCGAGAAATGAATGTCTATGTGAAATTTATAAATAATTCAGGTACGTTGGAAAAGTAAGTGTTCAAATGAGCTTACTAAAGTGAATATGTGTATAGGTTTGATGAGATAATATGTGATACAAGCTTGAATAAGCTATGAGTAAAGTGATACTTTGAGATATGGAATGTGGGTAAGTAATGGCTAAACAAATGAGCCAAAGGATATGTGATAAATTTTCAAATAAGAAACATTAATGTTATTGTATCAATGTGGCTATGTGCATTTTATGTTAAGTTTATATGTATATGGCTTACTAAGATTTTGAAAGCTTACGTTGTGTGCGTTTTCTCTGTTTTATAGATTGTCAAAGCTACTGAAGGCTCGAGAACCGTAAAGGATTGTCATCACACTACTCAATCTTGTTTTGGTACCTTTTGAAAATGTATCTACTAAAGTATGGCATATATAGGCTAGTTACCTTGAGTTATGTTTGAAATATGTGGATAGCCATATGATATGGCTAGCTAAATTGTTGTGTAATGAATGAAGAGTCATGCTATATGATGTTTGATTTTGGTATGATTTAATGGTTATGAAATGGTCAAGATAATGGTAAGGTTATTAATGTAAAGTGAGTATATGTGTTTGATGAATGATGGTTAGGTTGAAGTGGTAAGTTGGGGATGAATCATGCTTGGTTCAATTGTGAATTTGTTGAGCTATTTAGTATATAAGTTTGTATGCTTAGAAATGAGATTAAATGGGATGATATGATGACCATTTGGTGTGTTTTTAGTTGCCAATTATGTTTAGAAATATGCTTGTATGTGGTTGTTGGGATAACCCATTGTGTGGGGGGAATTCGGCCTTGAAAATGGCCTATAATTTCCCACACGGTTGAGCACACAGGCATCTGGCTCGACCGTGCCCCTCATGGTTGTAATTCAAAACAAGTCAGTCTCAACCACGGGCTGGACACACGGGCGTGTCACTAGCCGTGTGGTGCAAGTCAGTAGCAACCACGGGTGAGGCACACGGGCGTGTCTACGACCGTGTGGACAAGCCAGTAAATATGCCCTGTTTTGACACGGCTTAGACACACGGGCGTGTCTGAGGCCGTGTGAGGCACACAGCCTGCACACACGGGCGTGTGACCTCTGTAACTTTAAAATTTTTTAAATTTTTGAGAATTTTTGTATGTGTTCGGTTTAGTCCCAGCCCTATTCTAAAGCCTTTTTAAGGTCTCAAAGACTTATTTAAGGGACACTTTGATTCTATTGGTTGAATTATATTATGAAATGTCCGTAAAAGATTCCATTGTTCGGTAATGCCTCATAACCCTAATCCAGCGACGGTTACGGGTTAGGGGTGTTACTAGTGCATTCCTGTAGAACAAATTGCCACCGAAATTGAAAGACCCAGGAAGCTTTTCTATACCCTGTAACAATGTTGAATCTTACTGTGGTAAAGCTTTGTGTGACTTAGGAGCGAGTATCAACTTGATGCCTAAGTCTATTTTCAAGATGTTAAGATAGGTGAAGTAAGACCTACAACTGTGACGCTTCAACTAGCGGATCGATCTTTAGCATATCCCGAAGGAAAGATCGAGGATGTTTTGGTAATAGTTGATAAACCGTAATATATACATATTTTAATCCTACATTTGGCATACTTTTGGATGAATTATCCCTTTAATTGTGGAATTTGATGCTCATAATTCTTTAATTTCATGTTTTATACTTAGGAGAGCATAGGAAGATGAAAAGAATGAGAAATGGGCCAAAAACAAAGAAAATGGGCCAAAGTAAGAAATTCGCACGGCCTGGAGTTCGCCACACGGTCGTGCCACTTTAGCAGACTTGAACACGGTCCAGGGCTCGATTCACACGGGCGTGCCACACGGGTGTGTCCCTGCTGTGATCTGTTTTAATTCCACTCGAAAAGGGATACTTAGAGGCAAAGAAAGACATTCTGAAAGCCTATATAAACACCCTAGAGGGCCACCTAAGAGGAGGCGTTGGAGAGTTTGACAGAAGGCCTCTGTCAGGGCTTTTGACAGGAACGAAGCCAGAGAGAGCTGAAATTAGGGAATTACTCCAAGAAAGCCAGTTGATCCATCTCAGAAGCCGGATTCATACTCAAGACTGAGGATCTTTCATTCAATTTCCTTCAAGGGGTTTTAGGGTTTTCTTTATGTTTTTATTTAATTTCTTCTGAGATGTATTCTTTCATAATTATGAACTAAACCTCTCAAATACCTGAGGGGGATGAAACCTAAGACGGATCGTGTTATTTTTTTCTAAACTATATGATAAATACTTGATTTGTTCTTAATTATGTGTTCTTAATTCTTACTTTAATATTTCAGGATATTGATTCAAGTATTGATGTGCTTATTCAGAGGAGCAAAAGTGTAACAGCTCGATTTAGACCCTAGTCGAAACAATGGTTTCGAGACCACAAATCCGAGGTTGAAATGATAATTTAAAATTATTTTTCTGTGTGAATAGTATGTGATATAGTTTGTGTGCAAATTTTGATAATTTTATCGATTGTGTGTTGATTTATGAAAAAGGACTTAATTGCATAAGGTGTAAAAGCTGTGTGCTAATTCATAAGTGTCAATTTGTTAATGGCTTTTTAATATGGAGGCCTATTGTTGTTAATACACCATTTATAAGTTAGTGGCAAGTTAAATGACATATTACCTTATTATATTTTTTGTCTTATATGTTTAATGAAAGGATAATTTAGTAATTTGAATAATAATATGTTTAATAAACAAATAAAGGATGAAAACACGATGAATATGTTCATCTTTGTTCACCGAAAAATACAAAAAGAAAAGAAGAGCAAAAGCTTGTGATATTCGACCATAGTTTATCTTGATTGAGATACGGTTTTTGATAATTTCAACGTTTTCGTGATCGTTGCTTTGTGCTTTACAAAACCCATGCTCAAATTTTATGTATTGATGATGTTTCTGAGATATGCCATTGATGAGATATTGAGCTTTGTGATGATTTACGGTGTTAAATGAAAGATATGTGTTTAATGAACATCTGTTGTTCTTGAATTTTTGATGAATTTAGCTAATTAGGGCTAAATTATGAAAATAGCAATTTGAAGGACTAAAATATAAAATAAATAAAATGCGTGGGCTTGTATAAGCATAGTGAGAATTCGGCTAGGCTTGAACTAAGTGAAATTATGTGAATTTGATGATTTTGTGAATTAGGGACTAAGGTGTCGAAATGAGAAAATGTGAGGGCTATTTTGTAAAATCCCCTAAATGTGTGTGTGGACAAAATTGAATGAGTTGGTGATTGAATAGATTGAATTTGAATGTGTATAGACCAAGAGAGGAGAGGTTCGGATCGAGATCGAGGCAAAGAGAAAGTGCTCTACTAATCGGCCGTTTCGGTATTTTGACATCCGAGGTAAGTTCAGATATAATACATGTTATTAAGATATGCTTTAGTATTATGAAATGAATGTGTATATGTGTATGAAATCGAGATGCTATGTGCAAGAATTAGTTAATGGCACTAAGTGTGCGGAATTTAAATCGAAACAAAAATGAATAGCACTGTGTGTGCGATGTTATGAAAGCTTCGGCTTATAGATTTGGTACAGTATGTGCGTTACCAAGATAAGTCGGTTGAAAGATTGGGCACTAAGTGTGTGATGACTAATATGTACCGGCCATGTATATGGCACTGAGTGTGCGATTAAATTGAAAGAATGGATGAATGAATAATTTTAGCTATGGATGATTTGGTATGTTAAAGAGAGAATTGATCTATGTGGTGGTTGGTTTAGTATAATGTTTTATATTACGAACTTACTAAGCTTTATAAAGCTTACTGTGTGATTTGTTTCTCCTCTTTGCAGTGTCTGTAAAGCTAGCTCGGATTCGGGAATCATCAGCATCTTAATCACACTATTGGCATACTATTTTGGTACCTTTGGAAAGATGTACATAGTTGAAATATGGCATGTATAGGCTAGTTATTTTGGGGCATATTTGAGATGTGTAAATAGCCATGTGATGTGGCTAGATATATGATGGCATTGAGCATAAATGGATTTGATATATGATGCATATTTTGGTATGACTTGTAGGTAAAGAGAATGACCTATGAATGGTAAACTTTGTATTGGTATGATGCTAGTATGATTTAGTGAATTTGGGAATGAATCATGGTTGGTAATGAATATATTCAAGTGGTGTATGTTATTTTCTAAGTTGACATGTTTAGAAATGAGATTGTATGAGATGTTATGTTGATCACATGACATGAGATTGGTTGCCAAATTGTGTGTGGAATTATGTTTAAATATTCTTGTAGGATTGACCCTTGTATGGGTGGCATACGGGCATGCTTGATGGCTGTGGAGCAAAGGTCAGTTTTGACCACGGGGAGGACACATAGGTGTGTCTAGCAGTCGTGGGAGGCACACGGGCTACCCCCACGGGCGTGTATCCCCTGAAACCTAGAAAAGTTTTAAAGTTTTGAGAAGTTTCTGTATGTACTTCAGTTTAGTCCCGACCCCTCTGGAGCATGTGTTTAAGGTCTTATACACCTTAATAAGGGACTACTTGTTTATGTTTGATGTATTATGATGATGATTGACTTTGTGTCATAATTGAGTTGTAAATAATCCTATTGTCCTGTAATGCCTCTTAACCCTATTTCGACGACGATTTCGAGTTAGGGGTGTTACATTTTATTGGTATCAGAGCCAGGTTTAGTCGATTCTCGGACTAATGTAGCGCTTGTCAGTCTAGCTATACATGCCATATTTGATTTTACGATAGTGTGATGAATTCTGACAGTTGAAAATGTGTTTTTATATTGCAATGGATCCCGATTGAGCAGTTGCTGATGATGTAGAAAGCAATGCGCCTGCTCCCGCTCAAGGGATAGCGCCGGCCACATCTAGGCCAAATGATAGTAGTGACATAGGAGAGGCTAAGCAAGCCTTCTTCCGAGTGATGAGGGAGTGGTTTACGAAGTTCATTCGAACGAATCTGGCTGCTCCATAACCTCTACTCCCACAAGTACCTGTTGTGCCACAAGTTGTAGACCCGATCAGATTGAATAAACCTTCTATAGACAAGATTCGAAAATACGGGGCCGAGGAGTTTAGGGCCACATCTGACGACGATGTTGAATGAGCCGAGTTTTGGCTTGAGAATACAATCAGAGTATTCGATGAGATGTCGTTGAATCTTGATGAGTGCATTAAGTGTGCAATTTCTTTGTTGAGAGACACAGCTTATAACTGGTGGAAAACATTGATATCTGTGGTTTCGAGAGAGAGAATCACCTGGGACTTCTTTCAAGCCGAGTTTAGAAAGAAGAATATCAGTCAACGCTTCATTGATCAGAAACGTAAAGAGTTTCAACCGAGAGAATGTCTTTCGACCGAAGCT
Organism: Gossypium bickii; assembly: GCA_025503065.1. Lineage (NCBI taxonomy): Eukaryota > Viridiplantae > Streptophyta > Magnoliopsida > Malvales > Malvaceae > Gossypium > Gossypium bickii. The sequence continues at coordinate 25,543,743 of CP106714.1, read as the reverse complement.
ACTATGTGCAAACGTTTCATAGAGGGATTGAATGAAGACATTAAATTGTTAGTTGGGATACTTGATATAAATGAATTTGTGGTGTTAGTTGAAAGAGCATGTAAAGCTGAGGAGCTCAGTAAAGAAAGAAGAAAGCCGATTCTGAGGCTCGTGATGAAAGAAAGAGACCGATGAATAAGTTCTCTCAATCTTCAGTGAAGAGATATAGAGATACAAGCAATCATTCAAATGTTTCGTTTGGTCATCCAAGTAGAGATCGTTTGAGACAAAGTACTGGTTTACGAATTCAAGCTCCGAATGAATCAAGTGTTGGTAGCGTTAAGAGTAACAAACCTGAATGCAGACAGTGTAGAAGACGACATGTGAGAGAGTGCTGGGGAAAGTACAATAAAAGAGTTTGTTATAAACGTGGAGCTCGAGATCATTTTTTTTGAGATTACCCAAAGATGGTTGAAGAAGAAAATGTTCAGAATGAAAGACCGAGTAATGTTACGGCTAGAGGTAGACCACCTAGAAACAACAGAAATGTGAGTGAAAGCCAGAGAGGGACAACTGACACAGCTGTGAGGTTAGAAGCGAGAACAGCTGCTCGAGCCTATGCTATACGTGCACGAGAGGAAGCATCATCTCTAGACGTCATCACTGGTACTTTCACTTTATTTGATACTGATGTCATTGCATTGATAGATCCAGGATCAACTCATTCCTATGTGTTTATGAACTTAGTATTGAATAAGAATCTACCTGTTGAGTCTACTGAATTTGTGGTTAGAATGTCGAATCCCTTAGGCAAGTGTGTCCTGGTGGATAAAATATATAAGAATTGCCCATTGATGTTTCGTGATATATGTTTTCTGGCCAATTTGATGTTACTACCATTCAATGAGTTTGACATAATTCTGGGTATGGATTGGCTTACTCTGCATAATGCCATCGTGAAATGTAAAAGAAAGAGTATTAAGTTGAAGAGTCAGAATGGTGATATAGTTCGAATTGAATCCAATGATATGAAAGGATTACCAGCTGTTGTATCTGCGATGGAAGCTATGAATTATGTGAGAAAAGGTTGTGAAGCTTATTTGGCGTACGTGATTGATACAAAAGTGTCGGGAAAGAAAATTGAATCTGTGCATGTGGTATATGAGTTTCCAGATGTATTTCCTAAAGATTTGCCGGGATTACTTCCAATTCGAGAAGTGGAATTTGGTATTGAATTAGTGCCGGGGACCACTCCCATTTCTATAGCTCCGTATAGAATGGCACCAACAGAATTGAAAGATTTAAAATCACAGTTACAAGAATTAACTTATAGAGGATTTGCACGACCGAGTTTCTCACCCTGGGGAGTTCCTGAATTATTTGTGAAAAAGAAAGATGGAACTATGAGAATGTCTATTGATTATCGACAATTGAACAAAGTGACGATAAAGAAAAAATATCCGTTGCCTCCTATTGATGATTTATTTTATCAGCTGAAGGGAGCTACAATGTTTTCTATGATAGATTTGAGATCAGGCTACTATCAGTTGAGAGTTAAAGAAACCGGTGTGCCAAAAACTGCTTTTAGAATAAGGTACGGACATTACGAATTCTTAGTGATGCCTTTCGGACTAACAAATGCTCCTACAGTGTTTATGGATTTGATGAATCAGTTATTCAGACTGTATTTGGATCGCTTTGTTCTGGTGTTCATTGATGATATTTTGTTTTATTTGTGTGATGAGACGCAGCATGCTGAACATTTGAGGATCGTGCTACAAACTCTACGTGAGAAGTAGTTATATGCAAAGTTTAGTAAATTTGAATTTTGGTTGCGTGAGGTTGGGTTTCTGGGACATATTGTATCGGCTGCGGGAATAAGAGTTGATCCGAGTAAAATCTCTGCTATTTTGGAGTGAAAGCCTCCGAGAAATTTGTCTGAAGTTCGTAGTTTTCTGGGACTAGCGGGATATTATAGGCGTTTTGTGAAAGGTTTCTCTATGATTGCGACTCCGTTGACGAAGTTGTTACAGAAAGATGTTAGATTCGAATGGTCAGAAAAGTGTCAGCAGAGTTTTGAGCAGTTGAAAGTGTTGTTAACAGAAGCACCAGTTTTGATTTAACCTGAATCAGGCAAAGAGTCCGTAGCTTACAGTGATGCATCACTGAATGGTTTGGGCTGTGTGCTGATGCAAGAAGGAAAAGTCATTGCTTACGCCTCGAGACAGTTAAAGCCGCACAAAAAGAATTACCCGACGCATGACCTTGAGTTAGCTGCGATTGTGTTTGCGTTAAATATTTGGCGTCACTACTTATTTGGTGAGAAATATCATATTTATACTGATCAGAAGAGTTTAAAGTACTTGATGACTCAGAAAGACTTGAATTTGAAGCGGAGAAGATGGTTAGAATTATTGAAAGACTATGAACTTGTGATAGCTTACCACTCGGATAAGACTAATGTGGTAGCTGATGCCTTGAGTTGAAAATCGTTATGTGCTTTGCGAGCTATGAGTAATCAGTTAGATCTGTGTGATGAGAGTGCATTTATAGCTGAGTTGAAAGTTAAGCCGATGTTCGTACAGTAGAATTGTGATGCCCAGAAAAGGGATTTTGAAATGATGACTAAACGAGTTCTGTGTGAATCAAATTATTCTAATTGATGAATTAGAATTAGAATAATTGTTTGCGATTTAGAGATCAGATTTGTGTTCCGAGAAATTCACAGTTAATTTTGATGATTTTTGAAGAAGCTCATAATAGTCATTTAACTGTGCATCCGGGGAGTACAAAGATGTAAAATGATTTGAAACAGTTCTATTGGTGGCATGGCATGAAAAGAGACATTTCTCACTTCATGTCGAAGTGTTTAGCTTGTCAGCAAGTTAAGGCTGAACATCAAGATCCGTCTGGTTTGTTACAACCGATTATGATTCCTAAGTGGAAGTGGGAGAGAATTACGGTGAACTTTGTGCCGGGTTTGCCCTTATCTCGGAGTAAGAAGGATGCAATTTGGGTGATAGAGGAGGGATTGACGAAATTAGCTCATTTCGTTCAAGTGAGAACCGATTATTCTTTAGATAAGTTAGCTGAACTGTATATCGATGAAATTATGAGATGGCACGGAGTACCGTTATCTATAGTGTCAGATAGAGATCCGAGATTTACCTCGCGATTTTGGAAGAAATTGCAAGATGCTTTAGGCACAAAATTGCATTTCAGTATTGCTTTTCATCCGCAAACGGATGGTCAATCTGAGCGAATCATTCAGATCCTCGAAGACATACTGAGATGTTGCATACTTGAATTTGAAACTAGGTGGGAAAAGCTTTTGTCATTGATTGAGTTTGCGTATAACAATAGTTTTCAATCTAGCATTAAAATGGCACCATATGAGGCTCTTTATGGTCGAAAGTGTCGAACTCCCTTGTATTGGACTGAGCTGAGTGAGAATAAGATTCACAGGGTTGATCTGATAAAAGACACTGAACAGAAAGTGAAGGTAATTCGTGACAATTTGAAAGCAGCCTCAGATCATCAGAAGTCTTATGCAGATTTGAAACAAAATGATATTGAATTTTGAACTGGTGATAAAGGGTTTCTGAAAGTGTCTCTGTGGAAGAAAATACTTCGATTTGGCCGAAAGGGCAAGTTGAGTCTGAGGTTCATCGGACCGTATGAGGTTATTGAATGAGTTGGGCCAGTTACTTATAGATTAAGATTACACTTTGAGTTAGAAAAGATTAATAACGTGTTTCATGTGTCAATGCTTCGAATGTACAGATCAGACCCATCTCATGTGATTGCTCCTACTGAGGTTGAAATTCAGTCAGATTTGTCATATAGTGAAGAATCGATCCGAATTTTGGCAAGACAGACCAAAGAGTTTAGAAATAAGAAAATTTCTTTAGTGAAAGTATTATGGCACAAACACGGAATTGAAGAGGCTACGTGGGAGCCTGAGAACATTATAAGAGAGCAACATCCACAATTATTCTCTGGTATGATTTTCGGGGACGAAAATTCCTAAGGGGAGAGAGTTGTAACAACCCGGTTAAGACCCTAGTCGAAACAGTGGTTTCGAGACCACAAATCCGAGGTCTGAATGATAATTTAATATTATTTTTCTGAGTGAATAGTATGTGATATAGCCTGTGTGAAAATTCTGTGTGATAATTTTATCGATTGTGTGCTGATTTATGAAAAAGGACTTAATTGCATAAGGTGTAAAAGCTGTGTGCTTATTCATAAGTGTCAATTTATTAATGGCTTTTTATGATGGAGGCCAATTGTTGTTAATACACCATTTATAAGTTAGTGGCAAGTTAAATGACATATTAGCCTTATTATATTTTTTGTCTTATATGTTTAATGAAAGGATAATTTAGTAATTTGAATAATAATATGTTTCATAAACAAATAAAGGATGAAAACAAGATGAATATGTTCATCTTTGTTCATCGAAAAATACAAAAAGAAATGTGGAGCAAAAACTTGTGATATTCGACCATAGTTCATCTTGATTGAGGTATGATTTTGAGTCGATTTTTGATGATTTTACGTTTTTGTGATCGTTGCTTTGTGCTTTACAAAACCCATGCTCAAATTTTATGTATTGATGATGTTTGTGAGATATGCCATTGATGAGATATTGAGCTTTATGATGATTTATGGTGTTAAATGAAAGATATATGTTTAATGAACATGTGTTGTTCTTGAATTTTTGATGAATTTAGGTAATTAGGGCTAAATTGTGAAAATAGCAATTTGAAGGACTAAAATGTGAAATAAATAAAATGTTTGGGCTTGTATAATCATGGTGAGAATTTAGCTAGGCTTGAACCAAGTGAAATTATGTGAATTTGATGATTTTGTGAATTAGGGACTAAAGTGTCGAAATGTGAAAATGTGACGGCTATTTTGTAAAATGCCCTAAATGTGTATGTGTGGACTAAATTGAATGAGTTGATGATTGAATAGATTGAATTTGAATGTGTATAGACCAAGAGAGGAGAGGTTCGAATCGAGATCGAGGCAAAGAGAAAGTGCTCGATTAATCGGCCGTTTCGGTATTTTGACATCCGAGGTAAGTTCGGATATAATACATGTTATTAAGATATTTTAGTATTATGAAATGAATGTGTATATGTGTATGAAATCGAGATGCTATGTGCAAGAATTAGTTAATGGCACTAAGTGTGCGAAATTGAAATCAAAACAGAAATGAATAGCACTGTATGTGCAATGTTATGAAAGCTTCAGCTTATAGATTTGGTACTGTGTGTGCGTTACCGAGATAAGTTGTTTGAAAGATTAGGCACTAAGTGTGCGATGAGTAATATGTACCGACCATGTATATGGCACTGAGTGTTCGATTAAATTGAAAGAATATCTGATAATGATTGACTTGTAATATCAAGCTTTGAGTAGCCTGGGAATTGAATAACTATGTGTTAGCTAAGGTATGTATTGAACCTTTGTGGTTGATGAGTTTATAGATAAAGCTATGAATGAATGACTGAATAATTTTAGCTATGGATGATTTGGTATGTTTAAGAGAGAATTAATCTATGTGATGGTTGGTTTAGTATAATTTTTTATGTTATGAACTTACAAAGCTTTATAAAGCTTACTGTGTGATTTGTTTCTCTGCTTTGCAGTGTTTGTAAAGCTAGCTTGGATCCGGGAATCGTCAGCATCTTAATCACACTATCGGCATACTATTTTGGTACCTTTGGAAAGATGTACATAGTTGAAATATGGCATGTATAGGCTAGTTATTTTGAGACTTATTTAAGATGTGTTAATAGCCATGTAATGTGGTTAGATATATGATAAAATTGAGCATAAATGGCTTTGATATATGATGTATATTTTGGTATGGCTTGTGGGTAAAGAGAATGACCTATGAATGGTAAACTTTGTGTTGGTATGATGCTAGTATGATTTAGTGAATTTGGGAATGAATCATGGTTGGTAATGAATATATTCAAGTGGTGTATGTTAGTTTCTAAGTTGACATGTTTAGAAATGAGATTGTATGAGATGTTATGTTGATCACTAGGCACGCCCGTGTGCCATAACCGTGTGACAAAAATAGGCCATTTGCAAGGCCAACTTGCCACCCACACAAGGGTCAATCCTACAACCGTGTGACATGGAATTATGTTTAAATATGCTTGTAGGATTGACCCTTGTGTGGGTGGCAAATTGGCCTTGCAAATGGCCTATTTTTGTCACACGGTTATGGCACACGGGTGTGCCTGGTGACTGTGGGCGTTAGTTAGTTTATGGCGCAGTAACACACTGCCATGGCACACAGGCGTGGTTGATGGCCGTGGAGCAAAGCTCAATTTCAACGACGGGGAGGACAGACGAGTGTGTCTAGCAGCAGTGGAAGGGACACGGCCTACCCCCACGGGCATGTATCTCCTGAAACCTAGAAAAGTTCTAAATTTCCGAGAAGCTTCTGTATGTACTACGGTTTAGTCCCGACCTCTCTCTAGCATGTGTTTAAGGTCTTATACACCTTAATAAGGGACTAATTGTTTATGTTTGATGTATTATGATGATGATTGACTTTGTGTCGTAATTGGGTTGTAAATAATCCTATTGTCTGGTAATGCCTCTTAACCCTATTCCGGCGACGGTTTCGGGTTAAAGGTGTTACAAAAGTCCCTGTTTAAGAGTAGATTTAGCATAGTTAAGCGAAGTTGATCGCACTTCTAGAAATAGGACGACGAAAATCTGCCGAATTAGGGTCAAACCTAACATGGGAGTCCACAGATCGAATTAATGCAACACTAGAGGTTTTAATTATAAGAGATTTCAATTTATCAACCTAGGGTTAGACGTTAGTAGCCTCGAAAGAGGTATTAATATAAATTAGGGAATCCTATGGATCAAGTCAAGTGAATAAATCGTCTGGTTTAGAGTTAAATAACAAGTGAAGTCTAGGTTGATTCTTCCTCGGGTATTGTCTTAATCAACTGATTTTCCCAAAAGTATCTCCCCAATTCATTCTCTATGTATTAGCATCCTTAGTTTAGTAATTAGTTAGTTAGATATCAATCCTCTTTATTTTAGGCTAGATAATAAAAAGAAAGTTAGTACTAGTACTTTTGGTTCCCTTGGGTTCGACATTCCGGTCTTGCCACTAAGCTATACTACTGTTCGATAGTTGTGCTTGCCTTAATCATGGTGATAGTTAATTTTTAGGCTCAATTATTCTTATTATAAATTTTAAAGCTTTCAGACCACCATCAAGTTTTTGGCGCCGTTGCCGGGGAACTAAAGTATTAGGAACGCTCAATTTTTATTACTTTTGCCATTATTTTTATTTATTTACAATTTATTTTTATTTTAACTTTTCTAATATTTCTTTTCGTTGCTTCTGATAGGTTTTTCTAGTTTATAACTAGAAGGAACCCATCGGGACCCTTGACTTTTGACAGCGATATAGAAGGTACTATTCGCAGAAACCGCAGAAAAATAAGGCGAAGCTTGCAATACACAGAAGAAGGGCAAGAGGACGACACCAATAATACTGAAGAGAGGGCTGATCCCCAAACCAATCCGCTACCTCCTGTGGTTGCCGCAAATCCAGTGAATCAAAATCCTGTTCCTCGTACTATGTATGATTATGCTAAACCTAATTTAACAGGAACTGAGTCAAGTATTGTTAGACCTACTATTGCTGCAAATAATTTTGAACTAAAACCTAACACAATTCAGATGATACAACAATTTGTTCAGTTTGATGGTTTGCAGGATGAAGGTCCAAAAAATCACTTGGTGAATTTCCTAGAATTTTGCGATACTTTCAAAATAAATGGCGTTTTTGATGATGCCATTCCTCTTTGGTTGTTCCCTTTTTCATTGAGGAACAAAGCTAAACATTGGTTGAATTCGTTACCACGAGGATCAATCACAACATTGGAACAAATGATTGAAAATTTTTTGTTAAAATATTTTCCGCCGGCTAAAACAACCAAGTTGAGGAATGATATCTCTTCTTTTGTGCAGATGGATTTAGAGACACTTTACGAGGCATGGGAGAGATACAAGGATTTATTGAGAAGGTGCCCTCACCATGGGTTACCCTTGTGGTTAAAAGTTCAAACCTTTTACAGCAGTGTGAACCCCTCAACTAGGCAGTTGATTGATTCAATCGCCGGTGGAACCCTAAATAACAAAATCCCTAAAGTGGCTTATGAGTTTATAGAGGAGATGTCACTGAATAACTATCAATGGCAAGTCATGAGGACAAACCCAACAAAAGCCGCCAGTGTTTTCAACCTCGACATAGTGACTATGCTATCAAACCAGGTAGAACTGTTAAATAAGAAAATTTATGGTTTATGTGTTTCTTCGCAGGTACATCCAGTTATGCAGTGCGACACGAATGGAGGAGGGATGAACAACACAAAATATCAACCTTACAATCCGAGCACTGAAAACGAGCAAGTTCACTTATGGGTAACAATTTTAGACCCCAAAAAAACCCTTATAGTAACACTTACAATCCAGGTTGGAGGAACCATCCCAACTTTTCATGGGGTGGTCAAGGAAATCAAAGGCAACAGCCCCTCTCAGGCTTCCAACAGCAACCTTACCCACAAGAAAAGAAGCTGGACCTTGAGGAGATGCTAACAAAATTTATAGCGGTGTTAGAAACCCATTTTCAAAACACCGAGACAACACTCAAAAATCAACAAGCATCAATTCAAGGGATCGAGAACCAGTTAGGGTAACTTGCTAAGCAGTTCTCTGAACGATCACAAGGAAGCTTGCCAAGCAACACTGAAACTAACCCAAAGGAGCAACTTCAAGCAATAACCGGTCATGATAATGAAGCGTTAGATGACAATAATTGAGATAAGAGAATATGGTAGAGGAAGGTAAAGGTGAAGTAAGTCATGATAAGCCAAAACCGGTAATTAAAGAGAACCAACCTCGTGTACCATATCCCAATGCGATGAAGAAAGACAAAACAAAAGAACAATTCAGTAAATTTCTTTAACTTTTAAAGAAATTACATATTTACTTACCGTTTCTTGAAGCTCTTTCGCAGAAGCCAGATTCAAGGAAATTTCTAAAAGAACTTTTGACAAACAAAAGGAAGTTAGACGATGAGTCGCATGTGGAGCTAAACGCAGTGTGCTCAGCAATTCTACAAAATAAACTACCTTGAAAATTAACAAATCCAGGGAGTTTTACAATTCCATGTTTAATTGGTATTTATCTATTGATAATGCTTTAGCTGATTTAGGGGCAAGCATAATTGTTATGCCTTATAAAATGTTTAAACAACTAGGTCTAAGGAAACCCAAACAAACCAGGATGAGCGTTCAATTAGCTGATAAAACTATTAGAATTCCTAGGGGTATAATTGAAGACATACTCATGAAAATTGATAAATTTATATTCCCAGTAGACTTTTTCGTTTTAGACATGGATGAGGACAATAATATTCCTTTAATTTTAGGAAGACCCTTTTTAGCAACTGCCAGAACAAAAATTGATATTGGTACAGGTGAACTCATACTTCGTGTAGGTGACGAAACGATCACTCTTCAGGATATTGACTCAGCTAGGACATCGAGTAATCAAGGTGAGAACATAAATTCTATTAGTTACCATTTGGTTAAACCTTCTTTTTAGGAAGCACCACGGAACTACACAACTGAGCCAGATCCTAGACCTCATGCAAACAGAGAAATAACTCACGAGGAACGACAACTTCAGATCGATGAACTAGACGAGTGGAAGAACATTTAAATGAGAAACTAGGAATACACGAAGTAGAACCAATGCCACTCCATGGGACAAACAAATTTAAGATCGGAGATCAGGTATTGTTGAATAAAATAAACCCTTGAATTCCCATGTCAGACCTGAATACAAATGAAGAGACCCCCCTTTTGAAGTGCTGAATATCCTCCCATACGGAACAGTCGAGGTAACTAATCCCAAGTTTGGCACTTTTAAGGTAAACACTACTCGGCTCAAACTATACAGTAATCATAGAACTGATAGCAGGGGTGAGGAGTTTCAACTCCTCAAACCACCATGAATACGCGAATGAGAGGTAAGTCTAGCTTAAGACTTTAAACGAGCGCTTCTCGGAAGGCAACCTGAACACTAACCCCATTAATTTTCATATCTTTATTTTTATTTTTTTTACTTTTAGCACCTAACTACAAACTAACCAAATTAATGAAGCGCAGTTTTCCCTACCAGACGGCCTTGCACACGGTCGTGGCTGTGGTCGTGTAGACACATGAATTTGTGCACCGGTGCGGTAGAGATCGTGCGAAAACAGGACAAAATTTTCCCCAAGCCACGGGCTCCGACTAAAGGCCATGGCTGTACGATAGGGTCGTGGTCGACACTGATTCCTCAAACATGAGTGTGGCGACCTACACACGGACATGGGAGAAACGAATGAAGCTTGGCACGGCCGTGCGAGACGGTCGTGTGGGACAACACACCAACAACACATGAGCGTGGGCCGCATACCAGGCATACCAAAACCCTAATTTTTGACACACACGGGTTGAAAATGAATCACACGGGCGTGTTACATGCCTGTGTGCCCCTTATTCTATATAAACCTTTCACTATTCATTATCTCCTTCACTCAAACCCTATGTAACGCCCCGAATTTGGGCCTAGAAGAATTGGGCCTATTGGGCTTTGGGCTTTGAATTTTAGAAATTTTTTTTAAGTGAGAGAGAAAAATGATAATTGGCATATGGGCTTTGAGGATTAATGAATTTGGAGTGTCTAGGGGTGTTGGAGATGTCCTGGGATCAAGTAAGGGTAAAGGAAAAATTTTGGTTTTAGCCTTAGGGAATAGTGACTTCAGTTAGTAGGCCTTTTTAATAAATGAAGAAGAAATAGGACACAAATGGGCTTGTGGTCCAATGGCAAGTGGCGTAACTTGGGGAGCTATAAGGTGGCGTGTTGTCAGCTGAGGAGGTCCAAGGTTCGAGCATTAGGTGTTGTATTTTTAGAGTGTTTTATTTTGTATAGGTGGACGACCAGAGTTGTGTTGAATATGAACTCTTGCGTTGGAGTGTTTGAGTGGTAAGGGGAATTGGTATTGGAGGGAAATTCGGATAAGGCTAAGGTGTTATCAGGGAGAAAAGTTAGGAGCTGAGAAGTGTGAAGAGTTGGTGCCGTTTTGGGAAGTGGAGAGTGTATAAATTCAGCTTAGGAGGGTAGATGAGTGCCGTTTAGGGGGTATTACGAATTTTCATTGTGTCTTTCGGCATTTGGAGAGTTTTGCATATAGGTCACTCTTTCTTTTCTTTACAGAATACCTTTGAAAGGTTCCTTGGGTTTTCCATTACATTTCTTTTTCTCCCCCTTAGCCGAATTCTTCCATTTGCCGAAATTTTGGTTTTCTCTCTAGTCGAATTCCCCATACATTCTCTTCTTAAATTCCTTCTCTTGTTCACCTTTAGTCCTAGCTGATCACTTATCCCCTTCTTCTCCCTATTGGTGCTGAATTGTCTCTGTCACCATACTGATCTCGAAAGCCAAATTCATGCCGCAGGACCGAAAGCAGATTTGGTAAGTATTCGGTTAACCTCTTTTGTATGCTTTGCTAAAAGCCGAAAGGCTATCTAACTTCTCATCATCGTTAACCTTGTATTAACAAGGGTAGGGTTCAGAGATCGCAAGCGTGGTAAGGATCGTTAGCAAAGTGGTAAGTGTACTCATCTCAGTTATGGATTAATGGATGGCCGAATGTAGGTATGGCCTATAGGGGTGACTTATGTGAGAAATGAGTCACACTATTTTGATGAAATATGTGTGAATACAGATCTAGGGAACACTTGCGATTAATAGCTAAGGAAGGGCTATTAGAACCCGGTGGCACACGGTAAGGTTACGGTAAGGTTTCATCTTTTGAGTAAATAATTTGATTAAGTATGAGTGGTTGATTGAAGGTTGGTTGGTTGTAGGTTCAAGACTAAGGATAGAATAGCACGTCGCGGTAACCAGGTGTGTACAAACACTATGCACACACGAAATCGACAATGCCGAAAAGCCGAAAGTGGCTAAATGGGCCCGGTGGGCCCTAAGGCTAAGTTTGATGAAATGGATTAATTTGATTATATGAATTGGGTTAGGCATGCATGTTACATGATCTGGATTTGTTTTGGGCCTAATGGGTCATGTGATTGAGATTTGGGCCTAGTGGGCCATAAAAATGTGATGTGACCATAATGGGTTATATGAACGTGAAATGGGTTGATGGGCTTTATGGGGTCGTAGACTAGTATGCTAGGGTTTTATGGACTTTAGGCTTAGTACTGAATAACTCTTAAACCGCTTAAGACTTTCTAATAATTAAACATATTCGTGGACAAGTCACTAGGTTAAAGTGTGGTAATGGGCATGTGCATGTCTAGGATTGGATCTAGGGAGAGCTTGGTACTTAAGGGTCCCTAGCGGCCCACCTCCTCTTCTCTGGAATCCTACCTGGTGCATAGTGTCTATTCACTTTAGCCGCAAATACTTGTTAATGGGCCAAAGTTCATAACTAAAACCCGAGAGGAACCAAATACCCCTGATTTGGAAATTACCAAAATATCTTTAGATTTGTAAAATTACTAAAATACCCCTAATTTAGAAATTATCGAAATATCCTTATATTAGTAAAATTACTAAAATACCCTTGATTTGGAAATTACCATATTACCCTTAGATTTGTAAAATTACTAAAATACCCCTAATTTGTAAAATTACCAAAATACCCCTGATTTGCAGAATTAACAAAACATCCCTAATTTACAACATCTCCAAAATACCTCTGTTTTTCAACATTACCTGAATACCCCTATAGAGTAGATTTACAGAAATACCCTTGGGTTGTGAAATGATGAAAATACGATATTTTGTAAATACCCCTATGAGTTTTGTGGATATTACTAATGTGCATGTTTCAATCATACGATATTTTGTTTAGGATGCATATGGGTAGGAATTATGGTACAGAGGAAGATTTGAGGATCGCATAGTCGCTTGACGACCATGGATCCACTAGTGGCTTTAAGCCCATTATATGATCAGCAGCTTTGCTGCCACGTTGAATAGTACCGCTGTGAGTGCTACCTTTGGTGTGTAAAGCATGGGTGGATCAATTTAGAAATCCCCACAGGTGTGTAGGGTTGGAAGGGAAATGGTGTGTAGCGGATGGACTTTTGGGGAGGGTTTTACATTACCTTGTTTTGCATATAATATGATTTGATATGTTATGATATGAGGTCATTGTGGGCTAAGGCCAAGACCACCGATTTTGATAGGGCTTAGGCCCAATATGAATATTTGTATGTTGATTTGATTGCCAAGGATTGTACACACTGAGTTTCGAAACTCACACCCTTTATTTAATGTTTCAGGTTATCCTCAGTAAATGGCTCGACGTGGGAGAGGACTCGGAGATGGTCACACTACAAGATAATTAAATTTTTATTTACTTATTTCAAAAGACATAGTTTTAATTATTTATTTTCGTTGGATGTAATAAAGCCTTGTACTCTGATTTGACTTTAGGTTTTGGGATGTTGTTTTCAACTGTTTACTTAAATTTTAAACCTAAGTAAATTTCATATGTTTAAACTTGGTTTCTGAAATACTTAAAATAATGGGCTTTTATCATTACTTAACAAGACTCAATGATGAAAGAGCTTTTGGGCCTTAAATTGTTAATTAGCAAAATCGTTTCGAAATTGGGCCTTTAATGTGACATTCTGAATTTGGGCCTAACTTCTAGGCCAGGTTTGAGGTGCTACACCCTAGCCCTTCTTCCACCACCAGTCACACAAATCGCCACCCTTAATCCCTCTTCCCCTATTCCAACCACCACTATGACTAAAGGCAAGCCCAACACCACACTCTTATGTTAAAAAGACGAAAAGATCCTGGCAAGGTCGCCCCGTACATAATCACTCTTCATAAGTTCACGCCGGTGGCTTCATTCACCCAACAACACAAGAATCTTTAAATCTGTTCATTTGTTCTTTTTCCTTTCTCTTCTTCTTTATTTTCCTTCCCTTTATCTTTCTTATCTTTAATTTTTATTATTACATTTTGATTTCTTTGATTTAGGTTCTAAAGGTTTCTTGGGAATCACCACACCATGACCAAGACCACTGCCAACTCAAGGAATCCATCCAAAATTCAGGAAGTTTCACTTCTCCCTATCTCTTATGATTTCATGCTATATGTTTTTTGTACATTAAGGGCAATGTACATCTTAAGTGTGGGGAGGGGGTGAATTCTAGAAGTTTCTAACTTTTTGCATTATTCTCAAATCCCTGTCTTTTCTTTCTCATATCACTATTAGAACAAATTCTAATTGATTTATGATTTTTATTGATATGTCTTGAATTAAAACATAGGCGGTTGTGCATTGATTGTTTAAACTTGAAGGCTTTAAAGAATCAAGCATGATGAGTTGATTTTTGAAAATTAAAAATTTGCTAGGTTATTTCCCCAAAGTTTAGGTGTTATCTTGAAATTTAAAGTTCACAGGGTTAACATCAAAAACCAATAATTTCTGTGAGATTTTGAGCCTTTAGAGAATACATTCTTTCATGCTCACTTTTATTGTTGATTTGAGTGAGTTAATATTGATCTATTATTCTAGAACTTGCTTTGATTATACATGTCGAGACCACACTTTTTTATATACTGAGATGATAAAGACACCTAGGATCTAACCTACTTACTTCCCAAAAAGCCTACCTTCATGTTTAACCCTTAGTGAACCCCATTGAGCCTAACAAACCATTCATTGATTTAACCTTAATATTAACCCAAAACTTACTCTTTTTGATTCATTAAGAATTTTTCTTTCCTATTAACCTTTTTTATCGAGATTTGATTTGAAAAAGCTACTCAACTATGTTCTATATTTCAGTTGCTAAAGTTCTTTCTTAGTATTGTAAATGATTTGTTCTTAAAAAAGTTGAAAATATATCCATTATTAGTTCTATGTTTTTTATGAGCTTAAACAGTAAATCTCACATCTTTAGAAAAAGCTCGTATTATTAAATTTTTCATTATTAGTCTATTTTTCTAGTTAGGTAATTTATCAATTCAATCTCAATTCTAACCTCCTTTTTTAGCCTATGACCACACCCCTTAACCAAGCCACGTTACAACCCATTTTAAAAGACCTTTTGATCAATGTATCATCTCAATTTATAGTGGTGGAGATTTGATTTTCATGCAAGCCTATGGTAATAACTTTTCATGTTGACTATTGAGTGCTTAAATTTTGTCCCTTAAATACTTAGAGCGATTTGAGTGAATCCTTAGTGAGGATGTTAACTCTGTGATGTTTTGAATCCAAGGTAATTACTTAGATAGGGGGGGAATACATATGTTTTCCATGAATAAAATGCTCAACTTGGATCGTTTAAAAATCTGATGTTCTTTTAGTTGAATTCTTGATGTATGATTACCTATGGATTATTTCGAAATATTATTGATAGGAATTATAAGTTGAGAAGAATAAATTTTAATTGTCAGTTGAGAATTTTGCTTGAGGACAAGTAAATGTTTAAGTGTGGGGGTATTTGATAAACCGTAATATATAAAAATTTTAATCCCACATTTGACATACTTTTGGATGATTTATCCCTTTAATTGTGGAATTTGATGCTCCTAATCCTTTAATTTCATGTTTTATACTTAGGAGAGCATAGAAAGATGAAAAGAACGAGAAACAGGCCAAAAACAGAGATGGAATGTTTCCAAACTCATGAAAGATCAAGTTTCCATGGAATGTTTTTCTGAATATTATTAAGCATGTTGATAATAAATTGAGTTTAATTAAAGTAATTGTCCTAGTTTATTTATGTTATAATTGTTGCAAATTGTGTTTAATTTTACTAAAATCTATTTCATTCGTAGAGTTTGCATACTAAGGATAATTTGCATTAGGGATCATTCCATTTAGTTTAATATATTTTAATCACCACTTCTCAACTATATTGTGTTTTTATTTACCAAATTGTTTATATAATTTTACAAATTAAGTGACTTAGCACAAATACAATCCCTGTGGAGACGATAACTCGATACTTACTTATTACTTGATAACAACTGTGTACACTAGCACAAACCTACGCGTTACACAATATGTAGCCAAAGCTATTATAATCTCGCACACTAAGTTCCTTACATAGCCGAAGCTATCTCGGTCTCGCACATTAAGTGCCATATATAGCCGAAGCTATTCCGAATCGCACACTAAGTGCCATATATAGCCGAAGTTATCTCGAATCGCACACTAAGTGCCATATATATATCTGAATCATCGTAAAGAATGACTATAATCTCATATACACAATTTATGCAATATCAAAGCATTTAAAGCATAATTGTAAAAATGCTTATTACATACGAACTTACCTCAGATGTTAAAACGGTGAATCGAGTCGATTAGTCGATAACTTTAGTTTTTCCCCGTTCTAAATCTGAATTCCTCCTTTCTTGATCTAAATGAATTCAAAATTAACTTATTTAACCAACTATTCATTCAATTTAATCCAAAACCCACTTTAAAACACATTTACACTTTTGCCCCACATATTTCACATCTTTCACAATTTAGTCCTTATTTCATAAAATCACAAATTAGTGAAATTCCAAATATACCCATGCTATCCGAATTACCAATATGCCCCTAACAGCCCATAATTTTCATTTATTTCACGTTCTAACCACTAACTTTACACATTTCTCAATTTAATCCCTATTTTGCATTTTTACTAAAAATCACTTAACAAAACTTGTATATCTATCAACAAGCATTCAAAATCTATCAAGAAACTTTAAAACACATGCTTATTCATCAATGGCAACATCTAAATCTTTGACTGTTTTACAAATTAGTCCCTGGGCTAGCATGACCTAGCTGCACCGATCTCAAAAATGTAGAAACCATTAAAAACGGGACAAAAATCGTACCTTAATGAGCAATTTAACGAAGGCCGAATGTAAAACCTAAAAGAATGGTTTTCTTCTCTTTATAACTGGTTGAAGATGATGATATTAGGTGATGGTTTCATTTTTTTATTTATTTTAACTTAATTTACCAAATTACATTTTTAACCTTAATTAATAAACATATAAATGTAACACCCCTAACCCGTAATCATCGCCGATTTAGGGTTAAAGGCGTTACCGAAAAATTGAAATCTTTGACTGACATTTCATAGCAAAATCTGACAAATCACATCAAAGTGTCTCTTTAATAGGTCAACGATACGTTAAACATACTTTAGAATAGGGCTAGGACTAAATCAAACACGTACAGAAATTCTTAGAAATTTAAAAATTTTTCTAAGTTACAGAGGTCACATGCCCGTGTGGGCAAGCCGTGTGCCTCCCACGGCCTCAGACACGCCCGTGTGTCTAAGTTGTGTCAAAATAGGACATACATACTGACTTGTCCACAGGGCCACATAACACGCCCGTGTGCCTCACCCGTTGTCGCTACTGACTTGCACCACACGGCCAGTCACACGCTCGTGTGTCCAGCCCGTGGTCGACTCTGACTTGATTGAAATTCAACCACGAGGGACAAGGTCGAGCCACACACCCGTGTGCTCGACTGTGTGGGCAATTATAGGCCATTTTCAAGGCCAAATTGCCACCCACACGTTGGGTCATCCCTACAAGCACAATTAGGCATCAATCCAAGCATAATAGGCAACCAAATCATACCTAAATATTCATCATTTCTAACTACTTATGAGCTCAACAATCATACCAACTTATAAGCCATTTAGCTCAACTTATTCACAAATATTTCTAAACATAACTCATCCATAACTTACCATTATTATGACCATTTTATTTGCCATCAAGCCATACCAAAACATGCATTATAGGATATGACTAGTCATTCATAACACAACCATTTATCTAGTCATATCACATAGCTATGTACATATCTCAAACATATCCCCAAAATAACTAGCCTATACATGCCATATTTAGTTATGTACACATTCAAAAGTACTAAAATAAATTTGCGTAGTGTGATGACAATCCTCGACGATCCCCGAGCCTTTAATAACTTTGATGATCTGTAAAACAGAGTAGTCATACATAAAGTAAGCTTTCAAAAGCTTAGTAAGTCGTATAAAAATAAACTTATCATAAAACCATTCATAAGCATAGCAATTTAAATTCATTAACATATCTTTATTTCAAGCACATAGATATCTCTTTGGCTCAATTTGTTTGCCATTGCTTACCAACACATCATATTTTAAGCATCTCTTTTGCTCATATCTCAAAAATACATATATCTCAAATATTCCTTTGTAATAATGCACATACTTACTCACCTTTGATGCTTATACAAAGTATACATATCAACGTACCTGAAACGGATATATAACTCAAATAGTCATTCATCTCTCGGACTTGCCCGTTGAACCGTTCGAAACTAAATAGGATACTCAGAATGCTCAGAATAGTCGTACAATGCCAACGTCCCGGATGTGATCTTACATGTAACCAAATATCGATGCCACTGTCCCAGACAGGGTCTTACACGAATCAATAAGATGCTAATGTCCCAAACATGGTCTTACACGTAAATCCCATATCGATGTCAACGTCCCAGACGTGGTCTTACACGAAATCTCGAATCAATGACAACGTCCTAGATGTGGTCTTACATGATATCACATATCGGACACCTATGTCATGACATATATAATCCTACCTATTCCTAGGTTCATACGGGGCTTCTCGAACTTTGATACATTGTCTATACTATCTTGGATTTTAAGCATTCATCATCTCATATACATTCATCATGATAAGTTTTCATATGAACATACATATATCAATGTAAATACATTTATTTGTATATAGACTTACCTCGGATTCGGATATCAAAAACAGACTCGACTACTCAATTACTTTCAATTTCCCGTGATCTAAATTCGTTTTCTTCGGTTCTTGGTCTATACATATTCAAAGTTAACTCATTTATTCACTAACTCATTCAATTAAATCAAAAAACACCTATTTAGGCCAGTTTCCAAATTAGCCCTCATATTTTCACATTTTGACATTTTAGTCCTTATTTCACAAAATCACAAAATATATAAAATCTCATGATACCCATGCATAGCCAAATTTTACTCATGCTCATCTAAGTCCATATATTTCATTTATTTCAGAATTTAGTCCCTCAAAATATTATTTTCTTAATTAAGTCCAAATTACTCAAATTAACCAAAAAAGACAAACTATGTTAATCCATCACATATTTTTCATATTTCATCTTCAAACATCAAAAAATTCATGTGTTCATCAATGGCACATTTAAAAACTTTCATCAATTCACAAAATTGAAGCATGGGTTTTGAAGAACACGAAGCAACGATTACAAAAACATAGAAATTATCAAAAACTGAACAAAAACATACCTTGAATCAAACCAAAAGCTAGTCGAAACCTAGCTTATTCTTTCCTTTCTTTTCTTTGATGTTTTTGGTCAAGAAGATGAGTAAAAATGGCCATTTCTAATGTTTTGTTTTATTTTATTATCATTATTAATCAATTTACAACATTAACCTTTATTAAACCATTATAAATTCCACTAACCTATTACATTAATGTCCATCCATAATTCATATGGTCAAATTGCATTATAAGGACCCCACATTTATAAAGACATGAAACTTAAGTGCTTTTAACATGTAACATGCAAATTTTGTATCTTTCACAATTAAGTCCTTATGCCAAATTAAACACACAAATGAACAAATTATTTCACAAAACTTTCACACATGCTTAATCATATACTGCAGAGATAGAAAATAATATTAAAATATTTTTCTAACTCGTATTTGTGGTCTCGAAACCACTATTCTGACTAGGGTCTAAACCGGACTGTTATAATAAATCACTTAAAGCTTGTCCATCTGTGTCCACTCACAATTAAAATGGTCTAATTACAATATAAGGACCTTAACTTTAAGGTTCTATAGGTATTAGACACCTTTAGCTATTAGAACTCAAGTTTTACGCTTTATGCTATTTAGTCCTTTTTTATCGAATTAACCAACCAAACGATAAAATTTCTAAACTAAACTTTCACACAATCATATATTCATGCTATAGACATTAAAATAATAATAAAATATTTTGACATCAGATTTTTCGTCCCAAAACCACAATTCTGATATGACTAAAAACGGCCTGTTACAATATTACATGGTCGAATCGTAGTACAAAAAGACAGCATGTATTAGTAGATGAACCTAAACGTGTCCATAGTCTAATCGAAAATGAGCAAACCGATAAAAATATTAATATGTCATCTATCAAGTCCAATTGGGGAGATGCCTTGTCTTGGGCATCGAAACGGTTGAATCCTAGTAGATAAAGACATAGATGTGACTGATTGGACTAACAATTCACTAGGCAAGACCCAGATAGAATAGATCTTGAGTCTATTTATGGATTTATTTACTTGTGACGTTCATAGAGTGGCATACCTAAATCTTTCGTGGATGGCAAACTATGTACGTGTGACTCTAACACTTTGATGTAAGTAAAAGCCTGAGTTTAATAGACAAGGAACCGAAAACTGGTGCATTGTGTGTACGACTTTTACGGTATGTATCATCATTCACAATATTAGAATTCATAGCCCAACACATGGGTAAATTATATCCTCTCATTAACATTACATGGTTGATGAAAAGTAAATGTGGCCATGGGTCATCGTCTTTCTGATGGATGAATTGATCACTATTTGATAGTGATTAACTTTTCATGAAGGACGATGTAACAGTTACCATGAAATAAAATAGGATCATATTGGGAGAATGAATATTATCCCAAAGAGATTAAGGATATAGCCCATACAATTAATATTACAGTTAAAATAAAGTGTATGAGGTTTTACACACCTGATAACATGCAATACAACGCTTTCTATGTCGATACTATCATCAACCAAAACTACTGTTATTTGTCTACTATTCTGCTCAGAAGCCGGCCCACAACCCGGGGGCCAATCTCGAACAGCGGACACCGCGCGCTTCTTGAACTTTGAGGCTGGGGCTATGGGCCCAACACCTTCCTTTGCTTGGCTAGCGTTTGAGTCCATGAAAAAGATTTTGGTCAATAGACCGAATTAAAGTATTGAAAAAAGAACAAATAAGAATATATGCTCAAAACGCAAAGATCCCTTACCTAGATCGACAAATCCCGAAGATTAAATGACTTGGATTAAGGAACCAATTGAGTACCTAAGTCGACTAAATCCGAATGTCCCTTAACACCCTTCAATCACAGATCAGATACCGAAAGAACGCGAAGACAAAGCCCCTCTAAGATCAAAGAGAATCTGATTGACAAAGTTGTGGAACAGAGTGACGGCAATCCACTGAACAAAGAACGAAAGATAAAGGTGGGCACTCAAGGAAGATTCAGCCAAGAAGAAATATAGAAAGAATAAGAACAATGGATGCTTCGACTTTGAAAAAAAAAACTGTGAGAAGGTGAGGGATATGTTTCGATAAATAAAGGACAAGAAGAGAGGCTTAAGAGATTCGGCTAAAGCAAGATGAAATCAAAGAGATGAATGGGAGTAATGGAAGATTTGGTCAAGAAGAAGAAAAGAAGAATGAGGTTTCGGCTTTAGGTAATCCAAATGAGAAGAAAGAAATGAGAAGTAGAGAGGATGACAGGAGTTTCAGCTAATCAAAGAAAAGATTCAAAAGTTATCAAAAAGAAGAACACCAAGTGCTGAAAGGGAAAAGAGCTCTCAAACTTGGCTACTAGACACCTCCAAAAATTCGGCACCTACAAACCAAAACCGAAAATGAACTTTGAGAACTTAAATGCCTATGACCATAATTGAAATTCGGCACACCCTAAACAAGCCAGAACCGATTCCTACACTCCCCCCAAGCATTCAAAATTCGGCCACTACCTTCACCACAAGCTAATCCCTTACTTTTCTCCTTAATCCACTCCTGATCACTCATTCGAAATAGTTTGAATGATTCATACTCCTCTTTCTTCTCTCAGCCACATATTTGAATTATTTGACTCAATCAACTCTCTCCTCTTGAAGTATCCTAGCCGAACTCTACCTCTGTTCCGCTTGACACCAAAAAGAATTCCAAAATGAGCACCATGCGACTTGAACCTGCTCCCTCTCTGCTCCCTTGTGGTGTCACCTACCCAAACCTTAAGAGGCGCCTCCTTGCCTCTTTCCCACTGACTTTCTTGTTTCTTCCAACACAAGTAATATCCCTTAAGTCCTGACTCAGCTAGCTCTCCACTAAAGTACCCAAAAAAAAAGAATTTTGGCCAAGGCTTCGGCTTAACCTCGAGCCTTTCTTGGACCCCAAACACCCTAAACTAACACATTAAGCATAGCGTACACACAGAAACACATCAAATGCAAAGCCCCCTAATTCAGGATATTACAGTTCTACCCCTTTAAAGAAATTTCGTCCTCGAAATTACCTGATCAAAAGAGATGTGGGTATTGCTGCCGCATTGCGTCCTCTGGTTCCCACATAGCTTCCTCTGAACCGTGGTTTCACCACAAAACCTTAACCAACGGATCCGTGTTTCTCCGCAATACCTTAACGTCATATTCCAAGATCCGCACTGGTTCTTCTTCAAAAGATAGATCAGGCCTTACTTCGATTTTTTCTACTGGCACGACATGAGATGGATCTGAACGGTAGCGTCTTAACATCGAAACGTGAAACACATCATGGATCTGACTTAACTCTGAAGGTAGCTCGAGCTGATAGGCTACTGGTCTGTCACGCTTTAACACATGATAAGGGCCGATGAACCTGGGGCTTAGCTTACCCTTCCGTCCAAACCTTAGAACCTTCTTCTACGGTGAAACCTTTAAGAAAACCTTGTCACCCACTGCAAATTCTATGTTCTTACGCTTCAGATCAGCATAGGACTTCTGCCTGTCCGAAGCTTCCTTCAATCGAGTCCGAATTAACTTAACCTTATCTTCCGTTTCAGAAACCAATTCTGGACCCAACAACTGACGCTCGCCTAACTCTGTCCAACAAGTAGGAGTGCGACATTTCTGACCATACAATGCTTCATACGGTGCCATCTGAATACTAGATTGGTAGCTATTATTGTACGCGAGTTCTGCCAACGGTAGAAATTCTTCCCAACTACCTCTGAAGTCTATGACACAGCCTCTCAACATATCTTCCAAGATCTGAATTACCCTCTCCGACTGTCCGTCAGACTATGGATGAAACGCTATGCTGAAACCTAACTTTGTACCCAACACTTGATGCAACGCCTTCCAAAATCTCGACGTAAACCTAGGGTCCCTGTCTGAGATGATAGACACCGGTACCCCGTGCAACCTTACGATCTCTGCTACATACAACTTAGCCAATTTCTGTAGAGAGTAGTCGACACGAACTGGTATGAAATGGGCAAAATTCATCAATCGATCGACAATTACCCATACCGAATCCTTCTTAGTAGGCGTAAGGGGTAGCCCACTAACAAAGTCCATAGTGACCCTCACCCAATTCCACTATGGAATTTTCACCGGCTGCAATAGGCTCGAAGGCAACTGATGCTCCGCTTTAATCTGCTGACAAGTTAAACATTTTCCCACAAATTCGGTAACCTCACGCTTCAATCCAGGCCACCAAAACTGTCCATGCAGATCCCAGTACATCTTACCTCCTCCAGGATGCATAGCGTAAGGGCTACTATGTGCCTCCTGAAGAATCATCTGCCTCAGCTCCACATCCTTCGGCATGTAAATCTCCTCACAAAAACACAAAACCCCATCGTTGTTCAAACTATAATCTTCTACTACACCATTCCGTACCTGCAAAAGTCGAGTGCTCAAAATATCATCCGATAACTGTTTCACTTTAATCTGATTCACCCACGTCGATTTCACTTGGAGCTCAGCTAATAGGCATCCGTCATCGTACAAACTAAGATTGGCGAACATTACTCTTAAGTCAGATATTACCTTCCGACTTAACGTATCTGCTACCACGTTAGCCTTACCCGGATGGTATTCGATCGAGCAGTCATAATCTTTTAACAACTAAATCCACCTTCGCTGCGTTAAATTCAACTCTTTCTGAGTTAGAAGATACTTCAAACTCTTATGGTCGGTGTAGATAACAGACTTCTCTCCATATAAATAATGCCTCCAGACCTTCAGGGCAAAGACTACCGCAGCCAACTCCAAATCGTGCGTGGGATAGTTACTCTCATGCGGTCTTAACTGCCGAGACGCATACGCAACAACCATCCCATCCTGCATCAACACATATCCTAACCCCGTTTGTGAAGCATCACAATAAACCACGAACTCCTTTCTGGCCTCAGGCTGAATCAACACTAGAGCCTCTGTCAAAATCCTTTTCAGCTTCTCAAAACTTTCCTGTTGTTTGTCAGTCTAAACAAAAGGTACCCTTTTCCTCAACAGCTTGATTAAAGGTGCCGTAATTAATGAGGACCCCTCAACGAACCTTTGGTAATACCCAGCCAGACCAAGAAAACTCTGGATTTTTGCCGCAGACTTAGGCGACTTCCAGTCCAACACAGCTTCAATTTTTCAGGGATCAACTCTAATCCCCTCTGTCGACACAACATGGCCCAGAAAAGTAACTTCACTAAGCCAAAATTCGCACTTACTGAATTTGGCGTACAACTGTTTCTCCCTCAGGATTTGCAAAACTACTCGAAGATGCGAATCATGCTCCTCCTCTAACCTTGAATAGACCAAGATATCATCCATAAATACCACAACAAATCGGTCCAGGTAGGGTTGGAATACTCGGTTCATCATGTCCATAAACGCTGTTGGCGTATTGGTCAACCCAAACGGCATCACCAAGAATTTGTAATGACCATAGCGAGTCTTGAAAGCTGTCTTATGAATATCCGCTTCCTTGACCTTAAGCTGATGATATCCTGACCTCAAATCTATCTTTGAGAAGACTGAAGCCCCCTTCAATTGATCGAACAAGTCGTCAATCCTCGACACCGGGTATTTGTTCTTAATCGTCAACTTGCTAAACTGACGGTAATCAATGCACATACGCATTGATCCATCCTTCTTCTTAACGAATAGCACTGGTGCTCCCCAAGACGATACATTCGGTCGGATAAAACCCCGATCTAACAGTTCCTGAATCTGAGCTTTCAACTTCACTAACTCCTTCGGCGCCATTTTATATGGGGCAATAGACACTGGCGCTGTTCCCAAAAGAAGATCAATACCAAACTCAACTTCGCGATCCGGAGGTAATCCCGGAAGCCCTTCTGGGAAAACATCAGAAAATTCTTTCACCGTTGCAACATCCCCTACAGTTAGCTCCTTGGCTTCTAGAGCCCGAACAAAAGTTAAGAATGCCTTACATCCTTTCCTCACCATTCTTTCTGCCCTTAAAGCAGACACTACATTTGACAAACAGTTCCTCCTTTCACCTATCACTAAAACTTCATCATCCTCAGGAGTTATTCACACCATACGCTTGGCTGCATAATCCAAATTCACTTGATATCTCACCAGCTAGTCCATACCTAAGATCAAGTCGAACTCCCCGAATGGCAATTCCATCAGATCAGCCGGAAAAACTACCCCTTGAACTTCTAGAGGTACATCCCTATAAAGTTTGTTCACCACTACAGATTGTCCTAACGGGCTAATTATAATCATTTCCCTAGAAGTAATCTCAGAGTCTATGCTTAAAGTTCCAAATACCATACTAGCAACATAAGAATATGTCAACCCAATATCAATCAATGCAGAAAAAGGCAATCCAAAAATTAGGAACATACCGGTTATTATATCCAGCGCATCACCCTTCTCTCGGCATCTAGCTGCATAGACTAACCCCGACTATCTGGCATCAGTGCTCCCTGTACCTCTGCCTGGTGTTCCACGGCCTCGACCGAAACCATTACCTTCTCTGGCTAGACCATGACCTCTCTGCGGTTGCTGACCACCTCTACCCGGCTGAGCATAACCCTAACTTCATCGCCCCACACCCGCTTCGTGGGCGGGCTCTAACCGATGATCGATGGACCCACACACAAAACATCTTCTGTTACTCGTCCAACACTTGCCCACATGATATTTACCACATCGAACACACCTCTGAGGCTGACTATCAACAACAGATCTCAAAACTCGATTCCGCCCATCCAACCTAGGTCTTTTCTGAAAATGTCCAGCTGAACCCTGACGATCCAAAATTCCTTTTATTTCTACCTCTATCTATATCCTGATTCTGGTTTTCGGACCGCTTCACTTCCTCGGCTATCTTAGCCTTTTCCACTAAAATAGCAAATTCAGTTTCTCGTTGTGGAGCTATCAACACTCGCAAATCATCCTTTAGACCATCTTCAAATCGAATACAACACTCATGGTCTGTGGCCACTATCCTCCGGGCATAATGACTAAGACGTAAGAATTCTGCTTCATATTTAGCCACCAATTCATTTCCTTGAACCGAATTCAGAAATGCCCTACGCTATGCATCCACATAACTCGATTCAATATACTTACTCTGGAATGCCGACTTGAAGAAATCCCAGGTAATGCGGTCAGCCACTGAACCATCCCTGACCGTTAGCCACCATTGATACGCCTCACCCCGCAGAAGAGGCACAACTCCTTTCAACTTCTCCTCCATCGTAAAATCAAGATCATCCATGATACGCTCTACTGCTTCTAGCCAATACTCAGCTATATTCGGAGCTACACTCGATACGCCACTAAACATTTCCGCTCTATTGGCTCGAAGTCGTTCAGACACAGATTTTCGAGCCCTAGATCCTATGCTCGCTCCAACAACCCTCTCCAAGACCCGTAACATCGCCTGAGACACCGTATCGTCCCTGCCCGTTTGATCCTGAAAATCTGTTTCCGCAGCTAGCGGTACTGGCATCTCATTTCCTGACCCACGTCCTGAATCCGAGGGTTCAAACCCAACACCTCTACCACGGCCGCGTACAGTACGTCCACATCCCCTAGTATTCATGGCTACCGATACGCCTTTATCTGATTAAAAGTTTTATGAATTAGTACTTTCTTTCACTGTTTTATACCGAGCAATCTTATGAGGAGCAGTATTAATAGTAGTTCTCGCGAGTTCGTATTTATATCTAGAGGGTTCAGTTTCTAAAGTCTGAATCTCTTAATGCTAGTAACCACATTCATTCAATCAAATAAGCATTTCATGCATACATCACCAAAAGTTAGAACACTTACCTGCGTAGATCGGGTGCCGGTAGACTCGGATGCCATATTTCAATCAAAATATTTTCTCTAATTAACATTCATATCGATTTTATAAAACATTATTGAACCCATGAACCCATTTCACAGCTAAAGTTTTACAACCTAGGCTCTGATACCAAAATTGTAACACCCTAAACCTGGCCTAAACATTACGACCGGATCAGGCATGTCACAGGGTAAAGTAAAAATGAATTTTGTTGAGTTTAGGAAAATACCATAAGTTTGGAAACTTTTCGATTAAGGTGATGTCTTGAAAACGGTGATTTGTAGTTTAAGAAAAATTTCCAATTGATGATAATCGAATATTCGTTATATTTGTTGGTACTTGAAAGAAAACAATTACTTTATAATACTCGAATTTTTGAAATCCCCATTTCACTTTCAGTATTAAATTTGCATAGTGTCAAATTTTAAATAAATAATAAATAAATAAAAACCAAATCTAAACTTAGAAAGGCCTTATTACATAACAAAAATCCCCAATTAAAAGTAAAATAAAGCAGGAATCAAGTTTACGAAAAGAAAAGACTTCATGGCCTCCACGAGTCCGCCTTGGCTCCCATATCCACGATCTACTGATTACCTGAAAGGTTAAGTAAGAGGTGAGTCATCGAGACTCAGTGTGTAAATCCCCTATAACACATAAATGACTTGAGGCCCACAATCGCATATTGGGCCTTAGCCAACCCAAGATGATAAAAAAATTAAATGAATGCATCATGTCCTGGCCCAAACCTAGTTTTCCATCCTCTACACGCCAACCCATACCAGCCCATCACACCGTGGGGATTTCTACAATCAACCCTCCATCCGCTGCACGCCATTTTGACAGTCATGCTGTCAGTCATAATGCCGATCACTAGGTGACCAAAATAATATAACGTGGCTTAGCCACCGATCACTATGTAACCAAATAATCAAGCACTTCCCCTTAAACATCATATCCATATCCCATGCATAACATACATGTCATAATGAATGCAACATGCTATCAACAAGGTAATAGATTACCACATACATCCATACACGCAAGAAAAATGCTATAATCACGTACTTGGCATTCCAAGCCTTACCCACAAGGGTATCACGAATGTCTACACAGCCTTTTCGGGCTTTCTAGCCCATACAATTAATATTACAGTTAAAATAAAGTGTATGAGGTTTTACACACCTGATAACACGCAATACAACGCTTTCTACGTTGATACTATCGTCAACCGGAACTACTGCCATTTGTCTACTATTCTGCTCAGAAGCCGGCCCACAACCCAGTGGCCAATCTCGAACAGCAGACATCGAGCTCTTCTTGAACTTTGTGGCTGGGGCTATGGGTCCAACCCCTTCCTTTGCTTGGCTAGCATTTGAGTCCATGAAAAAGATCTTGGTCAATAGACCAGATTAAACTATTGAACAAAAAACAAATAAGAATATATGCTTAAAGTGCAAAGATCCCTTACCTAGATCGACAAATCCCAAAGATTAAAAGACTTGGATTAAGGCACCAATTGAGTACCTAAGTCGACTAAAACCTAATGTCCCTTAACACCCTTCAATCAAAGATTAGATGCCGAAAGAACGCGAAGACAAAGCCCCTCTATGATCAAAGAAAATCCGATTGACAAAGTTATGGAACAGAGTGACGGCAATCCACTGAACAAAGAACGAAAGATGAAGGTGGGCACTCAAGGAAGATTCGGCCAAGAAGAAATATAGAAAGAATAAGAACAATGGATGCTTCGGCTTTGAAAAAAAATTATGAGAAGGTGAGGGATATGTTTCAACAAATGAAGGACAAGAAGAGAGGCTTAAGAGATTCGACTAAGGCAAGATGAAATCAAAGAGATAAATAGGAGTAATGGAGGATTCGGTCAAGAAGAAGAAAAGAAGAATGAGGTTTCGGCTTTAGGTAATCTAAATGACAAGAAAGAAATGAGAAGTAGAGAGGATGATAGGAATTTCGGCTAAAAAAAAAAGGTTCAAAAGTTGTCAAAAAGAAGAACACCAAGTGCCGAAAGGGAAAATAGCTCTCAAACTTGGCTACTAGACACCTCCAAAAATTCGGCACCTATAAACCAAAACCGAAAATGCACCTTTAAGAACTAAAATGCCTATGACCATAATTGAAATTCGGCACACCCTAAACAAGCCAGAACTTATTCCTACACTCCCCCAAGCATTCAAAATTCGGTCACTACCTTCACCACAAGCTAATCCCTTACTTTTCTCTTTAATCCACTCCTGATCACTCATTCGAAATAGTTTGAATGATTCAAACTCCTCTTTCTTCTCTCAGCCACATACTTGAATTATTTGACTCAATAAACTCTCCCCTCTTGAAGTATCCTAACCGAACTCTACCTTTGCTCCCCTTGACGCCAAAAAGAATTCCAAAATGAGCACCATGCGACTTGAACCTGCTCCCTCTCTGCTCCCTTGTGGCGTCACCTACCTGAACCTTAAAAGGCGCCTCCTTGTCTTTTTCCCACTGACTTCCTTGTGTCTTCCAACACAAGCAATATCCCTTAAGTCCTGACTAAGCTATCTCTCCACTAAAGTACCCAAAAAATTTTGGCCAAGGGTTCGGCTTAACCCCGAGCCTTTCCTGGACCCCTAAACACCCTAAACTAACACATTAAGCATAGTATACACACAGAAACACATCAAATGCAAAGCCCCTCAATTCAGGATGTTACAGGATGACACTACTTACCGGTTAATCTAAAGATGTTCAACCCTTAAAACCCAAAATCTATAATTATTAAGAAGCTTTTAAGTGTTCTTATTCTACTTATCTCTTCAATCCACAAGTATAGAAAGGTAAGGAAACTTACCAGTTCCTCAATTTCTCTACTACAAGACTTTAATTTACACGACTGCTGCGACATGTAAAGCTTCCTTCAGTTATATCCTATTCTTCTTCAGAGCGACTAAAGAAGATGATGCAATAGAGAGGATAATTTTTAAATAAAATTGAGCAGAATTTTGTTTCCCACACTCACCTATATATATATTCCATTGGCATGGTCTCCATAGACCAATACCACCAATTAATCCTAATCATTTTGTCTCGCACTATGGAACCGATCGGTTCCAATCTAACTAAACCATGATTGAAATTTATCATTCTCAACCAGCTACTTAAGTTTCTAAATATCTCATTAGAGGCTGTAAATTTCTATTTCTTGACAATCGACTCCCCAATTCTTCTTTGAGTTCGGGTCCTTAAGAGATCCGGATGTGACAACTCCCCCACACTAAAAGAAAAATTCATCCTCGAAATTTCCTTTCTTACCTAGATTTTCAAGGTGTGTTCCAAATTGGTTTCCCCTTTTCTTATATAATTCCTTGCATACCTAAAGCTAGACACCTCCACCATTACTAATTGTCTTAGAACTAATATGACATGAATTTACCTCACAGTTACAGGTTCATTTTGAGCTTATTCCTCTCAAATGAGGGTTTTATCCTTACTAACTATATGGGGCAGATAATTGCAGAAGAATTTTTCTACAACTACTCTAGCGAATTCTTAGGTTGATATACATAATTTATTGAGTATTCTCAGTTTTCTAGTTGTTAAAGGGTTTAGGAAAAACCCCTCCAGTAGCAAACATGTGTCAACCACTGGTTGGGTGACCTGAGCCATTTCTGGATGGTTGATATTTAACTTCCTACAAATGTTTGGTCAATTAAAATTGTATTATATAGAGAAAAGGGATTCTTTTTTCTGGATTTTAGGTTTCTCTTCAACTTTCCTTATCGATTTAGTTCTTCTTCAAAACCCTTGACTATCTCTCTTCCTTTCCTCCTTTTCCTCCCCACAGTTTCCTTCTCTTGATCTTATCACTCTAAGGCATAACCCACCTTCCGAGTGATTCTTCCTTAATCCTGTTCATCTTCTACAACCTACTACAACCTTGTCATGTCCCGTGCTAGGCCATCATTAGGAGGGAAAAAAAGGACTACAATAATTTGAATCGGAAGGGTCAAGGTGGCAATAGGCCCTCTTCAGCATGCATGCACGGGTCATCCAACCAATGAGCCAAAATGCCCATTGAATCACCACTTTACAAATGTACGATTATTCACGATGACATGTTCAAGCATTTATAATCCCGAGGAATTAGATTGCCTAATTTTGCATATGATTTTGAAATCGTGGAAGGAGATTACCAGTTGAGTGGCTCCCGTGATGCGTTTATTCTCCCACGATACTTATTAGAGGTAATCTTTCATCTCCCTTTACATCATTTATTTTTGTAGGGTGTTAAACATTTATGCGATTGCACACGGGTAGCTTAATGGTCCTTACTTGTCGACTCTAGTAGGTTACTTCATTGGTTGTACTAGACACTTTAAGCCTCCATTCCTTGGCATATTTAAGCATTTTTACCAGCTAGAGGTCATTACCTAGAGGATCTAAGCTGAAACAGTCTACTTCCACGCTCACAAGGGCCACGAGTCTATAATTCAAAATCCCTATTCCATTTTCCACTCAGACCTTCATAAGTTCATACATGTGAGAAAGAAGCTTGAAAGCAAATTTGGCTTCTCTACGAGGTGGTCCATCCCTCACGAGTTTGTTTTTCTTCAGTGACAACCAATCATCTTTGACCTCTTTAGGTCACAGTATGACTACTTAAGGTTAGGGCATCCTCTAAAGTTGGATAAAATCTAAATAGCAAGGAACACTTTTCATAACTTTTAGAAGAGCAAAGTCATAATGGCTTTAGATCGGCGGATTTGACATTGGGAGCGGAACCTCAAAGAGTCAAGCCTGTTAGTAAAGCATGGCCTTATGGGGCCTTTGATGAGTTAGCCCAGTCCTTAGTGAGGAGAAGAATGGAGCCTTGCATCCCCTTAAGTATACCTCTTTTACGCTTATCTCCCTCAATACTTGGACTTGAGGGTGTTATTTCTAGCGAGACCCATACTAATCTTACTACTGACTCCTAATTTTCAATTTCAGGTTATTTATCTCCTCTTAAGTCTTTCTAACATCCTCCTCATATGGATTTGGGGGAACTTATAGAAAGTGCACAAAATCCTACGGTGGCAGTTAACATTCAGACTCAGGTAGTTAGTTGTAATCGTAAGAGGCAAAGGCTAAAATAAGAGTCCTCTAATGCCAGGAAAAAGAGTGAAACTAGTTTGGTCCATCGTAGACCTAGTAAAGAGCCCTCAATCTTAGAGAGGGAATCTATCATCTCTCCCCTAGCCATCTCCATTCCTCCCACCAAGCCAGAAGGTAGTACAATCCCATCCCCACATCCATCAGTGTCTGTACCCGGGGCTCTAGTCTAGGTTACTACTAGTTCCACCTATCATACTTCCCCAATTGGCACCATTGATTATGCCATTTCTTCTGGTGAGTTACAAACCTTCTTCGTATGGAGAAGGCCCATCGGTAAAGATTATTACCCCTTTTTCCCACCCCTAATTAAGAAAAAACAAGATAGGAATTTACCTCTAGAGCATAAGCAATTCGCCTACCGACCATCTTGCTCTTATGGTATTCACAAGACTACCATCGTTGAGCTAGCGGGTTCTTTTTCTGTAATAGCTGCAGAGTTGGAAATTATGAGTTGGGCACTCCAACAGGCCTACAAAGAGTTTGAGCCTAGCCAAGCTAATTCTAAGAAAACCATCCATTCGGGAGAACCATCACTCTCTCAACTTCGTAAATCCTATGATGCCCTTATTTTCCAAAATCACAAAATACTCAATCTGTCTCTATATAGGAAGCAAAATACCAAGCATCAGTGGCATGAGAAAAAGAGTTAGAAGAAAAGGTCTACCATCTAAAGACTTTAGAGAAACAACACCTTTTCGATAAAGAGCAAACAAAAAAAAAAGAGCAACGAGGCCTTAGAAAAATTTGTGGCAGATACCAAAAAAGGTATTGAGGTACATTTCTCAGTTTTAAGGTCTAACATGATACTACCTTTTCAAGTAGCCATGAATCATATTGATCTATGCTAAATGAATTTCAAACGCCTAAATCTCAAGAGGGTTGTAGGGAGGAAATTTTCAAATAAATAGAAAGAGCCTGGCGAACTCTTTTATGATCATGATTTAGACACGTCCAACTTGAACTTCTCAGATGGTACCGCCTTAGAAAATGGAACCCCCGATGATGTCTCTACCACTTCTACTTAAGGGGAAACTAAAGTTGAGAAGAAGGGAAACACAGATGGCACGACTGACCCACTGACTACGGATAATGCTTAAACCTTTCTTGTATTTTTAACGATTTTCTATAGTAATGAAAACTTCCATCCTTTTCCTTCCTTCTATAATTAATCAGTATACTTATCACCAATCAAAAAATGACCTGCCAATCTACACTTTTTCTTATCACACTTACTATCTTATAACAACTTTTAAGGAACTAGCCAAAGCTACTGTAACAAGAATATAGGGCTTACTCCACAAGTCCATATATCTTGGTGATCAACTAAACCAAATCTCTGATACCACTCAATTTTTAGCACCTTATACCCAACCCAATAGTCGGGTCTGGGTACCAGTTGCTATACTAACCCAAATGACTTAATCGAAACTTCTGTTTCTGATTTAGTTACATACTTTAACAACTTAAGTTTTGAAAATCTAACTACTTTTAAAACTCATACAAAACTGGTGAATAATTCTTAGATCTTGGTTCCAACATCTATTTACAGTTTTTAGATAAAGACTCGAAAACAGAAATAATAAACTTAAACCCTGAGGCAAGGCCTCTACAGATGCCCCTCTATATACCACTTGACTTTAGCGGAGTCTAGCCTAGTCCCTCTTGATGCCTAAGTCTTTATCTATCCTGTATTCAAGTAACAATTTTATAAGTTCAAGAGAACGTAGCTAGATCTATACCAAACTCTATGTAACATTACATGAATCTTTAAGAAACTAAAGTGTCTGGCTCATACATTAACTCATTGATTGTTTTAGGAGAACTCTGTAAACTTAGTTGGTAATACCAACACCTTATTCATTCTGAGCTATTCATTGGCAGACATGGCCCATGATCTGGCCATAACCATGACTTATGATCTGGCCATAACCATGACTTCTCATTGGGGTCCTACCCTATTTACGTTGATACACATCCCTAATACTTATATTTATTACTCCTATCTGGCGACGCTTGGCGTTTACCCAAGCATGTGTCGCAACTATGATTCTTTACTAGATTGAAATCTCTTCCTAATATCCTCCTTTCCTTGGAGAACTAGTGACCGCAAAGCAGCACCACAACATCCACTCTTTAAACCTTTCCCTCTTAGATGCTTCATTTGACATATGGTGCCCGACCTAATATCTCCTACGCAGGTATTATGTGAAGGTTTCCGCCTTTGGTGGATCCACAAAATTTTTTCTGTGTTTCATAGTCTTGATGGAATCTTGTTTTTTAGTCTTCTCTAGCTGACTTAATTGATCATTTAACATTAAGCTGACATTTTCTCCCATGAAGATCCTGGCCGGTCTACCCAATCTCTTGACTACCTATCTATCGACTTAAAATTTTAAAACTATAACTGCAACTTCCTTGGTAAACTCATTTTGTTGCATATTACGTATACGTTATTATTTAAGGAGCATCTTTCTCTTTGCACCCTAATTGGGCTGAGACGTCACCTTAACCTCACTCATCATCGCCTTTGGTGAATTCTCTTATTATTGCAATGGTTTATGTCCTTCAAACACAACTCGTTCATTCTTTCATGTGATTTATCACACTAATCACACCGCGAACTCTACTTTAAACCTTGGCTTCTCTCCTGGTATAATAATATGTGTATTTCCCATGTGTAACCCCATGTTTTATGTCCTGATAAACTTCACCATGTTTACTATCCTAACGGGATCCATATGCTTCCATAATCAAGCTATGTTCTTATAAAATATACCTTGTGTTTATTGGCATGGTGGACTATCCCGTGTTTATTGTCCTAGCGGGCTATATTGGTAGCCATAGTCAAGCCATGGCCTTACATCGAAGTGTCCCCTCCGAAAGGCCTAGAGTTTCGCACATCACAGTTTGCATTCAACATCCTCATATGGTGATGTCTTAATGGACATTCATTTCCCTATTCATCAACCAATGCCTCTAATTCGCCATTTCTACTTTGATATTCGAAAACTGCAGTGTCCCATCCACAAAGCTCAGAGCTTCGCACATTACGGGTTGCATCAACAACACCATATGACGATATATAAAATCACATTTTCCCAATCCTAACTTAATCTAACCGATGATATTTTCGCTCTGTACAGCACAATATATATAAACACGCATCATATGCAATTTATAAACATTTTATCATGTAGTATGCTACTTTTCAAGTATAAAGTCATAACCATTTCATACATACTAACACACTTACGAATACTTATAAACCTAGTCATCCATGCATAACAAGTATTCACAATAATTAGAGATCATACATACTTTCAAAAATTGAGTACAAAAACTCACCTTGCCTTCTTATCCTTGAAAGCTTAGCTTGACCAAACGCCATGGCCTCCTTTATCCTGACAAGTAAGCATGACAATAACTTACCGGTTACCCTAAAAGTGGTTAACCTTTAAAACCTAGAATCCAATTATTCAAAAGCTTTTAAGAGTTCTTACTCTTCTTCTTTCTTCAATCAACAAGTATAGAGAGGTAAGGAAACTTTCAAGTTCCTCAATTTCTCTATTAGCAGACTTTAATTCACATGACTGTTACAACATGCAAAGCTTTCTTTAGCTATATCTTATTCGTCTTTAGAGTGGCTGAAGAAGATGATGCTATAGAGAGCAAAATTTTTAAACAGAACTTAGAAGAATTTTATTTCTCAGACACACATATGTATATATATACTCCGTTGCTACATTTTCCACACACCAATATCACTACTTAATCCTAATCTTTCGTCTCTTACTATGGAACCAGCCGATTCCAGTCTAACTAAAACATGATTGAAATTTAATTATTCCCAACCAGCCACTTAAGTTTCTAAATATTTCATTAGAGCTCGCAAATTTCTATTTCTGTACACTTGGCTCCCCAACTCTTCTTTGAGTGTAGGTCCTTAAGAGATCTGGATGTGACAAATTTTGTTCTTTCAAATATTTATATATTAACTCTTTTGGAGTTTTCAAATATATTTTTTGTTGAAAATATTTTTCACCTACACCAAACAAATAATAATAAAGGATAAAAGAGTGTTTGCTTCACACAATATAAACAATTTAATAATTTTTTAAAATTATAAATTATATTACTACATCATCAATTAAAATGATCTTCCAGCTCTCTTAAAATAATCATAACTTTAATACTTTAATTCTTTTTGTAGATACTTCTAACTGATTAATACTAACCATATCCATTTTTTGTCCAATTTTTTACAGGTGATTTTTCTTAGATGCTACTTGATTGAAATGTCTAGTTATTGAATGCTATTTATAGAGCTAAACTTAAATTTCAATTGTTATATAACTCTAGCACTAATTAAGTGATAATTAATTTAAAACAATTTCTATTTTATGCTTACACATTTTATGCTTCAACTACTTTTCAAGTTATAACTCCATTTGACTTCAATAAAGTAAAACTACCACAAATTTTTAATAGAACTACCATAAGTATACAATTTTATAATTAATTTTGGGGTGTGCCTCACATTTATCGGAAACTTTGCGGGCACTTAAGACAACAATCAATGAACAGACGAAAAAAGGCCAAAGCAAGCTAGGCGTCGTGACAAGCAGGTAAGGCTCGACGAGACAACACAATTTAAACCGCATGAAAATGTGACATGACTTTGTGACGAGGAGAGCCAGCATGTCACGACGTGTTCTCCTATTTGGCATTCACATTTTAGACTTCAAGCAGGATTACTTCTCCCAATTGGACTCTGGTTATTCAAGGGTTATTTTACTATGATTAAAAATCTAATTTAAGCCTACTTAAAGGGGCCATTGTATCCCTCATTTGAAACACCAATCATCAATGGCTTTTTTTTTTTAGGGTGACAAGATGTAGTCGCATATGAGTTTTTGTGAAAGTTTCATGGTAATTATGCAGAGAATTTTGTTCCAAATTTAGGACTTTTTTGGGGGGGTTTTGGATTGTACATTTAGTACTTCTAGGTTTATTTTCTCCATATTATATCATTGTTTGTTTACTCATTTAGTGAAAAACTGATACCTTATTTACTTGTTGTTTTTCCCTCTTTGAGGGTTTTCCACAAAAAATATTTGTGTTTGTTCCTCTCCACTTTTACTATATCATTGTTTATACGAGTTGATCCCTAACAAATTGGTATTAGAGGCAAGATTCAGCTTTCGTATATCAACTAGTTCGATGACACAACAACAATTTTGGATATCGAGATGTTCAATGGATCACAAATTTTAGTTGTTGGCAATTTTGAATAATTACGGAGGTAGTTGATGTCACTAAGGACAAACGTGATGGTTTATTATTCTCCACATATAATCCGATTGAAGATGGAATCGTGTTAGACATCAGACATGTGCTTGATTTAGATAAGAATCTAATCCCCTTTTGGTCTTTAGGACACAAATGGTTCGCAGAGTGTTTGAGGCAAGGTTGGTCGTGAAGGGTTATAGTCAAGTGGAGATTGTTGATGCTTTCTCTCCTGTTCAGGTATTACTGGCCCTTATTGCATTATACAACTTTGAAGAGTAAGAGTCTTTCAGTTCCAAAGTTCTAACATGGTTTTGACTTGGTTCACGTTTTGCAAAATTCGAGTTTGGCTCATGATGGGGCATGGAAAAGGAGATTGGTGGGATGTGGGTCACATTTATCAAAATGTTTGCAAAGATAACAATCAACGAACAGCTGAAGAAAGGCCAAAATAGGCCCAATGTCGTGACAAGAAGGCAGGGCTTGTTGGAATGACACGATGTAAACCCTAGCCAAATGTAGTATTAAAATTGTGACGAGGAGAGTCGACACATCAGGACGTGTTCTCCTATTTGGCAACCAAGTTTTAGACTTCAAGCAAGATTGTTTCTCCCAATTGGACTCTAATTATTCCAGGATATTGTAGTAGGATTAATACTCTAATCTAAGCCTATTGTCATTGTATCCGTGTTTAGACACGCCAATCAACAATGACTTTTCTTGATGGCGACAAGATGTAGTCAAAAATGAGTTTTGGTGAGAATTTTGTGTTAACTATGGAGTGAATTTTGTTCTCTACTTAGGACTTTATTTTTGGGGTTTGGGATTGTACGTTTAGTACTTTTAGGTTTATTTTCTCCATTTGCACTCGTTTGTTTACTCATTTAGTGAAAAGTCGAAACATCATTTACTCGTGGTTTTCCCTCTTTGAGCGTTTTCCACGTAAAATAGTTATGTTCATTCCTCTCCACTTTTTTAATCTCCTTGTTTATACAAGTCAATCCCCAAGACTAGTAAATTTAAAGTTTTTCCAAACTCGTGTTTATATATATTATAGATAGTTTATAGATGTATTATGTAATAGATTAGTTGTAAAAAATGATTTAGCATGATCTAATTATTATAATATTTATACATAAAAATATATTTATTTAAATAAAAATAATTATAAAAATTTGGATTTGATTATTTTTAATTTATCTAATTATATTCAATGATTTTATAAATTTGAAATTTCTATTAATTCATTAATAATATATGATGTCATTTTGTAAATAGCAATCTTACAAAATATATAATAATATTTATTAATTTCACATTAATATACTACTGTGTTAAACTATAGTTATTTAATATTAATCATTGTTATTATCACATAATAATTATTATACTAATAAAATATTTTTAATGACAATTTAGTAATATAATGAAAAAAAAGTATTCTCATTAATTGATTTTTTTTTCAAATATTTGTACTTGTATATAAGGAAAAAAAAAGTCTAAAACATGATACTAATTTTTTTTTCTCCAATAATATTACAAAGTGGGAGACACCACGTCAAAAATAAATGTAGGAAGTTAATGTTCTCAAATTTCTCCGCAATGACATCCTTTATATGTACCATCTCATTTTTAAAATTATCTAAAGATGAGATTTTGTATTATCTCCTTTATTTGTCTTTTGGTGTCCGACCATGTCAACTTAGATTTTAATCAATTAAAAATATTGCTTTGCTGATGTCAATCATGTCAAAGCTTTCATTGCATGGAAAAAAGAATTCCAGCAAAGGGTAGAACAAGGCAAAAAAGTTGATAAATTTTACAACTAATTTAGTTGATTTATGTGAAAGGTAAATTTAAAATTCAAGTCTATTGGAGGTGTGAACTATGACCTAGTCGATTAAGAATGATGATAAGCAGAAAATAAATTTAAAAATGAAATCAATTAGAATTTGGATCAATGGAAGATGCCAGATTAGTTGAACCAACTAATTGTTTAACCCTAATTTGAATCGTTAAACTACAAATATATTTATATATTTATTCAGTAATTGTTCTTGAAGCAATTAAATCTCCATCAGCTTGTTTCTAACAATCTATGATTTGCGTATTTGTGTAAAATGTTAGTAAAAACAATAATTTTCTTGACGGATTCTAGCAAAATTATAATATATAATATGAACTCTATCATTGAGCTAGTGGCTCAGTCTTCAAGCTGGTCCTCATGCTGGTACTAATGACTTCATCTCAAATGCTGATAACATTAATCACCCATTTAAAAAATTAAAAAACTATGATAAGCCAGTTGTTATATATAGGTGATGTATGTTTTTACTAGGCCAACTTAGAGAACTATTTTTAATTTATATCCTCAATATATGCAATGATTGATCCAATATTAAGGTATGGACAAAGACTAAGATTTTTCCCTTCCTTTTTTTTTTTTCCTCTCAATGGATATGCTTTTTTCCAATATTTGACGCAGTAGAATTCAAGTAAAAAAGAAAAAGAAACAACGTTTTATTGTGGTAGTTAATGAGCGAAGCATAGGAAGAGTTAACATGGTATTTGATTCTTAAAAATTATGATAACCTTTTTGCTTCATGTCAAAACTAAAACTTGCTTCCATCTAACTTTCATCACACGTTATTTGGATTAAAAAGAAAAACTTCCATCACACGTAATATTTTTTTATATTTAAAAAACTAGCTTCCTCAATCACACGTTTTGCTTCATGTCAAGACTTAAACTTGATTCCAAGTCTAATTAAATTACTTGCACGAAGAAAAAAATTGCAAAATTATCTCCTTATCTTAAACTTTTTTATATTTAATTTTTTTTATTTTAAGTTTCAATATAAATTTTCTGAGTTAACAACTTATTTCATAAGCGAAGCATGGGCCGGTTAAAGTGCTGAGATCCATTTGAAGAAAAAAAAAATTGTTAGCAAGTTCAAACCTTACCAACAATTTAGTTGAGATTTAGCATACATTAGAATTTGTAGGTAATGCATGTAAGTTAGAACGACAATAAAATAAGACATCAAAGGAAATTGATTTTAATGGGCTTTATCATTAGATGTATAATAGTTTTAATAAGAACATAAAAGAAATTCATGTGATTAATATCAACTAGATAAAGGCATAATTATAGGGATGTTTGATGAATTTCTAATTAATCTGCTTTGTTTGAGTGTATTTTTCTTTTTTTCAATAGTTGTTATGGAGAGATTATGGTAATTTCTTGTCTTGTCCTGACTCACTCCAGTATATGAAATTATCTTTTTATCTTTGTATATATAGATTATTAAATGGGTAAATATATAATAATGTGATGTAGAAAATATCTGTATATTTTATGTTTAAATATGTTTTTGAAGAATTATGTTTGAATATATACCTGACTTTAAAAAGATTGAAAATATTAAAGATGAGTAGCAAAAATTAAATTGAAACAAAGTGGGGTGGGGTGGGGTGGAGCTGGATGCATCCAACATTCAAAAAGGTGATAGTGGTTTTTAAGATTATACATCCATAATGGAGAAGGATGAGTGGTGGGGCAGAGCATGCCAACTTCGAAGCAGAGGTGGATTTAATAATATTCACTCCTGCCTCGCTCCATTGTCATCCCTACATATTTATGATACGAATGAAATATTAACATAATAAATCTATAAAAAATATATATGAATATTAAATGTCACTTTGGTTGAAATTGTAGAGTTAAGGAAAAGAAGATTTTAAGATCTTGAGTCCAAATCCTATTATATCGTTGTATTTTTCTAAATTGTATGTAAAAAAAATACCTTTAAAATTATATTTGTTTATTTTATAAAAATATTAGGCTTATGATAATTTCACAATTGAATTGGAATCCGATTGAGGGTAACACCAACTTAGTCAAAACTTTAAATTATACTATAGATATAGATTTGTTATGACATGGTATGGTTCACTAAGTCCATTAAGACTATTTTAATTCTATCAAATTTCTCTAACGTAATTGACGCCTCACCAACCTTTGATTAAGGGTGATATCGATTTAGTTTAGTCAAGATTTTTGGACTTTTTAAACTATCCAGCATAATTTGATTCAGTTATCAAGTTTTCCTTATTAAAATTTGGATAATTTCACAATTGAATTGGAATTCGATTGAGGATGACATCAACCCAATCAAACCTTTAAATAATATTATAGATACGAATTTGTTATGACATGGTAGGGTTCACTAAGCCATTGAGGCTAATTTAATTCTATCAAACTTCTCTAACACAATTGATACCTCACCAGCCTTTAACTAAGGGTGATACCAACTCAACCGGGATAAATTATAAAGTGCTCAGTAGATTTATCCTCTCGGCCTATTTACCTATATTACTTCCTAGGGTTTAAATAGAACAATTTAAGCCAAATAATTCTACGACAAACACTCGTTCTTCTGTTAATTACTCTCACTTTTGCTCGTTAATCTCTCTAAACGATTTAAACAATGCATAATATAAAGAATGACACTTTGCATGTAACCACAAACCCTCATTCTACGAGAATACCCTCGTTCTTCCGTTAATTACTAGTTCAACACGCATAAGATCTAAAGAATGTCACTTCCTATGTAATTGAATCCTTCAAGAAGAAGAAATATCTATTTTGATTATCTATTTATACTTATGAATAGAGCACAATATGGCTTTGATACCAATTGTTGAAAAAAATAGGTTTGATAAACACAACGAAAAATAAGTTTAAGGGAAAAACTAGAATTTTAAAAATTTTCCAAATGTAAGAATTTGGTTGTGTTAACTTAAGTAATAAACACTTAATCAAAACCGTACCTTTTGATTCATCTAGGACGAATGTTTTGATCGAGTAGACTTCTCCGCTATCCTCAAGCTCACGTCTACCGAGTATGGGCTCGCTTCAAAACAGAAAAGTTTTCACAAAATTAACAATGGGGTAATTTTGCAATTTCTCTAAAATTTTGGGTCAGGTTGAAAATAAGAAAAATATATCTAAAAATCTTCTGAAATAAATTTTTCAGAGAAATTTCTATCTACAACTTTCTATTGAATTCAAGTGTGAAAAATAATGACCCAATACTCTCTTTATTTGGGAAGAGTTTACAAAGTTCAGCTATGATTAAACTTAATCACTTTTATATTAAATTAATATAATACTTATCAACATAAATAATAGATTAAATTTAATATTAAATCTATAATTAATAGAATAATTAACTATAAGATAAATATTGAATTTAATTTAATATTAAGATAATCACTTTAATATTAAGTTGATAAAATACTATCAAGATAAGTATTAAATTATATTTAATATTAAAACTATTAAAATAATATTATTTTTGGAATAGTTAATTTGAAATAAAATTATCCGATAGAGTTCTAGTAGGAGTGTAAATCTTCCACTACTCAACCGTCGAAGAACCACCCACCGACCATCGAAATGCCGCCATCGCAGCTGTCAACACCAAAGTACCCGGTGGTGCAGGCATGACACCCTCATGACAACCCCGAACCTGTTCAACTGCTGCCAATTTGGTTCAGGCCAATGAAGACCCGACCAATCCAGTCCAACCACCGGTTGGACCTTCGACCTAGTTTCACATCCCAAGCCCAATTTATCCTATTTTTGGGTCTCAGTTAGGGTTTTAGATTCTCGGGCCCAATTTTCGATCTCAAGTCCAATTTCCAACTTCAATTACCCATTGGGCCAAATGTTTGACTTGAAAATTAATTTCCAAAAATATCATATTTTTGCTTCATTAAAATTAATTTTCTCTAAAGTCACTAAGATTTTCCAAAATTAATTTTTCAAGAATATTCTTTAATCAAATTCTCTAGTTGAACAATTCTCATGACCACTCAATTTAATTCCACATCAAATAAATTGTCTCAATTAAATTATTTCCAAATTTATATTCATTCACTAAATACAACCCTTATATGATATCCTCGATTAGTTTGAGTTAAATCCATCCACTCAATACATTATTATTTTATCTCATTGT
Source organism: Gossypium bickii (assembly GCA_025503065.1). Taxonomy (NCBI): domain Eukaryota; kingdom Viridiplantae; phylum Streptophyta; class Magnoliopsida; order Malvales; family Malvaceae; genus Gossypium; species Gossypium bickii. The sequence continues at coordinate 25,499,976 of CP106714.1, read as the reverse complement.
CACTATTGCGTCTTCTTAATGATTAATATGATTACCGTCAGAAAATGACTGTGATAAATTGCTCGTTTGAGAACAAGCAACCAGTGGACACATTCCATATTTATCAATCCACACAATGCCAATTAGAGGATATGGTTAACTCTTTAATCAAGCTATGAATTCCATTATTGCTAGTAAATTCATGCCATACACAAGTCATGTACCCAACATATCGTCTATGTGCTCGATCATCTTTAGAGTATAAGCCTCCATTTATATCAAAGCACATGAGTTACATACTCTGAGTTAATTAATTTTGGGTCCGGTCCAACTTATTATTCTTTAATTGAATACATCTATGTCTCTACCTGTGGAGTCAATTGCTCCGATAGCCAAGACTAGTCATCTTCCCAATTGGAGTTGTAGATGACATAATAATCCTTCTAATTTTTTGAATCAAATGCTCACTTTGATTCTTTTATGATATTACAGACTCGTTTAGATTATCTACTAAAGTAAGTTGTCTTTCTCGCAATCTAAACCTTCTTATAGTGTCACTTATCATCAGTTTGAACTTAGACAATTAATAAGCTAATATTTGTTTGTCACAATTTCTCTATGCATGCAAATCATGAAAGGAAAAAAATACAAAAGGCATAATAGTGAAATGTGAAATTAACTTTATTTATTTATTCATCGTTCAAATACATAGAAAATAATTACATGTTTACTACATTATAGGCACATTTCCCAACAATCTCCCACTTGCCCTAGTGAAGTAAATATGTCATGTTTCGCATTACCATATCCTTGATGTGTTTGTTAAAACTCCTAATTACAAGAGTCTTAGTAAACAAGTCTGTAAGTTTATCTTTAAAAGCTACTTTCACCACATGTACAATTCCTACAGCTACTACCTCTCGTATCAAATGTTACTTCTAATCAATGTGTTTGGTCGTCTTGTGACTTCCCATTCCCTTGGTATTAGCTATTGTAGCATTGTTATCATAATACAGTGTTATAGCTTTTTCCATACCAGGAATGACTTCAAGACCAATTAAAACTTTTGAATTCGTATCGCTTCTTTCATTTCCTCAGAAGCAGCAACATACTCGACCTCCACAGTAAAGTCAACAATGCAAGTTTGTTTCACTTCTCCATACTATTGCTCCACCACCTAGGACAAATACACTTCTCAATGTCAATTTCTTCGAATCTTTACAGGTTTAGAAGTTTGAGTTAATGTATCCAATAGGAGTAAGGTACTCCCTAGAATACACAAGCATATAATCTCTAGTTCTTTTAAGATACCTTCATATATACTTTACAACTTACTAATGTTTGAGACCAAAATTCGTTTGATATTGACTAACCATTCCCACTGTGAAACAGATAACTGGATGTGTGCAAAGTATCGCATACATAAGACTTCCAACTATCCAAGCATATGAAACCTTACTCATATGCTCTATTTCTACCATTATCATAAGACTTTCATCCAAAGAAAGATGAAAACCTAATGCATTCGGATGAGCGCATAGTTTCGCACTAGTCATTGCAAACTGTTCTAGTACCTTATCGATGTATGAAACTAGTGATAGAGTTATCACTTTATTCATTGGATCTCTAGGGATTCAAATTCCAAAAATATAACTAGCTTTACCTAAGTCCTTCATGATAATCTATTTAGTTAACTACAGTTTATTAGAAGGTAATTTCCCTACATCATTTCCGGTAAGTAGAATATTATCGACATATTGAACGAGGAAGATAACCTTTTTGTCCTTTAGAGATTTGTAAACATGACCTGTTGTCAAGTCTAGTAGTTAATTCAGGTTATTTTCGAACTCAAAGAGCTTGTTTTATAGGTAATTTAATATTTTATATTATGTTTTTGGTACTTAGTAGTTAGGATTAAATATTAATAAAATAAGTGTTTTTTAACACATTTTATGAGTGTTTTGAACTATTAGGCAGACACGGGGCTTAGGTAGTGTTAATATGTGTAATTAAGTGTGTAGGTGATTTGTCGTAATTCAATGTAGTATATTAAACTGGTTTTCGCATTTGAAGAGCTTAAATACAAATACTTTAGTTAGATTTTAGTTAACTTTTTAGTACTTTATTTAAATTCAATAAATTGTGTAATTTGAGTCTTTTATCGACCTTAGAGGCCAAACGAGGCCTAAGGGTGGGCTAATATGCATTGTGACCGTGTAGGAGACTATTAAAAGGTGTGTTAACTCGATACCAGAAGCTATGTTGCAACACGAAGAGTTAGATGTCGTAACATAGGGAGCAGAATAGAAGAATTCTAAGACTGCCTTTGGTGTCACGACACAACCTAAGGATGTCATGACATACCCCTAAAGATAAATATATTACCTTCGATGTCGTGACACAGGACCTGGTGTGTCGTGACATCGACTCTGTACATGAAATAATTACGAGATAGGGTCGTTTTGGTCTACACAATCAAACATTAAGCACTAGAACGACAACTGACCTAGGGTTAAGGGCGACAGCCACTCTAATTCTATAAATAGACTCATTTAACACATGTTATAGACAACTTTTTTTATCGTATAAGTTTCTTTATAGTTTTAGTCTTTAGTTTTATCTTTTCTTAGGCTTTAGGATTATTTGTAGTTCTAATCATGGGTCCAATCCAATGTATCATTCTTTCAAGTAATACATCTATGTCTCTACTTGCGGAGTCATCTGACACGACCTAAGAGATGGGCGTATGTCTCAGTCGTGTGAGGCATGCGGACGTGTGATCCCTGTTTTGCAAATTTTGCATCTTTTTCCTAAACTTTCTGATTTATTTCAAATTGGTCCCGAATTGCTTCTAAGTTATTTTTAGGGCCTCGAGGGCTCAATTTAGAGACAGTGTGCATGTGAATTAATGATTTATGATGTGATTAAATTATTGAGTGTTACAATGTTACAATGTTTTTTATTATACCGTAATGTTTTGTAACCCTAATCTGGTGACGGAGACGGGTTAGGTGTGTTCCACTACACGATCAAGACACTCTCCAACCATCCCTAAACCGACCTCTTTAGCTTTATATCTATTTTATTTGAGTTTTTTTCCCATACAAATGTTGTAAGAAAGTTTTCTCCTAAATTTTAATTTGTTTTAATTATTTAAATATTTAATTTTTTTTGAATTGTTAATATTTTATACTAAATAAATCTTTGAAAAAATATTTGTTTCCATCTTATGTTCAAGTTAATCATGCCTAGCAAATGTAACATCCTGAAATTCGGGATTTTGTGTTTTACATTATTCCATGCGTTAGGCTAGCTATGTGTGTTAGTTGTGTGTGGTTCGGGGCCCTAAGAAAGCCTGGGTCGAGTTGGGCCCTGGTAAAATTTTTGTGTTTGGGTACTTATGGGGGAGAACGTGAGTGGTGCCAAGTTATAAGGGAATAAGTGGGTAATTTGCTAGCACAAGAGAAGCTAGTAGCAAGGTGGTGTGGCGTCACTTGTAAGAGCTAAGGGAGAGGAGTTTGCATCCCACCTGCTGCAACAATGTTATTAGTTTTTGTGCTGATCAGGTGAAGGTGGGAGAGTTCGGCTGGGACTCTGCAGGAGGAATTGAAGACTCATTCAAATGCATTTGAATGAGTGATGGAGAGGAGATTGAGGAGAAAATCAAGGAGGAAAATGTAGGATCGAGGTGAGAGGGGATAGTGGCCGATTTTGGGGAAGTGCTTGGGGAAGAAATTCGGTCAAATTGGGTCTTTTGGGTGTAGGGAGCATTCGGTTTTGGTAAGTGGTGGAAGTGCTGAAATTTTTAAGAGTTTTTACAAGTTTTGTGCGTGAGAGGCTTTCTTTCTTTTAGTCACTTTGGGCATTCTTTTTTCCAATATTTTTCTCTGCTTGCCGAAACACTTAAGCTCCATTTTGTTCATCTCTTCCTTAGTGTTAGCCAAAAATTTCGGGCACTTCTTTTCCCACCTCTTCTTTTCTTTTTTCAACGTTTCTTCAATCTTTCTCTCCTCTTCGTTAGTTGACAATACTGGGTGGCCGAATCTCCCTAGTCCCTTTTTCTCCAAGCAGCCGAACCTTTTTAATACTTTATCTCCTCTTTCATTGCGTGTTGAGCACTTTCTTCCTTGACCGAATTGGGTAAGTAGATTCACTCTCTTCCTCTCATCTTCTCTTATCCATGACCGAATGATGACCCTCATCATTTGGTTGTTTCATTTTATCTCAAAAATCGAAACATCATCCCCTCGTACTTCCTCATCTCGTGTTCTCCTTTTTGTAGCATCCTAGTGGGGTGGCCGAATCTCACACTCTTGCCGGCTCATCTATAGCCATAAGCCAAATCTGTGGGAGTTGGGTTCATTATCGATCAAGGTAAGGAGCTTCTTTTTGGTTCACTTTGATCTCTCTCTGCTCGGTTATTCTGCTAAATTGGATCAACAGTTTTTGTTTAATTGTTTATTTTAGGGACTAAACAACTCATTCTCCTCTGCTCTTTGGTCTTTCAGAAGTAGTGGTAAGTCGAAACCCTCTTCTTAGACAACTACTTTCTCTCATCGTAATATCATTCTGACTGAGACTCTCTTAATGGAGGCAAGTGGTAGTCGTACTAAGGAGAAGCCGATAAGAGGGCATAGAGGGAGTAGACTTGCAGCCTCTGCCTCCAAGTTCAAATGTAGGGTAGTACCGGCAGTTTGGGATTTCCCACTGGGTTGTGGTAGGGAGCCGACGTCTGCTTGGGATAGACAAATAGTCATTGTCCCTGCTAGTGAGAGCGTCGACGTAGAGAGTTTAGTTTTAAGCGTTATCAGCTGTGTAATACTCACACGATCCTTTACTATTTGTGTCATTAACTGTGCTGGCTGAAAGCTAAAACGACTGTTTTGATAGTAGAGATACCCTTGTGGGTAAGGTTGGAGACATCGGGTAAGTCCTGCTATGATAATACTTTTGATTACATGCATGTATGAAATAATTATCTGTTACACATTGAGAGTATGTTTGCATTCATTTTTAGTATAATAAAATGAGCATGGGCTTGGGATTGAATGAAAGGGGAAGTGTGAATCAGTGACTATTGTCACTGTGGTCTAAGAACTACGGTGGTTTGAAACCAAGTATACATATATCAGTGACTTGTCTCAGTGGTCTAAGACCACAGTGGGTTGGCCCCACGTACATATAAACTTATCAGAGATCGTCATGGTGGTCTGAGACCACATTGGGTTGGCCCCACGTACACATAAACTTATTAGAGATCGTCACAATGGTCTGAGACCACAGTGGGTTGGCCCCACAATTAAATATTTTAGTGACTTTTTCACGAGTGGTCTAGGACCACGGTGGTCAAAAACCACAGTGGCATAATGCCACGGGTGTTTGGATGATTCAGGTGATCTAAAGGATGGAAATACTAGGTTGGGTTGGGCTGCATTGCATATATGTGTTATATGCTATACTGAGTGGGCTAAGGCCCAATGTACATCTGTGGGCTTAAGGCCCATATTGCGTTATTAGGGGATTTACACACTGAGTCTCGGTAACTTACCCCTCTGCTAAATTTTGCAGATATTATTAAAACTGCAACATTGTTTCCAACTATCACATTTCTGGAATTTTTCTAAGGTCGGCATTGACAAAACAAACCCGTTTTCAACTCCTAATTGTTTTAATAAGAAGTTGGTAAGATATTCTCTAACGAAATTTTAAATTATTTTCAAGATAGAAACACTATTCAGAAACTTTTTACAAAATACGATATTCTATTACATGTTTTCAAAACTACCTTTCCTGTAACAAACCAGATTTGGTGGTAACATATTGACCGGGTTTAGGGTGTTACACAAAAGAACTCGTGCCACTATCCAAGTTGAAGAATCACAAAACAAATTCCACTATGAAGAAGCCAAGGCGAGATACGATAGCATATTCAAGAATCAACAAATTCTTCCTAAGAAAGGCTTTACATCGAAAGAAAACAACTATACCGATTTCATTGCGCGCATTCGACAAGTTGTTGAAGCTCTCAATTGGGAGTTGTTTTGTGAGAAAAGACCTACTGCAGATGAAGAGTTAGTTTGTGAATTTTATGCGAATTAACAAAAGTTTTTTTTTTTAAGGAATCAAGGTACCAATAAGCTCAAACGGGATTAATGAATTCTTTGAATTACCTAATTTTGAAAATGTCGAATATTCTTCCTTGATGAGAAATATTGAGGCTGAAAATCTGCAAGAAATTCTCGAGGAACTTACAGTTCCGGGTTCTAAGTGGACTATGCCAAGGCATGGAACTCTCACTTGTTGTAGAGAATATTTGACACCATTAGCAAAGGTATGGTCCTATTTCATTCGGTTCAGCCTTATGCCACATGGAACCACAATTTCATTGGAGCGAATGGTCTTGTTATACTCGATTTTAACGACAAAGACCATTGATGTGGGAAAAATCATTTTGAGAGAAATGCGAAATTGTGCCGCTAGACGTTCTAGTCCAACTTACTTGCCTTTTATGATAACAATTTTGTGCTTGAAAGCTAAAATTCTTACAAACGTAAAAAAGACAAGTTATAGCTAGGGCACAATCACAAATTGGGACATCTACCGAACAGCCGAAGATTCTATTCTGTAGCAACGAGTTGAAGAGAGCGAGGATCCTGAAGAAGAAGATGAAGATCCCACAAAGATCGAACCAATACAATCAGTTGAATCCCTGATAAGGCAGAACTAATGGAACCAATAACCGAACTTAACATGGAAACCTCAACATTCAGAACTCAATCACCTCGCCCAGATCATCGAGATGAACTGTCAAAGCTGATGGACATAATGCAACATATGCAATGGCATTAACAAGCTTACTGGAGATATTCAAAAGTATGAGATTGCTCAATGAGAAACGCTCTTACAAAAATATTCAATAACCCAATTATTTTTGTGCCTGAGTTTCTAGATTTATATTTTAACCATGGAGTCCAATATCGAAGAGGGAACAAAGCGATTCATGCAAAACCAAAGACGATGGAGAAAAAGATGAGTTGGATTCTAAGGGATCTGCAAATAAATTAACAGGGGGGATCTTTACTTTATTTTATTTTCTTTCCTAGGTTATTTAATGTTTTGGGATTAGGTTCTATTAGTTTTTTATTTTTCACACAATAAATCATAAAAAAAATGAACAAGTTGCAAAGTACAAAGTGTGACAATAGATATATACATTTCTAGGATTGGATCCAGAGAGAGCTTGGTACTTAAGCAGTCAAATCGACTCACCTCCCCCTTTCTAGAATCCCACATGGTGTATAGTATCTATTCACTTCAACAATGAGGACATTGTTCATCTTAAGTAGGGGGACCAAAAAATTGAAATTATTTTTTCTCAGAAATTTTTTTTCTTTTAATTATGGTTAGGTTATATGTTGTTCAAAATTTTGAAATTTTGTTAAGTATGCTAAACTTCAGTATGAATAAAGTTCTATCACTTCAATAAATTGTTATGTTTTAAACTTCAGTATGAATAAAGTTCTATCACTTCAATAAATTGTTATGTTTACTCTTAATAAAGTATGTAAATCATACCATAAAATTTTTAGTTCTTTAGGAAAGCTAGGCATGCATGAAAGTTTAAGTCTCTAGAATTGACTTAGTAATTTCTTGAGGCGAAAACCTAGGAAGCATGAAATGTTGAAAGTGATTTAGAAAAACTTTTGTTTGGACAGTTTGAGCCTTTCAAACTAACCTTGGTGACTTTTTATCCTTTGAAACCCAACTTTGAGACTATATTACCTAATTTTATTTGAACCTTTGCAATTTTTAGCCATCACCTTTCTCTTAATTATCTTTAAATTGTCCCAGACACTAGACTTAATACTATTCAAAACATTCTTTAAAAATAAGTTTAAGGGAGTTGAAAAGATGTATCAAATGCTAAAAAAATTAGTAGTACATACAGCAAAATGCTTTCCAAAAAAAGAGAGTATATGTACTCGGAAGAAATAGATGTACAAAAAAGTATGTAAAAGCAAAATGAGTTGGTATTGAAGGTAATTATTCCGAAGGTCCAATGCAACTTAAGTCTAGGGTATGTTAGCCTAAATTTATCTATCTTTTACCTACCCTTAGCCTAGGCACATTACAACCAATTTAGAATTTCTATTCTGCCTACATTAGTGGAGAGAAGTTGCTATGTTCAACATATGAAGGCATAAATTAAACTTAATGATTATATCTAAATCTTAAATAAGGGAATAAAATCAAATTGGTAGGGATTTAACATATCTTTATTGAGAAAGAATTTAGTCTATTTTTTATAACATAATAATAATTGAGATTAATTTGAACGATATGTATACTTAAGTAGCATAAATCTCAGTTCTTTTGTTCTTGAGCATAAGTATACTAAATTCATAATTTTGGCAAGAATGTTTTCTGAAGGAATTTTTCAAAGGTGTTTCCAAGAAATTCTCCTCAAATTGTGCATTACTCGGGGCGAGCAATGAATTAAGTTTGGGGTGTGGAAACACAAAAATATATAGACTTTTTTCATGCCTTTCTTGACTCAAATTCATGCAGTTTCGTAGTAATTATTGTCGAAAAATATAATATAATTATAAAATAATTAAATTGTACTTAAATTATTAACATATTGAATATTAATTAATTTTATAATAAATTTTCATAAATTTTGATTTATTTTCGATAGATTTGCACAAAGGGTGGAAATTGGCTCGGTAGACACTACTAGAAGCACAAAACTGGGAAGCGATTTTTGAAGCATCGAGGCGAATTAATTTTTCAGCCTAAGACGGTCCAAATTATGAATATTAATAATTTTATAATAAATTTTCATAAATTTTGATTTATTTTCGATAGATTTGCACAAAGGGTGGAAATTGGCTCGGTAGACACTACTAGAAGCACAAAACTGGGAAGCGATTTTTGAAGCATCGAGGCGAATTAATTTTTCAGCCTAAGACGGTCCAAATTATGAATATTAATACATAATATAATTAATTTAAATTTTTATCCAATTTATTTTTGGTTAAATAATTATTATTAATTATATTATGAAAGAAGGCCCAATTGTGCTAATACGAGAGACTGATCCAACCCAACAATTCGGCTGCCCAAAACCGTCCAACATGCTGACCCAATTAGCTCCAAATAGCTGATTTATTGACTTGAAAATTAGCCCTTGAATACTCATTGAAATTTCATTCAAACCCCTCCACTTTCTGTGCTTTTCAAGATTCACCCCAAGCTAAATTTACCAAGTTTGAAACATTCAAACTTGCCACGTGTCTGGCTAGCCAAGGGGGGAATATGGCTGCTGATTTTTTTCTATTTTTAGCAGCCAATCTCACCTATAAATACCCTCTTCCCATCTTTATTCAACACACATTTATTCCACACTTCTCTATCACTTTCATTCACCGTTCTCATTTGCTTTCCATTTTTCTTTCTTGTCTCTTCCTTTTCGATTTCCCTCTTGGAAAAGATCCCTTCAACCACCTTGGTTAGCAACATTCAAGTGCTTGTAGAAGCCTCAGTTTAACAAGAACAATCAGAGAAGGACGAATGGAGAAGGAGAAATGGAGCGAACTAGTCAGGCTTTTGAGAAACATGGGATTCATTTCTAGTTTCCTATCCTTTAACTTTTATGTTGTTGTTAGGATCATGTGTATTAATATTTTTTATTTTGTTATTCTTAATTTAATTAACATGGCTTAATTTAATTCATGTTAGGTTGATTGCATTTCGTCCACTTAAGTTATTAAAATTATGTTTGTGTTGTTATAGGTCTTGGGAAATTGTTTGATTAAGTAAAACCATGATTATGTTATTCTTGCATTACAATTGTAAGGTAACTAATGAATTAATTATTAATCGTATTGAAATTGTAATTAATTGGCACAATACTTACTCAGTGCATGATTAATCTTATAAGGTAGTTGTGGGTTAAATTAACGACGGTATTAAACGATACATTAGCCTTGCATTGCAACTGGTCCTGTAACGCCCCGAATTTGGGCCTAGTAGAATTGGGCCTATTGGGCCTTAGGCATGGGAGCATTTAAAATTTTTGAGATCAAGAGAACGACACTAACCAAGTTGTAACGCCCCAAAAATCTCGAAACTTTAAATTTCTGTGCATTGAGGTTGGTATGTATGAGTAGCACTTAGAATATTAATTTTAAGGTATTATCGGGATTATTTGAAGTCTTAGAGATAGGGAAGACCATAAGGAAAAATTTATTTTTCTTGCTTTTGTGGACCCTAGTCTCAAGCATTAGGCCTCTTAAGCAGACTAAGAGAAAATAGACACAAATGGGTTTGTGGTCCAGTGGCAAGTGGTGTCACTTGGGGAGCTATAAGGTGGCGTGTTGTCAGCTGAGGAGGTCCAAGGTTCGAGCATTAAGAGTGGTATTTTTGGAGTGTTTTATTTTGCATAGGTGGACGGCCAGGGTTGTGTTGAATATGAACTCTTACGTTGGAGTGTTTGAGTGGTAAGGGGAACTAATAATAGAGGAAATTTCGGATAGGGCTAAGGTGTTATCAGGAGAAAAGTTAGGAGATGAGGAGAGGGAGATGTAACATCCTAGAATTAGAGGTTCTACATTTTGCATTATTTCTTGCGTTTGGCTAGTCATGCTTGTTATTTTGGTGTGCTTGGGGGTCTTGGGAAGGCTCGGGTTCAAGCCACAGCTTTGCTAAATTTTTTCTCTTTAGGGCACTTTAGGGGGAAAGCTAGTGGATGCAGGCCTTAGGTATGATTGGTTATAGTTTGATGTCACAAGGGAGTTAGTGGCAAAGTAGTGTAGCGTCAATTGTAGGAGCTAGGGTGGAAGTGTTCGAATCCCATCTGCTGCCCTGTGGAACTTTGTTTTTGTGCTCAAGGTGGTGAAGTGTTGGCATTCGGCTGGGAGTCTTCTGGGAAGAGTTTGAATTGGTCAAATAATTCAAATGGTGGATGGAGAGGGCTTGGTGGAGAAAATCTAGGAGCAAATTAAGGGATGCGGTGGAGTGATGAAGTTGGACGAAAGTGGGAGACTTGAGAAGGGATAAAATTTGGCCAAAGTGTAGGGGAGTATAGGGGATTTTTGTGTAGCAATTTCGGTAGGGGGAGAGTAGTGTGCCGTTTGTGTCAAGAGTGGATAGGTGAGTTTTGTTTTCTTAGCATTTTTAGTCATAGCATTTTTGGAATATCTTTGCTTTCTTTTCTTTACCGAAACTCTAAGTGACTATTCTCTTGGTTTTTCATTTCTTTTCTTTTCTCCCTCAAGCTTGGTAGCTGAAACTTCAACCTTTTCATCCTTCTCTTCTTTTTCTTCCCTTCCTACTTCTCTTCTTCACCACAAGCCGATTTCCCTTGAAGCTACTCTTGCGAACCATTCTCTTTTGATTTCCACCATAGCCGAACCTCCATTCTTCTTCTTTACTTATCTACCTACTCCTTTAAATCGAAACCCATACTCCTGGTGATTCTTGACTAGTTTTCCTCTATAGCTGAATTGGGTTTCTTTCTTTACTTTTTATTTATTCTAGTTTCATTCTCTTTTGGTTGGCCGAATCTCCTCTTGTACCAAACTAGATCCATTCTGTCACTTTAGCCAAACGTCAGGAAGCAAGGTACTAGGAATCTTATTGTCGATTGATAGTTTCTTCAATTGGGTTGGGTTGTGCAAGGGCCGAATCTGTTGGAGTACAAGTACACCCCTTTTAGCCTCTTCTTAGTTCTAGAATCTCGTAAGGAGGGTGGGATTCTTCTGTAATCGCAAGCCGAATCCATTGGTGCGACTTCTCAGTAGTAAAGTTAAGGAGTTCCTCTTTCGTTCTTTACGGCCAGTTTCTATTCGTTATACTCTGCCATAACCAAAACCCCTTTTGTTAGACAACCATCGTTCTCTCTGAAAGTACTGTACTGATCAAAGATTTTCTTCATAGATACGAGTGCTAGCCAATCTAGGGAGGGGAGTGGACTCGTAGTCTCTACTCCTAAGTTAAAACGATATGCTCTGTCGGTGGTTCGAGACTTTCCCCCGAGTTGTGGTAGAGAGCCGACATCTGTTTGGGATAGGCAGATAGTGGTTATTCTTGCTAGTGAGAGTAGCAACGATCACGAGTGTCTAGTTCTTCGCGTAATCAGGTGTGTAATATTCACATCATCTTTTGTTTGATTATTATCCAGTATCTGAATTGTTTGAAAGCCGAAACATCGGTAATGGCTGTTGAGTTACCCTTGGGGGGTAAAATCGGAGATACCAGGTTAGTTACCTTTGGTGGTGTCTTGTAAATACTTTAACACAAATGTGTATATATATATGTTCTGATGATCCAATTTATGTTGACATATGTTGCATTCATTATAACATGATTATATGTTGCACAGGGGTTGGGATATGATGTTGATTAAAAGGGGAAGTGTATCCAAGTGGTTTGGTACCACATATATACATATACCAGTGACTCTATCACATTATCTCAGTGGTTTGGTACCGCACATATATCGGTGGCTCTGACAAATTATTTCAGTGGTTTGGTACCATAATGGTTTGGTACCACATTCAGTGGTTTGGTGCCACAGGTGTTTGGCTGGTACGGGCGGTGTCTAGAGGATGGAATACTAGGTTGGGTTGGGTTGCATTGCATACACTCTTTGATATGCCATGTTGTTATTCGTATGGGCTTCGGCCAAATTGCGTTCGTAAGGGGAATTACACGCTGAGTCCTTTTGACTCACCCCTCTACTTAATTTTGCTTGTAACCCCTAGTTTGAAGATTTGGAGCCGAGGTGGACTCTGCAGTGGCCATGCATTACTTTTTTCGTAAACTCCGAATTCATTATTTGAACTTATTTTAATTTGGTATTTTGTTATGTAATAAGGTTCTCGGGATTTTAATTTGGGTTTTTGATTTAATGCGGTTATTATTATATTATGAAATGTTAAACACAGAGTTTTTTCCTAAAAATATAAATAATCATTTTCCAAACTAATAACACACGGATAACAAGCAAATAAATTGTTAAATTCGGAATTTTTTTGAGAACTACAAATACTATTTTTAAAATATCACGTTTCTCAATACCCCTAGTTACGGTTTCGTATCACAAACTTGTTTTTGACTGTTAAGATTATCTGTAAAATTTTTGCAAGAAAACCTTACAAATGAATCTGGTTTTCAAAGTGAAAACCAAACGAAAAGCTTTTAAAATTGCAAAGTTGTTTTATACAATCTTTCCATGTGACATACCAGATCCGGTCATAACGTTTAGGCCAGGTATGGGGTGTTACAAGAGGAATTGGCGCGGAATGGGACTGTGGGAAAAGGAGTATTTAGCTTGTGGCTATAAAAGGAGAGGGTCGAATGCTTTGAAGGGTTCTATGAGCTTTCATTATTTTTTCTTTTCTCCCCTTAATCGGTTTTCCCATAGCCAAATTCTCCCAATTGTCGAAATCTCCTATAGCCGAATCCTTTTTTTTTTTTTTGCCAAATCCTCTCATAGTAAAACTCTTCCATTGCCGAATTACCACCATCTTTTTCCTTGCCGAAATTCCTATTTATGCCAAACCCTTGTTGTTTTTCTCCATCACAGATCGATTATTATCTACTATCAGTCAAGTGTTGAAAGCCGGATCTAGTTAATAACTATCTAGGACGCAGGATCGAAAGGGGATTTGGTAAGTATTCAGTTAACCTCTTTTGTACTTTTTGCTAAAAGCTGAAAGGCTATTATAACATAGCCATTTCGTAACTTCACACGAGATACATATACATAATTTAGCATAACACCATCCAACAATTAAAATTTTACTATATGTCTCACTCAGATCCCTACCCACGCATTCGAATATCACACATACATATATATAAATATATAATGTCAAGAAGCAAACTTCCAAATTAGCCTATAACAAAAACTGAACATACACAAGTACTAGCACTAAAATCAAGCATATTTAAACAAATCCCAAGCATAGAAACATAGCCATTTTTGCATGGCATTTTATAAACATCTTGTTCATAATAGACTTAATAGGATGATATAGCCTATACATGCCATAACAGTCAAAGTTACTACTTCAAAAGAGTACCAATAAGAGATGATAGTATGGTGAGCTTCCGAGGTGATTCCCGAGCACAAGTCGAGCTTCCAAAAGTAACCTACGCAATTAAGAAAATAACCAAAAACAAAGTAAGCTTCCACAGCTTAGTAAGAATTAAGCAATTAGTTTCCATTCACATAAGCTCATTCAAAATAAAATATATAAGTAACCTTACTCATTTATAACCATTAGACCGAATAACCAAACCCTCCAAAAGTTGAATACATAATCGCATTCTAAATAATTTATATACATAAAACATATTTAACAAGTATTCAACTTTAGACATCAACTTCTATCACTCTTAAATTTATAAAAATGATACTTACCTCTAGTTTACTTACCAACCCCAAACTTATTCATTCATGCGTACACATAGGATAATATACTCAATCAATCTTGTATAATTATTTGCATTTATAATAGAAGTCTTTAAAACGAGCCTCACACCTGCACATTGTTAATAGGATTTAACACCATCTCACACACTTGGTGTTAGTACATAATACTTTTTGTAACGTATCGCTCACATAGAGCCGTTACTTCATACCTATCGTAACGTATCGCTCACATAGTGTCGTTACTTCATGCTTATCGTAACGTATCGCTCACATAGAGCCGTTACTTCATATCTATCGTAACGTATCGCTCATATAGAGCCGTTACTTCATATCTATCGTAACGTATCTATGAGCCGTTACTTCATGCTTATCGAAACATATTACTCACATTCATACATTCACAATCAAATCCCTATTAATCATGTAATCGTACATACATGTAAGCATAAAATATTTTTTCATACCCAATATAACTCACCTATTCGGCTACATTACCAACATGTACCAGCCTCACTTTGAACACATTCATACCATCATTTACTACTTTATTCACTTACTTGCATCAAGACAATTTAAAATATATGTTCTCTACTACCCAAATCAATTACCGAATCAACTTCACTTAATACAAATTTCAATCAACTTCATTGACTTATTCGGCATATCCAAATTCAATACACTTATCATTCTTAAACATTAACATATATAAAGAAATAAATTCTAATTAACTCAATTGCTTAAAATCTTACCCCGGATATAAACGTGTTCAACTTCCCGGTTAGTCGTTCAATTTGGTTTTTCCCCTATCTAATCCCACCTCCTTTTGTTCTTGATCTAAACACATTCAAATTAAGCTCATTCAAACACATTTACATTCAATCTAGTTCTAAAACACATAAATGGGCAAATTACCATTTTGCCCCTATTATTTCACACCTTTACCATTTAGTCCTATTTGCACAAAATGCAAATTACACAAAATTTTGCCACACACCTCAAGGGCCGAATGTTCATAGCATTCATACAAGTTCATGCATTTCATTTATTTCACCATTTAGTCCCCCTAAAATTTATTTTTACAATTTAATCCAAAACACTCAAATTCATCAAAAAACCTAAAGACAAAACATATTAATTTAACACATATATTTCATAATTCATCCTTAAATAACTTAAACAACCAACTATCATCAATGGCTCAACTCAAAATATTCATCAAACTCAAAAATTAAAGTATGGGTCTTGAAGATTTCTAGCAACGATCTCAAAAACTTAAAAATTATCAAAAACCGAGCTAGACTCATACTTGATTAAGCTCAACAATGGCCGAATATTGCTTAGGTTTCTTCTTTTCTTCTTTTCTTTTGTTTCGGTTTTTAAGAGTGAAAAATGATGATGAATAACATGTCTTTCTTATTTAATATTATTAACTTATATTATAATATAACCTTTTAACATATAATATATGTATATAAAAACATATCATTATAATATTAAAGCCAAATGCCGTCCACCCACATGCAAATTGATTAATTTACAACTTAAGTCCTCACATATAAGAAGACAAATCAATTTAACCTTTGCAATTTAATAAAAGCTACTTTTACCACTTATGTAATTCAGTCCTTTTTCTTAAATTAAACACACAAACGGACAAATTAACTCACGAAATTTTAACACATGCTCAAACATAGATCATAAACTCGAAATAAAATATTAAAATATTCTACTGACTCGGATTAATGGTCCAGAAACCACTGTTTCGATTAGGGTCAAAATTAGGCTGTTACACATTATACGTACTTACCTCTATTAAAAACATGTACATCAATATAGATAAAAATTCAATTCAACCCAATTGCTTAAAAACTTACCTCTAGTATCAACGGACTACGTTTTCCGACTATTCGATTAATTTCTCCTTTCCCCGATCCAATCCCAATCCTTTTTGTTCTTGATCTAAATAATTTCAAATTAAGCTCATTCAAACATATTTTCATTAAATTTAGTCCAAAACGAATAAATGGGCAAATTATATTTTTACCCTTAATATTTCACATTTTCACAATTTAGTCCCTATCGTACAAAACACAAAATATTCAAAATTTGACCACACTTCTTTATTGTCGAATATTCATAGTCCTAATACAAGCTCATACATTTCATTTATTTTTCATTTTAGTCTCTCAAAAATTTATTTTTGCAGTTTAATCCAAATTACTCAATTTCATCAAAAATTCAAAAACAAAACTTGTTAATCTAACACATACAATCCATATTTCATCATCAAACCACAAAAACAACAAGCTTTCTTCAATGGCAATTCACGAAATACACAACCAATTCAAAAATTCAAACAAGGGCTAGCTAAGTCACATAGCAACGATCTTAAAAACGTAAAAATTATCAAAAATCGAGCTAAAACTTACCTTAATCAAGCTTAATCAAGGCTGAATGGAGCTAAGTCTTTTTCTTTCTCTTTTCTTTTGTTTTCGGTCAAGATGGATGAACACATGCATGTTTTCTTTTTCTTTTATGTTTTATTATAATATAACTTATAAAAATGATATTATTATTATTATTATTATTATTATTATTATTATTATTATTATTAACTTAACATATATAATAAACATATAAATGCATAATATATATGCATGTTGCCGTCCACTACTCTTGTAAAAAGGGTAATTTACAACATAAGGCCTCCTCTTTATAAAGACACATCAATTTAATCACTCAATCAAGTAAAAGCCTAATTTTACCACTTATGCAATTTAGTCTTTTTTCTTAAATGAAACACACAAACGGACAAATTAACTCACGAAATTTTAACACATGCTCAATCATATATCATAGGCACAGAATATAATATTAAAATATTTTACTGATTCGGATTTGTGGTTCTAAAACCACTATTCTGATTAGGGTCAAAAATCGAGCTGTTACACAAAATGCCACCCACACAAAGGTCAATCCCTACAAGCAATTTACCAATTCATTTCATGCATATTTGGCAACCAAAACATATCAAAGTAATCATCAAATCTTCACATACAATTACAACTCCAATCATGCCAATTTGTACAACTAAATACATATGCAATTAAGCATGATTCATCTACATTTACCTTTCATATATCCCCTTCTTTGATCAAACATGAATACTCACATTTCATCCATATACTCACCATTAACTTTTCCCAATTCATTTGCTAACAATTTGTACCAAACTATGCATCATATAACATAATCACTCAAACATGTTGCCAACATTAAACTAGCCACATCTCATGGCTAACTATACACTTTTCTACCTTAATCCAAAACAACTAGCCTATACATGCCATATTTAGATATATATACATATTTCAAAAGTACTAAAATGATTTTGAGTAGTGTGATGACGATCCTCGACAGTCCCCGAGCCTTCAGTAGCTTTGACAATCTATAAAACAGAGAAATCGCACACACAGAGTAAGCTTTCAGAAGCTTAGTAAGCCATATAAAAATAAACTTAACATAAAATACACATAACTATATTGATGCAATAACAATAATGGTTCTCGTAGCATATATATCTCATAAAGAGTTTGGCTCACTTGCTTAGCCATATTTTACCACATTCTTCAACCTAAATATCATATATACACATAGCTCATTCAAGCATATATCCACATATTATTCCATCATTTCTTTGCACATATTCATCTTAGTAAGATCATATAGGCACTTACCTTTCATACACACTTAGTGCACAAATCACACAGTCGTTCATATCTTAGACTTGCCCGTTGAACTATTCGGAATCTAATAGGATACTCAGAGTGCTCGGAATAGTCGTACAATGCTAACATCCCAGACGTGGTCTTACATGTAATCAAATATCGATGCCACTGCCCTAGACAGGGTCTTACACAAAATAATACGATGCCGATGTCCCAGACATGGTCTTACACGTAAAACTCATATTAATGCCAACGTCCCAGACGTGGTCTTACACGGAATCTCGAATAAATGCCAACGTCACTAACGTGGTCTTACATGATATAACATAACAGACACCTATGTCATGACATAGTTAACCCTATCTATTCCTAGGCTCGTACGGGACTTATCGTATGTTAGCAATATGTCGTTCTTATCTCGGATTTCATATATTGCACATCTCATATGTATTCATCATTATCAATATTCATAAGAACATACATAATTCCATACAAATACATTTATTTGTATATTGACTTACCTCGGATTCGGAAATTCGTTCGGACTCGTTTATTCAACTACCTTCACTTTTTCGCGATCTAAGTCCGTTTTCTTCAATTCTTGATCACAATTTTGGCTACAAGCTAGCCGAATATTAGAAGCATTCAAACCCTTTCTTTTCTTTTTTGATTTTCGGTGGATGAATGAACATTATGGCTTAATTTTTAAGCCTTTATTTTATGTAATTACAACTTAATAACCAATTTCCAATTTTAGCCTTTTTATTAACATAAAAGACAAATAATCTATAAGGCTATTTTGTCATTTAATCAACCACTAACTAGATAATGGATTAATTGCCTCATAAGGTGTAACGCCCTGAATTTGGGCCTAGTAGAATTGGGCCCATTGGGCTTTGGGCGTGGGAGCATTTAAAATTTTTGGAGAACAAGAGAATGGCTTTAATGCAAGTTGGACCTAGTAGGTGAGTGATGTTGGAAGGTTAGAGGGCTTCTATGAAGTCCCGAGTTTAAACTTTGGCTTTAGGGAAATTTTGGTTTTAGGTGAATAAAACACTAGAGTTAGTAGTAGGCTTTAAGAATAAAATATGGAGAAAAATGACACAAGGAAGGGAGTGGTCTAGTGGCAAGGCGTCATTAAGGGGATAAGTGAGTGCTTGGGTTCAAGTCTTGGCGCTTGCATTTCACTTTGATTTTTTTTTAAGTGAACTTAGACTTTGGCCCATAGGTTTATATTTAGTAGCTCATACTTTAAGACAACAAGGAGCTAGTTGGTAAAGTGGCTAGCAGCGTGGATTATGTTACAAGGGAGCCTGAGTTTGAATCTCATGACAAGCAAGGGAGTATTTATTTTGCGGATTGGATGACAAGAGTTTGTGTTGGATTTAAACTCTACTGAAGGAGGGATCCCACATCGGAAAGCTATCAAGAGGGAAGGTGAGAAGCTGGCTTTAAATAGAGCAATCTATAAGGAGAGTAAGCATACCTGGTTGGCGTTGGGCATAGGAGTGTTCGGAGCGCGAATCAACTCTAGAATCCTATCAGGTGTGTATTTCACACTACTCTAGTTATAGAGCGGTAAATGCCGAAATACCGGTCACACGGTGATGGTAGTCACACGAGCGTGCGAGCGCACGTGTGGGAGCTTCGACATGATAGTCGAGGCCACTATGAGTATTCTTGTGGGTTGAGGCTACTTGGGCCACGATAGGTCGAAGTGGGCCCAATGGGCTCGTGGGCCCATATGAATAAATTGTATGATTGTATAGTAGATAGTGAACTGGTCTATGTGAATCTCATATATGAGGCTAGATTTGGGCTAAATGGACCATATGAGCGTGTGGGCACATTTGGGCCGAGAATAGGCCCTAAGCCTAATTGTACCGTTTCGATAAAAAAGGGTACCCGTGTCGCTCGAGGCGACAGTAGGCCTTCAGAAAAGCCATTATTGGGGTAATAAATTACCAAAATACCCTTGGTGGGTAAATTATCAAAATACCCTTAGTGGGTAAATTATCGAAATACCCTCAGGTTGAGAAATTATCGAAATACCCCCAGAGGGTAAATTACAGAAATACCCCCGAGTTACGAAATTACAGAAATACCCTTGGAGGGTAAATTACTGTTATACCCTTGATTATGGTTGGTTGTTATGTATCTGCTTTATTTACATTGTTGTACATATGATACATTGCATTTTTATCATGTTGCATGGGGCGGGATAATGACTGAAGAGCAGTGTAGCCCGGTGGCTTTGCCACAATATATATATTTACATATTATGACTCTGGTGGCTCAGCCACAAATATTGTGGTTAGCAGCAAGGCTACATTGTTGGAGAGATTGGCTCTGTGCCATCTTGATTATGGCTTTGTTCCAATCATATTTACCCGTGGCTATGTGCCTAGCAGATATCGATGACTCTGTGTCGATCGTATTTACCTAAGGCTGTGTGCTGATTATATTACCGTCGCTGATGGCTACGTGCCAAACATAAAACAGTTACTGATGGCTCTGTGCCACTTATAACACTGTTACTGAAGGCTTAAGAGCCGCATATATTTTGTGTTTAGCAGCTTGGCTGCAATATAGGTGTGATTGGCGGGGTAGGTTGACTTGATCCCTACAGGTGTGATTGGCTGATCGGGGGTGTGTTGGCTGGATTGGGTTGGGTTGCATTACATTATCTGCACTTACATGATTATAGGGCTTAGGCCCAGTTTAATGTTTAATGGGCTCGGACCCAGTCAGTGATCATTTAGGGGATTACACACTGAGTTCTTGTAACTCACCCCTTTTCATTTAACCTCGTAGGTAATCCCCAGCGTTAGAGGATTTGGAGCCATAGAGGACTCGGTGGTGGCCATACACCGGAGATACTACTCGTGAACTCTAGTAATTTTGGTTTTCACCTTATCTTAGGATTATTTATTTTGGGTTAATATTTTGTAATGAGGCTGTTGGTTTTATTTTCTTTTAAGTTTTCATTAATATCTGTTAAACTTATAAATACATGGTTTTCATGAAACGACAATAATTGTTTTCAAAATATCCCATCTTCGTAATTCACTGAATCTGATTTCTGTTATAAACAAGTTTTCGAGAATAATAATAATAATGTTTTTTACAAGAAAACTATAAAGACAAATCGGATTTTCACAAACAACGAAGCTCGAAGCTTCAAAGAGAATGCGAACTTTGTGACGGAAGCATAGTTTTTAAAGCAAGCCTTCTATGTGACATGCCAGATCCGGTCATAACGTCTAGGCTGTGTTTGGGGTGTTACAAAAGGCCACAACATTTAAAAGCCACAACACATAGGTACTTTAGCAAATAGCATGCAAATATTGCATTTAATGCAATTTAACCCTTTTCTCAATTTAATCACACAGACGGACAAATTAAGTTACGAAACTTTAACACATGCTTAATCACATATCAAAGACACAGAAAATAATATTAAAATATTTGACTGATTCGATTTTTTGTCCCGAAACCTCTATTCTGACTAGGGTCTAAACCGTACTGTTAATTTTCAACTTTCCAGCATAGCTTATCTAAACCACATGGTGAAACTTTATATTTATTTGTGTCTTGAAATTTCACAAGACCAACATCCCCATCATGTTTAATTATCGATTCTTTCGCAAAAGGATGCTATCAAGGATATCTTTTCTACTATTGTAAAATTACAATGATCATTGTAACAGCCCATTTTTAGTTAAATCGAAATAGTGGTTTCAGGACCACAAATTCGAGCAAGAAATAAAATTTATTTTAATATTATTGCATGGTCTACATTATGATTGGAATGTTATATGAAATTTTTGATAAGAAAATTTTATCGATTATGTGTTTAATTATGGAAATGACCAAATTGCATAAAATGAAATGGTTGAGTTCTAGTAGCTAAAAGGATCAATTAGCTATGGAATTCAAAATAAGAGGTCCTTATATGGTAATTAGACCATTAAAGAAAAATTAGTAGATAGTTTTGGTGATTCATCCATGGAAAATTAGAAAAAAGCAAGGACTAAATTGGAAACTAAAATAATTAAAGATGATAAATGACTTAAAAAGAAATTATATCATTTTATATCATCTTCTTCCCCAAAATATACATGGAAACCCTATGAAAGAGAAAGCAAGCTTTCTTGGCTTAATTGGGTAAGTATTCTTGTCTCGTATTTAGTAATTTTATATTTTTGAGATTGGAATAGCTTAATTTATCTATTTTGGGGATTAATTTGTAAAGATATCAAAGTATAGAAATTTTTCCATGGATGAAGGAAAGGTTTTTTTATAGGTAAACAACTTTTACAAAGAGAATTTTAACAAAATCATGATTTAGGGACTAAATTTAAAAGTGGTAAAACCCATGGAAAAATTCTAAATTTTGTGAAATACAAGTGCTGTAAATGTTATATGAAAATTTCGGTTAGGCTTGGAATAAGGATTAAATTGCATGAATTTCATTTTCCGAGCCTATAGACGAAATTGAAATTTATGAAAAGTATAGGGGCAAAATGGTAATTTTTCCTATAGTGTAAATGGAATCCAATTGAATATGAATTGTATTGAATCGATGATTAAATTCATTTATATAGATCTGGAAGGACTAAATATGGAATTTGATCGAGAAAAACAAAAAGTGCTGGATTAGTAGATTTTCTTATACAAACAAATATTAAGGTAAGTTCGTGTAACTAAATTATGTTTATTTTTCTGCTTGATTTGAATATGGTTTTTAATTACATGAATTATATCAATGTTATAAATATATGAAATAATCACATATCTAATTATGTCCAAAAGATGTTAAATTTCGTTTGAATAATGAAATTCGATGGATATATGTGATTTCCCGTGTTGAATATGGTCCTGCATATGTTGCAGACAGAATATAGCTCGGATGAACAATCCTGTTATAGCCCTCTCGAGCATCCTATTATATAGTTCCTGCTAGCATCCTGATCGGTAGTGATTTTGCATGTGTTGCACACTACCGCAGCTCTTTGTGAGCGTCCTATTACATGATTCGATCGGTTGTGATCCAGCATATATTACGGACACAAACGTAGCTCTATGTGAGCATCCTGATATATGCTCTTATGAGCTTCCTGACATGGCTCCTTGAACTCTTTATTACCTTATCCGATGTACCCTGATAATAACTCTTCAGAGTTACCTGATAAGCTCTATGAGCTCCCTAATTAAAACTCTTATGAGTTTTCCTGTTTAGCCCGGATAAGCGGCCTGTTACATGGATCACATGAGTATCCTGATATGTGGCTCGAGAGTGTGCTCCCTAATTATGTGCCCTAATAGGTACCATTGACTATGAATTGACGGTTTACAGTTTTGTACACTTGTGTGTACTACTTGAGTATCCATCGATATTTCAATAATTCAACGAGCAAAACTTCTAACATGAGAAATTATGAGATTAAAAGAGTTATATCCCGAATACTTTTGAAATACCTGAAAGGAGTGTAGCATGATGAGCTCATCCAGGTTTATTTGATGTACATGTGAATTATGTGACAACTTGCTTATTTGAGTGTATGTGATTAGGCAAATTGCCAATTTGTTGGAAAGCATGTTATTGTATGCTTATTGTAATGAATGTGATTGGTAAGAATAATTCCTGTTATACGAACTTACTAAGCATTAATTGCTTACTAGGTTTTATTTTTTCTGTTTTATAGTGCTCGAGAAGCTCATAAAGGTTGGAGACCGGTCGGAGTATCATCACACTATCCACCAGTTCGTTTTGGTATAGAAAGCAATCTTATATTAGTATAATGGCATATATAGGTTAACTTGGCCAATGTTGGCAAGTACATGGTTGTTTGTAATTTAGCCATTGGAATGGCTAATAATGGTTTGTTTTTGTATATTGATATGAGGTTATATATATCATGTTTAAGATATATGTATGTGGTTGGTTAGATTGAATTAGGGTAAAATATAAGTCTTTACTAAAAGGTAAGTTTGATCATAAGAATGTATATGATGTTATTTCATACATGTTATTGATGTTTGCTTGATTTATATGACTTGAATTGGTTGGAAAATATATGCAAATGTTGTTGTAGGTTGAAGGTTAAATTTGGGTGAGAAATAAGGCTAGGAGATGGCCTTATTTTGTCCATTCGGGTAGACACACAGGCGTGTGTCTTGACTGTGTATGACACACAGCCTGGCACATGGGCATGTGGTTTGGCCGTGTGTCCCTTGCATCTTAAAATTGAGAAATAGATTGCTCAGAATTGGGCACACGGCAGAGACATGGACGTGTGTCTCAACCGTGTGTGCTACACGACTTAGAACACGATCGTGTGTCTTGGCCGTGTGAAACCTGCACCTAATTTATGAAAATTAAATTGACCACATGGCCTAGCATACGGTCGTGTAGCAGGCCATGTGGCACAAGTTAGAGAGTTACATAGGTAAGGACAGGGGCTAGGACAAGGCCGTGTGCCTCACATCGAATACTCACACGGCCTGAGACATGGGCATGTCACTTGGCCGTGTGAACCACACAGCCCACTCACACGGGCATGGGACCTTCGTATATAAAAAAAATTTGAAATTTCACGAAAATTTTTTTGAAATCCTGATTTAGTCCCGACTTGATTCTAATGTTTAGATTTGGGCCTCGAAGGTCCATTCAAGGGACAATATAATTAGTTTCAGTTATGAACTATAAATGACTTGAATTATATGAAATTATTCTATAAACTCTGGTAATGCTCTGTAACCCTGTTCCAACAACGGATACGGGTTAGGGGTGTTACAATCACTTTATGTAATACCTCAATTTAGGGGCTAGTCAGAACAGTGGTTTCGGGACCACTAAACTGAGGTCGAGGAAAATATTTTGATGCTATTTTATGTGTTATGACATTAATATAAGGCTATGTGGAAATTTTGGTGTTTTAATTTTAGTGATAGCATGCTTAATTATGAAAAATGACTAAATCACATTAAGTGCAAAAGTTCTATTTTTCAAGGTAGAGGTGTCAAATAGCCATAGATTATTAAATTAGAGGTCCTTAAAGTGAAATTAGGCCAATAGAATAGTGTTGGCCGGCCATGTGATATAGGGAGACAAGAGCATTTAATTTTTTGTCAAAATTGGGTGAATTAGGTGAGAATAGATGAATAAAATAAGGTGAAAAGAAAAACTATCATCTTTCACTATTCACTCATCTCTTGCTACCGAAAATTGAAGAGGAAATAGAGCATTTGGGGGTTCAAAGATTCAGCCAAGCTATCTCATTTCTAGGAAGTGATTTAGGTTGTTTTAATTGATGATTTTTGTATTTTTGGAGTCCCCAAAGCTTAAACTAGCTAATGAGGGGACAAATTGCAATATGGTTGAAAGTATAGGGACTTGCCATGAGAATGTTTATGTTGTTAGCTGAGTTTTTTGGAAGAAAATGAATGTTAGGGAGATGAGAAACAACTTTTGTGAAAGGTGTTAGCATGAAAACACCTAATTAGGACTTAAGTGCAAAGATTGATTTTGTGTCATAAATGCATGAAATAATTGGAATTATGAGTAGTTGTAAGAGTAATAAATGTTTAGCTAGGCTTGTTTAATGAGAAAATGTGATGAAAAATGATTTACAAGCCTAGGGGCAAAATCATAATTTTTCCCAAAGTACAAGGGCAAAATGGTCATTTTGTAAGAGTATGCCCAAAGACCAATCATGAGATGGTTGTAATAACATACTTAATTTACCATGTTTATTAATATAAAGCGTTGTCATTATTATTTCAGTTTTTCTTTTTCGTGTGTATAAATAAACTGCTTTTATAATAATGTCCTAAGAATAATATGATTATTCTTAAAAGATCCTTAGTCGAGTATTATTGTTGACTAGGACAACAATAATGCATTAAGACTAACATGTAGTTGATTGATGATAAAGAGTTGTCATTGATGTGGATTGTCAAAATCAATGCGTGAATATGTGTGTTAGAGAACAACATATTGGATTGACCCGTTATGAGTATGTTTATTGGATTATTATGTAATTGTCACAACATTACTCATAGTGATTAATATGTATATGATCCTCAGACTTGAGATAATTATTATCTCAACATCGTGAGTTGTATATTTTGATATAGTCAAACGTACACCATAATTGGTTGTTCTATAAAGACTGATGTTGGATATACCACAATCTATGTAGAGGGATAGGGTTGATCAATATAGGATAAGTCCCTCCTACATAATGGGAGTAATATCTTAGGCCACTTGATTGAGTGAGACTAGAAATGCATGGCCATGCTCAAATAAGTTGACATGAGATGTCATACTAATTTGTATATCATAGTCTACTCAAGATATCAAGAAACATGGGATGGACTATACAAGTGTGACTATTCCATGACTTGTGTCCATTCCATAGATAAAGGACTTAAGGATTAATGTATGAAAGGTTAATCACAAAAAGTTATATGGAATCATGACTTCTTGTAACTTAGGTAGCAATGATGCATTGCTAGATGCCACTCATTGTTTGTGACATTAGAATCGTTCTATTATTACTTGCTAACGTTGCAAGAACCTACGAGGTCACACTATATGGTTTAAATGAACGGAATAAAATATAATTGGTATTGTTTTTAGTTGTCACATGAATTAAATTAATTAAAGAATTAATTTAATTGGGCAATCAAATATTGAACATATTATATGTACAAGGATGTTGTACACATAATGACAACATAATTCTATTAATATATGAATTTGATTCATATATAAATTTAAATAAATATAGTTTACAAAAATCCTTATTATAATTAATGTAATTATAATTTTCTGGATATAATTAATGTAATTATAATTTTCGGTTAAAAACTTTATTATATTTATTTAATCTTATGATACATTCAAGAGATACCAATTATAAAAGGGTATTAAAAGGATACCAAATAATGGGCCCAATGAAAAAAATACCCATTATAAAAGGCCCAATTAAAAGGATACCCAATATAAAAGGTATTTAAAAGAGGCAAAGCTTATGTGAAAACCCTAAGAGATTGCTTGTTAGGTCTAGCGGCCGTCAAGCAAATAAACCTCCAAAATAGTTTTGGAGATTTCTTCCGCTCATAGTCAAACCGGATGAATCACGTAGAGGCCGACATCGAAAAGGTTGTGGCTTGATTCGACGAAGAGATCAAAACTCTTGTTGCCAAGGCGTCATTGTCTCTACTCAGTTGAAGTTTTGGTAATTTGAAACCTTTATTTCACCCCGATTCGTTCCTCACACATGGATCCATGGTTTGGATCGCCGGATCTAATTTTATTTTGCTGCGCCATAGGGTATCGGCGTTCCAACACATTTTGCCTAAGTATAGATTTTGATGCATTATGATCATAGAA
The DNA here is from genome assembly GCA_025503065.1 of Gossypium bickii. NCBI lineage: Eukaryota > Viridiplantae > Streptophyta > Magnoliopsida > Malvales > Malvaceae > Gossypium > Gossypium bickii. Next base: position 25,472,423 of record CP106714.1, on the reverse strand, counting down.
TGATCTAAATGAGTGAATTTTATTGTTATAGATCGAGAAGAGCGTAGAATTAACCTTGAACGGGGAAAAGGCAAGGTTACGGATTAAATCGCCAATTGAAACGGTTTGCACCGAGGTAAGTTTATGTGTAAACGATACATTTTATATATATACATTGTTGTTGCTAATTAGTGCATAGCATAATTGAGAACATGTATAATTCAAGTGGATTGAATGTGGTAGTTATTGAATAGCTCTAGTACGAATAACGGAATGGATATGTAAGTCTGTCATATCCATACTTGACGGTGGACTAAGTGTGATACCACCTTAATACTTAATTACAATGGGTTGTGTGCGATACCATCGTCTATTTATCATTTGGTGGGCTAAGTGCGATACCACTGTAACTATCCTTTCGGTGGGCTATGTGCGATACCACCATATTTAAAACTGATGGTGGGCTAAGTGCGAAACCACCGGGTGATTGAATTCTGAATGGTTGACTAAGGAAATTGTGATGTGTTGTAACATGTGATATTGTGGTACTAAGTGCAAGGAAGCATGATAATGAATGTAAACATTAAGATTGTGATATGGTTCGAAAGTGGTAAAGGAAGAAATGAGTAAGCATAAATATGAATGTGGATTGTTATTTTTTAATATGTAATGCTATATATATTGTTTAGCACATACTATAATGTTATTTGTTTACATGTAAACTTACTAAGCTCAAAGCTTACTCCCCTTTTCTTTTCCCTTGTCTTATAGAGTTAAAGAGCCGGGTCGAGATACGAGGATAATTGGAAGATCACCCAAACTATCAGCTCATCTCAGTATATCTAGACTTAGTGTTTTGGAGTATGGCATGTATAGGGGCTAGACTGGCATATTGTTTTGTTATTTTGGTCAAAAGTGTATTGGCCTCTTTAACGAGAAACTCTTGTGTATACAGCCATAGTTGTTGGCTTTTTGCTATATATATGACAATATGAAGTTATTCATGGAAGTTTATATTACAAACTATGAGTTGTTTAATGATATGTTAAATGGATTCATTGTAACACCCCTTACCTGTATTCTACACCGGAACCGAGCTAGAGGCATTACCAGAGCAAAACCACTTGATTGCCACATAGGCTCAACGTGACCACTCTCTTAGTCACCACTACAACCTTATACTCGACTTATGAGGCCTCACTCAACACACGATGGCTCTCGAGAATATATCGAAAACTCTTACGATCTTAAGATTTTTCATCCAAACAGGGACTGCACGCCCGTGCAAGATGTCACACGCCCGTGTGTAGACACACACGCCCATGTCCACAAACCGTGCATGAAAACTCAAGCAATCTGCTAAAGCCCCACGGCTAAGGCACATGCCCGTGCTCTCTACTCGTGGTGAACATTGACTACTTCACATGGCCTAGAGTCTAGGCACATGCCCGTGTAGCTAGCCCGTGGCCAACACTGATTAACTCACACGGCCTAGGCACACACTTATGTGACTAGTCCGTGGTCTATTCTGACTTAAAATGCCAACGTGCAGGGGACACACGGCCAAATCACACGCCCGTGGGCTGACTGTGTGTCACACATGGCCTAGACACACGCTCATGTGTCTATCCACGTGGACAAGAACAAGGGCTATATGCCAAGTTCTTTTCACCCCTCTAACATACACAACAAGCACTTATTCAACACATCCATAAACAACTCATATTGAAGTGCAATCTCACATGGATATCTACATCTTTTCATATAATAAAGTAGCCAACAATTATGGCATTATACAAAATAGATTATCCATCTAAAGGCCAACACATCTTAGCCATTTACAACAAAAATCACTAACTTGTCTAGGCCCTATACATGCCATATACAAAACATTTAGTCTATTGTACCAGAGTGTGCTGGCAGTGTGGGCGATCTCCCAATTGATCCACGTATCTCGATTCAACTCTTTCGCTCTATAAGACAAGGGAAAAGAAAGGGAGTAAGCTTTAAGCTTAATAAGTTTACACATAAACAATTCAAGTATCATAGTATAAGCTAAACAACAATTAGCATTATACTAATATATAGATTCACATCCACAATTATGCTTACTCTTTCTATCCCTTACCACATTTCCAACACATCAAGAGTCGAATACTCATATTCATTGACATGCACTCCTGCATTCAATATGACATTTACTCGAAGATACAACACATCATCATTTCTCATTAATAAATCCATACAGCTAATTTACTCACTAGCACATCCACACAGCTAATTTCTCGGTGGTTTCGCACTTAGCCCACCACAATCAATTTATAGGGTAATATCGCACTTAGCCCACCAACAAGGATAATTATAGTGGTTTCGCACATAGCCCACTAGACAATATACTTAACAATAACATCGCACACAACACACACAGCCCAGCTCATCGATGTTAAGTATTAGGGTGGTATCGCACTTAGCCCACCATCAAGTATTATCACTACACATTCACATATCTACTTACTCGTTCCTTCATTCGCAATATCTACCACATTCATTCCACTTAAGCCATATAGGTTCTCAATCATTCTCAATCATTCTCAATCATGCTACGCACTAACTAGCATTAAGAATGTGTAAGTATAAATGCATTATTTAAGCATAAACTTACTTCGATACTCAAAAGTATAGAGATGTGCAATTTAGTCCACCACCTTGCTCTTGCCTCGCTCTCGATCTGGGCTTCGTCTTTCTTAATCTATAATGAATAAATCAACTTATTCAATACACACATTGACTACATTGACCCTTATCTCATACTTTAGCAAAATCACCATTTTGCCCCTAAACTTTCTCATATTTACACTTTTGCCCCAAAGCTCGTAAAGTGATTTTCATTCAACTTTCTATCCCTTTTATGCTTATTCAAATCATTTACTTAACTAAAGCAATCATCAATTCTGACTAAATCACACATGTATGACCAAACTCAAAACTTTCACAAACTAGTCCCTACATGCATTTTTCATGGAATTCACTTAGCAAAAGATGTTTCTACTACATCAAGCTTTCATATTCTTCCATAAAACATCAAAATACATGCATCTCATACATGGGTACATTTTTGAACATCCATTTTAGCTCATCATATAGCTAAAAATAGCTACTCATGCTACTAGGACTTCAAAAATACGAAAAATATCAAAAACGAAGCTAGAATACACTTACTAGCTAGCTTGAAAAGTTTAAGAGCCCTAACAATGGCTTTTCTAAATTTTCGGCAGCCCTTGGAGAAGAAGATGAATGAATTTTACCATCTTTTCTCCTATTTTAATCATTTAATTGTCAAATGACCAAAATGCCATTTTTGTCAAACTTTCTATTTTAACTCATCCATGCCCAATTTTGTCCAAAAATTAGAAATTGGGAAATTGCTCTTTAAGGACATTTAATTGATAATCTAAAGCAATTTCACACAAATAGCTTCTAGAATCTCACATTTTGCAACTTTTTCAATTTAGTCCTTTTGGACAATTTAACAAAATTGCTTCATGAAACTTTCACACTACCATGCAAACATAGCATAAACCTTAAAACTCATACATTTACCTCGAATTTGTGGTCTCGCACCACTATTCTGACTAGACCCTAAATCGAGATGTTACATTCATGTTGTGTGAGCTAGAAGGATGAAAAGAGCTTGGCAAATAGCCTTGTTCTTGTCCACATGGATAGGCACACAGGCGTGTTTCTAAGCCGTGTGTGACACACGGTCTGTCCCATGGGTGTGTGTCTTAGCCGTGTTGTAACACCCCCTACCTGTATTCGTTATCAGAATAAGGTACGAGGCATTACCAGAGTTTACAATTTTTTTAACAACCAAACCATTCTAATTCAACATATTTTCAAAATAAAATTCATGCATATTTATAAAATAACTTCAACACATAAGCCATATCGTTGGCTAACCTTATATTCATTTCATATTAACATTTATTTTATTAGCTTATACATGCCATTCATTTCCAAACTAAAATTTCTTTAAATACCGAAATCTCAAGGGTTGATAGTGTGATGAGTCTCCCACCGATTCGACCTCCGAGCTCTTAACACTACAAAACAAGGGAAAGGAAAAAGCAGAGTAAGCACTTTGTGCTTAGTAAGCCCATGTAACAAGAATTATACTTACCTAATATTTTCAATACAATGTAATAAGCATTCATATATCCATTCAATGCATTAATACCCTAACATGCACAAGCTCAACATTCAAGTTAGTTCATTAATTTCCATATATCAATAATATACACACCATGATTGATGAGCTCATCAATACTATGATTTTCATTTCCTTGTTATTTTTCCATATTTATCCCGTTGAATTACTCGAAATTTCGATGGATTTTTAGAGGTACACTTTTGTGTACAAATCCGGGTCCGTCAATTCATATTCATGTGCGCACATTTTCATTTCAGAGAGCACACTCCCGCGAACCTCATCTTTACAGCGGGATTACCAGTCCAGGCTAAATCCCCTGTAATATAAACTCATAGAGTATTGTCGGGATTACCAGTCCAGGCTAAATCCCCTGCAACGACAATTACTCTAATGAGCTTGGATCTGAATTACCAGTCCAGGCTAAATTGAGACCTAATTCGGATTACCGTCCAGGCTAAATCCATTTTCCACATATTCTTCTGGAGGGCTATATCGGATAGGATCACCCGTCCGGGCTAGATCCTTTTTACCGTCAATTCCTTTTCAGAGATCCATCGAATTTTCCTTTCATTCAACCGGATTTTTTCCTTTTTATCAAATATACCAATGTTTCATCAAATTTCATACAATGGACATTCAAATTATATTCACATCAATAACATACATTTCAAACATTTAAGAATATAATTCAAGTTACACGAACTTACCTCGATACTAGTTCGTTTATAAAATCTACTAATCCGGGACTTTTTCCTTTCCTCGATCTAGCTTTGTATTTGAGTTTTCCGGATCTAAATAAATAAAGTCAATCATCAATTCAATACATTTCATGTTCACATGTAGCATTTTCTATAATTCTATTATTATTTTTAGCTTATTCAAAGCTGTCTACTTGAGTCACAGTCACTAAATTATTTATTTCTCGAGCTACAGAGCTCCAAATGAAGAACCGTTAATTTTACCTGAAACTAGACTCACATATCTTCTTCCCATAAAATTTTCAGAATTTTTGGTATGTCCAATCAATACCAGATTATTCTTAAAGTTTCCCCTGTTTTACTGTTTGACTGTTCTGACCTCTCTTCACTACGAATCAAATTACTCTTCGTACAGAATTCATATGAACTTCTTATTTATTTAATTTGAAAATAGACTCATTCAGGATTCTAAAAATATAAAGTTAAGCCCCTAATTATTTTTCTCCAATTTTTTATGATTTTTCAAAGTCAGAACAGGGGATCCCGAAATCCCTCTGAACCAGTCTTACAAAAATATAAATATCTCAAATTACAGAATTCCTTTGCTTTCCATGTTTCTTTCATATGAAAATAGACTCAATAATATTTAATTTCATATCTCATTCAACTTCTAATTCCACTTCTACGATTTTTAGTGATTTTTCAAAGTAACCCTACTGCTGCTGTCCCAAAACAGTTTTCTTATAGCTTATTTTACAATTAAATCCTTTACCCAATTCTAACTTCAAATTCTTTCAATTAAACCACTAATTCATCATTTTATTCATCATATGCTATATTCAAAAACTCTGAAACTTCAAAAATTTCAACTTAAATTCATCAAAACTTTGTTCTAAAACTTATAAAGCATCAAAATTAAAAGAAAAATGACTAAATTAACTTACCAAATTAAACTCCAAGCTTCAAACTTTTAATTTTCCCTTTTCTTCTTTCTTTTCTCTTTTTCTTTCTTCTTTCACGTTTGCTCTCTGTTTCTTTTCTGTTTCTATCTCTTTTGTTTCTTTTCTCTTTTCTTTATATATATATATATAATAATATAATAATATAATAATATAATAATATAATAATAAACTAAAAATCTCAGATTTTTCTTCAATTCACCGCATTATCAATCTAGACAAAATGGCTTAATTGCCATTTTGGTCCTTTATACTTTCTTTTAATCTATAATTAAACTTTTACTTTCATTTCAATTTAGTCCTTTTCATTTAATTACCTACCCAAACGTTAAAATTTTCTAACGAAAGTTTAATACCACATTACTAACATTTTATAAACATTTATAAAAATATTTCCTATCATATAAAGACTCATGCAAACATATTGAAATAAATTTCTATTTAAATCGGATTTATGGTTGCGAAACCATTATTCTGATAATCTCGAATTTAGGCCATTACACGTGTGTCCCCTGCGTCTTAGTGTTGTAAGTCAGTGTCGACCACGGGCTAGCCACACGGGCGTGTGCCTAGGCCGTGTGACCCTTATAAGGTTGTTGACGTCACAAATAGAACACCCAAGTTTTTACACACGGGCAATGACACGGGCGTGTCTAGACAGTGTGGAGCACACGATCCAAGTACACGGGCATGTGTACGGCCGTGTGAAAACCCCTGTAGGTTTGAAATGAAAATAAATCCCATACGAGGTAAGGACATGGGCGTGTGCAACCACACGGCCTGACCACACGTGCGTGTCCCATTTCACACGGGCGTGTGGCCCTTGTTTAAGTGAAAATTTTAAGATCGTAAAAGTTTTCGGTTGGGTTTTGAAACCCTCCGTATGTAAGTTTAAGGCCTTGTAAGTCCTTAATAAGCATGTTGGGATTGAAAATGTATAGGCTAAAGTTGCGTGGTTAAGTGGATTAAGTCTGATAATGCTTCGTGCCCAGTTCTGGCATAGATCACGAGTAAGAGGTGTTACACTTTATCTTTTCTTATCATGACAATTTCATATTTGGCTACTTTATTTATTTCTTGATATCCAAGAAATTAATACACAATCACCAAATATATAAAACCATACATCATGTCTTTTTCACCAAGTAAGTTGTTGTAAAGAGGCATCGAATCCCTTGGAGAAATTAGACAACATATTTGTTATTTCTCCTAGCTTTTTTTCAAAAGTCAGTACATAACTTTAAGACCTTTTTTTTTGTATTCATAGTCAAAAAAAATTATTTTTCTTCACACCTTATACATACGAGTGTGTAACATATATAGTCATATTAGATGGCCATCAATTGTCCAATTACGTGACTATAAAATCACACATTTATTCACCTTTCACCATGGACATTATCATTTTTTTTTACTATGATCAAAATCATATCTATCACGTAAATGGGCCAAATAGCATTCATATTACTATTTCATGAGTTTTTATATCATGTCTATCACCATGGAAGCCATGAATCAAATAACTCTACATCTTAAAAATTTATAGAATCATGAGTTTATATATCATATCTAAGCCATATATAAACCACATGCACCATCATAAATATGCTCAATATGATCTCGATTTCAAATATATGATTATCACGTTATATATATTCACTAGAAGATTTCATACCAGAATAGTGATCTTATTATACAAGCCAATGCTTTCCACTATTCTACATTGACTAGAAAAATTAACCATGCATATGCATATGACTTATTTAATTTCTAGTCAAAACCACTTCTAATCCAAATTTTATAACATAAAAAAAAAAAAGCAATCATATATAAAACCCATTTAGCTTAAGGCTATTTAACAAAAACAACAACCAAATTATTTATATTATATAATCATCTACAAAGTTTCATTTTAAGCAATGAAAACAATGTCTCATCAATATCATCCAAACTCTAGTTACTAATATCATGATTTAAATAAACAAATAAATTCATATCTCAATTTAAATATATATATATACACATATACATATCATGAAAAAGAAAGAATTGTTTTGTACTAAAAGTTTCACTCACAAATTTGAATGGAATGAATGAAGTTTCAATTCTTCAAACTTAATTTCTATTTATATAGCATTAATAGGTGCCTAAGTGATTCTTTGAAAAGACATCAGTTTTCAAGTTGCACTTTTTGGTTTCAAGAAACAGTTCCAATCCAACCTTTTAAAAGTATTCGTTGGATCTAGTGACGTAACTTTCTGATTTGGGAAGGCTCACTAGAATGGTCATAATGCTTCTGTTGAATAAAAGAATGTTCAACTAATTTTTGAACAATGCCATCACCATTCAAAATGAAAGTAACTTTTCAATCCATTAATAGACCCTTTCTCAAACGTGCATTTTCATTCCATCTTCTTTCTTTCTTTCTTGCACGAGATATATTATATATGATATAATTTTATACCAATCATAATCATGCATCTCAAAAAGTCATACATACAATGAACTAGCATTTGAGTGTCTTTTTTTCAAGTAATTGATGTATGGGATACCCACATCTATTGCATAATTCAATTCAATAAACACATAATAATTGAAATCCAATTATGCAAAAAGAATAAAATAAAAAGTTTGACATACCTTTTCCTACGAGAAAGATTTCTTCTAAATTAAAATTTGACAAGATCACTGATCTTTATGCAACCACAATTTTCGATATCCATCCTTATAGTATCATGCATGTAGTAGCATGTGAATGCGTAGTAAATAGACAAGCCTTTTTTAATTTCTCATAAATTGCGAAATTAGAACCTTAAAATTGTTGGGGAGTGGGGATGAAAATAAACTTATGAGAAATTAACAAAGGCTTCAAGGCGTATATTAATGACACTTTCTTTAAGGTTCTATTCGCCCCACCTATATATGATGTGCAAAAGAGTTACTGGCAAATAAACCTCGAGGATACAGTGAAGCCTAATGACTATTTACATTTTGCACTGATGGAAACAGTTCATTGAGCACTGAATGAAGCATAACAAGGATATCAATTTCTATAAAGAGTTTCTGCAGTGATTCTTTATAGAACAATCTAAAAATATATAAGATGGTGGGAGATTAGAAAGAAACACTTTTCTATGTTTCTAGGTATATCCAACAAATGAAATTTCTCTCCTATTTATAGGAGGTCTCATGTCTCTTCATAGGGACATAACTATCCAAACGAATAGTCATATCTTTAATCACAAACATAATTATTAAATAAGTATCAACTTGAATAATTATGACCATTTGTTATTAATTAAGTGATATAACTTTTAATTACAAGAGATATAAGTGATCACTATGAATAGTGACAACTTCTGCTTAATTACCAAGTGCCATTATTTTTTGAACCACTTATAACTTTCTAGTTATAACTATTGAAACATTAAAAATATTTTGAAAATGTTCCACCACCATCTTGGACGGAAAGAATGTGTAATTGAAATGTTGGAAACAAATGGTTTTACACCATCCAAGCTCACGTGAGTTTCGTATTATTTATGAAGGCAATATTTTATAAAATAAGATAGGAAGATGGTCCCACGCTCCGTTTATTAATAAATGAACGTGAAGTTAGCTCACTTTATTTATATGATCATTCTTTAAGAAATAACATCTAACAGATTTGCAATATATTGAAACTATAGGCTATATTTATTAACTCTCTCGCTTGTGGCTTGGACAAGGATTCACAAATTAAGGCTAGTGTTTTATTAGCCTTAAACCCCATCCTTTTTTTCTTCCCTACCTTGTAGAAAGTCCTTGCAGTGGCTTTGTGAGAACCCACCATTACAACCTCAAGACATGTTCTAAGAAACTAGCATAGAACATATTGTGGTCTTTAAGACTACAAGCAAACTTCGAATTCAGCGGTAAGCAAGTGGCTATTGTCTGAACTTGCTGTTGTAGTCAATGCTCGCATTTTGACTAACTCTAAAAAGAAAAAGTCTGATTTTTTTGGACTCATCCTTGGAAACCACATTATTTACAACATTAAGCTGTCTCTAGTTGACCAAACTCTCTAAACTAACTGTACACAAGTTAGACAAGAGTTTAATTTGTATATGTTTGTTAGATAAATGGATGAATTTGAACACAAAATACTTCTTAACAACCTTCTAGATCCTTTATCAATCACAACTAGAATCCGGGCGGCCTTAGTTATTGGCATTAAGGTGTGCAAATTTGGAGGAATTGTTCAATGACATGGATTCTTTGGTTGAAAAATCCCCCAAAAGAGAATAATGTCAAACAGTGTTTGTCTGAGTAATTATTATTCATTTTGTTTGGAATCCAAGTAAAAAATTTAGCATCCAAAAAGTGGTTGAGAATTAATTGACATGATGATCAACACGTTCCCATAAATGGAGGCATCAAACATAAAAGATAAAAGAACCCAAATGCATCCAAATTTGATCATTGACTTTTGTTGAATAATAGCCACAACCCACTTCTCACTTCCGTTTCATACAAAAGCCTTTCACATTTTGTTTCTTGACTTTGGAAATTTTTACTCTTTCAAAATTCACAATAGACATGGACCTGTTTCATTTTTAAATAATTTAATAATACCATACACGTTAAAAAAACCTTATTGATATTCAATAATCTTTTCAAAATACTGTCAATAATATAAGCATTGATATTCAATGAACCTTATTGGAAAAGAAAAATATTGTGATAATATAATGCAAAAATTAGTTTTTATTATATGTGAAGGAAGAAAAAGAAGAAAAGTGAAAAGTGGGAGATGTAAAGAGAGCAAAGGAGACGTATGGTGTGGAGAAAGGAGAGCCACATGAATTGTGAAGGCTGCTTGGAAGGAATAGACGTAAAGTGAAGGGCCAGTTGTTGAGTCAACGTGTTTCATGCATTCTTGTTTTTTTTTTTTTTTTTCTTTTTTTTCTTTTTTAAATTTTATTATTTTAAGATAAATTACACCAAAGTCACTCAACTATTAAAAAGTTTATATTTTGATACTCAACTTTAAAAAGTTATAAATTAATCACTAAATTATTCGAAAGTTACAATTTGGTCACTAAATCATTAAGTTGCTAATGGATGTTGATGTGGTTGTTAACTCACTATTCATCATAGAGTAAATTACACTCAAGGTCATTCAACTATTTGCAAGATTACACTTTAAACACTCAATTTCAAAAAAATTACAACTTGGTCACTAAACAACCTAGTAACCAACATGTAATTTTCAAATAATTTAATGATAAATTCATATCTTTTTGAAACTTAGTAACTAAAGTGTAAATTTTTAATAGTTGAATGACATTGCATATAATTTATCTTATTATTTATTTGTTTGATTTGTGAATAAATAGTAATCTCTTCCTCCAACAAGTTTTGTTCGAATTGTACTCTAAAAAAAAAAACTCAAATTAAAACTTTAAAATGACATTATTAAAAAGAATGACCATGAAACTCAAAAAAAATTAATATTATTTATAATAAAACATATATAAAAAACATTTTATTTTACCCAAAAAAAAAAAGAATAATAACAATCTCTTCTTCCCATCAAGTGGAAATCCCTTGCCACGCATTTCGGGCCCCATCTGTGACTTGCAATTTTTTTTTTTTTTCCTTATGTTAAGGTTTGTTTGGTTCAAGATTTGTTTTCTTTCTTCAATTTGTGTTTTATCATTATTTTCTAATTGTTATGTTGCTTTTATGTATAAACATATTTTTTTTTGGTATAAATTGTGTAATATATAAATATATAAAAAGATATATATTTCCAAAAAAGGAATATGGATTAGATCGATTTTAAATTCTAAGTTTAAAAAAATGTTAACTTAATTTTCTAAACTTTTAAACCTATTTTTATCCCTTAATATTTTTATTTAAGTTTAAATAAATAATTTCATGTAACGACCCAATTCTTGTGATGTGTACTGAAAATTTCAAGTTCAAATGTTTGAGAAGTTAAAATGAAAAAGCCTTAAGTTAAACACAGAAATAAGAAATAAAATTAGCTAGTAATTAAATTAATTAAGTTAATATAAATGGTACAAGAGTTAAATTGCATAATGATTATAAAATTCCACAAGTCCTTATTTAAATATTAATCAAGTCTTTAGAAATAATTTTATATATATTCCTTAGTGGGAGAGAGACGATGAAAAATATCATCTTCTCCATCTTTCCCAAACCGAAACAAAAAAGAAAGAAAACAGAAAACTTAGCCATTTTCTTCTTTTATTTGCCGTGAGCCTAATTAGCAAGGTAATTGAAGTTTTCTTGTAAATTTTTGGTAAAATAATCAGTAAATGTTGGTAAATAATTACAATCTAAGCTATGAAATTAGAATTTGATTAGTTTATTTAAGTGAAATAATAATAGAAAGTTTGAGAAAGTTTAGTCTAAAAGTTAAGTTCAGTCAAGTTAATATGAAATGAGATTACGATGAAATAGGTTGAAATTATAGTAAAAAGAGAAAAATTAAATTTGAGTCAAGCTTAAATTTATATTATTAATTTTATGATGTTAGGGATTAAATTGAATAAATTGAAAGCTGTCAAAAAAATTAGCATGAATTGAAAACTAGGAGTTTCTAGTAAAGAAATGTGAAATCGATTTTCAATTCGATAAGAAAAATTGAAAGTTATGAGTAATTTGGATATTAGTGCTTATAGAGAATACAGTGAATAAAACGCAATCATATCTATATAGTACCGAATTATGTTTGAATTGTGTGATTAATGTGTTTCTCTATTCAAGTTTAATTTTTATTGCTAAAGACAATGCAAGACCGTATCAGGACAAGGGAAAAGCTTAAGTTGTTAACAAATAGTAACTATGGTTTATACTTTTATAATTCAATTCCAATTTGCTTTCATAGATTAATTTGGTTGTTGTAATCAAATATGAATATACATCGAGATAATAGTATCTTTTCCGTACAAACTTTGAATGATGGATTCAATATGGTGATAGTTGAAATATGTGGAAAATGTTTAAAATTGTATTTGATATGTATATAAATGTTGAGACATTGGTATTATGATGACATGTGTTACAATAGTAATTATGATGATAATGCCTCATTAAATGATGTTAGACGTAGTTAGGATAGAGTTGGCATGTCATGGGGTCACCAATATATTCCTTTACTGGCCATCGTTGTCAGGCAATCCTAAATGGCAGAATAAATAATACAGACAATTACTAAAACCATCATTTTTGGGCAACCCGGGATCGTAGAATAAACAAATATTAAAAGTCATCATTGCCAGACAACCCGGGATGAAAGTGTAAGATAGTCCCAATGTACAGATGGTCTTGGACTTATTCATTACATATATAAATCCACGTATTTTCCTAATGCCTATCGTTGGATAAAAGCGTCCAAAATGAATAAGCATTGAATTGATATTGAAATGTGAAATAAATAAGAAAGTTGAGGAATGATTGGATGAGTTAAAGTAGTATACATTAATTTTATATACTTACTTTAGTTTATTTTTAACACAAATGTATTTGAATTATATTAGCTCAACTACGTATTCAATACTCAGCGTATAGTTATGTTTGTTTCCTTGCATAGGTACCAGACAAGAGTAGACATAAATTTTAAGTGGTCCGACATCCAACTCAACCACTCAACTCGGAACAAGCCTTATTACCTCTTTTGTATATATATGTGTGTGTGTGTGTGTGTGTGTGTGTGTGTGTGTGTGTTGGCATTAAAATGGCATGTACCTAGGTTGTTTTGGGCATGTTTCTTATGTGGTAATTTTGGTATATTTGGTGCTTGGCCTATAAGGTTTTATAAGATGAGTTTTAATTTTTAATTAATAGATAATTATGCTAGTTTATATAAGTTTTGATTATGTGAGTTAGTTAATTAAATGATAATGCATGGATGGTTATAATTTGATTATGTTTGGTTGTGTTTGTATGTGTTAGATTGATGGTCTTATTTTGATGTAAAGTTTAGGTATATATAAGGTACCATTTGGTATGGTTTGGTCACTTGAAAACATGCATTTAGGGTTATTTTATCATTGAGTCTTGAGACATCATGAACATATCTCAAGACCATAAGAACAAATTTTACCTTATATTTTGGCCTTCATGCTTAGTGTCTCGAGACTCGAGATAAGTGGCCTTTGTCTTAAGCCAAGTAAACTTCAAAGCTAAATTAGCTTTGCCCTGCTCCAAGTCTCGAGATAAGAACCCATTGTATCAAGACATTCAAACATCGAAGCTAAAATAAGAAAATAAGGGAGGTTGGTCTCGAAACATAATAGACCTTGCCTCAAAACACTATTTCTAATGTCTTAAGATAAGAAGTCCCTTGTCTTGAGACACAACATTGAAACTTGATAATTGAGTTTGGATTTGAGTTCCAGCTCCTAAATTGACTTAGTATCACCCCATAACTCAATGAGTTAAAATTATTATACTTTATGAAAGTATGATTGTGATTTAAATGGATGATATTTTGATATGAATGATAATTATGTTTTAAATGATATGATAAAAGAAGTAAGTTAGCTTGAGTTACTTTGGCAACATAATGTAACATTGCACATTTGGATCCGGCGGTCGAGTCAAATGTGGGATGTTACACTTGATCAATGAAAAATTTTAGCCTAATTTGACATTATAGATTTAATAAACTATTGGAGTGTCATAAGGTAAGATTTATATCTTTTCACCCCTTATTTTACAATTTCTTACTAAACAAGAGGTGTAATTAACCCGAAATCAATATATAAAAGTTGAATTTTGAGTTTAACTCAAATTCAAGGCTCAAATCTCAGTTTCAACTCAATTGAGTTTCACTTTTAAAACTTAAACAGATTTGAGGTAAAAATCGAGTTTTGTAAGTTTACTAAATTAAGTTCATTTATCAAAATAGAAATGAGTTTTACTTTGCATGTTTGACTTACCTAAACAGAAATGAGTTTTTATTTTTGTTATAAAATTTAAGTTATATGAGGAGTTGGTGTAGACTATAATGGTGGTTCACACGGTAGGTGATGCAAAGAGTATAGAGGTCTAAAGATGATGTTTGAGAAGAGTGAGGACTATATGGTTGATCTCATACCCCTTTGTCTTGGTGTTGCTTTTATAGAGAGAGGTAAGCTTAGTGTGGGTCCCAACTATCAAGTGTTTTATTCCATAGATGTGGGTGGTAAGGTAGTGAATTATCTACTAGAAATGTTAATGGAGCCAATATAAGGTGACTAGATAAAACATCGTCAACAAATACAGGAAGGTGATGGATTGACAAGTACTAGCAAAAACTTTTCTCCATATATCTTCTAAGGATTGTGTTGAACCACCTCATGTAATTTGACGTTTTGGTTAGGTAAGGCTAGGACTATGCTCCTGGTGAGACCACGAGATTGAGTTTCGTCGAGTTTTATTTTTTGTGAATAGTTTAAGCTTGTGCTTAGGAGCATAATCATTTATTTTGGATAAACAATTTAAACTCGTGCTTAGGAGCATCATCATTTGGGTTGAACTACTTAAGCTCCTATTTAGGAGCATAAACATTATGGATAAGTAGTTTATGTAACACCCTCACCCAACTTAATCGTCAAATATGGGTACGAAATGCCACAATTGATCTGACTTGATATAATACGCTAGTCAGAAAATTTCGCCATACAACTTCGTTACTTTAACACAAATGTTTCTACAACAGGAAACTTAAAACTAAACTTAATTTGACTACCTTGAAGATTTAAAATTTAAGGAATGACTTCTTAATTACAATATATCTCACTTAGAGGTGAAACCTTTGAAGCTACCCCTTCCTATGTGCATGACACCATACAGACAATGATGTTGCGAGGTTGCGAGGTTGCCACCCATATGCCCTTCCAACTTCTATGACTACTAATTTGGCAGTATTTTCCCACTTTTGTTAGTTTTTCCATTCTTGGTGGATTCCTCAAATCCGCTGGCTAGCTATCGTTTGTCAACATTTGCATTTTTCCTTGTCTGCGTAATTTCCCCCAATTATCATCCTGGTAGACTATGTAACACGCTTATACCCGACTCAATTACCAAGTTGAATATAAGAGTGTCACATTTGAGTGCCAGAGTAATCCTGGCTAAATTCAATTATTTGAACCCTTTTCCGATCATATTTTAACCATACAAACATGCTTTTAACATATTTTCAGTGTAAAACTTAAAACTGAGTGAAATGTTTTAGTGAAAATTCATTTTGAATCTTTATTTGCAGAACAGGGCCCAAAGTATCGATACTAGCACTAATTTATCGATACCTGGGCCTAGGTATCGATACCCTATGTTGTAATGATATCGTTTTGAGCTTCGAAGTTGGAAAATTCAAGAAAAATACCCTACATATCAATACCTTGTCCAATGTATCAATTCTTCCTTTAGAATATCGATACTATGAGCTTGACATCGACACCAAAATGTCATTCAATGCTTTATTTTATGTCAGGGTTAATTTACCACCTTAGTCCTTCATATTTTACCCCTTTTAAGCCCCTGTTTACTTGTCAACTTTAACCATATCAATCCATAAACCAAATTATCTACAAACATCCTTTAATCCAAATTTCGTTTATCAATTTATAATCATATAATTATTTCATATAATTTTAAGCAAATATCAAATTTTATAATTAAGTCCCTTTTTCATTTCAGCCTTAAAACATATCAAAGTTATTATAAAAAATCATTACACAACCACTTATTTCTTAAACATATGATGTTTTGTAATGAACCTTATGAACAGGCCATTAATTCCAAAATTATAAATTTAACATAATTATCAACATTACAAATAAGTCCTTTAGAGGACTTACTCTAAAAATAATTTATCCTCTCTACATGACATTATTGTTATTAACATTTACCAATAAATTTGTCAATTAGGGCCTCCTTAATTCATTTTATATGAACTACTTAGTATTTCAATAAAACATTTGCACTTCCTTTATGTATTAGCAAAACCATCATTTGTAACAAATTCTTAGTATTATAACTCTTCAATTATTTTCCTCCTCCTCCTCTCCAATCCACATCCTTAATTTTTTTTATATATACATAAATCTTTGGCTCTTAACATATCATGCCTATGTGTGACATTAATAAAAGGATTCTCTAATCACAAACACATACTCTTATCAAGGTTGCCCATTTGAGTGGCAATCACTAAAATATTTATATCTCAGCCTATAGGATTCAAAATTAAGATCTGACTTTTGTTCTAGAAATTAGATTCAATGAAATTTTTCCCATAAAATTTTTGGAATTTTTACTTAATCCAATTAATACATTTTATTCTTCAAATCGTCTCCTATTCTATTGTTAGGTAACTCTGACCCTTCTTCAGTAAAAAATTATTATCTTTCACTACAAGTCTTGTATTAAGTTGCCGTTTCTTTCCTTTGAAAATAGACTCATTAATATTTCATACTTATAAATTTAATTTCTTAAAAATTCCTGTACAATTTATAATTAGAGCAAGGGAACCCGAAATCATTCTGATATTGTCTAACAAAAATTCAAAGATCTCATAATCTACTACTCCTTTACTTACATTGTTTCTTTTTATGATAAACTAGACTCAATAAGATTTAATTTAATGTTTAATTAAACCTCTAATTCTATTTCTACAATTTGTGATGAATTTTCAAAGTTAAGCTATGGCTATTGTGAAAATCTACTTTAGTAAATACACTTATTTTTCCCATAGAAACTTAATACTTTGTATAAACTCAATTACTCTACTATTTTATTTAAATTCATATAGAATGCATTCTAATAATAACACATTTAACTCAGTTATTTGAAATACAATTAAAGCTAAGATGAAAACTTACCTCTTTTACCAAGGATTTATTCCCTTTTTTGCTTATTTTCCTTTCCATCTTCAATTTATGACCATCCTTTTCTTTCTTTCAAATTTTTCTCCACTTCCATATACTAATTCCTTGTTTTAAATTTATGTAAATAATCTCTAGGATTTCTTTTTCATCTTTCTTATTTGGTGCCTAGGGAAATTTTTAAAAATTTTGAGAGAAATGGTAGAATTTCATAACAAAGGACTAAGTTGCATAAAAAGCAAAACTTCCCCCTATTTATACTAATGATGGACAATAGGTCAATGATGCATGAAGAACTTTCATGTTTCCATAAAAAAAATCTTTTAATTAATTATTATTAAAATATTATTAAAAAAACTATTTGTCATTATTTCAATCCAATGGTCACAATTTCTTCTTACTTTTCAATTTAATCTAATAGCCCATATTTTTCCATAACCAAAGATATTTTCCCATAATTATCTTATTTAAGAAATCATTATTTACCCCTGTAATTTCTCTACTATTTCATCCTTTTTATGACATCTTTTTGGTAAACTTTACAATTTAGTCCATCTCATTTCTTCATTTGTTCAATTTGGTCCTTGTAAACCCTTCCACCCTTAAGATATTTGCACTATAGGCCCTTCAAAATTTTCATATTTATACTTTAACCCTCACATTTTACATATTTACACTTGGACCATAAAACTTTTCATATTTTTACTATTTAGTCACTAGCTCAAATTAATATTTCACAACAGACTTTTTATTTCATTTTTCTCTAACATCCTTTATCCTTTCTTTATATCTTATTTAACTAAAAATCTATCTGATATTATTTTCGACCAAAGGGATTTGGGAATGTTACATACTACCTTGTGTTTATTGTCTCGGTGGACTCAATATGATGCCATAGTCAAGCTACGTTCTTACACAATTTAACCTCATGTTTAATGTCCTAGCGAACTTTCTATCTTGTCATTGCCGAGCCATGGTCTTACACATTATGAACCCAAGTTTAACATTCCGGCGGACTGCCCCGAGTTTATTGTCTCGGTGGACTCCATATGTTGCCATAGTTGAACTATGGTTTTACATCAGATACCCCTATGATTAACGTCTTGGCGGACTTTTTGTTGGTCGCCATAGCCGAGCTATGGTCTTACACCTTAAAACTTTTTGAAGTGTCGCCCTAAAGGACTGTATCTCCATCGTGGTGTCACCCTATAGAGCCTATTGACCGTCGTCATAGTGTTGCTCTATGGAACCTAATTAACGTCATCATAGTGTTGCTCTGTAGGACCAATCGATACTATTCAATTTCACACTCAACCTTGATGCTCGAACATCGCAGTGTCTACTCCGCAAAACCCGGAGCTTCGCACATCATGGTTTGCACCCAGCAACACTGTACAGTGGAATCTTAACAAAATTTCATTTCCTTATTCATCCTCTTATACCTCTATTTCACCATTTCAAACCTTTCTACTCAAACACCGAAGTGTCCCCTCCGCAAGGCCCGAAGCTTTGCACATCATGATTTGCACCAGCAACACCGTATGGTGATATATAAAAACATCATTTTCCTAACCCCAAACTTCATCTAAATAGTCCACAATTTCTCCTCCGCACTCCACTATCACAAACATGAAATACATGAAACATCTAAACATGTTATCACACAAACATAATAACATAGAGCATGCCAAACTTATGTGTTTTATCGCAACCATGCAAGCATATAAACACATTTGCAAGTACTCAATTGCCTACTCAATTTATACATCATCCCAGAATTGGACTATAGACACTTGATGCTTCTTTGCCTCCCCAACTTAGCTTTCCCAAATGCCAAAGCTTCCATCCTCCTAAAAGGTAAGCGTTACAACCAATATCTTAAGTTAAACTCAGCATTTTTCAATTTAAAAACTTGGTTTCTAGGAACATGTAGAACCATTCAGAGGTTCTAAAAATTCCTACCTTTATTTCTTAATCCTACTAATACTAAAGGACTTAGAGCCTTACCAGTCCACTGGATTCTCTACTTTTACGACTCAAACCTCTTAATCACCACTAGAGCTCCCTGAAATTATCTCTTATTCGGAGCAACCAAAGGAAAAGATGAAGAAGAGAAGAAAATGAAAAATTATTGAGAAGAATTCACCTTGGGAATTCACTTTTTAGCTATTTATAGCTCATCACGCACGATCTTCAACCGTATAAAAACCATCCATTGATAATCATTTTCTCTCCCACTAAGGATCCAATTGGTTTTAATTCAACCGAACCAGTATTGAATTTTAACCATGTTCAAATCTGTTACTAACTTTTCCTAATTTTTCAGTAGAGGCCGCCAACTTATGGCTTCTTTCCATTTTTAAAGGAAATCGGGCATGACGACTCTCCCATCTTAAAAAAATTATCCTCAAATATTCTTTTCACGATCAACATTAGGGGCGAACTCAGGGAATTTCTTCCCCATCTTTGCCTTCGTATGGTTCTTAGAAGTAATCACCTTTCATTCTTACTAGCACCTTCAACTTAATTTACCCTTTTGTACATTACTTAACACCTGCTTCACCTAATTTGTGGATTCATCAACACTTAACTAATTATATACACCGACTCATCCGCAAGTATCCGACCACTCTGTTGTTAGATATATTCTAATTCATAACTTCTCTTCACAATTTTTTATTTGGCAGATGCTTTGAGGTGAACACCGCCTGATTGATGTATTCTTTATTTTAATTCTGGAGGATAATCTCACAATCTTAGTTTTTTTTTATACGCTAACTCTGCCCATCTAATGGATCAAATCCTTCTTGCTATATGGCAGCTAAGCTCGCCCAAGAAATATCTTTACTACTACCTTGGCGGAGTATCAAAGTTACCACTTTCTTTCTGGAGTTCTATTACAATGGTAACAAAGGCTTATTAGCCCTTCTCAAGAATGGTTGTCACTGAACAAACCTAGGACTTTCTCTACTTTCCTAAGGTTTACTCCCTAATGAGTAACAATTGGTGTAACGCCCTAAACCCGGCCTAGACGTGATGGCCGAATCTCGTAAGTTACATTAATAACATTCAAAATTATTTACTTACTGGAAACAACTAGGTTTTTCTTGTTTTGTGAAACTTAAAAAAATTGAATATTTAATGATTTTGTTTCTTTGAGAAATACTTATAAAAAATGTAATCATTTAAAAGAAAAAGGCGACATAATATTGTAATGTCATTTTAAGATGTTTGAAAAATAGAGAATTTGCATTATAATTATTTATTAAAAGGTCTTGCGTAAAAATCTTTCGTAACGGACTTTCATAAAGCTACTTAGAAAATTTCGAGTTATAATTTTGTTTAAAACCAAGTAAAATTGTAACTAGTTTAAATAAACTCCATATTTTAAAATACATGAAATCTCATTAATTTTGCATGCATGTATGACAGTTCTAAAATTTATAAAAATAAACCACAACCCAAAATAAAAAGAAATGTCCAAAATCCAAAGTCCACAACAAAATCCAAATAGTTTTAAACTTCATTATTAAAAATCCATAAGAATAATCCATCTGAGAGGCTCCACCGATGCTAAATCTAAGTCCTATATCTAAGTATTACTTGAAAGATTATAACAGTAAAGGGTGAGCTTTTTAAGCCTAGTGTGGGTCTTTTAACAAATAAATGTAAATAAACGCATAATCATCAATCAGGTAAATATTTCACTTTATGCACATGATCATGACAATGCGGTTTTTATAAAATAATTATGCAGATTTATTTAAAACATCCTACCCATCACCGCTACACACCACAATTGTGTTCTCCAGAACTCGTCCATCCAAACACTCCAATTTATGAACAGTGTCACAGTAATGCAGATAAATTGCCACTTAATAATATTGTGGACAAGCCACCACTTTTGTAGATAATCTGCCACTTCTTCCACCTTTCACATATCCTACACCATGCACGTGATATGGCCACAAAAATCACTTTTTCACTTTCAAATCAATTTTTCACTTTGACATGTGAGACATGCTCATTACATCACTTATCACTTCAAATTAAATAGGCATGCTTAGCATGCAAATCACATATGTACATATTATATCAATATTTCTCATTTTATAATTTAACAGAGAATACTTAATACATGAGATATGACATTTGCTAAGGTTGGAAGCAAAATTGCACCAAATAGAAAATAATGAGAGGGAAGGGATTCAAATTTTGATCATCACGGACAACTCCGTCACTACTCAATCACTAAAAAAAATTCTACCCTTTTAAAAAGAATTTCTTCATCGAAATTCCTATTGTCAAGCCAATTCACTTATCCACAAAATTCATAACTCCTCTTTCTAATCTAACCATCACGCTCCCGTTACACAATTTTTGATTCCAAGTCACTTTGAATTTCCTTATTTACTTACACGAATTGTCTCAAGGGATAATATATAGAAATATCACTAATGATTTTCTCATTCCCGAATTCTCAATTTTACAGATACACTATTAGCAGCAAACTTTTAGGGAAAACAAATTCTCAATCAATGCAAGGTACAATTAGAATGGATCATAAAAGTACCTTTATTGACGCCAAACATGTCTCAATCCTCTCGACGCCTAGCAGCATAAATCAATCTCTAATTTTGTTTCTGAGTCAAAGCTAACATTTAACTAAAAGAATGACGTGAACAATCTTTAACATGATACTCAACGGACCCTCATCTGAAGCATGCACCTTACTTTTTCCAATATTTTCCCTAATGACGCTTACAGTATTTACAAAAAAAAATTTCTTGTTTGAACAAATAGAACCTCTAGTACTAGCTTTTACAACATTCTATTATGGTTTATCCTCCTTGGCCCGCTTCAAAAGTCGTGAATTTAGGCTAATAGAACTAGACTTTCTCTTATTTTGTACTTTATTTCTTTCTTTCGCGTTCCTACCATTTACTCCTTTCTAAAATCTTGTTCTTCTCAACCGTAGTCTTGAAAATCCTTTTCTTCAACTCCCAGCATTACTTGGGATATTGTATCATCCCTAGCCTCTTGATTTCTACCTTTAGCGGTAGACACATTAACGATGTCATTTGTCTTAGGGTTAGGCAAAAGTTCTTGAAAAAGCTAATGAATAATCTTGAGCTATTCGACATTGCGCTCCTCGAAATCACATACCACGAACTTGCATACCTCGAGTTTTCATATCACATTTTGCTAAATTTTATGAATTTTATCTGACAATTTTTTAGAAACAAATTTATGTTATCACTTGAATGTTTTCAATCAAAATTTCACTATTTATAAGTATATCATCTCGTAATCTAAGGTTTCATAATCTTAAGTTTCAAGTATAAATAGTACTTATCTTGGATCGACTTCGGCAGTCTCGAATTTTCGAAATTAAATTTAATAGCAAAATACTTTTCTAAAATACTCTTTAAAATATGCATGTAGACCCATTTAAAATCCATACTTCGAGTTTTAAATTCGGCTATGATACCACTAAATGTAACGTCCCAAATATGGCCTATACATTATAGTCGAATCTCGAAAGTTACACTAACAACGTTCAAAATTATTTACTTATTGAAAATAACTAGGTTTGTGTTGTTTTGTGAAAACTTCGAAAACATTGAATATTTAATGATTTTATTTCTTTGGGAAATACTCATAAAAAAGATAACCATTTAAAAGAAAAGGACGACTTAATATTGTAATATCATTTTAAGATGTTTGAAAAATAAAGAATTTGCATTATAATTATTTATTAAAAGGTCTTGGGTAAAAACCTTTCGCAATGGACTTTTATAAAACTACTTAGAAAATTTCAAGTTATAATTTTGTATTAAACTAAGTAAATCGTAAATAGTTTAAATAAACTCCATATTTTAAAATACTTGAAATCTCATAAATTTTGCATGCATGTATGACAGTTCTAAAATTTATAGAATTAAATCACAACCCAAAATAAAAAGAAATGTCCCAAGTCCAAGGTCCACAAAAAAAATCCAAATAGTTTTAAAATTCATTATTAAAAAATCCATAAGAATAATCCATCCGAGGGGCTCCATCGAATGCTAAATCTAAGTCCTATGTCTGAGTATTACCTAAAAGATTATAACAATAAAGGGGTGAGCTTTTTAAGCCTAGTGTGGGTCGTTTTACAAATAAATGTAAATAAACACATAATCATCAATCAGGTAAATATTTCACTTTATGCACATGATCATGATAATGTAGCTTATATGAAACATTTATGCAGATTTATTTAAAACATCCTACCCATCACCGCTGCACAACAATCGTGTTGCCCAGAACTCGTCCATCCAAACACTCTAATTTGTGAACAGTGTCACAGTAATGCGGATAAACTGCCACTTAATAATATTGTGGACAAGTCACCACTTTTGTAGATAAACTGTCACTTCTTCCACCTTTCACATATCCCACCTCATGCATGTGATATGGCCACAAAAATCACTTTTTCACTTTGGCATGTGAGACATTATATTACTTATCAATTAAAATCAAATATGCATGATTAGCATGCAAATCACATATGTACATATTATATCAATATTTCTCATTTTATAATTCATGCGAAATTCACATATGCCATAACATCACATAACATGAGAATGAGACAATCATACACTTTGTTTCAATCAATAATAACAAACAATATCATACACATACATGTCACAACAACAACGATTTAGATTCACTTACTTGGATATTCCATTTCAACAGGTTTTTACTTTTCTTTTTGAATACATAGAGTATTCTTGGTAAGCACAAATTTAATAATAATTCTAATAAATTTTAATCAACATGAAACATATTCTTATATTTTTATTTAATGTTAAATCCACACCTGATTGTAGATCTGATGTGCTACAACTTTTCTAAGAATGTTTATACTTCGATCTATCTAATATGGATTACCTAGTCACACAAATGGTAATCCTTCGTTAAAGTTGCCATGGTCATCATAAGCGACGAGTTAATTAAACGAATCTCTCATTTGACACTTACCTTTATGAAAGTTAAAAATCGAGATTCCTATTCAAATTTTAACGAAATGTTAATGCACGAGAGATAAATACATTATGACCCTTATGAATATTCAGTCAAGAGAGAAACGATGAGGGAAGAGTTTTTCTCAATCAACCCTTGTATTTACACTATCTGAGTTGAAATGGAAAGGGCTATGGTTCATCTTCATTTCGATCTGGGAATACTGAACAATCTAAAGAAAGGGTTGATAAAGAGTAAGTTCATGATATAAAGACTTAGAAGTTAAGAAACTAAGTAAAATAAATAGTGCAAAATTTTGGTTACTAAAAGGAATGATGTAGGTTGAAAAATGATGAATAAAATAGGAGAAATCACAATCGTCGGTGGTGGTGCTATGGCAGCAGCGACGGTGGTCTGATGACGGAGGTGGCAATCCGAAAGAAGAGGAAGAAAAGAAAAGGGTTTCGGTCACTTGATAAAAGAAGGAGAAAGAAGAAGAGAAACAAAACATAAATAAATATGAGTGATGATTCGTAGTGGCGCGCAATGGTTGTCACGATGGTGAATGTAACACCCCTTACTCGTATTCAACGCCGGGACAGGGTACGAGGCATTACCGGACTTACAATACAAGCATTTACATAATTGGAGTCATAAATTTTGCGTCCAAATTAAAACCATTCATGTTCAATCATAAAGTCCCTAATACGAGCTATGAGGCCCAAAACATGCATTGAAAATTGTTCAGGACTAAACCGAGAACTCAGGAAATTTTTACAAAACATAGAAAATTTTGCTAACTGCAGGGCTCACACGCCCGTGTGGTCCGAGAGACATGCCCATGTGACCCTGGGACACACCCATGCTTCAGACCGTGTTCAAATTAGGGTGCTCTCTAACTTGTGCCACAAGGCTGTGCCACAAGCCCGTGAGCTAGGCCATGTGCTTAGTTGATTTAATTTGAATTAAGTGCAAGTTTCACACGGCCAAGATACACGCTCGTGTTCTAGGCCGTGTAGCACACACGGCTGAGACACACGCTCGTGTCTTTGCCCGTGTGCTATATTCTAGACATTTTGTTTCTAAAAATTAAGGTGCAGAGGACACATGGCTGGAACACATGCCCGTGGGGCAAACCATGTGTCACACACGGCCTAGACACATGCCCGTGTGGACAAAAATAAAGGCTATTTACCAAGCCATTTGCCACCCTCATTTACACCTACACTTACACCAATTCAATGGCACAATTCATGGCATACTTAAGCAACTAAAACATTCACAATCATGGTCAAAACATTATTACATCCACATACTAACCTTTAACATGCTTTAACATCATAATTTATCAATTCAAAAACCATGCAAGTTTCCACATTCATGAATGGTATCAACATATAAATATACTTATAACCAACCTTAGCCAACTTTCATGGCCATACACAAAATGAAATCATTAACCATTATAAGCCAATACATTTGGCCACATTACCAATGACACATATAACAAAATGACCAAGTCCCTATACATTCCATAACTCAAAATATTGACATTTCAATGATACCCAAAAGAATGGTTGATAGTGTGAATGGATCCCTGACGATCTCTAATCCCCGAGCTAGCTTGGTGACACTATAAGATAAGGGAAAGAAAGGAGAGTAAGTTATATAGCATAGTAAGTTCATATGCAAATAATGAACAACATAATTATACGTTTGTCATATGAATAACATAACATATATCAACATAAATGTCATTAAAACTTCATGAGCCTAACTTACTCAATTACATTCTTACCAATAGTTCATCATATACCGAATCCATTTCCTATGAGTTTTTCATACATACATGTACCAACTCATAATATAATTGTATGACCCAATTTTACCCCAACCAAAGCCCAAACAACAAACCAAAAAAAAAAAAAAATCAAACCAAACCCAATTAACCAAGCCCAAGTAACCCTAACCTAACTAGACCACTAAACCGACCACTAACTCCACCACCCTACTAAACCGACCACTAACTCCACCACTCCACTAACTCCACCATCCCACTAACTCTATCACCCCACTTGCATGCATAAGTTGTAGAATTTGGCTATAAAAGCCATTCAAAAC
Organism: Gossypium bickii; assembly: GCA_025503065.1. NCBI lineage: Eukaryota > Viridiplantae > Streptophyta > Magnoliopsida > Malvales > Malvaceae > Gossypium > Gossypium bickii. Next base: position 25,445,569 of record CP106714.1, on the reverse strand, counting down.
CATTGTAAAAGGGGTTGGTTTTTTTTCTTCTATTTTTTCTGATAGTTACTGAATACACGAGAAATCAAGTACACAAAAAGAAAAGAATTTTGAGACAGATTCAAGATATTCAAGGTGTTCTTTTTATTTGTTCTTTTTATTCATTTTTTTACACTTGTTTTTAAGAATAAACGCGAAAATACGAAAAAGAGGTAGAAACGCACCCATTTTGAGATCGTCGAAAAAGAAGCTTTTTAGTTTACATTGCCGCAGTATCTTGCGCGGTGCCTCAAGAGTCTGCTTTTGGAGGGTGGGGATATTTTCCTTTTAGCCCCTCCTTGTTACTCTCGCAAGCTCTAATTGGTCCATCTTTTTAATTTTATTTCTGATTTTGCCCCAGATGCTTGTTTTTGAATTCAATTTAGTCCCTATTCTGCTTTGCTTTCAAATCAATTATCTCTAAATATATATTATTGTACTTACTGTTTTAATGTGGCCATTACCATTATTGTTTTTAATATTTTTTTCCCTTTTACTTTATTACTATTACTAGGTTCGTTAGCATTATTAGCATCATTTTATTATTGCCACTATTTTACATGTATTATTATTATAAAAAATCGTCTTTTTATATTACTATTTATTATTCCTATTTTTCATTACTATTATTTTTTATCACTATTATTACATATATATTATTACTACAATTATACTTATTATAATTACATTTATTTTTACTACTACCATTATTTTTTATTATTACCACTATTAATTCTAATATTATTACTATTATTTTCTTATTGATATTTTTATTTTTACTTTTTTAAAATTCATAAAAAAGGGGTTTCACAAAGGTAATATTTCGTGTTTGGAAGTTCGAGAAATTGTGCCCAATCGTCTTTGGGCTTCGATTTTTCGTCAATCGATCACTAAATATTCTTTAAAGATTTTGATCATGTTTTTGAAAATAAAGCGATGTTTCGTGTTTGGAAGTTCGAGAGATTCGTGCCCAATCGTGCTGGGTTTCGATTTTCTATTCGTCCAAACAACTAAATATCCTTCAAAGATTCTTTATCGTGTTTTCTTAAATAAGGCAATATTTCATGATTGGAAATTCAAGGAATCATGCCCAATCGTGCTGGGTTTCGGTTTTTAGTTTGGCCAAATAGTGAAATACCCTTTTGAAATTGCAACACATGAATTTTGGAAATCATGAAATGATCTTGGTATCGAGAGTTTGAAACATCGTGTCCTATCGTGCTGGATGTGGTATTTCGGCTTTTTGGAGCAAGAGAGTTTCGATATCCAATTCGAGTTATCCAAATATTTTTTAAAGATTCATACTTCTATTTTTTTTCTAATTTTTGATATTAAGGACATTAATCAATCAATACGGTACCAATTTTGGGTGTTGCGAGGGTGCTAACCCTTCCTCGTGCGTAACCGACTCCCGAGCCCGTTTTCTTAAAATTCGTAGACCAAAATGTTTTATAAGTGGCCCAATCACACTTCAAAAAAGATTGGTGGTGACTCCATTTTTGTATTTTAAAGTCGGCTCATTTTCTAACAAAAAAATGGTTTCGACAGCTTGGCGACTCCGCTGGGGACAAATAAGAGAGTCAAGCCATAGAATTGATTGATTAATGTCCTTTTATCGAAAATAATTTTTTTTTAATTTCGTTTCTTTCATTGCATGAGTTTGTGTTGCGTCATATGTTTATTGTGGTTTGAGACCCATAGGATATTTCTGCATTCATATTGCATGACCATTGTGGTCACACCCTTAAGTGGGAGCGAGAAGCTATGCCTTCGTGAGGTTTTCACCTCCGCATGGGCTAGGGGATTGCTTCCGGAATACATCCGTACCTATAGTTCCATGAGGTTTTCACCTCCGCATGGCCATAGGGAAGTGTATTCCCCTGAACTGATCTCGATCCGTATGAGCCTATAATGGGTGAGGATTGAGGAATCTGCTGGTTCAGGTACCCTCCTTTAGAACTAAACCACATGTAGAGAACCTGGGGCCTACCCTAGGTAGAACCTGAGGGCCTACCTCTAGGTAGAACCTAAGGGCCTACCTTAGGTAGAACCATGTCAAACCCTAGTGGTCACCCTGACAGGTTCTATGTTATTTATGTTTCTTGTGCTAAAGGGTTTTCTTTTGTTTTGATTGCATTGCATTCACGTCATAGAAAAGATGTGTTGATTTCAAATTCGATTACTAAATAGAAAAGTTGGTCATAAGAAAATGGATTTTTTTATAAAGTGGATTATAATACGGTCGTCTGAATATAGTCTAAGTGAATACAACGAGAGAAGACTGATAGTCTGTGAAGGAATACAAGGCCTTATCACCCAGGAATTCAAGCTGACAAGACTATTCGAAGATTACTACGTCTCGGCATTCTTGAAGAAGCTAACAAGTGAACAGGAGTAGCGGTCCAGATCAAGCAAAAGGAGCTAGAGGAGGCATCTATTAGAAGTTTGCAAGACTTAACTTTTGCGAAGAAGGGATTCATACTTTCACTTGGACTATGAGGACAAGGCCGTGTATGCGATCCGTTTTGTGTAAAGAAATTTATTTTCTAGTAAAGTTTTTCTAATGTAACTGAATTCGGAGTCAATGCCTCTCTTTCTTTGCATTCATGCATTTGCATCACATCGCATATGCATATAATATCATAAAAGAACCCTATTAACTAAAGATCATATTATAGTTATCCTGGAACACCGTTACTACACCTGGAGAAAAACGAAAGCTATGGATCAAAAGTTAGAGAGGTTAGAGCAGATGTAGAAAGAGATGCAAGACCAACTGCAGACTCAGATGCAAGAACAGTTGGCTAAAATCCAACAGGACATGAGGGATCAAATGCTGGAGTCCCAGAGGAGCATGATGAGCCAGTTGACACATTTGTTGGCTGGAGGGCATAATAAAGAGAAGGGCCCTATGGTTGATACCAGAGATAATAATGAAGATTCTACTTATCCTCCAGGCTCGGCCCCAGTAAATTCCTAGATTCAACCACCAAGAGTGTCACTCAACATCAAACCCCAAGTACTAACTGCACCCCAAAGATCGGTAAACTTCCGTGAGCTCGAGCTCCAACCTGTAAAATTTGGCAAAACCAATGGTCACTGACTTCGATGATGCAGCAGAGAGGGAAAAAGCAAAGGCAGAACTCCTAAAAGAGTTTGAGGATCGATGCAAATGGCTGGAAGAGAAGTTCAGAGCATTGGAAAGTGCTGATTACCAATACGAGGTAGATGCTAAGAAGTTGAGTTTGGTCCCTGATCTGGTACTTCCACCGAAGTTCAAAATGCCAGAATTTGAAAAATATAACGGGACCAGCTGCCCTGAGGCCTACATTATAATGTTCTGTCGGAGAATGACGGGATATGTTAACAACGACCAGCTGTTGGTCCATCGTTTCGAGATAGCTTTGACCGAGCCGCGCTAAATGGTACAATCAGTTGGGTTGCACTCAAATCAAATCATGGAAGGATTTAGCACAGGCCTTCATGAAGCATTATGGCCATGTGACTGACATTATGCCTGACAGGATCACATTGCAAAACATAGAGAAAAAGTCGGGCGAAAGTTTCAGGAAGTATGCCCAGAGGTGGAGGGAAGTCGCTACACAAGTCCAGCCACCTTTACTAGAAAAAAAATGACCGTGCTCTTCATTAATACCCTGAAAGCACCTTTCAACAAAAAAATGGTTTCGACAATAATCACATACTTTCTCATATTTAACATACCCATTGAACCACTTGGAATACTATCGGATATATGGAATTCTTGTACATAAGTGTCACATAAGTAGCCAATGTTACTACAAATCTCATAACACATATAGGCTCACTCTCGAGCTATCTACGGGCCTACTCACAAAAGCTGTCAGGTATCTACAACATATACCGGTATACCCAGCCACCGGTAGGACGTACAAGACCAGCACCCGGGTCACATAATCACATAATTACATATTCACATGGGTTCTTAGTGACATGTCACTTGTATCCTAATCTATTCCTAAGGTTCAACCGGGATTTCTCTCTTGCTAGAACTTCGTCAAATATGCTCATAGAATCAATCATACAATCTAAACAATATCAAAACATCAAAATACAATATAACATTGCATTATTAACATACAAACTTACCTCGGAACAAAAATAGTGAAAATGAACCTAATCGTCAAACACTTTGTTTTTCCCTCGATCTAGGTTCGAACCTCGTTTTTCTTGATCTATAATAGCAAATTTAACTCATTTAATACTCACATTATTCAATTCAGCCCAAAAATCACATTATGGCAAAATTATATTTTTGCCTTTAACTTTTCAACTTTTTACATTTTAGTCCCTAGGCTTGTAAAAGGATTTTCATTCAATTTCATCACACCCAAGCCTAGCTGAAACTATTTCTTGTTCATAACAGGCCACATTTTTCATTTATTCACATTTTTACACACCTTTTACAACTTTTACGAATAGGTCATTTTTAGGCATTTTCATCAAAAATCACTTGGTAAATGTTGTTTATCTAACATCAAACATACATTTTCTACAATTAAACATCAAAATACACAAATATCTAACACAGGTAAAATTTTAAACTTTGATTTTCTTTCAAGATAGTCCTTGAAATAGCTAGATTAGGTTCTGACAACTTTAAAAACATAAAAATCATGAAAAACGAGGCAAGAACAGACTTACAATCGAGCTTGGAAGATGAAAAAACCCTAGCTATGGTCTCCCTTGAAATTTCAGCACTAAGGGACTCAATTGAAGAAGATGACATCTTTTTATTTGTTTTTATTTGTTTTTATTTACCAAATGACCAAAATGCCCTTTCTTTAAAACATCCAAATTTCACCTAATTCATGTCCATTTTTGTCCACCAACTTAAGCAATGGTCTAAATTACCATCTAAGGACCTCTAATTTGAAATTTCATAGCAATTAGACACCTCTAGCTTTTAGAACACACATTTTGCACCTTTTTTAATTTAGTCCTTTTAATTAAACTGAGTGCCCAAACGTCAAAATTTTCGAACGAAGTTTTCACGAAATCATTCCATAAAATTGTAGATCATAAAAATATAATAAAAATAAATTTTATTGTGTTGGATTTGTGCTCCCGAAACCATTGTTTCGACTAGACCCAAAATCAAGTTGTTACAGTGAAGGGCGATGCTAAGGGTGGCGACGAAACAAAAAGAAAATTAAAAGTGGCGGTGCAAATGAGGTTCGATGATGGTGATGGTGGTTCAAACCAAGGAACAATGGAGGAAAGGAGGAAATAAAGAAAAGATAGGTGGTGAATGGTTAAATAAAAGAGAGAATGGGAAGGAGTTTTATGGAGGTGTGACATTGAAAAGGAGAGAATGAAAAGATGGATGAAAAGGGGTGTTGTCAAACATGTCTAGGTTCAATGAACATCACTTATGGTAATGTTGAAGAGAATGGCAAGTTAGGGGTACAAGGGAGTGAAAAGGGGATCATGTCCTCATAAGTATGGTATATTGACTAAAAAAAAGGAAAGAATGTTCCCTTAGTATGGTAAGAAAGATGTTCCCTTAGTATGGTAAGAAAGGTTGGACCACAAGGGGTATTTAACACATGGAAAATTCATAAAAAATTTAATTAAAAAGTTTGTGATAAGGAGACTTGAACCTAGGACCATTAAGAAGCTTTTTAAACTTTTAACCACTAGTCCATTTCACTTCTTTATTTTCAATTTAACATAGAATATTTAATACATGGGATGTGACCTTTGTTAAGTTTGGAAGCAAAATTGCACCACATAAAAAATAATAAGAGGGAAGGGATTCGAACACTGATTATCAAAGATAGGTCCACCCCTAATCTATCACTAAAAAAATTAAATATGACCAATGTCAATTCATTAACCCAATTTCTACTAACCCATTTTTTGGAATATGATAGTTGACAACTACCCCCATCTTGGGAATACAAAAGGATTTTTCCTTCTCCCGATGCCAACAGGTGTCCTACATACATTAATGGACTTGAATGGTTCCTTACCATTCATTAAATTTTCTCTAACTTCTCACGCACTCTTTTGGTTATAAATAAACCAGAATGCTAAGGGGAAATCTACAAACCTTTTGGTTATAAATATAGCAAAACCTTTATTTTTTACCTTCAGTTACTATTCACTAGCTAAATCCTCAGTAAAAGGCATAAGTAAGGAGAAAGTTTCTGATTTATAGGGACACACTGACTGGATACAATATGGTGGTTTACCTACTACCCTGAGAAATTCATTTTCTTTACCTTGCTTTTCTTCTCGACGTGAATCGTGGGAAGTTTCGACTATGCAATGCTAATGGCTACCCCATCTTCCCTTGGAAGGGATGTTTTATCGTAGGAGATTATACACCTCCATTTTCGGTCAATATAGAATAAGGCAAGGATCTACCTCAAAATCGAGGGAGTTCTTTTACTCATCCTTATCACTCTCTAGCACATACCATTACTATCTAACAAAGTCAGCAAACTTGTTCTAAAGGTTAGCAACTACATGCGGATTCCTCACTTGGGCTCGATTTGATATAGTTACTTCTAACAAAGAGTATGTTTTGTCTTTGTGGAAAGACTCTGATAGTGTCCCTTGTTCCCCATATTCTTCCCTTGAGGAGAAGTCTCTACCCTTATTTAGCTACTTTGATGACTTCCTTTCAACCAGTGGCAAGATGAGAAAAATCTTTTATTACCAATCAAAGTTGAAATGAAGCCAAATATGTTGATTCAAGAGGGCCACCTATTCTAACGGACAACAATGTGTCCAACTCCTTAGATTCATGGAAATTTTCCTTAGCTCTCCCTTCTTGGAGGCTTAAATTCAAACTTGACACAAAGGTCTTCCTCATTAAATTTTGAACTCATGGTTACACCCGCTATTGTGGGTAATTCCGATACAAATCTTGCAACTCCATTTGTTATGTAGCCTCACCATCATCATCCCTAAATTTGACATTCCCATTCCTCAAAATCTTATGAGAAGTTTGAAAAAGGAATCTATCGACTTTCTTCTTTTCAAGGATTAAGCGTGACCATTTCTACTCCTTTCGAAAGACTGGCCAAAAGGAGGCGAAATTACCATTGAAGCGACAACTCAGTTGACGAATAATAATACTTGACTTTTGTTGTATCTTTTCTTTAATAAAACTATCTCATTTTATTACAAGCATTTTTTTTACCTATCTCTCATCTGTATTTTTTCCCAAATCATGCACATAATGGATTCCTATGTCCAAAGCACTGATTAAACCATGATTTAATCCGGGTACGGAGTGACACAATTGACCTGACTTGATCTAATACTCTAAACAAAAAATTTTGCCATACAACTTCGTTACATTAACACAAATGTTTCTACAACAAGAAACTTAAAAATAAACTTAATCTGACTACCTTGAAAATTTAAACTCTAAGAAATGACTTTTTAATTTATATCACTCCAAGCTGAAACCTCTAAAGTTATCCTTTTTTTATATGTATTACATGATATTGACAATAATCTTCAGTTTAGCATGGTCTAGCTTGGTCCCTCCTCAATATCCTTAATCACCTTGAGTCCTGCAAACATAGGCCAAATTTCTGTAAGTTCAAAAGAACTTACTGAGTTTATTTAATGTATTACTCAAAAATAGACCCTACCTTGCAGGGGTAGTAAATGTAAAAGAACTAAACATGTCTAATTCCCTGTTTATTAAGAAGTTTCTCTTAATCCAGAATGGCGGTCTCTAATTTATTTTTCAAGCACATCTATTGCTATCCCTAATCCATCCTATAGCCATTCGACCAGTTTTATAAGTTTCTCATATGGCTCGCCATAACTACGAACCCTGTCTTCTCCTTAGGGTCATTCATTCTTTCATCCATCCCTTGTTTAGGGTATTCGTTCATTCATAACTTTTAATCCCATAGTTTGGTGGTCAGTTACCAAAATGGATTCTATTTCCCACCATAACTTATAAGATAGTCCTTCTGCCTACCATCCTAATGACCCCCTTTGTGGTGTATTCCTTGGCGATTAATGCAAACCAGCTTAATCCTTGGCAGACTCCATTTTCTTACCTCAGTGTTGAAGAATTCACTAACATTCCATCAGTAGGGTTCACTAATGAGGACCCACGCCATTATGGCGGATTAAATCTCATTTCACCTGTCACTCGGGTTGATCGGTTAGTTAGATTACTTCCTTGTACTCTTCCCTATTTGCGATACCTTGCTTTTTAAGTGTAACATTTATGTTTATAGTAGATCGTTTTAGTCTATAGCGTATTCAGCAAACTGTTATCTAAGCGACCATTTGAGTTCACGATTTCTCTTACATGATGTTTCCCTTCGAAACTAACTCGATGTTTCCCTTCGAAACTAACTCTATGGTGGTTATACTTGCAATAGTTTCCTCTTTTAAGAGGAATAGTCTTGAACGACATATCTATCATTCGGGTATTCCTTATTAGTACCTATTTCTCATATTCAGTTTCATTTAGCACCCTTTGGTGACTCTTAATGGCAAATTTGTATTTGCAATCCCTAGATAAATCTTTTTTTGTTTGCCTATACCACAAGCATTATTAACACATTATTCCCACATCTGGATCTTGCGGGGTTGCCAACCATATGCCCTTTTGGCTTTCACGACTACTAATTTTGCAGTCTTTTCCCACTTTTGTTACTTTTTCCATTCTTGGTGGATTTCTCAAATCCGTTGGCTAGCTATCACTTGCCAACACTTGCATTTTTCTTTAAATCCCTTTTTTATTGTCTACGTGATTTCCTCCAGTTATCATTCTAGTGAACTACACTGTGTTTAGTATTCCAGCGGACTCCATATGATGCCATAGTTGAGCTACGTTCTAACACAATTTAACCTTATGTTTAACATCCTAACGAACTTTCTGTGTCATGATCATACACATTATGAACCTATGTTTAACGTTTGCGCGAACTACCCCAAGATTATTGTCCCGGTAAATTCCATATGTTGCTATAGTCGAACTATGGTCTTACATCACATAACCCTGTGATTAATGTCTTGGTAAACTTTCTATTGGTTGTCATAGTAGAGTTATGGTCTTACACCTTAAACCTTTTTGAGCTGTCGTCTCAAAAGACCTTACCACCGTCACAGGGTCGCCTCATAGAGCCTGCTAACTGCCGTCACGGTGTTGCTTTATGGAACCTAATTACCATCATTATGGTATCACCCTGTAAGAGCAGTTGATACCATTTATTTTCACATTTAACCTTAATACTCGAACACCGCAGTGTCCCCTCTGCAAGGCCCGAAGCCTCGCACATCACGGTTTGCAGCTAACAGCATTTTATGATGGAATCTTAACAGAATTTCATTTCGTATTCATCATATCATACCTTCATTTCATCATTTCTAACTTTGATGCTCGATCACCAAAGTATCCCCTCCGTAAAACCCAAAGCTTCATACATTACGGTTAGCACCCAACAACAACTTATGGCGGTATATAGAAACACCATTTCCCAAACCCTAACTTCATCTAACTCTACTGTTATAAACATGAAATACATGAAATTTGTAAACATATTATAACATAAACATAATAATAAGGAGCACACCAACCTTATGTGTTTTCCTGCAACCATGCATGCATACAAACTCATTTGTGAGTACTTAATTGGCTAATCAATTTATACATAATCCAAGAATTGGAGTATAGAAACTCACCTGATGCTTCTTTGCCACCCCCAACTTAGATTTTCCAAACATTAGAGCTTCTATTCTCTCGGTAGCTAAGCGTTACAACCAAGATCATAAGTTAAACTGAGCATTTTTCAACTTAAAATCTCAATTTTCAGGAAAATGCAAAGCCCCTCAAAGGTTCTGAAAGTTTCTAAATTTATTTCTTAATCCTACTAACACCGAAGGACTTAGAACCTCATCAACACATCGATTTTTCTCTCTTTACCACTCAAACATCTTAATAACCACTCCATGCAGAATGCCTCAAAATTATCTCTTCTTCAGAGCAACCAAAAAAAAAAGATGAAGAAGAGAAGAAAATAAAACAATATTGAAAAGAATTCACCCTGAAAATTCACTTCTCAACTATTTATAGCCCTTTACGCATGGTCTTCAACCGTATTGAAACCATCTATTGATAATAAATTTATCTCCCACTAAGGAACTAGCTGGTCTTAATCCAATTTTCAACCAGTATTGGATTTCAACCATATTCAAATCAGTTACTAACTTTTCCTAATTTTTCAATAGAGGCTGCCACTTATGACTTCCTTCAATTTAACCCCTACTTATTCCTAATTTTTTGAATTTAAAAGAAATTGCGTGTGACAGTTTTAGGTTAGTGCTTAGGAACAATCTAACAGTTTAAGCTCATTCCTAGAAGTATTTCTTTTTGTTGGCTTCTTTGACATATAGTTGAATCCAACTATGATCGTTCTAATATTCAAGAAACAAACAATTTCCCTTAGTCCTTTGGTAAACCACTATCTTTCTTGTATTTGGAACTAGTGTAAAAGGATTAAAAGAGTCAAATTTTATGATTCTATCTATCATATTGAATTGAGAAACCATAATGACTATTGTCAAGTTTGATGAAGCTATTTCTTCAAACTCGAATCTCCCTTCTTCATTGAGTTACATGATTTTGTCTTTTAACAGAAAACACTTCTTGAGAGGATGACTAATCAACCAATGATATTTACAATAGTTAGGATAATCTACTCGATTAGCTTCTTCAGGTTGCTTCATTTCTAGCAACCGAACCAACTTAGCTTTTAAAAGTTCTTTAAACATGTTTGGAACATTACCATCAAGGAAATGATACTTCTTTTCTTGCCTCTTCTTCAGTGCGGCTCTTATTATACCTTTAACTTAAGCAAAAATGGGTTTTGCATTTATGACCATGGATTGATCGACTTCTTTATTATTAGTTAAAATTCCCCCATTGTGAACTGATTTCTCAGAAGGTTCTTAATTTGTCATCATTGTCATACTTAACTCCATGTTGTGGGATTGGGTAGCTAATTATTCAAAGGACTTTGGCTTGATACCTTGGAGAATGTAACACAAGCCTTATTTCATGCCTTGTATGCACATGTTGATGATAAAAGACTTTGTCGATTTCTCATTGTAGTTTAGATTTTATTATTCTAGTAGTAGGTGTAATTGATGAATATCTTATCTTTCAACGTGAGCTTGTGAGCTCAACTTATGCTAACAATACGACGAGTGCTATAGAGTCGATTAAGAAAGTGTTGCTCAAGTTCTTCCCAACTATCAATCATTTCAAACTCAAGATCACTGTATCAATCAAAAGCATTTCCTTTCAAGGATCAAACAAACTGATTCACTGTGAGATCTTCATCAATTCCCGCATTATTACAAGTTTTCACAAAGCGACATGAAGACGTGAATTCCCTTTGCCATCGATTTGTTAGAATTTTGGAGGTTAATAATTTTCAAGCATCTTCAAATGATCGATCCTCTGGTTGTATGGTTTTGTAACATGTATATGAAGGTGGAATAACACTTTCAACTTGATATTTGATGGCTTTATTGATGAGCTCCTTTAGTTGATATAAAGAAACACTTTGAAGTCTTTCAACAACTTTGATTTTACTAATTTCTTAAAGAGATTTATGGTGAGTTTTGTTAGAAAAATTTTTTTTTCTTCCATTTAAATGTTCAATTTGAGTCATCATAAAAGCAATTTGATCATTCATTTCCTTTTATGCTTGTAGTGCCAAAGATGCCACTTGTTCTTCCAAGATTGTAGTGCCAATTATCACTCTGAAATTCAAATTTGAGGGAGTTGTTGGAAAAGAGTTGTTATTTAATTGACTATCTTTCACCTTGAATGATAATTGGAGAGCTACACTTGATCCATGTGGAGAAACTTCTTCTAAATCATTAGTTGGTGAAAAAACACCATGAAGTGGATTGTCACTAAGTATTGAAAAAGTTTGACTAAATAACTTTAAAAGAGCTTTCGTCTTTTGACCGAGGCCATAGGGATGAGTTAGGACAATGGCGCTTAACAATAAAGTTGAACAAGTTGTAGAACTAGGTTGAGCAGGGTTGAAAGTTTATTTGCGGATGATGATGATGATGACCTTCTTAGAGGGCATTACAACTTTGAACTTTGACTTTTTGAGAGAAAAGATGAAAGGCAATGATGGTCCCACCAGGTGTGCTGGAAATTTGTATGCACAAATTTTGAGTCATATATTGACTTGAAAATTTTGAGTCAAATTTTATTTATCACTTCGAAAAGAAGTTACAATATTTGGATTTCTTATTATAAAGAAAACTTTTTTGATTATTTTCTTTTGATGAAGCTTTGATCTAAGGGTCGTCAAATTTGATCTTGAATAAATGATGCTCGCTTTAAGGGTTGTTGAGACTTGATCATGAAACTGAGTTTAAACCACCTTTGTTCGGTTGAACTAGATGAAAGGTTGTTTTCTTCAAAACAGGTATGGAGTTTGTCAAAATTTCTTCAAGTTTTTTAATTTCTTCATAGATTTCTACATAGATTTTTTTTTTACTCCTTAAATTTTTGAATGTGTAGAATGACTTGAAGGTGACCCCTTTTATAGTGTTAGTCACATGAATAAAAAAGATTTTTATTTATTTATAAAATTTGACTTCTTTATTTGAGTATTCTATAAGAATTAAACTCTTTTATTTATTATTTATCTCATATAAATATAAATATAAAATAAAATCATCCTTAAAGAATATGATTTCTTTGTAAAAAGGTTCTAAAAAAATTTAATTCCTTTATTTTTCTCTTTATCAATTAAAGTTAGAGATAAACAATAATGTGAAATGATGATTTGATTGGTCCAAAATTCCCCCTCTACAATATATAATACAAAAAAAGCCAAAATTTAAAAAAAAAAAGTAATATATTTAGAAAAATATATATTTTTAAATAAAAAATAAATATTTTCAGAAACTTTAAAATATATACTTTTCTTTCTTAAAAATATATAAAATACAAAAAAAGTAAATATCCAAAAATAGGAAAAATATCACTTTTAAAAAAATCAAAAAATATAGAAAATTTTAGAAATTTTAAAAAATATACTTTCCTTTTTTAAATAAATATACTTTCCTCTTTATATATATATATATATATATTTAGTATTTAGTACAATGACAATATACTCTCTTTTTTATTCCACAAGCAATTTTAGAAAATTGTTATTTCACTTTTTTAAAAATATTTTTTTAACATTTTACTATACTCCTATAAAATATTTGTCGACCACTAACTCTATTTATAGAGTTTAAAAGTTCCACTGAAGTGTACTAAATATTATTCCAAATATATAGTACAAAAAAAGCATAAGTTCAAAAGAAATAGCAAAAAATTTAGAAAATCTCAAAAAAAATTTAGAAAAAAAGAAAAATAAAAACAATATCCAAAAAAATATACTTTTCATTTTTTAAATATATAAAATATAAAAAGAAAAAAAATTGGGGAAAAAAAGAAAAATATAAGTATATGTACAGTATATATATTTTGTATATTTGAGTAAAAAATGTTCGTTGCATGACTATTTTTCTGATTTTTTTTTTATTTTTGTTCCTAAAAATGCAAAATATAAAAAAAAAAATTGAAAGACATTCAAATTTATTAAAAAGTACTATAGATATTTATAAACCTATATTCCTTTTTGGGTTTTTTTCTTTTTATTTTTTTCTAAATTTTTCTCTTTTTTGAATATTCGTTTTTTAAAATATTTTCCCTATTTTTTAAGAAAAATTATATTTTTCATTTTAGGATTTTTTTTATTTTTTTCTATATTTTTTAATTTATTTAAAGAAAATAAAGATTGTGCGACTTGGGTTTGCAGGGAGGGCACCCCTTCAGCTTTTTCTTAACGTTGTTAACGGTTAGGGAAACCTAATACTAAATTGGAAACTTTAGGTGTCAAAATGCAAACAAAACTTTAGGTACTAAAGTGATAATTAAGAGTAACTTTAAAAGGTAAATAATGCAACAACATTTTTTATTAATTCTAAAATATATTTATAATTTTAAAAGATTATCTATATTTTGGTACAAATATATGTTTTTAAAATCTAATGATATTTATATCGTATATTTTTATATTCAAAAGTATTTTATATTTTTAATATTATTATTCCTTTTATAATTATTTTTTAAGTCATGAAATATTACATTTTAAAAGATTAGCAGTTGAAAAAAAACCACAGAAGTCTCTCATCGAAATACACACAGAGAGATTATAAGTTAAATATGCTACTTTATAAAATATATTTTATAAAAAATATAAAATAAAATTTCTTGATTCTTTTACCAGTTCATTCTATCTCTACTCTTTTTCACATCAATCCTAAAAAATCATAAATTTGAATTACATAAGTATCAATCAGTGCTAAATTAAAATTTCATACCAAGGAAAATGAAATATTGAAGTGGAAGTGAGATTTTGATCAAGTAGAACAACATGGTGGTTTTAAATAGGGGTGAATGACCTATGAAATTGAGTAAAAGAATTTTAAGTTAATTGAGTTAATGTGTCTCGTTTTATTATTCTAATTCTATTTGAAATTTTTTTGAATCAAATAAAGTATTTGAGTTAAATTAAAAAAATTAAATATGTCAAATTAAAATATTGTCACCATATAACTAATTCTATTTTAGAGCATATATATTTGAAACTATATATATTCAAAAACTCTTTCGATTTCAAAGCAAAATAAGAGAAAAAATAAGATATTTTAGTATGATAAACTTAAATCGTTAATTTACTTATTTAGGTTCTCGAAATTATTATTTTATAATTTTTTTAAAAACTATTTTATATATTCTTTAGAATTTTTGTTTTTTATAAAACTTTTTAAAAATATAAATTTTGGAATTTTTATAAAAAAATTAGAAATTATTTAAAATTTTTGTTAAAGAAAGACTAATTAGCTCATTCTTAAAATTGAGCAAAGACCAAAGAGACATATACATTAATTTGTTATTTAAATTATTTAAATTGTAAAATTTAATTTAACTAAAACTCAAAACTTAATTTACTTATTTAAATTATATCGGAGAGTCGAATAATTCTACTCAATTAACTTAAAATTTATTTTATTTTTCTATTTTTTTCAATAGAATGAAATGAGGCTCAACCATAATTTTAAATTAATTTCAAAGGTGTGGGGCCTAACGTTTCCGCTCAACAGCCGGCAGCAGAAAATTGGTGGCTGTCTTGTGGAGCGTGAAATCTTAGGAAATTTTTGTGGGCAGCCCCCCCAGGCTGTCCCCCACACCACCCTATTTTTTAATTATATAAACATTTGTCCTATAATCTACGAATTTTCTAGAAAAACACAACTCATTAAGAAACTAAACCCTTTTTTATTCTATACGGTTGTTGTAATAAGATTTACCTTCTCAATTTCTATGCCCACTTCTTTAGTTGTTATTCCACTTTATTATTTCATACACTCTCTTAACCAACCAACCAACAAATAATTATTAAATTATTACTACTGCTTCTTGATCACAAATTCAAACAATTCCATGTTAAAATGCGGGTAAAGGAGCGTGAAATTGACGAGAAGTTGAAAGAGAGTGAGGGAGGGAGCTGTCGGGTGAAAATGATACTAGACGTCAGAAGCTAATCATGTGGGCAGCAGGCGTTAGGGTGAGGAGGCTTTATTGTTTTTGTTTCTACGACTGCTAAGTGGCAATCAACACGCGTAAGGAACAAATGAAACGTGCCCACTTCTAATTGGATTGCTGAGGAACACCTGTTGGTCCAAGCGAGCGCTTCAAAAGGAGCTGGGTCGGGGCTTAACAAATAAAATAAAGGGCTAGCCACTAGCCAGCGCCCCCGACTCCTCATTTATCGTATCAACCCATAAAATAACCAAATGTCACGCGGCGAGTTAGCAGAATATGCCGACAACTTTTTGGAACTCCCTCTTCTCACTTCACATCCCTACCCCACGCGCCTTGGTGTGAAAGGACGCGATGGAAGAGAGTGTGAGATGGAGACCCATACTACCGCACGCAATCAACAGTATCATAACATCCGTTAGATAATAGTATAATAATAGCCGCCCTCTCAGTCAAATCCCTCCTTGACTGTACCCTTCATTAGACTCCGCTTTAATTCCTCGCCGATTCCTCTCCTCCCCTTCTATAAAATCCTCCTCGCTTCGACCTCCTCCATTCTATCTCAACCCCACACAAAAATACCCTTTTACCACAGAAGAACATTAAAACATCGCCCTACTCTTCATTTTCTTCAAGAGGAAAACAGAAAACTGAGGCTTTCCCTTCTCAAATGGCACCGAGGGAGAAAACGGCGGCCGTCAAGGGTACTGGGAATAATAACGAGGTTCATTTTAGAGGAGTAAGGAAGCGTCCATGGGGGCGTTACGCTGCTGAGATCAGAGATCCAGGGAAGAAGAGCCGTGTTTGGCTAGGAACCTTTGATACGGCCGAGGAAGCAGCCAGAGCCTACGACGCCGCCGCTAGGGAATTTCGCGGCGCCAAGGCCAAGACTAATTTTCCGGTCCCTTGTGAGAATCTCAGCAAAGGTAATAACTGTAAAAGTAATGGTAACAACAACCACCATAGCCCTAGCCAGAGCAGCACCGTGGAATCCTCGAGCCGTGAGCCGGCGCTCATGGTTGACTCTTCGCCTTTAGATCTCAACCTCGTGCAAGGTGAGGCGGTTACCGGTTACGTGCCTACGGCTGTTAGATTTCCATTCCAGCAAGCTTCACCGGTGCCATATATTGCGGGCCGCAAAGTTTTCTACTTTGAACCGTTCATTCGGCCTGGTGCAGTGAAAGGACATCCGTTTCAACGGTTTGGATTCGATCATCATGATCTTCATGCGACGTTTAATGGTGTACAAAGCGACTCCGACTCATCATCCGTCGTTGATTTGAACCACCACGAGGTCAAGTCTCGCCCGCTTCTCAATATCGATCTCAACCAACCTGCCGTTCCGGAAATTGCCTGATTTTTTTTTTAATATTCGCAGATCGTCAAAGCGGAAAGGCAAAAAAAAAAAAACGAGTTTTTTAAAATTTCGTTGTTTAAACATAATTTTCTTAGCAGTCCCGAGGAAATCTCGAAGGTAGATTTTAGAGAAAATGAGACCAAAAAAAAAAAGAGAGAAATTTACGGCAACAGCTGTGATATTTTGATGTGATCTATCGTGGCAATCGACCGGCCCAGATTATGTGAATAGTTAGCTCAAGAACTTTTTTGCAGCAGATAAACATCAGTTTGTCTGTTGTTTTAATAACTAATTACTGTAATTTTTCGCGCTATGAATTAAGCACAACCAGTTTCCTTAATCCCGCTAGTTGTTTCCCCTTTTTTTGATTTACGTATATTTACAGGTTTGATAGTAATTATTTCTGCCGGAATCTGAAAACTAATTCCGGCAATTTCTTGATCTATGATGGATAACTTCACGTGTTTTGCTGATCTATTTTTAATTAGTGTTATGAGGGCATTACTTTTTGTTTTGTTCTGTTGGTTGCTGAATTGATATAATATCAAACTTCCTTAATTTGTACTAATTTGACAAATTACTTATGATTCAAGTTTTGGGAAATGGGTGCTGGTAATTGCATTTTTAGAACCATTTGAAATGCATAGATGAACCAATTTTTTCCCAACACCAGATTTGTCAAAATATCCAAAACCATGGGCAAATAAAATAGTAATAACAGTTTTGGTATTATTTTTTCTTCATGCCATTGGTTAAGGATGGAAATAATAAAAAAAGATTCGCTATAATTCCTTTCTGAGATTTTCCGTTTAGCAATCAGGGTGGGAGCACAGGTGGCTAGGTTTGGAAGAGGGATGGGATTGTGGGACCCAAGAGTACATTGTTTTAGAGGGAAGAAAAAACAAGTGGGCGCCTGAGGTGATATGAAAAATAAAAGAGCGGGTTTTTAGATAGGAGACCGAAAGGTAAAATTCCCCATGTTGACTGGAGGGGTATTTATCGAGATTCGTGTCGGAACTGCACGTGATATATGACCGTCCGATCTTTGCGTGTGTGTCTTCCCATTTTTCAAATCTAATTTTTGAGAAAATAAAATTATTATCAACACGAAAAAAAGGAGAGTAAGGAGACAAGCCCGGGTCCCACGTGGACGCGGGCGTTGAAAGTGGAAGCGAGGTGAATGCGCGGCTGCCGCTTTTGGTGGGGTCCTCCGGTCTTTGAGCGTCCATATCTATGCTCAAAGATTTCGCTTTCTCATATATTTTTAAAAAAACTTATTAAAATCATTAACCAATAACTTTTTAATTCCATTATCCTATTATTGCTCGACTTTAATATTTTAACATTCTTTCTGTCTAAAATATACATTACCGATACGGTTCACGCTTAGTAGTTGTCACCCTCTGGTATAATTACGCGTTATGATAATTTTAATTGCATGTTGACTTCAAATTTAAAAAAAAAAAAAAAGAAAAGAAAAAGAAAAGGAGTGCAAATCTGGAGCTTATGTGGGATGGGATGTTATGCACCGACGACTAAAATGTTTTAAAAAATAAGAGAGAAAATATTTTAAATATTATTTTATTATATGAAATATGGATAAATAATTTTGGTAGAATAGGTGACGTGTCGGATAAGGGACAGACAGTAACGCCGGCGGGTCGGCGTGTTTACGTTAAAAGTTGTTTGGTTTTGTGGGACCCCTTGTTGTTTTTCGTTTTTTGCCTTGTATTGTATTGTACCGCCATGATTTTAAAAAAGACAAGGCTGATCCCTCTTGATGCGCCACGTTTCACGCTCAATGAGAAAGAGCGTGATATATATAAATATTATTTTATATAAAAGGACAGCAGGAAAAAAAGCAACCGCCAATTAATATTTCTTCTATCTATATTGTTTGTTTATACTATAAATAAAATATTGTTGAAAAACCAGTGTAAATAAAATATAATTTAGTATTTTAAATTAATTGAAGAAAATTAAATCAATAATATACTAATAAGGTTAGATAAGTAATTTTTATAATAAAATTTTAATCTTGTTAGCTCAATTAAATTTCGTTTATACATTTTTGTTATCTTCTTAATAAAATATTATTTAAAAAATTATTTAAATATTTTTATTTCCTTTACTCATTTGAATGGAGAGAGTGAGAGGGCAAATATCCAGAAAATACAAAAAAAATACAAAATTTACCGGAAAGGACAGGTTTCAAAAATATTGATCGGAAAGGGCAATTCCTCCAAAAACGCGTCCACCCACGCCAACGCGCTTTTTAGTAACGAACTTAAAGCGGCGTCCCCGGGAGCGCTTTTACGCGCCGTAAAAACGCTTCCACGAGGGCGCTGGCCGTTGCGTGGCAAAAGCGCTCCCTGGGACGCGCTTTGATTTTCTTTTCGACGGCGACGCAAGTGGGAACGCAAGTGGGAAGAAAATGGCGAAAGAAAATTAGGCACCGAAAGTTGATGTGATGTGAAAAAGTTGATGTGAAAATTAGCATGGGATAATTGCAATTTTGGTCCCTATTTGAATAGGTAATTTGCAAGATTGATCCATAAACCTCAACTATAAATAGGACTAACCATTTCTCATTTTCTTCATCCCACAATTTGTCATTCTCTACTTAAGGCATTGTTCTCTCTCCTTTTGTAAATTTTCACTTGTATTTTTGGAGTGAAATATATTTGTTAGTGCCCAAGACGTAGGCAAAACGTCTGCCGAACCTCGTTAAAATTCGTGTCTATCTAGGTTATTTATTTTTCATATCTTGTGAGTGTGATCGTAGTTATTTATTGTGCTATTAAATTACGATTGAGGATATTCGCTAGGAAAGATCCGGTACTTAAGTGATCCTTGTGATCTACCTCTTTCCCGGGAATTGAACTTAGTGTGATTTTTCAAGATGATAATTATACTCTTTTACACCGCCCACTTGCAATGAGTGAACGTATTAATGCTATTATTTACTACGATGGTGAAGTGCGTGACACCAAAATGGTGTTGTTTTCTTATCGGAGAACACAACACGATTGAGTTTTAATCTAACGTCGATTTGGTAGAACTTCGCAAAAGAATTAGGCGTAAAATATTGAACAACGCTAATGAAAGTTCATCTATTAAGTATAGATTTTGCGCTTGGTTGATCCGGTGAGATATGACTCATTCGACATCAAAGGTCCCTGAGCCTTGAGGCAATGGTGGAGACTCATCTTGCCGCGGTGGTTCACCCTATATCGAGGTATATGTAGAATTTTCATATCCAAGTGATCCGGCACGCGACCTCAACATCTAGTATTGTTCGAGGGGAAATACACGACCCCAAGTCGACACTCTGTAAGTGGGAGGCAAAACACAGAAGTGCCTATGTGCGATCGTAGTATGGAAAACATAACCCCGCACGACACTCGATTGGTGGATGGGACATGCATATCCGCCATTCGGCGTCGGATGACGTAAATACGTATTGGGGACGCCATCAACTTCTAGTGGATGGCAATCCACATACGATTGGGATCGTTACGAAAGATGTTTAAGGAGAGATGATGTATTACCGACGACATCCACCAGCGAGGGGCCCTCGTTTGTTGCAGGTTATGGAGGATCGGACGATGAATCCGATGTGGATCCACCTCGAGAGCAAGGCACCGACGGTGCGTGTTGGATTATTTTCTCAACCGGCGCCTGCGTTCCAATTGTACCAAGACGTTGAGGCGGTTCGGACGCGAAGAAGAAGAAGATCCGCTATTTAGGGCATACTCACCTCCAGCCGCACATGCATAATGTCAATCTATCTCAAGATGATGCATTGGAGTTTCTGAACTAGCACACCGGACGCGCGTGGCCATAAATTCTTCGTTGGATTCGACCAATTAGAAGTTGGTAACCGCTTTTCCAACAAGAATACTTTTCTTCTTGCATTGAAACAATACAAAGATCGAGAACGGGGTTAACTACACTATGGTTAAATCAAAGCTCGATAGGTACGAGGCAAAGTGTGCAGTGCAAGACGGCACATGTTCATGGAAAATCATGGCGTCGTTGAGGAAAAGGACAGGGATGTGGGAGGTGAAAAAGTACAAAGGTCCGCATACATGTCTTACCGGTACAGTACCACTATGTGTTCAATGATTTCGAATAACACTAAGATTATGTAATGTTGCATTATTTAACGTTCTTCATTGACAGGTGTAACACAAGATCATCCGAGGATGGATTCAGACATGTTGGCTGATTTAATAATCCCGACGGTGAAGGCCGATCCCAAAACTACAGTGCCAGCCTTAATTGGCAATATTCGTAGCCAAATGGGGTACACGCCTCTTACTGAAAAGGCTTGGATAGCCAAGCGTATGCGTTGGAAAAATTGCACTTGGTGGTTGGTGGGGCGCTTCATATAAATGAAGTGTGGCGGTGGTGTCAGTCTTTGAGAGGTATGTCCTGGCGCAAAGACAACACCTTTGAAACGGAACCGGCAGACTACAACGATCGTCCGCCTCGTGGATGCGCGCGTTCAAGAGTCCGCTCGACATTTGAGCAATGCCGAGATGCTTTTACATTCTGCAAGCCATTGGTACAAATTGACGGTACCTTCATGTATAGTAGATATACGCATCGGCTATTGCTAGCTGTGGCACAAGACGGCTGTGGGAGAATCCTTCCGATTGCGTTTCGCAATAACACCGGAGAGTCACCGATGATTGGGACTTCTTCCTATCTAGGTTAAGGAGGCATGTTTGCCCCCAACCTGACATATACGTTATATCGGATCAGGGCCCTGGAATACTTGCGGCAATAGAACGCCAGGGAAGCATGTGGCATCGCACACACCATCGATATTGCCTGAGGCATGTCGCATCCAACTACTATGGGCAACATCGATCTAAAAGACAAAAACGGCAAGTGATCGATATGGGTATGAAATATCTATTAATACAATTTCTTTTGAAAATTCAATTTATTCGCAATTGAAGAGTGGTATGTAATATTCGCTATCAACGTATATTAGCAGGGTATGAGATCAATAAAGACCGCTTTCACGAGATGTCGCCGCTTTGCGCTCGATAACGCCGAAAAGCGCGCAGCTACTGTGCAATATTCCTTTCGAACAAAGGACACAAGCATATGACGGCAAATTTCACGATATGGGCATATGACCACAAACCTTGCCGAATGCATAAATTACATTACGAAAAGGAACCCGTCATCTACCGATTACAGCAGTTGTGCGAGAGACATATTTTCGGTTAGCGGCACTATTTTCGAAGAGAGTAGCGAGTTATAGAGGGCAAATGGAAGGAAGCCATATATGGAGCTCGAAGGTCTTGCAAGAAATTAACCGTGAGAAGGCACGGGCGAACACCATGCACACAGTATGTCACGACCGCGACAGCCTATGGTTTCGTGTCACGGAGTTTGACAGACCGAACCAAGGTATTGTTGGCGGGTATTATCGTGTACACTTGACAAATAGGATATGCGATTGTGGGATATTTGATGCACTTCGTTACCCATGTGCTCATGTATTTGCGGCTTGTCAGAATCTCCGTATTGATCCCATGAGCTATGTCGACGAAGTGTACAAATTAGAAAACATGTACAACGTGTGGAGACACGTATTCTCACCAGTCCCAGATGGACGTAAGTGGCCATCGGTATCGCTTGCACCGTATAAGCTGTTGCCGGATAGAGAATTGAGGCGCAAACCAAAAGGTCGACCTTCCTCGACTAGAATACGCAACAATATGGATATCTAAGAACCGACCAATCAAAGTTGGCGGTGCGGGTGGTGTAGGAACCCGGGCCATACATCTCGCAAGTGTCCAAATCGGAATAGTTGACCGTGTTCTTAGCTTGTTTGTCTCTTGCTGGCTATGTTATAGTGAAAAACTAACATTAAACTCAATTTTATTAAATATAAAAAACAACTTTTTTTATTCAAAAAATAAAAAAATTTATTACAATTTAAAAAATAAAAAAGCCTATCCTAATCAATGTTGATGCTGGTGGGAACCAAAGTACACACGATCGGGCGGTGGTGATTCTCTGCTACCGGATTCCTCCTTCTTCTAGTTTCCTATGGGGTCGTGGAACCTCGGCGGGAATCGGGTTCTCTCGGCAGATGGAGTCCAGTTCGGTGTTGCGATGATGACTCACCTTGATAAAATAATGACCCCGAGGTGTTTGCATAAACCACGGCGGGGTGATCGCATCCCGTCACGGTGAAGGAGCTCGGTAGAAAGAATCGCTCCCGATGGCGCCTCCTCTAATCCCACACCGACGTCGGCCTCACGATCGGGTGGCCAACGAGAGTTGTCGAGAACGGACTCGAACCCGCCATGCATTCCAACTCAGGGTGGGAGTAGGAAAAGGAAACATATATGGGTTAGGAGGATACATATAAGCGGCGAGGTACGCACCGCATAAAAAGCGTGGACGCCGTGATGTCGGTGTTGTCACCGAACCGATGGGCCCGTGATTGTGTAAGCGCCGTTGATAGGCCCGTGGATCGTGTAGGCACCGCTGTTCTTTGCCCGCCTCATCACCCTTCTCTTTTTGATGTAAAGGGGCCCGACGTTCTCTTCGCCGCGAATTTGCCGCCGCTTTCTTCATCCGACAACAACGATACGACTTGCCATGGATTCTAAACCATGGCATGTCCTCCACGCGCCGCTTTCTCAGAACTATGATCGGTTCCTGTTAGGTAAAAAGTTATACCGGTTCTCCCACGTCTCGATATGTTCTAACCAAAATCTTGGCCAATCCGTGTGCTGCTGCCGTAAGTCCACTTTGTGCTCATCATCGAGCACCTCAGGAGGCACGGGAATCGGTTGTCGGCATCCAAATTGCCGCAGAACCCGATCTGACTGGTGCATCTCCACAGTCGCGTAGGTGATTAGCGGGACCTTAACGTGCCAACTGTTCAGATTTTGGATGAACTCCTCCGGAATTACTGCTCGAATTTCGGGATCCTCGTACGGTGTCCATTGAAACTATATTAACATTACCAAAATATTAGTTATATACATAATACTAGACACTATATACGACATACTAAATTATAATAACGAAATTCGATACTTACTTGTGATTCCGACCGTTGTTCCAATAGGAGCCGTATATCCTCAAGCGAGTTAGGTATTCCAACATGACTCGTCGAATGGTTCCACCTAATTAAATAAACTTTTAGCATGCAATTATACTATAAATCTACGAAATAATTGTAAAATATAATATTAAATTTACCTCGTTATCAGTGGGAATGAATATGGCTGGTCGAGTCGAGGCGTAAAATGGAAATTGAAACCATGCCCATGATCGCAGTAGTGATAGGCAACCTCCGATTTTTGCTTTACTCGGCGTACGCCTCGTACATCTCCTGTACAACCTCGATAGCACGGCGGACCCCAACTCAATTCACCGGCCGCTCTGAAATCAACAAGTTTCAGGAGCCATCTCAGGTGGACGAGGTTTCTAGAGAGGTCCGGCATCAGATAGCCTCCAATTATCTGAAGCATGTATGCCCGCGCATACCGTATTCTTTCTTCTTCAGTCGAACCTTCATTCGGCTGCGGGAATACGTCTCGTAACCAAGCCATATCGATCCGAGCTCCTTGAATTCTATCCGAATGGCACCCGTAAGCTCGTAGCATACGGCCATCCAATCGAGAGATGTTACGGACCGGTGACTACCGAATTCGCTTCACCGGTAATCCCAATCAGAATCGCGCATCTTCTAAGGTGATGGTACACTCTCCGCATGGCGATGGAAAGTGTGCGTTTGGTCTCCACCTCTCTATCAACGCTACCGATCAAAGGCGGCTCCAACTTGAACCCCTACTATCGTGGCCCACGTGCCAAAAACCCGCTTCCGCGAGTAATTCTCGATAAATGGCGATGGGGGACTAGGCATGTTGCGAATATAACATTGCAACACCCGATCTACAGACTGTTTAAAAAATTATAAAATTCTAAATTAATTAAAATTGCATAATTAAAAAAATTTAATAATATTGAAAAATTAACATTCAAACTTACCATTTTCTTTTGCTCGACGACAATGTGCTTGTTGTCTAGGCGACATAATTCCCTACCATTGTACTCCGATAAAGAATTTTTAAATTTTCCAAAAATAAATATTTTAAAAAAATTATAAAGGGCTTTTTCCGTAAATAGTAAAGGACTATTTTGAAATTTGAGCGTAAATTTCAAGGACTTTGAGAGAAACTTGAGAGAAAATTGAAAGCAAATTGAGAGAAAATTGAGAGAAAAATGAGAAAGGATTGAAGTGTGAAAAAATGAAGGGTTGGGGGTATTTATAGTTTTTTTTTTCTCGACGGTTGAGAGCCAACGGTCAAAAAATTTGATTGTTCATGCTTTAAAGCGCGCCCCGGGAGCGCTTTAGGTCGTTTTTCCAAAAACGCTACGACGTGGACGCTGCGTTTTTGGGAAATTGCCCTTTCCTACAATATTTTTGAAACCTGTCCTTTCCGGTAAATTTTGAATTTTTTTTGTATTTTCTGGATATTTGCCCGAGAGTGAGAGGCTTGAAAGGGATAATGACATAAAATGCTTCCATACTTTGACATAATTGTCAATGTAGTACTTATACTTTTATTTTATCTATTTTGGTATTTGAAATTTCTTTCGTTTAACATTTTGGTACCTAAGGCTGACTGTCTTGATTTCTATCAGATTTTGACACGTGAACCGTGAGCTTATTTATCAGAAAGAAAAATTAATCAATTAAGTCTAAGGATCTAAAAACAATTATACCAGAACTTATTTTAATAATGATGAAACCTCGGGTCAGCATGCTCCGCCATGACATTCGTCAGTTTGAGCCGGAACCTTCATCCGTTATAGATCTAAATTCAATTTCACCCTTATTTTCCCCCAGAACAGCTTTGAATCTCATAAATCTAACATTCTCCCCCCCCAAAAAAAAAGAAACTTCAAATTTCAACATGCCTTCGCCGTTAGATAAACATGGAAGCCTCCCTTTCCGGAGATGCAACACCTGACTATTCGGATTGGCCTGAAACATCCTAGGGACGCTGACTAGACCTTGGACTAGAGATGAAATCTCATTCAGGTTTATCGAGTTCCTTCAGTTTCGAGTCTCCATTTGAAGATGGAGACGGTGGCCTCACAGAAAGAAATAGTGGTCGAGTTGTGATTTTGGGAGCTTTCTAAAAAAATCAAAGCCAGAAAATGAAAAGGTTTGTGATTTTGGGTTTAGGATGGCACTTATGGTTCGATGGATGCTTAAGCAAAGGGTGACACTTTTCGATCGAATACTTTCTGGGTTTGTTGTTTGTTAGCTCTGCGGGTACTAGTTTGGTGGCACTTTGCTGGTATATGTTGTATCTTTGTTATTTACTAGTTTTGTGTTGGTGACTCCGGTGTATTATTTTTTTTGTCCTTTGTTGTACTTGTGGAGTGAACCACCTTGGCTGTGGTTTCTTAATTTTAGTAAAATCTTTACTGAGAAAAAAAATAATACTGCAGCAGAAGATCGACTTTAGGATTTCATTGTTTTATGTTCAATTTTTTATTCATTTTGAGTTCTCAAGTTTTTGCCTGCAGATTTCAGTTTTGAAATGTTTAATTGATGGTATGAATGATGCTGATAAGAGGAAAAAAAATATATATTTTTTGTTTTGTACCAAAGAAGAATAGGATTATAAAGTGGAGATGGAAAAAAATTGATAATAGTTTCTTCCCTACATTCCTCCAATAAATTTCCTCTATACTTGGAAACTCATAAACCCTCTTCAAAATAGTTTATGAGATGAAGAAGTAAAAGTGAAAAAGTTAAAAAGCAAAATAAAGAATAACAAGAGAGAGAGAGAGAGGAAGATATTATATAAGGTGATAAGATGGAAAAAAAATTAGAAGGGAAAAAGAAATTAAATTATAAAATGTATTTAAATTAAAACAGTTTTTTTAGATGTATTTGATAAAAAAAAGGTGAAGAAAAGGGAAATTAATTTCAAGATCCTTCTATCGGCTCGTTTCCATGACCCCTCTGATACGTGGCACCCATTCGTTAACCCATATTGAAAAATCTGACAGAAATTAACACCGTAATCTCAGATATCAAAATATTAGATGGTAAAAAAAAATTAAGTATCAAAATAAATAAATTAAAAGTATAGATACCACATTTATTATTATTTCAAAGTAGGAGAATATTATGTCATTATCTCCTGAAAATTTATAGTAATATAAAAAGAGGGTTAGGTAGAGAGGGTGTGGGGGTGGCTGGCTCTGTTTAGAGAAAAAAAAGAAAAGGAAATTTCGGCCTTAGCCCCTAACCTTTTTAAATGGACTTTTGTTGCCTTTTTAGGTGACATATTATTTATGTTCTCGTTTTTTTTTCTTTTTATTTGAAAAAAGGAAAATATTTTTCTTTCTTCTTTTTATATTTTTGGCTGCTTGTAGACGTTTATACATTGAATTAATATTATATATAACAAGAGCGTTTTACTTTTTACACAAATACGAAAACAAATTTTACTAAATTTAATTATGTTTAATGTGTTATAAAATAAAGAGAGATGTAGAGAATAAAAAAATAAAATATGGAAGTAATAAAGAATATACTTTATTGATCAATTAGATGATTACAATGCCTCATTAGAGTCTCTATTTATAGGCATAAGAAGTATAAAAGAAGTAGAGATCTAATTCTAATAACTATTAGAATTTAAAATACATTAAAACTTTATCTTAATGATGATGGACATCCACTTAATAAGATATTCATGACACTCCCCCTTAGATGTCAATTGGTAGATAATATGCTTCATTAAAACCTTATTAAGAAAAACCCTGTGGGATAAAAACCTAATGAAGGAAAAAGAGTACACAATCTGTAATACGAATAATATGCTACCTCATTAAAAACCTTATCAAGAAAACCCAATGGGCCAAAACCTCGATTAAAGGAAAAAGAGTGCAGCGCATATTTACTCCCCCTCATGAAAACATCTCATATTTTCTCATGTTCTACGTATTCAATCTTGAATACTAGTTTTTCAAATGACTACTTGAATGTATTTGCTAAGTATTTATATTACCATTTTTTTTAAAAGTCATGTGAGAAAAATTTGGGGAAATATATTTTCATTTATTCAAGAGATTCAACAATAATCATAACAAACTTTAATCATGATTATTTTATAAAAACACAAATAATTATTTTGGATCATTTTATAATGCTCCTTCAGCTACTATTCACTAAGTCAAATTTACCACATATGTTCAAATTATTTCAATTCATAATGAACAGTTTCTCAAGAATTTCAATATGTTCTAGCATCTTAAATCCTTCAAGTATTTTAATATAAACTTTACTATACAGTGATTCATAAAAGGTTGTAACAATAACCATGAGACGCAAATTAAATCTTTTATGAATTGTCAATTTAATAATATATCTAAAGGTTATTGCATCCATCACAAAAAAAAAAAAATTATATTTTTTCATAATCAATGCCAGGACTTAGCAAAAAACTTCATATTTTTATTTCGCTTTTGCAAAACTACTGGTCCAAAAACTCCACGAATTTAATTGTACTTGAGTTGCGTCTTTCTATTTTGATCAATTTATTCCATATTTATATTTCTCAATAGATTTATTCAAGATCATTATTTCAATAATTATATTGCATGCAAAATCATTGTCGACCACTTTTATTATTCGGTTCCACATTTTCTCGAATTGACATAACTTATCGAGATATCTTATTTTCATTATTTTAAAATTCAGTTTCAGGTATCTGAATCTCTTCTGAAGTTTTACTTATTAGTTATATCTTGGGTCTCTTCTAGAGCACCTACCTCCACTATATGACCATCTAGAAGAATTTCATCTTTGGAACCGATCAATCTATTATTTATTCTAACTGATTGTCCTCCTGGGACTTTGTACCACCCCTAACTCGTATCCGTTGCCGGAATAGGGTTACGAAGCATTACTAGAATATACAGATCAAGTAAATAGATATTTCATTCATATAGTATTCACGTCAGGAATCAAACATAAAGTCCCTTAGATGAACCCTCGAGGTCCAAACATGCATGAGAAACGAGTCGAGACTAAACCAGGTACTCAGAATTTTTTGCAAAATCTCAAAATTTTTTCCTAGGTGTAGGGGACACACGCCCGTGTGGTCAGGCCGTGTGGTTCACATGGCCAGGGACATGCCCGTGTCTTAGGCCGTGTAACTTTCTGACTTAAGTCACACGATCAGGTCACACGCTCGTGTACTAGACCGTGTGTAGGTGTAGTGGTCACACGGCCAAGTCACACGCCCGTGTGTTAAGCCGTGTGATCAATTCTGAGCATTCTGTTTTGACATTATAAAGATACATGGGACACACGGCTAGATCACATGCCCATGTGCTTGGCCGTGTGCCACACATAGCTGAGACACACGCTCGTGTCTCTGCCCGTGTGGACAAAAATAAGCTATTTTGCAAGCCACATTTATCACCCATATTGTCTTTCAACTACACCAATACTTGAACACATTCACAAACCATATCAAAGCATTCAAAACAAGTCCCAATCATGTCTTGAACATGACATAATATAACATACAACCAATGTATCCTTAGGTACCTTAGATGACAATTGATTTTCATGTTAATCTATTATTCATACTCATCTAGTTACCAAATGCATATATGTAATATCACATTCATTCTTCAAATATGATAAAACCACTTATAAATATATCAAAATATGTCAAACACAAGCCGTCCCAATGGCTAGTTTTATTCAAAACATTTATATGCCATCATTGGCTAAATCCTATACATGTCATTATAACCATAATTGATTTACCATATTTATTGAAATGGGTCGATGGATAGTGTGAGTGATCTCTGCCAATGCTTCCAATCCAACAAACTTTCGTATTACTATAAGACATGAGAAAATAAAACAGAGTAAGCATGAAATGCTTAGTAAGTTTGTATAACATGATACTTACTTACCATTCATTCTATTTCAAGATAAACATGAAAGGTACATTAAATCAATTTGATCTCAAGCCCTACACATATCCTTATTACTCTTGTTAGTCATATATTCCACAATAACATCAAGAAACATATATGCGTTCTACAACAATCAGATTTCCAGGCACATATGCTTTCCACATCACATATTCATTTAACATGTATAAACCATATTTTTGTATTACAAGTAGATTTTCATAATAATTCAACTCGAGTTCAAATTACTTCATATCGGAGCTTTACCCATTAAATCCTTCGAAATATCAATGTCACACGAATAGTACACTTAAGGTGTATAAATCTATAATCATGGATGAACATATTCATTAAATAAAGAAATTGTTCATACATCATCATCTCATAATTCCATACATCATGTATCAACATTTTCATGTATTTCAAACAGATACGTGTAATAACTCATTTCCTACTCATATCTTCTCATGTTAGGATTTTCCCGTTGAATTTATCTGAATTATCGATGGATACACAGGTAGTACACTTGAGGTGTACAAATCAGGATCCGTTAATTCATATTCAGGGGTACCCGTTAGGGCACATAACCAGGGAGCATACTCTCGAGCCACATATCAGGATGCTCAGATTAGCCATGTAACAGGATGCTTATTCGGGCTAAACAGGAAACTCATAAGAGCTTTAATCAGGGAGCTCATAGAGCTTAACAGATAACTCTGAAGAGTTAATATCAGGGAGCACCGAATAAGGTAACAGAGAGTTCAAGCGAGCCATGTCAGGAAGCTCATAAAAGCGTATATTAGGACGCTCACGTAGAGCTGTATTTGTGTCCGCAATATATGCTGGATCACAACCGATCAAATCATGTAACAGGACACTCATAAAGAGCTGCGGTAGTGCGCAACACATATAGAATCACTACCGATCAGGATGCTCACAGGAACTATATAACAGGATGCTTGAGAGGGCTTAAAATAGGATTGCTTGTCCGAGCTATAATGTCCGCAACATATGCAGGACTATATTCATTACGGAAAATCACGTATCCATCGACTTTTATTTATTCAAACGAGATTTAACATTTTTTAGGTATTATCAGGCATGTGATTATTTCATATATTTATAATATTCATATAATTCAAATAAACACATTCCACATTCATTTTAAATATAAAAGTAACATTTTTGTCATTTATCATTTATCAGACATTATCATTTATTTCAAGCATTATCATTTATTGGGTTTTGTCAGATATGTTTTCAATATCATATATATATATATGATATTTATACAAATCACATACACAACATGTAATTTAAGCATATAAATATACACAATTTAGTAACACGAACTTACATCGTCAAATATTCGTGTACGAAAAATCTACTAATTCGACACTTTTTCATTTCCTCACTCTAACTCCGAATTTGGTCTATCCGGATCTATACGAGTAAATTTAACATCAATTTAATATAATTCATACTCAATTCAGTCTAATTCAAATCTTAGGCAAAATTACTATTTTGCCCCTAAACTTTTAATTAATGATGATTTCGTCCCTAGGCTCGAAAAATAAAATTCATGCAATTTAATCCTTATTCCAAGCCTAGCCAAATTTTACATATAAAAATTACAGCCCATGTATTTCATAAAATTCAGAATTTTTCCATAAATTTTACAACTTTACAATTTAATCCTAAAATCATGATTTCATCAAAATTCATTTTATAAAAGTTGTTTATCTATCAACAACCTTTCATTTTCTAACATAAATTTCAAAATCACAGCATATTCATCCATGGAAAAATTTCTATACTTTGATATCTATACAAATTAACCCCCAAAATAGATAGATTAAGTTATCCCGATCACGAAAATATAAAAATTACTAAAAAAGGGGACAAGATTACTTACCCAATTAAGTCAAGAAAGCTTTCTTTCTCTTTCCCAGGGTTTCCATGTATTTTGGGGAACAAGATGATATAAAATGATGATATTTTGTTATTTAATTGATTTATCACTTTTTATTTTTCATCTTTCGAATTTAATCTTTTTCTTTATTTTATTTTCCATGGATGAATCATCATCCTAAACAACTAAGCATTTTTAATGGTCTAATTACCATATAAGGACCTCCAATTTAAAGTTCTATAGCTATTTAATCCCTTTAGCTATTAGAACTCAACTTTTGCACTTTGTGCAATTTGGTCCTTTATCAAATTAAACATGTAATCGATAACACAATATTATTATTATACTGTAGATCATAAAATAGTATTAAAATAAAATTTTCTTTCCGGACTTGGATCTGTTGTCCCGAAACCACTATTCCGATTTTATTGAAAATGAGCTGTTACAGACTTTGATTCAAATTAAAATAATAGATGGTATATAACACTTGGTTATTCTCATTAATTTTGTAAATACATTTAATAGTTAACTTGTAATGAGTTATCCTTATTGAACTTCTAGTTCAAATTACTCTTGTAACACCCCTTACCCCTATCCGACGTCGGGACTGGGTACGAGGCATTACCTAACTTAAACTCATGCATACATACAATTCTAAATCATAAAAGTCAGTTCAAATTTAAAACTTTTAAACTTCCTTTTAACAATCTTAATATAGGCCTACGAGGCCCAAAACAACTTATAAAAACATTTCAAGATCAAACCGAGTTCTTTAGAAGATCTATGGAAAAAACTTAGAAAAATTCTCATCAAACAGTCCACACGCCCGTGTGGAAGAAGGGACATACCCGTGTTCCACAGCCGTGTAGGTTTATTTCTCAATTCAAACCTACAGGGGTTTTCACACGGTCTGGCACACGCCTGTGTCCATGTCCCGTGTCCCTCACACGGCCATGACACGCCCGTGTCTTCTCCCGTGTGTAAAAACCTTGACATGCTGTCTCTAACATCATCATCCCTGTAACACCCCTTACCCGAGACCGTCGCCGGAACAGGGTTAAGAGGCATTACCAATCAAACGAAACCTTTAACATCTAGAAATTTCAACACAAAGTCAATCATTACTGTTCGCATTTAAAGTCAATCATTACTGTTCGCATTTAATTACAAACATAGTGTCCCTTAAATGAGTCATCAAGACCCTAAGCAAGCTTATAAACTGAGTCGGGACAAATCCGAAACATATACAAAATTTCATAAAATTTGAAACTTTTCGAAAATACAGGGGAGAGATGCCCGTGGGAGGAGACTGTGTTCCCTCCACGGCTTCTAGACACCCCCGTGTGTCCTTCCGTGTCTATATACTAACTATACCAACACGGTCATTAGGCACACCCGTGTGCCATGACCGTGTACTTTTAGGTCATATACTGACTTCCCTTCCACGACCACCAAGCACGCCCGTGTCGAGGCCGTGTATTTTTATGCTAGCTACTGACTTGCACACCACTGCCAGATGACATGACCGTGTCGAGGCCGTGTGATTTTAGGCTGCATCCTGTCAATTTACCCACGGTCTAAGGCACGCCCGTGTGCCACAACCGTGTGACATTATAGGCCATTTACAAGGCAAAAATGCCAACCAAATGGTTCAAAATATGGCAACCAAAAACATACCAAATAGCCATTCAAATCATGCATTCAATACCAATTTCAACCATGTCAATATCAAAGACTAAAACTCATATCATCACAAGCATATTACATTCAATACCAAACATCATTTCTTCTCAATATCACTAATTCATATTAGCATTTTATCAACACCAAGTTACCATTCATAAGTCAACCTCTCAAACCACAAACCATGCCAAAAGATGCATTACATATATATACCAAGTCATTCATGCTAAAACTAGCACATATCTAGCAACATCTCATGGCTACTACAAGTCTCAAACATGATTCAAATGACTAGCCTATACATGCCATATCTTAACTATATACATGTAACACCCCTGACCCGTATCCGTCGCCGGATTAGGGTTACGAGGCATTACCAGACAATTTTCCCAATTTGGCAAACACATACTAAATCAAATAAGTAGTAATATAAATATCTTTCAAATTTTTTTTTTCAAGCATGATATTCGAATACTAGTGTTTAAACAAACTCATTATATTTTTAAACCATAACACAATTTAACCATTTAGAAATAAGACATTATATTCTTCACTCTACGACTTAATAACCAATATCACACATAGCAAAAAAATAAACTACAAATGCATTCGGCAATAGCAACTTTATTTAATGGTTTAGCATCTAACTTTAGTCATTCATCTCATAATTCATTCGACCAATCCAATTTCCATTTTAGAATATTCATGCAACAATCAAATGTAACACCCCTTACCCGAAACCTTTGCCGGAGTCGAGTATGTGGCATTACTAGACTTGACTACTAATTCGGGGCATAAAAATTTAAAACTGTCCAACTGCATCATGCTGACTAAATTGACCATAACTCGAGTTACAAAACTTGAAATTTATATCCTTAAATTTTCCTTGAAACTAGACTCATATAAATTTTTACCATAATTTTTCTAGAATTTTTCATATGGCCAATTAGTACAGTTTATTCATCAAAGTTACCCCTATTTCACTGTTTGATGATTCTGACCTATCTCTACAAAAACTCAGTTATCTCATTGTACAAAATTTCAATAATGTTCTTGTTTATTCCAATAAAAAATAGACTCATTAAGGATTCTAAGCATATAAACTATGCTCCATGATTATTTTTGTACAATTTTTAAAAATTTATCCAAGACAGAACAGGAAATCACGAATTCATTCTGAACAAGTCTCACTAAAATTTAAATATCTCATAATATAAAATTCCTTTGCCTACTCTGTTTCTTTCATATCAAAATAGACACAATAAGCTCTAATCCTATATCTTATTCACTTTCTAATTCAATTTATCCTATTTTTGGTGATTTTTCAAAATCACATCACTGCTGCTAACTAAAAACTATTTCAAAAAAAAAAATATGATTAACTAGTTTATAACCTCCTTACTCAATTTTATTTAAACTCTATACCTTAACCATACATACATATGTATATATACCAAAAACAAATCCCATATGTAATTTAGGCCATGATCAAATTTAAAACATCCAATTACATACGAGCAAGTTATAAAATTCAAACATAGAAACGATACATAACCAAAGGAAATAGCCATTTTCGCATGGCTATATTTATGTACAAGATCAAACATCGTATGTTTCAAAAACTTCATCTAGCCTATACATGCCTTCTAAATCATAGCCAAAATTTAAAATACCAAAAGAAGACGATAGTGTGGTTGACTTTCTTGAAGATCCTTCTCGAACCCGTAACGTAACCAAAATCTATAAAACAAAGGAGAACATTTCACACAAATAAGCTTACGAGCTTAGTAAGTTCCCAATTCATAATAATATAACATTCAAATAATAAACATAAAAAAAAAATGCAATAGTCCAACTTGTACGTTTGTACTCACGTTTACTTTCAAGCTTTCAATTATTGTAATATAGCATCAAATACACAACCATCCATGTGGCCGAATATACCTAGTCTTGTATCCACATATTCGAAGACCAAAGTCACAATATTCATATCATTTATTAATAAAAATCGAGAACACATACTATAACCACATATATATATAAATTTCATTTATAACACATACAATTTGTAATAAGTAACCGAATTGCTTGTGTACTTTATTCTAAAATAAGTAAGAAATAAATTCCTACCTTACATGCTTACCGGGTCACTAACACAATAATTTAACTTTAATTTGCCTTGACCAAGAGTTCGGTTTCTCTTTTGTGAACGCATCACCGGCATCAAGCCTGCTAGGCATAAAAGCCCGATAAGTAACACCGGCACAAAGCCTGCTAGGCGTAAAAGCCCGATATGTAAATATCAATGTAGTCAAACATTCCCAACACACTCGTCATAACTACTATATACATATGTCCAATTCAATTGGGCTCGTTTACATTAAACCAATAAATTCACTATATCATTTTGCAATCCAACAATTCATTTCACATAACCAATTTTAATCTTCAATCTAGTATACCTCTATACATTTGGCCATAATATAAATAGGTACAAAAATTTAGCAATTCATACTATTTAATATAGTCATAATTAAATCGTTGACATATTTTAGCTAAAGGACTTACCTCGGTTGTCGATAGTCCGTGCGAATCGGCTATTCGAGAACCTTCGTCTTTCCCCGGTCTAATTCCGTTTTTCTTTGCTCTTGATCCCAAATCAAGCTCCAAGTTGCCGAAACTTCAAGCTTCAACAATGGAGTTTTCTTCCTCCAATATTCGGCCAAGAAGATGAACAAGGTAATGTTCTCTTTCTTCCCACTTGTTTTTATTATTTAATGTTGTATTTCACACATATATTAACATATTTTCTTAATACACTAATATAACTTTAAAATAAATTAACTAACATATAATTTGAAATTAGAAAGGCCCATTGCCGTTTCTCCTTGTTGTATATGGGCTAATTGCCCTTTTAGTACATCCACTTAGAAAGCCACAATCAATTTAGTACCTTTCTTTTTAGCATGCAACTTTTACGCTTTTCTCGATTAAATCCTTTTTATCAAATTAAGCACTTAAATAATAAAATTTTTCTACAAAACTTTCACACATTTTAAATTCACCTATAATGAACACAAAATAAAATATTAAAATATTTCTCGGGCTCGGATTTGTGGTCCCGAAACCACCGTTCCAATTAGGGTCAATATTGGTCCATTACAACTCTCCCTTAAGAATTTTCGTCTTGAAAATTTTACCGTTAAATAATTTCGGTATTGTTTGCCTCATTGTATCTTTCTCTGCTCCCACGTAGCCTCTTCACCCGTGTGTCTATTCCATAATATCTTTACTAGTGGAATCTTCTTATTTCTTAACTCTTTCACTTCTCGAGCTAAGATACGGATCGGTTCTTCATCATATGTCAAATCGGATCGAATTTCAATCTCTGATGGTGTGATCACATGAGATGGATCAGATCTGTACTTGCGAAGCATCGAAACATGAAATACATTGTGTATCTTTTCTAGCTCAAGGGGAAACTTTAATCTATAAGCAACAGGCCCTACACGCTCGATGATTTCATACGGTCCGATAAATCTCGGACTCAACTTGCCTTTCTGACCAAATCGGAGTACTTTCTTCCACGGAGAGACTTTTAAGAATACTCGATCTCCGACCTGAAACTCAATGTCCTTGCGTTTCAAATCGGCATAGGACTTTTGACGATCCGAAGTAGCTTTTAAATTTCTTCTAATAACAACTACCTTCTGTTCTGTTTCTTTAATCCAATCAACCTCGTGTATCTTATTCTCACTGAGTTCGATCTAATACAATGGTGTGCGACATTTTCGACCGTACAAGGCTTCATAAGGCGCCATTTTTATACTAGTTTGGAAGCTATTATCATAAGCAAATTCAACCAAAGGTAGGTATCGTTCCCATGTACCTTCAAATTCGAGAACGCAACACCTCAACATGTCCTCAAGTATCAAAATAGTTCGCTCAGACTAACCGTCTGTTTGCGGATGGAAGGCTGTACTAAAATGAAGTTTAGTACCTAGAGCATCTTGCAATTTCTTCCAGAACCGCGATGTGAATCTCGGGTCCCTATCCGAAACAATGGAACTCGGTACACTGTGCAACCTTACAATCTGCGACACATACAATTCGGCAAACTTATCAAGTGAATAGTCGGTACGTACCGGTACAAAATGAGCTGATTTAGTCAGTCTATCAACAATAACCCATATGGCATCTTTCTTACTCAGTGTCATAGGAAGACCGGATACAAAATCCATTGTAATTCTATCCCATTTCCATTCAGGTATCATGATTGGTTGAAGTAGTCCGGATGGTACTTGATGCTCAGCTTTTACTTGTTGACAGATTAAGCACTTGGAAACAAATTCGGATATATCTCGTTTCATGCCGTGCCACCAATAGAATCGCTTCAAATCGTTATACATTTTAGTGCTACCCGGTGTATCGATAGTCGACTATTATGGGCCTCAGTCAGGATCATTTGTATTAAATCTGAGTTCTTTGGAACACACAATCGGCTTTTATAATTCAAACAATCATTTGCATCAATCTGAAAATCTGATTCCACACCTTTTTCACATTGAATTCGACTGGAAATCAAATCTTTGTCGACTTTCTGGGCATCACAAATTTGTCGAATAAACATCGGTCTTGCTTGTAACTCGGCTTTGACCGAACCATTATCAGACATAGCTAACCGTGCGTTCATTGTGCGAAGAGTAAACAATGACTTTCGACTTAACGCATCCGCAACAACATTAGCTTTCCCCGGATGGTAGTCAATCACTAATTCATAGTCCTTCAGCAATTCTAACTATCTGCGTTGTCTCAAATTAAGATCCTTTTGAGTCATTAAGTATTTTAGACTTTTATGATCAGAGTAAATGTGACATTTTTCGCCGAATAAGTAGTGACGCCAAATTTTCAATGCGAAAACAATGGCTGCTAATTCCAGATCGTGAGTTGGATAATTTTTCTCATGCGGTTTCAATTGTCTCGAAGCGTAGGCTATAACCTTGCCTTCCTGCATTAAAACGCAACCCAACCCGTTCAAGGAAGCATCACTAAAAACAATAAATTCTTTACCCGATTCAGGCTGAGCTAGCACTAGAGCTCCGGTCAAAAGGGCTTTCAACTGCTCGAAACTTTTCTGACACTTTTCTGACCACTCAAATTTGACATCTTTTGTAGTAGTTTCACAAAGGTGTAGCTATTACGAGAAAAACCTTTTACAAATCGTCTATAATATCCCGCAAGGCCTAGGAAACTACGGATCTCGGAAACATTCTTTGGTGGTTTCCAATCAAGTATAGCTGCTATTTTGTTTGGATCCACTCGAATGCCTGATGCTGAAACAACATGACCCAAGAAGCTGACCTCGTTCATCTAGAACTCACACTTACTGAACTTTGCATATAGTTGTTGATCTCTCAAAGTTTGTAGTACTAATCTCAAATGCTCAGCATGTTCGGTCTCATTTTTGGAGTAGACCAGTATATCATCAATAAACACCACTACAAACCGATCCAAAAACTGTCGGAAGACTCGATTCATTAGATCCATAAAAATAGCAGGTGCATTAGTGAGCCCAAAAGGCATAACCAGAAACTCAAAATGTCCGTACCTCGTCCGAAATGCAGTCTTTGGCACATCTGTATCTCTGACTCGCAACTGATAATAGCCCGATCTTAAATCTATCTTCAAAACACCAAAGCCCCTTCAATCGGTCAAACAAATCATCAATCCGAGGTAATGGGTACTTGTTCTTTATAGTTACCTTATTTAGTTGCCGATAATCAATACACATTCTCATAGTCCCATCTTTCTTTTTCACAAATAAAACCGGTGCGCCCCGAGGAGAGAAACTCGGTCGTGCGAAGCCCCTGTCTGTCAACTCTTGCAACTGTGTTTTCAATTCTTTTAATTCAATGAGGTGCCATTCGATGCGGAGCTATCGAAATCGAGTCATACCCAGTACTAACTCAATGTCAACCCAATTTCTCGTCTCGGTGGCGGACCTTAGTTCTTCAGAAACA
Source organism: Gossypium bickii (assembly GCA_025503065.1). NCBI lineage: Eukaryota > Viridiplantae > Streptophyta > Magnoliopsida > Malvales > Malvaceae > Gossypium > Gossypium bickii. The sequence continues at coordinate 25,405,919 of CP106714.1, read as the reverse complement.
CATCCGGGTATTCACCTACAACCGATACAGATTCAATTTGTTTCTCGGACAATTTATTATCCAGTACATAAGCCAAATAAGCTTCACACCCTTTTCTCACATACTTCCGCTAACATCGAGATATTATTCAGAGGGCAAGCCATTTACATCACCGAATTTAATTCGCGGTCTCTCACCGCTTGACATCTCAATTCAATAAGCTTTCTTTTACAATCCACTCTTCGCCTCATGTGAAGTTAACTACCCATACCCAAGATTATATCAAATTCGTCGAGGGCAACAACATTAAATCAGCTGGGAAGCAATAATCCCGAATCATCAATGGGCAACTTCTACACACTTTATTTACAAGTACACATCTACTCAAAGGGTTGGACACACGAATCACAAACTCGGTAGACTCAAATAGTAGAGTCTTGCCCATAAGAATGAGTCGAACCAGGATCAATTAGAGCAATCACAGTAGTATCATAAAGGGTGAAAGTACCGGTAATGACATCGGGGGAGGAAGGATCCTCTCTGGCTCGTGCAGCATAAGCTCTAGCTGGAGCTCTAGCCTCAGATCAAACCGCAGTGTTCTTCATTCCTTTTTGACTACCACCTACATTACCTGAATGCCTGGGCGGTCTGCCTCGCACTGACGTATTGCTCGACTTAATGTTTTGAACTGTATTCTGCTCAGCTAACATCGGACATTCTCTAATAAAATGATCTGACGATCCACATTTAAAGCAAGACCGATCGTGAAATCTACAGCTCCCTGAGTTCCATTTTCCACAGTGCTTGCATTCAACTCTATTCTGTGGAACGTTACCAACACTAGCTATCGAGGTAGCTCGAGAGCTCATAGGAGGTTGATCCCGTCTAGGTGGATCTGTAGTAGCTTTATGTCGGCTGTAGTCATCTCTGAACTTCTTGGTTGTGGAATGGAAGACCTTACCCGAAGGTCTTTTACGAATGTCTCTAGCTTCTGTCTCAGCCTTTCTTTTCTCTTTCCCGAGCTCTTTCGCTTTGCAAGCTCTCTCAACTAAAGTCACAAATTCTTGAATTTCAAGAATGCCAACAAACATCTTTATATCTTCATTCAGGCCATCTTCAAATCTTTTACACATAATAGCTTCAGAGAGAAACACACTCTCTAGCATATCTGCGAGTCTAACAAATTTTCTTTCATATTCTGCTACGGTCATTCGTCCCTGTTTCACCAAGGAACTCCTTGCGTTTTTGATCAACGAATCTTTGATGATATATTTCTTGCGAATTCATTCTCGAAGAATTCCCATGTCACTTTTTCTTTCGGAACTCACGATACTAGTGTATTCCACGGTGATATGCAAAGTGTCCCGCAAAGAAAGATATAGCAGACACTTCGGGCATTCTTCCGGAGTACAAGATAGCTCATCAAGTACCCGAATAGTGTTATCAAGCCACATTTCATTTCGCTCTGCGCATCATCATCATCATTGGCTTTAAATTCTTCTACCCCAAATTTTCGGATTTTATTAATCGGGGCCTACCGATCTCACGGATCTATCATCGGGGCGCCAAGGAATCGGAGTTGGATTATTCGGGGGTGGAGGTTGGTGTACAATGGGTTAGTCTGAATGAACCGGGTAAACCACTCGCTCATCATCCGATAGAAGGCTTGCTTAGTCTCTCCTCATGACTACCCGAAGCAGTCGAGAGTCTACCAAGACCGATTCATGTGCACGGTCGCGCTACACTCTCTACATCATCCGCTACGGCTCTTTCAGGATCGGTATCCATTTACTATATAAAACAAAGTTTAGGCTGTCAGAAGTCACCACACTATCAATATTTGATAAAGGCATGTATAGCTAGACTCACATGCGCTACGGTAGTCCTAGAATCGACTAAACCGTAAGCTCTGATACCAATCAAATGTAACACCTCTGACCGTATCCATCACCTGATTAGGGTTACGAGGCATTACTGAACAATTTTCCCAATTTGGCAAACACATACTAAATCAAATAAGTAGTAATATAAATATCTTTCAAAATTTTTTTTTCAAGCATGATATTTGAATACTAGTGTTTAAACAAACTCATTATATTTTTAAACCATAACACAATTTAATCATTTAGAAATAAGAAATTATATTATTCACTCTACGACTTAATAACCAATATCACACATAGCAAAAAAATAAATTACAAATGCATTCGGCAATAGCAACTTTATTTAATGGTTTAGCATCTAACTTTAGTCATTCATCTCATAATTCATTCGACCAATCCAATTTCCATTTTAGAATATTCATGCAACAATCAAATGTAACACCCCTTACCCAAAACCTTTGCCGGAGTCGAGTATGTGGCATTACTAGACTTGACTACTAATTAGGGGCATAAAAATTTAAAACTGTCCAACTGCATCATGCTGACTAAATTGACCATAACTCGAGTTACAAAACTTGAAATTTATATCCGTAAATTTTCCTTGAAACTAGACTCATATAAATTTTTACCATAATTTTTCTAGAATTTTTCATGTGGCCAATTAGTACAGTTTATTCATCAAAATTAGAAAGGCCCATTGCCGTTTCTCCTTGTTGTATATGGGCTACAAAAATTTTTCTACGAAACTTTCACACATTTTAAATTCACCTATAATGAACACAGAATAAAATATTAAAATATTTCTCGGGCTCGGATTCGTGGTCCCGAAACCACGGTTCCGATTAGGGTCAATATTGGTATGTTACAATACATCTTTCCAAAATACCCCAAAATAGATTGCCGATGGTGTGACTGAGAAGCTGACGATCCCCTAATCCGAGCTAGCTTTACTGACACTACAAAGCAGAGGAACAAATCACACAGTAAGCTTATAAAGCTTAGTAAGTTCGAAATAAAATACAACTATATCATCAAATCAAACCAATTCATATACTAATCATCACATAGATCATTCTTCTTCTACTTATACCATACTATCAATAGCTAAAATACTCATTGTCCGTCCATAACATCATCTATAAACTCATCAACCACAAAGGTTCGATACATACCTCGGCAAACACATAGTTATTCAATCTCCAAGCTATTCAATACTCAATTATACTTGTTGATCATCATTTGATATTCATTCAGCTTAATCGCACACTTAGTGCTTAATACACGGTCGATACATATTAGTCATCACACACTTAGTGCCCAAATCTCTCAACCGACTTATCTCGGTAATGCACACTCAGTGCCAATTCAATAAACCGAAGCTTTTATAACATCGCACACACAGTGCTATTCATTCCTATTTCGATTTTAAAATCACACACTTAGTGCCCTTAACATAAACTTGCACATAGCATCTCAATTTCATACATATATACACATTCATTTCATAATACAAAATCATATGTTAACAACATGTATTATATCCGAACTTACCTCGGACGTCGACTATCGATACGGTCGACTAATCGAGCACTTTATCTTTGCCTCGATCTCGATCTAAACCTCTTCTCTCTTGGTCTATACATTTAAATTCAATCCATTCAATCACATTTCATTCAATTTAGTCCATATGCACAAATTTAGGGCATTTTGCATAATAGCACTCATAATTTCACATTTCAACACTTTAGTCCCTAATTCACAAAATCATCAAATTCACCAAATTTCAATATACATGTGCTTAGCCGAATTCTTCTTGTACCTATACAAATCCACACATTTTATTTATTTCACATTTTAACCCTTCAATTTGCTATTTTCACAATTTAGCCCTAATTAGCTAAATTCACCAAAAATTCAAAAACCAACATATGTTAATCCAATACCAAGTTCTCATATTTTACTACCAACTAGCACAGAGCTCATATGTTCATCAATGGCTCAACACAAAACAGCATCAATTCATTAAATTACAACATGGGTTAACTAGAGCACAAAGCAACGGTTACAAAAACGTAGAAATTATCAAAAACCAAAGCCAAAACATACCTTAATTAAGCTAAGCAAGTGCCGAATATCATGGAAGCTTAAACCCTTTCTTTTTCTTTCTAAAATCGATGGAACAAGGAGAAGATGATACTATTTCATGCTTTACTATGTTATACCAAACATAATTATTAAATTACAAAACTAACCTTTAGTATAAAATATATATAACATATGATATAAGGTCATTCTTGACCATTACCACCCACTTTCTTTATTAATGGGCTATTTGCAACATAAGGCCTCCTCTTTATAAAGACAACAACACTTAGGTAATTAAAAATCAGCACATAGCTTTTACACTTTACGCGATTAAGTCCTTTCTCTTAATTCGACACACAAACGATCAAATTATCACACAGAATTTCCACACAGACTATATCACATATCATTTACTTAGAAAATATCATTAATATATTTTTACGATCTCGGATTTGTGGTCTTGAACCACTGTTCCGACTACGGTCTAAACCGGGATGTTACAACTTTCCCCCCTTAGGGATTTTCGTCCTCAAAAATCTTACCAGTGAATAGGTGTGGATATTGCTCTCTCATAACGTTTTCAGATTCCCACGTAGCCTCTTCAACCCCGTGTTTGTGCCATAATACTTTCACTAAGGAAATTCTTTTGTTTCTCAACTCTTTAATCTCTCGTGCCAAGATTCGGATCTGTTCTTCACTATATGACAAGTCTGACTGAATTTCAACCTCAGTAGGAGCAATCACATGAGACGGGTCTGATCTGTACCGTCGAAGCATTGACACATGAAACACGTTATGAATCTTTTCCAACTCAGGTGGCAATCTCAATCTATAAGCAACCGGCCCAACTCGTTCAATAATCTCATACGGTCCGATGAACCTTGGACTCAGCTTGCCCTTTCGGCCAAATCGAAATATTTTCTTCCATGAAGATACTTTCAAAAACACTTTATCACCAACTTCAAATTCAATATCTTTTCGTTTCAAATCTGCATAAGATTTCTGACGATCTAAGGCTGCTTTTAAACTGTCACGAATTATTTTCACTTTCTATTTGGTCTCTTTTATCAAATTCACCCCGTGAATCTTATTCTCACTCAGCTCAGTCCAATACAATGGAGTTCGACACTTCCGACCGTAAAGAGCCTCATATGGTGCCATTTTAATACTAGATTGAAAACTGTTGTTATACGCAAACTCAATCAAGGATAAGTGCTTTTCCCATGTATTGTCAAATTCAAGTATGCAGCATCTCAGCATGTCTTCGAGAATCTGAATGGTTCGCTCGGATTGACCATCCGTTTGCGGATGAAAAGTAGTACTGAAATGCAATTTCGTGCCTAAAGCATCTTGCAATTTCTTCCAAAATCGCGAGGTAAATCTCGGATCTCTATCAGACACTATAGACAATGGTACTCCGTGCAATCTCACAATTTCATCGATATATAATTCAACTAATTTATCTAAAGAATAATCGGTTCTCACCGGAACGAAATGAGCTGATTTCGTCAATCTGTCCACTATCACCCAGATTGCATCTTTCTTTCTCGGAGATAAGGGTAATCCCGACACAAAGTCCATCATGATTCTTTCCCATTTCTATTCAGGAATCATAATCGATTGTAATAAACCAGATGGAACCTGATGTTCAGCTTTGACTTGTTGACAAACTAAGCTTTTTGACACAAAGTCAGAAATATCTCTTTTCATGCCATGCCACCAATAGAACTGTTTTAGATCATTATACATCTTTGTACTCCCCGGATGTACAGCCAAATGACTATTGTGAGCTTCAGTCAAAATCTTCGAAATCAACCCTGAATTTCTCAGAACACAAATCCAATCTCTGAATCTCAAACAATCATCACTATCAACTCGAAATTTCGATATAGCATCTGATTCATACTGAATTCTTTTTGCTAACAACTCATTATCACTCTTCTGAGCCTCACAAATCTGTTGTAAGAACAAGGGTTTTATTTTCAATTCAGCTACCACCGCATTATCATCATACAGATCTATCTGATTACTCAAAGCTCGCAAAGCATATAACAATTTTCGGCTCAAGGCATCAGTTACAACATTAGCTTTACCCGGGTGGTAATCTATCACAAGTTCATAATCTTTCAACAACTCTAACCATCTTCTCTGTCATAAATTCAAATCTTTCTGAGTCATCTAATACTTTAAACTCTTATGGTCAGTATAAATGTGACATTTTTCCTCAAACAGATAGTGACGCCAAATCTTGAATACGAATACAATCGCAGCCAGTTCAAAATCATGCGTTGGGTAGTTCTTTTCGTGCAATTTTAACTGTCTCGAAGCATAAGCAATGACTTTCCCTTCTTACATCAAAGACACAAACCCAAACCATTCAACGATGCATCATCAGAAACTATGAACTCTTTGCACGACTCAAAGTTGAATCAACACTGGTGCTTTTGTTAACAACACTTTCAATTGCTCAACACTCTGCTTGCACTTTTCTGACCACTCAAATCTAACATCTTTCTGTAACAACTTTGTCAACGGAGTCGCAATCATCGAAAAACCTTTCACAAATCGTCTGTAATATCCCGCTAGTCCCAGAAAACTACGGACTTCAGACACATTTTTCGGAGGTTTCCATTCCAAAATAGCATAGATTTTACCCGGATCAACTGGTATTCCAGTAGCTGATACAACATGTCCCAGAAAACCAATCTCACGCAACCAAAATTCACATTTGCTAAACTTTGCATACAATTGTTTCTCACGTAGAGTTTGTAGCACGGTTCTCAAATGTTCGGCATGTTGCATCTCTTCACACGAGTAAATCAAAATATCATCAATGAACACCACCACAAAGCGATCCAAATACGGTCTGAATATTCGATTCATCAGATCCATAAACACTGCAGGAGCATTTGTTAATCCGAAAGGCATCACTAAGAATTCATAATGTCCATACCTCTTTCTAAAAGCAGTTTTCGGCACATCGGATTCTTTAACTCTCAACTGATAGTAGCCCAATCTCAAATCTATTTTTGAAAACACTGTAGCTCCCTTCAGCTGATCAAACAAATCATCGATACGAGGCAACGAATATTTGTTCTTTATCGTCACTTTATTCAACTGTCGATAATCAATACACATTCTCATAGTTCTGTCTTTTTTTTTCACAAATAACACAGGAGCTCCCGAGGGTGAGAAACTCGGTTGTGTAAATCCTCTATCAGTCAACTATTGCAACTACGACTTTAGCTATTTCAATTCTGTTGGTGCCATTCTATACGGAGCTATAGAAATAGGAGTAGTCCCCGGCACTAATTCAATACCAAATTCAACTTCTCGAATCGGAGGTAATCCTGGTAGCTCATCAGGAAACACATCTGAAAACTCACATATCACAGGAACTGGTTCAAGTTTCTTTTCTGACACTTTTGTATCTATCACATATGCCAAATAAGCTTCACAACCCTTTTTCACATAGTTTATGGCTTTCATCGCAGATACAACAGCTGGTAATTCTTTCATATCACTGGATTCAATTCGAACTAGCTCACTGTTCTGACTTTTCAATTCAATACTCTTTCTTTTACAATTCACGATGGCATTATGTAGAGTAAGCCAATTTATACCAAGAATTATGTCGAATTCGTCAAACGGAAGTAACATCAAATTAACCGGAAAACATATATCACGAAACATCAATGGGCAATTCTTGCACACCTTATCTACCAAGACACATTTGCCTAAAGGGTTCGATACTCTAATCACGAATTCTGTAGACTCAACAGGTAGAGTTTTATTCAATACTAAATTCATACATACATAGGAATGAGTTGACCCCGGATCTATCAATGCAATAACATCAATATCAAATAAAGTGAAAGTACCAGTGATAACGTCTGGAGATGATGCTTCCTCTCGTACACGTATAGCATAGGCTCGAGCAGGTGCTCTCGCTTCTGATCTCATAGCTGTGTCATTTGTCCATCTTTGACTTTCACTCACATTTTTAGTGCTTCTGGGTGGTCTACCCCTAGCTGTCACATTACTCGGTTTTTCATTCTGAACATTTTCTTCTTCAACCATTTTTGGGCAATCTTAGATGAAATGATCTCGAGATCCACACTTATAACAAACTCTATTGTTATACTTCCCCAGCACTCTCCCACATGTCGTTTTCCACACTGTCTGTACTCAGGTTTATTACTCTTAATACTGCCAACACTTGATTCATTCGGAGCTTGAATTCATAAACCAGCACTTTGTCTCGAACGATCTTTACTTGGATGTCCAAACGAAGCATTTGAATGGTTACTTGCATCTCTATATCTCTTAGAAGAAGGTTGAGAAAATTTATTCATTGATCTCTTTCTCTCATCACGAGCTTCTGAATCAGCTTTCTTCATTTCCTTACTGAGCTCTTCAGCTTTGCATGCTCTTTCTACTAACACAACAAATTCATTAATATCGAGTATTCCAACCAATAACTTGATGTCTTCATTCAATCCCTCTATGAAATGTTTGGACATAGTAGCTTCGGTCGAGACACATTCTCTCGCATATTGACTCAATCTTACGAATTCTCGCCAGACTTAGTAACGCATAACCTACTGCTTTCAATTCTAGAAACTCTTTACGTTTACGATCAATGAAGCGTTGATCGATATACTTCTTTCTCGAACTCAACTTGAAAGAAATCCCGGTGATTCTCTCTCGAACCACAGATATCAATGTTTTCCACCGGTTTTGTAAGTCGTGTCTCTCAACAAGGAAACTGCACACTTAGTGCACTCATCAGGGTTCAACGACATCTCATCAAATACTCTGATTGTATTTTCAAGCCAAAACTCAGCTCGTTCAGTATCGTAATCTGATGTGGCCCTAAACTCTTCGGCCCTATATTTTTGAATCTTGTCTACAGGAGGCTTATTCAATCTGATCGGATCTACAACTCGAGGCACAACAGGTACTTGCGGGGGTGGAGGTTGTGGAGCGGCCGGATTCGTTCGAACGAACTCCGTAAACCACTCGCTCATCATTCGGAAGAAGGCTTGCTTAGCCTCTCCTCCCTCACCAATATCATTTGGCCTTGAAGTGGCCGACGCTGTCCCTTGAGCGGGAGCAGGCACATTACTTTCTACATCGTCAGCAACTGCTCGATCGGGATCCATTACTATATGTAAACACATTTTCAAATGTCAGATTTAGTCACACTATCGCAATTTCAAATATGACATGTATAGCTAGACTCACACTAACTACGTTAGTCCGAGAATTGACTAAACCGTTGAAACACCCCAAACCCGGCCCACAAGCCCCCACCGGATCTGGCATGCTCCTTGAGTAAAACTCGTTTTGTCATCCTAGAAGATATGTTGACTCGAGGAAAAATAGATTTGTATTATGATCCTGTTGAAACCCGTGTTGTTATTTAAGTTCGTATCTCATTAAAACGTTACCTTCACGATTTAAAAATTATAAGTTTAAAAGAAAACCGAATTTAGAGCTTACTATTAAGTTGGAAACCATAGATGTTTAGGTGTTAAAATAGTTTAAGTTATTTTGTGAAAAATGTTTAATTATTGGTTTGATGTTGATCGTATCAAAATGAATATATAAACGCATAAATAAAACAGTTATATAGTGGCCTTATTACAACGAAACAAAACCCGAAATAAATCCCGAAAATCTAGTAAGAAAACATGATAGGTTCAAAAAGGTAGGAAAACTCGAAAATGCTGTATTGAGCATGGCCACCACAAAGTCCCCGCTGACCCGGTCTATCTCGCTAAGTATCAACTGAAAAAGTAGTCCCACGAAGGGTGAGTCAACAGACTCAATGTGTAACGAATACACCAAAACCCAAACGATGATAGTCTTAATCAAACTTTTTAACAAGCCCAAAACATAGCAATTCAGATCATGGCATATTTAATCACGTTTATACATAATATGAAATGCAATCCCGAGCCCACCTAGATATCCCTCCTCTACACACCACCTGTACCTGCCAATCACACTGTGGGGATTACTAAATCGACCCTCCATCCGCTACACACTATCGAAGGTAGTCGCAGCAGTCAACTGCACATCGCCTTTATAATCGTGGCAAGGCCACCAGATAATTGTGACAGAGTCACTGGATACATAATATGTGACATAAGTCACCGGATACAGAATATGTGACATAAGTCACCGGATAATGTGGTAAAAACCACCGGAACACTTCCCCTTTATCAATATCACCCATATGCCCATGCATCATACATATTAATCAGTTATCATGCAATATACCTTACCCCAGAGTCATATCGAATGCACAGATATTTCATATCCATGTTTCTAAACATTACTAACAGAATATTAAGGGGTATCGTACCTGAATGCACTGTACTATTGAATGGTACCCTTAGCCATGTTACTCGTATTTCTATTAACACATATTTAATATTATCGCTATTAATCTATCGGGAATTAATGTAGGGTTAACACCTGATAACCACGAGAACTACGCTCTCGATCTCACTGACACTTTCGCTAGTAAGGATAACAGTGAACTGCTTATCCCTTTTCGACGTTGGCCCACACCCCGGTGGCCAATCACGAACAGCAGAAACCGAGCGTTTCTTGAATTTAGGGGTAGGCACTACCCCTTTCTCCCCTTTACTGGTACTCGCATCCATTGAGGAACACTTAATCAGAATACCCGGTTAATCATTAAATCAAATCTAAGATGAGACAAAACCAAATCTTAATTGAATATTCTTACCGAAATAATTCTAAATCCCGAAGGCTCCCTCTTAACCTTTGTCGAAACTGCCCCTAAAAGACCATAGTCAGAATCGGCTACCCTTCAAAAGAACAACATGGCCTTTGGCCGAATATCAACACCCCTTACCTTGCTCGTCTAAATCCCGAAACTATTGTTTGCTCTTAAAGTTGTCGAAATCCCTATTTTAAATGTTAGAATCGGCTTTAATGTATAAAATCTATGAAAATGGCTCTTGGCCGAATACTACATTTGCTTACCTTGGATCTCAAATCTCGAAAGATCACCTCCTACCGTCGGCTACAAAAGAATCCCGAAAGGTCTTCTTCATGGTTTCGGTCAAAGAGATATAGGGGATTAGAGCCTTTGATTTTTGACATTCCAAGAAAGAAATAGAACAGGAAATCAATGTAGAAGAGATCCTTACCGAATAGAATGACTAAACGCCAATGGTCCACTAGCTCTAGATGTCGACAAGAGGAGAAAGATGTTTGGTTTTCGGCTTTTAGTGCTCAAGATCAATCGACTATAGCCTAAAAATACCTTCGGCTTTTGATGATAGAAGGAATCGTGAGAAGAAGGAGAAAAAATGATGGTGTGGTTCGGCTTTGGTGAGAAAAGGAAGAAAAGAATAGTGAGAAGAAAAAGAGAGTGATGGTGAGGCTCAAGTTAAGATTCGGCTCTCAACAAAAGAATGGAGAGGGAGAGTGTGAGGCTTTAGAGGTTGCGGCAATGGTGAGCTTTGAGAGAGAGGTTCGGCTTAAACAAAATAAAAGGGAAGAGAAGAAAAGAGAACTAGATTCGGCTTACCAATCAAACAAGTAGAAAAAGAAAAGAAAACAAATGACCCTAATGGTCTTTTGAAGTTTCGGCTGAGGTGTAACAAGTGAGGAAAAGGGTTGGCTTTGAGTGGTTTTGATAATGGAAAAGAAGAGTGAAGTCTTAAGGGAGAATGGGGCTGAATTTCGACAATAGAAAGTGACCGATTGGCACTTTTTGTGACCTTAAGCATTTCGGCACCTAGCCCCCCTTGCATGACCGAATATGCCCCCTTAGAATCCCCATTCCGGCCAACTCTTCTTCCCACTATCAGCTTCCTTCTTTTTCTCCTCTCTTCTCATTCAAAATAGTTTGAATGAGTCAGCACTTATCCTCCCTCCTTAGCCGAATTTTGAATGAATTTGACTTGGTCTTCCACTGATCCAACCAGAGTCCTTATGCCGTCCACCACTGCTCCTCCTTGCTGCGAAATAAAAGCTCCAAATGCTTCCCTTGCTGCTCGAACCTAGGCCCTTCACACTCCCTGAGGCGTCACTCCCCTGAGCTCTAAGTGGCACCTCCCTTGCCACTTTACTAGCTCAGTACTTGAGTCGAAATCCACATACAAATTTTCTTAAGGCCTAACTTGCCTAGCTCCCCTTTAAGGCTTAAAATCTAATATTTTTTTTTTCTAAGGCTCCTACCTTCGCCCAAGGTTCCCGAAGCCCCCAAACACATACAACAGCACACAACATGCTACCACATACATTGAAGTTAAAAATGCATAACCCCTAAATTCCGGATTTTATAGTTTTACCCCCTTAAAAATAATTTTGACCTCGAAATTACCTGGCTAGAATAATTGAGGGTATTGCTATCGCGTTGCTCCTTTCGACTCCCAAGAAGCTTCTTCCGATCTATGATTACGCCATAACACTTTGACTATAGGAACTGATTTCCTCCGCAACACCTTCACATCCTGTTTCAGAATCTGAATCGGCTCTTCCTCGTAGGACAAATTTTGTCTTAGCTCCACCTCCTCAACTGGCACGACATGAGATGGATCCGATCGATAACGACGTAGCATTGAAATGTGGAACACATCGTGCATCTGCTTTAATTCTGAAGGCAACTCTAACTGGTATGCCACTGGTCTAACTCGCTTCAAAACCCGATAAGGTCCTATAAACCTGGGACTTAACTTCTCATTGCGACCAAATCTCATCACCTTCCTCCATGGTGAAACTTTTAGAAACACCTGATCTCCCACAGCAAACTCTATTTCCTTCCGCTTAAGATCTGCGTCGACTTTTCCCTGTCAGATGCTTCCTTCAACCGTGCCTGAATTACCTTAACCTTTTCTTCTGATTCTGCCACAATCTCTGGACCCAAAACTTGACGTTCCCCCAATTCTGTCCAACACGTAGGAGTGCGACACTTCCGTCCATACCGTGCTTCGTACGGTGCCATCTGAATACTTGCTTGATAGCTGTTGTTGTACGCAAACTCTGCTAAAGGCAAAAACTCTTCCCAGCTTCCCCTGAAGTCTATCACACAGCCCCTCAACATATCCTCTAACACTTGGATTACTCGCTTAGACTGGCCATCCGACTATGGATGAAATGTCATACTGAAATCTAACCTGGTGCCCAAAGCCTGATGTAATGCTTTCCAAAACCGAGATGTAAACCTCGGATCCCTATTCGAAATAATCGATATCGGCACTCCGTGCAACCTTATAATTTTTGCCACATACAACCTTGCTAACCTCTGCAGAGAATAGTCAACTCGTACTGGTATGAAATGTGCAGACTTCGTCAACCGATCCACTATCACCTACACTGAGTCCTTCTTAGTAGGCGTAAGGGGAAGCCTACTAACGAAGTCCATAGTAATTCTCTCCCACTTCCATTGCGGAATCTTTATCGGCTGAAGCAACCCTGATGGTACTTGATGTTCAGCCTTGACTTGCTGACACGTTAAGCACTTCCCTACAAATTCTGTAACTTTCCGCTTAAGACCAGGCCACCAAAACTGATCCCGTAGATCTCTGTATAACTTACTTCCTCTAGGATGCATAGCATAAGGGCTACTATACAATTCCTGAAGAATTCTCTGCCTTAATTCCTTATCCTTCGGCATACAGACCTTGCCCTGAAAACACAGCACTCCATCACTGTTCACATCATAGTTTTCCAATTCCCCATTCTGCACTTGCCGTAACTTAGTACTTAAATCATCATCTGTCAACTGACTCTCTTTCACCTGACTCAACCATGTTGGCTTTACCTGCAACTCCGCTAACAAACTTCCGTCGTCATAAAGACTAAGATGTGCAAACATCGCCCTCAGATCTGACACTACTTTCCAACTTAGGGCATCTGCCACTACATTTGCCTTACCCGGGTGATATTCTATTGAACAGTCATAGTCCTTCAACAATTCTACCCACCTTCGCTGTCTTAAATTTAACTCATTCTGAGTCAACAGATACTTTAAACTCTTGTGATCCGTATAGATTACCGACCTTTCTCTATATAAATAATGCCTCCACACCTTAAGAGCGAAGATTACCACTGCCAATTCCAAGTCATGCGTCGGATAATTAACCTCGTGTGGCCTTAATTGTCGAGATGCATAAGCAACCACCTTCCCGTCTTGAATCAAAACGCATCCCAATCTTGTGTTAGAAGCATCACAATATACCACAAAATCCTTTCCTGCCTCAGGCTGAATCAAAATCGGAGCTTCTGTCAAAACCCTCTTAAGCCTCTCGAAGCTCTCATGCTGTTTATCTGTCCATGCGAAAGGTACCTCCTTTCTCAACAATTTTGTCAGAGGTGCCGCTATTGATGAGAACCCTTCGACAAATCTTCTGTAGTAGCCTGCTAACCCCAAGAAACTGCAAACCTCAGCTACAGACTTAGGTGGTTTCCAATCTAATCCCTTCTGCAGAGACCACATGCCCTAAGAACACAACTTCCTTCAGCCAAAATTCTCACTTGCTGAACTTGGCATATAGCTTCTTTCCCTTAACACTTGCAGCACTACCCGGAGATGCTCATCATGTTGTTCCTCAGACTTAGAATACACAACAACGAACTGATCCAAGTAGGGTTGGAAAACCCAATTCATCATATCCATGAACGCAGATGGGGTGTTCGTCAATCTGAACGGCCTTACTAAGAACTCATAATGGCCGTATCTTGTCCAGAAAGCTGTCTTATGGATATCTGCTTCCTTCACCTTAAGCTGGTGATACCCTGACCTTAGATCTATCTTTGAAAATACCGCAGCTCCCTTAAGCTGATCGAACAAGTCGTCGATCCTCGGCAAGGGTACTTGTTCTTGATGGTCAGCTTATTCAACTGCCGGTAATCTATGCACATACGCATAGTCTCATCCTTATTCTTCACAAATAAGACCGGTGCTCCCCATGTAGACACACTGGGTCGGATAAACACACGATCAAGCAACTCCTAGATCTGAGCCTTGAGTTCCACCAACTCCTTTGGTGCCATTCTATACGGAGCGATAGATATTGGCGTTGTACCAGGCAACAAGTCAATCCCAAACTCCACCTCACGATCCGAAGGCAACCCCGGAAGTTCTTCCGGAAAGACATCCACAAATTTGTTTACCGTCCTGAACCTTTCCACAGCTGCTGCCTTAGCCTCCAAGGCACTAACAATCATCAGAAAAGCTACACATCCCTTTCTTACATTCTTTTCTGCCTTAAGGGCAGATACTACATTCGACAAGTAATTCCGTCTTTCACCCACGACCACAACTTCATTGTCATCGGAAGTTATCAATGACATACGCTTAGTAGCACAATCCACATTTGGACGGTATTTCACTAGCCAGTCCATGCCTAAGATTAAATCAAATTCCCCGAATGGCAACTCCATTAAGTCAGCCGGAAACTGCATCCCCTGAACTTCTAAAGGCACTTCCTTAAAGAGCTTATCTACTATTACAGTCTGTCCTAAAGGACTAAGTACAATCATCTTCCTAAGTACAGTCTCAGAGTTCACATGCAGAGTTCTAAATACTTCACTAGAAATGTATGAATGAGTTGACCCTATATCTATCAAAGCAATAAAGGGTAACCCCAAAATAAGGAACGTACCCGTTATGACATCAGGTGCGTCACCGTCTTCCCTCCGACGAACTGCATATACCAGACCCGGCTGTCTCGCCTCTGTGTTACCACCTCCTCTGCCTGGTGTTCCGCGACCCCTACCAGAGCCATTACCTCTGCCATTCGGACCACGACTCCTCGACGGCTGCTTTCCACCTCTGCCAGCCTGATTAAAACCTTGACCTGCTGGGCAGTTCCTATCTGTATCCATCGGACAATCTCTAATCATATGATCCTTGGACCCGCACTTAAAGCATCCCCCTGTCTTTTTCCAACATTCTCCCGGGTGCATATTTCCACACTGCGCACAAGTACGGTACTGTCCTCCCATAACAACCTACTGACCTCGCGGCCCATCAACTCTAGGTCTCTTTTGAAAATTCTCGGATGACCCCGACGACCCATAGCTCCTCTTATTCCTATTCTGCCCTCTGTCTCGATTTTGTCTTTCAGTCCGCTTAACTTCTTCAGCTATTCGAGCCTTATCCACTAAGACTGCAAAGTCTCTTTCCCGATGCGGAGCAATCAACACTCACAGCTCATCTCTCAAACCATCCTCAAACCTGGCACACCGCTCATAATTAGTGGCCACAATCCCTCTGGCATACCGGCTTAACGGCAAAAAATCTGCTTCATATTCTGCTACCGACTTACTTCCTTGTACCAGATTCAGAAACGCCTTTCTTTGCGAGTTTATGTAGCTAGCTCCGACATATTTCCCCTCAAACTTAGTCTTAAAATACCCCCAATCCACTCGATCTACAGGGGCACCCTATCTGACAGTGAGCCACCACTGGTAGGCCTCATCTCGAAGCAGCGGAATAGCACCTTTCAGCTTCTCCTCAGCAGTGCAGTCCAAATAATCCATGATCCTCTCGACTGCCCTTAACCAATACTCCGCTACATTCGGAGCTACCCCAAATACTCCTCTAAAAACCTCAACTCCATTTGATCTAAGTCTCTCAGCTACTGACTTTCGAACCCCATTTCCTATACTAGCTCCTACTACTCGCTCTAAAACTCGCAGCATAGCCTGTGATACCGCGTCATCTCCTCCTGTCTGCTCCTGAAATTCCGCCCCTACAGCCGGTGGCGGTGCCTCATTTTCAGAACCCTGACCAGACCCAACTGGTTCTGACACAGTCATTCTGCCTTTGCCGCGCCCACGGCGTCCACGTCCCCTAGAACTCATGTCTACTGTTGCGATTTATCTGTTTTACGAAAATTTTATGCATTAGAATCTTTTCACTTTCTTGTTTAAAGGGGAATTTTATGCAGAGAGTTTTTAATCAGTGGTTTGTCCGAAGAAGTACACATATACCTAGGGTCCGTGTCTCTAGAGTAAAGTTTCCTTAGGCCTATCAGCTAAAGTATCACACATCAGCATACACAATTCAATTAAAAGAACTTACCTGGCGGACCTGGGCCGAGAACTCGGGTGCCATGCTTCCATAAAACCATCTTAACCCAAAAATTTAAAAAAAAACCATTTTGGCTCAAATTTTGAAAACGTTGTGGGCTTCAAAACCCAAGGCCGAGTGTTTAAAATTGGGCTCTGATACCAAGTTGAAACACCCCAAACCCGGCCCACAAGCCCCAACCGAATTTGGGATGCTCCTTGAGTAAAACTCATTTTGTCATCCTGGAAGATATGTTGATTCGAGGAAAAATAGATTTGTATTATGATCCTGTTGAAACCCGTGTTGTTATTTAAGTTTGTATCTCATTAAAACGTTACCTTCACAATTTAAAAATTATAAGCTTAAAAGAAAACCGAATTTAGAGCTTACTATTAAGTTGGAAACCATAGATGTTTAGGTGTCAAAACAGTTTAAGTTATTTTGTGAAAAATGTTTAATTATTGGTTTGATGTTGATCGTATCAAAATGAATATATAAATGCATAAAGAAAACAGTTATATAGTGGCCTTATTACAACAAAACAAAACACGAAATAAATCCCGAAAATCTAGTAAGAAAACATGATAGGTTCAAAAAGGTAGGAAAACTCGAAAATGCTGTATTGAGCATGGCCACCACAAAGTCCCCGCTGACTCGGTCCATCTCGCTAAGTATCACCTGAAAAAGTAGTCCCACGAAGGGTGAGTCAACAGACTCAATGTGTAACGAATACACTGAAACCCAAACGATCATAGTCTTAATCAAACTTTTTAACAAGCCCAAAACATAGCAATTCAGATCATGGCATATTTAATCACGTTTATACATAATAAGAAATGCAATCCCGAGCCCACCTAGATATCCATCCTCTACACACCACCCGTACCTGCCAATCACACCGTGGGGATTACTAAATCGACCCTCCATCCGCTACACACACCATCGAAGCGATCATTTGCGATCAATCGCACATCGCCCTTATAATCGTGGCAAGGCCACCAGATAATTGTGACAGAGTCATCGGATACATAATATGTGACATAAGTCACCGGATACAGAATATGTGACATAAGTTACCGGATAATGTGGTAAAAACCACTGGAACACTTCCCATTTATCAATATCACCCATATGCCCATGCATCATACATATTAATCAGTTATCATGCAATATACCTTACCCCAGAGTCATATCGAATGCACACATATTTCATATCAATGTTTATAAACATTACTAACAGAATATTAAGGGGTATCGTACCTGAATGCACTGTACTATTGAATGGTACCCTTAGCCATGTTACTCGTATTTCCATTAACACATATTTAATATTATCGCTTTTAATCTATCGGGAATTAATGTAGGGTTACACACCTGATAACAATGAGAACTACGCTCTCGATCTCATTGGCACTTTCGCTAGCAGGGATAACAGTGAACTGCTTATCCCTTTCCGACGCTGGCCCACACCCCGGTGGCCAATCACGAACAGCAGAAATCGAGCGTTTCTTGAATTTAGGGGTAGGCACTACCCCTTTCTCCCCTTTACTGGTACTCGCATCCATTGAGGAACACTTAATCAGAATACCCGGTTAATCATTAAATCAAATCTAAGACGAGACAAAACCAAATCTTAATTGAATATTCTTACCGAAATAATTCCAAATCCCGAAGGCTCCCTCTTAACCTTTGTCGAAACTGCCCCTAAAAGACCATAGTCAGAATCAGCTACCCTTCAAAAGATCAACATGGCCTTTGGCCGAATATCAACACCCCTTACCTTGCTCGTCTAAATCCCGAAACTATTGTCTGCTCTTGAAGTTGTCGAAATTCCTATTTAATAAATGTTAGAATCGGCTTTAATGCATAAAATCTATGGAAATGGCTCTTGGCCGAATACTACATTTGCTTACCTTGGATCTCAAATCCCGAAAGATCACCTCCTACCGTCGGCTACAAAAGAATCTGGAAAGGTCTCCTTCATGGTTTCGGCCAAAGAGATATAGGGGATTAGAGCCTTTGATTTTCGACATTCCAAGAAAGAAATAGAACAGGAAATCAACGTAGAAGAGATCCTTACCGAATAGAGTGACCAAACGCAAATGGTCCACTAGCTCTAGATGTCGACAAGAGGAGAAAGATGTTTGGTTTTCGGCTTTTAGTGCTCAGGATCAATCAGCTATAGCCTAAAAATACCTTCGGCTTTTGATGATAGAAGGAATCATGAGAAGAAGGAGAAAGAATGATGGTGTGGTTCGGCTTTGGTGAGAAAAGGAAGAAAAGAATGGTGAGAAGAAAAAACGAGTGATGGTGAGGCTCAAGTTAAGATTTGGCTCTTAACAATAGAATGGAGAGGGAGAGTGTGAGGCTTTAGAGGTTGCGGCAATGGTGAGCTTTGAGAGAGAGGCTCGGCCTAAACAAAATAAAAGGGAAGAGAAGAGAAGAGAAGTAGATTCGGCTTACCAATCAAACAAGTAGAAAAAGAAAAGAAAACAAATGACCCTAATGGTCTTCTGAAGTTTCAGCCAAGGCGTAACAAGTGAGGAAAAAGGTCGGCTTTGAATGGTTTTGATAATGGAAAAGAAGAGTGAAGTCTTAAGGGAGAATGGGGCTGAATTTCGGCAATAGAAAGTGACCGATTGGCACTTTTGGTGACCTTAAGCATTTCAGCACCTAGCCCCCCTTGCATGACCGAATATGCCCCCTTAGAATCCCCATTCCGGCCAACTCTTCTTCCCCCTATCAGCTTCCTTCTTTTTCTCCTACTTTTTCTCCTCTTCTCTCATTCAAAATAGTTTGAATGAGTCAACACTTATCCTCCATCCTTAGCCGAATTTTGAATGAATTTGACTTGATCTTCCACTCATCCAACCAGAGTGCTTGTGCCGTCCACCACTGCTCCTCCTTGCTGCAAAATAAAAGCTCCAAATGCTTCCCTTGCTGCTCGAACCTAAGCCCTTCACACTCTCTGAGGCGTCTAGTACTTGAGTCTAAATCCACATACAAATTTTCTTAAGGCCTAACTTGCCTAGCTCCCCTTTAAGGCTTAAAATCTAATATTTTTTTTCTAAGGCTCCTACCTTCACCCAAGGTTCCCGAAGCCCCCAAACACATACAACAGCACACAACATGCTACCATATACATTCAAGTTAAAAATGCATAACCCCTAAATCCCGAATATTACAACCATAGCTCTGATACCAATAAAATGTAACACCCCTAACCTGAGGCCGTCGCCGGAACAGGGTTAAGAGGCATTACCAATCAAACAGAACCTTTAACATTTAGAAATTTCAACACAAAGTCAATCATTACTGTTCGCATTTAATTACAAACATAGTGTCCCTTAAATGAGTCATCAAGACCCTAAGCATGCTTATAAACTGAGTCAGGACTAAACCGAAACAGATACAAAATTTCATAAAATTTGAAACTTTTCGAAAAAATAGGGGAGACACGCCCCTGGGAGGAGACCGTGTTCCCTCCACGGCTTCTAGACACCCCCGTGTGTCCTTCCGTGTCTATATACTAACTATACCAACACGGTCATTAGGCACGCCCGTGTGCCATGGCCGTGTACTTTTAGGTCATATACTGACTTCCCTTCCACGGCCACCAAGCACGCCCGTGTTGAGGCCATGTATTTTGATGCTAGCTACTAACTTGCACACCACAGCCAGATGACACGTCCGTGTCGAGGTCGTGCGATTTTAGGCTGCATCATGTCAATTTACCCACGGTCTAAGGCATGCCCGTGTGTCACAACCGTGTGACATTATAGGCCATTTATAAGGCCAAAATGCCAACCAAATGGTTCAAACCTATAAGCATCATATACCAACACTTATCAAGCATATATGGCAACCAAAAACATACTAAATAGCCATTCAAATCATGCATTCAATACCAATTCCAAACCATGTCAATATCAAAGACTAAAACTCATATCATCACAAGCATATTACATTCAATACCAAACATCAGTTCTTCTCAATATCACTAATTCATATTAGCATTTTATCAACACCAAGTTACCATTCATAAGTCAACCTCTCAAACCACAGACCATGCCAAAAGATGCATTACATATATATACCAAGTCATTCATGCTAAAACTAGCACATGTCTAGCCACATCTCATGGCTACTACAAGTCTCAAACATGATTCAAATGACTAGCCTATACATACCATATCTTAACTATATACATCTTTCTAAAATACCCCAAAATAGATTGCCGATAGTGTGACTGAGAAGCTGACGATCCCCTGATCCAAGCTAGCTTTACTGACACTGCAAAGCAGAGGAGCAAATCACTCAGTAAGCTTATAAAGCTTAGTAAGTTAGAAATAAAATACAACTATATCATCAAATCAAACCAATTCATATACTAATCATCATATAGATCATTCTTATTCTACTTAATACCATACTATCAATAGTTAAATACTCATTCGTCTGTCCATAACATCATCTATAAACTCATCAACCACAAAGGTTCGATACATACCTCGGCAAACACATAGTTATTCAATCTCCAAGCTATTCAATGCTCAATTATACTTGTTGATCATCATTTGGTATTCATTCAACTTAACCGCACACTCAGTGCTTAATACACGGTCAATACATATTAGTCATCGCACACTTAGTGCCCAAATCTCTCAACTGACTTATCTCGGTAACACACACTAGGTGCCAATTCAATAAACCGAAGCTTTTATAACATCGCACAAACAGTGCTATTCATTCTTGTTTCGATTCTAATATCGTACACTTAGTGCCCTTAACATAAACTTGCACATAGCATCTCAATTTCATACATATATACACATTCATTTCATAATACAAAATCATATGTTAACAACATGTATTATATCCGAACTTACCTCGGACGTCGACTATCGATACGGTAGACTAATCGAGCACTTTATCTTTGC
The DNA here is from genome assembly GCA_025503065.1 of Gossypium bickii. Classification (NCBI taxonomy): domain Eukaryota; kingdom Viridiplantae; phylum Streptophyta; class Magnoliopsida; order Malvales; family Malvaceae; genus Gossypium; species Gossypium bickii. The sequence continues at coordinate 25,383,966 of CP106714.1, read as the reverse complement.
CTCGATCTCGATCCAAACCTCTTCTCTCTTGGTCTATACACATTTAAATTCAATCCATTCAATCACATTTCATTCAATTTAGTCCACATACACAAATTTAGGGCATTTTGCATAATAGCCCTTAAAATTTTACATTTTGACACTTTAGTCCCTAATTCACAAAATCATCAAATTCACCAAATTTCAATATACATATCCTTAGCTGAATTCTTCTTATACCTATACAAATCCACACATTTTATTTATTTCACATTTTAACCCTTCAATTTGCTATTTTCACAATTTGGCCCTAATTAGCTAAATTCACCAAAAATTTAAAAAGCAACACATGTTAATCCAACACCAAGTTCTCATATTTTACTACCAACCAACTACCAACTAGCACATAGCTCATATGTTCATCAATGGCTCATCACAAAACATCATCAACTCATGAAATTACAACATGGGTTAACTAGAGCACAAAGCAACGATTACAAAAAGGTAGAAATTATCAAAAACCGAAGCCAAAACATACCTTAATTAAGCTAAGCAAGTGCCGAATATCATGGAAGCTTAAACCCTTTCTTTTTCTTTCTAAAGAAGATGATACTATTTCATGCTTTACTATGTTATAACAAACATAATTATTAAATTACAAAACTAACCTTTAGTATAAAATATATATAACATGTGATATAAGGTCATTCTTGACCATTACCACCCACTTTCTTTATTAATGGGCTATTTACAACATAAGGCCTCCTCTTTATAAAGACAACAACACTTAGGTAATTAAAAATCAGCATATAGCTTTTACACTTTACGCGATTAAGTCCTTTCTCTTAATTCGACACACAAACGATCAAATTATCACACAGAATTTCCATACAGACTATATCACATATAATTCACATAGAAAATATCATTAATATATTTTTAAGATCTCAGATTTGTGGTCTCGAACCATTGTTCCGACTAGGGTCTAAACCGGGATATTGCAATCCCAATAAGGTCACACGGCCAAGGCACACGTCCGTGTCCCTAGACCGTGTGGTGAATTAAATTCCTAAATTTAGGTGCAGACTTCACACAGCTTGGGCACATGCCCATGTTCTATGACCGTGTCTTCCACACGGTTGAGACACACGGCTGTGTCTTAGCTCGTGTGGTTACTACTGGACATTCTGTTTTGCCAACTTGGAATGCAGGAGGGCACACAGCCAAACTACACGCCCATGGGGCAGACCATGTGTCACACACGACCCAGACAAACGTCCGTGTATCTACCCATGTGGACAAGAACAAGACTATTTACCAAGCCCTTTTTACCACCCTTAGTTGCACCAACATAAGTCATATCAAACAACCTACTCATTCATACAATAATATATCAAATACTCAACCATGCAATTTGCACATCCATGAAAGACATCATCATTTTCATATAACAATAATGAGTAATAGCCATCAACCGTGGCCTTATACAAAATGAATTGAGTAACATTAATAGCCAACACCTTGGCTAACCAATATGACATATAACAAAATAACCAAATTCCTATACATACTATACCCAAAATAATCAAACTTTACTATACCAAAAGAATATCCTGATAGTGTGAACCAAGCTCTGACGTTCTACAATCCTCGAGCTAGCTTGGAGATACTAAAGGAAAGGGAAAAGAGAGGGAGTAAACATAAAGCTTAATAAGTTTGCATACAATGAATAGCAACATAAAGGCTTATGATAACATTCATTCATCACACTAAATAATAACACGAGTTCTCAAGCACATCCGCATAGCTTACTCTTACCAAATCACACATCACATTTTGTATTCATTTCTTGTAAGTTACTCATGGGTACATGTATCACTTCATCACATAACTTTAGCACTTTTACTTTCTTGAACATAAAATTAGCTCTTTATTTCGTTGAACCACTTGGAATATCAAAGGATATTCGAAGTCATTATACACGTAATACGATGCCAACACCATATCCCAGATATGGTCTTACATGGGATCACAACTCGATGCTGCCATATCCCCGATATGGTCTTATACGGAATCTCATATTGATGTCGATGCCATATCCCAAATATGGTCTTACATGGGATCAGATCTCAATGCGGATGCAATATCCCCGATATGGTCTTATACGGAAGCTCATATCGATGTCGATGCCATATCCCAGATATGGTATTACACGAGATCGAATATCAATGCCATGTCCTAGACATGGTCTTACACGATTTTCTTATTCGATGCTGATGCCATATCTCGGATATGATCTTATACGGGATTTCAATTCGTTACCGAGGCCATGCCCCAGGCATGGTCTTATACGAGACCTTACAATTCTCATGTCTTGACGATGGCATCCTCTTATTTCCTAAGGTTCAACCGAAACTTCAACATCATAATTTCCATCATATTCTCATTGAAACATCATTGATCAATTTTATAGAAATAATATACATCTTCACGAAATGTCAAGTATTTTAAAACATAATAACATGACTGTAACACCCCATACCCTAGACCGATGCTAGGACTGGATACGAGACATTACCATGCTTGAACTTATTTAAACATACACTTATAGGCTGTAAAATTTCGTTCCGACTTAAAAACTTCTCTTTCTTAGTCTAGTCATACACTTCATAGGCCTACGAGGCCTTAAGCACTTATCCGAAAACTTTCGGAACTTAATCAAAAACTCTTCTTTGAAGCAGGGCTCACACGCCCATGTGCCTTGGAACACGCCCGTGTACCTTTAGACACGCCTATGTCTTCAAACCGTGGGGCGTTACTGACTATATTTACATGGCCTTGACACGCCTGTGGGCTTAGACCGTGTGTTAATCCTTGATATACTAACTTGATCACACGGTCTGGGGCACACACCCATATTCTAACCATGTGTCATACACGACTTATGTAAATGACCGTGGGTTTTACCCGTGGCCTATCCTGACTTCAATCATAAAGGTGCAGAGTACACACGGCCTAGACACACGCCCGTGTGTCTAACCGTGTGGGCACTTAGAGGCTATTTACCAAGCCAATTGCCACCCTGAAACCAAGATCAAACTCATGCTCAATTCAATACATTTCATACCTCACCACATAACTTCATATAGCATCAATATTACTCTTGAATTAAGGACATTTAATCATAAAAGAAGTAAAGTCTTCATCCCATACACTAGGGAGAACTATTTCCCATGTAATTACAAACAACTTAGGCCATCATTTATAATGAAAATGGGAATCTTATTCATGTTGAATCAGATAAGCTGGATAAATCACCAGTAGTGATATCAACCTTGTCGACTCAGAGGTATTTAAAGAAGGGGTACGAGGCTTATCTTGCCTTTGTGTTGAACACTAAAGAGACTGATTTGAGAATTGAGTCAGTACCCATAGTATGCGAGTACCTAGATGTTTTCTCGAAAGAGTTGCTAGGGCTACCTTCGATTAGAGAGATTGAATTTGGAATTGAGTTAGCTCCAGGTACTACCCTTATTTCTATTACTCCATATAGGATGGCCCCAACTGAGATGAAAGAGTTAAAAGCATAGTTGCAAGAGTTAACGGATAAAGGTTTTACTAGGCCGAGCTTTTCTCCATGGGGTGCTCCCGTTTTATTTGTGAAGAAGAAAGATGATCTATTTGATCAATTGAAGGGAGCCACAGTATTTTCCAAGATAGATTTGAGATCCGGGTATTATCAGCTGAGAGTTAAGGACTCGGATGTACCGAAAACCGCATTTAGGACTAGGTATGGCCACTATGAATTTTTGGTCATGCCTTTTGGTCTAACGAATACCCCTGTGAACTTCATGGATTTGATGAATTGCATTTTTCGGCCATACTTGGATAGATTTGTTGTGGTCTTCATCGATGACACATTGATCTACTCTCGAGATGAGAATGAACATGCCGAGCATTTGAGTATGGTTTTGCAAGTTTTGAGAGAAAAACAATTGTATGCCAAATTCAGTAAGAGTGAATTTTGGCTCAAGCAAGTGGGATTCTTGGGGCACATTGTCTCGGGAGATGGAATTAGAGTAGACCCGAGTAAGATTTCAGCAATCGTGGATTGGAAATTGCCGAGGAGCGTAACTGAAATAAGGAGTTTTCTAGGCCTAACCGACTATTATAGGCATTTTGTTAAGGGGTTTTCCATGATAGCTACCACAATGACGAGACTTTTGCAAAAAGATGTAAAGTTCGTTTGGACAGAAAAGTGTCAAAAGAGTTTCGAGAAACTAAAGACGCTGTTGTCAACAAAGTTTCAAGAAACTGAAGATGCTATTGACTGAGACTCCTGTTTTGGTACAACCTGAACCGAGAAGAGAATTTGTGGTTTACAATGATGCATCCCTAAAAGGATGCGTACTTATGCAAGAGGGTAAGGTGATTATATACGCCTCTAGGCAATTGAAGTCGCACGAGAAGATTTACCTGACTCATGATTTAGAGTTGGCCGCAATTGTGTTTGCGTTGAAGATTTGGAGACATTATATATATGGTGAAAGATGTCAAATTTTCACCGACCATAAAAGCCTAAAATATTTGATGACTTAAAAGGAATTAAATTTGAGGCAACGAAGGTGGTTAGAGCTGATTAAGGATTATGAATTGGTAATTGACTACCATTCGGGAAAGGCGAACGTAGTCGCAGATACTTTGAGTAGGAAATCATTGTTCACACTGAGAGCCATGAGTACTCAGATGGCTTTGTTGGATGATGGTTCCATTTTAGCCGAGTTGAGGGCTAGACTATTATTCCTCCAAGAGATTTGTGAAGCTCAGAAAGAAGATAACAACTTGCAAGCCAAAAGAGTTTTATATGAGTCGAATGTTGAGCCAGACTTTCGAGTAAGTCCTGATGGATGCTTGACGTTTCAAGATAGGGTCTGTGTACCCAAAAATGACGAGCTTATTTGTAAGGTCTTGCATGAAGCGCATAGAGGATGTTTAGCTATGCACCCTAGGAGCACGAAGATGTACAATGATTTGAGGAAATGGTATTGGTGGCCTGGTATGAAGAATGACATTTCTGAGTTTGTATCAAGATGCCTGATTTGTCAGTAAGTGAAGGTTGAACACCAAGTACCTTCAGGTTTACTTCAGCCCATTATGGTTCCTAAATGGAAATGGGGCCGTATTACCATGGACTTCGTGACAAGCTTACCATTGACTCCAAAGAATAAAGATGCAGTATGGGTAGTGGTTGATGAATTCACGAAGTCAGCCCATTTTGTACCAGTACAAGTCGACTATTCGCTTGATAAATTGGCAGACTTGTACATGTCAGAGATAGTAAGACTTCATGGAGTATCGTTGTCGATCATTTCAGATAGAGATCCGAGATTGACGTCACAGTTTTGGAAAAAGTTACAAGATGCCTTGGGCACGAAATTGAGTTTCAATAAAGCCTTCCATCCTCAAACCGACGGGTAGTCAGAAAGAGTAATTCAGATACTCGAAGACATGCTTCGATGTTGTGTTTTGGAATTCCAAGGTAATTGGGAGAAATACTTACCGTTGGTGGATTCGCCTACAACAACAGTTTTCAGTCAAGTTTGAAAATGGCACCTTATGAGGCGTTATATGGGCGTAAGTGCCGAACGCCATTGTATTGGTCAAAACTCAGAGAGAAACAAATACACGGGGTTGATTTGATTAAGGAAACTAAGAGAAAGTAAAGGTGATACGTGACTGTCTAAAAGTCGCCTCAGATAGGCAAAAGTCTTATTCAGATTTGAAAAGGAAAGAGATTGAATTCAAAGTCGGTGATAAAGTGTTCTTGAAAGTATCACCTTAGAGGAAAGTCATCAGATTTGGCCGGAAGGTCAAATTGAGTCCGTATTTTATCTGACCTTATGAAGTTACTAAGAGGATAGGACCGGTAGCTTATCGGTTGGCCTTACCACCTGAGCTGGAAAACATTCATGATGTCTTTCACGTATCCATGTTGTGTCGATATTGTTCAGACCCTTCGCTTGTCATAGTACTGACAGAGATTGATAGTAAGTGCATCCTAGCCTTGTTTTTAATGTTCTTCGTATTTTTGAAACCCTCGTAGCTCGGTTTGGCTATTTTTAACTATAATTTGAGCTAGGGTTCATATTCAAAAATTTACCCATATTTGACAGACATGTACTTTGATGTTTTATGAAAGAATATGAAAGTTTGATGTATGATAAACATCTTTTTCTAAGTGATTTTCATGAAAAATGCATAAAAGGATTAGATTGCAAAAAGTTATAGAAATGGTCATACATGAGTGAACTAGTGAAAATTGAATGTTGCTATAGTTGAGAAAATGATTCGACTAGGCTTGAAATACAAGAAAGTTGAATGAAAATTATTTTACAAGCCTAGGGGTAAAAGTGTAATTATGTAAAGTTTAGGGGCAAAATCATAATTTTACCAAAACATGAACTATGAGTCGATTTAGTCAATGTGCGTGTTTAACTAATGAAATTGCTATTTTAGATTAAAAAACGTGAAGCTCGGATCAAAATCGAGGAAAGAACATAATCAAGGATTAAATCGGGCATCAATACACATTTTGAGAAAATCGAGGTAAGTTTGTATGAACTTAAATTTTCATAATGTTGCTATGTTTGAAATTGCTCAATATCATGGTAATGTAAGTTATTGTTATTAAAATCGAGCAATGAAGTCTCGGTAAGAAAATGGTGAAAACAAGTGGAGTTTAAGTCTCGGGTTAAGTTCTGGATTAAGGATGATATTATGCATTCACAAGAGATAAAGACGGTCCCGTATAAGACCATATCTGGGATATGGCATCGGCATCGAACATAGATCTCGTATAAGACCATGTCTAGGACATGGCATCGACATCGATTAAGGAAGGTCTCGTATAAGACCATGTCTGGGACATGGCTTCGGCACAAAAGAAAGATCTCGTATAAGACCATATCTGGAATATGGCATCGACATTGAGTTACAAGATCCCATATAAGACCATACCTGGGATATGGCATCGACATCAAGAAGTGATCCCATGTAAGACCATATCTGGGATATGGTGTTGGCATTGAGTTTTACAAATGATGAGTTTAAGTATCCCGTAATAAATTGATTAATCGGTGGGTTAAATAGTTAAGCATGTAGAATAGTATTTAGCCAAGTTTATTATGGATGATCTTGATGTTTCATTTGTAATAAGAATAAGGTATACTAAAATTATGTTTCAAGTTAGTATATGTGTTAAATTTTGTGATCAAGTGACACAGAATCTATGAGTAAGTCCATGGTATGAAACCATATTGTGGCATGAGACGGGTAAGAATAAATATGAATAAGAGTGATTAAGTACAAGCAAGTAAGCTTAAGTATTTAAGATTATGTTGCCATTTTTTCATGGTATATATGTGCGTAGAAAGTAATTTATAAATTATTAGAATTTCATGCAAACTTACTAAGCTATATGCTTACCCCTCTCATTTTCCTTTTCCCTGTAGTTTCATCAAGTTAGCTTGAGGATCATTGGACATCGGAGTTTGGGCTACACTATCAACCGCTCTTTTGGTATAGTAGAGTTAATCCATTTTGAGTATGGCATGTATAGGAACTTGATCATTTTGAAATTGTCATATTTGAAGGCCTAAGGTTGGCTATTAATTTCTATATACTCATTTTGTAATTGGTCATTATAAATTGGCCAATATTGTCAAGTTCATGTTCAAGGTTAATAAGTATAATGAAAGAAATGTTCTTGCAAGTCGTTGGGTATGATTGTGGATAGAATGATGTGTCAAAGTATAACATTGCCATGTATGCTCTATTTGTGAATAAGTGAACGAGTTCATGTTTCAAGGTGGCATTTGGCTTGGAAAATAGCCTTTGAGTGTCCACATGGGTAGACACACGGACGTGTGTCTAGGCCGTGTGTGACACACGGTTAACCCACATGGGTGTGTCAATAGGTCGTGTGTCCCCTGCATGGTAATGTTCTAAGTTAGAATATACCACGGGCTTGCCACACAGGCGTGTGCCTAGGCCGTCTGAGATGGACAGAGTTCACCATGGGCAGAGAGCACGTTCGTGTTCTTAGGCCGTGTGAGATAAATAGAATATCCAAGTTATGACACACGGGGTAGGGACATGAGCGTTTGTAAACACACGACCTGACCCCATGGGCGTGTCCCATTTCACATGGGCGTGTTACCCCTATTTGATGAAAAATTTTCTATGTTCGAAAAGGGTTACATCGATTTAGGGGCTAATCGAAATAGTGATCTCGGGATCACTAATCCGAGGCTAGAGAAAATTATTTTCATGCTATTTCATGAGTTAGTATATGATTTTCTAAGTACATGAAAATTTTGGTACTTTAATTTTAGTGATTTCATGTTTAATCGCGAAAAAGGACTAAATCGCATAAAGTGCAAAAGTTCCATTCTATAAGCTAAAGGTACCAAATAGCCATAGATTGTTATATTGAGGTCTTTAAAAGGCAATTTAGCCCTTTGAAAAGGCTTGGCCAGCCACATACTAGCATAGGAGACAAATTTGTCAATGTTAGTCAAAGTTGGTGATAGTAGGTGGACTAAATTGATAGTTTAATATTAGAAAAAGGAAAGAAAAGATATCATCTTTTCTCCTTCACTTTTCCACCGAAAATAGCAGCAAATAGAGGGTAGAAAGCTTCAAAAATTTCATCACACTCATCTATTTACAAGTAAGTGTTCTAGTGATCTTTTCTTGAAAATAGTTGTACATTTGAGACCTGTAGAACTTAAGCTTTCAAATGAGAGGACTATTGTGCAATATGATGAAAATTTTAGAGTTTTACCATGAGAGCTTTCATTGTTATTTGCTGCATTTTTATGGAAGAAAATGAGTCTTGGTTGTTAGATGAACAACTTTTGTGAAAGGTGTTGTCATGAAAACATCAAAAAGAACCTTGATAAAAAGGTTATAAAATTTGTAGTAAGTACGTGAAATGTTGAGTTTTGATGATAGCTTTATGATTATTAAATGTTCACCTAGGCTTGTTGAGGATAGAAATGTGATTAGAATTTATTTTCGAGCCTAGAGGCAAAATGGTCATTTTGCCAAAGTCTAGGGGCAAAATAGTAATTTTGCTTAAGCATGATTATTGAGATGTTTTTATTAAGGTGGCAATTAAAATGAGCTAATATGCTATTATAGAGCAAGAAGAACCAAGAATCCACCTCGATCAGGGAAAGAACAAAGTCTCAGACTAGACCGACAAGTTAGCTCATTTTGATATCGAGGTAAGTTTGTATGTGATAGATTCAACATTTATGTTAGCATGTTTGAGAATGCTTGGCATATAACGATGCATGATGCTCTACTAATTTGAGTAGCTAATGTTGAATGAGATGTTGAAGTCCTAGTGGACCATATTAAATATGAAAGTGTTATCATCGAGATATGAAATAGATAAGGTCTCGTATAAGACCATGTTTGGGACATGGCCTCGGCACCGAGTTGAGATCCCATATAAGACCATATCTAGGATATGGCTTCAGTAATGAATATGAAAATTGTATAAGACCATATCCGGGATATGGCATCGATACTTGATGTGAGATTCCGTATAAGACCATATCCGGGATATGGCATCAACATTCAGAGGTGACCCCATGTAAGACCACATCTGGGCTGTGGCTTTGGCTTCGTACTTATATTAATGATGATGAATATGCGTCTTTGAGTATCCCTTGTGGTTAAAGGGATAAATAGATGAGTTTGGAAATAGAAATGAGATTAGTACTAAAGTCATGTGAATGAGTGAATACAGGTACTCGTGAGTGATTTACGACAAAGCACTTACGATTTGTGGCATGGTATGTACTAAATAAGGGTAAGTATGAGTAAGTATGGCAAGAAGCCTATAACCTTATGTATGGTTAATTAATCCCATGGATGGATTTTGTCATGAGCTTATTGTTGCTATTTATTCCCTGCAAACTTACTGAGCTTTATGCTTACCCCTTTTGTAGTATTGCCAAGATAACTAGAGCAACGCGGAAAGTAGGAGTCCGAAAATCACATTATCGACATCACTTTGGTATAACAATTTAGACTTATTTTGAGTATGGCATGTATAGGATTTGGGAAATTTTGTTAGGTTGTAATTGTTAGCCAAAGTGTTGGCTATGTATGGTATTAAAATCATTTTGTAATGGCCTTAAGTTAGGCCGATACTTGGTAAATTTTATTGCTTAATGAAGACGATTTTTCATGAAGTGTATGCCTTTGTGTAGGTCATGAATTGTTTGAGTTCCTAGAGATACCTTTTGGTCATCTTTTATCTTGGAATGATTTGAATAGGAGTATGTATGTGTGCAACTTAGGGTGGCAAAAGGCTTGGTAGATAGCCATCTAATTGTCTACACGGGTAGACACATGGGCGTGTGCCTAGGTCGTGTGGGACACACGGTCAGCCCTATGGGCGTGTGGATCAACTGTGTGTCCCCTTGCATGCTAGGATTGCAAGTCAGTATGCCTTATAGTAAACACACAGGCAGAGACACAGCTGTGTGTCTCAGCCGTGTGGGACACACGGCCTAGGACATGGATGTGTGCCCAGGCCATGTGAAGTTTGCACATTAATTGTGGCATTTAATCTGACACACGAGCTAAGGACACGGGCGTGTGCTTTGGCCGTGTGACCATAGTGGGAAGATGACGTCATAGTTAGAATGCCAAGGTTTTGGCACACGGGCTAAGACACGGGTGTGTCAAGGTCGTGGGAGGGACACGGGCCAGGGACACGAGTGTGTGTTCAGCCGTGTGAAATTGGTCAAGATCGACCACGGGTGGAAGACAAGGGCTTGTCTTAGGGGCACACGAGCGTGTCCTTAGACCAACACGGGTGTGTGGCCCCTGTTTTGAAGAAAAGTTTTCCAAGCTCGTAAAAGTTCCTAGGATAGATTTCGAAACCTCTCAGAGATATGCATAGGGCCTCGTGGGCCGAGAATGACCAAGTGATGGGTTTAAAAGAAATTTTATAACCCTATTTGAGACGTTTAAGCGAAATAAGTTAGGTAATGCCTTCAACCCGATTCCGGCTTTGAATACGGGTAAGGGGTGTTACAATGAATCTGACTAAGAATTTGGGTATGCGGTTGGCATGAACAAGGTTTCTCTGTATGGTCATATGGGTGTATCGTATACACCAAAAGAATAGTAATCTAGCGTATAGTTTGTCTGTGTATGGTACTCGCCATTTGGAAAATTACATGATTGTGATTGACTCTTGGATATGATCTGTTTGAAGTATTAATAGTTGTTGATAAGACTTCTTTTGGAACTCACTATGTTCTTTTGAACTTACCATGTTTCCCTTTTTCCTTCTCAGGCTTACTGTTGAGGGAAGACACTATGTTAAACTAAGCTAGAGGACACTTGCTTCTATGATACTTCTGTTATTTTGTATTATGCATGATGATAGGGGTGGTGCTGATTGTATTTTGAAAATAATTTGTACTTGAAACTTATGTTGATAAACAACGTTTTAATGAAGCTTCATTTCAGATATGAAATGGTTTTCCAGTGTTATATTCCATACGATGAAAACTATCTTATTAATGCTTATACACCCTATAGATTATACTTTATTTTATTATTTTATTAAATGTTTAATACAACACCCCAGTTTTATAGAGTATACACCAGAAACAGTTTTAAAGATAGATGATTTCTCTGTTGCACATGTCATACTCAGATCTTTCTAAAGGGTTGGGTTTGGGATGTTACAAGTTGGTATCAAAGCCAATGTTTAGCTGATTCTTGGAAAATTGATGGTTGTTTCACACACCATCATGCATAGTACGCCTCTGGTTTGGTCTTTAGTGTTTTGTATTAAGTTAAAATATATTTTGTAGTGATATAAGGAAATGTTTGATGATTTTAGATAAGCCACGGGTGAAGAAAAAGAAAGTCATACACCTACACAAGAACAAGCAACTACTGCTAATAATATGGGGAAAGGAATGCATTCAGGAATGTGTTTTTCACTATGATGACATGGTTATTTGATCATTTTATAGGAAATAATCAAGAGGCTCAAGCATAGCCTGAAGAGGTTCGCCTAGCTCATTGCTCCTCTAGTACCTACTATGGCTCCACCTAGGGTTGACCCTTTAAGAGAAATCTGAAAAAGAGGTGTCAAGGAGTTTTGTGGTGGTAAAGGTGAAAATCCCACTGTGGCTAAGTAATGTTTATCTCATTTGTGTAGGGTAATAAAGGAATTGAAATATACTTCTCAAGATAGTCTTAGATGTGTTATATAGTTTTTAGAAGGAGAAGCCTACCAATGGTGGGAAATTTTGGTTAGTGTGACTCCTGAGCAAATGATTAACTAGGATTTCTTTCTAGAAAAGTTTAGAGAAAGATATGTTAACCAGATGTATGTTGAACAGATGAAGAAAGATTTTTTGTATTTGAGGCAAAGGAGAATGACAGTTACGGAATATTAGAGGAAATTTCTCAGACTTAGTCGCTATGCAAAGAACATGTTTCAGGTTGAAAAAGAAATGTGTGATATTTTTGAATGGGGACTAAGGGATCAGATTCGTGCACTGCTTACAGTAGCTAAATGTAAAATGTGACACCCCAATTTCAAATAGGACGGACTGACCCAAATTCGAAGCATTACATTAGCCACCTAAGTGACTCTTCGGCTAACGACCACCTAAGATACACCCTGACCTTCAAACACCTCAATCTTATCTAATTATTAGTTATTTATTAATGCGAAAGCAAATTATGAGCCAATTTTAAATTTTTCCTAGGTAATTTAACCTAAAGGCATTTTTGTCATTTTACCACCTATGGTAAAACTAACCCAATTTTAGATCTGAGTGTTCACCGATCTTCTTTTAGTCAAATTATGCAAGCCTAAAAAAATTAGCTTAATTTGAGTTCGTTTACTATGTCTAATTCAAGTTTTATTATTAGAGACAAAATTGTAACTTAAATAAATTAGAACACCAATTTAAAGAGACAAATAATTCAAACCCCCAAAACCCACACGACCGTGTCCCCAGACCATGTGTCATTACAAGACTGTGTTCGCATCATGAAAAACTTTTAGACTGACCACACACGCCCGTATAGAAATCCCACATGCTCATGTATGATAGCTCTAGTCTTCACACGCTCGTGCCACTTACCCACATGCACGTGTGCAACCCCTTACATGCACATGTGGACAGGTATACGTCCGTGTGAAAACCACTGCACCTGTTTTTTTAAGAAAAACTCATTTTAAAACCCAATTTTGCATATTTTAATGGCCAATTAAACCCTATTTTATTATGATTAGTTAACATACATATACATACACCTTCAATTGAGTTAACTAACATCAATCGAGCCTCAATTATATAGAATTAGGCAATCAATTTTCAAGCATAACAAACATCGAATAAATCAAACAAGTAGCGTAACTTAGTCACTAGTAAACCACTCCATAGAAGCTTCATTTAAACAATCGTTAGTACAAATTTCATGCCTCACACACCGTGTTATCAATCACCATGTTATCAAGTAAAAACACAGAGTAAATCATTCAATAATTAAACTCAAACATGCCTTAAAATTATTATAAAACCATCCAAAATAAAATGTCCAATGTCCAAAGTCCAATTAAAACCAAAATTAAATTAATTCCTGGGAGTTCCACAATGCCCAATTTTAGGCTCTAAAATGTGTAATAAAGTCTCTACCAAGCCTAAATCTCTTGGAACTCTCTTGCTCAGCTCCTCAGCTCCTCAAGCTCGACGATTATCTACACAAATTGTGAGGGTGTGAGCTTTAAAAAGCTCAGTGAATGTTAATAAAAACTATTAGTAAATCAACATCCAAATCATGCTTAAATCACATCCAATCAATCACCAATTATCAGTCATAATAATGAAACATGTCAATTTAATTTCCATATGCTTTATCAATATCAAGAATCAATTATTCATGGTTTACAAACATCGAATGATATAACAATAATCACACATAGATATATTGGCATACACTTCTCATAGCTTAAACGGGTGATCATACATCTAATAAATGGATCTCCGTACACCTACGAATATCAAATACAGTCCACTAAGTTGAGCGGGCTGAAGCACCCGCTCCCTTATAGTGCCTCAAATAACCCAATGAATGGAGACTCATGCTCAATACTCTCTTATCTACCCCAAACAAACAGTCCACCTAGAACCATATGCTCATAATGTCACAAATAAAGGTAAGTACTCACAAATCCTATGGCATGCCAACTATATCCAATGGATCCACCCTGTATGTTGCCAATATATTCAATCAAACATAGCATATAAATCAATCATTTTTGTGCTCAATTAATGTGACAAATTGCTTATGTGTAACATGTAACATTGTCATTTAACATCACTTTAAACCAAGCATTTCATTTGTCATTTTCCAATGTTTAATTACCAATTGTAACACTAATGTATCATGACCAAAAACATTAAGCTACTAATTAAACATAAATGTGGGTCAATTTACCAAATCACCCTTAGAAAAACTCATCACATAATTTATTCTACCACAAACAAGTGATTAACCAAGAAAATCTGAGCTTCAATTCTGGTTAGCTCGGTCCTCTTCAAGATTCGAAGCTTTAACAGAGGTAATCTAGACATTACCACCTTTCCAATGCTATAGTAAACACGAATACTAATTAACTATACTAATCGAAATCCTCTCACAAAGATACTTTACTAGATTTGTAACATCAAGTCAACAACTCGATTCCTCACAAAATTGATCTCTCCAACCCTCCTAAACACTTTAAATAATCAATACTTGACCAAATACACTTATACTAAACATCAATTTCATCTTTAAATCAATTTCATAAAATTTCGGAAAATCAGTTCATGAAGATGATGAAATTCAGATTTCTTTAAATTACCTCACAAATCATGTTTAATCTTGATAAATAAGATCAAATATATTTTAATAGATCCATTTTGAGTTGAAACATCCACTGATTTGTGGATTTCCTCTCAGAATTCAAAATTCACCATTAAAGAACCATGTGTTCTTGGAAGAAGATGACATTGATAAAAATCCTTTAATTGACTCTCAAAACATGTTTAGGATTGAAGATTACCTTTGATTCGCTCTAAATTTGTTGATTGCAAATATTAATTCAAGAAACTTGAGAAATTTTAGAATATTTTTAGCTACTTTTGGGAATAATTTCGGAGTGAATTGAGAGAGTATTTTTAGAAGAAAATTGGTTGGACCTATTCTCTGATATAGATGTTTAAAATCATGCAAAGAAAAAAAATCTTAAAGGTCTCTAATCTGATGTAAAATGTGTGAAAAATAGGCTAGATACATTAGTTTTAAAACTGAAACCACCCACCAGAAATTTAAAAATTGGGAAATTTGCCAAATGGCCACTCCCACGTTTCCCTTACTTTACCATTTAATCATTTCCCTCCAAAATTTTGATTTTTAAGGTTTATTTGCCATATAAATACTCTAAAATTTCCCTTGTTTTACAATTAAATCTGTAACGCCCCAAATTTGGGCCTAGTAGATTTGGGCCTATTGGATTGTAACGCCTCAAAAATCCCAAAACCCTAATTTTTGTGCATTGAAGTTAGTATGTATGTAGAGCACTTAGAATATTAATTTTAAGGTATTATCGGGATTATTTGAAGCCTTAAAGATAGGGATGACCAAAGGTATTATCAGGATTGTAACACATGGACGTTTTATTAAAATATGGGTTTTTTTATCTTAACTTAACAAGATTCAAGAGTTTTTGGGTTCTAAACCCCAAACCTGAGTTTTTTCCGCTAAACAAAGTCGTTTTGAATTTTCCTTTGATGTGACATCGTCAGATTCAGCCATAGTGTCTGGGCCGGGTCTGGAGGTGTTACATTTAGTGGTATCAGAGCCCAGTTGCAAAGCTCGGGCTGTGAAATGGGCCTTAGATTTTGGGTTTTGAAAATAAGTGGATTAAAAAAGTTTTTGTAGGATTCTTGAAGTGTCATTCACTGAGCCCTCGACGTCGAGCCAAGTAAGTTCTCTGTACTACATTTGTTTAAATTACGGAACTGTATAGGTAATGGGCTACTTAAAAATAGGCTTTTAGAGATTAAAGCCTGTAGGAAACTTAAGCCTGTAGTGGATTCTCGACCGCGTAATAACTTTAAAAAAATGGTTACTCGCATAAGACATGTGTCCTAAACAAGTGGAACTATGTACTAATTACATAAAATTTTTAATTCAAAAATGCGCTACAATGAGCGCTAGAAGAGGTGCAAGAGGCCGCGGCAGAGGTCGTGGAAGTGTAAGGTCAGGGTTGTCCGAGTCAGGCCATATGCTCAACGTTGGAGTAGGGGAGGCTTCGGCCTCACTAGTAGCTGGAAGGGGAGCATATGAATGGGCTGTCGCCATGGAAGGTGCCGTATCGCAGGCCATGTTAAGGATCTTGGAAAGGGTCTTTGGGCCCAATAATGGTACAGTGAGTCGTGGGTCAATCGTGGAGTGACTCTGAGCTAATGGGGCAGAGATTTTCAAAAGAGTAGCAGGGGGTGGGCCCGAGTGTGGCGGAGTATTGGTTGGAAGCTACTGAGAGAATAATGGACGATCTAGACTGCACGGCTGAACAAAAGTTAAAATTGACGATATCCTTACTTAGGGAGGAAGCCTATCAGTGGTGGTTGACCGTAAAGGAGGGCAACCAACCGGAGCAGATCACTTGGGATTTCTTCAAATCGGCATTCCAGGGGAAATACACTGGAGCGGCCTATGTGGATGCCCGAAGGAAAGAGTTTTTGAGTCTGACTTAGAGAGATAAGCCAATAGCAGAGTACGAGGCTGAGTTTCTGCGCCTTAGTCGATATGCCAAGAGGATA
Organism: Gossypium bickii; assembly: GCA_025503065.1. NCBI lineage: Eukaryota > Viridiplantae > Streptophyta > Magnoliopsida > Malvales > Malvaceae > Gossypium > Gossypium bickii. The sequence goes on along the minus strand of CP106714.1, from coordinate 25,367,059 downwards.
GTAGCAACTGAGCATGAGAGATGTGTACAGTTCGAGGATGGGTTAAGAGACAACCTTAGGGTGCTTATAGCTCCCCAGAGGGAGCGGGACTTTGCGGTCTTGATGGAGAAAGCAAGGATAGCGGAGGAAGTAAAGCACACGAAGCGCCTCCACTGAGAAAAGGAGAAGGGCAAGAAAAAATGGAACGTAGAAGCTATAGGGACTGAACAAAGGCCTGAAAGGAGGGCCAGAGTTAATGGGCCGGTTAGAGATGAGGCCTCTGTTGGTACTGCTAATGACAGGATACCACCTTGTGTTGTGTATGGAGAAAAGGCATACGAGTGAATGTTGGAGAAGAATAGGAGCTTGTTTGAGCTATGGATCTATGGAACATAGGATTAGAGAGTGCCTGAGAAGGCCAAATCAGGAGCGAGCTGATGGTAGAGGTAATATTTAGCCACAAAGGGGTGGTCAACAACCACCAAGGGGTCGTGGACAAGCCAGGGGCAGTAATGGTAATGACCGCGGTCGTGGAGCACCAGGTAGAGGTGCAGGTTATACGGAAGCGAGGCACCTAGCTTTGGTCTATGCAGCATGTTGCCAAGGGGACGAAGACGCTCTAAATGCGAATAATGGTGCGTACCCTACCGTAGTATACTGAGTGTTTATTTTGGCTTTAGAATTAGAGTGCGAGCGAAAGCATAGTGGTGAGACTTAGGTAGTATGATTGATAGTTAGTTGGAAATTTTGAGGACGGAATTTCTTTAAGGAAGGTAGAATTGTAAAGCCCCGAATTTGGGCCTAGTAGATTTGTGCCTATTGCATTGTAACGCCCTAAAAATCTCGAAACCTTAATTTCGATGCATTGAAGTTAGTATGTATGTGTAGCACTTAGAATATTAATTTTAAGGTATCATCGGGATTATTTGAAGCCTTAGAGATAGGGATGACCATAGGGAAAAATTTATTTTTCTTGCTTTAGCAGACCCTAGTCTCAGGCATTAGGCCTCTTAAGCAGATTAAGGGGAAAATAGGACACAAATGGGCTTGTGGTCCAGTGGCAAGGTGGCGTCACTAGGGGAGCTACAAGGTGGCGTGAAGAGGTATAAGGTTCGAGTTGTGGTAAGGTGTTTTTGGAGTGTTTATTTTGCATAGTGGACGGCCAGAGTTGTGTGGAATTTGGACTCTTTTGTTGAAGTGTTTGAATTGGTCTTGTGAGCTGATAAAGGAGGGAATTTCGGATGAGATAAGGGAGATATCATGGAGAAAAATTAGGTGATGGGAGGTGGGAAGAGTTGGTGCCGAATTGGATTGTAGGGGAAGGTAGGATTCGGCTATTGGCTATAAAAGGAGGTGCCAAATTCCTTTGAGAGGTTCATTTGGTTCTATTACATTTCTTTTTCTCCCCCTTAGCCGAATTCTTTCGTTTGCCAAAAAAAAAACCCATTATTCCTTTGCCAAAATTTTGGTTTTCTCTCTATCCAAATTCCCCATACCTTCTTTTCTTAAATTCCTTCTCTTGTTCACCTTTAGTTCTAGCTGATCACTTCTCCTCTTCTTCTCCCTATTGGTGCCGAATTGTCTCTGTCACCATACTAATCTCAAAAGCTGAATTTAGGCCACAGGATCGAAAGTGGATTTGGTAAGTATTCAGTTAACCTCTTTTGTATGTTTTGCTAAAAGCCGAAAGGCTATCTAACTGTCCTGTTGTTAACTCTATGATAACAAGGATAAGGTTCAAATATCACAAGCGTGGTAGGATCGTTAGCAAGGGTAAGTGTACTCAATTCGATGGTGGATTAAGTGAATGGCCAAATGTAGGTATGGCTTATAGGGGTGACTTATGTGAGGAATGAGTCACTTGATTTTGATGATATATGTTTGGGTGCGGATCTAGAGATATTCATGAATAGTAGCTAAGGAAGGGCTATTAGAACCCGGTGGCACATGGTAAGGTTACGGTAAGGTTTCAGCTTTTGAGTAAATATTTGATTAAGTATGAGTGGTTGATTGAAGGTTGGTTGGTTGTAGGTTCAAGGCTAAGGATAGAACAACAAGTGGTGTGTATAAACACTACACACACATACCGGCAACGCCGAAAAGCCAAAAAGCCGAAAGTGGCTAAATTGGCCCAGTGGGCCCTGAAGCTAAGTTTGATGAAATGGATTAATTTGATTATATGAATTGGGTTAGGCATGCATGTTACATGATCTGGATTTATTTTTGGCCTAATGGGCCATATAACTGAGATTTGGGCCTAGTGGGCCATAAAAACGTGATGTGGCCATTATTGATTATATGAACGTGAAATGGGTTGATGGGCTTTATGGGGACGTAGACTAGTATACTAGGGTTTTATGGACTATAGGCTTAGTACTGAAGAACTCTTAAACCACATAAGACTTTCTAATAATTAAACATGTCTGTGGACAAGTCGCTAGGTTAGAGTGTGGTAACGGGCATGTGCATGTCTAGGATTGGATCTAAGGAGAGCTTGGTACTTAAGCGGCCCTAGCGGCCCACCTCCTCTTCTCTAGAATCCTACCTGGTGCACAGTGTCTATTCACTTTAGCCGCAAGGACTTGTTAATGGGCCAAAGTTCATAACTAAAACCCGAGAGGGACCAAATACCTCTATATTTGTAAAATTACTAAAATACCCCTAAATTTGTAAAATTACTAAAATACCTCTGATTTGAACCAAAATACCCTTAGTTTGCAAATTTACCAAAACATCATTAGATTTGCAAAATCACTAAAATAACCCCGAATTGTGACATTACCAGAATACCCTTGGTTTGTAGAGTTACCAAAACATCCCTGATTTACAAAATTTCCAAAGTACCTTTGTTTTGCAAAAGTACTTAAATACCCTTGTAGAGTAGATTTACGGAAATACCCTTGAGTTGTGAAATGATGAAAATACCCTTATGTGATGAGTATGAGTTTTGTGGATGTTACTCGTGTGCGTGTTGCATTCATATGATATTTTGATTAGGATGCATATGGGTGGGAATTATGGTATGGAGGAAGATTTGAGGATCGCATAGTCACTAGACGACCATGGATCCACCAGCGGCTTTAAGCCCATGATATGATTAGCAGTTTTGCTGCAACGTTGAGTAGTGTCGCTGTGAGTGCTACCTTTGGTGTGTAGAAAATGGGTGGGTCGATTTAGAAATCCCCACAGGTGTGTAGGGTTGGAAGGGAAATGGTGTGTAGCGGATGGATTTTAAGGGAGGGTTTTGCATTATCTTGTTCTGCATATGATATGATATGATATGAGGTTATTGTGGGCCAAGGCCCAAGACCACCGATTTTGATAGGGCTCAGGCCAATGTGATAATTATATATTGAATTGAATGCCAAGGGTTGTACACACTGGGTTTCGAAACTCACACCCTTTATTTAATGTTTCAGGTGATCCTCAGTAAATGGCTCGATGTGGGAGAGGACTCGGAGATGGCCACACTACAAGATGATGTTTAAATTTTTATTTATTTGCTTCATTTAATTGCTTATTTTCGTTGGATGTAATAAGGCCTTGTAACTCCAAATTGACTTTACTTTTGGGTTTTACTGTTTATTTATTGAACTTAATTAAATTTCTTAAGATTAAACATGATTTTCAAAATAACTCAACACATGGACATTTAAAATATGAGCTTTTTATCTTAACAAGATTCAAGAGTTTTTAGGTTCTAAACCTCAAACCTGAGTTTTTTCCCGCTAAACAAAGTCGTTTTGAATTTTCATTTGATGTGACATCGTCAGATTCTACCATAGCGTCTGGGCCGGGTCTAGGGGTGTTACAAAATCCTATTTAATTAATATTTAAATTTTACTCAAATTACACCCAATAAAAATTATTTTAAAATTCTTTTCCACCCAAAGTGATTATTTTCACTAATATTTATTTAAAATTAATTTTTCAAAAAAAACATATTTTTAAATTTTCTGGATTATTGTTTAATCGATTTTAGATGAAATTAACCTCTTAAATTAAATTAAAAATTAGTAGAAACCCTATAAATTCCTAGTTTCACACATGGAACCCAACAAATATACGTGAAACTATTAGACACGATTTAGGGATATTAGAACTGTCCCCCTCTAAAAAGAAATTTTGTCCTTAAAATTTACGTAAACCAAACAGATACGGATACTGATGTTTCATCAAATCTTCCGACTCTCAGGTGGCTTCTTCGATCTTGTGGTTGTGCCACAAAACCTTTACCAATGGAATCGTCTTATTGCATAACACTTTGACCTCTCGATCTAATATTGCAATTAGTTCCTCCTCGTATGAAAGATCAAATCGAATCTTGATCTCCTCAACAGGAACAATGTGAGAAGGATCAGATCTGTACTTCTGTAACATGGAGACATGGAAGATGTCATTGATACAGTCTAGCTCAGGCGGCAACAACAAACGATAAGCAACCGGTCCAATCTGCTCAGCAACCTCATAAGGGCCAATGAACCTCGGACTGAGCTTACCGTTCCACCTGAACCTCATAACTTTGTTCCACAGGGAAACCTTTAGAAATACCTTATCACCAACCTGATACTCGATGTCTCAACCTCTCAGGTCAGAATAAGACTTTTGTAGATCAGAAGCAGCCTTTAACCGCTCGCAAAGAAGTCTGGCCTTATCTTCAACCTCTTGGACCAACTCCAAACCTAAGTTCCTCTTCTCCTCCATATCGGACCAACATATAGGAGTCCTACACCTTCAACCATACAAAGCCTCGAACGGTGCCATCTGAATACTCTTCTGATAGCTATTATTATATGCAAACTCGACTAATGACAAGTGATGATCCCATTTACCTCCAAAGTCGATAACACAATTACAAAGCATATCCTCAAGAAGTTGGATTGCCCTCTCTGACTGACCATCGGATTGTGGATGAGAGGCTGAACTGAAATGAATATTCGAAACCAAAGCCTCATGCAATTCCTTCTAGAATCTAGAAGTAAACAGTGGATCTCAATCTGATATGATTGAAATAGGAACTCCATGAAGATGAAATAACTCTCAAGTGTAGAGCTTAACTAACTAATGCAGACTAAAACTTGTACGGACCGGTAGAAAATGTGCAGACTCCGTAAATCTATCCACAATCACCCAGATTGAAACCTTACATGTCGGAGTCAAAGGCAAACCTAAAATGAAATCCATCATAATCCGCTCCCATTTCCACTCCGGAATCTGAATAGGCTAAAGCAAACCTAATTGACACTGATGTTCAGCTTTCACCTTTGACAAACCAAATATCTCGCAACAAAGTTGGCAACATCCTTCTTCAACCCAGGCCATCAATACAGAACCTGAAGATCCTGAGAAATCATATTCCCACCAGGATGCATAGCAAAAGGACTACTATGAGCCTCAGTAAGAATTGAGTGCCTCAGATCTTCATCTCCTGGAACCGACAAGCAGCCTCGGAAACATAAAATACTATCAGAGTTGAGCTCATAATCCCCTTAAACTTCTGACTCAACCTGACGAATCTGACGAGCCAAACTCTTATCAAAAGGCTGATGCTCACAAATCTGTTGCAAAAGAACCGAGCTCACTTGAAGGTCAACAAACAAAGCCCCATCCACAGAGACAGACAATCTCGCAAACATAGCCCTCAAATTAACCAGAAACCTACAACTCAGAGCATCTACAACTATGTCCACCTTCCTTGGATCGTACTCAATCACACATTCGTAACCTTTCAGCAACTCAATCCAGCGCCTGTGTCTTAAGTTCAACTCCTTCCAGTTTAGGAGATACTTAAGAATCTTATGATTAGTGTATATCACACACCTTTCAGTGTACAGGTAGTGATGCCAAATCTTGAGTGCGAAGACTATGGTAGCTAACTCTAGATCGTGAGTCGGATAGTTACACTCATGCGGCCTCAACTGCCTCGACGCATAAGCAACTACCCTACCCTCCTACATCAGCATACAACCCAGTCTCGTATAGGAAGCATCGTTGTATACCAGATACTCCTTATTAGATACTAGTTGTGTCAACATAGGCGCTTCGGTCAAAATTGACTTCAGCTTCTCAAAGCACTTCTGCCTCTCATCAGTTTACTCAAAGGCAGTATTCTTCTGAAGCAACTTCGTCAAAGGAAAAGAAATGCTCGAAAACCCCTCGACAAAGCGACGGTAATAACCATCTAACCTTAAGAAACTTTTGACCTAAAAAACAATCCTCAGCGGCTTCCAATCCAAAATCGCCTCAACCTTCTTTGAATCAACTCGAATACCCTCAGCTGAGATGATATGATCCAAAAAAAAAAAACCACCTCACGAAGCTAAAACTCACACTGGCTTAGCTTCGCATACAATTGCTTCTTTTGTAAAACTTGTAGAACCATTCTCAAGTACTCGTCCTCTAATCGAGAATACACCAATATATCATCTATGAAAACCACTACGAATTGATCTAGGTAGGAATGGAATACTCGATTCAACATGTCCAAAATACAGCAGGTGCATCATCAACCCGAATGGCATGATAAGAAACTCATAATGACCATACCGATTCTTAAAAGTAGTCTTCATCACATCCGAATCCTTATCCTTCAACTGATAATAACCATACCTCATATCAATCTTTGAGAAATCTGAAGCTCTTTGAAACTGGTCAAACAAATTATCCATTATAACATCCCGATTTTGGGCCTAGTCGGAATAGTGATTTTGGGACCAAAAATTTGACGTAGCAAAGTTCATTTTTATTATATTTTTATAGTCTACAATTTCACAGAATGATATCGTGAAAATTTCGCTTGAAAATTTTGACGTTTGGGCACTCAATTTAGTCAAAACGACTAAATTGTAGAAAGTGCGAAAGTTGAGTTCTACATGCTAGAGGTGCCTAATTGCTATGAAATTTTATATTGAAGGTCTTAGATGGCAATTGAAGCATTTTTTAAGTTAGTGGACAAAAATGGACAAGGAGTAAGAGAATTTTCATGTTTTAAGTTAGGGGCATTTTGGTTATTTGGCTAATTAAATGTATAAATAATCAAATTAAAAGCCAATTTTTGCTCATCTTCAACCTATTGGCCGAAATTTACAAGAGGGAAACTTAGCTAGGGTTTTTCAAGCTTCTAAGCTCGATTGTAAGTCTGTTCTAGCCCCGTTTTTAATGATTTTCATGCTTTTGAGATCCTTGTAACTTGATCTATCTATTTCTACCATTAATTTAAGAAATTATCAAGGTATAGGGTATGAACCATGTTGGAGATTTGTGTATTCTAGTGTCTAACGGTGGATTATGCATGTTTGATGTGTGATAAACAACTTTTGCTAGGTGGTTTTTGATGAAAATGCCAAAAAAACCTATTTGTAAAAGGATTATAAAATGTGTGTAAAAGTGTGATTAAATGAAAAATGTTGACTACTATAAGTATAAAAGAGGATCGACTAGGCTTGGGAATCGAAGAAATTGAATAGATTTCATTTTTTGAGCCTAGGGGCAAAAATGTAAAGATGTTAAAGTTTAGAGGCAAAAATGTAATTTTGCCATAATTTAATTTTTGGACTGAATTGAATAATGTGAATAATAAATGAGTTAAATTTGCTATTATAGATCAAAGGAAACAAGGTTTAGACCTAGATCGGGGGAAAAGTAAAGTATTTGACGAATAGGTCACATTCCTACTATTTTTATACCGAGGTAAGTTCGTATGTAAATAATGCATTGTTTTATTTATGTTCTAAATGCTTTAAAATTATATGAATTATGGTCAACTTCTTGAACATAATCGAAAAAGTTTGACAAGTGAGAAAATCCCGGTTAAACCTTAGGAATAGTTAGGATACAAATGTCATGACATTAGGGTTATTGAGATTTCGTATAAGACCATATCTGGGATATGGTATTGATATGAGACTTCATGTAAGACCATATCTGGGATATGGCATTGGTATGGTACTGTGAATGCGAGATGTCTCAAGTATCCTTTAGTATTCCAAGTGGTTCAATGGGTAGCTCGATAGAAATGTTAAAGTTGTGAAAACCTTTGGTATGTTGCACTTGGGTACAGGTATGTACATAAATCATGCTTAATAAGCTCGATATGTGATGAACCCTCAGTAAGTTTGTGATTGAGTAAGTTTGACTATGAGATTTATAATGACATATATGTTAATTTACATCATGTTAATTATGTGTTAAATGTGTGTTATAATGCCTATTAGTTGCACAGGAACTTACTAAGCTTTAAAGCTTACTCCCCTTTCTTTTCCCCTGTCTTATAGTGTCACCAAGATAGCTCAAGGATCAGAGACTGTCGGAGATTCACTCACATTATCAACATATCATTTTGGGTACCGATGAATTTAACATTTTGAGTTATGGCATGTATAGGGACTTGGTATTTTGTCATGTGTCATAATTGATTTGGTCAAATGTGTTGGCTTATGATGGTTGATAATTCATTTTGTAAATGGTCATTAAAATTGGCTAATATTATTTAAGTATATATACATATGATGATGCTTATCATGGATGTGGGAATTTGCATGCTTGAGTTGATAAGTATGTGATAGATGGTAGTATATGAATGAGTGTTGCTACCTTGGTTGTGACTGATTTGGTTGAATGTATATGCTTGGATTGGTGCTATGGTTTGTTGTGTAGGTATGTGCATGGAAGGGTGACAAAATGGCTTGGAAAATAGGGTTGTTTTTGTCCACACGAGTAGACACACGGGTATGTGTTTGGTTCGTGTGTGACACACGGCTCGCCCCATGGGCGTGTGTTTTGGACGTGTGTCCCCTGCGCCATAATTTTTACAAAATAGAATGCTCAGTAATGAGCACACGGGCAGAGACACAGGCATGTGTCTCAGCCGTGTGGACGGCAAAGCCTGGAACACGGGCGTGTGCCCTAGCCGTGTGAAGTTTGCACCTATTTTATGAAAAATTATGAAAATTTAATCGATCACATGGCCTAAGCACACGGGCGTGTGACTTGGCCGTGTGACCTCAATTTGATGGTGACATCATAAACAAAAAGCTCTCTGATTTGAACACAGCTTGAAGCACGGGCGTGTCCTAGGGTCACACGGGTGTGTCTCGAACCCACATAGGCTTGTGACCTCTTTTACATGAAATATTTTCTAAGTTTTCCAAAAGTTTCCAAAGTTCTCAGTTTAGTCCCGAACCACTTCTGATGCATGTTTATGGCCTTGTAGGCTCATGATAGGGACAATATGAATGTATGTGAAAGGTTTTAAACTTGGATAGAAATTTATGTCTCGATTTTATATGTTTGCTTGTGTTTATGTCTGATAATGCCTCGTACCCTATTCCGGTGTTGAATACAGGTAAGGGGTGTAACATTTAGAGTTATCAGAGCTACAATTTAGTCGAGTCTTAGACTAACTTGCTATCAGAGCTACGATTTAGTCTATTCTTAGACTAACATAGCGTGTGTAAGAGTGTAGCTATACATGCCATAAATGAACTGTGATAGTGTGATGACTCAGACAATTTTAAACTGTGTTTTCATATAGTAATGGATCCCGACTGAGCTGTGACTGATGACGTTGAAAGTATTATGCCAGCTTCCGCTCAAGTGGCAGAGCCGTCTGATAGTAGACCCACTACGGTTGGTCAAAGAGAAGAGGCTAGGGAAGCCTTTCTCCACATGATGAATGAATGGTATACAAAATTTGTTCGAACAAATCGGAATGCCCAACCTCCTCCACCTCAACCTGTTCCTCGGTCGGTTCCCGTAGCTCCACAAGGTATGGAGTTTGTAAGAAAGAATAAGCCCCCGGTTGATAAGATCCGAAAGCATGGGGCTGAAGATTTTAGAGCTACTCTGGATGATGATCCTGAGAGAGTCGAGTTTTGGCTCGAAAACTCTATCAAGGTATTTGATGAGCTATCTTGCATGCCGAGTGAGTGTTTAAAGTGTGCCATCTCACTTCTAAGGGACTTTGCATATCAGTGGTGGAATACAATGGTACCGGTGGTACCAAGAGAGAGGGTTACATGGGAATTCTTTCAAGAGGAGTTTCGAAAGAAATATATTAGTCAGTGGTTCATCGATCAGAAATGTAAGGAATTTCTTGAGCTGAAGCAAGGCTTTATGTCAGTCATCGAATATGAACGAGAATTTGTCAGACTTAGTAAATATGCTCGGGAGTGTCTTTCCATTGAGGCTATTATGTACAAGAGATTTGAGAATGGTCTGAACGTAGATATTTGTGTGCTAGTTGGAATCTTAGAGTTGAAAGAATATGTTGTGTTGGTTGAGCGAGCTTGTAAGGCCGAAGAGTTGAATAAAGAGAAGAGGAAAGCTGATCTTGAAGCTAGAGATTCGAGGAAAAGACCTATGATAAGTTATTTCTGTCTCAGTCAAAGAAATCTAAAGAAATGTATTCACGTTTTCATGTCTCAGCGGGGTATTCACACCGAGATCGTGGGAAGCAACATTCGAGTTTTAAGTCTCAAGCTACTTCAATGGTAAGTATGGGTGATATGAGGTCTAACAGGCCCAAATGTCAACATTATGGAAGAAGACATCCTGGTGAGTGTAGGGTGAATGACCGGGCTTGTTTCCAAGTGTGGTTCTCAAGAGAATTTTATCCGAGATTGCCCTGAAATGACGAAGAAAGAAAAATTTCAGAGTCTGAAGCAGAGTAATACTACTAATAGGGGTAGGCCACTGAGAAATTCCAGAAATGGAACTAGTAGTAAAGGTGTGATGAAAGATACAACCTTGAATCCAAAGCTCGAGCACCTGCTAGAGCCTATGACATCTGTGCTTGCGAAGAAGCGACATCTCCCGATGTTATCACTGGTACTTTTTCTCTCTATAATACTAATGTAGTTGTATTGATTGATCTTGGATCGACTCATTCTTATGTTTGTGTGAAATTGGTAACTAGTAAGAACTTGCCTGTTGAATTTACTGAGTTTGTGATTAGAGTGTCAAACCCCTTAGGCAAACATGTACTAGTTGGTAGAGTTTGCAAGAATTGTACATTAATGATTCGAGGTCACTAGTTTTCGGTGGATTTAATGTTGTTTCCATTTGATGAATTCGACGTTATTTGGGCATGGATAGGTTGACATTGCATGAAGCCGTAGTGAACTGTAAAAGAAATATTATTGAGCTAAAAAGTGAAAATGGTAAAATTCTTCGAATTGATTCAGATGAACCGGGTGTGTTACCCTTTGTAATTTCTTCAATGTCTACCCAAAGATATGTAAGGAAAGGTTGTGAAGCTTATATTGCATATGTGGTGAATACAAAAGGGTCTGAATTGAAAATTGAGTCAGTACCAATAGTTTGTGAATATCCGGATGTGTTCCCGGAAGAATTGCATGGGTTACCACCAGTTAGAGATTTTGAGTTTGGTATTGACTTGGTACCAGAGACCTCACCGATATCTATTGCTCCATATAGAATGGCTTCGACCGAATTGAAAGAGTTAAAGACTCAGTTGTAAGAGTTGACAGATAAGGGTTTTGCAAGACCAAGTTATTCTCCCTGGAGTGATCCAATATTGTTTGTAAAGAAGAAACACGGTCTATGAAACTTTGTATAGATTACCGATAGCTCAATAAGGTAACCATTAATAACAAGGATCCTTTGTATAGGATTGATGATTTATTTGACCAACTGAAAGGAGCGATAGTGTTCTCAAAGATAGATTTGAGATCTGGTTACTATCAGTTGAGAGTAAAAGAGTCGGATGTGCCAAAAACCACTTTCTGAACAAGGTACAGACACTATGAATTCCTTGTTATGCCTTTTGGGTTAACGAATGCTCCTGCAGTTTTTATGGACCTAATGAATCGAATCTTTAGACCCTATTTGGACAAGTTTGTGGTTGTGTTTATTGATGATATTTTGATATATTTTCATGATGAGTCTGAGCATGCCGAACACTTGAGAACTGTTTTGCAAACTTTGAGAGATAAGAAGTTGTATACTAAGTTCAGTAAAAGTGAGTTTTGGCTCTGAGAAGTCAGATTTTTAGGACATATTGTCTTAGGTGATAGTATTTGGGTTGATCCAAGTAAGATTTGGGCAATTGTTGATTAGAAACCGCCAAGGAATGCATTTGAAGTTAGAAGCTTTTTGGGCTTAGCCGGTTATTATCGATGTTTTGTCAAAGGATTTTCAATGATTGTTACTCCAATGACCAAGTTGTTGCAAAAAGATGTTAAATTTGAATGGTCCGAAAAATGTCAACAAAGTTTTGAGAAATTGGCATTATTGACTGAGGCATTGGTTTTAGTACAACCTGAACTAGGAAAAGAATTCATAATTTATAGTGACACGTCACCGAATGGATTAGGATGTGTGTTGATGAAAGAGGGTAAAGTGATAGCTTATGCCTCGAGACAGTTGAAACCGCATGAGAAGAATTATCCGACGCATGATTTGGAATTAGCTGCTATTATGTTTGCCTTGAAAATTTGGAGATATCATCTGTACAGTGAGAAATGTCAAGTTTTTACTGATATTAAGAGTTTGAAGTACTTGATGAATGAAAAAGATTTGAACTTACGGCAATGAAGATGTCTTGAGTTACTAAAAGACTATGAGTTGGTGATTAACTATCACTTGGGTAAAGCGAATGTGGTTACCGATGCATTGAGTAGGGAATATTTGTTTGCTTTGAGAACAATCGGTTGACTTTGTCTAGTAATGGTTCGATTCTAGCCGAGTTGAGAGCTAGACCGTTGTTCCTTCAACGGATTTTTGAAGCTTAGAAAAGTGATAGTGATTTGCAAGCTAAGAGAGCTCAGTATGAATCGGACAGTGATTTAGATTTTCATATCGGATTCGTTGGTTGTTTGATGTTCCGAGGTAGAATATGTGTACCAAAAGATGATGAACTTATTCTGAAAATTCTCCGTAAGGCACATAATGGTTGTTTGTCTGTGCATCCGGGTAGTACGAAAAATGTATAACGATTTGAAGACATTGTACTGGTGGTCAGGTATGAAATGGGATATTACAAGAGGGAGACATAGCTAGGGTTTGTCAAGCTTCCAAGCTTGATTGTAAGTTCGTTCTAACCCCGTTTTTAATGATTTTCATGTTTTTGAGATCCTTGTAACTTGATCTATCTATTTCTACCATTAATTTAAGGAACAATCAAGGTCTAGGTTATGACCTATGTTGGATATTTGTGTATTTTGATGTCTAATGGTGGATTATGCATGTTTGATGTGTGATAAACAACTTTTGCTAGGTGGTTTTTGATGAAAATGTCAAAAGGACCTATTAGTAAAATGTAACAACCCGATTTAGGGGCTAGTCAGAATAGTGGTTTCGAAACCACTAATCTGAGGTCGGGGAAAATTATTTTAATGATAATTTATGAGTTAGAGCATGATTATATAGGTGCATAAAAATTTTGGTGCTTTAATTTTAGTGATTTCATGCTTAATTGCAAAAAGAGGACTAAATCGCATAAAGTGCGAAAGTTCCATTTTACAAGCTAAAGGTGTCTAAATTCCATAGAATATTAGTTGGAAGTCTTTAAAGTGCAATTAACCCCTCAATCAAGGGTTGGCCGGCCATAGGAGACAAAAGAGGTCAAAATTTGGTCTAGGAGGTGGGTTAGGTAGATTAAATTGAAGGAAATTAATAAATAGAGAAAAAGATGATACCACTCTATTCATCCATCTTCTTCCATCGAAAATACCAGCAAAAATAGGGTTTGAAAGCTTAAAATTTTCAGCAACTTGTCCTCCTTGCAAGTAAGTGATTTTGGTGACTTTTCTTGATGATTTTTGTACTTTTAGGACCCTTGTATCATGATCTAGCTAATGAGGGGTCTATTTTGCAAAATGGTTAAGAGTCTAGGGTTTTTCCATGTGAGTAATTATGTTGTTTTCTGAAATTTTATGGAAAAAAATGAGTCAAGGTTGTTAAATAAATAACTTTTGTGAAAGGTGTTACCATGAAAACACCTAAAAGGACTATTTTGTAAAGGTTGTAAAATAGGTGCAAAATGTGTGACATAATGAGTATTGAGAGTTGCTATAAGAGAAATAAATGTTCACCTAGGCTTGTTAAAGGAAAAAAATTGATTAGAATTGATTTACGAGCCTGGGGGTAAAATCGTCATTTTGTAAAAGCTTAAGGGCAAAATGGTAATTTTGCTAAAATATGATTATTGAGATGTATTGATTAATGTGGCTGTTAAATGAGCTAATTTGTTATTATAGATCAAGAAGAACGAGGGATTAACCTTGACCGAGAAAAAGGCAAGGTATCGGACTAAATTGGCAATTTGGCCTATTTTGAAATCGAGGTAAGTTTGTGTGTAATAAATTCAACATCATGTTATTAAGTTTCTAAATGTTTGATATTAGTGATGTTGTATAATATTTCTATGAATTTGTGTAATGATGTTGAATAAGGAAATAATGAGAATTGTGATATGGAAGTCCCGATCAGACTTTAAAAAAAGAGAGAATAATGTCATCAAGACTTGAGAAGAGTAAGGTCCCGTATAAGACCACGTTTGAGACATGGTCTCGGCAGCGAATTGAGATCCCGTATAAGACCATATTTGGGTTATGGCATCGGCATCGAATATGAGAATTGTATAAGACCATATCCGGGATATGGCATCGACAATCAATATGAGATATCGTATAAGACCATATCTGGGATATAGCATCGGCATATAAAGGTGACCCCATGTAAGACCATATCTAGGATATGGCATTGGCGTCGTATTTATGTGAATGATAACAATTATGCAAATTTTGAGTATCCCTAAGTGATTCAAAGGGGTAAATAGCTAAGTTTATATTAGAGATGAGATTAGTGCTAAAGCTATGTGATGAAGTGATACAGGTACACGTGAATGAAATTGGTAAGAGTAAACATGAGTAAGTTATGGCAATGTGTTTAAGACTTTGTGTTTTATCAATGCCATGGATGGATGACTTTATGAGCCTTATGTTGCTAATTATTTCATGCATACTTACTAAGCTTTATGCTTACCCCACTCATTTCCCTTTTCCTTGTAGCGTCGCCTAGCTAACTCGAGGATCATGCAATGTCGGAGTTCAGAATCACACTATCAACCTCTATTTGGTATAGCGATGTTAGATTTATTTTTGAGTATGGCATGTATAGGATTGGGTTATTTTGTTATGTCATATTTGTCAGCCAAGGTGTTGGCTAATAATGTTGTTCAATTTATTTTGTAAATGGTTGTTGGAAATTGGCCAATCCTTGACAAATTTATCTATCCAATTTGATGAAATTCATGAAATGTATGCTTGTGAGGATGTTTGATTTGAGTTCTTAGAAGTGCCTTATGGTCATGATATATGTTGAAATGAATTGGTGTAAGTATGGTTAATTTGTAGGGTGGCATTTGGCTTGGTAGATAGCCTTACAAATGTCCACACGGATAGACACACGAGCGTGTGTCTAGGCCATGTGTGACACACGGTCAGCCCCAAGGGCATGTTGATAGGCCGTGTGCCCCCATGCATGCTAGGTTGGCAAGTCAGTATGCTTAGTAGTAAACACACGGGTGGAGACACGGTTGTGTGTCTCAACCGTGTGGGAGATACACGGGCATGTGTCCTGACCGTGTGAAGTCTGCAACTGAAATTTGGAATTTAATTTGACACACGGTCTAAGAACACGGGCGTGTGCCGTAGCCGTATAACCATATTGGGATGATGATGTCATAAACAGAATGTCAAGGTTTTCACGCAAGGGTGAAGACACGGGCGTGTCGTGGCCGTGTGAGGGACATGGACCAGGGATATGGGCGTGTGTCCAGCCGTGTGAAAACCTCTATAGGTTCGAATTGAACAATAAATCCACACGGGTGTGGAATACGGGCTTGTGATATGCCATACAGGCGTGTGGCCCTATTTTGTGTCAAATTTTTCTGTCCAAAAGTTTTCGGATTGGTCTCGAATCATTCCAAGGGCAAGTTTAGAGTCCCGTAGACCCATAATAAGGACATTATGGTCTTGAATGAAAATTTTTATTTTGAAACGAAATTTTATAGATCGATGTTGTATGATTGAGCTAGTTAAGTACGGTAATGCCTCGTACCCAGTTCAAGTGTCAAATACGGGTAAGGGGTGTTACATAAAAAGATTATAAAATGTGTGTAAAAGTGTGATTAAATGAAAAATGTGGACTGCTATAAGTATAAAAGAGGATCGACTAGGCTTGGAATCAAAGAAATTGAATAGATTTCAATTTTCGAGCCAAGGGGCAAAAATATAAATGTGTCAAAGTTTAGGGGCAAAAATGTAATTTTACCATAATGTGATTTTTGGACTAAATTCAATAATGTGAATAATAAATGAGTTAAATTTTCTATTATATTAAGAGAAATAAGGTTCGGACCTAGATCAGGGGAAAAATAAAGCATTTGACGAATAGGTCCTATTCCTACTATTTTTGTACCAAGGTCAGTTTGTATGTAAATATTGCAGTGTTTTATTTATGTTCTAAATGCTTTAATATTGTAAGAATTATGACCGACTTCTTGAACGTAATTGAAAAAGTTTGACAAGTGAGAAAATCCTGGTTGAACCTTAGAAATAGTTAGGATACAAATGTCATGACATTAGGGTGATTGAGATTTCGTGTAAGACCATATCTGGGATATGGCATCGATATGAGACTTCGTGTAAGTCCATATCTGGCTATTGGCATCGATATGAGATACCATTTAAAACCATATCTAGGATCTGGCATTGGTATGGTACTGTGAATGCGAGATGTCCCGAGTATCCTTTAGTATTCCAAGTGGTTCAACGGGTAGTTCACCAGAAATATTAAAGTTGTGAAAGAATTTGGTATGTTGCACTTGGGTACAGGTATGTACATAAGACTCATGCTTAATGAGCTCGATATGTGATGAATCGTCAGTAAATTTGTGATTGAGTAAGTTTGACTATGAGATTTATAATGACATTTATGTTAATTTACATCATGTTAATTATGTTTTAAATGTGTGTTATAATGCCTATTATTTGCATAGGAACTTACTAAGCTTTAAAGCTTACTCCCTTTTCTTTTCCCTTATCTTATAGTGTCACTAAGCTAGCTCGGGGATCGGAGACTATCAGAGATTCACTCACACTATCAACATATCATTTTGGGTACCGATGAATTTTACATTTTGAGTTATGGCATGTATAGGGACTTGGTCATTTTGTCATGTGTCATAATTGATTTGGCCAAATGTGTTGGCTTATGATGGTTGATAATTCATTTTGTAAATGGCCATTGAAATTGGCTAATATTGTTTAAGTATATATACATATGATGATGCTTATCATGGATGTGGGAATTTGCATGCTTGAGTTGATAAGTATGTGATGGTTGTATGTGATAGATGGTAGTATATGAATGAGTGTTGCTGCCTTGGCTTTGGCTGATTTGGTTGAATGTATATGCTTGGATTGGTGCTATGTTTTGTGTGTAGGTATGTGCATGGAAGGGTGACAAAATGGCTTGAAAAATAGGCTTGTTTTTGTCCACACGGGTAGACAAATAGGTGTATGTCTAGTCCGTGTGTGACACACGACTTGCCCCATAGACATGTGTTCTGGCCATGTGTCCCCTGCACCTTTATTGTTGCAAAACAAAATACTTAGTAATGAGCACACGGGCAGAGACACGGGCATGTGTCTCAATCGTGTAGATGGCACGGCCTCGAACACGGGCGTGTGCCCTGATCAAGTGAAGTCTGCACCTATTTTATGAAAAAATATGAAAATTTAATCGATCACACGGCTTAAGCACACGAGCGTGTGACTTGGTCGTGTGACCTAAATTTGTATGATGATGTCATAAATAGAAAGCTCCTTAATTTGAACATAGCCCAAAGCACGAGTGTGGCTTAAGATCATAGACACTGCTACATACAACTTAGCCAATTTCTGTAGAGTGTAATCGACACGAATTGGAATGAAATAGGTAGACTTCGTTAATCGATCAATAATTACCCATACCGAATCCTTCTTAGTGGGCGTAAGGGGTAGCCCACTAACAAAGTCCATCGTGATCCTCTCCCACTTCCACTGCGGAATCTTTACCGGCTGCAACTAATGTTCTGCTTTTACTTGCTGACATGTCAAGTACTTACTCACAAATTCGATTACTTCTCGCTTTAGACCAGGCCACCAAAACTGTTCATGCAGATCCCGGTACATCTTACTTCCTCCAGGATGCATAGTGTATGGGCTATTATGCGCTTCCTGAAGAATCTTCTGTCTCAATTCTACATCCATTGGCATACAAGTCTTTCCGTGACAACACAACACTCCGTCACTACTCAAGCTAAAATCTTCTGCCTCACCCCTAGCCATTAACTGGAACTTAGAACCTAGTGCCTCATCTGACAACTGTTTCTCTTTAATATGACTGACCCAAGAAGGTTTTACTTAAAGTTCAGCTAACAAGCTTCCGTCTTCATACAAACTGAGATAAGCAAACATTGCCCTTAAGTCAGATATTACCTTACGGCTCAATGCGTCTGCCACAACGTTAGCTTTACCCGAGTGGTACTCGATCGAGCAGTCATAATCCTTCAACAACTCAATCCACCTTCGCTGTCTTAAATTTAGCTCCTTCTGGGTAAGGAGATATTTCTAGCTCTTGTGATACGTATAGATGATGGACTTCTTCCCATATAAGTAGTGTCTCCAAATCTTCAGGGCGAAAACTACTGCAGCTAGCTCCAGGTCATGCGTTGGATGATTTACCTCGTGAGATCTCAATTGCCGAGAAGCATACGCTACCACTTTCCCTTCTTACATCAACACACATCCTAACCCCGTGTGCGACGTATCACAGTAGACGGTAAATTCCTTCCCCACCTCTGGCTGAATTAACACCGGCGCCTCTGTCAAAATCCTCTTCAACTTCTCAAAACTTTCCTGTTGTTTATCTGACCAAGCGAATGGTACCCCTTTCCGTAATAACTTGGTTAACGGTACCGCTATTAATGAGAACCCCTCAACAAACCTTCTATAATACCCAGCCAGACCAAGAAAACTCCTGATTTCTACCACCGACTTAGGTGGTTTCCAATCCAACACTGCTTCAATCTTCTGATGATCAACCCTAATCCCCTCAGCAGACACCACATGGCCCAAAAAGGTAACTTCCCTTAGCCAGAACTCACACTTGCTTAACTTGGCGAACAATTGCTTCTCCCTCAGAATTTGTAAATCCACTCGAAGATGTGAATCATGCTCCTCCTTAGACTTTGAATAAACCAGGATATCGTCTATAAACACCATGACGAATCGATCCAGATAGGGTTGAAAAACCCAGTTCATCATGTCCATAAACGCTGCTGGTGCATTGGTCAACCCGAACGGCATCACCAGGAATTCGTAGTGACCATAGCGAGTACGAAATGCCGTCTTATGAATATCCGCCTCCTTGACTTTAAGCTGATGATATCTCGATCTTAAATCTATCTTTGAAAAGACTGAAGCTCCCTTAAGTTGATCGAACAGATCGTCTATCCTCGGCAACGGGTACTTATTCTTGATAGTCAACTTATTCAACTAACGGTAGTCAATGCACATTCGCATAGACCCATCCTTCCTCTTAACAAACAGCACTGGCACTCCCCAAGGTGATACACTCGGTCGGATAAAACCATGATCTAACAATTCTTGAATCTGAGATTTTAACTCCTTGAACTCCTTTGGCGCCATCCTATAAGGTGTAATAGACACAGGCGCAGTTCCCGGTAGAAGATCAATACCAAACTCCACCTTGCGATCCGGTGGTAATCCCAGGAGCTCTTCTAGGAAAACATCAGAAAATTCCTTTACTGTTTGAACATCCCCCACAATTGATTCCTTGGCCTCCAAAGCATAAACATAAGCTATAAACGCCTTACATCCTTTTCTCACGATTCTCTCAGCTTTTAAAACAGATACCACATTAGATAGGTAGTTCCTCCTCTCACCTATTACCACCACCTCTTCACCCTCGAAAGTTCTTAACACCATGCGCTTGGCTGCTCCAAATTTTCTTGATACTTCGCTAATCAATCCATACCTAAGATCAAATCGAACTCCCCGAATGACAGTTCCATCAAATCAGCCGAAAACACTACTCCTTGAACTTCTAAAGGCACTTTCCTAAGAAGTTTATTCACTATCACTGATTGTCCTAAAGGGCTAAGTACAATCATCTCCTTAGAAGAAATCTCAAAGTCTAAGTTCAGAGTTCCCGATATAGTACTAGCAACATAAGAGTGTGTTGAACTAATATCAATCAAAGCAGTATATGGCAACCCATAGATAAGGAACGTATCGGTTATGACGTCCGGTGCGTCGCCCTCCTCTCGGCACCTAGCTGCATAGACCAAACCAGGCTGTCTTGTATCTGCATTCCTAGCACCTTTGCTCGGTGTTCCATGCCCCCAACCAAAGCCATTTCCTCCTCTGGCCGGACCACGACCTCTCTACGGTTGTTGACCATCTCTTCTGAATTGTGCAGTCCTTGACCCTTTGGTTGTGCCCTGACCGGCTTTCATGGTCAATCCTTTATCCGATGGTCCATAGACCCACATCTGGAACATCCTCTATTACCTGCCCAACACTCTCCCGAATGAAACTTTCCGCATCGAGCATACTGCGGTGGCCAATTAACAGCAACAGGCTTCGCCATTTGACTCGTTCCGCCTAATCTAGACCTCTTCTGAAAATCCCTAGCAGATCTTGACAGCCCAAAACTTCTTTTATTTCTACTCCTGTCTTTGTCCTGGTTAAATTTTTCATACCTCTTCACCTCTTCGGCTATCTTAGCCTTCTCAACCAAAACGACAAACTCCCTTTCCCTTTGCGAAGCTATCAATACCCGCAACTTGTCTCTCAGACCATCCTCAAATTGGACACAGCGCTCATGATCTGTTGCAATAATACCCGGGCATAGCGGTTCAGACATAAAAAGTTTGCCTCATACTCGGCCACGAACTTACTTCCCTGAACCAAATTAAGGAATGCCTTCCGTTGAGCGTCCACATAACTCGACCCGATGTATTTTCCTTGAAATGCTGATTTAAAGAATTCCCAGGTGATATGGTCAGCCGTTGTGCCATCCCTAACCGTGAGCCACCATTGATATGCCTCATCTCAGAGGAGAGACAGTACCCCTTCAATTTCTCTTCTGCGGTACAGTCAAGGTCATCCATAATACGCTCCACCGCTTCTAACCAATACTCAGCTACGTTAGGGGCCACACCAGAAACACCCCTAAACATCTCAACTCCATTAGCTCTAAGCTGTTTCGACACAGATTTTCGAGCTACGGATCCTACACTTGCTCCAGCCACTCTCTCCAAAACCCGTAACATCGCCTGAGACACAGCATCATCTCCCCCAGTTTGATCCTAAAATTCAGCTCCCGCAACTGGTGGCACTGGCACTTCACCCTCCGGCCCATGTCCTGATTCCGAAGGTTCAGACCCGACACCCCGGCCTCTACCACGGCCTCGCATGCTACGACCACGTCCTCTAGCACTCATGACTATCGTTTTTATTTAATCTAATTAAAAGTTTTATGAGTTAGTTTTTTTTTCTTCCACTGTTTATTACCAAACGGCCTTATGAGTATATTATCAAAGTAATTTCTTTCGCGAACACATGCATTCCTACAGGCTTCATTCTCTAATGTGAAATTTTCTAATACTAGCAATCATGTCACAATACAATTACATCATATAACCGATTATTAGAGATCTTACCGTCGCAAATTTAGTGCCGGAGACTCAGGTGCCATGCTTACCGAAAACATGTATTTTATCTAAACCATTTTAAGCCACCTATTGAAAATATTTTGGGCCTTACGCCCACAGCCGAGCTTTTGAACTAGGCTCTGATACCACAATTGTAACACCCCAAACTCGGTCAGAACGCTACGACTGAATATGGTATGCTACAGGAAAGAAAATTTTGGAAAACAAACTAAAAATCATGAGTTAAGAAAATTTTGCATATCATTTTTGCCCTTGGCGGAAATTTAAAACAATTGTTTAACTTAGGCCATTATACAATTCAGGTTCCCTAATACAAAATCGTACTTTAGGAGAAATTTTGTTAAGCTGTCAGTTGAAAATAATATTGCGGTTTTTAGTTGGAAATTTTAGTCAATTTGTTATTTGAAACTCATCTTCCATTAACCAATTAGAAAACCATTAATTAAAAATTTTAATTTTAGAAAAACTCCCACTTCGATAATTTATTAGGCATGTTATAACAATTTCATATTAAAAACCCAAATTAACGTTTAAGTGGCCTTATTACATCACTGAAATCCAAATTTAAATAGTAAAATTTAAGGTAACTATTGTAGATGAAATTACTTAAACCATTATGCATGGCCACCTCGAGTCCACCTCGGCTCCGTATCCGCGATCTAAGGATTGCCTGCAAAATTTAAATAGAGGGGTGAGTCACCGAGACTCAGTGTGTAAATCCCCTTTAAACGAGCTCTGGGCTTTCCGTCCACAGAGACCCATTGGGCCTTAACACGCACAAATTCATATATTATGTATGTATGTAATGCAGCCCAACCAATCTATTATTTCCATCCTCCACATCTCCTACATCTACCCAATATCTGTGGCACCCAGCCACTGTGGTACCTAACCACTGGTGGTTCCAAACCACTGGTGACAAAGTCACAAATAATAATACGTGGGGCCAACTCACTTGTGGTACCAAACCACTGGTGACAGTCCCTAATGAATATATGTGGGGCCAACCCACTGTGGTACCAAACCACTGGGACGAGTCACTGAAATAATGTATGTGGTACCAAACCACCGGTGGTTCCAAACCACTGAGACTTAATTACAAAATATAATGTGTGGGGCTAACCCACTTGTGGTACCAAACCACTGGTGACAGTCTAAGAATCATGTTTTCTCCCTCTTCACGTCATACCCCAAGTCCATGCCCATGAATAACAATTAATATGGTATGATATGCTTTCAACACACAACAATCAATCATTTCACTCATACATACATTTGCCAATAACAGAACATAGTGGAACTTGCCCGGAGTCCTCGATCTTACCCACAAAGGTATCTTGGTGACCAATATCATCACTTCGGGTTTTAGCCATCACAGTTAATAACATAATTAATATACGAAATGCGTGAGAGTTACACACCTGATAACACGCAATACAACGCTTTTTATGTCGACACTATCGCTAACAGGAACTACTACTATCTATCTACTATTCTGTTCAGAAGCCGGCCCACAACCTGGTGGCCAATCTCGAACAGCAGACACCGCGCGCTTCTTGAACTTTGGGATGGATACCACAGGTACCTTCTTCTCCTCAACTTGACCGGTACTTGTATCCATAGAGAGAACCCTAATCAGTTACTTAAAAGAAACACTGATGGTATACTTGAAATATTGCTTTAGGTAGACTAGACGAATATAAACTAGCCGAAATAAATAGAAGAAGGACCCCTTACCTTTACTTCTAACGAATCACACCAGAGGATTCGACTTGCACTCCCGGCAAAAGGGTAATTTGATTCGGCCCTTACCCCAAATGAAATAATAAGAGTTTAGAGACCCACAAGTGTAAATAGCTAAACCAGATGATTAGAATATTACAAAAGAACTCCCCCTCTATTCGGCCAAAGCGAAAGATTTAACATGGCCAAAAGAGGAATGAAGGTTCAACAAGAATGAAGCTTACCAAGTCGACAGTTGTCCCAAGAAGTGAACGATAAAGCAAAGAGTATTCGGCACTTAATAAAAATAGGAAAAAGTAAAAGTTTGAAGAAAAGAAGAAAGGTAATGTTAGTTTTTGGCTATGAAGAAAATGGATATCCAATGGCCTTGAAAGATTCGACTATCACCCAAAGAAACAAAGGGAAGAAAAAAGAAACAAAGAGAAGAAGATGAGAAGCAATATTTCAGCTTTAACAAGAGAGAAAGTGAGAGTTTTCTTAGATTGGATTATGGTGTTTCGAAAGAAAAGCAAAGAAGGGAAAAGGGGATTCGGCTTTGCTGAGAAAATAATGAGAGAAGAAAAATATGGAAAGTGTAATTCAGGAGAATTGTCGGCAAAGGTAGCGGATTTGTGTTTTCAAGAAAATGAGAATAGAATTGAAAACTCAAACAAAAGGAAAGGAACCCTTCAGAAATCCTAGGCACTTTCGGCACATAAGGCAAAACGCATTAACCTTACTAAGAGCTCTCGGTTGGCAGCATACCCACATCATGCCGAAAATCCCCAACCCAAGTATCACATAGCCGTCGCAGTCCTCTTCCCCCACTCTCCAACTTTCGACCAACACTCAAACATCAACCCCTCCTAGATTTCCTCCATCAAATGCTCACCATCACCCATTCAAACCATTGACCACTTCAATCCCCCATCACCTCTCATCCATCCATTTCAAACTCATTTGACTCATTCAACACCCCCTCTTTAAGGTCCCAGCCAAATCCACCACCTCCATCTGACTTCAAAAACAAAATTCCCAAAATGTAACCCATGTTACTCGAACCTGCTCCCTCTCCTTGTGGCATCACTTCAAGCACCTCAAGTGGCACCTCCTTGCCACCTCACCAACTTTATTTTTGTGTCAAAAAAACTTACTCAAATACCCTTAAGACCCAACTTAGCTAGCTTTCCCCCAAAGTGCCTAAAACAGAAATTTTTATCAAGGCTCAGGCTTAACCCCACGCCTTCCTGGGACCCCAAACACACCAACACAACACACAGAGCATAGCATACACACAGAAACACATCAAATGCAAAGCCCCCAATTCAGGATGTTACAACGGGTAAGGGGTGCTACATCAATCCTTAATAGCAAATACTTATTCTTGATGGTCAACTTGTTCAGTTGGCCGTAATCATTGTACAGCCTCAAATTCTGAGCTTTCTTCTTCACAAACAACTCCAGCGCTCACAGTCCAATAACTTTTGCAACTGCAGCTTCAACTCTTTTAGTTCCTTAGGTGCCATGAGATAGGGTGCAATAGACACTGGAACAGTATCAGGATAGAGCTCAATACCGAACTCAACTTATTTATTCGGTGGTAATCCTGGTAAGTCCTCAGGAAACACATTCGCAAAAGCACAAACAGCCTAAATCTCATCCAACCTCATCTCTCTACTATCAGCATTTAGGATATAGGCTAGATAAGCTTCACAACCTTTTCAAACTAACTTCTCATGTAATACCCCCAACCCGTATCCATCACGGAACAGGGTTACGAGGCATTACAAAGGAGTACAGAACACTTACAGATAATTTGAAATCATTATCGTTCAAACACCGAGACTAATTATAAACGTTCCTTTAACGGACCTTTTAGGTCCAAATCATGCATTAAGATCAGGTCGAGACTAAACCGGATCCTCAGGAAATATTTTTGTGACTTTTCAAAATTTTCTCACATATAAGGGTCACACGCACGTGTGACTGGGGACACACAGTCGGACCATACGCCCATGGGGTAGACCGCTTGTCACACACGGCCTAGACAGATGCCCGTGTCTACCCGTGTGGACGAAAATTAGGCTATTTTCCAACCCATATTTCTCACTCACTTGATCCTTTATCTTTACAAACATTTTAATACAGTCAAGAACCAATTTAAGATATTCAACCAAGCCTTATACTTATTACCATTTGTTAGTCGTACATTTCATACAAATAACAAGAAACATATATAAGCTCAATTCTTATTAAATTCCTCTTATTCCTATACTTTTTCACATTATGTATTCATATCACATATAATAATCATACCTCTATATTTCATATACATTTTCATAACAATTTGTCTTGGTTTCTAACTACCTCATATTTGAGTTCTACTCATCAAATCATTTGAACATCATCTTTACACAAATAGTACACTTGAGGTGTACAGTTCTATAATTATGAATATATGCATTTATCAAACATATTCCATGTTTTTATATATCACAGTCTCATATTTCCATGTATCAAGTACCATCGTTTCCTCGTATTTTAGACAAATACGTGTAACAATTCATAAACATGCAACTCACTAACTCTTCCTTCCAATCACAATTTAAATTGACAAATCACTTATTGAGTCGAATTTCAATGTTCACTAAAATTTATCATATAAATTTGGATGTACGTATCCACCAATAGATTCCATGTACAGATATCATCATCTCAAATTTCCACATACATTTATTTTCCACAATATGAACTCAAATAACATATACAAGATATACCAATGTATTTCAAGTACGTTTTCATAATATTTTATTTCGAATTCAGATTATTTCATATTAGAACTTTTCTCATTAAATCATTTGAAATACCAATTCATACGGATAATACACTCAAGGTGTACAAATATATAATCACAAATGAACTCATTCATCAACCAAGATTTATGTTCATGTCTCATCAACTCGTATTTCCTTATATCACATAATTCCATGTAACACTTACTCTGTACCAATCTTACCAAAGTTTGATCACATATTGAGCACATTGTTCATATATTTTCACACTTATACCTGCACTTATTCATCATATAGTCATATTCAATTACAATTAGTTGGTACATGATCACATGTATTTTCACTTAGTCAATTTCCCGTTGAACTCATCGGAATAATAACAGATACACGGTGGCCTGCACATAGTACCACCCTTGTAGCCGAAGCTGTCTAGTGCACATAGTAGCCTACACTTAGTACTACACATGTGACCAAAACCATCACTTACACATAATGGTCTGTACTTAGTACCACATATGTGATCGAAGCTATCGGGTACGCATAGTAGCCTACACTTAGTACTACACATGCGACCTATCCGTCTAGTACACGTAGTAGCCTGCGCTTAGTACTACACACATGACCTAAAACCATCTCGTAGCTCTCTTGTACACATAGTGGCCTATACTTAGTACCACACATGCGACCTAGCTACCTCATTCGTATCTTTTCTATTCCGAAGGTTCAACTGGAATTTTCACTTTTCAACATTTTACCAATTCATCCATAATCAATTACAATTCATAATTTACATCAAATAATTACTCCATATTCAAACATATCTCATATAATATAACAAAATATTAAAACATAAATAAAAACTATGTATTATTTACATACAAACTTACAAATTCAATTTTTATATCATAACGATAATCACAATTTCATAGTAAATATTCGAAATAAAACATTATATCATTTCTAATTTAACATTTATCGATTATAATCGGGCATGTGATCAATTTATACACAAGTCATTCATATATATTTCCTTCTCATCCTCTCCATCCACATCCTTAGTATAAATAACACACTTGTAAGTAACATTATCTATAATTTTCACTATTTACTTATATGGATATTCAAGTTGTCCATCCCTGTCACAGTCGCTAAATTATTGTTATCTTGAGCTACAGAACTCCAAATTAAGATCCACTAATTTTCCCTAAAACTAGACTCACATATCTTCTTACCATAAAATTCAAAATTTTTGGTTTAGCCAATAAGTACAGTTTATTCTTTAAAGTCACCCTTGTTCCGCTGTCCGATAGTTCCGACCCCTCTTCACTAAAAATTATTTATCTCATCGTACAAAATTTGGAAAATGTTCCCATTTGTTTCCTTTGAAAATATACTCATTAGGGATTTTAAGCATATAAATTATAAACCTTAATTATTTTTATCTAATTTTTGATGATTTTCCAAATTTAGAATAGGGGAACCCAAAATCATTCTAACCTTGTCTCACAAACTCTATTATATCTCATGATTCACAATTCCATTTCTTACATCGTTTCTTCTATAAGAAACTAGGCTGAATAACCTTTAATTTCATATTTTATTCATCCTCTAGTTCGATTTCTACAATTTTTGGTGATTTTTCAAAGTTATACTACTACTACTGTCCAAAACTGTTTTAGTGCAAAATGCTGATTTTCATTTTGCCCCAAATTTCACAGTTCATACAATTCAGTCCTTGCTCAATTAACCCCTCAATTGAGCTAATTTTTCTCAATTAATACTTTATTCTATCATTATAAACTACTTCATAAGCCTTGGAAATCAGAACTTTAGCACTAGACCAATTTCAAACTCTTTCACTTTTAGGTCCTAAAGTCAATTTCTCAATTTTACTTGATAAAATCATCATATATCAAAATTAAAGCTTCAATTCTATGTTTATTCATCATATTATTCCAGCACTCATCCATAGAAACTTTAAGAATTAGCCATGGAATCAAATACTGATGACATAATAAGTTGGACCCAATTGTAAAAGTCCAAAAACTTAGAAATTTCAAGGAGAAAGGAAGAATTAAACTTACATGAAGCTAAAGTATGAAAATCAGCTTGAACCCTCTTCCATGGTTGTTTTTCAGCTGATGAATATGAAGAAAAATGATGAGAATTCTAGATACTCTAATTGGGTCCCATTTTTATTTAACTAGTTTTGGCAATTTATCAATTTTGCCCTTATTTCACCCATTTCTTGATTTTTCTCAGCTATTGCCGCCCAAAATATCTCCTTTGGGCTTATTTGCACTTTGGGTCCTTCCTCATTTGACAATTGAGCTATTTAATCCTTCTAGTCCTTTTTATTTAATTAACCACCCGAACGTCAAAATTTTCTAACGAAATTTTAATACTACCTTATTGACACTCCGTAAATACTCATAAAAATATTTATGGCTCGGTTTATAACACCAATATCTCGATGCCTCTTTTTCTCAATTTCTTGACCAAATAAATCTTTATAAAATTATATTTACTATTTCAAAAATCTTCTAAAAGCTACATATGGCTCGTAAATATTAAATAATCTAATCTACGAATTTTGTAACATCCTTAAATCGGGGTTCTGCATATTGCTTATGTGCACGTGATGATATGTCTATTATGTTCATTTACCATGTTCTGAGGTCTAGTTATAACCCTAAGTAGGCCCGAGTTAGGGCTAAGAATTTTGTTTTAGCATTTAATGAAATGGAGCTAAGGGAGATAGGGGTTAAGAGATTTTTATTGGGGAATTTTGACACAAGGAATCAATGGGAAAAGTGGCAAGGAGGCGCCATTTAGGCTCCAGGGAGATGACGCCATCTGCAGGGAGGGAGTGCCTGTGTTCGAGCTGCAGAAATCCCTTCTCTGCTCTTTCTTTTTCACGCCACAAGCTAGGAGGTGGAGTGCTCAAGATGGACTCTAGGGGATATGGATGGAGAGGAGAAATTTGAGGGGTTTGACTTGTTCAAACAAATTTGAATTGGTGGAGGGGAGGAAATTTAGGTGTTTGAATATTTTCAAACACATTCGAAGAGTGTTGGCCGAATAAGGGACTTTGGGCAAGGGGTGCTATCGGTTTTGGGGTCTTGTAGAGGTGGCCGAATGTCTATGAGGGTTTAAGGAGTGTTCGGCTAGCTTAGGGAGCTCTCCTTTCTTTTCGTTTTGTGCCAAATCGGGACCGGATTGGCTTTCTTTCTCTTCTTTTTGGCAAACCTTGTTTTTGGCTGAACCCTCTTTATCTTCTCTTGGTAAAGCCGGAAATCAAACAAGCCATTCTTTCCCTTTTCTTTTCAGTTTCCTTTGGGTAGTCTTTAGTGCCGAAATCACTTGTGTTCATCTTTTCTTCTCCTATTTTCGCTCAAGCCGAAACCTGACCTTCACATTCCCTTCTCTATATTTTCCTTCTAATCTATCTTTTCTTCTTTCAATCTCCTTTGTGTCGAAATCCCTTCCATTCACTTTAGCCGAATCCACCTGTCTCATTTTCATTTTTATTTCTTCTCGTTTACACTCATAAGCCATAGCCGAAATCTATTTACTCTTTATTTTCTTCTTCTTGATTGTCACTTTGGCCGAATATCCTTAGTCCTTTTTCTTCTTTTCTTTTCACGAGATCTAGTCACCATTGACAAGATCCGAACCTACTCTTCTTTATAGATCATAGCCGAAACTCTGGGAGCCGAAACCTTTAACATCATTTAGGGGTGCCGAACATTGGTGGTTGTTCAGCCGAATATATCACTAAGGTAAGGGTTCAACGTTAAGAGCTATTTTGTAATTGATTGATTAAAAGCCGAAGGCTAACCATTGTGGGTGCTAGTGTTTGGCCGATTGCTAGGGGGATCTATCACAAAGTTTCAGGATTTGGTTGGAAACCAAATCGGCACTAAGGTAAGGAGTAGGCTTCATGTGATTTATCCTTCGGGATTGCTATCCTAGCCGAATGGTCTTTTGGCTACTAACAGGGTGTTGGCCGATTGTAGGAGGATAACGCTTCAGGATTTCGCTAGATTCGAGTAGTTTCGGGATTTTTGCTAGATCTACGTATAGTCAGGTGTGTAAAATGCTTACACACTTTATTAGTATAATATGTATATTATGTTACCGCTATAACTATTGAATCAGTGAATGTGCCTTACGGGCATGAGCTTGGAAACCGAGTAAGTCCCCTGTTATGTGATTCACGATGTATGTATATCCATGTTATGTTAAATGCTATGCTATGTCTTATTGCATGATACATGATATTATGACATGGATGATATGAGCATGATGATGGGATTGATGAGAGAAGGGGGATGATTCATCTTGGACTGTCACCAGTGGTTTTGACCACAAGATGGGTTGGCCCCATCAGTTGATTTGTGACTACGGTCACCAGTGGTTTCGACCACACTATTGATATGATTTGTGTCTAAGTCCCAGTGGTTTTGATCACCAGTGGTTTTGACCACACGATTGATATTTGTGACTACGGTCACCAGTGGTTTTGACCACACATGGATTATTATGACTCGTCCCAGTGGTTTGGTACCACAGTGGGTTGGCCCCACATGATATTACAGGATTGTCATCAGTGGTTTTGACCACACGATAGGTTGGCCCCATCATCGATATATATGTATTTGTGACTTCGGACACCAGTGGTTTTGACCACCAGTGGTTTTGGCCACACGGGGTAGTTAAAGGAGATTGGATGGTTAGGTTATGGGGTGCATAATTTACATGTTTTGCTAATGACCTGTGTAAGTGGTTGAAATATCAGGTTGAGGATTTATACACTGAGTCTTGGTGACTCACCCCTTCCCTTACATTTTGCAAATGAGGCATAAATTGCGGATATGGAGCCGGGGAGGACTCGAGGTGGCCATGCAGATTTGTTTTCTGGTTTTCGACTTTAACTTATTATTTTGGTTTATTGGTTTTTCCTTAAATTTGGTTTTGGTTTTGTAATAAGGCCGCTAAGTTTATTTTGGTTTTATTATTACTTGATTTTACTCTGCTTATTAATTACATGTTGGATTTATGGATATGATAAAATTAACCGGTAAAAAGCAAGGTTTTCTAAACTATATCTCCTCGGGTTTTCAAACGTTACCATCGGGTAACAACGATCATAACATAATCAGAGGTAACCTGGACAATTTTACAAACTCTAAATCTTTCACTCAACTTCAAAGGCATATGGATAAACTCTTCACACAACAGTTTTTAATCAAAATCAAACATTTTCTAAACTTGGTATTAACAAATGGGTTTCCAAACATAAGTTTTCCCAAATTTCTTAACACCTAAAAGACAATCTTAAACATCACCTATTACTAAGTTTTCTAAACCTGTGTACGATAAAAGAGTTTTATAAAGTTTAACTGGTAACTTGTGTTTTCAAAAATGTTTTCACTCCGTAGCATGCCAGATTCGGTCGTGGTGTGTTGACTAGGTTTGGGGTGTTACAAATTTATTTGTCAGATTGGGTGGTCTTGCACCATTATTTCCTACATCGTTGAAGTTTGGGCTATTACATCTCAGCACGAAGTGAAGAAATCACATTCGACAACAACTCAAACTTCTCACCAACAACAACAACTTCCGAACCGCCAGCATAGCACAGAGTCACCAACTTTGCCTCGCAATCCACCTTAGCCTGATGCTCAGATTACCAATCCATACCCAAAATGATGTCAAAACCCCAAAATGGCAACTTGAGAAGATCAATCAAGAACACTTATCCTTGAACCATCAGAGGACAACGACGATAACCTCGATCCACCACTACACTGTCACCTAGAGGGCTCTTAACCGTAACACTCAATCTAGATGTCTTTATAGAAATCCCCAACTCTCTGGCTACATTTATCAAGATAAATGACCTCGTGACACCAGAATCAACTAAAGCTAGCGGAAGAAAAAACTGTAAAGTGAAAGCACCTATGATAACATTAGTGACCTCTCTAATCCGGGGCTCCCTCACTGCATAAACTCTAGCTAGACCACCATCATCACCTCGTCCAGCACCACGCTAACCAGCACCTCTACCACTATCACCTCCACTACGGCCTCTCCCTCGAGTTGGAGTAGGTGCAGCAATAACAGGCTGATCGCGAACAACAATGGCTCTCCTTGGGCAGTCACTCACACGGTGTTCTATCGAACCACAAACAAGAATAGCACCCATCATCCTCTAATACTCACCACGATGACATCGACTACAATGCTCATATATTGGCCATGCAATAGCCCCTTGATCAATAGGACCAACCTCAACTCTCGTAGCCTGCCTATAACACCCCTCACCCGTATTCAATGCCAGAATAAGGTTACAGAGCATTACCAGACTTATAAAACAATTAAACAATAATTTCACATACATTTTCAGATTTCATATAATCATCATTTAAACTCAATCACATTGTCCCTAATATGAGCCTACGAGGCCCTAAACATACTTTAAAAGAGCTCGACACTAAATCGATAACTTAGGAAACTCTTACGAGACTTAGAAAATTTTTCAATATGCAGGAGACACACGACCTTGTGACCCGGCCGTGTGGACATTCGAAATGGGATCACATGGTCGTGCCCAAGCCCGTGTGTGACCCCATGTAACCCTCTGACTTGGGTCACACGGCTAACACACACACCCATGTGACTAACCCATGTGCCATAGAAATGGCCACACATACCCGTGTGCCAGGCTGTGTGCTAGGTCGTGCCAAACCTGTAGGGTATACTGACTTATGCCACACGGCCATGATACACGCCCTTGTGCTGGGCAGTGTGGAGTATACTAACTTGATTTCAAATTCAACACTAGGGGACAAACAGCCGTGTAACATAACCATGTGTCACAGACGGCTGAGACATACGCCCGTCTTTGCCTCGTGTGGACAAAAAATAGGCTATTTACCAAGCCATTTTGCCACCCAAACTTGCACACACATAAACCAATCCAATTGGCACAAAAACATGGTATAACTAAGCAATCAACTAACCTCAAACAAGCATAATTTTTACCATTTCACTACCAACCAATACCAAACATATTAATACCATAGTGTGCCATTCAAATCATACCAAAATCTCATAATATTAACTCAACAATACAATCACTTTCAACTATGCATCATTTAGCCTAACCTCACAAACATATCAACTTCAATTTTCTACCATTTAACACCCCAAATTACCAATTACCAACTAACATCACATATCCATAATCAAGCACATAACAAGGGCCATTTGCACATTTATATTCGCAACCAAAATAACCAAAATAAGCCAACTTCCATGGCTATATACAAAACCAAAACATTTAACATTTACAAGCCAATTCAAATGGCTAAATTCATTATCAACACATATACTAAAATGAACAAACTCCTATACATGCCATATACTTAAAACACTAAGTTCAAAAGTACCAAAGTGATAATAGGATAGTGTGACAAAGTCTCTGACGATCCCTGATTCTGAGCTAGCTTTGAATTCAATATAAAACACAAAAAAATAAACAATGTAAGCTATAAAGCTTAGTAAGCTCATATGAAAATAATAAGCAAAACTCACCATTTACACTACCATTTAAAATATATATATAACATACTACAAAATATTTAACCACAATTGTAACATCCGGGATTTAGAGGTTATGAGTTTAATTCATAATTCATGTGATAGTGTGCTTTGTGTGTTGTTTGTATGTGTTTGGGGGTTTTTGGAACCCTAGGGAGTTGGTAGGAGCCTTAGTGTAATTTTAGGTCGATCCTGGTTGAGGGAGAGCTAAGGGAGCTAGGCCTTAAGGGAAATTAATGTGGAGAATAGGACACAAATAACTTAGTGGCAGAGTGGAAAGGGAGGCGCCACTTAGAGCATGAGGGAGTGACGCCTCAGAGAGCTTAAAGGGGACAAGGTTCGAGCTGCTGAGGCAGCATTTTGGCATTTGTTTTTGCGTCAGGAGGAGGGGAGAGTTGGATTCGGCTATGGCACTAAAAAAGGGGGTTTTGACTGAGTCAAATTATTTTAAATGTATGGCAAGGTGAAGGGATGAGATTGGACTTAATTTGAACTCATTTGAAAGAGTGAAGTTGAGAGAAAATAGGAGAAAAACAAGGGATAGGGAGTGAGGTTGAGGTGTTGGCTGAATGTGGGACTCTAGGAGAGGTGTATAATCGATTTTGAAGTGTGGTAGGGGGTGTTCCGAAATTTAGTCCTCTCTTTTCCCTTTAGTGTTGTTCTTTTTGTGAAAAATGTCTCCTAGTTTCGGCTCTCATATTCTTTTGGTTGTTGACCAAAACTCCAAAGACCATTAGGGTCATTTGTGTTTCTTTCTTCTTCTCCTCTATTTAGTCTCTTGGCCGAATCTATATCTCTTTCCCAACTTCCTTCTTTTCTCTTGGTTCGCCGAAATATCTCTCTCATTCTCCCCATTGCCGAAACTTCTTCAACCCCAACTCTTCTTTTCTTTCTCTCCATAACTCTCAATAGCAGAACCTCTATTGAACCTCTCCACCACTTCTTTTCTTCTCTTCTTTTCTTCAAAGCCGAAAGTACCATAGGCTGGAATCTGCTCCAATCAATTCTCAATAGTAGGTAAGAGATTTCTTTTAATCGTTTTCTTTCTTCTATCTCTCTTGATTGCTGAAAGTTGAAGATCTAACTCTATTTCTCTGTTATGGCCAAATCCATGAAAGGTAATATCGGGATTTCTGTAGGCTAACGTTAGAGCAGTAGAGATCCTTCGGGATTTGAGTGATCAAGGTAAGCATGATGTACCTTTAGGTCGAAGGCCATTTATGTGGGTTCATTAAAATATTAGAATCGAATCTAACATATACTATGTAGGGATTTCGACATCTCCAAAGACAAGGGATATTTTCAGGAGTTAGTCGACTGTGCCAAAAAGGTGTGTGGTTATCGCACTGATCTCCTGTTGTTTGTATTTGTTGTTATAGATATATATATATATATATATATATATATATATATATATATGCATATATGATGTGTATGATAGCCGGAAATAATGGCTGAGATGGTGGCTACCCATGGTGGGCATTCGGCTAACCAGGTCAGTATTTGTGATATCAATTTACCTGTGGTATATGTGTGAAATTGTGGTAAGCATGTGAAGTATACTCATTTAAAAGTTATTCTGTCATGATATATATATGCATGGGGATTGGGATATGATTATTGAAGGACAGGTTATACATATTTATGTACGTGGTCTGATGTTAGCCTTGAGCTACATCGGCGCTTGATGTTGGCTATGTGCTTCATCAAGGAGGGGTGTTGGCTATGTGCCACATCGTGGGCGGATGATAGCTGTGTGCATCACCGTGGATTGAGGATGACCCTGAGTCACCTTGTGGATACAGATATGTGGGGTCACTTAGGTGATCGGCGGCTATGCCCACGGCCTTGGGCGCAGCAGTGTCCGCCAGGAGGAGGTGTGTAGCGGTTGGAGGGTGATTTAGTAATCCCCGTGTGTGTGCGCGGCAGTGCACGGGGTGTGTAGCGGATGGACACTAGGTTGGGGTGGGATTCATTTTGCATGATTGTTTATGTGGACTGTGTGGAGGTGAGCCAAGCCCATTTGTGGAGGCATGTGAAATAATTACACACTGAGTCGGTTTGGCTCACCCTATTTTTTCGAAACAATGCAGGTGATACATGATTCTTGGACCGGGCTGGAGCGGATACGAGGTGGCCATGCAGAAGATGTTTTTATTTTTATTTATTTCATGCACTTTATATTCTCAGTACTTTTGAATAAATATTTATTGTAATAAGGGCCACTTAAAGTATTTGGGGATTTTTATTTTGTTTAAGTTGGATTGACGATCAAGTTAGTATTTGGGAATGTTTTATTTAAAAAAAAACAATCTACATCTTAGAAACTTATATTAAAGTTAAAAATTCGGGAATTCGTAATAACAAAAATTCTACTTAAAGTTTCAAAGGTACAATGTTTTTATAAATGAAGGAAAATTATTATGTTTCCACCCTTATGTCAAATTCTTTTCAAGCTTTTTCCCCCGTAGCATTCTAAATTCGGCCGTGGTGTTTGGGCCGGGTTTGGGGTGTTACAATTTGGTATCAGAGCCCGGTTCAAAACTCGGCTTGAGGGTTTTGGGTCTAAAAACATTTTTCCAAAGATGGGCTTTTCAAAAACATTAACTTTCATGAACTTTTTCAGGTTTATTCTGGCATGGCACCTGTATCTCCGGCCCAAAGTCCACCAGGTAAGTACCCCTAACCATTGAAATGATTGATATGTGAACTATATGGGCATTATGGGATCGTAGATTAGTAGATTAGGAGCTATTGAACCCTAGGACTAGCTTACTCCAACACAAAATACATAAGATTTAAGTACAACCAAACAAACCTGTGAGTAAGTCGCTGAGTTAGGGTGTGGCAACAATTGTGCGCATGTCTAGGATTGGATTCGGTAAGAGCGTGGTATTTAAGCAGTCCTAGTGACTCACCTCCTCTTCACCCGAATCCTACATGGTGCGTAGTGACGGTTCACCATAACCAGGAGGACTCATTCACTGGCTAAACCAATAATTAAAACCCGAAAGGGGCCAGCTACACTATTTTGTAAAAACTACCTTAGATTTGAAAAATAACCAAAATACCCCGATTTGGAAAAGTTACTAAATTACCCTTGATTTACAAAATTACCAAAATAACCCCGATTTCTGAAATTTCCAAAAATACCTTTGATTTGTATAAATTTTTAAAGTAACCCCGATTTCTAAAATCTCTAAAATACCTTTGATTCATTAAGATTTTTTTTGAATTAATCCCGATTTATTGCTAAAATACCCCTGTAGGATGAATTACGACAATACCCTTGGGTTGGGAACGGACAAAATGCCCAAAGTAGTGTAGTGGATGTTGTGGATGAATAAATGTGACTCTCTGAATTTGAGTAATAAACTTGAGATGAAAACTTTGGTTGATTGAAAGAACTACTACTAAAACTTCTTTACATAAAATTGTTTGCATAAAATTTCTTAAATCAGATTAAATCGCGATAGTAGACATGAGTTCTAGAGGACGTGGTCGTAACGCACGTGGACGTGGTAGGGGCAGAATGATAGTGTCGGAACCAGTGGGGTCTGGCCATGGGTCAAAAAATGATGTGCCGCCACCGTCAAAGGTGGGCGCGGAGGATCAGGATCAGACGGGTGGGGATGACGCAGTTTCGCAGGCTATGTTGCGAGTTTTGGAAAGAGTTGTGGGGGAGAACATGGGTGCTGGGTTTCGGTCAGTGCCAGAGCGGCTCAGGGCGAATGGAGCCGAGATATTTAGGGGAGTTTTTGGGGTAGCACCGAATGTGGTAGAATACTGGCTAAAGGCGGTCGAAAGGATCATGGACGACTTAGACTGTACTGCTGAGGAAAAGCTGAAGGGTGCTATTTCTTTACTTCAGGATGAAGCCTACCAGTGATGACTCACTATCAGAGAGGGTACTCCAGCAGATCGAGTAGACTGGAGTTACTTTAAAGTATAGTTTGAAGGAAAGTATGTTGGAGCTAGCTACGTGGACGCGCAGAGGAAAGCGTTTCTGAACCTAGTACAATGGGGTAAGTCAGTAGCGGAATATGAGGCAGAATTCTTAAGGCTAAGTCGATATGCAAGAGGGATTGTTGCTACTGATTACGAGCGCTGTGTGAGGTTTGAGGATAGACTGCGAGATGAGCTGCGAGTACTGATAGCTCCTCATCAGGAGAGAGACTTTGCTACTTTGGTAGAGAAAGCTCGGATAGCCAAAGAGGTCAAGCGGACTGAGAGGCAGAACAAGGATAAGGATAGAGGTCGGAACAAGAGAGGTTTTGGATCATCACGGTCTTCTGGAGGCTTTCAGAAGAGACCGATGGTTAAAAATTTTGTTCGTGTTTCTATGCCAGCTGCTGGAAATCAGGACCGTCCGTGTGCTCGATGTAGAAGGTTTCATGTTGGCGAGTGCTGGGGACGGGATCGGGAGTGTTTTAGGTGTAAGTCTAAGTCTCATCTGATTAAAGATTATCCTCAGGATCCGAATAGGGCTCGAACAGTAGGTCCGGGGTATGTGTAACTAGGAAGAGGTGGTCAGCAGGTGTCAAGAGGCGATGGTCTGAATCGTGGAGGAAATGGTGTTGGCCGAGGTCGGGGAGCACCAGGCTGAAGTTCAGGGAGTTCAGATGCAAGGCAGCCAGGGTTGGTGTATGTAGCCAGACGTCGTGAAGAAAGAGATGCACCAGATGTTATCACGGGTACGTTCCTTATTTATGGGTTACCCTTTATGGCTTTAATTGATGTTGGGTCAACTCATTCGTACATTGCTAGTGTGGTGTCTGGAACTTTGGGTGTGAACTCTGAAATTGTCTCTAGGAAGATGACTATACTTAGTCCCTTAGGGCAATCTGTAGTGGTAGATAAACTCTTTAGAGACGTGCCTTTAGAAGTTCAGGGGGTAGTGTTTCCAGTTGACTTAATGGAGCTGCTGTTCGGGGAATTTGACCTGATCTTAGGGATGGATTGGCTAGTAAGGTATCGTGCGAATCTGGACTGTGCTGCTAAGTGCATGTCGTTGAGGACTCTCGAGGGAAATAAAGTTACGGTGATAGGTGAAAGGAGGGACTACCTGTCCAACGTAGTGTCTGCTCTTAAAGCAGAAAAGATGGTGAAGAAGGGATGCTTGGCTTTTCTGATGTTCGTTAGTGCCTTGGATGTTAAGGAAACAACTGTGGGTGAGGTCAGGACAGTGAAGGAGTTTGTGGATGTTTTTCCGGAAGAACTTCCAGGGTTGCCTCCAGATCGTGAGATGGAATTTGGAATCGACTGCTTGCCGGGGCGACACAGTGCCAATCGCAATCGCCCGCATGTGATGGCACCAAAAGAGTTGGTTGAGCTTAAAGCCCAGATCCAAGAGTTGCTAGATCGTGGGTTTATTCAACCCAGTGTGTCTCCATGGGGAGCACCGGTCTTGTTTGGGAAGAAGAAGGATGGATCTATGCGGATGTGCACAGATTATCGCCAGTTGAATAAGCTGACAATTAAAAACAAGTATCCTTGCCGAGGATAGATGACTTGTTTGATCAGCTTAAAGGGGCTGCGGTGTTTTCAAAGATTGATCTAAGGTCTGGATATCACCAGCTAAAGGTGAAGGAAGCAGATATCCATAAGACAGCTTTCCGGACTCGATACGGACACTATGAATTCCTTGTAATACCGTTCGGGTTAACGAACGCTCCAGCAGCGTTCATAGATATGATGAACCGAGTATTCCAATGCTACTTGGATCAATTCATCGTAGTGTTCATAGACGACATTCTGGTGTATTCTAAGACGAAGGTAGAGCATGATAAGCATCTTCAGGTGGTGCTGCAACTTTTAAGGGAGAAGAAGTTGTACACCAAGTTTAGCAAGTGTGAATTCTAGTTAGGGGAAGTTACTTTTCTAGGTCATGTAGTATCGGCGGAAGGAATAAGGGTGGATCCTCGGAAGATTGAGGCAGTGTTGAATTGGAAACAACCTAAATCAGTGGCAGAGATCCGCAGTTTCTTGGGGTTAGCAGGCTATTATAGAAGATTTGTTGAGGGTTTCTTTTCAATAGCGGCACCATTGACAAAGTTGTTGAGGAAGGAGGTACCATCCATATGGACAGATAAGCAGCAGGAGAGTTTCGAGAAGTTGAAAAAGGTTTTAACAGAGGCTCCAGTCTTAATTCAGCCTGTGGCAGGGAAAGATTTTGTGGTGTATTGTGATGCTTCTCACGCGGGGTTGGGATGTGTACTGATGCAGGAAGGGAAGGTTGTTGCTTATGCGTCTCGACAGTTAAGGACACATGAGGTTAACTATCTGACACATGATTTAGAATTAGCTGCGGTGGTCTTTGCTCTAAA
Source organism: Gossypium bickii (assembly GCA_025503065.1). Lineage (NCBI taxonomy): Eukaryota > Viridiplantae > Streptophyta > Magnoliopsida > Malvales > Malvaceae > Gossypium > Gossypium bickii. Next base: position 25,326,863 of record CP106714.1, on the reverse strand, counting down.
GGTGTGGAGGCATTATCTATATGGAGAAAAGTCGGTAATCTACACGGACCATAAGAGTTTGAAGTATCTATTGACGCAGAAGGAGTTGAACCTAAGATAGCGAAAGTGGGTGGAGCTGCCGAAGGATTACGACTGTTCAATCGAATACCACCCAGGTAAAGCGAATGTGGTGGCGGATGTGCTAAGTCAGAAAGTGGTATCGGATCTAAGGGCGATGTTTGCGCATTCTAGTCTCTATGACGACGGGAGTCTGTTAGCGGAGTTGCAGGTAAAGCCGATATGGTTAAGTCAGGTTAAAGAGAAACAATTGGTGGACGATGTTCTGAGTGCTAAGCTTGCACAGGTTCAGAGTGGAGGAGTGGAGGACTACAGTGTGAAGGACGATGGGGTTTTGTGCTTCCATGGTAGGGTCTGTAGGCCGAAAGATGAGGAGCTAAGGCAGAGAATTCTTTGGGAATCGCATAATAGCCCTTACGCTATGTTTCCTTGGGGAAGTAAGTTGTATAGGGATCTAAGGGATCAGTTTTGGAGGCCTGGATTGAAGCGAGAGGTTACGGAATTCGTAGGAAAGTGCTTGATGTGTCAGCAGGTCAAAGCTGAACACCAAGTACCATCGGGATTGCTGCAACCAGTGAAGATTCCGCAGTGGAAGTGGGAGAGAATCACCATAGATTTCGTTAGTGGACTTCCTCTTACGCCGACTAAGAAGGACTCAGTTTGGGTGATTGTGGATCGGTTGACAAAGTCCGCTCACTTCATACCTGTTCGGGTTGATTACTCTTTGCAGAGGTTGGCAAAGCTGTATGTAGCAGAGATCGTGAGGCTGCAGGGAGTGCCGATGTCGATTATATCGGATAGGGATCCTAGGTATACGTCGAGGTTCTAGAGGGCGTTGCATCAGGCTTTGGGCACCAGATTGGATTTTAGTACTACCTTTCATCCGCAGACGGATGGCCAGTCTGAAAGGGTGATTCAGGTGTTAGAGGATATGTTAAGGGGATGTGTTATCGACTTCAGGGGCAGTTGGGAGGAAGTCTTGCCTTTGGCAGAATTCGCTTACAACAACAGTTACCAAGCAAGTATTTAAATGGCGCCGTATGAAGCGTTGTATGGGTGGAGGTGTCGGACTCCTACTTGTTGGACAGAACTTGGTGAACGTCATGTTTTAGGGCGTGAGGTAGTGGCAGAGTCAGAAGAGAAGGTTAAGATGATTCGAGCACGATTGAAGGAGGCATCTGATAGACAAAACCCGTATGCGAACCTTAAGCGGAAAGAAATAGACTTTGCAGTGAGTGATCAAGTGCTTCTTAAGGTTTCACCGTGGAAGAAGGTGATGAGATTTGGGCGCAAGGGTAAGCTGAGTCCCAGGTTTATAGGACCTTATCGGATTATAAAGTGAGTGGGGCCAATGGCGTATCAGTTAGAATTGCCTTCAGAGTGAAAGTAGATGCATGATGTGTTTCATGTTTCGATGTTACGTTGGTACCGATCAAATCCATCGCACGTGGTTCCTATTGAAGAAGTAGAGTTGAGGACAAATTTGTCTTACGAGGAAGAACCGATTCAAATCTTAGAGCGGGATGTGAAAGTCTTGCGGAGGAAATCAGTTCCTCTAGTCAAGGTGTTATGGCGTAATCACGGATCGGAAGAAGCTTCGTGGGAGCCGGAGGAAGCAATGCGACAGCAATACCCTCACTTGTTTTGACCAGGTAATTTCGAGGCCGAAATTAGTTTTAAAGGGGGTAGAACTGTAACATCTGGGATTTAGGGGTTGTGCGTTTTAATTCATAATTCATGTGATAGTGTGCTTTGTGTGTTGTTTGTATGTGTTTGGGGGTTTTTGGAACCTTAGGGAGTTGGTAGGAGCCTTAATGTAATTTTGGGTTGATCCTGGTTGAGGGAGAGCTAAGGCAGCTAGGCCTTAAGGGAAATTAATGTGGAGAATAGGACACAAATAACCTAGTGGCAGAGTGGTAAGGGAGGTGCCACTTAGAGCATGAGGGAGTGACGCCTTAGGGAGCTTAAAGGGGACAAGGTTCGAGCTGCTAAGGCAGCATTTTGGCATTTGTTTTTGCGTCAGGAGGAGGGGAGAGTTGGATTCAGCTATGGCATTAAAAAAGGGGGTTTTAACTGAGTCAAATTATTTTAAATGTGTGGCAAGGAGAAGGGATGAGATTGGACTTAATTTGAACTCATTTGAAAGAGTGAAGTTGAGAGAAAATAGGAGAAAAACAAGGGATAGAGAGTGAGGTTGAGGTGTTGGCCGATTGTGGGACTCTAGGAGAGGTGTATAATTGGTTTTGAAGTACGGTAGGGGGTGTGCCGAAATTTAGTCCTCTCTTTTCCCTTTAGTGTCGTTCTTTTTGTTAAAAATGTCACCTAGTTTCGGCTCTCATATTCTTTTGATTCTTGACCGAAACTCCAAAGACCATTAGGGTCATTTGTGTTTCTTTCTTCTTCTCCTCTATTTGCTCTCTTGGCCAAATCTATATCTCTTTCCCAACTTCCTTCTTTTCTCTTGGTTAGCCGGAATTTCTTTCTCATTCTCCCTATTGCCGAAACTTCTTCAACCCCAACTCTTCTTTTCTTTCTCTCCATAACTCTCAATAGCTGAACCTCTATTGAACCTTTCCACCACTTTTTTTCTTCTCTTCTTTTCTTCAAAGCCGAAAGTACCATAGGCTGGAATCTGCTCCAATCGATTCCCAATAGTGGGTAAGAGATTGCTTTTAATCGTTTTCCTTCTTCTATCTCTCTTGATTGCCGAAAGTTGAAGATCTAACTCCATTTCTCTGTTATGGCCGAATCCATGAAAGGTGATATCGGGATTTCTGTAGGCTGACGTTAGAGGAGCAGAGATCCTTCGGGAATTGAATGATCAAGGTAAGCATGATGTACCGTTAGGCCGAAGGCCATTTACGTGGGTTCATTAAAATATTAGAATTGAATCTAACATAGACTATGTAGGGATTTCGACATCTCCAAAGACAAGGGATATTTTCGGGAGTTAGTCGACTGTGCCAAAAAGGTGTGTGGTTATCGAACTGATCTCCTGTTGTTTGTATTTTTTGTTATATATATATATGCGTATATGATATGTATGATAGCCGGAAGTAATGGCTGAGATGGTGGCTACCCATGGTGGGTATTCGGCTAACCAGGTCAATATTTGTGATATCAATTTACCGGTGGTATATGTGTGAAATTGTGGTAAGCATGTGATGTATACTCATTTAAAAGTTATTCTGTCATGATATATATATGCATGGGGATTGGGATATGATTATTGAAGGACAGGGTGTACATATTTATGTACGTGGTCTGATGTTAGCCTTGAGCTACATCGGCGCTTGATGTTGGCTATGTGCTTCATCAAGGAGGGGTGTTGGCTATGTGCCATATCGTGGGCGGATGATAGTTGTGTGCATCACCGTGGATTGAGGATGACCCTGAGTCACCTTGTAGATACAGATATGTGGGGTCACTTAGGTGATCGGTGGCTATGCCACGGCCTTGGGCAGCATGTCTGCCAAGGAGGTGTGTAGCGGTTGGAGGGTGATTTAGTAATCCCCTGGTGTGTGCGGCAGGTACGGGGGTGTGTAGCGGATGGACACTAGGTTGGGTTGGGATTCATTTTGCATGATTGTTTATGTGGACTGTGTGGAGGTGAGCCAAGCCCATTTGTGAAGGCATGTGAAATAATTACACACTGAGTCGGTTTGACTCACCCTATTTTTTTCAAAACAATGCAGGTGATACATGATTCTTGGACCGGGCTGGAGCGGATACGAGGTGGCCATGCTGAAGATGTTTTTATTTTTATTTATTTCACGCACTTTATATTCTCAGTACTTTTGAATAAATATTTATTATAATAAGGGCCACTTAAAGTATTTGGGAATTTTTATTTTGTTTAAGTTGGATTGACGATCAAGTTAGTATTTGGGAATGTTTTATTTTTTAAAAAAAAAACAATCTACATCTTAAAAACTTATATTAAAGTTTTAAATCTGGGAATTCGTAATAACAAAAATTTTTCTTAAAGTTTCAAAGGTACAATGTTTTTATAAATGACGGAAAATTATTATGTTTCCACCCTTATGTCAAATTTTTTTCAAGCTTTTTCCCCCGTAGCATTCTAAATTCGGCTGTGGTGTTTGGGCCGGGTTTGGTGTGTTACAACAATATTAATATGTATTCAATCACCTATTCAACCATGAACTCAATTCTCTCATATGTTTGATGCATTTCAGTTTCTGAACATATTTGTATTGATACATATCTATTTCTCACCATTTCATATCCTCGATATACCCATTGAACCATTTGGAATAATATAGGATACTCGAGAATCTCGCACCCTAAGTACCAATATATATAGCTGAAGCTATCTCAATAAGCTATCTCAATACTTCTGAATCTCAGACCGAAATGTACCCGTCGCTTTTAGGTCAAATCGAGCATGAAGTGGTTTTGGGACCACAAATTTGAAGTTAAAATATTTATTTTATTATTTTATTAAGGTTTACAGCATGATCTAATTACTGTGTGAAAGTTTCATAAAGAAATTTTACTGTTTGAATGTTTAATTCGGTAAAAAGGACTAAATCGCGTAAAGCGTAAAACTTGTGTTCTATTAGCTAAAAGTGTCAAATAGCTATAGAACATTAAAGTGAAGGTCCTTAAGTGATAAATAGATCAGTTCTATGTTAGTGGATGTTAATGGGTTGGCATAAATGAAAATTTGAATTTATTTTAAGGTTAAAATGGTAAATGGTTAATAAATGTTATAATAAAGAAAACCAAAATTTCTTTTTATATTATCATCATCTTCTTTAGCCGAATTTGGCAAGAAGAAAAGAAGAAATTCTAGGTTTTCTATTTGGCCTTGATAAATTCTTAAATTAATGTACGATTTTTGCTCAGTTTTTAATGATTTCTACGTTTTTGAGATCGTTGCTTTGTATACGAGCTAGCCCATGCCTTAATTTTTGAATTTGTTCATGATTTTGTGAAGTGCCATTGTTGAATATTTGAGTTATTTGATGTTTGATGATGAATTTTGATAATTGTTAATAGTTAAACTAGTTTTGAAAAGTGATTTTTTGACAAAAATGTCAAAAAATGATTAATTTGTAAAAATGTAAAATGTGGCGATTAAAAGTGTGAAATAATGAAAGATATGGGCTGCTAGGAGTCCCTATGAAATTTGGCTAGGCATGGGTAGGTACTAAATTGCATGAATTTGCAATTTTATGAGATAAGGAATAAATTGCAAAAATTGAAAAGTATAGGGGCAAATGTGTAAATTTGCCAAAATATGAATTATGGACTAGATCGAATTGATTGAATGCTGAATGTACTGAATTTGATAATATATAGATCAAGATAAGCCGAGATCTAGTTTGGATCGGGGAAAAGGAAAGATCGACGAATAGCCGATAGTTTTTATCCGAGCAATACGAGGTAAGTTCGTATAATTAGAATCGAACTTTTATATATTTGTAAATATTTGAAATGAAGGTTTGTGTTTGAGTAATTGATATACTTCAAATACAAATGCCTTATTGATATAGTTTAATGGTTACCGAGCCCCGTTTGAACTATATAAATTCATAGGACACGTGTGACATGTCACTAGGGTTACTGTTTTGGTCGAGCTCCTGCATTTGTTGCAGACTCACCAGAGCTCGTATGAGCTTACTAATATATTAGCTCATAAGAGCTTACTATTTTCAGCTCATTGGAGCTTACCATTTTAGCTTGTATGAGCTTACTGTTCAGCTTGATAGAGCTTATCGTTTCAGCTCAATAGAGCTTATTGTTCATCAGCTAAGGAGGAGCTTACCGATCATGACTATAAAGAGCAGAAATGATAATGAATTGACAGATTACTGTTATGTATCACCCGAGTATCCTTTGGAGTTCTAATAGTTTCAACGTGCATAAATTATGTTCATACGAATGAGTATTCTTATTGAATGGATTATTGGTTATATGATTCAGAATGAAATGTTGAGTTCTAGTTATATTAATTATTGAATTGTGATAATGGATGATTTCATGTATTAACATGTCTAACCTATGTATGAATGCTTGTGATAGGCATTTGGAAATTGTATGGAGTGTACTTTAGTTATTTGCTTTGATTATGCATAAATGCCAAAGTTAATTCTAAATTATACGGGCTTACTAAGATATAAAGCTTACTTTGTTTCTTTTTCTATGTTTTATAGAGGTTTGTTAGCTCGCTCGTTTCGGACAAGTCGGAGTTGTACATCATACTATCCAATTTCTGATTGGTACTTTTGAAATAATTGTAAATATATCATGTATAGGCTAGTTTAAATGGTGATAATTATGGTTACTTGAGAATTATTTTTTTGGTATATTTTGTGTATAAGTTAAGCCATGTGATTTGGCTTATTTTAGTACTATGTTTTGGTTGTGTATAAGTATGCAATTATGGTATGTTTTGGGCAAGGAATTGATGGAATGACAATGTGCAAAAGATGTCTTGTTATGTAGTTGATATATGAATGGATTATGCATGATATTTATTGGGTAATTTAATACTCAATTGAATTGGTATATTATGTGTATGAAATGTTATGAAATGATTGCCAATTGGGTTATGAAATGAGGTCATTTATGCTTGTGAATGCTTATGTGTATAGGGTGGCAAATGGCTTTGTGAATAGCCTATTTTTGTCCACATGAGCAGGGACACGGGCGTGTGTCTCAGCCGTGTATGACACACGGTCATGTTGCACAGTCGTGTGCCCCCTGGTGTTGAAATTGAATTGAAGTTAGTATGCTCCACACGGTCTCACACACGGGCGTGTGACTTGTCGTGTGGTACAAGTCAGTATATCCTCTAAATGGCACACGGACTAGCACACGGGCGTGTGACTTGGTCGTGTTGATAAGTCAGTATACCCTACAGTTTTGGCACGGCTTGATACACAGGCGTGTGTGGCTATTTCGAAGGGCACACGGGCTAGAAACACGGGCGTGTGGTTGGCCCTGTGATCCAAGTCAGTATCCTCTCCAGTTTTCACACGGTCTGGCACACGGGCATGTCCTCGGCCGTGTGACACAAGTCAGTATGTATGCCTTGTTTCCACACGGTCTAAGACACAAGCATGTCTACTAACCGTGTGATGCACACGGCCAGTTCACACGGGCGTGTGATATTTGAAATGTTGAAATTTTTCTAAGTTTCCAAAATTTTCATATGTTACCGATTTAGTCCCGAATGCATGATTTAAGCTTTGTATGCTAGATTTATGTACATATTGGATGTGAATGAATAATATTTATTGAAATGAGATGATATTTGATAATTGATTGTTCTGAACTGAGTTACAAGACCGGTAAAGCCTCTTAACATATTCTGGCGACAGTCACAGTTTAGGGGTGTTACACGCACCCTAAGTGCCAATATATATAGCCAAAGCTATCTCAATAAATCTTGCATCGAAGTGTCAATACATAGTTGAAGCAATCTCAATAATGCTCACTCTCGAGCTGTCAACGGATCTACTCACACAAGCTGACGAGAATCCACAACACATGCTGGATAATTCAGCCACCGGTAGGACGTACAGACCAGCACCCAAACAATAAGAACTCCTAATGACATGTCATTCATATCCTAATCTATTTCTAAGGTTCAACTGGGATTGCCAATGCCAAATCTTTGTCAAATAAGTCTGCAATGTCGTAATCACAATTTATGCGATATCAAAGCATTTAAAATATAATTATAACAAAGCTTATTACATACGAACTTACATCGAATACAAAAATACTAAAACGGGTCGATTAGTCCAAAACCTTGTTCTTTTCTCGATCTAAGTCCGTATTTCTCTTTTCTTGATCTAAATGTAATCAAAATTAACTTATTTAATAATCTCTTTATTCAATTTAATTTAAAATTCACTTTAAGGAAAATTTACATTTTGGCCCCTAACATTTCAACATTTTTACAATTTAGTCCCAATTTCATAAAATCACAAATTCATGCAATTCAACCACAACCCATGCTATCCAAATTTCAATTAGGTCCCTAGCAGTCCATATTTTTCATTTATTTCACAATTTAACCATAAAAATTACACATTTCATAATTTAATCCCTAATTGGACATTTCACTAAAAATCACTTAACAAATGTTGTTTATCTAACAACAACCATGCACTTTCTATTATTAAACATCAAAACACATTCTCACTCATCAATGGAAAAACTCTAAATCTTTAATAGTTTCACAAATTAGTCCCTGGGCTAGCTAGATTAAGCTGTAACGATCTCAAAAACATAGAAATCATTAAAAACGAGACAAAAACCATACCTAAATGAGCTATACAACTTTGGCCGAATGAAAAACCTAACTATTGTGTTTCTTCTCTTCTAATTTCGGTTGAGAAGGATATAAAAGATGATAAAATGGTTTTGTTTTAATTTAATTAAACATTAATAATCAATTTACATATTTAACCTTTAAAATACTTAATATTTACACCAAAAACCAAGCCACTATCCTCCGCCAACTCTCAAATGGGTTAATTACTACATAAGGACCTCTACTTTAAGATTCTATAGCCATTTGATACCTTTAACTATTAGAATATCACTTTTAAATTTTACGCGATTAAGTCCTTTTTATCAAACTAACCATTCAAACAATAAAATTTCTTAAAGAAATTTCCACACAATCATTCTATCATGCTATAAATCTCGAAATAATAATAAAATAATTATTTTGACTTCAAATTTGTGGTCCTGAAACCATTGTTTTGATTCGACTAATAACAACTGTTACAACTCTCCCCCTTCAGGAATTTTCGTCCCTGAAAATCTTACTAGAAAAGAGGTTAGGGTATTGTTTTCTCATAGCTTCCTTAGGCTCCCACGTAGCCTCTTCTACACCGTGCTGTTGCCACAAAACCTTCACCAAAGCTATGTGTCTATTTCTTAATTCTTTAACCTCTCGAGCTAAAATTCTGATCTGTTCTTCGTTATACGATAAATCAGGTTGAATTTCAATCTCCACCAAAGAAATAACATATGTTGGATCTGATCTATATCGTCGCAACATCGATACATGAAACACGTTGTGGATCTTTTACAACTCTGATGGTAACGCTAGCCTATATGCCACTAGTCCTATTCTTTCAATGATCTTATACGGCCCGATGGAACACAGACTCAATTTGCCTTTATGACCAAAACGAAGGATCTTTTTCCACAAAGATACTTTCATGAACACTCTATCACTGATTTGAAATTCAATATCTTTACGTTTCAAATGCGCATATGATTTCTATCGATCTGAAGCTGCTTTAAAACTGTTGCGAATTACATTCACTTTATCTTCAGTCTCTGTGATCAAATCGATCCCGTGAATCTTTTTCTCACTAAGTTCAGTCTAGTATAACGAAGTTCAGCTTTTACGACCATACAAAGCTTCATACGGTGCCATTTTAATGCTCAATTTAAAACTATTGTTATAAGTGAATTCACCCAATGGCAAATATTACTCCCAATTGCCTTCTAATTCTAAAACACAACAACAAAGCATATCTTCGAGAATTTGATTCACTCTTTTAAACTGACCATCGGTTTGCGGATGAAAAGCGATGCTAAAGTTCAACCGTGTAACCAGACCTTCTTGTAATTTCTTCCAAAATCACAATGTAAACCTCGGATCTCTATCCAAAATAATCAAAATTGGCACCCCGTGTAATCTAACGATCTCTGAGATGTATAGTTCAGCCAATTTATCAAGCGAATAATCAATACGTATCGGAATGAAATGTGCAGATTTCATCAGTCGATCAATGACAACCCAAATAACATCTTTCTTCTTCGGAGACAGGGGTAATCTCGATACGAATCCATCGTAATTCTATCCCATTTCCATTCTGGTATCATCACAGGCTGTAGCAATCCCGAAGGCACCCGATGCTCAGCTTTAACTTGCTGACAAACCAAACATCTCGACACAAAATATGAAATGTCTCCTTTCATACCCGACCATCAATACAACTATTTCAAACCATTGTACATTGTAGTACTCCCCGGGTGAACAGACAAACAACTACTGTGTGCTTCGTGCAAAATTTTCTGAATGAGGTTGAAATTCTTTGGTACACAAATTTTATTTTGAAACATTAAACAATCATCGGATCCAATCTGATAGTCTGAATCACTAGTCTACTCACATTGCACTCTTTTAGCTTCCAACTCGTGGTCGCACTTTTGAGCTTCACAAATCTATTGAAGAAATGCCGGTCTAACTTTTAATTCTACTAAAATCAAACCATCATCAGAAAAAGTTAACCGTGTACTTATCGTGTACCACCCCAAACCCGGCCAACACACCACAACCGAATCTGGTATGTTACGGAGTGAAAACATTTTGAAATCATAAGTTTGTCAGATAATTTTTAAAGAAGACTTTTTTATTGCTTTAGGGTTTAGAAAACTCAGTAATGAGGTTGAGGTCGTTTTAGTAGACGTTGTAATATTTAGAAAACTCGCGATTGAAAACCCATTTGTTACTGCCATTTTATAAAACATTGGTTACTTATTAAAAACTGAATGCGGTGAGTACAATCAAGTTTAAAACCATTTGCCTTTAAGGTGATTTGAAAATTAGAGTTATAAAAACATCCAAGTTACCTTATCATTGTGTGAACTTTGTTACCCGATGGTAACAGTTGAAAACCCGAAGAGATATAGTTTTGAAAACATTGATTTTTACCGGTTCTTGAACAATTCGGTATACCCAACATATATATAATATAATCAAAATAAAAGCAAATAATAAAATCCAAAATTAAACTTAGCGGCCTTATTTCAAAACCAAAACCAAATTTAAGGTAAATAAATAAACCGAAATAATAAGTTAAAGTCAAAAACTCGAAAACCAATTTGCATGGCCACCTCGAGTCCTCCCCGACTCCATATCCGCAATCTAAACCTCATCTGCAAAATATAAGGGAAGGGGTGAGTCACCGAGACTCAGTGTATAAATCCCCAACCCGATAATTCAACCACTTACACAGCTCATTAGCAAAACATGCAAATCATGTAACCCCACAACCTAACCATCTGATCTCCTTTATCTACCCCGTGTGGTCAAAACCACTGGTGGTCAAAACCACTGGTGACCGAAGTCACAAATATATCGATGTGGTCAAAACCACTGGTGACCATAGTCACAAATCAAGTGATGGGGCCACCCCATCATGTGGTCAAAACCACTGATGACAATCCCGTAATAATCATGTAGGGCCAACCCACTGTGGTACCAAACCACTGGGACGAGTCACAATATCCATATGTGGTCAAAACCACTGGTGACCGTAGTCACAAATATCATAAATGTGGTCAAAACCACTGGTGGTCAAAACCACTGGGACTTAGTCACAAATAATAATAATGTGGCCAAAACCACTGGTGACCGTAGTCACAAATCAAATGATGGGGCCAACCCATCTTGTGGTTAAAACCACTGGTGACAGTCCAAATAAATCATCCCCCTCCTCTCGTCAATCCTATCATCATGCTCATGTCATACGTGTCATAATATCATGTAATCATACAATAGCGCATAGCATAGCATTTAACAATAACATGATGATATATATCAAAAATCACATAACAGGGGACTTACCCGGAATCCAAGCTCATGCCCACAAGGCAAAATCACTAAATCCAATAGTTATAATAGTAACATAATAAGCATATTGTACTAATAAAGTGTGTAAGCATTACACACCTGACTATTCGTAAATCTAGCGAATCCCGAAACTACGCAAACTAACGAGATCCCGGACGTTACTCTCTCTTACAATCGGCCAGCATTAGCTAGTAACTAAAAAGCCTCTTCGGTACAAATAGAAATCCCGAAGGATATGCCGCCCAAATGTAGCACTTACCTTAAGCCGATTTGGTTTCCAACCAAATCCCGAAACCACATGATGATCTCCCTTGTAATCCGCTAAACCTTAATACACACAAATGGTTAGCCTTCGGCTTTTGAACGATTAAGAAACGGGTATTGAGATGTTAAACCCCTTACCTAGATCGACCATCAAATCCTGAAGGCTCCCTGTATTCGGTTATAGCCCTCCCTACAATCGGTTTCATCATTCCATTTAGAGTCCAAAGGCCATTCGGCCATAATCATAAATCCAAAAGAGTCTGTCACCACCTTACCTTAATGACGGATTCAGCTTCTGAACACCAAGGATCTGCACCCCCTATTGGTGTTAGGAGTTTCGGCTATCAACATGAAACGAAACGATGTTTAGAATATAGATCTATGCTAAAGAGAAACATAGAAGAGAAATCACTTACCCAAAAGATTCGGCTATGACTAAAAAGATGAGAACTTGATTTCAGCACTTCAACGAAGGCTAAATCATGTGAGAAGAGAAAGGGGAATCACTAGGAGCATTCGGCCAAGAAGAGAACAACCCGGTTTCGGCTTTTTGAACCAAATAATAATAATAGAAGAAGAAGAATAATGCAGTGAAGAAGAAGGGTTCGGCAAAGGAGAAAACACAAGGAAAGAGGGGTTTAAGAGCCAAGCATTCGGTCGAAGCACTTGATGGAAACAAAAGAGAACAAATGAGGCTTTCGGCTTCCAAGATAGAAGAGATAGAGAAGATGAATGAAATAGAAAAGAAGGGTTTCGGCAATATAGGATAACCAAAGAGAATCGAAAAGAAAAGAGGAAGGTTGGCTATTTGAGTTTCGGCTTTGAGCAAAAAGAAGAAGAGAAGATGCAAGCAAGTTTCGGCTCTTTCAAGCAATAACAACGATGATTCAGCCAAGCACTCCCCCCCAATTACCGAATGTAGAAAAGAAAATAGTGCAAAAGAAACTTCGGTTTGACCCTAAACAAGAATAAGAAGACTCACCCAAGAAGCAACCGAACCCACACCAAAATGCCGAAATTCACCTCCAAGCCACTCAAATTCGGCACACCCCCAAACTCTACTCCAAAACTGATTGCACACTTCCCCCAAATCACCTTACCAAATTTGGCTGAACACCCCCTTCCCCAGAGTTCAAATTCGACCAACTCCCTTCAAATGAGTTTGAAAATATTCAAACTCCTAAATTTCCTCCCCTCCATCAATTCAAATCTGTTTGACCCCTTCCATCCTTATCTTCCAGAGTCCATCCTGAGCACTCCACTCCTTGCTTGTGGCGTCAAAAATAAAGACACAAAGGGGGATTTCTGCAGCTCGAACCAAGGTCCTCCTTGCTCCCTGTGGCGTCACCTCCTCCAAGCCTTAAGTGGCGCCTTCTTGCCACTCTACCAAGGCATCTCTTGTGTCTAAAACCTCACATAAATTCTTTTAACCCCTTATTCTCCTAGCTCCTTCTTCTTAAATACCCAAAACAAAATTTTAAGCCCTAACCCAGGCCTAACCTAGGGTCATGCCTAGACCCTAAAACATATCAAACAAACACAGTAGACATACCTTCACATGCAAACATATGCCAAATGCAGAGATCCTGATTTAAGGATATTACAGTTCTACCCCCTTAAAATAATTTCGGCCTCGAAATTACCTGGTCAGAAGAGTTGAGGGTATTGCTGTCGCATCACATCATCTGGCTCCCACGTGGCCTCCTCCATGCCATGGTTCCGCCATAATACCTTCACCAGGGTTACTGACTTCCTACACAGAACTTTGACATCCCGATCCAAAATCTGTATCTGCTCCTCCTCAAAAGACAAATCAAGACTCACCTCTATCTCCTCAATTGGTACAACATGAGACGGATCCGATCGATATCGCCTAAGCATAGAAACATGAAAGACGTCGTGAATCTGACTTAACTCTACTAGTAACTTGAGCTGATAAGCTACCGGTCCCACTCGCTTCAACACTGTATATGGCCCGATGAACCTAGGGCTTAGCTTGCCCTTCCGACCAAATCTCAACACCTTTTTCCAAGCGATACCTTCAGAAAAACCTTATCACCCACTGCATACTCAATATCCCTGCGTTTAAGATCAGCGTAAGATTTCTGCCTGTCTGACGCTTCCTTAAGATGAGCCCGAATAACCTTAACTTTATCCTCTGTTTCAGCCACCAACTCCGGACCCAACTCTGCCGTTCACCCAATTCTGTCCAACACATCGGAGTACGACATTTCCGTCCATAAAGTGACTCATATGGCGCCATCTGAATACTCGCTTGATAACTATTTTTATAAGCGAACTCTAATGGCAGATACTCCTCCCAACTACCACTGAAATCCAGAACACAGCCCCTTAACATGTCCTCTAGAATCTGGATTACCCTCTCAGACTGTCCATCAGACTGTGGATGAAAAGCCGTGCTAAAAACCAACCTTGTACCTAAGGCCTGATGCAAAGCTTTCCAGAACCTCGACGTAAACCTGGGATCCCTATCCGAAATAATTGACACAGGCACTCCATGCAACCGTACTATCTCCGCCACATACAACCTAGCTAACTTCTGAAGCGAATAGTCTGAAATGAGCCGATTTAGTCAGACGATCCATAATTACCCAAACTGAGTCCTTCTTCCTAGGCGTAAGGGGAAGCCCACTGACGAAATCCATCGTAATCCTTTCCCACTTCCATCGGGATCTTTCTGCCGGCCGCAATGTACTGATGGCAAATCGATGCTCGGCTTTAACTTGCCGGCATGTCAAACACTTGCCCACAAACTCGCCATTTCACGATTAAGACGACCACCGTAATCGCTCCTCAAATCACGGTACATCTTACTGCCTCCAGGATGCATAGCATATGGGCTGCTATGAGCTTCCAGAAGAATCTGCTGTCTCAATTCGACGCCCTTAGGCATACATACCTTCCCTTGAAAACACAGTACTCCACCACTATCCAAGTTGTAACCCTCAGATTCACCATTCTGCACTTGTAACCTCCGAGCACTCAAAGCCTCATCTGTCAGCTGTTTCTCCTTAACCTGATCAATCCAAGACGGCTTCACTTGCAATTCTGCCAAAAGACTCCCATCATCATAAAGACTAAGGTGAGCAAACATCGCTCGCAAGTCCGCTACCACCTTACGACTCAACGCATCAGCTACTACGTTAGCCTTACCTGGATGGTACTCAATCGAACAGTCGTAATCTTCCAACAATTCGATCCACCTTCGCTGCCTCAAATTTAAATCCTTCTGAGTCAAGAGGTACTTCAGACTCTTATGATCCGTATACACTATCGACTTCTCCCCATACAAGTAATGCCTCCAAATCTTCAAGGCGAAAACCACTGCAGCCAACTCCAAGTCATGTGTCAGATAGTTACCTTCATGAGGCCTCAACTGCCGAGATGCATACGCTACCACTTTTCCATCTTGTATCAGCATACACCCTAAACCAGTATGTGATGCATCACAGTAAACCGTGAATTCCTTCCCTGCCTCAGGCTGAATCAAGACTGGAGCTTCAGTTAGAATCTTTTTCAATTTGTCAAAACCCTCTTACTGTTTCTCAGTCCACATAAACGGAACCCCCTTCCTCAACAGCTTAGTCAACGGCGCTGTAATCAAGGAAAACCCTTCTACAAACCTTCAGTAGTATCCTGCCAAACCCAGAAAACTCCGAATCTCTGCAACCGACTTAGGTGGTTTCCAATCCAACACCGCCTTAATTTTTTGAGGATCCACCCTAATACCCTCAGCTGATACAACATGACCCAAGAAAGTTACCTCCTTAAGCCAGAACTCACACTTACTAAACTTGGCATATAATTGCTTTTCCTTCAGAATTTGTAGCACCACTCAAAGATGCGCGTCATGTTCCTCCTCAGATTTCGAGTACACCAAAATGTCGTCTATAAACACTACGACAAATCGGTCTGGATACAGCTGAAACACCCGATTCATCATGTCCATGAATGCTGCCGGCGTATTGGTCAAACCAAAAGGCATTACCAGAAACTCGTAGTGCCCATACCGAGTACGGAATACCGTCTTATGAATATCAGCCTCCTTCACTTTGAGCTAATGATAGCTCGACCTAAGGTCGATCTTAGAGAAGACCGATGCACCCTTGAGTTGATCAAACAAGTCGTCAATCCTGGGCAACGGATACTTGTTCTTAATCGTCAACTTATTTAGCTGGCGGTAGTCTATACACATCTGCATTGTACCATCCTTCTTCTTAACAAAAAGCACTACAGCTCCCCAAGGCGATACACTCGGTCGGATGAAACCTCTGTCCAACAACTCCTGAATCTGAGCCTTTAACTCCACTAATTCTTTCGGCGCCATCCTATATGGAGCAATAGATACTGGCGCGGTTCCGGGTAACAAGTCTATACCAAACTCAACCTCGCGGTCAGGAGGTAGACTCGGAAGTTCCTCAGGAAATACATCAGCAAATTCCCCTACAGTTTGGACATTCCCTACAGCTGCATCCTTAGCTTCCAAAGCACAGACATGCACCATAAATGCTTCACAAGCCTTCCTAACCATTTTCTTAGCCTTCAGCGCAGAGACCACATTAGATAAGTAATCTCTCCTATTACCTATCATCACCACCCCTTCACCTTCCATGGTCTTCAGCACCATGCGCTTAGCTGCGCAATCCAATCTAGCTTGATACTTAACTAGCCAATCCATCCCGAGAATCAGATCGAACTCCCCAAATGGTAGTTCCATCAAGTCAGCCAGAAACACGACCCCTTGAAGTTCTAAGGGTACATCTCTAAATAGTTTACGTGTTTCTACAGAGTGACCTAGAGGGCTTATCACAGTCATCTTCCTAGAAGAATCTCACAGTCCACTATGCTACTAGTAACATACGAGTACGTCGATCCAACATCAATTAAAGCATTATAAGGTACTCCAAAAATTAAGAACGTACCAGTTATGACATCCGATGCGTCGCCCTCTTCTCGACGCCTCGCAGCGTAGACCAACCCAGGCTGTCTCGCCTCTGTACCACCTGCACCTCTGCCCGGTGCTCCACGGCCTCTACAAAGCCATTACCTCCCCTGACTGAACCACGGCCCTCTGTGGCTGCTAATTATCCCTCTTAAACTATGCACGGTTTTAATCTTCAAACTGCAGCCTAGCTGATCTCTGTGGACAATCCCTAACTCGATGCCCCATCGATCCACACTTAAAGCATCCCCTGTTACCAGTCCAGCATTCTCCCGTGTGAGACTTTCAACACCGAGCACACCGTGGCGGCCATTGAGCATTAGTAGCAGCAGGCCTAGCAGCTTGATTCGGCCCACTATATCTAACCCTTTTCTGCTGATTCCCAGAAAACCCAGATGATCCCGAACTCCTTTTATTCCAACCCCTATCCTGATTCCGCCTTACAGACTATTTTACCCCCTCAGCAACCTTGGGTTTCTCCACTAAAACGGCAAACTCTCGTTCCTGCTGTGGGGCAATTATCATCCACAGCTCATCTCTCAGTCCATCCTCAAATCTGACACAGCGCTCATGCTCAGTGCCCACAATACCACGTGCATAGCGACTCAGCCGGAGGAATTCTGCTACGGTCTTATTACCCTGGACCAAATTCAAGAACGCCCTGCGCTTCGCATCAACATAGCTAGCCCCTATGTACTTCCTCTGATAGGCTGCACTAAAGAATTCCCAAGCGAGGTCATCCGCCATTGCTCCGTCCCTAACTGTGAGCCACCACTGGTATGACTCATCCCTCAGCAGAGATACTACCCCTTTTAGCTTCTCCTCAGCTGTAAAATCCAGGCCATCCATGATGTGTTCCGTCGCCTCCAACCAATATTCTGCTGTACTAGGTGCCACGCCAGATACACCTCTGAATACCTCCGCACCATTAGCTCTAAGTTGCTCGGTCACAGATTTCTGAGCTCCTGTTCCAACGCCTGCACTCGCAACCCTTTCCAGCACTCACAGCACAGCCTGCGACACTACATCATTACCACCCGTCTGATCCTGATATTCCGCGCCCACAGCTGGCGGTGGTGGCACCTCATTTTTCGAACCATGTCCGGACCCTACTGGTTCCAAGACCGTCATCCTACCTCTACCTCGTCCATGAGTGTTACGCCCACGTCTACGTGCACTCATATCTACCGATATATTCAAGCTGATTAAAAGTTTTATGCGTTAGACTTTTATTCCACTGTCTGTTAAAGCACAGACTTATGAAAAGTTTTAGTAATAGGTTGTTTCGCGAGTACACGTCCTCCTATAGTTCCAGTCTCTATAGTAGTTCCTACTATTATTCAATCATGCCATTCATCTTAATCATATAATCATATCAACAAAAGCAACAGTGTGGGGTACTTACCTGGGCGGATTGGTGCCGAAGACTCGGTGCCATGCTTTCATCACTATACTTTTTCCATTAAAAACCTTTCATAATCCTTTTTAAAACATTTTTGGGCCTCAGGCCCACAACCGAGCTGGTGAACCTGGCTCTGATACCACAATTGTAACACTCCAAACCCAGCCAACACACCACGACTGAATCTGGTATGTTACGGAGTGAAAACAATTTGAAATCATAAGTTTGTCAGATAATTTTTAAAAACAACTCTTTTATTGCTTTAGGGTTTAGAAAACTCAGTAATGAGGTTGAGGTTGTTTTAGTAGACGTTGTAATATTTGGAAAACTCGCGATTGAAAACCCATTTGTTATTGCCGATTTTAGAAAACATTGGTTACTTATTAAAAATTGAATGCGGTGAGTACAATCAAGTTTAAAACCATTTGCCTTTAAGGTGATTTGAAAATTAGAGTTATAAAAACATCCAAGTTACCTTATCATTGTGTGAACTTTTTTACCTGATGATAACAGTTGAAAACCTGAAGAGATATAGTTTTGAAAACATTACTTTTTACCGGTTCTTGAACAATTCGGTATACCCAACATATATATATACTATAATCAAAATAAAAGCAAATAATAAAACCCAAAATTAAACTTAACGGCCTTATTACAAAACCAAAACCAAATTTAAGGTAAATAAATAAATCGAAATAATAAGTTAAAGTCAAAAACCCAAAAACAAATTTGCATGGCCACCTCGAGTCCTCCCCGGCTCCATATCCGCAATCTATGCCTCATCTGCAAAATATAAGGGAAGGGGTAAGTCACCGAGACTCAGTGTATAAATCCCCAACCCGATAATTCAACCACTTACACAGATCATTAGCAAAACATGCAAATCATGCAACCCCATAACCTAACCATCCGATCTCCTTTATCTACCCCGTGTGGTCAAAACCACTAGTGGTCAAAACCACTGGTGACCGAAGTCACAAATATATCGGTGTGGTCAAAACCACTGGTGACCATAGTCACAAATCAAGTGATGGGGCCACCCCATCGTGTGGTCAAAACCACTGATGACAATCCCGTAATAATCATGTGGGGCCAACCCACTATGGTACCAACCTACTGGGACGAGTCACAATATCGATATGTGGTCAAAACCACTGGTGACCGTAGTCACAAATATCATAAGTGTGGTCAAAACCACTGGTGGTCAATACTACTGGGACTTAGTCACAAATAATAATAATGTGGTCAAAACCACTGGTGACCGTAGTCACAAATCAAATGATGGGGCCAACCCATCTTGTGGTCAAAACCACTGGTGACAGTCCAAATAAATCATCCCCTTCCTCTCGTCAATCCCATCATCATGCTCATGTCATACGTGTCATAATATCATGTAATCATGCAATAGCGCATAGCATAGCATTTAACAATAACATGATGATATACATCAAAAATCACGTAACAGGGGACTTACCCGGAATCCAAGCTCATGCCCACAAGGTAAAATCACTAAATCCAATAGTTATAACAGTAACATAATAAGCATATTGTACTAATAAAGTGTGTAAGCGTTACACACCTGACTATTCATAAATCTAGCGAATCCCGAAACTACGCAAACTAATAAGATCCCGGACGTTGCTCCCTCCTACAATCGGCCAGCATTAGTTAGTAACTAAAAAGCCTCTTCGGCACAAAAACAAATCCCAAAGGATATGCCGCCCAAATGTAGCACTTACCTTAAGCCGATTTGGTTTCCAACCAAATTCCGAAACCAAGTGATGATCTCCCTTGTAATCGGCTAAACCTTAATACACACAAATGGTTAGCCTTCGACTTTTGAACGATTAAGAAACGGGTATTGAGATGTTAAACCCCTTACCCAGATCGACCACCAAATCCCGAAGGCTCCTTGTATTCGGCTATAGCCCTCCCTACAATCGGTTTCATCATTCCATTTAGAGTCCAAAGGCCATTCGGCCATAATCATAAATCCAAAAGAGTCTGTCACCACCTTACCTTAATGACGTATTCAGCTTCTGAACACTAAGGATCTGCACCCCCTATTGGTGTTAGGAGTTTGGGCTATCAACATGAAACGAAACAACGTTTAGAATATAAATCTATGCTAGAGGGTAACATAGAAGAGAAATCACTTACCCAAAAGATTCGGCTATGACTAAAAAGATGAGAACTTGATTTCAGCACTTCAACGAAGGCTAGATCATGTGAGAAGAGAAAGGGAAATCACTAGGAGCATTCGGCCAAGAAGAGAGCAACCCGGTTTCAGCTTTTTGAACCAAATAATAATAATAGAAGAAGAAGAATAATGCAGTGAAGAAGAAGGGTTCGGCAAAGGAGAAAACGTAGGGAAAGAGGGGTTTAAGAAACCAAGCATTCGGCCAAAGCACTTGATGGAAACAAAAGAGAACAAATGAGGCTTTCGGCTTCCAAGATAGAAGAGATAGAGAAGATGAATGAAATAGAAAAGAAGGGTTTCGGCAATATAGGATAACCAAAGAGAATCGAAAAGAAAAGAGGAAGGATGGCTATTTGAGTTTCGGCTTTGAGCAAAAAGAAGAAGAGAAGATGCAAGCACGTTTCGGCTCTTTCAAGCAATAACAACAATGATTCGGCCAAGCACTCCCACCCCCAATTGCCGAATGTAGAAAAGAAAATAGTGCAAAAGAAACTTCGGTTTGACCCTAAACAAGAATAAGAAGACTCACCCGAGAAGCAATCGAACCCACACCAAAATGCCGAAATTTACCCCCAAGCCACTCAAATTTGGTACACCCCCAAACTCTACTCCAAAACTGATTGCACACTTCCCCCAAATCACCTTACCAAATTCGGCTGAACACCCCCTTCCCAAAAGTTCAAATTCGGCCAACTCCCTTCAAATGAGTTCGAAAATATTCAAACTCCTAAATTTCCTCCCCTCCATCAATTCAAATCTGTTTGACCCCTTCCATCCTTATCTTCCAGAGTCCATCCTGAGCACTCCACTCCTTGCTTGTGGCGTCAAAAATAAAGACACAAAGGGGGATTTCTGCAACTCGAACTAAGGTCCTCCTTGCTCCCTGTGGCGTCACCTCCTCCAAGCCTTAAGTGGCGCCTTCTTGCCACTTTACCAAGGCATCTCTTGTGTCTAAAACCTCACATAAATTCTTTAACCCCTTATTCTCCTAGCTCCTTCTTCTTAAATACCCAAAACAAAATTTTAAGCCCTAACCTAGGCCTAACCCAGGGTCATGCCTAGACCCTAAAACATATCAAACAAACACAGCAGACATACCTTCACATGCAAACATATGCAAAATGCAAAGACCCCGATTTAAGGATATTACACATCGCTCACAAAGCATATAAAGACTTTCTACTCAGAGCATCTGCGACTGCGTTTGCTTTTCCTAGATGATAATCAATTACTAACTCATAATCTTTTAACAACTCTAACCATCTTCGTTGTCACAAATTCAAATTTTCCTGAGTCATTATATACTTCAAGCTCTTGTGATCGGTAAAGATATGACACTTTTCACAGTAAAATTGGTGTCGCCAAATTTTTAATGTGAAAACAATAGCGGCCAACTCTAAATCGTGCACCGGATAATTCTTTTCATGCAGTTTCAATTGTCTCGAGGCATAAGCTATTACTTTACCATCTTGCATCAAAACACAACCCAAACCGTTCAATGATGCGTCGCTGAAAATCACAAACTCTTTACTGACTCAGGTTGAACCAACACTGGTGCTTCAGTTAACAATGTTTTCAACTGTTCAAAACTCTGTTGACATTTCTCAGACCACTCGAACTTCACATCTTTCTATAGCAATCTAGTCATCGGTGTAGCAATCATCGAAAATTCTTTGACAAAACGCCAATAGTAACAGGTAATCCCAAAAAGCTTCTAACTTCGGATACATTTCTCGGTGGTTTCCAGTCAACAACAGCTGAAATCTTGCTCAGATCAACTCATATGCCTTCAGCTGAAATAATATGTCCCAAAATCCAACGTCTCAGAGCCAAAACTCACATTTGTTTATTTTAGCGAACAGTTGCTTATCTCTCAAGGTTTGTAGCACAATCCTCAAATGTTTGGCTATCTCAGACTCATCTCATGAATAAACTAGAATGTCGTCAATGAATACAACCACAAATTTATCTAAATACAGTTTAAAAATTTGATTCATCAAATCCATAAAAACTGTAGGAGCATTAGTTAATCCGAAAGGCATAACAAGAAGTTAATAATGCTCGTACCTCGTTTTGAATGTAGTTTTCGGCACATCCAAATCTTTTACTCTAAACTGATAATAACCAGACCACAAGTCAATCTTTGAGAAAATTGTTGCCCCTTTCAACTGATCGAACAAATCATCGATTCTTTGCAAAAGATACTTGTTCTTTATCATAACCTTGTTGAGCTTACGATAATCAATAAAAAGTCTCAATGATTCGTCTTTCTTCTTTATGAATAACACTGGCGCACCCCAGGGTGAAAAACTAGGTAGTGCAAAACCTCTATCGGTTAAATCTTGCAACTGTGCTTTCAACTCTTTCAATTCTGTCGGAGCCATTCTATACGAAGCTATAGATATCGGTGATGTTCCTAGTATTAATTCAATAGCAAACTCGACCTTTCTGATCGGTGGTAACCCCGGTAACTCTTCTAGAAACACATTCGGATACTCACAGACAACTGGCACTGATTCAATTTTTGATTCAGACACTTTTGTATCTAAAACATAAGAAAAATAAGCTTTGCAACCTTTTCTCACACATCTCTGAGCTGACATAGATGAAATCACAACAGGCAAATCACTTGACTTATCTGATTCAATTCGAATGATTTCACTATTCTGACGTTTCAGTTCAATAGTCTTTCATTTACAATTCACAACGGCATCATGAAATGTCAGCCAATCCATACCCAAAATTACATCAAATTCATCAAATGGTAGTAGCATCAAATTAGCCAGAAAATAATTACCCCAAGTCATTAAAGGACAATTCTTGCAAACTTCATCAAATAGAACATATTTGCCTAAGGGGTTCGATTCTTTAATCAAAAACTCAGTCTACTCAATAGGTAAACTCTTACTAGACACTAAATTCATACAAATATATGAATGAGTT
The DNA here is from genome assembly GCA_025503065.1 of Gossypium bickii. NCBI lineage: Eukaryota > Viridiplantae > Streptophyta > Magnoliopsida > Malvales > Malvaceae > Gossypium > Gossypium bickii. The sequence continues at coordinate 25,303,399 of CP106714.1, read as the reverse complement.
GATCCAAGATCAATCAATGCAATTACACTAGTATCATAGAGAAAAAATATACCGGTGATAACATCGAGTGACGACGCATCTTCGTGAGCCACGTGCTCTGGCCTCGGATCTCACAGTGGAGTCCCCTGTTGTCCCTCTACTACTAGTCACATTTCTAGCACTTTGAGGTGGTCTACCCCTGGCAACTATATTACTCAGCCTTGATGTCTGAAGATTATCTTTCCCAGATAACTGAGGAAAATCACGAATGAAGTGTTTTTGCGAACCACATCTAAAATAGGCTTTATCATTATTATTCATCCAACAATCTCCAAAATGTCGTTGACCACATTGTTGACACTCGGGCTTATTGTTTCTCGTGCTGCCAACACTCGATACTGATGTAGCTTGAGCTTTAGGACTTGAGTATTGCTTTCCACGATCTCTGTTTGGATACACGATTGAAGCATTTGAATGAGTATACGAATCTCTTGATTTCTTTGACAAAGACTGATACAGCTTATTCATCGATCTTTTTCTCAAATCCCTAGCTTCGAAATATGCCTTTCTCTTTTCTTTGCCAAGTTCTTCGACTTTACAGGCTCTGTCAACTAGCACCATGAATTCTTTCAATTCTAGAATCCCGACTAGTAATCTGATATCTTCGTTCAACACATTTTTGAATCTTTTACACATAATGGCCTCAGTTGAAACACACTCCCGAGCATATTTACTAAGTCTTACAAACTCTCACTCGTATTCAGTCACAGACATACGGCCCTATTTCAACTCCAAAAAGTCGTTGTGTTTTTTATTAATAAATCGTTGACTGGTATATTTCTTCCTGAACTCAGCTTGAAAGAATTCCCAGGTAACTTTTTCTCTCGGTACCACAGACACCAAAGTATTCCACCATTGATTCGCAGTGTCCCTCAAAAGTGATACAGCATATTTTAAACACTCTACCGGTGTGCAAGAAAGTTCATCAAATACTCTGATAGTGTTTTCAAGCCAAAACTCAGCTCTCTCTCAGGATCGTCGTCAACATTATCTCTAAACTCTTCAACTCCATGTTTTCGAATCTTATCAACTGGCGGCTTATTTAGTCGTAGAAGTTCCACACCTTGAGGAGCTACTGGAACAAACTCTGTGAACCACTCATTCATCATCTGGAAGAAGGCTTCCTTAGCCTCTCCTCCCTGGCTACCCGATACGAGTCTCGATTCTGATTGCGCTACTCCGTGAATGGAGGCAGGCGCATTACTTTCAACATCATCAGCTATAGCTCGATTGGGATCCATTTACTATACGAAAACACGAGTTGAACTGTCAGGAGATATCACACTAACACAGGTTGTATATGACATGTATAGCTAGACTCTAACACACACTACGTTAGTCCAAGAATCAACTAAATCGTAGCTCTGATACTAATAAATGTAATACCTCTCACCCGTATTCTATGCCAAAATAGGGTTACAGAGCATTATCGGACTTATAAAAGAATTAAACAATAATTTCACATACATTTTCAAATTTCATTTAATCATCATTTAAACTCAATCACATTGTCCCTAATACGAGCCTACGAGACCCTAAACATGCTTTAGAAGTGGTTCGAGACAAAACTGATAACTTAGGAAACTTTTACAAGACTTAAAAAATTTTTCAATATACAGGGGACACATGCCCGTCTCACAGGCCGTCTGGACATTCGAAATGGGATCACATGGCCGTGTCCTAGCCCATGTCTGACCCCATGTAACTCTCTAACTTGGGTCACACGGCTAACACACACACCCGTGTGACTAGCCCGCGTGCCCTAGAAATGGCCACACACGCCCGTGAGTCAGGCCGTGTGCTAGGCCGTGCCAAACCTATAGGGTATACTGATTTATGCCAGACGGCCATGACACAAGCCCATGTGCTGGGCCGTGTGGAGTATACTGACTTGAATTCAAATTCAACATCAAGGGACACACAGCCATGTAATATAACCGTCTCTGCCTGTGTGGACAGAAATAGGCTATTTACCAAGCCATTTTGCCACCCAAACTTGCACACACATAAACTAATCCAATTGGCACAAAAACAAGGTATAACTAGGCAATCAACCAACGTCAAACAAGCATAATTTTTACCATTTCACTACCAATCAATACCAAACATATTAATACCATATTGTGCCATTCAAATCATACCAAAATCTCATAATCTCAACTCAACAATACAATCACTTTCAACTATGCATCATTTAGCATAATCTCACAAACATATCAACTTCAATTCTCAATCATTTAACACCTCTAATTACCAATTAATAACTAACATCACATATCCATAATCAAGCACATAACAAGGGCCATTTGCACATTTATATACACAACCAAAACAACCAAAATAAGCCAACTTCCATGGCTATATACAAAACCAAAACATTTAACATTTATAAGCCAGTTCAAATGGCTAAATTCATTATCAACACATATACTAAAATGACCAAACTCCTATACATGCCATATACTTAAAACACTAAGTTCAAAAGTACCAAAGTGATAGTAGGATAGTGTGATAAAGTCTCCGATGATCCCCGATTGCGAGCTAGCTTTGAATTTACTATAAATCATAGAAAAACAAATGATGAAAGCTATAAAGCTTAGTAAGCTCATATGGAAATAATAAGCAAAATTCACCATTTACAGTACCATTTAAAATATATATATAACATACTACAAAATATTTAACCACAATATTAATATGTATTTAATCACCTATTCAACCATGAACTCAATTCTCTCATATGTTTGATGGAATTACAATTTTCGAACATACCTGTATTGATACGTATCTATTTCTCACCATTTCATATCCTCGATATACCCGTTGAAACATTTGGAATAATACAGGATACTCGAGAATCTCGCACCCTAAGTACCAATATATATAGCCGAAGCGATCTCAATAAGTCTTGCACTGAAGTGTCAATACATAGCCGAAGCTATCTCAATGATGCTCAATTTCGCGCTATCAACGGGTCTGCTCACACAAGCTAACGATCATGGCGAAGCTACACGATGCTGCTCACACATGCTGACGAGAATTCGCAACACATGCTGGATAACTCAGCCACTGGTAGGACATACAGACCAGCACCTAAACAATAATAACCCCTAATGATATGTCATTCATATCCTAATCTATTCCTAAGATTTCAACCGAAATTTCCAATGTTGAATCTTCGTCAAATAAGTCTGCCATGTCGTATTCACAATTTATGCGATATCAAATTATTTAAAATACAATTTTAACAAAGCTTATTACATACGAACTTACCTCGAATGCAAAAATGATGAAATAGGTCGATTAGTCCAAAACCTTGTTCTTTCCCCGATCTAAGTCTGTATTTCGCTTTTCTTGATCTAAATGTATTCAAAATTAACTTATTTAATAATCTTTTTATTCAATTTAGTCTAAAATTCACTTTAAGGCAAATTTACATTTTGGCCCTTAACATTTCAACATTTTTACAATTTAGTCCCAATTTTATAAAATCACAAATTCATGCAGTTCAACCACAAATCATGCTAGTAAAATTTCAATTAGATCCCTAGCATTCCATATTTTTCATTTCTTTCACAATTTAACCATAAAAATTACACATTTCACAATTTAATCCCTAATTAGACATTTCACTAAAAATCACTTAACAAATGTTGTTTATCTAACAACAGCCATGCATTTTCTATCATTAAACATCAAAACACATGCTCATTCATCAATGGAAAAACTCTAGATCTTTAACAATTTCACAAATTAGTCCCTGGGCTAGCTAGATTAAGCTGCAACGATCTCAAAAACATATAATCAATAAAAATAGGACAAAAACCATACTAAATGAGCTCTACAACTTTGGTCGAATGAAAAACCTAACTATGGTGTTTCTTCTCTTCTAATTCCGATTGAGAAGGATGATAAAAGTTGATAAAATGGTTTTGTTTTAATTTAATTAACCGTTAATAATCTATTTACATATTTAACCTTTAAAATACTTAATATTTACACCAAAAACCAAGCCACTATCATCCACCAACTCTCAAATGGGTTAATTACTACATAAGTACCACTACTTTAAGATTTTATAGCCATTTGATACCTTTAACTATTAGAACATCACTATTACATTTTACGCGATTAAGTCCGTTTTATCAAATTAACCATTCAAACGATAAAATTTCTTATCAAAATTTTCACACAATCATTCTATCATGCTATAAATCTCAAAATAATAATAAAATAATTATTTTGACTTCGAATTTGTGGTCCTGAACCCACTGTTTCGATTTGACTAAAAATAGGCTATTACATTGCCTATCCTAACCACGACCACCAGCAACACGTCATCCAGATCTACCTAAATGACCTCTCTTATCCTTATGACCAGAATCGCTAGCAACCTTAGTCTTCCTCTTAACAGCTCTAGATGAATTAGCTTTAGGCTCTTTCCCAAAGTCTCCTCTAACACACGAGTCTTCTTAACTCACTCGTCAAAGACCTCCGTATTCTGAGTAACCCGATAGAGCTTAATCTCACGGTTCAATCTGAACCTAAACCTCTTACAACAGTTCACCTCAAAAGACATCAACTTGGGAGCATACTGGCTCAATTGAACAAACTCAGCCTCATACTTGTCCACCGATAGAGTACGCTGAACAAGATCCATAAACCCCCGTCTCTTAGCCTCGAGGTACTGCTCTCTCATAAACTTCCTCCAAAACGATGCTAAGAAGAAGTCCCAAATCAAATGATCTGGTGCAGTACCCTTCTCGATAGTTATCCACCATCTATGAGCCTCATTCGTTAGTAGCGATACAACACAACCCAACTTATCCTCGTTATCACAACCTATCTGACAAAGAATACGAATGACGCCCTCCAACCAATACTCTGCAAGTGTCGGATCATCGCCCCTAACACTACGAAACTCTTTACCACCAAGAGCTTGTAAATGCTCCAATGGCAAACCCTGATAAACCGGAGCAGCGTTGGCACCAGCGATACACTGTAGTGCTCCTACCATCTCAGATATGAAGTGCTTGACGTAGCCCATCTGAGCATCATCCTGTGGTGGTGCATCGCCATCCATACTACCCCAATTACGATGCGGAGGCATAACAACTATTGTATACTAAAGAGAAAGAGTAAATAAAAAGTACCATGAGTGAGCAGCGGCAAGAGATCCAAGATTTAACTAAGTACAATTCCTATAAGGCATTGAGTTCCCAATCCTACCCCAAGAACAATTTATATTACAAAGATCATGCATAGGCAAAAATAGGAAATTTTTAATCAACACAAGCAACTAAACATCATACTCCAAGATCATTCATATTTTAGCAACCAAGGCTAACCAAAGGTGTTAAACCTAGAGCTCTGATCCTACCAAATATGACACCCCAAACTTGATCGGGACAGACTGACCCGCATTCAAAGTATTACATTAGCCTTCTTAGTGACTCTCCGACTAACGACCACCCAAGACACACCTCGAACTTATAACACCTCAATCTTATCTAATTATTAGTTATTTATTAATACGAAAGCAAATTATGAGCCAATTTTAAACTTTTCTTAGGTAATTTAATCTAAGGGCATTTTTGTCATTTTACCACCTATGGTAAAACTAATTCGATTTTAGATCTAAGGGTTTTTTTACCATCTTTTAGTCAAATTATGCAAGCCTAAAAATCAGCTTAATTTGAGTTTGTTTACTATGTCTAATTCAAGTTCTATTATTTGGGACTAAATTGTAACTTAATCAAATTAGAACACCAATTTAAAGAGACAAATAATTCAAACCCCCAAAACCCACACGGCCGTGTCCCCAGACCATGTGTCATTAAATGACCGTGTTCACGTCGTGAAAAACTTTTAGACTGATCGCACACGCTCGTGTGGAAATCGCACATGCTCGTGTGGAAATCCAACATGCCCGTGTGTGATAGCTCCAATCTCTACATGCCCATGTCACTTACCCCACACGCCCGTGCGCAACCCCTCACACACCCGTGTGAAAACCACTGCACCTATTTTTTTTGCGAAAAACTTGTTTTAATACTCGATTTTGCATATTTTAAGGGCCAATTAAACCCCATTTTACTACGATTAATTAACATACATATACATACACCTTCAATTGAGTTAATTAACATCAATTAAGCCTCAATTATATAGAATTAGGCAATCAATTTCATGCATAACAAACATCGAATAACTCAAACAAGTGGCGTACCTTAGTCACTAGTAAACCACTCCATATAAGCTTCATTTAAACAATCGTTAGTACAAATTTCTTATCTCACACACTATGTTATCAATCACCGTGTTATCAAGCAAAAATACATCGTAAATCATTCAATAATTAAACTCAAACATGCCTTAAAACTATTATAAAACCATCAAAAATAAAATGCCCAATGTCTAATTACAACCAAAATTAAACTAATTCTTGGGAGTTCCACAATGCCCGATTTCATGCTCTAAAACGTGTAATAAAGTCTCTACCAAGCCTAAATCTCTTGGAACTTTCTTGCTCAGCTCCTCAGCACCTCAAGCTCGATGATTATCTACACAAATTGTAAGGGTGTGAGCTTTAAAAAGCTCAGTGAATGTTAATAAAAACAACTAGTAAATCAACATCCAAATCATGCTTAAATCACATCCAATCAATCACCAATTATCAACCATAATAATGAAACATGTCAATTTAATTTCCATATGCTTTATTAATAACAAGAATCAATTAGTCATGGTTTACAAATATCAAGTGATATAGCAATAATCACACATAAATATATTGGCATACACTTCTCATGGCTTAATCGGGTGATCATACATCGGATAAATGGATCTCCGAACTCCTACAAATATCAAATACAGTACACGGAGTTGAGCGGGCCAAAGCGGTCACTCCCTTATAGCGCCTCAAATAACCTAATGAATGGAGACTCATGCTCAAGACTCCCTTATCTACCCCAAACAAATCTGTCCACCTAGAGCCATATGCTCACAATGTCACAAATAAAGGTAAGTACTCAAAATCCAATGGCATGCCAACTATATCCAATGGATCCACCATGTATGTTGCCAATATATTCAATCAAACATAGCATATAAATCAGTCATTTTTGTGCCCAATTTAATGTGACAAAATGCTTATGTGTAACATGTAACATTGTCATTTAACATCACTTTAAACCAAGCATTTTGTTTGTCATTTTCCAATGTTCAATTACCAATTGTAACACCAATATATCATGATCAAAAACTCCAGTAACCATGCTCTAATCATCAACATAATTACCCTAATTAAATTGCACAAAATCACCTAAATGCTTACTTACCATTATTCTATAAAAATTCATATCTTGTACATATAATATCAATCTTGCAAAAATCAGCCATTCAACCTTAATTAATCAAGTTAAATCATCAATTAAGCTACTAATTAAACATAAATGAGGGTCAATGTAATAGCCCATTTTTAGATAAATCAGAATAGTGGTTTCAGGACCACAAATCTGAAGTTGAAATAATTATTTTATTATGATTATTTTAATATTTACAGCATGATAGTATGATTTTGTGGAAGTTCCGTTAAGAAATTTTATCGTTTGAGTGTTTAATTTGATAAAAAGGACTAAATCGCGTAAAGTGTAAAACTTGTGTTCTATCAGCTAAAGGTGTCTAATAGCTATAGAACTTTAAAGTAAAGGTCCTTATGTGGTAATTAGACCATTATTAAAGTGGGTGGACAAATATGGACGTTGGTTATGAAAATTTAAAGGTTATGTGTTAAGGTTAAATTAGTAAATTAGTTAATAAGTAAATTAAAACAAAAGAAATAATGTATCATCTTTCTTAATTGGAAAGACGCAACCGATTGTTGAAGAGGAAAAAGCCATTAAAATAGATTCAAAGTTTGGCTAGTTATCATCTATGCATGTAAGTGATTTCAAACTTGGTTTTTAATGATTTCTATGTTTTTAAGATCGTTGCAGCTTAGTCTAGCTAGCCCAGGGACTAATTTGCAAAACTGTTAAAATTTTATGGTTTTTCCATTGATGACTGTTGATGTATTTTGATGTTTAATGGTATAAAATGCATGCTTGTTGTTAGATAAACAACATTTGTAAACTGATTTTTGACAAAATTGTCAATTAGGGGTTAAACTGTGAAATGTGTAAATTTTATGTTAAATTATGAAATAAATGAAAAATATGGGCTTCTAAGGACCTAATTGAAATTTGGCTAGCATGGGTTTAGGTTGAATTGCATGAAATTGTGTTTTTATGAGATAATGACTAAATTGTAAAAATGTTGAAATGTTAGGGGAAAAGTGTAAATTTACGTTAATGTGTATTTTAGACTAAATTGAATTGAGTGATAATTAAATAAGTTAATTTTATTAGAGTTAGATCAAGAAAAGAGAAATACGGATTTAGATCGGGGAAAGAACAAAGTATCGGATTAATCGACTCGTTTCGTCTTTTTTGTATTCGATGTAAGTTTGTATGTATTAAACATTATTATATTTGTGTTTAAAATGCTTTGATATTGTATAAATTGTGAATAAGACACTGCGGACATGTTCAACGATGATTCGACAAGTGCGAAATCTCGATTGAACCTTAGGAATAGATTAGGATACGAATGACATGTCATTAGGGTTTATGTGATATAGGTGCTGGTCCGTACGACCTACCGGTGGTTGAGTTATCCGGCATGTGTTGCAGATTCTCGTCAGCTTGTGTGAATAGCACCGTGTAGCTTCGTCATGACCGTCAACTTATGTGAGTAGACCCGTTGATAGCTTGAGAGTGAGCATTATATGTGATATGTGATTGAGATAGCTTCGACTATGTATATGGCACTTAGCGTGCAAGATTCCCGAGTATCTGATAGTATTCTGAATGGTTCAACGGGTATATGAAAGATAGGGATGAGTATTAGATTGATATGAGATGGTATAGGTATGTACATGAACCGTATAAGCTTTGAATCGAAGAAACTTGTGAAGTTCAATTCTAACCTTGTGATTTAAAATGTGATAGGTTTGTGTATTTATATGAATTGTATATAGATATCTTCAATTTTTGATTGGTATATTTTGTTAATTTGTGTTTATTATCATACGAGCTTACTAAGCTATATAGCTTACTTTATTTGTTTTTCCGTATTTTATAGTGAAATCAAAGCTAGCTCGAATTCGGGAATCGTAGGAGACTTCATTTGTAACACCCCTCACCCGTATTCAACGCCAGAATAGGGGTTACGGAGCGTTACCGAACATACAATACATTTAAACATACTTTTCACATACATTTAATCAATTCATACATTCATCATTCAATCTCAATCAATTTGTCCCTAATACGAGCCTACGAGGCCCTAAACGTGCATTAAAAGTGGTTTGGGACTAAACCTTGGAAACCTTTTGAATACTTAGAAAATTTTCCCAAAAATAGGGGACACATGCCCGTGTGGCCCGATCGTGTGTCTCACATCGCCAACAGACATGCCCATGTCACAAGTCGTGTGGACATTCGAAATGGAAGCACATGGTTGTGTTCCAACCCATGTCCGACCCCGTGTAACTCTCTAACTTGGGTCACATGGCCAACACGCACGCCCGTGTGGCTAGCCCTTGTGCCCTAAAAATGGCCATACAAGCCTGTGTGTCAGTCCGTGTTAATCCTGCAGGGTATATTGACTTATGCCACACGACCATGTCACACGCCGTGTGTGAGGCCATGTGGAGCATACTGACTAGGTTTCAAAATCAACACCAGGGGACACATGGCCGTGTAACCTGACCGTGTGTCACACATGGCTGAGACATATGCCCGTGTCTCTACCCGTGTGGACAAAAATAGGCTATTTACCAAGCCAATTTGCCACCCAAATTTGAATGTACCTACAACACATCATTTTGCACCATCTCATAGCATAAATAGACATTTAGACCAGCCAATTCAAACCTAATTCATGTATATTCTATACCATATTTCTCAATATACACAAGTTGCAAAATAGACCAATCCATTTATACCCCAAAACTCATAAACTTAGATCATCAATATAGATACTTAAAACATGCATTCTTTCCCTTGATTCACAAACAAATAACATCACCAATATCAACATTCAACTTTCATAATATCAAATATTAATAAACTTCACAAAACCAACCTCAATTTACATAACATAAACTATATGCACATACACATATACACAAGCAAATTAACTCAAAATAAGCCAACTCTCATGGCTATTATATACAAACCAAAACATATACATTTACAAGCCAATTCAAATGGCCAAAATCATTACTAAAATATAACCAACATTACCAAAGTCCCTATACGTGCCATATACTCAAAATATAAGCTTAAAAATACCAATTCAATAATAGGATAGTGTGACGAAATCTTCGACGAACCCCGAATTCGAGCTAGCTTGGAAATCACTATAAAGCATAGAAAAATAAACAACGTAAGCTTTATAGCTTAGTAAGCTCGTATGAAATAAACTCAATATAATCATATACATATAATTCAACAATTGATTATAAATACATGAATTCACATCAACTAACAAACCTTTCAACTACTCATTCACAAAACTATATATTTTCTTCACCATTTCTTAGATTCAAAGCTATTATGGTTTATACACATACCTGCACCATCTCGTACCAGTCCCATTCTCAACCACATCATTCATTTACCCATTGAACCATTTAGAATAAAAGTCGGATACTCAAGAGTATCACACAATAAGTACCTATACCATGGCCCGAAGCCAAATCAAGGTAACTTATATCTGAAGTACCGATATTCATGGCCCGAAGCCAAATCGGTATAACTCGCACCCGAAGTGCTAATATCATGGCCCGAAGCCAACTTAATTTGCTGCCAATAATGACATGTCACTAGTATCTTAAACTATTCCTAAGGTTCAACCGGGATTTCGAATGTCGAATTACCATTGAGTCATTTTCGAACTTATCTGAAGTCTCGTATTCACAACTTAAATCATATAAAAGCATCTAAAATACATTTATAATGAAATTTATCACATACGAACTTACCTCGGATGTGAAAATGAAAAAATAAGTTGATTAGTCGATAACTTTAGTTTTCCCCCGATCTAGATCCAAATTTTTCTTTTCTTGATCTAAATATATTCAAAATTAACTTATTTAATAATCTCTCTATTCAATTTAATACAGAATACACATTTAAGCACATTTACACTTTTACTCCAAGAATTTCACAACTTTTACAATTTAATCCTTATTTCGTAAAATCATAAGTTCATGAAATTCAAGCATAACCCATGCTAGTCAAATTACTATTATGCCCCTAGCAGCTCATATTTTTCATTTATTTCACATTTCACAATTTAATCCATATTTTACATTTTCACTAAAAATCACTTAACAAAACTTGTATAACTATCATTAAATATCCAAAATCTATCATTAAACATCAAAACACATGCTTATTCATCAATGAAAACATTCAAAATCTTTAACATTTTTGCAAAATAGTCCCTGGGCTAGCTAGATCTAGTTGCAACGATCTCAAAAACATAGAAATCATTAAAAACGGAATCAAAATTACTTAGCAATTGAGCAATGAAATGGCCGAATGTTTAAAGCCCTAAAAATGGCTTTCTTCTTTGCTCTATTCGGTTAAGAAAGATGAATGAAACACATTTTTATGTTTTTGTTTTATGAATATAACTTACATTTAACAATTACTATATTAACCTTATTATAAAACCATTTAATATCATCCATTTTATGTCCATCATTGTCCACTAAATATATAAAGGGTCTAATTATCACTTAAGGACCTTAACTTTTATAATCCATAGCTAATAGATACCTTTAACTATTAGAACAGCACTTTTGCACTTTATGTGATATTGTCCTTTTTATCAAACTGACTAATCAAACAATAAAATTTCTAAACGAAACTTTCACACAATCATTCAATCATTTTGTAAACATTAAAATAATAATAAAATAATTATTTTGACTTCAAATTTGTGGTCCCGAAACCACTCGATTTGACTAAAAACGGGTTGTTACATCATCACACTATCCAACTATCACTTTGGTATTGTTGAATCTATGTTTTTGGGATATATGGCATGTATAGGAACTTTTTTCATTTAAGTAATGAAATTATTCATTTGAAATGGTTTGTAAATGTTAAATATTTTGGTTTTGTAAATAGCCATTAGAGTTGGCTTAATTTGGTTGATTTGGTTGTGTATACATATGTGCATATGGATTTGGTTATGTGTTTAATGATGGATATCTTATGCTTCTTGATATTTGGTAATTAAGGATGCTAAATGGTTGAGAAATGAATTTGGTACGTTTGTGAGATTAGGCTAAATGATTCAAAATTTGAAATGTCATATTGATGATTTGATATTATGAGTTTTGGTATGAAATTGAATGGCATATTGTGGTATTGATGTGTTTTCCAGTGGTTTGTATTGAAATGGTATGAATTATGCTTGAATGAGGTTAATAGAATGCTTATTTTATGCCATGAATTGTGTTATTTGGTTTAGAGTAGGTATATACAAATTGGGTGGCAAAATGGCTTGGTAAAAAGCCTATTTTTGTCCACACGGGCAGAGACACGGGCGTCTGTCTCAACCGTGTGTGACATACGGTTAGGTTACACGGCCGTGTGTTTCCTGGTGTTGAATTAAAAATCAAGTCAGTATGCTCCACATGGCCTAGCACACGGGTGTGTGACTTGGACGTGTGGCATAAGTCAGTATACCCTACAGGTTTGGCACGACCTAGCACACGACCTGGCACACGGGCGTGTGAGGCCATTTCGCAAGGCACACGGGTTGGTCACACGCGCGTGTTGTTGGCCGTGTGACCCAAGTCAGTGAATTACACAGGGTCAGACACGGGCTGGGACACGGCCATGTGATCCCATTTCAAATGTCCACACGACCATGTCTTTGGCCATGTGAGACACACAGTCGGGCCACACGGGCGTGTGTCCCCTGTATTTTGAAAAAATTTATAAGTTCTCTAAAAGTTTCCTAAGTTATCGATTTAGTATCGAACTACTCCTAAAGCATGCTTTGGGCCTAGTAGGCTCGTATTAGGGACAATGTGAGTCAATTTGACTGATGATTATTTGGTTATGATGAATGTGATAACGGTCCGTCTCGGGTTAGGAGGCGAATCGTAAATGTTGCCTGATCGTAAATTAGACAGTTTCTCGTTCAACTAATAAAAGGGATAATTTTATTGGAAATGATATCTTTGAAATGTAAAGATAGGTGATAGGTTGAAATGGGTACGTATTTGAAACAAGAAAGAACCTTTAATAAAAATTAAAGACCCGAATCTTATAAGTTTCAAATTGATGGAATGAGTTTCGAAATATCTTTGAAATGTAAAGATAGGTGATAGGTTGAAATGGGTACGTATTTGAAACAAGAAAGAACCTTTAATAAAAATTAAAGACCCGAATCTTATAAGTTTCAAATTGATGGAATGAGTTTCGAAATAAAACCGAGACCCACTATCTAGCGAGATAGGAACCAACGGTATAGGTAGATGAACGCCACACCCGAAAAGGATGATAAGTTCAAAACAAGGAAAGAACGACGCCACTAGAAAACTAGATAAGTCAATTCAAACCTCGAGAATTTAGGAGAGTGAATACTCACCAAAAGAAAATTTTCTTTCATTCAAATTCAAGTTCTCTTCTCTACAAAATGAAAAATGCAAAATATTTATAGGCTCTTTCTAATGATAGCCAAATAGGAGAAGCAATTAAAATAAAACACTTGAATTTATGTGGCCGTTCAACCTAAACTCCACCAAAGTTTGCTGCCACTTTCATTTGCCATAAGTAGCATTCGGCCAAGAGAAAGGCTAAATTCCTCCTAAGCTTGATGCCTTATGTCACTAGCATTTGCCATAGGTTGACTAAATTAATCTTCCACTATGCCGTCCATTCCTTCCTATTCAACCATTAGCATATTTTCAATTTTCCAATTGTTTATTCATTCTTCATGCCGTCCAATGTATCACTTCCATTCATCCATTTTAAATTTCTTTAGTTTGCCATCCATTATCTTGTTTTCACGCATGCTCTTAAATTTATGCTTTATGTTTCAATCTTGCTCTTACTCATGGGTGTTAATATTTTATTTTCCATATGCCGCCCATACCCAAGCTCCTTCCTTCATCAATTTATTCTTTATTCATCAAATCCATGCTCATCCAACAAGTGTTCCACTAACTTCTATCATGCCGTCCAGCACCTTCATTTGCTCCAATTCCATGCTTTCATCTCATCTTTCTCCCATGCATGCTCCAACAATTGAATAAATAATTATCCCCCAACAACATTTTGCCCATTGCCGTGCATCACTAAGCACACATGCACATCTCTTATTTATTAATTATATAGTTTTTCATGTGCTTATTTTCATTTATTTATTCTTCCACCATTCATGCCTTCAATTGTTTAACTATGCTCCATATTTTAATAATCCCAAAGCTCTCCCATACATCCCAAATAGTGCCGTCTATTATATTCACAAGAGGACAAGAATTGTGTTTCTTATTTTAATCAAAGCATGCTGCCTCTCCATCCTTAATCAACACATGTTCTTCCTTTGATTTAATTTATGCCTAACGCCACATATGTCCTCATTGCCGTTCAAATCCCCTCTAATTACACACTTGCACTTTTCATTTATTTACCCCTAATATTCCCTTTTGCTGTCAAACATGGAAGCTCTTCAATTCCAACCACTTCCATACATAGTGCCGTCCATGCTTGCTACACAATGCTCCATTTTTCAAGCTAGCCGTCCATGGCCAAATGCAACCTTGCATATTTGCATTAAATGTGTGTCCATGGCTAAATGCATCCTTGCGTATTTGCCTATAAAAACACAAGACCAAACATTAATTTTGAATAAAAATTATTTTGAACAAAGGTTAAAAATACTCTATTTTAAACACTAGACATATTATTATTATACTAATTATTTGGCAAATTAATTTGCTATAGAAAATCAATTAAATAAATTAAGATGTTTAATTCATTTAATTAAAATTCAGCAATTTAATTTTCACGAAATTCAAAGACTCGATTCTATTTGAAGCAATAAAAAAAAAATTTGGCGTCGAGCTTTGTCGACTTGAAAATTCGGTGGGTGCCCCGGGCGCGCCCGTATCAGAATGTATGAAAAATGTTTGTTTAATTGTGTAATAAAGTTTGGTAATACTCCGTAACCCTATTCTGGCGTTGAATACGGGTGAGAGCTATTACGGTCAATTTACCAAATCGCCCTTAGAAACACTCACCCCACAATTTAATCTACCACAAACAAGTGATCAACCAAGCAAATCCAAGATTCAATTCAAGTTAGCTTGGTCCTCTTCAAGATTTAGAGCTTCAACAGAGGTAAACTAGACATTACCGCATTTCCAATGCTATAATAAACACAAAATTTAATTAACTATACTAATCGAAATCCTCTCACAAAGATACCTTATCGGATTTGTAACATCAAGTCGAACACTCGATTCCTCACAAAATCGATCTCTCCAACCCTCCTAAACACTTTCAATCATCAGTACTAGACCAAATACAGTTATACTAAGCTTCAATTTCATCTTTAAATCAATTTCACAAAATTCCGAAAAATCGGTTCATGAAGATGATGAAATTCAGATTTCTTTAAATTACCTCACAAATCATGTTTAATCTTGATAAACAAGATTAAAAAAACCTTTTAATAGATCCATTTTGAGTTGAAACATCCATTGATTTGTGGATTTCCTCTCAAAATTCAAGGTCCACCATTAAAGAACCATGTGTTCTTGGAAGAAGATGACATTTATAAAAATCCTTTAATTGACTTTCAAAACGTGTAAAAATGTTTCTAATCAACATAAAAACAAGTTTAGTATTGAAGATTACCTTTGATTCGTTCTAAATTCATTGATTGAAAATATTGATTCAAGAAACTTGAGAAATTTCAGAATATTTTTGGCTACTTTTGAGAATAATTTCGGGTGAATTGAGAGAGCATTTTGAGAAGGAAATTGGTTGGATCTATTTTCTAATGATAGATCTTTAAAATCATGCAAAGAATGTGTGAAAAGTAGGCTAGATACATTAGTTTTAAAATTGAAATCATCCACTAAAAATTTAAAAATTGGGAAATTTGCCTAATGGCCACTCCCACATTTCCCTTACTTTACCATTTAATCATTTCCCTCTAAAATTCTGAATTTTAAGGTATATTTGCCATATAAATACTCTAAATTTTCTCTTATTTTACAATTAAATCTTATTTAGTTAATATTTAAATTTTACTCAAATTACCCACAATAAAAATTATTTTAAAATTCTTTTTCAACCCAAATTGATTATTTTAACTAATAATTATTTAAAATCTTTAAAATTAATTTTTTAAAAATATTTTTTTTCAATTTTCTAGATTATAGTTTAATTGATTTCAGATAAAATTAACATCCTAAATTAAATTAAAAATTACTAGAAACCCTATAAATTCTTAGTTTCACACTTGGAACCCAAAAAATATACTTGAAACTACTAGACCCGGTTTAGGGATATTACATAAAACACTTGGAGCAATGATAGCAAAAGCCCATAAGATGAAATCAATCATTAGAGGTAGAAGCAAGAATTTGGAAAGAGAAAGAATAAAAAGAGGTAGGTTAAGTCCTCCCTCATCAGCAAGTTTTAAGAAACCTAGAGATCAAACTTTTTCAACTTCGAGAAAAGATTCATAGTTCACAAGTTTCAAACATGAAGGATTCAGTAGACCAATTGCTTCTATGGCAAGTTCTGGTGGTTTTGGAATGACGAATAGTGAATGTGAATATTGTGGTAGGAATCATGGTGGTGAATACAGAAGAGTTTAAGGGTATGTTTTGGATGTGAGTCTAGAGATCATATGGTTAAAGATTGTCCATCTAATATTGAATTAATCACAACAATGAGTTAGAAGCCTTCAAAAGATTCAACATGAGAGTTGATTTAGAATGGCAGCTAAATCTGGCTCAGCACAATGAGCCCAGAGGAAGAATCTTATAAGTCAAGTTCTGAAGTCTCAGGAAAAGCTTATGTGGTGAAAGCTAAAGATGATGTTGATTTTCCTAAAGTGATAACGAGTAAATTTTCTTTTCATGGTAACAATATTTATGATTTGATTTATCCATGGTCTACTCATTCATATATTTGTACTACAATTATAGAGGGTCTTAATCTTGAGGTAGTATCCTCTAAAACAAATGTGCTAGTAACAAATCCCTTAGATCAGAGTCTTGTGGTGAATAAGTTGATCAAAAATTGTCCACTAGTTTTTGGAAAACCTACATTTCTAGAAGACTTGTTGCTCTTCAGTTTCCATAAGTTTGATGCAATTTTGGGGTTAGATTGGTTGACTAGACACAACGTTATGGTTGATTGTTGAACTAGAAGTGCATTTCTAACAAACGTTAAGGGTAAAGAAGTGATTATACCTAGTATACAGATTGGATTAGCGAACAGGATAATTTTTGTAGTGTCAACTAGGAAAATTATTATTCAGTGTGTAGATGCTTAGCTGGCTTATATCATGGGTTCATCTGAATTAAGAAAATATATTAGCCAAGTTCCTATGGTAAGAGAACTTGTAGATGTGTTTCCTAGGGAACTTCTTGGAATGCCTCCTGAGAAAGAGGTGGAGTTTTTTATTGAACTAGAACTTGGAACAATACCTATTTCTTGTACTCCATACAGGATAGCATCGTTGGAGCTTAAAGAGTTAAAAAAAGCAATTGCAAGATCTGTTGAATAAAGGCTTTATTAGTTGGTGATATTTTAAATAATATATTAATAATAAATAAATTAGATATTTTGATAATATTTTAATGATAAAATGGTATTATAAAAGGGAGGAAAGGTGAAAAATTATCTTCATCCTTCCCTCCCTAACATGAATGGAAAATAAAGGAGTAAAAAGCATTTCCTTCTTTTATAATTTGGTTCTTGGATATTCAATTCCACTATTTCACCCCAAAATCATGAGAATTTCTATAAGCATCAGAAAGGAAAATGGTAGTAAAGATATTAGAGAGTATGTTCATCAACTTAGAAGTAAGAAACTAGTAGACGGAAGTGAAGAAAATTAGATAAAAAGAGAAAGGTAGTGATGAAGTTGAGAAGAAATGGAAGAGAAGCAAAAGAAAAGAAATTCTTGTCAAAAGAGGTAAGTTTTCAAATTAAACTTACTTGTATTTCAATGAGTTGAGCTAAATATATTGTGAATGAAAGGTATAATATGTGTATTTTAATTTATACATTAGAGATAGAAAGTATTGATGAAGTATGACATGAAGAGACACCTAGTTTTCTAGTGAGTGAGTGAATATGATTTATAATTATGACAAGTATTATGTAACAAACTCATTTTTTAGTGGTGTCAAAAACAGTGGTTTTAGGTCCACAAATCTGATATGTTAATTCGTAAATATTTATTATTAAAATATTTATGAGGTCATTAGTCTCATATTAAATTTTGATTAAGGAATTTTATTGTTTAGATAGTTAATTAGGTAAAAAGGACTAAATCCAAAAGCTGTAAAAGTAGAGTTCCATTAATTAAAAGTGCTAGATGTCAATTGAAAGGTAAGTGGGGTACTTAGGTGGAAAGTATACCATCATGGTGGTAAGTGGACGACTTTGGGGTCTTATAAACTAAAATTCATGTTAATTAATAAGGGGTAAAATGGTAATTAGCAAATAAACTTAAGTTAAACTGAAAACAAAATAAAAGTTTCTATCATCTTCTTCCCAATCTTCCATAGCCGAAACCCTAGGGAGAAAGAAGGAAAAACATTGTTCAAGTTTTAATCCTTCAATAGGTAAGTGAAATTTCGTCCATTTTTAGTAATTGATTATGCTTTTGAGCTTGTATTAGCTTAATCTAGCTAACCTGAGGATTAATTTGTAAAATTTTCAAACGTTGTGAATTGTGCCATTGATGAGTTGAGTTGTTTTCTTGAAGCTTTTGAAAGATTTTTAAGCTTAGATGTTAGATTGGACTGTTTTGTAAAGTAGTTTTGATTATTTTAATGTTTAAGGACTAAATTGCTAAAACGATGAAATTGATTGTAGTTTATATGAAATATTTGCAAATAGGGCTGTAGGAAAACCATGGAAGGTTTTGGCTGGAATGGGCTTAAAATAAAATGGGTAATTTGCATGTTTAGGGCTTAGGGATTAAATTGAATAAATGTGAAAAGTTGAGGGAAATTTTGTAAATGTTAAGAAGGACTAAATTGTATAGAATGATTGGATTTAGTTAATTGAATGAAACTATTGTTTTAAATCACGAACATGTTGGTAACCAAGGAAAAGACAAGGTAGCGGAGTAGTCCCTATACTTTGGCTATTTCTACAAATCAGCCCGGTAAGTTCGTATTTCTAATTTTTATAATTAGTTTTTCTTTCCATACATTTTATAAATTAAGATAATGGATTACTAAGCATACTTGATAAATTGAGAGTTGGCAATACGAACGATTAAGGTGATTCGGCCTTAGGCCGAGATATGAAGTGATGAAATGATTAAATATTTTGTTCTAATTATATGGATAATTCTGATGGCTGAGAATCCTGCATAAGTTGTGAATTTTTGACAACTTGTGTGAGCAGTATCACGAACTAGTGAAACGACTGAATGCTCTATTCTAATGAATGAACTGCAACAATGGTTGAGGTCTGCATATGTTGCAGATCTTCGTCAGCTTGTATGAGTAACATTGCGAAACGGTCAATGTTCTAGACTAGCTCGGATGAGCGGTACTCTGCATTTCTGAAGTGACGAGTTAATGATATCTGAGAAAATTGATTTAATTAAACTTGTAGCTCTTACCTATGGTGGATTGTGAACGACAAGGAATTATCTTTTTTTTATTCAAATGTATTGTTAAGTTAAATTGTGGTAAGCTCTATCATTATTTTATGAACTTACTAAGCTTCAAGTAAGCTTACCTCTATTTGTCTTTTGTTTTGTAGATTTTATTTTGCGGTTGGGAGATCGGATCAAGCTCAAAGAAACACACTATCTCAAGGACTTTTTTAGTAGATTTTGGATATCTTGGTTATGTGGCATGTAATAGGGCTATTGAGTATATTTTTTATTGTATATGTGTAATGGTTGTGTGCCTTGATTGCCATAGATAAATTTTGAATGGCATGAGTTGTATTGTGTTGCAGCATATGCAAAAGTGTCAATGAGTGTGGAAATTAGTGTGGTCTGTTCATGAATGAGTAAGGTACTTTAGTTGGGAAAGCAAGACTATGAATGTGTTTTGTGGCTTGTATGTTCAAATTAAGAAATTAATTATTAGGCCTTTGAGTTGTAGTGTCATTGATGGCACATTAGTTTGGCACATAGGCTATTTGTATTAGTATGTTTTGAGCATGTTTAATTGCATTTTAAAGGTTTCTATGCATGTGTTTTGATAAGTTTAGGTATATAAATATTTAGGTATGAAAAAGGGAAAGATTTTAGGCCAATTAAGGTTGCACACGGCCTAGACACAGGCTGTCACATGGCCGTGTGGCTCAAGTCAGTGGGTTACACGGTCTAGCACAACGGTTGAGACACAGGCATGTGGCCCAAGTCAGTGAATTACACGGTCTGGCACACGGTTGGGTATATAGGCGTGTGGAATGGCTTCACGGGCATGTGGGAGGGTCACACAGCTGTGTGACCCCTATAGGTAAAATTTTCTAGTTTTGTCCTTAATATTCTGAATTGTATTGAATTGGTCCCTGTTTGTTCGTAAGCCTATTTTAGGGCCTCGAAGGCTCGATTTAAAGTTCATTCAAGTATGTTTTAATTCAAAATGTGTCATATTTATTAGTAGGAAATTTAATTGATGAATGAATGATCTATATTATATGAATATTCTGATATGTACGGTAACTCTCCGTAACCCTATTTTTAGCGACAAAAGCGAGATATGGGTGTTACATATTAAGGTAAAGAAATGAATATATTATCAACATATAAATATAAGTGATTAACCTGGACAGTAACTAAAAGTATAATAAATATATGTGATTAGATGAAAGTTAGTGCAAAAGAACCAAGGAAAAGAAAATGTTTCTACTAAAACAGTTTCTGGACAACAGAAGTAACTAAAGTTTGAAAATTCACCAAAAAATTTAGAAATCAAATTAGAGGTTGAATCAAGTGTGAAATTAAATCCTGTTTAGTCTAGTTTTACATAGAAAAAACGGTGTAAGTAATGGAATTGTAGATTATACTATATAATAATTTTTGTGAGACAATGTCAGAATAATTTTGGGTTTCCTTGTTTTAATTTTGAAAACTCATTATAAATTGTACAAAAATGTTTAGGAGATGAAATTCATATGACTAAAATTTTAATGGGTCTATTTTCAAGAGGAAAAACAAAAACTTAATACAAGACTTGTGCTGAAAGATAATAATTTTTTAGTGAAGAAGGGTCATAGTTGCCTAGCAGCAGAATAGGGAAGATTTAAAGAATAAACTATATTAATTGACTAAAGTAGAAATTCTAAAAATTTGTTGTAAAAATTTCATTGAGTCTAGTTTCAAAAACAAAAGGCAAATCTTAATTTCAAATTTTGTAGGTCAAGATATAAATAATTTAATGACTATAATTAGTGAAAACATAATTAATGTTGCATATAAGCATGCTATAGTAGAAGTTATAAATACTCGTATAAATATATATACACTTTAGGATGTGAAATGGAGAGGAGGTGGAGGAAAAATAATAGAAGAGCGTAATATTAAAAAGCTTTTTTATAAATGATGGAATTGCTAATATACAAGTAAAGTGTAAATGAATTGATGAAACATTAAGTGAATAATTGTTTTATGCTGATCTAATGGACTTATTTGTAACATTTTAAAAGTAGTGCTAATCTCATAAATTTGATTGAGAATCAAATGGTGTTGAAATATGAAAATAGATACATGTGAATGATATGAATGATACATTAGTTGAGTTGATCTAGAATATGTTAATTAAACAAGACTTAGGTGGTAAAAGAAAAAAACTTGGAAGTATGGAAAAATTGACGAAACAGGGTGCACATCGTGACGTCGAATGTACCATGTTGTGACAAGCTCAAGTCAATGAGTGACGTCGTAATGAGGAACCGAAACGTCGCGAGGACGGATCAAGATTTTGAAAACTTTGAAATTTAGTCCTGATTCAATTATAAATTGTTACAAGTACCATCAAAAGTTCGAATTGAATTAATATAGGGTTTTTAATTATGTTTTAAACGCTATTTAATCTTAGTAGTTGCTTTGACAATAAATGTAATACCATGGTGTTGTGACCCAATAATCAGGTTAAGTATGAAAGTGTTACATTAATGTTTGAACGAGTTAAATTTCAACACATAAAGAAAGGAGGTAATAGAGTGGCTCACCTGTTGGCTAGAGAAGGGTTAAGTCGGAAATGAAATGTGTGGTGGGTGGTGGAAGTTCCAGTGGCAGTACAGGAGATGGCGTAAATGGATAGACAATCCATGCATAGACCCAGTTGAGAACCTTGGTTGTGTTGAAGAATGGTTAGTAATCTTGAAACTGAAACTGAAACTAGTAATTACCAGAATGTTCCAGATTTAGAGCGATTCACTAGACAATCGAAAATTTAAAACGATTCTTTTCCAAGCATTCAAAGGGTTGGGTTAATCTAAAATGGAGGATATTCTTGCTCTCTTGCTTTTGGGTGGCCTGAGATTCTCTTTAATATATTTTCAGTTTTCTTTAAAATATATATCAGCCAATTAAATAAAATATTATAAATTCCGTAAGAATTTAAGTAATTAATTACATAAATTATTATGAAAAGCTTATTGAAAGAACTTCCATAATGATGAAAGGGAATGAGATCCACGTGTCATCTTGTAAGACATGATATGCTGTCAAGAAGAATAGGACAAAACTTGTATGAGAGGGTCACACTTGTGACTGAACCTTTAACCCATTCTCTCCTCTTCTCTTCTGATTTTTAATGAGAATACTATTTTGCGGGCCCCTTTCCCTTTACTCATTCTTATCCATCCATTTCCATATCTCCACTCTTCAATCTTCTATTGCCAATATTCATTTTTGTATAATAACTCTCTTTTGGTACAATTAAACGAATTAAGAATTAAAGCTTAATTAATTGTGCCCATTAAACTAAAAATTATATCCTATTTTTTATTAGTTTATATTAAACTAATTTTTAATTAAAAGTAGCAAGCAATATGAAAATACACTAACACATTTAGAAAAAAAATCAATCATCTTCATAATAAATAAATATAATTGTTTATATATAATAAGTAAACTAATAATTAAGCCTTTCTTGATTAAATCAAAATCAAAATTTCTTATATACAATTACATCTAATCAAAATATTTTTATTTAATTTACAAAAAAATCAAAATATATATTTAAAAACAATCGTAATACTTCTTTGTAATTTTTTACTTACAATATGTAAAACAATAATTTATATCTTAAAATAAAAGTAATAAATGAATGTTGTCCGGATAGCAAATGATTGGAAATAGCAAAAATCAATATCCATATTAGTAGGCAGGAAAGATATTTTGGGCTGAATCTTCCTCTATATATGCCACCAAATAAAAGCCACCCAAAAGCACTAAAAACACAAACAGAGAAGAGATATAATTGAAAGAAAAGGAAAATGGTTCTGCTAGAGAAACTTTGGGATGATGTAGTGGCCGGACCTCAACCGGAACGTGGCCTTGGCCGGCTGAGGAAGATCACCACCACCCCACCCTTGTCCACCAAAGGTAAAAACAATTAGCTTTTGCATTTCATCATTTGTATTGTGGACATTTAAGTTTGTCACTCTGAAATTGAATCTTTTCATTAGATGAGGCTTCATCAATGGCGATGCCGACGAGTCCGACGACACCTGGGACACCATCGACGCCTGTGTCGGCTCGTAGGGACAACGTGTGGAGGAGCGTGTTCAATCCAGGTAGCAACCTTGCAACCAAAGGTATTGGCGCTGAAGTTTTCGACAAGCCTCAACCTAACTCTCCTACTGTTTATGACTGGTTCGTACAGATTTTTTTTCTTGTTCAGTTATTTGCATGCATGCTTGCTTGGATAATTTGATATATATAAGTGGGACTTTGATTTTTCTTTTTGGATGTTTGTGATCCCCATCTGTTTGGTTGCTGAGAAAATTAACCATAGAAGAGTCATATATATATATATATATATTAACCAGGTGTTTTGGAATTTGGATTCTTTTTAATATATAGTACTAAAATGAAGAGTTTTTCAAAAAGGAAGCCTCAAAAACTTTCCTGTTTGTGTGTTTTTTTTTTTCTAACGTTTTCTCAGCAACCAAACGGAGGCTCAGAGACAGATCATGCAGGAAAACTTGGCTCTTTGTTTGGTAGCTGCGTGGAAATAACAGTATGCTGTAATTATTACACTAATCCATTTATAAGCTTTTCTTTTTAATTATTCTTGTTAATTTACTCTAAGATGATAAAAAACCAAAGATTAATTAGGGTAATTTGCATGGATCTAATTTATGGGTGTTAACTAAAATTTAAGAAGAAAGTTTGGTTCGGATGGGATGGGATGCAGGCTTTACAGCGGGGAGACCAGGAGCAAGCATCACCGCTGATTGGGCGGTGGCTGACGGCGGCGGAGGGTAGCAAAACCACTAGCAGAAGGTTGCTGCTACTGAAGGAGCAGGATTTGCATGTAAATATATATATATCGTCCTTTTTATAAGTTTTTCAATGGGTCAATTTAGTAGTAGTAGTAAGTAAGATGTTTAAAAGAGTAAGCGGCAGCGCAGGGTGGTCGATGACCTTATGTCATTCAAGATCCCGGCCGTGAGCAGCGGCAGCTGCTGCTATATTAAATTATTATTAAATAATGGGAAAGGGTTTTGTACGAACGGTGTTGCGTTAGTGTGTGATTGGAACATCAATTTATTAATTAATTTTGGGTTTTTAACTTTATGTGAACATTTTTGTGGATTGCATTATTGAGGTAAGAAAAGTGGATAAGGATTAAGGTGGTGTGGTGAGGTGGCGGGGATCTATTTGCTTACCCATTTCATCACAGCCTTTGAAATTTCACCAAATTAATAATGCATACAATTTATATATTAACTCAAAATTAAAACTTCAAATTCATGTTATTTAGTAGTAAATATTATCTGAATCAATATTATAATATATCCAAAAAAAACAATTTAAATCTAAATAGATTTGCACATACATTCAAATTTTAACTTAAAGTCTCAACTATTTAATTTAATTGGTAATTGATAGGTCCTTTTCTTTGAAACTCTCTCCCCACCTTTTGTCCTTTTTCTTCCGTAATTTGTAAACCAACCCTACTTGAATTAGTAGATTTTCTTTTCTGAAGTAGAAATATTAAATGTGTTTAAGTACCTATACTTTGTGTTCATTTAAATTTAAGTTTAATTGTCAGCACCATTAAATTTTTTTGTTACATGATTATCAAGTGAAATTTTTTTATTTTAAAATGTCATATAGGTAAATTTAATAGAAGAATTTTGTCGATGTTGCTTGAATTTTGAAATTTGAAAATTAGATGATTAAATTCTTGTAAATAAAAATTAAAGGACTAAATTTTAAATATATGAATAGTACATAGACAAGAAGGATAGTTTAACCTTAAGCTAAATTCGTTTTCGTTTGTTTTTGTTTAAATCAAATTAATTTTACTAATAATTAAATTAATTTATTTTTTAACATTAAAATAAATTAACATTGAATATAAAATAAAGTGTTTGGAAACAATTAATTTTTTTCTTATTTTTAAATATTAAATAATAAAATATAAATGTTAATAATTATATGGGTCAATTGTTAGTATTTGGTATTTTGGTAGGATTCTACAAGTAATCTTAAAAAAATATTTATTTTGATAGGATTCCACAAGTAACCTTAAAAGAAAAAATTTGTCAAAATTTGTCATGTACCTTTTTTTTAATATTATATTATACTCTTATAGGATACTTATCAACCCTTAATCTTACTTGTAAAATTTAAAAACTTCACTGACAGTTAAGGGTGAGTGTTTGATTGAATTGAGTGAAAAAAATTTAAGTTAATCGAGTTGAGGAGTCCTATTTTATCATCCTAACTCAATTTGAAAAATTTTTCAATCAAGTCGAGTGAAATAAAATTGAGTCAAATCAAATCGAGTGAAATTGTTAAAATTAAATTAAAAAATTAAAAAATTAAATTAAAATCTTGTTACAATATAACTATAACTAATTTCATGTTAGAGCACATAAATTTGAAACTATATATATTTGAAAACTTTTTCAAAGAAATATAATAAAAAATATAAGATGCTTTAATATATAAACTTGAATCATTAATTAATTTATTTAATTCCCCAAAATTACTATTTCAGAAAATTTTTAAATTTTTAACTTTATATATTCTTTAATTTTTTTAAATTATTATAATTTTTAAAAATATATAAATTTTGAAATTTTTATAAATATTTTAAATTTTAAAAATTATTTTAAAACTTTGAAAATTATTTTGAATATTTTTTTTTGAAATTTTGGTTGAGAAAGACCAATTTGTCCATTTTCAAATGACAAGGACCAGAGGAGTGTTTACACAAATTTGTTATTCGAATTGTAAAATTCAACTTGATTTGAACTCTGAAAACTCAACTTGATTAACTTGAAATTCGAATTTTTATTTCGAATCAAATCGAGTTTCACTCACTCTCACTAACAATATACCAAATATTATTTCTAATTATATTATGAATAAATAACACAAATGTTATTGTAAACAGACTTAAATACTCAATTGGTCCTGAATTTGGCACTTCCTCTTAAATAGATAGTTATATATATATATATTTTCTTTTCTTTTCGTTTCTTTTTTTAATTTCATACATGAATATTTTTGTTTTAGGTTCACTATTTTGGTAGGGGAGACTTCATGGTACATCGGTATTAAGTCTTAGACTTTGGCAGTCTGGGAGGATGTATAATAATGATGGTGCCATCATCTGATTTTCTTTAATAAAAAACAAAAAAAAATATAAATAGTAAAAAGTTATATTATAAATGAGTTTAAGTAAGCTATTATTGTTTAACTTAATAAAAGAACATGAATCAAGAAAAATTGAATTATTAATTGAAAAATCAATCCATGTGTGGATAAAAATCTAGATTAGATATATACTTTTTTCAATATCTTGATTGGATATTTTAAACAAACATGATGTAAAAAACATACTAACAAATAAAAAAAAAAAAAGATGTAACAAATACAATATAAAATTAAATTGAAAGAGAAATGGAGGCGACTTTTGGGACATAAAATAATGATAGATGTCATTATTTTAGGTCTTACTAGTCATTCAAGGATCCCCCTCGTATAAGTTAAATATCTCCCGATCTTTGGCTCTTTGCAAAAGCAAGTCAAGACAACGCTTCGGCAATTTCCATTTACCATCAATATTATTATACTGATTTATTTTTAAACAATCTAATACCAATTCTTAATTTTAAAAATCAAAATTCAATCTCTAATAAATTCTAAAACATTACACTGTAAGGAGAATCAATGTAATAATAGCTTCTTCTTTTTTGTTCTAGTAATAATAGCTTGTGTTGGTTATTAAAAATGACAATGGTTAATAAATAAATTTAATGATTGCAATCCTTTTATGCATATCTGCTTCCAAATGCGACTGATACTTGGTTTACTACTCCTAAACTAATCCCCCCCCCCCCCTGCTTGCATGTGATAAACTACTGAAGTTCAACCATGGCAACAATCAAAACCAAAATCTATTCAGATTCCTTATATTAACACCCTCTCTCTCTATGTAGATACGTATATGTATATTCATACACAAATATGTTGTAACAGGAACGGGAAACATCTTGCTCTTGTCTGACAAGGCTGGCACTAAACTTGACATTGTCCATTTCTATTCTCCTTTTTCTGATATGCAAGAATCTGAAAAATAACACAAACCAAATGTATAAAATTTTGTAACATAAGTATGTGCATGGCATATCTATGTGCATGTATTAGCATACTTTCGGATACAATGATTGTGAAAGTATGAACATTTATTCTAAGAGGAGCTTACCAAATGGCTATGACTGGAAGTTTGGCGTCCAATTCCACCCATAGTTTCTTCCTCTTTTAAAACTTGCAACTTATCTCTGACTGATTCAACTAAACCGGGCTTGGTAATCTTACAGGTTGACATGTTGACCGTAGAATATAACTCTTTTACCAGGTATATTTCGATTTCACTGGCTTGTAAAGCAGTTTGAAGAGCTACATACTAGGTAAGATGTCAATTAAGAATTAGTTTTCCGCTTGTCTGAATGGACTGGTTTTAAATGAGCAAAGAGGTTTCTGATCGAAGAATAACTACCTGGCACAGGTGTCTAACCAATAATGTAGGCCTGCAGCAAAGGTAAGGCCGCTGTAAACAGGGTATTCTTTGTTCATCAATTGAAACAAGCATCAGGTGGATATCCAGCTGAAAGAAAATAAGAAAGTCAAGTCAGTAATCCAAACATTGCGGCAAGTGACAACTCAATACTAGATGATAATCTGGAATAACATTAATGATCATCTCATGAACTTGGTAGGCAATGAAAATAATATTTTGGACTCAGTAAGGTGCATAATTTGGCGTAACTGAAGCCATAAATGAGATTGCTGACTCTTTACCAGGGTAGACACATAAAGATCACAACCAAAAATTAAACTTTACCTCATCATCCTTCTCCTCTAGGTTCTGGAGACAATCCACCAACTTTGGGAGGCGGCTGTTTCGGGCTTTCTTTCCATTTCCACCACTCAAACTGCCATGTCTTGTGTTACTGCGCATGCCGCCTGCTCCCCAATGAAGCCTTTCGGAGAGGCCATTAAGAGCTGCAAACAAGCCCAAGGATTCTCTATTAACTTCAGAATCATTTTCGTCACCGCTCAAACTGCCATGTCCTGTGTGACTGCGAATACCGCTTGCTCCCAAGTGAAGCCTTTCTGAGGGACTAAGTGCAGCAGATACACCCAAGGATTCTCTATTCACTTCAGAATCATTTTCGTCGCCAACCCCGTCTGCACTAGCAGCTGATGAAGGCTGAGAACACCGACCCTCCCATCTCTTCAATCTCTTTGGTTTGACCTCGGTAAGATCCTCATCGGCCAAAGATGAACCCGTGCTTCCATTTTCATTGGCATCCTCGTTATTATCAGACTCTTGAGGTTCAGAAGTTCGATATTTTCTCCTCCTTTGATAGCGGCAGTTTGATCTCCTTATAGTTGCAGACGCATTGGCTTTAACTGTTCGCTTCCTACCCAGAACTTCTAATTGCCGATGCAAGGTCTGGGCGATTGAAGCTTGGATCTGATGCAAATTATCTCAGATTATAATTTACTTAATCGTCTTTAATTATTTTTAAGAAAGGGAGTACTAAACACGTGAATGCATTTTGACTCAAATGATAGTTTGAATTAGCATACAGGTAAATAGACCAGAGTAAACTAGAAATCTGATGCCTCACCTGTTTATTCCGAGCTTTCTCCTCCTCATGCAAAGTCAATTCCTAAGCCACATAGTGTTGAATTGTTTGAGATTTCATAATAGCATAGAAAATCAGATTCCAAAGTGCACTCAGAGATCAACCTAATTATTATACCTCTTCCTCATGTTTGTCGATATCTGGATATAAGGCTGCGATTAGGGAATCATAGTTAGGATCATCTCTCAAAGACCGGCGACTAGCACAATGTGTGCGGCAAGCAGGGCATTCATTGTTCCTGCCATTAGATTCAAGAAAC
The DNA here is from genome assembly GCA_025503065.1 of Gossypium bickii. Classification (NCBI taxonomy): domain Eukaryota; kingdom Viridiplantae; phylum Streptophyta; class Magnoliopsida; order Malvales; family Malvaceae; genus Gossypium; species Gossypium bickii. The sequence continues at coordinate 25,273,402 of CP106714.1, read as the reverse complement.
ATTATCAAGAATAAATAACTTTTGAGCTCAGAAGTAACTGTTACAACCAGGTCAGGATATCCAATCCATGTTTCAATGAACTGGTGAGAATAATGGAATAGTTTGAACATACCCCATGCGCATAGATTTGTCAATGCATTCTCTACAGAAGCGATGTAAGCATTCCATTACAGTTCTAGTTTTGCGAATGATCCCTTAATTGGACAAAAGAAAAAGGTTAATGAAATTTTTGTCAGCATAAGTTGATGCTTATGTGCTATACACTAATATTATTTAAACAAGTAAAAATGCAAAAGACGAAGCATAGTCCTTGTTCTAAGTGATGTCTTGTGTGAGAATTGATTCCATTTTTCAGATATGTTGAGCAATCTAATAACATGGACACCTCATGATATTGTAGATAATGGGAAAGCCATACAAAAAATTTTAACAAAATCAAATGTAGCAAAAGAAAAACAAAAGACTCAAGCGCCTAACCATTAGGACTTGATTCACTGACCACCAAAAATTGAACCCAAAACACATGAAAATTCAGGAATTGTAGCCATTTCATGACTTGATATTTACACATCAGATATGCCAAAAAGAACATGCACCAGTACTGAAGAATACTTATCTTTCTTCATAGACTGAGAGCTAAAGCTAGTATCAGAACTTTAAATGCATTTAAGGTAGGTATATTGACATAATTTTCGTCAATATACATGCATGGAGTTTGGAAAAAAGTACAACCATGAGATAGCTATATTGTAAGATGAACTGTAAGAGTTCAAAAAAAAATGCTAATAAGTCAATTACCACGAAGAATGTAGCCAGAAAAATAAAATTAACATATTAAACAAAAAATCAGTAAAGAAAATACCCAGGCAGATTGGGCACTGTACTTCCTTACGTACGTCAGATAATTTTACTATAACATAACTGCAAGGAAACACAAGGGAAAAAACAGTTAGCATATTATGCAGTTAACAAGCAACATATAGGCCACCACACTATTTCTCTTTTCATATTCAGAATAATTGTAAAAACATTTTGCCAGATATGGGAACTTTCAATACACTGGACTAATTGTACAACGTGCCTTTTCAGAATTAAACATTAAAAATTAAATCAGTAGACATCCTTTAAAGTATTAGGTTTCATTCTTAAACCTGTTTAACCAGATTTCTATTTCACAGGATTATGTATTCATGCATAAATTAAACATGTCATAAAGACATATACTACAAGTTACTGCACTATTACCTGTTTAACCAGAATTCTATTTCACAGGACTATGTATTCATGCATAAATTAAACATGTCATAAAAACATAAACTACAAGTTACTGCACTATTACTTGGCAATTTCACACAGCGCTCTTATCAAAACTTCAAGCATTATGGTCACTGCAGAAAAGAGGAAAAATATGGGGAAGAAAAAGAGAAAAGTAGCATTTATAGACAAATACTCCCTTTCTCAAGTGAATCTTCTACAACGAAAGAACCCAAATCATCGAAGGACATCATTTTATGTCATTTGACAGAAGCATCTCATATGATGGATGAATTATTACTCTTGAAAATGCTGCTTACTACAAAAGTAAGAGTGAGTTGAGTAAATCATCATCTAAGGATAAAATTCTTACATGTGAGTTGTGTAAATCATCATCTAAGGATAAAATTCTTACATTCAATCTAACCAATCAAGGTATTCCAAACTTTGGATCTTCCGACAAGCACAATAAATTACATTAAATTCCTCGACAATCAAATTTCAAAGAAAGGCATTATCTGGAAGGTTAATTTACCACTGTCATTCAGAAAGCAGGCAAATAAGAAAAGTCTATCAATGGGGTGACATGGACAATTGGATATCCTATGGTACATCTGTGAAACTTCACTCAAAATGACTTATAGATGAGAACTTCTGAATATTTAAAGAGAAAAAAAGGAATCCCAACATTAGCAACTCAGGAAGTGGTTCGTAGTTAGCAAAAGTATTCAATACATTTGACAATGCCAACATTTTGACAAGATGATCAATAGTGACACCATCGTTGTAAAATATTTGCAACTGTAAGTGTTGGTGCAGCCAAAGTACTCCAACAGTATAGTAGTATCGTGCAATGGTCATATAGAGAGCAAGAGAAAGATCGATCCCAGAATCAAGCAGAGACAGCTTGACCCAAGCGGTAAAGCCTCCCTTTTCCCAACTAAATGAAAGCCTCGTAAGTCCTAAAGTTGGTCAACAACCTGCACCTGAAGTTACAACCCTGAAAATGCCTAAAAATTACATGGAGAAACCAAATCCCATTGACACAAAGCTAGAAGTATTTATACAACCATGAAAATACTCTCGTGCAAACCAGGGTAGGATTAACTCTGGAAGACCTCAAGTTAAAACTCCAAGCAGTTTTACTGAAAAACAAGCGTACCCATCTAAAAATAAAGCAAGGAAAGTGCAACCAATCGGGAAATATAAAGGAAGTTGGAAGGCTCATGAATATACATGTGGAGGAAGTTTGAATGTCAGCAGAAACTAAACCCAGAAGCACTAACTTTCGTTTTAAAGTGCAACAATGAAACCATGCAGCAGATCGCCAAAAACAGAACAAAGCCCCCTGCCATTGAATGCATTAAGGTTTAAAAACAGTTTAAAATAAAATAAAAACGAACAAAACATAGCAAATCGAAACAGAAGTAGTAAAAAAGAAACTTACTCTTGTTCATTCTCGTTACAAGGAGAAGGGCAGCGACCAGATTCTGTGCAAAAACCAAAGCAATACTTGAATAACAAAAACAAAAAAAAAAAAAAAAACCCGGGTCGTATTGATTATCGAAAATCACAAAGTTGCTTAGGCGTACCATCAGCAGCATCTTCGGTTTCTACGGGGTGTTGTTCATGGTTGTTAATACTCTGATCGAGAAGCAGGAGATCGCCGCCTTCTGGTGTGAAGTCGGCTTCGGAAGAAGGCTTCTGAGCCGGCATTTCTTTCTTGTTTCTTCTCCACCCACACCCCTTCTCTGTTTCTGTAGGAAACATGAAAGAAGTAATCAAAAGGAAGGAAGAAAGGGGATTGGAAAGGGAATTGTGAGAGTAAAGAGGGAGAAAGTAGAATGAAAATGGTGGAGAAACGATGAATGTGTGCTTGAATTTTCTTGGCTTACCTTACCTTGGCTTTGGCTTTTTCTTTGGGATCTTATTTTTTGTTGTGCAATGTTTGACGAGCAGCGAATGGGTAGAGAGAAAGAAAGGTTTATGCTGCTCCCGGCTTTTCTTTTAACAGATTTACTATTTATATTTTATTTATTTATTTATTATACGTACTTGTTCTGTATACGGTATATTACATACTAATTTTTTATTTTTATTTTTATTCCTATAATTGAAGAAAAAAACCTTATTGTTATTTTTTTAAGAAAATATTATTATTAATAATAACTATAAACAATAATAATACAAAGACATGGAACATAATATAAATTAATGCACAAGTGTCATGTTCCCAAAATAATTTCAAAAAATAAGAAGACAAACAAGTAGTAACTAGACCATTTTACCAATAAAGACCATTTCCAACTTTATTTATGGAAATAGACCAATTTTTTTTATTATTTATCGGAAAGGGTCGAAAACTACAAAACGCGTTCACGTAGGAGCGTTTTTGGGGGAAGTTTCAGCAAATTGCGTCCCTGAGAGAGCGATTTTGCCATGTCAGTACAAAGCACGCTGACGTGGACACATTTTGCTGACATGGCAAAATCACTCCCTCGGGGATCGATTTAGCCCGTGTTTTTCTAGGATTAGGGCTATTTGCATGTTTAGTCTCTAGGTTTTGTGGGTTTAAGGTTTTAGGGTTGTAATGTTAGGGCTTTGTTAAAATAATTTTGGGTTTTTATTTATTTAAGGTTTAAGAATTTTTTAAAAAATAAATCAGCGTTTAAAGTTTTTTAAAAAATAATTAAATTAGGTTTTAGGCGTTTTAAATAAATTAATTAAATTAGGGTTTAGAGTTTTTAAGAAAATTAATTAAATTAGGGTTTATGTTTTTAAAATAATTTTGTGTTTAGGTTAAGGGTTTAGAAAAAAAATTATATTGAGAATAAAGATTTTTTTTTACAATAGTTTCAGAAAAATTAATTTTGAGAAGACGGTTCTGAAAAGATAATGTCAAAAACGCTTCAAGCAGGATGCACTGTCAGCAAAATTACTGAAAAAAGCTCCCACGTGGACGCTCTTTTTCTACAGTAGTTCTTGAAAAAATAATTTTGAGAAGATGGTTCTGAAAAAATAGTTTAAAAAACGCTTCAAGCAAGATGCACTGTCAGCAAAATTATTGAAAAAAACTCCCACGTGGACGCTCTTTTTCTACAATAGTTCCTGTTTGGCCTTATGCTATAAATGAGTCAAATTTCATTTTCAGGTTGCATAAGTTACAGCAAGAAATTAGAGAAGCTAAGTAGAATAAAAATTGAAGATGAGTGAACGTATTAGTGTTGTTATTTACTATGATAGTGAGGTCCGTGACACCTAGAACGGCGTTGTATCAGAGAACACAACGCGACTGGTTTTCAACCAGAACATAGATTTGACAGAACTTCGTAAAAGAATTAGGTGCAAAATATTCGGAACGATGCCAACGAGAGTTTCGTCTATTAAGTATCGATTTTATGTTTCGGTTGATCCCGTGACATATGACTCATTTGATATCAAAGGTGGTCGTAGCTTGGAGGCAATGGTGCAGACTCATCTCGCTAATGGATCACTATATCTTGAGTTATATGTACAATTTTTATCGACAAATGAAACATTTGCGACTTTAACATCTACTGCTATTCGAGAAGAATACACGACCCCTACCCGACACTTCGTTAATGGGAGGCAGAACACGAAAGCGCCCTTGTTTGGTGGTAGAATGGAATACACAACTCCTGCACGACACTCGGTTAGTGTGTGGGATATGCACCTCGGTAGGTCGATGTTCGATGCTGGAAATACGTACTGGGGAATGACATCAACTTCTAGTGGTTAGCAATCCACATCTGATTGGGGACGTTACAAAACGTCCACAAGAAGGGATGATGTACTCCCTATGACGTCCACCGGCGAGGGACTTCGTATGTTGCAGATGATGGTGTGTAACACCCCAAACCCGGCCTAGAAGTTAGGCCCAAATCTGGCGTGTCACATTGGAAGTCGTTTTAAAACTGCGCGTTCATTAGAAACTACGTATTCTTTTTGAAACTCTGAGTTTCGTTGTTTGTTTATAAAAACCCAATTTTTACTCAATGTCTATTTTAGAAAAGTTGTAATAAACTTGAAAAACTGCCTTTGTTATGAAAACCGAATTTGAATATTTGCGTAAACGTGATATTTACAATCTAGTTGCGAAAGCGTAGTGTTTTGAAATCAGATATTGTTTTGGAAATCGCGATTCAATGTTGAGCAGATTTAAAACATAATAAATTGAAAATCCAAAACTAAAAACCCAAAATTTAAGAGAGGCCTTATTACAAAGTATTAACCCAAATTAAAGAAAAGCAAAATACTAAAATCCAAACTGCTCGTAGTGTGGCCACCTCCGAGTCCTCCAGTATGTCGAACCGCTTACTAAGGATTACCTGAGAAAAATTAAAAGACAGGGTGAGTTTACGAAAACTCAGTGTGTACAACCCTCGTTAGTATAAACATGCATCACAACAATCCAGGCCAAAGCCCAATACAATAACGGTGGCAATTGGGCTTTAGCCCAAAATAGCCTCGGTTGGACCTTAACCCATATCATATGTCACATATCATAAATATCTGGGTCTAAGCCCATCTCAATAATATAATCCGTATATGCAATGCATTAATGCCTATACCAGCCTTGCACTCCGTCTCTTGTCCAACCGTGCACTCCTGTGGGGATTTAATCGACCCACCCATTCGTACACTCCTTATATAGCACCGGTTGCGGCACTAACTAATCAGTGCAGCATGGCTGCTCGGTGGCTAAAAAGCCTTCGGTGGATCCACAGTCGTCAAGCGACCATGCGATCCTATTAGCACTTCCTTTGTATTAATAATCCCATCCCGATGCAGCATAATAACACATGATTGCATCATACAATAATAAACATACCATAAAAATCATAAATCGCATACAATAATAATCGTATAACATGTAGGGGCATTCTCGTCAATTTGCCCTTTAGGGGCATATCGGTCATTTTACCCTTCTAGGGTAATTCAGTAATTTCACATATAACTGCCTTTCTGGAGGCCTATTGTCACCTCGAGTGACTCGGGACCCCTTTTAGGTCTCTACGAAACTATTGGGCCTAAAATCCGTTTTAGGCCCAAACGGGCCCGCACGCTCGTATGGCCCAAAACGCATGGTTTCGGTTACAGGTTTGCAGATTTCGCATTTAGATTTATTGCTTAACAATTTTCCATCAATTTCGCCCATGCGGGCCGAATAGTCTATTGGGCCCGCTAAGCCCAATTCGGCCTGGTTAGGCCCGTTACGGCATTGGTATCACAAGAGTGTTCGTGACACTCTCAACGACTTAACATCACGATTCGTATCTCAATTTGCCACTACGAGCGCTCGAACGCTCGAATGGGCACGGTTGCCGGCTTTTCGACTTTTCGGCATTTGTCGATCTATAATCGGAATGGTATGAGTACACACCTGATACGATTTGCGGTATTCGACAACTTCTCCAACACACCTGAAATCAACGTTGACTAACAGTTAATCTTAAACCTAATACCACATCTTCCAAGCATTAAGATTGATGAAACAATCTACAACACTCACCAACAATCTGAGAATTTCCACGCAAAGGAAGATTGTATAAATGATTCCTCGGTTTAAGCCCACCGAGTCCCTTACAACGTTGAAACTGAAAAGAAGTGTTAGCCATAACAACTCACATTCAACTTAAAACATAGGAGCATTTCGGCTAGAATAAGAATAACCTAATATTAAAACCCCATCACCTATATTCGACCACCACCTTACTTACCAACCAACTCTCGAGAACCAAACGTTAGAAGAACGACGAGAGGGTATGCTAACCCCCCAACAGCTTCGACCTACATCAAAAGAACCAAAAGGGTTGAGGTAGAACAAAGTGGATTGATCCATCCTTAGTTAAAAGAAACATGATAAGAGATCGGTTTTAGAAGAGAAAAAAAAGAGAGAAAGGAGAAAATGAATAAAGAAAAAGGAATCATTACCTTGCTCAACGAAAAACCGAATAGAGAGGAAAGCTTATCAACTGAGAATAGTCACTATAAATCAAGATGAAACCCTTTCGACAATTGGCAACCAAGCAATCGGCTATGGAAGACACAAGAGAAAGAAAAAAATGAGAAAAAAGTAGAAAAGAACGTGGGAAAAGGAGATGGAAATGGGAGTTCGGCCAAAAGTGATTAGGTAGCAAGCAAAATTAAACCAAAAATGAAAAGCCGAGCGTAAGAAAGGAAGGGTGAGACTGAGAGATTCGACAATAGCACAATTCAATAGAGGAAACTCGAAAAGCTTCAAAAAAGGTGCACAAAATGCAAAAACACCCAAGAGAGCTAGAGAAAATTCGGCTCTTCCCTTGACAAAATCGAAAAATACCCTTACAAAATGCCAAGTCCCTTTTTGGCCGAATTTTCCTATCCACATCCCCATATTTGGCCAATTCTTCCCCCACTTGAATATCATGATTTTCTCCCCTTTTTCCTCCTACAAACCCTCTCCTTCATCCATTTGAATCATTTGACCCATTCAAACACTTCTCCATCAGTGTTTGATTCCAACTCAACCTCTTGTCTCCTCCTGAGCAAAATAAATGCCTTTAATTGCCAACAGTGGGATTCGAACTCCTTCCCCCTTGCTCTGCCAATGACGCCACCACCACCTCACCAAGTGCTCACCTTGTGTCTCTTAAACACACACAATTAAACTTAAGTCCTACCTTCTGTAGCCCTTTCCACTAAAGACCAAAAATCCAAAATTTTTCCAAGGCTCAACCTAGAATCCAAACCTCTATAGGATCCTCAAACACACTCAAATAGCAAGCCAAATAAGCACAATATGGATTTAAGCAAAACTACTAACCTCCTAACTTTTGGGATGTTACAATTCTACCCCCTTAAAGAAATTTCATCCCTAAAATTTCCAACTATGCACAATACTGATTATACTATTACGCTTCTGCTGCGCACTCTAGTTCTAATTGCAACCTAGGTAAATAACATATTAGGGTAAAGTATGTACCAGTATTCGCATCTAGAGCGTCTCCACCCTCTTGGTGACGTGCTGCATAAACCAATGCTGGCTGCCTTACCTCCGTATGACCAGCATCTCTACCTGGAGCTCCACGGCCCAAACCGTTTTCATTCCTTGAATGCCCACGGCCTCTAGGCAGCTACTGTCTACCCCTCAGTGGTTGTACGTTACCCCTACCAAAAGCCTGCCTCTGATCCGATCTTCTAGGACACCCTATAAGACGATGCTCTATGGAACCGCAACTCAGACAAGCTCCTATCCTTCTCCAGCACTCGCCTACATGTCCTTTCCCACAAGTAGCACAAGGTGGTAACCCAGTAGCAGCAACAGGGGGCCTAGCTCTGACTGACCCATCTACTCTAGCCCTTCTCCTAAATCTCTAATCAAAATCGGAACGCTCAGACTCCCTCTTGTTTCTACCCCTTTCTCTTTCCCTATTTAGACGCTCAGAGTGCTTCACATCCTCAACAATCTTAGCTTTCTCTACTAATGTAGCAAAGTCTCGCTCCCTCTGTGGAGCTATCAATACTTGAACACTGTCCCTGAGATCATCTTCGAACCGAACACAACGTTCGTACTCCGTTGCCACAATTCCTTGAGCATACCGGCTAAGTCGCAAAAATTCTACTCAGCCATAGACTTGCCACCTTGAACCAGATTCAAAAATTCTTTCCTACGAGCGTCGGCATAGCTAGCGCCCACATACTTTCCTTGAAATGTGGTCTTGAAGAATTCCCAGGTCAATCGATCAGATGAGGTACCCTCTTTTACAGTAAGCCACCACTGGTAGGCTTCATCCCTAAGTAAAGACACGGCACCTTTCAATTTCTGTTCTGACGTGCAATCGAGGTCATCCATAATTCTTTTGGTGGCTTCTAGCCAATATTCTTCCACACTCGGGGCCACCCTAGAAATTTCCTTGAAGTTCTCTGCTCCATTGGACCGGAGTCGTTCTGTAACTGACCCATAGCCTCCAATACCCGTATTAGGCTCAACAGACCCAGCAACTCTTTTCAAGATACGAAGCATTGCCTACGATAGTGCGTCGTCCCCAGCAGCTCGGTCAAACGACCCTGTCTCAGTTACTGGTGAAGCTGGTGCTTCTCTCGCCTCGACATTGGGCATGTGGTCTGACGCCGAAGACCTAGCCCTAGCACTTCCACGACCTCTACCTCGGCCTCTTGCACCCCTTCTAGCACTCATTATCTCTTCGTGTATTATCTGAATTACAAATTTTATGAATTTAGCTCATAGTTCCAGTAATTAAGCAAATTTTTTATGGAAGTAGTAGTTAAGAGTTGTTTTCAAAATCGTCAGCTTACTACAGTTTTAGTCTCCTACGGGCCTCAGTTTACTCTAACTAAGAGTCTTAGTATAGTCTATCATCTAAATTAAGCCCAATAACTATCTATAGTATAACAGTTAAAAACATATAGGAGAACTTACTTGGTCCGACGCTGAAAACTCGGTGTGCCACACAAAAATCTACCAAAACCACTTCAAAATCATTTGTAAACATCTTTAAAATAAAAACTAAAGCCCATTTCATAGCCCGAGTTTTGCACCCAGGCTCTGATACCACTAAATATAACACGCCAAACCTGGCCTAGAAGTTAGGCCCGAATCTGGCGTGTCACATTGGAAGTCGTTTTAAAACTGTGTATTCGTTAGAAACTATATATTCTTTTTGAAACTCTGAGTCTCGTTGTTTGTTTATAAAAACCCAATTTTTACTCAATGTCTATTTTAGAAAAGTTGTAATAAACTTGAAAAACTGCCTTTGTTATGAAAATCGAATTTGAATATTTGCGGAAACGTGATATTTACAATCTAGCTGCGAAAGTGTAGTGTTTTGAAATCAGATATTGTTTTGGAAATCGCGATTCAATGTTGAGCAGATTTAAAACATAATAAATTGAAAATCCAAAAGTAAAAACCCAAAATTTAAGAGAGGCCTTATTACAAAATATTAACCCAAATTAAAGAAGAGCAAAATACTAAAATCCAAACTGCTCGTAGTGTGGCCACCTCCGAGTCCTCCAGTACGTCGAACCACCTACTGAGGATTACCTGAGAAAAATTAAAAGACGGGGTGAGTTTACGAAAACTCAGTGTGTACAACCCTCGTTAGTATAAACATACATCACAACAATCCGGGTCGAAGCCCAATACAATAACAGTGGCAATTGTGCCTTAGCCCAAAATAGCCTCGGTTGGACCTTAACCTATATCATATGTCACATATCATAAATATCTGGGCCTAAGCCCATCTCAATAATATAATCCGTATATGCAATGCATTAATGCCCATACCAGCCATGCACTCCATTTTCTGTCCAACCGTGCACTCCTGTGGGGATTTAATCGACCCACCCATCCGTACACTCCTTATGTAGCATCGATTGCGGCACTAACTAATCAGTGCAGCATGGTTGCTCAGTGGCTAAAGAGCCTTCGGTGGATCCACAGTCGTCAAGCGACCATGCGATCCTATTAGCATTTCCTCCGTATTAATAATCCCATCCCTATACAGCATAATAACACATGATTGCATCATACAATAATAAACATACCATAAAAATCATAAATCGTATACAATAATAACCGTATAACATGTAGGGGCGTTCTCGTCAATTTGCCCTTTAGGGGCATACCGGTCATTTTACCCTTCTAGGGTAATTCAGTAATTTCACATATAACTGCCTTTTTAGAGGCCTATTGTCGCCTCGAGTGACTCGGGACCCTTTTTAGGTCTCTACGAAACTATTGGGCCTAAAATCCGTTTTAGGCCCAAAAGGGCCCGCACGCTCGTGTGGCCCAAAACACATGGTTTCGGTTATAGGTTTACAAATTTTGCATTCGGATTTATTGCTTAACAATTTTACATCAATTTTGCCCATGTGGGTCGCATAGCCCATTGGTCCCACTAAGCCCAGTTCAGCCTGGTTAGGCCCGTTACGGCCTCGGTATCGCGAGAGTGTTCGTAACACTCTCAACGACTTAATATCACGATTCGTATCTCAATTTGCCACTACGAGCGCTCAAACGCTTGAATGGGCACGGCTGCCGGCTTTTCGGCTTTTTGGTATTTGTCGATCTATAATCGGAATGGTGTGAGTACACACCTGATACGATTTGCGGTATTCGGCACCTTCTCCAACACATCTGAAATCAATATTGACTAACAGTTAATCTTAAACCTAATACCACATCTTCCAAGCATTAAGATTGATGAAACAATCTACAACACTCACCAACAATCCGAGAATTTCCCTGCAAGGGAAGAGTGTATAAACGATTCCTTGGTTTAAGCCCACTGAGTCCCTTACAACGTTGAAATCGAAAAGAAGTGTTAACCATAAAAACTCACATTCAACTTAAAATATAAGAGCCTTTCGGCTAGAATAAGAACAACCTAATATTAAAACCCTATCACCTATATTCGACCACCACCTTACTTACCAACCAACTCTCGAAAACTAAACGTTAGAAGAATGACGAGAGGGTATGCTAACCCCCCGATAGCTTCGACCCACACCAAAAGAACCAAAAGGGTTGAGGTAGAACGAAATGGATTGATCCGTCCTTAGTCAAAAGAAACAGGATAAGAGATTGGTTTTAGAAGAGAGAAAAAGAGAGAAAGGAGAAAATGAATAAAGAAAAAGGAATCATTACCTTGCTCAATGAAAAACCGAATAGAGAAGAAATCTTATCAACTAAGAATAGCCACTATGAATCAAGATGAAACCTTTTCGACAATTGGCAGCCAAGCAATCGACTATGAAAGACACAAGAGAAAGAAAAAATGAGAAAAAATAGAAAAGAACGTGGGAAAAGGAGATGGAAAGGGGAGTTCGGCCAAAAGTGATTAGGTAGCAAGCAAAATTAAACCAAAATGAGAAGCCGAGCATAAGAGAGGAATGGTGAGACTGAGAGATTCGACAATAGCACAATTCAATAGAGGAAACCCGAAAAAGTTCAAAAAAGGTGCACAAAATGCAAAAACACCCAAGAGAGCTAGAGAAAATTCGGCTCTTCCCTTGACAAAATCGAAAAATACCCTTACAAAATGCCAAGTCCCTTTTTGGCCGAATTTTCCTATCCACATCCCCATATTCGGCCAACTCTTCCCCCACTTGAATCCCATGATTTCTCCTATTTTCCTCCTACAAACCCTCTCATTCATCCATTTGAACCATTTGACCTATTCAAACACTTCTCCATCAGTGTTTGATTCCAACTCAACCTCTTGTCTCCTCCTGAGAAAAATAAATACCTTAAATTACCAACAGTGGGATTTGAACTCCTTTCCCCTTGCTCTACCAATGACGCCGCCACCACTCCACCAAGTGCTCACCTTGTGTCTCTTAAACACGCACAATTAAACTTAAGTCCTACCTTCCATAGCCCTTTCCACTAAAGACCAAAAATTCAAAATTTTTTAAGGCTCAACCTCGAACCCAAACCTCTATAGGACCCCCAAACACACTTAATTAGCAAGCCAAATAAGCACAACATGGATTTAAGCAAAACTACTAACCCCTAACTTTTGGGATGTTACATGGTGGGTTGGATGATAAGTTCGATGTGGATCCACCTAAAGAGCTCGGCCATGAGGGTGCAAAAGTTGCATTACTTTCTGAACCGGAGCTTATTCCAACCGAAGCTAAAGACATTAAAGGGGGTTCAGATGAAGAAGAAGAAGATCCGTGATTCATCTAGATCTACCACACAGAAGGCATGACCGTACAAGTTCGTCATTGGATTCGGGTGAATTGAAAGATGGTAAGGAGTTTTCCAGTAAAGATAGTTTTCTTAGTGTATTGAAACACCATAGCATCATGAACGAGGTTAACTACAACGTGGTTAAATCCAAATCTGAGACGTTCGAGGCCAAGTGTGCAGTGCAAGATGGTACATGTTCATGGAAAATCATGGCTTCTATTAGGAAAAAGACAGACTTGTGGGAGATAAAAAAGTACCAAGGTCCACATACTTGTGTTGCCTGTATAGTATCACTAGGTGTTTAGGGTTTTTAAATAATACTGTTATTACTTAATGTTGCATTATTTAACATACCTCGTTGATAGGTGTTTCATAAGATTATCCCAAGATTGATTCAGATATGATAGCTAGTTTAATACTATTGTTGGTGAAGGCGAATCCCAGGACTTCTGTGTCGTTCTTAATTACCAATATTTGTAGCCAATTGATGTACACGCCGTCTTACCGTAAAGCTTGGATAGCTAAGCAAAAGGCGTTGGAAAAGATGCATAGTTGGTGGGACGCTTCATGTAATGAGGTGTGACAGTGGTGTCAGGTGCTGGAGAGGTACGTCCCAGGTTGTATAACAAACCTTGAAACGGGCCCTGCATACTACAACGACTGATTGCTCCACAAATGCCAAGTGTGCAAGCGTCTATTCTGGAGCTTTAAGCAATACCGAGATGCATTTGTGTACTACAAGCCATTGGTATAAATTGACGGTACCTTTATGTATGGTAGATATACCCATCGGCTATTGCTAACTGTGGCACAGGATGGCAATGGGAGAATCCTTTCAATTGCATTTGCAATAACACCGGGGAAGTCAGGTGATGACTAAGATTTCTTTCTTTCTAGGTTAAAGAGGCATGTCTTCCCCTAACCTAATATCTGTGCTATATCGGATCGGGGTACTGGAATACTAGCCGCAATTGAGCGACAAGAAAGCCTATGCGATCGCACACACCATTGGTATTGTCTAAGGCACGTTGTGTCCAACTACTACGGGTAATATCGTGTACCACTGAACGACGATAAGTGACCAACATGAGTATTTAATCTCTATTAATATAATTTCGTTTGTAATATTCCATTTATTCTGAATGATAGAGTGGTATGTAATTTTGCTATCAACTTATATTGGCAGGGTACGAGATCAATAAGGACCGTTTTCATGAGACGTTAGCGATTTTGCGCTCAGTTAACGAACAAGGCGTATACTACCTCTATAACATACCTTTCGATCAGTGGATACAAGCATACGACGGCGACCTATGATATGGTCATATGACCTCAAACTTGGCTGAATGCATAAATTCTATTCTAAAAGAAACGCATCATTTGCCGATAACCTTGGTTGTGTGAGAGACATATTTTCGTTTGGTGGCACTATTTTCAAAGCAAGCAGTGAGTTATAAAGGCCAAATACAGGGAGGCCATGTATGGTGCCGGAAGGTATTGTAAGAAATTAACAAGGCGAAGGCGCGAGCTAACACTATGCACACAGTGTGTTATGATTGTGACAACCTATGGTTTCATGTGACGGAGTTTGGTAGACCAAACCAAGGTATTATCGGCGGGCAATATCGCGTACACCTGAGAAATAGGGCTTGCGACTGTGAGACGTTTGACGCACTTCATTATCCATGTGCTCATGTAATTGCATCTTGTCAGAATCTCTATTTGAATCCCATGAGATATGTCAACGAAGTGTACAAAATAGAATACATGTATAATGTGTGAAGACACGTATTCCCACTGGTCCTAGATGAACGTAAGTGGCCACCTGTATTGCTTACTCCGTTTAAGTTGTTACCGGATAGAGAATTGTGTCGCAAACTAAAAAGTCGACCTTGCTCGAGTAGAATACGTAATAATATGGACGTCCGGGAAAGAACGAACCAACGGAAGTTGTGCAGATGGTGTAGGAACTTAGGTCATACAATTCGAACATGTCCAAATAGAAATAGTTGATAATTGCTGTAATGAAATTATGTTGCATTATTTCTATTGCCTTATTTAAACAAACTTCTATTTTATTAAAAATATAAAAATAATTTACTATTAAAATATTCAAAACAAATTTTATTTTATTAAATGAAAAAATATAAAATAGTTTGTACAAATATATTTAAAAAATTAATGTATGGGTGGTCAGAATCAGTGCCACATGGGGGTGGTCGACGGTTACGCACTGGATTCCTTCTTGGTTTAGCTTCTAGCGAGGGTTGTGGTTGTTTTGGGGGTGTGTGTGTTGTGAGGATGACCCACCTTAATAGAATAAAGAATGCAGAGGTGTTTGCATCACCTACGGCGGAGGTGTTTGAAACCCATAAGGTGATGGGAATTGGTAATGAGATGAGCTCCTTGACGGTGCCTCGTGCGATCCCTCCTGCGATGATGGCCTATATATTTTCGGTTGAGTCAGAGTTATTGGG
Organism: Gossypium bickii; assembly: GCA_025503065.1. Classification (NCBI taxonomy): domain Eukaryota; kingdom Viridiplantae; phylum Streptophyta; class Magnoliopsida; order Malvales; family Malvaceae; genus Gossypium; species Gossypium bickii. Next base: position 25,257,949 of record CP106714.1, on the reverse strand, counting down.
AAAGGAGATGCATTGGGCCATGCATTCCAACCCGGTATAGGACTAGGAAAAGGAAACATATAAGGGTTAGGATATATATAAGGACTAGGATACGCACTTGGCATAATCTGAAGGGGCTGTGGTATGGGTGTCGTCGCTTGGGGCATTGGGCTTGGTGATTGTATGGGCATTGTTGATGGGCTTGTGTCGTCATCCCTGCTCCTTGGATTTAAAGGGCCCCGTCGTTCCCTTTCGAATGGATTTGCTGATGCCTCTGCTCTTCCGACAATAAATATGGCTTGCCATAGATCCTAAACCATGGCATGTAATCCGAGCGCACGCTAACTCTAGAATGATGATTGGTTCGCGAGTAGGTATATGATCATTCCAATTTTCTAAAATTTTGATATATTTCGAGAAGAATACCGACCAATTCGTATTTAATTACCGAAAGTCAATTTTATGCTCATCATTGAGCACCTCAGGTGCCACGGGAATCGGTTGTTGGAATCCAAATTGCTGTAACACTCTATCCGTATGGTGTATCTCGACAGTGGCATAGTTGACCAATGGGACCTTAACATGCCAAACGTTTGGATTTTGAAAGACTTCATCTAGAATTATTGCCCGAATTGCCCAATCCTCATATGGTGTCCCTTGAAACTATATGAACGTGATTAAAATATTAGTTATATACATAATACTAAATACTAAATATGAAATGACTATGTTATGTATATATATTTTATTTAATACTTACATGTGCTTCCGACCGTTAGTCTAATAGAAGTCATATATCTTCAAGAGCGGTAGGTATTCCAACATAACTCGCTGAATGGTTCCACCTAATTAAATAAATTTTTAGCATAAAATTATATTTTTAATCTATGTAATAATTGTAAAATCTAATACAAATTTTACCTCGTTATGAGTGGGAATGTATATGGGTGGTTCACTTGAGGACGTAAAAATGGAAAGCGAAACCAAGCCCATGATTGTAGTAGTGATAGACAACCTCCGATTTTGGCTTTTTTTGTGGGGTCGCCCCACACATCTCCCGGTACAATGTTGCCAACACGATAGACCCTTAACTAAGTTTGCCAGTTGCTCTAAGATCAATGTGTTTTAGCAGCCATCTCAGATGTACAGGTTTCGTAACAAGTCCGGCATCAGGTAACCTCCAATCATCTCAAGGATGAATGCCCGAGCATATCGTATTCTTTCTACTTCAGTCGAACCATTTCCCGACTCCGAGAATGTGTCTCGTAACTAGCACATCTCGATCCGACCTTCGTAAATATTATCTAGAATCTTACCCAAAAGATCGTAGCATAAGGTTCCCCAATCAACAGATTGAACGGACCCGGTGAGTGCGGACCCATCCACCGGCAATCCCAATTGTAACTGCATGTTCTCCAAAGTGATGGTACACTCTCTGTATGGAAGATGGAATGTCTGCGTCTCGGGTCTCCACATCTCTATTAACGCATTGATAAGTTTTGGGTCCAACTTGCACCCCCGGCCTATATTGGCCACGTGCCAAAAACTCGCTTCCCTCGAGTAATTTTCTATCAATGGTGATGGAGGACCAGACATATTACGAATATAATATTGTAACACCCGGTTTATAGACTGTTATAAAAAATTAAAAATTAAAAATTAATTAAAATTACATAAATGAAAAAACAGTAAATAATATTCAAAAATTAAAATTAACCTTTACCATTTTCATTTATTCGACGGAGATATGTTTATGATCGAAACAAATTAATTCCCCGGCCATTGCTAACACGATCAAATATTTTTAAAATTATAAAAAAAACAATACTAATTTTAAAAAATTAAAGGAAATAATTTAATTAAAAAGAGCTTTGAGAGATTTAGAGAGAAATTTAAGAGATTTTTTGAGAAATTTGGAAGAAATGTTGTGTAAAAAAAATAGGAAGGGGTTTTTATATTTTTTTTTTTGACCGTTGGGAAAAAATTCATGGGCTAAATCAAGTCCCTGAGGGAGCGATTTTTCCACGTTAGCAAAGCGCATCCATATCAGTATGTTTTGTACTGACATAGCAAAATTGCTTCCTCAAGGACTCGATTTGCTGAAATTTCTCCCAAAAAAGCTCCTACGTAGACGCGTTTTGTAGTTTTCGACCCTTTCTAGTAAATAATGAAAAAATTAGCCCATTACCGTAAATAAAGTTGGAAATGTGCCTTTATTGGTAAAATGGTCTAGTAATTGCAACACTAGAATAATTTAGAAACAAATAAAAATGCATCAACTTGATCAAAATCGCTGAAATTTGCATCCTAACCTCGCCATCATCAAATTAACATGACAATGAACAACGATCAACCAACAAAAAGTTACCAAATGCTTAAGAGACTCACTGAATTAGTGATGCACAAAAGGTCAAGTATTAAACGATCTATCTTCCTTATCATCTCTAATCTATTGCCATCATTATGATTTATCATGATAAAACTCTTCGAGAATGGTTCCTAATAGATCTGGTAGCACCCTTATAGTTGTAAATACCACATATATATCAAAACATGACTAAAAATTAGTAAAATAAAATTATATATACTTTCAAAGAAAACCAAATGGGCAAAACAAAAGCCACAAAAAATGTAGACAAAATAAAACCTCGAACTATAAACGTAAAATCACGAAATTGTAGAAAAAACATGTAACACACCTTGTCCGTGTTCGAGCCGAAACAGGGTTCGAATCATTACATAGCTAATCTTGCTTGAACATATAAAATAGGGTTATAAAATTTCGTTTAACTCTATTGCTCGCACATATCCGGCCTAGGAGGCCCTGAATATACTTCTAAGAAGCGTCAGAATTTATCCAGGAACTTTCACGAGTTTCATAAACTTTTTAATAAAACAGGGAGCACACGCCCGTGTAGGCCTAGGGACACGCCCGTGTGCCCCTAAGACATGCCAGTGTCCCCCACCCGTGGTCGACACTGACTAATTTTCACACAGCCTTGACACGCCCGTGTCACTACCCCGTGTGCCAAACCTTGGCATTCTGACTCATCCATAGGGCCTATAGACACGTTCGTGTACCCTAGCCGTGTGGTAATTCAAATCCCAAGTGCAAGGTGCAGACTTCACACGGCCTGAGTGCACGCCCATGTGCTAACCGTGCCTCCCACACGGTCTAGACCCATGCCCGTGTGTCTAACTAAGTGAGTAATTTGTAGGCTATATACCAAGCCTTTGCCACCACACATACATACTTCTACTCAAATAATACAATTCCTACTCCATAAGTAAGTCTAAGGACTCATTTCCAACATACAAGACCATTAAAGGGACATACACTTCATGAATTTCATCTTTATTGAATAAAAGAGTTTGCCAAGTATTTGCCTAACTCATAAGGCATTTACAAAATGACTTACATAGCCAACACTTTGACTAACAATTACAACTTAACAAAATACTCCAATCCTATACATGCCATACCCAAAATAAGTCTAAAATTGTTATACCAAAGTGCTATCGATAGTGTGATTTCCGAGCTCGTTCGTCCACGGTCCACGAGTTACCTTGGAAATATTACAAGAAAGAAGGGAAATGAAAAGGGGTAATCATAAAGCTTAGTAAGTTTGCGTGGAAATAAATAACAATAGCCAGCTCATAAAATAATCCATCCACGGTATTAGCTAATTGTACTCGAGTCAAGGCTTCTTGACAATACTTACTTAGAATTGCCCTTATCGAAACCGATTTCCTCGTGAGTCATTCACGGGTACCTGTATTCACTCATTCACATGACTTAAATATCATTCACATCTCTACTGGTTGGGATTTTCGTCCCCGAAAATCTTTCCAGTAAAAAGGTTGGGATATTGGTTTCTCATCATTTCCTCAGGCTCCCATGTAGCCTCTTCAATACCGTGCCTTTTCCATAGGACTTTCACTAGGGCTATGCTTTTGTTTCTTAACTGCTTGACCTCACGAGCCAAAATTTTAACTGGTTCTTCACCATATGTCAAATCCGATTGTATATCTACCTCTAACAGCTCTATAACATGGTATCGACGTAACATGGATACGTGAAAGACGACATGAATATTTTCTAATTCAAGTGGCAAGGCTAACAGATAAGCTACCGGTCCTATCCTTTCAGTAACTTCATAAGGTCTGATAAAACGCGGACTCAATTTGCCCTTCCAGCCAAATCTGAGGACTTTTCTCCAAGGTGTTACTTTCAAGAACACTTTATCACTGACTTTAAATTCTATCTCATTCTTTTTTAAATCCGAATAGGACTCCTGTCTATCTGAGGCGACTTTCAGGCAGTTACGTATCACTTTTACCTTCTCTTCGATTTCTTTAATCAAGTCAACCTTGTGTATCTGTTTCTCTCTGAGTTCTGACCAATACAAGGGCGTCCGGCACTTACGCCCATATAATGCCTCATAAGGCGCCATCTTCAAACTTGATTGAAAGATGTTGTTGTAGGCGAATTCCACCAATGGTAAGTATTTCTCCCAATTACCATGGAATTCCAAAACACAACACCGAAGCATGTCTTCTAGAATCATAATTACCCTCACCGACTGCCCATCAGTATGTGGATGGAAAGCCGTACTGAAACTCAATTTCGTGCCCAAAGCTTCTTACAACTTCTTCCAAAATCGCGACGTGAATCTCAGATCTCTATTTAAAATGATTGACAATGGTACACCATGAAGTCTTACTATCTCAAACATGTACAAGTCTGCCAATTTATCGAGTGAGTAGTCGACTCGTACTGGTGTAAAGTGGGTTGACTTAGTGAGTCTATCAACCACTACCCATATTGCATCTTTCTTCTTGGGAGTCAACGATAAGCCCGCCACAAAGTCCATAGTAACACGGTCCCACTTCCACTCAGGAATCGTAAGGGGCTGAAGTAAACCCGAAGGTACTTGGTGTTCAGCCTTCACTTGCTGACAAATCAGACATTTGGACACAAATTCAGAAATATCTTTCTTTATACCCAACCACCAATACCATCTCTTCAAATCATGGTACATCTTTGTACTACCTGGGTGTACATTCAAACATCCGTTATGTGCTTCCTGCAAAATTTTGCGAATGTACTCATCATTCTTGGGTACACAGACACGATCTCGAAATGTTAGACATCCATCAAGATTTACTCGAAAGTCTGTCTCAAAGCTCGACTCATATAAAACCCTCTTGGCTTGCAAACTGTTATCATCCCTCTGAGCTTCACAAATCTCTTGGAGGAACAATAGTTTAGCCCTCAACTCGGCTAAAATGGAACCATCATCTAACAAGGTTATTTGAGGGTTCATGGCCTTTAGTGCAAACAATGATTTTCTGCTCAAAGCATCGATGACTACATTTGCCTTTCCCGAATAATAGTCAATTACTAACTCATAATCTTTAATCAACTCTAACCATCTTCATTGCCTTAAATTTAATTCCTTTTGAGTCATCAAATATTTTAGGCTTTTGTGGTCAGTGAAAATCCGACACCTTTCACCATATAAATGATGTCTCCAAATTTTTAACGCAAACACAATTGTGGCTAATTCTAAATCATGAGTCAGGTAGTTCTTCTCGTGCGGTTTCAATTGTCTAAAGGCGTATGCAATTAATTACCCTCTTGCATAAGTACACAGTCCAATCCGTTCAAGGATGCATCACTATAAACCACAAATTCTCTTCCCGATTTTGGTTGCACCAAAATAGGAGCCTCAGTCAACAGTATCTTCAATTTCTCGAAACTCTGTTGACACCTTTCCATCCAATCGAACTTTACATCTTTCTGCAGAAGTCTCGTCATCGGTGTAGCTATTATGGAAAACCCCTTGATAAAATGCCTATAATAGCCTGCTAGGCCTAGAAAACTCTTCACTTCAGTTATGCTCCTCAGTGGTTTCCATTCAACAATTGCTGAAATTTTACTCGGGTCGACTCTAATCCCATCTCTCGAGACAATATGCCCCAAAAATCCCACTTTTTTGAGCCAAAACTCACTCTTACTGAATTTGGCATACAATTGTTTTTCTTTCAAAACTTGTAGAATCATACTCAAATGCTATGCATGATCGTTCTCATCTCGAGAGTAGATCAGTATGTCATCGATGAAGACCACAACAAACTTATCCAAGTACGGTCGAAAAATGCGATTCATCAAATCCATGAAGATCGCGGGGGCATTTGTTAGACCAAAAGGCATGACCAAAAACTCATAGTGGCCGTACCTAGTTCTAAATGCGATTTTCGGTATGTCCGAGTCCTTGACTCTCAACTAATAGTACCCTGACCTCAGATTTATCTTGGAAAATACTGTAGCTCCCTTCAACTGATCAAATAGATCGTCGATCCTCGGCAACGGGTACTTATTCTTCACTCTCACCTTGTGTTGCCGATAGTCTATACATAGTCTCATGGAGCCATCTTTCTTCTTCACGAATAGAACGGAAGCACCCCATGGAGAAAAACTCGGCTTCGCGAAACCCTTATCCGTTAATTCTTGCAACTGTGCTTTCAACTCTTTCAGTTCAGGTGGGGCCATTCTATAGGGAGCAATAGAAATAGGGGCAGTACCCGGAGCTAATTCAATCCTAAATTCAATCTCTCTATTTGGAGGTAGCCCTGGCAACTCTTTCGGGAAAACATCTAGGTACTCGCATACTATGGGTACTGACTCAATTTTCAATTCAGTCTCTTTAGTGTTTAACACAAAGGCAAGATAAGCCTCATACCCCTTCTTTAGGTACCTCTGAGCCAACATGGTTGATATCACTATAGGTGATCTATCCAGCTTATCTGATTCAACATGAATGAAATTACCATTTTCATCTCTCAACTCGATATGCTTCTTCCCACAATTTACAATTACACTGTGGGTAACTAACCAATCCATTCTGAGAATGACATCAAACTCGTTAAACGGTAATAACATAAGATCGACCGAGAAACAATGACCCTTAATCATCAAAGGGCACCTTTTGCAAACTCTATCAACCAACACACACTTACCTAGGGGATTAGACACTCCTATGATGAATTCGGTAGACTCTATAGGCATGCTCATGCTAGAGACTAATTTCCTGCATATGTAAGAGTGGGTAGATCCCGGGTTAATTAAAGCTATAACATGAGTATTATGGAGAGAAAAGATACTCGTGACCATGTCGGGGGAAGATGCCTCTTTACAAGTACGAATGGCATATGTCCTCACCGGTGCTCTACCATCGACTCTAGCAGCTTGTTCTTTAGAAGGATTCTTGCTTCTCATCTCAATCCCCGGGTTTCTCAAAGGTCCTCTCCTAGTGGTACTTCTCGATCTTGCATTTTGAGGTTTTTCTTTCTCATCTATCTCGGGACATTCTCTGATAAAATGGTCTAAGGATCCACATCTGAAGCAAGTTTTCTCATTAGCACCACACTCACCAGAATGGCGCCTGCCACACTGAGGGCATCCCGGTCTACTTGGTCGAACGTTTCCCATACTAGCAACTGATGTGGTTTGCCCTTTCGATCCCAAAAACTGCATGCATTTATCTCGGGTTAAAAACCCTACTGAAGTGACTGATTGAGTAGTGAAATCCCTCGATTTCTTAGATAAAGATTGGTGAGATTTGTTCAGTTGTCTCTTCCTCGAGTCACGAGACTCGTACTCATCTCTTCTCTTCTCTTTAGCCAACTTCTCGGCTTTACAGGCCCTATCCACCAATACTACAAACTCCTTTAATTCGAGAACTCCTACGTATAGGCGGATATCTTCATTCAACCCGTCCTTGAATTTCTTACATATGATGGCTTCGGTAGACACGCACTCTCGTGCATACTTGCTAAGCCCTACGAACTCCCGTCCGTAGTCGGTCACTGACATACAGCCGTGCTTCAGCTTCAAGAACTCCTTTTTCTTGTGGTCGATAAACCTCTGGCTGATATATTTCTTTCGGTATTCCTATTGGAAGAATTCCCAATTAACTCTCTCCCTTGGCACCACCGACACCAGAGTGTTCCACCATCGGTAGGCTGAACCTCTAAGGAGAGACACCACACACTTTAAGCACTCCTCAGGCGTACAGGATAACTCATCGAATACTTGGATGGTATTCTCGAGCGAAAATTCTGCTTTCTCAGGGTCATCATCCTTATTTGCCCAAAATTCCTCAGCTCATTGCTTCCGGATCTTATCCATCGGAGGCTTTTCTCTTCTCACCACCTCCACTACTTGGGGGGCAACTAGAGCGGGTTGAGGAATTGGTTAGAGTGGTGGGGGTTGGACATCAGGATTTGCTCGGATATACTCCGTATACCAATTGCTTATCATGTGGAGAAAGGCTTTTCGAGCCTCTACCTCTTGACCCAAGGTCTCGGGTCTACTATTAGCTGGCGCGGTCCTTTGAGCGGGAGCCGACGAGTTACTCACAGCATCATCAGCTACAGTTCTATCTGGATCAGAATCCATATACTACATAGAACACAATTCAATACGTCAGGAGCCATCACACTATCATTACTCACACACTCTCGCATATGGCATGTATAGCTAGACTCGTACTTACACTACGTTAGTCCTAGAATCGACTAAACTGTAGTTCTGATACCAATAAATGTAACACCCCTTACCCGTGTTCGAGCCGGAATAGGGTTCGAAGCATTACATAGCTAATCTTGCTTGAACATATAAAATAGGGTTATAAAATTTCATTTAACTCTACCGCTCGCACATATCCGGCCTAGGAGGCCCTAAATATACTTCCGAGAAGCATCAGAATTTATTTGGGAACGTTGACGAGTTTGATAAACTTTTTAATAAAACAGGGGCCACACGCCCGTGTAGGATGTGCCCCTAAGACATGCCCGTGTCCCCCACCCGTGGTCGACACTGACTAATTTCACACGGCCTTGACACGCCCGTGTCACTACCTCATGTGCCAAACCTTGGTATTCTGACTTATCCATAGGGCCTATACACACGTCCGTGTACCCCAGCTGTGTGGTAATTCAAATCCTAAGTGCAAGGTGCAGACTTTACATGGCCTGAGTGCACGCCTATGTGCTAACTGTGCCTCCCACACGGCCTAGACCCACGCCCATATGTCTAACTAAGTGAGCAATTTGCAGGCTATATACCAAGTCCTTGCCACCTTAGAATGCACACATACATACTTCTACTCAAATAATACAATTCCTACCCCATAACCAAGTCTAAGGACTCATTTCCAACATACAAGACCATTAAAGGGACATACACTTCATGAATTTCATCTTCATTGAATAAAAGAGTTTGCCAAGTATTTGCCTAACTCATAAGGCATTTACAAAATGACTTACATAGCCAACACTTTGACTAACAATTACAACTTAACAAAATACTCCAATCCTATACATGCCACACTCAAAACAAGTCTAAAATTGTTATACCAAAGTGCTATCGATAGTGTGATTTCTGAGCTCGTACGTCCACGGTCCACGAGTTACCTTGGCAGTACTACAAGAAAGAAGGGAAATGAAAAGGGGTAATCATAAAGCTTAGTAAGTTTGCACGGGAATAAATAACAATAGCCAGCTCATAAAATAATCCATCCACGGTATTAGCTAATTGTACTCGAGTCAAGGCTTCTTGACAATACTTACTTACAATTGCCCTTATCTAGCACATACTGTAACACATATTGAAACTGATTTCCTCGTGAATCATTCACGGGTACCTGTATTCACTCATTCACATGACTTAAATATCATTCACATCTCTACTTTTAATTTCATCTACTTATCCCACTATTCTCAAGGGATAGTCAAAGGCGTGTGTGTTTATCGTTACTACTGTAAGTATAAAGCCAATGCCACATATTCCAGGGGGTCTTACTTGGAGTCACCTCTAAATGCTAATGCCATATCCCGGATATGGTCTTATATGGGATTACCTCTAAATGCCAATGCCATATCCCGGATATGGTCTTATATGGAATTTTCTATCATGTGTCGATGCCATATTCCGAATATGGTCTTATACAATTTTCATATTCCTTACCGAAGCCATATCCCGGATATGGTCTTATACGAGATCTCAACTCGGTGCCGAGGCCATGTCTTGGACATGGTCTTATACGGGACCTTATCTATTTCATATCTTAATGATAGCATTTCTATAATCAGTATGGCCCGTTAAGATTCTAACATTTCATTCACATTACCTACTCAAATTGGTAGTGCATCATGCATTAACAAAAGGCCAAGCATTTCTCAACATGCTAATATAAATGTTACTTAAATCACATACAAACGTACCTCAATTTCAAAATGAGCTAGCTTGTCAATCTAGTCTGAGACTTTGTTCTTTCCTCGATCAAGGCGGGTCCTCGGTTCTTCTTGCTCTATAATAGCAATTCAACTCATTTTAATCACTATATTAATAATAACATTTCAAACATCATGCTTAGGCAAAATTACTAACTTGCCCTTGGACTTTGGCAAAATGACCATTTTGCCCCTAGGCTCGGAAATAAATTCTACTCATATTTCTACCTTCAACAAGCCTAGGTAAACATTTAATGTTCTTAAAGCTATCATCAAAAACCAATATTTCACATACTTGTTACAAAATTTGTAACCTTTTAATCAAGGTCCTATTTGGTGTTTTCATGCTAACACCTTTCCCATAAGTTGTTCATCTAATAACTAAGACTCAATTTCGTCCATAAAAATGCAGCAAATAACAATGGAGGCTCTCATGGGAAAACCCTAAGCTCTTCACCATATTGCACATTAGTCCCCTCATATGGAAGCTTAAGCTTTAGGGGTCTCAAAAGTACAATTATTTTCAAGAAAAGGTCAATAGAACTCTTACTTGAATGGATGAGAACTTGCTGACATTTTGAGCATTCAAAAACCCATATTTTCTTGATATTTTTGGTGGAGAAGAATGAGCAAAAAGATGGACATCATCTTTTCTTTATTCTAATATTAAACTCCCAATTTAGTCCACCTACCCACCACCAACTTTGACCAACTTGGTCAATGCTTGTCCCCTTTGATCTCTATGGCCGGCCAAGCCAAGTTTGGGGGTCTAATTGCCTTTTAAAGACCTCCAATTAAAATTATATAGCTACTTGGTACCCTTAACTTATATAATGGAACTTTCGTACTTTATGCGATTTAGTCCTTATTCACGATTATACACAAAATCGCTAAAATTAAAGCACTAAAATTTTCATGCATAGGTACTATCATGTTCTAACTCATAATATATCATGAAAATAAATTTCTCAAATTCTTGGATTAATGATCTGGAGATCACTATTCTGGCTAGCCCCTAAATCGGGCCGTTACAAAACCACGATAATGTGGATTGAAATTAAAAAATAATTAAAACTATGAAAAAATGTTGAAGAATAGCAACAAACAACCATCTCGAAAACTACTACCATCGACGATAAGACAAAGGTTTAGTTTGAAAAAACTGAACCACTAAAGTTTTCTTTAAAAAAAAAAAACTCTATTATATTACATATTTCCTAAACAAGATATGCTTCTTGATAATTTGTTCTTATTCATTATTTTAGTCAAATGGTATTTTTTAAAATTTAATTAATGGTATAACTTATTTAAAAAATTTATCAAACAAATTAGGATGAGAAAAACTTAGGAAAATTGAAACCGATTTGAAGAATAATGTTAGATTGGTTTTATTGGGTTTTTTTTTTTAAATTCTCTTTAGTTTCTATTCCAATAATAATTTTTTAATATTATTCGAAAAACAATTCAATGTATTTCATGGGTTTAATTTGATTTTAGGTATAGGGAGATTTGATAAAATAGGCTCGGGTCAAAAGTCTGTGCTAATCTCATCGGACAAATATGCATCCTTAAAAAAATTAAGGGTAAAGTATGTAACATCCTAAAAATTGAGTAAACTATATGTTGCATGTTTTTGGTGCTTAGCTTGTGAATGATTCAAATTGTGTGTTTAATATAGTCTTGAGAAGGCTTGGGATTTATTCAGAATTAGAATAAATTTTAGTAATGAGTACTTTATTGAAGTGGAACAAGTGATCTTGATGTTTAAAGAAATTAAGTGGCAAAAACTAGCATAAGATGAGCTAGTAGTAAAGTGGAGTTGGCGCCATAAGTGTTGCATGAGGGAAGAGGTTCGAATCCTTAGGAAAGCATTTGTGACATTTATTTTTGCTCTTTCCTAGCAAGTGTCGACCAAGCATCAAATTTTTGGTAAGTTAGACTTTTATTTTATGGTATGGTGGCTAAAAAGATATGGTAAGAATGAACTTAAGGTAGGGAATCATGAGAATATGGCATGTAGGGGGGAACATAAGGCTTGAAGCAAGGGTGATGTTTTGGAAACTTTTGGGTGGCTAAACTTTGACTATGAACATGGACAGTTTTGGGGTCTAGGGGGGATGGCCGAATAGTTTTGGTAGCATAGGTAAGGATGGTAGCATGTTTTGGTCACTTTCATTTGGTCATTTTGGTTTTTTTTCATAAAACTTTTCTTCTCATTTTTCTCTCCTTAGCCGAATGCAATTGGTGCATTGTGAGCATTTTTGTTTTCTTCTTTTGGTCATTGTTTTTGACCATTTGGTCTCAATCTTTGCCTAACCTCTCAAGTTCTTCCTCTCTAGTGCCGAAATCATCAAAGCACAAAGGCCATTGTTCTTTTCTTTCTTTTCTACTCTTTGGCCGAATGCTCTCTTGTCCCAAACCCCTCCCTTTGTTCTTTTTCATCCTTGAAAAACCGAAACACATTTTCTCTCTTCTATTTTTCTCCATGGCCGAATGTTGCTAGCATCATTTCCATCAAAATTTTCTTCTTAGCCGAACCCTCCTCCTCACATATTTTCTCTTGTTAATCATTCTTTCAACTTTCATTTAAATCAAGTGGTAAGAACCCTTTTCATTTCTTTATTTTCTTCTTTGTCTTTAGCCAAATATGCATATTGTTTAAAGGGTCTTTTAACCGAAAATAGCATCCCTTATTTCTTTTTTTTAAATAATCTTATTCATTTTAATAGTGATAAAGTGAAGGCCGAAACTTAGAGTATTCGTAATCATCGTGAATAGCTAGGATTCGGTTCAAAGTGTTAAGGGACGTTATCACTCAATTTTCATCCCGTTAACATGGGATTTCGTGGAAAACAAGATAAGTTTGAAAAGAGTGGTGAATAGTGTTCAGAAGAGGGGTGGATTCGATATTCCCTCTAGATTCAAGCCAATGGCTGTTTTGGCAATCCGAGATTTTCCACTGGGCTTGGACCCTCTTCTGGTGAAAATCAATTATTTGAAGTAGTTCGTACTCCTAAGCCATTGACTGTTCGTGGTTCTTCAATGGGTTATGAACCAGCAACCGGGGAGAAACCACAATTGTTCGAAATTCCGAGGGTAAAGATCTAGATCGCTTATCTTTAGTATAGATTTATATTAAATATTAGTGTTCTAATCAAACATGACATATATTTAGGTATCGACGAGCGGGAAAGTTTTGTTCTCACCGTAATCAAGTGTGTAATTTCAAACTTATCTCATGGGTTAGATGTTATACCGTAAGCATTAGAATAAAAATTGTAAAGTTGGTAAAATCAGAAAATACGGTATACTAACACTTTATGTGTAAATGCATGAAATCGGTATTAAAGTCGTGGAAATTTTGGGATTGCCCTCGATGGGCTAATTTGATAAAAAGTAATTTTTGCCTCATGTGCTTAATGGGCCGAATTGCTAGATTGCTTAATGGGCCAACTTGTAGTATGGGCCTTATGTTGAAATTATTATATGAAAATTTTTATGCTTGTTATATGTATACATGATTGCATGGGTTGGGATAAAATTGAAGAGAAGTTCTGGTGGTTCTGCCACAATCTAGTTCGGGTGGCTCTGCCACAATCTAGTTCGGGTGGCTCAGCCACAAACATTTTAAATGGCTTTATGCTGCGATTGGTGTCTTGGCGGGGTGGGTTGACTTGATCCCCACAGTGTGCTTTGGTTGGTACTGGTCTTTGTGTAGCGGATGGAAATTTAGGCTTGGTTGGGAATTGCATTTCACATGCATTTTAATTACTATATTGTTAAATTCGTAAATGGGCTCAAGCCCAATAAAATGCTTTGATGATTTGGCCCAGTGGACTTGGTAAGTGGGTTACACACTGAGTTCTAAGTAACTCACCCCGTTTTCTTACCCTTCTCAGGTAAAGATATTGATGAAGGATTGGGCCGGGGATGACTTCGCTGGAGCCATACTTCAAATGATGGTTTTTATGAACTTTAAATTACTCTTTAGTATTTTTATTTAATTACTATTTAAATGGATGTAATAAGGCCTTTGGTATTGTTTTCATGGATTTTTATTTCGTGGATGGATTTTAATATGTTTTAGATACTTACTATTTTAATTTTTATCAATGTTTTCTTAAACTTACATATAAAAAAAAGGGTTTTTCTTAAATATCACTAACTAGTAAAAATTTCTGTGAAAACTCTTTTATGAATATGTTTCAAATCCCTTTTGAATTTTTACTTCTTTAAAATTTTTAACCAATTATATCTCTAAAAATCAAATTATAAACTCTTATGTTTTAAAATCATGGATTTCAAATTAACCTCGGTTTTTTATAAACTCTATCTCCAAAATAGTTTTGAAGATCTGCTTTCCTTAAATCATTAGATGACTAGAGATATATGTTCGATTTGTGTGGCATACCAAATCTGGTCTTAACGCATAGACCGAGATTGGGTTGTTACAAAGTACATCAATAGTCACTAAATTTTGGTTAAGATAATTAAACAATCACTAAACTTTGAAAAGTTACAACTTGATTACTAAATTTTAGAAAAAAAAATTAACAAACCAGTCTTAGTAACCATTTTCCATTATAGACGTAACGAAGACGTTGATGTGGCACGTTAACTATCCACGTTGGACGTTAACTAGCCACGGTGGAAACCCAATTTAAGAGCCCTAGTTGTTGGAAGAAGAATAAGAAAAGAAATGGAGATAACCTACTATTGATTTGAGTTTTCTCTTTCATTTTCTCTATTGATTTTCTCGGCATCCAAACAATGAAAAGTTTAGCCCTTTACCGCTCTTTCACCCCCGCCGCCTCCACCACCACCTCTCCTCGTTTCTCACTTAATCTTGATGTTTTCCTCTATTTCTGCTCTAAACCCATATCCAAATTGTCCCTGTCATCCATTTTCCCGCTCTCGATTCCCTCTCAATTCTCTCTTGTTTTCCTCTTTTCCCAAAATGAAGAAACCCTTTATTTTTCCTTACTTGTGCCATTTCTCAAAACGAAAATGACCACCACCTTAAACAACACCTTCTCATCCTCTGTTGCCGTAAGGAGCTAAACTCTTCCCTTTCCTCATCTCAATTTCAACAGGCAATAATAGTAAGGGAAGAATATTAAGAATAGTGAGTGTAACACCCCAAACCCAGTCAACACACCACGACCGAATCTGACATGTTACAGAGTGAAAACTTTTTGAAGAAAACAAGTTACCGGTTTATCTTTAGTGAAAACCCTTTTATTGCTTTGTGTTTGGAGAAATCTTGCGCATGTAATAGTTGAAAAACGTTAAGTTGTCCGAAAATCTTTTTAAACTCGTTCGTTATTCATGACTTAAGAAAACTTTTATGTCAATTAAAACCCGAGTGATTTTTAGCTTGATTAATTTTTAAACCGTTTGTACTTGAGCTTTCAAAAACTTAAGTTTGAAAATCGTTTAGGTCAGCTTTATTATCATCTTGCGTGTGTTGTTACCCGATGGTAACTTTGAGAAAACTCGTCGCGTAGTAAAGTTTAGAAAACTTTGTATTTCAGGTTATTAAAACAAGTTAAGTAATTTACTTTGTCATATTTGAAATCGAATCTAAAGCAGATAAAAATAATCCAAAATAAAAAATAACCAATGGCCTTATTACAAACCCAAATAAAAACCGAAATTTAAAGTAAAGTACCCAATTTGAAAAATCCATGTAAAACCGAAAGTAGTATCGCATGGCCACCTCGAGTCCACCCGGCTCCTCATCCGTGATCTACGAATCACCTGAAAAGATAAGGGAGAAGGTGAGTCACCAAGACTCAGTGCATAATCCCCTTCCCGATTATAGCCACATGCTTACACAAGTCATAATCAAATAACCATAGCATGCACCCAAACCTAGCCATCCACAACTTCTTTCTCTACCCGATGTGGTACCAAACCACTGGTGGTGCCAAACCACTAGTGACCCAAAGTCACTGATATCAATAATAATGTGGTGCCAAACCACTGGTGACCCAAAGTCACGAATAATCCAATTGTGGGGCCAACCCATATTGTGATACCAAATCACTGGTGACAATCCCGTTTTATCAAATGTGGGGCCAACCCACTATGGTGCTAGGCCACTGGGACGAGTCACTATGAGGTCCCAAACCTATGGTGACCCAAAGTCACGAAATCGACTGTGGTACCAAACCACTGGTGGTGCCAAACCACTGGTGACCCAAAGTCACAGATATCAATCTTCCCCTTCCTCTCATATCACCCACAACAATGCACATGCACATACAAATCATGCCATCATGCTTGATCATTAGACATATATCGAACATACATAAATAATATTAAAAATCATGTGCCATAATCTCAACAAAATGGACTTACCCGAAATCTTTGCTCATATCCATAAAGATATCATATCGAAATCTACATAGTTTCGGCTTTTAACAAGTTTAGGTTATTAGCATATTTACTTAGATTATGAAGTGTGTAGGTTACACACCTAGTTACTAATGCGATTGCTGAATCCCGAAGATCCCGATCTAACGCACTAGATCCCCTTTTCCTACATTCGGCCAACACTTAGATCATTACCAAAAGCCATTCAGCTATACTAGCAAATCTCGAAGGGTGAGATAACGCACAATAAGGCCCTTACCAAGATTGATTACACCCGAGCCTTTAGGCTTAAGTTGCACGCCAACAAATCCTGGAGATCTACTCCCTTCCTACAATCGGCCAACTAAACAAGGTCACTAATAGCCTTCGGCTTTTCAAAAGAATGATAGAAAGATTAGATCAACATGAACCCTTACCACTGACTTAATGAGACCGATTCAGAGAATAAATAACCTCGATCCACTGCTTCAAAATCCCGAAGAACCTAGGAGAAATCGGTTTCCATAGATGATTAGGAATCATGTCAACAAATCCCGAAATTCAGCTTTTGTCCTCATGTGAGTTGACAGAGAAAAGATAAAAGAAGTAACAGAGATTCGGCCAAGAACACTTACCTTTTTCAAATCCGATTAGAGAAGAAACCAAGGGAGATCTATGCTTGATTGATATTCGGCCAAAGATAGAACAAGAAGGGGAGAGTTGAGAGAGATTTCGGCAATGGGGTTGAGTGATCCAGGTGATTCGGCTATGGCCTTTGAAAGAAGAGAAAAGAACTCCATAATGGTTAGGCTTTTGTTAATGAAAGAGATGGAAAAGAAAATGAAATGGGAAAGATGGGATTCGACAAAGAGAGAAAGGAAGGGATTTTGGCACAAGGAGATTTGAAAGAGAGAAGAAAAGATGTCGAATGGAGGTGGGGTTGTTGGTTTCGGCTTTTAGCAAAATAGGGAGAAGAGAAGTGAAAAGGATTCGGCCTAAGAGGTTTCGGTTTAAAGAAGAAAAGAGAGAACTCAAATGGGGATTCAGCTGGAGGCTCCTAAAGAGTTTCGACAATGACCTAAGAAGCTTTCGGCTTTTGCTTCAAATGGTGCATTGAGGGAGAAATCGGCAAGTGCAAAAAGGGGTTTCGGTTTTGCTTCTCAACCGAATGCATCAAGGCTTTTGCTAGCCAAAAATGTCCACCTAGCTAACCAAGGAATTTCGGCACCCCCTCTAGACTCCCAACCGATTACTCCTCCTCACCCTAGAGTTCAAATTTCGGCAACCACTTCAAGCTCCTCCTGGCCACTAATTCGAATGAGTTTGAATTTCACAAGCTCCTAAATTCTCTCTTCTCCACCAGTTTAAATTAGTTTGACCTGATCAACAGTTATCTGACAGAGTTTGAGCTGAGCATAACTCTTCCCTTTCTGGCGTCAAAAAGAATTAGCAGCAAGGGATTTCTGCAGCTCGAACCCAGGCTCTCCTTCCCCTGCTTATGGTGTCACTGCTCAAGGCTCTAAATGTCGCCTCCTTGCCACTTTACCAAGGCAATTCTTGTGCTTAAATTTACCACGAAATATACTTAACCCCTAGCTCCTTCAGCTCCCCTTAACCAAAGCTTAAAAACAAAATTTTTCCTATAGCTCGGGCCTACCCTTGGCTTATATCTAGACCCTAGAACACCTCAATCAATAACACAATCAATCCATACACATGCAAAACAATTCAAACACAATAGCCCCTATTTAAGGATGTTACAGTGAGAGAGTAAGAACTTGAGACAACCCTTTGGTACTTTAATGGAAAAAGAAGCAGAAGACGAAAGGTGATCGTTGTTGCCATGGATGCAACACCACTAACCCATCTCCGTCGCCAAATTAAGGTTGTGGAGCATTACCATACAATCGGGAATCATTTATCTATATATCATTAAAATAAATATATGACATTCAAAACATATCAATCATAGGCATTTTATTCCTAAATCAAGCCTTTGAGGCCCTAAAAATAGTTTTGAGGCAATTCGAGACTAATTTGAAACAAATCAGAAGTTGTAAGAAAAAAGTTGTAAAAATTGGAAAACAGGGGTCACACGATCTTGTGGCCAGGCCGTGTGAAATCACCCTAGGCCGTGTAACTTTTGAACAAGGGACACATGGCCGTGTCCTAGCTAGTGTCCTCACCCGTGTAACTCACTGAGTAGCCCTACACACCCGTGTGCCAGGCTGTATGCTAGGCCATGTAACTCTATGAGTTGCCACACATGCTTGTGTGACTAGCCGTGTAACTGTCTAAGTTGCCTACGTCTGTGTGCCAGGCTGTGTGTCTCACATGTTTGTGTGACAACTCGTGTCCCAAGCCGTATGAACCTAAAATTTTACCTAAAATCAAGTTATCTCATAACCAATTCATGTATAACTAACCCATCCATTTATGCACACTTTCAAAGGACCTAAGCATCATTCAAATACACATAATCATGCCATTTCAAACAACCTAATCCATCTAACCAATGTGCCATTCAAAGGAACCAAAAATACGTCAAAACATTACATACCAAAACAAGCCAACATTACCTTAGTTCATGGATAAAATCTAGTTCAAACACTTACCAAAGCTTATCATAAATAACCATTTTCAAGTCATCATAAAATATCAAAAAGGAACCTTATATACAAGCATTTGAAAGTGCCCAAAATGGCTATACTTGGTGACGCATTAAAGCACACCAAACTAAACACAACCTTCAAGGCATAAACCTACCAAGACACTATTACAAAACATCTTATACATTTCAAAACCACATATTTATCTATATATATATATGCCACTACCCTAGGAGATACAAAACCTACCAACTTAGATGGATAGTGTGAGCCGGATGATTGATCCTTCCAAAACGGCAGCAACAATTATCTACCAAACAATCCATAAGAACCGATAAGCTTACATAACTTAGTAAAGACAAAGTATAACATTTAATCTAAATACAATTAGACACAGTTCATATACTATTTGATTTAGGGTTACCAACATATAAACAGGGCACGTATGTGCGTTCAGGGGTACCCAAGTACACACGGGGGCACGTGCGTGCATTCTGGGGTACTTAAGTACAAACAGGGGCACGTATGTGCATTCAGGGGTATCGAAGTACAAACAGAGGCACGTATGTGTATTCATAAATAAATACCTATAAACATATTAACTAAAGAATAATAATATAAGATTACAAGTCGAACGTTATTTACATATTGAAATACTATAGACTTACCCACGATTTAATTTAGGTCAATACGGAGGGACTGTTCTGTTATTTTCCCTTTTCCTCGGTTGTTGTCTCTTTGATTCAAATCTTAATCTACATAATAATTAAACACAATACTTTAGTCTTATACACATTTCACATTCCATTCAATGCATATGACCCTTAACTTTTTATTAATTACACATTTCCCTAAACTTTTACAATTTTTACAATTTAGTCTTCTAACCCGGAAATCATCAAATTAACCATTTTCTAAGAATCAAATTACAGCCGAATATCAAGGCCCTTTAAAGTCCATATTATACATCAAATTCACTATCAAACCTTGAAATTTTGACATTTTAACAATTCAATCCTTAAATCAAAATCTAATAAAAATCACTTCACAAAACAACCAAATACCACAATCAAAGCTTCAAACACATAGCTATCATCAAAATCATTCAAGATTCATCAATGGTAACTTCTAAAATTTTTAACAGAATAAAAAACAAAGGTACGTGTTAGCTGGACCTAGTTGCAACGATCTAAAAAACATAAAAATTACAAGAAACAAGTTTAAACCAAACTTACATGCAAGAAATTATTGATGGCCGAATTTTAAACCTTAAAAATGGTGTTCTTCCTCTTTCAAATTCAGTAGCCAAGTCTTTTTAGGAAGATGATGTTGTTTTAATTTTATTTTACTTAAATTTAATTACTAAATTAAAATTTTGCCATTTAGTAAAACATTCAATTAAACCAAAACACAAACCCACAACTGTCCATTAAGATATAACATGGTATAATTACCATATAAGTCCTTCCTCATTTAAGTAAATAAACTATTTGATCACCTAAACACAATAAGTACTAAGTTTTGCACCTTTTTTCAATTTAGTCTTTTTTCTTTAATTAACCTAAACGATAAAATTTCTTAACCAAATTTTAATACAACTCTAATGACTCTGTAAATATTCTATAAATAATATTTACGAGTCGACACAAAGGAAATTTGTGGTCCCGAAACCACTGTTCCATCACCACTGAAAAACAGGTTGTTACAACTCTATCTTGTAGGAAATTTTGTCCTCGAAATTGTTACCTAAGATTAGATTTGGAAATTGTAATTTCACTGATTCCTCGATTTTCGAGGTAGCCTCCTTAGTACTATACCGATGCCACAAGACTTTCACCAACGGTACTCGTTTATTCCGAAGTTCTTTGACTTCCCAAGCCAAAATTTTCACTCGTTCTTCAGAATACGTCAAATCTGGCTGTAATTCTATTTTAATATGAGGAATCACGTGTGAAGGATCAGATCTGTATTGCCTTAGCATTGAAATGTGGAACACGTTATGAATTTTCTCGAGTTTAGGATATAAAGCTAATCTATAAGCTATAAGACCAATTCTTTTAGTAATCTCGTATGGCCTGATAAATCTCAAGCTCAACTTTCCTTTTTTGCCGAATCGCAGCACTTTCTTCCACAGAGAAACTTGTAAAAATACCCAATCGCCAACAGCAAATTTTGTATTTTTTCTTTTCAAATCCATGTACGACTTCTGTTGATCAGATGTAACTTTCAACCAATCTCAAATAATTCGAACTTTGTCTTCAATTTCTCCAATCAAATCAATACCTACCATTTTGGATTCGTTCAACTCGAACCAATACAACGTCATTTTACATTTTCTTTCGTATAAATTTTCAAACGGTGCCATTTTAATACTGGATTGATAAATGTTATTATAAGCGAATTCAGCTAACGGTAGATATTTTTCCCAGCTACCCTCGAACTTGAGAATACAACATCGTAGCTTGTCTTCAAAAATCAAAATTACTCATTCTAATTGCCCGTCCGTCTAAAGATGAAACGCTCTATTGAAATTGAGTTTAGGGACCAAAGCCTCATGAAGCTTACTCCAAAATCTTAACGTAAACCACAGATCACGATTAGAAATAATCAATGTCGAAACTCTGTGTAATATAACAATCTCTAACACATATAATTCCACTAGCCTCCCAAGTGAGTAATCTATTCTAACTAGAATAAAATCGGCTGACTTAGTTAATCTGTCAATAATCACCGGATCAAATCTTTCTTTTTTCGGAGTTATAGGCAAACCAGATTCGAAATCCATTGTGACTCGCTCCTACTTCCATTCACAAATCATAACAGGTTGTAATAATCTCGACGGAACCTGATGCTATGCTTTTACTTGCTGACAAATCAAACATTTAACTACAAACTCACAAATCTCACGTTTCATACCTCGCCACCAGTACATCTGTTTCAAATCACAATACATCTTCATGCTACCAAAATGAAGGGAATATGTACTACTGTGAGCTTCTGATAGAATGTCACTTTTCTAATTTAAATTGTTCGTAACACAAATTCTATCGCGGTAATGTAATGTACCATCATCACCAAAACTATATTCAGTAGTCAAATTATCCTAAACCAAGTTTGTAACACCCCAAACCCGGCCTAGATGTTACAACCGAATCTGACGTGTCATCTCGAAGTGATTTACGAAATTTGGACTTGTTGATAACAAATCCGTATTTAAATTAAAACCCATTTAGTTTTTAATGATTGACAAAATTCGGCAAATTAAGTTATTACAATTTGAAAACAGCTTATCAAAACGATTGCCATATTTGTTACCGTTAGTTTCTTAAATTGAATAAAACTGTGGAAGCTTCTCTAATTAAAACCTTAAAGTTTAAAATGTGCGTTCTTCTTGAAAACAGTTATTATTTTGAAAACTTATTTATGTTAGTTTAGCAGTATAAAACAAGAAATCAAAGCCCAATTAAAAATTAAATCCACCACTAGCCTTATTACATAATAAAAAGCCCAATATGAAATTTAGAGAAACAAGTTTAAAGCATATCATCATCGATCGTGTGGCCACCTTCGAGTCCCTCGCGGCTCCAAATCGTCTAAGGTTGGGGATTACCTATACAGTTAAAAGAAAGGGTGAGTTTACGAAAACTCATTGTGTAATCCCCTATCAGTCAATTAGTAACAATAAATGTAGTAACAGTCTGGGCCTGAGCCCTATTCAGTAACATTGTAGTGTGGTCTTATCCAATTACAATAATAGTGTGGGCCTAAGCCCAATACAGTATCAGTACGGTGCAAATATGCAACCCACCCCAATCCAGCCAACATACCACCCGTACCAACCAACACACCATGTGGGGATAAAATCGACCCACCCACCAAAGACACTCAATATCGCAAAGATAGCCGCTAGTAATGATGGATGTGGCGAGAGCCACCAAGATGATATTTTCTCCATATCAGAATCGCAACCCCATGCAGTATGTCATGTCATAAATAGTTCGTGTATGCAAAGTGTCCTACTCAGTACAGTCTTACAAATAATCATACACTCATCAGTCAACCTACCTCTATAGGTAAGATGGTCATTTCCATCTATTAGGGGTAAATTAGTACTTTTACATTTTAGGGGTATTTTGGTCACTTTACTTATTTTGGGGTCTCGGTGCAGATAACGACCTCTCTGAAGGTCTACAGTCGCCTCGAGCGACACAAGTAACCTAATTGGTCATAATAATGTAAATGGGCGCAAGGCCCATTATTCAGCCCAAGTGGGCCCACAAGCTCGTGTGGCCCATTTAGCCCTAATTCAGTCACGGCTATGTGAACCACATAGCCCAGTCCGGTATTTGCCACTTATCATGGATTTTTGGGCTTGTGGTGGCCTTTACAATCTATCGCCTATGATTTTTGGGCTCGATTTACCACACGAGCGACACGAGCGATCGCACGCTCGGGAGGCCTTAAATGCCGAAGTTTTAGCTTTTCGATTTTTTTCGATTCACAGAAGGGAGGAGGGTGACTACATACCTGTTTGCGCAATGAACAGAATACCCTATACGCGATTAACCTACAATCATCCAAAAACAATCAATCTTTCATCCTTTCATGATTATTAACACTAAAGACCCAAACCGATATCACCACTTACCTTGACCAAAAGTTTTGCGATTATTACTCTTAGATCGCTGGTTGAAAACGATCGCACCCTTCTTCTCAATTCACTACACATATAACAGATTTCATTAGCAATAATCTTTTAGTACAAGGGTTGAATTGATACCCATAGTCCAAAGAATTAGAGTTAGAGCAGATTGAGTATTCGACCAATACTACAAAACAAACCTACTTACCCCATAGTATTCTGCCGAAGAAGAAAGCAGAGATATGCAGAGAAGCAAGGCAATCGATGCTCCACCGATTGTCAGAGAATAGTTAAGAGACACAGTATTCTGCTTAATACCAAAAGAAAGAGTGATGATAAATTCAGTTAGAAAAGAATAGGTGCATTCGGCCAAGCATAATAAAGAGAGGAGATGATAAAATGAAAGTACCTGAAAGGCCTAAGATGTGTTCGGCTAGGATTGTGAAGGAATGGAAAGCAAAGAAGAAAATGAAGAAAGGTGGAGAGAAGATTCAGCTTAGAAGAGAGTCCGAAAGGAGAAGAATTAGAGAGGAATGAGAGAAGCACTATTCGGTTTTGAGAAATAGAGAAGTAGAAAGAATTGGAAGAAGAAAGAGGACTCAGCAAATATTAAAAAGTGAATTCGGCAATACTAACCAGTTTCCCCAAACGGTCAATTCGACAAAACTTCAACAACCAAAATGGAGAACAGAAAACTATTTTCAGCACTTAAGAGTTTAGAGCAACTGACCTAAACAAAAATACCCAAAATTGAACCAAACTGAGAGGAGAAAGTCTTATAGCCGAATTTCCAATACACTAACATACCAATTGGCACATCCTTCTACAACTCAAACTCCTCCTTTCCCTCCACAATCCACTACTAAAAATCCTCCCTAATATCCTCCACATATCACTCCACATATCACTCCAACCTCTTACCTATCAAAATTCTACAGCAATACAACCACTAGTCGAACCAAGCTGTAAAATAAATACCCCTCATGCTATGCCAACACTCGAACCTCAGACCCATTGCCACACTTGTAATGCCACAACCACTGCACCAATAGACTTTTTGTGACTTAAAACAAGCACAATAATTAATAAGACCTATGTGCCATTGTCTAGATTCTTTTAAGAGCAAATTTTAAAAATTCTGCAAAAGCTAAGACTCGAACCCAGGCTTCTCAAACTCTCCCAAACACACCCAAATCACTTAGCCATTAAAGCAAACAAGCAACTTGTGTCAGATCATGCAAAATTAAAGACCCTAGATTTTTGGGGCATTACAACTCTACACCCTTAAAAGAAATTTCGGGCCCAAAATTTACCTGGTCAGAATAGGTGAGGGTATTTTTGTTGCATCGCCTCCTCAGGTTCCCACTTGGCTTCCTCTAAACTGTGATTGTGCCAAAGAACTTTGACTAGCGGTATAGATTTCTTCCTTAGTACTTTAACCTCACGGTCCAATATCTGTACTGGTTCTTCCTCGAAGGTCATAACTAGCCTAACTTCAATCTCCTCAATCGGCATTACATGTGTAGGATCAGAGCAGTAACGTCTCAGTATGGAGACATGAAATACATCATGAATCCTGTCTAATTCTGGAGGTAACTCAAGCTGATAGGCAACCGGCCCTACCCACTTCAGTATTCGATAAGGCCCAATAAATCTAGGGCTCAGCTTACCCTTCCGTCCAAATCTCAGAAATTTCTTCCACGGTGAGACCTTAAGGAAAACATAATCTCGCACAGAGTTCTCAACCTCCTTATGCTTCAAGTTTACATCTGACTTCTGCCTATCAGACTCTTCCTTTAACCGATCTCGAATTAACTTTACCTTTTCCTCGGTATCAGAAACCAACTCTGGCCCCAGAACTCGTCGCTCGCCCAGCTTAGTCCAACAGGTAAGAGTGCGACACCTACGACCATATAACGCCTCGTACGGTGCATTTTGAATACTAGACTGGTAGCTATTATTATACGTGAACTCTGCCAACGGCAAATAGTCTTCCCAGCTGGCTTGTAACTCAATTACACAACTTCTTAACATGTCCTCCAGTATCTGAATCACCCTCTCTGACTGACCATCTGTTTGAGGATGGAATGAAGAACTGAAGTTAAACCTAGTACCCAAAGCCTCGTGTAATTTCTTCCAGAACCAAGATGTGGATCGAGGGTCTCTATCGGATATGGTGGAAATCGGTACCCCATGCAGTCTCACAATCTCAGCCACATACAACTTTGCCAATTTCTGCAGCGAATAATCAATGCGGATCGATATAAACTGGGCAGATTTAGTTAATAGTTCTGCAATAACCCATACCGAATCCTTCTTTGTAGGCGTTAAGGGTAGCCTACTCACAAAATTTATGGTTACCCTTTCCTACTTCCAAAGTGGAATCTTAACTGGCTACAGTAACCTAGAAGGCAGCTGATGCTCAGCCTTAACTTGCTGGCACGTCAAGCACTTACTCACAAAATCAGCAACTTCGCGTTTCAGTCCTGGCCACTAGTATAGCTCATGAAGATCTTGGTATAACTTGTTTCCGTCAGGATGCATAACGTATGGACTACTATGCGCCTCTCGCAGTATAGACTGCCTCAGCTCAGAATCCCTTGGTACACAGACTCTCCCACGGAAACACAGTACTCCCTCACCATTCAACCCAAAATCTAAAGTTTCTCCATTCTCAACTTGTCAGAAATGAGGAACCAGTGACTTATCCAACAACTGTTTCCCCTTAATTTGCTCAGTCTAGGTCAGTCTCACTTGAAGCTCAGCCAAAAAGCTACCATCATCATACAAGCTGAGACGAGCAAACATTGCTCTTAAATCAGATACAACCTTATGGCTCAAGGCGTCAACTACCACATTAGCCTTACCAGGGTGATACTCAATCGAGCAGGCATAATCCTTAAGCAGCTTTATCCATCTTCGCTACCTAAGATTCAGCTCCTTTTGAGTAAGGAGGTATTTGATGCTTTTGTGATCTGTGTAAATAATATACTTATCACCGTATAAATAGTGTCTCTATATTTTCAGTGCGAATATCACCGCTGCTAACTCTAAGTCATGAGTAAGGTAATTCGCCTCTTGAGGCTTAAGCTGACGAGATGCATAGGCAACTGCTTTACCCTCCTGCATCAACACACAACCCAAAAACCAACGTGTAATGCATCACTATAGACGGTGAATTCCTTCCCAGACTCTGGCTGTATCAAGACAGGGGCCTCAGTCAGAACTTCCTTTAGTTTATCAAAACTTTCTTGCTGCTTATCAGTTCAGTTAAACGGTACCCCTTTACGCAGCAACTTAGCCATAGGTGCAGCAATTAAGGAAAACCCCTTAACAAAATGTCTGTAATACCTTGCTAGACCTAGAAAGCTTCGAATCTTAGATAAGGTCTTAGGTGGTTTCCAATCCATTACAGCTTCAATTTTTTGAGGATTAACCCTAATCCCCGTAGCAGATACTACGTGACCTAGAAATGTCACCTCTCGCAGCAGAACTCACACTTGCTGAACTTCCCATATAGATGCTTCTCCATCAGAACCTGCAGAACAATTCGAAGATGGGCATCATAATCCTCCTCGGTTCTCAAATACACCAGGATATCGTCTATAAGTACTACTATGAATTGATCCAGATAGGGCTGGAACACTCGATTCATCAGATCCATGAAAGCAGCTGGTGTATTCGTCAGCTCAAACGACATCACTAGGAACTCGTAATGACCATAACGTGTCCTAAACGCAGTCTTATATACATCATCCTCTATAACTCTCAGCTGATGGTACCTAAAACGAAGATCTATCGTGGAGAAAATTGAAGCTCCTTGTAGCTGATCAAATAGATCATCTATCCTTGGCAAAGGATACTTATTCTTGATAGTCAGTTTATTCAACTGCTGATAATCGATGCACATGCGCATAGATCCGTCCTTCTTCTTCACAAACAAAACTGGTGCTCCCCATGGAGACACACTCTGTCGAATGAATCCTCGGTCCAACAGTTCTTGAATTTGAGCTTTTAACTCCACCAGTTCCTTCGGTGCCATCCTATAAGGAGCGATGGACACTAGAGTTGTTCTAGGTAGGAGCTCAATACCAAATTCTACTTCGTGGTTCGAAGGCAACCCAGGAAGCTCATCAGGAAATACATTAGAAAACTTCTTAACTGTTCTGATATCTCCAACAGAAGGACCCTCAGAATCAGATACACCAATATAGGCTACAAACGCCTCACAACCCTTACGAACTAGTTTTTCGGCTCTTAATGCAGAGATCACATTAGATAGAAAGTTTTTTCGCTCCCCAATCACAACCACCTCCTCATCATCTGTAGTCTTCAACACCATACGCTTAGCAGTACAATCCAAACTTGCACGGTGTTTTACTAGCCAATCCATCCCCAAGATTTGGTTGAATTCACCAAACGGTAGCTCCATCAAATCAGTTGGAAATATTATTCTTTGAACCTCTAAGGGAATATCCTTGAATAACTTATTTACCCTAACCGACTGTCATGGTAGACTCATCACAGTCATCTCACTAACAGTATTTTCAAACTGAGTGCCCAATGTCCCAGACACATTGCATGCAACGTACGGATGTGTAGACCCGATATCAATTAAAGCAGTGTATGGTTCATTATAAATTAGGAACGTACTGGTTATGATGTTTGGAGCGTCACCACCCTCTCAGCGATGAACAGCATAAACCAGAGCTGGCTGCCTCGCCTCAGTATTACCAGCACCTCTGCTTGGTGCTTCATGACCTCGTCCCATACCGTTCCTACCTCTGGCCTACCTATAGCCTCTAAGTGGCTGCTGACCACCTCTCACTGCCTGAACATGACCCTGTCCTGTAGCTTGCATCTGAACAGGCCTCTGAGGATAATTCTTAACCTGATGATCCATGGACCAGCATCTGAAGCACGCCCCAATCCTCTTCCAGCACTCACCCTGGTGAGACCTCCCACAATCAGCACAAGGCTGTGGTCTAGCAATAGCAATAGGAACTCCAGCCCGAATTAGCCCATCAAACCTGACCTTTTTTATAGGCCTTCCAGAAAAACCTTAGGGCCTAGAATTCCTCTTTTTTCTGCCCCTATCTTTCTTACGGTTCTAGCGCTCAGAGCGTTTCACATCCTCAGCAATTTTTGCCTTTTCTACAAGGGCAACAAAGTCTCGCTCCCTCTGTAAAGCTATCAAGACTCGTAACTCATCTCAGAGGCCGTCCTCGAATCACACAAAGTTTTCATACTCAGTTGCTACTATCCCACGAGCATATCGACTCAACCGTAAGAACTCTGCCTCATATTCCGCCACTGTCTTATCCCCTTGGGTCAGGCTCCGAAATTCCCTTCTTCGGGCATCCACATAACTTGCAGTAAGGACACTGCTCCTTTTAACTTTTGTTCTGCAGTATAGTCAGGGTCATCCATTATTCTTTCAGTGGCCTCCAGCCAGTATTCTGCCACATTTGGGTGATTAATTTCAGTACTTAATAACAAATGTGTTATGAAAGATATTCATTAGGGGTTTGTTTTCGCTGATCGAGATCTCAGTTCATTTTTTAGTCTTCTACGGTCTCAGTTTCCTCTATCTAGAGTTTCACAGTATAGTCCTACTATCCATAGTAGTTTCTCAGTATAACGTCTCAGTCTATAATAGTAAAAAGTATTAGAGGACTTACAAATTTGGTGCTGGAGACTCGGTGTGCCACACTTGTGAATCTTTCAAAACGTTTCCAATCTTAAAAATCTGTCTTCAGAAAAACTTTTCAAAAACCCATTCCACAATCGTGTTTTGCAACCTGGCTTTAATACCATTAAATGTAACACCCCAAACCCAGCCTAGACGTTACGACCGAAACTGACGTGTCATCTCGGAGTGATTTACGAAATTTGGACTTGTTGATAATAAAATCCATATTTAAATTAAAACCCAAGTAGTTTTGAATGATTGAGAAAATTCAAAAAATTAAGTTATTACAATTTGAAAGCAGCTTATCAAAACGATTGCCATATTTGTTACCGTTGGTTTCTTAAGCTAAATAAAACCGCGGAAGCTTCTCTAATTAAAACCTTGAAGTTTAAAATGCGTGTTTTTCTTGAAAACAGTTATTATTTTGAAAACTCATTTATGTCAGTTTGGCAGTTTAAAAAAAATCAAAGCCCAATTAAAAATTAAATCCACCAAAGGCCTTATTACATAATCAAAAGCCCAATATGAAATTTAAAGAAGCAAGTTTAAAGCAGATCATCATCGAACGTGTGGCCGCCTCCGAATCCCTCGCGGCTTCAAATCATCTAAGGCTGGGGATTATTTGTACAGTTAAAAGAAAGGGTGAGTTTACGAAAACTTAGTGTGCAATCCCCTATCAGTCAATCAGTAACAATAAATGTAGTAACAGTCTAGGCTTGAGCCCTATTCAGTAACAGTGCAGTGTGGCCTTAGCCCATTATAATAATAGTGTAGGCCTAAGCCCAATACAGTATCAGTACGGTGCAAATATGCACCCCACCTTAATCCAGTCGACACACCACTCGTACCAACTAACACACCATGTGGGGATAAAATCGACCCACCTAGCCAACACACTAATATCACAACATAGCTGCCAGTAATAATGATGCAGCAGAGCTGCCAATAACAGTGGATGTGGCAGAGCCACCAGTACAGTACTTTCTCCATATTAGAATCCCAACCCCATGCAGTATGTCATGTCATAAAGAGTTCGTGTATGCAAAGTGTCCTACTCAGTGCAGTCTTACAAATAATCATACACTCATCAGTCAACCTATGTCGACAAGTAAGATGGTCATTTCCATCTATTAGGGGTAAAATAGTAATTTTACCCTATAGGGGTATTTCGATCACTCTACTTATTTTGGGGTCTCAGTACAGGTAACGACTTCTCCGAAGGTCTACAGTCACCTCGAGCGACACAAATAACCTAATTAGTCATAACAGTGTAAATAGGCCCAAGGCCCATTATTCGGCCCAAGTGGGCCCACACGCTCGTGTGGCCCATTTAGCCCAAATTCAGTCACGACTATGCGAACCACATAGCCCAGTCCAGTATTTGCCACTTATCATGGATTTTATTTGTGTGGGGCCCGTTCGGGCCCATACGACCCATTTCAGCCAAATAAGGCCCATATCGTCCTAAGAGCACGAGAAAGCTCGTTGTGGCCTCTACAGTCTATCACCTACGATTTTTGGGCTTTATTTACCACACGAGCGATTGCATACTCGGGAGGCCTCAAATACTGAAGTTTCGGCTTTTCAGTTTTTGCCGATTTAAAGAAGGAAGGAGGGTGACTACACACTTGTTTGCGCAACGAACAGAATACCCCACGCGCGATTAACCTACATCATCCCAAAATAATCAATCTTTCATCCTTTCATGATCATTAACACTAAAGCCCCAAACCAATATCACCAGTTACCTTAACCAAAAGTTATGCGATTATTACTCTTAGATCGCTGGTTTAAAACGATTGCACCCTTCTTCTCGATTGACTGCGCGTATAACAGATTTCATTAGCAATAATCGTTTAATACAAGGCTTGAATTGATACCCATAGTCCAAAGAATTAGAGTTAGAATAGATTGAGTATTCGGCCAATACTACAAAACAAACCTACTTACCCCACAGTATTCGGCCAAAGAAGTATTCGAAGAAGAAAGCAAATATGTGCAGAGAAGCAAGGCGGTCGACGCTCCACCAATTGTCAGAGAATAGTTAAGAGACACAGTATTCTGCTTAATACCAAAAGAAAGAGTGATGATAAAATCTTTTAGAAAAGAATAGGTGCATTCGGCCAAGCATAATAGAGAGGAGATGATAAAATGAAAGTACCTGAAAGGCCTAAGATGTGTTTGACTAGGATTGTAAAGGAATGGGAAGCAGAGAAGAAAATGAAGAAAGGTGGAGAGAAGATTCGACTTAAAAGAGAGTCCAAAAGGAGAAGAATTAGAGAGGAAGGAGAGAAACACTATTCGATTTTGAGAAATAGAGAAGTAGAAAGAATTGGAAGAAAGATGATTCGACAAATATTGAAAAGTGAATTCGGCAATATTAAGCAGTTTCCCCAAACGGTTAATTCAACAAAACTTCAACAACCAAAACGAAGAATAGAAAACTATTTTCAGCACTTAAGAGTTTAGAGCAACAAACCTAAACAAAAATACCCAAAATTGAACCAAACTGAGAGGAGAAAGTCTCATAGCTGAATTTCCTATACACCAACATACCAATCGGCACATCCTTCTACAACTCAAACTCCTCATTTCTCTCCACAGTCTACTCCTAAAAATCCTCCCTGATATACTCCACATATCACTCCACATATCACTCCAACGTCTTACCTATTAGAATTTTACTACAACACAACCACTAGCTGAACCAAGCTGCAAAATAAATACCCCCTCATGCTATGCCAACATTCGAACCTCAGACCCCTTGCCACAATTGTAACGCCACAACCACTGCACCAATAGGCTTTTTGTGACTTAAAACAAGCACAATAATTAATAAGACCTATGTGCCATTGTCTAGATTTTTTTAAAAACAAATTTTAAAAATTCTACAAAAGTCAAGACTTGAACCCAGGCTTCTCAAACTCTCCCAAACACATCCAAATCACTTAGCCATTAAAGCAAAGAAGCAACTTGTGTCAGATCATGCAAAATTAAAGACCCTATATTTTGAGGCGTTACAAAGTTTCGTTTCATTATCAACTTTGGATTGTCATTTTGAAACTCCTAAATTCATTGTAAAAATGAGGGTTTAGTCCTCAATTCCGCCAATATAGAACCATTGACATTCAAAGCCAAATGAGCGTCTAATGTTCGAAGTGCAAACAATTTTGACTTTCTACTGAGTGCATCCGCAACCACATTATCGTTTCTCAAATGATATTCAATAACCAAATCATAATCTTTCAATAGTTCTAACCAACGTCGTTGTCTCAGGTTTGGTTCTTTCTGGGTCATTAAATATTTTAAGCTTTTGTAATCAGTAAACACGTGACATTTCTCTACGTATAAATAATGCCTCTATATATTCAATGTGAAGACAATCACGACCAGTTCAAGATCATGAGTAGGATAATTCTTTTCATGCGGCTTTAACTGTCGAGAAGCATAAGCTACCACTTTCCCTGACTGCATTAACACGCAACCGAAACCATTGAGAGATGCATCACTGTAAACAATATATGCTGTTCCAAATTCAGGCCTAGTTAATACTAGAGCTTCAGTTAACATGTTATTCAGTTGATCAAAACTTTTTTGACATTTATCAGACCAAACAAATTTGACGTTTTTCTCTAGTAACCTGGTCACAGGTGAAGCAATGATTGAGAAGTTTTTAACGAATCGTCGATAGTATTAGGCTAATCCCAAGAAACTTCGAATGCCAAAAATATTCTTCGAAATTTCCAATCAACAATCGTCGATACTTTATTGGAATAAATCCTGATTCCATCAGCAGATATAACATGTCCCAGAAAATCAAGTTCTCATAGCCAAAATTCACATTTACTAAATTTTGCATACAGTTGTTTTTCACGTAAAGTTTGCATCACAAATCTTAAATGTTTGGCATAATCTGACTCTTTTAATGAATAAATCAATATGTCATCAATAAATACCATAACAAACCAATCTAAATATGGCTGAAATACTTGATTTATCAAGTCCATGAATGTCACAGGAGCATTAGTCAAACCAAATGGCATCACCGAAAATTCATAGTGGCTATATCTAGTTCTAAATGCAGTTTTCGATACATCTTGGTCTTTAACTTGCAACTGATAATATTCAGATCTCAAGTCGACCTTTGAAAACATTGTAGCTCATTTTAACTGATCGAACAAATCATCAATACGAGGCAACATGTATTTATTCTTGATGGTGGCTCTATTCAGCTGTCGATAATCTATACATAGTCTCATTGACCCATCTTTCTTCTTCACGAACAAAACTGGAGCACCCCAAGGTGACACACTCAGTCAAATAAATCTACGATCGAACAATTCTTGGAACTGTACTTTTAATTCTTTCAATTTTATAGGGGCCATCCTATATAGTGTTATCAAAATTGGAGCTATTCCAGGCTTAACTTTGATCATAAATTCTACTTACCAAGTCAACGGCAACCTAGACAGTTCTTCAAGAAAAACATCAATATATTCTTTGACTGTCGAAACTTGTTCCATTTTTTATTCAGCCACTTCTGAATTTAGAACGTAAGCTAAATAAGTTTCAAATCCCTTTTTTAATCAATTTTAGAGCTGGCAGTGCTAAAACTACATTTGTAATACAATCGGTCCCATCTGTCCTAACATAAACAAATTTACCATTCGGATGCTTCAAAGTAGCTTCTTTCCTTCAGTAACTCACTATTGCATCATGCTCAGACAGCCGATCCATTCCCAGAATGAGATCAAAGTCATTAAAAGGTAACAACATCAAACTAGTGGGAAAATCGTAACCTCTAACTTTCAGTGGACATGATTTAATATCTAATTAACCAAAACACATTGACCCAATGGATTTGTTACTTTGACAGCATATTCAGTGAACTCAACATGCAAAATTTTTTTGTCCAGTGATGCAGTGCATATATATGAGTAAGTTTGTCCAGGATCAATCAACGGATATACAATAATATCAAAGAGAGAAAAAGTACCAGCAATAATGGCTGGGGCAGTAGCTTCCTCACGAGCTATGATTGCATAAGCTCTAGATGGGGTTCTCACTTCAGATCGTTCATTCATCTTGCTATTCTTCCCTCGATTAGAAGTAGTGTTTCTAGCATTTCCAGATTGTCTACCTCTCCGTGAGGCTACTTCATGCTTGTTTGTTTGATTGCCAAAATCATTCTGCCTTTTCGGACAATCACAAAGGAAATGGTCAGTAGCTCCACAATAGAAACAAGCTCCCGAATTTGATCAACACTCACCAAAATGCCTTTTATTGTAGTCATCACAAATAGGAACGGTTCTCTCAACATTCCTTACAATTTCGACACTAGCTGTTGGAGAATTAACATACTTAAAATTATTTTACCCCGGTTTATCTCTGCAGTGAACTCTGAAAGGGCAACCGATTAACTTGTCTCATTCCTAAATTTCTTCGATGGATACATTTGCACAGGCTTGAACGAACCTCTTTTGTTAAAATCTCAAATTTTCAAATCTGACTGTCGTTTACTTTGCAAATATCTTCAATTTTCTAGGCTCATTTTGAAAGTTCTACAAATTCTTGTTACTTTAATACTTCCACAATAATCATTCAGCCCATCTTCAATTCTAATACACATTTCCTCTTCATTTGACACTATATTGCGGGCATACTTACTTAACTATATGAGTTCTCATTCATACTTAGTTGCAGACCGATTCCCTTATTTTAATTCAAGAAGTTCTTTCTTTTTCTTGTTAATAAAAAACCAACTTACATACTTCTTCTTGAATTCCACTTGAAAGAAGTCCCAATTAATGCGATCATTTGTAGTCATCGTACTCAAAGTGTCCCCACCATAAATACGCTTCATCTTTTAACAACGATACAACACATCTCAAATAATCTTCATGAGTACACAATAATTCTACGAAGACTCTCTTCGTATCTATTAACTAGTACTCGGTTTTTGCAGGACCATAATCAACCTTGCCTCTAAATTCTTCTACTCCACATTTCTAGATTTTATTTGTAGATACTCAAGTAACTGTCACAGGTACAGGATTTTGAGGAACCAGGGGTGCCAGAGGAGGCACAGTAGGGGGTGGAAGTTGTGGAGTTGAAAGATTCACTTGCTTGAATTCATTGAACCATTGGTTCATCATTCTGAGAAACACATTTTTCATTTCATCAGCAAATGACCGTGGAATCGATGCATTATTACTTGTTTCAGGATTTGAAGCTTGAACATTACTTTCACTTTGTTAACTACAGCCCGGTTCAACTTAGTTGATGATAAGCCATAAAAGTAACATGTTTTTAATCCCATGCTTGGTATGTTTTTGGATGATTTATTATGTGAATAAGTGAACTTTATGCTTCTAATCCTTTCAATTTATGTTTCTATACTTAGGTGAGCATAGGGAAGTGAAAGGAGCGAAAAACGGGCCAAAATCAGACAAAAAGAGCTATCTTCAGGAACCATACGGCCTGGGCACTTCCATACGGGCTGGGCACACGCCCGTGTGAGCCACATGAGATGGCCACACGTCCATGTGCTAGCCTGTGTCGATTTCAAACCCTGCTTCTTTATTATGCAGAAAAAATCCAATTTTTAGGGTTTCTGAGCATTTTAAAGTTTATAAATACATATTAGAAGCGAACTAAAAGGAACACGCAGAGTAGAACAAAGAAATTACTCAAAGAACGCCGCCAGAATCAACTCAGAAGCAAATTTCCTTCAAGATTGAAGATCTCCATTCAAATTTCCTTCGAAGTTTTATTGGGTTTCTTATGTCTTGTTGTTATTCAAATTTTGACATGTTTCCCTTCTAGATTATGAACTAAATTCCCTAGATACCTAGGGAAGATGAAACCTATGATGGATATTATTATTTGATTTTCTAAATTACATGGTAAATACTTGTTCTTGTTCTTAATTATGTACGCTTACTTCTTGCTTTAATATTTCAGGATATTAACAAGTGTGATGTGCTTATTTCAGTGGAGCAAAAGACCCTGCTTAAGAGTAGATCTAGCATAATTAAGTGGAGTTGCATGCAATCCTAGAAATAGGACGACATAAATCTACTAGATTAGAGTCAATCTAATAGGGGAATCCATAGATCGAGTTAATGCGACAATAGGAGTTTTAATTAGAAAGATATTTCAATTAATCAACCTAAAGTCAATTGTTCTT
Organism: Gossypium bickii; assembly: GCA_025503065.1. Classification (NCBI taxonomy): domain Eukaryota; kingdom Viridiplantae; phylum Streptophyta; class Magnoliopsida; order Malvales; family Malvaceae; genus Gossypium; species Gossypium bickii. The sequence continues at coordinate 25,221,182 of CP106714.1, read as the reverse complement.
ATTCTCGAAAGAGATATTAACATAATTTAGGGACTTCTACGGATCAAGGCACAACTGAATAAATTGTTTAATTCAGATTCAGAATAATAAGTGAAGTCTAGGTGGATTCTTTCCTAGGTATTGTCTTTCTCTTTGGTTATATTCAAGTATTTTCTCTTTCTATTCTCTGTCGCGTTCTTAGTAATTAGTTTAGTTAATTTTAGATTAAAAACAATTCATCAATTTATCGGCTAGATAATAAAAAGATAGTAATTACTAGTACTTTTAGTCCTCGTGGATACGATATTCTTGACTTACCATAGTTATACTACTATTCGATAGGTGCTCTTGCCATTGTCGTGATTTTAGTTAGTTTAGTGACTCATCAAGTTTTTGGCGCCGTTGCCGGGGACTAAGTTATTAGGAACACTAAATATTTATTAATTTAGCCATTTTTATTTTATTCACTTTATTTTTGTTTTCTAATTTTTCTTTTGTTTGCTTCTGGCGGGTTCCTTTACTTTATGACTAAAAGAAACCCGTCGAGACCTTTAGTATTCTACAATAAGATTGAAAGCACAGCTCAGAGAAATTGTAGATGAGCAAGATAGAGTTGAAAAAGTACAGTGGAAGAGCAGTAAGACGTTGTAATTATTACTAAGGAGATGGCTAAAAATTAGAATAATCAGCTACCTCCTGTGGTTGCTGCTAATCCGGCAAATCTGAATCCTGCTCCTTGTACTATGAACGATTATACCAAGCCCACCTTAACTGGGGCTGAATCGAGTATTGTGAGACCTGCCATTGCTACAAATAACTTCGAACTAAAGCCAAACACAATTCAGATGAACCAACAATTTGTTCAGTTCGATGATTTGCAAGATGAAGATCCAAATACTCATTTGGCCAATTTTCTGGAATTCTGCGACACTTTCAAGATAAATGGCATTTCTGACAATGCCATTTGCTTACAATTGTTTCCCTTCTCATTGATGAATAAGGCTAAACAGTGGTTGAACTCCCTACCATGAGGTTCTATCACTACATGGGATCAAATGATCGAGAAATTTCTTTTGAATTATTTTCCACCGGCTAAGACAGCCAAACTGAGGAATGATATCTCCTTCTTCGTACAGATGGACTTAGAGACCCTATATGATGGATGGGAGAGGTATAAGGACTTATTAAGAAGGTGCCCTCACCATAGGTTACCTTTATGGCTACAGGTTCAAACCTTCTACAACGGTTTGAATCCCTCAACTAGGCAGTTAATTGATGCAGTAGCTGGTGGTACTTTGAACAATAAAACACCTGAAGCAGCTTATGAGTTTATAGAGGAAATGTCACTGAATAATTATCAGTGGCAAGTCATGAGGACGAAGCCAATGAAAGCAGCCCGTGTTTTTAACGTAGATGCGGTCAGCATGTTGTCGAATCAGGTAGAACTTTTGAATAAAAAAGATTGATAGTTTATATGGTTCTACGTAGGTACATCCAGTGATGCAGTGAGATACAAATAGAGGAGGGATGAATAATCCAAAATGTCCATCGTACAGCTCTAGCATAGGGAACGAACAAATCAACTATATGGGTAATAAATTTTAGACCTCAGGTTAGAGGAACCGTCCCAATTTCTCTTGGGGTGGTCAAGGAAATCAGAGACCATAACCCCCTCCAGGCTTTCAACAACAACCATACCAGTAAGACAAAAAGTTGAACCTTGAGGAGATGCTGACGAAGTTTATTTCCGTGTCAGAAACCCATTTCCAAAACACTGAAACCGCACTTAAAAATCCACAAGCTATAACACCCCTCACCTGTATCCAACTCTGGGATAGGGTTCGAGGCATTACCAGACTTAAACATTCACAATCATACAAAATCGGGTTACCAAATTTCACCCAAAATTTCAACTTTTCAAATACATGCATTTGACCTTGTCATCTATTTAATCACTTATACCACATAACAATACATTAACACATACCATGGATAAATAGGCTTACAAGCCAAAATCATCATAAGCCACATCTCATGGCTATAATCAACAAATCAATATAAGCCAATACATTTGACTAATCACAAAAACATCCATCATAGAAAAATTAAGTCCCTATACATGCCACTCACCTGAAAACATTTAACATACATATGCTAGTACTCCAAGGATAATGGCTCGATAGTGTGATGCTGCCTCCGACGATCTCCAACCCTAAGCTGACCTAACAAAACTAAAAGAAATAGAAATGAGGGAGTAAGCTTTACGCTTAGTAAGCTCGCATGAAAATAATAAGCAATGTGATAACATTTTCATATTCTTCCTATTTATTCAAATTCTAGTTAAGCTGTTTTCTTGAGTCACAGTCATTAAATTATTTATATCTGGAGATACAAAACTCCAAATTAAGATCCGTAAATTTTCCATGAAACTAGACTCACATATTCTTACCATAAAATTTACAGAATTTTTGGTTTAGCCAATCAATACAGTTTATTCATTAAAGATTCCCCTGTTTCACTGTTCGACTATTCTAACCTCTCTTCACTACGAATCAATTTTCTCCTCGTATAGAGTTCATATGACCTTTTTATTTGATTCATTTGAAAATAGACTCATTCAAGATTTCAAGCATATAAATTATATCCCACAATTTTTTTTTTACAATTTTTAATAATTTTTCCAAAGCAGAACAGGGGATCACGTAATCATTCTGAACCAGTCTCATAGAAATTCAAATATCTAAAAATATATGAATCATTTGTTTTCTATGTTTCTTTTATGTGAAAATAGACTGAACAAGATTTAAAGAAATATCTCATCCAACTTATAATTTTATTTATACTATTTTTGGTGATTTTTCAAATTCATGTCACTGCTACCGTCCAAAGCAGTTCTATTGTAAATTTTTGCTCTCTCACACTTTAGTTGTATTCATCACTTGCCTATACCAATCTTTCCAATTTCTGATTACATATCGAGCATATTGTTCATACGTACATTTGCCACATTTCTCAATTGGTCACATTCACACTTGCACTTATTCGTAACATGATCACACCAATCATCATTAGTAAATTATCTCGTTGAACCCCTTCAGAAAACGCTCGATACTCGGTGGTCTCAGCACATAGCTCCACCTACATATAATTCGGCTTTCTTGTACACATGGTGAAGGTCCCTTATCACCATGTGACCTAGCCATTCCATCTCGTAGCTTTCTTGTCTACATGGTGTCCAACACTAGGAACCACTCATGTGACCTAGCTATTCATAACCCGTAACTTTCTTGTACACATGGTATACACACAGTATTACACATGTGACCTAGTTACATATGAAATTAATATCCCTTAGCTTTCTTGCACACATGGTGAAAGTCCCTTACCATCCATGTGGCCTAGCTACATATCAAATTTTGCCATCTAGTAGCTTTCTTGTACACACGGTGAAGGTTCCTTATCACTCGTGTGACCTAGCTACATCTTGTCCGTATCTCTCAGTTTTCTGAAGGTTCAATCGAGAATTTCCATTTTCATACATTTTCATATTTTACTTATCACCCAATGATTTCCATAATATCTAGCAAAATACTTATTGTACAAGTAAAATAAATGCATTATTTACATATAAACTTTCTTGTTGAAATCTCGTCAGGTACAACCGTGTAGCAACTCATACAACCCATGCAATATTAGTTTAACATTCAATTCTTGTAACATTAATTTGCCATTCGATTTCACATGACACAACAAACATCACATTTTCCATACCATACATACCATCCATCAACTTCTCCTAAACATATTAAATCATACAATTTATGCCATATCAATAGAAAATTACAATTCAAGCATGGTGTTGCATTATTATTAACACACGAACTTACCTTGAATGCCGAAACAACCATTTTACCAATTTTCTCAATTTTCAATTTTCCTCCAGCTCTAGGTCCAAATCTCATTTTTTGGGGTCTAAAACATCACATTTCACTTATTTAATTAATGTACTACTCAAAACAGTCCCTAACTTAAACTTTGGAAAATTACAATTTTGCCCCTAAACTTTTGCATAATTATGATTTGCCCCTAGGCTCGAAAATTAAACATTATTCCTTTTTCTTATATTTTATGACATGCTGAGCACATTTCCCTTCTATAGCAACTTCAAATTCTTACTATAACACATTATTATGAACAATAACAACTTTTACCAATTAGCTCGTTTTACTCGTTTTCACCGAAAATCACTTAGTAAAAATCGTTCCTCTAATCATAAACATGCATAATCTACCAAAATTCATCAAAATACACAATTATTCAACATGGTTCAATTTTTAAAATTAAACTCTAGCTCAAAATAATGGTAGAAATAATAAACTAAGTTACCGAGATTTTAAAAAATTGATGAACATTAAAAACGGGGCTTAGAAACACTTACTATGAAGCTTGAAAAGCTTGAAACCCTTAGCCATGGAGTCATGAAATTTTCGGCAGCAACTTGAAGAAGATGAGCAGATTTTTTTCTTGTATTTTGACTTTTTTTATTCATTAAAACACTAAATAACTAAAATACCCTTAAGGCTTTTCTTTCAATTTTGTCCTATTCATGCCCATTTTTGTCCATCAAGTTATCCAATGGTCTAATTCCTTTTTAGGACCTCCAATTTAAAACTCATAGCAATTTGACACCTTTAATATATAGAACTCAACTTTTTCACTTTTTACAATTTAGTCTTTTTGACTAAATTGAGTGCCCAAACGTCGAAATTTTCAAACGAAATTTTCACGAAATCTTTTCGTGAAATCGTAGACCATAAAAATATAGTAAAAATAAAATTTTCCTCATCGGATTTGTGATATCGAAACCACTATTCCGACTAGGCCTTAATTCGGCATGTTACACAAGTGATGATTCAAGGCTCGATAATCAAATAGGTCAATTTGCTAAGATGATTTCAGAAAGACCATAAGGTAGCTTGCCTAGTAACACTGAAACTAACCCAAGAGAACAACTTTATGTGATTACCGTCTAAGATGAAGAAGGGTTAGTGGAATCTGAACCAACACTAAGGCAAGAAAGTATGGTAAGTCAATGTAAGGTTAAGTTGAGCCACAGTGAACAAAAACCGGTAGGTAAGGAGTATAAACCTCGTGTGCCATATCCAAATGCGACAAAGAAAGACCACACAAACGAACAATTTGGTAAATTTCTTAAAATTTTGAAAAAGTTGCATATTAACTTACTGTTTATTGAAGCTCTTTCGCAGATGCCAAATTCCGTAAAATTTTTAAAGGAGCTTTTAGCAAACAAGCAAAAGTTAGATGATTTTTCGCATGTGGAGCTAAATGCAGTTTGCTCAGCTATCTTGCAGAATAAACTACCCAACAAATTGAAAGATCCAGGGAGTTTTACTATTCCTTGTTTAATTGGTAGTTTAAGTGTTAATAATGCTTTGACTGATTTAGTGGCAAGTGTTAATGTGATGCCCTATAAAATGTTTAAGCAACTAGGTCTTGGGAAACCCAAACAAACTAGGATAAGCATTCAATTGGCAGATAAAACCATTAGAGTTCCTAGGGGTATTGTTGAAGATGTTCTTGTCAAAATTGACAAATTTATATTCCCAGTCGATTTTGTTGTCTTAGATATGGATGAGGATAATGACGTACCTTTAATTCTAGGTCGGCCCTTTTTATTAACTGCTAGAACTATAATTGATTTTGGTACAGGTGAACTCATTCTTCGTGTAGTTGATGACACAATTAAACTCCAAGCTCGTGATTCTGCTAATATATCTAGAGATCGAGTTGATTATACGAATTCTGTTAATATGAGTAACCTTGTGGCTCAACATTCTTTGCAGGAAACTCTGCGGAAAAGTGAGATAGAGCCACGTTCTAGCTTATGCGACAAAAATAGAACGACTCATGAAGAACGAATGCTACAAATCGATGAACTGGACGAATGGCGGACACATGTCAAGGAGAAACCGAGAATACACGATGTAAAATAGAAATGACTCCATGACAAGCTTAAGGATGGAACGAACCATTTTAAGGTTGGGGACTAGGGATTACTATTAGATGAAACAGACCCTCGAATTACCACTTTAGAGCTTAACGCACCGAGCGACTCCTTTTACGGTACTGAATGTTTTCCCATATGGTACAGTCGAGGTAAATCATTCAAAATTTGACACTTTTAAGGTAAATATAACTCGACTCAAACCTTATTTTAATAAAAGAATTGACAGCGAGAAAGAGGAGTCTTGACTGCGCGAATCACCATGACCATACGAATACAAGGTAAGTCGAGCTTAGACTTTAAATAAACACTTCTCGATAGGCAACTTGAGTGCTAACACTGCTAATTTTCTTAATTTTTCATGATATTTTTTTAAAATTAATTAATTTTAAAAAAAAATGTGTTTTTGACCCACACAACCTGGACACACAGGCGTGTCCCTGGCCGTGTGAATAAAAATGGGTCTGACACTGAGTTACACGGCCTGTCGACATGGCTACGTGACCTACACAGCCTGGAAAAACGGGTGTGTCCTTGGCCATGTGAATCTTGGGACTTAAATTTTCAAAAATTGACAGAGACACGGGCAAAAATAGTCCACACAGGTGTGTGATCCACACGGCCTGGACACACAGGTGTGTCCTAGGCAATGTGAAACTTGGAGCTAAAATTTTCAATTTTAAAACAAGTCAGAGAGTTACACGGGCAAGACACACGACCGTATGCAAGACACGGCCGATCCACACGGGCGAGTGGAAGGTCATAGGGCGTGGAAGAAGCAAAGGACGTGCCACCCTGGACACACGGGCGTGTCTGAGGCAGTGTGAAGACTGGGTTTATTTCATTAATCACACGGGCTGAACAAAAACCACACGGGACATTACACGACGGTGCCACCCTATAAAAACCCTAATTCCTTTACTTTTTTTTTTTCGTGTTTTGTCTTTTTCCTCTCCTCTCCAACCTTAGCCGCTGTCAGCCTCCCCATTGCCATTCCTACCGACCACATCTCCTTCACCCTCCCCAAGCTTGCCCCGCTTTCACCATCCCCTGACCGCTCCGCTTTGTTCCCCTTCCGTCCCCCTTCACCAACAATAACCCCCATTCTTCCCTTCTTTTCCTTCCCCTAAACCGCCACCTTTCTCCTCCACCAAGCCGTGACATCCTACCACTATCCCCACCTTTCCTCTCCTCCCTCTATTCGACCTTTTTCCCCTCCCTTTCCCTTCTTCACCCTATTCACATACCGACACGCAGGCCACGACCCACCAGCCTTCCCCCATCGCACCAACGCAACCCCCATCCCTGCGTGTCACCATTCGCGCCAACCCCTACCTTGCGCGCACCACTGTCGTCTTCCGGCCACCACCACCATCATCATCAGTTTCCCCTTTTACCCCTATTTTCTTTAATTTGTTTTATTTTCTTTATTTTATTTTCTTTATTGCTGTTTATTTATTTATTTATTGTTTTTTGGTTAGTATCATTCTTTTAACTTCTGCCTATTTTTATGACCATGATTATTATTTTTGTTTCTCTGTAGTGACTTTCTCTTTAGATTGTGTTAGAATTTGCCTTATTTTTATGCATACTGCTACATTATTCCTATTAATCGTTTTTGGTCTTCTAAACTTTCTTTTGGTCTTATCTATTTCTGTTCTGCTCATCCCATTCGTCTATCATGATTAGCATTATTATTATTATTTATTTTTTATGTCTCATTTGGATTCCAGTATTGAGTAGCATGTTCGATCTTCTGCTTTCGTTAGATTTCATTGTCATTTTGTTCATGCTTATCCTAATCTATTATGTCGATTTCTACAGCAATACTAATTGCATATTACACGTGCTCTGATTCTCTTTTCTTGTAGATATACCATGACAAACACACGCGAAAAGAGTAAGGCCGCCATCCCCGCTTCAAAGAAGCGGAAGATCCATGGTGGGACCTCCTTCTCGAGCACTTCTACTGAGGCCCGCCACCCCTATCTCTGATTCTCGGGGCCTCTAGGAGGATTTATATCAGTTCCTTCACGTACAACTACTCGGTCTAGGCTGTTGTATCGATTGGGCCGCGCTGGAGCAGGTCCACCTAGCTGATAAAGTTCGCGCCTTCATTACCACAGCTCTGTGGGATATATTTTTCTTCGTCATTGAGCCCATCTACATGGAGCTTACCTTGGAGTTCTGTGCAATGTTTCTAGTATAGAAGGTCATGACTACCCATGAAGAGCCTGGCAACATCACTTTCTGACTTGATGGTTTGGTATGTCAGCTGAGTGTCCCCGAGTTTGGCACTACTATGGGACATTACACAGAGGAATTTATGAGCACCGAGAACTTCCTTTGGCTTCATCAACACATCCATTACGCTCCATCTCGTTGTTAGAATGAGCTTACAGGGAGTCAGACGCCCTATGATGCAAATCACTCGAAAGCGACCTCTCTTCCTCCAGCCTTACGGTACCTTCATGCACTTCTAGCTCACACTTTGACCGGTAGGAGGGAGAGCACTAGAGTCGTTAGTACTCATGATGTATATTTTATATGGAGCATGGCCACCGGGCATCACTTTGACTTGGCGTACTTCATCGCCTTAGCTTTCCGCCATCAGACTTGTAACATCCTTTGCCCGTGATTAAGCCAGAACAGGGTTTGAGGTGTTATTTAGCAAATCTTACATGAATATCTGAAGTAGGGCTATAAAATTTCATTTAATCGCATTACTCACACAAACTTGGCCCCGAAGTCCCTAAAATTACTTTCGAAGATTATCGGAGTCTTTTCAGAAACTTTTCCGAGTCTAGGAAACTTTTTGAATAAACAGGGGCCACACGCCCGTGTAGGTCTTAGGTCACGCCCGTGTACCTTTAGACACGCCCATGTCCTAAAACCGTGGGTGTTATTGACTATATTCACACGGCCATATTCAAAACAAGTCTAAAATTGTTATACCAAAGTGCGGTCAATAGTGTGATTTCCGAACTCCTGCAGTCATGATCCTCAAGTTATCTTGGCTATACTATAAGGAAGAAGGGCGATGAAAAAAGGGAAAGCATAAAGCTTAGTAAGTTGCATGGAAATAAATAGCAATTGTAATACTCATACAAATAATTAATCAATGGTATTAGCTGACCATACACAAGTCAAAACTACTTGACGTTACTTACTTATGATTGCCCTTATCCAGCACATACCCTGCCACATATCGAACTAATTTCTTGTGACTCATTTATTAGTACTTGTATTCATTCATTCACATAACTTAAATATCATTCACATCTCTACTTTTAAATTCATCTGCTTATCCCACCATACACAGGGAATAGTCAAAGACGTGTTTTTATAATCACTACGATAAGTGTAAAGCCATTGCCACATTCTCGAGGTGGTCTTACGTGGAGTCTGCTCTAGGTAACAATGTCATATCCCAGACATGGTTTTATATGGGATTACCCCTCAGTGCTAATGCCATATCCCAGATATGGTCTTACGTTGGCTCTCATCTCAATGCTGATGTCATGTTCCAAACATGGTATTACACTGGCTCTCGTAATATGGCCGATGCCATGTTCCAAACATGGTCTTACACTGGCTCTCATAATATGGCCGATGCTATGTCCCAGACATGGTCTTACACTAGCTCCCATAATGTGGCCGATGCCATGTCCCAGACATGGTCTTCTACTGGCTCTCATAATGTGGCCGATGCCATGTCCTAGACATGGTCTTACACTGGCTCTCATAATATGGCCGATGATAGCATTCTCATATTCATTATAGTCCATTCGGACTTCAGTATCATATTCAACATCAATTTCTCAATTTAATGGAGTATCATGCATCAATATGATACCCAGCATTCACAATTATGCTAATATAAATATTGCATTAACTCACATACAACTTACCTCGTTTTCAAAATGAGCTAGTTCTTCGGTTTGGTCCACGACTTTATCCTTTCCCCGATCGAGGCAGATTCTCGTCTCCTCTTGCTCTATAATAGCAAAATAGCTCATTTTAATCACTACATTAATTTAAGCATTTCAATAATCATGCTTAAGCAAAATTACCATTTTACCCCTAGACTTTGGCAAAATGTCCATTTTGCCCCTAGGCTCGAAAAATTATTCTAATCACATTACTACCTTCAACAAGCATAGGTAAACATTTAATACTCTTATAGCTATCATCAAAACTTAATATTTCACATACTTACTACAAAATTTATAACCCTTTCATTAAGGTCCTATTTGGTGTTCTCATGCTAACACACTTTTTCAAAAGTTGTTTATCTAACAACTAAGACTCAAGTTCTTCCTTAAAAATGCAGGAAATAACTAAGGTAGCTCTCATTATAGAACTCTAAACTTTTCACAACATTGCATAATAGTCCCCTCATTTGAAAGTTTAAGCTTTAGGGGTCTCAAAAGTACAATTATTTTCAAGAAAAGTTCACTAGAACACTTACTTGAATGGATGAGAGCTTACTGAAATTTTTGAAGGTTTCTACCCCTTATTTGCTACTAATTTTCGGTGGAAGATGATAGGAGAAAAGATGATAACTTTTTCTCCCCTTATTTTATTCATACAAGTCAAATAACTTACCAACTATCACCAACTTTGACCAATATTGTCATCTTTGTCTCCTATGGCCGGCCATGCTATATTTGGGGGTCTAATTGCCTTTTAAAGACCTCCAATTAACAAACTATGGCCATTTGGTACTGTTAGCATATAGAATGGAAGTTTCACACTTTATGCGATTTAGTCCTTTTTTGCGATTAAACATGAAATTGCTAAAATTAAAGTACCAAAATTTTCATGCTCATATGCTATCATGTTCTAACTCATAATATAACATGAAAATAAATTCTCAAATCTCGGATTAGTGATCCCGAGATCACTATTCTGACTAACCCCTAAATCGAGCTGTTACAATTCTCTCCCTTTAAGGATTTTCGTTATTGAAAATCTTACCCGTGAAAAGATTGGGGTATTGGTTTCTCATCGTTTTCTCAAACTCCCATGTAGCCTCTTCTATTCCGTGCCTTTGCCATCGGACTTTCACTAGGGCTATGCTTTTATTTCTTAACTGCTTAACCTCACGAGCCAATATTTTAACTGGTTCTTCACCATAAGTCAAATCTGGTTGTATCTCTACCTCTGTCGGCTCTATAACATGTGAAGGGTTTGAACGGTATCGACGTAACATAGACTCATGAAAGACGTCATGAATCTTTTCCAGCTCAGGGGGCAAGGCTAATCGATAAGCTACTAGTCCTATCCTTTCGGTAACTTCATAAGGTCTGATAAAGCGCGGACTCAATTTGCCCTTCCGGCCAAATCTGAGGACTTTCCTCCAAGGTGATACTTTCAAGAACACCTTATCACTGATTTTGTATTCTATCTCTTTCCTCTTTAAATCCGAATAGGACTTTTGTCTATCTGTGACAGCTTTCAGGTAGTTACGAATCACTTCTACATTCTCCTCAGTTTCCTTAACCAAGTCAACCCCGTGTATCTGTTTCTATTTGAATTTTGACCAATACAAGGGCATTCGACACTTATGTCCATACAATGCCTCATAAGGCGCCATCATCAAACTTGACTGAAAACTATTGTTGTAGGCGAATTCCACCAATGGTAAGTATTTCTCCCAACTATCGTGGAATTCTAAAACACAACATCTAAGCATGTCTTCAAGTATCTGAATTATTCTCTCTGACTGCCCTTCGATTTGTGGATGGAAGGCAGTACTGAAACTTAATTTCGTGCCCAAAACTTCTTGCAGCTTTGTCCAAAACCATGACATGAATCTCGAATCTCTATTTGAAATGATTGACAACGGTACACTATGAAGTCTTACTATCTCAGACATGTACAACTCCGCCAATTTATCAAGTGAATAGTCGACTTGTACTGGTATAAAGTGGGCTGACTTAGTGAGTCTCTCGACCACTACCCAAACCGCATCTTTCCTTTTGGGAGTCAACAGTAAACCCGTCACGAAATCCATAGTGATATGGTCCCACTTCCCCTCAGGAACCATAATAGGCTGAAGTAAACCCGAAGGTACTTGATGTTCAGCCTTCACTTGTTGACAAATCAGGCATTTTGATACAAACTCAGAAATATCTTTCTTCATACCAAGCCACCAATACTATTTCTTCAAATCATGATACATCTTTGTGCTTCTAGGGTGTACATTCAAACATCTGCTATGTGCTTCATGCAAAATTTTGCGAATGAGCTCATCATTCCTGGGTACACAGACTCGATCTCGAAATGTCAGACATCCATCAGGATTTAGTCGAAAGTCTGACTCAACACCTGATTCACATAAAGCTCTCTTGGTTTGCAAACTGTTATCATCCTTCTGAGCTCCACAAATCTCTTGGAGGAACAATGGTTTAGCCCTCAACTCGGCTAATACGGAACCATCATTTAACAAGGTCATCTGGGTGTTCATGGGTTTTGGTGCAAACAATGATTTTCTGCTCAAAGTGTCAGCGACTACATTTGCCTTTCCCGGATGGTAGTCAATTACTAGTTCATAATCTTTAATCAATTCTAACCACCTTCGTTGCCTCAAATTTAATTCCTTCTGAGTCATCAAATATTTTAGACTTTTGTGGTCGGTGAAAATCTGACACCTTTCACCATATAAATGATATCTCCAAATTTTCAACGCAAACACGATTGTGGCCAACTCTAAATCATGAGTCGGGTAGTTCTTCTCGTGCGGCTTCAACTGTCTAGAGGCGTATGCAATCACTTTACCCTTTTGCATAAGTACACAGCCCAAACCGTTCAAGGACGCATCACTATAAACCACGAATTCTTTTCTCGACTCAGGTTGCACCAAAACAGGAGCCTCAGTCAATAGTGTCTTCAATTTTTTAAAACTCTGTTGAAATTTCTCTGTCCAAACGAATTTCACATCTTTTTGCAGAAGTCTTGTCATCGTGTAGCTATCACGAAAAACCCCTTGACAAAACGCCTATTGTAGCCTGCTAAGCCTAGAAAACTCCTCACTTCAGTTATGCTCCTCGGCAATTTCCATTCAACAATTGCTGAAATCTTGCTCAGGTCAACTCTAATCCCATCTCTCGAGACAATATGCCCCAAAAATCCCACTTCATTGAGCCAAAATCCACTCTTACTAAATTTGGCATACAATCGTTTCTCTCTCAAAACTTGTAGAATCATACTCAAGTGTTCAGCATGATCGTTCTCATTTCAAGAGTAGATCAGTATGTCATCGATGAAGACTACAACGAATTTGTCCAAGTATGGTCAAAAAATGTGATTCGTTAGATCCATAAAAATCGCGGGGGCATTTGTTAGGCCAAAAGGCATGACCAAAAATTCATAGTGGTTGTACCTAGTTCTAAACGCGGTCTTCGGCACATTCGAATCTTTAACTTTCAACTGATAGTACCCCGACCTCAAATCTATCTTGGAAAGTACTGTAGCTCCCTTCAATTGATCAAATAGATCATCGATCCTCGGCAACGGGTACTTATTCTTCACTGTCACATTGTTGAGTTGCTGATAGTCTATACATAGTCTGATGGAGCCATCTTTCTTCTTCACGAATAGAACGGGAGCACCCCATGGAGAAAAACTCGACCTCACGAAACCCTTATCCGTTAATTCTTGCAAATGTGCTTTCAACTCTTTCAGTTCAGTTGGGGCCATTCTATAGGGGGAAATAGAAATAGGGGTAGTGCTTGGAACTAATTCGATCCCAAATTCAATCTCTCTATCTGGAGGTAATCCTGGCAACTCCTCCAGGAAAACATCTGGGTAGTCGCATACTATGGGTACTGACTCAATTTTTAGCTCAGTCTCTTTAGTGTTTAACACAAAGGCAAGATAAGCCTCATACCCCTTCCGTAGGTACCTCTGAGCCAACATGGTTGATATCACTATTGGTGATTCATCCGGCTTATCTGATTCAACACGAATAAAATTTTTGTTTTCATCCCTCAACTCAATATGCTTCTTTCCACAGTTCACAATTACCTTAAGAGTAACTAACCAATCCATCCCGAGAATGACATCAAACTCGTCAAACGGTAATAACATAAGATCGACCGGGAAACAATGACCCTTAATCATTAAAGGACACCCTTTACAAACTCTATCAACCAACACAAACTTACCTAGGGGATTTGACACTCTTATAATGAATTTAGTAAACTCTATAGGCATGCTCATACTAGAGACTAATTTCATGCATATGTACGAGTGAGTAGATCCTGGGTCAATTAAAGCTATAACACGAGTATTATGGAGAGAAAAGATACCCGTGATTATGTCGGGGGAAGATGCTTCTTCACGAGCACGAATGGCATATGTCCTCGCTGGTGCTCTACCCTCAATTTTAGCAACTCGCTCTTTAGATGGATTCTTATTTCCCATCTCAATCCCCAGGTTTTTAATGGTCTTCTCTTTGTGGTACTTCCCGATCTCGCATTCTGAGGCCTTCCTTTCTCGTCTACCTCGGGATAGTTTCTGATAAAATGGTCCAAGGACTCACATCTGAAACAACCTTTCTCATTAGCTCTGCACTCACCAAAATGGTGCCCACCACACTGAGGGCATTCCGGTCTATTTGGTCAGACGTTGCCCACACTAGCAACTAATGTAGTTTGCCCTTTTGATCCTGAGAATCGCCTGCCCTTATTTCGGGTTGAAAACCCCGCTGAAGGGACTGATCGAGTAGTGAAATCCCTCGATTTCTTAGATGAGGATTGGTGAGACTTGTTCAGTTGTCTCTTCTTCGAGTCACGAGACTCATCCTCGGCTCTTCTCTTATCTCTGGCCAACTCTTCGGCTTTACAGGCCCTATCCACCAACACTACAAACTCCTTTAATTCGAGAACTCGCACGTATAGATGGATATCTTCATTTAATCCATCTTCGAACCTCTTACACATGATGGCCTCAGTAGTCATGCACTCTCTTGCATACTTGCTAAGCCTTACGAACTCCTGTTCATAGTCGGTTACTGACATATGGCCTTGCTTCAGTTCTAAGAACTCCTTTCTCTTGTGGTCGATGAAGCTTTGGCTAATATACTTCTTCCAGTATTCCTCTTGGAAGAATTGCTGACTAACTCTCTCCCTTGGCACCACCGACACCAAGGTCTTTCACCATCGGTAGGCTGAATCTCTCAGGAGAGATACCGCACACTTTAAGCACTCCTTAGGCGTGCAGGATAACTCATCGAATACCCGAATGGTGTTCTCGAGCCAGAATTCTGCTTTCTCCACGTCATCATCCTTTTCACCCGAAATTCCTCAGCTTCCTGTTTCTAGATCTTATCCACTGACAGCCTTTCTCTTCTCACCACCTCAACTACATGAGGAGCTACTGGAGCGGGTTGAGGAATAGGTAGGGGCGGAGGGGGCTGAGCGTTCGGATTTGCTCGGGTATACTCAGTATACTAGTTGCTCATCATGTGGAGAAAGGCTTCTCGAGCCTCTTTCCCCTGACCCAAGGTCTCGGGTCTACTATTAGCTGGTGCAGTCCCTTGAGCGGGAGCCGGAGCGTTACTCGGAGCATCATCAGCTGCAGTTCAGTCATTTACTACATAAAACACAATTTTGTACGTTAGGAGCCATCACACTATCATTACTCAGACACTCTTACATATGACATGTATAACTAGACTCATACTTACATTATGTTAGTCCTAGAATCGACTAAACCATAGCTCTGATACCAATAAATGTAACACCCCTTGCCCGTGATCAAGCCGGAACAAGGTTTGAGGCGTTATTTAGCAAATCTTACATGAATATCTGAAGTAGGGCTATAAAATTTCATTTAATCACATTATTCACACAAACTTGGCCCCGAAGTCCCTAAAATTACTTCCAAAGATTATCGGAGTCTTTTCGGAAACTTTCTCGAGTCCGGGAAACTTTTTTAATAAACAAGGGCCACACGCCCGTGCAGGTCCTAGGATACGCCCGTGTACCTTTAGACACGCCCATGTCCTAAAATCGTGGGGCGTTACTAACTATATTCACACGGCCTTGACATGCCCGTGGGCTTAGGTCGTGTGTTATTCCTTGGTATACTGATTTGACCACACGACCTACACACACGCCCGTGTATCCTGGCCGTGGGGATTTTACAACTTCATGGACAAGGTGCGGACTTCACACGGCTTAGGTACACGTCCATGTGCCGGCCGTGGCCTTCACACAGTTTGACCCACGCTCGTGTGTCACACTAAGTGGAAAATTAGCAGGCTATATACCAAGCCATTACTTCCCTAAAATGCACACTCTCATACTTTAATTCAAAATAATCAAAATTTCTATCTTATAAGCAAGTCTAAGAACTCATTTCCATCATACAAGGTAATGAAAGGGGCATTCACTTCATGAATTTCATCTTCATTGAATAAAAGAGTTTGCCAAGTATTTGCCTAACTCATAAGACCATTTACAATATGACTTACAGCCAACACTTTAGCTAACAATTACAACTTGACAAAATACCCAAGTCCTATACATGCCATATTCAAAACAAGTCTAAAATTGTTATACCAAAGTGTTGTCGATAGTGTGATTTTTGAACTCCTGCAGTCACGAACCTCAAGTTATCTTGGCAATACTACAAGGAATAAGGGCAATGAAAAAGGGGTAAGCATAAAGCTTAGTAAGTTGCATGGAAATAAATAGCAATTGTAAAACTCATAAAAATAATTAATAAATGGTATTAGCTGACCATACACAAGTCAAAACTACTTGACCTTACTTACTTATGATTGCCCTTATCTAGCACATACCCTGCCACATATCGAACAAATTTCTCGTGACTCATTTATTAATACCTGTATTCATTCATTCACATGACTTAAATATCATTCACATCTCTACTTTTAAATTCATCTGCTTATCCCACCATACACAGGGAATAATCAAAGACGTGTTTTTATAATTACTATGATAAGTGTAAAGCCATTGCCACATTCTCGAGGTGGTCTTACGTGGAGTCTCCTCTAGGTAACAATGCCATATACTAGACATGGTCTTACATGGGATTACCCCTTGGTGCTAATGCCATATCCCAGATATGGTCTTACGTTAGCTCTCATCTCAATGCCGATGCCATGTTCCAAACATGGTCTTACACTGGCTCTCATAATATGGCCGATGCTATGTCCCAGACATGGTCTTACACTAGCTCCCATAATGTGGCCGATGCCATGTCCCAGACATGGTCTTCTACTGGCTCTCATAATGTGGCTGATGCCATGTCCCAGACATGGTCTTACACTGGCTCTCATAATGTGGCCGATGCCATGTCCTAGACATGGTCTTACACTGGCTCTCATAATGTGGCTGATGATAGCATTCTCATATTCATTATAGTCCATTAGGAGTTCAGTATCATATTCAACATCAATTTCTCAATTTAATGGAGTATCATGCATCAATATGATACCAAGCTTTCACAATTATACTAATATAAATATTGCATTAACTCACATACAACTTACCTCATTTTCAAAATGAGCTAGTTCTTCGGTTTAGTCCGCGACTTTATCCTTTCCCCGATCGAGGCGGATTCTCGTCTCCTCTTGCTCTATAATAGAAAATTAGCTCATTTTAATAACTACATTAATTTAAGCATTTCAATAATCATGCTTAAGCAAAATTACCATTTTACGCATAGACTTTGGCAAAATGACCATTTTGCCCCTAGGCTCGAAACTTTATTATAATCACATTACTACCTTCAACAAGCCTAGGTAAGCATTTAATACTCTTTTAGCTATCATCAAAACTCAATATGTCACATACTTGCTACAAAATATATAACCCTTTCATTAAAGTCCTATTTGGTGTTCTCATGCTAACACCCTTTTTCAAAAGTTGTTCATCTAACAACTAAGACTCAAGTTCTTCCTTAAAAATGTAGCAAATAACTAAGGTAGCTCTCATGGTAGAACTGTAAACTTTTCACAACATTGCATAAGAGTCTCCTCATTTGAAAGCTTAAGCTTTAGGGGTCTCAAAAGTACAATTATATTCAAGAAAAGTTCACTAGAACACTTACTTGAATGGATGAGAGCTTGCTAAAATTTTTGAAGGTTTCTACCCCTTATTTGCTACTATTTTTCGGTGGAAGATGATAGGAGAAAAGATGATAACTTTTTCTCCCCTTATTTTATTCACACAAGTCAAATAACTTACCAACTATCACCAACTTTGACCAATATTGTCATCTTTGTCTCCTATGGTCGACCATGCTATATTTGGGGGTCTAATTGCCTTTTAAAGACCTCCAATTAACAAACTATGGCCATTTGGTACTTTTAGCATATAGAATGGAACTTTTGCACTTCATGCGATTTAGTCCTTTTTCGCGATTAAACATGAAATCGCTAAAATTAAAGTACAAAAATTTTCATGCTCATATGCTATCATGTTCTAACTCATAATATAACATGGAAATAAATTCTCAAATCTCGGATTAGTGATCCCGAGATCACTATTCTGACTAGCCCTTAAATTGGGTTGTTACGACACTAATCATCATAAGAAGGGCCCGATCTATTTAGGCTCTTATGTGACTCGCCTCACTCGACACTTCGGTCTCCTAGACACATTAGAGCAGTTCTCCACCCTCACACTTTTCAGTCAGATGTCCCCTCAGGGAATCTCGAGCATGATACACATTAGGATGATTGAGCGGCGTCGTGGAGTGGACCCCCTCAATATCTATTGTTTCATTCTGAAGCTTAGAATGAACCCGAGGACTTCACTGATGATGTTCCTCTCTGTCAGGAGGACCCACCACAGCATCCACCTTCGAGTCACCACCCTATGCCTATTGCTCCTACTTCAGAGGACGTCTCAGAGCGACTCACTTACTTTGAACAGTACTGCGCTCAGATGTTCGACGCGACATTGCAAAGGATCTATCAGTATTTCCATATCTTCTCTCCAGCACCAACGACTCACGACACCGATGTGTCTGATGATGAGGACCATTGAGTCTATTTATTTTATTTTTATTTTTATTTTTAGACTTATTTCTATTTTTATGTTTATTGTTATTTTCTTAGACTTCTTTTGTTTTTATATTTTGAACTATATTTTTATTTATTATGGTTGTTTCTAATCGAGTAACCCTTTAATCTTCTCCACTACTTGTGTTTATTTTCTTACTAGCTTACTCAGAATTATGCACTACATTTAAGATTTGTCTACAATTTCGTTTTTCACTATTCTGGGGATTTCATCCAATATTCAGGGCAATTTCAATTCTCTTCCTCTCTTATGATATTTTGTTTCTGCTGTGATTATTTTTGTTTTTACATTAAAGACAATGTACATCTTACTGTGGGGAGGTTACTTATATGATTATTAGAAAATCCCTGAATTATGTCTTTTGTTCAAGTAATTTTCTCATATTACTATTAAAATGAATTCTTATCCATTTTTGATTATCATTGATATGTTTTAGATTAAATTCATAGATATTTGTGCATTGATTGTTTAAACTTTAAGACATGAGAGAATCAAACATGATAAGTCTATTTTCAGAATTCAAAATTTTTAGGTTGTTTCCCTAAATTGAGGTATTACCTTGAAGTTTGAGATTTGCAAGATTGATATAAAAAACCATAAATTTTTTGTGATAGTTTGAGCCTTTAAAGCATACACTTTTCTTGATCATTTTATTATTGGTTACGAGTGTGTCAACATTGATTTGTTATTGTAGAACTTGCTTCTACTATGCATGTCGAGACCACACCTTTGATTTGACATACTGAGATGATAAAGGCACTTAGGTTTTAACCCACTTATCCCATAAAAAGCCTACCTTCATAATTAACCCTTAGTGAACCCCTTTGAGCCTAAAACACCATTCTTGATTTACCCATTAATGATAACCCATAACTAATTTTTGTTCATTGAGAATTTTTCCCATTTTATTGACTCCATTTTTATCTAGATTTGATTTGGTTAATTGCCTGAATTATTTCTTCTTATTAAGTTGCTGAATTATTTCTTTTTGTTGCTGAATTATTTCTTCTTATTTACGTATATAAAAAAAAGATTAAAAAATATACATATATAGTTATTTAAGTTCTTTGTATTTGAGCTTGAACAGTTAAATTCATATTTTGAGAAGGAGCTCGTGCTATTCTTGAATAGTTTCGATTGATGTAACTTTTTGTAATTCAGCATTTGTTATTGTTCTAGTTTGGTAATTTTTCAAATTTGATCTCGATTTTAACCAACTTTTTTCAGCCCTTCTCCACACCCATAACCTAAGCCCCATTACAACCTCGTAAAAACCTTTTGATTTGTGTATCATCCCATTTTAAAATGGTGGAGATTTGATTTTCATGCAAAATTATGGTAATGACTTTTCATGTTTGACTATTGAGTGCGTATTCTTGAACCTTAAACACTTTAAGTGATTTGAGTGAATCTTTAGTGCGTATTCTTGAACCTTAAACACTTTGAGTGATTTGAGTGAATCTTTAGTGAGGATGTCAATTCATGTCAATTTTGAATTAAAGGTAATTACTTAGATAAGGGGAAATACCTATGTTTTCATGCTTTAAAAATGTTCAACTTGGATTGTTTGAATATTTAGAGCTCTTTTAGTTGAATTATCAATGTATGATTATTTTTGAATTATGACAAAACATTATTGATGAGAATTACAAGTTGAGAAAGATTAATTTTAATTGTGAGTTTGAGGACAAGCAAATGCTTAAGTGTAGGGATATTTGATAAGCCATAAAAGTAACATGTTTTTAATCCCATGCTTGGTATGTTTTTGGATGATTTATTTTGTGAATTAGTGAATTTGATGCTCCTAATCCTTTAAATTTATGTCTCTATACTTAGGTGAGCATAGGGAAGTGAAATGAGCAAAAAACGGGCCAAAATCGGACAAAAAGAGCTATCTTCAAGAACCATACGGCCTGGGCATTTTCACACGGGCTGGGCACACACCCGTGTGAGCCACACAGGCTGGCCACACGCCCATGTTCCAGCCCGTGTCGATTTCAAACCTTGCTTCTTTTTTACACGAAAAAACTCAATTTATAGGGTTTTTGAGCATTCTAAGGTTAAAAAATACACATTAGAAGAGGACTAAAGGGAACACGCAGAGTAGAAGAAAGAAATTACTCGAAGAACACTGTCAGAATCAACTCAGAAGCAGATCTCCTATAATATTGAAGATCTCCATGCAAATTCCCTTCGAAGTTTTATTGGGTTTCTTATGTCTTGTTGTTATTCTAATTTTGAGATGTTTCCCTCCCAGATTATGAACTAAATTCCTTATGAAACCTATGATGTATCTTATTATTTGATTTTCTGAATTACATGATAAATACTTGTTACGCTTACTTCTTGCTTTAATATTTTTAGGATATTAATTCAAGTGTGATGTGCTTATTTCAGTAGAGCAAAAGTCCCTGTTTAAGAGTAGATCTAGCATAATTTGAGTGGAGTTGTATGCAATCCTAGAAATAGGACGACATAAATCTATTGGATTAGAGTCAAATCTAATAGAGGAATCCATAGATCGAGTTAATGTGACAATAGAGGTTTTAATTAGAAAGATATTTCAATTAATCAACCTAGATTCGGTTGTTCTTATTCTCGAAAGAGATATTAATATAATTTAGGGATTTTTACGGATCAAGGCAAAAGTGAATAAATCGTTTAATTCAGACTCAGAATAATAAGTAAAGTCTAGGTGGATTCTTTCCTGGGTATTGTCTTTCACTTTGGTTATGTTCAAATTTTTTTTCATTCTATTCTCTGTCGTGTTCTTAGTAATTAGTTTAGTTAATTTTAGATTAAAAACAATTCCTTAATTTATCAGCTAGATAATAAAAAAATAGTAATTATTAGTACTTTTAGTCCTCATAGATACGATATTCCCGGCTCACCATAGCTATACTGCTATTCGAAAGGTGCGCTAGCCTTTGTCATGGTTTTAGTTAGTTTAGTGACTCATCAGCCGACATCTTAAATCAATAAGAAAATACAATATCAGAGTGGATCAAAAGCATCACACTATCACAAGGTATATGTGGCATGTATATACTAAACTCTACTCTGCTACGTTAGTCCTAGAATCGACTAAACCATAGCTCTAATACCACTAAATGTAACACCTCTAACCCGTCTTTGTCGCCAGATTAGGGTTAGAGAGCATTACCATACAATCAGGAATAATTTATCTATATAACATTAAAATAAATAAATGACATTCAAAACATATCAATCATAGGCATTTCATTTCTTAAATCGAGCCTTCGAGGCCCTAAAAATAGCTTTGAGGCAATTTAGGACTAATTTGAAACAAATAAGAAGTTTTAAGAAAAAGTTGTAAAAATTGGAAAACAAGGGCACACGGTCGTATGGCTAGGCGTATGAAATCACCTTAGGCCATTTAACGTTTGAATTAGGGACACACGGTCGTGTCCCAGCCTGTGTCCTCACCCGTATAACTCACTGAATAGCCCTACACGCCCGTGTGTCAGGCCATATGCTAGGCTATATAACTCTCTGAGTTGCCACACACGCCCGTGTGTCAGGCCCTATGCTAGGTTGTGTAACTCACTGACTTGAACACTAATAAATTCTCAAATGACACATGACCGTGTGACAGCCAGTGTCCCAGGCAGTGTGAACCTAAAATTTTACTTAAAATCAAGCTATTTCATAACCAATTCATGCCTAACTAATTCATCCATTTATGCACACTTTCAAGGGACCTAAGCATCATTCAAATACACATAATCATGGCATTGCAAACAACTTAATTCATCTAACCAATGTGCCATTCAAATGCACCACAAATATATCAGAACATTACATACCAAAACAAGTTAACATTACCTTAGTCCATGCATAAAATCTAGTTCAAACACTTACCAAAACTTATCATAAATAACCATTTTCAAGTCATCATAAAATACCAAAAAGGGACCTTATATAGAAGCATTTGAAAGTGCCCAAACTAAACACAATCTTCAAGGCATAAACCTACCAAGACACCTATACATTTCAAAACCACATATTTTTCTACATATATGTAATAACCCGATTTTCAATGGTGACGGAACAGTAATTTTGGGACCTCAAATTTTCATCGTGTCGACTCGTAAATATTATTTACAGAATATTTATAGTCATTAGAGTCATATTAAAACCTGTTTAGGAAATTTTAACGTTTAGATAGTTAATTAAAAAAAGGACTAAATTGTAAAAAGGTGTAAAACATAGTAATTAAAGCATTTAGATAATTTAAATGACTTAATTAATATTGTGGAAGGAGCTATAAGGAAATTAGTCTTTATTTTAGATAGTGGATGGTAATGGGGCTTAATTGAAAGAAAAAATTTGAAAGAAAATAATGATAATGGCAATTTTGTAAATTTTATAAAATTAAAATAAAATTAAGTGAAAAATCAAACACTTTCTTCTCCATTTCTTCATTTTCATGCCGAATAACCATAGCTAGGGTGAAGGAGCTTCAATTTTCTAATTTTCATTGCATGTAAGTGAATTTGATGCCCGTTTATTGTAATTTTTATGTTTTTGATATCGTTGCAACTAGGTCCAGTTAGCTTGTACCTTCGTTTTTGAATCTGTTAAAACTTTTAGAAGTTTTCATTGCTGAATATTGAATGTTTTTAATGAATACCATGTATTTGAAGCTTTGATTGTGTTGTTTTATGATTTTTTAAAGTGATTTTTGTTAGAATTTGATTTTAGGATTAAATTGTGAAAATGTCAAAAGTTTACGGTTTGATAGAGAATTTAATGTTCATTATGGACTTTTTAAAAGACTATTATATTTAGATGGAATATTGACTTGAGAAAAATGGTTAATTTGATGAATTTCGGGTTAAGGGACTAAATTGTTAAAGTTATAAATGTTAAGGATAATTGTTTAATGTCGAAAGATAAAAGGGTACAAAATGTAAAGTGACTTGGAAGGTGAAATTTAAGCTAATAATTGAGAAATTTTACATTTTAAATCAAGATCCAGTTGATACTTGTGGAAAAGGAAAAATAGCGTAAGAGTCCCTAAACTTCTGCAACTACTATAATTCAATCCAAGTAAGTTCGTATGGTTTAAATTTTAACATCTATATGAATTGCTGGATGATATAAAATGGTATGATAGATATATTTAATTATTGTTGATCAAAGGTTATTTGGAAGATGTTATTGAATTTGATTTTTGGATCGGATTGAACATGGGGTAGAGTACAATCGAGATATGGTGGGTTATGGGGGATTGGAGTGGAGATTGTTGTGGAAACTGTTCCCTGAATGGACCGAGGTTCAACATTTGTTGTTTACTCTTATGTTTTACTCTCTGTTTTGGTGTATTTCAAATGGAATAGATCTTATGAGCATTGGTGTGTTTCAGATGGTTTAGCTTGTATGGGCATTGGTGTGTTTCGGATGGATTATTGATGTACTCTTATCCTTAAGTCATTCATCATATTGTAAATCTCGGTAACGTAACTTGTTTAGTGATTTTGATGGATTTGCCATATTTTTTAGTATTGAATTGAACTTTTATCATTTACCGATTGAGATTGTGGATGACAGGGAACATTTATGGTTGTAATATTGTACTTACTTCGGTAAGTTTTATTATTTTAATATGTCGAACTTACTAAGCTTCTTTGGCTTACTTGTGTTATTTATTGTTCTTGTAGATAGTCGGAAGGTTGGATGATCTGATCGGCACTAAAGTCACACTATCCATAAATTTCGATAGTTTTTGGAATGTTCATTTCAGATTATATAGCATGTAATAGGCTTTTATGATATTACTAATTTTTTGAATATGTAAATTGTTAAGTATGAACATATGTGCAAATTGATAACTTACATGATATATAAGAATATGTTAGGATGTTTTAATGCAAAATATGTATGGTATGTGTTAATATGATATTGTGGTTGAGGTGCCTATGATAGGCACATTGGTTAGGTGTTAGAAACTTGTAAATTATTAAATTATGGTTGATGATTCAATTTGATGAGTAATTGTATGTTCTTGTGGTATCAATGCGGATACATTGGTTAGGCACTTAAGATGGTTGTTTTAACATGTTTTTAGCTTGTTTAATGTCACTTTGAACATGTATTTTAGTTGGTAAATGGATTGCTTAGAGTCCAAGTAACCTTGAAATGGTAAACTTATTGTTTAAGATTCATTTTAGGTCCATAAGGCCTGAGACACGGGCGTGTGACTCAACCGTGTGAGAGTCACGGCCTAGCAACATGGCCAAGTGTTATGCGTTGAGTGCTTAGGGTGCAAGTCAATGAGTTACACAACCTAACATACAGCCTGGCACATGGGTGTGTAGGGCAATTTTAAGTGTTACACGACCTGGTACACGGGCGTGTGATATGGCCCTGTGATCCTACTCAGAGAGTTACACACGTGAGGACACAGGCTAGGACACAGCCGTGTGTCCCTAGTTCGAAGGTTACACGGTCTGAAACACAGGCGTGTGTCTCAGCCATGTGAGGCACACGACCATGTGACCCCTCTTCTAAAATTTTGTAACTTTTGCATAAACTTCCTAAATGATTTCAAATTGGTCCCTAATTGTTTCTAAGGTAATTTTTGGGTCTTGAGGGCTCGATTTAAGGATGATATGTATGTGAATGATTGTTTTATAATGTGTATTGGATAATGTTTGAAATGTATGTTTAAATGTTTTGTTTGTATGGTAACACTCCGTAACCTTAATCCAGGGACGAATATGGGTTTGGGGTGTTACATTTAGTGGTATCAGAGCCAAGTTTAGTCGATTCTCAGACTGAATGTAGTGTGTGAAATGTATAGAATTACATGCCATATAAATTTGCGATAGTGTGACATGTTTGATCCTATCTAAGATTTTTTTCTTATAGATTGTAAAGATGTCATACGGATCTAATCGTGCTAGCAATGATGAGGTTAATAGTAATGTACTAACCTCTGATCATGGGACTAGTAGTAATATTTCGATTCCTCAAGTAAAAGAGTATGAACGTAAAAACATGTTATTTGGGTTTATGAACCAGTGGTTCAATGAGTTTTGCAAATGAATACTCAGGCTCAATGACCTCCACCCCCTGTTATACCTCCTATTGCATCTCCACCTCTTCTTATGATTGAGCCTAGTCAACGTATTCCGATTGAGAAGCTTAGAATGTGTAGTGCCGAAGAATTTTGAGGTAGATCGGAAGACGATCTAATTAAAGAGGAGTATTGGCTTTAGAATGTCTTGCGAGTTTTCAAAGAAATAACGTGTCCTCTTGATGATTTTACTAGATGTGTCATTTCATTATTAAAAGAGGAATCGTACAGTCAGTTGACTACAATGGTAGTTGTAGTACCGAGAGAGAGAATTTCCTGGGATTTCTTTCAAATTGAGTTTAAAAAGAAGTATGTCAGAAAACGGTATACTGACAAGAAAAGTGAGAATTTCTTGAGTTACGATAAGGAAATAAATTGGTGGCTGAGTATGAGAGAGAGTTCGTGTATCTTAATAAATATGCCCGAGAGACTGTGCCTACTGAAGAAGAGATGTGTATCCAATTTGAAGATGGCCTGAATGATGAAATTAGAATAATGATCGGAGGTAATGAAATCTGAGAATTTGTTGTCTTATCTGATCATGCATAGAAAATGGAAAAAGTGTATAATTGCAAGATACAAAGGGACAGACGAATTCGGGAGTTTAACAAGAGAAGTTCTTCCAAGTCATTTTCGGTAGTACTGACAAAGAAGACTAGAAAAGATTTTAGTCGAGCTACTTCAGTGTATGAGCATCTAAACAAAAATAAATCAATTCAGCACGATTTTGATGCTTCTACTAAATTAGTTGATAGTGTGAGAAGTGTACAAAATGCTCTGAAGCCAGTTGTAGACATTGTGGAAAACATCATCCTGGTAAGTGTAGAGCTAAGTTGGTAGCCTATTATAGATGTAGGTCAACTGTCACTTTCTCCGTAATTGTCCTAAACGATTAAAAGAAAATAAAGAATAGAATGAAATATAAATGTCTACGTCTCAGAAAAGTAGACATCCAGGCCAGAACAGTACTATTGGGACTACTCGTACAAGAACTAAAGACATCGTTGTTTAGTCAGAGGTTAGAGCACCTACTTGGACGTATGCCATTCGAGCTAGAGAGAAAGCTACTGCACCCGATGTGATTGTTGATACATTCTATCTCTTCAATGGTACTATGTATGCACTGATTGACCCTCGGTCAACTCATTCTTATATTTGCACTGCATTTGTAATAAAAAAGAAATTACTTATTGAATCAACTGAATATGATCATCAAGTTAGTAATCCACTAGGTTAGAGTGTGATAGTTAACATAGTTTTTCATAAATGTCCGCTGAAAGTTAGAAGCTATGAATTTCCTACTGATTTGATGTTACTACCCTTTCAAGAATTTGATGTTATTTTAGGTATGGATTGACTATCGTTACGTGATGCTATGGTAAATTGTAGATAGAAAAGAATTGATTTGAAACGCGAGACAGGAGAGATGATTTCAATTGAATCTGGCGAATCGAATAGTGTTGTTAGAATCATTTCAGCTATTTCTACATAGAGATTGATTCGTAAAGGTAGTGAAGCTTTTCTAGCATACATTGTTGATACCAAAGATCCAAAATTGAAGTTGGATCAATTATCGATTGTTAGTGAATTTACTGATGTATTTCCTGAAGAGTTGCCAGGTTTGCCTCCTGTTCGTGAAGTTGAGTTTGTGATTGATATGGTTCCTGGAACTGCACCGATATTGATATCACCGTATCGCATGGCACCAGCTGAATTAAAAGAGTTGAAAGCATAGTTATAAGAGTTGTTAGACAGAGGGTTTATTCGACCGAGTGTATCTCCCTAGGTTGCACTTGTATTGTTTGTGAAAAAGAAAGAAGGTTCTTTGAGATTATTTATT
This sequence comes from Gossypium bickii, assembly GCA_025503065.1. NCBI lineage: Eukaryota > Viridiplantae > Streptophyta > Magnoliopsida > Malvales > Malvaceae > Gossypium > Gossypium bickii. Next base: position 25,193,172 of record CP106714.1, on the reverse strand, counting down.
GACTATAGACAGTTAAATAAAGTCACAATAAAGAATAAGTATCCCTTGCCACTTGTTGACGATTTGTTTGACCAATTAAAAGGTGTCACAGTGTTCTCAAATATAGATATCAAATTCGGGTATTATTAGTTGTGGGTTAAAGATTGTGATGTGTCAAAGATTGCTTTCAGAACTTGTTACAATTATTATGAGTTTCTAGTAATGACATGTGGTTTGACTAATGCCCCTACTGCTTTTATGGATTTAATGAATTAGATTTTTCAACCTCATTTGGATAGATTTGTGGTTGTGTTTATCGATGATATATTGATCTAGTCCAAGACCAAATCAGAGCATGCTCAACACTTGAGAATTGTATTATAGACTTTGAGAGAAAAATAGTTGTATGCAAAGTTCAGTAAATGTGAATTCTGGCTTCATAAGGTTGGAATTTTGGGTCACATAATATCATCTGATCGGATTCGAGTTGACCCGAGTAAATTTTCTGCTATGATGAATTGGAAAACTCTGAAGAATGTTTCTGAGGTGCAAAGTTTCCTGAGTTTAGCAAGTTACTACCATCATTTTGTGAAAAAACTTTTGATCATTTCTTCACCGATGACTAGATTTCTACAGAAAAATGTTGAGTTTGTTTGGTGTGATAAGTTTCAACAGAGTTTTGATCAGTTGAAAAACATGTTGACAGGAGCTCTGGTGTTGACGCAGCCTAAGTCTTGGGTAGCATATGCTTTTTATAGTGATGTGTCTCTCAACAGTTCGGGATGTGTGCAGATGCAGGCAGGGAAAGTAGTAGCTTATGCTTCTCGACAGTTAAAGCCACATGAAAAGAATTATCCGACTCATGATCTCAAACTAGCCGCGATTGTATTCACTTTGAAGATTTGGAGACATTATTTATACAACGAGAAATGTCACATGTTTACAGATCACAAGAGTTTAAAGTATTTAATAACTCTGAAAGAACTGAATATGAGACAACAACGTTGGTTAAAAGCTATTGAAAGATTATGATCTAGTTATTGAATATCATCCGGGAAAGGCTAATGTGGTTGCAGATGCACTTAGTCGAAAGTCGTCATTTTTGCACTTAGAGCGTTGAATGCTCATTTAGCTCTGAATGAAGATGGTTCTGTAACACCCTAAACCCGGCCCATGCGTTATGAGCGGATTTGGCATGTCACACGAGCAAAACATGTTAAATCCTTTTTTATTCTACTAAAATAGGTATTGATTTGTTAAAATCAAGAAAACAAGTTTGATTTGAAATATTTGATAAAATTTCTACTAACCGCGAAGTTTGATTGATAAATCGATAAATTTGAACTAGAGAACTTATAAACCGTGACTTTTAAAAATATCGTTTAATAATCCGAGAGAAAATTTCTGAGTTAAAAATGTTTGTAAAAGTTTATTTTGAAAATTCATTTGTTATTCGATTTTGGAAACCATTATTTAAGTTTTCAGAAAATTCCCTTTTTAAACAATTTAAGAAAAATAATTAAAACATCCCAACCATAAAGCAAAATAAAAATAGTCCAGAGGCCTTATTACAACATTTTACCCAAAATAGTAAAGTAATAAAATAAACGAGAAAGAAGTCTAAAGTCCAAATAAACCATTTCTGAAGTATGGCCTCCCTCGACTCATCCATAGCCCATGTCCATATCATCAAGCATTACCTACAGGGGTTAAGAGAAATGGGGGTGAGTTACAAGAACTCAATGCAGAAATCCCTCATCATTATCCATTGGGCCGAAACCCATTTAGCAATATTTTGGGCCTAAGCCCATTTACAATAACAATAATGTATCAAATATAACATGTGTATGAAATGCAATTCCCAAACCAATCCTAATAATCCATCCACTACACACCACCCGTACCAACCAACACACACACATGGGTGATCATCACCAACCCACCCCGCCAACACACCAAACGCAGCATTAAGCCATTTATAGCAAATTTAGTTGTGGACAAGCCACCAGAGTAACAGAATTTACGTGGCATTGCCACTATACAAATTTGTGGCAGAGCCACCAAAAATATGTGGCAGAGCCACCAGAACTTCTCTTCAATATTATCCCATCCCATGCAAAATCATGTATATAATGCATAACAAATCACAATATAACAACAGTAATTTATTCAGATATTTATTACAAAATTATGGCCTATTATCTCAATTAATCAAAAAGGCCCATTAAGCAAAATAACAGATTTGGCCCATTTAGCAAAATATCAGATTGGCCCACTTAGCAAAATATCAGATTGGCCCATTTAGTAAAATATCAGATTGGCCCATTAATCAATATGTCCATTCGGCCCATAAGCAATTTCGTATTTCGGCCCTTTAGGGGCTTTTCCATAATTCGGCCCGCAAGGGCAATTTCTTCATTTATTAATTTACCCACTAAGGGTAATTCGGTAATTTCACAATCCAAACTTAACTACTAATTTGGGCATAACAATTTAAAGCTATTCATCTGCGTCGTACTGACTAAATTGACTATAACTTAGGTTAGAAATCTCGAAATCTAAATCTGCAAATTTTCCTTGAAACTAGACTCATATATCTTCTTACTACAATTTTTCTAGAATTTTTTACTTAACCATTTAGTACAGTTTATTCCTTAAAGTTTCCCTTGTTTCATTGTCCAACGATTCTGATCGCTCTTACCTTAATTTCAAATATCTCACTCTACGGTTTTCATATATTGCTCCCACTTGTTTCTAATGAAAATAGACTCACTAAGGAATCCATACATATAAATTATAACCCATAATTCACTTTGTACAGTTTAATATGATTTTTCCAAAGCAGATCAGAGAACCACGAAGTCAATCAGAACCAGTTTCACTAAAATTAACATATTTCAGAATATAAATTTCTTTTCCTTCTCCGTTTCTTCCATATTAAAGTTGTAACACCCGAAACCCGATCAACACATGACGATCGAATCTGGCATGTTACAGAGTGAAAACATTTTGAAGAAAACAAATTACCAGTTTACTTTCTTTGAAAAAACTCTTTTTATCACTGTGAGTTTGGAGAAATCCTATGTATGTATAGTTGAAAACGTTATGTTGCCTTGAAAACCCGGAAATTCTCTTTTTGAAAATTAAAAATATTCAAGTCTATTACAACTCGAGTGAATTGAACATAGTTAATTTAAAAACCATTTATATTTGAGCTTGGAAAACATAGGTTTGAAAAAAACCATTTAAGTTACCTTTGTTATCATCTTGTTTGTACGGTTACCCGATGGTAAGGTTTGAAAATCCCGATAAAGAGTATAGTTTTAAAATGTTGCTTTTTACCGGTTATTTAAGCAAGTCAAGTTATTAATCACATGCATAATATAATAAATATAAAATCAAGTAATTAAAAACCCAAAATAATAACTTAGCGGCCTTATTACAAGTCCAAAACCAAATTTGAAGAAAATATAAACCGAAATAGTAATTGAAAGATAAAACCCGTACCTCGAGTCCTCCCGGCTCCTCATCCGCGATCTATGCCTCATCTGCAATATGTAAGGGAAGGGGTGAGTCACTGAGACTCAGTGTATAAATCCCTAGCCCGATTGAATAGCACTTACACAAATTATGAGTAAAACATGCAAATCATGCAACCCACCTAACCATCTAAACTCCTGTGTGTACCTCGTGTGGTCAAAACTACTGGTGGTCAAAACCACTGGTGACCGAAGCTACAAATATATATATAGGTGTGGTCAAAACCACTGGTGACCGTAGTCACAAATCAAGTGATGGGGCCAACCCATCGTGTGGTCAAAACCACTGATGACAATCCCGTAATCAACATGTGGGGCCAACCCACTGTGGTACCAAACCACTGGGACGAGTCACAATATCCATGTGTGGTCAAAACCACTAGTAACCGTAGTCACAAATATCATACGTGTGGTCAAAACCACTGGGACTTAGTCACAAATAATAGTATCAAAGTGGGGCCAACCCGCTGTGTGGTCAAAACCACTGGTGACAGTCCAAATCATTCTTCCCCCTCCTCTCAACATACCCATCATCATGTCCATATCAACCATGGCATAATATCATGTTATGATACAAATAACTCATGGCATAGCATTATACAATGACATGGCAACATGTATCAAAATCCATATAACAGGGGACTTACCCAGAGTCCACGCTCATGCCCACACGGGAAATTACCTGTTTCAACGATTATTCAGCTTTTAACAGTAAACACAATAAACATATAATACTAATGAAGTGTGTAAGCGTTACACACCTGACTACTTGCGAATCTAACGAAATCCCGAAACTACGATCTATTCCCAAACCGATAGAACCCGAAGATCCCGAAACGCTTGACTTCACCTTTCCTACAATCGGTCAACACCATACTTTTAGGAATATAGCCATTCGGCTTAATCACAAAATCCCGAAGAATATGTCGCACCAAGATAGCATCCTTACCTTAACACCTTTTAGTTTCTAACCAAATCCCGAAGCAACACGATGAACCTCCCTCTACACTCGGCCAAGCACTAGCAACAAAAATAATTAGCCTTCGGCTTTTGAAAGAATAAGGAAAGGATCTTGAAACGCTAGAACCCTTACCTAGATCGGCAACCAAATCCCAAAGATCCACTGAATCAGGTTGCACTCCTCCCTACAATCGGCCAAGTACCACTGTCATTGAATTAAAGCCTTCGATATTAAACACAACAGCAGATGTTGAAACTAAAAAACACTTACCCCCTTGCCTTACTAAAAGATTCGGCCACCAATCACCAAAGTTCGGCACCCCCTAGTGATGTTAGGGATTTCAGCTACCAATATAGAACAAGTAGAGAGCTTAAGATTTGGATCCATAACAAATGGAGAAATAGAAGAGAGGATGACAAGTGGGATTTTGGTATTAACCAAATCAATCAAGAACAGAAGAAGAAGTTACTTACCAGGAGATTCGGTTATAACCCAAAAGAAAGAGATAGATTTGGCACTTCAAAGAGGATTAGAATACGTGAGAAGAGAAGAAAATGAGGCTAAGGGTATTCGGCCAATCACTTTGAAAGAAAGAGCAGAGAGAACTCAAGGTTTTTGGCTTTTGAAAGTGGAAGAGATGAAGAAGAAAATGGAATAGGAATGGATGGATTCGGCAAAGCAAGAGGCTTCTGGCTTATCATCAAAAGATGAGAAAAAGAGAGTTGGAATGCCAAATGATTTTCAGCACAAAAAGGATGAAAGAAAAATAAAGGCAACAAGTGAAACACTCCGACACCAAATACTAAAAATATGACCTATTACCGAAGGCAACCCCAAGTTCGGCTCACCCCTTTGCACACACCCAAAACCGAATCCTCACCTGGCCAACCCACCTCCAAGAATTCGACTAACACCTTCCTTTCTTAAGCTCCTCTTTTTTCTCCACAAAATCCTCTTTTCCACTCATTCAAACAAATTTGAATGAGTCAAACTCCTATAATTTCTCCCCTCCACACATTTCAAATTTGTTGACTTAATCCACATCCATCCAGGAGAGTCCTACCTGAGCACACCACCTTCCCACTTTGGCGTCAAAAATAATAATCAGCATTGGAATTTCTGCTGCTCGAACCTGAGCTCTCCTTCCCTACATGTGGCTTTACCCTCCTGGTACATTAGTGGAGCCTCCTTTGCCACTTTGCCACTTGGTTATTTGTGTCCAAACCCTCTGACAATTTCTTTTAACCCCTAACTTCCCTAGCTTCCTCTTCCTAAGTACTAAAACAAAAATTTTAGCCATGACTTAGGCCTAACCCGAGGTCATGCCTGGACTCCAAAACATGCTAAACTAGCACAACCAACATAATATCACATGCAATAACACACAAAATGCAGAGATCCCGATTTAAGGATGTTACAGTTCTACCCCTCTTAAAAAATAATTTCGGCCTTGAAATTGCCTATTCAGAAGAGTTGAGGGTATTGCTGCCGCATCACATCCTCCGGTTCCTACGTGGCCTCCTCCGTACCATGGTTCCGCTATAATACTTTCACCAAGGGAACTAACTTCCTACGCAGAACCTTGACATCCCGATCCAAAATCCGTACCGGTTCCTCCTTGAAAGACAAGTTCGAGCTCACCTCTATCTCTGCAACTGGCACAACATGTGACGGATCTGATCGATAGCGCCTAAGCATTGAAACATGAAATACGTCGTGAATCTGACTTAACTCTACTGGTAACTTGAGCTGATAAGCTACTGGTCCCACTCGTTTCAACACCGTATACGGCTCGATAAACCTAGGGTTTAGCTTGCCCTTTCGCCCAAATCTCAACACTTGCTTCCACGATGATACCTTCAGAAAGACCTTGTCAGCCACTGTATACTCTATATCCCTGCGCTTAAGATCTGTATAAGACTTTTGCCTGTCCGACGCTTCTTTTAGACGAGCCCAAATCACCTTAACCTTATCCTCTGTTTCCTCCACCAACTCCGAACCCAACATCTGCCGTTTACACAATTCTGTCCAACACGTAGGTGTACGACATTTCCGTCCATATAATGCCTCATATGGTGCCATCTGAATACTCGCTTGATAACTGCTGTTATAAGCGAACTCTACCAATGGTAGATACTCCTCCCAACTACCGCTGAAATCCAGAACACAACCCCTTAACATGTCCTCCAGAATCTGGATTACCCTTTCGGATCGCCCATCGATCATGGATGAAAAGCCGTGCTGAAATCCAACCTCGTACCCAATGCCTGATGCAATGCTTTCCACAACCTTGACGTGAACCTGGGATCCCTATCTGAGATAATTGACACTGGCACCCCATGCAACCTTACTATCTCTGCCACATACAACTTGGCTAACTTCTAGAGCGAATAATCAACCCAGATTGGTATGAAATAAGTCGATTTAGTCAGACGATCCACAATTATCCAAACCGAGTCCCTCTTGCTAGGCATAAGGGGTAGCCTACTGACGAAATCCATCGTAATCTTTTCCCACTTCCACTGTGAAATCTTTACCGGCTGCAACAAACCTGACGGTAACTGATGCTCAGCTTTGACTTGCTGGCATGTCAAACATTTACCCACAAACTCAATTACTTCCCGTTTAAGACCTGGCCACCAGAACTGTTCCCTCAAATCTCGATACATCATGTTACCTCCAGGATGCATAGCATATGGGCTGCTATGAGCCTCTTGAAGAATCTACTGTTTCAACTCAACGTCCTTCGGCATATATACCTTCCCTTGAAAACACAGTACTCCACCACTGCCCAAGCTGTAACCCTCCAATTCACCATTCTACACTTGCAACCTCCGAGCATTCAAAACCTCATCTACCAGCTGTTTCTCCTTAACTTGATCAATCCAAGTCGGCTTTACTTGCAATTTTGCCAAAAGACTCCCGCCGTCATATAGACTAAGGTGAGCAAACATCGCTCTCAGGTCTGCTACCACCTTATAGCTTAACGCATCCGCTACTACGTTAGCCTTACCCAGATGGTACTCAATCGAGCAGTCGTAGTCCTTTAACAACTCGATCCACCTTCGCTGCCTCAAATTTAAATCTTTCTAAATCAAGAGGTACTTTAGACTCTTGTGATCCGTGTAGACTATCGACTTTTCCCCATACAAGTAATGCCTCCAAATCTTCAAGGTGAAAACCACTGCAGCCAACTCCAAGTCATGTGTCGGATAGTTACTTTCATGAGGTCTCAATTGTCGAGATGCATACGCCACTACTTTCCCCTCTTGCATCAGTACACACCCTAAGCCAGTATGCGATGCATCACAATAGACCGTGAATTCCTTCCCTGCCTCAGGCTGAATCAAAACCAGAGCTTCAGTCAGAATCTTCTTTAACTTGTCGAAACTTTCTTGCTGTTTTTCAGACCACACAAACGGAACCCCTTTTCTCAACAGCTTGGTCAATGGCGCTGCAATCAAAGAAAAGCCTTCTACGAACCTTCTGTAATATCCTGCCAAACCCAGAAAACTCCGAAACTCTGCTACCGACTTAGGTGGTTTCCAATCCAATACTGCCTCGATCTTTCGAGGATCCACCCTAATCCTCTCAGCTGATACTACATGTCCCAAGAAAGTTATCTCCTTAAGCCAAAACTCGCACTTACTAAACTTGGTGAATAACTGCTTCTCTCTCAAAACCTGTAGAACCACTCGAAGATGTGCGTCATGTTCCTCTTCAGATCTTGAGTATACCAAGATGTCGTCTATAAACACTATGACGAACCGATACAAGTACGATTGAAACACCCGATTCATCATGTCCATGAATGCTACTGGCACATTGGTCAAACCGAATGGCATTACCAGAAACTCGTAGTGCCCATACCAAGTACGAAACACCGTCTTATGAATATCAGCCTCCTTCACCTTGAGTTGATGATACCCCGACCTAAGATCTATCTTAGAGAAGACCGATGCACCCTTAAGCTGATCAAACAAGTCGTCAATCCTAGGCAACGGATACTTGTTCTTGATTGTCACCTTATTCAGCTGGCGGTAGTCTATACACATCCACATTGTCCTGTCTTTTTTCTTAACAAAGAGCACAGGTGCTCCCCAAGGAGATATACTCGGCCGGATGAAACCCCTGTCCAACAATTCCTGAATCTGCGCCTTTAACTCCACCAATTCCTTTGGCGCTATCCTATATGGGGCAATAGACACTGGCGCGGTTCCTGGCAGGAGATCTATACCAAACTCAACTTCACGGTCTGGGGGCACACCCGGAAGTTCCTCTGGGAATACATCAGCAAATTCCCTCATAGTTTGGACACTCTCCACAGCTGAATCCTTGGCTTCCAAAGCACAGACATGCACCATAAATGCCTCGCAACCTTTCCTCACCATTTTCTCAGCCATCAGCGTAGAGACAACATTGGATAGGTAATCTCTCCTATTACCAATCATCACCACCTCTTCACCTTCAACTGTCTTCAACACCATGCACTTAGTCGTGCAATCTAAACTGGCCTGGTACTTCACTAGCCAATCCATTCCGAGAATAAGATCGAACTCCCCAAACGGCAGTTCCATCAAGTCAGCCAAAAACACGACCCCTTGAAGTTCTAGGGATACATCCCTATACAGTTTATTTACTACCACAGAGTGACCTACAGGGCTTATTACTGTCATCTCCCTAGAAGTAATCTCAAAGTCTAAGTTCATGATTTCCACTATGCTACTGGCAACATACGAGTGCGTCGAACCAACATCTATCAAAGCAGTATAAGGTAGTCCAAAGATTAAGAACGTACCGGTTACGATGTCCGGCGCGTCGCCCTCCTCACGACGCCTCGCTGTGTAGACCAACCCAGGCTGTCTCGCCTCTGTACTACCTATACCTCTGCCCAGTACTCCACGGCCCCTACCAGAACCATTACCTCCTCTGGCTGAACCACGGCTCCTCTGTGGTTGCTGACCATCCCTCCTGAACAGTGTATGATTCTGATCCCCCGACTGAAGCCTAGCTGATCTCTATGGACAATCCCTCACTCGGTGCCCCATTGACCCACATTCGAAGCACCCTCTGTTTCTAGTCCAACATTCTCCCGTGTGAGACTTCCCAAACCGAGCACACCATGGCGGCCACTGAGTATTAGCAGCAGCAAGCCTCGCAGCTTGATTCGGCCCACCATATCTAACCCTTTTCTATTGATTCCCGACAGACCCAGATGACCCAGAATTCCTCTTATTCCAACCATTATCCTGGTTCCGTCTTACAGACTGTTTCACTTCTTCAGCAACTTTAACCTTCTCGACCAGGACTGCAAATTCTCTCTCCTGCTGTGGAGCAATCAACATCCGCAGCTCATCTCTCAATCCATCCTCAAATCTAACACAGCGCTCATGTTCTGTGCCCACAATACCCCATGCATACCGACACACGTACCAAGAATTTCGCCTCATATTTCGATCTCGTTTTATTTCCACTCGAACCAAGTTCAGGAACGCCTTGCGCTAGGCATCGATGTAGCTAGCCCCAATGTATTTCCTTTGATAGGCTGCTCTAAAGAATTCCCAAGTGATGTCGTCAGCCATTGCTCCATCCCTAACCGTGAGCCACCATTGATATGACTCATCCCGGAGAAGAGATACAATACCCTTCAGCTTCTCCTCAGCCGAAAAGTCCAGGTCATCCATGATGCGTTCTGTCGCCTCCAACCAATATTCCGCCGTACTAGGTGCCACGCCGGATACACCTCTGAATACCCCTGCACCGTTAGCCATGAGTCGCTCGGACATAGATTTCTGAGCTCCTGCTCTGACGCCTGCACTCGCGACCCTTTCTAGCACCCGCAACATCGCCTGTGACACTGCATCATCACCACCCGTCTGATCCTGAAATTCGCGCCCACAGCTAGCGGCGATGGTACTTCATTTTCCGACCCATGTCCAGACCCTACCGGTTCCGACACTGTCATCCTACCCCTACCTCGTCCACGTAAATTACGCCCATGTCCACGTGCACTTATGATTATCGTTACGAATTGATCTGACTACAAGTTTTATGCATTAGACTTTATTCCACTATTTATTAAAGCACAGTCTTATGAAAATTTTAATACAGAGTTTGTTTCACGAGTTCATACCATCCTACAGTTCAAGTCTTTAAAGTATTTCCTACTACTAATTAGTCATAGCATCATTATCACAATCGAATCAACAATAAGCAATAATTTGAGGTACTTACCTGAGCAGATCGGTGCCGGAGACTCGGTGCCATGCTTCCCCAACCATACTTTTTCCATAAAACCCCCTCATAACCCACTTTTAAATTATTTCTGGGCCTCAGGCTAACAGCTGAGCTTTTGAACCTAGCTCTGATACCAAAATTGTAACACCCCAAACCCGATCAACACACGACGACCGAATCTGGTATGTTACAGAGTGAAAACATTTTGAAGAAAACAAGTTACCAGTTTACTTTCATTGAAAGAACTCTTTTATCACTGTGAGTTTGGAGAAATCCTGTGTATGTATAGTTGAAAACGTTATATTGCCTTGAAAACCCAGAAATTCTCTTTTTGAAAACTTGTTGTCGTTCTTAACTTTAAAAATATTCAAGTCTATTACAACCCAAGTGAATTGAACATAGTTAATTTAAAAACCATTTATATTTGAGCTTGGAAAACATAGGTTTGAAAAAAACCATTTAAGTTACCTTTGTTATCATTTTGTGTATACTGTTACCCGATGGTAAGGTTTGAAAATCCCAATAAAGAGTATAGTTTTAAAACGTTGCTTTTTACTGGTTATTTAAGCAAGTAAAGTTATTAATCACATGCATAATATAATTAATATAAAATCAAGTAATTAAAAACCCAAAATAATAACTTAGCGACCTTATTACAAGTCCAAAGCCAAATTTGAAGAAAACATAAATCGAAATAGTAATTGAAAGATAAAACCCGTACCTCGAGTCCTCCCGGCTCCTCATCCACGATCTATGCCTCATCTGCAATATGTAAAGGAAGGGGTGAGTCACCGAGACTCAGTGTATAAATCCCCAAACCGATAGAATAACACTTACACAAATCATGAGTAAAACATGCAAATCATGCAACCTACCTAACCATCCAAACTCCTTTGTCTACCACGTGTGGTCAAAACCACTGGTGGTCAAAACCACTGGTGACCGAAGTCACAAATATATATAGGTGTGGTCAAAACCACAGATGACAATCCCGTAATCAACATGTGGGGCCAACCCACTATGGTACCAAACCACTGGGACGAGTCACAATATCCATGTGTGGTCAAAACCACTGGTGATCGTAGTCACAAATATCATACGTGTGGTCAAAACCACAGGTGGTCAAAACCACTGGGACTTAGTCACAAATAATAGTATCAAAGCGAGGCCAACCCGCTGTGTGGTCAAAACCACTAGTGACAGTCCAAATCATTCTTCCCCCTCCTCTCAACATACCCATCAACAAGTCCATATCAACCGTGGCATAATATCATGTTATGATGCAAATAACTCATTGCATAGCATTATACAATGACATGACAACATGTACCGAAATCCATATAACAGGGGACTTACCCGGAGTCTACGCTCATACCCACAAGGTAAATTACTGATTTCAACGGTTATTCGGCTTTTAACAGTAAACACAATAAACATTTAATACTAATGAAGTGTGTAAGCGTTACACACCTGACTACTTACGAATCTAGCGAAATCTCGAAACTACGATCTATTCCCAAACTGATAGAACTCGAAGATCCCGAAACGCTTGACTTCACCTTTCCTACAATCGGCCAACACCATACTTTTAAGAATATAGCCATTTGGCTTAATCACAAAATCTCGAAGAATATGTCGCACCAAGATAGCATCATTACCTTAACACCTTTTGGTTTCTAACCAAATCCCGAAGCAACACGATGAACCTCCCTCTACAATCGGCCAAGCACTAGCAATAAAAATAATTAGCCTTCGGCTTTTGAAAGAGTAAGGAAAAGATCTTGAAACGCTAGAACCCTTACCTAGATTGGCAACCAAATCCCGAAGATCCATTGAATCAGGTTGCACTCTTCCTTACAATCGGCCAAGTACCACTATCATTGGATTAAAGCCTTCGATATTAAACACAATAGGGGATGTCAAAACCGAAAAACACTTACGCCCTTACCTTACTGACAGATTCGGCCACCAATCACCAAAGTTCGGCACCCCCTAGTGATGTTAGGGATTTCGGCTACCAATATAGAACAAGATGAGAGTTTAAGATTTAGATCCATAACAAATGGAGAAATAGGAGAGAGGATGACAAGTGGGATTTTGGTATTAACCAAATCAATCAAGAACAGAAGAAGAAGTTACTTACCAGGAGATTCGGCTATAACCCAAAAGAAAGAGATAGATTCGGCACTTCAAAGAGGATTAGAATACGTGAGAAGAGAAGAAAATGAGGCTAAGGGTATTCGGCCAATCACTTTGAAAGAAAAAGCAGAGAGAACTCAAGGTTTTCGGCTTTTGAAAGTGGAAGAGATGAAGAAGAAAATGGAATAGGAATGGATGGATTCGGCAAAGCAAGAGGCTTTCGGCTTATCATCAAAAGATGAGAAAAAGAGAGTTGGAGTGCCAAATGGTTTTCGGCATAAAAAGGGTGAAAGAAAACTAAAGGCAACAAGTGAAACACTCCCACACCAAATGCCAAAAATATGACCTATTACCCAAGGCAACCACAAGTTCGGCTCACCCTTTTACACACACCCAAAACTAAATCCTCACCTGGCCAATCCACCTCCAAGAATTCGGCTAACACCTTCCTTTCTCAAGCTCCTCCTTTTTCTCCACAAAATCCTCTCTTCTACTCATTCAAACAAATTTGAATGAGTCAAACTCCTATAATTTCTCCCTTCCACATATTTCAAATTTGTTGACTCAATCCACATCCATCCAGGAGAGTCCTACCTGAGCACACCACCTTCCCACTTTGGCGTCAAAAATAATAAGCAGAATTGGAATTTCTGCTGCTCGAACCTGAGCTCTTCTTCCCTGCATGTGGCGTTACCCTCCTGGTACCTTAGTGGCGCCTCCTTTGCCACTTTGCCACTAGGTTATTTGTGTCCAAACCCTCCGAAAATTTCTTTTAACCCCTAACTTCCCTAGCTTCCTCTTCCTAAGTACTAAAACAAAAATTTTAGCCATGACTCAGGCCTAACCCGAGGTCATGCCTGGACCCCAAAACATGCTAAACTAGCACAACCAACATAATATCACATGCAATAACACACAAAATGCAGAGACCCCGATTTAAGGATGTTACAAAAGTAGACACAGTAAGCTCTAATTTGATATCTTATTCACTTTCTAATTCCATTTCTCCTATTCTTCATGAATTTTCAAATACACATCACTGCTTCTTACCGAAACTATTTTATTACAAAATACGATTACCACTATGATCATACGCACGCCCGAGTGATCACGGATGCTGGTTTTTGGTTTTCTTCGGTATTTCGACCGATTAACAGAATATTTCATACAAACTTTCAGAGAAGTGTGAGATTACACACCATTTCAGATATGTATACGGAAGGTACGGGATTACACACCTGATTTCAATTTCCTAACTAACCACTCGTCGATGACCTAGAACAATACCAACCAAAAGTTAGCCTCGGATTTCCAAAAGATTTTGTATCACATACACTTGAATCACTTACCACTATGTCCGAAGGTAGAATATATCAAGTGATTTGTCCCTAAAACATATAGTCGATTATTTCAAATTATTACTCCGTTAGCAACCAATCGAATATTGAATAATATCAATAATCCATAAGAACTCCTTTCCTTATTAATATTGGATCCAATTTCTTCGTTCAACTTAAGGCTAGAATGATGTTCGGCCTCCCACAGGAATACTGCAAAAGGAAGAGTGATCTCGTTTGAGAGAGTAGAATAAAATGATGGTCTCGGTCAAAATGACTATCCCAAACCAAGACATAATTTTAGCATTAAGAGGAAGAAAATAAAATATTTGAAAAGAACCACTTACCGATTAAATCAAGAAATGAGTACTAATATGGATGAGAAGAAAAGATAAAGAAGAGATGAAGATTCGGTCATAGAGGAAAATATATGTTGATATTTGATTATGGGGAATAATCAAACATAAATATGTGATTTAATGGTAGTGTTGGTTTAGAGAAGAGAAAAGATTAGAGGAATGGTTAGAAGAAAGGATGGGAGGTTGGATAGATGATAGGTTGTTCGGCTATCCAAGAAAAATGAACAAGGGATGAAGGTTTTGACCAAACAAAAGAGGAGGAAAATGCACAATTGTGCTAGGAGGATTCAGCAAAGAGGAGAGAATAGAAGAAAAAGTAAAACTCACAAAGAGTAGAATTTTTGAGAAAATGACACAATTGATGCTAATGGTATTTTTTACCAAAACAAACACTTTAGTCTCACCAAAGCACCAAGCAAAATTCGGCTATCACCCTTTAGCCCCAAAATCGTCCACATTCATGCCCCTAATGGTCAAAAGTTTGGCCACCAAAACTTTCCAAAATAATCTCCATGAAATAAGCCACATGTTCCCTTTACTTTCTCCTTTTTTCTTGATTTCTTTCCTCACCTTCATTCTTTCCTATTCTCCTTAGCCATCTTGCCAAAAATAAAAAATCCACCCTGCCATATTTACATGCTTGGCCGGCACTTAAGCAAAGAGTGCAAAAATAATAGTCAAAATTTGCATACAAAGGGATTTGAACCTCTTCCCTCAAGGTATTTCACTTGATGCCATAACCTCTTTACTAATTGCTCATTTATGCTAGCAATTTACTCTTTTATTTCCATAAGCCTTGATGCCACTTACTATCTCTCCTTAATAGGCTTAAACACAAAATTTTACTAAGGCCCAACTTGAACTCGAAACTTCATAGAACCCTGTAACTTTCTAAAATCACCTTCCTAATAAATCCAACTTGAAATAATGTCGTTCTCTTATTCTCAAAAATTTTAAACATTCCTACGCCCAAAGCCCATTTGTAACACCCCAAACCCAGTCAACACACCATGACCGAATCTGGCATGTTACAGAGTGAAAACGTTTTGAAGAAAACGAGTTACCGATTTATCTTCAGTGAAAACCCTTTTATTGCTTTGTGTTTGGAGAAATCTTGCGCATGTAATAGTTGAAAAACATTAAGTTGGCCGAAAATCTTTTTAAACTCATTCGTGATTCATTACTTAAGAATACGTTTATGTCAATTAAAACCTGAGTGATTTTTAGCTTGATTAACTTTTAAACCGTTTGTACTTGAGCTTTCAAAAACTTAAGTTTGAAAATCGTTTAGGTCAGCTTTATTATCATCTTGCGTGTGTTGTTACCCGATGGTAACTTTGAGAAAACTCGTCGCGTAGTAAAGTTTAGAAAACTTTGTATTTCAGGTTATTAAAACAAGTCAAGTAATTTACTTTGTCATATTTGAAATCGAATCTAAAGCAGATAAAAATAATCCAAAATAAAAATAACCAATGTCCTTATTACAAAACCAAATAAAAACTGAAATTTAAAGTAAAGTACCCAAGTCGAAAAATCCATGGAAAATCGAAAGTAGTATCGCATGGCCATCTAAAGTCCACTCGGCTCCTCATCCGCGATCTACGAATCACCTGAAAAGATAAGGGAGAAGGTGAGTCACCAAGACTCAGTGCATAATCCCCCTCCCGATTATAGCCACATGCTTACACAAGTCATAATCAAATAGCCATAGCATGCACCCAAACCTAGCCATCCACAACTCCTTTCTCTACCCCGTGTGGTACCAAACCACTGGTGGTGCCAAACCACTAGGGACCCAAAGTCACTGATATCAATAATAATGTGGTGCCAAACCACTGGTGACCCAAAGTCACGAATAATCCAATTGTGGGGCCAACCCACATTGTGATACCAAATCAATGGCGATAATCCCGTTTTATCAAATGTGGGGCCAACCCACTGTGGTGCTAGGCCACTGGGACGAGTCGCTATGAGGTGCCAAACCTCTGGTGACCCAAAGTCACGAAATCAACTGTGGTACCAAACCACTGGTGGTGCCAAACCACTGATGACCCAAAGTCACAGTTATCAATCTTCCCCCTCCTCTCATATCACCCACAACAATGCACATGCACATACAAATCATGCCATCATGCTTGATCATTAGACATATAACGAACATACATAAATAATATTAAAAATCATGTGCCATAATCTCAACAAAATGGACTTACCCGAAATCCTTGCTCATATCCATAAAGATATCATATCGAAATCTACATAGTTTCGGCTTTTAACAAGTTTAGGTTATTAGCATATTTACTTAGATTATGAAGTGTGTAAGTTACACTCCTTGTTACTAACGCGATTACTGAATCCCGAAGATCCCGATCTAACGCACTAGATCCCCTTTTCCTATATTCGGCCAACACTTAGATCATTAGCAAAAGCCATTCGACTATACTAGCAAATCCTGAAGGATGAGATAACGCACAATAAGGCCCTTACCAAGATTGATTACACCTGAGCCCTTAGGCTTAAGTCGCACGCCAACAAATCCCGGAGATCTACTCTCTTCCTACAATCGGCCAACTAAACAAGGTCACTAATAGCCTTCGACTTTTCAAAAGAATGATAGAAAGATTAGATCAACATGAACCCTTACCACTGACTTAATGAGACCGATTAGTAGGGAATAAATAACCCCGATCCACTGCTTCAAAATCTCGAAAAACCTTGGAGAAATTGGTTTCCATAGATGATTAGGAATCATGTCAACAAATCCCAAAATTCGGCTTTTGTCCCCATGTGAGTCGACAGAGAAAAGAGAAAAGAAGTAACAGAGATTCGACCAAGAACACTTACCCTCTTCAAATCCGATTAGAGAAGAAACCAAGGGAGATCTATGCTTGATTGATATTCTGCCAAAGATAGAACAAGAAGGGGAAAGTTGAGAGAGATTTCGGCAATGGGGTTGAGTGATCCAGGTGATTCGGCTATGGCCTTTGAAAGAAGAGAAAAGAATTGCACAATGGTTCGGCTTTTGTTAATGAAAGAGATGGAAAAGAAAATGAAATGGGAAAGAGGGGATTCGGCAAAGAGAGAAAAGAAGGGATTTCAGCACAAGGAGATTTGAAAGAGAGAAGAAAAGATGTCGAATGGAGGTGGGGTTGTTGGTTTTGGCTTTTAGCAAGATTTGAAACATGCATGTTTTTAAATGATAACAGGTCTGTTAGCTCGGCATGGCACCTACGTCTCCGGCCCAAGTCCGCCAGGTAAGTACTCTGAACTCCTTATGTGTTATATATGTATGTGGGCTTGATGGGCTTTGTGGGACGTAGACTATTTAAACTATAACTTGATGGACTCTAGGCCTAGCTCAAACCACTTCTTAAAATTTCATAAAACTTAATTTCACTAAAAAAACCCGTTAACGAGCCACAAGACTAGGGTGTGGTAACCGTCATACGCATGTTTAGGAAGGATCCGGAAGGGCCGGGTATTTAAGCAGTCCTAGTGACTCACCTCCTCTTCGCTGGAATCCTACCTGGTGCGTAGTGACTGTTCACCTTAGCCGAGTTAGGGTGTGGCAATGGGCATATGCATGTCTAGGAGTGGATTCAGGGAAAGCTCGGTACTTAAGTAGTCCTAGCGACTCACCTCCTCTTCACTGGAATCTTACCTGGTGCGTAGTGACTATTCACCCTAGTTACGAGGACTTGTTGATGGGCTAAACCTTATAATTAAAACCCGAAAGGGACCAGCCACCCTAGTTTGAAAAAAAAAAATTTCTTAGTTTTGCAAAAATTTCAAAATACGTTTGATTTGTGAAAATTTCCAACCAGCCATGAATTTGTAAAATACCTATGTTTTGAAAGTTTACCCGAAAATCTCATGTTCATAAGAGTAACCCGGACCATGAAACTAGATTTTTCCCTAAAGTACCCTGTTTGAAAAAAAAACAACAACAACAACATCGAAATGTCCTTGAAAAAAATTACCAACCTACCCTCGTTTTGTCAAATAACAAAAATACCCCCGGTTTGTACAATTACCAAATTACCCCTAATTTGCAAAATTACTAAATTATCCCTGATTGCAAAATTATTGAAATACCCCCAGATTTTAAAATTACCGAAATACCCCCAAATTTTAAAATTACCAGAATACCCTTACTTCACAAAATCAACAATGAACTTTATTATGAAAAATTACGAAAATACCCCTGTAGGATGAAATTATGAAAATACCCCTGGGTAGTGAATCAACGAAAACACCTTTACGTGAAGAATGTAAGTGTTTGGATGATTTTTGTATGATGTATGTGTTTTATTTTAGTTAGAGGTTACAAACTTGAGACTGTATTGTGAATGCGAATTCGAAAGAACCACTCTTAAAACTTTATTCATAAAACTGTTAGTGGTTAACTAGTGAAAGAAAACTAATAATTCATAAAATTCTTAATCAGATAAACGCAAATCGAAAGAATGAGTACAAGGGGTCGAGGACGTCCGCCGCGTGGACGCGGTAAGGGTAGGATGACCTTGTCTAAGCCAGTAGGGTCTGGCCATGGGTTAGGAAACAAATTGCCGGATCCTCCAGCTCTGGAGGAGAGTTACGGGATCAGACGACCGGAGATGATGCTGTATCCCAAGAGATGTTGTGAGTCCTGGAGAGAGTTGCTGGAGTAGGCATGGGCACAAGAGCCCAGAAATCTGTGTCAGAGCGGCTTAAGGTCAATGGGGCAGAAGTGTTTAGGGGAGTTTCTGGGGTCGCCCCTAACATAGCTGAGTATTGGATGGAAGTGACTGAGCTCATAATGGATGACTTAGACGTCACGGTAGAGGAAAAGTTAAAAGTGGTCGTGTCTCTCCTCTGAGATGAGGCCTACCAGTGGTGGCTCACGGTGAAAGAAGGTACTGCCGCAGACCGGATTGACTGGGATTTCTTTAAGGAGTCATTCTAGGGAAAGTATGTCGGGGCTAGCTATAGAGATGCCCAAAGGAAGGCATTCCTGAACTTGGTACAGGGAAGTAAGTCTGTGGCTAAATATGAGGCCGAGTTTCTGCGCTTGAGCCGTTACGCTCAAGAAATGGTAGCAATAGAGTATGAACATTGTGTTCGGTTCGAGGATGGGCTGAGAAATAAGTTAAGGGTTCTGATAGCACCGCAACGAGAGAGGGTTTTTGCTGTTTTGGTAGATAAGGTTAAAATAGCTGAAGAAGTGAAACGGGTTGAGAGACAAGAAAGGGATGAGGATCGGGGTAAAAATAAGAGGAGTTTTGGGCCATCAAGAGCATCAGGGAATTTTTAGAAGAGGCCTAGGGCTGATGGGCCAGTTCGTGCTCCGACAAGTCAAAATTAAGCTTGTTCTAGATGTGGGAGGACGCATTATGGGGAGTGCAGAATAAAAATAGGTGGATGCTTTAGGTGTGGATCCACAGAACATCTAATTAAGGACTGTCCTCAGATGGATCGGGTACAGCCAATAGGCCGAGGTTCTGATCAGGTTAGGAGAGGCGATCAGCCTGGACCAAGGGGTTGTGGTGCAGGTAGAGGAGGAAATGGGGCTGGTCGAGGTCGTGGAGCACCTGGTAGAGGTGCAAGTAATGTAGATGCAAGGCAGCCAGGTCTAGTTTATGCAGTTCGTCCGCATGAGGATGGTGGCGCACCGGATGTCATAACCAGTACGTTTCTTATAGCTGACAGCCCTTTTCTTGCTTTGATTGATATTGGGTCAACCCACTCCTATGTTGCATGTTCCATATCTGAGACCTTAAGTATAGATCTTGAAACAACTACTAGGAAGATGACTGTGGTTAGTCCCCTAGGACAATTTAGGGTAGTAGACAAACTGTTTAAGGATGTACCTTTAAAAACTCAAGGGGTAGTGTTTCCGGCAGACTTAATGGAATTGCCATTTGGAGAGTTCGATCTTATCCTAGCAATGGATTGGTTGTCAAAGCATCGTGCTAAGTTGGATTGTGGGTCTAAGCGCATGGTGTTAAGTACCTCAGATGGCAGGGAGGTGGTTGTGTTAGGAGAAAGATGGAACTATTTGTCCAACGTAGTGTCGGCCTTGAAAGCTGTTAAGATGATTCGGAAAGGATGTAACTCCTATTTGGCTTTTATTAGTGCTTTGGATGTTAAGGAGGTGACTGTTGATGGGGTTCGAACCGTCAAGGATTTCGCAGAGGTCTTTCCGGAGGAATTGCCAGGATTACCCCAGGATCACAAAGTGGAGTTTGGAATAGAACTACTTCCGGGTACGGCTCCGGTATCTATTGCCCCTTATCGAATGGCGCCGAAGGAGCTGGTGGAGCTCAAAGCTCAGATTCAGGAGCTATTGGATCGAGGATTCATCTGACCGAGTGTATCTCCATGGGGAGCGCCGGTCTTATTCGTGAAGAAGGACGGATCCATGCGTATGTCCGTGGAATATCGTCAACTGAATAAGTTGACGATTAAGAATAAGTATCCATTACGGAGAATCGATGAATTGTTCGACCAGCTCAAAGGAGCTTTGGTCTTTTCTAAGATTGATCTAAGGTTGGGATATCATCAGTTAAAGGTGAAGGAATGAGACATTCATAAGATGGCATTTCAAATACGCTACGGTCATTATGAGTTTTTGGTAATGTTGTTCGGTTTGACGAACGCGCCAGCAGCATTTATGGATATGATGAACCGGGTGTTTCAGCCATACCTTGATCGGTTTGTCGTGGTATTTATCGATGATATATTGGTTTATTCCAAGTTTGTGGAGGAGCATGATGCACAACTTCGAATAGTGCTACAAATTCTGAGGGAAAAGCAGTTGTACGCAAAATTCAGTAAGTGTGAGTTTTGGCTGAAGGAGGTGACTTTTTTAGGGCATGTGGTTTCCGCAGAGGGGATTAGGGTAGACCCTCGGAAAATTGAAGTTGTGTTAAACTGGAAATCGCTGAAGTCTGCGGCGAAATTTTGAAGTTTCTTAGGATTAGCAGGATATTATCGAAGGTTCGTTGAGGGGTTCTCTTCAATAGCGGCACTATTAACTAAGTTGTTGAGGAAGGGAGTATCTTTTGTATGGACTGACAAACAACAGAAGAGCTTTGAGAGGCTGAAGAGAATTCTGACGAAAGCACCGGTGTTAATTCAGCCAGAGGCGGGAAAAGAATTTACCGTCTATTGTGATGCGTCACACACAGGGTTAGGGTGTGTGCTGATGCAAGAAGGGAAAGTTGTGGCATACGCGTCTCGACAGTTGAGACTGCATGAGTTGAACTACCCTACACATGATTTGAAATTGGCAGCGGTGGTGTTTGCTCTGAAGATTTGGAGGCATTACCTCTACGGGGAAAAATCGGTAATTTACACCGACCATAAAAGTTTGAAGTATCTCCTTACTCAAAAGGAGTTAAATTTACGACAACGTAGGTGGATTGAGCTCTTGAAAGACTATGATTGCTCGATTGAATACCATCTCGGCAAGGCCAATGTGGTGGCAAATGCGTTAAGTAGGAAGGTGATAGCAGACCTAAGGGCGATGTTCACTCATCTTAGTTTGTATGAGGATGGTAGTTTGGTGGCTGAACTACAAGTCAGACCTATGTGGACAAGTCTAATCAAAGAGAAGCAACTTTTGGATGATGTCTTAAGTACTCGAATCCGACAAGTGCAGGAGGGTGAAGTAGAGGACTATAGTCTAAACAATGATGGAGTTTGTGTTTCCGTGGGAAGGTTTGTATGCCAAAAGATGAGGAGCTGAGGCAGATGATTCTTCGGGAATCGCATAGTAGCCCCTATGCTATGCATCCTGGAGGAGTGAAGATGTATCGGGATTTGCGAGACCAGTTCTAGTGGTCGGGTTTGAAGCAAGAAGTTACGGAATATGTGGAGAAGTGTTTGACGTGTTAGCAAGTCAAAGCTGAACACCAGTTGCCTTCGGGATTGTTGCAGCCGATAAAGATTCCCTAATGGAAATGGGAGAGAATCACAATGGATTTTGTTAGTGGGTTACCCCTTACACCCACCAAGAAAGATTCAATTTGGGTAATTGTGGATCGGCTGACGAAGTCTGCTCACTTCATACCAGTTCGGGTCGACTACTCTTTACAAAAGTTGGCTAAGTATGTACATGGCTGAGGTTGTAAGATTACATGGTGTACTGGTGTCGATCATATCGGATAGGGACCCTAGGTTCACGTCACAATTTTAGAAGGCTCTTTATCAAGCAATGGGAACAAGGTTAGATTTCAGTACCGCTTTTCACCTACAGTCTGATGGTCAGTCTGAGAGGGTAATTCAGATCTTGGAGGATATGCTAAGGGGTTGCATCATCGATTTTCGGGGTAGTTGGGAGGAGTATCTACCCTTGGCTGAATTCGCGAAAATAATAGCTATCAAACTAGTATTCAAATAGCGCCGTATGAAGCATTATATGGAAGGAGATGTCGTACTCCAACTTGTTGGACGGAGTTGGGTGAACGTCAGGTATTGGGTCTAGAACTAGTTTCAGAAACGGAGGAAAAAGTTAAGTTAATACGGACTCGATTGAAGGAAGCGTCTGATCGGCAGAAATCTTATGCGGATCTAAAGCGGAAGGAGGTGGAATTTGCAGTAGGAGACCAAGTCTTCTTGAAGGTATCGCCATAGAAGAAAGCAATGAGGTTTGGACGAAAGGGTAAGCTAAGTCCTCGATTTATTGGGCCTTATAGGGTGTTAGAACGTGTGGGGCCAGTGGCTTATCGTTTGGAGTTGCCTTCAGAGTTGGAGCAGATACATGGCATGTTCCATGTCTCGATGCTGAGACGTTATCGATCTGATCCATCGCACATAGTGCTGGTGGAAGAAATTAAAGTAAGGCCAGATTTATCTTTTGAGAAATTTTGGATCGAGATATAAAGGTGTTGAGAAGGAAGTCCGTTCCTTTGGTCAAAGTTTTATGGCAAAATCACGGTGTAAAAGAGGCGACGTGGGAGCCAGAGGATGTTATGCGACAGCAGTATCCCCATCTCTTTTGATCAGGTAAATTTCGAGGACGAAATTTATTTTAAGGTGGTAGAACTGTAATATCCTAAATATAGGTCTGTGCATTTATATGTGGTACTTGATTAATTTGTAATTTAAGAATTTGAGGTTGAACTGAGGCCTTGATTAAAATATTTGGATTAGTCACCTTAGGGTTTAAAAATAGTGTTTTGGGTAATTTAATTGATATATTGGGCTTGTGGCCCAGTAGCTAGAGGCACAGTAGAGGGGGAGCTTAAAGTGGTGTCACAAGCACTTGGGAAGGGCCCAAATTTGGCCGCTTTGAGCCCAAAAGATTGGGTCAAAAATTCAGCAGCCCGGGAAAGTTAGGTGGACGGCACACTTGCTAAATTTTAGGGGATTTAATTCTTTTATTTTAGTGATAAAGTGCTGATAATAGAAAGATAATGGAGAGAAAGATTAGGGCTATTTTTGAGGAGCTAAGGGATTAAGATATTAGGTGGGATAAAAGCTATCAGATGACAGCAGAGTTGGCCGAAAATCCAACTCTGGGAGGGGGATTGTATTACCGAAATCTATATAAGCCAAGTGATCATCCTTTCTTTCAATTTTTCTCTCTTCTTCCTCACCTAGTAGAAATTCTCTTCTTCTATTTGTTTTAATTTCTTTTCAAAACTGATACTCCCTAGATATTTTCTTCTCTCCTCAGTATTTTCTCTAAAAGCCGAATTCTCTATTGTTCATATTTTCCTTCTCCTATAACCGAATCTTCAAGGCTAATTTTCCCGAAGGTACACCATAGTTGAATACTCCTCTTTAATCTAGTAAGTTTCAGGATTTTGCTCCTTTGCAATTTCTTCAATTCTCTTTTATCAAGTTTCTAATCCGAATCAATTTTCTAAGGCCCTGTCGATTTTACTCTCTTGTTTGAAGTCGAATCCTTTCTTGCTGAGATCTGTAGTGCCAATTTGTGGAAAAGCCCAAGGTAGGAAGGTGACGTTTTCTTAAGGACTTTCGGGATTCGACAAATTAGGTAAGAGATCTCTTAGTAGTTAACGTGTAAATTGAGATTTTATTAACCTTGGCCGAATATTGAAGGGCTAAATCTTCGTGTGATTTTCCAGCTTTTGAGCAAGGCTTACACTGTGCGTAGTAGATTTGGATATCAACTAAGGATAGTAGATTTCGCGATATCAGGTGTGTAATACTTCCCTACCATCTAGATTTGATTATTAATGTATGTTCATAAGTTTATATGTTGTGATAAATGCTGATATATCGGTTTAATGTTGGAAACCCGAAAAGGGTGAAGCAAATCACCAGGTCAGTGAATGTTTTGACTTTATATGATAAAGGTATATTGATTTTATGATTGCATGGGTTGGGTTGATGAAAGGAGGAAGTTATACGTTATATGTGCGATTTATACCGTGATCTGTTATATGTTGTAGCGGCTAATGCCGTGATCTGTTATAAGGGCTTCGGCCATAATATGTTGATGAGCAGCATGACTGCCATCTTGGCGTGTAGCGGTGTGGGTCGATTGTAAAAATCCCCAATGGTGTGAATGGCTGGTACGGGGGCGTGTAGCGGATGGAAACCTAGGCAAACGGGTTGGGCCTTGCATATTATTTGTTATTTTTTTTATAAATGAAATTATTAATCTGTTTTATGGGCCTAAGGCCAAAATCTAGTGGTGCATGAGGGTTGCACACTGAGTCTCGCGACTCACCCTATTAATTAACCTTTCAGGTGATACCCAATGCTTCGGACCGGGCTGGAGAGGAACGCAAGGTGGCCATGCAAAAGAACATCTGGATCTAGCAAAAAGACTCAAGTTAATACTTTATATTTTTAATGAATGGATTTTAAATCTCGTTGTAATAAGGCCATGGGCCACTAGTTTATGTTTTGTTTTATTTTGGGCTTTAATTACTTTTAGTTATTTAAATTCTTATTGAACTAATGCATGTATTTAAATTTGGGTTTTTAATTTATAAAGGCGTATTTTATTTAAACTATCAACTATTAAATTTCTTTCCAATAAGAAGGTAAACTTTAGAAAAATATTTTCTGAAAATACGACATGTTTTTCCAAAATTTTCTTAGTGACATACCAGATCCGGTCGTGGTGTTTAGGCCGGGTTTGAGGTGTTGCACCATTGGGCCCAATCCTACTAGGCCCAATTTTGGGATGTTACAGGTTCTGTATTGGCAGAGTTGAGAACTAAACCCCTGTTTCTACAACGAATTTGGGACTTGCAAAACGACGATCTGAAATTGATGTTGAAACGAAAACTGGTTTAGAATAATTTGAGTACTTAGTACAGTGTTGATAATGATGGTACATTATGTTATAGTGATAGGATTTGCGTTCCGAATGATTTAGATTTGAAACATGACATTTTGCTTGAAGCTCATATTAGGATATACTCTATTTATCCTTCTAGCACGAAGATGTATTGTGATTTGAAACAGATGTACTGGCGGCTGGGTATGAAACGTGTGAGTTCATGGCTACATGTTTGATTTGTCAACAGGTAAAAGCAGAGAATTAGGTACTATCAGGTTTACTACAACCTGTTATGATTCCAGAGTGGAAGTGGGAGTGAGTCACGATGGATTTTGTATCTAGTTTACCTATAACTCTGAAAAAAAAAGATTCGATTTGGGTGATTGTTGACAGATTGACTAAATCGGCTCACTTTATTCCAGTCAGAACATATTTCTCACTTGAGAGGTTGGTGAAATTATATGTGTCTGAGAATGTGAGATTATACGGGGTCCCGATATCTATCATTTCTGATCATGATCTGAGGTTTACATCGAGATTTTAGAGTAAAATTCATAAAGCTTTGGGCAGTCAGAATGGGTGATACAGATTCTAGAAGATATGCTGAGATGTTGTATACTTGAGAGTTCGAAGGTAGCTGATAAAAGTATCTGCAGTTAGCTGAATTTGCTTATATTAACAGTTATTAATCCAGTATAAAAATAACACTATTTGAAGCTCTTTATGGAAAAAAAAGTGTAAAATACCATTGTATTGGTCTGAATTGAGTGAATCCAATGGTGGGAATTGATTTGATCTGAGAAACTGAAGATAAAGTTCGAATAATTCGAGATTGTTTGAAAGCTGCATTTGATCATCAAAAATCGTACGCGGATCTGAAAAGAAAGTATATAGAGTTTGCTATTGTCGATCAAGTATTTCTAAAAGTTTATCCATGGAAGAAAGTGCTACATTTTGGCAGAAAATGAAAAGCTTAGTCCAAGATTTATCGGGCCGTACGAAATTGTTGAAAGAATTGGCCCTGTAGCTTACAGATTAGCTTTGCCCTCTGAACTCGAGAATATTCATAATGTGTTTCATGTTTCAATGCTGAGACGGTACATATCTAATTCTTCACACGTGATTCCTTATAGTGAGATTGAATGACAGCTAGATTCGACGTATTCTAAGGAACTAGTGAAAATTTTGGCTCGGGAAATTGAAGAGCTGTGGAATAAACGAGTACCGTTAATAAAAGTCTTATGGCATCATCATGGAATAGAAGAATCTACCTGGGAAACCGAGGAACCAATGAAACTATAGTATTCGAATCTATTCTCAGGTAACAATTCTGAGGACAAAATTTCCTAGGGGGAGAGTTGTAACAGCCTGATTTTCAGTGATGAAAGAACAATAGTTTTGGGACCATAAATTTTTGTCGTGTCAACTCGTAAACATTATTTATTGAATATTTATGAAGTCATTAGAGTCGTATTAAAATTTGATTAAGAAATTTTAACGTTTAGATAGTTAATTAAAAAAAGGACTAAATTGTAAAAGGTGCAAAACATAGTAATTAAAACACTTGGATGATTTAAATGGCCTAATTAATAATGTGGGAGGACCAATAAGGAAATTAGTCCTTATTTAAGATAGTGGACGGTAATGGGTTTAATTTAAAGAAAAAATTGAAAGAATATAACGATAATGGCAATTTTGTAAATTTTACAAAATTAAGTGAAAAATCAAACACTTTCTTCTCCATTTCTTCATTTTCAGGCCGAACAACCATAGATAGGGTGAAGGAGCTTCATTTTGTTTTATTTTCATTGCATGTAAGTGAATTTGATGCCCATTTCTTGTAATTTTTATGTTTTTGAGATCGTTGCAACTAGGTCCAGCTAGCCTATACCTTCATTTTTGAATCTGTTAAAACTTTTAGAAGTTTCTATTGCTGAATCTTGAATGTTTTTGATGAATACCATTTATTTGAAGCTTTGATTGTGTTGTTTTATGATTTTGTAAAGTGATTTTTATTAGAATTAGATTTTATGATTAAATTGTGAAAATGTCAAAATTTTAGGGTTTGATAGTGAATTAAATGTTTATTAGGGACTTTTAAGGGCCTAGTATATTTACATGGAATATTTACTGGAGAAAAATGGTTAATTTGATGAATTTTAAATTAAGGGACTAAATTGCAAAAGTTGTTAAAGTTAGGGATAATTGTGTAATTTCTAAAGATAAAAGGCTATAAAATGTAAAGTAAATTGGAAGGTGAAATGTAAAATAATAATTGAGAGATTTTACATTTTAGATCAAAATCCAGTTGATACTCGTGGAAAAGGAAAAATAGCAGAATAGTCCTTGAACTTCTGCAACTAGTACAATTCAGTCCAAGTAAGTTCATACGGTATAAAATTTAATATCTATATGAATTGTTGGATGATATAAAATGGTAGAATAGATATATTGAATTATTGTTGATCAAAGGTTATTTGGAAGATGTTATTGAATTTGATTTTTGGATCAGATTGAATACGGGGTAGAGTACAATCGAAATATGGTGTGTTATGGAGGAATGGAGTTGAGATTTTTGTGGAGACTGTTTCCCGAGTGGATCGAGGTTCAACATTTGTTGCGAACTCGTGTTTTACTCTCTGTTTTGTTGTGTTTTAGATGGATTAGATCTTATGAGCATTGGTGTGCTTCGGATGGTTTACCTCGTACGAGCATTGGTGTGTTTCGTGATGGTTTAGTTTATATGAGCATTGGTGTGTTTCAGATGGATTAGCTCTTATGAGCATTTGGTGTATTTTGGTTGGATTGTCGATATACTCTCATCCATAAGCCATTCATCAGACTGTAAATCTTTGTAAGGTAACTTGTTTAGTGATTTTGATGGATTTGCCATATATTTGAGTATTGAATTGAAATGTTATGATTTACAGGTTGAGATTGTAGGTGACAAGGAACATTCATGGTTGTAATATTTTACTTACTTCGGTAATATTTATTATTTTAATATGTTGACTTACTAAGCTTCTTTGAGCTTACTTTTGTTATTTATTGTTCTTGTAGATAGTCGGAAGGTTTGATGATCAGATCGACACTGAATTCACACTATCCATAAATTTTGGTAGTTTTTGGAATGTTCATTTCAAATTATATGGCATGTAATAGGCTTGTATGATATTACTAATGTTTTGAATATGTAAATTGTTAAATATGAACATATGTGCAAGTTGATAACTTACATGATAGATGAGAATGTGGTAAGATGTTTTAACGCAAAATATGTATGGTATCTGTTAATGTGATATTGTGATTGAGGTGCCGATGATAAGCATATTGGTTACATGTTAGAAACTTGTGAATTGTTAAATTATGGTTGATGATTCAATTTGATGAATAATTGTATGTTCTTGTTGTATCAATGAGGATACATTGGTTAGGCACTGAGGATGGTTGTTTTAACATGTTCTTAGCTTGTTTAATGTCACTTTGAACATATATTTTTGTTGGTAAATGGATTGCTTAGAGTCCACATAAGCTTGAAATGGTAAACTTGTTGTTTAAGGTTCATTTTGGGTTCATACGACCTGAGACATGGGCGTGTGACTCATCCGTGTGAGACACATGGCCTAGCGACATGGGCGTCTATCACGTGTTGAGTGCTTAGGGTGCAAGTCAGTGAGTTACACGGCCTGGCACATGGGCGTCTGGGGCAATTTTGAGTGTTAAACAGCCTGGCACACGGGCATGTGATATGGCAATGTGACCCTACTCAGAGAGTTACACGGGTGAGGGCACAGGCTTGGACGCGGCTGTATGTCCCTAGTTTGAAGGTTACATGGTCTTAAACAGAGGCGTGTGTCTTAGCTGTATGAGGCATACGGCCCGACCACACGACCGTGTGACCCCTGTTTCTAAAACCTTTTAACTTTTGCATAAACTTTCCAAATGATTTCAAATTGGTCCTGAATTGTTTCTAGAGAAATTTTTGGGCCTCGAGGGCTGGATTTAGGGATGATGTGTATGTGAATGTTTTATAATAACTATTGGATAATGTTTGAAATGTATGTTTAAATGTTCTGTTTGTATGATAATGTTTCGTAACCCTAATCTGGCGACAGATACGAGTTAGGAGTGTTAGAATATACATTCCACTACCCTAGGAGATATAAAAACAACCAACTCAGATGGATAGTGTGAGCCAGTTGGTTGTTCCTTCCAAAACATCAACAGTGAGTATCTACAAAACTGTAATAGCCCGGGTTTAGCTAAATCAAAATAGTGGTTTCAGAACCAAAATTCGATGTCAAAAAATTATTTTAATATTAATTTTGGTGTTTACAGCATGATAGCATGTATGTGTGAAAATTTCGTGAGCTAATTCTATCATTTAATTGCTCAATTTGAGAAAAATGACTAAATCGCTTAAAATGCAAAAGTTGCATTCTTCTTGTTAAAGGTGTCAAATAGCTTTGGCTTTTAAATATGATGGCCTTAAATGGTAATTAGACCATTTTAAATGGTAGTGGACTTTTATGGACATGTATTAAGGTATTTTGATGGTTATTTACCAAGGTTAAAATGGTAAATTAGTTAATTAAGTTATAATAAATAAAACCAAACATTTTATCATCTTATTTTCATCTTCCATCACCGAATATGCATGAGAAAAAAAACCCATGGAAGATTGAGTATTCGGCCAAGCTATTTTGTTCAATCAAGGTACGGTTTTTGCTCGATTTTTAATTATTTCTATGTTTTTGTAATCGTTGTAGCTCAATCTAGCTAGCCCGTACCTTAAATTTTGAAACTGTTAAAGATTTTGAGAGTTGCCATTGTTGAATCTATGAGCTCTTTGATGTTTAATGTTGAAATATAAAAGCTTGATGATAGTTTTACATGTTTCGTTAAGTGATTTTTGACAAAAATGTCAAAAAGGGGATTAAATTGAGAACTATGCAAATTGTGTGGTTGAAATGAGAATAAATGAAAGTTTTGG
This sequence comes from Gossypium bickii, assembly GCA_025503065.1. Lineage (NCBI taxonomy): Eukaryota > Viridiplantae > Streptophyta > Magnoliopsida > Malvales > Malvaceae > Gossypium > Gossypium bickii. The sequence goes on along the minus strand of CP106714.1, from coordinate 25,162,383 downwards.
GCTTCTAAGGAATTATTAATAATTCGACTAAGCATGGGTTTTGATGAATTATGAGAATTTTGTGTATTTGTGAAATAGGGACTAAATTGATTAAATGTGAAAATGTAGGGGCTAATGTGTAAAAAGGACCTAAATGTGTGTTTTGGACTAAATTGAAAGAATATGATACTGAATAAGTTAATTTTGATTATATATAGATGAAGAAAGAAAGAATTCAGATTTAGATCGAGGGAAAGCAAGGTTATCGAGTAGTCAACCCGATCCGTCAATTTCGAGTACGAGGTAAGTTCGTATGTGGTAAATTCATTATAAATATATGTTAAATGCTTTGGTATTGCATAAACTGTGTTTATGAGATACGGATAATATTTGAATTGTGAATACGCCTTTACGGATATGTTCGACGATGAAACCGAGAAGTGTAAATTCTCGGTTGAACCTTAGGAATAGTATAGGATGCTAGTGACATGTCATTAGGTCATTGTGTTGGCTTCAGGCCACGATATCGGCACTACGGGTGCGAGTGATACCTTGATTTGGCTACGGGCCATGGTATAGGTATTTCAGAAAGAAGTTACCTTGATTTGGCTTCTGGGCATGGTATAGGTACTTATCGATTGAGATCTTTGAGTATCCGACTTCTATTCCGAATGGTTCAACAGGTAAACGAATGATGTGGTTGAGAAAGAGTTAGTACGAGGCGATATAGGTACGTACTGAACCTATTCGAGTATTAAAGAGAGAAAGTCCATTGAGATGGTATTTGATCATGTTTTGAGATATGAAAAAGGTTTGTAGTTAATATGTATATGGTGATGTTATGTAAAATTGGTTGATTTGCATTTATTTGATGAATTAAGTTATTCACATACGAGCTTACTAAGCTATGAAGCTTACTTTGTGTTATTTTTCTATATTTTACAATGAATCAAGGCTAGCTCGGATCTGGGAGTCGTCAGGAACATCATCGTACTATTAAGAATCTGATTGGTACTTTTGAGTTGTATAAATATGATATATGTCATGTATAGGCTACTTGTGGTATTTTGGTTGTGAATATAGCTATGAGAGTTGGCTTGTAAATGATGTTAATATTGTTGTGTTTTTAGCTATTAGAAATGGCTTGTAAATGTATATGTTTTGGTTGTATACATAGCCATGAGTGATGACTTATTTTGGCATGTTTAGTATGAAAATGGTTATGGTTTTATAGTTGTAAATGGTTAATTGATTTATGGAGTTTAACGCTTGAGAAATGCTTTGGTGAAGTATGATTTTAGAAGTTGAGTTAATAAGTATTTAAATAGGTGATTGGCATTGAATTGAGTATTGAATTTGGTTGAAATGGATATGGTATGAAATGTGCTTTTGGTTGATGATTTTGGTTGCCTATTGTATGATGAAATGGTACCATTTTGGTTGCTTAATTAAGCATGAGAAATAGTGGAAAATTGGCCTTGCAAATGGCCTGTTTTTGTCCACATGGTCAGAAACATGGGCGTGTGTCCCCTGGTAATGAAATTGAATTGAAGTCAGTATGATCCACATGGCCTCACACAAGGGCATGTGATCGGCCGTGTGGCAGAAGTCAGTATATCCCCTAAATGGCACACAACCTAGCACACGGGCTTGTGGCTTGGCCTTGTTGCATAAGTAAGTATACCCTACAGGTTTGGCACGGCCTAGTACACGGCCTGGCACACGAGCATGTGTGGCCACTTCGAAGGGCACACGGGCCAGACACACTAGCTTGTGGTCAGCCGTGTTACCCAAGTCGGTATGTAAGCCCAGTTTCCACACGGCCTGTGACACAGACGTGTCTGAAGCCGTGTTAGGCACACGGGCGTGTGGCCCCTGAATGATTGAAAAATTTCTAAGTTTTCCAAGAATTTTGTATGTTATCAGTTTAGTCCTGAACCACTTTTAAAACATATTTAAGGCCTCTTAGGCCCTTATAAGGGACAATGTGATTGTATTAAATGATTTATAAGAATGAATGATTTATTTTTGATAAATGTATGCTATATGTTGTGAATTGATTAGTAATACCCTGTAAACCTATTCTAACGTTGTCTACGTATAAGGGGTGTTACATTTTTGGTATCAGAGCTATGATTTAGTCGATTCTAGGACTAACATAACGTGTGTGAGAATCTAGCTATACATGCCATATATACTCTATGATGGTGTGATGATTCCTGAGAGCTTAAATTGTGTTTTCGTATAGTAATGGATCTCGAATTAGCTGTGGCTGATGATGTAGAGAGTAATGCGCCCACTCTTGCTCAAGGGGCAACGCCATCTAACTCTAGACCTATAACAAGTAGCCACAAGGGAGAGGCTAAACAAGACTTTTTCCAAATAATGAACGAGTGGTTCACGAAGTTTTTTCGAATGAATCCGGCTGTTCAACAACCTCCACCCTCACCTATTCCTCAACAACTCCCTACTGTAACATCCTGAAATTGGGCCTAGTAGGATTGGGCCCAATGGGCTTTGGGCGTAACAGCGTTTATAATTTTTAGAGAACAAGAGATCGGCTTAAGTGCAAGTTGGACCTATTAGGTAAGTGATTTTGGAAGGTTAGAGGGCTTCTATGAAGTCCTGGGATCAAACTTTGGCTTTGGGGAAATTTTGGTTTTAGGCGAGAAAAACCCTAGGAGTTAGTAGGTAGGCTTTAAGAATAAAATATAGAGGAAAATGACACAAGTGGAGGTGTGGTGTAGTGGCAAAGTGACGCCATTTAGGAAGCAATGGGGTGACGCCACAAGGAAGGAAAGAGGTCCAAGGTTCAAGTCTTGGCTCTTGCATTTTAGTTTTCTTTTTTCATGGACCTTAGTATTTGGCTATAGATTTATATTTAGTTGCACATGGTTTAAGACATAAGAGGAGCTTGTGACTTAGTGGCTAGCGGCGTAGATTATGTTGCAAGGGAGCCTGGGTTCAAATCTCATGAGAAGCAAGGGAGTATTTATTTTGCGGTCTGGACGGGAAGAGTTTGAGTTGGATTTAAACTTTGCTGATGGAAGGATCCCACATTGGAAAGATACAAAGAAGGAAGGTGAGAAGCTAGCTATCTATATAGCATTCTAGGAGGAGGATGAATACACCTTGGAGGGCGTTTGGGCACAGGAGTGGTCGGAGCGCGGATTAGCACCAGATTCCTATCAGGTGTGTACTTCTCTACTCTAGTTGTAGAGCGGCGAATGCCGAAGTGTCGGTCACGGTAATAGTAGCTACATGAGCGTGCGAGCTCACGTGTGGGGCTTCGACGCTATAGTTGAGGCCATCAATAGTATTCTTTTGGGTTAAGGCTATTGGGCCACGATGGGCTGAGGTGGTCCCAATTGAATAGAATGTTTGATGGTGTAGCATATAGTGAACTAGACTAGGTGAATCTCATATACTTGGCTAGATTTGTGTTAGGTGGGCCACACGAGCGTGTGGGCCTGAGTGGGCCGAAATCGGGTTTTAGGCCCAATAGTCTGGTACGACCAAAAATGATAGTTAAGTCGCTCGAAGTGACATTAGGCCTTCAGAAAGGCCATTGTAGGTACGAAATTACTGAAATACCCTTGATGGGTAAATTACTGAAATACCCCTAGAAGGTAAATTATTGTTATATCCTTAGAGGTTTATTAGCTTGATTATGTCGTATTTGTTATTCTGATTATGATGGTAAGTCATTTCATACGATATATCTGATATATGTTCTACATACATGACATACCGCATACACGAATTATTACGCCATATTGCATGGAATTGGGGTATGATGTGAAGAGAGAGGAAACATGATCTCTTTTAGACTGTCACCAGTGGTTAGGTACCACAAGTGGGTTGGCCCCACATATTATATTTTGTGACTAAGTCTCAGTGGTTTGGAACCACCAGTGGTTAGGTACCACATATATTGTTTCTGTGACTCGTCCCAGTGGTCTAACACCACAGTGGGTTGGCCCCACATATGGATATTAGGGATTGTCACCAGTGGTTAGGGACCACAAGTGGGTTGGCCCCATATATGATTATTTGTGACTTTTGTCACCAGTGGTTTGGGACCATCTGTGGTTAGGTACCACCAGTGGCTAGGTGCCACAGATACTGGGTAGATTCCGGAGATATGGAGGATGGATAATAGGTTGTTTGGGCTGCATTACATACATACATAATATATATGAATTTGTGTGAGAGCCCAGAGCTCGTTTAAGATGGGGATTTACACACTGAGTCTCGGTGACTCACACCCTTTGCTTATTTTTCCAGGTAATCATTAGATCGCGGATTTGGGAGCTGAGGCGGACTTGTGGTGGCCATACAATGTTTTTCTCGTAAACTCGTTCTCTTAGTTAAACTTATTTTTAATTGGGATTTTGTTATGTAATAAGACCACTTTAACTACGTTTTTGGTATTTTATTTGGTTTAGCTTTTAATATGATTACTGCCTATTACTATTAAATGTTTAATACGGGATTTTTCTAAACTCTTAATAGTTGTTCTCTAAAATGTTAATAAAGGATTACCAGCGAAAAAATATTTAAACTCGAAATTTTTAACAAACGCACAGATTTTAAACAACCCTTTTCATGTGACATGCCAGATTCGGTCATAACTTCTAGGCCGAGTTTGGGGTGTTACAATTATGGTATCAGAGCCTAGGTTCAAAAACTCGGCTGTGGGTTTGGGTTCAAATATATTTTAAAAGGATGGTTTGGAAAATGGTTTAGAAAAATATATATCTATTTTTTTTGAAATATGGCACCTGAGTCTCCCGCACCAATCTGCACTGTAAGTTTCCTGATACTTTGCTTTGTTATATGCTGTATTTCTGGTATCAATTCTGTGTGCTTGGTTTGGATGTGATGTTCGGATATAGAGTTGGTTGCGTATGAAATATTTGTCTGCTTTAATGGCCAGGTGTTTTTGAGTATGAGTAGGAGTTCTAAATTCTAGTTAAAAGTATATTAGGGGTATTGGAATCAGAGTGCACAGTGTGAGCGTAGTGTTGCAGGTTAGGTTGTACGACTTTTCCTGTAGTTGGAAATTTCGAGGACGAAATTTCTTTAAGGAGGGTAGATTTGTAACATCCCGAAATTGGGCCTAGTAGGATTGGGCCCAATGGGCTTTTGGCGTAGTAGCGTTTAAAATTTTTGGAGAACAAGAGATCGGCTTAAGTGCAAGTTGGACCTATTAGGTAAGTGATTTTGGAAGGTTAGAGGGTTACTATAAAGTCCCGGGATCAAACTTTGGCTTTGGGGAAATTTTGGTTTTAGGCGAGAAAAACCCTAGGAGTTAGTAGGTAGGCTTTAAGAATAAAATATGGAGAAAATGACACAAGTGGAGGTGTGGTGTAGTGGCAAAGTGACGCCACTTAGGAAGTAATGGGGTGACGCCACAAGGAAGGAAGGAGGTCCAAGGTTCAAGTCTTGGCTCTTGCATTTTGGTTTTTTTTTTTTCATGGACCTTAGTATTTGGCTATAGATTTATATTTAGTTGCGCATGGTTTAAGACACAAGAGGAGCTTGTGACTTAGTGGCTAGCGGCGTAGATTATGTTGTAGGGGAGCCTGGGTTCGAATCTCATAAGAAGGAAGGGAGTATTTATTTTGCGGTCTGAACGGGAAGAGTTTGAGTTCGATTTAAACTCTGCTGATAGAAGGATCCCACATCGAAAAGATATAAAGAAGGAAGGTGAGAAGCTAGCTATATATATAGCATTCTAGGAGGAGGTGAATACACCTTGGAGGGCGTTTGGGCACAGGAGTGGTCGGAGCGCGGATTAGCACCAGGTTCCTATCAGGTGTATACTTCTCTACTCTAGTTGTAAAGCAGCGAATGCCAAAGTGCCGGTCACGGCAATAGTAGCCACACGAGTGTGCGAGCGCACGTGTGGGGCTTCGACGCTATACATCAGTAGTATTCTTGTGGGTTGAGGTTGTTGGGCCATGATGGGCCGAGGTGGGCCTAATTGAATAGAATGTATGATGGTGTAGTATATAGTGAACTAGACTAGGTGAATCTCATATATGTGGCTAGATTTGTGTTAGGTGGGCCACACGAGCGTGTGGGCCCGAATGGGCCGAAATTGGGTTTTAGGCCAAATAGTCCGGTACGACCGAAAATGATAGTTGAGTCACTCGAAGTGACATTAGGCCTTCGAAAAGGCCATTGTAGGTATGAACTTACTGAAATACCCTTGGTGGGTAAATTACTGAAATACCCTATAAGGTAAATTACTGTTATACCTTTAGAGGTTGATTAGCTTGATTATGTTGTATTTGTTATTCTGATTATGATTGTAAGTCATTTCATACGATATATCTGATATATGTTCTGAATACATGGCATACCGCATACACGAATTATTACGCCATATTACATGGGGTATGATGTGAAGAGGGAGGAAACATGATCTCTTTTAGACTGTCACCAGTGGTTAGGTACCACAAGTGGGTTGGCCCCACATATTATATTTTGTGACTAAGTCTCAGTGGTTTGGAACCACCAGTGGTTAGGTACCACATATATTATTTCTGTGACCCGTCCCAGTGGTCTAGTACCACAGTGGGTTGACCCTACATATGGATATTAGGGATTGTCACCAGTGGTTAGATACCACAACTGGGTTGGCCCCACATATGATTATTTGTGACTTTTGTCACCAGTGGGTTGGAACCACCTGTGGTTAGGTACCACCAGTGGCTAGGTGCCACAGATACTGGGTAGATTCCGGAGATATGGAGGATGGATAATATGTTGGTTGGGCTGCATTACATAGATACATAATATATATGAATTTGTGTGAGAGCCCAGAGCTCATTTAAGATGGGGATTTACACACTGAGTCTCGGTGACTCACCCGTTTGCTTATTTTTTCAAGTAATCATTAGATCGCATATTTGGGAGCTGAGGCGGACTTGTGGTGGCCATACAATGTGTTTCTCGTAAACTCGTTCTCTTAGTTAAACTTATTTTTAATTGGGATTTTGTTATGTAATAAGGCCACTTTAACTGCATTTTTGGTATTTTATTTGGTTTAGCTTTTAATATGATTACTGCCTATTACTATTAAATGTTTAATACAGGATTTTCTAAACCCTTAGTAGTTGTTCTCCAAAATTTTAATAAGGAATTACCAGTAAATAAATATTTAAACTCGAAATTTTTAACAAACGCGTAGATTTTAAACAACCCTTTTCATGTGACATGCCAGATCCGGTCATAACTTCTAGGCCAGGTTTGGGGTGTTACACCTACTATTCCTCAAGTTATAGATCCGATACGGTTGAATAAGCCACCAGTAGTAAGATATGTAAACATGGGGTTGAAGAATTTCGGGCTACTATTGATGATGATGTTGAAAAGGCTGAGTTTTGGCTCAAAAATATGATTCGGGTATTCGATGAAATATCTTGTACTCCTATGAATGTATTAGATATGTTGTATCTTTACTGAGAGACACCGCTTATCAATGGTGGAACACATTGATATCTGTAGTTTCGAAAGAACGAGTTACTTAGGAATTCTTTCAGACGGAGTTCCGAAAGAAATTTATAAGTCAATGATTTCTTGATCAAAAGCATAAAGAGTTTCTAGAGTTAAAACAAGGCAGAATGACTGTTACTGAGTATGTAAGAGAATTTTTACGATTAAGCAAGTATGCTCAAGAGTATGTGTCTGCTGAAGAAAGAATGTGCAAGCAGTTTGTTGATGGGCTGAAAGAAGATATAAAACTTCTAGTTGGAATTCTAGAGTTGAAAGAATGTGTTGTTCTGGTTGAAAGAGCTTGTAAAGTTGAGGATCTTAGTAAAGAAAAGAGAAAAAGATAGATGAGTAAGCCGTATCAATCTTCATAAAAGAAATTCATAGATACGTATGCTCGCCCAAATGCTTCAAATGAATATTCGAGTAAAGATCGTAGAAAATAATACTCTGATTCTAAATCTCAAGCTACATCAGTGTCGAGTGTCGGCAATATGCAAGACAACAAACCTGAATGTCAACAGTGTGAGAGACGACATTTTAGAGAATGCTGGAATAAAAATAATAAAGCTTGTTACAAATATGGTTCGTTAGATCACTTCATCCAAGATTTCCTTAAGCTGGATGAGAAAAGTGAAGTTCAGAATGTGAGACCAAGTAACACGTTGAATAGAGGTAGACCACCTAGAGTTGCTAGAAATGTAAGTTGTAGTAGAGGGGCGACAATGGATTTAGCTGTGAGGTCTGAGGCAAGAGCACCTGCTAGAGCCTACGCTTTTGCGCTCGCGAAGAAGCGTCATCCCTAGAAGTTATGATCGGTACTTTCACTCTTTATGATACTAATGTAATTGCATTGATAGATCCAGGATCAACTCATTCTTATATATGCATGAATTTAGTATCTAGTAAGACTTTGCCTATAGAGTCTATTGAATTTGTGATTAGAGTATCGAACCCCTTAGGCAAATGTTTTTTGGTTGACAAAGTCTGTAAGAATTGTCCATTAATGTATCGGGATTTCTATTTTCTGGCTAATCTGATGTTGTTTCCATTTGATGAATTTGATATGATTATGGGTATAGATTGGCTAACAATGCATGAGGCTATAGCGAATTGTAGATGAAAGACAATTGAATTGAAATGTCAGAATAATGAGACTATTAGAATTGAATCAGATGATCTAAATAGTTTGCCAGTTGTGATCTCGTCTATGTCAGCTCAGAGATTTGTGAGAAAGGGGTGTGAAGCTTACCTTGCTTATGTACTTGATACGAAAGTGACAGAAATAAAGATTAAATCAGTACCAGTTGTGTGTGAGTATCCAGATGTATTTCCCGAAGAGTTACCGGGTTTACCACCCATCAGATAAGTTGAGTTTGGTATTGAATTAGTACCGGGAACAATGCCGATATCGATAGCTCCATACAAAATGGATCCGACAGAGTTAAAAGAATTGAAAGCTCAGTTGCAAGAGTTGACAGATAAAGGTTTTGCTGGGCCGAGTTTCTCTCCCTTGGCTGTACTAGTGTTATTTGTGAAAAAGAAAGATGGCACGGTGAGAATGTGTATAGACTATCGACAGCTCAACAAAGTGACGATTAAGAATAAATACCCTTTGCCACGAATAGAAGATTTGTTTCATCGGTTAAAATGGGCAACAATGTTTTTGAAAATTGATTTGAGATCGCGTTATTACCAGTTGCGAGTTAAAGACTCAGATGTGCCAAAGGCTGCATTTAGGACAAGGTATGAACACTACGAATTTCTTGTTATGCCTTTCGGACTAACAAGTGCACCTACTATTTTTATGGACATAATGAACCGGATTTTCAGGCCGTACTTAGATTGATTCATAGTTGTTTATTGATGATATTTTGATTTACTCTCGTGATGAATCTGAGCATGCGGGGCATTTGAGAATCGTATTACAAACTTTGAGAGATAAACAGTTGTTTGCAAAATTCAGCAAATGTGAGTTTTGGCTACGAGAGGTTGGTTTTCTGGGACATATAGTTTCAGTCAAGGGTATTCGAGTTGACCCGAGCAAAATTTCTATGATTATAGATTGGAAACCTTCGAGAAATGTATCCGAAGTCTATAGTTTTTTGGGACTAGCCGGTTATTATAGACGATTTGTGAAAGTTTTCTCGATGATTGCGGCACCGATTGTAACAACCCGATTTTAGCTAAATTAGAATAGTTGTTTTGGAACCACAAATATGATGTCAGAAAATTATTTTAATATTATTTTATGTGTTTACAGCATGATACTTGATATGTGTGAAAATTTCGTGAGCTAATTTTATCGTTTAATTGCTCAATTTGAGAAAATGGACTTAATTTCGTAAAATGTAAAAGTAGCATTCTATTTGTTAAGGGTGTTTAATTGCTATTATTTATTAAACCAAAGGTCCTTATGATGATATTAGACCATTGGCAGTGTAAGTGGACAATTATGGCCATCCATTATATGTTTTTATATGTTATAATTTAAGATTAAAATTGGTATTTGATAAATTAAGTTAATATTAATAAAACAAAATCAAAATTATGCTCCATTATCATCTTTTGAACCAATGTTATAAAAAGAACAAGAAGAACTAGGGTTCTTCACTCGGCTAGGAAAGATTCAAGCAATTAGGCATGTTTTGAGCTCGGTTCTTAATGATTTTTTCGTTTTTGAGATTGTTGCTTTGTATTCTAGCTAGCCTGTACCTTAGATTTTGAAATTTGTTAAATATTTTGAGAGTTTCCATTATTGAATCTATGTATTCTTTGAAGTTTGATGATATTTTATGAAGGCTTGATGATAGTTTTACATGTTTTGTAGAGTGATTTTTGATAAAAATGCATAATAGGGATTAAATTGTGAAATATGCAAATTGAGTGGTTGAAATGTGAAATAAACGAAAATTTTGGGCTACTAAGGGCATTATAGTAATTTAGCCAACCATGGGTCTTGTTGAATTATGAAAATTTTGTGTAATTGTGAAATAAGGTCTAAATTGTAAAAATATAAAAGTTTAAGGGGTAAAGTGCAAATAGGCCTAAATGTATGTTTTGGACTAAATTGAATAAACTAGTGATTGAATAAGTTAATTTTGAATACATTTAGATCAAGAAAAGAGGAATTTAGATCAAGATCGGGGAAAAACGAAAGTGATCGACTAAACGACTTAATTCATCGTTTTAGCATTTGAGGTAAGTTTGTACATGATAAACTTTGTTACAATTATGCTTTTAACACTTTGATATTGCATGAATTGTATACACGAGATTACGGTCATGTTCGACAATAAATTGACAATGTTTAGCATTTAGTGTGCGATTTGAGATAGCTTCGGCTATATACGGCACTTAGTGTGCGAGACTGAGATAGCTTCGGCTATGTAAAGCACTTAGTGTGCGGAGTTATAATAGCTTCGACTATGCGATGGCACTTGGTGTACGAAACATCGAGTAAGGTACTTAGTGTGCGAAGTTATAATAGCTTCGGCTATGCGATTGCACTTAGTGTGCGAAACATCAAGTAAGGCACTTAGTGTGCTGAAATATAATAGCTTCAACTATGCGATGGCACTTAGTGTGTGAAACATTGAGTATTCGATAGTGCTACGAAAAGGTGTGAGTTCGTTATGAATTTGTACAAGTTTGTACATGTAAGTATGAAGATCAAATAGAAAAGATTATAACTTTGCATATTAGTATATGAATAAGTTTATGAAAGGTTTGATATTATCATGAATGATGCATTAACTTGTTCAAATTGATGAATTGTATTTTATGAATTATTGAGTATATTTAGTATGAACTTACTAAGCTATGAAGCTTACTTTGTGTACTTTTCTATGTTTTATAGTGAATCAAGACTAGCTCGGATCCGGGAGTCTTCGGGAACATCATCGCACTATCGGACATCTATTTGGTGCTTTTGAGTTGTGTATATATGTATATGGCATGTATAGGCTACTTATGGTATTTTGATTGTGAATATAGCCATGAGAGTTGGCTTGTAAACAATGTTAATATGGTTGTGTGTTTAGCTATTAGAAATGACTTGTAAATGTATATGTTTTGGTTGTATATATAGCATGGGTCATGGCTTATTTTGGCATGTTTAGAATGAAAATGGTGATGGTTATATAGTTGTAAATGGTTAAATTGATTTATGGAGTTTAAAGCTTGAGAAATGCTTTGGTGAAGTATGATTTTAGAAGTTGAGTTGATAAATATTTGAATAAGTATTTGGCATTGAATTGAGTCTTGAAGTTGGTTGAAATGGATATGGTATGAATTGTGTTTTTGGTTGATAATTTTGGCTGCTTATTGGTTGTTGAAATGGTACCATTTTGGTTGCTTAGGTGAGCATGAGTAACGGTGGCAAATTGGCCTTGCAAATGGCCTATTTTTGTCCACACGAGCAGAGACACGAGCGTGTGTCTCAGCCGTGTGCGACATATGGTCATACTACACGGCCGTGTGTCCCCTGGTGTTGAATTAAAATGAAGTTAGTATGCTCACGAGCGTGTGACCGGCCATATGGCACAAGTCAGTATACCCCCTAAATGGCACACGGCCTAGCACACGAGCGTGTGACTTGGCCGTGTTGCATAAGTCAGTATACCCTACAGGTTTGGCACGACTTAGTACACGACCTGGCACATGGGCGTGTGTGGCCACTTCGAAGGGCACACGGGCTAGACACACAGGCGTGTGGTCGGTCATGTGACCCAAGTCAGTACGCATGCCCTGTTTCCACATGGTCTGTGACACGAGCGTGACTGAAGCTGTGTGAGGCACACGGCCTATTCACACGGGCGTCCGACCCTTGAATAAATGAAAATTTTCTAAGTTTTCCTAAAATTTTGTATGTTATCAGTTTAGTCCCGAATCACTTTTGAAGCATGTTTAAGGCCCTGTAGGCTCTTATAAGGGACAATGTGTTGGTGTTGAATGGTATTTGAATATGAATGCATAAATGTTCTAGTATTGGATGTTAAATAATTTGTATTGATCCGTAATACCTCACAACCCTATCCTGATGGTGAATACGGGTGAGGGGTGTTACATCGATTAAAAGATTACTTCAAAAAGATGTAAAATTTAAGTGGTTAAAAAAGTGTCAGCAGAGCTTCGAGCAGTTGAAAGCATTATTGACAGAGGCACCAGTTTTAGTTCAGCCTGAGTCAGATAAAGAATTCATAGTTTATAGTGATGCATCGTTAAATGGTTTGGGTTGTGTTTTGATGTAGGAAGACAAAGTTGTAGCTTATGCCTCGAGACAATTGAAGCTACACGAAAAGAATTATCTGATGCACGATCTAGAGTTAGCCACGATAGTATTCGCATTGAAAATTTTGTGTCATTATTTGTTTGGTGAGAAATGCCATATTTATACCGACCACAAAAGCTTGAAATATCTGATGACTCAGAAAGATTTGAATTTGCGACAGCGAAGATGGTTAAAATTACTAAAAGACTATGAATTAGTGATTGACTATCATCTAAGGAAAGCTAATGTGGTTACAGATGCTTTAAGTTGAAAGTCTCTATTTGCTTTATGTGCTTTGAACACACAATTAGCTTTGTTTGACGACAGTTCGATAGTAGCCGAGATGAAAGCGGGATTGCTGTTTTTATAGCAGATTTGTGAGGCTCAAAAATTTGATAATGAATTTCAAGCAAAATGAACTCAGTATGAGTCGACTTCTGATTCAGAATTTCGAATAGGGCCTGATGAATGTTTGACATTCTGAGGTAGAATTTGCATACCGAGAAATCCCGAGCTTATTCAGAAGATTCTAAATGAAGCACACAGTAGTTGTTTATCAGTACATCCAGGAAGCATGAAAATGTATAACGATTTGAAACAACATTATTGGTGGCACGACATAAAATGAGATATCTCCTAATTTTTTTCAAAATGTTTGATTTGTCAGGAAGTTAAAGTTAAAACATTAGGTACCATCAGGTTTGCTACAACCTATTTTGATTCCCTAGTGGAAGTGGGATAGAGTAACAATGGACTTTGTCTTGGGTTTGCCTTTATCTCCAAGAAAGAAAGATACGATCTGGGTTGTTGTTGACAGATTGAAGAAATTAACTCATTTCATTTTGGTACATACAAATTTCTCACTTGATAAATTAGCTTAGTTGTATATCTCAAAGATTGGTTGATTGCATGGAGTGCCACTATCTATTGTTTCGGATAGAGATATGAGATTCACTTCGTGACTTTGGAAGAAATTGCAAGAAGCTTTAGGTACAAAGCTACATTTTAGCACTGCATTTCACCCACAAACTGAAACACCCCAAACCCGGCCCACGAGCCTTGACCGGATCTGGTATGTTCCTTAAATAAAATAGTTCAAAACTTTTTGAATAGTTTGGATAGTTTTGAAAGAAATTTTAATTTTGGGTTGGGCTTGAGTTGAAAACAAGTTTACTTTTGAGATTTAGGTGCTTATAAAACTTTATTTCTTTGTTTCAAAGTCTATCATAAATTGGAAATCATTCATATTTAGGTGCCAAAACATTTAACGTTTATTTTAACAAACAATTTAGACAACTTTTATTTTAACCATAATAATATCGTGATAGAAATAAATAAAAGCAAACGTAAAGCAGTCTCGTACTATGGCCTTATTACATCAAAACAATTTCCGAAATAAGTCAAAATACTCAAATAAATAAGAGAAAGTCCAAAATCAAATAAAACTCTGAGTTGAGCATGGCCACCACTAAGCACCTGCCGACCCGGTCCATCACTGAGTGTCACCTGAAAGAAAATATTCCCCCAACGGGGTGAGTCAAACAGACTCAATGTGTAACCAACACTAAAACTCAACAATTCGGCATGTCATATCATATCATACAAGTATATAACAGATAAAAGTTGTGATGCAAACCCGAACCCAAACTTAGGTACCATCCGCTACACATCACCCGTACCAACCCGCACACCGTGGGGACTACTAAGTCAACCCTCCATCCGCTACACATCATAGAAGGCAGTCACTGCAGTCGATGTGCTCATCGCCCTTATAAAATTCGTGGCATAGCCACTAGATAAAATATTTGTGACATGAGTCACCACATTCAGATATTGTGGCATAAAACCACCACATTCACTGCCCTTTTCATATAACCCATATGCCCCATGTCATACAAATATGCATATGTCACATTCCTATTTCACATTCTTACAGTTTCACATATGTGCCATGACAGATCTCATTATAATCCTAGTAGGAGTAAGAAAACGTACCTGAGTACTTTGTACCATTGCATGGTACCTTAGCCATATTTTTCACATTCTTATTAACATATTCAAGAAAGCATAACCATAAATCTATCGAGAAATAGTGTGGGGTACACACCTAGTTCACTTAACGCTTTTACTGAAATCCCGAAGAATCTCGATCTACCGCTCTAGATCTTAGTTCCTACATTCGGCCACCCTAAACATGTTAACAGAGAGCTATTCGGCTAAATAGCCAAATCTCGAAGGATTAACGCAACCCACTTCTTACCTTGCTGCCGTTTTGACTACTAATCAAATCCTTAAATTCCACGATACCTCTTCCTTGCAATCGGCCCACCCTAGATCACTTAACAGATTAGTTTCTGGCTTTTGAACATGTAAGAAATAGATCTTAGCACTAAAATAGGGCCTTGGCCGATTGTACATAAGTGCTTACCTTGTAACATCCTAGATTAGGGGTTATGCGTTCGTGCCTAATTCATGAGTTAGTAGGTTTTGGCAGTGTTGGAAGTGTATTAAGGGTTTTTAGAATTTTAGGATGGAAGAAGAAAGCTTTGGAAAATTATTGGTTTTTAAATAAAAAGGGGAGCTAGGTAAATGAGGCTTGAAAAGAAACTCCGTGTGAAGCATGACACAAGGAACCATGTGGTAAAATGGCATGTTTTATGAATTATGTATGAATGTGTTATGTGAATTCTAGAAATAAGGAAATGTAAGGAAATGTAAGAAATGTAAGAAAATGTATGGAAATGTATGGAAATGTAAGGAAATGTAAGGAAATGTATGGAAATGTAAGAAATGCAAGGAAATGTAAGGAAATGTAAGGAAATGTCTTGTCTTGGAAATGTAGGAAATGTCCTGAAAATGTATGGAAATGTTAAGTTTAAAAGAGGAAAGTGAACATTTTGGAAACCTAGAAATGCATGGAAATGGAAATGGGAAATGGAAATGAACATTTCTGAAACTTGAAATGTAAGAAAATGGCCAGAAAGCAGAGCCGATCGAAATTTTTAGGAAACTTGGAAATGACCCTAAAATGATGAGTTTTGAAGTTTTAAATAGGAGATTAAGGCTAAGGGGCCTTAAAAGAAAAAGATGGTAAGATTTGACACACAAACGGGCTAGGAAAAGTGGCTCAAGATGGCACTTAGGGCCTATGGAAATGGCGCCATGTGCAAGAGGCATGGGCCAGGTTCGAATCACAAGGGAAGCAATTAAATAAAGGTTTTAATTTTGCTTCCGTAAGGTAAGAGGTGGACGGCACATGTGTTTAAAAAGAGAGGTGTTTTATTTTCATAAATATTCGATTAAAAGGTGATAAATAAAGGATTTTTAAATTGGATTATTTAGAAGAGATAAATATTGGATTAAACTCTTTTATTTATGATAATTAAAGGATAAAGTTATCAAAATAGAAGAGTGGTGGCCAAGTAAAGGACTCTAGCTAGTAATTTTGGCTATAAAAGGAAGAATAAGGCTATTCTTCATTCATTCTTTTCTCTTCAAGAAAACCTCCACGAAATTCTCTAAAATTTCTCCTATTCTCTCTCGCCGAATTTTCTCTACCATTATTCTCTTTTTCTCTTTTCTTTTCTTCTTCATTCTTCTCCTCTCAATATTCCAAAAGCCGAAAGCTTGCTAAGATCAAGGCCATAGCCGAATCTCTGAAGGTTGAAGTGAAGATGCAATCGATTTCTTCAAGTAAGGAGATCTTCCGGGATTTACTAAGTGTCGACTACAAGGAAGGAGAAGTTCTTTTCCGAAGGTACACCATAGGCGCGTGTTCCCTAGTTATTCGGTGAATTTCTGATTTTAAGAATCTAAGGTAAGTCATATTTAACATTCGGCTAAGGGTTAATTGTTGTGAATAAATGTTAGAAATTGATCTAACATGTAGTTATAGGGATTTCGACAGAGGGATACAAGGATTTCGGGATTTGAGAATTTCAAGGAACTTGAGATCTAAATATGTAGATCATTCTTCGGGATTTCAAGGAATCTGTTAAGCAAATCAGGTGTGTACCCTTACTAACCTTCAATAAATTACGTGGTAATTATTAAAGATATGAATATGTATCAGTATGTGAATGTGGTTAAGTACCACAAATGTGGTAAGGAGTACCCAGGTTTGTTTCCTACTTTTGATAGGATTATGAATGTGATATACTTTGAACATGTGATTAGTAACATGAATGAAAATTAAGTATGTGGAATATGTTATAAAATAATTGGGGCATTTGGGATATATGTGAAGGAAGAAAGTGAAGGTGTTGACTTGGTCTCACCAACGAAGGTGTTGACTTCTGGTCTCACCAACGAAGGTGTTGGTTTCGGCCTCACCAACGAAATATGGTGGCTACGGCCCCATTGCGTGAATATGGTAACTTCGGTTACATTATGTGAATATAGTGTCTAATGACACAACATAAGTGGGCGATGAGCACGTCGACTGCAGCGACTGCCTTCGATGGTGTGTAGCGGATAGAGGGTTGACTTAGTAGTCCCCATGGTGTAATTGGCAGGTACGGGTGGTGTGTAGCAGATGGACAAATAGGCTTGGGTTGGGTTGCATCATTATTTGATTTGAATATGCTTTGATATGAATATGTATGCTCGAATGTTGATTGTTAGTTTGTGTACACATTGAGTCTGTTGACTCACCCCTTTGTAGGACTATTTTTCAGAAATGAGCGAAGAATGGACCGGGTCAGCGAGGAGCTAAAGGTGGCTATGCATCACTTGAAGAATTTATTAGAATTTGGACTTTACTCAATTTTAGTATTTTCAATTTTATCTTTGGGTTTGAATGATGTAATAAGGCCATAAGGCCCAAGTTGGATGGTTTTATTTCCCTGCTTTTATTTTCAGTTGTTATGTTATAAATTATTTTTGACTAAGTTTAATTAAATTTATTTTAAAAATAAACCCTAAATTGTTTTGTCACCAAAATTAAATGTTTTCTAAATTAAATAAATGGGTTTCCAACCTAAGCCCAACCCAAAACCAATATCTTTCTAAAAATTCACAAAAATTTTCTAAGTAACAAAAGAATTTGAAGCCGATTTTCTTAAGGAACATACCAGATCCGGTTCAGGCTCGTGGGCCGGGTGTGGGGTGTTTCATACCTTGCGATTAAAAATCCCGAAATCCTTGTATACCACTGTCGACTGTCCCTGAATATCCATAGTTATATTTGACTAACATAGTAACCAATATGGCCGAATATGTACCTTCACTTACCTTGTGAATCCAAAATCCGAAATCGCTAGTTACTCTTGGTACCTGTCGAAATCCCTACAGGTACTATGTTAGATTAAATTCTAACATTTAATCTCAATATATGGCCCTTGACCGAATATACACATGACTTACCTTGAATCTTCAAATCCCGAAGACCTCACCTAGAAGTCGGCTATACTAGAAATCTCGAAAGATCCTTCCAAATTTCGGCAACACGAAAATTAATGGGATTAGTCCTTAACTTTCGGCTAAAAGAAATAAAAAAATTGGAGATCGAATAACAATGGATCTTACCCTTAATGTTGTAGTTGACGGCACTCTAGCTTAGCCACAGAGGTTTCGATTTTACAGAACACTAGGGAGATTTGGCTTCTCCTCTAACAGTAGTGATGATGAGGAAGAGATGAGAAAGGAATATTAGGGAGGCTCAAATATGAATCGGCTAGAGGGGAAAAGAATGAAGGAATTGAGAGAATTGAAAGAAAAAGAGAATAGTTGCAGAGAGAATTCGGCAGAGGCTTCAAAGAGACAAGAATAATGGCCTTGTTTTCCCCTTCCTGCCGAAATTACTAAGCCTAGAGTCCCCTATTTGACCAACACTACATATCCCTAGTTTTCCTCTTTATCACCTCATTTAAAAATTAATCAAATTAATCCAACAATTATCCCTCTTATCTAGCCGAATTTTAGAGAGAATTAAACTCTTCCTTAAGTGCCTTGGTGCCGTCCACTACTGCTCGCTCCTGCAGCAAAATAAAAACTCCATTTGCTTCCCTAGCGACTCGAACACAAGCCCCTCTGACACTCCTTGTGGCGTCATTTCCAGAGGCCTTAAGTGGAGCCTCCAAGCCACTTTTCCAAGCCCATTTGTGTGTCATATTCTCCCTACTAATTCTCTTAAGGCCACCCTGCTTAGCTTCCTCTTTTAAAACTTTAAAATCGAATAATTTCTACGGCATTCACTACACTCTAGGGTTGACCAAAATTCATAAAACACATTATAACACACAAGCATGCTATTTCATATAATTAAGCAAAAATGCACAAGCCCAATTTCAGGATATTACACAAACAGATGGTCAATCCGAACGAGTTATTCAGATACTTGAGGATATGTTACCTGGTTGCATTCTTGAGTTTGAAGGTAGTTGGGAGAAATATCTACCATTGATTGAATTTACTTACAATAATAGCTTTCAATTGAGTATAAAGATGGCACCGTACAAAGCTCTATACGGTCGTAAATGTCGAACATCGTTGTACTGGATTGAGCTTAGTGAGAATAAGATTCACGGGGTTGATCTGATCAGAGAAACAAAAGAAAAAGTGAAAGTGATTCGTGATAGTTTGAAAGCAACTTCGGATCGACAGAAATTATACGCAGATTTGAAATGGAAAGATATTGAGTTTCAGATTAGGGATAAAGTGTTTTTGAAAGTGTCGCCATGGAAAAAAATATTGTGATTTGGTCGGAAAGAGAAATTGAGTCTACGATTCATCGGACCGTACGAGATTATCGAGCAAATCAGACCAGTTTCTTACTGACTATCTTTACCATCTAAGTTAGAGAAAATACATAATGTGTTTCACGTGTCGATGCTTCGATGATACCAATCTGACCCTTCACATGTCATTTCCCTGATTGAGATTGAAATTTAATCTGATATGTCGTATGCCGAAGAACCAATTCGAATTTTAGCTCGTGAGATCAAAGAGCTGAGAAATAAGAGAATCGCATTAGTGAAAGTATTATGGCATTGACACGGGGTTGAAGAAGCTACATGGAAACCCGAGGATCCTATGAGAAAACAATACCCGAACCTGTTCACTGGTAAGATTTTCGGGTCAAAAATTCTTAAGGGGGAGAGTTGTAACAGTCCGGTTTTAGCTAAATCAGAATAGTGGTTTCAGAACCACAAATCCAATGTCAAAAAATTATTTTAATATTAATTTTGGTGTTTACAGCATGATAGCATGTATGTGTGAAAATTTCGTGAGCTAATTTTATCATTTAATTGCTCAATTTGAGAAAAATGACTAAATCGCGTAAAATGAAAAAGTTGCATTCTTCTTGTTAAAGGTGTCAAATAGCTTTGGCTTTTAAATATGATGGCCTTAAATGGTAATTAGACCATTTTAAATGGTAGTAGACTTTTATGGACACGTATTAAGGTATTTTGATGGTTATTTACTAAGGTTAAAAAGGTAAATTAGTTAATTAAGTTATAATAAATAAAACCAAATATTTTATCATCTTATTTTCATCTTCCATCACTGAGTATACATGAGAAAAACAGCCATGAAAGTTTGAGTATTCGGCCAACCTATTTTGTTCAATTTAGGGATGGTTTTTGCCTAGTTTTTAATGATTTTTATGTTTTTGTAATCATTACAGCTCAATCTAGCTAGGCCGTACCTTTAATTTCAAAATTGTTAAAGATTTTGAGAGTTTCCATTGTTAAATCTATGAGGTCTTTGATGTTTAATTTTGAAATATTAAAGCTTGATGATAGTTTTACAAGTTTTGTTAAGTGATTTTTGAAAAAAAATGTCAAAAAGGGATTAAATTGTGAAATATGCAAATTGTGAGGTTGAAATGAGAAATAAATGAAAGTTTTGGGCTTCTAAGGACTTATTAATAATTCGGCAAAGCATGGGTTTTGATGAATTATGAGAATTCTGTTTATTTTTGAAATAGGGACTAAATTGATTAAATGTGAAAATGTAGGGGCTAATGTGTAAAAAGGGCCTAAATGTGTGTTTTTCACTAAATTGAAAGAATATGAGATTGAATAAGTTAATTTTAATTATATATAGATCAAGAAAGAAAGAATTCAAATTTAGATCGGAGGAAAAGCAAGGTTATCGAGTAGTTAATCCGATTCGTCAATTCCGAATATGAGGTAAGTTCGTATGTGGTAAATTCATTATAAATATATGTTAAATGATTTGATATCGCATAAACTGTGTTTATGAGATACGGATAATATTTGAATTGTGAATATGCCTTTACGGATATGTTCGATGATGAAATCGACAAGTGTAAATTGTCAGTTAAACCTTAGGAATAGTTTAGGATGCTAGTGACATGTCATTAGGTTATTGTGTTGGCTTCGGGCCACAATATTGGCACTACGAGTGTGAGTGATACCTTGATTTGGCTACGGGCCATGGTATAGGTATTTCAGAAAGGAGTTACCTTGATTTAGCTATAGGCCAGGTACTCCGGGATAAGTTACCTTGATTTGGCTTTGGGGCATGGTATAGGTACTTATCGATTGAGATCTTTGAGTATCCGACTTCTATTCTGAATGGTTTAACGGGTAAATGAATGTTGTGGTTGAGAAAGAGGTTAGTACGAGGTGATACAGGTACTTACTGAACCTATTCGAGTATTAAAGAGAAAAAGTTCGTTGATATGGTATTTGATCATGTTTTGAGACATGAGAAAGGTTTGTAGTTAATGTGTATATGGTGACGTTATGTAAAATTTTTTATTTGCATTTATTTGATGAACTAAGTTATTACATACGAGCTTACTAAGCTATGAAGCTTACTTTGTGTTATTTTTCTATGTTTTATAGTGAATCAAGGCTAGCTCGGATCCGGGAGTCGTCGGGAACATCATCGCACTATCAAGAATCTGATTAGTACTTTTTAGTTGTAAAAATATGGTATATGGCATGTATAGGCTACTTTTGGTAATTTTGTGGTGAATATAGTCATGAGAGTTGGCTTGTAAATGATGTTAATATTGCTGTGTGTTTAGCTATTAGAAATGGCTTGTAAATGTATATGTTTTGGTTGTATACATAGCCATGAGTGATGTCTTATTTTGGCATGTTTACTATATGAAAATGGTTATGGTTTTATAGTTGCGAATGGTCAATTGATTTATAGAGTTTAATGCTTGAGAAATTCTTTGGTGAAGTATGATTTTAGAAGTTGAGTTGGTAAGTATTTGAATAGGTGATAGGCATTGAATTGAGTATTGAATTTGGTTGAAATGGATATGGTATGAGATGTGCTATTTGTTGATGATTTTGGCTGCCTATTGTATGATGAAATGGTACCATTTTGGTTGCTTAATTGGGCATGAGAAAGGGTGGCAAAATGGCCTTGCAAATGGCTTATTTTTGTCCACACGGTCAGAGACACGGGCGTGTGTCTCAGCCGTGTGTGACACACGGTCATGTTACAAGGCCATGTGTCCCCTGGTATTGAAATTGAATTTAAGTCAATATGCTCCACACGGCCTCACACTCGGGCGTGTGATTGGCCACGTGTCACAAGTCAGAATACCCTTCTAAATGGCACACAGCCTAGCACACGAGCATGTGAGTTGGCCGTGTTGCATAAGTCAGTATACCCTACAGGTTTGGCACGGCCTAGTACACGGCCTGGCACATAGGCGTGTGTGGCCACTTCGAAGGGCACACGGGCTAGACACACGGGCATGTGGTCAGTCGTGTGACCCAAGTCAGTATGTATGCCCTGTTTCCACACTGCCTATGACACGGGCGTGTCTGAAGCTGTGTTAGGCACACGACCTGTTCACAAGGGCGTGTGACCCTTAAATGATTAAAAAATTTCTAAGTTTTCCAAGATTTTTGTATGCTATCAGTATAGTCCCGAACCACTTCTAAACCATATGTAACAGTTCGGTTTGTACCCTAGTCGGAACAGTGGTTTCGGGACCACAAATCTGAGTCCGTATAATATTTTAATATTATTTTTTGTGCCGTTGATATGTGACTAAACAGGTGGTAAATTTCAATAAGCTAATTTGTCCGTTTGAGTGTTTAATTTGACAAAAGGATTAAAATGCATTAAACGTGAAAGTTGCTTGCTATTTGTTAAAATGCTTAAGTGATGTGGCTTTTAAGTGTTAAGGACTTATGTGGCAATTTAGCCCCTATTTTGATTAGTGGACGGCATGGGTAATGAAATACGTATATATATATGTTTTTATATATGTATATATATTAAATTTTATAAGTTAAAGTTATATTAAATTTATTTTATAAGTTATGTTTATTTTATAATAAAATAAACATGAGAAAGTGGCCTTATTTCATCACTTTCTTGCCGAAACTCAACGAAAGAAAAAGAAAGCTTTGAAGCTTTGTATTTTCGGCAGTTCTAAGCTTAAATTCAAGGTATGTTTTAGTCGGTTTTTGATAATTTTTATGTTTTTGTAATCGTTGCTTCGAGAGCTATCAAATGCATGTACTAATTTTGAGTATTGATGATGTTTGTTTGAGATTCCATTATTGATATGTTGAGTTTTGAAATGAGTTTAGTTGATAAATGAGAGATTTAAGCTTGATGAACAATTTTTGTTCTTGAAGTTTTGATGAATTTAACTAATTAGGGCTAAATTGAGAAAATAGTAAATTGAAGGACTATTTTGTGAATTTGATGAAAGATGTCGGCTTGTATGTGATGTTTATATATTCGGCTAAGCTTGGTTGTGCATTAATTTTGTGAATTTGATGTTTTGAGAAAAATAGACTAAATTGATAAATTGTGCAAATGTGAGGGTTAATTTGTGTGTCTTTGGATTGAATTGAATGAGTTAGTAAATAAAAGGGTTAATTCTGAATATGTTTAGATCAAGAGCCGAGGAAAACAGACTTAGATCGCGGGAAAGCGAAAATAATCGAGTAGCCGTTTTCATTCTGACATATCGAATCCGAGGTAAGTCACTATGCAAATAAATATATATATGTATGCATTTGTAATTGTTCATATGATTAATGATGATATTGAATGCTTATGAGAGGTTATGTATTTGAATTCTGAGATAAGTTCGGTGTAGTGTATTTGAATTCTGAGATAGGTTCGGTATAGTGACTATGTCCGAGAAGCCACATACGAACCTAGAAATAGATAGGATTGGTTAAGTCACGTCATAGATTTTTTTTTTGTTTTTATCATGTAAGACCACGTCTGGGACGTTGGCATTGATTTGAGATTCGTGTAAGACTCTGTCTGGGACAGTGGCATCGATATCTGATTATGTGTAATACCACGTCTGGGACGTTGGCATCAATATGAGCTTTACGTATAAAACCACGTCTGGGAAGTTGACATTATTATGATCCTTACGTGTAAAACAATGTCTCAGACATCGACATCGTTCTGATTTGTGTAAGACCCTGTCCGGGACAGTGCATCGATATCTGAGTACATGTAAGACCTCGTCTGGGACGATGGCATTGTACTATTATTCCAAGCTTCTGAGCATCCTACTAGATTCCTTATGGTTCAACGGGCAAGTCTGAGATATGAATGGCCAATCTGAGCTTTGATAGATTAATGAATGTCTGATTCAGGTACGTTGATTATACACTAATTGTGTATACAAGGTAAATATCTATGTGATCTTAATACGACGTTATGTATATGGAAATGATGATACAATAGGTTGAGTTTGATTAGATGAATTATGTGCACACATGGTATGTGATTTGGAATTTGGTAAGTGATGGTTAAGAAAACAAGTTTAAGAAAGAATGAGACGATTTATATCATGGGAACCAAATCGGTCATTTTATTAAATTGGTTATGTACAACTCATGCTAAGTTTGTTTGTATATTGACTTACTAAGCTTTTGGAAAGCTTACTATATGTGTGTTTTCTTTGTTTTATAGGTCGTCAAAGCTACTGTAGGCTCGGGACCGTCACGGATCGTCATCACACTACTAAACCTATTTTGGTACACTTTGAAAATGTATATATCGGTAGATATGGCATGTATAGGCTAGTTCTTGATATGAATTGTTATGTGAACTTAGCCATGTGATTTGGCTAGTTATGTTTTGGTTATATGCATTAAGAACTATGTTATGTGAAGTATGTTTTGGCTTGATGATATGGTAAGTTTTTGGGTAAGCAAATGAATGAATTATGCTTATGATGATATGAGTTTTAGTCTTTGAAATTGTCATGGTTGGAATTGATATTGAATGCATGGTTTGAATGACTATTTTGGTATATTTTTGGTGGTTAAATGTGCATGAGATGCCTTGGTAAATATGGCTTGTAGGGTTGACCCTTATGGGTGACATTTTGGCCTTGTAAATGACCTATAATGTCACACAGTTGAGGCGCACGGGCATGCCTAAAGACCGTAGGTGAATAGTAAGATGTAGCTTGGTAGCACACGGCCTCGAAACGGGGGTGTTAGTTAGCCGTGGTGTACAAGTCAGTAGCTAGCTAAGAGTATACGGCCATGGCACACGAGCGTGCTTGGTGGCCGTGGTGGAGAAGTCAGTATATGGCCTAGTAGCCCACGGCCAAGGCACACGGGCGTATCTAGTGACCGTGGAGATATAGTCAGTATATGGACACGGGTGGACACATGGGGGTGTCTAGAAGCCGTGGAGGGCACACGGTCTCCTTCCACGGGTGTGTAACCCCTGAATCTTAGAAAAGTTTCAAATTTTCCATGGAATTTGTATGTGTTCCGGTTGAGTCCCGACCCATGTTATAAGCATGTTTGAGGTCTTGTTGACCGTATTAAGGGACATTATGTTCGAGAATGATAAATGTATGTATGAATTTTCTGTAAATGCTTTTCGATTTGTCTAGTAACGCTCCTACCCTAATCCAGTGACGGGCGCGGGATAGGGGTGTTACATTTGGTTGGTATCAGAGCTATGATTTAGCCAATTCTCAAACAAACGTAGCGTGTTAGAGTCTAGCTATACATGCCATATATCTGAATTGTGATAGTGTGATGAACCCTGAAGTATAAAATGTGATTTTCATATAGTAGTGGATCTCAAAAGAGCCGTAGCTGACGACGTAGAAAATAATGCGCCCGCTCCCGCGCGAGGGATAGCGCCCTCTGAACCGAGACCGGTTATGAGTGGTCAAGAGGGAGAAGCTAAACAAGCTTTCTTCCAGATGATGAGTGAGTGGTTCACTCAATTCGTAAGAAATAACCTGACTGTTTCACAACCCCCGCCCCCGGTTAATCCCCCTAAGACTACAGTTATGCCACCAATTATGCATCCGAATCTGTTGAATAAGCCTCCTGTTGATAAGATTCGTAAGTATGGGGCAGAAGAATTTTGGGCTACTAAAGATGATGATGTTGAAAAGGCTGAGTTCTGGATTGAAAGCACGATCCGGGTATTTGATGAAATGTCTGACTCCCGAAGAATGCATAAAATGTGTTGTATCATTACTCCGAGATGCAGCTTATCAATGGTGGAAAACTCTGATTTCTATTGTTCCGGGAGAGTGAGTTACATGGGATTTCTTTCAGATAAAGTTCCAAAAGAAATATATTAGTGAAAGATTCGTTGATCAGAAACGGAAGGAATTTCTGGAACTTAAACTGGGCCAAATGACTGTTTCTGAGTATGAACGAGAATTCGTGAGACTAAGTCAGTATGCCCAGGAATGTGTATCTTCTGAAGCTATAATGTGCAAGAGATTAGAAGATGGTCTTAATGAAGACATTCATTTGCTAGTCGGGATTTGGAAATAAAAGAGTTTTTTGTACTTGTTGATAGAGCTTGCAAGGCTGAAGCACTCGGGAAAGATAAGAGAAAAGCTGAGTCTAAAGCTCGAGATGTGAAAAAGAGATTTCAGAGTAAATCATTTCAGTCTGCTCCAAAAAGATTCAGAGATAACCAAAGTCATTTCAGAGATAACGTGGGATATTCAAATAGAAATCAATCAAGACCGCAAATGAGTTCTAAAACCCCAGAAACTTCAGTGGCTAGTGTTGGAAATGTTCGATCTGAATGACCTGAATGTAAACATTGTAGAAAAAGGCATCCGGGAAGCTGTAGATTAAATGACAGAGCTTGCTTCAGATGTGGATCACTTGATCATTTTATTCGTGATTACCCTGAGTCTGTCGAGCCAGAAACTGTTCAGAATTTGAGGTCTGATAATACACCTGCGAGAGGTAGACGATCGAAGAATGTAAGAAATGTTATGGTAGTCAGAGAACTACGAGAGACAATACTGTTAGATCTGAAGCTAGAGCGCTAGCCAGAGCGTACGCTATCGGAGCTCGAGAAGAAACTTCATCGCCAGATGTTATAACTGGTACTTTTACTCTTTATGATACTTCTGTGATTGCTTTGAAAGACCTTGGTTTTACGCATTCATATATATACATGAATTTAGTATTCAGCAAGACTTTGCCTATAGAGTCTACTGAGTTTACTATAAAAGTATTGAACCCCTTAGGTAAAAGTGTCCTAGTTGACAAAGTATGCAAGAACTGTCCGTTAATGTTTCGAGATATCTGTTTCCTTGCTGATCTGATATTTTTGCCATTTGATGAATTTGATATTATTTTGGGTATGGATTGGTTGTTTATGCATGATGCTGTTATGAACTGCAAAAGCAAAACTATAGATTTGAGATGTCCGAGTAACGAGATTGTACGGGTTGAGTCTGATGATTTAAATGATTTGCCTGCTATGATATCTATTTTAAAAGCTCGGAGATATGTGAAAAAGGGATATGAGGCATCTTTTGCTTATGTGATCAACACGAAAGTGTCTGAAAAGAAAGTTGAGTCAGTGCCTGTTGTCTGTGAGTTTTCTAATGTGTTCCTCAAAAAATTACCAGGTTTACCTCTGATTCATGAAGTTGAGTTCGGTATTGAGTTGTTACCTGGTACTACACCTATTTTGATAGCTCCGTATAGAATGGCACCAACAGAATTGAAAGAGTTGAAGTCACAGTTGCAAGAATTGACTGATAGAGGGTTTGCTAGACCGAGCTTTTCACCTTGGGGTGCTCCTGTTCTGTTTGTGAAAAAGAAAGATGGCGCGATGAGAATGTGCATCGAGTACCGTCAGTTGAATAAGGTGACAATAAAGAATAAATATACGTTAACTAGAATTGATGACTTATTTGATCAGACTGTGTTTTCCACGATTGATTTGAGATTGGGATATTACCAGTTGAGAGTGAAAGATTCAGACATTCCGAAGACTGCTTTTAGAACGAGGTACGGGCATTATGAATTTTTAGTTATGCCATTTGGACTAACCAATGCTCCTGCTATTTTTATGGATTTGATGAACAGAATTTTCAAACCGTACCTAGACTGATTTGTTGTGGTATTCATAGATGACATATTGATTTATTAACGTGACAAAAATGAGCATGCAGAACACTTAAGAATAGTGTTGTAAACTTTGAAAGATAAGCAATTGTATGCGAAATTCAGCAAATGTGAATTCTGGTTGCACGAGGTTAGTTTTCTTGGGCATATTGTGTAAGCTTCTGGAATCTGAGTGGATCCGAGTAAGATTTCTACTATTCTGAATTGGAAACCTCCGAGAAATGTATTTGAAGTCCACAGTTTTCTGGGTTTAGCTGGTTATTACCGCAGATTTGTAAAAGGCTTTTCAACAATAGCTACTCCATTGACAAGATTACTTCAGAAAGATGTCAGATTTGAATGGTCTGATAAATGTCAAAGAAGTTTTGATCAGTTGAAAACTCGTTATGAAGCTCGGCTGTTAAAGGTGCAGTGAACGAATCGGGTAAACAATTTGTTGTATATAGTGATGCTTCGTTAAATGGTCTGGGATGTGTTTTGATGCAGGAAGGCAAAGTTGTAGCCTATGCTTCGAGACAATTGAAGCCTCATGAGAAGAATTATCCGATTCACGACCTTGAGCTTGCTGCGATTGTGTTTGCACTTAAGATGTGGCGTCATTATCTGGATGGTGAGAAATGTCACGTGTTTTCAGATCATAAAAGTTTGAAATATCTAATGACTGAGAAAGATTTGAACTTGCATCAGAGAAGATGGCTTGAGTTGTTAAAAGATTACGAGCTCGTGATAGATTATCATCCGGGTAAAGCGAATGTTGTTGCAGATGCTCTGAGTAGAAAATCATTATTTGCACTACACGCTCTGAATGCTCAGTTAGATTTGACGGATAACATTTCTGTGATAACTGAATTAAAAGCCAAACCGTTGTTCTCACAACAGATATGTGATGCTCAGAAATATGATAATGAATTGCTAGAAAAGCGAGCTCAGTGTGAAATGAAGTCCGAATCTAAATTTCAAATTGTTGATGATTGTTTGTGTAACACCCCAAACCCGTATCTGTCGCCAGATTAGAGTTACGAGGCATCATCGTATAAAACACATTTCAGCACAATTATTCATCTCCTTTCATGCACCAAAGAATAACGATACATTTATACCATTATCAAACTTGAATATCCATAATTCAATTATTTTAATTTAAAATACATGAATCATAATTCTAATTCGAATCAATTATACGTTACTAATCATGTATCACAATTAAACACATTTAAAGATTCTTTTACTAATCAATTCAAACATACATCAAAACTCAATTAAACATGTTCCATAATTACCAAATTCGAACCAATACATAAACAACTTAATATCCAATCACATATATGACATTATCGTACATACCTTTGAAATCATTATATTATATGAATTTACCCTAAAAGCTCTTTTCTATGTATATTTACCAAATCAGTAGTAACCTATTCCATTAATTAAGTCATGACAATATAATTTCACATGGTACGTATGTTTGTCTATGTTTAAACATCCACACGAAATAATAGGCATGCATATAAAATACACATGAACAAGCATATTCATTTAACTGCATATAATTATGATTATCACAAATTTTAAACACTATTACCAAAGAAAATCATACCAAAGTACTTATCTATCATATACCAAATTATTTAATCACTAATATAGCATATTTTCAACTCAAATTAAACCTAACATTTTGATCTTTCATTATCGAACCTTAAACAAAGCATATCGACCAAAACAATCATACAACATATCCATTATTTACCTTCATCAACCGTAACTATATAACCAATCGTTCAAGCATAATAAAGGTGCATACATTGCCATTACAAACCGAATCAGAATATCTTATACACATTCATACATATAATTTTCCTTTTATCAAATTTCTAATCCAAATTATGGATAACTTTAGCTTCCAACATTCATACACATACTTCATTATATATATATATATAAATATCACATAACCAAAATCATTTAAACTTAACATCATTTATTCTTCCTAAATAAATAAAGCATATATCATTTACCTTATTGCCAAAACACATAATTCGTCTATCATTAGCATAGCATATTAAACAAATTACACATAAACTCACCTTAACCGAGATCATATACACAAACATAAACATAGAAACCATATTTTGCATATAATAAGTCAAAGGCAAGTTGCTAAGCCAAACATATCAAGCACTTAACCAAGTACACATAAAACCGAACTTAAACATAGTGATCAAGCCATTTTCGCATGGCTATATATATACATGTTCCAAAATCAAACATTCCATCTATGCTATACATGCCATAAGCCCAAATTCAACTTAGTAAAATACTGAAAAACTGTCGATAGTGTGAGTAGTCTTGCTGACGATCCCCGAACTCGTAACATATATCCAAATCTATAAACAGAAATAAACAAGAATACACACAGAGTAAGCTATTTAAGCTTAGTAAGTCATAAGCAATTATATATTTACCAACTACTATAAATTAACACTAAGTTAGCAAAACCGAATATACATGTTCTCAAATACAAGGTTATCATATTATAGCACATATAGATTACCAAAACTAAATACAAATATTCTCACATAGCAAAACACTTATCTTTACCTACTTAAGAAGGTAAAGCTTATCAATGTACATCAATGATTTAATATATTTATTCACATATATACAACCGGATATCAATTTACCATGTACATATAAGAAAATCCCCCATAAGAGAATGTGTCCATGTATATATAAATAGATATATATACATCTATCAAGTAATCTCATCTTCGTATATGAATAACATCTACTCAATATCATTTTATCCACATATCCAAGATGCCGAAAATACAAACACATTATCTATCAACTTACTTATTCGATAAACATCACATATAACATGTACTTATGTAAATACATACCTTATGGTCGAATCTCAAAGACACAGCCCAAAATCAAATTCCAATGTATTATATTCATTATTTGTAAAACCGAATGCACACATTAAAATCTTACAAATATTCCTCAACTATATCACATATTACTAGTATCGAATAATAATATATCAACTTACCTTATTCCTTGCAACTATGAGGCTTATACGTACCTGAATATTTAGCTTATTTGCTGTAATTAAATTCCACATTGATAATATAATCCACGAATCCTCTGTTTATAATAAATCACCGGCATTAAGCTTGCTAAGCAACAAAGCCTAAAACACACATCGGCACTACGCCTGCTAGACTTGAGGTCTGAAAGTTAATCACCGGCATTTAGCCTGCTAGGCAATAAGCCCGATACACTTCACCGGCACAAGGCCTGCTAGGCAATAAGCCTGATACACTTCACCGGCATAAGGCCTGCTAGGCCCGAAGCCCGAGTATCAATATAATTAAACCATTTCATACACATTACATATTACCAATATCACATATCACACATAATTCAATTACTATGACATATCAAATTCAAATAAATTTAACTACATTTCATTATTAAAATCACTTATCATATTCGACTTTGGCCTATTTCACACTTATAAATTCATAATTCAACATGTAATCAAGGTTGTAACCAATATTAACGATATTAAATTGCTTAAAGACTTACCTCGGATATCTTCGGACAACAAAAACTGGATATTCGACTATTTCCGCTTTTCCCCGATCCAAGTCTGTTTTCTTTTGTTCTTGATCTAAACACGTTCAAATTAAGCTCATTCAAACACATTTCTATTCAATTTAGTCCTAAAACACATAAATGGGTAAATTACCACTTTGCCCCTAATATTTCACACTTTTACAATTTAGTCCTTATTACACAAGACGCAAAATACACAAACTTTCTCATTACCCATGCTTGGCCGAATATTACCTATGTTTATACAAGTCCATAAATTTCATTTATTTCACATTTTAGTCCTTCAAAAATTTATTTTCACAATTTAGCCCTAATTAGCTAAATTCATCAAAAAATTCAAGAACAAAGTATGTCTATCTAGCTCATATCTTTCATTTAACACCAAAAATCATCGAAAAGCTTGAATTATCATCAATGGCATATCACACAAACATATCAATTCACAAAATTAAAGCATGGGTTTTGTACATTTCATAGCAACGATCTTAAAAACGTAAAAATTATTAAAAATCGAGCTAGAACTCACCTTGAATCAAGCTTGATGAATGCCGAATTCAAGAAGAACTTAAACCTTTTTTTCTTTTCTTATTTTCGGTGAAGATGAATATGGCTTTCTAAATGTTATATTTGTTTTATTATAATAACATTAGTTTATAATATTATAAATTTTAATATTATGAAATTAACATATAATAACATTTAATGATCACATGTTGCCGTCCACTATACACAAAATTTTGGCTTATTTGCCACATAAATCCACATGAAAAAGGAAACAATTCAATTTAGCCACTTAATTAAATAAATGGCTACTTTTAACACTTACACGATTTAGTCCTTTTTATTAAATTAAACACACAAACAGTCAAATTTTTATACGAAACTTTCACACATACTAATTCACATTTAACTAACACAGAAAATAATATTTAAAAATTTTCTGACTCAGTTTCGTGGTCCCGAAACCACTATTCTGATTAGGGTCAAATTCAGACTGTTACAATTCTCCCCCTTTAGGGATTTTCGTCCCCGAAAATCTTACCGTTAAACAGAGTCGGATATTGTTGCCTCGTCAAATCCTCAGGCTCCCACGTAGCCTCTTCTATTCCATGTCGATTCCATAATACTTTTACTAACGGAATTTTCTTGTTTCTCAACTCTTTTACTTCACGAGCTAAGATACGGATCAGTTCTTCCTCGTACATCATTTCTGATCGGATTTCAATCTCAGATGGGGAAATCACATGTGACGGATCAGATCGATATCTACGAAGCATCGAAACATGAAATACATTGTGTATCTTTTCTAGTTCAGAGGGCAACCTTAATCTATAAGCAACAGGCTCGACACGTTCAATAATCTCATACGAACTGGAACAAAGTAAGCTGATTTAGTTAGTCTATCCACTATAACCCAAATTGCATCTTTCTTACTCGGTGCCATAGGCAAGCCAGATACAAAATCCATAGTAATTCTATCCCATTTCCATTCAGGTATCATGATTGGCTAAAGTAACCCAGAAGGCACCTGATGTTCAACCTTTACTTGTTGACAAACTAAGCATTTCGAGACAAATTTAGATATATCCCGTTTCATACCAGACCACCAATAGAACTGTTTCAGATCGTTATACATTTTTGTGCTACCCGGATGAATAGTTAATCGGCCACTGTGAGCTTCATTCAATAATGTCTGAATCAGATCCGAATAATTCAGAACACATATTCGACCTTTGAACTTCAAGCAGTCATTCTCATCCATTCGAAACTCTGATTGACATTGTTTTCACACTGAACTCGTCTTGCCAACAAATCTTTATCAACTTTCTGAGCATCACAAACTTGTTGAATAAACAACGGCCTTGTTTTTAATTCGGCTACTACCGAACCATCATCAGACATATTCAGATATGCGTTCAACGCACGAAGAGAAAATAATGACTTCCGGCTTAAAGCATCCACAACAACATTAGCTTTCCCCGGATGATAGTCAATCACTAACTCGTAATCTTTCAACAGTTCTAACCACCTGCATTGTCTCAGGTTCAAATCTCTCTGAGTCATCAAATACTTCAAACTCTTGTGATTTAAATACAAATGACATTTCTCACCAAATAGATAATGACCCCAAATCTTTAACGCGAACACAATGGCTGCGAGCTGAAAATAATGTGTCAGGTAATTTCTTTCGTGTGACTTCAGTTGTCTCGAAGCATATGCTATGACTTTGCCTTCATTTACTGAATTTCGTATATAACTGTTTATCTCACAAAGTTTGTAACACAAAAATCTCAGATGTTCAGAACGCTCGGTTCCATCACGAAAATAGATCAAAATGTCGTCTATGAATAATACCACAAACCGATCAAGATACTATCTGAAGATTCGATTCATCAAATCCATAAAATAGTAGGTGCATTAGTAAGTCCAAAAGACATAACCAGAAACTCATAGTGCCCGTACCTCGTTTCTGAAACATACATCAGAGTCTTTAGGAATACAAATTCTTCTTTCAAACCATCCTTCAATTCATACATGCACATTAAAAGTTTGTTTCCAATTCATAGGTAAATTCAAACACATGTATCCCAATTAACTTTTCAATCAAATAATTCTAATCATATTAACTACTGAATCAGTCTTTTCAAAGAAATCTTTCTTCTCATTAGAAGGATGACCCCAGTAATATCTTTATACAAATTAGTCTTGATCTTCTATCATTTTCACTTTTATCACTGTCAAACTTTCACGAGAACTAGGAAAGAGTTTATAATAAATTTGTCTCATACATTTATCATTGAAAATCCGAATTATACTATAATCACCTTAACCAAATAGAAATAATTGAACTTTATTAGGAACAATGTCCCAATCCTATAATGAGTATTATCCCAGCTGTTAATGAAGAATCTGAACATAGAAAGGAATCAAATATGATTTAGATAGCAACCATTGTAGAATCACATCTTCTATAATTCTGAAGAAGGTACCATTGTATTATCACATTTCAAGCCAGAAATTATAATTGCAATAGACATAGTATTCTCTGTCAAATAGAAATCTCTTGCAGATATTCACATGGAATCATAAAAATACCGTAACAGAAAAATTTCAACATTTGGAGTTGCACAGAATATCTGAAAATTACAACTCATATAAAATAATATTTTTTCCGATAAAATCCCAGAAATATCCAGAAAGATCAATGTCGCTCATAAATACTGAAACCCACAGTAATAGAAGTGATATAATCTTTACATATTTTCAATAGAGAAATAACCAATAGGAACAGAATTTTAGTCTCATACAAATTTTACCATCTACTTTCATATCCACACCATGGAATAAATTTTCAAAAGAAGACATAACAGTGTCAAATATAACCCCAAATAGATCAACGATATCTTTGTCTATTAATATGTTTAGCTACTGTTCTTATACGATAAAACTTTCTTTTAAAATTTAAATAATCATATACTACGAGGATAATTATACACACAAAATGTCCAAATGGAATCATAATAACTGCCCGACTATAACCATTGCATTTAACCATCAATAGAATTCAAACATCAATCCATTGTCTAATTCTGTCATCAGTATCCCATCACTAACAAAAATCAATTCAGGAAAGCTTTCAGTTAATATTTTATTTAGATAACATACCTGAATAAGTCATTTGATCGGAGTTAACTTCTTCTTTAACAGTGACTTTGGAAAATCTGAATTGTCTTCAGAACTACCCAATATCTCTTTTAATACTCTCTTCATTTGCTGATTCCTTCTCTTTTCTGACCATATTACTAATCTTCCAAGCACGGATTTTCTAGAACTTCACATTAGTGAGCTTATTCATTCCAACTCTTATAATAAAATTGCAACATTTTTCTGACAAGGGGGTGAGGGTAGTAGAGCCTCAAATTTAACTCTCACATATTTGCACATAATACATACTATCACGAATAGTCAGTTCATTACTAATTTCACATTCTCAAATCATTTAACATACCTTTTCTTTAAATCACTTTTATTATTATCACATTGTTCATATGCCAACTCAAATCACCATTAAAAAAAAATCATAGCATTTCAGATAGCAATCATAACTCAAATATCATATCTCATATGCTCATGTAATTACCATATTTATCAATAACAACCTGTCATATAATTTGATTCTTACCTTTATGAGTCTCAACTCATCATCAACACATCTCCATTCAATTATTTAAATATTTATTTCTGTACCATCTGAATTAGCTCAATTGGAAATCTTATCTATGTCATCAAAAAGTTCTTCGTTAGAGTCGGGAGATATCACACTATTACAGATTTAATATGGCATGTATAGCTAGACTCACATAAGCTATGATAGTCCTAGAACCGACTAAACCATAACTCTGATACCAATCAAATGTAACACCCCAAACCCGTATCTGTCGCCAGATTAGGGTTACGAGGCATCGCCGTATAAAACACAGTTCAGCACAATTATTCATCACCTTTCATGCACCAAAGAATAACGATACATTTTTATCTTTATCAAACTTGAATATCCATAATTCAATTATTTTAATTTAAAATACATGAATCATAATTCTAATTCGAATCAATTATACCTTACTAATCATGTATCACAATTAAACACATTTAAAGATTCTTTTACTAATCAATTCGAACATACATCAAAACTCAATTAAACATGTTCCATAATTACCAAATTCGAACCAATACATAAACAACTTAATATCCAATCACATATATGACATTATCGTACATACCTTTGAAATCATTATATTATATGAATTTACCCTAAAAGCTCTTTTCTATGTATATTTACCAAATCAGTAGTAACCTATTCCATTAATTAAGTCATGACAATATAATTTCACATGGTACGTATGTTTGTCTATGTTTAAACATCCACACGGAATAATAGGCATGCATATAAAATACACATGAACAAGCATATTCATTTAACTGCATATAATTATGATTATCACAAATTTTAAACACTATTACCAAAGAAAATCATACCAAAGTACTTATCTATCATATACCAAATTATTTAATCACTAATATGGCATATTTTCAACTCAAATTAAACCTAACATTTTGATCTTTCATTATCGAACCTTAAACAAAGCATATCGACCAAAACAATCATACAACATATTCATTATATACCTTCATCAACCATACCTATATAACCAATCGTTCAAGCATAATAAAGGTGCATACATCGCCATTACAAACCAAATCAGAATATCCTATACACATTCATACATATAATTTTCCTTTTATCAAATTTCTAATCCCAATTATGGATAACTTTAGCTTCCAACATTTATACACATACTTCATTATATATATCACATAACCAAAATCTTTTAAACTTAACATCATTTATTCTTACAAATTACATCAAGCATATATCATTTACCTTATTGCCAAAACACATAATTCGTCTATCATTAGCAAAGCATATTAAACAAATTAAACATAAACTCACCTTAACCGAGATCATATACACAAACATAAACATAGAAACCATATTTTGCATATAATAAGTCAAAGGAAATTTACTAAGCCAAACATATCAAGCACTTAACCAAGTACACATAAAACCGAACTTAAACATAGTGATCAAGCCGTTTTAACATGACTATATATATACATGTTCCAAAATCAAACATTCCATCTATGCTATACATGCCATAAGCCCAAATTCAACTTAGTAAAATACCGAAAAACTGTCGATAGTGTGAGTAGTCTTGCTGACGATCCCCGAACTCGTAACATATATCCAAATCTATAAATAGAAATAAACAAGAATACACACAGAGTAAGCTATTTAAGCTTAGTAAGTCATAAGCAATTATATATTTACCAACTATTATAAATTAACACTAAGTTAGCAAAACCGAATATACATGTTCTCAAATACAAGGTTATCATATTATAGCACATATGGATTACCAAAACCGAATACAAATATTCTCACATAGCAAAACACTTATCTTTACCTACTTAAGAAGGTAAAGCTTATCAATGTACATCAACGATTTAATATATTTATTCACATATATACAACCGGATATCAATTTACCATGTACATATAAGAAAAACCCCCATAACAGAATGTGTCCATGTATATATGTATATATATATATACATCTATCAAGTAATCTCATCTTCGTATATGAATAACATCTACTCAATATCATTTTATCCACATATCCAAGATGCCGAAAATACAAACACATTATCTATCAACTTACTTATTCGATAAACATCACATATAACATGTACTTATGTAACACCCCAAAACCCGGCCCAGGAGTCTTGACCGGATCTAGTGTGTCACTGCGGAAAACATTTGAAGACTGATTTCACTTTTGGGAAAAACATTAAAAATTTTGTCTTTAATAAAACATTGTGTGTTTAAAACTCCCAATAAAACTAAGTTGTTACAATTTCCCGGATTCAAACTTTTATAAACTTTAAAAATATGAGTTGCCAAAAATAAAAGCATTTCCAAATAATAATTTAATCGTCATCTAGCTTAAACATAATAAAAATGCTCAAATACTTTAACTGAGCCTTAGTACAATAAATAATTAATCAAGGTACTTCATAATAAAATTTCATAACATAATTAAAACATCTTCTGCATGGGCCACCTCGTATCCACTCCAACCCGGTCCAATCACCACGACTCGTCTGCGATGTTTAATAAAAATTGGGTGAGTCATACAGACTCAGTGTGTAATTAATCCACTGAATTCCACCCACATGTCAAACCACATATCAACCCATATAAAAAATAACAAGATAACATATTCACATAACAACACATTCTGGGCTTGGCCCATATTCATATCACTTATTAGGTAACAGGGTAATTAACCGCATAATTTCCACATATCGGGCTTAGCCCATTTCCACACTGATCCACATTCATATACTGGGTTTGGCCCTTTTCACATTAATCCACATATCAATTGGGCTTGGCCCATTTTCACATCAAATACTCATATCAGATACAATATGCAAAGTGCACCCAACCCAGCCTAGGATCCATCCGTTACACCTACCTTAGCAGACCTACTGCCCAAGGCCGTGGCTAATCCACCAATCACCTAAGTGACCCCACCTAATGTCCATCCATTACACCTACCTTAGCAGACCTACTGCTCAAGGCCGTGGCTAATCCACCGATCACCTAAGTGACCCCACATATCTGTATCCACGAGGTGACTCGAGGTCATCCTCTATCGACGGTGATGCACATAGCTATCATCCGCCAGGAGGTAGCACATAGCCAACACTCCACCTTGATGGAGCACCTAGCTAACATCAAGCGCCAATGTAGCACAAGGCTAACATCAGACCACATACATAATGTACACCCTGTCTTTCCTTCATATCCATAACCCATCCCATGCACATGCAACATATGATAGTGTCATAATATAATAATGCATGTATATGTTAATCAGCATAGTATCATATTTTCATTGGCACATTCACATATACACATAATAATCACATTACGTCAGGTTTGAGACAGACCTGATTATCAACATACCCCTTAAGGGTATCCACTTCATAAATTGCCAATGCACTTATTAGCACATACATATAACACATGCAAATATCACATAAACCCGAAAAATGGTGGGTTAATCACACACCTGCCTATTAGCGAAATCCCGAACTACTCGAATCTAACACGATCTCGAAATGTGGTTCTTCCTTCTCCCTAAATGCCGATTCGGTCTCCTACCAAATCCCAAATCACACTTTGAGTAATCGGCCATACACTGGTACCTACAAATAATCAGCCTTCGGCTATTGAACGAATACGGAGTAGATCTAAGCTTACTAAGTATCCTTACCGAAACGATC
The DNA here is from genome assembly GCA_025503065.1 of Gossypium bickii. Taxonomy (NCBI): domain Eukaryota; kingdom Viridiplantae; phylum Streptophyta; class Magnoliopsida; order Malvales; family Malvaceae; genus Gossypium; species Gossypium bickii. The sequence continues at coordinate 25,122,756 of CP106714.1, read as the reverse complement.
TAGAATCCCGAAGCCTCTGTTACCTCTGTCGATCAGCCCCTAAAATCATAATACACAATTGGTCACCACTTAAACCCATAATATGGTCTATGGCCGAAAGTCCTAAATCACTTACCTTGTTTATCCAAAACCCGAATACTTGCTTGCTTCTGAAGTTATCGAAATCCCTATTAACCACTGTTAGAATCGGCTTAATACATAATCTAGGAAAATGGCCCTTGGCCGAATATTATAGTTGCTTACCTTGAATGCTTTAAATCCCGAGAGTCTCCTTACTGCTCCTAACGTTGGCACCACACGTTTGAAGAGACTAGAAGAGAGTGGTCAACAGCACCTTTCTTGGAGATTCGGCTTTTAAGAATGATATCAAAGGGATATTTTCGGCTTCTAACACTTGTGATAAGGAATAGAGAATGTAGGACTTAAAAGATTCGGCTAAGGCTCCTGAATGAAGTTGAAATATTCGGCAATGGCAACTTTAAGGGAGATTTCGGTTTAAGCAAGATAAAAGAAAAGAAAGAGATGTGAAAGGAGAAAGAAAATAAATGCACAAATATTGCTAACTTTCAGCTTTTGTCAAAGGGAAATAGGGTGCATACATAAAGATGAAAAGAGAGTTCGAAAGAAAGAATACTCAAGAAAGAAAAAGAGTTGAAAAAGAACATCTAAACCCCTTATAAAGAATTCGGCTACTTCCCCTTACCTTCATGGCCGAATTTACCACCACCAAAGAGACCCACATTCGGCCACTACCCCAACTCCTTATCATATCCCTCTTATTTCTCTTTTATCCCCTTAACAAATAAAATAAAATAATCCATCACATTATCCTTATCTTCCTATTTAAAATAAATAAAATAAAACCATACTTATCCTACTCTTCAGCCGAATTTTAATATAAAAGAAAAACAAGCTTATCTCATCTTTTTGGGGTCCACATGCCATCCATTACTTCCCTTCTCTCTTGACGCCAAAAGCCAAAATAAAAAAAAACACCCATTTGCTGCCCACGTGATTCGAACATGAGACCTGCTGGAGCTCCACAGATAACGCCCCAAGCCACTTTGCTGCTAGCTCTTTTGTGTCATAAACTTCCCACAATTCCTTTTAAAGCCTCCTTAGCCCAGTTTCCCCTTCTTAACGCAAGGAGCAAAAATAAAAACACACTCCCATGATTCGAACCAAGGCCCTTGCCCATGGCGTCATCACCAAGGCCCTAAGTGGCGCCTTGCAGCCCACTTTTTACTGTGCTCACTTTCATGTCCAAAGACGCCTATATTCTTCCCTTAAGGCCTCCCTGGCCTTGCTCCCCTTCTTGAGGCAAAAAGAAAAGCCCTCAATGCAATTTCTACTGCTCGAACCTCCTCCCTCCTGACGCAAGCTCTCCTGCTCCTAAGTGGCGTCCCTTGCCCATTTGCCACACGGTTCCTTGTGTCTTAAACTCCCCAAAACTTTTCTTAAGGCCTCTTCGGCCTAGCTCCTCTTTTTAACTTAAAAGCCAATTATTTTCCAATGCATTTTCCCCATCTCCTAAGGTTCTCCAAACCTCCCAAACATATCCAAACACACACAGAAGGCCTGCTAACACTTGAATTATGCATCCAACGTATAACCCCAAATTTGGGATGTTACAACTTATGTAAATACATACCTTATGGCCAAATTTCAAAGACACGACCCAAAATCAAATTCCAATGTATTATATTCATTATTTGTAAAACCGAATGCACACATTAAAATCTTACAAATATTCCTCAACTATATCACATATTACTAGTATGGAATAGTAATATATCAACTTACCTTATTCCTTGAAACTATGAGGCTTATACGTACCTGAATATTTAGCTTATTTGCTGTAATTAAATTCCACATTGATAATATAATCCACGAATTCTCTGTTTATAATAAATCACCGGCATTAAGCCTGCTAAGCAACAAAGCCTGAAACACACACCCAAGACTAAACCTCGCTAGACACGAGAGGTCCAAATTTAATCATCGGCATTTAGCCTCTGCTAGGCAATAAGCCCGATACACTTCACCGGCACAAGGCCTGCTAGGCTCGAAGCCCGAGTATCAATATAATTAAACCATTTCATACACATTACATATTACCAATATCACATATCACACATAATTCATATTACTATCACATATCAAATTCAAATAAATTTAACTACATTTCATTATTAAAATCACTTATCATATTCGACTTTGGCCTATTTCACACTTATAAATTCATAATTCAACATGTAATCAAGGTTGTAACCAATATTAACGATATTAAATTGCTTAAAGACTTACCTCGGATATCTTCAGACGATAAAAACTGGATATTCGATTATTTCCGCTTTTCTCCGATCCAAGTTCGTTTTCTTTTGTTTTTGATCTAAATACGTTCAAATTAAGCTCATTCAAACACATTTCTATTCAATTTAGTGCTAAAACACATAAATGGGCAAATTACCATTTTGCCCTTAGTATTTCACACTTTTACAATTTAGTCCCTATTGCACAAAATGCAAAATACACAAAATTTCTCATTACCCCTGCTTGGTCGAATATTACCTATGTTCATACAAGTCCATAAATTTCATTTATTTCACATTTTCGTCCTTCAAAAATTTATTTTCACAATTTAGCCCTAATTAGCTAAATTCATCAAAAAATTCAAGAACAAAGTATGTCTATCTAGCTTATATCTTTCATTTAACACCAAAAATCATCGAAAAGCTTGAATTATCATCAATGGCATATCACACAAACATCATCAATTCACAAAATTAAAGTATGGGTCTTGTACATTTCATAGCAACAATCTTAAAAACGTAAAAATTATCAAAAACCGAGCTAGAACTCACCTTGAATCAAGCTTGATGAATGCCGAATTCAAGAAGAACTTAAACCTTTTTTTCTTTTCTTATTTTCGGTGAAGATGAGTATGGCTTTCTAAATGTTATATTTGTTTTATTATAATAACATTAGTTGATAATATTATAAATTTTAATATTATAAAATTAACATATAATAACATTTAATGATCACATGTTGCCGTCCACTATACACAAAATTTTGGCTTATTTGCCACATAAGTCCACATGAAAAAGGAAACAATTCAATTTAACCACTTAATTAAATAAATGGCTATTTTTACCACTTACGCGATTTAGTCCTTTTTATTAAATTAAACACACAAATAGTCAATTTTTTATACGAAACTTTCACACATACTAATTCACATTTAACTAACACAGAAAATAATATTTTAAAATTTTTCTGACTCGGTTTCGTGGTCCCGAAACCACTATTTCGATTAGGGTGAAATTCGGACTGTTACAGTTTGAGATTTCAAGATCGTATCTGTGTTCCGAGAAACCCAGAGTTGATTCAGTTGATTTTGAATGAAGCACATAATAGTCGTCTATCTGTTCATCCGGGGAGCACTAACATGTATCGAGATTTGAAACGACAGTACTGATGGTCTGGTATGAAACGGGACATTTCTAACTTTGACTTGAAATATTTAATCTATCAACAAGTGAAAGCCGAACATCAAGTTCTGTCTGGGTTGCTACAACCGATTCTAATTCCTGAATGGAAATAGGATAGAGTAACAATGGACTTTGTTCTGGTTTGCCTTAGACTCTGAGAAAGAAAAATGCTATATGGGTTGTAGTTGATCGACTGACGAAATCTACCCATTTCATTCCAGTAAGATCTGACTACTCACTTGACAGATTAGCTGAGCTTTATATTTTCGAGATTGTGAAATTGTACGGGGTGCCAATATCTATTGTGTCAGATAGAGATCCGAGGTTCACGTCGAGATTCTAGAAGAAACTGCAAGAAGCTTTGGGCACGAAATTACACTTCAGTACAGCTTTTCATCCGCAAACAGATGGTCAATCTGAACGAATTATTCAGATTCTTGAAGATATGTTGAGATGCTGTATACTTGAGTTTAATGGTTCGTGGGAATGATATTCGCCGTTGATCGAATTTGCGTGCATAATAATACGCTTTTTGATGAGTATTAAAATGGCACCTTATGAAGCTTTGTACAGACGTAAATGTCGTACACCTCTGTATTGGACTGAGCTTAGTGAAAATAAGTTTCACGGGGTTGATTTGATAAAAGACTCGGAACAAAAAGTGAAACTGATCCGAGATTGTTTGAAAGCAGCATCTGATCGTCAGAAGTCTTATGCAGACTTGAAACATAAAGATATAGAATTTGGAATCAACGACAAAGTATTTCTGAAAGTGTCTCCATGGAAGAAAGTGCTTCAATTCGGACGTAAAGGCAAATTAAGTCCGAGGTTTATCGAACCGTATGAGATCATTGAACGCGTCAAGCCTATTTCATATAGATTAAAGTTGCCCTCAGAGCTGGAAAAGATACACAACATATTTCATGTTTCAATGCTTCGTAGATATCGATCCGATCTGTCACATGTGATTGCCCCATCTGAAATTGAAATCCGATCTGATATGACATATGAAGAGCAGCTGATTCGTACTTAGCTCGTGAAGTGAAAGAGTTGAGAAATAAGAAAATTTCGTTAGTAAAAGTACTGTGGAATTGGACATGGGATAGAAGAGGCTACGTGAGAACCTGAAGATTCATTGAGACAGCAATATCTGAATCTGATTAATGGTAAGATTTTTGAGGACGAAAATCCCTAAGGGGGAGAATTGTAACAGTCCAATTTGTACCCTAGTCGAAACAGTGGTTTCGGGACCACAAATCCGAGTTCGTATAATATTTTAATATTATTTTCTATGCCATTGATATGTGACTAAACAGGTGGTAAATATCAGTAAGCTAATTTGTCCGTTTGAGTGTTTAATTTGACAAAAGGATTAAAATGCATTAAACGTGAATGTTGCTTACTATTTGTTGAAATGCTTAAGTGATGTGGCTTTTAAGTGTTAAGGACTTATGTAGCAATTTAGCCCCTATTTTGATTAGTGGATAGCATGGGTAATGAAATATGTATATATATATGTTTTTATATATGTATATATATTAAATTTTATAAATTAAAATTATATTAAATTTGTTTGATAAGTTATGTTTATTTTATAACAAAAGAAGCATGAGAAAGTGGCATTATTTCATCACTTTCTTGACGAAACTCAAAGAAAGAAAAAGAAAGCTTTGAAGCTTTGTATTTTCGGCAGTTCTAAGCTTAAATTCAAGGTATGTTTTAGTCGGTTTTCGATAATTTTTATGTTTTTGTAATCGTTGTGAGAGCTATCAAACCCATGTACTAATTTTGAGTATTGATGATGTTTGTATGAGATGCCATTGTTGATATGTTGAGTTTTGAAATAAGTTTAGTTGATAAATGAGAGATTTAAGCTTGATGAACAAGTTTTGTTCTTGAAGTTTTGATGAATTTAGCTAATTAGGGCTAAATTGAGAAAATAGAAAATTGAAGGACTAATTTGTAAATTTGATGAAAGATGCGGGCTTGTATGTGATGTTTATATATTCGGCTAAGCTTGGTTGTACATTAATTTTGTGAATTTGATGTTGAGAAAAATGGACTAAATTAATCAATTGTGCAAATATGAGGGTTAATTTGCAAATAGCCCTAAATGTGTTTCTTTGGATTGAATTGAATGAGTTAGTAAATAAAAGGGTTAATTTTGAATATGTTTAGATCAAGAACCAAGGAAAACGGACTTAGATCGTGGGAAAGCAAAAATAACCGAGTAGCCATTTTCATTCCGACATATCGAATCTGAGGTAAGTCACTATGCAAATAAATGTATATGTATGCATTTGTAATTGTTCATATGATTAATGATGATATTGAATGCTTATGAGAGGTTATGTATTTGAATTCCTAGATAAGTTCGGTATAGTGACTAAGTCTGAAAAGCCCCATACGAACCTAGAAATAGATAGGATTGGTTAAGTCCCGTCATAGATATTTGTTCTGTTTTTATCATGTAAGACCACGTCTGGGATGTTGGCATTGATTTGAGATTCGTGTAAGACCCTACCTGGGACAGTGGCATCAATATCTGATTATGTGTAAGACCACGTCTGGGACGTTGGCATCAATATGAGCTTTACGTATAAGACCACGTCTGGGACGTTGGCATCATTATGATCCTTACGTGTAAGACCATGTCTGGGACATCGACATCGTTTTGATTCGTGTAAGACCCTATCCGGGACAGTGGCATCGATATCTGAGTACATGTAAGACCTCATCTGGGACGATGGCATTGTATTATTATTGCAAGCTTCTGAGTATCCTACTAGATTCCTTATGGTTCAACGGGCAAGTTCGAGATACGAATGGCCAATTCGAGCTTTGATAGATTAAGTAAATGAATCTCTGATTCAGGTACATTGATTATACACTAATTGTGTATACAAGGTAAATATCTATGTGATCTTACTATGATGTTATGTATATGGAAATGATGATACAATATGTTGAGTTTGATTCGATGAATTATGTGCATACATGATATGTGATTAGGAATTTGGTAAGTGATGGTTAAGCAAACAAGTTTAAGAAAGAATGAGACGATTTATATCATGGGAACCAAATCGGTCATTTTATTGAATTGGTTATGTACAATTCATGCTAAGTTTGTTTGTATATTGACTTACTAAGCTTTTGGAAAGCTTACTCTATGTGCGTTTTCTTTGTTTTATAGGTCGTCAAAGCTACTATAGGCTCGGGACCTTCACGGATCGTCATCACACTACTAAATTTATTTTGGTACACTTTGAAAATGTATATATGGGTAGATATGGCATGTATAGGCTAGTTCTTGATATGAATTGTTATGTGAACTTAGCCATGTGATTTGGCTAGTTATGTTTTGGTTATATGCATTAAGAACTATGTTATGTGAAGTATGTTTTGGCTTGATGATTTGGTAAGTTTTTAGGTAAGCAAATGAATGAATTATGCTTGTGATGATATGAGTTTTAGTCTTTGTAATTGTCATGGTTGGAATTGATATTGAATGCATGGTTTGAATGACTTTTGGTATGTTTTTGGTGGTTAAATGTGCATGAGATGCCTTGGTAAATATGGCTTGTAGGGTTGGCCCTTATGGGTGGCATTTTGGCCTTGTAAATGACCTATAATGTCACACGATTGAGGCGCACGGGCATGCCTAAAGACCATGGGTGAATAGTAGGATGTAGCTTGGTAGCACACGGCCTCGACACGGGGGTGTCAGCTAGCCGTGGTGTACAAGTCAGTAGCTAGCTAAGAGTACACGACCATGGCACACGGGCGTGGTGGGGAAGTGAGTAATGGCCTAGTAGCACACGGCCATGGCACACAGGCGTGCCTAGTGACCGTGGAGATATAGTCAGTATATGGACACGGGTAGACACACGGGGGTGTCTAGAAGCCGTGGAGGGCACACGGTCTCCTTCCACGGGTGTGTAACCCCTGAATCTTAGAAAAGTTTCAAATTTTCTATGGAATTTGTATGTGTTCCGGTTGAGTCCCGACTCGGGTTATAAGCATGTTTGAGGTCTTGTTGACCTTATTAAGGGACATTATGTTCGAGAATGACAAATGTATGTATGAATTTTTTGTAAATGCTTTCCGATCTATCTGGCAACGCTCCTAACCCTAATCCGGTGATGGACTCGGGATAGGGTGTTACACCATATTTTAGGCCTCGTAGGCCCTTATAAGGGACAATGTGATTGTATTAAATGATTTATGAGAATGAATGATTTATGTTTGATAAATGTACACATTTCACATTCCATTCAATGCATATGACCCTTAACTTTTCATTAATTACACATTTTCCCTAAAGTTTTACAACTTTTTCAATTTAGTCTTCTAACTCGAAAATCATCAAATTAACCATTTTCTAAGAATCAAGTTACAGCCGAATATACTAGGCCCTTTAACAGTCCATATTATACACCAAATTCATTATCAAACCTTGAAATTTTGACATTTTAATAATTCAATCCTTAAACCAAAATCTAACAAAAATCACTTCACAAAACAATCAAATACCACAATCAAAGCTTCAAACACATAGCTACCATAAAAAACATTCAAGATTCATCAATGGCAACTTCTAAAGTTTTTAACAGACTCAAAAATGAAGGTTCGGGTTAGCTGGACCTAGTTGCAACGATCTCAAAAACATAAAAATTACAAGAAACATGTTTAAAAGGGACTTACATGCAAGAAATTATTGATGGCCGAACTTCAAATGTTAAAAATGGTGTTATTCCTCTTTCAAATTCGGCAGCCAAGTCATTTTAGGAAGATGTTTTATTTTTATTTTACTTAAATTTAATTACTAAATTGCAAATAATTACCATATAAGTCCTCCCTCATTGAAGTAATTAAACTATTTGATCATCTAAACACAATAAGTATAAAGTTTTGCATCTTTTTCAATTTAGTCATTTTTCTTTAATTAATTATCTAAATGATAAAATTTCTTAACAAAAATTTAATATGACTCTAATGACTTCGTGAATATTCTATAACTAATATTTACGAGTCAACACAACAGAAATTTGTGGTCCCAAAATCACTGTTCCCTCACCACTAAAAAACTAGCTACTACAATGGATGATGTTTTCAACAGCTTGAAAAGCTCTTCTACTACCCTTTTCCCAAATTTCAATCTTCCTTTTGTATTCTTTTTTTTTTTTGCCCATCCTCCCCCTCCAAAATTATGTCCATTCGACTCCTCATGTCCAACGTGGCAAGTTAACTGGCCACGTCCCCTATTCCGTTAGGCCTATAACTGAAAACTTTAATAGGTAACTGATTTGTTACTTTTCGATAACGTTAGTGATTGATTTGTTATTTTCCTAAAGTTTAGTGATTGAGTTGAAAGTTGGTTGGCTATTGGTGTAGTTTACCCAAAATTTAAATTGGTTGTAGCCTTAACTTCAAAAAGACCATTAAAATTTTTAATTAATACTGATACTTAAATTTTTCATAAAAAACATTAAAAATTTTGATTAGTCTGAGAAATTTTTGTGTGAATTTAAAGTTCACAGGAAAATTTTTCAACAATTTGATTCAATACAAAAAATTTATAGCTGTAGAAAGCCTAATCTTGAAATAATCTTAGATCGATTTGAGCCCAAACTAAAGATAGATTCGAACCAAAACTCAGATTTGTACTAAAAAGAGGTTAATAATTAATATAATTATATGATAATATTTAAAATAAAAATAAAATATAAAGGAATAAATTATAATTATTTAATTTTTGATAATACATTTTCTAAATATTATACAAGTAGATTAAAATTTGGTTAAGAATATAAGTAATTAATAATATTTTTATTTTAAATTATAAATCAAACTAGATTTAAAAAACATTAATTGTGAGCATAAAATATTTTTTTATGTAGCTATAAATGTATAATAAATATACAAAATTTAAATTTAAATAATTATATAATATAGTAATTTAATAATATAATAATCCAAATATAGTAAATTTAACTTTATAATCTTCACAAATGATTAAAAATAATTTATTATATAACACTAATAATATTAAATTATATCTCACCTACCGTTTTAGTGAAAGTCAAATCTTTATATAAAAAATATATTTAAAAAGTATTTATTGAATGAACTATAGTTGGAGTGGTAAAGGTCGTGGATACAAATTTTCATCAATCTCGAGTTTCACCCTTGAACTCTTGATTTTTATGCAACACTAATAATATAAATTAAAGAATTATTCTTTTACTTAATTAAATAATTTTAAACCATATTTATTTTTTTGATAATAACATTATTTATAACATAAAATTTAAATTTTAAAAAGTTATTTAACAATTAAACTAAAATACCATATTCAAAATATATATTAAAAAAGAGATAATTCAATATGTACCCCTATACTTTAATAAAATTATTATTGTGGTGGGCTTATTTACCAAAATATACCAAAAAAAAAATTTACGAAAATGGGCCAAAATCTGGAATATTTACGGAAAAGGGTCATTTCCCCCCAAAACCCGTCCACGTCAGCGCGTTTTGGGGGGATGCAGCAGGAAAGCGCGCACTTGAGGGCGCGCTTTGTGCCACATCAGCACAAAATGCGCTGACGATGACGCGCTTTGCTGATGTGGCACAAAGCGCGCCCCTTTCCTGCTACAACGGTTAGAAAAAAACCTATAAAACCCCTCCACCCTTTTATTTTTTTCACAACAAAGTCCTTATTCATTTTTCTCTCAACTTTCTCTCAAATTCTTCTCAAATTTCTCTTAAATTCCTTAAAACTTCCTCTCAAATTTCACAATAGTCCTTTAATATTTACAAAAAAAGTCCTTTTTTAAATTTTTTGAAATATATTTTTTTGATAAATTTTAAGATATTCGATCGTATTACCAATGGCCAGGCAATTAATCGTCTCCACGATAAACACATATCCGTCAATCAAATGCAAATGGTAAGTTTTAATTTTAATTTTTCAATACTATTTAATATTTTTTAGGTTTATGCAATTTTAATTAAAATTTATTTTATAATTTTTTAAACAGTGTGTAGATCGGGTGCTGCAATGCTATATTCGCAATATTCCTGGTCCGCCATCGCCGTTGATCGAGAATTACCTGCAGGAGGCGAGTTTTTGGCACGTGGCTACAATAGGCTGGGGGTGCAAGTTGGAGCCAAAGTTAATTAGTGCATTGATAGAGAGGTGGAGACCCGAGACGCACACTTTCCATCTTCCATGCGGAGAGTGTACTATTACTCTGGAAGACGTGCATTTGAAATTGGGATTGCCGGTGGATGGGTACGTAGTCACCGGGTCTGCAACTTCTGGTGATTGGGGAGCCGTATGCTACGAGCTTCTGGGTGCTATTCTAGATAACATTATCAGAGGTCGGATCGAGATGGGCTGGTTACGAGACACCTTCCCGGAGCTGGATAATAATTTGACCGAAATAGAAAGAATACGGTATGCTCGGGCATACATTCTTGAGATTATTGGAGGCTATCTAATGTCGGACCTGTCACGAAACCTCGTACACCTGAGATGGCTGCTAAAGCTCGTTGATTTTAGAGCAGTCGGTGAATTAAGTTAGGGGTCTGTCGTGCTATCAAAATTGTATCGGGAGATGTGCAGGGCGACGCGGTCGAGTAAAGCGAAAATCAGAGGTTGCCTATCACTACTACAGTCATGGGCACGGTTTTGATTTCCATTTTTACGTCCTCAAGTTCGACCACCCATATACATTCCCACTCATAATGAGGTAAATTTAATATTATATTTTACAATTATTAGGCAGATTTAAAGTATAATTGTATGCTAAAAATTTATTTAATTAGGTGGAACCATTCGGTGAGTTATGTTGGAATACCTACCGAGCTTGAAGATATACAACTTCTATTAGAGCAACGGTCGGAATCACAAGTAAGTATTAAATAAAATATATTTTCGTAATAAAACAATCGTTTCATATTTCGTATTTCGTATTTAGAATTTAGTATTTCATATTTAGTATTTAGTATTATGTATATAACTAATATTTTTATCATGTTAATATAGTTTCAATGGACACCATACGAGGATCCGGCAATTTGGGCAGTAATTCCGGAGGAGTTCTTTCAAAATCTGAATATTTGGCATGTGAAGGTCCCATTGATCAACTATGCCACTGTGGAGATGCACCAGTCAGATCGGGTTCTATGACAATTTGGATTCCGACAACCGATTCCCATGCCACCTGAAGTGCTCGATGATGAGCACAAAGTCGACTTACGGAAGTTACACACGGATTGACCAAGATTTTGGTCAGCATATATCGAAATGTGGGAGAACCAGTATGATTATATACATATTCGAGAACCGATCATCGTTCCTGAGTTAGCATGCGTGCCGGAATACATGTCACGGTTTAGGATCCATGGCAAGCCGTATTTATTGTCGGAAGAGGAGAGGCGACGGCAACTTCGTCAACAAAGGGACGACGAGGCCCTTTAAATCCAAGGAGAAGGGGTGATGAGACGGGACCATCAACAGTGCCGACACGGTCACCGGGCCCATCGACGGCGCCCACACAGTCACTGGGCCCAACACTTCAGCCGACGACATCGACATCACAGCCTTTGGCCTCTATGCCGGTGCGTACCTTAGCCCTTATATGTATTCTAACCCATACATGTTTCCTTTTCCTAGTCCCACTGCAGGTTGGAATGCATGGCCCGGTTCGAGTTCATTCCCGACTACTCCGACTGGCCAGCCGATCTTGAGGCCGCCATCGCATGAGGGATCACACGAGGCGCCGTCGGGGAGCTCTTCGTTTTACCAGTCTCCTTCGCCTTATGGGATTCAGACACCCCTGCCATGGTTTATGCAAACACCTCCGTAGTCGTTATTTTATCAAGGTGGGTCATCCTCCTAACACCCACAACCAGACCCACTACCGGAGGAACCAGAATCCCCGTCTGAGGTTCCACGACCCCCGTCGGAAGCTAGAAGAAGGAGGAATCCAGCGCGTAATTGCCGACCACCCCCGTGTGGCACTGATTCCGACCGGCACCAACATTGATTCCGACCGCCTTTTTTTTTAATTGTAATATAATTTTTTTATTTTTTAATAAAATAAAAGTTGTTTTTTATTTTTGTTTGTAATTTAATTTTAATATCCTTAATAAAATAAAAGTTGTTTATTTTTTTATTGTAATTTACTTTTAATATCTTTAATAAAATAAAAGTTGTTTATTATTTTGTAATTTAGTTTTAATATCTTTAATAAAATACAAGTTGTTTTTTATTTTTTTGTAATTTAATTTTAATATCTTTAATTAAATAAAGGTTGTTTTTTTATTTTTTTGTAATTCAATTTTAATATCTTTAATAAAATACAAGTTGTTTTTTATTTATTTTTTGTAATTTAATTTTAATATCTTTAATAAAATAGAAGTTGTTTATTTTTTTATTGTAATTTAATTTTAATACCTTTAATAAAATAAAAGTTTTTTTTTGTAATTTAATTTTAATATCTTTAATAAAATACAAGTTGTTTTTTTATATTTTTTTGTAATTTAATTTTAAAATCTTTAATAAAATACAAGTTGTTTTTTTGTAATTTAATTTTAATATCTTTAATAAAATAAAAGTTGTTTATTTTTTTTGTAATTTAATTTTAATAAAAGTCCAAGATTTGTGCTTTTATTGTAATTTAATTTTTATTTTTTGCAAATTAGTCCTTCTACAAAAGTTATATAGCAATATTGTTTATTTTTAATTTTATTTTATTGTTTATTTTTATTGTAATTTAATTTTGTTGTTTATTTTTATTGTAAATAGAATTTACATAGCCATATTGTTTATTTTTAATTTAATTTTATTGTTTATTTTTATTGTAATTTAATTTAATTGTTTATTTTTATTGTGAATAGAATTTACATAGCCACCAAGAGACAAAAAAGCTAAGAAGACTGTCAACTATTCCGATTTGGACATGAGCGAGATGTATGGCCTGGGTTCCTACACCATCCGCACAACCTACGTTGGTTGGCCGTTTCTCGGATATCCATATTGTTGTGTACTCTAGTCAAGTAAGGTCGACCTTTTGGTTTGCGCCTCAATTGTCTATCCAGCAATAGCTTATACGGTGCAAACGATACAGACGGCCACTTACGTTCATCTGGGACTGGTGGGAATACGTGTCTCCACACGTTGTACATGTTTTCTATTTTATACACTTCGTCGACATAGCTCATGGGATCAAGACGGAGATTCTGACAAGCCGCAAGTACATGAGTGCATGGGTAACGAAGTGCATCAAATATCCCACAGTCGCAGGTCCTATTTCTCAAGTGTACACGATATTACCCGCCAACAATACCTTGGTTCGATCTGTCAAACTCCGTCACACGAAACCATAGGTTGTCGCGATCGTGACACACTGTGTGCATGGTGTTGGCCCGTGCCTTCCCCTTGTTAATTTCTTGCAAGACCTTCGCTTACCATATATGGCCTTCTTGCATTTGAACTTTATAACTCACTACTCGCTTCGGAAATAGTGACGATAAACGAAAATATGTCTCTCGCACAACCGATGTTATCGGCAAATGACGCGTTCCTTTTAGAATAGAATTTTTGCATTCGGCCAGGTTTGAGGTCATATGACCATATCGTAGACCGCCAACGTATGCTTGTGTCCACTATTTGAAAGGAATATTGCATAGGTAGTTTGCGCCTTCTTCGTTAATTGATCACAAACACGCCAACATCTAGTGAAAACGGTCCTTATTGATCCCGTACCCTGCCAATATAACTTGATAGCGAATATTACATACCACTCTTCAATTAAGAATAAACGGAATATTACAAACGAAATTATATTAATAGATATTACATACCCATACTGGTCACTTGCCGTCGTTGAATTGTAGATTGATGTTGCTCGTGGTAGTTGGAGGCAACATGCCTTAGGCAATATCGATGGTGTGTGCGATGCCACAGGCTTCCCTGTCGCTCTATTGCGGCTAGTATTCCAGGGCCTCGATCCGATATAACGCATATATCAGGTTGGGGGCAGACATGCCTCCTTAACCTAGATAGGAAGAAATCCCAGTCATCAGCTGACTCCCCCGGTGTTATAGCAAACGCAATTGGAAGGATTCTCCCACTGCCGTCCTGTGCCACAGCTAGTAATAGCCGATGCGTATATCTACCATACATAAAGGTACCGTCAATTTGTACTAATGGCTTGCAGTATATAAACACGTCTCGTCATTGCTTAAATGTCCAGAAAAGACGCTTGAACACTACGCATCCACGGAGCAATCGACCATTGTAGTACGCCGGTTCTGTTTTAAGGTCTGTTATGCTACCTAGGACATATCTCTCCAGCACCTGACACCACTGCCACACTTCATTATATGAAGCGTCCCACCGACCATACAATTTTTCCAACGCCTTCTGCTTGGCTATCCAAGTCTTTCAGTAAGAGGGCGTGTACCCCAGTTGGTTACGAATATTGCCAATTAAGGTTGGTACTTAAGTCTTGGGATCGGCTTTCACCGTCGGTATTATTAAGTCAGCCAACATCTATGAATCCATCTTCGGATGATGTTGTGAAACACCTGTCAATGAAATACGTTAAATAATGCAACGTTACGTAATATTAGTATTATTCAAAACCATTGAACACATAGTGAAACTGTACCGGCAAGACATGTATGTGGACCTTTGTACTTTTTGATCTCCCACAAGACTGTCATTTTCCTAGACGAGGCCATGATTTTCCATGAACATGTACCGTCTTGCACTGCACACTTCACCCCGTACTTATCGATCTTGGATTTAACCACGTTGTAGTTAACCCTGTTCTTGATGTTGTATTGTTTCAATGCACCAAGAAAAACATTCTTGTTGGAAAACTCTTTACCAACTTCTAATTCACTCGAATCCAATGACGAACTTGTATGGTCACGCGTCCGGTGTGGTAGTTCAGGAACCTCCAATGCATCGTCTTGAGATAGATTGACATTATGTATGTGGGTTGGACGCGAGTACGTCCTGAATAGCGGATCTTTTTCTTCTTCATCTGAACCGCCCTCAACATCTTCAGGTACAGTTGGAACAGGCTCTGGTTCAGAAAATAATGCAACTTTTGCACCATCGGGCCCGAGCTCTCAAGGTGGATCCACATCAGACTCATCATCCGACCCACCATAATCTGCAACGAACGAGGGCCCCTCGCCGGTAGATGTCGTGGGGAGTACATTATCCCTCCTTAAACATATTTCGTAACGTTCCCAATCATATGTGGATTGCCAACCACGAGAAGTTGATGACATTCCCTAATACGTATTTCTATCATCGGACGTCGAAGGATGGATATGCATGTCCCATCCACCAACCGAGTGTCGTGCAGGGGTTATGTTTTCCATACTACCACCAAACACGGGCACTTCCGTAGTCTGCCTCCCACTAACAGAGTGTCGGCTTGGGGTCATGTATTCCCCTCGAATAGCAATAGATGTTGAGGTCGAAGGAATATCACTTAGCGATGAAAATTGTACATATACCTCAAGATATGGTGATCCACTGGCAAGATGAGTCTCCACCATTGCCTCAAAGCTTCGAGGACCTTTGATGTCAAATGAGTCACATCTCACCGGATCAATCGAAGCGCAAAATCTATATTTAATAGACTGAACTTTCATTGGCGTTGTTCCGAAGATTTTACGCCTAATTCTTTTGCAAAGTTCTATCACATCTATGTTCCGATTAAAACCCAGTCGCGTTGTGTTCTCCGATAAAAAACAACACCATTTTCGGGGTCACAAACCTCACCATCGTAGTAAATAATAGCATTAATACGTTCACTCATTTTTAGTTTATATGTTTCTTTTGCCTCAATTCTGTTATGCAGCCTGAGAATGATATTTGGCTGATTTATAGTCTAAGGATTGCCAGAGATTATTGTAGCAAAAGAGCGTCCACGTGGGAGCTCTTTTCAGTACTCTTGCTGACAGTGCATCCAGAGACTACTGTAGTAAAAGAGTGTCCACGTGAGAGCTCTTTTTAGTACTCTTGCTGACAATGCATCCTGCTTGAAGTGTTTTGGGCGCTATTTGTTTAGAAACGTCTTCTCAAAATTATTTTATTGGAGACTACTATAGCAAAAGAGCGTCCATGTGGGAGCTCTTTTCAGTACTCTTGCTGACAGCGCATCCTGCTTGAAGCGTTTTCGGCACTATTTGTTCAGAAAGGTCTTCTGAAAATTATTTTGCTAGATACATCTGTCAAAAAAATTCAAATAAATTTTATTTTGCTAACATATTTTCCCCAAAACCCTAAACATATTTTTACTAAACCCTAATTAACCCTATAATCTAGACCATTGATTTTCTCCTAAAAACCCTAAACTCAACGACCCTAAAAATCCTAAACCCTAGATCTAAAACCTCATACCTTAACACTAAAAACAGCTGAAAGGGCAGTCAGGGGGAAGGGGGCAAAAGTGCACCCTCAGCGACGCGCTTTCCTGCTGCATCCCCCAAAACGCACTGACGTGGACACGTTTTTGGGGGAAATGACCCTTTTCCATAAATATTCCAGATTTCGGCCCATTTCCGTAAATTTATTTTCGGTATATTTTGGTAAATAACCTATTGTGGTGCCTATATTTTCAATTTGTCTGACTTTATACCTATAATTTTGTTC
The DNA here is from genome assembly GCA_025503065.1 of Gossypium bickii. Taxonomy (NCBI): domain Eukaryota; kingdom Viridiplantae; phylum Streptophyta; class Magnoliopsida; order Malvales; family Malvaceae; genus Gossypium; species Gossypium bickii. The sequence goes on along the minus strand of CP106714.1, from coordinate 25,105,572 downwards.
CTTCGAACCTTTTGGTACTTGTGTCTAATAGTATTAAATTCTAACACGTATTGCCACGTGGCAAAACGGGCTAGAGGAAAAAAGCTAAAAAGCCAAGGAAGAGGGGCTTCTATAAAAATTTCCGTTTTCTTTTCTTTTAAATATCAAAATTATTAAATAAAATTTTTTATTGTAATAAAATTTAATTACTTTTTTCTTTTCCCTATCAATTTATTCTAAATTAGAAAACCCAAATTTTCATCTCTAATGAGAATGGCGGCTTTTTTTACACAAATAACTCAAAAAATATAAATATTTATGAAAATGATCCAGGTTGAAAAACTATAACGAAAATGACTTGAAATCTACAATGTTGGGGGATACTGACATCCCGATGACTAGGAGCAAAGTCCATCATTGTGTAATCATTACTTTGTTATTGAGTCCGGGATAAAAAATTAATTTTTTTGGTGATGGCACTGCCATGGTCAGCACCTGCATGTATTTTTTCAAGTACTTTTTAAAAAATACAGGTATTTCCTAGTTAAAAATATTTTTTAATAGGTGCCAACGTGTAGGTGGCTGACATCGGAAAGGAATTTCAATTTTTTTGTCTGTGTTTTTTGGTGTTGACGTTTTCATTTACGTAGTGTGATTTTTGAAAAAAAAAATTTAGCATGCTCTGGTTATCGAAACCAATGACCATTTTAAAAAGAAAGCCAAAGACACTTTAGAAAATGAAAAGACTTGGGAAGAAGAGAAGAAGAAATAAATTGGGAAAATGAAGAGACTTAATGATGATGATAAAATTAAGAGTTGGTAATGTAGCTAATGTGAAATCATATTTTATTTAATGATGATGATAAATATACAGTTGTATCCATATATCAGTTTAAAGGAATACATTAATAAAAAAATTTGAGTTAATCGAGTTGACGAATCATATTTTATCATCCTAACTCAATTTAAAATTTTCCTGAATCAAGTCGATTGAGATGAATTCAAATCAAATATATTTGTTCGAGTTAAATTAAAAAAATGACTTTGGTGTTGTCTATTTTTATGTAATTTCTTTTGAAAATATTTTTCTTTAAAGTTATTAAACATGGTCATAAAAAAAATTTGAAGTGAACAAATAAAACCAACACAACATGAGTCCAAGTAAATAACAACAACACAACAAGATTATAATTGAAAATATAGAAAGAGGTCATACGTAACTAGATTTAAAAAAAAAACTTCAGGTTTTGAATCTGACAATAACTAATTGGGAAGTATAACTCAACAACATTATCAATGCTATTTTGAAAATAAGATACAAAAGGTAGGAAATTATTGGCAATATAAATAATGCCAAATTACTAATCATGGATGAAAAACTGAATACTCTATTATCTTCTTTGACTTATTTATTAGAAACACATAAAAAATGAAAATCTATAAAAGTGTCGTTTTTTTTTGTCTAATTTTTACCAACTTTTATGGCCGGTAAAATGATGCATCAAATCATAGAGGAAATGACCAAAAGGGGTGCCCAAGTGTGAGCATATTGCCAAATGTCAACTTTGCAATATGAGATTAGCAGATAATAATTTCAATGGTAACTAAACATGGGTAGCAAGACCTACCATAGTTTTTTTAATTGCAGACAATGGTAACACTATAAACACAAATTGCACATTAACACTCAAATCAATCTCCATCTCATTTCTCTCTTACTATGCTTTTTCATCATCATCATCACAGGTTTTAACTGTCACTAGAGAAGCTTCCCCTCACAAAAGAACCTCAATAGTGGCCACCAATGATGACTTCTTTGAGATGATATATAGAACCAAACACTCTACCAGTCTTCTTTCAAGACACAAAAGATAAAAAAGCAAGGTCAATAATATCCCAATGCATAGTCAAGTCAATGACAGATGAGAAAGAGAAGAGGAATGTGTAACACCCCTTACCCATGTCCGACGCAAGGACCAGATACGAGGCATTACTACCCTTGACCTTTCTTAAACATGTGTTAACAGGGTATAAAATTATTTTCCAATTTAAAAACTTTCTTTTCTTAGTCATAATATTCATCTCATGGGCCTACGAGGCCATAAACATACATTCAGATGATTTCAGAGTTCAACCAGAAACTTTTACTCTTTGAAAATTTTTGTCTAAACAGGGGTAACACGCCCGTGTGACCTGAGACACGCCCGTGTGGGAAGGCTGTGTGGTCTCACACGCCCATGTCCCTAGCCTGTGTACAATTTATTTTTATTACAAACCTACAGGGGTTTTCACACGGCTTGACACACGCCCGTGTCAATGGCCCATGTCCTTTACATGGCCTAAACACGCCCGTGTCCTCACCTGTGTGAAAAACTAAGGGTATTCTATTTGTGACGTCAGCAACCCTTTAAAGAGCACACGGCCTAGACACACACCCGTGTGGCTAGCCCGTGGTCAACACTAACTTAAAACACTAACATGCAGGGGACATATGGCCTATTAACACACCCATATGGGTTGACCGTGTGTGACACACGGCTTAGACACACGCCCGTGTGACTACCCGTGTGGACACTTAAAGGCTATTTTCCAAGCCATTTGCCACCCTGAAATCAAAATCATTCATATACCCAATCCAACCACTCAAGTACTTCATCAAAAACATGAACATTAATGCATAAATCATCATCCATTGATGAATAAACTTAATAAATATTGGCCAACCTCTTTATCCATATACAAAAGAATGATAACCTTAATAGCCAACACTTTGGTCCCTCTTAGAACTTACATCAAGATGAAATAATTCCTATACATGCCATACGTAATAAAAACAACTTGACTATACCAAAATAGTATTAGATAGTATGCTTCGAGCTTCGATGTTAATGATCCACGAGTTAGCTTGGCGAGGCTACAAGGAAAGAAGAAGAGAGAAAAGTAAGCATATAGCTTAGTAAGTTTGCATGAACCTCATATAGCAATATATTAACTCATTATAACTCAACCATTTTGAGATAAGAACAACATAAATCTCAAGTGCATAGCTTACTTACTCCTCACATGTTACAAAATAATTTCATACTTGCATTATAATCATGGTACCTGTGTCACTTGATCACATATATTAGTACATTTTGCTGTTGCAAATGTAAACTTAACTTTCATCTTTCTTAACATGAGTAATGCTTTATATCCACCTTGGATAACTTAAATTATTACTATCTTTACTTGCTTGACTTTCTTGTTGCCTCTTTCATATTTTTCTCTTTTACCCGATGAATTTCCCGGAATAATTGAGGTTACTCAATCTCATTAAGCATGTATCTCGATTCCAATGCCATGTCCTAGACATGGTCTTACATGGGATCGCCTCATGATGCTAATGCCATATCCCAGATATGGTTTTACATGGGATCGCATCATGATGCCAATATCATATCCTAGATATGGTTTTACATGGGATATCTTAACTTGGTGTCGATGCCATGTCCCAGACATGGTCTTATACGAGACCTTCCTTGTGTGTTTCTTAAAGAAACTTACCATTGCCATGTCTTGACATGGTCTTACGTGGTATCCTTGCCTTGAAACTTATCAATGCCATGTCTTGACATGGACTTACATGACATCTTTGCCTTATAAATTCTCCAATTCCATGCCTTTGCTTGGACTTACATGGAATCCTTGCCTTATGCCGATGCCATGTCTTGGCATGGTCTTACACGGACTTTCCATGTCTCATGTTGTGATATTAGTATCCTTATTATTCTGAGACTTTAATCGGGACTTTCTCATGCATATTCTCATTTACTTTTCTTATCATAATGTAACATCCCCAAACCCGGCCCATTCACTACGACCGAATCTGGTTATGTTAGTGAAAATATTTTTTTTTACTTAGAATTTAAAACACGAAAATCTACTACCTTTCTGGTAAAACCCGTGTACTTAAAAAAAAACTTTTAGACTTTGATAATAAATAGAAATGTCCATTTTAACACTCGTTTAATTTATAAATTTGTTGAGTAAATAAATGGCTAAAAACTGAGTCATTTGCACATAGTAATCAAAATAATCAAACCATTATTTGAAATTAATAATAAAGAAATTCCCAAAATAAATGAGAAAGTCAAAGGGCCTTATTACATCAACATTTAAACCCAAATACTTAATATAAATAAACTTAAAAGATCTGAATTCTTCTTTTTCTCGCATGGGCCACCATGTGTCCTCTCCGATCCCTGGTCCGATTCTACTCATTACCTGAAATGGTTAGAAATAAAAGGGTGAGTCCACTGACTCAGTGCATAACCACCACATAATTTCATCCGTATGGGCTTGGCCCATACCCACACAGCCATCGAAACAAATCATGCAAGAATGCATCTCAGCCCAACCCATTGTCCAACCGTACTCCAACCTTAGCAGACTCCCCGCCTAAGGCCGTGGGAAACTCCCCACCGATCACATAGTGATCCATAACATCTTACCTTGGCAAGCTCGCTGCTCAAGGCCGTGGTGAGCCAGCCACCGATCAACCCAAGTGATCCAAATATCGTAATCGTCTCACGGTGATGCACATAGCAATCAACCGCCGAGATGGGCACCAAGCCAACATCTCCCTTGATGATGCACACAGCAACTCATCAAGCGCTAGTGTAGCCCGAAGCTAACACTAGACCACGTACACCAATGTGTACTCCCTTCCTTCCTCGATCAACCCGAATCCCATGCACATGTGATAAAGCATCTTATCAAATCATCATATAATAGGAGCATACATCTCATATCATCATATATTTATATATACATCATGATAACTTCAATATCACAAACTTACTCATGTAAAAACGTTAGCAAGCGTAATACCGAAGAAATAGTGCGATGATTACGCACCTCAATAGCACCACGGTCCTACTCTCGAAACGCTACTCAATGCTGACTAACCGACTCTCGAAAAGTTTCCTGCGATAGGCTCTTCTCCCCCCCTACAATCGGCCTTAGCATCAAAACCTTAGGCTTAAACGAATACTAAATATACAACTTATTAAAACAATATCCTTACCAACTTCGATTGCTAACAAAAGGAGGCTTGGCTAACCACTAAAACCCCAGAGTATCTCAGCAATGGAACCCGAAGAGATCTATGCTAACATTCGGCCAAAGTGCTAACAAGTTGAGAGAAAGAAATTCGGCAAAGGGTGGTGGATGTAGATTCGGCTATCTATAAAATCAAGGGGTAGGAACAAGTGGTTTCGGCCAAAGAGAAGAGAAAGAAAGGTATAGGGTGCACTTTCTGGTTTTGAAGTGAAAAGGAAGGGAAATAGGAAGAGTGAAGGGTTCGGCCACTTGGAAAATGTGAGAGAAGAAGAATAACAAGCTTTGAAGAAAAAGTTTCGGTAACCAAGAAAATGGGGAACAAAATTCGGCAAGGAAGAGAAGGCAAATGATGAATGAAAACAAGCACCTCCCTCCCCCTATTTATACTAAAAAGCCAAGCTCCAACCCCAAAAATAATCCCTAAAATTCTCCTAAAATACCTCCCACCATCCATTCAAAATAGTTTGAATGGGTCAAACCTTCTAGCCAAAATTTAAAAAAAAATGACCAAGTCTTCTCCACCTTTTAAGCTTTTCAAACCGTCCATCCACCCCCACCAAGATGACGCAAAAACAAAGCCCCAAAAGCTGCCCTTGCGATTCGAACCTGAGCCCCCTTCCCCCTGCAAATGGCGTCACTTCCCATGCTCTAAGTGGCGCCTCCTTGCCACTCTGCCAAGCCACTCTTTATGCCAAAACTCCCCCAAAAATTCTCTTAAGGCCCCTCTATCCAAGCTCCCCCTTTTCGCCCCTAAAACTAAAAATTTTCCAAATCATTCCACCACTATCTAGGGTTCTCAGGACCCCTAAAACTACCCAACCACACCCTAGAGTGTGCCAACACCCGAGCTAAGCATCAAACGCCTAACCCCTAAAACCAGGGTGTTACACATAATATCAATAATTTAACTTCATAGAAATAATGTACATTATACAACATAATAAGTAATTGAATGAGAATACATGTAAATCTTTAATTCATACAAACTTACCTCGGTATTCAAAATATATGTAGAGATGTAAGTTAGTCCTCGACTTGGTTTTTGCCTCGGTTTTGATTCGGGCTTCGCATTTCTTGGTCTATAGTAACAATTGCACTTGTTAAATTCACATATTGACTAAATTGACTAATAATTCATGTTTTGGAAAAATTACAATTTTGCCCCTAGACTTTCGAAAAATTACCATTTTGCCCATAGGCTCGGAAATTAATTTTAATCACATTTCTACCTTCAACAAGCATAGGTGAACATTTAATACTCCTATAGCTATCATCAAAACTCAACATTTCACATACTTACTACAAATTTATAACCTTTTCATCAGGTTCAGGTAGGTGTTTTCAAGACAACACCTTTTATAAAAGTTGATCATCTAACAACTAAGACTCATTTTCTTCCATAAAAATGCAGCAAATAACAATGATATATCTCATGGTAAAACCCTAAACTTTTCACCATATTGCACAATAGTCCCCTCATTTGAAAGCTTAAGCTTTAAGGGTCTCAAATTTACAACTCTTTTCAAGAAAGATCACTAGAACACTTACTAGAGAAGAAATGAGTGTGCTGAAATTTTTGAAGCTGTCAACCCTTATTTTGCTTGAAAATTTCGGTGGGAGAGATGAACAAGAAAGATGGACATCATCTTTTCTTTATTTTAATATTAACTATCAATTTAATCCACCTACTATCAACTATTTTTACTAATTTTTGTCCATCTTTGTCTCCTATATAGTCTATGGATGGCCAAGCAAATATTGGATGTCTACTTGCCTTTTAAAGACCTCCAATTATCAATCTATGGCTATTTGATACCTTTAGCTTATAGAATGGAACTTTCGCACTTTATGCGATTTAGTCCTTTTTTGCGATTAAACACGAAATCGCTAAAATTAAATTACCAAAATTCTCATGTACTTATACAATCATATACTAATCCATAAAATCACATGAAAATAAATTTCTCAAATCTCAGATTAGTGATCCTGAGATCGCTGTTCCGACTAGCCCCTAAATCGGACTGTTACAGGATGAAGCAAATAGAAAGAAAATTAAAAAGGTAGAATGCTCAATATGCAAAATACTATAACAGTTTAGCTTTAAGATAGCCACCTAAAACAAACAACTTAGCTTGGTAGGCATAGGAGCTAGGCGCAGCTCAGGTGGATGGTGGTGATGCAAATGGGTGAGGATAGCCGGATGGGAGACAGATTTTAGTGGGTGGGGCAGACGGGGGGAGGGCATTGATGAAGAAGAAAAAGATGAGGGGAACTGATAAGAAAGAAGATGAGAACTATCGAACAAAAGAAGAAGAAGATGAGGGGAACATTTAGGGATATTTTGGGGGACTATTTTGATTTATGGGTAAATGATAGGTGGGGCAGACGGAGGAGGTGGGAAAGTAAAAAGGTTTAGGGTAAAAATGTAAAAAAAAAACTTATTAATAATATAAATTTAACATTTAAAATATTATAGTTTAGTATTCAATTTATTCAAATTATTAGAGTAATTCAAATTTAAAAACTCAACTCGAACTCGAAATTCAAAAAAATAATTTGACTTGATTCGATTAACTTAATTCAAATAATTCAAAATTTGAACTTTTTTCAATATTATGAATTGAATTGAATTTTGCTCACCCCTAATTGATACCATACACACACAGAGAGAGATAGAGAGATATTGCCAAGGAAGATTTACCAAAGTCCTAAAAATAAAATCCCATTCATATTCATTGTACCATCACCTTGGACCCTTAATACTCATCATCATCATCATCATCTAACCCCATTGCCCCCAAACCCTATCACCTTTTACCAACATTGCTTCACCATCATCGTTAAGCTATACCCAAGATAGAGCATGAATTTCCATTTGACTCAAAAGGAAAGAAAAACAAGTTCATATGCCAGCTAGATGGACTTTGAATGGTGGAGAACGCCAAGGGTTTCACCACTTGAAGATTCGAGGAGTGGGGATGTAGTGTAACATCCCAAAATAGGGCCTAAATGGAGCAGTGGTTGTGAAACCACAAATACAAAATAAAAAGTTTATTACGATGAATTATCATGATTTATCGATTGATTGGATGTATGTGTTAGACAACCGATAAGAAATTTTATAGATTTTATGTTTAATTTGTCTATTAGGGCTTATTTGCAAAAGTTGCAAAATATGTGTTCTAGTTCATAAAGTATATAATTGAAATGGGGGTTTAAAGTAGAGGTTCTTAAATAGTAATTAGATCAATAAAGTTTGATTGACAAAAATAGACATGGTTAGTAAGTAAGGTATTTAAGGGCATTTTGGTAAAATGCCTTAATTAATGAATAAAGACAAAATAACATGAAATAAGCTATCATCTTCTTCATTGTTTTTCTCCATGGCCGAATGTAGCAAGGGAATACCATGTCTAGGGTTTGTTCATCTTCCAAGCTTCATAGTAAGTCTGTTCTAGTCTCATTTTTCATGTTCTTTACATTTTTGGAATCGCAGTAACTCGATTAAGCTAATTCTACCATTAATTTGAGCTAGGGTTTATATTTGGAAAATTACCCATAGGTGAAAAGTGTGTATTTTGATGTTTTATGATAGAATAAGAAGCTTAGAATTATGTTAAACGACTTTTGATAAGCGATTTTCGGTAAAAACGAGTGAAACGGTATAATCAGTAAAAATTATTATGGTTCATAAGTGTATGTTAGAGTAAGAATTTGATGTTGCCATAGAAGGGAAAATCATGTTATAAAACATAAGAATAAGGGCTAAAGTTTAATTTTCGAGTATTGGGGCAAAAGTGAAAATATGTAAAATTTTAGGGGTCAAAGTGCAAATTGTAAAAATATATGATTTTTGGGTCACATTGAATAATGTGAATAATAAATGAGCTAATTGTGATATTATAGATCATGGAAAATGAGGTTCGGTCTTAGATCGAGGTTGTGGACTAAATTGGGAAATTTTTCATTTTTGTGTCCGAGGTAGGTTCGTGTGTTAGTAATAATGCAATAATGACGTAATGTATGTTTGAAACCTAAATTGTAGTATTAAATTGATTTTGCTGAATTACATGTTTAGTATATTATGTTGGTGAATTGATTTAATAATATGTTTATGATAAAAGATGGCATAGGTGACATGGAAAATGGGTTGAAATGTTGTGCTTAAAAGTGTTTTCTATGACTATGGTTATTATGTGAAATGGAAAGTTTATATGTAAATAATGCATTTATTTTACTTGTTCAATAATTATTTTTCTAGATGTTATGGAAATCATTCGGTGATAACTATGATATGAAAATGTATGGAATGTGAAATTCTCGATTGAGCCTTCAGAAAACCCAGAGATACGGACAATATGTAGATAGGTCACACGAGTGATAAGGGACCTTCACCGTGTGCACAAGAAAGCTACGAGATGGAAAAATTTGATATGTAGCTAGGCCACTTGGATGATAAGGGACTTTCACCATGTGTGCAAGAAAGCTACGGGGTAATAATTTCATATGTAGCTAGGTCACATGTGTAATACTCTATGTATACCATGTGTACAAGAAAGCTACAGGTTATAAGTAGCTAGGTCACATGAGTGGTCCCTAGAGTTGGACACCATGTAGACAAGAAAGCTACGAGATGGAATGGCTAGGTCCCATGGGTGATAAGGGACCTTTACCATGTGTACAAGAAAGCCGATTTACGTGTAGGCGGAGTTATGTGCTGAGATCACCGAGTATCGGGCGTTTTTCGAAGGGGTTCAACGGGATAACTTACTAATGGTCATTGGTGCAATCATGTTATGAATAAGTGCAGGTGTGAATGTGACCAATTGAGAAATGTGGCAAATGTATGTGTGAGCAAGTGTTTGTGTGAACAAGGGTGCATGTGACCATCTGTGTATGTGCATAATGTGTTTGATATGTGATACGTGATCGAAATGGTGGTAAGGCTGATATGGTGTAAGAGCCACTACGAATAATCATAAATATTGGTGATGATTATTCATTTGTATGGCTAGTATTGAACATGCTTGGTGTTTTGTGTGCATATATGAAAGTAATATAAAGAAAACATGGGAGAGTAAAATTTTAAGTAAAATAGATTGAAATAGCAGCAGTTACGTGATTTTGTAAAATTACCAAAAATAATGGAAATTGAATTATAAGTTGGATGAGATATTTATTTAAATATTATTGAGTCTATTTTCATATAAAAGAAACAGAGCAAACAAAGGATTTGTATATTTTGAGATATTTAAATTTTTGTGAGACTGGTTCAGAATGATTATGTGATCCCTTGTTCTTCCTTGGAAAAACAATTAAAAATTGTACAAAACTAATTATGGGATATAATTTATATGCCTGAAATCATGAATGAGCCTATTTTCAAATGAATTAAATAAGAAGGTTATCTAAACTCTTTACGAGGAGAAAATTGATTCGTAGTGAAGATAGATCAGAATAGTCAAACAGTGAAGCAGGAAAGACTTTAAAGAATAATGTAACACCCCAAACTTGGCCTATGCGTTATGATCGGATCTGACATGTCACATTAGCAAAACGTAAAACATCATGTGATTCTTACTAAAATAGGCATTTCTTGGTTGTGTTTAAGTAAACAAGTTTTTGGATGTAAATATTTGATAAAATACAGCTATTTTTGAAAGATCGTTTGATGAGTCGAAAATCGAGGTAGTGAGCTTTAAAACCGTGTCTTTTGAAAATGTCATAGATAATTTTGAAAGAAAATCCGAGTTAAATTATTTGTAAAAGTTTTCTATAAAATCCATTTATTAATCAATTTTGGAAACCATTATTTATATTTTTAGAAAATTCCCCTTTTTAAACAATTTAAGAAAAATAATAAAAACATCCCAACCATAAAGCAAAAATAAAAATAGTTTAGAGGCCTTATTACAACTTAAAAAAAAAACCCAAAATAATAAAAGCGACGAAATAATACAGAAAATAAATTTACTAAAGTCCAAAAAATTAAGTTCCAAAAGTATGATCTTCACCAAGTCATCCATGGCCTCAAGTCCTCGTCACTGAGCGTTACCTACAAGGATTAAGAAAAGAAAGGGGGTGAGTTACAAGAACTCAGTGCATAATCCCCTTACCGTTGTCCACTGGGCTTGAACCCGTTTAGCAAAAACTTGGGCCTAAGCCCATAAAGCATAATCTTGGGCCGAAGCCCATTTACATATCAGAACATATATATACATATGTGCAATGTATGCAACCCAACCAATCCTAGTAATCCATCCGCTACACACCACCCGTACCATCCCATCACACCTGTGGGGATCAAGTCAACCTACCCCGCCAAACACACCAATCGCAGGCAAGTTGCCATTTATAATATATTTGTGGCTAAGCCACCAGAGTCATAATTAAGCGTGGCATAGCCTCTATACAAATTGTGGCAGAGCCACCAAAATATCATATACGGTAATATAATCGGCACACAGCCTTGGGTAAATATGATTGACACATAGTCGTTAATTCATATATTAAGCACATAGCAAATATCAGAATTTGTGGCAGAGCCACCAGAATATCATATACGGTAATTTAACCAGCACACAACCTTGGGTAAATATGATCGACACATAGTCGTTAATTCATATATTAGGCACATAGCCATTATCAGAATTTGTAGCAGAGCCACCAGAATCAGATTGTGGCAAAGCCACCGGACTACTCTTCTCTTCATCATTTTTCCCATCCCATGCAAATTATGTAAATGCAACATACATAATAAAGCATAATATCCACAAATATAAACAACAATCATTAATCCGAAGATTTATTATGGTGAATCAGCCCTTTATAGCACTTGTAATTCGGCCCAGTAAGGCATTCTAGCAAATCAGCCCTTTAGGGGCATTTTCGTAATTCGGCCCATAGGGGCACTTTCGTAATTCGGTAATTTTACCCACTAAGGGTAATTTGGTAATCTCGCAACCCAGGGGTATTACGATAATTTACCCTCCAAGGGTATTTTGGTAATTTTGCAACTTAACTACTAATTTGGACATAAAAATTGAAACTGTCCATTTGCGTCATACTGACTAAATTGACTATAACTCGAGTTAGAAAGATCGAAATTTAGATCTGTAGATTTTCCTTGAAACTAGAATCATATATCTTCTTACTAAAATTTTTCTAGAATTTTTCGCTTAACCATTTAGTACAATTTATTCATTAAAGTTTCCCTTGTTTCACTATTCAACGGTTCTGACCTATCTTACCTGAAATTCAAATATCTCACTGTACCGTTTTCATATGTTGCTCCCACTTATTTCTATTGAAAAGAGGTTCACTAAGGAATCTATAAATATAAATTATAACTTATAATTCACTTTGTACCATTTTAAATGATTTTTCCAAGACAGAATAGGTAACCACAAAGTCATTCAGAACCAGTCTCACTAAAATTAAAATATCACAGAATATAAAATTTCTCTTCCTCCTTTGTTTCTTTCATATAAAAATAGACACAGTAGGCTTTATTTCTATATCTTATTCACTTTCTAATTCCCTTTCTCCTATTTTTCGTAATTTTTCAAAATCACATCACTGCTGCTGACCAAAATGTTTCATTGCAAAATATGGTTACCACTACGAACATACGCACGCCCGAGTGGTCACGGATGCCGGTTTCTAGTTTTCTTCGGTATTTTGACCGAATCACAGAACATTTCATGGAACATTCAAAGAGGTATGACCATTTCAAAAATGTATTTGGAAGGGTACGGGATTACACACCTTATTCGGATTTCCTAAAGAACCACTCTTCGTTGCCCCCACAATAGTGATCCTTCCCTACTAGGTTCACAAATCCGGCCTTGCACCTTGGCTATTGCAACGAGTTCCTAAAGTAAATAAGTGATGTACCAAAGGGGTTAGCCTTCATCCAATATTCTGCCCTTCCAGAAGAGCAGGAAGTTGATATCATCACCACAAAATAGAATCACATGAGCGGTGCAAAACATCAAAATAAAGAGTAACATCTTACTGCCAATATTCGACCTAATCACCCACTTACCGATCAACTTCCGAAACCAAGGTTATGAGAATGATAAGTAGTAGCAACGGCCCTTATCATAGAGAACAAGAGGAGTTTAAAATAAGAACAAGTGACTAAGTTCGGCTTAGCCAAGAGATGAAAGTTTCGGCAACAAAGGAACAATGAACAAAGATGGATTGAGGGTTACGACACAACAAGGGAACAAGATGAACAATGGCTAGAGTGTTTAGGCCAAAACAAGAGAAAGTAAGGTGAACAAATGGCTTTAGAATTTCGGTCAGCAAAGAGAAAGAATTGGAAAAGAAACACTAGAAATGCTTCAAGGAACAAACCTTACAAACACCAAAACTTTGCCAAAAGACTATAAGAAATTCAGCTACCAAGTTTTCCCTTAACAAAACCATGTATCATCTTTACCAAAAAGATGAGTGTTGACCCCAAAATGCTTTCCAAAACATCCTCCACATAATAGGCCAACATGTTCCCTTCGCTTACCATTTTCCTTCATTCATTTCCCTCTTTTTCCCTAGTCTTCCTCCTTACCATATTCCTTCGCCATCTTTCCAAAAATTAAAAAGTCTTCCTTACCATAATTAGTACCATGACCGACACTTGGAAAGAAAGCATAAAAATAAATCCAAAATTGCAATAGATGGGATTCGAACCCTTTCCCTCTATGCTCTCCACTTGATGCCATAACCTCCTTGCCATATGCTCATTTATGCTAGCAAAATACACTATTATTTCCTTAAGCCTTGATGCCACTTACATTCTCTCCTTAAAGTGCTTAAACATAATAATTTACCTATAGCCTAACTTGAACCCGGAACTTCCTAGAAACCTTGTAACTTTCTAAAATCACCTTCCTAATAAGTCCAGCTTGAAATAATGCCGTTCTCAAATTCCCATAAATTTTAAAACGCTTCTACGCTCAAGGTCCAATGGGCCCAATCCTACTAGGCCCAATTTCGGGATGTTACAAATAAAATGTACTAATTGGCTGAATAAAAAATTTTGAAAATTTTATGGTAAGAAGATATGTGAGTCTAGTTCCATAGAAAATTAACGAATCTTAATTTCAAGTTCTGTAGCTCCAGATATAAATAATTTAATGACTATGACTTAAGAAAACAGCTTAACTGAAATTTGAATAAATAGAAAGAATATGAAAATAGCATGTTATCGCATTGCTTATTATTTTCATGCGAGCTTAATAAGCGTAAAGCTTACTCCCTCCTTTCCATTTCTTTTAGTTTTATCAGGTCATCTTAGGTTTGGAGATTGTCGGAGGCAGTATCACACTATCGGGCCATTATCCTTGGAGTATTGATATGTGTATATTAAATGTTTCAAGTGAGTGACATGTATAGAGACTTAGTTTTTCTATGATGGATGTTGTTGTGATTAGCCAAATGTATTGGCTTATATTGATTTGTAGATTATAGCCATGAGATGTGGCTTATAATAATTTTGGCCTGTAAGCCTATTTGTCCATGGTATGTGTTAATGGCTTACTATGTGGTATAAGTGATTAAATAAATGACAAGGTCAAATGCATGTGTTCGAAAAGTTTTAAGTTTAGGCGAAATTTGGTAACTCAGTTTTGTACGATTGTGAAAGTTTTAGTCCGATAACGCCTCAAACCCTGTCCTGGAGTTGGACACGGGTGAGGGGTGTTACATGTAGAGGAGGTGAGGATAGTAAAATATTTCAGGTATATGGAAATCTAACATGACAGCAGTGAATCAAGGTTTTGTTTTGGAACTTTGCTTGGATTTTTTGGTTGTTTTTAGATAAGTTCGAACTAAGAAAGAGAAAGGGGAATGACAAAATTCACTTAGAGTAAGAAACAAGGCTATTAGATGGCGTAGAGGTGGCAACAATAGAAGTGGCGATGATGGATAGGGTTCATATGAAGAAAAAAGAGAAGAAGAAAAAAAGAAGAAGAGAGAAAGAGAGAAAAGAATAGAAGAAAAAGAAATAAACATAATTGTAGTTATATTATTATAATATACTTGAAATTTAGAAAGTTTTTTTATTGAAAAAAATCAATATTGATTAGTTATGTATCCAATTTTATTTTCTTATACCATTAGAAGAGACAAGTGAAGAAGAATTGTCCAAAAATTAACAATCAATATAGTTAATGGTTCCAATTTATTTCTCCTGAATTTTAACTTTTGTAATTGAGAATTCACATTTTCTTTTTCAATAAAAAAGAGAGGGAATTGTTTTGATATTTTGTATCTTGAGACACTATAACCAATTGAAAGTATGAATTTAATCTAAAAATTAATATAAAAGGGGGATAGTATCATTTTTTTGTTTGTAACCTTTTGGCGACATGGCCGAGCGGTAAGGTTGGGGACTACAAATTCCTTATTCCCCAATTCAAATCTAGGTGTCACCTGATCAACAAAAAACTCAAAGTCCTAATGTCTACTAACGTTTAGGATTCAATGAAAAACTAAAGTAGCGGAAGAGACTTAGTAAATCTTGATATGAGAGCTGGTCGCTGCCATACATGAGAACATCTAGATAGAAAATATTGCAGCAAAACATATGAAAATGAAACAGCAGTGTTCACAATTATACGAGTCAAATTGTAATATAGGAAAAAATGTTACAATGGAGCACTCCGGGAAGCATTCTGAGGATCATACCCAAGGGAGGTTGAATTAAACTTAATTTAATTCTCTACACTAATAAGGTCAAATAGTACTAATCTAAAATTATATTATGAAAACCAAAATTAAAATTGATTAACCAAAATAACATAAATCATCTAAAATGAAGAAAACCAAATAACAATCAAAATTAATTCCAATTAAACAGAAAAAAGAGTAACTCATTTTCGGTGTTCCTAATTAACTTCAAAACTCGGGTTTTATTGAGTTATCCATCAATTAACTAGTTATTACCTCTTAGCATCTAACGAAGTAACTAATCGAGCAATACACGCTTATCTCTTGACCTCACTTTCTTGACCGGGATAAATTATGTTTTACTCAATAGACTTATCTCTCGATCTCATTTATCTTAAATTACTTCCTAGGGTTGTCACTTCTTAAGGTTTAGTGACATATAATTTAAACCAACTAACTCGGATTTAAACCTTAATTCATCCATTAACTAGTCACACATCCATTCATTAACCTCCCTAAGGACATTAGCCACTCATAGATCTAAATGCAATAATCTCTAAACTCATATTCGACATACTAAATAGTAAATTAAATAAAAGAAGGGAATAAAAAAATCAATCTTTCAATGTTGATTTGTGTAAGAAATCTGGTTTTCCTTTAATAGTTGCAAAGATAATTCTGATTGTGATTGGAAAAAAAAAAGAATCAAATAAAAACTACTTAATTGGAAGCTTGGATCAAAATTGAATCCAAGTTAAACAAGAACAAAAACTATTTTAGGACTAAATTGAAAGAAAATAAAAACTGAAATAAAAACCTAAAAATAACTAAGTGGCTCACTTGGCCAAGCCTCTCAAAATAAGGCTAAACATGCCTATTTATAGAGTTTTTGCTCAAACCTAATTAGGGTTAATGAGCATCTTAAAAAATATGATTACATTACATTACATTTTGTAGACAAAAATACCCATAACTAAAATTTCTAATCTTTATGCAGTGTCGCGACACCACAGATCGATGTCGCGCACTTTGCCTTTTGAATGGGAATAATGTGGCTTCAAAGTCCGATGCTGTGAAACCACTCCTCAGTGTCGTGATGCTTCAGTTGTCCTTCATTTTTTAAACCTAGAAATAGTGTCCTACACACTAGATGAAGTCGTTAAATCATCCCTAAGTTCGTAATGGCCCATTAGGTAAGGACATTACTCAAAATTGCGTAAAAACACTTATTTTGCATAAATTGAACTTAAGATAATAAAAACCAAAAAAAAAATATAAAAGCATATAAAAACACTCGAAAACAAGCTCGTTAAGTGCTGGAAAGACCTTAATTTGCCCCAACGAATTGTGGCAGATTAAAATCCCCCCACTTAATTCGTTGCTTACCCGCAAGCAACAAAATAAAACATGCCCAAAAACAAGAAAATAAAAATAACTAAATAGTGCTTGACCATGCCACATACACGGGATTAGTTCGTAGCTTTGTACACAGAACAAGGTGAATAAATAATTAACTCTAACACAATATACAATTGACTCTTGATCTTCAATATTGCACATATTAGTTGACAAAGTTACAAAGTAAATAAATTCAAGAATGTCCAGTAAATTGACCCATTGAAATAGGTATACACAATTTACATTTATGCTCGAAGAATACAAATAGTTAGAAATGTCAATCAGTTAATTTTCATCCACGAATAGTATCACCTAGGTCACATAGGTATTTTTGGCTTGTAACATTTTGTGGCTTAGGTTGGTTCAAATTTAAAGGACAAACACAACAAAATGGTTTAAGCACGAAAGTAGTTTGACATATTATATTAACCCTGATACTACCCCGACTAGACCCTTTAGCTCACTACTTTATATCCCCTTCACTCACCAACCTTTTCTCTCCAATTTTTAAGGTATAGTACAATATTAGTGAATACTTACCAAGAGATAAAACAATCACTGATTAAGTCAGGAATCTTAGCTTCCAACTTAAAAAAAAAAGATATAACATCTAGATTTAAGAAAAAGAAATAGATTAATATTGATTCACAAACCCTTCTTACCCATATATATAACCCACTTTTGTTATTGGAGCTTAACAAGTATCACTTGAATCCAAAATTTGTCCTTTTTAATGGCCTACAAGTTCCGAAAGAAACATAAATGAGTATACTGTATGATTGATATTTGACCTGTCAATCCAGTTGACCCCTAATCAAATCTCATTACAAAACCCAAATTTCACAATACTCAAACAAACTGGGCATACTACGCATATGGCAGTAATTCAACCAACTTATACTCACTTGATATACCTTTCTTATATAACAAACCAAGAATAACATAAAACCTTTATTCACCTTTAAGGTGGTTACTAAACACCATATTCAATAAGCCATAAGACTGTAAGTGGTGGATTACACTAAACCAATCAGATAATTTTACAAGTCTACGCCTTAAACTTAGACCAGCCAAGCTTGAAGTGTGATAGGGGTGGAGTTGTAACACCATGATTTGATGAACCAGGTTTCGTAACATCTCTTAAACAAGCATATGAGGCCTAAAACAATCTTTAGGAATGGTTTGGGATCAAATCAAACTCTTTAAAAGATCTCCAAAAGACTGAGAAAAATTTTCATTAAACAGTGTACATGCCCGTGTGGAGGATGGGACACGCCCGTGTGGCATATCACATGAAACACCCCACACCCGGCCCACGAGCCTGAACCGGATCTGGTATGTTCCTTAAGAAAATCGGCTTCAAATTTTTGTGAATTTTTGGAAAGATATTGGTTTTGGGTTAGGCTTAGGTTGGAAACCCATTTATTTAATTTAGAGAACATTTAATTTTGGGGACAAAACAATTTAGGGTTTATTTCTAAAATAAATTTAATTAAACTTAGTCAAAAATAATTCATAACATAACAACTGAAAATAAAAGCAGGGAAATAAAACCATCCAACTTGGGCCTTATGGCCTTATTACATCATTCAAACCCAAAGATAAAATTGAAAATACTAAAATTGAGTAAAGTCCAAATTCTAATAAATTCTTCAAGTGATGCATGGCCACCTTTAGCTCCTGCCACCCGTCCATTACCGCTCATTTCAAAAAAATAGTCCCACAAAGGGGTGAGTCAACAGACTCAATGTGTACACAAACTAACAACCAACATTTCAGGCATACATATTCATATCAAAGCATATTCAGATCAAATAATAATGCAACCCAAACCCAAACCTAAAGGTCCATCCGCTACACACCACCCGTACCAACCTACACACCGTGGGGACTACTAAGTCGACCTTCCATCCGCTACTCACCATCGAAGGCAGTCGCTGCAGTCGACGTGCTCATCGCCCATATACGTTGTGTCATTAGACACTATGTTCAGATAATGTAACCGTAGTTATCATGTTTACAGGATGGGGCCGTAGCCACCATTTTTTCATTGGTGAGACCGAAGTCAACACCTATTCTTCCCCTTTCACATATATCCCACATGCCCCAAGTACTTATACATATCTTGTTTCTCATTCATAAAACATATTCGCATGTTAAAATATATAACATTTTCATAATCCTATCAGAAGTAGGAAACATACCTGAGTACTTTTAGCCACATTTGTAGCACTTAGCCACATTCATAATCTTATACATGTTCATATTTACAATAATTATTGCCATCATATTGAGGGTTAGTAAGGGTACACACCTTTTTCGCTTAATAGATTCCTTGATATCCCGAAGAGCGATCTACCGATCTAGATCTTCCACTCCTATATTCGGCCATTAATTAAAACACATAAATAACCCCCTTTTTTTTTGACTTTAAAACCAAATCCTAGTAGGATTTGTACTTCTTACCTTGTTGCCGAATTGTTTTCAAGAACCAAGTGCCAAGATTTTGCTGGTATTCCTTCTCTTGAAATCGGCTAACACTAGTCGTGCTTAGCAGTGTCGCGATTTCGGCTTTTGAAATAATGGGAAACAATCCTAAAAAGAAAACAAGCCTTGGCCGAATATCACTTACCTCACACATTCCAAATTTGAAGAGGATTCCTTTATATGCCTGTCGAAATCCCTATAGCTTTATGTTAGACTTAATCTAACATTGAAAACATAAATCATAACCTTAACCAAATATTTGTATATCTTACCTTTTCTTGGTGAAATCGACAACTCCTCCTGTCACCACAAGATTTCGGCTTTTGGTAGAGTTTCGGCTAGATTAAATAATGCTTTTGGTTTTGACTAGAAGAGGGAGGGGACTTAGAGAATTCGGCTAGCCAAAGGAAAAGGAAAAAGAAGAGGAGAGAAAACCCCTAAAAATTTCGGCAGAGCAGAGAAAGAAGAAAAACTGAGGAGTAGCCCTTCTCCCTTCCTTTTATAGACAAAGTTATCAGCCTAGGAGTCCCTTACTTGGCCACCACTCCTCTTTTTGATAATGTTATCTCTTTTATTTAAAAGATAAAAGCCTTTAATCTATCAATTATCTCCTCAATTTCATAAAAGAAAATCCTTTATTTATTCACATATTTATGCGAATAAAACTCCTTTATTTATCCCTTTTTAATCATATATTTATGGAATTAAAACACCTTGGTTTCTAGATGCTTGTGCCGTCCATCCCTTAGCCTGGGAAGCAAAAATAAAACTTCATTTATTTGCTTCCCTTGTGACTCGAACTCAGGCCCATGCCTCCTGCACATGGCGCCATTTCCATAGGCCCTAAGTGGCATCTTCAGGCCACTTTTCCAAGCCTGTTTGTGTGTCAAATTCTACCAACTTTTTCTTTTAAGGCCCTCTTGCCTTTATTTCCTATTTTAAACTTTAAAACTCATCATTTTGGGGTCATTTCTAAGTTTCCTAAAATTTTCGATCGGCTCAGAACTTGCCATTTTTCTTACATTCCAAGTTTCCTAAAATGTTCACTTTTCATTTTTGAAACATTTCCAAAATGTTCGTGTTTCCTAAAATGTTTAGTTTCCAAAATGTTCAGTTTCCAAAAATGTGTACTTTCCATTTTTGAACCATTTCCTGACATTTCTAGGTTTCCTAAAATGTTCATGTCTTAATGCATTTCCAGTTTGCCAAAAATGTTCATTTCCATTCATTTTCGTGCATTTTTGAGTATCCAAAATATCAAAATTTATTCATTATGCTTAAGACTTGTTATTTCTTACAATTAAGTTTGAAAATGCATAGGCCCTTTTGAGGATGTTACAGTTCTACCCCCTTAAACAAAATTTTGTCCTCGAAATTTCCTAACTAAACAATTGAGGGTATTGCTGTCGCATTGTCTCCTCTGACTCCCATGAAGCTTCTTCCGATTCATGATTGCGCCATAATACTTTGACTAAAGGCACTGACTTCCTTCGTAGTACTTTCACATCACGTTCCAAGATCCGAATTGGTTCCTCCTCATAGGATAAGTCAGGTCTTAGCTCCACTTCTTCGATTGGTACCACATGAGATGGGTCAGATCGGTAGCGACGTAGCATGGATACATGGAATACGTCGTGCATCTGCTTTGCAACTCCTCGGGGCAACTCCAATTGGTATGCCACCGCCCAACTTCGCTTCGATGACTCGATAAGGCCCTATAAACCTTGGGCTTAGCTTCCCTTTGCGACCGAACCTCATAACCTTCTTCCAAGGCAAGACTTTCAGGAAGACCTGGTCCCCTTCTTCAAATTCGATCTCCTTTCGTTTAAGGTCTGCATATGATTTTTGCCTATCTGAGGCTTCCTTTAACTGTGCCTGAATTAGCTCAACCTTCTCCTCGGTTTCGGCCACTAACTCCGGACCCAAAACTTGGCGTTCTCCTAACTCGGTCCAACACGTAGGAGTTCTACACTTCCGACCATACAATGCTTCATATGGTGCCATCCGAATGCTTGCCTGATAGCTATTATTGTAGGCGAACTCTGCTAAAGGTAGATAGTCTTCCCAACTTCCTCGAAAATCCATCACACAGCCTCTCAGCATATCTTCCAACACTTATATAACTCGTTCGCATCACTCATTCGGATTGTGGATGAAAAGCCGTAGTGAAGTCTAACTTAGTGCCTAAGGCTTGATGAAGTGCCTTCCAAATCGAGGCGTGAACCTTGGGTCTCTATCGGAAATGATTGACCTTGGAACTCCATGTAACCTTACGATCTCCGCCACGTATAACTTGGCTAGCTTCTGAAGTGAATAATCCATTCTTACTGGGATAAAGTGCGCGGACTTGGTCAAACGGTCCACTATCACCCATACTGATTCCTTCTTAGTAGGCGTAAGGGGAAGCCCACTAACGAAGTCCATGGTAATCCTTTCCCACTTCCACTGGGGAACTTCAATTGGTTGCAGCAATCCCGATGGAACTTGGTGTTCAGCTTTAACTTGCTGACACGTCAGACATTTCCCCACGAATTCTGTTACTTCTCGCTTCAGATCCGTCCACCAAAATTGTTCTCTTAGATCTCTATACAACTTGATGCCTCCGGGATGCATAGCATAAGGGCTACTATGCGCTTCCCGAAGAATCCTTTGTCTCAACTCCTTATCCTTCGGCATACAGACCTTCCCTTTAAAGCACAATACTCCTTCATTGCTGACGCCATAGCCTCTACTTCTCCTTGCTTTGTACTTGTTGTAACTTAGCACTTAGATCCGTGTCGCGCTAACCGGCCCTCTTTCACCTCCTTTAGCCATGTGGGCTTGACTTGCAATTCGCCTTACAAAGCTTCCATCATCATCTGAGACTTAAATGAGCAAACAAAGCTCTTAGATCCATCACAACCTTTCGGCTTAGGGCATCAGCTACCACATTTGCCTTGCCTGGATGGTACTCTATTGAACAATCATAATCCTTCAACAACTCAACCCACCTTCGCTGCCTCAAGTTCAACTCCTTCTGAGTTAACAAGTACTTAAGGCTCTTGTGGTCTGTGTAGATCACTGACCTTTCTCCATAAAGGTAGTGCCTCCAAACTTTGAGGGCGAAAACTACCGCTGCTAGTTCCAAGTCATGAGTTGGGTAGTTAACCTCATGCGATCTTAACTGCCGAGACGCATAAGCGACTACTTTCCCCTCCTGCATTAGCACACAACCTAACCCCGTATGCGAAGCATCACAGTACACTACAAAGTCCTTGCCTGCCTCCGGCTGAATTAGCACCGGAGCTTCCATCAGCACTTTCTTAAGCTGTTCAAAGCTCTCCTGTTGCTTATCCGTCCACATAAAGGGTACTTCCTTCCTTAGCAACTTTGTCAAGGGCGCGGCTATTGACGAGAATCCTTCCATGAACCTTCTGTAATAGCCCGCCAATCCTAAGAAACTTCGGATTTCAGCCACAGACCTAGGTGGTTTCCACTCCAACACTGCTTCGATCTTCCTAGGATCCACTCTTATTCCTTCTGCGGATACCACATGTCCCAAAAATGCCACCTCCTTGAGCCAAAATTCACACTTGCTGAATTTGGCATAGAGCTTTTTCTCCCTTAATACTTCCAACACCGCTCAGAGATGCTCATCATGCTCCTCCTCCGACTTAGAATACACCAAAATATCATCAATGAACACCACGACGAACCTATCCAAGTAGGGTTGGAAAACCCGATTCATCATGTCCATGAACGCGGCTGGAGCGTTCGTCAATCCAAATGGCATCACCACGAATTCAAAATGACCGTATCTTGTCCTAAAAGTGGTCTTATGAATGTCAGCCTCCTTCACCTTCAACTGATGATATCCCGACCTTAAATCTATCTTCGAGAACTCAGCTGCCCCTTTTAGCTGATCGAACAAGTCGTCTATCCTTGGCAAAGGATACTTGTTCTTGATGGTCAGCTTGTTCAACTGACGATAATCTATGCACATACGCATAGTTCCATCCTTCTTCTTCACAAATAGGACCGATGCTCCCCATGGAGACACACTGGGTCGGATGAACCCACGATCCAACAACTCCTGGATTTGAGCCTTGAGCTCCACCAACTCCTTTGGCGCCATTCGGTATGGAGCGATTGACACGAGAGTCGTTCCCCAGAACAAATCTATTCCAAATTCCACCTCCCTGTCTGGGGGTATTCCTGGTAATTCCTCTGGGAACACATCTACAAAATCTCTTACGGTTCTAACTCCATTGACACCTTCATCCTTTCCACCTAACGCACTTACGAAGGGTAAAAGCGCCTCGCACCCTTTTCTAACCATCTTTTCAGCCTTCAGTACCGAAACTACGTTGGACAAGTAGTTCCTCCTTTCTCCGATCATCACTACTACTTCACCCTCTGGGGTTCTTAGTTCCATGCGCTTAGCCGCACAATCCAACACGGCTCGATGCTCTACTAGCCAATCCATTCCAAGTATAAGCTCAAATTCTCCGAAGGGTAACTCCATTAAGTTAGCCCGAAAATTCACTCCCTGGATCTCTAAGGGTACATTCCGAAAGATCTTATCTATCATCACAGTTTGGCCTAATGGGCTTACTACGATTATCTCCTATATCGAGAGTTCGAGTCTAGGCCTAGTGTTTCCACTACACTACATGCAACATAGGAATGGGTCAAGCCCACATCAATCGTGAGCAAAATAAGATTTGTCAAAAATAAAGAACGCGTCTGGTTTATTACATCCGGTGCGTCACCATCTTCCCTCCGACGACGAACCGCATAAACCAAACTCGGTTGCCTTGCTTGCATTAGCGGCGACTCCTCGGCCTTGTGCTCTCGACCTCTGCCATTACCTCTGTTGGCCGAACCACGACCCCTTTGAGGCTGCTGTCCGCCTCTACCAGCCTGGCTAGCATTCTGAACTGCCGGTTGGCTCTCATCAGCTTGCTTAGGACAGTCCTTAAACATGTGGTCCTTGGACCCACACTTAAAACATCCACCCGTCTTCCTCCAACACTCTCCTAAGTGCCTCTTCCCACAATGCTCACAAGGGCGATACTGCCCGCCCGTACTAGTTTGTTGATTTCGTGGCCCGTCAACTCTAGGCCTCTTGTGACCCTTTTCAGATGGCCCAAACCCTCTTTTGGCCTTATTCTTATCCACAGCCTGCTTGGTAGCGTCCTTAATCCCTTCGGCCACCTTGGCCTTTTCCACCAAAGCAGAGAATTCTCGCTCTTGATGCGGTGCTATCAAAAGTCTTAGATCGTCCCTTAACCCATCCTCAAAACAGACACAGCGTTCATGCTCGGTTGCCACAACCCCTCGAGCATAGCGGCTCAACCTCAGAAATTCTGCCTCATATTCTGCAACAGACTTGCTCCCTTGCACCAACCCCAGAAAAGCCTTTCTTTGCTCATCTGTATACCTGGTTCCCACATATTTCTTCTGGAATGCCTCCTTAACATATTCCCAAGTCAAATCCTCCGCTATGGCACCATCCCGAACAGTTAACCACCACTGGTACGCTTCATCGCGTCACAGTGCCACCATCCCTTTCAACTTCTCCTCAGGGGTCAAGTCGAGCTCATCCATAACGCGCTCCGTTGCTTCCAACCAGTACTCAGCTGTACTGGGTGCTACTCCAGACACTCCACGAAACATCTCGGCTCCATTAGCTCGGAGCCGTTCAGGCACGGACTTACGGGTTCCTGAATTTCCTCCTGCCCCAGCCACCAATTCCAAAACTCGCGGCCGCGACTGCGACACAAAGATCTTCCCCGTCTCGAGCTCGCTTGCTCAACATTAACAAAATGGGGTGGTGGTGGCGGTGGTATCTCATTGTCGTAACCACGACCCGATCTAACGGGTTCGACCTAGTCATTCTTCCTCTACCTCTTCCACGTCGACCACGTCCTCTGGAGCTCATTTCTAGCGTCGAGATCTGATTTGAAAGTTTTATGTATTAGTACTTTGGTTTCACTTGTTTACTCGCGAAGAAATTTTATGACAAGAGTTTTAGGAGTGGTTCTTTCGTATTCATACAAGCATACTGATCTTTCCATTCATCCATTCATCCATCAAACAAGTATGAACTTCCGTTCATTCGAGAAATGTTGTAATTTTTATTGTTGTTGTTTTTCACTACCCAGGGGTATTTTCGTAATTTGTCCTACAGGGTATTTTTCGAAATTTTTCAAAAGAAAAACGTTCCTTGGTGTTTTTGTCGCAAAGTATTTTGAAAATTTCAAAGTCTCGGGGTAAAGTGGAAAAAAATTTTGAAATCTGGGGGTATTTCGGAAATTTTCGACCTCAGGGGTGTTTTGGTAATTTTTCACAAATCAGGGTAAATTTGTAAAATTTAATAAATCAAGGATATTTCAAAAGTTGTAAAATTTTATGGGTTCTTTTTGAGAATTTCACTTTTCAAATGGTGACGTTGCAAAAATTTGGAAATCAGGATCATTTTGGTAATTTTGCAAGTTAGGGGCAATTTTGTAATTTTTCCAAAACCAAGATATTTTTGATAGTTTGCAAATTAGGATTTATGAACATTATAAAATAATGGAGTTTTGACAAAACCATTGAAAAGTTTGACATTTTGTGGATCAAGGGCATTTTGGTAATTTTGCCACTAAGGGTATTTTTGTAATTTTCACAAATTAGAAGTTTTTCAGAAAAATTTTGTAAAGAGGGTTTTCAAAAATTTAGTAAAGTAATTTTAAGAGTTTTGAAAACTAGGGTTTGTTGTCTTGTTTTTTTAAAAACATGGCTAGTTCCTTTTCGGGTTTTAGTCATTATGTTTAGCCTACGACCGAGCCCTCTTTGGTCAGGGTGAACCAAAGCTACGCACCAGGCAGGATTCGAATGGAGAGGAGGTGAGTCACACGGACTGCTTAAATACCAAGCTCCCATCGAAACCATTCCTAGACATGCGCACAGAGGTTGCCACACCACTGAGCCCTCTGAGTTAGGGTGAACCGAAGCTACGCACCAGGTAGGATTCCTGCGAAGAGGAGGTGAGTCACTAGGACTGCTTAAATACCAGGCTCTTCCGGATCCAATCCTAGACATGCGTACAGGGGTTACCACACCCTTTGCTCAGTGACTTAGCCATAGTGTTGTCTAGTGCATTAAGTCTTATGTGGGTTTGTGTTTGAGTAATCTAGTCCTAGGGTTCAAGTTCCTATCATCTATTCTACGTTCCATGCCTTTTCTACCCTTATACAGTTCATAAATCACAAAATCACACATAAGGTTAGGGGTACTTACCTGGTGGACTGCGGGTCAGAGACTTAGGTGCCATGCCATAAACCTACTTAATTTTCAAGGAAAATCATTTTGGCTCGCTTTGAAAACGTTTTGGGCCTTAGCCCACAGGCTGAGAGTTTAAAACTGGCTCGATATTAAATCAAACACTCCTACACCCGCCCACGAGCTCAACCAGATCTGTATGTTCCTTAAGAAAATCGACTTCAAATTCTTTTGTTACTTGGAAAATTTTTGTGAATTTTTGGAAAGATATTGGTTTTGGGTTGGGCTTAGGTTGGAAACCCATTTATTTAATTTAGAAAACATTTAATTTTGGGGACAAAACAATTTAGGGTTTATTTCTAAAATAAATTTAATTAAACTTAGTCAAAAATAATTCATAACATAACAACTGAAAATAAAAGTAGGGAAATAAAACCATCCAACTTGGGCCTTATGGCCTTATTACATCATTCAAACCCAAAGATAAAATTGAAAATACATAAATAACCCTCCTATATTCGGCCATTAATTAAAACACATAAATAACCCCCTTTTTTTTTTGACTTTAAAACCAAATCCTAGTAGGATTTGTACTTCTTACCTTGTTGCCGAATTGTTTTCAAGAACCAAGTGCCAAATTTTGCTGGTATTCCTTTTCTTGAAATCGGCTAACACTAGTCGTGTAACTGTAGTGTCGCTTTTTTGGCTTTTGAAATAATGGGAAACAATCCTAAAAGAAAACAAGCCTTGGCCGAATATCACTTACCTCACACATTCCAAATCTGAAGAGGATTCCTTTATATGCCTGTCGAAATCCCTATAGCTTTATGTTAGATTTAATCTAACATTGAAAACATAAATCATAACCTTAACCAAATATTTGTATATCTTACCTTTGCTTGGTGAAATCGACAACTCCTCCCTGTCACCACAAGATTTCGGCTTTTGCGAGTTTCGGCTAGATTAAATAATGCTTTTGGTTTTGACTAGAAGAGGGAGGGGGCTTAGAGAATTCGGCTAGCCAAAGGAAAAGGAAAAAGAAGAGGAGAGAAAACCCTAAAAATTTCGTGAGAGAGCAGAGAAAGAAGAAAAAGCGAGGAGTAGCCCTTCTCCTTCCTTTTATAGACAAAGTTATCACCTAGGAGTCCCTTACTTGGCCACCACTCCTCTTTTGATAATGTTATCTCTTTTATTTAAAAGATAAAAGCCTTTAATCTATCAATTATCTCCTCAATTTCATAAAAGAAAATCCTTTATTTATTCACATATTTATGCGAATAAAACTCCTTTATTTATCCCTTTTTAATCATATATTTATGGAATTAAAACACCTTGGTTTCTAGATGCTTGTGCCGTCCATCCTCTTAGCCTCAGGAAGCAAAAATAAAACTTCATTTATTTGCTTCCCTTGTGACTCGAACTCAGGCCCATGCCTCCTGCACATGGCGCCATTTCCATAGGCCCTAAGTGGCATCTTCAGGCCACTTTTCCAAGCCTGTTTGTGTGTCAAATTCTACCAACTTTTTCTTTTAAGGCCCTCTTGCCTTTATTTCCTATTTTAAACTTTAAAACTCATCATTTCGGGGTCATTTCTAAGTTTCCTAAAATTTTCGATCGGCTCTGTAACTTGCCATTTTTCTTACATTCCAAGTTTCCTAAAATGTTCACTTTCCATTTTTGAAACATTTCCAAAATGTTCAGGTTTCCTAAAATGTTTAGTTTCCAAAATGTTCAGGTTTCCAAAAATGTGTACTTTCCATTTTTGAACCATTTCCTTACATTTCTAGGTTTCCTAAAATGTTCATGTCTTAATGCATTTCCAGGTTGCCAAAAAATGTTCATTTCCATTCATTTTCGTGCATTTTTGAGTATCCAAAAATATCAAAATTTATTCATTATGCTTAAGACTTGTTATTTCTTACAATTAAGCTGAAAATGCATAGGCCCTTTTGAGGATGTTACATCACATGCCCATGTTCCACACCCATGTGGATTTATTTTTCAATTCCAACCTACAGGGGTTTTCACACGGCTAGACACACACCCGTGTCCATGGCCCGTGTCCCTCACACGACCTCGACACGCCCGTGTCTTAGCTTGTGTGCAAAAACTTTAGCATCCTGTTTCTGATGTCATCACCCTATAAATGTCACATGCCTGTGTCCTTCGGCCGTCTGGCGAGTTAAATTCCTAATTTTAGGTGTAGACTTCACATTGCCTGGGCACACGCCCATGTCCATGGCCATGTCTTCCACACAGTTGAGACACACGGCCGTGTCTCTACCCGTGTGTTTACTACTGAACATACTGACTTGTAAACCTATCATGTAAGGGGGCACACGGCCTAAACACACCCATGAGGTCCGTGTGTCACACACGGCTTAGACACATGCCTGTGTGTCACACACGGCCTAAACACACCCCCGTGTGTTTACCCGTGTGGACAAGAACAAGGTTGTTTGCCAAGCTCTTTCTATCACCCCAACTCATACAAACATAATTTACATCAAACCTTCAACCCAATCATGCATATTTAAAATAAGTAAACCCATCATGCAACTTGCACATTCATGAAAAACCTCATCTTTTCATAGATTAATAGGAAAGAGCCATCAACTATTGCCTTATACAAAAGAATTCATCTTTGAATGAGCCAACACATTTGGCAAAAACAATATGACATTCAACTAAGTCTAGTCCCTATACATGCCATACTCAAAATGCTAAATCTAACTATACCAAGATGTGCTGATAGTGTGGGTGATCCTTTGCTTATCTCCGTATCCCGAGCTGGCTCTTCGACATTATAAAACAATGGAAAAGAGAAGGGAGTAAGCTTTAAGCTTAGTAAGTCTATATGTAAAAAATAAGCATCATACCATATGCTATGCTAATCATGTAACAACTCGATTTAGTGCCTAGTCGGAACAGTGGTGTGAGGCCACGAATCCGAGGCACATTTATGAGTTTTTTTAAGATTTATACAATGTTTGTATGCTAGTATGACAGTTTCATGAAGCAATTTTGCCAAATTGAGGTTGAATGGTCCAAAAGGACTAAATTGCAAAAGTTGCAAAATATGAGTTTCTAGAAGCTTTTTGTATGAAATAGCTTTAGAATATCAATTAGAAGTCCTTAAATAGCAATTTTCCCAAATTATAATTTTTGGAAAAAATTGGACATGAGTTGGTAAAATGGAAATTTTTAACGAGAAGGGCATTTTGGTCATTTATATATTAAACGATTAAAATGGGAAAAAGATGACAAAAATCTATTCATCTTCTTCTTCCCCCTTGTGTCGAAAATTTGAAGACTCCATAGCTAGGGTTCTTCATTTTTTTCAAGCTTGCTAGTAAGTTCATTTTAGCCCCGTTTTTGATATTCTTCGTATTTTTGAAGTTCTTGTATTATGAATTAGCTATTTTTAGCTATAAAATGAGCTAAGATGCATGATCAAAAATCTACCCATGAATGGCATGTATGTTAAATGATGTTTTATGGAAGTTTATGACAGTTTGATGTTAGATAAACATCTTTTCCTTAGTGAATTTAATGAAAAATGATAATATGGACCAATTTGTAATAGTTATAAAAATTGGTCATACATACTAGAAATAATGAGAATTGAGGATCGTTATAGTAGAGAAAATGAATCAGCTAAGCATGAAGTTTAAGAAAGTTGAATGAAAATCATTTTACGAGCCTAGGGGCAAAAGTGCAAATATGAGAAACTTTAAGGGCAAAATAGTAATTTTTCCAAAATATGAGTAAAGAGTCAATTTAGTCAATGTGAATATTAAATGGTCTATTTATGATTATAGATCAAGAAAAATGAAGCCCGAATCGAAACCGTGGCAAGAACAAAGTCGAGGACTAAATTGCATATCTACATACATTTTATATATTGAGGTAAGTTTGTACGACTTCTAAGCTCTATGATTTCTATTATTGAATTGTTTAGTATAATGTACGTTATTTCCATGGAATGCTTAATGCTATGTTAAACAAAGAAATCTCTGAGATTAAGTATGAGCAAGTCTGTAACACCCCAAACCCGGCCTATACGTTTCGACCAGATCTGGTATGCTACGGGTTGTACATTGAAAACTTTTGCTTTGTTGGTTTCGGAAATCGTAAGTTAATTAGACAATATTTGAATAAATAGGTGACTTTTTGAAAATAAAACCTTGTATTATTATTTTTTTGAATAATTAAACTTTTGACAAAAATTCATAAGTTGCAAATATTAAAAACTAAGCAGTGAAATATAAACTATGGGGCCTTATTACATAAATATTCCAAAAAAATTAAAACTTAAAGAAAAACCATAATAATCTATAAAAAATAAAAACTTGATGGCCCCTTGAGTCCGTCTCAACTCCCATGTCCAGGATCTACTGCTCATCTGAAAGAGTGGAGAAAAATGAAAGGGTGAGTCACCAAGACCCAGTGTATAAATCCCTGACACACTGACCTAAGGCCCACAAACACATTATGAGCCCTGGCACATACATAAAGGCAACAATCATAATTACATGAAAATAATGAATGATGAATAGCCCAACCCATCCTAGAATTCCATCCTCTACACACCAACCCGTACCAACCATCACACCTTGGGGATTTCTACAATCAACCTCTCCATCAGCTACACACATATAACGGCC
The DNA here is from genome assembly GCA_025503065.1 of Gossypium bickii. Taxonomy (NCBI): domain Eukaryota; kingdom Viridiplantae; phylum Streptophyta; class Magnoliopsida; order Malvales; family Malvaceae; genus Gossypium; species Gossypium bickii. The sequence continues at coordinate 25,074,016 of CP106714.1, read as the reverse complement.
AAATCGCATCGCCTATTCCTATTAATCAAGAATCATTAAGCGTGGCATAGCCACCGATCACTATGTGAAACACCCCAAACCCGGCCCACGAGCCTGAACCGGATCTGGTATGTTCCTTAAGTAAACCGGTTAAAAATTCTTTTATTACTTTGGAAAAATTTTGTGTGTTTTGAAAGAAAATTAGTTTTTTTGGGTTGGGCTTGGGTTGAAAATGAGTTAATCTTATATTAAAAATTCCTTTTTAATTATGGTGACAAAACACTTAGAGTTTATTTTAAAAATAAATTTACTTGATCCCTAAATAATAATTTGTAAACAAAATAAATAAAAGTAAAAAAGAAATAAAGAAATTCAATCATGGCCTTATGGCCTTATTACATCATTCAAACCCAAAATAAAATTTAAAGTACTAAAATTATATAAAGTCCAAATTTCTAAATAAATTCTTCAAGTGATGCATAGCCACCTTTAGCTCCTGCCGACCCGGTCCATTACCGCTCATCACTGAAAAATAATTCCCAACTGGTGAGTCCACAGACTCAATGTGTACACATACTAATTTTCAACAAATCGGCATACAAGTCATATCAATTTCATGTTCATACAAAATAAAGGATGATGCAACCCAAACCCAAGCCTATTTGTCCATCCGCTACACACCACCCGTACCAACTCATGCATGCACCGTGGGGACTACTAAGTCGACTCTCCATCCGCTACACACCATCGAAGGCGATCATCGCGATCGACGTGCTCATCGCCCACTTATAGTGTCTTTAGACACTATATTCGATAATGTAACCGGGTTACCATATTCAATTAATGGGACCGTAGCCACCATATTTCGTTGGTGAGACCGGAAGTCGGCACCTTCGTTGGTGAGACCGTAGTCATCACCTTCACTTTCTCCTTCACATATATCCCAAATGCCCCAATTATTACATATCATTCATATCATACTTAAATTCACATTCATGTCACTTTTCAGAATATAACAATTCATAATCCTATCAAAAGTAGGAATACGTTCCCTGGTACTTTTTTGTACCACATTAGGGCACATAGCCACATTCACATTCTTATGCATATTCATATAATTAATAATTGCCATATATCGTATTGAAGGTTAGTATGGGTACACACCTGATTTGCTTAATAGGCTCCTTGAGATCTCGAAAATCCCGATCTATAGTTTAGATCTGCTGTTGCCTTGTTGCCGAATTAGATGATCAAGTCCCAAAAATTTGCTAGTATTCTTTTTCCTTGAAATCGGCTAACACTAGTCATGTAACCATGTTAGTTTTCGGCTTTTGAAATAATGGGAAATAATCCTAAATATTAAAAAAAACAAGCCTTGGCCGAATATCACTTACCTTACAAATTCCAAATCTGAAGAGGATTCCTTTATATGCTTGTTAAAATTCCTATAACTTTGTGTTAGATTAAATCTAACTTTGAAAATATGAATCATAACCTTTAACCAAATATTCATATCTCTTACCTTGGATCCTTGATCCTTCTATTTAATAATGGTGGAAACCCTTTTGATGTTGTGGTTGATTGCTCCTTTACTTAGAATCAACAAGGATTCGGCTTTGACAGAAGAAAAGGAGAAGAAAATAGAAGAAGAGAAGAGAGGGATTTTGCTTAAATGAAAATTTCGGCAGAGAGGGGGAGAACTAGGAAAATTTCAGCACACTTGGAAAAGATGAGAGAAAATCCTTAAACTCTCCCTCTTTAGCCGAATTTAACAAGCCAAGAGTCCTAGACTTGGCCACCACTCTTCCATCATCTATTTTATTTAAAATAAACTAGAGAAAAATCCTTATTATCTCTTCCAAATAATCCAAATTAAAAAGCTTTTATTTATCACTTAATTAAGCAATATTAATGGAAATAAAACACCCCATTCTAGAATGCTTGTGCCGTCCACCTTGGTGTCTCTAGAAGCAAAAATAAAACTTATTTTATTTGCTTCCCAAGTGACTCCGAACTCAGCCCCATGCCTCTTGCACATGGCGCCATTTCCATAGGCCCTAAGTGCCACCTTCAGCCACTTTTCCTAGCCCGTTTGTGTGTCAAATTCTACCAACTTTTTCTTTTAAGGCCCTCTTGCCTTTATTTCCTATTTTAAACTTTAAAACTCATCATTTCGGGGTCATTTCTAAGTTTCCTAAAATTTTCGATCGGCTCTGTAAACTTGCCATTTTCTTACATTTCCAAGTTTCCATTTTTGAATCATTTCCTTACCAACTGAAACACCTTACACCCGGCCCACGAGCCTGAACCGGATCTGGTATGTTCCTTAAGTAAACCGGTTTTCAATGTCCTGACTAACTTAGAGAAAATTTGTGTAATTAAGAAAAATTCGTTTTGGGTTGGGCTTAAATTGGAACCCATTTAATAAATTTTGAAAATCCAACTTAAATAAGGTGACAAAATAATTTTAGGGTTTATTATTTTAAAAGAAATAAATTTACTTAACTTTAATCAAAAATAAATTGTATCATAATCAAATAAAAATAAATGGAAATAAAGAAAATCCAACTGGGCCTTATGGCCTTATTACATCATTCAAACCCAAAATAAAATTTAAAGTACTAAAATTATATAAAGTCCAAATTTCTAAATAAATTCTTCAAGTGTTTCATGGCCACCTTTAGCTCCTGCCGACCCGGTCCATTCTTTGCTCATCACACGAAAAATAATTCCCCAACGGGTGAGTCCACAGACTCAATGTGTACACAGATACTAATTTTCAACAAATCGAGCATACAAGTCATATCAATTTCATGTTCATACAAAATAAAGGATGATGCAACCCAAACCCAAGCCTATTTGTCCATCCGCTACACACCACCCGTACCAACCTGTACACCGTGGGGACTACTAAGTCGACCCTCCATCCGCTACACACCATCGAAGCGATCATTGCGATCGACGTGCTCATCGCCCACTTACGTTGTTTCTTTAGACACTATATTCGGATAATGTAACCGGTTACCATATTCAATTAATGGGACCGTAGCCACCATATTTCGTTGGTGAGACCAAGTCAAGACCTTCATTGGTGAGACTGTAGTCATCACCTTCACTTTCTCCCTTCACATATATCCCAAATGCCCCAAATATTACATATCATTCATATCATATTTAAATTCACATTCATGTCACTTTTCAGATTATAACACATTCATAATCCTATCAAAAGTAGGAATACGTGCACTGGTACTTTTTGCCACATTTGTGGTACTTAGCCACATTCTCATTCTTATACACATTCATATATTAAAACATAACTATTGCCATAACATATATATATTGAAAGTTAGTGTGAGTACACACCGATTTGCTTAATAGGTTCCTTGAATCCCAAGAACGATCTACCGATCTAGATCTTTCACTCCTATATTCGTTAATCACTTTAAAAGACCATTCGCCACTTTTCCAAATACAACTAGGATTTGTATTACTTACCTTAAAATTTCCAAATCTGAAAAGGATTCCTTGCCTTGTATGTCCATCAAAATCCTATAATTATATGTTAATTTTAATCTCACATATATTCCATAACTTTTGACCAAATATGTGTATATCTTACCTTAGATTCTTGAATCCCTGATGATCTCTCCTTTGTAGTCGATAGCACTAGAAATCCCGAAATACTCCTTATAGTTTCGCCACAATAATAATAACATTAATCCCTATTTTTGGCTTAAAGAAGAGAATAAATCAATAACCACAAGATTCTTACCTTAAGTGTTGAATTAAACAGATCTATCCCGACACCACTTGAGATTCGGCTTTGGTAGAATTTCACTAGGTTGGATTTGGTTTTGAAAAAGAAGAAGAAGAAGAAAAGAAAAAGAAAGATGAGGCTAGAGAATTCGGCTAGACAAAAGAAAAGAGAAAAGAGCCCTAAAAATTTCTGAGAGATGAGGGAGGAAGCAAAAATGATGAGTAGCCCTCCTGTCCTCCTTTTATAGCCGAAAATATCAACCTAGGAGAGTCCCTTACTTGGCCACCACTCCTCTTTCATCATCTATTTTATTTAAAATAAACTAGAGAAAATCCTTATTATCTCTTCCAAATAATCCAAATTAAAAACCCTTATTTATCACTTTTTAATCATGTATTTATGGAATTAAAACACCCCCTTTTTCCAACTCATGTGCCGTCCACCTCATAGCATGGGGAGAAAAATTAAAACTTCATTTATTTGCTTCCCTTGTGACTCGAACCCAGGCCCGTGCCTCCTACACATGGTGCCATTTCCATAGGTCCTAAGTGGCATCTTCAGGCCACATTTCCAAGCATGTTTGTGTGCCAAATTTCTCCAACTTTTTCTTTTAAGGCCCTCTTGCCTTTATTTCCTATTTTGAACCTTAAAATTTGACATTTCTACATCATTTCTAAGTTTCCTAAAATTTTCGATCGGCTCTATTTACTTGCCATTTTCTTACATTTCCAAGTTTCCAGAAATGTTCACTTTCCATTTTTGAATCATTTCCTTACATTTCCTAGTTTCCATAAATGTTCACTTTCCTCTTTATTCCTTTACATTTTCAGGACATTTCCCTACATTTCCAAGACAAGACATTTCCTTATATTTCCTTGCATTTCCTTACATTTCCATACATTTCCTTATATTTCCTTACATTTCCATACATTTCCATACATTTCCTTACATTTCCTTACATTTTCTTACATTTCCCTACATTGCCTTACATTTCCATACATTTCCACACATTTCCATACATTTCCATACATTTCCATACATTTCCATATATTTCCATACATTTCCTTATTTCTAGAATTCACATAACACATTCATACATAATTCATAAAACATGCCATTTTACCACATGGTTCCTTGTGTCATGCTTCACACGGAGTTTCTTTTAAAGCCTCATTTACCTAGCTCCCCTTTTTACTTAAAAACCAATAATTTTCCAAAGCTTTCTTCTTCCATCCTAAAATTCTAAAAACCCTTAATGCACTTCCAAACACTGCCAAAACCTACTAACTCATGAATTATGCACAAACGCATAACCCCTAATCTAGGATGTTACAGTTCTACCCTCCTTAAAAATAATTTCGTCCTCGAAATTACTTACTAACAGTCGTACCATCCTTCTCACTGCACTATGCTTACGCTACGCACTCTAATCTTAATAGAACCATCATACTTTCTAGGCACAATCTCTAAGTTCACGTCCCCTAGAACTTATTTCTAACGTCGCGATTTAATCTGATTTAAGAGAATTTTATGAATTAGTCTTTATTCCACTGATTACCCGCGAAGAAGTTTTATGGAAAGAATTTTAGGAATGGTTCTTTCGTATTCATACATGCACACAGTCTTTACATTCATACATCCATCAATCAATTATGAACTTTTGTTCATTCAGAGAAATGTTGTAGTTTTCATTGTTGTTGTTTTTCCACTACCCAGGGGTATTTTCGTAATTTTGTCCTATAGGGGTATTTTCGTAATTTGTCAAAATAAGGTTCCTTGGTGATTTTGTCAATAAGGGTATTTTGGTAATTTTGAAATCTCGGGGCCTTTCGATAATTTTGAAATTCCAGGTGTATTTCGGAAAATTTTTAAAATTCGGGGGTATTTCGGTAATTTTAGACCTCGGGGGTATTTTGGTAATTTTTCACAAACCAGGGTAAATTTGGGAAAGTTTGATAAATCAGGGATATTTCAAAAGTTGCAAAACTTTGAGGGTTCTTTTTGAGAATTGTACAAAAATTTTAGATATCAGGGTCATTTTGGTAATTTTGTAAGTTAGGGACAATTTCGTAATTTTCCAAAATCAACATCTGGTATGTTCCTTAAGAAAAATCGGTTTTCGAAGTCCTTTATTACTTAGAGAATATTGGTGTATTTTTAGAAAACTGTTCATTTTGGATTGGGCTTGGGTTAAAAACCTGTTTATTTAATTTAGAAATCATTTAATTAGGGTGACAAAATAATTTAGGGTTTAAATGTAAAGACATAAAATTTTAATATCATAAATGTAAAGTATTTCGAAGCATAATAATTGCAAGTAAACAATAGTAACGAAAATAAAACTATGGCTTTTTAGGCCTTATTACATCAATAATTTCCAAACTTAAAATTTAAAGATCTTTATAAAAATAAAGGTCCAATTCATAAATATTTTCTTTGCTACGCATGGCCACCTTTAGCTCCTGCCGACCCGGTCCATTACTGCACATCACCTGAAAAATAGTCCCTCAAAGGGGTGAGTCAACGAACTCAATGTGTACACAAACTAACAAACAATATTTCAGGCATACATATTCATATCAGAACATATACATATCAAAATGATGCAACCCAAACCCAAGCCTAATTATCCATCCGCTACACACCACCCATACCGCCACCACACCGCAGTGGACTACTAAGTCAACCCTCCTTCCGCTACACACCATCGAAGGCGATCATTGCGATCGGCGTGCTCATCGCCCATATACGTTGTGTCATTAGACACTATATTCAAATAATGTAACCGGTTACCAATTTGAGATAATGTAACCGGTTACCATATTCAAATAATGTGACCGTAGTCACCATATTTCGTTAGTGAGACCGAAGTCAACACCTTCGTTGGTGAGACCGAAGTCAACACCTACTCTTCCCCTTTCACAAATATCCCATATGCCCCAAATATTTATATCATGCATATCTTATTTCTCATTCATATTACATATTCAAAAATATATATATCGTATTTGTAATCCTATCGGTAGTAGGAAACGTACCTGGGTACTTTTACCTCATTTGTGACACTTAGCCACATTCTTATTCGCATGCACATTCATATATATACATATAAAATAATTACCGTAATATATTGGGAGTTAGTGTGGGTACACACCTGATTCGCTTTGTAACATCCTAGAAAGGGCCTATGCATTTTCGGTTTAAGTGTACGAAATGACAAGTTTTAAGCATAATGAATAAATTTTTGATGTTTTGGATACTCGAAAATGCACGAAAATGAATGGAAATGAACATTTTTGGCAACCTGGAAATGCATCAGGACATGAACATTTTAGGAAACCTAGAAAATGTAAGGAAATGGTTCAAAAATGGAAAGTACACATTTTTGGAAACCTGAACATTTTGGAAACTGAACATTTTAGGAAACCTGAACATTTTTGGAAACTTGGAATGTAAGAAAAATGGTAAGTTACAGAGCCGATCGAAAATTTTAGGAAACTTAGAAATGACCCCGAAATGATGAGTTTTAAAGTTCAAAATAGGAAATAAGGGCTAAGGGCCTTAAAAGAAAAAGTTGGAGAAGTTTGACACACAAACAAAGGCTTGGAAAAGTGGCACAAGATGTCACTTAGGGCCTAGAGAAATGGCGCCACATGCAAGGTGTTGGGCCTGAGTTCGAGTCACTTCTAAGGAAATAAATAAGTTTAATTTTTGCTTCTGATACGAGGTGGACGGCATGGGTTTCTAGAAAAGGAAGAGTTTTATTTGCATAAATATGTGAATAATAAGAGATAAATAAAGGAGTTTTATTCACATAAATATGTGAATAATAAGAGATAAATAAAGGATTATTTTCTAAGGAGATAATTGATGGATTAAAGGCTTTTATCTTTTAAATAAAAGAGATAATATTATCAAAAAGAGGAGTGGTGGCCAAGTAAGGGACTCCTAGGCTGATAACTTTGGCTATAAAAGGAGGGCAGAGGGGCTACTCGTGCTCACTTTTGCTTCCTCTTTGCCGAAATTTTCCTAGCTCTCTCCCCCTCTCTGCCGAATTTTTCTTCAAGCAAAATCCCTCTCTTCTCTTCTTCTATTTTCTTCTCTGATTCTTCTGTCAAAGCCGAATCCTTGTTGATTCTAAGTAAAGGAGCAATCAACCACAACATCAAAAGGGTTTCCCTTATTATTGAATAGAAGGATCAAGGATCTAAGGTAAGAGGAATGAATATTTGGTTAAAGGTTATGATTCATATTTTCAAAGTTAGATTTAATCTAATACAAAGTTATAGGGATTTTGACAAGCATATAAAGGAATCCACTTCAGATTTGGAATTTGTAAGGTAAGTGATATTCGGCCAAAGCCCATATTTTATTTATTAAGATTTGGTCAGATCTAACACATGAAATTAGGGATTTCGACAGATATTCAAAGTAAGGGAAACTCTCGGGTTTTGGAAATCATAAGGTAATTGGTCAAGGTTCTCTCCTAAATATTCAAATCTATTATTTTAGTCAAAGACTACTTAAATCATTGGATTTATTAGCCAGCCGATTCTAAGGGAGAAAAACACAATCTTCGGGATTTGACTATCAATCAAATCGGCAAACAAGGTAAGTGTTAGTAGTTCTATTCCCACTAGGATTTGGTTTTAAAAATCAAAAGGGTATTAATATGTTTTCTTATGTAATGGCCGAATATAGGCAACAGCAGATCTAAACTTTAGATCGGGAAATTTCAGGATTCAAGGAATCTATTAAGTGAAAAAGGTGTGTACCCTTACTAACCCTCAATATGATGGCAATAATTATTGTAAATATGAACATGTATAAGATTATGAATGTGGCTAAGTGCTACAAATGTGGCTAAAAGTACTCAGGTATGTTTCCTACTTCTGATAGGATTATGAAAATGTTATATCTTTTAACATGCGAATATGTTTTATGAATGAGAAACAAGATATGTATAAGTAGTTGGGGCATATGGGATATATGTGAAAGGGGAAGAATAGGTGTTGACTTCGGTCTCACCAACGAAGGTGTTGGCTTCAGCCTCACCAACGAAAAAATGGTGGCTACGGCCCCATCGCGTAAACATGATAACTACGGTTACATTATCTAAACATAGTGTCTAATGACACAACGTATATAGGCGATGAGTACGCCGACTGCAGCGACTGCCTTCGATGGTGAGTAGCGGATGGAGGGTCGACTTAGTAGTCCCCACGGTGTGCAGGTTGGTACGGGTGGTGTGTAGCGGATGGACCTTTAGGTTTGGGTTTGGGTTGCATCATTATTTGATCTGAATATGCTTTGATATGAATATGTATGCCTGAAATGTTGATTGTTAGTTTGTGTACACATTGAGTCTGTTGACTCACCCCTTTGTGGGACTATTTTTCAGGAAATGAGCAGTAATGGACCGGGTCGGCAGGAGCTAAAGGTGGCCATGCATCACTTGAAGAATTTATTAGAATTTGGACTTTACTCAATTTTAGTATATTCAATTTTATCTTTGGATTTGAATGATGTAATAAGGCCATAAGGCCCAAGATGGATGGTTTTATTTCCCTGCTTTTATTTTCAGTTGTTATGTTATGAATTATTTTTGACTAAGTTTAATTAAATTTATTTTTAGAAATAAACCCTAAATTGTTTTGTCCCCAAAATTAAATGTTTTCTAAATTAAATAAATGGGTTTCCAACCTAAGCCCAACCCAAAACCAATATCTTTCTAAAAATTCACAAAAAATTTTCTAAGTAACAAAAGAATTTGAAGCCGATTTTCTTAAGGAACATTCCAGATCCGGTTCAGGCTCGTGGGCCGGGTGTGGGGTGTTTCGATTTGATATCGAGCCCGCTTTTAAACTCTCGGCCTGTGGGCTAAGGCCCAAAACGTTTTCAAAGCGAGCCAAATGATTTTTTTTTTTTGAAATTAAACAGGTTCTCTGGCATGGCACCTGAGTCTCCGACCCGCAGTCCACCAGGTAAGTACTTCTGACTTCTGTAGTGATTTGAATATGTGATCTGTATGGGCTTTTATGGAAACGTAGATTAGTGAACTAGGATCTATTGAACCGTATGACTAGTCTACTCAAACACAAATACATAAGACTTAATGCACTTAACAAACCTATGGCTAAGTCACTAAGTTGGGGTGTGGTAACCCCAATGCGCATGTCTAGGATTGGATCCTAAGAGCACAGGTATTTAAGCGATCCTAGTGACTCACCTCCTCTTCGCAGGAATCCTACCTGGTGCGTAGCTTTGGTTCACCCTGACCAAGAGGACTCGGTCATAGGCTAAACATAATGACTAAAACCCGAAAGGGAACTAGCCATGTTTTTTTTTTTAAAAAAAAAGAGAACAAAACAACAAACCCTAGATTTCAAAACTCTTTACTAAATTTTCAAAAACCATCTTTACAATTTTTTCTGAAAAATTTCTAATTTGTGGAAATTTTAAAAATGCCCTTAGTGGCAAAATTACCAAAATGCCCTTGATCCACAAAATGTCAAACTTTTCAATGGTTTTGTCAAAACTCCATTATTTTATAATGTTCATAAACCCTAATGTGCAAACCATCAAAAATACCTTGATTTTGGAAAATTACAAAATTACCCCCAACTTACAAAATTACCAAAATGACATTGGTTTCCAAAATTTTTGCAACATCCCCATTTTGGAAGGAACAATTTTCAAAAAGGACCCTCAAAATTTTACAACTTTTGAAATATCCCTGATTTATTAAATTTTACAAATTTACCCTGATTTGTGAAAAATTACCAAAATACCCTCGAGCTTCAAAATTACCGAAATACCCCCGAATTTCCAAATTTTTCAAAATACCCCGGGAATTTAAAAGTTCCAAAATACTTTTTGACAAAATCATCAGAGAACTTTTATTTTTGAAAAATTATGAAAATGCCCCTGTAGGACAAATTACGAAAATACCCCTGGGTAGTGGAAAAACAACAACAATGAAAACTACAACGTTTCTCTGAATGAACGAAAGTTCATAATTGTTTGATGGATGTATGAATGAATGCGTGCATGTATGAATACGAAAGAACCACTCTTAAATCCCTTTTCATAAAATTTCTCCGCGAGTAAACAAGTGAAACCAAAGTACTAATACATAAAATTTTTAAATCAGATCTCGACGCTAGAAATGAGCTCCAGAGGACGTGGTCGACGTGGAAGAGGTAGAGGAAGAATGACTAGGTCAGAACCCATTAGATCGGGTCAGGGTTCTGACAATGAGATACCACCGCCACCACCACCCCCCGCTATTAATGTTGAGCACAGCAGGCTCAGACGGGGAAGATGTCGTGTCGTCGTAGGTCAGGCGCGAGTTTGGAATTGGTGGCTGGTGTAGGAGGAAATTCAGGAACCCGTAAGTCTATGCCTGAACGGCTCCGAGCTAACGAAGCCGAGATGTTTCGTGGAGTGTTCGAGGTAGCACCCAAGATACCGGTGAGTCTCGGTTGGAAGCAACGGAGCGCATCATGGATGAGCTCGACTTGACCCCTGAGGAGAAGTTGAAAGGGATGACGGCACTGTTACGCGATGAAGCGTATCAGTGGTGGTTAACTATTCGGGACGGTGCCACGGGGGAAGATCTGACCTGGGAATATGCTAAGGAAGCATTTCAAAAGAAGTATGTGGGAACCAGGTATATAGACGAACAGAGGAAAGCTTTTCTGGGGTTGGTACAAGGGAGTAAGTCTGTCACAGAATATGAGGCAGAATTTCTGAGGTTGAGCCGCTATGCTCGAGGAGTAGTGGCAACTGAGCACGAACGCAGTGTCCGTTTCGAGGACGGATTAAGGGATGATCTAAGGTTATTGATAGCTCCACATCAGGAGCGGGAGTTTTCTGCCTTAGTAGAGAAAGCTAAGGTAGCTGAAGGAATTAAGGATTCTGCAAGGCAGAACACTGATCGGAATAGGCCAGAAAGAGGTTTTGGATCGTCTGGATCATCTGGGAATAAGAGGCCTAGAGTTGATGGGCCGCAAGGTCAGCAAGTTGGTTCAGAAGGGCGATATCGACCTTGTGAGCATTGTGGAAAGAGGCACTTAGGAGAGTGTTGGAGGAAGACGGGTGGATGTTTCAAGTGTGGGTCCAAGGACCATATGTTTAAGGATTGTCCCAAGCAACCAAATGAGAACCGATTGGCATCTCAGAATGCTATCCAGGCTAGTAGTGGCGGACAGCAGCCTCAGCAAGGGCGTGGACCAAACCATGGAGGAAATGGTTCGGGCCGTGGACGTGAAGCATCAAGAAGAGGTGCTGAAGGAGCAGACGCGAGGCAACCAAGGTTGGTTTATGCGGTTGGTCGTCGCGAGGAGGAAGACGTGCGGATGTGACCCACAGTGCACGCTCCTTATTTTTGGAATACCCTTTAAATGCTTTGCTTGTTATAGGGTTAGCTTATTCTTGTATTGCTGGTGAAGTGACTGAAACCTTGGAAGTGAACTTAGAGAATGTACCTAGAAAGTATGATAGTTCTTTAAGATTAAAGTGCGCAGCAATAGCGTAGTGGGGTGAATTAGACCGTACAATTATTCGTTAGTAAGTAATTTCGAGGACGAAATTATTTTAAGGGGGTAGAACTGTAACATCCTAGAAAGGGCCTATGCATTTTCGGTTTAAGTGTACGAAATGACAAGTTTTAAGCATAATGAATAAATTTTTGATATTTTTGGATACTCGAAAATGCACGAAAATGAATGGAAATGAACATTTTTGGCAACCTGGAAATGCATCAGGACATGAACATTTTAGGAAACCTAGAAAATGTAAGGAAATGGTTCAAAAATGGAAAGTACACATTTTTGGAAACTCAACATTTTGGAAATCGAACATTTTAGGAAACTCAGAACATTTTGGAAATCGAACATTTTAGGAAACTCGAACATTTTTGGAAACTTGGAATGTAAGAAAAATGGCAAGTTACAGAGCCGATCGAAAATTTTAGGAAACTTAGAAATGACCCCGAAATGATGAGTTTTAAAGTTCAAAATAGGAAATAAGGGCTAGAGGGCCTTAAAAGAAAAAGTTGGAGAAGTTTGACACACAAACAGGCTTGGAAAAGTGGCCTGAAGATGTCACTTAGGGCCTAGAGAAATGGCGCCACATGCAAGGTGTTGGGCCTGAGTTCGAGTCACTTGGGAAGCAAATAAATAAGTTTAATTTTTGCTTCCAGGAAGGCCGAGGTGGACGGCATGGGTTTCTAGAAAAGGAAGAGTTTTATTTGCATAAATATGTGAATAATAAGAGATAAATAAAGGAGTTTTATTCACATAAATATGTGAATAATAAGAGATAAATAAAGGATTATTTTCTAAGGAGATAATTGATGGATTAAAGGCTTTTATCTTTTAAATAAAAGAGATAATATTATCAAAAGAGGAGTGGTGGCCAAGTAAGGGACTCCTAGGTGATAACTTTGGCTATAAAAGGAGGGGCGGGAGGGCTACTCATTCACTTTTGCTTCCTCTTTGCCGAAATTTTCCTAGCTCTCTCCCCTCTCTCTGCGAATTTTTCTTCAAGCAAAATCCTCTCTTCTCTTCTTCTATTTTCTTCTCTGATTCTTCCACAAAGCCTAATCCTTGTTGATTCTAAGTAAAGGAGCAATCAACCACAACATCAAAAGGGTTTCCCTCATTATTGAATAGAAGGATCAAGGATCTAAGGTAAGAGGAATGAATATTTGGTTAAAGGTTATGATTCATATTTTCAAAGTTAGATTTAATCTAATACAAAGTTATAGGGATTTTGACAAGCATATAAAGGAATCCACTTCAGATTTGGAATTTGTAAGGTAAGTGATATTCGGCCAAAGCCCATATTTTATTTATTAAGATTTGGTCAGATCTAACACATGAAATTAGGGATTTCGACAGATATTCAAAGTAAGGGAAACTCTCGGGTTTTGGAAATCATAAGGTAAGTGGTCAAGGTTCTCTCCTAAATATTCAGATCTATTGTTTTAGTCAAAGACTAATTAAATCATTGGATTTATTAGCCAGCCGATTCTAAGGAGAAAAAACACAATCTTCGGGATTTGACTATCAATCAAATCGGCAAACAAGGTAAGTGTTAGTAGTTCTATTCCCACTAGGATTTGGTTTTAAAAATCAAAAGGGTATTAATATGTTTTCTTATGTAATGGCCGAATATAGGCAACAGCAGATCTAAACTTTAGATCGGGAAATTTCGGGATTTAAGGAATCTATTAAGCGAAAAAGGTGTGTACCCTTACTAACCCTCAATATGATGGCAATAATTATTGTAAATATGAACATGTATAAGATTATGAATGTGGCTAAGTGCTACAAATGTGGCTAAAAGTACTCAGGTATGTTTCCTACTTCTGATAGGATTATGAAAATGTTATATCTTTTAACATGCGAATATGTTTTATGAATGAGAAACAAGATATGTATAAGTAGTTGGGGCATATGGGATATATGTGAAAGGGGAAGAATAGGTGTTGACTTCGGTCTCACCAACGAAGGTGTTGGCTTCAGCCTCACCAACGAAAAAATGGTGGCTACGGCCCCATCGCGTAAACATGATAACTACGGTTACATTATCTGAACATAGTGTCTAATGACACAACGTATATGGGCGATGAGCACGTCGACTGCAGCGACTGCCTTCGATGGTGAGTAGCGGATGGAGGGTCGACTTAGTAGTCCCCCGGTGTGTGCGCGGTTGGTACGGGTGGTGTGTAGCGGATGGACCTTTAGGTTTGGGTTTGGGTTGCATCATTATTTGATCTGAATATGCTTTGATATGAATATGTATGCCTGAAATGTTGATTGTTAGTTTGTGTACACATTGAGTCTGTTGACTCACCCCTTTGTGGGACTATTTTTCAGGAAATGAGCAGTAATGGACTGGGTCGGTAGGAGCTAAAGGTGGCCATGCATCACTTGAAGAATTTATTAGAATTTGGACTTTACTCAATTTTAGTATATTCATTTTTATCTTTGGATTTGAATGATGTAATAAGGCCATAAGGTCCAAGATGGATGGTTTTATTTCCCTGCTTTTATTTTCAGTTGTTATGTTATGAATTATTTTTGACTAAGTTTAATTAAATTTATTTTTAGAAATAAACCCTAAATTGTTTTGTCCCCAAAATTAAATGTTTTCTAAATTAAATAAATGGGTTTCCAACCTAAGCCCAACCCAAAACCAATATCTTTCTAAAAATTCACAAAAAATTTTCTAAGTAACAAAAGAATTTGAAGCCGATTTTCTTAAGGAGCATTCCAGATCTGGTTCAGGCTCGTGGGCCGGGTGTGGGGTGTTTCACGCTTAAGGTTTCCAATCCAAATCCTGAAAAGCTTGATCTAATGCCTTAGATCTTAATTCTCTACATTCAATTATTTAATACTTAGTAAAGAGCCATTCGGCTATAAATCCAAATCCTAGTAGGATTAGTATACTTAAAACTTACCTTGAAACTCTCAAATCCCAAATCCTTGTATCCTCTCATTTGAAATCCCTATAACTACATGTTAGATCAATTTCTAACATTTATTCACAACAAATAACCTTTAGCCGAATGTTAAATATGACTTACCTTAGATTCTTAAATCCCAAAATTCACCGAATAACTAGGGAACACGCTGCCTATAGTGTACCTTCGGGAAAAGAACTTCTCCTTCCTTGTAGTCGACACTTAGTAAATCCCAAAAGATCTCTTCAAGGTTTCGGCAACCATGAACATTAATGGAATTAGCCCTAGATTTCGATAAGTCTAAAGTATAAAAGAATGGAAACCAAACTTGGATCTTACCCTTATTTCAAGAAATCGATTGCACCTTCACTTCAACCTTCGGCTATGGCTTTGATCTTAGCAAGCTTTCGGCTTTTGGAATATTAAGAGGAGAAGAATGAAGAAGAAAAGAATAGGGGTTGCAGAGAAAATTCGGCAGAGGTTATCAAGGAAGAGTAAATAATGCTGAATGGCCTCTCTTTTCCTTTTATAGCCAAATTACTAGGCTAGAGTCCTTTACTTGGCCACCACTCTTCTATTTTGATAACTTTATCCTTTAATTATCATAAATAAAGAGTTTAATCCAATATTTATCTCTTCTAAATAATCCAATTTAAAAATCCTTTATTTATCACCTTTTTAATCGAATATTTATGAAAATAAAACACCTCCTTTCTAGAAGGCTTGTGCCGTCCACCTCAGTCTTCTGGAAACAAAAATAAAACCTCCCTTATTTGCTTTCCAAGTGACTCGAACCCTAGCCCATTCCTCTTGCATATGGCGCCATTTCCATAGGCCCTAAGTGACATCTTCAAGCCACTTTTCCAAGCCTGTTTGTGTGTCAAATTTCACCAACTTTTTCTTTTAAGGCCTCATTGCCCTAATTTCCTATTTTAAACTTTAAAATTTGGCATTTCTCGATTATTTCTAAGTTTCCTAAAGTTTTCGATCGGCTCTGTAACTTGCCATTTTTCTTACATTTCCAAGTTTCCAGAAATGTTCACTTTCCATTTTTGAATCATTTCCTTATATTTCCTAGTTTCCATAAATGTTCACTTTCCTCTTTATTCCTTTACATTTTCAGGACATTTCCCTACATTTCCAAGACAAGACATTTCCTTACATTTCCTTACATTTCCATACATTTCCTCACATTTCCTTACATTTCCTTACATTTCCATACATTTCCATACATTTCCTTACATTTCCTTACATTTTCTTACATTTCCCTACATTGCCTTATATTTCCATACATTTCCACACATTTCCACACATTTCCATACACTTCCATACATTTCCATATATTTCCTTACATTTCCATACATTTCCTTACATTTCCTTACATTTCCTTGCATTTCCTTACATTTCCTTACATTTCCATACATTTCCACACGTTTCCACACATTTCCATACACTTCCATACATTTCCATATATTTCCATACATTTCCTTATTTCTAGAATTCACATAACACATTCATAATTCATTAAACATGCCATTTTACCACATGGTTCCTTGTGTCATGCTTCACACGGAGTTTCTTTTAAAGCCTCATTTACCTAGCTCCCCCTTTTTACTTAAAAACCAATAATTTTCCAAAGCTTTCTTCTTCCATCCTAAAATTCTAAAAACCCTTAATACACTTCCAACACTGCCAAAATCTACTAACTCATGAATTATGCACAAACGCATAACCCCTAATCTAGGATGTTACAGTTCTACCCTCCTTAAAAAATAATTTCGTCCTCGAAATTACTTACTAACAGTCGTACCATCCTTCTCACCGCACTATGCTTACGCTGCGCACTCTGATCTTAATAGAACCATCATACTTTCTAGGCACAATCTCTAAGTTCATGTCCCTTAGAACTTATTTTTAACGTCGCGATTTAATCTGATTTAGGAGAATTTTATGAATTTGTCTTTATTCCACTGATTACCCGCGAAGAAGTTTTATGGAAAGAATTTTAGGAGTGGTTCTTTCGTATTCATACATGCACACAGTCTTTACATTCATACATCCATCAATCAATTATGAACTTTTGTTCATTCAGAGAAATGTTGTAGTTTTCATTGTTGTTGTTTTTCCACTACCCAGGGGTATTTTCGTAATTTTGTCCTACAGGGGTATTTTCGTAATTTATCAATAGAAAAAGTTCCTTGGTGATTTTGTCAAAAAGTATTTTGGTAATTTCAAAGTCCAGGAGTAATTTGGAAAAATTTTGAAATCCGGGGGTATTTTGGAAATTTTTGGCCTCAGGGGTATTTCGATAATTTTTCGCAAACTGGGGTAAATTTGTAAAAGTTAACAAATCAGGGATATTTTAGAAGTTGTAAAACTTTGAGGGTTCTTTTTGAGACTTTTACTTTCCAAAACGGTGATGTTGCAAAAATTTTGGAAATCAGGGTCGTTTTGGTAATTTTGTAAGTTAGGGGCAATTTCGTAATTTTCCAAAATCAAGATATTTTTGATAGTTTGCAATTTGAACATTTATAAAATAATGAAGTTTTAGCAAGACCGTTGAAAAGTTTGACATTTTGTAAATCAAGGGCATTTTGGTAATTTTACCACTAAGGGCATTTTTGTAATTTTCACAAATCGAAAATTTTTCTAAAAAATTTTGTAAAGATAGTTTTTACAAATTTAAAAGAAAGTTTTAAGAATTTTAAAACTAGGGTTTGTTGTTTTGTTCTCCTTTTTTTTTTTTAACCATGGCTAGTCTCTTTTCGGGTTTTAGTCATTATGTTTGGCCTATGACCGAGCCCTCTTTGGTCGTAGTGAACCAAAGCTACGCACTGTAGGATTCGAGTGGAGAGGAGGTGAGTCACACGGATCGCTTAAGTCCCAAGCTCCCACCGAAACCATTCCTAGACATGCGCATGAGGGGTTTACCACACCCTAGCTCGATGACTTAGCCATAGGTTTGTTTAATGTATTAAGTCTTATGTGTTTTGTGTTTGAGTAGTCTAATCCTAGGGTTCAAGTTCCTATCATACTATTCTACGTTCCATGCCTTTTCTACCCTTCTAATGTTCATAACATAATTCACATAATCACCCAAATGGTTAGGGGTACTTACCTGGTGGACTGCGGGTCGGAGACTTAGGTGCCATGCCAGAGAACCTGTTTAATTTCAAAAAAATTCATTTGGCTCGCTTTGAAAACATTTTGGGCCTTACCCCACAGGCCGAGAGTTTAAAACTAGGCTCTGATACCAAACTGAAACACCCCACACCCGGCCCACGAGCCTGAACCGGATCTGGTATGTTCCTTAAGTAAACCGGTTTTCAATGTCCTGAATAACTTAGAGAAAATTTGTGTAATTAAAAAAAATTCATTTTGGGTTGGGCTTAAATTGGAACCCATTTAATAAATTTTGAAAATCCAACTTAAATAAGGTGACCAAAATAATTTTAGGGTTTATTATTTTAAAAGAAATAAATTTACTTAACTTTAATCAAAAATAAATTGTATCATAATCAAATAAAAATAAACAGAAATAAAGAAAAATCCAACTGGGCCTTATGGCCTTATTACATCATTCAAACCCAAAATAAAATTTAAAGTACTAAAATTATATAAGGTCCAAATTTCTAAATAAATTCTTCAAGTGATGCGTTTGTGCATAATTCATGAGTTAGTAGGTTTTGGCAGTGTTTGGAAGTGTATTAAGGGTTTTTAGAATTTTAGGATGGAAGAAGAAAGCTTTGGAAAATTATTGGTTTTTAAGTAAAAAGGGGAGCTAGGTAAATGAGGCTTTAAAAGAAACTCCGTGTAAAGCATGAACAAGGAACCATGTGGTAAAATGGCATGTTTTATGAATTATGTATGAATGTGTTATGTGAATTCTAGAAATAAGGAAATGTATGGAAATATATGGAAATGTATGGAAATGTATAGAAATGTATGGAAATGTATGGAAATATGTGGAAATGTATGGAAATGTAAGGCAATGTAGGGAAATGTAAGAAAATGTAAGGAAATGTAAGGAAATGTATGGAAATGTATGGAAATGTAAGGAAATATAAGGAAATGTATGGAAATGTAAGGAAATGCAAGGAAATGTAAGGAAATGTAAGGAAATGTCTTGTCTTGGAAATGTAGGGAAATGTCCTGAAAATGTAAAGGAATAAAGAGGAAAGTGAACATTTATGGAAACTTGGAAATGTAAGAAAATGGCAAGTAAACAGAGCCGATCAAAAATTTTAGGAAACTTAGAAATGGTGCAGAAATGTCAAATTTTAAGGTTCAAAATAGGAAATAAAGGCAAGAGGGCCTTAAAAGAAAAAGTTGGAGAAATTTGGCACACGAACGGGCTAGGAAAAGTGGCCTGAAGATGGCACTTAGGGCCTATGGAAATGGCGCCATGTGCAAGAGGCATGGGCCTGGGTTCGAGTCACAAGGGAAGCAAATAAATGAAGTTTTAATTTTGCTCCCCAGGCTATGAGGTGGACGGCACATGAGTTGGAAAAAGGGGGTGTTTTAATTCCATAAATACATGATTAAAAAGAGATAAATAAGGGATTTTTAATTTGGATTATTTGGAAGAGATAATAAGGATTTTTCTCTAGTTTATTTTAAATAAAATAGATGATGAAAGAGGAGTGGTGGCCAAGTAAGGGACTCTCCTAGGCTGATATTTTCTACTATAAAAGGAGGACAGGAGGGCTACTCATCAATTTTTGCTTCCTCCTCATCTCTCAAAATTTTTAGGGCTCTTTTCTCTTTTCTTTTGTCTAGCCGAATTCTCTAGCCTCATCTTTCTTTTTCTTTTCTTCTTCTTCTTCTTTTTTTTCAAACCAAATCCAACCTAGTGAAATTTCGCAAAGCCGAATCTCAAGTGGTGTCGGGATAGATCTGTCAAATTCAACACTTAAGGTAAGAATCTTGTGGTTATTGGTTTATTCTCTTCTTTAAGCCGAAAATAGGGATTAATGTTATTATTATTGTGGCCGAAACTATAAGGAGTATTTCGGGATTTCTAGTGCTATCGACTACAAGGGAGAGATCATCCGGGATTCAAGAATCTAAGGTAAGATATACACATAATTGGTCAAAAGTTATGGAATATATGTGAGATTAAAATTAACATATAATTATAGGGATTTCGACAGACATACAAGGCAAGGAATCCTTTTCAGATTTGGAAATTTTAAGGTAAGTAATACAAATCCTAGTTGTATTTGGAAAAGTGGCCGAATGGTCTTTTAAAGTGATTAACTTATGTAGGATTTGAGATCTAAATCGGTAGATCATTTTTCGGGATTTCAAGGAACCTATTAAGCAAATCAGGTGTGTACCCACACTAACTTTCAATATATTATGGCAATAATTATTTTAATATATGAATATGCATAAGAATGAGAATGTGGCTAAGTACCACAAATGTGGCAAAAAGTACCCAGGTACGTATTCCTACTTTTGATAGGATTATGAATGTGTTATATCCTGAAAAGTGACATGAATGTGAATTTAAGTATGATATGAATGATATGTAATAATTGGGGCATTTGGGATATATGTGAAGGGAGAAAGTGAAGGTGATGACTATGGTCTCACCAACGAAGGTGCTGACTTCGGTCTCACCAACGAAATATGGTGGCTACGGTCCCATTAATTGAATATGGTAACTTCGGCTACATCATCTGAATATAGTGTCTAAAGACACAACGTAAGTGGGCGATGAGCACGTCGACTGCAGCGACTGCCTTCGATGGTGTGTAGCGGATGGAGGGTCGACTTAGTAGTCCCCACTGTGCAGAGGTTGGTACAGTGGTGTGTAGCGGATGGACAAATAGGCTTGGGTTTGGGTTGCATCATCCTTTATTTTGTATGAACATGAAATTGATATGACTTGTATGCAGAATTGTTGAAAATTAGTATCAGTGTACACATTGAGTCAATGGACTCACCCAGTTGGGGAATTATTTTTCAGGTGATGAGCAGTAATGGACCGGGTCGGCAGGAGCGAAAGGTGGCCATGCGTAGCAAAGAAAATATTTACGAATTGGACCTTTATTTTTATAAAGTTCTTTAAGTTTTAAGTTTGGAAATTATTGATGTAATAAGGCCATAAGGCCATGATGAACGATTTTATTTCTACTTGTTGTTTTATTGTGTTACAAATTTTGATTAAGTTAAAGACTAAGTATTTTATTTTAAAATATACTCGATATATTTATTACTTAAAATAAAAAAAGGTTTTCTAATATAAAAATCAAATCTGTTTTTTAACACAAGCCCAACCCAAACAATTTTATTTAAAATCACACAAGTTTTTCACAAAGTAACGAAAGAATTTGAATCGGTTTACTTGAGGAACATACCAGATCCGGTCCAGGCTCGTGGGGAATTATTTTTCAGGTGATGAGCAGTAATGGACCGGGTTGGCAGGAGCTAAAGGTGGCCATGCATCACTTGAAGAATTTATTTAGAAATTTGGACTTTATATAATTTTAGTACTTTAAATTTTATTTTGGGTTTGAATGATGTAATAAGGCCATAAGGCCATGATTGAATTTCTTTATTTCTTTTTTAATTTTATTTATTTTGTTTACAAATTATTATTTAGGGATCAAGTAAATTTATTTTTAAAATAAACTCTAAGTGTTTTGTCACCTTAATTAAAAAGGAATTTTTAATATAAGATTAACTCATTTTCAACCCAAGCCCAACCCAAAAAAACTAATTTTCTTTCAAAACACATAAAATTTTTCCAAAGTAATAAAAGAATTTTTAACTGGTTTACTTAAGGAACATACCAGATCCGGTTCAGGCTCGTGGGCCGGGTTTGGGGTGTTTCAGTTTGGTATCAGAGCCCAGTTTTAAACTCTCGGCCTGTGGGCTCAGGCCCAAAACGTTTTCAAATCGAGCCCAAATGAATTTTATGAAGTATTTCTGAAAATAAGCAGGTTTCTGGCATGGCACCTCAGTCTCCGACCCGCAGTCCACCAGGTAAGTACCCCTAACCATTTGGGTGATTATGTGATTTATATTATGTTATGGAAGGGTAGAAAAAGGAATGGAACATAGAATAGCATGATAGGAACTTGAACCCTAGGACTAGTCTACTCAAACACAAATACATAAGACTTAATACTTAAACAAACCCATGACTAAGTCACCAAATTAGGGTGTGGTAACCCCTGTGCGCATGTCTAGGATTGGATCCTAAGAGCACAGTATTTAAGCAATCCTAGTGACTCACCTCCTCTTCGCAGAATCCTGCACAGTGTGTAGCTTTGGTTCACCCCGACCAGAAAGGGCCTCGAACATAGGCTAAACACAATAACTAAAACCCGAAAGGGAACTAGTCATGTTTTTATAAAAACCCTAGTTTTAAAACTCTTAAAATTACCTTTTCAATTTGTGAGAACTATTTTTACAAAATTTTTTGAAAAATTTTTGATTTATGAAATTACAAAAATACCCCTAGTGGTAAATTACAAAAATACCCTTGGTTTATGAAATTCCCAAAATACCCACAGTTCTTATCAAGATTTCATTACTTTATAAAATGTTCAAAAACTCTAATTTGCAAAATATCAAAAATACCTTGATTTTGGAAAATTATAAAATTGCCCCTAACTTACAAAATTACCAAAATGACCACGATTTTTAAAATTTTTGCGACATCACCGACTTGAAAAACAAATGCTCAAAAAAGAACCTCAAAGTTTTGCAAATTTTGAAATACCCCTGAATTTCAAAATTACCGAAAGGCCCAGGATTTCAAAATTACCAAAATACCCTTATTGACAAAATCACCAAGGAACCTTATTTTGACAAATTACGAAAATACCAGAGGACAAAATTACGAAAATACCCCGGGTAGTGGAAAAACAACAACAATGAAAACTACAACATTTCTCTGAATGAACGAAAGTTCATAATTGATTGATGGATGTATGAATGTAAAGATCGTGTGCATGTATGAATACGAAAAGAACCACTCCTAAAATTCTTTCCATAAAACTTCTTCATGTAATTAGTGGAATAAAGACAAATTCATAAAATTCTCTTAAATCGATTAAATCGCGACGTTAGAAATAAGTTCTAGGGGCGTGAACTTAGAGATTGTGCCTAGAAAGTATGATGGTTCTATTAAGATCGAGTCTTGCAGACATAAGCATAGTGCGGTGAGAAGGATGGTATGATATCGAGAATTAATTTCGAGGACGAAATTATTTTTAAGGAGGGTAGAATCAGTAACATCCTAGATTAGGGGTTATGCGTTTGAGCATAATTCATGAGTTAGTAGGTTTTGGCAAAGTGTTGGAAGTGTATTAAGGGTTTTTAGAATTTTAGGATGGAAGAAGAAAGCTTTGGAAAATTATTGGTTTTAAGTAAAAAGGGAGCTAGGTAAATGAGGCTTTAAAAGAAACTCAGTGTGAAGCATGACACAAGGAACCATGTGGTAAAATGGCATGTTTGTGTTATGTGAATTCTAGAAATAAGGAAATGTATGGAAATATATGGAAATGTATGGAAGTGCATGGAAATGTGTGGAAATGTGTGGAAATGTATGGAAATGTAAGGCAATGTAGGGAAATGTAAGAAAATGTAAGGAAATGTAAGTAAATGTATGGAAAGGTATGGAAAAGTAAGGAAATGTAAGGAAATGTGAGGAAATGTATGGAAATGTAAGGAAGTGCAAGGAAACGTAAGGAAATGTCTTGTCTTGGAAATGTAGGGAAATGTCCTGAAAATGTAAAGGAATAAAGAGGAAAGTGAACATTTATGGAAACTAGGAAATGTAAGGAAATGATTCAAAAATGGAAAGTGAACATTTCTGTAAACTTGCCATTTTCATTGCCACCAGAGTCAGATTGTGGCAGAGCCACCGGACTACTCTTCTCTTCATCATTTTTCCCATCCCATGCAAATTATGTAAATGCAACATACATAATAAAGCATAATATCCACAAATTTAAACAACAATCATTAATCCGAAGATTTATTATGGTGAATCAGCCCTTTATAGCACTTGTAATTCGGCCCAGTAAGGCATTCTAGCAAATCGGCCCTTTAGGGGCATTTCCATAATTCGGCCCATAGGGGCACTTTCGTAATTCGGTAATTTTACCCACTAAGGGTAATTTGGTAATCTCGCAACCCAGGGGTATTTCGATAATTTACCCTCCAAGGGTATTTTGGTAATTTTGCAACTTAACTACTAATTTGGACATAAAAATTGAAACTGTCCATCTGCGTCATACTGACTAAATTGACTATAACTCGAGTTAGAAAGATCAAAATTTAGATCTGTAAATTTTCCTTGAAACTAGAATCATATATCTTCTTACTAAAATTTTTCTAGAATTTTTCGCTTAACCATTTAGTACAATTTATTCATTAAAGTTTCCCTTGTTTCACTATTCAACGGTTCTGACCTATCTTACCTGAAATTTAAATATCTCACTGTACCGTTTTCATATGTTGCTCCCACTTATTTCTATTGAAAAGAGGCTCACTAAGGAACCTATAAATATAAATTATAACTCATAATTCACTTTGTACCATTTTAAATGATTTTTCCAAGACAGAATAGGTAACCACAAAGTCATTCAGAACCAGTCTCACTAAAATTAAAATATCACAGAATATAAAATTTCTCTCTTCCTCCTTTGTTTCTTTCATATAAAAATAGACACAGTAGGCTTTATTTCTATATCTTATTCACTTTCTAATTCCCTTTCTCCTATTTTTCGTAATTTTTCAAAATCACATCACTGCTGCTGACCAAAATGTTTCATTGCAAAATATGGTTACCACTACGAACATACGCACGCCCGAGTGGTCACGGATGCTTGCTTTTCTAGTTTTCTTCGGTATTTTGACCGAATCACAGAACATTCCATGGAACATTCAAAGAGGTATGACCATTTCAAAAATGTATTTGGAAGGGTACGGGATTACACACCTTATTCGGATTTCCTAAAGAACCACTCTTCGTTGCCCCCACAATAGTGATCCTTCCCTACTAGGTTCACAAATCCGGCCTTGCACCTTGGCTATTGCAACGAGTTCCTAAAGTAAATAAGTGATGTACCAAAGGGGTTAGCCTTCATCCAATATTCTGCCCTTCCACAAGAGCAGGAAGTTGATATGATCACCACAAAATAGAATCACATGAGCGGTGCAAAACATCAAAATAAAGAGTAACATCTTACTGCCAATATTCGACCTAATCACCCACTTACCGATCAACTTCCGAAACCAAGGTTATGAGAATGATAAGTAGCAGCAACGGCCCTTATCATAGAGAACAAGAGGAGTTTAAAATAAGAACAAGTGACTAAGTTCGGCTTAGCCAAGAGATGAAAGTTTCGGCAACAAAGGAACAATGAACAAAGATGGATTGAGGGTTACGACACAACAAGGGAACAAGATGAACAATGGCTAGAGTGTTTAGGCCAAAACAAGAGAAAGTAAGGTTAACAAATGGCTTTAGAATTTCGGTCAGCAAAGAGAAAGAATTGGAAAAGAAACACTAGAAATGCTTCAAGGAACAAACCTTACAAACACCAAAACTTTGCCAAAAGACTATAAGAAATTCAGCTACCAAGTTTTCCCTTAACAAAACCATGTATCATCTTTACCAAAAAGATGAGTGTTGACCCCAAAATGCTTTCCAAAACATCCTCCACATAATAGGCCAACATGTTCCCTTCGCTTAACATTTTCCTTCATTTCTTTCCCTCTTTTTCCCTAGTCTTCCTCCTTACCATATTCCTTCGCCATCTTTCCAAAAATTAAAAAGTCTTCCTTACCATAATTAGTACCATGACCGAAACTTGGAAAGAAAGCATAAAAATAAATCCAAAATTGCAATAGATGGTATTCGAACCCTTTCCCTCTATGCTCTCCACTTGATGCCATAACCTCCTTGCCATATGCTCATTTATGCTAGCAAAATACACTATTATTTCCTTAAGCCTTGATGCCACTTACATTCTCTCCTTAAAGTGCTTAAACATAATAATTTACCTATAGCCTAACTTGAACCCGGAACTTCCTAGAAACCTTGTAACTTTCCAAAATCACCTTCCTAATAAGTCCAGCTTGAAATAATGCCGTTCTCAAATTCCCATAAATTTTAAAACGCTTCTACGCTCAAGGTCCAATGGGCCCAATCTTACTAGGCCCAATTTCGGGATGTTACAAATAAAATGTACTAATTGGCTGAATAAAAAATTTTGAAAATTTTATGGTAAGAAGATATGTGAGTCTAATTCCATAGAAAATTAACGAATCTTAATTTCAAGTTCTGTAGCTCCAGATATAAATAATTTAATGACTATGACTTAAGAAAACAGCTTAACTGAAATTTGAATAAATAGAAAGAATATGAAAATAGCATGTTATCGCATTGCTTATTATTTTCATGCGAGCTTAATAAGCGTAAAGCTTACTCCCTCCTTTCCATTTCTTTTAGTTTTATCAGGTCATCTTAGGTTTGGAGATCGTCGGAGGCAGTATCACACAATCGGGCCATTATCCTTGGAGTATTGATATGCGTATATTAAATGTTTCAAGTGAGTGACATGTATAGGGACTTAGTTTTTCTATGATGGATGTTGTTGTGATTAGCCAAATGTATTGGCTTATATTGATTTGTAGATTATAGCCATGAGATGTGGCTTATAATAATTTTGGCCTGTAAGCCTATTTGTCCATGGTATGTGTTAATGGCTTATTATGTAGTATAAGTGATTAAATAAATGACAAGGTCAAATGCATGTGTTCGAAAAGTTTTAAGTTTAGGCGAAATTTGGTAACTCAGTTTTTACGATTGTGAAAGTTTTAGTCCGATAACGCCTCAAACCCTGTCCTGGAGTTGGACACGGGTGAGGGGTGTTACATGTAGAGGAGGTGAGGATAGTAAAATATTTCGGGTATATGGAAATCTAACATGACAACAGTGAATCAAGGTTTTGTTTTGGAACTTTGCTTGGATTTTTTGGTTGTTTTTAGATAAGTTCGAACTAAGAAAGAGAAAGGGGAATGACAAAATTCACTTAGAGTAAGAAACAAGGCTATTAGATGGCGTAGATGTGGCAACAATAGAAGTGGCGATGATGGATAGGGTTCATATGAAGAAAGAAGAGAAGAAAAAAAAAAGAAGAAGAGAGAAAGAGATAAAAAAATAGAAGAAAAAGAAATAAACATAATTGTAGTTATATTATTATAATATACTTGAAATTTAGAAAGTTTTTTTATTGAAAAAAACCAATATTGATTAGTTATGTATCCAATTTTATTTTCTTATACCATTAGAAAAGACAAGTGAAGAAGAATTGTCCAAAAATTAACAATCAATATAGTTAATGGTTCCAATTTATTTCTCCTGAATTTTAACTTTTGTAATTGAGAATCCACATTTTCTTTTTCAATAAAAAAGAGAGGGAATTGTTTTGATATTTTGTATCTTGAGACACTATAACCAATTAAAAGTATGAATTTAATCTAAAAATTAATATAAAAGGGGGATACTATCATTTTTTTTGTTTGTAACCTTTTGGCGACATGGCCGAGCGGTAAGGTTGGGGACTACAAATTCCTTATTCCCCAATTCAAATCTAAGTGTCACCTGATCAACAAAAAACTTAAAGTCCTAATGTCTACTAACGTTTAGGATTCAATGAAAAACTAAAGTAGCGGAAGAGACTTAGTAAATCTTGATATGAGAGCTGGTCGCTGCCATACATGAGAACATTTAGATAGAAAATATTGCAGCAAAACATATGAAAATGAAACAGCAGTGTTCACAATTATACGAGTCAAATTGTAATATAGGAAAAAATGTTACAATGGAGCACTTCGGGAAGCATTCCGAGGATCATACCCAAGGGAGGTTGAATTAAACTTAAATTAATTCTCTACACTAATAAGGTCAAATAGTACTAATCTAAAATTATATTACGAAAACCAAAATTAAAATTGATTAACCAAAATAACATAAATCATCTAAAATGAAGAAAACCAAATAACAATCAAAATTAATTCCAATTAAACAGAAAAAAGAGTAACTCATTTTCGGTGTTCCTAATTAACTTCAAAACTCGGGTTTTATTGAGTTATCCATCAATTAACTAGTTATTACCTCTTAGCATCTAACGAAGTAACTAATCGAGCAATACACGCTTATCTCTTGACCTCACTTTCTTGACCGGGATAAATTATGTTTACTCAATAGACTTATCTCTCGATCTCATTTATCTTAAATTACTTCCTAGGGTTGTCACTTCTTAAGGTTTAGTGACACATAATTTAAACCAACTAACTCGGATTTAAACCTTAATTCATCCATTAACTAGTCACACATCCATTCATTAACCTCCCTAAGGAAATTAGCCACTCATAGATCTAAATGCAATAATCCCTAAACTCATATTCGACATACTAAATAGTAAATTAAATAAAAGAAGGGAATAAAAAAATAAATCTTTCAATGTTGATTTGTGTAAGAAATCTGGTTTTCCTTTAATAGTTGCAAAGATAATTCTGATTGTGATTGGAAAAAAAAAGAATCAAATAAAAACTACTTAATTGGAAGCTTGGATCAAAATTGAATCCAAGTTAAACAAGAACAAAAACTATTTTAGGACTAAATTGAAAGAAAATAAAAACTGAAATAAAAACCTAAAAATAACTAAGTGGCTCAATTGGCCAAGCCTCTCAAAATGAGGCTCAACATGCCTATTTATAGAGTTTTTGCTCAAACCTAATTAGGGTTAATGAGCATCTTAAAAAATATGATTACATTACATTACATTTTGTAGACAAAAATACCCATAACTAAAATTTCTAATCTTTGTCTGGTGTCGCGACACCACAGGATCGGTGTCGCGCCACTGCCTTTTGAATGGGAATAATGTGGCTTCAAAGTCCGATGCTGTGAAACCACTCCTCAGTGTCGTGATGCTTCAGTTGTCCTTCATTTTTTAAACCTAGAAATAGTGTCCTACACACTAGATGAAGTCGTTAAATCATCCCTAAGTTCGTAATGGCCCATTAGGTAAGGACATTACTCAAAATTGCGTAAAAACACTTATTTTCCATAAATTGAACTTAAGATAATAAAAACCAAAAAAAAAAAATATAAAAGCATATAAAAACACTCGAAAACAAGCTCGTTAAGTGCTGGAAAGACCTTAATTTGCCCCAACGAATTGTGGCAGATTAAAATCCCCCCACTTAATTCGTTGCTTACCCGCAAGCAACAAAATAAAACATGCCCAAAAATAAGAAAATAAAAATAACTAAATAGTGCTTGACCATGCCACATACACGGGATTAGTTCGTAGCTTTGTACACAGAACAAGGTGAATAAATAATTAACTCTAACACAATATACAATTGACTCTTGATCTTCAATATTGCACATACTAGTTGACAAAGTTACAAAGTAAATAAATTCAAGAATGTCCAGTAAATTGACCCATTGAAATAGGTATACACAATTTACATTTATGCACAAAGAATACAAATAGTTAGAAATGTCAATCAGTTAATTTTCATCCACGAATAGTATCACCTAGGTCACATAGGTATTTTTGGCTTGTAAAATTTTGTGGCTTATGTTGGTTCGAATTTAAAGGACAAACACAACAAAATGGTTTAAGCACGAAAGTAGTTTGACATATTATATTAACCCTGATACTACCCCGACTAGACCCTTTAGCTCACTACTTTATATCCCCTTCACTCACCAACCTTTTCTCTCCAATTCTTAAGGTATAGTACAATATTAGTGAATACTTACCAAGAGATAAAACAATCACTGATTAAGTCAGGAATCTTAGCTTCCAACTTAAAAAAAAAAGATATAACATCTAGATTTAAGAAAAAGAAATAGATTAATATTGATTCACAAACCCTTCTTACCCATATATATAACCCACTTTTGTTATTGGAGCTTAACAAGTATCACTTGAATCCAAAATTTGTCCTTTTTTATGGCCTACAAGTTCCGAAAGAAACATAAATGAGTATACTGTATGATTGATATTTGACCTGTCAATCCAGTTGACCCCTAACCAAATCTCATTACAAAACCCAAATTTCACAATACTCAAACAAACTGGGCATACTACATATGGCAGTAATTCAACCAACTTATACTCACTTGATATACCTTTCTTATATAACAAACCAAGAATAACATAAAACCTTTATTCACCTTTAAGGTGGTTACTAAACACTATATTCAATAAGCCATAAGACTGTAAGTGGTGGATTACACTAAACCAATCAGATAATTTTACAAGTCTACGCCTTAAACTTAGACCCGCCAAGCTTGAGGTGTGATAGGGGTGGAGTTGTAACACCATGATTTGATGAACCAGGTTTCGTAACATCTCTTAAACAAGCATATGAGGCCTAAAACAATCTTTAGGAATGGTTCGGGATCAAATCAAACTCTTTAAAAGATCTCCAAAAGACTGAGAAAAATTTTCATTAAACAGTGTATATGCCCGTGTGGAGGATGGGACACGCCCGTGTGGCATATCACATGCCCATGTTCCACACCCGTGTGGATTTATTTTTCAATTCCAACCTACAGGGGTTTTCACACGGCTAGACACACACCTGTGTCCATGGCCTGTGTCCCTCACACGACCTCGACACGCCCGTGTCTTAGCTTGTGTGCAAAAACTTTAGCATTCTGTTTCTGATGTCATCACCCTATAAATGTCACATGCCTGTGTCCTTCGGCCGTCTGGCGAGTTAAATTCCTAATTTTAGGTGTAGACTTCACATTGCCTGGGCACACGCCCATGTCCATGGCCATGTCTTCCACACAGTTGAGACACACGACTGTGTCTCTACCCGTGTGTTTACTACTGAACATACTGACTTGTAAACCTATCATGTAAGGGGGCACACGGCCTAAACACACCCATGAGGTCCGTGTGTCACACACGGCTTAGACACATGCTTGTATGTCACACACAGCCTAAACACACCCCCGTGTGTTTACCCGTGTGGACAAGAACAAGGTTGTTTGCCAAGCTCTTTCTATCACCCCAACTCATACAAACATAATTTACATCAAACCTTCAACCCAATCATGCATATTTAAAATAAGTAAACCCATCATGCAACTTGCACATTCATGAAAAACCTCATCTTTTCATAGATTAATAAGAAAGAGCCATGAACTATTGCCTTATACAAAAGAATTCATCTTTGAATGAGCCAACACATTTGGCAAAAACAATATGACATTCAACTAAGTCTAGTCCCTATACATGCCATACTCAAAATGCTAAATCTAACTATACCAAGATGTTCTGATAGTGTGGGTGATCCTTTGCTTATCTCCGTATCCCGAGCTGGCTCTTCGACATTATAAAACAATGGAAAAGAGAAGGGAGTAAGCTTTAAGCTTAGTAAGTCTATATGTAAAAAATAAGCATCATACCATATGCTATGCTAATCATGTAACAACTCGATTTAGTGCCTAGTCGGAACAGTGGTGTGAGGCCACGAATCCGAGGTGCATTTATGAGTTTTTTTAAGATTTATACAATGTTTGTATGCTAGCATGACAGTTTCATGAAGCAATTTTGCCAAATTGAGGTTGAATGGTCCAAAAGGACTAAATTGCAAAAGTTGCAAAATATGAGTTTCTAGAAGCTTTTTGTATGAAATAGCTTTAGAATATCAATTAGAAGTCCTTAAATAGCAATTTTCCCAAATTATAATTTTTGGAAAAAATTGGACATGAGTTGGTAAAATGGAAATTTTTAAAGAGAAGGGCATTTTGGTCATTTATGTATTAAACGATTAAAATGGGAAAAAGATGACAAAAATCTATTCATCTTCTTCTTCCCCCTTGTGTCGAAAATTTGAAGACTCCATAGCTAGGGTTCTTCATTTTTTCAAGCTTGCTAGTAAGTTCATTTTAGCCCGCTTTTGATATTCTTCGATTTTTGAAGTTCTTGTATTATGAATTAGCTATTTTTAGCTATAAAATGAGCTAAGATGCATGATCAAAAATCTACCCATGAATGGCATGTATGTTAAATGATGTTTTATGGAAGTTTATGAGAGTTTGATGTTAGATAAACATCTTTTCCTTAGTGAATTTAATGAAAAATGATAATATGGACCAATTTGTAATAGTTATAAAAATTGGTCATACATACTAGAAATAATGAGAATTGAGGATCGTTATAGTAGAGAAAATGAATCAGCTAAGCATGAAGTTTAAGAAAGTTGAATGAAAATCATTTTACGAGCCTAGGGGCAAAAGTGCAAATATGAGAAACTTTAGGGGCAAAATAGTAATTTTTCCAAAATATGAGTAAAGAGTCAATTTAGTCAATGTGAATATTAAATGGTCTATTTATGATTATAGATCAAGAAAAATGAAACCCGAATCGAAACCGTGGCAAGAACAAAGTCGAGGACTAAATTGCATATCTACATACATTTTGTATATTGAGGTAAGTTTGCACGACTTCTAAGCTCTATGATTTCTATTATTGAATTGTTTAGTATAATGTACGTTATTTCCATGGAATGCTTAATGCTATGTTAAACAAAGAAATCTATGAGATTAAGTATGAGCAAGTCTCAGAATACACCCAAACCCGGCTATATACGTTTCGACTGATCCGGTATGCTACGGGTTGTACATTGAAAACTTTTGCTTTGTTGGTTTTTAAATCGTAAGTTAATTAGACAATATTTGAATAAATAGGTGACTTTTTGAAAATAAAACCTTGTATTATTATTTTTTTGAATAATTAAACCTTTGACAAAAATTCATAAGTTGCAAATATTAAAAACTAAGCAGTGAAATATAAACTATGGGGCCTTATTACATAAATATTCCAGAAAAATTAAAACTTAAAGAAAAACCATAATAATCTATAAAAAATAAAAACTTGATGGCCCCTCGAGTCCGTCTCGACTCCCATGTCCAGGATCTACTGCTCATCTGAAAGAGTGGAGAAAAATGAAAGGGTGAGTCACCAAGACTCAGTGTATAAATCCCTGACACACTGACCTAAGGCCCACAAACACATTATGAGCCCTGGCACATACATAAAGGCAACAATCATAATTACATGAAAATAATGAATGATGAATAGCCCAACCCATCCTAGAATTCCATCCTCTACACACCAACCCGTACCAACCATCACACCTTGGGGATTTCTACAATCAACCCTCCATCCGCTACACACCATAACGACAGCCGTACTGCCTATTCCTATTAATCAAGAATCATTAAACGTGGCATAGCCACCGATCACTATGTGAAACACCCCAAACCCGGCCCACGAGCCTGAACCGGATCTGGTATGTTCCTTAAGTAAACCGGTTAAAAATTCTTTTATTACTTTGGAAAAATTTTGTGTGTTTTGAAAGAAAATTAGTTTTTTTGGGTTGGGCTTGGGTTGAAAATGAGTTAATCTTATATTAAAAATTCCTTTTTAATTAAGGTGACAAAACACTTAGAGTTTATTTTAAAAATAAATTTACTTGATCCCTAAATAATAATTTGTAAACAAAATAAATAAAAGTAAAAAAGAAATAAAGAAATTCAATCATGGCCTTATGGCCTTATTACATCATTCAAACCCAAAATAAAATTTAAAGTACTAAAATTATATAAAGTCCAAATTTCTAAATAAATTCTTCAAGTGATGCATGGCCACCTTTAGCTCCTGCCGACCCGGTCCATTACTGCTCATCACCTGAAAAATAATTCCCCAACGGGGTGAGTCCACAGACTCAATGTGTACACAGTACTAATTTTCAACAAATCAGGCATACAAGTCATATCAATTTCATGTTCATACAAAATAAAGGATGATGCAACCCAAACCCAAGCCTATTTGTCCATCCGCTACACACCACCCGTACCAACCTGTACACCGTGGGGACTACTAAGTCGACTCTCCATCCGCTACACACCATCTGTAACAACCCCAAACCCGGCCCATTCACTACGACCGAATCTGGTTATGTTAGTGAAAAATATTTTTCTTTACTTAGAATTTAAAACACGAAAAATTTACTATCTTTCTGGTAAAACCCGTGTACTTTTAAAACTATACTTTTGGACCTTGAAATTAAATAAAAGTGTCCATTTTAAAGCACTTTATTAACCCATGAATACTTTGAATAAGTAAATTAGAGTAAAATCATTTCCACAAGCTTATAATTAAATTTTTACCAAGTCATAATCAAATTAAAATAAAAATAGTAAAAATAATAATTAAGTAATTTCCAAAGTAAATAAATAAAAGGGCCTTATTACACATTTTTTTAAAAGATCAAATACTTAATAAAAACAGCTTAAAATATTTAAACTTCTCTTCCTGCATGGGCCACCATGTGTCTTCTCGATCCCTACCCAACTATGCGTCACCGAAATGGTTAATGAAAGAGTGAGTCCACCGACTCGATGCATAATCAAAACACAGATTTCCGCGTATGGGCTTGGCCCCATACCAAACCATTCACATAGCAAGTCATGCACATATGCATCTCAGCCCAACCCACTTCAACCGTAACACCAACCTTAGCAGACTCCCTGCCCAAGGCCGTGGATAAACCACCACTGATCACATCGTGATCCAAAACCTTACCTTGGCTACTCACTGCACAAGGCCGTGGCTGAGCCACCGATCAACCCAAGTGATCCAAATATCGTAATCTGTCTACGGTGATGCACATAGCAATCAACCGCCGAGATGGGCACCAAGCCAACATCTCCCTTGATGATGCACACAGCAACCCATCAAGCGCTAGTGTAGCCCGGCTAACACTAGACCACGTGCACACCAAGGTGTACTCCTTCCTTCCTCGATCAACCCGAATCCCATGCACATGTGATAAAGCATCTTATCAAATCATATAATAGGAGCATACACCTCATATCATTACCACATCATATATTCATATATATACATCATTAACTTCAATATCACAATCTTACTCATGTATAAACGTTAGCAAGCATAAAACCGAGAATTAGTGCGTTGATTACGCACCTAAATGATGCCAAAACCAAACGCTATTCGCTTCGTACTGCAGGACTAACGGACTTACGAAAGGTTCCCAAATGATAGGCTCTTCTCCCCCTACAATCGGCCTTGGCATAAAAACAATGAACACTTAGGCCATTCGGCCAAGACAAAAACTACAAAGACACAGAAAAAACTAACACATCCTTACCTTGCTAACCACTACCCTTTGCTCTAACAAGAATCTACCACCTCCAGGAAGTTCGGCTCAGGGACTTGCCACAAAAGTGGAGTAAGAGAATAAATGGTGATTCGGCAATGACTCTAAAATGGTGTTGAGATATTCGGCAATGGCAGGCTTTTAAGGGTGATTTCGGTTTGAAGCAAGGTCAAAGAAAAGGGGTGAAGGGAGAGGGGTTTCGGTCTAGGAACAAAGAAGATAAAAAGAGAATGGGAGGAAAGGTGGCTTGAAGTTTCGGCCAAGGTGAACTAATGAAGGGAAAAAGGTGCTTTGGAGTGTGAGAAGAAAAAGGGTGCAGGCTTTTGAAGAGAAAGCTAAAATTCAACAAAGGGATGGCACACCCCCATTTATAGCATTCGGCCTCCCCTAAGCTCTCCCCAAAAAAACCGAAAATGCCCTCCATAAGCTCCCCAAAACCGGCCACTACCCAACCCCCTTCCAAATCCCATTATTCACTCCTAAATTATCTCCCTATCAACCATTCAAAAAGTTTGAATGAGTCAAACTATATCCTAGCCGAATTTTAAAAGGAAAGACCAAGTCTTTCTCCATCTTTTAAGCATCCAAAAGCCACCCAGCTTCCTACCTCCTTGACGCCAAAAATAAAGGCCAAAGTGCGCCTTCATGACTCGAACACCGCCCTCCCTTGCACTGAGGCGTCACTTTGCCAAGCTCTTAGTGGCGTCTCCCTTGCCACTTTACCAGCCCAATTCTTATGTCCCATTCCCCCAAATAATTTTCTTAAGTCACCTATAGCCAAGCTCCCCTTTTAACACTTAAAAATCCATATTTTTCCACAGTCTCCCCTTTTAATCCGAGCATTCTTTAGACCTCCAAAACACATCCAAGCATACCTAAGACCTACTAGAACTTGAATTATACCCAACATGCATAGCCCCTAAATCCGGGTGTTACAATTCTACCCTCCTAACAAATAATTTCGTCCTCGAAATTACCTGGTTAGGCTAACAGTCCAAATCCTCCCACTACACTATGGCTGCGCACTCTGATCTTAAAGAGCTAACATATATCTAGGCAAAGATTCTAAGTTCATACCCAAAGTCCCCATACTTTACAAGCAACAACACAAACAGCCACCCAACCGAACAAAACAACAGAGAATATTCCAGACTTAAGGAACTTACCAGCTGACACATCCGGCACATCATTATCCTCTCTCCGACGGACTGCATAAACCAGTCCTGGCTGCCTTGCCTCAGTGCCACCATTACCGCGGTCTACTGCTCCACAACCTCGACCTCGGCCGGAACCATTTCCTCCATGGTTCGGACCACGACCTCTCTCGTCGCCACGCGACCACCTCTCTGCTGGTTGCACATAACCTTGACCTTCTCGTCCAGAGTCCTATTCGGATTCTCGGGGACAATCCTTAATCAGGTGGGACTTGGACTTGCATCTAAAGCACTCCCGAACACGATTCCAGCATTCGCCAACATGGTACCTTCCACATTGAGCACACGGACGATCTGGATTTTCGGCGGCTGGCTTAGCAATATTAACAGGAGTCTCAACCCTCGGTCTTTTCTGAACCCTCTCAAACATTTCTGGCGATCCAACACTTCTCTTATCACGGTTCCTTTCTCTATTGAGCCTCTCAGCCTTCTTGACCTCCTCAGCTATTCGAGCTTTCTCCACTAAAACGGCGAAGTCTCTTTCCTGATGCGGAGCAATCAAAACTCGCAACTCATCCCGCAGACCATCTTCAAATCTGACGCATCTCTCATAATCCGTTGCCACGATGCCCCGAGCATACCGGCTCAAACGCAGAAACTCAGCTTCGTACTCTGCTATTGACTTGCTACCTTGCACCAGACAAGGAACGCCTTCCTCTGCGGCGTCCACATAGCTCGCTCCAACATACTTCCTTCAAACTTGATCTTAAAGTAACCCCAATCCACTCGATCCGCGGGTACTTTCCTTAACGGTGAGCCACCACCGGTAGGCCTCATCCCGAAAGAACGAAACAACACCCTTAAGCTTCTCCTCCGCGCTTAAGTCGAGATCATCCATAATCCTTTCCACGCCTCCACCCGATGATTCTCCACATTCGGAGCTACCCGGACACTCCTCACGAAAACCTCGGCTCCATTCGCCTAAGTCTCTGCACCGACTTCCGATTCCTATTGCCCACATTGGCTCCTCGCCACTGCGTTCGAGTACCGCGAAGACGACTTGTGACACCGCTGCGTCGTCTCCTCGATCCGATCCTGCTGCTCAACCTCAACGGTGGTGGTGGTGCATCGCTTTCGACCCATGGCGTGACCCAACCGGTTCGAGCATCGACATCCCCGCCTCTACCACGTCCACGAGTATTGCGACCACGCCCCTAGAACTCATATCTAGCGCTTGATTTAGTCTGTTTAGAAAGTTTTATGCATTAGAAATTCTTGTTTCAACTGCTTTATCCACGAGCAATTTTATGCAATGAAGTTTTCGAGAGTAGTTCTTTCGAGCAATCAAAGTTTCCTTCCCTACCCGGGGTAATTTCGTCATTTTCCTATAGGGGTATATTGGTAATAACTCAGGGTAAATTTTGAAAATAAAATTCCAACTTAAAGATATCTCCAAAATTCACAAAATCTCAGGGTTCATCTTGAAAATTTTGTTTTTCGAACACAATGTGTTGCACAAATTTCAGAAATCGGGGTTATTTCAGTAATTTTGGAAATCATGGGCATTTTCGTAAATTCTCAAAATCGAAATATCACAACATAAAATAGAATTTTCTGATATTTAGTGAAATAGGAATATTTCCGTAAAAGATCGAGAGAAATCTGAAGATTTAGAAACCAGGGGCATTTTGGTAATTTTATGGACCATGGGTATTTTCGTAAATTTTCACAAACCAGGGTATCTGAATATTTCGAAACCGCAAAATTGTGGTAGTTTGTAAAGTAAAAATCATTTTATCAAAAGTTGAGGGTAGTACGAAAATTTTATAACACAAGGGTATTTTCGTAATTTTGCCACTAGGGCATTTTGGTAATTTTGTAAATAAAAAAACGTTCCTCCAAAATCAAATTTAGGGTTTCACAAACCAAAGGGGTAAAGTTGAAAATTTTAAAACAGGGGGTTTTAAAACAATCAGGCCAAATCCTTTTCGGGTTTTAATAATCGGTTTAGCCCATGAACAAGTCCTCTTGGTTAAGGTGAACCGTAGCTACGCACCAGGTAGGATACCTGCGAAGAGGAGGTGAGTCACACGGACTGCTTAAATACCAGGCTCTTTCGGTTCCACTCCTAGACATGCGTACAGGGGTTACCACACCTTAACTCGGCGACTTACTTCACAGGTTTGTTTAAGAGATTTAAGTTTTATGCACATGTTTGAGTAGTCTAGTCCTAGGGTCCAATAGTCCTAACTTTCTAATCTACGAGCCCAAACTAAGCCCAAATCAATTCATACAAACAAAACAACACAATTTAAAAGTTCAAGCACTTACAGTGGACTTGGTTGGAGACACAAAGTGCCATGCGAATAAACTCAAATATTTTTATAAAAGCCCACCTTCCAAAACCCATTTTGAAAATCTGCTTGCCCAAAACCCTCAAAGCCGAAGTTTTGAACCGGACTCGATACTAAATCAGAACAACCCCAAACCCGCCCATTCACTACGACCGAATCAACTGTTATGTTAGTGAAAAATATTTTTCTTTACTTAGAATTTAAAACACGAAAAATTTACTATCTTTCTCGTAAAACCTGTACTTTTAAAACTATACTTTTGGACCTTGAAATTAAATAAAAGTGTCCATTTTAAAGCACTTTATTAACCCATGAATACTTTGAATAAGTAAATTAGAGTAAAATCATTTCCACAAGCTTATAATTAAATTTTTACCAAGTCATAATCAAATTAAAATAAAAATAGTAAAAATAATAATTAAGTAATTTCCAAAGTAAATAAATAAAAGGGCCTTATTACACATTTTTTTAAAAGATCAAATACTTAATAAAAACAGCTTAAAATATTTAAACTTCTCTTCCTGCATGGGCCACCATGTGTCTTCTCCGATCCCGGTCCAACTATGCGTCACCTGAAATGGTTAATGAAAGAATGAGTCCACTGACTCAGTGCATAATCAAAACACAGATTTCCCGCGTATGGGCTTGGCCCCATACCAAACCATTCACATAGCAAGTCATGCACATATGCATCTCAGCCCAACCCACTTCAACCGTAACACCAACCTTAGCAGACTCCCTGCCCAAGGCCGTGGATAAACCACCACTGATCACATCGTGATCCAAAACCTTACCTTGGCTACTCACTGCACAAGGCCGTGGCTGAGCCACCGATCAACCCAAGTGATCCAAATATCGTAATCTGTCTACGGTGATGCACATAGCAATCAACCGCCGAGATGGGCACCAAGCCAACATCTCCCTTGATGATGCACACAGCAACCCATCAAGTGCTAGTGTAGCCCGAAGCTAACACTAGACCACGTACACCAAGGTGTACTCCCTTCCTTCCTCGATCAACCCGAATCCCATGCACATGTGATAAAGCATCTTATCAAATCATATAATAGGAGCATACACCTCATATCATTACCACATCATATATTCATATATATACATCATTAACTTCAATATCACAATCTTACTCATGTATAAACGTTAGCAAGCATAAAACCGAGAATTAGTGCGTTGATTACGCACCTAAATGATGCCAAAACCCGAAACGCTACTTCTGCTTCTGTACCCGCAGACTAACAGACTTACGAAAGGTTCCCAGCGATAGGCTCTTCTCCCCTACAATCGGCCTTGGCATAAAAACAATGAACACTTAGGCCATTCGGCCAAGACAAAAACTATAGCACAAAGAAAACTAACACATCCTTACCTTGCTAACCACTACCCTTTGCTCTAACAAGAATCTACCACCTCCAGGAAGTTCGGCTCAGGGACTTGCCACAAAAGTGGAGTAAGAGAATAAATGGTGATTCGGCAATGACTCTAAAATGGTGTTGAGATATTCGGCAATGGCAGGCTTTTAAGGGTGATTTCGGTTTGAAGCAAGGTCAAAGAAAAGGGGTGAAGGGAGAGGGGTTTCGGTCTAGGAACAAAGAAGATAAAAAGAGAATGGGAGGAAAGGTGGCTTGAAGTTTCGGCCAAGGTGAACTAATGAAGGGAAAAAGGTGCTTTGGAGTGTGAGAAGAAAAAGGGTGCAGGCTTTTGAAGAGAAAGCTAAAATTCAACAAAGGGATGGCACACCCCCATTTATAGCATTCGGCCTCCCCTAAGCTCTCCCCAAAAAAATCGAAAATGCCCTCCATAAGCTCCCTAAAACCGGCCACTACCCAACCCCCTTCCAAATCCCATTATTCACTCCTAAATTATCTCCCTATCAACCATTCAAAAAGTTTGAATGAGTCAAACTATATCCTAGCCGAATTTTAAAAGGAAAGACCAAGTCTTTCTCCATCTTTTAAGCATCCAAAAGCCACCCAGCTTCCTACCTCCTTGACGCCAAAAATAAAGGCCAAAGTCTCGCCTTCGCACTCGAACACCGCCCCCTCCTTGCACTGAGGCGTCACTTTGCCAAGCTCTTAGTGGCGTCTCCTTGCCACTTTACCAGCCCAATTCTTATGTCCCATTCCCTCAAATAATTTTCTTAAGTCACCTATAGCCAAGCTCCCCTTTTAACACTTAAAAATCCATATTTTTCCACAGTCTCCCCTTTTAATCCGAGCATTCTTTAGACCTCCAAAACACATCCAAGCATACCTAAGACCTACTAGAACTTGAATTATACCCAACATGCATAGCCCCTAAATCCGGGTGTTACACCATCGAAGGCAGTCGCTGCAGTCGACGTGCTCATTGCCCACTTACGTTGTGTCTTTAGACACTATATTCAGATAATGTAACCGGTTACCATATTCAATTAATGGGACCGTAGCCACCATATTTCGTTGGTGAGACCAAAGTCAAGACTTTCGTTGGTGAGACCGTAGTCATCACCTTCACTTTCTCCCTTCACATATATCCCAAATGCCCCAATTATTACATATCATTCATATCATACTTAAATTCACATTCATGTCTCTTTTCATAATATAACACATTCATAATCCTATCAAAAGTAGGAATACATACCTGGGTACTTTTTGTACCACATTAGGGCACATAGCCTTCACATTCTTATGCATATTCATATAATTAATAATTGCCATATATCGTATTGAAGGTTAGTATGGGTACACACCTGATTTGCTTAATAGGCTCCTTGAGATCTCGAAAATCCCGATCTATAGTTTAGATCTGCTGTTGCCTTGTTGCCGAATTAGATGATCAAGTCCCAATAATTTGCTGGTATTCTTTTTCCTTGAAATCGGCTAACACTAGTCATGTAACCATGTTAGTTTTCGGCTTTTGAAATAATGGGAAATAATCCTAAATATTAAAAAAAACAAGCCTTGGCCGAATATCACTTACCTTACAAATTCCAAATCTGAAGAGGATTCCTTTATATGCTTGTTAAAATTCCTATAACTTTGTGTTAGATTAAATCTAACTTTGAAAATATGAATCATAACCTTTAACCAAATATTCATATCTCTTACCTTGGATCCTTGATCCTTCTATTTAATAATGGTGGAAACCCTTTTGATGTTGTGGTTGATTGCTCCTTTACTTAGAATCAACAAGGATTCGGCTTTGTGAAGAAACGGAGAAGAAAATAGAAGAAGAGAAGAGAGGATTTTGCTTAAATGAAAATTTTGGCAGAGAGGGGAGAACTAGGAAAATTTCGGCACACTTGGAAAAGATGAGAGAAAATCCTTAAACTCTCCCTCTTTAGCCGAATTTAACAAGCCAAGAGTCCTAGACTTGGCCACCACTCTTCCATCATCTATTTTATTTAAAATAAACTAGAGAAAAATCCTTATTATCTCTTCCAAATAATCCAAATTAAAAAGCTTTTATTTATCACTTAATTAAGCAATATTAATGGAAATAAAACACCCCATTCTAGAATGCTTGTGCCGTCCACCTTGGTGTCTCTAGAAGCAGAAATAAAACTTATTTTATTTGCTTCCCAAGTGACTCGAACTCAGGCCCATGCCTCTTGCACATGGCGCCATTTCCATAGGCCCTAAGTGCCACCTTCAGGCCACTTTTCCTAGCCCGTTTGTGTGTCAAATTCTACCAACTTTTTCTTTTAAGGCCCTCTTGCCTTTATTTCCTATTTTAAACTTTAAAACTCATCATTTCGGGGTCATTTCTAAGTTTCCTAAAATTTTCGATCGGCTCTGTAAACTTGCCATTTTCTTACATTTCCAAGTTTCTAGAAATGTTCACTTTCCATTTTTGAATCATTTCCTTACATTTCCTAGTTTCCATAAATGTTCACTTTCCTCTTTATTCCTTTACATTTTCAGGACATTTCCCTACATTTCCGAGACAAGACATTTC
Organism: Gossypium bickii; assembly: GCA_025503065.1. NCBI lineage: Eukaryota > Viridiplantae > Streptophyta > Magnoliopsida > Malvales > Malvaceae > Gossypium > Gossypium bickii. Next base: position 25,031,089 of record CP106714.1, on the reverse strand, counting down.
CTTACGTTTCCTTGCACTTCCTTACATTTCCTTACATTTCCTTACATTTCCATACCTTTCCATACATTTACTTACATTTCCTTACATTTTCTTACATTTCCCTACATTGCCTTACATTTCCATACATTTCCACACATTTCCATACACTTCCATACATTTCCATATATTTCCATACATTTCCTTATTTCTAGAATTCACATAACACAAAAATGCCATTTGACCACATGGTTCCTTGTGTCATGCTTCACACGGAGTTTCTTTTAAAGCCTCATTTACCTAGCTCCCCTTTTTACTTAAAAACCAATAATTTTCCAAAGCTTTCTTCTTCCATCCTAAAATTCTAAAAACCCTTAATACACTTCCAACACTACCAAAACCTACTAACTCATTAATTATGCTCAAACGCATAACCCCTAATCTAGGATGTTACACTATGTGACCTAACGTTTGAATTTATGGTTTAACCACTGATCACCAAGTGACCTATCTTGCACTTCCCCTTCATTATCATTATCCCACCCCATGCATACACACATGAAAAATTGAAAACATCATACCATCTTTAAGAAAACAGGCTTTCATAAATACATATCAATACACATAGAGTTTTCTATGATCACGTACCTGGCATCCTTTACCTAACCCTTTTAGGGTTTTATTCGACTGTCTACACAGCCTCTTTCCGGCTTTTTAGCCCATAACACATATATATTACAGTTAACTAGTGTGTTAGAGATCTACACACCTGATTATCGTTAGAACAAGACTTTCTACGTCAACGCTATCCGTAGCCGACACAATCGCTATCTGCCTAAGGTGTTGTTCAGAGGCTGGTAAGAAACATTAGGTTAAGGCACAACTAACGAAAAGGAAACGGTTGATCATCTTAAGGAGAATTGAAATCCTTACCTTGAAATCTCGAAAAGTGATATGAGATTCAGGGGCTAGTGTTTCCAGCTTTTAGATCTAAGAGATCTACTTCAATTCCCGAATGTTGCCCAACAAGAGAATACATAAAACCATTAAACCATTAGCTTTTCGGCTTTGTCTTCCAAAACCTAAAATAGAAAGTAAAGAGATAGAAAAATTGGCACTCACCTTTACATAAAGAATTTGACTACCCCTTAGAGATTCCGGCTTTTTGAGAAGATCAGAAGAGAAGAAGAAATCTAAGTAGTTTCAGCTTTTTGGTTGAAGAAATCGGCAAAAGGAAATAGGGGTATTCGGCTATGGAGATGAGAAGAGAGTTCAAGGTTTTGGCTTTTGAAAGAAAAGATGTTGAGAAGATTGGGAGGTTTCGGCTTCTGAAGAAATCAAAAGAAAAGAACTTGCAGAGGGAGACTGAGAATTTCAGCACAGGGAAAGAAGAAAAGAATAGGGTTCCAAAAGCCGGAATTAATGAGCTATCCCCCCTATTTATAGAAATTTCGGCACTTACCTATCAAAAATCGAAAGTGCCCCTTTCTGATAACTAAGAATTAAGCAAATAAAAAGGGAAAATTTGGTACCCCTTTGCCAAAAAGAAACCGATTTCTTCCCTCCTCGAGGTGATGGAATTTCGGCCAACACCTAGGCTTGCAGATAGCTCCTATCTTTTCTCCTTTTATTCTCCATATTATCAACTATAATATCTATATTATCCCATTCACATAAACCCTCCTATTTTTGAGCCTTGTTGCCGTCCACTCTACCTAACCCTAATGTCGAACATTAGCTAACTTAAATTAAAAGAATTGGGCTCCTTGAAACTTAAATTTTGGCCCCTTACTCTCTTGTGTGGTGTCACCTCCTTGTTCCTTAAGTGATACCACTGACCACTGGGCCACAAGCCCATTTTGATATTTTAAACACAGATGCCACCTTTTAAACCCTATAGTGCCTAAACAAAAATTTAACCAAGGCCTTGACCACATCTTGAGCCCAATTTGGATCCCTAACAGTTAATTAACACATTAAACATATCCACACACTAAACGCATAGGCCCATTAATTCAGGATGTTACAGTTCTACCCCCTTAAAGAAATTTCGTCCTCGAAATTTCCAACTAACTATTAATCATACTACCTAAGTCTCACCACTATGCTTTTGCTGCGAACTCTAATTCTAAAGCCAAAAGAAACACTTACTATACTATGATAGAGTACGCACTGGTATTCGCATCTAGATCGTCCTCGCTCCTTGGCGACATCATGCATAGACCAAAGCTGGCTGCCTCGCCTCAGCATAACTTGGACCTCCACTTGGTGCTCCACGGCCCTGACCGGAACTATTACCACCTCTGGCTGGACCACAACCTCTCTGTGGCTACTGAGCTCGTCTGCCAGGCTGGATATTCCTTTGACCCATGGGCCCATCACTGTCCCATTGTTGCGGACAGGTTCTAACTTGGTAGTCCGTAGATCCACACCTAAAACACTTCCCAATGCCTGCCCAACACTCACCGGTATGGAACTTACCACATCGAGCACACTTTTGTGTTTGATTAGCAGTAACAGGTCTCTCATCCCGTTTTGGCCCATCTGACTTAAGTCTCTTCTGATTACACCCAGCTGACCCTGACGATCCAACGTTTCTTTTATTCCCACTCCTATCTCTATCCCGATTCAGGTTCTCAGTCCTTTTTACCTCCTCGGCTATCTTAGCCTTTTCCACTAGGACCGTAAACTCCCTCTCTCGCTGTGGGGCTATCAGGACACGTAAATCGTCCCTCAGGCCATCTTCGAATCGGACGCAACGTTCATGTTCCGTAGCTACCATTCCTCGGGCATATCAGCTAAGGCGTAACAATTCAGCTTCATACGCATGCCACTGACCTACTCCCTTGAACCAGATTCAGGAATGCTCTGCGCTGCGCATCCACATAACTCGATCCAATGTACGTATTCTGAAATGCCATTTTGAAAAGATCCGAGGTGATACGGTCAGCCACGGTACCATCCTTAACTGTAAGCCACCATTGATATGCTTCATCCCGTAGGAGAGATACAATCCATTTCAACTTCTCCTCCTCCGTGAGGGCCAAATCATCCATTATGCGTTCCACCGCCTCCAACCAATACTCAGCTGAGCTTGCGGCTACACCAGAAATTCCCTAAACGCTTCTGCCCCATTGGCTCTAAGTCATTTCGGCACAGATTTCCGGGCTCCTGTGCCCATACCTGCCACAGCAACTCTCTCTAAAACCCTTAACATTGCCTGAGATACCGCATCATCTCCGGCAGTCTGATCCTAAAATTCCTCCTCTGCAGCTGGTGGTATCGGCATCTCGTTTCCAGATCCATGGCCAGATCCCACTTGAAACACCCCAAACCCGGCTCACGAGCATTGACCCGATCTGGTATGTTCCCTAAGTAAAATAGTTCAAAACTTGTTTGTTATTTTGGAAAATTTGGGTGGTTTTGAAGAAAATTTGATTTGTATTGAGTTCAAATTGAAAACGGTGTTGTTCTTGAAGACTAGATTTTATTAAAACAATATTTTTATTTGTACTTGAAATCAATAAGTTAAAAGTATTGCCGAGTTTTTAGAGTTTAACATTAAATTGAAAATCGTTTGTGTTTAGGTGTCAAAACATTTAAAATTTATTTTTAAGAAAAGTTATTTAATCTTGATTTAATAATAAACGTAGCATAATAAACCGAATAAAATGCATGCTTAAAATAGTTAATAGTAATGGCCTTATTACATCAAAGCAAAACCCGAAATAAATCCAAAACTTAAATGTAAAGTCTCAAATTAAAATAACACTGAGCTGAGCATGGCCACCACTAAGCTCCTGCCGACCCGGTCCATTTACTGAGTGTCACCTGAAAAGATATCCCACAAAGGGGTGAGTCAATAGACTCAATGTGTAACAACCACACAAACTCCCAAACGATTTAGGCATAACAAATTCATACATATAACAAATATAGAAATGATGCAATCCCGAACCCAAACCTAGATAACCATCCTCACATCACCGTACCCGTACCAATCAATCACACCGTAGGGATTACTAAATCGACCCTCCATCCGCTACACACCATCGAAGGCAGTCGCTGTAGACGACTTGCACATCGCCCTTATAAATTGTGGCATAGCCACCAGATAATGTGACAGAGTCACCGGATAACAATATGTGACATAAGTCACCACATTCAGATTATGTGACATGAGTCACCAGATATTGTGGTAAAAACCACCAGATCACTTTCCCTTTTCAATATCACCCATATGCCCATGCATAATAAAAAATATGCAAGAATCATGCTATATGCCTTATTCCCTATTCATAACAATTCACATATGTGCCATATTCCAAATGTTCATAACATTTATTAACGTAATATTAAAGGTTACGTACCTGAATACTCTGTACCATTGCATGGTACCTTTAGCCACATTCTTAACTCATATTTTCATTAACACATATATTAAATCAATACCATAAATCTATCAAGAATTAGTGTGGGGCTACACACCTGGTACCAACGTGTTTACTGAATTCCGAAAGTCTACCGAAACTGATTGCACTTCTTCCTAAAAACCAATGTCAGAATCAGCTAATCACTAATACTTAATATAGCCTTGGCCAAATATTCATATCCTCTTACCTTGTGGATCTAAATCCCGAAATTGCTATCTGTTAATGGAGATGTCGAAATACCTACATAATCTATGTTAGATCCGATTTTAACACTTAATGAACACCATAAATGGCCTTCGGCCTAAGATCACCCTTGCTTACCTTAGATCTAGAAATCCCAAAGATCTCCTCTTGAAATCGGCTAAATAAGAATCCCGAAATTCCCCTTCAAGTATTCGGCCAAAGAACATTAATAAGATTAGAGTCTTGATTTCGGCTAAAAGAAAATAAATAAAACGACGACAATTGAATCCTTACCCTTACTGCTGAAATCGACTACACCTTTGCTTGAACCCACAGAGATATTCGACTATGGGCTAGATGTTGATCAATTGGTTTCGACTTTTGGAGTTTAATGAAAAATCGGCTATGGTCTAGGAAGAACTTACTTTCGGCTTTTGGGAAATTGTGAAAAGAAGAAGAGAAAGGTTGAGCAATTCGGCAATGGTGATAAATGAAGATTCGGCTAGCACAAGGAATATTTCGGCTTTCAGTGCTATGGTCAAATCGGCTATATGGAAGAGTGATTAACTTGAAGAAGAAAAAGATGAAGAAATCGGCTAGGCTTACTTGTGTTTTCGGCTTTGACAAAATGAAAGGAGAAGAGAAGATTCACTTTCAGTTTTCAACAGAGAAAGAATTTCAGCAGAGGCACAAGAGAAAAGAAAAGAAAAGAATGAAAATGGCCTCACTCCTTCCCTTTGGCCGAAAATACCACACCTAGATCCCCCTATTCGGCCAACTCCTCATCTCTCTATCCCTTGTTATTCTCCTATATTTCCTCTTCTTTACCCTTTCAAAAATAATTTGAATAAATCAATAATTATCTCCCTACCTTAGCTGAATTTTAAAAAGAAGTTGACCACATCTAAAGCTCATCCCCTTAGTGTCTCATTACCGTCCATCTCTGTTCCTCCTTGCTGCAAAATAAAACTCCTATTTGCGTCCCTTGCTGCTCGAACCTAGGCCCTTTTACCCTGCTTGTGGCGTCACTTACCAAGGCCCTAAGTGGCGCCTCCTTGCCACTTTAACAAGCCCATTTTTGTGTCTAATTTCCCCTACAAATTCTCTTAAGGCCTATCAAGCTTAGCTCCATTTCAAGACTTAAAATCTGATAATTTCTAAGACATTCACCTACACTCTAAAGTTCTTAAAGATTTGTACAACACATTCAAACACACATAGACATGCTACTTCATATATTTAAGCAAAAATGCAAAAGCCCAAAAATCCCAGATATTACAGTTCTACCCCCCTTAAAATAATTTCAACCTCGAAATTACCTGGCTAAAATAAGTGAGGATATTGCTGTCGCATTACTTCTTCCGGCTCCTATGAAGCTTCTTCCGATCCATGATTACGCCATAACACTTTGACTAAAGGAACTGATTTCCTCCGTAATACCTTCACATCTCGCTCCAAGATCTGAATCGGCTCTTCCTCGTAGGACAAATCTGGTCTCAGCTCCACATCCTCAACTGGCACTACATGAGATGGATCTGATCGGTAACGACGTAGCATAGAAACATGGAATACATCGTGCATCTGTTTCAACTCCGGAGGCAACTCTAACTGGTATGCCACTGGTCCAACTCGCTTTAATACCCGATAAGGTCCTATAAACCTGGGACTTAATTTCCCCTTGCGACCAAATCTCATCATCTTCTTCCAAGGTGAAACTTTAAGAAACACTTGATCTCCCACAGCAAACTCTATTTTCTTCCACTTAAGGTCCGCATACGACTTCTGCCTATCAGATGCTTCCTTCAACCGTACCCGAATTACCTCAACCTTCTCCTCGGATTCTGCCACAATTTTTGGACCCAAAACTCGACGTTCCCCCAATCTCGTCCAACACGTAAGAGTGTGACACTTCCATCCATACAGAGCTTCATACGATGCCACTCGAATACTAGCTTGATAGCTGTTATTATATGTGAATTCCCCTAAAGGCAAATATTCTTCCCAACTTCCTCTGAAGTCTATCACACAGCCCCTCAACATATCCTCTAACACTTGAATCACTCGCCGGGTCGACTGTCTGATCATGGATGAAATGCCGTAGTGAAATCTAGCCTGGTGCCCAGAGCCTAATGTAGTGCTTTCCAAAACCGAGACGTAAACTTTGGATCCCTATCTGAAATAATCAACACCGGTACTCCATGCAACCTCACAATTTCTACCACATACAATTTCGCTAACCTCTGCAAAGAATAGTCAACCCGCACTGGGATGAAATGCGCGGACTTTGTCAATTGATCCACTATCACCCATACCGAGTCCTTCTTAGTAGGCGTAAGGGGAAGCTCACTAATGAAGTCCATGGTGATTCTCTCCCACTTCCACTGTAAAATCTTTATCGGCTGAAGCAGTCCTGACGGAACTTGGTGTTCAGCCTTGACTTGCTGACATGTTAAGCACTTACCTACAAATTCTGTAACTTCCCGCTTAAGACCAGGCCACCAAAACTGAAACACCCCAAACCCGGCCCACGAGCCTGGATCGGATCTGGTATGTTCCTCAAGTAAACCGGTTCAAAGTTCATTTGTTACCTAGGAAAAACTTGTGTGAATTTTTAAAAAAATATTATTTGGGTTGGGCTTGTATTGAAAACCAATTTATCTTACATTGAAATCCATTTATTTGAAGTGACAAAACACTTAGGGTTAAAAAAAAATAAATTTGTTTGATCCGTTAATCAATAACAGTTCATAAACGTAACAATTAAAAGTAAAAAGAAATAAAGAAATTCAACTTGGGCCTTATGGCCTTATTACATCAAGTAAAAACCCAAAATAAAATGTTCATGTTCAATAAAACTTCAAGCTGAGCATGGCCATCCCTAAGCTTCTGCCGAACCCAGTCCATTACTGATCGTCACCTAAAAAAATAGTCCCACAATGGGGTGAGTCAACAGACTCAATGTGTACACGACACTAAATCATAATAGAATTAGGCATACAAGAGTTACACATTCAGAACAATGAATACAAGTTATGATGCATTCCCAAACCCAAACCTAATTGTCCCTCCGCTACACACCCCCGTACCTGCCAGTCACACCGTGGGGACTACTAAGTCAACCCTCCATCCGCTACACACCATCGAAGGCGCTCATTTGCGATCGACGTGCTCATCGCCCATATAAAATTGTGGCATAGCCACGGATAATTGTGTCATGAGACACCACATTCGAATAATGTAACCGGTTACCACATTCGGATAATGTGACCGAAGTCACCATATTCAAATAATGTGACCGAAGTCACCACATTCGAGATAGTGAGACCAAGTCACCACATTCACTTCCCTTTCTCATATAACCCGAATGCCCCATATTATTCATATTATGCATATCATACTTAAATTCACATTCATGTCACTTTTCACATGTTAAATATAACATATTTCGTAATCCTAGTAGAAGTAGGAAACGTACCTGAGTACTTAGTACCATATCATGGTACTTTAGCCACTTTCATATACTTAATAACACATATATTAATAAACATAGCCATAATACATATTATAAAGTAGTGTGGGGTACACATCTGATTCCCTTAAAATTTCCTTGAGATCCCGAAAAGCTTGATCTAATGCTTAGATCCTAAATCCCTACATTTGATTAATCACTTTAAAAAGCCATTCGGCCATAAATCCAAATCCTAGTAGGATTAGTATACTTAAACTTACCTTGTTGCCGATTTCACTATAAATCAAATCCCGAAAACTTTGTAGTATTCCTTCCTTAAAAATCGGCTAGCCACCAAATCATTTAACTAGGTCGGTTTAAACTTTTGAATAAATAGGAAATAATTCTAAATACCAAAAATAAGCCTTGGCCGAATACTTCATATGCTTACCTTTTGGATTTTAAATCCCGAAACTCACCGAGTAACTAGGGAACACGTGGCCTATGGTGTACCATCGGGAAAAGAACTTCTCCTTCCTTGTAGTCGACACTTAGTAAATCCCGAAAGATCTCTTCAAAGTTTCGGCAACAAGATATTAATGGGGTTAGTCCTAGATTTCGACAAATCTTAAAAGAAAAAGGATGAAACCGAGTGAGATCTTACCCTTACTTGAAGAAATCGATTGCACCTTCACTTCAATCTTCAGAGATTCGGCTATGGCTAGATGATGATCTCACAACTTTCGGCTTTTGGAGGGATTAGAGAAGGAAGAATAAAGATGGAGGATTCGGCTAGAACACAAGGTATTTCGGCTTGGCAAAAATAAAAGAAGAAGAAGATTTGTTAAAGAGAATTCGGCAGAGGCTTTCAAAGAACAGAAAATAATGCAGAATGGCCTCTCTTTTCCTTTTATAGCCGAAATTACTAACTTAGAATCCCTTACTTGGCCATCACTCTTCTATTTTAATAGCTTTATCTTTTTAATTATCACTTAAAATAAAAGATAATTCAGAACTATCCTTACTTAGCCGAAATTATTAAACTCAAAGTCCCTTACTTGGCCATCACTTCTCCCTTATTTTCCTCTTTATCTCATTATTCAAATTAAAAGAATTTAATCCAACAATTATCTCTTGAAAATAATGATAAATAAATCCTTTATTTATCCCCTTAATAGCCAAAATTTAAAGAGAATAAAACTCTTCTTTTTAAATGCCTTGTGCCGTCCACCTCTCTGCTTCTGGAAGCAAAAATAAAATTTCTTTTATTTGCTTCCCTTGTGACTCGAACTCAGGCCCAATACCTTTGCATGTGGCACCATTTCCATAGGCCCTAAGTGGCATCTTCAGGCCACTTTTCCAAGCCTATTTGTGTGTCAAATTTCACCAACTTTTTCTTTTAAGGCCACCTTGCCTTAATTTCCTCTTTTAAACTTTAAAACTCGACATTTCTAAGTCATTTCTAAGTTTCCAAAAATTTTCGTTCGGCTTTGTAAACTTGACATTTCCTTACATTTCCAAGTTTCCAAAAATGTTCACTTTCCTCTTTTGAATCATTTCCTTACATTTCCAAGTTTCCAAAAATGTTCACTTTCCATTTTTAAACTTAACATTTCCATACATTTCCAGATTTCCAAAATGTTCACTTTCCTCTTTTGAAACTTAACATTTCTAAATCATTTCCTTACATTTCCAAGTCATTTCCCTACATTTCCAAGACATTTCCTTTCATTTCCAACATTTCTAAAAATGCACTTTCCTTACATTTCCAAGGTTTCTAGAATTCACATAACACATTCATATCACAATAGACATGTTATTTCATAAAATTAAGCAAGAATGTACAAGCCCATTTTCATGTCCACAAACTCCTAAAAATTTTCCTTAAGGCCTCCTTCACCTAACTTCTCCTTTAAAAATAAAATCCCAATACTTTTCCAAGACTTCCTCCTACATCCTTGGATTCTCAAAACCCTTAAAACATGCTCAACCACACTTAAAGCATACTAACACTTGAGTTATGCTCCAAACGCATAACCCCTAATCTAGGATGTTACAAAAACTGTTCCTGTAGATCCCTCCAGGATGCATAGCATAAGGACTACTATGCGATTCCTGAAGAATCCTCTGCCTTAACTCCTTATTTTTAGGCATACAGACCTTGTCATGAAAACACAGCACTCCTTCACTGTTAACACCATAGTTTTCCAACTCCTCACTCTGCACTTACCGCAACTTAGCACTTAAATCATCATCTGCCAACTGTCCTTCTTTCACCTCATTCAACCATGTCGGCTTAACTTGTAACTCTACCAATAAACTTTCGTCGTCATACAAGCTAAGATGTGCAAACATCGCCCTCAGATCCGACACTACTTTCCGACTCAGGGCATCTGCTACCACACTCGCCTTGCCCGGGTGATACTCTATGGAACAATCGTAGTCCTTTAATAACTCCACCCACCTTCACTGTCTCAGGTTCAGCTCTTTCTGAGTCAGCAGATACTTAAGGCTCTTGTGGTCTATGTAGATCATTGACTTTTCTCCATATAGATAGTGCCTCCATACCTTAAGAGCAAAGACCACTACCGCCAACTCCAAATCATGCGTCGGGTAGTTAACTTCATGTGGCCTTAATTGTCGAGACGCATAGGCGACTACCTTCCCATTTTGCATCAATACGCATCCTAATCCTGTGTGAGAAGCGTCACAATACACCACGAAATCCTTCCCTGCCTCAGGTTGAATCAATACCGGAGCTTCAGTCAAAACTCTCTTAAGCTTTTCAAAGCTCTCCTGTTGCTTATTTGTCCATACGAAAGGTACTTCCTTTCTCAGCAACTTTGTCAAAGGTGCGGCTATTGATGAGAACCCTTCTACGAACCTTCTATAATAGCTTGCCAACCCCAAGAAACTACGAACCTCAGCCACAGACTTAGGTGGCTTCCAATCTAACAGAGCCTCGATCTTCCAAGGATCCACACTTATTCCTTCTACAGACACCACATACCCTAAGAATGCAACTTCCTTAAGCCAAAATTCACACTTGCTGAATTTGGCATAGAGCTTCTTCTCCCTTAACACTTGCAACACTACCCGGAGATGCTCATCATGTTCTTCCTCAGACTTGGAATACACTAGAATGTTGTCGATGAACACAACAACGAACCGATCCAAATAAGGTTGAAAAAGCCGATTCATCATATCCATGAATGCAGCCGGGGCGTTCATTAATCCGAACAACATTACTAAGAACTCATAATGCCCGTATCTTGTCTGGAAAGCTGTCTTATGGATATCTGCTTCCTTCACCTTAAGCTGATGATATCCAGATCGTAAGTCTATCTTTGAAAACACCGCGGCCCCCTTAAGCTGATCGAACAAGTCATCTATCCTTGGCAAATGGTACTTGTTCTTGATGGTCAGCTTATTCAACTGACGATAATCTATGCACATACGCATAGTTCCATCCTTCTTCTTCACAAACAAGACCGGTGCTCCCTACGGAGACACACTGGGTCGAATAAACCCACAATCAAGCAACTCCTGAATCTGAGCCTTGAACTCAACCAATTCTTTTGGTGCCATTCTGTACGGAGCAATTGACACAAGAGCTGTACTTGGCAGTAAGTCAATTCCGAACTCCACCTCCCTATCCAGGGGTATCCCAGGTAACTCCTCCGAAAAAACATCCACAAATTCCCGTACAGTTCTAACTCCACTAACTCCCCCTTCTTTTGCATCCAACGCACTGACGAAGGTCAAAAACGCCTTGCACCTTCCGAACCATCTTTTTAGCCTTTAGTGCGGAGACTACGTTAGACAAGTAGTTCCTTCTTTCTCCTATCATAATTATCTCCTCATTCTCCGGCGTCCTTAACTCCATTCGCTTAGCTGCGCAATCCAATTTAGCCCGATGTTCCACTAGCCAATCCATGCCAAGAATGAGATCAAATTCTCCGAAAGGTAGTTCCATCAAGTCGGCAAGAAATACCACTCCCTGAATCTCTAGAGGTACACTCCGAAATATCTTATTCACCACTACAGTTTGACCTAATGGGCTTACTATAGTCATCTCCCTATCAGACTGTTCAGAGGCTATGCCTAGTGTTTCAACTACTCTACATGCAACATAAGAATGGGTCGAGCCAACATCAATTAAAGCAAAGTAAGGCTTGTCAGCTATAAGGAACATATCGGTTATGACGTCCGGTGCGTCTCCATCCTCCCTCCGCGAACTGCATACACCAGACCCGGCTGTCTTGCCTCTGTATTACCAACACCTCTGCCCGGTGTTCCCCGTCCTCTTCTAGAACCATTACCTCTACCAATCGGACCACGACCCGCGGTGGATCGCTATCCACCTCTTCCACTGAAAACCCCGACGACTGTTGGTGGCTCCCAAAATCAATTTTCATAGACGATCCTTAATCATGTGTTCCTTGGACCCGCACTTAAAGCATCCCCCTGTCTTCTTCCAACCCTCTCCTAGGTGTATCTTCCCACACTGAGCACAAGTACGATACTGCCCTCCTGCAACAACCTGCTGACCTCTAGGCCTCTTTTGAACATTCCTAGATGACCCTGATGATCCAAAACCTCTCTTTTGCCTATTCCGATCTGTATTCTGTCTCACAGAGTCCTTAATCCCTTCGGCTACCTTAGCCTTCTCCACCAACACGGTAAACTCCTACTCCTGCTGTGGAGCTATCAACAACCTCAGGTCATTCCTCAGTCCGTCCTCAAACCGGACACATCGTTCATACTCCGTAGCCACGATCCCTCGAGCATATTGGCTCAACCTTAAGAATTCCTCCTCGTACTCCGCTACGGACTTATTCCCTTGAACCAGTCCCAGAAATGCCTTCCTCTACGAATCAATATAACTAGTCCCAACATACTTCTTTTGATATGCCGCCTTAAAATACTCTCAAGTGAGTTCCTCAGCTGTAGCACCATCTCGATCTGTGAGCCACTATTGATATGACTCATCGTGAAGAAGCGACACCATTCCTTTCAGTTTCTCCTCAGCAGTCAGATCCAGCTCATCCATGATTCGCTCTGTCGCCTCCAACCAATACTCAGCCATACTGGGTGCCACACCGGATACACCACGAAATACCTCAGCTCTATTGGCTCGGAGTCACTCGGGTACAGATTTCCGAGCTCCCATACCTCCACCAGCTCCAGCCACAATCTCAAGAACCCGTAGCACCGCCTGCGATACTGCATCATCCCCTATCTGATCCTGATGCTCAACACCGGCAGCTGGTGGTTGGGGTGGTGGTACCTCATTCTCGGACCCTTGACCAGACCTAACGGGTTCTGATACGGTCATTCTGCCTCTACCACACCCTCGCACATTACGACCACGTCCCCTAGACCTCATATCTACGATCGCAATTTAATTTGATTTAAAAAGTTTTATGCATTAGTCATTGTTCCACTGATTACAAACCAGGGGTATTTGGGTAATTTTGTAAATCGGGAATATTTCAGAAAAAATTTTGTGTTTCAAAATCTAAAAATAGTGTTTACAATCAAAGGGGTGATTTGGTGATTTTAAAAACTAAGACTTTTATAAAAAGTATGGCTAGTCCCTTTCGGGTTTTAATTAGTGAATTTAGCCTATGAATAAGTCCTCTTGGTTAGGGTGAACCGTCACTACGCACCAGGTAGGATTCAAGCGAAGAGGAGGTGAGTCACTAGATCGCTTAAATACCGTGCTCTCCCGAATCCAATCCTAGACATGCGCACAATGGTTGCCACACCCTAACTCGGCGACTGACTCACAGGTTTGTTTAATTAGGCCTTAAAGTTTTATGTAATTATGTGTTGAAGTAAGCTAGTCCTAGGGTTCAATAACTTAATATACTAATCTACGTTCTCGTTATACCCACATACAAATTGTACAATAAATCATACAACAGTTAGAGGTACTTACCTGGTGGACTTCGGGTCGGAGACTTAGGTGCCATGCCAGAAAACTTGCTCAATTCCAAAAATTTTCACAAAAACTTATTTGGGCTTAATTTTGAAAACGTTGTGGGCTTTAAACCCAAGCCCGAGAGTTTAAAACTAGGCTCTGATACCAAACTGAAACACCCCAAACCCGGCCCATGAGCATTGACCAGATCTGGTATGTTCCCTGAGTAAAACAGTTCAAAACTTGTTTGTTATTTTGGAAAATTTGGGTGGTTTTGAAGAAAATTTGATTTGTGCTGAGTTCAAATTGAAAACGGTGTTGTTCTTGAAGACTAGATTTTATTAAAACAATATTTTTATTTGTACTTGAAATCAATAAGTTAAAAGTATTGCCGAGTTTTTAGCGTTTAACATTAAATTGAAAATTGTTTGTGTTTAGGTGTCAAAACATTTAAAATTTATTTTTAAGAAAAGTTATTTAATCTTGATTTAATAATAAACGTAGCATAATAAACCGAATAAAATGCATGCTTAAAACAGTTAATAGTAATGGCCTTATTACATCAAAGCAAAACCCGAAATAAATCCAAAACTTAAATGTAAAGTCTCAAATTAAAATAACACTGAGCTGAGCATGGCCACCACTAAGCTCCTGCCGACCCGGTCCCTTTACTGAGTGTCACCTGAAAAGATATCCCACAAAGGGGTGAGTCAACAGACTCAATGTGTAACAACCACACAAACTCCCAAACAATTTAGGCATAACAAATTCATACATATAACAAATATAGATAGTAAAGTAGATTAATTTCTCTTAATTTTATGATTTTCCGTAATATATGTTTTTGCAATTAGTTGGTTAGACTATTTATTTTACATGCACGTTATTTAAAAATTGTTCAATCCACAATTCTCGTAAGTTCGATCCTTGGAATACTCTAGTGTTCCATTGTAACACTAGAAATATTACAACTGACTTGTCACGCTTGTAGTAAAGTTTCGATAATTATATCTTGTTTTATTTCCCGGGTGTTGATCTCTCTCCTTCGACGATCGAGGGAGAGAGAAGCGGTAAAATTGTTGGCACCGTTGTTGGGGAATCGGTGTTTGATTGAACTGTTTTTATTTCTGTTGCATGTACTTCAAGAGATAATCGACAAAAGTCAAAGTTATAAATACAATTTTATTTTGACTTATTGTTATTCATTTGCAACTTTGGGTTAATTTGTTTCATTCTTTTGTGCTTGTAGGATAGGTTGTATAACTCGAACCAGTAACGGCGTTTTACCAAGGTTTCAGTTCCGTTTGCTGAGGAATCGACATTTGATTGAACTATTTTTATTTTCTTTGTATGTACTTAAGGAGATAATCGACGAAAGTCAAAGTTATAGATACTATTTTATTTTTATTTATTGTGCTACATTTGCAACTTTTGGTTAATTTGTTTCACTCTCGTGCTTGTAGGAGGCATTGTAGGAGGGCGCAACATCCGAGGGACACCCAACCTCCACAAAGAGACCAACCTATCAACAATCCACAAATAGAAATTCAACCACCACCACACCCACCCATAGGGCAACTTACCTTGCGCGACTATGTGATGCCCAACCTTGATGTTGTTCGAGGTAGCATTAATCTCCCAATGATTAATGCTAACAACTTCAAAATCAAACCGGCGATGATCCAAATGATACAAGCTAACCTTCAATTTTGAGGGCCAACGAATGAGGATTCGAACCAACATTTTAAGTGATTTCTAACCATTTGCGATACCTTTAATTATAATGGGGTATCTAATGACGCTATTCGTCTTATGTTATTCCCTTTCTATCTTATTGATGATGCGTTTATATGGTTACTGTGACACCCCATGCCCAACCCATCCATTGGATCCGGGTATGGAGCGTTATGGGTTTGACTCGTTGGACTACCCCAATGCTTCTCTTTAAAACATTTCGACAATTTGGCGGGTTCCACTTTTGTGGCGTAGCTTTACCCAAGTTTTAACTCATAATTATTTGGAAACGAGTTTTAAAATGGATGCTCCGCATTGCACAAAGATTTAAAATACTCATTAGTAGCCTGTTGTGGCTATCTTAAACACCTTTCATAAATCGAAGGTGGAGTTAGGCCAGTCGAGGCTACAATTATCCTCAAATACTTATAAAATATTATTTTAAATAAGACAACATTTCAATAAGCGATGACATAAAAAAGTCCTAATAACCCCCAATGAATACATATTACACACAAAATAAGAAGGCGCACAAATGGCCGCAGGTCTAGCGGATTCCCTTCGATGCTACACTTGATCTAAGAACTTGAAAGAAAGGAGAAAAATAGGGTACGTTCGTAAGAACTTACTGAGTTCTTGAAGTGATTAAACTTAGTGAATAATAGCAGACGTAAGGAATACAAACTCAAGCTGACAATTAATTGAATACTTAACAACCCAAAAAAATTGATGACATTACATTGTGTGGACTAAAATACTCATAATTAAAATTTATAATCGTCGCCGGGTGTCACGAAACCACAAGACAAGTTTCTTGACATTACCTAAAGAATGGGAATAATATGGCTTCGAAGTCCGGTGTTGCGACACCATTCCTCAATGTCACGACACTATAGTTGTCCTTTATCTTCTAAGCCCTGAAATAGTGTCCTACACACTAAATAAAGCCGTTAAGTCATCCCTAGGCCCGTAGTGGCCCATTAGGTCATGACATTACTCAATATTTTGTAAAAACACTTATTTTGCATAAATTGAACTTAAGATAATAAAAACTGAAAACAATAAAAAACATATAAAAATGCTCAAAAACAAACTCATTAAGTACCGAAAAGACATTAATCTGCCAAAAAGAATTGTAGAAGATCAGGAGCCCCTACTAATAGAGGGGCTATTAGAGGAGTCTTGAATTAGATTGGATAATAGGAGTGTCTAATTAAATAATGGATGATTGTAGAAGGGCTGAAGATACTTTGTATAAAGACAGATGAAAGTATTCGAGTGTTCAGGCATCCAATTAGTATTAGATTGGATAGATAATTGGCTTTTATTTAATGAGGGACACCAAAAGAAAGAATAAGTATTATTATTGATACATGTGAGTAACATTTGACATCATATTCATTTTTATATTTAAATGTGTTAATATTTTTTATTTAATTAAGAAGATATTTCTTTTTTTCTAAAATATATATTTTTAATAAAATTGAACATATATATTTTTTTAAATGACCTTCACAAAGAAAAAGGAGAAATTTCCAGCAAGTCCTTATGTTCTAGCCCATCATTGTAACACCCCAAACCCGGCCCATGCGTTACGAGCGGATTTGGCATGTCACACGAACAGAACATGGTAAACCCTTTTTTATTCGTACTAAAATATTGCTTTGTTAAAAATCAAGAAAACAAGTTTGATTTGATAAATCGATAAATTTGAACTAATGATCTTACAAAACCGTGACTTTTGAAAATAGTCTTATAAGTTCGAGAGAAAATATCCGTGTTAAAAATATTTGTAAAAGTTTATTTTGAAAATCCATTTGTTAATCGATTTTGGAAACCATTATTTAAGTTTTTAGAAAATTCCCTTTTTAAACAATTTGAGAAATATAATAAAAACATCTCAACCATAATGCAAAAATAAAAAAAAGTTCAGAGGCCTTATTACAACATTTAACCCAAAATAGTAAAGTAATAAAATAAATGAGAAAGAAGTCTAAAGTCCAAATAAACCATTTCGGAAGTATGGCCTCCACCCGAGTCATCCATGGCCCAAGCCCTCGTCACGGAGCATTACCTATAAGGGTTAAAGAAAAGGAAGGGTGAGTTACAAGTACTCAGCGTGAAATCCCCTTACAGTTATCCATTGGGCCAGAACCCATTAAGCAATAATTTAGGCCTAAGCCCATTTAGCAAAATATCAATTGAATGAAATGAACGCAACCCATCCCATCCAGCCAATCTCTCCACCCGTACCAACCAGTCTCTCCTGTGGGGATCTAGTCAACCCACCCCGCCAGTCTCTCCAATTTGCAGTCAAGCTGCCATTTATAAAATTTGTGGCTGAGCCACCAGATTCATATACGGTAATATAATCGGCACACAGCCTTAATCACGATGGCACAAAGCCAAAATCATGTTTATATTGGCACATAGCCTTAATCACGATGGCACAAAGCCAAATCACGTTTATATTGGCACATAGCCTTTATTGGTATTTGTGGCAATGCCACCGGTCTATACTTCTCTTCATTCATATTTTCCAATCCCATGCAATATGTAAAGATGCAACATACATAATCATAAAACATCCATAAAAAAAATAACATCCATTATCTTATTGAATACTTTTTATGAATCAGCCCATTAAAGAAATACGATTATTATGCCCATAGGGGCATTTCGGTAATTCGGTCCATAAGGACATTTCGGTAAATCGGCTCATCATAACACTTTGCATATCGACCCATTATAACAATCTATCAAATTGGCCCATTAAGGCAATATAACAATTCGGCCCATTGGGGCATTTCGGTAGATCGAAAATTTTACCCACTAAGGGTAATACGGTAAATTTCACAAATCAGACTTAACTACTAATTTGGGCATAAAAATCGAAATTGTCCATCTACATTATACTGACCAAATTGACTATAACTCGAGTTAGGAATCTTGAAATCTAAATCCGTAAGTTTTCCTTGAAACTAGACTCATATATCTTCTTACTAAAATTTTTCCAGAATTTTTGGCTTAGCCATTTAGTACAGTTTATTCCTTAAAGATTCCCTTGTTTCACTGTCCAACAGTTCTGACCTCTCTTACCTTAAATTCAAATATCTCACTGTACGGTTTTCATAAACTGCTCCCACTTGTTTCTATTGAAAATAGGCTCACTGAGGAATCTATACATATAAATTATAACTCACAATTCACTTTGTAAAATTTCATACGACTTTTCCAAAACAGATCAGGGAACCACAAAGTCATTCAAAACCAGTTTTACTAAAATTAAGATATCTTAGAATATAAAATTCCTTTTCCTTCTCCATTTCTTCCTTATCAAAATAGACACAGTAAGCTTTTATTCGATATCTCATTCACTTTTTGATTCCCTTTCTCCTATTTTTCATGATTTTTCAAATACACGTCACTGTTTCTAACCGAAACTGTTTTATTACAAAACATGATTACTACTATGATTATACACACGCCCGAGTGATTACGGATGCCAGTTTCCGGTTTTCTTCAGTATTTTGACCAAATCACAGAACATATCATACAAACTTTCAGAGAAGTGTGAGATTACACACTATTTCAAATATGTATACGGAAGGTACGGGATTACACACCTTATTCGGAATCCTAAAGAACCACTTGTCGTCGACCTAGAACAATACCAACCAAAAGTTAGCCTCAGATTTCCAAAAGATTTCGTATCACTTACACTTGAATCACTTACCACTATGTCTAAAGGTAGAATATATCAAGTGATTTGTCCCTAAAACATATAGTCGATTAGTCAAAACTTCAATCCGATTTGCAACATAGCCAAATAGAGATATAACGAAAAATCCAAAAATGAACCCCCTTACCTTATTGATATTGGATCCAATTTCCACCGTTTGACTTCGGCTAGAACAATACACAGTCTCTCACTTAAAACACTACGAAAAAAGAAAATAATCTCGTTTGAGAGGGTAGAATAAAATGATGGCCTCGGTTAAAAGGACCATCCCATGCCAAGACATATAATCGGCTAGGAGAAAGAAAATAAAAATGTTTGAATAGAACCACTTACTGATTGATCAAAGGAGTGAGTGTTAATACGGATGAGAAGAACAATAAAGAAGAAATGAAGGGTTCGATTTTTCCAAAGGAAAATGAGTGAACAATTTGATCTCCAAGGCTTAGGTACTTTCGGCAACAAGGAAGAAAAGAAGAAACAAAAATGCACACTACAGGCTTGAAAATTCGGCAAAGAGAAGAAGAAATTTGGAGAGAAAGAGAATGATACAAAAAACTAAAGAGAACAACCTCTCAAGCACTAGCTTTACCAAAAACTCCTAGCAAAATTCAGCTATCACCCCTTTTAGCCCCAAAATCATCCACATGCATTGCAAAATTGGTCAACATTAGGCCAATCACACCTTCCAAAACAATCACCACGAAATAAGCCATTTGTTCCCCTTACTTGCCTTTTCCTTTTGATTCCTTTCCCTAACTTCAACCTTTCCTTAATTACTTAGCCACCATACCAAAAATAAAGAAGTCCAACCTGCCATATATACCTCTTGGCCGAAACTTAAGGAAAGAGTGCAAAAAAATAAAAGTCATAAAATTGCACACAGAGTGATTTGAACCTCTTCCCTCAAGGTACTTCACTTGATGCCATAAACTCTTTACTACTTGCTCATTTATGCTAGCACATTACTCATTTATTTCTATAACTCTTGAAGCTACTTACCATCTCTCCTTAAAGTGCTAAAATACCAAATTTTTCCTAAGGCCCAATTAAACCCGAGACTTCATAGAAACCCCATGACCTTCTAATTTCACTTAACTAATAAGTCCAATTTGCAATAATGCCATTCTCTTGTTCTCGAAAACTTTAAACACTCCTACGCTCAAGGCCCATTGGGCCCAATCCTACTAGGCCCAATTTCGGGATGTTACAATCATGCCATATGGCACCCTTTTAGTGGTCCACATGTTAATATATGTTAGAATTTAACACTGTTAGACTAGACTATCAAAAGATTAGACAGAATAGAACTATATGTACCAAATTTGACAAATTGAAAGTCAAGAACCACATTAACAATTTTGTTGAAGTATAGAGGTAAATATTGCCAGTATTCCTAATCAAAAGATATTCTTAAACTCTTAAAGAGTTAAAACAATAGAGTTTAGGCTTAATCCTCACTTTGGCCCTTTAATTGTACTTGTTTTCTCACTTTGGGATTTATACTTTTTTTCATTATACATTTATACTTAAACTATCCTCCATTACCCAAATTGACCCATGACATTAAAAATAATAAAGGCTAACACATCGTGCTATTAGAATATGTCACATTAGTCTAATTTTAATTATTATATATATTAAATAGATTTAAAAGATTAAAAATCATATACAATAGGTAATATATAATATATATACATAACTAAAAAATTTTAAAAATAAGTTTTAAAATTATAAAATATATAAATATAAATATTAAAAATAAAATATAAAAATTATATTTTATAAAAAATGGAAAAAAATATTTAAATTTTAGAAAGTTAAAAAAAAACTTAAAATTTTCAAAAATATATATTCTAGAAAAGTTGTAGCAAATTTATTTTTCAAAAATTCTAAATTCTAAAAATTCAAAATAATGAATCAAAAATATAAAAATTAGAAAAAAAATAACTTAATAAATATAAATTCTAAAAATTGAATAATTGAAAAAGTTTAACTTAAAAATTGAAAAATTAAAAAAAATCAAAATGGATAATTTTTTTAACAATTTCTAGAAATTGAAAAAAATATATTTTTAAAAAAATTATGAAATCTTGAAAATATTTAAAATTCAAAGAAAACGTTGAACAACGTCAGTTAATTTTAGATCAACACTTGTCAAAAGTCAAAGATATTTTTAAAATATTGAAATTTTGAATATTATTTTTTATTTTTTAAATTTAAATTTATTTTTTTACTTTTAATAAACCTAATGTCATGTGGTACATTATAATTGGTTGGATGTGCTACGTGACACATTTTGATTGGCGTCACGTATAAACCAATTTTTTAAACTGTAAAATCCCTAAATTGCTATCCTCCAATCTGGGGTTGTTATTAGACCTCTTTGATGATGATCTGTTTGTTGGACCAGAGGTAATCTTCCCTTTAGTACGAGCTACTTTAAGAATAGAAGATATGTCCATGTCCTGAGGATGAGAATGCAATGAAGACCCTGCACCATCAACAAGAGAATTAACCCAATTTAAAGTAGAAGTAGATCTGTAACATGATTAGTTAGAAGATTCCAATTTCGCTGGTGAAAACCACAGAAGCTATAAAAATAGAATGGAGGTTCTCTTTTGTGCCCTAACAAAATTTGTGTGAATTCACTGTCAGAATTGCATGATCATGTTTCAAAGGCTGAAGGCATAAAAAGAACATTCAACCACTCCATAGACTCATTCGGACAATTTCCATTGGGGCTTAAGTGCGAATTTTATTTTCTAATGTTTCACCATGTATTAAGGAGACGTCCGTGTAAAGGAAGAAAAGGAAATATGGGATGAGTATTTGCCAAAGGTATAGTACGCCTGGATTGTATGGAATATTGTATGTCACAACCCAAAAACTAGGTTAGTAGAAATTGGGTTAATGAACCAAGAATGGTAACGTCCTAATTTTTTTAGATGACCTTAGTACATTTGATAAAAAAAATAAATATAAATTATAGTGATTGACTAATGGTGGAGCTATCCTTGATGATCTGAGTTCGAATCCCTTCCCTCTCGTTAATTCCTATTTGGTGCAAATTTATTTTAAACCCTTAGGAAAGGTCATGTAGCACCCCTAATCCGTATTCGTCGTCAGATTAGGTTAAAGGCGTTACCGAACAGATTGAAAACTTTTACAAACATTTCATACAACCATTCATCAATCACAATCAAAGTGTCCCTTTTATAGGTCAACGAGACCTTAATCATGCTTTAGAATAGGGTCGGTACTAAATCAAATACATACAGTAGTTCTCAAAAATTTAAAACTTTTCTATGTTATGAAGGCCACACGCCCGTGTGGGCAAGCCATGTACCTACCACGGACACCATACACACCCATGTGTCTTGGCCGTGCCAAGACAGAGCTTGTATACTGACTTAACCACACGACCACTAGACACACCCGTGTACCATGGCCGTGTACTCTTAGGCTATATACTGACTTATTCACACGGCTTCCAGGCACGTCCGTGTGCCAAGGCGGTGCACAATTAGGCTGGCTACTGATTTAATCCCACGGTCACTAGGCATGCCCGTGTGCCACAACCATGTAGGCAAAACAGGCCATTTCTAAGGCCATATTGCCACCGTACTAGGGTCCAACCTTCAAGTAATATACCAAATCATAACATATTCAATCGACAATCAAAGGCATGCCGCATAATCAACAGGTTTCCACATTCAATTTCATTTCCATTCATGCCAATTTGCACAACTAAAACACATACATATATTCAAACATGTTTTATCCATATTTACCTTTCTTATAACCATTTCTTTGATCAACCAAATATACTCATAATGCATTCATATGCTTACCATATCTTTGACCATTTCATAAGCTATCTAGCTATACCAAAACATGCATCATTTTCATATATGCCCAAGCATATTTCCAATACTTATCTAGCCACATTTCATGGCTATTATACACATTTTAAAAATAACCAAAATGACTAGCCGATACATGCCATATCTAGCTATATACATATTTCAAGAGTACCAAAACAAATTGAGTAGTGTGATGATGATCCTCGACGGTCCCCGAGCCTTTAGTAGCTTTGACGATCTATAAAACAGAGAAAAACACACATAGAGTAAGCTTTCAAAAGCTTAGTAAGCCATAT
Organism: Gossypium bickii; assembly: GCA_025503065.1. Taxonomy (NCBI): domain Eukaryota; kingdom Viridiplantae; phylum Streptophyta; class Magnoliopsida; order Malvales; family Malvaceae; genus Gossypium; species Gossypium bickii. Next base: position 25,007,488 of record CP106714.1, on the reverse strand, counting down.
ACAAATAAACCTAACATAAAATGCTCATAACTGTCTCGATACAAAAAACAATAATGGTTCTCATAGCATACACATCTCACATAGAGTTTGGCTCAACTGCTTAGCCATAAGTTATCACATTCTTCAACTCAATACCACATAGACACATAGCTCATTTAAGCATAATTTCACATATCATCTCATCATCCCATTGCACATTTTCATCTTAGTAAGTTTATATAGATACTTATCTTTCATACACACATAGTGTACATATCAAACGTACCTGAAACGGATATACAATCACATAATCATTCGTAGCTCAGATTTTCCCATTGAACCGTTCGTAATCTAATAGGATATGCAGAATACACATAATAGTCATACAAAGCCAACGTCCCAGACGTGGTCTTACATGTAACCAGAGGTCGATGCCACTATCCCCGATGGGGTCTTACACGAATCAATATGATACTGATGTCCCAGATATGGTCTTACATATAAGTCTCATATCGACGCCAACGTCCCAGACATGGTCTTACTCGAAATTTTGAATCAATGCCAACGTCTCAGACGTGGTCTTACATGATAAAACATAACAGACACCTATGTCATGACATAGTTAATCCTATCTATTCCTAAGTTCGTACGGGACTTCTCGGATGTTAGCACTATGTCGATCTTATCTCGAAATTCTTGTATACAACATCTCATAAGCATTCATCATTATCAATAGTCATATGAACATACATAATTCAATACAAATACGTTTATTTGTATAATGACTTACCTCGGATTTGGATATTCGTTCGGACTCGATTATTCTACTACCTTCGCTTTCTCGCGATCTAAGTCCTTTTTCTTCGGTTCTTGATCTATACATATTCAAATTTAACCCTTTTATTTACCAACATATTCATTTCAATCCAAAAACACACATTTAGGGCTATTTGATACTTAGTCCTCACATTTGTACATTTTATCAATTTAGTCCATTTTTTTCAAAACATCAAATATACAAAATTACCATATCACCATGCTTAGCCGAATGTCCATGTATCTCATAAAAATCCAAACATTTCAACAAATTTACAATTTACTCCCTTAAATTGCTATTTTCTCAATTTAGCCCTAATTAGCTAAATACATCCAAAAATTCAAGAATAAAACATGTTCATTTACCACATATCTTTCATTTAACACCTAAACTCATCACAAAGCTCACCATTTTATCAATGGCACATCTCATAAACATCATCAATACACGAAATTGAGACATGGGTTTTGAAGTATATGAAGCAACAATTGCAAAAACATAGAAATTATCAAAAATCGAAGCAAAACTTACCTTGAATCAAGCTTAAAGAGTGCCGAATGCCCTAGCTTCTTCTTTCTTTTTCTTTTGTTTGATTTTCGGTGGAAGAACATATGAATTTCCACCATCCTTTAATCTTTTGTTTTATTATTATCATGTTATTAAACTATTTACTAAATTATCCTTATTACTAAACATATAAACATTTAAACATTATGGGCATTTATGACCTTTATCCATCCACTAACTTAATAGTGGTCTATTTGCCTCATAAGGCCTCCATATTTAAAAGCCACAACCCATAGGTGCCTTAACAAATAGCATACAAATTTTGCATTTAATGTAATTCAATCATTTTTTCAAATTAAGCACACAGACAGACAAATTAACACACATAATTTTAACACATGCTTAATCATATATTAAAAGCACAGAAAATAATATTAAAATATTATAACTCAGATTTGTGGTCCCGAAATCACTATTCTGACTAAGGTCTAAACTGGACTGTTACAGGTCATCCCATGCATTTAAATATTTTTTGTTAAAATAATAATAAACAAGTGAGTGGTTAAGAGCTTAAATAGTTTCTTAAATATTTATTTATTTTTGATAATTTTAGCTAGTGTGAACACTCATATCCAACCTAGTTACCATGCATAGGGAAAGATTCTTTCCTTGTGTGTGAGTCAACCTTCCCTTGTTAAGCCTCATTTTCACTCCCATGATCCCTTTTTTCTTCTTTGTCCCCTTAACATACCATTCTCTTCACCCTTACCTTGTATGGGGTTCATTGAACCTAGACAAGATGAAGAACACCCTTTTGTTCCATCTTTTCAGTTCATTGAACCTAGACAAGATGAAGAACACCCTTTTGTTCCATATTTTCATTCTTTTCCTTTTCATTTCCATTCCCTTCCTTTGCTTCTCTCTTTTCTCTCCTCCACCCTTTTTGTCCCACCTTGAACCACCATTATTTTGATTTTGGCCTCCTTTCCTCCACTGTTAGCCACCACCATTCGAATTAAACACCACCACTTCATCAGCCATCCTCATCTTCTCTTCTTCTTTTTGTTCCACCACAGCCCTTAGCGCCACCCCCCACCATCGCAGCAACCACTACGCACCACCGCGCAACTCCTCTCCTTTTCTTATTTTTCTCTCTTCTCCTTTCTCTTTTAAGTGAACGATCGAACCCATATTCTTTTATTCTCCTCCGTCAAACTATCGCCTCTGTCACTAGACCACTACCATTACCACTGTAGCACCACCGTCAACGGTTGTGTTTCCTCCTCTTTTCTTCATCATTTTTCAACCTACATCATTTCTTTTATTAAATAAAATTATGCACTATTTATTTTGCTTAGTTTCTTAAATTCTAAGTCTTTATTTTGTAAACCTACTCTCAATCAAGCCCCACTTTAGATCATTCAATTTTCCCCATCAAAATCAAGATGATCCGCTGATGTCTCCTTTTTTGAGTAAGATAGAGTAAGTAGAAGGGTTGAATCAGAACCACTCCTCCCTCATTATTTATTTCTTGACCAAATATTCATAAGAGTTATGGTGAATTTTTCCCTCGTTTATTAACTTTTAGTTATGATGTCTTTTTAAAGGGTCGACCAACATCAACATGGAAAATCGTCAAACTTGTGAAAGGAATCACGATTCTTAATTCACAAGGGTAACTTTTAAATGGGAGAGAGTTTAATAAACTTATCTCTTATGATGGTCATTGTAAACTTGAACGAAAGGCTATCGTTTTCGTCACTAGGTGATCCATTAGATAGATCCAAGTGTAGGCATCTTAGAGAGTTGTAACACATAGGATCTACAATCAGGTGTGGGTTCTATATTAATTAAAAAATGAAAATATGTTTCATGTTGTTAAAAATTTATTAGTATTATTAAATAGTGCTTATCAAGAATACTCTATGTATTCAAAAAGAGGAATAAAAACTCATCGAATTGGAATATCCAAGTAAGTGAAACTAAATTGTTGTTTTTGTGATTTGTATGATATGATTATTATTGATATAAAATGTATGAAAATCTCATTCTCATGTTATGTGATGTTACGACATATATGAGTTTCGCATGATTTATAAAATGTGAAATATTGATATATATATATATATTGTGTAAATATGTGATTAGCATGTTAAGCATGCCAATGTGATTTTAAGTGATAAGTGATATAATGAGCATGTCTCACATGCCAAAGTGAAAAATTGATTTTTTATAGTGAAAAAGTGATTTTTGTGGCCATATCACATGCATGGGGTGGGATATGTGAAAGGAGGAAGAAGTGGCAATTTATTTACAAAAGTGGTGGCTTGTCTTTAACATTATAAAGTGGCAATTTATCTGCAAAAGTGGTGGCTTCTCCACAATGTTATTAAGTGACAGTTTATCTGCAAAAGTGGTGGCTTGTCCATAATGTTATTAAGTGATAGTTTATCTACAAAAGTGGTGGTTTGTTCACAATATAATTAAGTGACAATTTATATGTATTACTGTGACGCTGTTCACAAATTTGAGTGTTTGGATGGACAAGTTCTGGGGAACTCGATTGTGGTGTGTAGAGGTGATGGGTAGGATGTTTTAAATAAATTTGCAGAAATGTTTTATAAAACAACATCGCCATGATCATGTGTCTAAAGTGAAATATTTACTTGATTGATGATTATGTGTTTATTTACATTTATTTGTTAAAAGACCCACACTGGGCTTTAAAAGCTCACCCCCTTTAGTGTTGTAACCTTTTAGGTAATAGTTAGACATAAGGCTTGGATTCAATGTTTGGTGGAGCCTTTCAAATGGTTTATTTTATGGATTTTTAAACTATGTGGTTTCTATTTGTGGACTTTGGACTTTGTACACTTCTTTTATTTTGGGTTGTTGGTTATTTTATAACTTATAACTGCTATGCATGCATGAAAAATGTATGTGATTTTTAAGTATTTTAAAATATGGAGTTTATTTAAACTATTTATGATTTTACGTGGTTTAAAACAAAATTATAATTGGGAAAATAGAATGTAGTTAATGGCAATGAATTGTAAAGAAAAGAAAGAAAATAGAACACATAAATTTTACGTGGAAACCCTTTCGGGGAAAAATCACGGGCAGATGAGAAGAAAATTTACTATGTCGAATTCGAATTATTATAAGAAGTATAGACTATGTCTATTTATAGGTTTAGAAAACCTTATTCTAATCAACATCTAATCGAAGTAATGCAGAAAGGTTGAAACACCTTATTCAAATCAATATCAAACAAAGGATTTAAACTTTAATACAGATTCTTCTTGTGCAGCCTGCATCGTACTACGGGGCCTTCGGCCCACAGCCTTCACCCTCATGGATCCCCATATCTTGCCACTTGTATTTTATTTTAATAAGAATTTGTGTCACAACTCTAGCAATCTCCATCTTGACACGAATTCTCAACGAAGAAGTTCACCTCTTCCATGAAACCCCTTAAGGGTTTATCTTCAACAATTAACAACAACCAAGTCTAAACAATGCTCAAATTTGGTTATAGGAAGTGACCTAGTCATCATATCTGTAGGATGATCATGAGTACTGATTTTGCTCACAATAATATCACCACGAGCAACAATATCACGAAAAAAATGATACTAAACCTTATTGTGCTTTGTTCTCTCATGAAACATTTGATCTTTCGTAAAGAAGATGACACTTTGACTGTCACAAAATACTGTATTGATTTGAAGGTCTTCATTGAGTTCACTAGAGAGCCCTTTTAGCCAAATAGCTTCTTTACATGCCTCAATAATTGTCGTGTACTTAGCTTCAGTGGTAGATAAAGCGACAATAGTTTGCAAGGTGGCTTTCCATCTGATTGCAGAACCCCTAATTGTAAAGACATAACCTGTGAGAGATCTTTTTTTATCAAGGGCTCCAGCAAAAATGGTACCAATATACCCAATGACTCCATCTTTATTTCTTCAAAGTTGTAAGTAAACATTAGTAGTGCCTCGTAAGTATCTCAAAATCCACTGAACTGCTTTCCAGTGTTCTTTATTAGGATTTGCCATGTATCTACTAACTGCATTGATTACATATGATAAGTTTGGACATGAACAAACCATAACATACATAAGAGATCCCACTGCACTAGAATATAGAACATTTGACATGTAGTCAATCTCATCATCTGATTGTGGAGACAAAGCTTATGAAAGTTTGAAATGAGTCGCCAAAGAAGTACTAACAGGCTTAGCACTATGCATATTGAACCTGCAAAGAACTTTCTCAATATACCCTTTCTAACATAGGTACAATTTACTTGTTTTTCTATCTTTGAGAATCTCCATACCAAGTATCTTCTTTGCTGCTCCCAAATCCTTCATCTCAAATTCTTCACTAAACTGGGCTTTGACCTTTCTTATCTCTTATTTATCTTTCGTTGCTATCAAAATTCATTAACATAGAGGAGTAGATACACAAAAGAACCATCACTGTTCTTCTTAACATAAACACAATTGTCAAATATACTTCTTTTAAAATCATCAGAAGTCATAAAAGAATCATACCTCTTGTACCATTGCATTGGTGACTATTTCAAGCCATAAAGGGGCTTTTTCAACAAGCAAACATAGTCCTCTTTTTCCGAGACTATAAAGCCTTTTGGTTGTTGCATATAAATATCCTCCTCAAGTTCTCATACAAGAACATTATTTTTAAGTCTAACTGTTCGATCTCCAAATCATACATGGCCACAATATCAAGTAAGGCTCAAATTGAACTATGCCTCACAACTAGAGAAAACACATTTGTGAAGTCCACACCTGAAATCTGACTGTAACCCTTTGTAACAAGTGTTTCTTTATCTCTTGGTTCTTCAACTCCTGGAGTCCCTTGTTTCCTCTTGAACACCTATTTACAGCGAACAACCTTCTTACCTTTAGGAAGCTTCCCAAGATCCCATTTTTTGTTCTCATGGAGTGGCTCCATCTCTTCTTGCATGAAAAACATCCACTTTTCTATGTCTTTACATCTAACTGCCTCGAAATAAGTAGATGGCTCTTAATTTCCATCTATATCTTCATCCACATTTAAACCTTAAGCAACTAGATCAGCCTCGGCATACCTTTTTGGAGGTTTAATCTCTGTTCTACTTCTATTTTTGACAATAGAATATTGTGGAAAAGAAGTGACTCTATTATAATTTTTTGTACTAACTTGAAGAGTCAACTCTATTGTAGATACTCAATCAATCTAAAGCTCGACCTGCTTTTTTTAAGAGTCTATAAAAGATAAGTTAGGTAGCATAGTAGTTTCAACAAAAACATCTATGCTAATTACAACTTTTCTATTTTTAGGACACCATAACTTATACATTTTTACAGTAGCCTTATAACCAAGAAAAACACATTTAATAGATCTCGATTTCCATTATCAACATTAGCATATCCAGGACACCAAAAAAATCTTTAAATCAAAATAATCAGTAGGCTTACCAGACAATATCTCTTGTGGAGTCTTTTTCTCAATGGCAATGGATAGAGATCGGTTGATCAAAAAACATGCAGGAGAAGCTGCTTCAGCCCAAAATGATTTCGATAAATTAGCATTTGACAACATACATAGAACCTTCTTCATGATTGTTTTGTTTATTTGTCTTTCAATGCTGTTTTCCTGCGGCCTTTGAACTTCACCCTCATGTATCTCCGTATCTTGCCACTTGTATTTTATTTTAATAGAATTTGGGTCACAACTCTAACAATAATTTGTAATTTTCTAAGTAGTTTTATGAAAGTTTTCTATGAAAGATTTTTACCCAAAACCTTTTTAATAAATAATTATAATACAAATTCTTTATTTTCAAATAACTTAAAATGACATTATAATATAATGTCGTACTTTATTTTCAAAAGATTACATTTTTACTAAGTATTTTTTTCAAAGAAACAAAATCATTATATATTCAAAATTTTAACTTTTCACAAAACACCTTAACCCTAGTCAATTTCAAAAAGTAAATAATTTCAAGCGTTGTTAATGTAACTTCTGAGATTCGGCCATAACGTCTAGCCCGAGTTTGAGGCGTTACACAGTGCTAGTTAGGTTTTATGTAATTTGGTTAGAAACCAACTGTAAAATTTTGCCTGGTAAGTTTGATGAAGGAAATTATTTATATTTTTCTTGGAAATTGTATGTAACACCCCAAACCCGGCCCAAACACCACGACCGGATCTGGCATGTCACTAAGAAGATTTAGTAAAACATGTCGCATTTTTGGAAAACAATCGTCGAGTGTAAACATGTATACCGGAAAACTTAATAATTTGGATAGTTATTAGAAGATGTAAATTTTCATTTAAATGCCTTTATGAATTAAAAACTGAAATTTAGTACATGCCTTAACTTAATTAAATCGAAAAAAACTAAGTGTCTAGTAATAATAAAAGCCCAAAACAAACGAAAATATAAAGCAAGTGGCCCATGGCCTTATTACAACGAAATTTAAACCCACTAATTAAAAATATTAAAAAAATAAACTAGTAAAGTCTTTTACTGAATCAAAACAACCCCTCGCATGGCCACCTTGCGCTACTCTCTAGCCCGGTCCAATGCACTAGGTGCTACCTGAAAGATGTTAAATAATGGGGTGAGTCACGAGACTCAGTGTGCAACCCTCGTGCACCATCAGATTGGGCCTTAGCCCCACAGAACAGATAACAGAGTATAATAAATTAGAAAATATGCAAAGCCCAACCCAATCCTAGGTTTCCATCCGCTACACACCACTCGTACCTGCCAATCACACCATTGGGGATTTCTACAATCAACCCACACCGCTACACACCATCGATGGCAGTCATGCTGCATATAGCTGCTCATCATCAGATCATGGCAATAGCCACTACAACAGATCATGGCATTAGCCACTACAACAGATCATGGCAAAAGCCACTACAACAGATCATGGCAAAAGCCACTATAATAGATCATGGCATTAGCAACTACAACAGAACACTTCCCCTTTCATCAATTACCCAACCCCATGCATACATATAAAACATATCATCTCAACAGAAACATTCACTTTAGAATGACAGAGATCACTAACCTGGTGATTCGCCTTTACCCCTTTTGTAACATCCTGGAAAGGGCCTATGCATTTTCGGTTTAATTGTATGAAATGACAAGTCTTAAGCATTATGAATAAATTTTTGATATTTTTGGAAACTCAGAAATGTATGAAAATGCATGGAAATGGAAATGAACATTTTTGGAAACACAGAACATTTTTGGAAACTGAAATGCATTAGGACATGAACATTTTAGGAAACCCAGAAATGTAAGGAAATGGTTGAAAAATGGAAAGTACACATTTTTGGAAACTAAGAAATGAAAATGGAAATGATCCAAAAAATGGAAAGTATACATTTTAGGAAACTTGGAAATGTAAGAAAATGGCAAGTAAACAGAGCCGATCGAAAATTTTAGGAAACTTAGAAATGATGCAGATATTATCACAAGGAAGAGTGGTGGCCAAGTCAAGGACTCTTGGCCTAATAATTTCGGCTAAAGAAGGAGAACTAAAGGCTATTCTCTCATCTTTTCTAAGCTCTGCCGAAATTCCCTAAGCAAACTCTCTTTGCCGAAATTTCTTCTCCCCTTTTCTTCTTCTCTTTTCTTCATCTGTCAAGACGAAACCTCTTCTCTGTCTAAGTCTACAATAGTCGAATCCCTGAGAGACTAAGCAAGGAAGCAGTCGACTAAGCATTAAGGGTAAGGTTATCAATATTCAAGTTCTTTTCCTTCCTATTTGATAAAAGAGAAAGACTAATCCTACTGTTGTGTGATGGCCAAATCTACAAGGGGTCTATCAGGTTTCTACAACTGTTGAATACAAGGATAAAGGATCTAAGGGTTTTTGACAAACATACAAGACAAGGAATATTTTCGGGAACTCAAGGATTTAAGGTAAGAAACCTGTATAATCGGCCAAAGGCCATATTCTATATGTTAGAGTTAGATTAAATCTAACATATAGTTGTAGGATTTTCGACAAACATCAAGGAAGCAAGGACCTATTCTAGGATCTGAATAATCATCCAATTCGGCAACAAGGTAAGTAATACAAATCCTACTAGGATTTGGTTTTTAAGCCAAATAGGTTTGTCAATATATTTTAATGATTGGCCGAATATAGGAGTGAAAGATCTAGATCGGTAGATCGTTCTTCGGGATTTCAAGGAACCTATTAAGCGAATCAGGTGTGTACTCACACTAACTTTCAATATAATATGGCAATAATTATTTTAATATGCATAAGAATGAGAATGTGGCTAAGTACCACAAATGTGGTAAAGAGTACCCAGGTACGTTTCCTACTTCTGATAGGATTATGAGTATGATATATTTTGAACATGTGAATAGTAACATGAATGAGAAATAAGTATGTTATGCATGATATAATAATATTTGGGGCATTTTGGGCTACATGTGAAAGGGGAAGAAGGTGTTGACTTCGGTCTCACCAACGGAATATGGTGACTACGGTCACATAATTTGAATATGGTAACCGGTTACATTATCTCGAATTTGGTAACCGGTTACATTATTCGAATATGGTGTCTAATGACACAAATTATATGGGCGATGAGCACGTCATCGCAGCGGCATCGCTTCGATGGTGTGTAGCGGATGGAGGGTCAACTTAGTAGTCCCCACGGTGTGATTGGCAGGTACGGGTGGTGTGTAGCGGATGGACAAATAGGCTTGGGTTTGGGTTGCATCATTTGATTCAAATATGTACTTGATATGAATATGTATGCACTCTGATCTGTTGATTGTTAGTTTTGTGTACACATTGAGTCTCAGAGACTCACCCTTGTGGGACCATTTTTTCCGTGTGATGAGCGGTAATGGGCCGGATCGGCGGGAGGAGAAGGTGGCCATGCAGGAGAAAAAAATAAACGATTTGGACTTTATTTTTGCTAAGTACTTTTCATTTTAATTTTGGAAATTATTTGATGTAATAAGGCTATAAGGCCCAAGTTTGATTACTTAATTTCTGTTTAAATTATTATTATGTTACGAATTACTCTAAATTAATGATTGTTTAAAAACATATTTCTTAAATAAACCCTAAATTGTTTTTGTCACTTTAAATAATTATTTTTTTTAATTAAGTAAACGGGTTTCCAACCTAAGCCCAACCCAAAACCAATATCTTTCGAAAAATACACAAATTATCTCTAGGTAATAAAGAACTTCAAAACCGTTTTTCTTAAGGAACATACCATATACGGTTCAGGCTCGTTGGCCGGGTGTGTGGTGTTTCAGTTTGGTATCAGAGCCCAGTTTTCAACTCTCGGCCTGTGAGCTAAGGCCCAAAACGTTTTTAATTCGAGCCCAAATGATTTTCTTTGAAATAAAGCAGGTGTTTTGGCATGGCATCTAAGTCTCCACCCGATCCACCGGTAAAGTACCCTAACTTTATGTGTGATTACGTGATTTATGAACCGTATAAGGGTAGAAAAGGCATGGAATGTAGAATAGAATGATAGGAACATGAACCCTAGGGCTAGATTACTCAAACACAAAACCACATAAGATTTAATGCACTGAACAAACCTATGGCTAAGTCACTGAGATAGGGTGTGGTAACCCCTGACGCATGTCTTAGATTGGATTCCGAAGAGCCCTGGTATTTAAGCAGTCCTAGTGACTCACCTCCTCTTCGCATAAATCCCGCTCAGTGCGTAGCTTCGGTTCACCCTAACTCAGAGGGCTCAGTGGTGTGGCAACCTCTGTGCGCATGTTTAAGAATGGTTTTCGGTGGGAGCTTGGTATTTAAGCAGTCCGCGTGACTCACCTCCTCTCCACTCGAATCCTGCCTGGTGCGTAGCTTTGGTTCACCCTGACCAAGAGGACTCGGTCATAGGCTAAACATAATAACTAAAACCCGAAAGGGAACTAGCCATGTTTGAAAAAAAAAAGAGAACAAAACAACAAACCCTAGTTTTAAAATTCTTACGATTTTTCTTTTAATTTTGTGAAAACTATCCTTACAACATTTTTTTTCTTTTTTCGAAAAATTCCTGATTTGTGAAAATTACAAAAATGCCCTTAGTGGTGAAATTACCAAAATGCCCTTGGTTTATAAAAGGTTCAACTACTCAACAGCTTTACCAAAATTTCATTATTTTATAAACATTCAAAAACCCTAATTTGTAAAATATCAAAATACCTTGATTTTTGGAAAATTACAAAATTGCCCCTAACTTACAAAATTACCAAAGTGACCCTGATTCCCAAAATTTTTGCAACATCTCCATTTTGGAAGGAACAATTCTCAAAAAGAACCCACAAAGTTTTACAACTTTTGAAACATCCCTGATTTATTAAATTTTACAAGTTTACCCTAATTTGTGAAAATTTACCAAAATACCCCTGAGGTCGAAAATTACCGATATACCCCCGGATTTTGAAATTTCTCCAAATTACCCCAAGACTTTGAATTCTCAAAATACTTTTAAAAACACCAAGTAATGTTTTTCCTTTTGAAAAATTACGAAAATGCCCCTGTAGGACAAAATTACGAAAATACCCCTGGGTAGTGGAAAAACAACAACGATGAAAATTACAACGTTTCTTTGAATGAACGAAAGTTCATAATTGTTTGATGGATGGATGAATGAATAAAAGACTGTGTGCTTGTATGAATACGAAAGAACCACTCTTAAATTCTTTTTCATAAAACATCTTCGCGGGTAATAAGTGAAACAAGAATACTAATTCATAAAATTCCTTAATCAGATCTCGATGCTAGGAAATGAGCTCCAAAGGACGTGGTCGTCGTGGACGAGGTAGAGGAAGGATGACTGTGTCAAAACCCGTTAGATCGGGTCAGGGTTCTGACAATGAGATACCACCGCCACCACCATCCCAGGTGTGGCAGTCTTTGGCGACAAGCTCGAGACGGGGAAGATCTTTGTGTCGCAGTCGCATCTGCGAGTTTTAGAATTGGTGGCTGGTGCGGGTGGAAATTCGGGAACCCAGAAATCTGTGCCTGAACGGCTCCGAGCTAATGGAGCCGAGATGTTTCGTGGAGTGTCGGGAGTGGCACCCGATACCGTGAAATCGGTTGGAAGCGACGAACGCGCATTATGGATGAGCTCCACTTGACCCCTGAGGAAAAGTTGAAGGGGATAGTGGCACTGTAACGCGATGAAGCATATCAATGGTGGTTAACTGTGCGAGATGGTGCCACGGCTGAGGATCTGACCTGGGAGTACGTTAAGGAAGCATACCAAAAGAAAGATGTGGGGACCAGGTATACGGATGAACAAAGAAAGGCTTTTCTGGGGTTGGTGCAAGGAAGTAAGTCTGTCGCAGAATATGAAGCGAAATTTCTGAGGTTGAGCCGCTATGCTCGAGGGGTAGTGGCAACTGAGCATGAACGCTGTGTCCGTTTTGAGGACGGGACCGAGGGACGATCTGAGAGATCGTTGATAGCACCGCATCGGGAGCGGAATTCTCTCGCTTTGGTGGAAAAGGCCAAGGTGGCCGAGGAATCAAGGATGCTACCAAGCGAGCTATGGATAAGAATAAGCCCAAAAGAGGTTTTGGGCCATCCGGTGCGGTCATAAGAGGCCTGGAGTTGACGAGCCACGGAATCAACAAGTTGGAGTGCGGCCGGGCGATGTCGCCCTTGTGAGCATTGTGGAAAGAGGCACTTGGGAGAATGTTGGAGAAAGACGGGAGGATGTTTCAAGTGTGGGTCCAAGGACCATATGCTTAAGGATTGTCCCAAGCAACCAGATGAGAGCCGACCGCACTCGGAATACTAGTCAGCCGGTAGAGGCGCATGCACCTCAACGGGTCGTGGTTCAGCCAACAGAGGTAATGGTGCTGGCAGAGGCCGTGGAGCACAGGGCCGAGGTGCTGCTAATACAGAAGCAAGGCAACCGAGTTTGGTTTATGTGGTTCGTCGAAGGGAGGATGGTGACGCACCGGATGTAATAACTGGTACGTTCTTTATTTCTGACAAACCCTATTTTACTCTGATTGATGTGGGCTCGACCCATTCCTATGTTGCATGTAGTGTAGTGGAAACACTAGGCCTAGACTCAGAACTCTCTCGATGAGACAGATGATCAGTAGTAAGCCCATTGGGCCAAACCGTAGTGGTAGACAAGATCTTTCAAATGTACCCTAGAGATTCGGGAGTAAACTTTGGTGACTTAATGGAGTTACCCTTTCTGGAGAGTTTGAGCTTATACTTGAAATGGATTGGCTAGTAGAGCATCGAGCTGTGTTGGATTGTGCGGCTAAACGTATGGAACTAATAACCCCCGAGGATGAGGTAGTAGTGATGATCGGAGAAAGGAGAAACTACTTGTCTAACGTGGTTTCAGCACTGAAGGCCGAGAAGATGGTTAAGAAGGGGTGTAAGGCGTTCTTAGCCTTCGTAAGTGCGTTAGGAGGTAAAGAGGAAGGTGTTCATGGAGTTAGGACGGTAAGGGACTTCGTAGATGTGTTCCCAAATGAATTACCAGGAATACCCCCAGATAGGGAGGTGGAATTTGGAATAGACTTGTTACCGGGAACAGCTCCTGTGTCAATCACTCTATACCGAATGGCGCCAAAGGAGTTAGTGGAGCTCAAGGCTCAAATCCAAGAACTATTGGATCGTGGGTTTATTCGACCCAGTGTGTCTCCATGGGGAGCATCGGTCCTATTTGTGAAGAAGAAGGATGGAACTATGCGTATGTGCATAGATTATCGTCAGTTGAACAAACTGACCATCAAGAACAAGTATCCTTTGCCAAGGATAGACGAGTTGTTCGACCAGCTGAAAGGGGCAGCTGTGTTCTCGAAGATAGACTTAAGGTCGGGATATTACCAGTTGAAGGTGAAGGAGGCTGACATTTATAAGACCACTTTTAGGACAAGATACGGTCATTTTGAATTTGTAGTGATGCCGTTTGGGTTGACGAACGCTCCAGCCGCGTTCATGGACATGATGAATCGAGTTTTCCAACCCTACCTGGATAAGTTCGTCGTTGTGTTCATCGACGATATTTTGGTGTACTCGAAGTCGGAGGAGGAGCATGATGAGCATCTCCAAGATGTGTTGGAAGTGTTAAGGGAGAAGAAGCTCTATGCCAAATTCAACAAGTGTGAATTTTGGCTTAAGGAGGGGCATTCTTAGGTCATGTGGCATCCGTGAAAGGAATAAGAGTGGACCCTAGGAAGATCGAAGCAGTGTTGGATTGGAAACCACCTAGGTCTGTGGCTGAAATCTGAAGTTTCTTAGGCTTGGCAGGCTATTACAGAAGGTTCGTGGAAGGATTCTCGTCATTAGTCGTGCCTTTGACAAAGTTGCTAAGAAAGGAAGTACCCTTTGAATAGACTAATAAGCAACAGGAGAGCTTTGAAAAGCTTAAGAGGGTGTTGACGGAAACTCCAGTGTTAATTCAGCCAGAGGCAGGCAAGGATTTCGTAGTATACTGTGACGCTTCGCACACGGGGTTAGGCTGTGTGTTAATGCAGAAGGAAAAGTAGTCGCTTATGCGTCATGGCAGTTAAGGCCTCATGAGGTTAACTATCCAACCCATGACTTGGAACTAGCAGCAGTGGTTTTCGCCCTTAAAGTTTGGAGGCACTACCTTTATGGAGAAAGGTCAGTTATCTACACAGACCACAAGAGCCTTAAGTACTTGTTGACTCAGAAGGAGTTGAACTTAAGGCAACGAAGGTGGGTGGAATTACTAAAAGACTACGATTGTTCGATAGAATATCATCCGGGCAAGGTGAATATGGTAGCCGATGCCCTGAGTAGGAAGGTTGTGTCGGATTTAAGGGCTTTGTTCGCTCATTTATGTCTCAGATGATGATGGAAGCTGCTGGCGAGTTACAAGTCAAGCCCACATGGCTAAAGGAGGTGAAAGAGGGACAGGTTGGTGATAAGGACTTAAGTACTAAGTTCTGATGAAATACAAAGAAGGAGGATTAAAGGACTATGGCGTCAATGATGAGGAAGTATTGTGCTACAAGGGAAAGGTCCGTATGCCAAGGATAAGGAGTTGAGACAAAGGATTCTTCGACGCGCATGGTAGCCCTTATGCTATGCATCCCGAGGCATTAAGTCGTATAGGGATCTAAGGGAACAATTTTGGTGGTCCGATCCAAAAACGGGAGGTGATCGAATTTGTGGGGAAATGTTTGACGTGTCAGCAAGTTAAGGCTGAACACCAAGTCCCATCAGGATTGCTTCAACCAATCGAAGTTCCCCAATGGAAGTGGGAGAGAATTACCATGGACTTCGTTAGTGGGCTTCCCCTTACGCCTACTAAGAAGGACCGTTTGACCAAGTCCGCGCACTTTATCCCAGTAAGAATGGATTATTCTCTTCAGAAGTTGGCTAAGTTATATGTGGCAGAGATCGTAAGGTTACATGGAGTACCAGTATCGATCATCTCCGATCGAGACCCAAGGTTTACGTCTCGATTTTGGAAGCTTTAGGCACCAAGTTGGACTTCACTACAGCTTTTCATCCACAATTCGACGGGCAGTCTTGTATAGCTGAGTTCGCCTACAACAACAGCTATCAGGCTAGCATTTGGATGGCACCATACGAAGCATTGTATGGTCGAAAGTGTAGAACTCCTACTTGTTGGACTGAGTTAGGAGAACGTCGTGTTTTTGGTCCGGAGTTAGTGGCAGAAACTGAGGAGAAGGTTGAGATAATCCAGGCAAGGTTGAAGGAAGCCTCTGATAGGCAGAAGTCGTATGCAGACCTTAAGCGGAAGGAAATTGAGTTTGAAGTGGGAGACCAAGTGTTTACAAAGTCTCGCCTTGGAAAAAGGTTATGAGGTTCGGTCGCAAAGGGAAGTTAAGCCCGAGGTTTATAGGGCCCTATCGAGTACTAAAGCGAGTTGGACCAGTGGCATACCAAGTGGAGTTGCCACCAGAGTTGCAGCTAATGCACGACGTATTCCATGTATCCATGCTACGTCGCTATCGATCGGATCCATCTCATGTGGTACCTGTTGAAGAAGTGGAGCTAAGGCCGGACTTATCCTACGAGGAAGAGCCGATTTGAATCTTGGAACGTGATGTAAAAGTACTACGGAGGAAGTCAGTACCTCTAGTCAAGGTGTTATGGCACAACCATGGATCGGAAGAAGCTTCGTGGGAGTCAGAAGAGACAATGCGATAGTAATACCCTCAGTTGTTTAGTTAGGAAATTTCGAGGACGAAATTTTGTTTAAGGGGGGTAGAACTGTAACATCCTGGGAAGGGCCTATGCATTTTCGGTTTAATTGTATGAAATGACAAGTCTTAAGCATTATGAATAAATTTTTGATATTTTTGGAAACTCAGAAATGTATGAAAATGCATGGAAATGGAAATGAACATTTTTGGAAACCTGAACATTTTTGGAAACCTGGAAATGCATTAGGACATGAATATTTTAGGAAACCCAGAAATGTAAGAAAATGGTTCAAAAATGGAAAGTACACATTTTTCGAAACTAAGAAATGAAAATGGAAATCATCCAAAAATGGAAAGTATACATTTTAGGAAACTTGAAATGTAAGAAAATGGCAAATAAATGAGCCGAGTAGAAAATTTTAGGAAACTTAGAAATGATGCAGAAATGTCAAATTTTAAAGTTTAAAATAGGAAATAAGGGCAAGATGGCCTTAAAAGAAAAAGTTGGTAAAATTTGACACACAAATGGGCTAGGAAAAGTGGCCTGAAGATGGCACTTAGGGCCTATGGAAATGGCGCCATGTGCAAAAGGCATGGGCCTGGGTTCGAGTCACAAGGGAAGCAAATAAATGAAGTTTTATTTTTGCTTCCCGTGCTAAGGGGTGGACGGCACATGTGTTTTAAAAGAGAGGTGTTTTATTTCCATTAATATTGCTTAATAAGGTGATAAATAAAAGCTTTTTAATTTGGATTATTTAGAAGAGATAATAAGGATTTTTCTCTATTTTATTTTAAATAAAATAGATGATATTATCACAAGGAAGAGTGGTGGCCAAGTCAAGGACTCTTGGCACGATAATTCGGCTAAAGAAGGAGAACTAAAGGCTATTCTCTCATCTTTTCTAAGCTCTGAAATTCCCTAAGCAAACTCTCTCTCAGAAATTTCTTCTCCCTTTTCTTCTTCTCTTTTCTTCATCTGTCAAGACGAAACCTCTTCTCTGTCTAAGTCTACAATAGTCGAATCCCTGAGAGACTAAGCAAGGAAGAAGTCGACTAAGCATTAAGGGTAAGGCTATCAATATTCAAGTTCTTTTCCTTCCTATTTGATAAAAGAGAAAGACTAATCCTACTGTTGTGTGATGGCTGAATCTACAAGGGGTCTATCAGGTTTCTACAACTGTTGAATACAAGGATCAAGGGTCTAAGGGTTTTCGACAGACATACAAGACAAGGAATATTTTTGGGAACTCAAGGATTTAAGGTAAGAAACCTGTATAATCGGCCAAAGGCCATATTCTATGTGTTAGAGTTAGATTAAATCTAACATATGGTTGTAGGAATTTCGACAAACATCAAAGAAGCAAGGATCTATTCTAGGATCTGAATAATCATCCAATTCGGCAACAAGGTAAGTAATACAAATCCTACTAGGATTTGGTTTTTAAGCCAAATAGGTTTGTTAATATATTTTAATGATTGGCCGAATATAGGAGTGAAAGATCTAGATCGGTAGATCATTCTTCGGGATTTCAAGGAACCTATTAAGCGAATCAGGTGTGTACTCACACTAACTTTCAATATATTATGGCAATAATTATTTTAATATGCATAAGAATGAGAATGTGGCTAAGTACCACAAATGTGGTAAAGAGTACCTGTGCACGCGTTCCTACTTACGATAGGATTACTTATATGATATATTTTGAACATGTGAATAGTAACATGAATGAGAAATAAGTATGTTATGCATGATATAATAATATTTGGGGCATTTTGGGCTACATGTGAAAGGGGAAGAAGGTGTTGACTTCAGTCTCACCAACGGAATATGGTGACTACGGTCACATAATTTGAATATGGTAACTTCGGTTACATTATCTGAATATGGTGTCTAATGACACAAATTATATGGGCGATGAGCACGTCGACTGCAGCGACTGCCTTCGATGGTGTGTAGCGGATGGAGGGTCGACTTAGTAGTCCCCACGGTGTGACTGGCAGGTACGGGTGGTGTGTAGCGAATGGAAAAATAGGCTTGGGTTTGGGTTGCATCATTTGATTCGAATATGTACTTGATATGAATATGTATGCCTGATCTGTTGATTGTTAGTTTTGTGTACACATTGAGTCTGTAGACTCACCCCTTGTGGGACCATTTTTTCCAGGTGATGAGCAGTAATGGACCGGGTCGGCAGGAGCTGAAGGTGGCCATGCAGGAGAAAAAAAAATAAACGATTTGGACTTTATTTTTGCTAAGTACTTTTCATTTTAATTTTGGAAATTATTTGATGTAATAAGGCCATAAGGCCCAAGTTTGATTACTTAATTTCTGTTTAAATTAATATTATTATGTTACGAATTACTCTAAATTAATGATTGTTTAAAACCATATTTCTTAAATAAACCCTAAATTGTTTTTGTCACTTTAAATAATTGTTTTTTTTAATTAAGTAAATGGGTTTCCAACCTAAGCCCAACCCAAAACCAATATCTTTCGAAAAATACACAAATTATCTCTAGCTAATAAAGAACTTCAAAACCATTTTTCTTAAGGAACATACCAGATCCGGTTCAGGCTCGTGGGCCGGGTGTGGGGTGTTTCACCTTTTCGGGTTTTCAACAGCCATGCCGGTATTTCGGTATTTAACAAAATATACATAATATAACAGGTTTACATGCATACTAATCAAGCAATCTAAATGGTGTAAGAGTGTTACACACCTGATTAACGCGTAAGACTACCCTCTATGTCGATACCCTCGCTAATCGGTTTTACTGCCCTCTGTCTAACAACTTTGCTCAAAAGCCGAAAGAACGCGAAGATAAGGCCTCTCATATATTCGGCCAAAGGTTAGTGTTTACCCGAATTTATACGTTTAAGTTAACAGATCTCCTTAACTTGAAATCCTGAAAGTAATACGATTCAAGTGCTACTGAACTCTGGCTTAGAAATCTAAGCAATTGAATCCCCTTTAAATCCCGAAATGCGGCAAATGAGAGAAAACACACAATTAGTTAACCATATAGCCATTTGACTATGGTCTCTAAAAGCTGGAAAAGAATACACAAATCGACATTTACCTCTACAGATGATTTTGGCTACCCCCTTGCAGGAAGGTTCGGCAATCCCAGAAGAAGATCGCAGCGTAGAAGAGTATAGATCTAGGAATTTTGGCTTTTAAGAAAATCCCGAAAAGATGAACTAGATGTGTTTTTCGGCTTTTTAGAAGAATTACATGAGGAGTTTTGACTTTTAGTGAATGCGAGAAGAATAACAATGGGGATTAAAAGTTTCGGCTAAAAGGAAGTTTCAAAGAAAAAGAAAGAAAAGGTGAAGGAGGTGGTGATTTTTGGCTTTTGAAAGAGAAAATATGAGAAAAGAAAACAATGGTGATTTTCGGCTTTTGGAAGAGAAAAGATGATAAAAGGAAACAAGTGAGATGGCCTTCAAATTTTCGGCACACCCTTTGCCATACTAAACCAATTCTCTTCCCCCTCTCCTGTGTTTTATTTCCGGCCAACTCTGTAACCAAATGATAACTCCTATCTTTCTTCCTCCTCTTAATCTACTAACTCCTCCAAAATAGGCCTAATATCCACATATTATAAACATTAAAAATCCCTTGAATAATAGCCTTGTGCCGTCCCCCCTAGCTCCTCTTTAAGTACCGAATTTGGCCCAATAACTTGGGCTCCAAGCAACCAAAACTTGGGCCTTCTTCATCTGCTAATGACGCCACCCCATAGTCCCGTGTAGCGCCACTTAACCTTGGGCCACAAGCCCATTTTGTATTTTAGAACACAGATAACATCTTTAAAGCCCTAACTAAGCTGGCTTTCCACTAGAGTGTCCAATAACTAATTCTGCTAAGGCCTTAGCCCAACCTCGAGCCCAATCTGGACCCCTAACACTCTAATTAACACATTAAACATAGTGACACATTAAGTGCAAAGGCCCATTAATTCAGGATGTTACAGTTCTACCCCCTTAAAGAAATTTCGTCCTCGAAATTTCCAACTAACTATTAATCGTACTACCCAAGTCTCACCACTATGCTTTCGCTGCGCACTCTAATTTAATAATATATAAACATTGCACGCATACAGTTTCTATACCCAAAAATATAGCTTCCACACAAAACATACCCGACTTAATGGTAATTGAGCAATCTCGAGCCTTATGCTCCTCAGACCCACATCTTAAACATGTTCCTGACTTCCTCCAACATTCACCCGGATGACGCCTTCTGCAATATTCGTAAATTTGAAAGTTTGGACGTACCTTAACATGCTTCACAGAACGAGACTGCAACCCTAGAAAACTACGATCTATTTTTTTTTCTTACAGTCCACGCACCCAACTCGAAGTGTTTCACCGATTTCTTTAACCTCCTTCAGTACCTCCCTAACTAGCTGAGTCAGCACATTGGTCCTAACACTTCCACAGTCTCGGCCGCGGCCTCTTCTTCCTCTTCTAGCGCCCATCGTTGATTCTTGTATTATCTGAATTAAAAATTTCATGTATTATTAATTTCTTTCACTGATTATCCACGAACAATCTTATGAAAAGTAGTTTTAAGAGTGATTCTTTCGAATTCAATCCTATCTACAGTTTCAGTCTCAGGTTTACCTCATAATTCTAGAAACCACATACATTCACACCTCAACATACATATCACATCCATGAAGTCATTCACCACATAAGGGTATTTTCATCATTTCACTACCTAGGGGTTTTCCCGTAATTTCATCCTACAGGGTTTCTTTGTAATAAAGTATCTTGGGGATTTTCAAAATAAAGGTTTGTATATATATATATATATTTTAAAAAATAGGGGTATTCTAGAGAATTTGATTTCAAAAGAATAATAGTGACGTTCAGGTGTTTGTGATTTTTGGTTGTTGTTGTTGTTGTTGTTTTTTAAAATCCGTTGACTTTGTAAATCGGGGTATTTTCGTAAATCTGGGGGTATATTTGCAAATCATGGGTCTAGTGGCCCATGGCCTTATTACATGGAAACTTAAAATCTACTAATAAAAAAATATTAAAACAACTAAATAATGAAAAGTCCTTTGCTGAATCCAAATACTCTCTCGCATGGCCACCTTGCGTTCCTCTCCAGCCCGGTCCGATGCACTAGGTGCTACCTGAAAATGTTAAATAATAGGTTGAGTCACGAGACTCAGTGTGCAACCCTCATGCACCATTAGATTTGGGCCTTAGCCCCACAGAACAGAAGAACAGATTAATATATAACAAAAATTATGCAAGCCCAAAATCCTAGGTTTCCATCCGCTACATACTACCCTTACTAGCCAGTCACACCATTGGGGATGTCTACAATCAACCCACACCGCTACACACCATCAATGGCAGTCATGCTGCTTATCATCAGATCATGGCCGTAGCCACTACAACAGGTCATGGAAAAAGCCACTACAATAGGTCACGGCAAAAGCCGCTACAACAGATCACAGCAAAAGCCGCTACAATAGAACACTTCCCCTTTCATCAAACCCAACCCCATGCAATCACAGAAATCGGCATACTTATCACATATGTCATCTTAAGAGGAACATTCACTTAGGAATGACAGAGATCACTAACCTGGTGATTCGCTTTTACCCTCCTTGGGTTTCATCCGTTATGTCGGGATTTCGGCATTTTACAGAATATTTCAGATTAATAAACATATTTTTAACAGGCAATTTAAATGGTGTGGAAGTGATACACACCTGATATCACGTAGTTTTACACCCTTGGTCAATATCCTTACTATCTGGATCTACAACCCTTAGTCTAAAACCTTGCTCAAAAGCCGAAAGAACGCGAGAGGTATATCCGGCCAAGGGTTAGTGTTTACTCAAATTTTTACGTTTAAGTTAACAGATCTCCTTACCATGAAATCCCTAAAGTAATACGATTCAAGTGCTACTGAACTATGGCTTAGAAATCTAAGCGATTGAATCCCCTTTAAATCCCAGAATGCCGCAAATGAGAGAAAACACCCGATTAGTTAACCATATAGTCATTCGGCTATGGTCTCTAAAAGCCGGAAAAGAATAAACAAATCGACATTTACCTCTACAAATGATTTCGGCTACCCCCTTGCAGGAAGATTTGGCAATCCCAGAAGAAGATCGCAGCGTAGAAGAGCATAGATCTAGGAATTTCGGCTTTTAAGAAAATCCCGAAAAGATGAACTAGATATGTTTTTCGGCTTTTTAGAAGAATTGCATGAGGAGTTTCGGCTTTTAGTGAATGCGAGAAGAATAACAATGGGGATCAAAAGATTCGGCTAAAAGGAAGTTTCAAAGAAAAAGAAAGAAAAGGTGAGGGAGGTGGTGATTTTTGGCTTTTGGAAGAGAAAATATGAGAAAAGAAAACAATGGTGATTTTCGCTTTTGGAAGAGAAAAGATGATAAAAGGAAACAAGTGAGATGGCCTTCAAATTTTCGGCACACCTTTTGCCATACTAAACCAATTCTCTTCCCCCTCTCCTCTGTTTGATTTCCGGCCAACTCTGCAACCAAATGATAACTCCTATCTTTCTTTCTTATCTTAATCTACTAACTCCTCCAAAATAGGACTAATATCCACATATTATAAACATTAAAAATCCCCTGAATAATAGCCTTGTGCCGTGCCGAATTTGGCCCAATAACTTGGGCTCCAAGCAACCAAAAATTGGGCCTTCTTCATCTGCTAATGACGCCACCCCATAGTCCCGTTCCTTGGGCCACAAGCCCATTTTGTATTTTAGAACACAGATAACATCTTTAAAGCCCTAACTGAGCTGGCTTTCCACTAGAGTGTAACACCCCCAAACCCGGCCCACAAGTCCCAACCGGATCTGGTTATGTCACTGCGGAATGACGGTTAAAAATATTTGTCTTAGAGTAAAACTTGAAAATTTTGTTAACTTTCGGGAAGTAAGTCCATTAAAAATTATTAAATAATATAAGCTTGGTTGGAACTAAAACTTTATTATAATTTATTAAAAGATAAGTCATTTGTAAAAAAAATATTTCTAAGTACGATATAAACTTTATCATCCATAAAAAGAGTACTTTAAACAAAAGTGGCCCTTATTACATAAAATCAATAGCCAAAATACGGATAATATAAAAATCAATATTACTTAACTAAAACAAATAAACATCTACTTCTGCATGAAAAACTTCTTCTGCATGGCCACCTTTGTATCCACTCCAACCCGGTCAGATCAACATGTCACCTGCGATGTTGGATAAATAATGGGGTGAGTCATAATGACTCAGTGTGTAATTAAACCACTGATATCCACCCACATGTTAACCACAGTCAACCCAATCAAATGCAACATGTAAATATAATCAGACGTTACCACGTTCTGGGCTTGGCCCACAATCAAGTTATAAACAAATACTGGGCTAGGCCCTTTTCTCATCAATCCACTGATCATTGGGCTTGGCCCATTTCCACGTATGTTCCCAAAACATACCTATCCACATGTCATATTGGGCTTGGCCCATTTCCATATCATTTCATATCGGAACAATGCAACATGAAACCCAACCCAAACCTAAGGTCCATCCTCTACACACCCCCTTAACCAGCCTACCACACACCAGGGGACTATCGAGTCACCTTTTCCTTTTTCCCTCCAAAAAGGCAACCAATGCCATCCACGATATAGCACGTAGCTAACATCAACCACGATGGAGCACACAGCAACCTATCAAGCCACGATATGGCATAGAGCCGATATCAATTAAGGTAACCACGCGAACTAAATCGCAAAGATCCACAACGCGACCTCAGTCAGCGCCAATCCACGATGTAGCACAAAGCTGACATCAACCACGTACTCGAAGTACACCCGGTCCTTCTTTCATAACCCACCCATGCACATGTAACATAATATAATGCTGAGATGATGCATGTGCATGATATTCACAAATATAGGCATACTCACATATTTAAAATCAATTATCACATATTAACAAATTTGCTACTTACCTGGTCATCGTCATACCCCTTAAGGGTATCCATTACATTTTTATCACTGCACTTATTAGTAACATATAACATAAGCAGATATCACACAAAACCCGGAAACAATGGCAAACTACACACCTTATAACCTAAAGCTCTAACCCTTCGATCCTGACACTATCGCTTAGCAAAACTACGGCTACCTGTCTGTAGCTTTCTCTTGCTGCTGGCCCACACCCCGATGGCCAATCTCGTACAGCAGAAACCGCTCTCTTCTTGAACTTCGGGATGGGAGTTTTCCCTTTACCCTCTTGACTGGCACTCGCATCCATCGACGACACTTAATCAGGACACTTCGTTAATTATTAATGTACGCAATCTTAAACCAAGTATCTAAAACTTAACCCACTTACCGAAAAAGTCTTGAAATCCTGGAAGCTCCTTAATCACTGCCAATATTCTTAAATGGTCACAATCCGAATCGGTTATCAAATTGTCATAACTAAATATTGAATCCAACCATACTTCCTAAATACCCTTACCGAAACGGATCTGAATCCCGAAGACTTGCTTACTTCTGTAGATTAGCCCCTAAACCACCTAAGATAAAATCGGTCAGCACCCAAAACGCAAAACAGTTAGCCTCACAAGCCTTCGGCTTTCCGAATGCTTAAAGGAAAAGACTACTAAAACAAAACCTTACCACCACTTACCAACCGAATACTCAAGGGTAAAGTCTTTTGCTTGCTTGCTTCCAAATCTCGGAGCCCTTTCTCTGAAAACCGATTGGAGATGCTCTTGCCTTGATTCGACTTAACTAAACCAAAATGACTAATAGGGAGTTTCAGCTAGGCCCTGGAGAGTTGCAACAAAAGAATTGTTTTATGAAGAAAAGGGGGATTCGGCCTAAGCAGAGTTTCCAAGAAAAGTATAAAGGAAGAGAGAAAATAGATGCACCAACTTTCGGCTTCAGCTTCCACAAAATAAAAGAAAAAGAGGAAGTGTTTTCTTGACTTATTTTCGGCAAGAGGCTAAGGGAAGAATAAGGAATAAATTGGCAGAAAGGAAATAGGGCTAAAATTCGGTTAAGGGATGAGCACACCCCTATTTATAGAATTCGGCCACCACCCACTAATTCAAACTAATTTGAATTAGTCCAATTCCCTATTTTACTCCTCTGAATCCATTCACAATAGTTTGAATGGTTTCAACAATTATCTTCACTTAATCCAATTAATAATAATAATAATAACAACTTTATCCAATATCACCACTTCAATTTTAAAAAAAAACAAAATAAAGGACCACCCTTCCAGCCGATTTTAAACACCACCAATTACCTTTGGCCGGCGACCAATTCCTTTTTAATTCTAATCCAAATTCCTTTCCTATTTATAACTTTATCAATTAAAAAAAAATAAAAGATTAACTAATAATAATCCCTTCTCCCACCGAATTTGAACACAACCAGCTTATCCATTGAAGACCCCATGTGCCGTCCAACACCTTCAAATCTGCTGCCAAAAAGAATTAAAAAAATTAAACTCCAACGCAGCTCTCATGGTTCGAACCTGGAACCTTGCTGCTGCACACCTCTCCTCCAAAGTCCCAGGCCACTCGGCCAGATTGAATTTCATGTCATAAAGCCCCCACATTTAACTTTAAACCCTTCCTACTCAAGCCCATCACCGCCTATAAAAATAAAACATGCAAAATGCTGCTCCAGCCCCTCGAACCAGCGCCCACGCACACCCCCAGCTCCTAAGTGGCGCACGGGAACCACTTTGCCAAGGTGCTGCTTGTGTCAAAGACTCGCCCCAGCTCTTTTTAAAACCTTCTTCCTTGTAACGCCAAAACCCAAAAATTAATACACCCTTGTTGCCGCCTGGACTCGAACCCAGGCCCTCATTAGCGCTACTTCCAGCCCTTAAGCAGCGCATGGAGCCACTTTGCCAACCGGACTTTCATGTCCATTAACACCGCCATTTATTTTTAAGGCATACTTGGCCTGTTTCTTTAGTCGACGCAAAAATAAAACCACCATGTCGCTTTGCGGCTCAAGCCTGCTCCCCCTGAGACGTCACCTTCCAAGCTCTAAAGTGGCGCCTCCTAGCCATTCTACCAAAGCAGTTCTTGAGTCTTAATCTTCCAAATTTTTCTCTTAAGGCCTCCAAAGCCAAGCTCCCCTTTTAACCACTGAAAACTAAAAATTTTCTAAGGCATCCCTTACCTTCTAGGGTTCTCCAAACCCCTAAACATTCCTCCAACATAACCATAAGCCTGCTAAACACTCGGGTTATGCTCCAAACGCATAACCCCTAAACCAGGGTGTTACAATTCTACCCCCTAAAAATAATTTCGTCCCCGAAATTACTTACTACCATGCAATCCTAACTCACTATTCTACGCCTCCGCTGCGCACTCTGATCTTAGTAAATCTATCCTGCCTTCTAGACATAATCTTAAGGTTCACATCCAGAGTTCTTATACTTCACTAGCCACACAAGCATGAGCTAACTTCACACAACAAAACCATAAATGGTGCCCCAAAATAAAGAACGTACCTGATATCAAGTCCTTGGCTGACTCGCATCCGATCCTTTAGCACCTCTGCCGGTACCATTTCCTTCATGGCTCAAACTTCGACCTCTCGTTGCCTGAGGACAGTTCTTAACCAAATGGGCCTTCGACCCACACCGGAAACATTTCTTACTATTTCTCCAACATTCCCCTGAATGAGTTCTCCCACACTTAACACAGGAATGATTCCAACTCACATCAACTGGTGTACGTACAGGATTTTCGATCCTTGGTCTTTTCTGGACATTACCAAACGATGCTGATGGTCCAACATTTCTCTTATTCTCATTCCTATTCTTCTCTCGGTTCTCCCTGATAGTCTTCTTAACCTCTTCAGCGATTTGAGCTTTCTCCACCAGAATAGCGAAGTCCCTTTCTCTCTGCGGAGCTATTAACTCCCGTAACTCATCTCACAACCCATCTTCGAATCAAACACTCCTTTCATAATCAGTAGCCATGATTCCTCTGGCGTACTGACTTAGTCGCACAAATTTAGCTTCATACTCCGCTATCGACTTATCCCCTTGTACTAGATTTAGAAACGCTTTCCTTTGCGAGTCCAAATAACTGGCTCCTACGTACTTTCCTTCAAACTTAACCTTAAAGTAATCCCAATCCAGTCGATCTGCCGGTACACCTTGTTTGACAGTGAGCCACCAACTATAAGCTTTGTCGCGAAGCAACGAAACGGCACCCTTCAGCTTTTCTTCATTGGTGCAGTCCAAATCGTCCATGATTCTTTCGACTCCTTCTAGCCAATACTCTGCTACGTTCGGAGCCACTCCAGACACTCCCCTAAAAACTTCAGCCCCGTTCGACCTGAGCCTCTCGGACACTGACTTCCGAGCTCCGTTTCCCATACCAGCTCTTGCCACTTGCTGTAGCACGCGTAACATAGCTTGTGATACTACGTCGTCCCCTCCTGCCTGATCTTGATCTTCCGCGCCCACGGCTGGCGGCGGCACTTCATTTCCTGACCCCTGGCCAGACCCTACTGGTTCCGAGGCTACCCGACGGCCATGTCCTCTGGCACTCATCTCTAGCGTCGCGATTTAATTTGATTAAACAGTTTTATGCATTAGAAATTTTGTTTCACTTGTTTATCCGCGAACAAATCTTATGAATAGAATGTTTCAAAAGTGGTTCTTTCGATCAATCAAAGGTTCGATTCGAGTTCGCTACTCTAATTCAAAGGATCCTATTCATTCATCAACACAATCACAACCATCCACCACCTTTACTGCACTTCTATGGCATCTTAGCCCTTATCTCAACCCAGGGGCAATTTCGTAATTTATCCTATAGGGGTATTTTCGTAATGCCAGAAAATTTTAAAACTTTAATAAATCAGAATACTTTGATATTCCAAAACTTTGAGGGTATTTTCAAAAATTTCTCAAATTAAAGGTATAACAGAATTTTGGAAACCAGGGGTATTTTGGTAATTTTGTCAATCAGGGGTAATTTTGTAAATTTCCAAAGTCAGGGTGTCTTGAATTTTTTTACAAAATAGCATTTTTGAATACTTTCGCAAAGTAGGGAAATTTTATTAAAATTGGGGTTAAACCGGCAATTTCGAAAGTCAGGGGCATTTTAGTAATTTTCAACATAGGGGTATTTTCGTAAACTTCCAAAGTCAGGGTATTATTTTGAAATACATAATTTTGGATACTTTTACAAAGTATGAGGATTTTATTGAAATCGAGGTAACATGATAATTTTAGAAATTAAGGGCATTTTCGTAATTTTGCCACTAAGGGTAATTTCGTAATTTTGGTAAGTCGAAAATATTCTGAAAATTTTCAAAAATAACTTTTTCGTTACTAAAAAAAATGCTTTAGTGAATTTAAAACTAGGGTTTCCATAAAACAAGGCTAATCCCTTTCGAGTTTTATTCAAGATGTTTAGCTTTATGACCGAGTCCTCTTGGTTAGGGCGAACAGAAGCTACGCACTGTAGGAATCCCATGAAGAGGAGGTGAGTCACGAGGATCGCTTAAGTACCAAGCTCTTCCGAATCCAATCCTTGACATGCGCACAGGGGTTACCACACCCTAACTCGGCGACTTAGTCATAGGTTTGTTTTAGTAACCTTAAGTCTTATGCATATGTTTGAGTAGACTAGTCCTAGGGTTCAACAGATCCTAGTTCACTAATCTATGAGCCCAACTAAGCCCATCACAATTCATATGACAACCACTTCAAAAAGTCCGAAGTACTTACTTGGCGGACTCGGGCCGGAGGTACAGGTGCCATGCCAGAATACCTGAAAATATTTCAAAAAACCCATATTTTTGAAAAACCCATTTTGAAAATGTTTTTGGGCCCAAAACCCTCAAAGCTGAGCTTTGAACCGGGCTCTGATACCAAACTGTAACACCCCCAACTCGGCCCACAAGTCCCGATCGGATCTGGTTATGTCACTGCGGAATGACGGTTAAAAATCTTTGTCTTAGAGTAAAACTTGAAAATTTTGTTAACTTTCGGGAAGTAAGTCCATTAAAAATTATTAAATAATATAAGCTTGGTTGGAATTAAAACTTTATTATAATTTATTAAAAGATAAGTCATTTGTAAAAAAAATATTTCTAAGTACGATATAAACTTTATCATCCATAAAAAGAGTACTTTAAACAAAAGTGGCCCTTATTACATAAAATCAATAGCCAAAATACGGATAATATAAAAATCAATATTACTTAACTAAAACAAATAAACATCTACTTCTGCATGAAAAACTTCTTCTGCATGGCCACCTTTGTATCCACTCCAACCCGGTCTGATCAACATGTCACCTGCGATGTTGGATAAATAATGGGGTGAGTCATAATGACTCAGTGTGTAATTAAACCACCGATATCCACCCACATGTTAACCACAGTCAACCCAATCAAATGCAACATGTAAATATAATCAGACGTTACCACGTTCTGGGCTTGGCCCACAATCAAGTTATAAACAAATACTGGGCTAGGCCCTTTTCTCATCAATCCACTGATCACTGGGCTTGGCCCATTTCCACGTATGTTCCCAAAACATACCTATCCACATGTCATATTGGGCTTGGCCCATTTCCATATCATTTCATATCGGAACAATGCAACATGAAACCCAACCCAAACCTAAGGTCCATCCTCTACACACCCCCTTAACCAGCCTACCACACACCAGGGGACTATCGAGTCACCCTCTCCTTTTTCCCTCCAAAAAGGCAACCAATGCCATCCACAATGTAGCACGTAGCTAACATCAACCACGATGGAGCACACAGCAACCCATCAAGCCACGATATGGCATAGAGCCGATATCAATCAAGGTAACCACGCGAACTAAATCGCAAAGATCCACAACGCGACCTCAGTCAGCGCCAATCCACGATGTAGCACAAAGCTGACATCAACCACGTACTCGAAGTACACCCGGTCCTTCTTTCATAACCCACCCATGCACATGTAACATAATATAATGCTGAGATGATGCATGTGCATGATATTCACAAATATAGGCATACTCACATATTTAAAATCAATTATCACATATTAACAAATTTGCTACTTACCTGGTCATCGTCATACCCCTTAAGGGTATCCATTACATTTTTATCACTGCACTTATTAGTAGCATATAACATAAGCAGATATCACACAAAACCCGGAAACAATGGCTAACTACACACCTTATAACCAAGCTCTAACCCTTCGATCCACGACACTATCGCTTAGTGAAACTACGGCTACATGCCTCAGTAGTTTTCTCCTGCTCTTTGCCCCACACCCGGTGGCCAATCTCGCATGCAAACGAAACCGCTCTTTTCTTGAACTTCGGGATGGGAGTTTTCCCTTTGCCCTCTTGACTGGCACTCGCATCCATCGACGACACTTAATCAGGACACTTCGTTAATTATTAATGTACGCAATCTTAAACCAAGTATCTAAAACTTAACCCACTTACCGAAAAAGTCTTGAAATCCCGGAAGCTCTTTAATCACTGCCAATATTCTTAAATGGTCACAATCCGAATCGGTTATCAAATCGTCATAACTAAATATTGAATCCAACCATACTTCCTAAATACCCTTACTGAAACGGATCTGAATCCCGAAGACTTGCTTACTTCTGTCGATTAGCCCCTAAACCACCTAAGATAAAATCGGTCAGCACCCAAAATGCAAAACAGTTAGCCTCACAAGCCTTCGGCTTTCCGAATACTTAAAGGAAAAGACTACTAAAACAAAACCTTACCACCACTTACCAACCTAATACTCAAGGGTAAAGTCTTTTGCTTGCTTGCTTCCAAATCTCGGAGCCCTTTCTCTAAAAACCGATTGGAGATGCTCTTGCCTTGATTCGACTTAACTAAACCAAAATGACTAATAGGGAGTTTCGGCTAGGCCCTGGAGAGTTGCAACAA
The DNA here is from genome assembly GCA_025503065.1 of Gossypium bickii. Classification (NCBI taxonomy): domain Eukaryota; kingdom Viridiplantae; phylum Streptophyta; class Magnoliopsida; order Malvales; family Malvaceae; genus Gossypium; species Gossypium bickii. The sequence continues at coordinate 24,976,020 of CP106714.1, read as the reverse complement.
AAGAATTGTTTTATGAAGAAAAGGGGGATTCGGCCTAAGCAGAGTTTCCAAGAAAAGTATAAAGGAAGAGAGAAAATAGATGCACCAACTTTCTGGCTTGACTTCACAAAAAAAAAAAAAAAAGAGAAGTGTTTTCTTGACTTATTTTTACAAGAGGCTAAGGGAAGAATAAGGAATAAATTGGCAGAAAGGAAATAGGGCTAAAATTCGGTTAAGGGATGAGCACACCCCTATTTATAGAATTCGGCCACCACCTACTAATTCAAACTAATTTGAATTAGTCCAATTCCCTATTTTACTCCTCTCAATCCATTCAAAATAGTTTGAATGGTTTCAACAATTATCTTCACTTAATCCAATTAATAATAATAATAATAACAACTTTATCCAATATCACCACTTCAATTTTAAAGAAACAAAATAAAGGACCACCCTTCCAGCCGATTTTAAACACCACCAATTACCTTTGGCCGGCCACCAATTCCTTTTTAATTCTAATCCAAATTCCTTTCCTATTTATAACTTTATCAGTTAAAAAAAATAAAAGATTAACTAATAATAATCCCTTCTCCCACCGAATTTGAACACAACCAGCTTATCCGTTGAAGACCCCATGTGCCGTCCAACACCTTCAAATCTGTTGCCCAAAAGAATTAAAAAAAATTAAACTCCAACACAGCTCTCATGGTTCGAACCTGGAACCTTGCTGCTGCACACCTCTCCTCCAAAGTCCCAGGCCACTCGGCCACATTGAATTTCATGTCATAAAGCCCCCACATTTAACTTTAAACCCTTCCTACTCAAGCCCATCACCGCCTATAAAAATAAAACATGCAAAATCTTGCTCCGCTCCCCTCCTCGAACCAGCGCCCACGCCCACCCCCAGCTCCTAAGTGGCGCACGGGAACCACTTTGCCAAGGTGGTGCTTGTGTCAAAGACTCGCCCCAGCTCTTTTTAAAACCTTCTTCCTTGTAACGCCAAAACCCAAAAATTAATACACCCTTGTTGCCGCCTGGACTCGAACCCAGGCCCTCATTAGCGCTACTTCCAGCCCTTAAGCAGCGCATGGAGCCACTTTGCCAACTGGACTTTCATGTCCATTAACCTGCCCATTTATTTTTAAGGCATACTTGGCCCAGTTTCTTTAGCTGACGCAAAAAATAAAACCACCATGCTGCCTTTGCAGCTCCAACCCTTGCTCCCTGAGGCGTCACCTTCCAAGCTCTAAAGTGGCGCCTCCTAGCCATTCTACCAAAACAGTTCTTGAGTCTTAATCTTCCAAATTTTTCTCTTAAGGCCTCCAAAGCCAAGCTCCCCTTTTAACCACTAAAAACTAAAAATTTTCTAAGGCATCCCTTACCTTCTAGGGTTCTCCAAACCCCTAAAAATTCCTCCAACATAACCATAAGCCTGCTAAACACTCGGGTTATGCTCCAAACGCATAACCCCTAAACCAGGGTGTTACATAGAGTGTCTAATAACTAATTCTGCTAAGGCCTTAGCCTAACCTTGAGCCCAATCTGGACCTCTAACACTCTAATTAACACATTAAACATAATCACACATTAAGTGCATAGGCCCATTAATTCAGGATGTTACATTGTAAGTCAATAAGAAGGTAAGTTCTGATACGTATGACACTTGTTAAATCCCACTAAATAAGATGAGTCATATTTATATATGAGAATGTGTTCTAAAAGGGGTTCTTATTTCTTTTTCTTTCTCTTCCCTAAGTGGTATCTACTGAAAGCTTCTTTAAATCTGAAAATATCCTACTTAGATGATCTAGAGCGTAAGGTTATTTTATGATCAGTAGTTACTATACATCAGGTGGTTGCTACGGTTTCATGATGAAAGTTTTAATCTGGAGGTCAAGTTGTTGTACGTGGGTGTCAGATAATTTCTACATTGACTCCTACATGTATATTATTTATATTGTGAGTCATCTATAGAAAATTGATTGAGCTATGCATCTGAAGTCATGAAGAGTATAGTATGTGATGATTGGTGTATGAGTATTGAAACATTGAAGTATAGCTGAGTATGAATATGTCTATAATGTATGTTATGATATGTATGTTCTGATTGGGTGTATGTTAGTGAAGTAAAAGGTTGAATATAGATTGTGTCAATGCATGAAGAGTTTGTCAAGAGAGTCTGTGACTGTTCACTGTGGTGGCATTTGATGGAGTCCTCGGGACTAAAAACATGAACTCTGATATGAACTCTGAAGAAAATGTCCATGGTCATGGCACCCTTTAAGAAAGAACTAAGGAATGGTGATTACCAAATGGGCGTCTTTGCGTTTCTTAGTACGATGATGGGAAAACTTCACGAAATGTGAGTTTAGGTAAATCTATATCATACACACGACAACTAAGAATAGCCTTTATGGCGAACTCTAAAAAGAATAGCCTTTGCGGCAAAATTAAAAAGAATAGCCTTTGTGGAGCACTCTAAAAGGTATGCCTTTGTGGCAAATTTTGAATGGATCGCCTTAGTGGTGTGTTCTATCTGATTGTCTGTATGGTGCATTCTACTAAGTCTATGTGGCGTGAACTATCAGGAATATTTGGTAAGCTATGAATCTGATTATCTATCGCTATGGTAAGATATGAGAAAGTTCTACTAATTTTGTATTAAGTATAACCAAGATAAGATATTGATATACTCTAGAATAATAGTTGAATAAAGTCTTAAGGGCTTTCCATGAAAAAGAGATGTGTTTCTATATGTCAAAAAGGGTATCTATTATCATGATCTGCCAGTATAAAAAGTAAAGGGTATTACATCTTCTTCTAAAATTATTCTGAACCTGAGTCAATGCTATTGTGAATTATGATATTATGTTATGGCATGATATGGAGCTCAAGTGGATGTTATACACTATGAATTATCAATATGGATATCTGTACAGAACTGGATCAGGGTATATATGAGTGTGAACTAATAGTATGAAAATTTGTGTAAGTATCTGCCATATGTAAGTATCCGCCCAAGACAATGTCAGTAAGCAATTGATTAAGAAATGACATTGAGTTAAGTTATGGATTGTGGGAACTGGTTTAAGCGTATAGTTTGTTAAGAAAACATTATGGGATAAGGGATTTATGAAAGGATTGAAAGGATTCCTTAGTTAACACGATATACAAGCTTAGGTATATAAGGGTATGAAAATTAGTGTAAAAGAAATGATAAGACTGTATGGTATTTACTGAAGTAAATGAGATAGAGTAATAGTTCACTCATAGCAATTTCTACGAGATTTCAAAGCCTCCATTAAGGTATGGTTAATGATCTCACTAAGTACTCTTGTACTTACAAGGTTGTTATCTCTTTTTAGGTTTGTTGAGAAGAGGCTTTGCTTGGAGGGACGACACCAGAAGTATGCCAAGTTGGTGTCGGAGTAGGCTATTATGCATACAGTGGATTTGTGGCACAGTCTTGAATACGCATGAGTCTGTCTTGAATTAGTTTCCAACTATTGGGAAATGTGCCCATATTGTAGTAAACATGTAACTGTTTTCTATTTATTTGAACGATGAATAAATAAATAAAGTTAATTTCACATTTCACTATTATGTGTTTTGTATTTATGTCTTTTATATTTTGCATGCATAGTGAAATTGTGACAAGCAAATATTAGCTCATTGATTGTTTAAGTTCAAACTAAAGATAAGTGGCATTGCAAGAATGTTTAAATTGCAAGAAAGAGAACTTACTTCAGTAGATAATCTAATTGAGTCTGTAATCCCATAAAGGAATCAAAGTAAGCATTTGATTCAAATACTGAGAATGATTATTATGTAGTCTAAAATTCCAATTAGGGAGATGACTAGTCTTGGCTATCGGAGTAGTTGACCACGAGTAGAGACATAGATGTATCCATTGGTAGAATAATACATTAGATGGACCCAAGATGAATTAATTCTGAATCTGTTTGTGAATTAATTTACTTGTGACATTCATAGTGTGATTTACTTAAATCCTAAGTTAGTCACTAACCATGTGTATTTAACTCATGTACTTTGATATAAGTGGAGGCTTATGCTCTAAAGATGATCGAGCCCATAGTTAGTATGCTAGGTACATGACTTGTGTATGGCATGGCTTTACTAGAAACAATGGAATTTATAGATCAAATAAAGAGTTAATGATATCCTCTCATTGGAATTGTGTGTATTGATAAATATGGAACATCGCCATGGGTTGCTAGTTCTCGAACAAGCAATTTAACATAGTCCTTTTTTTATAGTGATCATATTAGTCATTAAGAAAACCCAATGGTGATAATGAGATAAAATGGGATTGTATTGAGTGAATGGATTTAACTCAAATGAATCAAGGATATCATATGAGGGTAACACACACATGACGAGGTCATTGGACAAAACAATTGGATGAATTGTTTTCATAAAGAGTATACAATAAGGAGTTTTCAATCATGGTACTTCTTGTGGACTAACTCCATAATTAAGTAATTGCGAATTATCGAAATGATGCTTCTAGACATAATTGCAATCACTAGAGCCTAATTGTATATGTTCGATTGACCCCTTTACTAGCTCAACAAAAGCTCAATCGGAGTGCATTTGAATCAGAAGAAAATTCTATGATTTTGGGAATAATTTAATTTAGTTGATTTATTTAATGTAGAATTAAATTAGGTGGTCGTGAGAATTGTTCAACTAGAGATTTGATTAAAAGAATTTTCTTGAAAAATTAATTTGGAAAATCTAAGTGATTTTCGAAAAAATTAATTTTGATCAAGTAAAATTAAATTACTCAAATTAATTAAAATTAATATGATATTTTTGGAAATTTATTTTCAAGTCAGACAATTGGCCCAATGGGTAATTCAACTTAAAAATTAGACCTGAGATAGTAAGTTGGGCTCGGGAGCCCAAAACTGAGATTGAGACCCAAACACTGGTCGAACTAGGCCCGATATGTGAAATCGGGTAGACAGTCCAACTGGTGGCTAGATCGGACCGGTCGGGTCGTCATTGACTTGGAGCGGATCGGCTCGGGGTGCCATAAGGGTGTCGCACTTGCATCACTAAACATAGCCGTCCCAATGGCCTACAGCAGTTGGTTGTTGGTGGTTGAGTAGTGGAAGAGTTAGACTCCTATTGGAACTCTACTAGAGAATTTGATTTCACATTAACTATTCCAAAATAGCTTTGGGTCATTATTTACACACACTTGAATTCAAGAGAAAGTTGTAGAAAAAAAATTCTCTGAAGAGATTATTCTAGAAAATTTCTAAAGATATTTTTTAGATTTACAACTTGACTCAAAAGTTTAGAGAAATTGCAAAAATACCCCACTGGTAATTTTGTGAAAAACTTTTTGATTCGAAGCGAGCCCACACTTCGCAGACATGAGCTTGAGGATAGCAGTGAAGACTACTCGGTCGAACCGCTCATCCTAGACGAATAAAAAAGGTACAATTTTGATTAAGTGTTTATTACTTTAGATATCACAACCAAGATCTTGTTTTGGAAAAAAAAATTAAAACTCCGGTTTTTCCCTAAATTTATTTTCCGCTGCATTTTCCAAACCCGTTTTTCCAACACCAACTTGTAAAGATTTGTATCAAATTTGATGTAACAAGTTATTTATCATATATTTTATTTTAAATTTCCAAATTTTATGTTTTCTTTTGGAATTTCTAATAATAGGTTTAAATTAAATGACAAAACTATAAACTGGTTTTGTTAAATGTTTTGTATTGTTTAGTAACACCCAAGATCCGGGCCCGAGGAATCAAGTCAGGTTAAGGGCATTACACGATAAGTCTTAAGGTGATGGAAAATCATATTTTATAAATATAATTAAAAGTATAAAAACAAAAAAGGATAAAAACAACTGCATATTTTATCAATTCTAATGACGGAAGACTAACTCGCTTCGATGATCATAACTAACTCCTATTTCAGATTCTATCTAATCAACCGGTCATTAACCTAGCAGGGTCTCTTAATCTTCCACTAAATTAATGACTCGGCAAGAACTACTTATCTCTTAACCTCACAATCCAAACTGGATTGGGGTAAGGTGTTCACGGATAGGCAATACCAATTTTGGGTTCATTCCCGCCTATATGACTTACTAAGGTCGTCAAGCCTAGGGTTTAAAGTTCTTCCTATCTCAACTAGTTAATCTGCTAAGAAACCCTACATTGAAGTGAATTACTCCCACGTCCACTTGTTAGTCTCCCATTAATGGATTAGTTCCCAATGGATCTAATAAACATCATAAACTTGATTGAAAAGATAAACACAAATAATAGATAAAGCAAAGAGTTTAAGAAGAATCTTGATAAATTGATAATAGTATGAACGATGATCCACAAAGAGTCGATTGTTCCACAAATCGGATTCCACAAAGAACGAAAGAAGAAATAAAGTAAAATTACAATAAGAAATAAACTTATGTACAAAATAAACTAAAGAGAAACTGAAAATAAAATTAAATGAAAGTCATCTACTAAAACTTGAATAAAAATTGTCCATAAAGTGTTTAGAGCCTTCTATTTATAGGCCTAGGGTTGGTCGCTGGTCATTGACTTAATTCGGCTAATGCTTTTGTGTTAAAGTTAATTGTGCAGATAAAAACACCCTTTACACATTAATTCCTCATGTCACATCAGTGTCGTGACACCCTTTGTCATTTGTTGTGACACTGATAGTAGTTTACTAGCTAGGGCTTGATTTCAGAGCTGTGTCGCGATGACTTATGGTTGTGTCCCAACACCAAAGGCAGACTTCTCCTTTTGAGTACTTTGTTCACTATGTTGCATTTTCGAAGCTCCATGTTGCAACATCCTGGACAATCCACTATATTTGGACTCTTGAATGGTGTTCTGAACACTTACCGAATATGTTAGTCTACCTTAAGGCCTACTTTGGCCCCTAAGGTCATATAAATAGCTCAAATTGCTCTTTGTATTAACTATAAACTAAAATTGAAAACTAAACATAAACATAACTAAATTGCTTTCCTACAAGATCATTAAGTACGGAAAATAGTTTAATCTGCTACAACGAATTGCGATAGATTAGGAGTTTAGATGAATAATCATAGTTTCCAATCATGCGATCATAACTCCGCTAATTTTTTGAGACTTCTTGTGTTTGACTTGGCCTTTGTTAACTCAGATGTTACTCAAACAAGTGCCTATATACATCAATGTCAATTATTAAATCCAATTCGTGCTGATTGAGTAGTCAGGCATGTCAAGTTCTCCGCCGTAACTCCAGTGATTCGTCAAATCTCCCTTCCTCTCGGATGTATAATTGTTCTACGTAGGTGGGAATTTGTTCGAGAACTCAAGCTACTTGTCTTTGTAATATCGACTCCATTGGTTTGAATCTCCGTACAACCAACTTGATTTGGATATCTCATACACCGAACTATAAATTAAAATATTCATGATTAAATCTAATAATCAACAAGTTAAGTAAAAATAACAATAATCATAATAATTTTTTTTGCACACTAAAAAAATAAAATTAATTAAATAAAAGTTATAACACTATCTAGCTCGTTCGTCTTTTGATTAATTGTAACACCCCGTACCCGAGACCGATGCAAAGACTGGATACGAGACATTACCATGCTTGAACACACTTAACATACACTTACGAGCTGTAAAATTTCATTCCGACTTAAAAACTTCTCTTTCTTAGTCTATTCATATACGTTATAGACTTACAAGGCCTTAAGCAAAACTCTGAAAACTTTCGGAACTTGATCGAAAACCTTTCTTAGAAACAGGGGTCACACACCCATGTGACTTGGGACACGCCCGTGTACCCACACACCCATGTCTTCCAACCGTGGGGAGTTACTGACTTGATCCACACGGCCTAGGCACACGCCGATGCCCAAAACATGTGTCTTACACGGCTCATGCACACGGCCGTGGAATTTACCCGTGGCCTATTGTAACTAATAATAATAAGGTGCAGGGTACACACGGCCTAGACACACGCCCATATGTCTAACCGTGTGGGTACTTAGAGGCTATTTACCAAGCCATTTGCCACCCTGAAATCAAGATCAACACAATACATTTCATAAACTATACAACATGCTTCATTGAATTTAACAACATACATGTAGTCAATTTTTGGCCAACCACTTAGCCATATACAAAAGAACAATGGTTTGATAGTCTATACAATGGCCCTTCAACATGTTCTCAAAATGAATGTTTCCTATACATGCCATACTTAGTAAAATAACTTGGCTATACCAAAACAGAGATTGATAGTGTGCTACGAGCTTCGACTTCAACGATCCACAAGTTAGCTTGGTGGGACTACATAGAAAGAAAGGATTAAAGATGTAAGCGTTTAGCTTAGTAAGTTTGCATGAAAAACACATAATAATAAACTTACTTAGTATAAACCATTTAACATAACTATGGTATCATAAATTTCATCTATAAAGCTTACTTACTCATACCGATTTTTACATGTCTCATGATACTTAATATTCTCATACTTGTAAGGTAAACATGGTACCTGTATCACTTGATCACATTGATCAGCATACTTTGATATAATAATCATGATTCTCTATTTCATCATTTATAACATAAATAATACTTAATATCAACTTGATAATAGCTTTGCTTTATTAGCCTCTTGCCATTTCATTTTTAACTTTACTCATTTGCCCGATGAATTTCTGCGAATAACCAAGGATACTAAATCTCGACCCACATAACTTGATGCCAAAGCCATATCCTAGATATGGTCTTACATGGAATATCTTAGCTTGGTTTCAAGGCAATGTCTTGACATGGACTTATATGAAGTCTTTCTCTTGATAGCTTTTCAATGCCAAGCTTGCCTTAGACTTACATGATAACTTGTTCAATGCCAAGCTTGCCTTGGACTTACATGATAACTTGTTTGATTGCCGATGCCATGTTCCAAACATGGTCTTACACTGGCTCTCATATTGTGGTAGATCAAGTATCCTGGGAAATTCATCTTCAATCGAGACTGGCTTATACTTAATCTCATCGATTTCTCGATTGGACATAACATTAAACAATTCATAAAAATAGTGTACATTATATTAAGCAATTAAATGATATAAATCATAAAGCGTAGAAATAATACAAACTTACCTCAATATACAAAATGCATGTAGATATACAATTTAGTCTTCGACTTTGTTCTTACCTCGATTTTGATCCGGGCTTCGTTTTTCTTGATCTATAATCATAAATAGATCATTTAATAATTACATTGACTAAATTGACTTATTACCCAAACATTGGCAAAATTACTATTTTGCCCCTATATTTTTTCATTTTTACACTTTTGCCCCTAGGCTCGTAAAATGAATCTCACTCAACTTTCTTAAACTTCATGCTTAGCTTAATCATTTTCTATACTATAACAATCATCAATTCTTATTATTTCTAGCATGTATGACCAATTTTCGTAACTATTACAAAATGGTCCTTACTATCATTTTTCATGAAATTCACTTAGAAAAAGATGTTTATCTAACATCAAACTCTCATAAACTTCCATAAAACATCATTTAGCATGCATGTCATTCATGGGTAGATTTTTGAACATGCATCTTAGTTCATTTTATAGCTAGAAATAGCTAATTCATAATACGAGAACTTCAAAAATACGAAGAATATTAAAAACGCGGCTAAATTGAACTTACTAGCAAGCTTGAAAAAAATGAAGAACCCTAGCTATGGAGTCTCCAAATTTTCGGCACAAGGGGAAGAAGATGAATAGATTTTTATTGTAACATCCTGGAAAGAGCCTATGCATTTTCGGTTTAATTGTACTAAGTGACATGTTTTATGTACTAAGAATAAATTTTGAATATTTTTGGAAACCCGGAAATGAATGAAAATGATTTGGAAATGAACATTTTTGGAAACCTGAAAATGTATGGAAATGATCTGGAAATGAACATTTTTGAAAACCTGAAAATGTATGGAAATGATCTGGAAATGAACATTTTTGGAAACCTGAAAATGTATGGACATGATTTAGAAATGATTCAAAAGAGGAAAGTGAACATTTCTGAAACTTGGAAATGTAAGGAAATGATTCAAAAGAGGAAAGTGAACATTTCTGAAACTTGGAAATGTAAGGAAATATCAAGTTTACAGAGTAGAACGAAAATTTTTGGAAACTTAGAAATGACTTAGAAATGTCGAGTTTTAAAGTTTAAAAGAGGAAATTAAGGCAAGGTGACCTTAAAAGAAAAAGTTGGTGAAATTTGACACACAAACAGGCTTGGAAAAGTGGCACAAGATGCCACTTAGGGCCTCTGGAAATGGCGCCACATGCAAGGTGTTGGGCCTGAGTTCGAGTCACTTGGGAAGCAAATAAAGGAAGTTTTATTTTTGCTTCCAGAAGCCTGAGGTGGACGGCACAAGCCTTCTAGAAAGGAGGAGTTTTATTTTCATAAATATTCGATTAATAAGGTGATAAATAAGGGATTTAATTTGGATTATTTTTGAAGAGATAATAAAGGATTATTCTCTAATTATTTTAAATTAAGAAGATAAACTTATCAATAAAGAAGATTGGTGGCCAAGTAAGGGATTCTGAGTAGTAGTTTCGGCTATAAAAGGAAGAAAATAGGGCTACTCATCAATTTTTCTTCCTCCTCTTCTCTCTGCCGAATTTCTGAGTGCTCTCTTCTCTTTTATTCTCTTTTTCTTTTGTCAAGCCGAATCTATAGTCCACCATTGTCAAAATTCTCAAATTTTCTTTTCTTCCTATTTCTTCTTACCAATCCATTCAAAAGCCGAATCTTGGAAGGGCTTCAAGCATAGGTGCTGTTGATTTCTTCAAAGGTAAGAACAAATTTGATTTCCATTCTTTTCTTTTAGATTAGCCGAGAGATAATCTAACCCCATACATATTATGGTTGCCGAATATGGAAGGATCATTCGGGATTATCAGAGTAGTCGACTAAAAGGAGGAGTATTCGGGATTTCTAAGATTAAGGTAAGACATGTGAATATTCGGCCAAAGGCCTTGATTTATGTTTCGATGATTAAGATTAAGTCTAACGTAAGGTTTTAGGGATTTCGACATTCCTAGGGAAATAAGGAACAGTTTCGGGATTTGTTGGTGTTCCAATCAGCAACAAGGTAAGAATACTAATCCTACTAGGATTTGGAATTTTGGCCGAATGGCTTTTTATTAAGGTAATAAGTGATAAATCAATGTAGGGATTAAGGATCTAAGCATTAGATCAAGCTTTTCGAGATCTCAAGGAAATTTTAAGCGAATCAGGTGTGTACCCCACACTACTTTATAATACGTTTTATGGCTATGTTAAATTAGTATATGTGATATTAAGATTATGAAAGTGGCTAAGGTACCATGTTATGGTACTAAGTACTCAGGTACGTTTCCTACTCCTACTAGGAATATGAAAAATGTTATTAGTAACATGAGAATATGATAAGAATGTGAACTTTGGCATATTTATGCATATTATTATTATATGGGGCATATGGGTTTGTTTGAAAGGGGAAGTGAATGTGGTGACCTAAGACCACAGTAATCTGAAAGTGGTGACCTAAGACCACAGTAATCTAAACGTGGTGACCTAAGACCACGAATGCGGTGACCTAAGACTGCAATTTGGTGTGTAGCGGAAGGAGGGTCGACTTAGTAGTCCCCACGGTGTGACTGGCAGGTACGGGGGTGTGTAGCGGATGGACAATTAGGTTTGGGTTTAGGAATGCATCATAACTTGTATTCATTGTTCTGAATGTGTAACTCTTGTATGCCTAATTCTATTATGATTTAGTGTCGTGTACACATTGAGTCTGTTTGACTCACCCCGTTGTGGGACCATGTTTCAGGTGATGAGCAGTGATAGACCGGGACGGCAGAACTTGTGGTGGCCATGCTCAACATGAAGTTTTTATTTTTATGGACTATTAATTTTTAAGTACTCCGAATTATTTGGATTTACTTGATGTAATAAGGCCATAAGGCCATAGTGCACTATTTTATTTCTGTTTTTATTTATTATGCTACGAAATTTATATTAAGTTAAAGATTAAGAAATTTTCATTTAATATACTCTATATATTTTGATCTTTTAAAATTTAAAAGGGTTTTCATTATAAAACGATTTTGTTTTCTACTCGAGCCCAACCCAAAACAATATTTCTTTCAAAACACACAAGTTTTTCCTAAGTAACAAAAGAATTTGAACCGATTTTCATCGAGGAACATACCAGATCCGGTCCCAGCTCGTGGGCCGGGTGTGGGGTGTTTCATTTATCATCTTTTCCCTATTTTAATCACTTATTAGACAAATGACGAAAATGCCACTCACTTAAAAAGTTTCCATTTTACTAACTCATGTCCAATTTTGTCTAAAAATTATAATTTGGGCAAATTGCTATTTAAGGACTTCTAATTGATATTCTAAAGCTATTTCATACAAAAAGCTTCTAGAAACTCATATTTAGCAACTTTTGCAATTTAGTCCTTTTGGACTATTAAATCACAATTTAGCAAAATTGCTTTATGAAACTTTCATACTAGCATGCAAACAAAACATAAACTTTAAAAACTTATAAATTCACCTCAGATTTGTGGCCTTGCACCACTATTTCGACTAGGCCCTAAATTAGGCTGTTACATTAATAGTATTTTACGGTAATCAATCTAAAAAAAAATCACCGTTGCAATCCCCGACAACTACGTCTAAAACTTGGCCGCCTATAAACATGTTATCGTTTATAGTAAAAATATTACACCAAAATTATATAGAATTAAATCAGCAGTATCTGCAAGCGTACGAGTCAAATTGTAATATAGTAAATGTTACAACAAAACACAAGGAAGTATTCCGAGGATCGTACCCAAGGGATTGCAAATTGGAGAAATTTGTAACACACCAAACCCGGCCTAGAAGTTATGACCGGATCTGGCATGTCACATAAAAGGGTTGTTTAAAAACTGAGCATTTGTTAAAAATTTCGAGTTTAATTACTTATTCGCTTGTTATCCTTTTGTTAACATTTGGAAAACGGTTGTTAAGGGTTTAGGAAATTCCTGTATTGAACATTTAATAATAATAGGCAGTAATCAAATTAAAAGCTAAACCAAATAAAATACCAAATTTAAAGTTATAGTGGCCTTATTACATAACAAAAACCCAATTAAAAATAAGTTCAAAATAAGGGAACGAGTTTACGAGAAAAACAATGCATGGCCACCACAAATCCTCCTTGGCTCCAAATTCCGTGATCTAATGATTACCTGCAAAATTAAACAGGGGGTGAGTCACCGAGACTCAGTGTGTAATTCCCCTATATCACATAGACGGCTCATAGCCCACAATCACACTTTGGGCCTTAGCCCACTCAAGATGGCATATAAAAGATATGAATGCAATATGTCCCAGCCCAACCTAGATTTTCCATCCTCTACACGCCATCCGTACCAGCCCAACACACCGTGGGGATTTCTACAATCAACCCTCCATCCGCTACACGCCTCATAGTGGCATCATGCCACTAGTGACAGAGTCACTATTTATAACACGTAGAGCCAACCCACTTGTGGTACCAAACCACTGGTGACAATCCCTGATAATCATATACGTGGGGCCAACCCACTGTGGTACCAAACCACTAGGACAAGTCACTGAATCAACATATATATACGTGGTATCTAACCACCATGGTACCAAACCACTGAGACTTAGTCACTGAATCAAATACGTGGGGCCAACCCACTATGGTACCAAACCACTGTGATAGTCTTTAATAACACTTCCCCTTTCACATCACGTCCCAAAGCCCATGCAATATGACATAATAATTTGTGTATGCAGTATGTCATGTATGCAAAACATATATCAAATATAACGTATAACATGAATTACCATCATAATCAGATAGATAGAATATAACATAATCAAGCTAATCAACCTCTAAGGGTATAACAGTAATTTTACCTACTAAGGGTATTTTCGTAATTTACCTATCGAGGGTATTTCAGTAATTTCACACCTACAATGGCCTTTCCGAAGGCCTAATGTCGCCCCGAGTGACTCAGCTACCATTTCCAATCGTATCGAACTATTGGGCCTAAAACCTGATTTCGGCCCATTCCGGCCTACACGCTCGTGTGGCCCACCTAACACAAATCTAGCCACGTATATGAGATACACCTAGTCTAGTTCACTATATACTACTGATGGCCCATTGTGGCTCAAGTAGCCTCAACCCACAAGAATACTACTGATGGCCTCAACTATCGCGTCGAAGCCCCACATGTGCGCTCGCACGCTCGTGTGGCTACTATTGCCGTTACCGGCGCTTTGGCATTTGCCGCTCTACAACTAGAGTAGAGAGAGTTACACACCTGATAGGAATCTGGTGCTAATCCACGCTCCGACCACTCCTGTGCCCAAACGCCCACCAAGGTATATTCACTCTACTCCTAGAATGCTCTATATATAGCTAGCTTCTCACCTTCCTTCTTTGTATCTTTCTGATGTGAGATCCCTTCATCAGTAGAGTTTAAATCCAACTCAAACTCTTGCTGTCCAATCCGCAAAATAAATAATCCCTTGCTTTTTATGAGATTCGAAACCAGGCTCCCTTGCAACATAATCCACGCCGCTAGCCGCTAAGTCACAAGCTCCTCTTGTGTCTTAAACCATGCCAACTAAATATAAATCTATAGTCAAATTCTAAGGTCCATGTAAAAAGAAAACCAAAATGCAAGAGCCAAGACTTGAACCTTGGACCTCCTTCCTTCCTTATGGCATCATCCCCTTGCCTCCTATGTGGCGTCACTTTGCCACTACACCACACATTCCACTTGTGTCATTTTCCTCCACATTTTATTCTTAAATCCTACCTACTAACTCCCAGGGTTTTTCTCGCCTAAAACCAAAATTTCCCTAAAGCCAAAGTTTGATCCCGGGACTTCATAGAAGCTCCTTAACCTTCCAAAATCACTTACCTAATAGGTCCAACTTGCATTTAAGCTGATCTCTTGATCTCAAAAATTTTAAACGCTACTACGCTCAGGCCCATTGGGCCCAATCCTACTAGGTCCAATTTCGCGATGTTACAAAATTAATATTAAATTAATTACAGAAAATAATTATTAATCTAATCGAGTCATGAATTAGTAGTATAAGTCTAAGTTAATAGATTTATTAAACTAATTAAATTATTAAACCTAAATTAACCTAATTAACTTAATGGAATTTCCTATTCCTAGTGTTGACAATGCGAGCCTCTAACCTATGATCAATTAAATTCATAATTAATAAACAAAAAATTAACTAATTTTAGAACTCAAGTTTTAATGTGATGTAGCTATTAATTAACTAGTATTACCTCCCGAAATCTACTAATTAATTAATCGATAGATAGTCACTTATCTCCCGACCTCACTTTCTCCGCCAGGATAAAGTACGATTTATTCAGCTCGACTTGTCTCCCAACCTCGTCTCCCATATGATTACTTCCTAGGGTTGTCAAGCCTAAGGTTTAGGAATGAGTAAATCTATACCAACTAATCCTATTATAAACCTTTATTCTTTTGTTAAATAATCGACTTAATGAATTAATCAGTTCAATAAATGAATCATGCAATATATGAATAAAGTACAATAATCTATTTCATTATTAACACAAACACCAATTGACCAGATTAATGAAAGATGAATAAAATAATAGAAGAGAAGAGATAAGAGAATGCTCATGAACAATTATATTGAAGAGCAGATCCAAAGCAATCTCCGCTCGCAAATGTCTTCACATCAAAATAGGTCTTCAGACTATGAAAAATTAAAAGAAACTAAAAATAAATAGCTGAAAAAGTGTTTGACGGATGGATTGATTCTCAATTGATTGATGCCCTAATTTGTATACAAAAGCCTCTTATTTATAGACTAAAAGATGTGCACTTTATGCTCGATATGCCCCCAATACTTGGGGTGCAAGTAAGAAATAAAATCTCTGATAATCTGCCGAACTAAGGTTGCCGATGTCATCCTTGCTTATGACCCACATTCAGGCTGTGGCTCAACACAGGCCACTATGGCTCAACACAGCGCTACTATGGCTTAGCACAAGGTGCTTGTTGAAACACAAACATTACATGTCTCACCACAGACATTGCATGTCGCGCCACGCAAGGTATGTTGTGGCTTTAGATGTTTTTCTCATTCTTTCATGGCTTGGGAAGCTTGGGTATCACTCGCCTGAAGTTCCTACATCAATTGAGCCTAAAATTAAGCCTCATGCACACTTAAATACCCAAATTAAACCTACCTAAAGCCTGTGTTAGCCTAATAGGTCATTAACACTAAAAAATATGTTTAAAACATTTATTTTTATTACCTTTTTAATCTTAAGTCCTAAATAACAAAAATGCAATATTAAATATTAAATTGGCTAGAAAACAAGCTTCTTAAGTGCGAAATTGACTCAAATTAACTATTACATTTGACGACGGTTCACTTACTCAAATCAATATCTCTTGCACCATTTATTCAATAACTGACCATTTGATAGTCAAGTTCATTTCATTTCATTTCAATTTCTCATTTCATATAAATTGTTTCGCCCAATGAACTTGTAACGCCCCAAATTTGGGCCTAGAAGAATTGGGCCTATTGGGCTTTGGGTCTCATAAATTTTTTAAGTGAGCAAGAAAATGACAAATGACATGATGGCTTTAAGGGTTTAATGAATTTGGAGTGTCTAGGTGTGTTGAAAAAGCTATGGGTTCGAGTTTTGTGGTGGAGAATTTTTAATTTAATTAATTAAAGAATCAAGGTTGTGAGTAGTGGGCTTTTAAATAAAAATAAGTGAAAATGGCACAAAGAAGCCTGTGGTGAAGTGGCTAAGTGACGCCACTAGGGTGTAGAGAGGTGGCGACATATGCATGCAGGGAGGTCTAAGGTTCGAGTGCTATCTTAGATTCGGTAAGTATTCAGTTAACCCCTTAGTGTGTTTTGTTAAAAGCCGAAGGGCTATCTAACTTCTCATTCTCGTTAATCTTGTATTAACAAGGGCAAGGTTCAGAGATCGCAAGTGTGGTAAGGATCGTTAGCAAAGTGTAAGTGTACTCAACTCGATTATGGTTTAAGTAAATGGCCGAATGTGAGTATGAACTATAGGGGTGACTTGTGTGGATTATGAGTCGCTCAAAGTTTGATGGTGTATGTGTGAGTGCAGATCTAGGGGATACTCATGATTAGTAGCTAAGGAAGGGCTATTAGGACCCGGTGGCACGCGGTAAGGTTACGGTAAGGCTTCGGCTTTTGGTAAATGTTTTGATTAAGTATGGGTGATTGATTGAAGGTTGGTTGGTTGTAGGTTCAAGACCAAGGATAGTATAGCACGTCGCAATAACCAGGTGTGTACAAACACTACACACACATGATATCGGCAATGCCGAAAAGTCGAAAGTGGCTAAATGGGCACGGTGGGCCCTGAGGCTAAGTTTGATGAAATTGATTGATTTGGTTATATGAATTGAGTTTGTCATGCATGTTACATGATCTGGAATTTTTTTTGGGCCTAATAGGCCATATGAATGAGATCTGGGCCTAATGGGCCATAAGGATGTGATTTGGGCATAATGGGCAATGTGAATGTAAAATGGGCTTTATGGGCTTTATGGGGACGTAGACAAGTATGCAAGGGTTTAATGGACTTTAGGCCTAGTTCTGAACAACTCTTAAACCGCATAAGACTTAATCTAATAATTAAACATGTCCGTGGACAAGTCGCTGGGTTAGAGTGTGGCAACGGACATATGCATGTCTAGGATTGGATCTAGGGAGAGCTTGGTACTTAAGCGGTCCTAGTAGCCCACCTCCTTTTCTCTAGAATCCTACTTGGTGCATAGTGTCTGTTCACATTAGCCGCAAGGACTTGTTAATGGGCCAAAGTTCATAACTAAAACCCGAGTGGGACCAAATACCACTGATTTGAAAATCACCAAAATATCCTTAGATTTACAAAATTACTAAAATACCCTTGATTTGTAAAATTACCAGAATACCCTGGATTTGCAAAATTACCAAAATATCCCTAATTTACAAAATTTCTAAAATACCCCTGTTTTGCAAAATTACTAAATACCTGTAACATCCTGAATTTTTGGGCCTATGCGTTTAATGGGTGAATATGTTTAATATATTAATTTAAGTAATATGGGTCTAAATTGGACTTAGAATTAGGCAAAGGCCTTGATTAAAATTATCTGTTTGGGCATTATAGGGTTTAAAACGTAGTACCTATGTTTAAAATACCAAAGTGGGCTTGTGGCCCAATCTTAGGAGGTGACGCCACACAAGGGAGTAAGGGGCCTAAATTTAAGTTTCATGGAGCACAATTCTTTTAATTTAAGTTAGCTAAATTTTGGGCATTAGGATTAGGTGGAATGGATGGCAACAAGGCTAAAATTTAGGGGTTTTAATGTTTAAAATATGTGGATAATAAGCAGATAAAGGCTATTATTTAGGAATTTATTTTATGTGGATAATAAGTAGATAAAGGCTAAAATTTAGGGATTTTAATGATTAAAATATGTGGATAATATGCTGATAAAGGAGGGAGGAGTTAGAGATAATTAAGTCTCTTTTAGATGAGCTAGTAGATTAAGAAAAAGGAGAAAAGATAGGATATATCTGCAAGGTTAGGTAAGTGCCGAAATTTCTATAAATAGGGGGAATATTTCTTCAATTTCCGCATTTGGGTTTTTCTCTCATTCTTTTCTCTTCTTCTCTCAGTAAAAGCCGAAAACTCCTAAAGTTCCATCTTCTTCTTCATTCTCTGCAAAAAGTCAAAATCTCTAAGCCTATCCCCTCATCTTCACTTTGATTCAAAAGTCGAAACTCTTTCCATTCTTTTTCTTCCTAGCCGAAATCTTCAAGTCTCTTCCTTGTTTTCTTTTCTTCTTCTCTTTTCCTGTCAGAAACCGAAACTCTTCACTCAAGTATTTTAAAAGCTAAAGACACATCAGCCTTCTCTTGTTCATACTTCTTTCGGGATTTCAAGGTAAGAGGATTTGTTTATTTATATGTATAAAATCGGGTAGAATACTAACCATGGCCGAATATAGGAGAGGCCTATTTTCGCAATTTTTCCGGCTTTTGAGCAAGGCTTTACACTATGGATTGTAGATTTCGCGATATCAGGTGTGTAATACCTCCCCACCATCTAGATCTGCCTATTATTGTATGTTCATATGTTTTATATGTATTGATAAATGCCAAAATCTAGGTTTATTGATGAAAGCCCAATGAGGGTAAAAGTGGATCCCCAAGTTAGTAAATAATCTGTTTAAATGTTATAAGTAAAATGCTTGTATGTATTGCATGGGTTGGGTTGATGAAAGGACGAAGTTATATGTTATATGTGTAACGGCTAATGCCATGAACTGTTATACGAGCTTCGGCTATTAAATGTTATACGGGCTTCGGCCATTATATGTTATAAGGGCTTCGACCATCATATGTGGATGAGCAGCATGACTGCCATCATGGTGTGTAGCGGTGTGGGTCGATTGTAGAAATCCCCAATGGTGTGTACAGTTGGTACGGGGGTGAGTAGCGGATGGAAACCTAGGCAAACGGGTTGGGCCTTGCATATTATTTGTTATTAATTTTTATTATGATTATTACACTGTTTATTTTGTTTAATGGGCTTAAGGCCCAAACTCTAGTGGTGCATGAGGGTTGCACACTGAGTCTCGCGACTCACCCTTTTAATTAACAATTCAGGTGATACCTAGTGATTCAGACTGGGCTGGAGAGGAACACAAGGTGGCCATACAGAAGAATATGTAGATTTGGCAAAAAGAGACTCAAGTTTTATTTTATATTTTTAATTAATGGACTTCAAATCTCGTTGTAATAAGGCCATGGGCTATTATGTTTTATTATGGGCTTCTATTACTTTAAGTCATTTAAGTTTTTATTTTAATTAAACTAAGGCATGCATTTAAGTTTGGATTTTACTTTACTAAAGCATCTTCAATTTAAAACATATTTGGGCTTTTCTGAAAATACGACATGTTTTGATAGAATTTTTCTTAGTGACATACCAGATCCGGTTGTAGTGTTTGGGCTGGGTTTGGGGTATTACAAATTGGTATCAGAGCCCAGTTCAAAACTCGGCTCTGGGGTTTTTGGGCTCAAAACATTTTCTAAAAATGGGCTTTTGAAGCATATATGTTTTTAAAGGATTACAGGTCTGTTAGCTCAACATGGCACTTACATCTCCAGCCCAAAGTCCGCCAGGTAAGTATTCTGAACTCCTTGTGTGTTATATATGTATGTGGGCTTGATGGGCTTTGTGGGACGTAGACTATTTAGACTATAACTTGATGGACTCTAGGCTTAGCTGAAAAAACTCCTTAAATCTCATAAGACTTAAATTCACTAAACAAACCCGTGAACGAGTTGCAAGACTAGGGTGTGGCAACAGGCATACGCATGTCTAGGATTGGATCCGGAAGAGCCTGGTACTTAAGCAGTCCTAGTGACTCACCTCCTCTTCGATGGAAACCTACCTGGTGCGTAGTGACTGTTCACCCTGGCCACGAGGATTTGTTGACGGGCTAAAATCTATAATTAAAACTCGAAAGGGACTAGCCACATTATTTTTACAAAATTACTAAAATACCCTTATTTTGGAAAAAAAAGTACCAAGATACCATGATTTGCAAATATACCCCGATTTACAAAGTAAACAAAATTTTTCCTTAAGAAAAAAAAACACATACAACACGACAACAACTAAAAACCCACAAACACCTGAACACTACTATTATTCTTTTGAAATAAAATTCTCCAAGATACCCTTGCTTTTAAAATATATATATACCCCCTTAGTTTTGTAAAAAAAAATTTTGAAAATACCCCTGACTTGTAAAATGACCAAAATACCCTTAATTTGTAAAATTACCAAATTACCCTTGATTTGCAAAATGACCAAAGTACCCCTGATTTGTAAATTACTAAATTACCCCTAATTTTCAAAATTACCGAAATACCCCTGGATTTCAAAATTTTTGAAATGCCCTCAAATTTTAAAATTACTGAAATACCCCCGGATTTCAAAATTACCGAAATACCCACGAATTGTAAATTACCAAAATTCCCTTATTTCACAAAATCACCAATGAACCCTATTTTGGAAAATTACGAAAATACCCCTGTAAGATAAATTACAAAAATACCCTTGGGTAGTGGAATAACGAGAATACCCCTATGTATTGAGTGTGGATGTATGGATGTTGTCTGTATGTTGATTGTTGAATGTCTGTAGTTTATAGAACTAGGAAAGGTGAACTTGAGACTGAATTGCGAATTCGAAAGAACTACTCTTAAAACTACTAATCATAAGACTGTTCGTGGATAATCAGTGGAAGAAAACCAATAATTCATAAAAAATTTTAATCAGATAAACGCGAACTGATAGCATGAGTACAAGGGGACGAGGACGCTCTAGATGTGAATACCGGTGTGTACTCTACCATAGTGTACTAAGTGTTTATTTTGGGTATAGAATTGGAGTGCGCAGCGAAAGCATGGTAGTGAGACTTAGGTAATACAATTAATAGTTAATTGGAAATTTCGAGGATGAAATTTCTTTAAGGGGGTAGAACTGTAACATCCTAAATTTTTGGGCCTATCGTTTAATGGGTGAATATGTTTAATATGTTAATTTAAGTAATAGGGGTCCAAATTGGGCTCAGAATCAGGCAAAGGCCTTGATTAAAATTATCTGTTTGGGCATTATAGGGTTTAAAACGTAGTATCTATGTTTAAAATACCAAAGTGGGCTTGTGGCCCAATCTTAGGAGGTGACGCCACACAAGGGAGTAAGGGGCCTAAATTTAAGTTTCATGGAGCACAATTCTTTTAATTTAAGTTAGCTAAATTTTGGGCATTAGGATTAGGTGGAATGGATGGCAACAAGGCTAAAATTTAGGGGTTTTAATGTTTAAAATATGTGGATAATAAGCAGATAAAGGCTATTATTTAGGAATTTATTTTATGTGGATAATAAGTAGATAAAGGCTAAAATTTAGGGATTTTAATGATTAAAATATTTAGATAATATGCTGATAAATGAGGGAGGAGTTAGAGATAATTAAGTATCTTTTTGATGAGCTAGTAGATTACGATAAAGGAGAAAAGATAGGATATATCTGCAAGGTTAGGTAAGTGCCGAAATTTCTATAAATAAGGGAATATTTCTTCAATTTCGGCATTTGGGTTTTTCTCTCATTCTTTTCTCTTCTTCTCTCAGTAAAAGCCGAAAACTCCTAAAGTTTCATCTTCTTCTTCATTCTCTGCAAAAAGCCGAAATCTCTAAGCCTATCACCTCATCTTCACTTTGATTCTAAAGCCGAAACTCTTTCCATTCTTTTTCTTCCTAGCTGAAATCTTCAGGTCTCTTCCTTGTTTTCTTTTCTTCTTTTTTTTTCCTGTCAGAAACCGAAACTCTTCACTCAAGTATTTTAAAAGCTAAAGACACATCAGCCTTCTCTTGTTCATACTTCTTTTGGGAATTTAAGGTAAGAGGATTTGTTTATTTATATGTATAAAATTGGGTAGAATACTAACCATGGCCGAATATAGGGGAGGCTTATTTTCGCAATTTTTTCGGCTTTTGAGCAAGGCTTTACACTAAGGATAGTAGATTTCGCGATATCAGGTGTGTAATACCTCCCCACCATCTAGATCTGCCTATTATTGTATGTTCATATGTTTTATATGTATTGAAAAATGCTGAAATCTCGGTTTATTGATGAAAGCCCAAGGAGGGTAAAAGCGAATCCCCAAGTCAGTAAATAATCTGTTTAAATGTTATAAGTAAAATGCTTGTATGTGATTGCATGGGTTGGGTTGATGAAAGGAGGAAGTTATACGTTATATATGTAATGCTAATCTAATGTCTGTGAATCAAGATACTGAAGCTTCGCCATTAAATGTTATACTGAAGCTTGACCATTATATGTTATAAGGGCTTCGGCCATTGTAACATCTTGGAAATGGGCCTATACATTTTTGATTTAATTATACGAAATGGAATGTCTTATGTGTTATGAATGTATGGTGAACATTTTTGGAAACTTGGAAATGTAAGGAAATGCTTCAGAAATGTTAAGTTTCAGAAATGTAAGGAAATGTCTTGTCTTGGAAATGTAAGGAAATGTCTTGGAAATGTAAGGAAATGACTTGGAAATGTAAGGAAATGTCTTGTTTTGGAAATGAAAGGAAATGTCTTGTCTTGGAAATGTAAGGAAATGACTTGGAAATGTAAGGAAATGTCTTGTCTTGGAAATGTAAGGAAATGTCTTGGAAATGTAAGGAAATGTCTTAGAAATGTAAGGAAATGCTTTAGAAATGTCAAGTTTAAAGTTTAAAAGAGGGACATGAAGCAAGATGGTCTTAAGAGAAAATGAATGTGAAATATAACATACAAATAGCCTTGGTAAAATGGCTACAAGGCGCCACTTAAGGGCCTAGCAAGTGACGCCACATACATAGGCAAATGGGCTAAGGATCGTGTTGCATGGGAAGCAAATAAAGAATTTTATTTTTGCTGCAAGGAGCAGAGAGGTGGACGGCATTAAGGCTCTTAAAAGAGGTGTTTTATTCTCTTTAAAATTCGGCAAATAGATAGATAATGATGGGTTATTGTTAGTATTATTATTATTAAGAGATAAGAGATAATTGATGGATTAAATTCTTTTAATTTGAATATATTGATAATTAAAGAGATAAAGCTATCAAAATAGAAGAGTGATGGCCAAGTAAGGGATTCTAAGTTAGTAATTTCGGCTACTAAAGGAAAAGAGGGCCATTCATTCTTTCTTTCAACTCTCTCTCTGCTGAATTCTCTCTAGCAAATAACTCCTCTCTTCTCTTTTATTTTTGCCAAGCCGAAATACCTTGTGCTCTAGCCGAATCCTTCATCTTTATTCTTCTTTCTCTTTTCTTTCTACCAATCAAAAAGCCGAAATCAAGATCGTTCTAGCCTACATAGCCGAATATTGTTAAAGGTTTAAGCAAGGATTGCCGATTCCTAAAGTAAGGGTAAGATCTCATTCGGTTTCATCCTTTTTCTTTTAAGATTTGCCGAAATCTAGGACTAACCCCATTAATATCTTGTTGCCGAAACTTTGAAGAGATCTTTCGTGATTTAGGAGTCATGCGACTTCAAGGAAGGATCTTTCGAGACTTTTCGGGATTTAAAGATTCAAGGTAAGACATGTGTATATTCGGCCAAAGGCCATTCATTATGTTTAAAGTTGAAATTGGATCTAATATGAGCCTATAGGTATTTCGACAACTCCCTAAGCAAGTGATTCTTTTGGGATTTACTAAGTGTCGACTACAAGGAAGGAGAAGTTCTTTTCCCAAAGGTACACCATAGGCCGCGTGTTCCCTAGTTATTTGGTGAGTTTCGGGATTTAAAATCCACAAGGCAAGTGTCTATAGCATTCGGCCAAGGGCCATCTATGATGATTTAATGTTAGAATCGAATCTAACATATGTGTATAGGTATTTCGACAGATAATTAAGACAAGGGATACTTTCGGGATTTGAAATCGCAAGGTGAGTGCATAAGTACAATCGGCCAAGGTCTATTTTGGTAATTAGATCTATTCTTTATTTGTTTAAAAAGCCGAAACTAATCAAGTTAAATGATCTAGCATTGGCCGATTGAAGGGAGGAGTAGCACAAAGTTTTCGGGATTTGATTTATAGTGAAATCGGCACCAAGGTAAGTTTTGGGTTACAACAATCCTAATAGGATTTGGTTTTATGGCCGAATGGTCTTCATTAAATTTTTAAGTAATGGCCGAATGTAGGAACTAAGGATCTAAGGCTTTAGATAGGATTTTCGGGATTTGAAGTGAAGTTGCTAAGTTAATCAGGTGTGTACCCCACACTAATTTTAATAGATTTATGGCTTAAACTTGATATATGTGTTAATATGAAAGTTTAAGAATGTGGCTAAGGTACCATGATATGGTACAAAGTACTCAGGTACGTTTCCTACTCCTACTAAGATTATGAAGTATGTTATATTTAACATGTGATAAGTAATAAGAATGTGAAATTTGGCATGTTAATGCATAATATGTATGATATGGGGCATATGGGTTATTGAAAATGGGAAGTGAATGTGGTGACCTAAGACCACGATATTTGAATGTGGTGACCTAAGACCACGAGATCTGAATGTGGTGGCCTAAGACCACGATATCTAAACGTGGTGACCTAAGAGCATGATATCTAGTGTGATGACCTAAGACCACGAATACTCATAAGGGCGATGAGCACGTCGACATGCAGATCGGCGCGCCGATGGTGTGTAGCGGATGGAGGGTTGACTTAGTAGTCCCACGCGGTGTGCGAGGTTGAGTACGGGTGATGTGTAGCGGATGGCATCTAGGTTTGGGTTTGGGTTGCATCATTTTAATTTAATGATATATGAATTTGTATGCTATGAAATGCCTAAATTTGTTAAGTCTTAGTGTTGTGTTACACATTGAGTCTGTTGACTCACCTCGTTGTGGGAACATTTTTCAGGTGATGATCAGTAATGGACCGGGTCGGCAGAAGCTTAGGGATGGCCATGCTCAGCAAGAAATTCATTTTATTTGGACTATTTTATTTTAAGTACTTTGGTTTTTAATTTTGAGAATTTATTTGATGTAATAAGGCCATAGTTGAATTACTTTAATTTTTCTTTTAATTTCTATGTACGAATTTTTATCAAGTGAAGTTTAAGTAAATTTTATTTCAAAACAAAGCCTAAACATTTTGTCACCTAAAGTAAAGGATTTTAATAATGAAATAAACTTGTTTTCAACTCAAGCCCGACCCAACACAATCTTTCTTTCAAAACAGACAAGTTTTTCCTAAGTAACAAAAGAATTTGAACCGGTTTTCATCGAGGAACATACCAGATCCGGTCCAGGACACGCCAAACCCTGCCCAACACAATCTGAAACACCCCATACCCGGCCCACGAGCCTAGACCGGATCTGGTATGTTCCTCGAAGTAAACCGGTTAAAAATTCTTTTGTTACTTAGGAAAAACTTGTGTGTTTTGAAAGAAAGATTGTGTTGGGTCGGGCTTGAGTTGAAAACAAGTTTATTTCATTACTAAAATCCTTTACTTCAGGGGACAAAACGTTTAGGCTTTGTTTTAAAATAAATCTACTTTAACTTTAATTGATAAAAATTTGTAAACATAAAAAATAAAATAAATGTAAAATAGTTCAACTATGGCCTTATTACATCAAATAAACCCAAATAATTTAAAATACTTAAATAAAAATAAAATGTCCAAATAAAATTCCTTGCTGAGCATGGCCACCTTTAAGCTCCTACCGACCTGGTCCATTACTGATCATCACCTGAAAAATGTTCCCACAACGGGGTGAGTCAACAGACTCAATGTGTACACAAACACTAAGTCCAAATAAATTCAGGCATTTCATATCATACATATTCTTATATCATTAAATTAAAAATGATGTAACCCGAACCCAAACCTAGATGCCATCCGCTACACATCACCCGTACCAACCTGCACACCGTGGGGACAACTAAGTCAACCCTCCATCCACTACACACCATCGAAGGCAGTCGCTGCAGTCGACATGCTCATCGCCCTTATAGTTTTGTGGTCTTAGGTCAGCACATTTAGATATCGTGGTCTTAGGTCACCACATTCAGATATCGCAGTCTTAGGTCACCGCATTCAGATCTCGCGGTCATAGGTCACCGCATTCAGATTTCGCGGTCTTAGGTCACCACATTCAATTATCGTGGTCTTAGGTCACCACATTCAAATATCGTGGTCTTAGGTCACCACATTCACTTCCCCTTTTCAATAACCCATATGCCCCATATCATACATATTATGCATTAACATGCCAAATTTCACATTCTTATTACTTATCACATGTTAAATATAACATATTTCATAATCATAGTAAGAGTAGGAAACGTACCTGAGTACTTTGTACCATATCATGGTACCTTTGCCATACTTTTCATATTCTTAATATCACATACATATATTTATTAAACATTGCCATAAAACTTATTAAGAAATAGTGTGGGGTACACACCTGATATACTTCGCAATTCACTTCAAATCCAGAAAACCCGATCTCACTACTTTAGATCTTTAATGCTTATATTCGGCCAACACTAGGAATATTTAATAAAAAGCCATTCGGCCATAAATCCAAATCCTATTAGGATTGTTGTAACTCAAAACTTACCTTGGTGCCGATTGATGTCCAATCAAATGCCGGAAACTTTGTATCCTTCTTTCTTGAAATCGGCAATCACTAGATTACTTGAATAGATTAGTTTCGGCTTTTGAATGATTAATGAACACATATATTTTCCAAACATGGCCTTGGTCGAATGCTATAGACACATACCTTGTGGATTTTAAATCCCGAAACTCACCGAATAACTAGGGAACACGGGGCCTATAGTGTACCTTCGGGAAAAGAACTTCTCCTTCCTTGTAGTCGACACTTAGTAAATCCCGAAAGATCTCTTCAAAGTTTCGACAACAAGATATTAATGGGGTTAGTCCTAGATTTCGGTAAATCTTAAAAGAAAAAAGGATGAAACCGAATGAGATCTTACCCTTACTATAGAAATCGACAATCCTTGCTTGAACCTTTAACAATATTCGGCAATGTAGGCTAGAAGGATCTTGATTTCAGCTTTTTGATTGGTATAAAGAAAGAAAAGAGAAAGAAGAATAAAGATAGAGGATTCGGCTAGAGCACAAGGTATTTCAGGTTAGCAAAAATAAAAGAGAAGAGAGGAGTTATTTGCTAGAGAGAATTCAAGAGAGAGAGAGTTGAAAGAAAGAATGAATGGCCTTCTCTTCCTTTAGTAGCCAAAATTACTAACTTAGAATCCCTTACTTGGCCATCACTCTTCTATTTTGATAGCTTTATCTCTTTAATTATCAATATATTCAAATTAAAAGAATTTAATCCATCAATTATCTCTTATCTCTTAATAAAAATAATACTAATAATAACCCCCCATCATCTATCTATTTGCCGAATTTTAAAGAGAATAAAACTCCTCTTTTAAGAGCCTTATTGTCGTCCACCTCTCTGCTCCTTGTAGCAAAAATAAAATTCTTTATTTGCTTCTCATGCGACTCGATTCTTGGCCCATTTGCCTATGTATCTGGCGTCACTTACTAGGCCATTAAGGGGCACCTTGTAGCCATTTTACCAAGGCTATTTGTATGTCATATTTCACATATATTTTCTCTTAAGACCACCTTGCTTCATGTCCCTTTTTTAAACTTTAAACTTGACATTTCTAAAGAATTTCCTTACATTTCTAAGACATTTCCTTACATTTCCAAGACATTTCCTTACATTTCCAAGATAAGACATTTCCTTACATTTCCAAGTCATTTCCTTACATTTCCAAGACAAGACATTTCCTTCCATTTCCAAGTCATTTCCTTCCATTTCCAAGTCATTTCCTTACATTTCGAAGACAAGACATTTCCTTACATTTCCAAGTCATTTCCTTACATTTCCAAGTTTCTAAAAATGCACACATTACATCCATAACACATAAGACATACTAATGCATAGGCTATAATCCTAGATGTTACAGTTCTACCCTCCTTAAAAATAATTTTGTCTTCGAAATTACTTATTAACGAATAATCGTACATATTAACTCACCGCACTACGCTTATGCTGCGCACTCTGATCTTAATAGAACCATCATACTTCCTAGGCACAATCTCTAAGTTCACGTCCCCTAGAACTCATTTCTAATGCTGCGATTTAATCTGATTAAAAAGTTTTATGCATCAAAATTTTGTTCCACTTATTAACCGCGAACAATTTTATGAAATAAAGATATTTAGAAGTATTTCTTTCGATCACACAAAGTTTCAGTTCAAGTTCACTACTCTAATTCAGAGAATCACATTCACATTCATCAACAGAGACACCTTCATTCCTTAATAGAGGCACATTCATTCAACATAGACATATTTATTCAGTGGTATCTACCACCCACATTCACTATTCGAACACTCTTTGCCTTATTCCTATCCAGGGGTATTTTCGTAATTTGTCCTACCGGGGTATGTTTGTAATTTTTCAAAATAAGGTTCCTTGGTGATTTTTTCAATAAGGGTATTTTGGTAATTTTGCGTTCTCGGGGTATTTTTGGAAATTTTGAAATTCGAGGGCATTTCGGTAATTTTGAAACTCAGGGGTATTTTGGTAATAAACCAGGGTAAATTTGTAAAGCTCAATAAATCAGGGGTATTGTAGATTGTACAAAACTTTAGGGTTACTTTTGAGAATTTGTTTTCCACAACGGTGATGTTGCAAAAATTTTGGAAATTAGGGTCATTTTGGTAATTTGTAGGTTAAGGGCAATTTTGTAATTTTTCAAAATTAAGATATTTTGATATTTTGCAAATTAGGGTTTTTGGACTTGTTATGAAGTAAGGAAATATTGATAAAACTATGGGTATTTTGGGAATTTCATAAACCAAGGGCATTTTTGTAATTTTACCACTAGGGGTATTTTTGTAATTTTATAAATTGGGAATATTTTGAAACTTTCTAAAAATAAGTTTTTGTTACTATTCAAAGGGGTAAATTTGGGGATTTTAAAACTAGAGTTTCCATGAAAAAAAAAACATGGTTAGTCCCTTTCGAGTTTTAGTTATTGGGTTTAGCCTATGAATAAGTCCTCATGGTTAGGGTGAATCGTAGCTACACACCAGGTAGGATTTGAGTGGAGAGGAGGTGAGTCACGCGGACTGCTTAAGTACCAAACTCCCACCGAAACCAATCCTAGACATGCGCACAATGGTTGCCACACCCTAACTCGGCGACTAGTCATAGGTTTGTTTAATTAGGCATTAAGTCTTATGTAAGTGTTGGGGTAACCAGTCCTAGGGTTCAAGTGCTTATCATGCTAATCTACGTTCCATTCCATTTCTACCCTTCTACACATCATAATATAAATCACACAATGGATAAGGGTACTTACCCGGTGGACTGCGGGTCGGAGACTTGGGTGCCATGCCAAAAACCTGCTTATTTTAGAAAATGTTTTCATAAAACTTATTTCGGCTCGCTTTGAAAACGTTTTGGGCCTTAACCCTTAGGCCGAGAGTTTGAAACGGGCTCTGATACCAAATTGAAACACCCCATACGCGGCCCACGAGCCTGGACCGGATCTGGTATGTTCCTCGAAGTAAACCGGTTAAAAATTCTTTTGTTACTTAGGAAAAACTTGTGTGTTTTGAAAGAAAGATTGTGTTGGGTCGGGCTTGAGTTGAAAACAAGTTTATTTCATTATTAAAATCCTTTACTTTAGGGGACAAAACGTTTAGGCTTTGTTTTAAAATAAATCTACTTCAACTTTAATTGATAAAAATTTGTAAACATAATAAATAAAATAAATGTAAAATAGTTCAACTATGGCCTTATTACATCAAATAAACCCAAATAATTTAAAATACTTAAATAAAAATAAAATGTCCAAATAAAATTCCTTGCTTGAGCATGGCCACCTTTAAGCTCCTACCAGGCCGGTCCATTACGATCATCACTGAAAAATGTTCCCACAACGGGGTGAGTCAACAGACTCAATGTGTACACAAACACTAAGTCCAAATAAATTCAGGCATTTCATATCATACATATTCTTATATCATTAAATTAAAAATGATGCAACCCGAACCCAAACCTAGATGCCATCCGCTACACATCACCCGTACCAACCTGCACACCGTGGGGACTATTAAGTCAACCCTCCATCCGCTACACACCAACGAAGGCAGTCGCTGCAGTCGACGTGCTTATCGCCCTTATAGTTTTGTGGTCTTAGGTCACCACATTCAGATATCTTGGTCTTAGGTCACCACATTCAGATATCGCGGTCTTAGGTCACCGCATTCAGATCTCGCGGTCTTAGGTCACCGCATTCAGATTTTGTGGTCTTAGGTCACCACATTCAAATATCGTGGTCTTAGGTCACCACATTCACTTCCCCTTTTCAATAACCCATATGCCCCATATCATACATATTATACATTAACATGCCAAATTTCGCATTCTTATTACTTATCACATGTTAAATATAACATATTTCATAATCCTAGTAGGAGTAGGAAATGTACCTGAGTACTTTGTACCATATTATGGGACCTTAGCCATACTTTTCACATTCTTAATATCACATACATATATTTATTAAACATTGCCATAAAACTTATTAAGAAATAGTGTAGGGTACACACCTGATATACTTAGCAATTCACTTCAAATCCCGAAAACCCGATCTCACTGCTTTAGATCTTTAATGCCTATATTCGGCCAACACTAGGAATATTTAATAAAAAGCCATTCGGCCATAAATCCAAATCCTATTAGGATTGTTGTAACTCAAAACTTATCATGGTGCCGATTGATGCCTAATCAAATGCCGGAAACTTTGTATCATTCTTTCTTGAAATCGGCAATCACTAGATTACTTGAATAGATTATTTTCGGCTTCTGAATGATTAATGAACACATATATTTACCAAACATGGCCTTGGCCGAATGCTATAGACACTTACCTTGTGGATTTTAAATCCCGAAACTCATCGAATAACTAGGGAACACAGGGCCTATGGTGTACCTTCGGGAAAAGAACTTCTCCTTCCTTGTAGTCGACACTTAGTAAATCCCGAAAGATCTCTTCAAAGTTTCGACAACAAGATATTAATGGGGTTAGTCCTAGATTTCGGTAAATCTTAAAAGAAAAAAGGATGAAACCGAATGAAATCTTACCCTTACTTTAGAAATCGGCAATCCTTGCTTGAACCTTTAACAATATTCGGCTATGTAGGCTAGAAGGATCTTGATTTCAGCTTTTTGATTGGTGTAAAGAAAGAAAAGAGAAAGAAGAATAAAGATGGAGGATTCGGCTAGAGTACAAGGTATTTCGACTTAGCAAAAATAAAAGAGAAGAGAGGAGTTATTTGCTAGAGAGAATTCGACGGAGAGAGAGTTGAAAGAAAGAATGAATGGCCCTCTTTTCCTTTAGTAGCCAAAATTACTAATTTAGAATCCCTTACTTGGCCATCACTCTTCTATTTTGATAGCTTTATCTCTTTAATTATCAATATATTCAAATTAAAAGAATTTAATCCATCAATTATCTCTTATCTCTTAATAAAAATAATACTAATAATAACCCATCATTATCTATCTATTTGTCAAATTTTAAAGTGAATAAAACTCCTCTTTTAAGAGCCTTAATGCCGTCCACCTCTCTGCTCCTTGTAGCAAAAATAAAATTCTTTATTTGCTTCCCATGCGATTCGATCCTTGGCCCATTTGCCTATTTATGTGGCGTCACTTACTAGGCCCTTAAGTGGCACCTTTTAGCCATTTTACCAAGGCTATTTGTATGTCATATTTCACATACATTTTCTCTTAAGACCACCTTGCTTAATGTCCCTCTTTTAAACTTTAAACTTGACATTTCTAAAGCATTTCCTTACATTTCTAAGACATTTCCTTACATTTCCAAGACATTTCCTTACATTTCCAAGACAAGACATTTCCTTACATTTCCAAGTCATTTCTTACATTTCCAAGACAAGACATTTCCTTCCATTTCCAAGTCATTTCCTTACATTTCCAAGACAAGACATTTCCTTCCATTTCCAAGTCATTTCCTTACATTTCCAAGACAAGACATTTCCTTACATTTCCAAGTCATTTCCTTACATTTCCAAGTTTCTAAAAATGCACACATCACATACATAACACATAAGACATACTAATGCATAGGCTATAATCCAGGATGTTACACAATCTTTCTTTTAAAACACACAAGTTTTTCCTAAGTAAGAAAAGAATTTGAACCGATTTTCATCGAGGAACATACCAAATCCGGTCTAGGCTCGTGGGCCGGGTATGGGGTGTTTCAGTTTGGTATCAGAGCCTGTTTCAAACTCTCGACCTGAGGTTTAAGGCCCAAAACATTTTCAAATCGAGCCCAAGTAAGCTTTATGGGAATATTCTTTTGGAAATAAGCAGGTTTTTCTAGCATGGCACCCAAGTCTCTGACTCGCAGTCCACCAGGTAAGTACTCCTATCCATTGTGTGATTTATTGTATGATCTGTATGATCTGTAGAAGGGTAGGAATGGAACGTAGAAATAGTATGATAAGTACTTGAACCCTAGGACTAGTTTTCACCAACATTTACATAAGACTTAATGCCTAATTAAACAAACCTATGGTTAAGTCGCAGAGTTAGGGTGTGGCAACCACTGTGCGCATGTTTACGATTGGATCCGGAAGAGCCTGGTACTTAAGCAGTCCTAGTGACTCACCTCCTCTTCGCTGGAATCCTACCTGGTGCGTAGCTACGGTTCACCCTAACCAAGAGGACTCAATCGCAGGCTAAACTCAATAACTAAAACCCGAAAGGGAATTAGCCGTATTTTTATAAAAACCCTAGTTTTAAAACTCTTAAAATGACCCTTTTAATTTGTGAGAACTATTTTTACAAAATTTCTCGAAAAATTTCTGATTTATAAAAATTACCTAAATACCCCTGATTGTGAAATTACAAAAAATGCCATTGGTTTATAAAATGTCCAAACTACCCATAGTTTAATCAAATTTCCTTACTTTATAAATGTTCAAAAACCCTAATTTGCAAAATATCAAAATACCTTGATTTTGGAAAAATACGAAATTGCCCCTAACTTGCAAATTACCAAAATGACCCTAATTTCCAAAATTTTTGCACCATCACCATTTCGGAAAACAAATTCTCAAAAGTAACCCTAAAGTTTTGTAAAATCTGCAATACCCCCGATTTATTGAGCTTTACAAATTTACCCTAGTTTATTACCAAAATACCCCTGAGTTTCAAAATTACCGAAATGCCCTCGGATTTCAGAATTTCCAAAAATACCTTGGGAACACAAAATTACCAAAATACCCTTACTGACAAAATTACCAAGGAACCTTATTTTGAAAAATTACAAAAATGCCCCTGTAGGATAAATTACGAAAATACCCTTAGGATAGGAATAAGGCAAAGAGTGTTCGAATAGTGAATGTGGGTGGTAGATACCACTGAATAAATATGTCTATGTTGATGAATGAATGTGCCTCTATTGAGGAATGAAGATGTCTCTGTTGATGAATGTGAATGTGATTCTCTGAATTAGAGTAGTGAACTTGAACTGAAACTTTGTGTGATCGAAAGAACTACTTCTAAATATCTTTATTTCATAAAATTGTTCGCGGTTAATAAGTGGAACAAAATTCTGATGCATAAAACTTTTTAATCAGATTAAATCGCGGCGTTAGAAATAAGTTCTAGGGGACATGAACTTAGAGATTGTGCCTAGGAAGTATGATGGTTCTATTAAGATCAGAGTGCGCAGCATAAGCGTAGTGCGTTGAGTTAAGATGTACGATTATTCATTAGTAAGTAATTTCGAGGACGAAATTATTTTTAAGGGGGGTAGAACTGTAACATCCTGGAAATGGGCCTATGCATTTTTGATTTAATTATACGAAATGGCATGTCTTATGTGTTATGAATGTATGGTGAACATTTTTGGAAACTTGGAAATGTAAGGAAATGCTTCAGAAATGTTAAGTTTTAGAAATGTAAGGAAATGTCTTGTCTTGGAAATGTAAGGAAATGTCTTGGAAATATAAGGAAATGACTTGGAAATGTAAGGAAATGTCTTGTTTTGGAAATGGAAGGAAATGTCTTGTCTTGGAAATGTAAGGAAATGACTTGGAAATGTAAGGAAATGACTTGGAAATGTAAGGAAATGTCTTGTCTTGGAAATGTAAGGAAATGTCTTGGAAATGTAAGGAAATGTCTTAGAAATGTAAGGAAATGCTTTAAAAACGTCAAGTTTAAAGTTTAAAAGAGGGACATGGAGCAAGGTGGTCTTAAGAGAAAATGTATGTGAAATATGACATACAAATAGCCTTGGTAAAATGGCTACAAGGCGCCACTTAAGGGCCTAGCAAGTGACGCCACATACATAGGCAAATGGGCCAAGGATCGAGTCGCATGGGAAGCAAATAAAGAATTTTATTTTTGCTACAAGGAGCAGAGAGGTAGACGGCATTAAAGCTCTTAAAAGAGGAGTTGTATTCTCTTTAAAATTCGGCAAATAGATAGATAATGATGGGTTATTATTAGTATTATTTTTATTAAGAGATAAGAGATAATTGATGGACTAAATTCTTTTAATTTGAATATATTGGTAATTAAAGAGATAAAACTATCAAAATAGAAGAGTGATGGCCAAGTAAGGGATTCTAAGTTAGTAATTTCGGCTACTAAAGGAAAAGAGGGCCATTCATTCTTTCTTTCAACTCTCTCTGTGCCGAATTCTCTCTAGCAAATAACTCCTCTCTTCTCTTTTATTTTTGCCAAGCCGAAATACCTTGTGCTCTAGCCGAATCCTCCATCTTTATTCTTCTTTCTCTTTTCTTTCTATCAATCAAAAAGCCGAAATTAAGATCCTTCTAGCCTACATAGCCGAATATAGTTAAAGGTTCAAGCAAGGATTGTCGGTTCCTAAAGTAAGGGTAAGATCTCATTCGGTTTCATCCTTTTTCTTTTAAGATTTGCCGAAACATAGGACTAACCCCATTAATATCTTGTTGCCGAAACTTTGAAGGGATCTTTCGGGATTTAGGAGCCGTCGACTTCAAGGAAGGATCTTTTGGGACTTTTTGGGATTTAAAGATTCAAGGTAAGACATGTGTATATTCGGCCAAAGGCCATTCATTATGTTTAAAGTTGAAATTGGATCTAATATGAGCCTATAGGTATTTCGACAACTCCCTAAGCAAGTGATTCTTTTGGGATTTACTAAGTGTCGACTACAAGGAAGGAGAAGTTCTTTTCCCGAAGGTACACCATAGGCCGCGTGTTCCCTAGTTATTCGATGAGTTTCGGGATTTAAAATCCACAAGGTAAGTGTCTAAGCATTCGGCCAAGGGCCATCTATGATGATTTAATGTTAGAATCGAATCTAACATATGTGTATAGGTATTTCGACAGATAATTAAGACAAGGGATACTTTCGGGATTTGAAATCACAAGGTGAGTGCATAAGTACAATCGGCCAAGGTCTATTTTGGTAATTAGATCTATTCTTTATTTGTTTAAAAAGCCGAAACTAATCAAGTTAAATGATCTAGCATTGGCCGATTGAAGGGAGGAGTAGCACAAAGTTTTCAGGATTTGATTTATAGTGAAATCGGCACCAAGGTAAGTTTTGGGTTACAACAATCCTAATAGGATTTGGTTTTATGGCCGAATGGTCTTCATTAAATTTTTAAGTAATGGCCGAATGTAGGGACTAAGGATCTAAGGCTTTAGATCAGATTTTCGGGATTTGAAGTGAAGTTGCTAAGTTAATCAGGTGTGTACCCCACACTAATCTTAATAGATTTATGGCTTAAACTTGATATATGTGTTAATATGAAAGTGTAAGAATATGGCTAAGGTACCATGATATCGTACAAAGTACTCAGGTACGTTTCCTACTCCTACTAGGACTATGAAATGTGTTATATTTAACATGTGATAAGTAATAAGAATGTGAAATTTGGCATGTTAATGCATAATATGTATGATATGGGGCATATGGGTTATTGAAAAGGGGAAGTGAATGTGGTGACCTAAGACCACGATATTTGAATGTGGTGACCTAAGACCACGAGATCTGAATGTGGTGACCTAAGACCACGATATCTAAACGTGGTGACCTAAGACCACGATATCTGAGTGTGGTGACCTAAGGCCACGAATACTCATAAGGGCGATGAGCACGTCGACTGCAGCGACTGCCTTCGATGGTGTGTAGCGGATGGAGGGTTGACTTAGTAGTCCCCACGGTGTGCAGGTTGGTACGGATGATGTGTAGCGAATGGCATCTAGGTTTGGGTTTGGGTTACATCATTTTAATTTAATGATATATGAATTTGTATGCCATGAAATGCCTAAATTTTTTAAGTCTTAGTGTTGTGTTAAACATTGAGTCTGTTGACTCACCCTGTTGTGGGAACATTTTTCAGGTGATGATCGATGTGAACCGGTCTCGTGAAGCTTAGGGATGGCCATGCTCAAAGAAGAAATTCATTTTATTTGGACTATTTTATTTTAAGTACTTTGGTTTTTAATTTTGGGGATTTATTTGATGTAATAAGGCCATAGTTGAATTACTTTAATTTTTCTTTTAATTTCTATGTACGAATTTTTATCAAGTGAAGTTTAAGTAAATTTTATTTCAAAACAAAGCCTAAACGTTTTGTCACCTAAAGTAAAGGATTTTAATAATGAAATAAACTTGTTTTCAACTCAAGCCCGACCCAACACAATCTTTC
This sequence comes from Gossypium bickii, assembly GCA_025503065.1. NCBI lineage: Eukaryota > Viridiplantae > Streptophyta > Magnoliopsida > Malvales > Malvaceae > Gossypium > Gossypium bickii. The sequence goes on along the minus strand of CP106714.1, from coordinate 24,938,504 downwards.
TTTCAAAACACACAAGTTTTTCCTAAGTAATAAAAGAATTTGAACCGGTTTTCATCGAGGAACATACCAGATCCGGTCCAGGCTCGTGGGCCGGGTATGGGGTGTTTCAGCCATCATATGTGGATGAGCAGCATGACTGCCATCATGGTGTGTAGCGGTGTGGGTCGATTGTAGAAATCCCTAATGGTGTGTACGGTTAGTACGGGGGTGTGTAGCAGATGGAAACCTAGGCAAACGGGTTGGGCCTTGCATATTATTTGTTATTAATTTTTATTATGATTATTACACTGTTTATTTTGTTTAATGGGCTTAAGGCCCAAACTCTAGTGGTGCATGAGGGTTGTACACTGAGTCTCGTGACTCACCTTTTTAATTAACATTTCAGGTGATACCTAGTGATTCGGACCGGGCTGGAGAGGAACGCAAGGTGGCCATGCAGAAGAATATGTAGATTTGGCAAAAAAAGACTCAAGTTTTATTTTATATTTTTAATTAATGGACTTCAAATCTCGTTGTAATAAGGCCATGGGCTATGATGTTTTATTATGGGCTTCTATTACTTTAAGTCATTTAAGTTTTTATTTTAATTAAACTAAGGCATGTATTTAAGTTTGGATTTTACTTTACTAAAGCATCTTCAATTTAAAACATATTTGAGCTTTTCTAAAAATACGACATGTTTTGATAGAATTTTTTTTAGTGACATACCAGATCCGGTTGTAGTGTTTGGGCCGGGTTTGGGGAGTTACAATACCCCTATAGAGTAGATTTACAGAAATACCCTTGGTTAGTGAAATGACTAAAATACCCCTGAGTGTCGAATGTGTGAAAATGTGTATGTTGCATTAATGAAACAAATGTTGCACTTGGGTGGGTTTTGATGATTCGGAGGAAGATTTGAAGATCGCATAGTTGCTTGACGACCGTGGATCCACCGGTGGCTTTAAGCCCCATTATAGCGACTTTCTTTGCAACGTTTGAGTAGTCTTTGCTTTGGTGGTGCTACCTTTGGAGTGTAGGGATGGGTGGGTTGATATTTATATCCCCACAGGAGTGTAGGGTTGGAAGGGAAATGGAGTGCAGGGTTGGATTTGGGATGGGTGTATTGCATTCATGCGATACTGATGTGATATGAGGTCATTGTGGGCTAAGGCCCAAGACTACCGTTTTTGGGGCTTAGGCCCAATGTGATAATTTTATGTTGATTGGATTACCAAGGGTCGTACACACTGAGTTTCGAAACTCACCCCCTTTTTATTAAATGTTTCAGGTGATCCTCAGTAAACAGCTTGACGTGGGAGAGGACTCAGAGATGGCCACACTACAGGATACTTAGAAGTTTTATTTATTTGTCTCAAAAGACATGATTTTAATTACTTTATTTTCATTGGATGTAATAAGGCCTTGTACTCTGATTTGACTTTGGATTTTGAGTTTTGTTGTTTCAACTGTTTACTTAATTATTAAACCTGAGTAAATTTCTTATGTTTAAACATGGTCTTCGGAATACTTTAAATAGTTAAATGGGCTTTTATCATTACTTAACAAGACTCAAAGATTTTGAGACTTAGTAAAATCGTTTTGAATTATGCCTTTAATGTGGCATTCCCAGAGTCGGCCATAACGTCTGGGCCGGGTCTGGGGGTGTTACAGTACTCTAGTAAATTGACTAGGATACACAGGTATCTAAACCACATTAGTTGCTCATCTGAGCTAAATATAAACATGCCAGGTTACTTGTTCAGGCTAAACCTTTATAATGACATCAGGTTACTCGTCTGAGTTAAATCTGTGTCACGTATATTTCAGAATCTGCAACATATGCTAGACCTCGATAACATCTATACCAATCTCGTACAAGCACGAACAAGACCTATTGACATGCCAATCATATCCTAACATTTACTAAATTCACACAATCATCTTTAACACATGTAAACATTTCTTTTCAATTTAGTCCAATTCTAGCCTTTTGAATCAATTCACAACCAAACACATATATAATTAAAAATAAAAAACACAACAACCTATATAAATAACTACCATATAAACTTACCAAATCAAAACACAAAACAAGTTGAATCTTCAGTGACTAATTAACTATTTTAGCTTTTCCTCGATTACCTCTGATTTGATCCAATTCTTGCTTTATACAATTATTCCATTCAATCCATCAATATCAAACATTTATACATTATGTCATGGCATGAATGAACCTAAATAATTTCATTCTTCGATACCTTAAAGTTTTACATTTTATCCAATTTAGTCCCTGATAAACTGTAATATGAACATATTTTAATCCCACATTTAGCATACTTTTGGATGATTTAAGCCTTGAATTGTGTAATTCGGTGCTCTTAATCCTTTTGTTTTCATGTTTTATACTCAGAAGAGCACCAAAGGATGAAAAGAACAAGAAACAGGCCCAAAACAGAGTAAATGGGCCATATCACAAAATCAACACGGCCTGGGCCCAAGCCATACGGCTGTGCCTCATCAAACAAACTCGAACACTACCTGGCCACGATTCACACGGGCGTGTGCCATGGGTGTAACGACCCGAAATTTGGCCTAGTAGGATTGGGCCTATTTGGCCTTGGGCATAGGAGTGTTTAAAATTTTTGAGAACAAGAAAACGACATTATTTCAAGTTGGACTTATTAAGAAGGTGATTTTGGAAAGTTACGAGGCTTCTAGGAAGTTTCGAGTTCAAGTTAGGCTATAGGTAAATTTTTTGTGTTTATACACTTAAGAGGGAGAAGGTAAGAGGCGTCAAGGCTTAAGGAAATAAGTGTGCATTTTGCTAACACAAGGAGTCTATTGGTAAAGGTGGAAAGTGGTGTGTGGAGTGTACTAATGGTCTGAGGTTCGAATCCCATCTATTGCATTTTTGATTAATTTTTGTGCTATTCATCCAAAGTGTCGGTCAAGGCTTTAATAAGGTAAGAAAGACTTTTTAATTTTGGAAAGATGACTAAGGAATATGGTAAGGAGGAAGATAAGGGAAAAAGAAGGAAATAATCAAAAGAAAAGGAGGATAAGGGAACATGTTGGCATATAGTGTGGAAGGTGTTTTGGAAAGATTTTATTTGGTTAATGTTCATCTTTTGGTAAAGATGATAATGGTTTGGGATGGGAGGGGGTTTTAGGGATAGCCGAATTTTCTATAGGCAATTGGCAAATTTTTGGTGCTTGAGAGGTTGTTTTCTCCTTAGCATTTTGGTGTTTTTCACTTTCTCCAATTTCTTCTCCTATTACTGAAACTCTAAAGCCATTAGTGAGTATTTTTCTTTCTTTGTTTTGCCGAAACCACCTAGCCTTTGTGACCAAGTTATTTTCACTCATCCTCCCTTTGAAAACTGAAACCAGTTAAGCACTCCTTCTCCATCTTTCTTTTCTTTTTCACAAAATTCTTCAACCCTTCTTTCTTCTTCTCTTTCTCATTTGTGTTGACACCCTCTTCTTTGATCAAATAGTGGGTGGCCGAATATCACAACTTTGCCTATTCATCTTAAGTCATAAGCCAATCGTTGGGAATCGTGATTATCATCGAGTAAGGTAAGGAGTCTTTTCATAGTCCATTCGATATCGCTACTCAATTATTGTGTTAATTGGATTGAAGTTTCAACTAATCGATTATGTTTTAGGGATGAAATCACTCGATATATTCTATTTTCTAATCCTTCAGAAATAGTGGTAAGTGATTCAAGTGTAAGTAAACGTTGGGTATGAAATCTTTTGGAAATCCGATGCTAACTTTTGGCTGGTATTGTTCTAGGGTCAACGAAGAGTGGTTCTTTAGGAAATCAAAATCAGGTGTGTAATCCCGTACCTTCCGAATACATGTTTGAAATGGTGTGTAATCTCACTGTAACACCCCAAACCCGGTCCAAACACCATGACCGAATCTGGTATGTTACGGGGAAAACGAGTTTGAAAATTTTGAATTTGTACTAAATAGATTTGCTAAAACTTTGATCCGTTCAGAAAAACAAGTTGTTTAAAATCGTTTACTAACATTTAGACTTAGTAACAAAAATTTGCTTTCAAGTTTGGAAACAATCGCTTTTCGTATGCTTATAAAATCAGTGCGATACCCGATGGTATAGTTGAAACATATCGTTAAGTTTTGAAATCGTTGTTATGTCATGTTTTAGCGAATTAACCCCAATTAGTCTGTTAGGGCATATTAAAATCAAACTTAAAACATAATAATAAAAAGGCATAATTTAAAGGCTTTTTACAAATCCGAAATAAAACCCAAATAAAATTAAATAAACTAAAGTACTCAAATGCAAATGGCTGAGTAAAACTTTTATTAGAGCATGGCATGCGCACTTTTAGAGTCCATCCGGCTCCAAGTCCGCGTCTCACGAGTCACCCGAAATGTCAAAGGAGAGGGTGAGTCGAGTGACTCGATGTGTAAATCCCGCTCCCGATAGAACAACATGCTAACACACATCATACATAGCAACATAATTAATGCAACCCGATCCTAACCATCCATACACCTTTTCTACCCCGTGTGTACCAAACCACCGGTGACATACTGATCACGATGTGTTACCAAAACACCGATGTCCCAAAGACATAATATCCGTCAATGTGGTCCCAAACCACTTTGGTGTCCCAAAGACACAATTGTGCTACTAAAGCACTTTGGTGACCAAAGTCACAAATCCAACGATGATGGGGCCAACCCATCGTGTGTTACCAAAACACTAGCGAGACAATCCCATATCTCAAGTGGGGCCAACCCACGGTGGTCAAACCACGGGGACAAGTCGCAATGAGGTGCCAAACCTCTGGTGTCCCAAAGACACAATGTGCTACCAAAGCACTGGTGACCGTAGCCACAAATCCGGTGATGGGGCCAACCCATCGTGTGTTACCAAAACACTGGCGTCAATCCCGTATAATCATCTGTGGGGCCAACCCATCGTGGTATCGAGCCACTGGGGACGAGGCCGAGGTACCAAACCTCTGGAGGTGCCAAACCTCTGGTGACCCAAAGTCACAAAGTGTGCTACCAAAGCACGGGTGCTCGTCAGCACAAAATATCACTGCTCCCTCCTCTCGTATCACCCCATCATGATACCATACTCATGTAATCATGCATATCATATAATCATGCAACTCATGCTATATCTTATGTCACATATACCCACAGTCATGGTAACATATAACTCATCATTAAAAATAGTAATATTGACTTACCCGAGTCCAGAATCATACCCATTAGGGTATCATATCAATCATCACTGCATCATTAGTCATTACACGGTTATCAATTATATTACTAAATATAAGTGTGTTAGTATACACACCTGATAACTACGAGCCTAGAAATCCCAACGAGAACGAATGCTAAGCCCCTCGATTATTGACTCCTACAATCGGCCAAACATAGGGGTTAGGCCTCCAAGACATTCGCCAAAGCTATCAAACCAAAGGGCTTACTTTTAACTCTTACCTTCGATAGGTTTGGTTTCCTCCCAAATCCGAACCAACAGTGGTTCTTTTGCCAATCGGTCAAGTCCCTAACAACAAACAGTTAGTCCTTTATCACCTCTGACTTAATCGAAACCAAGATTAAACTAACAATAATAATATCCAACACTTACCCCTTTCTAGCCGTTTGCACAACACAAGGTGAACACCAACACTACACCAATATTCGTCTGAACTAACACCACTAGGGGAGGGGAAATTCGGCTAAGACCTTGAACTAAAAGGAAAGGAGGATTCGGCCAAGTGGTGTATCCAATCACCAAGGTTCGGTCAGAGAAAAAGAAGGAAATGGAGTGCGAAAGAATGGGGTTAATATTCGGCCAACAACAAGAATGAGAAGAAAAGGAGAAGAAAAGAAATTGTATAGGAGGGTGGAGTTTCGGTTTGCCAAAAGAAGAAATGAAGAGAGTGTTTAGAGAATAGAGTTTCGGCTACAATGCTTAGGAGAGAAAATAAAGGTTAGAGAAACAAAATGGTTGTAGTTTCGGCACAAAGGAAATGAGAAGAACAAATAAATGATTCGGCTGTCAAGAAATGCTAGGAAGAGCAAGCAATTTCGGCTATAAACACATGAACTTTCGGTTTCAAAAAAAGAAGAAGAGAGAATAAAAATGCAATTGAAGTTTCGGTTGGCTATTGACAAAAGAAAGGATTCGGTTTAGCCTCAAATGACCGAAAATGCACCAAATGCCAAAGAGCATTTCGGCACTACCCTTTTGCCACACTCCAAGCTGTCCACTCATCCCTCCAATCTCCCCAAAAATTCGGCCAACAATCCCCCCAAAAGCTCCCATCCAATCATTCAAATACTTTGAACAAGTCTCCTTCCTAAATTCACTCTCCACCCATCCTTTAAAATATTTGACTAAGTCCAAAGTGGAATTTGAACCACATCCAACTCCTTCCTCCTATGCCGTCAAAATGGAAGCCCAAAAATGGGAATTTCGCAGCTTGAACTCAGGACTTCTCCCCCTTGCAGATGACGCCACACCAAGCTCCAAGTGGCGCAAGCTCTGCCACTTTGCCAGCTCTTCATTTGTGCAATAAAATTCTATTTTATTTTCTTAAGCCCCAACTCTATCAGCTCCCCACACCTAAGGCCAAAAACTAAAATTTTTCTACCTACTCAGGCCTACACTTAGCCTATAATTAAGCCCCTAGAACACCGAAATAGCAACACAGCACACCAACACATGCAATTTCATGCAACACAAAATAGCCCCTAACCCGGGATATTACAGTTCTACCCCCTTAAAAATAATTTCGGCCTCGAAATTACCTGGTCAAAAGAGTTGCGGGTATTGCTGTCTCATCGCATCCTCGGGTTCCCATGTGGCTTCCTCCACGCCATGATTCCGCCAAAGAACCTTAACCAAAGGCACAGACTTCCTACGTAGAACCTTCACATCCCGATCAAGAATCTGCACTGGTTCTTCCTCTATGGTCATATCCGGATTTACCTCGATCTCCTCCACTGCTACTACATGCGATGGATCTGAACGGTACCTCCGAAGCATCGAAACGTGAAAAACATCGTGAATCGCTAAGCTCTGCGGCAACTCAAGCCGATACGCCATCGGTCCAACTCGTCTCAGACCTTATACGGCCCAATAAACCTCGGACTAAGCTTGCCTTTTCGCGCCAAACCTCGGCACCTTCTTCCAAGGCGAGACCTTTAAGAAAACACGATCTCTCCACAAAGAAACTCTATATCTCTTCGCTTAAGATCGGCGCAAGACTTTTGCGGGTCCAAGCTTCCTTCAAACGAGCTCGAATCAACCTAACCTTGTCTTCCGTCTCAAGAACCAACTCGGGTCCCAACAACCGACGCTCACCTAACTCTGTCCAACAAGTAGGTGAGCGACACTTCCTACCATACAGCGCCTCATATGGTGCCATTTTGATGCTTGCTTGGTAATCATTGTTATAGGCGAACTCGCCAACGGCAGAAACTCATCCCAATCGCCTCAAGTCCGAACACAACCTCTCAACATGTCTTCCAAGATCCGAATGACCTTTTCGATTGCCCGTCGATCATGCGGGTGAAAAGCCGCTCAAAATCCAAACGAGTACCCGAGCTCGATGCAACGCTCTCCGTAACCTCGACGTGAACCTCGATCCCTATCTCGAGATTATCGAAACCGAACGCCGTGCGCCTCACTATCTCTCGTCACATAAAGCTTCGCCAATCTCTCGAAGTGAATAGTCCACTCTCCTGGAATGAAATGAGCCGACTTAGTCGACGGTCCACGATAACCCAAATCAATCCTTCTTGCTTAAGCGTGAGCGGTAAACCACCGACGAAATCCATAGTTATCCTTTCCCATTTCCACCGAGGAATTTTCACAGTCAAAGCAAACCCGACGCAAGAATCGATGCTCGACCTTGACCTGCGACAAGTTAGACATTTCCCAACAAACTCTGTCACCTCTTTCTTCAAGCCGAAGCCACCAAAATCTGTTCTTTAAGATCCCTATACATCTTACTACCTCCGGGATGCATAGCATAAGGATCATGGTGCGTCTGAAGAATCCTCTGCCTCACTCAACATCTTTAGGCATGCAAGCCTTCCTTGAAAACACAGAACCTCATCATTAGACAAGTCAGAACCCTCCAAACCACCATTCGCACTTGTAACCTTCGCGCACTCGTAACCTCATCCTCCAATCTGCTTTCTTTGATCCGCTCAACCCAAGTAGGCTTAACTCGCAGCTCTGCGAGAATACTCCTCCGTCGTCATATAAGCTCAAATGGGCAAACAAAGCTCTTAAGTCCGAAACAACCCTACGGCTCAACGCGCGTGCGCCACCACGTTAGCCTTGCCCGGATGATATTCAATCGAATAATCGTAGTCCTTAAGCAATTCAACCCATCTCATACGCCTCAAATTCGGATCCTTCGAGTCAATAGGTACTTCAAACTCTTATGATCCGTGTAGACGATTGACTTCTCACCGTATAAGTAGTGTCTCCATTTTTAGAGCGAAGACTACATACCGCTAGCTCCAAGTCGTGCGTCCGGATAGTTGACCTCGTGTGGCCTCACCGGTGCGAGAAGCGTAAGCCACAACCTTACCTTCCCGCATCAAGACACAACCCAAACCCGTGTGTGATGCGTCGCGATCTGCGTGGAATTCCTTACCACCTCGAAGTTGAATTAACACAGAGCCTCGGTCAAGATCTTCTTCAACTTATCAAAACTCTCCTGCTGCTTCCCGGCCCAAACGAACGGAACTCCCTTTTCTTAATGACTTAGTCATCGGTGCTGCAATTAACGAGAAACCATCAACAAATCTTCGATAGTATCCTCCCAACCCAGAAACTCCGAATCTCAATGGCCCGACTTAGGAGGCTTCCAATCCAAAATCGCCTCAACCTTCCGAGGATCTACTCTAATCCTCACCGATACTACATGACCCAAAAACGTCACTTCACTAAGCCGAACTCACACTTATCGAACTTAGCGTGAGTTGCTTCTCCCTCAAAATTTGCAACACCACTCTTAAGCGTGCATCATGCACTTCTTCCGACCTTGAATAGACCAAGATGTCGTCAATAAAAACCACGACGAAACGGTCCAGATACTGCTGAAACACCCTATTCATCATATCCATAAAAGCTGCCGGAGCGTTAGTCAACCCGAACGGCATTACCAGGAATTCGTAGTGCCCGTCATCGAGTCCAAACGCCGTCTTATGGATATCCGCTTCCTAACTTTCAACCGATGGTACCCGGACCTCAAATCGATCTTCGAAAACACCGATGCACCTTTCAGCTGATCAAACAAGTCATCTATCCGTGGTAACGGATACTTGTTTTTAATCGTCAGCTTATTCAGTTGGCGGTAGTCGATACACATCCGCATCGAGCCGTCCTTCTTCTTGACGAATAATACCGCACTCCCACGGTGAAACACTTGGCCTAATGAAGCCTCGATCCAACAACTCCTCGAATCGAGCCCTTAAGCTCCACCAATTCCTTTGGTGCCATCCTATATGGAGCAATAGACACCGGCGCAGCCCCCGGTAGCGAGATCTATCCCAAACTCTACCTCACGATCCGGTGGCAAACCCTAAGCTCCTCCGAAACACATCAACAAATTCCTTAACAATGACGAACCTTCTCAACAATGGACTCTTTAGCCTCCAAGGCATACACATGAACCACATACGCTTTGCAGCCCTTCCTGACCATCTTTACAGCTTTTAGTGCCGATACCACATTGGATAAGTAATCTCTCCTATTACCTATGATAATCACTTCATCTCCCTTATCCGTCGATAGAACCATGCGCTTGGTCGCGCAATCCACCTTGGCCCGGTACTTCACCACCACCATCCATCGAGAATCGATCGAACTCCTCAAACGATGCGGTTCCATCGGATCAAGCCGGAAAGAAAAACTACCCCTGGAGTTCTAGGGGTACATCCTTATACAACTTATCTACCACTACTGAGTGACCTAGAGGCTAAGTACGCGTCATCCGTCTAGAAGATATCTCGGAATCTAAGTCCATGGTCTCAACTATACTACTAGCAACATACGAATGCGTGGAACCCAAATCAATTAAAGCGGTATAGGAGAACCAAAAATCAAAAACGTCACGGTGATCACGTCCGGTCAAGTCGCCTCGCGGCGCCTAGCGAAGATACACGATACACGGTATCAGCCGTGCCTCCTCGTAACTACCCGCACCTCGCGGTGCTCCACGACCTCGACCAAATCCATTACCACCTCTCGCCATTACCACGCCCCTGCGTGGTGGCGGTTCATTACCTCTGAGCGACATTACCCCGACTCTCGGGCCCAATCTCGCCATCCTACGAGGATGGTCCTAATGCGATGATCCGAGAACCACACTCAAAGCACCCTTTACCACCACCCAACAACCACCCCAATGAGATTTCCCACACATCGATTACATCATGCGGCGGTCCTCGCCTAGGCGAGAACAAACCTAGCGGATCGGTTACGCCCCACTTGGTCTAGCCCTCTTCTGGATTGCGGGCGATCCCAAAGACCCAAAGCTCCTCTTAAGCCTACTCCTATCCATGCTCTGTCTTATCGACTCCTTAACACCTTCGGCTACCTTAGCCTTCTCGACTAAGACAAAGAACTCGCGCTCCTGGGAGGAGCAATCAGCGACCTCAACTCGTCTCGCGCAGACCATCCTCGAAACGAACACACCTCTCATGCTCGGTGGCTACAATGCCCCCGGCATACCTACTCATCTTCGAACTCGACCTCGTACTCAAAGAACCGATTTACTCCCCGAACAAGTCTCGAAAATGCCTTTACATTGGAGTCGATGTAACTAGCCCCGATGTACTTCTTTTGATATGCAGCTTCTAAATAATCCCATGTCGATCCTCACCGCCACACTGTCCCGAACCGTGAGCCACCATCGATACGACTCATCTCGGAGAAGCGATCGATGCCCTTCACTTCTCTTGATCGTCAAGTCCGGATCGTCCATGATCCGCTCGGTTGCCTCCACCAATACTCGGCGGTGCTAGGAGCAACACCCGATACACTCGGAAGAACTTCGGCCCGTTAGCCCGAGTCGCCAGAAATGATTTCCTAACTCCCGCACCACCACTTACACCAGCTACCCTTTCCAACACCCGCAAAGATCGCTCGTGACATCGCATCGTCTCGGTCGATCCTCGAACTCACCACACTCCACCGGTGGCGAATCCCAAGCATCTCATTTTCTCGAACCCCGCCCGGATCCTACGGGCTCGAAACCGTCATTCTACCCCTACCTCTACCACGAGTATTACGACCACGTCCGCCTCGAGTGCTCATGTCTAACGATCTACGTTTCTGATTAAAAAGATTTTTATGCATTAGTATCGTTCCACTTTCTTAACCGCAAAGAAATTTTATGAATAGAGTTTATTCAGGGGTTCTTTCGAGCAACCAAGGTTTCAATCTTCTATCCTATTCACCCAAAAGAGATTATACATTCATTCCTTAATCCTTTTCATACCTATTCACTCTTCGGACATTGCTGCCCATTCTAGCCCAAGGGTATTTTCGTCATTTTCCCTACAGGGTGTTTTCGTAATAAACGATATTTTAAAACTTTCGTAAAACCAGTCAATTTGAAATTCCAAAAATTTGAGAGTGTTCTTTGAAAATTTTGTAAAATACTTCGTTTTGGAAACCAGGGGTATTTTAGTAATTTTCACAAACTGAGGGCATTTTCGTAAATTTCCAAAATCAAAATTTTCGATTGATATTTTATAAAACAGAGTGTTTGAATTTCGTAACATCATTGAAATTTTGGGCAAAATCTTTGGGTTGCTATTTTATAAAACGAGGGCATTTTAGTAAATTTACCCCTAAGGGCATTTTTGTAATTTTCCATAAAACAGGTTTTTCGAGAAAATTGTTGTAAATGTGACATTTTCAGTTTTGAAAGAGTTTATTGCAAAAAGTTTGGAAAACATTAGGGTTGTTGTTGTATTTTTGAAAACATGGCTAATTCCTTTTTGGGTTTTAGTCGTTAGGTTAAGTCTATGACCGAGCCTTCTTGGTCGGGTGAACTCGAGCTACGCACTGTGGGATACTGCGAAGAGGAGGTGAGTCATGAGGACTGCTTAAATACCAAGCTCTTCCTGATCCTCTCCTGACATGCGTGCAGAGAGTTACCACACCCCAGCCCCGTGGTGAGTCATAGATTGGTTTAGTGCTTTAAGTCTTATGCTTTAGTTCGAGTGTTTGAATGATCTAATCCTAGGGTTCAAGTCCTATAAATCTAACTACGTTCCATATCACCTACCCTTCTACAATTAATAATTCACAGAAGAGTTTAGAGTTACTTACAGGCGGGCGAATCGGTGCCGGAGACTCGGTGCCATGCCTTGTAAACCATGTATTCCATCCCAAAGCACTTAAAACAAACTTTTGAAAACAATTTGGGCCTCAAGCCCACAAATGAGAGCTTTTGAACTTAGCTCGATACCACAATTGTAACACCCCAAACCCGGTCCAAACACCATGACCGAATCTGTATGTTACGGGAAAACGAGTTTGAAAATTTTGAATTTGTACTAAATAGATTTGCTAAAACTTTGATCCGTTCGTAAAAAAAAAGTTGTTTAAAATCGCTTTACTAACATTTAGACTTAGTAACAAAAATTTGCTTTCAAGTTTGGAAACAATCGCTTTTCGTATGCTTATAAAATCAGTGCGATACCCGATGGTATAGTTGAAACATATCGTTAAGTTTTGAAATCGTTGTTATGTCATGTTTTAGCGAATTAACCCCAATTAGTCTGTTAGGGCATATTAAAATCAAACTTAAAACATAATAATAAAAAGGCATAATTTAAAGGCTTTTACAAATCAAAATAAAACCCAAATAAAATTAAATAAACTAAAGTACTCAAATGCAAATGGTCGAGTAAAACTTTTATTAGAGCATGGCATGCGCACCTGAGTCCATCCCGCCCAAGTCCGCGTCTCTACGAGTCACCCGAAATGTCAAAGGAGAGGGTGAGTCGAGTGACTCAATGTGTAAATCCCGCTCCCCGATAGAACAACATGCTAACACACATCATACATAGCAACATAATTAATGCAACCCGATCCTAACCATCCATACACCTTTTCTACCCGTGTGGTACCAAACCACTTTGGTGACATACAATCACGATGTGTTACCAAAACACCGATGTCCCAAAGACATAATATCCGCCAATGTGGTCCCAAACCACTGGTGTCCCAAAGACACAATTGTGCTACCAAAGCACCGGTGACCGGTCACAAATCCAACGATGATGGGGCTAACCCATCGTGTGTTACCAAAACACTAGCAGACAATCCCATATCTCAAGTGGGGCCAACCCACGGTGGTCAAACCACAGGGACAAGTCGCAATGAGGTGCCAAACCTCTGGTGTCCCAAAGACACAATGTGCTACCAAAGCACTGGTGACCGTAGCCACAAATCCGGTGATGGGGCCAACCCATCGTGTGTTACCAAAACACCGGCGCCAATCCCGTATAATCATCTCGCAGGGCCAACCCACTCGTGGTGCCGAGCCACTTTGGGACGAGACGCTGAGGTACCAAACCTCCGGAGGTGCCAAACCTCGTGACCCAAAGTCACAAAGTGTGCTACCAAAGCACGGGTGCTCGTCAGCACAAAATATCACTGCTCCCTCCTCTCGTATCACCCCATCATGATACCATACTCATGTAATCATGCATATCATATAATCATGCAACTCATGCTATATCTTATGTCACATATACCCACAAATATGGTAACATATAACTCATCATTAAAAATAGTAATATTGACTTACCCGAGTCCGAATCATACCCATTAGGGTATCATATCAATCATCACTGCATCATTAGTCATTACACGGTTATCAATTATATTACTAAATATAAGTGTGTTAGTATACACACCTGATAACTACGAGCCTAGAAATCCCAACGAGAACGAATGCTAAGCCCCTCGATTATTGACTCCTACAATCGGCCAAACATAGGGGTTAGGCCTCCAAGACATTCGGCCAAAGCTATCAAACCAAAGGGCTTACTTTTAACTCTTACCTTCGATAGGTTTGGTTTCCTCCCAAATCCGAACCAACAGTGGTTCTTTTGCCAATCGGTCAAGTCCCTAACAACAAACAGTTAGTCCTTTATCACCTCTGACTTAATCGAAACCAAGATTAAACTAACAATAATAATATCCAACACTTACCCCTTTCTAGCCGTTTGCACAACACAAGGTGAACACCAACACTACACCAATATTCGTCCGAACTAACACCACTAGGGGAGGGGAAATTCGGCTAAGACCTTGAACTAAAAGGAAAGGAGGATTCGGCCAAGTGGTGTATCCAATCACCAAGGTTCGGTCAGAGAAAAAGAAGGAAATGGAGTGCGAAAGAATGGGGTTAATATTCGGCCAACAACAAGAATGAGAAGAAAAGGAGAAGAAAAGAAATTGTATAGGAGGGTGGAGTTTCGGTTTGCCAAAAGAAGAAATGAAGAGAGTGTTTAGAGAATAGAGTTTCGGCTACAATGCTTAGGAGAGAAAATAAAGGTTAGAGAAACAAAATGGTTGTAGTTTCGGCACAAAGGAAATGAGAAGAACAAATAAATGATTCGATTTGTCAAGAAATGCTAGGAAGAGCAAGCAATTTCTGGCTATAAACACATGAACTTTCGGTTTCAAAAAAAGAAGAAGAGAGAATAAAAATGCAATTGAAGTTTCGGTTGGCTATTGACAAAAGAAAGGATTCGGTTTAGCCTCAAATGACCGAAAATGCACCAAATGCCAAAGAGCATTTCGGCACTACCCTTTTGCCACACTCCAAGCCGTCCACTCATCCCTCCAATCTCCCCAAAAATTCGGCCAACAATCCCCCCAAAAGCTCCCATCCAATCATTCAAATACTTTGAACAAGTCTCCTTCCTAAATTCACTCTCCACCCATCCTTTAAAATATTTGACTAAGTCCAAAGTGGAATTTGAACCACATCCAACTCCTTCCTCCTATGCCATCAAAATGGAAGCCCAAAAATGGGAATTTCGCAGCTTGAACTCGTGGACTTCTCCCCTTGCGATGACGCCACACCAAGCTCCAAGTGGCGCAAGCTCGCCACTTTGCCACTCTTCATTTGTGCAATAAAATTCTATTTTATTTTCTTAAGCCCCAACTCTATCAGCTCCCCACACCTAAGGCCAAAAACTAAAATTTTTCTACCTACTCAGGCCTACACTTAGCCTATAATTAAGCCCCTAGAACACCGAAATAGCAACACAGCACACCAACACATGCAATTTCATGCAACACAAAATAGCCCCTAACCCGGGATATTACACTCACACTTCTTTGAATGTTGCATGAAATATTCTATGATTCGATCGAAATACCAAACAAAACCGTAAATCGGCATCCGTGACCACTCGGACGTGCGTAGGTTCATAGTGGTAACCATATTTTTGCAATGAAACAGTTTTGGTTAGCAGCAGTGACGTGATTCTGAAAAATCACGAAAAATAGGAGAAAGGGAATTAGAAAGTGAGTAAGATATCGAATTAAAGCTTACTGTGGCTACTTTTATAAGAAATAAAAAGAGAAGAAATAGGAATTTTATATACTATGATATTTTAATTTTAGTGAGACTGGTTCTGATTGACTTCGTGGTTCCCTGTTCTATCTTGAAAAATTTGTTTGAAATTGTAAAAAGTGAATTATGAGTTATAATTTATATCTATAGATTCCTTAGTGAGCATATTTTCAATAGAAAAAAGCGAGAGCAACATATGAAAATGGTACAATGAGATATTTGAATTTCGGTTAAGAGAGGTCAGAACCTTTGGACAGTGAAACAAGGGAAATTTTAAGGAATAAACTGTACTAAATGGTTAAGCCAAAAATTCTAGACAAATTTGTAGTAAGAAGATATATGAGTCTAGTTTCAAGGAAAATTTACGGATCTAAATTTAGAGATTCCTAACTCGAGTTATAATCAATTTAGTCAGTACGACGCAGATGGACAGTTTCAATTTTTATGCCCCAAATTAGTAGTTAAGTCTGGGTAGCGAAATTTCCAAAATACCCTTGAAGGGTAAATTATCGAAATACCCCTAGGTTGCAAGATTATCGAAAATGCCCTTACGGGCTGAATTACGAAAATACCTTCAATCGGCCGTTTTATCAAAATGCCTTAATGGGCCGAATTACTGAAATGCCTTCAAAAGTGTTGATTTATCGAAAATGCCTTACGGGCCGATTTACCAAAATGCCCCTAATGGGCTGATTGCTAGAATGCCTTAGTGGGCCAAATTACAAGTGCTATAATAAGTTGATTCACCGTAATAAATCTTCGGATTAATGATTGTTGTTTATATTTGTGGATATTATGCTTTATTATGAATATTGCATTTACATAATTTGCATGGGATGGGAAAAATGTTGAAGTGTAGCCCGGTGGCTCTGCCATAAATTCTGATAATGGCTATGTGCCTAATATATGAATTAACGACTATGTGTCGATCATATTTACCCAAGGCTGTGTGCCGGTTATATTACCGTTTATGATATTCTGGTGGCTCTGCCACAATCTGTATAGTGGCTATGCCACGCTTAATTATGACTCTGGTGGCTCAGCCACAAATATATTATAAATGGCAACTTGCCTGCGATTGGTGTGTTTGGCGGGGTGGGTTGACTTGATCCCCACAGGTGTGATGGGATGGTACGGGTGGTGTGTAGCGGATGGATTACTAGGATGGGTTGGGTTGCATACATTCATACATTTCATTTTGATATTTTATTGTAAATGG
This sequence comes from Gossypium bickii, assembly GCA_025503065.1. Classification (NCBI taxonomy): domain Eukaryota; kingdom Viridiplantae; phylum Streptophyta; class Magnoliopsida; order Malvales; family Malvaceae; genus Gossypium; species Gossypium bickii. The sequence goes on along the minus strand of CP106714.1, from coordinate 24,921,673 downwards.
GCTTAGGCCCAAGTTATTACTATATGGATTCAAGCCCAGTGGATGACGGTAAGGGGATTATACACTGAGTTCTTGTAACTCACCCCCTTTACTTTCTTAATCCTTGTAGGTAACGCTTAGTGACGAGGACTTGGGGCCATGGATGACTCAATGGAGACCATACTTTTGGAACTTTATTTTTGGACCTTAGTAAACTTTTTTCCGTATTATTTCGTTGCTTTTATTATTTTGGGTTTTAAAGTTGTAATAAGGCCTCTGGAGTATTTTTATTTGGTTTTATGTTTAGCCGTACTTATTATTTTTCTTAAATTGTTTTAAATGGGGATTTTCTGAAATCATAAATAACAGTTTTCCAAAATTAATTAATAAACGGTTTTCATAATAAATATGTACAAATAATTTAACTCGAATTCTCTTTCAAATTACCAAAGACATTTTCAAAAGTCACGGTTTATAAGATCTCTATTTCAAATTATCGATTTATCAATCAACCTTTGAGATTAGTAGTGTTTTATCATATGTTTCAAATCAAGTTTGTTTTCTTGATGATACCTATTTTAGTACGAATAAAAAGGATTTAACACGTTTTTCTCATGTGATATGTCAGATCCGGTCATAACGCCATGGGCCGGGTTTGGGGTGTTACAATGGGCATGTCCCTGACATGAGAAGGAAGAGTTTCATTTGGATTAGGATACTTAGAGGCAAATAAAGCCATTCCAAAAGCCTATATAAACACCCTAGAGGCCAACCTTCAAGAGGCGTCCAGCAAGGCCAAAGAGCCGAGCCAGAGGGGTCAAAATTGTGAAATTTACTCGAGGAAAGCCAGTTGATTCATCTCAAGCAGCCGGAGTCATACTCAAGATGGAGGATCTCTCTTCAATTCCTTCAGGGAGTTTTAGGGTTCTTCTTATGTTTTGTTTTATCTTTTCTTCTGAGATGTATTCTTTTATGATTATGAACTAAACCCTCAGATACCTGAGGGGGATGAAACCTAAGATGAATCTTGTTATCATTTCTTGAACTATATGATAAATACTTGATTTGATGTTCTTAATTCTTGTTTTGGTATTTCCGAGATATTAATTCAAGTGTGATGTGCTTAGGTGGAGGAGCAAAAGTCCCTGCCTAAGAGTAGATTTAGCATAATTAAGTGGAGTTGATTGCACGCCTAGACATAGGGTGAAGAGATTTTGCCGGATTAGGGTGACGAGATAAAAATTACTTTAATTCTTAGGCTAGATAATAAAAAGAAAGTTAGTATTAGTACTTCAGGTTCCTTTGGGTTTGACAATCCGGTCTTGCCGCTAAGCTATACTACTGTTCGATAGGTGCACTTGCATCAAGTCATTGTCACAGTTAGTTCCTAGGCTCGATCATTCTTTTTATAAATTTTTAAGACTCTGACATACACGATCAGTCCCTAAAATCAAAATAATCATATCTTTCAATTTTGAGCCCGGTTTCAAAACCAACTTCATTAAATTCATTAAAGACCCTCTACTTTCTATTTATACTTAAATTTCAAAAACAAATTGTTTTTTTTTCATTTTAGTCCTTATGTGTAAAACTAACAATTAAACTTTACCATCTAGTCCTTTTTAATAATCTAAGCTTAAAATCTATCCATTTAACACCAATTTCTTCAAGAAATCAACAATGTCAACTTTCAAAAACTTTAACAGTTTTGCAAATTGGTACATGGGCTAGCTAAATCAAGCTCTCATGACCTCAAAAACATAAAAATTACAAGAAAATGGCTTGATTTGCTTACTAATTGAAGGACCAAATACTTGAAGCTTAAAAAGGGATTTCTTTCTCTCAAAATTGATAAGAGGATGAAAATGAGATAATAGCTTCATGTTTTCCCACTAACTTAATATATATAGTGTAATTAGGATTAATTAACCTTAGTTTATTATCATCAAGAACTAATTCATTTTACAAAATCATTTAATTACCATTTTGGACCTTTGCTTAATTGCAAATTAAGTCCCTAAATCTTTAATCAATTAAAAACTATACCGATTGGACTTTTACAATTTAGTCTCTATATCCTAATTAAGCAATTAATTGACAAAATTACTAGATCAAACTCTAATATACTTTATACCAACTCTGTAAATATTCATATTTAATATTTACCGATCTGATTTATGAAAATGGGGTTCTAAAATCGCATTTTTTGGCACCATTGAAAATCAGAATGTTACAAGAATTTAATTAGACATTATGTGAATTACATAATATTTTATGGGCGAAGAAAATGGTAGCATTAAGTGTAGGTTTGCGAAAACTATTTAGGAAAATAAATACGTTTGAAATTTCATGGATGGATAAATTACTTATTAGGAAATTACCTAAGGAATTTATAGATTTTGTACCCGTTATAAAGATGAAGAGGAAGAAGACCCTAAAGAGTTTCTAAATTAGATTATAGAAGATGAATTTGAAGAGAAATGAAAATTAAATATTGAGAATTTTCCTGAGGAAGATACAAAATTTTAAAAACAAGAAAACACAGAAATGAGCTCAAGTGAGTAAAATTACAAATAATGTAAAGTTAGAGACTAGGGGATGTAAATGAGAATGAGTAAATAGAGTTGTATATATATAATGAAATTTAGAAATTCTTGAATTCACAAATGAAAAGTATGATATATTGTAATGTTAGTCTTTTGAAAATAGAATAGATGGTGGAAGTATAAAAAGCGGGATAGAATAATATGATGACTCAATTATAAAAAAAAAATAAAAATCAAAGAATGAGTTTTGAAGAAAAAAAGTATAGAAACAAATAAAGATATTAGTCAAATTAACACTTAACAACAATAACAAAATAAAAGAAATGAAAATTTCTAGAATGAAGAAATTGAGAATAAAATAATCTAAGAGATTGGTAATCTTTGAAGAATTACTGAATCCTTAAGTGATAAAGGAAACAATTGAAGTGAAAGTTGGAAGTTGAAAGAATAAAGTGAAAATTGGCAGCAGTCGGGCCAATAGATTCTAGAGCACAACTGTAGTAATTCAAAGATCTACTAAGCGATTCTGGGCTTAGATATCTTTGGTTGATAGATGTTTACTTCTAAATAATAAAATATCAAAGGAGATTGTTCAAAGGAATGACTAAAAAGAATATAAGAAAATTAGTTACAAGTGATGATAAAGAATTTGAAAGTGAAATAATGATAATGTGAAGCTGAGGAAAAAGTTAACGATTTAGAAAAATAATTTGAATTAGTTTAAACATTGGTCTATAAAAGAAGAGTTAATAGAGCAATATTATGGTGATTGAATATAAAAGTCATACAAGAAATAGAGAAATTATGATAAGGTAAGAGAGAACTACTAATTGAAAAGGTGAAAGGATTTAGATGATTAGGAATAGAAAGATAAGAAATTTGTAGGAGAAATTTGAAAGTTCAAGGATATAAAGAAAAAGAATGCAAGTGTTATGAAAAGTATCAAAATCAAGTGATCACAACCAAAGGAAAATGTAGTATGAGTAAAATTATAAAATAAATTTCAAAAAAAGTAAGTCGCATAAGGATTGAAGTAGATATTTTCCTAAAGAAAGTGACTCAAAAACATTATGATACAATGAAACTTTCAAGAGATATGATTGAAATAGATTTTCAATCCAATAAAAAAAGTGTGAATTTGGAAATGATTGATAGTAAGTTATGTTAAAAGGATAAAAATAAAGTGAGGGTACTTTAAACCAAGCATTGCGAAGAAGATGGAATTATTAAGGAATGAAAAGTTGTCAAATATTGATAAAACGAAGTATCGGTGAATGGTAAAAAGAAGTGCACTACAAATGAAATGAGAAGGAGTGAAATGATACAAGTATTCAGAGATAGAAATGGGTTAGTAAGGAATTTGAAGGTAATGGGTAATGATTTTTAAAAAAAAAAAGAAGAGATATTAAGTAATATTATGAATGTAAAAGAATAAGAGTACAAAGATTAAAAGGAGATTGACCAAACATTAAGAGTAAGGAAATGAATAAAGCTATGGGATGCTGTAACACCCCTAACCTGTATCCGTCGTCAGAATAGAGATACGAAGCATTACCGGTCTAATCTCATAAACAATCATACAATTCAAATTACAATTTTCATATCAATTAAAAAACCATACAAATACAATCATATAGTCCCTAACACGAATGTTCGAGCCTAAAAACAAGCATTAGAAGTGGTACAGGACTTAACTGATGATTTAGGAAATTTTTGGAAAACATAGAAAATTTTTCAAAATACAGGGGACACACGACCAAAGACATGCCCGTGTCACAGGCCATGTGGACATTCGAAATGGAATCACATGGCCGTATCCCAGCCCGAGTCCTACCCCGTGTAACTCTCTAACTCGGGTCACACGGCCAACCACACGACCATGTGACTAGCCCGTGTACCCTTCTAAATGGCCTCACACGCCCGTGTGACAGGCCGTGTGTTAGGCAGTGCCAAACTGTAGGGTATACTGACTTGTGCCAAACGGCCAAGTCACACGCCCATGTGCTGGCCCATGTGAACCTACTAACTTATTTTCTAATTAAGTACCAGGGGATATATAGTCGTGTCACTTAACCGTGTGTCACACACAGCTAAGACACACGCCCATGTCTCTGCCCGTGTGGACAAAAATAGGATATTTTCCAAGCCATCTTTCTCACCGAAACTTACATTCACCTACACAAACCAATTTGTATATGACTATATCTTCAATAAGCATTTAAACCCATCTAAACCAAGTTCAATTCATGCTATATCAATACCAACAACTACAAGGCACATAAGTATCACAATTAACCATTCACTTTCATTCCAACTTCGCATCTAAAAATCACCTAAATGGTCACATTCAACTATGCATTATTTTGCCTAAAACCATATGCATACCACATCTCAAAATCCAACCATTTGGTACTCAAAATACCAATTCACAACAAGCATTCACATAGCAATTTATACACAACATATCAAAAAGGCCATTTACGCATATATATACATCATCAAGAATACCAAAATAAGCCAAATCACATGGCTATACACATAACCAAAACATACATCATTTACAAGCCAAATCAATTGGCTAAATACATTACCAACATATAGGCCATATTAACACAACACGTATACATTCCATATAACCAAGTACACAAGTTCAAAAGTACCAAAATGACAGCTGGATAGTGTAACGAGACCTCCAACAACACAGAAAGCTATAAAGCTTAGTAAGCTCGTATGATTAACAAATAAAACTTACCATTCATTCACAAATTATCTATCATAATACACTACAATTTAATTTAATCACAAAGCTAACATATATTCATCGACATAGTAGATCATGTAACTCACCAATTTCATAGATTCAATGATTATACATATTACGTACATACCTACACTATCACATATCAATCTCTTACCCCTTTCATATATTCAATATACCCGTTGAACCATTTGGAATAATATCGGATACTCGAGAATCTCGCATCCTAAGTGCCAAACATGGTCGAAACCATCTCAACCTCATAACTCATATACAAATGCTCATCTTGAGCAATCAGCAAGTCTTCTCTCACAAGCTAACAGTCAAGATGTAGCTACATGGTGCTGCTCACACAAGCTGACGAGAATCCACAACACATGCCAAAAAATTTAGCCACCGCTAGAATGTATGGACCAACACCCAAAACTCATAACCCTAATGACATGTCATTTGTATCCTATCTATTCCTAAGGTTCAACTGGGATTTCACATTGTCGAATCTTCGTCGAACATTTTCGTAAAGTTGTATTCATTAACAATACAATTTTAAAGCATTTAAAACACAATTACATTAATGCTTATTAACATACGAACTAACCTCGAATTTATACGGAGAGAATCAAGATATCAATCAACTATTTTGTTTTTCCCCCGATCTAATTCCAAACTTCGCTTTTCTTGATCTATAAATTATCAAATTTAGCTTATTCAATTATCATTCTATTCAATTTAACCCAAAAATCATCTTATGACAAATTTACACTTTTCCCCTTAAATTTTGAATTCTTTACAATTTAGTCCCTAGCTCATAAAAATGAAAATTCATGCAATTAAGTCCACACCCATGCTAGCTGAATTTCACCTATACTCATAGCAGCCCATGTTTTTCATTATTTCACACATTTACCACAATTTATCACATTTCTCAATTTAATTCCTAATTGAAAATTTTATCAAAAATCACTTAGCAAATGCTGTTTATCTAACAACAACAATTTATTTTCTATCATCAAACATCAAAATACACACATATTCATCAATGGTAAAACCCTATACCTTTAACAGTTTCACAAATTAGTCCCTGGGCTAGTTAGATTAAGCTACAACGACTCTAAAAACATAGAAATCATTAAAAATGGGACAAAAAATACTCACATGCAAGGCTAGGAGTGAAGGTCAAATGTTGAAGCTTAAAAATGGCTTTCTTATGCCTTAATTTTGGTGGAGAAGATGGACTAAAAGATGATACATTTTTTTCTTTATCTTACTTAGTTTATTTTTATTAAATTACACTTTTAACCTTGGTTATAAAACATTAAAGTCACTTAATACATGTCCAAGAATGTCCACTAACTTTATACATGGGCTAATTACCACATAAGGACATCCTATTTAAAGTTTTATAGCTATTAGACACCTTTAACTATTAGATCAACACTTTTGCACTTTCTGGGCTAGTTAGATTAAGCTACAACGACTCCAAAAACACAAAAATTATTAAAAATGGGAAAAAAATACTCACATGCAAGGCTAGGAGTGAAGGTCGAATGTTGAAGCTTAAAAATGGCTTCCTTATGCCCTAATTTCGATGGGGAAGATGGATTAAAAGATGATACATTATGAAACACCCCAAACCCGACCCATGAGCCTTGACCGGATCCGGTATGTTCCTAGAGTAAAACGGTTCAAAACTTGTTTGTCTTTGTGGAAAACTTTGGGATTTTTCTTGATAAGCTTTAGTGTGTGTTGGGTTTAATTGAAAACCTTGTTTTTATAGATATGTAGGACATGCCGAAATTGATTTTTAGTCTTATTTATACATTATTAAACATTTGTGTTTGAGTGTCAAAACGTTTACCATTCATTTTTAAATAAGTTGCTTAGTCTTTAATTTATCAATAATACTATCGTGATAAAAACAACTAAACCAACATAAAACAGTTCAATACTTATGGCCTTATTACATCAAAGCAAAACCCATAATTAAATTCAAAGTACTTAAAATAAAAAAGTCCAAATGAAATAAATTCCTTGCTGAGCATGGCCACCCCTAAGCTTCTGCCGACCCGGTCCATCACTGATCGTCACCTGAAAAATAATCCCACAACGGGGTGGGTCAAACAGACTCAATGTGTAACCACAACACTAAGCCCTAACAAATTTAGGCATATCAAATCATACATGTACATATATCATTTAAATAATATGATGCAAACCCGAACCCAAAACCTAGATGCCATTCGCTACAAATCACCCGTACCAACCTGCACACCATGGGGACTACTAAGTCAACCCTCCATCCGCTACACACCATCGGCGCGATCCATCGCGATCGACGTGCTCATCGCCCTTATAAATATTGTGGCATAGCCACCAGATAATATTTTGTGTCATGAGACACCACATTTAGATAATTGTGACCGAAGTCACCACATTCAGATATCATGGTAAAAACCACCAAATTCACTTCCCCTTTCATGATATCCCATATGCCCCATGTCATACATAAACCATGTCGTATTTCTTATTCACATTCTTAAAGTTTCACATAGGTACCATAACAGATCATATCATAATTCTAGTAGGAGTAGGAGAACGTACTTGAGTACTTTATACCATTGCATGGTACTTAGTCATAGCTATCACATCATTATAACACATATATTAAATTTAATGCCTTAAATCTATTAAGTCTAAGGAAGGGTACACACCTGATATATTTATCAGTTCACTGATTTCCCGAAAGACCCGATCTAACGCTTAGATCCTTACTTCCTTGCTGCCGATTTGATTACTAATCAATCTCGAAATTTGTATTATTCCTTCCTTGAAATCGGCTAACACTAAATCACTAGATCCATTGACTTGATTAGTTTTCGGTTTAAACACATAAGAAACAGATCTGAAAAAAAAAAATAAGAGCCTTGGCCGAACGTTAGATTCACTTACCTTGTGAATCCTAATTCCCGAAAATTGTCACTTCTTTGTAGTACTGTCGAAATCCCTATAGTTATATGTTAGATCAAGTTCTGACATTAAATCATAATGAATGGCCCTTGGCCGAATATCAAGGCTCCCTTACCTTGATTATCTAAATCCCAAGATCGCTTCTTGATCGATGGAGATACTGAAATCTCTGCATAACCGTTGTTAATGTCGATTTTTAACACTTAATGGACCAAAACAAATAGCCTTCGGCCTAAAATCTTACTTGCTTACCTTAGATCTGAAATCCCGAAAGATCCTTCTCTGAAGTCGACAACAACCAAATCCCGGAGGGCCCTTCAAAATTTTGGCCAAAGAGTTCTAATGGGATTAGAATCTCGATTTTGACTTAAAGAAAAGAAATAGAACAACAATAGGTCCTTACCCTTATTGCAGAAGTCGACGACACCCTTGCTTGAAGCCCCTCAAAGATTCGACTATGAAGACTAGCTAGTGATCAAAAGGTTTCGGCTCTAATCAACTTGTGAGAAGAAGGAAAGAAGGGTTGATCAATTCGGTAATGGTGATAATCTTGAAGAAGAAAAAGATGGAGAAGTCAGCTAGGCTTCCTTGAGTTTTCGGCTTTGGCAAAAGAAAGGAGAAAGTTTGTTAGAGAATTTCGGCAGATGAACAAGGGAGAAAAGAATGAAGATTTTCTTCTTTCAGCCGAAATTACTACCCCAAGACTCCCATATTCGGCCAACACTATCAAATTCCTTACTTTTCTCTTTATCTCTTTATTTAAAATTAAAGAAAAATAATCCATCATTTATCTCTAAAAAATAAAAGGATAAAAACTCCTAAAATTTAGCCTTAGTGCCGTCCACTACTCCCCTCTCATTAACGTCACAAGCAAAATAAAAACCTCAAAAATTTTGCTTCCCACGCGACTCGAACTCAAGCCCTTTCCCCCTAGCATATAGCATCACACACTAAGGCCCTAAGTGGCGCCTTGTAGCCACATTACCAAGCCCAATTTCATGACATATTTCCTCTATAAATTTTCTTAAGGCCTACCCTGACTAGCTTCCTCTTAAAATAAAAAGAAAATCGAGTAATGTCTAAAGTGCTCACCTACGCACTAAGGTTCACGAAATTCATAATGCACATTCACAACACACACAAGCATGCTATTTCATATAACTTAGTATTAATGCATAAGCTATAATCCAGGATATTACACATTATGTTTTCTTTATTTTACTTAGTTTATTTTATTAAATTACACTTTTAACCTTGGTTATAAAACATTAAAGTCACTTAATACATGTCCAAGAATGTCCACTAACTTTATACATGGGCTAATTACCACATACAGACCTCCTCTTTAAAGTTCTATAGCTATTAGACACCTTTAACTATTAGATCACCACTTTTGCACTTTACATGATTTAATCCTTTTTATCAAATTGAGCGTTCAAACGATAAAATTTCTTAACAAAATTTTTATACGACACTACTAACGTGCTGTAGACATTAAAATAATAGCAAAATAAATATTTCAACCTTAGATTTGTGGTCCTGAAACCACTGTTCTGATTTGACTAAAAACGGGCTGTTATAGATGCCACATTTTTTGCCAAAGCAACTACGATCTTAATTGCAACTCAATTCAATAGTTTATACATGCTATTAAATACAATACATAATTACCACATGTTATATAATCATACTCGAGATTTAAAAGAGCTTACGAGAGCTCTTTATATAGTCTGAGGTCGTTAGAAGACTAAAATGTAATATTTTCAAAATTATCAAATTGGCTTCGAGGGTATCACGTCATGATCTTGTCAAAATAATGAGTGTCATCATGAAATTGGAGCTTTGAGGTTGTGATGCCACTCTTTGTCGATTTCACATTGCGACGTGACCTACTGTTTCCACAAGATCCACTAAGTACCAATTCACAAAAGTTAAAAAATGAACAAATTCATACCTATTCCATTTAAACATCATGCATACTCTAAAACATCTCTGTAATAACCAATTTTGGCCCGGGCCCGTCAGATGCAACAGAGGCCCATCAAGTAATAAAACAAAAAAAAAAACAGAAATGAAAGAGGCCCAATAAAATCAGCAAAAATGGCCTAAAACCCACTGAATCAATAGAAACCCGGGGCCCATTAAAAACCCAACAAAAATAGAGCAGTTCAAATGTCCAATTACAAGCCCGAAATTAAGCCCAATAACCTAGCCCAATCAACTAAACCAAAAAACCATAAGCCCACAACATTTTCAAAAAAAACGAAAGGACTTCAACCACTAAGTGCCTCCTCCACCGCTCCTCACGCGTCTGATCTGCCACTACACACGCCTCGGTCTCGTACGCCTCTGACACCACTCGCACCCGCACGCTGTGCCCACCATCTGCAAAGAAACACGGCCAACGAGAAAGAAAATGACAAAAGAGATGAACAGATTAAAAAATGAGTTGAAACTGAAACCCATACCTTTGTAATCGGGTTATAAGAACTACGACACTTTGTATTTGAGGGGGGTTCCCTTTCCTTTTTTTTTTTTACGAACACTTCAAGAACTATCACGCATTCAAAAATCGAAAACAAGGGTACAAATTTCAAAAGGTTGATTTAATTTTCTTTTTTGGTTATTTACTGTTATGTGTTTTGTTTTTATTCATTTATTTCCACCATTTTTTTATTTCGTTAGCTTCCTTTTTTTGTTCTCAAAAAAAAAAATAAAAACAAGAGTAAAAAAAAGGGGGGGACCTCACCGGAATCGTTCCGTGGCCTCATCGTTGGAGGTCTCTCCTTTACCTGCAAGAGCTGGCTTGCGATCGGGGCAAGAATCACATCTCCAGGCGTAGTTGGCTTTTAAGAGTCTGCAAAATAAAAAATAAAAAATTTGGGCTTTTAAGAGAACCCGAACGACCCGACCCATTCAGCAGAGGATCCACGTGTTAGTCCCTAAAAAGGGATAATTGCTCGTTGGGTCCTTTCCTTTTTACAGCTCTGTTCGATCAAATCCTGTTTTTCTTTTTGCTTTCTAAACTTCGCCCATGAGCTTTGCGTACATTTTAATTTAATCCACTTTTAAACTCTGCGCTTAGAGGATTGGAATAATTGCGTGTTTGGTCCATGATTGTTTGCGCACATCGCATTTTAATCCTTAATCTTATCTAGTTAATTTTGTTTATTTTTAAATTGTCATTTTAAATTTCTTTTTATTTTGATTGAGTATAGCTTCTGTTCTTTTTGTTCTTCGAAATTGTTTTAATAAACTGTCCTGAATTATTTTATTGGTTTTTCAACGTTTTAATTTGTTTATATTTTAAATGTTTGATTCTAAATTCATCTATTATACATTTCTTTATTTTAATGACGTAATATAAGTAACCTCATATATAGTACGTACATAGTTTTTGATAAAATTATCTTTATTCTATGCGTATATTATTAATTCTATATTATTTCATGTATGTATATATTTCCTTTCAAATTTATTTATAAATATTATTGTCATTATTATTATTATTATTATTATTATTATCGTTTTGTTACGTTCAAACTATTATGTATAGTTTATTATCTTATATATTTTTTGTTTATTTCAAATGCTTTCATGTATAAATTATTCTCATATTTATATGTATAATTACATATTTAGTGAAACACCCCAAACCCGACCCACAAGCCCTGACCGGATCTGGCATGCTTCTTGAGTAAAACTCGTTTTTGTCATCTTGGAAAATATGTTGATTTCGAAGAAAAATAGATTCGAGTTATGAGCTTGTTGAAAACCATGTCGTTATGTAAGTTTGTATTAAAATGTTATCATAAATTGAAAGTGAAGGGAAATGCCAAATTTTAGAGCTTATTAATGTGCTAAAAACCGTAGGTGTTGGGTGTCAAAACAATCGAAGTAGTTTAAGAAAAATATTTATTCATCGGTTTGATATTGTTCGTATCAAGAGAAAAATTAAAACACATAAATAAATCTGCTAATAGTGGCCTTATTACAATAAAACATAACCCAAAATAAATCCCGAAATAATAAAAGAAAATGTGATAAGTTTAATTAAAAGAAAACCCGAAATGCTGAGTTGAGCATGGCCACCACATAGTCCTCGCTGACCCGGTCCATCTCGCTAAGTATCACCTGAAAAAGATATCCCACGAAGGGTGAGTCAACAGACTTAATGTGTAACGAATACACCAAACCCCAAACGATCATAGTCTTAATCAAACACTTTAACAAAGCCCAAAACATAGCATTTCAGATCATGGCATATTAAATCACATTTATACATAATATGAAATGCAATCTCGAGCCCACCTAGATATCCATCCTCTACACACCACCCGTACCTGCCAATCACACTGTGGGGATTACTAAATCGACCCTCCATCCGCTACACACCATCGAAGGCAGTCGCTGCAGTCAATTGTACATCGCCCTTATAATCGTGGCAAGGCCACCAGATAATTGTGATAGAGTCACCGGATACATAATATGTGACATAAGTCACCGGATAATGTGGTAAAAACCACCAGAACACTTCCCCTTCATTAATATCACCCATATGCCCATGCAACATACATATTATTCAAATATTATGCAGTGTACCTTACCCCAAAGTCATAACGAATTTCATACATATTTCATATCCATGCTTATAACATCATTAACCGAGTGTTAAGGGGTTAACATACCTGAATGCACTGTACCATAGAATGGTACCCATAGCTATCATCATTCGTATTTTCACAGTCACAAAGCACAGATTAACACTATTAATCAATCAGGAAATAATGTAGGGTTACACACCTGATAACAACGAGAACTACGCTCTCGATCTCACTGACACTTTCACTAGCAGGGATAACAGTGAACTGCTTATCCATTTCCGAAGCTGACCCACACCCCGGTGTCCAATCACAAATAGCAGAAACCGAGCGTTTCTTGAATTTAGGGGTAGGCACTACCCCTTTCTCCCCTTTACTGGTATTCACATCCATTGAGGAACACTTAATCAGAATACCCGGTTAACCATTAAATCAAATCTAAGACGAGACAAAACAAAATCTTAATTGAATATTCTTACCGAAATAATTCCAAATCCCGAAGGCTCCCTCTTAACCTTTGTCGAAACTGCCCCTAAAAGACCATAGTCAGAATTAGCTACCCTTCAAAAGAACAACATGGCCTTTGGCCGAATATCAAGACCCCTTACCTTGCTCGTCTAAATCCCAAAACTATTGTCTGCTCCTGAAGTTGTCGAAATCCCTATTTAATAAATGTTAGAATCGGCTTTAATGCATAAAATCTATGAAAATGGCCCTTGGCCAAATACTACATTTGCTTACCTTGGATCTCAAATCCCGAAAGATCACCTCCTACCATCGGCTACAAAAGAATCCCGAAAGGTCTCCTTCATGGTTTCAGCCAAAGAGATATAGGGGATTAGAGCCTTGATTTTCAACAATCCAAGAAAGAAATAGAACAGGAAATCAACGTAGAAGAGATCCTTACCGAATAGAGTGACCAAACGCAAATGGTCCACTACCTCTAGATGTCGACAAGAGGAGAAAGATGTTTGGTTTTCGGCTTTTAGTGCTCAAGATCAATCGACTATAGCCTAAAAATACCTTCGGCTTTTGATGATAGAAGGAATCGTGAGAAAAAGGAGAAAGAATGATGGTGTGGTTCGGCTTTGGTGAGAAAATGAAGAAAAGAATGGTGAGAAGAAAAAGAGAGTGATAGTGAGGCTCAAGTCAAGATTCGGCTCTCAACAAAAGAATGGAGAGGGAGAGTGTGAGGCTTTAGAGGTTGCGACAATGGTGAGCTTTGAGAGAGAGGTTCGACCTAAGAAAAATAAAAAGGAAGAGAAGAGAAGAGAACTAGATTCGGCTTACCAATCAAACAAGTAGAAAAAGAAAAGAAAAAAATGACCCTAATGGTCTTTTGAAGTTTCTGCCAAGGTGTAACAAGTGAGGAAAAGGGTCGGCTTTGAGTGGTTTTGATAATGGAAAAGAAGAGTGAAATCTTAAGGGAGAATGGGGCTAAATTTTGGCAATACAAAGTGACCGATTGGCACTTTTGTTGACCTTAAGCATTTCGGCACCAAGCCCCCCTTGCATGATCGAATATGCCCCCTTAGAATCCCCATTCCGACCAACTCTTCTTCCCTCTATCAGCTTCCTTCTTTTTCTCCTACTTTTTCTCCTCTCCTCTCATTCAAAATAGTTTGAATGAGTCAACACTTATCCTCCCTCCGTAGCCAAATTTTGAATGAATTTGACTCGATCTTCCACTCATCCAACCAGAGTCCTTGTGCCGTCCACCACTGCTCCTCCTTGCTACAAAATAAAAGCTCCAAATGCTTCCCTTGCTGCTCGAACCTAGGCCCTTTACACTCCCTGAGGCTTCACTCCCTTGAGCTCTAAGTGGCGGCTCCCTTACCACTTTACTAGCTCAGTACTTGAGTCTATAAATCCACATACAAATTTTCTTAAGGCCTAACTTGCCTAGCTTCCCTTTAAGGCTTAAAATCTAATATTTTTTTTTCTAAGGCTCCTACCTTCAACCCAAGGTTCCCGAAGCCCCCAAACACATACAACAGCACACAACATGCTACCACATACATTCAAGTTAAAAATGCATAAACCCTAAATCCCGGATATTATAGTTCTACCCCCCTTAAAAATAATTTTGACCTCAAAATTACCTGGCTAAAATAAGTGAGGGTATTACTGTCACATTGCTTCTTCCGGCTCCCAAGAAGCTTCTTCTGATCCTTGATTACGCTAACACTTTCACTAGAGGAACTGATTGCCTCCGCAACATTTTCACATCCCGTTCCAGAATCTGAATCGGCTCTTCCTTGTAGGACAAATTTGGTCTTAGCTCCACCTCCTCAACTGGCACGACATGAGATGGATCCGATCGGTAGCGACGTAGCATTGAAACGTGGAACACATCGTGCATCTGCTTCAATTCTGAAGGCAACTCTAACTGGTATGCCACTGGTCCAACTCGCTTCAAAACCCGATAAGGTCCTATAAACCTGGGATTTAACTTCCCTTTACGACCAAATCTCATCACCTTTTTCCATGGCGAAACTTTTAGAAACACCTGATCTCCCACAGCAAACTCTATTTCCTTCCGCTTAAGATCTGCGTACGACTTTTGCCTGTCAGATGCTTCCTTCAATCGCCTTAACCTTTTCTTCGGATTCTGCCACAATCTCTGGACCCAAAACCTGACGTTCCCCCAATTTTGTCCAACACGTAGGAGTGCGACACTTCCGTCCATATAGCGCTTCGTACGGTGCCATCTGAATACTTGCTTGATAGCTGTTGTTGTACGCAAACTCTGCTAAAGGCAAAAACTCTTCCCAGCTTCCCCTGAAGTCTATCACACAGCCCCTCAACATATCCTCTAACACTTGGATTACTCGCTCAGACTGGCCATCCGACTGTGGATGAAATGCCATACTGAAATCTAACCTGGTGCCCAAAGCCTGATGTAATGCTTTCCAAAACCGAGATGTAAACCTCGGATCCCTATCCGAAATAATCGACACCGGCACTCTGTACAACCTCACAATTTCTGCCACATACAACCTTGCTAACCTCTGCAGAGAATAGTCAACTCGCACTGGTATGAAATGTGCAGACTTCGTCAACCGATCCACTATCACCCACACTGAGTCCTTCTTAGTAGGTGTAAAGGGAAGCCCACTAACGAAGTCCATAGTAATTCTCTCCCACTTCCACTGCGGAATCTTTATCGGCTGAAGCAACCCTGACAGTACTTGATGTTCAGCCTTGACTTGGTGACACGTAAAGCACTTCCCTACAAATTCTATAACTTCCCGCTTAAGACCGGCCACCAAAACTGATCCCGTAGATCTCTGTATAACTTACTTTCTCCAGGATGCATAGCATAAGGGCTACTATGCGATTCCTAAAGAATTCTCTGCCTTAATTCCTTATCCTTCGGCATACAGACCTTGCCCTGAAAACACAGCACTCCATCACTGTTCACATCATAGTTTTCCAATTCCCCATTCTGCACTTGCCGTAACTTAGCACTTAAATCATCATCTGTCAACTGACTCTCTTTCACCTGACTCAACCATGTCGGCTTTACCTGTAACTCCGCTAACAAACTTCTGTCGTCATAAAGACTAAGATGTGCAAACATCGCCCTCAGATCCGACACTACTTTTCGACTTAGGGAATCTGCCACTACATTTGCCTTACCCGGGTGATACTCTATTGAACAGTCGTAGTCCTTCAACAATTCTACCCACCTTCGCTATCTCAAATTCAGCTCCTTCTGAGTCAACAGATACTTCAAACTCTTGTGATCTGTATAGATCACCGACCTTTCTCCATATAAATAATGCCTCCACACCTTAAAAGCGAAGATTACCGCTGCCAATTCCAAGTCATGCGTCAGATAATTAACCTCGTGTGGCCTTAATTGTCGAGATGCATAAGCGACCACCTTCCCGTCTTGCATCAGAACGCATCCCAATCCTGTGTGAGAAGCATCACAATATACCACAAAATCCTTTCCTGCCTCAGGCTGAATCAAAATCGGAGCTTCTGTCAAAACCTTCTTAAGCCTCTCGAAGCTCTCTTGCTGCTTATCTGTCCATGCGAAAGGTACCTCCTTTCTCAACAATTTTGTCAGAGGTGCCGCTATTGATGAGAACCCTTCGACAAATCTTACAGTAGTAGCTCACAAACCCAAGAAATCTGCGAACCTCGACCCACGCACTTAGGTGGTTTCCAATCTAATACTGCCTCAATCTTCCAAGAGTCTACCCTTATCCCTTCTGCAGAGACCACATGCCCTAAGAACGCAACTTCCTTCAACCAAAATTCGCACTTACTGAACTTGGCATATAGCTTCTTTTCCCTTAACACTTGCAGCACTACCCGGAGATGCTCATCATGTTCTTCCTTAGACTTAAAATACACTAGGATGTCGTCTATGAACACAATAACAAACTGATCCAAGTAGGGTTGGAAAACCCGATTCATCATATCCATGAACGCAGCTGGGGCGTTCGTCAATCCGAACGGCATTACTAAGAACTCATAATGCCCATATCTTGTCCGGAAAGCTGTCTTATGGATATCTGCTTCCTTCACCTTAAGCTGATGATACCCTGACCTTAGATCTATCTTTGAAAATACCATAGCTCTCTTAAGCTGTTCAAACAAGTCGTCGATCTTCGGCAAAGGATACTTGTTCTTGATGGTCAGCTTATTCAGCTGTCGGTAATCTATGCATATACGCATAGTCCCATCATTCTTCTTCACAAATAAGACCGGTGCTCCCCATGTAGACATACTGGATCGGATAAACCCACGATCAAGCAACTCCTGGATCTGAGCCTTGAGTTCCACCAACTCCTTGGTGCCATTCTATACGCAGCGATAGATACTAGCGCTGTACCAGGCAATAAGTTAGTCCCAAACTCCACCTCACGATTCGGAGGCAACCCCGGAAGTTCTTCCAGAAAGATATCCACAAATTCGTTTACCGTCCTGACCCATTCCACAGCTACTGCCTTAGCCTCCAAGGCACTAACAATCATCAGAAAAGCTACACATCCCTTTCTTACCATCTTTTCTGCCTTAAGGGCAGATACTACATTTGACAAGTAATTCTGTCTCTCGCCCATGACCACAACTTCATTGTCATCGGAAGTTCTCAATGACATACGCTTAGTAGCACAATCCACATTTGCACGGTATTTCACTAGCCAGTCCATGCCTAAGATTAAATCAAATTCCCCGAATGGCAACTTCATTAAGTCAGCCGGAAACTGCGTCCCCTGAACTTCTAATGGCACTTCCTTAAAGAGCTTATCTACTATTACAGTCTGTCCTAAAGGACTAAGTATAGTCATCTTCCTTGGTACAGTCTCAGAGTTTACATAAGAGTTCCAGATACTTCACTAGAAATGTATGAATAAGTTGACCCAATATCTATCAAAGCAATAAAGGGTAACCCAGAAATAATGAACGTACCCGTTATGACATCAAGTGCGTCACCGTCTTCCCTCTGACGAACCACATATACCAGACCCGGCTGTCTCGCCTCTGTGTTACCACCTCTTCTGCCTGGTGTTCTGCGACCCCTACCAGAACCATTACCTCTGCCATTCGGACCACGACCCCTCGACGGCTGCTGCCCTTCTCTGCCAGCCTGATTAAAACCCTGACCTGTTGGGCGGTTCCTATCTGTATCCATCAGACAATCCCTAATTATATGATCCTTGGACCCGCACTTAAAACATCCCCCTGTCTTTTTCCAACATTCTCCTGGGTGTATCTTTCCACACTGAGCACAAGTGCGGTACTGTCCTCCCACAACAACCTACTGACCCCGCGGCCCATCAACTCTAGGTCTCTTTTGAAAATTCCCGAATGACCCCGAAGACCCATAGCTCCTCTTATTCCTATTCTATCCTCTGTCCCGATTTTGTCTCTCAGTCCGCTTAATTTCTTCAGCTACTCGAGCCTTATCCAGTAAGACTGCAAAGTCTCTTTCCCGATGCGGAGCAATCAACACTCGCAGCTCATCTTTCAAACCATCCTCAAACCTGACACACCACTCATAATCAGTGGCCACAATCCCTCTGGTATACCGGCTTAACCGCAAAAACTCCGCTTCATATTCTGCTACCGACTTACTTCCTTGCACCAGATTCAGAAAAGCCTTTCTCTACGAGTCTATGTAGCTAGCTCCGACATATTTCCCCTCAAACTTAGTCTTAAAATACCCCCAATCCACTCGATCTGTAGGGGTACCCTCTCTGACAGTAAGCCACCACTGGTAGGCCTCATCTCGAAGCAAATAAACAAAGACACCTTTCAACTTCTCCTCGGCGGTCACGATCCAAATCATCCATGATCCTCTCATTGCCTCTAACCAATACTCCGCTACATTCGAGCTACCCTGCATACTCCTCTAAAAACCTCAGCTCCATTTGATCTAAGTCTCTCAGCTACTGACTTTCGAACCTCATTTCCCATACTAGCTCCTGCTACCCGCTCTAAAACTCGCTGCATAGCCTGTGATACTGCATCATCTCCTCCTGTCTGCTCTTGAAATTCCGCCCCTACAACCGGTGGGGTGCCTCATTTTCGGAACCCTGACCAGACCTAACTGGTTCCGACACAGTCATTCTGCCTCTGCAGTGCCCACAGCGGTCACGTTCCCTAGAACTCATGTCTACTGTCACGATTTATCTGTTTTACGAAAATTTTATGCATTAGAATCTTTTCACTTTCTTGTTTAAAGAGGAATTTTATGCAGAGAGTTTTTAATCAGTGGTTTGTCTGTAGAAGTACACATATAACTAGGGTCCGTGTCTCTAGTGTAAAGTTTCCTTAGGCCTATCAGCTAAAGTATCACACATCAGCATACACAATTCAATTAAAAGAACTTACCTGGCGGACCTGGGCCGAGAACTCGGGTGCCATGCTTCCATAAAACCATTTTAACCCAAAAATTTAAAACAAAACCCTTTTTGGCTCAAATTTTGAAAACATTGTGGGCTTCAAAACCCAAGGCCGAGTGTTTAAAACTAGGCTCTGATACCAAGTTGAAACACCCCAAACTCGGCCCACAAGCCCCGACCGGATCTGGTATGCTTCTTGAGTAAAACTTGTTTTTATCATCTTGGAAAATATGTTGATTTCGAAGAAAAATAGATTCCAGTTATGAGCTTGTTGAAAATCATGTCGTTATGTAAGTTTGTATTAAAATGTTATCATAAATTGAAAGTGAAGCGAAATGCCAAATTTTAGAGCTTATTAATGTGCTAAAAACTGTAGGTGTTAGGTGTCAAAACAATCACAGTAGTTTAAGAAAAATATTTATTCGTCGGTTTGATATTGTTCGTATCAAGAGAAAAATTAAAACGCATAAATAAATCTGCTAATAGTGGCCTTATTACAATAAAACATAACCCAAAATAAATCCCGAAATAATAAAAGAAAACGTGATACGTTTAATTAAAAGAAAACCCGAAATGTTGAGTTGAGCATGGCCACCACATAGTCCTCGCTAACCCGGTCCATCTCGCTAAGTATCACCTGAAAAAGATATCCCACGAAGGGTGAGTCAACAGACTCAATGTGTAACGAATACACCAAAACCCAAACGATCATGGTCTTAATCAAACACTTTAACAAAGCCCAAAACATAGCAATTCAGATCATGGCATATTTAATCACATTTATACATAATATGAAATGCAATCCCGAGCCTACCTAGATATCCATCCTCTACACACCACCCGTACTTGCCAATCACATCATGGGGATTACTAAATCGACCCTTCATCCGCTACACACCATCGAAGGCAGTCGCTGTAGTCAACTGCACATCGCCCTTATAATCGTGGCAAGGCCACCAGATAATTGTGACAGAGCCACTGGATGCATAATATGTGACATAAGTCACCAGATACAGAATATGTGACATAAGTCACCGGATAATATGGTAAAAACCGCCAGAACACTTCCCCTTCATTAATATCAACCATATGCCCATGCAACATGCATATTATTCAAATATTATGCAGTGTACCTTACCCCAAAGTCATAACAAATTTCATACATATTTCATATCCATGCTTATAACATCATTAACCGAGTGTTAAGGGGTTAACGTACCTGAATGCACTGTACCATAGAATGGTACCCATAGCCATCATCATTAGTATTTTCACAATTACAGAACACAAATTAACACTATTAATCAATTGGGAAATAATGTAGGGTTACACACCTAAGAACAACGAGAACTACGCTCTCGATCTCACTGACACTTTCACTAGTAGGGACAACAGTGAACTGCTTATCCCTTTCCGACGCTAGCTCACACCCCGATGGCCAATCACGAACAGCAGAAACCAAGCGTCTCTTGAATTTAGGGGTAGGCACTACCCCTTTCCCCCCTTTACTGGTACTCGCATCCATTGAGGAACACTTAATCAGAATACCCGATTAACCATTAAATCAAATCTAAGACGAGACAAAAGCAAATCTTAATTGAATATTCTTACCGAAATAATTCCAAATCCCGAAGGCTTCCACTTAACCTTTGTCGAAACTGCCCCTAAAAGACCATAGTCAAAATCAGCTACCCTACAAAAGAACAACATGGCCTTTGGCCGAATATCAACACCCCTTACATTGCTCGTCTAAATCCCGAAACTATTTTTTGCTACTGAAGTTGTCGAAATCCCTATTTAATAAATGTTAGAATCGGCTTTAATGCATAAAATCTATGAAAATGGCCCTTGGCCGAATACTACATTTGCTTACCTTGGATCTCAAATCCCGAAAGATCACCTCCTACCGTCGGCTACAAAAGAATCTCGGAAGGTCTCCTTCATGGTTTCGGCCAAAGAGATATAGGGGATTAGAGCCTTGATTTTCGACAGTCCAAGAAAGAAATAGAACTGGAAATCAACGTAGAAGAGATCCTTACCGAATAGAGTGACCAAAGGCAAATGGTCCACTAGCTCTAGATGTCGACAAGAGGAGAAAGATGTTTGGTTTTCAGCTTTTAGTGCTCAAGATCAATTAGCTATAGCCTAAAAATACCTTCGGCTTTTGATGATAGAAGGAATCGTGAGAAGAAGGAGAAAGAATGATGGCGTGGTTCGGCTTTGGTGAGAAAGGGAAGAAAATAATGGTGAGAAGAAAAAGAGAGTGATGGTGAGGCTCAAGTTAAGATTCGGCTCTCAACAAAAGAATGGAGAGAGAGAGTGTGAGGCTTTAGAGGTTGCGGCAATGGTGAGCTTTGAGAGAGAGGTTCGACCTAAGCAAAATAAAAGGGAAGAGAAGAGAAGAGAAGAGAACTAGATTCGGCTTACCAATCAAACAAGTAGAAAATGAAAAGAAAACAAATGACCCTAATGGTCTTTTGAAGTTTCGGCCAAGGTGTAACAACTAAGGAAAAGGGTCGGCTTTGGGTGGTTTTGATAATGGAAAAGAAGGGTGAAATCTTAAGGGAGAATGGGGCTGAATTTCGGCAATAGAAGGTGACCGATTGGCACTTTTGGTGGCCTTAAGTATTTCGGCACCTAGCCCCCCTTGCATGACTGAATATACCCCCTTAGAATCCCCATTCTGGCCAACTCTTCTTCCCTCTATCAGCTTCCTTCTTTTTCTCCTCTCCTCTCATTCAAAATAGTTTGAATAAGTCAACACTTATCCTCCCTCCTTAGCCAAATTTTGAATAAATTTGACTCGATATTCCACTCATCCAACCAGAGTCCTTGTGCCGTCCACCACTGCTCCACCTTGCTGCAATATAAAAGCTCCAAATGCTTCCCTTGCTACTCGAACCTAAGCCCTTTACACTCCCTAAGGCGTCACTCCCCTGAGCTCTAAGTGGCACCTCCCTTGCCACTTTACTAGCTCAGTACTTGAGTCTAACTCCATATACAAATTTTCTTAAGGCCTAACTTTCCTAGCTCCCCTTTAAGGCTTAAAATCTAATATTTTTTTTTCTAAGGCTCCTACCTTCAACCCAAGGTTCCCGAAGCCCCCAAATACATACAATAGCACACAACATGCTACCACATACATTCAAGTTAAAAAGCATAACCCCTAAATCTCGGATATTACATTTAGATTATGATAGATTGCCTCGTGTTTTATCTATTTAGATATCCTTTATGCAATACTATTTTAAACTTCTTTCATATAATTATTATCTTTTTTAATTATTTCAAATCGCTTATTTGAAAGTTTCCAAAGATAAGGCAATGTTGGTATGTTTGGGAATCTAGAAAATTATGCCCTAACGTACTGGGTGTAAATTTTCTATTCAACCAGATAGCCACCCTTTTTAATTAAATAATTTGAAGATCAAAGATGATTTCGGAATTAAGGTATAAAGGTGTTATGTCCTAACGTACTGGATGTGACATTTTTATTCTTTCAAAATGAGCTAATCTTGAAGTTCAAAGATTTAATATACATTAGCTTTCTCTAAGAAAACTTCCATTTTATACCATGTTATTAATATGACCTTCAATTAGTGTACATTTCATGATTAACGTTTATGCATTCTATCACCGTTACACCTCACATTCTAACATGCTCTAGTTTAGCAAATGTTTTATTTTATTTGAATGCATTTTAAGCTTAAAATAAGATTTTGTTCTTTCAAAATAAGGCAATGTTTGTGAGTTTTGAAAGTCAGGAAACGATGCCCTAACGTACTGGGTTTCAATTTTCTGTCTAACCTGACAATCAAACACCCTCCTTTAATTGCATGTCTTGAAGATCAAGGATGATCTCAGTGTCGGGGTATAAAGGTGTCATGTCCTAACGTACTGGATGTGATATTTTTTTTATTTACTTCGAAACAAGTTAATCTTGAAATTCAAATTCAACATCGATTACTTTTCCTTAGAAAATTCATAACCTTTCCAAATTTTCAACACAAAGGACGTTAATTAATCAATTTGGTACCAATTTTGGGCGTGATGAGGGTGCTAACCCTTCCTCGTACGTAATCGACTTCCGAACCCATTTTCAAATTTTCGTAGGCAAAAAAAAAAATTGTTTTAGTAAATCAAAATGTTTTACTAAAACAAAGGTGATCCGATCACACCTAATAAAGATCGGTGGCGACTCCTATTCTTCATTTTCAAAACCTAAGTTGATTCCCATTTTTTTCAAAAAATGGTTACGACAGCTTGGTGACTCCACTAGGGATTTTGAGAGTCAGGCCATAAATTAATTGATTTTTGTCCTTTTGATTGAAAATTTGGAAAATTATTTTGAAAAAATCATGTTTCTTTTTGATGCATTTGCTTGTGCTATAGTGTCGAGTCTCGTGAAATACTTTTGCATTGCATTGCATGACCATTGCGGTCACACCTTTAAGTGGGAGTAAGAAACTAAGCTTTTGTGAGGTCTTCACCTCCGCATGGGCTAGTGGATTGCTTCCGGGATACTCCCGTACCTATGTGCTTCGTGAGGTTTTCACCTCCGCATGGCCATAGGGAAATGTATCCCCCTGAACTGAACTCGATCCATATGAGCCTATAATGGGTGAGGATTGAGGAATATGCTGCTTCAGGTACCCCTTTTTAGAACCGAACCAAATATAGTAAACCCGAGAAGCCTACCCTAGATAGAATGCCGAACCTTTAATGGTTACTTAGATGAGTATTTGATAACATTTTACCTGTTCTGATTTTTTTTATACGATACTGACTCATTTCGATTGGCTTGTTATCTGCATAACATTTTACATTAAAGAGGCGTCGATTCCTGTTCGGTTGCTAAGATAGAAGATTTACCATGGAAAATGAATTTCTTGCTAAGGTAGAGGACAATGCTGCTGTTCGTGCATGGTCAGAAGGATTGCAAGTGGAAAAGGAGGACAGTCTAGTTAAAGGATATGTCTCTAAGTCGTACGATTACACCCGCATTAATGTAGCACAAAATGAGCTTCAAGAATTAAGGGGTATTTGAACTCATTGGGAGGATGGTACTAAACAGATGTTCTGTAGCAATTATGGCGATATCTCTCATTTGCTTGATGTCAGAGTAGATCAACACTTATTTCAGGCTATGGTTCAGTTTTAGAATTCAGCATATAGTTGTTTCACCTTTGGGAGCATAGATCTGGTACCTACTATAGAAGAGTACACTACTTTGTTTCGTTGTCCGGGGATCCAAGCTGATAAAGTTTATACTAGGATTGCTAATGTTCTGTCCTTCATGAAAAAATTGATGAGTATCACTGGGATGAGCGAGCAGTGGGTTTTGGCTCGGATACAGCAAAAGGGCGAGGAAGATGCATTCCTTGGGAAAATTTAAGGGACATAATTTCTACACACCCCGATGTGAAGAGGAGGGTGGACATCTTTGCTTTGAGCGTCTACGGATTAGTCATTTTCCCCAGAGTCTTAAGGCACATAAACAAAGCAATGGCAGATTTGTTTGATCGATTGAATAAGCAAGTTGCACCAGTTCCCGCGATTCTTGCTAAGACCTTTAGGTCTTTAAGTGCATGTCGAAAAGTCAAAGAAGGTAGGTTTATTGGGTGTGCACAGTTATTGATAGTATGGTTTCATGGTCACTTTTGGAAGATAGATAAGGTTTCTTACTGGCCGGATTGTGAGAATTATTCACCTTTAGAAAAGGAAGTGGCTGCACCGAGACGGGAGGATATGTCAGAAGAAAGATGGATAATAGTCTTGTAGAATCTTCAAGAAGATGAGGTCATGTGGAGAGCTCCTTGGATGGTGCCCGACGAGATACTGTACAGATGCGAGGATTTTAATTGGGTCCCTTTACCGGGAATATGGGGAGCCATTAGGTATGCTCCGCTACTTGCGGCAAGACAGTATAAGTCTAGGCAGCTTATAATGGTAACGCACGTATTGGCTCAAAGTGAATTTTCTTATAAAGTGGAAAATTACAAGAAAAAGAGTCGGGAGATTGCCGATGCTTGGATACGACCTCGTCGGATGAAAGGAATAAGCATGTGCAAAATGGTGATCATTGAGTATAAAGCATGGTTGAGTAAAAGAATCAACGATAATATCCCGGGACCAAGTTCAGACAATGCTCAGTCTATGGAGGAACGTTTGCAAATGATACCAACAGAGTTAGAAATTATAAAGCAAGATTTTGTAAAGCAGAGTTCAGAGCTCAAGAAAAAAATTGAGCAGTTGGAGGAGGAGAAGATGCTTTTGAAATTGGATGTAGAGATACAGAAATCAGAAGCAGAGAAAATAAGAAAAGGGAAGAGCAAAGCTGAAGAAGAGCTAGATAGCCTAAAGAGGGACTACAAAAAGATGCGTCTCTCAATGAGAACTGCGGGGCTAGGAAAGACTTCAAGTCAATGGCGACAAGAATTACAAGAAGAAAGAGCTAAGACTGAGCAATAGGAAAGGAAATTTCAAGAAATAAAAGCTCAGAAGGAGATCCTGGAAAGGCATGTGTCAGAAGGCCAAAACGAAAGAAATGAATTGAAGTCTAGAGTGGTGGAGTTGGAAAGGTCCCTTAATTATTATTGAAACCGTAACTCAGTAATAGAATTAAAAGCAAGTTTGAGTAGAATTGAAGAAATGGAAAAGAAGACCGAAGAGTTAGAAATGGCACTGCAGGATTGTCAGAATTATATTGGGTACTTGAAAGAGAGTAAGGAGCAACAGAAGGAGGAGTTACATAATGCCCAGAAGCAAATTGAAAATAAGGACTATTTCATGAGAAAGGCCATAAATCAGATTCGAGAGGTGGCCGAACACTTGCAAATTTTGGCAGTAGAAGCGGAGGTATTAAGCGTGCTACACATACAAGCCAAGGACAAGAGTTGGCTTCGTTACTCCGAAAGATTAGAGCTCTGGGCGCTAAGGCTAAACCATATCTGTAATCTATTTTATGTAAAGAGTTTTGTTTTCTAATAAAGTTTTCTATGGGGAATTGAATCAGAGTTGACACCTTTTTGCATTCATAACATGCATTTGCATTGTATTACATGCAGTAGTATCATATCACCGTAATCATTTACTGAGGCTAAAATCGTATAATCCATAGTTGTGACACTACGAACTTGGAATCACGTTATCCTTATAGGACACGTCTAAGAGCTAAAGCTATGGATGCTGAACTCCATGAAAGAATCGAAAAAATGGAAAGGATCCAAAGAGAGTTGCAAGAGCAGTTGACCAAGTCGCAGCAAGAAGTAAGGGATCTGATGGTAAGATCCCGAGAGGAATCACTCGAGCAAAAGGATCAAATGGCCAAAATGATGGAGATGATGGCAGCTCTGGTCAAAGGAAAAGGACCCGCGCAGAGTCCTGATATTACAGAACCCCATTCAAGAGTTAATCAGGATACGCTCTGTCCCTCAGGATTCACTCCACCCCACGCCCATGCAACGTAAAGAGGATATCCTCAAGGGGAACCGGTAGGCCTAGAGCAACGACCTGCACCACCTGCTCATCTAGGGTAGGGTATGTTTATATCAAACTCCATAGATAATTCTGCTAATCCAATGGTTCCGGATTTGGATGATCCGGTAGAAATAGCCAGGTTGAAAGTAGATGAGCGTGATGCTCAGGACAAGTATAAGAGTCTGGGAGAAAGACTCAAGGCGATAGAAGGTACTGAAGTCTTCTCGGCACTGAGTGCCAAATAGCTCAGTTTTGTCCCCGATCTGGTTCTGCCTCCGAAATTTAAAGTGCCAGATTTTGAAAAATACGATGGAACAAGATGTCCAAAGGCACATCTTATCACGTTTTGTCGGAAGATGGCTGGTTATGTGAATGAAGACAAATTGCTAATACACTGTTTTCAAGATAGCTTGATCGAATTAGCCCTCCGATGGTATAATCAACTTAGCAGAGAGAGGATCCGATCATGGAAGGACCTAGCATCAGCATTTTGTGAACAATACAAGCATGTCTTCGACATGGTGCCTGATCGACTAACGCTGCAGATGGTGGAAAAGAAGCCAACAGAGACTTTTAGACAATACGCTCAAAGATGGAGGGATATCTCGGCCCAAGTAGAACCCCCACTGACTAAAACTGAGATAACGGTCCTCTTTATCAACACTTTGAAAGCACCATTTTATGACAAGCTGTTGGGAAACGCCACAAAAAACTTCGCTGATATCGTAATGTCTGGGGAACTCATTGAAAATGGCATCAAGAGTGGAAGGATGGAAGGTCCCGAGAGTTCAAAAAGGCCAGTACCTCTAAAGAAAAAAGAGCCTGAAACCCATATGGTGGGGACGCCACTATGCTTCTAATCCGTACCCAACCCAACCACGACCTCAATTTTGCCTATCTCCAAACTTCTATTTTCATCCTCAAAACCCTTACTATCAAACAGCTTCTCCTTACCCCATCTACGCCACTGATAACCAAAGACCATTCACTACATTTCCGCCAAGTACTACGCCTGCTCAAAGTCAGCCCAAAAATGAACAAAGACCGACAAAACCCAATCCTGAAAAACTTCAATTCGCCCCTATTCCTATGTCGTATGGAGAGCTGTGCCCGAAATTACTAGAAAAACAATTAATTTCCCCACATTAGATGGCACCCCTGAAACCTCCATACCCAAAATGGTACGATCCTAATGCTAGTTGCATGTACCATGCTGGAAACCAGGGACATTCTACAGAAAATTGTCTAGCCTTTAAGAAAAGGGTTCAAGGTCTTATTGATGCAGGCATTTTACGATTTGATGGTGTTAGTAACATGGCTGGAATTCCTCTCCCCAATCATACTGAAAGGAACGTGAGCGTGGTGACCCAGGAAGACGGGTGGCGAGCCAAAAGTTGTGTTTCCGAGATAAGGACACCTTTATGGAAGATATGGTAAATAATGAGCGAGAAGGGTTTGTTCTGTCCACTCAACAGAAGCTTCAAGGAAGAAAGTACAAAAGGTCAAAGTTTTTGTATCTTCCATGGCGTAGAAGGGCATAACATCCAGTCTTATGGGGAACTCAAAAAATTACTCCAAGACATGATGAACAAGAAGGAGGTCGAGATCTACAATAAGATGGAAAAGGACGATGAAGGAGAGATATGCACTTCTGATGGTCAATCATTAGGTTCCCCTTATAGCGTTGACCGACCTTTGGTGATCTACTACGAGGCAAAAAAGGAAGAAGTGAAACCAAAGATGATAATTCAAGTACCTTCTCCTTTCCCTTACAAGGACAGCAAGGCGGTGCCATGGAAATACGATGTCAACATTACCATACCCGAAGCTACAACTGGAAGTGTTAGCGAGGTGTGGCATTTTACCCGCAGCGGGAGATGTTATTCTCCTGAAGTGGTAGAACCAAAGAAGAAAGCCATTGATGCGAATCGGAAAGGAAAGGCACCAATGCATGATGCTGAGGTCGAAATTGGAACTCCATCTGAACAGGAAATTAAAAGACCCGTGAATGAGGATGAAGCACATGAATTCTTAAAGCTTATCAAGCATAGTGAATATAACATCGTGGAGCAGTTGAACAAGCAACTGGCAAGAATCTCAGTGTTATCTCTACTGTTGAGTTCGGAACCACATCGAAACGCTTTATTGAAAGTGTTAAACCAAGCGTATATGCCGAGCAATGTACTCGTCGAAAAGCTTGATAGGTGGGTGAACAATTTAAATGCGGATAATCTCATCTCTTTCAGTGATGACGAAATACCACCAAATGGTAGGGGCTCGGTAAAAGCATTGCACATCACAACCGGTTGCAAGGGCTACATAATACCGAATGCACTTATTGACAAAGGGTCTGCGCTCAACGTCATGCCTTTGGCTACACTTTCTAGGATGCCAGTTGATATGTCTTACCTAAGGCCTTGTCATTCCACAGTAAGGGCGTTTGATGGGACACGACGAGAGGTCATGGGAAAGATTGAAATTCCTCTAGAAGTGGGTCCATGTACGTATGATATTGAGTTCCAGGTCATGGACATCGCACCTTCGTATAATTTTCTCTTAGGGAGGCCTTGGATCCATTCCGCCGGGGCAGTTCCTTCATCTCTCCATCAAAAGGTCAAGTTTGTCATGGATAACCGTTTGATCACGGTCGTTGGTGAAGAATACATTGTTGCATCCATCTCTACTGACGCCCCTTACATTGAAATAAATAAAGATGCAGTAGAATGTTCCTTCCATTCCTTCGAATTTATCAATGCTGCATTTGTCGCTGAAGAAAGCAAAGCCCCCACGCCTAAATTGTCAAGGAATACCAAGATGGGAATCAAGTCGATTGTGGAAAAGGAGCCCAGCTGCGAAGAAAGAAAGGTTTGGGAGATGTCGCAAGGGATAGCCGAGCACTTAAGCCGCATACATCACAAGGCTCGATACGGTTTAGGATTGAAGCGAGATGTACGACAAAGAAGAAAACAGTTGCAAAAAGATCAAGAAAGGAGGATCGTGAGAGCCTCAGGTCGGGAATTGGAATGGGAGCCCATAACGTATCCTCCTTTGTCAAAAATATTTACATCTGTAGGAATGATGTATCCAGGGAGAGATGATTCACGAAGCATGTTGTTATTGGTTGAAAGGGGTCTGCAGAACGTCAGTATAAATGTTATTGACAAAAGAGATGATGCAATTAAAGATGTTTCAATGATACGCCCTTGTCCTCCTGGATGCATTTTGAACAATTGGACTGTTGTGGATCTTCTTGTAGTTTCTAAGTCCTCTCCAGAGTAATGCTCAATGTTAACTCTCCTTTTTATGGGCCCCTAAGTAATAGTGGGATCCTTTTGTAAGAACTAATGTTGGATCTTCATCATTTAAATGAACATTAATGGAGATGCATTTTGTCATAGTCCTTTCATTCTCGTTAACTTCATAATTGCTCCCTCTTCTTACAGTCTTTCCTTACATAAACCTCATATCATGCCATAGAATTATGTTTGTGGGTTCCAATACCTTGATGCTCCTCTATAGTTTTCTTTTCCTTTCACCTTTCAGGTGCTCAGATATCAACGACGTGAACGATCCCATTACAAGTCCTAAAATCAATTTCGAGAAAGCTATTTGTTTAGGAGAATACGAAGCTGAGGAAAATGCTGAAAATTGTGTCTCATCCCTTGACTTACTAAGAATGATAGAACAAGAAGATAAACAGATTCTGCCCTATCAAGAATCCGTTGAGACAGTAAATTTGGGAAGTGAAGAAAAGAAGCAATAAGTGAAGATTGGGACCTCCATTTTAGAGAATACCAGACATGACTTGATAGCCTTGCTTCATGAGCACAAAGATGTATTTGCATGGTCGTATCAGGACATGTCAGGTTTGAACAAGAACGTAGCGGTCTATAGACTCCCACTGAAACCAGAATGCAAACCTATTCAACAGAAGTTAAGACGAATGAGGCCTGAAATGCTTTTAAAGATAAAAGAAGAAGTCAAGAAACAATTTGATGCTGGCTTCCTACAAGTCTCTAAATATCCAGAATGGGTGGCTAATATAGTCCCGGTGCTGAAGAAAGACGGTAAGGTGCGAATGTGCATAGATTATCGCGATTTGAATCGAGCAAGCCCTAAAGATAATTTCCCCTTGCCACACATCGATACGTTGGTGGATAACACGGCAAAACATTCGTTATTCTCCTTTATGGATGGATTTTCGGGTTATAATCAAATAAAGATGGCTCTCGAGGATATGGTGAAAACTACATTCGTGACGATGTGGGGAACATTCTGCTACAAAGTGATGCCATTTGGATTAAACAATGCCGGGGCAACATATCAGAGAGCTATGGTGACATTGTTCCATGACATGATGCATAAAGAAATAGAAGTCTACGTCGATGATATGATCGCCAAATATCGGAGGGGAAGAGAGCATGTTGGGAACCTCAAGAAATTGTTTGAAAGACTGAGGAAGTTTCGGCTGAAACTTAATCTAGCTAAATGTACGTTTAGGGCTACCTCGGGAAAATTACTAAGCTTCATCGTCAGTGAGAGAGGTATTGAAGTTGATCCAGATAAGATAAAAGCCATACAAGAACTACCGCCTCCGCGCACATAAAAGGAAGTCAGAAGATTTTTAGGGAGGTTGAATTACATCGCTCGATTCATTGCTCAACTCACCAACCAGTGTGACCCGATTTTTTGACTCCTTTGAAAACACAATCTTAGAGAATGGAACGAGGAAAATGGGCACCGAATTGGGAAGGACCATATGTCGTAAAGAAGGCCTTCTTGGGTGGAGCTTTGATTCTCACTGAGATGGATGGGAAAGAGGTACCAAATCCAGTGAACTCAGATGCCGTGAAGATGTACTACGCCTGAAAAAAAAAGAGAAAAGAAAAATCACCATGACGAAAACCCGAAAGGGGCGTCTTGATAAAAAAAATCAAGATGAAAACCCGAAAAGGGCGTCTTGATAAACAAAAGATATTAGGATGAAAACCTGAAAGGGCGTCCTAATGAAGGGATTCGGACATAAGGAGCAAGATGATTTGAACAGAGAGTTAAATGGCGAGATTATGATATTTAAAGCGGACTCAAAAGCTCAAAATCTTCTACACAAGAAGCTTTGCTCAAAAAGATCTAGGATGAAGAAACGCGGAAAAGCTCAGGCGTTAGATATCTAGAGCATTTGCGACAATTGAACCTACTTTCCTTTCTATAACATTTCCTTTATTAAATTGTCCCTTGTCAATTTTCTTTGCTTGTCACTTTTGAAATAAATATGGGTGTGAGGTATCCCTTTCATACCTACTTTGTCGTTCATGTTTGGTTCAGTTAAATGATAAATGGTGAAATGACATACTTTAAACAAAAGGACTGTTGAGCATTACCTAGATGAAAATTTGGTAAGCACAAGAGCCTCAAAGCAAGGACAAAGTTCAATAGGGGCCAAAAGGGTGATATACGAGAAACGCAGATTACTCGTAAAACTTGAGGACGAGTACAAAACCTGAAAGAAAAGTCAAGAATCGAAGCAATGAATACAGATCATCATGAAAGTCATAAAGAGATACATGACAAACAAGCCCAGGGCGCATGGCATAATCATGTAGGCATAAAAGCATTTAAGACAAACACGTGCATATCATGATAACATCAAGCATGACACATACAGGTACACCAATAAAGCGAGAAATTTTGATGATAGTTGTACCAAAGCAAGGAAAAAGAAGACATCCGAGTTCCACCAGATGATATGTTTTTAAATTCTGATTGTAAAAAAAAATCAACTCATAATACGAGAGGTGAGTTGAGCCTCAGGTCATATGCTGAGGTGTTTTTCAATTTTTATTTTCCAAATATCAACTCATAATACGAGAGGTGAGTTAAGCCTCAGGTCACACGCTGAGGTGTTTTTCAGTTTCTATTCAAAATATCAACTCATAATACGAGAGGTGAGTTGAGCCTCAGGTCACGCCCTGAGGTGTTTTTCAATTTCTGTTCAAAATATCAACTCATAATACAAGAGGTGAGTTGAGCCTCAGGTCACACGCTGAGGTGTTTTTCAATTTCTGTTCAAATATCAACTCATAATACGAGAGGTGAGTTGAACCTCAGGTCACACGCTGAGGTGTTTTTCAATTTCTATTCAAAATATCAACTCATAATACGAGAGGTGAGTTGAGCCTCAGGTCACACGCTGAGGTGTTTTTCAATTTTTATTTCTCAAATATCAACTCATAATACGAGAGGTGAGTTGAGCCTCAGGTCACACGCTGAGGTGTTTTTTCAATTTTTATTTTTCAAATATCAACTCATAACACAAGAGGTGAGTTGAGCCTCAGGTCACACCCTGAGGTGTTTTTCGATTTCTGTTCAAAATATCAACTCATAATACGAGAGGTGAGTTGAGCCTCAGGTCACACGCTGAGGTGTTTTTCAATTTTTATTTTTCAAAAATCAACTCATAATACGAGAGGTGAGTTGAGCCTCAGGTCACATATAGAGGTATTTTTAACTTCTGTCTTTCAATTTATGTTTTCCAATTTCTTTAAAAAAAAGGTCAACTCATATTGCGAGAATAAGAAAGCAGTTTGAAAAGTTTAGCTTTATTTCATCGAAGTCCTAGTGGAGCAATTAGTAGATCGAAGCTACAAATCTCTTTGTGTCGTGAAGTCACATTGGAGCAAGTTAAAAATAAACAAATCTCACCCCTTTGAAGATTGAGGAAAAGCAAAGATCATGTCTCGCAGAAGCAGCGGTGGAGTGAATCAAAGCAACAGGTTACAGTAGAGTTTGAAGATGTTTGAGGAAGACGAGGACCAATAAGTCAAGGCTTGGCCAAGACCAGGCAAAATTGGTTCTTCTATTATCTTTGCTCTATTCTCGTTTCACGACAATGAGCAAAGCGGGGCAGCTATAATAACCAATTTTGGCCCGGGCCCGTCAGAAGCAACAGAGGCCCATCAAGTAATAAAACAAAAAAAAATAGAAATGAAAGAGGCCGAATAAAATCAGTAAAAATGGCCCAAAACCCACTGAATCAATCCAAACCTGGGGCCCATTAAAAAACCCAACAAAAATAGAGCAGTCCAAATGTCCAATTACAAGCTCAAAATTAAGCCCAATAACCTAGCCCAATCAACTAAACCAAAAAAGACTAAGCCCATAACATTTTCAAAAAAAAAACGAAAGGACTTTAGCCACTAAGTGCCTCGTTCGCTGCTCCTCACGCGTCTGATCTGCCACTACACATGCCTCGGTCTCGCACGCCTCTGACACCTCTCGCACCCGCACGCTGTGCCCATCACTTGCAAAGAAACACAGCCAACGAGAAAGAAAATGACAAAAGAGATGAACAGATTAAAAATGAGTTGAAACTGAAACCCATACCTTTGTAATCGGGTTATAAGAACTCCGACACTTTGAATTTCAGGGGGGTTCCCTTTCCTTTTTTTCACGAGCAATTCAAGAACTATCATGCATTCAGAAATCGAAAACAAGGATATAAATTTCAAAAGGTTGATTTCATTTTCTTTTCTGGTTATTTACTATTATGTCTTTTGTTTTTATTCATTTATTTCCACCATTTTTTTATTTCGTTAGTTTCCTTTTTTTGTTCTCAAAAAAAAAAAAACGAGAGAAAAAAATGGGGGGACCTCACCGGAATCGTTCCGTGGCCTCATCGTCGGAGGTCTCTCCTTTACCTGTAAGAGCGGGCTTGCCATTGGGGCAAGAATCACATCTCCAGGCGTAGTTGGCCGCCAGATCTGGAGGCGGTGCGACGGTGGCAGGCAAATGTGCCAGAGGTGAAGCCCACTCGTCGGGCAAGAGGAGAGAAAGCTAGAGAGTTTTTTTTTTTTTTTTGAAGTTTAAGAGTCTGCAAAATAAAAAATAAAAAAATTAGGCTTTTAAGAGAACCCGAACGACCCGACCCATTCAGCAGAGGATCAGCGTGTTAGTCCCTAAAAAGGGATAATTGCTCGTTGGGTCCTTTCCTTTTTACAGCTCTGTTCGATCAAATCCTGTTTTGCTTTTTGCTTTTTAAATTTCGCCCATGAGCTTTACGTACATTTTAATTGAATCCACTTTTAAACTCTGCGCTTAGAGGCACGGAATAATTGCGTGTTTGGTCCATGATTGTTCGCGCACATCGCATTTTAATCCTTAATCTTATCTAGTTAATTTTGTTTATTTTTAAATTGCCATTTTAAATTTCTTTTTATTTCGATTGAGTATAGCTTCTGTTCTTTTTGTTCTTAGAAATTGTTTTAATAAACTGTCCTGAATTATTTTATTGGTTTTTCAACGTTTTAATTTGTTTATATTTTAAATGTTTGATTCTAAATTCATCTATTATACATTTCTTTATTTTAATGACTTAATATAAGTAACCTCATATATTGTACGTACATAGTTTTTGATAAAATTATCTTTATTCTATGCGTATATTATTAATTCTATATTATTTCATGTACGTATATATTTCCTTTCAAATTTATTTATAATTATTATTATTATCGTTTTGTTACGTTCAAACTATTATGTATAGTTTATTTCTTACAAAGATCTTATCTTATATTTTTTTGTTTGTTTCAAATGCTTTCATGTATAAATTATTCTCATATTTATATGTATAATTACATATTTAGATTATGATAGATTGCCTCGTGTTTTACCTATTTAGATATCCTTTATGCAATACTATTTTAAACTTCTTTCATATAATTATTATCTTTTTTAATTATTTCAAATCACTTATTTGAAAATTTCCAAAGATAAGGCAATGTTTGTGTGTTTGGGAATCTAGAAACTTATGCCCTAACGTACTGGGTGTAAATTTTCTATTCAACCAGATAACCAAATACCCTTTTTAATTAAATAATTTGAATATCAAAGATGATTTCGGAATTGAGGTATAAAGGTGTTATGTCCTAATGTACTGGAGGTGACATTTTTATTCTTTCAAAACGAGCTAATCTTGAAGTTCAAAGATTTAATATAAATTAGCTTTTTCTAAGAAAACTTCCATTTTATAGCATGTTATTAGTATGACCTTCGATTAGTGTACATTTCATGATTAACGTTTATGCATTCTATCATCGTTACACCTCACATTCTAACATGCTCTAGTTTAGCAAATGTTTTATTTTATTTGAATGCATTTTAAGCTTAAAATAAGATTTTGTTCTTTTGAAATAAGGCAATGTTTATGCGTTTCGAAAGTCAGGAAACGATGCCCTAACGTACTGGGTGTCAATTTTCTGTCCAACCCGACAATCAAACACCCTTCTTTAATTGCATGTCTTGAAGATCAAGGATGATCTCAGTGTCGGGGTATAAAGGTGTCATGTCCTAACGTATTGGATGTGATATTTTTTTTATTTACTTCGAAATGAGTTAATCTTGAAATTCAAATTCAACATCGATTACTTTTCCTTAGAAAATTCATAACCTTTCCAAATTTTCAACACAAAGGACGTTAATTAATCAATTTGGTACCAATTTTGGGCGTGATGAGGGTGCTAACCCTTCCTCATACGTAATCGACTTCCAAACCCATTTTCAAATTTTTGTAGGTAAAAAAAAAAGACATTGTTTTAGTAAATCAAAATGTTTTATTAAAAGAAAGGTGATCCGAGCACACCTAATAAAGATCGGTGACGACTCTTATTCTTCCATTTCAAAACCTAAGTCGATTCTCGTTTTTTTCAAAAAATGGTTACGACAATCTCATATGCTACCATTCTAACAACATTTCTATCCAAAATGTACCTAGCTGAAAATTAAAACTTAAACCAATTTAACGTATGTTACCATTTGCAAATTTCAACCATTTCAACTATTTTATATTAATCACATGTATGCATTTAACAATTCTTATACTTGGACTCAAAATAATATTACCAATTCAAGATTTCAAAATGACCATTACATTACAAAACTGACCCAATCCTTAGGTACATGCCATTTATCGAAACATAGGGAGACTATACAAACATTGTTGAGTCAAAAGTCGCGATTCAGATGTTGGATCACTCTTTGAGTTTTTGAGATCTACTATTACATGTGCACAAAATAAAAAAAATCATACGTTCAGTGATAAAGCTTAGTGGTACTTTCATGATTCAAGACAATAAAGGATTAACATTTTCATGTTATGAATACAACAACACATGATCTAATTTAAACCATTCAAGTCTCGTGAATCAAGTTTATGCACTAATCAATTTAACCAAGTTTCTATACACATATCATGTAACACTTGTAACATCCCAAACCCGGCCCAAACATTACGGCCGAATTTGGTTTGTTACGGAGGAAAACATTTTGTCAAATTCCTTTAAACCGGTTTAAGTTTTGTTGAAAACTCTTCATTTTCAATTTTCGTGCTAAAACCGTACTTAGCTTATTTCAAATTATTTGTTAAGTCACATTGTTGTAGATTTCAAATGTGCCCAATGGCACGATAAAACATTTGCGATTAAATTTTAGAAAACATGTGTACTTAATTTAATGTTAAGAAATAGTTTAAATAAATTAATCCAAAACATAGAATAATAAAAATATATCTAGGAGGCCTTATTACAACTTAATTAAAATAAAACCAACATTCAAATAAAATAAAACAAAATCCAAGTTCATCTAATTAAAATTTCCACTGCATGGCCACCTCGAGTCCATCCGGCTCTATCTCCGCGATCTACTCATCTGCAAAATGTTAAGGGAAGGGGTGAGTCACCAAGACTCAGTGTGTAAATCCCCCACCCGGAAAATACATCTCATACACAATTCATTAATAAACATGCTCACGCAACCCAACTAGCCATCCATACTCCTTTTCTACCCCGTGTGGTCAAAACCACTGATGACTTAAAGTCACAATAATCTGATGGGGCCAACCCATCTTGTGGTCAAAACCACTGATGACCATAGGTCACAATATATCAAACGTGGTCAAAACCACTGGTGGTACCAAACCACTGGGACTTAGTCGCAAATAATCAATCGTTGTGGTCAAAACCACTGATGACCATAGGTCACAAATAGTCTGATGGGGCCAACCCATCTTGTGGTCAAAACCATTGACGACAGTCCATAGTTCATCCCCCTCCTCTCATCAATCCCACCATCACATACTTTTATAACAATTTTCATAAATCATACCGTAGCATTTAATCATCATGTGATGGCATGCAAATCATATATCAAAAATCACCAGTTAGAGGACTTACCCGGAATCCATGTTTAAGCCCACAAGCATATCATAGATCACTACTAAAATTTATACTCAAGACAATAATATAGCAAGTTTATTAATAAAGTGTGTAAAGAGTTTACACACCTGTTTCTACCGGAATTCCTAGATCCCGAAGATCCGATCTACGTCGCTAGATCTCTTATCCTTACAAATGATTTGGTTTCCTACCAAATCTCGAGCCAAGCGATGGTTCACCTCCGACAATCGGCCATACCTTAAGACACAAAATAGTTAACCACCAAGCCTTCGGCTTAACGAATACCTAAAGGAAAAAGATTACTAAATCAAGTCCTTACCACCACTTACCTCCCTTTTAAACCGATTAGGGAAGAAGAGAGCTCCCTTTTCTTTGATGTTCGGCCAAAACTACAGCAAATAGGGAGGAGAAGATTCGGCTAAAGAGATGCTAGAATTTTGAATAATTTTGGGCAGTTTGTCTAAGGGAATTTTGGCAGCAAGATGGTAGGGGTTCGACTAATGGAGGAAGAAAAGAAAAAGAAAATATGTAGGGGAAATCAATGATGATTTTTTGCTAAGTAAAAGAGGAAGATGCAGGAAAATTTTGAAGGATTTCCTAGGGAAATTAAATCAGTGATGAGAAGGAAAAAGAAGAAGAAATAGTTGCTGGAATTTTTTTTTTTAGGCACTTGTTGCTGTACAAAAATCAATTTTGAACAGCCCCCCAAGGAGTCCCAATGCTGGCCAATTCCTCCCTTTTAGGTGATAAATTCCAGCTTTTATTTATCACAAAACAAAGCAAAATTATCCTACATTTAATCCCTTATTCACCTTCAACAATTAATAACAATTAAACTACTAATAATCCCCCCTTCCAGCCAAATTTTTGCAAAAATAAAACCTTATCTTTATCAATTTAAAGAGTCCACATTCATGCCAATTTCCACCCATGCACGCCAGCAGCAAAAGAAAAGAAATTAAAGACCAAACTGCTGCTATGCTGGCTCGAACCAGTGACCTCAAGCAGCAGCCCCCCTTTTCACGCCTTAAGCCACTCTTCCCTTTGGACTTTCATGACATAAAGCCACCTTTTAATTATAAGCCTTCTTCCTGGCCCTTACTCCTTCAACGCCAAAGCCCAAAAATAAAACTCCTTGCGTCCCTTGCATTTCGAACCCGAGACCTTCATGCCAACACCCTTAAGTGGCGCCCCAAGCCACTCCGCCCACATGCCTTTCATGTCAATAAGCCCCCCTGATTTAATTATAAGGCCTTCCTAGGCCAAAAAGCCCACAAGGAAAAAAACATTTCCCCCTTGTTCCTGCCGAGGCTCGAACCCAAGACCCCCTTGGACGCCACCTCTAAGGCACCTAAGTGGCACATGAAGGCCACTTAGCCATGCTGTTCTTTGTGTCACGTTTCGCCCAAAATTTTATTTAAGCCCTAACTTCTCCTAGCTCCTTTCTTTTAAGCCTTAAAAAGAAATTTTTAACACTAAGTCAGGCCTAGCTCGGGTTTAAATCTAAATCTTAAAACATGCGAAATAAATCATAGTATTTATTTCTTCAAGCACACACACACATGGGAAAAAATAATTAAATTTTAAACAACCTCTGATTCAGGATGTTACAATTCTACCCCCTTAAAATAATTTCGTCCTTGAAATTACTTACTATCGTCCAATCATGCATCCTTAACTCATCACACTACGCTATTGCTGCGTAACTCTGATCTTAAAGAACTATCATACTTCCTAGAACATTCCCTACATTCATAATCCAAGTTCCATACACTTTACGAGCAACATAAGAATGAAATAACGTAACCACAACCAAGACAATTGAGGGTATTTCAGAAATAAGAAACTTACCCGTTGTCATGTATGGCACATCTTCCTCCTCGCGACGGCCAACTGCATAAACCAACCTTGGTTGCCTCGCCTCTGCACCTTCAGCACCTCGGCCACGCCCGTTACCATTATCATTACCTCTAGCTGCACCTCGACCCCTCTGTGGTGGTCCTTCATTTCTAACCTGAGCACGGTTCTGACCCTCTGGTTAATTCTTAGCTAACTTCCGAGGACAATCCCTTACACGGTGATCGAACGATCCACACTCAAAGCACCCTCGATTACCACTCCAACACCCCCTTGTGAGGCTTGCCACACCGAGCACATTGTGGCGGCCATTGGGTATTGGCAGCAGCAGGCCTAGCAGCTTGATCTGACCCACCAAACCTTGCCCTCTTCTGTGAACCTTCAACAAACCACAAGACCCAAAATTCCTTTTATCCTTACTCTTGTCTCGATTCCGCCTAACGATCTGTCTTACCTCTTGACAGAACCTTTGATTTCTCTACTGGGACAAATAACTCCCGCTCTGTTGTGGAGCTATCATCATCCTCAGCTCATCTCTCAGCCCATCCTCGAATCTAACATAGCGTTCATGCTCGGTACCCATAATACCACGAGCATACCTACTCAACCGGAGGAATTCGGCCTCATATTCTGCCACTGTCTTATTGCCTTGAACTAGGTTCAAGAAAGCCTTCCGCTGTGCATCTACGTAGCTAGTTCCGATATACTTCTTTTGATAGGCATCCTTGAAAAATTCCCAGGTGAGGTTTTTACGCCACTGCTTCCATCCCTTACAGTGAGCCACCACTGATATGACTCATCCTGAAGCAAAGAAATTATACCCTTTAATTTCTCCCCAGCTGTAAAATCTATGTCATCCATGATCCTTTCAGTTGCTTCCAACCAAGACTCGCGCGACTTTGGGTGCCACTCCGAAACTCCCCTAAATACTTCGCTCAGTTAGCCCGAGTTGTTCAACCACCGATTTACGGGCTCCTCGCACCACGCCAAACCTCGGAACTTCGTTCCAATACTCGTAATACAGCTTGAGATACGACATCATTACCACCCGTCTGATCTTGAAATTCAGTTTCACCACGGCAGCAGATCCAGCACCTCATTTCGGACCGTGACTGGACCTTGCTTGGCTCGACAAGGTCATCCTACCCTACCCGCGCCCGCGCGGCGGGCGTCCACGACCTCTTGAACTCATTCTAACGATTGCGTTTAACTGCTTAAGAATTTTATGCATTGGTACTTGTTTCACTTTAATTATCCGCGAAGAAATTTTATGAGAGAGTTTTAATAGGGATTCTTTCGAGCAATCAAAGTTTTAAGTCTTCTATCCTAGTTCACACAGAAGAGCACATCTATACATTCATTCCCTAATACCTTCCATACCTATTCACTCTTCGGACATTTCTGTCCGTTTCTATCCCAGGGGTATTTTCATCATTTTCCTACAGGGGTATTTTAGTAATAAATCAGAGAATTTTTAAAACTTTCATAATTCAGAACATTTTGAAATTTCCAAAACTAGAGGGTATTTTTGAAAATTGTCAAATTTAAAGATATGGCAAAATTTCAGAAACCAGGGGTATTTTTGTAAATTTCCAAAATCAGGCATTAATTTTGAAATATAAAATTTTCGGCTACTTTTGCAAAGTAAGAAGATTTTATTGAAATCGGGGTAATTCGGTAATTTTAGAACCAAGAGTATTTTCGTAATTTTGCCACTAGGGACATTTTTGTAATTTTGGTAAGTCAAAAATATTTTGAAAATTTCCCGAAAATAAATTTTTCCTATTATCTAGGGAGTACTTAAACAATTTTAAAACTAGAGTTTTCATGAAAACATGGCTAATCCCTTTCGGGTTTTATTGTGTTTAGCCTATGGCCGAGTCCTCTTGGTTAGGGTGAACCGAAGCTACGCACCAGGTAGGATTCCTGCGAAGAGGAGGTGAGTCACGAGGACTGTTTAAATACCAAGCTCTTCCGGATCCAATCCTAGACATGCGTACCAGGTTTACCACACCCTAACT
This sequence comes from Gossypium bickii, assembly GCA_025503065.1. Taxonomy (NCBI): domain Eukaryota; kingdom Viridiplantae; phylum Streptophyta; class Magnoliopsida; order Malvales; family Malvaceae; genus Gossypium; species Gossypium bickii. Next base: position 24,879,374 of record CP106714.1, on the reverse strand, counting down.
CGGCGGCTAGGTCGTAGATTTGTTTAATTAGGCTTTTAAAGTCTTATGTCTTTGTTTGGGGTAACTAGTCCTAAAGTTTAAAGCACTTATCATACTATCTACGTTCCATGCTTCCTACCCTTCTACAGAAAATAATTCATACAGAAGTTAGGAGTACTTACCTGGGCGGATAGGTGCCGGAGACTCGCTGCCATGCTGTCTAAAACCAAAACTATTTTTTTCAAAAGGCCTACCAAAATATTTTGGGCCTTGGGCCCCCACAGCTGAGCTTTGAACTGGGCTCTGATACCAATTTGTAACATCCCAAACCCGGCCCAAACATTACGGCCGAATTTGGTTTGTTACGGAGGAAAACATTTTGTAAAATTCCTTTAAACCGGTTTAAGTTTTGTTGAAAACTCTTCATTTTCAATTTTCGTGCTAAAACCGTACTTAGCTTATTTCAAATTAGTTGTTAAGTCACATTGTTGTGGATTTCAAATGTGCCCGATGGCACGATAAAACATTTGCGATTAAATTTTAGAAAACATGTGTACTTAATTTAATGTTAAGAAATAGTTTAAATAAATTAATCCAAAACATAGAATAATAAAAATATATCTAGGAGGCCTTATTACAACTTAATTAAAATAAAACCAACATTCAAATAAAATAAAACAAAATCCAAGTTCATCTAATTAAAATTTCCACTGCATGGCCACCTCGAGTCCATCCGGCTCCATCTCCGCGATCTACTCATCTGCAAAATGTTAAGGGAAGGGGTGAGTCACCAAGACTCAGTGTGTAAATCCCCACCCGAAAAATACATCTCATACACAATTCATTAATAAACATGCTCACGCAACCCAACTAGCCATCCATACTCCTTTTCTACCCGTGTGGTCAAAACCACGATGACTTAAAGTCACAATAATCTGATGGGGCCAACCCATCTTGTGGTCAAAACCACTGATGACCATAGGTCTCAATATATCAAACGTGGTCAAAACCACTGGTGGTACCAAACCACTGGGACTTAGTCGCAAATAATCAATCGTTGTGGTCAAAACCACCGATGACCATAGGTCACAAATAGTCCGATGGGGCCAACCCATCTTGTGGTCAAAACCACCGACGACGATCCATAGTTCATCCCCTCCTCTCATCAATCCCACCATCACATACTTTTATAACAATTTTCATAAATCATACCGTAGCATTTAATCATCATGTGATGGCATGCAAATCATATATCAAAAATCACCAGTTAGAGGACTTACCCGGAATCCATGTTTAAGCCCACAAGCATATCATAGATCACTACTAAAATTTATACTCAAGACAATAATATAGCAAGTTTATTAATAAAGTGTGTAAAGAGTTTACACACCTGTTTCTACCTGAATTCCTAGATCCCGAAGATCCGATCTACGTCGCTAGATCTCTTGTCCTTACAAATGATTTGGTTTCCTACCAAATCCCGAGCCAAGCGATGGTTCACCTCTAACAATCGACCACACCTTAAGACACAAAAGAGTTAACCTCCAAGCCTTTGGCTTAACGAATACCTAAAGGAAAAAGATTACTAAATCAAGTCCTTACCACCACTTACCTCCCTTTTAAACCGATTAGGGAAGAAGAGAGCACCCTTTTCTTTGATGTTCGGCCAAAACTACAGCAAATAGGGAGGAGTAGATTCGGCTAAAGAGATGCTGGAATTTTGAATAATTTTGGGCAGTTTCTCTAAGGGAATTTCGGCTGCAAGATGGTAGGGGTTCGGCTAATGGAGGAAGAAAAGAAAAAGAAAATATGTAGGGGAAATCAATGATGATTTTTGGTTATGTAAAAGTGGAAGATGATGGAAAATTTTGAAGGATTTCCTAGGGGAAATTCGGCAGCAGCAGAGGAAAAAGAAGAAGAAATAGTTGCTAGAATTTTTTTTTGGGCACTTGTTGCTGTACAAAAATCAATTTTGAACAGCCCCCCAAGGAGCCCCAATGCTGGCCAATTCCTTCCTTTTAGGTGATAAATTCCAGCTTTTATTTATCACAAAACAAAGCAAAATTATCCTACATTTAATCCCTTATTCACCTTCAACAATTAATAACAATTAAACTACTAATAATCCCCTTCCAAATTAATTTTTGCAAAAATAAAACCTTATCTTTATCAATTTAAAGAGTCCACATTCATGCCAATTTCCACCCATGCACGCCAGCAGCAAAAGAAAAGAAATTAAAGACCAAACTGCTGCCATCCTGGCTCGAACCAGCTGACCTCAAGCGACCCCCCCTTTTCACGCCTTAAGCCACTCTTCCTTTGGACTTTCATGACATAAAGCCCTCACCTTTTAATTATAAGCCTTCTTCCTGGCCCTTACTCCTTCAACGCCAAAGCCCAAAAATAAAACTCCTTGCGTCCTTTGCGTTTCGAACCCGATACCTTCGTGCCAACACCTTTAAGTGGCGCCCCAAGCCACTCCGCCCACCTGCCTTTCATGTCAATAAGCCCCCCTGATTTAATTATAAGGCCTTCCTAGGCCAAAAAGCCCACAAGGAAAAAACATTTCCCCCTTGTTCCTGCCGAGGCTCGAACCCAAGACCCCCTTGGACACCACCTCCAAGGCACCTAAGTGGCGCATGAAGGCCACTTAGCCATGCTGTTCTTTGTGTCACGTTTCGCCCAAAATTTTATTTATGCCCTAACTTCTCCTAGCTCCTTTCTTTTAAGCCTTAAAAAGAAATTTTTAACACTAAGTCAGGCCTAGCTCGGGTTTAAATCTAGATCTTAGAACATGCGAAATAAATCATAGTATTTATTTCTTCAAGCACACACACATGGGAACAAATAATTAAATTTTAAACAACCCCTAATTCAGGATGTTACAACACTCCTCACCCATCTCCGTCGCCAGATTAGGGTTACGAAGTATTTCAGTACAATTAGAAACATTTAACTTCAAATAAAAACAATTATTCAAATTAAATAATAACATTTAAAAAAACATTTTATTTATAGCATAAATACTATTACGGGCCTTGCACCGATCCTATAGGGCCCTAAAAATTGCTTGGGAACATCAAGAACTAATTTGAAATAAAAAAAAATTTTAGGAAAAATTGAAAATATTTGGAAATAAGGGTCACACGGCTCTGTGGCCAACCGTGTACAATTCGAAGTATGGGACACACGATCATGTCCCAGCCTATGTGTCCGCTGTTGGCATTTGAAATAAGGTCACATGCCTGTGTGTTAGACCGTGTGTGCATTTAGAGTTAGGTCACATAGTTGTGTCACCAAGCCGTGTAACTCTCTGTGACCGTGTGGTTCATCTTGCACTTAAAATTTAAATGACACATGGTCGTGTGGTGTGGCCGTGTGTGCACACAGCCATGTGATAGCCCATGTCCCAGGCTGTGAGCTTCCTAAATGACCCTTAATACAAACCAATTCCACACTAATTACTTGGGAACCAAACCAAACCAATGCCACACACATTCATGTGACTAAAAGACAACAAACATGAAGCATTCCAAATCATTCATCATATGTGCCTAACCAATGTGTCATCATTAACACCATAATTTATTCGCCAAAATAAATCAAATCAAACACTTAACGCACGCCAAGCTAACTCATATTTAAATTCATCTTTAGCAAAATAATCACATACCTAATTCACCATTCATGCCTACTTTCAACAATCCATGATTTCAACTCAAACTACCACTTTAAATACAAATACTTATTACTACTCAATCATTCCATTTCATTCAACCTATAAACAACATATATATATACACATACGTCATCATAACATTAAGAAAAAGACCAAAAGTATTAACAACCAAATCATTAGATCAAGGTGCCAAACTTATATACATAACTACAAAATATTGCCCAAAAAAAAACCAAACATAAACAACATGGACAAAACAAAGAAAAGGTCCTAATACATGTCATTCATAACCATCCTCAAAATAACCCAAAACATCTATCAAGATGATGATCGGATAGTTTGTATGCTCTGACTTGATCTTTCAACTGGCAAAGCTTTTCAAAATATACTTGAGAGAACCATAAGCAATGTAAGCAATTTATGCTTAGTAAGCTCGTATAGACTGTAACATAATTTGCTAAGTCAAGACTATTTAAATTAAATATACATTTTCGTATAACAAACCTCGATACTTCAATTAAGTATTCACTACAATGGTGTACCTTTTCGAATAATTCATCATTAATAAAGCAGTGTCACGGTATCTTCCAACCATAGTCTTATGCATACCTAAGGTAGTGTCGTAGTATCGTTCAACTACGGTCTTGATCGTTACCGATGTGATGCCATAGTATCTTTCAACTACGGTCTTCCTCACTTCGGGTAAAATGCCATGATATCTTTCAATCATGGTCTTTCTCATTTCTCGATCCAATGAATTTGATGAACCAATCATATATTTATAAGCATTAAATTATAAATCATCTATCTATTAACTACTAATTTAACATACGAACTTACTTAGGTAGAACCGATTCCAACACGAGACCGATGACTACTCCGCTACTTTGGCTTTCCCGTGATTAATGTTCGGTGAGTTCGTTTTTTGATCATGCAATGGACTATAGCTTGGACAAACTGTAAGTATGCAATGGTGTTTTTCCTCTCCAATTTTGGTGGTAGTAGAGAAGAAAGATGATAACATTTTTTTGTTAGTTTAATTTTTCTTTTCTTTCTTTTACTTATTTATTAAATTACTTAACTAACCTTGCTTTTTAAATTAAAATTCATACTAATCCACTACATAACCGTCCATTCCATATTCCTATGGTAGATTTAAAAAATAAGTCCCTTAATTTACATTTTCATAACCATTTGACAACTTTAATTAATAGAATTTAACTTTTGTAACTTTTACGATTTAATCATTTTTACTTAATTAACTAAACATTAAAATTTCTTAACGAAAATTTTGTATAAATTTAATAAATACTCGTAAATATTAAAATAATAATATTTACTGACTCACTTGTCTGAATTGTGGTCCCGAAACTACTATTTTTGACACCACTGAAAATCGACTATTACATATCAAGCCATTTATTATAACCATATAATATATTCATTTCCATTTCATTTCATAATACCTATACATTTCATTTTCTCATTCTTTCTCAAATATATTGATTTTTTTCATTACCATTTTGGCCCTTAGGACTCATTTAAACTAGTTTGCATAATCTTTTACATGGTATCATTTGATACATTTCGTACACATATAGTACCATTTCATTTCATGATTTATTTCAAATATCATTCATCAAGTTCATGTTATACAATCCCTATTAATAAAAAATGGACCCAAGATGGATACACGAATCATCCAACCATCACTCCAATACGGCACCTAGTCCCTCATCAGAAAGTTCGATGAAAATATTGAGCTCTATGCCTCATCAGTAAAACTGAAGTATAAACCCATACACAAATTTAAACCTATGGCATGCCAATTACATTCGACTATGCTTAAACAGTTAATAGGGTAACTCATGTTTCAATTACATATTATAAATCAATTCACATATCATGATCTCATACCATTTTATCATCAATTCACATCACATATCATTTATCCATTCATAACATGCTCATTTCTATTATATTCTATTCAATCCAAATCTCGAAATTCGATATCATCATGTATAAACTGCAATAGGTAGATTTGCAAAAATAACATATATGTATATACGCATATGTATAAGTATTTATATATTTAACTCAAATCAGAAAAGTATAAACTGCAATTTTTATCACTCAGATACGACACTCGTCTTTCCCTTCACTTGTGACGGCTCGATGTCGTCTTTAGCTACGTTCAATAATGCAATTATAAAACAATATCAGTTTACTTCAAATTCAAATACATAGCCAACATATTTTTCATTTTATTCATTTTAGTCCTTACACCCAGGATTCTCACATTTTTCGATATCTAACATCGAACTAAAATTCGATTTCACATTTTTTCATTGGGGACCACATACTTTCTATCTATAGTATTATTTTATGATAGTTTTCAATTTAGTCACTAATGTCACAAATTTATTTAACAAGTTTAACTTACTTTCTAACTTAATCCCTAACATAAATAAAACTTTCTAACTACTAATTTCTTTAAATCAAACTCAAAATCATTAATTTCATTTTAATGAAAACTTGATGATTATCTAACAATTGAAGAAATAGATACATGCTCAAGCTAAATCAAGCTCCCGTGATTTAAAATCCATAAAAATTAAAGCAAAAAGGCATTGTTACCTTAAGAAATCAATGGTTGAATGCTCAATATATAATTGATCTACCGTAATTCGATGTAGCAGGTTAAACTAGTTTCCATACTTAAGAAGCTCGAATACAAGCAATTTCATTATGTTTTAGTTAGTTTTCTTATTTTAGTTTGCATTCAATAAAAAGTGTAAAATGAGTTTTTTATGACCTTAGGGGCCGAATGAGGCCTAAGGGTGAGCTAATGTACTAAGTGAGTGTGTAGGACATCATTCAAAGGCAAAATAGCTCAAGGTTGCTCACTATGTTGCAACAATGAAGGTATAATGTCACAACATAGAGAGTAGAATACAAGAATTCCAATACTGCCTTTGGAGTCGCAACACAACCAGAGGATGTCGTGAAATTCCCTTGCAGCTAAACCTGAGTCAAAGGATATTGTCTTTGATGTCGCAACACAGGCACTAGGTGTCGCGACACCAACCCTGTACGAGAAGAATTATGAGCAAGGGGAGTTTTAGTCAACACAATGAAAATTAACATGAAAAAGTTAGCAAACCTAGGGCTAAGGAAAATGGCTAACCCTAACTCTATAATTAGGCTCATTAAACACTTACTTTCATAGTTTAGAATTTTTCTTTGTATTGTTAGTTTCAGTTTTCTTTTTTTAGGCTTTAGTTTTACTTTCATTTAGTTTGCTCCTGTTCAATGGAAAATTGAATTTATGGATTCAACCAACTGTTGGGGATTTTTGTGCTTCAATTCAATCAATATAATCAAGATTCTCTTAAACCTTATTCTTGAACTATTTTTTATGTTTATACCATTTATCAAGTTTATTGTGTTTATGGATTCCATGAGCAACTAAACCTCTTATGGGGGATTAGTGAGTGGAGGTGTGATTAATTAATTTCTATGTAAGGTTTCTTAACAAATCAGCTGTTTGGGAGAGGAAGAACTTAAACCCTAGGATAGACGACCCTAGGAAGCCATTTAGGTGGGAATTGACCAAAATTGGTATGGCTTATCCATGAACCCCTTACCCCCGAATCGGTCTTGTAACACCCCTTACCCGTATTCAACGTCGGAATAGGGTACGAGGCATTACCGGAATTGCAAATTTATTTATCAAACATTTTATTTCATTTAGCATTTATATTTGAAACCCATCAAAATCAAACATATTGTCCCTTAAATATATTTATTTTTATCGACATGCCTTACTTGAATTTATTACTCGTTTCATCATACTTAATTACCTTGTATTATAATATTAAAGATAATCTCATATTTACATGTCGTGATAAGTATCATTCACTTGCCGTTTCTTTATAAACATAAAACAGTTAATTTATCATATCAATATTTCACGTACTATCAACTTATATTTCCTTATATCACTTAATTAAGTTCACGAACTTACTCCAGTTGAATTTGCGAAATATCAAAATTCGAGGGCACTTTGGAAATTTTCTATTTTCATTGATTTTTCAGTCAATCATAATCTAAATTAATAATTTCATTCAGTTTTGCAATTTTAAATAATAAAATAATCCATTTTATGCAAATTGATCATTTTCACAATTTTACAAAATTAATCACAAAGTTTTACTTTTATTCAATTTAGTCCCTGAGCCTAAAACATTTCAAATTAGCCATACTACCTAAATATTCATACATATTTTACATATAATCATACTTCAATTCAGTTCCAACCACTTTTCAATCAATACACGATTCATATATTTACACATATTCATAATTTAATTCAATCAAATTTAAAATCACTAATTACTTTTCAATCAATATACATTTCAATTACTCACATATTTTCTTTATTTAATTTAATTGGATTCAATTCAAATCACTTTTAGTTTCCTATTAATATACCTTCAAATATTCACATAATTCGTAATTCAGTTACGTAATTTAAATAAATTTTAATTTTCAATTCATTCTATTTTCACTTCTTATTTCAATCAGTTTTATAGTATTGCAGTAATTCATTACATCAATAATTACATAGTTTAATGCAATACACATAACAATATTCAGTATTCCATAATTCAGTTCAGTATCAGTCTCAATTTCAGTACCCAATCTTAAATTTATCATTTCACTAAACACTTACCTTAAAATACTTATCACACATAATTAATAAATTACATATAATAATGATAAAGTTTGAATAACAGTGATTCAAATATCATCAAAGTCTGGAGATATCACATTATCTTAAGTTATATATTAATAATGGCATACATTTCTAGACTTCATACATATTACGTTGGCCCGAGAACCGACTAAACCTAAGTTCTGATACCACTAATTCATCTTTTTGTTCATCGTATGCTATATTTAACAGCTTTAAAACTTCAAAAAACTTCAACTTAAATTCATCAAAACTTTGTTCTAAAACTTATAAAGCATCAAAATTAAAAGAGAAGGACTAAATTAACTTACCAATTAAACTTCCAAGCTTCAAACCATTAATTTCTCCTTTTTCTTTCTTTCCCCTTTTTCTTCCCCTACTTTCGTCTTGTTCTCTGTTTCTTTTCTGGTATTCTCCCCCTTCTTTTCTTTTGTTTTTGTTTGTATATATATATAATATTATAATAATATAATAATATAATAATATAATATAATATTAATATATAATATAATAACATACTTTAAAAACTCAGATTTTTTCATACTTAACCATTCTCACTTTACAAAATGGTATAATTACCATTTTGGTCCTTCATAATTTCTTTTAATCTATAATTCAACTTTTACACCTTTTTCAATTTAGTCCTTTTCATTTAATTACATATCCAAACGTTAAAATTTCTCAACTAAACTTTAATAATAACTTAATGACACTCCATAAATATTTTTAGAAATATTTATGGCTCACTTTATGAATTCGAGCTCTCAATACCTTGTTTTTGGCCCAATTTTTCTAATTAATTCTTTTAGTTCACAAAATTCACTAATTTTAAAATATTTCCAAAATCACACTTAACTTATAATTATCAATTAACAAAGTTTTCTAACTTTTTCGTCAGATTTAGAAATCTCAAATCACTGTTCCGACACTATTGAAATTGGGCTGTTACAGGTCTTGACTGTGAGGTCGAGAGGTAAGTAGTTCTTTTCGACTCACTAGTTTAGTGGAAGATCGAGAGATCCTGCTAGGGTAGTGACTAGTTGATTGAAGTAAAAACCCTAAATAGGAATTAGTTATGATCACTGAAGCAAGCTAATCACCCATACATATATTTGGTTGAGTTTAGATCTTATTTTTTTCAAAGTTCATGTTTCTATGTTCTTTTATTTATTTTCTTAAAAAATCTAGCTTCTTGATTTTTATGTTCATCGTAATATAATTTATCTAAAGTACTAGTTAGATTTATTTTCGTTTAGGTTAATGTTAATTTAGTACTCGCCTCCCTTGGGTACGATTCTCAAAGTACTCACCTACTTCGTTGTACAAACTATATTACAACTTGACTCGTATACTTGTGGAAACCGCCTCAATTCCATTCATTTAGTTGCAGTATTTACACTCTGGACGTTAGTACTTCTAGAGGCGGTCAAGTTGTTGGCATCAATTCTAAGAAGGCAACGTCACTAGATTAATTTTATTTTTTTCTTTTTTATAGAATAATTAAGAAATTTATATATTATAAATACGATTTTTACTTTTTTTTCTAATGTTTTTATTTTTTTAGAATATGACTCGCAGTAGGAAAATACTAATGGAGCTGCTCACTAATTCAGAGAGACTAATAATTGGGTGTATTTGGTAACATGAGTTGTCAATAAACATAAAAAGTGTAGTACTGAATAATTACCATGGAAGTTCATAAAGTAATCCTTAGTATGTGACTTATAATGTTCTATTTAAAATCTAATTTGATGATGTGAGTACTAGAGGCAGTTCCTTTTTACATGAATTGGTTACGATCTAGTATTACTAAACCTATTATTCAAAACCCCTATTATGAATTGAAGCCGTCGCTACTAACATGGATCTCTGTAAATGTTAGGTTTGATAATTATCAGAATGAGGACCCCATAACTTTCCTTTCGTAGTTCGAACACATATGCAGTACCATTGCATAGGCTGGTCTTTCAACAGAAGTTATCAAATTGCTCCTTATTCCTTTCACCTTAGAGGGTCAGGCAAAAGCTTGGTTGGAGGAACTTCCTCTAGATACAATTACAACCTGGACTAAATTTGTGCAACTATTTTTATGTTGTATGGTGCCAATGACCCAGGTAATCAATACATATGAAAAGTTATTTAAATTTAACCAAAAGGCTATTAAGACATTGGGATAGGCTTGGGAAAGGTTCAAAATAATTATTCGGTCAATATTGGAAGGAGGTGTCAATTTTGCAATATAATTACATCATTTTTATGATGGGTTGGATGGACAAAACAAGAGACAATTTGATATTATAACTGGAGGGAGTATTTGGTCAAAAATTGGAAGAGAAATCATTTACATTTTATAAAACATTAGCGAAAACGAACTCACATGGGGCATAACTTAGGAAATAGAAAATGCCAACCTAGTAGAAGGTATGCTTAGAAAACAGACATATGATAATCTGTAATAAAAAAAAATGTAACATCCTAAATTTAGCTCCATAACATTTAGAAAAATATTAAAAATAGGTAATTGACCCAATAGTTATTCATTAAATATGAAAGCTTGAAAGTTAGTTGGAGGTCCCAAGTTCAAGTCTCAACTCTTACAAAATAAATTAATTTTTTTTGCAAATTCTCTTTTTTTTTTTATGTGTTGGCATCCAAGCTTAGTAAACCTAAGTATAAATACATGTTTTTTTTTTATCAAAATAATCAGCCTTTTAACCTATTTTCTTCTACCTTAGTCGTCCCTAACCCCCTCTCCTTCTCTTCACCTTTATTTTTTTTTTCTTTTCCCTTTTTCCTCCATTGTTGTCGTTGCCTATACCTCCCATTTTATCTTCTTCTTCTTCTTTTTGCATCAAGATTGTGCATCATCTCCTATAATATATTTCTGAAATTTTTTCTCCATTAAATCAGCCCCAAATCAGAAATTTTGAACTCCAAGATCGATCCCAAACATCGCCTATGTAACACCCCAAAAATATAGGGTCTTTAATTTTGCATGATCTGACACAAGTTGCTTGTTTACTTTAATGGCTATGTGATTTGGGTGTGTTTGGGAGTGTTTGAGAAGCCTGAGTTCAAGTCTTGGCTTTTGCAAAATTTTTAGTTTTCCTCTTAAATGAATCTGGACACTAGTATATAGGCCTTAGGAAAATTAATGCATGTTTTATGACACAAGAAGAGCTTGTGGTCTAGTGGCAAGGTGGCGTGTTGTGTAACTGAGAAGTCTGTGGTTCAAGTCCTGGGTTGCGCAAGGGGGTATTTATTTTTCTGCTTGAGCTGTGTTGGTAGTAGAGTTGGACTGAAACACAACTACAGGGAGTTTGAATAGGATTTGAATGGTGTTTGAACTGGTCATGGAGAGATCCAAGGAGGGATAAGGGGAGAGAATCAAGGAGTTTGAGTGAGAGGAGAATTGTGCCGAATTTGGACTCTGGCACTCAAGAAATTTGGCCAGGGGAGGTATATTGCTTGTTTGGGTTGTTTTCTCTCTTTGGCCGAATGTGTTAGGCTCTTTTGGCACTTTTCTCTGCACACTTTTGCACTTTTCTTTTTCTCTGTTGCCGAATCCCCTTTTCCTCATTTCTATTCCTCGGCTTTTAGTTCATAGCCGAACCTTCTTGTTCTTCTTTTCAACATTTCTTTTTCCTCTTTGACTAAGTGGCCGACTCCCTTTTTCTTTCTCTGCCATGCCAGTTGGTTTGGTATTAGGCGACGATCTCTTCTTCTGTTCATAACACTGTGGTAAGCTGAATCCTACTTCTCCTCTTTTCCCCTCTCTTTTGTTTCTCTACTTTTCCAATATAGACTGAATAACATAAGTCTTATCTTGCTATTTTGAAACCATTTGGATGATAGTCTATGACAATTGGTGGAGCATAGACTGCCTTGCTTCTATGCACATCTCTGCCTTCTTTCTTTGAATACCTCTTTGGCCGAATACTGTGGGGTAAGTAGGCTTGTTTTGTAGTGTTGACCGAATACCCAATCTGTTCTAACACTAATTCTTTGGACTTTGGACATCAATTCAAGCCTTGTATTAAGCGATTATTACTAATGAAATTTGTCTTATGCGCAGTAAATCGAGGAGAAGGGGGTGATCATTTTCAACCAGCGTTCAAAGAGGAATAATCACATAATTGTCGGTCAAGGTAAGTGGTGATACCGGTTTGGGGCTTTAGAATTAATGTTCTTGTGGATGAAAGATTAATTATGTTGGGATGATTGTAGGTCGATCGAGCGTGGGATAATATGTTCGTTGCGCAAATAGGTGTGTAATCATACCCCTCTCTATTGTGAATCGGCAGAAGTTGAAAAGCTGAACAGCTGAAACTTTGGCATTTGTGGCCCCACAAGCGTACGATAGCTCGTGTGGTAAACCGAGCCAACAAATCTTGGGTGATAGACTGTAGAGGCCACCACGGGCATTCTCGTTCTCTTGGGCCATGCTCATGGGCCCCACAAAGATAAATACCACGATAAGTGGCAAATACTGGACTGGCCTATATAGTTCACATAGCCGTGATTGAATTTGGGCTAAACGGGCCACACGAGTGTGTGGGCCCACTTGGGCCGAATAATGGGCCTTGGGCCCATTTACGCCGTTATGACCATTTAAACTATCTGTGTTGCTCAAAGCGACTGTAAACCGTAAGAGAGGTCGTTATTTGCACCGAGACCCCAAAATAATTAAAGTGACCAAAATACCCCTAAATGTAACACCCCTTACCCATGTCCGATGTCGGGACCGAATTATGAGGCATTACTATCCTTGACCTTACTTAAACATGTATTAACGGGCTATAAAATTTCATTTTGATTTAAAAACTTTCTTTTCTTAGTCATAACATTCATCTCATGGGCCTACGAGGCCATAAATATACATCCAGATGGTTTCGGAGTTCAACCGAAAACTTTTACCCTTTTTGAAAATTTTTGTCTAGACAGGGGTCACACGCCCGTGTGACTTGGGACACACCCGTGTGGGCAGGCCGTGTGATCTTGCACGCCCATGTCCCTAGCCCATGTTTAATTTATTTTATTTTCGAACCTACAGGGGTTTTCACATGGCCAGACACATGCCCGTGTCAATAGCCCGTGTCCTTCACACGGCCTAGACACGCCCGTGTTCTTCCCTGTGTGAAAAATTAGCAGTATTCTGTTTATGACATCAGAAATCTCTTAAGGAGCACACGACCTAGGCACACGCTCGTATGGCTAGCCCGTGGTCGATACTGACTTAAAACACTAACATGTATGGGACACTCGGCCTATTAACACACCCATACGGTTGACCGTGTGTCACACACGGCCTAGACACATGCCCGTGTGTATACCCGTGTGGAAACTTAAAGGCTATTTTTCAAGCCAAGTGCCACCCTAAAACCAAGATCATTCATATACCCAATCCAACTACTCGAATACTTCATCAAAAACATGAACATTAATGCATAACTCATCATCAATTGATGTAGAAACTTAGTAATATTGGCCGATCTCTTTAGCTTTATACAAAAAGAATAATAACCCTAATAGCCAGCACTTTGGCCCCTCTTAGGACTTACATCAAGATGAAATAATTTGCTAAACATGCCATACTTAATAAAAACAACTTAGCTATACCAAAATAGTGATTGATAGTGTGCTCTGAGCTCCGACGTTAATGATCCACGAGTTAGCTTGGCGAGACTACAAGGAAAGAAGAAGAGAAAGAAGTAAGCATATAGCTTAGTAAGTTTGCATGAAATTTATATAACAACTATATTTGCTCAATATAACTCATCCATTATGAGGTTAAAACATCATAAATTTCAAGTGCTTGGCTTACTTACTCTTACTTATTCTTACTCAACTCATGTTACTTACTATTCTCATGCTTGTAATGTAAACATGTTACCTGTGTCACTTGATCACATAAATTAGTACATTTTTCTGATGCAAAAGTAAACTAAATATTCATCTTTCTTAACATGAATAATATTCTTTATCAACTTAAATGACTTGGCTTATTATTATCTTAACTTGCTTAGCTTTTTTTATACCTCTTTCTTGCTTGGTTCTTTTGCCCGATGAATTACCCGGAATAATTGAGGTTACCCAATCTCATCAACATATATCTTGATGCCAATGCCATGTCCCAGACATGGTCTTACATGGGATCGCCTCATGATGCCAATGCTATATCCCAGAAATGGTCTTACATGGGATCCCTTAACTTGGCGTCGATGCCATGTCCCAGACATGGTCTTACACGAGACCTTCCTTATATATTTCCCTTGGAAACTTACCATTGCCATGTCTTGACATGGTCTTACGTGGTGTCCTTGCCTTATAAATCTTATCAATGCCATGTCTTGACATGGACTTACATGACATCTTTGCCTTATGAATTCACCAATGCCAAGCCTTGGCTTGGACTTACATGATATCCTTGCCTTATGCCGATGCCATGTCTTGACATGGTCTTACACGGACTTTTCTTGTCTCATGTTATGATATTAGCATCCTCATTATTCCGAGTCTTCAACCGAGACTTTCTCATACATGTTCTCATTCATTTTCTCAGCAAGATATCATTTACTTATCTTCATGAAAATAGTGTACATAATACAACATAATAATGATTTAATAAAAACACATGTGAAACCTTAAATTCATACAAACTTCCATCGGTATTCAAAATGTATGTAGAGATATTAGTTATTCTTCGACTTTGTTCTTGCCTCGGTTTCGATCCGGGCTTCGTGTTTCTTGACCTATAGTAACAATTTCACTTGTTAAATTCACACATTGACTAAATCGACTCATAATTCATATTTGGGCAAAAATTACAATTTTGCCTCTAGACTTTGGCAAAATGACCATTTTGTCTCTAGGCTCGAAAATAAATTCTAATCACATTTCTACCTTCAACAAGCCTAGGTGAACATTTAATACTCTTATAGCTATCATCAAAACTCAACATTTCACATAATTACTACAAATTTGTAACCTTTTCATCAAGGTCCAATTAGGTGTTTTCAAGACAACACCTTTCTCAAAAGTTGTTCATCTAACAACCAAGACTATAACACCCCAAACCCGGCCCAAACACCACGGCCAAATTCAGAATGCTACTAAGGAAAAACTTTTGAAAAGAGTTTGACATAAGGTTAACAACATAAAAGTTTGCTGTCATTTATAAAACATGGTATATTTAAAATTCTAAGTAAAATTATGTTATTACAAATTCCCGGATTTAAAACTTTAATATAGGTTTTTATAATACAAATCGATTCCTAAAATCATTTCTAGTTTTAGAATAATAATAATATAACTTCAAAATTATAAATAAAGTTTCCAAATACTTTAAGTGGCCCTTATTACATCAAATAAATATCAAAAAAATACTGAAAACATAAAGTGCATGAATTAAATAAAAACATCTTCTGCATGGCCACCTCGTATCCGCTCCAACCCGGTCCAAGCATCATGTATCACCTGCGATGTTTGATAAAAATTTGGGTGAGTCAAACAGACTCAGTGTGTAATTAGTCCACAGATTTCCACACATGGGCTTAGCCCACAACTACACCAAACCACATATCAGATAATAATGCAATTAATCCACATGAGTCCACAATTGGGCTTGGCCCATATCCATACCAATCCACAAACCACACATGATTATGCAAAGTGTACCCAACCCAGCCCAGGGTCCATCCTCTACACACCCCCGTATCCAGCCACCACACACCAGGGGATTACTAAATCAACCCTCCAACCTCTACACACCAATTTGGCAATCAATGCCGTCCACGTGAAATAAATCACAAATAATCCACAACGTGGCCTCAGTCCATGTCAATCCACGATGTAGCTCATAGCTAACATCAAACCACGATGAGGCACATAGCCATCACCAACCACGATATGGCACAAAGCCGATACTAACCACGATGAGGCGCAGAGCCACTCATCAATCCACGTGAGGCTCGTAGCCATCATTAAACCACGTACATAAAGTACACCCTGTCCTTCTTTCATATATTCAATCCCACCCCATGCACATGCAGCATACGATAGTATCATGATGAATAATGCATGAACATGTTATTCGGCATACAATCATATTTTCACCGGCATAATCACAGTCTCATCAGCAATTAACACTGACCTGGTTATCAGCATACCCCTTTTTAGGGTAACCGTCTCATTATCGCCACTGCACTTGTCAACATACACATAACACATGCAAATATAACATATAATCGAGAAATTTGCGGGTTAATCACACACCTGATAACCTGAAGCGTTACGCTCTCAATACCGATGCTGTCACTAATCGAAACTACTGCTATCTGCCTATAATCTTGCCCTGCCGCTAGCCCACACCCCGGCGGCCAATCCCGTACTGCAGAGATTGATCTCTTCTTAAAATTAGGAATAGGGGTTACCCCTTTCTCTCCTTGGCTGGCACTCGCATCCATCAAAGAACACTCTAATCAAAACCCGATTAATACGAGGTCTTTGAATGTATGAAATCCATAATCTAAACATACTTACCGAAACGATCTAGAATCCCGAAGGCCTCTGCTACTTTTGTCGATTTACCCCTAAATAACCACAGTTAAAATTGGCTAACATTAATAACCAAAATGGCCTATGGCCGAATATCACAAACCACCTACCTTGCTTATCCAAATCCCGAAACTGTCACTTGCTCCTGAAGTTGTCAAGATCCCTACTTAACCACTATTAGAATCGGCTTTAATATGTAAATCCATGAACATGGCCCTTGGCTGAATACTACATTGCTTACCTTGAGTAATCGAATCCAAGAGACTCCTTTAATGCTCCTTACCTCTGACTACATACAAAAGAAACACCTATTATGGCACTATAAACATTCGGCCATCCCTAAAACCAAGGCCTAACTATTTGATTTCGGCACACTAAAAGAAAGAGAACCCAAAACCGATTGCTTAAGGTAGAAAATACTTACCACTATACGTTGCTTACCACTAACCACGTTTGAAGAGATCAGGAAAGAATAGCCGACAGCCCCTCCTTAGAGAATCGACTTTTGAGAATGAGAATGATCTCGGAACAAGGTGATAGTACGAATTAAACCAAGAAAAGAAGGAGAAGAGCACTATCTGACACTTTCAGCTTTAAGGTTAGAAAAGAGAAAGAGAGAATACAAGGTTCGGCTATGGCTCTTCAAATGTAGATGAAATATTCGGCTATCAAAAAGAACAGGTATGGAGTTGAAGTTATAAGAAAGAAAAGAAGAATGGAAGAGGCTTAGGAGAATTCGACAATGGTGAGGGTGAAGGAGTTTCGGCCTTAGCAAAATAAATGAGAAAAGGAGAGGATGATTAGGGAGAAAAAGTGCACTAGAATGAAGAACAAAAATGCCTAAACTTTCACTTATGCACATTCGGCTCCTACCCCCTTCACTTGACCGAATTTGTCATCCAAAGAGCCCCACATTCGGCCACTACTTCTTCTCTTATCAAATCCCACCTTTTTCTCCTCCTTTCTCTCTTCTCTACCCGTTCAAAATAATTTGAATGGGTCAACCATTATCTCTTCCCTTTAGCCGAATTTCAAAATGAAAAACCAAGTCTCATCCTCATCCCTTAAAGTCCAAGTGCCGTCCAACACTTCTCCCCTCTCTCTTGACGCAAAAGCAAAATAAAACAACCCCTTCCTTGTCGTCTGTATGACTCAAACTCCTCCCCTGGCATCCCTAGCTGACGCAAACTTCCCTGCACCTTAGGTGGCGTCCCAAGCCACTCTACCACTTCACTTGTTGTGTCATAACTCCCACACAATTTTTTTTAAGACCTCCTTTGTCTAGCTCCCCCTTTTTAAACTTAAAACCCAATATTCCCCTAAAGCAGTCACTTATATCTTAGAGTTCCTGAGACCCTTAAAACACATCCAAACACACACAAAGCCCACTATCACTTGAATTATACATTAAACACATAACCCCTAAATCTTGGATGTTACAGTTCTACCCTCCTTAAATTAATTTCGTCCTCGAAATTACCTGGCTAAACAAAGTGAAGGTACCACTATTCCCCGAACCTCTAAAGGCACTTACCTAAGAAGTTGTCTACTACCACTGATCACCCTAAAGAACTAAGTACGGTCATCTTCCTAGGTACAATCTCAAAGTTCACATTCAAGGCTTCAGACACTTCGCTAACAATACAAGAATGAGCTGACTCTATCACGAACAAGGCAATAAAGGGTATTCCAGATATAAGGAACGTACCCGTGACCACATCTGGCACATATTCCTTCTCACGATGTCTAACTGCATACACCAACCCTGGCTGCCTCGCCTCTAAACCCTCAGCACCTCTGCCTGGTGCTCCACGACCTCGGCCGAACCCATTTCCTCCATGGTTCGGATCACGACCCCTCGCCTCCTGAGGACAATTCCTAACCAAATAAGCCTTAGACCTACACCGAAAACATTTCTTACTATTTCCCCAGCACTCTCCTGCATGAGCTCTTCCACACTGAGCACATGGACGACTCTGATTCTCAGCAACTGGTATAGGTGCACGTATAGAATTCTCAGTCCTTGGTCTTTTCTGGAAATCCCCAGATGATACTGCCGGTCCAAAACTCCTCTTATTGCAATTCCTCTCCTTATCTCAGTTCTGTCTTTCAGTCCTTCTAACTTCTTCAGCTATCCGAGCTTTCTCCACTTGAATGGCAAAGTCTCTCTCTCTCTCTCTGCGAAGCAATCAACACCCGCAGCTCATCCCGTAACCCATCTTTGAATCTGACACACCTTTCATAATCAGTAGCCACGATCCCCTTGGCGTACTGGCTCAATCGCAGAAATTCAGCTTCGTACTCCGCTACCGACTTACTTCCTTGTACCAAGTTTAGAAACGCCTTTCTCTGTGAGTCTAGGTAACTAGCTCCAACGTATTTCCCTTCAAACTTAACCTTAAAATACCCCCAATCCACTCGATCTGCAGGGGTACCTTCTCTGACCGTGAGCCACCACCGGTAAGCCTCATCTCGGAGCAGCGAAATAACACCTTTCAGCTTTTCCTCCTCAGTGCAGTCCAAATCATCCATGATCCTTTTGACTGCCTCTAACCAATACTCTGCTACATTCAGAGCCACCCCAGACACTCCTCTAAAAACCTCGGCTCCATTTGACCTAAGTCTCTCCGACACTGATTTTCGAGCCCCAATTCCCATACCAGCTCCTGCCACTCGCTCTAGCACTCGCAGCATAGCCTGCAATACTGCGTCATCTCCTCCCGTCTGATCTTGATCCTCCGCGCCCACTGCTAGCGGCGGCGGCACATCATTTTCTGACCCATGGCCAGACCCTGCTGGTTCTGATACTGTCATTCTACCTCTACCGCGTCCACGACGTCCACTGATTAATCGCGAACAGTCTTATGCAAAGAAGTTTTAGTAGTAGTTCTTTCGATCAACCAAAGTTTTCAGTTCAAGTTCACCATTCTAATTCAGAAAGTCACATTCATTCATCAACCACATCCACCACACTACCTTGGGCATTTTTGTCCATTCCCAACCTAGGGGTAATTTCGTAATTCATCCTACATGGATATTTTGGTAACAAGTCAGGGTCAATTCGAAAATCTTTACAAATCTAAGGCATTCCAGAATTTACAAACTTCAGGGCTATTTTGAAAAATTTTCCAAATCAAAGGTATTGTAGAAATTTCTGAAATCGGGGTTATTTTGGTAATTTTGCAACACAGGTGTAATTTAGTAATTTTTTTCAAACTGGGGTATTTTGGTCAAAATAGTGTAGTTTTTACAAGACTAAGGTTGGTATTCAATCTGAGGTAGGTTTTTTACAAAACAGTGTAGCCGGTCTCTTTCGAGTTTTAATTATCGGTTTAGCCGGTGAATAAGTCCTCTTGGTTAGGGTGAACCGTCACTACGCACCAGGTAGGATTCGAGTGAAGAGGAGGTGAGTCACTAGGACTGCTTAAATACCAAGGTCCCACCGAATCCAATCCTAAACATGCGCACAACTGTTGCCACACCCTAACTCGGTGACTTCCTCACAGGTTAGTTTGGTTGTAATTAAGTCTTATGCATTTTGTGTTGAAGTAAGCTAGTCCTAGGGGTCAATAGCCCTAATCTACTAATCTACGATCCCAAAATGCCCATAAAGTTCATATATACCAATCACTTCAAGGGGTACTTACCTGGTGGACTTCGGGCCGGAGATACAGGTGCCATGCCAGAATAAACCTGAAAAAGTTCATGAAATTCTATGTTTTTGAAAAGCCCATCTTTAAAAAAAGTTTTTGGGCCCAAACCCTCAAAGTCGAGTTCTGAACTGGGCTCTGATACCAAACTGTAACACCTCAAACCCGGCCCAAACACCACGGCCGAATTCAGAATGCTACTAAGGAAAAACGTTTGAAAATAGTTTGACATAAGGGTAACAACTTAAAAATTTGCTGTCATTTATAAAACATGGTATATTTAAAATTCTAAGTAAAATTATGTTATTACAAATTCCAGGATTTAAAACTTTAATATAGGTTTTTATAATACAAATCGATTCCTAAAATCATTTCCAGTTTTAGAATAACAATAATATAACTTCAAAATTATAAATAAAGTTTCCAAATACTTTAAGTGGCCCTTATTACATCAAATAAATATAAAAAAAAATACTGAAAACATAAAGTGCATGAATTAAAAAAAAACATCTTCTGCATGGCCACCTCGTATCCGCTCCAACCCGGTCCAAGCATCATGTATCACCTGCGATGTTTGGTAAAAATTTGGGTGAGTCAAAGCAGGACTCGGTGTGTAATTAGTCCACGATTTCCACACATGGGCTTAGCCCACAACCACACCAAACCACATATCAGATAATAATGCAATTAATCCACATGAGTCCACAACTGGGCTTGGCCCATATCCACACCAATCCACATACCACACATGATTATGCAAAGTGCCACCAACCCAGCCTAGGGTCTATCCTCTACACACCCCCGTATCCAGCCACCACACACCAGGGGATTGCTAAATCAACCCTCCAACCTCTACACACTAATTTGGCAATCATTTTCGTCCACGTGAAATAAATCACAAATAATCCACAACGCGACCTCAGTCCACGTCAATCCACGATGTAGCTCGTAGCTAACATCAAACCACGATGAGGCCCATAGCCATCACCAACCACGATATGGCACAAAGTCGATACCAACCACGATGAGGCATAGAGCTACTCATCAATCCACGTGAGGCTCGTAGCCATCACTAAACCACGTACATAAAGTACACCCTGTCCTTTTTTCATATATTCAATCCCACCCCATGCACATGCAGCATACGATAGTATCATGATGAATAATGCATGAACATGTTATTCGGCATACAATCATATTTTCACCGGCATAATCACAGTCTCATAAGCAATTAACACTGACCTGGTTATCAACATACCCCTTTTTAGGGTAACCGTCTCATTATCGCCACTGCACTTGTCAACATACACATAACACATGCAAATATAACATATAATCGAGAAATTTGTGGGTTAATCACACACCTGATAACCTAAAGCGTTACGCTCTCAATACCGATGCTGTCACTAATCGAAACTACTGCTATCTGCCTATAATCTTGCCCTGCCGCTGGCCCACGCCTCGGTGGCCAATCCTGTACTGCAGAGACTGATCTCTTCTTAAACTTAGGAATAGGGGTTACCCCTTTCTCTCCTTGACTGGCACTCGCATCCATCGAAGAACACTCTAATCAAAACCCGATTAATACGAGGTCTTTGAACGAATAAAATCCATAATCTAAACATACTTACCGAAACGATCTAGAATCCCGAAGGCCTCTGCTACTCCTGTCAATTTACCCCTAAATAACCACAGTCAAAATCGGCTAACATTAATAACCAAAATGGCCTATGGCCGAATATCACAAACCACCTACCTTGCTTATCCAAATCCCGAAACTGTCACTTGCTCCTGAAGTTGTCAAGATCCCTACTTAACCACTGTTAGAATCGGCTTTAATACGTAAATCCATGAATATGGTCCTTGGCCGAATACTACATTGCTTACCTTGAGTAATTGAATCCAAGAGACTCCTTTAATGCTCCTTATCGCTTGCTACATACAAAAGAAACACCTATTATGGCACTATAAACATTTGGCCATCCCTAAAACCAAGGCCTAACTATTTGATTTCGGTACACCAAAAGAAAGAGAACCCAAAACCTATTGCTTAAGGCAGAAAATACTTACCACTATACGTTGCTTACCACTAACCACGTTTGAAGAGATTAGGAAAGAATAGCCGACAGCCTCTCCTTAAAGAATCGGCTTTTGAGAATGAGAATGGTCTCGGAACAAGGTGATAGTACGAATTAAACCAAGAAAAGAAGGAGAAGAGCACTATCTGACACTTTCAGCTTTAAGGTTAGTAAAAAGAAGAAGAGAATACAAGGTTCGCTATGGCTCTTCAAATGTAGATGAAATATTCGGCTGTCAAAAAGAACAGGTATGGAGTTGAACTTATAAGAAAGAAAAGAAGAATGGGAGAGGCTTAGGAGAATTCGGCAATGGTGAAGGTGAAGGAGTTTCGGCCTAAGTAAAATAAATGAGAAAAAGAGAGGATGATTAGAGCGAAAAAGTGCACTAGAATGAAGAACAAAAATGCCTAAACTTTCACTTATGCACATTCGGCTCCTACCCCCTTCACTTGACCGAATTTGTCATCCAAAGAGCCCCACATTCGGCCACTACTTCTTCTCTTATCAAAGCCCACCTTTTTCTCCTCCTTTCTCTCTTCTCTACCCGTTCAAAATAATTTGAATGGGTCAACCATTATCTCTTCCCTTTAGCCGAATTTCAAAAAAGAAAAACCAAGTCTCGTCCTCATCGCTTAAAGTCCAAGTGCCGTCCAACACTTCTCCCCTTTCTCTTGACGCAAAAGCAAAATAAAATAACCCCTTCCTTGTCGTCTGCGTGACTCGAACTCCTCCCCTGGCACCCCTCGCTGACGTAAACTTCCTTGCACCTTAGGTGGCATCCCAAGCCACTCTACCACTTCACTTGTTGTGTCATAACTCCCACTACAATATTTCTTAAGACCTCCTTTGCTTAGCTCCCCCTTTTTAAACTTAAAACCCAATATTCCCCTAAAGCATTCACTTATATCTTAGAGTTCCCGAAACCCTTAAAACACATCCAAGCACACACAAAGCCCACTATCACTTGAATTATGCATTAAACACATAACCCCTAAATCCTAGATGTTACAAAGACTCAATTTCTTCCATAAAAATGCAACAAATAACAATGATAGCTCTCATGGAAAAACTCTAAACTTTTCATCATATTGCACAATAGTCCCCTCATTTGAAAGCTTAAGCTTTAGGGGTTTCAAAAGTACAACTGTTTTTAAGAAAAGATCACTAGAACACTTACTAGTGAAAAGATGAGTGTGCTAAAATTTTTAAAGCTTTCAACCGCTATTTGGCTACCAATTTTCGGTGGAAGAGATAAGCAAGAAAGATGGATATTATCTTTTCTTTATTCTAATATTAAACTATCAATTTAGTCCACCTACTCACCAACTTTGACCAACTTGGCCAATTCTTGTCCCCTATGGCCAGAGAAGCACTTACAAGGGGCTAAATTGCCTTTTAAAGACCTCAATTTTACAATCTATGGCTATTTGGTACATTTAGCTTATAGGATAGAACTTTCGCACTTTATGCGATTTAGTCCATTTTCACGATTAAACATGAAATCACTAAAATTAAAGTGCCAAAATTCTCATGTACATATACCATCGTGCTCTGACTCATAAATTGACATGAAAATAAATTTCTCAAATCTCGAATTAGTGATCCTGAGATCACTATTCCGACTAGCCCCTAAATTGAGCTGTTACACTACAAGGTAAAATTACTATTATACCCCTACTAGATGGAAATGACCATTTTACCCTTAGAGGTAGGTTAACTGATGAGTGTATGATTAATTGTAAGACTGTACTGAGTAGGACACTTTGCATACATAAACTATTTATGACATGACATACTGCATGGGGTTGGGATTCTGCTATGGAGGAAGTACTGTACTGGTGGCTCTGCCACATTCACTGTTACTAGCAGCTATGCTACGATATTGGTGTGCTGGCTAGGTGGGTCAATTTTATCCCCACATGGTGTGTTGGTTGGTACAAGTGGTGTGTTGGCTGGATTGGGATGGGTTGCATATTTGAACTGTACTGATACTGTATTGGGCTTAGGCCCAAAGGCCCACACTGCACTGTTACTGAATAGGGCTCAGGCCCAGACTGTTACTGCATATATTATTACTGATGGACTGTTAGGGGATTACACACTGAGTTTTCGTAAATTCACCCATTCTTTTAACTGTACAGGTAATCCCTAGCCTTAGACGATTTGGAACCGCGAGGGACTCGGAGGTAGCCACATGATCGCTGATGTTCTGCGTTAGACTTATTTATTTAAATTTCATATTAGGCTTTTGATTATGTAATAAGGCCATTGGTATTTGCTTAAGTTTTTAATTGGGCTTTGTTTACTTATTTTAAACTGCCAGTTTAGGGAAGACGAGTTTTTCAAAATAATTACCGTTTTCAAAGACACGAAAATTTGGACATCAAATTTTTCAGAAGCTTCCGTGAATTTAACTCAACCTACTATAACAAGAGCAGCTAATAAGGCACACGTTTGACTAAATGATTTGTTGAATAATAATAAAGATGTTTTTTTTAAACTTAAAAACGAATTTTTACCAACAAGACAAACTTTCAAAAGACAATTCACTGTGAGATGCCAGATTCGGCCATAGCGTCTAGGCCGGGTTTGGGGTGTTACAGCCTAGAAAGTGCCATTGTCATTTATCTCGACTAGCTTGTGTAGGGTCTCTTCTCTCTTCAATTTATTAATTAATCTTGTCCATTAAAAACATAAATTTTTAGGTCTGGAATTTAGGGGATTTTAAATATTTTTAAAGTTATTTTTCCATATTTTAATTGTAACACCCCTAACCCGTAACCATCGCCGAAATAGGGTTAAGAGGCATTACCGAACATATCAAAACTTTCATGATCATTTCGCAACACAAGATACATCATCATCATATCATAGCTAATATTACACATAAAGTGCCTTTAAAAGGTCTACGAGACCCTAAACATGCATTAGGAAGGGGTCAGTACTAAACCGAGTACATACAATTTTTTTTCGAAAATCAAACATTTTTTAAAGTTACAGAGATCACATGCCCGTGTGAGCAGGCCGTGTGCCTCACACGGCATTAGACACACCAGTGTGTCTAGGCCATGGAAAAACAGGGCATACATACTGACTTGTCCATATGGCCGAGGACACGTCCCTGTGCTTCACCCGTAGGCAACACTAACTTGATTCACATGGCTTGTCATACAGCTTGTCACACGCCCGTGTGTCTTGCCCGTGTACGAGTCCAACTTACTTCAAAATGCAACCTTAAGAGACACGGTTGAGACATACGCCCGTGTGCTCAACCGTGTGGGCAAACATAGGTCATTTGCAAGGCCAATTTGCCATCCAACCTTTGGGTCACATCTACAAGCATCAAGTCATTCTAAATTCATATCTCAAATGCATCTAAAACATACCAAAACATGTACCATTTAACCTTTAACTATATCATTTATCTCTATATTCAATTCCTACTCAAATATACCAATTCAAAGTATCAACTTCACATAAAAAACATATACCTATATATCATTTTAATTCATACCAACTTATAGCATTTCTCATCATATCAACTTCCCAAATTAGTCAAGAACTTACCAACATTGACCATTTCATTTTGGCCATTCATTAGCTCAACAAAACATTTCACTTTATGCATCATAAAACAAGAACAAAACTCATCTAAGAATCCATTCATTAACAAGCCATATCACATGGCTAATTTACACATCTCAAAATATAATCTAATATTACTAGCCTATGCATTCCATACTTAAATATGTACATATTCAAAAGGTACCAAAATATAGTTCGATAGTGTAATGGTAATCCTCGACGATCCCCGATGTAACGCCCCAAATTTTTTGTCCTAGAAGAATTGGGCTTTGGGTTTCAAAAAAATTTTAAGTGAGCGAGAAAGTGACAATTGGCATGTGGGCGAGGGTTAATGAACTTGGAATGTCTAGGGGTTTAGAGAAGTGCTAGGTCTAAACTTTAAGGAGAAGGAATTTTTAATTAATTATTAAAGGAACCAGGGCGGTGAGTAGTTGGGATTTTAAATAAAAATAGGGAAAAATGGCATCAAAGAGCCTTGTGGTGGAGTGGCTAAGTGACGCCACTTAGGGTATAGGAAGGTAGCGTTATGGGCTAGCAAGGAGATCCGAGGTTTGAATCTTAGCATTTTTTAGGAGTTTAATTTTGGTCTTCTAGAAGGTTGGAATTGGTATGATGATGGACTCTAAGGAGAGTGATCAGAAGAGAAAATTTAGGAAAAGGATTGGCGAGTTATCGTGGAGAAAAATTAGGAGATGCGATATGTGGAAGAGGTTGAGCCGAATTGGGAATTTAGGGATAGGAAATTCGACTATAGGCTATAAATAGGTGTCGATTTTGGGGTTCTAGACTAATACCAAAATTATTTTTCCCTTCAGCCGAATTCCTCATTTTTGAGTTGCCAAAATACTTCTCTCTGAGTACTCAGAAGCCGAATTCCTACTTTGCTTGCCGATCTTCCATACTTTTTCTTCTCAAATTTTCTTTTGATACACCCTAGGTTTTAGCCGATTCCTTCTTCTCTTCTTCTTTCTAATTGAGCCGAATAACCCCTTTCACTATGAAACACCCCACACCCAGCCCACGAGCCTGAACCGGATCTGGTATGTTCCTTAAGTAAATCGGTTTTCAAATTCTTGGTTACTTAGAGAAAAATTGTAAATTTTAGAAAACATTGTTTTGGGTTGGGCTTAAATTGGAACCCATTTAGTAAATTTTGAAAATCCAACTTAAATAAGGTGACAAAATAATTTTAGGGTTATTATTTTAAAAGAAATAAATTTACTTAACTTTAATCAAAAATAAATTGTATCATATCAAATAAAAATAAACAGAAATAAACAAAATCCAACTGGGCCTTATGGCCTTATTACATCATTCAAACCCAAAATAAATTTTAAAGTACTAAAATTATATAAAGTCCAAATTTCTAAATAAATTCTTCAAGTGATGCATGGCCACCTTTAGCTCCCGCCGACCGGTCCATTCTTGCTCATCACACGAAAAATAATTCCCCAACGGGGTGAGTCCACAGACTCAATGTGTACACAGTACTAATTTTCAACAAATCAGGCATACAAGTCATATCAATTTCATGTTCATACAAAATAAAGGATGATGCAACCCAAACCCAAGCCTATTTGTCCATCCGCTACACACCACCCGTACCAACCTGTACACCGTGGGGACTACTAAGTCGACCCTCCATCCGCTACACACCATCGAAGCGATCATTCGCTGCAGTCGACGTGCTCATCGCCCACTTACGTTGTGTCTTTAGACACTATATTCGAATAATGTAACCGTTACCATATTCAATTAATGGGACCGTAGCCACCATATTTCGTTCTTTGAGGCCAAAGTCGGCACCTTCGTTGGTGAGACCGTAGTCATCACCTTCACTTTCTCCCTTCACATATATCCCAAATGCCCCAATTATTACATATCATTCATATCATACTTAAATTCACATTCATGTCACTTTTCAGAATATAACACATTCATAATCCTACCAAGAGTAGGAATACGTACCTGGGTACTTTTTGCCACATTTGTGGTACTTAGCCACATTCTCATTCTTATACACATTTATATGTTAAAACAGTTATTGCCATAATAGATATATTGAAAGTTAGTGTGAGTACACACCTGATTTGCTTAATAGATTCCTTGAAATCCCGAAGAAATTGATATGTTGCCTTAGATCTCAATCCCTATATTCGGCCACATTTAAAATACATAATAAACCCCTTTTGACTTTAAAACCAAATCCTAGTAGGATTTGTATTTCTTACCTTGTTGCCGAATTGTTTTCAAGAACCAAGTGCCGAATCTTGGTATTCTTTCCTTGTGATTTCGGCTAACACCATATCACATCATTAGTTTTCGGCTTTTTAATAATCATATACATATATATTAAAATAGCCTTGGCCGAATTTATTTTGATACTTACCTTTTAAATCTTGAATCCCGAATGATCTATCTTCCTGATTAGCCGGAATTCCTTGAATCTGAAATCCCGATATTCTTCTTTAATAATCGGCTAAGAGACAATAGAAGAGATTATTCCCTAGATCTTGATTAGGAGAATTAGAAGAACAAAATTGATTGTTCTTACCTTAATACCTTAGTCGATTGCTTCCTTGCCTAGAGTCACAGAGAGATTCGGCTATGGGGTTTTGTCGGGATCAAAAGAAAAAGGGTTTTGGCTTGATAGATGAAGAAAAGAGAAGCATAAAAGATGAAGAGAAATTTCTGAGAGAGAGGGGGAAGAGCTAGGGAATTTTGGCAGAGCGAGAAAAAAGTAAACCGAGGCGAGGAGTAGCCCTCCTCCTTTCCTTTATATAGACAAAGTTATCACCAAAGAGTCCCTTACTTGGCCACCACTCCTCTTTTGATAATATTATCTCTTTTATTTAAAAGATAAAAGCCTTTAATCCATCAATTATCTCCTCAATTTTCTTAAAAGAAAATCCTTTATTTATTCACATATTTATGCGAATAAAACTCCTTTATTTATCCCCTAATTAATCAAATATTTATAGAAATAAAACACTTCTATTTCTAGAAGGCTTGCGCTGGCATCCACCTTGGAGTGTCTAGAAGCAAAAATAAAATTTATTTATTTGCTTCCCAAGTGACTTCAACCCAGCCCATTCCTCTTGCACACTGGGTGCCATTTCCATAGGCCCTAAGTGACGTCTTGGGCCACTTTTCTAAGCCTTGTTTGTGTGTCAAATTTCACCAACTTTTTCTTTTAAGGCCACCTTGCCTTAATTTCCTATTTTAAACTTTAAAACTTGACATTTCTAAGTCATTTCTAAGTTTCCTAAAATTTTCGATCAGCTCTGTAAACTTGCCATTTTCTTACATTTCCAAGTTTCCAGAAATGTTCACTTTCCATTTTTGAATCATTTCCTTACATTTCCTAGTTTCCATAAATGTTCACTTTCCTCTTTATTCCTTTACATTTTCAGGACATTTCCCTACATTTCCAAGACAAGACATTTCCTTACATTTCCTTGCATTTCCTTACATTTCCATACATTTCCTCACATTTCCTTACATTCCCTTACATTCCCTTACATTTCCATACATTTCCATACATTTCCTTACATTTCCCTACATTGCCTTACATTTCCATACATTTCCACATATTTCCACACATTTCCATACACTTCCATACATTCCCATATATTTCCATACATTTCCTTATTTCTAGAATTCACATAACACATTCATAATTCATAAAACATGCCATTTTACCACATGGTTCCTTGTGTCATGCTTCACACGGAGTTTCTTTCAAAGCCTCATTTACCTAGCTCCCCTTTTTACTTTAAAACCGATAATTTTCCAAAGCTTTCTTCTAATACACTTCCAACACTGCCAAAACCTACTAACTCATGAATTATGCACAAACGCATAACCCCTAATCTAGGATGTTACAGTTCTACCTTACTTAAAAATAATTTCGTCCTCGAAATTACTTACTAACAGTCGTACCATCCTTCTCACCGCACTATGCTTACGCTGCTGCGCACTCGATCTTAATAGAACCATCATACTTTCTAGGCACAATCTCTAAGTTCACGTCCCTAGAACTTATTTCTAACGTCGCGATTTAATCGATTTAAGAGAATTTTCTAAATTTGTCTTTATTCCACCGATTACATGAAGAAGTTTTATGGAAAGAATTTTAGGAGTTGTTCTTTCAGATTCATACATGCACACACGATCTTTACATTCATACATCCATCAATCAATTATGAACTTTCGTTGATTCAGAGAAATGTTGTAGTTTTCATTGTTGTTGTTTTTCCACTACCCAGGGGTATTTTCGTAATTTTGTCCTACAGGGGTATTTTCGTAATTTGTCAAAAGAAAAAGTTCCTTGGTGATTTTGTCAAAAAGTATTTTGGTAATTTCAAAGTCCCGGAGTAATTTGGAAAAATTTTGAAATCCGGGGGTATTTTGGAAATTTTTGGCCTCGTGGTATTTCGGTAATTTTTGCAAATGAGGTAAATTTGTAAAAGATAACAAATCAGGGATACTTTAGAAGTTGTAAAACTTTGAGGGTTCTTTTTGAGACTTTTACTTTCCAAAACGGTGATGTTGCAAAAATTTTGGAAATCAGGGTCATTTTGGTAATTTTGTAAGTTAGGGGCAATTTCGTAATTTTCCAAAATCAAGATATTTTTGATATTTTGCAAATTAGAGTTTTTGAACATTTTATAAAGTAATGAAATCTTGATAAGAACTGTGGGTATTTTGGGAATTTCATAAACCAAGGGTATTTTTGTAATTTACCACTAGGGGTATTTTTGTAATTTCATAAATCAAAAAATTTTCGAAAAATTTTGTAAAAATGGTTCTCACAAATTGAAAAGGTAATTTTAAGAGTTTTAAAACTAGGGTTTTTATAAAAACACAGCTAGTTCCCTTTCGGGTTTTAGTTATTGTGTTTAGCCTATGTCCGAGCCCTCTTCGGTCAGGGTGAACCAAAGCTACGCACCAGGCAGGATTCGAGTGGAGAGGAGGTGAGTCACGTGGACCGCTTAAGTACCAAGCTCCCACCAAAACCATTCCTAGACATGCGCATGAGGGTTACCACACCTAGCTCAGTGACTTAGCCATAGGTTTGTTTAGTGTATTAAGTCTTATGTGTTTTGTGTTTGAGTAGTCTAATCCTGGGGTTCAAGTTCCTATCATACTATTCTCGTTCCCATGCCTTTTCTACCCTTCTAATGTTCATAACATAATTCACATAATCACCCAAATGGTTAGGGATACTTACAGTGGATCAATGGTCGGAGGCGAGGTGCCATGCCGAAACACGCTTATTTTCGAAATACTTCATAAAATTCATTTGGCTCGATTTGAAAACGTTTTGGGCCTGAGCCCATAGGCCGAGTTTAAAACGGGCTCGATACCAATCGAAACACCCCACACCCGCCCACGAGCACAACCGGATCTGGTATGTTCCTTAAGTAAATCGGTTTTTCAAATTCTTGGTTACTTAGAGAAAATTGTAAATTTTAGAAAACATTGTTTTAGGTTGGGCTTAAATTGGAACCCATTTAGTAAATTTTGAAAATCCAACTTAAATAAGGTGACAAAATAATTTTAGGGTTATTATTTTAAAAGAAATAAATTTACTTAACTTTAATCAAAAATAAATTGTATCATATCAAATAAAAATAAATGAAAATAAAGAAAATCCAACTGGGCCTTATGGCCTTATTACATCATTCAAACCCAAAATAAATTTTAAAGTACTAAAATTATATAAAGTCCAAATTTCTAAATAAATTCTTCAAGTGATGCATGGCCACCTTTAGCTCCTGCCGACCCGGTCCATTACTTGCTCATCACCTGAAAAATAATTCCCCAACGGTGAGTCCACAGACTCAATGTGTACACATACTAATTTTCAACAAATCGGGCATACAAGTCATATCAATTTCATGTTCATACAAAATAAAGGATGATGCAACCCAAACCCAAGCCTATTTGTCCATCCGCTACACACCACCCGTACCAACTTTGTACAATCGTGGGGACTACTAAGTCGACCCTCCATCCGCTACACACCATCGAAGCGCGATCATTTGCTGCGATCGGCGTGCTCATCGCCCACTTTACGTTGTGTCTTTTGACACTATATTCGAGATAATGTAACCGGTTACCATATTCAATTAATGGGACCGTAGCCACCATATTCCGTTCTTTGAGGCCGAAGTCAAGCACCTTCGTTGGTGAGACCGTAGTCATCACCTTCACTTTCTCCCTTCACATATATCCCAAATGCCCCAATTATTACATATCATTCATATCATACTTAAATTCACATTCATGTCACTTTTCAGAATATAACACATTCATAATCCTACCAAGAGTAGGAATACGTACCTGGGTACTTTTTGCCACATTTGTGGTACTTAGCCACATTCTCATTCTTATACACATTCATATGTTAAAACAGTTATTGCCATAATATATATATTGAAAGTTAGTGTGAGTACACACCTGATTTGCTTAATAGATTCCTTGAAATCCCGAAGAAATTGATATGTTGCCTTAGATCTCAATCCCTATATTCGGCCACATTATTAAAATACATAATAAACCCCTTTTGACTTTAAAACCAAATCCTAGTAGGATTTGTATTTCTTACCTTGTTGCTTAATTGTTTTCAAGAACCAAGTGCTTAGAATCTTGGTATTCCTTCCTTGTGATTTCTACTAACACCATATCACATCATTAGTTTTCGCTTTTTAATAATCATATACATATATATTAAAATAGCCTTGGCCGAATTTATTTTGATACTTACCTTTTAAATCTTGAATCCCGAATGATCTATCTTCTGATTAGTAAAAATTCCTTGAATCAAATCCCGATATTCTTCTTTAATAATCGGCTAAGAGACAATAGAAGAGATTATTCCTAGATCTTGATTAGGAGAATTAGAAGAACAAAATTGATTGTTCTTACCTTAATACCTTAGTCGATTGCTTCCTTGTCTAGAGTCACGAGATTCGGCTATGGGGTTTTTGTCGAGATCAAAAGAAAAAGGGTTTGGCTTGACAGATGAAGAAAAGAGAAAGCGTAAAAGATGAAGAGAAATTTCGTGAGAGGGGGAAAGAGCTAGGGAATTTCTGAGCAGAGCGAAAAAGAAGTAAACCGAGGAGTAGCCCTCCTCCTTTCCTTTTATAGACAAAGTTATCACCAAAGTGTCCCTTACTTGGCCACCACTCCTCTTTTGATAATATTATCTCTTTTATTTAAAAGATAAAAGCCTTTAATCCATCAATTATCTCCTCAATTTTCTTAAAAGAAAATCCTTTATTTATTCACATATTTATGCGAATAAAACTCCTTTATTTATCCCCAATTAATCAAATATTTATGGAAATAAAACACTTCTATTTCTAGAAGGCTTGTGCCGTCCACCTTGGTGTGTCTAGAAGCAAAAATAAAATTTATTTATTTGCTTCCCAAGTGACTCGAACCTGTGCCCATTCCTCTTGCACATGGTGCCATTTCCATAGGCCCTAAGTGACATCTTCAGTCACTTTTCTAAGCTGTTTGTGTGTCAAATTTCACCAACTTTTTCTTTTAAGGCCACCTTGCCTTAATTTCCTATTTTAAACTTTAAAACTTGACATTTCTAAGTCATTTCTTAGTTTCCTAAAATTTTCGATCGGCTCAGTAAACTTGCCATTTTCTTACATTTCCAAGTTTCCAGAAATGTTCACTTTCCATTTTGAATCATTTCCTTACATTTCCTAGTTTCCATAAATGTTCACTTTCCTCTTTATTCCTTTACATTTTCAGACATTTCCTACATTTCCAAGACAAGACATTTCCTTACATTTCCTTGCATTTCCTTATATTTCCATACATTTCCTCACATTTCCTTACATTCCCTTACATTTCCATACATTTCCATACATTTCCTTACATTTCCCTACATTGCCTTACATTTCCATACATTTCCACATATTTCCACACATTTCCATACACTTCCATACATTCCCATATATTTCCATACATTTCCTTATTTCTAGAATTCACATAACACATTCATAATTCATAAAACATGCCATTTTTCCACATGGTTCCTTGTGTCATGCTTCACACGGAGTTTCTTTTAAAGCATCATTTACCTAGCTCCCCTTTTTACTTTAAAACCGATAATTTTCCAAAGCTTTCTTCTTCCATCTTAAAATTCTAAAAACCCGTAATACACTTCCAACACTGCCAAAACCTACTAACTCATGAATTATGCACAAACGCATAACCCCTAATCTAGGATGTTACACACTATACTAATCTCAAAAGCCGAATACCTCTTGGGCCGATTGATTCTTGGGTAAATATTCTCAGTTATGGTCTAGGTGTTGGCCGAATGGTCATTGATAGGGAAAGGGGGACTTGTGTTGGATACAAGTCACCTATTATTCTGTTTTTAATGATTGAGAATGATGCAGATTTAGGAGATACGCATGATTAGTGATCAAAGAAGGGCTAATAAGGCTTGGTGTTTCAGGTAAGGTTAAGGTGAGACTTCAGCTTTTGGTAAAATATTCGATAAGTATTTGTGATTAATCTTTGAGTGATATCATTTGTACGACCATGGCTAAGGAGATCGCAGCGTGTTTTATTATCAGGTGTGTACATACACTATACACTCATTATATCGGCAAATCCCGAAATGCTGAAAAGCCAAAACTTTCGGCCACGGTAGTCTTGCGAGTGCACGAACACTCGTAAGGAAAAACTGATACATTATCAGAGGCCCCATGAATGATCTCATGACTTGGGCCATGGTTTGGCTAATCGGGCCAGAATGGGTAAAATGGGCCTGATGGGCCGTATGCTCAAGATAGGGGAAATTCATGATTTGGTAATAAGTGATGAAGTAGTCATGCTGGTCACATGGCTTGGAATTAATTTGGGCCAGATGGGCCCTATGAATGTGATTGGGCCAGATGGGTCATATGATTGTGATTTGGGCCTAATGGGCTATACGAATGAGATTGGGCCTAGTGGGCCATATGAACGTATGTGAATTTGTTTGGGCTTTGTAAGGGGTTTTGGGCTTAGTATTTGGTAAATTGCTTAACCTTACATAAAACTTTAATAATTTATTAAGTGCGACTGTGAACAAGTCATAAGGTTTAGGTGTGGCAATGCATGTCTTGGATTGGATCTAGGGAGAGCTTGGTACTTAAGCGGTCTTAATGACCCACCTCCTCTTCTCTAGAATCCTACCTGGTGCGTAGTGTCTGTTCACTTTAGCCGCGAGGACTTGTTGACGGGCCAAGGTTCGTAATTAAGACATATACTGTTAAGAATTACTGAAATACCCCTGTAGGGTAGAATTACCGAAGTACCCTTGATGTGTGAAATGACTAAAATACCCCTATGTGTTGAAGGTAAGATTTATGGATGTTACATGTACATTTGCTGCATTCATATGATATTCTGTTTAGGATGCATATGGGTGGGAATTATGGAACGGAGGAAGTATATGAGGATCAAATGGTTGCTTGACAACTGTGGATCCACTGATGGCATTTTAGACCCATTCTATGATTAGCAGCTTTGCTGCAACATTAGGTAGTTACGCAACCGGGCTACCCTTGATGTGTATCAGATGGGTGGGTCGATCTAGAAATCCCCACAAATGTGTTTCGGCAGGACGGAGATGATGTGTACCAAATGGATTATTTGGGGAGGGTTTGTACAGCATTGCATGTATGATATTGTCATGTTAATAATATGATATGTATGCTATTTGTTTGAAGAAGGTCGTACACACTGAGTTTTTGAAAACTCACTCCCTCTTTTATTTTTCTAAGGTGATCCTCAGTAGGCGGTTCGACGGATGGAGGGACCCAGAGGTGACCAACTAGCAAGATGATTAGACTTGCTTTTCTTAATATCTAAATTCTAGATTTTAAGTTTTTTTATTTCGGATTGTAATTATTCCATTACTTCCACTATGCATTGTAATTTTAAAACGGAACCTGGATTTATTTTTTTAAGCGAATTTCAAGTTTTTATGAAAATAATTGTATTTTAAAAACGAGCTTCTGCTGTCAAAGGAAATTTGTTTTTACATAGTAACAAGGAAATGGTTCTTGGCTACACCTCGTTTTCAAAGCAAAATGGACTGTACTTAACTTTTCTCTAGAAGGGTTTTCAATGAAAACAAAGTTTTCGCTAAAACACTTTAATGTGACGCACCGAATTTGGGGCTAACTTCTAGGCTGGGTCTAGGGTGTTACATTTAATATATCAGAGCCCAATTGCAAAGCTCGCGCTGTGAAAATGGGCCTTATTATTGATTTTAAATATTTTTAGTAGAATACTTTGGAAATTCTTGCTGGATGGCACATCGAGTCTCCGACGTTGAACCAAGTAAGTTCTCTTGAAACTTAGTTATTTTGAACTGTTGTACTGTAGATAGTGGGCTACTTTTAGAATATGCCTAGAGTAAAACTAAAGCCCATAGGGAACTAAAACTGTAGAGGATTTACGACTACAAAAATAATGCTTTACTTAACACTCTCATAAGACATCAGCGTAAATATTGGAACTAACTAAAACTTCATAAAATTTTTAATACAGATAATGAGCGCTAGAAGAGGTGCAAGAGGCCGCGGTCGAGGTCGCGAAGTGTTATGGCTAAGTTGCTGGCATCGGGCCATATGTTCAATGTTGAAGTAGGAGAGGCTTCGGCCTC
Source organism: Gossypium bickii (assembly GCA_025503065.1). Taxonomy (NCBI): domain Eukaryota; kingdom Viridiplantae; phylum Streptophyta; class Magnoliopsida; order Malvales; family Malvaceae; genus Gossypium; species Gossypium bickii. The sequence continues at coordinate 24,842,398 of CP106714.1, read as the reverse complement.
ACCTGTGGCTGAAACAGGGTCGAATGATCGGGCTATTGGAGAAGAAGCATTGTCACAAGCAATGCTGAGGATTTTGGAAAGGTTCACTGGGCCCAATAATAGTATTGGAAATCGGAGGCAATTCTGGAGCAACTTTGATCTAATGGGGCTGAGGTCTTTAAGGGTATTGCTGGCGTGGCTCCTAACGTGGCCGAATAATGGATGAAGGCCACAGAAAGGATAATGGATGACTTGGACTGCACACCAGAGCAAAAGTTGAAAGGGGCAATGTTACTGCTTAGGGAAGAAGCCTATCAGTGGTGGTTGACAGTGAAAGAGGGTACCCAATCTGAGCAGATCACTTAGGAGGTTTTCAAAACTACATTTCAAGAGAAGTACGTTGGTGCAAGCTATGTTGATGCTAGAAGGAAGGAGTTTCTGAACTTGATCCAAGGGAACAAATCTGTGGCAGAGTATAAGGCGGTATTTCTACGCCTTAGTAGGTATGCAAGAGTTATGGTGGCAACAGACTATGAGCGTTCTATAAGGTTTGAAGATGGGCTTAGGGACAGCCTCAGGGTGTTGATAGCTCCTCAGCTTAGGGCCAAGGTTCATAATTAAGACCCATACTGTTAAGAATTACTGAAATACCCCTGCAGGGTAGAATTACCGAAGTACCCTTGATCTGTGAAATGACTAAAACACCCCTACGTGTTGAAGGTAAGATTTATGGATGTTACATGTACATTTGCTGCATTCATATGATATTCTATTTAGGATGCATATGGGTGGGAATTATGGAACGGAGAAAGTATATAAGGATCGCATGGTTGCTTGACAACTGTGGATCCACCGATGGCTTTTTAAGCCCATTATATGATTAACAGCTTTGTTGCAACGTTAGGTAGCACCGCAATCGGGCTACCCTTGATGTGTATCGGATGGGTGGGTTGATTTAGGAATCCCCACTGATGTGTTTTGGTGGGGCGGGGATGATGTGTACCGAATGGATTATTTGGGGAGGGTTTGCACAACATTGCATGTATGATATTGTTATGTTAATAATATGGTATGTATGCTATTTGATTGAAAAGGGTCGTACACACTAAGTTTTTGAAACTCACTCCCTCTTTTATATTTCTTAGGTGATCCTCAGTAGGCGGTTCGACGGATGGAGGGACTCAGAGGTTACCAACTAGCAAGACGATTAGACTTTCTTTTCTTAATATCTAAATTTTAGATCTTAAGTTTTTTTTTATTTCGGATTGTAATTATTCAATTACTTCCACTATGAATTGTATTTTTGAAACGAAACCTGGATTTATTTCTTTTAAGCGAATTTCAAGTTTTTATGAAAATAATTGTGTTTTAAGAACGAGCTTCCCCTGTCAAAGGAAATTTGTTTTTACATAGTAACAAGGAAATGGTTCTTGGCTACACCTTGTTCTGAAAGCAAAATGGATTGTACTTAACTTTTCTTTAGAAGGGTTTTCAATGAAAACAAGGTTTTCGCTAAAACATTTCAATGTGACACGCCGGATTCGGGCCTAACTTCTAGGCTGGGTCTGGGGTGTTACACCCGAGCTTCCCGTAGCTTTCGTAATCTATAAAACAATACAAATACACAGAAAGTAAGCTTTCAAAAGCTTATTAAGCCATATACAAATAAACTTATCATGTAAAACATTTATAACTATTTCATTCGCATGATCTTTAACATAACACAATAGCAAATTCATATCTTTTCTTTGGCTCAATTGATTCTAAACACATGCTTACAACATACCATATCTCTATTTATTTCATTAGATCATAGCACACTTGTATATAACACATCTTATCTAAATAATTCCATACATATATCTCACATATACTGTAACATCCAGGATTTAGGGGCTTTGTATCTTTTATGTTTTCTGCATATCGATGTGTTGTGCTTGTTGTTTGGGGGCCTCGAGAAGGCTTGGGGATTAAGCCGAAGCCTTGGTGAAATTTTAGTCTTGGCTCTTTTTAGAGGATAGCCGAATAGGAGTAGGACATTAGGGGTTTTAGTTGCGTTTTGTGTCACAATGAAATGTAGTGGAAGAGTGGCAAGGGAACGCCACTTAGCATGCAAGGAAATGGCGTCACAAGGAGTCGAGGGGGATAAGGTTTGAATCACTCAAGCAGTAAGGGAATATTATTTTTGGGCTCAGGCTAGGGAGGTGGTTGGATGCCAATCAAACTCTGGAGGAGAGAGGTAAGACTTGGTCAAGCTTTTTAAATGAATGGTGAAGACAAATTTAACGAGTTTGAATAATTCAAACTAGTTTGAATGTATGGAGGAGAAGAAAGTAGGGAGAGATTGAAGGGACGACATAGTGGGGGAGTGCTAGCCAAAATTTTGAGGAGTATGAGAGGAGAGGAGCATTAGATTTGGGCATTAGGAGTTGGTGCCGAATTTTGGTAGTATTGGGTAGCTTGTGGGTGTAGAATTTCGGTATTTGGGTGTGCTATTCATTCTAGTTGCTTACTCACTCTCTTTTGCCAAAATTTGCTTAGCCAATATCCACTCTTTTCTTCTTTGATGACCTTTAGCCGAAACTAGGAAGACCATTTGGGCATAATTCTTTCATCCTCTTTTCCATTCATTCTAAAAAATCGGAAACCTTGTTCTTTCTTCCCCTTTCTATTTCCTCTTTCTCCTCTCAAGAACTTTTCTCCTTCCGAATTCTCTTGACTTTCATCATCTTATTCTTGTTTCTTCTTCCATTCACTAAAAGCCGAAACCACACCTTCACTTTCCCTATTAGCCGAAACCTCTAAGTTTCAGCATCACTTCTTTTGTGTTCTTTTCTTGAATCATTCACCATAGCCGAATTCTCATCTCAGAGTCTGGTAAGTTCTTCGTTATTTCTTTTCTCTTCTCTCTTTTCTTTTTCTTTTCCCTTTGGATCGAACCGTTTTCTTAATCTCTTTGGGCTTTGTTTTCACTCTTCTTCCCTTGTACTCGAATCTTCTCTGTCTTGTCTATTGGTGTCGAATCTTGAAGATAATCCGGGGTAAGTTGATGATGTTGGTTTTGGTTGAATGGTGGAAGAAGGGTTCATGTTTCTGTTTGGCCGAAAGGCCACCTTCTTTAATCCATTCTCCTTAAATCGAATCTCATTCGGGTATTTGTTTAGGTGTGATCAACGTTCTAATCCAAGTCTTCTAACTCCGGGATTCAATCGACTTAGCTAAGAGGATTCCTCCTAGTTGTTTTATTAATCGATTTACCTATTAATCGACGCCTTAACCTAGTTGGGTGCTTACTCAAATCGTATCTCTCGTAGTGATTTATTGACCGAAGCTTTTAATGGATGCAAGAAACATACAAGTTAGGGGAGGGAAGCAAACCTTCGGGTTCGATCCCTAAGTTCAAGAAGCGAGCGGTGTCAGCTGTGCTTGATTGGCCACCAAGTTGTGGGCCGGCTTCAGAAAAGGATAAACAGATCGCTGTGATCCCTGCCAGTGAATGTGTTAGCGAGATCGAAAGTATAGTTCTTCGTGTTTACAGGTGTGTAATTTCCACACCTTCTTTGTATGTTTTGATATGATTAAGTATGTTGATTGGTAAACCAAAAAGAGCAGTAATAGTTATTGTATACCCTTAATGGGTAAGGATCGTGGTACCAGGTACGCTCATTCTCTGAGTATGTTGTATAATAATGGTTGTACATATCTATACGTATGCATGGATATCTTCAGTGTGTCATGGAATAGTATATGGTATATTGCATTCATATGATCGCATGTTGCATGGGCATAGGGGATATGATTATGATAAGGGGCAGTGTTCTGGTGGCTTTGCCACATACTCCGGTGACTTTTGTCACATTATTATTTCGGTGGCTTTGCCACATACTACAATGACTTTTGTCACATTATTATTCCGATGGCTATGCCACATATTCAGGGCGATGTGCAGCTGACTGCAGCTACTGCCATCGAAGGTGTGTAGCGGATGGAGGGTCGATTGTAGAAATCCCGACTGATGTGATTGGCAGTAATGGGTGGTGTGTAGCAGATGAAATTTTAGGCTGGGCTGGGCTTTGCATCATTTTTCATATATGATTTGTTATATTTTGATGATAGGGCTAGGCTTTGCCCAAAGTGATTGTGAATAGGGCTAAAGGCCAGATGGTAAGTTGATGGGCTAGGCCCAGTGATACTGTAGGTAATTGCACACTGAGTCTCTTGACTCACCCTCGTGGATTAACATTTTTGTAGGTGACAAATAGTATGTTGAACCGGGCTGGAGAGGACTACGAGTTTGCCATGCACAGTTTTTCTTATTTTTTAAGTAGAACTTTATCTATCCTTAAACTTTCAGGATTTTATGTTGTGATAAGGCCGTTATTAATCTGGTTTAAGCACTCGTTTTGAAATCTTAAATGCTTTACGCATTAATTAATTAGTATTATGTTTTTTTTCAAACGGGAACAAGGTTTTTATCTTTTTTAGTTTAATTAACGATTTTCAACTGTAAATGGCGTTGCTTTCGGTAATTTTCCTAGCCTAATGTGATGTAATAGCAAGTGTTTTTAAAATTCATCTAAGCACTAAAATCAGCAATTTAGAGTCTAACCTAAACGAACAACGAACTCCCATTTAAATCACAACTCTAATAATAATAACTCGATTTTTTAAAGTTTACGATGTTTTATAAAACTCCTTTTTAGTGACATGCCAGATCCAGTCGTGGTGTATGGGTCGGGTTTGGGGTGTTACAATTTGGTATCCGAGCCTGGTTCAAAAACTCAGCCTTGGGTTTTGGGTTCAAAATGTTTTCTAAAAGATGGTTTAAACAGAAAATGCATAGGAATAGGTTTTTTGGAAGCATGGCACTTGAGTCCCCAGCCCAAGTCTGCAAGGTAAGTCTCCTGATTGTTGGATGACTTGTATGAGGTGGATATACATATTATATACTGCTATGGATGTAAGAACTAAGAAACCATACTTTAGAGATGAAAAGCTATAGATATATGTGTGTTGTGCGGAAAACTACTTATAACTCTATTCGCATAAAACTACTCTCTAATCAACAGTGAAAAGAAAGCTAATGCATAAATTTTGTAAAACAGACTAAAACGATACATTAGGCATGAGTGCTAGAGGATGAGGACGTGGTGCACGCTGCCGTGGTAAAGGCCGTGCTGCCGAGGCTAAACTCTCAGAAGCGGGGCATGAGCCTGAAGGTGGAGCGCCAGCGTCACCTATGGCAGAAGCGGGGTCACAAGATAGAACTGGTTGGGATGATGCTTTGTCTCAGGCAATGCTACGTGTGTTAGAGCGAGTGGCTGGGGTAAGCACCGGGACGACATCTTGAAAGTCTATTCCTGAACGACTCCGAGCTAATGGAGCTGAAATGTTTAGGGGTATCTCTAGAGTGGATCCAAACGTGGCGGAGTATTGGTTAGAGGCAGTCGAGATAATTATGGACGATTTAGACTGCACGCCAGAAGAAAAGCTGAAAGGGGCAGTGTCACTTCTTTGGGATGAGGCATATCAGTGGTGGCTCACTGCAAGAGAGGGTACTCCAGCGAATCGAATTAACTGGGATTACTTTAAGATGGTATTTCAAGGGAAATACGTTGGGGCAAGTTATGTGGATGCTCAGAGGAAAGCATTCCTGAATTTAGTGCAGGGGGCAAATCTGTAGCTGAGTATGAGGCAGAATTTCTGTGCTTGAGCCGTTACGCCCTAGGAATAGTGGGAACTGATTATGAGCGTTGCGTGCGATTCGAAGATGGGCTGCGAGATGAGTTGAGGGTATTGATAGCTCCGCACTGAGAGAGGGACTTTGCCGTATTGGTCAAAAAAGTTAAAATAGCCGAGGAGGTAAAGTGGACTGAGAGACAGAATAGGGATAAGGATAGAGGTAAAAATAAGAGAAGTTTTGGATCACCGGGGTCATCCAGGGGTTTCCAGAAAAGGCCTAGGTTAGATGGGCCACGAGTTCCGCCGCCAGACGCAGTAGGTCAATATCGTCCATGTGCTCAATGTGGGAAGATGCATTCTGGGGAATGTTGGAAAAGAACTGGGGGATGTTTTAAATGTGGATCCAGGGACCATATGATTAGGAATTGTCCACAAGAGATGGACAAGGGGCGACCAACAGGTCAGAGTTTTAGTCAGTTCGTAAGAGGTGTGTAGCAACCGCCTAGGGGTCGTGGTCTGGTTGGTTCATGGAACGATTTTGGTCGAGGTCGTGGGACACCAGGTAGAGGTGTTAGTAATGCAGATACAAGGCAGCCTTGTCTAGTTTATGCAGTTCATCAGCGAGAGGATAGCGACGCACTAGACATCATAACTGGTATGTTTCTTATAGCTGATAAGCCTTTTTTTGTTTTGATTGATATTAGTTCGACCCACTCTTATATTGCATGTAGTATATTTGAGACATTAAGTATAGCATCTGAAATTGCCGCTAGAGAAACGACTGTAGTTAGCCCGTTAGGACAATCGGTAGTGGTGAACAAGTTATTTAGAAATGTGCCTCTAGAAATTCAAGGAGTGGTATTTCCGGCCAACTTAATAGAATTACCTTTCGGGGAGTTTGATCTCATTCTAGGCATGGATTGGTTGGTACAACACCATGCTAAATTGGATTGCGCAGCTAAAAAGATGGTGTTGAGGACCTCGGGGGATGACGAGATAGTTTTGATAGGAGAAAGAAGGAACTATTTGTCTAACGTAGTTTCTGCGTTAAGGGATGCAAGGCATTCCTAGCTTTTATTAGTGCATTGGATGCAAAGGAAGAGGCTGTTACTGGGGTTAGAACAGTAAAAGAATTCGTGGATGTTTTTCCTGAGGAGCTGCTAGGGTTACCTCCGGATCGTGAAGTGGAGTTTGGGATTGAACTACTGGCGGGTACGGCTCCAGTATCGTCACTCTGTATAAGATGGTGCCAAAGGAGCTGGTGGAGCTTAAAGCCCAGATTCAGGAGCTGTTGGATCGAGGGTTTATCCGACCAAGTGTGTCTCTGTGGGGAGCGTCGGTGCTATTCGTGAAGAAAAAGGACAGATCCATGCGTATGTGCATTGATTACCGCCAGTTAAATAAGTTGACGGTTAAGAACAAGTACCTGCTACCGAGGATTGACGATTTGTTCGATCAACTTAGGGGAGCTTCAGTCTTTTCGAAGATAGATTTGAGGTCAGGATACCATCAACTAAAGGTCAAAGAAGTGGATATTCATAAAACAGCGTTTCATACTCGCAATGGTCACTATGAGTTTCTAGTGATGCCATTTGGATTGACGAATGCACCAGCGGCGTTCATGGATATGATGAACCTGGTTTTCTAACCCTATCTGGATCGGTTCATCGTAGTGTTTATAGACGGCATTCTGGTGTATTCCAAGACTGAGGAAGAACACGATTCGCATCTTCGGGTGGTTCTGCAGATTTTAAGGGAGAAACAGCTATACGCCAAATTTAGCAAGTGTGAGTTCTGGTTGAAGGAAGTCACCTTTCTAGGTCATGTGGTATCCGTAGAGGGGATTAGGGTTGATCCCCGGAAAGTTGAAGCTATGTTGGACTGGAAACCGCCTAAGTCTATGGCAGAGATCTAAAGTTTCTTGGGGCTGGCAAGTTACTATAGGAGGTTTGTTGATGGATTCTCCCTAATTGCAACACCCTTAAAGAAGTTGTTGCAAAAAGTGGTATCATTTGTTTGGACGGACAAGCAGCAGGAAGGCTTTGAGAAGCTGGAGAAAATTTTAACAGAGGCTTCAGTGTTGATTCAGCCTGAGGCTGGTAAAGAGTTCGTGGTTTATTGTGACGCTTCTCACACGGGGTTAGGATGTGTGTTGATGTAGGATGGGAAGGTTGTTGCATATGCATCTCGGCAGTTAAGACCTCATAAGAGTAATTATCCCACACATGACTTGGAATTGGCTACAGTAGTGTTTGTTCTGAAAATCTAGAGACACTATCTGTATGGGGAGAAGTCCATCATCTACACCGACCATAAGAGTTTAAGATACCTCCTTACTCAGAAGGAGTTGAATTTGAGGCAACGAAGGTGGATCAATTACTAAAGGATTACGACTGCTCAATTGAGTATCATTCGGGAAAAGCTAACGTGGTGGCAGATGCGTTAAGTCAAAAGGCAATATCAGATTTGAGAGCGATGTTTACGCATCTTAGGTTGTATAATGACGGAAGTTTGTTAGCTGAGCTCCAAGTGAAACCGACGTGGTTAGATCAGATTAAGGAAAAACAGCTATCAGATGATGCCTTGAGTTCTCGATTTCTGTAAGTACAGAATGGTGTGATAGAGGATTACTGTGTGAACGATGATGGAGTTCTGTGTTTTCGCGAGAAGGTCTGCATGCTGAAGGATGAGGAGTTGAGGTGGATGATTCTTCAGGAAGCGCATAGTAGCCCTTACACTATGCATCCTGGAGGAAGTAAAATGTACCGAGATCTACGTGAATAGTTCTAGTGTCCTGGATTGAAGTGGGAAGTTACAGAGTTGTGGGGAAGTGTTTAACGTGTCAGCAGGTAAAAGCCAAGCATCAGTTGCCTTTAGGGTTGTTGCAGCCGGTAAAGATCCCACAATGGAAATAGAAGAGAATCACTATGGATTTTGTTAACGGGCTACCCCTTACACCCACTAAGAAAGATTCAGTATGGGTGATTGTGGATCGGTTGACAAAGTCTGCCCATTTCATACCGGTTCGAGTTGACTACTGTCTTGAAAGGTTGACCAAGTTGTATGTGGCAGAAATTGTAAGGTTACATGGTGTACCAGTATCGATCATATCAGATAGAGATCCTAGGTTTACGTCACATTTCTGGAGGGCGTTGCATCAAGCATTGGGTACGAGATTGGACTTCAGCACAACTTTTCATCCACAGACTGATGGACAGTCTGAGAGGGTAATTCAGATCTTGGAAGATATGTTGAGGGGTTGTGTCATTGAATTCAGAGGTAGTTGGGAAGAGTTCTTACCGTTGGCAGAGTTTGTGTATAACAACAGCTATCAGGCTAGTATTCAAATGGTGCCCTATGAAGTATTATACGGGCGGAAGTGTCGTACTCCTACCTGCTAGACAGAATTGGGTGAACGTCAGGTTTTGGGTTCAGAATTGGTTACAGAGACGGAGGAGAAGGTTAAGTTAATTAGGGCTCGATTGAAGGAGGCGTCTGATAGGCAGAAATCATATGCCGATTTGAAGCAGAAGGAGATAGAATTTTCTGTTGGTGATCGGGTTTTCTTGAAAGTTTCACCTTGGAAGAGTGTGATGAGGTTTGGACGGAAGGGCAAGCTAAGTCCTGGGTTTATCGGGCCTTATCGGGTTTTGAAACGTGTGGGTCCAGTGGCATATCAAATGGAGTTACTTTTAGAATTGAAATAGATGCATGATGTGTTTCATGTTTCAATGTGAAGACGTTACCGGTCAGATCCGTCTCATGTTATGCCAGTGGAGGAAATTGAGGTAAGGCCAGATTTGTCTTACGAGGAGGAACCAATTCAGATTCTAGAATGGGATGTCAAGGTGCTGAGAAGGAAGTCAGTTCCGTTGGTTAAAGTCTTGTGGCGGAAACGACGTGGGAGCCAGAAGACGTTATGCAACAGCAATACCCCCATCTCTTTTTACCAAGTAATTTCGAGGCCGAAATTTCTGTAAGGGGGTAGAACTGTAACATCCGAGACTTATGGGCTTTGCATCTTTTAAGTTTTCTGCGTATCTATGTGTTGTGCTTGTTGCTTGGTTGTGTTTGGGGCCTCGGGAAGGCTCGAGATTAAGCCGAAGCCTTAGTGAAATTTTAATCTTGGCACTTTTTAGAGGATAGACGAATATGAGTAGGACATTAGGGGTTTTAGTTGCATTTTGTGTCACAAGGAAATGTAGTGGAAGAGTGGCAAGGGAACGCCGCTTGGCATACAAGGAAATGGCGTCACAAGGAGTTGAGGGGAAGAAGGTTCGAATCACTCAAGCAATAAGGGAATATTATTTTTGGGCTCAAGCTAGGGAGGTGGTTGGATGCCAATCAAACTCTGGAGGAGAAAGGTAAGACTTGGTCAAGCTTTTTAAATGAATGTTGGAGAGAAATTTAAGGAGTTTGAATAATTCAAACTGGTTTGAATGTATGGAGGAGAGCAAAGCAGGGAGAGATTGAAGGGATGGCATAATAGAGGAGTGCTAGCTAAAATTTTGAGGAGTGTGAGAGGAGGGGAGCATTCGATTGGGGCATTAGGAGTGGGTGCCCAATTTTGGTAGTATTAGGTAGCTTGTGGGTGTAGAATTTCGGCATTTGGGTGTGCTCTTCACTCTAGTTTCTTCCTCACTCTCTTTTGCCGAAATTTGCTTAGCCAATATCCACTCTTTTCTTCTTTGATGACCTTTAGCCGAAATTAGGAAGACCATTTGGGCATAATTCTTTCATCCTCTTTTCCATTCATTCTCAAAAATCGAAAACCTTGTTCTTTCTTCCCCTTTCTATTTCCTCTTTCTCCTCTCAAGAACTCTTCTCTTGCCGAATTCTCTTGACTTTCATCATCTTATTCTTGTTTCTTCTTCCATTCACTAAAAGCCGAAACCACACCTTCATTTTCCCTGTTAGCCGAAACTTATAAGTTTCAGCATCACTTCTTTTGTGTTCTTTTCCTGAATCATTCACCATAGCCGAATTCTCATTTCAGAGTCTAGTAAGTTCTTCATTATTTCTTTTCTCTTCTCTCTTTTCTTTTTCTTTTCCCTCTAGACCGAACCATTTTCTTAATCTCTTTGGGCTTTTTTTTACTCTTCTTCCCTTGTAGTTGAATCTTCTCTGTCTTATCTATTGGTGCTGAATCTTGAAGATAATCCGGGGTAAGTTGATGATGTTGGTTTTGGCCGAATGGTGGAAGAAGGGTTCATGTTTCTGTTTGGCCGAAAGGCCACCTTCTTTAATCTATTCTCCTTAAATCGAATCTCATTCGGGTATTTATTTAGGTGCAATCAACGTTCTAATCCAAGTCTTCTAACTCCGGGATTCAATCGACTTAGCTAAGAGGATTCCTCCTAGTTGTTTTATTAATCGATTTACATATTAATCAACGCCTTAACCTAGTTGGGTGGTTACTCAAATCGTATCTCTCGTAGTGATTTATTGACCGAAGCTTTTAAAGGATGCAAGAAACATACAAGTTAGGGGAGGGAAGCCAACCTTTGGGTTCGATCCCTAAGTTCAAGAAGCGAGCGGTGCCAGCTGTGCGTGATCGGCCACCAGGATATGGGCCGGCTTCGGAAAGGGATAAACAGATCGCTGTGATCCCTGCTAGTGAATGTGTTAGCGAGATCGAAAGTATAGTTCTTTGTGTTTACAGGTGTGTAATTTCCACACCTTCTTTGTATGTTTTGATATGATTAAGTATGTTGATTGGTAAACCAAAAAGAGCAGTAATAGTTTGATATGATTAAGTATTGTTCTATACGTATGCATGGATATCTTTAGTATGTCATGGAATAGTATATGGTATATTGCATTCATATGATCGCATGTTGCATGGGGATAGGGGATATGATTATGATAAGGGGCAGTGTTCCGGAGGCTTTGCCACATCCTTTGGTGACTTTTGTCACATTATTATTTCGGTGGCTTTGCCACATACTCTGGTGACTTTTGTCACATTATTATTTCGGTGGCTATGCCACATATTAAGGGCGATGTGCAGCTGATTGCAGCGACTGCCATCGAAGGTGTGTAGCGGATGGAGGGTCGATTGTAGAAATCCCCACTGGTGTGATTGGCAGGAACGGGTGATGTGTAGCGGATGGAAATTTAGGCTGGGCTGGGCTTTGCATCATTTTGCGTATATGATTTGTTATTGTGATGATAGGGCTAAGGGCCCAGTTTTGATTCCGTATGGGCTTTGCCCAAAGTCATTGTGAATAGGGCTAAAAGCCAGATGGTAAGTTGATGGGCTAGGCCCAATGATGGTGTAGGTAATTACACACTGAGTCTCTTGACTCACCCTCGTGGATTAACATTTTTGCAGGTGACAAATAGTACGGTGAACCAGGCCGGAGAGGACTACGAGGTGGCTATGCACAGTTTTTTCTTATTTTCTAAGTAGAACTTTATCTATCCTTAAACTTTTGGGATTTTATGTTGTAATAAGGCTGCTGTTAATCTGGTTTAAGCACTCGTTTTGAAGAGTTAAACGCTTTACACATTAATTAATTAGTATGATTTTTTTTTCAAACGCGAACAAAGTTTTTCTCTCTTTTAGTTTAATTAACGATATTCAACTGTAAATGGCGTTGCTTTCGGTAATTTTCCTAGCCTAGTGGAATGTAATAGCAGGTGTTTTCAAAAGTCATTTAAACACTAAAATCAGCAATTTAGTGTCTAACCTAAACGAACAACGAACTCTCATTTAAATCAAAACTCTAATAATAATAACTCGATGTTTTTTTGAAGTTTACGATGTTTTATAAAACTCCTTTTCAGTGACATGCCAGATTCGGTCGTGGTGTATGGGCCGGGTTTGGGGTGTTACATATACTTACTTTTCATACTAAAACTTTGCATACAGTTCGAATGTAACACCCCCAGACCCGGCCTAGAAGTTAGGCCCAAAAGCCGAAAATCCTTGAGTCTTGTTAACTAATGATAAAAGACCATTTAATTATTTTAAGTACTCTGAAAACCATATTTAAACATAAGAAATTTACTCAGGTTTAATAATTAAGTAAACAGTTGAAATAACAAAACTCAAAATCTAAAGTCAAATCGGAGTACAAAGCCTTATTACATTCAACGAATATAAGTAATTAAAATCATGTCTTTTGAGACAAATAAATAAAACTTCTAAGTATCTTGTAGTGTGGCCATCTCCGAGTCCTCTCCCACGTCGAGCCGTTTACTAAGGATCACTTGAAACATTTAATAAAAAGGGTGTGAGTTTTGAAACTCAGTGTGTATGACCCTTGGTAACCGCTGAACATGCAAATATCACATTGGGCCTAAGCCCTATCAAATTTGGTGGTCTTGGGCCTTAGCCCGTAATGAAGTCACATCACATCAGTATCACATGAATGCAATGCACCCATCCCAAATCCAACCCTGCTCTCCATTTCCCTTCCAACCCTACACTCATGTGGGGATATAAATATCAACCCACCCATCCCTACACTCCATAGGTAGCACCAGCAACGGCACTACTCAAACGTTGCAGCAAAGCTGCTATAATGGGCTTAAAGCCACCTGTGGATCCACAGTCATCAAGCGACTATGCGATCCTCAAATCTTTCTCCGTATCATCAAAACCCACCCAAATGCAACATATATTTCATGAATGCAACATACACAATTCCACACATTAAGCACTTAGGGGTATTTTAGTCATTTCACTACTCATGGTATTTTTGTAATTTACCCTACATGGGTATTTAGGTAATTTTGCAAAATAGGGGTATTTTGGAAATTTTAGAAATCAGGGATATTTTGGGAATTCTGCAAATCAAGGGTATTCTGGTAATTTTACAAATTGGGGGTATTTTAGTAATTTTGCAAATCTAAGGATTATATTGGAAATTTTCAAACTAAGGGTATTTTGGTAATTTTAAAATTAGGGGTATTTTAGTAATTTTGCAAATCTAAGGATATTTTGGAAATTTTCAAACTAAGGGTATTTTGGAAATTTTCAAACTAAGGGTATTTTGGTAATTTTCAAACTAAGGGTATTTTGGTAATTTTCAAATCAAGGGTATTTTGGTCCCTCTCGGGTTTTAGTTATGAACTTTCGCCCATTAACAAGTCCTTGCGGTTAAAGTGAACAGACACTATGCACCAGGTAGGATTCCAGAGAAGAGGAGGTGGGCCACTAGGACCGCTTAAGTACCAAGCTCCCCTTAAATCTAATCCTAGACATGCATATGTCTGTTGCCACACTCTAACCCAGCGACTTGTCCACGGACATGTTTAATTATTAGATTTAAGTCTTATGCAGTTTAAGAGTTGTTCAGAACTAGGCCTAAAGCCCATTAAACCCTAGCATACTTGTCTACGCCCCCATAAAGCCCATCAAGCCCATTTCACATTTATATAACCCATTAAGCCCAATTCACATCCTTATGGCCCATTAGGCCCAGATCTCATTCATATGGCCTATTAGGCCCAAAACAATTCCAGGTCATGTAACATGCATGACTAACTCAATTCATATAACCAAATCAAACAGTTTCATCAAACTTAGCCTCAGGGCCCACCGGGCCCATTTAGCCACTTTCGGCTTTTCGGCTTTCCGACATTGCCGATATCATGTGTGTGTAGTGTTTGTACACACCTGGTTACTGCGACGTGCTATACTATCCTTAGCCTTGAACCTACAACCAACCAACCTTCAATCAATCACCCATACTTAATCAAAACATTTACCAAAAGCCAAAACCTTACCGTATCCTTACCGTGTGCCACCAGTTCTAGTAGCCCTTCCTTAGCTCTAATCACGAGTATCCCCTAGATCTACACTCACACATACACCATCAAACTTCGAGTGGCTCATAATCCACACAAGTCACCCCTATAGATCATACTCATATTCGGTCATTTACTTAAACCATAATCAAGTTGAGTACACTTACACTTTGCTAACGATCCTTACCACGCTTGCGATCTCTGAACCTTACCCTTGTTAATACAAGATTAATGACAATGAGAAATTAGATAGCCATTCGACTTTTAACAAAACACACTAAGGGGGTTAACTAAACACTTACCGAATCCACCTTTGATCCTGCGGCCTAGATAGCTACTGAACGAGATTCGGCTTTTAACCTTCACTGATAGTAGATAACAATTGATTTGTGATGGAGGAAAACAACAAAGATTCGGCACTAAAAGGGATTTTAGCAAGAGAAGATGATGCTACTTCGGCAATAAAAGAGTTTTGGCTATGAGAGAATTCGGAAAAAAGGGATTCGGCTATAGGAGATTTTGGCAACAAGGCAAGGTATTTTCAGTTGTGGAAAAATAAGGTTTCAGTAAGGAAAAGAAAAAGAATGGAAAATTCGGCATTACCTAGGACCCTAGATTCGGTACACACACATTTATATAGCATATAGCCAAAACTTAGCCACCCCTAAAGTTCAATTCGACACCACTTCATCCACTGATCATCTCCTAATTTTTCTCCATGATATCTCCCTTATCCTTCTCCTAAATTCTCTCTACTGATCACTTCTCCTTAAAGTCCCTCTACACACCACTTCTAACCTTCTAGATGCCTAAAATTAAACTCCAAAATAAAGCTAAGCTAGCACCCAAACCTCAGACCTTCCTGCATGTATATGTCGCCACCTCTCTACACTTTAGTGGGGTCACTTAGCCACTTCACCACAAGCTTCTTTGTGCCTTTTTTCACTTAATTTTATTTAAAAGCCCACTACTCACAACCCTGATTCATTCCTTAATTAATTAAATTAAGAATCCTCCACCATAAAACTCGAACCAAGAGCTTCTCCAACACACTTAGACACTCCAAATTCATTAAACCTTTAAAGCCGTCATGACATTTGTCATTTTCTTGCTCACTTAAAAATTTTATGAGACCCAAAGCCCAATAGGCCCAATTCTTCTAGGCCCAAATTCGGGGCGTTACATCGAACATACCTGTATCAGATACACATTTCACATATTCATTCAATTCTCAAAATGTCCGTTGAACCATTCAGAATCCAATAGGATACTCGAAAAACTCAGAATATTCGTACAATGCCAACGTGCCAGACGTGGTCTTTCATGTAATCAAATATCGATTCCACTGTACCAGACAGGGTCTTACACGAAATCATATATGATTCCAATGTCCCAGACATGGTCTTACACGTAATTCTCAAATTGATGCCAATGTCCCAGACGCGGTCTTACACGATATCACATATCGGAACCCTATGTCATGACATATGTATCCTAACTATTCCTAAGGTTCGTGAGGGACTTTTCAGACATTGATACATCATCGAAACTTTCCTAAGGTTCGTAAGGGACTTTTCAGACATTGATGCATCATCAAAACTTTCTCGAATTTTACATATACATCTTCCATAATCATTCATCACAATTCAATTTCATGCAAACATAAATAAATCAACTCAAACACATTTATTTGTATATAGACTTACCTCGTACGGATATGAACGGACAGAAACAACTACTCGACCACTTTCGATTTCCCCTGATCTAAATCTGTTTTCTTTGGTTCTTGATCTATACATATTCAAATTTAACTCTTTTATTCACCAAATCATTCAATTCAATCCAAAAACACACATTTAGGGCATTTTACAAATTAGCCCTCACATTTTCACATTTTGACATTTAAGTCCCTATTTCATAAATTCACAAAATATACAAAATTTCAATATTCCATGCTTAGGCCGAATCTTCCTCATGTTCATACAAGTCCATACATTTCATTTATTTCACTTTTTAGTCCTTCAAAATATTATTTTCTCAATTTAGCCCAAATTATTCAAATTAATCAAAAATCCAAAGACAAAACATATTAATCTCATATCAAGCTTCCATAATTCATCAACTAACATCATTAAACTCATATAATAATCAATGGCATAACTTGAAATCTTCATCAAATTCATAAATTGATACATGGGCTTAAGATAATACAAAGCAACAATCACGAAAACATAAAAATCACTAAAAATCGAGCTCAAAACATACCTTGATTGAGCTAAATGATTGTCGAATGCAAAGGAAGCTTAAAACCCTTCGTTTATTTCAATTTTTGGTGCAAACAAAGATGATAATAATCTATTTTCATGTTTATGTTATAATTATTTAACTTATTAACTAATTTACAATTTTAACCTTTGATAAAAACATATAATAATTCATAATGGTTGGTCATAAATGTCCATTAACCATATCAATGGTCCATTTGCATAATAAGGACTTCATATCAATAAAAACACATAAATTCAGCACTTAATCAATTACAAGGTCACTTTTACATTTTCTGCGACTAAGTCCTTTTCTCAAATTAAGCACACAAACAATAAAATTAATTCACGAATCTTTCACATATGCTTAATCACATATTGTAAACATGGAAAATAATATTAAAACATTTTTCTGACTAGGATTTGTGGTCCCAAAAAATCTATTCCATTAGGGTCCAAACTGGACTGTTACATTAATGAGGTCTCAAACCATTTTAAAATTTAGCCCCAAATCTGACCACCATATGTAGTGGTGCATACGCATATGTGTAAAATAAGGGGCTATTTTGTTTCTTGAATCTTTCCCAATTAATTACAACCTTACTTTGAGATCATGGACCCTCCCAATTAGTTTTTAAACCCATATCATTTAAGGGAAAACGTTCTAATTCATTTGGGCATTCGAAACTCACAAATCGAGAAGCGTAAGTGCAGTTAAGCATAAAATTAATTGTTGTTTCGACATAGTTGTAGGGTAAATTTTATGGATTTATTAAATGAAGGAATTTAATAATTATTAGTTACTTATTTTCCAGTATATTATCGAATTAGGTGTTGATCCAAACACTTCGAATCAACCGGAAAGCTGAAGAACGATCGTACGTATGGTTCGCATCGATACAAGGTAAGGAATCGAACTAGTTGAATTCGTAAAATAGTTATTAATTCAATAATTGGTTTGAACCCATAAGTGGGTACTTGGGAGTTGGTTAAGTGATAAATTGATTGAATTTATACTGAATTTTGGTTTAAGATCGTATAAAGGTTTATTAAGGAAAATTGGAAGATTCACTAAGGTGTTGCAAGAAAGCGAAAAATAAGGTGTGGGTCCTAAACTTGTAAATTTTGTTTGATAATGATAAATTTCATGTTATATTTGATAAATTAGTTTGCTAATTGGTTTGGCATAGTTGCCAAAATATTAGTTTCGCGAGTGGTCGACCCAGATACGTTTCGAGCCTTAAAAGACTGATGTGTTGGCAAAATTACTAGTTTGACAGTATGAATATATGATTGAGATTGTTATGCATAATTATATTATGTGACATGAGAATGGTTGATTTAATGGTATGAAATGTTGAAATATTAGGTTTTTGCATGATTTAAATGCATGAAATATTTATTATGATATATATACGTGAGGTTGTTATTGGGGCACAATGAAATTCATAAAGTATGTGAATTAAACAATATTGATAGATACCATCTTAATGGTAATTTGAAAATTAGAACACTGTTTCCTTTCTCTGATAGTATGTGATTATTGAGGACATGTTGAACATGTCGAATAAATGTCATGTCAAATAAATGTGAAAAGTATTGGAATGTGATTATGTATGAATTTGTATGACATATTGCATATGCATTGGGATGGGATTTTGTGGTTGACGGAGGAGTTCCGTGGAGTACCAACGGCATATTAAGTCCGCATATATTTGTAGTTAATGCACTGCATTTGGAGTACCAAGGGGATTGGCGATTATATCATATTATTTATTTGGCAATTTCATTACATTATTGATTATTGGTGGTTTTACCACATCGAACATTGCTCACATATGTTGGATTTTGGCAGACAGATTATGGGGAACTCATGATGTGTAGTGGATAGTATACGTAGGATCTCATATGTGCATTTTTTTCACGATCATGTGCATTTGAAATTATTATTGATATTGTTTGATTGTGATATTGGTACCACTATGAAATTGTTTGTATGAATGCTTAATACTCGTTTAGTCTCACACTGAGCTTGCTAAGCTCACCCCATTATCTCAACTTCTCAGGTAATGATCGAACTGAGGATTGGAATTGGCATGCGAATGTACGACGGTCTTCAGACTTTACTTCGTCATATTATTTTAATTTAATTATTTTTGGGTTATTTTATTATTGTTATTCGGTTTTGGATTGTAAAGTTTCTTTAAGCTGTGGTTTGGGACTGTTCGAGATTTTAGGGTTTTTCATGCATGCATGACACACATATTTGGTATAGAGACATGATATTTATAAATATGTTGAAATGGGCTATGCATGATATATGGCTAAAGTAATAATTTGACTAGTAATGGTACATTTCCGCTACTAAGAAGATAACAAAATGATTTTCCCAAGGCAACGTGTAATATCTGGGATTTATGGCTTATGCATTAATGCCTAATTGTGTGAAGTAGCATGCTTATGTGTATATGAATGTGTTTTGTATGAATTTTGAGAACCTTAGAATATAGAAGAATGCCTTAGAAAATATTAAATTTTAAGTATTGAAGGGGAATTGAATAAGAGAGGCCTTAAGAGAAATTGTAGGGAAAATTAGACATAAAAATTAGCTTGGTTAAGTGGCAGGGAGGCGCCACTTAGGGCCTCAGTGTGTGACGCCACAAGCAGGGTGCAGGGGCCTAGGTTCGAGCTGATAGGGAAGCAAATAAAAGAGTTTTATTTTACAGCAAGGAGCAAGAGAGGTGGACGGCAATGGGACACTAAGGGATGAGTTTGGGATGTGATTAAATTCCTTTGAAAATTTCGGCTAAAGCAGAAGATAAATAAGGATTTATTTTAAATTATTTTTGAATGTGCAAGGAGGAGGAAAAAAAGGAGAATAACAAGGTAAATCTAGAGTTCGAGTAGGTAGCTGAATTTATCAGTAGAGTATTCATCTTTTTCCTTATTTTTCTTTTATTTTCTCATCTCTTTCTCCGGCCGAATTCTCCTTCTCTTCTTTTCTCAAAGTTTTCTTTCCTAGCCAATTTCTTCCTAGCATCAAAAGTCGAAACATCCCTTGTGCTAGCCGAATCTTCATCTATCACCATTGTCAAAATTACTCAACCCTTCTCTTCTTCTTTTCGCTAATCTCAAAAGCCGAAAGCAAGTTCTTTCCAGCCATAGTCGAATTTCTCTGTGGATTTAAGCAAGGAGCAGTCAACTACATCATTAGGGGTAAGATCAGATGCTATTCAGTTTCCTTTCTTTTCTTTTTAGCCGAAACTTAGGAACTAATCCCAATATTACTCTTTGGCCGAAACTATGAAGGATCTTTCGGGATTTTGGTGTAGCCGACTTTTAGGGAGATCATTCGGGATTTGATTCTTCAAGGTAAGTAAAGTGCAATATTAGGCCGAAGGCCATGTATGGTGTCCATTAAGTATTGGAAATCAGATCTAACATGAGCTTATAGGTATTTCGACAGTTACCAACCAAGGGACACTTTTCGGGATTTAGATCTACAAGGTAAGTAAATCTGACATTCGGCTAAGGCCATATTTGGTGATTCAGATCTATTTCTTATTTATTCAAAAGCTGAAATTAACCGGTTAAGTGATTTAGTAGTTGGCTGATTGTAAGAGGAAACATCACGACGTTTCGGTATTTGATTAGTAATCAAATCGGCAGCAAGGTAAGGTTATGGGTTGTGATAATCCTTCGGGATTTGGTTATTTAGCCGAATGGCTCTTTGCTAACATGTTTAGGGTTGGCCGAATATAGGAACTAAGGATCTAGGACGCTAGATCGAGATTTTCGAGATTTCAGTGAATGCATTAAGTAAATCAGGTGTGTACCCCACACTGAATCTTGATTAATTTACGGTATTATTTTAATAAATATGTTAATAAGAATGTGTAAGAAGTGGCTAAGGGTACCATGCAATGGTACAAAGTACTCAGGTACGTTAATCTACTACTACGGTAGTTATAATATTATGAATATCTGTTATGGCACGTATGTGAATATTGATAAGAATGTGAAATAAGGAAAATGGCATGATATCCGCATGATTTGTATGACATGGGGCATATGGGTTATATGGAAAGGGGAAGTGATCTGGTGGTTTATACCACATAATGTGAATGTGGTGACTTATGTCACAAAATATATTATCTGGTGGCTATGCCACAAATTTATAAGGGCGATGAGCACGCCGCCTCGCAAATGATCGCCTTCGATGATGTGTAGCGGATGGAGGGTCGACTTAGTAGTCCCCACGGTGTGATGGTTGGTACGGGTGATGTGTAGCGGATGGTTATCTAGGTTGGGTTCAGGTTTGTATCATTATTCCTATCTATTATATATGTGTGTAATATGATATGATATGCCTGAATCGTTGGGACTTAGTGTTGGTTATACACACTGAGTCTGTTGGACTCACCCCGTTGTGGGATATCTTTTCAGGTGAGACTCAGTAAATGGACTGGGTCGGCAGGAGCTTAGTGGTGGCCATGCTCAGCTTAAAGTTATTTTATTTTGATACTTTATTTCTAAGTTTGGATTTATTTCGGGTTTCCTTTGATGTAATAAGGCCATTAGTATGATACTGTTTTATGCATTTTTTTATTATTTTAGCATGATGCGATTTTATCCAATTAAAGTTTGAGTAGTTTTTCTTACAAATAAATGTTAAATGTTTTGACATTTAAACACAAACGATTTCCAATGTGCAAATAAACTCTAAACAAATTCGGCATGTCTTTTAATTTAAAAGCAAGGTTTTAATAAATCCCTGATTTCAAGAATAGCAATGTTTTCAATTAAACCCAACACGAATCAAACTTTCTTCAAACCACCCAAGTTTTCCAAAGTATCAAACGAATTTTGAAAATGTTTTACTCAAGGAACATACCAGATTTGGTCAAGTCTCGTGGGCTGGGTTTGGGGTGTTTCAGCTTGGTATCAGAGCCCAGTTTTAAACTCTCGACCTTGGGTTTAAAGCCCACAACATTTTCAAATTCGAGCCCAAATGAATTTTGTGAAAATTTTTGAAATGAGCAGGTTTTCTGGCATGGCACCTAAGTCTCCGACCCGAAGTCCACCAGGTAAGTACTCCTAACTATTGTGTGAATTCTTATATGATCTGTGTGTGGGTATATCGGGAACGTAGATTAGTATATTAAGTACTTGAACCCTAGGATTAGTTTACCTCAACACAAGAATCACATAAGACTTTAATGACTAATTAAACAAACCTGTGACTAAGTCGCCGAGTTAGGGTGTGGCAACCATTGTGCGCATGTCTAGGATTGTATTCAGGAAGAGCCTGGTATTTAAGCAGTCCTCGTGACTCACCTCCTCTTCGCTCGAATCCTACCTGGTGCGTAGCTATGATTCACCCTAACCAAGAAGACTCATTCACTGGCTAAACTCAATAATTAAAACCCGAAAGGGACTAGCTGTATTTCTATAAAACCCTAGTTTTAAAATCACCAAATTGCCTCTTTGAATTGTAAAAATTATTTTGAAAGTTTTTCTCGATTTACAAAAATTACCTAAGTACCCCTGGTTGTAAAATTACTAAAATGGCCTTGGTTTGAAAAATTTTAAAAATTACCATGCTACCCTTGAATTTTACTAAGATATTCTTCAAAATACCAGAAACCCTATTTTGTAAACTATTAAAATACCCTAATTTGAAAAATTTACTAAATTACCCCTGATTTACAAAATTACCAAAATGAACCTGATTTTCAAAATTCCTGCCATACCTTTGATTTGGGGAAAATTTCCAAAATACCCTCGAGTTTTGAAAATTTCCAAGCACCTTTGATTTATTAAGATTTTCAAATTGACCCCGATTTATTACCAAAATACCCCTGTAGGAGAAATTACGAAAATACCCCTGGGGTTAGAACAGACGAAAATATTCGAGTTATGAATGTGTGTGTAGTAGATACTATCGAATGATTATGTTTCTCTGAATTAGGGTAGAAGACTTAAAATAAAAACTTTGATTGATCGAAAGAACTACTACTAAACTTCTTTTCTTAAATTTCTTCTCGGATAATCAGTGGAACAAAATACTAATGCATAAAATTTCTTAAACCAGATTAAAGCGTGATCGTAGAAATGAGTTCTAGGGGACGTGGTCGAAATGTGCGAGGACGTAGTAGGGGCAGAATGACCGTATCGGAACCCGTTAGGTCTGGTCAAGGGTCCGAGAATGAGGTACCACCACCCCCACCACCAGCTGCTGGTGTTGAGCATCAGGATCAGACAGGGGATGATGTGGTATCGCAGGCAGTGCTGCGAGTTCTTGAGATGGTAGCTGGAGCAGGAGGGAATATGGGAGCTCGAAAATCTGTACCCGAGCGACTCCGAGCCAATAGAGATGAGGTGTTCCGTGGTGTATCTGGTGTGGCACCCAGTACAGCTGAGTACTGGTTGGAGGCAACGGAGCGAATCATGGATGAGCTCGATTTAACTGCTGAGGAAAAGCTGAAAGGAATAGTGTCTCTACTTCGTGATGAAGCATATCAATGGTGGCTCATAGTTCGGGGTGGTGCCACAGCTGAGGATCTCACGTGGGAGTATGTTAAGGCCGCGTATCAGAAGAAGTATGTTGGTACTAGTTATACCAATGCGCAGAGGAAGGCATTCCTGGGGCTGGTTCAAGGGAACAAGTCCGTAGCGAAGTACGAGGCTGAATTCCTAAGGTTAAGCCGATATGCTCAAGGAATAGTGGCTACGGAGCATGAGCGATGTGTCCGATTTGAGGATGGACTAAGGGATGATCTGAGGTTATTGATAGCTCCATAGCAAGAGCGGGAGTTTGCTGTGTTGGTGGAAAAGGCTAAGGTAGCTGAGGGGATTAAGGACTCGGTGAGGCAGAATACAGATCGAAATAGGCAGAAGAGAGGTTTTGGATCGTCTGGTCGTCTGGGAATGTGCAAAAGAGGCCTAGAGTTGATGGGCCGCGAGGTCAGCAAGCTATGACAGGAGGGCAGTATCGTACTTGTACCTAGTATGGGAAGATGCATCTAGGAGAGTGTTGGAAGAAGACAGGAGGATGCTTTAAGTGTGGGTCCAAGGAACACATGATCAAGGACTGTCCTATTAAGATAGATGGGAGCCGACCGCCAAGCAGTCGGGGTTCTAATCAGTGGAAGAGCCGCGAGCAGACGACCTCGGCGAGGTCGTGGTCTGAATGGTAGAGGTAACAGTGCTAGAAGAGGACGGGGAACACTGGGCCGAGGTGTTGGAAATACAAAGGCAAGACAGCCGGGTCTGGTGTATGCAGTACGTCGAAGGGAGGATGGAGACGCGCCGGACGTCATAACCGGTACGTTCCTATAGCGAACAAGCCTTATTTTGCTTTGATTGATGTTAGCTCTACCCATTCTTATGTTGCATGTAGAGTAGTTGAAACTCTAGGCATAGCTTCTGAACTGTCTGATAGGGAGATGACTGTAGTAAGCCCATTAGGCCAAACTGTAGTGGTGAACAAGATATTTTGGAGTGTACCTTTAGAGATTCAGAGAGTTATATTTCCTGCCGACTTGATAGAACTACCCTTCGAAAAATTCGATCTTATACTTGGTATGGACTAGCTAGTGGAACATCGGGCTATATTGGATTATGCAGCTAAGCGAATGGAGTTAAGGATGCCTGAGGACGAGGCGACAATTATGATAGGAGAAAGAAGAAACTACTTGTCTAACGTAGTCTCTGCTTTAAAGGCTGATAAGATGGTTTGGAAAGGGTACAAGGCATTTTTGGCTTTCGTTAGTGCGTTGGATGCAAAAGAAGGGGGAGTTAGAGGAGTTAGAACCGTAAGGGAGTTTGTGGATGTTTTTCCGGAGGAATTACCTAGAATACCCCCGGATAGGGAGGTGGAATTCGGAATTGACTTGCTACCGGGTACAGCTCCTGTGTCGATTGCCCCGTATAAAATAGCACCAGAGGAGTTGGTTGAGCTCAAGGCTCAGATCCAAGAATTACTTGATCGTGGGTTTATTCGACCCAGTGTGTCTCCATTGGGAGCACCGGTCTTGTTTGTGAAGAAGAAGGATGGAACAATACGTATGTGCATAAATTATCATCAGTTGAATAAGCTGACCATCAAGAACAAGTATCCGTTGCCAAGAATAGACGACTTGTTCGATCAGCTTAAGGGGGCAGCAGTTTTCTCAAAGATAGATCTAAGTTCTGGATATCATCAGCTTAAGGTGAAAGAAGCAGATGTCCATAAGACAGCTTTCCGGACAAGATACGGCCATTATGAGTTCTTAGTAATGTCGTTTGGGTTGACGAACGCCCCAGCCGCGTTCATGGATATGATGAACCGGGTTTTTCAACCTTACTTGGATCGGTTCGTCGTTGTATTCATCGACGACATCCTAGTATACTCCAAGTCTGAAGAGGAGCATGATGAGCATCTCCGGGTTCTGTTGCAAGTGTTGAGGGAGAAGAAGCTTTATGCCAAATTCAGCAAGTGTGAATTTTGGCTTAAAGAGGTTGCATTCTTAGGGCATGTGGTGTCTACAAAAGGAATAAGGGTGGATCCTCGAAAGATTGAGGCAGTATTAGATTGGAAACCACCTAAATCTGTGGCTGAAGTTCGTAGTTGCTTGGGATTGGCAGGTTACTACAGAAGGTTTGTAGAAGGATTTTCATCGATAGCCGTACCTTTGACGAAGTTGTTGAAAAAGGAAGTACCTTTCGTATGGACAGATAAACAATAGGAGAGCTTTGAGAAGCTTAAGAGGGTTTTGACTGAAGCTTCGGTTTTGATTCAGCCGGAGGCAGGGAAGGATTTTGTGGTGTATTGTGATGCTTTTCACACAGGATTGAGATGCGTATTGATGCATGACGGGAAAGTAGTCGCTTATGGGTCTCGACAACTAAGGTCACACGAGGTTAACTACCCGACGTATGATTTGGAATTGGTGGCAGTAGAGGTATGGAGGCATTATTTATATGGAGAAAAGTCAGTGATCTACACAGACCACAAGAGTCTTAAGTATCTATTGACTTAGAAGGAATTGAATCTGGGACAGCGAAGATGGGTGGAATTATTGAAAGACTATGATTGTTCCATAGAGTATCACCCAGGCAAGGCGAATGTAGTGGCAGATGCCCTAAGTCGGAAAGTAGTGTCAGATCTGAGGGCGATGTTCGCACATCTGAGCTTGTATGACGATGAAAGTTTGCTGGCAGAATTGCAAGTTAAGCAGACGTGGTTGAATGAGGTGACAGAGGGACAGTTGGCAGACGATGATTTAAGTGCTAAGTTGCGGCAAGTGCAGAGTGGGGAGTTAGAGGATTATGGTGTTAACAGCGATGGAGTGTTGTGTTTTAAGGGTAAGGTCTGCATGCCTAAGAATAAGGAGTTAAGGCAGAGGATTCTTCAGGAATCATATGGTAGCCCCTATGCTATGCAGCCTGGAGGTAGTAAGTTGTACAGAGATTTAAGGGAACAGTTTTGGTGGCCTGGTCTTAAGAGGGAAGCTACCGAATTTGTGGGGAAATGCTTAACGTGTCAGCAAGTTAAGGCTGAACATCAGGTTCCGTCAGGATTGCTTCAACCAATCAAGATTCCGCAGTAGAAGTGGGAGAGAATCACCATGGACTTCGTTAGTGGGCTTCCCCTTAAGCCTACTAAGAAGGACTCGGTATGGGTGATAGTGGATCGGTTGACAAAGTCTGCACATTTCATTCTAGTGCGGGTTGACTAATCTTTGCAGAAGTTAGCAAAGTTGTATGTGGCAGAAATTGTAAGGTTGCATGGAGTTCCGGTGTCGATTATCTCGGATAGGGATCCAAGGTTTACGTCTTGGTTTTGGAAAGCTCTACATCAAGCCTTAGGCACCGGATTGGATTTCACTACGGCATTTCATCCGCAGTCGGACGGCCAGTCTGAACGAGTAATCGAAGTGTTAGAAGATATGCTGAGGGGATGTGTGATAGACTTTAGAGGAAGTTGGGAAGAATATTTACCTTTAGCTGAGTTTGTATATAACAACAGCTATCAGGCCAGTATTCAGATGGCACCGCATAAAGTGTTGTATGGACGGAAGTGTTGCACTCCTACGTGTTGGACGGAATTAGGAGAATGTCGAGTTTTGGGTCCAGAGATTGTGGCAGAATTCGAGGAAAAGGTTGAGGTAATTAGGGCACGGTTAAAGGAAACATCTGACAGGCAGAAGTCGTACGCAGATCTTAAGAGGAAGGAAATAGAATTTGATGTAGGAGATCAAGTGTTTCTTAAGGTGTCGCCTTGGAAGAAGGTAATGAGATTTGGTCGCAAAGGAAAGCTAAGTCCAAGGTTTATAGGACCTTATCGGGTATTGAAGCGAGTTGGACCAGTGGCATACCAGTTAGAGTTGCCTTCGGAGTTGAAGCAGATGCACAATGTATTCCTTGTTTCCATGCTACGTCATTATCGATTTGATCCATCTCATATAGTTCCGTTGAAGAGGTGGAGCTAAGGTCAGATTTGTCCTACGAGGAAGAGCCGATTCAGATTTTGGAACGAGATGTGAAAATGCTACGGAGAAAATCATTTCCTCTAGTTAAAGTGTTATGGTGCAATCATGGATCGGAGAAAGCTTCATGGGAGCCGGAAGAAGCAATGCGACAACAATACCCTCACTTATTTCAGCCAGGTAATTTCGAGGACGAAATTATTTTAAGGGGGTAGAACTGTAATATCCAGGATTTATGGCTTATGCATTAATGCCTAATTGTGTGAAGTAGCATGCTTATGTGTATATGAATGTGTTTTGTATGAATTTTGAGAACCTTAGAATATAGAAGAATGCCATAGAAAATATTAAATTTTAAGTATTGAAGGGGAATTGAATAAGAGAGGCCTTAAGAGAAATTGTAGGGAAAATTAGACATAAAAATTAGCTTGGTTAAGTGGCAGGGAGGCGCCACTTAAGGCCTCAGTGTGTGACGCCACAAGCAGGGTGCAAGGGCCTAGGTTAGAGCTACTAGGGAAGCAAATAAAAGAGTTTTATTTTGCAGCAAGGAGCAAGAGAGGTGGACGGCAATGGGGCACTAAGGGATAAGTTTGGGATGTGATTAAATTCCTTTGAAAATTTCGGCTAAAGCAGAAGATAAATAAGGATTTATTTTAAATTATTTTTGAATGTGCAAGGAGGAGGAAAAAGAGGAGAATAACAAGGTAAATCTAGAGTTTGAGTAGGTAGCCGAATTTATCAGCAAAGTATTCATCTTTTTCCTTGTTTTTCTTTTATTTTCTCATCTCTTTCTCTGGCCAAATTCTCCTTCTCTTCTTTTCTTAAAGTTTTTTTTCCTAGCCAATTTCTTCCTAGCATCAAAAGCCGAAACATCCCTTGTGCTAGCCGAATCTTCATCTATCACCATTGTCAAAATTACTCAACCCTTCTCTTCTTCTTTTCGCTAATCTCAAAAGCCGAAAGCAAGTTTTTTCCAGCCATAGTCGACTTTCTCTGTGTATTTAAGCAAGGAGCAGTCGACTACAGCATTAGGGGTAAGATCAGATGCTATTCAATTTCCTTTCTTTTCTTTTTAGCCGAAACTTAGGAGCTAATCCCAATATCACTCTCTGGCCGAAACTATGAAAGATCTTTTCGGGATTTTGGTGTAGCCGACTTCTAGGGAGATCATTCAGGATTTGATTCTTCAAGGTAAGTAAAGTGCAATATTAGGCCGAAGGCCATGTATGGTGTCCATTAAGTATTGGAAATCAGATCTAACATGAGCTTATAGGTATTTTGATAGTTACCAACCAAGGGACACTTTTC
This sequence comes from Gossypium bickii, assembly GCA_025503065.1. NCBI lineage: Eukaryota > Viridiplantae > Streptophyta > Magnoliopsida > Malvales > Malvaceae > Gossypium > Gossypium bickii. The sequence continues at coordinate 24,813,936 of CP106714.1, read as the reverse complement.
GGGATTTAGATCCACAAGGTAAGTGAATCTGACATTCAGCTAAGGCCATATTTGGTGATTCAGTTCTATTTCTTATTTATTCAAAAGTCGAAATTAATCGGTTAAGTGATTTAGTAGTTGGCCGATTGTAAGAGGAAACATCACGACGTTTCGGGATTTGATTAGTAATCAAATCGGTAGCAAGGTAAGGTTATGGGTTGTGATAATCCTTCGGGATTTGGTTATTTAGCCGAATGGCTCTTTGCTAACATGTTTAGGGTTGGCCGAATATAGGAACTAAGGATCTAGGATGCTAGATCGGGATTTTCGGGATTTTAGTGAAAGCATTAAGTAAACCAGGTGTGTACCCCACACTGAATCTTGATTGATTTACGGTATTATTTTAATAAATGTGTTAATAAGAATGTGTAAGAAATGGCTAAAGGTACCATGCAATGGTACAAAGTACTCAGGTACGTTAATCTACTACTACGGTAGTTATAATATTATGAATATCTGTTATGGCACGTATGTGAATATTGATAAGAATGTGAAACAAGGAAAATGGCATGATATCCGCATGATTTGTATGACATGGGGCAAATGGGTTATATGGAAAGGGGAAGTGATCTGGTGGTTTATACCACATAATGTGAATGTGGTGACTTATGTCACAAAATATATTATCTGGTGGCTATGCCACAAATTTATAAGGGCGATGAGCACATCGTCTGCAGCGACTGCCTTCGATGATGTGTAGCGGATGGAGGGTCGACTTAGTAGTCCCCACGGTGTGATGGTTGGTACGGGTGATGTGTAGCGGATGGTTATCTAGGTTGGGTTCAGGTTTGCATCATTATTCCTATCTGTTATATATTTGTGTGATATGATATGATATGCCTGAATCGTTGGGACTTAGTGTTGGTTATACACACTGAGTCTGTTGGACTCACCCCGTTGTGGGATATCTTTTTAGGTGAGACTCAGTAGATGGACCGGGTCGGCAGGAGCTTAGTGGTGGCCATGCTCAGCTTAAAGTTATTTTATTTTGCTACTTTATTTCTAAGTTTGGATTTATTTCGGGTTTCCTTTGATGTAATAAGGCCATTAGTATGATACTGTTTTATGCATTTTTTTTATTATTTTAGTATGATGCGATTTTATCCAATTAAAGTTTAAGTAACTTTTCTTACAAATAAATGTTAAATGTTTTGACACTTAAACACAAACGATTTCCAATGTGCAAATAAACTCTAAACAAATTTGGCATGTCTTTTAATTTAAAAGCAAGGTTTTAATAAATCCCTGATTTCAAGAATAGCAATGTTTTCAATTAAACCCAACACGAATCAAACTTTCTTCAAACCACCCAAGTTTTCCAAAGTAACAAACGAATTTTGAAAATGTTTTACTCAAGGAACATACCAGATTCGGTCAAGTCTCGTGGGCCGAGTTTGGGCTGTTTCACAACGCCATCAGTAAAGTTTTACAAAAACTCACATAATTTGCTAATTTGACCAAAGCATGGCTGGGCTAAGAAAATGGACGTTTTCCAAAGCTAACAATAGAAACCGCGGTTTTACAAAAAGGAGTACTTGAAGGTTTTTAACTATTGTTAAGGTAGGTTCGACACTAAGGTGTCTAATGTGGCCTTCCCAATTCGACCATAACGTCTAGGCCGGGTTTGGGAGGTTACAAAAAATGTTAGATTCTATCGAACATGATGAAAATGAATCAGAAGAGGAAAGTTTGGATGATGATGAACAAGAAAATAGCCAACTAGCCTTTCAACTTAACTGGTGGCATAAAATTAGATAACAACCAGGACAAGTAATCTCTACCTTAGCAAAAATGGTCTCTTTTATTATTAAACCACCTGAACTAGAATTGAAACCATTATCTAAGCACTTAAAATATGGATACTTGTGAGAGAAAAATACCTTGCCAATAATAATAGCTACAGAACTAACTTCTGAACAAGAAGGGCACTATTGAATGTATTAAAGATGCACAAAAAAGAAATTGGATGGACTATCATTGATATTAAAGGAATCAACCCTGCACTATGTCAATATAGATCAGATTAGTAGAAGGAAAGAAACCAGTGGTGGATGCATAGTGTCATCTAAATATAACTATGGAAGAAGTGGTGAAAAAGGAGTTACTCAAATGGTTGGATGGCGTTATTGTTTATGCAATATCTGATAGTGAATGGGTGAGACTTACACAGTGTGTTCCAAAGAAAGGAGGATTAATAGTTGTTGAGAACGATAAGAATAAGTTAATCCCAACAAGGACAATCACAAGTTGGAGAATATGGATGGACTACCGTAAATTAAGTGTTGCAGAAAAAAAGATCATTTTCCTCTTCCTTTTATCAATTAAATGCTGGATCGAATTGCTGGGAAAGAGTATTACTGTTTTCTTGAAGGATATTCTCGATAGCATCATATCCCAATAAATCCAAATGATCAAGAAAATACATTTACATGCCCTTTAGATACATATGTCTTCAAATGCATGTCATTTGGATTATGTAATGCACCAACAACATTTATGAGATGCATAACTGTGATTTTTGCCTATATGCTAGAAGAAGGCCTCGATGTATTCATGGACGATTTTTCTATCCATGGAGATTCCCTTTAGGAGTGTTTATACAACCTTGAGAAAGTACTAAAAAGATGCGAAGAAACTAACCTGGTGCTCAGTTGTTAAAAATGTCACTTTATGGTGAAAAAAGGGCTTGTCTTAGGACATAAAATATCAAGAAAAAGGGTTATAAGTACTCCTATTTACTTCAAGATTACAACTATTCCTCGGGAAATTGAAATTGAGATGTATAGGACCATACACTATAAATAAAGTAAAACCTCATGGCATAATAGAACTTATTGGAAACGGGAGACAAACCTTTCTCATAATGGTCAAAGGGTAAAACACTACTTTGGGGGGACGACTAACGAGATAGTCGAAAAATAGGTGTTGCAATGCAAGGTCATTTCGACTCATTACGAAGGATAAAAATAATAGAGAAAGATAGGGATACAGATGATGAGGGTGAAATTGATGGTGAAAGAATTGAATTAAGAAATGAAAACCTAGACGTGGAAATAAACCAGGTCAAAAACTATATACCATGTCACGACACCAACATCGTGTGTCACAACACCGAATGAAATTCGACATAGGTACCCTATCCTCGATGTTGCAAAAACGAAAGGAGATGTCGCGACACCCCTACATAACCTGCAATTCAAATTTACTAACCTAGGACGTGTTTGTAGCAAAATTTTAGTAGAATTAGGACTGATTACTTGGTATTCTTTATAAATAGAACACATAACTCAACTTTAACCTTTAACTCTCATCATCATCCTTCCTTAGGAGTTAGTTAGCCACAAAATCCTTTTCCTTTTCCCAAATTTGTGGAAATTGCAGGTATTAAAACCAGAATTTGTAACAATGCATTAAACATCACAAACAGTTAACAACGGTGAAAGAATAAGCTATATCACATTTAGGTTCGATCCTATTACAAATTTTGTTTGAAATTCTAAACACATTTGTCGAATTTTAGATAGACCATATAAACAAATACCTACAAAAATTACATCCCATCATGTTCGTCCAAGAACAAGGGTTTGACCCCTTAATGAGGAACTGTAAGGAGTGTGAGAAATTTCCATTGAGCGTAAAAGAAATACCTTCTGTTTACCACCCAAAGAACCAACAATAATACTAGTTGTGTAAGGAGTGTTAAAGGATATGTTGAGGGGCTGTGTAATAGACTTCAGAGGAAGTTGGGAAGAGTATTTGCCGTTAGCGGAATTTGCATACAGCAACAGCTATCAAGCCAGTATTCAGATGGCACCGTATGAAACGCTGTATGGACTAAAGTGCCGCACTCCTACGTGTTGGACGAAATTAGGGGAACGTCAAGTTTTGGGTCCAGAGATTGTGGTAGAATCTAAAGAGAAAGTTAAGATAATTCGGACACGGTTAAAGGAAGCATCTGACAGGAAAAAGTCGTACGCAGATCTTAAACGGAAGGAAATAGAATTTGCTGAGGGCGATCAGGTGTTTCTAAAAGTCCTGCCTTGGAAGAAGGTGATGAGATTTGGTCGCAAAGGGAAGTTAAGTCCCAGGTTTATAGGACCTTATCGGGTATTGAAGCGAGTTGGACCAGTGGCATACCAGTTAAAGTTACCTTTGGAATTGAAGCAGATGCACGACGTATTCCATGGTTCTATGCTACGTCGTTATCGAGCGGATCCTTCTCATGTAGTACCAGTTGAAGAGGTGGAGCTAAGGCCAGATTTGTCCTACGAGGAGGAGCCAATTCAGATTTTGGAACGAGATGTGAAAGTGCTACGAAGGAAATCAGTTGCTTTAGTCAAAGTATTATGGCGTAATCATGGATCGGAGGAAGCTTCGTGGGAGCCGGAACAAGCAATGCGATAGCAATACCCTCACTTATTTCAGCCAGGTAATTTCGAGGACGAAATTATTTTAAGGGGGTAGAACTGTAATATCCTGGACTTATGGCTTATGCATTTATGCTAAATTGTATGAAGTAGCATGCCTATGTGTATTATGATTATGTTTTATGAATTTTAAGAACCTTAGAATGTAGGAAAATGCCTTAGAAAATATTAAGTTTTAAGTCTTGAAATGGAATTGAAGTAGCATGGCCTTAAGAAAATATGTAGGTGAAATTAGACACAAAAATGGGCTTGGTACAGTGGCTTGGAGGCGCCACTTAAAGCCCAGTAAGTGACGCCATAATGAGTGTCAGAGGGGCTTGTGTTCGAGCCACAAGGGAAGCAAAATAGGAGTTTTATTTTGCTGAAAGGGTGAGCAGTGATGGACGGCATAGGGAGACTGAGTGGATGAGTATAGATCAAGTCAAATTCCTTTTAAAATTTCGGCTAAAGTAAGGATAAATGATAATTTTATTTTGAATTATTTTTGAGTGAGTAGGAAGAGAGGAAAAAGGAGAAAAAAGAGGAAACTGATAAGGGATTTGATAGTGAGAGGAGGTGTTGGCCGAATAAGGGGCTCTAGGCATAGTAATTTTGGCAAAAAGGGGAAAAATGAGGCCATTCTTCATTCTTTTCTTTTCTCTTTTGTTCCTCTGCAGAATTTTCTAGTAAACCTTCTATTCTCTTTTATTTTGACAAAACCAAAAACCTCTCAAACCTTAGTTCCCTTCTTCTCCATCTTTTCACGATCCAATCATCTCCAAAAGCTGAAAATAGGATCCTCCTAGGCCTTGCCGATTCTCTCTAAGTCTCATACTATCTCTTTTCTTTCCATTGCTAAAGCCGAATACTCAAAGCAGTCCTAGCCGAATATCTCTGTGGGTTTTGGTAAGGGTGCCGTCGACTACAACATTAAGGGTAAGGATTCAACTGTTGTCATTTTATGTCTTAAAGCCGAAATCAAGACTCTAATGCCATTAATGTCTCTAGGCCGAAACTATAAAGGAGGTTTCGGGAATTGTCTATAGTCGACTATAAGGAGGAGATCTTCGGGATTTTAATATCTAAGGTAAGTCATGTATTCGGCCAAGGGCCATTTATTATTAAATGTTAGAATTTGGATCTAACATATGCCATAGTGATTTCGACGGATACCCTAATCAAGTAGCACATTCCGGGATTTAGATCCACAAGGTAAGTGCTTAAGATATTCGGCCAAGGCCCTATTTAGTGACTTAGATCTGTTCTTATTTATTCAAAAGCCGAAAACTAACTAGTTCAGTGATTTAGTGTCTAGCCGATTGCAAGAAGAGGCATCACAAAGTTTTCGGGATTTGATTAGTAGTCAAATCGGCAGCAAGGTAAGAAGTTGGTTGTGTTAATCCTTTAGAATTTAGTTTTATAGCCGAATAGGCTTTTGTTAAAATATTAAGTGTTGGCCGAATGTAGGGACTAAGATCTAGAGCATTAAATCGGGATTCTTCGGGATTTTAGTGAACTCGTTAAGTATACCAGGTGTGTAGCCCTACCCTAAGTCTTAATAGATTTATGGTATTGTTTTAATGCATGTGTTATTAAGAATGTGAAAGATATGGCTAAGGTACCATGCAATGGTACAAAGTACTCAGGTACGTAAACCTACTCCTACTATGAGTCTCCGACCCGAAGTCCACCAGGTTTTTCTGGCATGGCACCTAAGTCTGGCATGGCACCTAAGTCTCCGACCCGAAGTCCACCAGGTAAGTACCCCTAACTGTTGTGTGAATTATAGTATGATTTGTATAAGGTTAGAATGGGAACGTAGATTAGTATATGAAGTACTTGAACCCTAGGATTAGTTTACCCCAACATAGAAATTCATAAAACTTAAAGCCTAATTAAACAAACCTGTGACTAAGTCGCCGAGTTAGGGTGTGGCAACCATTGTGCGCATGTCTAGGATTGGATTCAAGAAGAGCCTGGTATTTAAGCAGTCCTCGTGAATCACCTCCTCTTCGCTCGAATCCTACCTGGTGCGTAGTAACGGTTCATCCTAACCAAGAGGACTTACTCACGGGCTAAACTCAGTGACTAAAACCCGAAAGGGACTAGCCATATTTTTATGAAAACCCTAGTTTTAAAAAAAATTAACAAAATACCCTTTTGAATTGTGAAAATTATCTATTTTGAAAATTTTCCAAAATATTTCCGATTTACAAAATTACTTAAATACCCCTGGTTGTAAAATTACTAAAATGCCTCTGGTTTGGAAAATTTTTTTTACCATACTACCCTCGACTTCTACTAGGATATTTTTTTTTTCAAAATACCAGAAACTTTATTCCGCAAAATATTAAGATACCCGATTTGGGAAATTTACTAAATTACCCCTAGATTACGAAATTACCAAAATAACCCCGATTTTTAAAATTTCCGCAACACCTTTGATTTGGGAAAAATTTATCATTCAAAAATACCCATGAGAGTTTTTAAAATTTCAGAATGCCTTTTTAGATTTTTTGATTGACTTTGATTTGAAATTTACCAAAATACCCCTGTAGGACAAATTACAAAAATACCCCTGGGATAGGAACAGACAAAAATGTTCGAATGATGAATGTGTGTGGTAGATACCACTGAATGAGTGTATTTCTTTGAATTAGGGTAGAAAACTTGAAATGAGAACTCTGAATGATCGAAAGAACTACTATTAAACTCCTCTTCATAAAACTTCTTCGCGGATAATCAGTGGAACAAAATACTAATGCATAAAATTTCTTAAATCAGAGTAAAGCGCGATCGTAGAAATGAGCTCTAAGGGACGTGGTCGTAATGTGCAAGGATGTGGTAGAGGCAGAATGACTGTGTCGGAACCCGTTAGGTCGGCTCAAGGGTCTGAAAATGAGGTACCACCACCCCCACCACCAGCTGTTGGTGTTGAGCAACAAGATCGACGGGGATGATGCGATGATCGCAGCGATCTTTGCGAGTTCTTAAGATGGTGGCTGGAGCAGGGGGAAATATGGGAGCTCGAAAATCTGTACCCGAGTGACTCGAGCCAATGGAGTGAGAGCTGTTCCATGGCGTATCTGTGTGGCACCCAGGTAACGTGAGTATTGGTTGGAGGCGACCGGGCGGAAATTATGGATAAGTGGATCTAACCGCTGAGGAGAAGCTGAAAGGAATGGTGTCGCTTCTTCGCGACGAAGCATATCAATGGTGGCTCACAGTTCGGGATGGTGCCACAGCTGAGGATCTCACTTGGGAGTATGTTAAGGCGGCGTATCAGAAGAAGTATGTTGGCACACATTACACTGATGCGCAGAGGAAGGCATTTTTGGGGCTAGTTCAAGGGAATAAGTCCGTAGCAGAGTACAAAGCTGAATTCCTAAGGTTGAGCCGGTATGCTCGAGGAGTAGTGGCTACGGAGCATGAGCGATGTGTTCGTTTTGAGGACGGACTAAGGGATGACCTGAAGTTGTTAATAGCTCTGCACCAGGAGCGGGAGTTTTCTGCATTGGTAGAGAAGGCTAAAGTAGCTGAAGGGATTAAGGACTCTGTGAGGCAAAACATGGATCGGAACAGGCAGAAAAGAGGTTTTGGATCGTCAGGATCGTCTGAGAATGTGCAGAAGAGGCCTAGAGTTGATGGGCCGCGAGGTCAGCATGCTGTGACAGGAGGGCAGTATCGTACTTGTACCCAATGTGGGAAGATGCATCTAGGAGAGTGTTGGAAGAAGACAAGAGGATGTTTTACGTGTGGGTCCAAGGAACACATGATCAAGGACTGTCCTATTAAGATAGATTGGAGCCGACCGACAGGTCAGGGTTCTAATCAGGCTGGAAGAGCTGGACAGCAGCCTCAGTGAGGTCGTGGTCCGAATGGTAGAGGTAATGGTTTTGGAAGAGGACGGGGAACACGGGCCGAGGTGTTGGTAATACAGAGGCAAGGCAGTCGGGTCTGGTGTATGCAGTACGTCGAAGGGAGGATGGAGATGCACCGGACGTCATAACCGGTACGTTCCTTATAGCTGACAAGCCTTATTTTGCTCTGATTGATGTGGGCTCGACCCATTCTTATGTTGCATGTAGTGTAGTTGAAACACTAGGCATAGCCTCTGAACTATCTGATAGGGAGATGACTATAGTGAGCCCATTAGGTTAAACTGTAGTGGTGAATAAGATCTTTCAGAGTGTATCTCTAAAGATTCAGGGAGTGATATTTTCTGCCGACTTAATGGAACTACCCTTCGGAGAATTTGATCTCATACTTGGCATGGATTGGCTAGTGGAACATCGGGCTATATTGGATTGTGTGGCTAAGCGAATGGAGTTAAGGACCCTGGAGGATAAGGAGGTAATTATGATAGGGGAAAGAAAGAACTACTTGTCTAACGTAGTTTCAGCATTAAAGGCTGAAAAGATGGTTCGAAAAGGGTGCAAGGCATTTTTGGCCTTCGTAAGTGCGTTGGATGGGAAAGAATGGGGAGTTAGTGGAGTTAGAACAGTGAGAGAGTTTGTAGATGAGTTTCCAGAGGAGTTACCTGGAATACCCCCGGATAAGGAGGTGGAGTTTGGAATTGATTTGCTGGCGGGAGCAGCTCCTGTGTCAATTGCCCCGTACAGAATGGCACCAAAGGAGTTGGTTGAGCTTAAGGCTCAGATCCAAGAATTGCTTGATCGTGGGTTTATCCGACCCAGTGTGTCTCCATGGGGAGCACCAGTCTTGTTTGTGAAGAAGAAGGACGGAACTATGCGTAAGTGCATAGATTATCGTCAGTTGAATAAGCTGACCATCAAGAACAAGTACCCTTTGCCAAGGATAGACGACTTGTTCGATTAGCTTAGGGGGGCCGCGGTATTCTCAAAGATAGATTTGAGGTCTGGATATCATCAGCTTAAGGTGAAGGAGGTAGATATCCGTAAGATAGCTTTCCAAACAAGGTACGGCCATTATGAGTTCTTAGTAATGCCGTTTGGATTGACGAACGCCCCAGCTGTGTTTATGGATATGATGAACCGGGTTTTTCAACCTTACTTGGATAGGTTCGTCGTTGCGTTCATAGACGACATCTTAGTTTATTCCAAGTCTGAAGAGGAGCATGATGAGCATCTCCGGGTTGTGTTGCAAGTGTTAAGGGAGAAGAAGCTCTATGCCAAATTTAGCAAGTGTGAATTCTGGCTGAAGGAGGTTGCGTTCTTAGGGCATGTGGTGTCTGCAGAAGGAATAAGGGTGGATCCTAGGAAGATTGAGGCAGTGCTGGATTGGAAACCACCTAAGTCTGTGGCTGAGGTTCGCAGTTTCTTGGGATTAGTAGGCTACTACAGAAGGTTTGTAGAAGGGTTCTTATCGATAGCCGCACCTTTGACAAAGTTGTTGAGAAAGGAAGTACCTTTCGTATGGACAGATAAGCAACAGGAGAGCTTTGAGAAGCTTAAGAGGGTTTTGACTGAAGCTCTAGTTTTGATTCAACCAGAGGCAGAGAAGGATTTCGTGGTGTACTGTGACGCTTTCCATACAGGATTGGGAAGCGTATTGATGCAAGACGGGAAAGTAGTTGCCTATGCGTCTCGACAATTAAGGCCGCATGAAGTTAACTACCCGACGCATGATTTGGAATTGGTGGCAGTGGTCTTTGCTCTTAAGGTATGGAGGCATTATCTTTATGGAGAAAAGTTAGTGATCTACACGGACCACAAGAGTCTTAAGTATCTGTTGACTCAGAAGGAGTTGATCCTGAGACAGAAAAGATGGGTGGAGTTATTGAAGAATTATGATTGTTCTATAGAGTATCACCCGGGCAAGGCGAATGTAGTGGCAGATGCCCTAAGTCAGAAAGTCGTGTCAGATCTGAGGGTGATGTTTGCGCATCTGAGCTTGTATGACAATGGAAGTCTACTGGCAGAGTTGCAAGTTAAGCCGACATGGTTGAATGAGGTAAAGGAAAGTCAGTTAATGGATGAGGATCTAAGTGCTAAGCTACAGCAAGTGCAGAGTGGAGAGTTGGAAGATTATGGCATTAATGACGAGGGAGTGTTGTGTTTTAAGGGTAAGGTCTGTATGCCTAAGAATGAGAAGTTAAGGCAGAGAATTCTTCAGGAACCGCATAGTAGCCCTTATGCTATGCATCCTGGAGGTAGTAAGTTGTACAGAGATCTAAGGGAACAGTTTTGGTGGCCTGGTCTTAAGCGGGAAGTCACCGAATTTGTAGGGAAATGCTTGACGTGTCAGCAAGTCAAGGCTAAACACCAAGTTCCGTCAGGATTGCTTCAACCGATAAAGATTCCGCAGTGGAAGAGGGAGAGAATTGCCATGGACTTCGTTAGTGGGCTTCCCCTTACGCCTACTAAGAAGGACTCGGTGTGGGTGATAGTGGATCGATTGACAAAGTCCGCACATTTCATTCCAGTGCGGGTTGACTATTCTTTGCAGAAGTTGGCGAAGTTGTATGTGGCGGAGATTGTGAGGTTGCATGGGGTGCCGATATCGATTATCTCGGATAGGGATCCAAGGTTTACGTCTCGGTTTTGGAAAGCTCTACATCAGGCTTTGGGCACCAGATTGGATTTCACTACAGCATTTCATCCATAATCTGACGGTCAATCTGAACGAGTAATCCAAGTGTTAGAGGATATGTTGAGGAGTTGTATAATAGACTTCAGAGGAAGTTGGGAAGAGTATTTGCCATTAGCGGAATTTGAATACAACAACAGCTATCAAGCCAGTATTCAGATGGCACCGTATAAAGCGCTGTATGGACGAAAGTGTCGCACTCCTACGTGTTGGACGAAATTAAGGGAACGTCAAGTTTTGGGTCCAGAGATTGTGGCAGAATCTGAGGAGAAAGTTAAGGTAATTTGGACATGGTTAAAGGAAGCATCTGACAGGCAAAAGTCGTACGCAGATCTTAAATGGAAGGAGATAGAATTTGCTGAGGGAGATCAGGTGTTTCTAAAAGTCTCGCCTTGGAAGAAGGTGATGAGATTTGGTCACAAAGGGAAGTTAAGTCCCAGGTTTATAGGACCTTATCGGGTATTGAAGCGAGTTGGACCAGTGGCATACCAGTTAGAGTTGTCTTCGAAATTGAAGCAGATAAACGACGTATTCCATGTTTCTATGCTACGTCGTTATCGAGCGGATCCTTCTCATGTAGTACCAGTTGAAGAGGTGGAGCTAAGGCCAGATTTGTCCTATGAGGAGGAGCCAATTCAGATTTTGGAACGAGATGCGAAAGTGCTACGAAGGAAATCAGTTCCTTTAGTTAAAGTATTATGGCGTAATCATGGATCAGAGGAAGCTTCGTGGGAGCCGGAAGAAGCAATGTGACAGCAATACCCTCACTTATTTCAGCCAGGTAATTTCGAGGACGAAATTATTTTAAGGGGGTAGAACTGTAATATCCCGTATTTATGGCTTATGCATTTATGCTAAATTGTATGAAGTAGCATGCCTATGTGTATTATGAGTATGTTTTATGAATTTTGAGAACCTTAGAATGTAGGAAAATGCCTTAGAAAATATTAAGTTTTAAGTCTTGAAGTGGAACTGAAGCAGCATGGCCTTAAGAAAATATATAGGTGAAATTAGACACAAAAATGGGCTTGGTACAGTGGCTTGGAGGCGCCACTTAAAGCCCAGTAAGTGACGCCACAAGGAGTGTCAGAGGGGCTTGTGCCACAATGGAAGCAAAATAGGAGTTTTATTTTGCTGAAAGGGTGAGCAGTGATGGACGGCATAGGGAGACTGAGTGGATGAGTATAGATCAAGTCAAATTCCTTTTAAAATTTCGGCTAAAGTAAGGATAAATGATGATTTTATTTTGAATTATTTTTGAATGAGTAAGAAGAGAGGAAAAAGGAGAAAAAAGAGGAAACTGATAAGGGATTTGATAGTGAGAGGAGGTGTTGGCCGAATAAGGGGCTCTAGGCATAGTAATTTTGGCAAAAAGGGGAAAAATGGGGCCATTCTTCACTCTTTTCTTTTCTCTTTTGTTCCTCTGCCAAATTTTCTAGTAAACCTTCTCTTCTCTTTTATTTTGACAAAATCGAAAACCTCTCAAACCTTAGTTCCCTTCTTCTCCATCTTCTCACGATCCAATCACCTCCAAAAGCTGAAAATAGGATCCTCCTAGGCCTTGCCGATTCTCTCTAAGTCTCATACTCTCTCTTTTCTTTCCATTGCTAAAGTCGAATACTCAAAGCAGTCCTAGCCAAATATCTCTGTGGGTTTTGGTAAGGGTGCCGTCGACTACAACATTAAGGGTAAGGATTCAACTGTTGTCGTTTTATGTCTTAAAGCCGAAATCAAGACTCTAATGCCATTAATGTCTCTAGGCCGAAACTATAAAGGAGGTTTCGGGAATTGTCTATAGTCGACTATAAGGAGGAGATCTTCGGGATTTCAATATCTAAGGTAAGTCATGTATTCGGCCAAGGGCCATTTATTATTAAATGTTAGAATTTGGATCTAACATATGCCATAGTGATTTCGACAGATACCCCAATCAAGTAGCACATTCCGGGATTTAGATCCACAAGGTAAGTGCTTAAGATATTCGGCCAAGGCCCTATTTAGTGACTTAGATCTGTTCTTATTTATTCAAAAGCCAAAATCTAACTAGTTCGGTGATTTAGTGTCTAGCCGATTGCAAGAAGAGGCATCACAAAATTTTCGGGATTTGATTAGTAGTCAAATCGGTAGAAAGGTAAGAAGTTGGTTGCGTTAATCCTTCGTGATTTGGTTTTATAGCCGAACAGGCTTTTGTTAAAATATTAAGTGTTGGCCCAATGTAGGGACTAAGATCTAGAGCATTAAATCGGGATTCTTCGGGATTTCAGTGAACTCGTTAAGTATACCAGGTGTGTAGCCCTACCCTAAGTCTTAATAGATTTATTGTATTGTTTTAATGCATGTGTTATTAAGAATGTGAAAGATATGGCTAAGGTACCATGCAATGGTACAAAGTACTCAGGTACGAAAACCTACTCCTACTATGAGTATAATATGATAGATATCTGTGATGGCACATATGTGAAATTATAAGTGTAACATCCCCAAACCCGGCCCATTCACTACGACCGAATCTGGTTATGTTAGTGAAAATATTTTTCTTTACTTAGAATTTAAAACACGAAAATCTACTACCTTTCTGGTAAAACCCGTGTACTTAAAAAAAAAAACTTTTAGACTTTGATAATAAATAGAAATGTCCATTTTAACACTCGTTTAATTTATAAATTTGTTGAGTAAATAAATGGCTAAAAACTGAGTCATTTGCACATAGTAATCAAAATAATCAAACCATTATTTGAAATTAATAATAAAGAAATTCCCAAAATAAATGAGAAAGTCAAAGGGCCTTATTACATCAACATTTAAACCCAAATACTTAATATAAATAAACTTAAAAGATCTGAATTCTTCTTTCTGCATGGGCCACCATGTGTCCTCTCCGATCCCGGTCCGATTCTACTCATTACCTGAAATGGTTAGAAATAAAAGGGTGAGTCCACTGACTCAGTGCATAACCACCACATATTTTCATCCGTATGGGCTTGGCCCATACCCACACAGCCATCGAAACAAATCATGCAAGAATGCATCTCAGCCCAACCCATTGTCCAACCGTACTCCAACCTTAGCAGACTCCCCGCCTAAGGCCGTGGGAAACTCCCCACCGATCACATAGTGATCCATAACATCTTACCTTGGCAAGCTCGCTGCTCAAGGCCGTGGCTGAGCCACCGATCAACCCAAGTGATCCAAATATCATAATCTGTCTACGGTGATGCACATAGCAATCAACCGCCGAGATGGGCACCAAGCCAACATCTCCTTGATGATGCACACAACTCATCAAGCGCTAGTGTAGCCTCGGCTAACACTAGACCACGTACACCAATGTGTACTCCTTCCTTCCTCGATCAACCCGAATCCCATGCACATGTGATAAAGCATCTTATCAAATCATCATATAATAGAGCATACATCTCATATCATCATATATTTATATATACATCATGATAACTTCAATATCACAAACTTACTCATGTAAAAACGTTAGCAAGCGTATCATCGGAAGAAATAGTGCGATGATTACGCACCTCAATAGCACCACGGTCCTACTCTCAAACGCTACTCAATGCTTGACTAACCGACTCTCGAAAGTTTCTGCGATAGGCTCTTCTCCCCTACAATCGGCCTTAGCATCAAAACCTTAGGCTTAAACGAATACTAAATATACAACTTATTAAAACAATATCCTTACCAACTTCGATTGCTAACAAAAGGAGGCTTGGCTAACCACTAAAACCCTAGAGTATCTCAAAGAATGGAACCCAAGAGATCTATGCTAACATTCGCCAAAAGTGCTAACAAGTTGAGAGAAAGAAATTCGGCAAAGGGTGGTGGATGTAGATTCGGCTATCTATAAAATCAAGGGGTAGGGAACAGTGGTTTCGGCCAAAGAGAAGAGAAAGAAAGGTATAGGGTGCACTTTCGGTTTTGAAGTGAAAAGGAAGGAAATAGGAAGAGTGAAGGGTTCGCCACTTGGAAAATGTGAGAGAAGAAGAATAACAAGCTTTGAAGAAAAAGTTTCGGTAACCAAGAAAATGGGGAACAAAATTCGGCAAGGAAGAGAAGGCAAATGATGAATGAAAACAAGCACCTCCCTCCCCTATTTATACTAAAAAGCCAAGCTCCAACCCCCCAAAAATAATCCCTAAAATTCTCCTAAAATACCTCCCCACCATCCATTCAAAATAGTTTGAATGGGTCAAACCTTCTAGCCAAAATTTAAAAAAAAATTGACCAAGTCTTCTCCACCTTTTAAGCTTTTCAAACCGTCCATCCACCCCCACCAAGATGACGCAAAAACAAAGCCCCAAAAGCTGCCCTTGCGATTCGAACCTGAGCCCCCTTCCCCCTGCAAATGGCGTCACTTCCCATGCTCTAAGTGGCGCCTCCTTGCCACTCTGCCAAGCCACTCTTTATGCCAAAACTCCCCCAAAAATTCTCTTAAGGCCCCTCTATCCAAGCTCCCCCTTTTCGCCCCTAAAACTAAAAATTTTCCAAATCATTCCACCACTATCTAGGGTTCTCAGGACCCCTAAAACTACCCAACCACACCCTAGAGTGTACCAACACCCGAGCTAAGCATCAAACGCCTAACCCCTAAAACCAGGGTGTTACAATTCTACCCTCCTAAAAAAAAATTTCGTCCTCGAAATTACTGGTCTAAACTAACAGTCCAATTCCTCCCACTACGCTATAGCTGCGCACTCTGATCTCTAAAGAGCTAACATACCTCTAGGCATTGGTTCTAAGTTCATACTCAAGGTTCCCACTACTTTATGAGCAACAAATCAAACAATCATCAAAACGAACAAAACAACAAAGAATATTCCAAACACAAGGAACTTACGAGCTGACCCATCAGGCACATCATTATCCTCTCTCCGATGAACTGCATAAACCAGACCTGGCTGTCTTGCCTCAGTGCCACCATTACCGCGGCCTAAAGCTCCACGACCCCGGCCGGAACCATTTCCTCCATGGTTCGGACCACGACCTCTCGTCGCTTGCGACCACCTCCTGCTGGTTGCACATTACCTTGACCTTCCGTCCGAGTCCTATTCGGATTCGGGGACAATCCTTAATCAAGTGGGACTTGGACTTGCATCTAAAGCACTCCCGAACACGATTCCAAAGACTCGCCAACATGATACCTTCCGCGATCGCGCACACGGATGATCCGAATTTCCGTGGTGGCTTAGCAATATGAACAGAGTCTCGACTCTCTGGTCTCTTCCGAACCCTCTCAACACTTCGACGATTCAACACTTCTCTTATCACGGTTCCTTTCTCTATTGAGCCTCTCACCCTTCTTGACCTCCTCACTATTCGAGCTTTCTCCACTAGAACGGCGAAGTCTCTTTCCCGATGCGGAACAATCAAAACTCGCAGCTCATCCCATGCAGACCATCTTCAAATCGACGCATCTCTCATAATCCGCTGCCACGATGCCCCGAGCATACCGACTCAAACGCAAAAACTCGACAGACTCCGCTATTGACTTACTACCTTGCACCGATTAAGGAACGCCTTCCTCCGAAAGCGCCCACACATAGCTCGCTCCGACATACTTCCCTTCAAACTTGATCTTAAAGTAACCCCAATCCACTCGATCCGCAGGGTACTTTCTCAACGATGAGCCACCACCGGTAGGCTTCATCCCGTAGCAACGAAACAACACCCTTAAGCTTCTCCTCAGCAGCTTAAGTCTAAGTCGTCCATAATCCTTTCAACAAACCTCAAGCCAATACTCCGCCACGCTTGGAGCTACCCCCGACACTCCTCTAAAAACCTCGGCTCCATTCGCCTAAGCCTTTCGGGCACCGACTTCCGATTCCTATTGCCCACATTGGCTCCTCGCCACTGCTCGAGCACTCGCGGCCGCGACTTGTGACAACTGCGTCGCTCCTCCATCCCGATCCTCGCTGCTTCAACCTCAACGGTGGTGGCGGTGCATCGCCCTCCGACCCATGGCGTGACCCAACCGGCCCGACATCGACATCCCCGCTCTACCACGCCCACGAGTATTTCGACCACGCCCCTAGAACTCATATCTAGCGCTTGATTTAGTCTGCTTTAGAAAGTTTTATGCGTTAGAAATTCTTGTTTCACTGCTTTATCCACGAGCAATTTTATGCAATGAAGTTTTCGAGAGTAGTTCTTTCGAGCAATCAGTTTTCTTCCTACCTGGGTAATTCCGTCATTTTCCTATGTGGGTATTTCTAATAACTCAGTGGTCAATTTTGAAAATAGTTTTCAAACTAAAGATATTTCAAAGTTTACAAAATCTCAGGGGTCATCTTGAAAATTTTGTTTTTCAAACAAAATGTGTTGCACAAATTTCAGAAATCGGGGTTATTTCAGTAATTTTGGAAATCATGGGCCTTTTCGTAAATCCTCAAAAATCGAAATGTCACAACATTTTACAAAATAGAATTTTCGATATTTAGTGGAATAGGAATATTTCTTGTAAAAGTCGAGAGAAATCAAAATTTAGAAACCAGGGGGCATTTTGATAATTTTATTAACTAGGGGTATTTTCGTAAATTTTCACAAACCAAGATATCTTAATATTTCAAACCAAGCAAAATTTTGGTATTTTACAAGGTAAAAATCATTTAATCAAAAGTTGAGGGTAGTACGAAAATTTTATAACACAAGGGTATTTTTGTAATTTTGCCACTAGGGCATTTTGGTAATTTTGTAAGTCGAGAAAACGTCTTTCAAAATCGAAATTAGGGTTACAAACCAAAAGGGGTAAATTTGAAAAATTTTAAACGAAAGATATTAAAACAATCAGTCAAATCCCTTCTGGGTTTTAATAATTGGTTTAGCCTATGAACAAGTCCTCTTGGTTAAGGTGAACCGTAGCTACGCACTGTAGGATACTGCGAAGAGGAGGTGAGTCACACTGGATCGCTTAAATACCGTGCTCTTCCTGTTCCACTCCTAGACATGCGTCATGTGGGTTACCACACCTTAACTCGGCGACTTACTTCACAGGTTTGTTTAAGAGATTTAAGTTTTATGCACATGTTTGAGTAGTCTAGTCCTAGGGTCCAATAGTCCTAATTTTCTAATCTACGAGCCCAACTAAGCCCAAATCAATTCATACATACAAAACAACACAATTTAAAAGTCCGAAGCACTTACCTGGTGGACTTCGGGCCGGAGACACAGGTGCCATGCCAGAATAACCTGAAAACCTTTTTTATAAAAGCCCACATTCCAAAAACCCATTTTGAAAACTGCTTGCCCAAAACCCTCAAAGCCGAGTTTTGAACCGGCTCGATATACCAATTTGTAACATCCCCAAACCCGCCCATTCACTACGACCGAATCTGGTTATGTTAGTGAAAATATTTTTCTTTACTTAGAATTTAAAACACGAAAATCTACTACCTTTCTGGTAAAACCCGTGTACTTAAAAAAAAAAAACTTTTAGACTTTGATAATAAATAGAAATGTCCATTTTAACACTCGTTTAATTTATAAATTTGTTGAGTAAATAAATGGCTAAAAACTGAGTCATTTGCACATAGTAATCAAAATAATCAAACCATTATTTGAAATTAATAATAAAGAAATTCCCAAAATAAATGAGAAAGTCAAAGGGCCTTATTACATCAACATTTAAACCCAAATACTTAATATAAATAAACTTAAAAGATCTGAATTCTTCTTTCTGCATGGGCCACCATGTGTCCTCTCCGATCCCGGTCCGATTCTACTCATTACCTGAAATGGTTAGAAATAAAAGGGTGAGTCCACTGACTCAAAGGCATAACCACCACATATTTTCATCCGTATGGGCTTGGCCCATACCCACACAAACCATCGAAACAAATCATGCAAGAATGCATCTCAGCCCAACCCATTGTCCAACCGTACTCCAACCTTAGCAGACTCCCCGCCTAAGGCCGTGGGAAACTCCCCACCGATCACATAGTGATCCATAACATCTTACCTTGGCAAGCTCGCTGCTCAAGGCCGTGGCTGAGCCACCAATCAACCCAAGTGATCCAAATATCGTAATCTGTCTACGGTGATGCACATAGCAATCAACCGCCGAGATGGGCACCAAGCCAACATCTCCCTTGATGATGCACACAAGAACTCATCAAGCGCTAGTGTAGCCCGGTTAACACTAGACCACGTACACCAATGTGTACTCCTTCCTTCCTCGATCAACCCGAATCCCATGCACATGTGATAAAGCATCTTATCAAATCATCATATAATAGGAGCATACATCTCATATCATCATATATTTATATATACATCATGATAACTTCAATATCACAAACTTACTCATGTAAAAACGTTAGCAAGCGTAATACCGAAGAAATAGTGCGATGATTACGCACCTCAATAAGACCACGGTCCTACTCTCAAACGCTACTCAATGTCGACTAACCGACTCTCGAAAAGTTTCTGCGATAGGCTCTTCTTCCCCTACAATCGGCCTTAGCATCAAAACCTTAGGCTTAAACGAATACTAAATATACAACTTATTAAAACAATATCCTTACCAACTTCGATTGCTAACAAAAGGAGGCTTGGCTAACCACTAAAACCCCAGAGTATCTCAAAGAATGGAACCCAAGAGATCTATGCTAACATTCGCCCAAAGTGCTAACAAGTTGAGAGAAAGAAATTCGGCAAAGGGTGGTGGATGTATATTCGGCTATCTATAAAATCAAGGGGTAGGGAACAGTGGTTTCGGCCAAAGAGAAGAGAAAGAAAGGTATAGGGTGCACTTTCGATTTTGAAGTGAAAAGGAAGGGAATAGGAAGAGTGAAGGGTTCGGCCACTTGGAAAATGTGAGAGAAGAAGAATAACAAGCTTTGAAGAAAAAGTTTCAGAACCAAGAAAATGGGGAACAAAATTCGGCAAGGAAGAGAAGGCAAATGATGAATGAAAACAAGCACCTCCTTCCCCTATTTATACTAAAAAGCCAAGCTCCAACCCCAAAAATAATCCCTAAAATTCTCCTAAAATACCTCCCACCATCCATTCAAAATAGTTTGAATGGGTCAAACCTTCTAGCCAAAATTTAAAAAAATTGACCAAGTCTTCTCCACCTTTTAAGCTTTTCAAACCGTCCATCCACCCCCACCAAGATGACGCAAAAACAAAGCCCCAAAAGTCGCCTCATGATTCGAACTCGAGCCCCCTTCCCCGCAAATGGCGTCACTTCCCATGCTCTAAGTGGCGCCTCCTTGCCACTCTGCCAAGCCACTCTTTATGCCAAAACTCCCCCAAAAATTCTCTTAAGGCCCCTCTATCCAAGCTCCCCCTTTTCGCCCCTAAAACTAAAAATTTTCCAAATCATTCCACCACTATCTAGGGTTCTCAGGACCCCTAAAACTACCCAACCACACCCTAGAGTGTGCCAACACCCGAGCTAAGCATCAAACGCCTAACCCCTAAAACCAGGGTGTTACAATAAGAATGTGAATAAAGAAAATGGCATGATATTTGCATGGTTTGCATGACATGGGGCATAAGGGTGATTTGGAAAGGGGAAGTGATCTGGTGGTTTATACCACAATATCTGAATGTGGTGACTTCGGTCACATAATCTGAATGTGGTGACTCATGTCACAAAATTTTACCTGGTCGCAATGCCACAATATATATAAGGGCGATGAGCACGTCGTCTGCAGCTACTGCCTTCGATGATGTGTAGCGGATGGAGGGTTGACTTAGTAGTCCCCACAGTGTGATGGTTGGTACGGGTGATGTGTAGCGGATGGTATCTAGGTTTGGGTTCGGGAATGCATCATTATTTGTAAATTGTGATATGTATATGTATGATCTGATATGCCTGAATCATTAGGACTTAGTGTGGTTGTTATACACTGAGTCTGTTTGACTCAACCCGTTGTGGGATATGTTTTCAGTGACGCCGATAATGGACCGGGTCTAAGGGAGCTTAGTGGTGGCCATGCTCACTCAGAGTTTATTTTTAATTTGGACTTTCTATTTTCTTTTTCGTATTTGGATTTATTCGGGTTTTGTTTTTGATGTAATAAGGCCATAATATGAACTGTTTACGCTTGCATTTTAATTATTTTGATACGATACAAAGTTTATTAAATTAACGCTTCAGTAATCTTTCTTAAAATAAACCTTCAAATGTTTTGACATCTAAATACAAATGATTTCCAATTTAAAGATAAATCTTTAACAAATTCGGCATGTCTTCTGATTTAAAAACAAGATTCTAATAAATCCCTGATTTTAAGAATAGCAAAGTTTTCAGTTTTCACTCAACACCAATCAAATCTTTACCAAAATCACCCAAAGTTTTCCAAAGAAACAAACAAGTTTTGAACTGTTTACTCGAGGAATATACCAGATCCGATCAAGGCTCGTGGGCCGGGTTTGGGGTGTTTCATTATATGTTCATAAAAAATATCAAACAATTAAAAAATGTAGACATTGAGGAAGTATTGGGATTTTTAACTAGAACATAAGAAGAATGGACCATCAACCAGGCACGAATATCCTAGTAACATTCAATCAAGCACTAATGACTCCAACTAAATAAATCTGGATGAACTTTGTGTGTTCAAGAATTTGGCATACAATAGATATCTCCAACATCAACCCATTACAGGCGATTATGGTGTATGCACTTTTGCAAAAGAAATAGATATGCATCAGGACGTGGATCTATCAGAGTAAGCTTGAGTGTGTATGAGACCAATCAAAAGGGACATTCTTTCCACACTTAATAACAGCATTATGGAAAGAAGCAGGAGTACATATAGATCCAAAGAAAAGGTAGATGAACCCTCTAAAGAAATTAATAAGAGACAGACAATACAAATAATTTGTAATACTTTAGAAAGCAATAAGAAGAAAGAAGAAAACGGAGACTACAATAGGGAGATGAACGAGGCAATTCTTCTTAATAGTCTTTAAAAAAAATCTTAGTTATATATTTCTCAAAGGAAAATTAGGACACTTTATTTAGGATTAAGAAAAATAATATATTTAGGCATAATTGGAAATTTTCTTTCTGAAATTGTAAGTAATTTAAACAATTTTATAGTAGTATTTTATGTTTGTTTTAAATTTCTGTGTAGGAACTCCAAATGAAAGAAGCACGATAATTTTGAGCTTTCAATGAAAAAGGAAGGGAGCACCCACCATTAGAATACAGTAATGTCACAATCAATCAGGTAACTTTTTTCCTTATTTTTCAGGGTTGCACATTAGGGAATCTTTTTTCTATTTTTTATGTAACTTTTATTGTCAAAGTGTGCTTGAGCTTATAAAAATACAAGTGATTGGTTAGGATCATGTATACAGGTTGATAGTGTTTATTATAAAGTTAGCATGATAATGGATGATTTTAAATTTTTTATTATTAAACTATTGAGTTCTATATATTACACTATAAATAGGCATTGAATAATTGAATATACCAAATGATATAGAAAATATAGGAAAACGAGCATGCTAGTATGTATGATAAATAGTTGAAATTCTGATTACTTGATTGATTAAATTTGTGAATATTGAAATACCTAAGAATGACCTAAGGCATTGTTTGGTATAGTCAAATCCAAAAAGCTAAACCTTATTTATCAATCCTTAGTACCTGTTTTTGAGCCATAAAACTCTTCTTGATGAACCTTCATACAAAACCTGAGCCAAAAATATTAATTTGTACTTACCCTTTTTCTTTGGCCCTGAATTGCACAAACTTAGACATCTGGCCATACGTATTAAGGGTTAAGTAGATACAGCATGGTAGATTTTGTAAAAATAGAGTGAAATAGGAAGAATCAGTGTGATATAGTAATTATATGTTAGCCAACATGTGCAAGACAAAAGAAAAGTTCAGAAAGAAAGCAAGAAAAATGTAACACCCCAAACTCGGCCTAGACGCTATGGCCGAATCTGGCATGACACAGTGAATTGTCTTTCAAAAGTTTGTCCTGTTGGTAAAAATTCGTTTTTAAGTTAAAAAAAACCTATTTATTATTATTCAACAAGTCATTTAGTCAAACGTAAGCCTTATTAGCTGCTCTTGTAATAGTAGGTTGAGTTAAATTCGCGGAAGCTTTTGAAAATTTTGATGTCCAAATTTTCATGTCTTTGAAAACGGTAATTATTTTGAAAAACTCGTCTTCCCTAAACTAGCAGTTTAAAATAAGTAAACAAAACCCAATTAAAAACTTAAGAAAATGCCAATGGCCTTATTACATAATCAAAAGCCCAATATGAAATTTAAATAAATAAGTCTAAAGTAGAACATCGCAATCGTGTGGCCACCTCCGAGTCCCTCGCGACTCCAAATCGTCTAAGGCTGGGAATTACTTGTACATTTAAAAGAAAGGGTGAGTTTACGAAAACTCAGTGTGTAATCCCCTAACAGTCCATCAGTAACAATATATGTAGTAACAATCTAGGCCTGAGCCCTATTCAATAACAGTGCAATGCGGGCCTTAGCCCATTACAGTAACAGTGTAGGCCTAAGCCCAATACAGTATCAATACGGTGCAAATATGCAACCCACCCCAATCCAACCAACACACCACCCGTACCAAGCAACACACCATGTGGGGATAAAATCGACCCACCCACCCAAGACACACAATATCGCAAAGATAGCCGCAGCGAATAATAACGCAGCAGAGATGCCAAGAATAATGCTGATGAATGTGGCAGAGCCACCAATACAGTACTTCCTCCATATCAGAATCCCAACCCCATACAGTATGTCATGTCATAAATATTTCGTGTATGCAAAGTTTCCTTCTCAGTACAATCTTACAATTAATCATACACTCATCAATCAACCTACCTCTATAGGTAAAATGGTCATTTCCATCTATTAGGGGTAAAATAGTAATTTTACCCTTTAAGGGGTATTTCAATCACTGAACTTATTTTGGGGTCTCAGTGCAGATAACGACCTCTCCAAAACTCTACAGTCACCTCGACCTCGAGCGACACAAATAACCTAATTGGTCATAACGGTGTAAATGGCCCAAGGCCCATTTTTCTGCCTAAGTGGGCCCACATGCTCGTGTGGCCCATTTAGCCCAAATTCAGTCATGACTATGCGAACCATATAGCCCAGTCCAGTATTTTCCACTTATCGTAGATTTTATCTATTGGGGCCTGCTTGGGCCCACATGGCCTATTTCAGTCAAATAAGGCCCATATCGACCCAAGAGTAGTCTATCGCCCATAATATTTGGGCTCGATTTACCACACGAGCGATCGCACGCTCGTGAGGCCTCAAATACCGAAGTTTCGGCTTTTCAGCTTTTGCAGATTCACAAAAGAGATGAGTGTGACTACACACCTGTTTACGTAACGAACAGATTACCCCATGCGCGATCAACCTACAATCATCCCAACACAATCAATCTTTCATTCTTTAGATCATTAACACTAAAGCCCCAAATTGATATCACCACATACCTTGACCGAAAGTTTTGCGATTATTACTCTTAGATCACTGGTTGAAAATGATTGCACCCTTCTTCTCGATTTACTGTGCATATAATGGATTTCATTAGCAATAATCGTTTAACACAAGGCTTGAATTGATGCCCAAAGTCTAAATAATTAGAGTTAGAGAAGATTGGGTATTCAACCAACTACAAAACAACCTACTTACCCCACAGTATTCGGCCAAAGAGATATTTGAAGAAGAAAGCAGAGATGTGCAGAGAAGCAAGGCAGTAGACGCTCCACCGATTGTCAGAGACTATCATCCACATGGTTTCGAAATAACAAGACAAGATTTATGATATTCAGTCTATATTGGAAAAACAGAGAAACAAAAAAGAGGGGAAAAGAGGAGATGTAGGATTTGGCTTACCACAGTGTTATAAACAGAAGAAGATGCCACCAACTACCAAATTGACTGGCACAGTAGAAAAAGAAAAAGGGAGTCGGCCACTCAGTCAAAGAGGAAAGGGGAAAAGTTGAGAAAAGGTGAAGGAGAAATAAGGGGAGAAGAATGAATTCGGCTGAAAGGAAAAATAGCAGAGAAAAAGGAACCCGA
Organism: Gossypium bickii; assembly: GCA_025503065.1. Lineage (NCBI taxonomy): Eukaryota > Viridiplantae > Streptophyta > Magnoliopsida > Malvales > Malvaceae > Gossypium > Gossypium bickii. The sequence continues at coordinate 24,788,883 of CP106714.1, read as the reverse complement.
AAGGTACCGAGCGGCACTTGACTTACCATGAATCGACCAAAGTGACTTACGATGCCAAGACACAAAAGGACAATTCGGCCAGGGAGAAACAAAAAGAAGAAAACAGAATGCCAAAAGAAAGAAGCCGAACAAGGACTATACCCAAAAGAAGTCTTTGCCGAATTTCTAAGTAGCTAGACACCCAATTCGGCACTATTCTCCTCACAAGCAAACTCCTTGATTTCCTCCTAAAATCTCTCCCCAATCCTCTCCACGATTTGCACCACAATCCACTCCTCAAAATCCTCCTTGATATCCTCCACATATCACTCCAACCTCTTACCTATCAGAATTTTACTGCAACACAACCACTAGCCGAACCAAGCTACAAAATAAATACCTCCTCATGCTATGCCAACACTCGAACCTCAGACTCCTTTCCACACTTGTAATGCCACAACCACTGCACCAATAGGCTTTTTGTGACTTAAAACAAGCACAATAATTAATAAGACCTATGTGCCATTGTCCAGATTCTTTTAAGATCAAAATTTAAAAATTTTGCAAAAGTCAAGACTTGAACCCAAGCTTCTCAAACACTCCCAAACACACCCAAATCACTTAACCATTAAAGCAAACAAGCAACTTGTGTCAGATCATGCAAAATTAACGACCCTATATTTTTGGGGTGTAACAACTCTACACTCTAAAAGAAATTTCTGCCTCGAAATTTACCTGGTCAGAATAGGTGAAGGTATTGTTGTCGCATTGCCTCCTCAGGTTCTCACGTGGCTTCCTCTGAACTATGATTGCCCCAAAGAACTTTTAATAGTGGAATAGACTTCTTCCTCAGTACTTTAACCTCACGATCCAATATCTGCACGGGCTCCTCCTCAAAGGTCAGGTCTGGCCCAACCTCGATCTCATCAACTTGTACTATGTGTAGGATCAAAACGGTAACGTCTAAGCATGGAGACATGGAACACATCATGAATCCTGTCTAATTCTGGAGGCAACTAAATCTGATAGGCAACTGGCCCCACCTACTTCAGTATTCGATAAGGCCCAATAAATTTAGGGCTCATCTTGCCCTTCCTTCCAAATCTCAGAATTTTCTTCCAAGGTGAGACCTTAAGGAAAACATAATCCCTCACAAAGTACTCAACCTCCTTACGCTTCAACTATTCATATGACTTCTTCCTATCAGACTCTTCCTTTAACTAATCTCGAATCAACTTTACCTTTTCCTCGGTATCAGAAACTAACTCTGGCCCTATAACTCGCCGCTCACCCAGCTCAGTCCAACATGCAGGAGTGCGACACCTACGACCATATAATACCTCGTACGGTGCCATTTGAATACTAAACTAGTAGCTATTATTATACGTGAACTCTGCTAACGGCAAATAGTCTTCCTAGCTACCTCGAAAATCCACTACACAACTTCTTAACTTGTCCTCCAGTATCTGAATTACCTTCCCTGATTGACCATCTGTCTGAGGATGGAACGCAGTACTAAAGTTCAACCTAGTACCCAAGGCCTCGTGTAATTTCTTCCAAAATCTAGATGTGAATCAAAGGTCTCTATTGGATATGATAGAAACCAGTACCCCATGTAGTCTTACAATCTCAGCCACATACAACTTTGCCAACTTTTGCAGCGAGTAATCAGTGCGGACTGGTTTAAAATGGGTAGATTGAGTTAATCGGTCTACAATAACCCATACTGAATCCTTCTTAGTAGGCGTTAAGGGTAGCCCACTCACAAAATCCATGGTTACCCTTTCCCACTTCCAGGGCAGCTGATGCTCAGCCTTAACTTGCTGGCACATCAAGCATCTACTCACAAAATTAGTAACTTCATGTTTTAGTCCTGGCCACCAGTATAGCTCACGAAGATCTCAGTATAACTTGTATCTCGACTGGCAAAATAGAGAAAGAAAAAGGGAGTCAGCTACTCAGTCAAAGAGGAAAGGGGAAAAGTTGAGAAAACATAAAGGAGAAATAAGGGGAGAAGAATGAATTGACTGAAACGAAAAATAGCAGAGAAAAAGGAACCCGAAAGGTACCGAGAGACACTTAACTTACCAGGAATCGACCAAAGTGACTTACGATGCCAAGACATAAAAGGGCAATTCGGCTAGGGAAAAATAAAAAGAAGAAAACAGAATGCCAAAAGAAAGAAGCCGAACAAGGACTATACCTAAAAGAAGTCTCTGTTGAATTTCTGAGTAGCTAGACACCCAATTCGGCACTATTCTCCCCACAAGCAAACTCCTTGATTTCCTCCTAAAATCTCTCCCCAATCCTCTCCATGATTTGCTCCACAATCCATTCCTCAAAATCCTACCTGATATCCTCCACATATCACTCCAACCTCTTACCTATCAGAATTTTATTGCAACACAACCACTAGCTGAACCAAGCTGCAAAATAAATACCCCCTCATGCTATGCCAACACTCTAACCTCAGACTCCTTGCCACACTTGTAAAGCCACTGCACCAATAGGCTTTTTTTGACTTAAAACAAGCACAATAATTAATAAGACTTATGTGCCATTGTCCAAATTCTTTTAAGAGCAAAATTTAAAAAATCTGCAAAAACCAAGACTTGAACCTAGGCTTTTCAAACACTCCCAAACACACCTAAATCACCTAACCATTAAAACAAACAAGCAACTTGTGTCAGATCATGCAAAATTAAATACCCTATATTTTTTGGGATGTTACAAAAAAAAGTAGAAAAAAGTAGTGAAATCAAAAGCATTGTGAGTGAAATATGTTGAAAAAAAATCAAAAGGTGAAAAAGTTACACAAGTATGAATACTTAGTCATTAGTGTAACATCCTAAATTCAGGGCTTTGCATTTGATGTGTTCATGTGTGTATGCTATACTCTGTGTGTTGTGTTGGTGTGTATGGGGGTCCCGGGAAGGCTTAGGGTTAAGCCTGAGCCTTGCTGAAAATTTCTATTTTAGGCCCTTTGGGGGGGAAAGCTAGTTGAGTTGGGTCTTAAAGGACGTTGTTTGTGTTGGATGACACAAGAGTTGGAGCGGTGAGGAGGCAAAGAGGCACCACTTAAGGTTCAGGTGGCCGACGCTACAAGGGAGCATGAGGGAGTAGGTTCAAGTCGCACTAACAGCATTTAGAAGCTTTATTTTTGCGCCTAGAGAGCTAGAGTAGTGGATGCAGCAAGGGCTCTTCATGGATGAGTGTTGAATGAGTCAAATGTTTTTGAATGAGTGGTGAGGAGCTGTTGGTAGAGTTTGAATGGGTCAACAAGTTTGAATGGGTGTGGAAGAGTGGAAGTAGGAGAGAAACATGGGATTTGAGGTTGGTGGGAGTGATAGCCGAATGTGGGTAACTTGTAGGGAAGGGAAAGAATTTGGTTGAGTGTTAACTTAGGGGTGTGCCAAAATTCTTGAGGTTGAGGCATTGTTCTTCTCTTTGTTTTGTATATTCGGTCTTATGGGGTTAGCATAGTGTCGTTTATGCTATTTTATTTCTGGGAGTGAGTAGAAAACCGAATGTTGGAGGTGCAACTTGTTCTTCCTTTTCATTTCAGCAATCACCTAGTGTTTAAGCAAAATAATTCTCTCTTCTTCCCTATACCTGTACCGAAACCCCCATTCTCTTAATTCCCTTTTTGTCTCTCTGTTACATATCCTTTCCTATTTCGTCAAGCCATAGCCGAACCTTCATTCACTTTTTGTTTTCTTATCATTTTTGTTTCTCCTCGTTTTATTCTCTTCTCTATTCCACCTTCTTTAGCCGAAACTCTTTGAAACCACCCCCTTGCCGAATATCTTCTTTTACTTTACTCAATCTCTTAAACCTCACAACCGAAACCCTCTTCTCTTCTCCCTCTTTTCTCTTCTTTATCCATACCGTGTGTGAGCCAAATCTACCAAGGCCATTAGATATCCATTTTCTTCATAGCCGAAACTACCATAACCTTTCTTCTTTTTCTTCAAACTCTTACTTTTCCTATTTTTATCAAACGTCGAATACTCCTTGCTTTGCCGTTCACTTTTTGGGGACAACTATCGATTTGGTAAGCTTCATCTTTGTTGAACCTTCGTTCCTCTTTTGGGCCATGTTAAAATCTTTCTCTTTGGCCAAATAGAGGGGGTGATTCTTTGTGATACTATAATCTTTTGGGTTTAGCTATTTGCACTTGTGGGTGTCTAAACTATTTTTTATTTCTTTTGGGGGTAAAGGTTGAATCGAATCACCCTTTTGCTGGGAGTGCTAGCCGAATCCTTTGGTGTGATTCGTTAGAAGTAGATGTAAGGGGTTCTTCTTCTATTCATTTCGACTAGGTTATATTCGTATAGTTTACCTAAAGCAATCTTTCGATTAGGCAATCTGTGTTTCTTTTGAGTAACTGATTAGGGTTCTCTCCATGGATACAAGTACCGGTCAAGTTGAGAAGGAGAGGGTACTCGTGGTATCCATCCTAAAGTTCAAGAAGCTTGCGGTGTCTGCTGTTCGAGATTGGCCACCGGGTTGTGGGCCGACTTCCGAGCAGAATAGTAGACAGATAGCAGTAGTTCCTGTTAGCGATAGTGTCGACATAGAAAGCGTTGTATTACGTGTTATCAGGTGTGTAACTCTCACACACTTCGTATTTTAATTATGTTATTAACTCTGTTGGCTAAAAGCTGAAGTGATGAAAGGGGATCACTAAGATACCCTTGTGGGTAAGATCGAGGATTCCGGGTAAGTTCTACTATGTTCTGTTATCAACGAATGTATGTATGAGTCAAATGGCTGTTTGTTATACATTGAAAGCATGATCATACCATATTAATTGTTAAACATGGACATGAAATTGGGGTATCATGTGAAGAGGGAGGAAACATGATCTCTTTTAGACTGTCACCAGTGGTTTGGTACCACAAGTAGGTTGGCCCCACATATTATATTTTGTGGCTAAGTCTCAGTGGTTTGGAACCACCAGTGGTTTAGTACCACATATATTATTTCTGTGACTCGTCCCAGTGGTTTGGTACCACAGTGGGTTGGCCCCACCTATAACCATTAAGGGATTGTCACCAGTGGTTTGGTACCACAAGTGGGTTGGCCCCACACATTACATTTTGTGACTTTTGTCACCAATGGTTTGGAGCCACCACTGGTTAGGTACCACCAGTGGCTAGGTGCCACAGATATTGGGTAGATTCAAGAGATATGGTGGATGGACATAATAGGTTGGTTGGGTTGCATTACATCCATACTTAAAATATGAATTTGTGTGAGAGCCCAAAACTCATTTGGACGAGGATTTACACACTGAGTCTCGGTGACTCACCCCCTTTGTTAAATTTTGCAGGTAACCCTTAGACCGCGAATATGGAGCCGAGGTGGACTCGAGGTGGCCATGCATAATGTTTTAAGTAACTTTTATCTTAAATCTTTTTTATTATCTAAGTTTGGATTTTGGTGTTGTAATAAGGCCACTTAAGCATTAACTTGGGTTTTACTATGAATTTGTTATTGCATACTTAATAAATTATCAAAGTGGGAGTTTTCTAAAATTAAAAGCTCTGGATTAATAATTTTCCAATTTGTTGATAAACGATGGGTTTCAAGTAATCGACAGCTTAATCGAATTTTCCTAGAATTCGATTTTGGAATAAGAAACCTGAACTGTATTACAGCTTAAGTTAAACAGTTGTTTTAAATTTCCGTCAAAGACATAGTGATATGCAAAATTTTTGTCAACACATGATTTTAAATCTGTTTTCCGAAATTTTCTTTCCTGTAATATTCTAGATTCGGTCGTAGCGTTTTGACCGTGTTTGGAGTGTTACAATTATGGTATCAGAGCTAGTTTCAAACACTCAGCCGTGGGTATGGGGGATTAAAATGTTTTAGAAGATGGCTAGAAAGTGATTTAAAAATATATGTGTCTTTTGGAAGCATGGCACTCGAGTCTCCGGCACCAAATCCGCACGGTAAGTCTTCTAACTTTTGATTTTTGGTGCATAAAGTGAGTATGATATGTTTTGATTGTTTGTGTTAAGGAATACAACTTTAGAGAGTGAAACCTTAGGTGTGCATGAAATGGCGAGAGCTGCTTATAATACTCTTTCTATAAAACTGCTCGATAATAAACAGTGGAAGAAAACACTAACTCAGAAAACTTTTAATCAGATTAAGTCGAAACAATAGTTATGAGTACTAGGGGACGTGGTCGTGGCATGCGAGGCCATGGTAGAGGCCGGGGTGTTGGGCCTGAACCTTCGGAATCAGGACATGGGCCGGAGGGTGAAGTGCTAGTGCCGCCAGTAGTGGAAGCTGAATTTTAGGATCAAACTGGGGAGATGATACTGCGTCTCAGGAAATGTTACGTGTTTTGGAGAGAGTGGTGTGGGATTGGCAGCTCAAAAATCTGTGTCGGAACGACTTAGAGCTAATGGAGTCAAGATGTTTAGGGGTGTTTCTGGTGTGGCCCCTAACATAGCTGAATACTGGTTAGAAGCGATGGAGCGTATTATGGATGGCCTCGACTGTATCGCTGAAGAGAAATTGAAGAGTGTAGTGTCTCTCCTTCGAGATAAGACATATCAATGGTGGCTCACGGTTAGGGATGGCACAGCGGCTGATCACATCACCTGGGAGTTCTTTAAATAGGCATTTCAAAGGAAATACATTGGGTCGGTTTATGTGGACGCTCAGCGGAAGGTATTCCTTAATTTGGTTCAGGGAAGTAAGTCAGTGGCCGAGTATGAGGCGAAATTTTTACGTCTGAGCCGCTATGCCCGGGGTATTGTTGCAACAGATTATGAGCACTATATCCGATTTGAGGATGGCCTGAGAGACGTGTTGCGAGTATTAATAGCTCCGCAACGAGAAAGGGAGTTTGCCATTTTGGTTGAGAATGCTAAGATAGCCGAAGAGGTGAAGAGGTCTAAAAAACAGAACCAGGGCAGTGACAGGAGTAGAAATAAAAGAAGTTTTGGGCCATCAGGGTCTACTGGGGGTTTTTAGAAGAGGTCTAGATTAGGCGGGCCGAGTCAAGCTGTGAAGCCTGTTGCTGTCAGTGGCCACCGCAGTGCACTCGATGCGGAAAATTTCATTCGGGTGAGTGTTGGGCAAGTAATAGAGGATGTTTTAGATGTGGGTCGGTGGACCATCGGATAAAAGATTGCCCACGAAGGCCAGTCAGGGTACAATTAAAGGGTCAAGGACGTGCACAATTCAGGAGAGATGGTCAGCGACCGCAGAGAGGTCGTGGTACGACCAGAGGAGGAAATGGCTTTGGTCGAGGGTGTGGAGCACCGGGCAGAGGTGCTGGGAATATAGATGCGAGACAGCCTGGATTGGTCTATGCAGCTAGGTGCAGAGTGGAGGGCGACGCACCGGACGTCATAACCAGTACGTTCCTTATTTATGGGTTGCCATATACTGCTTTGATTGATATTGGTTCGACACACTCTTATGTTGCTAGTACTATATCGGGAACTCTGAGCTTAGACTTTGAGATTTCTTCTAGGAAGATAACTGTAATTAGCCCCCTAGGACACTCTGTAGTGCTGAATAAACTTTATAGAGATGTACCTCTAGAAGTTCAAGGGGTAGTTTTTCCGGCTGATCTAATGGAACTGCCGTTCGGGGAGTTTGATTTGAGCTTAGGTATGGATTGGCTAGTGAAGTATCAAGCAAATTTGGACTGTGCAGCCAAGCGCATGGTGTTAAGAACTTTCGAGGGTGAAGAGGTGGTGGTGATAGGTGAGAGGAGGAACTACCTATCTAATGTGGTATCCGCTTTGAAGGCTGAGAGAATGGTGAGAAAAGGATGTATGGCGTTTATTGCTTATGTTTGTGCATTGGAGGCCAAGGAATCAACTGTGAGGGTTTTTCGAATAGTAAAGGAATATTCTGATGTTTTCCCAGAAGAGTTTCCGGGATTACCTCCAGATCGCGAAGTGGAGTTCGGTATTGACCTTTTTCCAGGAACAGCGCTAGTGTCTATTGCCCCATATAGAATGGTGTCGAAGAAGTTGGTGGAGCTGAAAGCGCAGATTCAAGAACTACTATACCGTGGTTTTATCTGACCGAGTGTATCACCGTGGGGAGTGCCGGTACTATTTGTTAAGAAGAAGGATAGATCAATGCGTATGTGTATTGATTACTGATAGTTGAACAAGTGGACGATAAAAAATAAGTACCCGTTGCCGAGGATAGATGACATGTTTGATCAACTTAAGGGAGCATCAGTCTTCTCAAAGATAGATTTGAGATCAGGCTATCATCAGCTTAAGGTCAAGCAGGCAGACATTCACAAGACGGCGTTTAGTACTCGCTATGGTCACTACGAATTCCTGGTGATGTCGTTTGGGTTGACCAATGCACCAGCAACGTTTATGGACATGATGAACCAAGCTTTTCAACCCCATCTAGATCGATTTGTCGTGGTGTTTATAGACGATATACTGGTTTATTCAAAGTCTAAGGAGGAGCATGATTCACATCTTCAAGTGGTTTTGCAAACTTTGAGGGAGAAGCAGTTGTTCGCTAAGTTCTGTAAGTGTGAGTTCTGGCTAAGAGAAGCTACCTTTTTGGGTCATGTGGTATCTACTGAGGGGATTAGGGTCGACCCCTGAAAAATTAAAGCTATCTTAAATTGGAAACCACCTAAGTCTGTGGCAGAGATTCGGAGTTTTCTAGGGTTGGCTGGATACTATAGAAGGTTTGTTGAAGGATTCTCTTTGATTGCGGCACCATTAACCAAGTTGTTGTGGAAACGGGTACCGTTCGTTTGGTCAGATAAACAGCAGGATAGTTTTGAAAAGTTGAAGAAGATTTTGACAGAGGCGCTGGTGTTGATTCAGCTAGAGGTGGGGAAAGAGTTTACCATCTACTGTGATGCGTCGCACACAAGGTTAGGATGTGTGCTGATGCAAGAAGGGAAAGTGGTAGTGTATGCTTCTCGACAATTGAGATCTCACGAGGTAAATTATCCAACGCATGACCTGGAGTTAGCTGCAGTAGTGTTCGCCCTGAAGATCTGGAGGCACTACTTATATGGGGAGACGTCTATCATCTATACGGATCACAAGAGCTTGAAATATCTCTTCACCCAGAAGGAGTTGAATCTAAGGCAGCGGAGGTGGATCGAGTTGTTAAAGGATTATGACTGCTCGATTGAGTACCACCCGGGTAAAGCTAACATTGTGGCAGACGCGTTAAGCCGTAAGGTAATATCTGAACTGAGAGCAATGTTTGCCCACCTTAGTTTATTCGATGACGAAAATTTATTAGAAGAATTGCAAGTGAAGCCGACATGGGTAAGTCAGGTTAAGGAGAAACAGTTATTAGATGATGTCTTGAGTGCTCGACTTTTGCAAGTGCAGGATAGTGGCATAGAGGATTACAGTTTGAACAGCGATGGAGTGTTATGTTTCCGTGGGAAGGTTTGCATGCCGAAAGATGTGGATTTGAGGTAGAAGATTCTTCAGGAAGCGCATTATATCCCATACACTATGCATCCTGGAGGAAGTAAGATGTACCGGGATTTGCGGGAATAGTTTTGGTGGTCGGGTCTGAAGCGAGAAGTAACTGAATTTGTGGGTAAGTGCTTGACGTGTTAGCAGGTCAAAGCCGAACATCAGTTACCTTCGGGGTTGTTGCAACCGGTCAAGAGTCCACAGTGGAAATAGGAGAGGATCACGATGGAATTTGTTAGTGGGCTACCCCTTACGCCTACTAAGAAGGATTTGGTCTTGGTAATTGTTGATCGATTGACGAAGTCTGCCCATTCCATACCAATTCATGTCGATTACTCTCTAGAAATTAGCTAAGTTGTATGTAGCAGAGATCATGAGGTTGCACGGGGTACCGGTGTCTATCATCTTAGACAGGGACCCTAGGTTTACGTCGAGATTTTGGAAGGCGTTGCATCAAGCGTTGGGTACAAAGTTGGATTTCAACATAGGGTTTCATCCACAATCTGATGGACAGTCAGAGAGGGTAATACAGATATTGGAAGATTTGTTGAGAGGTTGTGTCATAGACTTCAGAGGTAGTTGGGAAGAATTTCTACCGTTGGCAAAATTTGTGTATAACAATAGCTACCAATCTAGTATTCAGATGGCACCGTATGAAACGTTGTATGGTCGGAAGTGTCGCACTCCTGCTTGTTGGACAGAGTTGGGTGAGCGTCAAGTTTTGGGTCTAGAGTTGGTTTCTGAAACAGAAGATAAAGTTAAGCTAATTCGGACTCGATTGAAGGAAGCTTTGGACAGACAGAAGTCCTATGCCGATCTAAAGCGTAAGGACATAGAATTTGAAGTGGGTGACAAGGTTTTCTTAAAGGTGTCTCGTGGAAGAAAGTGCTAAGGTTTGGTCGGAAGGGTAAGTTAAGCCCCAGGTTCATCGGGCCTTATCGCGTGCTAAAGCGTGTGGGACCAGTAGCCTATCAGCTCGAGCTACCTTCAGAGTTAAGTCAGATCCATGATGTGTTCCATGTTTCGATGTTAAGACGCTACCATTCAGATCCATCTTATGTTGTACCAGTGGAAGAAATTGAAGTAAGGCCAGACCTGTCTTTTGAAGAAGAACCAGTGCTGATCTTGGATCGCGATGTTAAGGTTTTGCGAAAGAAAATGGTTCCACTGGTTAAGGTTTTATGGTGAAATCAAGGTTCGGAGGAAGCAACGTGTGAACCAGAGGATGTGATGCGACAGCAATACCCTTAACTCTTTTGACCAGGTAATTCCGAGGAGGAAATTTCCTTAAGGGGGTAGAACTATAACATCCTGAATTGGGGGCTTTTCATTTGATGTGTTCCTGTGTGTATGCTATGCCCTGTGTGTTGTGTTGGTGTGTTTAGGGGTCCCAGGAAGGCTTGGGGTTAAGCCTGAGCCTTGCTGAAAATTTCTGTTTTAGGCCCTTTGGGGGGGAAAGCTAGTTGAGTTGGGTCTTAAAGGACGTTGTTTGTGTTAGATGACACAAGAGTTGGAGTGGTAAGGAGGCAAAGAGGCGCCACTTAAGGTTCAGGTGGGTGACACCACAAGGGAGCATGAGGGAGCAGGTTCAAGTCGCACTAATAGCATTCAGAAGCTTTATTTTTGCGCCTAGGGAGCTAGAGTAGTGGACGCAGCAAGGGCTCTTCATGGATGAGTGTTGAATGAGTCAAATGTTTTTGAATGAGTGGTGAGGAGGTGTTGATGGAGTTTGAATGGGTCAACAAGTTTGAATGGGTGTGGAAGAGTGGAAGTACGAGACAAACATGGGATTTGAGGTTGGTAGGAGTGATGGCCGAATGTGGGTAACTTGTAGGGAGGGGAAAGAATTCGGTTGAGTGTTAGCTTAGGGGTGTGCCGAAATTCTTAAGGTTGAGGCATTGTTCTTCTCTTTGTTTTGTATATTCGGTCTTATGGGGTTAGCATAGTGCCGTTTATGCTATTTCATTTTTGGAAGTGAGTAGAAAATCGAATGTTGGATGTGCATCTTGTTCTTTCTTTTCATTTTGGCAATCACCTTGTGTTTAAGCAAAATAGTTCTCTCTTTTTCCCTATACCTGTGTCGAAACCCCCATTCTCTTAATTCCCTTTTTGTTTCTCTGTTACATATCCTTTCCTATTTCGTCAAGCCATAGCCGAACCTTCATTCACTCTTTGTTTTCTTCTCATTTTTGGTTCTCCTCGTTTTATTCTCTTCTCTATTCCACCTTCTTTAGTCGAAACTCTTTGAAACTACCCCTTGTCGAATCTCTTCTTCTACTTTACTCAATCTCTTAAACCTCACAACTGAAACCCTCTTCTCTTTTCCCTCTTTTCTCTTCTTTATTCATAGCTTGTGTTAGCTGAATCTACCAAGGCCATTAGATATCCATTTTCTTCATAGCCGAAACTACCATTACCTTTCTTCTTTTTCTTCAAACTATTACTTTTCCTATTTTTATCAAGTGCCGAATACTCCTTGCTTTGCCGTTCACTTTTTGGGGTCAACTGTCGATTTGGTAAGCTTCATCTTTGTTGAACCTTCGTTCCTCTTTTGGGCCATGTTAAAATCTTTCTCTTTGGCCGAATAGAGGGGGGTGATTCTTTGTGATACTCTAATCTTTTGGGTTTAGCTATTTGCACTTGTGGGTGTCTAAACTATTTTTTATTTCTTTTGGGGGTAAAGGCCGAATCGAATCACCCTTTTATTGGGAGTGCAAGCTGAATCCTCTGGTGTGATTCGTTAGAAGTAGAGGTAAGGGGTTCTTCTTCTACTCATTTCGACTAGGTTATATTCGTATAGTTTACCTAAAGCAATCTTTCGATTAGGCAATCAATGTTTCTTTTGAGTAACTTATTAGGGTTCTCTCCATGGATACAAGTACCGGTCAAGTTGAGAAGGAGAGGGTACCCGTGGTATCCATCCTAAAGATTAGAAAAGCGTGCGGTGTCTACTGTTCGAGAATAGCCACCGGGTTGTGGGCCGGCTTTTAAGCAGAATAGTAGACAGATAGCAGTAGTTCCTGTTAGCGATAGTGTCGACATAGAAATTGTTGTATTACGTGTTATCATGTGTGTAACTCTCACACACTTTATATTTTAATTATGTTATTAACTCTGTTGGCTAAAAGCCGAAGTGATGAAAAGGGATCACTAAGATACCCTTGTGGGTAAGATCGAGGATTCTGGGTAAGTTCTACTGTGTTCTGTTATCAATGAATGTATGTATGAGTGAAATGACTGTTTGTTATACATTGAAAGCATGATCATACCATATTAATTGTTAAACATGGACATGAAATTGGGGTATGATGTGAAGAGGAGGAAACATGATCTCTTTTAGACTGTCACCAGCGGTTTGGTGCCACACGTGGGTTGGCCCCACATATTATATTTTTTGACTAAGTCTCAGTGGTTTGGAACCCCCAGTGGTTTGGTACCACAGTGGGTTGGCCCCACCTATAATCGTTAAGGGATTTTCACCAGTGGTTTGGTACCACAAGTGGGTTGGCCACACACATTACATTTTGTAACTTTTGTCACCAATGGTTTGGAACCACCACTGGTTAGGTACCACTAGTGGCTAGGTGCCACAGATATTGGGTAGATTCAGGAGATATGGCGGATGGACATAATAGGTTGGTTGGATTGCATTACATCCATACTTAATATATGAATTTGTGTGAGAGCCCAAAACTCATTTGGACGGGGATTTACACACTGAGTCTCGGTGACTCACCCCCTCCGTTAAATTTTGCAGGTAACCCTTAGACCGCGGATATGGAGCCGAGGTGGACTCGAGGTGGCCATGCATAATGTTTTAAGTAACTTTTATCTTAATTTTTTTTATTATCTAAGTTTGGATTTTGGTGTTGTAATAAGGGCACTTAAGAATTAACTTGGGTTTTGCTATGAATTTGTTATCGCATGCCTAATAAATTATCAAAGTGGGAGTTTTCTAAAATTAAAAGCTCTGGATTAATGATTTTCCAATTTGTTGATAAACAATGGGTTTCAAGTAATAAATTGACTAAAGTTTCCAACCAAAAACTGCGATATTATTTTCAAATGTTAGCTTAACGAAATTTTCCTAGAATTCGATTTTGGAATAAGAAACTTGAACTGTATTACGGCTTAAGTTAAACAATTGTTTTAAATTTCCATAAAAAACATAGTGATATGCAAAATTTTTCTCAACACATGATTTTAAATCTTTTTTTCCGAAATTTTCTTTCCTGTAACATACCAGATTCGGTTGTAGCGTTTTGACCGGGATTGGGGTGTTACAATTAGTGTAGAAAAACTTGTGAGCTAGTCATAGTTGTTGTATTATATTTTGACTTCCTATATGGAGAAATAAGAAAGGTGAGAGAAGGAGAAATAAGGCAGTGAGTGGGCAAGGGTTATTAAGGAGGAAGAATAGGGAACAATAAGATGTGCCAAACTACTTTCATTCTTGAAATTGTTTTGATGCCTCATGTTGTTGAATTTCGTACCTGTCCTAAATATCACAATGTTACAAGCCGAAAATTCCTATGTGATAGTATTAAGTAGTTACAATAATGACTATTTATATTCTACTAGGATAATCAAATTACCTGTATGATTTACTGATGGATTCATATATTTGAAAATCCTAATGTTTGTATACTTTATAATATACTAAACTTAGGTGTTTGATACTAAAAGTGGTAAGTCATTTATATATCATGCCAGAATTGAATATAGATATGAATATGTCTAGTTATGTACTCCAAAACCAACCTTTGTATCATACTCGCTCAAAGGTCGTTTTTATTTCATTTTCAGTTTTCCTTATTTGAGGGCATGCAATGACTTAAGTGTGGTGGAGTTTGATTTGTCGTAATTTGGTGTAGTAGATTAAACTAGTTTTCATATTTAAGAAGCTCAAATACAAGTAATTTCATTATGTTTTAGTTAGTTTAAAATGAGTTCTTTTATGACCTTTGGGGTCGAATGAGGCTTAAGGGTGAGCTAACGTACTAAGTGAGTGTGCAGGACATCATTCAAAGGTAAAATAGCTCAAGGCTGGTCACATTTTTGCAACACAAGAGGTCCAATGTCGCAACATAGGGAGCAGAATACAAGAAATTCCAATATTTCCTTTGGGGTCGCGACACGTTCCTAAAGTTGAACTTGAGTCAAAGGATATTGCCTTCGATGTCGCAAACAGGCACTGGGTGTCGCGACACCATCCCTGTACGAGAAGAATTACGACAAGGGAAGTTTTAGCCAGCACAATGAAAATTAACACCAAAACGTCAGCAAACCTAGGGTTAAGGACGATGGCCAACCTTAAATCTATAGATAGGCTCATTAAACACTTGTTGAGGGAAAGCTTTCATAATTTAGAATTTTTCTTTGAAATTTTATTTTCAATTTTATTTTCTTTAGGCTTTAGTTTTATTTTCATTTAGTTTGTTCATGTTCAACGGAGAATCTGATTTGTGGATTCAACCAACTCTTATGGTTTTTTGCACTTCAATTTAATCAGTATAATTAGGATTCTCTTAAACGTTATTCTTGAATTATTCTTTATGTTTATATCATTTATCAAGTTTATTGTGTTTATGGATTCCATGAGGAACTAATCCTTTTATAGGGGTTTAGCGAGTGGAGGTTTGATTAATTAATTTCTATGTAAGGTTTTCTTAACGAATCAGCTATTTGAGAGAGGAAAAACTTAAACCCTAGGATTGGCAACCTTAGGAAGTCATTTATGTGAGAATTAAACCAAAATTGGTATGTTCTATTCGTGAACCCCTTACCCCCGAACCGGTCTAGACTGTGAGGTCGAGAGATAAGTAGTTCTTGCTGACTCTCTAGTTTAGTGGAAGATCGAGAGATCTTGTTAGGGTAGTGACTAGTTAATTGAAGTAGAAACCTGAAATAAGAATTAGTTATAATAACCGAAGCGAGCTAATCACCCATACTTAGATTTGGTTGAATTTATATCATATTTTCCCGAAGTTCTTGTTTTTGTGTTCTTTTTTTTTTCTTATAAAAGCTAGCTTCTTTATATCATAATGTAATTTATCTAAAGTACTAATTAGATCTATTTTATTTAGGTAAAAGTTAATTTAGTACTCGCCTCCCTTGGTTACGATCCTTGGAGTACTCACCTACTTCGTTGTACAAACTATATTACGACCTGGTCTATATACTCGCGAACAGCGCCTCAATTCTACACATTTAGTTATAGTATTTACACTCTGGACGTTAGTACGTCCGGAGGCGGTTAATAACAACGGTTTTTCTTCTCATTTTTTAATTGTGAAAGGTTGAGTTTAAGGGAGAAGATGACAATGTTGTCATCTCCCACCTGGTTTAGTATATATACTTAAATTAAGGATGATTTAAGCCTAGTTAATTATACTTATATCATTAATTAAATTCATTTATATTCATTACTTATTATTAAATTAAATGGTGATCATCATCATTTCCCACAAACAATATGAAAAATAATGGTTTAATAACCATCTATGCCCTTTAGATAATTTATAATTAGGTCCTCAAGCCTTTTCTAAATTAAAATTCAATAGTGATTAGACTTTTACAATTTAGTTCTTGAGCTTTAATTAACAATTTCCTTGGTTAAATTTCTTAATCGGTCTTCAATGTATTTTCGTACTAACTCCATTCATCCTCCTATTTTATTCTTATGAACCCAGTTTACAGAAATGAGGTTTCGAAACCATGTTTTTCAATGCCATAAAAGTCGAGTCATTACAAAAAGAGAGTCAAAAATAAGGAAAGACAAGATTTTTATTTATTTATTTTTGAATATGGAAAAGACAGTAATGTAATTAGTATATGAAAGGACATAATTGGATGAATTAAGAAGAAAGAGAAGTAAAAGGTTGATATAATGGGGTAGGAGAACACTGAGTGTTTGATAAGAACCTAAGTGAAGAAAAGTAACAAATGAATTTGAAATAAACAATAATGTGTAGATACATGCTTAAGGAAAAAGAGACAATGTGAAGTTTGAAATGTTAAATAGAAAATTGTTGACAGTTTTAAAAGTGATGAATACTGATCTTAGTCTAGAATAAAATAAAGTGTTACTAGTTGAGTTGAAAATGAAACTACATCTATTGCGAGATAATAATAATAATGTACAAGGAAAAAATGGAAAGATGATGTCAATTAAGGAATAAGTTGAAAAAATAAATAAAAATGGATTTGGAATTGACTTTGTGGTATCAAAGTATTTTATTAGTACCCGACAGTAATGAGTTGAAACAAAGCATACTTCAAGAAGTTTATTGTATTACAATTGTTATGCACTTGAGAAGCAATAAAATGTATCATGGACTGAAATTCAATCATTGGTGGAATCGAAAGGAAAAATAAATAAATAAATATAGCAAAGTATGTCTTCAAGTGTTCGATGTGTTAGTAAGTAAAAATAGAACATGGGATTCTTTAGGATTATTATATCCTATAATAATATCCAAATAGAGGTGAGAAAGAGTTGATATGTGATAATTTGATACGTTAAATTAGGCTTTCCATTATACTTAAGGAGTTTATTCTCAAGTAATTTAAGTGTATTTTATATATTTTTATCGATTTTTAGTTTTGTTGTTAATAAATTATTTTTATTAGTTTTAAGCCATTTTTTAGACTCAAATTGGTCAATCGTGCCATGGAGAACTTAATAAGTTGATTGAGTGTTGTAGTGTTGGAAAAAAGAGTTTGGAATACATAACAGAAAATAATTTTAAGAAAACACCAGAGTTTAAAAAATTTTTCGAAACAAGATCTTTGTTGTGATATCTAAAGTAATAAACATTTAATCAAAATTGTACATTTTCGATTTGTCTAGGATGAGCGCTTCGACCGAGTAGTCTTCCCCGCTATCTTCAAGCTCACATATATCGAGTGTAGGCTCACTTCGAATCAGAAAAATTTTCACAAAAATTACCAGTGAGGTAATTTTACAATTTCTCTAAACTTTTGGGTCAAATTGTAAATCAGAAAAATATCTTCAGAAATTTTCTAGAATAATCTTATTTTCTCTTTACAACTTTCTCTTGAATTCAAGTGTATGTAAATAATGACCCAAGCCTCTCTTGATATAGGGAAAGTTTAGAGAGTTCAACTATGATTAAACTTAATCACTTTAATATTAAATTTAATATAATATTTGGTAAATATTAGATTAAATTTAATATTAAATTTTATTAAAATAATAGGATGTTTATCTACAAGATAAACATTAAATTAAATTTAATATTAAGATAATCACTTTAATATTAAACTAATAAAATATTTTTAAGATAAAGTATTAAATTAAATTTAATACTAAAGTATTAAAAAAATATTACTTTTGGAATAATTAATCTAAAATCAAATTATCTGATAGAGTCCTAGTAGGAGCGTAACCCTTGAAACACCCCAAACCCGGCCCACGAGCCTGGACCGAATCTGGTATGTTCCTCAAGTAAACCGATTCAAAGTTCTTTTATTACTTTGAAAATCTGTGTGATTTGAAGATAGTTTGCTGGTGGGTTGGGCTTGAGTTAAAAATCCATTTATCTTATTTTAAAATCCAATTAATTAAGGTGACAAAACAATTAGGGTTTATTTTTAAAGAAATAAATTTTACTTAACTTTAATTGAAAATAATTCGTAACATAATGATTAAAAAAATAAAAGTAAAGAAATGTAACTTATGGCCTTATTACATCAAGTAAAATCCCAAAATAAAATTCTAAAATACTTCAATAAAATTAAATATCCATATTGAATAAAAATTCAAGTTGAGCATGGCCCTCCCTAAGCTTCTGTCGAACCCGGTCCATTATTGATCGTCACCTGAAAAATAGTCCCACAATGGGGTGAGTCAAACAGACTCAATGTGTACACGACACTAAATCATAATAGAATTAGGCATACAAGAGTTACACATTCAAAACATAGAATACAAGTTATGATGCATTCCCAAACCCAAACCTAATTGTCCATCCGCTACACACCCCGCACTCGCGGTCCCACACCGTGGGGACTACTAAGTCGACCCTCCTTCCGCTACACACCAAATTGCGGTCTTAAGTCACTGCATTCGTGGTCTTAGGTCACCACGTTCAGATTACTGTGGTCTTAGGTCACCACTTTCAGATTGCTGTGGTCTTAGGTCACCACTTTTCAGATATCACGGTCTTAGGTCACCGTGTTCGTGGTCTTAAGTCACCACATTCACTTCCGCTTTCAAAATAAAACCCATATTCCCATAACATATTATGCAAGTACAAGCCAAAGTTCACATTCTTATCATATTCTCATATTACAAATAACATTTTTCATATTCCTAGAAGAAGTAGGAAACGTACCTGAGTACTTAGTACCATAACATGATACCTTAGCCACTTTCATATTCTTAATGTCACATATTTTAATTGAACATGCCATAAAACGTATTATGAAGTAGTGTGGGGTACACACCTGATTCGCTTAAAATTTCCTTGAGATCCTGAAAAGCTTGATCTAATGCTTAGATCCTTAATCCCTACATTGATTTATCACTTATTACCTTAATGAAAAGCCATTCGGCCAAAATTCCAAATCCTAGTAGGATTAGTATTCTTACCTTGTTGCCTTGGAACACCAACAAATCCAAACTGCTTCCTTGTTTCCCTAGGAATGTCGAAATCCCTAAAGCCTTACGTTAGACTTAATCTTAATCATCGAAACATAAATCAAGGCCTTTGGCCGAATATTCACATGTCTTACCTTAATCTTAGAAATCCCGAATACTCCTCCTTTTAGTCGACTACTCTGATAATCCCGAAAGATCCTTCCATATTCGGCAACCATAATATGTATGGGGTTAGATTATCTCTCGACTAACCTAAAAGAAAAGAATGGAAATCAAACTTGTTCTTACCTTTGAAGAAATCAACAGCACCTATGCTTGAAGCCCTTCCAAGTTTCGGCTTTTGAATGGATTGGTAAGAAGAAATAGGAAGAAAAGAAAACTTGAGAATTTCGACAATGGTGGACTATAGATTTCGCTTGACAAAAGAAAAAGAGAAGAGAAGAGAAGAGAGCACTCAGAAATTCAGCAGAGAGAAGAGGAGGAAGAAAAATTGATGAGTAGCCCTATTTTCTTCCTTTTATAGCCGAAACTACTACTCAGAATCCCTTACTTGGCCACCACTCTTCTTTATTGATAAGTTTATCTCCTTAAAATAATTAGAGAATAATCCTTTATTATCTCTTCAAAAATAATCCAAATTAAATCCCTTATTTATCACCTTATTAATCGAATATTTATGAAAATAAAACTCCTCCTTTCTAGAAGGCTTGTGCCGTCCACCTCAGAGCTTCTGGAAGCAAAATAAAACTTCTTTTATTTGCTTCGCAAGTGACTCGAACTCAGGCCCAACACCTTGCATGTGGCGCCATTTCCATAGGCCCTAAGTGACATCTTCAGCCCACTTTTCCAAGCCTGTTTGTGTGTCAAATTTCACAAACTTTTTCTTTTAAGGCCACCTTGCCTTAATTTCCTCTTTTAAACTTTAAAACTCGACATTTCTAAGTCATTTCTAAGTTTCCTAAAATTTTCGTTCGGCTCTGTAAACTTGACATTTTCTTGCATTTCCAAGTTTCCAGAAATGTTCACTTTCCTCTTTTGTATCATTTCTAAATCATTTCTTTACATATCCTTAGTTTCCAAAAATGTTCACTTTCCTCTTTTAACCCTAACATTTCCATACATTTCCAGGTTTCCAAAAATATTCATTTCTAAATCATTTCCATGCATTTTCAAGTTTCCAAAAATGTTCATTTCCAAATCATTTCCATACATTTCCGGGTTTCCAAAAATGTTCAAAATTTATTCTTAATACCTAAAACATGTCACTTCGTACAATTAAACCAAAAATGCATAGGCCCTTTTCAGGATGTTACAACCCTTCCACTACTCAACTACCGAAGACTAACCACCGTCGGCCAGCAAGATGTTGTCGTCGCAGCCATCGGCACCGCCATGTCCGATGATGTAGGTGCGACTCCCTTACGGCACCCCGACCCGGTTCGATTTGGGTAAATGACGACCGACCAGTCTGGTCTAGCCACTAGTTGGATCGTCGACTCGGTTTCACATACCAGGCCCAATTCGACCAGTTTTTAGGTCTTGGTCTCGGTTTTGAGCTCCCGGGCCCAATTTACGATCAGGTCCAACTTTCAAGTTCAATTACCTATTGGGCCAATTGCCTGACTTGAAAATTAATTTCCAAAAATATCATATTAAGTTTAATTGATTTTATTAATTTAATTTTACTTGACCAAAATTATATTTTCCAAAAATCACTTAGATTTTTCAAATTAATTTTTCAAGAATTTTCTTTAATCAAATTCTCTAGTTGAACAATTATTACAACCACCTAATTTAATTCCACATCGAATAAATCGACTCAATTAAATTATTCCCAAAGTCGTAGAATTTTCTTCTGATTCAAATGCAGTCCGATCGAGCATTTGTTGAGCTAGTGGAGGGACCAATCGAACATATACAATTAGGCTCTAGTGATTGCAATTATGTTCAGAAGCATCATTCTAATAATTCACAATTACTTAGGGCCAGTTTGGCAATACTTTTGAGAAGTGCTTTTGAAAAATTTAAGTGTTTGGTATTGCTGTCAAAAACTGCTTTTGAGAAGTAGAATGTCTATTTTAGACATGATATTATAAAGTAACAAATATGTATTTAAATAATGTTCAAGTTAGTTAATATTATGATATTTTAGCAAAAATATAAAAAATAATTTATTATAATTTATTGTTAATATTTTAATATATAATATTAGTTTTAAATATTTCTAAGTAATTAATATTAATTATTTATTAAATTTAATTAGAATATATAAAGTATATTTAAATATTTAAATATAATAATTAAATATTTGTAATTAGATATTGACACAATTGTATTATTTTAAAAATTATTTTTTATTTTTAATGCTTTTAACACATTTGTAAAACTCATATTAGATATTAACATAACATAGAAAACATAAACGTAACAAATTAAATATTACATATATTAGGATTAAAGTTTCAAAAAGGGATAATATTTATATACCAAATATAAATACTAAAAATTTTACAATAGCATTTACAATTTAAAGTGAATTCATTAAACTAGAAGCTATAGCATCTCTTGTTAATTCCATTTCAAAACCACCTGAATTGCTTGATTCACCGTCATCATCACCACCATCATCGTCCTCGTCATCATCATCACTTTCTCGACCATGCGCATTTTCTGAATCAATAGTATTCTCATATGCCAAGTTGATATCTTCATATTCCATAAAATCTGCATCATTTCGACCGACTTGTTTTCGGATAAAATTGTGTATCGTCATTGTAGCAACAATAATCATCGTTTGCTTTTCAAAACTATAACTTGGCATATCCCTTAAAATGGCCCATTTTTTTTTTTCAAAACACCAAAATTTCGTTCAATCACACTACGTAATGATGAATGTGAATGATTGAATATCTCTTCTTTACCAGATACTGGTCTACCTCTACGAAAGTCAGGTAAATGATATCAATGACTTCTATATGGTCCAAGATAACCTTTCATTTGAGGATATCCAAAATCAACAAGATAATATTTTCCTACATGTCATAATATAACAAACAATTAGTTAAATATTTTTTTAATAAAAATTATCAATTAAAGAACTTATACTTTATTTTTTAAAAAATCACATATAAATAAAATATCTAACCATTTGGTGGGTGCGGAAATTTGTATTTTGGATCTCGAATTGCATAAAGAAATATTCTAGTGTCATGTGCCGGTCCTTCCCATCCAGCCATGACAAAGGTGAAACACATATTAAAATCACATACTGCCATAACATTTTGAGTAGGGATACATTTTCTTCCAATATAGAGAATTTGTTCATTTGGTGGAAGAATAGCGGCAATATGAGTACCATCAATTTCACCTATGCAATCTTGAACAAATAATCATATTAGTCTCGTCCATATTTTTAGTCGACCACAAATATTAAAAATATAATAAGATAAAATTAAATTTTAACCTTAAAATGCGGCATATATCTAGAATCATTACGTATTTGTTCGAGTATTGAGCTAAAAAAAGGATCTTCGGGTGCAATTAGATTAGTGGCCATCCTTGAAACTTTCTCAAGCACAATTGCAAAGTATCGACTTATTGTTGATCTAGACCTTTGAAATCTTTCTCGACATTGGGAAACTTTTGCACCGATGCCCAAGATGTATAAAAAAATTCCCAACATTTCACTAGAAGATATGTTTCTTGAAGTTTGCAAGTTGTATCTTGTCTCCAAAACTCTCAACAAACTTGTGAATACCATTTTAGACATCCTAAAATTAATCATACAACGTGATTCGTGACCGTCAAGGATCTCTCAGATCCATGTCTCACCTGACTGTTTTGAATTCATGATGCTTGCTTCAATATATACTTCCTGTGATATAATTGCACGGAAGAAGATGCAACAACAAATAATCGGTTAAAACATTCCATACGTTATAAAATCTCTTTCTTTTCCCTTTCATCATCACTTTCATCACCACTGTAATTCTCAATTATACTCATCACCTGTGAAAAAATTTGAACATCCAAAATCATATATAAACAACTATTGATAAAACTAATTTAGTATAAATAAGTAGAACATAGATTCAATATCCAAAGACCAAATATAAACAACTATTAATAAAAGTAGATTACATATAAATAAGTAGAACATAAATTCAATATCCAAAAAACCAAACATAAACAGCCATTGATAAAACATTAATTCAATATCCAAAAACCAAACATAAATAACTATTGATAAAACTAGTTTAGCATTTTTTTAGTCACATAATAGATATCTCTAAACACTAGAAGATCAAAAAATTTTCAACTATCCTCCATTTCTGTCTTAAGCCACAAAGCTCTAATCTTGGGATTAATTGATAAAAACATAATTCGCTTTTCCTTATTGAGCAATAATCTAAGTGCGAAAAAGTATAGCGGACTAGCTTTTGGAACTTCTTCCGACATGCTGTCGAGCACTTTGACTACTTCTAGAATACCATATGGATCCATAACAAGATTCAAACTAGATGTGGCTTGACTCATATTGTCAGCTGCATTGCATAATTTTTCTATTTGACTGGACAATCTTGCAGCCCCTCCAGTTTGCTTTGAGGATTTCTTTCTTCCAGTTTTAAAATGTGAACTTGATATCTCAGGGTTTTTCTTTTTTAACCGTTTCTATCAATTTGAACATCATTTGAAATGTAAACATCATTTAAAATGCGAACATCGTTTAAAATGCGAACATCGTTTCTCACATTTTCTTCTTCATTTTCTTCAGGTATTTCATTGTTAACATCCTCAAAAAAATCACTACGGAGTGTACCAGAAGAAAGTGCCCATGCTTTATCACCTATTGCAACTATCCCCATGAACATTTGGTCCAACTTCCCTTTGAATTCAGGATCAATGCCTGATGTTTTAAATTTTTGAGCTTCAGGCACAACCTACATATAAAATGATAGTTTAATAACAGTAATTATCAATAACCTCATAGAAAATAAAAAAACAAAAATATTCAGAATTATTAATGTACCTTTAGCCTATTTTCTCACCAATCATCCGATGCATCAACGGTTCTTTTTATAGGATTCCACCCTAGACCAGTATCTTCACCTTTAAGTTTTTTCCAAGCTTTCCATTCTTTTTTTAGGGCATCCCACCTATTTTTAAGTTGTCTTTGTGAAAAACCCTTGCCCGTTTCTTTCTCAAAGTTGGTCATTATTTTCAACCATCCATCTTTTGTGAAATGAGTACCAGGCCTATTTCCTTTTAATATCTCTTTAATACAAATATCATAAAATATCTCTATCAATCTCTTATCCCACATTACTTTCACTTTTTCACCACTAACTTCAATCACTGAAATACTCATCTATTGCGTATACAAACAGATTCGTTTCAGCCAAGTAATCAAGAAAATCAAATGTCACATAAGTATATTTGTTTACATGTGTATCAAAATGTTTTCCTCTAATATTAATTTTACCAAAAATGGACCTGACACCAACAGTGGTGTTAATCCCTAGCTAATTTGCAGTAAACTAGTCTTACTTCACAATAACAAAATCGCATGCTAATAAAAGAATATACAATTTGCAGTTTTGTCCATAAAATGTGCTTTGTAACAATACTTAAACAACAATACTTAAAAACCCTGTTTGTTTTGCTTGAAGTCGAGACTGTTCAAGTGTTTAAGAGAACAAATAAAGTAAGAATATGCTTCAAAAGTATTGGTGCAAGACAAAGGACATAACAAGAAATTGTAACACTTGCATTTCTGCCAAAGTTTACCTTGATAACCAGCAGTGGGTATGTTGTTACAGTTGCCCCAAGTTTTGCCAATGCTCCTAATAAAAACACCTGCTCATAAAAACAGCAAGGCAGAAAAAAGTAGAAATTTAGACAAGACTACCTATAAATATATAAATGGTTAATATTTGATATATTGATTATATATATATCTTATTTCATAAATTATTTTAAAAATTTGTCAAGTGATTTTATTTTTAATATTTTAATATACTCATATAAAATATTTCTCAATCTGTTGACTTCAATACTGTCTGTAAAATCTAAAAATTCTACTCACAAGTATGATTCCATATAAAAAATGAAAATTTAGGATTATATATTAAAAGTCAAACACCAAATACGATTTGAAAAAGAATTAGAGTTAGATTAATTCTAAAGATGTAATATATTATGTACAAGTAAAAGCAAGCACATGATGTAGGCATAAATTTTTTGGCGTTAAATCAAATCTCATGTGGTTTCTTGTTATGGGGTTAATGTGATTAAGGAAGCTTAATGAGTGGTTAATTAAGTTAGCGACCCTACTTTCGATGCAATCTTACTGTAACATCCTAGAATTAGGGGTTCTACATTTTGTGCTATTCTATGTGTTTGGCTCACTCAGCTTGTTATTTAGGTGTGTTTGGGGGGTCTTAGAAAGGCTCGGGGTCGAGCAGGGGCCCTGGTGAAATTTTGGTTTTTGGGCATTTTGTGGGGGTGAGTCGGTGGAGACAGGACTTAAGTATAAAAGTTGGTGTGGTGTTAACAAAAGGAAGCAGAGTGGTCTAGTGGAGTTGGCGTCACAGGGAAAGCAAGGGAGGAAAGGTTCGAATCCCATCTGCTGCACTATAGAGTTTAATTTTTGTGCTCAAGGTGGGGAAGAGGTGGCATTCGGCCGGGACTCTACCTAGGTGGTTGTTGAATGGGTGAAAGGTTTTCAAATGGATGGAGGAGAGGAGCTTGGAGAGGTTGAATTGTTCAACCAATTCGAAATGGAAGATGGTGAGTGAATGGAGGAGAAAAATAAGGGATTTGGAGAGGGTGAATGAGAGTTGGCCGAATATGGGAGTTGTGGGGGGAGAATTTCGGCTATGTGAGGTAAGTGGCTAGGGAATTTCAGCATTTTGGTGGGAGATAGCAAAATCGAACCATTTAGAGTGATGTGCCGAATTCTATAGTTTTCTTTAGCTTTTCTATTTGACGATTTAGTGTTTTACTCTTAAGGCATTTCGGGTTTGTTACTCATTTTTGTGCTTATCCCGAACCTCTCAAACTTTCCTCTCCATCTTTTCTTTTCATTGGTGTGTTAGCCGAATTTCAAGTCTTCTACTACTTCTTTTATTTCTTTCTTCTCTTCTTAGCACCTCTATTTCTTTCTTCTTTTGACTGAACCATTTTCTTCCACATCCTTCCATTTTCTTTGACTCTTTATACCTTAGTGAATCACTCTTCTTCTACACCTTTTTCTCCATAGCCGAACCTCATCTTGTCCACTTGCTTTTCTTTTCGTTCTGTTTCTTCTTGTTCTATTCTTCTAGCCGAAACTTACTTCTCATCATTCTCTCTTTTTGTATTTTTTTTCTATACCATTCACCTTTGGCCGATCATTTGGTGGACTGAAGCTTGAGGGTTCGTGGCTGCAGAATCATATTATTCCATTCGATTTATCATTGGTGTTAAGTGCCGAATCTCCTATTTAGGTTTCTTTCGAATATTAGGTAATACATTCTTTCCTTCATTACCTTATTTCTTGCTCTTCTCTCTTAAGCTGAAATATTTAAGAGTAACCTTTGACTGTTACATCGAACCTCTGTCTCTCTCGCAACTTATCTCTGACTCGAGGATGAATCAGTTGTTGTGCGGTTCCTCATTTCTTAAGGTAAGGATTTCTCCTTTATTCAATTTCATTCCTCTTTCTCCTTTCGTTTCACTTTTCCATAACCAAGCCTCCTTGTTAGATAACCATCAATCCTCATTGTAGTATGATCTCTGATCGAGATTTTCTTCATAGATGCGAGTGCTAGCCAATCTAAGAGGGTAGCGTTAAAGGAGCCTGAGGGGAGTGGACTCGTAGTCTCTGCTCCCAAGTTTAAACGACGTGCTGTGTCAGCGGTTCAATTCTTTTCGCCGGGTTGTGGTAGAGAGTCGACATCCATTTGGGATAGGCAGATAGTGGTTATTTCCACTAGTGAGAGTAACGACGATCAGGAGTGTTTAGTCCTTCGGGTAATCAGGTGTGTAATTCTCACACCTTCATTTTACTTGTGTAAGTAATAACTATGTGTATTGATTGAAAGTCGAAATAACTGTAATGACAATTGACATACCCTTGAAGGTAAGATTGGAGATACCAGGTAAGTAACACTTATGACTATGCCATTCGAATAACTTAGTATGATTATATGTGCACTCTGATTATCCGATGTACATTGATATATGTCTTGCATTCAGCGCACTATGGTAATATGTTGCATGGGGTGGGATATGATATTGATGAAAGGGGTAGTGTATTTCGGTGACTCTGTCACATTATTTTGGTGGCTCTGCCACATATTTCGTATTTCGGTGGCACTGCCACATATTTCGTGACTCACATAATTTCACTTTGAGCGAAGATGATCACAAGATGACCGCATGCAATGAGGTGTGTAGCGGATGGAGGGTTGATTCTAGATGTAACATCCTAAAATTCGGGATTTTGTGTTTTGCTTTATTCCATGCGTTACGCTAGCTATGTGTGTTAGTTGTGTGTGGTTGGGGGCCCTAAGAAGGCCTGGGGTCGAGTTGGGCCCTGGTAAAATTTTTGTGTTTGGGTACTTATGGGGGAGAAGGTGAGTGGTGCCAAGTCATAAGGAAATAAATGGGTAATTTGCTAGCACAAGAGGAGCTAGTAGCAAGGTGGTGTGGCGTCACCTATAAGAGCTAAGGGAAAGGAGTTCTAATCCCACCTGCTGCAACAGTGTTATTAATTTTTGTACTGATCAGGTGAAGGTAGGAGAGTTCGGCTGGGACTCTGCACGAGGAATTGAAGACTCATTCAAATGCATTTGAATGAGTGATGGAGAGGAGATTGAGGAGAAAATCAAGGACGAAAATGTGGGATTGAGATGAGAGGGGGTAGTGGCTGATTTTAGGGAAGCGCTTGGGGAAGGAAATTCGATCAAATGGGGTCTTTTGGGTGTAGGGAGCATTCGGTTTTGGTAAGTGGTGGAAGTGCCGAAATTCTTAAGAGTTTTTACAAGTTTTGTGTGTGAGAGGCTTTCTTTCTTTTAGTCACTTTGGGCATTCTTTTCCCAATCTTTTTCTCTGCTTGCCGAAACACTTAAGCTCCATTTTGTTCATCTTTCCCTAGTGTTAGCCGAAACTTTCTGGCACTTCTTTTCCCACCTCTTCTTTTCTTTTCTCACTGTTTCTTCAATCTTTCTCTCCTCTTCGTTAGTTGACAATACTGGGTGGCCAAATCTCCCTAGTCCTTTTCTCTCCAAGTAGCCGAACCTCTTTAATACTTTATCTCCTCTTCCATTGCGTGTTGAGCACTTTCTTCCTTGACCGAATTGGGTAAGTAGATTCACTCTCTTCCTCTCATCTTCTCTTCTCCATGACTGAATGATGACCCTCATCATTTGGTTGTTTCATTTTATCTCAAAAACTGAAACATCATCCCCTCCTACTTCCTCATCTCGTGTTCTCCTTTTTGTAGCATTCTAGTAGGGTGGCCGAATCTCACACTCTTGCCGACTCATCTGTAGCCATAAGCCGAATCTGTGGGAGTTGGGTTCATTATCGATCAAGGTAAGGGGCTTCTTTTTGGTTCACTTCGATCTCTCTCTGCTCAATTATTCTGCTAAATCGGATCAACAGTTTTTGTTTAATTGTTTATTTTAGGGACTAAACAACTCGTTCTCCTCTGCTCTTTGGTCTTTCAGAAGTAGTGGTAAGTCGAAACCCTCTTCTTAGACGACTACTTTCTCTCATCGTAATATCATTCTGACTGAGACTCTCTTAATGGATGCAAGTGGTAGCCGTACTAAGGAGAAGCCGATAAGAGGGCATAGGGGGAGTGGACTTGCAGCCTCTGCCCCCAAGTTCAAACGTAGTGCAGTATCAGCAGTTCGGGATTTTCCACTGGGTTGTGGTAGGGAGTCGACGTCTGCCTGGGATAGACAAATATTAGTTGTCCCTGCTAGTGAGAGCGTCGACGTAGAGAGTTCAGTTTTGAGCGTTATCAGGTGTGTAATACTCACACGCTTCTTTACTGTTTGTGTCATTAACTGTGTTGGCTGAAAGCTGAAACGACTGTTTTGATAGTAAAGATACCCTTATGGGTAAGGTTGGAGACACCGGATAAGTCCTGCTATGATAATACTTTTGATTACATGCATGTATGAAATAATTATCTGTTACACATTGAGAGTATGTTTGTATTCATTTTTAGTATGATAAAATGAGCATGGGCTTGGGATTGAATGAAAGGGGAAGTGTGAATCAGTGACTATTGTCACGGTGGTCTAAGAACCACGGTGGTTTGAAACCACGTATACATATATCAGTGACTTGTCTCGGTGGTCTAATACCACAGTGGGTTGGCCCCACGTACACATAAACTTATCAGAGATCATCACGGTGGTCTGAGACCACAGTAGGTTGGCCCCAGGATTAAATATTTTTGAAACACCCCACACCCGGCCCACGAGCCTGAACCGAATCTGGTATGTTCCTTAAGTAAACCGGTTTTCAATGTCCTGAATAACTTAGAGAAAATTTGTGTAGTTAAGAAAAATTCGTTTTGGGTTGGGCTTAAATTGGAACCCATTTAGTAAATTTTGAAAATCCAACTTAAATAAGGTGACAAAATAATTTTAGGGTTTATTATTTTAAAAGAAATAAATTTACTTAACTTTAATCAAAAATAAGTTGTATCATAATCAAATGAAAATAAGCGTATAAAGAAAATCCAACTGGCCTTATGGCCTTATTACATCATTCAAACCCAAAATAAAATTTAAAGTACTAAATTTAAATAGAGTCCAAATTCTAATAAATTCTTCAAGTGTTGCATGCCCACCTTTAGCTCCCGCCGACCCGGTCCATTATCGCTCATCACCGAAAAATAATTCCCCAACCGGGTGAGTCCACGACTCAATGTGTACACAGTGACTAATTTTCAACAAATCGTGCATACAAGTCATATCAATTTCATGTTCATACAAATTTAAGGATGATGCAACCCAAACCCAAGCCTATTTGTCCATCCGCTACACACCACCCGTACCAACTCAGATACACCGTGGGGACTACTAAGTCGACCCTCCATCCGCTACACACCATCGAAGCGCCGCATTTGCAATGACGTGCTCATCGCCCACTTACATTGTGTCTTTAGACACTATATTCGAATAATGTAACCGGTTACCATATTCAATTAATGGGACCGTAGCCACCATATTTCGTTGGTGAGACCGAAGTCAAGACTTTCTTCGTTGGTGAGACCGTAGTCATCACCTTCACTTTCTCCCTTCACATATATCCCAAATGCCCCAATTATTACATATCATTCATGCCATACTTAAATTCACATTCATGTCACTTTTCGAATATAACACATTCATAATCCTATCAAAAGTAGGAATACGCACTGGTACTTTTTTTTGCCACATTTGTGGTACTTAGCCACATTCTCATTCTTATACACATTCATATATTAAAACAATTATTGCCAATATATATATTGAAAGTTAGTGTGTGTACACACCGATTTGCTTAATAGGTTCCTTGAATCCAGAAGAACGATCTACCGATCTAGATCTTTCACTCCTATATTCGTTAATCACTTTAAAAGACCATTCTACCACTTTTCCAAATACAACTAGGATTTGTATTACTTACCTTAAAATTTCCAAATCAAAAAAGGATTCCTTGCCTTGTATGTCCATTTTAAATCCCTATAATTATATGTTAATTTTAATCTCACATATATTCCATAACTTTTGACCAAATATGTGTATATCTTACCTTAGATTCTTGAATCCCTGATGATCTCTCCCTTGTAGTCGATAGCACTAGAAATCCCGAAATACTCCTTATAGTTTCGCCACAATAATAATAACATTAATCCCTATTTTTCTACTTAAAGAAGAGAATAAATCAATAACCACAAGATTCTTACCTTAAGTGTTGAATTCGACAGATCTATCCTGACACCACTTCAGAGATTCGGCTTTGGCAGAATTTCAGCTAGGTTGGATTTGGTTTTGAAAAAGAAGAAGAAGAAGAAAAGAAAAAGAAAAAGAAAGATGAGGCTAGAAAATTCGGCTAGACAAAAGAAAAGAGAAAAGAGCCCTAAAAATTTCGGCAGGGATGAGGAGGAAGCAAAAATTGATGAGTAGCCCTCCTGTCCTCCTTTTATAGCCGAAAATATCAGCTAGGAGAGTCCCTTACTTGGCCACCACTCCTCTTTCATCATCTATTTTATTTAAAATAAACTAAAGAAAAATCCTTATTATCTCTTCCAAATAATCCAAATTAAAAATCCCTTATTTATCTCTTTTTAATCATGTATTTATGGAATTAAAACACCTCCTTTCTAGAAGCATGTGCCAGTCCACCTCGAGTCTTCTGGAAGCAAAAATAAAACCTCCTTTATTTGCTTCCCAAGTGACTCGAACTCGTGCCCATTCCTCTTGCACATGGTGCCATTTCCATAGGCCCTAAGTGACATCTTCAGGCCACTTTTCCAAGCCTGTTTGTGTGTCAAATTTCACCAACTTTTTCTTTTAAGGCCACATTGCCTTAATTTCCTATTTTAAACTTTAAAACTTGACATTTCTAAGTCATTTCTAAGTTTCCTAAAATTTTCGATCGGCTCAGAAAACTTGCCATTTTCTTACATTTCCAAGTTTCCGAAATGTTCACTTTCCATTTTTGAATCATTTCCTTACATTTCCTAGTTTCCATAAATGTTCACTTTCCTCTTTATTCCTTTACATTTTCAGGACATTTCCCTACATTTCCAAGACAAGACAGTTCCTTACATTTCCTTGCATTTCCTTACATTTCCATACATTTCCTTACATTTCCTTACATTTCCATACATTTCCATACATTTCCTTACATTTCCTTACATTTTCTTACATTTCCCTACATTGCCTTTCATTTCCATACATTTCCACACATTTCCACACATTTCCATACACTACCATACATTTCCATATATTTCCATACATTTCCTTATTTCTAGAATTCACATAACACATTCATAATTCATAAAACATGCCATTTTACCACATGGTTCCTTGTGTCATGCTTCACACGGAGTTTCTTTTAAAGCCTCATTTACCTAGCTCCCCTTTTTATTTAAAAACCAATAATTTCCCAAAGCTTTCTTCTTCCATCCTAGAATTCTAAAAACCCTTAATACACTTCCATCATTGCCAAAACCTACTAACTCATGAATTAGGCACGAACGCATAACCCCTAATCTAGGATGTTACAATTTTAGTGACATTGTCACGAGTGGTCTGGGACCACGGTGGTCAGGAACCACAGTAGCATAATGCCACGGGTGTTTGGATGATTCAGGTGACCTAGAGGATGGAAATACTAGGTTGGGTTGGGCTGCATTGCATACATGTGTTATATGCTATACGGAGTGGGCTAAAGCCCAATGTGCATCTGTGGGCTTAAGGCCCATATTGCGTTATCAGGGGATTTACACACTGAGTCTCGGTGACTCACCCCTCTACTAAATTTTGCAGGTAATCACTAGATCGCGGATTTGGAGCAGGGCGGACTCGAGGTCGTCATGCATTACTATTTCTTTCGTAAACTATGTTACCTTATTTTGAACTTATTTTAATTCAAGATTCTATTATGTAATAAGGTTGCTATAACTTTAATTTAGGTTTGGTTTTAATGCTACATTTGATAAACTATCAAATATGGGGTTTTTCTAAAATTAAAAACATAAACAAATAGTTTTCAAAGTGTTAACAAAAAATGGTTTGCGATTAACTAAGTAATTAATTTGGAGATATTATTAAAACTGCAACATTGTATCCAATTGTCACATTTCTGGAATTTTTCTAAGTTCGGCTTTGACAAAACAAACCCGTTTTCAACTCCTAGTTGTTTTAATAAGAAGCTGGTAAGATATTCTCTAACAAAATTTTAAATTATTTTCAAGATAGAAAAACTATTCAGAAAGTTTTCACAAAATACGATATTTTGTTACATGTTTTCAAAACTACCTTTCCTGTAACAAACCAGATTTGGTCGTAACATATAGATCGGGTTTGGGGTGTTACAATTGTGGTATCATAGCAGGTTTCAAAACACTCGGCTGTGGGTATGGGGTTCAAAAATGTTTTCAAAAGTTGGTTTGGAAAATAGTTTAGAAAAATACCTATTTTCTGGAAGTATGGCATCCGAGTCTCCAGCACCAAATTCGCACGGTAAGTCTTTTGACTATTGGTTATTTTGCATGAAGTAATTGTATTGTGCTATGATTGCTAGTACTACGAAATTAAACTTTAGAGACTGAAACCTTTAGGTATATATGTATTTGCGAGAACTACTTTTAATGTTAATTTCATAAGACTGTTCGGTAATAAACAGTGAAAGAAGTACTAATTCATAAAACTTTTAATCAGATAAAGTCGAATTAGTAGTCATGAGCGCTAGATGACGTGGACGTGGTATGTGAGGACGTGGTAGGGGCCGAGGTGTTGGGGCTGAACCTTCAGAATCAGGGCATGGGCCAGAAGGAGAAGTGCCGGCATCACAAGTTGCGGAAGTGGAATTTCAAGACCAAACTGGCGGAGATGATGCTGTGTCTCAAGTGATGTTGCATTTTTTGGAGTGGGTTGCTGGAGTAAGCACGGGGTCAGTAGCTCAGAAATCTGTGTCTGAGCGACTCTAAGCCAATGGGGCTAAGATGTTTAGGGGCATTTCTGGTGTGGCTCCTAACGTAGCTGAGTACAGGCTAGAAGTGGTGGAACGAATCATGGACGATCTTGACTGTATCGCGGAAGAGAAGTGGAAAGAGGTTGTGTCTCTTCTTCGAGATGAGGCGTACCAATAGTGGCTCACGGTAAGGGATGGTACAGCGGCTGACTGCATTACCAGGGATTTCTTTAAAGTCTGCGTTCCAGAGAAAGTATATCGGGTCAAGCTATGTGGACGCTCAGAGAAAGGCATTTCTAAACTTGGTCCAGGGGAATAAGTCGGTGGCTGAATACGAGGCGGAATTCTTACGTTTAAGTCGTTATGCCTGGGGTATTGTTGCAATAGATCATTAGCGTTGTGTTTGATTTGATGATGGTTTAAGGGATGAGTTACGGGTACTGATAGCTCCGCAACGGGAAAGAGAGTTTTCTATTTTGGTTGAAAAGGCTAAGATAGCCAAAGAGGTGAAGCGATCTAAGAAGTAGAATCAGGATAGGGACAAGGGTAGGAATAAAAGGAATCCTGGGTCGTCAAGATCTGTTGAGAATTTCCAAAAGAGGCCTAGGTTCGATTGGTCGAGTCGAGTTGCGAGGCCTGTTGTTATTGGTCGGCCTCAGCAGTGTGCTACGTGTGGGAAGTTTCACTCGGGAGAGTGCTAGGCAAGAATTAATGGATGTTACAGGTGTGGATCAGTAGATCATCGGGTAAGAGACTGTCCGCAAGAACCAAATAGAGTGCGACCAGTGGGTCAGGGTTATGTCCAGTCCGGAAGAGGTGGGCAACAACCACCGAGGGGTCGTGGCCCGACCAGAGGGGGGAATGGTTTTGGTCGAGGGCGTGGAGCACCGGGTAGAGGTGCTGGAAATATAGATGCGAGATAGCCTGGGTTTGTTTATGCAGCTAGACGCCGAGAGGATAGCAATGCACCGGACGTCATAACCGGTACGTTCCTTATTTTTGGTTTGCCCTTTACAGCATTGATAGATATTGGGTCTACACACTCGTATGTTGTTAGTATTGTGTCTGGAACTCTGAACATAGAATCTGAGATTGTTTCTAGAGAGGTGACTGTGATTAGCTCTTTAGGACAATCTATAGCGGTGAACAAACTCTTTAGGAGTGTTCCTATAGAAGTTCAAGGGATAGTCTTTCCGGCTAACTTGATGGAATTGCCGTTCGGCGAGTTTGATTTGATCTTAGGCATGGACCGGTTAGTTATGTATCGAGCAAATTTGGATTGTGCTGCTAAGCGCATGGTGCTGAAAACTCCCGAGGATAAGGAGGTGCTAGTGATAGGTGAAAGGAGGAATTACATGTCCAATGTCGTGTCTGCCCTAAAGGCTGAAAGGATGGTACAGAAAGGGTGTGAGGCGTTCTTAGCTTTCATTAGAGCTCTGGAGGTCAAAGAGTTGACTGTAAAGGATGTTAAAACGGTGAAAGAGTTTTCGGATGTTTTTCCCGAAGAGCTTCCAGGGTTACGTCCGGAACGCGAGATGGATTTTGGTATTGATCTTCTTCCGAGAACAGCTCTAGTGTCTATTGCCCCATACAGAATGGCGCTGAAGGAGATGGTAGAACTTAAAGCTCAGATTCAGGAACAGTTAGACCGAGGTTTTATCTGACCAAGTGTGTCTTGTTAAAACAAAAGATGGGTCGATGCGAATATGCATTGACTATAGGCAATTGAACAATTTGACGATTAAGAACAAGTACCCGTTGCCAAGGATTGATGACTTGTTCGATCATGTAACACCCCTGTCCCGAGTCCATCGCCGGATTAAGGTTAGGAGCGTTGCCGAACATATCGAAAATGTTCACAGACAAAATCATACATTCAATCATCATTCTTAGACATAATGTCCCTTAAACAGGTCCTTGAGACCCTAATCGTGCTTAGAAGTCGAGTCGGGACTAAACTGAAACACATATGAAATTTCATGAAAATTTAAAAATTTTCTAAAATACAGGTGAGACACGCCCGTGGGAGAAGACCGTGTGCCCTCCACGGCTTCTAGACACCCCCGTGTGTCCTTTCGTGTCTATATACTGACTTGATCCCCACGGCCACTAGACACGGCCGTGTGTCCTAGCCATGGTCCTATACTGACTTCCCCAACACGGCCACCAAACGCGCCTGTGTTAATGCCTTGTTGTTTTTAGGCTACATTCTGCCAATTCACACATGGTCTTAGGCATGCCCGTGTGCCACAACCGTGTGACATTATAGGCCATTTACAAGGCCAAAATACCACCCATAAAGGCCAAACCTACAAGTCATACTTAACAAGATATCTCATGCACATATAACCATTAAAACATACCAAATTATTCATTCCAATCATGCATTCAATACCAAGTCCAACCATATCAACCATTACATATAACAACTAATCATACTAAAACAACTTGTCATATCACATTCATTTAAGCACAACATCAATTCATAAATAGCCAAGTCACATGGCTAAAATCAAACAACAACTATACCAAAATACTAGCCTATACATGCCATATCTAACCATATACAATTTCAAAATGTACAAAAAAAAGTTTAATTGTGTGATGTCGATATTGTTGTCTTATTTTCCGCATGAATCCTCACATTTATAAAGCCACAACACATAGGTGCTTTAGCAATTAGCAAGCAACTTTCACATTTCATGCAGTTTAATCCTTTTGTCAAATTAACCATACAGACAATCAAATTAAATAACGAAAATTTAACACATGCTAAACCACATATCAACAGCACAGAATATAATATTAAAATATTATTCAGACTCAGATTCGTGGTCCCGAAACCACTGTTCCGACTAGGGTATAAATCGGACTGTTACAATTCTCCCCCTTAAGGATTTTCATCCCTGAAAATCTTACTGTTAAACAGAGTCGGATATTGTTGTCTCACTGAATCTTCAGGCTCCCATGTAGCCTCTTCAATTCCATGTCGATTCCATAGTACTTTTACTAATGGAATTTTCTTATTTCTCAACTCTTTCACTTCACGAGCTAAGATACAGATCGGTTCCTCTTCATATGTCATATCAGATCGGATTTCAATTTTAGATGGGGCAATCACATGTGATGGATTAGATCGATATCTACGAAGCATCGAAACATGAAATATGTTGTGTATCTTTTCTAGCTCAGAGGGCAACTTTAATCTATATGCAACAAGCCCGACACATTCAATGATCTCACACGGTCCGATGAACCTCAGACTTAATTTGCCTTTACGTCCGAATCGAAGCACTTTCTTCCACGGAGACACTTTCAGAAATACTTTGTCGCCGATCTCAAATTCTATATCTTTTCGTTTCAAGTCTGCATAGGACTTCTGACGATCAGATGCTATTTTCAAACAATCTTGGATCAGTTTTACTTTCTGTTCTGTATCCTTTATCAAATCAACCCCGTGTAATTTATTCTCACCGAGTTCAGTCCAATACAGAGGTCTACGACATTTACGTCCGTACAAAGCTTCATATGGTGCCATTTTGATACTCGACTGAAAACTATTATTGTACACAAATTCAATCAAAGGCAGATATTGATCCCATGAACCATTAAACTCAAGTATACAGCATCTCAACATGTCTCCAAGAATCTGAATGGTCCGTTCAGACTGACCATCTGTCTGCGGATGAAAAGCTGTACTAAAGTGTAATTTCGTACCCAAAGCTTCTTGCAGTTTCTTCCAGAATCTCGACGTAAACCTCGGATCTCTATCAGATATAATAGACAGCGGCACCCCGTGCAATCTCACAATCTCAGAGATATAAAGCTCGGCTAATTTGTCAAGTGAGTAATCAGATCTTACCAAAATAAAATGGGCTGATTTAGTTAATAGATCAACTACGACCCAAATTGTGTCTTTCTTTCTCGAAATCAGGGGAAAACCAGAAATAAAGTCCATTGTTACTCTATCCCATTTCCACTCAGGAATCAAAATCAGAAATATCCCTTTTCATGCCAGACCACCAGTAGTATCGTTTTAAATCATGATACATTTTAGCACTTCCCGGATGAATAGATAGACGACTATTATGTGCTTCATTCATAATCAACTGAATCAACTCTGGATTTCTCGGAAGACAGATATGACCTTAGAATCTCAAACAATCATCAGTAACTCGAAATTCAGATCCAGAATTTACTTCACACTGAGTTCATTTCATTAGCAACTCATTATCAAATTTCTGAGCATCACATATCTATTGTAAGAACAACGGTTTTGCTTTTAATTCTGCTAACACAGAGCAACCATCAGTCAAATCTAACTGAGCATTCAAAGCATGTAATGCAAACAATGATTTCCGACTCGAAGCATCTATAATAACATTTGCTTTACCCAGATGATAGTCTATCATAAGCTCGTAATCTTTTAACAACTTAAGCCATCTTCTCTGACGCAGGTTCAAATCTTTCTGAGTCATCAAATATTTTAGACTTTTATGATCTGAAAACACGTGACATTTCTCACCATACAGGTAATAGCGCCAAATATTAAGTGCAAACACAATCGCAGCAAGCTCAAGGTCATGCGTCGGGTAATTCTTTTCATGAGGCTTCAATTGTCTCGAAGCATAGGCTATAACTTTACCTTCCTACACCAAAACACATCCCAGACCATTTAGCGAAGCATCACTATATACAACAAATTCTTTACCCGATTCTAGCTGTACTAACACTGGAGCTTCCGTTAATAGAGTTTTCAATTGATTGAAACTTCCCTGACATTTATCAGACCATTCAAATTTAACATCTTTCTGAAGTAATCTAGTCAACGGGGTAGCTATTGTCAAAAAGCCTTTCACAAATCTGCGATAATAACCAGCCAAAACCAAAAAACTACGGATTTCAGATACATTTCTCAGAGGTTTCCAATTCAAAATAGCAGAAATCTTACTTGAATCCACTCAAATTCCAGAAGCTGACACGATATGTCCCAGAAAACTAACCTCGTGCAACCAGAATTCACATTTGCTGAATTTCGCATACAACTGCTTTTCTCTCAGAGTTTGAAAGATGATTCTCAAATGTTCAGCATGTTCAGTCTCATCACGCGAATAAATCAAAATATCATCAATAAATACAACAACAAATCGATCTAGGTACGGTCTGAAAATTCTATTCATCAGATCCATAAAGACAGCAGGAGCATTGGTTAATCCAAATGGCATAACTAAAAATTCATAATGCCCGTATCTCGTTCTGAAAGCAGTCTTTGGAATGTCTAAATCTTTCACTCTCAACTGGTAATGTCCCGATCTCAGGTCAATCTTTGAAAACACAGTAGCTCCTTTTAACTGATCAAGTAAGTCATCAATCCTGGGCAACGGATATTTATTCTTTATTGTTACCTTATTCAACTAACGATAATCGATACACATTCTCATTGTGCCATCTTTCTTTTTCACGAACAGAACAGGAGCTCTCCAAGGCGAAAAGCTTGGTCTAGCAAACCTTCTATCAGTCAATTCTTGCAAGTGCGACTTTAATTCTTTCAACTCTGTTGGTGCCATTCTATACAGAGCTATCAAAATAGGTGTAGTATCAGGTAACAACTCAATACCAAACTCAACTTCACGAATTGGAGGTAAACCCGGTAACTCTTCAGGGAACACATCAGAAAGCTCACAGACGACAGGCACTGACTCAATTTTCTTTTCTGACACTTTCATATCGATCACATAAGTAAAATATGCATCATATCCCTTTTTCACATATCTCTGAGCTTTCAAAACAGATATCACGACAGGCAATCCATTCAAATCATTAGACTAAATTCGTAAAATCTCATCATTCAGGCATCTCAAATCTATAGTTTTTCTTTTGCAGTTCACAACAGCATCACGTATAAACAACCAATCCATACCAGAATAATATCGAATTCATCAAATGGCAAAAGCATCAGATCAGCAGAGAAACAGATATATCAAAACATTAACAGACAGTTTTTGCATACTTTGCCAACAAAGACACTTTTACCTATGAGGTTCGATACTTTTATAGCAAACTCAGTAGACTCTACAGGCAAAGTCTTGCTGAATACTAAATTCATGCATATATATGAATGCATAGAACCAGGGTCTATCAAAGCAATCACAGAAGTATCATAAAGAGTAAAAGTACCCGTTATAACATCTGGTGACGAAGCTTCTTCCTGAGCTCGGATAGCATATGCTCTAGCTGGCGCTCTAGCTTCAGATCTGACAACATTTTCTCTTGTAATTCTCTGACTACCACTGACGTTTCTTACATTCTTCAATGGTCTACCTCTCATAGGTACATTATCAGATTTTAAATTTTGAACAGTTTCTGGCTCGACAAACTCAGGACAATCACGTATAAAATGATCAAGTGATCCACATCTGAAGCAAGCTCTGTCATTTAATCTACAGCTTCCCGGATGTCTTTTTCACAATGTTTACATTCCAGTCTCTCAGATCGAACATTTTCAACACTAGCCACTAAAGTTGCTGAGGTTTTAGAACTCATTTGCAGTCTTGATTGATTTCTATTCGTGTAACAGTCTGGTTTATACCCTAGTTGAAACAGTGGTTTCAGGACCACAAATCTGAATTTGTATAATATTTTAATATTATATTCTGTGCCGTTAATATGTGAATGAGTATGTCCTAAATTTTCGTAAGCTAATTTGACTGTCTGTGTGTTTAATTTGACAAAAGGATTAAATTGTATTAAATGTGGAAGTTGCATGCTAATTGCAATGTGTCTATGTGTCGTGGCTTTATAAAAGTTATGGTTTTTTGTGGCAATTTGACCAAAACTATAGGTAGTGGACGGCAAAGTGTCAACATATTATGTTTATATGTGATTAATTTATATGTTATGTTAATATATATGCATTTTATATTTATATTAATATGTTATAATAAAGAAACATGAGAAAGTGGCTTAATTCTCATCACTTTCTTGCCGAAACTCAAACAAAGAAAAGAAAGGTTTTGAAGCTTTCTCATTTTCAGCACTTCTAAGCCAGAATTCAAGGTATGTTTTCGGTTGGTTTTTGATAATTTTTTATTTTTTTGAAAACGTTACTTTGAAAGCTTCAAAACCCATGTATTAATTTTGATTATTGATGATGTTTTTAAGAGATGCCATTGTTGATATGTTAAGCTTTTTGATGATTTTTGGTGTTAAATGAAAGATATGAGTTAGATGAACATACCTTATTCTTGAAGTTTTGATAAATTTAGCTAATCAGGGCTAAATTGAAAAAAATGGAAAGTTGAGAGACTAAATTGCAAATTTGATGAAATATTTCGACTTATATAGTCCCTAGAGAGGTTCGGCCAAGCATGTGTATGTGTGGATTTTGTGAATTTGATGTTTTGTGAAAAATGGACTAAATTGTCTAATTGTGAAAATGTGAGGGCTAAATTGCAAATTGCCCTAAATATGTGTCCATGGATTAAATTGTATGAATTAGTGAATAAAAGGGTTAATTCTGAATATGTGTAGATCAAGAACCGAGGAAAATGGACTTAGATCGCGGGAAAGCGAAAGTAAACGAGTAGCTATTTTCATTCCGATAAATCGAAATCCAAGGTAAGTCATTATGCAAATAAACGTATTTGTATGAATTTGTAAATGTTCATATGACTAATAATGATAATAAATGTTGATGAGATGTTGGGTATATGAATTACGAGATAAGGTCGATATAGCGACAATATCCGAGAAGTCCCATTTGAACCTAGGAATAGATAGGATTAACTTTGTCATGACATAGATATCTATTCTGTTTTATCATGTAAGACCACGTCTGGGACGTTGGCGTTGATTTGAGATTTCATGTACGACCATGTCTGGGACGTTGGCATCGATTTGATCTTTACGTGTAAGACCTCGTCTGAGACATAGGCATCGATATGAGTTTTACGTGTAAGACCATGTCTGGGACATCGGCATCATATTAAATTGTGTAAGACCCTGTCTGGGACAGTGGCATCGATATCTGAGTGCATATAAGAACTCGTCTGGGACGTTGGCATTGTACGACTATTCCGAGCTTTCTGAGTATCCTACTAGATTCCTAATAGTTCAACGGGCAAATCTGTGATACGAATTACAATTCTGAGCTAGGAACAAATACGTGAATGTACATCTGTTTCAGGTACGTTGATATATATATGCTTTATATAAGCATGGAAGGTAAGTATGTATGTGCATTAATGCATTTGAGATATATGTATGTTTGAGATATGAGCAAATGAGATCTTTGGGATGTGAGGATTGGTAAGAAATGGCAAATTAAGTGAGTAAAGAGTTCATTTATGTGCTTGAATTAAGGATATGTTAATGAATTCAAATTGCCATATTTATGAATGAATTATGTTAAGTTTGTTTGTATATTGACTTACTAAGCTTTTGGAAAGCTTACTTTGTGTGCATTTACTCTGTTTTATAGGTCGTCAAAGCTACTAAAGGCTCGGGACTGTCACGGATCGACATCACACTATTAATCTCTTTTTGGTACATTTTGAAATTGTATATGGCTAGATATGGCATGTATAGGCTAGTCTTGGTATAAGTTGTAAAGTGAACTTAGCCATGTGATTTGGCTAGATATGTTTTGATATATGCTTAATGAAGTATGACATGTGAAGTTGTTTTAGTACGATTAGTAGATATATGAAATGGTTTTGAAATGGTAAGTATATAGATGATTGGTGCTTGAGCATAATTGAGATTTGATCATGCAAATTGGTATGTTTGGAATTGGTTTGAATAGTTAGATTGAATGAATATTGAATGGATTATAGTGTGATTACCTTAGTTGACAAATATACATGATTTGGTTGGCTATTTGGTATGTTTTTGATGGTCATAAGTGAATGAAATGGGATGATATATGTTGATTATAGGTTTGACCCTTATGGGTGGCATTTTGGCCTTGTAGATGGCCTATAATGTCACACGGTTGTGGCATACGGGCATGCCTAAGATCGTGGGAGAATTGGTAGAATGTAGCCTAAAAGCAACACGACTTTAACACGGGCATTTTTGGTGACCGTGGTGGGGAAGTCAGTATAGGACCACGGCTATGATACACGGTCGTGTCTGGTGGCCGTGGGGACCAAGTCAGTATATAGACACGAAAGGACACACGGGGGTGTCTAGAAACCGTGGAGGGCACACGGTCTCCTCCCACGGGCGTGTCTCCCCTGTATTTTAGAAAAGTTTCAAATTTTCATGAAATTCATATGTGTTTAAGTTTAGTCCCGACTCATTGTCTAAGCACGATTAAGGTCTCGAGGACCCGCTTAAGGGACATTATGTCTGAGAATGATGATTGAATGTCTGATTTTGTCTGTGAATGTTTCCAACCTGTCCGGTAACGCTCCTAACCTTAATTCGGCAATGGACACTGGACAGGGGTGTTACAATTCGAATGTCCCACGTTATCTCTAAAATGACTTTGATTATCTCTGAATCTTTTCGGAGCAGACTGAAATGATTTACTCTGAAATCTCTTTTTCACATCTCGAGCTTCAGACTCAGCTTTTCTCTTATCTTTCCCGAGTGCCTCAGCTTTGCAAGCTCTGTCAATGAGTACAACAAACTCTTTTATTTCTAAAATCCTGACTAACAGACGAATGTCTTCATTAAGGCCATCTTCAAACCTTTTGCACATTATAACTTCATATGATACACATTCTCGAGCATACTGACTCAGTCTCACAAATTCTCGTTCGTATTCTAAAACAGTCATACGGCCCTGTTTAAGTTTTAAAAATTCTTTTCGTTTCTGATCAATGAATCTCTCGCTGATATACTTCTTTTGAAACTAGATCTGAAAGAAATCTCATGTGACTCGTTCTCTCGGAACAACAGAAATCAGAGTTTTCCACCATTGATATGCTGCATCTTGGAGTAATGATATAACACATTTTATACATTCTTCTGGAGTTAGAGACATTTCGTCGAATACCCGGATAGTATTTTCAATCCAGAACTCGGCCTTTTTTAGCATCATCATCTTTATTAGCTTGGAATTCTTCGGCCCCATACTTACAGATCTTGTCAACAGGAGGCTTACTTAATAGATTCAGATTTGTAGTCGGAGGTATCTCAGATGTCTGAGGGGGATTAACCAGGGGTGGAGGTTGCTAAATAGTAGGGTTATTCTTAACAAATTGAGTGAACCACTCACTCATCATCTGGAAGAAAGCTTGTTTAGCTTCTCCCACTTGAGCGCTCGTAGCCGGTCTCAACTAAGAGGGCGCTGTCACTTGCGCGGGAGCAGGCGCATTACTTTCCACGTCATCAGCTATGGCTCTTTCGGGATCCATTACTATACGAAAATCACATTTTATACATTAGGATTCATCACACTATCACAATTCAAATATATGGCATGTATAGC
This sequence comes from Gossypium bickii, assembly GCA_025503065.1. Lineage (NCBI taxonomy): Eukaryota > Viridiplantae > Streptophyta > Magnoliopsida > Malvales > Malvaceae > Gossypium > Gossypium bickii. The sequence continues at coordinate 24,744,698 of CP106714.1, read as the reverse complement.
TAAACTCTGGCACGCTACATTAGTCCGAGAATTGGCTAAACCGTAGCTTTAATACCAACAAAATGTAACACCCCTATCCCGAGTCCATCGCTGAATTCAGGTTAGGACCATTACCGGACATATCGGAAACGTTCACAGACAAAGTCATACATTCAATCATCATTCTCAGACATAATGTCCCTTAAACGGGTTCTTAAGACCATAATCGTGCTTAGAAGTCGAGTCGGGACTAAACTGAAACATATATGAAATTTCATGAAAATTTAAAACTTTTCTAAATTATAGGGGAGACACGCCCGTGGGAGGAGACCGTGTGCCCTCCACGGCTTCTAGACACCCCTGTGTATCCTTTCGTGTCTATGTACTGACTTGATCCCCACGGCCACCAGACACGGCCGTGTGTCCTAGTCGTGGTCCTATACTGACTTCCCCAACACGGCCACCAAACACGCCCGTGTTAATGCCGTGTTGTTATTAGCTACATTCTGCCAATTCAAACACGGTCTTAGGCACGCCTGTGTGCCACAACCGTGTGACATTATAGGCCATTTACAAGGCCAAAATGCCACCCACAATGGTCAAACCTACAAGTCATATTTAACAAGATATCTCACGCACATATAACCATTAAAACATACCAAATTATTCATTCCAATCATGCATTCAATACCAAGTCCAACCATATCAACCATTACATATAACAACTAATCATACCAAAACAATTTCTCATATCACATTCATTTAAGCACAACATCAATTCATAAATAGCCAAGTCACATGGCTAAATTCAAACAACAACTATACCAAAATACTAGCCTATACATGCCATATCTAGCCATATACAATTTCAAAATGTACCAAAAAGAGTTTAATAGTGTGATGTCGATCCGTGACAGTCCCGAGCCTTTAGTAGCTTTGACGACCTATAAAACAAAGTAAACGCACACAAAGTAAGCTTTCCAAAAGCTTAGTAAGTCAATATACAAACAAACTTGATATGTAAAGCATGTAAACATATAACCACATTGGCACATTTCTTCTACAAGACAATTCTCACATTTATACTTTAATTCATATTCTTAGCCAAATTGCCACATTTATCAATTCAGAACCATATACACAAAGTTTTTCATATATGTTTTCATGTAACATATTTCCAATCCATCATAGTAAAACGCATAGTCACTTACCTTATATACACATTTGGTGTATAATCAACGTACCTGAATCGGACATTCATTTACTTAATCTATCAAAGCTCAGATTTGTCATTCGTATTTCAGACTTGCCTGTTGAACCATAAGGAATCCATGGATACTCAAAGAAATTCGTAATAGTAATACAATGCCATCATCCCGCACGAGGTCTTACATGTACTCGGATATCGATGCCACCGTCCCAACGGTCTTCTTACACGAATCAGAACGATGCCAATGTCCCAGACATGGTTTTACACGTAAGGATCATAATGATGCCAACGTCCCAGACGTGATCTTATACATAAAGCTCATATTGATGCCAATGTCCCAGATGTGGTCTTACACATAATCAGATATCAATACCACTGTCCCGGACAGAGTCTTACACGAATCTCAAATCAATGCCAATGTCCCAGCGTGGCCTTACATGATAAAAACAGAATAGATATCTATGACGTGACTTAGCCAATCCTATCTACTCCTAGTTTCATACGGGGCTTCTCGGACTTAGTTACTATATCGAACTTATCTCAGAATTCAAATACATACCTCTCATAAGCATTCATTATCATCATTGAACATATGAACAATTACAAATGCATATATATTCATTTATTTGTATAGTGACTTACCTCGGATTCGGTTTATCGGAATGAAAACAGCTACTCGTTTACTTTCATTTTCCCACGATCTAAATCCATTTTCCTTGGTTCTTGATCTAAACATATTCAGAATTAACCCTTTTATTCACTAATTCATTCAATTCAATCCAATGACATACATTTAGGGCTATTTGCAAATTAACCCTCATATTTGCACCCTTTATCAATTTAGTCCATTTTTCTCAAAACACCAAATTCACAAAATCCACTTATACACATGCTTAGCCGAATATATATACATCACATACAAGCCCACATATTTCATCAAATTTGCAATTTAGTCTCTCAATTTTCCATTTTCTCAATTTAGCCCTATTTAGCTAAATTCATCAAAAATTCAAGAACAAAGTATATTCATCAATTACATATCTTTCATTTAACACCAAAAATCATCAAAAAGCTTGACATATCATCAATGGCATCTCACACATACATCAGCAATTCATCAAATTAAAACATGGTTTTGTAGCTCTCAAAGCAACGATTACAAAAACGTAGAAATTATCGAAAATCAACCAAAAACATACCTTGACTTTTGGCTTGAAAATCAACCGAAAATATAAAGCTTCAAGCTTTTCTTTTTCTTTTGGTGTTTTTTGGTGATGAAATGGATTAATAAAATCCACTATCACCTTAGTTTCTTTTTAATATAGCATAATAATACTTAATGAATAAATAATAATATAATTATAACATATAATATAAACTAATAATCATATAAAATATGCATGTGCCACATTTATTACCATCCACTATCATAGAATTGGCTTATTTGCCACATGAGTCCTCACATTTATAAAGCCACAACACATAGGTGCTTTAGCAATTAGCAAGCAACTTTCACATTTCATGCAATTTAATCTTTTTGTCAAATTAACCACACAGACAATCAAATTAACTAACGAAAATTTAACACATGCTAAACCACATATCAACAGCACAAAATATAATTAAAATATCATTCAGACTCGAATTCGTGGTCCCGAAACCACTGTTCTGACTGGGGTATAAATTGGACTGTTACAGATCAACTGCGAGGCGCTTCGGTCTTCTCAAAGATAGACTTGAGGTCAGGTTATCATCAGCTTATGGTCAAGGAGGTCAAGGAGGTGGATATTCATAAGGCAGCTTTTTGAACTTGTTATGGTCACTACGAGTTCTTAGTGATGCTGTTTGGGTTAACGAATGCACCAGCTGCGTTTATGGACATGATGAACCGAGTATTCCAACCCTATATGGATCATTTGTCATTGTGTTCATAGACGATATCTTGGTTTATTCAAGGATGGAAGAGGAGCATGATTCGCATCTTCGGGCGGTTCTGCAGATTTTGAGAGAGAAGTAGTTGTGTGACAAATTCAGCATGTGTGAATTTTGGTTGAGAGAAGTTACCTTTCTGGGACATGTTGTGTCTGCTGAGGGGATTAGGGTTGATCCCTAGAAAATTGAAGCTGTGTTGGACTGGAAACCACCGAAGTCAGTAGCAGAAATTTGAAGTTTTCTTGGTTTGGCTGGGCACTACAGAAGATTTTAGTGTGAACAGTGATGGGTATTGTGTTTTTGTGGAAAGGCTTGTATGCCAAAGGATTCGGAGTTAAGGCAGAAGATTCTGCAGGAAGCACATAGTAGTCTATACACTATGCATTTTGGTGGGAGTAAGATGTATCAGGATCTACGCGAACAGTTTTGGTGGTCGGGTCTGAAGCAGGAAGTTACCAAGTTTGTGAGTAAGTGCTTGACGTGTCGTAGGTGAAGGCGGAACATCAGTTGCCGCCGAGGTTGCTACAGCCAGTGAAGATTCCACTTTGGAAGTGGGAGAGGATAACTATGGACTTTGTTAGTGGGCTACCTCTTACGCCTACTAGGAAGGACTCGGTGTGGGCGATTGTCAATCGGTTGACGAAGTCTGCTCACTTTATACCTGTTCATGCCGACTACTCGTTACATAAGTTAGCCAAGCTGTATGTAGCGGAGATTGTGAGGTTACATGGGGTACCAATGTCTATCATATCAGACAGAGACCCCAGGTTTACATCGCGGTTCTGGAAGGTATTGCATCAAGCGTTGGGTACAAGACTGGATTTCTGCACGGCGTTTCATCCATAGATTGATGGTTAATCTGAGAGGGTAATTCAGGTATTGGAAGACATGTTGAGAAGCTGTGTTATCGACTTCAGAGGTAGTTGGGAGGATTTCTTACCGTTAGCAAAATTCACATACAACAACAACTATCAATCCAGTATTCAGATGGCACCCTATGAAGTGTTGTATGGTCGGAAGTGTCACACTCCTACCTGTTGGATAGAGTTGGGTGAGCGACAGTTGTTGGGATCGGAGTTGGTTTTAGAGATAGAGGAAAAGGTTAAGTTAATTCGAGCTCGGTTGAAAGAAGCTTCCAACAGATAGAAATCTTATGCAGATCTGAAGCGTAAGGATATAGAGTTCTCAGTGGGGGATCAGGTTTTTCTGAAAGTTTCACCATGGAAGAAGGTTCTAAGATTTGGACGAAAGGGCAAGTTGAGCCCTAGGTTCATCGAGCCTTATGGAGTATTGAAACGTGTGGGACCAGTGGCAAATCAGCTCAAGTTACCTCCAAAATTGAGGCAGATACATGATGTATTCCACGTATCAATGTTAAGGCACTACCATTCTAATCCATCTCACATAGTGCCAGTGGAGGAAATTGAAGTGAGACCTAATTTATCTTTTGAGGAGGAACCAGTTCAGATCTTAGACTGAGATGTTAGAGTATTGAGAAAGAAGACGGTTCCGATGGTTAAAGTTTTATGGAGGAATCACGATTCAGAGGAGGCCATGTTGGAGCCAGAAGATGTGATGCGACAGCAATACCCTCACCTCTTTTGATCAGGTAAATTTTGAGGCCGAAATTTCTTTAAGGGGGTAGAACTGTAACATCCTGAAATTCAGGATTTTGTGTTTTGCATTATTCCATGCGTTAGGCTAGCTATGTGTGTTAGTTGTGTATGGTTGGAGGCCCTAAGAAGGCCTGGGGTCGAGTTGGGCCCTGGTAAAATTTTTGTGTTTAGGTACTTATGGGGGAGAAGGTGAGTGGCGCGAAGTCATAAGGGAATAAGTGGGTAATTTTCTAGCACAAGAGGAGCTAGTAGCAAGGTGGTGTGGTGTCACTTGTAAGAGCTAAGGGAGAGGAGTTCGAATCCCACTTGCTGCAACAGTGTTATTAATTTTTGTGCTGATCAAGTGAAGGTGGGAGAGTTCAGCTGGGACTCTGCAGGAGGAATTGAAGACTCATTTAAATGCATTTGAATGAGTGATGTAGAGGAGATTGAGGAGAAAATCAATGAGGAAAATGTGGGATTGAGGTGAGAGGGGGTAGTGACCGATTTTGGGGAAGTGCTTGGGGAAAGAAATTCAGTCAAATGGGGTCTTTTGGGTGTAGGGAGCATTCGGTTTTGGTAAGTGGTGGAAGTGCCGAAATTCTTAAGAGTTTTTACGAGTTTTGTGCGTAAGAGGCTTTCTTTTTTTTAGTCACTTTGGGCATTCTTTTTCCAATCTTTTTCTCTTCTTGCCGAAACACTTAAGCTCCATTTTGTCCATCTCTTCCCTAATGATACAGGCACGCCCGGGGCACCACGAATTTTCAAGTCGACAAAGCTCGACGCTAGATTTTAATTTTTTATTGCTTCAAATAAAATCGAGTCTTTGAATTTCGTGAAAATTAAATTGCTGAATTTTAATTAAATGAATTAAACATCTTAATTTATTTAATTGATTTTCTATAGCAAATTAATTTGCCAAATAATTAGTATCATATTAATATGTCTAGTGTTTAAAATAGAGTATTTTAACTTTTGTTCAAGATAATTTTCATTCAAAATTAATGTTTGGTCTTGTGTTTTTATAGGCAAATACGCAAGGATGCATTTGGCCATGGACACACATTCAATGGACACATGAGAGAAATGAAAAATGGAGCATTGTGTGGCAAGCATAGACGGCACTATGTATGAAAGTGGTTGGAATTGAAGAGCTTCCATGTTTGAACGGCAAAAGGGAATATTGGAGGCTTGGTGTATGATAAATAAAATAGTAAAGAAGCATTGTGGATTTTACAAGATAAACATGCGGCAATATGGAGCATAAAATAATTTTTATGGATATATGAGGCATGCGTGGAGACAACACTATGTTAATGTTGGATCATTGTTTATTCAACATGGTTTAAATTGAATAGGTGGGCATGAAGGTTGGACGGCTTGGAATAAATAAATGAACAAGTTGAATTACTTGATACATAGTGGAGGGAAGCATGCGTGAGTGATTTAGAATAAACAAAGTGATGGCATGAAGAAGTGGGGTATTAATTGATAATTAAACAAAGTCATGGATTGCACAAACACTCACCTAGGTGGACGGTAAAATGGAGCTTTGTCTTTTGTAAACAACTTGTGAAATAAATTAAAGAATGCAAGCATGAAGCACCATGGAGGATTTAAATTAATTGGACAATTTTTAATTGAAGCATAATGGGAATAATGTGGGTGCATGCGTGAAAGGTGAAAGTGTGCAAATGGACATGGACGGCAAGGCATGGATTAAATAAATGTGGCATGTTGACTTGAATTAATGGGACGGCATTGGAGCAATTTGAAGATTAGATTGAACGGCCATTACCTTCAAATGCCTTATTTTTTTTTTCAAGTGGCTATGTTGTCATACTCCATAAATTATCTTAGCCGAATGTTCATCGAGATTGAGGCCCTCAAGTTTATTCATCCCTATTCGGCTATAATTAGAAGAGTCTATAAATATTTTGGACATTTTTCATTTTGAACAGAATTTTTATGAATGAAATTTTTATGAACTTTGTTCATTTGAGTGAGTTTATCTCCTCTTCGGTTTCGTACAAGTTTCGTTAGACTTATCAAGCTTGCTTGTGGCGTCTTCGGCTTGTTTTTGAACTTATCACCAAATTTCGCTTGGTGTGGCGTTCATCCTCTCTATCTTTCGTGATGCGTTTCGATTCCAACTTATCAAGCTTTGCTTGTGGCGTCAGTCGTTTCTCATCCATTTATTTATACCAACGGTTCTTATCTTTTTAGATAACGGGTCTTGGTCCATCTTCGAATTCCATCTTTCCACCTTAACGATATAAGAAACGGGGTGACACTAATATATAGTGTTGAATCTTTCTTAAGTTAAGTTCGTATTTCCATTTCCATCATCGATTCCATTTATCCACCTTAAACATTATAGAATCCGGGGTGACACTTTTTAGTGTTGAATCGCTTCTCGTTTAAGTTCGTTTATCCGCTTCCATAAAAATTATCTTTTATCTATTTTTATTTTTATTTTGCTCCTCCAAACCGAACCATCACCTAATTTATTCACTTAAGCTTCCGCAAATTCATCCATATTTTCCGAATATCTTCCTAAGGCTTGATCCCTCCTTGTTGACGATTGGGCAACCCGCATACGTTTCGACTCACCCCGAGCCGGCCCGTATCATCTGGTATCAGAGCTATAAAATGAGGACTACCGACGACCATCGTGAAGCCGAAAGTTAATTCGTAAGTTTAAAAAAAAAGGATACAAAAAAAAGTTCCAAAAAAAATCGTATTCAAAAAAAAAAGAACCCTCTTCCTACCTTAGCCTGTTTAGATTGTCAAGTTCTTCTCTAAGAAGACGAACGACATTCGCTTGCTTATATTCCCAGTGTTTTACAAAGTATACTAACTGAGACGAGCCCTTGTCTGTATAATTAGTTAGCTCTATAAGATGTTAGGAATCAACTATAGTTGACTTCCCCGCAATTGTTACCTCCTCCAACATATCTTGGTCATCTCTTGGCTTTTCTACATTAAACTGCTTCCCAGCTTCATGCTCAATTAGCTTGAAACGACCTACGAGTTGCTAGTAAGTCAAAGACAACCTTCTAGAATCTAGAAGAGTGAATTTGAGCGGTAAAAGGCAAGAGTGAGAAATATCGGAAAAAGGCACGAGTGTATTCATCAAAAAAAAAAAAAACTTAAACGAGTGAAACACGAGTGTGAGCGAAATTTCTTTGTGAGTGACTTGTGAGAATTTGTGGTAAGGTATTTTAAATTTTGTCGGTTTATTTTCCTTTGTTATAATAGTTTCTTTTCAGCAACAAATATGCCTCTATACTTTGAAAGAATAAGTATTGTAGATGGCGATTGGTTCGATCCATCATACAACCAAGGCGAAAGGCGACGCGATCAAAGAAACCGAAGCTTTAGAGATCAAGGATGTTTTAATGACGTCAAGAAAAATAACAAAAACATTCCACCGTTTCAAGGTAAAGCTGATTCGGATGTATACCTTGAATGGGAAATGCGAGTAGAAGAGGTTTTTGGGTACCACGATTATTTGGAAAGCAAGAAAGTAAGGCTGGCGGAAAATAGTTTCACCGATTATGCCATGACTTGGTGGGACCAGTTTACCAAGAGTCGAAAACGAAATGGAGAGCACCCAATATTAACGTGGTCCGAAATGAAAGATGTGATGCGCAAGCGGTACCTCCCATCTTCCTATCATCGAGGGCGAATTTCTTCAAGATAGGGGACGGAGTCAAGGTCGTCGCAAAGACACATTTTCGAAGATTATTCAAAACGAGATTTCGATCGAGATTCTTATTCGTCAAGAAACTCGAGGCAAAGAAAGGTTGACTATGATTCTTACTCCCTCCAAGAAAACACGCGAGTTGATCGATATATTCATTCAGAAACTTCCAAGAAAACGTCTTTGGAGTATTCTTCCCGAAGAAATTATCGTGATTCATCCGTAAATAATTTTTCTTCTTTTGGAAATTCTTATTATTATGATTCTTTTGTAACTTCATGTAATAAAAACAAAGAAAAAGAAAAAGAAATTGAAAAAGAAAATAAAAATGAAAAAGAAGAAAAGGAAGAAAAAGAAAAGAAAATCGAGATTGAGAATAAAGAGAGTGTTGAAAGAGAAAAAGAGTTGGAAAAAGGAACACGAACACAAGATGAGCAAGAAAAAGAGAGTGGTTTTTCTGCTAACTCCTTGGAATTTTGTTCTTCTTCAGTTTCTTCATTTCAGGTGTCCAATGTATCGCACGATGATTTCCAACTTCAGTACCTCCTCGAAAAAAAGCAATTTCATTTGAGTGAAAAGAGTAAGGAAGGTAAGGAAAGAAAGTGTTCTGAAGTAATTCAATCTCCAGTAATTCAATCTCCATTGAATTTTTTGTATAAAGATGATTTTTCTTCTAACCCCAATTTATTTGATTGTAGATATTACGAGATTAATTCGATGTCTAATATAAAATCGTTGAGTTTTTGTAAATACATTTTGAAATATGTTAAGAGTTTTGATCGTTTTATCTTGAAAGTACATAATTCTTATTGGTCTAACGTGATTGATTTTTACGAACCTAAGTCCCATAAAAGTACATATGTTTCGTTTGTTTTGTGGAAAACTCAAGTATCATCCGGTAAGTTTGAAAGATTTCTATATTCTTGATACTTGGTTTTTGAATAAGGTAACAAATTTTGTCAACTTTGTTTTTAATTTTTATTCGTTCCTTAAACAATTTTTATGGCTGTATTTGAAATTCACTTTCCATTTGAAAATGATTGAGTTGAGCGCGAAGATTCGATTACACTATTTGACCGTGGAGAGAAGGTTTGTATTACTCGATCAAGGTAAGACTGATCTTTATCTTTCTGAGAATAAGGGTAAGTCTTCTGAAACTGTTGATGCGTTATTACTCTCTTCAGATTACGATAAGCTCTGTGTTGCTAACTTTGTTTTTGCCAAACATCTAGATCATGTTATGATTAATTGTCTTATATTACCTATTGATGGTCTATTTGTTTTAATGGTCGATAAAAGGATTCTTGTGTCTGATACTTGTTATTATTCGTGTATGAGAGAACCCACATATCGAACAATGCAAGGATTGGTTGCTCAATTATGTGTTCCATGTGAATTTTGTCATCTATCTACTTGTGATACTTATGTATATCATTTAATTTACTATTTACATGATAAGCATAATTTTTGGATTCCAAGTAGATCATATGCTCGCCTTGAGATCTTTTCAAATTTGTTGCAAATATTTGACAAGGCATTACTTCTTTTGTACGATAATTTGGTGCTGCCCGATCTCATGCGATTTACTTGTTTGATGGTGTCCATAGTTGGTTTGCAAGATTGTTTGAAGCCAATCTTACTAATTCTTGGTTATCTTTTTCAGGTATCGCGTTTATCATCCGTCCCGTTTGATCGAGGGAAGACGAACAGCGAGTTTTGTTCGAACAACCAACGGGTCGATTCGAGGACGAATCGTCTTGAAGAGGGAGGGGATGATACAGGCACGCCCAGGGCACCACGAATTTTCAAGTCGACAAAGCTCGACGCCAGATTTTAATTTTTTATTGCTTCAAATAAAATCGAGTCTTTGAATTTCGTGAAAATTAAATTGCTGAATTTTAATTAAATGAATTAAACATCTTAATTTATTTAATTGATTTTCTATAGCAAATTAATTTGCCAAATAATTAGTATCATATTAATATGTCTAGTGTTTAAAATAGAGTATTTTAACTTTTGTTCAAGATAATTTTTATTCAAAATTAATGTTTGGTCTTGTGTTTTTATAGGCAAATACGCAAGGATGCATTTGGCCATGGACACACATTCAATGGACACATGAGAGAACTGAAAAATGGGGCATTGTGTGGCAAGCATGGACGGCACTATGTATGAAAGTGGTTGGAATTGAAGAGCTTCCATGTTTGAACGGCAAAAGGGAATATTGGAGGCTTGGTGTATGATAAATAAAATAGTAAAGAAGCATTGTGGATTTTACAAGATAAACATGCGGCAATATGGAGCATAAAATAATTTTTATGGATATATGAGGCATGCGTGGAGACAACACTATGTTAATGTTGGATCATTGTTTATTCAACATGGTTTAAATTGAATAGGTGGGCATGAAGGTTGGACGGCTTGGAATAAATAAATGAACAAGTTGAATTACTTGATACATGGTGGAGGGAAGCATGCATGAGTGATTTAGAATAAACAAAGTGATGGCATGAAAAAGTGGGTTATTAATTGATAATTAAACAAAGTCATGGATTGCACAAACACTCACCTAGGTGGACGGTAAAATGGAGCTTTGTCTTTTGTAAACAACTTGTGAAATAAATTAAAGAATGCAAGCATGAAGCACCATGGAGGATTTAAATTAATTGGACAATTTTTAATTGAAGCATAATGGGAATAATGTGGGTGCATGCGTGAAAGGTGAAAGTGTGCAAATGGACATGGACGGCAAGGCATGGATTAAATAAATGTGGCATGTTGACTTGAATTAATGGGACGGCATTGGAGCAATTTGAAGATTAGATTGAACGGCCATTACCTTCAAATGCCTTATTTTTTTTTTCAAGTGGCTATGTTGTCATACTCCATAAATTATCTTAGCCGAATGTTCATCGAGATTGAGGCCCTCAAGTTTATTCATCCCTATTCGGCTATAATTAGAAGAGTCTATAAATATTTTGGACATTTTTCATTTTGAAATGTAATTTTTATGAATGAAATTTTTATGAACTTTGTTCATTTGAGTGAGTTTATCTCCTCTTCGGTTTTCAGCACAAGTTTCGTTAGACTTATCAAGCTTGCTTGTGGCGTCTTCGGCTTGTTTGAACTTATCACCAAATTTCGTTTGGTGTGGCATTCATCCTCTCTATCTTTCGTACGAGTTTCGATTCCAACTTATCAAGCTTTGCTTGTGGCGTCAGTCGTTTCTCATCCATTTATTTATACCAACGGTTCTTATCTTTTTAGATAACGGGTCTTGGTCCATCTTCGAATTCCATCTTTCCACCTTAACGATATAAGAAACGGGGTGACACTAATATATAGTGTTGAATCTTTCTTAAGTTAAGTTCGTATTTCCATTTCCATCATCGATTCCATTTATCCACCTTAAACATTATAGAATCCGGGGTGACACTTTTTAGTGTTGAATCGCTTCTCGTTTAAGTTCGTTTATCCGCTTCCATAAAAATTATCTTTTATCTATTTTTATTTTTATTTTGCTCCTCCAAACCGAACCATCACCTAATTTATTCACTTAAGCTTCCGCAAATTCATCCATATTTTCCGAATATCTTCCTAAGGCTTGATCCCTCCTTGTAGACGATTGGGCAACCCGCATACGTTTCGACTCACCCCGAGCCGGCCCGTATCACCTAATGTTAGCCGAAACTTTCTGGCTCTTCTTTTCCCACCTCTTCTTTTCTTTTCTCACCGTTTCTTCAATCTTTCTCTCCTCTTCTTTAGTTGACAATACTAGGTAGCCGAATCTCCCTAGTCCCTTTCTCTCCAAGTAGCCAAACCTCTTTAATACTTTATCTCCTCTTCCATTGCGTGTTGAGCACTTTCTTTCTTGACTGAATTGGGTAAGTAGATTCACTTTCTTCCTATCATCTTCTCTTCTCCATGACCAAATGATGACCCTCATCATTTGGTTTTTTCATTTTATCTCAAAAACCGAAACATCATCCCCTTCTACTTCCTCATCTCGTGTTCTCCTTTTTGTAGCATTCTAGTGGGGTGGTCGAATCTCACACTCTTACCGACTCATCTGTAGCCATAAGCCAAATCTGTGGGACTTGGGTTCATTATCGATGAAGGTAAGGGGCTTCTTTTTGGTTCACTTCGATCTCTCTCTGCTCGATTATTCTACTAAATCGGATCAATAGTTTTTATTTAATTATTTATTTTAGGGACTAAACAACTCGTTCTCCTCTGCTTCTTGGTCTTTTGGAAATAGTGGTAAGTCGAAACCCTCTTCTTAAACAACTACTTTCTCTCATCGTAATATCATTCTGACTGAGACTCTATTAATGGAGGCAAGTGGTAGCCGTACTAAGCAAAAGCCGATAAGAAGGCATAGAGGGAGTTGACTTGCAGCCTCTGCCTCCAAGTTCAAACGTAGGGCAGTATCGGCAGTTTGGGATTTCCCACCGGGTTGTGGTAGGGAGCCGACATCTGCCTGGGATAAACAAATAGCCGTTGTCCCTGCTAGTGAGAGCGACGACGTAGAGAGTTTAGTTTTGAGGTTATCACGTGTGTAATACTCACACGCTTCTTTACTTTTTGTGTCATTAACTATGTTGGCTGAAAACCGAAACGACTGTTTTGATAGTAGAGATACCCTCTGGGTAAGGTTGGAGACATTAGGTATGTCCTGCTATGATAATACTTTTGATTACATGCATGTATGAAATAATTATCTATTACACATTGAGAGTATGTTTGCATTCATTTTTAGTATGATAAAATGAGCATGGGCTTGGGATTGAATGAAAGGGGAAGTGTGAATCAGTTACTATTGCCACGGTGGTCTAAGAACCACGGTGGTTTGAAACCACGTATACATATATCGGTGACTTGTCTCGATGGTCTAATACCACAGTGGGTTGGCCCTACGTACATATAAACTTATCAGAGATCGTCACGGTGGTCTGAGACCACAGTGAGTTGGCCCCACATTAAATATTTTAGTGACTTTGTCACGAGTGGTCTAGGACCACGGTAGTCAAGAACCATAGTGGCATAATGCCACGGGTGTTTGGATGATTCAGGTGACCTAGAGGATGGAAATACTAGGTTGGGTTGGGCTGCATTGCATACATGTGTTATATGCTATACTGAATGGGCTAAGGCCCAATGTGCATCTGTGGGATTAAGGCCGATATTGCGTTATCAGGGGATTTACACACTGAGTCTCGGTGACTTACCCCTCTGCTAAATTTTGCAGGTAATCACTAGATCGCGGGTTTGGAGCCTGGCCGACTCGAGGTGGCCATGCGTTACTATTTCTTTCGTAAACTACGTTACCTTATTTTGAACTTATTTTAATTCAAGATTTTATTATGTAATAAGGCCGCTATAACTTTAATTTGGGTTTGATTTTAATGCTGATATTATACATTTGATAAACTATCAAATATGGGGCTTTTCTAAAATTAAAAACATAAATAAATAGTTATCAAAGTGTTAACAATAGATGGTTTGCGATTAACTAAGTAATTAATTTGGAGATATTATTAAAATTGCAACATTGTTTCCAATTGTCACATTTCTAGAATTTTTCTAAGTTCGGCTTTCACAAAACAAACCCGTTTTCAACACCTAGTTGTTTTAATAAGAAGCTGGTAAGATATTCTCTAACAAAATTTTAAATTATTTTCAAGATAGAAACACTATTCAGAAAGTTTTTACAAAATACGATATTTCGTTACATGTTTTCAAAAGTACCTTTCCTGTAACAAACCAGATTTGGTCGTAATGTTTTGACAAGGTTTGGGGTGTTATAGTAGAAATCCCCACAGGTGTGTTAGGTTGGACATGGAGTGATGTGTAGCGGATGGAATGCTAGGCTGGGCTGGGTTGCATTGCATTCACTATCTGATGTGCCATGTTGTTAGGGCTACGGCCCAATTCGATCCGTATGGCCTTCGGCCCAATTTGTTACCGTGAGGGCTAAGGCCCATTTTTCTTCTGTGGGCTTAGGCCCAGATTTCGTTCGTAAGGGGGAATTGCACACTGAGTTATCGTAACTCACTCATTTGCTTAATATTTTTCAGGTGATCCCCAACATTGAGGATTTGGAGCCGAGACAGACTCTGTGGTGGCCATACATCGTTTCTTTAGTAAACTCAATTTTCCGTTACTTTAAATTTATGTTAATTTGGGACTACGTTCTGTAATAAGGCCTTTGGTATTTTGTTTTGGTTTTAGCTTTTAATCAGGATTACTATTCATTAATTTTGAATACTCAATTCGAGATTTTTCTAAAACATTGATATCGGTTTTCTAAAAATTTTAATAAATGATTACAAATTACAAGTGATAAAAACTCTGGGTTTTCATAAACGGCGAAAATAGTTTTCAAAATAACACATACCTGCAATTTATTCAGATACGATTCTCATGATAAAGACAGTTTCCAAATTAAATACACTTTTTCTAAAATGGACGCTAAATGAGTCGGGCTTTTACATCAAACACCTAAACTCGAGGTTTCAAAAAGTATGCAAAGTTTTACCGAACGCGTAGTTTTTAAACAACCCTTCTATGTGACATGTCAGATCCGATCGTAAAGTCTATGCCGGCTTTAGGGTGTTACATTTTGTGGTATCAGAGCCAAGTTGCAAAACTCGACTGTGAAATGGGTTTCAAAAATGTTTTCCAAAATTGGTCTGAAATATGGTTTAAGAAATGTACGTCTTTCTGGAAGTACGGCACTTGAGTCTCCGACGCCAAATCCGTAAGTCTTCTGACTCTGTTTGATATTAAGAAATGATTTTAGGGAAACTATTAGAGTACTAGTTATAAGACTGTAGAGACCGAGACATTAGGAATTTGACATGCGAAAACCACTTTTAAATCTACCTTCATAAGATATTTGTTAATAACATTGGAATTATACATTAATTCATAAAATTCTTTTAATTAGATTAATTTGACATAGCGAACATAAGCACAAGAGGATGCAGACATGGTACACGAGGCCATGGTGGAGGCCAGGGTACTGAGGCTGGATTCTCAAAATCAGGGCATGCGCTGGAAGGTGAAGTGCCAGCATCACCAATAGCGGAAGCAGGGTCTCAAGACTGAACTGGAGGGGACGATGCTCTGTCCCAAGCGATACTACGAGTCTTGGAACGGGTTGCTGGAGCAAATGGGGCCAAGATATTTTTAGGTATTTCTAGTGTGGCTCCAAACGTAGCCGAATACTGGTTGGAGGCCGTAGAACGAATCATGGATGATAGAGGTTGTACAGTGGAAGAGAAGTTGAAAGGAGCAGTGTCTCTCCTACGTGTTGAGGCGTATCAGTGGTGGCTCACGGTAATGGAGGGTACACCTGCGGACCGTATTACATGGGACTTCTTCAAGATAGAGTTCCAGGGAAAATATGTTGGGGCAAGCTATGTGGATTCCCAGAGAAAAGTATTTCTGAATTTGGTTCAATGGGGTAAATCCGTGGCTAAGTATGAGGCAGAATTCCTGCGTTTAAGTCGTTACGCCCGAGGAATAGTTGCAACTGACTATGAGCATTGCGTTCAGTTTGAGGATGGTATGCGGGACGAGCTGCGGGTACTGATTGCACCGCAGCGGGAAAGAGATTTTTCCATTCTGTTTGAGAAAGTAAAAATAGCTAAAGAAGTAAAGTGGTCTGAGAGGCAGAATCGAGATAAGGATAGGGATAAGAGTAAGAGGAGTTTTGGGTCGTCAAGATCTGCTGGGGGCTTCCAAAAGAGGCCTAGGTTTGACGAGTAGGGCCGAGTTGCAATGCCTGTTGCTGCGGGTCATACTCGACTGTGTACTCGGTGTGGGAAAATACATTCGGGGGAGTGTTAGAGAAGAACTAGAGGATGTTTCCAGTGTGGATCTATGGACCATCTGATATTGGACTGTCCACAAGAGTTGGCTAGGGCGCGGTCGGTAAGTCGGGGTTATGCACAGCCGGAAAGAAGTGGGCAGTAGCCACCGAGAGGTCGTGGTCCGGTCAGAGGAAATGGTTTTGGTCATGGTCGTGGAGCACGGGGCAGAGGTGCTGGTAATATAGACGCAAGACAGCTAGGGTTAGTCTATGCAGCTCGACGACGAGAGGATGGCAATGCACCAGACGTCATAACCGATACGTTTCTTATATTTGATGAATCGTTTACTGCTTTGATTGATATTGGATTGACCCATTCGTATGTTGCTTGCACTGTGGCTGGGACTTTGGGTATAGAATCTGAGATTGCTGCTAGAGAGATGTCTGTGGTTAGCCTTTTAGGACAATCTGTAGTAGTGAACAAACTATTTAGGAATGTACCTTTAGAAGTGCAAGGAATTGTGTTTCCGGTAGACTTGATGGAATTGCCATTTGGCGAGCTCGATTTGATTTTAGGCATGGACTGGCTAGTTAAGCATCGAGTGAACTTGGATTGTGCTACTAAGCGCATGATATTGAAGAATTCTGATGACAAGAAGGTGCTGGTGATAGGAGAAAGAAGGAGCTACCTATCCAATGTGGTTTCTACATTAAAGGCTGAAAAGTTGGTGCGAAAAGGATGCGAGGCGTTCCTAACTTTCATCAGTGCTTTGGATGCCAAGGAGTTGTCAGTGGAGAATGTTAGAACTGTAAAAGTGTTTTTAGACATATTTCCTGAAGAGCTTCCGGGGTTGCCTCTGGATCGTGAGGTCGAATTTGGCATTGAGCTACTTCCGAGAATGGCACTAGTGTCCTTGCCCCTTAGGATGGCGCCAAAAGAGCTGGTGGAACTTAAAGCTCAGATCCAAGAGCTATTGGATCGTGGATTTATCTGACCAAGGGTATCTCCATGGGGAGCGCTGGTGTTGTTCGTAAAGAAAAAGGATGGGTCGGTGCGTATGTGCATTGACTATCATCAGTTGAACAAGTTGACGATTAAGAACAAATACCCGTTACCAAGGATTGACGTTTTATTCGATCAGCTAAGAGGAGCTGCAGTTTTCTCGAAGATAGATTTAAGGTCAGGGTATCATCAGCTAAAGGTCAAGGAGGCAGATATTCATAAGACTACTTTTCGAACTCATTATGGTTACTACGAGTTTTTAGTGATGTCGTTCGGGTTAACGAATGCACCAGCCGCATTTATGGACATGATAAACCGAGTTTTTCAACCCTATCTAGACTGGTTCATGGTGGTATTCATAGATGACATCTTGGTGTACTCAAGGACTGAGGAGGAGCATGATTCACATCTTCGGGTTGTTCTGCAGATACTGAGAGAGAAGCAACTGTATGCTAAATTTAGTAAGGGTGAGTTTTGGCTGAAGGAAGTGACGTTCTTGGGTCAAGTGGTGTCTGTTGAAGGATTAGAGTCGACCCCAGAAAGGTTGAAGCTGTGTTGGATTGGAAGCAACCGAAGTCAGTGTCAGAAATTCAAAGTTTTCTTAGTCTGGCTGGGTACTACAGAAGGTTCGTTGAGGGGTTTTTGTTGATTGTTGTACCTCTAACCAAGCTATTATGGAAAGGGATACCGTTTGTATGGACTAATAAACAGCAGGAAAGCTTTGAGAAGTTGAAGAAGATTCTGACTGAGGCACCAGTGTTGATTCAGCCTGAGACTGGAAACGAATTTGTCGTCGATTGTGACGCATCGCACACAAGGTTAGGATGTGTATTGATGCAAGAAGGGAAGGTAATAGCATATGCGTCTCGATAATTAAGGCCACATGAAGTGAATTATCCCACTCATGACTTGGAGCTAGCTGCAGTGGTGTTCACTCTGAAGATTTGGAGACACTACTTGTATGGGGAAAAGTCGATTATCTACACCGACCATAAGAGCCTAAAATATCTCCTTTCCCAGAAAGAGTTGAATTTAAGGCAGCGGAGGTGGATTGAGCTGTTGAAGGACTATGACTGCTCGATCAAGTATCACACGGTAAAGTTAATGTAGTGGCAGACGCGTTGAGTCGTAAGGCGATATCGGATTTGAGGGCAATTTTTGCTCATCTCAGTTTGTATGAAGATGGTAGCTTGTTAGCCGAACTTCAAGTGAAGCCCGCATGGGTAAGTCAGATTAAAGAGAAATAGTTGTTAGACGAATTGTTAAATTCTCGACTTCAACAAGTGGAAGGTGGTGAGATAGAGGATTTTTGTCTGAACAGTGAAGGGGTATTATGTTTTCATGGAAAGATTTGTATGCCGAAGGACTCTGAGTTGAGACAGATGATTCTACAGGAGGCGCATAGTAGCCCATACGTTATGCATCCCGGTGGGAGTAAGATGTACCGAGATTTACGTGAACAGTATTGGTGGCCAAGTCTGAAGCAGGAAGTTACCGAGTTTGTGACTAAGTGTTTAACATGTCGGTAGGTGAAAGCGGAACATCAGTTGCCTTTAGGGTTGCTGCAACCAGTGAAGATTCCACTTTGGAAGTGGAAAAGGATAACGATGGATTTTGTTAGTGGGCTACCTCTTACGCCTACTAAGAAAGATTCAGTATGGGTGATTGTCAATCGATTAACGAAGTCCGCTCACTTCATACTAGTTCGTATGGATTATTCGTTACAAAAGTTAGCCAAGCTGTATGTGGCAGGAATTGTGAGGTTGCATAGGGTACCTGTGTCTATCATTTTAGACAGGGATCCTAGATTTACATCACGGTTCTGGAAGGCATTACATGGGGCCTTGGGTACAAGGGTGGATTTCAGCATAGCGTTCCATCCGCAGACTGATAGTAAGTCGGAAAGGGTAATTCAGATTCTAGAAGGCATGTTAAGGGGCTGTGTAATCGACTTCAGAGGTAGTTGGGAAGATTTTCTACCATTGGCAGAATTTGAGTACAACAATAGCTATCAATCCAGCATTCAGATGGCACCCTACGAGGCATTGTATGGTCGTAGGTGTCGTACCCCTACCTGCTGGACAGAGCTGGGTGAACGAGAGTTGTTGGGTCCGGAATTGTTCTCAAAGACCGAGAAAAAGCTAAGTTGATTCAGGCTCAGTTGAAAGAAGCTTCTGACAGGCAGAAATCGTATGTAGACCTGAAGCGTAGAGAAATAGAATTTTCCGTGGGGGATCACGTCTTCTTAAAAGTCTTACCTTGGAAGAAGGTTCTAAGATTTGTACAAAAGGGCAAGTTGAACCCCAGATTCATCGGGCCTTATCGAGTGTTGAAACGTGTGGGACCAGTAGCTTATCAGCTTGAGTTACCTCTGGAGTTGAATCAGATACATGATGTATTTCATGTCTCAATGTTAAGGCGCTATCGTTCGGATCCATCTCACATAGTGTCGGTGGAAGAAATTAAAGTAAGACCCGATCTGTCTTTCGAAGAGGAGCCAGTGCAAATCTTGGATCGGAACGTTAAGGTGTTGAGAAGGAAATATGTTCCGTTGGTCAAAGTGTTGTGGCGTAATCACGGTTCCGAGAAAGCCACGTGGGAGCCGAAAGATGTGATGCGACAGTAATACCCTCACCTCTTTTACCTAGGTAAATTTCGAGGCCAAAAATTCTTTAAGGGGGTAGAACTATAACATCCTAGAATTAGGGTTCTGCATTTTCTGCTATTCTATGTGTTTGGCTCACTTAGCTTATTATTTAGGTGTGTTTGGGGGGTCTTGGGAAGGCTCGGGGTCGAACCGAGACCCTGGTGAAATTTTGGTTTTAGGGCATTTTGTGGGGGTGAGCTGGTGGAGGCAGGACCTAAGTATAAAAGTTGGTGTGGTGTTAACAAAATGAAGCAAAGTGGTCTAGTGGAGTTGGCATCACAGGGAAAGCAAGGGAGGAAAGCTTCGAATCCCATCTGTTGTACTATGGAGTTTAATTTTTGTGCTCAAGGTGGGGAGCAGGTGGCATTTGGCTAGGACTCTACCTAGGTGGTTGTTGAATGGGTCAAAGGTTTTCAAATGGATGGAGGAGGGGAGCTTGGGGAGTTTGAATTTATCAACCAATTCGAAATGGGAGATGGTGAGTGAATGGAGGAGAAAAACAAGGGATTTGGAAAGGGTGGATGAGAATTGGCCGAATGTGGGAGTTGTGAGGGAATAATTTTGGCTATGTAAGGTAGTTGACTAGGGAATTTCGGCATTTTGGTGGGAGATAGCAAAACCGAACCATTTAGAGTGGTGTGTCAAATTCTATACTTTTCTTTAGCTTTTCTATTTGATGATTTAGTGTTTTACTCTTAAGACATTTCGGGTTTGTTACTCATTTTTTTGCTTATGCCGAACCTCTCAAACTTTCCTCTCCATCTTTCTTTTCATTAGTGTGTTAGCTGAATTTTAACTCTTCTCCTACTTCTTTTATTTCTTTCTTCTCTTCTTAGGACCGCTATTTCTTTCTTCTCTTGACCGAACCATTTTCTTCCACACCCTTCCATTTTCTTTGACTCCCTATACCTTAGCGAATCACTCTTCTTCTACACCCTTTTCTTCATAGTCGAACCTCAGCTTGTCCACTTGCTTTTCTTTTCTTTCTGTTTCTTCTTATTCTATTCTTCTAGCCGAAACTTACTTCTCATCATTCTCTCTTTTTACATTTTTTTCTATACTATTCACCTTTGGTCGATCATTTGGTGGACTGAAGCTTGAGGGTTCGTGGTTGCAGAATCATATTGTTCCATTCGATTCATCATTGGTGTTAAGTGCCGAATCTCCTATTTGGGTTTCTTTCGAATATTAGGTAACACATTCTTTCCTTCATTACCTTGTTTTCTTTGCTCTTTTCTCTTAAGCCAAAATATTTAAGAGTAACCTTTGACTGTTAGACCGAACCTCTGTCTCTCTCGCAACTCATCTCTGACTCGAAGACGAATCGATTGTTGTGTCGTTCCTCATTTATTAAGGTAAGAAGTTCTCCTTTATTCTATTTCATTCCTTTTTCTCCTTTCGTTTTACTCTGCCATAACCAAGCCTCCTTGTTAGATAACCACCAATCCTCATTGTATTATGATCTCTGATCGAGATTTTCTTCATGGATGCGAGTGCTAGCCAATCTAAGGGGGTATCTTTAAAGGAGCCTGAGGGGAGTGGACTCGTAGTCTCTGCTCCCAAGTTTAAACAACGTACAGTGTCAGCGGTTCGATACTTTCCGCCAGGTTATGGTAGAGAGCCAACATTCGTTTGGGATAGGCAGATAGTGGTTATTTCCGCTAGTGAGAGTAACGACGATCAGGAGTATTTAGTCCTTCGCGTAATCAGGTGTGTAATTCTCACCCCTTCCTTTTTGCTTATGTAAGTAATAACTATGTGTATTGATTGAAAGCCGAAATAACTGTAACGGCAGTTGAGATACCCTTGAAGGTAAGATTGGAGATACCATGTAAGTAACACTTATGACTATGCCATTCAAATAACTTAGCGTGATTATATGCGCACTCTGATTATCTAATGTACATTGATATATGTCTTGCATTCATCGCATTATGATAATATGTTGCATGGGGTGGGATATGATATATATGAAAGGGGCAGTGTATTTCAGTGACTCTATCATATTATTTCAGTGGCTCTGCCATATATTTCATATTTCGGTGGCACTGGCACATATTTTGGTGACTCTGTCATAATTTCGGCTTTGAGCAGCATGACTGCCAATGAGGTGTGTAGCGGATGGAGGGTTGATTGTAGAAATCTCCACAGGTGTGTTAGGTGTGTTAGGTTGGATACGGAGTGGTGTGTAGCGGATGGAATACTAGGCTGGGCTGGGTTACATTGCATTCACTATCTGATATGCCATGTTGTTAGGGCTACGGCCCAATTCGATCCATATGGGCTTCGGCCAAATTTGTTACCGTGAGGGCTAAAGCCCAATTTGCTTCTGTGAGCTTAGGCCCAGATTTCGTTCGTAAGGGGGAATTGCACACTGAGTTCTCGTAACTCACCCCTTTGCTTAATATTTTTCAGGTGATCCCCAGCACTAAGGATTTGGAGCCGAGACAGACTCTGTGATGGCCATACATCGGTTCTTTAGTAAACTATGTTTTCCGTTTCTTTAAATTTATGTTAATTTGGGATTATGTTTTGTAATAAGGCCGTTGGTATTTTGTTTTGGTTTTTGCTTTTAATCGGGATTACTACTCATTAATTTTGAATACTTAATTCAGGATTTTTCTAAAACATTAATAACGGTTTTCCATAAATGTTAATAAACGATTACAAATTACAAGTGATAAAAACTCTGGGTTTTCATAAACGGCGAAAACAGTTTTCAAAATAACACATACCTGCAATTTATTCAGATACGATTCTCATGACAAAGACTGTTTCCAAATTATATACACTTTTTCTAAAATGGACGCTGAATGAGTCGGGCTTTTACATCAAACACCTAAACTCGAGGTTTCAAAAAGTATGCGAAGTTTTATCGAATGCGCAGTTTTTAAGCAACCCTTCTATGTGACATGCCAGATCCAGTCATAACGTCTAGGCTGGGTTTGGGGTTTTACATGTACCAATTAAGCATAAACGAACTCAAATTTGTTGGCAACCTCATTTAGTTTCTGGAAAAGAGTAAAGTTTGTTCAAATCATCCTTAATTCGAACGCATAAAAAGTACATATATATATATCTTACAAAGATGAAAAAGGAATATATGATAAAAGAAGAATTAGGTTTGGTATTGGTTGGAAGAGGTTTTGTTTTTGTTTTTTTTTTTAATTATTTAATTAAACTAATTACAAAAACTAGACTATCCCCTCAATAGGGATGTCTCAAAGAAGAATTTTAATACTTGCGTTTCTGTCAAAGTTTAACATTAGGACCAACAATGCGTATGTTGTTACAGTTGCCCCAAGTTTTGCCCCAAGTTTTGCATTACCTAATACATCATCCATATTTCGCAACTTATTAGACAGGGTAAAATAAGAGTGTGATTTAATTACTGACAACTATATGAAGTAAAGACCTTTGCCGTTGCCTGACATCTGAACATAAACTACATAGAAAGTGACATGTTTCATTATCATATTTGCTAGCATACATGTTTGATGACATTCAAGCAATTTAACCATAGATTCAACAAGTCACGATTCAAGCAACATTTACAAAATCACAACCGAAATCCCAACAACAGAACTAGGAGTGACATGTATGAAGAATTTGATGATGGCCTCGACTTATTCACATGCTATCAATTTATTCGGTTAATTTGCAGCACTAGCTAAAAAATGATGCTAATAAGTGGGAACATACCTAAGAAGTGCAGTGCCACAGAAATCTTCTTGAAGATGCAAAGGCAACCTTCCACCCACATACATCAAAAAGAACTTCTGCAAATAGCTTATATCTCCTTTCGGTGACTACATTCAACACACAATTACTTCCATTAAAATATATATAGTTATTAATTAACATCAGACAATTAGAAAGAACCCGTCTCTACAATTAAAGTTTACTTCTTGAAACTGCAAATTGAAAGAAAAGCTCACATATTCAACTCAGCTACAAATACTTAGCACTTCTTCTTGCTTGCTTTCAAACCATTGGATTTTGATGGGGTAGATGAATAGACTAACAATTGATATCACAGAGCCAACAACCTTTGCAAACACACAACGTTCATATTAATTTTAAAGGTAAATGAGTCGTTTGTGGACTCTATAAAAATCAAACTTAAAAAAAAGGGAGGGGTAGGGGTTAAGAACTTAAAGAATGTGCCATCAAGGATCCATCTACTTTTATTTGTTATGTAAGAAGCAACATTTAAATCTAACCAAACAGAACAGAAACAAACGAACCAAAAAAGGAAAAAAAACGCAAATCTAACCAAAAATTTCACCAAAAAAAAAAGGAACTCGCTGAAGAAAAGTTTAGTGAAGGGAACAAAGAGAAGAAGACTGATTACTGCTTTCAAGAATTGCATGCAAAAAATGCACGAACTGTAGAGAAAATGAATAAATAAACAAATAAACTTTAAGGCCCTTCCATAATAAAATCAAACAATCAGAAACTAGCTAAAAATTAAAGCATAATGAACAATTAAAAATAATAAGAAGAAAAGATAAAGATAAACTCACCGTGGATAAATCAGAGGAACAAAGAGGAACAAAGAACTAGAGGAAAAATCAGACAAAAGAGAAAAGGGAAAAAAAGAGAAGTGTTCTAACGTTATTTGGAAGAAGAAATAATAAGGTTATAAAGGTAAAACATCAGCCAAAAGTCCTTTTACATTGAGAAAAGCTACAATTTTCTACTTTTACATCTGTGAAAAAGTACTTAAAGAACATTAAAAAAGTTTCCCCACTGATACCTGTTCTTTATTACTTTTTAGGGAAAAGGACTTTTTTGTAGAAAAGTCCATAATAGATGGAATGGAGAACGGGCCCTTAATCATGGAGTCAGTCCACAAGAAGTACCATGATTGAAAACATCTTATTGTATTGTAACGCCCCAAAAATTTAAGTCTTTAATTTTTGCATGATATGCTTGTTTGCTTCAATGGCTAAGTGATTGGGTGTGTATGGGGGTGTGTGAGAAGCCTGGGTTCAAGTCATGGCTTTTGCAGAATTTTTAGTTTTTCTCTTATATGAATCTGGACACTGGCATTGTAACACCCCTAACCCGTATCCGGCGTCGGACTAGGGTTAAAGGCATTACCGGATGGATCAGAAACATTTTTAGAAGTTCATACATTCATCCATAAATCTCAAACATAATGTCCCTTAATACGGTCAACGATACCTAAAACATGCTTATAAACCGGGTCGGGACTAAATCGAAACACATACAGACATTCCCAAAAATTTAAAACTTTTCTAAGTTTCAGGGGTTACACGCCCGTGCGGGTAGGCCATGTGCCTTCCACGGCTGCTAGACACCCCCGTGTGTCCTTCCCATAGTCAAAACTGACTTATCTTCCACGGCCACTAAGCATGCCCATGTACTCAGGCCGTGGTCGATCCTATCAAAAATCACACGGCTACTAGGCAGCAGACACGTCCGTGTGCCAAGGCCATGTGCTCTTGTGCTAGCTATATACTTAGCCCACGGTCACTAGGCATGCCCGTGTGCCACGAGCGTGTGAAATTATAGGCTATTTTCAAGGCCAAAATGCCACCCACTAGGGTCATACCTACAAGCAAGATTTACCAACACATTATATGCATACTAGACAACCAAAACAACCATTCAATCTAAACATTCAATATCCATTTCAACCATGCCAACTTCCAAGACCAAAACATATGTATATCAAGTATAATTCATCCAAATGCTTACCTAAAAACTTGACCAATTCACATGCTTCAACCATACCAAAGTATACTTCATATACCACATTCATTTAAACATAATACCAACATATAACTAGCCAAATCACATGGCTAAATTCACTTCATTTACAAATACAAAAGACTAGCCTATACATGTCATATCTAGCAAAATATATTTCCAAAATGTACCCAAAACAAGTTGAATAGTGTGATGACGATCCTTGACGGTCCCGAGCCTTCAGTAGCTTTGACGACCTATAAAACAGAGAAATCACACACACGGAGTAAGCTTTCCAAAAGCTTAGTAAATCATTATACAAATAAACTTAACATGTATAACATTTAAGCATACAGAACATTGGCACAATTCATATTCATATTGTATTTCTCACATATATACATTAAACCATATCCTTGGCCAAATTTGCCACATTTATCAATTCAAGAATCACATATATATACATATATCTTGCATAACTTTTCTTGTATCTCATGCACATTCTCATATTCAATTGTACATTTCTTCAAACCAAAAATCACTTAGGTACTTACCTTTTTCTACATATTTAGTGTACATATGAAACGTACCTGAAACAAACATACATTCACATACTTGTTCTTAGCTCAGAATTTCAATTCGTAACATAGACTTGCCCGTTGAACCGTTAAGAATTTAGTAGGATACTGAGAAAGCTCGGAACAGTCGTACAATGCCAACGTCCCAGACGAGGTCTTACATGCACTCAGATATCGATGCCACTGTCCCAGACAGGGTCTTACACAAATCAATACGATGCCGATGTCCCAAACATAGTCTTACATGTAAAGATCAAATCGATGCCAACGTCCCAGACGTGGTCTTACATGTAGAACTCATATCGATGCCTACGTCCCAGACAAGGTCTTACACAAAATCTCAAATCAACGCTGACGTCCTGGATGTGGTCTTACATGATAAAACAGAACAGATATCTATGTCATGACATAGCTAATCCTATCTATTCCTAGGTTCGTACGGGACTTCTCGAACATTGTCACTATATCGATTTCATCTCGAAATTCATTTACAGATCATATCTTAACCATTCATCTATATCAATAGTTATAGGAATACACATAATTCATTACTAATACGTTTATTTGCATAATTACTTACCTCGGATTTAGTTTACCTGAAACAGAAACGGCTACTCGATTAGTTTTGCTATCCCGCTATCTAAGTCCGTTTTCCTTGGTTCTTGATATAAACATATTCAGAATTAACCCTTTTTATTCACTAATTCATTCAATTCAATCCAAGGACACACATTTAGGGCTATTTACAATTTAACCATCACATTTGCACAATTTATCAATTTAGTCCATTTTTCTCAAAACATCAATTTCACAAAATTTGTTCACACACATACATAGCCGAATCTCCCTAGGGACTATATAAGTCCATATTTTCCATCGACTTTGCAATTTAGTCCCTCAAATTACTATTTTCTCAATTTAGCCCTAATTAGCTAAATTCATCAAAAATTCAAGAACAAAGTATGTTCATCTAGCTCAAATCTTTCATTTAACACTATAAATCATCACAAAGCTCAACATATCATCAATGGCATATCTCACAAACATCATCAATACACAAAATTGAAACATGGGCTTAATGGTAGACAAAGCAATGATCTCAAAAACATAAAAATTATTAAAAACTAAAGCCAAAACATACCTAAATTATAGCTTGAAATAGCTGAAACCCTTAAAGCTCTTGTTCTTCCTTTTTCTTTGCTAATATTGGCCAAAAAGGGGATGAACTAATGGCCATGTTTTATGTTTATAATTATTATAACATACATATTACTCCATTTCAAAAATTACCCATTAAAACAAAATATATAAAACCTATCATATAAGGTCATTTTTTACCATATTCATCCACTAACTAATTAGTGGTTCAATTGCCACATAAGGCCACAACTCTTAAAAGCCACACAACACATAGGCACTTTAACATATAGCATACAACTTTCACATTTAATACGATTCAATCCTTTTGTCAAATTAAACATATGAATGGACAAATTAACTTATGGAAATTTAACACATGATTATTCATATATCATAGACACAGAAAATAATATTAAAATATTATACTGACTCAAATTTGTGGTCCCAAAACCACTGTTTCGACTAAGGTATAAATCGGACTGTTACAGTCATTTAGGCCTTATAAATAATAGTGCTTATTTTATGACACAAAAAGAGCTTGTGGTCTAGCGGCAAGGTGGCATGTTGTATAACTGGGAGATCTGAGGTTCAAGTCCTGGGTTGCACGATAGGGGTGTTTATTTTGCTGCTTGAGCTGTGTAGGTAGTGGAGTTGGACTGAAACACACCTAAGGGGAGTTTGAATAGAATTTGAATGGAGTTTGAACTGGCCATAGAGAGGTTTGAGGAGGAATTTTAGGAGAAAATCAAGGATATGAAAAGGGAGGGAGTTTGTTCCAAATTTGGACTCTAGCACTCAAGAATTCGGCTAAGAGAGGTATACTAGTCATTTGGGTTTTTTTTTTCACTCTTTGGCCGAATGTGGTAGGTTCTTTTGGCATTTTTTATCTGCTCACTTTTTCCTTTTTGCATTTTTCTTTCTTTTCCCCTACCAAATACTCCTTTCTCTTTCCCTCTTCTCTTTGTTGTTTCTTTTCTTTCCTCTACTTTCCCAAACCTTGACCAAACAATGTTGGGCAGTTTTGTATTGCTTTTTTCTTTTGATTTGCTCTTCTTCCTTCACCCCTTTTTGGTTAACTATTTGTCAAATATCACTTTTCTCTCCCTCTTCATCTCTTCAATTGTGTTTTCGGCTTGACAGCTATTCTCTGACGGTTTGAATTCCTCGAGGAGTGAAAAAGTTTTAGGTAAGATTAATTTCTTCTAAACCTTTCTCTCATCACTCGATCAAAGTTAAGTATGTAGGCGAGCATTCTAAAGTGTAGGCTGAATGCTTTCTACGATTATGTAAGTTATCATGTGTGGATTTAAACCACATGAATAAACAATCTTATTTAATAAAATCTATTTGTAATGTAGATATCCGTCAAAGAGACTGTAATCAACCTTCTTTGGTGGTATAAGTGGGCTAAGCCACATTTGTCAATCGAGGCAAGTGTTAATTTTAGTTTTAGTTAAGGGTGTAAAAGAAAGGGATTAACCCTATTGTTCAGCGATTAATGGAAAGCCTGTATGAATGTAGGTTTTAGTGCTCATGGAACTTGGAGTGATTGCGTAAGCAGGTGTGTATTCACACTGTTTTGACTGTAGAACGGCAAAAGCCAAAAAGCTGAAAGATTGGGCTTTGAGGGCACATGGGCGTGCGAATGCTCGAGTGGTCAAACCAAGCCCATGAATCATGAGCGTATGACTGTAGAGGCCTCCATGAGCATTTTCATGGGCTTAGGCCGTATTAGGCCAAGTTAGGCCGAAATGGACCGTGTGGGCCCAATGGGCTCGTGAGCCCCACACGGATGAAATCCACAATTTGTGGAAAATACTGAATTGGGCTATGTAGGTCTCATAGCCGTGGCAAAATCTGGGCTGTACGGGCCGCACGAGTATGTGGGCCCACTTGGGCCAAGTAATAGGCCTTGGGCCTATTTACACTGTTATGACCATTTAGGTTACCAAAGTCGCTCGAGGTGACTGCGGACCTTTCGGGAGGTCGATATCTCCACAGAGACTCCAAAGTAGGTAAAATGACCAAAATACCCCTAAAGGTAAAATAACTATTTTACCCCTATTGGATCAAAATGACCATTATACCCCTAAGGGTAGGTTCACTGATGTGTTCATGATTTGTATATGACTGTTACTGAGTATGACATTCTACATATATGTATGATTTATGACATGACATACTGCATGGGGTTGGGATACTGTTATGGAGGAAGTATACTGTATGGTGGCTTTGCCACATATCTCGTTATCTTGCGCGACTTTCTTGAGATATCATTCTTCGGTAGCTTTGCTGCGATATTGGTGTGTTGGCTGGGTAGGTCGATTTTATCCCCACATGGTGTATTGGTGGTACGAAGTGGTGTACTGGCTGGATTGGGATGGGTTGCATCATTGCACTATACTGATATGGTATTAGGCTAAGGCCCACATTGTTACTGTATTGGGCTAAGACCCACACCGTATAGTTACTGAATAGGGCTCAGGCCCAGACTATTACTGCATGTTATACTGACTGGCTGATAGGGGATTACACACTGAGTTTTCGTAAACTCACCATGTAACAACCCGATTTAGGGGCTAGTCAGAATAGTGACCTTAGGATCACTAATCCGAGATTAGAGAAATTTATTTTCATGTTATATTATGAGTCAGAGCATGATAGTATGTTCATAAAAATTTTGGTGCCTTAATTTTAACGATTTCATGTTTAATAGCGAAAAAGGACTAAATCGCATAAAGTGCGAAAGTTCCATCCTATAAGCTAAAGGTACCAAATAGCCTTAGATTATTAATTTGAAGTCCTTAAAAGGCAATTTAGCCATTTGAAAAGGCTTGGCCAGCTATAGACTACCATAGGGGACAAGAATTGACCAAGTTGGTTAAAGTTGGTGATGTTTGGTGGATTAAATTGATAGTTTAATATTAAAATAAAGAAAAGATGACATCCATCTCTTACTCATCTTCCTCCACTGAAATTTTCAGCAAACAAGGGGTTTTAGAATTCAAAAATTTTAGCACACTCTTCTCTTCACATGTAAGTGTTCTAGTGATCTTTTCTTGAAAATGGTTGTACTTTTGAAACCCCTAAAGCTTAAGCTTTCTAAAGAGGGGACTACTTTGTAAAATGGTGAAGAGTTTAGAGTTTTTCCATGTGAGATTTTAAGTTGTTTGCTGCATTTTTATGGAAGAAATTGAGTCTTAGTTGTTAGATGAACAACTTTTGTGAAAGGTGTTGTCTTGAAAACACCTAATTGGACCTTGTTGAAAAGGTTACAAATTTGTAGTAATTATGTGAAATGTTGAGTTTTGATGATAGTTATAAGAGTATTAAATGTCTACCCAGGCTTGTTGAAGGCAAAAATGTGATTAGAATTAATTTCTGAGCCTAGGGGCAAAATGGTCATTTTACCAAAGTCTAGGGGTAAAATAGTAAATTTTGCCTAAGCATGATTATTGAAATGCTTTATTTTAATGTGGTGATTAAATGAGTTAAATTGCTATTATAGAGCAAGAAGAACCGAGAATCCACCTCGATCAGGGAAAGAACAAAGTCTTGGACTAAACTGACGAGCTAGCTCATTTTAAAATCGAGGTAAGTTTGTATATGATAGATTCAACATTTATGTTAGCATGATTGAGAATGCTTAGCATTATATTGATGCATGATGCTCTACTAAATTGAATAGTTAATGTTGAATGAGATAATGAAGTCCTAGTGGACTATATTGAATATGAAAATGCTACCATCGAGAGATGAGATAGATAAGGTCCCGTATAAGATCATGTCCGGGACATGGCTTCGACACCGAGTTGAGATCTCGTTTAAGACCATATCCAGGATATGGCTTCGGAAATGAATACGAAAATTGTATAAGACCATATCCAGGATATGGCATCGATACTTAATTGAAAATTCATATAAGACCATATCCAGGATATGGCATTGACATTTAGAAGTGACTCCATGTAAGACCACCTCGGGGATGTGGCATTGGTTTCATACCTACATGAATGACGAGAATATGCGTCCTTGACTATCTTTAATGATTAAGGGGATAAGCAGATAACTATAGAAGTAGAAATGAGAATTGTACTAAAGTCACGTGATTGAGTTAAAACGGGTACTCGTGAATGAGTCACGAAAAAATGATTACGAGGTATGGCACGGTATGTGCTAAATAAGGGAAACTGTAAGTAAGTATGGCAAGGAGCCTATGACTTATGTATGGTTAGTCAATTCCATGGATGAATTATATTATGAGCTTATTGTTGCTATTTATTTCCATGCAAACTTACTAAGCTTTATGCTTACCCCTTTCATTGCCCTTTTTCCTTGTAGTATTGCCAAGATAACTCAGGGATCGTGGACGTAGGAGTTCGGGAATCACACTATCGACATCACTTTGGTATAATAATTTAGACTTATTTTGAATATGGCATGTATAGGACTCGAGTATTTTGTTAAGTTGTAATTGTTAGTCAAAGTGTTGGCTATGTAAATTATTAAAGTCATTTTGTAAATGGCCTTATAAGTTAGGCAAATACTTGGCAAATTCTATTGCTTAATGAAGATGAATTTCATGAAGCATATGCCTTTATGTACATCTTGATTCTTTGAGCTCCTAGAGGTACTTATGGGTTATCTTTTATATTGGAATGAGTACTTAGATGTGCCTTTGGGATAGAAGTTGTATTGTTTTAAATAGAAGTATATGTGTGTGCAGCGTAGGGTGGCAAAGGGCTTGGTAAATAGCCTGCTAATCTTCCACATGGGTAGACACACGGGTGTGTGTCTAGACCGTGTGGGAGGCACAACTTGCACATGGGTGTACACCCAGGCCGCGTGAAGTCTGCACTTTGTACTTGGAATCTAAACCGCCACACAGCTGAAGCACACGGACATGTGCATAGACCATGTGGATACGGTAGAATGCCAAGGTTTGGCACACGGGCTAGGCCACGGACGTGTCAAGGCCGTGTGACCTTAGTCAGAATCGACCACGGGTGGGAGACACGGGCATGTCTTAGGGGCACACGGGCGTGTCCCTAGACCAACACGGGCGTGGGGCCCCTGTTTTTTTGAAAAGCTTCTTTAGTTCGTAAAAGTTCCCAGAATAGTTTTGAAACTCTAGGATGTATTTTTAGGGCCTCTTAGGCCAAGTATGAGCAAGTGATGGGTTTAAACGAAATTTTATAACTCTATTCGAGATCTTTAAGCAAGATTTGTTAGGTAATGCCTTAAACCCTGTTCTTGCTTGAATACGGGTAAGGGGTGTTACACACCATTTCCTTTTAACTGTACAGGTAATCCTCAGCCATAGGCGATTTGGTGCTCTAAGGGACTCAGAGGTGGCCACACAACTGCATCTGTTCTACACTTGTTTTTATTTAAATTTAAAGTTTATGTTGGGTTTTGTTTATGTAATAAGGCCATTTATGTTTGTTTAAATTTTTTTAATTGGCCTTTGTTTGCTTATTTTAAACTGTAAGTTTAGGAGAAGGCGAATTTTCAAAATAATTATTGTTTTCAAAGACACGAAATTTAACCATTAGATTTTACAAAAGCTTCTGCGATTTTGAATCAACCCTATAACAAGAGCAGATAATAAGGCAAACGGTTTGACTAAATGATTTGTAAAATAATAATAAGGGTTTTTAAAATTAGAAACGAATTCTTACTAACAAGTCAAATTTTCGAAAGACACTTCAATGTGACACTCCAGATTCAACCATAACATCTAGGCCGAGTTTGGGGTGTTACATGTATACTCTTTACAAAAGTAATTCATTTGTTTTGTCCAATGACTTCGTCATGTGCGTGTTACCCTCATGTGATATCCTTAATTCCTTTGAGTTGAATCCGTTCACTCGATACAATCCTATCTTATCCCATTGACACCATTGTGTCTTCTTAATGATTAATATGATCACTGTCAACAAATAACTGTAATAAATTTCTCATTTGAGAACAAGCAACTCGCAGTCACGTTCCATATTTATCAATCCACATAATGCCAATGAAAGGATATCATTAACTCTTTAATTGAGCTACGAATTCCATTGTTTCTAGTAAATCCATGTCATACACAAGTTATGTATCCAACATACCGACTATAGGCTCGATAATCTTTAGAGCATAAGCTTTCACTTATATCAAAGCACATGAGTTGCATAAGCATGGTCAGTGATTAACTCAAGATTTAGGTAAATCACACCATGAACGTCACAAATGAATTAATTCACAAACGGATTCAAAATTAATTAATCTTGGGTCTAGTCCAATGTATCATTCTACCAATGAATAAATCTATGTCTCTACTCGTAGAGTCAACTGCTCCGATAGCCAAGACTTATCATCTCCCCAATAGGGATTGTAGACGACCTAATAATCTTTCTCAATATTTGAATCAAATACTCACTTTGATTCTTTTACAGGATTACGGACTCATTTAGATTATCTACTAAAGTAAGTCATTTTTCTCACAATGTAAACATTTTTTAGAGTGCCACTTATCTTCAGTTTAAACTTTAGACAATCAATGAGCTAATATTTACTTGTCACAATTTCACTATGCATGCAAAATATAAAAGATAGAAAATGAAAAATGTGAAATTAACTTTATTTATCCATCGTTCAAATAAATAGAAAATGATTACATGTTTACTACAATATGGGCACATTTCCCAACAATCTCCCACTTGCCCTAGTGAAGTAAATGTGTCATGTTTCACATTCTCGTATCCTCGACATGTCTGTTAAAACTCCTAGTTACAAGAGTCTTAGTAAACAAATCCGCAAGGTTATCTTCAGAAGCTACTTTCATCACATCTACAATTCCTTCGGCTATTGCCTCTCGCATCAAGTGATACTTCCAATCAATGTGTTTTGTCCTCTTGTGACTTCTTATTTCCTTGGTATTTGCTACTGCAGCACTATTATCACAATACAGTGTTATAGCTTTTTCTACACCATGACTAACTTCAAGTTCGGTTAAAAACTTTCAAAACCATATTGTTTTTTCGTTGCCTCAAAAGCAGCCACATACTCAGCCTCCATAGTTTTGTCAGCAGTGCAAGTTTCTTTTACACTTCTCCATGCTATGGCTCCACGGCCTAGAAAAAATACATTTCTCGATGTCGATTTCCTTAAATCTTTACAAGTTTGTAAGACTGAGTTTTTTTTCTAAGTCTGTGTATCCAACAGGAGTAAATTCCTCCCCAGAATACACAAGCATATAATCTCTGGTTCTTTTAAGATACCTTAATATATGCTTTATAGCTTGTCAATGCCTGAAACCTAGATTCGCTTGATATTGACTAACCATTCCTATTGCAAAATAGATTTCTGGACATGTGCAAAGCATCACATACATAATATAGCTGTTGATGTCGAGATACAACCAGATATGACTTACAATGAAAAACTGATAAGAATTCTAGCTCGAGAGGTTAAAGAATTGATAAATAAAAATATAGCTTTAGTGAAGGTTCTCTAGCAATGTCATGGAATAGAACGCTACCTGAGAACTGGAAGAAGCTATGAAAGTGCAATACCCGAACCACTTTTCTGGTAATATTTTTAGGGATGAAAATTCCTTTAGGGGGAGAGTTGTAACAGCTCGTTTTTACTGAAATCGAAATAGTGGTTTTGGGACCACAAATCCAACGAATAAAATTTTATTTGTTTTATTTTTTTTATTTTTATGGAATGTTGGTAAGGTTATATAAAAATCTTGTTAAGAAAATTTGACGTTTGCATTTTTCATTAGGTGAAAAGGATTAAATCGTAAAAAGTGCAAAAGTAAAGTTCTAATAGTTAAAGATGTCAAATAGCTATGAAATTTTAATCTAAGGGACTTGGATGGTAATTAGACCAATTAAAGTGATAGTGGATATTTATGGACTTGGTTTTGATGAAATTATTAAAGTTTTTAAAGGTTAAAATGGTAATTAGGTAAATTAAGTTAAAAAAATAAAAGAAAAGAAAGCTATCATCTTTTATTTTTCTCTTGCCCTAACCAAAATTAAGAAGGAGAAGACTCCATGGATGAATGCTTGTTCGGTCAAGCTTGAATTCCTTGCATGGTATTATTCTAAGTCCCGTTTTTAAGTATTTTTATGTTTTTGGGGTAGTTGTAGCTTAATCTAGCTAGCCCGGGGACTAATTTGCAAAATTTTTAAAGATATATGGTTTTTCTGTGAATGTTCTTGCATGATTCTTGATGGTTGATGGTAGATTATGAGTCTTTATGGATGAATAAATAAGTTTTGTAAAGTGATTTGTCATGAAAATGTCATTTAGGGACTTATTTGTAAAAGTAGTAAAATTCATGGTAAAATTGTGAAATAATGGTTTATATAGGTTCATATGGGTTCTTAATGGATTCGTCTAGCATGGAATAGGGATGAAAATGATTAGATTTTAAATTATGAGCTAAGGACTAAATTGTGAAAAGTTAAAATGTTAGAGGTAAAACTATAATTATGCATAAATGTGAATTATGGATTGAACTATATGCTGAGATTGATTGAAATACTTATTTGAATATAATTATTTATTTAGATCAAGATAAATTTTCAACCGGATCTAAATCAAGGAAAGGTGAAAAATCACGGATTAACTCGATAGCATTTCTACGCTCTAGTTGTCAATGTAAGTTCATAGTATTTCAATATGTAAATGACTTTCTACTTGTACATTTTTACATTATAGTTCTGTAATTAAATGCTTATAGTTAATTATTCCCTGAACTGTACATACGTGCCCCTGATTGTACTTCAGTACCTCTGAATTGCACATACATTCCCCTGTTTGTACTTCGGTACCCCCAGAATAGCATATACGTGCCCTTGTTTACACTTCGGTACCCCTGAAATGCACATACATGCCCCTGTTTGTACTTCGGTACCCCTGAATTACACATATGTGCCCTTGTTTATACTTCAGTACCCCTGAATTACACATATGTGCCCCTGCTTATGCTCCAATAACTTTAAATCGAATAAAATATGAGTTGTATTTCAATTGTTGTTAATTTTAATGATATACTATGTTCTTTCTAAGCTTTATAAGCTTATTCATTTTTGTGGATTGTTTTGTAGATCGTTGTTGCTAAATTTTGGACGGATCGAACCTTCAGCTCACACTATCCATCAATGTTAGTAGTTTTTGTGTCCCTTAGGGTAGTGGCATGTATATGTGGCTATATAGGTTGTTTTCATACAATATAACAATATACTAAACTAAGTTGTTAGGTCTTTATTAAGATTTTAAATAGGTATATTTTTTGTACAATTAGAATGGTATGAAATTGAACACTTGTGATTTGTTTTGGCTAGTGAGTGAATTAAGTGCTATGCTAGAAATGGATCAATGTTTACATGTTTTAGTTGTTGATGTTGGACATAATTGTGGTGTCTATGAAGGGCACATTGGTTAGTTGTTTTTAGGACATTAAAATGGTATGTTGTGTTGAGTTACTTGTGGTCTCAATTGTGGTATGCTTTAAGATGATATTGAGTTAGTTGTGTATGTTTTAAATGTGGTAATGCAAATGTTTAGATAAGTATGTTTGATTGTGATTAAGATGTCCTACACGATATATTGGTGGAATGGATTTGGTCATTTGAATTGGTCAATTTAAGCATGTTTTGGTAGGTTTTTGATGACTTGGTCATGAGGGTAAATTGCTCGTAGGTACACATTTGGCTTAGTGATGGAAATGGCTTGATTTTGGCCAATTTCATGTCCACACGGCCTAAGACATGGGTGTGTGTCTCAGCCGTGTGTGACACACGGCCATGTGATACGGTCGTATGTCCCCTGTAAGTTTTAAAGGCATTCAAGTCAAGCAGTTACATAACCTAGCACACGGCTTGGCACATGGGCGTGTGAGGCCATTTCGAGTGTTACACGGCCTGGCACACGGACGTGTGGCTTGGCCATGTAACCCAAATCAAAGAGTTAAACAGGCACAGACATAGGCTGGGACATGGTTGTTTGTCTCTATTTTGATTTGTACATGACCTGAGACATGGGCGTGTGTCTCAGTCGTGTAAGTCACACGGCCGTGTGACCCCTACAGTTCAAATTTTTCAACTTTTTCTTAAATGTTCCAAATGTTTCTAATTTAGTCCCAAATCATTTCTCAAGTGTTTCTAAGGCCTCGAAGGCTCGATTAAGGGACGTTTTGCATGTATATGTATGAATTATGACATGTTTATGTAGAGGTACTAAATGTATGTTTTAAAGTTACGATTTTACAGTAATACTCCATAACTCTATTCAAGCGATAGGTACAGGTTAGGGGTGTTGCATTTAGTGGTATCAGAGATATGATCTAGTCGATTCTAGAACTAACATAGCAAAGTAAGGTTTAGTATATACATGCCACATATACCCTATGATAGTATGATGCTTTTGATCCGTTCTAGCATTTTATTTCCTATAGATTCAAGACGTTATTCAGCTATAGTTAATAAAGCTGAAAGTAATGTTCAAGCTTCGAATCCTGAGGTAAGCAATAGTTCGTCTATTCCATAATCCGTTGGTGATAAGATGAAAAATGTATTTCTTGGAATGATGAACCAATGACTCAAAAAGTTAAAGCAAGAAAATCTTGCAACTCAGCCACCTCCACCCCTGTTGTGCCTCATCTAGCACCCCTGAATACTCTAAACCCTATACCTACAACGGTTACCCGAGTATCTGTAGACAAAATTCAAAAATGTAGAACAGAAGAGTTCGAAGGTATGGTAGATGGTGATCCTTCAAAAGTCGAGTATTGGCTATTGAACACAAAGAGAGTTTTTGCAGAGTTATTATGCACCCCTGAAGATTGCTTGAGGTGTGTGGGTCCTTACTGAAAGATGGGGCGTATCTATGGTGGGATACTTTAAGCACGATGCTATCAGATGATCGGGTTACTTGGGATTTCTTTCAGAATGAATTTAAGAAAAAGTATGTTAGTCAGGTGTTCATTGACTTGAAAAAAGAGTTTCTCAAGTTAAAACAAGGAAACCAAACTGTAGCTGAGTATGAACGTGAATTTGTGTAGTTAAGCAAGTATGCTCATAACATTGTATCAAATGAGGATGAAATGTGTATCAGATTTGAAGATGGGTTCAATAATGAGATCCGTATGGCTGTAGTAGCATCAAAGTTATAGGAATTTGTAGAACTTTTAGAGGGAGCTCAGAAAGTTAAAGAGATTTGTAAAAGTAAACAACAAACAGATTCAAAATTTCAAGATTTTAACAAAATAGGGTCATTCAAACCTGCTTAAACATCTTTGTCAAATAAATTTACAAATGACACCAGTCGATCAGCTGCTCCTTCAAAGATCGTTAGTAGAGAGAAACCAAGGCAAAGCAATTTCCAGTTAGTCAATTCTCCAGTGACAAGTGTTGGAAGTGTAAAAAATGTCGAGAGAATTGTTCTTGTGTGTGATGAATGCAATAAAAGGCATTTTTGTGGGTGTCATTCAAAGTTGGGAGGTTTTTTTCATTGTGGGTCTACTGACCATTTCCTTCGCAACTATCCGAAGAAACAAAATGATTTTGAAAATCAATCAAGCAAGCCTGAAGCAACTTCTCAGAAGGATAGATGATCTGGAAACATTATAAGTGCTACTCTCGGCAGAGGAAAGAATAATGAAATGAATGAACGGTTTGTGAAGCAAGAACACCAGCGATGGCCTATGCAATCCAAGCTCGAGAGGAAGCTGCTGCTCCAGATGTTATTATGGATACTTTTTCTCTCTTTGATATTAATGTATATGCATTGATTGATCCTGGATCAACTCATTCGTATATATGCACTACATTAGTAGAAAAAAGGAAAATACATATTGAATTCACTAAATATACTGTCAAAGTAACAAATTCTCTAGGTCAGTATGTTCTAGTTAATCAGTTATGTAGATCATGTTCACTGAAAATTAGAGGTTACAATTTCCTCGCTTGTTTGATGTTATTACCCTTTGATGAGTTTGATGTGATTCTGGGTATGGACTGGTTGAATCTGCATGATGCTATTGTGAATTGTAGAAGAAAACATATTATGCTAAAATGTCAGGATGGTAAACGGATCTGAATTGAATTAGATAGATTGGATGGTACATCTCATATAATCTCGGCTATGACGGCACAGAAATATGTTTAAAAGGGCTGTGAAGCATATCTCGCTTATATAGTTGCTTCCAGAGTTTCAGAATCAAAATTAGAATCGGTTCCGATTGTATGTGAGTTCCCGAATGTATTTCAAGAGGAATTACCAAGGTTACCACTGACCTTAGAGGTTGAGTTTGCTATTGAATTGGTGTCGGGAACATCCCCGATATCAATAGCTCTATACAGAATAGCACCTACAGAATTGAAAGAATTGAAAGCACAGTTGTAAGAGTTGAAAGATAGGGGTTTTGCTTGGCCCAATTTTTCTCCTTGGGGTGCACCTGTCTTACTTTTTAAGAAAAAGAACGGATCTATGTGATTATATATCGATTATCAACAACTCAACAAGGCAACGATCAAGAATAAGTACCCGTTGCCACGTATTGATGATTTGTTTGACCAGTTGAAAGGTGCAACGATATTCTCAAAGATTGATATTCATTCTGGTTATTATCAGTTGCAAGTTAAAGATTTGGATGTGCCAAAAACCGCATTCAGAACCAGGTATAGACATTATGAGTTTCTTGTGATGCCATTTAGTTTGACTAATGCACCTGCGGTACTTATGGATTTGATGAACAAAATCTTCAGACCGTATTTTGCATTCATCAATGATATTCTGATCTATTCACGAGATGAGACAGAGCATGCCCAGCATTTGAGAATTGTTTTGCAAACTTTACGCGAAAAACAACTGTTCACTGAGTTTAGTAAATGTGAGTTCTGGCTTTGAGAAGTCAGATTTTTGGGACATGTTGCATCGACCGACAGTATTAGAATTGATCTGAACAAAATTTCAGCTATGGTAGATTGGAAGCCTCCGAGAAATGTGTTTGAGGTCAGAAGTTTTCTGGGTTTGGCCAGATATTACAGAAGATTCGTCAAGGGATTCTCGATGATTGCTACACCGTTGACAAGATTTTGGCAAAAAGATGTTAAGTTCGATTGGTCCGAAAATGTCAGCAAAGCTTTAATCAGTTGAAAGCAATGTTAACCAAGGCACCAGTGTTAGCTCAGCTAGAGTCTGGTAAAGAATTTGTGATTTATAGTGATACTTTGTTGAATGGTTTGGGTTGTGTTTCAATGTAAGAGGCAAAGTGATAGCGTATGCTTCTAGACAGTTCAAGCTGCATGAAAAGAATTATATGACTCATGATTTAGAGCTTGCAGCGATTGTATCTACTTTAAAGATTTGGCGACACCATTTATACAGAAAAATGTCTTATCTTCATGGATTATAAAAGCCTAAAGTATTTAATGTCACAAAAAGATCTGAATTGGAGACAACAACGATGTCTCTATTTATTAAAAGATTACGACTTGGTAACTAATTATCATCCGGGAAAGGCTAATGTTGTTGCGGATACTTTGAGTAGAAAGTCTATGTTTGCTCTAAGAGTATTGAACACGCGGTTGACATTGACTAATGATGGTTCAATTTTAGCTGAATTAAAAGCTAGACAGACATTTCTCTAGCAGATTAGTGATGCTTAGAAATGTGATGATATTTTGATAGCTAAACAGAAACAGATTGAGACGACACTTAATTCAGATTGTCATGTGGGTTCAGATAATAGTTTGTACTTCAAAGTAGAATTTGTGTTTCAAAAAAGTCCGGTCTCATTCAGAAAATTTTACAGGAAGCTCACAGTAGTAGTTTGTCAATACATCCTGATAGTAATAAGATGTACGGCAATTTGAAATAGATGGACTGGTCGCCAAGTATGAAACGAGAGATCACTAAGTTCATATCAAAATGTTTCATTTGTTAGCAAGTTAAAGCCGAGCATCAGGTACCTTCTGGTTTGTTACAACCAGTGATGATTCCAGAGTGGAAATGGGAGCGTGTCACGATGGATTTCATATCTAGATTGCCTTTATCACTGAGAAAGAAAGATGTTGGGTGGGTCATTGTTGATTGTTTGACAAAGTCCACGTATTTCATTCCAATGAGTACAGATTTTTCACTCGAGAGATTGGCGGAGCTGTAAGTTGCTGAGATCAATAGATTGCATGATGTGCCACTTTCTGTTATTTCTGAAGGAGATCCATGGTTTACATCTCGGTTCTGCAGCAAATTACATGTAGCTCTAGGTACTTGATTGCATTTCAGCACAGCATTCCATCTACAGACCAATGGTCAATCTAAGTGAGTAATTCAGATACTCGAGGATAAGCTTCAATGTTGTGTTTTAGAGTTCGAACGTAACTGGGAAAGATTTCTACCGTTGGTGGAATTTGCATACAACAACAGTTATCAATCTAGCATTAAAATAGCACCTTACAAAACTTTATATGGTCGAAGGTGTTGAACTCCATTATACTGGACTGAGCTCAGTAAGAAAAAAAATTTCGATGTTCATTCGATACGGGAAATCGAAGAAAAAGTTAAAGTGATACGTGATAGTCTGAAAGTAGCTTCGAATCAGCAGAAGTCTTATGCAGATTTGAAAACAAAAGATATCAAGTTTCAAATCAACGACAAAGTGTTTTTGAAAGTATTGCCCTAGAAGAAACTTGTTCGTTTTGGCCGCAAAGGAAAGCTTAGTTTGCAGTTTATCGAACCGTATGAGATCATAAAAAGAATTGAACTAGTAACTTATAGATTAGCTTTACCGTTGGAGTTCAAAAAGATTCATAATGCATTTCATATATCGATGTTACGATGGCATTGGTCAGATCCTTCACACGTGATTTCACCTGTTGATGTCGAGATACAACCAGATATGACTTACACTGAAAAATCGATCAGAATTCTAGCTGGAGAGGTTAAAGAATTAAGAAATAAAAATATAGCTTTAGGAAAGGTTCTCTAGCAACGTCACAGAATAGAAGAGGCTACCTGGGAACCGGAAGAAGCTATGAAAGTGCAATACCCGAACCTCTTTTCTGGTATGATTTTCCAGGACGAAAATTCTCTTAGGGGGGAGAGTTGTAACAGTTCTCGGCATCATCATCAGCTGTGGCCCTAAACTCTTCGGCCCCATACTTTCAGATTTTATCTACAGGAGGTTTATTCAACCGGATCGGATCTGAAACTTGTGGCACAACGGGTACTTGTGGGGGTGGAGGTTGTTGAGCAACCAGATTCATTCGAACGAACTCTGAAAACCACTCACTCATCATTTGGAAAAAGGCTTGCTTAGCCTCTCCCTGGTGGCTACTATCATTCTACCTAGATGTGGCCGGCGTTGTCCCTTGAGCGAGAGTAGGCGCATTACTCTCTACATCATCAGCAACTGCTCGATCGGGATCCATTTACTATATAACTACATATTTTCAACTATCAAGATTTATCACACTATTGCAATTATATATATGGCATGTATAGCTAGACTCACACACGTTACGTTAGTCCTAGAATCGACTAAACCGTAGCTCTGATACCAATAAAATGTAACACCCTTAAACTGTAATCGTTGTCGAACTAGGGTTAAGAGGCATTACTAATCATTTTCGAACATTTCATATCATTCCACATCCAAACATAGCAATTCAATTTCAATGAGTCCCTTAATGAGGTCTACGAGACCTTAATCACATGTTAGAAAGGGGTCGGGACTAAACCAAACTCATACAAAAATTTTTGAAATTCTAACATTTTTCTAAGTTACAGAGGTCACACACTCGTGTGGGTAGCACACGGCCTCAAACACGCCCGTACGTCCAGGCCGTTACAAAACAGGGCATACATACTGACTTGTTCACACGGCTTGAGACACGCCTGTGTGCCTCCCCTCTGGTTGACACTGACTTGCTCCACACGGCCAGTCACATGTCCGTGTGTCCAGCTCGTGGTCGAGTCTGACTTGTTTCGAAACACAACCACGAAAGACACGATCGAGCCACACGCCAGTGTGCTCAACAATATAGGCAATTTTAGGCCATTTTCAAGGCCAACATGCCACCCACACTTAAGATCAGACCTACAAGCACAAACCAACACCAATTCATCCTCAACTATACCATCTATAACCATACTCAATATCATCTCAAATAAGTCCATCTAAAATCCCGATTTCACATCCTAAATTATACAAAACAAGCATTATGCAATTCATATCATAATTCCACATTTAAACCTCATTTCTCATCAACCAATTTAAGCATGAAACATACCATATTCATCATTTACATAGCTCACACATAATAACCAAAATCATCTAACTTCTAAGCCATGTCACTTGGCAAGGTCCATCATCTCAAAATACACCATATCTACTAGCCTATACATGCCATATACCAAATATGTACATCATTCAAAAGTATCGAAATAGATAGCCGATAGTGTGATTGAGTCGCTGATGATCCCCGGATCTGAGCTAGCTTTAAACACTGTAAAACAGAGAAAACTTTACACTGTAAGCTCTAAAGCTTAGTAAGTTCGTAACATAATACATTTAGTTCAATAATACTATTACAATATACAAAGGCAATCCATCATATAAATCAATTCACAATGACATATACCATACCATCCGTAAATCCATTTACAATTTCATCAACCACATAGGTTCCGTACGTACCTTAGCCAACACTTAGTTATCGATCACACATGCTACTCAATGCCTATTAATTCATTTCGACCAACTTTCATTATCTCTTCGATTCAATCGCACACTTAGTGCCCAAATCATAGCCGAAGCTTAAGCAACATCGCACACTTAGTGTCTTTATATCAAACCGAACTTGACTCGGTATTGCACACACAGTGCCAATCAGTATAGTCGATACTGTC
Organism: Gossypium bickii; assembly: GCA_025503065.1. Lineage (NCBI taxonomy): Eukaryota > Viridiplantae > Streptophyta > Magnoliopsida > Malvales > Malvaceae > Gossypium > Gossypium bickii. Next base: position 24,700,463 of record CP106714.1, on the reverse strand, counting down.
TCTATTTCACACACACAATGCCATTCATTACCATATAAATTCTATATCACACACTTAGTGCCACATTTCTCAATTCCAAATATATAGCATTTCTAATTTAATAATCACAAATTCATACATTTCATAACACATAGATATGAATTACACATTTCGTATTATATTTGAACTTACCTAAAACGTCGAAATACCGAAACTAGCTGATCAATCGAGTACTTTGTCTTTGCCTCGATCTCGATCCGAATCTCTCCTTTCTTGGTCTATACATATTCAAATCCAGCTCATTCAATCACCAATTCATTCAATTTAGTCCAAACACACATATTTAGGCATTTTACAAAATAGCCCTCACATTTTCACATTTTGATTTAGTCCCTACTTCATAAAATCACAAAATACACATAATTTCATTATACCATGCTTAGGCCGAATTCTCCTTATACTCATACAAGCCCATATATTTCATTTATTTAACATTTTAGTCCTCTAATTTTTCATTTTCACAATTTAGCCCAAATTACTCAATTTCATTAAAAATCCAAATACAAACTATGTTAACCCAACACTAAGCTTTCATATTCTACCAACTAACACCACAAAGCTCACATATTCATCAATGGCATATCTCAAAATCACCATCAATTTCAAAAATTTAAGCATGGGTTTGATAATACACTAAGCAACGATCACAAAAACGTAGAAATTATCAAAAACCGAACAAAAACTAACCTTGAATCAAGCCACAAATGTGCCGAATTTACAAAAGCTTTAAACCCTTATTCTTTCTTCAATATTCGATGGAAGAAAAGATGATAATGGCCATCCAATTTTGTTTTCCTTATAATTATAATAATATTAATAATTAATTTCCAATTCTACCCTTAATGAATTAACCATTAAAACATATAATGGTTGTCCATATTAGTCCACTATCAATTATAATGGTATAGTTACCACTTTAGGCCATTACATTCAAAATCCAACCCATTTAAGTACATTAACAATTAGCACACAGCTTTTGCATTTTACGCGATTAAGTCCTTTTTCATAATTCGGCACGCAATCAATAAAATTTTCACACATGCTCAATCACATACTGTAAACACAGAAAACAATATTAAGATATTTTTTTGACCTCATATTTGTGGTCTCGAAACCACTGTTCTGACTAGGGTCTAAACCGGGCTGTTACAGAAATGACTTGATTTTGGCCAATTTTATGTTCACACGACTTAAGACACGGGTGTGTGTCTCATTTGTGTCTGACACACGGCCATGCGACACAGCCATGTGGCCCCTATAGGTTTTTAAGACATTCAAGTAAGGTAGTTACAAGGCCTAGCACACGGCCTGGCACACGGGCGTGTGGCTTGGTCGTGTGACCTAACTCAGAGAGTTACAAAGGCACGGACACGAGCTGGGACACAACCGTATGTCCCTATTTCGATTGTTACACGGGCATGTGTCCCAGCCGTGTGAGTCACACAGCCTAGCCACACTGCCCTGTGACCCCTACAGTTCAATTTTTCCAACTTTTTCTTAAATGTTCCAAATGTTTCTAATTTAGTCTTGAATCATTTCTAAAGTGTTTCTAAGGCCTCCAGGGCTCGATTAAGGGACATTATGCATGTATATGTATGATTTATGCCATGTTTATGTAGAGGTACTAAATATATGTTTTAAAGTTACAGTTTTACAGTAATGCTTTAATACCCTATTTAGGCGATAGATACAGGTTAGGGGTGTTTCAACCAGAGAAAAGGTCTCAACATAATCGATGCCTTCTTTCTGTGTGTGGTCTTTCCCTACAAGTCTAGCTTTGTGTGTTTCCACTTTCCCTTCCGTATTTCTCTTCTTCTTGTAGATCCACTTACACCCTATAGGTTTAATCCTAATTGGTAAGTCTACAAGTTCCCACATCGTAGTGAATTTCATAGAATTCATCTCGACATCCATGGAATGTTTCTAGAGCTAGGAATCAACGTCCTCCATAGCCTCTTCGTAAGTGAGTGGATCATTATCCTCATGATTGGCTTCCATATAATAAATATTACCATCATAGATGAAGAAGTCCAGTTTCTTAGAAACTCTCCCACTACGACAGATTCCCCTATCCTGTTGGTCATTTGTAGGTTTTTCTATAACTTTCTCGAGAATTAAACTTGGTGATTATTCTACCACTCCCGAAAGTTCCTCGAGCACCACTTTACTTTGAGGTTTAAAGTTATCCATGTAGCTTTCCTTAAGGAAAGTAGCACGAGTAGAAACTTTAATCGTATTATCTTTTAGAATGTAGAATAATCCACTTTTTGTTCCTTTTAGATATCCTACAAACATGCACAATTTTGTTCTTGAATCCAACTTTTTTGCATCCTTATCCAAAATGTGTACTGAACAACCCCATATTCTAAAGTGATTTAGAGTCGGTCTCTTTCCATGCCATAGTTCATAAGGTGTCTTACAAGAAGACCTGGTTGGCACATCATTTAGAATATAGCAAGCCGTTTGTATCACATATCCCCAGAAAGAAGTGGGAAGTTGTGAATAGCTTGACATTGAAAAAACCATGTCAAGCAAGGTTTTATTCCTTTTCTCAGCTACGTCGCTCTGCTATTAAGTGCCCGGCGCAGTCAATTGGGATAAAATCTCATTCTCTATGAGGTATCCTAAGAACTCATCGGAAAAATATTCCCCACCTTAGTTAGATTGAAAATTCTTTATGGATAAATCTAATTACTTTTCCATTGCCGCATGACACTCTCAAAATTTATCAAAGATTTTACTTTTTTTGTGCATTAGATACACATATTCATATCGAGAATAGTTTTCGATAAAAGTCACGTACTAATTGTAATCTCCTCAGGCGCTGATGCTCATGAGACCACATACATCAGTGTGTACAAGTTCTAAAGGTTGGTTGGCCCTTGTACCTTTCGCATTAAAAGACCTCTTAGTCATTTTACCTTCTAAACAAGATTCACATTGTGGAAGACTAACTTCCTTAAGCATACTTAAGGGACCATATTTCACGAGTCTAGTTAATTTTTTCTTGGTTAATATGACCAAGTCTTAAATGCCATAGGTACCCCTCATTAGAGTGAGAAGTTTTAAGTTTTTTATTCACTATTTCAGTTTGAAGCATCGAGTAGTTATTTGGTTTAATAAAGTAGAGATTGTTTTCCATCCATCCATTACAGATTAAAGAATGATTTTTGTGAACAACAATCCCTTTATTGAATGTCACGGTATAACCGTCATAAAATAAACATGCTATACAAATTAAATTTCTCTTAAAATAAGGTATATAAAACACGTTCTTTAAAATAATCTTCCTAAAATTATCAAAGTGTAAAATAACTTCTCCCACTGCTTCAGCTGAAACATAGCTCCCATCTCCAATCCGCAATGAGAGGCTCCTGTCACGCAGGCTTCTTGTTTCGCTAAACCCCTATAAAGAAACACATACATGGTTAGTGGCTTCAAAATCAATAACCCAATTTTTAATTGATTTTTCCACTAAGCAAGCTTCAACCACAAAGAGTTTCATACCTTTTCCCTTTTCGGCTAGGTAATCCAAATACTCCTTGCAATTTGATTTTAAACTCTTTTTTCTATTGCAGAAGAAACATTTAATCTTTATAGGATATTTTGATTTCTTAGCCTTCTTCCTATCTACACGAGGTGGAACTGAAGACTTAGACAGCTTCTTATTTCCCTTAGCTTTTTGTTTCCCCTTAGAGGATGAAGGACCAGCAGCTAAGTTTGCCTCATGTTTCTCCTGAACCGGTTTACCACTATTCAGCATCAACTCGTAGGATTATAATTCCTTCATGAGCTGAGTTAAGGTAAGTGTCTTGTTCCCAAAGTTCATAAGCGGCCTTAAAACCAACAAACTCCTTGGTTAACTATTTCAATTTGAGTGTTCACATTTAGTTCACCCTCATTGTCCTTCGCTTCCACAAAGAATCTCATAAGCTTAAGCATATGTTCTTTAACCGAAGTGTTAGTTTTTATTGAGAATTCATCAAATTTGTAATAGCAGATTGTCGAGCCAATGTGACTTAACCTCCGAGCAAAACTTCCAAATTATTCATGATCTATTTGGCAACACAAAAATTCTCGTGTTGCTTTTGAAACACACTACTCATGCTCGCTAACATATAACATAGAGAAATTGATTCAGAATCTCTCCAGCGATTTCTCACTTTAGGCTGAACTTTACGAGGGCACGTTTCGTCAAAAATGAATTTGTGTTTATCACAGCTAAGAACTATCAGCAAGTTCCGTTTCCAAATTTGAAGTTATCCCCATTTAATTTATTCTTATTAAGAATGCTAATAAGAGGAGTAGAAGACATATTTGAACTGGAAAAATAAAGATTTCACTAATTATTATCTTTGTATTAAGAAAATATTTTTCATTTTAGCAACATATCGAGAATGCAATATGATGCATGCATCTTGTATTAAAACCTTGAAAAAGAATTCGTTACTACACGAACTAACTATCTTTAACGTTTGGTCATCATCAACCATGTCGCCTTGAGGTCTCATGATTAACTAGTAAGAACATGGATTACATCCAACCAATTCGTAAATCTTAATTCTCAAGACTCTACACGAACTAACTATCTTTAACGTTTGGTCATCATCTCTAGCTTAAATATCATTTCTTGGGAAACTATTTAATAAGAGATGATCTTGAGTGTGTAACCATTGACTCAACACCCATCATGGACAAGCTTTCATTTGTGAGTTATCTTGGGACAATCTCTCTGAATGTCATACATGACTAGTTGCCCTTAAAAGTAAATCTTATCTAGTGAGCCTACATGACCTTCTCCCACTCAATATTTTAAAAACATGTAAGTTTTTTTATCCAAAATTTCAAGAATGATCATACAATAGTCTTAGTGGCATTCTTACCTAATCTAAATGACACACTTCCAATATATGCATGGCATGCTATGGCAATTTTATATTATTCACATTCATTTGCAAGAATCAATCAATCATAAAAACAAACAATTTTGATTCTCCACAGTTTTTCTTTTAAGGGAAAAATCGAAGAAGTGATGTCAACCATACACTAGGTAGGGTCCTAGGAAAGGGATGTGAGTCAAATTTGACAGCTTAAAAACCAAGTCTTTCTTAGCCAGAGCCAATCCTAGACATGCACCTTCTCATTACCACACTTCTCACAGTTATCAATAACCTAAAGAAGTGAATATAATAATACAACACATGTGTTTTCTCATTACCACACTTCTTATTTTTAATCGATCAACTGTAGATCATCTCAGATATATATCACAATTATAACATTACATAATATAAATATTATAAATAATTATAAAACAGATACATAATGAGATAGATAATTAAAATAAAATTGTCAGCCAAGGTTCCAATGGTTCTATTTCTAGAAAATAAATGGAAAAATAAAATTACATAATTTTTCACCACAAGGCATTCATTGGGTCTTCAACTGCCATTACATCTTTTCCTCGTCATGGACTCCTTTTGGAAAAATCATATTTAAGTCCTATATCCATTTCCGACTCATAAGAATTCTATGAATTTAAAAAAATATAGCCCTACGTGGAGATGATAGTCCACGGTCTATTTCCTAATAACCACGACCTCAGCAAAAAATAATTATATAACAAATATATAATATCGCATCCATTCTCATATATAACTCAAAACATGCATTTTATATAATCAAATTATTGAAGAAGAAGATAAATTTATTTTGATTATCTGTTTATACTTATAGATAGAACACAACTTGGCTCTGATACCAATTGTTAGAAAAAATAAGTTTGGAAAATATAGTGAAAAATAAATTTAGGGAAAAACTAAAGTTTAAAAAAATTCCAAAATAAGATCTTGGTTGTGATATATAAAGTAATAAACACTTAATCAAAATTGTACTTTTTCGATTCATCTAGGATGAGTGCTTCGACCGAGTAGTCTTCTCTACTATCCTCAAGCTCACATCTGTCGAGTGTGAGCTTGCTGCGAATCAAAAAAAAATTCACAAAAATTAACAGTGAGGTATTTTTGAAATTTCTCTAAACTTTTGGGTCAAGTTGTAAATCAAAAAAATGTATTTAAAGATTTTCTAGAATAATCTCTTCAGAGAAATTTCTCTCTACAACTTTCCATTGAATTCAGTGTGGTAAATAATGACTCAAGGCTCTCTTTATATATGGAGAGTTTAGAGGTTCAACTATAATTAAACTTAATCACTTTAATATTAAATTTTATTAAAATAATATAATGTTTATCTACAAGATAAACATTAAATTAAATTTAATATTAAGATAATCATTTTAATATTAAATTAATAAAATACTATTAAGATAAGTATTAAATTTAATTTAATATTGACCTACTAAAATAATATTATTTTTGGAATAATTTAATCTAAAATTAAATTCTATGGTAGAGTCCCCGTAGGAGTGTAACCTTCCACTACTCAACCACTGATGACCAATCATCGTCGACCACCGAACAACTGCCAATCACGGCTGGCACTTTGCGTCCGGTGATGCGCAGTGCAACACCCTTACAGCACCCCGAGCTGATTCGGCTGCTATCAGTTTGGTTCGGGTCAATGACGACCCGACCGGTCCGATCTAGTCACCAGTTGGACCGTCGGCGTGATTTCACATACCAAGCTCAACTCAACCAATTTTTAGGTATTGGTCTCAATTTTGGGCTCCTGTGCCTAATTTACGATCTCAGGTCTAACTTTCAAGTTCAATTACCCATTGGGCCAATTGTCTGACTTGAAAATTAATTTCCAAAAATATCATATTAATTTTAATTGATTTGATTAATTTAATTTTACTTGATCAAAATTAAATTTTCCAAAAATCACTTAGATTTTTCAAATTAATTTTTCAAGAAAATTCTTTAATCAAATTCTCTAGTTGAACAATTCTTTTTAATTCCACATCGAATAAATTGACTCAATTAAATTATTTCCAAAGTCGTAGAATTTTTTTCTAATTCAAATACAGTCCAATCAAGCTTTTGTTGAGCTAACGAATGGACCAACCGGACATATACAATTAGGCTTTAATGATTGCAATTATGTCCAGAAGCATCATTTTGATAATTCATAATTACTTAATCATGGAGTCAGTCCGCAAGAAGTACCAGGATTGAAAACTTCTTAATGTATACTCTTTACAAAAGCAATTCATCTAACTATTCTGTCCAATAACCTCATCATATGTGTGTTACCCTTATATGATATCCTTGATTCCTTTGAGTCCAATCCGTTCACTCAATACAATCCTATTTTATCTCATTGTCACCATTGTGTCTTCTTAGTGCTTAATATGATCACTGTCAACAAATGACTGTGATAAATTGCTCATTTGAGAACAAGCAATCCGCGGCCACATTCCATATTTATCAATCCACACAATGACAATGAAAGGATATCATTAACTCTTTAATTGAGCTATGAATTCCATTATTGCTAGTAAAGCCATGTCATACACAAGTTATGTATCCAGCATACTGGCTATGGGCTTGATAATCTTTAGAGCATAAGTCTCCACTTATATCAGAGCACATGAGTTGCATACGCATGGTTAGTGACTAATTCAGAATTTAGGTAACTCACACCATGAACGTCACAAGTGAATTAATTAACAAACGAATTCAGATTTAATTAATCTTGGGTTTAGTCTAATGTATCATTCTACCAATGAATATATATATATGTCTCTACTCGTGGAGTCAACTGCTCTGATAGCCAAGACTAGTCATTTTCCCAATGGGGATTATAGACGACATAATAATCCTTATCAGTATTTGAATCAAATGCTCACTTTGATTCTTTTACGGGATTATGGGCTCATTTAGATTATCTACTGAAGTAAGTCATCTTTCTCACAATGTAAACTTTCTTTACAATGCCACTTATCTTCAGTTTGAACTTTAGACAATCAATAAGCTAATATTTGCTTGTCACAATTTCACTAAGCGTGCAAAATATAAAAGACAAAAAATACAAAAGACATAATAGTGAAATGTGAAATTAACTTTATTTATTTGTTCATCTTTTAAATAAATAGAAAATAGTTACATGTTTACTATAATATGGGCACATTTCCCAACAGGTAAGGAGTCAACGATGGCCCAAACGTGAAGAAAACATCACCTAGAAGGGGGTATCGTGATACCTCTAACAGTGTTAAGATTAGGAGAATAGAGGTCATCTATAGTGGGACCGCAATATCCGACCATGGGTATCGTGATACTGAGAACATCAAGATTCCTAATCTCAATACTGTTATAGGTATCGCAATACCTAAGCCTGATGAGTGAAAAAAACTGAAAGGGTAATTTTATGTCCAAACAAGCTTATGTCTTCTTTTTTCTTAAGGGCAAAATGATCAATGTTAGGTTAAATGTTAGTAGGTTATAAAAAACACTTTATAAGCCTTTGAACTTGGATTTTGTTGGCTGAGAGTTTCCTTTAGTTTTTTTATAGTTTTAGGGTTAGGTTTTCTTTTTATTTTTAGTTTAGGTTTTCTCTTTTCTTTTTAGAGTAGATTTTATTCTTGTAGTTTTCTTTCTTCTTTCTTGTAAAAGACTTTGTAAATGAAGATAGATGAAGCTTTTTATGTGCCATTGGTTCCATATCTGAATAAGCATTTCTTATCCTTATCTCTATATTGTGCTTATTAATTATTCGAGATCCACAACATTGTATAAATATATTTGTTTTTTATTGAGTTTATTCATAATCATAGTTATCAGTCCAGTAATAAGAAGGTATTGTACCAAATACTGTATGGAAGAAAGAGTAGAACTCTCATTTGTTGGACAAAACTAAGTAAGAGTAAGATAGTAGGGCCAAATTTATCAGAGAAACAAAAGGAAAAATGAAATTGATCAAAAATCATTTAAAGGTAGCTTTTGATACACAAAAATTCTCATTAGATCTTAAAAGAAAAGATATTGGATACAGTGTGGAAAAGATAAATGAATTTCTTTAGTGAAAGTGTTATGGAGATGTCATAATGCGAAAGTCAGTTAAATTTCGAGGATGAAATTTCTTTTAAGAGAGGGCAGAAATGTAACATCCTTAAAATTCATTATGGTAGGAATAGTGCTAATACTAGACGACGTGTTAGAATTTTCGAAGGAAATAAAATAGGAATTATTAGTGTTAGTAAAGAAGGCAATTCGATACCGAAAGAAACTGAAAAGACTTGTGTATTGAGAGAAATAAGTTCGAAGTATTGACTAAATTATAAAGAAGTGAAAAGTATGGGGTTAAAGTGAGAATATTCAAAAGTTGAAAGGCTAAAGTGTTACTTTAAAAAGTTGAAGGATCAATAATGCAAATATCTCAAAATTTCTTGTGATACAAAATTTGTAAATAAGGAATAAATTGAATAAGTGGAAAAATATAAGGGACTAAACCACAATTTAATAAAATAATGTGATGATTCAAGGGAGAAATTGTAGAAAATGTTAAGGGTAGAATAGCCATTTCTCAAATAGGATAAATATCATGATAATTATAAGCTAGGTGTTAATTTTTTATTAGATGAAATTATTTAATATTATTTTAATAATACTTTATTAATATAATTTATTAATAATTTATTTATTTATAACTAATATAAAAGAAAGGAAAAATGAAGTTCTTCATTTTTCATACTTTCAACGTGTTTGAAAAAGGAGAAGAGTGAAACTTTGTTTTTCTTGCAAATTAGTCATTTTTCATCAATTCTACCATTTTCACTCAAAAATCTTGATAATCTCCATAGCCACCAAAAAGGAAAAGTGAAGTAAAGATCCTAGAGAGTTAGACTATCATCTTGGAAGGAAGAAATTGGAGTTGGAAGTGAAAGAAGTTGAGAAGAAAGTGAAGAGATTAAAGAAATAAGAAATTCGGGTATATTCATGTTTAATTGAAGTAGGGCATAAGAAAATGATTTATAACATGAGTTTTGATTATGTATTTGATGTGTTCATGGAGTAGAAATAGAGAAGAAATGATGAAAACGTAGAAAACAAAGTGAAGGTGGTGATAAAAGTGAGAAGGAAGAGAATTAAAACAAAATTAGTGAAATTCTACAAAATAGAGGTAAGTAGATCAAGAATCTTACCTTACTCAATTAAAGTATGCATGAATTTTATTTAATTTGTTATACTAAAATTCTTAATATTTAATTTTATATATATATGTGGAAATGTTAATATTTATTATGAAATAAATTAAAAAGAAATGAATATGAGTTTTGTCTTAACAACAAAGTGAATAGACTAAGTGTAGTGAAATCAAAATGATAAGGACTAAATTGAAAAGTATACAAAAGTTTATGTGTAAATTGAAATAATATGATAAAAAGCTTAAATGAAATTTAAGTGTTAGTGAATTAATTACAAAGTGATATGTAAGTGAATTTCTAATGATACTCGAATTTCATATTGAAAAGGACCAAAATGTAAAGTGAACAAAAATGACGAAGTGTACTAAGATTTTGAAATAACACATTCAGGTGTAGTGATATATAGAAGTCAAGTGAATACCAAGTGAGAATATGGTGATTAATGAAAATATATGGTAATAGGGACTAAATTGAAAAAATTATAAAGTGAAGTGAAATTTATGCAAAGAAGAATAGATAGAAAAATGACCAAAATTTTATATGTGTAATTAGATATTAATAGATAATTTTAATGAAGTATTTATGGTAGTAGGTTTCAATGCAAAGTGAAATTGAAGTGACATGTTAGTGAACATTTAATTTTGTGAAATTAGTGATTAAGTTGCAAATGTGTGAAAGAGACATGTGAAATTTAACAATACTTTGAAAGTGGATATAGAATATTACGAGCCAGTGTATTATATATTTCATGTGCCAAAGAAATACTACTATAGTGTTTATTGAATTTTTATAATAAGGATCGAAGTGAAAAGAATTCAAAAGTATATAAGTTATGTTCTTAAATGTATATGTGAAAATAATTCTGTTATATTTGCCCACGTAGACAAGATATGAACTAGTAAGATATAGATACCATGTCATTAAAGAAACTTTTAGCGCGTTTTCTATTCTGTTAATGCACTTCAGTAACACAATGTTCTAATAAAGCACTTTGGTGTTGTTCCATTTTGATATTGCACTTCAGTGCCACACTGTTATGTTATTGTATCTCGGGTGCAACTTTATATTATTTTTGTATATCTTACATGTTCTATTAAGTCTATATTAGGTATTTATTAAATAAAAAAGAAAAAATAAAATAATGATTAATATGACATATTTACGTGCAAGGCAAAGGAAATGGTAGTGAATTAAACTATATTGAATAAAATATAATAAGAAATTTTAATGTTATTAAATTTTGAATTATATAATATAATATTCATGTACATTATTTATACTTAATTAAAGAAAAGGTAAAATTAAATGTTGTTGTATCTTGAAACTAATTAACAACTTCAACAGACATAACTAACTCAATCAAGCCTCAATCTATACACATGTGTTAAATGTGCAACATGTGTTGAATGTTATCAGCATACTCCAACATAAGGTAAGTATCATAAATATTAGATTAACTAGAGAATACTATCTTCTCTCACTCTTGTTAAGTTTTTCATTATTTTCATAAAAGGAGTTTCTTCATTTGAAATTTTGAAAAGAAATCATAAGAAATAGATTACATTTTTAAAGTTATTTATATATAATAATATAGTATATATTATAAAAATGAGAGAAATAATAATAATGTTTAAAGAAAGGAGATATAGGTTTGAAATAAGCCAACGGCTTCCTCACCTTTGCAAATGAACATCAGTGATTCCAATACTATTCTAATTATAAGGTTGTTTCGAAATGCCAATTGTTTCAAACATTTTAAAATAAAACATTGTGTTGATGTAGTGTACTAAATTATATTATGGGTTATATATGCATTAAATATTTTATATATAAAAATATTAATTAAATATTAATTATGTTTTAACTTAATTGGTATTGACATTATTGTTAGTGCAGGAGGACGTGTAGTTGAGCATGTTAAAGTGAGCTATATTATGCTCAAATTTAAAATTTAATCTTTATATTTTAATTTTGACATAATTTGATACCTCAATCTTTAAAATGCCATTAATTAATTTAAATATTTTATTCCAATTAAATTGATAATGTTAATTTTTAAAATTTGTTAACACCATTAAAATTTTCTATTAATTTCAAGTATATTACAATGTCTTTTTTTGTTATGTGGACATCAAATAAAGTTTTTTTTTAAAATTTTAAAATAACACACCAATAAATTAATGAAAGAAAATAAATAAACGTGAATTTAAATTCAAAAATAAAAGAAATAAAATTCCAAACATAAGAAGTACAAAAATTTTAAAGATATTTGAACTTTTAAATTTAATTTAATCAATAAATAACGAAACGCGGAATGTGATTGGAAACCATACTGGCAAATTGTAAAAAGAATGCCGCCCACGTAGCTTATGAGGAAGGGAACAAAACGTTTTGGCCCATCAAATGATTCAACGGCCACGATTTACAAGATAAAAACTGCGCGCGCTTTAACGGTCTCACCTTATCTATACACCTCGTAGAGCGTATAGTATTTTAATTTTAATTTTAATTTTTCTGGCAAGCGCCGGAAAGTCAAAACTATCCTCAGGACTTACTTCAGCTTCTTCGTTTTTTATCGTATCCCCCCACTTTTCCAAACACTCCCAAATTCCCCAAATTACATCTCAACGAATCCCTCTGATTATTCTTTTACAACCGTTTCTATCCAAATGGCTCTCCCTGAAACAGCCGATTTCGCCCGGAATTTCTCTGTTTTGGTCAGAGTCCAAGGCCCAGTAAGCCCATTAACCTTTGCAATTTGCAGCTTTTTTTTAAAAAAAAATGGATGTTTATTAAATTTATTTATTTTTAATTAAAAATTTGTGTAGGATCCAAAGGGTCTGAAGATGAGGAATCATGCCTTCCACCAATACCAGTAAGTTAAATTTTTGTCTTGTGTTTGGTTTCCAATTTTTTGATTTAATTCTTTTTTTTTAATTATGGGTATTTTAGTTCTGGCAAAACGACATTGTCAGCTTCGGGCATGCTATTACCTGACACCGTTTACAACACTGAAGTGGTTAAGTGCATTTGGGACAATGATAGTGGTCAGAATTTGATGTTGGTTATGACAGTTGCTTCTCTCGTTGAGCCTTTTCTTACAATTCAACATAGGGAAAACCTTTCTCAGGTAGTAATGTTGACCTTTTTTTTTGGGGTTTAATTGCTGAGTTTGTTGGGATTTTGAGTTTATATTGTGCTACTCTTTGTTTCGATGCAGGGTCTACCTGAGTTGATTCCTGGTGCTCAGATTGATATTATGGTCGAGGTATAAGATAGGCAATGCCTGTTGATTAACTTGGAATGAGTTAAGTGTAATGAGAATAGTGTTATTTTCATAGGAAAATATGGGCGCAGATTCAGATGGAGGAGGTTGTCGCTGGTTTACTGCACGGCTACTGAAAATGGTGAGCATTTATAAGTTGTTAGTATGGCTACTTATGGATTTAAATGCTATAAGAACACTTTAATGAACTGTAATATTAGGTTATACTTTGTTGCACTTGAGAAATTGACTGCATATGGACTATATGATATTGATTGATGAATGGATTTTGAAGGTTGATGTTCCCATATCATCCCTTGCACTTCAATCCCTTGTCGAAGCTTCTTCTGGCTCACAAGAGCAAGGATGGGAGTTTGGTTGGTCATTGGCTTCAACTCATCAGCCTTCAGTGGACGGTACTAAGACACAGGCGAGTATGAAACAAACTACTCATTTGTCGTCCTTGCAAAAATAAAATTAAAAAACTCCTTAATTTACCCTTGTTGGAGATCATCAGTGACCAGTTGTACATAACCATAGATCCTGGATTTTTTTTTTCTGTGATCATGCTTGAGGAAGTTGTTTTTCCTTCATTTACCCTTGTTGGAGATCCAACAAGATCTGATGTTTTAACTTTATTTCAGATAGAGTATGATAACAAACTTTTAATGGAGCGTCAGAGGCTAGTGATGGGGAAATCAAGCAATCCTAGTCTAATGGCCAGGTCAACAACTAGAATTGCTATCCTTGGAGTTAATTTGCATTTAAATGTAAGCTTTTCTTCACTTTTTGCTCTTTTCTTTTAGTTAATATTTACTTTCAATAGTAACTGAAGCAGAAAATGTACTGTTTTGAGATTTTATGGTTTGTATAGTTATTTTTGCATGCTTTGGTTCTTAACCTCGATGTTGTGGATTATCATGAATCAGGGCCTACCAAAAATTGGAATATCACCTCTGAATAAAAGGGGAGAGTTTCTTCTGGCAATGGGATCTCCATTTGGCATCCTCTCTCCCTTGCACTTCTTTAACAGGTAATGCTTCCTCCTATGTAAATATCTTTTACGCTTTAATAAGTTAACATTGATAATAACCAACTTGTTTGCCAAAATTAGTTTTCATTAGTCCAAATACTTGGATCACTGACAGTGATCCTTGTGGAACATGAAATGAACTAATCTTTTATTGGTATTTAACTTTTACTATCAAACTATCCGAGTATAGTTCTTTACTCTCTTCTCACCATGGTATATTATTAATTATTTTGCTTGCTTACGTTCTTCGGGAGTTCTACTGTTTGACTAATGTAGCCACTTGAATCAGCATGTCAGTGGGATCTGTTGCCAACTGCTATCCACCTAAATCATCTGACAGAGCATTGCTAATGGCTGACATTCGATGTCTTCCTGGTCAGGATTTTCCCATGCTTTGTTACCTTTACTTTTTCTTTTAAAAAAAATTACCTCGAACTCCTAATTATGATTTGCTATCAAATTGGCCAGGAATGGAGGGTGGTCCAGTTTTTGGTGATCAGGGCATGCTGGTTGGTATCTTGACCAGACCTTTGAGGCAAAAGACCAGTGATGCTGAGGTTCAGGTAACTTGCACATGGTTGGCTTATCCATATTCTTTAAGCTTTGTCATAGTAAATTCTTCACAACAAGTTGTAGCCTTGGGTAACAGTTGGTGATTCCATGGGATGCCATTGCAAGTGCTTGCAGTGACTTGCTGCTGAAGGAGCCACAAATTGAAGAAAAGGGGATTCACATCAACAAGGGAAACTTAAATACTGTAGGAAATGGATTATTGTCTAACAGAAATGGAACAAATGGACACTGCTGTTACAATCATGACCATTTTAACTCACCTTGCTCTTCACTATTACCAATTGAGAAGGCAATGACTTCCATATGTCTTATTACCATTGACGATGGTGTATGGGCATCAGGTGTTGTGCTCAATGATCAGGGGCTAATACTCACAAATGCTCACCTGTTGGAACCGTGGCGATTTGGGAAAACAGCTGTAAGAAGTAGTTCAAAAAAAGAAGCACCATTCTTCCTACCTGAAGAATCTGCATTTTCTGAGGAGAAAGGATATAAGAGGTACCAGAAAAGTTGCATTGGACCATTTCCACTGGCTGATCAGCAGAAAGGGTACAAGTTGAAGTCAGTTTTCCATGGTCATAGAAGCATACGTGTTCGACTTGATCATCTGGACCCTTGGATTTGGTGTGAGGCGAAGGTAGTATATATTTGCAAGGGACCTTTGGATGTTGCTCTGCTCCAAGTTGATTGTATTCCTGATAAGCTTACCGCTGTTATGGTGGATTTTAGTCAGCCATCATTAGGATCAAAGGCATATGTTATTGGACATGGACTACTGGCACCAAGATGTGGTAAAGCTCTTCCCTATTTATCTATTTGTTTGTGGTTGTTTCAATACATTTGAAATGAGATAATTCTGTTGTGTTTACATTACTCTTCACTTTACCCTTTTTCATTGTACGACTTGGACTTTATAAGTGGTTCTGTGAACGTTCACATCTGAAGTTTCCAATCTTAGCATCAAAGCCATCTGTTGTGTAGTTTCAAACAAGGTCATTTGGATCTCTGTTAGAGAACTTTTTTTTTTTAAAGGTGTTGGTTAGAGTGCTTAAAACTACTCATTTTCCAAATAAGGTCAAAGTATGCTGTTTCAAGTATGCATTAGCTTACATTGTCCACTGACCCTGTATCTCCTAAAATTTCTTATCGATCCCTGATCGACTGCATTTTTTTTTTTTTTTTTTTTTTTTTTTTTTTTTTTTTTTTTTTTTGCTATGATGCATAGGAGCATCAAATTTTCTTAATGCTACAATGTTGAGGGACTGAGTCCCCTGGGATTGTTTCTTGTGTACTTTCATCTGAATAAACTGTTTATCTATACTTTTTGTAATCTCTTATTTTCTTAAATTCAGAGTCTTTTATCCTTATTTAATTTGCAGGCTTCTCCCCTTCTGTTTGCTCTGGGGTGGTTGCAAAAGTTGTGAAAGCAGAGATGCCCTCGTATTACAAATCTTTATTGCCAGGGGTTTCACAATTTCCTGCAATGCTTGAAACAACCGCTGCTGTTCATCCCGGTGGAAGTGGCGGTGCTGTCGTCAATTCAGATGGTCGTTTGATTGGACTTGTTACAAGGTATGGTGGATAACAATTGAGCAAAAATAGGTTTAATCTCATACTGGTTTGACATAGTTGGAAATGCTCTTTTTGACGTCACGTTGGTTGTCAGAAATGCTGTTTTGCATTTTCTTGTCGCTACTGTTTTTGTGGTCTGAGGGATGGAGTACTTGTTTGATGCTTCGTGTTTATACAAGATTGTGACATCATTTTATTGTGTGTTTCTGTTCGACTAATCCACATTTTTTGTTGTTTTTTTTTCTTCTCATGTCTGTTGTTAAGCTTGTCGGTGCTGGCTGATCAAATGGTTTTTAATGAGTTATGTTCTTGATACAGCAATGCCAGGCACGGTGGAGGAACAGTTATACCACATTTGAACTTCAGCATTCCGAGCGCAGTTTTGATGCCTATCTTTCAGTTTGTGAGAGGTTGGTTAATTAGGATTGCGATGGTTACCATGTTTTATGTTATTCTCCTTATACGGCTGATAAATTTAGTATTGGTTATGTAAATCCTTCTTTTCTTAAATTTATGAATTCCTTTCGTTTTTTATCCACAGACATGAAGGACTTTTCTCCTCTGCAAAATCTTGACAAACCAAACGAACTCCTTTCGTCAGTATGGGCATTGATGCCTCCATTATCTCCAAAGCCAGGGCCTCCACTTAATCTTCCCCAGCCGATACTAGAAGATAACAACAACAAAGAGGGGAAAGGTTCTCGGTTTGCTAAATTCATAGCCGAAAAGAATGAACTGTTGAAGAGATCAGCTCAATTTGGTAAAGTGGAAGGACTCCCTAATCCGATTCTTCCTAGTAAGTTATGACCTTTGCTATATTTCTTGTGCTATATATATATGTATATATATATATTATATTGAAAAAGATCATCCCCCGGAATATGCTGAACCAAGTTTCAAAACACCCTTGTTATGATGACTCGGGTCTTGCCGGAGTTAGCTCACAGATCATATAAACAATGGGTTTTGGGGGAAGTATTAAGGAGTCCCCTCTCATTTGTAATTACATTTCTCAACTTTACTAAAATGAAATCAAATTCCAAATGTCATTTCTTCCTGCATCCGACAAGGAAGAATGTTGTTGAACTAGGTTCTGCCTGACCCAACAAAGTTTCCCAGGAATTGTTATGGCCTCCTCTCGGCTCCATTTCATTTGTCTCTACTGCTTGTGTCGAGCTCGACTTCAAACTGCTCAAACTGGTTTGAGTAAACTCAATTAAGCCTTTTTTACTTGGTAAAAAATCTTCGTGTTCAAATTTGAATTGATATTTCTTAATACTAATTAAAAAATAAAAGCGCTTGATTAGTACTCATATTCGATTCATTTGATAGCTTCGATTGAATTACTAGCATGGTATTATTATTTTCACAATTTTATTGTTGGATTTTGGGTGTGCTTGGCTAAGTGAAAAAGTGAAAGAATGGAAGGAGCTGGAGTGTGTTTGATTGGAAAGTAAAGTGAGAAGAAAGAAAATAAGATGGGCGATCATTTTCTGTCTTAATGCCTTAAAACCAATCTTTTCAAATTGAAATTCAGATGAGAGAGAAGCCTATATTAGTTCAAATTATATTTTTCAATTGTTTAAGAAAATTGCTTTTTATTTTCATAGTTCTTACCAGGCACAGTTATTGTTTCTACCCTTCTAGTTTTTCACCCATCTAATTTTCTATCTTTCCAATTTTTTCTCTTGTATCAAACAAAGTTTGCTTTCGTGATGTGCATCTTTTTCCAATGAAAAAGAGTGAAATCTAAGTGTGTGTTTGTTTCAGGAAAAAATTGTCATTTTTATTTTCTTGGAAAATGGAAAATAGTGAAGAATACATGTTTGATTAAATATTTTCAAAAATTTTCAATAGAAATGTATTGGGAAAATGGAAAAAAGTTGAAAATAATAGATTTTTTTTTAATTTTCATTTTATGCATTAAATTTATCATGGTTCAAATTCTTTAAGAAGAAGCTGTTTTATTTTTATAACCTGTAAATTTTTTTATTTAATTGCATTTTATTTTACTATTGTAATATTTTTTTAATAAATTATACTTTAATTTAATTATTTAGTTATTTCTTTTTGGATAATTATTTGATACACTAATTATGAATAGTTTTTATTTCACAATTAGATTGAGATTTTTCCAAGAGTCTTTAAATTATATTTTAAAAATTAAAAAATAAATAAAATATTCATCAAAATCTCAATCTTGCTTATAGAATAAAAACTTTTCAATATTTGTGTATCAAATAATTATTTTTTTTTCATTTTTATTTTAAAAAATACATACCAAACATGTTTTCATTATTTTCTTTAGTGGAAAAATTATTATTTATCAAACATATTTTCTAATTTTCGAAAAATAATTAAAACTATTTTCTAAAAATAAAAATTTCCTCTCAAACCAAACCCTCCCTAACATTTTAGCCTCTTTTTGTTTTTGTTTTTTTCTTTTAGAACTACCCACTTTTGTTAATTTATAAAAGATTCGTGAATTATAAAATTAAAATAAAATAATAAAAAGGCAAAAGATTCGCGAAGCACTTAAAGTGAACAATATTAATCAGATAAGGTTAAATGGTATTTTAAAAATGTAATTGATGAATTTTTATAATTAAAAATAAAGGTATTTCTTAAAATATATATAGTAATTAAACAATTTTTTTAATCAATAACTTTGAGCATCATTAGACGGGATTCAATCATTCAAATTAAAATTTATGAACCATTTCTATTCAATATTTCAAATTTAGAAGAGCATGCTAATCATTAAAAATAAATAAATCATGATTAAAAATAGTCATTATTCTATTGTTAAAATTAGATTTAATTATGAATTTCATCTCCCTATTTTATAAAAATTGAGAATTAATCTCTCTATTTTAATTTCTCAAAATTTAGCCTAAATGTGAAAAATTATTAGTTATTTATGTATAAAATTATTGAATTACTGATTTTTATAAATAATAATAATTAATAATATTATCCAATTGAAGTAAAATTTTAATTTTCATAAAATACAAACACCACATAATATCGAATTTAAGTAGATGAACTACTAGTACTTTTGCAGTATATCATATTAGAACTTTACTCACTTGATATGATATTAATTGAAAAGTTCCATTTTTGTTTGCTGTAAATTTAAAAACCTTACAAAACCATTGACAGTTAAAGTTAGAAGAAAAACTAACGAAATCATATATACATGACTTATTACACCGACCGGAAGTCTAAAACTTCATTTAAAATTTGAAAAAGTTTTGAGTAAAAATATTAGGCTCAAAATATGAGCTTGGATAAAAAAAATTAGACTCGTTTAAAATATGAGTCAAATTCGAGCTTGAACATTCAAGGCTCAAACTCAGCCCGACCCAACCCGCCTTTAAGTTTGTAATGTTTTATATTATATTTTTTTTATATGTATTATGTAACTTATAACACAAAAAAGTTAAACCTATAGTAATATATTATACTATTATAATGTAAACATTAAAAAATGTTAAGTTAACTAAATGTAAAATTTTAATAAATAATTTTTTTTTAAAATCATTAAATATTAAATTTAAATTAATATATATTTAAATTTTTTTAAAAATTAATACGAGTGGGGTGTAAAATGAGCTTGGGTTAACTATTTACAAATATGGATGGGCTTAGATAAAATTTTAAGTTTTGGATCGGACTAGGCTTGGACAACCGCAAAATGTTAATATCATACTTAGACTCGACTCAGCTCGGCCCACAAACACCTCTATCCCCTATATTTGCTACAAGTGACACATCCACATTTTCTATTTAACTTCTATATTTTTTTATCTATTAAATTTTTTTAAATAATTTAAATGAAATTAAATAATTTTAATCAATTAATATTTAAAAATAAATTATTACTTTATAAAAATATTCAACCAATTCATATGTTTATTTTTAAATATAATACACTTACACAAAATATAAATTTGAAATTAAAAAAAAAACTGAGAAATATCTATAAAAACCTAATAATTGAAAATTAAATAATTCATAAAATAAAAAAAGAAATAAAATATTATAATTTGATATTTTCAATTTTAAATTAAAACTTGATGTTGAATATCTAATATTTTAATTATTTATAAATTAAAAATATTTAAATATCACAATAAAATATATTAAAATGATAATATATTAACTTTCCTATAATTAATATATTATTATAAAATGATTTTAAATAATTATTTTTCCCACCAGAATCGAAATAATATATCATTTTAAATAGTCTTAAGATCATTAATCTTAATCACGTGCATCACTTAACATGCACAATATGTTTTAACTTTAATTATTTTACTGTGACATTTATATATTTTTAATACGATAGAAATCATTTTTAAATTATATTACTGTGATACTTAGTTGTTTAAAATATACCGTCCAAAAATATTAAAGTAAACCTTAAAAAAATTGAGGTAAAGTTTATTATTCTAAATATAATGATTAAAAATATATGTTATTCTAATATTTTATTAGAATGAATTGTAATATTAAAATTTTATCTAACTTTTAAATAATTAATGTAGTAATTATAGTTTATCCAGTTTAAGTAGTCGAGTTCGGATTGCGTTTGAATTTCACATATATATTTATATTTTTTTATACATGTATTTATTTATTTTCAATATTATATTTTAGTAATTTAATAGTAATATTTTTTTAGAAAAAGAAATTTTTAAAAAAAAAAAAATAGATATGCACACACGGTTGGAGAGAATGAGGAGATTTTTTTAAAATTTAAAAGATTTAACTTGTAGGGAGAGTTTCCTTTAAAAACAGGAGTGGAACTGTGGAAGTTAAAATATACTCAAATTATTTAATAAATTTTATATAATCCTCATATACTCCAAATTTAAAATAAAAAATAATCTATAAAATACTCGTATACTCTAATTTTATTTTCTTTACTAATATATATCACATTTACCAATTTCATTCCAAAATAGGAAAATTTGTAACTTTTTACGAAAATTGTGATTTTTGACAGTTTCATTATAGGTTTTAATTATATTTGTTCTTTTTTTTTTTATCGATATATAATGTCTAGAATTACCCATAGCCCCTTTCCAACCCATAAATAGGAGGATAATGCGTTTCAGCACACTCGAACTCACATACTACTGCATTAGCAACATTACCTATGCCAATTGAGCTAAGACTCAATCGACCCTCTTAATTGTTAACATCATTGATTTACATATGATTTTTAAAAATTCTTTATGTTATTATTAAAAAAATATATTCTAACACAGCAATCATAAAGTAAATATTTTTATATTTGTGTCACAAAAAAATTATTGAAATGGGTAGCAAGTAAATCAAAGTCGCAAAAGGATTTAAATACAGAAAATCATGAAAAAAAAAAGATAGATAAAAGGAGACGGTATTATAGAGAGAGTGCAATTAGTAGCAATATTTTAAGTTATTTAAATAGAAGGGTAAACTACACCCATGGTTACTTTTGTTTATCTTAGGTTACATTTTTGTTATTTACGTTTGAAATGTTACGTTTTATTCACTTACATTATCATGTTATAATATTTTAGTCACTGAGCCGTTAATTGCCATTAACGGTGTAACGGTAAGCTGACATGACACGTTAAATCATCATTTCAAACAAAAATTTTAGGTTAAATTATATAATTGGTCCACATATTTTTTCATTTTGAGCAAATTATTTTTTTCTTTTATGTTCTTTAAACTTTCCTTCTTCTTTTTTCATTATTATCCATTTTCTTCTATTTATCCCTTTGTAACGCCCCAAAAATTTGAATGCCTGACTGTTGAATTCCGTTATAATTGAGTCTCTGTATTTATGGCTATGTGCTCTGCTTATGTGTTTGAGATTGGGAGTTTGAGTCTCATTTTTGGAATATTTTATTATTTTATCCTAAGGTAACCTCTAGCATGGAATTAACAACATAAGTTGAATTCTATGTGAATCAGTGTCAAGGGTTAAACATTTATCTATGTTAGTGGTCATGTGCTTGAGTTTCGGTTTCTGCGTTAAGGAATATTTTTGCTAAATGTGAGAAATCTTATTGGTAGTTAAAATAGAATTTAAAGTTTCTCTCTCTCACTTTCCCTTTTTTCCATTCTCCTTCCTTTTTTTTTCGCTTTCTTAATTTCTTTTATTTTTCTTTTTAATTATGTCTGTAAAATGTCTACCGGGACTAGTTGAGGGTCTTACGTTGTTCGTTGTATCGTTGGAGGATCTCTGTGTCAATTCTGTCGTAAATTCTTTTCGTTTCTACAAGGTTTTGGTTGTTTTTGTTTTTTGGTTGAAATTGTTTTGCTACTCGAATTTCCTGTTTTAAGCATACGTTTGGCTCCCTTTTTAGGCAAGGATCTTGCGAAAATCATTTCACCAACATGTTAGTTCCATTTTTGTGATCACGTGCGAGGTGAATGTTGAAATCTGAGTGAGCAAGTTGTGTCAAAGTTTTTCGACAAAAAAGTTAGTTTTATGCGTTAATTTTTGTAATTCTTTGAGAATAGTTATTGAATTGGTTATTGGATGGCCGTTCTAGGGTTCGGGGTTCCACTGCATTGCTCCTACGTCAAAATCTACATCAGGTGCATACCGAAAACTCGTCACTTTATGAAATTTGAACGCCGAAAACCATGATTGTCGACGTCACATGGCCGTGTACCAAGCAGTGTGGTAGGCCATGTGACTCACTGTTGCTATTAGAAACCACACGGGCCAGAGACATAGGTGTGGGGTAGGCAGTGTGACTCACTGTTGCTATTAGAGACCGCACGAGCGTGTGTCACGGATCCAACCAAACACACCAATATGGCACCCAGTGCCTCATCGGATAGTTCGAAGCAATAAGTAACACCCAGTGTCTCATCAGCCAAGCCGAAGTAAGTTGGTTCCCAGTACCTCATCGAATCTATCCGAAGTAATATAATAACACCCAGTGTCTCATCGACTCGAGGTCGAAGTATCCCTGAACACTTCCAATCCTATGGCATGCCAACTATATCCGACTTAGCCAAACTAGTTAATAGGGTATTCGATTCACTTTCTCAATTCACTTTCAATCAAATTCAAATCACTATTCACTTTTCAATCAATATACATTTCAAATAATCACATATTTTCATCATTCAATTCATTTTGATTTAATTCAAATCACTTTTAATTTCCAATCAATATACCTTCAAATATTCACATAATTCATAATTCAATTCAATATCAATATACAAACCATGATTTCTCATTTTACTCTTCGTCTACTTTCTCCTTCCCTTTCTTGCCCGATGTTTCTGGCATGATGTTAGCTACGAAAATTAAATCAATTTAAAATTATTAATACAACATCCTTTATACCTAATAATTAGATTTTTCTATTGAACTTTTACCTTAATTTCAATTTAATCCCTTACCAAAATCATCTATTTTTCCATAATCATTTTTACTTTATTCCTACTCCATATTCACTCAAACTCAAACTTAACTCTCTAATTTTCATTATAAATACCTAATTTCGAAATTCTTACAATTTAGTCCCTCTTACACAAAATTTATAACTTATTTTACAATTTAATCCTTTTTCCCAGTTCTAACTAGAAATTCTATTAATTCAACTCCTAATTCACACTTTTACTTAACAAAATTAGTATCTAGAAAATCTAATAACTTCCAAAATTTCAGCATATACTTAGTAATATTTTGTTCTAAAATCATAAAAACTCAAAAATTACAAGAAAATGACTTAAATTGACTTACCAATTTGAATTTGAACCTTTGAAACCCTAATTTCTTTCTTTCCTTTTTTTTTCTTCTTTCTCCCTGTTTCGTCCCTCCTATTCTGTTTCTATTATTCTTTTGTTTCTTTTATTTCCTTTATTAGTTTTAATTAATGATAATAATAATATATAATATAAAATATCTTTTACTTACTTTTATAAATATATTTTGCAAGTGTACATTGATTTTATTATTACTATTACACATGTACAGTTTAATTACCATACATTTGTCATTATTTAATTTATTTAATAATAATTATAGTAATAATAATCTAATATATTAATGTATTTTTAACACATAAAAATCTTAGATTTTTATGCTTGCCTCAATTTTGACAATTGGCATAATTCCTATTTACTCTTTTTTATTTTCTTTAATTTATAATTCAACTTTCACCCCTATTTCAATTTAGTCCTTTTTCCTAATTACTCCTAATTCGAGCTAATTCACCTATCTAAAACCTATTTGACCACTCAACTAACTTCGTAAATATTTATTAAAATATTTACGAATTCATTTTATTAAGACGGGGGCCCGACAATACATTTTTTCGATGCCCAAGAATTTTGGGTCATTACAGCCATTCTGAAAACTGATTTTTATAAATGATCGAGCTTCCGCCGGTGAACCTATAAGTATTTTTGCTCCATTATCGTGACTAGTGGAAACACTATAATGACTAAACAATTATATGGTTAAATACTCTAATATGAACTGGTAGGAGCATTATAGTAAAGCCTCTGAACTGGTCTAAGCACTCTGATATTGTAGATAAATTGATATTATGAGTTCGCGCGATAGTCGTGGACATAGGTCTTGTGGGCATCGTGGACGCCGATGAGGAGCTCGAGCGGAGTCATCCTCTATGGGCAGTATGCCCAATTTGGAGACCAACGAGACAATTGGTACTCCTACTATTGAGACGAGGTCCCAAACTTCGACAGCTGGGGATGACGCACTATCTTATGTCATGATTCGAGCATTGGAAAGGGTCGCTGGGACCCATTCTAGATCTGGAGACCAAGGGTCGGTTACTGAACGAATCCGGTCGAATGGTGCTAAGTTGTTTAGAGTCATCATTTGAGTCACCTCTACCGTTACTGAATATTGGCTAGAGGTCACCGAGCGTATTATGATCGATATGGAATGCACACCTACTCAGAAATTAAGGGGTGTTGTATCCCTATTTCAGGATGAAGTCTATCAGTGGTGGCTGAAAGTTGAGCAAGGTGCTCAACCCGAACAGGTTAATTGGAACTACTTCAAGAATACCTTCCAAAGTAAGTACATGGGGGCGAGTTATGTGGAAGCTTGTCTACATGAGTTTATGACTCTAGTTCAAGGTGATCGATCTGTGGCTAAGTATGAGGCTGAGTTTCTGAAACTGAGCCGGTATGCGCAGGATCTGGTAGCATCTGAATACGATAAATGTGTGAGGTTCAAGGAAGGGTTGCGTTATGATTTGTGGGTCCTGATACCTCCTCAGAGGGAGCGGGGTTTTGCAGCCTTGGTTGATAAAGCTAAGATAGTAGAGGACATGAAGTGCAATGAGTGTGAGAAGCATGACTGAGAGAGAGATCAGTGTAAGACCAAGAGGGATTCGGGTACCTCTAGTTCTGGACAACGCCCTAAGAAATGGATGAGGTTTGATAGGCCTCCGCGGATCAATGTATCAGCTGTAGTGACTGAGATTCAACTTTGTAGTGACTGCGAAAAGCATCATCCTGGCAAGTGCTGGAGAAAGTTTGGAGTATACCTCCGTTGTGGGTTGATGGAATACCGAGTTAGATATTATCCTTTTCAACCAAATCAGGTGCTAGTTGTGGCACAGACTTCTATTTTGGGTCTTACTCAGCCTCTGAGAGTGGTTCAGCAACTACCTAGAGGTTGTGGTACTGTCAGAGTATGTAATGGTTATGGTAGAGGCCAGAGAGCATCGGGTAGAGGTGTAGGTTAGACTGAGGCACAATTGTTTGTACTGGTTTATACGGTGAGACACCGTGAGGACAGTGACGATGACGATGCCATAGCAGGTGCATTCTTTATTTACTTTGTTCTGTACTTCGCTCTCATTGACATTGGGTCTACTCACTCATATATAGCTAATAATGTTTCTGCAAATTTAGGTATGTCTGTTGAAAACACTGCTAGGGAGTTTTCTGCGGTTAGTCCTTTGGGTCAGTCGGTTCATGTTGATAAGGTATACAGACGAGTACCCTTAAAGATTTAGGGTATGGTTTTTCCGGTCGACCTAATGAAGTTTTCTTTTGATGAGTTTGATCTGATTCAGGGAATGGATTGGCTCGTAGAATATCGGGTCAGTCTAACTTGTGCATCTAAGAGAGTTACTCTGAGGACGGATGAGAATAGCAAAATTGTTATGGTCGGTGAGCGTCAACATTATCTTTCTAATGTAATCTTCGCCCCTGTAGCTGATAAGCTAATCTGGAAAAAGTACGAGCTATATCTTACCTTCGTATCCGATTCTATTCTTGTAAAGCTCTCTGTAGGAAATATTAGTACTGTGAGGGACTTCCCAAACATCTTTCCCAATGAATTTCTCGGAATACCTCTAGATAGAGAGGTTGAGTTCAACATAGATATGTTACCAAGCATCGCTCTTATGTTCATTGCACCCTACTGCATGGCACCAGAGGAACTTGTTGAGCGAAAAGCTCAGGTCTAAGAACTTCTCGATAATGAGTTCATTCGACCGAGTGTGTCTCCGTGGGGGCATCAGTATTATTTGTTAAGAAGAAGGACAAATCGATGAGAATGTGTATAAATTACCGACAGTTGAACAAGTTGATAGTAAAGAATAAGTATCCGCTACTGAGGATTGACGACTTATTTGACCAGTTCCACAGGGCATCTATTTTCTTCAAGTTTGATCTCCGTTTTGGTTACCATCAACTCAAGGTTAAAGAGACTGATGTGTAGAAAACCGCCTTTAAGACTCGTTATGGGCACTACGAGTTCCTGGTGATGCCTTTTTGGTTGACGAGAGCCCCGGCTACATTCATAGACTTAATAAATCGAGTGTTCCAACCATATTTAGATCAATTTGTGGTAGTCTTCATCGACGACATATTGATTTATTCCAAGACTGAGTCTAAGCATGATGAACACCTTCGTATTGTTATACAGACACTCTGAGAAAAACAATTGTATGCTAAGTTTAGCAAGTGCGGGTTTTGGTTGCAGGAGGTTTCTTTTCTAGGGCATGTAGTGACTGTTGAGGGGAGTGGGTCAATCCCAAGAAAATAGAAGTTGTAGTTGAGTGGAAGCAACTGAGAAATGTGTTTGAGCTTCGAAGTTTCCTGGGTTTAGTAGGTTACTACTGAAGGTTTGTCGAGGGATTTTCCCTGATTACGTCACTCTTGTAACACCCCTAACCTGTATCCGTCGCTGAAATAGGGCTATGGAGCATTACCAGAGTTTACATTTCAAAACTATCAAAAATATAAATCATTTACTTTACAACATCAAGCATAGAAAATTTCATCAATAACATACATATTGTCCCTTATACGAGCCTTTGATGCCCTAAAAACACAATAGAAACAAATCAGGACTAAATCAGAAACATTTAGAATTTTTTGGGAAAAGATGAAATTTTCAAACTGCAGGGGTCACACGGCTGAGACACACACCAGTGTCTCAAGCCATGTGGACATTCGAAATAGGGACACACGGCCGTGTTCCAGCCCGTGTTCGTACCTATGTAACTCACTGACTTGGGTCACACGGCCAAGCCATAGCCCATGTGCTAGGCCATGTACCCTTCGAAATGGCCTCACACACCCGTATGTCAAGCTGTGTACTAGGTCGTGTAACACACACGGCTAAGACACACGCTTTTGTCTTTACTCGTGTGGGCGAAAAATAGGCCACTTTCAAGCCATTTTTCTCACCCAAACATTCATCCACCTACAACCAATTTTCCACATATAATCAAGCACTCTAAAATGTACTAAACCATGCTATAACAAGCTATCCAATTAAGGTACATAAGCATACAACCAATGTGCCTAAAAGGCATCTCAATCACAACCATTAAACATGTATATTCAAATACATAAATGGGCCAAAATTTCAACTAACTTATAACTAAACTTATATCATAACTTACCACTTTGTTTACCTATCAAATTCCACACCAAAAGTACCAGATATGCCGTTTTACATCTAGCACCAATAGCCATATATGTCGTCTATAACAATTATACCAATTCACCACATTCAAACATATCAAAAGGCCATTTACAATATGCATTTTTATCCACCATTTGAACTTCCATCATATAGTTATCATGCATCCCAAATATACATATGTCTAACTTATACATATTTGACCATAACTCATCCATATATATATAGTTTAATTTCATACCAAGTTATACCATAATTGACCACATGCCAAAATTAGATTCAAACATACCAATTTGGTTATTCAAAACACAACTTCAAATGACCATGTCAACTCCAACCATCAAGGCCATCTAAATGACAGAAATCTAACCACAGCTAGATGGTTCCAACAATCAACATGTATATAAACCATATTTCAATCATGCACATCTATTCAAAACCTTTCCAAAGCATACCGTATCTTGACTATGTTGAGGTCAATTCATCATATATCACTTGGGCCACTCAAACATGCTATAACACATTATCAAATTAACACATATCAACAAGGCACCAAATGTACCAAGGCTACATCACCCAAAATGACATACACATGCCAAACTCATCAACTAACATTCAACTAATCATTAATCATAAGTCCACCTATACATGCCATTATAACCTTAACCAAGATATCAAAAACTACCGATATAACTACTGGATAGTATGATAGATCTCCGACGAGCTTCCAACCCGATCGAGCTTCTGATAATTTGAAAAGTAAAGGAAAAATAACCACATAAGCAACGAATGCTTAGTAAGCTCGTATAAACTTTAAGCATAATATTCCATCTCAATAATAAACTTTGTTGAACAAACATAAACTTATACCAATTTCAAAAGGTTCATAAATCTATATAGTCATCAACCTTTTTATACACAAATTACTTACTTTCCATTTCATTCTCAATGCTTATCATAAGCCTGAACAAAATTGTCAATTTCTGATTCAGTGTATTTATCCATGAAATAGGTAGATTTATCCATAGCATAAATAGTTTTCTCACATTGTAACACCCCTAACCCGTATCCGTCGTTGGATTAGGGTTTCAGAGTGTTACAGAACATTCAGAATATTTATTGATTAATTCAAGCAAGTTACTATTTATTAACCGAGATCATTCGTAACTTCCCTTAGATAGACCCTCGAGGACTAATACGAGCATTAGAATCAAGTCGAGATTAAATCAAGAACTAAGGGAATTTTTCGCGAAATTCCAAAATTTTTCAAGGTGCAGGGCTCACACGTCCGTGCGGTCCAAGGGACATGCCCATGCTGCATGTCGTATTCAAAACTAGAAAGCTCTTTGACTTGCGCCACAAGGCCATGCCACAGCCTGTGTGCTAGGACATATGGTTATTTAATTCAATTAGAATTAGGTGCAGGTTTCACACGGCTGAGACACACACCCGTGTCACCCACACGGCTGAGACACACGCCCGTATCTCTGCCCGTGTGCTCAATTCTAAGTATTCTATTTTCTCGAATTTAAGGTGCATGGGACACACAGCCATGCCACATGCCTATGGGGTAAGCCGTGTGTCACACACGATCTAGACACACGCCCGTGTGTCCGCCCGTGTGGACAAAATAAAGTTATTTCCTAGCCTCATTTTTCACCTAAATTTACCATTTTCCTGCACCAAAACATACCAATTACAATCTAACCATTCTAAGCATTCAAATAAGCAAATTTCATAATTCAACATGGCCTATCATTGCATGCATACATGTTTACTATCCTACCTTGGTTCAATTCATGTGTTAAACATGATTTGATCAACTACTTAACATATACATATGGTTACCATAGCATAACATTACAAGTATATCAAAACAACCATTACTAGCCATTCAAATGGCTAGATTACAAGTATCGTTTACATTTACATGCCAATATGGCCAATATAACCTATACATGCCATTACAACCATAATTGATTTACCATATTGTACCATCATGGGCTGATGGATAGTGTGAGTGATCTTCATTGAGCTTCCAATCCAATGAGCTTCTGATTTACTCTAAAATAGGGGAAAATAAAACTGGGTAAGCATTACATGCTTAGTAAGTTCGTATAACATGGTACTTAACTTACCATTCATCCTATTTTGAGGTAACTATGTAAGGCATATTCACTTAATTTGATCTCAAGCCCTATACACATCCTCATTGCCCTTATTAGTCATATAATCCATGATAAATCAAGACATGTATAAGCTCAATCAACAATCAAGTTTCCATGCATATATGCTTTCCAAAACATGTATTCATTAAGCATGTATATATCATATCTTATTATTACAAGCATAGTTTCATAGTAGTTCGTTTCAAGTTCAGATCATTTCATGTCAGGAATTTACTCATTTTATTCGAGTATTAAGGTCACCTAGTAGTAGTACACTCAAGGTGTACAAATATATAATCAAGGACGAACACTCTCATCAAATAATTTCCATGTACAATTATCATCTTTTCATATTTTCATACATCACTAGTCATAAATCATCATTTCCTTGTATTTCATGTAATATCCTTTTCCATGTCATATTTCATATCATATATATATATCATTCCATGTCAATTTGTCTTAAATTTATAATGCCCTTATCAGAGCTTTACCCATTGAATTTTTTCGAAATATCGATGGATACACAGGTAGTACACTCGAGGTATACAAATCAGAATCCGTCAATTCATGTCCAATGGTACCCATATGGTACAATTTCAGGTAGTACACTCTCGAGCCACATATATGTAAACAACAGGATTACCAGTCCAGGCTAAATCCTTTTTACGTCATATACTCTAAAGAGCTTGATTTGGTTTACCCGTTCGGGCTAAATCCAATCCATAACATATGCTCGAGAGGACTTATATCAGGATTACCTATTCGGGCTAAATCCTATTAGAATTGAGGTTGAAGGATTACTCATCCGAGCTAAATCCTATCCACAACAAATGTAGGACCTCTTTTGTTTCCAGAAATCACATATCCATCGATTTTCCATTTATTCAACCGTGATTTAAACACTTTTCAAGCAATATCAGGCATTTGATTATTTCATACCTCTGTAACATTTATGTAATTCAAGTGAAACACATTCCACATTCATGTCAAGTATACAAGTAACATTTTATTCATTTACCATTTTATCGGGCATTTTCATTTATCGGGCTATGTCGAGTAGGTGATCATTTCACATATTTATGAAATTAATAAAATTCACAAACACAACATTTAAATCAAGCATAAAAGCATATACAATTTAGTTACACGAACTTACCTCGACAAATGTTCGTGTACATAAATCCAGTAATCTGACATTTTCTCGTTTTAACTCTGAATTTGGTCTATCCGGATCTATACGAGTAAATTTAATGTCAATTTATCACATTTTACACTTATTTGGACTCAACTTTTATCCTAGGCAAAATTATCATTTTGCCCCTAACTTTTTCATAAATTACCATTTTGTCCCTAGGCTCGGAAAATGAAATTCATGAAATCCGACCCTTTACCTAAGCCTAGTTGAAATATACATACAACTTTTACAGCACATACATTTCACAAATTTCAGTATTTTCCATGGATTTTCACAAATTTTCATTTTAGTCCCTAAATCAAGTTTTCATGAAAAATCACTTTGCAAAAGTTATTTATCTATCATCAATCTTTCATTTTCTACCATCAATTTCAAATTTTCAGCATATACATCATTGAATCAATTTTTATACCTTGATAACTTTTCAAATTAATCCCCCAAATAGATAGATTAGACTATCCTGATTCCAAAAATATAAAAATCATTAAAAACGAGACTTGATTTCATACCTTATTGAGCTTGAAAAGTTTTCATCCTCTCTCCTAGGGTTTCCATGGAAATATTTGAGGAAGAAGATGAGAAAATATGATTTTTATTTTCTTTTCATCTTTTTAATTAATTAAACTTTCACTTTCCAATTTAGTCCCTAGCCTTTTTCTCATTTCTATGGATGAATCATCCAAAAATATATACATACCTTTTATTAATGGTCTAATTACCATATAAGGACCTTAAGTTTTAAACTCCATAGCTATTTGATCCTTCTAGCTACTAGAATCCAACTTTTGAATTTTATGCGATTTAGTCCTTCTCGTAATTAAACACATAATAGGTAAAATTTTCTTTTCAAGATTTTCACATGACATTTCTTGTATAATATGGATCATATAATAAAATAAAAATAAATTTTATTTTTCGGCTCGAATTTGTGGTCCCGAGACCACTATTCCGATTTCACCGAAATTTGGGCTGTTACACACATATAAATACATCATTTAACTCATCAATTATTTATCATCATCATACTATATCCTAGTATTAAACTTCTCGTTTCGCTTCCTTTTCTTACCCATTCCATTTGCATATTACCAAGCATAGGCATAAAAATCAACCATGAATACAAGCTTAGTACAAGCCTAAATATCATTAATGCACATATACACATATCACTTGAATTAAACATATAATGATCCATTTCCATATACACGTATTTCATTTGAATCATTTAAATTTTCCATAAACATATGCATAAGGTCAAGTGAAAGCTTACCTTTTCAATGCATAACTTCAAAATAAAACATCATACAATCCAACCAATAGCTTGGCACATCAATAACACATGTTATTTCATTTAAGCGTAATTCATATGAATTTAACATGAACAACCATTATACTTGAGCATAATTCAATTGGATTTATCATCCATCTCAACATAACATATTTTTCATGTAACTCACCATTTCAAAGTCTTTCATACATACAAGTCTTGGTTCATATAGAACACTTACCATATCCTTGTAAAATTCATGCCCGTCTAATCAAATGAAATAACATCGAATAAAGGAAATAATATTTTCAGTACAACTTACCTGATACAATACATTGGCATGAAGACTGTCAGGCTCGAAGCTTGATATAACACACCAGTACAAAGCTTACTAGGCACAAAGCCTGATATAATACATCGGCATAAAGCCTGCTAGGCATAGAGCTCAAATATCACTGATACAAAGCCTGCTAGGCTTACAGCCCAAATATCACCGACACAAAGCCTGCTAGGCATAGAGCCCAAATATCACCTGTACAAAGCCCGCTAGGCACAAAGCCCTAATAACGTGACGTTTCTATTTCGCTAAGCAAGCTCCTATTCTAGTCCAACCTGAATTGGGTTAGGAGTTTGTGGTTTTTAGGGATGTATCGCACATCTGACTAGGATGTGTGTAACAGCCCGATTTTAGGCCTAATCGAAATAGTGGTTTCGGGGCCACAAATCCGACGAGAAAAATCTTATTTTTATGGTCTACGATCTCACAGAAAAATTTCTTGAAAATTTCGTTTGAAAATTTCGACGTTTGGGCACTCAATTTAGTCAAAAGGACTAAATTGTAAATAATGCAAAAGTTGAGTTCCACATGTTAGAAGTGTTCAATTGTTATGAAGTTTTAAGTTGGAGGTACTTAAATGGTAATTAGACCATTGGTTAAATTGTTGGACAAAAATAGACAAGAGATAAGTGAAATATGATATTTTTAAGTTAAGGGCATTTTGGTCATTTAGTAATTAAAAGAATTTAAGAAGCCAAAATTAAAGCAAAATTGTGTCATCTTCAAGCTATGGCCGAATGTTGCATGAAGAAATCATGGCTAGGGTTTTTCAAGCTTCCAAGCTCGATTGTAAGTCTATTCTAGTCCCGTTTTTAATGATTTTTACGTTTTAGAAATCCTGGTAACACAATCTCTCTATTTCTACCATCTATTTAAGCTAGGGTTGATGTTTGAAAATTTACCCATATGAGAAAGGCATGTGATTTGATATTTAGTGGTAGAATATGAATGCTCGGTGTGTAATAAACGACTTTTACTAAGTGATTTTCGGTGAAATTGTCAAAAAGGACTAGTTTGTAAAAAGTTGTAAAATGTGTGTAAGTGTGTGAATAAATGGAAATTGTGGACTGTTATAGTTATGAAAATGGTTCTTCTAGGCTTAAAATACAAGGAAATTGAATAAAAATCATTTTACGAGCCTAGGGGAAAAAGTGTAAATATGATAAAGTTTAGGGGCAAAAATATAATTTTTTTCAAAATGTGAATTTAGGCTATTTGAGTAGTAGGATGAATAAATGAGTTAAATTTTTTGTTATAGATCAAGGAAAATAGGATTCGGACTTAGAATGGGGGAAAATAAAGAATATGACGAATAAGTCATTTTTACCGATTATGCTACCGAGGTAAGTTTGTATGTAAATAATGCATCGTTTTTACTTAAATTTTCATATTTTGATAAATGGTATGAATTTTTTTTGAATATTTGATGTAATTGACAAAATATCGACAAGTGAGAAATTTCTCGGTTGAACCTTAGCAATAGAATAGGATACAAGTGACATGTCACTAGGGACCTATGTGAAATCTATGTGAAATTGTGACTAAGTGAATTTGGTGTTGGTCTTAAGTTCTACCAGTGGCTGTGTATATCGGCATGTGTTGCGGATACTTGATAGCTTGTGTGAGCAGCACTGAGTAGAAACGAATGACCGACAGCTTGTGTAAGCAGACTCGTGAAAGTGAATAGCTCGAGAACGAGCCTCTATGTGAAAAGTGATGTGAACTAGATTTGGCTACAAGTGTGGCACTTATGTGCAAACTTTTGATGTATCCAATAATATTCCGATGTGTTCAATGGGAAAATAACTAAGTGTAATTGAATGTGATTATGTGATGAACAAGTGCAGGTACATGTGTATATATATTCATGAGCAATGTGCTTGATATGTGATCGAACTTTAGTAAGGTTGATATGAAGTAAGTGTTACAATGAAGACTTGTAAATATTTGATGATGACTAGCTATTGGTATGGCTAACTATGGATATACTTTAGTGTTATATGTGTGTAAATGAGAATTAATACAAAGAAAACATGATAGAGTAAAATTTGCAATAAAATAGTTTTGGGACAGTAGCAGTCATGTGTCTTTGAAAAATCACCAAAAAATGGTGAAACTTGAATTAGAAGTTGAATAAGATATGAAATTAAAGCTTATTGAGTCTATTTTCTTATAAAAGAAACGGTGTAAGCGAAAGAATTTCATATTCTGAGATATTTTAATTTTTGTGAGACAGGGTCAGAATTATTCTAGAATCCCCTATTCTAACTTTGGAAAATCACTAAAAATTGTATAAAAATAATTATGGTTTATAATTTATATTATTAAATTTCTTAATGAGCCTACCTTCAATAAAAACAAACGGGAACATCATCCGATTCTCGTACGATGAGATAATTATTTTTTAGTGAATAAGGGTTGAAACTATCAGACAGCAGAACAGGGGAGACTTTAAAGAATAAACTGTACTTATTGGCTAAACCAAAAATTTTTAGAATTTTATGATAAGAAGATATGTGAGTCTTGTTTTAGATAAAATTAACGGATCTTAATTTTAAGTTCCGTATTTCAAGATATAAATAATTTAGTGACTGTGACTCGAGTAGACAGCTTGAGATGAACATGAGTAAATGGTGGAACTATGTGTAATTATGATTGTATTATCTTGAGAACATATTGTGAAGATTTATGCCTGTTAATAATTCACTTATTATTTACATACCTACTTACTAAGCTATAATGCTTACCCCCTTCTTTTCATTTTTCTTATATTGTCACAGATGCTAGCTCAAGTTGGAGGTCGTCGGAGATTCTATCACACTAACAAGTTATTGATTGGTATTGTATCAACAATCTTCAAGTATTTTTAAGTCTATGGCATGTATAGGGACTTGATTATGTGTATATGTTATTATGAGTTGGCCTAGAAAATTGGTCTATGCTATTTGATGATTATTGTTGTATAAGGTCATTTAAAGTGAATAAATTTATTATGTTATAAGTCTATGATGATGCATTTCAGGGATGTGTATGCTTGCATGAGAATGGTTAAGTGTGTGTGTGTGTGTGTGTGTGTGTGTGTGTGTGATTATGCATGATGAATGTGGTTTGTAAATGGTATGTGGATGTTTAAATGATTAATAATACCATGTTATGTGATGATAAATTTGTATAAATGTAAAGTGTTTTGGGGTGGCAAAAGGTTTGGTAAATAGCCTTACTTGTGGCCACACGGGCAGCCACACAGCCATGTGCCCAGGGTATGCGAAGTCTGCACTTGATTTTCAAAAATTTGGAACACCACACGGGCATATGCCCCTGTATTTCAAGAAATTTTCTAATGTTTTCCAAAGTTCTTAGTTTAGTCCTGAACCGCTTTCAAAGTAAGTATTGGGCCTCGTAGGTCCTATTTAGGGACTCAAATATAAAAATTTGAAAAGTTTTAATTTGGATGAAATTTTATGACTCAGTTTAATACGTTTACAAGTGTATGTGTCCCGGTAATGCATCGTACCCTATTCCAGCGTCGAATACGGGTAAGGGGTGTTACAATGTTTTTTAATTGAAGACGGTAAAGTGGTAGCTTACACATCCCGCAAACTTAAGACACACTAGGGTAACTACCCTACGCACGATTTTAAGCTGGCTGCAGTCGTGTTTGCTCTAAAAATTTGGAGGCATTACCTGTGTCGAAATCAATTTTTTTGAAGAGGGGAATCGACGAGGGTTTTGAAAACGAAAATAAAATGGGAGTCGCCACCGATCTTTATTTGGTGTGATCGGATCACCTTTGTTTTAATAAAACACTTTGGTTTACTAAAACAGTGTTTTTGGTCTATGAAATTAGAGAAAATGGGTTCGGGAGTCGATTACGTGCGAGGAAGGGTTAGCACCCTCGTCACGCCTAAAATCGATACCAAATTGATTAATTAATGTCTCAATGTTGAAACTTGAAAATCTAAAAGAATTTAAAAAAAATCGATCTCTTTTAGAAATATTTGAATTTTCTCGAATTGAATATTAAGATTCTCTCGCTCCGAAGGAATAAAGTATCACATCCAGCACGTTAGGACACAACAATTTAAATCCTCGAATCCAAGATCATCTCATGCTTCCCGGGACTCATGCATTGAAAATATCAAAAGGTTATTCGATTACTTGGCCAAACGAAAAACTGAAACCCAGCACGTTAGGGCACGATTTCTCAGATTTCCAATCACAGAATATTGTCTTATTTTAGAAATTCTTATCTCGAGGTAACGAGATGTCACACCCAATAAGTTAGGGCACAACTCTTCGTACTCTCGAGAATAAGCTTTTTATTTTAAACTTGTATTTTGTTTTAAAAGGATATTCCTTCATTTAGGCTAAACAAGAAAAGTCGAAACCCAGTAAGTTAGGGCACGATTTTCTTGAATTTCCAAAACGCGAAATATTGCCTTATTGTGAAAATTTTTCATTTTTGAATAATAGTGAGTGCAACATGTAGAGGGATACATTTATTTTATTCGAAATAGAATGAATCGTTCTAAGTTGGATAAATATATTGGGATTTAATACACAATGTGATAGCATAATATGAAAAGAGTAACGATCATGGAATAATAATACATGAATAAAGTACTATACGAATGAATAACAATGATATGAAAATACGAATACACAAATTATAACACGTACAATGATAATGCTCACGTCACATACACTACTAAAATATTAACATTAATAATTGAAAGATAACAAATTAAAGCTAAACAAATTTCCACAAATAAAAAGTAACAAATTTTAAAACAAATGAAGATGAAAAGAATTTAAAAACATCAATATACAATTAATAAATTACATAGAAGACAAAATTTAAAACAAAGTATATAAAAAGTTTAACACAAAAAAATATTATAT
Source organism: Gossypium bickii (assembly GCA_025503065.1). Taxonomy (NCBI): domain Eukaryota; kingdom Viridiplantae; phylum Streptophyta; class Magnoliopsida; order Malvales; family Malvaceae; genus Gossypium; species Gossypium bickii. Next base: position 24,662,060 of record CP106714.1, on the reverse strand, counting down.
TAAATAATGATATACATAGATTTTGAAATGAATATATTATATGAAAAACGTTATACGATATAATTTGAGACAAACTTTATGAATAATGAAAATCTAATGAAAATTATGTATATAATATAACAATGCATGCAGAGTATTTAAAATCCATATAAAATTCCCAAATAAACAATGTATATATAATAAAATGTTAGTAATTTAAAAGAATGTAAGTAACTTAAATTATAATATACAAAAGAATGCATAAATGCATAAAAAATGACTTAAAGTATATACCAATAGATATATATATAGCAAAATCTATATGATATAAAATTAATAATATACAAAATAATTTAAAACATAATAGATTGGTTTCAAGATAATAATATATAAAAAATACATACATGTAATAATATATATAATATTTGAAATGAATAAATAAGTATTTAAATTGAAAAGTGGTTGAAATCCAACTGACCAAGGACTGGATTAGAATAGAAATAAAATTAATGGATTAAATAAAAAATAGAACGAATTAGGGGCCCGATTGAACTCGCTGCAAAGGGGAGGACCAAACACGCAATTACCCCAAGCCTCTAAGCACAATGTTCAAATGTGGATTAAATTAAAAAACACGCGAAACTCATTGGCGAAATTTAAAAAAAAAAAGAAGAAAAATGCAGAATAGGATCTGATCGAATAATGCTGCAAAAGGGAAGGACCTGGCACGCAAATTGCCTATTAGGGCATAAACGTGCTGACCCAGTGCATGGGTCGGGTTGAACGCGGGTCATTCCTTTGTCAAACGGCGCCATTTTGTTTATTATTTAAGTAAAAAAAATTTATTCATTCTTTAGTATTTCAGAAAGAAAATCAGAGGCTCCCCCCTCCTTATTCTCTCAAAAAACGAAAAGGCAGAGAACTCCTCTCCTCCCCCATCATTTCATGCCCGATTATTAGGCTTCCTCCATCTGCCCATCGCACCACCGTGCCACCACCGTATCGGTGGCCGGAGATGCCCAAAAATCAGACCTTTTGGTCCTCTCTCGAAGCCCTTGTTTCTTTTGGACGAAAATCGAACGGAAACCCAAGGGGTTTACGTGGTTTCGGAGCGCATGGAGGTGACCTCCAACAACGGTGCGACTCCGAATAATAGGTATTATTCCCCTTTTTCTTTTATCGTTTCTTGTCGTATTATTCGTTTGTCAAAGAAGAATTTTTACAAGAAAAGTAAATAAAGAAAAAAAATGAAGCAATGTTAAACAACAGAAAGTAAAAAAGAATCGAAAGACTAAAAATCCACTTTCTTTAAACCTCTATTCTATTTTTTTTTCTAAATATTTTGTAAAAAAAATACAAGAGGGTCTGTTTCTATTTTATAACCGATTGTAGATTCGGTTTTTGTTTTCTTTCATTTTGTTTTTCTACTATTTTGTCGTTTGCTCTTTGTTCTTGGTTGTTGCGTTTTTCATTGTTGTTGCAGGTGGTTAGAGGCATGGGTAGCTTCTGATTGGCGTGCATGGTGGCTGCTGGTGACGCACGTGATGTCCACGAGGGGAGGCCAAAGGTCGTGTGTTGAGGGCGTGGTTTGCTGCTTTGCCTTTTTCTGTCATGGGTTGTGATGTTGGGCTTTAGGGTTTAATTGGTTTTGGGGTTTAATTGGTTGGGTTTTGGGTTGTTTGTAATTGGATAGATTGGGCTGAATTGTTTGGTTTCTGACGGGCCCGGGTCAAAATTGGGTTATACAGCTGCCCCTCTTTGCTCATTGTTGTATAACGGGAATGGAGTAAAGATTTTTAAGACCAATTTTGCTCGACCTCGTTGAATCTCGGCTTATTTTGTGCTTTTCTTCTTTAGGTAGCCTCGTTTCTATCCACCGCATCTTGTCGCTTTGGTCCACTCCATTGTAACTTTAGAGGTATAGGATTCATCGCTTTAATTCGTTCCACTACAGCTTTAGGGAGATAGGATTAGCTGTCTTCAATCTTCTTCACTACAACTTCAGAGAGATAAGATCTGCTATCTTTAGTCTGCTCTGCTGCAACTTCAAGGAGATAAGACTGATGGCTTAAATCTACTCCGCTGCTTCATGGAGATAAGATTCACTGGTCTTGATTTGCTCCACTCATCGCTTAGGAGACAAGATTCGATGTCTTCGATCTACTCCTGCAACTTCAGGAATGCCAGATCTGCTATCTTCGATCTACTCCTGCAACTTCAGGAATACCAGATCCGATATCTTCGATCTGCTCCTGCAACTTCAGGAATCTTCGATCTGCTTCTGCAACTTCAGGAATGTCAGATCTGCTATCTTCGATCTGCTCCTGCAACTTTAGGAATGTCAGATCTGCTATCTTTGATCTGCTCCTGCAATTTCAGGAATATTAGATCTACTATCTTCGACCTGCTCCTGTAACTTCAGGAATGTTAGATCTGCTATCTTTAATCTGCTCCTGCAACTTCAGGAATGCCAGATCTGCTATCTTCAATCTGCTCCTGCAACTTCAGGAATGCCAGATCTGCTATTTTTGATCTGCTCCTGCAACTTCAGGAATGCCAAATCTGCTATCTTCGATCTACTCCTACAACTTTAGGAATGTCAGATCTGCTATCTTCAATCTGCTCCACTGCAAACTCAGGGATGCCAGACTGGTATCTTCGATCTGCTTCGCTCAAGAAGGCAAGATCTGCTAATTCACCAATGTTGTGACAACGTCCTCTTGGGGACCTGTCCTGTAAAATCAGTTTTATGTGTTTATGCTTATTCAAAATGGTTAGGATGCAATGATCGGAATGAATCTAATGCTCCTAACTAAATGTATTATGGACAACATTCGTATGAATGCAAAAATGTCATGAGAATGATTTTTTACAATGATTAGGATGCAATGATCAGAATGAATCGAATGCTCCTACCTAAATGTGTCTTGCATGAATGCAGAATTTCATGAGAACGATCCTTTGTTAAAATGTATAAGGATCAGGATCAAATGCTCCTAACTAAATGTGTCTTGAATGACGATGTATGAATGCAAAATGAAATGATCTCTTTTTTATGCTTAGGGTTGTCACTGCTCGTCGTCCATCAGAGTTTTATTGCTGACGTATTATGCTGCTATCTCGCTCGGCTAGTATTTTGATAGAGCTCGAAGAAACCATTATATCTCGCTCAACAAGTTTGCCCCACTGTAGCTTCAGGATCCATTCTATGGTACCTCTAAGACCTAAGGTTTGTACCATTTTCAAACCCTTCTACTGCAACCTAAGGGTAGGATCTGAATCCTTTCCCATCAATTTGTTCCGTTACCATTCCCCGGATGGCCATGGCCAAATATATATGTTTGATGAATGCAGAATATCATTTTTCTCTCGAGAATGATCCCTTCTTCGCTTGCATTGGCATTGCTCATTTTCCGTCAGGATTCTATCACCGACGCAATATCTTACTTTTTGTGTTCAATCATTAGTTTGACAGAAACTCCGAAGAGATAGTTTCAATTTATACTCTTTCTTCTCAAATATCTTTACCCCTAAGCTTAGTGAGCTCTAAACAATAGACTTGTGTCAGGTTCTCGTATCATTTAGAAACTTCCACAGTAGTATGCGAAACTCCTTTTATGAAAGTGTTATTAGTCCATTAATCGTTATTTCAATGCAAAATGCTTGAAAAAGATCATAATGATGGACGAAACAAAAATTTATTGAGAGCAAAGCTCGAAATGAATTAATCAAGATATCAAATTTTGAAAAAGCATAAAACGAGAATGAATTAATCAAGATAACAAATGAAGTTTATTGGGAGCGTATCCTGAAAAGAATAAAGTAATCAAAGATAGCAAATTAAAAATGGGTAAGATGGAAAACTAGGTGCCCTAGATATCGCAACCTGAGCTTCTCTGTACGAACCTCTTGAGGACTATTTTGATACCCCAAGACGTAGCATACTTCTTTATTGTTAATTCAGGAATAACAAGACTACTGTACGCCCCACTTTTGATCAAAATTTGAGTCGCCCTTTTCGAGTTTTCAACTCAAATCCCCTTTGGTCTCAAAGCGCCTTTTGCGGGTTTTCGCCTTGGCCTCTCCTTTTTCTTTTCATTTTCATTTTCTCATTCTTTTTTTTCTTCATTTTTTTAAAAGGAATATTTCTCGATTTGAACTCATAGGATTAGGTAGGTCCTTGTTATCCCTCTCAGTCAAAATCAACGTTTTTTCAAAGAAGATCTTCTTTACTATGTAAGGTTCTTCCCAGTTTGACATCCATTTTCCTCAGAAGTCTTTCTGTATGGGAAGGATCCTTTTCAAAACTAGGTCTCCTTCATGGAATTCTCTAAGGCGAACCTTTTCGTCATAATCTCGGATAGCTTTCAACCTCTTTTCTTCAATCAGGTTTACTTGATCATCTCGAAATTAGATCTATTATGTTTTATCCAACTCAAACTCTGGCAAAACTCAGAGGGAATAAATCTCGACTTCAATAGACAAAACTGTCTTTATTCCATAAATCAAAGAGAAAAGCGTTGCCTCTGTAGGGTCCTAATGAATGTTCGGCAAGCACGGATGCCAATCTTCATGAGTCTCCATCATTTCTGACGATCTCTTTTTTTTTTACCGTTCGTCTTGGGTCGATACGGTGTTTAATCTTGAACAAACGCAAACTTCGATGTCACGTTGTTCAAATTTAATACATTATTAGATATGATCCCTTTCGGATTCCATATCGACATAGAAATTATCGATCGTCGCCTCTGTGACATATGAAGTAGCTTCCGCCACTTGGAGAAGTAATCGATGACCACGAGAGGTGAGTCGATACCTATTCGTAAGCTTTTGGCATAATTGGCCAACTACGACCCATGCCCCATATAGAGAAAGTCATAGATTCTACTCATTCTTGGTAATGTGGGATCTATTTTCCATCTTATTCTACCATACTTAACTAATTATGAAATGATCTACGCCTCCTGGTGTCTTCAAAGTCTTGAGATCCTCTAGATACATATATTACTCAAAAGTAGACTCGAGTCAATAATGAGCGTGGCTCATGTCGTTGATATCTAGGGACCTATTGTAGGTAATGAAAAAGAATATTCAAAGGCTAAATGAATTTAAGAATAATTATTTATGTGGTATGAACATGAATGAAATAAAGGAATAAAAGAATATTTGCTCAAAATGAGATATAAAAATGCATTTTCATTGAAAATATAGATATTGAGCATAAGCCTATTTCACAAAAAGATTCTTATTGCTCCTAGGCTTAGAGCAATAAGCGTGTTTTGGACATTACTCTGAATCGGTTCTAAAAATACAGGGATCTCTTCCACAGTTCCATTGTTCAAAACACTCCCAAGTATGTAAGGGCTCGAAAATTTTGATTCATCGAATCACTCTTTAGATACGTCGTTAATGTTCAGATTCCCCAATATCAAGTTTTGCACTGGAGCCTTGAACTTGATGTACTCCTGATCTCATGCCCCCATTTATCATGGAACTTACAATGTTTACCCCTTTAACAGAAAGATTGGGTAACGGACTTTCTGCACCAGAGGGATCATCGAATTTTACAATGCCCATTTTGATGAATCTTTCGACTAATTTCTTGAAAGCGGTGCAGTTTTCCATCGAGTGCCCCATAATTCCTACATAGTATTCGTATTGAGCGTTCACATCGTACCATTTAGGGTATGGAGGCTATATTGGTTCCATGTAAAAAGGGGATACAACATGTGCTTCAAACAAAATTTGGTACAACTCCCTATACGTGATTGGGGTGGGGTTTTTCTGAGTTCGATTTTGGACCGGGTTCTTGTCTTGGGGAGACCTGATAGCTGGTCCTTGGTTGGCTTACTGTAATCGGCTCTGAATAGCCCTTGTTATACCTTCTCGTACTATTCGCTTTATTTTCCTTTTTCTTCGGGGCTTTAAAAGCCTACTCTCCTTTTTCTTTTGTTTCTGTCAGTACAACCAGTTTGGCTCGATCATCCTCCAGGTTAAAATATGAGTCCATTGGGAAGTTCAACAGTGCCGAGGTATTAATCTGATATTGGGGTCCAATAATAACGAGAACCCTATACGAATGCGCGTCTGGTTGAGTCGGGATATTTATCGGGGAATAAACGATTTCTTCATCATCATCCACACTGTTGACCACTGGGCCACTCCTTTTTTCAAGTCCTCTGACTAGTAACTAGGTTAGCTGGCCTATCATATTCCTTTGGAATTCTAGCATTTGTTCCCGCATCTCTTGTTGAATTTTGGTCAATTGCTCTTGCATCTGTATTTGCATTTTCTCTATTCTTTCCAACCTTTGTTCCATGTCTTCTATATTAACTGAAATAATTTCACCTAATTAGGGTCTTTCTACAAATTTTAATGCATATGATATGATGTAATGCAAATGCATGAAATGCAATGCAAATGCATGGAATGAATGCAAAAAGAAAGAAAGGCGTTGATTATGAATTCAATTCCATTAGAACAACTTTTCTAGAAAATAAATTTCTTTACATAAAACGGATTGCATACACGGCTTTGTCCTCATAGTCCAATTGAAAACACCAATCTTTTTCTTCATATCCGGATGTTATGGTCGTGTCCCGTGAACTTTCTCAATAGATGCCTCTTTTAGCTCCTTGTTGCTTGGTCCAGGCCATACCTCTTCACTCACTTATCCTCCGCGATGTTCATAAGCTTCTTTAAGAAAATTGAGACATGATGACTCTCAAATAATCCTTGTCGGCTTGAATCCTCGAGCAAAGTCTTGTATTCTTCTGCGGACTATCAGCCCTCTCTTTTTGTTTACCTGGACTATGTTCGAACGACCGTATTATAATCCATTTTATCAAGTAACCTATTTCTTTATGACAAACTCTTCTATTTAGCAATCGAATATGAATCAACACCTCTTTTCTAAGATGATGCGATGAGATGCAATGGAATGCAATCATAAACAAAACAAAACATGTTAGCACAAAAGAAATAAACAAAATAGATTACCTATCCGAGTGACCACTAGGGGTTTGGAGTGACTTTACCTAGGGTAGGCTCTTAGGGCCCACTATATGTGGTTCGGTTCTAAGGTAAAGGTACCCGAACCGGCAGATTCCTCGATTCTCACCCATTATAGGCTCATATGGACCGAGTTCGATTCAGGGGAACACATTTTCCTATGGCCATGCGGAGATGAAAATCTTACGAAGCACATAGGTATGAATGTATTCCGGAAGCAATCCACTAGCCCACGCGGAGGTGAAAACCTCACGAAGGTGTAGTTTCTTACTCCCACTTAAGAGGGTAAAAATCTAATGATTATGTAATATGATGCGTGAAAGTGAACTAAGTGTGATGAAAATGCCATTCAATCAAAATAAAACAAAATAAGTCAGTATTTCACACACAGTTTAAAACAAGCAAGAAATAAAGCACCTACTCGAGTAACCACTAGGGTTTGGCGTGGCTCCACCTAAGGCGGGCTCTTAGGGCTTGCTATATGAGGTTCAGTTCTAAAGTAAAGGTACCCAAACCGGTAGATTCCTCGATCTTCACCCATTATAGGCTCATATAGACGGAGTTCAGTTTGGGGGAATACATTTCCCTATGGCTGCACGGAGATGAAAATCTCATGAAGACATAGAGGTACGGATGTATCCCAAAGCGATCCACTATATCTTTGCGGAGGTGAAGACCTCACAAAGGAGTAGTTTCTCACTCCCACTTAAAAGGGTAAGATCGACCGATCATGCGATGCCATGTGCAGAAGATACCCAACTTAAACCAACACGACAATTATAAACCACAATGATGAAGATCGTAACAAAGACGGATGAAATGCAACAAAAGGATCGTATATTTAAACAGAGTTTTCAAATTTCGACAAAAAGACAAAAAGTAATCAACTCGTGGCTTGACTCTCTTATTTTGTCCCAGTGAGTCACCAAGTCATTTAAAACCATTTTTTTGAAAACGGAATCAACTAGGGTTTTGAAAACCAAAATAAAATGGGAGTCGCCACCGATCTTTATTTGGTGTGATCGGATCACCTTTGTTTTAATAAAACACTTTGGTTTACTAAACCGGTGTTTTTGGTCTACTGAAATTAGAGAAAACGGGTTCGAGTCTTACATGCGCGAGGAAGGGTTAGCACCCTCGTCACACCCAAAATCGGTACCAAATTGATTAATTAATGTATCAATGTTGAAAGTTGAAAATTTAAAAGAATTTAAAAAAAATTTGATCTCTTTTAGAAATATTTGAATTTTCTTGAATTGAATATTAAGATTCTCTTGCTCCGAAGGAATAAAGTATCACATCCAGCACGTTAGGACACGGCAATTTAAATCCTCGAATCCAAGATCATCTCATGCTTCTGGGGACTCATGCATTGAAAATATCAAAAGGTTATTCGATTACTTGGCCAAACGAAAAATCGAAACCCAGCGCGTTAGGGCATGATTTCTCGGATTTCCAATCACAGAATATTGCCTTATTTTAGAAATTCTTATCTCGAGGTAACGAGATGTCACACCAATAAGTTAGGGCACAACACTTCGTACTCTCGAGAATAAGCTTTTATTTTAAACTTGTATTTTGTTTTAAAAGGATATTCCTCATTTAGGCTAAACGAGAAAAGTCGAAACTCAATGTAAGTTAGGGCACGATTTTCTTGAATTTCCAAAACGCGAAATATTACCTTATTGTGAAAAATTTTCATTTTTGAATAATAGCGAGTGCAACAAGTAGAGGCATACATTTATTTTATTTGAAATAGAATGAATCGTTCTAAGTTGGATAAATATGTTAGGATTTAATACACAATGTGATAGCATAATATGAAAAGAGTAACGATCATGGAATAATAATACATGAATAAAGTATTATACGAATGAACAACAATGATATGAAAATACGAATAAACAAATTATAACACATACAATGATAATGCTCACGTCACATACACTACTAAAATATTAACATTAATAATTGAAAGATAACAAATTAAAGCTAAACAAATTTCCACAAATAAAAAGTAACAAATTTTAAAACAAACGAAGATGAAAAGAATTTAAAAACATCAATATACAATTAATAAATTACATAGAAGACAAAATTTAAAACAAAGTATATAAAAAGTTTAACACAAAAAAATATCATATTAAATAATGATATACATAGATTTTGAAATGAATATATTATATGAAAAACGTTATACGATATAATTTGAGACAAACTTTATGAGTAATGAAAATCTAATGAAAATTATGTATATAATATAACAATGCATGCAGAGTATTTAAAATCCATATAAAATTCCCAAATAAATAATGTATATATAATAAAATGTTAGTAATTTAAAAGAATGTAAGTAACTTAAATTATAATATACAAAAGAATGCATAAATGCATAAAAATGACTTAAAGTATATACCAATAGATATATATATATAAATAGCAAAATCTATATGATATAAAATTAATAATATACAAAATAATTTAAAACATAATAGATTGGTTCCAAGATAATAATATATAAAAATACATACATGTAATAATATATATAATATTTGAAATGAATAAATAAGTATTTAAATTAAAAAGGGGTTGAAATCCAACTGACCAAAGACTGGATCAGAATAGAAATAAAATTACGGGATTAAATAAAAAAATAGAACGAATTAGGGGAACTCGCTGCAAAGGGGAGGACCAATCACGCAATTACCCCAAGCCTTTAAGCGTAGTGTTCAAGTGTGGATTAAATTAAAAAATACGCGAAACTCATGGGCGAAATTTTTAAAAAAAAAAAAGAAAATTGCAGAACGAGATCTTATCGAATAATACTGCAAAAGGGAAGGACCTGGCGAGCAAATTGCCTATTAGGGCATAAACGCGCGGACCCAGTACATGGGTCGGGTTGAGCGTGGGTTCCTTTGTCAAACGGCGCCGTTTTGTTTATTATTTAAGTCAAAAAAAACTTTATTCATTCTTTAGTGTTTCAAAAAGAAAATGAGAGGCTCCCCCCTCCTTATTCTCTCAAAATGGGAGTCGCCACCGATCTTTATTTGGTGTGATCGGATCACCTTTGTTTTAATAAAACACTTTGGTTTACTAAACCAGTGTTTTTGGTCTACAAAATTAGAGAAAACGGGTTCGGGAGTCGGTTACATGCGAGGAAGGGTTAGCACCCACGTCACACCCAAAATCGGTACCAAATTGATTAATTAATGTATCAATGTTGAAAGTTGAAAATTTAAAAGAATTTAAAAAAAAATTGATCTCTTTTAGAAATATTTGAATTTTCTTGAATTGAATATTAAGATTCTCTTGCTTCGAAGGAATAAAGTATCACATCCAGCACGTTAGGACACGACAATTTAAATCCTCGAATCCAAGATCATCTCATGCTTCCGGGGACTCATTCATTGAAAATATCAAAAGGTTATTCGATTACTTGGCCAAACGAAAAATCGAAACCCAGCACGTTAGGGCATGATTTCTCGGATTTCCAATCACAGAATATTGCCTTATTTTAGAAATTCTTATCTCGAGGTAACGAGATGTCACACCAATAAGTTAGGGCACAACACTTCGTACTCTCGAGAATAAGCTTTTTATTTTAAACTTGTATTTTGTTTTAAAAGGATATTCCCTCATTTAGGCTAAACGAGAAAAGTCGAAACTCAGTAAGTTAGGGGCACGATTTTCTTGAATTTCCAAAACGCGAAATATTACCTTATTGTGAAAAATTTTCATTTTTGAATAATAGCGAGTGCAACAAGTAGAGGCATACATTTATTTTATTTGAAATAGAATGAATTGTTCTAAGTTGGATAAATATGTTAGGATTTAATACACAATGTGATAGCATAATATGAAAAGAGTAACGATCATGGAATAATAATACATGAATAAAGTATTATACGAATGAACAACAATGATACGAAAATACGAATAAACAAATTATAACACATACAATGATAATGCTCACGTCACATACACTACTAAAATATTAACATTAATAATTGAAAGATAACAAATTAAAGCTAAACAAATTTCCACAAATAAAAAGTAACAAATTTTAAAACAAACGAAGATGAAAAGAATTTAACAACATCAATATACAATTAATAAATTACATAGAAGACAAAATTTAAAACAAAGTATATAAAAAGTTTAACACAAAAAAATATTATATTAAATAATGATATACATAGATTTTGAAATGAATATATTATATGAAAAACGTTATACGATATAATTTGAGACAAACTTTATGAATAATGAAAATCTAATGAAAATTATGTATATAATATAACAATGCATGCAGAGTATTTAAAATCCATATAAAATTCCCAAATAAATAATGTATATATAATAAAATGTTAGTAATTTAAAAGAATGTAAGTAACTTAAATTATAATATACAAAAGAATGCATAAATGCATAAAAATGACTTAAAGTATATACCAATGGATATATATATATAGCAAAATCTATATGATATAAAATTAATAATATACAAAATAATTTAAAACATAATAGATTGGTTCCAAGATAATAATATATAAAAATACATACATGTAATAATATATATAATATTTGAAATGAATAAATAAGTATTTAAATTAAAAAGGGGTTGAAATCCAACTGACCAAAGACTGGATCAGAATAGAAATAAAATTAAGGGATTAAATAAAAAAATAGAACGAATTAGGGGAACTCGCTGCAAAGGGGAGGACCAATCACGCAATTACCCCAAGCCTTTAAGCGTAGTGTTCAAATGTGGATTAAATTAAAAAATACGCGAAACTCATGGGCGAAATTTTTTAAAAAAAAGAAGAAAAATGCAGAATAGGATCTGATCGAATAATGCTGTAAAAGGGAAGGACCTGGCACGCAAATTGCCTATTAGGGCATAAACGTGCTGACCCAGTGCATGGGTCGGGTTGAACGCGGGTCATTCCTTTGTCAAACGGCGCCATTTTGTTTATTATTTAAGTAAAAAAAATTTATTCATTCTTTAGTATTTCAGAAAGAAAATCAGAGGCTCCCCCCTCCTTATTCTCTCAAAAAACGAAAAGGCAGAGAACTCCTCTCCTCCCCCATCATTTCATGCCCGATTATTAGGCTTCCTCCATCTGCCCATCGCACCACCGTGCCACCACCGTATCGGTGGCCGGAGATGCCCAAAAATCAGACCTTTTGGTCCTCTCTCGAAGCCCTTGTTTCTTTTGGACGAAAATCGAACGGAAACCCAAAGGGCTTACGTGGTTTCGGAGCGCATGGAGGTGACCTCCGACAACGGTGCGACTCCGAATAATAGGTATTATTCCCCTTTTTCTTTTATCGTTTCTTGTCGTATTATTCATTTGTCAAAGAAGAATTTTTACAAGAAAAGTAAATAAAGAAAAAAAATGAAGCAATGTTAAACAACAGAAAGTAAAAAAGAATCGAAAGACTAAAAATCCACTTTCTTTAAACCTCTATTCCGTTTTTTTTTCTAAATATTTTGTAAAAAAAATACAAGAGGGTCTGTTTCTATTTTATAACCGATTGTAGATTCAGTTTTTGTTTTCTTTCATTTTGTTTTTCTACTATTTTGTCGTTTGCTCTTTGTTCTTGGTTGTTGCGTTTTTCATTGTTGTTGCAGGTGGTTAGAGGCATGGGTAGCTTCTGATTGGCGTGCATGGTGGCTGCTGGCGGCGCACGTGATGTCCACGAGGGGAGGCCAAAGGTCGGCGGCGCTGAGGGGCCAGGGTTTGCCTGCTGCCTTTTTTCTGTCATGGGTTGTGATGTTGGGCTTTAGGGTTTAATTGGTTTTGGGGTTTAATTGGTTGGGTTTTGGGTTGTTTGTAATTGGGTAGATTGGGCTGAATTGTTTGGTTTCTGACGGGCCCGGGTCAAAATTGGGTTATACAGCTGCCCCTTTTTGCACATTGTTGTATAACGGGAATGGAGTAAAGATTTTTAAGACCAATTTTGCTCGACCTCGTTGAATCTTGGCTTATTTTGTGCTTTTCTTCTTTAGGTAGCCTCGTTTCTATCCACCGCATCTTGTCGCTTTGGTCCACTCCATTGTAACTTTAGAGGTATAGGATTCATCGCTTTAATTCGTTCCGCTACAACTTTAGGGAGATAGGATTAGCTGTCTTCAATCTGCTTCACTGCAACTTCAGAGAGATAAGATCTGCTATCTTTAGTCTGCTCTGCTGCAACTTCAAGGAGATAAGACTGATGGCTTAAATCTACTCCGCTGCTTCATGGAGATAAGATTCACTGTCTTCGATTTGCTCCACTACTGCTTAGGGAGACAAGATTCGATGTCTTCGATCTACTCCTGCAACTTCAGGAATGCCAGATCTGCTATCTTCGATCTACTCCTGCAACTTTAGGAATACCAGATCTGATATCTTTGATCTGCTCCTGCAACTTCAGGAATCTTCGATCTGCTCCTGCAACTTCAGGAATGTCAGATCTGCTATCTTCGATCTACTCCTGCAACTTTAGGAATGTCAGATCTGCTATCTTTGATCTCGCTCCCCGCAATTTCGTGAATATTAGATCTACTATCTTCGACTGCTCTCCCAGTAACCCGGGAATGTTAGATCAGCTATCTTTAATCGCTCCCGCAACTTCAGGAATGCCAGATCTGCTATCTTCAATCTGCTCCTGCAACTTCAGGAATGCCAGATCTGCTATTTTTGATCTGCTCCTGCAACTTCAAGAATGCCAAATCTGCTATCTTTGATCTACTCCTACAACTTTAGGAATGTCAGATCTGCTATCTTCAATCTGCTCCACTGCAAACTCAGGGATGCCAGACTGGTATCTTCGATCTGCTTCGCTCAAGAAGGCAAGATCTGCTAATTCACCAATGTTGTGACAACGTCCTCTTGGGGACCTGTCCTGTAAAATCAGTTTTATGTGTTTATGCTTATTCAAAATGGTTAGGATGCAATGATCGGAATGAATCTAATGCTCCTAACTAAATGTATTATGGACAACATTCGTATGAATGCAAAAATGTCATGAGAATGATTTTTTACAATGATTAGGATGCAATGATCAGAATGAATCGAATGCTCCTACCTAAATGTGTCTTGCATGAATGCAGAATTTCATGAGAACGATCCTTTGTTAAAATGTATAAGGATCAGGATCAAATGCTCCTAACTAAATGTGTCTCGAATGATGATGTATGAATGCAAAATGAAATGATCTCTTTTTTATGCTTAGGGTTGTCACTGCTCGTCGTCCATCAGAGTTTTATTGCTGACGTATTACGCTGCTATCTCGCTCGGCTAGTATTTTGATAGAGCTCGAAGAAACCATTATATCTCGCTCAACAAGTTTGCCCCACTGTAGCTTCAGGATCCATTCTATGGTACCTCTAAGACCTAAGGTTTGTACCATTTTCAAACCCTTCTACTGCAACCTAAGGGTAGGATCTGAATCCTTTCCCATCAATTTGTTCCGTTACCATTCCCCGGATGGCCATGGCCAAATATATATGTTTGATGAATGCAAAATATCATTTTTCTCTCGAGAATGATCCCTTCTTCGCTTGCATTGGCATTGCTCATTTTCCGTCAGGATTCTATCACCGACGCAATATCTTACTTTTTGTGTTCAATCATTAGTTTGACAGAAACTCCGAAGAGATAGTTTCAATTTATACTCTTTCTTCTCAAATATCTTTACCCCTAAGCTTAGTGAGCTCTAAACAATAGACTTGTGTCAGGTTCTCGTATCATTTAGAAACTTCCACAGTAGTATGCGAAACTCCTTTTATGAAAGTGTTATTAGTCCATTAATCGTTATTTCAATGCAAAATGCTTGAAAAAGATCATAATGATGGACGAAACAAAAATTTATTGAGAGCAAAGCTCGAAATGAATTAATCAAGATATCAAATTTTGAAAAAGCATAAAACGAGAATGAATTAATCAAGATAACAAATGAAGTTTATTGGGAGCGTATCCTGAAAAGAATAAAGTAATCAAAGATAGCAAATTAAAAATGGGTAAGATGGAAAACTAGGTGCCCTAGATATCGCAACCTGAGCTTCTCTGTACGAACCTCTTGAGGACTATTTTGAGCTTAATATGTGTTTAGGCGGAGTACTTTGTTGATACCCCAAGACGTAGCATACTTCTTTATTGTTAATTCAGGAATAACAAGACTACTGTACGCCCCACTTTTGATCAAAATTTGAGTCGCCCTTTTCGAGTTTTCAACTCAAATCCCCTTTGGTCTCAAAGCGCCTTTTGCGGGTTTTCGCCTTGGCCTCTCCTTTTTCTTTTCATTTTCATTTTCTCATTCTTTTTTTTCTTCATTTTTTTAAAAGGAATATTTCTCGATTTGAACTCATAGGATTAGGTAGGTCCTTGTTATCCCTCTCAGTCAAAATCAACGTTTTTTCAAAGAAGATCTTCTTTACTATGTAAGGTTCTTCCCAGTTTGACATCCATTTTCCTCAGAAGTCTTTCTGTATGGGAAGGATCCTTTTCAAAACTAGGTCTCCTTCATGGAATTCTCTAAGGCGAACCTTTTCGTCATAATCTCGGATAGCTTTCAACCTCTTTTCTTCAATCAGGTTTACTTGATCATCTCAAAATTAGATCTATTATGTTTTATCCAACTCAAACTCTGGCAAAACTCGGAGGGAATAAATCTCGACTTCAATAGACAAAACTGTCTTTATTCCATAAATCAAAGAGAAAAGCGTTGCCCCGGTAGGGGTCCTAACAGATGTTCGGCAAGCACAGATGCCAATCTTCATGAGTCTCCATCATTTCCTGACGATCTCTTTTTTTTTTTACGTTCGTCTTGGGTCGATACGGTGTTTAATCTTGAACAAACTGCAAACTTCTGATGTCACGCTGTTGTTCAAATTTAATACATTATTAGATATGATCCCTTTTCGGGATTCCATATCGACATAGAAATTACTGACTGTCGCCTCTGTGACATATGAAGTAGCTTCCGCCCACTTGGAGAAGTAATCGATGACCACAGAGGTGAGTCGATACCTATTCAGAAGCTTTTGGCATAATTGGCCAACTACGACCCATGCCCCACATAGAGAAAGTCATAGATTCTACTCATTCTTGGTAATGTGGGATCTATTTTCCATCTTATTCTACCATACTTAACTAATTATGAAATGATCTACAGTCTCGGTCGTCTTCAAAGTCTTGAGATCCCTCTAGATACATATATTACTCAAAAGTAGACTCTGAGTCAGTAACAGCGTGGCTCATGTCGTTGATATCTAGGGACCTATTGTAGGTACGAAAGAATATTCAAAGGCTAAATGAATTTAAGAATAATTATTTATGTGGTATGAACATGAATGAAATAAAGGAATAAAAGAATATTTGCTCAAAATGAGATATAAAAATGCATTTTCATTGAAAATATAGATATTGAGCATAAGCCTATTTCACAAAAAGATTCTTATTGCTCCTAGGCTTAGAGCAATAAGCGTGTTTTGGACATTACTCTGAATCGGTTCTAAAAATACAGGGATCTCTTCCACAGTTCCATTGTTCAAAACACTCCCAAGTATGTAAGGGCTCAAAAATTTTGATTCATCGAATCACTCTTTAGATACGTCGTTAATGTTCAGATTCCCCAATATCAAGTTTTGCACTGGAGCCTTGAACTTGATGTACTCCTGATCTCATGCCCCCATTTATCATGGAACTTACAATTTTTACCCCTTTAACAGAAAGATTGGGTAACGGACTTTCTGCACCAGAGGGATCATCGAATTTTACAATGCCCATTTTGATGAATCTTTCGACTAATTTCTTGAAAGCGGTGCAGTTTTCCATCGAGTGCCCCATAATTCCTACATAGTATTCGTATTGAGCGTTCACATCGTACCATTTAGGGTATGGAGGCTATATTGGTTCCACGTAAAAAGGAGATACAACATGTGCTTCAAACAAAATTTGGTACAACTCCCTATACGTGATTGGGGTGGGGTTTTTCTGAGTTCGATTTTGGATCGGGTTCTTGTCTTGGGGAGACCTGATAGCTGGTCCTTGGTTGGCTTACTGTAATCGGCTCTGAATAGCCCTTGTTATACCTTCTCGTACTATTCGCTTTATTTTCCTTTTTCTTCGGGGCTTTAAAAGCCTACTCTTCTTTTTCTTTTGTTTCTGTCAGTACAACCGGTTTGGCTCGATCATCCTCCAGGTTAAAATATGAGTCCATTAGGAAGTTCAACAAAGGCCGAGGTATTAATCGATATTGGGGTCCAATAATAACGAGAACCCTATACGAATGCGCGTCTGGTTGAGTCGGGATATTTATCGGGAATAAACGATTTCTTCATCATCATCCACACTGTTGACCACTGGGCCACTCCTTTTTTCAAGTCCTCTGACTAGTAACTAGGTTAGCTGGCCTATCATATTCCTTTGGAATTCTAGCATTTGTTCCCGTATCTCTTGTTAAATTTTGGTCAATTGCTCTTGCATCTGTATTTGCATTTTCTCTATTCCTTCCAACCTTTGTTCCATGTCTTCTATATTAACTGAAATAATTTCACCTAATTAGGGTCTTTCTACAAATTTTAATGCATATGATATGATGTAATGCAAATGCATGAAATGCAATGCAAATGCATGGAATGAATGCAAAAAGAAAGAAAGGCGTTGATTATGAATTCAATTCCATTAGAACAACTTTTCTAGAAAATAAATTTCTTTACATAAAACGGATTGCATACACAGCTTTGTCCTCATAGTCCAATTGAAAACACCAATCTTTTTCTTCGTATCCGGATGTTATGGTCGTGTCCCGTGAACTTTCTCAATAGATGCCTCTTTTAGCTCCTTGTTGCTTGGTCCAAGCCATACCTCTTCACTCACTTATCCTCCGCGATGTTCATAAGCTTCTTTAAGAAAATTGAGACATGATGACTCTCAAATAATCCTTGTCGGCTTGAATCCTCGAGCAAAGTCTTGTATTCTTCTGCGGACTATCAGCCCTCTCTTTTTGTTTACCTGGACTATGTTCGAACGACTGTATTATAATCCATTTTATCAAGTAACCTATTTCTTTATGACAAACTCTTCTATTTAGCAATCGAATATGAATCAACACCTCTTTTCTAAGATGATACGATGAGATGCAATGGAATGCAATCATAAACAAAACAAAACATGTTAGCACAAAAGAAATAAACAAAATAGATTACCTATCCGAGTGACCACTAGGGGTTTGGAGTGACTTTACCTAGGGTAGGCTCTTAGGGCCCACTATATGTGGTTCGGTTCTAAGGTAAAGGTACCCGAACCGGCAGATTCCTCGATCCTCACCCATTATAGGCTCATATGGACCGAGTTCGATTCAGGGGAACACATTTTCCTATGGCCATGCGGAGATGAAAATCTTACGAAGCACATAGGTATGAATGTATTCCTAAGCAATCCACTAGCCCACGCGAGGTGAAAACCTCACGAAGGTGTAGTTTCTTACTCCCACTTAAGAGGGTAAAAATCTAATGATTATGTAATATGATGCGTGAAAGTGAACTAAGTGTGATGAAAATGCCATTCAATCAAAATAAAACAAAATAAGTCAGTATTTCACACACAGTTTAAAACAAGCAAGAAATAAAGCACCTACTCGAGTAACCACTAGGGTTTGGCGTGGCTCCACCTAAGGCGGGCTCTTAGGGCTTGCTATATGAGGTTCAGTTCTAAAGTAAAGGTACCCAAACCGGTAGATTCCTCGATCTTCACCCATTATAGGCTCATATAGACGGAGTTCAGTTTGGGGGAATACATTTCCCTATGGCTGCACGGAGATGAAAATCTCATGAAGACATAGGTACGGATGTATCCCGAAAGCGATCCACTATACTGCATGGAGGTGAAGACCTCACAAAGGAGTAGTTTCTCACTCCCACTTAAAAGGGTAAGATCGACCGATCATGCGATGCCATGTGCAGAAGATACCCAACTTAAACCAACACGACAATTATAAACCACAATGATGAAGATCGTAACAAAGACGGATGAAATGCAACAAAAGGATCGTATATTTAAACAGAGTTTTCAAATTTCGACAAAAAGACAAAAAGTAATCAACTCGTGGCTTGACTCTCTTATTTTGTCCCCAGCGGAGTCACCAAGCTGTCGAAACCATTTTTTTGAAAACGGGAATCAACTAGGGTTTTGAAAACCAAAATAAAATGGGAGTCGCCACCGATCTTTATTTGGTGTGATCGGATCACCTTTGTTTTAATAAAACACTTTGGTTTACTAAACCAGTGTTTTTGGTCTACGAAATTAGAGAAAACGGGTTCGGGAGTCGGTTACATGCGAGGAAGGGTTAGCACCCTTGTCAC
Organism: Gossypium bickii; assembly: GCA_025503065.1. Taxonomy (NCBI): domain Eukaryota; kingdom Viridiplantae; phylum Streptophyta; class Magnoliopsida; order Malvales; family Malvaceae; genus Gossypium; species Gossypium bickii. The sequence goes on along the minus strand of CP106714.1, from coordinate 24,642,718 downwards.
ACCCAAAATCGGTACCAAATTGATTAATTAATGTATCAATGTTGAAAGTTGAAAATTTAAAAGAATTTAAAAAAAATTTGATCTCTTTTAGAAATATTTGAATTTTCTTGAATTGAATATTAAGATTCTCTTGCTCCGAAGGAATAAAGTATCACATCCAGCACGTTAGGACACGGCAATTTAAATCCTCGAATCCAAGATCATCTCATGCTTCTGGGGACTCATGCATTGAAAATATCAAAAGGTTATTCGATTACTTGGCCAAACGAAAAATCGAAACCCAGCGCGTTAGGGCATGATTTCTCGGATTTCCAATCACAGAATATTGCCTTATTTTAGAAATTCTTATCTCGAGGTAACGAGATGTCACACCAATAAGTTAGGGCACAACACTTCGTACTCTCGAGAATAAGCTTTTTATTTTAAACTTGTATTTTGTTTTAAAAGGATATTCCCTCATTTAGGCTAAACGAGAAAAGTCGAAACTCAGTAAGTTAGGGGCACGATTTTCTTGAATTTCCAAAACGCGAAATATTACCTTATTGTGAAAAATTTTCATTTTTGAATAATAGCGAGTGCAACAAGTAGAGGCATACATTTATTTTATTTGAAATAGAATGAATCGTTCTAAGTTGGATAAATATGTTAGGATTTAATACACAATGTGATAGCATAATATGAAAAGAGTAACGATCATGGAATAATAATACATGAATAAAGTATTATACGAATGAACAACAATGATATGAAAATACGAATAAACAAATTATAACACATACAATGATAATGCTCACGTCACATACACTACTAAAATATTAACATTAATAATTGAAAGATAACAAATTAAAGCTAAACAAATTTCCACAAATAAAAAGTAACAAATTTTAAAACAAACGAAGATGAAAAGAATTTAAAAACATCAATATACAATTAATAAATTACATAGAAGACAAAATTTAAAACAAAGTATATAAAAAGTTTAACACAAAAAAATATCATATTAAATAATGATATACATAGATTTTGAAATGAATATATTATATGAAAAACGTTATACGATATAATTTGAGACAAACTTTATGAGTAATGAAAATCTAATGAAAATTATGTATATAATATAACAATGCATGCAGAGTATTTAAAATCCATATAAAATTCCCAAATAAATAATGTATATATAATAAAATGTTAGTAATTTAAAAGAATGTAAGTAACTTAAATTATAATATACAAAAGAATGCATAAATGCATAAAAATGACTTAAAGTATATACCAATAGATATATATATAAATAGCAAAATCTATATGATATAAAATTAATAATATACAAAATAATTTAAAACATAATAGATTGGTTCCAAGATAATAATATATAAAAATACATACATGTAATAATATATATAATATTTGAAATGAATAAATAAGTATTTAAATTAAAAAGGGGTTGAAATCCAACTGACCAAAGACTGGATCAGAATAGAAATAAAATTACGGGATTAAATAAAAAAATAGAACGAATTAGGGGAACTCGCTGCAAAGGGGAGGACCAATCACGCAATTACCCCAAGCCTTTAAGCGTAGTGTTCAAGTGTGGATTAAATTAAAAAATACGCGAAACTCATGGGCGAAATTTTTTTTAAAAAAAAAAGAAAATTGCAGAACGAGATCTTATCGAATAATACTGCAAAAGGAAGGACCTGGCGAGCAAATTGCCTATTAGGGCATAAACGCGCGGACCCAGTACATGGGTCGGGTTGAGCGTGGGTTCCTTTGTCAAACGGCGCCGTTTTGTTTATTATTTAAGTCAAAAAAAACTTTATTCATTCTTTAGTGTTTCAAAAAGAAAATGAGAGGCTCCCCCCTCCTTATTCTCTCAAAAAATGAAAAGGCAGAGAACTCCTCTCCTCCCCCATCGTTTCATGCCCGATTATTGCGCTTCCTCTATCTGCCCATCGCACCACCGTGCCACCACTGTATCGGTGGCCGGTGATGCCCAAAAATTAAACCTTTTGGTCCTCTCCCGAAGCCCTTGTTTCTTTTGGACGAAAATCGAACGGAAACTTAAGGGGCTTACGTGGTTTCGGCGCGCATGGAGGTGACCTCCGACAACAGCGCGACTCCGAATAACAGGTATTATTCCCCCCTTTTCTTTTATCGTTTCTTGTCGTATTATTCGTTTGTCAAAGAAGAATTTTTACAAGAAAAGTAAATAAAGAAAAAAAATAAAGCAATGTTCAACAATAGAAAGTAAAAAAGAATCGAAAGACTAAAAATCCATTTTCTTTAAACCTCTATTCTGTTCTTTTTTTCTAAATATTTTGTAAAAAAAAATACAAGAGGGTTTGTTTCTTTTTTATAACCGAGTGTAGATTCGATTTTTGTTTTCTTTCATTTTGTTTTTCTGCTATTTTTTCATTTGCTCTTTGTTCTTGGTTGTTGCGTGTTTCATTGTTGTTGTAGGGGGTCAGAGGCGTGGGTAGCTTCTGATTGGCGCGCATGGCGGCTGCTGGTGATACGCGTGATGTCCACGGGGGAGGCCAAAGGTCGGTGGCGCTGAGGGGCTAGGGTTTGCCTGTTGCCTTTTTACTGTAATGGGTTGTGATATTGGGCTTTAGGGTTTAATTGGTTTTGGGGTTTAATTGGTTGGGTTTTTGGTTGTTTATAATTGGGTATATTGGGCTGATTGTTTGGTTTCTGACGGTCCCGGGTCAAAATTGGGTTATACAACCTGTATGGTGAGAGGTGTATCATTTACACTAATCACAAGAGCCTCGAGTATCTATATATATAAAAAAGTTAAATCTTAGGCAACGTAGGTAGGTAGGGTTGCTTAAGGATTATGATTGTACGATAGAGTATTATCTTGGTAAGACTAATTTGGTAGTTGATGCTCTTAGCTGTAGAGCGATGACTGAACTAAGAGCAATTTCACTTGTTTGAATTTATATAAGGATAGGGGACTGCTAATTGAACTATAGGTTAAACCAACGTGGGTTGAATAGACTAGAGTTAAACAGTTAAGCGATGAGTCTTTAGTTCAGCGTCTGCAATAGATTGATTCGAGTGAAACTTCATATTTTAGTTTGAACAGCGACAAAGTTTTATGTTTCAGGGTCCGAAATTGTGTGCCTAATGATAAGTAGTTGAGGCGATTGATTCTACAGGAGGCTTATAGTACCCTTATGCTATGCGTCCTGGTGGGAAAAAATGTATCGAGACCTTCGAGAACTTTATTGGTGGCTTGATCTGAAACAAAAAGTGAATGCCCTTGTATCGCACTGTCTGACATGTCAAAAGGTTAAGGTCGAGCATCAGTTGCCTTCTGGTCTACTTCAGCCAGTTAAGATCCCTTTGTGGAAGTGGGAACGTGTAATGATGGGCTTTGTTAGTGGGTTGCTTTTAACCCCCACTAAGAAAGATTCAGTTTGGGTCATCATTGATCGATTGACCAAGTTTGCTCATTTCATTCCTATCAAAACAGATTACTCACTACAAAAGCTCACTAAGCTGTATATTACTAAAATCGTGATACTGCAATAGATTCTAGTCTCGATTATCTCTTATAGAGATCCACGTTTCACGTTTCGGTCTTGGAAGAAGCTTCATGAGGTATTTGGCACCTGACTCGGTTTCAGTATTACATATCACCCTCAAACCGAGAGACAGTCTGAGTGAATTATTCAGGTCCTAGAAAATATGCTTTGGGGTTGTGTAATAAATTTCTAGGGTAGTTGGGAAGATTACTTACCGTCTATTATTTAGATGGCACCTTATGAGGCTCTGTATGGTCGTAAGTGTCGTATTTCGCTGTGTTGGACTGAGTTAAGTGAACGTCAGGTATTGGGTCTAGAGCTAGTTTCTAAAATTGAGAATATTGTTAAGTTGATCCGAGACCATCTTAAAGCCGCTTCTGATCGACAGAAATCTTATGTCGATTTAAAGAGAAAAGATATTGAGTTTTTTATAGGTGATCAGGTGTTCCTGAAGGTATCCCCGTGGAAAAAAGTTCTCTGATTTGGATGTAAGGGCAAGTTGAGTCTGAGGTTCATTGGACCTTATCATATCTTGAAATGTGTCGGACCTGTTGCTTATTAGTTAGAATTACCCACTGAATTGGATCGGATCCATGATGTGTTCCACATCTCGATGTTGAGAAGGTATTAGTCTGACCCGTCGCACATCATTCTTGTCGAAGAGATTGAGTTATGACCAGATTTAACTTTCGAGGAGGAACCTGTTCAAATTCTAAATCGAGATGTCAAGGTTTTGCGAAAGAAAACTGTTCCTTTGGTAAAGGTGTTCTGGCGGAATCATGGCACTGAAGAGGCCACCTAGGAACCCGAAGTGTCCATTCGTCAACAATTTCCTTATTTATTTGAGCCAGGTAAATTTTGAGGCTGAAAATTTCTTTTATGGGGAGAGAGTTGTAACGCCCAAAAAATTTGAATGTTTGACTGTTGAATTTCATTCTAATTAAGTCTCTGGATCTGTGGCTATCTGCTTTGCTTATGTGTCTGAGGTTGGGAGTTCAAGTCGCATCTTTGGAAAATTTTGCTATTTTATCCTAGGGTAACCTTTAGCCTGGAATTAACAACATAATTTTAATTCTGTGTGAATTAGTGTCAAGAATGAGCATGCTGGTTCAATAGTTAAACATTTTTCTGTGTCAGTAGTCCTATGCTCAAGTCCCAGTGTATGCGTTAAAGAATATTTTTGCTGAATATGAGAAATCTTATTAGTAGTAAAAATAGAATTTAATGTTTCTCTCTCACACTTTCCCTTTTTTCCATTCTCCTTCCTTTCTTTTCTTTCTTCTTTTTTCTCTCATTCTTAATTTCTTTTACTTTTCTTTTTGATTACATTTGTAAAGTGGCTACCGGGACTAGTTGAGGGTCTTACGTTGTTCGTTGTATTGTTGGTGGATCTTTGTGTAAGTTCTGTCGTAAATTTTTTTCGTTTCTGTAAGTTTTTGGATGTTTTTATTCTTTGGTTGAAATTGTTTTGCTACTCAAATTTCCTATTTTAAGCGTACATTTGACTCCCTTTTTAGACAATGATCTTGCAGAAATTGTTTCACCAACACGTTAGTTCCATTTTCGGGATCACGTGCGAGGTGAGTGTTGAAGTCCGAGTGAGCAGGTTGTGTCGAAGTTTTTCGACATTAGAGTTGGTTTTGTGCGTTTATTTCTGTAATTCATTGAGAATAGTTACTGAATTGGTTATTGGATGGTTGCTCTAGGGTTTGGGGTTCCAATGCATTACTCCTATGTCAAAAACTACATCAGGTGCGTACCGAAAACATGTCAGTATGCGAAATTCAAATGCTGAAAACCATGACTGTCGACACCACACGGTCGTATGGTAGGCCATGTGACTGTTGTTGCTATTAGAAACCACACGGGCCAGAGACACAGATGTGTGTCCAGGCCGTGTGACTCACTGTTTGCAATTTAAGATACATAGACCAATCATTTAGGCCGTGTGGGTCAAATAGAGGATTTATCCCTGAAGCTGTAAACATCTTCTAACGCGAATATAAGCCTTCCGTAGTGTACATACGATCTGAATTAGACCGTATAAGCTGTTATCTGATGATCTGATACTGAACTGTTGATTATATAAATGTATGCTAATTGTGATGATTGATGATGATATTGATCTCTATCACCTGACTATGAACTGAATCTGAATGATTGTGTATGTGTTCTTGACATCTGACATCTGTAATTTGTATTTGGATTGGATGGGAATTGTGTAAAGGAAGAAGTGATATGTTTTGGTTCAGTGGCTAAGAACAATTTATATGTGAATCTGGCGTTTTATTGCAATTTGATTTGGCAGCTAGTCTTCAATCACATTGAATGTGTTGGGCCGACACTATATGGTGTGTAAGGCTAGATGGGTATTAAATTCCCATTAACGGTGTGTTGGGTTGGTCGGAGATAGTGTGTAGCGGATGGGGTAGGAAAAACTGCCTCTGATTCTGATCTTTTCTGTATCTGAACTGGAACTGTTCTGTCATTCAATTGATGTGTTAAGACTGTACTGGATATTCTCTAATTCTGATTTGAACTTGAGTTTAGGAATTTACTATTATAATTGTGCTTCTAATTGAATCTATATTAATTACACATTGAGTTCATAACTCATTTTGTTGTTGATTGAATTACAGGTAACTCAACAGTCCTGATTGAGTCAGCGTAGTGGAAGCTCGGTCAATCCATTATCACCCTTTATTTATATTATTAGTAATTTCAATATTTTCTTCGTATTATGACTTTCTAAGATTTATGAATTATCGACGGGGTTTTTATGATTTTTATAACCTGTTAGACGATTTTCAACTGTGTTTATAAAAGTTGGTGTTTTCCTAGTAACGTTAATGTAACTCTTCGGACTTGGTCTTAACGTCTAGGCTGAGTTTGGGGTATTATACCATCTGTTTTCCTACCTTATCCATTTCTTTTAACATATCAAGAAGTCGAGTTGATAGTGAAGAAAGAAGTAGGAAGTCGAAAGCCATCACTACCTATAACCAAAACTCATAAACCAATACCATGCTTCTTTCTTCATTGCCAATTTGACTTCTTGATATGTTAAAAGAAATAAAGAAGGTAGTAAAACAGAGGGAAAAGCAGAAGAGAATGGAAAATAGAGAAAAAAAAGAAAGTTAAAAAAATATAAAACAAAAAATTAAATTGCTCAAAACAAAAAATATGGGGACCAATTGTATAATTTAACTTAATTTTTTTTAAAATGATAATTTAACGTACCATATTAGCTTACCGTTACACCATTAATGGCAATTAATAGCTCAATAACTAAAATGTTACAACACGATAACGCAAGTGCTAAAATGTAATATTTTAAACATAAATGACTAAAATGTAAACTGAGTAAACAAAAGTGACCATAGGTATACTTTACCCTAAATAGAAATATTTCTTTAGAAATATGTAAATGTTTTAATATTATTTAAAAATATGCCAAAGAAAATATTATTATAAATACAATATAGACAAATTTTGGTTTACCCTTTTACAATTGGTTCCCTGTTCATCACTTTTAATTAAATCCACATAAAAATATATTGTTATAAAATTACATATTCAGCCCATTGATACTAAAAAAATTAATAACTTCATGATTTTTTTAGTATTTATTTTTAATTGGTACTATTTATTATTCATTGTCAAATTTATTTAAACTATGACAAACTAAACTTCTTTAATAATTTGTATACAATTTTTAAATATATTTTTAATTAACTAAATTATTACAGTTTAAATTAAACATGAACATTTATTAAATATATTTTAATTTATAGATACAATTAACCATAGTTACTACTAGTAGTTAAGGACTTCAGTTGTCTTAAAGCAACATAATCCGTGTCTTCCTCGCAGTCGAAACGACAGGGATTGGACCAATCTCCGATGTTACTCTGACTTTCAAACTAAAATGCGATTGATTATATAGCTTTATCAAAACAAAACCCGATGGAGGAGGTTTCCACCAAACCTTCCGGTTACAAAGAGTACGTTGCAGGCTTGCTCGCCGGTGTTGCCACCGTCATTGTCGGCCATCCTTTTGATACTGTCAAGGTATAATAAAGTTGTTGCTTTGCTTTTGTCTTTTTTGGATGAAAAGATGAAGATTTTTAAGATATGGAATGGGTTTGGACAAGTTTTGAAGATCTATACCTGTTAAGTGAACTGGTGAAGAATATACTTTAAATGAAGGGTTGGGATTGTAGGAATGTGGGTACATTTGTTGAATTCAAACATTTGAATGTTGATTAGAAGCTTTTATTTGCTGGGTTTGTTGACAATGCTGGCTTAGTAAATTTGTTCGTAGGTGAAGTTGCAGAAACACAATACTGAAGTTGAAGGGATTAAATACAGGAATGGCTTGCACTGTACCGTTCGGATACTTGCAACTGAAGGGGTATGCTTCTTGAAAGCCTTTATATCAATTTCAACAACCCCATTTCATTTAAACACACACATGTGCTTGTCAAATCCAATCAAAATCTTGGCATCTCTTATATATCTTGTCCTCCTCTCCCTTTGGCATTCTTAACTTCCCGTGGAGAGCTCATGTTTAAGTTTGGCAGGTTAGAGGGCTTTATAAAGGGGCAACATCATCTTTTATTGGAGTGGCTTTTGAAAGCTCGCTTGTTTTTGGCATTTATTCACACACAAAAAAGTTACTGCAGGTCCGTATTAAAGGCTTTTATTCAAAACAATTCTAGGCATGTTTCTAATTAATTCGCAATTCTTTTGGCTGTAGGGAGGAGTTCAGAGTAGTGGGCCGCTGCCCCAAGTAATAATTCCTTCAGCTGCTTTTGGTGGAGCTATTATCAGTTTTGTGCTATGTCCCTCGGAGCTGGTGAAGGTTAGGATCTAGTTTTTATTTGCCCTTTTTACTCCGAAGCATGCATGTAACAAGGCGGAGCTTCTCCAGTGTAGGATGCAAGTTCAAGGCGCTGACTCGGTTCCGAAGTTGGGTAGCTACAGTAGCCCTCTTGATTGTGCAGTTAAAACCATAAAAAGTGACGGGGTGAGAAATTCTCTGCTTTCTGCCAACTTAAATACGTTACTAGTCTAAGCTAAGGGAACACCTTTCAGGTTACAGGCATGTTTCGTGGGGGCTCTACGACATTATTGAGAGAATCTGTTGGAAATGCAGTCTTTTTTAGTGTATACGAATACGTTCGTTATTATATGCACTTACGGCTAAACATGGATTCTTCTGATCCTCACAACTTGACTGATATAGGAATTGGAATTCTAACTGGTGGTCTAGGTGGTGTTGCTGTAAGCATTCTAACATCCTTGCGTTTTGAATGTTTTTAATTCGAGTTACTGTCTCTATTTGCTGATTTTTGCTCCCCAGTTCTGGTCAGCTGTTTTACCTTTGGATGTGGCAAAGACTGTTATCCAGACTGCACCAGATAAAAGCTGTCAAAGAAATCCTTTTCAAGTTTTAAATTCGGTAACACGATCTGATTCCCTCATTATAGTAATGGAATAGCCTTTCCTAGTATTGGAGCATGGTGAAGGTGATATAGATGTAATGATTTCCTTGCCTCACAGATTTACAGGAGGGCCGGAGTTAGAGGATGCTATGCCGGTTTGGGTCCTACAATAGTAAGAGCATTTCCTGCTAATGCAGCTGCAATTGTCACTTGGGAGCTAGCCATGAAGCTCCTCGGAATCAAGAACGAGTAAGGAAGTCACTTCATTCATCTAATTTCAAGAGGATTCTAACTTTAACTCATCATCGATATGATCTCAAAGCTTGAATTTTGGAAGAAATGGTGCAAAGTTTGAGCTGTGTTACCTTATCCGAATTCTTTTTGACGTCTTTCTATTAGCAATCCTGGAAAGAATATCACATATCATTAATCCAAACCAAGGAACAAATGGTTAAACCTTAAAAGTTGGTGAGTACATTTGACAAACACGAATATATTTATTGATTGGGTACTGCCATCTCTGGTAGTCATTAAATGGCCTAAAGATGTAGGCTATAATTGATATCAATCTCACTCTACCTTTTTTATATTAAGAATAGATTGAATTTTGTTTCTCTTAATAATAATAATAAATTAATTTTTGTATATTAAATTTAAGAGTAAATTGATTTTTTTATTAAAAATATATTCTTTGTATGTAATGCGGTATACATGGCATATCACGTGTCATTATCTTGTTATTTCATTAATTAGTCAATTTTTAATATCACTAATGGATGAATTTTTTAATAGCAAGGAACAATTTGCTCTTTGATTTTATTTTTTTATTTTTAAGGAAAAATGTAAAATGTAATCTGATTCATAGTACAAAAATTTTTTGTGATACTTTTACTTTTACCCTTTATCAAACAGTAAGTTTTAAGAAAAATGAATGTGAAGGCTTTTTTATTTTGAATTGATCTAAATTTTTTTATTAATTACGAAAATGACTCATTTGAAAAATCATATATGAAAATAACATGTTTGTTACAATAAACTTTACATCATTGTCATTGGTAGCATCATTCTTAATAAGTACTTAATCATTGGTCAATTTAAAAAATAAATAATTTTTTTAAGTATCGTCATTGCCATTGACGGCATCAGTAAAAATATGCATATATGTTATGCTAAAATATCTGTATTTTGAGGGAAAAAGAAAAAAAGAAAAGTTATATTTTAATAGGTGTTGTAGTTGTCATTGGCAACACCGACGTTTTTATTAAAAAAAAGTGTTAGCTATATTTTTAGTCTTGTCGTCGTTATTGGCGACATTGGTGTTTTGTTATAGACCTTGATATTAGCGGCATCAGTATGTTTTTTAAAAAATAATTTTTTAATGTGCGTCGTAAGTTTCTATGATGGTATCGAAGATTTTTTTTTTAAAAAAATAGCTTTTGTCATCCATTTTCCAAAACAAAGACTTGGATCCGGTGTAAAAAAAATTTAAGAGAAAAAATTGATATATGCTTGGATAAAATTGAAAAATCAATGGCGGGAAAGAAAACAAAAATCTTTTGAAAAAAAGTAAAAAAAAAAATTATTAGGGAGATTGAGGAAAAGTTGAAATAATAAAGAAAACGGTTCGGTAGCTGGATTATTAGCATTTAGCAACTTAATTTTGTTTCTTTTCGAAAATAATGGGTTAATGAGTTAAAAACACATTAAATACAAAAGATATTTTTTTATGGAAAATAGATGGATTTTATTCACTAAATAAATAAACGGTTTAACATGCAAACATAATAAATGATAATAAAACCAAGAAATTAAAAAAAGGTGTTTGGGAAAATAAAATGTTTCCTCAAGAACCAATGAAAATCTAGCCAAAAACCGGGTATGGGGAACTCTTTAACGGCTTCCTATTTGCTTTATTGTTTTCGTCTAAAGAAGAAAGGTTTTGATAAGTTTTCTTCTTGTTTTAATTTTTAGTCTTTTGACAGTTCATTGCTTTTGTAATTTTCAATGTCTTTTTTCTCTTTTAATGGAAGTCATTCATTACCCTTTAAAAAAAAATGAAGATAAACTAAAATAGCAAAAAATAGTCGCCGCTATTGTGAACTCTCCACTGTCGAAGGCTTTCTTTGGTCGGATTAACCACCAAGACAATCATTTCTTTTTCCTTCTATCTTTTTCATTTTAGATTCACCTTTCTCACTATTAGAGTTTCTGTAATTTTCAATGCTTTTTTTTTTCTCTTTTAATGGAAGTCTGCCGTTGTTGTGAACTCTCCACAATTGCAGGCTTTCTTTGTTCAGATTAACCATCAAAACAATCATTTCTTTCTCCTTCTATCTTTCTCTCATTCTAGATTCACCTTTCTCACCATTAGAGCTTCTATAATTTTTATTTTTCTTTCTCTTTTAATGGAATGCCGTGTGGGCATTCGATGTAAGGCACACGGCCGTGTCCTGACCCGTGTCCATACCCATGTAACTCTTTGACTTAGGTCACACGACCAAATCACACGCCCTTGTGCTAGGCCGTGTATAAGGTGCAGGGGTCACACGGCCAAGCCACACACCCGTGTGCTAGGCCGTGTGCAAAAACCTGGGCATTCTGTTTCTAAATTTTAAGACGTAGGGGACACATGGCCAGTCCACACGCCCATGTGCCAGGCCGTGTGTCACACGTGGCTGAGACACACGCCCGCGTCTCTGCTCGTGTGAACGTAAATAGGCCATTTTATGGCCTTTTTTCTCACCTATTCTTGACTTCAACCTATACACCTCAAATTTCATACTTATAGACCATAACAAGATCTCCAAAATAACCAATTTCTAGCTTTAATAAGGTCATATTATCACACAAATTCAAACATTCTAATTAGAACATAAATTAATTCACACATATAATTATTTATATCAACATGTTTTACCAATTTATTCATTACTATACCTAGGAACTATCCATCCATTAACCACATTAACACTTGCATTAAACGTAAACAAAATATAATTCTTGACATTTACACAACTTTTACGATCCCTATACATTCCATATAAACCATAGTATGTATAGCAAAATCTACCGAAGCAAGTTGGATAGTGTGACCCGATGTGTTGATCCAATCTCCCGACTTCTTGAAAATCTACAAAGAACATTAAACAACACAAGTAAGCTTATTGAAGCTTAGTAAGTTCGTTGGCTTTAAACATAAATCTTACCAAACATTCTATAACAACTCATTTAAATAAAGCATTCAATATACATTTCCTGCCAATCACAACTTCAATTGATGAATTCACTTATTTCAAATCAATATCAATAATAACTTTAAGTCTTCAAACATTAATTCCATATGTCACTTACCAACCTTTGTCAAATCGAAGAACGTCTTACAGATAGGAGTACATCATATACGAAAGCCGAAGGCTACACACAAGCATATAAGTGCTAAACGGAAACCCATAAGGGTTGAACGGAAGCTCAAAAGAGATGAACGGAAACCTAATAAGGTTAAATTGAAACTCATATGAGTTAACTGAAGCTCATGAGAGCTAAACGGAAAGTAAACACGAAAATTCACAACAAATGCTGAACCTTGGTTTACTTGGGTAATTTGCTGTCAATTTCCTCATTTGCACTGAATGATTGTACTCAATCCCATGTTCCGTTCGTTTCAAACATTCAATTCAATTTCATAACTTTAACAATAAATTTATTTTCAACAATGATATGAATAAATAGATAATACATTTCATCAATTTAACATATAACATTAATGATTAACCATACGAACTTACCTGGGTTAAATTGTGGAATTTGTAGTAGTTTAGGGACTATTTTGCTAATTCCCCTTTTTCACGATTGTCTACGGACTCTTTATCTAAAATATAAAATTATTTATTCATTAGCATATATTTCAGTTCCAATTCACTTCACACTTAATACCCCTCAATTTTTAAAATTACATAATTATCCCAACTTTTACAATTTTTACAATTTAGTCCCTTACTAATTAATCTATCAAATAAACTAATTTTTTCTCAATTGACAATTTATCTAAATATTCTAGGCTATCATACAATCCTTGATAAACAAAAATTTAATTCTAAACCCAACTTCTTTAATTTATCACAATTTGGTCCTAAAATCAATTTCTATCAAAATTATTATGTAAAATAATCATACAACAAAATTAAAGCTCTAAATTCATGTTAATTCATCACAAACATCCAGCACTCATCAATGGTAACTTTCAAATTACCCATAAAATAAAAAACTAATGACATAAATAGTTGGACCTAATTGTAAAAGTCTTAAAAACACAAAAATTTCAAGAAAAGAGTAAGAATTGAACTTACATGAAGTAAAAAATATGAAAAACCAGCTTTCGGAGAGTCTCCTATGGTGTTTTTTGCTGAGAATTATGAAGAAATTGCTAGAAACTCTTTTAATTGTTGTTTTATTTGTTTAAATTTACAAAATTTACAATTTTGCCCTTAGTTCACATTATTTCCTTGTTTCTTCCATGTTTATGACGCCTCAGCCATTCCTTATGTGGCAATTTGCCCTTTTAGTCCTCCTTATTTACTATTTAAGTTATTTAGTCACTATTTCTTTTGATTAACAAGTTTAGCACCTTTTTCAATTTAGTCATTTTTATTTAATTAACTATCAAAACATTAAAATTTTCTAACAAAACTTTAATATTGACTCAATGACACTTCGTAAATATTTATAAAAATATTTACGGCTCGATTTATGAAATTGAGGTCTCGATACCTCGTTTTCGAAACCACTTAACTTAATGCTTTCTTCTAAAACACAAATCACTATTTCAAAAGTCTTTTTCAAATCACACTTAACTCATAAATACTAAATAATAAAATTTCCGAACTCACTCGTCGAATTTAGTGGTCTCGAACCACTATTTCCAACACTATTGAAAATTTGGGCTATTACATTTTACATTTCTCTCATTCTTGATTCACCTTTCTCACCACCAGAGCTTTTGTTTTTAGCTAGGTATATATCATTTTTTTTTGTTCTTCTTTGAACTCATGCTTCTTCACTCGATGATGAAGGTACCGGTTTTTTTTTTTGCACCGAATCCAGGTCTTCGTTTTAGAGAATGGATGAATTTTTTTTTTTAAAAAATTTCTTCGGTGTTGCCATAGAGGTCGACGACACCCATTAAAATTTTTTTAAAACAAAACATACCAGTGTCACTGTAACATCCTCAAAACCCCCTTGGTCGTAAATAATATGAGATAAAATCTTACCGAAATAAGGTATAAGATCAAAGAAAATGAAAGTTGCAATATATCAAAAGAGAGTTAAATCAAGAACCATGACATGATGTATTAAGGAAGGGACTAAATCGTAAATATGTGAAGTTTTTGGCTCAAGTGTAAATATTCAAAATTTAGGGGATCAAAGTGTAAAAATGAGAAAGTTGAAGGACCAAAAGTGAAAATAATCCAATTTAATAAGATATGGAATTGGAATGCAAGGACCAAATTGAATAGGTGAAGAATTGTGAGGGAGTAAATCACAATTTTACCAAATTAAGTGATGATTCAAAGATGAAAGTTTCAAAAAGATCATAAAGGATAAAATGATCCATTAGCAAAAGAGAGAATTCTAGAATGTAATGATGATGTTGATGATATTTTGGTGATTTTTTAATTAATTAGTTAATTATTATTTTATTATTATTTTATTTAGAAAATGGTAGTATAAAAAGAAAGGAAGGATGAAGGAAATTTATCATCCTTCCAACGTGAGTGAAAGGATGAGAAAATAAGTTTTCTTTTCTTTATAATTTAGTCTTTTGCCATGAAAACCTATACTTTTACTTAAAATTTTTGAAAATTTCCTTATATATTAAAGAAAGAAGATGAAGTAGAGATTCTATAGAATATGTTCATCAATTTAGAAGCAAGAAAATAGTAGATGAAGGTAGAGAAAATGAGAAGAAAAAGGAAGGAAAGTGGTGAAGATGAGAAATGCATGGAAATGAAGAAATTCTTTACAAAGGAGGTAAGTTTCATACTAAACCTACTTGTATTTCAATAGATTGAGTTAAAGATGTTTTGAGTAAGATGTATGAAACATATATTTAATCTAAATAATAGAAATAAAAAGTATTTGATGAAGAATAGAGACTTAAAAAACTAATTTGGTAAGAGAGAATGTGATTTGTATGGTGAAAAGTACTAAGATTAAGAAATAAATATGTAATCTACATATAAAAATAAGTGTCTAAATTGTATAGTAATCAAAGTATGGCAATTATGTGTGAATGAATGACAAATAGCACAAAAAATCATGGAAAAGAAAATAATTTTTTCATTAAAATAGTTTGGATAGCAACAATGACTTAAATTTGAAAATTCACCAAAAATTATAGAAATTTAATTAGAGATTGAATTAAATATTCAATTAAAGCTTATTGAGCCTAGTTTCATATGGAAGAAACAATGAAAGAAACATAATTTTATAGTTTGAGATATATTAATTTTCGTGAAATAAGGTCGGAGTGGATTCGAGTTCCCTTGTTCTGACTTTGAAAATCATAAAAAATTGTAAAAAAATTATTAGGGTTTTAAATTATTAATGAGTCTATTTTCAATATAAACAAACAGAAACATCATCCAAACCCCGTAATAAGAGATAATTAATTTTTAGTAAAGAAAGGTCGAAGCTGTCAAATAGCAGAACAGAGACAAATTTGAAGGATTTACTGTACTTATTGGCTAAGTCATAAATTCTGAAACTTTTATGGTAAAAATATATTTGAGTATAGTTTCAAAAACATCAAGCGGATCTTAATTTCAAATTCTGTAGCTCAAGATATAAATAATTTAGTGACTATGACTCAAGTGGACAACTTTGATAATGAACGCATAAGTAAAGAGTTGAATTATAGATAATATTACATATAAGCATGTTATATACTAAAAGTTAAATATTCTAACAAATATATGCATAAAGGATGTGGAATGGAGAGGAGGGAAAAAATGAATATATATATATAGTAGATGAATTTGAAATGTTTCGAAATGGTTGTAAGTGATGGAATGATTAATACATGTGAGTATGTTTAAACGAATTGATAAAATAATAAGTGAATAATCGTTAATTGTTGTGATATTGAATTCTTTGTTAAAATTTTATGAAGAATTAAATTGATTGGCACAATTTAGAAATAAATATGGAATATACGTAAAGTGGGTAAACTACTTTTGAAAGTGCAAGTCCTCCAATGGTCTTATTTGTAAAACTTTAATATTTGTGTTAATTTTATATACTTTGTTATCTTTGATTGAATATCATATTTTTATGATGATTTGATATTAGAAATAGATGTAAGTGGATGATATGTAAAATAAAGTGGCGGTTATGACATCTGAATATATGTTCAGGTAATGATATGTAAAAATAAATAAATAAAAATAAAGCGTAGAACTTGTAAGAAAATGGAGACGACGTCACGATGACAAATTTGCCATGTAACGACGTGAAAATCCCAACGTCGTGACGACAGTTCAGAAATTTTTATGAACTTTTTAGTTTGACCTTTGATCAATTATGGATGTTTTAACGAGCTCCTTTAATTCATTATTAGTTCAATTATAAATTCAATTATTATTAAAATGAGTTAATGATCTACATTAATTAAATAATATGATAAATTGATCTAAATTTTCAATAGTTGTTTCGGCAACAAATGTGACATTCTGATGCCTTGACTCGACAATCAGGTCGGGTATGGGGGTGTTACAGCCGCCAATGGCAATGACAACACCAAAAAAAATCTGACATGCTTTTTTTTAATAAAAATGCCGATGTCGCTAATGACAATGGCAGCATCTATTAAAATATAAAATTTTCCCCTCAAAATACAAGTATTTTGGTATGACATATACACGTATTTTTGTTAGTGCCGCCAATGGCAACGACGGTAGCCAAATAAATTATTTTTTTTAAACTGACCAATGATCAACTACTCATTAGGGGTGGTGTCGCCAATAGCAACAATGACACTAAAATTTACCATAGCAAACAGATCATTTAGTACATAATTATTTAAATGGGACATTTTCATAATTAATAAAATTTTTTAGGATAATTCCAAACAAAATCCGAATGTGAATATGTAGCTAGCATCTATAATCCAACTACATAAGCTAAATTGACAAATTAAAGAATAATTCAGAATTGGCAAAAAAAAAAAAAATACAAAGAAAATGTTATTTAACTCAACCTGAACTGAAAATCAAAATCAAGTAATTTGACTTTCGGTTTTTTTTTTTTTTTTTTTTTTTTTAACATATTGGTCCCTTATGAGTTGATGGTTTGTTCCGAAGGGTCTAATGGAAAGAAAAAAATTGTCCATCAAACTAGGTCCCCTATTGGTGTAGTCGTCTTTGGAGAGGGAAAAAAAAACCCCTTGTCTGATCAATGGTAACTTGTGGGTTTTAATTGAACACAGTTATGGAATTAATCCAATTGTCCTTTGTATCTTGGGCTACATTCAAATTTAAAATATAAATACAACAGTTGCATCATGTGATTCACCATTAGTGTAGAAATGACAAGATATCATATTTGTTTGATATTAAATCAAGGACCGTGTGTGAATAGCTCATTTTGAGTGTCCCATATCTGTTTTGTTTATTATGACAAAATCTCATACCCAAGTTGGGCCATCATGAACCATGCCATTGCATGTGCTGGTTTGTTCCCACATGAGACATGACCTAGTTCGACCTTTATTTATTTTTCAACATTCATCACCGTCCACAAAATTAAAATATTACAAACTATTACAAATGAAAGTACAGTAGGGTACATGATGGATTCATCGGTCATGGAATGGAATATATGGTCCTTGGAAAAGAATCCATATAATACAAATTTGTATAATACGTTTTTTTTTTTTCTCTGAAAACAACAAAGACACTCAATTGGGCAACCCCTGGGATGGACAAATTTACCCTTGTTTGATGGAAAAAATGATATTTATTTAGAGGGCAAATGGGTAGTTTCTCCTTTTATGATTGAAGAGAAAGGTGGGCAAATACGTGAATAAAAAAGAAACTAAAAATGGAGAGTCAGATCTTTGTCTGCACATAACATTGAAGAGTTCGGCCTTAACGTGCTGGTTGGGTTTCTTTCATGTTTTGGAATTAAGTATATCTTGGCCACATATGGTGGGGGCAATCATCATCTCAAAGTGTGGTGTGGGTTTGTAGTAGGGCCCATTATGTTTTTTTTTCTTCCATAGTATAAAAAGAAGTGTAAACATAAATGGTTGTTTGTTTACATGTAAAAGGTACTGTAAATGTTTTTTGTATTTTTCTATGTTTGTTTAATATAAAATAGTTTGGTCAACATAAAATGACTTACAGGTGAAGGTAAAATAAGTCATTTTTCTTGTAAAATGACTTACCCTTTTGAAAAGCGTAAGTTATTTTTCGAAAAAGAGCTTATCTATACATAATTTTATTTTTATATAAAAATTAACTTAAATCAAGCTTAATATTATTATACTAATAATAAATTTTATTTTTATTTTTAAAAATATTTAAAATATTATATTTTTCAATATTATTAAACATACATATTTAATTATTTATATTTAGTCATATAATAAATTATTAATATAATAAATATAATTTATTATTTTAATAAATTATTTAATATTTCAATTTTATTTTAATAATAAATTTTAAAAATAATAATTTTAAATAATATTATTTACATATTATTGAAAATATTCAATATTAATATTCAATATTTATTACAATTATAAATATATTAATAATAAATGTTTTGTAGTATAAAGGTTAAAATATGTCATAAGTCTATGTACACTTCACAGATTTGTAATTTAGTTTTTATACTTTTATTTTCAATAATTTAGTCCATTTACTTTTCAAATATGAAAATCAAGTCCAATTGTTGACATCGTTAACTTTTTTTGTCAATTTTGTTGATGTTACATTTTTAAATAAAAAATACTCACTTAGTAATCATGTAATTAAAAAATAACTTTGCAATGAATTTGAATTTAACACAATATTTTTAATATATGCTAAAATAATGTAAAATATAAAATTATAGCTAAAAATAAATTCAATTAAACAATGAAAAAATAAGAAAATATTAAATGTATATTTATTTAATTGAAAACAACTTTTATAAAATATTTTTAAAAAATTTACTAAATAACAGAAAATATCTTACACAGATTTATCTAAACATCATAAATTATTAATTTTTTTAAAAAATAAATTATTTTTCAAAAGTTATTTCCAGTAAAACAAACCGAATAAAAATTTTACTAAAACCATTCGAACCCATCTGCGTTGGTTCTGTCTTTATTATTTCTCCACGTTATAACTGTACGGCCATATTAGTGGAAAAGAAAAAGGCAAAAGATTAATCATCCCTTTCAACTAATAAAGTCCATCCATTTCTGTGATCACAAATATCATACACGTAAACCAGAAACATACTTTAATATTTCATTCCAATCTTTTTTCAAATTTAATTGATATTAAAAATATTACTCAGCTTTAACTTAATAAATTAAATTTGAAATTGAACGTAATATATATATATATATCCTTTTTAATTAAATCGAAAGAAAGAAGGTTTTATCGTTTCAACTTTGAACTTCAGTCTATAGGTGAGCTGTTTTGGATAACCAGTAGGTGGGTTAAATGATAGATGCGTCACATCTTTGTCCTCCCATGATGTACTTTATAAAATGTATGTATTTAGTCTTTTATATTTTTCGAAACGATGACTCAAACAGTATTAATAACATTTGTGTGAGAAAATTAAGATGTAATGGTTATAAATATTGTTTGGGTTTTAATTAAAGGACACCCTGTACCTACTAAGCATATCAATTAATTTCCTGTTTCCTATATGTTTTGAAACTAGGTAGGTATACCTTATCATTATTTAATATGAATTATAAAAATGTTGGTTTAGAATTCAATATTAATAATAAAGTTGAAATAAAGTAAAAGGGGGATTGCATTGGGGAATACCCTCTCTACCTATAAAGGAATGTTACATAATAGTGGAAATGCAAAAAGTCTCATTTTATGTTCTTTCTTTTCTTGAACTTCTCAAAGATTCATCTGTTCTTCCACTTTACCTTCCTGTCTTGTTCTTGGATTTTGAATATTTGTACCCTCCATACATATATTCTTCCTCCCCACCCTCCATTTTTTTTTAATTATAAATTTGGTTTGTTTTTCAATTATAAACCAAACCCCATCACGTGAAAATTTGATTATTAACAAATAAAAGAATAGAGTTGTTGTAATGGTAATCATAACATAATCTGTCAATCACTTCACAGGTAATATTTGAATCCCCCCATTAACAAAGGCTCTTTTGAGAGGAGAAATGGTGATCACTTCAACTACTAATTAATGGCCAAAAGATTTTTTACTCTCTCTCTCTCTCTCAATAATTAGACAAAAAAAAAAAAAAAAAAAGAGTGATGACCCCATTTTTGTTGCTTTGCATTTTGGAAGAGAATATCTATGTTGTGTTGTTATTTTACCCGAAGAACACCTCATTTCTTTCTTTCTTTCCTTTTTCTTTCTTCCCTCTCTTTGGTTGCAGAATCGTGTAGATGAGAAACACATGATGATGGCTTCAACAAGTAAGCTTATGGAGAAACCAAGCCAACAAGCACAAGCCCTAAAGTGTCCTCGATGTGATTCATCAAACACCAAGTTCTGCTACTACAACAACTACAGTTTATCTCAGCCCAGACACTTTTGCAAGGCTTGTAAGCGTTATTGGACTAAAGGAGGCACTTTAAGGAATGTTCCAGTGGGTGGTGGTTTCCGGAAAAACAAGCGTCTTAAGAGGCCTGCTTCAGCCATTGCTGGTGCAACTGCAAGTCCCAGTCCTAGGCCTCAAATCGACGTTTCTTCACCCTCTACCCCCCCTATCAACATCAACCCTTTGTTTTATGGGTTAGCATCTGATACCAATCTTCCATTCCCTAATTGTTTTGATTCAAGAGTTTCTTCAGGTGTGGAAACAGTGACCAACTATGATCTGCAACCTCCTCAACTGGATGCTTTTAGACCAGGGTTTTCTTCTGCTACTGCTATTGTGTCTAGTGATTCTGGGGATAGTGATTATGGAAATGGTAAGCAAATCCAGGACGTTATCACTTCAAATCCACTCCTTTCAATCTATTCCAATATCTTCACCATCGCTACACCAACCATTGCTTCTTTGTTAGCTTCTACACTTCACCAACACAAGTTCATTGATGGTGGCCTTGAAAACACTCAGCCGCCTACCCATTTCCAAGCCTTACCACCTTTTCGAGATCTTCACATGACTGACGATATTGGGGCAGCCATCAAAGATGTCAAAGTTGAAGAACCTCAAAGAAGAATGGAATGGAATGTAGTACAAACTCAGCTAGAGCAAATTGGTTCATATGATCCTGTTACTGCCTGGCATGATTAACCAAACATTGGGTCCTCAGTCACTTCTCTGATCTAGCCAAAACTAATACCTTCATTTTATTCTTCAAATGATCTCCCTTTTTCATGTTGTAGCGATTCCTATACTCATATCAGGGGTGGGAAGTAGAAAACAAGCAACCAAATACGTGTAATAAATTGACTGTTGAAGCATATACATGGAACCAAGATTGGATCCGAGCGATCATGTCAGTTGCAAGAATAATTCAGCCAATAGTTCTATTATTATATCAAAAGTTGAGAATCCCTGTAATGCGCTGAGAGGAACCTCGGATCCTCTTCATCCTCATCTTTAGGTTCATGTCCAGTATTTGGCTTCTATTTTATAGTGTATGTATATACGTTGCATGACATGTTCTTCCTTGTTTCCCCCTAATGTAATGCCACTTATTAGTATTAGGTTAGGTTTTTTTGGGTATTTGTTGCAGTATTTAGTAAAAGATCTCAAATGGACCAACTAATTATCTTTTTTTCTTTTTCAGTTTGTGGTTTTGGGTAGGTATAATCAATGGTACGGAAACTGCAATGTGTCCATTTTATTTACTGGAATTGGTATGTTGGTCAGTTTCTTGTTGGTGTCACTGATATGAGCTGGTATGGCTGGCTTTTGAACTCAAGTATCATTTGATTAAATCTTAAAACTGCGAAGGCAAGGCAATACGAGTAAAGACAATGAGAAACAGATGGAGTTATGGCATGGACTTTTAGATGGTGGATTTTAGCAGCTAGCTTGGCCGGTGCAATGGATTTTGAGTATTAATTTGGCATTTGAATATGTTGGTTTTTTTTTAATTTATTTATTTATTTAGAATTTACTATAAATATTATTGCATTTGAAAGAATTTGGGGTTGAGAATGTTGTGCAAATAAGGTGAGGGAAAAATTGCCTTAAGAAGAAAGTGAAAAATTTTGGAAGGATTTAAAAGTAGAGAAACCACTTCTATTTATAATAGTACAAACTCTCCACAAGCTTGTATGTTTTAGATGTGGGATTGTGTTATTTCAACAAATCTCCACCTTAACAAATTTTCACATGTTCAATCTCCTTGCAAAATAACATTTGATAGTGTCTCCAAATTTCAACCTTCAAATTTTAACATTGATCAAGTACAAACATAGTTGGAACTTGACTATAATCACAACTTTAGTTGACATATTGATAGGGTTCTCACTGGTTGAAGTTTTTTGGATCTTTACTCTACCTTCTTCAAGAATCTCTTGTACAAATGATACTGGACATCAATGTGCTTTGTCCTTAATTATATGATAAACTCGATTTTTTGCTGACTAAATAGCACTCTGACTATCGTAAATGTACTTTGACATACTTTTGCTTAATTTCCAGTTCACCAAGCAACCTTTGAAGCCAAATTACTTCTTTTATAACCTCTATGTGTAACACCCCTTACCCGGATTTGACTCCAGAACCGAGTACGAGGCATTATCGGACTTGAATTACCTGAGCATAAAATTTTGGGCTATAAAAATCTTTCCAATTTAATACTTTTTCATTTACAATCATAACGTCCCTAACATGGGGTCTACAGACCTTATACACATACTCGGGATGTTTCGGAACCAACCCGAAACTTTTAAACACTTAGAGAATTTTCACCTAAACATGCGCCACACGCTCGTGGGGGAAACATGACACGCCCGTGTATCATCTCACACGCCCATGTTCGACGCCCGTGGTCGACACTGACTTGGATCACACGGCCTGGGCACACGCCCATATGGCTGGCCCGTGGTCGTCTCTGATTAATCCACACGGCGGTTGTACGCCCGTGTGCTATAACCGTGTGACGATTTAAATTCCAAGTCCTAAGTGCAGACTTCACACAGCCTAGACACATGCCCGTGTGCCTACCCATGTGGACAAGAATAAGGCTATTTTCCAAGCCATTTAGCCGCCCTCACATACATGCATTCATACACCATTACATAATTTCACATATCATCAATTATAACTCTTGAATTATCACATTAAATCTGTAAAAATGAAATCTTCATCCCATACCCGAGGGAGAACTATTTCTGATATATTACAAATGACTTAAGCCAACATTTATGGCTATACACAATCAAACCATAAACTCTCTTACGCCAACACATTTGGCTATCTCAACTATGACGTAATCAACTTTAAATACTACCCCTATACATGCCATAACTTATAAGGACTTAAAACCTCATACCAAGTGTTTGCTCGATAGTGTGAAAACATCTCCGGCGGTCTCCAACCCGAGCTAGTTAAGCTAACCTATAAGAGACTGGAAAAGAAAAGGAGTAAGCAATAATACTTAGTAAGTTCATAGGCAAATTGATAATCAGCTATTAATGTTCATATGATTATAATCAATCACAAGGTATTATAAGGAGTTTTACTCTTTAACTCATGGTTACCCATTCAATCATTCATAATGCTTTCTCATTCCGTCTCTTACCACGTTCTAACCATGTCTCAGGCTTAATATTCGCATTCATTAACTTATACTCCTGCACTTAACATCACATAATTACATGGTACGACACGTCATAACTTCACAATGTACCATTCATACTACCAGTCACTCGGTGGTTTCGCACATAGCCCACCATTAATCTCTAATAGAGTGGTATCGTACATAGCCCACCATTTGATACTAAACTCGATGGTATCTTACACAGCCCATCGGTAATGAATAATAAGGTGGTAACGCACACAGCCCACCATTAATAATATTGTTGATGGTATCGCACACAACCCATCACTAATAATTAGTAAGGTGGTATCGCACGCAGCCCACCATTAATAATATTGTTGATGGTATCGCACACAGCCCATCACTAATAATTAGTAAGGTGGTATCACACACAACCCACCATTAATAATATTGTTGATGGTATCGCACACAGCCCATCACTAATAATTAGTAAGGTGGTATCGCACACAGCCCACTATTATTATACATTCACGAATATATATACACATCCACATGCATTTCTCTATTTCAAATGTTCATCTGAGAACATCCTCACACACTAAAATTCTTACTGAAAATTTTACAATAATCATTTGCTTTCACACAATACATTTATAAATACAACATATGCAATTAAGATGCATCATCCACACATGACCCGCTATGGGTTCATCATATACCAATTTCACCTCAATTTAGTTCTAACACATGCTTGTACCTCTCATGGTACAACCATATACATTCTCGTTTCAACATACCTGTTGAATCACTCAAATGGTTAAATAGTACTTTTGAATCTCATACATATAATCTCACATCGACATCATGCCCCCGATAGGGTCTCACATGAAATATCATATTGATTCCATGTCCCTGACATGGTCTTATTTGATATCTCACGTCGAGGCCATATTCCAAATATGGTCTTATACGGGACCTTAATTATCATCATATCTTACTATTTGCATTCCCACTATTTTAGATACAATTCTCTTGACATCTCGTCAAAACATATTTAATACATCCATAATGTAAATATACATTCCATACAACATTGGAATATTAAATACTTCACTTAAAGTTGTATAATTTAGCACATGAACTTACCTCGATACCGAAAAGGGTAGAAAGGGACCTTTTTGCCCACATTTCTCTTTTCTCCCGTTCTAAGTCCGAATCCCGTTTTCTTTGATCTAGAACAATAAAATTTACTCTTTTAATCACCACCCTAATCATAACACTTCATAATTTACACTTAGGCAAATATGACTATTTTGCCCTTACACTTTGGTAAAATTACGATTTTGCCCCTAGGCTCGTAAATCATTTTTCATCATATTTTCTTATTAAACAAGCCCAGATGAACATTTAATCCTCTTACAACTACTCATAATTCCAACTATTTCATGCCTTAAGGAACAAACTACAACTTTTGCATTTTAGTCCCAATTAGGTGTTTTCATGACAACACCTTTCACAAAAGTTGTTTCTCATCTCCCTAACATTCATTTTCTTCTATAAAAAAGAAGAAAACAACTTAAAATCTCACATGGCAAATTCCTAAACTTTTTACCATAATACAAAATAATCCCCTCTTTAGAAAGCTTAAGCTTTAGGGGTCTCAAAAGTACAGTTATCTTCAAGAAATACCATCAAAGTCACTTACTTGAGTGAAGAAAAGTTTGCTGATATTTTGAGCTTTCAAGCACCCATTGTTTGCTGAAAATTTTGATGGAGGAGAAGAGAGGAAAGATGGCATCTTTTTCCTTTCTTTATTTTATTATAAAACATCAATTTAATCCACCAAACTTACCAACTTTGACCAAAAATTAAATGCTCTTGTCCCCTTTGTCTACATGGCCGGCCAACACATTCTAGATGGTCTAATTTCCATTTAAAGACGTCCAATTAACATTTCATGGCTATTTGGTACCTTTAGCCTATAGAATGGAACTTTCGTACTTTATGCGATTTAGTCATTTTTCGCGATTAAGCATGAAATCGCTAAAATTAAAGAACCAAAATTTTCATGCACCTTTATAAACATGTTATAACACATAAAATAACATGAAAATAATTTCTATAACCTCGGATTAGTGATCCCGAGATCACTGTTCTGACTAGCCCTTAAATCGAGATGTTACACTATGATTGCCTATACTCTGTTTTTGTAGAAGATAAAGCAACTATTGACTGTAAAGTAGACTTCCAACTATCTGGTGTCTTTGCAAGAGTAAACATATAACTAGTAATTGAGCGTCGTTTTTCTAGATCACCAGGTTTGTAACACCCCTTACCCGTATTCAACGCTGGAATAGGGTACGAGGCATTACTAGGCTTATACGCAATCAATCATACAATTCCGAGACTTGACTTTCTCTCCAAATTTAAAACTTTTACTAACACTACTTAAACAAGCCTACGAGGCCCAAATCACACTTTAAGAATAGTTCGGGATCAAATCGAACTCTTTAAAAGATCCCTAAAAGTTCGAGAAAAACTTTCATTAAACAGTCCACACGCCCGTGTGCATATCACATGCCCGGATTCTACACCCGTGTAGAATTATTTCTTAATTCGAACCTACAGGGGTTTTCACACGGCTGGACACACGCCCGTGTCTCTCACATGGCCTTGACACACCTGTGTCTTAGCCCGTGTGCCAAAAACCTTGGCCTTCTATTTCTGACGTCATCATCCCATAAATGTCACACGACCTGGGCACAGGCCCATGTCCATGGCCATGCCTTCCACGCGGCTGAGACACACGACCATGTCTCTGCCCATGTGTTTACTACTGAGCATATTGACTTGTAAACCTAGCATGCAAGAGGACACACGGCCTAGACACACGCCCGTGTGTCTACCTGTGTGGACAAGAACAAGACTATTTGCCAAGCTCTTTTTATCACCCCAACTCATACAAGCATAATTCCTATTCATCCATCAACCTATTCATGCATAACTAAACCAATAAAACCAACATGCTACTTGTACAATCATGAATAACCTCATATTTTCATAGATTAGTAATAAAGAGCCATCAACTATGGCCTTACACAAAAGAGTTCATCTTTGAATGAGCCAACACATTTGGCCAAAATTATATGGCATACAACTAAGTCTGGTCTCTATACATGCCATACTCAAAATGCTAAGTCTAAATATACCAAGATGTGCTGATAGTGTGGGTGATCTTCTGATAATCTTTGTATCCCGAGCTGGCTCTTTGACACTATAAAACAAGAGAAAAGAGAGGGAATAAACTTTAAGTTTAGTAAGTCTACATGTAAACAATAAGCATCATACCATATGCGAATCAATCAAAAACATTACATACTATGTAAGAACAATTCACATTTTCATAATCATGCTTACTCATCTCAACTCTTACCACATCCCAGCCATATATCATATACACTGCTCACATTTATTTGTGCTAATGCCCTGCACTTATCACCACAAAGCCACATGAAATATTTATCTAAACAAGTTTCTCGATGAACCTTTTGGAATGATACAAAGTACCCGATGGTTTCGCACACAGCCCACCATTAATGATAATTACAGTGGTATCGCACATAGCCCACCAAATTATAGTATAAATGATGGTATCACACATAGCCCATCGTGAATAGATAACAAGGTGCTATCACACACAACCCACCAACAATTACATAATTACGGATATTTGACCGTATCCACATTTTTATTCCGAGGTTCATTCGAGAATTACTCATTTTCTATCATTTTCAATCAATCTCACCAATAAATATTTACATCCATATGATATATCAACAGGTAACAACATATGTATTAAAGATGTATCATTTACACATAAACTTACCTCGGTGTAAAATATGTTAGTATGCGACTTAATCCGTAACCTTGTCTTTTCCCCGATTAAGGTTGTTTCCGCGTTCTTTTTGATCAAAAATATTAAAATTTACTCATTTAATCACTACATAAATCATGGAACTTCAAAATTTCTACTTAGGCAAAAATGACCGTTTTGCCCTTAACTTTGGAAAAATTACAATTTTGTCCCTAAGCTCGTAAATCTTTTTTCATCATATTTTCTCATTAAACAAGCCTAAGTGAACATTTATTACTCTTATAACAGTTCACAATACCAATCATTTCATGCATTTACTACTCAATTTATAACATTTACGAATAGGTCCTTTTAGGTGTTTTCATGGTAACACCTTTCACAAAAATTGTTTATCTAATAATCAAAATTAATTTTCTTCCCTAAAAACTCAGTAAACATCACAAGCACTCACATGGAAAATCTCTAAACTTTCAACCATTTTGCAAAATAGTCCTTTCATTAGCTAGCTTAAGCTTTAGGGGTTCCAAAAGTACAAAAATTATCAAGAAAGACTTCGAAGATCACTTACTTGCAAGAGAATAGCTTAGATGAAAGTTTGAGCTCCAAAAACCTCTATTTTCACTTCAATTTTCGGTGGGAGAAGAAATGGGAATAGTAAAAGATGATTTCTTCTTTATTTAGTCTTATTTTATTCATTTAGTCAACCTAATATCACCAAATTTTTTACCAATATAATGCTCTTGTCTCCCTTGTCCCTATGGCCAGCCAACACCTCTCATTGGCCTAATTTCACATTAAGGACCTCTAATTTGATATTCCATAGCTATTAGACACCTCTAGCTTGTAAAGTGAAACTTTTGTACATTATTTGATTTAGTTCTTTTTCACAATTAAGTATACAATCATTAAAATTAAAGCACTAAAATTTCCATGCATCCTTATAATCATGCCATAACAAATAAAATAATATTAAAAAATAATTTTCTTCAACCTCAGATTAGTGGTCTCGAAACCACTATTCCGACTAGCCCTAAAATCGGGCTGTTACAACTCTTCCCCCTTTAGAGATTTTTATCCCTGAAAATCTTGCCAGTAAAAAGGTTCGGGTACTGTTCTTTCATGGCTTCTACCGGTTCCCACGTAGCCTCTTCTACACCGTGTTTTTGCCATAACACTTTCACTAAGGCTATACTTTTATTCCTCAACTGTTTAATCTCTCGAGCCAAAATCTTAATTGGTTCCTCTTCATAAGTCATGTCCGGTCGTATCTCAATTTCAGTTGGAAGGATCACATGTGAAGGATCGGAACGATATCGTTGTAACATTGACACATGAAACACATTGTGTATTCTCTCTAACTCTACCGGCAAAGCCAACCGGTAAGCTACTGGTCCAATCCTTTCAATAACCTCATAAGGCCCTATGAATTGTGGACTCAATTTGCCCTTTCGACCAAATCTCAATATTTTTTTCCACGAGGATACTTTCAGGAATACTTTATTGCCCACTTGAAACTCGATTTCTTTCCTTTTTAAAGCTGCATATGACTTTTGTCGATCTGAAGTAGCTTTCAGACTATCACAAATCACTTTCACTTTCTC
The DNA here is from genome assembly GCA_025503065.1 of Gossypium bickii. Classification (NCBI taxonomy): domain Eukaryota; kingdom Viridiplantae; phylum Streptophyta; class Magnoliopsida; order Malvales; family Malvaceae; genus Gossypium; species Gossypium bickii. Next base: position 24,613,313 of record CP106714.1, on the reverse strand, counting down.
CTCGGTTTCTTTAACTAGATCGACCCCATGAATTTACTTCTCACTAAGCTCTGTCCAATACAAGGGAGTCCGACACTTGCGACCATATAAACCTTCATACGGTGTCATCCGTATACTCGACTGATAACTGTTGTTGTAGGCAAACTCAACTAAAGGTAGATATTTTCCCAACTACCTTTGAACTCTAACACAGCGTCTGAGCATATTTTCCTAACTGTTGTTCGAATTGGCCATCGGTTTGTGGATGGAACGCAGTACTAAAATTCAATTTTGTACCCAGTGCTTCTTGCAACTTGTTTTAAAACCTCGAATTAAATCTTGGATCTCTATCCGAGATAATGGATATAGACACCCCATGTAATCTCACCACCTCAGCAATATACAGCTCTACCAACTTGTCAAATGAGTAATCCACATACATCGGTATAAAGTGAGCTGATTTCGTTAATCTATCAACGGTAACCCACACAACATCTTTCTTTTTCGGAGTTATAGGTAACCCCGTTATGAAATCCATCGTGATTCGATCCCACTTCCACTCGGGAATCATAACTGGGTGATGTAATCCCAAATGTACTTGATGTTTGGCTTTCACTTGTTGACAGATCGAACACTTTGTAAAAAACTCGGAGATATCTCTTTTCATACCTGGCCACCAATATAACTTCTTCAAATCATTGTACATTTTTGTGCTACCAGGATGTACTAACAAGCTACCATTGTGTGCTTCATGTAAAATTTTCTGGGTCAACTCGTCATCCTTTGGTACACAAACTCTATCATGAAACCTCAAACAATTATCTAAACCAACTTGAAAACCAGAGTTATTTCTCGATTCGCACTGAGCTCTTTTAACTTGCATCTCACTATCATTCTTTTGAACTTCCCGTATCTGTTGAAGAAATAATGGTCTGGCCCTTAACTCGGCCAATATAGCACCATCATCAGATAATGCTAAGCTCGTACTCATAGCTCTCAAAGCATATAGGGATTTTCTACTCAAGGCATTTGCAACCACATTCGCTTTTCCCGGGTGGTAATCAATTACTAGATCATAATTCTTCAGTAACTCGAGCCACCGCTGTTGTCGCAAATTCAAGTCCTTTTGGTTCATCAGGTATTTCAAAATTTTGTGATCAGTAAAGATTCAACACTTTTCACCATACAAATAAAAACGCCAAATCTTCAAAGTGAAAACGATCGCAGCCAACTCCAAATCGTGAGTCGGATAATTCTTTTCAGATAGTTTTAGCTGTCTCGAGGTATAAGCTACTACCTTACCCTCCTGCATCAACACACAGCCTAGACTATTTAATGATGCATCACTGTAGACCACAAGCTCCTTTCCCGACTCAGGTTGTACTAAAATCGGTGCTTCAGTCAATAAAGCTTTCAGTTTCTCAAAACTCTGTTGGCACTTCTCGGTCCATTCAAACTTAACATCTTTATGTAGCAGTCTCGTTATCGGTGTAGCAATCATGGAGAGCCCTTTAACAAACCGTCTATAGTAGCCTGCTAAACCCAAAAAGCTCCTAATCTTTGACACATTCCTAGGCGGTTTCCACTCAACAATATCCGAGATCTTACTCGAATCAACTCTAATGCCATCACTCGACACAATGTGTCTTATGAATCCGACCTCTTAGAGCCAAAACTCACTCTTGCTAAACTTAGCATATAACTATTTATCTCTTAGCGTCTGCAAAATAATTTTCAGGTGCTCTGCATGTTCACTCTCATCCCAAGAGTAAATCTATATGTCATCGATAAAAACAACTACAAACTTATCCAATACGATCGAAAGATACAGTTCATTAAATCCATAAAGATCGAATGAGCATTTGTTAAGCCAAATGGCATGACAAGGAACTCATAATGGTCATACCTCGTCCGAAATATAGTTTTCGATACATCTTGCTCCTTAACCCTCAACTGGTAATAGCTCGACCTCATGTCTATCTTAGAAAACATCGTAGCTCCCTTCAATTGGTCGAACAAATCATCGATCCTTGGCAAAGGATACTTATTCTTCATTGTCACATTGTTAAGTTGTCTATAGTCTATACACAATCTCATCAACCCATCTTTCTTATTTACAAAAAGTACCAGAGCACCCCACGGTGAATAGCTCAGTCTTGTAAAACTTTATCTGTTAACTCTTTCAACTGAACCTACAACTCTTTCAACTCTAACGGTGCCATCCTATACGGGGTAATCGAAATAGGTGCTATGCCTGGAACTAACTCAATACCAAACTTAACCTCTCTAACTGGAGGCAATCCTGGTAACTCTTTTGGGAACATATCCGGATACTCACACACCACAAGCACTGATTCAATCTTTACCTCTGACTCTTGAGTATTCAACACAAAGGCGAGATAGGATTCATACCCTTTTCTCATGTATTTCTCAACTACCATAGACGAAATCACTACAGGCATATTATCCGATTTACCTGATTCAACCCGAATGACATCTCTATTTACACATCTCAAGTCAATAAACCTACTACTATAGTTTACTAAAACAATATGGGTGGTCAACCAATTCATGGCAAGAATCAGATCAAATTCATCAAACGAAAACAACATGAGATTTGCCGAAAAACATTAACCTCTAATTGTCAAGGGACCATTCCTACACACTTTGTCAACTAGCACATGTTTGCCTAACGGGTTTGGCACTTTTATCACAAATTCCATAGACTCAATAGTCATACTCATGTTAGATGCCAATTTCATGCAAATATAAGAATGGGTAGACCCCGGATCAATCAAAGTAACAACAGAAATTTCATGAAGAGAAAAAGTACCCGTTATCACATCTGGAGATAATGCCTCTTCGCGAGTGCGAATGGCATAAGTTATTACAGGTGCTCGACCCTCCGATCTCACAGCAGAGTCTCTAGGTACACCTCTACTACTAGTCCCACTCCCTGGGTTCCTTTGTGGTCTACCCCTCGAAGGTACATTGCTTGCTCTTACTTCTTGTTTTCTATCCTTCTCATCTTTCTCTGGATAGTTCCGGATGATGTGGTCTGGTGAACCACACTTGTAGCAATTATGGTTGTTTCCCCAACACTCCCTAGTATGTTGCCCACTACAATTTGGACATTCCAGTTTATTTAGCTTCGTATTACCCACGCTTGCTATCGAGGTGGCTTGAACTCTTGAGCCCGAATGTGTATTACCTCAATCTCGGTGTGAATACCCAACTGAAGCAGTCGTCTGAGGGTTCACTTCTTTAGACCTCTTGGATTGAGTTTGGAGCGATTTACTCATTGGCCTCTTCCTTGCATCTCGGGCCTCAATCATTGCTTTTCTCTTTTCCTTATTCAACTCTTTAGCCTTGTAAGCTCTATCGACCAAAACCACAAATTCCTCCAATTCCAAGATTCCAACGGGTAATCTGATGTCCTCATGCAGCCTATCTTCGAACCTCTTGCACAAATTAGCTTCCGTAGACACACACTCTTGAGCATACTTGGTTAGCCTAACAAACTCATGCTCATACTCTACTATAGTTATCTTGCCTTGCTTCAATTCAAGGAACTCCTTTCGTTACTGGTCAACAAATTATTGACTTATGTACTTCTTTTGGAACTCTTCTAGGAAGAAGTCCCATGTTACTCTCTCCATTCGTACTACGGATGTCAACGTTTTCCACCAACGATATGCCAAGTCCCTCAACAATGGCAAAACACATTTTAAGCTCTCCTCAGGCGTGTAAGAGAGTTCATCGAATACCTTTATAGAGTTCTCAAGCCAGGACTCCGCTCTCTCAGGGTCATCATCTATGTTGGCTCTAAATTCCTCGGCCCCTTGTTTTCGGATCTTATCGACCAGGGGGTTCCTCATTCTCACCAAATCTATACCTTGTGGAGCCATGGGAACTTGCAGGTATAGGTGAGGGTGGAGGAGGTTGAGTATTAGGGTTTGCTCGTACAAATTCGGTGTATCAGTTACTCATCATGTGGAAAAAGGCTTCCCGAGCCTCTTCTCCTTGACCCAAAGTCTCGGGTCTACTTTCTACAGGCGCGGTCCCTTGCGCGGGAGCCGATGCATTACTAGCAGCGCCATTAGCAGTAGCTCGATCAGAATCTATTTACTATACGAAAACACAGTTTAATATTGTCAGGAGTCACCACACTATCAATATATGTTCATGGCATGTATAGCTAGACTCTTACACACGCTATGGTAGTCCGAGAACCGACTAAACCATAGCTCTGATACCAGTAAATAGAACACCCCTTACCCGTGTTCAATGCTGGAATAGGGTACGAGGCATTACTAGGTTTATACGCAATCAATCATACAATTTCGTGACTTGACTTTCTCACCAAATTTAAAACTTTTACTAACACTACTTAAACAAGCCTACAAGGCCCAAATCACACTTGAAGAATAGTTCGGGATCAAATTGAACTCTTTAAGAGATCCCTAAAAGTCTGAGAAAAACTTTCATTAAATAGTCCACACTCCCTTGTGGAAGAAGGGACACACCCGTGTGGCATATCACATGCTCATGTTCCACACCCGTGTAGAATTATTTCTCAATTCGAACCTACAGGGGTTTCCACACGGTCGGACACACGCCCGTGTCCCTTACGGGCTTGACACGCCCGTGTCCCTGGCCCGTGTCTCTCACGGCCTTGACACGCCCGCGTCTTAGCCTGTGTGCAAAAAACCTTGGCTTTCTATTTCTGACATCATCATCCCATAAATGTCACATGGCCTAGGCACACGCCCGTGTCCTTCGACCGTGTGGTGGATTAAATTCCTAATTTCAGGTGCAGACTTCACACGGCCTGGGCACATGCTCATGTCCATGGCCGTGCCTTCTACACGGTTGAGACACACAGCCGTGTCTCTGCCGTGTATTTACTACTGAGCATACTGACTTGTACACCTAGCATGCAAGAAGACACATGGCCTAGCCACACGCCCATGAGGTTGACCGTGTGTCACACATAGCCTAGACATACGCCCGTGTGTCTACCCATGTGGACAAGAATAAGGCTATTTGCCAAGCTCTTTTTATCACCCAACTCATACAAGCATAATTCCTATTCACCCATCAACCCATTCATGCATAACTAAACCAAGAAAACCAATATGCTACTTGTACAATTATGAATAACCTCATCTTTTTATAGATTAGTAACAAAGAGCCATCAACTATGATCTTACACAAAAGAGTTCATTTTTGAATGAGCCAACACATTTGGCCAAAATAATATGACATACAACCAAGTATAGTCCCTATACATGCCATACTCAAAATGCTAAGTCCAAATATACGAAGATGTGCTAATAGTGTGGGTGATCTTCTAATTATCTTCGTATCCCGAGCTGGCTTTTTGACACTATAAAACAAGGGAAAAGAGAAGGAGTAAGTTTAAGCTTAGTAAGTCTACATGTAAACAATAAGCATCATACCATATGCGAATCAATCAAAAAAATTACATACTATGTAAGAACAATTCACATTTTCATAATCATGCTTACTCATCTCAACTCTTACCACATCCCAGCCGTATATCATATACATTGCTCACATTTATTTGTGCTAATGGCTTGCACTTATCACCACAAAGCCACATGAAATATTTACCTAAACAAGTTTCTTGATGAACCCTTCGGAATGATATAAAGTACCCGGTGGTTTCGCACACAGCCCATCATTAAACAATAATAGGGTGGTATCGCACACAACCCACCATTAATGATAATTACGGTGGTATCGCACATATCCCACCAAATGATAGAATAAACGATGGTATCGCACACAACCCATCGTGAATAGATAATAAGGTGGTATCGCACACAACCCATCAATAATTACATAGTTACGAATATTTGACCGTATCTAAATTTTTATTCCGAGGTTCATTCAAGAATTACTCATTTTCTATCATTTTCAATCAATCTCACCAATAAATATTTACATCCATACGATGCATCAACAGGTAACAATATATGTATTAAAGATGTATCGTTTACACATAAACTTACCTCGGTGCAAAATATGTTAATATGCGGCTTAATCCGTAATCTTGCCTTTTCCCCAGTCAAGGTTGTTTCCGTGTTCTTCTTGATCTAAAATATTAAAATTTACTCATTTAATCACTACAAAAATCATGACACTTCAAAATTTCTACTTAGGGAAAAATGACTGTTTTTCCCTTATACTTTGGTAAAATTACGATTTTGTCCATAGGCTCGTAAATTATTTTTCATCACATTTTCTCATTAAACAAGCCTAGCTGAACATTTATTACTCTTATAAAAATTCACAATACCAATCATTTCATGCATTTACTACTCAATTTATAACCTTTACAAATAGGTCCTTTTAGGTGTTTTCATGGTAACACCTTTCACAAGAGTTGTTTATCTAACAACCATAATTCATTTTCTTCCTTAAAAACTCAACAAACATCACAAGCACTCACATGGAAAATCCCTAAACTTTCAACTATTTTGCAAAATAGTCCCCTCATTAGCTAGCTTAAGCTTTAGGGGTTCCAAAAGTACAAAAATTATCAAGAAAGACCTATAAGATCACTTACTTGCAAGAGAATAACTTGGATGAAAGTTTGATATCAAAAAACCTCTATTTTCACTTCAATTTTTGGTGGGAGAAGAAATGGGAATAGTAAAATATGATATCTTCTTTATTTAGTCTTATTTTATTCATTTAGTCAACCTAATATCACCAAAATTTTGACCAATTTAATGCTCTTGTGTCCCTTGTCCCTATGGCCTGCCAACACCCTCTCATTGGACTAATTTTACATTAATGACCACCAATTTGATATTCTATAGCTATTAGACACCTCTAGCTTGTAAAATGAAACTTTTGCACATTATACATTTTAGTCCTTTTTCGCAATTAAGCATACAATCGTTAAATTTAAAGCACCAAAATTTTCATGCATCCTTATAATCATGCTATAACATATAAAATAATATTAAAAAATAATTTTCTTCAACCTCGGATTAGTGGTCCGGAAACCACTGTTCCGACTAACCCCAAAATCGGGTTGTTATAAGATTAGTTTGAATCACAATATCCACCCACACCTTGATTATCTTCCTACTCAAAAATCAATCCAATATCTATTGTATTTTGGATATATCACAAAACCCATTTCATAGCTTGCTAATGCTACTTTCTTGGATCATGCTTATACCTACTCACAACCCTATCCCAAATGCTTGTGAAATGTCAGGCCTTGTAAATACCATTGCATACGTTAAGCTATAACAACATTTTCATATGATATCTTTGACTTGTATTCTTGTTCTGCATCATTCTGTGACAACTTAAAATCATTAAGCTTGACATGATGAGCAAGATTAGTGCTAACAGGTTTTGACTATTCATTCATGCCAAAACTCTTTATCAATTTTCTCAAATATTATTACTGAATCAAACAAAGCCTCTTCAAGATTTTATCTTGAGTTATCTCCATACCCAAAATCTTCTTTGCTTCTCCTAGATCCCTCATCTCAAACTCATTTTTCAGCTATTTCTTTAACTTTTTTATCTCTACTTGACTTTTGGAATCTATCAACAAATCATCAACATAAAGAAGAAAATATATGAGAGAACCATCTTGAAGCTTGTGAAAATAAACATATTGATCATATTTGCTTCTTGTGTATCTTTGTTCAGACATAAACTTGTCAAATCACTTGTAACACCCCTAACCCGTATCCATCACCGGAACAGGGTCACGGAGTAGTACGGGGTTCACAAAACATTCGCATGCAATTTGTATTAAAATACCACTCATACTCAAAATTTTACCTTTTTGGTCCCTTGAATGGGCCATCAAGGCCCAAAACGAGTATTAAAGTTGAATTGAAACTTAATCGGGACCTCTGTGAATTTTTCACAAAATTACAAAATATTTCTAAGGTGCAAGGCTCACACACCCGTGTCGTTCAAGGGACACGCCTGTGTGACCTTAGGACACGCCCGTGCTATAGGCAGTGTCCGATTTAGGGTGCTCTCTGACTTGCATCACACGGCATGCCACACGCCCGTGTGCTAGGCCGTGTGGTTAATTAATTCAATTCGAATTAGGTACATGTTTCACACGGCCAAGACACGCGGCCGTGCACAGCTGAGGCACACGCTCGTGTCTCTGCCCATGTGTTCAATTCTGAGCATTCTGTTTCTCAAAATTAAGGTACAGAAGACACATGGCCTGACCATATGCCCGTGTTACCAGGCCGTGTGTCACACACGATCTAGACATACGCTCATGTGTCTGCCCGTGTGGAAAAAATAAAGCCATTCCTAGCTTCATTTCTTACCCCAATCTTTGCCATAATCCTACACCACATTTTGTATTCTTAACCCAATAAATCCAAGCATTTTATTCAAGTTAATTCTATCATTTAACTTAATATATCATCACATACAATTACTAACCATTTCAAGCATTCTAATCAAGCATATTCCATCCATCATCATGGCATATCATTTCATAAATACATGTTTACAATTTTACCTTGGTTATTTCCTCATGTTAGACATACTTTGATCAACTACTTAACATATATGTGGCTAACATAATATGACATTACAAGTATATCAAAACAATCATTACTAGCCATTCCAATGGCTAGATTACAATCATCGTTTATGTTTACATGCCAATATGGCCAACATATCCTATACATGCCATTACAACCGTAATTGAATTACCATACTATACCGACATGGGCCAATAGATAGTGTGAGTGATCTCCGCCAAGCTTCCAATCAAACGAGAATCCGATTACTCTAAAATAGGGGAAAATAAAACAGAGTAAGAATAAAATGCTTAGTAAGTTCGTATAACACGATACTTAACTTACCATTCATCTTATCTGAGGTAACTAAGTAAGGTATAATCAACCACTTTGATCTCAAGCCCTACACACATCCTCATTGCCCTTGTTAGTCATATATTCCATAGTAATATCAATACATGTATGGGCTCAACAATAATCAAGTTTCCAAGCACATATGCTTTCCATATCATGTATTCATTCAACATACATAATTCATCTCATTATTTCGAGTATAATTTCATAATAGTCCATTTCGATTTCAAATCATTTCGCATCAGAACTTTACACATATTACTCGGGATATCAAAGTCACGATTAGTACACTCTAGGTGTACAAGCCTATAATCAATAATGAACATTCTCATCAAATAGTTTCCATGTACAAATATCATCATCTCATATTTCATATATCACTTATCATGTATCATCATTTTCTTGCATTTCATGTAATATTCTTTCATGTCATATTTCCATATCATATACACCATTCCATGTCAATTTGTCTTAGATTTATATTTGCCCCTGTCAGAACCTTGCCGGTTGAATTTATTTGAATTATCGATGGAGACATAAGTAGTACACTCGAGGTGTACGGATCAGGATCTGTCAACTCATATTCAATGGTACCCATAAGGTAATATTTCAGAGAGTACACTCTCGAGCCACATATATATACACTATAGGATTACCAGTCCAGGCTAAATCCTGTTTATGACATATGCTCTAAAGAGCTTGATTAGGATTACTCGTCCGGGCTAAACCCTATCAGAATTGAGGTCGAAGGATTACTCATCCGAGCTAAATCCTATCCCCAACAAATCTAGGACCTCTTTCATTTCAGGAAATCACATATCCATCAATTTTCCATTTATTCAACCAGGATTTAAACACTTTTCAAGCATTATCGGGCATTTGATTATTTCATACCTCCGTAACATTCGAGTAAAACACATTCCACATTCATGTCAAGCATACAAGTAACATTTTATTCATTTACCATTTTATCGGGCATTTTTATTTATCGGGCTATATCGAGTAGGTGATCATTTCACATATTTATGACATTGATAAAATTCATAAACACAACATTTAAATCAAACATAAAAACATATACAATTTAGTTACACGAACTTACCTCGACAAATGTTCGTGTACTTAAAATTTATTAATCTGACATTTTCCTCATTCCTCGTTCTAACTCTGAATTTGGTCTATTCGTATCTATACGAGTAGATTTAACATCAATTTATCATATTTTACATTCATGTGGACTAAAATTTCATCCTAGGCAAAATTACTATTTTACCCCTAACTTTTCCATAAATTCCATTTTCGTCCCTAAGCTCGGAAAATGAAACTTGTGCAAATTACTCCCTATTCCAAGCCTAACCAAAGGCCCATTACAAATTTTTCTGCACATGTATTCATAAACTTTCAGAATTTTTCATCAAATTTTACAACTTTTCATTTTAGTCCCTAAATCATGTTTTCATCAAAAAATCACTTTGAAAAAGTTGTTTATCTATCAATAATCTTTTATTTTCTACCATAAATTTTTAATTTTTAGCATATAAATCCATGACCATTTTCATACTTTGATAACTTTTCAAATTAATCCCCCAAATATAGAGATTAAGCGACCCCAATTCTAAAAATATCAAAATTACTAAAAATGGGACAAGAAAACTTACCCAATTTGGCCATGAAAGTCTATTCTCTCTCTCCTAGGGTTTCCATGTTTGTTTTGGGGAAGAAGATGAGAAAATATGATTTTTTATTTTATTTTCATCTTTTTAATTAATTAATATTTTCACTTTCCAATTTAGTCCCTAGCCTTTTTCTCATTTTCCATGGATGAATCATCCAAAAATATCTACATACTTTTTTATTAATGGTCTAAATTACCATATAAGGACCTTAAGTTTTGAATTCCATAGCTATTTGATCCTTCTAGCTACTAGAATCCAACTTTTGCATTTTATGCTATTTGGTCCTTCTCGTAATGAAGCACATAATCAGTAAAGTTTTCTTTTCAAAATTTTCACATGAAATTTATAGTATAATATGGATCATATAATAAAATAAAAATAATTTATTTTTTTGGCTCGAATTTGTGGTCCCGAGACCACTGTTCCGATTTCACCGAAATTGGGTTGTTACATCACTTGTATCACTACCTCAGAGATTGCTTTGAACCATACAATACTTTTCCAAGTTCATACACTAAATTTTCTTTTCTAGCATTCCTGATTCTTCTGGCTAAGTCATATAGATTTTCTCTTCCAAGTCCCCATGTGTAAAAAAACAACTTTTACATCCAATTGAACTAGTTCCAAATTCAACTGTGCCACCAAAGCCAATAAAATTCTAATGAAAGAATGCTTCACAACTGGAGAAAATACTCATTGTAATCAGTTCCCTCCTTCTGTGCACAATCTTGCCACCAATCTTGCTTTGTAGTGCACCTCATCTTGGCTAGAAAATCCTTTTTTCTTTGCAAACACCTACTTGCACCCAATTGTCTTCTTTCCCTTCGATAGACTAGCTAGTTTTCAAGTCTGATTCTTATGAAGGGATTGTATTTCTTCATTTATGATAGTCCTCCACTTTTCTTTATCTGAACTTTGAACTGCTTCATTACAAGTGGTAGGAATGTCATTAGCTACAATTAAGAATGCATAAGCCATTATATCAGCAAAGTGAGTAGGCTTTCTAATTATTCTCCTTGGCTTATTGGTTGTAATTGATTCAAGTTGCTGTAGAATTTTTTTTGGACTAAACCTCCTCTTTATTGGAGTCTTATTTTTCCACTAGATCCTCCCTACTAGAGTTTCCTTCTACCATAGGAGAATTATTAACTTCTTCATTTGTTGGAATCGCCACTCTTTCAAACTTTGTCTGCTTATGAGTATTATTTGACTGCTTCTTTTGCACTTTTGAAAACATGGTAGATTCATCAAAGGTGACATCCCTGCTGAAGATAATTTTCTTTGTTTTTGGACACCATAAGTGAAAATCCATTATACCAAAAGTGATTCCTAAGAACACTACTTTCTTTTCTATTGAATCCAACTTTGATCCCTTAGCATTAAAGTATGTAATGAAACCAAACACATGTAAGGAATAATAATCTTTAGCATGCTTCCCACTCAATTTCTTTAATGGTGTTTTTTCATCAATTGCAATAGATGGTAAACAATTAATAAGATGGCATGCTTATGTTATAACCTCAGCCCAAAACTCTCTATCCAATCTAACATTAGATAGCATACATCAAACTTTCTCCAGTAATGTCCGATTCGTGCGTTCTGCCACCCCATTCTGTTGTGGTGTAGATTTGATACTGAAGTGCCTAATGATGCCTTCATCTTTATAGATCTTTTCGCATGGATCACTTCTATACTCTCTACCATTGTTTGTGGAAAGGTGTTTGATCCTTTTGTCAATTTGAGTTTCCATAATATTTTTCCATTTAAGGAAAGCTCTTAACATTTTATCTTTTGTCTTCATTGTATACACCCACACTTTTTGGGAATAATCATAAAAAAGTTACATAATAATCTTTTCCTCTCAAATAGCTTATTTTAGAGGGATTCCAAACATCAGAGTGAACATAATTCAATTTTTTTTAGTATCATGGATTGTAGTCCCAAACTTCTCCCTTGTCTATGCAATGCTCATAGAAATTTAGTTTACAGGTTCTTACTCCTTTAAATAATCCTTGATTTATGAGTAAGTTCAAGGATTTTTCATTTGCATGCCTTAAGCGCATATGCCATAGCTTAAGTGATTCTAACTCCCGATTTTCAATTGATGTTGCAGCAACTGTCCCATTAACTGTACCCAAATAGTGGTACAAGTTATTATTCTTGCAGACCCCCTCTATTAACACACATGCACCAGAAATAATCTTCATCACACCATTTTTAGCTCTCACTTCGAAACCTTTTGATGCCAATGTTCCCACAAAAATGAGATTTTTCATCAAATTTGGCATATAACAAACATAATGTAAAGTTATGATTGATTCATCATGATTTCTCAATTGAACATAACTAATCTCATTTGTGGTAAGAGGAGTATTATTTGTTGTATAGATATCTCCACCCTTTAGTTCTTTAAAACCAAATAAGCACTCCAAATAAGGACACATACAATAACTAAAAACTGAATCCAACATCCATACATCAGAATGGTCAGTTACTAATGTAACAAGTGAGAGATTTGAATCTTCTTTATGACACTCAGCTACATTTGATTCTGTTATAGATTTCCCTTTATTAGATTTACCCTTATTTTTCAACTTTGGGCTATCTTTCTTCCAATGTCCTTTTTCTCGACAGAAAGCACACTCATCTTTACTTGGTTTTCCCTTTGACTTGGATCTCCCTTTTTGTACTTTACTCCGAGTGTGTGAACGACTTCGGACTACCAAAGCTTTTGCATCTCTGGTTGAATTTATTTTCTTTTCCTTCTTTCTTAGTTCATAACTATATAAAGCTGCACATACTTCACTAAGAGATACATAAGCATTCCTGTAAAATAGAATAGTTTCAAGTAACTTAAACTCTTCACAAAGTCACCACCATAGCATCAAAGCCAAATATTCATCTTTGAAGGTCTCATCCATATTCACTAAATTAGTGACTAATTAATTAAAACTGGTGATGTGATCATTCATAGTGGTACCCAGAACATAAGTGAAGCGGAGCAACCTTTTTCTTCATATAGAGCTTATTATGATTGTTTTTCTTCAAAAAAATTTCTTTTAGTGCCAACCACAACTTATTTGCAAAAGTCTTCTTTGAGAAAGCCTACCTTTACTCTCACGAAAGGCACAATTGAATTGTACCACATGTCAAACAATTGATAGTCTCTCAATCTTTCTCCTCCACATCATTTGGTTTCTTTTCATCTATGGCAATGTCTAGACCTTATTAAAAGAGAGCATCTAAAACCTCATTTTTACCACTTATCGAAATGACTCGTGCCATTAAAGATCTCCACTGCCGGTCTCGCCTTTATTCCTCAACCTTTATTGGTACAAATTAAATTTTATGATTTTTATGATTGAGAAAGGCATGATTGTATTTATCTCTCAACCTTTACACATTTATTCAATTTGACTCCTACTCTTTTATTGTAAGTAAATTAGAAGCTTTTGAAACTAATAAGGCTAAATGGTAAAAAGAACCTTATTAACAAATAAAAAAAACCAATTAAGCCCTTTTAAATTTTAAAAATTTATTAAAAAAATCATAAAAAATATAAACAAAAATTATAAAGATATTATAAAAATGTTAAAATTATAAAATTTTTTTATTAAATAATAATACTACTAACTCAATAAAAGAGTAGGGTCAATTTTTTAGAAATCTTATAACCATTAGATTTTAATGGATCCGTATTGTTATTTTTAAATAAATTTTTTATATTTATATGTTTTTTTATTATTAAATAATTAAATAATTTTTAATTTTTGAAAGGACTTAATTGATTTATTTTTAATTTGTTACTAAGGTCTTTTGACCCTTTAGCCTTATTAGTTTCAAAATTTTCTAAACTTCCAATAAAATAGTAGGGGTAAAATTGAATAAATGTGTAAAAGTTGAGGGCTAAATTTGTTATTATACATTATATAGAAATACCAAATTTTAATGGAGGGACTGTTTTGCTCATTTATCTAACGTACAAAAATTAATTTGTCTAATTTTTCAATAAAAAACCTAAAATACAATCCAAGAGTTTTGTGGTAGTTTTACATTTAAAAACATATCAAAGCATAAAGATTGCACTATATGTCACATTTATATCGCACAGATAAGTTTGGGCCATGGCTATAGAGACTATGGGAAGAATGAGCGGCAGTGCAGCCGCCGCCGCTGGTGGTGCTCCAGTTGTCTCATTACATTCACTAGATTACTTGTAGCATAAGTGTGGTCTAATTACGTATTAGGTGTCTGGGGGGACCAACTTCTTCTTCAGCTTTTTATTGGATTAAAATTATTGCCATTTAAGATCTATATAGTTTAACTGTTTCACAATTACAAAAACCTCATCGTTTATCTTAAATCAATTCTACATTCTTAGGTAGTTCATGTATTCATATATTTTTTTATTATCGTATTCATGTTTAAGTTATTTTATATTTATATAAGATTTGACAATTTGTGTTATCTAGAGTTTTGACACGTTCCTATATTTGTCGTGCTCTTGCTTCCCTTCCGTGTTGTGCCATTGTTTTATCTAAAATTGCCCCAAAAATTCTTACCTTTTTGATTTGGGATCTTGAATTTTAGGCTTTAAGGAAAATCCAATAGTTGAGAACTTCTGTAAGGAAAAAGGAATTTATATTATACTAAATGTTAGATGTTGTTATTAGTTTTTATACATTATAAAAGTTATGAATTTAGTTTTTATATTTTAATTTGATCAATTTTAATCCTTGTATTTTTTGAATTGGTCAATTTTAGTCTATGTACTTTTCAATTTTTGAAATTTTAGTCTTTACCCAAACAATAGTAGCTAAATTAATTCAGGTAGTATTTGGAAAGCCACCTAATAATTAGATTTACATCAAGGGTGGCATGTTAGGGTAACCATTGTAATTGAAATGTCCCATCGAATCAGGTGTAATTGGAGCACCTAATTATACTTTTCAATTCTTAGGGGGAGAGTGAGAATTGAAATAATTACACCTAAATCCAACTGTAAAAAAGTATTTTTCATATGAGTTATAAAAATTATATTTTAAGCATAAACACGTATTAGCGTTTGAGATGATTATGACCAAAATTTTCTTATATTATAAAAATAATTTATGTATTTTTTAAAGTTATAACAACAAATATATTATTTAAATCCTAAACAAGTTCTAAAGTTATAGCAAAATTTTTTTTATAAAAAAATAAAAATTATAGAAATGTTTTAATATATTTATTTATAAAAAGTTATGGTTAAGAAATATCAGCATAACTTATTTATATGTCCATACTATATATTATAAAAATAATATACTTATTCATAAAGAATATTATAGTTTTTTTTTTCATAACTTATTTATAAAAAATAACTTTCTAAGTTATGGTAAAAAAAAATATTATTTATATGAAAGTTCTGGACAATTTATAAAACCTATTTTATAAAAGATATGTATTATAAATTTTATATTATTATTTTACTTAGTTTATGTATTATAAAAAGAGATATAATGTAGCATAAGTCTTTCTCCAAATTAAATTTATATAAGAGCTACAAATTATTTGGACTGTGGATCCAAATATTATAAGTTTGATATTAATTATGCAAATAGAAAAGATTTTCTTGTACCATATTGTGTGATATGATATTATTTGATAGAATGATGTCAGACACAAGCACCACATATCTTTAATTTGAGACATTTAATACTTCAAAATATGGTTGAGACATTTAATGCGCTTAATCGACATATTTTCATTATTTTATTTTAAATAATTTTGAAAATAAATTTTACTTAATTTGACACTTAATTGATTATTCTCTATGTAGGTACAAAACGAGTGGATAGATGGATTGTAGAAAAGATTTGGTACAAGAGTTTGAGTTGATGCATAATATGAAGAATTTGTGATTGTTTTATTATTTTTATTAACTTTTTTTTTTGGTATTTTAAGTTTGTCTTTTCTATTTTAGGTTTATTATTATTATTATTGAATAGATATACGTGAAAGAGGAGAATTGAAGGGCAGCGTCAACCACCTTTTTAACTATTATTAGGTTTTATTTTCTTTTCAGTTATTATTATTGTTGTTATTATTATTATATGTACATATAGTTAAGCCGGCGCATATTACCGCCATCACCAAATTATTTTTGTTTGTCTTTTTTTTTTTAAGTAAAGTTTCTCTTTAGTTATTTTATTGTTATTGTCCTTCAGTTAAGTATTAGTTAAATTTGATCTAGTTTTAGGTCAATAATTGATCCAGTGTTTAAATCGTGAGATTTCAAATTTGCACTTAATATTTTCCACATTAGTAATAGTTAATTCTTTGGTTTAGGAGGTAGACTTAATTGTCTCACAATGTTGTTTTAGCATTAAATAGATAAGGGATACCCTTTGGTTCAGTGTTAGATAATATACAATTGGTGAATCAATATGATCTATAATTGTTGTATTCGATACATCAAAGTATAAATTGACGCGATCAATTGAGTGAGTGGTTGGATTCGTCAAGAGAGTTAACAATCAAGTTTAAATAACTTGCGTAGTTGAGGCTGTTGATTTGAGCCAAGTTCTTCTAGTTCGTAAAACTGTCGAGGAATTAAATCGTGGAAGTTGTTTTAAAGGTTATTCACTTGGTAAGGGTTAGTTGTCAGGCTATTCTTGCAATTAATTTACTACTACAAAAGAATTAAGAAGTTTGATGTTGTTCCCCGATCTCTACAACTAACTTATCAATTGGAGAAGAAAATCCATTGTCCAAGATTAGTTCGAAGCCGAAGTCAAAATCACACTTGAGCTTAGAGTTTTCATTTATTTGTTTTATTTAGCTTTAATTTTGTTTTATTTATTTTTATTTAATTTCTATTAATTATTTTATTTAGATTTAATCTCCTTTTTTTCTTTAATTTCGTAGATTTGTTTAATCTTGGTCATAAGAAATCGTAAATTAATCAGTCCAATCTCTATGAGGTCGACCTCAAACGACTTATGGTGGAGCAAAGAGAACGAGCTAGCAAGTGCATGTGGTGTGATATGAAGGATCACAAAGACTCTAAATGTCCAACATATTCATTTAAGAAAACATTCTAGAAATTTTCATCCATGCTCTCTCAACTTGATTTGATGCTAGTAGTCACACGATCCTTGCAAGCCGAGGAACGTAAGTATGATATAGAGCCTATTGAGGAGTCTTCATCCATTGCTATCATTGATGATGATATGAATGAGTAAGAAATTTTGAGTGACATAATTTGTGAAGACAATAAATGTGATTTTGTGCCAATTGTTGAGTCTAGATCTAGCATTGCACATTGTTTCAAAGTTGATGTTAAAGAAGTTGATAGTAATAGTGGGAGCTATGATAATAGTGATAGTGAACTAGAAAAAGTTGAAAGTGCGAATTGTTTCCTAGAGTCTATAAATTTGGACAAGTTAGACCTTTATTTTCCTATTAAAGAGTTGTATTTTGATGAATTCAATGTTCAAAATTTTTGTGAGGGGTTACAGGGAAGCGAGGATAATTCATGTGAAAAGATCGAGAGAAAAGGGACCTTGAGCGATAAAAGTCAATATAATGGTCCAACTTTAGTGAGTAAAAATTCTTACGAGGTAAAATTAGAGAGTTCAATTCACATTGCAAAGGATCAAAGAAAGAAAGAATCTATCCAAAAGAGAGTTGTGTAAGCATCAAATTATTATTCCCAAGGTTATATACGACCCAAAAGCTTGCAAAATCCTTGGACAAGCTTTTGAACATCATCTCTATTTGTGTGTTCTAGTCCAAATTGACCTAATTATCTGCAGCCTCGACAAAGTATCCCATAAGAGTGACCATATGGTCTTTGACCAAATTGCTAGGCTTTTGTTGGGCATTCATCAAACTAGTAATAATCGACTGTCGAGCCAAGGTAGCTTGCCTACGAACATATCTTTTAGTTTGTCTAGAATCGCTTTGACAATCTTACAGCTCTCTAGTTGCTTATAAAGGTTGTTGGTCAAGCTTGTCAGCATATAGCAGTGAGCTATCTTATCAGACTCTTTCCAGCATTTTCTAGCTTTAGCTTAAGTGGTCGGAGGGCATTTATTATCAAGGACTATTTTTAGTTTCTCACAACTCAGGGCAATCATGAGGTTCTTTTTCCATTCTTTATAGTTATTTTCGTTGAGTTTGTTCTTAATAAGTATATTTAATAAGGGAGTAGGTGTCATTTTTGAACTAAAAATAAAATATTTAGTCATTGATATCTTTGTATTAAGAAAATATTTTGCAACTTACGGTATGGATTAAGATGATGCGTGCATCTTACATTAAACCTTGAAAATATTTGTAAGTCATTGCAACGATAATTCCTGCACCTATTGAATCAAATCACCATGGGGTAATCTTGTTCAACTAGTAAGAACATGTATTTCCATCCAATTAGTACATGAACCTAATTCCTTAGGCATTCACATGTACTAATTATCGTTTAATTTTTGGCCATCATTCTAACTTAAGTAGAGCTTTGTGGGAAGTTACTTAATTAGAAGATCTTGAGTGTATAACTATCAACTCAGCACATATCACATCATGGAACACAAATGAGTCATCGTGGGACAATCTCACTAAGTGACATGCTGTGACTAGTTGTCATCTTTGAAGAAAAACTTGTTATATCGCGTGATAATAACTACAACAGAACTGACCAACTATTATACGGTTATAAGAAAATTCTTCATACTTTCAGGAAATATCCTCGATGAGATCTACAAGAAAATACTACCGTAGGTAGTTAAATTGCCATTCCATCACAAGAGACCATTGATGGATGTCATGGGCCTTGTTTAGGGACGTTCTCCTACTCAACCTTTTAAAAACATGTAAGGTTTTCAATGTCCAGTTTCAATCATGAATAATTATAAATGCATGGCAAGTACGTATGACATTCTTTCCTTAAACTATATGGCATGCTTATCATATATATGCATGAACATAAATTTTCAGTCAAATAAATATCATCATGCTATCATAAGTAAAAGTAAAAGTATAAAATTTAAATGACCCTGACCAGCCAAAGTTTCCATGATTTCTTTCTAGAAAAATAATAAAATTACAAAATCACCCTAAAGCATACATTAGGTATTCTATTTTGCGACCATGGGCTTTCTGTAACACCCCTAACCCGTATCCGTCACTAGAACAAAGTTATGGAGCATTACCAGAGTTTACAGAATATTTACAGATAATTCGTGGCAATTACTGTTCATTTTCTGAGATTGTTCATAACATCCCTTAAATGGACCCTCGAGGCCCAATATGAGCATTAGAATCGAGTCGGGACTAAATCGAGAACTCATATAATTTTTCGTGAAATTTCAAAAATTTTCCAAGATGCTAGGCACACACGCTGTATGGTATCAGTCATGCTATCATAAGTAAAAGTAAAAGTATAAAATTTAAATGACCCTGACCAGCCAAAGTTTCCATGATTTCTTTCTAGAAAAATAATAAAATTACAAAATCACCCTAAAGCATACATTAGGTATTCTATTTTGCCACCATGGGCTTTCTGTAACACTCCTAACCCGTATCCGTCGCTAGAACAGAGTTATGGAGCATTACCAGAGTTTACAGAATATTTACAGATAATTCGTGGCAATTACTGTTCATTTTCTGAGATTGTTCATAACATCCCTTAAATGGACCCTCGAGGCCCAATATGAGCATTAGAATCGAGTCGGGACTAAATCGAGAACTTATATAATTTTTCGTGAAATTTCAAAAATTTTCCAAGATGCTAGGCACACACGCTGTATGGTTAAGGCATATGCCCGTGTGATCATATGACACGCCCGTGTCACAGGCCGTGTCCGACCCCGTGTAACTCTTTGACTTGCTCCATAGGGCCAGCCACATGCTCGTGTGCTAGGCCATGTGGTTAATTAAAATTTTCAAAATTAAGTGCAGATTTCACACGGCCAAGACACACCCCCGTGTTCAGGGCCGTATAGCACACACGGCAAGACACACGCCCGTGTTCAGGGCTGTGTAGCACACACGGCAAGACACACGCCCGTGTCTCTGCCCGTGTGCTCAATTCTGAGCATTCTGTTTCTCAAATTTAAGATGCAGGGAACACATGGCCTAACCACACGCCTATGTACCAGGCCGTGTGTCACACACGGTCTAGACACACGCTCGCGTGTCTACCCGTGTGGACAAAATAAAGCCATTTCTAGCTTCATTTCTCACCTAAAATTTTTCCAATATCCTGCACCAAAACTTACATCAAAATACCAACCAATTCAAGCATTGATTTCAAGCAAATTCTAACATCTAATATGATATATTATTTCATACATTTATGTTTATAATCTTACCTTGATTTAACCTAAACATTAAACATCATTGGATCAACCATACTTAACACATATGTGTTTATCGTAACATAATGCTTTGTAAGTACCAAAACCATTACTAGCTATTCCAATGACTAAATTACAAATAACATATTTAAGCCATCTATGGTCAAGTTAACCTATACATGCCATTATACCAAAATAAGTTTACTATTTATACCAAAATAATCTTGTGGATAGTGTGATGATGCTCCGACCGTTCACTAACCTTCGCGAGCTTCCGAGCACTATAAAATAGAAAAAAGTAAACCTAGAAAGCATATTATGCTTAATAAGTTCGTATAACTGGAATTAAGCTTACCAATCTCATTTATTACAATTAAGCATATAATAACATGTTTCCATCAACTTGACAAAATTTCCTAAACACATACAATCAATCCAACATGTTAGTCACAAAATTCTCATATTCATCAAGTAAACATAGATGAGCTCATCATGCTATAAATCTTTCAAAACATTAATCATTTCATTTCATAATTCTCATATTAAGTCAAATATTTTTTTCCTTTGAATCATTGGAATTTCGATACATACTCAAATAGTACACTCAAGGTGTACAATTCAATAACCCGTCAATTCATATTCAGGAGTATCCATTAGGGCACTTAATCAGAAAGCACACTCTCGAGTCACATATCATATAACAGGATTACTTGTCCAAGCAAAATCCTATTTCCAACATATGCTCCCAAGAGCTTAATCAGAATTACCCGTCCGGGCTAAATCCTATCTGTAACAAATGTTTAAGAGGCTTATATCAAGATTACCAGTCCAGGCTAAATCCTTTCTGTAATGAGGTCAATAGGATTACTCGTTTGAACTAAATCCCATCAACAACAAATGCATGACCTCATTCAATAAAGGAAATCACATTTATCCATCGAAATCCAATATTCAAATGGAACTTAACCTTTTTCAAACAATTTCAAGCATGTATTAAATTCTTATATTATAACATTCAATTAATTCACATAAATATAAATCACATTCTATACAAATACAACATTCAATTTAACATATTTACATGCGCAATTAAGTTACACGAACTTACCTCGATAATAGTTTGTACAAGAAAATGTACTAATCCGAAACTTTCTCTTTTCCTCGATATAGCTTCAAATTTGAGTTATCTGGATCTATATAAATGAATTTAATCATAAATTTATCACATTTCATATTCAATTGGACTCAATTTACATCCTAGGCAAAAATACCATTTTGCCCTTAAACTTTCCATAAATTCCAATTTCATCCCTAGGCTCGGAAAATGAAATTCATGCAATTTACTCCCAATTCCAAGCCTAACCAAGGTTTCAATATACAATTTACAGCACATGTGTTCCATAAATTTCAAAATTTTTCTTCAATTTTCATAACTTTACAAATTAGTCCCTAAATCATGTTTCCATGAAAAAATCATTTTGTAAAAGATGTTTATCCATCAACAACCTTTCATTTTCCACCATAAATTTTGAATTTTCAGCATATTCATCTATGGTATAATTTCTATATTTTGATAACTTTTCAAATTAATTCCCCAAATAGATAGAGTAAACTATCCCGGTTTCAAAAATATAAAAATTATTAAAAATAGGACAAGAAAACTTACCCAATTAAGCATGACTAGTTTCTTCTCTCTCTCCTAGGGTTTCTATGCAAATTTTGGGGACGATGATATAAAATAAGATGATATTTCTATTTAATTTAATTATCATCTTTAATTTTATCACTTTCCAATTTAGTCCTTAGCCTTTTCTAATTTTTCCATGGATGAATCATAAAAAATATCCACTAACTTTTGATTAATGGTCTAATTATCATATAAGGACTTCAAGTTTTGAATTCAACTTTTACATTTTATGCTATTTGGTCCTTCCCGTAGTTAAGTACTAAATCGATAAAATTTTCTTATCAGAATTTTCACATGATATTTCTATCTAAATGCAAATCATGCAAAAATATAAAAATAATTTTTCTTTCCACTTCGAATTTGTGATCCCGAAACCACTGTTCCGATTTCATTAAAAATGGGCTGTTACACTTTCACTGCCATATCGGTTCACGTCGCCATCACCTCATCGTTGGGCTGCCGCTGGCCATCGTCAGCCCACCGCTGGCCATCGTCGGCCACCGCTAACCCTCGTCGCTGGACCTTTGTTGACCACTATCGACCACCAACGCCAGCCTTCGCAACCAACCCATATCGTTGATCACCACCATCGGACCACCAACAACTTTTATTGTTGGACCACTACCAATATTTTTTCGATTTGCTTGGGTCGGGTTTGTGTCATCTCGATTAGCTCGGATGCATATTAGTATTTTGGGTTTCGTAAAAAAAATTAGTTACATAAGTCTGATGTCAATTTCTAGCTTACATAAAATATTCTAAAATAATAAAATAAATAAATCTTACATGGAGATGATAGTTCACGATCTAATTACATTCCTGAAAATTAATAATAATTACATTCAAATTTCTAGAAATCACAACTTTGGAAAAATTATTTTATCATATAAATAATAAAATAATAACATATTTTCATTCACACACATATCCCTAAACATGATAATTATAAGAATGCCATATCTTGTCAAAATTCAATCACATATGAAGAAGAGTGAAAAATTTTGGTATCAGTTTATACTATAACATAGCACAAATTGGCTCTGATACTAATTATTGGAAAAAAAATTTAGTTCAAAAGATTCTCTTGCACAATAGAAAATAAAAATTTGAAAACAGAGCCAGTTTGTGATATTCATAGCAATAAACTTTTCCCGAAATCGCATCTGTGTTTTAAGAAGACGGATCCCTATCATTCTCGACTTTCAACGAATGGTCTTTTCCACTATTCTCGTATCATGAACTTCTTTGAGTGTGGGCTCAAACAATTCGAATTAAACACTGAACCATAAATTATTTACTTTACTTTCAATAGGAAAACAAAACTGTAGAATTGTTATTTCCGAAAAATAAAAATTATACCTAAAAATAATTTTTTACTATTTTCGGGAAGAATAATAATATCTCAAGGTTATGTATCACTTATTGTGTTTTTAGCTCTATTGGTGCCATCTATTTATAGGGAAAGAAAGTGAAACCCTAGTTGAATTAGTAGAATACATTTAATGCCTATTAAATAGAAAAATAATCCCCTAGTTAAACTACGGGAGAGGGAGCCTAATAGGGTGTGCTTCCTTTCATATGTATTATGATAGGGATTCGGGCCTCACCTGTATTGTGTCCAATTATATGTACTTCCTAGACTTTTAACCCATCACTTTATAATTTAATCTAACCCAATACATATTTTTCTATTTCTCAAAAATAGATATTATTTACTAAATTAATTTAAATTAATTAATTTTGCAATTAAATATTTTTTCTCAACTCAATTTTAATTCCTTTAGAATCATGACAACTTTATTGTAAAAGAATCTATAAGAAAATATATTTAATTTTCTACATTCAACGAATTCACAATGACAAATTAATTTATCCCATTTTTGAACTTCAATTAATTAATTAATTAATTAACAATTCAAAAAATTATAAATAAATTCTCAAGTCATTTCCATACTTAGTGGAAAACCACATTCATTTCCAAATGTTTCCCATTTCTTTAACTTTACCATTTCTATCAATTTCTACTCATTTGATTCAACACACAATTCATTTCTAGCTTCAATGAGCTAGCAGAGGGACCAACTGGACATATGTGATTAGGGATAAAATGATTTTTAATTAAGTTCCAGCTTTTCACCTATTAATTATAAACTCATTTAGTCACAAAGTCATCCCACTATAGTATCGTGACTGAGCTCTCCTTAATGACATACCATTATGAAAGCTACTTGATCAATGCTCGTCAATGACATTGTCGCAAGTGTGTTACCCTCATAAGATATCATTAATCTCTTTGTGATAAATCCTCTGTCTCAATATTATCCTATTTTATCTCATGGTAACCATTACATTTTCCTTCATGAAAAGTTAACTACTATCAAAAGTAATTAAGCCATTCATCACAAAGACGAACGACCCATGACCACATTTAATTTTCGTCTATCACATAATGTCAATAAGATGATATCGTTTACCAATATTTGGGGCTATAAATTCCACTATTTTGAATGATTCTACATACTGCAGAAGCTATATACCCAGCGCACTAACTTTCAGTTCATTATCTATTTGAACTCAGGCATTTACTTACATCAAAGTATATAAGTCATGCATACATAGTCCATCAGCCACTCAAGATTAAGATATGTCACACCATGAACATCACAAGTGAATAAATCCATAAATGAATTCAGGATCTATTCTGCTTGGGTCCAGTCCAATGTACTGTTAGTCCTGTTAGTCACATTTGTATCTCTATCTTCTGGGAGTCATCTGTTTCTTTGCCCAAGACAAGGCATCTCCCTAATTGGAGTTGACAGACGACATATTAGTCTTTCACCCGATTTACTCATTTTCGATAAGACTAATTACATGTTTAGGTTCATATACTAGTAAAAGTTGTTTTTTAATATTTAGACCCAAACACATAATACCGCTTAGTATTAGTTAAAAATTAGACAACCATTGAGTTAATATTTTTTTACATGCAAAAACCACATGAGGACATCATACAAAAGATATTAATGTAATTCATGTACAAACAAATATACTACACTTAGGGCACTAGATCCAACATAGCATTGGTCACCGTGGTCCATTTATCACTCACTTATTCATTGCATACGACTGCTTAATTTTTTTTGGATACTAACATAAGCTAGGGCAGAGCTTGTTCGATCGGTGCTTTTGGAGTACGAGGATTTTTTAGGTCAGGGTATTAAGTTTTCCAAGTCGATGGTCTTTTACAACTCAGATGTAGGGGATCAAAATCTTGTAGATGTGGAGTTGATTTTGGATGTTCACTAGTCGGATAACCTTGAAAGTATCCAGGTCTTCTTGCAGTGGATGATGTAAGAGGGAGGCTTATCTTTATTTCAATGGTGTTTTGATAGTAGGAGTGTCTGTTCTTTGTCTCAAGGTGGTAAAGAGATGTTTGTCAAATCCATTTTGCAATCGATCTTGATGCGCGCTATGTTGTGTTTTTTTACTACCACATAGTTTGTGAAAGGAAATTAAGGCATTGATGGCTTGCGGTAATGGTTCGTATCTTATTCGATATGGTTGATGCGGATCTAATTATCAACATTCTACTTGCTCAGTATGGCCAAGTTAATATGCTAATTTGGTGATTGGATAATACATACATTTAAATAGTGAATAGTAGGTACAAGTCCATGCTCTCTAATCTTCCCTCTACTACCTGTCGACTTATACAATTAACTCGACACTTTTACACTATATTTTGGCAGCATAATGTCCCAAAAAATATTAAGCTATCAAATTGGCAATTTCTCAATAATTACATCCCTACTGTGTTGAATTTGTACAATAAGAAAGTGGCTTCTTCTATTATTTGCATGATCTGCCAAGCTATAATTGAAACATGTTTACATGCCTTTCGTGACTGTGGGGTGGCTAGAAAAGTTTGGGCATTTCTGGATATTCATTGTCAAGCCAACTAGAATCATAGTGCATTGGATGTCTGGTTATCTTATCTGTTGGAGGCAAATGATTCAAGGTGTAATACCCTACTCCTAACCCGATCATCGAATCCAAGATGTGAGATGCCATATTCGTTGCTGAAGCAACTACGATTTTCATTATAGTATCAATAAAGACAATCATGTAAACAATTAAGTTTAAATTTAAAAAAAAACATTATTTATTCAAATATGGATTCTAAGTAATCTTAAGAAAGCTTTTATAGAACTCTAATAACAATTGAGGGTCTAAAATGTAAAAACAATTAAAATAGGGTGTTGTCGTGACACCAAAGGATGAATGGCGGCACTAAGGGTAGTAGCATGGTGCCGTGACTTCATCTAGGGTAAGTAGCGACTATGAAGACATGAAGTTGACGTTGCAACTTCAACAAAGGAATGTCGCGACTTGAAGATAGAAGGCTTATTGTCGTGACACCAACTCCAAATGGTCTAAATGACCCAAAATCTCAACTCATCACCTTATAGGCATTAAATAAATGCCAAATTTTATTCGTGACATATCTATACACCGTTAAACATATGATGACAAACTTATACATCATTCTAGCCTCATGCATTAAATTCTATTACTTGGTATGCAAAGCAATCCTCATTTACAAACGTACATGTCGAAATGATTTTTTTGTCCCGACTTATTTTTTTTTAAAAAGGAAGACGGAGTCGCCACCAATGTTTCTAATTAGGTGTGATTGGATCACCTCGAAATCTAATCATTTTAATAAAATATTAAAAATACTAAAATGACTATTTTTTGGGGCCTGCAAAATTAGAGGAGTGGGTTCAGGAGTCGATTATGCATGAGGAAGGATTAGCACCCTCATAACGCCCAAAATTTGTACCTAGTTGATTACCTGGTGTCTTAACGTTGGGAATTGTGAACTTGAAGAGAATTTTAAAATGCTACACTAAAATACATGTCAATGATATTATTTAATGACATTACTAAAGATATTACTATCTAAATTAAATTTTATAGAGAAGGTTATTTTTTTGAGTAAATTAAGAAGATAAGTCATGTGCCGTAAGTTAAGGGCACAGCATCTTAAATCTCCAGAAATAAAAATACACATCGTTGAATTATTACCTAAAACCCCATTTATTTCCAATTTTAATAAGGATATTCAATTATTTTGGTTCAAGGCGAAAGTCATACCCCGTAAGTTAAGAGCACTACTTCTTGAATCACCTAGATAAAAGAACATTGCCCTCAACGTTAAGTACTAACTATGCGTAGTGCAATGTGGATGCAAACATTAATGTGACTCACAATAAAATTACTCGAACTTGGGGTACTATACAAAACAGATGAATGTATGCAAGCATAATGTACAATATAATGATAATAGAAAAATTATGATATTAATAAAAATAGCAACGTAGATAATAAAATAAAATAATAATACTATCGTAAAATAATAACAAAATAATAAAAAATAATAGTTGTAACAGCCCGATTTTGGGGCTAGTCGGAACAGTGGTTTCGAGACCACTAACCCGAGGTTGAGGAAAACTATTTTCATATTATTTCATGTGTTGTAGCATGATTATATGGATGCATGAAATTTTTGGTGCTTTAATTTTAACAATTGTATGTGTAATTGTGAAAAAGGACTAAATCGCATAAAGTGCGAAAGTTCTATTTTCCAAGGTAGAGGTGTCTAAAAGCCATAGAATCTTGGTTGTAGGTTTCAAATGTGCAATTAGACCTTTTTAAATGCACTAGCCGGCCATAGGGGGGACAAGGAGCCTAATTTAGTCAAAGTTGGTAGTGGTAGGTGATTAAAAAATTAAATAAGAGGAAAACAATAGAAAAAGAAAGATATCATCTTTCTCCCATTTCTCATCCACCAAAATTTCAAGCAAGAATAGGGTTTTTGAAGCTCAAAATTTTCAGCAACTTCTTACCTCTACAAGTAAGTGATTTTGGTGGTGTTATTTGATAATTTTTGTACTTTTGGAGTCTTCAAAGCTTAAGCTAGCTAATGAGGGGACTAATTTGCAATATGGTTGAAAGTATAGGGATTTTCATGAGAGAGTTTATGTTGTTAGCTGAGCTTTTATGGAGAAAAATGAATGTTAGGGTGATGAGAAATAACTTTTGTGAAAGGTGTTAGCATGAAAACACTTAATTAGGACTTGAATGCAAAGATTGAATTTGTGTCATAAATGCATGAAATAGTTGAAATTGTGAGTAGTTGTAAGAGAAATAAATGTTCAGCTAGGCTTGTTTATTGAGAAAATGAGTTGAAAAATGATTTACAAGCCTAGGGGTAAAATCATAATTTTTCCATAGTATAAGGGCAAAATTGTCATTTTTGTCTAAGTGTAGATTTTGATGCATTATGATCATAGAATGATCTAAATGAGTGAATTTTATGGTTACAGATCAAGAAGAGCGCAGAATTAACCTTGACCGGGAAAAAGGCAAGGTTAAGGATTAAACCCCAAATTGAAACGTTTTGCACCGAGGTAAGTTTATGTGTAAATGATGCATTTTATATACACATTGTTGTTGCTAATTAGTGCATGGCATGATTGAGAACATGTATTGTTTAAGTGGATTGAAATATGATAAACCATAATCTACACATATTTTAACCCCATGCTTGGCTTAATTTTGGATGATTTTCCATTGAATTTGATGAATTCGATACTTCTAATATCTTAAGTCCATGTTTTATACCCAGGAGAGCTTAGGAAGTCGAAAAGGACCAGAAACGGGCCAAAAAAGGGCAAAATGGGCCTACCTAGGAAATCAACACGGCCTGGACCATTGGACACGACCGTGCGTTACGAGCAGGATCAACCACGGCCTGGGCTATTGACCACGGGCAGATCACACGGCCGTGTGTGGCGAGTAGATTTGCATACGGCTGAAAGAGTCCAACCCGGGCGTGCCACACGAGCGTGTCCCTGCCACAAAAAGGATGAATTCTACTCGGAATAGGATACTTGTAGGCCAAGTAAGGCATCTTAAAACCTATATAAACACCCTAGGGAGCAA
Source organism: Gossypium bickii (assembly GCA_025503065.1). NCBI lineage: Eukaryota > Viridiplantae > Streptophyta > Magnoliopsida > Malvales > Malvaceae > Gossypium > Gossypium bickii. Next base: position 24,583,717 of record CP106714.1, on the reverse strand, counting down.
CCTAAAAGGGAGGTCGACAGGATGTCGAATAGACGCCAAGTAGAAGGAAGAAAATACTCCAAGGCAGCTGTCGGGAATAGCTTAGGAGAAGGATCTCTATCAAGACTGAGGATCTCCCATCAAATTCTTTAGAAGTTTTTAGGTTTTCTTATGTTTTGTTGTTTCCCCTATTCTAATATGTTTCCCTCTATTAGTATGAAATAAATCCCTTAAATACCTAAGGGGATAAAACCTAAGACGAATCTTATTATTGTTTGATTTATAAGATAAATACTTATTCTTATTCTTAATTGTGAGTTCTTATTCTTGTTTTGATAATTCAGGTTATTGATTCAAGTCGAATGTGCTTATTTAGTGGAGCAAAAGTCCCTATTTACGAGTAGATCAACATAATTAAGTGGAGTTGATTGCAACCCTAGAAATAGGGCGACAAAAATCTGCCGGATTAGGGTCAAACCTAATAAGGGAACCCATAGATTGAGTTAATGTGACAATAGGGGTTTTAATTAGAAAGAGATTTCAATTAACCAACTTAGAGTCAGTTGTTTTTAGTCTTGAAAGAGATATTAACATAATTCAGGGATTTCTATGGATTAAGTCAAGTGAATAAATCATATGAATCAAAAGTAATAAGTGAAGTCTAGGTGGATTCTTTCTTAGGTATTGCCTATCTTATATAAGTTGTCCAAAAGTATCTTCCCAATTCACTCTCTGTTGCGTTCATAGTTAGTTAAATTAGTTAGTTAATTTTAGATTAAAAACAAATTCCCTTTAATTATTAGGCTAGATAATAAAAAGATAGAAATTACTAGTACTCTTGGTCCTTGAGGATACGATATTCCGGACTCACCACAACTATACTACTGTTCGATAGGTGCGCTTGCCTTTGTCGAAATAATAGTTAGTTTCGAGCCCATCAAAATTGGTAGTTATTGAATAATTATCGCATGAATTACGAAATAGATATGTAGATGTGTAATGACAACACTTGACATTGGGCTAAGTGTGATACCACCTTACTACTTAATTATGATGGGTTGTGTGCGGTACCATCGTCTATTTATCATTGGTGGGCTATGTGCGATACCACTGTAACTATCCTTTTTGGTGGGCTACGTGCGATACCACCCTATTAGTGATTGATGGTGGGCTCAGTGCGAAAGCACCGAGTGATTGGTAGTATGAATGGCTTTTTGAGAAGTTATGATGTGTTGTATCATGTAACTTTGTGGTGATAAGTGCAGGGATGTGTGTTAACGAATTTGAGTATTAAACTCGTGATATGGTTGGAATATGGTAAGGAAGGAAATGAGTAAGCATGATTATGAATGTGGATTGTTCTTGCTTAGTATGTAATGTTATTTATTGTTTAGCACATACTGTAATGTTATTAGTTTACATGTAAACTTACTAAGCTTAAAGCTTACTCCCTTTTCTTTTCCCTTTTCTTATAGAGTTAAAGAGCCAGGTCGGAATACGAAGATATTTGGAAGATCACCCACACTATCAGCTCACCTCGGTATATCTAGACTTAGTGCTTTTGGAGTATGGCATGTATAAGGGCTAGACTAGGTATATTGCTTTGTTATTTTGGCCAAGAGTGTGTTGGCCCCTTTATTGAGAAACTCTTGTGTATATAGCCATAGTTGTTGGCTCTTTGTTATATATATGAAAATACGAAGTTTTTCATGGAAGTTCATATTGCAAAATATGAGTTGTTCAATGATATGTTGAATGGATTCATGTTGTGTGAGCTAGAGGGATGAAAAGAGCTTGGCAAATAGCCTTGTTCTTGTCCACATGGGTAGGCACACGGGCGTGTGTTTAGGCCGTGTGTGACACACTGACAGTCCCATGGGTGTGTGACTCGACCGTGTGTAGGGGTGTGCAAAATTCGGATAAAACCGAAAAATTTCGGTCGGGAGTCAGTTAATTATTTTGTGATTTTTTGGTTAACGGTTAAATCGGTTTGAAACCGGTCGGTTAACCGAATTTTTTCGGTTTAACTGAAAAAATTAATAAATAAAATTATAATATATAAATAGGCGCACTATGCACCTAAACCCAATCCCTAAACCCAATCCAAACCCAAATATCTAACCCAACACAATTACCCAATCCAACCCAATCATAAAAATTACCAATAATTTAAAAAATAAAAATAAAATTCTAAAATTCTAAAACTAAAATTATGTAATCTTTTTAATTATGTAGTGATTCATTTTTGGAAATTCAGGTAATTCGGTTAATTCGGTTAATTTTTAACCAAAAATTAAAAAACATATAATTTTCGGTTAATTCGGTTAACTGACCGAATTAACCGAAAAAAATTTCAGTTCGGTTAATTTTTTTGAAAAAATTTCGGTTCGGTTAGCGGTTAAAATTTTTGAAAAGTCGGTTAATTCGGTTAATGTTATTTCAGGTCGGTTAACCGACTGAATACCCCTAGCCATGTGTCCCCAGCATGTTGGTGTTGTAAGTCAATGCCGACCACGGGCTAGCCACACTGGCGTGTGCCTAGGCCGTGTGACCCTTTGCTGACGTCACAAACAGAATACCCAGGTTTTTACACACGGGCGTGTCTAGGCCGTGTGGAGCACACGGGCCAAGGACACTGGCGTGTGTCTGGCCGTGTGAAAACCCCTGTAGGTTCAAAGTGAAAATAAATCCTACACGGGGTAGGGACATGGGCGTGTGTGACCACACGGCTTGCCAACACGGGCGTGTCCCATATCACACGGGCGTGTGACCCCCGTTTAGGTGAAAATTTTTAAGATCGCTAAAGTTTTTGGTTGGGTTTCGAAACCCCTCATATGTATGTTTAAGGCCTCGTAAGTCCTCAATGAGGTTATTGTGATGGTGACAGAGAGATGTTAAGTTGGGAATAAAGTTGTGTGATTAAGTAGATTAAGTCCGGTAATGCCTCGTGCCCGATTCCGGCATAGGATACGGGTAAGGGGTGTTACAGTAGTAGACATAATTTTAATTGATTATAATAATATTATTTAATAATCATAATAATAATAGCATAATAGTAAAATAACAAAAGGTATAATAATACTATAATTATAATAACGATCTAATATTAACAATGATAAAATTTTAACCGAAAAAATATTAATTATCCGTGATGATTATCCAAGAACAATATTAACGACGACAATATTTAAAGATAAAGGATTGAAATGGCATAATACAATAATTTAAGGCTAAAAATATAAATTGCATAACTTAAAGGGCAATAACATAAATAGCATAAATTAAAAGTGCTGGAAATTAAAAAAACGGAAAGTAAAGGGACTGAATTAAATAAACAAAGGGCTAAATTGAGACTGTAATGGAATTCAAAGTATGAATTACAAAAGAATGAAGAATCAAATTAAAATAAATAAAAAAGTATAGGGATCCAGAGAGTTATTATCCCAACCCAGTACACGTGTCACTCCCCAAGGGGTCAACGACGGGTCAAAGGATTGAGATGCAAAAGGATAAACTTACGGGTTAAGTTTGCAAAAATGGAAAGAAAGAAATAGGATAAAATTAAAAGACAGCTAGAAGAGGAGGGACCTGGGTAGTAATTACACCCTCTCCTTAAAAACACACGGATCCTAGGGGATTCGGGACGAGTCATTGGGTCAGGGCTCAAAACGATGTCGTTTTGGGGTATCTGAGGCCAAAACCAAACGATGTCATTTTATTAGCCTTATATAAGTTAAAAAGTTTTTTTTAAAAAAACCATTTCACTCCTTTTCTCAAAAAAAAAAAAAATCTCATTTTTCTCTTTTTCTCTCCCCTGAGGTTGGTCATCGAGCTGTCGAGCCTCCACCATGGCCACTGGTAATCGACGACGGAAATCGTTGCCTACGGTGGCCGGAGTTTTTGAAAAAAAACTATTTAAGCATTTTAAAGCCCTGAAAACAGATTTGGGGATGAAATCCTTTGAAACCCAGCCAAAACTTCAAAAAAGAATAAGAAATCTTCGATTCTTTTTGAAAAAGAACCATACACCCTCCTATCCGATGAAACCCAAGATGAATTCGAATGGATTCAGAGGTCTCTCATACCGGAAGGATGCTGTCTTTAATTGGAGACAGCAGCCTCGTTCGTCTGTGGTGGGAGATGAAACGACACTCAAGTAAAAAAAAAAAAACTAAATCTTTTCACTTATTTTCTTAGAAATTTAAAAACAATAAAATGAAAATACCTTTGAATCCTTTGTGTTTTTTTTTTTGTGTTCTATTTCATTCGTAAAAAAATACAAATCCGTGGTTGGGCTTTTATAGCCGTATTAAGTATTAAAAAATATTTTTCTTTTCTTTGTTTTCCTTTCTCTTTTATCTTTGTTTTGCAGGTAACTTAGCATGGCGGTGGTAGGGAGACCTTCGGGTCAACTATGGAGGGGGTTTGTGCCCCTTGCCATTTCGGTGCAACTATGACAAAGGGGTCTGAGGCGTCAGATCTGGGGTGTGGATGACACCAAGAGCCTTGAATGGCATGCTACTAAAGTGGCGAAAGCTGTGGCTACTGAAGGTTTAGGGTGATTAGGGTTTTCGATGGGTTTGGAAATTTGGGCTTATATTTGGGCTTTGGGTTCTTAGTTAATTGGGATTTAGTTTTGTAAAACGGACTTTTAATAATTAATGATCCCTTTTCTTTTGGGCCAGGCAAAATTAGGCCTCTACAGCTGCCCCCATTGTTGTGTAACGGGAAAGGAGCAAAGACTCAAAAGAGGACCAATTTCACCCGATCCTATTGAATTTCGACTTCTCTGGTGCTTCTCTTTTTCAAGTGATCCACTATTGTATTTCGTTCATTGTTCTACCCCACTGTATCTTTTGGGAGATTGGTACATTATCCACTTTACTACAACTTTAGGAAGACAAGATTTAGTGTCACAACTTCATCTTGCCTCATTGCAACTTCAAGGAGATAAGATTTACTTTGTAGCTTCATTCCAACCCGCTGCAACTTCAGGGAGATTGGAATTGCTGTTTTATCCATTTCACTACAACTTCAGGGATATATGATTTGATGTTGTAGCTTCATCTCGCTCCATTGCATCCTTAAGGAGATGAGATTTGCTACTGTAGCTTCACTCCATTCCACTACAACTTCAGGGATATAAGGCTTCATCTTGTTCCACTACATCTTTAGGGAGATGAGATTTGCTACTGTAGATTTATCTTGCTCCACTGCATCTTCAAGGAGATGATGTTTGCTATTATAGCTTCACTCCATCCCACTGCAACTTCTGATAAATCATTAATTTAGATATAAACAATTTTCTATCAAAGAATCTGTAATCGATATAAAGTCCTTTGATAGAAGAATGTTTATGTCTTAGAATTTAGTCAAGAAAATTTTGAAATTAATGATTTAGCAGAATATTTAGCAATCAGTTGGACTTCTATTAATGAATATACTAATACAGCAGAAGTAGAAATCAAAGAAATTAATAATAAAATTATTGAACTCTTTGAACCTAATAAAATCACTACTGAAATACAACCAAAATTATTACATTTAAGAGATCTATCAATACCAAGAGATTGTATGATAGAAAGGATAAATAGTGCAAGTACTTCTAAATCAGTAACTACAATAGAATATACGTCGTCTGGTGATAAATTATATTTTAAAAATATGACAATAACAATACAAATGATAATTTGGTTTTACCCTCAAATACTCAAATAGAGGAAGATGAGGAAAATTCAAGTGGAAGTTCTATATTTTTAACACCAATAGGAATGAAAACAATTTATATTCCTATTTTTCCCACAAAATCAAGTGGAAACTTTGTATCTTCTAGAAACACTAGAATGGAAGAAATACAAACTTCCATAATACTCCAACAAATGAAACTTGGAACAAGTGATGTGATTACATTTTCAAATTTCTAATCTAGTAAATATTACACATATATTAAAATTACATTTCAATTTAGAGAATATAAAACATATTCTTTAAATGTTTTACTTGATATTGGAGCTACAACTAGTAGTTGCAGAAAAAAATGTCATTCCTTTCGAAAAATGGGATCCTATGAAGCATCCAATAAAAGTCATAGGAATAGATGATAACGAAACTATAATTCAATATAAAGCTAGAAACGTACCACTTTATATAAATAATGTAAGATTTGTGATACCTAAAATATTATGTTTTCCAGAAATGCATGGAGATATATTATTAGGTAATAATTTTATATATCAACATTTGTCATTTTCTATTGATAGATATTTAATTATGTTATCAGTAGAAAAAACTTCTATAGAAATACCATTAGTAGAAAATCATAATTTTTTTTGTGATAAAGAAAATTTCACCACCAAGAAAAGAACAAATTAAACAACTTAAAATAAGTTATTGGTTGTTTAAAATATTATATAATAATTTTAGTGAAGAACTATTACAATTATGGCAAAATAGCCCTAGATATTGTGATATTAAATTAGAAAATCCCAATAAAATTATTAGAGTTAAACCTATGATCTATACTAAACAAGGTATAGATAAATTTGACATACAAATTAAGGAATTATTAGAAAAATGATTAATAGAAAAAACTAATAGTCTACATTCTAGTCCAGCCTTTTATGGTTAAAAATCATGCCGAAATAGAAAGAGGAAAAGCTAAAATGGTCATTAATTATAAAAGATTAAATCAAAATATTATTTTTTATGATTATTTTATTCCAAGAAAGGATGTCTTAATTAATCTGGCTAAACAAGCGAAATATTTTAGTAAATTTGACTATAAATCGGGATTCTAGCAAATCATGCTAACAGAAGAGTCCAAACCTTTGACAGCTTTTAGTGCATCTAATGGACATTATCAATGGAAAGTAATACCATTTGAATTATGTAATGCACCACAAATCTTTCAAAAATGGATGGATTCTATATTTAATAAATATAAAAATGTTGTGTAGTTTATATAGATGATATTTTGATATTTTCAGATACATTAGAATTACATAGAAAACATTTAAATATTCATTTATCAAGTCATAAAACATGGACCCCATACTAAGTCTTAAGAAAATAGAGCTAGAAAAAACATAAATATAACTTTTAGGATTAAAATTATTTGTATATGGTCTTAAACTACAAAATCATATTACAGTAAAAATAAAAGAATTCCCTAAAAAAGTGAAGACAAAGAGCAGCTTCAACAATTTCTAGGAATTATAAATTATGGAAGAAATTTCTTTCCTAACTTATCTAAAAAAAATAGGTATGTTATATGAAAAATTAAAAAAGGATAAACCTTTTATATGGTCTAAAACAAACTTGAAAATTATAAAAAATTTAAATTTGAAATCAATCAAATTCCAAAAGTTCATTTACCTAAACAAGGTGATAAATTAATTTTAGAAACAGATGCCTCACAAAATCATTGGGGTTGTATTTTAAAAGCTAGAACAATAAATAACGAAGAGTTAATATGTGGATATAGTTCGGGAAAATTTAAACCGAATGAAATTAATTATGTCATATATAAAAACGAATTATTAGCTAAAGAAAGGAATAAAAAAACGAATTATTAGCTAAAGAAAGGAATAAAAAATTTTCTTATATATTTAGCACATGGGAAATTTATCATAAAAACTGATAATTAGACAGTTAAGCATTTCCTTACTAATAAAAGTTTGGAAACTGTACCTAGAAGAATTAGATGGTATAATGAATTATATATTTCTAATTTCGAAGTTTTATATGTCAAAGGAACTGAGAATATCATTGCTGATTATCTTAACCGGTCTTATGGATAGATGGAAAATAACCTTTAGAAAAAGTCGGTGAATGGACTACTATTCATAAAAAGCCCAACAAAGGGAACACTTTCAAATCAATAAATCCTAATCAAGGATTTATAACAATACCTTCTCAAGTACCTTTTTTATCCTAATCAAGGATATTATGTTCCATATCCAATGGTAAGACAACCAATTGGAACTCAATTATCATTTACATCACAACTGGTAAGTCAACTACCTTGGTCACAAGATCCAAATTCAGCATACCAAGCCAGTTATGCTGAAATTATAAAAGGAGCAGAAAAGTTTTGTGCAACAGAAAATTTGTTGAAACCACAACAAATTCAGGAAATAAAAGATTTTTATAATCCAGGCTTATCGTTAGAATTATATAATTTTATTAATGAAATATTGAAAACCCATATTACCGAGCAAAGAGCTAATTTTAGAAGAGCTCTTACTAAGTTTTCACAATTTTTAGTTGAAAAAACAACTAAAGAACAATAAGCTCATGATTTATTATTAAAATCTATTTTATATTGAGATTGGGAAGAGCTAGAAATTAGTTTTTTAGATATTAAGGAGATGATAAACAGTCTTCTTGATATATTCCAGTATTTATTAACAAGGGAACAAATAACCCGTTTATAAATAAAATGTTTAGAGTATGTTTATATAACAAGGCTAGGAATTTCCTACATGTAGAAATATTTACAAAAATAAATGGAGCCATTTGCAACCAACAAGCTCAATTTCAAAAAGCTTTTTTTGAATACTTTCTACAAGCTTATGTTTTTACAAATGATTTAGATGAAAAATTCTCTACTATAAAGTTTAGACTCGATCATGAACTATTTGATACAAGCAGTATCAAATGGGGTTTTATTAGGGAAATAACAGTTCAAATTTTTTCTTTTCATTTATTAAAAGATTTTTCCTACATTTATTAAAACTATGTTATTGCGTATGGTATATGAAGATGATTTTTATTATTACTTTCATATTGAAATTAGTAGCCTTATTGGTATAGCTGAAAAATAAAAATTTTATTTCTAACACCCCAAACCCGGCCTAGACGTTATGGCCGTATCTGGTAATGTCACACGATAGTGTTTTTGAAACCTCGTTGTTATGATGAAAGCATTGCATGTTATTATCTTTAGTAAACCTTTGTTAGAACTTAGGAAGTTATCTTTATTCATTTAAAACATTTGTTTTGAAACATCCCTCGTTGCGGAAGCTTTAATAAAATAGTCTAGGTGATCATACGTTTAGAAATTACTTTAACTTTTTGAAAACCGAATTTCCTACGACCAGCAGGTATAAATCCATAAAGTAAAATAAATAAATAAAAACCCAAATTTAAAACCAAAGTCCCAGAGGGTCCTTAAATTACAACCCAAATAATCAAATAATAATCAAATCATAAATCGTAAATCGAAAACCATGAAGTCCAAAAATTACTGTGGTCACTGCTGAGTCCTCCGTCGCACCGATCCGTCTAAGTCTGGGGATTACCTGTGCACATTAAACAAAAAGGGCGAGTTTACGTAAACTCAGTGTATAATCCCTGTAACATCCCGAAATTGGGCCTAGAAGAATTGGGCCCAATGGGCCTTGGGTGTAGGAATGTTTAAAATTTTCGAGAATATGAGAATGGTGTTATTGCAAATTGGACTTATTAGTTAAGTGAATTTGGAAGGTTACGAGGTTTCTAGGAAGTTTGGGGTTTAATTGGGCCTTAGTAAAAATTTGGTATTTTAGCACTTTAAGGAGAGAAGGTAAGTGGCATCAAGGTTTATGGAAATAAGTGTGCATATTGCTAGCATAAAGGAGCTTATGGTAAAAGGGATATGGCGCCACATGAAGGACTTTGAGGGAGGAGGTTCAAATCCCATCAAGTGCAAAATTATGACTATTATTTTTGTACTCTTTCCCTAAGTGTCTGCCAAGCTTGTAAATAAGGCAAGTTGGACTTTTTAATTTTGGCAAGGTGGCTAAGGAAATTAGGAAAGGATGAAGGTAAGGAAGAAATCAAAAGAAAGGGGAAAGTATAGGGAACATGTTGGCACAAAGAAAGGAAAGTGTTATGGAAAGTTTGGTTGGCCAATTTTTGATCATTATTGTCAAGGCTATGGATAGTTTTGGTATAGGGAGTATAGCCGAATTTTGCTTTGCCTTTCGGTAGAAATCTAAGTGTTTGTTTTGGCCAAAGTTTCTTAGTATCAAATTGTGTCTTTTTCTCCAAAACTTTTCTTCTCCTTGCCGAAACTCCAAGTTGCTAGTGAACATATTTTCTCCTTCATTTCTTCTTATTGCCAAATGTACCAAAACCATTGAGACCAAATCATTCCCTCTTATCATCTCTTGAAAACCAAAACTAGTTAGCACCCATTCTCTCCCTTTCTTTTCTTTTAATCATCTTTTCAATCCATCTTCCATTTCTTAAAAGCAAAACTTCATCTTGATCAAATCCTTTTCTTTTATTCATTCTCTCCATAATCGAATTTAATAGCAACTTGTCTCTCCATTATCTCTTTTTCCTTCGTGTTTGGACACTATCTTCTTGACGAATCAGTGAGTAATATTTTCTCTTCAATTTCTTCTCTTAAGGCCGAATATATGTCCTTGTCATGGGATGGTTCTATTAATCGGAATCATCATTTCCTTCTCTTTCTCACAACGTGATCATTTTCTCTTTTGTAGTATTCTAGTGGGAGGCCGAACATCACTCTTGTCTTAAGTTGAACGGTGAACAATTGGATCCAATATCAATACGGTAAGAATTCGTTATGGATTATTGATGGTACTCAATATTCGATTGATTGCTTAAGGAGTAATAATTTGAGATAATCGACTTTATGTTTTAGGGATTAAATTGCTCGATCTATCAACTTGTTGATCACACGATTATAGTGGTAAGTGATTCAAGTGTAAGTAATACGTTGGGTATGAAATCTTTTGGAAATCCGAGGCTAACTTTTGGTTGGTATTGTTCTAGGGTCAACGAATAGTGGTTCTTTAGGAAATCAATCAGGTGTGTAATCCCGTACCTTCCGAATACATGTTTGAAATGGTGTGTAATCTCACACTTCTCTAAAATTTTGCATGAAATATTCTGTGATTTGGTCGAAATACCGAAGAAAACTGAAAACCGGCATCCGTGATCACTCGGGCGTGCGTATGTCCGTAGTGGTAACCATAGTTTGCAATGAAACAGTTTTTGGTCAGCAACAGTGATGTGATTTTGAAAAAATCACGGAAAATAGGAGAAAAGGGATTAATAAGTGAATAAGATATCAAATTAAAGCTTACTGTGTCTATTTTATATGGAAGAAGCGGAGAAGGAAAAGGAATTTTAAATTCTGTGATATTTTAATTTTAGTGAGACTAGTTCTAATTGACTTCGTGGTTCCTTGATCTGTATTGGAAAAATCGTATAAAATTGTACAAAGTGAATTATGAGTCATAGTTTATATGTATAGATTCCTTAGTGATCCTATTTTCAATAGAAACAAGTGGGTGCAGTATATGAAAACCGTACAGTGAGATATTTGAAATTAAGTTAAAAGAGGTCAGAATCATTGGACAGTGAAACAATGGAAACTTTAAGGAATAAATTGTAATAAATGGCTAAGCCAAAAATTTTGGAAAAAGTTTAGAAAGAAGATATATGAGTCTAGTTTTAAGGAAAATCTACGGATTTAGATTTCGAGATTCCTAACTCGAGTTATAGTCAATTTGGTCAGTATGTCGCAGATGGACAGTTTTGATTTTTATGCCCCAAATTAGTAGTTAAGTCTGGTTTGCGAAATTTACCAAAATACCCTTGGAGGGTAAATTACCGAAATACCCTTGGGTTGCGAGATTATCGAATTATCCTTAGTGGGTAGAACTTCTGATTTACAAAAATGCCCTTATGGGCCGAAATTTGGAAATGCCCCTAATGGGCCAATTTGATATATTGCCTTAATGGGCTGAATTGTTATATTGCCTTAATGGGAATTGTTATATTGCCTTAATGGGCCGATTTGATAGACTGCCTTAATGGGCCGATTTTGCAAAGTGTTAATGGGCCAAATTGTTTGTAATTGATCTCTGAGATATTAATTGTTGTTTATATTTGTAATATCATTTACTATGTATGTTACATATGCATAATTTTTCATGGGATGGGAAAATGTTGAAGAGAAGTAATTTCGGTGGCACTGCCACAAATATGTTTGATAATATGATACTCTGTGAATCTGATGGCTTGCCCACAATCAAAATTTGTTATAAATGGCATAATGCCTGCGATTGGTGTGTTTGGCGAGGTGGGTTGACTTGATCCCCACAGGTGTGATGGATGGTACGGGGGGTGTGTAACGGATGGATTATTAGGTTGGATTGGGATTGCATTACATTCATTTGATTTATTTGATATATTCTGTTTTGTAAATGGGCTTCGGCCCAAGTTATTGTTATATGGGCTCAGGCCCAAGTTTTTGGTACACAGGTTCAAGCCCAGTGGACAATGGTAAGGGGATTATACACTGAGTTCTTGTAACTCACCCCCTTCCTTTCTTAACCCTTGTAGGTAATGCTCAGTGACGTGGACTTGGGCAATGGATGACTCGATGGAGGCTATACTTCAGAAAACGGTGTTCTTGAACTTTAGAATTTCTATTTACGTTACTTTATTACTTTTACTATTTTGGGTTTTAAGTTGTAATAAGGCCTCTGGACTATTTTTTTTTTAATTTTTGCTTTATGGTTGGGATGTTTTTATTATTTTCCTTAAATTGTTTAAAAAGGGAATTTTCTAAAAAAAAAACTTAAATAATTGTTTCCCAAATTGATTAATAAATGGATTTTATAGTAAACTTTTATAAATGATTTGACTCGGATTTTCTTTCAAAAATAGCTGTATTTTATCAAATATTTACAAATAAAAACTTGTTTACTTAAACAAAACCAAGTAACGCTTATTTTAGTAAGAATCACATGATGTTTACGTTTTCCTCATGGTTTTTAAAGTTCAAAAGTTCGGTTTCCGATACATCAATCAACTTCTCAAAATTTGTATTTTATCGAATAGTTATAAATCAAACTTGCTTTCTTAACTATATTATATTAATGTCATTCTTTAGTACATACATAATTTCTCGAAACATTTTCTTCATGTGACATACCAAATCCGCTCATAACGCATGGGCCGGGTTTGGGGTGTTACAATCTCGCAGAAAGAAAGAAACAAACAATCAATAATCACAGTGCACAGTTGAACAGTCTTGGGCCTAAGCCCTTTTCAATGATCGATGTGATGTTTGGGCCTTAGCCCATCTCAAAGATCTGATGTCAAAAATGCGAGAGGGCCTTAGCTCATCACAAAGATATCAATAGCGATATGATTCTTCTGCAAAGCAGCAAAATCCTACCCAACCAGCATCTATACACCATCTCCGTCCAACTCTACACTCCATGTGGGGATATAATCAACCCACCCATCCCTACACTTCAAGTAGTACCGAATGCGGCACAATACAGTAGTTTGCAGTTGAGCTGCTAGTAAATTAGGCTTAAAGCCTTTCAGTACACTTCCTCTGAATAACAACCCCAACCCAATGTAATGCAACACACAATGGATGACATGCTATTATGCAATTTCAGTACATATATTCAGTTCGGATATTAACATGCCCAGTACAGATATCATTCAGTCAATTTCACAGATTTAAGGGTCTAAGTAGCGCTTACCGACCCTACTGTAGGTTCACAGCTGTAACACCTCAAACCCGGTCTAAACGTTACAACCGAGTCTGGCGTGCTACGGGGAAGAAAATGCTTTAAAAAAATCGGTTTGTCAACTTTGTTGGTGGAGAAAACCCTTGGAAAATTTTTAGAAAACGAATTCGAGTCTGGTGAAGTTTAAAACTTGTTAAGACTTGTTTTAGAAAACTTATTTACTTTATTGTTATTTCTTATCATTTACTTAATCAGTGAGCATTTAAAAAAAAACACGTACTTATCGAGGTTTTGAAAAAACAACCAATTTATGTCTATCAGGTTTGCTTATCAAAAGTTATAGGAACAACCAAGTAAAACGTCTAAACATAATAGTTAGGCGACCTTATTAGAACGATGTAAACCAAGATTACAATAAAACAACTATACAACGATGTAAACCAAGATTACAATAAAACAACTAAGTTCAACAGAAAACTTTGAAATAAAACAACTGCTGGGCATAGCCACCTCGAGTCCACTTCGGGTCCATAGCCACGATCTAAGTCTGATCTGCAAAATGTAAAGGAAGGGGTGAGTCACCGAGACTCAGTGTATAAATCTCCATCCCAAGAAAATTATGCTCTTACACAAATTCATACAATAATATGCAAGTCATGCAACCCACCTAAGTATCCATCCGGGTCTCCCAAATCTACCCCTTGTGGTACCAGACCACTGGTAACCGAAGTTACAAAATAATCATATGTGGTACCAAACCACTGGTAACCGAAGTTACAAAATAATCGTATGTGGTACCAAACCACTGGTGGTGCCAAACCACTGAGACTTAGTCACAATTTTGTAATATGTAAGGCCAACCCACTGTGTGATACCAAATCACTGGTGACAGTTTAATAGATCATACTTCCCCCTCCTCTCATCACCCATTGCATGTACTCATGTAATCAATATCAATATGATCATGCTTAACATAGAAAATCACATTTACAGAATAACAACTTACCCGGTATCCTTGCTTTTACCCACAAGGGTATTTTCATAACCATTACCGTCATTCCGGCTTTTTAATAACACATAACATAAAACATATTACGTAAGAAAGTGTATAAGAGTTACACACCTGATTTTCGTACTACCGCTTTTACTGCTTCTACACTACTCTGGCATTGGGTTTACAGATCCAACCCCTCCTACTGCTTGACTGTTATTAGTGGCCATAATAACCCTTTGGTCACTAAACCAATCAGATTGATAAGATCTAATAAATAGTAATAGCATTTAAAAGAACTCTTACCTAACTTTCAAATCTCGAAAAGTCCTTACGAACCCGTCACCTTCCAACTTACATTCGACCATCCTCAAAATATCAAATAAACCGATAATCCCCACCAATCTAGCCCATATGGCATTAGGCCAAATAAAAGAAATCAAGAAAGGCCATTCGGCCGAACCTACCACTACCTACCTTTGGCTTTTCCACCAAATTGTCACAGGAGACCTTTAATGAGACAGATTCGGCTACTAGAAGCAGAGAAGAAAATCGACAGGCCTTAGAACAAGTGTTTCGGGTTAGATCTTAATGAAAAGAAATAGTGAAATCGCATAGAACAAAATCCCGAAACTCACCAGATTACTAAGAAGTATGCGGCTTATGGTGCAGCTTCGGGAAACAGAAACCTCCCTTGTAGATTCGACTATGGAAGAGAAATATGAGCAAGAAGATTTCGGCTTTCAGAAAGATGTTGGAGAAGAGAAGAAGGCTAGGGAATTTTGGCTAGAAGAGAGAAAGGAGAGAAAAGAATTTGGCTTGAGAGAAAAGATGAGAAAGTGAGAAAAACAAATGGAAAAGATGGTAACTCTCCTTCCAAATTTCGGCTATACACAGGCACACACTCAGAGTTGGAGTTTCGGCCAACTCTCTCCCTCCTGATAGCTCTTATCTTGCATGATAACCCAATCTCTATCTCATCTCTAGAAGAGGCCAACATAGAACCAACTCTTCCCTCTTAATTATCAGCTTTTAATTACTAAATTAAAAAGAAATAAAGCTCCTAAAATGTAGCTCATGTGCCGTCCACCCCCTCCCCCTTAGAGTGCCAAATTTTTGACCATTAATTTGGGCCCCAAGCAGCCACACTAGGCCCAAACTCCTTCCTCTTGTGACGCCACCTATATGCCCACTTATTGCACTTCCAAACTTTGGGCCACAAGCCCAACTTGCTACCAAACATACTTACTTAACTTTTAATTATAACCTAACATTATTTATAAGCAATTTAACCCAGGTTTTAAGCCCAAACCTGAGCCCAATCCACACCTCAAAGCTTTTACCTACTAACTTAGCCATGCAGCAAACCAAATGCACAGACCCACAAAATCAGGATATTACAGTTCTACCCCCTTAAAATAAATTTCGACCTCAAAATTTACCTGGTCAGAAAAGTTGAGGGTATTGCTGTCGCATAATATCCTCCAGCTCCCATGTCGCTTCCTCCGATCCATGGTTCCGCCATAGTACCTTTACCAAAGGAACAGATTTCCTATGCAAAACCTTAACATCCCGATCTAGGATCTGCACTGGCTCCTCCTCAAAAGATAAGTCTGAATTCACCTCTATCTCCTCCACTGGCACAATATGTGATGGATCCGAGCGATAGCGTCTAAGCATGGAAACATGGAACACATCGTGGATTTGACTCAACTCTGGGGGCAACTCGAGCTGATAAGCCACTGGTCCCACTCGTTTCAACACCCGATAGGGCCCAATAAATCTAGGGCTTAACTTGCCTTTCTTCCAAACCTCAGAACCTTTTTCCACGGCGACACCTTCAAGAAAACCTTGTCACCTTCGGCAAACTCTATATCCTTCCGTTTAAGATCGGGATAAGACTTCTGCCTATCCGAGGCTTCTTTCAAACGAGTTCTAATCACCTTCACCTTATCCTCTGTCTCTGTAACCAGCTCTGGACCCAACAACTGCCGCTCTCCCAACTCCGTCCAACACGTAGGGGTACGACACTTCTGACCATATAACGCTTCGTATGGAGCCATCTTAATACTCGCCTGATAACTATTGTTATACGCGAATTCCGCCAACGGTAAAAATTCTTCCCAACTACCCTTGAAATCCAAGACACATCCCCTTAGCATGTCCTCCAAGACTTGAATCACCCTCTCCAATTGTCCATCTGACTGGGGATGATGCTATACTAGAATCCAACCTTGTACCCATTGCCTGATGCAAAGCTTTCCAGAACCTTGACGTAAATCTAGGGTCTCTGTCTGAAATAATTGACACTGGCACCCCGTCTAACCTCACAATCTCCGCTACATATAGTCTTGCTAACTTTTGAAGAGAGGAATCTATTCGTACAAGTATAAAATGAGTAGACTTCGTCAGACGGTCCACTACCACCCAAACCGCATCCTTTTTAGTGGGTGTGAGGGGTAACCCACTCACAAAATCCATTGTGATTCTTTCCCACTTCCATTGTGGAATCTTAACCGGTTGCAACAATCCCGAGGGTAACTGATGTTCAGCCTTGACCTGCTGGCACGTCAGACACTTACCCACAAACTCCGTTACCTCACGCTTAAGGCCCGGCCACCAAAACTGCTCCCGCAAATCCAGGTACATCTTACTACCTCCCGGATGCATAGCATAGGGACTAGCATGTGCCTCCTGCAAGATCTTCTGCCTTAATTCCACATCCTTAGGCATACACATTTTTCCTTGGAAACATAACACTCCATTACTGCTTAGACTATACCTTCCAGTCCACCATTCTGTACTTGCAACCCTCGAGCACTTAAACCTTCATCTTCCCGCTATTTTTCCTTAACCTCATCAATTCATGTTGGCCTCACTTGCAATTCTGCTAACAGACTTCCGTCATCATACAAACTAAGGTGGGCAAACATGGCTCTTAAATCCGCCACCACCTTACGGCTCAAGGCATCCGCTACCACATTAGCCTTTCCCGGGTGGTACTCAATCGAGCAGTCATAGTCCTTTAACAGCTCAATCCACCTCTTTTGCCTTAAATTCAACTCCTTCTGTGTGAGAAGGTACTTCAAGCTCTTGTGATCCGTATACACTACCGACTTCTCTCCATACAAATAATGTCTCCAAATTTTTAGCACGAACACTACTACAGCCAATTCTAAATCATGCGTCGGGTAGTTCACTTCGTGACGTCTTAACTGTCGGGAAGCGTATGCTATAACTTTTCCTTCTTGCATCAGCACACAACCCAATCCTGTGTGGGATGCATCACAATAAACCGTAAATTCCTTTCCGATTTTTGATTGAATTAACACTGGGGCCTCCGTCAGAATCTTTTTTAACTTCTCAAAACTTTCCTGTTGCTTGTCTAACCACACAAACGGAACCTCTTTTCTTAGCAACTTGGTTAACGGTGCTGCAACTTGAGAGAATCCTTCCATAAACCTCCGGTAATACCCTGCTAATCCTAGAAAACTTCGAATCTCCACCACAGACTTCGGTGGCTTCCAATCCAAAACAGCCTCAATCTTCCGAGGGTCCACCCTAATCCCCTCGGCTGACACCACATGACCCAAAAAGGTAACTTCCTTCAACCAAAACTCGCACTTACTATACTTTGCGTATAAACGCTTTTCCCTAAGAATCTGCAACACCATTTGCAAATGGGCATCATGCTCCTCCTCCGACTTCGAGTACACCAGAATATCATCAATAAATACTACAACGAACCGATCCAAAAACGACTGAAACACCCGGTTCATCATATCCATAAATGCTGCCGGTGCGTTCGTCAACCCGAACGGCATTACCAAGAATTCATAGTACCCGTATCGAGTACAAAATGCCATCTTATGGATGTCTCCCTCCTTCACCTTAAGTTGGTGATACCCCGACCTTAAATCTATCTTGAAGAAGAGCGATGCTCCCTTAAGCTGGTCGAGCAAGTCATCTATCCTAGGCAAAAGGATACCTGTTCTTAATTGTCAATTTATTCAACTAACGATAGTCTATGCACATTCGCATCGACCGGTCCTTCTTCTTAACAAAGAGCACAGACGCTCCCCACGGTAAAACACTTGGTCGGATAAAACCCCGATCCAGCAACTCCCGAATCTGTGCTTTCAACTCCACCAATTCCTTTGGCGCCATCCTATATAGAGCAATAGACACCGGCACTATTCTCGGTAGAAGATCTATACCGAACTTCACTTTACGATCCGAGGGCAAACCCGGAAGCGCTTCTGGAAAGACATCGACAAAGTCTTTCACCGTTCGAACATTCTCCATTCCTAATTCCTTAACTTCTAAGGCACACACGTAGACCATAACCGCCTCACGTCCTTTCCTTACCATCTTCTCCACCTTTAGTGCGGACACCACATTCGATAGGTAATTCCTTCTCTCTCCTATCATTACCACCTCTTCACCCTCAACCGACTTCAGCACTATACGCTTAGCTACACAGTCCAGCTCTGCCTGGTACTTTACCAACCAATCCATTCCTAAGATTAAATTGAACTCCCCGAAGGGGAGTTCCATCAAATCCGCTTGAAACACGACCCCTTGAAGTTTTAGGGGTATATCCTTATACAGTTTGTCTACTACCACAAAATGTCCTAGAGGGCTAACTACCGTCATCTTCCTAGTAGCAGTCTCACTAACTAAGTTCAGAGTTTCCCCTATACTACTAGCAACATATGAGTGTGTCGGACAACATCAATCAAAGTAGTATAAGATAACCCAGAAATTATAAATGTACCGGTTATAACGTCCGGTGCGTCGCCCTCCTCTCGACGCTTGGCTGCATAGACTAATCCAGTCGTCTAGCATCGGTACCTCTCCAAAGACTCGGCGGCGGTGCTCCTCGGCCTCGCCCATAACCATTACCATTTCCACCCCTAGCTGCACCTCGACCTCTCTGTGGTTGGTGACTATCCCTCCTGACTTGACCACGTCCTTGACCCTCAGCCTGAGTCCTAACTAACTTTCGCGGACAGTCCCTTTCCCAGTGCTCTAATGACCCACACTCAAAGTATCCTCTACTACCGGCCAAACACTCTCCCGAATGAGACTTCCACATCGAGCACACTGGGGTGGCCACTGAGCAGCAGCAGGCTTTGCGGTTCTATCCGGCCCACCAAATCTAGCCCTTTTCTGAGTACTTCCAGCAGACCCTGATGGCCCAAAACTCCTTTTATCCTTACTTCTGTCCTGATTCTGCCTCTCGATTCTCTTCACCTCCTCAGCTACCTTGGCCTTTTCCACGAGAACGGTAAATTCCCTTTCACACTGAGGTGCAATCAGCACCCGCAGCTCATCTCTTAGCCCGTCCTCGAACCTAACGTAGCGTTCATGTTCTGTTGCCACCATACCCCGAGCATACCTACTTAACCTCAAAAATTCAGCCTCGTACTCGGGTACTGACTATTTTCCTTGTACCAAATTCAAGAACGCCCTACATTGCCCATCAGTATAACCAGCCCCCACATACTTCCTCTGATAAGCTGCTCTAAAGTAATCCCAGGTGATATCGTCGGCCACTGCACCATCCCTGATCGTGAGCCACCACTGGTACGACTCATCCCATAGAAGAGACACTATCCCCTTCAACTTCTCCTCACCTGAGAAGTCTAAATTATCCATTATCCGTTCTGTTGCCTCTAACCAGTACTTAATAGTGTTGGGAGCCACACCAGAAACTCCCTTGAACACTTCTGCTCTGTTAGCCCGGAGTCGCTCAGCCACGGATTTTTGGGCTTTTGTACCTGTGCCTGCCTCGGCAACTCTCTCCAAAACTCGCAGTACTGCCTGGGATATTACATCATTATCACCAGTCTGACCCTGAAACTCTGCTCCCTCTACCGGCAGATCCAAAGAAGACATTTCGGACCCATGGCGGACTCTGCTTGGCTCGACAAGGTCACCCTACCCCTACCACGGCCACGCGGCGGACGTCCATGACCCCTTGTACTCATTCTTCTCGTTCGCGTTTATCTAGTTAAAGAATTTTATGAATTATTACTTCTGTTCACTATTTATCCACGGACAATTTTATGAGAAATAGTTTTGAAAGTGATTCTTTCGCATACGAATCTATCTTAGAGTTTCAGTTCCAGGATTATCTCCTAGTTCTAAGTACATTCATCACACAAACAACATCCACAGACCACATCCAACGTATAGGGCCATTTTCGTCATTTCACTACCTAGGGGTATTTTCGTAATTTTAACCTACAGGGGTATTTGTCGTAAATTTCAAAATATGGTCTCGGGTGATTTTGGGAAGAAGGGTATTTTGGTAATTTTCCAACTCGGGGGTGTTTTGGTAATTTTGCAAATCTGGGGTATTGCGGTAATTTTATAAATCTGAGGAAAATTTTTCAAGTCAGGGGCAATTTGGTAATTTTTCACAAACCAAGGGTATTTTTGGTCATTTTTCAAATCTAAGGTAGTTTCCACAAATCCAAGGGTAATTTGGTAATTTCAAAACTAGGGTTTTTACAAAACAGTGTGGCTGGTCCCTTTCGGGTTCTAGTTGTAAGTTTTGGCCTGTCAACACGTCATCGTGACTAAGGTGAATAGTCACTATGCACCAGGAGGGATTCCAGTGAAAAGGAGGTGAGTCACTAGGACTGCTTAAATACCAAGCTTTCCCTGAATCCGTTCCTAGACATGCATATGCCTATTGCCACACCACACTCATCATAGCTAAAGTGAACAATCACTATACACCGTAAGATTCCAAATAAGAGGAGGTGAGTCACTCGATCGCTTAAATACCAAGCTCTTCCTGATCTACTCCTAGACATGCATATGCTTGTTGCCACACTTTAGCCTTATGACTTGTTTACAGGTTTTGTTTAATAAAGTTATGTCTTATGGATTAGAAAAGTTGTTTGTCTAAACCCAGAGTCTATCAGTACTATCATGCTTAGCTACGTCTAAAGCCCACAAAGCCCAACAAATATATCACAACAAAAGTTAGGGTACTTACCTGGTGGATCGACGCCAGAGACTCAGGTGCCATGCTTTCTGCAAAAAAAAAAAAAAATAATCATTTCACAAACCCTTAAAACATATTTTGGGCCTTAAACCTACAACTGAGCTTTTGAACCGGGCTCTGATACCAAAAATGTAACACCCAAACCCAGTTTAAACGCTACAACCGAGTCTAGCGTGCTACAGGGAAGAAAATGCTTTAAAAAAAAATCGGTTTGTCAACTTTGTTGGTGGAGAAAACACTTGGAAAATTTTTAAAAAACGAATTCGAGTCTGGTGAAGTTTAAAACGTGTTAAGACTTGTTTTAGAAAACTTATTTGCTTTATTGTTATTCCTTATCATTTACTTAATCAGTGAGCATTTAAAAAAAACATGTACTTATCGAGGTTTTGAAAAAACAACCAATTTATGTCTATCAAGTTTGCTTATCAAAAGTTATAGGAACAACCAAGCAAAACGTCTAAACATAATAGTTAGGCGACCTTATTACAACGATGTAAACCAAGATTAAAATAAAACAACTAAGTTCAACAGAAAACTTTGAAATAAAACAACTGCTGGGCATGGCCACCTCGAGTCCACTCTGGGTCCATATCCACGATCTAAGTCTGATCTGTAAAATGTAAAGGAAGGGGTGAGTCACTGTGACTCAGTGTATAAATCCCCATCCCAAGAAAATTATGCTATTACACAAATTCATACAATAATATGCAAGTCATGCAACCCACCTAAGTATCCATCCGGGTCTCCAAAATCTACCCCTTGTGGTACCAAACCACTGGTGGTGCCAAACCACTGGTAACCGAAGTTACAAAATAATCATATGTGGTACCAAACCACTGGTAACTGAAGTTACAAAATAATCGTATATGGTACCAAACCACTGGTGGTGCCAAACCGCTGAGACTTAGTCACAATTTTGTAATATATGGGGCCAACCCACTGTGTGATACCAAATCACTGGTGACAGTCAAATAGATCATACTTCCCCCTCCTCTCATCACCCATTGCATGTACTCATGTAATCAATATCAGTATGATCATGCTTAACATATAAAATCACATTTACAGAATAATAACTTACCCAGTATCCTTGCTTTTACCCACAAGGGTATTTTCATAACCATTGCCATCATTCCGGCTTTTTAATAACACATAACATAAAACATATTACGTAAGAAAGTGTGTAAGAGTTACACACCTGATTTTCGTACTACCGCTTTTACTGCTTCTACACTACTCTGGCGTTGGGTTTACAGATCCAACCCCTCCTACTGCTTGACTGTTATTAGCGGCCATAATAACCCTTTGGTCACTAAACCAATCAGATCGATAAGATCTAATAAATAGTAATAACGTTTAAAAGAACTCTTACCTAACTTTCAAATCTCAAAAAGTCCTTACGAACCCGTCACCTTCCAACCTACATTCGGCCATCCTCAAAATATCAAATAAACCGATAATCACCACCAATCTAACCCATATGGCATTCAGCCAAATAAAAGAAATCAAGAAAGGCCATTCGGCCGAACCTACCACTACCTACCTTCCGCTTTTCCACCAAATCGGCACAGGAGACCTTTAATGAGACTGATTCAGCTACTAGAAGCAGAGAGGAAAATCGACAGGCCTTAGAACAAGTGTTCCGAGTTAGATCTTAATGAAAAGAAAGAGTGAAATTGCATAGAACAAAATTCCGAAACTCACCAGATTACTAAGGAGTATGCGGCTTATGGTGCTGCTTCAGGAAACAGAAACCTCCCTTGTAGATTCGACTATGGAAGAGAAATATGAGCAAGA
Source organism: Gossypium bickii (assembly GCA_025503065.1). NCBI lineage: Eukaryota > Viridiplantae > Streptophyta > Magnoliopsida > Malvales > Malvaceae > Gossypium > Gossypium bickii. The sequence goes on along the minus strand of CP106714.1, from coordinate 24,560,418 downwards.
AGATTTCGACTTTCAGAAAGATTTGGAGAAGAGAAGAAGGCTAGGGAATTTCGGCTAGAAGAGAGAAAGGAGAGAAAAAAATTTGGCTTGAGAGAAAAGATGAGAAAGTGAGAAAAACAAATGGAAAAGATGATAACTCTCCTTCCAAATTTCGGCTATACACAGGTACACACTTAGAGTTGGAGTTTCGGCCAACTCTCTCCCTCCTGATAGCTCTTATCTTGCATGATAACCCAATCCCTATCTCATCTTTAGAAGAGGCCAACATAGAACCAAATCTTCCCTCTTAATTATCAGCTTTTAATTACTAAATTAAAAAGAAATAAAGCTCCTAAAATGTAGCTCATGTGCCGTCCACCCCCTCTTAGAGTGTCGAATTTTTGACCATTAATTTGGGCCCCAAGCGGCCACACTAGGCCCAAACTCCTTCCCCTTGTGACGCCACCTATATGCCCACTTATTGCACTTCCAAACTTTGGGCCACAAGCCCAACTTGCAACCAAACATACTTACTTAACTTTTAATTTTAACCTAACATTATTTAGAAGCAATTTAACCCAGGTTTTAAGCCCAAACCTGAGCCCAATCCACACCTCAAAGCCTTTACCTACTAACTTAGCCATGCAACAAACCAAATGCACAGACACACAAAATCAGGATATTACAATAGTCGACTTGGGCAACCTGTGCAACCTTAAAAACATTTTGGTAAAAATGGGCCCACACACCTGTGTGGCCCACTAGGCCCAAATTGGCCTTGGCCGTGTGATCCATTTTTAAAGTAACTCATGCTAGCTCAATACTCATATATGTTTTCACTATTTACTTATATGTTCATTCAAAGCTGTCTACTTGATTCATTATCACTAAATTATTTATATCTTGAGCTAGAGAATTCCAAATTAAGATCCGCTTGATGTTTTTGAAATCAGACTCAAATACCTTTTTACTATAAAATTTTCAGAATTTATAGTTTATCAAATAGGTACAGTGAAATCTTTAAAGTTATTCCTATTTTGCTGTTTGACAACTTCATCCTTTCCTTACTAAAAATTATTTATCTCTTACTAAAAAATTTAGATGATATTTCCATTTGTTTCTCTTAAAATAGATTTATTAAGGATTTAAACATATAAATTTAAGCCCCTAATTATTTTTTTACAATTTTTGATGATTTACCTAAGTCAGAATAGTGGAACCCGAAATCATTCTGACCTTGTCTCACAAAATTTATTATATCTCATTATTTACAATTCTATTGCTTACACTGTTTCTTCCATGAAAAACTAGACTCAATAAAATTTAATTTCATATTTTATTCAACCTCTAACTCTATTACCACTATTTTTTATGATTTTTCAAATTTAGACTACTACTGCTATCCAAAACTATTTTAATGCAAAATGTTGATTTCCAAGTTTATAACACCCTTATTTCCTTTCTCTATAATTTTTTGCATCATTTTCTCTTATTTCTCGACGGCAAGCTATTTTGGTTTTTCGCCGAATCCCGTTTTCTGCATTTCGGGTACACACTTGGTATCATTTTTGATGTGTAAGCACTCTTAAGCCTCCAGAACCTAAATATCGACCAACATATCTCCAGATTAATCACTTAATTCGTTTTTAATCAACCAATTTCGGAAGGAACTCGACTAAAAACCTAGCAAAACCCTTACCTCGCTTGAGTAACTGCGACTTCACACAATCACAGCATCGATTCAAAACCACCAGCCCCTTGATTAACTCATAAACACCAAAAAAGAATCCCCCTTTTAGAGATTAACCAAGAACGGTTAACAATAGACAAAACTGTTACTTACCGAACACGCGCAACCAATGATGAACAACCGAATCAATTGGAAAGAAAAAAAAGAGAAAGAAATGGAAAGGGAAAAAATAATGGAAATTTCGGCAGCAACTAGGGGAAAGAATCGGCCGAGGAGGGAAAAAAGAAGAAGAAAAAAACGTTAGAAAAAGTTTGGGGAATTGGAGGGAAAACCATAACTCTACTTTTTTTTGGCAACAAAAAGATAATCAAATTATTTTTTGATAACCTCTCCCTAATTATCTCCTAAAATCACTCCCTATTAACCCACTAAAACACAATTACTCAGAATTTTGCCCCAACACAACTCTTAGCCAAAATTGGAGCAAAAATATTGTCTCCACGCCATCACAAAGAATTGAACATAGGACTTCCAACACTCCAACACTCCACTTAACCACCAGACCAGTAGGCCCATTCTGATATAAGCTTACCAACAATTAAACTTAAGCCCTTTGCACAAGGTTAAGGCTTTATTTATAAAAATACCAAAATTGCCGAAGTAAGGCTTAAACTTGGGACCTCTCACACACACCCAGAACACATAACCACTGAAGCAGATAGACATTGTGTGTCACACATACACAAAATCAAAAATTAAAATTTTGGGGCGTTACATTATCAGCCATATCAAATATGGACCATTAAGAAAATGATCAGAGGACCCAACCTATCAGCAGTTAAAGAGGAGAAAGAACACTTGACAAAAAATATTGACAAGTGTTATAGGAATCTCAGTTATTATCAAATCCAAGTAGGAGTAGATAGATTTAATGACCAAAGCCCAATATTTACTTCAACAAACATCTTATTACTTTTGGACTGATGGAAGAAAAATATTGGCATATGATGCTAGAGTTGGATATCGCCAGGATGATAGAAGTAAAGAATTTGTTCAACTATTAAAAAAGATAGTTGAAATGGAGATTGACAATTTTTCATTACACATAATTGAAGAAATAAAAAATACATGGGAAAGTTGGAACTCATCAAGATTGTCAATTGATTCATTAAATCTAGATGAAATTGAAGAAATTAATCTAGATAACATCCAAGAAGGATAAAAAAAAAAGATAAAGGAAGCAACGTGTGGAAGCAACCACATCTACGTCTAGAAAAAATAAGGAAGCAACGTGAAAGCAACCACATTAGGACAAAAAAATATCATCAAATCAAATATGAAACATCATCCTTATCAGAAAAACTACGCGGGATTCAAATGAAATTAAACAGAGTTTAGAATTTTTCTTATAAAAGGAGATGGGGGAAGCCTAAGAAGGGCATTCAAGTTAATTTTGAAATTTTTCTCTAAGTTACTTCTCATCCACCATCCTCCCCTATTTTGTAAAACATTTCATTTACTACTAGTTTCATTCTGTAAATTTGAATTACCGTATACTGCCTCCTTAAACTCCCTGTAACTGGTATCAGAGCGTCAGTGTAACATTTTTTGGAGAAATAATATCGTAGTTTTCATTGTAAGTTCTTATATTTTATTTTTAGTTTTGTTTATTTCATGTTGGTTTATCTTAAAACTCATATATTTGTTAATCTGTTTTACTATGGCCTGTTTATGTCTGGGTGAGACTATTAGTGTTTTAAAGTAAAAAAATATAAAGATAATAAACGGTTTTAGGTACCTAAGGTAAATTTTATAGAAGAAACTGATTGTCTATACAATGATAAAATTTGCAATCATGCTATGCATATTGACTCTAAAATTAAAAACAATATTTCATCACTTAGTAAGGGTTTTAATAGTTTAATAGATATTACTTCTATATATTTTCATAAGTTATATAATAAAGTAAATAAAATAGAACAACAAATAAATAATTTAGGAGAAGTAACAAAATTATATTTGAACAACAAATCTAAATATATTTTATCTGAAGTTAATAATAAATTAGAACAAGTTCTTATTAATAAAAATATAGAACAAGAAATAGATTTAGGACCTTTATATAAGGGAAATAGTAACATAATGTTAGTCTTGTCAGAAGAAAAAGACACTTCCTCTGAAGAATCATCTTCTAAAAACAAAAGATATAAAAAAATCTAAAAAAAGAAAAGAAATTATACTTATCAACAAAAATATGATTTCCAATCCTATAAACAACTTATAGAACATTGGAAGAATAAATTCACTAAGACATCTGATAAAAATGAAAGAATAGAATACCTAAAACTAATAGAACAACTTTATGAAAAACGTAAAGACCTATTTGCATTATTCAATTATCATTATATGTTGAACTATGACACTACAAACAATAGTAGTAGTTCTAATAATTCTGATAATTCTATCAATTTAAAAGTTACAAATCTGATGAAGAAAATACTTCAACAGATGAAGAAGAAAATATAGAAATACTAGAATCAATGGATACTGATAAAACAGATCAAGATCCTTATGGAAAAATAAAACTAGAGCCGGATCTTCTAAAAGATTATTATTTAAGATCCTATAATAAAAATTATGAACAAGTTGAAAATACAACTAAAATTTTTGGTAATTAAACAGAAAATGTTGCTACTAATGAAATAAAATCTGAAAATTTAGGAGAATCATTTACTCAACCTGTCCCACATAAGATAGATGACCTAAATAAAATAAATGTTGCTCAAGGAGTAATATATTTAGGTCTAACTAATATTCCTGTGGTAGACTATAAAAAAACCATAGATGATTGGGCATAGTCTATGACTATAGTTGTTAACAACATGTGGTCAAAAGAAAATTTTTAAATTACTTTGTTGGAACATTTCAAGGAGATGTTCTACAATTTCTAAGAAGATGGGAAGAATCAGAAAAAAGGAAAAAAAAAACAAAAATTGCAGTTAATCAACCAGATTCAAACTTCTAAAGATCTATTAAAATGGTTAACTTATATTCTAAAAACAGAATTTTGTGGCTATATTGATAAAAAATATCAAGATAGTCTATCTAGTTATGTATTGTCAAAAATTAAATTATGTGATACTAGATATCTAGAAGAATTTTCTAAAAAATTTCTTCATGAATATCAAAAACAAAAAAGAAAAAGAAAATATAAAATTTTGAAAAAAAAAACAATATTTCCATAAATTACCGCCACCATGGGATGAGATTTGTATAAAAAATACGATTCTTATTTAGAAAAGCACAGTAAAATATCTGGAGTGGATTCAAAAACTATAGATTCTATAGGAAATAGAATTAATTTTGCAAAAGAAAGAATAACTGGTTATTGTTTACAAAGTAAAGCTTCTAAATAAGTTAGGCATAAACTAAGTAATAAGCATTGTACAAAAATTCTAGAAAATGATTGGAAATTTGGATGTAAATCACTACATCCAAATACTTATAAAAAACATAAAAAAAAAAATAGAAGATATAATCTAGTTAGATGGAAACCAGGAAATAAGAAAAAATTCTGGTTATAATAAAAAAGAAAGATTCATTAGAAGAAAAACTTCCAAAAATCCTAAAAAAACAAAAATGTAAATGTTTCATATGTGATGAATAAGGTTATATAACACCAAATTGTCCTAATAAAGGAAAAACTGCAAGAAAATGATTAAAACATTTGAACAAGATTCAGAAATATGTTCAGAAGAGTAAATAAATCCTGAGGAAATATTATACGAACTAATATCAGAAACAAATTCTGACACAGATGATGATGATATTTGTGTTTAATATAGGAAGTATTAGAATTAAGTGACCCGAATCCTTATTTAAAATAAAATGGTAAAATAAAATAAAAAAAAGAATCCCTATAGAACTACACTTCTTTTATTTTATTTTAAATAAGGTTTTTTAAACCTTATAGATGATATTGATTAGAATAAGGTGTTTCAATCTTACTACACTCCTATTAGAATATGATTTTACAAGCCTATAAATAGACATGGTCTATTCCTCTTGTAATTAATTCGAATCCGACATAGTGAATTTTCTTCTCCTCTGCCCGTGGTTTTTTCCCGAAAGGGTTTCCACGTAAAATCTATATGTTCTTTAAATTTTTATTTCTCTTTTCTTTGTGATATATTGTCATTACCGACGATATATTTTTTACAAATTGGTATCAAAGCTTCTGGGTTTTTCATCTCGATCACGGTAATAGTGTCTTTGAAGTATGAAATTGCGCTGTTGGATCGCAACACCATATTTACGTTGTGGCAGATAAAGATGCAGGCAGTTCTTGCACAGCTGGATTTAGAGGAAGTCCTGCTAGGGGTAGATAAGATGCCTTCGACATTGACAGAGGAAGAGAAGAAGCGCAAGGATCGAAAGGCGTTAACACAGTTAAATCTGCATTTGTCTAACAAAATTTTACAGGATGTGATGAAGGAGAAGACCGCCGCTGCATTATGGAAGAGGCTAGAACAAATATGTATGTCGAAAACTTTAACTAGCAAGTTGCATATGAAGCAACGTCTTTATGCTCATTGTTTGGAGGAAGGTGCGTCTGTGCACGAACACTTAATAGTGTTTAAAGAAATTCTCTCAAACTTGGAGGCCATGGAGGTTCAGTATGATGAGGAAGATCTATGGTTGATTCTACTTTGTTCATTGCCCCCGTCTTATTCAACCTTTAGAGACACAATTTTATATAGCTGCAAGTCTCTCACAGTTGATGAGGTTTATGATTCTTTGACATCGTATGATAAGATTAAGCATCTTATGGTTAAAACTGACTCTCAAGGAGAGGGTCTCATTTTTCATGGGAGACAAGATCGGAATGCTGATGATGATCGTGGAAGGACACAAGAATAGAATCCTTGCGGTAAATCTAAGGGTAGATAGAAGTCTTCAAACAGAGGTAAAACTTGTAACTTCTGCAAGAAGAAAGGACACATTAAATCTAAGTGCTATAAGCTACAGAACAAGATTACAAGGGAGGCTGCGAATCAAAAGGGAAAACAACCAGAAAATTCTGGTGAAGCTGATGTTGTAGAAGACTATAGCGATGGTGAACTTCTAGTCGCTTCTGTCAATAATTCTAAAGTGAGCGAGGAGCAGACACTTGATTCAGGTTGCACCTTTCACATGTTTCCCAATCGGGATTGGTTTACAAATTACGAAACAATGTCTGAAGGTGTTGTTTTGATGGGAAATAATGCTTCGTGTAAAATCGCAGGATTTGGAACAATTAAAGTTAATATGTTTGATGGAGTTGTCAGAATACTTAGTGACGTACGACATGTTCTATAATTGAAGAGAAATTTAATTTCGTTAAGTACTCTTGATACAAAAGGGTACAAATACACAGCTGAAAGTGGGATTTTGAAGATTTCCAAAGGTTCCCTCGTTGTGATGAAAGGGCAGAGAAAGACTGCCAAGTTATATGTTTTGCAGGGTTCTACTGTTATTGGCTATGCAGCTATCACTTCCTCTTCCTTGTCAGATGATGATATTACTAAACTTTGGCATATGCGCCTAGGGCATATGAGTGATAATGGCATGGTAGAATTGAGCAAAAAAGGACTTCTTGATGGGCAAGGAATTTGCAAACTGAAGTTCTGTGAGCACTGCGTTTTTGGGAAGCAAAAGAGAGTTCGATTCACCAGAGGAATCCATAACACGAAGGGAACATTGGAGTATATTCATTCTGATCTGTGGGGGCCATCAAGAGTGCCTTCGAGAGGTGGAGCTAATTATATGCTAACTTTTATTGATGATTTTTCCAGAAAAGTTTGGGCATTCTTCCTGAAGTAGAAAAGTGATGTGTTTTTCGCATTTAAGTCTTGGAAAACTATGATTGAAAAACAAACGGGGAAACAAATAAAATACCTCCGCATAAGCAATGGCTTAGAGTTTTGTTCTGATGAGTTTAATAAACTGTGCAAGTCAGAAGGGATCGTGAGACACTTGACAGTTCGTCATACTCCACAGCAAAATGGTGTTGCAGAAAGAATGAACAGAACGATCATGGAGAAAGTTCGATGTATGTTGTCAAATGCCAACTTACTAAAGTCGTTTTGGGCTGAAGCAACCTCTACTGCATGTTTTTTGATCAACCGATCTCCATCCATTGCCATTGAGAAAAAGACTCCACAAGAGGTATGGTCTGATAGTCCTGCTAATTATTCTAATTTAAAGATCTTTGGGTGTCCTGCGTATGCTCATTTTGATAATGAAAAATTGGAACCGAAATCCATTAAATGTGTTTTTCTTGGTTATAAAGCTAGTGTAAAAGGGTATAAGTTATGGTGTCCTGAAAATAGAAAAGTTGTGATTAGCAAAGATGTTGTTTTTGATGAAACTGCTATGCTACCTAACTTATCTCTTAAAAGCTCTTCCAATAAAGAAAATCAAAAGCAGGTGGAGCATCAGATTAATACAGAGTTGACTCCTCAAGCCAGTACAAAAATTGAGAATAGAGTTGCTTCTTCACCATAATACTCTATCGCCAAAAACAGAACTAGAAGAGAAATTAAACATCCAAAGAAGTATGCCGAAGCTGATCTAGTTACTTATGCTTTAAATGTGGCTGAAGATATAGATGTAAACCAAGAGCCGTCTAATTATTCTGAGGCGGTTAGCTGTGAAGACTCAGAAAAGTGGATGTTTGCTATGCAAGAAGAGATGGAATCACTCCACAAAAACAGACCATGGGATCTTGTGAAACTTCCTAAAGGTAAAAATGTTGTTCGCTGTAAATGGTGTTTAAAAAGAAAGAAGAGACTCCAGGAGTTGAAGAACCCAGATATAAAGCAAGGCTTGTTGCAAAGGGTTACAATCAAATTCCAGGAGTGGACTTCACAGATGTGTTCTCCCCAGTTGTGAAGCATAGTTCGATTCGAGCTTTGCTTGGTATTGTGGCCATGCATGATTTGGAGCTTGAGAAGTTAGATGTAAAAACTGCATTTTTGCATGGAGAACTTGAGGAAGATATTTACATACAACAACCAGAGGGTTTTATAGTCTCAGAAAAAGAGGACTATGTTTGCTTGTTGAAAAAGTCCCTTTATGGTTTGAAACAATCACCAAGACAGTGGTACAAGAGGTTTGATTCCTTTATGACTTCTCATGATTTTAAAAGAAGTAGTTTTGACAGCTGTGTTTACTTTAAGAAAAACAGTGGATGGTTCTTTTGTGTATCTACTTTTTATATTGATGACATGTTGATAGCAGCAAAAGATAAAGGAGAGATAAGAAAGGTCAAAGCCCAACTAAGTGAAGAATTTGAGATGAAAGATTTGGGACCAGCAAAGAAGATACTTGCTATAGAGATTCTCAGAGATAGAAAAACAAGTAAATTGTACCTAAGTTAGAAGGGGTATATTGAGAAAGTTCTTTGCAAGTTCAATATGCAGAGTGCTAAGCTTGTCAGTATTCCTTTAGCAACCCATTTCAGACTTTCATCGGCTTTGTCTCCACAATCAGATGATGAGATTGAGTACATGTCACATGTTCCATACTCTAGTGCAGTGGGATCTCTCATGTATGCTATGGTTTGTTCACGTCCAGATTTATCATATGAAGTCAGTGCAGTTAGCAGATACATGACAAATCCCGGTAAAGATCATTGGAAAGCAGTTCAGTGGATTTTAAGATACTTACGAGGTACTACTAATGTTTGCTTACAGTTTGGAAGAACTAGAGATAGAGTTATTGGGTATGTTGATGCTGATTTTGCTGGAGACCTTGATAGAAGAAAATCTCTCACTGGTTATGTTTTTACAATCAGAGGTTGTGCAATCAGTTGGAAAGCTACTTTGCAAACTATAGTCGCTTTGTCTACCACTGAAGTTGAGTACATGGCGATTGCTGAGGCTTGTAAAGAAGCTATCTGGTTGAAGGGACTCTTTAGTGAGCTTAATGAAGACCTTCAAATCAGCACAGTATTTTGTGACAGTCAGAGTGCCATTTTCCTTACAAAAGATCAAATGTTTCATGAGAGAACAAAACACATTGATATTATTGCTCGTGGTGATATTGTTCTGAGCAAAATTAATACTCATGAAAATCTTACAGATATGATGACTAAGTCACTTCCTATGAGCATTGCTTAGACTTGGTTGGTGTTCATTGTTGAAGTTAAACCCTTAAGGGGTTTTATGGAAGAGGTGGAGAACTTGTTCGTTGAGAGTTCGCGATGAAGAACTTGTTTATTGAGAATTCGTGTCAAGATGGAGATTGTTAGAATTAAGTGACCCAGATCCTTATTTAAAATAAAATGGTAAAATAAAATAAAAAAAGAATCCCTATAGAACTATACTTCTTTTATTTTATTTTAAATAAGGTTTTTTAAACCTTATTAAACTCCATCTATTTGATATTGATTAGAATAAAGTGTTCGAATCTTACTACACTCCTATTAGAATATGATTTTACAAGCCTATAAATAGACATGGTCTATTCCTCTTGTAATTAATTTGACATAGTGAATATTCTTCTCATCTGCCCGTGGTTTTTTCCCGAAAGGGTTTCCACGTAAAATCTGTGTATTCTTTAAATTTTTATTTCTCTTTTCTTTGCGATATATTGTCATTACAGACGTTATATTTTTTACAGGAAGCAGTTCTAATAATCAATTAGAAGAAATTCCTAAGAATGAACAACAAGATATAAAATTAGGAAATATAATCGAAGAAGAAAAATACTTTTATGATGAAATGATAGAAAAGATTAATAAAAATAATATTTCTAAAGAAGAAATTTATAAAATATGTAAATATAAAATATGGTATCAAAGATATATAGAAAAAATAAGTGGTAATACAGTTGCCAAAGAAGCTAGAGGCGGATTAACAAAAATCCCACTGTTTACTAAAGACAAAATTAAGAGGATTAAAAAGAAATATCCAAGTTAGATATATACATTTAGGAATTATAATAATAACTATAAGAACATTGTTTAGAAAAGGACAAGATATACCAATAATAGCGGTATTATTAGATAAAAAATTTAAAAATCCTATAAAAACACTAGGAATTCCATTAAATTTGCATTTATGATGTACATCAACAAGACATCTATTAATCTCTGATTTACCCTTCAAACCCAATATTTTATGTTTGATTATTTTAAGACATTAGGGTAATTATTTTGTCAAATAATTATCTTTGATAAAAATTACTAAAAGATTTGTGGTGAAGAAACCATCGTCTCTTTATTTATTATTATTATTGACACATCCTACAACTAGTTGGCAAAGATTATTAATTGAAACCCTTGAACAGGGTCAACCAGATTCTTTGTGTTCCTTTCCAAAACATAAGTCTTTTATTTTGCCAAGGAAAATAACAAAAAAGCATGAGCTTTATTCATTTGGGGGAAAAGGAGGAGAAAAAGCCCTAACATGACCCACACAAAGAAGCTTAAGACATCCAATGGCTATGAATATGTCATTGATAAGTTAGGAATCCTACCTCAGTAATGGCATCCAGATTAGAATATATTTAATCCTTACAAGGAAACTAAGATTGGAGTTCTATATAAATCTCAATTTTTGCAAATGAATCATCGGTACAAGAAATATGAAGTTTTTGCTTCAACTCCCATGCTGCTCATGCTTCTGCTTCATCAAGGCCAAGAAGAGCAAACATAAGAAGGAAGCAAAAAGTGACTAATGATCGGCGTCCCCGATGTGATTCCCAGGAAAGAAAAATGAAGCAACATGATTTGCTAACACTTCTCTTTAACATGTTTTCTTAGAAATGCCATCTCATTCTCAAATCCTCCACCTTTCCTTGTGTTTGATGACATCTTCACCCGTAATGCAATTCAAAAGTTAAGAAAAAAGAAAACTCAGTTCATTCTGTTAAATTGATTCTTGTTCATTCTCTCTTACGATTATTCGGTATTAAGTCCATCTCTTGCATTTGGCACTCAACAGAAACGAAACCAGTCTGCTCAAGAAACCTGCATAAGATATCCATCCAATAAACCAAATTCAGGGTCTATGTCAAGTAACAGTTTCCAACTAGAAAAGATTTAAGATTCAATTTTGCTATTTCATATATCATCATCCCTATGCATATAATTACTGCTAGCATTATAAGAACCAGTCACTTTCGCATTCTTCCCTCCAATTTATTGTTCTAAAACTGGAAAAAGAACTATGCGAGCATGCAAGAATCGACAGTTTCAAAACAAAATTCCGAGCTCCCTACTCACCATGTCTATCTAAACCATGTTATGTGCCATGATAAGAGGCAGGTTCAATCCAAACTGATATCTAATATATCACCATTATATCAGAAGAGCATGCTAAAACCTACCATGTTTGTGACAAAACACTGAAATTTTCAAATGCTAAAATACCAAACCATTTTAGTCTGAGAGAATCATGGTAATTATGGTACAAATACCTTTTGACAATTAAGTATCCTCTCAGATCTAGCATAGAAAGTGCCAAATTATCATACAAAATCCCATGATTTTCATTTAAATCATAAATAGCAAATAAAGCAACTGTAAAGACTAACATAAAGCTAGAAGACTATAAATCCATGTTCAACACAAAAGATAATTGGTGGGGGGGAGGGGGGTTAGCATTGATAGTATTACCAGTTAAGAAGCAAGAAGAGGGTGATGGCAATGAGAACAAGGAAAGCAACATGAAGAATCAAGGAGGAATCAGTAGAGGATAATGCTAAACCCAACATGAGAGCAAGGCAAAGACCTAACATCAAAAACGTTAATTTTAGAGTACTCCATGTAGGACCCTGAAACCCAAAATCGTTCATTAGAAACTACATAAATAAATATGGCCGCAAATATCTAAAAAGAGAAGCCCGGGGGCAGATTATAGAGAAGGAAAACAGAACCGACGTTGACACCAGGAGCTAAAGCTCCAAGTAAAACAGCTTGGGCTGATGATATATCGCCTCCTGCTGATTGTTCTTTCTCCATTGGATCTTCAGATCTTAAGTTTGAGAAGCAAAGCCGGAGACTTTACCCGATTGAAATTCCTAGCGCTTCTTCTCCGTTGGGTTCAGTGGTTTAGGGTTATAGCCGGTTTGGTAGTTAATAATTACAATAACCCAAACTCCAACAATTCAATACGGTTCTTCTAATTTTACATCATATTTCACCTCTCTCTCAAATATTTTACTTATAAAACTTTTAATGTATTTTTTATATAAAAAAATATTAAAGACTGATGGTACTCGAGATTTTTCCTTTTAAGATTAATTTAATGCCTAATATTTTTAGTACTATTTTCAAAATCCTCCATGAAAACCGATGACCTCCTCTAAGCTTCATTTCATAAAAAGATTAAAATGCTGAAGTTCTGAGTAGAAGTCAAGTCAGTTGCCTTAAAAGAAACAATCTCACTAATTTATGCCCCTTTTGTGGTGATTAAGATAATCTAAAAAATTACTCAAATAATTCTCAACTTCTTTCTAAGCAATGTTTCTCCCTCTCTTCAACAAAGATCTCACGCCCGCTTTTGGTGAATCCCTCCCCTGTTCAATGGTTGCTCTCCCTCATCATTGTCCACAACAGACAAAATTATGTTCCGGGCTTCCAATGGTTTTCAGCTTATATCTCTGCATTATTTCATCCTCCGTGCTATTCTATTGCTTCTCAGAACTTTTAATGTTAATTACTGCAGGCTACTTAGGAGGGAGAAATATTAACACAGGACGTTTCAAAGCAGCTAATCTTTGAAGACATCAAACTTCTCCAGGACGTCAAAATTATACTACAATCATCAAACAATTGCCACCTGAAGAGAGAAACTCGCCGTTGGGCTAGGTTGCTTCTGAATCGTTGTTAGCTTTACTTCGCCTTAAATTCTTCTCGTCTTTGTACAAAAGAAAGAAAAAAAAAAAAACTTAATCCATTGTCGCACAGCAAATTCTCCGCCTAAGACCCCATCAACTGCCTCTCCATTGGCTTGGGTACCTTATTGATGGGGATTTCGTCCATTACGCATGGCAAAGTAAATTTATAGAAGACAACATTTCTGGTCAGTAAGACAACATTATATATCACTATAAAATCATCCTAAATCTATGATACCCTTTCTTCACACTTGAATACCTCATTCTCAGACTAATGACTAAAACAGACCTACATACATATTTTCAACTTCTTTATGTCTATATATATATACACACACAGGATGTATGCTACGCGAATGTCCAAAGAAAGCTTCAAAGTTTTCAATTTCCCATGAAAGTAGGATTTCTCAGGGTTGGATCCTGCTGGAGTAGCCATTCTTTCTCTTTTAGATACTGCAAGAGTGGCCGTGGCTCGTCTCTAAGCTCAGTCATGGCCCCACAGCCATAATGGCTTGGTCTTTGATAACCATGAAACGGCTTTTCCATTCTCGGTTCCTCCATGCTGTAAACACGGGGAAATCCTTGATGCAATACTGAACTCTCTGTGTAAATTGTTGGATTTGGAACAGATGGAACTCCGTATTGATTGAAAAGACCAACACGGGAACCATCATGTGTGGGAATGGGGTTCCCGGGAGCATAATAGTTGATAGGCTGCACATGGCTGTTGGCATGATCAAGATTGCGACTTTCTCTGTATCTCCGAAGCCATTCTGAAGAAGTCATCCCGCTGAATGGAGGGTATTTATCAATGAAACCTGGAATACCAGAACCATAAATACGTTCTCCATCAGGAGACCAATTGGGGTAACCACTTATCCTTGATGCATTGTAGAAATTCTCGGGTTTGTTAATGAACTCTGAGCCGTTCACCCCGGAAAAACTAGACTGATTACCATTAAACCAAGCAGCATCATCAGGCAACAAAGGGGCAGAAGGAATTGGAGCCGAATATGGTGGAGGTGAGTAAAAGTAATTGGTTAAAGCTTCAGATCTTCTTGAATTGACAGAATCCTCAGTTTGATGGATCGAGAGATCGCTCAGGGATGAAGTGGCTACTTCTGCAATAGGGCTCAAGCTTGGTCTACTAACATCACTTCTTGTCTTTTCGGTACTGCTTAAACTTCCTTGGTTTAGAACCCAAGAACTAAGTGACGGTGGCCCGGCAGAGATGGGGGCTTCCGAAAACAAGAATGCCGTGGTATCTTTTACAAAAGGCTCATGTTGCTTCACAGGCTTGCTGCGCCTGAAATTTGAGATGTCAGATTGAAAATCTGAAGCATCATAATTGGCCTGGTTTTGCGCTATTAGTAGGGACGTAGCACGGCGCAAACATTCATCGGAAGGAACAGTTTCCTCCATTTCGTTTGGAGACGCAGGGTCTTTTTCGCTATGAATTTTCCCATAGGGTGGTGCTGAATTATGTCTTGTAAGAGGCTTCAAGAGAATAACTTCTTCCTCTTCCATGGCAACAGATTTCCCATCTGCAAGATGGCTGCTTTGGTTTTCACTTGCAATCTGTGTCTTGCATTCTTTTCCAGCTTCATATGTATGCTGATTCAGCCCTTTGCCATTTACATCTGAATTGGACTCCCCATTTTCTGATTCTAGTCTCTCGGGCATTTCATTTGCATCTTTCAGATAGAATTTCTTCCCCAAACTATCAAAGGTAATCCATTTATAGGAACCATTTGATCTGCTTGCAATCTTCATCGCAGCATTGTTTATACGCTTAATACGGCATTCAATCCCACTTTGGTAACTGTCCATCTGATTCCAACTAGTTGAGAAATCTAATGAAACATGTATTTGAGCTAACGGTGCAAAGCCCCTCAACTCATAGTCTTCCCACAGTGCAATTCTTACATCAGACACAATTTCAACATTAACATCGAGCTGCTTCAAGAGGTCCACAAAGGCAGCGAAAAAATAAGATATAGAGCTTTTAGTTTTCTCATCCACTCCATATGCGTCAACTTCATCAAGCATACTTGCCAGCCACTCCACGAAAACAAGTATGGCAGGTAGAAGGGGACACGAGTTCAAAGAATTTGCCCTCAAACATCTATATACAACACGTCCCATGAAAATGAATGTAGCATTCAATGCGAATTGTATTAACTCGAGATGTTGCTTGTTCTTTCCATCTTTCGACCCTGGCAATTCGAGGTTATTATTTAGATTATGGAAGACGAAGATGAAAACAGAAACAGCTTGAAGAACTCGGAAAGGGCCTGTTCTAGCCGAATCCATAAGCTGATAGGACTCCAGCATTGCTCTTAGCTTTATATCATCTAAAGCCATCATCACATCCAACACTCTCATGGTAGATGCAAAAGCACAAGGGAAGTCCTCCAAACTGCCTCGCATCAGCCAAGAACATGAGAACTTAGTTAAAGGCGAAATGCAAACACCTAAAAAGCTTAAATATTCTTTGTTAAAAACAGAATACAAACACCAAAGAAGCAAGTTGACAAACCATCCGTATCGAGTAAGATTGGCAGCATTCAAATTGATAGAAAGCAATCAGAAAACATCTAGCTGTGGTGATTTCAAAGACAAACTTATTTTATTGGATCATCATAAGTATGTTTTTTCAACTCAAAAGTCAATTCTTTATATACTCCATATGCTATGCCCTATGGTAATTTACGAGCATGAAAAGCAGACATGATACGGATGAGACAAACTAGCATATGAAGCCTTAAACATATTTGCATCTTAAATGAACTAATTCTACTCATCTGTAGTTACAAAAATTACCTGGATTTTAAGAAGAAGAAACTTAGTGTTCGGATAAGAAGCAGCCAAAAATTCATTCCTGCAGAGTGATCATTTTCACCCTTCAACGGAACGCCATCTGAAACTTTTTCACTTGATTGTAATTTTACCTGGGAATAACTTCTTTCAAATGGTTGTAAGAAATCAAATTGTTCCTCACTCGAAAGAAATGGCAAATCACATGACCTGTTCTGCAAAATCACAAGAAGCATTTGGAAATCAGAAACTGGTATGAATATCCAAAGGGTATAAAATTACTTGCGTGGCATGAGCAAACAGTATAAATCTTACTCTTTCAAATAGTAAAACAAGATTGTTCCAGGCATCCGGGAATGGTTCTTTTACTGCTAAACTTCTTATACAATGGTATAGAGCAAGAAACTCATCACCCACATACGTAGCCAGTACTGCCAACTAAAAGTGAACATTAATGGTTATTACATAGAAATTGGGAATTCAGAATGTTACAAATGCAACTTTGTTCTATATAATTGGCTCAGATACCACATTCATTGTTATATATCAATAGAGAAAATAAGAAAACACTTAAAATACCTGATTCTGGGGGTTTCCGCTATCTGGCCATACCATTGCAGCTTCCAAGTAGTAGGCAGCTGCAACTGACCAATTATGCTTGAGGACACTAGATTGTTCAACTTGTTCCATATATCTAGCAAGATCCCCAAGACATACTAAAAACCGGTGACATAAGAAGTGACATTTCCGCAATTTCACAGGTTCAATAGAAGCATTGATGCCACCCCTTTTAGAGGATGAAGATTCTTCAGGAAGTCCGTAATGACTTCTGAGTTTCTCAATCAATTTTTTGTAAAATTCGGTAGCTTTTAGAAGAAATGACTTAAACCCATCTATATATCTGTTATCAGAACCACTTGAGCCCATTGCAGACATTGTACTTTCTGAATTAGCTGAGCTTCTTTTTGTTCTTTTACGGAACTCATCAATGTGCTTATAGTGTAGCTTCCACAGCGAATATTCAACATCTTGGAGTTCCGTCAGTTCATGATCATCCAAGAAGAAACTCTCATAATTTAAACAGACTTTGTGGTATAAATCCCGAACATCAGAGTGCAATAAACCTTTGGTGTGGATTAACACCCACAAATGCTTCTCTGTGTTAGCAATCTGATGAAACCAACATGATCTCGAGAGTCAAAAACTAATTGAAACAAGGGAGAGTTTAGTATACAAATAGAATATAACATGAAATTGTAGCTACAACGTCCAAAAATGTACCTCTAGAAGGAAATTTGCTTTGGCCTTCTGATCTTTCAGAGGAACAGCTGAAGTAGTATTCATGATTATAGTGCGGACTGTTCTTTGATATAGTTATATCTCATCAACTGGACACACAAATATTTATAGCATACTTCATCCAATCAATCAATTATGTTCATTAGAAACGTAAAAAATGGTATAGAAAAGGAAAAGAAGCAACAGCATGACCGAGTAAATGCTGAAATAGGTTAATACATCAGCAAATCGGACCGACTCAAAACTATTTTGCAATAATAAGAAGAATGTGGACGTCCAGTAGTCTATCTTGCTTGAATGGAACTCAAAACAATATGGAATTTAGATTTCAGTCCAATCCATGAATCACTGAATTTCTAAATTGCTGTTTATGAAATACGGAGCAGAAATTTTTTTTTCTCAAGCTCATCCACCAGCCATATCTGAAATCCATAGATACAACAAAACCTTACCGATTTCAGTACATATTCTATATCAATCCCCCTACTTACAACAGATCAAATTCATATCAGGAATCATAAATCCCTATTCCCAAATGAGCCATTTGGATAATACTTCCAACACAGAGAAATTTCCTAGTTATACAATACCGGACTCCTGGGACCGAGAAACCTTCTAGGATTTGAAGTTACAGGACTTAGTGAGCATATCATTCTTTCCTAATAAGCTAGCAAGTTCACTGCTTCTTTTTCCTCTTATATGTTTCAAGTTTCAAGCATTGAACTACAGACTGAAGGATTTCATCTTTTAGCATTCAAATGCTTCAGACATGGATGAAGCAGAAGTTCTGAATTCAGATTCAAATAGTAGTTTGAGTGAAGCTGACACCATAAGAGGAAATTTGAAGAAATACAATATAATGGAATGATATTTGCTGCATCAAAAGCATACCAAATCCAAAAGTACTAATAGTACTCGTAAAATTCAAGTCACTTTCATCAGTGGGGGAAAAAGAGAAAAAGGATAAGGCAACAATTAAGATTTCCAAGCATATAATGCATCCAGAAAATGACCATCATCATCACCATGAAAAGGAGTAAAATAAGTTCTAGGGAGAGAATTGCTCAATAAAAGCCCCAAAAGTTTTCAACTTTTTTATACAATTATTCCATCAAGTATACAGCTTCTTGCCTAAGGGGGAAAGAAAAAAAAATCCGCAATAAATGAAATTTGAGAATTCTCATTTGCAGTTTACCATAAAAATAAACATTAAGTACTAGCAGAGAACAAAAAGAAAAGAAAAAAGGAACAAGAGCAGCAACAGTGAAAGAAATTAGAAACCAAATCAAAATAAGCAAACAAGAGATAATCAAAGCAAAAGAGCTGAGATATTTTTCAAAGGACTAGAGACCTAAGAACATCATACCTGAAAATGAACCGGTACCAGGAAAAAAAAGAAAAATATATAAAGATTCAATTAAAAACCCCATTAGGAACAGGAACTTACTGCCAAATTTTGGAGATGAAAGTATGACCAAACAAAGGCCAAATAAAAGTACCCAAATGGAAGTGAAAGAGAAAGACAGTGAGAGAGAGAGAGAAGCGCGGAGATTGGCAAGTGAAAGAAGAGGTTAGCCACCTGTTCTGCTTGGTTGTGAAACAGACAAAGTAAAAGGTGGCTGATGATGAGACTCATGGAAACAATCTATACCCCCTATATTAAATGTTTTTCATCCCTTCTTTTTCAAAAAAAAAAAAAAAAAAAAAGAAAGAAAGAAAGAAAAATGGTTGCTTTTTTAATATTCCATTGGTTACTGGTGTTTACTAGTTACTACATACTAGTCATCATAGAATAAAAATTCTTAAAAGATAGGAATAAATAAAAGTGAATTCATAGTATCATCACCATCATCGTCCGTCCTTCTTGACTAAATGAAGAGAGTATCCCTTGCAATCCAAGCCAACCCCATCTTTCTTCTTGTCTTAGAATTCTCATTACTCATTTTATAAGAACATTGCATTTGCACCATCATAATTTCAGTAGCATCATAATCATCATCATTATTAAAAGGGGTTTATCCAATTACTTAATTGGATTAGCATTTGCACAGGCGGATGGAGGCAAGTTTGAAAATTTTATATTTGTGTTCGAAAAACTGTTCTCCACCTTAGAAATAATGAAAATACTTAATTTTTGCAATCAAAAGTGTTATAATAAATTATTTTTCTAAGCTAACAAAATTCGATTCGATTCGAAAAATTTCGTTAAAAAAATTAAAATTTGAAATTACACATTTCGAGTTATTCGAAAATCCGAATAAGAAAATGCAAAACTATGCCGTTTTGATAAATATTTACCTTTTTTAAAATTAAAAGTCAAAATCATTAAGTTAAAAAAGATAAAACTATGTCCTTTTGATAAACATTTTACCCATTAAATTAAAAGGCAAAAGTATTATATTGTTTGCGTAGTTAAATAATATGATTCGTTAACTCAACTCGAGTAAATTTTTTTTACTCGATTCGATTTGAAAAAAAAAATCAAATTGAGTTCGGTTGCTAAAATAGGATTCGCCAACTCGACTAACTCAAAAATTTTTTACTCGATTCGACTCGACTCGATCGAATGCTCACCCCTAACCTAAACCAAGATAAATTTTTATTGCTTTTGGATTTTGTGAAAATTATCAACATACCTTTATTTGGTATATAAAAAAAATTAATCTATATTTTATATATTAGTCTATTAAATTATTTAAATGTTTTATGTATCCTTATATTAAATTATTTAAATATGTTATAAAATAAATAGATAGAAAGTAAAGATTAAAGAGAATGTGAGAGTAAATAGAGAGCATATTTTATTGATTAATTGGAATCATATACAATGCTTCTCCAAAGTTTATGTATATAGACATAAGGAGTATAAATGAAATAGAACTCTATTTGTAATTACTATTAGAATTTAAAGTAAATCAAAACTTATCTAGATCTTGATGGACATCTGTAACAGCTTGATTTTGGGGCTAATCGAAACAGTGGTTTCGGAACCACTAATCCGAGGCTGGAGAAATTATTTTTAATATTATTTTATGTGTTATAGTATGATTATATGAGTGCATGAAAATTTTAGTGAATTAATTTTAGTGATTACTTGCTTAATTTCGAAAAAGGACTAAATCGCATAAAGTGCGAAAGTTTTGTTTTACAAGCTAAAGATGTTAAATAGCTATAGAACCTTAAATTGGAGGTCCTTAATGTGCAAATAGCCGTTAAAAGAGTGATGGCAGGCCATAGAGACAAGAAAAATAAAATTGTCAAAGGTTAGGTGAGGTTTTGGTGACAAATTTGACTAGAAATAAAATAAAATAAAGAGAAAGAGATATCACCTTTCATCTTCCTCCTCTCCACCGAAAATATCAACAAAAATTGGGGTTTTGGAAGCTTGAAATTTTAGCAACTCTTCACCCTTGCAAGTAAGTGTTTTTAATGGTCATTATTGATAATTTTTGTACTTTTGGGACCCCTATAGCTTAATCTAGCTAATGAGGGGACTAATTTGAAAAATGGTTGAGAGTCTAGGGTCCTGCCATGAGAGTATTTATATTGTTTGCTGAAATTTGATGAAAGAAAATGAAACTTGGTTGTTTAATAAACAACTTTTGTGAAAGGATTTTTCATGAAAACACCTAAAAGGACCATTTTGTGAAGTTTATAAAATAGGTTGTAAATGCGTGAAATAATTGGATTTGTGAGTTACTATAAGTTTAAAATAGATTTGGCTAGGCTTGGTTAATGAGGAAATTTGATGAAAATTGTTTTACGAGCCTAGGGGCAAAATCGTATTAATGTGAAAGTCTAAGGGCAAAATGGTAATTTTGTCAAAGTAGGAATTTTGGAATGTTTTGATTAATGTAGTGATTAAATAAGTGAATTTGTCATTATAGATCAAGAAAAACGGAGTCCGGACCCAGACCGGGGGAAAACCAAGCTATTGGACTAAATCGAACTAGTCGCCCATATTTTGTATACTGAGTTAAGTTGTACGTAAATAATACAACTTTATTTTTATTATGTATTGAATAATTAAAATGGCATAAAGTGTTTGATTATTGTTGAGAATATGCATGATGAGAATTGATGTAGTAAAAACTCTCGGTTGAACCTTAGGAATAGATTGGATATCTATGCCATGACATTTGGTTGATATGTGTGCTAGTGTAAGACCATGTCTGGGACATGGCATCGGCCACATTATGAGAGCTAGTGTAAGACCATGTTTGGGACATGGCATCGGCGTTGATATGTGTGCTCGTGTAAGACCATGTTTGGGACATGGCATCGGCATTGAGACGAGAGCTAATGTAAGACCATGTCTGGGACATGGCATCAGCATCTTACCCTCTTGTGTGAGGCTTGTCAGGTATTCTTTGATATTTCAACTAGTTCAACGGGTAATTTAAAGCTTATGTCAAAAGTGAGAAAAGTTACGACTATGTTGTAAGTGATATAGGTACCTACACGAAATTCATGAGAAATGAACTCGACTTATGTTGTATGATTAGTAAGGATGAAAATGAGTAAGTTATGCCTTTAACCATTTGAGAATTATGTACAAGTTTATAATATGTTTTGAGTATGATAATGCATGGTAATTGTTGTTAGTTATTTACATGCAACTTACTAAGCTTTAAGCTTACTCCTTTTCTTTTCCATTTTCTTATAGTATCGCCAAGCTAGCTTGGGGATCAAAGGACGTAGGAGGCTCGATTACACTATCAATCTGAACATTTGATATAATTAGATTTATCATTTTGAGTATGGTATGTATAGAGACTTGGTCTTTTGTCAAGTATCATATTGTTTTGGCCAAATGTGTTGGCTTGTCTTGTAGGTCGATTCATTTGTATAAGGCCATAGTTGATGGCTAATACTTGTTGTTGATAAATGTAAATGTTGGTGTTTCTATGAATGTGGTTAATACATGGTTTGGTTGATAAGTAAGAAATGTTGTAGGTGATAGAAAATAGCTTGGATCTGAGGCGTCGATGCCTTGGTTGTAACTAATTAAGTCATGTGTTTGTGCTTGTGATGGTACTATATTATGTGTGTAGATGGGTGCTTGAAAGGGGTGACAAAAGGGCTTGGAAAATAGCCTTATAGCCGTCCACACGGGTAGACACACGGGCGTGTGTCTAAGTCATGTATGACACACGGTTTGCCCCATAGGCCTGTAGTCCGTCCGTGTGTCCTCTGCACCTTAATTTGGTAAAACAGAATGCCCAGTAGTAATCACACAGGCTGAGACACAACCGTGTGTCTCAACCATGTGAAAGACATGGCCATAGGACATGGGCATGTGCCTAGGCCGTGTGAAGTCTGCACCTTGAATGTGAAATTTAGAATTTCCACACGGCCTTGCACTCGAACGTGTGCCTTGGCCGTATGACCCTAAACGATTGATGACGTCAGAAATAGAATGTCAAGGTTTTTGCACACGGGCTGAGACACGGACGTGTCATGGCCGTGTGAGGGACACGGGCCAGTGTGAAAACCCTTGTAGGTTTGAATTGAAAAATAAATCCACACGATCAAGGGACACGGGCGTGTCCCTATATGTTGAGGCCGTATGAGTTACACGGTACTTCAATATGACCATGTTATTAGGTCACACGGGCATGTCGCCCTTCCACGGGCGTGTGCCCCTGTTTTTAATGACACTTCCCAAAGTTTTTCTAAAGAGCTCGGTGTGGTCCAAAACCGTTTCTAAAAGGTGTTTTGGGCCTTTTAGGCTCATATTAAGGATTTTAAGACAAACTTTGAAAAGTTTTAAATTTGAACAAACTTTTATGACCCAGAAATGTATGCTAGTATGTGTTTAAGTAAGGTAACGCCTCGTGCCCTGTTCCGGCCAAAAGAGTTCACTGTGAGTCGGGTGATGAGTCAGACTTCCGTGTTAGTTCGGATGGATGTTTGATGTTCTGAGATAGGGTCTGTGTACCAAGAGATGATGAAATTATCCGGAAAATTTTACGTGAAGCACATAGTAGATTCTTATCTGTACATCTAGGCAGCACTAAAACGTATAATGACTTGAAGAAATGGTATTGGTGGCCGAGTATTAAAAAAGATATTTTCGAGTTTGTATCGAAATGCTGAATTTGCCAGCAAGTGAAGGCTGAACACCAAGTTCCTTTGGGTCTACTTCTGCCTATTATGGTTCCCGAGTGGAAATGGGACCGTATTTATATGGACTTTGTGACGGATTTGATTGTGACACCGAAAAAGAAGAATGCCGTATGGGTTGTGGTTGATAGACTCACGAAGTCAGCCCATTTTATAATGGTACGCATTGACTATTCACTTAACAAGCTGGCGAAATTGTATGTTGCAGAAATTGTACAACTTCACGGGGTACCGTTGTGGATCATATCGGATAGAGATCCGAGATTTACATCATGATTTTGGAAAAAGTTACAAGAAGCCTTGGGCACAAAGTTGAGTTTTAGTACAGCTTTCCATCCGCAAACCAACGGGCAATCGGAGAGGGTAATACAGATACATGAAGACATGCTTCGATGCTGTGTTTTAGAATTCCAAGGTAATTGGGAAAAATACTTACCGTTAGTGGCATTTGCCTACAATAACAACTATCAGTCGAATTTGAAAATGGCGCCTTATGAGGCATTGTATAGGCGTAAGTGCCGAACGCCATTGTATTGGTTTGAGCTTAGAGAAAATTAGATTCATGAGGTCGATCTGGTCAGAGAAACTGAAGAGAAGGTAAAAGTAATTTGTGATTGTTTAAAAGCTGTATCGGATAGACAAAAGTCCTACGTGGATTTGAAACGAAAAGAGATTGAGTTTCAAGTTGGAGATAAGGTGTTATTGAAAGTGTCACCGTGAAGGAAAGTTCTCAGATTTGGCCGGAAGGGAAAATTGAGTCCACGCTTTATCGGACCGTATGATATTACCGAGAGGATATGGACGATAGCTTATCGATTAGCCTTGCCATCCGAATTAGAAAAGATCCACGACGTATTCCATGTGTCTATGTTGCGCCATTATCGTTTTGACCCATCACATGTGATTTCACCAACAGAAGTTGAGATTTGTTCAGACATGACTTATGGCGAAGAACAAGTTAAGATTTTGGCACGAGAAGTCAAACGGTTAAGAAATAAAAGTATAGCCCTTGTGAAAGTATTATGGCAAAGACATAGGGTAGAAGAGGCTACATGGGAGCCGGAGGAGGCTATGAGAAACCAATATCCTAACCTTTTTACCTGTAAGATTTTCGAGGACAAAAAACCCTAAGGGGGAGAATTGAAACAGCCAGATTTAGGGGTTTGTCGGAATAGCGGTTTTGAAACCACTAATCCGTAGTTAGAGAAAATTATTTTTAATATCCGTCTATGTGTAATAGCATGATTATATGAGTGCATGAAAATTTTGGTGCATTAATTTTAGCGATTGCATGTTTAATTGCGAAAAAGGACTAAATCGCATAAAGTGTAAAGTTTTGTTCTACAAGTTAAAAGTGCCAAATAGCTATAGAACCTTAAATTGGAGGTCTTTAATTTGCAATTAGACCCTTAGGAAAGGGCTGGCCGGCCAGAGGGGACAAGAAATGTCAAAATTGGTCAAAGTAGGTGAATCAGGTGACTAAATTGAATGAAATAAATAAAATAAAGGAAAAGATGATATCACCTTTCACATTCATCTTCTTCCATAAAAAATATCAGCCAATGAGGGGTTTTGGAAGCCTAAAATTTTTAGCAACTTCTCACCCTTGCAAGTAAGTGATTTTGGTGGTCTTTCTTAATAATTTTTATACTTTTGAAACCCTTGTAGCTTGAGCTAGCTAATGAGGGGACTATTTTGCAAAATAGTTGAAAGTCTAGGGTTTTTACATGAGAAAACTAGTGTTTTTTTTCTAAATTTTTATGGAAGAAAATGAAACTTGGTTGTTAAATAAACAACTTTGGTGAAAGGAGTTTCCATGAAAACATCTAAAAAGGACCTTTTTGTAAAGGTTGTAAAATAGGTGGTAAATGTGTGAAATATTGGTATTGAGAGTTGCTATAAGAGTAATAAATGTTTACCTCGGCTTGTTAAAGGATGAAATTTGATTAGAATCGAATTACGAGCCTAGAGGCAAAATTGTAATTTTGTGAAAGTATAAGGGCAAAACGGTAATTTTTCCAAAATAGAAACCATGAAATGTTTTGAATAATGTGGTGATTTAATAAGTGAATTTGTTATTATAGATCAAGAAAAATCGAGTCCGGACTTAGACTGGGGGAAAACTAAGATAGTGGACCAAAACGAGATAGTCACCCAAATTTTTGTATATCGAGGTAAGTTGTATGTGAATAATACAACTCTATTGTTATTATGGTTATAACCATTGATATTGTATAAAATGTTTGATTATTGCTATGAGTATTGTTAACATCTATTAAGATGATGGAAAGTGAGAAATCCTCGGATAAACACCATGAATAAGTGATTGTTGGTGGGCTGTGTGCAATACCACCATATATATTATTGTTAGTGGGCTGTGTGCGTTACCACCGTGGATATGTGATTATTTGGTGGGCTGTGTGAGATAACACCATGTTCTTTATTATTGGTGGGCTATGTGCGAAACCACCGTGTATCCTGTACTATTCTGAAGTATTCATAGAGAAATTTTAAATAAGTGAATTTACGTGTGATTATGTGATGACAAGTGCAGGGTATAAGTGTATGCAAATGTGAAAAATGTTTATGATATATATATTTGGAATGTGGTGAGATTTGAAATGAACATGAATTATGTTGTATGATTAGTAAGGATGGAAATGAGTAAGTTATGCCTTTGATTATATAAGAAGTACAAGCAAGTTTATAACATGTTATAAGTATGATGTTGCAAGGTAATTGTTGTTATTTATTTACACGCGACTTACTAAGCTTTATGCTTACTCCCTCTCTTTTCCATTTTCCTATAGTGCCACCAAGTTAGCTAGGGGATCAAAGAATGTCGGAGGCTTGATCACACTATCAATTTGAACACTTGGTATAGCTAGATTTATCTTTTTTTGAGTATGGCATGTATAGGGACTTAGTCTTTGTTAAGTGTCATGTTGTTTTGGCCAAATGTGTTGGCTTGTTTTAGAATTGATTCATTTTGTATAAGGCCACAGTTGATGGCTATTACTCATTATTGTTATATGAAATGATGATGATTTTTCATGGTAGTATAAAATGCTTGGTTGAGAATTTGGTATATTATCGCATAAATGAGTAGGTTATTGATGTGGTTATTATGGTGCAAGTAAAGGTGGCTGTAACACCCCAAACCCGGCCTAGAAGTTAGGCCCGAATCCAGAATGTCACATTAAAGGCACACTTCAAAATGATTTTACTATTTAACCATTTAAGGCCCAAAACCCAAAATCCTTGAGTCTTTTTAAGAAATGTCAAAAGCCCGTTTTATTATTTAAAGCATTTCGGAAACCTAGTTTAAACATACGAAATTTGCTTAGGTTTAATACTTAGGCAAACAGTTGAAAACAACAAACCCAATATCTAGAATCAAATCAAAGTACACAGCCTTATTACATCCAACTAAAATAAAGTAATTAAAACCATGTTTTTATTTAAACAAGTAAATAAAAGTTTGAACAACTCGTAATGTGGCCATCTCCGAGTCCTCTCCTACGTTGAGCAATCTACTGAGGATCACCTAAAACATTAAACTAAAAGGGTGTGAGTTTCGAAACTCAGTGTGTACAACCCTTGGCAATCAAATCATCATACAAATATTCGCATCGGGCCTAAGCCCTATCAAAATCGATGGTCTTGGCCTTAGCCCACAATGACCTCATATCATATCATATCATATCATGTCATATGCAAAACAAGGTAATGCAAAACCCTTCCCAAAAATCCATCCGCTACACACCATTTCCCTTCCAACCCTACACACCTGTGGGGATTTCTAAATCGACCCACCCATCCTCTACACACCAAAGGTAGCACTCACAAAGTGGCACTATTTCAACGTTGCAAAGAAAGTCGCTAATCATATAATGGGCTTAAAGCCACCAGTGGATCCATGGTCGTCAAGCGACTATGCGATCCTCAAATCTTCTTCCGTACCATAATTCCCACCTATATGCATCCTAAACAGAATATCGTATGAATGCAACATGCACATGAGTAACATTCACAAAACTCATATTCATCACATATGGGTATTTTCGTCATTTCACAACCCAATGGTATTTCCGTAAATCTACTTTATAGGGGTATTCAAGTAATGTTGAAAACATAGGTATTTTGGAGATTTTGAAATCAGGGATGTTTTGGTAATTCTGCAAACCAAGGGTATTCTGGTAATTTCACAATTCAGGGCTATTTTAGTGATTTTAAAAATCTAAGGATATTTTGGTAATTTTCAAACTAAGGGTATTTTGGTTATTTTCAAATAAGGGGTATTTTACAAATCAAAGGGTATTTAGTCCCTCTCGGGTTTTAGTTATGAACTTTGGCCCATTAACAAGTCCTTACTGCTAAAGTGAACAGACACTATGCACCAGGTAGGATTCTAGAGAAGAGGAGGTGGGCCGCTAGGGCCGCTTAAGTACCAAGTTTTCCCTAGATCCAATCCTAGACATGCACATGCCCGTTACCTCACTCTAACCTAGCGACTTGTTCACTGACATGTTTAATTATTAGAAAGTCTTATGAACTTTAAGAGTTGTTCAGTACTAAGCCTAAAGTCCACAAAACCCTAGCATACTAGTCTACATCCCCATAAAGCCCATCAATCCATTTCATGTTCATATAACCCATAATGGCCATATCACATTTTTATGGCCTGCTAGGTCCAAATCTCAATCATATGACCCATTAGGCCCAAAATGAATCCAGATCACGTAACATGCATGCCTAACCCAATTCATATAATCAAATTAATCCATTTCATCAAACTTAGCCTTAGGGCCCACCGGGCCCATTTAGCCACTTTTGGCTTTTCGGCTTTCCGGCATTGCCGGTATGTGTGTGTAGTGTTTGTACACACCTGGTAACCACGCGTGCTACAAACCCTTTAATCACGAACCTACAATCGATAACACCTAACAATTAATCATAACTTAATATACACTTTATCAGAAACCGAAACCATATCGTAACCTTACCGTGTGCCACACGTTCTAATAGCCCTTCCTTAGCTACTATTTGCGATTATCCTCTAGATCTGCACCAAAACATATATCGTCAAAATCAAGTGACCCATATTCCACATAAGTCACCCCTATGAGCCATAATACATTCGGCCATTTACTAAACCACCACCGGGACGAGTGCACTTACCTCTTGCTAATGATCCTTACCTACCACGCTTGTGATTGTTGAACCTTACCCTTGTTAATACAAAGTTAAGGTCAAGGAGGGGTTAGATAGCCCTTCGGCTTTTAACAAAACACACTAAAAAGATCAACTAAGCACTTACCAAAATCCTCCTTTGATCCTGCGGCTTAAATTCGACTTTTGAGATTAGTGTGGTGACAGAGACAATTCGACACCAATAGGGAGAAGAAAAGGAGAAGTGATCGGCTAGAACTAAAGGTGAACAATAGAAGGAATTGAAGAAAAGAAGGTGTGGGGAATTCGGCTAGAGAGAAAACCAAAATTTCGGCAAATGAATGATGGGTTTTTTTTTTCGGCAAATGGAAGAATTCGGCTAAGAGGGAGAAAAATAAAATTCCAAGAACCTCACAAAAGGATTTGACACCCTCCTCTTATAGCCAACAGCCGAAACTCCCTTCCTCCAGAGTCCCATTCAGCACCATCACTTCCACACTCCTCATCTCCTAAATTTTCTCTCTGATAACCCCTCCATCTCATCCGAATTTTCCTCCTCTATCAGCTCACAAGACCAAGTCAAACACTCCAACGAAAGAGTTCTAATTACACACAACTCTAGCCGTCCACTATGCAAAATAAACACTCCCAGAAAACCTTACAACTACTCGAACCTTGGACCTCTTCACGCCACCTTGTAGCCCCCAAGTGATGCCATATTGCCATTGGGTCACAAGCCCATTTGTGTCCTATTTTCCCCTCAATCTGCTTAAGAGGCCTAATGCCTGAAACTATGGTCCACTAAAGTAAGAAAAATAAATTTTTCCCTATGGTCATCCCTATTTATAAAACTTCAAATAATCCCAATAATACCTTAAAAATTAATATTCTAAATGCTATTCATACATACCAACCTCAGTGCACAGAAATTTAAAGTTTTGGGTTTTTTGAGGCATTACAATCCAATAGGCCCAAATCTATTAGGCCCAAATTCGGGGTGTCAAGGCGATAAAGGGCTTGGTAAATAACCTTGTTACTGTCCACACGGGTAGACACACGGGCGTGTGTGACACACGGTCAGCCCCATGGGCGTATAGCTCGACCGTGTGTCCCGTTGCATGCTAAGTTGGCAAAACAGAATGCCCACTAGTAACCACACGGGCTAAGACACGGTCGTGTGTCTCAATCGTGTTGAAGGCACGACCATAGGACATAGGCGTGTGCCCAGGCCGTGTGAAGTCTGCACCTGAATTTAGGAATTTAATTCGCCACACGATCTAAGGACATGAGCTTGTGCCTTGGCCGTGTGGTCGTGTGGCCCTTTTACACACGGGCTAAGACACGGGCGTGTCAAGGCCGTGAGAGGGACATGGGCCATGGACACGAGCATGTGCCAGGCCGTGTGAAAACCCTTGTAGGTTCAAATTGAGAAATAAATTTACACGAGTGTGGAACACGGGCATGTGATATGCCATACGGGCGTGTTCCATCTACCACACGGGCGTGTGGACTGTTTGATGAGAATTTTCTAAGTTTTTTCCAGAGATCTTCTAAAGAATTCAGTTTGATCCCGAACCGTTCCTAGAGTGTGTTTTGGGCCTCGTAGGTTTGTTTAAGGGGTGATATGAAGATTTATGAAAAGTTTTAAAATTTGAGTGGAAAGCCATGTCTTGGTTTTGTACGATTGCTTGCGTATAAGTCTGGTAACGCCTCGTACCCTGTTCTGGCGTCGAGTATGGGTAAGGGGTGTTACAGGAGGCTCGATCACACTATCAATATGAACATTTGGTATAATTAGATTTATCATTTTGAGTATGGTATGTATAGGGACTTGGTCTTTTATTAAGTATCTTATTGTTTTGGCCAAATGTGTTGGCTTGTCTTGAAGGTCAAGTCATTTTATATAAGGCCATAGTTGATGGCCAATACTTGTAGTTGATAAATGTAAATGTTGGTGTTTCCATGAATGTGGTTAATACATGGTTTGGTTGATAAGTAAGAAATGTTTTAGGTGATAGAAAATAGCTTGGATTTGAGGCGTCAATGCCTTGGTTGCGACTGATTTAGTCATATGTTTGTGCTTGTGATGGTACTATATTATGTATGTAGATGGGTGCTTGAAAGGGGTGACAAAAAGGATTGGAAAATAGCCTTACAGCCGTCCATATGGGTAGACACATGGGTGTGTGTCTAAGTCGTGTATGATACACAGTCTGCCCCGGGCGTGTAGTCCGGCCGTGTGTCCCTTGCGCCTTAATTTGGTAAAACAGAATGCCCAGTAGTAATCACAGGGGCTGAGATACGGTCGTGTGTTTCAACCGTGTGAAAGACACGGCCATAGGACAAGGGCATGTGCCCAGGCCGTGTGAAGTCTGCACCTTGAATGTGAAATTTAGAATTTCCACATGGCCTTGCACACGAGCGTGTGCCTTGGCCATGTGACCCTAAATGATTGATGAGGTCAGAAACAAAATGTCAAGGTTTTTGCACACAGGCTGTGACACGGGCGTGTCATGGCCGTGTGGGGGACATGAGCGTGTGCCAGACCGTGTGAAAACCTTGTAGGTTCAAATTGAAAAATAAATCCACATGGGCAAGGGACACGGGCATGTCCCTATATGCTGAGGCCGTATGAGTTACACGGTCCTTTAACATGACCATGTTATTAGGTCACACACGCGTGTCACCGTTCTACATGGGCGTGTGCCCCTATTTTTAATGACACTTCCCAAAGTTTTTCTAAAGATCTCGGTTTGGTCCCAAACCATTTCTAAAGGGTGTTTTGGGCCTCTTAGGCTCTTATTAAGGATTTTAAGACAAACTTTGGAAAGTTTTAAATTTGAACGATCTTTTATGACCCGAAAATATATGCTAGTATGTGTTTAAGTAAGGTAACGCCTCGTACCCCATTCCGGTGTCAAACACTGGTAATGGGTGTTACAACATCCACTTATTAAAGTATTCATAACATTCCCCCTTGGACGTCTATTTATAGATAATGTGTCTCGTTAAAATCTTACTAAGATAAAAATCCTATGAGAAAAGAAAAAGTTCCTAGTGAAGGAAAAAGAGTACACATATCTATAATATGCATAATATGATCCCTCATTAAAAACCTTACCAGGAAAACCCAATGGGACAAAACCTTGTTAAATGAAAAAGAGTACAACGCGTATTTACTCCTTCTTGTAAACATTACATACTTTCTCATATTCTACGTATTCAATCTTGAATACTTGTTTTTCAAATCACTATTTGAATGTATTTACTAAGCATTTATATCACCATTCTTTTGAAAGTCATTAGTGAGGGAAAGTTTGGAGAAAATATATTTTGATCTCTTCAGGAGTTTCAACAATAATCATAGCAAACTTTAATCATGATTCTTCTATAAAAACACAAACAAGTATATTGGATCATTTTATAATCCTCTTTCAACTACTATTCACTACATATGTTCAAATTATTTCAATTCATATAAATGAACAATTTCCCAAGAATTTCAATATGCTTCTAGCATTCTAAATCCTTCAAAGATTTTAATATAAACTTATTATATAGTGATTCATAAAAGGTTGCAACAATAGCCATTAGACGCAAGTTAAATCTTTTATAAATGGTCAATTCAATAATATATTTAAAGGTTAATGTATCCACCATAAAAAATATTATATCTTTTCATAATCAATGCCAGGACATGGTGAAAAACTTCATATTTTTATTCCGCTCTTGCATAACCACTTCATTTGTACCCTCACTGGCTTTATACCTTTAGATATTTTGACTATTGATCCAAAAACTCCATGAATTTAATTGTACTTGAGTTGCATCTTTCTATTTTGAACAATCTATTTCATATCTATATTTCTCAATAGATTTATTTAAGATTCTCCTTTTATTTCATTATTTCAACAATAATATTGCATGCAAAACTATCAGTTCGACATTTTCTTGAATTGACATAACTTATTGAGATCTCTTATTTTCATTATTTTAATCTTCAGTTTCAGTTACATGAATCTCTTTTGGAGTTTTACTTATTAGTTATGTCTTGGGTTTCTTTTGGAGCACATGCCTCCACTATAGATTTATTATTTTCTTTTATGAGAATTTTCATATTTGGAACTTGTAATGAATTATCCTTGTTGAACTTCTGGTTTAAATTACTCTCCTCCTAACTCATTACAAGTTATTATTTCTCTCCCCTTAATGTCGGGAAAACGATCGAATCAAAATAGTAATCACAAATCATGTCATAATTGAATCTCTAATACATTTAAAACATATAATAATATAATGAGACTCGTAATTAATATATATTCCCAACTTTCTTTGAGGATTCACTTATCTTTGTGCGTTGTGCTGGAGCAATTGGAACATATACGCACATACAAAAATTCAAAGATGAGAAATATTTAACTCTTGACTAAAAACCAATTGCAATGAGGAGTATTTATAACTTATTGGCTTGATACATACAACACGTAAATCAACATAATCTCATGTTGAAATAGGAAGTTTAGTTCTCATAAGTAATGGTTTAGATATTAATTAAATACATTCAATCAATAATTTCTCTAAACCATTAGGCGTATAAATTGTAACAGCTCGACTTTGGGGCTAGTCAGAATGGTAGTTTCAGAACCACTAATTTTAGGTTGGATAAATTAGTTTTAATATTATTTTATGTATTATGACATGATTATATGAATGCATGAAAATTTTGGTGCATTAATTTTAGCGATTGTATGCTTAATTGTGAAAAAGGACTAAATCACATAAAGTGCAAAAGTTCTATTTTACTAGCTAAAGTTGTCTAATAGCTGTAGAATATTAATTGAAAGCCCTAAATGTGCAATTAGACCCTTAGAAAATGAGTGGTCGACCATAGGGGACAAGAAATGTCAAAATTTGGTCAAGGTGGGTGAATTAGGTGACTAAATTGAAGGAAATAAATAAAATAAAGAAAAATATGATATCATCCTTGTTCATTTTCTTCCACCACCGAAAATTACTAGCAAATAGGGGTTTGAGAACTCAAAAATTTCAGCCAAGCTTCTCTCCTTGCAAGTAAGTGATTTTGGTGTCCTTTCTTAATAATTTCTGTACTTTTGTGACCCTTGTAGCATGATCTAGCTAATGAGGGGACTATTTTGAAAAATGGTTAAGATTTTAGGGATTTTACATGTGAGTGCTTATGTTGTTCACTGAGTTTTTAGGGAAGAAAATGAATTTTGGTTGTTAAATAAACAACTTTTGTGAAAGGTGTTTCTATGAAAACACCTAAAAAGACCTTTTTGTTAAGGTTGTAAATTGAGTAGTAAATGCTTGAAATGATTGGTATTGTGAATTATTATAAGAGTAATAAATGTTCATCTAGGCTTGTTTAATGAGGAAATTTGATGAAAAACGATTTACGAGCCTAGGGGCAAAATCGTAATTTTGCCAAAGTATAAGGGCAAAACGGTCATTTTTGCCAAAGTAGAAATTTTGAAGTGACTTGATTTATGTAGTGATTAAATGAGTAAATCTTATTATTATAGATCAAGAAGAACACGGAATCAACTTTGACCGGAGAAAAGGTAAGGTTTTGGACTAAACCACAAATTAACATATTTTGCACCGAGGTAAGTTTATGTGTAAACGATACATCCTTATTACGTATGCTTTACCTGTAATAGTCCAGTTTATATCCTAGTCGAAACAGTGGTTTTGAGACCACAAATCCGAGTCAGTATAATATTTTAATATTATTTTCTGTGGCTATGATATATGATTAATCATGTGTTAAATTTTCGTAAGCTAATTTGTCCATTCATGTGTTTTAATTGGTGTTAAGGATTGAATTGCATAAAAGGTAACAATGGCTTTCTATTTGATTAGTGATTAAATCAATGTGGCTTTTAAATGTTAAGGATTTAAGTGGCAATATAGCCATTATTATATTAAGTGGGCGGCAAAGGTCATAAATGACCTTGTAACTATGTATAATATATGTATTATTATGAAAGGTTATAATGGTAAATTAGTTTATATCATAAAATTTAGTAATCAAAAGCTTAAAATAAGTTTAAATTTTATGTTCTTCCACCGAATGCATGAAAGAAAAGAAATAAGAATGGCTTTTTACATTCGGCTAGATTGAGGCATCAATTCAAGGTATGTTTTAGTCGATTTTTGATAATTTCTATGTTTTTGCAATCGTTGCTTTGAGAGCTACAATACCCATGTATTAATTTTGTGAATTGATGACGTTTGTATGATATGCCATTGATGATATGTTGAGCTTTATGATGATTTATGGTGTTAAATGAAAGATTTGAGCTAGATGAACATACTTTATTCCTGAATTTTTGATGAATTTAGCTAATTAGGGCAAATTGAGAAAATAGTAATTTGAGGGACTAAATTGCAAATTTGAAGGAAAATATGGACTTATATAATCCCTAGGGAGATTCAGCTATGCATGTTTGTAAACAAATTTTGTGAATTTGGTGTTTTGAGAAAAATAGACTAAATTGATAAATTGTGCAAGTATGAGGGTTAAATTGCAAATAACCTTAAATGTGTGTATTCAGATTGAATTGAATGAGTTAGTGAATAAAAGGGTTAATTCTGAATATGTTTAGATCAAGAACCAAGGAAAATGGACTTAGATCGCGGGAAAGCGAAAGTAACCGAGTAGCCGTTTCTGTTTCAGCAAAACCGAATCCGAGGTAAGTCATTATGCAAATAAACGTATTAGTAATGAATTATGTGTATTCCTATGACTATTGCTATAGATGAATGGTTACAATATGATCTGTATATGAATTCCGAGATAAAATCGATATAGTGATAATGTTTGAGAAGTCCCATACGAACCTAGGAATAGATAGGATTTGCTATGTCATGACATAGGTATCTGTTCTGTTTTATCATGTAAGACCACGTCTGGGACATTGGCATTGATTTGAGATTTCGTGTAAGACTTCATCTGGGACGTTGGCATCGATATGAGCTTTACGTGTAAGATCACGTCTGGGACGTTGGCATCGATATGAGCTTTACGTGTAAGACCATGTCTGGGAAATAGCCTTGTTCTTGTCCACACGGTAGACACACGGGCGTGTGTCTAGGCCGTGTGTGACACACGGTTAACCTTATAGGCATGTGGTTAGGCCGTGTGTCCCCATGCATGCTAGGTTTGTAAGCCAGTATGCTCAGTAGTAATCACACGGGCAGAGACACGGCCGTATGTCTCAACCATGTGGGAGGCACGACCATGGACATGGACGTGTGCCCAGGCCGTGTGAAGTCTGCACTTGAAATTAGGAATTTAATTCACCACATGGCTGAAGGACATGTGCGTGTGCCTTGGTCGTGTGACATTTATGGCGTGATGACGTCAGAAATAGAATGCCAAGGTTTTTGCACACGGGCTAAGGCACAGGCGTGTTGAGGCCTTGTGAGGGACACGAGCGTGTGTCCAGCTGTGTGAAAACCCCTGTAGGTTCGAATTGAAAAATAAATCCATATGGGTCTAGAACACGAGCATGTGATATGCCACACGGGCGTGTCCCATCCTCCACACGAGCGTGTGGACCGTTTCATGAAAATTATTCTAAGTCTTTTAGGGATCTTTTAATGAGTTCGATTTAATCCCGAACCATTCCTAATGTGTAATTTGGGCCTCGTAGGCTTGTTTAAGAGGTGTTACGAAAAATTTTAATTTGGAGTGGAAAGTCAGGTCTCGGTATTGTATAATTGTTGTGTATAAGTCTAGTAATGCCTCGTACCCTGTTCCGGCATCGAATACGGGTAAGAGGTGTTAATAAATAACAAGCTTTTACAAAAAAAATTCAACAATTAATAAAAGACTGATATATAAACTCATCAGCATTAGTGTAACAGCCCGATTTTGACCCTAATCGGAAAAGTGGTTTTGGGACCACAAATCCGAGTCCGAAAAATATTTTAAAATTATTTTTCATATTTATTATGTGTGAATTTGTTTGTGCTTTAATTTTTTCATTTAGGTGTTCGATTAAATAAAAGGACGTAATTGCATTAAATGCGAAAATTACAAACTAAAGTGTAAAGTGCCATATTGATAGTGGCTTTTTCATATGGGATCCTTAAAGGGCAAATAGCCCATTTTAGAAGATAATGGGCGTCATGGGACAACTTTGTCCATATAACATAATATGGTTAAAATAGTAAACTAGTTATAAATTTATAATATATGTTATAATAACATAAAAAGAAAAAGAAAACAAACCCACCTTCTCCATCTTTTAATGTTGGCCGAATGTGAGCTTAAGAAAAAGAAAGAAAAACTAGGAAAGCTTCGGCCATTTGAAGCTTAATTAAGGTATGATAGTTGTTCGTTTTTTTTGATAATTTTTACGTTTTTGAGATCGTTGCTTCGTATACTAGCTAGCCCATGTTTTAATTTTCAGATTTGACGATGATTTTGTGATTTGCCATTGTTTAAAGCTTGATGTTTTTGTTGCTTGATGATGAAAAATAAATAAATGTTAGTAGATTATCATAGTTAATTAAGTGATTTTTGATAAAAATGCATATTAATGATAAAATTGTGAAATTTGTAAATTAAGGGGTCAAAATGTGAAATAAATGAAATTAATGGGCTGCTAGGGACCTATGGAAGATTCGGCCAAGCATGGGTTTAAGGAAATTTTGTGTATTTTGTGTTGTTTTGAAATGGGGACTAAATTGAGAAAATGTGAAATATTAGGGGCTAAAGTGTAAAATGCTCATTTATGTGTTTTTGGATTAAATTGAATGAAAATATGTTTGAATGAGCTTAATTTGAATATATTTGGATCAAGAACCAAAGAAATCGGACTTGGATCGGGGAAAAGCGAAAATAGTTGAATAGCCGGTTTTTGTCGTCCGTCGATATCCGAGGTAAGTCTTTAAGCGATTAAACATTGTAAATTATATATTTTAGTAATTAATATGCTGATTTGGAAATTGGGAAATTAGTATTGAGTTAGCCGAATGTGATTAATTATAAAATTAATATGTTTAAGTTTAGTTTGATTGAGTTATAATATTTGAAAATTCGAACAAAGATTATGAAGTACAAGAAAAGTTCGATATATGAAATGGTTGTGAGACAGCTTTAAAAATATGATATTCGGGCTTTAAGCCTAGCAGGTTTTGTGCCGGTGAGAGATATCGGGCTTTATGCCTAGCAGGCTTTGTGCCGGTGAATTATTATAAGTGTATGCTTAAAAAGATTCTTGCTGATGGGGAATTTAGATTCGGTAAATGAGCTCAATGATCAGGTATGTGTAAGCCTATTGGTTGTCTGAGATAAGGTAAATTAGTAACTTGATATTTGTTACTAATTATATGTGATACAATTGAAGATTATATGTGAATTTTAGTAAGTGTATTCGGCCTTGTAAATAAATAGTATGAATATTGTGGAATTGATTTTTGGATATGGGCATATATGTGTTCATGTATAATCGGCCATTTAAGTGGTATAGGTACAAGATGTGGTATTATAGTTCTTAAGTTTATATAAATGTGTTTGTGTATGTTTGATCATATAAAGACATTTTAGCCTTGAAAGTTGATTAATATTAGGTCATATTGATTAAATGAGCATTCGGCCAAGGTAAATTTTGTGTGTAAAAATGTATTATTTATCTCTTTTTTAGATTTGAGGTTAAGGTTGATAATGATAATGAAATTTGGATTGGCTTAAAATGAGTTGATTATATCATTAGATTGTTTAAATTGCTTAAAGCATACTAAGCTAAGTTAGCTTACTTATGTGTTTTTGTTACTCTGTTTCATAGATTTTGGAAGTTAGCTACGAGCTCGGGGATCGTTTTGGAACATTGTCACACTATCGATCGCTATTTTGGTATTTTAAAAGTTTGAAACTATGAACATATATGGCATGTATAGTCTAATAATATTATGTTTGGTTTTAAAGTTGTATATATTTGTATAAGCCATGCGAAAATGGCTTGTCCATCTTGTTAATCTTGGAATTTATATTTTGGCTTGATGATTATGTTTGGTTGTGGTTTTGGTTGATTTGGTTTTGGTATATATAAATATGGTTAATGTATAGAGTCTAAATGAAATGGAGTAAAGATGTTATAAATTAGTTAACCATATTTTTGCAATGAAACAGTTTTTGGTTAGCAGCAGTGACGTGATTTTGAAAAATCACCAAAAATAGGAGAAATGGAATTAGAAAGTGAATAAGATATAGAATTAAATCTTAAATTGTCTATTTTTATATGAAATAAACAGAGCAGGAAAAGGAATTTGATATTCTGTGATATTCGAATTTTAGTGAGACAGGGTCAAGATGGTATTTGAAGTCCCCTGTTTTGACTTTAGAAAATCATTCAAAATTGTACAAAATAAATTATGAGTTATATTTTATATGAAGTGGGTACATCATATGAAAATTGTACAATGAGATATTTGAATTTAGGGTAAGAGAGGTCAGAACCATTGGTTAGTGTAACAGGGGAAACTTTAATGAATAAACTGTACTAATTGGCCTTATGAAAAATTCTGGAAAAATTATAGTAA
This sequence comes from Gossypium bickii, assembly GCA_025503065.1. Classification (NCBI taxonomy): domain Eukaryota; kingdom Viridiplantae; phylum Streptophyta; class Magnoliopsida; order Malvales; family Malvaceae; genus Gossypium; species Gossypium bickii. Next base: position 24,520,877 of record CP106714.1, on the reverse strand, counting down.
GAAGATATATGAGTCTAGTTTCAAGGAAAATTTACATATCTAAATTTTGAATTTTTTAACTCGAGTTATAGTCAATTTAGTCAACATGATGCAGACGGACAGTTTCAATTTTTATGCCCCGAATTAGTAGTTAAGTCTAGTAATGCCTCATGCTAGACTCCGGCAATGGTCTCGGGTAATGGGTGTTACAATTAGCAAGATGAATTGTCTTAATCGCATAATCTGAATTTAATAATTTAAACAAGCAATCTTGTAAATGATAGGTTGCAAAATGATAACACACATGTGATTATTTTGTAGATGCATTTACCAAAATCATATAATATCAAAACCATCCACATGGTGGATGAATGAGCCCATATTCGTTTCAGAAATGCAAGACATTAAATATCAACTTTAACTAGTGAGTTTCTAATAAGAAATTTTCATTGAGAACAAGCAACAAATGAGAATTTTTTAAATTAAATAATCTTTTGGTTCTTTAATGAATGTCCATATGAATTCTCAATTAATTGTCACATTATATATGATCCAGGATGGTCTAACTGGTCACGCCAAGTAGTAAATGCATTTGTATCAGTAAACTTCTGGTTTACATTAACATGCATTTAAATTGTACTAATAATGTCAATATAAATTGTGACAAAGTGATAATTTTACTATCATTGCTTTTACTTTGTATCAACATTTACTACTGGAAATGTTGAAATCAACGTGAAGTTTATAATGCCACAAAGTCAACAAAATAAATATAATTTCCAAATAATTATATGCAATATTTGCTTCAGAGTATATGCCAAAATCTTCAAATGCAAAGCATTTAGTCTAGTGGTATGATTCTCGCTTAGGGTGCGAGAGGTCCTGAGTTTGATTCAAAATATAAATAACACAATCCTCTTTTGATTTGTATGAAAAATATTCTTTTCCTCATTCACAATGTCAATATGAGATCCATTATGAATATATTTTAAAACCAATGGATTAACCATCACAAGATATTAATAAATTAGCTCTTTTGGAGCTTTCTATTAATTTTGGACTACCAAATATTAAAATAATATTGGTTTTTATTTTCTTTTATGCTTGCATTCATTTCGGGGAATGCAATAGATTTACTAGGATGAACTTATCAATGTCCCAATAGATTCTTTATTTCATAATCACCATCGCAAACATGTGTGGTTTTCAAATAAAAATATATTAATTCATATTGTCATGATTAGTCTCCAATTATAATAAACATGATATAATAAATCAATTATAGTGAAATATACTTGAGATTCTTTAACATCATCGTTATCACCCTGGCCATTATCACGGGCACACATAAGGATTATATAAATTTTTTTTGCATAATGATTACCCATAGTATGCTGGCCCTAATTGAAGACTGAAATAGTAGTAACTCTAGAAGGCAATAGACAACAACTTGAGCAACAAATTTGGAGTTATCGACTATTGCATTGGTTGCTGCTTGAAAGGGGTAAGGCTTGATGAAAGGGAAAAAATTGTGGCTTATGGAGAAAAATAATTAAAAGAGAATCGTATTGATAACGCGTTACAAAATAAATAGATAGAGAGTAAAGAACAAAGAGAATGGGAGAGTAAAGAGAATGGGAGTATAAATGAAATAGAACACTACTTCTAATTACTATTAGAGTTTAAAGTACATCAAAACTTATTTATATATTGATGGATATCCACTTAATAAAATATTCATAACAAAATATCATTTATGATTAAATTAAATTATTTAAATCTTATTTATTATTATGTTTAAAATTTTAAAATATTTTATATATCATCAAATTTACAAATAATTTATATTAATTACTTAAAAGGTATTGAAAATTTATATTTCATAGATTATTATATTAAATTATTTAAATATTATAAAACTTAGCTAATTTTTTACTTTCTAGTATCATGTTTAAAAAATACATTTTACCTTTCAACGATAATTTTTAACAGCAATAGAAAACACGAAAAACTAACAAACATATTTTTTCACAGCACCTTTCTGCGACATTTTTTTAAAAGCACTTTTCAACTACAATAGTAATAGAGAACTAGCCCTTAGTGTCACGAGGCTAGAACTTTCGTCTCACAATCTGTGTAGCCTTAGGCGATTTCTTGGTTTCAAATCCGCCTAAGTTAGTCTAGTTCTCACAAATCTAAGAATTCTTAATAGAAATACTTCAAGGCACCAAAAATAAAGCAGAAGCAACTCAAAATCAAAACAACAACGAAGAACAGAAAAGTCACAGGAAAGCAAAAACACGCCAAGCGTTTGAGTAAATTCTCTCAATGGTATTCATGTACTATGAATTATTACAACTGAGTGATTACAAATAGGGGGAAATCCCTCTATTTATAGTTAAGCTTCCTCAAATCCAATGGTATAGTTTGTTTTACATCGACGATTAAGATAAAAGTCTATCTATAATTAAGATTATTAAAGGATTGACACAATTCTTTAAGATTACAAAATTAAATCTTATCATATTACAAATCTTCTAAAATTACTTTCCATTTTTATCAAGGTAGCCCTAATTTTTCTAAGTGCTTTACTAGGCCACCGATGCTTCAAGTAGATGGGTTTTTTAAAACCCCACTACCCGACTTGATCATTGAGTTCGAACTATAAGGTGTCACATTCGTTGCTGGAGCAACTACGATCAAACTACATTCTATTTATACTAATAAATGAGTAAATTTCAAACAATACATACATACGATACGATATACATTCATTTCTGGGGCTTATACAAGCTTAAGAAAACTCTATTACTAACCCAAGGTCGAATTAGGACCAATTTGTAATGTTTTCAAAGTTTCGAGTTTACTTCGCGACTTTAGGGGTTCCTCGTCGCGACGCCACATTTTGATTTGGCCTCGTTGCAATGACCATTGCTCGATGTTGTGGTGTGGCATGTGGACTAGATCTAGTCGCGACAACAAATAGTTGACGTCGTGACGTAGCATATTGATTTTGAATGGTCAAGTTTTGGCACCTATTTCATTCATTCATATGCACAAGTTATCCCTTCAATTTAATCAATTAAGCAACATACCATAATTCACTACTTCATCTTTAGCAATTAACACAATTTATACTTAAATATCACTACCATTTTACCATTTAATTCAAGCATATAAGTAGTTAACATATTACTAAACAAATAAACAATTTTTAGCCTACTTCATTTACATAAGTTAAACTTAGCATCATCTCATGTAAATGAAATGTACCAAAATAATATATACAACTATTTCATTATGTCATTACTCAAAACTTCGAATTCTAACTTCCAAAAGTTCACAAGATAACATATTATACAAAAATTGACTCAACTTAGGTACATGCCATATAATGAACAAAAAGAGACTTTAAAAACATTGATGAGTCGAAGATCTTAGGCTAGATGTTGGAATCACTGATTGGAACATTGATATGTACCTAAACTTGTGCATCGGAAACAAACCATATGCTAAACGATAAAGCTGAGTGGTATTTCCATGATTCAAGTTAATATAACATAAGTTACAATCATTTGCATACAATCAATTTGAATTCCAATGTCAACCAATTATGCACATCTCATGCCAAATCCCATCCAATGCTTCAAAATATACATCTGTCACAAATATACCAAATGCATTATATGGATCATCTATACATTACTTCAATTAGCCAAGTTAAATAAACACATTATACTAACATCTCAATACCATTGATATTTGCATATCTATTCTATTTACAACATTTAACCATATCACGTATTATTTCCAAAACCAAATAGTTCATTTCATTCATTGTCTTTCCATATCAGCCTTCAAGCTTGTTTACCCGTGCAACACCCCAAACCCGATCAATACACCATGACCAAATCTGGCATGCCACAGAGGAAAACGTTTTGAAGAAAATTGAGTTACCGATTAAATTTTAGAAAAATAGGTGCATGATAGTTTACTTTTAAAATCCCGTAAGTAAATCTTTTAAAACTAAGTTGACAATCCATAGTTTAGAAAACATTTTTTTTTGTCATTTTAAGAAAAACCCGAATTATTACTTTGAAAACCGTTTGCATTTGAGTGTAGAAATTTCAATTTGTAAAACATTTAAGTTGTCGAAAACACTTAAGTTGTAATTTTACTATCAAACGATTTATATTACACGATGGTAAGATTTTGAAAACTATTGCATTTTTATAATTTAGAAAACTTTGGGCTCAATTATAATTCAACCATGATGATTATTTAGCCATATTTAAAGCAAGTTCAAAGCATATAATAATCCAAAAACATAATTAAAGAGGCCTTATTACAAATCCACATAAAGATATAAACCAAATTAAGATAAAATAAAGTACCCAAATCGAAGTTCTTATAAAACCAATTTTTACTGCATGGCCTCCTCGAGTTCATCTGGCTTCTCATCCGCGATCTACGAATCACCTAAAAAGATAAGGGAGAAGGTGAGTCACCAAGACTCAGTGCATAAATCCTTCCCCTGGTTAATGCAACATTCTTACACAATTCATAACCAAGCAAAATATATATATAATGCACCCAACCTAGCCATCCATAACTCCTTTTCTACCCCGTGTGGTACCAAACCACTGGTGGTGCCAAACCACTGGTGACCCAAAGTCACGATATCTAATAATGTGGTGCCAAACCACTGGTGACCCAAAGTCACGAATAATCCATCTGTGGGGCCAACCCACGTGTGATACCAAATCACTGGCGACGATCCCAATATATCAAAAGTGGGGCCAACCCACGGTGGTACTAAGCCATTGGGACGAGTCGCTATGAGGTGCCAAACCTCTGGTGTCCCAAAGACACGAAATAAATGTGGTACCAAACCACTGGAGGTGCCAAACCTCTGGTGTCCTAAAGACACGAATATCAAATCCTTCCCCCTCCTCTCATATCACCCAAATCAATGTATTACGAGTGTAAATCATGCCATCATACTTTGATATGAACATATAACACACACACATATATATATATATATATATATCGTAGATCATGATATCAATCAACATATAACAACATCATATCGAAACGGACTTACCCGAATCCTTGCTCATACCCATCAAGGTATCATATCATGATTTCACAATTTTCGGCTTTAATAACATGATTAGTATATTTACGTATATATATTACCGAGTTATAAAGTGTGTAAGGTACACACCTGTCACTAACGCAAGTACTAACTTCCGAAGACCCGATCTACCGCACTAGATCACCTTGTCCTATTGGCTTACCCTAAAACGATTGTCAAAGAATTGAGGCTTAGAACGATTGCTTCCAAAGTCCCAAAGAGTCGATCTTCCAAAACCGATTATAGATGAACACTTAGAAAATCTATCCTTGATGATTTTCGGCCAAGATAACACCAAAAGAGAGAAAGAAGATTCGGCTATGGTGGGGAAAAAGAAAGGAAAATAAAAGTGAAAATGAAATAGGAGAAGGAGGATTCGAAAATAAAAGAAAGAAGAAAATGAAAGGAGAAAATAGAATGAGGATGGATGTTTTTAACTTTGAGCAAAAGTGAAAGAAATGAGATTTGGGAAAGAGGAAGATTCGGCCAAGAGAAAGTAAAAAGGAAATGTGGTTTTGAGCAAATATCAAAAGAAAAAAAAGAGAGAGATGGGAGAAAGAGTTCGGCCAAACACCTTGTTTGCCGAAAAAGAAAAGTGCACAAAGTGCTAAGTGTGGTTTCGGTTTCAAAAGGAAAAATGAAAGAAAGAAAAAATAGAATTTGGTGCAAACAAAAATGGGAGCTAAACCAAAAGCAAAATTGCACCTAATGTCCAAGGTACATTCGGCTAAGGAGGAAAATTTTGGAGAGGAAAAGAAAAAATGCAAAAGATGCACAAAATGCTAAAATTGGCCAACTAATCCCCCCCAACTTCCTATCAACATTCGGCCAAGCCCCCTAGACACCCATACCATCCACATTCATGGACAATTAGCCATTAAAAAGCTTCCAAAAACCTCACCTTAAACCAAGCCTTATGTCCTATATCCTTCCATAAATCTTAAGATTCTTATCCCAAAATACAAGCTTTCCTAAACTAATATTTAACTTGCCATAAAAATTGAAAGTCCAACCTTCCATAGTTAGAGCTTGGCCGACACTTAATGTTAGGATGCATAAAAATAAAGTCTTCCAAATGCAATCCATGCAACTCGAACCATTTCCCTCAAGCAACCCTTCAAGCGCCATAACCATCTTGCCACTAACTCCTCTTGTGCTAAATTTAACACTTAAATTAACTTAAATGTCAAATTCACCTAATCCACTTCACATAATTCTTAATACTAAGAATTATTCTAGCTTTATAAATAAAATCAAGCCTTCACAAGACTATGCTAAACACACAAAATTCATACCTGAGCCAACATAAATAACAAGATGATACTCTAATTTTTTAGGATATTACAATTCTACCCCCTTAAGAAAATTTCGTCCTCGAAATTACCTGATCAAAAATGTTGAGGGAATTGCTGCCTCATCGCATCCTCCGATTCCCACGTAGCTTCTTCTACGCCATGGTTCCGCCATAAAACCTTCACTAAAGGAACTAACTTCCTAAGCAAAACTTTCACGTCTCGATCTAGAATCTGCACAGGTTCTTCTTCTATCGTCAAATCTGGACTCACCTCTATTTCCTCTACTGCCACAACATGCGATGGATCAGAACGATAGCATCTAAGCATGGAGACATGGAACACATCGTGAATTTGACTCAGCTCTGCTGGCAACTCGAGCTGATAGGCTACTGGTCCCACTCGTCTCAACACCTTATACGGCCCAATAAACCTTGGACTTAGCTTGTCTTTTCTCCCAAATCTTAACACTTTCTTCCATGGCAAGACCTTCAGAAAGACCTTGTCACCCACGACAAACTCTATATCCCTCCGCTTGAGATCGGTATATGACTTCTGCCTATCCGAAGCTTCCTTCAATCGAGCTTGAATCAATTTCACCTTATCCTCAGTTTCTGCAACCAACTCTGGTCCTAACATCTGACGCTCACCCAACTCTGTCCAGCATGTAGGTGTGCGACACCTCCTACCATACAACGCCTCATATGGTGCCATCTTAATGCTTGCCTAATAACTATTGTTGTATGCGAACTCAGCTAATGGTAAAAACTCTTCCCAGCTGCCTCTGAAATCCAAAATACATCCTCTCAACATATCCTCTAAAATCTGTATAACCCTTTCCGACTGCCCGTCAGACTGTGGATGAAATACGGTACTGAAATCCAACCGTGTACCCAAAGCCTGATGTAACGCTCTCCAAAACCTCGACGTAAGTCTAGGATCTCTGTCTGAGATGATCGACACTGGTACACCGTGCAACCTTACTATCTCCGCCACATACAACTTAGCTAACTTCTGAAGCGAGTAATCCACCCTTACCGGAATAAAATGAGCTAACTTAGTCATACGATCCACAATCACCCAAACTGAGTCCTTCTTACTAGGTGTAAGAGGTAATCCACTGACAAAGTCCATAGCGATCCTTTCCCACTTCCACTGTGGAATCTTCACCGACTGAAGTAACCCAGACGGCAACTGATGTTTAGCCTTGACCTACTGACACGTCAGACATTTACCCACAAACTCAGTTACCTCCCGCTTCAGACCTGGCCACCAAAACTGCTCTCTTAAATCTTGATACATCTTGCTACCTCCAGGTTGCATAGCGTATGGGCTGCTATGTGCGTCCCGAAGAATCCTTTGCCTCAATTCAACATCCTTCGGCATACAAGCTCTCCCTTGAAAATACAATACTCCATCACTGGACAAACTATGATCTTCTAAACTACCATTCTGAACCTGCAACCTCAGATCATTCAAACCATCATCCTCTAACTGTTTCTTCTTGATCTGCTCTAACCAAGTCCGCTTGACTTGCAATTCTGCCAAAAGGCTCCCATCGTCATATAAGCTAAGACGAGCAAACATCAATCTTAAGTCTGATACAACCTTACGGCTCAACGCGTCAGCCACCACGTTAGCCTTGTCCGGATGATACTCAACTGAACAGTCGTAGTCCTTCAACAACTCAATCCATCTACGCTGCCTCAAGTTTAAATCCTTCTAAGTCAAAAGATACTTAAGACTCTTGTGATCCGTGTAGACTATCGACTTTTCTCCGTACAAATAGTGTCTCCAAATCTTCAAAGCAAAAACCACTGTAGCTAATTCCAAATCATGCGTCGGATAGTTAACTTCATGTGGTCTCAACTGTCGAGATGCATAAGCCACTACCTTTCCCTTCCTGCATCAGCACACATCCCAAGCCAGTATGTGATGCATCACAGTAAACCATGAATTCCTTGCCTGCCTCAGGTTGAATCAAAACCGGAGCTTCAGTCAGAATCTTCTTCAACTTGTCGAAACTTTCTTGTTGCTTCTCAGTCCACACAAATGGAACTCCTTTCCTTAACAACTTGGTCATTGGTGCTGCGATCAAAGAAAATCGTTCCATAAATCTTCGATAATACCCCGCCAGACCTAGAAAACTCCGAATCTCAGCCACTGACTTAGGCGGCTTCCAATCCAACACTGCTTCAATCTTTCGAGGATCCACTCTAATCCCCTCACCTGATACTACGTGACCCAAGAAAGTCACCTCCCTAAGCCAGAATTCGCACTTACTAAATTTAGCATAAAGCTACTTTTCCCTCAGAATCTGCAACACTACTCGCAAATGCGCATCATGCTCCTCCTCTGACTTGGAGTATACCAAAATATCGTCTATAAATACCACAACAAACTGATCCAAAAACTGTTGGAATACCCGATTCATCACGTCCATGAATGCTGCCGGCACGTTAGTCAACCCAAACGGCATTACCAAAAACTCGTAGTGCCCATACCGAGTGCAAAATGCCGTCTTATGGATATCAGCCTCTTTCACCTTTAGCTGATGATACCCAGACCTTAAATCAATCTTGGAGAAAACCGCTGCCCCTTTAAGCTGATCAAACAAGTCATCTATCCTCGGCAATGGATACTTGTTTTTGATCGTCAGCTTATTCAACTAGCGGTAGTCTATACACACTGTTCGAACATTCCCTACTGTTGACTCCTTAGCCTCCAAAGCACATACATGGACTACATACACCTCACAGCCCTTCCTGACCATCTTCACAGCTTTCAACGTAGATACCACATTGGATAGATAGTCTCTTCTATTACCTATCATAACCACCTCTTTACCCTCAGCTGTCTTCAAAACCATGCGCTTAACAGCGCAATCCAAACTTGCCTAGTACTTAACCAACTAGTCCATCCCAAGAATCAGATCGAACTCCCCAAACGGCAGTTCTATCAAATCAGCTACTAATACTACCCCTTGGAGTTCTAGGGGTACCTCCCTATACAGTTTATTTACTTCTACAGAGTGACCTAGAGGGCTAAGTACTGTCATCCTCCTAGAAGTAGTTTCAGAGTCTAAGTTCATGGTCTCAACTATGCTACTAGCAACATATGAATGCGTCGAACCCACATCTATCAAGGCAGTATATGGTGTACCAAAGATTAAGAACGTACCGGTTATGACGTCCGGTGCGTCGCCCTTTTCTTGACGTATCGCTGTATACACCAGACCAGGCTGTCTTGCCTCAGTGTTACTTGCACCTCTGCTCGATGCTCTGCGGCCTCGACCAGAACCATTACCTCCTCTACCATTACCACGACCTCTCTGCGGTGACGGTCCCTTCTTTCTGAACTGTGCACGACCTTGACCCTCAGATTGATTCCTGGCTAACTTACGTGGATAGTCCCTTACACGATGATCCAGCGAGCCACACTCAAAACATCCTTTCCCTCCGGTCTAACATTCGCCCTAATGAAATTTTCCACATCGGTTACACTGTGCTAGACCCTGATTAGCAGTAACAGCCCTTCCAGATTGATTCGGCCCACTCTGCCTAACCCTCTTCCGAGAATTACCGGCTGACCCAGATGATCTAAAACCTCTTTAATGCTTATTCCTGTCGTGACTCTGCTTTATAGATTCCTTTATCCCTTCAGCTATCTTAGTCTTTTCAACCAACGCAGCAAACTCTCGCTCCTGATGTAGAGCAATCAGCAACCTCAGCTCATCCCTCAATCCATCTTCGAACTGGACACATCGCTCGTGCTCTGAAGCCACGATACCTCTAGCATACCGGCTTAATCTTAAAAATTCTGCCTCATATTCAGATACGGACTTACTCCCCTAGACCAAACTCAGAAATGCCTTATGCTGTGCATCAATGTAACTCGACCCAACATATTTTTTCTGATACGCTGCCTTAAAATAATCCCAAGTGAGATCCTCCGCTGCAGCACTATTTCACACTGTGAGCCACCATTGATATGACTCATCCCGAAAAAGCAACACTATCACTTTCAGCTTTTCCTCAGCATTCAGATCCAAGTCATCCATGATTCGTTCCTTCGCCTCTAACCAATACTCGGCCGTACTGGGAGCCACACCTGAAACACCTCGAAATACCTCAGCCCCATTGGCTCGAGTCGCTCAGTGCGATTTAAACTCCCGCGCCTCCACCTATTCCAGCTACCCTCTCAAGAACTCGCAGCATCGCCTGAGACACTGCATCATCCCCCGTTTGATCCTGATGTTCAACTCCAACCGCTGGTGGTGGGGGTGGTGGTACCTCATTCTCGGATCCTTGACCAGATCTCACTGGTTCAGACACAGCCATCCTACCCCGACCGCGTCCATGAGTAATACGACCCCGACCTCGAGTACTCATGTCTAAAGTCTCGATTTATCTAATTTAAAAGTGTTATGCATTAATCATTATTCCACTTTCTTTAAAACACAGTTTTATGAATAATTTTAATAAGAAGTTGTTTCGCGAGTACATTCAACCTATAGTTTTGGGTCTCTAAAGTAGTTTCTACTACTATTTAGTCATGCCATCCTCATCATAATCATATCATGAAAAGCAACAGTTTGAGATACTTACCTGGGCGGATCGGTGCCGGAGACTCGGTGCCATGCCTTTCCAACCATATGATTTTAAACAAAAACATTTTAAGACTATACTTTTAAATCATTTTGGGCCTCGGGCCCACAGCCGAGCTTTTGAACTTGGCTCTGATACCAATTTGTAACACCCCAAACCCGATCAATACGCCATGACCAAATCTGGCATGCCATAGAGGAAAACGTTTTGAAGAAAATTGAGTTACCGATTAAATTTTAGAAAAATAGGTGCATGATAGTTTACTTTTAAAATCCCGTAAGTAAATCTTTTAAAACTAAGTTGACAATCCATAGTTAGGAAAACATTTTTTTTTTGTCATTTTAAGAAAAACCCGAATTATTACTTTGAAAACCGTTTGCATTTGAGTGTAGAAATTTCAATTTGTAAAACATTTAAGTTGTCGAAAACACTTAAGTTGTAATTTTACTATCAAACGATTTATATTACCCGATGGTAAGATTTTGAAAACTATTGCGTTTTTATAATTTAGAAAACTTTGGGCTCAATTATAATTCAACCATGATGATTATTTAGCCATATTTAAAGCAAGTTCAAAGCATATAATAATCCAAAAACATAATTAAAGAGGCCTTATTACAAATCCACATAAAGATATAAACCAAATTAAGATAAAATAAAGTACCCAAATCGAAGTTCTTATAAAACCAAATTTTTACTGCATGGCCTCCTCAAGTTCATCCGGCTTCTCATCCGCGATCTACGAATCACCTAAAAAGATAAGGGAGAAGGTGAGTCACCAAGACTCAGTGCATAAATCCTTCCCCCGGTTAATGCAACATTCTTACACAATTCATAACCAAGCAAAATATATATATAATGCACCCAACCTAGCCATTCATAACTCCTTTTCTACCTCGTGTGGTACCAAACCACTGGTGGTGCTAAACCACTAGTGACCCAAAGTCACGATATCCAATAATGTGGTGCCAAACCACTGGTGACCCAAAGTCACGAATAATCCATATGTGGGGCCAACCCACGTATGATACCAAATCACTGGTGACGATCCCAATATATCAAAAGTGGGGCCAACCCACGGTGGTACTAAGCCACTGGGACGAGTCGCTATGAGGTGCCAAACCTCTGGTGTCCCAAAGACACAAAATAAATGTGGTACCAAACCACTGGAGGTGCCAAACCTCTGGTGTCCTAAAGACACGGATATCAAATCCTTCCCCCTCCTCTCATATCACCCAAATCAATGTATTACGAGTGTAAATCATGCCATCATACTTTGATATGAACATATAACATATATATATATATCGTAGATCATGATATCAATCAACAAATAACAACATCATATCGAAACGGACTTACCCGAATCCTTGCTCATACCCATCAAGGTATCATATCATGATTTCACAATTTTCGGCTTTAATAACATGATTAGTATATTTACGTATATATATTATCGAGTTATAAAGTGTGTAAGGTACACACCTGTCACTAACGCAAGTACTAACTTCCGAAGACCCGATCTACTGCACTAGATCACCTTGTCCTATTGGCTTACCCCAAAACGATTGTCAAAGAATTGAGGCTTAGAACAATTGCTTCCAAAGTCCCAAAGAGTCTATCTTCCAAAACCGATTATAGATGAACACTTAGAAAATCTACCCTTGATGATTTTCGGCCAAGATAACACCAAAAGAGAGAAAGAAGATTCGGCTATGGTGTGGAAAAAGAAAGGAAAATAAAAGTGAAAATGAAATAGGAGAAGAAGGATTCGAAAATAAAAGAAAGAAGAAAATGAAAGGAGAAAATAGAATGGGGATGGATGTTTTTAACTTTGAGCAAAAGTGAAAGAAATGAGATTTGGGAAAGAGGAAGATTAAAAAGGAAATGTGGTTTTGAGCAAATATCAAAAGAAAGAAAAGAGAGAGATGGGAGAAAGAGGTTCGACCAAACACCTTGTTTGCCGAAAAAGAAAAGTGCACAAAGTGCTAAGTGTGGTTTCGGTTTCAAAAGGAAAAATGAAAGAAAGAAAAAATAGAATTTGGTGCAAACAAAAATGAGACCTAAACCAAAAGCAAAATTGCACCAAATGTCCAAGGTACATTCGGCTAAGGAGGAAAATTTTGGAGAGGAAAAGAAAAAATGCAAAAGATGCACAAAATGCTAAAATTGGCCAACTAATCCCCCCAACTTCCTATCAACATTTGGCCAACCCCCTAGACACCCATACCGTCCACATTCATGGACAATTAGCCATTAAAAAGCTTCCAAAAACCTCACCTTAAACCAAGCCTTATGTCCCCTATCCTTCCATAAATCTTAAGATTCTCATCCCAAAATACAAGCTTTCCTAAACTAATATTCAATTTGCCATAAAAATTGAAAGTCCAACCTTCCATAATTAGAGCTTGGCCGACACTTAATGTTAGGATGCATAAAAATAAAGTCTTCCAAATGCAATCCATGCAACTCGAACCATTTCCCTCAAGCAACCCTTCAAGCGCCATAACCATCTTGCCACTAACTCCTCTTGTGCTAAATTTAACACTTAAATTAACTTATGTGTCAAGTTCACCTAATCCACTTCACATAATTCTTAATACTAAGAATTATTCTAGCTTCATAAATAAAGTCAAGCCTTCACAAGACTATGCTAAACACACAAAATTCATACCCGAGCCAACACAAATAACAATATGATACTCTAATTTTTTAGGATATTACAAACCGGTTCAAATCATCTATACATTACTTCAATTATCGTATATGTGTACTTGTAGTACAATTTCATAACATTTAAACACTTTTTAGCATCATTCAAAAATTTCACAATTTATCTCTCCTATTAATATGACTTGGACTCGAATGAATATATGGATCCCAACTAACACGCCAATTTGGCACCTAGTGCCTCATCGGAATGTCTAAATTAAATAGATTGTGCCTAGCCCTCATCGGTTTAACTAAAGTAAATGTTGTGCCCATCATTCATCGAAACGTCTGGAAGAAAATGTGCCAAACGTTCATTGACATATAATCGAAGTAATACCATGCTCAATCTATCCTATGACATGGCAATTTTATTCAACTTTGTCTAAACTGTTAATAGGGTAACCCATTATCTAATTCATCATATAGTTCAATTCACATTCTATCAATCTCAGTATATCATCAATTCATATATCATGTTTCAACTCAATTTCATACCAAATATCATAAATCATAAGTTATGATACTTTTCATTCTATTCAAATTTGTCCTTTATCTTGATAATCAATCTCAATTATATGAATTCAATTTAAATAACCATTTTCAGCTCACCTCAATATCATACTATGCAAAATATCATAAATATGCAACAATTATGTTGAATTTGGTGCCCTAAGTGTAGTATTTTCATCTATGGACACTTGTAATTTTTTCAAATAGATTGATTAATAAAATTATTCATGAATTACTTAAATACCCTTTGCATATTGTCCTCACGTGGTTTTTGCATGTAAAGTAAAATAAAAGCAAATATTAACTCATTGATTGTCTAATGTTTAACTAAAACTAAGTGGTATTATGAAGTCAGATCGTAATACAAAAAGACAGTTTATATTAGTAGGTGAACCTAAAAATGTCCTTAGTCCAATCGAAAATGAGCAAATCGATTGAAAGACTAATATGTCATCTGTCAAGTCCAATTAGGAAGATTCCTTGCCCTGGGCATTAGAGCTGATGACTTCCAAAAGAAAGAAACATAGATGTGACTGACTAGACTGACAGTACATTAGATTGGGCACAAGAAGAATAGATCATGAATCCATTTATGGATTTATTCACTTGTGACATTCAAAGTGTGGCATACCTAAATTCTAAGTGGATGACAGACTATGTATGTATGACTCATATACTATAATGTAAATAAAAGCCCAAGTTTGAATAGATAAGGAATTGAAAATGAGTGCGTTGGGTATACGACTTCTGTAGTATATAGCGTCATTCACAACAGTGGAATTCATAGCACGAGAAATAGGTAAATGATATCATCCATTAGTATTACATGGTTGATGAAAAGTAAGCGTGGTCATAGGTTGTTTGTAACATCCAGGAATTAGGGGTTTTACATTTGGTAGGTTTTTACGTGTTGGTATGTTATGTCGATTATTTTGTTGTGTTTGGGGCCCCCGGGTAGGCTCGGGGTTAAGCCAAAGCCTTGGCCAAAATTTCAATTTTGAGCACTTTGGGGGGGGAGTTAGCTGATGCAGGTTAGAAGTATTATAGTTTGGGTTTGATGACACAAGAATGGAAGTGGAAAAGTGGCAAGAAGGTGCCACATAAGGAGCAGGTAAGTGACGCCACAGGGGAGCAGTGTGGGAGCAGGTTCGAGTCGCATAGTTTGCATTTTAGGAATTCTTTTTGGCATCTGGAGGGGAAGTGATGGATTCGGCTAGGGACCTTGAAGAGTGGGTGTGGATTTGGTCAAATGTTTTGAATAGATGGACAAGAGTGAAAAGTGGGATTTGAAGCTTTCAAACTAATTCAAATGAGGGGTTGGGAGTGAATGTAGGAAATGAGCATGGAGTGGATAGCTAGTGATGTTGTTGGCTGAAAGTGGGGTGCTTGAAGGGGGAGGATTTCGGTTTTGTGCTTAGTGAGGGGTGTGCCAAAAGTCATTAGGATTTTTAGTTGCTTTTTTGGTTTTTGGGTGCATAGTCAGTTCTTAGGGTGAGTGGGGAGTGCCGAATTTTCGTAACTTTTAGAGCTCTTTCAATTCTTTTCTTACCATATTCTCTTAAGTTGAAATCGTTAATGAATTTTCATTATTTTCTGCTCTGACTCGTAGCCGAACCTTAGTTGCATTCTACCCATTTCTCTCCCACTTTTCTTCTTCTTTCTCTTTAGGCGATAAACCTCTTAACCCTTGCCGAATTCTCTCAAGTTTCTTTTCCCTTATTTTTGTTTTATTTCTTTTCTCTTCCATTCTAAGCCGTAGCACCCCCTTGCTTCCCTTCTCTTTTTCTTGCTCCATTTTTCATAGCCGAAACCCCTTCTCATTTCTTCTCTTTGAGATTTCTTTTGCTAATCATTGAAGCTGAACCCCATCCCTTATATCTCTTTCGAATCATCATCTACTACTATTCATCACTTGGATCCCTTTTTGCTTTAGCCGAATCTCCTAGCCTATTTCTTCTTGTTTCTCTGCAATCAAAACATTTTCTATTTATTACTCCTCTTCTCATTCCAAATCCTTTGGTGTTGAGCGACTGTCAAGAGTGGTGATCTATATCTTCTGCGTTGCGTTGGGATTCTTTGATCCAAATCTGTTGGTTCTGATTTCTATCAAGTTAGGTAAGAACTTCTTCGCTTGAGTGCCTATTTTCCATTTTCATCTTATTCAATGCCTTAACCCGATCTTCTGACCAAGATCTTTTCCATGGAATCGAATACCAGTCAAGCAAAGGAGGGGGTTGGACCCTAGTCCTAGCCCCTAAGTTTAAAAGACGTGTAGTGTCTACTGTTCGTGATTGGCCACCAGGTTGTGGGCCGGCGTCAGAGAGAGATAAGCAGATCGCTGTGATCCCTACGAGTGAGAGCGCTAGCGAGATCGATAGCGTAGTTCTGTGTGTTTGCAGGTGTGTAATTTTCATAGCATTCCTGGCTGTTTCTGTTTATTATATGTATATGCTATGTTAAATGCCGGAATTCGGTATGGGCTACTGGGTTACCCATGGAGGGTAAAAACGAGATGCCAGGTGACTGATTCTAATTGTGCTCTATGAGTGTTTATGATGACATGTTTACATGCACAATCTGAATGTCTATTACATGTATGCCGAAACTTGCTGTACACATACATCATGACTATATGTTTGCATGGGGATGGGCATATGATATTGATGAAAGGGGAAACGTTCTGTTCTGGTGGCTTTTGCCACAATCTGTTCTGGTGGCTCTGCCATATTCTGTTCTGGTGGCCATGCCACATATCTGGTGACTCAGTCACAATCTAACAATGAACAGCTAACTGCAGCATGACTGCCATCGATGGTGTGTAACGGTGAGGGTTGATTGTAGAAATCCCCATTGGTGTGATTGGCAGGTACGGGTGGTGTGTAGCGGACGAAAATTTAGGCTGGGTTGGGTTTTGCATCACATTGCATTGATATCTGATTATCTGCTATTCTGTACTGTGAAGCTAAGGCCCAATTTGATTTTGAGTGGGCTTGGAGCCCAGCGATGGTACTTGGAAATTGCACACTGAGTAGTTAGACTCACTCTGTTGTTTAACATTTTCACAGGTAATACATAGTGCAGTGGACCGGGCTGGAGGGGACTAAGGGGGCCACGCACGATTTACTTAATAGAACTTTATTTTTCTTAAGTTTCTCGGGATTTTGTTATGTAATAAGGCCACTAGTAGCTTAGCTTAATTTCGACTTAAATTTTAGACGTTTTGAATGCAGATATTCGATAAGATGTTTTTTTCAAAATGCAAAAGAAAGTTTTCTCATGATTTAATTAAACGAGTGTATAAACAGGTTTCTACGACAAACTCCTAGATTAATCTAATACAACAATATGTGTTTCCAAATGTCACCTAAACATGCAAGTTGGGCTAATTAAAGTTTTCCATTAATTGAGTAACGAGTTTTCTAATGAACCAACTAACTTGGAGTTTGAAACACAAGAGGACTTAAAATGTTTTCTGGAGTTCGCGAGGTTTTTACCAATTCTTTCTAAGTGACATGCCAGATCCGGTCGTGGTGTTTGGGCCGGGTTTAGGGTGTTACATTGTTTGTGTTTGTGATGAATGGCTTGATTACTATTTGACAATAATTGACTTTTCATGAAGAAATATGTAATGGTTATTGACCTGCCCTCAAATGTAGTAATATTTCGGTCTACTTTCGCACTTCAGGAGCTTGTTTTCTAGCACATTTAAAGCACTTTTGAGCAAAAGCTAAAATTTTTTGCTTCTTCTTTTGGCAAAAAAAAAATGCTTTTCCAAAGAATTTTTTGTCCCAAAATCACTTTTGAAAAACTCAAAATCATCTTGTTTGGCAATGCTTTTATCTCAAAAGTATTTTTTATCCCTAAAGTGCTTCTGAAAAGCAATGCTAAACTGGCCCTTAGTATTTAATATTGCATTTTAGGTATTTAGTAGATAGGAATAAAAGTTAATAAAAATAAGTGTTTTAAACACATTTTTAAGTGGTGATGACCTATTAGGCTGACACAAGCCTTAGGTAGGCTTACTTTTTGTATTTTAGTGTGTAAGAGACTTAAATTTAAGCCTAATTGACATAGGAACTCGAATCTTAGGTGTGATGTTTTTCTTACAAATGTAACTTAAAAATTTTCCTTTTTAAATAATTCATGTAAACATCTTTCTATATATATGTAACAAAATCTCTGATTATTGTACATTGTATTATTGCACTTAGATTTTGCCTATGTACAATTGACTATCTATGGCTACTACATATATTGTTGTAAAAATACAATGTATGGTTATTGTTTTGGCTCAATAAGATTTCAAACTTTCCTACTTTATCTCTTAGTCTACTGGACATACTTTGGGATACTACTTAATGAACTTATGCACAATCTTTGACACGCCACTTATTTTCTTCTATATGCATAACAGCCCAGTGCATCGCTTCTTTGGCATAGCCCTAGCATCGTCTCTCGGTGTATATTCCTTTACAGACATGAAAACAGAAACAACTTTTGCAAGTTCGTAAGAACTTAGTGAGCTAAACCTTAAGATACTTTTTTCATTCATTCTACATTGCATATGTGATTTTGCACATCTTTGGGTATTTCTTAACCTTTCTTTCTTCTTTGGCTAGTACAATACTGAGGCTACCATATTTCTTTTTTTAGAACCATTTTCCTTTTCTTGTGCATACTATACTTAACATATCTTTACCTTTTGTATCCTTTTTTAAATCTTGAAACACCCCAAACCCGGCCCACGAGCAAAACCCACGAGCAAAATCTTAACATATTTTTTTTTACAAAACTTATTTGGGCTTAATTTTGAAAACGTTATGGGCTTTAAACCCAAGACCGAGAGTTTAAAACTGGGCTCTGATACCAAACTGAAACACCCCAAACCCGTCCCACGAGCATTGACCGGATCTGGTATGTTCCCTGAGTAAAACAGTTCAAAACTTGTTTGTTATTTTGGAAAATTTGGGTGGTTTTGAAGAAAATTTGATTTGTGTTGAGTTCAAATTGAAAACGGTGTTGTTCTTGAAGACTAGATTTTATTAAAACAATATTTTTATTTGTACTTGAAATCAATAAGTTAAAAGTATTGCCAAGTTTTTAGAGTTTAACATTAAATTGAAAATCGTTTGTGTTTAGGTGTCAAAACATTTAAAATTTATTTTTAAAAAAAGTTATTTAATATTGATTTAATAATAAACGTAGCATAATAAATCGAATAAAATGCATGCTTAAAACAGTTAATAGTAATGGCCTTATTACATCAAAGCAAAACCTGAAATAAATCCAAAACTTAAATGTAAAGTCTCAAATTAAAATAACACTGAGCTGAGCATGGCCACCACTAAGCTCCTGCCGACCCGGTCCATTTACTGAGTGTCACCTGAAAAGATATTCCACAAAGGGGTGAGTCAACATACTCAATGTGTAACAACCACACAAACTCCCAAACGATCTAGGCACAACAAATTCATACATATAACAAATATAGCAATGATGCAATCCCGAACCCAAACCTAGATAACCATCCTCTACACATCACCCGTACCAGCCAATCACACCGTGGGGATTACTAAATCGACCCTCCATCCGCTACACACCATCGAAGGCAGTCACTGCAAACAACTTGCACATCGCCCTTATAAATTGTGGCATAGCCACCAGATAATGTGACAGAGTCACCAGATAATAATATGTGACATAAGTCACCACATTCAGATTATGTGACATGAATCACCAGATATTATGGTAAAAACCACCAGATCACTTCCCCTTTTCATAATCACCCATATGCCCATGCACAATACAAAGTATGCAAAAAAAATCATGCCATATACCTTATTCCATATTCATAACATATTCACATATGTGCCATATTCCAAATGTTCATAACATTTATTAACATAATATTAAAGGTTACGTACCTGAATACTCTGTACCATTGTATGGTACCTTTAGCCACATTCTTAACTCATATTTCCATTAACACATATCTTAAATCAATACCATAAATCTATCAAGAATTAGTGTGGGGCTACACACCTAGTTACTATAGTGTTCACTAAATCCCGAAAGTCTCGATCTAATGTTCTAGATCCCTAGTTCCTACATTTGGCCAACACTAAGCATTTTAGCAAAAATCCATTCGGCTAAACAGTCAAATCCTGAAGGATTATCACAACCAAAATCCTTACCTTGCTGCCGATTGGTTACTAATCAAATCCCGAAACTTCGTGATGTTTCCCCCTTGCAATCGGCCAAACACTAGATCACTTAACTGGTTAGTTTTCGGCTTTTGAACGAATAAGAAACAGATCTGAATCACTAGAACCCTTACCACTGACATACCGAAAACTATTGGCAGGGAAAAGATGCTCCCGGTCTACTGCTTCAAAATCCCGAAAATCCTAAAAGAAATCGATTGCATGGTTGATTAAGAGTCAAGACAAATGCCGAATTTTGGCTTTTTTTCTACACATGTCGACAGAGAGGAAATAAGGAAGAATAGTAGAGATTCAGCCATAACAGACTTACCTATCCAAACCGATTTGAGAAAAGATCGAAAGAGATCTCTACTTGGTTGCTATTCGGCCAAAAACTGAGAAGAGATGAGGTGAGAAAAATTTCAGCAATGGCTTAGGAAAACAATGGAGATTCGGCTTCAATGGAAAAGGAAGAATGATATTATGGTTTGGTCTTTAAAAATATGGAGAGGGAGAGTGTGAGGCTTAGGAGTTTCGGCAATGGTGATCAAGTGAGAAAAAGAGGCGTTTTTGGTATGGTTCATGTATGAGAAGGAAAATAGTGAAGAGGAGGGCTAAATTTCGGCAAAGAAACACATAAAACCCCTGAACAAAATTCGGCTACTCTTCCCCTACTAACTTGGCCGAAAATCACCTCAAGAGAGTCCCTAGGCCGGCCAACACTCTTCCCCTTATTAGCTACCTTATTTTTCTCCTACTTTCTCTCTTCTTTACCCACTCAAAATAATTCAAATAAATCAATAATTATCTTCCTAGCTTAGCCGAATTTTTAAAAGGAAATTGACCACATATAAAGCTCATCCCCTTAGTGTCCCATTGCCGTCCACCTCTGTATCTCCTTGCTGCAAAATAAAACTCCCCTCTTGCTTCCCTTGCTGCTCGAACCTAAGCCCTGCACACTGCCTGTGGCGTCACTTACCAAAGCCTTAGGTGGCGCCTTCCTGCCACTTTACCAAGCTGATTTTTATGTCCTATTTCTCCTACAAATTCTCTTAAGGCCTATCAAGCTTGGCTCCACTTCAAGACTTAAAATCTGATATTTTCTAAGGCACTCACCCACCCTCTAAAGTTCTCAAAAATTCATACAACACATTCAAACATACATAGGCATGCTACTTCATACAATTAAGCAATAATGCACAAGTCCAAAATCCTGGATATTACAAATCTTATCTTTACATAATCCTTAACCTCTTCACTTACCTTATTATTAGACTCAATAACTTATTCTATACTCATTAGTTTTATCATTATCTTTGGACAAGGTAGACTACTCCCTAATACTTATCTCAGAATTTGTTCATATCTTCCTTACTTTAGTGTATTCTTTATTCATACTCTTAACTTATATCTTTGCTTCACCACGTATTCTGGCACACACTATCCTTTCTTATTCATCTCTAGTAACTAAATAGTGTTTGTCATTCATTCGGTGTCCGCCTAAAGGTGTTGTCTTCAGATGGTCATCATGAGATCCATTCTTCAGATTTTTGCCATGAAGGTGTCCTTTAATAGAATTTGCAATAAGGCATTCCTTTAATAGAGATGGCCAAAAATGCATCCTTTTAACAGAGATAGTCACAAAGGCATCCTTTTAACAGAGATAGCCATAAAGACATCCTTCTAACAGGGATAGCCACAAAAGCATCCTTTTAACAGAGATTGCCTTAAAGGCATCATTTTAACAGAGATAGCCACAAAAACATCCTATTAATAGAGATTGCCACAATGCTTCCTTTCAGAGATAGCCATAAAAGCTCACTTATACGAAATTAGTGTTTTTGACGATAGAGATTTGCCTAAACTCACTATCGTGAGGTTTTCCCCTCATCGTTGGTATTCACCCAACCGTACTTTACATATTCCATATGATGCCATGGCCTGGTTATGGTCTTACACTATATGGTCTTTAGAGTGCCATGGACTTTTCCTTTCAGAGATTCATGTTTTTAGTCCCAATAGACCCCTTTAGATGAATCCAGAGATAGGCACAGACTTTTCATGCTGATTATACTTGATAGACTCTTTCACAACAAACTTGTTCATGTCATCAAAACATACTTATACACACTTTACTCATTCAGAAATATTAACCACTGAATTTAGATATCATATCCATTTTCCCTACGAATAAAAGTTCATTGGACATATATTTTTCACAGAATCATCACATCATGAATTTTAGCTTAATTTTACAAAAGTTCTAACATGCATAATACATTTGCAAGATCTGGCTTAGGGACTCATTTAATAACTTAGAAGGCTATCAAACTTCTGATCTAGCCTTTCTTTGTGACAACAACAGCTTGAGTTCAAAATCTTTCATTTAACCAGATATTATGGCCTCCTCGTCTCGTCAAATAGAGCCATTTCATTAGAGTTCATTCGGGTAACTTTTGACCTCTACTTTAACTCAAACATATCACTAAGCCTTATTTCTTCAAGTATACTTATAGATCTGAATTTCCTTAGTAGAGAGAGTCATGAAACGTACCTTTTTGGTAGGGAAACCACTAACAGAATTTGAGGTTTCAAACTTATCTATTGGAAGGCATCTTTTATCTACTTAGCCCCATTTGTCCTTAAGAAGGAAGATAAGCCCCTTAACTTAACTCGGGTGTCCTTTTAACTTAAGTTAAGTTTTCATGGGGACTTGATAAAGGTCACATCAAGACTGAATGGCTTATCAAAATATGCCACGCCTAAGAGACTTACTTGATACTCCTTCAGCCTTTGACTTTTATGGTTCATGTTCGGTTAGTTCCCAATCAACTTTCCTTACAAATCTACTGGTACAAGACCACATTAGTCACTAAAGGTATTATGCCTTCTGGCGTGGCCTCATACCTCATAGCCATCCTTTTCGTAACCATCACTTCTGTTTCACTTATCATCCTAATCTAACTAGGGATCTTTGTCTAACTATTGCCATATCAGTCTCTGCCCATTTTATATGCCAAAATGCACTTGTTCGACTACCACTATTTATTCAATCATTCCTCTTGTGATTCCTTAACTGATCCTATTATAGAGGACCTTATAAACAAAACACCCTCAGTTTGCCTACTCTATACGTCAAAATGGGCCTTTTTGAGGGAACACTACTTAGTTTATCTTACATCTTTATAACTAGGTGCCTTATTCACATACCTATACTCTTACCACTAATTCATCATACTTAAATTAGCCTTAAGTTTCACTCCTCCATAATACGCCAGACTAAGGCGTTACAAACACACTTGAAAAGTAGCTTATACTTAATTTAACCCTATTGTTGGATAATCTTAAAACTATCCTCTTAAGCATTATTCCTATTCACTATATTTCAAACTTTCAGGACTTTGCCTAAAGGATTTTTTTGTAAACTTCTCTTTCTTAAATTAATCCATCACTTTACCAATTTCAGAACTCATTCCAAAATTTTCACTTCTAAAACAACACCTGAATTCTGGGGCTTTACCGAGCGGGATGTTAAAACGAGTGATGCACAAGCTTCCCAAGTTGTGAATGCACTAAAAAAATGTCCAAATCCATAAAAAGACAACAATGGCATGACACACATCTTATGTTGAGCCATAGCAGCCCTTGTGTTGAGCTATAGCATGTTACAGTATGCCCAAAGACTAATCATAAGATGATTGTAATTACATACTTGTTTTACCTTGTGTATTAATATAAGGCATTGCCATTATTATTTTAGTTTTTTATGTATATAAATAAACTTAATTGTAATAAAGTCCTAAGAAAAATATGATTATGCTTAAAAGGTCCTTAGCCAAGTATTATTGTAGGATTGGACAACAATAATGCACTGAGACTAATGTGTAGTTGATTGATGACAAAGTGTTGTTATTGACATATGGATGTCAAAATCAATACATGAGTATGTGCTAGAGAACAACATTGTAACATCCTAGATTAGGGGTTATGCGTTCGTGCCTAATTCATGAGTTAGTAGGTTTTGGCAGTGTTGGAAGTGTATTAAGGGTTTTTAGAATTCTAGGATGGAAGAAGAAAGCTTTGGAAAATTATTGGTTTTTAAGTAAAAAGGGGAGCTAGGTAAATGAGGCTTTAAAAGAAACTCCGTGTGAAGCATGACACAAGGAACCATGTGGTAAAATGGCATGTTTTATGAATTAGTCCTTGTGTTATGTGAATTCTAGAAATAAGGAAATGTATGGAAATGTAAAGAAATGTATGGAAATGTATGGAAATGTATGGAAATGTAAGGAAATGTAAGGAAATGTAAGGAAATGTATGGAAATGTAAGGAAATGTAAGGAAATGTGAGGAAATGTATGGAAATGTAAGGAAATGCAAGGAAATGTAAGGAAATGTCTTGTCTTGGAAATGTAGGGAAGTGTCCTGAAAATGTAAAGGAATAAAAAGGAAAGTGAACATTTATGGAAACTAGGAAAATGATTTAGAAATGATTCAAAAAAGGAAAGTGAACATTTCTGGAAACTTGGAAATGTAAGGAAATGTCAAGTTTAAAGAGCCGAACGAAAATTTTTGGAAACTTGGAAATGAAAAGAAATGTCAAGTTTTAAAGTTTAAAAGAGGAAATTAAGGCAAGGTGGCCTTAAAAGAAAAAGTATAATTTCACACAAACGGGCTTGGAAAAGAGGCCTGAAGATGCCACTTAGGGCCTCTGGAAATGGCACCACATACAGGGGTAGTGGGCCAAGGTTCGAGCTGCAGGGGAAGCAAAATAAAAGTTTTATTTTGTTAAAAGGATGGACAGAGGTGGACGGCACATGGGTTATAATTTAGGAGCTTTTATTCTTTTATTTTTAAGAGATAAATAGTGGATAAATAAGGGATAAATAATTGATTTATTTATCATTATTTTCAAGAGATAATTGTTGGATTAAATTCTTTTAATTTGAATAAAGAGATAAATGAGGAATTATTCTTTAATTAGGAAAACAAGGGAAAAGTGATGGCCAAGTAAGGGACTTTGAGTTTAATAATTTCGGCTAAGTAAGGATAGTTGCTGAATTATCTTTTATTTTAGTGATAATTAAAGAGATAAAGCTATTAAAATAGAAGAGTGATGGCCAAGTAAGGGATTCTAAGTTAGTAATTTCGGCTATAAAAGGAAAAGAGAGGCCATTCTGCATTATTTTCTATTCTTTGAAAGCCTCTGCCGAATTCTCTTCACCAAATCTTCTTTTTCTTTTATTTTTGCCAAGTCGAAATACCTTGTGTGCTAGCCGAATCCTCCATCTTTATTCTTCCTTTTCTTTTCTTTCTAATCCCTCCAAAACCGAAAGTTGTAAGATCATCATTTAGCCATAGCCAAATCTCTGAAGGTTGAAGTGAAGGTGCAATCGATTTCTTCAAGTAAGGGTAAGATCTCATTCAGTTTCATCCTTTTTCTTTTAAGATTTGCCGAAATCTAGGACTAACCCCATTAATATCTTGTTGCTGAAACTTTGAAGAGATCTTTCGGGATTTACTAAGTGTCGACTACAAGGAAGGAGAAGTTCTTTTCCCGAAGGTACACCATAGGCCACGTGTTCCCTAGTTATTCGGTGAGTTTGGGATTTCTAAGATTAAGGTAAGACATATGTATATTCGGCCAAAGGCCATGTTTTATGTTTTAATGGTTAGATTAAATCTAACGCCAAAGTTATAGGAATTTCGACATTCCTAGGAAAACAAGGATCAATTTCGGGATTTGTTGGTGTCCCAATCGGCAACAAGGTAAGTTTAAGAATACTAATCCTACTAGGATTTGGATTTATGGCCGAATGGCTTTTTATTAAATTAGTAAGTGATTAATCAAATGTAGGGATTAAGGAATTAAGCGATGAGATCGATTTGAAATATCAAGGAATTTGCTAAGCGAATCAGGTGTGTACCCCACACTACTTTATAATATGTATTATGGCTATGTTTATTAATATATGTGTTATTAAGTATATGAAAGTGGCTAAAGTACCATGATATGGTACTAAGTACTCAGGTACGTTTCCTACTTCTACTAGGATTACGAAATATGTTATATTTAACATGTGAAAAGTGACATGAATGTGAACTTAAGTATGATATGCATAATATGAATAATATGGGGCGTTCGGGTTATATGAGAAAGGGGAAGTGAATGTGGTGACTTTGGTCTCACTATTTGAATGTGGTGACTTCGGTCACATTATCTGAATGTGGTGACTTCGGTCACATTATCTGAATGTGGTAACTTCGGTTACATTATCTGAATGTGGTGTCTCATGACACAATTATCTGGTGGCTATGCCACGAATTTATATGGGCGATGAGCACGTCGACTGCAGCGGCTGCCTTCGATGGTGTGTAGCGGAAGGAGGGTTGACTTAGTAGTCCCCACGGTGTGACTGGCAGGTACGCGGGTGTGTAGCGGATGGACAATTAGGTTTGGGTTTGGGAATGCATCATAACTTGTATTTTATGTTTTGAATGTGTAACTATTGTATGCCTGATTCTATTATGATTTAGTGTCGTGTACACATTGAGTCTGTTTGACTCACCCCGTTGTGGGACCATGTTTCAGGTGATGAACAGTGATGGACCGGGACAACAATACTTGTGGTGGCCATGGTCAACATGAAGTTTATATTTTTATGGACTCTTGAATTTATTTTAGTACTTTGAAATATTTTGGAAACTATTTGATGTAATAAGGCCATAAGGCCATGATGAACGATTTTATTTCTACTTGTTATTTTATTGTGTTACAAATTTTGATTAAGTTAAAGACTAAGTATTTTATTTTAAAATATACTCTATATGTTTTATCACTTAATATTAAAAAGGGGTTTTCTAATATAAAAATCCAGTTTGTTTTCAACACAAGCCCAACCCAAACAGTATTTTTTTTAATCACACAAGTTTTTCTCTAAGTAACAAAAGAATTTGAAACCGGTTTACTTGAGGAACATACCAAATCTGGTCAAAGCTCGTGGGCCGGGTTTGGGGTGTTTCAAACATATTGGACTGACTCGCTATGAGTATGTATCTTGGATTATTATGTAATAGTCACAACATTACTCATAGTAATAATTATGTATACAATTCTCAGACTTGAGATCATTATTATCCCTACATCGTTAGTCGTATATTTTGATACAGACAACGTCTTCCATAACAAGTTGTACTGAAAGACTTATGTTGGATATGCCACAATCTATGTACTGGGATATGGTTGATCAATATAGGATTTGTCCCTCCTACATAATGAGAGCAATATCTTAGGCCAGTTGATTGAGTGAGACTAGAAATGCATGGCCATGCTTGAATAAGTTGATATGAGATATCATACTTATTTGTTTATTGTAGTCTACTCGAAATATCAAGAAACATGAGATTGGAATATACAAGTGTGACTGTTCCATAACTTGTGTCCAATCTAGATATAAAGGACAAAAGGATGTAATACATGAAAGGTTTATCACAGAAAGGTTATGTCAAATTACGACTTCTTGTAACTTAGGTAGCAATGATGCATTGCTAGATGCCACTTATTGCTTATATTATTAGAAATGTTCTAGTTTTACTACTAACATTACAAAAACCTACAAGGTTACACCCTATGGTTAAAACGAACAAAATCCAAACACAGTTGGTATTATGTTTAGCTGTCACATGAATTAAATTAATTATTGAATGAATTTAATTTGATTGTTAAATATTAAACGAATTAAATGTACAAGCTTGTTGTACACAAATAGAGAACATAGTTAAAATTAATATTTGAATTTGATTCATATAAAATTTTAACATGATATAATTTATTGAAATTATTATAATTATGATTTCGGTCAAACATTGAAATATGGTAGTTATAATTATTTTTGAAAAGAATATAACATTTTTAATGCTTTCCATATGTCTCTATAAAATGATTTTGTTTTCGATATATGTGTAACACCCCTTGCCCATATCCGTCGCCAGAATAAGGTACGAGGCATTACCAGAACTTACGGAACCAATTTCCATTTATTCGAATCAAGTACCATTTAATTATCGAAAATTATTATTACGTCCCTTAGATGGGCTTCTGAAGCCCAAATTATGCATCAGAACTAGACCGGAACCAAATCAAAATCACAGAAAATTTTTTGCAAAATCTCAAAATTATACTTACTCTAGCCATGCCAATAGCTAGGTTACAAACATCCGTTTCCATGTAAACATTGGTATTTTGTCTATACATCCCATTCTTTCAAAATAAGTCATTTTCATATACCAAATGATATGGGTTGATAGTGTGATAAGGCTCCGACTAATTTCTGACCTTCGAGCTCCCGAGCACTACAAAACTGGGAAAAAGAGAACGAGGTAAGTACATGGTGCTTAGTAAGTTCATGCAACAGGAACTATACTTACCATACTTAATCATTTAACAACACAAGCACACATCCAGTTCGCATAAACTATACCTATCACATACAAACTCAACTTTTGCATTAGTTAAGCAACATCATATAAATTCAATACAAAGATAAATGATTGATGAGCTCATCAATTCCATAATTTTCATGTTCTTCCATTTCTCATATTTATCCCGTTGAATTTCTTGGAATTTCGATGGATATTCAGTAGTACACTTTTGTGTACAATTCCAGGTCCGTTAATGCGTACACATATGGCTATACCCTTTTTCCAGAGAGCACCCTCTCGCGAACCTCATTTCTTATAGCGGGATTACTAGTCTAGGCTAAATCCCCTGTATCATATGCTCAAAGAGTATTGTCGGGATTACCAGTCCAGGCTAAATCCCTTGCAATGACAATTACTCTAATGAGCTTAATTTGGATTGCCCGTTCGGGCTAAATCCATTTCACACATATTCTTCGGGAGAGCTATATCATTAAGTTCACCCGTCTAGGCTAGATCCTTTGTACCGTCAATTCCCTTTTCAATGATCCATCGAAGTCCATTTCATTCAACCGAGATTTATTTCCCCTTTTTATTGAGAATTATCAATTTTTTCATTAAATATCATAGAATGAACATCCAAACCATATTCACATCAATAAACATACATTCCAAGCATTTAAGAATATAATTCAAGTTACACAAACTTACCCGTAATAGTTTGTAGTAGTTGTAGAGATTTTAGGGACTATTTGGGAACTTTTTCCTTCCCTCATTTATCTTCAATTTCTTAACCTATAATATAAAATTTTCCATTTATCAGCATCTAATTTTAATCTAATTTATTTCACAATTTATACCTCTCAATTTTTGAAATTGCATATTTACCCCAAATTTTACAGTTTTACAATGTAATGACCTAAAATTCACGGGCACCGGAAAAGCAAGTTATATGGCCTCCGTCTTAGTGAACCGAGTTCGTAAATAATTTATTAGGAATATTTGTGAGGCTAGTTATGTGTTTAATTAGGCTTTAATTAAGTGAATTTAGCTTAATTAAGAGAAATGTGGAAAAATGGCTAAATTGAATAAGGGATAAAAGTTTAATTATAGATTAATAGAAAAAAAGGAGGACCAAAATGGCAAATAAGCTATTCTTAATGGTTGTGGTGACAAAATATATGATAAATCTGAGATTTTTTCTTACATATTTACTCAATTAATTAATTAGTTAATTTTATTACTATTATTATTATTTTATTGAATTATAAATTATATTAAATATTATTATATTATGAAATAAATTGAAATATGACAAATGTAGGGTGATAAACGGTACATGTGTAACAGTGTGTATATACACACTTGTATTATAATTATTTATTTACTTAAAATTGAAGTTAAAAGATATTTATTAATAAAATAATTATAATATAAGATTTTTATAGGAAAAGAGAGGCCATTATGCATTATTTTCTGTTCTTTGAAAGCCTCTGCCGAATTCTCTTCACCAAATCTTCTTTTTCTTTTATTTTTGCCAAGCCGAAATACCTTGTGTTCTAGCCGAATCCTCCATCTTTATTCTTCCTTCTCTAATCCCTCCAAAAGCTGAAAGTTGTGAGATCATCATCTAGCCATAGCCGAATCTCTGAAGATTGAAGTGAAGGTGCAATCGATTTCTTCAAGTAAGGGTAAGATCTCATTCGGTTTCATCCTTTTTCTTTTAAGATTTGCCGAAATCTAGGACTAACCCCATTAATATCTTGTTGCCGAAACTTTGAAGAGATCTTTCGGGATTTACTAAGTGTCGACTACAAGGAAGGAGAAGTTCTTTTCTCGAAGGTAAACCATAGGCCACGTGTTCCCTAGTTATTCAGTGAGTTTCGGGATTTAAAATCCACAAGGTAAGCGTATGAAGTATTCGGCCAAGGCTTATTTTTGGTATTTAGAATTATTTCCTATTTATTCAAAAGCCAGAAACTGACCTAGTTAAATGATTTGGTGGATAGCCGATTTTTAAGGAAGGAATACTACAAATTTCGGGATTTGATTATTAATCAAATCGGCAAACAAGGTAAGTTTAAGTATACTAATCCTACTAGGATTTGGATTTATGGCCGAATGGCTTTTTAAAGTGATTAATCAAATGTAGGGATTAAGGATCTAAGCAGTAGATCAGATTTCGAGATCTCAAAGAATTTGCTAAGTGAATCAGGTGTGTACCCCACACTACTTCATAATACGTTTTATGGCATGTTTAATTAAAATATGTGACATTAAGAATATGAAAGTGGCTAAGGTATCATGTTATGGTACTAAGTACTCAGGTAACGTTTCCTACTCCTACTAGGAATATGAAAAATGTTATTAGTAACATGAGAATATGATAAGAATGTGAACTCGGCATATTTATGCATATTATTATTATTATATGGGGCATATGGGTTTGTTTGAAAGGGGAAGTGAATGTGGTGACCTAAGACCACGAACACGGTGACCTAAGACCGTGATATCTGAAAGTGGTGACCTAAGACCACAGTAATCTGGTGTGTAGCGGAAGGAGGGTCAACTTAGTAGTCCCCACGGTGTGACTGGCAGGTACGGGGGTGTGTAGCGGATGGACAATTAGGTTTGGGTTTGGGAATGCATCATAACTTGTATTCATTGTTCTAAATGTGTAACTCTTGTATGCCTAATTCTATTATGATTTAGTGTCGTGTACACATTGAGTTTGTTTGACTCACCCCGTTGTGGGACCATGTTTCAGGTGATGAGCAGTGATGGACCGGGACGGCAGAACTTGTGGTGGCCATGCTCAACATGAAGTATTTATTTTTATGGACTATTAGTTTTTAAGTACTTGAATTATTTGGAAATTATTTGATGTAATAAGGCCATAAGGCCCAAGTTGAATTTCTTTACTTCTTTTTTTTACTTGTAATTATTACGTTTATGAATTGTTATTGATTAACGGATCAAACAAATTTATTTTTTTTAAACCCTAAGTGTTTTGTCACCTTAAATAAATGGATTTCAATGTAAGATAAATTGGTTTTGGCACAAGCCCAACCCAAACCGATCTTTTTTTTTAAAGTTCACACAAGTTTTTCCTAAGTAACAAAAGAACTTTGAACCGGTTTACTTGAGGAACATACCAGATCCGGTCTGGGCTCGTGGGCCGGGTTTGGGGTGTTTCACTTTAGGACTCTTTTAGTTAAATTATAAATGTATGAATTATATATAAATTATGATGAAACATTATTGATGAGAATTATGAATTAAGGAAGTAAATTTTAATGGTGAGTTGAGGATTTTGCTTGAGGACAAGCAAAGGCTTAAGTGTGGGGATATTTGATAAACCATAATTTACACATATTTTAACCCCATGCTTGGCTTAATTTTGGATGATTTTCTATTGAATTTGATGAATTCGATGCTCCTAATCTCTTAATTTCACGTTTTATACTCAGGAGAGCTTAAGGAGTCGAAAAGAACGAGAAACGGGCCAAAAAGGGGCAAAATGGGCCTACACCAGAAATCACACGGCCTGAACTATTGACCACGGGCAGATCACGCGGCCGTGTGTGGCAAGCAGAATCGACCACGGCCGAAGGAGTCCACCACGGGCATGTTACACAGGCGTGTCCTTGCCAAAACTAGAATGAATTCTATTCAGAATAGGATACTTGTGGGCCAAGTAAGGCATCTCAAAGCCTATATAAACACCCTAGAGGGCAACCTAAAAGGAGACGTCGGGTAGAAGGTAGAAAATACTCCAAGACAGCCGTTGGGAACAGCTTAGGAGAAGGATCTCCATCAATACTGAAGATCTCCCATCAAGTTCTTTAGAAGTTTTTGGGTTTTCTTATGTTTTTTTTGTTTTCCTTATTTTAAGATGTTTCCCTCTATCAGTATGAACTAAATTCCCTTAATACCTAAGGGGATGAAACCTAAGACAAATCTTATTATTATTTGATTTATAAGATAAATACTTGTTCTTATTTTTAATTGTGAGTTCTTATTCTTGTTTTGATAATTCAGGTTATTGATTCAAAGTCGAATGTGCTTATTCAGTGGGAAAAAAGTCCGTGTTTAAGAGAAGATCAACACAATTAAGCGGAGTTGATTGCAACCCTAGAAATAGGGCGACGAAAATTTGCCGGATTAGAGTCAAATCTAATAAGGGGATCGATAGATCGAGTTAATGCGACAATAGGGGTTTTAATTAGAAAGAGATTTCAATTAACCAACCTAAAGTCAGTTTTTTTTAGTCTTGAAAGAGATATTAACATAAATCAGAGATTTCTACGAATTAAGTCAAGTGAATAAATCATATGAATCAAAAGTAATAAGTGAAGTCTAGGTGGATTCTTCCTTAGGTATTGCCTATCTCATATAAGTTGTCTAAAAGTATTTTCCCAATTCACTCTCTGTCACGTTCATAATAATTTAGTTAGTTAAATTAGTTAGTTATATTTAGATTAAAAAATAAATTCCCTTAATTATTAGGCTAGATAATAAAAAGATAGTTATTACTAGTACTCTTGGTCCTTGAGGATACGATATTCCGGACTCATCACAACTATACTACAGTTCGATAGATGCGCTTGTCTTTGTCAAAATAATAGTTAGTTTCGAGCCCATCAATTTTCGTCCTCGAAAATCTTACCAGTAAAGAGGTTCGGGTATTATTTTCTCATTGCCTCCTTTGGTTCCCATGTTTCTTCTTCAATCCCGTGCTTTTGCCATAGTATTTTTTACTAAATTTGTCTTGTTTTTTTATTTCCTTTGTCACCCGTGCCAAAATTTTGACTAGTTCTTCACTACAAGTCATATCAGGCTGAATTTCAACCTCTATTAGGGAAATAACATCTGATGGATCTGAGCGATACCTCCGTAGCATAGATACATGAAATACATTATGAATTCTGTCAAGATCTGGTGGTAAAGCTAACTGATAGACAACCGGTCCAATCCGTTCTATAATCTCATATGGCCCGATGAACCGTGGGCTCAATTTACCTTTTCGACCAAATCGGAGAACTTTCTTCCATGGTGATACTTTTAAGAATACCTTGTCACCGACTTGATATTCAATCTCTTTTCGTTTCAAGTCGGCATAGGATTTTTGACAATTAGAGTCTGCTTTCAAGTTATTCTGAATCACTTTTACTTTTTCTTCGATTTCTCGAATGAAATCAACCCTATATAGCTTTTTCTCACTAAGCTCTGTCTAATACAATGGAGTTCTACATTTTCTACCATACATAGCTTCATACGGAGCCATTTTAATACTGGACTGATAACTGTTTTTATACGTAAATTCAATCAAAGGCAAATACTTTTCCCAGTTACCTTTAAATTCTAGTACACAGCATCGAAGCATGTCCTCCAATACCTGAATTACTCGTTCAGATTGGCCATCTGTCTAATGATAAAAAGCAGTGCTGAAATACAACTGGGTACCAAGAGCTTCTTGTAACTTGTCCCAAAAATGAGACATAAATCGGGGATCTCTATCAGAGATAATGGAGATTGGCACTCCATGTAGCATGACAATCTCAGATATATACAATTTAGCCAATTTATCTAGAGAATAATCCATACGTACCGGGATAAAATGTGTTGATTTTGTTAATTGATCAACGATCACCCAAATAGCATCTTTCTTCTTCGGTGACAATGGTAATCCCGACACAAAATCCAAAGTAATTCTTTCTTATTTCCATTTCGGTGTAGTAATTGGCTGGAGTAGTCCCGAGGGTACCTGATGTTTTGCATTGACCTGTTGACATATCAGACATCTTGATACAAACTCAGAAATATCATGTTTCGTACCTGGCCACCAGTACATCTTCTTCAAATCATTATACATTTTATTACTTTCCAGATGTACGAACATAATACCACTATGTGCCTCATGTAAAATATTCTGTACAAGTTTTGAATTCTTCGGTACACATACTCTGCCTCTGAAGAATAAACAACCATCAATCCCAATCTGAAATTCTGAATCATTACCTGACTCACATTATACCCTTTTAGCCTGTAACATTTCATCATTTTTTGAGGTTCACATATTTGCTGTAGAAATGTCGGTTTAACTGTAACAGCTCGATTTAGGGGCTAGTTAGAATAGTGGTTGCGAGACCAAAAATCTGAGGTAGAAATATGTGTTTTATGGCTTTTATGAGGTCTATATCATGTTTGGATAATTGTGTGAAAATTTCATGAAGAATTTTTATAAATTAGTGAACAATTTGTCTATTAGGACTACATTGCAAAGATTGGAAAATATGATATTCTAGAAGATTTAAGTATGAAATAGCATTATAAAAATTATTAGAAGTCCTTATTTAGCAATTAGACTAATATATGTCAAGATGGACAAAAATAAACATGGGAAGGAAAAATATCAAGAAAGGGCCCTAAGGGTATTTTTGTCATTTGGTTAATAAAATAATTAAAAGGGAAAAAGAAGTAAAAAATTCATGTCCATCTTCTTCCTAAGTGCCGAAATTTTCAAGCTCTCCACAGCTAGGGTTTCTTCATCTTTCAAGCTTGATTGTAAGTACCTCCGAGCCTCATTTTTAATGTTCTTCGTATTTTTGAGATCCTCGTAGCTTGATTTAGCTATTTCTAGCTATATTTTGAGCTAGGTTTTATGTTCAAAAATTTACCCATGTATGAGATGCATGTATTTTGATGATTTATGGAAGAATATGAAAGTTTGATGCATGATAAACATATTTTTCTAAGTGATTTTCCTGAGAAATTCATGAAAAGGACTAAGTTGTAAAAGTCATGAAAATGGTCGTACATGAGTGAAGTAGTGGGAATTGGGGGCTGTTGTAGTTAAGAAATTGATTCGACTAGGCTTAAAATAGAAGAAAGATGGATAAAAATTATTTTACGATCCTAGGGGCAAAAGTGTAATTATGTGAAAGTTTAGGGGCAAAATTATAATTTTTCCAAACTATGATTCATGGGTTAATTTAGTCAATGTGAGTATTAAACAAGTGAAATTGTTATTATAGATCAAGAAACACGAAGCCCGAACCGAAATCGAGGCAAGAACAAGGTTGTGGACTAAATAAAATTCTATACGTATTTGAGTATCAAGGTAAGTTTGTGTGAAATTAAAACTACATAATGTTTCTTTTATATTTTTAATTGCTCGATATTATGAGAAATGAATATTATTTCTATGAAATTGACTAATGATGCCTCATTGAGAGTATGATGAAAATATGTTAAGTTGAAGTCCCGGTTGAACATTCGGAATAGTAAGGATACTAATGTCATCACATGAGATAAGGAAGGTCCCATATAAGACCATGTCTGGGACATGGTATCGGCACCAGATAAAAGAGGTCCCATATAAGAACATGTTCGGGACATGGCATCGGCACCGAATAAAGGAGGTCCCGTATAAGACCATGTCTGGGACATGGCCTCGGCACCAAAAGAGGATCTCGTGTAAGACCATGTTTGAGACATGGCATTAACATCTATATACGATCTCGTATAAGACCTTATTTGGGACATGGTATTGACATCGAGACATGAGATGCCATGTAAGACCATATCTGGGATATGGCATCGGCATCAAGATGTGATCCCATGTAAGGCCATATCTAGGATATGGCACTGGCATTGTGATACATGTATGATTAGATTAAGCATCCTTTGATATTCTGAGTAGTTCAACGGGCAAAGAGCTAAGTTTATGTACCAATGACAAAGAGCTAAGTCTATGTTTAAAGAGCATAAAAGTGCTAAAGTTATGTGATGAAGTGATACAGGTACCCATGAGTAACTTACGAGAAATGAATGCAAAATGTGATATGTAAATTGGTAAGAGTATGCATGAGTAAATTATGTTGATGTGTTGAGAAATTGTGTATTATTCAATGAGATGAATGGACGCTATTATAAGTCTTAATGTTGCTATTTATTTCATGCAAACTTACTAAGCTTTATGCTTACCCCTCTCTTTTCCCTTTTTCTTGTAGAATCGCCAAGCTAACTCAGGGATTGTAGGACGTCAGAGTTCGGATCACACTATTAACCATTCTTTTGGTATAGTAAAGTTGATTTATTTTGGGTATGGCATGTATAGGAACTTGGTCATTTTTTTAATGTCATATTGGTTAGCCAAAGTGTTTGCAATTAATGCCATTCAATTCATTTTGAAAATGACCATTGGGAATTGGCCAATACTTGTTAAGTTATATATATCCAATGAAGATGATATTCATGAAGTGCAAGTTCGTGTAATTGATCAAGTAAAATGTGGAGTGTATGCATGATGAATTAATGATCATTCATAGTGTATTATTGTCATGTTATGTGTTGCGTGTGGTGGTATAAGTGTGGTTATTTTTCAGGGTGGCAATTGGCTTGGTAAATAGCCTTATAATTGTCCACACGGGTAGAGACACGGGCGTGCGTCTAGGCCGTGTGTGACAGACGGTTAGCCCCATGGGTGTGTTGATAGGTCATGTGTCCCCTGCATCAAATTTGTGAGAATTCAATTTGTCACACAGGCCAGCACATGGGCATGTGACTAGGCTGTGTGCCCCTAAGCGTTTGCTGACGTCATAAAAAGAATATTAAGGTTTTCACACGCAGGTGAGGACACGGGTGTGTTTAGGCTGTGTGAGGGACACGGGCCATAGATATGGGTATGTGTCCGGCCATATGAAAACCCCTGTAGGTTCGTAATGAAAAATAAAATCCACACGAGCTAGGAACAGGGGTGTGGTGACCACACGGCCTACCTACACGGGTGTGTTCCATACCACATAGGCGTGTGGCCTTGTTTTAAGCAAAAATTTTCTAAGTGTGCAAAAGTTTCCGGTTTAATCCCGAACCATTCCATATGTATGTTTAGGGTCTCGTAGACCCATAATAGGGATGTTATGAATATTAATGAAAAGGTTTTAAGTTGGAACGAAATTTTATGGCCCGATGTTGTATGTTTGAGCAAGATAAGTTCGGTGATGCCTCATATCTGATTTCGACTTTGAATATGGGTAAGGGGTGTTAGATTTAGTGGTATCAGAGCTATGATTTAGTCGTTTCTCGGACTAACGTAGCGTATGCATGAGTATATCTATACATGCCATACATATGAGTATTTACATAATGATAGTGTGACGAGTCCTGACGATTTAAATTGTGTTTTCATATATTAAATGGATCCCCATAGAGCTGTGGCGGATGATGTAAAAAGTAATGCGCCGGCTCCCGCCGAAGGGACAGTGCCGAATGAAAATGAGAATAGACCAACAACTGTGAGTCAGAGAGGAGGAAAAGAGGCTAGGGAAGCCTTTCTCCACATGATGAATGCATGGTATATGGAGTTCGTTCGTACGAACCCGAATGCGCAACCCCCTCTACTCCCACCTATTCCTCAGCCTACCCCTGTAGCTCCCCAAGTAGTGGAAGTAGTAAGAAGAGAAAAACCTCCTGTTGATAGAATCCGAAAACAAGGAGCCGAGGAATTTCGAGCTAGTAAAGATGACGATCCGGAAAGGGCATAATTTTAGCTTGAAAATACCATCAGGGTATTTGATGAATTATCTTGCACACCTGAAGAGTGCATGAAATGTGCAGTGTCTCTCTTGAGAAATTCTGCTTATCAGTGGTGGAACACCCTTGTGTCGATTGTACCAAGGGAGAGAGTTAATTGGGAGTTTTTCCAAGAAGAATTTCGGAAGAAGTACATCAACCAAAGATTTATTGATCAGAAGAGAAAGGAATTCCTTGAGCCAAAGTAAGGTTGGATGACAGTAACCGAGTATGATTGTGAGTTCTTAAGGCTTAGCAAATACGCTCGAGAGTGTGTATCCACTGAAGCCATTATATGTAAAAGGTTTGAGGACAGATTAAATGAAGATATCCGATTGTTTGTTGGTGTCCTAGAATTAAAGGAATTTGTAGTGTTAATGGATCGAGATTGCAAAGTAGAGAAGTTGGTTAAAGAGAAAAGAAAAGCTGAAATTGAGTCTCGTGACTCAAGAAAGAGACAACTGAATAAGTCATTTCAGTCCTCATCCAAGGAGTCAAGAGACTTCCCTACCCGATCATCTACTTCAGCTGGGTTTTCGACTAGAAGTAAGGGTAAACAATACTTGGGGATTAAAGCTGAGACTACTTCAGTAGCTAGTGTTGGGAATGCTTGACCAAATACACTGGAATGTCCACAGTGTGGCAAACGTCACCCCGGTGAGTACCGAGCACATGAGAGATGCAACAGTTCAGTTTACACCCTAGTCGGAATAGTGGTTTCGTGTAACACCCCTTACCTGAGATCATTGACGGAGTTGAGCACGAGGCATTACTAGACTTAACTTACTAAATTAGGGCATAAAAATTGAAACTGTCCATCTGCGTCATGTTCACTAAATTGACTATAAATCGAGTTGTGAAACTCAAAATTTAGATCCGTAAATTTTCCCTGAAACTAGACTCATATATCTTCTTACAATAATTTTTCCAGAATTTTTTGGTAAGGGAAATTAGTACAGGTTATTAGTTAAAGTCTCCCCCGTTACACAGTTCGATAGTTCTGACCCCTCTGTACAAAAGATCAATTATCTCATAATATAAAGCTCTTTTGCCTACACCGTTTCTTTCATATACAAATAGACTCAATAAGGTTTAATTCTATATCTCATTCACACTATAATTCCATTTATACTATTTTTGGTGATTTTTCAAAATCACATCACGATTCTTTGTCCAAACTGTTCCCCATATAATTACATGATTTCTCTATAATAACTATCAACTAGGCATTACAAAACATCCAAAACATGCTCTTAATTAGCCATTTTAATAGCTAATTATTACCAAGCATTTACAATCCAATCTTAAGCCATATCATAAGATCATACACACAAAATGGCTAAGTCCCTATACATGCCATAACTTAAAACATTCGAGTCACAAAATACCAATATAATCCTTTGATAGTGTGTAACGATCTCCGACGTCCTTTCGATCCCTGAGTTGGCTTGTAATACTATAAAAGAGAAAAAAGAATGGGAGTAAGCATTAAGCTTAGTAAGTTTGCATGTAAATAAATAACAACATTCATAATAAATTATTTTATTCTTTTCTTATCAAGATCACTTAAGATTTTAACTCAATGTACTTAAAATATCATTTTTACCTGTATCTTTTAACATGAACTTGTCTTACCTTTCCTTTGGTATACTCTTTGAATTTTCCCGTTGAACCACTTGGAATACTAAGGATATGCGGGTACCTTTCCTTATGAAACTTAACCATTGCCATGTCTTGACATGGTCTTACGTGGTATCCTTGCCTTATGAACTCACCAATGCCATGCCTTTGCATGGTCTTACATGGGACCTTTGCCTTATAGAAACTTATCAATGCCATGTCTTGACATGGTCTTACATGATTTCCTTAAACCCTAATGTCATGACATTTGTATCCTACACATTCCTAAGGTTCAACCGGAACTTTCTGAGATAGCTTTTCCGTCAATTCATACTTGAGTCTTTGAATGATAAATTTATAAAATAAATATGTAAATGCTGGAATTTAATAGTATTAAATGTAAAATAATAGAATATTGCATTTATTTACCGCAAACTTACCTCGAAACAAAATATGATAAACTATATCGATTTAGTCCACTATCTTTTTCTTTCCCCGATCTAACTCCGGATTTTGTTCTTCTTGATCTATAATAGCAAATTTAGCTTATTTAATACTCACATTTACCAAAACAGTCCTTAACTCTAACTTTGGCAAAATTATGATTTTGCCCCTAAACTTTTACATATTCACACATTTTCCCCAAAGCTCAGAAATTAAACTTTATCCCTTATTCTTATGTTTTATGACATGCTGATCATTTTTGTAACACCCCAAACCCGGCCTAGACGTTACGACCGGATCTGGCATGTCACATGAAAGGAATGTCTAAAAACTGTACGTTCGTTAAAAAGTTTGTATTCTTTATATTTATTGTGAAAAAAAATCGAGTTTAAGTAATTTTGAATAAGAAACAATTTATTAACATTTTAGGAAAATCCAGAATTAAAATTCCATCAATAATAAGCAGGAACCAAATTAAAAGCTAAAATCAAATAAAATACCATAGGCCTTATTACATAATAGAATCCCAATATAATAAGTTCAAAATAAGGCAATGTAGTTTACAGAAGAAGTAGTAAGGCATGGCCACCTCAAGTCCACCTCAGCTCCCAAATCCGCAATCTAACGATTACCTGTAAAATTAAGCAAAGGGGGTGAGTCATCGAGACTCAGTGTGTAAATCCCCAAAAATGCAATTTGGGCCTTAAGCCCACAGAATGAAGCATATTTAAACATGTATGCAATGCAGCCCAGCCCAACCTAGTTTTCCATCCTCTACACACCACCCGTACCAGCCAATCACACCGTGGGGATTACTAAATCGAGCCTCCATCCGCTACACACCCTCGAAGGCAGTCGCTGCAGTCAACTGCACATTGTCCTTATAATTGTGGCATAGCCACCAGATAATGTGACAGAGTCACCGGATTCATAATATTGTGACATGAGTCACCAGATACATAATATTGTGACATAAGTCACCGGATTAATGTGGTAAAACCACCGGAACACTTCCCCTTATCATTATCATATCCCAAAGCCCATGCAGCATGACATAATAATCCGTGTATGCAGTATGTTATGTATGCAAAACATATATCAAATATAACATATGAATTACCATCATAATCAAATAACAAATTGCATCAAAAACAAGCTAATCAACCTCTAAGGGTATAATTGTAATTTTACCTACCAAGGGTATTTCGTAATTTACCTTTCAGGGGTACTTTGGTAATTTATCCTGTCGAGGGTATTTCAGTAATTTTGCACCTGCAATGGCCTTTTTGAAGGCCTAATGTCGCCTCGAGCAACTGAACTACTATTTTCGGTCTTTGCCGGACTATTGGGCCTAAAACCCGATTTCGGCCCATTCGGGCCCACACGCTCGTGTGGCCCATCTAGCACTCAATCTAGCCACGTATATGAGATTCACCTAGTCTAGTTCAATATATACTAAGCAATCATACAATTTACTCATATGGGCCCACGGGCCCATTGGGCCCACTTTGGCCCATCGCGGCCCAAGCAGCCTCAACCCACAAGATTACTAATGGTGGCCTCAACTATCACGTCGAAGCCCCACACGTGCGCTCGCACGCTCGTGTGGATACTATTGCCGTGACCGGCACTTCGGCATTTTCCGCTCTACAACTAGAGTAGAGAGAGTTACACACACCTGATAGGAATCTGGTGCTAAACCGCGCTGCGACCACTCCTGTGCCCAAACGCCCACCAAGGCATGTTAACTCTCCTCCTGGCATGCTCTTTATATAGCTAGCTCTTCACCTTCATTCTTTGTGTTTTCCGATGCGGGATCCCTTCCTCAGTAGAGTTTAAATTCAACTGAAACTCTTATCGTCCAATCCGCAAAATAAATACTCCCTTGCTTCTCATGAGATTCGAACCTAGGCTCCCTTATAGCATAATCCACGTCGCTAACCACTTGGCCACAAGCTCCTCTTGTGTCTTAAACCATGCGCAACTAAATTTGAATCTATAGCCAAATACTAAAGTCTATTTAAAAAGAAAACTAAAATGCAAAAGCCAAGACTTGAACCTTGGACCTCCTTCCTTCCTTGTGGTGTCACTCCCTTGCCTCTTATGTGGCGTCACTTTGCCACTACACCACACACTCCACTTGTGTCCTTTTCCTCCCTATTTTATTTTTAAGGCCTACCTGCCAATTTTCAGGGTTTTTTCCACCTAAAACCAAAATTTCCCCAAAGACAATATTTGATCCCGGGACTTCATAGAAGCCCTCTAACCTTCCAAAATCACTTATCCAATAGGTCTAACATGCACTAAAGTCATTCTCTAAATTTTTTTTTTACACTATAACGCTTAAGGCAATCGGGCTCAATTCTGCTAGGCCCAATTTCAGGATGTTACAATTTTTCCCTTCTATGACAACATCAAATTCTCACTCTAACATGTACTTATGAACATTAGGTATTTTTACCGATTAAGCCGTTTTACTCGTTTTTACTTAAAATCACTTAGCAAAAGTTGTTTAACATAATTTCAGACTTCATATTCTATCATAAAACATCAAAATAAACACATTTCACCTATGGGTATTTTTCCAAATATGAACCCTAGCATGAATTATTGGTAGAATAAGCTAAATCGAGCTACCGGGGCTTCAAAAATGTAAAGAACATTAAAAATGGGGCTTGGAATCACTTACTATGGAGCTTGGAAGCTTGAAACAAACCCTAGCTATGGTGAACCCTTGAAAATTTGGCCTAATGAAGAAGATGAGCATATTTTTCCATCTTTTTCGCTTTTAATATCTTTTTATTACCAAATGACTAAATTACCCTTCATTAAAAACTTTGGTTCTTTCTACCTATATATGTCCATTTTTGTCCATGAAAGCCTAATGGTATAATTACCATTTAAGGGCCTCTACTTCAATTATGCTGTTCAATTAAATCATTTAACATCTAAAACTCATATTTATCAACTTTTGCAATTAAGTCCTAATAGGCAAATTAAACATGCAATTCATGAAATTTTCTATCGATATTCAAACACATGGATCTAATCACTCGATAAATTATAATAATTAATCGTAATAAACTTTTCTATCTCGAATTCATGGTTTTGCAACCACTGTTCTGTTTAGGCCATATTTTGGGATGTTACATTTCGGGACCACAAATTCGAGTCCGTATAATATGTTAATATTATTTTCTGTGTCTTTGATAAGTGGTTAAACATGTGGTAAAGTTTCGTATGTTAATTCGTCCGTCTGTGTGTTTAATTTGACAAAAGGATTAAATTGCATTAAATGTGAAAGTTGCTTGCTATTTGTTAAAGTACCAATGTGTTGTGGCTTTGTAAAGGTGAAGGCCTTATGAAGCAAATAGACCACTATTTAGTTGGTAGATGAACAAAAGACAAATATGCCCTTATTATATGTTTGTTTTGATTATTAATTGAATGGATACTTTAGTAAATGGATTAATAATATATTATTAATAAAACAAATGAAAAAGCTAGTGGATGTGTTCATCCATTCTAGCCGAAAATACCAAAGAAAAGAGAAAGAAATATGAAGCTAGGATTCGGCTATAAAACTTTTTGATTAAGGTATTTTTTTGCGTCGGTTTTCGATAATTTTTACGTTTTTGCAATCGTTGCTTTGTCTACTATCAAGCCCATGTCCCAATTTGATGAATTGATGTTGTTCATGAAATGTGCCATTGATGATATGTTGAGGTTTGTGATGATTTGTGGTATTAAATGAAAGATTTGAGCTAGATGAACATACATTGTTCTTGAATTTTGATGAATTTAGCTAATTAGGGCTAAATTGAGAATATTATTTTTGAGGACTAAATTACAAATTTGATGGAAAATATGGGCTTGTATGATATATATATATATACAATCGGCTAAGCATGAGTGTGGGTTGATTTCGTGAATTTGGTGTTTTGAGAAAAATGGACTAAATTGATAAATTGTGCAATTATGAGGGTTAAATTGTAAATAGCCCTAAATGTGTGTATTCGGATTGAATTGAATGAGTTAGTGAATAAAATGGTTAATTCTGAATATGTTTAGCTCAAGAACCGAGGAAAATGGACTTAGATCAC
Source organism: Gossypium bickii (assembly GCA_025503065.1). Lineage (NCBI taxonomy): Eukaryota > Viridiplantae > Streptophyta > Magnoliopsida > Malvales > Malvaceae > Gossypium > Gossypium bickii. The sequence continues at coordinate 24,476,274 of CP106714.1, read as the reverse complement.
GGGAAAGCAAAATTAAACGAGTAGCCGTTTCTGTTTCAACTAAATCGAATCTGAGGTAAGTCGTTATGCAAATAAACATATTAGTAATGAACTATGTGCATTCCTATGACTATTGCTATAGATGAATGGTTACGATATGATCTGTATATGAATTCCGAGATAAGATCGACATAGTGACAATGTTCGAGAAGTCCCGTATGAACATAGGAATAGATAGGATTAGCTATGTCATGACATAGGTATCTGTTCTGTTTTATCACGTAAGACCACGTCTGGGACGTTGGCATCGATATGAGCTTTACGTGTAAAACCATGTCTGGGACATCGGCATTGCATTGATTTGTGTAGGACCCTGTCAGGGACAGTGGCATCGATATCTGAGTGCATATAAGACATCGTCTGGGACGTTGGCATTGTACGACTATTTCGAGCTTTCTGAGTATCCTACTAGATTCCTAACGGTTCAACGGGCAAGTCTGTGATACGAATTGAAATTCCGAGCTAAGAACAAATAAGCCAATGTATGTTCGTTTCAGGTACGTTTCATATGTACACTAAATGTGTATAAAAAGGTAAGTACCTAAGTGATTTTTGATTTGAGGAAATGTACAATTGAATATGAGAATGTGAATGAGATACAAGAATAGTTCTGTAAAAGATTTGTGTATACATGTGATTCTTGAAGTGATGAATGTGGAAAATATGGCCAAGGATATGGTTTAATGCATATATATGAGAAATTCACTATGAATAGGAATTTTGCCAATGTTTCTATGTGCTTAAATGTTTTACATGTTAAGTTTATTTGTATTATGACTTACTATGCTTTTGGAAAGCTTACTCTGTGTGTGTAATTTCTTGTTTTTTTTAGGTGGTCAAAGCTACTGAAGGCTTGGGACTGTCAAGGATCGTCATCACACTATTTAACTTGTTTTTGGTACATTTTGGAAATATACTTTGCTAGATATGGCATGTATAGGCTAGTCTTTTGTATTTGTAAATGAAGTGAATTTAGCCATGTGATTTGGCTAGTTATGTGTTGATATTATGTTTTAATGAATGTGTTAGATGAAGTATACTTTGGTATGGTTGAAGTACATGAATTGGTCAAGATTTTGGGTAAGTATTAGGATGAATTATGCTTATATTATCTATGTTTTAGCCTTGTAATTTGGCATAGTTAAAATTGGTATTGAATGTATTGATAGAATGGTTGTTTTGGTGTGTTATTGGTTGATAAATATGCATGAGAGGTGTTGGTATGTTGCTTGTAGGTAAGACCCAAGTGGGTGGCATTTTGGCCTTGAAAATGGCCTATAATGTCACATGGTCCGGCACATGGGCGTGCCTAGTGACCGTCGGCTAAGTATATAGCTAGCACAAGAGTACACGACCTTGGCACACGGACGTGCCTGCTGGCTAGTATCCGTGTGACTTTTGACAGGATTGACCACGGCTTGAGTACACGGGCGTGCTTAGTAGTCGTGGAAGATAAGTCAGTTTTGACCACGGGGAGGACACACGGGGGTGTCTAGCAGCCGTGGGAGGCACATGCCCTGCCCACACGGGCGTGTAACCCCTGAAACATAGAAAAGTTTTAAATTTTTGAGAATGTCTGTATATGTTTCGGTTTAGTCCCAACCCGATTTATAAGAATTTTTTAGGTCTCGTTGATCGAAATAAGGGACGCTATGAACGTTTTCGGTGTGATACTTGATAAATTGCTTGATTTAGTTTCCGATCTATCTGGTAACACTCTTAAACCAATCCGGTGACAGACTTGGGATAGGGGTTTACAAGAGAGCCTGTTTTAAGTGTGGTTCCCAAGATCATTTTATTAGATAATGCCCCGAGATGGTTGAAAAAGAGAAAATTCAGAGTACAAGATCTCGAAGTACTACTAGAGGGAAACAACAGAGAAACCTGGGAAATGGAACGAGTAGTAAGAGTACACCCAAAGAGCAGACTGCAAGATCTGAGGGTAGAGCGCCTGCGAGGACTTATACCATTCGCGCTCGCGAAGAGGCGTCATCCCCTGATGTAATTACTTGTACATTTTCTCTCTATGATACTAATGTTGTTGCGTTAATTTATCTAGGATCTACCCACTCATATATTTGCATGAAATTAGTATCTAGTATGAGCATGCCTGTAGAGTATACAGAATTCGTGATAAAAGTGTCCAGTCCCTTAGACAAATGTGTATTAGTTGATAAGGTATGCAAAGATTGCCCATTGATGATTTGAGGTCATTATTTTAAGGCAAATCTCATGTTATTGCCATTTGATGAATTCAATATAATTCTTGGTATGGACTGGTTAACCGCTCATGATGTGATAGTAAATTGTGGAAAGAAATATATTGAATTTAGATGTGAAAACGGGGACACCCTTCGTGTTGAATCAGATAAACAGGACAGATCGCTTGTAGTGATCTCTCATATGTCTGCCCAGAAATATGTAAGAAAGGGATACGAAGCTTATCTTGCCTTTGTGATGAATGCCAAAGAAATTGAGCTAAGAATTGAATCAGTGTCGATAGTGTGTGAATATCAAAATGTATTCCCATAATAATTGCCAGGGTTACCCCCGGTTAGAGAGGTTGAGTTTGGCATTGAGTTAGCCCCTATTACTGCACCTATATCAATTGCCCCATACAAAATGGCTCCAATTGAGTTGAAAGAATTGAAGGTGAAGTTACAAGAGTTGACAGACAAAGGCTTTGCACGACCGAGTTATTCTCCGTGGGGTGCTCCAGTATTATTTGTGAAAAAGAAAAATGGTTCCACGAGATTATGCATAGATTATCGGTAGCTTAATAAGGTAACCGTGAAGAACAAGTACCCATTGACAATGATCGATGATTTGTTTGATCAATTGAAGGGAGTCACTGTGTTTTTCAAGATAGATTTGAGGTCGGGATATTACCAGTTGAGGGTCAATGACTCAGATGTGTCGAAAGCCGCATTTCAGACAAGGTATGGGCACTGTGAATTTTTAGTCATGCCTTTCGGTTTAACAAATGCCCTTTCTGTATTTAGGGATTTAATGAAACGCATTTTTCGGCCATATTTGGATAAATTCATTTTAGTCTTCATTGATGATATAATGATTTATTCTTGTGATGAGGATAAGCATGCTGAGCACTTGAAGATGGTTTTACAAATTTTGCGAGATAGTCAGTTATATGCCAAGTTTAGCAAAAGTGAATTTTGGCTCAAAGAAGTTGGATTTTTGGGGCATATTGTCCCCGGAGATGGAATCCGAGTTGACCCGAGCAAGATTTCAGCTATTGTTGATTGGAAACCGCCAAGAAATGTATCAGAGGTTAGAAGTTTTCTGGGCCTAGCTGGCTATTACAGATGATTTGTCAAGGGATTTTCCATGATAGCTACACAGATGACGAGGTTGTTGTAGAAAGATGTAAAGTTTGAATGGATAGAAAATTGCCAACAGAGTTTCGAGAAACTAAAGGCATTGTTGATTGAGGCTCCAGTTCTAGTGCAATCTGAATTGGGAAATGAATTTGTTGTTTATAGTGAGGCATCCTTGAATGGATTGGGCTGTGTGCTTATGCAAAAAGGCAAAGTGATGGCATATGCCTCTAAACAGTTAAACCCTGCACGAAAAGAATTACCCGACACAAAATATAGAGTTAGCTACCATTTTGTTTGCATTGAAGATCTGGAGACACCATTTGTATGGTGAAAAATGTCGGATATTCACTGATCATAAAAACCTAAAATACTTGATGACTCAAAAGGAATTGAATTTAAGGCAACAAAGATGGTTAGAGCTAATAAAGGACTATGAGCTAGTGATTGACTACCACCTGGTAAAGGCGAATGTAGTCACTAGTAGAAAATCCTTGTTTGCATTGAGGGCTATGAATACACGGGTGACTTTTTTAGATGATGGTTCTATTCTAGCTGAGTCGAGGGCTAGACAAATGTTTCTCCAAGAGATTTGTGAAGCTCAGAAAGGTAATATCGATTTGAAAGTCAAAAGAGTTCAGTGTGAGTCGGGTGTTGAGTCTGACTTTTGAAATAATTTTGATAGATGTTTGATGTTTCGAGATAGAGTTTGTGTACCGAGAGATGATGCACGAGGCACATAGCAGATGTCTATTTGTAATCCAGGCAGCACAAAAATGTATAATGATTTGAAGAAATGGTATTGGTGGTCGATTATGAAGAAAGATGTTTCTGAGTTTGTATCTAAATGCTTGATTTGTCTGCAAGTGAAGGCTGAACACCAAGTACCTTTAGGTTTACTTCAGCCTATTATGGTTCCCGAATGGAAATGAGACCGTTTTACTATGGACTTTGTGACGGGTTTGCCGTTACCACCGAGCAAGAAAGATACCGTATGGGTTGTGGTAGATAGACTTATGAAGTCGGCTCATTTCATACCTGTACGCGTTGATTATTCACTTGATAAGTTGGCAGACTTGTATGTTTTAGAGATTGTAAGACTACATGGAGTGCCTTTGTCGATTATATCAGATAGAGATCCGAGATTCTCATCCCGATTTTGGAAAAAGTTGCAAGAAGCTTTGGGCACAAAGTTGAGTTTTAGTACAAATTTTCACCCAAAAACTGACGGACAGTCGGAGAGATTAATATAGATACTTGAGGATATGCTCCGGTGTTGTGTTCTTGAGTTTCAGGGTAGCTGGGAAAAGTATTTATCATTGGTAGAGTTTGCATACAATAACAGTTTTCAGTCGAGTTTGAGAATGGCAGCTTATGAGGGATTGTATGGGCGAAAGTGTTGAATGCCTTTGTATTGGACTGAACTCAGAGAAAATCAGATTCACGGGGTCGATTTGGTTAGAGAAACTGAAGAGAAGGTAAAAACAATTCGTGATTTTTTAAAAGCTACTTCGGATAGACAAAAGTCCTACTCAGACTTGAAACGGAAAGAGATCGAATTTCAAGTTAATGATAAGGTGTTCTTGAAAGTGTCACCATGGAAGAAAGTTTTCAGATTTGGCCGAAAAGGCAAATTGAGTCCGCGTTTTATCAAATTGTATGAGATCACCGATAGGATAGGGCTGGTAGCCTATCGATTGGCTTTTCAGTCCAAATTGGAAAAGATTCATGATGTGTTTCACGTGTCTATGTTGTGACGTTACCGATCAGATCCTTCGCATGTGATTACACCGACAGAGGTTGAAATTCAACCCAACATGACTTATGATGAAGAACCGGTTAAGATTTTGGCACGAGAAGTCAAACAATTAAGAAACAAAAGTATAGCCCTTGTGAAAGTGCTATGGCAAAGATATGGGGTAGAAGAGGCTACATGGAAGCCCGAGGAGACTATGAGAAACCAATACCCAAACCTTTTTACTGGTAAGATTTTCGGGAACGCCCTAAGGGGGTGGAGAATTGTAACAGCCTGATTTAGGGGCTAGTTGAAATAGTGGTTGCGAGACCACAAATTTGAGGTAGAAATATGTGTTTTACGGCTATTATGAGGTCTATAGCATGTTTGCATATTTGTGTGAAAATTTCATGAAGAAATTTTATAAAGTAGTGAAAAATTTGTCTATTAGGACTAAATTGCAAAGATTGGAAAATATGAGATTCTAGAAGATTTAAGTATGAAATAGCGTTATAAAAATTATTAGAAGTCCTTATTTAGCAATTAGACTAATATATGTCAAGATGGACAAAAATAGACATGGGAAGAAAAAATCTCAAGAAAGGGCCTTAAGGGCATTTTTGTCATTTGGTTAATAAAATAATTAAAAGGGAAAAAAGAAGTCAAAATTCATGCCCATCTTCTTCCTAAGTGTCGAACTTTTCAAGCTCTTCATAGCTAGGGTTTCTTCATCTTTCAAGCTTGATTGTAAGTACCTCATAGCCCCGTTTTTAATTTTCTTCGTATTTTTGAGATCCTTGTAGCTCGATTTAGCTATTTCTAGCTATATTTTGAGCTAGGATTTATGTTCAAAAATTTACCCATGTATGACATGCATGTATTTGATGATTTATGGAAGAATATGAAAGTTTGATGCATGATAAACATATTTTTATCTACACGACCACCAAACATACCCATGTGCCATGGCCGTGTGAAATTAAGCTAGCTACTGGCTTGGTCACGCGGCCACCAGGCACGCCCATGTGCCATGGCCATGTAACCTACCCAGGCACACTTCGAAGTGGCCCTTGAGCTACACGGTAGAGACACATGCCCGTGTCCCTTGGCCGTGTATGCAAAATAGGCCATTTGCAAGGCCAAAATGCCACCCACACTTGGGTCATACCTACAAGCATATACAAGCCTATTTCCACACACAATTGGCAACCAAATACATGTCAAATGATCAACCAATTCAATCTCATTTCTATTCATACCAATTTGTATACTAATTTGCACAACTAGTTCCCATATATAACCATACCTATAATCACTTTATTGATCACACATATGTGCTCATATAGCACCAATTTGCTTACCCCAATTTTGTCCATTTCATAGACATATAATCATACCAAAACCAACATCTTATTCCATAATTACTCATGCATATTACCAACATTTTTCTAGCCACATCACATGGCTATTTACAACTCACACATATACCAAAATGACTAGCCTGTACATGCCATATTTAGCTATATACATATTTTCAAAATACCAGAACAAGTTGGAGTAGTGTGATGACGATCCTCGACGGTCCTCGAGCTTTCAGTAGCTTTGACGATCTATAAAACAGAGCAAACACACACAAAGTAAGCTTTCAAAAGCTTAGTAAGCCATATAAAAATAAATTTAGCATAAAATGCACATAACCATATTGATACAATGATATTAATTTTACCCATTACAAATTTCATCACATATTCTTTGGCTCATTTACTTAGCAATAACTAGCCACATTCTTCAATTCAACTATCACATATACACATAGCTCATTCGAGCATATATTCACATATTATCTCATCATTTCAATACACATATTCACCTTGGTAAGTTCATATGGACACTTACCTTTCATACACACATAGTGTACTTTTCAAACATACCTGATACGAATATACAATTCATATAGTCGTTCGTTTCTCGGACTTACCTTTCATACACACATAGTTGTACAATGCCAACGTCCTAGACGAGGTCTTACATGTACTCAAATATCGATGCCACTGTCCCAGACAGTGTCTTACACGAATCACATACAATGCCAATGTCCCAGACATGGTCTTACATGTAAATCTCATATCAATGTCAACGTCCCAGATGTGGTCTTACACGAATCTCGAATCAACGCCAATGTCCCAGACGTGGTCTTACATGATATCACGTAACAGACACCTATGTCATGACATATGCATTCTTATCTATTCCTAGGCTCATACGGGACTTCTCGGACTTTAACAACTTGTCGACTTATCCGCAAACTTAGATTTCACATTCATTCCATCTCAATGGAAATTCATAGAAATTTACATTTCATATATAAACAAATAATTCAATTCAAATACATTTATTTGTATATCGACTTACCTTAAGTTCGGTTTAACGGAAACGGATACGGCTACTAGATTACTTTCGATTTCCCACGATCTAAGTTCATTTTCTTCGGTTCTTGATCTATACATATTTAAATTTAACCATTTTATTCATTAATCCATCCAATTCAATCCAAATACACATATTTAGGGCAATTTGCAAATTAGTCCTCACATTTTCACATTTAGACATTTTAGTCCCTATTTCACAAAACATCAAATATACAAAATTTATTCGCACACATGCATAGCCCAAATTCCCTAGGGACCATACAAGTCCATATTTTTCATCAAATTCACCATTTAGTCCCCCAATATATTATTTTCACAATTTAGCCCTAATTAGCTAAACTCACCAAAAATTCAAGAACAAAACATGTTCATTAAACACATATCTTTCATTTAACACCAATATTCATCACAAAGCTCACCATTTCATCAATGGCACATCTCATAAACATCATAAATTCTTCAAATTACAACATGGGCTTGATAATAGACTAAGCAACAATCTTAAAAACATAAAAATCATCAAAAACCAAAGTCAAAACATACCTTAATTTGACCACAAGCTAGCCGAATATTTGAAGAATTCAAACCCTTTCTTTTTCTTTTTCTTTTTGATTTTCGGTGGTGAAACATAAAAGATGATAACATTTTAGCCTTGGTTTTGTTTAATAATCTTTTATTTATCAATTTACTATTTTAGCCCTTTTAATAAACATATTATAACATATAATTCAAGGCCATTATTGACTATTAACCAACCACTATCTTATAAATGGTTTAATTGCCTCATAAGGCCACAACATTTAAAAGCCATAACATATAGGTGCTTTAACAAATAATAATAGTAATTATAATATTAAAATTTATTATTTTACTAATGCGATAATAAAAACAAGTAAACAAAAAAAATTAAATTAATAATAAAAAATAAAAAATAACAAAAAGGACAAAATTAAACTTAAAATAAAAGTTTGGGGCAAATTTGAAAATAAATAAAAGAGGAAAGGACCAAATCGAGTGGGTGAATAACAAGGAGGGACTAAAGGGGAAAATATCCTCGCCATCCAAAACGCAACATTTTACATGGGGCTAAAATGAAATCAAGACAAAATTTTAGGGCGAAATTAAAAAACAAAGAAAACATAATAGGATTTAATCGCAAAGCGCAACAAAAGCGGAGGGACCGCGCGCATAAATATCCCATTCTAGGCAAAACACGCGGATCCTGAGGAAGCGGGTCGGATCACGCGCTGGTGGCCTTGAAACGACACCATTTTGGCACCTGAAACCCATTCCCAAAACAACGTCATACGGGCTATGCTATAAATGTTAAAAATTTGACCAAAAAATTACTCTTCCGGCTAAAAAAAAAATAGATTTCTTTTCTCTTCTTCTCTCTGGGCATCAACCCAGAATCCGGCCATGCTCCGGAGAGTCCCCACCGTGGCTCTGCCGATGTCGACCACCGTGCACGACGGCCAGAACTCCAAAAGGTGAGTTTTTTTTTTTCCTTTTTTTATACTATGTCTTACTATATGTATATAGTATAAAACTATTTATATCTATATACATAACAATTGCAAAGAGAGTGAAGAAAAAAGAAAGAAAGAAAAGAAAAATAAAGAAAATGAAATGAGAAGAACCTTTGCACGAGTATTACTTCATTTTTTTCGTATTGATTGTCTGTTTAGAAAAAAAACAAAGGATTCCCGTCTGGTTTTATAGCTGAAAAATGTAAAAAATACATTCATATTTTTGTTATTTCTCTGCTGTCGTTTGTTTGCTTGTCCTTCTTTTGTCTTTTCTTGCAAGTACGAAGGCCGTACGTGGTGCGGCACGCGAAGGTATAGAGGGAGCGGACATGGAGTTGGAGGTGGCGGCTGAAGGCTTGTTGCTAGAGTTTTTTGCTTTTCTGATTTGTTTAGGTTATGGGCTTGAATTTGGGCTTTAGGGTTTTTGTTATTGGGTTTGGGTCTTTGGTTGTAAAAAGGACTCGTTAATTTTGGATTCTATTTGTTTTTTTATTTGCTATTGGGCCCCGGGCATGTAACGTTCGGGATTTTAGGCTTATGCATAATTGTTTTTATGAATTTTGGGAACCCTAGAATATAGGAGAATGATTTAGAAAATATCGTATTTTAAGTTTCAAAAAGGGAGCTAAGCTTGATAGGGCCTTAAGAGAAAACGTAAGGGAAGTATGACACAGAAATGGGCTTGGTTAAGTGGCTTGGAGGCGCCACTTAAGGCCTCTGTAAATGATGCCACAAACAGGTGCAAATGGGCCAAGGTTCGAGTCACATGGGAAGCTAAATAAAAGCTTTTATTTTGCGGCAACAAGGAGCAGAGGTGGACGGCATGGGGAGTGTAACATCCTGGAAATGGGCCTATGCATTTTTGATTTAATTATATGATATGTGTTATGAATGTATGGTGAACATTTTTGGAAACTTGGAAGTGTAAGGAAATGCTTCAGAAATGTTAAGTTTCAAAAGAGGAAAGTAAACATTTTTGAAAACTTGGAAATGTAAGGAAATGACTTGGAAATGTAAGGAAATGTCTTGTCTTGGAAATGTAAGGAAATGACTTGGGAATGTAAGGAAATGTCTTGTCTTGGAAATGTAAAGAAATGAATTGGAAATGTAAGGAAATGTCTTGTCTTGGAAATGTAAGGAAATGTCTTGGAAATGTAAGGAAATGTCTTGGAAATGTAAGGAAATGTCTTAGAAATGTAAGGAAATGCTTAAGAAATGTTAAGTTTAAAGTTTAAAAGAGGGACATGAAGCAAGATGGTCTTAAGAGGAAATGTAGGGAAAACATGACACACAAATGAGCTTGGAAAAGTGGCTTGGAGGCACCACTTAGAGCTTTGGAAATGACGCCACATGCTAGGGGGAAGGACTTGTGTTCGAGTCGCGTGGAGAGCAAAATTTTAAAGCCTTTATTTTGCTAAGTGGCGTCAATAAGAGGGAATAGGGGACGGCACATGGCTAAATTTTAGGAGTTTTATCCCTTTTATTTTATTTAAGGATAAAAGATGATAAATGAGAAATTATTCTTTACTTAGGAAAATAAGGGAGAAGTGATGGCCAAGGGACTTTGAGTTTAATAATTTCGGCTAAGTAAGGATAGTTGCTGAATTATCTTTTATTTTAGGTGATAATTAAAGAGATAAAGCTATCAAAATAGAAGAGTGATGGCCAAGTAAGGGATTCTAAGTTAGTAATTTCGGCTACTAAAGGAAATGAGGGCCACTCATTCTTTCTTTCAACTCTCTCTCTGCTGAATTCTCTCTAGCAAATAACTCCTCTCTTCTCTTTTATTTTTGCCAAGCCGAAATACCTTGTGCTCTAGCCGAATCCTCCATCTTTATTCTTCTTTCTCTTTTCTTTCTTTATACCAATCAAAAAGCCGAAATCAAGATCCTTCTAGCCTACATAGTCGAATATTGTTAAAGGTTCAAGCAAGGATTGCCGGTTCCTAAAGTAAGGGTAAGATCTCAGTCGGTTTCATCCTTTTTCTTTTAAGATTTGCCGAAATCTAGGACTAACCCCATTAATATCTTGTTGCCGAAACTTTGAAGAGATCTTTCGGGATTTACTAAGTGTCGACTACGAGGAAGGAGAAGTTCTTTTCCCGAAGGTACACCAGAGGCCGCGTGTTCCCTAGTTATTCGGTGAGTTTCGGGATTTAAAATCCACAAGGTAAGTGTCTATAGCATTCGGCCAAGGGCCATCTATGATGATTTAATGTTAGAATCAAATCTAACATATGTATATAGGTATTTCGACAGATAATTAAGACAAGGGATACTTTCGAGATTTGAAATCGCAAGCATTGGCCGATTGAAGGGAGGAGTAGCACAAAGTTTTCGGGATTTGATTTATAGTGAAATCGGCACCAAAGGAGTTAAGGATCTAAGGCAGTAGATCGGATTTCGGGATTTCAGTGAATTTGTTAAGCGAATCAGGTGTGTACCCCACACTAATCTTAATAGATTTATGGCTTAAACTTGATATATGTGTTAATATGAAAGTGTAAGAATGTGGCTAAGGTACCATGATATGGTACAAAGTACTCAGGTACGTTTCCTACTCATACTAGGATTATGAAATATGTTATATTTAACATGTGATAAGTAATAAGAATGTGAAAATTGGCATGTTAATGCATAATATGTATGATATGGGGCATATGGGTTATTGAAAAGGGGAAGTGAATGTGGTGACCTAAGACCACGATATTTGAATGTGGTGACCTAAGACCACGAGATCTGAATGTGGTGACCTAAGACCACGATATCTAAACGTGGTGACCTAAGACCACGATATCTGAGTGTGGTGACCTAAGACCACGAATACTCATAAGGGTGATGAGCACGTCGACTGCAGCGACTGCCTTCGATGGTGTGTAGCGGATGGAGGGTTGACTTAGTAGTCCCCACGGTGTGCAGGTTGGTACGAGTGATGTGTAGCGGATGGCATATAGGTTTGGGTTCGGGTTGCATCATTACTTTTATCTGTTATAAGTATTGATATGTGACATGATAATGTATGCCTGAATTGTTAAATCTTAGTGTTGGTTACACATTGAGTCTATTGACTCACCCCGTTGTGGGAACATTTTTCAGGTGATGAACAGTGATGGACCGGGTCGGTAGGAGCTTAGTGGTGGCCATGCCCAATAAGAAAATTATTATGTGGACTCTTTATTTTTTTTTCTAAGTACTTTAAATTTCATTTTGGGTTTTTATTTGATGTAATAAGGCTATAGTGAACTATGTTATTTTCTGTTTTATATACTATGATACGAAATTTTAGTTATTAGAGATTAAGTCAATTTAATTTAAAATAAACTTTAAATATTTTGTGTAACACCCCAAACCCGGCCCACGAGCCCTGACCAGATCTGGTATGTCACAGAGTAAAAACAGTTTGATTGCGGAAAAACGTTTGAAAATATTTAGATTTAAAGGTGAAGTAAATAAATTTATTATCTTTAGAAAGGAAAACCTTGTGTATTTAAAATTTTCGAAATAAATTAAGTTATTACCAAATTCCCGGATTAAAACTTTAACATATATAAATATTTAAGAAAATAAAATCATTTGCAATTAAAATTTAAATTGTCAATCCATAATAAACATAATAATAAAGATACTTAATAAAAATGCTTAAAACTTTCATGAGCCTTATTACAACTCAAATAAATAAAGTAAGAGTGAAATAAAAACAAACCAAGGTCTATGTAAACTAAGTTTTCCATTGCATGGCCACCTCGAGTCCACCCGGCTCCATCTCCGCAATCTACTCATCTGCAAAATGATATGGGAAGGGGTGAGTCACCACGACTCAGTGTATAAATCCCCAACCCGAAAGTGCAAACTCATACACAAGATATTAATATGACATGCAAAACATGCAACCCAAAACTAGCCATCCATACTCCTTTAACTACCCCGTGTGGTTAAAACCACTGGTGGTCAAAACCAATGGTGACCGGAGTCACAAATCAAGTGATGGGGCCAACCCATCGTGTGGTCAAAACCACTGATGACCATAGGTCACAATTATCAATATGTGGTCAAAACCATTGGTGGTACCAAACCACTGGGACTTAGTCACAATTTATATCAATGGTGTGGTCAAAACCACTGGTGACCGAAGTCACAATTAAACTGATGGGGCCAACCCATCTTGTGGTCAAAACCACTGGTGACAGTCCATAGAGAATATTCCCCCTCCTCTCTTCAATCCCATTACCAACATGCTCATATCATGCTTAACATATTATCATAAATCATGCATATAAGTCATGGCATAGCATCTTACCCATCATGTCATTCATATAACATATTTAAAGTCACAAGCAACTTACCCGGAATCCATGCTCATGCCCACAGGACAAATCACTATCACAATAGTTAACGATAACATAATAAGCAATGCCAACTAATAAAGTGTGTAAGAGTTTTACACACCTGTTTAACCGAAGATCTAAGGAGAAATCCCGAATCTATACGATATCACAAAAATCCCGAAACGTGTTCCCGTATTGCTCCTACATTCGGCCACTATAGGTTAATATCAAAAAGCCTTATTCGGCTAAACTAATAATCCCGAAGGACTAATCGCACCCATAACAAAAAAAAATGGCCTTTGGCCGAATATGCCTAACCACTTACCAATCTTACCGGAATTCCGAAATTGTCCGTTGTCTTGTCGAGATCCCTACCAAAACATTTGTTAGAATCGGCTTGTACACTTATATCCATAATCAAAGCCCTTGGCCGAATAGTACATATGCCTTACCTTGAAGAATCAAATCTCGGAAGACTCCTTCAATGCCTCTCAACGTTAACTACACACAAAAGAGCACAACACTTATTGTCTTAAGAACACATTCGGCCAACCTTACCAAGGCTTAGTCTCATGCTTTCGGCACACTTAAGGAAGATGAGTCAAAACTGAATGTTAAGGGAGAGTTTACTTACCAAAAGATTCGGCTATGGCTCCCAAGTGTTGATGAAGTATTCGGCTAACACCAAATGGAAGGTGAAATTTTGTGTAGAATGGGACAGATAGGTTTTGCCAAGTAGAACAAAAGAAGAAAGGGATTTGAAGAATTTTTGGCAATGTGGAATTCGGCCAAGAAACAAATTGGAAAGAAAAGAAAAACAAATTAAATGAATTTTGGCACCTCCTTACTATACTCAAGGCCGACTATGAAAGTCCCTAAGGAATCCTACATTCGGCCATGTCCCCCTCTTTTGTGATAATTCTTTATCTTTTAATTATCACCCACTTAAATTAAAACAATGTTTATCCTTTATCCCATCATTTATCACCTCTTCAAATAAATAAAATAAAATAATAATAATACATACCCTTCCAGCCGAAGTTGAAAGCAAACATTAAGCTTATCCTCATCCATTTGAGAGCCCATGTGCAGACCACTACCTCTTCTCCTGAGCGCCAAAAAATTAAAATAAAATCCATCCATGTTGCTGCCCCTAGGTTTCGAACCCAAGACCTGCTGGAAACACCCCACGCTTCTCACCATTCTGCTATGGCGTCTTTTGTGACATAAGCTCCCTGCAACTCCTTTTAAGAGCTCATTCCTTAGTTCCCCCTTGCCTTAACGCCAAAGGCAAAATAAAACATCCCTTGCTTCCATCGTGACTCGAACTTGAGTCTCCTCTCTTGCTTGGGACGGCATTCACCAAGGCCCTTAAGTGGCGCCCCAAGCCACTCCACCAAACCGACTTTCATGTCCGAAATCGTCACCATTTATTTTTAAGGCCTTCCTAAGCCAACTCCCCCCACATAACGCAAAAATAAACTCCCAAGCGCCACTCCAACAGCTCGAACCCTCCTTTGCCGCATTCTCCTAACCCCTTAGGTAGCGTCCCAAGCCACCCTATCACCTATTTCCTTGTGTCATGCTTCGCACCAAATAATTTTAAAATCCTCATTTATCTAGCTCCCTCCTTTCAAGTGCTAAAAAGAAGTTTTTAAGCCCAAGTCAGACCTACCCTGGGGTTATGACTAGACCCTAAAAACAAGTCAAATGAGCATAGCATTCCAATCTCTTCAAGCATATACATGAAAAATAATTTAATTCCAAACAACCCCTAATTCAGGATGTTACATTTTGTCACTTGAAACTAAATGGGTTTCAGTATAAAATAAACTTGTTTTCAACTCAAGCCCGACGCAAAACAATATTTCTTTTAAAACACACTATTTTCCTAAGTAACAAAAGAATTTGAACCAGTTTTCATCGAGGAACATACCAGATCCGGTCCAGGCTCGTGGGCCGGGTTTGGGGTGTTTCAGGGAGACTGAGGGAGGATCTTTAGATATGTTCAAATTCTTTTAAAATTCGGCAAAGCTAGGAGATAATTATTGATTTTATTTGAATTATTTTGAATAAGTAAGAGAAGAGGAAAAATAGGAGAATAACAAGGATAAGCTAGTGTAGCCGAAATTATCAGTAGATATTCATCTTTTTTTCCTTTGTTTTCTTTTGTTCTCTTAACTCTTGCTAGCCGAAATCTTCTTCTCCCTAAAAATCACCATTGCTGATTCCTCCCAAGTCCCATACTTTTCCATTGAAGCCGAATCCCCATCATAAATCTTCTTCCTCTTCTTTTTCTCTCAATCTTCCAAAAGCCGAAAGCAGGTTCTTTTTAGACCATAGCCGATTGGTTCATTAAAACCCCAAAAGCCGAAACTTGTGTGATCATCATCTAGCCATAGTCGAATATTGCAGTGGATTCAAGCAAGGGAGCAATCGATTTCAGTACTAAGGGTAAGATCAGTTGTTATTCGATTTTCAATCCTTTCTCCTATTAGCCGAAAGTTTGAAACTAATCCTAGTAATGCTCTTTGGCCAAATCACTGAAGGAGAATCTCGGGATTTTCTACTAAGTCGACAACAATAGAAAATCATTCGGGTTTTGGTTAGCTAAGGTAAAAAACGCATGAATCTTAGGCCAAAAGCCATTTATTAAGTTCATTAAAGTGATTGAAAATTGGATCTAACACATGTCTATAGGGATTTCAACAACTTCATAGCCAGAGACCACTTTCGGGATTTAAGATTCGCAAGGTAAGGAGGTGTTATATTCGGCCATATTGATGATTATGTTAGCTGAATCTGACCATGGTTATTTAGGGGCAGTTGACAGTGGTATACAAGGATTTCGGGATCCAAAATCGCAAGGTAAGTGCACATACACATTCGGCCAAGGCCCTATTCAGTAATTTAGTTCTATTTCTTACTCGTTTGAAAAGCTGAAACTAACTAGTTAAGGAATTTGGTGGCTAGCCGATTACAAGAGAGAATATCACGAAATTTTGGGATTTGATTATTAATCCAATCGGCAGCAATGAGTTAAGGATCTAAAGTATTAGATCGGGTTTTCGGGATTTCTGTAAAGCGTTAATATCAGGTGTGTAGCCCTTCCCTAAGTCTTAATAGATCTAAGGCTTTAAATTTAATATATGTGTTATAATGATGTGCAAAGTGGGCTAAGGTACCATGCAATGGTACAAAGTACTCAGGTACGTTAAATTACTACTACTGTAGTTATCATATTATGAATATATGTTATGGCTCATACGTGAACAGTGATAAAAATATGAAATAAGGCATGATGTTGCATGATAAGTATGATATAGGGCATATGGGTTATATGGAAAGGGGAAGTGAATTGGTGGTTTTATACCACAAAATCTGAATTTGGTGACTTCGGTCACATTATCTGAATGTGGTGACTCATGTCACAAAATAATTATCTGGTGGCAATGCCACAATATATAAGGGCGATGAGCACGTCGTCTGCAGCGACTACCTTCACTGATGTGTAACGGATGGAGGGTTGACTTAGTAGTCCCCACGATGTGATGGTTGGTACGGGTGATGTGTAGCGGATGGCATCCAGGTTTGGGTTCGGGTTTGCATCATTAACTCTATCCGTTATATATGTACATGTGTGATATGATATGACATGCCTAAATCATTTGGGACTTAGCGTTGGTTATACACACTGAGTCTGTAAGACTCACCCCGTTATGGGATATTTTCTCAGGTGACGCTTAGTGATGGACCGGGTCGGCAGGAGCTTAGTGGTGGCCATGCTCAGCTCAGAGTTTATTTAATTTTGGACTGTTACATTTTAAGTATTTGGATTTATTTTGGTATTATCTTCGTTTGTAATAAGGCCACTGATATGAAACTGTTGATGCAAGTTTTTAAATTATTTTATTATGTTACGAATTTCTATCAAATTAAAGAATAAGTAATGAATCTTAAAAAAAAAATGTTTTGACATTTAACACAAATGGTTTTCAGGTTATATAGCAAACTTTAAGAACTCGGCAATGTTTTCAACTTATTGTGTTGAGAATAAAGTTTTATTAAAATTTAGACTTCGAAAATATACTCGTTTATAACTTGAGCCCACTACAAATAAATTTTTCTCCAAAACTACCCAAGTTTTCCAAAAATAACAAACGAATTTGAAATTGTTTTACTCTAGGGAAATACCAGATTCGGTCGAGACTCGTGGGCCAGGTTTGGGGTGTTTCAGCTTGGTATCAGAGCCTAATTTTAAACTCTCGGCCTTGGGTTTAAAGCCCATAACGTTTTTAAAATTGAGCCCAAAAGAATTTTGCGAAAATTTTTATGGAATGAGCAGGTTTTCAGGCATGGCACCCAAGTCTCCGACCCAAAGTCCACCAGGTAAGTACCTCTAATTGTTGTATGAATTATAGTATGACCTGTAGAAGGGTATAAATGGAACGTAGATTAGTATGATAAGCTATTGAACCCTAGGACTAGTTTACCCCAACAATTACATAAAACTTTAATGCCTAATTAAACAAACCTGTGAACTAAGTCGCCGAGTTAGGGTGTGGCAACCATTGTGCGCATGTTCAGGATTGGATCCTAAGAGCTCAGTACTTAAGCACCCTAGTGACTCACCTTCTCTTCACTGGAATCCTACCTGGTGCATAGCTACGGTTCACCCTAACCAAGAGGACTTATTCACGGGCTAAACCCAATAATTAAAACCCGAAAGGGACTAGCCATATTTTCATGAAAACCCTAGTTTTAAAATCACCAAATTACCCCTTTAAATTGTAGCACAAACTCATTTTGAAAGGTTCCTCAAAATATTTTTCGATTACAAAATTACCTAAATACCCCTAGTTGTAAAATTACTAAAATGCCCTTGGTTTTCAAAATTACCATACTACCCTCGATTTCAATAACATTTTCTGATTTTGCAAAAGTATCCTCTGATATCGTGCTGCCGTTCAAATTTAGTGCATTGCCAGATATGATCCTTTTTGGCATTCCATACCGACATATGATTTCTTTCTTTCTTTTTTTTCAAGAATTTGCTGACTGTCGGCCTTGTGACATTAGAACTAGCGCTTCGATCCAATTCAAGGAGATTAGACTTGTAGCCTCAATCTGCTCCATCGCAACTTTAGAGAGATAAGGTTTGGTTTTGGTCAATTTGATCTGACCTACTGCAACTTCAGAGGTATAGGACTTGTAACTTGTAGCTTTGCTTTGTTCCACTACAACTTCAGGAAAATAAGATCCGCTATCTTTAACTTGCTCAATTGCAACTTCAGAGAGATAAGATTCGTCATGATAGATTTGATCCGACCTACTGCAACTTCAGAGGTATAGGACTTTTGACTCGTAGCTTTAATCTATTCCACTGCAATGCTAGGGAAATAAGATCTGCTGTCTTCAATATGCTCCATTACAACTTCAAGGAGATAAGGCTGGTGGCCTCAATCTACTCCACCGCAACTTCAAGAAGATAAGATCTGCCGTAACTTCAATCTATTCCACTACATCTTCGTGGGAATAAGATTTGTTGTCTTCAGTCTGCTCCACTGTAACTTCATGGAAATAAGGATGGTGGCTTCAATCTGCTCCCCTGCAACGCTAGGGAAATAAGATTCGCTATCTTCAGTCTTATTCACTACAACTTCAGGGAGATAAGGCTGGTGGCTTCAATATGCTCCACTGCAACTTCAGGAAGATAAGATCCGCCATAATTTGTAGCTTTAATCTGTTTCACTGCAACATCAGGGAATACAATTCGCTGTCTTCAGTCTTCTCCTCTGCGACTTCAGGGAGACAAGGCTGGTGGCTTCAAACTGCTCCACTGCAACTTCAAGAAGATAAGATTCTCCATCTTTGATCTACTCCACTGCAACTTCAAGGAGATGAGATCTACAACTTCAATCTGTTCCACTGCTATTTTAGGGAGATGAGATTTGTGGATTCACTGATCTTGCTACACTGTCCTGTGGGGGACATAATCGTAGAATTGATTTCATTGGCTTATGCTTATGCAAAATGATTAGGATGCATTGACCAGAATGAATCAAATGCTCCTAATTGGATATATATGAATGATATTTGCATGAATGCATTAGGTTGTCATTGCTCGCTGTTCATCAGTGTTGTATTACTAACGCAATATCCTATCTTCTTGTTCAGTTGATATCCTTGACAGAAAATCCGAAGAGATAGTCTCAATTTAGACTTTTCTTTCTCAAATATTTCTAACCCTTAGGTTTGGTGAGTTCTAAATAATAGTCCTGTTTCAGGTTCTTGTACTATTTAGAAGCTTCTAAAGTAATATGCAAAACTCCTTTTGTGAAAGTGTTATTAGTCCATTAATCGTTATTTCAATGCAAAATGCTTGAAAATGATCATAATGATGGACAAAATTGAAATTTATCAGGAGAAAAATCTGAAAAGAATGGTTTAATTAAATAAAGCAAACATTATTGGAATACAAAATGGTGAGGGGAAAAAATAGGTCTCCAGATATCGCAGCTTGAGCTTCTGTACGAACTTTCTAAAGACCATTTTAAGCTCCATATGTGTTTAGTAGATCAAGAGTACTTTGTCAATGCCCTAAGATGTAACATACTTCTTATTTGTTAATTCAGGCATCGCAGGACTACCATTAGCCCTCCTTTAATCAAAATTTTAATTGCTTTTTACGGGTTTTCAATTCAAAACCCCTTTTGTCTCAAGGCGTAACATCTCTCCTTCTTGTTAATTCAGAGAAATTGAGACTACCGCATGCCCCATATTTAGATCAAAATTTGAATTTCTCTTTTGTGGGTTTTCAATTCAAAACCTTTATGGTTCAAAGCGCCCTTTGCGGGTTTTCGCCTTGGCCTCTCCTTTTTCTTTTCTTTCTTTATTTCCCCCCTTTTTTTTTGATGTGAAGTATTTCTTGATTGAATCAGAATTCGCAGGATTAGGCGAGCTCTTACCATCCATTTCGGTTAACATTGACACTCCTCCAGAGAAGGCCTTCTTTACCACAAAAGGTCCTTCCCAATTTGACATCCACTTTATTCAAAAGTCCTTTTGTATGGGAAGGGTCCTTTTTAAAACTTGGTCTCCTTCATAGAATTCTCTAGGGCGGCATTTTTGTTGTAAGCTCACATCATTCGTTTCTGGTACATTTAACCATGACGGATAGTTCTTAACCTCTTCTCTTCGATCAAATTTACTGATCATATCGGGATTGTATCCATTCTACTTCATCCAACTTCAGCTTGGACAAGACTTGAAGGGAGGGAATCTTAATGTCGATGGGTAAAATCACATTCATTCCATAAACCAAAGAGAAAGGTGTTGCCCCAGTGGAAGTTCCGATAGACGTTCATATGCATAGAGGGCAAATTGTAACTTCTTATGTCAATTTTAATAAGTCTCGGTCATTTTCTCCATGATCTTTTTTTGTCTCCATTGCACCGTTCATTTTGGGGCGATATGGTGTTAATTCTGAACAGATTGCAAACTTCTGATATCGTGCTGTCGTTCAAATTTAGTGCATTGCCAAATATGATCCTTTTTGGCATTCCATACCGACATATGATTTCTTTCTTTCTTTTTTTTCAAGAATTTGCTGACTGTCGGCCTTGTGACATTGGCATATGAAGCAGCTTCTGCCTACTTAGTGAAGTAATGGATGGCCATAAAGATGAATCGACCCGCTAAAGGCCTTTGGTGAGATTGGTCCACTGACATCCATGCCCCACATAGAGAAAGTCCATGGAGATGTCATACATGAGGAGACGAAGGAGGCATAGGAATCTTGTCTTCATAAATTTGGCACTTATGGTGTTTCTTTGTATAACTGATGTAATCCCCTTCCATGGTGGACCAACAGTACCCGAACCTCATGATTTGCCTAGCCATTGTAAAACCATTACCATGTGTTCCTCTTCTAAGATTTCCTTAGCCTTGATAGCATCCACAAGTCTTAGTAGCCCAGGCATATCTTGATACGATCATGCAAAAACATCTTTAAATTCTTGGAATAACTCAATGATGTCTCGCTTTGTCTCTGTGGTGATACAGTATCTGAGCTTCACCTCTTTCTTTTCTCCTAGGCTCATAATGACTCTTTGTAAGGTAGGATCTTTTTTCATCTTATTCTACCATCCTTAACAAATTAGGAGATAGGTTACAATATCTGTCGTCTTCAAAGTCCTGAGATCCCTCTAGACACATATCTTGCTTAAAAGTAGATTCTGTATCAGTAGCAGCGTCTCTCATGTCGTTGATATGTGGAGACCTGTTGTAGGCACGAAGTAATATTCAAAGAATAAATGAATCTAAGAACAGTTATTTATGTGGTATGAATATGAATGAAATGATGGAATAAAAGAATATTTTCTCAAAGTGAGACACAAAGATGCATGTTTTATTGAAATAAAGATTTTGGACATGAACCCATTTCACAAAAGGATTCCTATTGCTTCTAGGCTTAAAGTAACAAGCGTGTTTTAAATATTACTCTAAATTAGCTCTAAAAATTACAGGGATCTCTTCCACAGTCTCATTGTTCAAAACACTCCTAGGCTCATAAGGGCAGATGCTCGATAAGTTTTCTCTTCCAATTCTTCTTCGGATATAGCATTGATGCTCCCATTTTTGAACATTCTATCCGGGCCTTCAATATATTCATAAAATTCCAGTTCTTTATTATCTATCAGGCGTTGCACCAAGGCTCTGAATTCATTGCATTTTTGAATCTCGTGACCCTCTTCATCATGGAACTCACAGTAGTTCCTTGCTTCTTCGGGTTTCTCCCCTAAATCCTGTGGGATTAATCCTCCTTCTACCATTTTCTTCCAAATCTCCCCCAGCAGGGTTTTCACTTCTGCTACATCTGTCTTGATTCTCTTCCATGCACTCTCGATTATTGCGTTTACCCCTTTATCAGAATGGTTGGGTAACAGAATTTTTGCATCGAATTTCACATGTTGATGAGTCTTTCGATTATCTTTTTGAAAGCGGTGCAGTTCTCAATCAAGTGCCATGTGATTCCCGCGTGGTACTCACATTGGGCGTTCGCGTCGTAACATTTGGGAAAGGGAGGCTGTATGGGTTTTAGGTAGAAAGGGGATACTATATGTGCATCAAATAAACTTTGGTACAACTCCCCATACATGATTGGGATGGGCGTAAATCGGAGTTTTTCTGAGATCGGTCTTGGATTAGAATCTTGCTTTAGGGGGACATGATGGCTAGTAGTTGCCATCCTTGGCTGGCTTACAATAATCAGTTTTGAATAGCCCTTTTCATACATACTCGCATTATTCACCTCATTTTCCCTCTTCCTCAGGGCCATTAAAGTATCGATTTAGGAGCTCCTCTCTTGCCTTTTCTATTTGTAACGATCTTCAAATTGTTTTGGGAGCTCCACTCTCACCTTTTTTGTTTTTGCTAGATCATCCAGATCAAGGACAACAGGATTGATTGGATCGTCCCTTGGACTAGAACCAAAATCTATCGGGAAGGCACATTGGAGTCTTTAACTCGTAGCTGGTAATAACCCGATCTCAAATCAATTTTCAAAAACACTATTGCCCCTTTTAACTAATCAAAGAAATCATCTATTCATGGCAAAGGATATTTATTCTTTATCGTCACTTTGTTGAGCTGTCGATAATCTATACACATTCTCATCGTGCCATTTTTTTGACAAATAATACCGATGCACCCTAGGGAGAGAAACTCAGTCTTGCAAAACCTCTATCCATCAATTCTTGCAACTGAGCTTTCAATTCTTTTAACTCTGTTGGTGCCATTTTGTATGGAGCTAACGATATCATTGTAGTTCCTGGTACTAATTCAATACCAAACTCAGCCTCTCTAATAGGTGGTAAACCCAGTAACTCTTCGGGAAATACATCTGAATACTCGCACACAATTTATTGATTAAATCTTTCTTTCTATCACTTTAGTATCAAGTACATAAACAAGATAAGCTTCACACCCCTTGTTCACAAATCCCTGAGCTAACGTAGACAAGATCACAACTGGCAAACTATTCAGATAATCAGATTCAACTCTAACAGTCTCATTGTTCTGGCATTTCAGTTCTATTGTCTTTCATCTATAATCTACCATAGCATCATGCATCGTTAGCCAATCCATACCCAAAATCACATCAAATTCATCGAATGGCAACAACATTAGATTAGCTGAAAAACAGAAATCTTGATGCATTAACGAAAAATTGTTGCAGACTTTGTTAACCAAAACACATTTGCCTAAGGGGTTCGATACTCTAATCAAATTCGGTAGACTCTACAGGCAAAGTCTTGCTGGATACTAAATTCATACATATATAAGAATGGGTTGATCCTAGATCTATCAATGCAATCACATTAGTATCATAGGGAGTGAAAGTACCGGTGATAACATCTGGAGATGACGCTTCTTCGCGAGCGCGAATAGCATAGGCTCTGGCCTTTAGCATCGGATCTCACAGCAGTATCTCGTGTTGCATCTCTACCACCACTCACATTTCCAACATTACGGAATGGTCTTTATCTCACAGCAGGGTTGCTCGATCTTACATTCTGACACTTATCATTCTCATCTAGCTTACGACAATCCCAGATGAAATGTTCATGTGAGCCATATCTAAAGCAGCCTTTATCATTCAGTCTACACTCTCCAAAATGTCGTTTTCCACATCGTCCACATTCAGGTTTATTTGGTCTAACATTACCCACACTTGCCACTAACACAGTTGGAAGTTTTGAACTCGTAATTTGCTTCCCACGATCTCTATTAGAATATTCCACAGGTGTAATTGATTGATTAAACAAATCTCGAGATTTCTTTGATGAAGAGTGATACTTCTTACTGATTTATCTTTTTCTCGAATCTCTAGCTTCTGATTCTACTTTTCTCTTTTCTTTGCTAAGATCCTCAGCTTTACAAGCCCTTCCAACCAGAACAACAAAGTATTTAAATTCAAGAATTCTGACTAATAATTTTATATCTTCATTCAACCCGTCAACGAATCGTTTACACATAATCTCCTCAATTGACACATACTCTCGAGCATACTTACGTAAATGTACAAACTCTCTTTTATACTCGGTGACAATCATGCGACCTTATTTTAACTCTAGGAATTGCTGACTTATGTATTTATTTCGAAACTATGTCTGAAAGAAATCCAGGTCACTCATTTTCTCGGTACTACAGACACCAAAGTATTCTACCATTGATACGTAGTGTCTCTCAACAATGATACAACACATTTAATACATTTCTCAGGAGTACAAGACAATTCATCGAATACTCAGATTGTATTTTCGAGCAAGAACTCAGCTCTTTCAGCATCATCATCAACAGTAGCCAGAACTCTTCAGCACCATGTTTACGAATTTTAACCACTAGTGGCTTGTTCAACCGTATCGAATCTACAACTTGAGGAACAACAGGGATTTGTTGAGGTATAGGTGGGGTGGAGGTTGTTGAGCAGCCGGATTAGTACGAATGTATTGCATAAACCATTCGTTCATCATCATGAAAAAAGCTTTTTTAGCCTCACCTCCGTGACTGCTCGATACGGGTCTAGATTTAGTAGGCGCTATCCCTTGAGCGGAAGCTGGCGCATTACTCTCTACATCATCTGTTATAGCTCATTTAGGATCCATTACTATACGAAAACACAATTTAAGCTATCAGGAATCATCACACTATCGTAGAGTATATATGGCATGTATAGCTAGACTCTCACACATGCTACGTTAGTCCTAGAATCGACTAAACCGTAGCTTTGATACGAATAAAATGTAACACCCTAACCCGTATCCATTGCCGGAGTAGGGTTACGAGGCATTACTAATCAATATACAACATTTAGCTTACATTTATTAACCTCAAGCATTCATTCTCATATATCATTCAAAACAATCACATTGTCCCATATAAGGGCCTACGAGGCGTTAATCATGCTTTAGAAGTTGTTCCGGACTAAACCAATAACATACGAAAATTTTAGAAACTTGGAAAATTTTCAATCATACAAGGGCCACACGCCCATGTGAACAGGCCGTGTGCCTCACACGACTAGTAGACAAGCCGATGTCTTAGACCATGTTGAAACAGGGCATACATACTGACTTGCATCACACGGCCGAGGACATGCCCGTGTGCTAGGCCGTGTCAAAACTGGAGAGTATAATGACTTGGGTCAGACAGCCAACCACATGCCCGTGTGTCTAGCCTGTGTGCCCTACGAAATGGCCACACACGCCCGTGTGCTAGGCTGTGTGCCATTTAGGGGGTATACTAACTTATACCACACAGCTTGTTATACACCTGTGCGTGAGACCACGTGGAGCATACTGACTTCAATTCAATTTCAACACCAGGGGACACACAACTGTGTAACATGACCGTGTGTCACACATGGCTGAGACACACGCCCGTGTGGACAAAAATAGGCCATTTACAAAGCCAATTTGCCACCCTTTTTGCACATACCTAAGTAAACTCAATTGGTACCATTTTAAGTCACAAATATGCAACCAAAGTTTATCAACCAATACATAATCATACCAAATCTATTTCAACCATTTCAATACTCAATTCAATGCTATTTACCTATTCAAACACTAATCAACTTAACTTGCTAGACTAAGCATAATTCACATGTATATTTCATTTAACTAAACCAATCCAATATACATAATCACTTTAACCACATTCATTCAATATAGGTCTATTACCAAACATTAAAAGTATAACCATATACACATTCATAAGCATAATCAAGTTCATCATCTTATGCCAACTCAAATGGCCAAATTTCACATTCATCAAACATAAAAAAATGATACAAGCCTATACATGCCATATACCATATATACATGACTCCAAAAGTACCAAATTAGATGATCGATAGTGCAATGAGGTCTCTGACGATTCTTGGATCTGAGCTAGCTTCGTAGAACTATAAAACATAGAAACAATTAAACAAAGTAAGCTATAAGCTTAGTAAGTTCGTATGTGAACATGAAATAATCTCAACATTCATTAACAATTCAAAATAGATAATATCATAAACATTTAAGCCATCAATTCATGAGCTAACATAAATTTATCCATATCATCATTCACCAGTTCTCAATTTTCATTAGTTCGATACTCGAATAGTTTTTCGTACATACCTGTATCGAGACATTTCTATTTCTCATCAATACTTTTATCAAACCACTCCAGTTTACAAATGCTTACGATACAAATTCATCGATTTTTCGATGCCATAGTCCAACTATGGTCTTACACATACTTTGCCAAGGCCCTGCCATGGTCTTTCATTCACATGCCATAACCCGCTTATGGTCTTATTATTCAATTGCCATAGCCCCGCTATGGTCTTATTTGGCAACTTGCCTTACTCAATTCGTACACTTCATTTAATATTTCAACATTTGTCCAAAAGAATAAATAATATCTCAATTTCATCCATCAAATAAATAGATACACATTCAAGTTCAATTATACAAACTTACATCGTATTCGAAATTGACGAATCGGATCAACTACTCGTTAACTTTGCTTTTCCCCGATCTAAATCCGAATTCTTTCTTTCTTGATCTATATGAATTCATAATTGACTTATTCAATTACATATTCATTCAATTTAGTCCAAAAATACACATTTGGGCATATTTGCATATTAGCCCCTAAATTTCATATTTTCACAATTTAATCCTTATTTCACAAATACACAAAATTCATATAATTTCTTTAAACCCAAGCTTAGTCGAATTACATATAAGTCCCTAGAAGCCAATAACTTTCATTTATTTCACATTTCAACCCCTCAATTTACATATTTCACAATTTAATCCCTTTTTGACTTTTTTGTCAAAAATTACTTTACAAAACATATATAACTATCATCAAGCTTTCATATTTCAACATTAAACATCAAAGAACTCATAGATTCAACAATGGCATCTTTCAAAATCTTTAACAGTTTCAAAATCTAAGGTACGAGCTAGCTAGATTACAAAGCAACGATTACAAAAACATAGAAATCATCAAAAACTGAGCTAAAATCGTACCTTAATCAAGCTAGGAGAGTGCCGAACCTTTGAAACCTTATATTGGTGTTTTTCTTCTCTTATTTTTGGTTGTGAAAGAAGATGAACACCAAATTTTAACTTTTATTTTATTTAATTATAACTTAATAACTAATTTACCTTATTAACCTTCATAATAAACATATAAAATCTCATAATGGATGTCCATTAATGTCCATCAACATTTAAAATGGTCTAATTACCATTTAAGGACATCATATTTAAAAGCCATGGCCAATTGAAACCTTTAACTAATATCATGCAACTTTGCATTTTATGCGATTATGTCATTTTTCTCAAATCGAGCAATTAAACGAAAAAATTACTTCACGAAAATTTCACACATTCATACTTTCATGCTATAAACACATAAAATAATATTAAAAATAATTTTTCAACATCGGATTCGTGGTTCCAAAACCACTATTCTGATTTAGCTAAAATCAGACAGTTACAATCTGTTCAATTATATTGGTTATAAATTTACTTGAATATATAAATAGATTGACGTCTTGAGTAATTGACGGATAAATAACCCTGTTTGAACCTTTGAGTATGTAAATGAAGATTTTGGTATGAACATGTCTTTGGAGTATGTATTTTTTTTTGTTAAACTTAGTATGTGTGCAGGAGACCATGCAAGAGCACAAGAACTCAATACTGGTCACTGTGGTACAACACGAAGAGTTTGAGGTCGCAACACAGGGAGCAAAATGCTAGAAGGACCACACTACCTTTGGTGTAGTGAAACAGCCATAGGATGTTACGACACACCATTGAAGCTACCTTGAACCTGAGCATACTACTATTGATGTTGCGACACAAGCATTAGGGTGTTGCAACATCGGCCTTACATAAGAGATACTTATGGGCCAATGGCATTTTGGTCTGCACGATTAAAATTTAGATATGAGAGCATCAACTGACCTAGGGTTAAGAACGATGACAACCCTAACTCTATGAATAGGCTCCTAAACACTTGTTAAAGGGGATTTTTCCATACTTTTCAATTTTCTTTGAACTCTTGAGTTTTTAGTTTTTCCCTTTCTTATTTTTTTGATTTATTTTTAGTTAGTTCTTTTATGTTCTTCGGAGAATTGGTTTGTAAGCACCATAAAACGTTTGAGGATTTCAGTACATCATATATTGAATACAAATAGGATTCTCTAAACTTATTGTTGATCTATCTTTCATGCAAATATTTATTGTCAAGTTTATAATGTTTACTAATTCCATGAGGAACTAATCCTTTTATGGGGGATTAGCAAGTGGAGGTATGATTGATTAATTTTCTTTAGGGTTTCCTTAGCAGATCAATTGCTTGGGAGAGGAAGAACTTAAGCCCTAGGCTTGACAACCCTAAGAAGTCATTTAGGTGAGAATTAACCCAAAATTTGTATGGCCTATCCGTAGACACCTTAGCTTCAAACCGGTTTGCATTGTGAGGTTGAGAGATAAGTAGTTGTTCTCGCCTCGATAGTTTAATGGAAGATTGAGAGATCCTACTAGGGTAATGACTAGTTGATTGGTTAGAAACCCGAAGTGATAGTTAGTTATGATTATTGAAGAGCTAATCATTCATGCTTACATTTGATATAGTTTAGAAATTAGTTTTTCAAAGATTCTTTTTATTTACGTTATTTTTATTTCTTTCTTTATAAAACCTCAAAAACTTTTATTTATATTTTATCGTAATATGATTTATTTAAAGTACTAATTAGATCTATTTGTATTTAGGTTAGATTTAATTTAGTACTCGCCTCCCTTGGATACGATCCTCGGAATACTAACCTATTCTGTTGTTATAACTATATTAGAACCTGACTCGTATTCTTGCGAATATCGCTTTATTCCTTATATTTTGTGCAATATTCTTACTTGAGACAATAGTACGTTAGGAGGCAGTTAAGTTGTTGGTACCGTTGTTGGGGATGTAGCGTCACTAGATTGATTTTTATCTTTGCATTTAATAAAATAATTAGAAATATCTAGATCATAGATACAAATTTTTTGTTTTATTTTTAGTAACGTTTTTACTTTACTTTTTAGTTTCAGTTTATGACTTGTAGTAGAGGAACACCTATAGAGTCAGCTACTGACCCGGAAAGATTGATCTGCAGGAACCGTCAATAGGAACATCAGATATAGAATCAGCCACCTGTTGTAGGTAATCCACCACATGAGAACTCGCTATTGGATGACATTAACGAAGATAACCCATAATACATAATACTATCACAACCACAACTACCTGTAAATATCCCTATGGTGCGCAACAAAAAACCTAAGGGACTATGCACTACCAGATCTGGAGATGGTTCAAGGAAGCATCACAAGGCTAGCCATCATGGATAACAATTTCGAGATAAATCGGACATGATCCAGATGGTCTAGAATAATTTGCAGTTTAGAGGCACAATGATGGAGGACCCGAATCAATATTTAAAACGGTTCCTTCAACTTTTTGATACTTTTAAATACAACAGGGTCACCAATGACACTATTCTCTTTGACTGTTCCTCCTTTCCTTAATTGGTAATGCTTTCTCTTAGTTAGATTTGTAGGAACCAAGATATATCATGACATGGGGCAAACTCGTAGGAAAATTCTTACAAAATTTCATCCCCATTAGCAAAATGGTTCAACTAAGGAGGGAGATTGCAACGCTAAAACAAATGGAAGGAGAAAGTTTACACGAAGCTTGAGAACACTTTAAAACATTGAACCAGAGATGCCCACACCATGGATTACTTGAGTGGCTAAGACTGCAAATGTTCCCTAACAGGTTGGATGCATATTGTAACACCCCTTATCGATATTCGACGTCGAAATAGGGTACGAGGCATTACTAGTTTTATACACAACAATTATACAATACCGAGACCTGACTTCCCACTCCAAATTAAAACTTTTCGTAAAACCTCTTAAACAAGCCTACGAGGCCTAAATCACACTTTAGGAATGGTTTGGGATCAAATTGAACTCCTTGAAGCTCTCTAGAAAATCTTAGAAAACTTTTCACTAAACAGTCCATACGCCTGTGTGGAGGAAGGGGCACGCCCGTGTGGCATATCACATGGCCCTTGAGCCATGTCTTAGGCTCGTAAATCATTTTTCCTCAAATTTCCTCACTAAACAAGCCTAGCTGAACATTTATTACTTTATAACAATTCACAATACCCATCATTTCATGCATTTACTACTTAATTTACAACCTATACAGAAAGGTCCTCTTAGGTGTTTTCATAGAAACACCTTTCACAATATTTGTTCTTTAACCCTCTAACATTCATTTTCTTCCATAAAAACTTAGCAAAAAAAATAAGCACTCACATGGAAATTCCCTAAACTCTTAACCATTTTGCAAAATAGTTCCCCCTTTAGCTAGCTTAAGCTTTAGAGGTTCCAAAAGTACAAAAATCATCAAAAATAGTCATCAAGATGACTTACTTGTAGAGGTAAGGAGTTGCTAAAAATTTTCAAGCTTCCATGGCTGTTTTTCTTGAGAAAATTTGATGGAGAGAAGGGAAACAAAAGATGATATCTTTTCTTCTCTTTATTTTATTTTATTTCTAGACAAGTTACCACCAAAACCTCATCTAATTCATTGAAAATTTATTTCTTTGCCTCCTATGACCAGCTATTAACCTTAGAAAGGTCTAATTCCACATTAGGGACCTCTAATTAATATTCTACAGATATTAGACACCTTTAGCTTGTAAAAATAAAACTTTCGCACTTTATACGATTTAGTCCTTTTTCGTAATTAAGCATACAATCGATAAAATTAATGCACCAAAATTTTTATGCATTCATATAATCGTGCCATAATAAATAAAATAATATTAAAACTAATTTATCCAACCTCGAATTAGTGGTTCTGAAATCACCATTCTGACTTGCCCTAAAATTGGGTTGTTACAACTCTCCCCTCTTTAGAGATTTTCGTCCCCGAAAAACTTACTGGTAAAGAGGTTTGGGTACTGTTCTCTCATGGCTTCTTTCGGTTCCCACGTAGCCTCTTCTACACCATGTTTTTGCCACAACACATTCACTAAGGTTATACTTTTGTTCCTCAACTGTTTAACCTCTCAAGTCAAAATCTTAATTGGTTCCTCTTCATAGGTCATATCTGGTCGTATCTCAATTTCGGTCGCAAGAATCACATGCGAAGTATCGGAATGATATCGTCGCAACATCGACACACGAAACACATTGTGTACTTTCTCTACTCTACTAGCAATGCTAACCGGTAAGCTACTGGTCCAATCCTTTCAATAACCTCATATGGTCCTATGAATAGCGGACTCAATTTACCCTTTCGACCAAATCTCAATACTTTCTTCGATGGGGATATTTTTAGGAATATTTTATCGCCCACCTAAAAATCGATTTCTTTCATTTTCAAATCCGCGCATGAATTTTGTCGATCTAAAGCAGCTTTCAGACTATCACGAATCGCATTCACTTTCTCCTCAGTTTCTCTAACTAGATCAACCCTGTGAATTTGCTTCTCACTAAGCTCGGTCCAATATAGAGGAGTCCGACACTTGCGACCATATAAGGCTTCATACGGTGCCATCCGTATACTCGACTGATAACTATTGTTGTAGGCAAACTCAGCCAAAGGTAGATATTTTTCCCAACTACCTTCGAACTCTAAAACATAACATTGGAGCATATCCTCAAGAATTTGAATCACTCTTTCGGTTTGGCCATTAGTTTGTGGATGGAACGCGGTACTAAAATTCAATTTTGTACCCAAGGCTTCTTGTAACTTTTAAAAAAACCTCGAAGTAAATCTTGGATCTCTATCTGAGATAATGGATATATGCACCCCATGTAATCTCACCACCTCAGTAATATATAGCTCATCCAACTTGTCAATTGAATAATCCACACACACCGATATAAAGTGAGCCGATTTCATTAATCTATCAACGATAACCCATAAAGCATCTTTCTTTTTCGGAGTCATAAGTAGCCCCGTCACGAAATCCATCGTGATTCGGTCCCACTTCCACTCGGGAACCATCACTGGTTGAAGTAATCCCAAAGGTACTTGATGCTGGGCTTTCACTTGTTGGCAAATCAGACACTTAGTAACAAACTTGGAAATATCTCTTTGAATACCTGACCACCAATACAACTTTAGATCATTATACATTTTTGTGTTGCTAGGATGTACTGACAAGTAACCATTGTGTGCCTCATGTAAAATTCTCTGAATCAACTTATCATCTTTAGGTACACAAACTCGATCGCGAAACATCAAATAATCATCTGTACCAACCCGAAAGTCAGAGTTATTTCCCGACTCGCACTGAGCTCTCTTAACTTGCATTTCACTATCATTCTTTTGAGCTTCACATATCTGTTGAAGAAATAATGGTCTAGCCCTCAACTCAGCCAATATAGCACCATCATCAGACAATGCTAAACTCGTACTCATAGCTTTCAAAGCATACAGGGATTTTCTGCTCAAGGCATCCACAAACATATTCACTTTCCCCGGGTGGTAATCGATTACTAGCTCATAATCCTTCAATAACTCGAGCCACTTCCATTGTCACAAATTCAAATATTTTTGATTCATCAAGTATTTCAAACTCTTGTGATCGGTGAAGATTCGTCATTTCTCACTATACAAACAATGGTGCCAAATATTCAAGGAAAAACAATAGCAGCCAACTCCAAATCGCGAGTCAGATAATTCTTTTCATGTAGTTTTAGCTGTCTCGAGGCATACACTACTACTTTTCCTTCTTGCATCAACACACAGCCAAGACCATTTAAGGACACATCACTGTAGACCACAAACTCCTTTCCCGACTACGGTTGCACTAAAACTGGTACCTTAGTCAATAATGCTTTCAATTTCTTGAAACTCTGTTGGCACCTTTTGGTCTATTAAAACTTAACATCTTTAACCAATAGCCTCGTCATTAGAGTAGCTATCATGGAAAATCCCTTGACAAATCGTCTGTAGTAACCCGCTAAACCCAAAAAACTCTTAATATCTGACACATTCCTTGGCGGTTTCCACTCCACAATAGCCGAGATCTTACTTGGATCAACTCTAATTCCATCACCTGACATAATGTGTCCTAAGAATCTGACCTCTCAGAGCCAAAACTCGCTCTTGCTAAATTTAGCATATAATTGCTTGTCTCTTAGAGTCTGCAAAACAATTCTCAAGTGCTTTGCATGCTCACTCTCATCCCAGGAATAAATTAGTATGTCATCGATAAAAATAACTACAAACTTATCCAAATACGGCCGGAAGATACGGTTCATTAAATCTATAAAGATCGCATGAGCATTTGTTAAGCCAAATGGCATGACAAGAAATTCATAATGGCCATACCTCGTCTGAAATGCAGTTTTCGGCACATCTTGCTCCTTAACCCTCAATTGGTAATAGCCAGACCTCAGGTCGATCTTAGAAACACCGTAGCTCATTTCAATTGATCGAACAAATCATCAATCCTTGGCAAAGGATACTTATTCTTCACTGTCACCTTGTTAAGTTGTCTGTAGTCTATACACAATCTCATCGACCCGTCTTTCTTCTTTACAAAAAGTACCGGAGCACTCCACGGTGAATAGCTCGGTCTTGCAAAACCCTCATCTGTTAACTCTTGCAGCTAAACCTTCAATTCTTTGAATTCTAATAGTGCCATACTATATGGGGCAACCGAAATAGGTGCTGTACCCTGACCTAACTCAATGCCAAACTCGACCTCTTTAACTAGAGGCAATCTGGGTAACTCTTCTAGAAATAGATTCGGATACTCGCACAACACAAGCACTGATTCAATCTTTACCTCTAACTCTTGAGTATTCAACACAAAAGTGAGATAGGAATCATACCCTTTTCTCATGTATTTCTCAGCTACCATAAATGAAATTACTATAGGCAAACTGTCCGATTTACCTGATTCAACCCAAATGACATCTCCATTTACACACCTCAATTCAATAAACATACTACCACAATTTACTAAAACATTATGTGTAGTCAACCAATCCATACTAAGAATCAAGTCAAATTTATCAAATGGCAACAACATGAGATTCGCCGGAAAACAATAACCTTTAATTGTCAAAGGACAATTCCTACACACTTTGTCAACTGGCACACATTTGCCTAACGGATTTGACATCAAAAATTTCATAGACTAAACAATCATACTCATGCTAGATACCAATTTCATGCAAATATAAGACTGGGTAGACCCCGGATCAATCAAAGTAACAACAGAGATATCATGAAGAGAAAAAGTACTCATTATCACGTCTGGAGATGATGCCTCTTCGCGAGCGCGAATGGCATAAGTCTTTCCAGGTGCTCTACCCTCTGATCTCACAGTAGAATCTCTAGGTGCACCTCTACCACTAGTCCCACTCTCTAGGTTCCTTTGTGGTCTACCCCTCGGAGGTACTGATCGTAGCTGTCGAGTCTTAAAATTTATAAAAAGAGAATGATCGAACATGGAAACTAACTCTGACAACGACATAAGGCAAGTGCACCTATCAAACAGTAGTATAGCTTAGGCAAGACCGGATTGTCAAACCCAAAGGAACTAAAAGTACTAATACTAACTTTTTTTTTATTATCTAGCCTAAAATAAGTGAAGTTGTTGCGTAATCCACTACAGCAAAGCAGACTTTTAGCGGCATTTATAAGCGCCACTAATAGTCTTTGTGGTGCTTCTAAAAGCGCCGCAAAAAACGCCATTAAAACAAACGCCGCAAACTTTAGCGGTGTTCATGAGAAAAAACGCTGCTAAAGGTCATGACGTTTAGCGGCGCTTTTCTCACAAACGCCGCCAAAAGTCATGAAAAATTAAAAAAATTAAAATATCATACTTTTAGCGGCGCTTTTTCCAAAAACGCCGCTAAAAGTCATGAAATTTTTTTTTAAATATTATACTTTTAGTGGCGTGTTTCCCAAAAACGCCGCTAAAGGTTATGAAAAATAAAAAAATTATAATATTATAAAAACACCAAAAATCCAATTTAGAAATGTATAATTTAATTTGAAGACATATTAAAATGAAAATTATAGAAGAATACAAATTTGTATAATTCCATCTAATAACAAGCATGTGAGATTTGCCTAAAATTATAGAAATGCTCCTAATAACAGTACATTCCATGACCCCAGTCACCAAACATCACCGCAAAGAGAAATGGAAAAGTAATGATAGGTAAACCTGCGAGATTTGCCTCCCGATATCTAGCAATACTTTGCAAAAAAGGTTCTCATGTTAGTATCCTACTAAAAATGTAAAAATTTCAACAAGAAACATATAAAAGTTTATCCTCAAGCGGTATGATTCATTTAATTGATCAAGAACACATGAAGTCATGATCGAAAAACGGACGAGATACTTCAATTTTGACATATTATAGTGCCATTACATAAATCTTCTAAGAACTAGCTTCACGATTAGGAAGCAATTCATGCCCCCCCAGCATATCAGATTTACCATCTAAAACATAAACCACCCAATGAACCCAATAAGATTCTTAATACTGGACAACCGTTCAATTTAAAGTGAGTAGCTTATACAAATTTGTCAAAACTATCAACGAAGCATGCCATCCATGTTTTAAAGCAACATAGCATCATATTAGAACTCACCCATATGCATCAATAATCTCCTGATATGCATTTGTAAAATGGTTAGTTCTAAAATATGTAGGAGGTGATTCTACAGCATCCATCACATGAAAAATTGAACCAACTTGCGAATTGCTATCAAATGTTGCCCGTTGCAATGCTTCTTGAACCTATAAGGCAAGGAAATCCATTTCCTCAATTTTAAGGTTGCAAAGTTCTAACAGAAGATCTAGAGGGGAAGGAAAAAATAACGATGAAAGTTAGTTACATAGAATTTAGAATGATGATGTAATATCCTAAAAATATTAGAGCATCATGTTGTTACTTGTGATAGCTTGGATATGATTGTTATTGTGTGCTTAGTATATTTGTGTGTAGGCTTGGAAATATTAGCTAAGCTAGAATAATTTTTAGTATGGAAAATTTAGTGAAGTGGATTAAGTGAGCTTGACACTTAAGTTAATTTAAGTATTAAGTTAAAACATAAGGGAGTTAGTGGCATAGTGGATAAGGAGCTTGAAAGGTTTCTTGTGGGAAGTGGTTCGAGTAGCATGGAAAGCATTTTGAGGATTGTATTTTTGTACATCCTAGCATTGATGGACGGTCAAATTCTAATTATGACATGTTGGACCTTAAGTTTTGGTAAGTTGAATATTGATTTAAGGAAAGCTTGAAATAGGGGATAAGAATCTTAAGGTTATGGAAGGTTGGGGAGACAAAAGGCTTGGCTTAAGGAAGATGTTTTGGAAACTCTTTCAAGACCTTTAGTGCATGTATGTGGACGGCAAGTGTGGCTAGGGGGGTGGCCGAATGTTGTTAGGTGGTTTGGGGGAGAATATTTGGTCAACTTTTGCATTTATGCATCTTTTGGGCAATTGTTTTCTTTCTCTCCAAAAAACTCCTCTCCTTGGCCGAATGTTTATTGTGCATTTTGTGCAAAATTTTGCTTTTGGTTTAGCCTTCATTTTGTTTGAACCAAATTGTTATTTTCTTTCTCTCATCTTTTCTTTTGAAACTGAAACCTCACTTGTCATTTGTGCATTTTTTTCTTTTTGGCAAATAGGGTGTTTGGCCGAACCTCTCTCTCCCATATTTCTCTTTTCTTCTCTTGGTATTGCTTCATAATCACATTTTATTTTTACACTCTCTTGGCCGAATCATTCTCCTTCTCAAATCCTATTTCTTTTTCATTTACTCAAAGTTAAAAACATCCACATCCATTCTATTTTTCTTTTCTTTTTACTCCACCATAGCCGAATCTTCTTCCCCTCTTTTGGAGTTATTTTGGCCGAATATTCAGGGGTAGATTCTCTTTGGTTTTCTTCAATCGATTTTGGATAAAGGGTAAGTGTTCAGTGCCGTTTTTTCTTCTTTCTTTCTCTTTTCTATGTCATTTTCTTGTGAACAAAGGCCGAAACTATTGGCATTTGTTTCAAAGTTCTAATCAATATTAGGAATCAATCTTTCTTTTAGGCCTTTTGGGACTCCGGAAGCAATCGATTTAAGCCTTTCCATTAGCCATCGAAGTTGGTAAGTTAAGTGGTAAGGATTCAATATTCCTTAAGTTGGTTGAGAAAGCCTAAGGCTATTGGGATTTAGATGTGATGTTGGTCGAAT
Organism: Gossypium bickii; assembly: GCA_025503065.1. Taxonomy (NCBI): domain Eukaryota; kingdom Viridiplantae; phylum Streptophyta; class Magnoliopsida; order Malvales; family Malvaceae; genus Gossypium; species Gossypium bickii. The sequence continues at coordinate 24,438,529 of CP106714.1, read as the reverse complement.
GGTCTTGATTAAAGTGTTGTGGTTTGGCCGAATGTAGGACAAGGTGATATAGTGCGATAGATCGGATCTCCGGAAGTTAGTATTTGCGTTGGTGAAAGGTGTGTACCTTACACACTTTATAACTCGATTATGTATATGTATTTATAATATTAATTTACTAATCATATTATCAGAGTGGGAAAACGATGAGATTTTGATATGATACCATGATGGTATGAAAGAGGATTCGGGTAAGTCCATTTCTATATGTTGCTAATACATGTGGATTGAAATCATGATCTACGATTTATGATATATTTGTTATGTGATTCATAATAAAGTATGTTGACATGATTTGTTTATCTATTGCATTGGTATGGGCAATATGAGAGGAGGGGGAGATTGATATTCGTGTCTTCGGACACCAGAGGTTTGGCACCTCCAGTGATTTGGTATCAATTTGTGTCTTTGGGACACCAGAGGCTTGGCACCTCATAGCGACTCGTCCCAGTGGTTTTATACCACCGTGGGTTGGCCCCACATTTGATGTATTGGGATCGTCGCCAGTGATTTGGTATCACAAGTGGGTTGGCCTCACAATTTGATTATTTGTGACTTTGGGTCACCAGTGATTTGGTATCACAATATTGAATATCGTGACTTTGGTCACCAGTGGTTTGGCACCATCAGTGGTTTGGTACCACACGGGGTAGAAAAAGGAGTTACGGATGGCTAGGTTGGGTGCATCATATTTATATATATTGCTTGGTTATAATTTGTGTAAGTACGTGGCAATTACCCGGGAGAGGGATTATGCACTGAGTCTTGGCGACTCACCTTCTCCCTTACCCTTTCAGGTGATTCGTAAATTCGCGGATAAGGAGCCGGATGAACTCGAGGAGGCCATACAATAAAAGTTGGTTTTATATGAACTTCCATTTGGGTATTTTATTTTAATTTGGTTTTCATATTTTATGGATTTGTAATAAGGCCTCTTTAATTATGTTTTTGGATTATTTATATGCTTTGGATTTGTTTTAAATATGGTTATAAATTACATGGTTGATATAATAATTTGAGCACCAAGTTTTCTAAACTACAAAACGCAATGGTTTTTAAAACGTTACCATCGGATAACATAAATCAATTGATAGTATTTAACAACTTAAGTATTTTTGATAACTCATACTATTTTTCCAAAACTCAAGTTTCCAAATTTCTATTAGATACGGTTTTCAAAAAAATCGCTTGGGTTTCTTTTAAAGTTTTCTAATATAAGGAATTGTAACTAAGTTTTAAAGTTTTATTTTCGTGATTTCAAAGTAAATTATAAATTTTTAATTTATTATACACTCGATTTTCTACGAACTTAGAACAACAAAAAGTTTTTCGCTAAAATTTAATCGTTAACTCTATTTTCTTTGAAACGTTTTCCTTCGTGGCATGCCAGATTCGGTCATGGCATTTTTATCGGGTTTGGGGTGTTACAAATTGGTATCAGAGCTAAGTTCAAAAGCTCGGCTGTGGGCCCGAGGCCTAAAATGATTTGAAGTATGGTTTGAAAATGTTTTTGTTGAAAATTTAATGGTTGGAAAGGCATGGCCCCGAGTCTCCGGCATCAATCTGCTCTGGTAAGTACATCAAACTGTTGATTTTGATGATATGATATGATGATGATGATATGATTGTATAGTAGTAGGAACTACTCTAGAGACCCAAAACTATAGGTTGGATGTACTCGCAGAACAACCTCTTATTAAAACTTTTCATAAAACTGTGCTTTAAAGAAAGTGGAATATTGACTAATGCATAAAACTTCTAAATCAGATAAGAAGAGACGTTAGACATGAGTACTCGTGGTCGAGGTCGTACTATTCATGGACGCGGTCGTGGTAGGATGGCTGTGTCTGAGCTAGTGAGGTCGGGTCAAGGATCCGAAAATGAGGTACCACCACCACCACCAGCGGTTGGAGTTGAGCATCAGGATCAAACGGGGGATGACGTAGTGTTTCAGGCGGTGCTACGAGTCCTTGAGAGGGTAGCTGGAATGGGTGGAGGCATGGAAGCTCGGAAATCTGTACCCGAGCGGCTCCGATCCAATGGAGCGGAGGTATTTCGAGGTGTTTCAGGCGTAGCTCCCAGTGCGGCTGAATATTGGCTAGAGGCGACGGAGCAAATCATGGGTGACTTGGATCTGAGTGCTGAGGACAAGCTGAAAGGGATTGTGTCGCTTCTTCAGGATGAGTCGTATCAGTGGTGGCTCACAAGATTTAATAGTCTTTGCAGCATGGAGGATCTCACTTGGGATTATTTCAAGGCAGCGTATCAGCGAAAATACGTTGGGTGTAATTACATTGATGTGCAGTGTAAGGCATTTCTAAGTTTGGTCCAAGGTAGTAAGTCCGTATCAGAATATGAGGGAGAATTTTTAAGACTGAGCCGGTATGCTGGAGGTATCGTGGTTTCGGAGCACGAGCGATGTGTTCGGTTCGAGGACGGTTTGAGAGATGAGCTGAGATTGCTGATTGCTCCACATCAGGAGCGAGAATTTGCTGCGTTGGTTGAAAAGGCTAAGATAGCCGAAGGAATAAAGGAATCTGGAAGGCAGAGTTACGACCGGAATAAGCACAAGAGAGGTTATGGATTATCCGCGTCAGCCGGTAATTCTCAGAAGAGGGCTAGGCAGGGTGGGCCGAATCAGTCTGGGAGGCCTGTTTCTGCTAATCAGGGACCAGCACGGTGTAACCGATGCGAAAAATTCTATTGGGGCGAATGTTGGACCGGAGGGAAAGGATGTTTCGAGTGTGGCTCTCTGGATCATCGTGTGAGAGATTGTCCACGAAAGCTAGCTACGAATCAGTCTGAGGGTCAAGGTCGTGCTTAGTTCAGACAGGAGGGACCGCCACCGCAGAGAGGTCGTGGTAATGGTAGAGGAAGTAATGGTTCTGGTCGAGGCCGCGGAGCATCTGGCAGAGGTGCTGGCAACACTAAGGCAAGACAGCCTGGTTTGGTGTATGTAGTGAGACGTCGAGAGGAGGGCGACGCACCGGACATCATAATCGGTACGTTCTTAATCTTTGGTGTGCCATATACTGCTTTGATAGATGTGGGTTTGACACATTCGTATGTTGCTAGTAGCATTGTAGAGACCATGAACTTAGATTCTGAGACTGCTTCTAGGAAGATGACCGTACTTAGCCCTCTAGGTCACTCTGTAGAAGTAAATAAGCTGTATAGAGATGTACCCCTAGAACTCCAAGGGGTAGTGTTCGTAGCTGATCTGATGGAACTGCCATTTGGAGAGTTTGATCTGATTCTTAGGATGGACTGGTTGGTCAAGTACCAAGCAAGTTTGGATTGCGCTGCTAAGCGCATGGTTTTGAAGGCAGCTGATGGCGAAGAAGTGGTTATGATAGGTAATGGAAGAGATTATCTATCCAACGTGGTATCTGCGTTAAAAGCGGAAAAGTTGCTCAGAAAGGGCTGTGAGACGTTTGTGGTCCATGTGTGTGCGTTGGAGGTTAAGGAGTCTGCTGTAGGGGATGTTCGAATGGTAAAGGAATATGCGGATGTCTTTCCAGAAGAACTTCCGGGACTGCCTCCGGATCGTGAAGTTGAATTTGGTATAGATCTGTTACCCAGAACTGCGCCAGTGTCTATTGCTCCGTATAGGATGGCACCGAAGGAATTAGTGGAATTGAAGGCTCAGATTCAGGAGTTGTTGGATCGAGGTTTCATTCGACCAAGTGTTTCTCCATGGGGAGCACCGGTACTTTTTGTCAAGAAGAAGGATGGTACGATGCGGATGTGTATAGACTACCGCCAGTTGAATAAGCTGACGATCAAAAACAAGTATCCTTTGCTGAGGATAGATGACTTGTTTGATCAGCTTAAGGGGGCAACGGTTTTCTCCAAGATTGATTTAAGGTCTGGATATCATCAGCTAATGGTGAAAGAGGTTGATATCCATAAGACAACATTTCGTACTCGGTACGGGCATTGTGAATTTCTGGTGATGCCGTTTGGGTTGACTAACGCGCCGGCATCATTCATGGATATAATGAATCGGGTATTCCAGTAGTTTTTGGATCAGTTTGTTGTGGTATTTATAGACGATATTTTGGTATACTCAAAGTCAGGGGAGGAGCGATGCGCATTTGCGAGTAGTGTTGCAGATTCTGAGGGAAAAGCAACTGTATGCCAAATTTAGTAAGTGCAAGTTCTGGCTTAGGGAGGTGACTTTCTTGGGTCACGTAGTATCAGCTGAGGGGATTAGAGTGGATCCTCGGAAGATTGAGGCAGTGTTGGATTGGAAGCCGACTAAGTCAGTGGCTGAGATTCGGAGTTTTCTAGGTTTGGCGGGGTATTACCAAAGATTTGTGGAAAGATTTTCTTTGATCGCCGCACCTATGACAAAGTTATTGAGGAAAGGAGTTCCATTTGTGTGGACCGAGAAGTAGCAAGGAAGTTTCGACAAGTTGAAAAAGATTCTGACTGAAGCTCCAGTTTTGATTCAACCCGAGGCAGGCAAGGAATTCACGGTTTACTGTGATGCATCACATACTGGTTTGGGATGTGTGCTGATGCAAGAAGGGAAGGTAGTGGCTTATGCATCTCGACAGTTGAGACCACATGAAGTTAATTTTCCGACGCATGACTTGGAATTAGCTGCAGTGGTTTTCGCTTTGAAGATTTGGAGACACTATTTGTATGGAGAGAAGTCGATAGTCTACACGGATCACAAAAGTCTTAAGTATCTTTTGACTCGTATGATTTGAACTTGAGGCGTAGATGGATTGAGTTGTTAAAGGACTCACGATCGCTCGATTGAGTATCATCCGCAAGGCTAACGTGATGGCGCACACGCTGAGCCGTAAGGTTGTATCCGACTTAAGATCGATGTTTGCTCGCCTTAGCTTATATGATGATGGGAGTCTTTTGGCTGAATTGCAAGTCAAGCCGACTTGGTTAGAGTAAATCAAGGAGAAGCAGTTAGAGGATGATGGTTTGAATGATCAGAGGTTGCGAGTTCAGAACGGTGGTTTAGAGGATTATAGTTTGTCCAGTGATGGAGTTTTGTGTTTTAAAGGAAGAGCTTGTATGCCAAAGGATGTTGAATTGAGACAAAGGATTCTTCGGGATGCACATAGCAGCCCATATGCTATGCATCCTGGAGGTAGCAAGATGTATCGGGATTTAAGAGAGCAGTTTTGGTAGCCAGGTCTGAAGCGGGAGGTTACTGAGTTTGTGAGTAAATGTCTGACGTGTCAGCAAGTCAAGGCTGAACACCGATTCTTAGCCTAGGTTACTTCACCGTGAAAATTTCCACGATGGAAGTGGGAAAGGATCACTATAGACTTTGTCGATGGATTACCTCTTACGCCTAGTAAGAAGGATTCGATTTGGGTGATTGTGGATCATCTCGACCGAGTCGACTCATTTCATTCCTGTAGGGTGGATTACTCGCTTGCAGGTTAGCTAAGTTGTATGTAGCGGAGATAGTGAGGTCAGACGGTGTACTAATTGTCGATCATCTCGGATAGGGATCCAAGATTTACGTTGAGGTTTTGGAGAGCGTTACATCAGGCTTTGGATACGCGATTGGATTTCAGTACCGCATTTCATCCACAGTCTGACGGGCAGTTGGAAAGAGTTATACAGATTTTAGAGGATATGTTGAGAGGATGTGTTTTGGACTTCAGAGGCAGCTGGGAAGAGTTTTTGCCATTAGCTAAGTTCACATACAACAATAGTTATCAGGCAAGCATTAAGATGGCACCATATGAGGCGTTGTATGGTAGGAGGTGTCGCACACCTACATGCCGATGCAGAGTTGGGTGAGCGTCGATGATGTTAGGACGAGTTGGTTGCGAGAGACTGAGGATAAGGTTAAGATGATTCAGGCTCGTCTGATGGAAGCTTCGAATAGGCAAAAGTCGTATGCCGATCTCAAGCGGAGGGATATAGAGTTTGCCGTGGGTGACAAAGTTTTTCTGAAGGTCTTGCCATGGAAGAAAGTGTTAAGATTTGGGAGAAAAGGCAAGTTAAGTCCAAGGTTTATTGGGCCGTATAAGGTGTTGAGACGAGTGGGACCAGTAGCTTATCAGCTCGAGTTGCCATCAGAGCTGAGTCAGATTCACGATGTGTTCCATGTCTCCATGCTTAGACGCTATCGTTCTGATCCATCGCATGTCATGGAAGTAGAGGAAATAGAGGTGAGTCCAGATTTGACAGTGGAAGAGGAACCTGTGCAGATTCTAGATCGAGACGTAAAAGTTTTGTGCAAGAAGACAGTTCCTTTAGTGAAGGTTTTATGGCAGAATCATGGTGTGGAAGAAGCTACTTGGGAACCGGAGGATGTGATGAGGCAGCAGTTCCCTCAACTTTTTTGATCATGTAATTTCGAGGACGAAATTTTCTTAAGGGGGGTAGAATTGTAATATCCGAAAAATATTAGAGCATCATGTTGTTACTTGTGATAGCTTGGATATGATTGTTATTGTGTGCTTAGTATATTTGTGTGTAGGCTTTGAAATATTAGCTAAGCTAGAATAATTTTTAGTATGGAAAATTTAGTGAAGTTGATTAAGTGAGCTTGACACTTAAGTTAATTTAAGTATTAAGTTAAAACACAAGGGAGTTAGTGGCATAGTGGATAAGGAGCTTGAAAGGTTGCTTGTGGGAAGTGGTTCGAGTAGCATGGAAAGCATTTTGAGGATTGTATTTTTGTACATCCTAGCATTGATGGACGGTCAAATTCTAATTATGACATGTTGAACCTTAAGTTTTGGTAAGTTGAATATTGATTTAAGGAAAGCTTGAAATAGGGGATAAGAATCTTAAGGTTATGGAAGGTTGGGGAGACAAAAGGCTTGGCTTAAGGAAGATGTTTTGGAAACTCTTTCAAGACCTTTAGTGCATGTATGTGGACGGCAAGTGTGGCTAGAGGGGTGGCCGAATGTTGTTAGGTGGTTTGGGGGAGAATATTTGGTCAACTTTTGCATTTGTGCATCTTTTAGGCAATGTTTTCTTTCTCTCCAAAAAACTCCCCTCCTTGGCCGAATGTTTATTGTGCATTTTGTGCAAATTTTGCTTTTGGTTTAGCCTTCATTTTGTTTGAACCAAATTGTTATTTTCTTTCTCTCATCTTTTCTTTTGAAACTGAAACCTCACTTGTCATTTGTGCATTTTTTTTCTTTTCGGCAAATAGGGTGTTTGGCCGAACCTCTCTCTCCCATATTTCTCTTTTCTTCTCTTAATATTGGTTCATAATCACATTTTCTTTTTACACTCTCTTGGCCGAATCATTCTCCTTCTCAAATCCTATTTCTTTTTCATTTACTCAAAGTTAAAACCATCCACATCCATTCTATTTTTCTTTTTCTGTTTACTCCACCATAGCCGAATCTTCTTCCCCTCTTTTGGAGTTATTTTGGCCGAATATTCAAGGGTAGATTCTCTTTGGTTTTCTTCAATCAATTTTGGATAAAAGGGTAAGTGTTCAGTGCCGTTTTTCCTTCTTTCTTTCTCTTTTATATGTCGTTTCCTTGTGAACAAAGGCTGAAACTATTGGCATTTGTTTCAAAGTTCTAATCAATATTAGGAATCAATCTTTCTTTTAGGCTTTTTGGGACTTCGGAAGCAATCGATTTAAACCTTTCCATTAGCCATCGAAGTTGGTAAGTCAAGTGGTAAGGATTCAATATTCCTTAAGTTGGTTGAGAAAGCCTAAGGCTATTGGGATTTAGATGTGATGTTGGCCGAATGGTCTTGATTAAAGTGTTGTGGTTTGGCCGAATGTAGGACAAGGTGATATAGTGCAATAGATCGGATCTCCGGAAGTTAGTATTTGCGTTGGTGAAAGGTGTGTAACTTACACACTTTATAACTCGGTTATGTATATTTATTTATAATATTAATTTACTAATCATATTATCAAAGTGGGAAAACGATGAGATTTTGATATGATACCATGATGGTATGAAAAAGGATTCGGGTAAGTCCGTTTCTATATGTTGCTAATACATGTGGATTGAAATCATGATCTACGATTTATGATATATTTGTTATGTGATTCATAATAAAGTATGTTGACATGATTTGTTTATCTATTGCATTGGTATGGGCAATATGAGAGGAGGGGGAGATTGATATTCGTGTCTTCGGACACCAGAGGTTTGGCACCTCCAGTGATTTGGTATCACATTTGTGTCTTTGGGACACAAGAGGTTTGGCACCTCATAGCGACTCGTCCCAGTGGTTTCACACCACCGTGGGTTGGCCCCACATTTGATGTATTGGGATCGTCGCCAGTGATTTGGTATCACAAGTGGGTTGGCCCCACAATTTGATTATTTGTGACTTTGGGTCACCAGTGATTTGGTATCACAATATTGAATATCGTGACTTTGGTCACCAGTGGTTTGGCACCATCAGTGGTTTGGTACCACACGGGGTAGAAAAAGGAGTTACGGATGGCTAGGTTGGGTGCATCATATATATATTGCTTGGTTATAATTTGTGTAAGTACGTGGCAATTACCCGGGAGAGGGATTATACACTGAGTCTTGGTGACTCACCTTCTCCCTTACCTTTTCAGGTGATTCGTAAATTCGCGGATAAGGAGCCGGATGAACTCGAGGAGGCCATGCAATAAAAGTTGGTTTTATATGAACTTCCATTTGGGTATTTTATTTTAATTTGGTTTTCATATTTTATGGATTTGTAATAAGGCCTCTTTAATTATGTTTTTGGATTATTTATATGCTTTGGATTTGTTTTAAATATGGTTATAAATTACATGGTTGATATAATAATTTGAGCACCAAGTTTTCTAAACTACAAAATGCAATGGTTTTTAAAACGTTACCATCGGATAACATAAATCAATTGATAGTATTTAACAACTTAAGTATTTTTGATAACTCATACTATTTTTCCAAAACTCAAGTTTCCAAATTTCTATTAGATACGGTTTTCAAAATAATCGCTTGGGTTTCTTTTAAAGTTTTCTAATATAAGGAATTGTAACTAAGTTTTAAAATTTTATTTTTGTGATTTCAAAGTAAATTATCAATTTTTAATTTATTATACACTTGATTTTCTACGAACTTAGAACAACAAAAAGTTTTTCGCTAAAATTTAATCGTTAACTCTATTTTCTTTGAAACGTTTTCCTTCGTGGCATGCCAGATTCGGTCATGGCGTTTTGACCGGGTTTGGGGTGTTATAGATGATGCATAAAAGATACCTTAATTCCATTGACCTCCTGCAGCCAATTTTATAGTTTAGAAAGATCTTTTTACATTTTAATACATCATAATCATAATTCGTACAATTTTATACCCTAATTGTTGCACTAGCTACAATTTCCAGTTAAAGAACCTTGATTCCATTAACTTCCTATAGCCAATTTTATAGTTTAGAAATCAGAAATCCACTAGAGACACATAGTAAGAAAGAGATACAAACCTTCGGGTTTAGAATGATCTCCATCTTGAGTGCATCAGCTTCCACAAGCCTCTTGATAGCATTTAGGTTAACCAACATGTAACATTGACTGTTAGTACTAAGCCAAATCGACAATTCTAACATGTTAAGGCAATATGACTTACAAATTGTTTGTATTGAAAATTTTAAACTTTTCTATAGACTTGAACTCATTGACCTGTTGCAATTTAATATTAGTTTTAGCAAACTTTTCTACCATAAAGATAGACCAATTGCAATTTAATATTAGTTTTAGCAAAAGAAACCAGTGATTGAAATATTTTGTGCTTAAAAGAAATAATGGAAGAATTAAGAAAATGTTCAGCATAAACCAAAATTATATTTAAGCTGTTTTATTAGACCAATCAGAAGACAAAAATAAAATCTAAACATCCAAGCATATGTACCTAATATTGCATACATATTTTGTTCTACAGTAACCTCATACCTCTTCCATTTGCTGCAAAAGCACAAAGTTAGGACCATATCAACATGATATGCTCTCGGTGTTGTCAAAGGAACAAAACGCATTCAGGCGCTAGAACCTTGATACTGCCTAAGTGAAGGAGTAATATATCTATATCTATATCTATATCTATATCTATATCTATATCTATATCTCTATCTATCTATCTATCTATCTATCTATCTATATATATATAATGAGCTTAAATTATACGGTTCTGTTAATAAAGCTCTAAATGGCAATATTAACATAAAGCAGCTTCAGACTAAAAGATAAATGTTTAACATTCACAACAAAACATTCTTGATACCATTATGTGAAGCCAAATACGTTAAAGAAATTCAAATACCTTCTTCGCAAGACGACCCTGTGCAAGGTGAGGTTTCTCATTACGACCTTGTGCAAGGTGAAATTAATTATCAGCACATAAAACCAGAAAGAGGACAAAGAAAAAGCATTTGGATGAGCTAAGTTGTTTTAAAAAAGGGGGTTTAAACAAAAATGTATGCTTTTGATACCATAAACTCAACCAAAACTTAATTCGATCCATGAATACTAACCTGATCATCACCATCAAGGCAATGCCTGTATAACAAGGAATCCCATTTTTCAGCTGAATCACGAGAAGGACATTTAACCAATGGGAATCTAAAATATAATCAATTTATGTTCCATAAAATATTTGTATTCTACGTATATTGATACCATCTTTCAAAGATTCTCGACATATATGAAAAGGTTTGATAAAATTTAACGTACTCATATTGTATATACCCGAGTTCAACTATCATGACAAATTTGGGAAACAATTGAAAGTTTAAAACAAAATGTTCTAATCCTTCTATTTTCTATTTTCATATCGGAGAGGATCATTAAAAGATTATATCTATATCCCTATACTAATGTATAAAATTGAAATTAATATTATAAGGTTTTAATTTCTGTTCTTTTAACCCACACTTATTGAGTTTAGTGGTAAAAAACTCCACAGAGTTTGAATAGCTTATCCTTAATTTAGCGTTATAACTCAACTTGACTTAAATTTAATCAGAACTCAACATGACTATTGATTTCAAAGGATATCAAACTGTTCGAGGAGAGGTCAAACTTGCTTTAAGAGGAGAGGTTAATAAACTTTAAGTCGGTCAAAGTTTCAGATACAATTTGTGAAGACTTACACAGAGAGTTGGAACAGCTGCAATGACCATACTTGTAAATGTAACACCCCAAACCCGGCCCAAACGCTACGACCAGATCTGGCATGCTACGGGGTTTAACATTGAAAACATCACTTGGATAATTTTGGAAATTCAGTTTCCTTAGTTAAGTATTCGCTAAAATAAGTGATATTTGAAGAAAACCTCTGCTTTTTTCTTTGAACGTGTTTGAAAATCCCATATTATTACTTCTTATAGATAAGTCTTTAAACATAAAATTTAAATTTTAAAACAAAATAGAATAAAGTCATTAACAATTATAATTTAAACATAAGCTATGGAGCCTTATTAAATGAATAGTCCCAAAATTAAAAACTTAAAGGAAAACTAAAAATAGTTTATGAAAATAAAAGAACTTGATGGCCTCTCGAGTCCGCCTCGGTTCCTATGTCCACGATCTACTACTCATCTGAAAAGTCAGGGATAATAAGGGGGTGAGTCACCAAGACTCAGTGTGCAAATCCTGAAAACACATGAAAGGCTTGAGGCCCACAAACACATTATGGGCCTTGGCCCATACACAATGGCAACAGAATATTTACATGCAACATGGCCCAACCCAACCTAAAAATCCATCCTCTACACACCAGCCCGTACCAGCCATCACACCTTAGGGATTTCTACAATCAATCCACCAACCGCTACACACCATATCGACAGTCATGCTGTCAGATAAAATGCCGATCACCATGTGACCTTATAATCCACTGTGGCAGAGCCACCTATCACTGTGTGACCTTATAATCAAGTGAGGCAGAGCCACCGATCACTATTGTGACCTAAATGTACATATCATGGTTTAACCACTGATCACTAAGTAACCTTTTAACATGCTCTTCCCCTTCATCATATCAAGCCCATCCCATGCATACATCCTTGTAAAAGCAACACATTATACTACCCGAAAGATCTCAGTTTATCACTTACATTGATATACATAGAGAAGTTTCTATGATTACGTACCTGGCATCCCTTGCCTACCCTTTTCGGGTAATACGACTGTCCATACAGCCTTTTTTCGGCTTTTAGCCCATAAGATAAAACATATATAGTACGGATAAAGTAGTGTGTTAGAGATCTACACACCTGATTACAGTCAAGACGAGACCTTCTATGTTGACACTATCAGAAGCCGATACGACTACTAACTGTCTAAGATTTTGTTCCAAAGTCGGTCCACAACCCGGTGGCTAATCCCGAACTACCGACACTGCTCGCTTCTTAAACTTAGGGATTGGTTTAACTGATCCAATCCCCTCCTTTACCTGATCAATATTTGATTCCATCAAAAGACCTTATCAGTTGCTACCATCATAACATATGGTTAAGATCACAATTACGATAGCGAATCTAATGAGGATCTAAGGAGAACCCCTTACCTTGAAATCCCAAAAAGAGATGGAGTTTAGAGACTAGCGATTTCCGACTTTTAGATCTAGACGATCTTCTTTGATTCTCGATGTGTCGCCCAACACGTAAACACAAGAAACCAACAATCCATTAGCCTTTCGACTTTGTCTTCTAAAAATCGAAAGAGAAAAAGAATAGATCAGAAGAAATCAGCACCTACCTTTACAGAGAATTCGACAACTCCTAGAAGATTTTGGCTTTTGAGAAGATCAAAAAGAGAAGATGATAGGAAGAAATCTATGTAGATTCGGCTTTTAGTGAAGAGATCGGCAAAAGGGAATAGGAAGTATTCAGCTATGGAGATGAGAAGAAAGTTCAGAGTTTCGGCTTTGGAAGGGAAAGATGCTGAGAAGAATTGGGTGGTTTCGGCTTTGTAGAAAAAATAGAAAAAGAATAATGGACTTTCAGCTTTTGCGTAGAAGTGAAGATGAGAGAATAGAAAAAGAAAATAGGAACCAAATGCCGAAATTGAGGAGATATCCCTCTTATTTAATTAAAATTTCGGCAACTACCTCTCAAAAACTGAAAATGCCCCTTTTTATAACTTAAAATCGATCAACGAGTAAGGTAAATTTTGGCACCCCCATAGTATAACAAAACCGATTTCTCCCTCCTCCAAGAGATGGAAATTCGGCCACCACTGCTGATCAGCAGATAACTCCTAAATTTTTTGCCTTATCTTCATCTGATCACTCATCCTCAAGTGGCATGGATAACACCACCTCTTCCTCCCTTTTATCAATCACTTTATCAGCCACATTATCCACATTATCTATTCTATTAATCTCCTAATTTCAAGCATCCTAGCCGCCCGCAACTCTCCTCTCCTTTGACGCCAAAAACATTTAAAAATAAGCGGGTAATGCGACTCGAACCTTGGACCTCCTCATCTGACGCCACCTCCCTGCTCTCTAAGTGGTGCCACTTTGCCACTGGCCCACAAGCCCATTTGTGCCTTAAAACACAGATAACATCTTTTAAGCCCTATCCTCACTAGCTTTCCACTAGAGTGCCCAAGCATAAAATTTGACTAAGGCCTCGGCCCAATCCCTGAGCCCAATCTGAACCTCTTAAACACTCTAATTACACATTAGAGATAACATAAACATAACGGCACATTAAATGCAAAGGCCCATTAATTTAGGATGTTACAGTTCTACCCCCTTAAAGAAATTTTGACCTCAAAATTACCTGGTTAGAATAGATGCGGGTACTGCTGCCACATCGTCTCCTCTGGTTCCCATGTAGCTTCCTCAAAACTGTGATTCCACCATAGAACCTTAACCAACGGAATCGTCTTCCTTCGCAACACTTTAACATCACGATCCAAGATTTCTACTAGTTCCTCTTTAAAGGATAGGTCGGGTCTTACTTCGATTTCTTCCACTGGCACCACATGAGATGGATCCGAACGATATTGTCTCAACATAGAAACATGGAACACATTGTGAATCTGGCTTAGCTCAGAGGGTAGCTCCAGCTGATAGGCTACCGGTCCCACTCGTTTCAATACCCAATAAGGTCCGATAAATCTGGGACTTAATTTACCTTTCTGTCCAAACCTCAGCACTTTCTTCCATGGCAACACCTTCAAGAACACTTTGTCACCCACTTCAAATTCTATGTCCTTACGCTTCAAATCAGCATAGGACTTCTGTCTGTCTGACGCTTCCTTTAGTCGAGCCCGAATTAACTCAACCTTCTCCTCGGTCTCAGTAACCAACTTCGGACCCAACATCCGACGTTCCCCTAACTCCGTCCAACAAGTAGGTGTACGACACCTCCGCCTGTACAATGCTTCATAGGGCGCCATTTGAATACTTGACTGGTAGCTACTCTTGTACGCAAACTTTGCCAATGGTAATAACTCTTCCCAACTACCCCTGAAGTCAATAACACAACCTCTCAACAAGTCCTCTAAGATCTGGATTACCCGCTTAGACTGTCCATCAGTCTGAGGATGAAACACCGTACTGAAATCAAACTTCGTACCCAACGCTTGATGCAATGCCTTCCAAAATCGTGAGGTGAACTTAGGGTCCCTGTCCGATATGATTGATACTGGTACCCCATGCAACCTCATTACCTCCGCTATGTATAGCTTAGCCAATTTCCGCAAAGAGTAATCGACCCGTACTGGTATGAAATGAGCAGACTTCGTCAAGCGAGCAACAATCACCCAGACCGAATATTTCTTAATAGGCATGAGGGGTAGCCCACTAACAAAGTCCATGGTGATCCTTTCCCATTTCCATTGTGGAATCTTCACCGGCTGCAACAACCCTGATGGTAATTGATGTTCCACCTTTACCTGCTGATAGGTCAAACACTTCCCCACAAATTTGGTCACCTCTCGTTTCAGGCCCGGCCACCAAACCTATTCCCGTAAATCTCGATACATCTTACTCCCTCTAGAGTGCATAGCGTATGGACTACCATGCGCTTCTTGCAAAATCCTATGCCTCAACTCAGGATCTTTTGGCATGCACACTCTCCCTTGAAAACATAATAGCCCTTCCTCATTCACACTAAATTCTGTTGATCCCTCACTTGATCCTACCGGAAACTTCCCCTTTAGCAACTCATCAGTCAGCTGCTTCTCCTTAACCTGACTGACCCAAGAGGGTTTCACTTGAAGTTCAGCCAATAGACTCCAATCACCGTATAAACTGAGGTGAGCAAACATGGCTCTCAAATCAGAGATTACTTTACGACTCAAAGCATCCGCCACCACGTTGGCTTTACTCGGATGGTACTCGATCGAGTAGTCATAATCCTTTAACAACTCGATCCACCTCCTTTGCCTTAGATTCAACTCCTTCTAAGTCAATAGGTATTTTAAGCTCTTATGATTGGTATAAATGATAGATTTCTCCCAGTACAAATAATGCCTCCAAATCTTCAAGGCAAAAACCACCACCGCCAATTCCAAGTCATGTGTGGGACAGTTTGATTCATGCGGTCTATACTGCCGAGATGCGTACACAACAACCTTTCCACCTTACATCAATACGCATCCCAGTCCTGTGTGTGAAGCATCACAGTAAATCATGAATTTCTTCCCAGCCTCTGGCTAAATCAATACCAAAGCCTCCGTTAAAATTCTTTCTAACTTCTTGAAACTCTCTTGCTGCTTATTAGACCAAACAAACAGAACCCCTTTCCGCAACAACTTAGTCAACGAAGCCGCAATCAAGGAAAATCCTTCAACAAACCTTCTGTAATATCCGGCCAAACCAAGAAAACTCTAAATTTTTGCTACCAACTTAGGCGTCTTCCAATCCAACACCGCTTCAAGTTTCCGAGGGTCAACCCTAATCCCCTCTGCCGACACAACGTGACCTAGAAAAGTAACTTCCCTTAGCCAAAATTTGCACTTACTGAATTTGGTATAGAGCTGCTTCTCCCTCAGAATCTGTAGAACCACCCGCAGATGTGAATCATGCTCCTCTTTCGATTTCAAATAAACCAGGATATCATCTATAAATACCACGACAAACCGATCCAAGTTAGGTTGGAATACTTGGTTTATCATATCCATAAACGCTGCTGGTGCGTTAGGTAACCCAAATGGCATCACCATGAATTCATAGTGACCATAGCGAGTCCTAAAAGCCGTCTTATGAATATCCGCCTCCTTGACCCCAAGCTGATGGTACACTAACCTTAGTTCTATCTTTAAAAAGACTGAGGCCCCCTTCAATTGATCGAACAAGTCAACGATCCTTGGCAACGGGTATTTATTCTTGACGGTCAACTTTTTCAGCTAGCAATAGTCAATGCACATATGCATTGATCCATCCTTCTTCTTACCGAATAACACCGACGCTCCCCAAGGTGACACACTTGGTCGAATAAACCCTCTATCTAACAACTCCTATATCTGCGCCTTTAACTTCACCAACTCCTTCGGCACCATTCTGTATGGAGCGATAGATACTGGCGCTGTCCCCGGAAGAAGATCGATACTAAACTCCACTTCACGATCCGGGGGTAATCTCGGAAGCTCTTCTGGGAAAACATTAGGAAATTCCTTCACCATCTTAACGTCCCTAACAGTAGGTTCCTTGGCTTCCAGAGCCCGAACAAACATTAGAATTGCCTCACATCCTTTCATCACCATCCTTTTTGCTCTTAAGGCAGACACCACATTTGACAAACAGTTCCCCCTTTCACCTATCACTGACCCTTCGCCACCTTCGGGAGTTTTTAACACCATACGCTTGGCTGCACAATCCAAGTTTGCTTGATACTTCACTAACCAATCCATTCCTAAGATCAAATCGAACTCCCTAAACGGTAGTTCCATCAGATCAGCCTGAAAAGTTACCTCTTACACTTCCAGGGGTACATCCTTATATAGTTTATTCGCCACTACAGTTTGTCCTAAAGGGCTTACTACAGTCATCTCCTTAGAGGAAATCTCAGAATCTACGCTTAAAGTTCCAGACACCTTACTAGCAACATAGGAATGCGTCGACCCAATGTCAATCAATGCAGTGTAAGGCAAACCAAAAATTAAAAACGTACTGGTTATGACATCCGGTGCATCAGCCTCCTCTCGATGTCTAACAGCATATACTAACCCCGGCTGTCTCGCCTCAGTGTTTCCTGCCCCTTGACCTGGTGTTCCACGACCCTGACTGGAACCATTACCACCTCTGGCTGGACCACGACCTCGCTGTGGTTGCTAACCACCTCCTCTCGGTTGTGCATTCCCTTGACCTGCGGGCCCTTCACTGCCCCGTTGCTGCAGACAGTTCTTAACTTAGTGGTCCGTAGATCCACACCTAAAGCACTTCCAACTGCCTGCCCAACACTCACCTAGGTGAAATTTACCACGTCGAGCATACTTCTGTGTCTGATTAGCAGTAGCAGGTCTCTCATCCGGTCTCGGCCCGTTTGACCTAGGCCTTTTCTGAGTACGCCCAGGTAGCCCTGATGACCAAAATTACTCTTACTTCCACCCCTATCTCTATCTCGATTCAGTTTCTCTGTCTGCTTCACCTCCTCAGCTATCTTAGCTTTTTCCACAAGCACAACAAATTCCCTCTCCCGCTGTGGAGTTATCAATATACGCAAATCATCCCTCAGACCATCTTCAAATTGAACACAACGTTCATGGTCTGTGGCCATCAATCCTCGAGCATAACGGCTAAGGCATAGGAATTCCGCTTCGTCCGCAGCCACCGACCTACTTCCTTGCACCAGATTCAGAAATGCTCTACACTGCGCATCCACATTACTTGTCCCAATGTATTTACTCTGAAACACCATTTTGAAGAAATCCCAGGTGACACGATCAGCCATCGTACGGTCCTTAACCGTAAGCCACCATTGATAAGCTTCATCCCGCAGGAGAGATACAACCCCTTTCAGTTTTTCCTCTTCCGTAAAATCTAGATCATCCATTATGCGTTCAATCGCCTCCAACCAATACTCAGCTGTACTTGGGGCTATACCAGAAATTCCCCTAAACATCTGTAATATCCTTAAAATATTAGAGAATCATCTTGTTACTTGTGTTAGCTAGGATATGATCTTTATTGTATGCTTAGTATATTTGTGTGAAGGCTTGGAATTATTAGCTAAGCTAGAATAATTTTTAGTATAGTTTATTTAGTGAAGTGGATTAAGTGAGCTTGACACTTAAGTTAATTTAAGTGTTAAGTTAAAGCACAAGGGAGTTAGTGGCATAGTGGATAAGGAGCTTGAAAGGTTGCTTGTGGGAAGAGGTTCAAGTAGCATGATTAGCATTTTCAAGACTTTATTTTTTGTGTATCCTAGCATTAATGGACGGTCAAATTCTAATTATGATAGGTTGGACCTTAAGTTTTTGGTAAGTTGAATATTGGTTTAAGGAAAGCTTGAAATAGGGGATAAGAATCTTAAGGTTATGGAAGGTTGGGGAGACAAAAGGCTTGGCTTAAGGATGATGTTTTGGAAACTCTTTCAAGACCTTTAGTGCATGTATGTGGACGGAAAGTGTGGCTAAGGGGGTGGCCGAATGTTGTTAGGTGGTTTGGGGGAGAATATTTGGTCAACTTTTGCATTTGTGCATCTTTTAGGCAATTGTTTTCTTTCTCTCCAAAAACTCCCCTCCTTGGCTGAATGTTATTATGCATTTTGTGCAAATTTTGCTTTTGGTTTAGCCTTCATTTTGTTTGAACCAAATTGTTATTTTCTTTCTCTCATCTTTTCTTTTGAAACCGAAACCTCACTTGTCATTTGTGCACTTTTCTTTTCGGCAAATAGGGTGTTTGGCCGAATCTCTCTCTCCCATATTTCTCTTTTCTTCTCTTGATATTGGTTCATAATCACATTTTCTTTTTACACTCTCTTGGCCGAATCCTTCTCCTTCTCAAATCCTATTTCTTTTTCATTTGCTCAAAGTTAAAAACATCCACATCCATTCTATTTTTCTTTTCTTTTTACCCCACCATAGCCGAATCTTCTTCCCCTCTTTTGGAGTTATTTTGGCCAAATATTCAAGGATAGATTCTCTTTGGTTTTCTTCAATCGATTTTGGATAAAAGGGTAAGTGTTCAGTGCCGTTTTTCCTTCTTTCTTTCCCTTTTCTATGTCGTTTTCTTGTGGACAATGGCCGAATCTTTAGGCATTGTTTGCAAGGTTCTAACTATTATTAGAAATTGATTTTCATTTAGGTTCTTTGGGACTTTGGAAGCAATCGATTTAAGTTATTCCATTAGCCATCGAAGTTGGTAAGTCAAGTGGTAAGGATTCAATATTCCTTAAGTTGGTTGAGAAAGCCTAAGGCTATTGGAATTTAGATGTGATGTTGGCCGAATGGTCTTGATTAAAATATTGTGGTTTGGCCGAATGTAGGACAAGGTGATCTAGTGCGATAGATAGGATCTCCGAAAGTAGTATTTGCGTTGGTGAAAGGTGTGTATCTTACACACTTTATAACTTGGTTTATATATGTATATATATGTGTGTTAAATAACTATTCATATTGTTTAAGCCGAAAACTATGAGATATTGATATGATACCTTGATGGGTATGAGCAAGGATACGGGTAAGTCCATTTCGATATGATGTTGCTATATGTTGTTTAATATCACGATCTACAATATGTATTGGTTATATGTTCATATCAAAGTATATTGGCATGATTTGTCTATCTATTGCATTGGTATGGGCAATATGAGAGGAGGGGGAAGATTGATATTTGTGTCTTTGGACACCAGAGGTTTGGTACCTCCAGTGATTTGGTATCACATTTGTCTTTGGGACACCAGAGGTTTGGCACCTCATAGCGGCTCGTCCCTGTGGTTTAATACCACCGTGGGTTGGCCCCACATTTGAGATATGGGATTGT
Source organism: Gossypium bickii (assembly GCA_025503065.1). Classification (NCBI taxonomy): domain Eukaryota; kingdom Viridiplantae; phylum Streptophyta; class Magnoliopsida; order Malvales; family Malvaceae; genus Gossypium; species Gossypium bickii. Next base: position 24,418,625 of record CP106714.1, on the reverse strand, counting down.
CGCCAGTGATTTGGTATCACAAGTGGGTTGGCCCCACAATTGGATTATTCGTGACTTTGGTCACCAGTGATTTGGTATCACATTTGTGTCTTTGGGACACCAGAGGTTTGGCACCTCATAGCGATTCATCCCTGTGGTTTAATACCACCGTGGGTTGGCCCCACTTTTGAGATATGGGATTGTCGCCAGTGATTTGGTATCACAAGTGGGTTGTCCCCACAATCTGATTGTTTGTGACTTTGGGTCACCAGTGATTTGGTATCACAATATTGAATATCGTGACTTTGGTCACCAGTGGTTTGGCACCACCAGTGGTTTGGTACCACACGGGGTAGAAAAAGGAGTTTTCGGATGGCTAGGTTGGGTGCATCATATATATATTTTGCTTGGTTATAATTTGCGTAAGTGCGTGGCAATTACCCGGGAGAGGGATTATGCACTGAGTCTTGGTGACTCACCTACTCCCTTATCATTTCAGGTGATTCGTGAGATCACAGATGAGGAGCCGGATGAACTCGAGGAGGCCATGCAATAAAGTTTGATTTTTCATGAACTTCCATTTAGGTACTTAAATTTATTTTTATTTGGTTTTTGATTTAATTTGGGTTTGTAAGAAGGCCTCTTTAATTATGGTTTTTGGGATTATTTATATGCTTTAGACTTGTTTTAAATATGGCTTATAAATTACATGATTGTTATAATAATTTGAGCACAAAGATTTCTAAACTACAAAACACAATGGTTTTTTTTTAAATGTTACCATTGGGTAACTTAATTCATTTGATAGTTTTAACAACTTAAATATTTTTGATAATTCATACTATTTTCCAAAGCTCAAGTTTCCAAATTTCTATTAGATACAGTTTTCAAACTAATTGCTTTAGTTTTTCTTTTAAACTATAAAAGGTTTTCTAATCTATGGTTTATTTACAAGATTTATTTACAACTAAGTTTTTAAGATTTATTTACAAGATTTCAAAGTAATTTATCAGTTTCAACTTAATTTTCTACAAACATAGAACAACAAAGAGTTTTTCACAAAAATTTAATTGTTCACTCGATTTTCTTCACAACATTTTCCTCTGTGGCATGCTAGATTCGGTCATGGCATATTGACCGGGTTTGGGCTATTACAAATTGGTATTAGAGCTAAGTTTAAAAGCTCAGTTGTGTGCCCGAGGCCCAAAATTTTTAAAGTATGGTTTTGAAATGTTTTTGTTGAAAATTTTATGGTTGGAAAAGCATGGCCCCGAGTCTCCGGCATCGATCTGCCCTGGTAAGTACCTCAAATTTTTTATTTTGATGATATGATGATGGTATGACTGTATAGTAGTAGGAACTACTCTAGAGACCCAAAACTATAGGTTGGATGTACTCGCGAAACAACCCCTCTTATTAAAACTTTTCATAAAACTGTGCTTTAAATAAAGTGGAATATTGACTAATGCATAAAACTTTTAAATCAGATAAGTCGAGATTTTAGACATGAGTACTCGTGGTCGAGGTCGTACTACTCGTGGACGCGGTCGTGGTAGGATGGCTGTGTCTGAGCCAGTGAGGTCGGTTCAAGGATCCGAAAATGAGGTACCACCACCACCAGCGGTTGGAGTTGAACATCAGGATCAAACTGTGGATGACGTAGTGTCTCAGGCGGTGCTGCGAGTCCTTGAGAGGGTAGCTGGAATGGGTGGAGGCATGGGAGCTCGGAAATCTGTACCCGAGAGATTCTGATCCAATGGAGCGGAGGTATTTCGAGGTGTTTCAGGCGTAGCTCCTAGTGCGGCTAAATATTGGCTAGAGGCGATAGAGCGAATCATGGATGACTTGGATCTGAATGCTGAGGACAAGCTGAAAGGGATTGTGTCACTTCTTCGGGATGAGTCATATCAGTAGTGGCTCACGGTACGGAATGGTGCTGCAGCGGAGGATCTCACTTGGGATTATTTCAAGGCAGCGTATCAGCGGAAATATGTTGGGTCTAATTACATTGATGTGCAGCGTAAGGCATTTCTGAGTTTGGTCCAATGTAGTAAGTCCATATCAGAATATGAGGCCGAATTTTTAAGATTGAGCCGGTATGCTGGAGGTATCGTGGTTTCGGAGCACGAGCGATGTGTCCGGTTCGAGGACGGTTTGAGAGATAAGCTGAGGTTGCTGATTGCTCCACACTAGGAGCGAAAGTTCGCTGCTTTGGTTGAAAAGGCTAAGATAGCTGAAGGAATAAAGGAATCTAGAAGGCAAAGCTACGACCGGAATAAGCATAAGAGAGGTTATAGATCATCCGGGTCAGCCGGTAATTCTAAAAAAGAGGGCTAGGCAAAATGGGCCGAATCAATCTGGAAGGCCTGTTACTGCTAATCAGGGACCAGCAGAGTGTAACCGACGTGGGAAATATCATTGGGGCGAATGTTGGACCGGAGGGAAAGGATGTTTCGAGTGTGGCTCACTGGATCATCGTGTGAGAGACTGTCCACGAAAGCTAGCCAGGAATCAGTCTGAGGGTCAAGGTCGTGCTCAGTTTAGAAGGGAAGGACCACCACTACCGAGAGGTCGTGGTAATGGTAGAGGAAGTAATGGTTCCGGTCGAGGCCGCGGAGCATCTGGCAAAGGTGCTGGCAATACTAAGGCAAGGCAGCCTGGTTTGGTGTATGCAGCGAGACGTCGAGAGGAGGGCGACGCAACGGACGTCATAACCAGTACGTTCTTAATCTTTGGTGTGCCATATACTACTTTGATAGATGTGGGTTCGATGCATTCGTATGTTGCTAGTAGCATTGTAGAGACCATGAGCTTAGATTCTGAGACTACTTCTAGGAAGATGACCGTATTTAGTCCTCTAGGTCACTCTGTAGAAGTAAATAAGCTGTATAGAGATGTACCCCTAGAACTCCAAGGGGTAGTGTTTGTAGCAGGGGTAGTGTTTGTAGCTGATTTGATGGAACTGCCATTTGGGGAGTTTGATCTGATTCTCAGGATGGACTAGTTGGTCAAGTACCAAGCAAGTTTGGATTGCGCTGCTAAGCGCATGGTTTTGAAGGCAGCTGATGGCGAAGAAGTGGTTATGATAGGTAATAGAAGAGATTATCTATCCAATGTAGTATCTGCGTTGAAAGCTGTGAAGTTGGTCAGGAAGGGCTATGAGGTGTTTGTGGTTCATGTGCGTGCGTTAGAGGCTAAGGAGTCTGCTGTAGGGAATGTTCGAACGGTAAAGGAATATGCGGACGTATTTCTAGAAGAACTTCCGGGACTGCCTCCGGATCGTGAAGTTAAATTTGGTATAGATCTGTTACCCGGAACTGCGCCAGTTTCTATTGCTCCGTATAGGATGGCACCGAAGGAATTAGGGGAATTAAAAGCTCAGATTCAAGAGTTGTTGGATCGAGGTTTCATTCGACCAAGTGTTTCGCCATGGGGAGCGCTGGTACTTTTTGTCAAGAAGAAGGATGGTACGATGCGGATGTGTGCGGATTCTACCGCTTGATTGAATAAGTGACGATCAAAAACAAGTATCCTTTCTTTGAGGATAGATGACTTGTTTGATCGACTTAAGAAGCGCGGTTTTCTCAAGATTGATTTAAGGTCTGGATATCATCAGCTAAAGGTGAAAGAGGCTGATATCCATAAGACGGCATTTCGCACTCGGTACGGGCATTACGAATTTCTGGTGATGCCGTTTGGGTTGACTAACGTGCCGGCAGCATTCATGGACATGATGAATCGGGTATTCCAGCAATTTTTGGATCAATTTGTTGTGGTATTTATAGACGATATTTTGGTATACTCAAAGTTAGAGGAGGAGCATGATGCGCATTTGCGAGTAGTATTGCAGATTCTGAGGGAAAAGCAGCTGTATGATAAATTTAGTAAATGCGAGTTCTGGCTTAGGAAGGTGACTTTCTTAGGTCACGTAGTATCAGCTGAGGGGATTAGAGTGGATCCTCAGAAAATTGAGGCAGTGTTGGATTGGAAGCCGCCTAAGTCAGTGGCTGAGATTCAGAGTTTTCTAGGTCTGGCGGGGTATTACCGAAGATTTATGGAAGGATTTTCTTTGATCGCCGCACCTATGACTAAGTTATTGAGGAAAGGAGTTCCATTTGTGTGGACCGAGAAGTAGCAAGGAAGTTTTGACAAGTTGAAGAAGATTCTGACTGAAGCTCTGGCTCTGATTCAACCCGAGGCAGGCAAGGAATTCACGGTTTACTGTGATGCATCACATACTGGTTTGGGATGTGTACTGATGCAGGAAGAAAAGGTAGTGGCTTATGCATCTCGACAGTTGAGACCACATGAGGTTAATTATCTGACGCATGACTTGGAATTAGCTACAATGGTTTTTGCTCTGAAGATATAGAGACACTATTTGTATGGAGAGAAGTCGATAGTCTACAAGGATCACAAGAGTCTTAAGTATCTTTTGACTCAGAAGGATTTGAACTTGAGGCAGCGTAGATGGATTGAGTTGTTAAAGGACTACGACTGTTTGATTGAGTATCATCTGGGCAAGGCTAACATGGTGGCAGACGCGTTGAGCCGTAAGGTTGTATCTGACTTAAGATCGATGTTTGCTCGTCTTAGCTTATATGATGATGGGAGTCTTTTGGCTGAATTGCAAGTCAAGCTGACTTGGTTAGAGCAAATCAAGGAGAAGCAGTTAGAGGATGATGGTTTGAATGATCGGAGGTTGCGGGTTCAGAACGGTAGTTTAGAGGATTATAGTTTGTCCAGTGATGGAGTTTTGTGTTTTAAAGGGAGAGCTTGTATCCCGAAGGATGTTGAGTTGAGACAAAGGATTCTTTGGGACGCTCATAGCAGCCCATACGCTATGCATACTGGAGGTAGCAAAATGTATCGGGATTTAAGAGAGCAGTTTTGGTGGCCAGGTCTGAAGCGGGAGGTAACTGAGTTTGTGGGTAAATGTCTGACGTGTCAGCAAGTCAAGGCTGAACATCAGTTACCGTCTGGGTTACTTCAGCCGGTAAAGATTCCACAGTGGAAGTGGGAAAGGATTACTATGGACTTTGTCAGTGGATTACCTCTTACGCCTAGTAAGAAGGATTCAGTTTGGGTGATTGTGGATCGTCTGACTAAGTCAGCTCATTTCATTCCGGTAAGGGTGGATTACTCGCTTCAGAGGTTAGCTAAGTTGTATGTATCGGAGATAGTGAGGTTGCACGGTGTACCAGGGTCGATCATCTCGGATAGGGATCCTAGATTTACGTCGAGGTTTTGGAGAGCGTTACATCAGGCTTTGGGTATGCAGTTGGATTTCAGTACCGCGTTTCATCCACAGTCTGACGGGCAGTCGGAAAGAGTTATACAGATTTTAGAAGATATGCTGAGAGGATGTGTTTTGGACTTCAGAGGCAGCTGGGGAGTTTTTTTGCCATTAGCTGAGTTCGCATACAACAATAGTTATCAGGCAAGCATTAAGATGGCACCATATGAGGCGTTGTATGGTAGGAGGTGTCGCACACCTACATGCTGGGCAGAGTTGGGTGAGCGTCAGATGTTAGGACCAGAGTTGATTGCAGAGACTGAGGATAAGGTTAAGATGATTCAGGCTCGTCTGAAGGAAGCTTCGGATAGGCAAAAGTCGTATGCTGATCTCAAGCGGAGGGATATAGAGTTTGCCGTGGGAGACAAAGTTTTTCTGAAGGTCTCGCCATGGAAGAAAGTGTTAAGATTTGGGAAAAAAGGGAAGTTAAGTCCTAGGTTTATTGGGCCGTATAAGGTGTTGAGACGAGTGGGACCAGTAGCTTATCAGCTCGAGTTACCATCAGAGCTGAGTCAGATTCACGATGTGTTTCATGTCTCCATGCTTAGATGTTATCGTTCTGATCCATCGCATGTCGTGGCAGTAGAGGAAATAGAGGTGAGTCCAGATTTGACGGTGGAAGAGGAACCTGTGCAGATTCTAGATCGAGACGTGAAAGTTTTGCGCAAGAAGTCAGTTCCTTTAGTGAAAGTTTTATGGCGGAATCATGGCGTAGAAGAAGCTACGTGGGAACCGGAGGATATGATGAGGCAGCAGTATCCTCAACTCTTTTGATCAGGTAATTTCGAGGACGAAATTTTCTTAAGGGGGTAGAATTGTAATATCCTTAAAAATTAGAGTATCATCTTGTTACTTGTGTTAGCTCGGATATGATCTTTATTGTATGCTTAGTATATTTGTGTGAAGGCTTGGAATTATTAGCTAAGCTAGAATAATTTTTAGTATAGTTTATTTAGTGAAGTGGATTAAGTGAGCTTGACACTTAAGTTAATTTAAGTGTTAAGTTAAAGCACAAGGGAGTTAGTAGCATAGTGGATAAGGAGCTTGAAAGGTTGCTTGTGGGAAGAGGTTCGAGTAGCATGATTAGCATTTTCAAGACTTTATTTTTTGTGTATCCTAACATTAATGGACGGTCAAATTCTAATTATGATAGGTTGGACCTTAAGTTTTTGGTAAGTTGAATATTGGTTTAAGGAAAGCTTGAAATAAGGGATAAGAATCTTAAGGTTATGGAAGGTTGGGAGACAAAGGCTTGGCTTAAGGATGATGTTTTGGAAACTCTTTCAAGACCTTTAGTGCATGTATGTGGACTGACAAGTGTGCCTAGGGGTGGCCGAATGTTGTTAGGTGGTTTGGGGGAGAATATTTGGTCAACTTTTGCATTTGTGCATCTTTTGGGCAATTGTTTTCTTTCTCTCCAAAAACTCCCCTCCTTGGCTGAATGTTATTGTGCATTTTGTGCAAATTTTGCTTTTGGTTTAGCCTTCATTTTGTTTGAACCAAATTGTTATTTTCTTTCTCTCATCTTTTCTTTTGAAATCAAAACCTCACTTGTCATTTGTGCACTTTTCTTTTCGGCAAATAGGGTGTTTGGCCGAACCTCTCTCTCCCATATTTCTCTTTTCTTCTCTTGATATTGGTTCATAATCACATTTTCTTTTTACACTCTCTTGGCCGAATCCTTCTCCTTCTCAAATCCTATTTCTTTTTCATTTACTCAAAGTTAAAAACATCCACATCCATTCTATTTTTCTTTTCTTTTTACTCCACCATAGCCGAATCTTCTTCCCCTCTTTTGGAGTTATTTTGGCCGAATATTCAAGGGTAGATTCTCTTTGGTTTTCTTCAATCGATTTTGGATAAAAGGGTAAGTGTTCAGTGCCGTTTTTCCATCTTTCTTTCTCTTTTCTATGTCGTTTTCTTGTGGACAAAGGTCGAATCTTTGGGCATTGTTTGCAAGGTTCTAACTATTATTAGAAATCGATTTTCATTTAGGCTCTTTGGGACTTTGGAAGCAATCGATTTAAGTCATTCCATTAGCCATCGAAGTTGGTAAGTCAAGTGGTAAGGATTCAATATTCCTTAAGTTGGTTGAGAAAGCCTAAGGCTATTGGAATTTAGATGTGATGTTGGCCAAATGGTCTTGATTAAAATATTGTGGTTTGGCCGAATGTAGGACAAGGTCATCTAGTACGATAGATAGGATCTCCGGAAGTAGTATTTGCGTTGGTGAAAGGTGTGTATCTTACACACTTTATAACTTGGTTTATATATGTATATATATGTGTGTTAAATAACTATTCATATTGTTTAAGCCGAAAACTATGAGATATTGATATGATACCTTGATGGGTATGAGCAAGGATACGGGTAAGTCCGTTTCGATATGATGTTGCTATATGTTATTTAATATCACGATCTACGATATGTATTGGTTATATGTTCATATCAAAGTATATTGGCATGATTTGTCTATCTATTGCATTGGTATGGGCAATATGAGAGGAGGGGGAAGATTGATATTTGTGTCTTTGGACACCAGAGGTTTGGTACCTCCAGTGATTTGGTATCACATTTGTCTTTGGGACACCAGAGGTTTGGCACCTCATAGCGGCTCGTCCCTGTGGTTTAATACCACCGTGGGTTGGCCCCACATTTGAGATATGGGATTGTCGCCAGTGATTTGGTATCACAAGTGGGTTGGCCCCACAATTGGATTATTCGTGACTTTGGTCACCAGTGATTTGGTATCACATTTGTGTCTTTGGGACACCAGAGGTTTGGCACCTCATAGCGATTCGTCCCTGTGGTTTAATACCACCGTGGGTTGGCCCCACTTTTGGGATATGGGATTGTTGCCAGTGATTTGGTATCACAAGTGGGTTGGCCCCACAATCTGATTATTTGTGACTTTGGGTCACCAGTGATTTGTTATCACAATATTGAATATCGTGACTTTGGTCACCAGTGGTTTGGCACCACCAGTGGTTTGGTACCACACGGGGTAGAAAAAGGAGTTTTCGGATGGCTAAGTTGGGTGCATCATATATATATATTTTGCTTGGTTATAATTTGCGTAAGTGCGTGGCAATTACCCGGGAGATGGATTATGCACTGAGTCTTGGTGACTCACCTTCTCCCTTATCATTTCAGGTGATTCGTGAGATCGCGGATGAGGAGCCGGATGAACTCGAGGAGGCCATGCAATAAAGTTTGATTTTTCATGAACTTCCATTTGGGTACTTAAATTTAGTTTTATTTGGTTTTTGATTTAATTTGGGTTTGTAATAAGGCCTCTTTAATTATGGTTTTTGGGATTATTTATATGCTTTAGACTTGTTTTAAATATGGCTTATAAATTACATGATTGTTACAATAATTTGAGCATAAAGATTTCTAAACTACAAAACATAATGGTTTTTTTTTTTAAATGTTACCATCGGGTAACTTAATTCATTTGATAGTTTTAACAACTTAAATATTTTTGATAATTCATCTATTTTCCAAAACTCAAGTTTCCAAATTTCTATTCGATACAGTTTTCAACCTAATTGCTTTAGTTTTTCTTTTAAACTATAAAAGGTTTTCTAATCTATGGTTTCGCAACTAAGTTTTTAAGATTTATTTACAAGATTTCAAAGTAATTAATCAGTTTCAACTTAATTTTCTACAAACATAGAACAACAAAGAGTTTTTCACAAAAATTTAATTGTTCACTCGATTTTCTTCACAACATTTTCCTCTGTGGCATGCCAGATTCGGTCATGGCGTATTGATTGGGTTTGGGGTGTTACAACATCTCTGCTCCATTGGCTCTAAGCCACTCCGACACCGATTTCCGGGCTCCTGTGCCCATGCCTGCCCCAGTAACCCTCTCTAAAACCCTTAACGTCGCCTGGGATACCGCATCATCTCTGGCCATCTGGTCCTGAAATTCAACCTCCGCAGCTAGTGGTACTGGCATCTCGTTTCCAGACTCGTGGCCAGATCCTACTGGTTCAGACACAGCCATCCTACCCCTACCGTGGCCACGCGGTGGACGTTCACGACCCCTTGTACTCATTCTACCGATTCGCGTTTCTGATTAGAAATTTTATGAATTATTAATTTCTTCCACTGATTAACCACGAACAATCTTATGGACAGAGATTTTCAAGAGTAGTTTTTTCGAATTCGAAATTGTATGTACGAGTTTTTGTCTCAAGTCTGTATCTCCTAGTTCTAGGAACCACATACATTCAACCATCATACATCAACACACAAGTAGCATCCATGAACCAACATTCATCACATAAGGGTATTTTCGTCATTCCACTACTTAGGGGTATTTTCGTAGTTCTTTCCTACATGGTATTTTTCGTAATTTCACAAAATAGAGTACATTGGTGATTTTTTGAAATAAAGATATTTTGGTGTATATATATATTTTTTGTAAAGTAGGGGTATTTTGAAAATTTTAATTTAATTTTTTTTCAAATCGAGGGTATTTTGGTAATTTCCTAAATTCTGATTATTTTTGTAAACTGGATGCTTTTGTAAATCTAGGGGTTTTCGGGTAAATTTTCAAAACATAGGTATTTGGGTAATTTTGCCAACCGGGGGTGTTTCGATAATTTCACGAATTTTGGTAGTTTTAAAAATCCAGGGTATTCTGGTAAATTTTCACAAATCAAGGACATTTCAGAAATTTTATGAAACCAGAGGAAATATTTTAGTAATTTTACGAAATAGGGTGGCTGGTCCCTTTCGGGTTGTAGTTATAAATTTTGGCCCATCAACTAGTCCTCGTGGCTAAGGTGAACAGTCACTACGCACCAGGTAGGATTCCAGCGAAGAGGAGGTGGGTCACTAGGACCGCTTAAATACCAAGCTTTCCCTGAATCCAATCCTAGACATGCGCATGCCTATTGCCATACCCTAATCCAGTGACTGGTTTTCGGACATGTTTAGTTAGATTAAGTTTTATGAGTTTGAGGAGTTGTTTAAACTAGTCCTAAAGTCCATTAATTCCTAACATGCCAGTCTACGTCCACAAAGCCCATCAAACCCAACATACATATCACATCAAGAGTTAGAATACTTACCTGCGTGGATCGGGTGCCAGTAGACTCGAAGGCCATATCTCAACCCCAGCATTTTACCAATTTATGAACTATTACTGGACCCATTTCACAGCCCGAGTTTTGCAACTGGGTCTGATACGAAAATTGTAACACCCCAAACCCAGCCCAAACACTACGACCAGATCTGGCATACTACGGGGTTTAACGTTAAAAACTTCACTTGGATAATTTTGGAAATTCAGTTTGCTTTGTTAGGTATTCACTAAAATAAGTGATATTTGAAGAAAACCTTTGCTTTTTCTTTGAAAGTGTTTGAAAATCCCGTATTATTACTTCTTATTGCTAAGTCTTTGAACATAAAATTTAAATTTTAAAACAAAATAGAATAAAGACATTAACAATTATAATTTAAACCTAAGCTATGGAGCCTTATTACATGAATAGTCCCAAAATTAAAAACTTAAAGGAAAACTGAAAATAGTTTATGAAAATAAAAGAACTTGATGGCCCCTCGAGTCTGCCTCGGCCCCCATGTCCACGATCTACTGATCATCTGAAAAGTTAGGGAAAATAAGGGGGTGAGTCACCAAGACTCAGTGTACAAATCCCGAAAACACATGAAAGGCTTGAGGCCCACAAATACATTATGGGCCTTGGCCCATACACAATGGCAACAGAATATTTACATGCAACATGTCCCAACCCAACCTAAAAATCCATCCTCTACACACCAGCCCGTACCAGCCATCACACCTCAGGGATTTCTAGAATCAACCCACCAACCGCTACAGGCCATATCGACAGTCATGCTATCAGTTAAAATGCCGATCACCATGTGACCTTATAATCCACTGTGGCAGAGCCATCGATCACTGTGTGACCTTATAATCAAGTGTGGCAGAGCCACTGATCACTATTGTGACCTAAATGTACATATCGTGGTTTAACCACCGATCACTAAGTGACCTTTTAACATGCTCTTCCCCTTCATCATACCAAACCCATTCCATGCATACATCCATGCAAAAGCAACACATTATACTACCCGAAAGATCACAGTTTATCACTTACATCGATACACATAGAGAAGTTTCTATGATTACGTACGTGGCATCCCTTGCCTACCTTTTTCGGGTAATACGACTGTCCATACAACCTTTTTTCGGCTTTTAGCCCATGAGATATAACATATATAGTACAGATAAAGTAGTGTGTTAGAGATCTACACACCTGATTACAGTCAAGACGAGACCTTCTATGTTTACACTATCAGAAGCCGATACGACTGCTAACTGTCTAAGATTTTGTTCCAAAGCCGGTCCACAACCCGGTGGCCAATCCCGAACTACCGACACTGCTCGCTTCTTAAACTTAGGGATTGGTTTAACTGATCCAATCCCCTCCTTTGCCTGATCAGTATTTGATTCCATCAAAAGACCTTATCAGTTGCTACCATCATAACATATGGTTAAGATCACAATTACGATAGCGAATCTAATGAGGATCTAAGGAGAACCCCTTACCTTGAAATCCCAAAAAGAGTTGGAGTTTAGAGACTAGCGATTTTCGTCTTTTAGATCTAGACGATCTTCTTTGATTCTTGATGAGTCGCCCAACACGTAAACATAAGAAACCAACAATCCATTAGCCTTTCGACTTTGTCTTCTAAAAATCGAAAGAGAAAAAGAATAGATCAGAAGAAATCAGCACCTACCTTTACAGAGAATTTGGCAACTCCTAGAAGATTTTGGCTTTTGAGAAGATCAAAAAGAGAAGATGATAGGAAGAAATCTATGTTGATTCAGCTTTTAGTGAAGAGATCGACAAAAGGGAATAGGAAGTATTCGGCTATGGAGATGAGAAGAAAGTTTAGAGTTTCGACTTTTGAAGGGAAAGATGCTGAGAAGAATTGGGTGGTTTCGACTTTGTAGACGAAAACAGAAAAAGAATAATGGACTTTCGGCTTTTGCGTAGAAGTGAAGATAAGAGAATAGAAAAAGAAAATAGGATCCAAATGCTGGAATTGAAGAGATATCCCCCTTATTTAATAAAAATTTCGACAACTACCTCTTAGAAATTGAAAATGCCCCTTTTGATAACTTAAAATCAATCAACTAATAAGGGAAATTTCGGCACCCCCATAGTATAACAAAACCGATTTCTCCCCCCTCCAAAAGATGGAAATTCGGCCACCACTGCTGATCAGCAGATAACTCCTAAATTTTCTCCCTTATCTTCATCTGATCACTCATCCTCAAGTGGCATGGATAACACCACCTCTTCCTCCCTTTTATCAGTCACTTTATCAGCCACATTATCCATATTATCGATTCTATTAATCTCCTAATTTCAAGCATCCTAGCCGCCCCCACCTCTCCTCTCCTTTGACGCCAAAAACATTTAAAAATAAGCGGGTAATGCGACTCGAACCTTGGACCTCCTCATCTGACGCCACCTCCATACTCTCTAAGTGGCGCCACTTTGCCACTAGGCCACAAGCCCATTTGTGTCTTAAAACACAGATAACATCTTTTAAGCCCTATCCTAACTGGCTTTCCACTAGAGTGCCCAAGTAGAAAATTTGACTAAGGCCTCGGCCCAATCCCTGAGCCCAATATGAACCTCTTAAACACTCTAATTACACATTAGAGATAACATAAACATCACAGCACATTAAACGCAAAGGCCCATTAATTTAGGATGTTACAGTAAACGCCATAGATGTCTGCATGTATACATTTCATTACAATTAATCAATTAGAAAATATAAAACCTAAATATCAAACATATTTGTTTGTACCAAAGCTTGAAGACACAAAATGAAAAATTTTAGCACCAAACACTTAAAATTTTCCTAATATGCATCAAAAGAATCTATTTAAATTTTCAACCATTAGCAATAGGAAAATACACCTAATGACAAGAAAAATCTTCATATAGTTAACTCCGATGAACAATTGGTCTCAAAAGACCTTTTAATGATACAAGCTTGCTTGTGATTTAAGCTATGAGCAACGAAATATATTTTGTTAATTAACACATTGAGGATATTTGGTTGTAAAGTGTACATTATTTTTTAAAGTGATGTTATGAAACAATTGCACCAAGTGATTCAGTAGATATGGCTTTTTACAAGCCAATGGAAGAAAGGTTTTGGAGATGATCTTAAAACACACAAATAAATGCATTAATTAAGCTGATTTCTAGGTGCCAAAATGATCAAAACATTACTAGATCATTCAATATCAATTAGTAGAGAGAAATAAGCGGTCTGCCCCATATATACACACGAAGACAGATGACATGAAAAATTATATCCAATTTTCCTAGAATATATGAAAGTAGAAAGCTCAAGCAAGCTTGCCCTGCTCACTCTTTTTTATAAACAAACCACATTTTCTACCCTTTCTGTCCTGCCTAGCCACCCCTCTCTTACTTACTCTAGTTTGAGGTAATCTAAATAGAGAGAGAGTTCACAATTGAAGTTGATAAAAGAGGTAAAGAAAAAACCTATACTTCCATGGATTGCAGCAAAATCGTCACTTCATCTTCCAATGCCAATTAAGCTAAGCTTTGATTGTACATGATCAAATAAAGATATATAAAGTCTGCAATATCTAGTAGAATTATCAATATGAAAAACACCAACTTACAATGTTATTTTGAGGTTTGCTTCCAATAGAATCCTCAGATAACGATTGGTATGATATTGTAGGCAGCAAGGATGTATATCACCAAAGCATGCTTCCCTATCCATTCCAATACCAATGTCATGCGTCGATATCCATTGATGTCAACCTATTTCATAGTTTCTTCACTTTTAGAAGTTGGGGAAATGAAGCCACTTGTGTTTCTCCACCATTGCGCTTAGATGGAAAATACGATCTTTCGGGATTAATCTAAATGGCTTTATACAAGTAAATCAAAGAAACTATAAGAGATGTAAAAGGATTCGTTGATCTTACCAGTAGATAAATTCTGGCAAAGAGAAAACCAGCGGCATTGGCAGTAACACACATGTAACTGAATGTGTAAAGAGCCTTGTTAATGTGCATTCCTAAAAGAAAGCAGATGACTTGATGATGAGACCACTAACATGTGCTACTACTGCTGGTTCTCAATGTTGTAAACAGTATTAAATAACCATTTACCGAAAATGTCCAAGGCAAGGCCCAAGACTAGAAAAGCTGAAGATGGTATCAACCAGAGACGAATTTGATCCGCATGTGTAACATCCCCAAACCCGGCCCATTCACTACGACCGAATCTGGTTATGTTATTGCGGAAAGACGGTTGAAAAACCTCGTTAACTTAGCATAAAGCATGAAAGAATTCAATTTTGAAAACTATATCAGATATGTGAGTAAAACGAATTCCTCTTACTTAAAACTCATGTAATTTCTTTTGTTGTGTGAAAACATTTTTGAGTTAATAAGAATTTAAAATAACAAAACCATAATCAAGTAATACCAAATAATAAAATGGCCTTTATTACAACCCAATAATTCAAATAAAGTACTTATATCAAAACCAAACATAAAATATTAAATCATCATCTTGGCATATAGCCACCTTGTCCTCTCCGATCCCTGGTCCCAAATTTTATGCAATACACGAAAATGGTTAAAGGAAAAAGGTGAGTCACCAAGACTCGAGTGTGCCACCCTTTTTCCCGGATTAGCAAAATATCATATGCAACATAAACATAACCATCATGCATCCAATCAATATGCACCCAATCCTAACCATCCATACACCTTTTCTACCCCGTGTGGTACCAAACCACCGGTGGTGCCAAACCACCGGGTGACATATGGTCACAATGTGTTACCAAAACACCGGTGTCCCAAAGACACGATATCCGTCAAAGTGGTGCCAAACCACCGTGTCCCAACAAAGACACGTTTGTGATACCAAATCACCGTGACCAAAGTCACAAATCCGATGATGGGGCCAACCCATCGTGTGATACCAAATCACTAGCGACAATCCCAGTATCTCTCAAGTGGGGCCAACCTACGGTGGTGTCCAACCACGGGGACGAGTCGCAATGAGGTGCCAAACCTCTGGTGTCCCAAAGACACAAATGTGGTACCAAACCACTAGTGACCGAAGTCACAATAATCGGGTGATGGGGCCAACCCATCGTGTGATACCAAATCACTTTGGCGTCAATCCTCAATACCGCCTTGTGGGGCCAACCCATCGTGGTGCGAAACCACGGGGATGAGATGCTTTGAGGTGCCAAACCTCTGGAGGTGCCAAACCTCTGTGACCCAAAGTCACAAAGTTGTGTTACCAAAACACTGGTGCTCGTCGGCCACAAAATATCACCGCCCCTCTCTCTCATATCACCCATCATTATACCAACTCATGTATAGTATTCAAATCATGCAAACATGTTTAACGTTGCATCTCATAGCACATACATCATAAATCATGACATCATGTATCAATAACGATTACTCATAATGAAACGGACTTACGAATCCGTGCACATACCCCATAGGGTATCATATCACTCAACCATACTTTGTTTCGATTTTACCAATCAATCGATTTATCAAACATATACAAAGCAAGAAGTGTGTTAGTTTACACACCGTTACTAATACGACTATCAAATCCCGGAGATCAAGATCTAACGCACTAGATCCCCTTCCTTAACACCTTTGAGCACTAGCCACAACTCGAGATATATGAGATCAAGCCTTCCCCTACAATCGGCCAAAACTAAACAACATAATCATGCTAATCAACCTCTAAGGGTATGATCGTAATTTTACCTACTAAGGGTATTTTCGTAAATTCACAACCGAAATGGCCTTTCCAAGGCCTAATGTCACCACTAGCGACTCAAATACCATTTCCGGTCATACCGGATGATTGGGCCTAAAACCGATTTCGGCCCATCCAGGCCCACATGCTCGTGTGGCCCACCTAGCACAAATCTAGCCACGTATATAACTTCCACCTAGTCTAGTTCAACATATACTAACCAATCATGCAATTTACTCATATAGGCCCACGGCCCATTGGGCCCACTTCGCCCATCGAGGCCCAAGCAAATTTCAACCCACGAGAATACTACGATGGCCTCAACTATCGCGTGAAGCCCCACACATGCGCTCGCACGCTCGTGTGGCTACTAATGCCGTGTAACCAAATTTCGGCATTTTGCCGCTCTACAACTAGAGTAGAGAGAGTTACACACCTGATAGGACTCTGGGGCTAATCCGCGCTCCGACCACTCTTGTGCCCAACCGCCCTCCAAGATGTGTTTACTCTCCTCCTAGGATGCTCCTTATATAGCTAGCTCTTCACCTTCATTCTTTGTGTCTTTCCGATGTGGGATCCTTCGTCGATGGAGTTTAAATTCAATCAAACTCTTGCCAGTCCAATCGGCAAAAATAAATACTCCCTTGCTTCTCATGAGATTCGAACCCGTGCTCCCTGTAGCATAATCCACGCTGCTAACCACTTGGCCACAAGCTCCATTTGTGTCTTAAACCATGCGCAACTAAATATAAACTATGGGCCAAATTCTAAGGTCCAAGCAAAAAGAAACCAAAATGCAAAAGCCAAGACTTGAACCTTGGACCTCCTTCCTTCCTTGTGGCGTCACCCCCTTGACTCTTATGTGGCGTCACTTTGCCACTACACCACACACTCCACTTGTGTCATTTTTCTCCATATTTTATTCTTAAGGCCTATCTGCCAACTTCCAGGGTTTTTTTTCACCTAAAACCAAAATTTCCCCAAAGCCAATATTTGATCCCGGGACTTCATAGAAGCCCTCTAATCTTCCAAAATCACTTATCTAATAAATCTAACTTGCATTTAAGCCGATCTCTTATTCTCTGAAAATTTAAACGCTACTACGCCTAAGGCCCATTGGGCTCAATTCTCCTAGGCCCAATTTTGGGATGTTACAGCATGATCCTGCATTTTAAACACTAAAATATCAGACACACCCTTTCCTAATAAATTTAGCTACCTGAGTCTACGTCAACCACAGTCCTTCCACGGCTTCTCCTAGAATTGTTTTTAGCCTGACATAAAACCCCAAGAAAAATAATAAAAGTTGACATAATGCAAATGAATCCATAAAGACAAGCTTAATGTACAGTTAATGTGAAAACAAAATACTATTGAACAAGAATTGCATACTGCTGCGAATGCTATAGCAGAAGATTCAATTACATCATCACCAATAGCTTCAACATCAATAGTTGCAGGTGGTGGAGGCTATACGGGTTGAGCGATCGGGTTGCTCGAGATCCAAACTATTGCGAAGTACCCTCTTGTTCCTCGATTTGATGGGAGGAACATTGAGATCCAGGAGTGCCTTCCTTCATCGATACCCTCTAAGAGAAGGCCCCCTCACTTCTATTGTGCTCATGTTCGGCTTAATATTTTTTCTAAGTGCTATTCAAATATGCAGCCTCAACAATACCTAAAAACAATCACCTTGAACTTTAACAAGTTTTCACTAAAACCAATAAGTTCTTTCACCTGATTGAAATACAAGAAAAATTACACTTGAAAAGTATAAGAAACCCAAAAATACTTGGTTCAATCTTGATTTACACAAAAAAACTCATGATTTAGAACTCAAAAAGATCCAGAAAATGAGCAGGCAGACACTTAATTTGAAAAAAAATGAAAGAGTAATATGCAAATAGTAATTTGAATAATATTTTAGCAAAAAAGATATCTTTTTTTCTTCCTCAAGCTTGCTTCCTTAATGATCCAAATAGCAGCATATGAGTGAATAACTAATTTCCATATTTCCAGCTTGATATTGTTGATTAAATTAATTTATTTAGAGAAGTACGGGATAATGAACAACCACTCGACATAAAATCTTTTTTTTTTTTAATTAGTGAACATTCGAACTAGAACCGATCGGCAGATAAAAACCCGCAACCAATCAATTATAATAAACTAATAATCAAATAAAAATGAAATTTAAGAAATTTGATCAAATTTAATTTAAGTACACATCAAGATTAGAAAAAAAAAGTAATAAAAATATCTCAAATCTCAGCAATTGAACATCAACCAGATCACCGCATTGATTAAAACGAATTGAAAAAAAAAGAATAAAAGAAATAAACAAGAGAAAGTATGAGAGATTAAAAAAATACCTTGAAATCATGGAAAAATGGAATCAGTTTTCGAATTCAAAAATTTCCCAAAAGAAAAAAAAGAAGAAGAATAATTGGAAGGAAAAAGAAAATTAGGAATTGGAAGGAAGGGAGAGAGACGAAGGAATCCACAACTGAATAAAATTCTCTCTTGAGCTTTCAAGAAAGCTAGGGTTGGCTAAAAGAACATTTTGCCCTCTTGTTGGGCCAGGCACATGCTGTTCTTTTACAAGAATAGCAACAACAGATGTTATCATCGGTAGCAATGCAGTGATACCAAAAACAAACCTGAGGCATTAAATTGGTGACAAAATGGTTAAGCAGAATTTCTCTAATCCTTCAAACCATATCCACAAGCAAAGCACCTCAATTACCTTACACCATAAGCATCCACTAGCGAACCACTAAAATAGGAGCTCATAATACCACCAAAAGTAAGGATCCCCAGCATAGAGATTGAAGAGATCCAGATATGGCTTGTGACTTCCCACGAGCCCTCTCCACAACCATGGAATCTACAATCTGCACCACACAACATTTTCTAACATAATCCAAGAAATATGACTAGAACAATAATAGGATAACACCTGAACAAGAAATATAACTTCTAGTTTGGGGGATTTTGGTTTGGGGATTTTGGGAAATGATATAGGGAAATTTTGGGGACTTAGGAAATTTAAGGTCGGGGAAATAAAAATCGGGGTTATAGGGTTTTTAGCTCCATTTTTTAGCAGAGAAAAAATGACGCCGTGTGAATGAATTTTTGCGGCGTTTTTTTTATAAACGCCACTATAGTTCCATTTTTTGAGGCATTTTTTACAAAAAACGCCACTATTACACTAGTTTATTTTTTTTTCATTTTTAATCTATATTTTTCTATTTCTTTCTTTCAAAATTTTTGTGTTGAGATTATTTTTTTTTGAATTTTTTTATTATATTTTGAGTATTGAACTTTTAACTTTTTAACCTATACTGAGTATTAAATATTTTGAGTATTGAACTTTTAAATTTTTAACTTATATTAAGTATTAAATATTAAATTTTAAGTTTTTATTTTTTTAATTTTTTATTATTAAATTTTAAAAATTTAATTACCATTATCAACTCTTTTAGGAATTTCTTTTTTCTTTCTTTTTACATCAACATTATTCTTTTAAGTATGGTCTGCATTAGTTGTTTAGATTTTTATATAAATGACATTTAATTATATGTATACACCTAAATCTTGATATAGATACATCTTAGAATTATATATGAATTTTGGTTTAATGTGTAATTCTAGATGTGAAATTCTAATTGTGGTTTAAATGTATAGTTGAAACTTTAATTTTGATTTAATCATACACATTATTTTAAAATATAAATACATCAATATATTTTTATATTGAATAAATATAAATTTTTATGTATGCAATATATAAATAAAAAATGATGTTAATTATATCAATAATTGTGTTAACATTTTACAAGATCTGGATCAAATTAAAGTTCACGTATACAATTGCACACTAAACCATTGTTCATGTATGCTTTTGGGATTTAACCCATTTTGATATATATATATAAAATAATAATTTACATTTATCTTATTTTGATATATATTCTAAAAAATCCAAGATTAATCCCTAAATCATAAACCCTAGACCCTAAATATTATATCCTAAACCACAAACACCAAAACCTAAATCTCAAACTCAAAACCCCAAACCATAAATCTTAGACCATAAAACTCGAACCCTAAACTCTAAACTGCAAACCTTAAACCATAATCCGAGACCAACTTTTTGGGAATTCATGTGGCCAATGTTAGTGTAGTACAAAACATATATTTTAATAGCTAACACATTAACCATAAATCCCTCATGAGGGATTTCGGTTTCGGGATTTTGGGTCATTTAGCTAACACCCTAAACCCTAAACCCTAAAATCCTAAACTTAAACCATAAACCCTAGACTCAGAAACCTAACACATTAACCATTTTTCCTCAAACCCCTAACCCTAAATCCATAAACCATCAACCATAAACCATAAACCATAAACCCAAAACCCTAACCCATTAACCATTTCCACCTAAACCCTTAACCCTAAACCTTAACCCCTAACCACTAACACTTAAACCTTAATACCGGTAAACACTAAGATATTAAACACTAAGATATTAAACACTATACAATAAACCCAAACAACAAACTTTAAAACACTAAAACCATACACCAAAATAACAAACCTTAAACCATGAAATTAACATACTAAACATTAAACCATGAAATAGCTTAATTTGTAACTTAAATGAAAACTTCTAAATTGTTTAGTTAGCAATTGGTAACTTTTCATAATCAAGTAACTAAAATGAAACTTTCTCATTGCTTATAAGTGAATGTATCAAAATAAAATATAATTCAAAGCAAGAATAAGAAAAAAATATGAAAAATGTTTAGCGGCGTTTGTGAAAAAAGCCCCTAATGCTCAGGTCTTTAGCGATTTTTTTTTAAAAGCGCTGCTAATGCTCAGGTCTTTAGCGGCGTTTGGGAAAAAAATGCCGCCATTTCTCCTTTTTAGCGGTGTTTTGAAAATAAATGCCGCTATTGCTCAACTTTTTGTGGCGTTTTCTTTCAAACACCGCTAACGTATAATATTTACGGTGTTTTTCATTAAAACGCCACTAAAAACGCCTCTAAAAGTCTATTTTGGTGTAGTGATCTAATTTTAATTAACTACTAAGCTAAAGATGCAAAGACAAAAAGAATGAATTGGGGAAATACTGTTGGAAAAACTCAGTTGATTAAGACGATACCCTTAGGAAGAATCCACCTAGGCTTCACTTGTTATCTAACACTGAACTAGACGATGTATTCACTTGACTTGATCCATAAGATTCCCTAATTTATATTAAACCCTCTCTTGAGGAGAAAAACGTCTAACCCTAGCTTGATCAATTGAAATCTTTTTCTAATTAAAACCCCTAGAATCGCATTAACTCGATCTATGGACTCCCATATTAGGTTTCACCCTAATCCGGCAAAATCTCGTCACCCTATCTCTAGGCGTGCGATCAACTCCGCTTAATTATGCTAGATCTACTCTTAAGAAAAGACTTTTGATCCTCCACCTAAGCACATCATACTTGAATTAATATCTCGGAAATATTAACACAAGAATTAAGAACACATAATTAAGAACAAATCAAGTATTTATCATATAGTTCAGAAAACAATAACAAGATCCGTCTGAGGTTTCAACCCTTTCAGGTATTTGAAGGGTTTAGTTCATAACTATAAAAGAAAACATCTCAGAAGAAAAGATAAAACAAAACATAAGAAATCCCTAAAACCCCCCGAAGGAATTGAAGGAGAGATCCACAATCTTGAGTAGAATTGCGGCTTCTTGAGATGGATCAACTGGCTATCTTCGAGTGATTTCCATAAATCTGGCCTTTTCAGCTCGGCTCCTTGGCCTAGCTAACTACCCCCTTTAAGGATACACTTAGGGTGTTTATATAGGCTTTTGAAATAGGTTTCTTTGCCCCTAAGTATCCTTTTCCGAGTAGAATTACTCTTCTCCACGATAGGGACATGGCTATGGCACACGCCCGTCTGAATCGTGGCCAGGCCATGTTCGGACTTGTAATGTGGTGACACACCCGTGTAAGTCGTGATCAGGCAGTGTTCTAGTCTCCCAAGGAAGCACGGCCGTGTTGGCTTAAGTACAGGCCGTGTCGATTTCCTCTTTGGCCCAATTTGGTCTATTTTTGGCCCGTTTCTAGTTCTTAACATCCTCGGGTGCTTTCCTGAGTATAAAACATGAAAAGAAAGGATTAAGAGCACCTTTTTTACATAAATCAAGGGATAAATCATCCAAAAGTATGCTAAATGTGGGATTAAAATATGTTACTTTTACGGTTTATCACATACCCCCACACTTAAGCTTTTGCTTGTCCTCAAGAAAAATTCTCAACTTACAATTAAAACGAACTTTCCATGATTCAATATTCCTATCAACAATGTCTCATCATAATTCATAGATAATTTGTACATGGATAATTTAATTCAAAGAGTCCTAAAGATTCAAACAATATAAGTCATATATTTGTAACACGAAAACGTAGGTGTCTCCCTTTATCTAAATAATTACCTTTAATTCAAACTCACTAAAGAGTCACTCAAATCACTCAAAGTGTTTAAGGTTTGGAAAAAGAAGCACTCATAAGTCAAACATGAAAAATTAATCCCATAGGCTTGCCTGAAAATCAAATCTCCACCACTGTAAAATGAGATGATAAATAGATCAAAAGGTCTTTATAGGGTTGTAATGGGGCTAGGTTAAGGGTATGGATATAGGCTGAATTAAAAGGTTAGAATCGAGATTGAATTGACAAGTTACTTATCTAGAAATACTGAGATGATAATTACATCAACTGAAAGTAATAACCTTAATAGTACGAGCTTTTCTTTTGATAAATATACTTTAACTGTATAAGCTCACTTTTCATAATACTAAATATACTTCGATCGATATTTTTTTAAGAACAAATCAAATAATAAAGGATAACTTCAACTATTGAAATAATATAATTAGGTAGCTAATCAAATCATATCTCGATATAAGGGTAGTTAAAAGGAATGGTGATAACAAATACAAAGGGGTTTTGGTTAATATTAATGGGTGAGTCAATAAAAAGGTTATTAGGATTAAACGGGGTTCACTAGGGTTAATTATGAAGGTAGGCTTTTTAGTGGAGTAAGTGGGTTAAATACCTAGATGCCTTTATCATCTCAGTATATCAAATCATAGATGTGGTCTCAATATGTATAATCAAGGCAAGTTCTAGAATAACAGTTCAATGTCGACACACTCATAATCAATAAAGTGAGCAAGAAAAAGAATATATGCTCTATATGGCTCAAAGTCTCACAAAAATTATGGGTGTTTTGATATCAACCTCGTAAATTTCAAATTTCAAGATAACATTCAGATTTAGGTAGACAACCTAAAAAATTTTAATTCTGAAAAGTTAGACTTATCATGCTTGATTCTCTTGTATTCTTCATATTTAATCATCAATGCACAATTAGCTATGGCTTACTCAAAAACATATCAAAAAATCTTAAATCATCAGAAATTTCATTCTAATTAGTAATATGAGGAAATTACTTCAAGACAAGGCATAATTCAGGTATTTGAGAATAATGCAGAAAGTTAGGCATTTTCTCGAAATAACTATTCACCCCCACACTTAAGATGTACATTACCCTCAATGTACAAACATAGATATGCAATTTAAGAGAGAGAGAGAAGTGAAACTTCCTGAATTTGGATAGTTTCCTGGAGTTGGAAGTCGATAGGGGTGGTTTTTGCTACCGAGCTCTACGCTAGATGAAGAAATTGGGGAGCTCGTAGAGAATTAGCCAGGAGTTATTAAGACACATTTAAAATAAACTAAATATATAAATAAATACAAGAAAGATAAAGAGAAAGAAAATAAAAACATAATTAAACTAAGTCTAACAGGTAAAGGGGCTTGAGAATCCTTATTGGTAGATGGTTCGCGAGGTGGGTGTGACTTCTAAGGCTGTGGAGGTGCTGGTGGTGGCGGAAGTGGCGTGATTCTCAGGTAGCCTTTAGAACCTGAGGGTTGCGGTGGTGGTGGTGGTGGTTCCCAAGGTGTGACTCCCTAGCAGCCTTTAGAACCTGACACTAAGAAACTAAAATAAATTAAACTAAATTAAGCATAAGAATGTCAAAGAGACGGAAAATAAAGGAGAAGATAAAAGTGAAACAAAAGATAAATGGTCTCAAAGACCCTTGGCTTGTCGAGTGAATGAAGCGGTCGGCATGAACTTATGTATATCGGTTTCCATGAGGAGGACTGTCCTTGGATCCTTTCGCTTATTTGACATGGCCAAAAGTTTGAGAAGCATGCTACGGAAGCAAAGAATTTTGAGAATGGAGGGTGTAAGGGAGGAAGAATGATGAGAAATAGGTGAGAAGAGGGAGGGGTGGGTGGTTTAAATAGAATTCTAAGTCAGGTACAGTCACACGCCCGTGTACCATAGGCGTGTTGATTCACACGGCCATGTGAGATGTCCGTGTGTCTAGGCGTATTGGTTCACCCACACTTATTTTACAAATTGCCATGCCTGTTGGTGATAAGTCAGTATCGTCCACGGCCGTGTCGCACGTCCGTGGTGTGTTGTCGGTGCCTGTGGGGTGGTGTTGGAGTCTATTACTCTAAAATTTGATTTTCTCTGACTCATACCATTCCTGCCATGTCAGTACGAAGATTCTTGAGGTATACACGGCCACGGCCACGGTCGTGTACAAGGCCGTGTGGCCTGGAAATCTGCACTTTTGGTTAGTTTTAAAACTAGGTGTTTAAGACTAAGAGAAGAAAATAAAATAAAATGAAAACAAATGTGAAAGTAAATAGGGTTAGTGCTCAGGTTGCCTCCCGAGAAGCGCTCGTTTAAAGTCTTAAGCTAGACTTTCCTCGTATTCGCAAAAATCAGGGTGGTTTAAAAGTTTGAATATCTTCCCTCATGCTATCAGTTCTATTTTCTTGATAAAGTTTAAGTCGAGAAGCGTTTACCTTAAAAGTGTCGAATATAGGATTGCTTACTTCGACTGTTCTGTATGGGAAGATATTGTGTCCCTTAAAAGGAATTTCTTTGTTCGTGTTTAGGTCTGGTGTGGTGATGCAAGGATTTGCTTTATCTAATAGTACCTGGTCTCCTATTTTGAAGTGGTTTGTTGTCCCTATGAAGGGCTCCTTCGGTTTTACTTTGTGTAGTTTCGGTTCTTATTTAAAGTGTGTCGTCCACTCTTCTAAATTGTCGACCTTAATGCTTCGTTTCTCATATAATTCTTCCTTGTTGGTACGAGGTCGATGATTCGGCTCAGGTTTGTAACCTTGTGGTGTTTCCTAAAAAGAGGGCTTGACTAAATGGTTATCAAAAGAATTTACATTCTCACCTTGGTTACTTGATGTTCTAGCTGAGTCAAGGGCTTGAAGAGTGACTGTCTCCTCGCCTGCACAGAGTATAAGTTTGCCTACATCAACATCAATTTTAGTTCTGGCAGTTGCTAAGAATGGTCTTCCTAAAATCAGGGGGGTCGTGTTGTCCTCATCCATGTCTAAAACGACAAAGTCTACTAGGAAAACGAATTTATCAATTTTTACAAAAACATCTTCAATAATACCCTTAGGAATTTTAACATTTTTATCAGCTAATTGAATACTCATCCTAGTCTGTTTGGGTTTCCCTAGACCTAGTTGTTTAAACATTTTATAAGGCATGGCATTTATACTTGCCCCTAGATCAGCTAAGGTATTATAAATAGTTAGTCTACCAATTAAACATGGAATTGTAAAACTCCCTGGATCTTTTAGCTTTGGCGGTAGTCTATTCTATAACATTGCTGAGCATACTGCGTTTAATTCCACATGTGAATCCTCGTCTAACTTATGCTTGTTTGTCAAGAGTTGTTTTAAAAATTTCCTCAAATTTGGCATCTGTGAAAGAGCTTCAAGAAGTGGTAAGTTAATATGTAATTTCTTTAAGAGTTTAATAAACTTACCGAATTATTCCTTTGTATCATCTCTCTTCATCGCTTCAGGATAAGGTATGCGGGGCTGGTACTCTTTGATTACCGGTTTTGGCTTTTCTTGTGTTACCTCAACTTTACCTTCTTCTACCTCGTTTTCTTGTATTGGATTGGGTGCATCGAACCCCATACTATCATGAGCTGTGATGGCTTGGATTTGCTCCTTTGGGTTAATCTTAGTGTTGCTTGGTAGACGCCCTTGTGGTCATTCAGAAATCTCTGATCGAATTTCAGAAACTATCTTAGTAAGTTGTCCAATTAACTTGCTAAGTTCTCCAACTTGGCTCTCAATCCCTTTGATTGATGCTTGTTGATTATCGAGCGTTGTTTCAGTTTTTTTGAGACGGTTCTCTATGGCTGCCATGAATTTTGTCAGCATCTCTTCGAGGTTCGGCCTCTTTTCTTGTGGATAGGGCTGATTTTGGAAATTTTAAGGAGGTTGTTGTCTTTGATTTCTTTGATTTCCTTGACCTCCCCATGAAAAATTTGGGTGGTTCCTCCAACCTGGATTATAAGAATTACTATAAGTGTTATTATTAGATTTGAAATTATTACCTATATAGTTCATCTATTCGCTTTCTGTGCCCGGTTGGTAGGGTGGGTACTCAGGATTCGCCACAGTTCCACTTGCGTCGCACTGCATTACTGGATGTACTTGCGAAGAAAACAAACTATCAAGCTTTTTATTCATCATCTCTACCAGTAACACCCCAAACCCAGTTAACACGCTACGACCGAATCTGACATGTCACAGGGAAAAATCGTTTTTAAAGAAAACAAGTTGTTGATTTAATTTTGCAAAGAACATTTTTGGGAAACAAGTTGCCGTCACTTATTTTAAGAAAACCTTTAATTATATGAGAAGCTAAATTAGTTTAAGTATCATTGCTAAAAACCGTTTCGAATTGAGCCTTAAAGAAAAATTTAGTTTTAAAGAAAATTGAGTTAGCTAGATATTACTACTTGTCTGCCGTTACTCGATGGAAAAGTTTTGGAAAAATCCCGATAATTTGTGAAAGTTTGGAAAACATTCATTTTATAGGTTCGTTAGGCATGCCGTTAATAAATTTAACATCATTTAGTGAAGTTTTAAACCAGATAAATAATCCCAAAAATAGAAACTAGTGGCCTTATTACACAACCCAAAACCAAATTTAAAGCAAACTACGTCCGATATAATAGTTTAAAACAAAACCAGAAAAAGTGCGCATGGCCACCTCGAGTCTGCCCCGGCTCCGTATTCGCATTCTACGAATCATCTGCAAAAAGTAAAGGAAGGGGGTGAGTCACCGAGACTCAGTGTATAATCCCCATCCCGAAGATATTAAGCCCTTACACAGTTACATAGGCCAATAAGTATGTCATGCAACCCAAAACCTAACCATCCGAAACTCCTGAATCTACCCCGTGTGGTCCCAACCCAGTGGTGGTCAAAACCACTGGTGACCGTAGTCACAAATAATATAAGTGTGGTGCCAAATCACTGGTGATCAAAACCACTGGTGATCGACGTCACAAATAATATGTGTGGGGCCAACCCACATTGTGGTACCAAACCACTGGTGACAATCCCGTATATCAATATGTGGGGCCAACCCACTGTGGTACCAAACCACTGGGACGAGTCACAAAAAAAGATACATGTGGTACCAAACCACTGGTGGTCAAAACCACTGAGACTTAGTCACAATATTATAGAAAGCGGGGCCACCCACTGTGTGCTACCAAAGCACTGGTGACAGTCTAAAATTATACCTTCCCTCTCCTCTCATCACCCGTTTTTATGATCATACTTTTCATGGCATACTAATCATGCTTAACATACAGAAATATCGAGGCATGGCATAAGCAGATTTAACGAAGGCATTTAACATTAGCCAATCAAAGTGGACTTACCAAGAGTCCTCGCTTCTACCCACAAGGGTAGTACATCGGTTTCAGCCGCTATTCTGGCTTTTGACAATATACAAAATAAATATATTAACGTATGAAGTGTGTAAGAGTTACACACCTGATTACCCATAATACGATGCTCTCTACATCGACACTATCATTAATCGACACTACCGTTATCTGTCTACTGCTTTGCTCAGATGTCGGCCCACACCCAGGTGGCCAATCACGAACAGCCGACACAGCCCGTTTGTTAAACTAAGGGGCTGGGTTTGCGGATCCAACCCCTCCCTTTGCCTGACCGGTACTTGAGTCCATAAGAAAGCGATCTTGGTCAGAAGATCGAGTTAAAACATGGTATAAGATAGTAACGAAATCGGTTGCTTAAAGTGAAGAGGTTCTTACCGACAGTTATCGGGATTCCGCGGGTTCCCTCACTTGTGTTAGAAGAAACGCTTGTCCCTACATAACGCCATGTTAGCCTGACCCTTCATAACATGGATTTAAAGAAAGTGGCCTTCGGCCAAACAAATGATATGATTCCCTTAGCCTTAATCGATCGAACCCAACTGGCCTCAGTGGTCCTTCACGCACTGTCAGAAAATAAGAGTCTACGAACTAACTCCTTCCTAGAATCGGCCAAAACCCGAGAATAGGATTAACACCCTTAGTCGAAAACCAATAGAGAATAGAACTACAGAGAAAGAGATGAACAACACTTACCTCACTGCGAAAGAACCGAATGAGAGACTTAAATGAAGAACTAGATTCCGGCTTAATAACACATAAAAGAAAGGCTTCAGGTAAAGGTGCTTAGAATGATATAAAAAATCGGGAAATGAAAAGAAGAAGAAAGAAAGATGGATGGAGGGGATTCGGCTTCCAAGGAATGAAAAAGATGATTAGAAAGATAGAAGAATGTGGTTTCAGCTAACAACAGAATAAAAGTGAAAAAGATGAAAAGGAGAAGTGGTAGATGAGATTTCGGTTCTTAAAGATATGGCAAGAAAATGAATCGCAAATGGTGAGTGGAGAGTAAGGTGGGTTCGGCCAAACACAAAAGAAGTAAAAAAGAAGGAAAAGAAAAGATGTTCAGGAGAGGTTTCGGTTTTGGGGATTGAAGAGAAGAGAAGAGATATATGGTTTTCTAGTTTCGGGTATGGTCAAGAGATGAGAGAAAGAAGAATTTGGCTATGGCTTTGAGAAGAAAGAAAATGGAATATCGGCTACCTATCTCCCTTAGCACACCAAAATCGAAAATTTAAAGAACCCACACCCAAGTTTTGGCACACCCCTAAACACCCAAGAACCAAATGCTTAACCCCCTTCTAGCTCCTCTCAAATTCAGCTACACATCCCATCTCTCCTCAAACACATGCTGTCCCTTCCATCCCTCCTTGAATTCCTTTCTTCCACTCATTCAAACCAATTTGAATGAGTCAAACTCCTACAATTTCTCCTCTTCACACATTCGAACCTGTTGACTCTTTCAACAGTTATCCACCAGAGTCCATCCTGAATACTCCTCCTCCTGGTCCTGGTGTCAAAAAGAATAAGTAGCAAAGGGATTCTTGCAGCTCGAACCAAGGCTCTCCCACTTGCATGAGGCGTCACACCCTTGCTTCCTAAGTGGCGCCTCCCTTGCCACTTTACCACCTGGATTCTTGTGTCAAAACACACCAGTAATTTCCCTTAACACCTAACTCACTCAGCTCCCCTTCTTAGTGCCCTAAAAGAAATTTTTTTGCAATGGCTCAGACCTACCTCTGGCTCATGCCTATACCCCAAAACACCCTAAACTAATATAACATTCACACCATCAACATGCAGACAGATAAAATGTAAAGGCCCTGTTTTAAGGATGTTACAATTCTACGCCCCTTAAAAAATAATTTTGGCCTCGAAATTACCTGGTCAGAAGAGTTGAGGGTATTGCTGCCGCATCACATCCTCTGGCTCCCACGTGGCCTCTTCTGCTCCGTGATTCCGCCATAACACCTTCACCAAAGGAACTGATTTTCTATGCAAGACCTTGACATCTCGATCCAGGATCGGCACTGGTTCCTCCTCAAACGACAAATCTGAGCTCACCTCTATCTCTTCTGCTGGCACAACATGCGACGGATCTGAACGATAACGCCTAAGCATGGAGACATGAAATACGTTGTGAATCTGACTCAATTCTGATGGTAACTCGAGCTGATAAGCTACTGGTCCTACCCACTTCAACACCGTATAAGGCTCGATAAACCTAGGGCTCAGCTTGCCCTTCCAACCAAACCTCATCACTTTCTTCCATGGCGACACCTTCAAAAAGACATTGTCACCCACTACGAACTCTATATCCCTTCGCTTAAGATCGGCATAAGATTTCTGCCTCTGAAGCTTTATTCAGACGAGCTTGGATCAGATTAACCTTATCTTCTGTTTCAGCCACCAACTCTGGCCCCAACAACTGACGTTTACCCAACTCTGTCCAACACGTAGGGGTACGACACTTCCGTCCATATAACGCTTCATATGGTGCCATCTGGATACTTGCCTGATAACTATTGTTGTACGCGAACTCTGCCAACGGTAGAAATTCCTCCCAACTACCGCTGAAATCCAAAACACAACCCCTCAACATATCTTCTAAAATTTGGATTACCCTCTCTGACTGCCCATCTGAATACGGATGAAATGCCGTGCTGAAATCTAATCTTGTACCCAATGCCTGATGCAACGCTTTCCAAAACCTTGACGTGAATTTGGGGTCCCTATCTGAGATGATCGACACTGGCACTCCATGTAATCTCACGATTTCCACTACATACAACTTAGCCAACCTTTGAAGTGAGTAATCAACCCGGACCGGTATAAAATGAGCTAACTTTGTCAGACGATCAACAATCACCCAGACCGCATCCTTCTTGCTAGGCATAAGGGGTAGCCCACTGACAAAATCTATCGTAATCCTTTCCCACTTCCACTGCGGAATCTTTACCGGCTGTAACAGATCTAAAGGTAACTGATGTTCAGCCTTGACTTGCTGGCACGTCAGACACTTACTTACAAATTGTGTTACTTCCTGCTTCAGACTCGGCCACCAAAACTGTTCCCGCAAATCCCGGTACATCTTACTACCTCCAGGATACATAGCGTATGGGCTGCTATGAGCTTCCAACGTCCTTCGGCATATAAACTTTCCCTTGGAAACATAGCACCCCATCCCTACTCAAGCTATATCCCTCCAATCCCCCATTCTGCACTTGCAAAACTGAGCACTTAGGACTTCATCAACTAGCTCCTTAACCTGGTTTACCCATGACGGCTTCACTTGCAATTCCACTAACAGACTCCTGTCATCATACACGCTAAAGTGGGCAAACATTGCTCTTAAGTCTGCTACCACTTTGCGGCTCAACGCGTCAGCCACTACGTTAGCCTTACCCGGATGGTATTCAATCGAGAAGTCGTAGTCCTTCAACAACTCAATCCACCTCCGCTGCCTCAAATTCAATTCCTTCTGCGTCAAGAGATACTTCAAACTCTTGTGATTCGTGTACGCTATAGACTTCTCCCCATACAAATAATGCCTCCAAATTTTCAGAGCAAAAACCACTGCAGCCAACTCCAGATCATATGTCGGGTAATTCCCTTCGTGAGGTCTCAACTGTCAAGACGCATACGCCACTACTTTCCCCTCTTGCATTAGCACACATCCTAATCCAGTATGCGACGCATCACAATACACCGTAAACTCCTTCCCTGCTTTAGGCTGAATCAAAACCGGAGCTTCTGTCAGAATCCTTTTTTTAACTTGTCAAAACTTTCCTGTTGCTTGTCTGACCACACAAATGGAACCCCTTTCCTCAGCAACTTGGTCAACGGCGCTGCAATCAAAGAAAACCCTTCCACAAACCTTCTATAATATCCTGCCAAACCTAGAAAACTCTGAATCTCTAGAATAGACTTAGGTGGTTTCCAGTCCAACACTGCCTCAATCTTCCGAGGGTCCACTGTAATCCCCTCAGCTGACACCACATGACCCAAGAAGGTTACTTCTTTTAGCCAGAACTCGTACTTGCTAAACTTTGCGAATAGTTATCTCTCCCTCAGAATCTGTAAAACCACACATAGATGCGCTTCATGCTCCTCCTCAGATTTCGAGTACACTAACATGTCGTCTATAAACACCACGATGAACCGGAACAAGTACGGCTGAAACACTCGATTCCTCATGTCCATGAACGCTGTCGGTGCATTGGTCAACCCAAACGGCATTATCAAGAACTCGTAGTGCCCATAACGAGTGCGAAATTCTGTCTTATGGATATCGGCCTCCTTTACCTTAAGCTGATGATACCCCGACCTTAAATATATCTTAAAGAAGACTGATGCACCCTTGAATTGATCGAACAGATCATCTATCCTCAGCAACGGATACTTGTTCTTAATCGTCAACTTATTCAGCTGACGGTAATCTATACACATCCTCATTGTTCCATCTTTCTTCTTAACAAAAAGTACAGGCGATCCTCAAGGTGATACACTTGGCCGGATAAAACCCCGGTCCAACAATTCTTGAATCTGCACTTTCAGTTCCACCAACTCCTTCGGCGCCATTCTATATGGAGCATAGACACTGGCGCGGTTCCGGGTAACAGATCTATACCAAACTCAACTTCGCGGTCCGGAGGCAGACCCGAAAGCTCTTCTGGGAATACATCGGTAAATTTCTTCACTGTTCAGACATTCCCTACAGTTGATTCCTTGGCCTCTAATGCACAAATATGAACCATGAACGCCTCACAACCCTTCCTCACCATTTTCTCAGCCTTAAAAGTGGATACAACATTGGATAGATAATCCCTTCTATTACCTATCATCACCACCTCTTCACCCCGAACAGTTCTCAATACCATGCGCTTAGCTGTGTAGTCCAAACTTGCCAGGTACCTCACTAGCTAGTCCATCCCTAGGATCAAATTGAACTCCCTGAATGGCAGTTCCATCAGATCAGCCAAGAAAACTACCCCTTGAAGTTCTAGGGGTACATCCCTATATAGTTTGTTTACTTGTACAAAGTGACCTAGAGGGCTAATTACTATCATCTCCCTAGAAGAAATCTCATAGGCTAAGTTCATAGTTCCCACTATACTACTGGCAACATAGGAGTGCATCGAACGAACATCTATCAAAGCAGTATAAGGCAGTCCAAAAATTAAGAACGTACAGGTTATAACGTCCAATGCGTCGCCCTCCTCTCGACGCCTCACAGCATAGACCAACCCAGGCTATCTTGCCTCTGAGCTCCCAGCACCTCTGCCCGGTGCCCTGCGGCCTCGTTCAGAACCATTACCTCCCCTGGCCGAACCGCGACCCCTCTATGGTTACTGTCCATCCCTCCTGAATTGTGTACGTCCTTGACCCTCAGAATGGATCCTAGCTGACCTCTGTAGACAATCCCTTACCCGGTACCCCATTGACCCACACTCGAAGCACCCTCTATTTCTGGTTCAACACTCTCCCGAATGAGACTTCCCACACCGAGCACACCGTGGCGGCCATTGAGTAGTAGCAGCAGGCTTTGCAGTTTGACTCGGCCCACTATATCTAGCCCTTTTCTGCAAATTCCCGGTAGACCCTGATGACCTAGAACTCCTCTTATTCCAGTGCCTATCCTGATTCCGTCTCACCGACTGTTTCACTTCCTCAGCTATCTTGGCCTTCTCTACCAAGACCACAAATTCTCTCTCCTGTTGGGGAGCAATCAACATCCGCAGCTCATCTCTCAACCCGTCCTCAAATCTGACACAACGCTC
The DNA here is from genome assembly GCA_025503065.1 of Gossypium bickii. Lineage (NCBI taxonomy): Eukaryota > Viridiplantae > Streptophyta > Magnoliopsida > Malvales > Malvaceae > Gossypium > Gossypium bickii. Next base: position 24,384,834 of record CP106714.1, on the reverse strand, counting down.
GTGTTTCGTAGCCACGATACCCCGAGCATAGCGACTTAACCGAAGAAATTCTACCTCATACTCCGATACTGACTTACTTCCCTGGACCAAATTCAAGAAAGCCTTACGCTGTGCATCAATATAACTGGACCCGACATACTTCCTTTGGTAAGCTGCCTTAAAGAAATCCAGGTGATGTCATCATCTATTGCTCCATCCCTGACCGTGAGCCACCACTGATAAGACTCATCCTGGAGAAGAGACACTATCCCCTTCAACTTCTCCTCAGCCGTAAAGTGTAAATCATCCATTATGCATTCCGTCGCCTCCAGCCAATACTCAGCTGTATTGGGAGCCACACCAGATACACCCCTGAATACCTCTGCTCCATTAGCCCGGAGTCGTTCAGAAACGGATTTCTGAGCTCCCGTTCCAACGCCTGCATCCGCGACTCTCTCTAGAACCCCCAGCATCGCCTGCGACACTGCGTCATCACCTATCTAATCCTGGAACTCCTCGCCCATAGCTGGCGGCGGTGGTACCTCATTTTTTGACCCATGACCAGACCCTACCGGTTCTGACACAGTCATCCTACCTCTACCACGACCATGCGTATTACGCCCACGTCCTCGGGTGCTCATGATTACCGTTCTCGAATTAATCTGATTTAAGAATTTTATGCATTAGGTTTATTCCATTGTTATTACAGCACAGTTTTATGAACAGTTTATTATAGGGATTGTTTTCGCAAGTTCACACAATCCTACAGGTTCCAGTCTCTAAAGTAAATTCCTATTACTATCCTTCATATCACAACCATCGAAAGCATATAAACAGTAGTAAAGGGACTTACCTCCGTGGATAGGTGCCGGAGACTCGGTGCCATGCGTTCCACAACATGTATTTCCATCAAAATCATTTCGTAACCCCTTATTGAAAACATTTTGGGCCTTGAGCCCAAGCCGAGCTTTCGAAACTTGGCTCTGATACCAAAATTGTAACACCCCAAACCCGGTCAACACGCTACGACCGAATCCGGCATGTCACAGGGAAAAATCATTTTTTAAAAAAAGAAGTTGTTGATTTAATTTTGCAAAGAACATTTTCGGGAAACAAGTTGCCGTCACTTATTTTTAGAAAACCTTTAAGTATATGAGAAGCCGAATTAGTTTAAGTATCATTGCTAAAAACCGTTTCAAATTGAGTCTTAAAGAAAAATTTAGTTTTAAAGAAAATTGAGTTAGCTAGATATTACTACTTATCTACCGTTACCCGATGGTAAAGTTTTGGAAAAATCCCGATAATTTGTGAAAGTTTGGAAAACATTCATTTTATAGGTTCGTTAGGCATGCCGTTAATAAATTTAACATCATTTAGTGAAGTTTTAAACCAGATAAATAATCCCAAAAATAGAAACTAGTGGCCTTATTACACAACCCAAAACATAATTTAAAGCAAACTAAGTCCGATATAATAAGTTAAAACAAAATCGAAAAAAGTGCGCATGGCCACCTTGAGTCCGCCCCGGCTCCATATCCGCGTTCTACGAATCATCTGCAAAATGTAAAGGAAGGGGGGTGAGTCACTGAGACCCAGTGTATAATCCCCATCCCGAAGATATTAAGCCCTTACACAGTTACATAAGCCAATAAGTATGTCATGCAACCAAAAACCTAACCATCCGAAACTCCTGAATCTACCCTGTGTGGTACCAAACCAGTGGTGGTCAAAACCACTGGTGACCGTAGTCACAAATAATATAAGTGTGGTGCCAAACCACTGGTGGTCAAAACCACTGGTGATCGAAGTCACAAATAATATGTGTGGGACCAACTCACATTGTGGTACCAAACCACTGGTGAGAATCCCGTATATCAATATGTGGTGCCAACCCACTATGGTACCAAACCACTGGGACGAGTCACAAAAATAGATACATATGGTACCAAACCACTGGTGGTCAAAACCACTGAGACTTAGTCACAATATTATAGAAAGTGGGGCCAACCCACTATGTGGTACCAAACTACTGGTGACAGTCTGAAATTATACCTTCCCCCTCCTCTCATCACCCAGTTTTATGATCATACTTTTAATGGCATACTAATCATGCTTAACATGGCATATGTAGATTTAACAAAGGCATTTAACATTAGCCAATCAAAGTGGACTTACCCGGAGTCCTCGCTTTTACCCACAAGGGTAGCACATCAGTTTTAGCCGTTATTCCGGCTTTTGAGAATATACAAAATAAACATATTAACGTATGAAGTGTGTAAGAGTTACACACCTGATTACCCGTAATACGATGCTCTCTATGTCGACACTGTCGTTAATCGACACTACGCTTATCCGCTCATCGCTTTGCTCGGATGCGGCCCATACCTGGTGGCAATCACGAGCAATGACACGGCCGCTTTCTTAAACTAAGGGGCTGGGTTTGCGGATCCAACCCCTCCCTTTGCCTGACCGATACTTGAGTCCATAAGAAAGTGATCTTGGTCAGAAGATCGAGTCAGAACACGGTATAAGATAGTAACAAAATTGGTTGCTTAAAGCGAAGAGGTTCTTACCGACACTTATCGGGATTCCGTGGGTTCCCTCACTTGGGTTAGAAGAAACGCTTGTCCCTACATAACGCCATGTTAGCCTGACCCTTCATAACATGGATTTAAAGAAAGTGGCCTTCGGCCAAACGAATGATATGATTCCCTTACCCTTAACCGATCGAACCCAACTGGCCTCAGAGGTTCTTCACGCACTGTCGAAAAATAAGAGTCTACGAACTAACTCCTTCCTAGAATCGGCCAAAACCTGAGAATGGGATTAACACCCTTAGTCAACAACCAATAGAGAATAGAACTACAGAGAAAGAGAGGAACAATACTTACCTCACTGCGAAAGAACCGAATGAGAGACTTAAATGGAGAACTAGATTCCGGCCTAATAACACATAAAAGAAAGGCTTCAAGTAAAGGTGCTCAGAATGATATGAACAATCGGGAATTGAAAAGAAGAAGAAAGAAAGATGGATGGAGGGGATTCGGCTTCAAAGCAATGAAAAAAATGATGAGAAAGATAGGAGAATGTGGTTTCGGTTAACAACAGAATAAAAGTGAAAAAGATGAAAAGGAGAAGTGGTAGATGAGATTTCGGTTCTTAAAGATATGGCAAGAAAATGAATCGCAAATGGTGAGTGGAGAGTAAGGTGGGTTCGGCCAAACACAAAAGAAGTAAAAAGGAAAGAAAAGAAAAGATGTTCAGGAGAGGTTTCGATTTTGGGGATTGAAGAGAAGAGAAGAAATATATGGTTTTCTAGTTTTGGGTATGGTCAAGAGATGAGAGAAAGAAGAATTCGGCTATGGCTTTGAGAGGAAAGAAAATGGAATATCGGCACAAAAAAAGATGGGACAATATGAGTTCTAATTGCTTCCCCTAACTTGCCGAATATACACCCTCCCTAAAGCACATTCGGCCGCCTATCTCCCTTAGCACACCAAAACCGAAAATGTAAAGAACCCACACCCAATTTTCGGCACACCCCTAAACACCCAAGAACCGAATGCTTAACCCCTTCTAGCATCAAAAAGAATAAGTAGCAAAGGGATTCTTGCAGCTCGAACCAAGGCTCTCCCACTTGCATGAGGCGTCACACCCTTGCTTCCTAAGTGGCGCCTCCTTTGCCACTTTACCACCTGGATTCTTGTGTCAAAACACACCAGTAATTTCCCTTAACACCTAACTCACTCAGCTCCTCTTCTTAGTGCCCTAAAAGAAATTTTTTTGCAATGGCTCAGACCTACCCCTGGCTCATGCCTAGACCCCAAAACACCCTAAACTAACATAACATTCGCACCATCAACATGCAGACAGATAAAATGCAAAGGCCTCGTTTTAAGGATGTTACACTACCTGTGTTGATAGCATGGTTACTGCATCGAGGTTGTAAACTCCGACTGATTTTGTTGGTTTTGTCCTTGTAACTTGCCACTGATAGTTATTCAGTGATATCTCTTCAATAAACTCATAGGCCGCTTCAGGAGTTTTATTGTTCAGGGTTCCATCGGCGGCTGAATCAATTAGTTATCTCGTGGAGGGGTTCACACCGTTATAGAAAGTTTAAACTTGGAGCCACAAAGGTAAACCATGGTACGGACACCTTCTCAAGAGATCCTTATATCTTTCCCATGCATCGTATAATGTCTCTAAATCCATCTGCACAAAAGAAGAGATATCATTCCATAATTTGGCCGTTTTGGCCGGTGGGAAATATTTTAATAAAAATTTTTCGGTCATTTGATCCCATGTAGTGATTGACCCTCGTGGTAACGAGTTTAACCACTGTTTAGCTTTATTCCTTAATGAAAAGGGAAATAATCAAAGACGTATGGCATCATCAGAAGTGCCATTTATTTTGAAGGTATAACAGAACTCTAAAAAATTAGCTATATGAGTATTTGGGTCTTCGTCCTGTAAACCATCAAATTGAACAAAATGTTGAATAATTTGTATAGAGTTAGGCTTTAATTCAAAATTATTAGCAGCTATAGTAGGCCTAACAATGCTTGATTCTGCACCTATCAAATGAGCTTTAGCATAATCATACATAGTACGTGGAGCATTATTTTCCGCCATATCTTGTGATGGTGGATTGTTCTCGTCCATCCCTTCAGTTTCTCGCTCTTCTTCTGTGTAATTTAGAGCTCGCCTAATTTCTCTTCTATTCCTGCGAGTAGTAGCTTCAATATCACTATCGTATACTAGTGGTCCTCTCGGGTTCCTTCTCTTCATAAACTAGAGGTACCTGTTAAGAAAAGAAAGAAAGAAAATTTAGCAAAAACAAAACAAAAAATAGAAATAAGAATAAGAGTAAATTGCAGAAAAATAAAAATAAAAATAAAAGAGTGGCTAGAGTAATAAAAATAGAGTTTTCATAATATTCTAGTTCCCCGACAACAGCGCCAAAAACTTGATCGTAGCTGTCGAGTCTTAAAATTTATAAAAAGAGAATGATCGAACCTGGAAACTAACTCTGACAACGACTTAAGGCAAGTGCACCTATCGAACAGTAGTATAGCTTAGGCCAGACCGGATTGTCGAACCCAAAGGAACTAAAAGTACTAATACTAACTTTCTTTTTATTATCTAGCCTAAAATAAGTGAAGTTATTGCTTAATCTAATTTTAATTAACTACTAAGCTAAAGATGCAAAGACAAAAAGAATGAATTAGGGAAATATTGTTGGAAAAACTCAGTTGATTAAGACGATACCCTTAGGAAGAATCCACCTAGACTTCACTTGTTATCTAACACTGAACCAGATGATGTATTCACTTGACTTGATCCGTAAGATTCCCTAATTTAAATTAAACCCTCTCTGGAGGCGAATAACGTCTAACCCTAGGTTTATTAATTGAAATCTCTTTCTCATTAAAGCCCCTAGAATTGCATTAACTCGATCTATGGACTCCCTGTAACACCCCTACCCGTAACCGACGCCAGACTAGGGTTAGGAGTATTACCGGACAGATCGGATACTTACATAACATTTAATACATTACATTCATCATTAACAATCATAGTGTCCCTTAGATGAGTTATCAAGACCCTAAGCATGCATATAAACTGAATTGGGACCAAACTGAAACACATACAAAATCTCATGGAAAAATTTAAACTTTTCTAAAATACAGGGGAGACACGCCCTTGAGAGGAGACTGTGTGCCCTCCACGTCTTCTAGACACCCCCGTGTGTCCATCCGTGTCTATATACTGACTATATCAACACGGTCTCTAGGCATGCCCGTGTGCCATGGCCGTGTGCTCTTAGCTAGCTACTGACTTGCACACCACGGCCAGCTGACATGCCCATGTCGAGGCCGTGTACTACTAAGCTACATCCTGTCAATTCACCCACGGTCTCCAGGCACGCCCGTGTGCCACAACCTTGTGACATTATAGGCCATTTGCAAGGCCAAAATGCCACCCATAAGGGTCAAACCTACAAGCATCACAACCTAAGACATATCTTGAACATATAGCAACCAAAACATACCAATTTGTCCATTCAATCTATGCATTTAATATCCCATTCATTCATGCCATCTTTCAAGACAAAACATATACATAACCAAAGCATATCTTCATCATTTAACTAACCAAAAACTTGACTAATTTATGGGCATTAAACCATACCAAAACTATACATATACCACATGCATCAAGGCATAATATGAACCAAAATAGTCATATTTGAACTTTGCAAGCTCTATAGACTAACACCACAAAATCTTTCAATTCCAAGATCCCAACTAGCAATTTGATATCCTCATTCAGTCTATCTTTGAACCTCTTGCACAAAATAGCTTCTGTAGACACACATTCTTGAGCGTACTTATTGAGCCTAACAAATTCACTTTCATACTCTGCCACAGTCATCTTTCCTTGCTTCAATTCAAGAAACTCTTTCCGTTTCTGGTCAACAAATCACTGACTTATATACTTATTTCGAAACTCTTCTAGGAAGAAGTCCCATGTCACTCTCTCCCTCGGTACTACAGATGTCAGTGTTTTCCACCAGCGATATGCCGACTCTCTTAGTAATGACACCGCACATTTTAAGCTCTCCTCAGGCTTGTAAGAGAGTTCATCGAATACTCGCATAGAGTTCTCAAGCCAGAACTCCACTCTCTCCGGGTCATCGTCTATGTTGGCTCTAAATTCATCGGCCCCTTGTTTTTGAATCTTATCGACCGGGGGTTTTGTCATTCTTACCAAATCTATACCTTGAGGAGCCACAGGGACTGGCTGAGGTATAGGTGGAAGTGGAGGAGGTTGAGCATTAGGGTTTGCTCGTACATACTCAGTGTACCAATTAGTCATCATGTGGAGAAAGGCTTCCCGAGCCTCTTTTCCTTGACCCAAAGTTTCGGGTCTACTTTCTACAGGCGCGGTCCCTTGCGCGGGAGTCGGCGCATTACTAGCAGCATCATCAGCAGCAGCTCGATCGGGATCCATTTACTAGACGAAAACACAGTTTAATATTGTCAAGAGTCACCACACTATCAATATATATTTATGGCATGTATAGCTAGACTGTCACACACACTACTATAGTCTGAGAACCGACTAAACCATAGCTCTGTTACCACAAAATGTAACATCCTTTACCCATATTCGAAGCGAAACAGGGTACAAGGCATTACTAGACTTATACACAACAATTATACAATATCGAGACCTGACTTTCCACTCCAAATTAAAACCTTTCGTAAAACCTCTTAAACAAGTCTACGAGGCCTAAATCACACTTTAGGAATGGTTCGAGATCAAATCGAACTCCCTTGAAGTTCTCTAGGAAATCTTAGAAAAAACTTCACTAAAACGTTTACACGCCCGTGTGGAGGAAGGGGTACGGCCGTGTGGCATATCACATGCTCGTGTTCTACACCCTGTTGATTTATTTCTAAATTTGAACCTATAAGGGTTTTCACACGACTAGACACATGCTTGTTTCCCTAACCTGTGTCCGTAACATGGCCTCAAGATGCCAATGTCTTATCCAGTATGCGAAAACCTTGGCATTCTGTTTCTGACGTCATCACCCCATAAATGTCACACGGCCAAGACACACGCCTGTGTCCTTCGGCCGTGTTGTGAATTAAATTCCCAATTTTAGGTGCAGACTTCACACGGCCTGGGCACACGCCCATGTCCATGGCCGTGCCTCCCACACGGTTGAGGCACACGACCGTGTCTCTGTCCGTGTGGTTACTATTGAGCATATTGACTTGCAAACCTAGCATGCATGGGGACACACGGCCTAACCACATGCCATGAGGCTGACCGTGTGTCACACACGACTTAGACACATGCCCATGTGTCTACCCTTGTGGACAAGAACAAGGCTATTTGCCAAGCTCTTTCTATCAGCCCAACTTATACAAACATACACCACACTAAACATTCAACCCATCCATGCAAAATTAAACTAAGTAAACCAATCATGCATCTTGTACATTCATGAATAACCTCATCTTTTTATAGATTAATAAGAAAGAGCCATCAACTAAAAAGAGTTCATCTTTGAATGAGCCAACATATTTGGCCAACACAATATGACATTCAACTAAGTTTAGCCCCTATACATTCCATATTAAAAATACTAAGTCTAAATATACCAAGATGTACTGATAGTGTGGGTGATCATTTGCTTATCTTTGTATCCCGAGCTGGCTCTTCGACACTATAAAATAAGGGAAAAGAGAAAGGAGTAGGCTTTAAGCTTAGTAAGTCTATATGTAAACAATAAGCATCATACCATATGCTAATCAACCAAAAACATTAAATATTATGTAAGAACAATTTATATTCTAATACATGCTTACTCATCTCAACTCTTATCACATCCCAACCACATATCATAACCATTGCTCACAATTACTTGCACATATACCCTGCACTTATCACCACAAAGCCAGATGAAATATTTTACTTAACAAGTTTCTCTTTGAACTCTTCGGAATGGTACAAGTTACCCGGTGGTTTCGCACACAGACAACCATTAATCAATAATAGGCTGGTATCACACATAACCCACCAACAATAATTATTACGGTGGAATCGCACATAGCCCACCAAAATGATAATAAATATGATGGTATCACACATAGCCCATCGTTAATAATTAAAAAGGTGGTATCGCACACAACCCACCCATAAATACATATTTACGGATATTTATCCACACCTATATTTCTATTCCGAAGGTTCATTCAAGAATTTCTCATTTCCTACCATTTTCAATAAGTCTCATCAATAAACATTTACATCCACACAATGCATTAATAAGTAAGCATACATAATAAGGATGTATCGTTTACACATAAACTTACTTCGGTGCAAAATATGTTAATTTGCGGTTTAGTCCGAAACCTTACCTTTTCCCCGGTCAAGGTTGATTTCGTGTTCTTCTTGATCTATAATAATAAGATTTACTCATTTAATCACTACATAAATTAAGACACTTCAAAATTTCTACTTTGTCAAAAATGACCGTTTTGCCCTTATACTTTGGCAAAATTCCTATTTTTCCCCTAGGCTCGTAAATCATTTTTCATCAAATTTCCTCATTAAACAAGCCTAGCTGAACATTTATTACTCTTATAACAATTCACAATACCCATCATTTCATGCATTTACTACTCAATGTACAACCTTTACAAAAAGGTCATTTTAGGTGTTTTCATGGAAACACCTTTCACAAAATTTGTTCTTTAACCCTCTAACATTATTTTATTTCATAAAAACTTAGCAAAAAACATAAGCACTCACATGGAAAATCCCTAAACTCTTAACCATTTTGCAAAATAGTCCCCTCTTTAGCTAGCTTAAGCTTTAGGGGTTACAAAAGTATAAAAATCATCAAAAATAATCATCAAGGTGACTTACTTGTAGAGGTGAGGAGTTGCTGGAAATTTTCAAGCTTCCATGGTTGTTTTGCTTGAGAAAATTCGGTGGAGAGAAGGGAAAGAAAAGATGATATCTTTTCTTCTCTTTATTTTATTTTATTTTTAGACAAATTACCACCAAAACCTCACCTAATTCATTGAAAATTTATTTCTCTGTCTCCTATGACCAGCTATTAACCTTAGAAAGGTCTAATTGCACATGAAGGACCTCCAATTAATATTCTACAGCTATTAGACACTTTTAGCTTGTAAAAATAGAACTTTCATACTTTATGCGATTTAGTCTTTTTTCGCAATTAAGCATACAATTGATAAAATTAATGCACCAAAATTTTCATGCATTCATATAATCGTGCCATAACACATAAAATAATATTAAAACTAACTTATCCAACCTCGAATTAGTGGTTCTGAAAGCACCAGTCCGAGTAGCCCAAAAATTAGGCTGTTACACATATGCACGCTCATGACTAGATGGAGCGGCAAGGGGGGCCTTTATGAACCTTAGGGCCCTTATGAACAGAACATATGAAGATATGTATGGGTTAATAGAAAATATGGGAATGAATTCCTGCTAGTGTCCAACCAAATTTACACATATGGCCAGAAACCGTCTATGGGCAAAGCTGTCTGAGATTATAATAGATATCAACAAGTTGTGGATAGACTCAACTTTATAGAGTCCTCAACTTTATCATAATCAATATATGGAGGAGATAAACATGTTTTTCATTACGTCAACAACCCAATTGAGGATGTGAACTATATCAGAAATAGGGGTGGAAATCCTTTTTCAAATACTTATAATCCAGGATGGAGAGACCACCCAAACCTGAGATGGTGTGGAAACCAAAGAGGAGCTAATAATTCTAACCAAATTAAAAGTGCTAATTATCAACCTCCTTATTTATAGATGTAACAACCCATTTTTAGTGAAATCAGAACAGTAGTTTCAGGACCACAAATCCGACCCAAAAATAATATTTATTTTTATTTTATTATATGGTTTGTATTATGATAGATATGACATGTGAAAATTTTGGTACGAAAATTTTATCGATTTAGTGCTTAATTACGAGGACTAAATCGAATAAAATGCAAAAGTTGAATTCTAGTAGCTATAAGGATCAAATAGCTATGGAATTCAAAACTAGAGGTCCTTATATGGTAATTAGACCATTAAAAAAAGTATGTAGATTTTTTCTTGGTGACTCATCCATTGAAATATAGAAAAAAGGGCAAGGACTAAACTAGAAATAGCAAAAAACTTAACTAATTAAAGGATGATAAAAGAATTATAATCTTATTTCAACCTAAAAATATATGGAAACCCTAGAAAAGAGAAAAGAAACTTTCAAGGCCTAATTGGGTAAGTTTCCTTGTCCTGTTTTTAGTAATTTTGAGGAAAAAAATGAAATTAGGATATCTTAATCTCTCTATTTGGGGGATTAATTTGAAAAGTTATCAAGATATGAAAAAAGGGTCATGGATGTATATGCTGGAAATTATAAATTTATAGTAGAAAATGAAAGATTATTGATAGATAAACAACTTTTACAAGGTGATTTTTTTATGAAAACATGATTTAGGGACTAAGGGTCCGTTTGTTTGCCAGTAAAATGTTTTCCGGAAAATGATTTCTGGAAAATGATTTACTTTTCTGGAAAATGATTTACTGAAAATATTTTCTGGTATTTGGATGAATCTGTGTAAAATATTTTCTGTTGTTTGGCAGATTTCCTAAAAATATTTTTCGAAAAAGTTATTTTTAGATATATTAATAAATTTATATACATATTAATAAAATTTTATATTTTAAATTATTTTTACATATATTGCAATGATTTATTTATAAATAAATAAATCAAATTAAATATATAGTAATACTCAATTAAATATATATGCTTAACACAATTTCACTTCCGTGTCTAAAATAATAATAAGGTTAATTATCTCTTGGTACTTTCATGTTAGGAATTCAAAAAACAAACAAAACTATTAAATCACATTTCACTTCCAATTATAGATAACATAAATTTTATTACATTTACGCCTCTAAAGATTAGCAAGCAAAAACTGCTTACCACCTCAAAACAAAACTTGTTATGATTGTACAAGAACTGTAAAGTCAACTGTACTAAAGTTAAACATATCAAACAGCAGCAGCATTTTACCATGAAAAATGAATCCAATGAAAATTAAAACATTAACATAAGTTTATATATATTTACACACACACACACACATGTTGCTTGTAACAGAAAAGCAAAAGTCACATAGATGAAGATCGTGGAGTTTAGATTTTTCTTCCATTTTTTGAAAAGAACTCATTTTTTCAATTTCAAAAAATATGCTAGTTATACACATTTGATCATTAAGAGGCACATTGATACAAGTAGCGCAGCAAGTTGTCTCTGATGCTGGCCAAATTCTTCATCTTCATATAAGCTTTCTCTAAAAAATACAAGAATAACATTGTTATTCACATTAACTCATTTAGTACTTCTTTTGAACTAAAATTACTACTATTTTACGCAGATAACTTATACAAACTCTCTAAATAGTGCCAGGTAAATTTAAAATAAGTTGAAAGCAGATGAATTAAAGACATGTTCCCCATCTTCCCCCAGCCTAAAGCAGTTACATGAAATTTTCCAATTGAAGTGAAAATGGAACTTAATTTAACAGATGTCAGATTTTCATAAAATAACCATCACCATAGTTTTTATTCACTAAAAACCTATAACTTGGTAAGGAAAAACCATTACCTACATTGCACAATAGTTTCTTCTTCTTCTTCTTCTTCTTCTTCTTCTTTTGTTTGTTTGTTTGTGTGTGTGTGTGCGTATGTGTGAGTAACAAAATAATTGCTTCTAATTCTTCCTAATCTAAAACTTATAAAATAAGTGCAAAACTGCAAAGCATATAGCTCGTCTAAAGTAATCGTTAGTCACATACAAAAGTTGTTACAATTTAGTTAAATCATAAAAATTTCACCATTTATCTACTATAACCTAAGAAACCAAAAATTAAAACCTTTCCAAATCTCCAAAATTCCAAAATTTACGCTCTTAATGAATATAAACTACATTCTCAATCTTTCCTACAGCAGCTAAGCCAAAACACACATACACACACAAAAGGAAAAAAAAAAAAGCTTTATTCACTTTGTTTCCTTCAATTTCCTGCACATCAATCAGTTCAAAACAACCAAAACCTAAACCTTAACTAAACAGAAGGAAAGAAAATATCATAAAAACGACCACCATAATAAAGAACAAGGCTTACATAATAGGAATACTGGTGGAGATCTCTGGCCAAAATTGATCAACGGAACTGATTAGATTAGTGCCAGCATGGAACTTCAATTGTGGATGGCTCTCATTAAGTATCACTAATAACCCTCCAGCGGAGCTGATCATCGTCGCCGCTGCCATTGCCATTCCCCAAAATAAAAATAAAATAATAAAACACCAACGTTTTATGATTTTGGGAGATTCTTCACTAAAAAGAAAATGGAGGGAAATTGGGTATTTTCATCGGTGAAAAAAGAACCGTCGATGATACTTAGACGAACCTAAACGATAAAGGGACGACAGAGAAAGAAAAATATTTCCGATCATCGCCTTTGATGAAAATCAGCATAATTCATTAAAACAATAATGTTAGAAATCTACTTACTTTTACTTGGAAGAGAAGATGATGAACGAAAGAAGGAAGGAATAAAGAACGGAAGAAGGAGAAAGAGCCTTGCCTGAGTGAAGGAGGAACCGGAGAAAGTCCTTGACCAAACTGATTTGCAACCCAAGGGGAAAGGGAAAGGGGAGAAAGAAAGGGTCATTTTTCGGAAAATGTCTTACCGAATTCAAAAGGATAAGACATTTTCCAAAATTAGGAGCTCTTTTTCCTGTGTTTTGTAATTGGTTTTACTTTAGGAAAATATTTTCAGCCAACCAAACACTGGAAAAGGCTAAAAATATTTTCCAGAAAACGTTTTACCCCAAACAAACGCACCCTAAAATGTAAACTTGTGAAATTGAAGGAAATATTTTGAAATTTTATGAATACATGTGCTATAAATTTTGTGAAGGGGCTTTGGTTAAGCTTGGAATAGGGAGAATTTGCACAAGTTTCATTTTCCGGGCCTAGGGACGATATTGGAATTTATGGAAAAGTTAGGGGCAAAATGGTAATTTTTCCTCAGACGTAAATTGAGTTCATTTAAATATGAAATGTGTGAAATTCATGGTTAAATTCATTTATATAGATCCGAAAAACACAAACTCGAGACTAAATCGAGGAAAAGAACAGATTTCAGATTAGTAGATTATTTACGATAACAAGTGTCAAGGTAAGTTAATGTAACTTAATCGAGCATGTAATTATGTTAATTCAATGTTGTGTTTGTATGTAATGTGATTCATTATTAATGTGCTTTACTTGCATGCTTTGGTGGAAAATTTGATACATGCTTGAAATGATGAAAAAGGGTTAAGTCCCGATTGAACGTTGAGTTCCGATGAATAGATACGCTTTCTTGAAATGGATGAGGTCCTGTATTTGTTGTGGACGAGATTTAGCTCGGACGAGTAATCTTATTGACCTTGTTATAGAAAGGATTTAGCCCGGATGGGTAATCCTAAAATAATACCTCTCGAGTATACATTGAGATTAGGGTTTAGCCTAGACTGGTAATCCTAATTGAGCTCTTTTGAGCATATACTATATAAAGGGTTTAGCCTGGACTAGTAATCCTGTTATACGATATGTGACTCCAGAGTGTGTACCTTGGCTAAGTTCCCTAATGGGTATCATTGAATAAGAATTGATGGATTATTGAATCGTACACGTCGAGTGTACTACTTGAGCATCCATTGGAATTTCAATGATTTAACGGACATAAAACTCTTGAAATACATAAATATTATAATATGAAATGATAACATGTTGAAAGAGTATTGCATAATGAGCTCATCTACCCTTACTTAATGTGTATGTAAACTTTGTGACTAACATGTCTGATTGGATGTATGTGTTTAGGCATGTTAGCCAAATGGATGGAAAACTTGTTATTGTTTGCTTAGATTTAATAAACAGGATTGGTAAGTTTAGTTTCTGTTATATGAACTTACTAAACATGTAATGCTTACTCCATTTTATTTTCCATTATTTTATAGTGCTCGGAAGCTTGTGAAGGTTGGAGATCATTGGAGCATCGTCACACTATCAACTAGTCATTTTGGTTATACTTAGTAAAATCATTTTCGTATAATGGCATGTATAGGACAACTTGGCCATAGGTGGCTTGAAAATGATATTTTGTAACCTAGCCATTGGAATGGCTAGTAATGGTTCATTTTGGTATGACTAAGTAAGTTATTACGATGATATATATACACAAATGTTACGTTAAGTAAATGTGATCAAATATTGTAATTGCATAAGTTAAACCAAGGTAAGTTTATAAACACTTGTGCTTGAAATGATTTGCCATGTTGAATGATGGAATTGCTTATTTTGAATACTTGAATTGGTTGGTATTGGATGTGTGTTTCAAGTGCAGGTCTTGGGTGTGATTTTGGGTGAAAATGATGCAAGAACTGGCTTTATTTTGTCCACACAGGCAAACACACTGGCGTGTGTCTAGACTGTGTATGACACATAGCCGAGTACATGGGTGTGTAGCCAGGCCGTGTGTCCCCTGCACCTTACTTTTGAGAAAAAAATGCTCAGAATTGAGCACATGGGCAGATACACAGGCGTATGTCTCAGCTGTGTGTGCCACACGGTCTAGAACACGGGCATGTGTCTCAGCCGTGTCTGCCACATGGCCTAGAATACGGACGTGTGTTTTGGCCGTGTGAAACCTACACCTAATTCAAATTAAATTAATTAACCACACAGCCTAGCACACGAGTGTGTGGCATGGCCGTGTGTGCAAGTCAGAGAGTTACATGGGCGTGTCCCTTGGACCACACTAGCGTGTGAGCCTTGTATTTTGGAAAATTTTTGTAATTTCACAAAAATTTCTTAGAGTTTTCGATTAATTTTCGACTTATTTCTAATGCTCGTATTGGGCCTCGAGGGTCCATTTAAGGGACGTTAAGAATGATTTCAGAATGTGAATAGTAACTTGCATGATTTATCTGTAAATGTTTCTGAATGTTTTGCTAATACTCTGTAACCTTGTTCTGGCGACGAATACGGGCTAGGGGTTTTACATTTGTGGTATCAGAGCTACAGTTTAGTTGATTCTCAGATTTGACGTAGCAAACACGAGTTTAGCTAGACATGCTATTATATAAATTGTGATAATTTGATGACTCCTGATCATTTTTAAATGTGTTTTTCATATAGTAATGTCATCCAACCGTGTAACATCCCAAAATTGGGCCTAGGAGAATTGAGCCCAATGGGCCTTAGGCGTAGTAGCGTTTAAATTTTCAGAGAATAAGAGATCGGCTTAAATGCAAGTTAGACTTATTAGATAAGTGATTTTGGAAGATTAGAGGGCTTCTATGAAGTCCCGGGATCAAATATTGGCTTTGGGGAAATTTTGGTTTTAGGTGAAAAAAAAACCCTGGAAGTTGGCAGATAGGCCTTAAGAATAAAATATGGAGAAAAATGACACAAAAAGAGTGTGTGGTGTAGTGGCAAAGTGACGCCACTTAGGGGACAAGGGAGTGACGCCACAAGGAAGGAAGAAGGTCCAAGGTTCAAGTCTTGGCTTTTGCATTTTGGTTTCTTTTTGCTTGGACCTTAGAATTTGGCCCATAGTTTATATTTAGTTGCGCATGGTTTAAGACACAAGAGGAGCTTGTGGCCAAGTGGTTAGCGGCGTGTATTATGTTGCAAGGGAGCACAGGTTCGAATCTCATGAGAAGCAAGGAGTATTTATTTTATGGATTGGACGGCAAGAGTTTCAGTTGAATTTAAACTCTACTGTGAAGGATCCCACATCGGAAAGACACAAAGAATGAAGGTGAAGAGCTAGCTATATAAGGAGCATCCTAGGAGGAGAGTAAACACATCTTGGAGGCGTTTGGGCACAAGAGTGGTCGGAGCGCGATTAGCCCCGCAGTCCTATCGGTGTGTAACTCTCTCTACTCTAGTTGTAGAGCGGCAAAATGCCGAAATGCCTACACACGGCATTAGTAGCCACACGAGCGCGTCGCGGCGCATGTGTGGGGCTTCGACGCGATGGTTGAGGCCATCGATGAGTATTCTCGTGGGTTGGGGTCGCTTGGGCCTCGATGGGCGAAGTGGGCCCAATGGGCCCGTGGGCCCATATGAGTAAATTGCATGATTGGTTATTATATGTTGAACTAGACTAGGTGGAAGTTATATAAGTGGCTAGATTCGTGTTAGGTGGGCCACACGAGCGTGTGGGCCCTGGATGGGTCAAATCGAGTTTTAGGCCCAATCGTCCCAGCATTTAACCGAAATGGTAGCCGAGTCGCTAGTGGCGACATTAGGCCTTCTGGTAAGGCCATTGCAAGTGTGAATTTACTTAAAATACCCTTGGTGGGTAAATTACTTAAAATACCCTTAGTAGGTAAAATTACGATTATACCCTTTGAGGTTGATTAGCATGATTATGTTGTTTAGTTTTGGCCGATTGTAGGGGAAGGCTTGATCTCGCATATCTCGAGTTGTGGCTAGTGCTCGAAAAGTGTTAAGGAAGGGGATCTAGTGCGTTAGATCTTGATCTCCTGGATTTGATAGTCGTATTAGTAACCTGTGTGTAAACTAATACACTTCTTGCTTTGTATATGTTTGATAAACCGATTGATTGGTAAAATCGAAACAGTATGGTTGAGTGATATGATACCCTATGGGGTATGTGCGGATTCGTAAGTCCGTTTCATTATGAGTAATCGTTATTGATACATGATGTCATGATTTATGATGTATGTGCTATGAGATGCAACGTTAAACATGTTTGCATGATTTGAATACTATACATGAGTTGGTATAATGATGGGTAATATGAGAGGAGGGGGCGTTGATATTTTGTCTTGACGAGCACCGTTGTTTTGGTAACACAACTTTGAGACTTTGGGTCACGGAGGTTTGGCACCTCCAGAGGTTTGGCACCTCAGCGTCTCGCGTCCCGTGGTTTCGCACCACGTGGGTTGCCCACAAGCGGTATTGAGGATTGACGCCGCGATGATTTGGTATCACACGATGGGTTGGCCCCATCACCCGATTATTGTGACTTCTGGTCACCGTGGTTTGGTACCACATTTGTGTCTTTGGGACACCGCAGGTTTGGCACCTCATTGCGACTCGTCCACGTGGTTGGACACCACCGTGGGTTGGCCCCACTTGAGAGATACGGGATTGTCGCTAGTGATTTGGTATCACACGATGGGTTGGCCCCATCATCGGATTTGTGACTTCGGTCACCAAAGATTTGGTATCACAAACGTGTCTTTGGGACACCAAAGGTTTGGCACCACATTGACGGATATCGTGTCTTTGGGACACCAGTGTTTTGGTAACACATTGTGACTATATGTCACCGGTGGTTTGGCACCACCAAAGTGGTTTGGTACCACACGGGGTAGAAAAGGTGTATGGATGGTTAGGATTGGGTGCATATTGATTGGATGCATGATGGTTATGTTTATGTTGCATATGATATTTTACTAATCCGGGAAAAGGGTGGCACATCGAGTCTTGGTGACTCACCTTTTTCCTTTAACCATTTTCGTGTATTGCATAAGGTGGACCAGATCGGAGAGGACAAGGTGGCCTATGCCAAGATGATGATTTAATATTTTATGTTTGGTTTTGATATAAGTACTTTATTTGAATTATTGGGTTGTAATAAAGGCCATTTTATTATTTGGTATTACTTGATTATGGTTTTGTTATTTTAAATTCTTATTAACTCAAAAATGTTTTCACACAACAAAAGAAATTACATGAGTTTTAAGTAAGAGGAATTCGTTTTACTCACATATCCGATATAGTTTTCAAAATTGAATTCTTTCATGCTTTATGCTAAGTTAACGAGGTTTTTCAACCGTCTTTCCGCAATAACATAACCGATTCGGTCGTAGTGAATGGGTCGGGTTTGGGGATGTTACAGTTTGGTATCAGAGCGAGGTTCAAAACTCGGCTTTGAGGGTTTTGGGCCCAAAAACACTTTTAAAAAAAAAGGGGGCTTTTCAAAATATTGGCTTTTAAGAAACTTTTCAGTTTATTCGGCATGGCACTGTACCTCAGGCAAGTCCACCAGGTAAGTACTTCGGACTTTCTTGAAGTGATTTGTTTGTATGAATTGATTTATATGTGAATATTATGGGCTTTTATGGGAACGTAGATTAGTGAACTAGGATCTGTTGAACCCTAGGACTAGTCTACTTAAACACATGTATAAGACTTAAGGCTACTAAACAAACCTGTGAAGTAAGTCACCGAGTTAAGGTGTGGTAACCATCAGACGCATGTCGAGGATTGGTATTCGATGAAGAGCTTGGTATTTAAGCAGTCCTAGCGACTCACCTCCTCTTTACTTGAATCCTACCCGGTGCGTAGCTACGGTTCACCTTAACCAAGAGGACTTGTTCATAGGCTAAACCGGTTATTAAAACCCGAGAGGGAATTAGCCTTGCTGTTTTTAAACCTTCTGTTTTAAAATTATCAACTTTACAAAAATTTACGAAAATACCCCTGTGTTAAAAATTACTAAAATGCCCCTGACTTTCAAGATTTTCGGTTTAACTCCAATTTTAATAAAATTTCCCTACTTTGCAAAAGTATACAAAAATGCTATTTTCAAGATACCCTGATTTGAAAATTTACAAAATTACCCCTGATGAACAAAATTACCGAAATGCCCTTGGTTTCTAAATTTTCATAATTCCCTCGATTTTTACTAAAATGTTCTTAGATTATGAAAATATCAAAAACTTTTGTTTTACAAATATCGAGATATCCTGATTTGGGAAACTTACGAAAATACCTTTAACTTCCAAAATTACTGAAATAACCCCGATTTCTCAAATTTTTGCAACACATCCGTTTGAAAAACAAATTTTTCAAGATGACCCTGAGATTTTGTAAACTTTGAAATATCTTTAATTTGAAAACTATTTTCAAATTGACCCTGAGTTATTACCGAAATACCCTTATAGGAAAATGTCGAAATTACCCCTGGGTTGGGAATGCTCAAGAAAGTGACATGGATGAATGAATGTGTCTTTAGAGAAGTATGTGAATGTTTGAATTAGAACAGAGAACTTGAGATGAAACTTTGATTGCTCGAAAGAACGACTTCCAGAAACTTCTGTTTATAAAATTTGCTCGTGGATAAAACAGTGGAACAAAATTTCTAATGCATAAAACTTTTAATCAGATTAAATCGCGACGCTAGATATGAGCTCTAGGGGACGTGGTGGTCGCGGACGTGGTCAAGGTAGAATGACAGCTTTATTAAGATCAGAGTGCGCAGCAAGAGCGTAGTGTGGTTGGTTAGGATGTGCGACTGTTAGTTAGTTGGAAATTTCGAGGACGAAACTTCTTTAAGGAGGGTAGATTTGTAACATCCCAAAATTGGGCCTAGGAGAATTGAGCCCAATGGGCCTTAGGCGTAGTAGCGTTTAAATTTTCAGAGAATAAGAGATCGGCTTAAATGCAAGTTAGACTTATTAGATAAGTGATTTTGGAAGATTAGAGGGCTTCTATGAAGTCCCGGGATCAAATATTGGCTTTGGGGAAATTTTGGTTTTAGGTGAAAAAAAAACCCTGGAAGTTGGCAGATAGGCCTTAAGAATAAAATATGGAGAAAAATGACACAAAAAGAGTGTGTGGTGTAGTGGCAAAGTGACGCCACTTAGGGGACAAGGGAGTGACGCCACAAGGAAGGAAGGAGGTCCAAGGTTCAAGTCTTGGCTTTTGCATTTTGGTTTCTTTTTGCTTGGACCTTAGAATTTGGCCCATAGTTTATATTTAGTTGCGCATGGTTTAAGACACAAGAGGAGCTTGTGGCCAAGTGGTTAGCGGCGTGTATTATGTTGCAAGGAGCCTGGTTCGAATCTCATGAGAAGCAAGGGAGTATTTATTTTGCATGATTGGACTGGCAAGAGTTTCATTGAATTTAAACTCTCTCGACGAAGGGATCCCACATCGGAAAGACACAAAGAATGAAGGTGAAGAGCTAGCTATATAAGGAGCATCCTAGGAGGAGAGTAAACACATCTTGGAGGCGTTTGGGCACAAGAGTGGTCGGAGCGCGGATTAGCCCCGCAGTCCTATCGGTGTGTAACTCTCTCTACTCTAGTTGTAGAGCGGCAAAATGCCGAAATGCCTGGGTTACGGCATTAGTAGCCACACGAGCGCAAGAGCGCATGTGTGGGGCTTCGACGCGATGGTTGGTTGAGGCCATCGATGTAGTATTCTCGTGGGTTGGTCGCTTGGGCCTCGATGGGCGAAGTGGGCCCAATGGGCCCGTGGGCCCATATGAGTAAATTGCATGATTGGTTATTATATGTTGAACTAGACTAGGTGGAAGTTATATAAGTGGCTAGATTCGTGTTAGGTGGGCTACACGAGTGTGGGCCGGGCCCTGATGGGTCAAATCGAGTTTTAGGCCCAATCGTCCTGGCATGACGACCGAAATGGTAGCCGAGTCGCTAGTGGCGACATTAGGCCTTCTGTAAGGCCATTGCAAGTGTGAATTTACGAAAATACCCTTGGTGGGTAAATTACGAAAATACCCTTAGTAGGTAAAAAATTACGATTATACCCTTGTGAGGTTGATTAGCATGATTATGTTGTTTAGTTTTGGCCGATTGTAGGGGAAGGCTTGATCTCGCATATCTCGAGTTGTGGCTAGTGCTCAAAAGTGTTAAGGAAGGGGATCTAGTGCGTTAGATCTTGATCTCCGGGATTTGATAGTCGTATTAGTAACCAGTGTGTAAACTAACACACTTCTTGCTTTGTATATGTTTGATAAACCGATTGATTGGTAAAATCGAAACAAGATGGTTGAGTGATATGATACCCTATGGGGTATGTGCACGGATTCGTGTAAGTCCGTTTCATTATGAGTACTCATTATTGATACATGATGTCATGATTTATGATGTATGTGCTATGAGATGCAACGTTAAACATGTTTGCATGATTTGAATACTATACATGAGTTGGTATAATGATGGGTAATATGAGAGAGGAGGGCGTGATATTTTGTGCCGACGAGCACCGTTGTTTTGGTAACACAACTTTGAGACTTTGGGTCACCAGAGGTTTGGCACCTCCAGAGGTTTGGCACCTCGGCGTCTCGTCCCCGTGGTTTCGCACCATAGTGGGTTGGCCCCACAAGCGCGGTGAGGATTGACGCCGGTGATTTGGTATCACACGCGATGGGTTGGCCCCATCACCCGATTATTGTGACTTCGGTCACCAAAGGTTTGGTACCACATTTGTGTCTTTGGGACACCGGGTTTGGCACCTCATTGCGACTGCGTCCCCGTGGTTGGACACCACCGTGGGTTGGCCCCACTTGAGAGATACGGGATTATCGCTAGTGATTTGGTATCACACGATGGGTTGGCCCCATCATCGGATTTGTGACTTCGGTCACGGTGATTTGGTATCACAAACGTGTCTTTGGGACACCAAAGGGTTTGGCACCACATTGACGGATATATCGTGTCTTTGGGACACCAGTGTTTTTGTAACACATTGTGACTATATGTCACCAGTGGTTTGGCACCACCAAAGGGTTTGGTACCACACGGGTAGAAAAGGTGTATGGATGGTTAGGATTGGGTGCATATTGATTGGATGCATGATGGTTATGTTTATGTTGCATATGATATTTTACTAATCCGGAAAAAGGGTGGCACACCGAGTCTTGGTGACTCACCTTTTTCCTTTAACCATTTTCGTATATTGCATAAGGTTTGGACCAGATCGAGAGGACAAGGTGGCCTATGCCAAAGATGATGATTTAATATTTTATGTTTGGTTTTGATATAAGTACTTTATTTGAATTATTGGGTTGTAATAAAGGCCATTTTATTATTTGGTATTACTTGATTATGGTTTTGTTATTTTAAATTCTTATTAACTCAAAAATGTTTTCACACAACAAAAGAAATTACATGAGTTTTAAGTAAGAGGAATTCGTTTTACTCACATATCTGATATAGTTTTCAAAATTGAATTCTTTCATGCTTTATGCTAAGTTAACGAGGTTTTTCAACCGTCTTTCCGCAATAACATAACCAGATTCGGTCGTAGTGAATGGGCCGGGTTTGGGGATGTTACAAATCGAGCTAGAGCTGAATCCGAGGAAGCTGAGAGCAATGCTTCAGCTTCAGTTCAAAGAGTTGCGTCTATATCTGGTAGTGAAAGGCCCACATCTGAGGGCCGAAGTGAGTAGGGAAAACATGCCTTCTTTCAAATGATGAATGAATAGTTTACACAGTACCTAAGAACAAACCCTGATGTACAATGACCTCCCCCACTTGTGCCTCAACCAGTTCCTAAGGTACCACAGGGTGCTGAACCCACTAGAATTGGTAAGCCTCCGATAGATAAAATCCACAAACATGGGGTGGAAGAATTTAGGGTTACCACAAATGATTATCCAAAAAGGGTCAAGTTTTGGCTAGAAAATACTATTCAGGTTTTTGATGAACTGTCATACACACCCGTCGAGTGTCTAAAATGTGCAATATCCCTACTGAAAGATACAGCTTATCATTGGTGGAATACCATAACATCAGTGGTACCGAGAGAGAATGTTACATGGGAGTTCTTCCAGACTGAATTTAGGAAGAAGTATATAAGTCAGGGATTTATGGATCAGAAAAAAAAAAGAATTTCTAGAGCTCAAACAAGGAAATATGATTATGTCCAAATATGAACGTGAATTTGTTCGGTTGAGAAAATATGCAAGAGAATGGGTTCTAACTGATGCTGAGATGTGTAAACGCTTTGAAGAGGGTTTAAATAAAGATCTCAAGTTATTGATTAGAATTCTCAAAATAAGGGAATTTGCGGTGTTAGCCGAACAAACACACAAAGCTGAGGAATTGAGTAAAGAAAAGAGACAAGCTGAAAGAGAAGCTCGGGTTTCTGGAAAAAGAACTATGAGTAAGTCACAATCATTTGCTTCTAAGAAATTAAAGAAGTATTATGATTGTGTTACCACCTCTATGGGATATTCTGGAAGAGAGCGAGGCTCTCAACGTTCTAACCTGAGGTCTTCATCTCCAGTTGTGACCAGTGTGGGTAGTGTTGGTAATCCCAAATCGAAATGTAAACATTGTAACAAATTTCATCATGGGGAATGTCGATCTAGAAATGGAACTTGTTTTGGATGTGGTCCACTTGACCATTTTCGCAGTGATTGTCCCGAAAGAGTGTAAAAAGAGATAGAACCAACTCCAAAGCCTAGTAATCCTACCTCGAGAGCCAGACCACCCTGTCATCCTGGCAATGTTGATAGTAGTCGAGGTACTACCAAGGATACAACAGTTAAATCTGAGGCACGAGCACCTGCAAGAACATATGTCATTTGTGCTAGAGAAGATGCCTCTGCACCAGACGTCATTACTGGTACATTTTCTCTACTTGATACTGATATTACTGCTTTGATTGATCCTGGTTCCACACATTCATACATATGCACGAACCTAGTGTCTATTAAAAGTTTATCTGTTGAATTCACTAAATTGGTGGTTAAAGTTTCAAACCCCCTGGGCCAATGTGTTATGGTAGATAAGGTCTCTAAAAACTGTCCGTTGATGGTAAAAGGTATTTGCCTTCCGGCTAACTTGATGTTATTGTCATTTGATGAATTTGATGTGATCTTGGGAATGGATTGATTAACTTAATATGATGCAGTGGTGAACTGTAAACGGGAATATATTGTATTAAAATGCCAAAATGGTGAATTGTTTCATGTTGAATATGATAAACTAGATGGATTACCTAATGTGATTTCAGCAATATTAGCACAGAAATATGTCAGAAAAGGTTATGATGCTTATCTTGCGTATGTGATGGATACTAAAGTATCTGAGGCAAAGATTCAGTCAATGTTGATTGTATGTAAATTTCTTGATGTATTCCCAGAAAAATTACCTAGTTTACCACCAGATAAAGAAGTGGAATTCTCTATAGATTTGGTTCTAGGAACGACACCAATATCCATAGCACCTTATAGAATGGATCTTACTGAATTGAAAGAGCTGAAAGCACAGTTGCAAGAATTGATTAACAGAGGTTTTGCTCGACCTAGTTTCTCGCCTTGGGGTGCTCCAGTTTTGTTTGTAAAGAAGAAGGATGGATCGTTGAGCCTGTGTATTTATTACAGACAGCTCAACAAAGTTATAATAAAGAACAAGTATCTATTGCCTCGCATTGATGACTTGTTTGACTAGTTAAAATGTGCCACTGTATTTTCAAAGATTGATCTCTGTTCTAAATACTATCAACTATGGGTAAAAGAATTAGATGTGCCAAAGACAACTTTTAGATACAGGTATGGACACTATGAGTTTCTTGTGATGCCATTTAGCTTGACAAATACACCTGCAGTGTTTATGGATTTGATAAACAAAATTTTCAACCCATATTTAGACAGGTTAGTGGTGGTATTTATAGATGATATTTTCAACTCTCAAAATGAAAATGAACATGATGAACATTTGAGAATATTGTTGCAAACTCTGTGAGAGAAACAATTGTATGCCAAATTCAGTAAATGTGAATTTTGGCTACGGGAAGTTAGCTTTCTTGGGCATATAGTATCTGCTGAAGGTGTTAGAGTAGACACGAATAAAATTTCAGCCACTATTAATTGGAAGCCACCGAGGAATGTGTCTGAAGTCTGAAGTTTTTTTTTTTGGACTAGCTGGTTATTATCGAACATTTGTAAAATATTTTTCAATGATAGCTTCTCCGATGACTTGTTTACTATACAAAGATGCAAAATTCGAGTGGACTGAAAAATGCCAGCAGAGTTTTGATAGACTAAAGGCTTTATTGATAGAGGCACCAATGTTAGTTCAGCCTGAATCAGGTAAGGAATTTGTAGTTTACAGTGATGCATCATTGAATGGTTTAGGCTGTGTTTTGATGCAAGAAGGTAAGGTAGTAGCCTATGCTTCACGATAGTTGAAATCAAATAAAATGAGCTACCTGACACATGACCTTGAATTGGTAGCCATAGTGTTCATATTGAAAATCTGGCGGCATTACTTGTTTGGTGAAAAATGTCACGTATTTACTAATCATAAAAGTCTAAAATATTTGATGTCACGGAAAGATTTAAATTTGAGGCATCGCAGATGGCTTGAATTACTGAAAGATTATGATCTTGTCATTAATTATCAGCCGAAAAAAGCCAATGTGGTTGGTGATGCTTTGAGCAGAAAATCCCTGTTTTCCTTTACGAGTTATGAATACTCAATTGTCATTGTCTGATGATGGTTCAATCATAGCTAAGTTAAAAGCTAGATCAATGTTTTTACAATAGATCTATGAAGCCCAAAAAATGATAGTAAGGTGCAAGCAAAACAAATACAAAGTGAATCGACTCTTGACTCAGAATTTCAAATAGGGACCGATGATTGTTTGTTATTCAGAGGTAGAGTATGTGTACTGAAGGGTTCAGAACTCGTACAAAAGATTTTGAATGAAGCTCATAATGGTAACATGTCTATTCATCCTAGTAGCAATAATATGTATAGTGATCTAAAAAAGATGTACTGGTGGCCAGGAATGAAACTTGATATTTTTGAGTTTGTATCTAAATGTTTGATATGTTAGCAAGTAAAAGCTGAATATCAGTTGCCTTCTGGACTATTACAGTCGGTTACAATACCAGAATGGAAATGGGAAAGAATTATCATGGACTTTGTGTCGGGATTAACCCTGTCCCCAAAGAAAAAAGATGCCATTTGGGTAATTGTTGATCGGTTGACAAAGTCGTCACACTTTATTCTGGTACGTATGGATTTTTCCTTGGACAGATTCGCTGAGTTATATGTCTCTGAGATTGTCAGATTGCGTGGAGTGCTTGTCTCTATTATTTCAGATAGAGATTCTCAGTTTACATGTCGATTCTAGGGCAAATTGCAAGAAGCTCTGGGTATTCAGCTGCACTTTAGCACTGCATTTCATCCCCAGACAGATGGTCAATCTGAACGTGTAATACAGATCTTGGAAGATATGCTCCGATGTTGTATACTTGAGTTTGAAGGTAACCGGGAAAAGTATTTGCCTTTGGTTGATTTTGCTTATAATAATAGTTATCAGTATAGTGTTAAAATGGCACTGTATGAAGCCTTGTATGGTCGCAAATGTATCGCAAATGTAGAACTCCATTGTACTGGATGGAACTTAGTGAGAAAAAGTTAAACGGAGTTAACTTGGTCCGAGAGACCGAGGAAAAAGTGAAGGTGATTCAAGACAGTTTGAAAACAACCTCTGATCGAAAAAAGTCTTATACAGATCTAAAAAGAAAAGAGATAGAATTTCAGGTTGGTGACAAGGTATTCTTCAAAGTGTCGCATAGGAAGAAAGTTCACCGGTTTGGTCGTAAAGGGAAATTGAGTCCACAGTTCATTGGACCATATGAGTTTACTGAAAGAATTTGACCAGTTGCATATCGGTTAGCTTTACCACCAGAGCTTGATTATATTCATAATGTTTTTCATGTGTCTATGTTATGACGGTACTAATCCAACCCTTCACATGTTATCTACGATAGAGGTAAAGATTCAGCCTGATATGACCTATAGTGAAGAACCAATCAATATATTAGCCCGGGAAACAAAATAGTTAAGAAATAAAAAGGTAGCTTTAGTAAAAGTTCTTTGGCAACGACATGGTATTGAAGAAGCTACCTGAGAATTGGAGGATGCTATACGGAAGCAATACCCGAATCTTTTTACCGGTAAGATTTTCGAGGACGAAAATCCCTAAAAAGGGAGAGAGTTGTAACAACCCATTTTTCAGTGAAATCGGAACAGTGGTTTCGAGACCACAAATCTGACTAAAAAATAATGTTTATTTTTATTTTATTATATGGTCTGTATTATGATAGATATGACATGTGAAAATTTTGGTACAAAAGTTTTATCGATTTAATTCTTAATTATGAAAAGAACTAAATCGAATAAAATGCAAAAGTTGAATTCTAGTAGCTATAAAGATCAAATAGCTATGGAATTCAAAACTAGAGGTCTTTATATGGTAATTAGACCATTAAGAAAAGTATGTAGATTTTTCTTGGTGACTCATCCATGGAAATATAAAAAAAGGGCAAGGACTAAATTGAAAATAGCAAAAACTTAATTAATTAAAGGATGAGAAAAGAATTATCATATTATTTTATATCATCTTCAACCAAAAATTCTATGAAAACCCTAAGAGAGAGAGAAGAAACTTTCAAGGCCTAATTGGGTAAGTTTCCTTGTCCCGTTTTTAGTAATTTTAATATTTTTGGAATCAGGATAGCTGAATCTAGCTATTTGGGGGATTAATTTGAAAAGTTATCAAGGTATGAAAAATGGTTCATGGATGTATATGCTGGAAATTAGAAATTTATGGTAGAAAATGAAAGATTATTGATAGATAAACAACTTTTACAAAGTGATTTTTGATGAAAACATGATTTAGGGACTAAAATGTAAACTTGTGAAATTGAAGGAAAATTTATGAAATTTTATGAATACATGTGCTGTAAATTTTGTAAGGGGCTTTGGTTAGGCTTGGAATAGGGAGTAATTTGCATAAGTTTCATTTTCTAGGCCTAGGATGAAATTAGAATTTATGGAAAAGTTAGGGGCAAAATGGTAATATCCTAGGACGTAAATTGAGTCCATTTAAATATGAAATGTGTGAAATTGACGGTTAAATTTATTTATATAGATCTGAAAAACACAAACTCGAGGCTAGATCGAGGAAATGAAAAGATTTCAGATTAGTAGATTATTTACGCGAATAAGTGTCAAGGTAAGTTCGTGTAACTTAATCGAGCATGTAATTATGTTAATTGAATGTTGTGTTTGTATGTAATGTGATTCATTATTGATGTGCTTTACTTGTATGCTTTGGTGGAAAATTTGATACATGCTTGAAATGATGAAAAAGGGTTAAGTCTCGATTGAACGTTGAGTTCCGATGAGTAGATGCGCTTTCCTGAAATAGATGAGGTCCTACATTTGTTACGGATGGGATTTAGCTCGGACAATTAATCCTATTGACCTTGTTATAGAAAGGATTTAGCCCAGACGGGTAATCCTAAAATAATACCTCTCAAGTATACATTAAGATTAGGGTTTAGCTTAGACTGGTAATCCTAATCGAGCTCATTTGAGCATATACTATATAAAGGATTTAGCCTAGACTAGTAGTCCTGTTATACGATATGTGACTCCAGAGTGTGTACCTTGGCTAAGTTTCATAATGGGTATCCTTGAATAAGAATTGATGGATTATTGAATCGTACTCCTCGAGTGTACTACTTGAGCATCCATTGAAATTTCAATGATTCAACGAACATAAAACTCTTGACATGCCTGAGAATTATGAGATGAAATGATAACATCTTGAAAGAGTATTGCATAATGAGCTCATCTACTCTTACTTAATGTGTATGCAAACTTTGTGACTAATATGTCTGATTGGATGTATGTGTTTAGGAAAATTAGCCGAATGGATGGAAAACTTGTTATTGTTTGCTTAGATTTAATAAACGGGATTGGTAAGTTTAGTTTCTGTTATACGAACTTACTAAGCATGTAATGCTTACTCCATTTTGTTTTCCATTGTTTTATAGTGCTCGGAAGCTCGTGAAGGTTGGAGATCATATGAGTATCGTCACACTATCAACTAGTCATTTTGGGTATACTTAGTAAAATTATTTTGGTATAATGGCATGTATAGGATAACTTGGCCATAGATGGCTTAAAAATGATATTTTGTAACCTAGCCATTTGAATGGCTAGTAAGGGTTCATTTTGGTATGACTAAGTAAGCTATTATGATGATATCTATACACAAATTTTATGTTAAGTAAATGTGATCAAATGTTGTTATTGCATAATTTAAACCAAGGTAAGTTTACAAACACTTTTGCTTGAAATGATATGCCATGTTGAATGATGGAATTTATTATTTTAAATGCTTGAATTGGTTGGTATTGGATTTGTGTTTCAAGTGCAGGTCTTGGGTGTGATTTTGGGTGAAAAATGGAGCTAGAAATGGCTTTAGTTCGTCCACATGGGTGTGTGTCTAGACCATGTGTGACACATAGGTGTGTAGTCAGGCCGTGTGTCCTCTACACCTTAATTTTGAGAAACAGAATACTCAGAATTGAGCACACGGGGAGAGACACGGGTGTGTGTCTCAGGCACGTGTGCCACATGGCCTAGAACACGGGTGTGTATCTTGGCTGTGTGAAACCTGCACTTAATTCGAATTAAATTAATTAACCACACGACCCAGCATATGGGCGTGTGGCATGGCCGTGTGTGCAAGTCAGAATGTTACATGGGGTTGAACACGGCCTCTAAAACGGGCGTGTCCCTTAGACCACACGTGCGTGTGAGCCTTGCATCTTGTCAAATACTCAAACTCCCACACACTAAGTGCCATACATAGCCGAAGCTATCTCGATCTCTCACACTAAGTGCCATACATAGCCAAAACTATCTCGTTCTCGCACCGTAAGTGCCATACATAGCCAAATCTATCTCGTTCTCGCACGCTAAGTGCCATACATATCTGAATCATTGTCGATCACAACTATAGTCTCGTATACAAAATTTATGCAATACCAAAGCATTTAAAGCATAATTATATCAATGATTATTACATACGAACTTACCTAGATTCACAAAAATGATGAAATGAACCGACTAGTTCGATACTTTATTTTTCCCCCGATCAAGATCTGAGTTTCACTTTTCTTGATCTATATGTAATCAAAATCAACTTATTTAATTATCTCTCTATTCAATTTAGCCCAAAAATCACATTATGGTAAAAATAAATTTTTGCCCTAGCATTTCACATTTTTACACTTTAGTCCTTATTTCATAAAAACACAATTTCATGCAATCAAGCTCACACCTATGCTAGCCGAATTTTATCTATACTCATAGCAACCCATATTTTTTATTTAATTCACAATTTACCCACAACCTTCTCACATTTCTAAATTTAGTCCCTATTTGTCATTTTTCTCAAAAATCACTTTACAAAACTTGTATAACTATCAACAAGCATTCATAATCTATTAGGAAACTTCAAAACTCATGTTTATCCATCAATGGCAACATTCAAAATCTTTAATAGTTTTGCAAAATAGTCCCTGGGCTAGTTAGACCTAGTTGCAACGATCCAAAAAAAAATAGAAAACATTAAAAACGAGATAAAATTGGACTTACATGCACCAAGATTGATGGCCGAACATTAGAAGCTCTTTTAATGGTGTTGTGTTTCTCCAATTTCGACTAGATGAAGAAGAAACAAGATGATACCTTGTTTTTCTTTAATTAATTCATCTTTTAATTACTAAGTTACATTATTAGCCTTTATAAAATCATTAAAATTTTACCTAACCATGTCCATAATGTTCACCCAAATTTCAAATGGTTTAACTACCATTTAATGCCACCATATTTAAAAACCAAGCTATTTAACACCTTTAACTAATAGAACACAAATTTTACACTTTACGCGATTAAGTCGTTTTTATCAAATTAACCATCCAAACAATAAAATTTCTTAACAAAAATTTAACACCATCAAATTTCCGTGCTGTAGACATTAAAATAATAATAAAATAATTATTTCAACTTCAGATTTGTGGTCTTGAAACCACAGTTACATAACAAGTAGTTAGACTCTAATTTTTAATTTTTTAAAATTATAAACCGAGGGAATTTGAAAATTGGAATTTTGGGCTAAAATAGTGTTGGTGTCACAACAAGGCAACTCAGTGTCACAACACTGTCTCCAAAATAAAAAAAGTCGAGAAAATCATCTCGATGTTGTGACACAACACCTCTTTGTCATGACACAGAGGATAGTTTACCAAAGATTTCAAAATTTTAGAGTGCATAGCAACATCGAACCCCAATGTCGGGACATTGATAGACTGCTAGGGGTATCGCGACACAGAACCTGTGTCGCTATATCGCTGTAATTTTTGTAGGGTCAACTCAACCCGATGACACAACCTGGCTGATTATGACATCAGTCAATCAATTTCTAACCCTAAAACACCCTTTTTAAAAGCCTAAAATATAATACCCCTAACCCCTAACCCACATCCCTTACCGAAACAGGGTTTTGAAAATGTTACCAGAACATTCAGAACAATTATCGATTAATTCAGGTAAGTTACTATTCATTCACCGAGGTCATTCATAATGTCACTTAAATGGACCCTCGAGGCCCAATATGAGTATTAGAATCAAGTCGAAACTAAATCGGAAACTAAGGGAATTTCTCACGAAATTCCAAAATTTTCCAATGTGCAGTGCTCACATGCCTGTATGGTCCAAGGGACACGCCCGGGTGACCCTGGGACACAGTCGTGCTACAGGCTATGTTGAAAACTAGGTAGCTCTCTGACTTGTGCCACACGGCCATACCACACTCCTGTGTGCTAGGCCGTGTGATTAATTAATTCAATTCGAATTAGGTGCAGGTTTCACACGGCCAAGACACACGCCCGTGTCTCCCACACGATTGAGACAAATGCCCGTGTCTCTACCCATGTGCTAAATTTTGAACATTCTATTTTCTCAAATTTAAGGTACAAGGGACACACGGCCAGGCCACACACCCATGGGGTAGGTCGTGTGTCACACACGCCCGTGTATCTACCCGTGTGGAAAAAATAAAGCCATTTCCTAGCCTCATTTGTCACCCAAATTTACCATTTTCCTGCACCAAAACATGCCAAGTACAATCCAACCATTCCAAGCATTGAAATAAGCAAATTTCATCATTCAACATGGCCTATCGTTGCATGCATACTTGTTTACTAACTTACCTTGGTTCAATTCATGTGTTAAACATGATTTCATCAACTACTTGACATACATATTTAGTTACCATAGCATAATATTACAAGTATATCAAAACAACCATTATTAGCCATTCCAATGACTAGATTACAAGTATCATTTATATTTACATGCTAATATGGCCAACATATCCTATACATGCCATTAGAACCATAATTGATTTACCATATTGTACCGACATGGGCTGATGGATAGTGTGAGTGATCTCTGTCGAGCTTCCAATCCAACGAGCTTTTGATTTAGTCTAAAACAGGGGAAAATAAAACGGGGTAAGCATTGTATGCTTAGTAAGCTCGTATAACATGGTACTTAACTTACCATTCATTCTATTTTGACTTCAAGCCCTACACATATCCTCATTGCCCTTTTAGTCATATATTTCATAGTAACATCAAGACATGTATTCATTCAACATGCATAATTCATCTCATTATTACAAGTATAATTTTATAATAGTTCACTTCAAGTTCAAATCATTTCATATCAAAACTTTACTCATATTACTCGTAATATCAAAGTCACGATTAGTACTTTTAAGGTGTACAAGTCTATAATCAAGAATGCACATATATTCATCAAATAAAGTCCATGTACAAATAACATCAACTCATGTTTTCATATATCATTTATCATGTATCATCCTTTTCTTATATTTCAGAAGGATACGTATAATAACACATTTTTTAGACATATCTTCTCATATCAAGATTTCTACCCGTTGAATTTATCTGAAATATCGATGGTTACACAGGTAGTACACTCAAGGTGTACAAATTAATATCTGTCAATTCATATTCAATGGTACCCATAAGGTACTATCTCATAGAGTACACTCTCGAGCCACACATGTATACAACAGGATTACCAGTCCAAGCTAAATCCTTCTTATGACATATGCTCTAAGGAGCTTGATCTAGATTACTCGTCCAGGCTAAATCCAATTCATAATATATGCTCGAGAGGTCTCACATCAGGATTACCCGTCCGGGCTAAATCCTTTTTGTAATGAAGTCATTAGGATTGCTCGTTCGAGCCTAATCCATTCTGCAACAAATGCAGGACCTCATTCATTTTGGCAATTACATTTATCCATCGATATTCATTTATTCAAACGAGATTTAAACATTTTTAGACATTATCGGGCATTTGATTATTTCATACCTCCGTAACATTTATATAATTCAAGTAAAACAGATTCCACATTCATTTATCGGGCTATATCGAGTAGGTGATCAGTTCACATGTTTATGACATTGATAAAATTCACAAACACAACATTTAAATCAAGCATAAAATCATATATAATTTAGTTACACGAACATACCTCGACAAAGGTTCGTGTATGTAAAATCTACTAATCTGACATTTTCCTCATTCCTCATTCTAACTCCGAATTTGGTCTATCCAGATCTGTACGAGTAAATTTAACATCAATTTATCATATTTTACATTCATGTGGACTAAATTTTCATCAAAATTTCCCCTAACTTTTCCATAAATTCCATTTTCGTCTCTAGGCTTGGAAAATGAAACTTGTGCAAATTACTCCCTATTCCAAGCCAAACCAAATCCCCTATTACAAATTTTACATCACACGTATTCATAAACTTTTCAAATTTTTCATCAAATTTTACAACATTTCATTTTAGTCCCTAAATCATGTTTTCATCAAAAAATCACTTTGTACCCAAACTCGGCCTAGATGTTACGATCGAATCTAACGTGTCACATCGAAGTGATTTTTGAAATTTGGACTTGTTGATAAAACTCCATATTTAGGTTAAAACCATTTAGGTTTTATTACTTGAGAAAATTCGGCAAATTAAGTTATTACAATTTGAAACCAGCTTATCAAAATGATTGCCATATTTATTAATGTTGACTTCTCTAAACTGAATAAAACCGCGAAAGCTTCTCTAATTAAAACCTTGAAGTTTAAAATGCATGTTTTTCTTGAAAACTGTTGTTACTTTGAAAACCTCTTTGGTATCCGTTTGGCAGTTTAAAACAAGAAATCAAAGCCCAATTAAAAATTAAACCCGCCAATGGCCTTATTACATAATCAATAGCCCAATATGAAAATTGGAATTAAATAACTAAGTCTAAAAGAGAATATCACCGATCATGTGGCCACCTCCGAGTCCCTCGCAGCTCCAAATCATCTAAGGCTGGGGATTACCTGTACAGTTTAAAAAGAAAGGGTGAGTTTAGGAAAACTCAGTGTGTAATCCCCTATCAGCCAGTTAGTAATAGCATGTAGTAACAGTCTAGGCTTGAGCCCTATTCAGTAACAGTGTAGTATGGACCTTAGCTCATTACAGTAATAGTGTGGACCTAAGCCCAATACAATATCAGTATGGTGCAAATATGAAACCCACCCCAATCCAGCCAACACACCACCCGTACCAACCAACACACCATGTGGGGATAAAATCGACCTACCTAGCCAGCACACCAATACCGCAGCATAGATGCGATGCTGATGATCGCAAAGAACCGCTAGTAATGATGTCTGCGAAAGCTACCAGTAATAGTATATGTGGCAAAGCCACCAGTATAGTATACTTCCTCCGTAATAGTATCCCAACACCATGCAGTATGTCATATCATAAATCATACGTATATGCAGAATGTCATACTCAGTAAATATCATAAAGAAATCATGAACACATCAGTCAACCTACCCTTAGGGGTATAACGGTCATTTTATTCTATGGGGGTGTTTCAGTCATTTTACTCTTTAGGGATATTTCAGTCATTTTACTCTTTAGGGGTATTTTAGTCATTTTACTATTTAGGGGTACTTCAGTGCAGATAACAACCTTTTTGAATGCCTATAGTCGCCTCGAGCGACACAGGTAACTTAAATGGTCATAACGATGTAAATGGGCCCAAGGCCCAATATTCGGCCCAAGTGGGCCCACACGCTCGTGTGGCCCATGTAGCTCACATTCAGGCACGACTATGTGACTACATGATCTAATCCAGTATTTTCCAATTATCGAGGATTTTGTCCGTGTGAGGCCCACGAGCCTAGTAGGCCCACACAACCTATTTCAGCCAAACGAGGCCCATATCGGCTCAAGAGCACGAGAACCCTCGTGGTGGCCCCTACATTCTATCACCCATGGTTTGTGGGCTCGGTTCACCCCTCGAGCGATCGTAAGCTCATGGGGCAGCAATTTTTGCCTTTTCTATAAGGGCGGCAAAGTCTCGCTCCTTTTATGGAGCTATTAGTACTAGTAACTCATCTCGAAGGCAATCCTCAAAATGCACACAACGTTAATATTCAGTTGCTACCATCTCACGAGCATATCGACTCAACTGCAAGAACTCTGCCTCATATTCTGCCACTGTCTTATTCCCCTGGTTCAGGCTTAGAAATTCCCTTCTTCGGGCGTCCACATAACTTGCGCCTACATACTTCCCTTAAAATGTTGCCTTAAAGAAATCTCATGTTAACCTGTCGGCCTGGGTACCCTCTCTCACGGTAAGCCACCACTGATAGGCCTCGTCTCGCAGTAGGACACTACTCTTTTTAACTTTTTTTTTCGCAGTACAGTCGAGGTCATCCATTATTCTTTCAGTGGCCTCTAGCCAGTATTCTGCCATATTTGGGGCTACTCCAGAAATACACCTAAAAATTTCTACTCCATTAGACCGAAGTCACTCTGAGATTCACCCTCGACCCACTGCACCAACATTAGATCAAGCAACCCTCTCTAAAATGTGAAGCATAGGTTGGGATAGGGCATCATCCCCAGTCGCTCGATCGTAAGACCCCGTCTCGGTCATCGGTGATGCAGGTGCTTCCCTAGCAGGCATGTGGCCGGATGCCGAAGACCCAGCCCAAGCACTTCCTTGACCTCTACCGCAGCCCCTTGTACCCTTCCGCGAGTACCTCTTGTGCTCATTTTGATATACTCTTTATCTATTTTAAAATTCTTATGCATCAAATTAATATTTCAGTAATTAATAACAAGTGTGTTATGAAAGACAGTCATTAGGGGTTTATTATAACAGATCGAGGTCTCCCTACAGTTTTCAGTCTTCTACGGTCTCAGTTTTCTCTATCTAGAGTTTCACAGTACAAACCTACTATCCATAGTAGTTTCTCAGTATAATTTCTCAGTCTATAATAGTAAAAGCATTAGAGGACTTACAGATTTGGTGCCAAAGACTCCGTGTGCCACACTTGTGAATCTTTCAAAATGTTTCCAATCTTTAAAATCCGTTTTTAGAAAAAACTTTTCAAAAACCCATTGCATAGTCGAGTTTTGCAACCTGACTCTGATACCACTAAATGTAACACCCCAAACCCGACTGAGACGTTACGACTGAATCTGACATGTCACATCGAAGTGATTTTCAAAATTTAGACTTGCTGATAAAACTCCGTATTTAGGTTAAAACCCATTTAGTTTTTATTGCTTGAGAAAATTTGGCAAATTAAGTTATTACAATCTGAAACCAGCTTATCAA
Organism: Gossypium bickii; assembly: GCA_025503065.1. Classification (NCBI taxonomy): domain Eukaryota; kingdom Viridiplantae; phylum Streptophyta; class Magnoliopsida; order Malvales; family Malvaceae; genus Gossypium; species Gossypium bickii. Next base: position 24,347,828 of record CP106714.1, on the reverse strand, counting down.
AATGATTTCGATATTTATTAATGTTGATTTCTCTAAACTGAATAAAACCGCGGAAGCATCTCTAATTAAAACCTTGAAGTTTAAAATGCATGTTTTTCTTGAAAACTGTTGTTACTTTGAAAACCTCTTTAATATCCGTTTGGCAGTTTAAAACAAGAAATCAAAGCCCAATTAAAATTTAAACCCACCAATGGCCTTATTACATAATCAATAGCCCAATATGAAAATTGAAATTAAATAACTAAGTCTAAAACAGAATATCACCGATCATGTGGGCACCTCCAAGTCCCTTGCAGCTCCAAATCGCCTAAGGCTGGGGATTACCTGTACAGTTTAAAAAGAAAGGGTGAGTTTACGAAAACTCAGTGTGTCATCCCCTATCAGCCAGCCAGTAACAATATGCAGTAACAGTCTAGGCTTGAGCCCTATTCAGTAATAGTACCGTATGGGCCTTAGCCCATTATAGTAACAGTGTGGGCCTAAGCCCAATATAGAATCAGTACGGTGCAAATATGCAACCCATCCCAATCCAGCCAACACACCACCCATACCAACCAACACACCATATGGGGATAAAATCGACCCACCGAGCCAGCACACCAATATCGCGGCATAGCTGCTTGTAATAATAACGCAGCAGAATCGCGCGAATAAAGATCCCAAAGAAAGCTTCCAGAAAGCGATGAATGCAGAAAGCCGCGATAATAGTATATGTGGCGAGCCACCAAGAGACAAATATAGTTCCTTCATAACAGTATCCCAACCCCATGCAGTATGTAATATCATAAATCATATGTATATGTAGAATGTCATACTCAATAACAATCATATACAAATCATGAACACATCATTAAACCTACCCTTAGGGGTATAATGGTCATTTTATTCTATGGGGGTATTTCGGTCATTTTACTTTTTAGGGGTATTTTAGTCATTTTACTCTTTAGGGGTATTTCAGTACAGATAACAACCTTTTCGAAGGTCTATAGTCGCCTCAAGCGACACAGGTAACCTAAATGGTCATAACGCTGTAAATGGGCCCAACGCCCAATATTCGGCCCAAGTGGGCCCACACACTCGTGTGGCCCATGTAGCCCACATTCAGTCACGGCTATATGACTACATAATTTAGTCCAGTATTTGCAAATAATCGAGGATTTTGTCCGTATAGGGCCCACAAGCCCAGTGGGCCCATACGACCCATTTCAGCCAACGTGGCCCATATCGGCCTAAGAGCACGAGAACACTTATGGTGGCCACTACAGTCTTTCACCAACGGTTTGTGGGCTCGATTCACCCCTTGAGTGATCGCAAGCTCGTGGGGCCACAAATGCCGAAGTTTTGGCTTTTCAGCTTTTTGGCTTTCGCCGATTCACAATAGAGAAGGCTGTGACTACACACCTGTTTGCGCAACAAACAGATTACCCCATGCACGATCAACCTCCAATCATCCCAACACAATCAGTCTCTCATCTTCTAGATCATTAACACTAAAGCCCCAAACCGATATGACCATTTACCTTGACCGAAAGTTACGCGATTTCTACTCTTAGATCCCAGGTTGGAAATGATCACACCCTTCTTCTTGATTTACTGAGCATAAGACAGATTTCATTAGCCATACTTGTGTAATAGAAGGCTTGAATTGATGTCCATAGTCTAAAGAGTTAGAGTTAGAGAAGATTGGGTATTCGGCCTGTAACACACGTAACCCATAACCGTCACCGGACTAGGGTTAAGAGGCATTACTAATCAATTTCAAACATTCCATATCATTTCTCAACACAAAGTGATTCAAACAACATAATTTACAAGTATACAGTCCCTTAATGAGGTCTACGAGACCTTAAACACATGTTAGAAAGGGGTCGACACTAAACCAAACTCATACGAAAATTTTTGCAATTTTAATATTTTTCTACATTACAGAGGTCACATGTCCGTGCGTCCAAGCTGTGGTAAAACAGGGCGTTACATTCTGACTTGTTCGCACGGTCTGAGACATGCCCGTGTGTCTTACCTGTGGTCGACACTGACTTACAACACACAGCCAGTCACACGCCCGTGTGTCCAGCACGTGGTCGCTAATGACTTGATCGACACGGCCAGTCACACGCCTATGTGTTTTGCCCCTGGTCGAGTCTGACCTATTTTAAAACACAACCTCAAAAGACAGGTCGACCCACAAGCTCGTGTGCTCAATCGTGTGGGCATTTACAGGCCATTTTCAAGGTCAAACTTGCCACCCACACTTAGAATCACCTACAAGTCTCGATTCACATGCATTTATACCACAAATGGCAAACATAACATACTAATATATGCACCCTTTAATTATCATCTAGATCATTTAGTTCCACACTCAATTCCTACTCAAATAAATCCATCTAAAACACCATATTCACAACTCAAATCTTATAGGCCAAGCATGATGTAATTCATACTTCTAGTTCACATTTTATCTATCGTTCTCATCAACCAATTCAAGTATAAAAACATACCATTTCCATTCTCACTATTTCATAACTCATTCATCATTTTCATAGGTTAGATATATGCACCATCAACATTCAACCATCTAGCCATATCACATGGCAAGGTCCAACATTACCAAAACATACCATAACTTCTAGCCTATACATACTATATACCGAATATGTACATCTTTCAAAAGTACCGAAATAGATAGCCGATAGTGTGAGATGATCCTCGAAACCAAGCTAGCTTTACTAACACTGTAAAACAGAGAAACACATCACACAGTAAGCTTTAAAGCTTAGTAAATTCGTAATATAATACATTCTACTCAATAATGCAACAACAATACATATTTAAACCATCCCATAGATAGATTCACAATTAGGCACATTGTCAACCTCAACCATATTCTCAAACATCCATTCATTCAACCTTAAAAACTATCATCAACCACATAGGTTCAGACATACCTTTGTCAACACTTTGTTAACATACGCTCTTGCAATTTGTTGTTCGATACCATATCTCATTCACTGTTCGATATATTTTCAACTCAATCGCACACTTAGTGCCCAAATCATAGCTGAAGCTTAAGTAATATCGCACACTTAGTGCCTTGATATAAAACCAAACTTAACTCGATATCACACATACAGTGTAAATCAATAAAGCCGAACCTTTCATTACTTCGCACACACAGTGCTATACAACTCTGTCTCGACTTCAATTACGCACACTTAGTGCCACATTTCTCAATCTCATATTTAACATTTCTAATTCAATAACTATACATTCATTCAATTCACATCACATAGATAGAAATTTAACAACTTGTACTATATCCGAACTTACATCAGACGTTGAAATACCGAAACTAGCCGATCAATCAAGTACTTTGTCTTTGCCTCGATCTCGATCCGAATCTCTCCTATCTTGGTCTATACATATTCAAATTTAACTCATTCAATCATCAATTCATTCAATTTAATCCCAACACATATATTTAGGGCATTTTACAAAATAGCCCTCACATTTTCACATTTTGACGCTTTAGTCCCTATTTCACAAAATTATCAAATTCACATAATTTCACTTAGCATATGTCTAGCCGAATTCTCTTCTAGCCCATACAAGCCCACACATTTCATTTATTTCACATTTTAGTCCCTCAAAATATTATTTTCACAATTTATTATTTTCACAATGTAGTCCAAATTATTCAATTTCACCAAAAATTCCAAGACAAAATATGTTAATCTTTCACATATCTTTCATATTTCATCATCAACTATCACAAAGCTCAAATATTCATCAATAGCATATCCCAAAATTACCATCAATTTCTAAAATTAAAGCACGGGCTAGCTAAAGCACAAAGCAATGATCACAAAAATGTAGAAATTATCAGAACTGAGCTCAAAACATACCTTGATTAAAATCAACAATGGCCGAACCCTAGATGTATTTTTCTCTTTTTGTTTCTTCCAAATTCCGGCAAGGATGGATGAACAATCCACGAACATTTTCCATTTTTTTATTTAATTCATGTTATTATATTATTTACTATTTTAATCTTTAAAAATAAATAAGTAAACCATATAAATCAAGCCCCTAACCGTCCATCCCAAGCCTAATGGCCAATTTGCAACATAAAGCCTCCATATTATAAAGACATCAACAATTAGGAACTTATAAATCAGCACACAACTTTTGCATTTTATGCGATTAAGTCATTTTTCATAATTCAACACACAAATGATAAAATTTTCACACATGCTCAGTCACATATCATAAGCACCAAAAATAATATTAAAATATTTTTTCGACCTCGAATTTGTGGTCTCGAAACTACAATTTCGACTAGGGTCTAAACCAGGCTATTACAACTCTCCCCCTTTACGGATTTTCGTCCTTGAAAATCTTACCAGTTAATAGGTTCGGATACTGCTCTCTCATAACATCTACAGGCTCCCATGTAACCTCTTCAACTCCGTGTTTGTGCCACAACACTTTCACTAAAGAAATTTTCTTGTTTCTCAACTCTTTGATTTCACGTGCCATAATTCTAATCGGTTCTTCACTATACGATAGGTCTGACTTAATCTCAACCTCAGTAGGAGCAATCACATGTGATGGATCAGATATGTATCATCAAAGCATCAATACATGAAAAACATTATGAATCTTTTCTAACTCAGGTGGCAACAAAAATCTATAAGCAACCGGCCCAATTCTTTCAATGATGTCATATGGCCCGATGAATCTCAGACTCAGCTTGCCTTTTTGGTCGAATTGAAGTATTTTTTTCATGGAGACACTTTCAAAAACACTTTGTCACCAACCTCAAATTCAATATCTTTTCGTTTTAAGTCTGCATAGGACTTCCGACGATCTGACGCTGCTTTCAAACTGTCACTTTCACTTTCACTTTCTGCTCAGTCTCTTTTATCAAATCAACCCCGTGAATCTTATTCTCACTCAGCTCTGTCCAATACAATGGAGTTCGATATTTTCGACCGTAAAAAGCCTGATACGGTGCCATTTTAATGCTAGATTGAAAACTGTTGCTGTATACAAATTCAATCAATGGAAAATGCGTTTCCCATGTATTTTTGAACTCAAGAATGAAACATCTCAACATATCCTCAAGAATCTGAATGATCCACACGGATTGTCCATCTGTTTGCGGATGAAATGCGGTACTGAAATGCAGCTTTGTACCTAAAGCCTCTTGCAATTTCTTCCAAAACCGCGAGGTAAATCTCAGATCCCTATTAGACACAATAGATAGTGGCACCTCGTGTAATCTCACAATCTCAGAGATATACAATTCAACTAACTTATTAAGTGAATAATCTATTCTTACCGGAACAAAATGAGCTAATTTTGTCAATCTGTCAACTATCACCCAGATTTCATCTTTCTTTCTCGGAGATAAAGGTAGTCCCGGCACAAAGTCCATCGTGATTCTCTCCTATTCCACTCAGAAATGATAATCAGTTGTAACAAACCGGACGGAACCTGATGTTCATCTTTAACTTGCTGAAAAACCTAGCATCTCAAAACAAACTTTGAGATGTCTCGTTTTATACCATGCTACCAATAAAACTGTTTCCAATCGTTGTACATTTTTGTACTCCCCGGGTGAACAGTCAAACGACTATTATGAGCTTCGTTCAAAATCAACTGAATCAACTCTGAATTCATTGGAACACAAATCCAATCTCTGAATCTCAAACAATCATCACTATCAACTCGATATTCTGAATCAAAATTTAAATCACATTGAGCTTGTTTTGCTATCATCTCATCATCAGTTTTCTGGGAATCACAAATCTAATGTATAAACACCGGTCTCACTTTCAACTAAGCCAAAACTGAACCATTATCACATAGATCTATCTGAGTCAAGGCACATAAAGACTTTCGACTCAAAGCATCAGCAACAACATTAGCTTTGCCCGGATGATAATCAATTATAATCTCATAGTCTTTTAGTAATTCTAACCATCTCCGCTGTCTCAAATTCAATTCTTTTCGAGTCATCAGATATTTCAAACTTTTGTGATCAGTAAAAACATGACATTTCTCACCAAACAAGTAATGACGCCAAATTTTCAATGCAAATACAATCGCAACTAATTCAAGATCATGCGTCAGGTAGTTCTTTTTATGTGGCTTTAACTACCTCGAAGCATAAGCGATGACTTTGCCTTCTTGCATCAACACATAACCCAAACCATTCAATGATGCATCACTGTAAACTATGAATTCTTTATGCAATCCAGGTTGAACTAACACATGCGCCTCTATCAACAATGTTTTCAATTATTCAAAACTCTACTGGCTCTTTTCTGACCACTCGAATTTAACATCTTTCTGTAGCAACTTCGTCAACGGAATCGCAATCATTGAGAAGCCTTTCACAAACCGCCTATAATATCCTGCTAGTCCCAGAAAACTATGGACTTCAACCACATTTCTCGGAGGCTTCCATTCTAAAATTGCTGAAATCTTACTCGAATCAACTTGTATTCCTACAGCAGATACAATATGCCCCAGAAAACCAACCTCACATAGCCAAAACTTACATTTACTAAACTTTGCATACAATTGCTTCTCACGCATAGTCTGTAACACAATTCTCAAATACTCAGTATGTAGCGTCTCATCACATGAGTAAATCAGAATATCATCAATGAACACCACAACAAAATGATCCAAATACGGTTTAAATATCCGGTTCATCAAATCCATAAATACTGCAGGAGCATTCATTAGTCCAAAAGCATAATTAAGAATTCATAATATCCATACCTCGTTCTGAAAGCAGACTTCAGTACATCTGATTGTTTGACTCTCAAACTGATAATAGCCTGGTCTCAAATCTATTTTTAAAAACACTGTAGCTCCTTTTAGCTGATCAAACAAATCATCAATACGTGGCAGGGGATACTTATTCTTTATCGTTACTTTGTTCAACTGTCAGTAATCAATACATATCCTCGTAGTGCCATCTTTATTTTTCACAAACAACACAGGAGCACCCCAAGGCGAGAAACTCGGTCGTGCAAATCCTCTAGCAGTCAACTCTTGCAACTGTGACTTCAACTCTTTCAATTCTGTCGATGCTATTCTATACGGAGCTATTGAGATAGGGTAGTCCCCGGTACTAATTCAATACAAAACTCAACTTCTCGTATCGGAGGTAATCTCGATAGTTCTTTAGAAAACACATCTTGTAACTCACAAACTATAGGTACAGATTCAACTTTATTTTCTGTCAGTTTTGTACAAATCACATATGCAAGATAAGCTTCACAACCCTTTTTCACATAGTTTAGAGCTTTCATGAAGATATAATAGCCATCAACCAATTCAAATCATTGGATTCAATTTGAACTATTTCACCATTCTAACTTTTCAAATTAGTACTCTTCCATTTACAATTCACAATAGCATTATTCAAAGTGAGCCAATCCATACCTAGAATGATATCAAATTCATCAAAAGGTAGCAACATCAAATTAGTCGAAAAGTAAATATCTTGAAACATCAACGGACAGTTCTTGCACACTTTATCAACCAAGAAACACTTGCCTAAGGGGTTCAATACTCTAATCACAAATTCATTAGACTCAACATGTAGAGTCTTACTTGATACTAGATTCACACACACATAAGAATGAGTAGAACCTGGATCTATCAATGCAATCACATCAGTATCAAATAGAGTAAAAGTACTAGTAAAGACGTTTGGAGATGGTGTTTCTTCTCGTGCGCGTATAGCATAAGCTCGGGCAGGTACTCTCGCCTTGGATCTCACAGATGTATCCATCATCCCTCTCTGACTTCCACTCACATTTTTGATATTTCTGGGTGGTCTACCTCTAGTCGTCATATTACTCGGTCTCGCACTCTAAACATTGTTTTTCTCAGCTATCTCTGGACAATCTCGAATGAAATGATCTCCTGATCCACATTTATAGTAAACTCTATTATTATATTTACCCCAGCATTCCCCAACGTGTCTTCTTCCACACTGTCTACACTCAGGCTTGTTGCTTTTAACACTACCAACACATGATTCAATCGGAGCTTGAGTTCTTGGACCAACACTTTATCTCACACGATCTCTATTCGAATGTCCAAACGAAGCATTTGAATGATTATTTTCATATCTAAATCTCTTCGTCGAAGGTTGCGACGACTTACACATCAATCTTATTCTTTCATCTCTAGCCTCAGAATATGTTTTCTTCTTTTCTTTGCTAAGCCCTCTCGACTTTGCAAGCTCTTTCAACTAACACAACAAATTCATTTATGTCAAGTATTCCAACCAACAATTTAATGTCTTCATTCAGCCCTTCAATGAAACTTTTACACATAGTAGCTTCAGTCGAAACACATTCCCGCGCGTATTGGCTCAGTCTCACAAACTACCGTTCATATTTCATAACTGGCATATGGCCTTGTTTCAGCTCTAGAAACTCTTTATGTTTCTGATCTATGAATCATTGACTGATATACTTCTTTTGAAATTTAGATTGAAAAAATCCCAAGTAATTCTCTCTCTCGGAACCACTGAATCAATATTTTCCACCAATTATATGTTGTATTTCTCAACAAGGAAACAACACATTTAATACATTCATCAGGAGTCAATGACATCTCATCAAACTCTCAAATGGTATCCTTGAGCCAAAACTCAGCTCGCTCAGCATCATCATCAGCTATGGCCCTAAACTCTTCAGCCCCATACTTTCGAATTTTATCTACAAGAGGTATATTCAATTGGATCGGATCTACAACTTGTGGCACAGCAAGTACTTGTGGGGGTGGAGGTTTTGGAGTAGCCGAATTTGTTCGAACGAACTTCGAATACCACTCACTCATCATTTGGAAGAAGGCTTGCTTAGCCTCTCCTCCATCGCTACTATCATTTGGCGTAGATGTGGCTGGCGCTGTCCATTGAGCGGGAACAGGTGCATTACTCTTAACATCGTCAACAAATACTCGACCGGGATCCATTAGCTATATAAAAACACATTTTTTAGCTGTCAGGATTTATCAAAATATCGCAATTATGTATATGGCATGTATAGCTAGACTCACACGCGCTACGTTAGTCCTAGAATCGACTAAACTATAGCTCTGATACCAATAAAATGGAACACCCCTAACCCGTAACCATCGTCGGACTAGGGTTAAGAGGCATTACTAATCAATTCTGAACATTTCATATCATTTCTAAACACAAAGTGATTCAAACAACATAATTTACAGGTATACAGCCCCTTAATGAGGTCTACGAGACTTTAAACATGTGTTAGAAAGAGGTCGGGACTAAATCGAACTCATACAAAAATTTCTAAAATTTTAACATTTTTCTTAGTTACTGAGGTCACACGCCTGTGCATCCAAGCCGTGGCAAAACAGGGCATACATTCTGACTTGTTCACATGGCCTGAGACATGCCTGTGTGCCTCACCCGTGGTCGAAATTGACTTACACCACACGGCCAGTTACACGCCCGTATGTCCAGCCCATGGTCGCTACTGACTTGATCCACACGGCCAGTCACACGCCCGTGTGTCTTGCCCGTGGTTGACTTTGACTTATTTTAAAACACAACCTCGAAAGACACGGTCGACCCACACGCCCGTGTGCTCAACCGTGTGGGCAATTATAGGCCATTTTCAAGGCCAACCTTGCCACCCACACTTAGAATCACCTACAAGACTCAATTCACATGCATTTATACCACAAATGGCAACCAAAACATACTAATATATGCACCATTTAATCATCATCTAGATCGTTTACTTTCACACTCAATTCCTACTCAAATAAATCCATCCAAAACACCATATTCACAACTTAAATCTTATAGGCCAAGCATAATGTAATTCATACTTCCAGTTCATATTTTATCCATCATTCTCATCAACCAATTCAAGTATAAAACATACCATTTCCATGCACACTATTTCATAACTCATTCATCATTTTCATAGCCTACATATATGCACCATCAACATTCAACCATCTAGCTATATCACATGGCAAGGTCTAACATTACCAAAACATACCATAACTTCTAGCCTATACATACTTACATCTTTCAAAAGTCCTAAAATAGATAGTCGATAGTGTGATAGAGATGCTGACGATCCACAGATCCGAGCTAGCTTTGCTGAAACTATAAAACAGAGAAACACATCACCCAATAAGCTTTAAAGCTTATTAAGTTTGTGATATAATACGTTCTACTCAATAATGCAACAACAATACATATTTACACCATCACATAGATAGATCCACAATTTGGCACATTGTCAACCTCAACCATATGCTCAAACATCCATTTATTCAACCTTAAAAACTATCTTCAACCACATAGGTTCAAACATACCTTTGTCATCACTTAGTTAACATACGCCCTTGCAATTCGTTGTTCGATACCATATCTCATTAACTATTCGATATCTTTTCAACTCAATCGCACACTTAGTGTCCAAATCATAGCTGAAGCTTAAGTAATATCGCACACTTAGTGCCTCGATAAAAACTAAACTTAATTCAATATCACACACACAGTGCTAATCAATAAAGCCGAAGCTTCCATTACTTCGCACACACAGTGCTATACAACTCTATCTTGACTTCAATTACGCACAATTAGTGCCACATTTCTCAATCTCATATTTAACATTTCTAATTCAATAACTATACATTCAGTCAATTCACATCATATAGATATAAATTTAACAACTTGTACTATATCCGAACTTACCTCGATGTCGAAATACCGAAACTAGCCGATCAATCGAGTACTTTGTCTTTGCCTCGATCTTGATCCGAATCTCTTCTATCTTGGTCTATATATATTCAAATTTAACTCATTCAATCATCAATTCATTCAATTTAATCCATACATATATAGTTAGGGCATTTTACAAAATAGCCATTATATTTTCACATTTTGACACTTTAGTCCCTATTTCTCAAATTCAATAAATTCACATAATTTCACTTAGCATATGTCTAGCCGAATTCTCCTCTAGCCCATACTAGCCTACACATTTCATTTATTTCACATTTTAGTCCCTCAAAATATTATTTTCACAATTTAGTCCAATTTACTCAATTTCACCAAAAATTCCAAGACAAAATATGTTAATCTTTCACATATCTTTCATATTTCATCATCATAAAGCTCAAATATTCATCAATAGCATATCTGAAAATCACCACCAATTTTTAGAATTAAAGCATGGGCTAGCTAAAGCACAAAGCAACGATCACAAAAACGTAGAAATTATCAAAAATCGAGCTCAAAATATACCTTGATTAAAATCAACAATGGCTGAACCCTAGATGGCTTTTTCTCTTTTCTTTTCTTCCAAATTTTGGCAAGGATGGATGAACAATCCACTAACATTTTTCATTTGTTTTATGTAATTCATGTTATTATATATATTATTTACTATTTTAACCTTTAAAATTAAATAAGTAAACCATATAAATCAAGCCCCTAACCGTCCATCCCAAGGCCTAATGGCCAATTTGTAACATAAAGCTCCATATTATAAAGACATCAATAATTAGGCACTTATAAATCAGTACACAGCTTTTACATTTTATGCGATTAAGTCTTTTTTCATAATTCGACACACAAACGATAAAATTTCCACACTTGCTCAATCACATATCATAAGAACCAAAAATAATATTAAAATATTTTTTGACCTTGGATTTGTGGTCCCAGAACCTCTATTCTAACTAGGTCTAAACTGGGCTGTTACACGACCAAAACTACAAAACAATCTACTTACCCCACAGTATTCGGCCAAAGAGGTATTCGAAGCAGAAGGTAGAGATGTGCAGAGAAGTAAGGCAGTCAATGCTCCACCGCTTGTTAGAGACTAACCTCCAAAAGGTAACAAAACAATATAGATATTTAGTCACTATTGAACAATTAGAGAAACAAAAGAGAGGGAAAAGGAAAATAAAATATTCGGCTTACCAAAATGTTATGAGAATTCGACTATTTCTTTAGGAAAAGAGAAAGAGAGGCAAAAGCACAACTGATCCCAAGATAGTATATTCGGCCAAAAAGGGGACAGCTTGAGGAACAGAGGAAAAGGAAGAAAAGAGAGGAAGGATTGCTCACAAAATTTACCTATTGACTGATAGGAAAAAGGCAAATGAACCAAAAAGCTAGAGAATGGAGGGAAGGAAAGGAGATTCGGCAGAGAGAAGAAAGAAAAAAATGCAAAAGTGTTCAGCAAAAAAAAGTGTTAGAGCCGACCAAATTCGATAGAGGTTAACTCAAATGCTGAAATGACCCACAACGCTCCCCCCTGCCTAAATCTCAAGGTACAACATCCCCCAAACGGCACAACTCTTCTCTCACTCAAACTCCTTGATTCTCTCCCCGTATCCCCTCATTGAATCTCTCCATAACCAGTTCAAACCCCATTCAAATCATTTCAAACTCCCCTTAGCTATGTTTCAGTCCAACTCTACTACCTACACAGCTCAAGCAGCAAAATAAGTACCCATTGCGCAACCCAAAACTTGAATCTCAGACCTTCCAGTTGCACTACACGCCACCTTGCCACTAGGTCACAAACTCTTCTTGTGTCATAAACAAGCACTACTATTAATAAAGCCTATATGCCAGTGTCTAGATTCATTTAAGAGAAAACTAAAAATTTTGCAAGATCCAAGACTTGAACCCAGGCTTCTCACACACCCCCATATACACCCAAATCACTTAGCCATTAAAGCAAACAAGCTTTTTGTGTCAGAACATGAAAAATTAAAGACCCTATATTTTTGGGGTATTACAGTTTATCTATCTATAATCTTTCATTTTCTACCATAAACTTCTAATTTTTAGCATATACATCCATGACCCATTTTTATACTTTGATAACTTTTCAAATTAATCCCCAAATAGAGAGATTAAGCTATCTTGATTCCAAAACTATCAAAATTACTAAAAATGGGACAAGAAAACTTACCTAATTTGGCCATGAAAGTCTCTTCTCTCTCTCCTTGGGTTTCCATGTTTGTTTTTGGGAAGGATATGAGAAAATATGATCTTTTTTTATTTTATTTTCATCTTTTTAATTAACTAGATACTTACTTATTACTTGATAATTACTATGTACACTAGCACAAACCTACGCTTTACAAGTTTTTGGTGCCGTTGCCGGGGATTGTCAACAGTTGCCATAGTATTTTCTTTCGTGAAATTATATATTTTCAATTTGATTCATTTCTAACATTACTAACTTATTCTTTCTAATTTTTTTATTTTCTTTTCAGGTGTTTATGAGCATAGATCAAATTATCAATTTACTCCCTATAGACCTTGAAATTGAGCAAACTTTCAGACAAAAAAGACTTGAATGAACAACTCAAAGACAAGTCGAGATGGACCTTGGAAATTAGAACCAAAACCAAGGTAATGAAGCTAATCATGTACGAAATCCCATCCTCATTGCCGATGATAGGGATCGATACATCAGATAATATAGTGTGCCACTTTTCAGTGAGTTAAATCTAGGAATTAGAAGGCCAGATATTGAGGCAACCCAATTTGAATTGAAACCAGTGATGTTTTAAAAGCTACAAACGGTGTGCCAATTTAGTGGTATGCCCACGAAAGATCCACATCTCCACCTTCGATTGTTTATAGAGGTGAGTGATTCATTCAAGATAGCCAGTATGATTAAAGACGCATTGAGGTTGAAGTTGTTTCCATACTCGTTGTGAGATAGAGCACGAGCACTGCTCAATTCATTGCCATCAAGTTTCACATCTACATGGCAAGAATTAATAGAGAGATTTTTGGTTAAGTATTTCCCACCTAACAAAAATGCTAAGTTGAGGAATGAGATCACAACTTCCCAACAATTGGACGACGAGTCTTTGTATGGGGCTTGGGAGTGATTCAAGGAGTTACTTCATAAGTGTCCTCATCATGGGATTCCTCATTGTATCCAATTGGAGACATTCTATAATGGTTTCAATGCACATACAAGACTGACGGTAGATGCTTTTGCAAATGGTACAATTTTTTCTAAGTCTTATAATGAGGCTTATGAGATCATCGAGAGGATTGCAAGTAATAACTATCAATGGCCAACAAATCGAACAACTTCAAGAATACGTGTAGCCGGAGTTCATGAAGTTGACGCCTTCACTTTGTTATTAGCTCAGGTATTATCTATTTCCTCTACGTTAAAATAATTTACTGCTAATAGTGCTAATAATTTTGTAGCTCAGCCACCAAGTTCGTTTGAAGTTGTTTCCTGTGTGTACTGTGGGGAAGGTCATTCTTTTGAAAATTGTTCATCAAATCTTGAGTCGGTGTATTATGTGGGAAACCAATATCAAAATAGGAGTCGACAAGGACCCCAGTCCAACTTTTACAATCTTTCATGGCGTAATCATCCTAACTTTTCTTGGAGCAACCAAGGAAATGGATCGAACAACAACTTATTGCAGCAAAGACCCAACCAATCTCAAGGATTTAATTAGCAAGCTCCAAAACCACCTCAAGCTGAGGCATCAAATAGTTTAGAGAACTTGTTGAAAGCGTACATGGCAAAGAATGACGCTTTAATCCAAAGCCAAGCAGCAACACTGAAAAATTTGGAAAACCAAATAGGTTAGTTAGCTACAGAGCTTCGTAATAGACCATAAGGAACCTTGCCGAGCGATTCTGAGAATCCAAGAAACTTGGGTAAAGAACATATCAAGGTAGTGACATTGGGAAGTGGTAAAATTTTGGAACCCCGATTGATTGAAGTCGAAGATAAGCCCATCGAGAAGAATCAACCAGATATCAAAATTCCTACACCAAAGGAATCAGAATCTGCAAAGTCTGACAAGGTAAAACCTGACTTATTGAATTCAAATATTTTAACATCTTCTTTGGATGCAGTTTACCTATTCAGAAAAGTTCACTGGTTCAATCGAAAGTTCCATCACCTTCATGTCCGCAAAGATTGGAGCAACACAAACAAAAATAGGAGGTGCAATTCAAGAAGTTTTTAGATGTTCTGAAGTAGTTACACATCAATATTCCATTGGTGGAGGCTTTAGAACAAATGCCGAATTATGTGAAGTTTATGAAAGATATATTGTCTAAGAAGTAATCACTGAGTGAGTATGAGACTATTTCCTTGACAAAAGAGTGCAGTACGTTTTTGCAGAATAAATTGCCACCGAAATTGAAGGACCCAGGAATCTTTACTATACCTTGTAACAGTGGTGAATCTTAATGTGGTAAAGCTTTGTGTGATTTAGGAGAAAGTGTCAACTTGATGCCTAAGTCTATTTTCAAGATGTTAGGGATAGGTGAAGTAAGACCTCCAACTGTGACGCTTTAGCTAGTGAATCGATCTTTAGTATATCTCGAAGGAAAGATCGAGGATGCTTTGGTAAGAGTCGATAATTTTATTTTTTCTGTTGATTTCATTCTCTTAGATTTTGAATTAGACAAGGAAGTGTCGATCATCATTGGGAGACCTTTCTTAGCCACAGGAAGAACATTAATTTATGTGCAGAAAGGTGAGCTCACCATGCGAGTTCAAGACGATCAGGTAACCTTTAACATTCTTAAAGCGATGAAATTTCCCAATCCGACAGAAGAGTGTTCAGTTATGGAAGAGATAGAGACCTTGGTTTCTATGGAAAGCAATCTTGAAGAAGATCCATTGGAGAAAGCCTTAGATTATGACCCTTTGGAGGATGAAGAAGGTAAAGAAAACATGGCTTTGATGGAAGCCAATCCGAGAAATTTTATTCAATACACACAATTTTAACCATTGGAGTTAGAAGTCAGAGAATTTATGCAACCCAAGTTGTCAATTGAAGAACCACCTAAACTCGAACTAAAGGTACTTCCTTCCCATTTGAAATAGGTTCATTTAGGTGACTGTTCTACTTTTCCTGTGATTATTTTAGTAGAATTGACAAAAGATCAAAAGGAGCAACTAATTGTTGTTCTAAAGAAATTTAAGAAAGCATTTGGTTGGACCATAGCTGATATTCGAGGTATAAGCCCTTCTTTTTGCATTCATAAATTTATTTTAGAAGAAGGTAAAAGAGCTAGAATCGATGGGAAAAAGAGGTTCAATCCTATTATGAAAGAAGTTGTGATAAAGGAAGTGATCAAATGGTTAATGCAGGAATCATCTATCCTATTTCAGATAGTTCGTGGGTAAGTCTGGTGTAGTGTGTACCAAAGAAAAGTGGAATCACGATTGTTGAAAATGAGCGTAACGAGTTAATTCCAACGAGAACTGTTACCGATTGGAGAATCTGTATTGATTATAGAAAGTTGAACAAAGCGACCTAGAAGGACCATTTTTCGTTGTCTTTTATGGATCAGATGTTAGAGCAATTGGCAGGTAATGAATTCTTTTATTTTTTAGATGGCTATTCGGGATATAACGAAATAGTTGTAGCCCCAGAGGACAACATAAAACAACCTTTACTTGTCCATACGGTACATTTGCTTTTAGGTAAATGCCTTTTGGTTTATGCAATGCAGCTGCAACATTTCAGCGATGCATGATGGCAATATTTACTGAGATGGTTGAAAATTTTGTTGAGGTTTTCATGGATGATTTTGCTGTTTTTGGTAACACTTATGATATCTACTTGAGTAATTTGGCTAAGGTACTGAAGAGATGTGAAGAGATGAATCTTGTCCATAACTGGGAAAAATGCCATTTTATGGTCAAGGAAGGGATTGTCCTAGGGCATAAGATCTCAAAGAAAGGAATTGAAGTCAATAAAGTAAAGGTGGGCATAATTGAAAGATTACCGGCACCAATGAATGTGAAAGGAGTCAGAAGTTTCTTATCCCATGCCGGTTTTTACCGAAGGTTTATCAAATATTTCTTGAAAATTTCTAAACCATTGTGTTTGTTGTTAGAGAAAGATGCAGTGTTTGACTTCAACAAAGCATATTTCGAAGCTTTTAAATATCTAAAGAAATGGTTAATCTCAGCCCCAATAATCTTTATACCTAGTTGGAACTCACCTCTTGATTTGATGTGCGATGCAAGTGATTATGCCTTTGGAGCTGTGATGGGTCAAAGAAGAAACAAAGTGTTTCACCCTATATACTATGCAAATAGAACTTTGATGGGAGCCCAACTCAATTATACGTAACTAAAAAGGAACCCTTTGCTATAGTTTTTTCTTTTGACAAGTTCCACTCATATCTTATAGGTACCAAAGTTACAGTATTTACTGACCATGCGGCCATTAAATACTTGCTCACGAAGAAAGATACATAACCAAGGCTAATTCGTTGGATACTTTTACTCCAAGAATTTAACCTTGAGATCTAAGACAGAAAAGGTGTCGAAAATCAAATAGCCGATCTTCTGTCGAGGTTGGAGCAAGATGAGGTAACTCGAACATGTGTGCCTATCAACGAGAATTTCCTAGATGAACACGTATTTGAGGTAAATCGAATTCATGAAATACCCTAGTTTGCTGATTTTGCCAATTATCTTGCATGTGGAATAATTCCTCAAGAAATGACATACCAGCAAAGAAAAAAATTCCTTCATGATAGTCGGTATTATTTTTGGGAGGATCCTTTTTGTTTAAACAATGTGCAGATAATATAATCGGAAAGTGTGTGGCTGAAAGCGAGATTGCTGAGATCTTGTATCATTTCCATCCATATTCAAGTGGGCGACACTTTGGTGGATCACGTACTGCAGCTAAGATTTTGCAAGCAGGTTTCTTTTGGCTTTTAATTTTACTTTTAATTCATTTTAATAACTAAATGACCAAAATGCCCTTAATGAAAAACTTTGGAAACATGCCTAACCATGTCCATTTTTGTCCACCAACTTAAACAATGGTCTAATTACCATATAAGGACCTCCAATTTAAAATTTCATAAC
Organism: Gossypium bickii; assembly: GCA_025503065.1. NCBI lineage: Eukaryota > Viridiplantae > Streptophyta > Magnoliopsida > Malvales > Malvaceae > Gossypium > Gossypium bickii. Next base: position 24,329,898 of record CP106714.1, on the reverse strand, counting down.
AATTGGACACCTCTAGCATGTAGAACTCAACTTTTTCACTTTTTACAGTTTATTCCTTTTGACTAAATTAAGTGCCCAAACGTCAAAATTTTCGAATGAAATTTTCACGAAATCATTTCGTGAAATCGTAGACCATAAAAATATAATAAAAATAAATTTTCTTATGTAAAATTTGTGCTCTCGAAACCACTGTTCTGACTAGGCCCAAAATCAGGCTATTATAACTCTCCCCCTTTTAGGGATTTTCGTCCCTGAAAATCTTACCAGACAAGAGATTAGAGCATCTTACTCATAGTTTCTTCTAACTCATTTAATATTCTCCTTCAAGGTAGTATATTCCAAAAACACTCTATCTTCGGATATGATATCTAAAATCCTAAACTTTCCAATCTGCATATCTGTCATGTCAGTCTGAAGCTATTTTCAACTTTCACAAATTACTTTCACTTTTCTCAAAATCACGAATCAAATCAACTTCATAAATCTCTTTCTAATCATCTTTGAACTTTAACACACAGTGTCAAAGCATATTAGCAAAGTTATAGATTACATTATCAAAAACACATATACTCAACCACAATCCAAATAACATTCCCCTTTTTCAGCAATAAAGATAATCCTGATATGAATTCTATAGTAACTTTATCTCACAACACACCAATATTATCATTGACTGTAATAGTCATGAATGCTCTTGTTATTCGACTCTAACCTGTTCACAAATCAACATCTAAACACAGAATTAGAAATATCGGTTTCCATACCCATACATCAAAACATTTACTTCAAATAACTATACATTTTGTTACTCTCTGATTGAACAGACGAGCTACTACTGAACCTCGTACAAAATTTTTTGCATAATCACTGGATTCTTCTATAAGCAATTTCTATCTCAGAACAATAACATCAATCATCAGGTCAGACCTGAAATTCCAAATAAAAAATCGACTCATATTGAACTCGTTCAACTTACCATTCATTAAAACATTTCTGAGATTCTCAATCTTGCAGTGAAAACATCGCTTTAACTTTTAATCTAACTAAAATTGGATCATCATCAATTAATATCAATCATGTAACCCACTCACAAAATAAACAAGGAATTTTTTTTCATTCAACATATGTAACTATATTTGCTTTCCTAGAGATTAATCAATAACCACTCACGATCTCTCAATAGCTCAAGTCTTTAACACTATCTTAACTTCAAATCTTTCTATGACATTTGATACTTTAATTCTTGAAATCAGGGAACATGAGATGCCTTTCGTCGAATAAATGATATCACCAAATTCTCAATACAGACATAAAAGTGACCGTCTCTAAATCACTGGTTGAACAGTTCTTTTTAATGTGACATTAACCATTTGAAAACATGAACCATCACTTTAAATTCTAGTAATAAAACACATTCTAATCCATTCAATAGTGCATCACTGAAAAATCATAAATTCATTACTCAATTCAAACTGAATTCAGAACCAGAGCTTCGGTTAATAATATCTTCAATTGTTTTCAACTTCGCTAACATGCACAGACCATCCAAATTTCATAAATGTTATAACCATATCATTCAAAATAGATTTAACTCATAATAACACCATCATATTAGAACAAATATAATAGGTATATCTCGGTATCGTACTCTCATGAGTACACTCATATGACTTAGCATTTATCATCAATGTAATATCATCATAATCACATAATTCACACTAAGCAAATTTTCATACTTAGTCATGTTACACGAACTTTTCAATTATCTTATTCAATCAAGTGTACTTAAACATACATTCCATGAATTTTCACTTAATCAAGCATGTTAGGCACATAACATCATATGAATACCAACATATATGGATGAGCTTATCACAGCATAGAATTTCGTTTCATTTCACTTTTCCACATTTCCCAACTTATGGTTATCTCATTCCACACATTAACACATGCATATCATGAACTTCTATTCATATCTTTTCACATTTCAACATATCGTAAGCACATTTCAATCATCTCAATACCATTTTTAGCATTATCGACAACAACTCGGTTGGAAGTCATCTCTGTCTTAACAAAACAACTTCGTTAGAGCGGGGAGATATCATACTATCACAGTTCACATATGGAATGTATAGCTAGACTCTTGCACATGCTATGTTAGTCCGAGAATCGACTAAACCATAGCTTTGATACCACTTAAATGTAACACCCCTTACCCCTATCCATCGCTGAAATAGGGTACAAGGCATTACCGAACTTAATCACCTATAACTGATCATTTTCGAGTCACAAATTTCCATCCAAATTTAAAATTTTTCATATTCAATCATAGAGTCCCTAATATGGACCTACGAGGCCCAAAACATGCTTTGGAAGCGGTTCGGGACTAAATTAAGAACTATGGAAAATTTCACAACACTTAGAAAATTTTTCTTCAAAACAGGGTCACACTCAATATGCATCCTCAACAACTCTTATACATGCATAATTATATCTAATTATCATACCATACCATTGAGCCAAACTTAGCGATTCAACATCAAGACTACTAGCACATTCAACCAGTAGGTATTTAGGCCATAACCCACAACTCATCATGTATCATGCAAACACAGCTCACATCACAAGACATTGGCATATAAATAATATATATAGGCTTACAATCAGTTAGCTAATATAAGCCAATTAGCATGGCTACATACTACAATAACCTTTAACCATTACAAGCCAATAAATTTGGCCAAAACATAATAACACATACACAAAATGACTAAGTCCCTATACATGCCATAGAATTAAATTACTTGAAGTGTAACACCCCAAACCCGATCAACACACCACGACCGAATTTGGCATGATACAAGGTGAAAACGTTTTGAAGAAAACACGTTTCCCGGTTTGTTTCTATTGAAAACTCTTTTATCGTTTTAAGGTTTAGAAAACCCCGTATAAAGTGATGTTAAAATTGTTTTAATGTTGCTTTTAAATCCGGAAGATATGTTTTGGAACAACTGTAGATACTTATTAAAAATCGAGTGCATTGAGCATAGTCAAGTTTAAAATCATTTGTTTTTGAAGTCGTTGAAAATTTAGGTTTGAAGTCATCCTTATTAACGTTCTTATTACCTTGTGAGTAATGTTACCTGATGGTAACATTTGAAAATCCTGACATAAGGTATAGTTGTTTGAAAACCTTGCTTTTTACCCGGTTACTTAAGTAATCCATTCATTAAGCACATGCATAATATAATCAAAATCAAAGCAAGCAATTAAAAACCCAAAATAAAACTTAGCGGCCTTATTACAAAACCCAAAACCAAATTTAAAGTAAATAAATAAAATCAAAATAGTAGTTTAAAGTCAAAACCTGAAAAATAAGTCTGCATGGCCACCTCGAGTCCTCCCCGGCTTCATATCCACGATCTATGCCTCATCTGCAAAATACAAGGGAAGGGGTGAGTCACCGAGACTCAGTGTATAAATCCCTAACCCGATGGAATAGCACTTACACAAATCATTAATAGAACATGCAAATCATGCAACCCCGTAATCTAACCATCCGATCTCCTTTATCTACCCCGTGTGGTCAAAACCACTGGTGACCGTAGTCACAAATATATCGGTGTGGTCAAAACCACTGGTAACCGTAGTCACGAATCAAGTGATGGGGCCAACCCATCGTGTGGTCAAAACCACTAATGACAATCCTATAATCAATCATGTGGGGCCGACCCACTGTGGTACCAAACCACTGGGACAAGTACAACATCCATATGTGGTCATAATATCATGTAGTCATGCAAATAACGCATAGCATAGCATTTAACAGTAACATGACGATGTATATCAAAAATCACATAACAGAGGACTTACCCGGACTCTGCGCTCATGCCCACAAGGCAAAATCACTGATTTCAATGGCTAATCGGTTTTAACAGTAAACACGATAACATGTAACATTAATGAAGTGTGTAAGGTTACACACCTGGCTATTCGTAGATCTAAGTGAAATCCTAAAACTACGCGAAACTAGCGAGATCCTGAAATGTTGCCTTCCCCCTTCCTTAATCCCGATTTGGTTTCCAACCAAATCCCAAAACTACGTGCTGATCCCTTTTGCAATCAGCCAAGTACTAGATCGACAATCAAACCCCGAAGATCCACTGATTCGGTTGTACTCCTCCCTTAATGACAGATTCGGCCTTTAAACACCAAAGATCGGCACCCCCTATTGATGTTAGGGGTTTCGGCAAGAGATTCGGCTATGACTCACAAAGGGAACAGATAGATTCAGCACTTCAATGGAGACAGGTTTCGGCTTTTGATGATGGTGAAGATGAAGAAGAAAGATGAACCAAGGTTCAGTTTAAGTGATGGTTTGGTTTCGGAAAAGATGGTGAAGAAAAGTGAAATAAGAGAGGATAGATTCGGCAATAGATTTGAGAGAAGAAAAAGATGGAATAGAAAGAAAATGTAGAAGAAGATGTGTGGGTCAAGTTTCGACTTTGCACAAAATAGGGAGATGAGAAATATAGTAAAGATGAATTCGGCAAAGAGAAGGAAAGAGCTTTCGGCACAAGGGGATTGGAGAAGAAAGAGATGCCGAATGGAAATAGGAATGTTAGTTTCGGCTTGAGCAAAATAAGAAGAAGAGAAGTGAACAAGGAATTTGGCAAGGTAGTAGGTTTCGATTCTTCAGATGCAATGCCACAAGTGGTTCAGCCAAATACAAGAGTTGCCGAAAAAAGAAAGAAAGCAAGAGCAACTGGGGTTTCGGTTTGACACCACATGAAAAGAGAAAGACCTTCTCCTCACTAGCCGAAATACTTCCTTAAACCACCATAGACATTCGGCCACCAACAAAAGACTCCCAAAATCGATAGCACCCCTTGCCCAAAGTCCATAATTCGGCAAACTCCTTCAAATGAGTTTGAAAAGATTCAAACTCCTAAATTTCCTCCCCCACCTCAGTTCAAATCCGTTTGACTCCTTCCATCCCTATCTCCTAGAGTCCATCCTGAGCACTCCTCTTCCTAGCTTGTGGCGTGAAAAAGAAATAGCAGGAAAGGGATTTCTGTAGCTCGAACCCAAGCACTCCTTCCCTGCATGTGGCGTCACTCTCCTGACACCTCAGTGGCGCCTCCTTGCCACTTTACCAAGGTAATTCTTGTGTCACAACCTCCCAATAAATTCTTTTAACCCCTAAATCCCTTAGCTTCCTCTCCCTAAATACCAAAACAAAAATTTTGGGCCTCGGGCCCACAGTCAAGCTGTTGAAACTTTCTCAGATACCAAAATTGTAACACCCCAAACCTGATAAACACACCACGACCGAATTTTGTTCATGACCCAGGCCTAACCCGAGGTCATGCCTAGACCCCAAAACATACCAACCAAACACAACAAATATATCATCACATGCAAACACATGCAAAATACAGAGACCCCGATTTAAGGATGTTACAGTTCTACCCCCCTTAAAAATAATTTTGGCCTCGAAATTACCTGGTCAAAAAAATTGAGGGTATTGCTGCCGCATCACATCCTCTGGTTCCCACGTGGCCTCCTCCGTACCATGGTTCCGCCATAATACTTTCACCAAGGGAACTGACTTCCTACGCAGAACTTTAACATCCCGGTCCAAGATCTGTACTGGTTCCTCCTCGAAAGACAAATCTGAGTTTACCTCTATACCCGCAACTGGCACAACATGTGACAGATCTGATCGATTGCGCCTAAGCATGGAAACATGAAAGACGTCGTGAATCTGACTTAACTCTGCTGGTAACTCGAGCTGATAAGCTACCGGTCCCGCTCGCCTCAACACCGTATACGGCCCGATAAACCTAGGACTTAGCTTCCCTTTTCGCCCAAATCTCAACACTTTCTTCCATGGCGATACCTTCAAAAAGACCCTATCACCCACTGCATACTCTACATCCCTGTGCTTAAGATCAGCGTAAGACTTTTGCCTGTCCGATGCTTCCTTAAGACGAGCCCGAATCATCTTAACCTTATCCTCTGTTTCTGCCACCAACTCCGGTCCCAACATCTGCCGTTCACCCAGTTCTGTCCAACATGTAGGAGTACGACATTTTCGTCCATATAGTGCCTCATATGGTGCCATCTGAATACTCGCTTGATAGCTGTTGTTATAAGCAAACTCTGCCAATGGTAGATACTCCTCCCAACTACCGCTGAAATCCAGAACACAGCCCCTTAACATGTCCTCCAGAATCTGGATTACCCTTTCAGACTGTCCATTAGACTGTGGGTGAAAAGCCGTGCTGAAATCCAACCTTGTACCCAGAGCCTGATTCAAAGCATTCTAGAACCTCGACGCGAACCTGGGATCCCTATCTGAAATGATTGACACTGGCACTCCATGCAACCTTACTATCTCTGCCACATACAACTTGGCTAACTTCTGGAGCAAATAATCAACCCTTACCGGTATGAAATGAGCCGATTTAGTTAGACGATCCACAATTACCCAAACTGAGTCCTTCTTGCTAGGCGTAAGGGGAAGCCCACTAACGAAGCCCATCGTAATCCTTTCCCACTTCCATTGCGGAATCTTTATCAGCTGCAGCAGCCCTGATGGCAATTGATGCTCAGCTTTAACTTGCTGGCATGTCAAACACTTACCCACAAACTCTGTTACTTCCCGCTTAAGACCTGGCCACCAGAACTGTTCCTCAAATCACGATACATCTTACTGCCTCCAGGATGCATAGCATATGGGCTGCTATGAGCTTCCTGAAGAATCCGCTGTCTCAACTCAACATCCTTTGGCATACATGTTTTCCCCTGAAAACACAGTACTCCATCACTGCCCAAGTTGTAACCCTCCGATTCACCATTCTGCACTTGCAACCTCCGATGCACCCTTAAATTTATCAAACAAGTCGTCAATCCTAGGCAACGGATACTTGTTCTTTATCGTCAACTTATTCAACTGGCGGTAGTCTATACACATTCGTATTGTACCATCTTACTTCTTAACGAAGAGCACAGGTGCTCCCCAAGGAGATATACTCGACCGGATGAAACCCCTTTCCAACAATTCCTGAATCTACACCTTTAACTCCACCAATTCCTTTGGCGCCATCCTATATGGAGCAATAGACATTGGCGCGGTTCTTGGCAATAGATCTATACCGAACTCAACTTCACGGTCCGGAGGCACACCCAGAAGTTCCTCTGGGAATACATCAGCAAATTCCCTCACGGTTCAGACACTCTCCACAGCTGAATCCTTAGCTTCCAGAGCACAGACATGCACCATAAATGCCTCACACCCTTTTCTAACCATTTTCTCCTCCTTCAGTGCGAAGACCACATTAGATAGGTAATCTCTCCTATTACCTATCATCACCACCTCTTCGCCTTCCACTGTCTTCAACACCATGCGCTTAGCTGCGCAATCCAAACCAGCTTGATACTTTACTAGCCAATCCATTCCGAGAATCAGATCGAACTCCCTAAACGGCAGTTCCATCAAGTCAGCCAAAAACACGACCCCTTGAAGTTCTAGGGGTACATCCCTATACAGTTTATTTACTTCTACTGAGTGACCTAGAGGGCTTATTACTGTCACCTTTCTAGAAGTAATCTCAGAGTCTAAATTCATGGTTTCCACTATGCTAATGGCTACATACGAGTGCGTCGATCCCACATCTATCAAAGCATTATAAGGTAGTCCAAAGATTAAGAACGTACCGATTATGACGTCCGGTGCGTCGCCCTCCTCTCCACGCCTCGCTGCATAGACCAATCCAGGTTGTCTCGCCTCTGTACGAGCTGCATCTCTGCCCGGTGCTCCACGACCTCTACCAGAGCCATTACCTCCCCTGGCTGCACCACGGCCCCTCTGAGGCTGCTGACTATCCCTCCTGACCTGTGTACGATTCTGATCCCCAGACTGCAACCTAGCTAACCTCTGCGGACAACCCCTCACTCGATGCCCCATCGATCCACACTCAAAGCATCCTCTATTTCCAGTCCAGCACTCCCCCGTGTGAGACTTTCCACACCGAGCACACCGTGTTGGCCATTGAGTACTAGCAGCGGTAGGTCTAGCAGCATGATTCGGCCCACTAAATCTACCCCGTTTTTGCTGATTCTCGGTAGACCCAGATGATCTAGAATTCCTTTTGTTCCAACCCTTATCCTAATTCTGTCTTATCAATTGTTTCACTTCCTTAGCAACTTTGGCCTTTTCCACTAAGACAGCAAACTCTCTTTCCTGCTGTAGGGCAATTACCATCCGCAGCTCGTCTCTCAGCCCATCCTCAAATCTGACACAGCGCTCATGCTCCGTGCCCACAATACCACGTGCATAGCGACTCAGTCGAAGAAATTCTGCCTCATATTCCAATACAGTCTTATTACCTTAGACCAAGTTCAAGAACACCTTGCGCTGCGCATCAATATAGCTAGCCCCTATGTATTTCCTCTGATAGGCTGCCCTAAAGAATTCCCAAGTAAGGTCATCCGCCATTGCTCCGTCCCTAACTGTAAGCCACCACTGATATGACTCATCTCGCAGTGAAGATACTACCCTCTTCAGCTTCTCCTCAGCCGAGAAGTCTAAATCATCCATAATACGTTCTGTTGCCTCCAGCCAATATTCTACCGTACTGGGAGCCACGCCGGATACCCCTCTGAACACCTCTGCACCATTAGCCCAGAGTCGTCCGGGCACAGATTTCCGAACCCCTGCTCTGCGCCTGCACTAGCAACCCTCTCTAACACCCGCAACATCGCCTGTGACATTGTGTCATCACCAGTCTAGTCCTGATGTTCCATGCCCACAGCTGGCGGCGGTGGTACCTCATTTTCTGATCCATGACCAAACCCCACCGGTTTCGAGACCGTCATCCTACCCCTACCTCGTCCACGAGTGTTACGCCCATGTCCATGTGCACTCATGTCTACCGATACGATACGATCTGATTAAAAGTTTTATGCGTTAGACTTTTATTCCACTGTCTATTAAGGCACAGTTTTATGAGAAGTTTAATAAGGGATTGTTTCACGAGTACATCCATCCTATAGTTCAAATCTCTAGAGTAGTTCCTACTACTATTTAATCATGCCAATCATCATAATTATATCATCAAAAAGCAACAGTTTAGGGTACTTACCTGGGCGGACTGGTGCCGGAGACTCGGTGCTATACCTTCCACCACTATACTTTTCCCATAAAACCTTTTCACAATTCATTTTAAAACATTTTTGGGCCTCGGGCCCACAGCCGAGCTGTTGAACCTGGCTCTGATACCGAAATTGTAACACCCCAAACTCGATCAACACACCACGACCGAATTTGGCATGATACAGGGTGAAAACATTTTGAAGGAAACAAGTTTCCCAGTTTGTTTCTATTGAAAACTCTTTTATCGTTTTAAGGTTTAGAACACCCCGTATAAAGTGATGTCAAAATCATTTTAATGTTGCTTTTAAATTCGGAAGATATGTTTTGGAACAACTGTAGATACTTATTAAAACCGAGTGAGTTGAGCATAGTCAAGTTTAAAATCATTTGTTTTTGAAGTCGTTGAAAATTTAGGTTTGAAGTCATCCTTATTAACGTTGTTATTACCTTATGAGTAATGTTACCCGATGGTAACGTTTGAAAATCCCGACATAAGGTATAGTTTTTTAAAAACCTTGCTTTTTACCCGGTTACTTAAGCAATCCATTCATTAAGCACATGCATAATATAATCAAAATTAAAGCAAGTAATTAAAAACCCAAAATAAAACTTAGTGGCCTTATTACAACACCCAAAACCAAATTTAAAGTAAATAAATGAAACCAAAATAGTAGTTTAAAGTTAAAACCCAAAAAATAAGTCTGAATGGCCACCTCGAGTCCTCCCCGTCTCCATATCCGCGATCTATGCCTCATCTGCAAAATACAAGGGAAGGGGTGAGTCACCGAGACTCAGTGTATAAATCCCCAACCCGATGGAATAGCACTTACACAAATCATTAATAGAACATGCACATCATGCAACCCCATAATCTAACCATCCGATCTCCTTTATCTATCCCGTGTGGTCAAAACCACTGGTGACTGTAGTCACAAATATATCGGTGTGGTCAAAACCACTAGTGACCGTAGTCACGAATAAAATGATGGGGCCAACCCATCGTGTGGTCAAAACCACTGATGACAATCCTGTAATCAATCATGTGGGGCCAACCCACTGTGGTACCAAACCACTGGGCAAGTCACAACATCCATATGTGGTCATAATATCATGTAGTCATGCAAATAATGCATAGCATAGCATTTAACAGTAACATGATGATGTATATCAAAAATCACATAACAAGGGACTTACCCGGAGTCCACGCTCATGCCCACAAGGCAAAATCACTGATTTTAATGGCTAATTGATTTTAACAGTAAACACGATAACATGTAACATTAATGAAGTGTGTATGGTTACACACCTGGCTATTCGTAGATGTAAGTGAAATCCTGAAACTACGCAAAACTAGCGAGACCGCAAAACGTTGCCTTCCCCCTCCTTTAATGCCGATTTGGTTTCCAACCAAATCCCAAAACTACGTGCTGATCCCCCTTGCAATCAGCCAAGCACTAGATCAGCAATCAAACCTCGAAGATCCACTGATTCGGGTTGTACTCCTCCCTTAATGACTGATTCGGCCTTTAAACACCAAAGATCGACACCCCGTATTGATGTTAGGTGTTTCGGCAAGAGATTCAGCTATGACTCACAATAGGAACAGATAGATTCGGCACTTCAACGGAGACAGGTTTTGGCTTTTGAAGATGGTGAAGATGAAGAGGAAAGATGAACCAAGATTCGGTTTAAGTGATGGTTTGGTTTCAGAAAAGATGGGGAAGAAAAGTGAAATAAGAGAGGATAGATTCGGCAATAGATTTGAAAGAAGAGAAAGATAGAATAGAAAGAAAATGGAGAAGACGATGTGAGGGTCAGTTTTGGCTTTGCACAAAATAGGGAGATGAGAAATATAGCAAAGCTGAATTCGGTAAAGAGAAGGAAAGAGCTTTCGGCACAAGGGGATTGGAGAAGAAAGAGATGCCGAATGGAAATAGGAATGTTGGTTTCGGCTTGAGCAAAATAAGAAAAAGAGAAGTGAACAAGGAATTCGGCAAAGGTAGGAGGTTTCGGTTCTTCAGATGCAATGTCACAAGTGGTTCGGCCAAATACAAGAGTTGCCGAAAAAGAAAGAAAGCAAGATCAATTGAGGTTTTGGTTTGACACCACACGAAAAAAGAAAGACCTTCTCTTCACTAGCCGAAATACTCCCTTAAACCACCATAGACATTTGGCCACCAACAAAAGACTCCCAAAACCGATAGCACCCCTTGCCCAAAGTCCATAATTCGGCCAACTCCTTCAAATGAGTTTGAAAAGATTCAAACTCCTAAATTTCCTCCCTCACCTCAGTTCAAATCCGTTTGACTCCTTCTATCCCTATCTCCTAGAGTCCATCCTGAGCACTCCTCCTCCTAGCTTGTGGCGTGAAAAAAAATTAGCAGAAAAAGGATTTCTACAGCTCGAACCCAAGCACCCCTTCCCTGCATGTGGCGTCACTCTCCTGACACCTTAGTGGCGCCTCCTTGCCACTTTACCAAGGTAATTCTTGTGGCACAACCTCCCAAAAATTCTTTTAACCCCTAACTCCCTTAGCTTCCTCTCCCTAAATACCAAAACAAAAATTTTGGTCATGTCCCAGGCCTAACCTGAGGTCATGCCTAGACCCCAAAACATACCAACCAAACACAGCAAACATAACATCACATGCAAACACATGCAAAATGCAGAGACCCCGATTTAAGGATGTTACATGAAGGCATTGATACAAGTCAAAAGCTTGATAGTGTGATAAAATCTTCGGCGATCTCTTACCCGAGCTAGCCTCTATGACGCTATAGGAAAAAGGAAAGGAAGGGGTAAGATATATAGCTTAGTAAGTTTGTATGAAAATAATAAGCGATTTATTAACATGTTTTCACCAATTCTCACAATATTTTCTCTAGGTAATTCAATCATAATAGCACAAAATTTCACTATTTACTTATGTTCATCTCAAGCTGTCTACTCGAGTCACAGTCACTAAATTATTTTTATCCTGAGATATGGAGCTCCAAATTAAGATCCGTTAATTTTTCCTAAAACTAGACTCACATATATTATTACCATAAGCTTTTCAGAATTTTTGGTTTATCCAATAAGTACAATTTATTCATTAAAGTCACCCTTATTCCGCTGTCTGATAGTTCCAACCCCTCTTCACTAAAAACTAATTATCTCCTCATACGAGATTCGGATGATGTTTCCATTTTTTTCTTTGAAAATAGACTCATTATGGATTTTAAGCATGTAAATTATATAACCCATAATTATTTTTTTACAATTTTTAACTATCTTACCTAGTCAGAACAGAGGATTCATAAATCATTCTAACTCTGTCTTACAAAAATTCAAATATCTCAGAATATGAAATTCTTTTTCTTACACCGTTTCTTTTGTGTAAAAATAGACTCAATAAGCTTTAATTTTATATCTTATTCAACCTCTAATAATTTCCACCATTTTTGGTGATTTTTCAAAGTGATACAACTACTGCTGTCCAAACTATTTTTTGCTAATTTTACTCTATCGTGTTTTCTTTATATTAATTCTCATTTAAACACATATAACAACTAAAGAATATCCATAGTTAGCCATGCTAATAGCTAGTCATAATCAAGTATTTACAAGTCTTCATTGTGACACTTACTCCATATCAACCTTACCAAAGTTCGATCACATATCGAGCACATTACTCATGAATATATATACACATGTACATGCACTTGTTCATCACATAATCACATTCAATTACACTTAGTCATTTTCCCGTTGAACACATTTGAATATTATTGGATACATCGGAAGTTTGCACATAAGTGCCACACTTGTAGCCAAAGCTGCTTCACATCACTTTTCACATAGAGGCTCGTTCTCAAGCTATTCACTTTCACGGGTGTGCTCACACAAGCTGTCAGTCATTCGTTACTACTCAGTGCTGTTCACACAAGCTGTCAAGTATCTGAAACACATGCTGGTATACCCAGCCACTGGTAGAGCTTAAGACCAACACCTGGATTCACTTAGTCACAATTTTACATAGATTTCACATAGGTCCCTAGTGACATGTCACTTCTATCCTATTTTATTCCTAAGGTTCAATCAGAAAATTTCTCACATTTTGATACTTTGTCAATTTTGTTCAATATTCAGCCACATCTCATAAAATATATCAAAACATAAAAACATAAGTAAAAACGATGCATTATTTACATACAAACTTACCTCGAAATCAAAATCGGTGAAAATGACTTATTCGTCAATTACTTGTTTTTCCCCGATCTAAATCTGAACCTTGTTTTTCTTGATATAAAACATCACATTTAAGTTATTTAATCATTATAGTAATCAACTCAGCCCAAAAATAATATTTGAAAAAATTACATTTTTGCCCCTAAACTTTGTCATATTTACATTTTTGCCCCTAGGCTCGTAAAATGATTTTCATTCAATTTCTTTGTACTTTAAGCCTAGTCAAACCATTTTCATAACTATAAAAGCCCAAAATTTCCATTAAAACACACTTTTATGACATATTTTATAACTTTTACACGTTAGTCCTTTTAGGCATTTTCACCGAAAATCACTTAGCAAAAGTCATTTCTCTAACCATAAACATGCATTTTCTACCATTAAACATCAAAATGCACACGTATTCATCATGGTTCAAAGCCCTAGACATTAACCATATCTCAAATTAGTGGTAGAAATAGAGAGATCTTGTTACGAAGATTTCAAAAAATTAAAAATCATTAAAAACGGGGCTAGAACGGACTTACAATCGAGCTTGGAAGCTTGAAAAACCCTAGAAATGGTTTCTCCATGCAAGTTTCAGCCAAGGAGTTAAATATGGACAAAAATTGGCTTTTGTTTTTGTTTTTAATTCATTTTAATAACTAAATGACCAAAATGACCTTAATGAAAAACTTTGGAAACATGTCTAACCATGTCTATTTTTGTCCATCAACTTAAACAATGGTCTAATTACCATATAAGGACCTCCAATTCAAAATTTCATAACAATTGGACACCTCTAGTATGTAGAACTCAACTTTTGCACTTTTTACGATTTAGTCCTTTTGACTAAATTGAGTGCCGAAACGTCAAAATTTTTGAATAAAATTTTCACGAAACCATTTCGTGAAATTGTAGACCATAAAAATATAATAAAAATAAATTTCTTATGTCGAATTTGTGATCCCGAAACCACTGTACTGACTAGGCCCAAAATCAGGCTGTCGCATGCGATTCCTACATAAGCATGTGTTTAAATGATTTGGGACACCAAGAGCTATTATTAGTGATCAACGTTCTCCCTTTGTGAACCGATGGCTTAAGTGGTTGCTTGAAAAATATGATGTGAAGCACAAGATTGCTACTTCCTATCACCCCCAGTCCAATGGGCAAGTTGAGAGAGTGAACCCTGAAATTAAAGGTATCCTTGAAAAGGTAGTTTGCCCTAGCAGAAAAGATTGGTCTCGAGGGCTCGATGATGCATTATGGGCCTATCGAACAATATTTAAGGCACTGTTAGGAATGAATCCTTATCGGTTAATCTTTGGAAAGGTATGTCATTTGCTATTAGAGTTGGGGAATAAAGCTCACTGGGCGTTGAAACACTTGAACTTTGATCTTAAGCAAGTCGGTGAGAGAAGGATGTTACAACTTGATGAGTTGGAAGAGATGAGGTTGTTTTCCTATGAGAATGCCAATATGTGTAAAGAAAGATCAAATAGATGGGATGATAGTCATATACAACCTCGCGAGTTTAAAGAAGGTCAGAAGGTTTTGTTGTATAGTTCAAGGTTGAAGTTATTTCCTGGGAAGCTTAAATCTCGATGGAAAGGACCTTATACCATCTACCAAGTTTATCCTTATGGAGCTATTGAATTATACAATAATTACGAAGGTACGTTTAAAGTTAATGGTCAATGTCTCAAACACTACTGGGATGGTGAAGTTGAGTGAGTTAAAGCCTCGTTCAAATTAACAGACCCTTAAGTTTTCATGAACTCATTTTGAAAATAAATAAATAAATAATTAGAACTTATTTTTTTAACTTATTACATTTAATTAATTCTGTCTAAGGAGATTGGAACTTAAGTGGGACCGCTGTGACCCCTCCAACCATTCATGGAAATTAATTTAATGTAATTTGTTAAGAAGAAATTTCTAACTAAGATTCAAAATTTTTAAGTTTCATTTGTTCTCTTTAAATTTTAAATTTAAATTTTAATAAAGGGGATCAAATTTGGCCCAAGTACTAATAAGTTTTTTTAGTAAGATACATTCTGAGTTTGAGTCCCAAAATAGCAAATATGAGGGAAAAATCGATGCCTTGCCATCACACCCATTCCTTGCCACCCAAGTAACCCTAATGTAGCTAAATTGTTGCTACATGTTGCCCTAATTTTTCCTATATAAACCGATCTCCATTCTACTAATTTTCATATCCCTCAAAGCAATTTGCTTACGCCCTAAAATCCCTAAATCTCCCTTTTGTGCCTTCAACCTTAAATCTTGAAAGAAACCCTAGTTCTCTTCCCTTTTGCTGAAGTCTCCCATTACCGCCGCAAAGAGGTTGCCAAAGCACCGTCATTACTGTCGCACACCGTTGTTGCCACCGCACCATTCTTACCGTCGTAAGATTTATACTGTAGCAAGTTCCACCTACCTTGCCGATTTCTCTTTTCCCCCTTTGAGCAGAAATTTTGCCGAAAGTTTTAGGAAAAGATTACATGTCTCACAAAAGAAACAGATCTTCAAAGACTGCTCTTGAAAACCCGATTTTGATAAAGATTGATTCAATCTTCAAGCATCAACCTATGATGCCGGAAAAAGGTTTTGACTTGAAGAGTAATGATTTGATGGTTGTTCCTATACCAATTAGAAAGAAAATCAATGCTTTCAAGTGGGAATGATTTTGTGATGCTCATTCACTTCCCAATGATGAACTAGTTTGAGAATTCTATGCTAGTTTGACTACGCAAAATGCTACTGAAGTCATCGTTCGAAACAAAAAGGTACCTCTTCCTTCTAAGCCCATCAATGATTTTGTTTAATTTACCTGATGTTGAAGAAGATGAGTACTACCCTATGATGAACAATATCAATTGGGATTTTCTTCAACAAGTGCTTGATGTTGTGACAAATCCAAGATCCTAATGGATTATAAGAAAGTATGGAAGCCATTCTTGTCGAAGGGAATAGTTAAAACCAGTAGCAAAGGTATGGCTTTATTTCGCTCACTACAGTTTTATGCCTATCTCTCATAGTTCCACCATCTCGATGGAACGAATGCTTTTGTTATATGCAATTTTGACAAAAAAGTCCAATAATTTTGGGAAAACTATCCTCATAGAGATTCACAATTGTGCTAAAAAAGAAGGCAGGAAGTACTTATTTCACATCATCAATCACTTCACTTTGCTTAAGGGCCCGTGTTAAAACACAAGCAAATTTGAAGGGGCGATATGTTCAAAGGTGCATTACAAATTATGATCTTGAAAGGTTAGTAGAGAGGGTGCATAAGCTGAATCAAGGCGAGCAAGAAGAGCCAACTAAGCCAAATACCGAGGAGTCAACAAATGGAACTAAAACTGAAGCTAATTTAGTTACAAACAGTCCTAAACCAGTTGAAGGATCTAAAAACCCTGAACCAAGGGTTGAGCTAGAAGAAGAACCAGTCAAGCTAAGTATTGAACCTGAATATACAACTCCCATGCCAACTTTTGGAAGTACTTCAAGGAAATCAGAGTTGTCGATTTTGATGGATATGTGCAAGTTCATGCACAATCAACAACAGACTTACTAGAAATATGAAAAAATTAGAGATGATTCAATTCGAAATACTTTTAAGAATATCTCTAATAATTTTGTTCCTGAGCTCCCAGATGCTATCTTTGAGACACGGATGGAAGATACTGACTATGCAAGCAGAGATAGAGCTAAAGAAGACAAGGGGAATAGGGCAGAAAAATAAAAGGGGGGATTCTTGTCTTATTATTTAATTATTTTTAGGCCTTTCGGAATTTATTTTTTCATAAATTAGGATTTAATTTCTACAGAATAAAACATAGCAAGCATGAATAAACTTAACACTTCTTTGGAAAGAAAAAGACTAAGTGATGTGGTAATGGGAATGAACATGTCTAAGATTGGGTTATTAGGGAAAAATTGGTATTTAAGCAGTCTTAATGACTCACATCTCTTTATTTACCACCCTACCTGGTGTTCAGTTTTCATTCATTACTTTGTTCTTGTAATGAGGACATTGCTTCTTTTTAAAGGGGGGTAAGGCAAATAAATTGCTCAAACTTTAAAATTTTTTCATGTATGTTTCAATCATTTCTTTCATAAGTATGTTTCAGTAAATGAATGTTTAGAGATATTTTTTGTTAAAGAGATAGTTTGCATGCAAGTATGAATGATGATTTTATATGAATAAAAGTATGTTATCATGAAGAATGGAATGCTTGTATGATCTTAGCTTTAGTAATGTTTGCCATGAAAACTTAGTTTCTTTTGAGACTGGACATGCATGAAGGTTTATATCTTTATAATTGACTTAGTAACTTTCTTGAGGAGAAATCCTAGGGGACATAAAAATCTAAAATGATATAGGCACTATTTCTTTAGACCGTTTGAGCCTTTTCAAGCCAACCCTATGATATTAGACCCTTGAACCTATAATTTTGAGCTTAAAGGCCTTTTTTTTTTTGGCAATGAACCTACATTATAAGCCAATTACCATCTTTTTAAGTGATCGTGTCTGTCGAGTCTTAAAATTTATAAAAAGAGAATGATTGAACCTGAAAACTAACTCTAACACTGACTTAAGGCAAGTGCACCTTTCGAACAGTAGTATAGCTTAGGCAAGACCGGATTGTCGAACCCAAAAGAACTAAAAGTACTAACAGTAACTTTCTTTTTTATTATCTAGCCTAAAATAAGTGAAGTTGTTGTTTAATCTAATTTCAATTAACTACTAAGCTAAAGACGCAAAGACAAAAAGAATGAATTGGGGAAATACTGTTGGAAAAACTCAGTTGATTAAGATGATACCCTTAGGAAGAATCCACCTAGACTTCACTGGTTATCTAACACTGAACCAGACGATGTATTTACTTGACTTTATCCGTAAGATTCCCTAATTTATATTAAACCCTCTCTCGAGGCAAATAACGTCTAATCCTAGGTTGATTAATTAAAATCTTTTTCTAATTAAAACCCCTAGAATCGCATTAACTCAATCTATTGACTCCCATATTAGGTTTCACCCTAATCCGGCAAGATCTCGTCACCCTATCTCTAGGCTTGTGATCAACTCCGCTTAATTATGCTAGATCTACTCTTAAGCAGGGACTTTTGCTCCTCCACCTAAGAACATCATACTTGAATCAATATCTCGGAAATATCAACACAAGAATTAAGTACACATAATTAAGAACAAATCAAGTATTTATCATATAGTTCAGAAAACAATAACAAGATCCGTCTTAGGTTTCATCCCCTTTAGGTATCTGAAGGGTTTAGTTCATAATTATAAAAGAAAGCATCTCAGAAGAAAAGATAAAACAAAACATAAGAAATCCCTAAACCCGCTAAAGGAATTGAAGGAGAGATCCTTCGTCTTGAGTAGAATTTCGACTTCTTGAGATGGATCAACTGGCTATCTTCGAGTGTTTCCCACAAATCTGACCTTTTCGGCTCGGCTCCTTGGCCTAGCTAACCGCCCCCTTTTAGGTTATACTTAGGGGGTTTATATAGGCTTTTGAGATAGGTTTCTTTGCCCCCACGTATCCAAATCCGAATGAAATTGCTCTTCTCCACGACAGGGACACGGCCATGGCACACGCCGGTGTGAATCGTGGCCAGGCCGTGTTCAGACTTTTAATGAGGCACGACCGTGTGGTCTTTGGGCCAAGCCGTGTCGATTTCTCTCTTGGCCCAATTTGGTCCGTTTTAAGCCCGTTTCTCGTTCTTTTCATCCTCTGGTGCTTTCCTAAGTATAAAACATGAAAAGAAAGGATTAAGAGCACCTTTTTACATAAATCAAGGGATAAATCATCCAAAAATATGCTAAATGTGGGATTAAAATATGTTACTTTTACGGTTTATCATTAATTTATCATAATCTTTTGCACCCATGTTAACTAAAGATGTCTTGGTAATCAACATTTGAGGAAATTTTCATAAAGATGTATGCCCTCATGCTATGAAAAAAAAAAGAGCGAAGAAAAGTTTGCTCAGTCTCTAAAAAAGGAAAAATGTATGAGCTTGAGTTCAAAATAAGTTTAGGGGTGTTCCAAAGGTTCACTTAAAGAAAAAGGTTGTATTACGAGAAAGCCAAGACAAAGTTAAAGGTTAAGATTTTTTAAAACTAAAATGTCCCATCTCTAAATATCCCTACCTTTAACCGAGCCCCATTACAACCTTATAAAAGACCTATTGATTTAATGATTATGTCACCTACATTAGAGGAGAGAAAGTCCTGAGGTCAACATATGAAGATCATAAATAAGCCTTGTGAATGTTTGCTTGATTGATAGGAAATTATGTTGAATGAAGAATGTTATCTATGGCTGTGACATACATGCAAACTATGATTCATGTTGGCATATTTTAAAGCTTAATATAATCTTAAGGAATGTTTGCATATGAATTACTTGTTAATAAAGAAGATCGATAAGCATGAAGTTACTAATGCATGATTATGGGACAAAGATTGATGCTGCTTACACAATTAGCAATTTTGCCTTAGCAAGACCTTTTGCTGTGCATAAACATTACTCAGGACGAGCAATGATTTAAGTTTGGGGGTGTGTAAACCGAAAAATATATAGGATTTTTCCTATGTAATTTATCACCTTTTTACTTAAATCCGTTGCTAAAACTAAGTAATTGTTTAATAATTTAATGAAATATGTGAAAATATGAAATTAGGACATAGAAATTATTAAAATGTGATTTTATTCTTTATTATATAGTTTTCATGCAATAAATGGCTTATTTTATATTAATTTGAATATATTATATTTTTTAAGACATAAAGTGGGCCATGCATGATTAAATTAAATAATAAAATATAAATTTATATTTAATAATTCATTTTAAAATATTTCATTAATAATTTGTGTTTTAATTAATTAATTAAATTGGATAAAATTTATTCTTTGGTCCTCTAATTTATTGATTTATTTTGGACAGGTTTGGTAGCTTTATTTGATTACAAAACCGTCCAAATTGGGGACCAAGTCAACCAAAATTCGGCTGCACATGGCTGTCCACAAACCACTCTTTGGTTTAATTACACAAGGTCCTTGAAGAATTTAAGAAATTAGATATTTACTTGAAGATTTAAACTTGATCGAGTCTCAGTCCTTAGTTGTTGTGGCACTCAAATTGACCAAAAATCAAGCAAAAATCAGCTCAACTTCCTCAATTTATGGCTGGCCACCCATGGAAGATGCTTCAAAAGATGAAAACTCCTATTTTTATATACTATCCCCCTCTCCTCACCTAAAAATAAGACCTCATTCTCAAATTTCTAATCATCCCTCAATCATTCCTCATTCATTCTCTCTTTTCTCCAAATTCTCTTAGCCTTTTCCATTCTCACGATAGCATCATCTCTTCATAGAGATTTTAGCAATTAAGCCTCTTAAAAAGCCCTTGGTCGGCCACCTTGGAGAGCCATTAGCAAAGGAGCAAAGCAAAGGAACGAAGGAGCCTCGTCAGTTAGAGTCTTGGGTGACAGCCACTCTGAATTGGGTTTAATCTTTCTTTTCTGTAATTTAATCTAAAGATGTTTGCTACGTGTTTTTTGTTCTTATTTACAACAATGTTAGCTTAATTTATTTAAGCTAGGATGATTACTTTTATTAAAAAATATATATTTGATTCATGCTTATAATGTTTGTGCCTTAATCGATCATGTTTTCAAGTAAAATCGAGTCTATATTTCGTTCATACTTGATTCAAATGCACCTAAATTAGCTGAGCGATCATGACCAGACGATGACTAATGGACACATAATTGAAATGTGCATGCTCAATTTAGATCTTGACCCGATTAAATTATAGGTTGCATAACAACTCTAACCAAGCTCTGTTATCTGCATAGTTTTTAGATTTGTGTGATTAAATTGTTTCAAACCTGACACGTCCATGTTATCTCACACGAATGCTAAGCAACCCTTAGTAAATAAGGAATAGTAAAATGTATATTTACTAAGTAAAGGATTCCAAAAGGACCTAATGTGGTTTCCAAACTCATGAAAGATTGAGTTGCCATGGATTGTTTTTCTGAATATTATTAAGCATGTTGATAATAAATTGAGTTTAATTTAGTTTATTTATGTTATAATTGTGTTTAAATTTACTAAAATCTATTTCATTCATATAGTTTGCATACTTAGGATAATTTGCATTAGGGAACATTGCATTTAGTTTTGTAACACCCTTTACCCATATTCGACCCCAGAACTGGTTACAAGGCATTACCAGACTTAACATACTTAATCATAGAAAATCGGGCCATAAATTTTCATTCCAACTTAAAACTTTTCATTCGTGATCATAATGTCCTTATTATGGACTACGAGACCCAAAACATACAAATAGAGTAGTTCGAGACTGAACCGGAAGCTTACAAACCCTTAGAAAATTTTTGCACAAAACAGGGCCACACACTCATGTGGAAAAGAACACGCTCATGTGGGCAGACCGTGTTGTCACACACGCCCATGTCCCTAGTCCGTGTGGATTTTATTTTTCATTTCCAACCTACAGGGGTTTTGACATAGCTTGGCACATGCCCGTGTCTATGGCCCATGTCCCTCACACGGTCATTACACGCCTGTGTCTTAGCCCGTGTCTGAAAACCTTGACATTTTATTTATGACATTAGTAGACAATTAGGGTCACACGGCTGAGTCACACTGTAATATCCAGGATTTAGGGGTCATTCGTTTTAACTCAAATGTAAGTAGCAGTGTGCTTGTGTGCTGCTTGTATGTGTTTTGGGGGCTTCGGGAACCTTGGGGTGTTGGTAGAAGCTTTAGAAAAATATTTGACTTTAAGCCTTGAAGGAGAAGCTAAGAGAGCTAGGCCTTAAGAAAATTTACGTGTGGGTTATGACACAAGAACTCAGTTGGTGGAGTGGCAAGAGAGGTGCCACTTAGCGCACAGGAGAGTGACGCCTCAGTGAGTGTGAAGGGGTCTAGGTTCCAGCAGCAAGGGAAGCATTTTGGAGGTTCTTTTTGCATCAAGGGGAGTGAAGAGTTGGACGGCATAGGGACTCTGAATGGATGAGTGATAGACTTGATCAATGCATTTGAATATGCGGCTAGGAGAAGTGATGAAAGCTTGATTCATTCAAACTCTTTTGAATGAGAGGAGGGGAGGAAAAAGTGGAGAGAAAAGAGGGGATGAGGAGAGGGGTGAGAGTTGGCCGAATGTAGGACTTTGGAGGGGGCATATTTGTTAAGGGTGCCGAATTTGTTAAGGGTTTTAGGTGCATATTTTAGTTTTTTCCTTCCTTAGTCTTGTGCCGAAAAATGATAGTCAGAAATCTTTCAAAGCCTTTTCTATTTTCTTTGCATTAGCCGAATTTGGAAAGACCATTAAGGTCACTTTCTTCATCCTTCTCTTCTTCTCATTATTCTTCTTAACACCGAACCCATCTCCCCCTTCCCTTTTCTTTTGCTAAGGCCGAACCTTCCTCTTTCTCACCAAAGCCGAAATCACACAAAACTTCAACCTCTTCTCTTCTTCTTTACAATGGTTTCCTCTACTTTCAAAAGCTGAACGCACTTTTTGACCATATCCGATTTGCTCATTTAACATTAAAGCCGAATTCTATATCTTTTTGCCATTACTCTCTAAAGCCGAAAGTCCCATTTCATCTTCACCCATTGAAACCGATTTGTTCTTTAGCACCAAAAAAGCCGATAAGCCGATCATCTTTCTCCTCTAAATCACTTTTTCTACTTTGGCTTTCCTCTTGTCGATTTCTTAGAAGCCAGTTGGCCATTTGTGTTTGGACACTCTTTTTCAGTAAGAGATCTCTTTTGGTCTAAATCTCTCTCTATTATTCTAGTCTGCCGAAATCAGAGGCCTAATCCTGTAGTTATGTTATGGCCAAATTATGCAAGGTGTTGGATTCGTAACTCTTCTTGGAAGCTAATGTTAGGGGATATCTCAAAACCTTTGGGATTTTGATCAAGCAAGGTAAGAAGTAACATTCGGCCAAGGGCTACTTTTACAGGTTTTATGCAATAAAACCGAATCTAACATAAGTCATGTAGGGATTTCGACAACCTGCAAGGGCAGGTGATAAATTCTGGGATTTAAGCAAGCAATGTAAGGGGGTTGTAGTATTCAGCGAAAGGCCATATTATTTTTAAGGGTTGGCCAATTCTAACTGTGGTATTGTAGGAGGAGTTCGACAGTGATAAAGGGAGGAGTCTCCGGGATTCAGATCTATTTCAGTAAGAGTATTCAGTTAAGTTATAGATGTGATTCATTTAGATTTTTACATATCAATTAACCGGGTTTCTGATTAAGTGATAATTCGATGGATGCGGGTACCAGTAGTGGAGAGAAAGAGGTAGTCCCTACCCCCAGATTCAAGAAACGCTCAGTTTCTGCAGTACGGGATTGGCCACCAGGGTGTGGGGCAACTTCGGAAAGGGACAAACAAAAGTGTCAGTGAGATCGAAAATGTTGTTCTAAGTGTTTTCAGGTGTGTAACCCCACACTAATTCCCGATAGGTTAATAATAATAATGTTAAATATGTGTTAATAAGGTTATGAGTAATCATGGCTAAGGGTACCATTCAATGGTACAGTCCGTTCAAGTATGTTGCATCTAACACTCTGTTCTTAGTGTTTACAAGTATTTGTATGAATGCATGTGAGTTTCGATATGGGCCTGGGATTGGTCATATAGCATGATACCTGTATATTATGTATGATGCATGGGCACGAGGGTTATAATGAAAAGGGGAAGTGTTTCTGTGGTTTTACCACATTATCCGATGGCTTATGTCACAATATTATGTATCTGGTGACGTTGTCACATTATCCGGTGGCTATGCCACGTATTAAGGGCGATGAGTAGTTAACTGCAGCGACTGCCTTCGAGGGTGTGTAGCGGATGAAGGGTCGATTTAGTAATCCCCACGGTGTGATTGGCAGGTACGGGTGGTGTGCAAAGGTTGGATATCTAGGTAGGTTCGGGTTGCATCATTAATTATGTATATATGTGATTTAATATGCTATGATATGGGCTTATGGCCGAATATGACTAAATATGGGCTTTGCTCGAAATGTTTGAAATAAATGCTTAAATCGGTTGGGATTCTGTGTTGGCTGTTACACATTGAGACTGTTGACTCACCCTTCGTGGGCTAACATTTTGCAAGTGATACTTAGTGCTATGGACCGGGTCATCGGGGACTATGTGGTGGCCATGCTCAGCGAATTTCGGGTTTTCATATATTTGAACTCTTTCCTTTAGTTTTCTTTAGTATGTTTCTTTCAGGATTTTTCTTGGTATTTAATTTGTAACAAGGCCACTACGTAACTGTTTAATTTTGCGTTTTAAGTTTTATTTTTGTACGATAATCGTCAAACGAGTAACTAAATACTTTCTTTAAAACTACTTCAAATGTTTTAACACTTAATCAATTTGCGGTTTATAACTTAATAAGCTCTAAAATCCGGTAATTCTTTTAATTTGTGAAACATGGAGGAAACGTTTTAATGAAATACAAACATGAGCAACGACTTGGTTTCCAACTCGAAAAGAAATCCAAACTTGTTTTAATAATCGACTTATTTTACTAGAACATGAAACGAGATTAAGTTAAGTCTTTCTGAAGGAACATGTCAAATCCGGACGAGGCTTGCGGGCTGAGTTTGGGGTGTTTCAATTTGGCATCAGAGCCCAGTTTTAAACACTTGGCCTTGAGTTTTGAAGCCCACAACGTTTTTAAAATTTGAGCCAAAAATGGGTTTTTGAAAGTTTTCATTAAATGGTCTTAAGGAAGCATGGCACCCGAGTTCTCGGCCCTAGTCTGCCAGGTAAGTTCTTTAGATGGTAAGTTGATTTGAATATGTTGATGTATGATACTTTAGATGATAGGCTTAGGAAACCATACTATAGAGACATGAAACCCTAGATATATGTGTACTTCTGTGGAAAAACCACTGATTAAATCTCTCTGTATAAAACTTCTCTTTAAACAAGAAGTGGAAAGACTCTACTGCATAAAATTTTGTAAAAACAGATAAAACGCGACGGTAGAAATGAGTACTAGGGGATGTGGTCGCAATACATGCGAACGTGGCAGAGGCAGAATCACGGTGTCTGAACTAGCAGGGTCTGGACACGGGTCTGGGAATGAGGCACCGTTACCACCGGTTGGAGAAGCAGAACTCTAGGGCCAAACCGGAGGAGATGACGCAATATCCCAGGCGATGTTGCGAGTGTTGGAAAGAGTTGCTGGGGCAGGTATAAGTGGAGGGGCTTGGAAGTCAGTGTCTGAACGACTCCGAGCAAATGGAGCCGAGGTATTTAGAGGGGTATCTGGGGTAGCTCCAAATGTTGCTGAATATTGGTTGGAAGCAGTCGAAAGGATCATGGATGATTTGGACTGCACTCCTAAGGAGAAGTTAAAGGGTGTTGTTTCATTGCTTCGGGATGAGGCCTACAAGTGGTGGCTCACTGTTAGAGAGGGTACTCAAGTGGATCGGATTGATTGGGAGTATTTCAAGACTATGTTCCAAAGGAAGTACGTAGGAGCGAGTTATGTGGATGCTCAGAGGAAGGCATTCCTGAACCTGGTACAATGGGGCAAATCTGTAGCCGAGTATGAAGCGAAATTCCTTCGTTTGAGTAGATATGCCCGGGGAATCGTGGCGACCGACTATGAGCGCTGCGTACGGTTTGAAGATGGGCTTCGAGATGAGTTAAGGGTGTTAATAGCTCCACAGCGAGAGAGGGACTTCGCGGTATTAGTGGAGAAAGCGAAAATAGTCGAGGAGGTGAACGTACCGAGAGACAGAACCGAGACAGAGGTCAGGGTAAGAGTAAGAGGAGTTATGGGTCTTCAGGGTCATCCAGGAATTTTCAGAAAAGACCTAGAGTTGATGGGCCACGAGGTCGTGAGAGTTCTTTGTGGGAAGTCGATGTGTACTTGTGCTCAGTGTGGAAAGATGCACCCGGGGGAGTGTTGGAAAACAACAGGGGCTGTTTTAAGTGTGGGTCCAAAGATCACATGATTAGGGACTATCCGGTGGAAACAGATAGGAGCCACCAAGATGAGGTCGTGGTTTTAATCAGCCGGTAGAGGTGGGCAAAGCACGCCGAGGGGTTGTGGTCCGATTGGCAGAGGTAATGGTTCTGGTAAAGGTCGCGAAACACCAGGCAAAGGTGGTGGTAACAAAAAGGCGAGATAGCCGGGTCTGGTATATGCAGTTCATCGGAGGGAGGATGGTGACGCACCTGATGTCATAACGGGTACGTTCCTTATTTCTGGATTACCCTTTACTGCTCTAATAGATATTGGGTCGACTCATTCTTACATCGCTAATGAGGTGTCTGGAACTCTGAATGTGAACTTTGAGACTGTCCCTAGGAAGATGATTGTACTTAGTCCTTTAGGGCAATCAGAAGTAGACAAACTCTTTAAGGAAGTGCCTTTAGAAGTTCAGGGGGCGCAGTTTCCGGCTGACTTAATGGAACTGCCATTCAGGGAATTTGACTTAATCTTAGGCATGGACTGGTTAGTGAAGTACCGTGTGAATGTGGGCTGTGCTGCTAAGCGCATGTCGTTGAGGACTTCCGATGACAATGAGATTGTGGTGATGGGTGAGACGAGGAATTACCTGTCGAATGTAGTGTCTGTCCTTAAGGCAGAGAAGATGGTAAGGAAGGGATGTATGGCTTTTCTGATGTTTGTCAGTGCCTTGGAGGCTAAGGAAGTAGCTGTAGAAGAGGTTAGGATGGTAAAAGAGTTTGTGGATGTCTTTCCGGAAGAACTTTCAGGGTTGCCTCCAGATCGCGAGGTGAGTTCGGGATTGACTTGTTGTCTGGTACAGCGCCAGTATCTATCGCTTCGTACAGAATGGCACCGAAGGAGTTGGTTGAGCTCAAGGCCCAGATCCAAGAGTTGCTCGATCGTGGGTTTATCCGACCAAGTGTGTCTCCATAGGAAGCACCGGTCCTATTCGTGAAAAAGAAGGACGGGACTATGCGTATGTGCATAGATTATCGACAGTTGAATAAGCTGACGATCAAGAACAAGTACCCGTTGCTGAGGATAGACGACTTGTTTGATCAGCTTAAGGGGACTACGGTATTTTCAAAGATAGATCTAAGGTCAGGATATCATCAGCTTAAGGTGAAGGAAGCAGATATCCATAAGACAGCTTTCTGGACTAGATACGGACACTATGAGTTCTTAGTAATGCCGTTTGGATTGACGAACGCCCCAGCTGCGTTCATGGATATGATGAACTGGGTTTTCCAACCCTACTTGGATCAGTTCATCGTTGTGTTCATAGACGACATCCTGGTATATTCCAAGTCTGAGGAGGAGCATGATGCACATCTCCGGGTAGTGCTGCAGGTGTTAAGGGAAAAGAAGTTGTTTGCCAAGTTTAGCAAGTGCGAATTCTGGTTGAAGGAAGTTGTGTTTTTAGGACATGTGGTGTCTGCGGAAGGGATAAGGGTGGATCCTCGGAAGATTGAGGCAGTGTTAGATTGGAAACCACCAAGTCTGTGGCAGAGGTTCGTAGTTTCTTGGGATTAGCAGGCTACTACAGGAGATTTGTTGAAGGGTTCTCGTCAATAGCAGCACCTTTGACGAAATTGTTGAGAAAGGAGGTACCTTTCGTGTGGACGGATAAGCAACAGGAGAGTTTTGAGAAGCTTAAGAGAGTATTGACAGAAGCTCCAGTTTTAATTCAACCTGAGTCAGGGAAAGATTTTGTGGTGTATTGTGATGCTTCTCACACAGGATTGGGATGTGTTCTGATGCAAGACGGGAAGGTGGTAACTTATGCGTATCGGCAATTAAGGCCACATGAGGTTAACTATCCAACACATGATCTGGAGTTAGCTGCGGTAGTATTCGCTCTTAAGGTATAGAGGCACTATTTGTATGGAGAGAAATCGGTAATCTACACGGGCCACAAGAGTCTAAAATATCTACTAACTCAGAAGGAATTGAATTCGAGACAGCGAAGGTGGGTGGAGTTGTTAAAAGACTACGATTGTTCAATAGAGCATCACTCGAGTAAGGCAAATGTGGTGGCAGATGCCCTAAGTCAGAAAATAGCGGCGGATCGGAGGGCGATGTTTGCACTTCTTAGTCTCTATGATGACAGGAGTTTGTTAGCAGAGCTGCAGGTGAAACCGACATGGTTAAGTCAGGTGAAAGAGAAACAGTTGGTAGATGACGATCTGAGTGCTAAACTACTGCAAGTGCAGAATGGGGAATTGGAAGACTATGGTGTAAACAGCGACGGAGTATTGTGTTTTCAGGCCAAGGTCTGTATGCCAAAAGACGAGGAATTAAGGTAGAGAATTCTTCGAGAATCGCATAGTAGTCCTTATGCTATGCATCCTGGAGGAAGTAAGTTGTACAGGGATCTACGGGATCAGTTTTGGTGGCCTGGTCTGGAACGGGAAGTTACAGAATTTGTGGGGAAGTGCTTAACGTGTCAGCAGGTCAAAGTTGAAAACCAAGTACCTTCGGGGTTGCTTCAACCAATAAAGATTCCGCAGTGGAAGTGGGAGAGAATTACAATGGACTTCGTTAGTGGGCTTCCCCTTACGCCTACTAAGAAGGACTCGGTATGGGTGATAGTGGATCGGTTGACAAAGTCTGCACATTTCATACTGAT
The DNA here is from genome assembly GCA_025503065.1 of Gossypium bickii. Taxonomy (NCBI): domain Eukaryota; kingdom Viridiplantae; phylum Streptophyta; class Magnoliopsida; order Malvales; family Malvaceae; genus Gossypium; species Gossypium bickii. The sequence continues at coordinate 24,300,839 of CP106714.1, read as the reverse complement.
GCGAGTTGACTATTCTCTGCAGAGGTTGGCAAAGTTGTATGTGGCAGAAATTGTGAGGCTGCATAGGGTGCCGGTGTCAATTATCTCGGAGAGGGATCCGAGGTTTACGTCTCGGTTTTGGAAAGCACTACATTAGGCATTGGGCACCAAGTTGGACTTCAGTACGGCATTTCATCCGCAGACGGATGGCCAGTCTGAATGGGTAATTCAAGTGTTAGAGGATATGTTGAGGGGTTGCGTGATAGACTTCAGAGGAAGTTGGGAGGAGTTCTTGGCTTTAGCAGAGTTTGCGTACAACAATTGCTATCAAGCAAGTATTCGGATGGCACCGTACGAAACACTGTATGGACGGAAGTGTCGCACTCCTACGTGTTGGACAGAATTGGGGGAACGTCATGTTTTGGGTCCAAAAATTATGGCAGAATCAGAAGAAAAGGTCAAGGTGATTCGAGCACGGTTAAAGGAGGCATCTGACAGACAAAAGTCGTATGCAGATCTCAAGCGGAAAGAGATAGAGTTCACAGTAGGGAATCAGGTGTTTCTAAAAGTGTCGTCGTGGAAGAAGGTCATGAGATTTGGATGTAAAGGTAAGCTGAGTCCCAAGTTTATAGGACCTTATCGGGTTTTGAAGCGGGTTGGCCCAGTGGCATATCAGTTGGAGTTGCCTTCAGAGTTGAAGCAGATGCATGATGTGTTTCACAATTCGATGCTACGTCGTTACCGATTAGACCCATCTCATGTGGTGCCAGTTGAGGAAGTAGAGTTGAGATCGGACTTGTCCTACGAGGAGGAGCTGATTCAGATCTTGGAACGGCATGTGAAGGTGTTACGAAGAAGATCAGTTCCTCTAGTCAAGGTGTTATGGCGGAACCATGGATCGGAAGAAGCTTCATGGGAGCCGGAGGATGCAATACGATAGCAATACCCTCACCTATTTTAGCCAGGTAAATTTGAGGCCAAATTATTTTTAAAGGGGTAGAACTGTAATATCCGGGATTTAGGGGTTATGCGTTTTAACTCAAATGTATGTAGTAGTGTCCTTGTGTGCTATTTGTATGTGTTTTGGGGGCTTCGGCAACCTTGGGGTGTGGGTTAAAGCTTTAGAAAAATATTTGACTTTAAGCCTTGAAGGAGGAGCTAAGAGAGCTAGGCCTTAAGAAAATTTACGTGTGGGTTATGACACAAGAACTCAGTTGGTGGAGTGGCAAGGGAGGCACCACTTAGAGCATAGGAGAGTGACGCCTCAGGGAGTGTGAAGGGACCTAGGTTCGAGCAGCAAGGGAAGCATTTTGGAGGTTCTTTTTGCGTCAAGGGGAGTGAAGAGTTGGACGGCATAGGGACTCTGAATGGATGAGTGATAGACTTGGTCAATGCATTTGAATATGCGGCTAGGAGAAGTGATGAAAGCTTGATTCATTCAAACTCTTTTGAATGAGAGGAGGGGAGGAAAAAGTGGAGAGAAAAGAGGGGATGAGGAGAAGGGTGAGAGTTGGCCGAGTGTAGGAATTTGGAAGGGGCATATTTGGTCATGCAAGGGGGAGCTAGGTGCCGAATTTGTTAAGGGTTTTAGGTGCATCTTTTAGTTTTTTCCTTCCTTAGTCTTGTGCCGAAAAGTGATAGTCCGAAATCTTTCAAAGCCTTTTCTATTTTCTTTGCATTAGCCAAACTTGGGAAGACCATTAAAGTCACTTTCTTCATCTTTCTCTTCCTCTCTTTGCTCTTCTTAAGACCGAACCTATCTCCCCCTTCCCTTTTCTTTTGCTAAAGCCGAACCTTCCTCTTTCTCACCAAAGCTGAAATCACACAAAACTTCAACCTCTTCTCTTCTTTTTTAAAGCGGTTTCCTCTGTTTTCAAAAGCCGAAAGCACTTCTTGAACATAGCCGATTTGCTCATTTAACATTAAACCTGAATTCCATATCTTTTTGCCATTACTCTCTAAAGCCAAAAGTCCCATTTCATCTTCACCCCTTGAAACCGATTTGTTCTTTAGCACCAAAAAAGCTGACAAGCCGATCATCTTTCTCCTCTAAATCATCTTTTCTACTTTGGCTTTCCTCTTGTCGATTTCTTAGAAGCTAGTTGACCATTTGCATTTGGTCACTCTTTTTCGGTAAGAGATCTCTTTCGGTCTAAATCTCTCTTTATTATTCTAGTCTGCTGAAATCAGAGGCCTAATCCTGTAGTTATGTTATGGCCGAATCTATGCAACATGTTGGATTCATAACTCTTCTTGGAAGCCAACTTTAAGGGATATCTCAAAACTTCCGAGATTTTGATCAAGCAAGGTAAGAAGTAACATTCGGCCAAGGGCCACTTTTATAGGTTTTATGCAATAAAACCGAATCTAACATAAGTCATGTAGGGATTTTGACAACCTTCAAGGGCAGGTGATAAATTCTGGGATTTAAGCAAGCAAGGTAAGGGGGTTGTAGTATTCGGCCAAAGGCCATATTATTTTTAAGGGTTGGCCAATTCTAACTATGGTATTTTAGGAGGAGTTCGACAGATATAAAGGGAGGAGTCTCCGGGATTCAGATCTATTTCGATAAGAGTATTCAGTTAAGTTATAGATGTGATTCGTTTAGATTTTTACATATCGATTAACCGGGTTTCTGATTAAGTGATAATTCGATGGATGCGGGTACCAGTGGAGGAAAGAAATGGGTAGTCCCTACCCCTAGATTCATGAAACGCTTAGTTTTTGTAGTACGGGATTGGCCACCAGGGTGTGGGCCAGCTTCAGAATGGGACAAGCAAATTGTTGTGATCCCTGCAAGCGAAAGTGTCAGTGAGATCGAAAGTGTTGTTCTCAGTGTTTTCAGGTGTGTAACCCCACACTAATTCCCGATCGATTAATAATAATAATGTTAAATATGTGTTAATAAGGTTATGAGTAATCATGGCTAAGGGTACCATTCAATGGTACAATCCGTTCAGGTATGTTGCATCTAACACTCTGTTATTAGTGTTTACAAGTATTTGTATGAATCCATGTGAGTTTCGATATGGGCCTGGGATTAGTCATATAGCATGATACCTGTATATTATGTATGTTGCATGGGCATGAGGGTTATAATGAAAAGGGGAAGTGTTTCGGTGGTTTACCGCATTATCCGATGGCTTATGTCACAATATTATGTATCCGGTGATGTTGTCACATTATCCGGTGGCTATGCCACGTATTAAGGGCGATGAGCAGTTCACTGCAATGACTGCCTTCGAGGGTGTGTAGCGGATGAAGGGTCAATTTAGTAATCCCCATAGTGTGATTGGCAGGTACAGGTGGTATGTAGAGGTTGGATATCTAGGTGGGTTCGGGTTGTATCATTAATTATGTATATATGTGATTTAATATGCTATGATATAGGCTTATGGCCGAATATGACTAAATCGGTTGGGATTCTGTGTTGGCTGTTACACATTGAGTCTGTTGACTCACCCTTCGTGGGCTAACATTTTGCAGGTGATACTTAGTGCTATGGACCGGGTCAGCGGGGACTATGTGGTGGCCATGCTCAGCGGATTTCGGGTTTTCATATATTTGAACTCTTTCTTTTAGTTTTCTTTAGTATGTTTCTTTCGGGATTTATCTTGGTATTTAATTTGTAATAAGGCCACTACGTAACTGTTTAATTTTGTGTTTTAAGTTTTATTTCCGTATGATAATTTTCAAACGAGTAACTAAATACTTTCCTTAAAACCACTTCAAATGTTTTAACACTTAATCAATTTGCGGTTTACAACTTAATAAGCTCTAAAATCCGGCAATTCTTTTAATTTATGAAACATGGAGGAAACGTTTTAATGAAATACAAACATGAACGATGACTTGGTTTCCAACTCGAAAAGAAATCCAAACTTGTTTTAATAATCGACTTATTTTACTAGAACATGGAATAAAATTAAGTCTTTCTGAAGGAACATGTCAGATCCGGTCGAGGCTTGTGGGCCGGGTTTGGGGTGTTTCACACACGCCGGTGTACTAGCCCGTGTAACGAACTTGATTTTTTCACAAATTAGGTGCAGGGGACACACGGCCAAGCTACACGCCCATGAGGTAGCCCGTGTGTCACACACGGCCTAGACACACGCCCGTGTGCCTACCGGTGTGGACAATTATAAGGCTATTTACCAAGCCATTTGCCACCTTGAAAAGCAACCACACTTATACCATTTCCAGCAACACATAGCATAACAATAATGCACCTCTAATATTTACAATCAAGACATCCACACCTTAATTCACACTATGTTCATCACGCATATACTTAACACATTACTTATTCAATTGTACAAGCGTGTACAATTTCAACCAATTTCAACTCAAATAAGTCCATCTAAAATACCAATTTCACATCCCAAATTATACAAGTCAAGCATCATACAATTCATATCACAATTTCACATTTTAACCACATTTCTCATCAACCAATTTAAGCATGAAACATACATATCCATTTTCACTAACTCATACCATAGTTATCATTCACATAACCCACACATATATATACCAACATCATTCAACTTTCAAGCCATATCACATGGCAAAGCTCATACACTTCAAAACATACCACATCTACTAGCCTATACATGCAATATTATACATCTTTACAAAAATATCAAAATAGATAGCCAATAGTGTGATTGAGTCGCTGACGATCCCCGGATCTGAGCTAGCTTTAAATACACTGTAAACAGAGAAAACTTCACACAGTATGCTTTAAAGCTTAGTAAGTTCGTTATGTAATACATTTAACTCAATGTTTCAAAATCAATGAACAAAAAAAAAAAAAAAAAAACATCACATAGATTAATTCACAAGAATGCACAATCTCATCTATATTCTCTACTCACATAACCATCTATTCATCTATTTCCAAATTCATCAACCACATAGGTTCCATACATACCTTTGCTAACATTTAGTTAACAACCAACTTTGCTACTCAATACTTTATGCCACATTTTGATCCATCTTCATTATTCCTTCGATTCAATCGCACACTTAGTGCCAATTTCAAAGCCGAAGCTTAAATATCATCACACACTTAGTGCCTTTATTTTAAACCGAATTCAACTCGATATCACACACACTGCCAATCATAATAGCCGAGGCTTTCTATATTTCGCACACACAATGCTATTCACCTCTGTCTCAATTCTAGTTACGCACACTTAGTGCCACATTTCTTAATTCCATACATATAGCGTTTCTAATTCATTCATTTCATAACAAATGAATATAAATTAAGCGATTCGTATTATACACGAACTTACCTCAGACGTTGAATTAACTAAATGAGTCGATTAATCGAGCACTTTATCTTTGCCTCGATCTCGATCTAAATCCCTCTTTTCTTGATCTATACATATTCAAATTTAGCTCATTCAACCACCAAATCATTCAATTTAGTCCAAACACACATTTTAGTGCATTTTACAAAATAGCCCTCACATTTTCACATTTTGACACTTAAGTCCCTATTTCATAAAATTATAAAATTCACATAATTTCACTTCACACATGCCTAGCCGAATTTTCCTTATGCTCATACAAGCCCACATATTTTATTTATTTCACATTTTAGTCCTCTAATTTCTCATTTTCACAATTTAGCCCAAAAATAGCCAATTTCATCAAAAATTCAAATACAAACTATGTTAACCCAACATTAAACTTTTATATTCCACTAGCTATCATCACAAAGCTCACATATTCATCAATGGCACATCTCAAAATCTTCATCAAATTCTAAAATTAAAGCATGGGTTTGATAAAACACAAAGCAACGATCACAAAAACGTAGAAATCATTAAAAAATCGATCAAAAACACATACCAGATTGAGCTATGAATGTGCCAAAATCAAAGAAGCGTCAAAACATTATTTTCTTCCTCAATTTTGGTGGAAGATGAACACTAATGCCACTAATTTCATGTTTGTTTTATTAATATTAACTTAATTGACATTTTACCATTTTACCCTTATTGTATAACATTTAAATTCAACTAATATAAGCCCATTTTTGTCCATCTCCACTATCAAAGGTTTAATTACAACATAAGGATTTATCATTTAATAAGCTGAGCCAAATAGGCACGTTAACAATCAGCACACAGCTTTTGCATTTTATGCGATTAAGTCCTTTTTGCAAATTAAGCACACAAATATTAAAATGTTCACATAAAACTTTCACACATACTCAATCACATATTGTAAACACCAAAAATAATATTAAAATATTTTTTCGATCGTAGATTTGTGGTTTCAAAACCACTATTCTGACTAGGGTCTAAACTAGGCTGTTACACTCACTTTTACCAACCACATATCACATATTAGACTCATTTCTCGTGAGTTTCGCATATGTACCTATATCACTCAATCACATAACTTTATCACTTTTTCCATTCTTATTATAAACTTTAATTCTTGACACCGTTGAACCACTTGGAAAATCGAAGGATACTCGGGAATTGTCATACACGTAGTGAGATGTCAAAGCCATATCCCAAATATGGTCTTAAATGGGCCCAGATATGGTCTTATACGGGATCTCATATTGATGTTGACACCATATCCCATATATGGTCTTACACGAGATCGTATGTCGATGCCATGTCCCAGACATGGTCTTACACGAAATCACTATTTGATGCCGATGCCATATCCCAGTTATGGTCTTACACGGGATCTCAATTCGATGCCGAGGCCATATCCCAGATACGGTCTTATACGAGACCTTAATAATCTAATGTCGTGACAAGGGTATCCTTTCTATTCCTAAGGTTCAACCGAGACTTCGATATAATAAAACTTTATCATATTTTTTCATCGAGACCTCATTAACCAATTTCATAAAACGAATATACAATTCAATATATATCAAGCATTTAAATACATAATAACATAATGTTGATTTATTACACACCAACTTACCTCGGTACCAAAATATAGATAGTTGTTCAATTTAGTCCACCACATTGTTCTTTCCTTGGTTTATGTCCGGACTTCATGTTTCTTGATCTATAATGACTAATTTAACTTATTTAATTATCACATTGACTAAAACAACCCATGAATCATACTTTGGCAAAAATTATAATTTTCCCCTAAACTTTTACATATTTGCAAAATGGTCCCTAGGCTCGTATGATGAAATGTGTTCATTTTTCTCACACCCAAGCCTAGCCAATTCATAATCTCTCTTATAGTAGCCCAAAATTTTAACTATTTTACATTTTATACACATATTATTTCATCTTTTGTAAATAAGTCCTTTTTTATCGATTTCACCAAAAATCATCTAGCAAAACTTGTTTATCACACTTCAAACTTTCATATTCTACCACTAGAAATCAAATACATGCATGTCATCCATGGGTAAAATTTTAAACGCAATCTTTTGCTCAAAATAGTGGTAGAAATAGCTAGATCGAGCTACGAGGATTTCAAAAATACGAAGAACATAAAAAACGGGGCTAGGAGGTACTTACAATCAAGCTTGATAGTAAAACAAAACCCTAGCTGTAACACCCCTATCCCGTATCCGTCGCCAGAATAGGATTAAGGGCATTACCTGACAGAACGGAACTTCTTCAGACAATTCATAAAGTAAATCATTAATTGCAATCATAGTTTCCCTTCGGTATGTCATCGAGACCTAAAGCATGCTCAGAAATTCCCAGATATTTAAAACTTTTTCTAAGTTTTAGGGCTTAAACGACCGTGTGGGCAGACCGTGTGCCTCCCACGGCTATTAGACACGCCCATGTGTCCTTCTCGTGTTCGAATCTGACTTAACTCTACGGCCACCAAGCACACCCGTGTACCTTGGCCGTGGTCAAAACTGACTTGGCTCCATGGCCACCAAGCACGTCCATGTGCTAAGGCCGTGGTCGAGTCTGACTTGACCATACGGCTACCAGGCACGTCCGTGTGCCAAGGCCGTGTACTATTAATCAGCTCCTGACTTAGTCCCACGGTCAATAGATACGCCCGTGTGCCACAACCATGTGGCAAAATAGGCCATTTGCAAGGGCAATATTCCACCCACACTTAGGGTCAAAACTACAAGCCAATTATCAACTAAATTTATGCACAAATAGTAACCGAGAGTATATAAAAATGACCATCCAAACTCTACATTCAAATCCAATTTCATTCATACCATATTGACAAGTCTAAATCTCATATAGACACAAGCATAATCCATTTACTTACCTTAAACTTGACCATTTCTTACACTATCAAACCATACCAAACATACATCATAAATCATATTGATTAAAGCATATTGCCAACACATAACTAGCCAAATCACGTGGCTAAGTTCACATTTCATACTTATCCAAATAACTAGCCTATACATGCCATATCTAACTATATATATTTCCAAAATGTACCAAAATAAGTTGAGTAGTGTGATGATGATCCTCGACGGTCCCTAAGCCTTCAGTAGCTTTGACGATCTATAAAATAGAGAAAACACACACACAGAGTAAGCTTTCCAAAAGCTTAGTAAGTCATATACAAATAAACTTAACATGAAAGGCATAAAGGCATATAGGAACATTGGCACAATTAGCTTTCATAGCAAATTTACCACATGTATGCTTTGGTCCATGCACTTGGCCACATTTTGCCACATTCATCAATTCAAAAATCTTATATACACATAGTTCTTTCATGAATACTTTCACATCTCATATTATTGTTCCAATATACACATTCATTATAGTAAGATCATATAGATACTTACCTTGTATAAACATTTAGTGTATAAGTCAACATACCTGAAACGGATTTACAATTCACATAGCCATTCGTATCACAGACTTGCCCGTTGAACCGTTAGAAACCTAATAGGATACTAAGAAAGCTCAGAATGGTCGTACAATGCCAACGTCCCAGACAAGGTCTTACATGTACTCAGATACCGATGCCACTGTCCCAGACAAGGTCTTATACGAATCAATATGATGCCGATGTCCCAGACATGGTATTACACGTAAATCTTATATCGATTCCAACGTCCCAGACATGGTCTTACAAGAAATCTCAAATCAACGCCAACATCCTAGACGTGGTCTTACATGATAAAACAGAACAGATACCTATGTCATGACATAGCTATTCCTATCTATTCCTAGGTTCGTACGGGACATCTCGGACATTGTCACTATACAATCTCATCTCAGAATTCATATACATAGCATCTCGTAAGCATTCACTGTTATCAATAATCATATGAATATGCACAATTCAATACAAATACATTTATTTGCATAATGAGTTACCTCGGATTCGATTTAACTAAAATGAAAATGGCTACTCGTTTACTTTCGCTTTCCCGCGGTCTAAGTCTATTTTCCTCGGTTCTTGATCTATACATATTCAAAAATTAACCCTTTTATTCACTAACTCATTCAATTCAATCCAAGGACACACATTTAGGGCTATTTACACAATAACCCTCACATTTGCATAATTTATCAATTTAGTCCAATTTTCACAAAACATCAAATTCACAAAATCATCTTTTAACCATGCTTAGCCGAAGCTTCCTAAGGACCATACAAGTCCATATTTCTCATTAAATTTGCAATTTAGTCCCTCAAATTGTTATTTTCTCAATTTAGCCCTATTTAGCTAAATTCATCAAAAATCCAAGAATAAAATATGTTCATCACATACATATCTTTCATTTAACACCATAAATCATCATAAATCATATGAGTTCATCTAAGTCTCATTTCACAAACATCATCGATTCTCATAATTAATACATGAGTTTTGTAGCTTTCAAAGCAAGGATTACGAAAACGTGGAAATTATCAAAACTCGATCAAAAACCATACCTTAATCAAAGAACACCCATGGCCGAATGTTTGAAAAATTTAAACCCTTATTCTTTTGATTCTATTTCAGTGGTGAAGCATGGAAGATGATGACATTTTAACTTTCATTTTATCTAATATATCATATTTCTCAATTTACCAAAATAACCTTTATTAATACGTATAAAAATCATGCATAATATGGACATAAATGTCCACTAATATGAATAAAGGTATAATATCCACATAAGGACTCCACTTTTAATAAACCATGACTAATAGATTCCTTTTTATAAAGCATTCTAATTTTGCATTTAATGCAATTCAATCATTTCCATCAATTTAAACACACAGACGAGCAAATTAACTTACGGAAATTTAGCACATGCTTAATCACATACCAAAGACACAGAAAATAATATTAAAAATATTTTATTGACTCGGATTTGTGGTCCCGAAACCACTGTTCCAACTAGGGTACAAACCGGACTGTTACACTAGCTATGGCTCCTTGCAAATTTTGGCTATAGAGGATGAAGATGGACACCAATTTTGATTTCTTTTTCCTTTTTTATTAATTTATTAACCAAATGACCAAAATGCCCTACAGGCTCTTCTTTGAGGTTTTTCCCTTCCATGTCCATTTTTGTCCATCATGAGATATAATTGTCTAATTACTAAATAAGGACCTCTAATAAATTTTCTAATGCTATCTCATACTTAAAACTTCTTGAATATCATATTTTGCAATTTTCTTAAAAGATAAATTGATCACTAAATCATAAAATTTATTCATGAAATTTTCACACAACCATGCAAACATGTCAAAGACCTCATAAAAACCATAAAACATATATTTCTACTTCGAATTTGTGGTCTCGCAACCACTATTCTGACTAGGCCCTAAATCAGACTATTACAATTCTCCCCTTAGGGATTTTCATCCCCGAAAATCTTACCAGTAAAAAGGTTTGGATATTGGTTTCTCATAGCCTCTTCAAGCTCCCATGTAGCCTCTTCAACCCCATGTCTTTGCCATAGTACTTTCACAAGGGCTATACTTTTATTCTTCAACTATTTGACCTCCCGTGCCTAAATCTTAACCGGCTCGTCACCATAAGTCATGTCAGGTTGAATTTCAACCTCTGTCGATACAATCACATATGAAGGGTCTGATCGATAACGACGCAACATAGACACGTGGAACAAATCTTGAATTTTTTCCAACTCAGATGGAAAAGCCAAACGATAGGCTACCGGCCCTATCCTCTCGGTAATCTCATAAGTCTGATAAAGCTCGGACTCAATTTGCCTTTCCGACAAAATCTGAGGACCTTTTTCCATGGTGGCACTTTCAAAAATACCTTATCACCAACTTGAAACTCAATCTCTTTCCGTTTCAAATCCGCGTAGGATTTTTTTCTATCCGAAGCAACTTTTAAACAATCACGAATTACTTTTACTTTGTCTTCGATTTCTCTAACCAAATCGACTCCATGAATCTGATTCTCTCTGAGTTCGGTCCAATACAAGGGCATTTAACACTGACGCCCATATAATGCCTCATAAGTCGCCATTTTCAAACTCGACTAAACACTGTTATTGTAGGCAAATTCCACTAACGGTAAATACTTTCCTAATTACCTTGAAATTCCAAAACACAACATCAGAGCATGTCTTCCAATATTTGTATTTCCCTCTCCGACTGTCCGTCGGTTTGTAGATGGAAAGCTATACTAAAATTCAACTTTGTGCCCAAGGCTTCTTGCAACTTTTTCCAAAACCGTGATGTAAATCTTGGATCTCTATTCGAAATAGTTGACAATAGTACTCCGTGAAGTCTCACAATTTCTGAAACATACAAATCCGCCAACTTATCAAGTGAGTAGTCAATGCGTACCGGTATAAAATTATCTGATTTCGTAAGCCTATCAACCACAACCCACATGACATCCTTTTTTTCGGTGTCAAAGGCAAACCTATCACAAAATCCATAGCGATACGATCCCATTTCCACTTGGGAACCATGATAGGCTAAAGTAAACTGGAAGGTACTTGGTGTTCAGCTTTCACTTGCTGACAAATCGAGCATCTCGCTACGAACTCGAAAATGTCTTTCTTGATACTCGGCCATCAATACCATTTCTTCAAGTCATTATACCTCTTTGTACTCCTTGGATAAACAGATAAACATGCACTATGTGCTTCGTTCAAAATTTTCCAAATAAGCTCATCATCTCTCGGTATACAGACCCTATCTTGAATATCAAACATCCATCAAAACTAATTTGAAAGTCTGACTCCATACCCGATTCACATTGAACTCTTTTGGCTTGTAAATCACTATCATCTTTCTGAGCTTCACAAATCTCTTGGAGAAATATCGGTCTAGCTCTCAACTCAGCTAGAATAGAACCATCATCTGATAAAGCCAACTGTGTATTCATAGCTCTCAGTGCAAACAAGGATTTCCTACTCAAGGTATCAACTGCTACGTTCGCCTTTCTCGGGTGGTAGTCAATCACTACCTCGTAATCCTTTATTAACTCTAACCATCTTCGTTGCCTTAGATTCAATTCCTTTTGAGTCATCAAGTATTTTAGACTTTTATGATCAGTGAATACTCGACATTTCTCGCCATACAAATGGTGTCTCTAAATCTTCAATGCAAACACCATGGTGGTTAACTCCAAATCATGTGTCGGATAATTTTTCTCGTGCGGTTTCAGCTATCTAGAGGCATAAGCTATTACTTTGCCTTCTTGCATGAGTACACAACCCAATCCATTCAAGGATGCATTGCTATAAACCACAAATTCTTTTCTCGGTTCAGGTTGTACTAAAATTGGAGCCTCAGTCAACAATGCATTTAGTTTCTCAGAACTCTGTTGGCACTTTTCTATCCACTCAAACTTAACATTTTTTTGCAACAACCTCATCATCAGAGTAGCTATCATGGAAAATCCTTTGAGAGACCATTTGTAATAACTAGCTAGGCCTAGAAAACTTCTAACCTAGGATACATTTTTTAGCGGTCTCCAATCAACAATTGCTGAAATCTTACTCGGGGTAACCGAAAACAATATGCCCTAAAAATCTGAACTTCTTTAAGCCGAAATTCACTTTTACTAAACTTGGCATATAACTGTTTATCCCATAAAATTTGTAAAACCGTCCTCAAGTGCTCATCATGCTGGTTCTCATCACGAGAGTAAATCAATATATCATCAATAAAGACTACAACAAATTTATCCAAATATGGCCCCAAGATGCGGTTCATTAAATCTATAAACACGTCGAGGGCGTTTGTTAATCCGAAAGGCATAACTAGAAACTCATAGTGACCATACCTTGTCCGAAATATGATTTTCGGCGCATCTGAGTTTTTGACTCTCAACTGGTAATAACTAGACCTCAAGTTTATCTTGGAAAACACAGTGGCTCCCTTCAATTTGTCAAACAAATCATCAATCCTTGGCAAGGGATACTTGTTTTTTACAGTTACTTTATTAAGTTGTCGATAATCTATACATAACCTCATAGAACCATCCTTCTTTTTTACAAATAATACAGGAGCACCCCACAAAGAATAACTCAGTCTTGCGAAACTTTTATCCGTCAACTCTTGTAATTGAGCCTTTAATTATTTCAACTCGATCAGAGCCATTCTGTACGGAGCAATCGAAATGGGTGAAGTACCAGGGGCTAACTCAATACCAAATTCAATCTATCTAACCGGAGGTGACCCTGGCAATTCTTTCGAAAACACATTTGGATACTCACATACTAGCGGTACTAATTCACTTCTTAACTCAGACTCTTTGGCATTCATCACAAGGGCAAGATAAGCTTTATATCCCTTTCTTATGTATTTCTAAGTAGTCATAAAAGAAATCACTACAGGCAATCTATCCTGTTCACCTGATTCAACACGAAGAATATCCCTATTTTTACATTTCAATTCCATAAATTTCCTTCCACAATTTACTATCACATCATGAGCAGTTAACCAATCCATGCCAAGAATTACCTCGAATTCATCAAACGGAAATAGCATGAGATTTTTCAAAAAATAATGACCTCTAATCATCAAAGGGCATCTCTGAATACCTTGTTAACTAACACACATTTCTAAGGGATTTGACATTTTTATCACAAATTTTGTAGACTCTATAGGAATGTTCATACTAAATACTATTTTCATACAAACATATGAGTGGGTAGATCCCAGATCAATTAAATCAATAACATGAGTATCATGTAGAGAAAATGTACCCGTAATCACATCAGGGGATGGCGCCTCTTCACGACCGCGAATGGCATAAGTCCTCGTAGGCGCTCTATGTAATATCCTGATTTAGGGGTTATGCATTTGATGTGTTTGTGTGTATACTTTGTTTAATGTGCTAGTTTAGGGTGTATGAGAGTCTAGAAAAGGCCCAGGGATAAGCCGGAGCCCTAGCCAAAATTTTCTTTTGGGCACTTTAATGGGAGAGCTAGCTAGAATAGGACCTAAGGGTGGTTGTTTGTACTTGGTTGACACAAGCACGGTGTTGGTAGAGTGGCAAGGTGAGGCCACATAGGGGCTGGAAGGTGACACCACAAGGGAGCAGAGAGGGAGAAGGTTCAAGTCACATGAAGCTCATTTTGGGAATTATTTTTGGCGTCAAGCGGAGCAGAAGCAGAGTTCGGCTGGGACACTTTAGGATGGGAGATGGACTAAGTCAAATATTTCGAATGAGTGCTGAGAGGGAAAAATGGAGTTTGAAGCATTCAAACTTATTCAAATGAGTGTTCAGGAGTGAATTAGGGAGAAAAGTGAGGGATGGGCATATGATCATGGTGTTAGCTGAATGTAGGGTTCTTGAGGAGGGAATTTCAGTCATGTAGGGGGTGCGTGGGAGTATTTTGGTTTTAGGAGTGTTGGTGCCAAAAATTTTGAGAGGCTAGTTTAGGTGTAGTGAACTCTCTTTTGTCATTTGGAGCAAGTTGTTCTTTTCTTTGAGTTGCCAAATTCTCTCAGCCATTTTTCCTCTTCATCATAGTGCTTGTAAGGCCGAAAGTTAGAGGGCACTACTTTTCCTTTCTATTTTCTTTCTTTTCTCCTCAAGTATTTCCCTTTTGCCGAATTCTATTAGCATCCATTTCTTTTCTTTTATTTTTCCCTCATTCACTAAAAAGCCGAAATACACTCCTCATTTTCGCTCATAGCCGAAACCTCTCAACCTCAACATCATTCCAATCGTTCTTTCCCTAACTGTTTATCATAGCCAAATACATCCTTTTGAAACCTCTCTTCTATTTTGTTACTAAAGCTGAATCCTTACCCCATGTTTTGGTAAGTCACCGATATTTTCTTTTCTTTTCTTTTTTCACTCTAGGCCTAATCTCCCTAGCCATTCTCCTACATTCCTCTCCTGATTTCTCCAAAAGCCAAAACTCCTAAGCCACCATTTGAAATTCTTTTATTTTCATTTTTGATTCTTTTATCTTGTTCTCTTCTACCATAGTCATTGCCGAATCTTCTTTACTATGGTGTTTGTGCCGATTCCTCTTAGGTGTTATTCGAGTCTTCTGTGTTAAGGTAAGAGGCGATTTTTTCTATTTCTTTATCTCCCTTTTGATTTTGGAAGCCAAAGACGAATGGCTAATTGGCTTGATGAGGCCATCGTTAGGACTGACATTTTTTATTTTCTTATTTCCCTCTGGGGCCGCATATTTCAGGATTTCAAGCTAATCAAATCATCTAAATCTCAAGCCGAGAATTGTTAATCTCGGAGCCCTATATCTCTTTTTGGGATTTCAAGGTAAGGGGTTCTCTTTAGATTTTGGTTTAGGTTTGGTTATCGTATTCGTTATCTTAACCCTGTGTTGTTGTTAAACAACCATATTTCCTTATAGTACCCTCTGACAAGATCTTTTGATGGAATCCAATACCGACCAGGCAAAGGAGAGGGTTGGACCCAAAAACCCAGCCCCTAAGTTCAAGTAGCACGCGGTGTCTACTGTTCGAGATTGGCCACCAAGTTGTGGGCCAGCTTCAGAGCAGAGTCGTATGCAGATAGCGGTAGTTTCTGCTAAGGATAGTGTCGACATAGATAGCATAGTGCTGCATGTAATCAGGTGTGTAAAACTTCACATTTTAATATTAATATGTGATATTAATCGTTTGGGGCTGAAAAGCCGAAGTGATTAGATGGATAGTCGTTATACCTATATGGGTATGGTTGAATTACCAGGTATGTACCTTGTTGTTATGTATGAGTTAATATGTGTATGCATGCCATAATGATACTGTTCGTTTAAATATCATATACTTTCATTTGGTTTACATGTGTTATGCATGTGTTGGATATGTTGTGAAAAGGGAAGTGCTTAAGACTGTCACTAGTGGTTTGGTACCACAAGTGGGTTGGCCCTACATTCTTGATTCCGTGACTAAGTTTCAGTGGTTTGGAGCCACCAGTGGTTTGGTACCACACACATATGATTTCGTGACTTGTCCCAGTGGTTCGGTACCATAGTGGGTTAGCCCCACATACATGATTATTAGGGATTGTCACTAGTGGTTTGGTACCACAAGTGGGTTGGCCCCATATATGATATTTTGTGACTGTCACCAGTGGCTAGGTGCCACATATAGAGTGTAGTGGATGGAGGGTTGATTGTAGAAATCCCCACGGTGTATTTGGCTGGTACGAGATGGTGTGTACAGGATGGAAAAACTAGGTTTGGGCTGGGTCATGATGCATTCATCTACTTTTATGACATCCTGAGTGGGCTAAGGGCCAATATGCGATTGTGGGCCTCGAGCTCGACTATGCATTATAGGGGATTTACACACTGAGTCTCGGCCCCTTTGTTTAACCTTTTAGGTGATCAGTAGATCGTGGATATGGGAGCCGAGGCAGACTCGTGGAGGCCATAAAGACTTTATTTTTCGTAAACTTTTCTTGCTTTACTTTAAATTTAAATTGGGGGTTTTATTTGTGTAATAAGGCCTTCTTAAATTAGTATTTGGGTTTTGTTTTATTTATTTATGGTTTATATAAAATTTGACACTATGCGAACTTGATCTCGTAATTTAATGAAAAATGGGGTTTCCAAAATACAAGTAATTCAAGACACATGTTTCTTCCAAATATCACCGAACAATAACGAATATATAATTAACGAAAAATTGGAATTTTCCTATACTACCAAACCCCTGTTTTTAAAGACATCATTTTAAATCGAAAAGTTTTCACAAGTACGATTTTTCCTACTTCAAACAAAACTTCATTTTTACTTCATCCTGTAGCATGCCAGATCTGGTCGTAACGTATTGGCTGGGTTTGGGGTGTTATACTCTACCCTCAGATCTTACAGTTTGCTCTGTAAGTGAATTCTTACTGCTCGTTCCATTTCTTGAATTTCTCTATGGTCTCCCTCTAGTAGTATTACCCGATCTTGCACTTTGAAATTTTTCTTTTTCAACCATCTCAAGGCAATCTCTAATGAAGTGATCTTGGGAACCACACTTGAAATAAGCTCTTTCATTTTCTCGACACTTACCCGGGTGACGTCTACCACACTGTGAACATTTGGTCTACTTGGTCAAGCATTACCAATACTAGCAATCGAAGTGCTCTGAGCTTTAGAAATTGAGTACTGGTTACCTTTACTTCTGTTTGAGAACCCAACTGAAGCGGCTGATTGAGTAGTGAACTCTCTCTCGATTTCATGGATAAGGATTGAAATGACTTACCCAATTGTCTCTTCCTTGAGTCACAGGACTCAATTTCATCCTTTGTTTTCTCTTTGGCCAATTCCTTAGCCTTGCAAGCTCTCTCTACTAGCACAACATATTTCTTCAGTTCTAGAATACGTACAAACAATCAGATGTCCTTATTTAATCCATCTTCAAACCTCTTACATATGATGGCTTCGGTGGATACGCACTTTCGAGCGTATTTACTGAGCCTTACAAACTCATGTTCATATTCGGTGACCGCCATCCAACCTTGTTTTAGCTCAAGGTATTCCTTTCTTTTCTGATTGATGAACCTTTGGCAAATATACTTTTTTCGGAACTCTTCTTGGAAATATTCCCTATTAACTTTCTCTATTGGTACAACCATACAAAGGTGTTCCACCACTGGTAAGCCGAATCTCTCAAGAGAGACACAACATATTTCATACACTCTTCGGGTGTGCAAGACAATTCATCAAATACCCTGATGGTAATTTCAAGCCAGAATTCTACTCTTTTCGGATCATCATCTTTATTAGCTCAGGATTCCTTAGCTCCTTATTTCCAGATTGTGTCAATCGAGGGCTTTTCCCTTCTTACCATTTCTACAGCTTGGGGAGCTTCGGGAATAGGCTGAGGAATAGAAAGAGGTGGAAGGGGTTGAGCATTCGGGTTCATTTGAACGAACTCCATACACCAGGCATTCATCATATGGAGAGAGGCTTCCCTAGCCTTTTCTCCTCCTCTCAGACTCACAGTCATTAGTCCATTTTCATTTTCAGTTGGCACCATCCCTTGGGCGGGGGCCAGTGCATTACTTTTTACATCATCTGCCACTGCTCTGTCGAGATCCATTTTCTATACGAAAACATATTTTAAATTGTCAAGAGTCGTCACACTATCATTATATATATACACATACATATGGCATGTACAGCTAGACTCATGCATACGCTACGTTAGTCTAAGAATCAACTAAACCATAGCTCTGATACTACTAAATGTAACACGCCTTACCCATATTCGACATCAGAATCGAGTACGAGGCATTATCGGACTTAACATACTTAATCATACAAAATCGCGCCAAAAATTTTCATTCCAACTTAAAACTTTCATTCATGATCATAACATCCCTTTTATGGCCTACGAGACCCGAAACATACAAATAGAGTGGTTCGAGACTAAATCAGAAGCTTACGAACACTTAAAAATTTTTTGCTCAAAATAGGGCCACACGCCCGTGTGGAAAGGAACACGCCCGTGTGGGCAGGCCGTGTGGCCACACATGCCCATGTCCCTTGTCCGTGTGGATTTTATTTTTCATTTCAAACCCAAAGGGGTTTTCACACGACTTGGCACACGCCAGTGTCTATGGCCTGTGTCTCTCACACGACCATGACATGTCAGCAGACATTTAGGGTCACACGGCTGAGTGACACGCTTGTGTGCTAGCCCGTGTGACAAAATTGATTTTTCGCAAAATAGGTGCAGGGGACACACGACTAGGCTACACACCCATGAGAGAGCCTATGTGTCACACACGGCCTAGAAACACGCCCGTGTGGACAATTATAAGGCTATTTACCAAGCCATTTGCCAGCCTAAAAAGCAACCACACTTATACCATTTCTAGCAACACATAGCATAAATTCATAGCATAACAATAATGCACCTCTAATATCTACAATCAAGACATCCATACCTTAATTTCACATTGCGTTCATCATGCATATACTTAACATATTACTTATTCAATTGCACAAGCGTGTACTTCATGAATTTCATCATCATTGAATAGATATAACTTAACTAGTTTTGGACAATTCCAATGGCCATTTACAAAATGAAATAAATAACATTAATAGCCAACACCTTGGCTAACCATTATGACATATAACAAAATGACCAAGTTCCTATACATGCCATACCCAAAATAATCAAACTTTATTATACCCAAAAGAATAGCTTGATAGTGTGAATCGAGCTCCGATGTCCTACGATCCTTGAGCTAGGTTGGCGATACTACAAAAAAAGGGAAAACAGAGGGGGTAAGCATAAAGCTTTGTAATAGCCCGGTTTAGACCCTAGTCGAAACAGTGATTTCGGGATCACAAATTCGAGTCTGAATAATATTTTAATATTATTTTTCGTGCTTATGATATGTGAATTAACATGTGTTAAAGTTTCGTAAGTTAATATGTCTGTTTGTATGCTTAGTTTGATGAAAGGATTAAATTGCATTGAATGCAAAATTTGCATGCTTTATGAAAAGACACCTATTTGAGATGGCTTTTAAATGGGGAGGCCTTGAGGGGCAATTAAGCCAACATTTATTTAGTGGATGGTTAAAAAACAATAGTAACCTTATGTTTATATGTTACTAAATGTTTATTAAAAGGATAGTATGGTAAAATGTATATTAATATGTTTATAATAAAACATAAGAAATAGATAGTGGCATGAGTTCATCTTATTTTGGCCGAAATTAGCAAAGAAAAAGGAAGAAGAAAGAAGCTAGGTTTCAGCTAGCTTTTGATCCAAATTTAAGGTATGTTTTGCTTCGGTTTTTGATAATTTCTATGTTTTTGCAATAGTTGTTTCGTATGCTATCAAGACCATGTTGTAATTTGAAGATTTGATGATGTTTATGAGATGTTCCATTGATGAAATGGTGAGCATTGTGATGAGTTTAGGCGTTAAATTAAAGATATGTGTTAAATGAACATGTTTTGTTCTTGAATTTTTGATGAATTTAGCTAATTAGGGCTAAATTATGAAAATAGTATTTTGAGGGATTAAATTGTGAAGTTGATGAAATGTTTGGACTTATATGAGATACATGAGCATTCGGCAAAGCATGGATATATGGTGATCTTGTATATTTGATGTTTTGTAAAAAATAGACTAAATTGATAAAATGTACAAATGTGAGGGTTAAGTTGCAAATAGCCCTAAATGTATGTTTTTGGATTGAATTGAATAAGTTTATGAATGAAAGGTTTAAATTTTGATATGTATAGATCAAGAACCGAAGGAAACGGACTTAGATCGTGGGAAAGCGAAAGTAGTTGAATAACCGAGTCCGATCGAATATCCGAATCCGAGGTAAGTCTATGTACAAGTAAATGTATTTGGTATTGAATTATGTATGTTCATATGACTATCTATAATGATGAATGCATATGAGATGTTGTGAACATAAATTCCGAGGATATATCGATAAGTTATAAATGTTTGAGAAGTCTCGTATGAACCTAGGGATAGATAGGATTAACTATGTCATGACATAGGTGTCAGTTATATGAAATCATGTAAGACAACATCTAGGACGTTGGCATTGATTCAAGACTTCGTGTAAGACCACGTCTGAGACATTGGCATCGAGATATGATTTGCATGTAAGACCATGTCCGGGACATTGGCATCGTATTGATTCGTGTAAGACCTTGCTTGGGATAGTGGCATCGACATTTAGTTACATGTAAGACCACGTCTGGGATGTTGGCATTGTACGATATTCCAAGCTTTCTGAGTATCCTACTTAGTCCCGAACGGTTCAAGGAGCAAAGTCTGAGATACCAGAGACTATGCGATTTATATTTTCGTTTCAGGTACGCTAGTTATGTACACTAACTGTGTATGAATGGTAAGTATCTATATTTACTTACTAAGATCAATATGTGCAATGAAATGATGAGATAATATGTGAAGATATGCTTGAATAAGCTATGTGTATATGTGATGCTTGAGTTGAAGAATGTGTAAGATACAGCTGTGCATGTGAGCCAAAGAATAAGTGATGAATTTTCTTTGAGAACTATAAATGATATTGTATCAATATGATTATGAGTATTTTATGCTAAGTTTATTTGTATATGGCTTACAAGCTTTTGAAAGCTTACTCTCTGTGTATGTTTTTCTCTGTTTTATAGATCGTCAAAGCTACTAAAGGCTTGGGGATTGTCGAGGATCGTCATCACCCCTTCACTGTTTAGACCAAAATCCCCTGTCTCACCACCCTTCACTTGCTGAAGTCAAGAACTTAACAATTCCTCTAACCATTGCTTCTCTTTAATCTGACTTACCCATGCCGGCTTCACTTGCAGTTCGGCTAACAGGCCACCATCTTCATAAAGGCTGAGATGAGCAAACATTGCTCTCAAATCTGATATCACTTTATGACTCAACGAATCAGCCACTACGTTAGCTTTACCCGAGTGATACTCAATGGAGCAGTCGTAGTCTTTCAACAACACAATCCACCTTCGTTGCCTTAAATTCAACTCCTTTTGAGTAAGGAGGTATTTCAGGCTCTTATGGTCAGTGTAGATAATCGACTTTTCTCCGTACAGATAATGCCTCCATATCTTCAGGGCGGACACCACAGCAGCTAGCTCCAAGTCATGAATGGGATAGTTCACTTCATGTGGTCTTAATTGCCAAGACGCATATGCTACTGCCTTTGTTGCATCAACTCACATCCTAACCCTGTGTGCGACGCATCACAATAAACTACGAACTCCTTCCCAGCCCCAGGCTAAATCAACACTGGTGCCTCAGTCAGAATCTTCTTCAACTTTTCAAAATGTTCCTGCTGCTTTTCAGTCTATACAAATAGTACCCCTTTCCACAGTAACTTGGTTAAAGGCGCAGTAATCAATGAGAACCCCTCAACGAACCTTCTGTAGTACCCAGCCAAACCCAGAAAACTTCAAATTTTCAACACAGACTTTGGTGGTTTCCAGTCCAACACAGCTTCAACCTTTCGGGGATCGACTCTAATCCCTTCAGCAAACACAACATGACCAAAGAACGTCACTTCCTTTAGCCAAAACTCGCACTTACTGAATTTGGCATACAGTTGCTTCTCTCTTAAAACTTGCAGCATAACCCGAAGGTGAGAATCATGTTCTTCCTCAGTTTTTGAGTACACCAAGATGTCATCTATGAATACCACCACAAATCGGTCTAGATAGGGTTGAAAGACCCGGTTCATCATGTCTATAAAAGCAGCTGGTACATTTGTTAACCCGAACGACATCACTAGAAACTCGTAGTGCCTATACCGAGTTCGGAACGCAGTATTGTGAATATCCGCCTCCTTGACCTTTAGCTGATGATACCCAGATATTAAATCTATCTTCGAGAAAATCGCAGCTCCTCGCAGCTGATCAAACAAATCGTCAATCCTTGGCAGCGGGTATTTGTTCTTGATCGTCAACTTATTCAATTGCCTGTAGTCAATGAACATACACATCGACCCACCTTTCTTCTTAACGACCAATATCAGCGCTCCCCATAGAGAAACACTTGGTCGGATAAAGCCACGGTCCAACAACTCCTGGATCTGAGCTTTAAGTTCTACCACCTCCTTCGGCGCCATCCTATATGGGGCGATGGACACCGGAGCCGTTCCTGGCAATAGCTCAATGCCAAATTCGACCTTGCGATCCGGAGACAATCCCAAAAGCTCTTCAGGAAAGACATCTGAGAACTCTTTCACCGTTCTAACATCCCCTGCAGACACTTCCTTGGCATCTAAAGCGCTGATGAAAGTTAGGTATGCCTCGCACCCTTTTCGCACCAACTTTTCAGCCTTTAATGCAGAAACTACATTGGACAGGTAGTTCCTCCTTTCTCCTATCACTAGCACCTCCTTGTCCTTGGAAGACTTCAATATCATGTGCTTAGCAGCACAATCCAAGTTTCCACGATGCTTAACTAGCCAATCCATGCCTAAGATCAGATCAAACTCGCCGAACGGTATCTCCATCAAGTCTGCCAGGAAAACAATCCCTTGCACTTCTAAAGCCACACTTCTAAATAGTTTGTTCATTACCACAGATTGTCCTTGAGGGCTAATCACAGACATTTCTCTATCAAAAATCTCGGATTTTATACCCAAAGTCCCAGATATAGCACAGACAACATAAGAATGTGTAGATCCAATATCTATCAAAGCGAAATGATTGATTCATCAAATATAAGAAACGTCACTCTGGTTATGACTTCTCAAAAGCGTCATCATCCTCTCGCCGTCTAACCGCATAAACCAACCAAGGCTGTCTTGTATCTGCATTACCAGCACCTCTACCCGGTGCTCCCCGACAACTACCAAATCCATTTCCCCCTCTGACCGAACCACGACCCCTCGGCGGCTGCTGACAACCTCTCCTTACCGTAGTTACCACTTGTGGACAGTCCTTTATCAAATGATCCCTAGATCCACACTTGAAGCATCCTCCATTTCTTCTCCAACACTCCCTTGGATGTATTTTCCAACCAGAGCATACGATCGAGTCTGACCAGCAACAACATGCATTGTAACCCGGCCTAGCCCATCAAACCTAGGGCTCTTTTGGAAACCCCCAGTAGACCCTGACGCCCCAAAACTTCTCTTATTTCTGCCACTTTCTTTATCTTGGTTCTGCCTCTCAGAACGCTTAACCTCTTTGGCAATCTTTGCCTTCTCAACCAGCATAGCAAAATTCCTTTCCCACTGTGAAGCTATCAATACTCGCAGCTCATCTTGTAGACCATCCTCAAATAGAAAACAACGTTCATAATCAGTTGCGACGATACCTCAAGCGTAATGGCTTAGGCGCAGGAATTCCGCTTCGTATTCAGCCATAGATTTACTTTGGGCGTCCACATAACTTGCCCCAACATACCTTCCCTGGAATGCTGTCTTAAAGAAGTTCCAGGTAATACGGTCTGTTGGTGTTACACCTCATTATGTAGGAGAGACACTGCTCCTTTCAATTTCTCTTCCACCGTGCAATCTATATCATCCATGATTCGTTCGACCACTTCCAGAAAATACTCCACTACGTTTGGGGCCAAGCCAAAAATACCCCTAAATATCTCAGCCCCATTTGCCCAGAGTTGCTCAGGGATAGATTTTTGAGCTACCGATAGATTTTTGAGCTACCGATCCAGTGCTTGCCCCAACAACCCGTTCCAAGACTCATAGCATCGCTTGGGACAAAGCATCGTCCCCTCCGGTTACGTCACCGGACCACCTCTTCGCTCACATCGGTGATGCGGCACTTCGCTTTCCCGGTGGATGCCACGATTCGAGATCCACCTCAAGACTCCCGCCCTCTACCACACCACCGTGTACCATGTCCATGTCCTCTAGTGCTCATGTTCGCTAGATTGAATTAATCTGATTAAAAATTTTATGGATTAGTATCTCATTTCAATGTTTATTAACAATGTCTTATGCAGAGTGAGTATAGTAGTTGTTTTCGCGAATTGAATTTCCTAATGTCTCAGTCTCTAAGGTTTGAACTCTTATAGCTAGCAGTCATAAAATACCAATTCTAAGAATTCCTTCTCAAATCATTTCATACTATCAAACAAAGATAGAAAACCTACGGATTCGACGCCAGAGACTTGGTTGCCATACTTCCAAAGGACATATATTTTTCTAAACCAAATTTCAAACAAATTATAAAAATATTTTCGAACCCATTCCACAGTCGAGTTTTGCAACTGGGCTCTGATACCACAAAATGTAACACCCCAAACTCGACCTAGATGTTACGACCAGATCTGGTATGTCACATGAAAAGGTTGTTTAGGAAACTTCGCGATTGACTTAAAAATTTTGAGTTTTGTTTTCAGTTTGAAAATCAGATTTGTTGCTACGGTTTTCTTGTCAAAACATTATTATCATTACTTCTGAAAACTTGTTTATACAGAAATCAGGTTCGGTTAGTTGCAAAGATGTGATGTTTTGAAAATAATTGTTGTAGTTTTAAGATAATCCCGAGTTTCATTGTTTATAACTTATAATCCGTTTGTTAGTGTTTTTGAAAAATGATTATTTACATTTTTAAGAAAACTCAATTTTTTTAACGTTTCATAATAGGCAATCAAAGCTTTAAAATAAAAAACCAAAATAAAATCCTAGTGGCCTTATTACAGAAAAAATTCCCAAATTAAAATAGGTTCAAAATATTGAAAACGAAGTTTACGCAAGAAGTAACGCATGGCCACCCCAGAGTCCAGCTCGGCCCAAATCCTCAAGCTAGGGATTACCTGCAAAATTAAGCAAAGGGGTGAGTTACGGGAACTCAGTGTGTAATCCCCCACATGATCAGTATATGGGCCCAAACCCATTTGAATGCCAACTGGGCCTTAGCCCTTACGAAATCAAAATGGGCGAAGCCCTTACAGAAACGAACTGGGCCTTAGCCCTATTAGCATGGTATAGCAGATAATGAATGCAATGCAATGCAGCCTAGCCCAGCCTAGTAATCCATCCGCTACACATCACCCGACCAACCAGAACACACCAGTGGGGATTTCTACAATCAACCCTCATCCGCTACACACCATCGATGGCAGTCACGCTGCAGTCATGCTACTCATCGCTGAAATTGTGACAAAGTCACTGAAATATGTGGCATAGCCACCGAAATAATGTGACAGAGTCACCGAAATACACTGCCCCTTTCATCAATATCATATCCCAATCCCATGCAACATATTATCATAATGTGATGAATGCAAGACATATATCCATGTACATCAGATAATTAGAACACACATAAATCATGCTAAGTTATTCGAATGGCATAGTCGTAGGTGTTACTTACCTGGTATCTCCAACCTTACCCACTAGGGTATCTCATTTCCCCTTACGGTTATTTCGGCTTTTAGTTAATACACATATTAATGCTAAACAAACAAATGAAGGTGTGTAGATTACACACTTGATTACGCCAAGGACTATACACTCCTAATCGTTGACACTCTCACTGTCACGGACAACTACAATCTGTCAATTTAGATTCGATGTCGCCTCTCTTCCACAACCCGGTGGAAAACTTCGAACGGCAGACACTACATGCCGTTTGAACTTAGGAGCGGAGACTGCGAGTCCACTCCCTTTGGCCTCCTTAATCGACACCCCCTTAGAACGGCTACAACTTGCCTCCATGAAGAAAATCTCATTAGTAAGGTATCACAGTGAAATGATAGTTGTCTAACAAAGAGGTTTGGTTATGGCAGAGTAAAGCGAATAAAGACTAGTCGTAAAGAAACGAGAGAGGAACTCCTTACCTTGACCAATGGAGAACTGAACACTAACGGATTCGGCTTGCGATTCCGAATGAGTCCCAAAATGCCTTAGATTCGGCCACTACAGTCAAGAGCTCCGGCTTCCTTCGAAAGAACGAACACGCTTCAAGATAGAGAGGGTACTCAGATTCAACCTAGAAAGGAAGGAGTAAAAGGATGACCACTTCGATCTTTAGAAAAGAGAAGAGAAAACATATAAAGAGAGAACCCGTTACCTTGCAACAAGCAAAACCGATTGAAAAGGGACTTCCGATAAACTAAAGGGATGTTTCTAGATGTTCGGCTAATGAAGAAAGAAAATAGAGGAGCAAAGAGAAAAGAAGGAGTAGAAAAAAATGTAGAAAAAAAAGTGATTCGACTAAGGTATAAGGAAGTCAAAGAAAATGAAAGGGTGTCGAAGGTGATTCGGTCAAGAGAAGAAAAAAATAGAGGAGACGAAATGTTGAGAAAGTTTGGCTAAAAGAAGAGAAAAGACTAGAAGAGGATTCGGCTATGGTATGAATAAAGGGGAAAAAGAGAACGAAAACTTGAAGGGATAAGATGGAGAGGAAAAACACAAATGGTCATTTCTATAGGTTCGGCCAACTCCCAAATGAAAAGAACAAATGGAGAGAAAAGAGAGTAGTTTTGGTATAGAGAATGGTAAATGCCGAAAATGCAAATGAGAACTAAAATGCACCAGGAATTTTCGGTGCACTAAAAGGAAAAAAAAAGTTGCAAACACTCAAGTGGTTCGGTTTGCTCTCTTAATTACCCAAATGCCAAAATTTCCTTGCTAAACACCCTATAGCCGAAATTCACCTTCCATCTCTCCAACATTCTGCCAACTCTCATCCACCCTCTCAAATCCCTTGTTTTGCTCCACCAAGCTCTCTCGATCATCCTTCCAAATTGGTTGTGTAACACCCCTAACCCGTATCTGTCGCCAAATTAGGGTTACGAGCATTACTACACCTCATACAAGTTAATGCACTTTATAAGAACAATTACTTTGATAAATGTATACCAAATTCTACTATTACTAATAAACATGTATATCTCATCTAATATCAAATCATTTACTTACATAACACAAATAATATCATTAACATTGACTAAGGACTAATTAAAATCAAATAGCAAATTACCATTTATTAGACCATTCAAAAACAAATACCAAATATGCATATAGTGCTTGTTCATTTATTTCATTTCCATTATCACATACAATTAAACCATTAATCAATATACTTATTCCACATTCAGTTATAACACAATTATAAAGTCCAAGTCAACTTGTTTATTTCATAACTTCTTATCACATTCGGCATTGTTCATATACATATATATATATATATCATAAATACACCTGATCTAGTTACTACATCATTGATTTAGCCATTTGTGTCACATGGCCGAACCTATAACATCACTCAAAAAGTTAATTTAAACTCCATACTAAAACAAACCATAGCCGAATGTCTTCAAATAATACACATCAATTTGCTCATTACTATTTCACCTTTAGTATACACATGCACAAGATATAACTTATTTCATCTATATCTAGTCACGTTGATACATTCAATTAAATATGCCGAAACAGATCATCATCATCCCAATGTCATATATATATACATACCATAATCAATCCATTACTAGAAATCCAAAACTAACATACACCTATTAAGAATTAGCTTTCAAACTAGACATTTAAGATATATATGCATACTAAAATATTCAAATAGTAAATCCATAATTTAACAAAACTCAAACCAACTCAAATAAAGAAACATATACTATCAAGTTTAAACCAAAAAGGGCAAGCCATTTGCGCAAAATATCGTGATCATTATCCTTTTACTTTAAAGTAAGTAAAAGACCACTTAATCAATTACATACGTATATACCATAGAATAAACCTTTAAAGTAAACATATAGTAAGACCGAATATCCACATCACTAATACCATGACCAACATTACAAGTCATACACATACATAAAAGCATAGCCATTTTCGCATGGCATATATATACACATCATTCAAACACAACCCAGGAGACATAGTCTATACATGCCATAAGTTCAAAGGAAATACAACTTATAAAATACCAAGGTTATGTGATAATGTGATCGATACTGACAAAGATCCCCGAGCACGAGCTAGCCTTCAAAATCTATAAAAATAGTCAATTAAACACAAACGATAAGCTATCTAAGTTTAGCAAGCTATAAGCAATGGTAAGAATGGAATTAAACATTTCACAAGTTAAATCAAACTAACATGTTTATAATCAACCTCATGACCATAGGTTTATATGTATGTAACATTCAACTTATCGTTCAATAACTACCATGTCTGGAAATCTCAAAGCCGAACATTCATACAATCTTTATTAGATATCATATAACTCTAGACATTGTTATTACATTTCAAGCTTACTTGAAAACTCTTAATAAATAACATGTCTCGAATTTCATGAGATAACTTACCTTACCATATCATACTAACCTTTCCCACTTTCATAAATCACTTACCTATTTATTCCCTTACAATTAACACACTTTGCTAGTTGACATTCATAGATCTTTTGTAATCCTGCACACTTAGTTTCGTTACTTGATAAAACGCACACATAGTGCAAATCTCTTGTAATGTATTGCACACTTAGTGCCATTACTTTATAATCCGCACACATAGTGCCCAACGACTGATTTCGCACTCACAGTGCTTGGTATCTTGATTCACACACTTAGTGCTTTATTCGGACCTGTTATTCACTTCATTAATCATATATACATATTTATAATAAAGCTTATTTCATACCCAATTCATCTTCACATTAATCAGTCCCATCAACTTGCACACATAGAATTCAATCGGTAATTTCATTTCTCAAATTAACATTTCATATAACTACTTTATCAAATTATACATAACTCATTCGATTCATCCATCATACCCAATTATTACATTCGGCAACAACATATATTTCCTATTTAACTCTATTAAAACATATACTTCATTATGAATTAAAATTCAATACAGACCAATTGCTTATAAACTTACCTCGGAAGTCGATGAATTAGGGTTTCCCGGCTATTCGTTCAACTTTGCCTTTCCCTAATCCAATCCCATTTCCTTGTGTTCTTGATCTAAATAATTCCAAATTAAACTTATTCAAATATATTTTCATTCAATTTAGTCCAAAAACACATAATTATGCAAATTACCATTTTATCCCTAACACTTACAACTTTTACAAATTAGTTCTTATTACACAGAGCACAAAGTACACCAAATTTGAATTCACTCCTTAAGGGCCGAATGTTCTTGTAACACCCCAAACCCGGCCCAAACACTACAATCGGATCTGGTATGTCACTTGAGTGATTTTACAAAACATGTTGCGTTTTGGAAAACAATTACTAGGTTTAATCGTTAATACCGAGAATTTAATAGTTTATTAAGTTATATAAGATATAGAGTTATAAATTGCCGTGGTGAATTTTAAATAAAAATCAAAATCATGTACATGTCTTAGTTTATTTTTTAAAACATAATTTAAAATGTCTAATAATAAAACCCAACATAAACCCAAAAACATAAACAACAGTCTAATGGCCCATGGGCTTCTTACAACTAGATTTTAAACCCATTAAATAAAAATATAAAATAATAAACTAAACTCTTTTTGCTGAATCCAAATGTTCTTTTGCATGACCACCTTGCTCTCCTCTCCAGCCCGGTCCGACGCGCTAAGTGTCACCTGAAATTGTTAAAATAAAAGGGTGAGTCACGAGACTCAGTGTGCAACCCTCATGCACCACTAGATTTGGGCCTTAGCCCCACAGAACAGAATAACAGATTAATATATGTATATAACAAAAATTATGCAAGCCCAACCCAAATCCCAGGTTTCCAGCCACTACACGCCACCCTTACCTGCCAATCACACCATTGGGGATTTCTACAATCAACCCACACCGCTACACACCATCGATGGCAGTCATGCTGCAGTTAGCTGCTCATCGTCAAGTTGTGACAGAGTCACCAGGCTGAAATGGCAGAAGCCACCAGAAACAGAGTTATGACAGAGTCAACAGGCTGAAATGGCATACACCACCAGAACAGATCACTTCCCCTATCAATAACCTAAACCCAAGGAAAGAATTTGACATACAAAGCATATCGTTTTAACAGGTACATTCACCCTTGCTAAACTGATCTACAACTTTGCTCGAAAAGCTGGAAAGATGTGAAAATAGGGCCTCTCTTATAATCGGCCATGGTTAGTGTTCTACCCGATTTTACACACTAAAATCAATAGATTTCCTTACCTTAAAATCCTGAAAATACCACGATTCGAGTATTACTGAACTTATGACCTAGAGATCTACGTGATTGACTCCTCTTCAGATCCCATAATGCCAAAAATAAGAGAGAAATAAGAGATTAGTTTCTAAATAGCCATTCGGCTAGGGACTTTGAAAAGCCAAAAAAAAAATTGAAATCCCGAAATCAACACTTACCTATTGTTTCCTTCAAAATTCGGCACAAGCAGACTCTACTGAAGAAAATTCGGCAACTTCAGGAGATGTGATCTTAGTGATTTTAGCTTTTAGAAGAACAAAGAATGGGCAAATTATAAGCAAGGAGTGGATAGAGAGATTCGGCCAGGAGAAAAGAGAAAAAGAATGGTGGGGTTTTGACAATTGAGATCTAAGAAGTTTTGATTTTTGTCAGAAAAAGAAAAGAGAAAAGAGCAAGAATGGAGTAGGAATTTCGGCAGAGAAAAGAGAAGAATGATGAGAACTTGCTAGCAATTTCGGCACATACACCTTAAGCCAAAATCGAATGCCCCTTTCTTTTCAAATTCTTCAAAGTTTCGGCTAGTATTAAACACTTAAAGATGGCTCCTATCTTTGATCTATTATCTCCTCAAAAATAGCCTTTATCTGCTTATTATCCACACAATAAAATCCCTAAAATTTAGCCTTGTGCCGTCCCCCCTTGCTCATTTAAGTGCCAAATTTTAGCGCTAAAACTTGGGCTTCATGCAACCCCAATTTAGGCCTTCCTCATGCACAAGTGACGCCAACTCCTCTTCCTCCTAGTGGCACCATTTTCCTTTGTGCCACAAGCCCAATATGCCAATTAAACTACTAAAACTTTATTTTAAACCCAAGTATGTCTAAACAGAATATTTAATCTAGGCCTCAGCTCCAAACCTGAGCCCTCTTTTTGTACCTCAAATTCTCAAATTAATATTTTAAGCAGGCACTACAGAAAAATGCACAAGCCTATAAATTCAGGATGTTACAGTTTTACCCTCTTAAAATAAATTTCGACCTCGAAATTTTACCTGATCAAAAAAGATGGGGATACTGCTGTCGTATAACCTCATCTGGCTCCCACGTTGCCTCTTCTGCTTCGTGGTTTCGCCACAAGATCTTAACTAAAGGGGCGGACTTCCTTCTCAACACTTTTACATCTCGATCCAAGATTTGCACTGGTTCCTCCTCGAAGGATAAATCTGGCCTTATTTCAATCTCTTCCACCGGTACCACATGTGATGGATTAGAACTATAACGTCTTAGCATCAAGACATGAAATACGTCATGTATCTGTTCCAACTCTGAAGGCGACTCCAAACGATAAGCCACTGGCCCCATACGTTCTAGTACCCGATATGGCTCAATAAACCGTGGACTTAACTTACCCTTCCATCCAAACCTTATTACCTTCTTCCATGGAGACACCTTCAAAAACACTTGGTCTCCTACTGTAAATTCCACCTCCTTCCGTTTTAGATCCGCATAAGATTTTTGCCAATCAGACGCTTCCTTCAACCGAGCCCGAATTAGCCTAACTTTCTCCTCTGTTTCCAAGACTAACTCTGGACCTAACACCTGACGTTCACCCAACTCCATCCAACAAGTAGGAGTACGACATCTCCTTCCATATAATGCTTCGTAGGGCGCCATCTGAATACTGGCTTGATAACTATTGTTGTATGCGAATTCTGCTAAAGGTAAATACTCCTCCCAGCTACCCCTAAAATCGATGATGCAACCCCTTAGCATATCCTCCAAGATATGAATTACCCTCTCACATTGACCATTAGTCTGTGGGTGAAAAGCAGTAGTAAAGTCTAACCTTGTTCCCATTGCTTGATGAAGAGCCTTCCAAAATCGTGATGTGAACCTAGGGTCCCTATCCGATATGATCGACACCGGTACACCATGTAGTCTTACAACCTCAGCCACGTACAACTTAGCCAACTTTTGTAGAGAAAAGTCCAATCGAACCAGTATGAAGTGAGCAGACTTTGTCAACCGATCCACGATTACCCAAATCGAATCCTTCTTAGTGGACGTAAGAGGTAACCCACTAACAAAATCCATCGTGATTCTTTCCCATTTCTATTAGGGAATCTTCACCGGCTGCAACAATCCCAAAGGCACTTGATGTTCAGCTTTCACCTGGTGGCACGTCAAACACTTCTCCACATATTCCGTAACTTTTCGCTTCAACCTTGGCCACCAGAATTGCTCTCACAAATCTCGATACATCTTAACTCCTCTAAGATGCATAGCATAAGGGCTATTATACGATTCTCGAAGAATCATCTGCTTTAACTCCACATCTTTTGGCATACAAATCTTCCCGCAGAAACACAAAACTCTATCACCATTCCGAATATAGTCCTCTCCTTCACCATTCTGCACTTGTCAGATTCGAGTACTCAAAACATCATCCAAAATTTGCTTCTCCTTGATCTGTCTTGTCCACATAGGTCTTACTTGAAGTTCAGCCACCAAACTGCCATCCTCATACAGACTAAGATGAGCAAACATCGCCATTAGTTCAGATACTACCTTACTACTTAACCCATCTGCCACCATATTCGCCTTACCCGGATGGTATTCGATCGAGCAATCATAGTCCTTCAAGAGCTCGATCCACCTATGTTGTCTTAAATTTAACTCCTTCTGGGTAAGGAGATACTTCAGACTTTTATGGTCGGTGTAAATTATCGACTTCTCCCCGTACAGGTAGTGCCTCCAAATATTCAGAGCAAACACTACCACCGCCAATTCCAGATCATGCGTAGGGTAGTTCAACTCATGCGGTCTCAACTGTCGAGACGCATATGCAACAACTTTTCCATCTTGCATCAACACACACCCTAAACCTATGTGTGACGCATCATAATAGACGGTAAATTCTTTTCCCGCCTCTGGCTGAATTAACACTGGCGCTTCCGTCAGGATTCTCTTTAGCTTCTCAAAGCTCTCCTGTTGTTTGTCAGACCATACAAATGATACTCCCTTCCTTAACAACTTAGTTAAAGGTGCCGCAATTGAAGAGAACCCCTCAACGAACCTCCTGTAATATCCTGCCAATCCTAAGAAACTTCAAATTTCTGCCACAGACTTCGGCGGTTTCCAATCCAATATAGCTTCTATCTTCTGAGGTTCTACCCTAATTCCCTCTACGGAAACTACATGCCCTAAGAAAGTCACTTCCTTCAGCCAGAACTCGTACTTACTGAACTTTGCGTACAGCTACTTCTCCCTCAAAATTTACAACACCACATGAAGGTGTGCATCATACTCCTCCTCGGACTTGGAGTAAACCAGGATATTGTCGATGAATACCACGACGAATCGATCAAGATAAGGTTGGAACACCCGGTTTATCATATCCATGAATCCTGCTGGCGCGTTCGTCAACCCGAACGGCATTACCAAGAACTCATAATGACCGTAGCGTGTTCGAAATGACGTCTTATGAATGTCCCCTTTCTTTACCTTTAGCTGATGATAACCCAACCTTAGATCAATCTTTGAAAAGGCCGAAGCTCCTTTAAGCTAATCGAACAGATCATTGATTCTTGGCAATGGGTACTTGTTCTTAATTGTCAACTTATTCAGTTGACGATAGTCCACGCACATACGCATGGATCCGTTTTTCTTTTTCACGAATAGGACCGGCGCTCCCCATGGAGACACACTCGGTCGAATAAACCCTCGATCCAACAGTTCCTAGATCTGAGCTTTGAGTTCCATCAACTCCTTCGGCGCCATTCGATAAGGAGCAATGGACACCGGAGCTGTACCCGATAGTAGCTCTATTCCAAACTCCACTTCACGATCTAGGGGTGTTCCTAGCAACTCCTTCGGAAAAACATCTACGAAATCCTTTACTGTTCTTACCTCGTCAACAGTCACCTCCTAAGCATCCAATGCACTGATAAAAGCTAGAAATGTGTTTCATCCCTTCCGAATCATCTTAACAGCTTTCAATGCTGATACTATATTGGACAGATAGTTCATTCTCTCTCCTAACACAACCACCTCCCCGTCTTCCGGGGTACTCAATACCATGCGCTTAGTCCCACAATCCAACTTAGCATGATGCTTAGTCAACCAATCCATCCCTAGGATAAGGTCAAACTCCCCGAATGGTAATTCCATTAAGTCTGCCGGAAACACTACCCCTTGAGTCTCTAAAGGTACATCCTTAAATAGCTTGTCCACTACCCTAGATTGTCTTAAAAGACTAACAACAGTCATCTTCCTAGTGGTTGTTTCAGAGTCTATACTTAAGGTCTAAGATACCAAACATGCAACATAGGAATGGGTTGACCCAATATCAACTAAGGCAAGAAAAGGGCTACCAGCAATAAGAAACGTACCGATTATGACGTCCAGTGCGTCACCATCCTCCTGTCGACTAACTGCATAAACTAGACCCGGCTGCCTTGCATCTACATTACCTGCTCCTCTACCAGGTGCTCCACGACCACGACCAGCCCCATTTCCTCCTGTACCTGGGCCACGACCCCTCAGTACGGGCTAACCACCTCTCCCAGCCTGATCTGCCCCTCGTCCAGCTGGCTGCACCTGATCCTTCTGTGGAAAGTCCTTAATCATATGTTCCATGGATCCACAGCTGAAGCATCCACCGGTTCTTTTTCTACACTCCCCAGAATGTGCTTTCCCGCACCAATTACATAATCGATTCTGATTTCCCGCAGCAGGTGTCGGAGCACGAGCTGGCCCATCAGACCTAGGCCTTTTCTACGAATTCCCACATGCTCCTGCCAGCCCAAAATTTCTCTTATTCCTTCCCCGCTCCTTATCTCTTTCCTGTATTTTAGTCCGTTTTACCTCCTCAGCTATCTTAACCTTCTCCACCAGAACAGCAAAATCTCTTTCTCTCTGCGGTGCTATCAAAACCCTTAACTCACTCCGCAATCCATCCTCGAACTGAACACAACATTCATATTCGGCTGCTACCATTCCTCGAGCGTAGTGGCTCAAGCGCAGAAACTCTGCCTCATATTCAGCCACAGATTTACTTCCCTGGACTAGATTCAGGAATGCCTTCCTCTGTGCATCGACATAGCTGGCCCCAACATACTCTCCTTGGAATGACTCCTTAAAGAAGTCCCAATCAATTCAATCTACGGCAGTTCCCTCCTTCATCGTGAGCCACCACTGATAAGCCTCATCTCGAAGAAGAGACACGAACCCTTTCAACTTCTCCTCCACCGCGAAATCTAAGTCATCCATTATGCGCTCATTCGCTTCCATCAAATACTCAGTTGTGTTAGGGGCTACACCAGAAACTCCCCTAAACACTTTTGCCCCATTGGCCCTGATAGAACCAGCTCGGGGTGAGCCGAAATGTATATGAGTTGCCCAATCGTCTACGAGGAGGGATTAAGCATTAGGAAGATATTCGAAAAATATGGATGAATTTGCGGAAACTTAAGTGAATAAATTAGGTGATGGTTCGGTTTGGAGGAACAAAATAAAAATAAAAAAATAGATAAAAGATAATTTTGATGGAAGTGGATAAACGAACTTAAACGAGAAGCGATTCAACACTAAAGAGTGTCACCTCGGGTTCTATAATGTTTAAGGTGAATAATGGTAATCGAAGATGGAAATGGAAATACGAACTTAACTTAAGAAAGATTCAACACTATATAACAGTGTCACCCCGTTTCTTATATCGTTAAGGTGGATAGGTGAAGATAGGTTGATGAATGCCACACCAAACGAAATTTGGTGAGAAGTTCAAACAAGCTGAAAACGCCACAAGCAAAGCTTGATAAGTCTAACGAAACTTGTACAAAAATGAAGAGGAGATAAACTCACTCAAATGAACAAAGGTTCATAAAATTTCATTCATAAAAGTTCTGTATCTTACAAAATGAAATGTGCAAAATATTTATAGGCACTCCCAATGGTAACCGATTGCCTGAAGCTTCCATGTATAAAGAACGTCAAGTGGGTTACTTCTAGAAACCCTCAATTGGTTGTAACGTGTAGTCAACTTGGTGGAGCCTTTGTGATGTAATTGGCCATGCTTGGAGAACTTTAAAAATATGAGCATATGGGAGAATATGCCGTCCAGCTAGTGATTCAGGAATTGTCAAACCCCATAGTCCCAATGCCGTTCAACATGGTTCCCCATTTGGCAATTATCCATACATAAAATATTCCTTTATCATGCCTCATCCAACTTGCTTATTTTAATTTATTTGTTCACCCATTAGCTCCATTTGGCCGTCCAAGGTAAGTGCATTTTAAAATGGCTTGTTTCTTTGTATTACTTAATCTCACATGCCCTCTTTTAACCCCGTGTTCCCGTCCCCTACAATATTCTCCTCAATTAAACACATGTTTTCTTCCATTTGTTTATTCCAACAATCTCCTTAAATAGCTCTTGGTCTTTTATTATTTATTTCATGCTCAATACCAATGCTCCACCATGCCGTCAAACTCACAAGAAGACAAAGGAATTGTGCTTGATTATTTTAATGCTCCATGTGCCCAATTTAGAATGTGCTTGCCGTCCATATGCTTTATCATGCCATGAAGAGCTTATCAATTATTTAATTCACCCACATGCTCTTCTTTCCTTTTTCAAGACCATGAATTGTTTATTCTTCCATCAATATTCCACCTTATGTGCCGTCCAAGTGTATATTCCTCAAAAAACAAAACATTATTCAATTGTTCCACTATGCATCACATGTTTTATTTTTTTTAAGGCTCCAATCAATTCACTAAGTATTTTATTCATCCCAAAACCATGCTCATTCCAAAGCCATGCCGTCCCAACCATGCATCCACTTAAGTTTTAAAATTCAAACCTGCAGAAATTAATCAATCCATTAGCTCCTTAATTTAGCACAATGAAATTAGATTTCATTAATTCGGCAGCCTTATAAGACATATTCAAGTGCATTCATGTACTAAAACAAATTAATTGCTTGCATCAATTTGGCTAACCAGGGCAATTTAAAAATACTAAGACTAATTAAATACTTGACAAATTAAAATTATGTAATAGCTTAAAACACATTTACTTAATTAATTAATTTGGGCAGAATTTAATTAACTAATTAAATAAATTTATTCAACTAATTAAAATGCATGAAATAAAATAAATGCAAATCAAACTTAATGAGCTGAAAACAAGCTCAATTTGGGACGTGCACCAAAAGGCACACTAGTTCCTTGGCTTGATCCGGGCTGTAAAGTTGAAAAATGTTGATGTCCCGGGCATGCTCGTATCATCCCCTCCCTCTTCAAGACGATTCGTCCTCGAATCGACCTGTTGGTTGTGCAACAAAACTTCTTGCTCGTCTTTCCTCGATCAAACGGGATGGATGATAATCTCAATACCTGAAAAGAAAATTCAAGAATTAGCAAGAAATGTTTCAAACATACTTGCAACCCGAATATGGACACCATCAAACAAGTAAATCGCATGTGGTCGGGCAGCACCAAATTATCGTACAAAAGAAGTAATGCCTTGTCAAACATTTGCAACAAATTTGAAAAGATCTCAAGGCGTGCATATGATTTACTTGGAATCCAAAAATTATGCTTATCATGTAAATAGTAAATTAAATGATATACATAAGCATCACAAGTAGATAGGTGACAAAATTCACATGGAACACATAATTGAACAACCAAACCTTGCATTGTTCGATATGTGGGCTCTCTCATACACGAATGATAAAAAGTATCATACACAAGAATCCTTTTGTCAACCATTAAAACAAATAGACCATCAATAGGTAATTTAGGACAATTAATCATTACATGATCTAGATGTTTAGCAGAAACAAAGTTAGTAACACAAAGCTTATCGTAATCCGAAGAGAGTAACAACGCATCAACAGTTTCAGAAGACTTACCCTTATACTCAGAAAGGTAAAGATCAGTCTTACCTTGATCGAGTAATACTAACCTTCTCTCCACGGTCAAGTAGTGTAATCGAAGTTTCGCATTCAACTCAACCATTTTCAAATGGAAAGTGAATTTCAAATAGAGCCATAAAAATTGTTTAAGGAACGAACAAAAATTAAAAACAAAGTTGACAAAATTTGTTACCTTATTCAAAAACCAAGTATCGAAACAATAGGAATTTCTCACACATATTTGATGATACTTGTTTTTTTCACAAAACAAATCTAAACAAATTCCCGGTTTCGAGAAATCACACATGTTAGACCAAAAAGAATTATGTATGTTCAAGATCGACTGATCAAAATTCTTAACATATTTTAAAACAAATTTACAAAAACTCAACGATTTTATTTTGGACAACGAATTAATCTCGTAATATCTACAATCAAACAAATTGGGGTTAGAAGAAAAATGATCTTTATACAAAAAATTCGATGGAGATTGAGTTACTTCAGAACACTTCCTTTCCTTACCTTCCTTATCTTTTTCACTCAAATGAAAATGCTTTTCTTCAGGAAGGTACTGAAGTTGGAAATCATCGTGCGATACATTGGACACCTGAAATGAAGAAACAAAAGAAGAATTAGCTGAATAACCACTTTCTTGTTCTTGCTCATCTTGTTCTCGCGCTTCTTTTTCCAACTCCTTTTATTTTTCAACGCTCTCTTTATTCTCACTCTCGATTTTCTTTTCTTTTTCTTCTTTTTCAATTTCTTTTTCTTTTTCTTTTTCTTCTTTTCTTATTTTCTCAAGTTCGTTCCATATTCGCTCGTTTTCTCTCATGATCTTCTCTTGCCTTTCTTTTCTTTTTAGTTCTTTTTCTCTCTTCCTTTCTTTCTGACAAGAAGAGGATACAAAAGAATCAAAATGAGTAAAATTTTGTTCAAGAGAAGAGCTAGCGTTCTTAAAGATATCTCGATGAGTTCTTCAGGGAGAATACTCCATGGACGCTTTCTTGAGAATTCATGAACGAATATACCGATCAACTCGCATGTCTTCTTGGAGGGAATAAGAATCATAATATGTACCACTTTGAGAATAATCTTTCATGGGTGAATACCGTCTCGAACTTCTTGAGGAATAAGAATTTCGATTACAGTCTCTTCTCAAATATTTTGTGAAAGTGTGTCTTCGGGATGATCTTGACTCCGTCCTTCGACTTGAAGAAAGTCGATCTCGTTGGTCTAGTTCCTCGATCCAATCCAAGTTCTTTTCCAACTTGTTTATGGCTCTTCGCACTCCATTCAACAAGTATTGGTAATCATTTGATGAGAACTCTTCTTGAAACATATTTATTGCTGAAAAAAATATATTATAACAAGAGAAATAAACCGACAAAAAAAAAATTAAAATACCTTACCACAAAATCTCACAAGTCACTCACAAAAAAAAAATCACTCACACTCGTGTTTCACTCTTTTTTTTGGGCTTTTTTTTAAAAAAAATGAGTACTCTCGTGCCTTTTTACCGCTCTCTCTCGTCACACAAATCGTACTTCATTTCAAAAGACTTATTGCGGCTTGACGGTTGGCTCCAAAATTGGTACAAGGGAAAATGATGTTACGGGGTGAAGGTCGGCTGAAAAAAAATTTTGGTATAGTGGCGTTGGGGTGAAGAAGGGTGGCTTGAAGATCGGGAAAGAAGTAATGAAACAAAACTTGCAAACTTCAAAAAAAAAAATTTCCACACACTTTTTTTTAAGCTCTCTCTCTTTTTTTTACTTCTCTTTTTTTTGTATTCGTATATTTTTTTATACGAATTTTTTTGAACTTTCTTTTTTTTTGTATCTCTTTTTTTTTTAAACTTACGAACTAACTTCCGGCTTCACGATGGTCGTCGGTAGTCCTCGTTTTGTAGCTCTGATACCAACTGATACGAACCGGCTCAGGGTGAGTCAAAACGTATATGAGTTGCCCAATCGTCTACGAGGAGGGATCAAGCCTTAGGAAGATATT
Source organism: Gossypium bickii (assembly GCA_025503065.1). Lineage (NCBI taxonomy): Eukaryota > Viridiplantae > Streptophyta > Magnoliopsida > Malvales > Malvaceae > Gossypium > Gossypium bickii. The sequence continues at coordinate 24,259,953 of CP106714.1, read as the reverse complement.
CGAAAAATATGGATGAATTTGCGGAAACTTAAGTGAATAAATTAGGTGATGGTTCGATTTGGAGGAAAAAAATAAAAATAAAAATATAGATAAAAGATAATTTTGATGGAAGCGGATAAACGAACTTCAACGAGAAGCGATTCAACACTAAAGAGTGTCACCCTGGGTCCTATAATGTTTAAGGTGAAAAATGGTAATCGAAGATGGAAATGGAAATACGAACTTAACTTAAGAAAGATTCAACACTATATAACAGTGTCACCCCGTTTCTTATATCGTTAAGGTGGATAGGTGAAGATAGGTGGATGAACGCCACACCAAACGAAATTTGGTGATAAGTTCAAACAAGCCGAAGACGCTACAAGCAAAGCTTGATAAGTCTAACGAAACTTGTACAAAACCGAAGAGGAGATAAACTCACTCAAATGAACAAAGGTTCATAAAATTTCATTCATAAAAGTTCTGTATCTTACAAAATGAAATGTGCAAAATATTTATAGGCACTCCCAATGGTAACCGATTCCCCGAAGCTTCCATGTATAAAGAACGTCAAGTGGCTTACTTCTAGCAACCCTCAATTGGTTGTAACGTGTAGTCAACTTGGTGGAGCCTTTGTGATGTAATTGGCCATGCTTGGAGAACTTTAAAAATATGAGCATATGGGAGAATATGCCGTCCAACTAGTGATTCATGAATTGTCAAACCCCATATTCCCAATGTCGGTCAACATGGTTCCCTATTTGGCAATTATCCATGCATAAAATATTCCTTCATCATGCCTCATCCAACTTGCTTATTTTAATTTATTTGTTCACCCATTAGCTCCATTTGGCCGTCCAAGGTAAGTGCATTTCAAAATGACTTGTTTCTTTGTATTATTTAATCTCACATGCTCTCTTTTAACCCCGTGTTGCCGTCCCCTACAATATTCTCCTCAATTAAACACATGTTTTCTTCCATTTGTTTATTCCAACAATCTCCTTAAATAGCTCTTGGTCTTATTATTTATTTCATGCTCAAAACCTATTCTCCACCATGCCGTCAAACTCACAAGAAGACAAAGGAATTGTGCTTGATCATTTTAATGCTCTATGTGCCCAATTTAGAATGTGCTTGCCGTCCATATGCTTTATCATGCCATGAAGAGCCGATCAATTATTTAATTCACCCACATGCTCTTCTTTCCTTTTTCAAGACCATGAATTGTTTATTCTTCCATCAATATTCCACCTTGTGCCGTCCAAGTGTATATTCCCTCAAAACAAAACATTATTCAATTGTTCCACTATGCATCACATGTTTTATTTTTTTTAAGGCTCCAATCAATTCATAAGTATTTTATTCATCCCAAAACCATGCTCATTCTAAAGCCATGCCGTCCCAACCATGCATCCACTTAAGTTTTAAAATTCAAACCTGCAGAAATTAATCAATCCATTAGCTCCTTAATTTAGCACAATGAAATTAGATTTCATTAATTCGGCAGCCTTGTAAGACATATTCAAGTGCATTCATGTACTAAAACAAATTAATTGCTTGCATCAATTTGGCTAACCAGGGCAAATTAAAAATACTAAGACTAATTAAATACTTGACAAATTAAAATTATGTAATAGCTTAAAACACATTTATTTAATTAATTAATTTGGGCAGAATTAAATTAACTAATTAAATAAATTTATTCAACTAATTAAAATGCATGAAATAAAATAAATGCAAATCAAACTTAATGAGCTGAAAACAAGCTCAATTTGGGACGTGCACCAAAAGGCACACTAGTTCCTTGGCTTGATCCGGGCTGTTAAGTTGAAAAACGTTGACGTCCCGGGTGTGCTCGTATCAGGCCCTAAGCCACTCCAGTACAGATTTCCAGGCTCCTGTGCCCGTGCCTACTCCCGCAACTCTTTCGAATACCCGCAACATTGCCTGAGATAAGGCATCATCTCTGGCTGTCTGATCCCGTAACTTTCCCTCCACAGTTGAAGGATCCGACATTTCGTTTCCTGACCCATGGCCAGACCCTATTGGCTCAGACAAGGTCATCCTACCCCTACCACATCCACGCGGCGGACGTCCATGACCCCTTGTACTCATTCTTTCGATTGACGTTTATCTGATTAAGAATTTTATGGATTATTAGTTTTCTTCCACTAGTTAACCTCTAATAGTCTTATGAATAATAGTTTTAAGAGTAGTTCTTTCGAATTCGCATTCACAATACAGTCTCAAGTTTGGATCCTCTAATTATGGGAAACACATACATTCAATCATCAACATACAAATAGCACTTATGAACTTACATTCATCACGCAGGATGTTTTTGTTGTTTCACTACCCAAGGGTATTTTCGTAATTTATCCTACAGGGGTTTTTCGTAATTTTCCAAAATAGGGTTCCCTGGTGATTTTGTGAAATAAGGGTATTTTGGTAATTTTCAAATTTCAGGTGTATTTCGGTAATATTGTGATCCAGGGGTATTTTGGTAATTTTGAAATCAGGGGTACTTTGGTCATTTTACAAATTAGGGGCAATTTGGTAATTTTTATAAGTCAGGGATATTTTGGGAAATTTTTACAAATCAAGGGTATTTTCAAAATTTTACAAAAATAAAGGTTTTTTTTAAAAAAACCAGGGGTGTCTTAGGGAATCTGATTTCAAAAGAATAATGGTAGTGTTCAGGTGTTTGTAAGTTTTTGGTTGTTGTCGTGTGTTGTATGAGTGTTTTTTTTTTTAAACTGAGGGTATATTTGCAAATCTTAGATATCTTGGTAATTTTCAAAATAAGGATATTTTGTCAATTTTGTGAAAATAGGGTGGCTGGTCCCTTTCGGGTTTTAGTTATTGAGTTTGGCCCGTCAACAAATCCTCGTGGCTAGGGTGAACAGTCACTACGCACCAGGTAGGATTCCAGCGAAGAGGAGGTGAGTCTCTAGGATTGCTTAAATACCAAGCTCTCCCCGAATCCACTCCTAGACATGCATATGCCCGTTGCCACACCCTAACTCGACTAAGGTGAACAATCATTACGCACCAGGTAGGATTCTAGTGAAGAGGAGGTGAGTCACTAGGACTGCTTAAATACCAGGCTCTTACGGATCAAATCCTAGACATGCGTATGTCTGTTACCACACCCTAGTCTTGTGGCTCGTTCACGGGTTTTGTTCAGTGAAATTAAGTCTTATGAGATTTTAGGAGTTGTTTTAGCTAGGCCTAAAGTCCATCAAGTTCTAATCTAACTAATCTACGTCCCATAAAGCCCATCAAGCCCACATACTTATAATCACACAGCGAGTCCAGAATACTTACCTGGCGGACTTGGGCCGGAGACGCAGGTGCCAGGCTGAGAAAAACCATCCTGTATAATTTATAAACATGCAAAACCCATCTTTAGAAAACGTTTTGAACCCAAAACCCCCAAAGCTGAGTTTTGAACTTGGCTCTGATACCAATTTGTAACACCCCAAACCCGACCCAAACACTACAACCGGATCTGGTATGTCACTTGAGTGATTTTACAAAACATGTCGCTTTTTGGAAAACAATTACTAGGTTTCATCGTTAATACCGAGAATTTAATAGTTTATTAAGTTATATAAGATATAGAGTTATAAATTGCCGTGGTGAATTTTAAATAAAAACTGAAATCTTGTACATGTCTTAGTTTAATTTTTAAAACATAATTTAAAATGTCTAATAATAAAACCCAACATAAACCCAAAAACATAAACAATAGTCTACTGGCCCATGGCCTTATTACAACGAGATTTTAAACCCATTAAATAAAAATATAAAATAATAAAGTCTTTTTGCTGAATCCAAATGTTCTTTTGCATGGCCACCTTGCTCTCCTCTCCAGCCCGGTCCGACGCGCTAAGTGTCACCTGAAATTGTTAAAATAAAAGGGTAAGTCGCGAGACTCAGTTTGCAACCCTCATGCACCACTAGATTTGGGCCTTAGCCCCACAGAACAGAATAACAGATTAATATATGTATATAACAAAAATTATGCAAGCCCAACCCAAATCCTAGGTTTCCATCCGCTACACGCCACCCTTACCTGCCAATCACACTATTGGGGATTTCTACAACCAACCCACACCGCTACACACCGTCGATGGCAGTCATGCTGCAGTTAGCTACTCATCGTCATGTTGTGACAGAGTCGCCAGGCTGAAATGGCAGAAGCCACTAGAAATAGAGTTATGACAGAGTCACCAAGCTGAAATGGCATTCGCCACTAGAACAGATCACTTCTCTTATCAAATACCCAACCCCAAGCAAAGAATTTGACATACAAAGCATATCGTTTTAATAGGTACAGTCACTGAAGAAGAACAGAAGTTACTAACCTGATGATTAGCCTCTACCCTTTTCGGGTTTTCAGTTGTCATGCCGGGATTTCGGCATTTAACAGAATATAGCATATTTATACATATATCTTAACAATCAATCTAATAGTGTGGAAGTGTAACACCCTGGTTTTAGGGGTTAGATTTGTGGTGCTTAGCTCGGGTGTTGGCACACTTCAGTGTGTGGTTGGGGGAGTTTTAGGGGTCCTGAGAACCCTAGAAGGTGGGGGAATGCCTTAGAAAATTTTTGGTTTTTAGTGTTGAAAGGGGGAGCTTGGCAAAAAGGGGACTTAAGAGAATTATTTGGGAGTTTATGTCACAAGAAAGGAGTTGGTGGAGTGGCAGGATGGGTGCCACTGAGGCCTTGTGTGTATGACGTCATTTGCAGGGGGAAGGGGCTCAGGTTCGATTCGCAAGGGCAGCATTTGGGGCTTTGTTTTTGCGTCATCTTGGTGGGGGTGGATGGACGGTTTGAAAGGCTTAAAAGGTGGAGAAGACTTGGTCATTTTTTTTTGAATTTGGCTAGAAGGTTTGACCCATTCAAACTATTTTGAATGGATGGTGGGAGGAATTTTAGGAGAATTTTAGGGATTATTTTTGGGGTTGGAGCTTGGTTTTTTTAGTATAAATAGGGGAGGGAGGTGCTTGTTTTCATTCATCATTTGCCTTCTCTTCCTTGCCGAATTTTGTTCCCCATTTTCTTGGTTGTCAAAAACTTTTTTCAAAGCTTGTTATTCTTCTTCTCTCACTTTTTCCAAGTGGCCAACCCTTCACTCTTCCTATTTCCCTTCCTTTTCACTTCAAAACCGAAAGTGCACCCTATACCTTTCTTTCTCTTCTCTTTGGCCGAAACCACTGTTCCCTAACCCTTGATTTTATAGATAGCCGAATCTACATCCACCACCCTTTGCCGATTTTCTTTCTCTCAACTTGTTAGCACTTTGGCCGAATGTTAGCATAGATCTCTTCGGGTTCCATTGCTGAGATACTCTGGGGTTTTAGTGGTTAGCCAAGCCTCCTTTTGTTAGCAATCGAAGTTGGTAAGGATATTGTTTTAATAAGTTGTATACTTAGTATTCGTTTAAGCCTAAGGTTTTGATGCTAAAGCCGTTCGTAGGGGAGAGGAGCCTATCGCAGGAAATCTTTCGAGGGTCGGTTAGTCAGCATTAAGGTAGCGTTTTGAGAGTGGACTGTTGTGCTATTAAGGTGCGTAATCAACGCACTAATTCTCGGTATTATGCTTGCTAACGTTTATACATGAGTAAGTTTGTGATATTGAAGTTATCATGATGTATATATAAATATATGATGATATGAGATGTATGCTCCTATTATATGATGATTTGATAAGATGCTTTAACACATGTGCATGGGATTCGGGTCGATCGAGGAAGGAAGGGAGTACACATTGGTGTACGTGGTCTAGTGTTAGCTTCGGGCTACACTAGCGCTTGATGAGTTGCTGTGTGCATCATCAAGGGAGATGTTGGCTTGGTGCCCATCTCGGCGGTTGATTGCTATGTGCATCACCGTAGACAGATTACGATATTTGGATCACTTGGGTTGATCGGTGGCTCAGCCACGGCCTTGAGCAGCGAGATTGCCAAGGTAAGATGTTATGGATCACGATGTGATCGGTGGGAAGTTTTCCACGGCCTTGGGCAGGGAGACTGCTAAGGTTGGTGTTACGATTGGAGTGGGTTGGGCTGAGATGCATATGGGCATGACTTGCTATGTGACTGGTTTGGTATGGGGCCAAGCCCATACGCGGGAAATCTGTGTTTTGATTATGCACTGAGTCAGTGGACTCACTCTTTCATTAACCATTTCAGGTGACGCGTAGTTGGATCGGGTTCGGAGAGGACACATGGTGGCCCATGCAGAAAGAAGAGTTTAAACGTTTTAGGCTTACTTTAAGTACTTTGTTTTAAAATAGAATATGTAATAAGGCCCTTTTGATTTTATTTACTCTGGAAATTATTTAATTATTATTTTAAATTATGTTTGGATTATATTAAATTACTAAGTGGAAACGAATTTATTTTGACAACTTATTCATTCAAAATTAGTCTTATATATTCATTAAAGTTTACTTTCGGGCATTTTATAATATTTAAATAGAATATGTAATTTTAAGATATGGTTGGATTTTTATTGAATTGCTAAGTGAAGGCAAATTATTTCAACAACTTTATTATCCAAATGGGCTTCATATATTCACTAAGGTTGATTCAGACGTTGTATAACATGTAAGTTTTGGTTGTGTTTTCAAAAGAACTTGGTTTCAAAAAGATAGAAAATTTTTCGTGTTTAAATTCTAAGTAAAGAAAAATATTTTCACTAACATAACCAGATTCTTACGTAGTGAATGGGCCGGGTTTGGGGATGTTACTGATTTGGTATCGAGAGCCTTGTTCAAAACTCACCTTTGAGGGTTTTGGGCCCAAACAGCTTTCAAATGGGTTTTTGGAATGTGGGCTTTTATAAAAGGTTTTGTGTTATTCGCATGGCACTGTGTCTCTCCTACCCAAGTCCACTGTAAGTGCTTGGACTTTTAAATTGTTTTGTTTTGTTTGTATGAATTAATTTGGGCTTAGTTGGGCTCGTAGATTAGAAAGTTAGGACTATTGGACCCTAGGACTAGACTACTCAAACATGTGCATAAAACTTAAATCTCTTAAACAAACTTGTGAAGTAAGTCGCCGAGTTAAGGTGTGGTAACCCACAGACGCATGTCTAGGAGTGGAACCGAAAGAGCACAGGTATTTAAGCGAAAGTGTGACTCACCCTCCTCTTCACAGTATCCTACAGTGCGTAGCTTTGGTTCACCATAACCAGGAGGACTTGTTCATAGGCTAAACCGATTAATAAAACCCGAAAGGGATGTGGCCTGATTGTTTTAAAATCCCCTGTTTTAAAATTTTCAAACTTACCCCTTTGACTTGCAAACCCTAAATCTGATTTTGAAAAACATTTTCCGATTTACAAAATTACCAAAATGCCCCAGTTGATAAAAATTACCAAAACGCCTCAGATTGCAAAATTATTGTACTACCCTCAAATTTTGATAAAATGCTCTTTACTTTGCAAAATACTAAAATCCGAGTTTTCAAAATATTAGGATACTCTAATTTGTGGAAATTTACGAAAATACCCCTGGTTGACAAAATTACTGAAATGCCCTTGGTTTCGAAATTTTCAAATTTCTCTTAACTTCTACTGAAATATTCCTACTTTACTAAATATCAGAAAATTATATTTTTGTAAAATGTTGTGATATCTCAATTTTGAGAATTTACTGAAAATGCCACGATTTCCAAAATTACAAAAATAACTCTGTTTTTACAAAATTTGGCAACACACTTTGTTTGAAAAACAAAATTTTCAAGACGACCCCTGAGATTTTGTAAATTTTGAAGTTGGAAAAACTATTTTTTCAAAAAAAAATTGACCCTGAGTTATTACCGAAATACCCCTCTTTAGGAAAAATGACGGAATTACCCCCGGGTAGGAAGGAAACTTGATTGCTCGAAAGAACTACTCTCAAAACTTCATTGCATAAAATTGCTAGTGGATAAAACAAAGAAACAAGAATTTCTAACGCATAAAACTTTCTAAACAGACTAAATCGGGCGCTTAGATATGAGTTCTGCGGGCGCGCGATCACGCAATACTCGTGGGCGTGGTAGAGCGGGATGTCGATGTCGAACCGGTTGGGTCACGCCATGGGTCGAGAGCGATGCGATGCGCCACCACCACCGTTGAGGTTGAACAGCAGGATCGACCGGAGGAGACGACGTGAGTGTCACAAGTCGCTTCCGCGGGTACTCGAGCGAGTGGCAGGAGCCAATGTGGGCAATAGGAATCGGAAGTCGGTACCCGAGAGACTTAGGGCGAATGGAGCCGAGGTTTTCGTGAGGAGTGTCCGGGTAGCTCGAATGTGGCGTAGTAATCGGGCCGGAGGCGCGTGGAGAGGATTATGGATGATCTCGACTTAACTGCTGAGGAAAAGCTTAAGGGAGTTGTTTCGTTGCTACGGGATGAAGCCTACCAGTGGTGGCTCACCGTTAAAGAAAGTGCCCCTGCGGATCGAGTGGATTGGGGTTACTTTAAGATCAAGTTTGAAGGGAAGTATGTCGGAGCGAGCTATATAGACGCTCAGAGGAAGGCGTTCCTCAACCTGGTGCAAGGTGACAAGCCAATAGCGGAGTACGAAGCTGAGTTTTTGCGTTTGAGTCGGTATGCTCGAGGTATCGTGGCCTCTGATTATGAGAGATGCGTCAGATTTGAAGATGGTCTGCGGGATGAGCTGCGAGTTTTGATTGCTCCGCATCAGGAAAGAGACTTCGCAGTTTTAGTGGAGAAAGCTCGAATAGCTGAGGAGGTCAAGAAGGCTGAGAGGCACAATAGGGAAAGGAACCGTGATAAGAGAAGTGTTGGATCGCCAGAGGTGGTTGAGAGGGTTCAGAAAAGACCGAGGGTTGAGACTCCTGTTCATATTGCTAAGCCAGCCACCGAAAATCGAGATCGTCCGTGTGCTCGGTGTGGAAGGTACCATGTTGGTGAGTGCTGGAATCGGGTTCGAGAATGCTTTCGATGCAAGTCCAAGACTCATCTGATTAGGGATTGTCCCCAGGATCCGAATAGGACTCGGATTGTGGGTCAAGGTTATGTGCAACCAGGCAGAGGTGGTCAGCAGGCGTCGAGAGGTCGTGGTCCGAACCATGGAGGAAATGGTTCCGGCCGAGGTCGAGGTTGTGGAGCAGTAGACCGCGGTAATGGTGGCACTGAGGCAAGGCAGCCAGGACTGGTTTATGCAGTTCGTCGGAGAGAGGATAATGATGTGCCGGATGTGTCAGTTGGTAAGTTCCTTAAGTCTGGAATATTCTCTGTTGCTTTGTTCAGTTGGGTGGCTGTTTGTTTTGTTGCTTGTAAAGTATGGGGACTTTGAGTATGAACGTAGAATCTTTGCCTAGATATATGTTAGCTCTTTAAGATCAGAGTGCGCAGCCATAACATAGTGGGAGGATTTGGACTGTTAGTCTAGACAAGTAATTTCGAGGACGAAATTATTTTAAGGAGGGTAGGATTGTAACACCCTGGTTTTAGGGGTTAGATTTGTGGTGCTTAGCTCGGGTCTTGGCACACTTCAGTGTGTGGTTGGGGGAGTTTTAGGGGTCCTGAGAACCCTAGAAGGTGGGGGAATGCCTTAGAAAATTTTTGGTTTTTAGTGTTGAAAGGGGGAGCTTGGCAAAAAGGGGACTTAAGAGAATTATTTGGGAGTTTATGTCACAAGAAAGGAGTTGGTGGAGTGGCAGGATGGGCGCCACTGAGGCCTTGTGTGTATGACGCCATTTGCAGGGGGAAGGGGCTCAGGTTCGATTCGCAAGGGCAGCATTTGGGGCTTTGTTTTTGCGTCATCTTGGTGGGGGTGGATGGACGGTTTGAAAGGCTTAAAAGGTGGAGAAGACTTGGTCATTTTTTTTTGAATTTGGCTAGAAGGTTTGACCCATTCAAACTATTTTGAATGGATGGTGGGGAGGAATTTTAGGAGAATTTTAGGGATTATTTTTGGGGGGTTGGAGCTTGGTTTTTTTAGTATAAATAGGGGGGAGGGAGGTGCTTGTTTTCATTCATCATTTGCCTTCTCTTCCTTGCCGAATTTTGTTCCCCATTTTCTTGGTTGCTGAAACTTTTTTTCAAAGCTTGTTATTCTTCTTCTCTCACTTTTTCCAAGTGGCCGAACCCTTCACTCTTCCTATTTCCCTTCCTTTTCACTTCAAAACCGAAAGTGCACCCTATACCTTTCTTTCTCTTCTCTTTGGCCGAAACCACTGTTCCCTAACCCTTGATTTTATAGATAGCCGAATCTACATCCACCACCCTTTGCCGATTTTCTTTCTCTCAACTTGTTAGCACTTTGGCGAATGTTAGCATAGATCTCTTCTGGTTCCATTGCTTTGAGAGATACTCTGGGGTTTTAGTGGTTAGCCAAGCCTCCTTTTGTTAGCAATCGAAGTTGGTAAGGATATTGTTTTAATAAGTTGTATACTTAGTATTCGTTTTTAGCCTAAGGTTTTGATGCTAAAGCCGTTTCGTAGGGAGAGAGAGCCTATCGCAGGGAAATCTTTTGAGGGTCGGTTAGTCAAAGATTAAGGTAGCGTTTTGAGAGTGGATCACAGTGCTATTAAGGTGCGTAATCAACGCACTAATTCTCGGTATTATGCTTGCTAACGTTTATACATGAGTAAGTTTGTGATATTGAAGTTATCATGATGTATATATAAATATATGATGATATGAGATGTATGCTCCTATTATATGATGATTTGATAAGATGCTTTAACACATGTGCATGGGATTCGGGTCGATCGAGGAAGGAAGGGAGTACACATTGGTGTACGTGGTCTAGTGTTAGCTTCGGGCTACACTAGCGCTTGATGAGTTGCTGTGTGCATCATCAAGGGAGATGTTGGCTTGGTGCCCATCTCGGCGGTTGATTGCTATGTGCATCACCGTAGACAGATTACGATATTTGGATCACTTGGGTTGATCGGTGGCTCACGACCACGGCCTTGAGCAGCAATGAGATTGCCAAGGTAAGATGTTATGGATCACGATGTGATCGGTGGGAAGTTTTCCACGGCCTTGGGCAGGGAGACTGCTAAGGTTGGTGTTACGATTGGAGTGGGTTGGGCTGAGATGCATATGGGCATGACTTGCTATGTGACTGGTTTGGTATGGGGCCAAGCCCATACGCGGGAAATCTGTGTTTTGATTATGCACTGAGTCAGTGGACTCACTCTTTCATTAACCATTTCGGTGTGACGCGTAGTTGGATCGGGTTCGGAGAGGACACATGGTGGCCCATGCGAGAAAGAAGAGTTTAAACGTTTTAGGCTTACTTTAAGTACTTTGTTTTAAAATAGAATATGTAATAAGGCCCTTTTGATTTTATTTACTCTGGAAATTATTTAATTATTATTTTAAATTATGTTTGGATTATATTAAATTACTAAGTGGAAACGAATTTATTTTGACAACTTATTCATTCAAAATTAGTCTTATATATTCATTAAAGTTTACTTTCGGGCATTTTATAATATTTAAATAGAATATGTAATTTTAAGATATGGTTGGATTTTTATTGAATTGCTAAGTGAAGGCAAATTATTTCAACAACTTTATTATCCAAATGGGCTTCATATATTCACTAAGGTTGATTCAGACGTTGTATAACATGTAAGTTTTGGTTGTGTTTTCAAAAGAACTTGGTTTCAAAAAGATAGAAAATTTTTCGTGTTTAAATTCTAAGTAAAGAAAAATATTTTCACTAACATAACCAGATTCGGTCGTAGTGAATGGGCCGGGTTTGGGGATGTTACAGGAAGGTTACACATCTGATTAATGCCGATACCCTTGCTAAACCGATCTACAACTTTGCTCGAAAAGCTGGAAAGATGTAAAAATAGGGCCTCTCCTATAATCGGCCATGGTTAGTGTTCTACCCGATTTTACACACTAAAATCAATAGATTTCCTTACCTTGAAATCCCAAAAAGACCACGATTCGAGTATTACTAAACTTATGACCTAGAGATCTACGCGATTGACTCCTCTTCAGATCCCAGAATACCAAAAATAAGAGAGAAATAAGAGATTAGTTTCTAAATAGCCATTCGGCTAGGGACTTTGAAAAGCCAAAAAAAACATTGAAATCCCGAAATCGACACTTACCTATTGTTTCCTTCAAATTCGACACAAGCAGACTCCACTGAAGAAAATTTGGCAACTTCAGGAGATCTGATCTTAGTGATTTCGGCTTTTAGAAGAACAAAGAATGGGAAAAATATAAGCAAGGAGTGGATAGAGAGATTCAGCTAGGAGAAAAGAGAAAAAGAATTGTGGGGTTTCGATAATTGAGATCTAAGAAGTTTTGATTTCTGTCAGAAAAAGAAAAGAGAAAAGAGCAAGAATGGAGTAGGAATTTCGGCAGAGAAAAGAGAAGAATGATGAGAACTTGCTAGCAATTTCGGCACATACACCTTAAGCCAAAACCGAATGCCCCTTTCTTTTCAAATTCTTCAAAGTTTCGGCTAGCATTAAACACTTAAAGATGGCTCCTATCTTTGATCTATTATCTCCTCAAAAATAGCCTTTATCTGCTTATTATCCACACAATAAAATCCCTAAAATTTAGCCTTGTGCCGTCCCTTCTTGCTCATTTAAGTGCCAAATTTTAGCCCTAAAACTTGGGCTTCAAGCAACCCCAATTTGGGCCCTCCTCATGCACAAGTGATGCCAACTCCTCTTCCTCCTAGTGGCACCATTTTTCTTTGTGCCACAAGCCCAATATGCCAATTAAACCACTAAAACTTTATTTTAAACCCAAGTATGTCTAAATAGAATATTTAATCTAGGCCTCAGCTCCAAACCTGAGCCTCCATTTTGTACCTCAAATTCTCATATTAATATTTTAAGCATGCACTACACAAAAATGCACAAGCCCATAAATTCAGGATGTTACAGTTTTTCATCCCTATACAAGTCCATACAAGCCATTTATTTTTCATTTTAGTCCCTCAACTATTTATTTTTACAATTTAATCCATAATACTCAATTTCATCAAAATTTCCAATTCAAAACATGTTGATTTCAAACATATACTTAATATTCTACCATCAAACATAACAAAACATAAACACTCATCAATGGCCGAATCATCAACATACCTCAAACTCAAAAAATTCAACATGGGTTGGATAGTATTCGAAGCAAAGAACTCAAAAACGTAAAAATTATCAAAAATAGAGCTCAATTACTAACCTTAATATGACATGCAATGGCCGAATGGTTGGAAGCTTAAGTTTCCTCTTCTTTCTTTTAGTTTTGGTGAAGATGATAATGAAAAAGGATGAAATAAACATGTTTCTTTTATTTAATAATATTAATACATATTATATCATGCCATTTATCATATAATAATATATTTATAACATAATTTAACATAAAATTAAGGTCACATGCCATCCACTACCATATAAAATGGTAAATTTGCAACTTAAGTGCTCTTACAAAAGAAGTCAAAGCAATTTAACCACTTAATTTAATAATTGGCTACTTTTACCACTTATGTGATTTAGTCCTTTTTCCAAAATTAAACACCCAAATAGATAAATTAATCTACGATATTTTAACACATGCTCAAACATATAACATAGATATCAGATATAATATTAAAATATTTTTCTAACTCAGATTTATGGTCCCGAAACCACCGTTCTGATTAGGGTCATAATTGGGTTGTTACAGGTTGATCAATTCAAACTCTCCAAGCTTCTCTCCTCCATCCATTTGAAAACCTTTCACTCATTCAACAACCAGCTAGGTAGAGTCCCAGCCGAATGCCACCTCCTCCCCACCTTGAGCCCAAAAATTAAACTCCATAGTGCAGCAGATGGGATTCGAACCTTTCTTCCCTTGCTTTCCTTGTGACGCCAACTCCACTAGGCCACTCTGCTTCCTTTTGTTAACACAACACCAACTTTTATACTTAAGTCCTGCCTCCACTAGCTCACCCTCACAAAGTGCCCTAAAACCAAAATTTCTCCAGTGCCCAGGCTCAACCCCGAGCCTTCCCAAGACCCCCGAACATACCCGAATGACAAGCACAGCTAGCCAAACGCATGAAATAACGCAAAATACAGAACCCCAAATTTTAAGATGTTACAACAAGTCCTTGCGGCTAAAGTGAATGGACACTATGCACTAGGTAGGATTCTAGAGAAGAGGAGGTGGGCCACTAGGACCGCTTCAGTTCCAAGCTCTCCCTAGGTCCAATCCTAGACATGCATATGTCCGTTGCCACACTCTAACCCAGCGACTTTGCACGGGCATGTTTAATTATTAGATTAAGTCTTATGCAGTTTAAGAGTTGTTCAGAACTAGTCCTAAAGTCCATTAAAACCTAGCATACTAGTCTACGTCCCCATAAAGCCCATTAAGCCCAAATCACATCCTTATAGCCCATTGGGCCCAAATCTAATCCATATGGCCTTTAGGCCCAAAATAATTCCAGATCATGTAACATGCATGACTAACTCAATTCGTATAACCAACCAACAATTACATCAAACTTAACCTTAGGGCCCACCGGGCCCATTTAGCCACTTTCGGCTTTTCGGCATTGTCGATATCGTGTGTGTGTAATGTTTGTACACACCTGGTTATTGCGACATGCTATACTATCCTTAGCCTTGAACCTGCAACCAACCAACCTTCAATCAATCACAAAATCAAAACATTTACCAAAAGCCAAAGCCTTACGTTACCTTATCGTGTGCCACCGAGTTCTAATAGCCCTTCCTTAGCTACTAATCAGGAGTATCCCTAGATCTGCACTCACACATACACCATCAAAATCCAAGTCACTTATAATCTGCACAAGTCACCCCACACATTCGGCCATTCACTTAAACCACAATCTAGTTCAGTACACATACCATTGCTAACGATCCTACCATGCTTGCGATGTTTGAACCTTATCCTTGTTATCACAGAGTTAATGAAAGAACAGTTAGACAGCCTTTCGGCTTTTAGCAAAATGTACAAAAGAGGTTAACCGAATACTTACCAAATCCCCTTTTGATTCTGCGGCCTAGATAGCTATTAACTAGATCCAGCTTTCAACCTTGATTGATAGTAGATAATAATCGATCTGTGATGGGGGAAAACAACAAGTGTTTGGCATAAATAGGAATTTCGGCAAGGAAAAAGATGGTGGTAATTCGGCGATAGAAGAGTTTGGCTATGAGAGAATTTGGCAAAAAGAGATTCGGCTATAGGAGATTTTAGCAATGGGAGAATTTGGCAAAAATAGATTCAGCTATAGGAGATTTAGGCAATGGGAAAATTTGGCAAAAAGAGATTCGGCTATATGAGATTTTGGCAATGGGAGAATTCGGCAAAAAGAGATTCGGCTATAGGAGATTTCGGCAATGGAGAATTTGGCTATGGGAGGAACCGATCGAGGGAAGAAAAGAAAGAGAAAGAATAATGGCAACTCAAAGAACCCTTCACAGGATTCAGCACTCTCCTTTTATAGCCACAAGCCGAAAATGCCTTCCCCTAGAGTCCCATCCGACACCACCTCATCCACACTCCTCATCTCCTACCTTTTCTCCCTGATAACTCCTTAATCTCATCCGAAATTTCCTACACTATCAGTTCACAAGACCACTCAAACACTCCAACGCAAGAGTTCAAATTCAACACAACTCCGACCGTCTACTCTGTAAAATAAACACTCCACAAAATACCACTCCTAGGCCTCGAACCTTGGACCTCTTCAGCTAACAATCACTCCACCTTATAGCTCCCTAAGTGACGCCACTTGCCACTGGACCACAACCCCATTTGTGTCCTATTTTCCCCTTAATCTGTTTAAGAGTCCTAATGCCTAAGACTAGGGTCCACTAAGGGAAAAATTAAATTTTTCCCTATGGTCCTCCCTAGCTCTAAGACTTCAAATAATCCCGATACTACCATAAAATTAATATTCTAAGTGCTACTCATACGTACCAACTTTAGTGCACAGTAATTTAGAGTTTTGGATTTTAGGGTGTTACAACTTGGTTAGTGCCGTTCTCTTGTTCTCAAAAATTTTAAACGCTCCCATGCCCAAGGCCCAATAGGCCCAATACTACTAGGCCCAAATTCGGGGCATTACATTCCTGTATCACTCCATCACATAACTTTAGCCCGTTTTCCATACTTATCATAAACTTTAATTCTTGACCCCTTTGAACCACTTGGAATATCGAAGGATACTTGGGAATTGTCATACACGTAGTGAGATGCCAAAGCCATATCCCAGATTTAGTCTTATACAGGATCTCATATCGATGCCGATGCCATATCCCAGATATGGTCTTACACGAGATCGTATGTTGATGCCATGTCCCAGACATAGTCTTACACGAAATCACTGTTTGATGCCTATGTCATATCCTAGATATGGTCTTACATGGGATCTCAATTTGGTGTCGAGGCCATATCCTAGATACGGTCTTATACGGGACCTTATTAATCTAATGTCGTAACAAGGGCATCCTTTCTATTCCTAAGGTTCAACTGGGACTTCGATATAATAAAACTTCATCATATTTTTCATCGAGACCTCATTAACCAATTTCATAAAAAGAATATACATTTCATGTAATATCAAGCATTTAAATATATAATAACATGTTGATTTATTACACACCAACTTACCTCGGTACCAAAATATAGATAGTTGTTCAATTTAGTCCACCACCTTATTCTTTCCTTGGTTTATGTCCGGACTTTGTGTTTCTTGATCTATAACAACTAATTTAACTTATTTAATTATCACATTGACTAAAACAGCCCATGAATCATACTTTGGCAAAAATTATAATTTTTCACTTATTTAATTATCGCATTGACTAAAACATCCCAGGAATCATACTTTGGAAAAATTACAATTTTACCCCTAAACTTTCACATATTTGCAAAATGGTCCCTAGGCTCGTATGATGAAATATGTTCATTTTTCTCACACCCAAGCCTAGCCGATTCATAATCTCTCTTATAGCAGCCCAATAATTTAACTATTTTACATTTTATACACATTATTTCATCTTTTGCAAATAAGTCCTTTTTATCAATTTCACCAAAAAGCACCTAGCAAAACTTGTTTATCACACTTCAAACTTTCATAGTCTACCACTAGACATCAAAATACATGCATGTCACCCATGGGTAAAATTTTAAACACAAACTCTAGCTCAAAATAGTGGTAGAAATAGCTAGATCGAGCTATGAGGATTTCAAAAATACGAAGAACATCAAAAACGGGGCTAGTAGGTACTTACAATCAAGCTTAAAAGTGAAACAAAGCCCCAGCTATGGCTCCTTTCAAATTTCGACTATGGAGGATGAAGATGGACACCAATTTTGACTTCTTTTTCCCTTTTTATTAATTTATTAACCAAATGACCGAAATGCCCTTAAGGCCCTTCCTTGAGATTTTTCCCTTCCATGTCCATTTTTTCCATCATGAGATATAATGGTCTAATTACTAGATAAAGATCTCTAATAAATTTTCTAATGCTATCTCATATTTAAAAATTCTAGAATCTCATATTTTTCAATTTTTGCAATTTAGTCTTAAAAGATAAATTGATCACTAAATCATAAAATTTCTTCATGAAATTTTCACACAACCATGCAAACATGTCATAGACCTCATAAAAACCACAAAACATATATTTCTACTTTGGATTTGTGGTCTCGTAACCACTATTCTGACTAGGCCCTAAATCAGGCTGTTACAAGTTTAATATATTTTAATCACCACTTCTCAACTATATTGTGTTTTTATTTTTCAAATTGTTAATATAAATTTACAAATTAAGTGACTTAGCACAAATACAATCCCTGTGGAGACGTTAACTCGATACTTACTTATTACTTGATAACGACTATGTACACTTGCACAAACCTACGCGTTGCAACCATTCACCCGAGAAACCATTTGTGATTTTTATGATGCTCCTTATTATGAAACTAACTTTTTAGAAAAATATTAATTTAGACAAATTTGAGGACATAAACATGAAAAGCATTGTAAAATATTTAACTAGGAATCATAGTGAATGGAAACTCCAACTAGATACATGACTTTTGACCAATTTCAATCAAGCAATCAAGTTTCCAGTCGCTAAGATGTGGATGTAATTTATTAGTACTAGGATAGCACCTACACTAAATGTCTCTAATGTAAATAATTTTTGAGCTATCTTGTTGTATGGCATCTTACAGAAGAAACAAGTATGCATAGGGGAATAGAACCATCAAAATATGAAGCGATGCGTGAATGGCCAGAATGTTGGGATTTTCTTTCCTTACCTAGTAACGGCACTTTACAAAAGTTTAGAGGTTCCACAAGAGGAGAACGAGCAATTCATGTTGAAACACCCCATACCCGGCCCACGAGCCTGGACCAGATTTGGTATGTTCCTCGAAGTAAACCGGTTAAAAATTCTTTTATTACTTTGGAAAACTGTATGTTTTGAAGAAAGTTTGTTGGTGGGTTGGGCTCGAGTTGAAAACAAATTTATTTTATATTGAAACCCATTTAATTTCAAGTGACAAAATATTTAAAGTTTATTTTAAATTAAACTGACTTAATCTCCAATAAATAAAATTACATAACATAGTAAATAAAACAGAAAATAACATGGTTCACTATGGCTTTATTACCTCAAATAAAAACCCAAAATGAAATTTAAAATACTTAGAAAAATAAGGGGTCCACATAATAATTTCCTTGCTGGGCATGGCCATCACTAAGCTCCTGCCGACCCGGTCCATTACTGATCATCACCTGAAAAATGTTCCCACAACGGGGTGAGTCAACAGACTCAATGTGTAACACAATACTAAGTCTTAACAAATTTAGGCATTTCATAACATACATATTCATATATCATTAAATTAAAAATGATGCAACTCGAACCCAAAACCTAGTTAGCCATCTGCTACACATCACCCGTACCAACCTGTACACCGTGGGGACTACTAAGTCAACCCTCCATCCGCTACACACCATCGGCGCGATCCCGCAATGACGGCGTGCTCATCGCCTCTTATAAATATTCGTGGCATAGCCACCAGATTAAATAATTGTGACCGAAGTCACCATATTCAGATATCGTGGTCTTAGGTCACCACATTCAGATATCGTGGTCTTAGGTCACCACATTCACTTCCCCTT
Organism: Gossypium bickii; assembly: GCA_025503065.1. Lineage (NCBI taxonomy): Eukaryota > Viridiplantae > Streptophyta > Magnoliopsida > Malvales > Malvaceae > Gossypium > Gossypium bickii. The sequence continues at coordinate 24,240,804 of CP106714.1, read as the reverse complement.
TTTCAATAACCCAGATGCCCCATACCATACATATTATGCATTAACATGCCTAATTTCACATTCTTATCACTGTTCACATATGAGTCATAACATATATTCATATTCCTAGTATGAGTAGGAAACGTACCTGAGTACTTTTAACCACTATATGGTACCTTAGCCATGTTCACATTCTTATACATACTTATATTAAATATTGCCATAAATCGTATTAAAAGATAGTGTGGGGTACACACCTGATATACTTAGCAATTCACTTCAAATCCCGAAAATCTGATCTCACTGCTTTATATCTTTAATGCCTATATTCGGCCAACACTAGGAATATTTAATAAAAAGCCATTCGGCCATAAATCCAAATCCTATTAGGATTGTTGTAACTCAAAACTTACCTTGGTGCCGATTTATGTCTAATCAAATGTCGAAAACTTTGTATCCTTTTTTCTTGGAATCGGCAATCACTAGATTAGTTGAATAGATTAGATTCGGCTTTTGAATGATTAATGAACACATATTTACCAAACATGGCCTTGGTCGAATGCTATAGACACTTACCTTGTAGATTTTAAATCCCAAAACTCACCGAATAACTAGGGAACACGCGGCCTATGGTGTACCTTCGGGAAAAGAACTTCTCCTTCCTTGTAGTCGACACTTAGTAAATCCCGAAAGATCTCTTCAAAGTTTCGACAACAAGATATTAATGTGGTTAGTCCTAGATTTCGGCAAATCTTAAAAGAAAAAAGGATGAAACCGAATGAGATCTTACCCTTACTTTAGAAATCGGCAATCCTTGCTTGAACCTTTAACAATATTCAGCTATGTAGGCTAGAAGGATCTTGATTTCGGCTTTTTTATTGGTATAAAGAAAGAAAAGAGAAAGAAGAATAAAGATGGAGGATTCGGCTAGAGCACAAGGTATTTCGGCTTGGCAAAAATAAAAGAGAAGAGAGGAGTTATTTGCTAGAAAGAATTCGGCAAAGAGAGAGTTGAAAGAAAGAATGAATGGCCCTCTTTTCCTTTAGTAGCCAAAATTACTAACTTAGAATCCCTTACTTGGCCATCACTCTTCTATTTTGATAGCTTTATCTCTTTAATTATCACCTAAAATAAAGATAATGCAGCAACTATCCTTACTTAGCCGAAATTATTAAACTCAAAGTCCCTTACTTGGCCATCACTTCTCCCTTATTTTCCTAATTAAAGAATAATTCCTCATTTATCATCTTTTATCCTTAAATAAAATAAAAAGGATAACACTCCTAAAATTTAGCCATGTGCCGTCCCCCTATTCCCTCTTATTGACGCCACTTAGCAAAATAAAGGCTTTAAAATTTTACTCTTCACGGGACTTGAACACAAGTCCTTCCCCCTAGCATGTGGCGTCATTTCCAGAGCTCTAAGTGGTGCCTCCAAGCCACTTTTCCAAGCTCATTTGTGTGTCATGTTTTGCATACAACTCCTCTTAAGACCACCTTGCTTCATGTCCCCCTTTTAAACTTTAAACTTATCATTTCTAAAGCATTTCCTTACATTTCCAAGACATTTCCATACATTTCCAAGACAAGACATTTCCTTACATTTCGAAGTCATTTCCTTACATTTCCAATACAAGACATTTCCTTACATTTCCAAGTCATTTCCTTACATTTCCAAGACAAGACATTTCCTTACATTTCCAAGTCATTTCCTTACATTTCTAAGACAAGACATTTCCTTACATTTCCAAGATTCTAAAAATGCACACATCACATCCATAACACATAAGACATACTAATGCATAGGCTATAATCCAGGATGTTACAGTTCTACCCCCCTTAAAAATAATTTTGTCCTCGAAATTACTTGGCTAACTGCATTCCTACTCACCACACTACGCTTATGCTGCGCACTTTGATCTTAATAACACTATCATACTTCCTAGGCATAATCTCTAAGTTCACGTCCCCTAGAACTCATTTCTAACGCCGCGATTTAATCTGATTAAAAAGTTTTATGCATCAGAATTTTGTTCCACTTATTAACCGCGAACAATTTTATGAAATAAAGATATTTAGAAGTAGTTCTTTCGATCACACAAAGTTTCAGTTCAAGTTCACTACTCTAATTCAGAGAATCACATTCATCCAAACATTCATTCAGTAACATCCATCACACACATTCATTATTTCTATAGTTTTGTCTATTCCTACCCCAGGGGTATTTTCGTAATTTGCCTTACAGGGGTATTTTCGTAATTTTTAAAATATGGTTCCTTGGTGATTTTGTCAATAAGGGTATTTTGGTAATTTTGCATTCCTGAGGGTATTTTTGGAAATTTTTAAATTCGGGGTACTTCGGTAATTTTGTAACTCGAGGGTATTTCGGTAATAAACCAGGGTAATTTGTAAAGTTTAATAATTCAGGGGTATTTCAAAATTTGCAAAACTTGGGGGTTCTTTTTGAGAATTTGTTTTCCAAAACAGTGATGTTGCAAAAATTTTGGAAATTAGGGTCATTTTGGTAATTTGCAAGTTAAGGGCAATTTCATAACTTTCCAAAATCAAGGTATTTTGATATTTTGCAAATTAGGGTTTTTGGACTTGTCGTAAAGTAAAGAAATTTTGATAAAACTATGAGTAGTTTGGACATTTTATAAACCAAGGGCATTTTTGTAATTTCACAACCAGGGATATTTTGGTAATTTTTTATAAATCGAAAATTTTTCAGAAAAATAGTTCTCACAAATTAAAAGGGTAATTTTAAGAGTTTTAAAACTAGGGTTTTTATAAAAATACGGCTAGTTCCCTTTCGGGTTTTAGTTATTGCGTTTAGCCTGTGGCTGAGTCCTCTTCGTTAGGGTGAACCGTAGCTACGGATCAGGTAGGATTCCTGCGAAGAGGAGGTGAGTCACTAGGACTGCTTAAGTACCAGGCTCTTCCGGATCCAATCCTAGACATGCGCACCATGGTTGCCACACCCTAATTTGGCGACTTAGCCATAGCTTTGTTTAATTAGGCATTAAGTCTTATGTAATAGTTGTGGAAAACTAGTCTTAGGGTTCAAGTACCTATCATACTATTTCTACGTTCCATTCCTACCCTTCCACAGATCATACCATAAATCACACAATGGATAGAGGTACTTACCTGGTGGACTGTGGGTCGGAGACTTAGGTGCCATGCTAGAAAACCTGCTTATTTCATAAAATATTTTCATTAAAACTTACTTGGGCTCGATTTGAAAACGTTTTGGGCCTTAAACCCAAGGCTGAGAGTTTGAAACAGGCTTTGATACCAAATTGAAACACCCCATACCCGACCCACGAGCCTGGACCGGATCTGGTATGTTCCTCGAAGTAAACCGGTTAAAAATTCTTTTATTACTTTGGAAAACTGTGTGTTTTGAAGAAAGTTTGTTGGTGGGTTGGGCTCGAGTTGAAAACAAATTTATTTTATATTGAAACCCATTTAATTTCAAGTGATAAAATATTTAAAGTTTATTTTAAATTAAACTGACTTAATCTCCAATAAATAAAATTACGTAACATAGTAAATAAACCAGAAAATAACATGGTTCACTATGGCTTTATTACCTCAAATAAAAACCCAAAATGAAATTTAAAATACTTAGAAAAATAAGGGGTCCACATAATAATTTCCTTGCTTGGGCATGGCCACCACTAAGCTCCCGCCGCCACCCAGGTCCATTACCGATCATCACCAAAAAATGTTCCCACAACGGGGTGAGTCAACAGACTCAATGTGTAACACAATACTAAGTCTTAACAAATTTAGGCATTTCATAACATACATATTCATATATCATTAAATTAAAAATGATGCAACCCGAACAGAAAACCTAGTTAGCCATCCGCTACACATCACCCGTACCAACCTGCACACCGTGGGGACTACTACTAAGTCAACCCTCCATCCGCTTACACACCATCGGCGCCGCCATTGCGATCGACGTGCTCATCGCCTTTATAAATATTCGTGGCATAGCCACCAGATTAAATAATTGTGACCGAAGTCACCATATTCAGATATCGTGGTCTTAGGTCACCACATTCAGATATCGTGGTCTTAGGTCACCATATTCAGATATCGTGGTCTTAGGTCACCACATTCAGATATCGTGGTCTTAGGTCACCACATTCGCTTCCCCTTTTTCAATAACCCATATGCCCCATATCATACATATTATGCATTACCATGCCTAATTTCACATTCTTATCACTGTTCACATATGAGTCATAACATATATTCATATTCCTAGTAGGAGTAGGAAACGTACCTGAGTACTTTGTACCACAATATGGTACCTTAGCCATGTTCACATTCTTATACATACTTATATTAAATATTGCCATAAATCTTATTGAAAGATAGTGTGGGGTACACACCTGATATACTTAGCAATTCACTTCAAATCCCGAAAATCTGATCTCACTGCTTTAGATCTTTAATGCCTATATTCGGCCAACACTAGGAATATTTAATAAAAAGCCATTCGGCCATAAATCCAAATCCTATTAGGATTGTTGTAACTCAAAACTTACCTTGGTGTCGATTGATGTCTAATCAAATGCCGGAAACTTTGTATCCTTCTTTCTTGAAATCGGCAATCACTAGATTACTTGAATAGATTAGTTTCGGCTTTTGAATGATTAATGAACACATATATTTACCAAACATGGCCTTGGCCGAATGCTATAGACACTTACCTTGTGGATTTTAAATCCCAAAACTCACCGAATAACTAGGGAACACACGGCCTATGGGGTACCTTCGGGAGAAGAACTTCTCCTTCCTTGTAGTCAACACTTAGTAAATCCCGAAAGATCTCTTCAAAGTTTCGACAACAAGATATTAATAGGGTTAGTCCTAGATTTCGGCAAATCTTAAAAGAAAAAGGGATGAAACCGAATGAGATCTTACCCTTACTTTAGAAATCGGCAATCCTTGCTTGAACCTTTAACAATATTCAGCTATGTAGGCTAGAAGGATCTTGATTTCGGCTTTTTGATTGGTATAAAAAAAGAAAAGAGAAAGAAGAATAAAGATGGAGGATTTGGCTAGAGCACAAGGTATTTCGGCTTGGCAAAAATAAAAGAGATGAGAGGAGTTATTTGCTAGAGAGAATTCGGCAAAGAGAGAGTTGAAAGAAAGAATGAATGGCCCTCTTTTCCTTTAGTAGCCGAAATTACTAACTTAGAATCCCTTATTTGGCCATCACTCTTCTATTTTGATAGCTTTATCTCTTTAATTATCACCTAAAATAAAAGATAATTCAGCAACTATCCTTACTTAGCCGAAATTATTAAACTCAAAGTCCCTTACTTGGCCATCACTTCTCCCTTATTTTCCTAATTAAAGAATAATTCCTCATTTATCATCATTTATCCTTAAATAAAATAAAAGGGATAAAACTCCTAAAATTTAGCCATGTGCCGTCCCCCTATTCCCTCTTATTGACGCCACTTAGCAAAATAAAGGCTTTAAAATTTTGCTCTTCACGCGACTCGAACACAAGTCCTTCCCCCTAGCATGTGGCGTTATTTCCAGAGCTCTAAGTGGTGCCTCCAAGTCACTTTTCCAAGCTCATTTGCGTGTCATGTTTTGCATACAATTCCTCTTAAGACCACCTTGCTTCATGTCCCCCTTTTAAACTTTAAACTTATCATTTCTAAAGCATTTCCTTACATTTCCAAGACAAGACATTTCCTTACATTTCCAAGTCTTTTCCTTACATTTCCAAGACAAGACATTTCCTTACATTTCCAAGTCATTTCCTTACATTTCCAAGACAAGACATTTCCTTACATTTCCAAGTCATTTCCTTACATTTCTAAGACAAGACATTTCCTTACATTTCCAAGATTCTAAAAATGCACACATCACATCCATAACACATAAGACATACTAATGCATAGGCTATAATCCAGGATGTTACACATGTGCCCAACGAAAGGATGTTCTAGAGTCACTTAAAAGGAAAGGAAAATCTACACCTCAGAAAGAAAGGGGCGAGAATAGTGAAGCAAAAATAAACGGAATGATACAGTGGATACAAGAAACATGCCCAGTTCTTCAAGAATTTGCATGATGAAACAACATGAGAGTTCCAATTACCCACCAGATATGTTTGGCCCGATCATAGTCATTAAGAGATAGAAGAGCAAGAGGCTAAGGTAGAAGAAGAAAGTACAGAGGAAGGAGAGGAGGATGAGGAGACGAATTATTTTGAGGAGGAGGAAGTTGAAATTTTTAATTGTTAATGTTTAAAGATTGTATTTGGGATAACTTTTAATTTTTATTTTTAGGAGTAGGATAAACAGTAGATTGTTATTTTTTTATTTCTCTATTTTTAAGTTTTCTGTGTAGGTACCCCACACCAAAGAAGCACACAATTTTGAGCATTTAACAAAAATTAGAATGGAGCACCCACCATTAGATAACAGAACCGTCAGGATCAATCAGGTAAATTCTTTACTGATCTTTTTAGGGCTACACATTGAGGACAATGTGCTATCTTAAATGTGGGGGTAGCATAGAAAATTTGTTTTAAATTTTATGTTTTTATTTTAATTTTTATTGTCAATTGTGTGCTTGAGCTTGTAGAAATACAAGTGATTAGTTAGGAATATGCACATAGGTCGACTGTATTTACTATAAATATGAAATTATAGCAGATGATTTTAAATTTTTTATTATTATACTAGTATGTTCTATATATTACACTATGAATGTAACAACCCAAACTCGGCCCAAACTTTAAGGCCGAATCTAGCTTGTTACAGTGGAAAACATTTTTGAGAAATTCATTTTTCTAAATCAATTTAAGTTGTTGAAAACCTTTTGTTTGATTGTCTTGTAAAAACTTTATTTAGTGTCTATTAGGAAATTTATTTAAGCCAAGTTAATATAAAATTCCAAATGTGCCCGATGGCACATTAAAAACAATTTTCGTTTTAACTTGGAAAATATGTGATTTTAATTCAATAATAATAACATAGCTTAAAACAAGTATCCAACATATGAAAAATAGCAAAAATAAAGTGTCAGGAGGCCTTATTACATCCAAATAAAATAAAAACCGGAAATAAAATTTATCGTAACAAAAATTAAAGTTCATTCAATTTAAATTCACCGCATGGCCACCTCGAGTCAACCCGCTCCACATCCGCGATCTACGTGTCACCCGAAAATGTAAAGGAGAAGGTGAGTCACCAAGACTCGATATGTAACCCTTCCCCGCTTTAAAAACATTTTCATACACAACATATAACAATTAATATGCGAGAATATTATGTACCTAACCTAGCCAACCAAACGCCATCGTCTACCCCCTTGTGGTACCAAACCACTTGGTGGTGCCAAACCACTTTGGTGACATATAGTCACAATGTGTTACCAAAACACGGTGTCCGTAGACACAAATCGATTGATGGGGCCAACCCATCGTGTGATACCAAATCACCGCGAGACAATCCCATATCTCAAGTGGGGCCAACCCACGTGGTGATAACCACGAGGGACAAGTCGCTATGAGGTGCCAAACCTCTGAGGTACCAAACCTCTCGTGACCGTAGTCACAGTGTGTTACCAAAACATCGGTGCCCGCGTCGGCACAATATCACCGCCCCTCTTCTCATATAACCCACAGTAGTTAAACAGATTATCAACGGATCTCATACATTTATCACATGTATCAATAAGCCATGCTTCCCAAAAGCATTAAAATAATCTCATATTAACAGAGACTTACGGGATCCTCACTTGTACCAGTTAAGGTACCAAATCCAGTATCTACATCAAGCAGATTTACATACAACATGTATTTAATACAATCTATTAATTGCTATAAGTGTGTATGCACATACCTGTCACCAACGAGAAGTCTAAATCCCGAAACAACCAATCGACCACACTCAAGTCCTTGCCCCTATATTCGCCATTATAGTGTTAGTGATATGGGCCATTCAAACAAACCAAAATAAATCAAAAGGGGGTCATCTTTTGTACCCGAATCCTTACCTAATCACTTTGAATACTAGCTTCAACACCTGAATCGCGAATCTGGGTCACAAACTACAATCGGTCACTATTGATAACCATAACCTCCGGCTTTTAAATGAACACTAAATACATATGTAGATCCTTACCGAAAATTTGATTATCAAACGTTGACGAACTCACTTGCTTGTTCCCAAATCCCGAAGATCCTACAATAATTTGATTTAATCCGTGATTAGCACCCTTAATTAACAGTGGCCGAATCCACCCCTACCTTTACCACAGTCAACATAATGGAAAAAACACAAGTATTCGGCCTAAGACCCTTACCTTCCGAAATCGACTAAAGGAAAGCTACCTTCTCTTGCACAATATTCGGCCAAGTAGAGTTTAATATAAAGAAAAGGGATTTCGGCACTTTGATAGGGATTAAATTCGGCTATGATTGATTTTGTTATCAAACAAGGCTGGACTTTCAAAGTGAGAAAAAGAAGAAGAAAGGTAAAAGATAGTAGATGATTCAAGCTAATGTGGGTAAGAGAGAGAGAAAAAAATAAGGAGAAGGGAGGAGTGGGGAGTTTCAATTGCAAAAGAGTTTTATGAAGAAAGAAAATAAAAGAAGAATGAGAGGGAGGGTGTTGGTCTTGAAGAAGAAAAGGAAAAGAGATAGCAAATGGGAAGAATGTTAGCCGAAATTGTCAAGTAAATGGCTAAGAAGAATTCGACATTCCCCCTTCACAAAGACTCCATGCCGTCCACTCCACTCCAACAAGGAGTTCAATTTTCGGTAATCTCCTTAGTTTTCTCTTAGCCACCCATTTGATTTAATTCAAACTAATTTGAATTAATTCCTAATAATAAATAATAATCTCTTAATAATCCATGTAATATCCTCATTTATCCCCTATTATCCTTAGAATAAAATCCCTTAAAAAAAACTCACATTATCTTTTAATAATAATAATAATAAAAGAGTTTAAAGGGAGGAAGACTCTCCCACTTGTGCCGTCCAAACATAGTGCAAAAAGGGGATCTTCGTGACTCGAACCAATGCTCTCCCTAATCCCTTGTGGCGTCACATGCTAGCTCTTAAGCGGCCTTCTTTTTGCCACTCTTCCAAGGCTCTTTTGGTGTTAAATTATCCCTTATTTATTCTTATAACCCCCTTCTGCTAAGGCTCCCTGCCTTTAAAGTTCAAACGATGAATTTTTCTACCAACCCGAGCCTACTCAAGACCCTTAATTAAGCCTTATTATTCCATAACTAATACTATAATAATTCAAACACAAGAATAATCATGCAATCACAATTAGCCCCAAATTTAGGATGTTACAATGAATAGGCATTAAGCAATTTAATTTACCAAATGATATAGAGAATATAGGGAAACAGGCATGCTAGTTTGTATGATAAATTATTGAATTTGTGATTGCTTGATTGACTGGATTTTGAATATTAAGATGCTTAGGGATGACCTAAGGAATTGTTTGGTATACACTTAGAGCCAAAAAGGTAACCCTGTTTATTCATCCTTAGTACCTATTTTGACCCAAAAACACTTCTTAATGAACCTTCATACAAAACCCAACCCAAAATATCAATTTGTACTTGCCCTTTTCTTTAGTCCTGAACTGCACGACTATAGACGTCTCATCATATGTATTGAGGGTTAAGTAGATACATCAAGGTGATTTTTGTAAAAATAAGAGTGAAATAGGAAGAAGTAGTGTGATATAGTGATCATAGGTTAGTTGATATGTGCCAAATAATAAAAAATTTCAAAAAGAAAAGAAAAACATGTGAAAAAGTACTTGGAAATAGAAAAGTAAAAGCATTTGTAAGTGAGACGTACTAAAAAAAAGAAAATTATGACAAAGTCACAAAAGGATAAAAAAACTCATTTGTTAGTGTACAAAAAATCGTGAGGAAGTCATAGTTGTTATATTATGTTGTGACTTCCTATGTGGAGAAATAAGGAAGGTGAGGGAAGGAGAAATAAGGAGGTGAGTGGGTAATAGTCATTAAGGGAAGAGAATAGGGAACAATACAATGTGCCAAACTATTTTCGCAAACTATTTTGATGCTTCCTGTTCTTGAATTCCATACCTTTCCTAAGCCTTAGAACATTACTAGCCGAAAAGCCTTATGTGATCTAGGTAAACTTATTCATGAATTGACATCATATCAAGTAATTGCATTTACAACTATTTGTATTCTGCTAAGACAATACAATTGTGTGTGTAATTTATTGATGGATTCATTTGTTTGAAACCTTAATGTCTGTGTACATTGTAATATACAGAACTTAGGTGTTTGATATTAAAAGTGGTAAGCCATTGATATATCATGCCTAGATTATGTATAAATATGAAATACCTAGTTAGGTTCTCCAAAATTGATGCTTGCATTATACTTTCTGAAAGGTCATCTTTTATGTTTCTATTTTTATTTTGCTTTGGTCGAGGACAAGAAATGACTTAAGTGTTGGGGAGTTTGATCTGTCGTAATTTGGTGTAGCAGATTAAACTAGTTTTCGCACTAAAGAAGCTTGAATACAAGTACTTTTATTATATTTTAGTTACGTTTTTATATTTTAGTTTAAATCTAATAAAAAAGTGTATTTGAGTCTTTTATTGACCTTAGGGGGCAAATGAGGCATAAAGGCCAGCTAACTTATTAAGTATGCAGGAGACCATGCAAGAGCATAAGAACTCAATATTGGTCTATGTGTTGCAACACGAGGAATTTGAGGTTGCAACATAGGGAGCAGAAGGTCAGAAGGACCACATTGCCTTTGGTGTCATGACACAACCATAGGATGTCACGACACACCCTTGAAGCTACCCTGAACTTGATCATATTGCTTTGATGTCGCGACACGGGCACTAAGGTGTCGCGACATCAACCTTACATAGGAGATACTTACAAACCGCGGGCACTTTGGTTCGCACAATCAAAAGTTAAATACAAGAGCGTAAGCTAACCTATGGTTGAGGACAACGACAACCCTAACTCTATAAATAGGCTCATAAACACTTGTTAAATAGAAGCTTTCCATATTTTTCAATTTTCTTTTTACTTTTAAGTTTTAAGTTTTTCACTTTCTTAGATTTTAGATTTATTTTTAATTAGTTCTTTTCTATTCTTTGGAGAATTGGTTTGTAAGCACCATCCAAAGTTTGAGGATTTTCGCACATCATATATAGAATACAACTAGGATTCTCTAAACTTATTCTTGATCTATCTTTCATGCAAATCTTTATTGTCACGTTTATAATGTTTACTGATTCCATTAGGAACTAATCCTCTTATGGGGGATTAGCGAGTAGAGGTATGATTAATTAATTGTCTTGTAAGGTTTTCTTAGCGGATTAGCTGCTTGGGAGAGGAAGAACTTAAGCCCTAGGCTTAATGACCCTAGTAATTCATTTAGGTGGGAATTAACCCAAAATTGGTATAGCCTATCTGTGAACACCTTAGCCCCGAACCAATCTAGACTATGAAGTCGAGAGATAAGTAGTTGTTGCTGACTCGCTAGTTTAGTGGGAGATCGAGAGATCTTGCTAGGGTAACTACTAGTTGATTGATTAGAAACCCGAAGTGCTAGTTAGTTATGATTATTGAAGTGAGCTAATCACCCATGCCTACATTTGATATAGTTTAGAAATTATTTTTCCGAAGACTCTTTTTATTTATGTTATTTTTTTTATAAAATCCCAAAAACTTCTATTTATATTTTATCATAATATGATTTATTTAAAGCACTAATTAGATCTATTTGTGTTTAAGTTAGAATTAATTTAGTACTCGCCTCCCTTGGGTACGATCCCCGAAATACTTACATATTCTATTGTAATAACTATATTACAATCTAACCCGTATACTTGCGGACACCGCTTTATTTTGTATATTTTGTGCAGTATTCTTACTCGGGACGTTAGTATGTCTGGAGGTGGTCAATAATATTTGTTCTCCTAATATGATCCTATTTTATCTCATGGTAATCATTACATATTACTTCATGAAAAATAATCACTATCAAATAGAGAACAAGTCATCTATCACAAAGACAAATGACTCGTGGCCATGTTTACTTTTCATCAACCATGTAATGTCAATTAAAGGATATCATTTACCCATGTTATGGGCTATGAATTCCACTATTGTGAATGACACTAGATACTACATAAGTTGTACACCAATGCACCAACTTTCGATTCATTATCTATTTGAATTCAAGCTTTTACTTACATCAAACTGTGCAAGTCATGCATACCTCCACTTAGGATTAAGTGTGTCACACTTTGAACGTCACAAGTGAATAAATCCATAAAGAGATTCAGGATATATTCTTCTTAGGTCCTATCTAATGTACTATCAGTCACATCTATGTCTTTATCTTCCGGGAGTCATCTATTCTGATGCCTAAGACAAGGCATCTCCCTAATTGGACTTGCCAGGCGGCATATTAGTCTTTCAATTAGTTTGCTCATTACCGATTAGACTAAAGACATGTTTATATTCGTCTACAAATACAAGTTGTCTTTTTGTATTATGATCTGACCATATAATATCACTTAGTATTAGTTAAACATTAGACAACCAATGAGCAACATTTGCTTCCATTTTGCTTTGTGTTTAGAAACCATTTGAGAACAATCACGCAAATTATATTAATCATAATCAATGAATTAGTTTTCTTAACCAATATATTTGAAAAATTACAAGTGTATATTGATGAAAATACTACACTTTGGGCACCAAATCCAACAAATATCTAATCTACTACAAATCGTATTGGCAAATTAAGTACTTTTCAACACTTAACGAGTTTGTTTTCTACGCATTCTAACATCTTTTATTGTATTTTCTTGTTTCTTAGCTTGGATTCATTTTATTTCAAAATAAGAATTTTTATGCATTTTTTACTATTTTGACGACATGGTAGGCCAACTTGGGTTTTGGGTGCAACTAATAGGCTACTTGAGTGTGCAGGATGCCAGTTTAGGTCAATAAGAATAATGGATGATGGTTGTGTCACGACATAGGGAGGTCCATGTTGTCACATCAATGAAGCTACCAGGGCAAAATTTCACTTCTCATCGTTATAAGGAAATAAAACCTGGAAACCTTGGCGAGCAATTTTATTTTATTACTCATCTCTTTATATATACGTTTAATAATTATTATAATATAAATATGATATTGAAACACCCCAAACCCGGCCCACGAGCCTCGACCGGATCTGGCATGCTCTTCGAGTAAAACACTTCAAAAGCTTGTTTGTTAGTTCGAAAAATTTGGGTCATTTCTAAAAAAAAAAATGATTTGAGTTGTGATTGAATTGAAAACGATGTCGTTATAGAAGTCTATAATTAATTAAAACTTTATCTTCGTATTTGAAAATATAAGTTAAAAGAAATGCCGAGTTGTTTAAGAATTTACTTTTAAATTAAAGAAAATCATTTGTGTTTAGGTGTCAAACATTTAAAAATTTGATTTAAAGAAAAATAATTTAATCTTGATTTAATAATAATCGTATCTTAATAAACCAAATAAAATGCATACATAAAACAGTTAATAGTAATGGCCTTATTACATCAAAACAAAACCCAAAATAAATCCAAAACTGAATTGTAAAGTCTCAAAATAAAATAAATACTGAGCTGAGCATTGGCCACCACTAAGTCCCTGCCGACCCGGTCCATTTACTGAGTGTCACCTGAAAAGATATCCCACAAAGGGGTGAGTCAAACAGACTCAGTGTGTAACAGCCAACACAAAGTCCCAAAAGATTTAGGCATATCAAATCATACATATATAACAAATATAAATAATGATGCAATCCCGAACCCAAACCTAGATATCCATCCTCTACACATCACCCGTACCTGCCATCACACCGTGGGGATTACTAAATCGACCCTCCATCTACTACACACCATCGAAGGCAGTCGCTGCAGACGACTTGCACATCGCCCTTATAAATTGCGGCATAGCCACCAGATATTGTGACAAAGTCACCAGATATTAATACGTGACATAAGTCACCACATTCAGATCATGTGACATGAGTCACCAGATATTGTGGTAAAAACCACCAGATCACTTCCCCTTTTCGATATCACCCGTATGCCCATGTGTCATACAAACATGCAGAAATAATGCGATTTACCTTATTTCACATTCATAACAAATTCTCATATGTGTCATGTTCATTCTTCACAATATTATTAACAGAGCATTAATGGATAACGTACCTGAATCCACCGTACCATTGAATGGTACCTTTAGCCATATTTTCATAGTTTCATTAACACATATATTAATATCAATACCATAGATCTATTAGGAGTTAGTGTATGGCTACACACCTGGTTACTAACGTGTTCACTGAATCCCGAAAGTCTACCGAACAGATTGTATTCCTCCCTTAAAATCAAAGTCAGAATCGGCTAGACACTAATACCTAATATGGCCTTGGCCGAATATTCATATTCCCTTACCTCCTGGATCTAAATCCCGAAAATAGTCACTTGGCTATGGAGATGTCGAAATCCCTGCATAATCCCATGTTAGTGTCGATTCTAACTCTTAATGGATCATAGCAAATGACCTTCAGCCTAAATCACACTTCACTTACCTCAGATCTTAAATTCCCGAAAGATCCTCTCTTGAAGTCGACTACACTAGGAATCCCGAAATGTAACATCCTGGAAAGGGCCTATGCATTTTCGGTTTAATTGTACGAAATGACATGTCTTAAGTTTTACGAATACATTTTTTTAACATTTTTGGAATCCTAGAAATGCATGGAAATGAAAATGGAAATGAACATTTTTGGAAACCTGGAAATGTAAGGAAATGATTCAAAAATGGAAAGTAAACATTTCTGGAAACTTGGAAATGTAAGGAAATGTCAAGTTTATAGAGCCGATCGAAAATTTTTGGAAACTTAGAAATGACCTAGAAATGACGAGTTTTAAGGTTTAAAAGGGGAAATTAAGGCAAGGTGGCCTTAAAAGAAAAAGTTTGTGAAATTTGACACACAAACAAGCTTGGAAAACTGGCCTGAAGATGTCACTTAGGGCCTATGGAAATGGCGCCATATGCAAGAGGAATGGGCCTGAGTTCGAGTCACTTGGGAAGCAAATAAAGGAGGTTTTATTTTTGCTTCCAGAAGACTGAGGTGCATGGCACATGCTTCTAGAAAGGAGGTGTTTTATTTTCATAAATATTCGATTAAAAAGGTGATAAGTAAAGGATTTTAAAATTGGATTATTTTGAAGAGATAAATGTTGGATTAAACTCTTTTATTTATGATAATTAAAGGATAAAGTTCTCAGATAGAGGAGTGGTGGCCAAGTAAGGGACTTCTTAGATGATAATTTCGGCTATAAAAGGAAGGAAGGAGGGCTACTCATCAATTTTTGCTTCCTCCTCTCTCTGCCGAATTCTTAGTGCTCTCCTCTCTTCTTTTATTTTCTTTTGTCAAGCCGAAATTAAGTAATTGTTGGAACCTAGCCGAATATTTTCCTCTCCATTAGAAGCCATAGCCGAATCTCCCTGTGAATCTAAGCAAGGAAGCAGTCGACTAAAGTATTAAGGGGATCTCTCAGGTTCTACAACTGTCGACTACAAGGAGGAATATTTCGAGATCTAATGTAACACCCCAAACCCAGCCCACGAGTCCTGACCGGATCTGGTATGTCACTACGGAAAACATTGAAAAGATCTTGACTTAAAGGTGAAAACTTGAAAAATTTTTGTTGTTATTTGGAAACCATGTCCATTTAAAAATTCTAAGTAATATAAGCTTGATATAAAATATCCGAATTAAAACCTTAATATATATTTTAAGATATAGTTTGCCGAAAATAAACTGATTTCAAAATAATAATTTAATCGTCATTTTGCTTTAACATAATAAAAATACTCAAATACTTTAATGGGCCTTAATACAATAAACACTTATTCAAATACTTAATATACTGAAAATGCTAAATACGTAATTAATTAAAAATATCTTTCAAATGAAAATCGCTTTTGCATGGCCACCTTTGTATCCACTCTCACCGGGTCCAAAAATCATGTTCACTGCGATGTTGATAGAAATTGGGTGAGTCATACAGACTCAGTGTGTAATTAATCCACTGAATTCCACCCACATGTTAAACCACATATTAACCCATATATCAGATACAAATTAACATATTCACATATTATCACATTCATATAATAGAGTAGATAACCACATAGTTTCCACGTACTGGGCTTAGCCTATTTCCACACTGATTCACATTCATATACTGGGCTTGGCCCTTTTCTTAATAATCCACATATCAACTGGGCTTGGCCCATTTTCACATATATTCACATACAAAATTATGCAATTATGAAGCCCAACCCAAACCTAGGGTCCATCCGCTACACACCCCCGTATCCAGCCTACCACACACCAGGGGATTATTAAATCACCCTCTCCTTTTCACTCCAAAAGGCAATCAATGCCGTCCACGTGCAATTAAGCACAATAATCCACAACGCGACCTCAGTCAGCGCCAATCCACGATGTAGCCGTAGCTAACACCAAAAACCACGATGGGACACATAGTCACTCATCAACCACGATATGGCACATAGCCGATATCAACCACGATGAAGCACAGAGCTACTCATCAAATCACGTGAACTTAATCGCAAATAATCCACAACGTGACCTCAGTCAACGTCAATCCACGATGTAGCTCAAGGCTAACATCAAACCACGTACTCGAAGTACACCCTGTCCTTCTTTCATAACCCACACATGCACATGCAACATAAAATAATGCCATGATAATGCATGTAGATGTTATTTAGCATATTATCACTTATTCACATCAATAATCACATTTCATCAGATTCGGTACTTACCGGATTATCGGCATACCCCTTGAGGGTATCCATCTCATAACTTTTACTGCACTTGTTAGTACACAATCAACACATACAGATATAGCAAAAACCCGGAAAACGGTGGGTTAATTACACACCTTACTATTTAGCGAAATCCCGAACTACTTGAATCTAACACAATGAACAGGGTTTTCCTCCTCCCTTAATGCCGATTTGGTCTCCTACCAAATCTCGAAGGCTTTGCTTATTCCTGTCGATTAACCCCTAAACTATCATAGTCACGATCGGTCATCACTTAACAACTAATAAAATGGCCCTTTGGCTGAAAGTCAACACTTCCTTACCTTACTAAACTAAATCCCGGATCACCACCCTTGCGGTTGACACTGTCAAAATCCCTATTTGGCACAGGTTAGAATCGGCTAACATCCAAAACTTATGAAAGTGGCCTATGGCTATTAATAAAAGTAAAATAAAAATAGGTGAATGAACACTTACAAGGTTCGGCTAAGCCTTCAAATGATGGTGGAATATTCGGCTAAGGTTGTAAATGACAAAGGGCATTCGGCTTTTAAAGAAATAGAGAGGGATTTGAGGTTGAAAGAAAAATAAGAAGAAGAGGAGAAGAGTAGGGGATTTTCGGCACAAAGAAAATTAAAGAAACAAAAAAGATGTCAAAGATGATCACTCCCCCTTATAAAGAATTCGGCTACTAGCTTCCCCCTTATCAAATTCCAAAGTTTTCTCCCATTTAATCTTTTTAACCACTTTAATAACTAACTAAAATAATCCAATGCATTATCTCTTATCACTCTCCTACTTTATCTTAACAAATAACATAAAATAATCCTTCACATTATCTCCTATCAAACTCCTATTTTGACTCTTTATCCCTTTAACAAATAAAATAAAATCCATCACACTATCCCTTATCAAATTCCTATAATAATCTCCTATTATCACTTCATTTAATAATAAAAAAAACAACAATTATCCTTCACCAAGTTCCTATTTTATCTCCTAATCACTTATTAAAAATAAAATAAAACACTAATTTATCACCTCATTTATCTCTTATCTACCTATCTAAAATAAATAAAATAACATTTATCCTACCTTAGCTGAAAATCAATAGGAGAATTAAGCCAAATTCTTATCCAATTGAAATTCCATGTGCCGTCCAATTTCTTCTCACCTTTCTTCCTTGACGCCAAAGCAAAATAAAAACACTTCCCTTGCTGCCAACAGGACTCAAACATGAGACTTGGAGCCCTTTTGACGCAATCTGCAGGCAATGCCCAAGCCACTTTGCCAAGGCGTTGTTTGTGATATAAACTCCCCAGAATTTCTTTTAAACCCTCATTCACCAGGCGCCTTCTTAACGCAAAAATAAAAGCTCCTTCTTGCTTCATTCGCAACTCGAACCTGGGCTCTCTACCCATTGCTTGAGGCGTCACTTGCCCAAGCCTTAAGTAGCGCCCTGCTGCCACTTTATCAGGCCAACCCTTGTGTCATAATTCCTCACGAATTTCCCTTGAAGCCTCCTTAGCCTAGTCCTCTTGTCTTAGCGCCAAAAGAAAATAAAATTACTTACTTGCTGCCGACGTGATTCTAACCAAGGCCCTTGTCACTGCACCTGGCGCTCCACTGCCACTTTACCACATGATTTCTTGTGGCATTAATTCCCTAAAAATTCCTTTAAAGCCTCCTTAGCCCAGTTCCCCTTTTGGCGCAAAAATAAAAGTCTATTTGCTTCCCAGTTGCTCGAACCTCTTCTCTCCTGCACTCCTTTTTGACACAAGCCTCCAAGCCCCTAAAGTAGCGTCTCAAGCCACTTTACTAAGCCCAAGTTCATGTCCATAACCTCATACAATTTTCCTTTAAGGCCTCCTTCGCCTAGTTTCTTATTTTAGACTTAAAATCCAACATTTTCCCAAAGCTTTCCCTTTCATCCTTGGGTTCTAAAAACCCTTAAAACACCTCCAAACATACTTAAAGCCTACTAACACTTGAGTTATGCTCCAAACGCATAACCCCTAATTTAGGATGTTACAGTTCTACCCTCATTAAAAATAATTTTGTCCTCGAAATTACTTACTAACTAACGGCTGAACAATCCTACTCATCACACTACGCTTACGCTGCACACTCTGATCTTAATAAAACTATCTTACCTTCTAGGCACAATCTCTAAGTTCACGTCCCCTAGAACTCATTTCTAACGTCGCGATTTAAATCTGATTAAAAAGTTTTATGCATTAGTACTTGTTTCACTGATTATCCGCGAAGAAATTTTATGGATAGAAGTTCAATAGTGGTTCTTTCGATTCCATCAAGGTTTCAAGTCTTCTATCCTAATTCAGATAAGCACATTCATCCAAACATTCATTCAGTAGCATCCAACACACACATTCACTATTCGAAAACTCTTTGCCTTATTCCTATCCCAAGGGTATTTTCGTAATTTATCCTACAGGGTATTTTCGTAATTTTTCAAAATAAGGTTCCTTGGTGATTTTTTCAATAAGGGTATTTTGGTAATTTTGCGTTCTCGGGGTATTTTTTGGAAAATTTAAAATCCGGAGGTATTTCGGTAATTTTGAAACTCAGGGGTACTTCGATAATAAACCAAGGTAAATTTGTAAAGCTTAATAAATCAGGGATATTTCAGAATTTACAAAACTTTAGGGTTGTTTTTGCGAATTCGTTTTCAAAATCGGTGATGTTGCGAAAATTTTGGAAACCAGGGTCATTTTGGTAATTTTGTAAGTTAGGGGCAATTTCGTAATTTTCCAAAATCATGGCATTTTTGATATTTTGCAAATTAGGGTTTTTGGACATTTTATAAAGTAAGGAAAATTTTATTGAAATTGGGGTAGTACGGTAATTTTAGAAATCAAGGGCATTTTTGTAATTTCGCCATTAGGGGCATTTTGGTAATTTTTGTAAATTGGCAATATTTTGATTTTTTTTTCAAAAAAACAGTAAGGCTAATCCCTTTCGGGTTTTAATCATTGAGTTTAGCCCGTGAGTAAGTCCTCTTGGTTAGGGTGAACCGTAGCTACGCACCAGGTAGAATTCGAGTAAAAGGAGGTGAGTCGCTAGGACTGCTTAAGTACCAAGCTCTTACTGAATACCAATCCTAGACATGCTGTAACAGACCAATATTGACCCTAATCGGAACGATGGTTTCGGCACCACGAATCCGAGCCCGAGAAATATTTTGGTATTATATTCCATGTTTATTATATGTGAATTAATATGTGTGAAAATTTCGTAGAAAAATTTTATCGTTTAAGTGCTTAATTTGATAAAAAGGATTTAATCGCGAAAAGCGTAAAAGTTGCATGATAAGGTGTAATGTACTAATTTGCTTGTGGCTTTTAAGTGGGTGTCCTAAAGGGCAATTAGCCCATTGACCTTAGTGATGGACTGGCAATGGGCCAAGTAGCCTTAAATATATGTTAGTTTAATTTTGTTATAAAGTTATATTAGTATAATTATAAATAATGTTGATATATGTTAAATACTTCATAAAATAATAAAAACAAAGTGGAAAGAAAGAGAACATACCTTGTTCATCTTCTTGGCCGAAAGTTGGAGGAAGAAAACTCCATTGATGAAGCTTCAATTTCGGCAACTTGGGGCTTAATTTGGGGTATGTATTTTGCTTAGTTTTTAATAAATTTTACTTTTTTGGAATGGTTGCTTTGAATACTATACAACCCATGTGATAATTTTTGAGATTTTGGCACATTGAGATTCGGCTATGGTTGTATATCCATGGCATGAAATGTTTGATGGTAGATTATAAATAGTATGTGTTAAATCATCATTTTTAGAATTAGAAGTTTTGATGAAATTGAGTGTTAGTGACTAATTAAAAAAAATTAAATTCTTGAAGGACTAAAACATGAAATAAATGAAATGCATGGACTTGTATGGCTATGTGGAAGATTCGGCCTAGCTATAGTGTTGGGGAATTTTGCATATTTTGTGTTTTGTGTAAATAGGACCAATTTGTAAAAGATGGGAAACATTAGGGGCAAAATTGTAAATTGTTATTTAAGTGTCTTTGGACTAAATTGAGATGAAATGTGCTTGAATGAGCTAAATTTTGATGTGTTTAGATCAAGAACAAAGAAAACGGAATTGGATCGGGGAAAGACAAAGGTTCTCGAATAGCCGATTTACACGGCTATCGACAACCGAGGTAAGTCCTTAAGTTAAATTATATTAAATAACTATTTATGAACATATTATATGATAATGTTTGATAAAATTTTAGTATGAAATTTTGTCATAGCCGAATGTATGTAAGTGTATTAAATGAGTTATATAGTTTGATAACGTAATACTTAATAAATGTCTCGATGCGAATTATGGATTGTACGATGACGAAATGATTTTAGTTGTTTAATGTGAATAAGTTTAGTTTAATTGGACATGTAATATATTATGAAATGTGTGTGGAATGATTTATCACATTGAGGTATTTCGGGCTTTAAGCCTAGCAGGCCTAGTGCCAGTGATTTCTTTCGGGCTTTAAGCCTAGCAGGCCTAGTGCCAGTGATCTCTTTCGGGCCCTGAGCCTAGCAGGCCTCGTGCTGGTGTTACTTAACGGGCTTGATCGCCTAGCAGGCTTGATGCCGGTGATGTGTATTATAAAGGAGAAACCAAATATTATTCAAGGCAAACCACAATTAATGTATCTAGCTAGCGGCTCAGGTAAATATGTAAGGTATGTTATGTTTAATATTACTTGAGTCGAGTTGATGCTATAAAAATTGTGTTATATATGTTTGAGGATAATATTAATTTGTATGAGCATTATATGATCGAATTTAAGTTTTAATGTTCTATTATGGATATTCGGTTTTTAAGTTGAATGTATTAATTTCTTAAATGTATAAATGTTATATTATTATGAGCTTAGGACTTACTAAGCTAGTAAGCTTATTGCATGAAATGTTTTCCTCTGTTTTATAGATTTTGGATACGCTACGGGCTCGAGAAGGATCGTCAAGAAAGTCGCCCACACTATCAACTATTTTGATACTCTTTTAGTTGCGTTAAATTAGATAAAGGCATGTATAGGAGGAAATTTTGAAAATGACCTTGTTTGAGTGAAAACCTTCATATTACATGTATTATAGCCATGCGAATATGGCTAAATTTTTAGTTGGGTATGCTGTTGTGCTTTGATACAAATGTCGGTTTATGTTGGTAATGTTTGTGCATTTTTAATCGAAGTTTACTCGTATTTGATAAGGAAATGTATGTTTACGAAATGAACCTTTGAATTAGGTATTGTGGTAAGTAACCAATGGTACACTCGATTATATGGAACCATAGTCGTGTTTTGGTTAATAAATCGATGATGTTATGATATTACGCGAATGTTTTAGGTATAATTTAAATTGCATAAATGATTAAAATGCATGGATAGTATGAGTTGTATGTGGGTATATTCGGTTATAAACTAGTTAATCATATTTTGTAATGAAACAGTTTTTAGTTAGCAGCAGTGATGTGATTTTGAAAAATCACCACAAACAGGATAAATTGAATTAGAAAGTGAATAAGACATAGAATTAAGGCTTATTGTGTCTATTTTGATATGAAAGAAACAGAGTAGGCAAAGGAATTTTATATTATGAGATATTTAAATTTTAGTGAGACTTGTTCTAAATGAATTCGTGATTCCCTGTTCTGTCTTGGAAAAATTGTTAAAAATTGTAAAACAATAATCAAGGAGCATTGTTTGTATGCTTAGAATCCTTAATGAGTCTAGCTTTGATTGGAATAAACAAGAACATTATTGAAATTTTGTACAATGAGATAACTGAGTTTTTGTAATGATAGGTCAGAATCGTCAACAGTGAAATAGGGGGAAATTTGTTGAATAAACTGTACTAATTGGCCACATGACAAATTCTGGAAAAATTATGGTATATATATATATGAGTCTAGTTTCAAGGAAAATTTACGGATCTAAATTTCGAGTTTTGTAACTCGATTTATGGTCAATTTAGTCAGCATGACGCAGTTAGACAGCTTTAAATTCTTATGCCCCGAACTAATAGTCAAGTCTAGTAATGCCACATACTCGACTCCGGCAAAGGTCTCGGATAAGGGGTGTTACATTTGATTGGTATCAGAGCTTATGGTTTAGTCGATTCTAGGACTACCGTAGCGCGTGTGAGTCTAGCTATACATGCCTTTATCATATATTGATAGTGTGGTGACTTCGACGGTCGAATGTGTTTTATATAGCAAATGGACACTGATCCTGAAAGAGCTGTAGCGGATGATGTGGAGAGTGTAGCACCTGACCGTGCACATGGATCAGTGCCGGTAGACTCTCGACCTGCTTCAGGTAGTCATGAAGGAGAAACTAAACAAGCCTTCTATCAGATGATGAACGAGTGGTTTACCCAGTTTATCCAGACTAACCCGGCTGTATATCAACCCCCACCCCCCGAATAATCCGACTCCGATTCCTTCAGCACCCCGATGACAGATCTGTTGAGATCTAATAGGCCCCCAGTTGATAAAATTTGGAAATTTGGGGCCGAAGAATTTAAAGCCAATGATAATGATGACGTAGAGCGAGCCAAAATATGGCTTGATAACACTATTCGGGTGCTTGATGAGCTATCTTGTACTCCAGATGAATGCCTGAAATGTGCTATATCCTTACTGCGAGACACTGCATATCACTGGTGGAATACACTAGTATCAATAATTCCGAAAGGAAAAGTGACATGGGATTTCTTCCAGAATGAATTCCGCAAGAAATATATCAGCCAAAGATTCGTTGATCAAAAACGAAAAGAATTCCTTAAGCTGAAACAAGGACGAATGACCGTGACGGAATATGAACGGAAATTTGTCAGGCTCAGCAGATATGCTAGAGAGTATGTTTCTACAGAAGCTAGTATGTGCAAAAGATTCGAAGATGGCCTGAATGAAGATATAAAGATGTTTGTTGGTATTCTTGAAATTCAAGAATTTGTGACACTAGTAGAGCGAGCTTGCAAAGCTGAAGAGCTCGGGAAAGAGAAAAGAAAGGTTGAGAGAGAAGCTAGAGACATTCGTAAAAGATCTTTGGGTAAGGTCTTCAATTCCACATCCAAGAAGTTTAGAGATGACCACAGTCGACATAAAGCTACTTCAGAATTACCTAGACGTGATCGACCTCCCGTGGACTCCCGAGCTACCTCGATGGCCAGCGTTGGTAACATTCCACAGAATCGAGTTGAATGCAAGCACTGTGGGAAATGGCATTCTGGGAGTTGTAGATTTCATGATCGGTCTTGCTTTAAATGTGGATCATCAGATCATTTTATTAGAGAATGTCCGATGTTGGCTGAACAGAATACAGTTCAGAATATTAAGCCGAGCAACACGTCGGTCAGGGGCGACCCACCCGCATTCCCAATGTAGGTGGTAGTCGAAAGGAACGAAGAACACTACGATTCGATCGAGGGCTAGAGGTCCAACTAGAGCTTATGCTTTGCACGAGCCAGAGAGGATGCTTCCTCCCCCGATGTCATTACCGGTACTTTCACCCTTTATGACACTACTGTAATTGCATTAATTGATCCTGGTTCGACTCACTCATATGTTTGTGAAACTTTAGAATTTGGAAAGACTCTGCTAGTTGAGTCTACCGAGTTTGTGATACGTGTGTCCAACCCTTTGGGTAGATGAGTGCTTGTAAATAAAGTGTGTAGGGGTTGCCCGTCGATGATTCAGAATTTCTGCTTCCCAGCTGATTTAATGTTGTTGCCCTTTGACGAATTTGATATAATCTTGGGTATGGACTGGTTAACTTCACATGAGGCCGTAGTGGATTATAAAACAAAGTGTATTGATTTGAAAAGTCGAAACGGTGAGACCATCAGAATTAAATCCTGTATGCAAATGGGTTTCCTACAGTAATATCTTCGATGTTAGCCCGGAAGTATGTGAGAAAAGGGTGCGAAGCTTATTTGGCTTATGTACTGGATAATAAATTGTCCGAGAAACAAATTGAATCTGTATTGGTTGTATGTGAACACCCAGATGTGTTTCCTGAAGAACTACCGGGTTTACCACCAGTAAGAGAGATTGAGTTCGGCATTGAATTAGTACCGGGGACGAGTCCGATTTCGATAGCTCCATATCGGATGGCACCTACTGAGTTAAAAGAGTTGAAAGCACAGTTGCAAGAATTGACAGATAGGGGCTTTGCACGATGAGCTTCTTCTCTCCTGGGTGCACCGGTTTTATTTGTGAAAAAGAAAGATGGGACTATGCGAATGTGTATCGATTATCGGCAACTAAATAAGGTAACTATAAAGAATAAATACCCGTTACTACCTCGGATTGATGACTTGTTTGATCGGTTAAAGGGGCCTCGGTATTTTCAAGATAGATTTGAGATCGGGCTATTATCACCATGAGTCGAGGTACAGATGTGCCAAAGACGTGTTTCGACGAGGTACGAGACATTTTGAGTTTTTGGTTCTCGCCTTTTGGACTCACTAATGCACTCTTTGTTTTTATGGATCTAATGAATCGAGTCTTTCCGATAGTTTTTGGATCGGTTTGTAGTAGTGTTTATTGACAATATACTTGATCTATTCCAAAATGAAACCGAACATGCCGAGCATTTGAGATTAGTGCTACAAACTTTGAGAGATCAACAATCGTATGCAAAGTTTAGTAAGTGTGAGTTCTGGATGAATGAAGTCAGCTTCTTGGGTCATGTTGTTTCAGAACCAGGTATTCGGGTGGATCCAAACAAAAAATCAGCTATACTCGATTGGAAACCACCAAAGAATATTTTCGAGGTCCAAGTTTCCTAGGCCTAGCGGGATATTACAGATTTATTTGTAAAGGGTTTTTCTCAGAATAGCTACACCTTTAACGAAACTACTACGAAAGATGTCAAGTTTGAGTGGTCGAGAAAAGTGTCGAGAAAAGTTTCGAGCGGTTGAAAGTCCTTTTGACCAAGCTCCAGGTGTTAGCTCAAACGAGTCGGGTAAAGAATTTATTGTTTTTAGTGATGCTTCCTTAAATGGGTTGGGTTGCGCTTTAATGCGGAAGGCAAGGTTATAGCATACGCCTTGAGACAATTGAAGCGAAGATGAGAGAAATTATCCGACTCACTATCTGGAATTAGCAGCCATTGTTTTTGCATTGAAAATTTGGCGTCACTATTTATTCGGCGAGAAATGTCACATTTATTCAGATCATAAAAGTCTAAAATATTTGATGACTTAGAAAGATCTAAATCTGAGACAACGCAGATGGTTAGGATTGCTGAAAGACTATGAATTAGTGATTGATTACCACCCGGGAAAAGCTAACGTTGTTGCAGATACGTTAAGTCGAAAATCATTGTTTGCTCTTCGTGTAATAAACGCACAGATAACTATGTCTGGTGATGGTTCGATCATAGCCGAGTTACAAGCAAGACCGATGTTTATTCAGCAAATTTGTGATGCACAAAAAGTTGATAAAGATTTGATTGCTAGTCAAATTCAGTGTGAAAAAGGCGCAGAATCTGATTTTCAGATTGGTGCGAATGATTGTTTGAATTATAAAAGCCGAATGTGTGTTCCGAAGAACTCAGATTTGATACAGATGATTCTGAGTGAGGCCCATAGTGGTCGAATGTCGATACACCCGAGTAGCACAAAAATGTATAACGATTTGAAACAGTTCTATTGGTGGCCTGGCATGAAACGGGATATATCTGAATTTGTTTCCAAGTGCTTAATCTATCAGCAAGTGAAAGCTGAGCATCAGGTACCATCCGGGCTACTTCAACCAATCATGATACCTGAATGGAAATGGGATAGAATTACAATGGATTTTGTATCCGGTCTTCCTATGACACCAAGTAAGAAAGATGCCGTATGGTTTATCATTGATAGACTGACTAAATCAGCTCATTTTGTACCGGTACGTACCGACTATTCACTTGATAAACTTGCTAAATTGTATGTGTCACAGATTGTAAGGTTGCATGGTGTACCGAGTTCCATTGTTTCAGATAGAGACCCGAGATTCACATCACGATTTTGGAAGAAATTGCAAGATGCTTTAGGTACTAAACTTCATTTCAAGATGACCTTTCATCCTCGCATGCACGGTCGATCTGGAAGCGAATTATTCTGATACTTGAGGACATGTTGAGATGTTGCGTTCTCAAGTGTGAAAGTACGTGGGAACAATACCTGCCTTTGGTTGAATTTGCTTACAATAATAGCTTTCAATCGAATATAAAAATGGCACCTTGTGAAGCCTTATACGGGCGAAAATGTCGTACACCGTTATATTGGACTGAGCTCAGTGAAAATAAGATGCACGGGGTTGATTTGATTAAAGAAACAGAACAGAAGGTAGCTATTATTAGAGATAATTTGAAATCTGCTTCAGATCGTCAAAAGTCCTATGCCGATTTGAAATGTAAGGACATTGAATTTCAGGTCGGAGATCGCGTATTCTTAAAAGTTTCTCCATGGAAGAAAGTACTCCGATTTGGTCGGAAAGGCAAGTTGAGTCCGAGATTTATCGGACCGTATGAAATTGTCGAATGTATTGGGCCTGTTGCTTATAGACTGAAATTGCCCCTTCAGTTAGAAAAGATACACAATGTATTTCACGTTTCGATGCTTCGCAAGTATAGATCGGATCCGTCTCATGTGATCCCGCCATCAGAGATTGACATCCGATCTAATCTGACATATTATGAAGAACCAATCCGTATCTTAGCTTGGGAAGTGAAAGAGTTGAGAAATAAGAAGATTCCGCTAGTAAAAATATTATGGAATAGACACGGAGCTGAAGAGGCTACGTGGGAGCCTCAAGATTCAATGAGGCAAAGAATACCCGAAATTTTTAGCGGTAAAATTTTTCAAGACAAAAATTCTTAAGGGGAGAGTCATGAATCGACCAATATTGACCCTAATCGGAACGATGGTTTCGGGACCACGAATCCGAGCCCGAGAAATATTTTGGTATTATATTCCATGTTTAATATATGTAAATTAATATGTGTGAAAATTTCGTAGAAAAATTTTATCGTTTAAGTGCTTAATTTGATAAAAAGGATTTAATCGCGAAAAGCGTAAAAGTTGCATGATAAGGTGTAATGTACTAATTTGCTTGTGGCTTTTTAAGTGGGTGTCCTAAAAGGGCAATTAGCCCATTGACCTTAGTGATGGACGGCAATGGGCCAAGTAGCCTTAAATATATGTTAGTTTAATTTTGTTATAAAGTTATATTAGTATAATTATAAATAATGTTGATATATGTTAAATACTTCATAAAATTAAAAAAAAAAAAGTGGAAAGAAAGAGAACATACCTTGTTCATCTTCTTGGCCGAAAATTGGAGGAAGAAAACTCCATTTGAAACACCCCACACCCGGCCCACGAGCCTGAACCGGATCTGGTATGTTCCTTAAGAAAATCGGCTTCAAATTCTTTTGTTACTTAGAAAATTTTTGTGAATTTTTAGAAAGATATTGGTTTTGGGTTGGGCTTAGGTTGGAAACCCATTTATATTAATTTAGAAAACATTTAATTTTGGTGACAAAACCATTTAGGGTTTATTTTTAAAATAAATTTAATTAAACTTAGTCAAAAATAATTCATAACATAACAAATGAAAATAAAAGCAGGGAAATAAAACCATCCAACTTGGGCCTTATGGCCTTATTACATCATTTAAACCCAAAGATAAAATTGAAAATACTAAAATTGAGTAAAGTCCAAATTTCTAAATAAATTCTTCAAGTGATGCATGGCCACCTTTAGCTCCTGCCGACCCGGTCCATTACTACTCATTTCCTGAAAAATAGTCCCATTGTGGGTGAGTCACTGCACTCAATGTGTACACAAACTAACAATCAACATTCCAGGCATACATATTCATATCAAAGCATATTCAAATCAAATAATGATGCAACCCAACCCAAGCCTATTTGTCCATCCGCTACACACCACCCGTACCTGCCAATTACACCGTGGGGACTACTAAGTCAACCCTCCATCCGCTACACACCATCGAAGCGATCATTGCGATCGGCGTGCTCATCGCCCACTTACGTTGTGTCATTAGACACTATATTCGAATAATGTAACCGGTTACCATATTCACGCAATGGGGCCGTAGCCACCATATTTCGTTGGTGAGGCCGAAACCAACACCTTCGTTGGTGAGACCGGTCAACACCTTCGTTGGTGAGACCAAGTCAACACCTTCACTTTCTTCCTTCACATATATCCCAAATGCCCCAATTATTTTATAACATATTCCACATGCTTAATTTTCATTCATGTTACTAATCACATGTTCAAAGTATATCACATTCATAATCCTATCAAAAGTAGGAAACATACCTGGGTACTCCTTACCACATTTGTGGTACTTAACCACATTCACATTCACATACTTGATACATATTCATATATTTAATAATTACCATGTAATTTATTGAAGGTTAGTAAGGGTACACACCTGATTTGCTTAATAGGTTCCTTGAAATCCCGAAAACGATCTACCGATCTAGATCTTTATCTCCTAAATTCGGCCAAATATTAAAACATATTAACAAACCTATTTGGCTTAAAAACCAAATCCTAGTAGGATTTGTAGTACTAACCTTGTTGCCAAATTAGATGATCAAATCCCAAAAATTTGCTAGTATTCTTTTTTTTTTTTTGAAATCGGCTAACACTAGATCATATAACCATGTGAGTTTTCTATTTTTGAAATAATGGGAAATAATCCTAAATATTTAAAAAAACAAGCCTTGGCCGAATATCACTTACCTTACAAATTCCAAATCAAGAGGATTCCTTTATATACTTGTCAAAATCCCTATAACTTTATATTAGATTAAATCTAACTTTGAAAATATGAATCATAACCTTTAACCAAATATTCATTCCTCTTACCTTAGATCCTTGATCCTTGATCCTTCTATTCAATAATGAGGGAAACCCTTTTGATGTTGTGGTTGATTGCTCCTTTACTTAGAATCAACAAGGATTCGGCTTTGTGAGAAGAATCGAGAGAAGAAAATAGAAGAAGAGAAGAGAGGATTTTGCTTGAAGAAAAATTCGAGAGAGGGGAGAGAGCTAGGAAAATTTCGGCAAAGAGGAAGCAAAAGTGAATGAGTAGCCCTCCCGCCTCCTTTTATAGCCAAAGTTATCACTGGGAGTCCCTTACTTGGCCACCACTCCTCTTTTTTGATAATTTATCTCTTTTATTTAAAAGATAAAAGCCTTTAATCCATCAATTATCTCCTCAATTATCTCCTTAGAAAATAATCCTTTATTTATCTCTTATTATTCACATATTTATGCAAATAAAACTCTTCCTTTTCTAGAAACCCATGCCGTCCACCTCACTATTTCCTGAAGCAAAAATTAAACTTATTTATTTGCTTCCCAAGTGACTCAAACCCAAGCCCATCAGCTCTTGCACATGGCGCCATTTCCATAGGCCCTAAGTGACACCTTGAGCCATTTTTCCAAGCCTAATTGTGTGTCAAACTTCTCCAACTTTTTCTTTTAAGGCCCTCTAGCCCTTATTTCCAATTTTGAACTTTAAAACTCATCATTTCGGGTCATTTCTAAGTTTCCTAAAATTTTCGATCGGCTCTGAAACTTGCCATTTTTCTTACATTCCAAGTTTCCAAAATGTTCAGTTTCCTAAAATGTTCGGGCCCAAAATGTTGTGTTTCCTAAAATGTTCGATTTCCAAAATGTTGTGTTTCCAAAAATGTGTACTTTCCATTTTGAACCATTTCTTACATTTCTAGTTTCCATAAATGTTCACTTTCCTCTTTATTCCTTTACATTTTCGTGACATTTCCCTACATTTCCAAGACAAGACATTTCCTTACATTTCCTTGCATTTCCTTACATTTCCATACATTTCCTCACATTTCCTTACATTTCCATACATTTCCATACATTTCCTTACATTTCCTTACATTTTCTTACATTTCCCTACATTGCCTTACATTTCCATACATTTCCTTACATTTCCATATATTTCCATACATTTCCTTATTTCTAGAATTCACATAACACATTCATAATTCATAAAACATGCCATTTTACCACATGGTTCCTTGTGTCATGCTTCACACTGAGTTTCTTTTAAAGCCTCATTTACCTAGCTCCCTTTTACTTAAAACCAATAATTTTCCAAAGCTTTCTTCTTCTATCCTAAAATTCTAAAAACCCTTAATACACTTCCAACACTACCAAAACCTACTAACTCATGAACTATGCACAAACGCATAACCCCTAATCTAGGATGTTACAGTTCTACCCTCCTTAAAAATAATTTCGTCCTCGAAATTACTTACTAACAGTCGTACCATCCTTCTCACCGCACTATGCTTACGCTGCGCACTCTGATCTTAATAGAACCATCATACTTTCTAGGCACAATCTCTAAGTTCACGGCCCCTAGAACTTATTTCTAACGTCGCGATTTAATCTGATTTAAGAGAATTTATGGATCACAACTTTTGTTTCACTGATTAACCGCGAACAGTTTTATGAAAAAGTATTTAAGAGTGGTTCTTTCGTATTCATACAAGCATACAGTCTTTCCATTCATCCATTCATCCATCAAACAAGTATGAACTTCCGTTCATTCAGAGAAACGTTGTAATTTTCATTGTTGTTGTTCTTCACTACCCAGGGGTATTTTCGTAATTTTGTCCTACAGGGTATTTTCGAAATTTTTCAAAAGAAAAACGTTCCTTGGTGTTTTTGTTGCAAAGTATTTTGAAAACTTCAAAGTTTTGGGGTAATTTGGAAAAATTTTGAAATCCGGGGTATTTGGTAATTTTCGACCTCGTGGGTATTTTTTGGTAATTTTTCACAAACCGGGTATATTTGGAAAAAATAACAAATCAGGGATATTTCAAACGTTGTAAAATTTTGTGGGTTCTTTTTGAGAGTTTAACCTTTCAAATGGTGAGGTTGCAAAAAATTTGGAAATCAGGGTCATTTTGGTAATTTTGCAAGTTAGGGGCAATTTTGTAATTTTTTCCAAAATCAGGGTATTTTTGATAGTTTGCAATTTGAACATTTATAAAATAATGAAGTTTTAGCAAGACCGTTGAAAAGTTTGACATTTTGTAAATCAAGGGCATTTTGGTAATTTTACCACTAAGGGCATTTTTGTAATTTTCACAAATCAGAAATTTTTCGGGAAATTTTGTAAAGATAGTTTTAAGAATTTTAAAACTAGGGTTTATTGTTTTGTTCTCCTCTTTTTTTTTTTTTTAAAACATGGCTAGTTCCCTTTCGGGTTTTAGTCATTATGTTTGGCCTATGACCGAGCCCTCTTTGGTCGGGGTGAACCAAAGCTACGCACTGTAGGGATTCGAGTGGAGAGGAGGTGAGTCACGCGGATCGCTTAAGTACCAAGCTCCCATCGAAACCATTCCTAGACATGCGCATGGGGGTTACCACACCCTAGCTTAGTGACTTAGCCATAGGCTTGTTTAGTGTATTAAGTCTTATGTGTTTTGTGTTTGAGTAGTCTAATCCTAGGTTCAAGTTCCTATCATACTATTCTACGCCCATGCCTTTTCTACCCTTCTAATGTTCATAACATAATTCACATAATCACCCAAATGGTTAGGGGTACTTACCGTGGATCATGGTCTGAGATCGAGGTGCCATGCCGAAACTCGCTTATTTTTAGAAATACTTCATAAAATTCATTTGGCTCGATTTGAAAATGTTTTGGGCCTGAGCCCACAAAGCCGAGAGTTTAAAACGGGCTCGATATTAAATCAAACACCCCACACCCTACCACGAGCCCAACTCAGGATCTCGTATGTTCCTTAAGAAAATCAACTTCAAATTCTTTTGTTACTTAGAAAATTTTTGTGAATTTTTAGAAAGATATTGGTTTTGGGTTGGGCTTAGGTTGGAAACCCATTTATATTAATTTAGAAAACATTTAATTTTGGTGACAAAACCATTTAGGGTTTATTTTTAAAATAAATTTAATTAAACTTAGTCAAAAATAATTCATAACATAACAACCTAAAATAAAAGCGGGGAAATAAAACCATCCAACTTGGGCCTTATGGCCTTATTACATCATTCAAACCCAAAGATAAAATTGAAAATACTAAAATTGAGTAAAGTCCAAATTTCTAAATAAATTCTTCAAGTGATGCATGGCCACCTTTAGCTCCTCGCCGACCGGCCCCATTACTACTCATTTCTGAAAAATAGTCCCACAAAGGGTGAGTCAATGAGACTCAATGTGTACACAAACTAACAATCAACATTCCAGCATACATATTCATATCAAAGCATATTCAAATCAAATAATGATGCAACCCAACCCAAGCCTATTTGTTCATCCGCTACACACCACCCGTACCTGCCAATTACACCGTGGGGACTACTAAGTCAACCCTCCATCCGCTACACACCATCGAAGCGCGCATTGCCGCGCGAATGACGTGCTCATCGCCCACTTACGTTGTGTCATTAGACACTATATTCGAATAATGTAACCGGTTACCATATTCACGCAATGGGGCCGTAGCCACCATATTTCGTTGGTGAGGCCGAAACCAACACCTTCGTTGGTGAGACCGAAGTCAACACCTTCGTTGGTGAGACCGAAGTCAACACCTTCACTTTCTATTCAATAATGAGGGAAACCCTTTTGATGTTGTGGTTGATTGCTCCTTTACTTAGAATCAACAAGGATTCGGCTTTGACAGAAGAATCGAGAGAAGAAAATAGAAGAAGAGAAGAGAGGGATTTTGCTTGAAGAAAATTCGGCGAGAGGGGAGAGAGCTAGGAAAATTTCGGCAAAAGAGGAAGCAAAAGTGAATGAGTAGCCCTCCGCCTCCTCCTTTTATAGCCAAAGTTATCACTGGGAGTCCCTTACTTGGCCACCACTCCTCTTTTGATAATTTATCTCTTTTATTTAAAAGATAAAAGCCTTTAATCCATCAATTATCTCCTCAATTATCTCCTTAGAAAATAATCCTTTATTTATCTCTTATTATTCACATATTTATGCAAATAAAACTCTTCCTTTTCTAAAACCCATGCCGTCCACCTCAGCCTTCTGGAAGCAAAAATTAAACTTATTTATTTGCTTCCCAAGTGACTCGAACCCAAGCCCATCAGCTCTTGCACATGGCGCCATTTCCATAGGCCCTAAGTGACACCTTCAGGCCATTTTTCCAAGCCTAATTGTGTGTCAAACTTCTCCAACTTTTTCTTTTAAGGCCCTCTAGCCCTTATTTCCAATTTTGAACTTTAAAACTCATCATTTTGGGGTCATTTCTAAGTTTCCTAAAATTTTCGATCGGCTCAGAATTTGCCATTTTTCTTACATTCCAAGTTTCCAAAATGTTCAGTGTTTCCTAAAATGTTCGATTTCCAAAATGTTGTGTTTCCTAAAATGTTCGGTTCTAAAATGTTCGAGTTTCCAAAAATGTGTACTTTCCATTTTTGAACCATTTCCTTACATTTCTAGTTTCCATAAATGTTCACTTTCCTCTTTATTCCTTTACATTTTCAGGACATTTCCCTACATTTCCAAGACAAGACATTTCCTTACATTTCCTTGCATTTCCTTACATTTCCATACATTTCCTCACATTTCCTTACATTTCCATACATTTCCATACATTTCCTTACATTTCCTTACATTTTCTTACATTTCCCTACATTGCCTTACATTTCCATACATTTCCTTACATTTCCATATATTTCCATACATTTCCTTATTTCTAGAATTCACATAACACATTCATAATTCATAAAACATGCCATTTTACCACATGGTTCCTTGTGTCATGCTTCACACGGAGTTTCTTTTAAAGCCTCATTTACCTAGCTCCCCTTTTTACTTAAAAACCAATAATTTTCCAAAGCTTTCTTCTTCCATCCTAAAATTCTAAAAACCCTTAATACACTTCCAACACTACCAAAACCTACTAACTCATGAATTATGCACAAACGCATAACCCCTAATCTAGGATGTTACACCATTGTTGAAGCTTCAATTTCGGCAACTTGGGGCTTAATTTGGGGTATGTATTTTGCTTAGTTTTTAAAAAATTTTACATTTTTGGAATGGTTGCTTTGAATACTAAACAACCCATGTGATAATTTTTGAGATTTTGGCACATTGAGATTCGGCTATGGTTGTATATCCATGGCATGAAATGTTTGATGGTAGATTATAAATAGTATGTGTTAAATCATCATTTTTAGAATTAGAAGTTTTGATGAAATTGAGTGTTAGTGACTAATTAAAAAAAATTAAATTCTTGAAGGACTAAAACATGAAATAAATGAAATGCATGGACTTGTATGGCTATGTGGAAGATTCGACCTAGCTATAGTGTTGGGGAATTTTGCATATTTTGTGTTTTGTGTAAATAGGACCAATTTGTAAAAGATGGGAAACATTAGGGGCAAAATTGTAAATTGTTATTTAAGTGTCTTTGGACTAAATTGAGATGAAATGTGCTTGAATGAGCTAAATTTTGATGTGTTTAGATCAAGAACGAAGAAAAAACGGAATTGGATCGGGAAAGACAAAGGTTCTCGAATAGCCGATTTACACTGGTCTATCGACAACCGAGGTAAGTCCTTAAGTTAAATTATATTAAATAACTATTTATGAACATATTATATGATAATGTTTGATAAAATTTTAGTATGAAATTTTGTCATAGCCGAATGTATGTAAGTGTATTAAATGAGTTATATAGTTTGATAATGTAATACTGAATAAATGTCTCGATGCGAATTGCGGGATTGTACGATGACGAAAAATGATTTTAGTTGTTTAATGTGAATAAGTTTAGTTTAATTGGACATGTAATATATTATGAAATGTGTGTGGAATGATTTATCACATTGAGGTATTTCGGGCTTTAAGCCTAGCGTGCCTAGTGCCGTGATTTCTTTCGGGCTTTAAGCCTAGCAGGCCTAGTGCCGGTGATCTCCTTGTGCCCCGAGCCTAGCGGTGCCTCGTGTCGGTGTTACTTAACGGGCTTTATCGCCTAGCGGGCTTGATGCCTGTGATGTGTATTATAAAGGAGAAACCAAACATTATTCAAGGCAAACCACAATTAATGTATCTAGCTAACTACTCGTAAATATGTAAGGTATGTTATGTTTAATATTACTTGAGTCGAGTTGGTGCTATAAAAATTGTGTTATATATGTTTGAGGATAATATTAATTTGTATGAGCATTTTATGATCGAATTTAAGTTTTAATGTTCTATTATGGATATTCGGTTTTTAAGTTGAATGTATTAATTTCTTAAATGTATAAATGTTATATTATTATGAGCTTAGGACTTACTAAGCTAGTAAGCTTATTGCGTGAAATGTTTTCCTCTGTTTTATAGATTTTGGATACGCTACGGGCTCGAGAAGGATCGTCAAGAAAGTCGCCCACACTATCAACTGTTTTGGTACTCTTTTAGTTGCGTTAAATTAGATAAAGGCATGTATAGGAGGAAATTTTGAAAATGACCTTGTTTGAGTGAAAACCTTCATATTACATGTATTATAGCCATGCGAATATGGCTAAATTTTTAGTTGGGTATGCTGCTGTGCTTTAATACAAATGTCAGTTTATGTTGGTAATGTTTGTGTAGTTTTAATCGAAGTTTACTCGTATTTGATAAGGAAATATATGTTTACGAAATGAACCTTTGAATTAGGTATTGTGGTAAGTAACCAATGGTACACTCAATTATATGGAACCATAGTCGTGTTTTGGTTAATAAATCGATGATGTTATGATATTACGCGAATGTTTTAGGTGTAATTTAAATTGCATAAATGATTAAAATGCATGGATAGTATGAGTTGTATGTGGGTATATTCGGTTATAAACTAGTTAATCATATTTTGTAATGAAACAGTTTTTAGTTAGCAACAGTGATGTGATTTTGAAAAATCACCAAAAATAGGATAAATTGAATTAGAAAGAGAATAAGATATAGAATTAAAGCTTATTGTGTCTATTTTGATATGTAAAAAACATAGTAGGCAAAGGAATTTTATGTTATGAGATATTTAAGTTTTAGTGAGACTTGTTCTGAATGAATTCGTGATTCCCTGTTCTGTCTTGGAAAAATTGTTAAAAATTGTAAATAAATAATCATGGAGCATAGTTTATATGCTTAGAATCCTTAATGAGTCTATTTTTTATTGGAATAAACAATAACATTATTGAAATTTTGTATAATGAGATAACTGAGTTTTTGTAATGATAGGTCAGAATCGTCAATAGTGAAATAGGGGGAATTTTGATGAATAAACTGTACTAATTAACCACATGAAAAATTCTGGAAAAATTATGGTATATTTATATGAGTCTAGTTTTAAGGAAAATTTACGGATCTAAATTTTGAGTTTTCTAACTCGAGTTATGGTCAATTTAGCCAGCATGACGTAGTTGGACAGCTTTAAATTCTTATGCCCCGAACTAGTAGTCAAGTCTAGTAATGCCACATACTTGATTCCGGAAAAAGTCTCGGGTAAGGGGTGTCACATTTGATTGGTATTAGAGCTTACGGTTTAGTCGATTCTAGGACTACCGTAGCGCGTGTGAGTCTAGCTATACATGCCTTTATCATATATTGATAGTGTGGTGACTTCTCGACCGATCAACTCGTGTTTTATATAGCAAATGGACACCGATCCCGAAAAGAGCCGTAGCGGATGATGTGGAGAGTGTAGCACCTGACCGTGCACACGGATCAGTGCCGGTAGACTCTCGACCTGTTTCGGGTAGTCATGAAGGAGAAACTACCGACGTGATTCGAACCAAGGCCCTTATCACTGCACCTGGCGCTCCACTGCCACTTTACCACATGATTTCTTGTGGCATTAATTCCGTAAAAATTCCTTTAAAGCCTCCTTAGCCTGGGCCTCCCTTTGGCGCAAAAAAAATAAAAGTCTATTTGCTTCCCATGTTGCTCGAACCTCTTCCCTCCTGCACTCCCTTTTGACGCAAGCCTCCAAGCCCCTAAAGTAACGTCTCAAGCCACTTTACTAAGCCCAAGTTCATGTCCATAACCTCCTACAATTTTCCTTTAAGGCCTCCTTTGCCTAGTTTCTTATTTTAGACTTAAAACCAACATTTTCCCAAAGCTTTCCCTTTCATCCTTGGGTTCTAAAAACCCTTAAAACACCTCTAAACATACTTAAAGCCTACTAACACTTGAGTTATGCTCCAAACGCATAACCCCTAATTTAGGATGTTACATCTAAGGTAAGAAATTATAAGATCCAAAGGTCTTGTTTTATGTTTTAATGTTAGATTAAACCTAACATGTGATTATAGGAATTTTGACATCCCTCGGAAAGCAAGGATACTTTTCGGGATTTGAGATCAAAAAGGTGTGTGTTTAAGACATTCGGCCAAGGCCTATTTTAAGTATTTGGATTTATTCCCAAAAGCTGAAACTAACCTATGATGTGTTTTAATGTTGGCCAAATGCAAGAAGGAATACAAAAAAGTTTTGGGACTTGATTCTTAAGTCAATCAGCAACAAGGTAGGTTTTCAGTATACAAATCCTACTAGGATTTGGTTTTAAAGCCAAAAAAGGTTTATTAATGTGTTTAAATGATTGGCTGAATATAGGAGTTAAGGATCTAAATCGTGAGATCGGTTCTTCTGGATTTCAAGGACTTCATTAAACGAATCAGGTGTGTACCCCACACTAGCTTTTAATATGATTATGGTAATATGTAATATGTGCATCTGGATAAGGTACCGTGTTATGGTACAAAGTACTCAGGTACGTTTCCTACTTCCACTAGGATTATGAAATATGTTATTTATAACATGTGAAACTTTATAAGAATGTGAATTTAAGTATGATATGCATGATATGGATAATATGGGTCATTCGGGATATATGAAAAGGGGAAGTGAATGTGATGACTACGGTCTCACTATCTCAATGTGGTGACTTCGGTCACATTATCCGAATGTGGTAACTTTGTTACATTATCTCAATCGTGTCTCTTGACACAATTATATCTGGTGGCTATGCCACAAATTTTATATAGGCGATGAGCACGTCGACTCATGCGCAATGATCGCTTTCGATGGTGTGTAACGGATGGAGGGTCGACTTAGTAGTCCCCACGGTGTGCAGGTTGGTACGGGGATGTGTAGCGGATGGCATCTAGGTTTAGGTTTGGGTTGCATCATTACTGCTATCTGTTGTATGAATAAGTGTTTGATATGAACATGTATGCCTGATCTATTGAATTTTAGTGTTGGTTACACATTGAGTCTGTTGACTCACCCCGTTGTGGGAAGCATGTTTCAGGTGATGAACAGTGATGGACCGGGACGGTAGATCTTGTGGTGGCCATGCTCAACTTGAAGCGTTATTCAATATGGACACTTTAATTTTATTTAAGTACTTTGGAATTTTATTTTGGGATTTTACTTGTTGTAATAAGGCCATAGTTACATTTCTTTACTTTTATTTTTAATTATTATGTTACGAATTATTTTAAATTAAAGATCAAGTAAAATTATTTCTTTAAAAATAAACTCTAAATTGTTTTGTCACCTTAATTAATTGGATTTTCAAATAAAATAAATGGGTTTCCAACCTAAGCCCAACCCAAAACAATATTTTTTTTAAAAAAAATTCACACAAGCTTTTCCTAAGTAACAAAAGAACTTTGAACCGGTTTACTTGAGGAACATACCAAATCTGGTCATAGCTCGTGGGCCGGGTTTGGGGTGTTTCAGTTTGGTATCAGAGCCCAGTTTTAAACTCTCGACCTGTGGGCTAAGGCCCAAAACGTTTTCAAGATGAGCCCAAATGATTTTCTTATGAAATAAGCATGTTTTCTAGCATGGCACCTAAGTCTACGACCAGCAGTCCACCAGGTAAGTACCCCTAACTATCTGTGTGATTATATGATTTATGGATTATGAAAGGGTAGAAAAGGCATGGAACGTAGAATAGCATGATAGGAACTTGAACCCTAGGACTAGTCTACTCAAACACAAACACATAAGACTTAAGGAACGTTAAACAAACCTATGGCTAAGTCACTGAGTTAGGGTGTGGTAACCCCTGTACGCATGTCTAGGATTGGATCCGGAAGAGCTTGGTATTTAAGCAGTCCTAGTGACTCACCTCCTCTTCGCAGGAATCCTACCTGGTGCGTAGCTTCGGTTCACCCCAACCCAGAGGGCTCAGTTGGTGTGGCAACCTCTGTGCGCATGTCTAGGAATGGTTTCGGTCGGAGCTTGGTATTTAAGTAGTCCGCGTGACTCACCTCCTCTCCACTCGAATCCTGCCTGGTGTGTAGCTTTGGTTCACCCTGACCAAGAGGGCTCGGTCATAGGCTAAACACAAGGACTAAAACCCGAAAGGGAACTATCTGTGTTTCTAAAAAAAAAACAACAAAACCCTAGTTTTAAAACTCTTAAAACTTTCTTTTAAGTTTGTGAAAACCATCTTTGCAAAATTTTCCAATGAACTTCTGATTTATGAAAATTACAAAAATACCCTTGGTGGCAAATTTACCAAAATGCCCTTGGTTTATAAAATGTCCAACTACTCAATAGTTTTACCAAAATTTCATTATTTTATAAATGCTCAAAAACTCTAATTTGCAAACTATCAAAAATACCTTGATTTTGAAAAAAATTACAAAATTGCCTCTAATGTACAAAAAAAAAAAAAAGACCCTGATTTTCAACTTTTTGCAGACATCACCGTTTTGGAATGTTAGTCAGGCTGGTAAGGAGGACAGTAGCCTCAACGAGGTCGTGGTTCGAGTAATCGAGGTAACGGTGCTGGTAGAGGACGTAGAGCACAGGGCAGAGGTGCTGCTAATGCTGAGGCAAGGCAACCGGGTTTGGTTTATACAGTTCGCCGGAGGGAAGATGGAGACGCGCCGGATGTTATAACCGGTACGTTCTTTATTTTTGACAAGCCCTATTTTGCTCTAATTGATATGGGCTCGACCCATTCATATGTTGCATATAGTGTAGTGGAAACACTAGACCTAGACTCTGAACTCTTTGATAGGCAGATGACTGTAGTAAGCCCATTAGGCCAAACTGTAGTGGTAGATAAGATCTGTCGGAATGTACCCCTAGAGATTCAGGGAGTGAACTTTCGGGCTAACTTAGTAGAGTTACCCTTCGGAGAGTTTGAACTTATACTCGGAATGGACTGGCTAGTAGAACACCGAGCCGTGTTGGATTGTGCGGCTAATTGAATGGAACTAAGGACCTCGGAGGATGAAGTTGTAGTAATGGTTGGAGAAAGGAGGAACTACTTGTCTAACGTAGTTTCGGCGCTGAAGGCAGAGAAAATGGTTAAGAAAAGGTGCAAGGAATTCCTAGCCTTCGTAAGTGCAATGAGTGGAAAGGAAGAAGGTGTTAGTGGGGTTAGAACAGTCAAGGACTTTGAGGATGTATTTCCGGAGGAACTACCAGGAATACCCCCAGATAGGGAGGTGGAATTTGGAATAGATTTGCTACCGGGAATAGCTCCTGTGTCAATCGCTCCATACCGAATGGCGCCAAAGGAGTTAGTGGAGCTCAAGGCTCAAATCCAAGAGTTGTTGGATCGTGGGTTCATCCGACCCAGTGTTTCTCCATGGGGAGCACCGGTCCTATTTGTGAAGAAGAAGGATGGAACTATGCGTATGTGCATAGATTACCATCAGTTGAATAAGCTGACCATTAAGAACAAGTATCCTTTGCCAAGGATCGATGACTTGTTTAATCAGCTGAAGGGGGCCGCAGTGTTTTCAAAGATTAACTTAAGGTCGGGATATCATCAGCTGAAAGTGAAGGAGGCTGATACCCATAAGACCGCTTTTAGGACAAGATACGGCCATTTTGAGTTTGTGGTGATGCCGTTTGGGTTGACGAACGCTCCAGCCGCGTTCATGGACATGATGAATCGGGTTTTCCAACCCTATTTGGATAGGTTTGTCATTGTGTTCATCGATGATATCTTGGTGTACTCTAAGTCTGAAGAGGAGCACGATGAACATCTCCGAGTTGTCTTTAGAATCGTTAAGGAAAAGAAGCTTTATGCCAAATTCAGCAAGTGTGAATTTTGGCTTAAGGAGGTGGCATTCTTAGGACATGTGGTATCCGCAGAGGGAATAAGAGTGGACCCTAGGAAGATCGAAGTAGTGTTGGATTGGAAACCACCTAGGTCCGTGGTTGAAATCCGAAGTTTCTTAGGTTTGGCAAGCTATTATAGAAGGTTTGTGGAAGGGTTCTCATCTATAGCCGTGCCTTTGAAAAAGTTGCTAAGGAAGGAAGTACCCTTTGAATGGACTAATAAGCAGCAAGAAAGCTTTGAAAAGCTTAAAAGGTGTTGACTAAGCTCCAGTGTTAATTCAAACGAGGCGGGAAAAGATTTTGTGGTGTCTTGTGACGCTTCGCATACTGGGTTAGGGTGCAAAGCTAATACAAGATGGAAAAGTGGTCGCTTATGCGTCTCGGCAGTTAAGGCCTCATAAGGTTAAGTACGCAACTCATGACTTGGAACTGGCAGCAGTAGTTTTCGCCCTTAAGGTTTGGAGGCACTACCTTTATGGAGAAAGGTCAGTTATCTACACAGACCACAAAAGTCTTAAATACTTGTTGACTTAGAAGGAGTTGAACTTGAGGCAACGAAGGTGGGTGGAATTGTTGAAAGACTATGATTGTTCGATAGAATATCATCCGGGCAAGGCGAATGTGGTAGCTGATGCCCTAAGTAGGAAGGTTTTATCAGATCTAAGGGCTTTGTTCGCTCACTTAAGTCTGTATGATGATGGAAGCCTATTGGTAGAGTTGCAAGTCAAGCCCACATGGCTGAAGGAAGTGAAAGAGGGACAGTTGGCTGATAAGGACCTAAGTGCTAAGTTACAGCAAGTACAGAATGGAGAATTAAAGGATTATGGCGTCAATGATGAAGGAGTATTGTGCTACAAAGGAAAAGTCTGTATGTCGAAGGACAAGGAGTTAAGATAAAGGATTCTTCGGGAGGCGCATGGTAGCCCTTATGCTATGCATCCCGGAGGCAGTAAGCTGTATAGAGAGCTAAGGGAACAGTTTTGGTGGTCTAATCTTAAACAAGAAGTTACTGAATTCGTGGGAAAATGTCTGACGTGTCAGCAAGTTAAGGCTGAACACCAAGTCCCATCGGGGATTGCTTCAACCAATCGAAATTCCACAATGGAAGTGGGAGAGAATTACCATGGACTTCGTTAGTGGGCTTCCCCTTACGCCTACTAAGAAGGACTCGGTATGGGTGATAGTGGACCGTTTGACCAAATTCACGCACTTTATTCCGGTGAGAGTCGACTATTCTCTTCAGAAGTTAGCCAAGTTATATGTGGAGGAGATCGTAAGATTACATGGAGTACCGGTATCGATTATCTCCGATAGGGACCCAAGGTTTACGTCTCGATTTTGGAAGGCACTTCATCAAGCTTTAGGCACTAAGTTAGACTTCACTACGGCTTTTCATCCACAATCGACGGCGATGCAACGCAGTTATACAAGTGTTGGAGGATATCTTTGAGAGGTCAGTGATGGATTTCCGAGGAAGTTGGGAAGATTACTTGCCTCTAGCTGAGTTCGCCTACAACAACAGCTATCAGGCTAGCATTCGGATGGCACCATATGAAGCATTGAATGGTAGGAGGTGTAGAACACCTACTTGTTGGACTGAGTTAGGAGAACATCGAGTTTTGGGTCTAGAGTTAGTGGCAGAAATTGAAGAGAAGGTTGAGTTAATTCGGGCACGGTTGAAGGAAGCCTCTGATAGGCAGAAGTCGTAAGCAGAACTCAAGCGGAAGGAAATAGAGTTTGAAGTTGGAGACCGAGTGTTCCTGAAAGTCTCGCCTTGGAAGAAGGTTATGAGGTTCGGTCGCAAAGGGAAGTTAAGCCCAAGGTTTATAGGGCCCTATCGAGTACTGAAGCGAGTTGGGCCAGTGGCATACCAATTGGAGTTGCCACCAGAGTTGCAGCAGATGCATGACGTATTCCATGTATCCATGCTACGTCGCTACCGATTGGATCCGTCTCATGTGGTACCTGTTGAAGAGGTGGAGCTAAGGCCAGACTTATCCTACGAGGAAGAGCCGATTCGGATCTTGGAACGTGATGTGAAAGTACTACGAAGGAAGTCAGTTCCTCTAGTCAAAGTGTTATGGCGCAATCATGGATCAGAAGAAGCTTCGTGGGAGTCAGAAGAGACAATGCGACAGCAATCCCTCAATTATTTTAGTTAGGAAATTTCGAGGACGAAATTATTTTAAGGGGGTAGAACTATAACATCCTGGAAAGGGCCTATGCATTTTCAGTTTAATTGTACGAAATTACATGTCTTAAGTGTTATGAATACATTTTTTTACATTTTTGGAAATCTAGAAATGCATGGAAATGAAAATGGAAATGAACATTTTTGGAAACCTGGAAATGTAAGTAAATGATTCAAAAATGGAAAGTAAACATTTCTGGAAACTTGGAAATGTAAGGAAATGTCAAGTTTACAGAGCTGATCGAAAATTTTTGAAAGCTTAGAAATGACCTAGAAATGACGAGTTTTAAGGTTTAAAAGGGGAAATTAAGGCAATGTGGCCTTAAAAGAAAAAATTTGTGAAATTTGACACACAAATAGGCTTGGAAAAGTGGCCTGAATATGTCACTTAGGGCCTATGGAAATGGCGCCATACGCAAGAGGAATGGGCCTGAGTTCGAGTCACTTGGGAAGCAAATAAAGGAGGTTTTATTTTTGCTTCCAGAAGACTGAGGTGG
Organism: Gossypium bickii; assembly: GCA_025503065.1. Classification (NCBI taxonomy): domain Eukaryota; kingdom Viridiplantae; phylum Streptophyta; class Magnoliopsida; order Malvales; family Malvaceae; genus Gossypium; species Gossypium bickii. The sequence goes on along the minus strand of CP106714.1, from coordinate 24,196,048 downwards.
ACGGCACATGCTTCTAGAAAGGAGGTGTTTTATTTTCATAAATATTCGATTAAAAAGGTGATAAATAAAGGATTTTTAAATTGGATTATTTTGAAGAGATAAATGTTGGATTAAACTCTTTTATTTATGATAATTAAAGGATAAAGTTATCAGATAGAGGAGTGGTGGCCAAGTAAGGGACTCCTTAGATGATAATTTCGGCTATAAAAGGAAGGAAGGAGGGCTACTCATCAATTTTTGGTTCCTCCTCTCTCTGCCGAATTCTTAGTGCTCTCCTCTCTTCTTTTCTTTTCTTTTGTCAAGCCGAAATTAAGTAATTTTTGGAACCTAGCCGAATATTTTCCTTTCCATTAGAAGCCATAGCCGAATCTCCCTGTGAATCTAAGCAAGGAAGCAGTCGACTGAAGTATTAAAGGGATCTCTCAGGTTTCTACAACTGTTGACTGCAAGGTATGTGTTTAAGACATTCGGCCAAGGCCTATTTTAAGTGTTTGGATTTATTCCCAAAAGCCAAAACTAACCTATGATGTGTTTTAATGTTGGACGAATGCAAGAAGGAATACAACAAAGTTTTGGGACTTGATTCTTAAGTCAATCGGCAGCAAGGTAGGTTTTCAGTATACAAATCCTACTAGGATTTGGTTTTAAAGCCAAAAAAGGTTTATTAATGTGTTTAAATGATTGGCCGAATATAGGAGTTAAGGATCTAAATCAGTAGATCGGTTCTTCGGGATTTCAAGGACTTCGTTAAACGAATCAGGTGTGTACCCCACACTAGCTTTTAATATGATTATGGTAATATGTAATATGTGCATATGGATAAGGTACCGTGTTATGGTACAAAGTACTCAGGTACGTTTCCTACTTCCACTAGAATTATGAAATATGTTATTTATAACATGTGAAACTTTATAAGAATGTGAATTTAAGTATGATATGCATGATATGGATAATATGGGTCATTCAGGATATATGAAAAAGGGAAGTGAATGTGATGACTACGGGTCTCACTATCTGAATGTGGTGACTTCGGTCACATTATCTGAATGTGGTAACTTCAGTTACATTATCTGAATCTGGTGTCTCTTGACACAATTATATCTGGTGGCTATGCCACAAATTTTATATGGGCGATGAGCACGTCGACTACAGCGACTGCCTTCGATGGTGTGTAGCGGATGGAGGGTCGACTTAGTAGTCCCCACGATGTGCAGGTTGGTACGGGGATGTCTAGCGGATGGCATCTAGGTTTGGGTTTGGGTTGCATCATTACTGCTATCTGTTGTATGAATAAGTGTTTGATATGAACATGTATGCCTGATCTATTGAATTTTAGTGTTGGTTACACATTGAGTCTGTTGACTCACCCCGTTGTGGGAAACATGTTTCAAGTGATGAACAGTAATGGACTGGGACGGTAGATCTTGTGGTGGCTATGCTCAACTTGAAGTTTTATTCAATATGGACACTTTAATTTTATTTAAGTACTTTGGAATTTTATTTTGGGATTTTACTTGTTGTAATAAGGCCATAGTTACATTTATTTACTTTTATTTTTAATTATTATGTTATGAATTATTTTAAATTAAAGATCAAGTAAAATTATTACTTTAAAAATAAACCCTAAATTGTTTTGTCACCTTAATTAATTGGATTTTCAAATAAAATAAATGGGTTTCAAACCTAAACCCAACCCAAAACAAAATTTTTTTAAAAAAATTCACACAAGCTTTTCCTAAGTAACAAAAGAACTTTGAACCGGTTTACTTGAGGAACATACCAAATCTGGTCATAGCTCGTGGGCCGGGTTTGGGGTGTTTCACAAAACCTACTTCATAGTTTCGGCCAAAGAACATTAAGGGGATTAGTTCCTAGGTTTCGACTAAAAGAAAAAGAAAGGAGATTGAATAACATTTGATCTTACCCCTAGTGATGAAATCGACTGCACCCTTCCCTGACACAACAGAGAGATTCGGCTATATAGGAATAAGGAGTGAAATCGACCGAGCCTTGGAAACGTGATTCAGGTTAGAAACTAATTAAAGAAGTGAGAAACTGCAAAGAAGGAAAATCCCGAAAACTTACCAAACTAGAGAGGTGTATGCGGCTATGGTGCACCTTCGGGAAAAAGAGATCTCTCTTTGAAGATTCGGCTATGGAGAAGGATGATAGGCACAAGGAATATACGGCTTTCAGAGGGTTTTCGAGGAGAGGAGAAACACTAGGAAGTTTCGGCTAGAGAAAAAGACTTTGAGAAAAGAAAAGAAGGAGATTCGGTTAGAGAAAGAGATGAGAAAGAAAAAGAAAACAAAAGAAAAAGATGGCTATTCTGCAAATAATTTCAGCTACATACTCTCCTCGTATGACCGAATGCATCATCCCACTCCCCTCTCTTGAATTCGGCTAACACTCAAACACTAGCCTCTCCTTACTTTTCTCCTATTTTTCCTCTTTCCTACTCATTCAAATAATTTAAATAAAGCAACAATTATCTCCTCCCTTTAGCCGAATTTTGAAAGGAATTTAATCACATCTACAACTCATCCCCTCAGTCTCCCCATGCCGTCCACCTCTGCTCATCCTTGCTGCAAAATAAAAACTCCCTTTTGCTTCCCTTGCTGCTCGAACCTAGGCCCTTTTACCCTGATTGTGGCGTCACTTACTAAGGCCCAAAGTGGCGCCTCCTTGCCACTTTAACAAGCCCATTTTTATGTCTAATTTCCCCTATAAATTCTATTAAGGCCTATCAAGCTTAGCTCCACTACAAGACTTAAAATCTGATAATTTCTAAGACATTCACCTACACACTAAAGTTCTCAAAATTCATAAAACTCATTCAAAACACACATAGGCATGCTTCCACATATATTTAAGCAAAGTGCACCACCCCTAAATCCCGGATATTACAGATATATATTTATGAGATGATCAATAGTTCATTTCTCAAACCTAAGAATTGTGGTGATGAGAAAATACATGTGTTGTATTGTTCCATTCACTTTTTTAAGTTATTCGATTATTGTGAGGAGTGTGTTAATGAGAATGTGCAGGTCTAGGATTGGATTTAGCAAGGAAAGGTTTGGTTATTAAGTGGTCAAATATGACTTACATCCTTTTCCTAAGAACCTATGTGGTGCAATATTCACATTCACTTCTTCGATTTTTCCTTTAAAAGAAAATTTTGGAGAATCAGAATTGTTTGATTGACTCCTCTGAATAATTGAATGTGAAAATTATAAAATTGTCATAGCATGTCATGCGTACATGAGATAAACATGACATATGGTTTAGGAAAGAATGTCGCATGTACTTGTCATACATAAATTGATCATACATGATTGAAATCGGAAATCAGAAACCTTGCATGTTTTTTAAAATATTGAGTGGGAGAATGTCCCTAAACAAGACATATGGCCTCTATCAATGGTTTTTTTTTTTCATGGCATGAAATGGACCTGCCCCAAGATAGGCATTGTCATGTGGATTTCACTGAGGAGACTTCTTAAAATTATGCTGAAGTTTCTTATGATCATATGATAGTTGGACCAGTCCCTATGGTAGGTATTATCATGCGATACATTAAGAAAATTTGTCTTCAAAGAGGACAACTAGTCACAGCATGCTACTCAGCGAGATTTTCCTAAGATGACTCATTTGTGGTGCATGATGGTATAGTTGTTGAGTTGATGGTCATACACTCAAGATCATCTAGTTGATGGTTATACTTGAGCTATGCTTAAGTTAGAATGATGGCCAAACGTTACTGTAACACCCCAAACTCGATCAACACACCACGGCTGAATCTGGCATGTTACAGAGTGAAAACTTTTTGAAGAAAACGAGTTACCGGTTTATCTTCAGTGAAAACCCTTTTATTGCTTTATGTTTGGAGAAATCTTGCGCATGTAATAGTTGAAAAATGCTAAGTTGTCCGAAAATCTTTTTAATCTCATTCGTGATTCATTACTTAAGAAAATGTTTATGTCAATTAAAACCCAAGTGATTTTTAGCTTGATTAATTTTTACACCGTTTGTACTTGAGCTTTCAAAAACTTAAGTTTGAGAATCGTTTAGGTCAGCTTTATTATCATCTTGCGTGTGTTGTTACCCGATGGTAACTTTGAGAAAACTCGTCGTGTAGTAAAGTTTAGAAAACTTTGTATTTCAGGTTATTAAAACAAGTCAAGTAATTTACTTTGTCATATTTGAAATCAAAAATAAAGCAGATAAAAATAATCCAAAATAAAAATAACCAATGGCCTTATTACAAACCCAAATAAAAACCGAAATTTAAAGTAAAGTACCCAAGTCAAAAAATCCATGTAAAACCGAAAGTAGTATCGCATGGCCACCTCGAGTCCACCCGGCTCCTCATCTGCGATCTACGAATCACCTGAAAAGATAAGGGAGAAGGTGAGTCACCAAGACTCAGTGCATAATCCCCCTCTCGATTATAGCCACATGCTTACACAAGTGATAATCAAATAACCATAGCATGCACCCAAACCTAGCTATCCATAACTCCTTTCTCTACCCCGTGTGGTACTAAACCACTGGTGGTGCCAAACCACTGGTGACCCAAAGTCACTGATATAATGTGGTGCCAAACCACTGGTGACCCAAAGTCACGAATAATCCAATTGTGGGGCCAACCCACATTGTGATACCAAATCACTAGCGACAATCCCGTTTTATCAAATATGGGGCCAACCCACTGCCACTGGGACGAGTCGCTATGAGGTGCCAAACCTCTGGTGACCCAAAGTCACGAAATCAACTGTGGTACCAAACCACTGGTGACCCAAAGTCACAGATATCAATCTTCCCCCTCCCCTCATATCACCCACAACAATGCACATGCACATACAAATCATGCCATCATGCTTGATCATTAGACATATATTGAATATACATAAATAATATTAAAAATCATGTGCCATAATCTCAACAAAATGGACTTACCCGAAATCCTTGCTCATATCCATAAAGATATCATATCGAAATCTACATAGTTTCAGCTTTTAATAAGTTTAGGTTATTAGCATATTTACTTAGATTATGAAGTGTGTAAGTTACACACCTGGTTACTAACGTGATTACTGAATCCCGAAGATCCCGATCTAACGCACTAGATCCCCTTTTCCTATATTCGGTCAACACTTAGATCATTAGCAAAAGCCATTCGGCTATACTAGTAAATCCCGAAGGGTGAGATAACACACAATAAGGCCCTTACCAAGATTGATTACACCCGAGCCCTTAGTCTTAAGTCGCACGCCAACAAATCCCGGAGATCTACTCCCTTCCTACAATTGGCCAACTAAACAAGGTCACTAATAGCCTTTGGCTTTTCAAAAGAATGATAGAAAGATTAGATAAACATGAACCCTTACCACTGACTTAATGAGACCGATTGGTAGAGAATAAATAACCCTGATCCACTGCTTCAAAATCCCGAAGAACCTAGGAGAAATCGATTTCCATAGATGATTAGGAATCATGTCAACAAATCCCGGAATTCGGCTTTTGTCCCCATGTGAGTCGACAGAGAAAAGAGAAAAGAAGTAACAGAGATTCGGCCAAGAACACTTACCCTCTTCAAATCCGATTAGAGAATAAACCAAGTGAGATCTATGCTTGATCGATATTCGGCCAAAGATAGAACAAAAAGGGAGAGCTGAGAGAGATTTCGGCAATGGGGTTGAGTGATCCAGTTGAGTCGGCTGGCCTTTGAAAGAAGAGAAAAGAACTCCACAATGGTTCGGCTTTTGTTAATGAAAAATATGGAAAAGAAAATGAAATGGGAAAGAGGGGATTCGGCAAAGAGAGAAAGGAAGGGATTTCGGCACAAGGAGATTTGAAAGAGAGAAGAAAAGATGTCGAATGGAGGTGGGGTTGTTGGTTTCAGCTTTTAGCAAAATAGGGAGAAGAGAAGTGAAAGGGATTCGGCCTAAGAGGTTTCGGTTCAAAGAAGAAAAGAGAGAACTCAAATGAGGATTCGGCTAGAGGCTCCCAAGGAGTTTCAACAATGACCTAAGAAGCTTTCGGCTTTTGCTTCAAATGTTGCATTGAGAGAGAAATTGGCAAGTGCAAAAAGGGGTTTCAGTTTTGCTTCTCAATCGAATGCATCAAGGCTTCTGCTAGCCGAAAATGTCCACCTAGCTAACTAAGGAATTTCAGCACCCCCCTCTAGACTCCCAACTGATTACTCCTCCTCACCCTAGAGTTCAAATTTCGACAACCACTTCAAGCTCCTCCTGGCCACTAATTCGAATGAGTTTGAATTTCACAAGCTCCTAAATTCTCTCTTCTTAACCAGTTTAAATTAGTTTGACTTGATCAACAGTTATCTGACAGAATTTGAGCTGAGCACAACTCTTCCCTCTCTGGCGTCAAAAAGAATTAGCAGCAAGGGATTTCTGCAGCTCGAACCCAGGCTCTCCTTCCCCTTCTTGTGGCGTCACTGCTCAAGGCTCTAAGTGGCGCCTCCTTGCCACTTTACCAAGGCAATTCTTGTGCTTAAATTTACCACGAAATATACTTAACCCCTAGCTCCTTCAGCTCCCCTTAACCAAAGCTTAGAAACAAAATTTTTCCTATAGCTCGGGCCTACCCTTGGCTTATACCTGGACCCTAGAACACCTCAATCAATAACACAATCAATCTATACACATGCAAAACAATTCAAACACAATAGACCCTATTTAAGGATGTTACAGTTATACGATTATTAGTATGTGTGAATGCCTAAAGAATTAGGTTCATGTACTAATTGGATGGAAATCCATGTTCTTACTAGTTTATCATGATCACCCCAAGGTGGCTTGATTCAATGGGTGTAGGGATTATCATTGTAACAACTTACAAATGTTTTCAAGGTTTAATGTAAGACACATGCATAATCTTAGTGCATATTGTAATGTATTGTAATGTTGCAAAACAATTTCAAACATTTGATTAGTACAAAGATATTAATATATGAATGTTTTATTTTTAGTTCGAAAATGGAACCAACTCCCTTATTGAACAAACCCACTGAAAAAAACTTGAATGAAAATAAAAAAAAAATGGAAAAGGAACCTAATAATTTTCCTAAGCTGTGACAAACTTAAAATAGTTATTGACAATAAGTTCCCACTGGCCACCGAAGTTGAGGCTAGAAAATGTTGGGAGGAGTCTGATGAGATAGCTCATTGTTATATGCTAGCAAGCATGACCAGTACTTTGTATAAGTAACTGAAGAATTGTAAGACTGCTAAAGTGATTCTAGATAAGCTAGAAGACATGTTTAGAGGCCAAGCTATCTTGGCTCAACAGTCTGCCACAACTAGCTTGATAAATGCCCAACAAAAGCCCGACACTTCAGTGAAAGACCATATTATCACTCTTATGGGCTACTATGCCGAGGCTACAGACAATGAGGCCAACCTGGTGATAAACCGTAATAGTAACATATTTTAGGCCCACATTTAGCATGCTTTTGGATGATTTATCCCTTGAAATATTTAATTTGGTGCTCTTAATCCTTTGTTTTCATGTTTTATACTCAGAAAAGCATGGGTGGATGAAAAGAACGAGAAACATGCCCAAAATGGAGTAAATGGGCCATATCATGAAATCAACACGTCCTGGCCCCAAGACCACACGGCCGTGCCTCATTCAACAGACTCGAACTCGGCCTGGCCATGATTCATATGGGCGTGTGCCATGGGCGTGTCCTTGATGTGAATAAGAGGAATTACACTCAGAATAGCATACTTGGAGGCAAAGAAACACATTTCAAAGCCTATTTAAACACCCTAATAGGAATTCTACTCAGATTACGATATTTAGGGGCCAAGTAAGGCATCTCAAAACCTTACAAGGCAACTTAAAGAGGAGTTCGGCAGAAGCCTTCTGCCAGGGCTTTTTTTGGGGGAACCTAAGACTTTAGTCGGGGGGCATCCAGCTAGGCCAAAAAGGGCAAACTTGTGGGGATCTCTCCTTCAATTCCTTCAGGGGGTTTTAGAGATTTCTTATATTTTGTTTTATCTTTTCTTCTGAGATGTTTTCTTTTATTATTATGAACTAAACCCTCAGATACCTGAGGGGGATGAAACCTAAGATGAATCTTGTTATCGTTTGTTGAACTATATGATAAATATTTGACTGGTTCTTAATTATGTGTTCTTAATTCTTGTGTTGATATTTTTGGGATATTAATTCAAGTATGATGTGCTTAGGTGGAGGAGCAAAAGTCCTTGCCTAAGAGTAGATCTAGTGTAATTAAGCAGAGTTGATCGCACGCCTAGAGATAGGGTGACGAGATTTTGCTGGATTAGGGTGAAACCTAATATGGGAGTCCATAGATCGAGTTAATGCAATTCTAGGGGTTTTAATTAGAAAGAGATTTCAATTAATCAACCTAGGGTTAGACGTTAGTCGCCTCGAGAGAGGGATTAATATAACTTAGGGAATCTTACGGATCAAGTCAAATGAATAAATCGTCTGGTTCAGAGTTAGATAACAAGTGAAGTCTAGGTGGATTCTTCCTTGGGTATCGTCTTAATCAATTGGTTTTTCCTCAAAATTATTTTCCCAATTTCATTCTTCTTTGCCTTAGAGTCTTTAGTTTAGTTGTTAGTTAATTTTAGATTAGATAAAAATTCATTTAATTCTTAGGCTAAATAATAAAAAAGAAAGTTAGTATTAGTACTTTTGGTTCCTTTGGGTTTGACAATCCGGTCTTGCCTTAACTATACTATTGTTCGATAGGTGCACTTGCCTCAAATCGTTGTCATAGTTAGTTTTCAGGTTCGATCATTCTTTATATAAATTTTAAGACTTTGACATCGCATAAAATAATGATCACCTGGACTAAAACGCTCAAATTTAGATGGTGTCCAAATGTTCATCAAAGGAATTTGCTGGTTTTTGGGGCGCATATAACCTTGGGAACAAAAACCTGACATTTACATAAGTCATGAATGACTTACAATCCTATAAGTTGATCTTGGATGGCGGTCAGCCAGTTCGAAAAGATGAAGCGGTTATAGCCATCTCTTTTTCCTCAAAAGAGAAGAGAAAACATGCTAAGAAAGGCAAGGCTAAGGTCTTTGGTCCACCACAACTAGAAAGGAAGAGAACCAGAAAGCCTAAATACTTATCTAAGTCTAAATGCTTCTTCTACTGTAAGAAAGGGAAGTTCAAGGAAAACTGTAAAAAGTGGAAGGAATAACTAGCTACCAAAGGAAAAGGTATGGAACTCTTGACGAAACAAGCCTGTTTAGTGGAAGATTCAATAGACTATTGGGTCATTGATTTGGAGGCCACTTATCATGTTTGTGTTTCTCTACAAGAGTTTGAGCAGATGAAATATCTTAGAGATAAGAGCTTACCATTACGAGTTGAGAACGAGACAAGTCTGGTAGCTAAAGCAGTGGAAGATATACATCTTTAGTTTGGTAATTTTAGGATGATTATTTTAAGAGGCGTTTTCTATGTGGCAAGTTTCAAAAGAAACTTCATTTCCATTACATGTTTATATAAAGATGGCTTGGCCTTGACTTTTAATAATGGAATTGTAATATTTAGGAATCAAAATCTTATCTATAATGGATGGATGTCAAATAGTCTTTATTTTATCAAACCAAATATGTACACATTACTTAAGATAGAAATATCGAAACCAAATATGTACACATTACTTAAGATAGAAATATCGAATAAAAGACTTAAAAACTTCTCACTCTAATCAGGCGTACCTTTGGCATTTGAGAATTGGTCATATTAACTAAGAAAGAATCACTGGACTTGTGAAGGATGGCATCTTAAGTTCACTTAAAAAATTTGATCTTCCACAATGTGTGTCTTCGTTGGAAGATAAGATGACTAAGTGATCTTTTAATACAAAAGGAACGAGGGCTAGAAAACCTCTAGAACATGTGCAAACTAACGTATGCGGCCCTATGAGCATTAGTACAAGAGGTGGTTACGAGTATTATGTAACCTTTATTGATGACTATTCCAAATATGGGCATGTATACTTGATGCACTGCAAGAGTGAAACCTTTGATAAATTCAAAGATTTTTGTGCGAAAGTGGACAAACAACTAGGTTTACCCATAAAGGCACTTTGGTCTGATTAAGGTGGAGAATATTTATCTGATAAGTTCTTAGTGTACCTCATAGATAGTGGGATTTTATCCCAGTTAACTGCATCAGAAACTCCACAATATAATGGCGTGGTAGAGAGAAGAAATCAAACATTGTTAGACATGGTACGTTTTATGTTCAGTTATTCAAAGTTGCTAATATCTTTTTAGGGATACGTTACACAAATGGCTTGTTATATTTCTAATGATGTGCCAACTAAGGTAGCATCGAAAACTCCATACGAATTGTGGCATGGCGGGAAGCTGAATCTTAATCATTTGACGATTTGGGGTTGCCTAACCTACATATTGGATAAAGATACGAGGAAGTTGGACTCACAGACAAATTTTTGCATGTTTGTAGGATATCCAAAGGCAATAAAAAGTAGTTTGTTTTATAACCCAAAAGATCAAACTATTATAGTCTCAACTCATGCTACTTTTCTTGAAGAAAGTTACATGAATAACTTCAAACCTCGAAGTAAAGAGGTACTCGAGGAGCTTTTGGGAAATATTCAAAACCCTACAGAAACATTTCCAGAACCAACTTTTAATAGTAGACCTACAAATCATCAGCAACGTAAGGAGCTTCGTCAGAGTGGGAGGGTCTCTTGTAGGCTTGGGTTATTCTAATTTGGCGAAAGTGTTTTTAACACTGAGTTTACCAAATAGGAAGATGATGACCCACTCACATATGATCAAGCAATGTAGACTGCTGATTCCAAGCTCTAGGAAATAGCTATGAAAGCTGAGATGGACTCTATGTATTCCAACTCAATGTGGAAACTTGTAGACTTACCGAAAGGGATAAAACCCATGGGGTGTAAGTGGATCTACTAGAGGAAAAGAAAAGTGGATGGAAAAGTGGAAACTTATAAGGATAAACTTGTGGCTAAAGGTTATACATGGAAATAAGGTATCGATTACGAGGAAACCTTCACCCGATTGCCATTCTCAAGTCAATCTACATATTACTATCCATTGCAGTGTCTCTCGATTATGAAATTTGGTAAATGGATCTCAAGACAGCATTTTTAAGAACAACTATCTTGAAGAGAACATCTACATGATGCAACCCTCTGGATATATAGCTAAAGGAATCGAGCATAAAGTTTGCAAACTACTTAGGTCCATATATGGACTAAAACAAGCATCCTACTCATGGGATCAAATATTTGATTAGGCAATCAAGACTTTTGGATGTGAGAAAAATGTAGATGAACACTGTGTTTACAAATGTTTAGAGGATGGAAAGGTCGTCGTTCTCGTTCTATATGTTGATGACATTCTACTCATTGGAAATTATGTAGGGACAATGTCATCATCTAAATTGTGGTTATCCCAAAAGTTTAGCATGAAAAACTTGGGAGAACATAATTTTGTTATCGGTATGAGAATATTAAGAGGTCGAAAGAACAAAGTGATAGCACTATCTCAAGCTTCATACATATACAAGATATTGGAGCGTTATGCAATGACTGATTCGAAGAATAGAAATCAACATTCCATATCGAGACTTCATTCTCTTTAGAGAAAACATGAGAAAGGTTCATTATGCTTTAGTAGTAAGAAGTATGCTATACACACATCCATAAATCTGTTTTGCAATGGGGCTGGTAAGTCAATATCAAACGAATCTAGGTCCAAGACATTAGCAATCAATTAAGCATATACTCAATTATTTATAAAGAATGAGGGGTTATATCCTTGTATATTTTGAAGTAGACCTTACTCCTATTAGATACACTAATTATGTCTTCCAAACATGTCAGATTTGAGAAAATTGACATCGAAATGTGTTTTTGTCCTAGGCAATGGGTCCATTGTGTGGATAAGTGTAAAGAAGAGTTGTACTACTGACTCCACTATGGAAGCCGAATATGGGGCTGTTTCTAAGGCTACCAAAGAAACAATATGGCTTCGAAAGTTCCTCATAGATTTTGAAGTCATTCCTGGTATGGAAAAAAGCTATCACACTGTATTCTGACAATAGTAAGACAACAGCTAATACCAAGGGCATGAGAAGCCATTAGAGGAAAAAACATACTGATCGAAAATATCATATCACAAGGGAGCGGTTGCAGACAAAATCATGGATGTAGTCAAAGTCGCATCCGAGTACAATCTTGCAGACCCATTTAAAAAGACTCTACTAGCTAGGAGTTTTGAGAAACACGTGATGAGCATAAGAATGCGGAATATGGCTCTTTTACTTCTCTAGGGCAAGTGAGAGATTGTTGGATCTGGTGCCCTGAATGTAGTATATTCATTTGTAAACTTGTAATTTTCCAAATAGACTGATTAATAAAATTATTCATGAATTAAATTAATATACGTTGTATTATTATCCTCACATGATTTTGCACACAAAGCAAAATAAAAGCAAATGTTGCCTATTGGTTGTCTAAATATTTAACTAATACTAAGCGATATTACATGGTTGGATCGTAGTACAAAAAGACAACTTGTATTAGTAGACAAACTTATATATGTCCTTAGTCTAATCAGAAATGAGAAAATCAATTGGAATACAAATATGTCATCTATCAAGTCCAATTGGGGAGATGCCTTATCTTGGGCATCGGAGCGGATGACTCCCAAGAGATATAGACATAAATGTGGCTGACTGGACTGACAGTACATTGAACATGACCTAAACAAAATAGATCCTGAATTCGTTTATTTCTTTATTCACTTGTGACGTTCATAGTTATGACATTCATAAATCCTAAGTGGATGGCGGACTATGTATGCATGACTCGTACACTCTGTTGTAAGGAAAAGCCTGAGTTCAAATACATAAGGAACTAAAAGCTGGTGCATTAGGTGTATGACTTCTCTAGTATGTAGCGTCATTCACTACAGTGGAATTCATAGCCCAAAACATAGGTAAATGACACACTCTCATTGGCATTACATGATTGATGAAAAGTAAACGTGGCCACGGTCATCCATCTCTGTGATAGATTACTTGATCACTATTTGATAGTGATTGACTTTTCATGAAGGAAGATACAATGGTTACCATGAGATAAAATAGGATCATATTGGGAGAACATATATTATCACAAAAGTATAAAGGATATCCTATGAGGGTAACACACTTATGACAAGGTCATTGGACGAGCACTAAGTAGGTTCTTTCATAATGGAATGTCGTTGAGGAGAGCTCAGTCATGATACTATAGTGGAATGAATTCATGAATAAATAAGTTTATATTTAATAGGAAAAAAGCCAAAACTTAAATATAAATCATTTAAGTCTCAACTACATATGTCCAATCAATCCCTTCGCTAGCTCGTTAAAACCAAAAATAAATTGTGTGTTTGAATAGAAATGAATGGAATGAATAGAAAAAGATAAATGAGAAACATTCAGGAATGATTATGGTTTTATTTGAAATGGAAACATTTGGAAATGAATGTTGGTTTCCAAAAATGGAAATCAAAATGAAAACTTGCAATCCTATACAGGATTACTTAAAAAATGATGGAAGAATAAGTTTATATTTTTGGATCTTTTTAAAGCCTGAAAATGAAAATAAATCATTCGTCATAATGAACATGTTGGGTTGTGACATATTGAACGAGTTTCCTCAAAATTTTATCGGGGGTAAAATTATCAAAATTTTACTAGGGTAAAGTTGAGGTGAGAAAATTTTTTAATATGTAGATTTTAAATTTTCTTTTGGGAAATAGAAAAACTAAATTGGATTGGATTATATTACTGAGTATTGGGTCAAAAAGGCCTAGGAAGTACTCGTAATTGGACCAGTATGAGAGAGGCCTAAAACCCCTCATGTAAGTAGGTGGGATGGCAAAACCATAGTATCATTAACTAGAGTTGTCGCCCCCCATGTCTTAGATAAACTAGGATATTGTTTTCTAATGCAAATAAATTTCTACAACTTTACAAGGGTTTTACCTTATCTTCCTATAAATATATGGCACCGGAAGAGCTATTTACAGAACTTTTATTCTACCAAAAAACAATGAGAATTTATTCTCAACTTATAAATATATTTTTCAGAATAACATTTTTATTGGTTTCTATTATAGAAGAGAGAATTTTCATTTTTAGTCCAAAAGGAAAACTTTTACTAGTTCTATGTTTTGATTCAATTGGTTCGAGCTCATACTTGAAACAGTTTATGGAACGAGAATAGTGGAGAAGATCATTTGGTTGAAAGTTAAGAAACATCAAGGATCCACTTATCCAAAAATACAGGTACAGTTTCGGTCTAATGTTTATTTTTATAAATATCACAAACCGGGTCAATTTTCAAAATTTAATTTTTTGTTGTGCAAGAAACCATTTTCAAACCAAGTTATTATCCAATGCAATGTAGGTGTGCTGAAGCCTATCTATGAGGATCAAGGGGATTCTGATCGAGGCAAGTCTAAATTGAGGCAAGTAAGAGCTGTGGGCTCTTACGGACGTGATGTACTAATGAGAGAAACGGTTCGAGTTACGCAACGAATTCTAAGGGACAAGACTACCCTATAGAGAGACTAGTTAGGAATCACCTGATGCATCAAAAAAGTTCAGAGGCGAGTTAAACTTGTGACATTCTGAGTCCGCAATGAGGACATTGTGAAAATGGGTGGGGAAAATGTCATGGGTCGTAGATCAAAGCCCATGATTAATGCACAAAGAGTTTCCCATGGAGACCAATCGATTAGATTGGGCTCATTTGACTTACTTATACTGACCTGGTTCGTAGAACATGTGGAGTCAAAAAATGCGGTTTCGAAACCATGTTTCCAACAACCAAGCCTGTAAATATTAAATAAGGATATTTACAGAGTTAATGTATGGATGAATTGTGAAATATGGATAAGTATTTTAACTCAAATTTTAGTTAATTAAGGCCTAGGGACTAAATTCTAAAATTCCAATCGCTAAATATTTTAATTTGTCAAAAGGCTTAGGGATTAAAATAGAAATTACCCAATGGATTAAAATGGAAAATAAACAAATTCTAAAAGGATGTTAGTGGACGGTGATGGATGGTGTCATTAAATTAACTTCATTGATGATTAAGCTTAAGTAAAAGGTTAAGTTAATTAAACTAGTTTAACTACAATTAAGTCATAGTATAAATAGAAAATGAAGTGGGGAGAGAGATGAAATGTTGTCTTCTTTTATCCCAAAAGTGTATCAACCAAAGAAGAAGAAAGAAAGAAAGCTTAAGGTTTTGCAAGCCTTCAACCATACAATTAGTTATGAAAATTTAGTCATTTTCTTGTAGTTTTTATAGATTTGCGGTCATGAGAGCTTGATTTAGCTAGCCCATGTACTAATTTTTGAAACTATTAAAGTTTTAGTAAGTTGACATTGTTGAGAATTTAATGAATTTGGTGTGGAATTGCTAGAAATTAAACTTAGATTATGAAATGGACTAAATTGTTAAGCTTAATTGTTACTTTCGTACATTAGGGACTAAATTGTATTAAGTGCTAAACTATTATAAAATTACAATAATAATAAAAATTAGAAGGTCCCTAATGAGTATATGTGAGATCAAATTTTAATTTGAAACTCAAGATCGAAAGTTATGACTGTCTTGAGTTTATTGACTAAATTGAATAAATTGCAAAATATGTTTGACTTTGTATTTGAATGTGATTTTATATGGAATTTGATAATATGTATAGTGGACTTACTATTATTTGTAGCTAAAGACGACACAGGGCTGTCGAAAGGTAAAGGAAAGATGACAAGCGACATACACTATCGATTTATATTTCTATAATTCGAGATCAATGTAATTGTTGGAAAAAATCGAGTTTGAAAACAATTTTCTTACATAAAGGAAAATAAAAATTTTGAAAATTGAGCTGGTTTGTGATATTTATATCAATAAACCCTTTACCGAAATTGCACATGTTTTTGGCTAGATAGATCCTTGTCATTCATAGCTTTCAATCGAACACCCTTCTTCATCATTGTTGTACCGCTAACTGCTTCAAGTATATGTTTGAACAATTCGAATCAAACATAGAATTAGAAATAGTTTTCTTTACTTTTAGTGTGAAAGCAAAATCTCTTCTCCATAAAAACTGATAAAATTATTAGTTTGAAAATATATGTAATACTTAGAGAATGAACTCTCACTATTTTCAGGTAGACTAATAATATTTTCAAGTTGTATATTTAGCCCTACTGGTGTCATCTATATATAGGGAAAAGAGGTAAAACCCTTGTTGAATTGTAAAAGTTTTTTTTTTCAGTAGAAAAACATACTCCTAGTCTAACTAGGAGTAGGTCTGGC
This sequence comes from Gossypium bickii, assembly GCA_025503065.1. Taxonomy (NCBI): domain Eukaryota; kingdom Viridiplantae; phylum Streptophyta; class Magnoliopsida; order Malvales; family Malvaceae; genus Gossypium; species Gossypium bickii. The sequence goes on along the minus strand of CP106714.1, from coordinate 24,179,640 downwards.
GGCAAGCCTAGTTAAAAAAATTAGGGTTTGTTGTCGCCTTCTTAAACATGAGGGGCTTTTGGGCCTTTACCATACCAGGTCCAATTATAAGTACTTCATGGACTTTTAAACATGAAAGGTTAAAATTTAATCCAATCCGATATTTGTTTTTCTATTTTCCAAAATAAACATCTCAAATAAATTTAAATAAATTATTTTATCAATTAAATAATTTTCTCAACTCAATTATAATTCCATTAAAATCATGACAACTTTATCATAAAAGAACCTATGAGAAATTATATTTAATATTTTCACATTCAATGGATTTACTATGACCAAATAATCTATTTCCATTTTTAAACTTCATTTAGTTCAAAAGTCATAATTTCATTTTCATTTTCATTTTCATTTTCATTTAGGAGAAAACCACATTCATTTTCAAATGTTTCTGTAATGCCTCGAATTTTGGGCCTAGATGAATTGGGCTTTGGGCTTTGGGTCTCAGAAAATTTTTAAGTGAGCGAAAAAATGACAATTGGCATTTGGGTTTTGAGGGTTAATGAATTTGGAGTGTCCAGGGGGGTTGGAGAAGTGCTGGGTTCGAAATTTGAGGAGAATGAATTTTTAATTAATTATTATTAAAGGAACCAGGGCGGTGAGTAGTTGGGCTTTTAAATAAAAATAGGGAAAATTAGCATCAAAGAGCTTTGTGGTGGAGTGGCTAAGTGACGCCACTTAGGGTATGGGAAGGTGGCGCATGGGCTAGCAAGGAGATCCTAGGTTCTAATCCTAGCTTAGTGTTTTTTTTAGGAGTTTAATTTTGGCCTTCTAGAAGGTTGGAAGTGGTGTGATGATGGATTCTAAGGAAAGTGATCAGAAGAGAAAATTTAGGAAAAGAATTGGGGATTTATTAGGGAGAAAAATGAGGAGATGAGATGTGGAAGAGCTGGAGCTGATTAGGACTTTGGGGAGGTAGGCAGAGTTTCGGTTTTGTGTATAAATAGGGGGTGCCGAATTCACTCTATGCTATTTCGGCATCTATAATGCTCTGCCGAATTCTCCTTCACTTTTTTTATTCTAAACCTCGCCTCTTCCTTATGTGTTTTCTTTTCTTCTCTCCTAAAGCCTTAAATCGAATATAATTATCTTCTTTCTCCATTTCTTGTGCCGTCCCACCATCATCTCAATTGTTGGGGACTGAATATTCGTGACTTTAAAAGCATAATACCTTTGCTCTTGGAGTCGATTTCTTCATCGCCCCAAACCTTATGCCGAATACTCTAGTGACCAAATCTCTGTCGTGCCTTCATCATTTCTTTGAATTTTGGTGGATCGGATCTTGGTAAAATTGGAATCAAGCTTGGATCTACAAGTCTTTGCCGAAAAACTATCCATACGTTTCGGCTTTTGGGTAAGTGCTCTTGATTTTGGGATAAGTTGGCCGAATAGTCTATGGTAAGGGAAAGGGTGACTTAAGTGGATACAAGTCACCTATTATTTTGTCTTTAACGATTAAGATTGATGCAGATCTAGGGGATATTCGTGAGTAGTACCTAAGGAAGGGCTATTAGGACTGGTGGTACACGGTAAGGTTATGGTAAGGCTTCGGTTTTTGGTAAATATTGTGGTTGAGTGTGTGATTGATTGGAGGTTGGTATTGGTTGTAGGTTCAAGGCTGAGGATAGTGTAACACATCTCATTTACCAGGTGTGTACTTATACCTATGATTCGATAGATTAATATAAAGCCGAAGGTGTGTACATACACTTCACACACGACTAATCGACAAAAGCTGAAATTCTGAAAAGTCGAAATGCCGAAAATCTGAAAAGCCCAAAAGCAAAAGGTTGGCACTGGCAACCACAAAAGCGTGTGAAAGTTCGTGTGGGAACAACGATACAATTACCGGGGCCAAGAGAGCGATCTCATGGTCTCAGGCTACTGTTTGGCCTACCGAGCCAGAAGGGGCTAAATGGGTCTATCGAGCTCGTGGGCCCAAATCGGCAAGAGTTGATATGTGAAATTGAATAATGGATTGATATGGATTGTTGTATGATTTGATTATGATCGGGCTTAATGGGCTACATATACATGATTGGGCTTAGTGGGCCTTATGGGATTTTAGAAATGCATGCTAGGGTTTTAATGGACTCTAGGCTTAGTTCTGATGAATTCTTAAATAGCATAAAAGTTAATAATCAAACATGTCTGTGGACAAGTCGCTAGGGTAGTGTGTGGCAATGGACATATGCATGTCTAGGATTGGATTTAGGGAGAGCTTGGTACTTAAGCGATCCTAGTGACCCAACTCCTCTTCTCTGGAATCCTACCTGGTGCGTAGTGTCTATTCACTTTAGCCGCGAGGACTTGTTGATGGGCCAAGGTTTGTATTTAAAACTCATACTGTTAAGAATTACTGAAATACCTCCGTAATATCCTGAAAAGGGCCTATGCATTTTCGGTTTAATTATATGAAATGACATGTCTTATGTGTTATGAATGGATTTTGAATATTTTTGGAAACCTGGAAATGTATGGAAATGTTAAGTTTAAAGTGGACATTTTTGGAAACTAGGAAATGTAAGGAAATGACTTAGAAAATGTTGAGTTTTAAAGTCTAAAAGAGGGAACTAAGGCGAGGTGGCCTTAAGAGAAAATGCATATGAAATATGACACACAAACGGGCTTGGAAAAGTGGCTTGAAGATGCCACTTAGGGCCTCAGGAAATGGCGCCACATACTGGGGTATTGGGCCAAGGTTCGAGTTGCAGGGGAAGCAAAATAAAAAGTTTTATTTTGCAAGCAAAGAGTAGCAGCAAGGGACGGCACAAGGCTATAATTTAGGAGCCTTTATTCTTTTATTTTTAAGAGATAAATAGTGGATAAATAAGGGATAAATAATGGATTTATTTTAGATTATTTTCAAGAGATAAATGAGGAATTATTCTTTAATTAGGAAAATAAGGGAGAAGTAATGGCCAAGTAAGGGACTTTGAGTTTAATAACTTCGGCTAAGTAAGGATAGTTGCTGAATTATCTTTTATTTTAGGAGATAATTAAAGAGATAAAGCTATCAAAATAGAAGAGTGATGGCCAAGTATGGGATTCTAAGTTAGTAAATTCGACTATATAAGGAAAAGAGGGCCATTCATCATTCTTTCTCTCAACCATTCTCTCTGTTGAATTTCCTAGAGCATTTGTTCTTCTTCTTTTTGTTAGCCAAAGCTGAAAATTCAAGATATCACCATTAGCCAATTTCTTTTCTTTCCAATCCATCAAAAGCCGAATCTTTGAAGGGCTTCAAATAAAGGTGCTGTCGATTTCTTCAGTAAAGGTAAGATTAAGTTTGGTTTTTATTCTATCCTTTAAGGACTTGTCAAAATTTCAAAGACTAATCCTTATTATTGATTTTGGCCGAAATATGGAAGGAACTTTCGGGGTTATCAGAGTAGCCGACTAAAAGGAGGATTTTTTTTGGGATTTAAAGCTTCAAGGTAAGAAACTATAAGATTCGGCCAAAGGCCATTCATTATGTTTAATGTTAGTTAAACTCTAACATGTGTCTATAGGGTTTTCGACAACAGTAAGGAAGCAAGGATTCAATTCGGGACTTGATTCTTAAGTCAATCGGCAACAAGGGATTAAGGATCTAAGCGGTAGATCAGATTACGAGATCTCAAGGAATTTGCTAAGCGAATTAGGTGTGTACCCCACACTATTTCATAATATGTTTTATGGCTATGTTTAATTAATATATGTGATATTAAGAATGTGAATATGGCTAAGGTACCATAATGTGGTACAAAGTACTCAGGTACGTTTCCTACTCCTACTAGGAATATGAAATATGTTATTTGTAACATGAGAATAAGAATGTGAACTTTGGCATATTAATGCATATTACAAAATGGGGCATATGGGTTATTGAAAGGGGAAGTAAATGTGGTGACCTAAGACCACGAACACGGTGACCTAAGACCGTGGTATCTCGAATGTGGTGACCTAAGACCACGATGTCCCGAAATGCAGATGACCTAAGACCACGATATCTGAATGTGGTGACCTAAGACCACAAATGCGGTGACCTAAGACCGCGATATGGAGTGTAGCGTGAAGGAGGGTCGACTTAGTAGTCCCCACGGTGTACACAAAGTTGGTACGGGGAGTGTAGCAGATGGCTTATTAGGTTTGGGTTTGGGAATGCATCATAATTTGTATGCTATGATATGAATGTGTAATATTTGTTATGCCCGATTCTATTATGATTTAGTGTTGTGTACACATTGAGTCTCATTGACTCACCCCGTTGAGGACCATGTTTCGGTGATGAAAGTAATGGACTGGGACGGCAGAACTTGTGGTGGCCATGCTCAACATGAAGTTTTTATTTTTATGGACTATTAATTTTTAAGTACTCCGAATTATTTGGATTTACTTGATGTAATAAGGCCATAAGGCCATAATGCACTATTTTATTTCTGTTTTTATTTATTATGTTACAAAATTTTTATTAAGTTAAAGATTAAGTAATTTACTTTAAATGTATTCTATATGTTTTATCACCTAAAATTTAAAAGGGTTTTCATTATAAAACAATTTTGTTTTCTACTCGAGCCCAATCCAAAACAATATTTCTTTCAAAACACACTATTTTTCCAAAGTAACAAAAGAACTTTGAATCGGTTTACTTGAGGAACATACCAAATCTGGTCAAAGCTCGTGGGCCGGGTTTGGGGTGTTTCAACCCCTGTAGGGTAGAATTACTGAAATACCCTTAAATTGTGAAATGACTAAAATACCCCTATGTGTTGAATGTAAGATTTATGGATGTTACATGTACATTTTCTGTATTTATATGATATTCTGTTTAGGTTGCATATGGGGTGGGAATTATGGAACGGAGGAAGTATATGAGGATCGCATGGTTGCTTGACAACTGTGGATCCACCGATGGCTTTTTAAGCCTGTTATATGATAAACAGCTTTGTTGCAACATTTGGTAGTACCGCAACCGGGCTACCCTTGATGTGTATCAGATGGGTGGGTCGATTTAGAAATCCCCACAGATGTGTTTCGGCGAGACAGAGATGATGTGTACCGGATAGATTATTGGGGGAGGGTTTGCACTGCATTGCATGCATGATATTATTATGTTAATAATATGGTATGTATGCTATTTTTTTGATGAGGGACGTACACACTGAGTTTTCGAAAACTCATTCCCTCTTTTATTTTTCTCAGGTGATCCTCAGTAGGCAGTTCGACGTATGGAGGGACTTAGAGGTGGCTAACTAGCAAGACAATTAGACCTGTTTTTCTTAATATCTAAATCCTAGATTTTAAGTTATTTATTTTAAGTTATTTTATTTCGGATTATAATAAGTTCTTTCCCTCTAGTTATTATTCCATCACTTCCACTACGCGTTGTAATTTTGAAACGAAACTTGGATTTATTTCTTTCAAGCATATTTCAAGTTTTTGAAAATAATTGTGTTTTAAGAACAAGCTTCCGATGTCAAAGGAAATTTGGTTTTTTTTTATATAGTAACAAGGAAATGGGTTTTCTGGATACACCTCGTTTTGAAAGCAAACTGGATTTTACTTAACTTTTCTTTAGAAGGGTTTTCAATGAAAAAAAGGTTTTCGCAAAAAATACTTTAATTTGACACACCAGATTCGGGCCTAACTTCTAGGCTAAGTTTAGGGTATTACATTTAGTGGTATCAGAGCCTGATTGCAAAGCTGGAGCTGTGAAATGGGCCTTATTACTTGGGTTTTAGAAAAAAAACTATTTTTGGATTGGATCGAAATGCTTTGGAAATTCTTGTGATGTGGCACGTCAAGTTTTCTACGTCGAACCAAGTAAGTTCTCTTAATACTTAGTTATTTTAAACTGTTATACTATAGATAATGGGCTACTTTTAGAATATGCTTAGAGTAAAACTAAAGCCCATAGAGAACTGAAACTGTAGAGGATTTACGATTGCGAAAACAATACTCCACTTAATACTTCATAAAACATCAAATTAATTACTGAAATTGATTAAAACTTCATAAAATTTCTAATTCAGATAATACACGAATCGATGATGAGCGCTAGAAGAGGTGCAAGGGGCCGTGGTAGAAGCCATGGAAGTGTTAGGGCTTTGTAAACATTTAAACCTGAATTTGGTACTTTTTCTGCATGTGTTTGAAAATGTTTGAAGTAGGTGGATGTTTTGGGTATATGTTGAAATTATTGGGATTAGAGGGCACAGCGAAAGCATAGAGGTTTGACTTGAGTGGTGCGATTAATAGTTAGTTTGAAATTTTGAGGACGAAATTTCTTTAAGGGGGTAGAATTGTAACGCCCCGAATTTTAGGCCTAGATAAATTGGGCTTTGGTCTTTGGGTCTCAGAAAATTTTTAAGTGAGCGAGAAAATGACAATTGGCATGTAGGTTTTGAGGGTTAATGAATTTGGAGTGTCTAGGGGTGTTGGAGAAGTGTTGGGTTCTAACTTTGAGGAGAAGGAATTTTTAATTAATTATTATTAAAGGAACCAGGGCGGTGAGTAGTTGGGCTTTTAAATAAAAATAGGGAAAACTGGCATCAAAGAGCCTTGTGGTGGAGTGGCTAAGTGACGCCACTTAGGGTATAGAAAGGTGGCGTATGGGCTAGCAAGGAGGTTCAAATCCTAGCTTAGTATTTTTTTTTTTTTTGGAGTTTAATTTTGGCCTTCTAGAAGGTTGGAAGTGGTGTGATGATGGACTCTAAAGAGAGTGATCAGAAGAGAAAATTTAGGAAAAGGATTGGGCAGTTATCAGGGAGAAAAACGATGAGATGAGATGGGGAAGAGTTCGAGCTGATTGGGACATTGGGGGGTAGGTAGAGTTTCGGTTTTGTGTATAAATAGGGGGTGCCGAATTCCCTCTGTGCTATTTCGACAATATGCGATTCATTTATGGTTTCAATGAGCTAGCAAAGAGACCGATTATACATATACGATTATGGCTCAAATGATGTATAACTAAGTTCGAGGCTTTCGCTTATTAATTATAAACTCTTTAGTCACAAAGTCATTCCACTAAAATATCATGACTGAGCTCTCCCCAAATGGCATACCATTACAAAAGCAACTCAATTAGTGCTCGTCTAATGACCTTGTCACAAGTGTGTTACCCTCATATGATATCCTTAATATCTTTGGGATAAATTTGCTATCCCAGTATTATCCTATTTTATCTTATGGTAACCATTACATCTTTTTTCATGAAAAGTCAATTACTATCAAATAGTAATCAAGTCATTCATCACAAAGACGACTGACCCATGGCTAAATTTACTTTTCATCAACCGTGTAATGCCAATGAGAGGATATCATTTACCCATGTAATAGCCTTTTTTTCAGTGGTGTCGGAAATAATTATTTCGAGATCAAAATTCTGACGAGTCCGTATATGTTAGAAATTAATATTGAAGAGTTAAATATAGGATTATGGTGAATTTTTATTGGATAGATTTTATTAATTGGTAAGTTAGTTAAGGTACAACTGATGCGTACCAAAAGTTAGTGGATTTGGAAAATGAGGTATCGAGGCCTCATTTTCATCAACCGATCTTGTAAATATTTTTATTAAATATTTATGGAGTTTTTATTGAATTCTGGTCCGGAAATTTCAATGATTTGATAGTTAATTAATGAAAAAGGACTAAATCATAAAAGTAGTAAAGTTCAATCACTATGGATTTTTAATTAACTGAAAGACCATTTAGGCAATTGGACCTTCTTATGTATGTCAAACAATGATGGAATCCAATTTTTATCCACTAACTTTGTTAATTGAGTTTAATAATACTTAAACATGTTTAATTAAATAAACTATAATTAATTAATTTTTAACTAAAGATATATATATTAAATAAAAATAAGACAACAACAACCTTTATGTTTCTTTTACTCATCTTCTTCACGAAGCAAAAGAAAAAAAATGGTGTTGGAGCTTTGGACGTTTGATCTCTCAATTTGTAAAATTTCAAGTTCATTTCTTGTAATTTTTATGTTTTTGATATCGTTGCAACTAGGTCCAGCTAATCTGTACCTCTTTTTTCAAAACTATCAAAGTTTGGAAAACTTGCCATTGATATTTTTGAAGCTTTTTAGTTGTTAATGGTTTATTTTAAGGCTTGATGTTGAAATAGGACTATTTTGTAAAGTGATTTTGTATAGTTTTTAAGCTTAAGGACAAAATTGAAAAATATTAAATTTGGCAAGGTTTTTTATATAAAATTTCAGTACTAGAGGGCTGATTATGGATGTTTAAGAATTCAGCTATATGGGTTTATGGGTTAATTGTGAAAATAAACTTGTTTTGATATTAAGGACTAAATTGAATAAAAAGTAAAAGTTTAGCGAAATTGTGAAAAATGTTAATAATTAATTCGTATTCATTAAATGGATTTTTATTAAGTATTTGGGCTGATAATTGAAATAAATTATTGTTTAGATCAAGAGCCGGTAGGTAATCGTGGAAAAGAGAAATTCTTATTAATCTCTAACATTGCAATTTTTGTTGTTTACGCCTAGTAATTCATACAGTATGTTTGTATTAAATGGTTATGCATTTAAAATTATAATTGTAAATATGTTAAATTAAAATTCTAATTGTTTACAATTCAGTACAAAAACGTGAGATAGAAGATTAAATTGAACAGAACTGAAGATAGTATAATTCAATAAATTAAGAAATTAACATTGAATTGGAGTGAAATAGGATATGTTATGTGATAAAGTGATGATTTGATAAAATAAGCTGATTTGATTTGATTTTTATATTGGTTGTATGTGAAGAGAATTGAATTGAATAGATTCGAAAATGTTAAATATTATTTGAAATGTGGAATTATACTAATGTGGTGATGAGCTATGATATTTAGATTACGATATTGAAATTGAGAATTGGTTTAAAATGAATATGAGAAACTTGTTACCCTATTAACTATTCTAGTAGAGTCAGATATAATTTGTATGTCATAGGATATAAAGAGTTTAGGGTTATACGACTACATGCCGAGGAGTGTTGGGCACCCCATTTTTCGGTTATACCGACTAGTGCTAAACACATTTATTTATTGGTTTTACCGGCCATCACAGGGATGCAATTAATTATTACGGATTTATGCATCAAGCACTGGATGCCAAATTGATGTATTGGTTGGATCCATGTATCCGTCCGATTCTGAGTCAGTTTAATAGGGATATGTATAATGTAATTGGAATAAATGATTTTTAGATTGATTTGATAAAATGATCGGATAATGCATATACATATTGAGAATGAAACACCCCAAACCCGGCCCACGAGCCTAGACCGGATCTGGTATGTTCCTCGAAGTAAACCGGTTAAAAATTCTTTTATTACTTTGGAAATCTGTGTGTTCTGAAGATAGTTTGCTGGTGGGTTGGGCTCAAGTTGAAAACAAATTTATTTTATATTGAAGCCCATTTAATTTCAAGTGACAAAATATTTAAAGTTTAATTTAAATTAAATTGATTTAATCTCTAATAACTAAAACTTCGTAACATAGTAAATAAAACAGAAAATAACATAGTTCACTATGGCCTTATTACATCAAATAAAAACCCAAAATGAAATTTAAAGTACTTAGAAAAATAAAGAGTCCACATAATAATTTCCTTGCTGGGCATGGCCACCACTAAGCTCCTGCCGACCCGGTCCATTACTGATCATCACCTGAAAAATGTTCACACAACGGGGTGAGTCAATAGACTCAATGTGTACCACTACACTAAGTCTTAACAAATTCAGGCATTTCATAGCATACAAATTCATATATCATTAAATTAAAATGATGCAACCCAAACCCAAACCTAGATGCCATCCGCTACACATCACCCGTACTAACCTCGCACACACAGGGGACTACTAAGTCAACCCTCCATCCGCTACACACCATCGGCGGCGATCCATCGCGATCGGCGTGCTCATCGCCCTTATGAGTATCCGTGGTCTTAGGTCACCACACTCTGATATCGTGGTCTTAGGTCACCACGTTCAGATATCGTGGTCTTAGGTCACCACGTTCAGATATCGTGGTCTTAGGTCACCACATTCAAATATTGTGGTCTTAGGTCACCACATTCAAATATCGTGGTCTTAGGTCACCACATTCACTTCCCCTTTTCAATAACCCATATGCCCCATATCATACATATTATGCATTAACATGCCAAATTTCACATTCTTATTACTTATCACATGTTAAATATAACATATTTCATAACCCTAGTAGGAGTAGGAAACGTACCTGAGTACTTTGTACCATATCATGGTACCTTAGCCACATTCTTACACTTTCATATTAACACATATATCAAGTTTAAGCCATAAATCTATTAAGATTAGTGTGGGGTACACACCTGATTAACTTAGCAACTTCACTTCAAATCCCGAAAATCTGATCTAAAGCCTTAGATCCTTAATCCCTACATTTGGCCATTACTTAAAAATTTAATGAAGACCATTCGGCCATAAAACCAAATCCTATTAGGGTTGTTGTAACCCAAAACTTACCTTGGTGCCATTTTCACTATAAATCAAATCCCGAAAACTTTGGGCTACTCCTCCCTTCAATCGGCCAATGCTAGATCATTTAACTTGATTAGTTTCGGCTTTTTAAACAAATAAAGAATAGATCTAATTACCAAAATAGACCTTGGCCGATTGTACTTATGCACTCACCTTGCGATTTCAAATACCGAAAGTATCCCTTTTATGCACTCACCTTGCGATTTCAAATCCCGAAAGTATCCCTTGTCTTAATTATCTGTCGAAACACCTATACACATATGTTAGATTCGATTCTAACATTAAATCATCATAGATGGCCCTTGGCCGAATGCTATAGACACTTACCTTGTGGATTTTAAATCTCGAAACTCACCGAATAACTAGGGAACACGCGGCCTATGGTGTACCTTCGGGAAAAGAGCTTCTCCTTCCTTATAGTCGACACTTAGTAAATCCCGAAAGATCTTTTCAAAGTTTCGGCAACAAGATATTAATGGGGTTAGTCCTAGATTTTGGCAAATCTTAGAAGAAAAAGGATGAAACCGAATGAGATCTTACCCTTACTTTAGGAATCGGCAATCCTTGCTTGAACCTTTAACAATATTCGGCTATGTAGGCTAGAAGGATCTTGATTTCGGCTTTTGATTGGTAGAAAGAAAATAGAAAGAAGAAGAATAAAGATGGAGGATTCACTAGAGCACAAGGTATTTCGACTTGGCAAAAATAAAAGAGAAGAGAGGAGTTATTTGCTAGAGAGAATTCGCAGAGAGAGAGAGTTGAAAGAAAGAATGAATGGCCCTCTTTTCCTTTAGTAGCTGAAATTACTAACTTAGAATCCCTTACTTGGCCATCACTCTTCTATTTTGATAGCTTTATCTCTTTAATTATCAATATATTCAAATTAAAAGAATTTAATCCATCAATTATCTCTTATGTCTTAATAAAAATAATACTAATAATAACCCATCATTATCTATCTATTTGCCGAATTTTAAAGAGAATAAAACTACTCTTTTAAGAGCCTTAATGCCGTCCACCTCTCTGCTCCTTGTAGCAAAAATAAAATTCTTTATTTGCTTCCCATGCGACTCGATCCTTGGCCCATTTGCCTATGTATGTGGTGTCACTTACTAGGCTCTTAAGTGGCGCCTTGTAGCCATTTTACCAAGGCTATTTGTATGTCATATTTCACATACATATTCTCTTAAGACCACCTTGCTTCATGTCCCTCTTTTAAACTTTAAACTTGACATTTCTAAAGCATTTCCTTACATTTCCAAGACATTTCCTTACATTTCCAAGACAAGACATTTCCTTACATTTCCAAGTCATTTCCTTACATTTCCAAGTCATTTTCTTACATTTCCAAGACAAGACATTTCCTTCCATTTCCAAGTCATTTCCTTACATTTCCAAGACAAGACATTTCCTTACATTTCCAAGTCATTTCCATACATTTCCAAGACAAGACATTTCCTTCCATTTCCAAGTCATTTCCTTACATTTCCAAGACAAGACATTTCCTTCCATTTCCAAGTCATTTCCTTACATTTCCAAGTTTCTAAAAATGCACACACCACATCCATAACACATAAGACATACTAATGCATAGGCTATAATCCAGGATGTTACAGTTCTACCCTCCTTAAAAATAATTTCGTCCTCGAAATTACTTATTAACGAATAATCGTACATCTTAACTCACCGCTCTACGCTTATATCTGCGCTGCTCGATCTTAATAGAACCATCATACTTCCTAGGCACAATCTCTAAGTTCACGTCCCCTAGAACTCATTTCTAATGCCGCGATTTAATCTGATTAAAAAGTTTTATGCATCAGAATTTTGTTCCACTTATTAACCGCGAACAATTTTATGAAATAAAGATATTTAGAAGTAGTTCTTTCGATCACACAAAGTTTCAGTTCAAGTTCACTACTCTAATTCAGAGAATCACATTTATCCAAACATTCATTCAGTAACATCCATCACACACATTCATTATTTCTATAGTTTTGTCTATTCCTACCCCAGGGGTATTTTCGTAATTTGTCCTACAGGGGTATTTTCGTAATTTTTCAAAATATGGTTCCTTGGTGATTTTTTCAATAAGGGTATTTTGGTAATTTTACGTTCTCTGGGTATTTTTTGAAATTTTGAAATCTAGGGGTATTTCGGTAATTTTGAAACTCAGGGGTATTTTGGTAATGAACCAGGGTAAATTTGTAAAGCTTAATAATTCCGGGGTATTTCAAAATTTGCAAAACTTGGGGGTTCTTTTTGAGAATTTGTTTTCCAAAACGGTGTTGTTGCAAAAAAAAAAAATTTGGGAATCAGGGTCATTTTGGTAATTTTGTAAGTTAGGGGCAATTTCGTAATTTTTCAAAATCAAGGTATTTTTGATAATTTGCAAATTAGGGTTTTTGAATATTTTATAAAGTAATGAAATCTTGATAAGAACTGTGGGTATTTTGGGAATTTCATAAACCAAGGGCATTTTTTGTAATGTTACCACTAGGAGTATTTTTTGTAATTTTTTTATAAATCGGAAAGTTTTCGGAAAATTTTGTAAAAATAGTTCTCACAAATTGAAAGGGTAATTTTAAGAGTTTTACAACTAGGGTTTTCATAAAAATACGGCTAGTTCCCTTTCGGGTTTTAGTTATTGGGTTTAGCCTGTGACTGAGTCCTCTTGGTTAGGGTGAACCGAAGCTACGCACCAGGTAGGATTCCTGCGAAGAGGATGTGAGTCACTAGGACTGCTTAAGTACCAGGCTCTTCCGGATCCAATCCTAGACATGCGCACAAGGGTTGTCACACCCTAACTCGGCGATTTAACCGTAGGTTTGTTTAATTAGGCATTAAGTCTTATGTAATAGTTGGGGTAAACTAATCCTAGGGTTCAAGTACTTATCATGCTAATCAACGTTCTATTCTATTTCTACCCTTCTACACATCATACTATAAATCACACAAATGGATAGAAGTACTTACCTGGTGGACTGCGGGTCGGAGACTTGGGTGCCATGCCAAAAACCTGCTTATTTCAAAAAAATGTTTTCATAAAACTTATTTGGACTCGCTTTTGAAAATGTTTTGGGCCTTAACCCTCAGGCCGAGAGTTTAAAACGGGCTCTGATACCAAATTGAAACACCCCAAACCCGGCCCACGAGCCTAGACCAGATCTGGTTTGTTCCTCGAAGTAAACTGGTTAAAAATTCTTTTATTACTTTGGAAATCTGTGTGTTCTAAAGATAGTTTGCTGGTGGGTTGGGCTCAAGTTGAAAACAAATTTATTTTATATTGAAACCCATTTAATTTCAAGTGACAAAATATTTAAAGTTTATTTTAAATTAAATTGACTTAATCTCTAATAACTAAAATTTCGTAATATAGTAAATAAAACAAAAAATAACATAGTTCACTATGGCCTTATTACATCAAATAAAAACCCAAAATGAAATTTAAAGTACTTAGAAAAATAAAGAGTCCACATAATAATTTCCTTGCTGGGCATGGCCACCACTAAGCTCCTGCCGACTCGGTCCATTACTAATCATCAACTGAAAAATGTTCCCACAACGGGGTGAGTCAACAGACTCAATGTGTACCACAACACTAAGTCTTAACAAATTTAGGCATTTCATAGCATACAAATTCATATATCATTAAATTAAAATGATGCAACCCAAACCCAAACCTAGATGCCATCCGCTACACATCACCCGTACCAACCTGCACACCGTGTGGACTACTAAGTCAACCCTCCATCCGCTACACACCATCGAAGGCATCGCTGCAGTCGACGTGCTCATCGCCCTGATGAGTATTCGTGGTCTTAGGTCACCACACTCAGATATCGTGGTCTTAGGTCACCACGTTCAGATATCGTGGTCTTAGGTCACCACATTCAAATCTCGTGGTCTTAGGTCACCACATTCGAATATCGTGGTCTTAGGTCACCACATTCACTTCCCCTTTTCAATAACCCATATGCCCATATCATACATATTATGCATTAACATGCCAAATTTCACATTCTTATTACTTATCACATGTTAAATATAACATATTTCATAATCCTAGTAGGAGTAGGAAACGTACCTGAGTACTTTGTACCATATCATGGTACCTTAGCCACATTCTTACACTTTCATATTAACACATATATCAAGTTTAAGCCATAAATCTATTAAGATTAGTGTGGGGTACACACCAGATTAACTTAGCAACTTCACTTCAAATCCCAAAAATCCGATCTAAAGCCTTAGATCCTTAGTCCCTACATTCGGCCATTACTTAAAAATTTAATGAAGACCATTCGGCCATAAAACCAAATCCTATTAGGACTGTTGTAACCCAAAACTTACCTTGGTGCCGATTTCACTATAAATCAAATCCCGAAAACTTTGTGCTACTCCTCCCTTCAATCGGCCAATGCTAGATCATTTAACTTGATTAGTTTCGGCTTTTTAAACAAATAAAGAATAGATCTAATTACCAAAATAGACCTTGGCCGATTGTACTTATGCACTCACCTTGCGATTTCAAATCCCGAAAGTATCCCTTGTCTTAATTATCTGTCGAAATACCTATACACATATGTTAGATTCGATTCTAACATTAAATCATCATAGATGGCCCTTGGCCGAATGCTATAGACACTTACCTTGTGGATTTTAAATCCCGAAACTCACCGAATAACTAGGGAACACGCGGCTTGTGGTGTACATTTGGGAAAAGAACTTCTCCTTCCTTGTAGTCGACACTTAGTAAATCCTGAAAGATCTCTTCAAAGTTTCGACAACAAGATATTAATGGGGTTAGTCCTAGATTTTGGCAAATCTTAGAAGAAAAAGGATGAAACCGAATGAGATCTTACCCTTACTTTAGGAATCGGCAATCCTTGCTTGAACCTTTAACAATATTCGGCTATGTAGGCTAGAAGGATCTTGATTTCGGCTTTTTGATTGGTAGAAAGAAAAGAGAAAGAAGAATAAAGATGGAGGATTCGGCTAGAGCACAAGGTATTTCAGCTTGGCAAAAATAAAAGAGAAGAGAGGAGTTATTTGCTAGAGAGAATTCGGCAGAAAGAGAGTTGAAAGAAAGAATGAATGGCCCTCTTTTCCTTTAGTAGCCAAAATTACTAACTTAGAATCCCTTACTTGGCCATCACTCTTCTATTTTGATAACTTTATCTCTTTAATTATCAATATATTCAAATTAAAAGAATTTGATCCATCAGTTATCTCTTATCTCTTAATAAAAATAATACTAATAATAACCCATCATTATCTATCTATTTGCCGAATTTTAAAGAGAATAAAACTCCTCTTTTAAGAGCCTTAATGCCGTCCACCTCTCTGCTCCTTGTAGCAAAAATAAAATTCTTTATTTGCTTCCCATGCGACTCGATCCTTGGCCCATTTGCCTATGTACGTGGCGTCACTTACTAGGCCCTTAAGTGGCGCCTTGTAGCCATTTTAGCAAGGCTATTTGTATGTCATATTTCACATACATTTTCTCTTAAGACCACCTTGCTTCATGTCCCTCTTTTAAACTTAAACTTGACATTTCTAAAGCATTTCCTTACATTTCTAAGACATTTCCTTACATTTCCAAGACATTTCCTTACATTTCCAAGACAAGACATTTCCTTACATTTCCAAGTCATTTCCTTACATTTCCAAGACAAGACATTTCCTTCCATTTCCAAGTCATTTCCTTACATTTCCAAGACAAGACATTTCCTTACATTTCCAAGTCATTTCCTTACATTTCCAAGACAAGACATTTCCTTCCATTTCCAAATCATTTCCTTACATTTCCAAGACAAGACATTTCCTTCCATTTCCAAGTCATTTCCTTACATTTCCAAGTTTTTAAAAAATGCACACATCACATCCATAACACATAAGACATACTAATGCATAGGCTATAATCTAGGATGTTACAGAGAATCAGTTATATAAGCCCAGGGGGCCAAAATGGAAACATGCCAAATCAGTGAACGTGAATTAGATATTCATGTACAAAACGAAGTAGTAATTGACAATAAATTGGCACTTAATATATATATGGTTCAAAGATTAACTGATATGAAATGAGAATGAAGTTCGTATGGTTTAGCATGATTTGGTTTGAGAATTTAAATTATGAAAATAATGTTTGGCAATAATTCGAAGATTGAAACACCTCACACCCAGCCCACGAGCTTGGACCGGATCTGGTATGTTCCTCGATGAAAATCGGTTCAAATTCTTTTGTTACTTAGGAAAAACTTGTGTGTTTTGAAAGAAAGATTGTGTTGGGTCGGGCTTGAGTTGAAAACAAGTTTATTTCATTATTAAAATCCTTTACTTTAGGTGACAAAAACGTTTAGGCTTTGTTTTAAAATAAATCTACTTAAACTTCACTTGATAAAAATTCGTACATAGTAATTAAAAGAAAAATTAAAGTAATTCAACTATGGCCTTATTACATCAAATAAATCCCAAAATTAAAACCAAAGTACTTAAAATAAAGTAGTCCAAATAAAATGAATTTCTTGCTGAGCATGGCCATCCCTAAGCTTCTGCCGACCCGGTCCATTATTGATCATCACCTGAAAAATGTTCCCACAACGGGGTGAGTCAACAGACTCAATGTGTAACACAACACTAAGTCTTAAAAAATTCAGGCATTTCATAGCATACAAATTCATATATCATTAAATTAAAATGATGCAACCCAAACCCAAACCTAGAAGCCATCCGCTACACATCACCCGTACCAACCTGCACACAGTGGGGACTACTAAGTCAACCCTCCATCCGCTACACACCATCGAAGGCAGTCACTGCAGTCGATGTGCTCATCGCCCTTATGAGTATTCGTGGTCTTAGGTCACCACACTCAGATATCGTGGTCTTAGGTCACCGATATCGTGGTCTTAGGTCACCACATTCAGATCTCGTGGTCTTAGTTCACCACATTCACTTCCCCTTTTCAATAACCCATATGCCCCATATCATACATATTATGCATTAACATGCCAAATTTCACATTCTTATTACTTATCACATGTTAAATATAACATATTTCATAATCCTAGTAGGATAGGAAACGTACCTGAGTACTTTGTACCATATCATGGTACCTTAGCCACATTCTTACACTTTCATATTAACACATATATCAAGTTTAAGCCATAAATCTATTAAGATTAGTGTGGGGTACACACCTGATTAACTTAGCAACTTCACTTCAAATCCCGAAAATCCGATCTAAAGCCTTAGATCCTTAGTCCCTACATTTGGCCATTACTTAAAATTTAATGAAGACCATTCGGCCATAAAACCAAATCCTATTAGGATTGTTGTAACCCAAAATTTACCTTGGTGCTGATTTCACTATAAATCAAAACCTGAAAACTTTGGGCTACTCCTCCCTTCAATCGGCCAATGCTAGATCATTTAACTTGATTAGTTTCGGCTTTTTAAACAAATAAAGAGTAGATCTAATTACCAAAATAGACCTTGGCCGATTGTACTTATGCACTCACCTTGCGATTTCAAATCCCGAAAGTATCCCTTGTCTTAATTATCTATCGAAATACCTATACACATATGTTAGATTCGATTCTAACATTAAATCATCATAGATGGCCCTTGGCTGAATGCTATAGACACTTACCTTGTGGATTTTAAATCCCGAAACTCACCTAATAACTAGGGAACATGCGGCCTATGGTGTACATTCGGGAAAAGAACTTCTCCTTCCTTGTAGTCAACACTTAGTAAATCCCGAAAGATCTCTTCAAAGTTTCGACAACAAGATATTAATGGGGTTAGTCCTAGATTTTGGCAAATCTTAGAAGAAAAAGGATGAAACCGAATGAGATCTTACCCTTACTTTAGGAATCGGCAATCCTTGCTTGAACCTTTAACAATATTCGGCTATGTAGGCTAGAAGGATCCTGATTTCGGCTTTTTGATTGGTAGAAAGAAAAGAGAAAGAAGAATAAATATGGAGGATTCGGCTAGAGCACAAGGTATTTCGGCTTGGCAAAAATAAAAGAGAAGAGAGGAGTTATTTGCTAGAGAGAATTCGGCAGAGAGAGAGTTGAAAGAAAGAATGAATGGCCCTCTTTTCCTTTAGTAGCCGAAATTACTAACTTAGAATCCCTTACTTGGCCATCACTCTTCTATTTTGATAGCTTTATCTCTTTAATTATCAATATATTCAAATTAAAAGAATTTAATCCATCAATTATCTCTTATCTCTTAATAAAAATAATACTAATAATAACCCATCATTATCTATCAATTAGCCGAATTTTAAAGAGAATAAAACTCCTTTTTTAAGAGCCTTAATGCCGTCCACCTCTCTGCTCCTTGTAGCAAAAATAAAATTCTTTATTTGCTTCCCATGCGACTCGATCCTTGGCCCATTTGCCTATGTACGTGGTGTCACTTACTAGGCCCTTAAGTGGCGCCTTGTAGCCATTTTAGCAAGGCTATTTGTATGTCATATTTCACATACATTTTCTCTTAAGACCACCTTACTTCATGTCCCTCTTTTAAACTTTAAACTTGACATTTCTAAAGCATTTCCTTACATTTCTAAGACATTTCCTTCCATTTCCAAGTCATTTCCTTACATTTCCAAGTTTCCAAAAATGTTCACCATACATTCATAACACATAAGACATGCCATTTCGTATAATTAAATCAAAAATGCATAGGCCCATTTCCAGGATGTTACAAAGATTCTATGATATGATTAAGATAGTGAATTGATTAGATGACTATTTATTTTATGAATGATGATGAAATGTTAAATTGAATTATTATATGATTGAATTAATATATAGTATGATAAATGTTGAACTCACCTTTTTTATTTATGAATTGCAATAATAGGCACACTTTACCAAACTAAGTAACATGTAGGGTATAATTATAACATGAGGTAAGTTATTTGGTTTTAAACATCTGTGACTTTACTAAGCATTTGTTATGCTTAGTCCTTTGTTTTCCTTTTCCCTATAGATGGTCAACTTGCAGAACGTGTTAGAAGGATCGTCAAGAAGCTCACACTATCCCAATATCGATTTGATAGTCTTTTGACTGTATTAAGGCTCAGTTATGTGCCGCACATACTTAGGAGTTATTTTGGTTCACTTGTATATTGATATGACTTGAAATCCTTGTTGGTATGAGTGGTAATGAATATGCTTAGTTGAAAACTTATGTATATAGTAGATGGTTTGAATTGTGCATTTAGTATTTGAAATGGCATTTTGGGTATCAAATTACATAGGTAATATGATGTCATGATATGGATAAAAGACTTGGTTGATAAGATTGAGTTTATTTAAGTAAATTTGATATGTTTTAATGCTAAATTGTGGAATGTTGGATTAGCTGATTTGAAAGGGAGATATATGATAATTTGGCATGTATATAGGGTTTATAAATGAATAAAGGCTATGTTGGGATTATGTTTTGAATTTAAAAGTTTAATTTTGTAAGGTGTTAATAATTATTGTCTTATATGATTGAACTGAAAGATTGTTATTGTTTATATGCTTATGGTAGTTGGGATGTTGGACCTATAAGTCAAGATGTTACGAGATATGGTAAGCTTGGTATGTTTAAAGGTAGGAATTTGGCAAATTATATATTGGTAGAATATGCTTTTTGATATTATAGAATGTTTGATAATGTAATAACATGTTTGTGATAGTACCTTGAGGCATATTAGTTAGGCATTCATAGGATGATATGTAATATGTTTTGGAATGCTTTGAATTATATTATGTAGGTTGTATGTGTTTGTATGCATCCTTAATATGGTATTTGATTTGAGCGTGAAATGAACTTTTAAACTTGTGATTTTTTACTATTTGGGTAAAATCATTGATATAAAGAACAAAGGTATCGATACTTGACCAAATGAATAGTTTTCAAAATGGATAAAATACCAAAATAGTATCGATATTTATTTTAGTACTGATACCTATCACAATGATATCGATACTTAATTCAAGGATTTTGAAAATTTTCAGATTGGTCCTTATTCATGCTTGAATTTTTTAAACTATGTTTGTATGCTCAATTTGGTCTATTCTTTATTAATAACTTCTATAATGTATAAATTTGGATTAATTTGATGATTTTAATTGATTCAATGTAATAATTTGTGTGTGAATATTCTGGTGTTTGCTGTAGCATTCTGTAACTTGGGTCCGACAATTGGGCCAGGTTAGGGGTGTTACAACCCAAGTCTTAAGCTGTGAATTCCACTTTTGTGAATGATGCTACATTCTGTAGAAGTCGTATACCCAATGCACTAGCTTTCGGTTCCTTATCTATTCAAATTTAGGCTTTTACTTACTCAAAGTATACAAGTGACGCGTACATAATCTTTCATCCACTCAAGATTTAGGTATGTCACACTTTAAATGTCATAAGTTAATAAATCCATAAATTGATTCAGGATCTATTCTTCTTGTGTATAGTTCGATATATTGTCAATCTAGTCAATCACATCTATGTCTTTCTTTTTTTGGAGTCATCAGCTCCGATTCCTAAGAAAAGGAATCTCTCCAATTAGACTTGATAGATGGCATATTTGTCTTTCAATTGATTTGCCCATTTCTGATTAGACTAAGGACATGTTTATGTTTGTCTACTGATATAAATTGTTTTTTCGTATTACGATCTGACCACGTAATACCGCTTAGTATAAGTTAAACGTTACACAACCAATGAGCTAATATTTACTTTTATTTTGCTCTACATACAAAAACCACTTGAGGACAATATACAAAGGGTATTAATGTAATTCATGAACAATTTTATTAACCAAGTTTGAAAATATTTGTAACATCCCGAAATTGGTGCTAGTAGGTTTCGGCAAAGAGAATAGCAAATTGGGAGAAGATGACACTAATGTTGTAAATGAGATTTTTGACCAAAACAATACCAAGACCCTACCAAATGCCAAAGTAAAATTTCAGCCACCTATCTACCCCCAAAACCATCCACATGCATTGCCATAAGGGTCAAAATTTTGCCAACCATATTTTCCATACCATTCTCCACGAAATAAGCCACTTGTTCCCCTTATATGCCTTATTCAATTGATTCCTTTCCCCAACCTCAACCTTTCCTTATTTATTAGCCACCTTACAAAAAATAAAGAAGTCCAACTTGCCATATATACCTCTTGGCCGACAATTACGGAAAAAGTGCAAAAATATTAGTCAAAATTTGCACACAATGGGATTTGAACCTCTTCCCTCAAAGTCTTTCACTTGATGCTATAACCTCTTTACCAATTGCTCATTTATGCAAGCAATTTACTCACTTATTTCCATAAGCCTTGATGCCACTTTTCCTTAATAGGCTTAAACACAAAATTTTACTAAGGCCCAACTTGAACCCGGAACTTCATAGAACCCTGTAATTTTCTAAAATCACCTTCTTAATAAGTCCAACTTGAAATAAGGTCGTTCTCTTTTTCACAAATATTTTAAACATTCCTACGCCCAAGGCCCATTGGGCCCAATCCTACTAGCCCCAATGGGCCTTGGGCGTAGGAATGTTTAAAATTTATGAGAACAAGAGAACGACATTATTTTAAGTTGGACTTATTAAGAAGGTGATTTTATAAAATTACGGGGTTCTATGAAGTTCCGGGTTCAAGTTGGGCCTTTAAAAATTTTTGTGTTTAAGCTTTATTAAGAGAGATAGTAAGTGGCATCAAGGCTTATGGAAATAAGTGAGTAAATTGCTTGCATAAATGAGCAATTGGTAAAGAGGTTATAGCATCAAGTGAAGGACTTTGAGGAAAGAGGTTCAAATCCCATTGTGTGCAAATTTTGACTAATATTTTTGCACTCTTTCCTTAAGTGTCGGCCAAGAGGTATATATGGCAAGTTGGACTTCTTTATTTTTTGTAAGGTGGCTAATAAATAAGGAAAGGTTGAGGTTGGGGAAAGGAATCAATTGAATAAGGCATATAAGGGGAACAAGTGGCTTATTTCGTGGAGAATGGTATGGAAAGTATGGTTGGCAAAATTTTGACCCTTATGGCAATGCATATGGACGGTTTTGGGGGTAGATAGGTGGCTGAAATTTTACTTTGGCATTTGGTAGGGTCTTGGTATTGTTTTGGTCAAAAATCTCATTTGCAACACTAGTGTCATCTTCTTCCAATTTGCTATTCTCTTTGCCGAATTTTCAAGCCTTTAGTGTGCATTTTTTTTCTTTATTTCTTCCTTGTTGCCGAAAGTACTTAAGCCTTGGAGATCAAATTGTTCACTCGTTTTCCTTTGGAAAAATTGAACCCTTCATTTCTTCTTTATCATTCTTCTCCTCCGTATTAACACTCACTCCTTTGATCAATCGGTAAGTGGTGCTATTCAAACATTTTTATTTTTCTTTCTCCTAGCCGAATATATGTCTTGGCACGGGATGGTCCTTTTAACCGAGACCATCATTTTACTCTACCCTTTCAAACAAGATTATTTTCTCTTTTCATAGTGTTTTAAGTGGGAGGCCGTGTATTGTTCTAGCCGAAGTCAAATGGTGAAAATTGGATCCAATATCGATAAGGTAAGGGGGTTCATTTTGGATTTTTCGCTATATCTCTATTTGGCTATGTTGCAAATCGGATTGAAGTTTCGAATAATCGACTATATGTTTTAGGGACAAATCACTCGATATATTCTACCTTCAGACATAGTGGTAAGTGATTCAAGTGTAAGTTATACGAAATCTTTTGGAAGTCCGAGGCTAATTTTTGGCTGGTATTGTTCTAGGTCATCGATGAGTGGTTCGTTAGGAAAACAAAATCAGGTGTGTAATCCTGTACCTTCCAAATACATGTTTGAAATGGTGTGTAATCTTACGTCTCTCTAAAACTTTGTATGATTTGTTTTGTGATTCGGTCGAAATACCAAAGAAAACTAAAAACCGGCATCCGTGATCACCCGGGCGTGCGTATGATCGTAGTGGTAATCGAATTTTGTAATCAAATAGTTTCGGTTAGAAGCAGTGACGTGTTTTTTAAAAATCATGAAAAATAGGAGAAAGGGAATTAGAAAGTGAATAAAATATCGAATTAAAGCTTACTATGTATATTTCTAGATGAAAGAAATGGAGAAGGAAAAGGAATTTTATATTCTGTGATATTTTAATGTTAGTGAGACTAGTTCTGATTAACTACATGGTTCCCTGATTTGTCTTGTAAAAATCGTATAAAATCATATAAAGTGCATTATTATGAGTTATAGTTTATATGTACAGATTCCTTAATGAGTGTATTTTCAATAGAAAGAAGTGGGAGCAACATATGAAAACTGTACGGTGAGATATTTGAATTTTGGGTAAGAGAGGTCAGAATCATTGGTCAGTGAAACAAGGGAAACTTTAAGGAATAAACTGTACTAAATGGTTAAGCCAAAAATTCTGGAAAATTTATAGTAAGAAGATATATGAGTCTAGCTTCAAGGAAAATTTACTGATTTAGATTTTGAGATTTCTAACTCAAGTTATAGTCAATTTAGTCAGTACAACGCAGATGGACAGTTTTAAATTGTTATGCCCAAATTAGTAGTTAAGTCTGGATTACGAAATTACCGAATTACCCTCAGTGGGTAAATTACCAAATTACGAAATTACCCTTACGGACCGAATTACCGAAATGTCCCAATGGGTCGAATTGTTATATTGCCTTAATGGGCCGATTTGATAGATTGTTATAATGGGCCGATATGCAAAGTGTTATAATGAGCCGATTTACCGAAATGTCCTTATGGATTGAATTACCAAATTGCCCCTATGGGCCGAATAATCGTATTGCTTTAATGGGCTGATTCATAAAAAGTATTCAATAGGTTAATGGATGTTATTTTCATATGGATGTTTTATGATTATGTATGATGCATCTTTACATATTGCATGGGATGGGAAAATTTGAATGAAGAGAAGTATAGACCGGTGGCATTGCCACAAATATCGATAAAGGCTATGTGCCAATATAAATGTGATTTGGCTTTGTGCTATCGTGATTAAGGCTATGTACCAATATAAACGTGTTTTTGGCTTTATGCCATCGTGATTAAGGCTGTGTGTCGATTATATTACCGTATATGAATCTGGTGGCTCAGCCACAAATTTTATAAATGGCAGCTTGACTCCAAATTGGAGAGACTGCCGGGGTGGGTTGACTAGATCCCCACAGGAGAGACTGGCTGGTACGGGTGGAGAGATTGGCTGGATGGGATGGGTTGCATTCATTTCATTCAATTGATATTTTGCTAAATGGGCTTAGGCCTAAATTATTGCTTAATGGGTTCCGGCCTAATGGATAACAGTAAGGGGATTTCACACTGAGTTCTTGTAACTCACCCCTCTTTCTCTTAACCCTTGTAGGTAATGCTTGATGATATGGACTTGGGCTATGGATGACTCAGTGGAGGCCATACTTCAAAAATGGTTTATTTGGACTTTAGACTTCTTTCTCGTTTATTTTATTACTTTACTATTTTGGGTTAAATGTTGTAATAAGGCCTCTGGACTATTTTTATTTTGCTTTATGGTTGGGATGTTTTTATTATTTTTCTTAAATGGTTTAAAAAGGGAATTTTCTAAAAACTTAAATAATGGTTTCCAAAATTGATTAATAAATGGATTTCGAAATAAACTTTTACAAATACTTTTAATACAAATATTTTCTCTCGAACTATTAATGATATTTTCAAAAGACTCAGATTCTCTTTCGAATTTTCAACGTCGTTTTCAAGGTCACGGTTTTGTAATATCATTAGTTCAAATTTATCGATTTATCAATTAAATCTTCGAGGTTAGTAGTATTTTATCAAATCAAACTTGTTTTCTTGATTTTAACAAAGTAATATTTTTTTACGAATAGAAAGGGTTTAACATGTTTTGCTCGTGTGACCTGCCAAATCCGCTCATAACGCATGGGCCGGGTTTTGGGTGTTACATTTTATGGTATCAAAGCCCATTTTCAGAACTCGGTCATGGTTTGGGTTTAAAAAGTGTTTTCCAAAGCTGTTTAAAATTTTGATTTATAAATATATGTTCTAAATGAAGTATGGCACCACGAGTATCTGACACCAAGTCAAGTAAGTATTTGTTTTCATTTTATGATTATTGTGTTATTACTGTGGTACGAAAATTCTACGAAATAGAATACTGTAGAACTGTTAGCTTTAGGAATTTAAACTATAGATATTGAGACTCTAGGATGCAGATTTGACACTCGAAAACAACTTTTCTACTCATACTCTATAAAACATCGTTTAATAAACATCAAATAGTATACTGATTCATAAAACTCGTAATCAAGATTAAGTCGACATTAGTAAACATGAACGCTAGAAGATGTGGACGCGGTAGACGTGGATGTGCTAGAGGCCGAGGTGCTAGGGCTAAATCTTCAGCATCGGAGCTTGTTTTCGAAAGTGAGACGTTGGCATCGCTAGTGGCTGAGACGGGATCTCATGATCGAGCTGGGGTTAATGAGCTGTCTCAGATAGTTAAGAAGGTATTGAAGGAGGTTAAGGAGATCAGTGAAGCACTTCGAGTTGGGTCTGTGGACTGTAAGAAGAAATGAGATTACTGTTCTTTTGGGTCGCAGTCTCGTTCCGTGAAGGATGTAAAGGCACGACCAAACTTTTCAACTTGCGATTATTGTAGAAGGCGTCATCCGAGAGAATGTTGGAGGAGGTTAGGAGCATGCTTGAGATGTGGGTCTAAGAAGCATAAGGCTCAGGATTGTTTCATCACCATCAAGTCAAGTATGTTTTGGTTGGACGTGATGATTAAATGTAGGAAATTCTAAATATAAATGGTAGATAACTGTTTGCTTCTGTGGTTAGACGTTTGGTTGTGTGAAAGAGGATTCAAGATTATATTAAAGGTACATTTGTGTTATTAAGATCAGAGTGCGTAGCGAAATCATAGTGGTGTGGTTTGAACGGTGTGTTTAGTAGTTGGTTGGAAATTTCGAGGACAAAATTTCTTTAAGGAGGGTAGAATTGTAACATCCCAAAATTGGGCCTAGTAGGATTGGGCCCAATGGGCCTTGGGCGTAGGAATGTTTAAAATTTTTAGAACAAGAGAATGACATTATTTCAAGTTGGACTTATTAAGAAGGTGATTTTAGAAAATTACGGGGTTCTATGAAGTTCCAGGTTCAGGTTGGGCCTTAGTAAAATTTTGTGTTTAAGCCTATTAAGGAGAGATAGTAAGTGGCATCAAGGCTTACGGAAATAAGTGAGTAAATTGCTTGCATAAATGAGCAATTGGTAAAGAGGTTATAGCATCAAGTGAATGACTTTGAGGGAAGAGGTTCAAATCCCATTGTGTGCAAATTTTGACTAATATTTTTGCACTCTTTCCTTAAGTGTCGGCCAAGAGGTATATATGGCAAGTTGGACTTCTTTATTTTTGGTAAGGTGGCTAAGAAATAAGGAAAGGTTGAGGTTGGGGAAAGGAATCAATTGAATAAGGCATACAAGGGGAACAAGTGGCTTATTTTGTGGAGAATGCTATGGAAAGTATGGTTGGCAAAATTTTAACCCTTATGGCAATGCATGTGGATAGTTTTGGGGGTAGATAGGTGGCTGAAATTTTACTTTGGCATTTGGTAGGGTCTTGGTATTGTTTTGGTCAAAAATCTTATTTGCAACTTTAGTGTCATCTTCTCCCAATTTGCTATTCTCTTTGTCGAATTTTCAAGCCTTTAGTGTGCATTTTTGTTTCTTCTTTTCTTTCCTATTTCCGAAAGTACCTAAGCCTTGGAGATCAAATTGTTCACTCGTTTTTCTTTGGAAAAACCGAACCCTTCATTTCTTCTTTATCATTCTTCTCATCCGTATTAACACTCACTCATTTGATCAATCGGTAAGTGGTGCTATTCAAACATTTTTATTTTTCTTTCTCCTAGCCGAATATATGTCTTGGCATGGGATTGTCCTTTTAACCGAGACCATCATTTTATTCTACCCTCTCAAATGAGATTATTTTCTCTTTTTGTAGTGTTTTAAGTGGGAGACCATGTATTGTTCTAGCTGAAGTCAAACGGTGGAAATTGGATCCAATATCGATAAGGTAAGGGGGTTCATTTTGGATTTTTCGCTATATCTCTATTTGGCTATGTTGCAAATTAGATTGAAGTTTCGAATAATCGACTATATGTTTTAGGGACAAATCACTCGATATATTCTACCTTCGGGCATAGTGATAAGTGATTCAAGTGTAAGTGATACGAAATCTTTTGGAAATCCGAGGCTAACTTTTGGTTGGTATTGTTCTAGGTCATCGACGAGTGGTTTGTTAGGGAAACAAAATCAGGTGTGTAATCCCGTACCTTCCGAATACATGTTTGAAATGGTGCATAATCTTACATCTCTCTAAAAGTTTGTATGAGATGTTTTTTGATTCGGTCGAAACACCTAAGAAAACAAAAAACCGGCATCCGTGATCACTCGGGCGTGCGTATGATCGTAGTGGTAATCGTATTTTGTAATAAAATAGTTTCAGTTAGAAGCTGTGACGTGCTTTTGAAAAATCACGAAAAATAGGAGAAAGGGAATTAGAAAGTGAATAAGATATCGAATTAAAGCTTACTATGTCTATTTATATTCTGTTATATTTTAATTTTAGTGAGACTGGTTCTGATTCACTACGTGGTTCCCTGATCTGTCATATAAAATCGTATAAAGTGAATTATGAGTTATAGTTTATATGTACAGATTACTTAGTGAGTCTATTTTCAATATAAACAAGTGGGAGCAACATATGAAAACTGTACAGTGAGATAACTGAATTTTGGTTCAGGGAGGTCAGAATCGTTGGTCAGTGAAAGAAGGGAAAATTTTAGGAATAAACTGTACTAAATGGTTAAGCAAAAAATTCTAGAAAAATTATAGTAAGAAGATATATGAGTCTAGGTTCAGGGAAAATTTACGGATTTAGATTTCGAGATTTCTAACTTAAGTTATAGTAAATTTAGTCAGTACGACGCAGATGGACAGTTTTAAATTGTTATGCCCATATTAGTAGATAAGTCTGGATTGCGAAATTAGCGAATTACCCTTAATGGGTAAATTATCGAATTACGAAATTGCCCTTATGGACTGAATTACCGAAATTCCCCAATGGGTCGAATTATTATATTGCCTTAATGGGCCGATTTGATAGATTGTTATAATGGGCCGATATGCAAAGTGTTATAATGAGCCGATTTACCGAAATATCTTTATGGACCAAATTACCAAATTGCCCCTATGGGCCGAATAATCGTATTGCTTTAATGGGCTGATTCATAAAAAGTATTCAATAGGTTAATGGATGTTATTTTTATATGGATGTTTTACGATTATGTATGATGCATCTTTACATATTGCATGGGATGGGAAAATTTGAATGAAGAGAAGTATAGACCGGTGGCATTGCCACAAATACCGATAAAGGCTATGTGCCAATATAAACGTGATTTGGTTTTGTACCTTTGTGATTAAGGCTATGTGCCAATATAAACCTGATTTTGGCTTTGTGCCATCGTGATTAAGGCTGTGTGCCGATTATATTGCCATATATGAATCTGGTGGCTCAGCCACAAATTTTATTAATGGCAGCTTGACTCCACGGGGTGGGTTGACTAGATCCCCACAGGAGAGACTGGCTAGTACAGGTGGAGAGATTGGCTGGATGGGATGGGTTGCATTCATTTCATTCAATTGATATTTTTCTAAATGGGCTTAGGCCTAAATTATTTCTTAATGGGTTCTGGCCCAATCGATAATGGTAAGGGGATTTCACACTGAGTTCTTGTAACTCACCCCCTTTCTCTTAACCCTTGTAGGTAATGCTTGATGATATGGACTTGGGCTATGGATGACTCGGTGGAAGCCATACTTCAGAAATGGTTTATTTGGACTTTAGACTTCTTTCTCGTTTATTTTATTACTTTACTATTTTGGGTTAAATGTTGTAATAAGGCCTCTGGACTATTTTTATTTTGCTTTATGGTTGGGATGTTTTTATTATTTTTCTTAAATGGTTTAAAAAGGGTATTTTCTAAAAACTTAAATAATGGTTTCCAAAATCGATTAACAAATGAATTTCAAAATAAACTTTTACAAATACTTTTAATACGGATATTTTCTCTCGAACTATTAATGATATTTTCAAAAGACTCGGATTCTCTTTCGAATTTTCAACGTCGTTTTCAAGGTCACGATTTTGTAAGATCATTAGTTCAAATTTATCGATTTATCAATTAAATCTTCGAGGTTTGTAGTATTTTATCAAATCAAACTTGTTTTCTTGATTTTAACAAAGCAATATTTTTTTAACGAATAAAAAGGGTTTAACATGTTTTGCTCGTGTGACATGCCAAATCCGCTCATAACGCATGGGCCGGGTTTGGGGTGTTACAATATTACAAGTGTTCATAAACAAAAATAATAAACTTAGGGCACCAAATCCAACAGTCTCCCACTTGCGCTAATGAAGTAGATGAGTCGTGATTTCCAAAATAACTCTCTAGCTATTAGATTCTTGGTATAACAAATCCATAGGGTTTGTCCTCAGATGCGATCTTTGACTATATCCACTATTTCATCAAACACTACCATCTCTCTCATGATATTTTTTTATCAATGTGTTATCCTTATGTGGTTTCTTTGGGTTTAGCTATATCTGCACTATTATGGTGTCAAAGCTTTTCAACATCTCATATTCAGCCCTCCATAATGAAGTTAGCAATGTAACCCTACTTGACACTTATTTACACTATGAACCTATCGTCTAGGATAAAAACATAGTTTGATGTTGATTTCCTTGAAACCCAAAACGTCTGGACGTAAGAATCAGTATATTTGATAGGAGTAATATCTCATCTCAAAGACCCAATCATATAATTCCTCATTCTCCGTAAATACTTGAGTATATGCTTAATTGCTTTCAAGTGTCTTGGTCCTGGATTCATTGGATATCAAGTCACCAACCCTACTGCAAAACAGATATCTGAACGTATGCACAACATAGCATACATGAGACATCTTAATGTCAAAGCATAAGGAATCTTTCTCATGTTCTTTCTTTCTTCTGTTGTCTTAAGACAGTCCATCAAAGAGAGATGAAATCCTACTGCAGAAGGTTGATTTCCCTTCTTAGAATCGATCATTGCATAACA
Source organism: Gossypium bickii (assembly GCA_025503065.1). Classification (NCBI taxonomy): domain Eukaryota; kingdom Viridiplantae; phylum Streptophyta; class Magnoliopsida; order Malvales; family Malvaceae; genus Gossypium; species Gossypium bickii. The sequence continues at coordinate 24,148,864 of CP106714.1, read as the reverse complement.
TTACAATATCTTGTCTATGTATGAAACCTGTGATAGTGGTATCACTTTGCTCTTTCGATTCCTTAAGATCCGAATACCTAGAACAAAATTAGCAACTCCACAGTCCTTCATGCTAAACTATTGGGTTAGCCACAGTTTAATTGATGATAATGTTCCTATATCATTCCTAATGTGTAGAATGTCATCAACATATAGAACGGGAAAGACCACCATTCCATATACATATATAAACACAAGGTCCATCTACATTTTGCTCAAATAAAAAAGTTCTAATCGCTTGATCAAATCTTTGATTCCATGAGCGGGATGTTTTCTTAAGTCCATTTATAGATCTAATCAGTTTTAAAACTTTATGCTCGTTTCCTTTAACTATATATCTGATGGGTTCTATCATATAGATGATCTCTCCTAGATACTTGTTAAAAAATGTTGTCTTGACATCTATTTTTCTAATAATCCAAAGCCGATGCAATGGATAACAATATGCGAATTGGCTTTAGCGTAGCAACCGGAGAGAAGGTTTCTTCGTAATTAGTACATTCTTTCTGAGTATAACATTTTCCTACAAGTCTGGAATTATAAGTTTCCACTTTTTCCATCCACCTTTTTTTCCTCTTGCAAATCCACTTACACTTTATGGGTTTTATCCCTTTAGGTAAGTCTACAAGTTGTCACACTTAATTGGAATCCATAGAATCCATCTTAGCTTTCATAGCTATTTCCTAGAGCATGGAATCAACACTCTGCAAAGCTTCTTCAAAGATCAGTGGGTCATCATCATCCTGTTCAACAAACTCAATGTTTAAAACACTTTCACCAGATTGGAAGAACTTAAGCCTACAAGAGACCCTCCCATTGCAACGAAGCACCCTATACTATTTATCATTTACAGGTCTAGTATTAGGAGTTGATTCTATGTAACATCCAAAAATTTGGAATTTATGTGTTTCATTATTTTTGGTGGTAAGCTAGTTAAATTATTAATTTTGTATGTCTAAGGGAGGTCCTAAGAAGGTTCAGGGTCTATTTGGACCTAGTAAAAATTTTGGCATTTAGCACTTTAAGGAGATAGAGTAAGTGACCTTAAAGCTTATGGAAAGAAATGAGTAAATTGCTAGCATAAATGAGCAATTGGTAAAGAAGTTATGGCATCGAGTGAAGGACTTTGAGGGAGGAGGTTCAAATCCCATTGTGTGCAAATTTTGACTTTTATTTTTGCATTCTTTCCCTAAGTGTAAGCCAAGCATGTAAATAAGGTAATGTGGACTTTTTATTTTTGGTAAGACGACTAAGGAGAATAGGAAAGAATGAAGGTGAGGAAAAAAATCAAGAGAAAGAGGAAAGTAAGGGGAACAAGTGGCCTTTTTCAAGGGAAATGTTATGGAAAGAGTGGTTGGCTAATTTTGACCATTATGGCCATGTATGTGGAAGGTTTTATGTGTAAGGGAGGTAACCGAATTTTGTCTTTGGCAATTGGTAAAAGTTTTGGTATTGTTTTGGCCAAAATTCCTTTATGCAAGTTTTTTGTCATTTTTTCTTTTCTTTCCAAATTTCTTTCTCTTCCTTGCCGAATTTTCAAGCTTTGAGTGTGCATATTCTCTTCTTTTCTTTCTTCTTGTTGCCAAATGTACACAAACATTGAGACCAAAAATTTGTTCACTCATTTTTCTTAAAAATCGAATCTAGTCAAACATTTTTCATCTTCTTTCTTTTCCTTTTCACAAAATCCTTCAAGCATCTATTCTTTTCTAATCCTTTTCACCATAGCCAAATATCAATTGACATTTTCCTTTATAACCGAATTTTCATCCCTTCTCTATCTCTTCTTCTCATCCGTATTAACACTCATTTCTTAATCAATCGGTAAGTGTTCTTCTCAACATTTTATTTTCTTTCTCTTAATGCTGAAATTATGCTTTGGTTTGGGATGGTCACTTTGACCATCACCCTATTCTCTCTCAAACAAGATCTTTTTCTTCTTCGTAGTGATATAGTGGAAGGCCGAAACCTTGATTCTTCCGAAGTCATCGTATAATCGCTAGGAATCGATCTTAAAAATCTTTCAGGTAAGGAGTTCTTCATGGATTCTATAAATCGTTCTTATTTCATTAAAGATGTTATTGGAATAGTGGTGATTAACCGATTATAATTATAGGGATTAAATCGCTCGATCTACTTAATCGTTGATCACTCAGAAATTAGTGGTAAGCCGATCTTTACCCTTTTGATAATCCATATTTTTCATAATATCGATCTATATAAGATCTAACCGAATGGAGGCTTGTGGTACCGATTCGAATGGAAAGTCGAGTGGAAATCTCAAAAGGAGTAGATTAGTGATCCCTACTCCTAAATTCAAGCGAAGGGTGGTATCGACGATTTGGGACTTTCCACCGGGTTGTGGACCCTCATCCAGTGAGAATCGACTATTCGAGGTCATTCACAATTTTGAGGCATCAGCGATTCGGGATTTTCCACCGGGTTGTAGACTAGGGAAAATTGACAAATCGTAGTCATTCACGATCCCGAGGGTAAAATTTTAGATCGTTTGTTTTAAAGTAGATTTATTAAATCGCGTACGTTGACTAATCGAGCGTTATAATATTTTAGCTGTCAACGATCAAGAAAGCTTAGTGCTTACCGTGATCAGGTGTGTAATCTCACACCGTATTCTGTGGGTTAAAGATTAATATCATATTGGTAGTAAATCCATTGACTAAAATCGTATTGTGGTGAAATCGGGAAAATTGGCTTAGAACTCACTATTTTGATAAAATTGACAAAATCGGTATTAACACCGTGAAAGATTGCGAAAATGCCCCTAATGGGTCAAATCGATATAATTTGCTATAAGGGCCGATTTGATAATTTTCTATATGGGCCGACCTGATAATTTGCTTTATGGGCCGATCTGATAATTTACTATATGGGCCGATGTGATAATTTGCTAAATGGGCCGATTTGATAATTTGCTATATGGGCCAATATGATATTTTGCTTAATGGGCCTATTTGATAAACTGTTATAATGGGCCATAATTTTGTAATAAATATCCGAATAAATTACTGTTGTTATATTGTGATTTGTTGTGCTATATACATAATATTGCATGGGATGAGATAATATTGAAGAGAAGTTCTGGTGGCTCTGCCACAAATCTGTATAGTGGCAATGCCACGTAAATTCTGTTATTCTGGTGGCTTGTCCACAATTAAAATTGTTATAATTGGCTTAATGCCTGCGATTGGTGTGTTGGCGGGGTGGGTTGACTTGATCCCCACAGGTGTGCTGGTTGGCACGGGTGGTGTGTAGTGGATGGATTACTAGGTTTGGTTTGGGAATTGCATTTCATACACATGTTATAATTGATACATTATTATTTTTGTAAATGGGCTTAGGCCCAAATTATTGCTTAATGGGATTTTGGCCCAGTGGACAACAGTAAGGGGGTTATACACTGAGTTCTAGTAACTCACCCCGTTTTTCCTTACCCCTTTTCAAGTAATGATCAGTGATGGAGACTTGGGCCATGGATAACTCGGTGGAGGCCATACTACAAAAACAGTTTAATTTGGAATTTGGATTTCTTTTAGTATTTTTAATTATTTTGCTATTTTGAGTTAAGATTGTAATAAGGCCTCTCGATTAATATTTGATTTTGTTTATTGTTTGACAAATTTATAATTTGCTTTAAGTACTTCATATTGAGATTTTTCTAAAAACTTAAATAAACGTTTTCTTAAAATGGATATACAAAAAGGGTTTCATAATAAACTTTCATTAATATATTTTTAACTCGAAAATTTCTCTTAGAAATTTTCATCCACACTTTTCGAAAAATTGTTTTCAAATTCTTCTCGAACTTTTAACGATATTTTCAAAGTCACGGTTTATAAGATTTTTATATATCAAATTTATTGATTTATCAATAATACTTTATCACAAAAAAAATTTAAATGGAGTTGTTTTAATTGATTTTAAATCTAAATCTATTTATGTACAAATGAAAAAGGACTTAGTAGTTTTCTCTCATGTGACATGTCAGATCTGGCCTTATCGCACGGGCTGGGTTTGGGGTGTTACATTCTAGAACCACAAGGTTTTGTATATTTCTCAAAATTTCCTCGTCATTCATGTACCTTTCCTCAAGGAAAGTAGCATGAATTGACACTATCACAGTTTCTTGAAAGAACAAACATGCATAATTTTCTATGTGAGTCCAAATTCCTCGTATCTTTATCCAATATATGGGTCGGGCATCCTTAAATCTTAAATGGTTTAGATTTGGCTTCCTGTCATGCCACAATTCATATAGAGTTTTCGATACTATCTTAATTGGCACATCATTCAGAATATAGTAACTTGTTTGTACTACATATCTCTAAAAAGAGATTAGCAGGTTCGAATAACTTAGCATTGAACAAACCATGTCTAAAAATGTTTGATTCCTTCTCTTTGACACGTCATTCTGTAGTAGAGTATCCGACGTGGTTAACTGGGATAAAATCCCATTGTAACCTCCCAAACCCGACCTAGAGGATATGGCTAGATTGAGAAGGCTACATTAGCCACTGAAATGGCTAAGCTAACGTACTTTACTTTTAAATACCTTAAATAAACTCATTTTAGAGAAAATCGTAGTTGTACTTTGAGTTAGCTTAAAACCATTCATTCATTAGGTTGTGTATACTTAGGATTCATTTTATTGTTAATAGTGTTGTTTTAGAAAAATCTTTCGCTCTTCTTTTAAAGAAACTCAATGTTAAACTAAAGCAGTGGAAAAACCATTTTTCAAGTCATTTTGGAAACTTAGTTGCCTTATCGATTTGTTTTTCAAAAATAGTTCCTTTGCAATGTAGTAGAAACTAGGGAATAAAATTTTACTTAAGTCTGACATCATGCATTATCCAGTTATTATGCTTGAGTAATCCATGCATGCAAAAATCCCCAAATGAAAAGTTACCAAGCCACATACCAAAAATAATTAAAAAAATGCAAACCAAAACTTATAGAAATGGAACAATCCGGTTTAGACCCTGGTCAGAATAGTGGTTTTGAGACCAAAAATCTGAGGTCGAAATAATATTTTAATGTTATTTTTGGTGTTGATTATATGTGACATAGCCTGTGTGAAAATTTTGTGTGGTAATTTTATTGATTGTGTGCCGAATTAAGAGAAAGTGTAACACCCTGGTTTAGGAGCTGTGCATATTGGGTATAAATCAAGTGTTAGTAGGTTTTTTGGGAGTGCTTGGATGAGTTTTAGAGGGTCTAAGAATGTTTGGATGAAAGGGGAAGACTTTAGAAAATTTTGGATTTTTAGTGCTAAGAAGGGAATCGGGCTAGGGGAGGCCTTAAGTATATTTTTCGGTAATTTTTGGCTCAAGGAATAGCTAGGCGAAGTGGCTCTCATGCGCCACTTAGGCGCTGAAGGGGGAAGAAGGGCGCTGGTTCGAGTGGGGGCAGCAGCAGTTTTGGCGTTTTTTTTAATTGTGATGGGCTGAAGTAGAAAGGTTTTAAAAATAAATGTTGGGGCTCTATGGACATGAAAGGCAGGTGGGCGGAGTGGCTAAGGCGCTACTTGGAAAGGGGCTTGGTGCAGGTCGTGAGTTCAAGGCGCAGGGGAGGCAGAATTTTGTTATTTTGCAGGCTGGCGTTAAGGGCTGAGAAGGTTTAAAAAAATTGTGGCGCATTTTATTACAGAACAGCGCCTAGGCCGAATGGCCTGGGGTGCTACGTGGTCGTTGGTTCCCCCCAGGACGTGTGTTCGAGCCTTGGAGGCTGCTGGGGGGGATTTTTCCTTCTTTTGCTGCTGGTTGACGTGAGTGGGCGGCACATTGAAGTTTTGTTTCTTTGTTTCTTGGGCAGCAGATTTGAAGTAATTGGGCGGCACATGGTTTTTAAATTGAAAGGGATTAAGCTTTTATCCTTTTAATTTCGGCTGGAGTAAGGATAATTATTATGTTTTTATTCTTTTTAAATTGAAGGGGGGATATAGGATAAAGGTGGGTTTTATTTTGTTTTTTTAATTTGAATTGATTGGCTGGGAGTGAATTAAGAGATTTGATTAATTCAAATCAATTTGAATTAAATGGCCAGGAAGGTGGTAGCCGAATTTGGGGAGCTTGGGGGGCATTTTCGGTGTTGTTGCATGTGAGTAAGTGAGTCGAATTTTGTTCTATAAATGGGGAAGTGCTCACCTTTTTGGTCCCTTTTTCCATCATTTGATCTCCTTGCCGAAATTGCTTCACTATTTCCTTTGGCCGAAGCTTCAAGGTCATTTAGCTATTTTTTTCTCCCCATTTCATTTGAGCCAAAACCACTCCATTTCATCCCTCCCTTTTCCTTCATTTTACTAAATCGAAAGTACACCCCACACTTCTTTTTTCCCTCTTTTCAAACCTCTTTGGCCGAAATTGCTATTCCCTCTCCTTGATTTTCTTGTTAGCCGAATCCACACCACCTTGGTACCGAATTTTCTTTCCCTCAGTTGGTAGTGCTATTGGCCGAATATTAGTTTAGACCTCTTCGGGTTTTGTTGCAAGCGTGGTTGAAGGTATTCTGGGATTTTAAGGCTTTCGGTCTAGTCTCAGTGGTTAGCAGTCGGCTTGGTAAGTGGTGGTAAGGCTTTTTGGTAAGCTATGTATGTGATATTTCGATTAAGTTTAAGGTTGTTAAGTATATGATGCTAAGGCCGATTGTAGGGGGAGAAGAGCCTAACGCAGGAGATCTTTCGAGAGGCGATTAGTCAACGGTTGCAGAGGCATAGAGTAGCGTTTCGGGATTTGATCGTTTGTGCTATTAAGGTGCGTAATCATCACACTATTTCTGTGGTTTGGTTTGCTAACATGTTTATATGTGTATTATGTGTAATAGCCGTTTATAATGGCATAAGTGATGAGTAACTGGTGATGGTAAGTTAATCTTGATATACATTTATATATGTACAATGTGGTAGTGATAAGTGATAAATACTCACTCTATATGATATTCTTGCATGATTTATTGACACATGGGCATGGGATTGGATTGAAGAAGGAAGAACTATACACAGGATGTACGTGGTCTAATGATAGCTCAGGCTACATTAGCGCTTGAAGGCTAGCTTTGTGCTACCTCAAGGGAGGTGTGGCTCGGTGCCCATCTCGGCGGTTGATGGCTATGTGCATCACCGTAGACAGATTTTGATATCGGGATCACGATTGGTTGATCGGTGGCTCAGCCACGACCTTGAGCAGTGAGTTGCCGAGGTAAGGATTTTGGATCACGATGTGATCAGTGGTGGTTTATCCACGGCCTTAGGCAGGGAGTCTGCTAAGGTTGGCGTATGGTTGGATAGTGGGTTGGGCTGAGATGCATACGTGCATGACTTGCGATATGAATTGTTTCGTATTGGGCCAAGCCCATACGTATGGAAATATGTGAGGTGATTATGCACTGAGTCAGTGGACTCACCCTACTCTTATTAACCATTTCGGTGATGCGTAGAGTTGGACCGAGATCGGAGAGAGTGCAAGGTGGCCCATGCGAGAAGGAAGAGTTTAAATATTTTAAGTTATTAAGTACTTGATCTTTTAAATATTGATGTAATAAGGGCCTTTTTGTTTTTTTTTATTTACTTTGGGAATTATTTTATTGTTATTTTAAATTGTGACTGGATTATATTAAATTACTAGCTAGTGAAAATTATTTTACTCTAATCTACTTATTTAAAGTATTCATAAGATAATAAAGTGTTTTAATATGGACATTTTTATAATATCAAGTCTAAAGTATATTTTTTTTCAAAAGAACATGGTTTCCAAGATAAAATAAATTTTTACTATTTTATTCTAAGTCAGAAATATTTTCACTAACATAACCAGATTCGGTCGTAGTGAATGGGCCGGGTTTGGGGATGTTACAGTTTGGTATCAGAGCCCGGTTCAAAACTCGGCTTTGAGGGTTTTGGGCCCAAAACAGTTTTTAAATGGGTTTTTTTTTAAATGGGCTTTTATAAAAGTTTTTCAGGTTATTCTGGCATGGCACCTGTACCTCCGACCCGAAGTCCACCAGGTAAGTACTTCGGACTTTTGAAGTGCTTTACTATTATGAACTGTTATGGGCTTAGTTGGGCTCGTAGAATAGAATGATAGGGCTATTGGACCCTAGGACTAGTCTACTCAAACACGTGCATAAGATTTAAAGTGCCTAATAAACAAACCTATGAAGTAAGTCGCCGAGTTAAGGTGTGGCAACCTGTGTGCGCATGTCTAGGATTGGTATTCGGTGGGAGCTTGGTACTTAAGCAGTCCGCGTGACTCACCTCCTCTCCACTCGAATCCTACCTGGTGCGTAGCTACGGTTCACCTTAACCAAGAGGACTTGTTCATAGGCTAAACCAATTATTAAAACCCGGAAGGGATTAGCCTTATTGTTTTAAAATCCTTAGTTTTAAAATTTTCAAACTTATCCCTTTGGTTTGTAAACCCTAAATCTGGTTTTGGAAAACATTTTCTCGATTTACCAAAATTACCAAATTGCCCCTAGTGGCAAAATTACAAAAAAAAAATGCCCCTGTATTATAAAATTACCACACTACCCTCAACTCTTGTTAAAATGATTTTTACTTTGCAAATATTAAAATCTCTAGTTTTCAAAATAGCAATATACCTCGATTTGGGAAAATTTACGAAAATACCCCTATGTTGAAAATTACTAAAATGCCCCTGACTTTCAAAATTTCCAGTTTAGCCCCAAGTTTAATAAAATTTTCTTACTTGGCAAAAGTACCCAATTTTCTGTATGGCAAAAATTAATACCCCGACTTTGGAAATTTAAAAAAATTACCCTGATGACAAAAAATTACCAAAATACCCCTGGTTGATAAAATTACCGAAATGCCCTTAGTTTCTAAATTTTCTCTCAACTTTTACTGAAATATTCCTATTTTACTAAATATCAGAAAAACCCTATTTTATGAAATACAGTGGTATTCAGATTTGGAGAATTTACGAAAATGCCCATGATTTCCAAAATTACGAAAATGACCCTACTTCTTGGAATTTTTGCAACACACTTTGTTTGAGAAACAAAATTTTCAAGACGACCCCTAAGATTTTGTAAATTTTGAAGTTGGAAAACTATTTTCAAAATTGACTCTGAGTAATTACCAAAATACCCCTCTTTAGGAACAATGACGAATTTACCCCTGGTAGGAAAGGAAACTTGATTGCTCGAAAGAACTACTCTCGGAAACTTCATTGCATAAAATTGCTCATGGTTATAACAGTGAAACAATAATTTCTAATCCATAAAACTTTCTAAGTAGATTAAATCGAGGCTAGATATGAGTTCTAGGGGGCGTGGTCGCAATACTCGTGGACGTGGTAGAGGCAGGATGTCAGTATCGGAACTGGTTGGGTCACGCCATGGGTCAGAGAGCGATGCACCGCCACCAGCTGTTGAGGTTGAACAGCAGGATCAGACTGGAGGAGACGATGTAGTGTCACAAGCTGTGTTGCGAGTGCTCGAACGAGTGGCAGGAGCCAGTAGGGGCAGTGGGACTCGGAAGTCAGTGCCCGAAAGGCTTAGGGCAAATGGGGCCGAGGTCTTCAGAGGAGTGTCTGGGGTAGCTCCGAACATGGCAGAATACTGGCTTGAGGCTGTTGAAAGGATTATGGACGACTTAGACTTGACTGCTGAGGAGAAGCTTAAGGGTGTTGTTTCGTTGCTACGGGATGAGGCCTACCAGTGGTGGCTCACGGTTAAGGAAAGTACCCCTGCGGATCGAGTGGACTGGGGCTACTTTAAGATCAAGTTCGAAGGGAAGTATGTCGGAGGAAGCTATGTGGACGCTCAGAGGAAGGCGTTCCTCAATTTGGTGCAAGGTAGCAAGTCGATAGCGGAGTACGAGGCTGAGTTTCTACGTTTGAGTCGGTATGCTCGGGGCATCGTGGCAACGGATTATGAGAGATGCGTCAGATTTGAAGATGGGCTACGGGATGAGCTGCGAGTTTTGTTTGCTCCGCATCAGGAAAGAGACTTCGCAGTTTTAGTGGAGAAGGCCCGGATAGCTGAGGAGGTCAAGAAGGCTGAGAGGCACAATAGAGAAAGGAACCGTGATAAGAGAAGTGTTGGATCGCCAGAAGTGGTTGAGAGGGTTCAGAAAAGACCGAGGGTTGAGACTCCTGTTTATATTGCTAAGCCGGCCGCCGGAAATCCAGATCGTCCGTGTGCGCAGTGCGGAAGGTATCATGTTGGCGAATGCTGGAATCGGGTTCGGGAATGCTTCAGATGCAAGTCCAAGACTCATCTGATTAAGGATTGTCCCCAGAATCCGAATAGGACTCGGACAGAAGGTCAAGGTTATGTGCAACCAGCCAGAGGTGGTCAGCAAGCTACAAGAGGTCGTGGTCTGAACCATGGAGGAAATGGTTCCGGCCGAAGTCGGGGAGCAGTAGACCACGGTAATGGTGGCACTAAGGCAAGGCAACCAGGACTGGTTTATGTAGTTCGTCGGAGAGAGGATAATGATGTGCCTGATGGGTCAACTGGTAAGTTCCTTAAGTCTGGAATATTCTTTGTTGTTTTGTTCGTTTTGGTGATTGTTTGATCTGTTGCTCATAAAGTAGTTGGAACCGTGAGTATGAACTTAGAAACGGTGCCTAGAAGGTATGTTAGCTCTTTAAGATCAGAGTGCGCAGCCATAACGTAGTGGGAGGAATTGGATTGTTAGTTTAGACAAGTAATTTCGAGGACGAAATTATTTTAAGGAGGGTAGAATTGTAACACCCTGGTTTAGGGGCTGTGCATATTGGGTATAAATCAAGTGTTAGTAGGTTTTTTGGGAGTGCTTGGATGAGTTTTAGAGGGTCTAAGAATGTTTGGATGAAAGGGGAAGACTTTAGAAAATTTTGGATTTTTAGTGCTAAGAAGGGAATCGAGCTAGGGGAGGCCTTAAGTATATTTTTCGGTAATTTTTGGCTCAAGGAATAGCTAGGCGAAGTGGCTCTCATGCGCCACTTAGGCGCTGAAGGGGGAAGAAGGGCGATGGTTCGAGTGGGGGCAGCAGCAGTTTTGGCGTTTTTTTTAATTGTGATGGGCTGAAGTAGAAAGGTTTTAAAAATAAATGTTGGGGCTCTAGGGACATGAAAGGCAGGTGGGCGGAGTGGCTGAGGCGCTACTCGGAAAGGGGCTTGGTGCAGGTCGTGAGTTCAAGGCGCAGGGGAGGCAGAATTTTGTTATTTTGCAGGTTGGCGTTAAGGGCTGAGAAGGTTTAAAAAAATTGTGGCGCATTTTATTACAAAATAGCGCCTAGGCCGAATGGCCTGGGGTGCTACGTGGTCGTTGGTTCCCCCCAGGACGTGTGTTCGAGCCTTGGAGGCTGCTGGGGGGATTTTTCCTTCTTTTGCTGCTGGTTGACGTGAGTGGGCGGCACAATGAAGTTTTATTTCTTTGTTTTTTGGGCAGCAGATTTGAAGCAATTGGGCGGCACATGGTTTTTAAATTGAAAGGGATTAAGCTTTTATCCTTTTAATTTCGGCTGGAGTAAGGATAATTATTATGTTTTTATTCTTTTTAAATTGAAGTGGAGATATAGGATAAAGGTGGGTTTTATTTTGTTTTTTTAATTTGAATTGATTGGCTGGGAGTGAATTAAGAGATTTGATTAATTCAAATCAATTTGAATTAAATGGCCAGGAAGGTGGTAGCCGAATTTGGGGAGCTTGGGGGGCATTTTCGGTGTTGTTGCATGTGAGTAGGTGAGTCGAATTTTGTTCTATAAATGGGGAAGTGCTCACCTTTTTGGTCCCTTTTTCCATCATTTGATCTCCTTGCCGAAATTGCTTCACTATTTCCTTTGGCCGAAGCTTCAAGGTTATTTAGCTATTTTTTTTCTCCCCATTTCATTTGAGCCAAAACCACTCCATTTCATCCCTCCCTTTTCCTTCATTTTACTAAATCGAAAGTACACCCCACACTTCTTCTTTCCCTCTTTTCAAACCTCTTTGGTCGAAATTGCTATTCCCTCTCCTTGATTTTCTTGTTAGCCGAATCCACACCACCTTGGTACCGAATTTTCTTTCCCTCAGTTGGTAGTGCTATTGGCCGAATATTAGTTTAGACCTCTTCGGGTTTTGTTGCAAGCGTGGTTGAAGGTATTCTGGGATTTTAAGGCTTTCGGTCTAGTCTCAGTGGTTAGCAGTCGGTTTGGTAAGTGGTGGTAGGGCTTTTTGGTAAGCTATGTATGTGATATTTCGATTAAGTTTAAGGTTGTTAAGTATATGATGCTAAGGCCGATTGTAGGGGGAGAAGAGCCTAACGCAGGAGATCTTTCGAGAGGCGATTAGTCAACGGTTGCAGAGGCATAGAGTAGCGTTTCGGGATTTGATCGTTTGTGCTATTAAGGTGCGTAATCATCGCACTATTTCTGTGGTTTGGTTTGCTAACATGTTTATATGTGTATTATGTGTAATAGCCGTTTATAATGGCATAAGTGATGAGTAACTGGTGATGGTAAGTTAATCTTGATATACATTTATATATGTACAATGTGGTAGTGATAAGTGATAAATACTCACTCTATATGATATTCTTGCTTGATTTATTGACACATGGGCATGGGATTGGATTGAAGAAGGAAGAAGTGTACACAGGATGTACGTGGTGTAATGATAGCTCAGGCTACATTAGCGCTTGAAGGCTAGCTTTGTGCTACCTCAAGGGAGGTGTGGCTCGGTGCCCATCTCGGCGGTTGATGGCTATGTGCATCACCGTAGACGGATTTTGATATCGGGATCACGACTGGTTGATCGGTGGCTCAGCCACGACCTTGAGCAGTGAGTTGCCGAGGTAAGGATTTTGGATCACGATGTGATCAGTGGTGGTTTATCCACGGCCTTAGGCAGGGAGTCTGCTAAGGTTGGCGTATGGTTGGATAGTGGGTTGGGCTGAGATGCATACGTGCATGACTTGCGATGTGAATTGTTTGGTATTGGGCCAAGCCCATACGTATGGAAATATGTGAGGTGATTATGCACTGAGTCAGTGGACTCACCCTACTCTTATTAACCATTTCAGGTGATGCGTAGAGTTGGACCGAGATCGGAGAGGCTGCAAGGTGGCCCATGTAGAAGGAAGAGTTTAAATATTTTAAGTTATTAAGTACTTGATCTTTTAAATATTGATGTAATAAGGGCCTTTTTGTTTTTTTTTTATTTACTTTGGGAATTATTTTATTGTTATTTTAAATTGTGACTGGATTATATTAAATTACTAGCTAGTGAAAATGATTTTACTCTAATCTACTTATTTAAAGTATTCATAAGATAATAAAGTGTTTTAATATGGACATTTTTATAATATCAACTCTAAAGTATATTTTTTTTTTCAAAAGAACGTGGTTTCCAAGATAAAATAAATTTTTACTATTTTATTCTAAGTCAGAAATATTTTCACTAACATAACCAGATTCAGTCGTAGTGAATGGGCCGGGTTTGGGGATGTTACAGAAAGGGACTTAATCACGTAAAGTGTAAATTGCTGTGTGCTCATTGTTAAAGTGTCTAATTGTTGTTGGCTTTTAAATGAGGAGGCCTTATGAAGCAATTGACCCATTATTTACTAGTGGAGTGGTTGATGGACAAATATGCCCATAGTTTAAATAATTTTCATAAACATTTCATTAAGGGCAAAATTGGTATTTGATTATTAATGTTATAATAAACAAAATAAAGCCAAAATGCTCATCTTATTCATGTATCTTCCACCCAAATTTGAGAAAGAAAATAGGTTTTGAAGCTTTCATGGTTTCGGCACACTCATAGATCAATTGAGGTAAGAGTTTTGTTCGGTTATTGATAATTTTAACGTTTTCGTGATCATTGCTTCGTGCTCTTTCAAACCCATGCTTAAATTTTGTGAGTTAATGATGTTGTTGAGAAGCACCATTGATGAACATGTGAGTTCTTTAATGTTTGATGGTGGAAAATGAAAGATATGTGTTTGATTAATATAGTTTGTCTTTGAAAGTTTGATGAATTTGTGTAATTTGAGCTTAGTTGTGAAAATGAGAAATTGAAGGACTAAAATGTGAAATAAATGAAATGTGTGAGCTTGTATGAGTATAGGAGGAATTCGGCTAGGCATGGGTACAAGAAAATTATATGTATTTTGAGATTTTGTGAATTTGGGACTAAAGTGTTGAAATGTGAAAATGTGATGGCTATTTTGTAAAATGCCTTAAATAAGTGTGTGAGGACTAAATTGAATGAATTGGTGATTGAATGGATCAAATTTGAATGTGTATAGACCAAGAAATGAGAGGTCCGGATCAAGATTGAGGTAAAGACAAAGTGCTCGAGTAATCGACCATTTCGATATTCCGACATTCGAGGTAAGTTCGGATATAATATTAGTTGAAAACTATATCTTTGAAATGTGAATTGAACGAATATATATAACTTTGAGATTGGAAATGCTACGTGCGCAGTTGAATAGAGGGCACTAAGTGTGCAAAATTATAAATTGGATAGAGATGGCTAGCACTGTGTGTGTGTGATGATAGAAGCTTCGGCTTATTGAATTGGCACTATGTGTGTGATACCGATATAAGCTCGGTTTAACGTATTGGCACTAAGTGTGCGATGACAATTATGTTTTGACTACAAATTGGCACTAAGTGTGCGAATAAAGCAAGAGAATAGCGAAAGTTGATCGAAATGTAAAGTTGAGTGACTGAGTAGCATGGTTGGTGAGTAACTATGTGTTGGCAAAGGTATGGATGATACCTTTGTGGTTGATGAAATTGAAAGTAAATGAATGGAATGCTATGTGAGTATTAGATATAGTTGAATTTGTGTAACATTGGTAAATTATCTATGTGATGATTTAATGTATACATTGATTTGATTCATTAAGTTAATTGTATTGTATTTCGAACTTACTAAGCTTTTGAAAGCTTACTATGTGATTGTTTCTCTATTTTACAGTGTCAGTAAAGCTAGCTCGAATCCGGGAATCATCAGCATTTCTATCACACAATCGGCAACCTATTTTGGTACTTTTGGAAAGATGTATATAGTTGAAATATGGCATGTATAGGCTAGAAGTTATGATATGTTTTGAAATGTTTAATCCTTGCCATGTGATTTTGCTTGAAAGTGGTATGATGTAGGTTTTAAGTGTGAGCTTTGTAAATGGTAAATATGGTATGTTTCATGCTTAAATGGTTGATGGAAAATTGTTGTCTAAATGTGGATGGTGGTAAGGTTTACATGATGTTTAGTCTATATGTTTGAAATGTGAACTTTGGTACTTTGATTGAATCAATGTGAGATGAAATTGATAATTAATATAGATGGCATAGTTGGTGATTAATCGGTGCATGAAATGGTATGTTCGAATGCATTTTAAAGCATGAATTGGTATTATTTTGAAGCTTGTTGGTTGACCCTTGAGTGGGTGCCAAATTGGCCTTACAAATGGCCTATTTTGCATATATGGCCAACAGACACGGGCGTGTGTCTCCGCCTTATGGTTTAAGGATCACTTCTAGGTCTGTCTGGACAAGTTGCACGGCCGAGGCCCACGGGCGTGCAAGGAGGTTGTGTGATCAAGTCAGTAACTACTCTAATAAATAACACACGGCCATGGCACACGAGCGTGTGTAGTGGCCGTGGGGATAAGTCAGTATGTATGCTGTGTTTGACACGGCCTAGACACATGGGTGTGTCTGGTAGTCGTGTGAGGCACACGGCTTGATGGCACGGGAGTGTGACCTCAACAGTGTTGAAGAATGTTTGAAATTCTGAAAACTTTTGTAAGAGTTTTGTGTAGTCCCGACCTCTTTTTAACACGTGTTTAAGGTCTTATAGACCTAGATAAGGGACTATATACTCGTATTTGAGTATGTGTGGTTGATGATTGACTTTGTGTCGTGAAGTGAATGTAAATTGTTTCGATGATTGGGTTATACCTCTTAAACCTAGTTCGGTGACGGTTACAGGTTAGGGTGTTATATTTTATTGGTATCAGAGTTTCAGTTTTGTCGATTCTCGGACTAACGTAGCGAGTGTGAGTCTAGCTACACATGCTATATATGAAATTGTGATAGTGTGATGAATTCTGAGAGTTATAAATGTGTTTTCGTATATCAAATGTATCCCGATCTAGCAGTTGCTGACTATTTAGAGTGTAACGCGCCTGCTCTCGCTCAAGGGACAGCGCTGGCCACATCTAGGCCGAATGAAAGTAGTGAGGGAGGAGAGGCTAAGCAAGCCTTCTTTCAAATGATGAGTGAGTGGTTTTCAGAGTTTATTCGAACGAATCCTGCTGCTCCACAAACTCCACCCCCACAAGTACCTATTGTGCCACAAGTGATAGATCTGATTCGACTGAATAAACGTCCTGTGGATAAGATTCGTAAGTAAGGGGCCGAAAAGTTTAGGGCCACAGCTGATGATGATGCTGAGTGAGCTGAGTTTTGGCACGAGAATACAATTCGGGTATTCGATGAGATGTCGTTGACTCCTGATGAGTGTACCAAGTGTGCAGTTTCTTTGTTGAGAGATACAGCTTATAACTAGTGGAAGACGTTAACATCTGTGGTTCTGAGAGAGAGAATCACCTGTGATTTCTTTCAAGTTGAGTTCAGAAAAAAGTTTATCAGTCAACGATTCATTGATCAGAAAGGTAAAGAGTTTCTAGAGCTAAAATAAGGACGTTTGTCAGTTACTGAGTACGAGCGGGAATTTGTGAGATTGAGCCAGTATGCACGGGAATGTGTTTCGACCGAAGCTACTATGTGTAAATGCTTCATAGGAGGATTAAATGAGGACATTAAGTTGTTGGTTGGGATACTTGATATAAATGAATTTATTGTGTTAGTCGAAAGAGCATGCAAAGCTGAGGAGCTCAGTAAAGAAAAGAAGAAAGCTGATTCTAAAGCTCGTGATGAAAGAAAACGATCGATGAGTAAGTTTTCTCAACCTTCGACAAGGAGATTTAGAGATACAAGCAACCGATCAAATACTTCATTTGGACATCCGAATAGAGACCGCGCAAGACTAAGTGTTGGTCCGAGAACTCAAGCTCCAATAGAATCAAGTGTTGATAGTGCCAAAAGTAACAAACCTGAGTGTAGACAGTATGGAAGACATCATGTGGGAGAATG
Organism: Gossypium bickii; assembly: GCA_025503065.1. NCBI lineage: Eukaryota > Viridiplantae > Streptophyta > Magnoliopsida > Malvales > Malvaceae > Gossypium > Gossypium bickii. The sequence continues at coordinate 24,131,709 of CP106714.1, read as the reverse complement.
CTGGGGTAGTACAACAATAGAGTTTGCTATAAATGTGTATCACGAGATCACTTCATTCGAGACTGCCCAAAAATGGCTGAGGAAGAAAATGTTCAAAATATGAGATCGAATAATGTGACAGTTAGGGGTAGACCACCCAAAAACACTGAAAATGTGAGTGGAAGCCAGAAAGGGACTACCGATACAACTATAAGGTCGGAGGCGAGAGCATCTGCCTGAGCCTATGCTATACGAGCACGAGAAGAAGCGTCATCTCCAGACATCATCACTGGTATTTTTTACCCTGTTTGATATTGATGTGATTGCATTGATAGATCCAGGATCTACTCATTCATATGTGTGTGTGAATATAGTATCAAGTAAGACTCTACCTGTTGAGTCTACTGAATTTATGATTAGAGTATCGAACCCCTTAGGCAAGTGTATCTTAGTGGATAAAGTGCGCAAAAAACTGTCCATTGATGTTTCGGGATTTATGTTTTCTGGCTAATTTGATGTCGCTACCATTCGATGAATTTGATATAATTTTGGGTATGGATTGGCTCACTTTGCATAATGCTATTGTGAATTGTAAAAGAAAGAGTATTGAATTGAGAAGTCAGAACGGTGAAATAGTTCGAATTGAATCCAGTGATATGAAAGGAGTACCAGCTGTTGTATCCGCGATGAAAGCTATGAACTATGTGAGAAAGGGTTGCGAAGCCTATCTGGCATATGTGTTTGATACAAAAGTGTCAGAAAAGAAAGTTGAATCTGTGCCTGTGGTTTGTGACTTTCCAGATGTGTTTCCTGAAGAACTACCGGGATTACCTTCGAAACGGGAAGTTAAATTTGGTATTGAATTAGTGCAAGGGACTACTCTTATTTCAATAGCTCCGTATAGAATGGCACCAACAGAATTGAAAGAGTTAAAGTCACAGTTGCAAGAGTTAATTGATAGAGGGTTTGCAAGACTGAGTTTCTCACCCTGGGGTGTCCTGTGTTATTTGTAAAAAAGAAAGACGGTACTATGAGAATGTGTATTGATTACCGAAAATTGAACAAAGTGACAATAAAGAAAAAATATCCGTTGCCTTGTATCGATGATTTGTTTGATCTGCTGAGATGAGCTACAGTGTTTTCTAAGATAGATTTGAGATTGGGCTACTATCAGTTGAGAGTTAAAGAATCTGATGTGCCGAAAACTGCTTTCAAAGCGAGGTACGAACATTACGAATTCTTAGTGATGCCTTTTAGACTAACAAATCCTCCTATAGTGTTTATGGATCTGATGAATTGGATATTCAGACCGTATTTGGATCGTTTTGTTGTGGTGTTCATTGATGATATTTTGATCTACTCATGTGATGAGACGCAGTATGCCGAGCATTTGAGAATTTTGCTACAAACTCTGCGTAAGAAACATTTGTATGCTAAGTTTAGCAATTGTGAATTTTGGTTGCATAAGGTTGGTTTCTTGGGGCATATTGTATCAGCTGCGGTACGAGTTGATTCGAGTAAGATCTCAGCTATTTTGGAATGGAAGCCTCCGAGAAATGTGTCTGAAGTGCGCAGTTTTATGGGACTAGCGGGATATTATAGATGATTTGTGAAAGGCTTCTCGATGATTGTGACTCCGTTGACAAAGTTGCTATAGGAAGATGTTAAATTCGAGTGGTCAGAAAAGTGCCAATAGATTTTTAAGCAGTTGAAAGTATTGTTGACAGAGACGCCAGTGTTGGTTCAGCTTGAATCAGGTAAAGAATTCATAGTTTACAGTGATGCATCATTGAATGGCTTGGGCTGTGTACTGATGCAAGAAGGCAAAGTTATTGCTTATGCTTCGAGACAGTTAAAGCCACATGAAAAGAACTATCTGACGCACGACCTTGAATTAGCCGCAATTGTGTTTGCATTGAAAATTTGGCATCACTATCTATTTAGTGATAAATGTCATGTTTATACCAATCGTAAGAGTTTGAAGTACTTGATGACTCAGAAACAATTAAATTTGCGACAGAGAACATGGTTAGAATTGTTGAAAGACTATGAACTTGTAATTGATTATCATTCGGGTAATGCTAATGTTGTACCTAATGCTTTGAGCCGAAAGTCTATATGTGCTTTGCAAGCAATGAATGCTCAAAAACATCTGTGTGATGATAGTACGGTTTTGGCCAAGTTGAAAGTAAAGCGAATGTTTGTACATCAGATTTTTTGATGCCTAGAAAAGTGATGTTGAAATGATGGCTAAACGAATTCAGTGTGAATCAAATGTTGATTGAGAATTTCGAGTTAATAGTGATGATTGTGAGATTTAGAGATCGGATTTGTGTTCTGAGAAATTCAAAGTTGATTCAGATGATTTTAATAAAGCTCACAATAGTCGTTTGACTATTCACCTAGGGAGTACGAAAATGTATAATGATTTGAAACAGTTTTATTGTTGGCATGGCATGAAACGGGACATCTCTGACTTTGTGTCGAAATGTTTAATTTGTCAGCAAGTTAAAGCTGAACATCAGGTTCCGTCTGGTTTGTTACAGCCGATAATGGTTCCTGAGTGGAAATGAGAGAGAAATACGATGGACTTTGTGTCGGGGTTGTCTTTATCTCTGAGAAAGAAAGATGCAAATTGGGTGATAATTGACAAATTGACAAAATCAGCTTATTTCGTTCCGGTGAGAATGGATTATTCACTTGAAAAGTTAGCCGAATTATATATAGCTGAGATTGTGAGATTGCATGGTGTACCACTATCTATAGTGTCTGACAGAGATCCGAGATTTACCTCGCGATTTTGGAAGAAGTTGCAAGAGGCTTTAGGCACAAAATTGCACTTCAGCACTGCATTTCACCTGCAAAGGGATAAACAATCCTAGTAGATTATTCAAGTTCTTGAAGATATGTTGAGGTGTTGTGTACTTGAGTTTGAGAATACATGGGAAAAACATCTGCCGTTGATTGAATTCGCGTATAATAACAATTTTCTGTAACATCCTAAATTGGGGCCTTTGCATTTTATGTGATTGCATGTAGATAGTATGTTTGTCATGCTAGTTTAGGGTGCTTTATGGTCCAGGAGTGAGTTAGGAGTAGGCCGGAGCCTTAATGAAAATTTGCTTCTTGATCACTTTTAAGGGGAAGCTAGCTGAATTGGGCCTTAAAGGATACTGGTTGTGTGGGATGACACGAGAAGTGCCTTGGTAAAGTGGCAAGGAGGCGCAACTTAAAGCTCAAGGAAGTGACGCCTCAGGGAAGCTAGCAGGGACTTGGTTCGAGCTGCAGGAATTCCCTTTTGGGGATTTCTTTTTGACGCCAAGGCAAGGGAGAGTTGCACTCAGCATGGACTCTAGAGGATGAGTGTTGAATGGGTAAACACCTTTGAATGAGTGGAAGAGAGCGATTCAAGGAATTTGAATTATTCAAACAAGTTTGAATGTGTGATCAGGAGAAAATTAAGGAGAGAAAGAAGGGATGGAAGAGTGGTGAAGTGTTAGCCGAATTTTGAAGTGGCCAGGAGTGGTTGAGCATTCGGTTTTGGTGGCTATGAGGGTGTGAACCGAATTGGCATGTTGGTAGTCAAGGTCCCTCACCTGGTTGTAGTCCAATCGGTTTATGAGTTCATAGTTGTGCCGAAATTTTTCTTATTTTCTTGGGGGTAGACCTTTTTGTTCTTTTCTTTCTCATTCTTAGCATTTTTCTCTTCATTCTTTTGATAACCAAAATCAAAATACCTTCTAGTTCTTTTCTCATTTTCTTCTTTTGTGCTTGGCCGAAAGCCCATATTGCCTTTCACTCATCACTTGTGTTTCCTACTCTTCGCTATTGTCTTGAAATCTGAAACTCTCTGAAGCCAAATCCCTGTCGAAACTTTGTTATTTTCTCCTCTCTCAAATGCCATAGCCGAATCCTCCTAACATCTTATCATTTCTTTTTCTTTTTTTTCCTTCCTTTCGTTTGATTTAGCAGAAGCCGAAACTCAACTCCCCATTCTTCTTTTCATCTCTTCTAAGCCAAAACCTATCCTCTCTTTTCCATTCCTTTCGGTTTGAGACCAGAACAGCATTAACATTCGTTCTTGGTAAGTTCTTCTTGGGTTAGCCGAATCCCTCTAACCCTCTCATCTCTTCTCCTCTCGATTTCTTTAGAAATAAAAGCCGAAACTTGTCATTTGTTTTATGTAGTTATTATTTAATTGTAAGCCGAAATTCTCTGGCATTCAAATATACTCTTTTGGCTCTTGGTTACAATGGATCGCCATTACTGGTCTTTCATCACTCCCAATCGGTTTCTCTAGTGTTTGTGGTAAGCGTTTTCTTTTTGTTTCAATTATCTTCCTTGCGTTAGAGTGCCGAAGGTGGTAATTCCATTCTTTAACTCTTGGCCGAAAATAGGTGGGGTGGTGACTCTTTCTTTTTGAGACTTTCGGGATTCTGTTGATCTGTGAATCAAGCCTAAAGCTTCAGGATTTATCGATCTAGGTAAGGGCCTCAGCCTTAAGCGTTAATCTCTTTTGATTCAATTTCACTGCTTTAATCCAGTTTAGTAACCAAGGTGTGTTCATGGACTCAAATGTTAGCCAAGCGATAGGAGGGGTTGGATCTGTGAACCCTGCCCCTAAGTTTAAGAAGCGAGCAGTGTCAGCGGTTCGGGTTTAGCCACCGGGTTGTGGGCCAGCTTTTGAGCAGAACAATAGGTAGATAAGGTTTCGGTTAGCAATAGTGTCGATGTATAGAGCGTGATATTACGTGTTAGTAGGTGTGTAACTTTTACACACTTCATATGTTAAATATGTTATTATTTGTGTATTGGCAAAAGCCGAAGTAATGGTAGGGATCACTAAGTTACCCTTGTGGGTAAAAGCGAGGACTCCGGGTAAGTCTGTCATGGTTGCTAACGTTAACTACATATATTGAAATTTGCATGTGCCATGTTATTTTAAACGTTAAGCATGACCGTACTATATTTTAAAGCATGTACATGAAAATGGGTATGATGAGAGGAGAGGGAAGGTATGATCTTTCAGACTGTCACCAGTGGTTAGGTACCACAAGTGGGTTGGCCCCACATATCATTATTCTGTGACTAAGTCTCAGTGGTTGGAACCACCAGTGGTTAGGTAGCACATATGCTTATTTCTCTTACTCGTCCCAGTGGTTTGGTACCACAGTGGGTTCGCCCCACATATTGACATAAAGGGATTGTCACCAGTAGTTAGGTACCACAAGTGGGTTGGCCCCACATATGATTAATTGTGACTTCGATCATCAGTCGCTAGGTATCACCAGTGGCTAGGTGCGACACGGGAGATGCGGATGGATATCTAGGTTGGTTGGGTTGCATGACATACATATTTTGCATGTGAATCTGTGTAAGAGCTTAAAATCTATTGGACGGGGATTTACAGACTGAGTCTCGGTGACTCACCCCTTCCGTTAATTTTTGCAGGTAATCCTTAGATCACGGATATGGAGCCGAGGTGGACTCGAGGTGGCCATGCACAATATTTCGGTTTCTATTTAAATAGTTATTTCGGATTTATTTTATTTTAAATTTGGATTTTAGTTATGTAATAAGGCCATCTAAATTTTAACTTGGATTTATTTATTTTGTTAATTTTCTTAAATTTTGCTTTGATCATTAAGGCATGCCTAATAAATTATGGAATGGATGTTTTTCAAAACTTAAATAAATTTTGGGATTTTCAAGTTTTTACAATCGAGTAATTAACAATCGAGTACTAATAACAAAGCAACTCAACTTTTCAAACTAAGTCTCAAAATGATTTCAACGGATCACTCGATACAAACTCTGTTTTTGTAAATTCAAAGGTTTTCTTTTCAACTCAAGATGATAACTCGGTTTTTAAAAAAAAAGACGTTTTCTTCTCGGTGACATGCCAAATTCAGTCGTAGCGTTTTGATCGGGTTTAGGGTGTTACAATTATGGTATAAGAGCCAGGTTCAAAAGCTCGGCTGTGGGTATAAGGCCCAAATTATTTTTCAATAAAGGGTTTGCAAAATGGGTTTTGATGAAATACATGTTTTGGGAAGCATGGCACCTGAGTCTCCGGCACCGATCCGCGACGGTAAGTTTTCTAATTGTTGATTGTATGATTTGAATATTGGCGATATGAATGCTAGTATTAGGAAATTTACCTTAGAGACTAAAGCCTGTAGGACTGTGTACGTTTGCGAGAACAACTACTCTGGTAAATTGCTCATAAGACTGTGTAGTAATAAACAGTGGAAAAAAGCTAACTCATAAAATTCTTAAAATCAGATTAAATCGTGAACGTTAGTCATGAGCACTTGAGGACGCAGGCGTAATGTGCCTGGTCATGGTAGGGTAGGATTACCGTGTCAGAACCAGTAGGGTCTGGCCATGGGTCAGAGATTGAGGTGCCGCCACCGCCGACTGTGGGCGCAGAGTTTTAGGATCAAACAGGTGGTGATGACGCGGTGTCTCAGGCGATGCTACAGGTCTTGGAGAGAGTTGCTGGAGCAGGCGTGGGTACGGAGGCTCGAAAATCTGTGTCTGAATGACTTTGAGCTAATGGAGCGGAGGTATTTAAGGTGCTACTAGTTAGAAGCGACTGAGCGCATAATGGACGATCTGGACTTCACGGCTGAGGAGAAGTTGAAAGAGATAGTGTCTCTTCTTCGGGAGGAATCCTATCAATGGTGGCTAACGGTGAGGGATGGTGAGATGGCTGAGGATATCACCTGGGATTTTTTCAAAGCGGCATATCAGAGGAAGTACATTGGGTCCAGTTATGTGGATGTGCAGTGTAAGGCGTTTTTGAATTTGGTTCAAGGGAGTAAGTCAGTATCCGAATACGAGGCAAAATTCTTACAGTTTAGCCGTTATGCCCGAGGTTTTGTGGCAACAGAGCATGAGCGCTGTGTTAGGTTTGAGGACGGGCTAAGGGATGAGCTGCGCGTGTTGATTGCTCCACAGCGAGAGAGAGAATTTGCCGTCCTTGTGGAAAAGGCCAAGATAGCTGAGGAGGTGAAATAGTCCGACAAACAGAATTAGGATAGAAATAGGAATAAAAAGAGTTTTGGGCCATCGTGTCTGTGGTCCGCTTTTGAAAAGGGCTAGATTTGGCGGGCGAGTCAAGTCGCAAAGCTCTTCTTCTTTCGATGTAGCAGCGTGCTGTGCTCGATGTGGGAAGTCTCATTGTCGAGAGAGTGTTGGGCAGGTAGTAGAGGGTGCTTCGAGTGTTGATCAATGGATCATCAGATTAGGGATTGTCCGCGGAGGCCAGTTAGGACACAGTCTGAGGGCCAAGGACGTGTACAATTCAAAAGTGATGGTCAGCAACCGCAGAGGGATCGTGGTTCAGCCAGGGGTGGTAATGGTAACGGACGGGGTCGTGGAGCACCGGGTAGAGGTGCTGGGAATATTGATGCAAGACAGCTTGGGTTGCCTTATACTGCCTTGATTGATATTGGTTCGACGCACTCTTATGTTGCTAGTATAGCGGGAACTTTGAACTTAGACTATGAGACTTCTTCTAGGGAGATGACTGTAGTTAGCCCTTTAGGACACTCTGTAGTAGTGAACAAACTGTATAGGGATGTACCCTAGAACTGCAAGGGGTAGTGTGTCTAGCTTGTAACAGACCAATTTTGACCCAAATCGGAACGGTGGTTTCGGGACCATGAATCCGAGCTTGAGAGATATTTTTTTAATATTATATTTTGTGTTAGTTACATGTGATTTAGTGAGTGTGAAAATTTCGTAGAAAAATTTAATCGTTCAAGTGCTCTATTTGATAAAAAGGATTAAATCGAGAAAACGCGAAAGTTTCATGCTAAAGTGAAAGGTACTAATTTGAGTGTGGCTTTTTAAGTGGGTGCACCAAAAGGGTAATTAGCCCATTAACCTTATTAAGGGACGGCAATGGGCCTTTAAAAGTCCAAATTATATGTTAATTTAGTCTAGTATATGGTTATATTAATGTATTAGATTAATGTTAATAATATATATGTTTGTTTTATCATAAAATAAAAAGGTTAAGTGGGAAGAAAGAGAACTTCACTTGTTCTTCTTCCTTGGCCGAATATAGGAGCTAGAAACTCCATTTTTAGAGCTTGAATTTCGGCACTTAGGGGACTCAATTAAAGGTATGTGTTTTGTTTAGTTTTTTGAAATTTTTGCATTTTTGGAATGTTTACTTTAAATCCTATACAACCCATGTTTAAATTTTTGAAAATATTATGTATATAAGATTCGGCCATTGACATGTTTGGGTAGTTTTGATGTTTGATGGTTTTAAATTGAATGTATGTTAAGGATTTACAAGTTTTGTATTGGAGTTTTTGGTGATTTTGAGTTTATAGGGCTAAATTGAAAAGAATAAAATTGTGAAGGGTTAAAATGACAAATAGATGAAATGCATGGACACCTATGGCCATGGGGGATATTCGGCCAAGCTATAAAGGTGGAAAATTTTGCTTATTTGGTGTTTTGTGAAAATTGGACCAAATTGTAAAAATGGGAAATATTAGGGGTAAAATGGTAAATTGCCCATTAGGGTGTTTTGAGACTAAATTGAGATGAAATGAGATTAAATGAGCTAAATTCTAATGTGTTTTAGATCAAGAGCAAAGAAAGACAGAATTAGACCAGGGGAAAGACGAAGGTTCTCGAATAAGCCAGATTCGCACTTGGACTATCGACAACCGAGGTAAGTCCTTTAGTTAAATCATGTCAAAGAATTAATTATGGTTATCTTGACTATTAAAAATTTATAAATGTTAGTATCCAATTACATCATAGCGGAATGTATATTGACATATTGGTTGATGATTTATCTTTGAGTATGTGATGGAAATTATTTTGGCTAATGTAAGGTAAATAAGTAAGTTCTTGAGCTACTTTATATTTAAAGATCATTTACATATCTAGTGAATGATAAAATTTGTATAAGTTTGGTGTAAAACCATGAGTTGGCGAATGTGATAATGATGGATTGGATTGATTTCAAATTTATTCAATGCAATGGGAATAAATGTATATGATTCGATATGTATAGTGAAATGTGAAAAGCATGTAAAAATATTCGACATTCGGGCTTGAGCCTAGCGGGCCTCGTCTTTGTGACATAATCGGGCTTTATGCCTAGCGGCCTTGTGCCTGGTGTTATTTATCGGGCTTTATGCCTAGCGTGCCTTGTGCCGGTGTTATTTATCGAGCTTTTATGCCTAGCGGGCCTTGTGCCGGTGTTATTATTCGAACTTCTACGCCTAGCGTGCTTGATGCTGGTGATGTGCTTTACAAAATAGAAACCGAAATTTATGTTCAAGGCGAATTAAAGCAAATATGTCGAGTTAACAGATCAGGTGAGTATGTAAAGTAGGAATGAGTTTCTTACTTAATTAAGATAAGGTAAACTAGTGATTCAGTGATTATTACCAATGGTATGTATTTCTTGGTTCTATTGATAAATGATGTGGTATCGTGATTTTGGCTGTTTAATATGTAATTATAAGACTAGGTGTATTCGGCCACAAGAGTAGTTGTATAATTAATAACATGTTATAATAATTGATATCCAAGTATATGAATAATGGTACCTATAGTTATATGATGACACATTGGGTTTTAAAGATCGGATTACGAACGAATATTTCGATCATAAATATGTGGGTAAGGAGAAACTTTCCTATCAATTTCATACTTAGTTACATGGATATGAAATTGAAAGTTTGATAATGGAAATGAGCATAGTACAATTTGAGTTGTAGAAATTGAATTGTTAGTGTTTGAATGTTATATTTTTATGAAATTAGGACTTACTAAGCTAGCAAGCTTATCGTGTGAAATGTTTCCTCTGTTTTATAGATTAGGCAAGCTACAAGCTCGTCGGGATCGTTTGGAAAGTCGCTCACACTATCAATCTACATTTTGGGTACTCTTTTATTTTGGTTTTAAATGAAGGCATGTATAGGAAGGACTTGGTCCTTGTCTTGATGAAATTTTAAGGTTTTTGTATGTAATGGCCATGCGAATATGGCTAAATTTCTAGTTAAGTACGTTGTTGTGTTTTTGATGTGTATGTTGGTTCTTGATGGCAAGGTTTATGCTTTCTTAATCAAAGTTTAATCATTTTGTTAAGGAAATGTTTATATACGAAATGAATCCTTGAATTAGGAATGTAGGTAGGTTTGGTTAGAAGCTAGTCTTTCATAAATTGCAACAAAACAGCTTGTAGTAACAGCAGTGATGTGAGTTAGAAAAATCACCAAAAATAGGGTATATTGAATTAAAAGGTGAATGAGACATGGAATTAAACCTTATTGTGTCTATTTTTACATGAAGGAAACAGAGTAGGCAAAAGATTTATATATTATGAGATAATTCAGTTTTAGTGAGACCTGCTCTGAATGAATTCGTGAGTCACTGTTCTGTTTTGGAAAAATTGCCATAAATTGTACAAAAATAATTAAGAAGCATGGTTTATATGTGTAGAACCCTTAATGAATCTATTTTTCATTGGTATAAATAATAACATCATAGGAAAATTGTGCAATTAGATAACTGCATTTTTGTAAGGACAGGTCAGAATTGTCAAGCAGTGTAATAAGGGTAACTTTGATGAATAAACTGTACTAATTGGCTACATGAAAAATTCTGGAAATATTATGGTGAATAGTTATACGAGTCTAGTTTCAAGGAAAATTTACGGATCTAAATTTCGAGTTTTGTAACTCGAGTTATGGTTGATTTAGTCAGCGTGACGCAGTTGGACAGCTTTAAAAATTTTTACTCCCCGAGTTAATGGTCAAGTCTAGTAATGCCACGTGCATCCGACTCGGCAAGGGTTTCGGGTAAGGGGTGTTACATTTGATTGGTATCAGAGCACGGTTTAGTCGATTCTAGGACTACCGTAGCGCGTGTGAGTCTAGCTATACATGCCTTTATTATATGTTGATAGTGTGGTGACTTCTGACAGGCTGAATTTTGTTTTATATAGTAAATGGACACCGATCCCGAAAAAGAGCGTGGCCGATGATGGAGAGGCGTGGCGCTGACCGTGCCCACGGATCAGCGCCAATAGACTCTCGACCTGTTTCGGGTAGCCACGAAGGAGAGACTAAACAAGCGTTTTATCAGATGATGAATGAATGGTTCGCCCAATTCATTCAAAATAACCAGGCTATACCTCAACCTCCACCCCCGAATAATCCATCCCCGATTCCCCCAGCTCCCCCGATGATAGATCCGATGAGATCTAGTAGGCCCCCAATTGATAAAATTCGAAAATTTGGGGCCGAAGATTTCAAAGCTAATGACGATGATGACGCTGAGAGAGCTGAAATGTGGCTCGATAACACTATTCGGGTGCTTGATGAGCTGTCTTGTACTCCGGATGAATGTTTGAAATGTGCTATATCCTTACTGAGGGACACTGCATATCACTGGTGGAACACACTAGTATCAGTGGTTCCGAAAGAAAAAGTGACATGGGATTTCTTTCGAGATGAATTCATGAAGAAATATATCGACCAAAGATTCATTGATCAAAAGCGAAAAGAATTCCTTGAAATGAAACAAGGACGAATGACCGTGACGGAATATGAGCGAAAATTTGTCGGACTCAATGAGATATGCTAGAGAGTGTGTTTCTTCCGGCTATTATGTGTAAAAGATTTGAAGATGGCACGAATGAAGATATAAAGATGTTTGTTGGCATTCTTGAAATTCAAGAGTTTGTGACTTTAGTTGAAAGAGCTTGCAAAGTGAAGAGCTTGGGAAAGAGAAAGAAAGGCTGGCAAACCGAAGCTAGAGACATTCGAAAAGATCTTGGGTAAAGTCTTTCATTCCACGACCAAGAAGCCTAGAGAGCGACTACAGTAAACGAGAAAGCTAATACAGATCCACCTAGACGAGATCGACCTCCTATGAGCTCTCGAGCTACCTCGATAGCTTGATGTTGGTAATGTTCCACAAAATAGAGTTGAGCGTAAGCAACTGTGGGGGAAATGGCACTCGAGGAGTTGTAGATTTCATGATCGGTCTTGCTATAAATGTGGATCATCGATCATTTTATTAGAGAGTGTCCGGTTAGGTGAAAGCGAGAATCTGATCCAGAGCACTAAGCCGAGCAATGTGTCAATGCGGGGTAGACCACCCAGACATTCAGGCAATGTAGGTGGTAGTCAGAAAGGAACGAAGAATACTACAGATCGATCTGAGGCTAGAGCTCTGGCTAGAGCATATCTTTGCCGAGCTAGAGAGGATGCTTCCTCCCCCGACGTCATTACCGGTACTTTCACTCTTTATGATACTACTGTGATTGCATTAATTGATCCTGGTTCGACTCATTCATATGTGTGTGAAACTTTGAAATTCGGGAAGACTCTGCTAGTTGAGTCTACCGAGTTTGTGATTCGAGTGTCCAACCCTTTGGGTAGATGTGTGCTTGTTGATAAAGTGTGTAGAGATTGCCCGTTGATGATTGGGGATTATTGCTTCCCAGCTGATTTAATGTTGTTGCCCTTTGACGAATTTGATATAATCTTGGGTATGGACTGGTTAACTTCACATGAGGCAGTAGTGGATTGTAAAAGAAAGCTTATCGATTTGAGATGTCGAAACGGTGAGACCGCGAATTAAATCTGCGACATAGATGGGTTGCCTACAAAGAATATCTTCAATGTTAGCCCAAAAGTATGTGAGAAAAGGGTGTAAAGCTTATTTGGCCTATGTATTGGATAATAAAATGTCCGAGAAACAAATTGAATCAGATCGCTTGTATGTGAATACCCCGATGTGTTTCTGAAGAACTACCGGGCTTACCCCAGGTCACGAGAGATTGAGTTTGGCATTGAGTTGGTACCGAGGCGGCGCCGATTTCGATAACTCCGTGCTGAATGGCACCTATTGAATTAAAAGAATTGAAAGCGCAGCTGCAAGAGTTGTGAGATAAGGGCTTGTGCGATCGAGTTTCTCTCAAAGTAAGTGCACGGTTTTATTTGTGAAAAGAAAGATGGAACTATGCGAATGTGTATCGACTACCAGCAACTAAATAAGGTAACCATAAAGATTAAGTACCCGTTACCTCGGATTGACGATTTATTTGATCAATTGAAGGGGCTTGGTGTTTTCAAAAATAGATTTGAGATCGGGCTATTATCGGTTCATGAGTCGAGAGATGCGAGATGTGCCAAAGACTACTTTCCGAGCGAGGTACGGACACTATGAGTTTTTGGTTATGCCTTTTGGACTCACTAATGCACTGCTTGCTTTTATGGATCGATGAACCGGATCTTCCGGCGATTTTGGATCGATTTGTAGTAGTGTTTATTGATGATATACCGATCTACTCCAAAAATGAAACGGAACATCTTGAGCATTTGAGATTAGTACTACAAATTTTGAGAGATCAACGATTGTATGCAAAGTTCGATAAGTGTGAGTTCGGATGAATGAAGTCAACTTCTTAGGTCATGTTGTTTCGGTGTCGGTATTCGGTGGATCCAAACAAAATAGCAGCCATACTCGATTGGAAACCACCAAAGAATGTTTTCGAGATTCAAGTTTCCTAGGCCTTGCGGGGATATTATAGACGATTTGTAAAAGGTTTTTCCGTAATAGCTACACCTTTGACGAGACTACTACGAAAGATGTCAAATTTGAGTGGTCGAAAAGGTGCGAGAAAAGTTCGAGCAGGTTGAAAACCCTTTTGACCGAGGCTCCAATATTGACTCACTTGAATCGGGTAAAGAATTTATTATTTTTAGTGATGCTTCCTTAAATGGGTTGGGTTGTGTTTTAATGCAAGAAGGCAAGGTGATAGCCTACGCTTGAGACAATTGAAGCCGCATGAGAAAAATTATCCCACTCATGATCCGGTGTTAGCGACCATTGTGTTCGCATTAAAAATTTGGCGTCACTACTTATTTGGCGAAAAATGTCATGTTTATTCGGATCACAAAAGTTTGAAATATTTGATGACTCGAAAAGACTTAAACTTGAGACAACGCAGATGGTTAGAATTGTTGAAAGACTATGAGTTAGTGATTGACTACCATCCGGGAAAGCTAATGTTGTAGCGGATCGTTAAGTCGAAAATCATTATTTACACTTCGCATTGAACGCACGGGTGGCTATGTCGATGATGGTTCGATCGTGAGCTGAGCTACAAGCAAGACCGATGTTTATTCAAAGAGATTTGTGATGCATGCGAAAAGTTGACGAAAGGTTGATTGCTATTCGAGTCGGTGTGGAAGTGGTACGAATCGATTTTCGATTGATGCAAATGATTGTTTGAATTATAAAGGCCGATTGTGTGTTCCAAAGAACTCGATTTGATCTGAGATGATCCCGTGTGAGGCCCATAGTGGTCGACTATCGATACACCCGGTAGCACTAAAATGTATAACGATTTGAAGCAATTCTATTGGTGGCACGGCATGAAACGAGATATATCCGAGTTTGTTTCTAAGTGCTTAATCATCAACAAGTAAAAGCCGAGCATCAAGTACCGTCCGGATTACTTCAACCAATCATGATACCCGAATGGAAATGGGATAGAGTTACAATGGATTTTGTATCTGGTCTTCCTATGACACCGAGTAAGAAAGATGGCGTATGGGTTATCGTTGATAGACTGACTAAATCAGCTCATTTTGTACCGGTACGTACCGATTATTCACTTGATAAACTTGCCGAATTGTATGTGTCGCAGATTGTAAAATTGCACGGTGTGCCGAGTTCCATCGTTTCTGATAGGGACCCAAGATTCACATCGCGGTTTTGGAAGAAATTGCAAGATGCTTTAGGTACTAAACTTCATTTTGGTACAGCCTTCCATCCGCAAACAGACGGTCAGTCTGAGCGAACTATTTTGATACTTGAGGACATGTTGAGGTGTTGCGTTCTCGAATTTGAAGGTACGTGGGAACAATACCTACCTTTGGTTGAATTTGCCTATAATAATAGCTTTCAATCAAGTATAAAAATGGCGCCTTATGAAGCCTTATACGGGCGAAAATGTCGCACGCCGTTGTATTGACCGAGCTCGGTGAAAATAAGATACACGGGTTGATTGGATTAAAGCGAGCGAATGTAAGGTGGTTGTAATTAGAAGTAATTTGAAAGCTACTTGGATCGTCAAAAAGTCCTATGCCGATTTAAAGCGCAAGGACATTGAATTTCAGTCGGAGATCGGGTGTTCTTGAAAGTTTCTCCTTGGAAGAAAATACTCCGATTCGGTCGAAAGGCAAGTTGAGTCCGAGATTTATCGGACCGTCACGGGTCATTGAACGTATTGGACCGGTTGCTTATAGATTAAGATTGCCCTCCGAGTTAGAAAGGATACACAATGTATTTCATGTTTCGATGCTTATGAAATATAGATCGAGATCCGTCCCATGTGATTTCACCGTCGAGATTGAAATTAGATCTGATTTGACATATGATGAGGAACCGATCCGTATCTTAGCCCGGAGATAAAAGAGTTGAGAAATAAAAGAATTCCATTAGTAAAAGTTTTATGGAATCGTCACGGGGTTGAAGAGGCTACGTGGGAGCACTGAAGAGTCAATGAGGCAACAATATCCGAACTTATTTAACGGTAAGATTTTCTGGGGACGAAAATCCTTAAGAGGGAGAGTTGTAATGACCAATTTTGACCCAAATCGGAACGGTGGTTTCGGGACCATGAATCCGAGCTTGAGAGATATTTTTTTTAATATTATATTTTGTGTTAGTTACATGTGATTTAGTGAGTGTGAAAATTTCGTAGAAAAATTTAATCGTTCAAGTGCTCTATTTGATAAAAAGGATTAAATTGAGAAAACGCGAACGTTTCATGCTAAAGTGAAAGGTACTAATTTGAGTGTGGCTTTTTAAGTGGGTGCACCAAAAGGGCAATTAGCCCATTAACCTTATTAAGGGACGGCAATGGGCCTTTAAAAGTCCAAATTATATGTTAATTTAGTCTAGTATATGGTTATATTAATGTATTAGATTAATGTTAATAATATATATGTTTATTTTATCATAAAATAAAAAGGTTAAGTGGGAAGAAAGAGAACTTCACTTGTTCTTCTTCCTTGGCCGAATATAGGAGCTAGAAACTCCATTTTTAGAGCTTGAATTTCGGCACTTAGGGACTCAATTAAAGGTATGTGTTTTGTTTAGTTTTTGAAATTTTTGCATTTTTGGAATGTTTACTTTAAATCCTATACAACCCATGTTTAAATTTTTGAAAATATTATGTATATAAGATTCGACCATTGACATGATTGGGTAGTTTTGATGTTTGATGGTTTTAAATTGAATGTATGTTAAGGATTTACAAGTTTTGTATTGGAGTTTTTGGTGATTTTGAGTTTATAGGGCTAAATTGAAAAGAATAAAATTGTGAAGGGTTAAAATGACAAATAGATGAAATGCATGGACACCTATGGCCATGGGGATATTCGGCCAAGCTATAAAGGTGGAAAATTTTGCTTATTTGGTGTTTTGTGAAAATTGGACCAAATTGTAAAAATGGGAAATATTAGGGGTAAAATGGTAAATTGCCCATTAGGGTGTTTTGAGACTAAATTGAGATGAAATGAGATTAAATGAGCTAAATTCTAATGTGTTTTAGATCAAGAGCAAAGAAAGACAGAATTAGACCGGGGAAAGACGAAGGTTCTCGAATAGCCGATTCGCACTTTGGACTATCGACAACCGAGGTAAGTCCTTTAGTTAAATCATGTCAAAGAATTAATTATGGTTATCTTGACTATTAAAAATTTATGAATGTTAGTATCCAATTACATCATAGCCGAATGTATATTGACATATTGGTTGATGATTTATGTTGAGTATGTGATGGAAATTATTTTGGCTAATGTAAGGTGAATAAGTAAGTTCTTGAGCTACTTTATATTTAAAGATCATTTACATATCTAGTGAATGATAAAATTTGTATAAGTTTGGTGTAAAACCATGAGTTGGCCGAATGTGATAATGATGGATTGGATTGATTTCAAATTTATTCAATGCAATGGGAATAAATGTATATGATTCGATATGTATAGTGAAATGTGAAAAGCATGTAAAAATATTCTGACATTCGGGCTTGAGCCTAGCGAGCCTCGTGTCGGTGACATAATCGGGCTTTATGCCTAGCAGGCCTTGTGCCGGTGTTATTTATCGGGCTTTATGCCTAGCAGTCCTTGTGCCGGTGTTATTTATCGGGCTTTTATGCCTAGCGTGCCTTGTGCCGGGTTGTTATTATTCGAACTTCGCCTAGCGAGCTTGATGCCGGTGATGTGCTTTACAAAATAGAAACCGAAATTTATGTTCAAAGGCGAATTAAAGCAAATATGTCGAGTTAACTACTCGGTGAGTATGTAAAGTAGGAATGAGTTTCTTACTTAATTAAGATAAGGTAAACTAGTGATTCAGTGATTATTACCAATGGTATGTATTTCTGGTTCTATTGATAAATGATGTGGTATCGTGATTTTGGCCGTTTAATATGTAATTATAAGACTAGGTGTATTCGCCACAAGAGTAGTTGTATAATTAATAACATGTTATAATAATTGATATCCGGTATATGAATAATGGTACCTATAGTTATATGATGACACATTGGGTTTTAAAGATCGGATTCTGAACGAATATTTCGATCATAAATATGTGGGTAAGGAGAAACTTTCCTATCAATTTCATACTTAGTTACATGGATATGAAATTGAAAGTTTGATAATGAAAATGAGCATAGTACAATTTGAGTTGTAGAAATTGAATTGTTAGTGTTTGAATGTTATATTTTTATGAAATTAGGACTTACTAAGCTAGCAAGCTTATCGTGTGAAATGTTTCCTCTGTTTTATAGATTAGGCAAGCTACAAGCTCGTCGGGATCGTTTGGAAAGTCGCTCACACTATCAATCTACATTTTGGGTACTCTTTTATTTTGGTTTTAAATGAAGGCATGTATAGGAAGGACTTGGTCCTTGTCTTGATGAAATTTTAAGGTTTTTGTATGTAATGGCCATGCGAATATGGCTAAATTTCTAGTTAAGTACGTTGTTGTGTTTTTGATGTGTATGTTGGTTCTTGATGGCAAGGTTTATGCTTTATTAATCAAAGTTTAATCATTTTGTTAAGGAAATGTTTATATACGAAATGAATCCTTGAATTAGGAATGTAGGTAGGTTTGGTTAGAAGCTAGTCTTTCATAAATTGCAACAAAACAGCTTGTAGTAACAGCAGTGATGTGAGTTAGAAAAATCACCAAAAATAGGGTATATTGAATTAAAAGGTGAATGAGACATGGAATTAAACCTTATTGTGTCTATTTTTACATGAAGGAAACAGAGTAGGCAAAAGATTTATATATTATGAGATAATTCAGTTTTAGTGAGACCTGCTCTGAATGAATTCGTGAGTCACTGTTCTGTTTTGGGTAAAATTGCCATAAATTGTACAAAAATAATTAAGAAGCATGTTTTATATGTGTAGAACCCTTAATGAATCTA
This sequence comes from Gossypium bickii, assembly GCA_025503065.1. Classification (NCBI taxonomy): domain Eukaryota; kingdom Viridiplantae; phylum Streptophyta; class Magnoliopsida; order Malvales; family Malvaceae; genus Gossypium; species Gossypium bickii. The sequence continues at coordinate 24,113,228 of CP106714.1, read as the reverse complement.
TTTTTCATTGGTATAAATAAGAACATCATAGGAAAATTGTGCAATTAGATAACTGCATTTTTGTAAGGACAGGTCAGAATTGTCAAGCAGTGTAATAAGGGTAACTTTGATGAATAAACTGTACTAATTGGCTACATGAAAAATTCTGGAAATATTATGGTGAATAGTTATACGAGTCTAGTTTCAAGGAAAATTTACGGATCTAAATTTCGAGTTTTGTAACTCGAGTTATGGTTGATTTAGTCAGCGTGATGCAGTTGGACAGCTTTAAAAATTTTTACTCCCCGAGTTAATGGTCAAGTCTAGTAATGCCACGTACCCGACTCCGGCAAGGGTTTCGGGTAAGGGGTGTTACATAGCTGATCCGATAGAACTGCCATTTGGGGAGTTCGATTTGATCTTAGGTATGGATTGGTTAGTAAAGTATCAAGCAAGTTTGGATTGTGCAGCCAAGCGCATGGTGTTGAGAACTATCGAGGGTGAAGAGGTGGTGGTGATAGGTGAAAGAAGTAACTACTTACCTAATGTGGTATCCGCTTTGAAGGCCGAGAAAATGGTGAGGAAAGGATGTAAGGCATTTTTTGCGTATGTTTGTGCTTTGGAGGTTAAGGGACCAGCTGTGGAGGATGTCCGAACGGTAAAGGAATTTTCTGATGTTTTCCCAAAAGAGTTGCCGGGATTGCCTCCAGATCGCGAGGTTGAGTTTGGTATTGACCTTTTACCCGGAACAGCGCCAGTGTCTATTGCCCCATATAGAATGGCGCCAAAGGAGTTAGTGGAGCTGAAAGCGCAGATTCAGGAGTTGTTAGACCGGGGTTTTATCCGGCCAAGTGTATCGCCTTGGGGAGCACCCGTGCTTTTTGTTAAGAAGAAAGATGGATCGATACGAATGTGTATAGATTATCGTTAGTTGAATAAGTTAACGATTAAGAATAAGTATCCGTTGCCGAGGATAGATGACCTGTTCGACCAACTTAAGGGAGCATCGGTCTTCTCCAAGATAGATTTGAGGTCGAGATATCACCAGCTTAAGGTCAAGGAGGCGGATATTCATAAGACGGCATTTTGTACTCGTTATGGTCACTATGAATTCTTGCTGATGCCGTTTAGATTGACCAACGCACCAGCAGTGTTTATGGATATGATGAATCGGGTTTTTCAACCGTATTTGGATGAGTTCGTCGTAGTGTTTATAGACGATATTTTGGTGTACTCGAAGTCTGAAGAAGAGCATGATGCACATCTTCGTGTGGTTTTGCAAATTCTGAGGGAGAAGCAGTTATTTGCAAAGTTTAGTAAGTGTGAGTTCTAGCTAAGGGAAGTTACCTTTTTTGGTCATGTGGTGTCAGCTAAGGGAATTAGGGTGGACCCTCGGAAGATTGAAGCTGTGTTAGACTAGAAACCACCTAGGTCTGTGGCAAAAATTTGGAGTTTTCTGGGTTTAGCAGGGTATTACAGAAGGTTTGGGAAGGGTTTTTTTTTATTGCAGCACCGTTAACCAAGTTGCTAAGGAAAGGGGCCGTTCGTGTGGTCAGACAAACAACAAGAAAGTTTTGAGAAGTTAAAGAAGATTTTGACAGAAGCTCCAGTATTGATTCAGCCTAAAGCAGGGAAAGGGTTTACAGTTTATTGTGATGCGTCGCATACAGGGTTAGGATGTGTGCTGATGCAAGAGGGGAAAGTAGTGGCGTATGCTTCTCGACAATTGAGACCTCACGAAGTGAATTATCCGATGCATGATCCGGAGTTGGCTGCAGTGGTTTTCGCCCTAAAAATTTGGAGACATTACTTATATGGGGAGAAGCCTATTGTTTACACGGATCATAAGAGTTTGAAAAACTTTCTTACTCAGAAGGAGTTGAATTTAAGGCAGCGAAGGTGGATCGAGTTTTTGAAGGATTATGACTGCTCAATTGAGTATCATCCGGGTAAGGCTAACGTAGTGGCAGACGCATTGAGCCGCAAAGTGGTATCAAACTTAAGAGCAATGTTTGTCCACCTTAGTCTGTATGATGATGGAAGTCTATTAGCGGAACTGCAAGTGAAGCCGACATGGGTAAACCAGGTGAAGGAGAAACAGCTAGTAGATGAAGTCTTAACCGCTCGATGTTTGCAAGTGTAAAATGGTGGTTTGGAAGGGTATAGCTTGAATAGCGATGAAGTGTTATGTTTCTAGAGGAAGGTTTGCATGCCAAAAGATATGGAGTTAAGGCAGAAGATTCTTCAGGACGCACATAGCAGTCCATATGCTATGCATCCTGGAGGTAGTAAGTTGTACTGGGATTTGCAAGAGCAGTTTTGGTTGTCGGGTCTAAAGCGAGAGGTAACTGAATTTGCAGGTAAGTGTTTGACGTGTCAGGTGGTAAAGGCGAAACATCAGTTACCTTCGGGATTGTTGCAACCGAAAATGGGAAAGGATTACGATGGATTTTGTCAGTGGGCTACCCCTTACGCCTACTAAGAAGGATTCGGTTTGGGTGATTGTTGACCGTTTGACAAAGTCTGTTCATTTCATACCTGTGCATGTGGATTACTCTCTTCAGAAGTTGGCTAGATTATATATAGAGGAGATTGTAAGTGTAACAGACCAATATTGACCCTAATCGGAACGGTGGTTTCGGGACCACGAATCCGAGCCCGAGAAATATTTTGGTATTATATTCCATCTTTATTATATGTGAATTAATATGTGTAAAAATTTCGTAGAAAAATTTTATCGTTTAAGTGCTTAATTTGATAAAAAGGATTTAATCGCGAAAAGCGTAAAAGTTGCATGATAAGGTGTAATGTACTAATTTGCTTGTGGCTTTTTAAGTAGGTGTCCTAAAAGGGCAATTAGCCCATTGATCTTAGTGATGGACGGCAAAGGGCCAAGTAGCCTTAAATATATGTTAGTTTAATTTTGTTATGTTAAATACTCCATAAAATAATAAAAACAAAGTGGAAAGAAAGAGAACATACCTTGTTCATCTTTCTTGGCCGAAAGTTGGAGGAAGAAAACTCCATTGTTGAAGCTTCAATTTCGGCAACTTGGGGCTTAATTTGGGGTATGTATTTTGCTTAGTTTTTAATAAATTTTACATTTTTGGAATGGTTGTTTAGAATACTATACAACCCATGTGATAATTTTTGAGATTTTGGCACATTGAGATTCTAGCTATGGTTGTATATCCATGGCATGAAATGTTTGATGGTAGATTATAAATAGTATGTGTTAAATCATCATTTTTAGAATTAGAAGTTTTGATGAAATTGAGTGTTAGGGACTAATTAAAAAAAATTAAATTCTTGAAGGACTAAAACATGAAATAAATGAAATGCATAGACTTGTATGGCTATGTGGAAGATTCGGCCTAGCTATAGTGTTGGGGAATTTTGCATATTTTGTGTTTTGTGTAAATAGGACCAATTTGTAAAAGATGGGAAACATTAGGGGCAAAATTGTAAATTGTTATTTAAGTGTCTTTGGACTAAATTGAGATGAAATGTGCTTGAATGAGCTAAATTTTGATGTGTTTAGATCAAGAACAAAGAAAAACGGAATTGGATCGGGGAAAGACAAAGGTTCTCGAATAGTCAATTTACACGGTCTATCGACAACCGAGGTAAGTCCTTAAGTTAAATTATATTAAATAACTATTTATGAACATATTATATGACAATGTTTGATAAAATTTTAGTATGAAATTTTGTCATAGCCGAATGTATGTAAGTGTATTAAATGAGTTATATAGCTTGATAACGTAATACGAATAAATGTCTCGATGCGAATTGCGGGATTGTACGATGACGAAATGATTTTAGTTGTTTCATGTGAATAAGTTTAGTTTAATTGGACATGTAATATATTATGAAATGTGTGTGGAATGATTTATCACATTGAGGTATTTCGGGCTTTAAGCCTAGCAGGCCTAGTGCCAGTGATTTCTTTCGGGCTTTAAGCCCAGCGTGCCTAGTGCCGTGATCTCCTTCGCCCCGAGCCTAGCAGGCCTCGTGCCGGTGTTACTCAACGGGCTTTATCGCCTAGCAGGCTTGATGCCGGTGATGTGTATTATAAAGGAGAAACCAAATATTATTTAAGGCAAACCACAATTAATGTATCTAGCTAACGGCTCAGGTAAATATGTAAGGTATGTTATGTTTAATATTACTTGAGTCGAGCTGATGCTATAAAAATTGTGTTATATATGTTTGAGGATAATATTAATTTGTATGAGCATTATATGATCGAATTTAAGTTTTAATGTTCTATTATGGATATTCGGTTTTTAAGTTGAATGTTTTAAATTTCTTAAATGTATAAATGTTATATTATTACGAGCTTAGGACTTACTAAGCTAGTAAGCTTATTGCGTGAACTGTTTTCCTCTGTTTTATAGATTTTGGATACGCTACGGGCTCGAGAAGGATCGTCAAGAAAGTCGCCCACACTATCAACTATTTTGGTACTCTTTTAGTTGCGTTAAATTAGATAAAGGCATGTATAGGAGGAAATTTTGAAAATGACCTTATTTGAGTGAAAACCTTCATATTACATGTATTATAGCCATGCGAATATGGTTAAATTTTTAGTTGGGTATGCTGTTGTACTTTGATACAAATGTCGGTTTATGTTGGTAATGTTTGTGCATTTTTAATCGAAGTTTACTCGTATTTGATAAGGAAATGAATGTTTACGAAATGAACCTTTGAATTAGGTATTGTGGTAAGTAACCAATGGTACACTCGATTATATGGAACCATAGTCGTGTTTTGTTAATAAATCGATGATGTTATGATATTACGCGAATGTTTTAGGTATAAGTTAAATTGCATAAATGATTAAAATGCATGGATAGTATGAGTTGTATGTAGGTATATTCGGTTATAAACTAGTTAATCATATTTTATAATGAAACAGTTTTTAGTTAGCAGCAGTGATGTGATTTTGAAAAATCACCAAAAACAGGATAAATTGAATTATAAGGTGAATAAGATATAAAATTAAAGCTTATTGTGTCTATTTTGATATGAAATAAACAGAGTAGGCAAAGGAATTTTATATTATGAGATATTTAAATTTTAGTGAGACTTGTTCTGAATGAATTTGTGATTCCCTGTTCTGTCTTGGAAAAATTGTTAAAAATTGTACAAAAATAATCAGGGAGCATAGTTTATATGCTTAGAATCCTTAATGAGTCTATTTTTGATTGGAATAAACAAGAACATTATTGCAATTTTGTACAATTAGATAACTGAGTTTTTGTAATGATAGGTCAGAATCATCAACAGTGAAATAGGGGAAATTTTGATGAATAAACTGTACTAATTGGCCACAAGAAAAATTCTAAAAAGATTATGGTATATATATATATGAGTCTAGTTTCAAGGAAAATTTGCGGATCTAAATTTCGAGTTTTGTAACTCGAGTTATGGTCAATTTAGTCAGCATGGCGCAGTTGGACAGCTTTAAATTCTTATGCCCCGAACTAGTAGTCAAGTCTAGTAATGCCACATACTCGACTCCGGCAAAGGTCTCGGGTAAGGGGTGTTACAGTAAGGTTGCATGGGGTGCCAGTGTCAATCATTTCGGACAGAGACCCTAGATTTACGTCAAGATTCTGGATGGTGTTGCATCAGGCTTTGGGTACAAAGTTGGATTTCAGTACAGCGTTTCATCCACAGTCTGAAGGGCAGTCGGAGAGGGTAATTCAGATTCTGGAGGATATGTTGAGAGGCTGTGTCTTAGACTTCAGAGGTAGTTGGGAAGAATTCCTACCATTGGCGGAATTCGCGTATAACAATAGCTACCAGTCAAGTATTTAGATGACGCCATATGAAGCGTTATATGGGTGGACGTGTCGTACCTCTACGTGTTGGACAGTGTTGGGTGAGCGTCAATTGTTGGGTCCAGAGTTGGTGGCTGAAACGAAAGATAAGGTTAGGCTGATTTGAACTCGTTTGAAGGAAACTTCGGACAGGCAGAAGTCCTATGCTGATCTGAAGAGGAAAGATATAGAATTTACGGTAGGTGACAAGGTTTTCTTAAAACTGTCACCGTGGAAGAAGGTGCTAAGGTTTGGTCGGAAGGGCAAATTGAGCCCTAGGTTTATCAGGCCTTATCGGGTGTTGAAGCGTATGGGACCAGTAGATTATCAGCTCGAGTTACCTTCAGAGTTAAGTCAGATCCATGACGTATTCCACGTTTCAATGCTTAGGCGCTATCGTTCGGATCCATCTCATGTTGTGCCAGTAGAAGAAATTGAAGTAAGCGCAGACTTGTCTTTTGAGGAGGAACCAGTGCAGATCTTAGATCGGGATGTCAGAGTATTGCGTAGAAAATCAGTTCCTTTGGTGAAGGTGTTATGGCAGAACCATGATTCAGAGGAAGCCACGTGGGAGCCAGAGGATGTTATGCTGCAGCAATACACTCAACTCTTTTGACCAGGTAATTTCGTAGCATTTTGACCGGGTTTGGGGTGTTACATTTTCAATCTAGCATTAAAATGGCACCATATGAGGCTCTTTATGGTCGAAAATGTCGAACTCCATTGTATTGGACTGAGCTGAGTGAGAATAAGATTCACGGGGTTGATCTTATAAAAGAGAATAAGCAGAAAGTGAAAGTTATTCATGACAGTTTGAAAGAGGCCTCAGATCATCAGAAGTCTTATACAGACTTGAAACGAAAATATATTGAATTTGAAGTTGGTGATAAAGTGTTTTTGAAAGTATCTTTGTGGAAGAAAGTACTTCGATTTGGCCGAAAAGGCAAGCTAAAGATCATTGAGAAAATTGGACCGGTAGCTTATATGCCACCTGAGTTAGAAAAGATTCATAACGTGTTTAATGTATCAATGCTACGATGGTACAGATCTGATCCGTCTCACGTGATTGCTTCTAATAAAGTTGAAATTCAGTCATATTTGTCGTATAATGAAAAACCGATTTGAATCTTGGCACGAGAGACCAAAGAGTTGAGAAACAAAAGAATTTCCTTAGTGAAAGGCTTGTGGCACTTGGGTTTTCTCTTTTGGTTTGTTCAATCGGTTATTGGGGTGTGGTAGTGCCGATTGATACAAGTGTCTTGTGCAGGAGTGTTAAGCCGAAACTCATTTCCTTGTTGTTACCAAAGAAAACCGTAGCTCTCTCTTTCTCTCCCTCTTCTTAGCCGAAACTTATTGAAGCTCCTTTGCCGAATCTAGTTCAATCTATTTCCTCTCTTTTCAAGCCAAAAAGCCTCTTTTCTTTCTACTAATTTCATTCCTTAGTTGAATCACCTCGTTAACTCATCTGCTTCATAGCTGAACCAGGTTGTTCATTTTTCTTCTTTTTCTGTTGCAAAAGCCGAAAGTCTCTACTACTCCCTAACGTTCCTCTTTTCTCTGGTAGATTACCGTCATTCATTCTTCTAGTCTTCTGCAGCCTCTTATTGTGTTGTAGGGCAATCAATTTTATAGGCAAAGGTTGCTAGCAATCAGCGTTGGTTGATCAAGGAGGAGAAGTGTCGAGGTTTCTCTAGTTGCCGAAAGTGAGTTCCAAGCAGTCTTATTCGTTGCGTTAGTAACAAAGAAACGGCCGAGTAGAGGAGGGGAGTGTTGTTGTGGTCACTGCCCCTAAGTTTAAGAAGCGCGCAGTATCAGCAGTACGAGACTTTCCACCGGGTGGTAGAGAGTTGACGTCTGCCTGGGATAGGCAAATAGTGGTCGTTCCTGCTAGTGAAAGCATCGATGTAGAGGGTATAGTCTTACGGATTACCAGGTGTATAACTCTCATACACTCTGTATATTAATTATGTCAATAACTGTGTTGGCTGAAAGCCAAAATGACTGAATTGTCAGTCGAAGTCCCCTTAGAGACACCGGGTAAGTTCAATTACCACTTTATGGTTGAAATATATGTATGTATGAATTAATTGGCTGTTTGCATCCAAAGCATGATCATTCAGTTCACTATGATAACATGTACATGGAATCGGGACATGATGCAGAAGGGGAAGTGCTAAATTAGGAACTGTTACAGTGGTTTGCTACCACAGTGGGTTGGCCCCACGTATTTGATTCAGTGACTATGTCTCAGTGGCTTGGTGCCACAGTGGTTTAATACCACGTATTTGGTTTAGTGACTCATCTCAGTTGTTTGGTACCACAGTGGGTTGGCCCCACGTATACTTATTCGCGATTGTCACAGTGGTTTGGTACCACTGTGGGTTGGCCCCCACACATATTATATTTAGCGACTCTGTCACAGTGATCTGGTATCACAGTGGTCTGGAACCACGGTGGCTTGGTGCCACGGGCGTTTGGCTGATTCAGGTGTTGTAGAGGATGGAAAATAGGTGGGTTCTAGTTGCATTGCATACATACTTAATATATTAAATGTGTGGGCTAAAGCCCAAAGGGCCTCAGTGGGCCGAAAGCCCGGAGTTGTCAAATGGGAATTTACACACTGAGTCTCGGTTGCTCACCCCTCTGTTAAATTTTACAGGTAATCAGTAGTTTCCGGATTCGGAGCGGAGACGGACTCGAGGTAGCCATGCATAATGCTTTAAGTATTTTGTTGTTTTCATTATCTCATAAATGTCACTATTTGGGTTTTGGTATTGTAACAAGTCCACTTAAACTTTGACTTTGATTTTATTTTGAAATTGACATAGCATTCCTATTAAATAATCGAAATGGGAGTTTTCTAAGATTAATTGTTAAACAAACTATTTTCAATCGGCTCACGGAAGAGGGATAAAGAGTAATAAATTGGTTAAAGTTTTCAACTAGAAGCCACAACATTGTTTCCAAACTAATAGTTTTATGAAATTCTTTAAAGTCAACTTTCGTTAAATAAACCTGATTTTATAACTAAGTTCAATTTGAACAACTACTTTAAATTTTCTCTAAGGCAAGATAACACAACGCAAAGTTTTCCAAATCGCGATATTTAGTTAATCTTTTCCAAATTTTCTTTCCTGTAACGTACCAGACACGGTCGTAGTGTTTGACCGGGTTTGGGGTGTTACAATTATGGTATCAAAGCCTGGTTCAAAAACTCGGCTGTAGGTTTGGGTTCAAAATTTTTTTCAAAAGATGGTTCGAAAAGTGGTTTAGATAAAATACAGGTTTTTAGAAGCATGGCACCCGAGTCTCTAGCACCAAATCCGCACGGTAAGTCTTCTGACCATTGATTGTTTTGCATGAAGTAATGGTATTGTGTTATGAATGCTAGTACTCAGAAACTCAACTTTAGGGACTAAAACATTAGGTTTATACAAATTGGCGAAAATTACTCATAAATGCTATTTCATAAGGCTTCTCAGTAATAAACAAGTGGAAGAAAATACTAATTCATAAAACTTTTAATCAGACTAAGGCGCATCAGTAGTCATGAGTGCTAGAGGACGTGGTCGTGGCATGTGAGGCCGTGGTAGAGACTGGGGTGTTGGGTCTGAACCTTCGGAATCGGGGCATGGGCCGAAAAGTGAAGTATCAGCACCACTAGTTGCGGAAGCAAAATTTCAGGATCAAACTGGTGGAGACGATGCTATGTCTCAGGTGATGTTACGTGTTTTGGAGAGAGTTGCGGGAGTGAGCTCGGGATCGGTAGCTCAGAAATCTGTGTCAGAGCGACTTCGAGCTAATGGAGCTGAGATGTTTAGGGGCATTTCTGGTGTGGCTCCTAACATAGCTGAATATTGGCTAGAAGCGATTGAGCGCATTATGGATGACCTTGATTGTACCACGGAAGAGAAATTGAAGGGAGTGGTGTCTCTGCTCCGAGATGAAGCTTACCAGTGGTGGCTCACGGTTAGATATGGTACAGTAGCGAATCGTATTACCTAGGACTTCTTTAAGTTTGCGTTCCAGGGGAAATACATTGGGTCGAGTTATGTGGATGCTCAGCGGAAGGCATTTCTTAACTTGGTTCAGGGGAATAAGTCAGTGGCTGAATATGAGGCAAAATTCTTGCGTCTAAGTTGTTATGCTCAGGGTATCGTTGCAACAGAGCATGAGCGTTGTGTTCGATTTGAAGATGGTCTGAGGGATGAATTGCGAGTACTGATAGCTCCGTAGTAGGAGAGAGAATTTGATGTCCTGGTTGAGAAGGCTAAGATAGCAGAAGAGGTGAAGTGATCGGAGAGGCAGAATCAGCAGAGGGACAAGGGTAGGAATAAAAGGAATTTTGGGTCATCAGGATCTGCTAGGAATTTTCAGAAGAGGCCTAGGTTCGATGGGCCGAGTCGGGTTGCGAGGTCTGTTACTGCTAGTCGATCTCAACTGTGTGCATGATGTGGGAAATTTCATTCAGGTGAGTGTTGGTTGGGTGCTAGAGGATGCTTCAGATGTGGATCTATGGATCATCGGGTAAAAGACTGTCCGCAGGAGCCCAGCAGAGAGTGAGTAGATGGTTAGGGTTATAGTCAGCCAGGGAGAGGTGGTCAGCAACCATAGGGAGGTCGTGGTCCGGCCAGGGGAGGTAATAGTTTTGGTCGTGGGCGGGGAGCACCGGGCAGAGGTGCTAGGAACTCAAATGCAAGACAACCTGGGTTGGTCTATGCAGCCAGGTGTCGAGAGGAGGGCGATGCACCGGGCGTCATAACCGATATGTTCCTTATTTTCAGTTTTCCTTTTTCTACACTGATTGATATTGGGTCAACTCATTCCTATGTTGCCAGTACGGTGTCTGGAAATCTGAACTTAGACACTGTGATTGCTTCTAGTGAGATGACTGTACTTAGCCCTTTAGGACAATCTGTACTTGTGAATAAACTCTTTAGAAATGTGCCTTTAGAAGTACAAAGGATAGTTTTTCTGGCTGATTTGATGGAACTGCCGTTCGGCTAGTTCGATTTGATCTTAGGGATAGACTGGTTAGTGAAGTATCGAGCAAACTTGGATGGTGCTGCTAAGCGCATGGCATTAAGGACTCTTGAGGATAATGAAGTCTTAGTGATAGGTGAAAGGAGGAAGTACTTGTCCAGTGTAGTGTCTGCTTTAAAGGCGGAAAGAATGGTGAGAAAAGGATGCGAGGCTTTATTAGCTTTTGTCAGTGCTCTGGAGGCCAAGAAATTGATGGTAGAGGACGTCAGAACGGTGTGGGAATTCTCTGATGTTTTTCCAGAAGAACTTCCAGTGTTACCTCCGGATCGTGAGGTGGAGTTTGGTTTTGATCTTTTTCTGGGAACAGCGCCAGTGTCTATTGCTCCATATAGAATGGCGTCGAAGGAGTTAGCGAAACTTAAAGTGCAGATTCAGGAATTGTTAGATCAGGGTTGATGGGAATGTGCATCAACTATAGGCAATTGAAAAAGTTAACGATTAAGAACAAGTACCCGTTGCCCAGGATAGACGACTTGTTCGATCAGTTGCGAGGCGCTTCAGTCTTCTCAAAGATAGACTTGAGGTCTGGGTATCATCAGCTTAAGGTTAAGGAGGCAGATATTCATAAGGCAGCGTTTTGAACTCGCTATGGACATTACGAATTCTTGGTAATGCCGTTTGGATTGACAAATGCACCAGCGGTGTTTATGGATATGATGAACCAGGTGTTCCAATCCTATCTGGACCGATTTGTCGTAGTGTTCATAGACGATATCTTGGTATATTCCAGGACGGAAGAAGAGCATGATTCGCATCTTCGGGTGGTTCTGTAGATTCTGACGGAGAAGAAGCTATACGTCAAATTCAGTAAGTGTGAATTTTGGTTAAAAGAAGTTACATTTCTGGGTCATGTTGTGTCTGCTGAGGGGATTAGGGTTGATCTCCGAAAAATTGAAGCTGTGTTGGACTAGAAACCGCCTAAGTCTGTGGTAGAGATTCGGAGTTTTCTTAGGCTAGCTAGGTATTATAAAAGGTTTGTTGAGGGGTTCTCGTTAATAGGTGCCCTGTTAACCAAGTTGTTACGGAAAGGGGTACCGTTTGCCTGGTCAGTCAAGCAGCAGGAAAGTTTCGAGAAGCTGAAGAGGATCTTGACTGAGGCTCCAGTGTTGATTCAGCCTGAAGCAGGGAAAGAGTCTACTGTGATGCGTCGCACACAGGGTTGGGATGTGTGTGGATGCAAGAGGGGAAAGTGGTAGCTTATGCATCACGGTAATTGAGACCGTATGAAGTGAATTATCCCACGCATGATTTGGAGTTAGCTGCGGTAGTTTTCGCTCTGAAGATTTGGAGATACTACCTGTACGGGGAGAAGTATATCATCTACATAGATCACAAGAGCTTGAAATATCTCCTTACCCAGAAGGAGTTGAATTTGAGGCAGCGGAGGTGGATCGATTTGTTAAAGGATTATGACTGTTCGATCCAGTACCACTCGGGTAAGGCTAACGTGGTGGTAGATACGTTGAGCCGTAAGGTAATATCAGACTTAAGGGCAGTGTTTACTCTCCTCAGCTTGTATAGTGGTGGAAGTTTATTAGCCGAACTTCAAGTGAAACCTTCTTGGGTCAGTCAGATCAGAGAGAAACAAATGTCTGATGAGTCCCTAAGCTCGAAACTTTAGTCAGTGGCAGGTGGTGAGACAGGAGATTTTAGTTTGAGTAGTGATGGGGTATTGTGCTTTTGGGGAAGAACGTCAATGCCGAAGGATTCCGAGTTAAGGCAGAAGATTCTTCAAGAAACGCATAGTAGCCCATACACTATTCATCCTGGTGGAAGTAAGATGTATAGGGATCTACGAGAACAGTTTTGGTGGCCGGGTTTGAAGCAAGTGGTTACCGAGTTTGTGGGTGAGTGTCTGACGTGTCAACAAGTGAAGCCGGAAAATCAGTTACCTTCAGGGTTGTTGCAGCCGGTGAAGATTCCACTTTGGAAGTGGGAGAGGATAACGATGGACTTTGTGAGTGGGCTACCCCTTACGCCTACAAAGAAAGATTCGGCATGGGTGACTGTGGTTAGGTTGATGAAGTCCGCGCATTTTATAACGATTCAGGTTGATTATTCTTTACAGAAGTTAGCCAAGCTGTATGTGGCAGAGATTGTGAGGTTGCATGGGGTACCTGTGTCTATCATATCAGACAGAGACCCCAGGTTTACGTCGAGGTTTTGGAAGGCATTGCACCAAGTGTTGGGTACAAGATTAGATTTCAGCACAACATTTCATCCACAGAGTGATGGTCAGTCTGAGAGGGTAATTCAGATCTTGGAAGACATGTTGAGAGGCTGCTTTATTGATTTCGGGGGTAGTTGAGAGGATTTTCTACCGTCGGCAGAATTTGCTTACAACAATAGCTACCAATCTAGTATTCGGATGGCACCTTACGAAGCGTTGTATGGGCGGAGGTGTCGCACTCCTACTTGCTGGACAGAATTGGGTGAGCGGTAGGTGTTGGGTCCGTAATTAGTTTCTAAAACATAGGAAAAAGTTAAGTTTATTCGAACTCAGTTGAAGGAAGCTTCCGACAGGCAGAAATCCTATGCTGATCTAAAGCGTAAGGATATAGAATTTGCAGTGGGTGATCAGGTGTTTCTAAAAGTTTCACCGTGGAAGAAAGTCTTGAGATTTGGTCGAAAGGTCAAATTGAGCCCCAGGTTCATCGGGCCTTATTGAGTGTTGAAACGAGTGGGACTAGTAGCGTATCAGCTTGAGTTACCTCTGAAATTGAGACAGATGCATGATGTATTCCATGCCTCGATGTTAAGACACTACTGATCGGATCTAACTCATGTAGTGCCAGTGGAGGAAATCGTAGTGAGACCTGATTTATCTTTCGAAGAGAAACCAGTTCAGATCCTAGATCGAGATGTTAAGGTATTACGAAGAAAGACGGTTCCATTGGTTAAAGTGTTGTGGCAGAATCACAATTCAGAGGAGGCCATGTGGGAGCCAGAGGAGGTTATGCGTCAGCAACACCCTCACCTCTTTTGATCAGGTAAATTTCGAGGCCGAAATTTCTTTAAGGGGATGGAACTCTAACATCCGAGAATAAGAGGCTCTGCATTTGTTATGTTCCTGAGTGTTGGTTTGTTTTGTCTGTTTAATTGGTGTGTTTGGGGGTCTCGGGAAGGCTCGGGATTAAGCTTGAACCTTAGTAGAAATTTTATTTCTAGGCACTATAGGGGAGAGTTAGCTGAGGCAGGTCTTAAGGTTATTTGCTTGTGTTTGTTGACACAAGAATTGAAGTGGAAAGGTGACAAGGAGACGTCACTTAAAGTGTAGGGAAGTTGCGTCATTATGTAGCAGCAAGGGGGAAGAGGTTCAAATCCTGTAGCACTCACTTGGAAGCTTAATTTTTGCACTCAGGAAGCTAAGGTCGTGGATTCGGCAGGGACTCTCCAAAGATGATGGTGGAATGGGTCAACATATTCAAACAAGTGGCCATGAGATGTTGGTGATATTTGAATTGGTCAAATCAATTTAAATGAGTGTTGGAGAGTGATGTAAGGAGAGAATCAAGGGATTTCAAGTTGGAGGATGTGATGGCCATTTGTGGGGTACTCGAAGGGGGAGAATTCGGTTTAGTGCTTGTTGAGTGAAGTGCCGAAATTCTTAAGGCTTGTGGCACTTAGGTTTTCTCTTTTAGTTTGTTCAATCAATCATAGGGGTGTGGTAGTGCCGATTGGTACAAGTGTCTTGTGAAGGAGTGTTAAGCCGAAACTCATTTCCTTCTTGTTACCAAAGAAAACCGTAGCTCTCTCTTTCTCTCCCTCTTCTTAGCCGAAACTTATTAAAGCCCCTTTGCCAAATCTAGTTCAATCCATTTCCTCTCTTTTCAAGCCGAAAACCCTCTTTTCTTTCTACTAATTTCATTCCTTGGTCGAATCACCTCTTTAACTCATCTGTTTCATAGCCGAACTAGGTTGTTCATTTTTCTTCTTTTTCTGTTGCAAAAGTCGAAAGTCTCTACTACTCCTTAACGCTCCTCTTTTCTCTGGTAAATTGCCGTCATTCATTCTTCTGGTCTTCTGGAATCGGCCTCTTCTTGTGTTGTGGGGCAATCGGTTTTGTGGGCAAAGGTTGCTAGCAATCGGCATTGGTTGATCAAGGAGGAGAAGTGTCGAGGTTTCTCTAGTTGCCGAAAGTTAGTTCCAAGCAGTCTTATTCATTGTGTTAGAAATAAAGAAACAGCCGAGTAGAGGAGGGGAGTGTAGTTGTGGTCACTGCCCCTAAGTTTAAGAAGCGCGCAGTATCGGCGGTACGAGACTATCCACCGGGCTGCGGTAGAGAGCCGATGTCTGCCTAGGATAGGCAAATAGTGGTCGTCCCTGCTAGTGAAAGCGTCGATGTAGAGGGTATAGTGTTACACATTACCAGGTGTGTAACTCTCACACACTCTGTATATTAATTATGTCAATAACTGTGTTGGCTGAAAGCCGAAATGACTGAATTGGCAGTCAAAGTACCCTTAGAGACACCGGGTAAGTTCAATTACCACTTTATGGTTGAAATATGTGTATGTATGAATTAATTGGTTGTTTGCATCCAAAGCATGATCATTCAATTCAGTATGATAACATGTACATGGAATCAGGACATGATGCAGAAGGGAAAGTGCTAAATTAGGGACTATTACAGTGGTTTGGTACCACAGTAGGTTGGCCCTACGTATACTTTTTCGGGATTGTCACAGTGGTTTGGTACCACGGTTGGTTGGCCCCACACATATTATATTTAGTGACACTTTCCAGTGATCTAGTATCACAGTGGTCTGGAACCACAGTGGCTTGGTGCCACAGGCGTTTAGATGATTCAGGTGTTGTAGAAGATGGAAAATAGGTGGGTTCGGGTTGCATTGCATACATACTTAATATATTGAATGTGTGGGCTAAAGCCCAAAGGGCCTCAGTGGGCCGAGAGCCCGGAGTTGTCAAAGAGAATTTACACACTAAGTCTCGGTGACTTACCCCTTTGCTAAGTTTTGGAGGTAATCAGTAGTTTGCGGATTCGGAGCTGAGACGGACTCGAGGTGGCCATGCATAATGCTTTAAGTATTTTGTTCTTTTTATTATCTCGTAAATGTCACTATTTGGGTTTTTGTATTATAACAAGGCCACTTAAACTTTAACTTTGATTTTATTTTGAAATTGACATAGCATGCCTATTAAATAATCGAAATGGGAGTTTTCTATGATTAATTCGTTAAAAAAACTATTTTCAATCGGCTCACGGAAGAGGGGTAAAGAGTAATAAATTGGTTAAAATTTTCAACTAGAAGCCGCAACATTGTTTCCAAACTAATAGTTTTATGAAATTCTTTAAAGTCGACTTTCATTAAATAAACCTGATTTTATAACTAAATTCAATTTGAATAACTACTTTAAATTTTCTCTAAAGCAAGATAACGCAATGCAAAGTTTTCCAAATCGCAATATTTAGTTAATCTTTTCCAAATTTTCTTTCTTGTAACATACCAGACACAGTCCGGGTTTGGGGTGTTACACATTTCATTAAGGGCAAAATTGTTATTTGATTATTAATGTTATAATAAACAAAATAAAGCCAAAATGCTCATCTTATTCATGTATCTTCCACCCAAAATTGAGAAAGAAAATAGGGTTTGAAGCTTTCATGGTTTTGGCACACTCATAGATCATTTGAGGTAAGAGTTTTGTTCGGTTTTTGATAATTTTTCGTTTTTGTGATCGTTGCTTCGTGCTCTTTTAAACCCATGCTTAAATTTTGTGAATTGATGATGTTGTTGAAAAGAACCATTGATGAACATGTGAGTTCTTGAATGTTTGATGGTGGAAAATGAAAGATATATGTTTGATTAATATAGTTTTTCTTTGAAGTTTCAATGAATTTGTGTAATTTGAGCTTAATTGTGAAAATGAGAAATTGAAGGACTAAAATGTGAAATAAATGAAATGTGTGGGCTTGTATAAGTATAGTAAGAATTCGGCTAGGCATGTACAAGCAAATTATACGTATTTTGTGATTTTGTGAATTTGGGACTAAAGTGTCAAAATGTGAAAATGTGAGGGCTATTTTGTAAAATGCCTTAAATAAGTGTGTGAAGACTAAATTGAATGAATTGGTGATTGAATGGATTGAATTTGAATGTGTATAGACCAAGAAATGAGAGGTTCGGATCGAGATCGAGGCAAATACAAAGTGCTCGATTAATCGACCGTTTCGGTATTCCGACATTCGAGGTAAGTTCGGATATAATACTAGTTGTAAGCTATATCTTTGTGATTTGAATTGAACGAATATATATATATAACTATGAGATTAGAAATGCTATGTGCAAAGTTAAATTAGAGGGCACTAAGTGTACGAAATTAGAAATGGGATAGAGATGATTAGCACTGTGTGTGCGAGATGATAGAAGCTTCAGCTTATTGAATTGGCACTGTGTGTGCGATACCGATATAAGCTCGATTTAACGTATTGGTACTGAGTGTGCAATGACAATTATATTTTGACTACAAATTGGCACTATGTGTGCGGATAAAGCAAGATAATAGCGAAAGTTGCTCGAAATGTAAAGTTGAGTGATTGAGTAGCATGGTTGGTGAGTAACTATGTGTTGGCAAAGGTCTGTATGATACCTGTGTGGTTGACGAAATTGAAAGTAGATGAATGGAATGCTACATGAGTATTGGATATAGTTGAATTTGTGTAACATTGGTAAATTATCTATGTGATGATTTAATGTATACATTGATTTGATTCATTGAGTTAATTGTATTGTATTTCGAACTTACTAAGCTTTTGAAAGCTTACTGTGTGATTGTTTCTCTATTTTACAGTGTCAGTAAAGCTAGCTCGGATCCGAGAATCATCAGCATTTCTATCAGACTATCGGAAGGATGTATATAGTTGAAATATGGCATGTATAGGCTAGAAGTTATGATATGTTTTGAAATGTTTAATCCTTGCCATGTGATTTGGCTTGGAAGTGGTATGATGTAGGTTTTAAGTGTGAGGTTTGTAAATGGTAAATATGGTATGTTTGATGCTTAACGTTTGATGGAAAATTATGGTCTAAATATGAATGGTGTTAAGGTTTACATGATGTTTAGTCTATATGTTTGAAATGTGAACATTGGTACTTTGATTGAACCAATGTGAGATGAAATTGATTATTAATATAGATGGCACAGTTGGTGATTAATTGGTGCATGAAATGGTATGTTTGAATGCATTTTAAAGCATGAATTGGTATTGTTTTGAAGCTTGTTGGTTGACCCTTGAATGGGTGGCAAATTGGCCTTGCAAATGGCCTATTTTGCATACATGGCCAAGAGACACGAGCGTGTGTCTGTGTCGTATGGTTTAAGGATCACTTCTAGGTGTGTCTAGATAGGTTACACAGCCAAGGCCCACGGGCGTACAAGGTGGCCGTGTGATCAAGTCAGTAACTAGTCTAATAAGACACGACCATGGCACACGGACGTGTCTAGTGGCCATAGGGATAAGTCAGTATGTATGCTCTGTTTTGACACGGCCTGGGCACATGGGTGTGTCTGTTAACCGTGTGAGGCACACGGCCTGATTGCACGGGCGTGTGACCTCAACAGTGTTGAAGAATGTTTGAAATTCTAAAGACTTTTGTAAGTGTTTGGTGTAGTCTCGACCTCTTTTTAACACGGGTTTAAGGTCTCATAGACCTAGATAAGGGACTATATGCTCGTATTTGAGTATGTGTGATTGATGATTGACTTTGTATTGTGAAGTGAATATAAATTGTTTCGATGATTCGGTAATGCCTCTTAGCCCTAGTCCGTCAAAGGTTACGGGTTAGGGGTGTTACAAGAAATTTATTAATACCTGTTAAAAATATTCCGAGGCCTAAATTGATTCTTTGAATGCCGAGTCTGGTCTTAATTTTGATGTTTACCTGAAAAGTTAAACACTATTGGAGGTTAGCTTATGGAAAGCTCAGTGTGAGTCAAACAATTATTTAAACTGACTAAAATATCAAATATAGTGAAACATATTAGCATTCAGAGAAGAGTACAGAACCATCACCGGAACTTCATATCTTTACATAGCCATTATCAATATCGATGTCAAACGGTGTATAAGCATGGGTCATCATTCATTCGAGTAACAATCTTTAATTTTGACACCATTTAATACAGTAAAATACAATAGTAGCATAAATCAATAACATTCGAATATGTCATGCATATGATGCAGTGCAAAAAGGTTCCTACCCATAACATCCACTACACACCACGAGTTCCCCAGAACCTGTCATCTGAACTCAAAAACATTATGGGCTTAAGCCTGTTTGTAACAACCCAATTTTGTCCCTAATCGGAACGGTGGTTTCAGGACCACGAATCCGAGTTGGAAAAAAATAATTTTTATATTTTATTTGATGTTATGTTAGGTGTTGAAGCATGTGTTAAAATATTGTGGAATAATTTGCTTGTTTGGGTGTTTATTTTAAGTTAAAGGACTAAATTGAGAAAGGGGGAAAAGGTAGTCATTTATTCAATTAAGTGATTAAATTGAATGGTTTTCTTTTGAATTAGTATTTGACTTGCAAATTTCCCTTTTTGCATGTAGTGGGACGGCATCATGCATCCACTAAGTGTCATAATAATAGTATATATTAATTAATAATAAACTACACATATTATGTAATAACAAAAAGGGAAAAGGGGATTGCATGTTCATCTTTTTCCTTCACTTGACCGAAATTAAGAAGAAAATAAGAGAGAAAGAGCTCCATAGGGTTTCGACACTTCTAGGGTTCAATTAAGGTATGTTTTAGCTTTGAATTTTGATAAATTTCATAAATTTGTGATTGTTGTGTACTCTACTATCAAGCCCATGTATCAATTTTGTACATTGATCATGTATGTGAGAAATGCCATTGAAGATATGTTGAGCTATGTGATGATTTTTAAGCATTAAATGAAAGATTTATGATAGTTGAACATATGTTATTCTTGAGTTTTTGGTGAATGTAATTAATTAAAGATTTATTTGTGAAAATACTTTCATGGAAGGGTTAAATTGAGAAAATATTGAGATATATGGACTTATATAGTTTTTATAAAGATTCAGCCTAAAAGGGGAATAGTCAAATTTTGAGTAAATTGTGAGTTGTGTATTATGGACTAATTTGTAAAAGTTGCAAATGTTAGGGGTAAAATAGTAAATTTCATAATTATATGATTTTGGATCAAATTGAATGAAAATATGTTTGAATGAGCTTAAATTGGAATTATTTAGATCAAGAACAAAAGGAAACGGGATTGGATCGGGGAAAAGCTAAGTTGAACGACTAGCCGGGAAGTTTAATCCGTCGATTTCCGAGGTAAGTTTTTAAGCAATTGGGTTAAATTGAAATTAGATTATATCAAGGTGCATTTTTTTGAGTAAAAGTAAGTATATTAAATTATAAAATGCCGAATGTGACATGATAAAAATATATGTGCTAGTCGAATATAAGCTTGGTATTTTTATAAGCTTTGAATAAATTGAGTTGAATGACTAAGTATAGTTGAGATATGGTTTATCGTAGGATTGTAATGTATGATGATTGTAGTGAATAAGGGAGTGTACATGTTTATTTTCAATGGCTGAATATGATGGTATTTTATAATAAGGATAGTTGAGTTCGAACATGTATAATTGTGGGTGCTTTAATTTGTTTAAAATGTGATTATTTATGTTTATATCAAGGAGGTGAAAATTTTGAATGGATGAGCACTGTGTGTGCGAACCGGATAATTGGTACTATGTGTGTGAAAAGGTTAAGTAATGGCACTATGTGTGCGAAAAGGTTAAGTAATGACACTATGTGTGCGATAAATTAATATTAAAATGGCACTATGTGTGTGAAAGAGTTAAGTAATGGCACTATGTGTGCGATACATTACTATTAAATTGACACTATGTGTATTCCTTCTCAAGTAACGGCACTAAGTGCACGACACGTTACTCGAATTGCACTATGTGTGCGAAATTACGGGTTCCTCAACGATATATATATAAATGTATGGAAATAACTGAGAAGTGAGATATAGGTAAGCGAAGCATGATAAATGAATGGTTTAGTACCAATGAGGTAAGTTATACTTGTATATAAAAATTATAGAAATGTGATGTAATCCTTTATTTTTGGGAACTTGTTTCGAAATGGATAATGGCATGTGAACTTTCGGTTTTGAGACCTATTAATAATAGTGATTGTTGAATGGGGATAAATTATGCATATTTATTTTTATGGATTAGTTAATGATCATGGTTGGATTTGATTTAATAGCATATTGTTTAGTTGTATATTTTCACCCTTGCTTAAAACTTACTAAGCTATAATAGCTTACTTGGTGCGTTTGTTGCTTTGTTATATAGATTTTTTTGTAGTCGAAGCTCGAGCTCGGGGATCAACGTCAAAGTCCATCACATTATCATCTATTTTGGTACCTTTTTTGCATTTAAACCTAATGTCTATGGCATGTATAGGTTGGATTACTTATGGAAATATCTTAAATAGGGTAAATATGATTGTATAAGGATGCCATGCGAAAATGGCTATAATTTTCATATTTGGGATGACATGATTATGTACGAAATGATGTAAATACATATATATTCATGTGTTTGTGCATAGTAGGTCTTGATTTAGGCATGTTTGATATGTATGTTTTTGTAAATTCAAAAGGATAGTTCTTCTATAAATTTCGGACGAATGTTCAAGAATGAATTATATGCTAAATGATGTTAAAGTAGGTATTTGAATATGGTTTAGATACGATTAGGTCATGGTATAAATCTCTTGAGTATATTCGGCATAAATCGTAACCTTGAGTTGAAGGATATTTCAAGTTATGTTATGTGAGTTATACCAATGAATGAATTGAATTATGCTTTCTTGCTAATATTCGACTAAGTTATTGACATTAATTTGGAGTTCAAAATGTTCAATATATGTATGCATACATATTTGGTTATGAGATTTGAAATGGAAAAATTTTAGTAGTGAATTATTAATGATGACGCGCATGTGATTTTATTATTATAGTATTTGATTGGTATATGTTGAATTGCTTTGTAATTTTTTTTATGAGATTACTTATTCTATTGTATATAATGCATTTGACATTATTTTTGTGATGACTTGATTTTCATAATATCATATCTTAAGTTTTATGATTCATGTGACTGAATGAACTTGGTGGTTAGTCGAGTAACACCTAGTAACCCTAATCCAGCGACGGATACGGGTTAGGGGTTTTACACTGTTGTGGTTAAAACCACCAATAATAATATGCAGAAAATTTTGCCAGTAAAAATGTGATAAATCACCATTCCCCTCTGTACTCCAGGTGCAGTGCACTGACTACGAATAATGCGGAATTAAAATGTCGTCGGTACTCTACGAAACTCCTCTGTCAACCACAAAATCCCAACCCAATGCATATGCGATATGTCACACAATCCCATACATAATCATATCTCAATACTTTTCATATTCAGTTGACATGCTCAGCATGTCCTCAATAATAACATACTTTCAGTAAGTGGAAACAGTGTTCGAGTTTTTCAAATTACTATTGTGTTGGTATCAATCAATATCGTTCAATTTCTCATACTTTACGGATTTTCATTGTACATATAACACCCTTTTTAGTACACAATATAACAAATATCTCATGCATTTAAATCATACATATGCTTAATATCTCAACACATTGTATCATTCAGTCAAACATTCTCATATCTCACAACTCAAATATGCAATTACAAACTCAATCAAACATTCATACTATCAAACTAGCAATTTTGCAAACATGTTAGTCTTTGAAGGCTCGAAACATACCTGGTTTGGCCACTCGCAAAATTAATAATTTGGCTATTAAGCCAATCCAATCAGCAAGCTAATTTATCAAATATAAAAAGATATTTAACATTTTCAAAAAAATTTAAGAGTTTAGGATCCACACCTTATTTTTCGTTTCCTCGCAGCACACTAGCAAATCTTCCAATTTTCCTTAATAATTCCTTAAATGAACCAAAACCAAAATTTAGTGTAAATTCAATCAATTTACCATTAAACCATCCCCAAACACCCACTTATGAGTTCAAACCAATCGTTGAAATTATAACTATTTTATGAATCCAAACTAGTTAGATTCCTTACACTGTATCGATGCAAACTGTACGTACAAACGTGCTTCGCCTTTACGGATGATTTAGGGTGATTGGGTCGGCACTAATTCAATCATATACTAGAAAATTAGTAGCTAATTAATTATTAAATTCCTTCATTTAATCAATTCATAAACTTTACCCAACAACTATGTCGAAATAACAAACTAGTTACCCTTAATTGCACTTACGCTTCACGATTTGTGGGATCCAAATGGTTAATCAATGAAGAACATTTTTACCTAACTGCAATGGGTTTAAAAGATGATTAGGATGGTTCAAGAACTCAAATTAATTCTGTAAAAATATAGGCAAGAACCAAGAAACAAAACAGCCCCCTTACTTGCATATAGGCGCATGCACCACCACTCATGGTGGCCAAAATTGGGGCTGAATTTTAAAACGGTTTGAAATCTCATTAAAATCTGGAAAATACCTTTGAAATCATTTAAAATCCCACAAATTCTAGATCAGGAAATTTTGGTGTTTAATTGACAAAAATAATTAAGAAATTTAAGAGAAAAAAGACCTTGCCAAAGCTAGTCGAAAGAAACGGCAATGGCACTTTCTTGGCAATGTTTGGGATCGATCTTGGAGTTCAAGATTTCAGACTTGGGGCTGATTTTAGTGATGAAAAATTACATAAATATGGTGTGGAATATGTTAACAAATGTTGTGGAAAAAAAAAGAAAAAAAAGAAAGAGATGGTAAAACTATGTAACATCCAGAATTTGGGCCTAGAAGGATTGGGCCAGCTGGACCTTGGGCTTTAGAAAAAAAAAAATATTAGAGTATTATTTTTTTTTATTTGTGTTTAACTCGAGTATGAATTTTTGTGTGTTAGCATAGTCTTGTGAAAGCTTGATTTTATTTAGGAAGTTAGAATAAATTTTAGTATGGTTTATTTAATGAAGCGAGATTAAGTGAGCTTGGCACTTAAGTTAATTAAGTGTTCATTTAAAGCATAAGAGGAGTAAGTGGCAAGTTGGTTAAGGAGCTTGAAAGGTGGCTTGAGGTTAGAGGTTCGAGTAGCATGTTTAGCATTTTGAAGGTTTATTTTTGAATCCTTGCATTTATGGACGGTCAACCTATGTTTATGATAGGTTGGACCTTAAGTTTTGGTAAGTTGAATTTTGGAAAAGGAAAGCATGAAATATGGGATAAGAATCTTGAAGTTATGGAATATGGAGGAGGTTATGGAAGGTTATCTTAAGGTAATGGTAAGATGGGGGGACATAAGGCTTGGCTTGTGGGAAATGTTTTGGAAACAATTCCTATGCTTTTAGTGGATGAATGTGGACGGCATGGGTGTCTAGGAGGGTGGCCGAATTTTTGTACGTAGTTTGGGGGGGATATTTGGCCAACTTTGGCATTTAGGCACCAATTGGCATATTTTCTTTCCTCTCCTAGCAAATTCCTCTTTGGCCAAATGCACCTAGGCATTTTTGTGCAAGATTGTTTTGGATTTTTAGCCTCATTTTTTTGGTTTGAAACAAATACCATTTCTTTTCTCTCATCATTCTTTTGACACAAAACTACCTTTTTACTTTGTGCATTTTCTTTTGGGCAAACAAGGTGTGGCCGAATCTCATCTCTCCCATCTCTCTCTTTTCTTCCTTTGATTTGTGCTCAAACACAATTCTATTTTCTTTCATTAGGCCGAACCTCTTTCTTCCCCAAATCCTCTTTTCTTTTCTTTCTTCCATTATTGATTAAACCTAAACCCCATCCCATCATTTTTACTCTCTTTACTATTTACATATTCCTTCATTTTTATGCACATATTTTCTCCTCTCATAACTATATAGCCAAAAACTTCCCATCTCTTTTAGTCTTTGTTTTGGCCGAATATTCAAGGGTAGTTTCACTTTGATTTTTCAGTTTTGAAAGATAAGCTCTTTGGGACTTTGGAAGCGATAGATTTAAGACTTATATCTCTCTAGCAATCAAAGGTTGGTAAGTTAAAGGGTAAGGATTTTTGTTGATTTATCATTCTTTTGAAAAGACTAAGGTTTTAGGATTAAAGTATTGTGGTTTGGCCGAATGGCCTTTTATTAATAATTTTTAGTATTGGCGATTGTAGGACAAAGTGATCTAGTGCGATAGAACGGATCTTCGGACGTTAGTTTGCTTTGGTGAAAGGTGTGTAACTTATACTAAATATCTAATTGATTAATAGCTATATTAATATAAACGTGTTTATGATGAAATATAAAACGATTATGGCTTTGGTACTATTCAATGGTACGATGAATTGAGGTACGTTATTCCTTCAGACTATATATATTTTTAATATGAAACATATTCGACAATTGATTATGATTTTGGGATTATGATTCAAAGGCATGATATTTATATCATAAATAATGTTATATGCATAATACGAAAAGTGTTCGATTTCGATATGATTATGGGATATATGGCATGAAAATGATGTAATATGTTAATGCATGGGCATATGGGCAATATTGAAAGGGGAAGTATTCCTGGTTTTACCACATTATCCGGTGACTTGGTCACGATATTATGAATCCGGTGACTCACACGATATTATGAATCCGGTGACTCATTCACAATTATTTGGTGGCTATGCCACGATTATAAGGCGATGTGCTAGTTGGATCGCAAAGAATCGCTTTCTTGATGGTGTGTAGCGGATGGAGGGTCGATTTAGTAATCCCCACGGTGTGATTGGTTGGTACGGGTGGTGTGTAGCGGATGGATATCTAAGTTGGGTTCGGGATTGCATTTCATTTCATATGTACATGTGATTATGTGATTTGCTATTTTATGGGCTTATGGTTAAATGTGATTTTAATGGGCTTTATTGCTATGATCGATTGGGTTTTTAGTGTAATGTTACACATTGAGTCTGTTGACTCACCCCTCGTGGGATATCTTTTCAGGTGATGCATAAAGCTTGGACCGGGTTGGGAGTGGATACGAGGTGGCCCATGCAGAAGTTATTTTCTTATTATATATATTTAATATTTTTAGAATTTGCGAATATTTGGTTATTGTAATAAAGGCCAATTAAAGTATTTATGGACTTTTATTATGTTTTAAATTAGATTGTCGGTTACATTACTATTTGAAAATATTTTATTTTAAACATCTTAATTTTATTTAGAACTTTAATTACACAATGTTTTAGTAAGGACAAATTAAATTTTTATGTTTTCACTTTAAGCCAAAATATTTATCTAACGTTTTCCGTAGTGGCATTCTAAATTCGGCCGTGGTGTTTGGGCCGGGTTTGGGGTGTTACAATTTGGTATCAGAGCCTAGGTTCAAAACTCGGCTTTGAGGGTTTTTGGTTCAAAAAAAAAAAACATTTTTAAGATAGGCTTTTCAAAGCTTTGGGCTTTCATAAATTTTTTTAGGTTTATTCGGCATGGCACTGTATCTCCGAATTCAAGTCCACTGTAAGTACCTCTAATCGTTGTGTGAATTATTTTATGATTGGTAAGTGGGTATGATGGGAACGTAGATTAGTATATCAAGTTATTGAACTTTAGGATTAGTTTACGCCAACAAAGAATTGCATAAAACTTTAAATGCCTAATCAAACAAACTCAATGACTAAGTCGCCGAGTTAAGGTGTGGCAAATCAAGTTGTGCGCATGTCTAAGAGTGGATTCGATGAAGAGCTTGGTATTTAAGCGGTCCTAGCGACTCACCTCCTCTTCACTCGAATCCTACCTGTGCGTAGTAACGGTTCACCCTAACCAAGAGGACCTATTCACTGCTAAACCCGATAACTAAAACCCGAAAGGACTAGCCATACTATTTTATAAAGATCTTAGTTTTAAATTTACCAAATTACCCTCCGATTTATAAAATCCTTTTTAGACTTGAGAATTTTCCAAACACACTCGATTTACAAAAATTACTAAGATACCACTGACGATAAAACTACGAAAAATGCCTTTGATTTCTAAAATTACCATATTACCCTCGATTTCAACAAAATTCTTTTACTTTGCAAAAGTATTCAAATTTTTGTATTTCAAAATAATACCCTTCATTGCCTTGTTTGATATAGAGCTAGTGAGATGTATGAAACCTTGGACATAAACTTAGAGATTGTGCCTAGGAAGTATGATAGTTTTATTAAGATCGAGTCTTGTGAAGAGCGTAGTGTGGCGAGATAGGATGTACTGATCATTAGTTAGTTGGAAATTTCGAGGACGAAATTTTTTTTTTTAGGAGGGTAGAATTGTAACATCTAGAATTTGGGCCTAGAAGGATTGGGCCAGCTGGACCTTGGGCTTTAGAAAAAAAAAATATTAGAGTATTATTTTTTTTTTATTTGTGTTGGCTCGAGTATGAATTTTTGTGTGTTAGCATAGTCTTGTGAAAGCTTGATTTTATTTAGGAAGTTAGAATAAATTTTAGTATGGTTTATTTAATGAAGCAGGATTAAGTGAGCTTGGCACTTAAGTTAATTAAGTGTTCATTTAAAGCATAAGAGGAGTAAGTGGCAAGTTGGTTAAGGAGCTTGAAAGGTGGCTTGAGGTTAGAGGTTCGAGTAGCATGTTTAGCATTTTGAAGGTTTATTTTTGAATCCTTGCATTTATGGACTGGTCAACCTATGTTTATGATAGGTTGGACCTTAAGTTTTAGTAAGTTGAATTTTGGAAAAGGAAAGCATGAAATATGGGATAAGAATCTTGAAGTTATGGAATATGGAGGAGGTTATGGAAGGTTATCTTAAGGTAATGGTAAGATGGGGGGACATAAGGCTTGGCTTGTGGGAAATGTTTTGGAAACAATTCCTATGCTTTTAGTGGATGAATGTGGACGGTATGGGTGTCTAGGAGGGTGGCGAATTTTTGTAAGTAGTTTGGGGGATATTTGGCCAACTTTGGCATTTAGGCACCAATTGGCATATTTTCTTTCCCTCTCCTAGCAAATTCCTCTTTGGCCGAATGCACCTAGGCATTTTTGTGCAAGATTGTTTTGGATTTTTAGCCTCATTTTTTTTGGTTTGAAACAAATACCATTTCTTTTTCTCTCATCATTCTTTTGACACAAAACTACCTTTTTACTTTGTGCATTTTCTTTTGGGCAAACAAGGTGTGGCGAATCTCATCTCTCCCATCTCTCTCTTTTCTTCCTTTGATTTGTGCTCAAACACAATTCTATTTTCTTTCATTAGGCCGAACCTCTTTCTTCCCCAAATCCTCTTTTCTTTTCTTTCTTCCATTATTGATTAAACCAAACCCCATCCCATCATTTTTACTCTCTTTACTATTTACATATTCCTTCATTTTTATGCACATATTTTCTCCTCTCATAACTATATAGCCAAACTTCCCATCTCTTTTAGTCTTTATTTTGGCCGAATATTCAAGGGTAGTTTCACTTTGATTTTTCGGTTTTGAAAGATAAGCTCTTTGGGACTTTGGAAGCGATAGATTTAAGACTTATATCTCTCTAGCAATCAAAGGTTGGTAAGTTAAAGGGTAAGGATTTTTGTTGATTTATCATTCTTTTGAAAAGACTAAGGTTTTAGGATTAAAGTATTGTGGTTTGGCCGAATGGCCTTTGTTAATAATTTTTAGTATTGGCCGATTGTAGGACAAAGTGATCTAGTGCTATAGATCGGATCTTCGGACGTTAGTTTGCTTTGGTGAAAGGTGTGTAACTTATACTAAATATCTAATTGATTAATAGCTATATTAATATAAACGTGTTTATGATGAAATATAAAACGATTATGGCTTTGGTACTATTCAATGGTACGATGAATTGAGGTACGTTATTCCTTCGTACTATATATGTTTTTAATATGAAACATATTCGACAATTGATTATGATTTTGGGATTATGATTCAAAGGCATGATATTTATATCATAAATAATGTTATATGCATAATACGAAAAGTGTTCGATTCCGATATGATTATGGGATATATGGCATGAAAATGATGTAATATGTTAATGCATGGGCATATGGGCAATATTGAAAGGGGAAGTATTCCGGTGGTTTTACCACATTATCCAGATGACTTCGGTCACGATATTATGAATCGGTGACTCTGTCACGATATTATGAATCCGTGACTCTGTCACAATTATTTGGTGGCTATGCCACGATTATAAGAAGCGATGTGCTAGTTGGATGATCGCAGCAATCGCTTTCGATGGTGTGTAGCGGATGGAGGGTCGATTTAGTAATCCCCACGTGATTGGTTGGTACGGGTGGTGTGTAGCGGATGGATATCTAAGTTGGGTTCGGGATTGCATTTCATTTTATATGTACATGTGATTATGTGATTTGCTATTTTATGGGCTTATGGTTAAATGTGATTTTAATGGGCTTTATTGCTATGATCGATTGGGTTTTTAGTGTAATGTTACACATTGAGTCTGTTGACTCACCCCTCGTGGGATATCTTTTCAGGTGATGCATAAAGCTTGGACCGGGTTGGGAGTGGATACGAGGTGGCCCATGCAGAAGTTATTTTCTTATTATATATATATTTAATATTTTCAGAATTTGCGAATATTTGGTTATTGTAATAAAGGCCAATTAAAGTATTTATGGACTTTTATTATGTTTTAAATTAGATTGTCGGTTACATTACTATTTGAAAATATTTTATTTTAAACATCTTAATTTTATTTAGAACTTTAATTACACAATGTTTTAGTAAGGACAAATTAAATTTTTATGTTTTCACTTTAAGCCAAAATATTTATCTAACGTTTTCCGTAGTGGCATTCTAAATTCGGCCGTGGTGTTTGGGCCGGGTTTGGGGTGTTACAAACTAGGTGTAGGTGATGACAACAATGGAAGAAAGGAAAAAAATTAAAATTAAAGAGAAGGAGTATAACATCCTGAAATTCAGTAATTTATGTTTTATGTTATATCATGCGATAGGTTAGTTTAAAATGTTAATTGTGTGTGTTTAGGGGTCCTAAAAAGGATTTGGGTTGAATTGGGCCTTAGCAAAATTTTTATGTTTAAGCACTTTAAGGAGAGAAGGTAAGTGACATCAATGCTTGTGGAAATAAGTGAGTAATTTGCTAGCATAAGTGAGCATATGGTAAGGAGGTTGTGGCGTCAAGTGAAGAGCATCAAGGGAAGAGGTTCAAATCCCACCTAGTGTAAAATTTTGATTACTTTTTTTTTTTTGTGTTTTCCATCCAAAGTGTCGGCCAAGGCTTTATTTAAGGCAAGGAAGACTTTTTAATTATGGAAAGATGGCTAAGGAAATAAAGGTAAGGATGAAGGTCAGGAAAGATATGAAAGAAAAGGAAAGAGAAGGGAACATGTTGGCCTATAGTGTGGAAAATGTTTTGGAAAGAGTTTTTGGTTAACACTTATCCTTTTGGCAAAGGTAACACACGGTTTTGTAGGGTAAAGGGGGGTGCCGAAATTCTTTAGGCATTTGGTAAATTTTTGGTGCTTGAAAGGTTGTTTTCTTCTTAGCATATTAGTGTCTTCTTTTTCAATTTTCTTTTCCCTCACTTGTCGAAACTCTAAAGCCAACATTATGCACCATTTTTCTTTGTTTTGGCCCGAAACACTCAAGCAAATTGTTAATTTTCTTCTCTTTGTGTTGTTTTGCCGAGTCACTAAATCCATGTAGTTCATTTTCTTTTGGTGATAGTTGAAACACCCTAATACCTCTTTCTCCATCATCACTTTTCTTTTTCACCCTTTCTTCAATCTATTTCCTTTTCTCTTATACCGACATTTCTCTGTGGCCGAAACTCTTTGGTCCCTTTCTCTCCACTAATCGAATCTTGATCATCCTCTTCTCCATCTTACAAATTGGACTTTTCTTTCTTGATTAAATCGGGTAAGTGTTTTTATTCAAATCTTTTCATTCTTTTTCTCCTTAGCCGAATGAGTGTCCCTCATTATTTGGTTGTTTCATATTGTTTCTAAACCGAAATGGTGTTTTCCATACTCCCTCATATATTAATCATTATCTTTTTGTAGTGTAATGGTGGGAAGGCTGAATCTATTACCTTTGACTCATCCGTAGCCATAAGTACAATTAGTGGGAATCGGTTTTATAATCATTAAGGTAAAGGATTCGTCATGGTTCATTTTGATCTTTTTCGTTGAACGGTTAGTTTGCTAAACAGAATAGTAGTTGTGACTAATCGTTTATTTTTAGGGGCTAAATCGCTCGATCTATCCACCTGTTGATCATACAGAAAAAGTGGTAAGCCGAACCTTTTTCCTTAGACAATCATTTTATATCATCGTAATATCATTTTTGATTACGACTTTATTCCAATGGAGGCAAGTGGAACCAATTTGAAAGGAAAAGTGATTGGAGAACACAAAAGGAGTGGATTTGCGATTCCTACTCCTAAGTTTAAGCGTAGAGCGGTATCGGTGGTTTGGGATTTCCCACCGGGTTGCGGTCCATCATCTGGTGAGAATAGGAAAATCGTGGTCGTTCACGATTATGAGAGTAAGTATTTTAGATCGTTGATTTAGATTTGGATTAAGAAAAACCTCTTATGTTAGTTAATCGAGTATTATGTTGTCATCGGTGCTGATGATCAAGAGGGTTTAATACTAATCGTAATCAGGTGTGTAATCTCACACCGAAATCCTATAGATTTATGATTCGAGATCACGTTGAAAAATAGGTCGTTATTATCTATATGACTAAAAATCGTAATATGGCATAAATCAAGAAAATTGCTTAAACATTATTTCTATAAATTTGTCGAAATCAGTACTAAAATTGTTAAAATCACGAGAATGCCCCTATGGGCCGATTTACTAAAATGCCCCTATGGGCCGAATTGCTAGAATGCTTTAGTGGGCCGAATTAAAAAGTTGTATAATTGGCCGATTTATCGTAATAAATCTTTGGATTAATGATTGTTGTTTATATTTGTTGATATTATGATTTATTATGTATGTTGCATTTACATAATTTGCATGGGATGGGAAAAATGTTGAAGAGAAGTGTAGCCCGGTGGCATTGCCAAAAAAATGTTTGTTATTATGTTTCATTATGATTTCGGTGGCTTGGACACAATAAAGATATATTATAAATGGCAATTTGCCTGCGATTGGTGTGATTGGCAGGTTGGGTTGACTTGATCCCCACAGGTGTGATTGGATGGTACGGGTTTGTGTTGGTTGGATGGGTTGGGTTGCATACATTTATTTCATTTAATATTGTTATGTTAATGGGCTTAGGCCCAAGATTATGCTATACGGGTTCAGGCCCAGTGGACATCGGTAAGGAGGTTATACACTGAGTTCTAGTAACTCACCCCTTCTTTTTAATCCTTGCAGGTAATGCTCAATGATATGGACTTGGGCCATGGATGACTCGGTAGAGGCCATACCTCAGAAACGGTTTTTATTGAACTTTAGATTTCTATTTCCGTTCACTTTATTACATTTACTATTTGTTTTTTTTAAGTTGTAATAAGGTCTCTGGAATATTTTATTTTTGCATTATGTTTGACGTATTTATTATGTTGCTTGAATTATTTTAAATGGGGATTTTCTAAAAGCATAACCAACGGTTTTCCAAAATTGATTAACAAATGGATTTCATAACAAACTTTTACAAATATTTTAACTTGGAAATTTTCTCTCAAATTATCAATGATATTTTCAAAAGTCACGGTTTTATAAGATCACTAGTTCAATTATCGATTTATCAACCTTCGAGGTTAGTAGTATTTTATCAAATATTTTAAACCAAACTTGTTTTCTTGATTATAACAAAATAATACCTATTTTAGTTCGAACAAAAAGGATTTAACACGTTTTTCTCATGTGACATGTCAGATCCAGTCATAACGCATAGGCCGGGTTTGGGGTGTTACAAGGAGAGGGGGGAGAGGAACAGCTAGGGAAATGAGAAGGAGAATTAAAGGCTGATTATTAGTGAAATTTTAATATTTATACCTAATTTAACTAGGCTTGGGTGGCCCACACATTAAAACAAGGGGTTTTTGTAAAAAGAAAATTAAATTATTTGCATGGGAATGGAATTGAAGTTAGGATTCTTGATATAATTTTAAAATATTTATTTGACTAGGGTTTAAGGCAAAATTTGCAAAATAATAAAAATGGTGAGAGGGAAGGGATTTGAACTTGGGTTTCAAGGAACATTTCACTAACACTTAACCAATAAACTAGTACCTCATTTATCTCCTAAAATGCATAGATAAATTTCAAAAATTAAGGCATGACCACTCTCTCTCGATTCACAAACTCGATTCTACTAACCCCTAATTTTTGGGATGTTACACCCATTCTCTGTGAGGTACCCTGAAAAATCATCTGATAAATATTCCCCACCTCGATTAGACCAAGTGCCTATATATGTAAACCTAGTTGTTTCTCCACTTTCATATGAAACTGTTTGAATTTATTAAAGGTTCACTCTTACGGTGCATTGGGTACACATACCCATATCTAGAATAATCATCAATAAAGGTTACATAATACTCATAACCACCTTTCACACTAACGCTCATGAGGCCACATATATCAATGTGCACAAGTTCTAAGGGTTTCACGACCCTCGTTCCTTTTGCATTAGAAGATCGCTTAGTCATCTTACCTTCCAAGCAAGATTCAAGTTGTAGAAGATCAAATTCTTTAAGTGAACTTAAAGAGTCATGTTTCACAAATCTGGGGATTCTTGTTTTGGTTAATATGACCAAGTGTCAAATGCCAAAGCTACTTCTCAATAGAGTGAGAAGCTTTAAGTCTTTTATTCAAAATTTTAGTCAATGGAGATTATTTAACATCTATCCATTATAGATAAGTTTGCAATTTCTACATATTGTTATAATATTATTAAAAGCCACGATCAAACTGTCTTTATATAAACATCCAACAGAAATCAAGTTTCTTTTGAAACTTGGTAAATATAAAACATATTTCAAAATAATCTTCCTAAAATTATCAAAATAGATATGTACATCTCCCACTGCTTCAACTACCACAATTGTCCTGTTTCTAGTCCGCAATGATACTCTTATCTCTAAACGAGCTTTTATCATAAAGAGTTTCATACATTTGCCTTTGGTGGCCAGGTATTCCTTCCACTCTTTACAGTTTGCCTTGAAGTGTTCTTTTTTACTACAGAAGAAGTATTTACACTAAGATAAGTCTTTAGGCTTCCTATTTCTCTTCTTTTCCACTTATTTTGGCTGAAAAACCTACCTTGCTTCTTTTAGCATGTTTTCCTTTCCCTTTTAAGGAAGAAGTGATAGTTATGTTTTCTTCTGCTCTTTAGATCGATTGATTGTCATTCAACACTAACTCATAGGACTGTAACTCCTTCATGAGTTGTGTAAGCATCAAAGCCTTGTTTCTAAGGTTATATATGGCCCGAAAGTCGGCAAAATCCTTGGATAAGCTCTTGAACACCATCTAAATCTGAGTTTTCTGGTCTAAATTCGCCTCATTATCCGTAGCCCCAGTAAAGTATCCCATAAGAGTAATCATATGGTCTTTGACTGGAATGCTAGGCTTTTGCTAGGCATTCATTAGTAATAGTTGACTATCGAGCCAAGGCAACTTTACCTTCGAACATGTCATCTAGTTTTTTCTAGAATCACTTTGGTAGTCTTACAAATCTCCAGTTTCTTACAAAGAGTGTTGTTAATGCTTGCTAGCATATAGTAACGAGTTATCTTGTAACGCCCCAAAATCCCAAAACTCTAAATTCTGTGCACTGAAGTTGGTATGTATAAGTAGCACTTAGAATACTAATTTTAAGGTATTACTAGGGTTATTTGAAATCTTAGGGATGGGAAAGACCATAGGGAAAAATTTAATTTCTGCCTTAGTAGGACCCTAGTCTCAGGTATTAGGCCTCTTAAACAGATTAAGGGGAAAATAGGACCCAATTGGGCCTGTGGTTCAATGGCAAGGTGGCGCCATTTGGGGAGTTATAAGGCGGTGTTACTGTCAGGTGAAGAGGTCCAAGGTTCGAGGCTTAAGATTGGTGAATTTAGGGGCTTTATTTTTTGCACATGGAAGGAAGGTAGTGGCGCTAGAGTGAACTCTAGAAAGGAGTGTTCAAGAGAGAAATTTAAGGTAAAGATAATAGAGAAAATATAGGGGATTGAGGTGTGGATGTGTTGGTACCGAATGGGACTTTGGGGGGAAGTAGTTTCAGCTTTTGGCTATAAAAGGGGGGTGCCGAATTCCTTTGAAAGGTTCCTTGGGTTTTCCATTACTCTTCTTTTCTCCCCCTCATTTTATTTCTTCAGTTGCTGAATTCTTCCATTGCCGAAAAATCATCATTCCTTTTTGCCGAAATCCCTATTGGTGTTGCGTTCTTCTTCTTTCTCTGAAAGCCGAATACTCCCTTATAATCGTATGGCCCTATCTTTTTTCCAATTCCTTGTTGTTTTTCCTCCAACACAAATCGGTTGTTGTTATCTACTCTTAATCAAGTTTTAAAAGCTGGATCTCGTTCAGTAGCTATCTAGGCTGCAAGATCAAAGGTTGGATTTGGTAAGTACTTAGTCAACCTCTTTTAGTGTGTTTTGATAAAAGCCGGAGGGCTATCTAACTCTTTCTTTTCGTTAACCTTGTATTAACAAGGGTAGGGTTCAAAGATCGCAAGCATGGTAAGGATCGTTAGCAAGTGGTAAGTGTACTCGTCTCAATTATGGATTAGAAAATGGCCGAATTTAAGTGTGGCTTATAGAGGTGACTTGTGTGGAATATGAGTCACTTGATTTTTGATATTATATGTGTGGGTGCAGATCTAGGGGATATTCGTGAATAGAAGCTAAGGAAGGGCTACTAGAACTGGTGGCACACGGTAAGGTTATGGTAAGGCTTCAGTTTTTGGGGTAAATATTGTGGTTAAGTGTGTGATTGATTGGAGATTGGTATTGCTTGTAGGTTCAAGGCTGGGGATAGTGTATCGCGTCATATTAACCAGGTGTGTACATACACTTCACACACGACAAATCGGCAAAAGCTGAAATCCCGAAAAACGGAATGCCAAAAAGTCAAAAAGCCAAAAAGTTGGGCCGGCAACCACACGAGCGTGCGAACATTCGTGTGGGAATACTGATACGACTACTAGGGCCAAGAGAGCGATCTCATGGTCTTGGGCCACTGTTTGGCCGATTGGGCCAGACGGGGCTAAATGGGCCTGCCGAGCTCGTGGGCCCAAATTGGCAAGAGTTGATATGTGAAATTGAATGATGGATTGATGTGGATGGTTGTATGATTTGATTATGATCGGACCTAATGGTCTACATAAACATGATTGGGCTTAATGGGCTATATGGACATGATTGGGCTTAGTGGGCCTTATGGGATTTTAGAAATGCATGCTAGGGTTTTAATGGACTCTAGGCCTAGTTCTGATAAATTCTTAAATAGCATAAAACTTAATTTAATAATCAAACATGTCTGTGGACAAGTTGCTAGGTTAGAGTGTGGCAATGTACATATGCATGTCTAGGATTGGATCTAGGGAGAGCTTGGTACTTAGGCGGTCCTAGTGACCCACCTCCTCTTCTCTGGGATCCTACCTGGTGCATAATGTCTGTTCACTTTAGCCGTAAGGAATTGTTTATGGGCCAAAGTTCATAACTAAAACCCGAGATGAAAGAAATTATGAAAATACCCCTGTAGGGTAGAATTACGAAAACACCCTGTAGTGTAGATTTACAAAAATACCCATTGGTAGTGAAATGACTAAAATACCCCTAGGTGCTTAATGTGTGAAAATGTGTATGTTGCATTCATGAGATATATGTTGCACTTGGGTGGGCTTGATCAGAGGAAGATATGTGAGGATCGCATAGTCACTTGACGACCGTGGATCCACCGGTAGCTTTAATCCCATTATATGCTTAGCAGCCTTGCTGCAATGTTCAAGTAGTGCCGCTGTTGGTGCTACCTTTGGAGTGTAGGAATGGGTGGGTTGATATATATATCCCCACAGGAGTGTAGGGTTGGAAGGGAAATAGAGTGCAGGGTTGGATTTGGAATGGGAGCATTGTATTAGTCTGATACTGATGTGATATGAGGTCATTGTGGGCTAAAGCCCAAGACCACCGATTTTGATAGGGCTTAGGCCCAATGTGATAACCACATGTTGGTTGGATTACCAAGGGTCGTACACACTGAGTTTTGAAAGTCACACCCTTTTATTTAATGTTTCAGGTGACTCTCAGTAGATGGCCCGACGTGGAAGAGGACTCGGAGGTGGCCACACTGCAAGCTACTTAGAAGTTTTTAATTAGTTTCGAATGACTTTATTTTAATTACTTTATTTTCATTGGGATGTAATAAGGCCTTGTATCTCTAATTTGACTTTACATTTGGGTTTTATTATTGTTTCAACTGCCTAATTATTAAACTAAAATAAATTTATAAAGTTTAACATGGTTTTTGAAATAATTATAACATATGGGCGTTTTCTTAAAACATGGGATTTCGTCATAACTTAACAAGTTGCAATGATTTTGGGTTTCTAAATCTTAAATTTAAGTTTTTAACAAATGCAAATTTCCTACTGAACATAAATTAAACTAAAAAAAGTCATTTTGGAATTATCCCTTCGATGTGATATCACCGAATTCGGCCATAACGTCTGGGCCGGGTCTGGGGGTTTTACATATCTCATCAGACTCCTCTTAGCGTTTTCTTATCTCAACTTGAGTGGCCGGAGGGCTCTTGTTATCAATAATTGTTTTAATTTTCTCACATCTTAGGAAAATCATTAGGTTCCTTTTCCATTCTTTATAGTTATTTTTGTTTATTTTTGTAATAGTCTGGTTTAGACCCTAGTCGAAAAAGTGTTTTCCGGGACCATAAATCCAATTCAAAAAAATATTTTAATATTATTTTCTGTGCTTATAGTATCCAAATTGATATGTATGAAATTTCTGTGATTTAATTTATCCATTTGTATGCTTAATTTGGTAAAAGGATTTAATCACATAAAATGTAAAAGTGGTATATTAATTGTTAAAGTGTTAAATTGTCTTGTTCTTTTAATGTGGAGTCCTTATGATGTAATTGGACCCTTAGATTGATGAATAGACAAAGATGGACATATGTTAGTGGATTTTTAATGTTAATTAAAAAGGTTAGTTTAGTAAAAGAATAAATAATGCTTAATTAAATAAAACAAACAAAAGAAATGGGCCATTATCATCTTCTTATGACCGAATATTGAAAGAAAAAGAAAGAAGAAAAGCTTTAAGGGTTCGGTTATGTTCAAGTAAAATTAAGGTATGAGTTTTGTTAGGTTTTTGATAATTTCTACGTTTTTGTGATCGTTGCTTCGAGCACTACAAAGCCCATGTTTTAATTTTTGAATTTGATGATGATTTTTTTGTTTTTTCCATTGATAATAGCTTGTGATTTTTTTGTTTCATGATAGAAAATAAAAGATATGTGATAGATTATAATGTTTTGTCTTTGGATTTTTGATGAATTTGAGTAATTTGGGTTAAATTGTGAAAATAATATTTTTAGGGACTAAAATGTGAAATAAATGAAATGTATGGACTTGTATGAGCATGAGGAAGATTTGGCCTAAGCATGAAATAGTGAAATTATGTGTATTTTGTGTTTTGTGAAATGACTAAATTGTGAAAATGTAAATTTTAGGGGCTTAAGTGTAAAAAGGCCTAAATATGTGTTTGTGGATTAAATTTAATGAATGTGTGATTAAATTAGTTAAATTTGAATTTATTCAGATCAAGAATGAAAGAAATCGGAGTTAGATCGGGGGAAGTCGAAAGTAGTCGAGTAGTCGATTTCATCCGTCAATACCTGAGGTAAGTTCATAAGTAAATAATGTTGTTAAATTCTGTTGTTTTTAAATTAATAGTGTCAAATTGAATTGTTGTTTGTGTAAATTAATATGCTGAAATGACTTGAGCATGGGAGCAATATTTACAAGCATGAAATGTTCGAGATACGACGTTAGAAAGCCCCGTACGAACCTTAGGAATAGTTAGGATACATATGTCATGACATAGGATTTCGATATGTGTTTTCGTGTAAGACCACGTCTGGGACGTTGGCATCGACTTGTGTTTACGTGTAAGACCATGCCTAGGACATTGGCATCGTATTTGATTCGTGTAAGACCCTGTCTGGGATAGTGGCATCGATATATGATTACATGTAAGACCACGTCTGGGACATTGGCATTGTATGAGCCTTCCGACTATCCTTATTAATTCTGAATGGTTCAACAGGCATTATCGAGATGAGATCAGATATGAAAATGAACTAAATGATTCATGTATGTGCTTTGTGGTATGTATATGTAAACAAGGTAAGTATATATTTATAATGGATTCATGAATTGAACATGGTAAAAGATGAATCTATATGTGCTTATGAATATATGTGAGTTTAAAAGTTGATGTTATATTGCTATTGTAAATGTGTTAATATTTGAGTTGTAAACATATTAAATGTATAATTGGTTAATAATTATTTGATTTTGACTATTTGATTTAAATGCAAATGTTTATTTGTTCATTATTTACTTATGACTTACTAAGCTATGAAAGCTTACTTTGTGTGTGTGATTGTTTGATTGTTTTATTTTTAGATTATTAAAGCTACGAGAAGTTGGGGATCATCGAGGATCATCACCACACTATCGAATTATATTTTGGTACTTTTTGAGAATGTATATGTTAAAGTATGGCATGAATAGTCTAGAGAATTTATGATATGGTTTGTGATGTGTAAAAAAAAAATAGCCATGTGAAATGGCTAGTTAATGGATGTGTTTATGATGAGTAGTTCAAGCTATAAGATGCATGATTTTGTATGGTTTTATGTGCATAATGTTAGACTAATATAATGGTACATAAATAGGTAAATTCATGGTTGATTTAGATATTTAATTGATTAGGGATTGCTGTAAATTGAAATGGTTTAAATAAAGTATTAGTTATATGTTTTGAAAGAAACTTGATGCTTTGAATTAGTATAATTGAGTAAGAATTGTATATGCAAATGTATGATGTGATTGAGGTTCAAATTTTGCATGTTTTGGTATGTTTGAAATGCTTTTGGAGTATGAATTTAGGATGGTTTGATGCTTGTAGGTGTGACCCAAAGTGTGGGTGGCAAATTAGTCTTGCAAATGGCCTATATTTGTCGACACGGATGAGCACACGGGCGTGTGGCTCGACCGTGTCTCTTAAGTTTGCAAATTGAACCAAGTCAGACTCGTACACGGGCTGGTCTCACGGGCATGTGACTGGCCGTGTGAAATAAGTCAATGTCGACCATGGTTTAAGCACACGGGCGTGTCTTCAGTCATGTGGACAAGTCAGTATGTATGCCCTATTTTGACACGGCTTGGACACACGGGTGTGTCTGAGGCCATGTGAAGCACACGACCTACCCACACAGGCGTGTGACCTCTGTAACTTTGAAAAATTTTAAGTTTTGGGAAAATTTTGTATGAGCTCGGTTTAGTCTCGACCTCTTTCTAATGCATGTTTAAGGTCTCGTATACCTATTTAAGGGACTCTATGAATATGAATTGTTATATTAAGATGTGAAATGTTTATAAATGTTTTGAAATGTTCGGTAATGCCTTATAACCCTATTCCAGCGATGGTTATGGGTTAGGGGTGTTACATTTTTGTTCTTAATGAGTATATTTAATAAGGGATTAGGTTCCAATTACTAACTAAAAATAAAACATTCATTCCTTAATATCTTTGTATTAAGAAAATATTTGAAAATAATTTGCAACATTATGATGCATTAAGATGATGCATGTGTCTAACATTAAACCTTGAAAACATTTGTAAGTTGTTGCAACGATAATTCCTACACCCATTGAATCAATCCACCGTGGTAAGTGACGCCAGGAGCTAGGAGGAAGATGTACCAGATGTGACAACGGGTACGTTCCTTGTTCTGGAATACCCTTTATTACTTTGCTTGTTATGAATTAGCTCATTCTTGTACTGCTGGTAAAGTGCCTGAAACCTTGCATGTGAATTTAGAGATTATGTCTAGGAAGTATGATAGTGTTATTAAGATCAGAGTGCGCAACATAAGCGTAGTGTGGTGAGCAGGAATGCAATTAGCCAAGTAATTTCGAGGACGAAATTATTTTTAAGGGGGGTAGAACTGTAACATCCTGGATTATAGCCTATGCATTAGTATGTCTTATCTGTTATGGATGTGATGTGTGCAATTTTAGAATCTTGGAAATGTAAGGAAATGTCTTGGAAATGTAAGGAAATGTCTTGTCTTGGAAATGTAAGGAAATGACTTGGAAATGTAAGGAAATGTCTTGTCTTGGAAATGTAAGGAAATGTCTTCTCTTGTGAATGTAAGGAAATGTCTTGGAAATGTGAGGAAATGCTTTAGAAATGATAAGTTTAAAGTATTAAAAGAGGGAAATAAAGCATGGTGGTCTTAAGAAAATATCTAGGGGAAATAAGACATAAGAACCAGCTTGGTAAAGTGGCTACAATGCGCTACTTAGAGCCCATACAAGTGACGCCCCATACAAGGGGTGAGAGCCTAGGTCCGAGCCACAAGGTAAACAGAAGGAGCTTTTATTTTTCAGCACTAGAAGAGGTAATGGACGGCAATAAGGCATTAAGGGAGGAGTTTAAATCCTTTTAAAATTTCAGCTAAATAAAGGGATAAATAATAGATTTACTTTAGATTATTTTCAAGAGATAAATGAGGATTATTTCTATTAATTTTAAATAAAGAGATAAGGATATGAGAGTGATGGCCAAGCAAGGGAGTCTTGGCCTAGTAATTTCGGCAATAGGAGGGAAAGAGAGGCCATTCTGTATTATTTTCTTTTCTTGAAAGTCTCTGCCGAATTCTCAAGCAAAAACTCCTCTATTCTCTTTTATTTTTGCCAAGCCGAAAACACCTTGTGTTCTAGCCGAATCCTCCATCTTTATTCTTCTTTCTCTTTTCTTTCTAAATCCATTCAAAAGCCGGAAGTAAGCCTTTTTAAGGCCATAGCTGATTATTCAAGAAAGCCGAAATCAAGTTCTTTCCAACTTATAGCCGAATATCTCAAGTGGCATCAAGAGGAAGTGCTGTCGACTTCCACAAATAGGGTAAGGGCCGATTATTGTCTTGATCATTCCTTTTCTTTATAGCCGAATGTTAGAAACTAACCTTAATAATCTTGGCCAAAACTTTGGGAAAAGGTTTCGGGATTTGCTAGTTGTCTATTTCAAGGGGAGTATCTTTCGGGATTCGTCCAAGTCAACTATTTCGGGATTTAAGGATCAAGGTAAGACAATAAAGTATTCGGCCTTAGGCCATTTTTATTGAGATTTAATGTTAGAAATTGATCTAACATGTGGCTATAGGGATTTCGACATACACCTAAGACAAGAGATCAATTCTGGGATTTAAGGTTTGAAAGGTAAGTACATATGTACATTCGGCCAAAGCCTAGTTCAGTATTTAGATTTGTTTCTGAAATGTTTAAAAGCCGAAAACTAACCAGGTTAATTGATTTGATGTTGGCCGATTGAAGGAAGGTATAGCACAAAGTTTTCAGGATTTGATTTATAGTGAAATCGGCACCAAGGTAAGAATTTGATTACAATAATCCTAATGGAATTTGGTTTTATGGCCGAATGGGTTTCCATTAAATTTCTAAGTATTGACCGAATGTAGGAGTTAAGGATCTAAAGCGATAGATCGGTTTTTCGGGTTTCAAGAAAGCGTTAATACCAGGTGTGTACCCTACACTATCTTTTAATACGATTTATGGCAATATTTAATATAAGTATGTATAAGAATGTGAACATGGCTAAGGTACCATATCATGGTACAAAGTACTCAGGTACGTTTCCTACTCTACTCCTACTAGGATTATGAATATATGTTATGACTCATATGTGAACAGAGATAAGAATGTGAAATTTGGCATGTTAATGCATAATATGTATGATATGGGGCATATGGGTTATTGAAAAAGGGAAGTGAATGTGGTGATCTAAGACCACGATATCTTGAATGTGGTGACTTCGGTCACATTATCTGAATGTGGTGATTTAAGACCACGATATCTGAATGTGGTGACTTCGGTCACAATTATTTAATCTGGTGGCTATGCCACGAATATTTATAAGGGCGATGAGCACGTCGACTGCAGCGACTGCCTTCGATGGTGTGTAGCGGATGGAGGGTTGACTTAGTAGTCCCCACAGTGTGCAGGTTGGTACGGGTGATGTGTAGCGGATGGCATATAGGTTTGGGTTCGGGTTGTATCACATTTTCCTATCTGATATATGAATATGTATGTGATATGATAATGAATGCCTGAGTTATTAAATTTTAGTGTTGGTTACACATTGAGTCTGTTGACCCACCCCGTTGTGGTAACATTTTTCAGGTGATGATCAGTAATGGACCGGGTCGGCAAGAGCTTAGTGGTGGCCATGCCCAGCAAGGAAATCATTATGTGGACTCTTTATTTTTTCTAAGTACTTTAAATTTAATTTTGGGTTTTTATTTGATGTAATAAGGCCATAGTGAACTATGTTATTTTCTGTTTTATTTACTATGTTACGAAATTTTAGTTATTAGAGATTAAGTCAATTTAATTTAAAATAAACTTTAAATATTTTGTCACTTGAAATTAAATGGGTTTCAATATAAAATAAATTTGTTTTCAACTCGAGCCCAACCCACCAGAAAACTATCTTCAAAACACATAGATTTCCAAAGTAATAAAAGAATTTTTAACTGGTTTACTTCGAGGAACATACCAGATCCGGTCCAGGCTCGTGGGCTAGGTATGGGGTGTTTCAATTTGGTATCAAAGCCCGTTTTAAACTCTCGGCCTTGGGTTTAAGGCCCAAAACGTTTTCAAATCGAGCCCAAGTAAGTTTATGAAAATATTTTTATTGGAAATAAGCAGGTTTTTCTGACATGGCACCTAAGTCTCTGACCCGCAGTCCACCAGGTAAGTACTTCTATCCATTTGTGTGATTTATAGTATGATGTGTAGAAGGGTAGAAATGGAATGGAATGTAGATTAGCATGA
Organism: Gossypium bickii; assembly: GCA_025503065.1. Taxonomy (NCBI): domain Eukaryota; kingdom Viridiplantae; phylum Streptophyta; class Magnoliopsida; order Malvales; family Malvaceae; genus Gossypium; species Gossypium bickii. The sequence continues at coordinate 24,069,186 of CP106714.1, read as the reverse complement.
TAAGTACTTGAACCCTAGGACTAGTTTTCCCTAACATTTACATAAGACTTAAGTGCCTAATTAAACAAACCTGTGGTTAAGTCGCCGAGTTAGGGTGTGGCAACCATGGTGCGCATGTCTAGGATTGGATCCGGAAGAGCCTGATACTTAAGCAGTCCTAGTGACTCACCTCCTCTTTGCAGGAACCCTACTTGGTGCGTAGCTACGGTTCACCCTAACCAAGAGGACTCAGTCACAGGCTAAACGCAATAACTAAAACCCAAAAGGGAACTAGCCGTATTTTTATAAAAACCCTAGTTTTAAAACTCTTAAAATGACCCTTTTAATTAGTGAGAACTATTTTTACAAAATTTTTCGAAAAATTTCTGATTTATAAAAATTACCTAAATACCCCTGATTGTGAAATTACAAAAATGCCCTTGGTTTATAAAATATCCGAACTACCTACAGTTTTAGCAAAATTTCCTTACTAATATAGCAAGTTCAAAAACCCTAATTTGCAAAATATCAAAATACCTTGATTTTGGAAAATTACGAAATTGCCCCTAACCTACAAATTACCAAAATGACCCTAATTTCCAAAATTTTTGCAACATCACCGTTTTGGAAAACAAATTCTCAAAAAGAACCCCCAAAGTTTTGCAAAATTTGAAATACCCCTGAATTATTAAACTTTACAAATTTACCCTGGTTTACTACCGAAATACCCTCTAGTCTCAAAACTACCGAAGTACCCTCGGATTTCAAAATTTCCAAAAATACCTCGAGAACGCAAAATTACCTAAATACCCTTGTTGACAAAATCACCAAGGAACCTTATTTTGAAAAATTACGAAAATACCCCTGAGATAGGAATAAGACAAGAGTGTCGAATAGTGAACGTGTGTGTTAGATGCTACTGAAGGAATGTCTGAATGAATGTGCTTCTCTGAATTAGGATAGAAAATTTAAACTTTGATTGATCGAAAGAACTACTTCTAAACTTCTTTCATAAAATTTCTTCATGATAATCGCTGAAACCGAGATTAATTCATAAAATTCCTTAATTAGATTAAAGCGCGAACGTAGACATGAGCTCTAGGGGACATGGACGTAACGTACGAGGACGCGGTAGAGGTAGAATGACCGTGTCGGAACCCGTTAGATCGGGTCAAGGATCTGAGAATGAGGTACCGCCACCACCATCACCTGCTTTGTTGATCTTTGAACAGCAGGATCGATCGAGACGACGCCATCGCGCAGTCGTGTCTTTGCGAGTTCTTGAATTGGTGGCTGGTTCAGGAGGAAATTCGGGAGCTCGAAAGTTGGTACCTGAGCGAATTCGTGCCAACGGAGCTGAGGTGTCCCGTGGTGTATCCGGTGTGGCACCCAGTACCGTTGAGTATTGGTTGGAGGCCACTGAACGAATTATGGATGAGCTTGATTTGACCCCTGAGGAGAAACTGAAAGGAATGGTGGCATCGCTACGCGATGAAGCGTACCAATGGTGGCTCACAGTTCGTGATGGTGCCACAGCTGAGGATCTGACCGGGAATATGTTAAGGCCGCATATCAGAAGAAGTATGTCGGCGCAAGGTATACTGATGAGCAAAGGAAGGCTTTTCTGGGACTAGTTCAAGGGAACAAGTCCGTAGCAGAGTATGAAGCTGAATTTTTAAGGTTAAGCCGGTAGCTCAAGGAGTAGTGGCAACGGAGCATGAGCGATGTGTCCGTTTTGAGGACGAACTAAGGGATGATCTAAGGTTGTTGATAGCTCCACATCAGGAGCGAGAATTTTCTACGTTAGTCGAGAAGGCAAAAGTAGCTGAGGGAATTAAGGACTCCGTGAGGCAGAACTCTGATCGGAGTAGGCCAAACAGAGGCTTTGGATCGTCAGGATCATCTGGGAATAAAAGGCCTAGAGTTGATGGGCCGCAAGGCCAGCAAGCTGCTATAGGAGGGCAGTATCGCACTTGTGACCAGTGTGGGAAGAAACACTTAGGAGAGTGTTAGAAAAAGACCGGAGGATGCTTTAAGTGTGGATCTAAGGATCATATGATTAAAGACTATCTGCAGGATCCGAATAGGGCTCGGACAGCAGGTCAAGGTTATGAGCAGACAGGCAGAGGTGGTCAACAGGCGACAAGGGGTCGTGGTCCGAACCATGGAGGGAATGGTTCCGGCCAAGGTAGTGGAACACCAAACAGAGGTGCCGAAGGTTCTGATGAGAGGCAACGAAGATTGGTTTATGCAGTTGGCCGTCGCGAGGAGGAAGATGTACCAGATGTGACAACGGGTACGTTCCTTGTTCTGGAATACCCTTTATTACTTTCCTTGTTATGAATTAGCTCATTCTTGTACTGCTGGTAAAGTGCCTGAAACCTTGCATGTGAATTTAAAGAATATGCCTAGGAAGTATGATAGTGTTATTAAGATCAGAGTGCGCAGCATAAGCGTAGTGTGGTGAGCAGGAATGTAGTTAGCCAAGTAATTTCGAGGACGAAATTATTCTTAAGGGGGGTAGAACTGTAATATCCTGGATTATAGCCTATGCATTAGTATGTCTTATGTGTTATGGATGTGATGTGTGCATTTTTAGAATCTTGGAAATGTAAGGAAATGTCTTGGAAATGTAAGGAAACGTCTTGGAAATGTAAGGAAATGTCTTGTGAAATGATAAGTTTAAAGTATTAAAAGAGGGAAATGAAGCAGGATGGTCTTAAAAAAATATCTAGGGGAAATAAGACATAAGAACCAGCTTGGTAAAGTGGCTACAATGCGCTACTTAGAGCCCATACAAGTGACGCCACATGCAAGGGGTGAGAGCCTAGGTTCGAGCCACAAGGTAAACAAAAAGAGCTTTTATTTTTCAGCACTAGAAGAGGTAATGGACGGCAATAAGGCATTAAGGGAGGAGTTTAAATCCTTTTAAAATTTCGGCTAAATAAAGGGATAAATAATGGATTTATTTTAGATTATTTTCAAGAGATAAATGAGGATTATTTCTATTAATTTTAAATAAAGAGATAAGGATATGAGAGTGATGGCCAAGCAAGGGAGTCTTGGCCTAGTAATTTCAGCAATAGGAGGAAAAGAGAGGCCATTCTGTATTATTTTCTTTTCTTGAAAGTCTCTACCAAATTCTCAAGCAAAAACTCCTCTCTTCTTTTTTATTTTTGCCAAGCCGAAAACACCTTGTGTTCTAGCCGAATCCTCCATCTTTATTCTTCTTTCTCTTTTCTTTCTAAATCCATTCAAAAGCCGGAAGTAAGCCTTTTTAAGGCCATAGTTGATTATTCGAGAAAGCCGAAATCAAGTTCTTTCCAACCTATAGCCGAATATCTCAAGTGGCATCAAGAGGAAGTGCTGTCGACTTCCACAAATAGGGTAAGGGCCGATTATTGTCTTGATCATTCCTTTTCTTTATAGCCGAATGTTAGAAACTAACCTTAATAATCTTGGCCAAAACTTTGGGAAAAGGTTTCGGGATTTTCTAGTTGTCGATTTCAAGGGGAGTATCTTTCGGGATTCGTCCAAGTCAACTATTTCGGGATTTAAGGATCAAGGTAAGACAATAAAGTATTCGGCCTTAGGCCATTTTTATTGAGATTTAATGTTAGAAATTGATCTAACATGTGGCTATAGGGATTTCGACATACACCTAAGACAAGAGATCAATTCCGGGATTTAAGGTTTGGAAGGTAAGTACATATGTACATTCGGCCAAAGCCTAGTTCAGTATTTAGATTTGTTTCTTAAATGTTTAAAAGCCAAAAACTAACCAGGTTAATTGATTTAATGTTGGCCGATTGAAGGAAGGTATAGCACAAAGTTTTCGGGATTTGATTTATAGTGAAATCGGCACCAAGGTAAGAATTTGATTACAATAATCCTAATGGAATTTGGTTTTATGGCCGAATGGGCTTCCATTAAATTTCTAAGTATTGACCGAATGTAGGAGTTAAGGATCTAAAGCGATAGATCGGTTTTTCGGGTTTTAGGAAAGCGTTAATACCAGGTGTGTACCCCACACAATCTTTTAATACAATTTATGGCAATATTTAATATAAGTATGTATAAGAATGTGAACATGGCTAAGGTACCATATTGTGGTACAAAGTACTCAGGTACGTTTCCTACTCCTACTAGGATTATGAATATATGTTATGACTCATATGTGAACAGAGATAAGAATGTGAGATTTGGCATGTTAATGCATAATATGTATGATATGGGGCATATGGGTTATTGAAAAAGGGGAAGTGAATATGGTGATCTAAGAACACGATATCTGAATGTGGTGACTTCGGTCACATTATCTGAATGTGGTGATTTAAGACCATGATATCTGAATGTGGTGACTTCGGTCACAATTATTTAATCTGGTGGCTATGCCACGAATATTTATAAGGGCGATGAGCACATCGACTGCAGCGACTGCCTTCGATGGTGTGTAGCGGATGGAGGGTTGACTTAGTAGTCCCCACGGTGTGCAGGTTGGTACGGGTGATGTGTAGCGGATGGCATATATGTTTGGGTTCGGGTTGCATCACATTTTCCTATCTGATATATGAATATGTATGTGATATGATAATGAATGCCTGAGTTATTAAATTTTAGTGTTGGTTACACATTGAGTCTGTTGACTCACCCCGTTGTTGGAACATTTTTCAGGTGATGATCAGTAATGGACCGGGTCGGCAGGAGCTTAGTGGTGGCCATTCCCAGCAAGGAAATCATTATGTGGACTCTTTATTTTTTCTAAGTACTTTAAATTTCATTTTGGGTTTTTATTTGATGTAATAAGGCCATAGTGAACTTTGTTATTTTCTGTTTTATTTACTATGTTACGAAATTTTAGTTATTAGAGATTAAATCAATTTAATTTAAAATAAACTTTAAATATTTTGTCACTTGAAATTAAATGGGTTTCAATATAAAATAAATTTGTTTTCAACTCGAGCCCAACCCACCAGCAAACTATCTTCAAAACACACAGATTTCCAAAGTAATAAATGAATTTTTAACCGGTTTACTTCGAAGAACATACCAGATCCGGTCCAGGCTCGTGGGCCGGGTATGGGGTGTTTCAGTGATCATGATGAACTATTAAGAACATGGATTTCAATACAATAAGTACATGGACCTAATTCCTTAGGCATTCACACATACTAATAATCGTGTAAATTTTGACCATCATACTAACTTAAGTAGAGCCTCGTGGGAAGTTACTTAACGAGACGATCTCGAGTGTATAACCATCAACCTAACACCTATTGCGTTATGCACCGCAAATGAGTCATCGCGAGCTAATCTCACCGAGTAACATTGTAACATCCCGAAATTGGGCCTAGTAGGATTGGGCCCAATGGGCCTTCAGCGTAGTAGCGTTTAAATTTTTTGAGAACAAGAGATCGGCTTAAATGCAAGTTGGACCTATTAGATAAGTGATTTTGAAAGGTTAAAGGGCTTCTATAAAGTCTCGGGATCAAAGTTTGGCTTTAGGGAAATTTTGGTTTTAGGCAAGAAAAACCCTGGGAGTTAGTAGGTAGGCTTTAAGAATAAAATGTGGAGAAAAATGACACAAGTAGAGTGTGTGGTGTAGTGGCAAAGTGACGCCACATAAGAGACAAGGGGGTGACGCCACAAGGAAGGAAGGAGGTCCAAGGTTCAAGTCTTAGCTCTTGCATTTTGGTTTTCTTTTTACATGGACCTTAGTATTTGGCTATAGATTTATATTTAGTTGCGCATGGTTTAAGACACAAGAGGAGCTTGTGGCCAAGTGGTTAGCGGCATGGATTATGTTGCAAGGGAGCCTGGGTTCGAATCTCATGAAAAGTAAGGGAGTATTTATTTTACGAATTGAACGGGAAGAGTTTGAGTTGGATTTAAACTTTGCTGACGGAAGGATCCCACATCGAAAAGATACAAAGAAGGAAGGTGAGAAGCTAGCTATATATATAGCATTCTATGATAGGAGGAAGGATACCTTGGAGGGCGTTTGGGCAAGAGTGGTCAAAGCGCAGATTTGCACCAGATTCCTATCAGGTGTGTAACTCTCTCTACTCTAGTTGTGGAGCGGCAAATGCCGAAGTGTCGGTCACGGCAATAGTAGCCACATGAGCGTGCAAGTGCACGTGTAGGGCTTTGACGCGATAGTTGAGGCCATTAGTAGTATTCTTGTGGGTTGAGGCTGCTTGGGCCACGATGGGCCAAAGTGGACCCAATGGGCCCGTAGGCCCAATTGAACAAAATGTATAATGGTGTAGTATATAGTGAACTAGACTAGGAGAATCTCTTACATGTGGCTAGATTTGTGCTAGATGGGCCACATAAGCTTGTGTATGCGGTAGGGGTTATGCGTTTTAACTTAAACGTATGTGGTAGCATGCTTGTGTGTGATTTGTATGTGTTTTGGGGGCTTCGGGAACCTTGGGATGTAGGTAAGAGCCATAGAAAAAAAAGTATTTGATTTTAAGCATTGAAAGGGGAGCTAAGGGAGCTAGGCCTTAAGAAAATTTGTGTGTGGGTTAGGATACAAGTACTGAGCTAGTAAAGTGGCAAGGGAGGCGCCACTTAGAGCACAGGGGAATGACGCCTCAGGGAGTGTGAAGGGGCCTAAGTTCGAGCAGCACAGGTAGCATTTTGAGCTTTTATTTTTTGGCAAGGAGGTGCACTGGTGAACGGCACAAGGACTCTGAATGGATGAGTGAAAGATCAAGTCAAATTCATTTGAATTTCAGCTAAGAAGGGAAGATAGGTGTTGACTCATTCAAATTCATTTGAATGAGAGCTGAAGAGAAGAATTAGGAGAAAAATGTGGGATTTGAGAAGAGAGGGAGGTTTGGCCGGCCAAGGGACTTCTATGATGGCAATTTCAGTCATGGAGGTAGGGGGGAGGAGCCGAAATTGCTTAAGGGGTTTAGGTGCATTTCAGGTTTCTTTTCTTTCCCTAGTGCTGTGCCGAAAGTAGTAGCCAGAAGACTTTCAAAGCTTATTTGCATTAGCCGAACTTGAGAAGACCATTGAGGTCACTTTCTGCTTCTTTTTCATCTTCTCTTTGTTCTGCATAAGACCGAACCCATCTCCTTCCCTTCTCTTCTCTTTTAACTTGCTAAAGTCGAAACCTCTCTCTCAAGCTCACTATTGCCGCAACTCTTTAAGCCTCACACTCTCCCTCTCCATTCTTTTGTTAAGAGCCGAACTTACCTAGTAGCTAAAATCCCCTAAGCCGAATCTTAATTGGAGCCTCATCATCATTCTCTTCTTCTTATCACCATTCTTTCTTCCTCTTTCTCACCAAAGCCGAACCACACCATCATTCTCTTCTTCTTCTCACGATTTCTTTTGTCATCAAAAGCCGAAAGCACATTGACTATAGCCGATTGTTTATTAACACTAAAGCCGAATCATATCTTTGTCTCACTGATTCCTTTTCTATTGATTTTTCAAGCCGATCAACCATCTATCGTGGCTGAATCTCTCTATGTTCCAAGCAAGGGTGTTCAATCGATTTCGGTAAGGGATCCTTGTCATTTAATCCTATTTTTTTCTTTTATTAGCCAAAATCTAGGTAACTAATTCCTATATCTTCTTTGGCTGAAACCATGAAGGTGGATTTTCGGGATTCGTTTGTAGCCGACGATAGAAGGTGATCTTTCGGGATTTGAGATCCAAGGTAAGCAGATGTAACATTTGGCCAAGGGCCACTCTTATATATCTTATGCATTAAAAGCCTGCTCTAACATATATCATATAGGGATTTCGACAACTTCCATAAGCAAGGGACGATTTTCGGGATTTAAGCGAGGAAGGTAAGAGAGTTGTAATATTCGGCCAAAGGCCATGTTATTTTAAGGGATGGCTGATTCTAACTAAGGCCTATTAGGGGGAATTCGACAAGGAAAAGTCTTGGGATTCAGATCTATTTCGGTAAGGCTAGTTAAGTTATAGATTGTATTTCATTTAGATCTTATATGTCGATTAACCGGGTTTTGATTAAGTGTTCCTCAATGGATACGAGTACCAGTGGAGGAGAGAAAGGGGTAGTTCCTACCCCTAAGTTCAAGAAACGCTTGGTTTCTGCTGTACGTGATTGGCCACCGGGTTGTGGGCCAGCGTCAAAAAGGGATAAGCAGATTGCTGTTATCCCTGCTAGCGAGAGTGTCGGTATCGAGAGCGTCGTTCTCACTGTTATCAGGTGTGTAACCCTGCATTAATTTCCTGATAGATTAATAGTATTAATATTTAATATGTGATTATGAAAATACGAGTAACATGGCTAAGGGTACCATTCAATGGTACAGTGCATTCAGGTACGTTACCCTCTTAATACTCAGTTAATAATGTTATAAACATTGATATGAAATATGTGTGATTTCGTTATGACTTTGGGGTAAGGCACATTGCATGAAGTCTGAATAATATGTATGTTGCATGGGCATATGGGTGATGATGATAAAGGGGAAGTGTTCCGGTGGTTTTTACCATATTATCCGGTGACTTATGTCATATATTATGAATCTGGTGACTTTGTCACATTATCTGGTGGCCATGCCACGATTATAAGGGCGATGCGCAGTTGACTGCAGCGACTGCTTTCGAGGGTGTGTAGCGGATGGAGGGTCGATTTAGTAATCCCCACGGTGTGATTGGCAGGTATGGGTGGTGTGTAGAGGATGGATATCTAGGTGGGCTCAGAATTGCATATCATTTTATGTATAAATGTGATTAAATATGTTATGTTATGGCTTTGCCGAAATGTTATGATTAAGGCTATAATCGGTCGGGTTTTGGTGTAGCCGTTACACATTGAGTCTGTTGACTCACCCTTCGTGGGATAACTTTTTGCAAGTGATACTTAGCGATATCGATCGGGTCAGCGGGGACTTTGTAGGGGCCATGCTCAGCTCAGCATTTTCGGGTCTTTCTTATAATTAAACTTATCACGTTGATTTATTTTGGGTTTTGTTTTATTGTAATAAGGCCACTATTTAACTGTTTTATTTATGCGTTTTAGTTTTTATTCTGATACGATCAACATCAAACGAATGATTAAACATTTTTCGTAAAACAACTTCAATTGTTTTGACACCTAAACACCTAAGGTTTTCAACATAATAATACGCTCTAAAATTCGGCATTTCTTTTAACTTATAATTTTTGAAACATGAAGGTAATGTTTTAATGAGATACAAACTTTAATAACAATACGGTTTTCAACTCGATCATAACCCAAATCTACTTTCTTCAAAACCACCATATTTTTCCAAAGATGACAAAACGAGATTTAGTTAAAGTTTTACTTAGGGAACATGCCAGATTTCAATTTTCTCTAAGATTGATTTAAGGTCAGGTTATCATCAGTTAAAGGTGAAGGAGGAGGACATTCATAAGACGGAGTTTCAAACTCGTTATGGTCACTATGAGATCTTGGTGATGCCGTTCGGGTTAACGAATGCGCCAGCAGCATTCATGGATATGATGAACCGGGTATTTCAACCATATCTTGATCGGTTCATCGTTGTGTTCATCGACGACATCTTGGTTTATTCCAAGTCAGTAGAGGAACATGATGAACATCTTCGTGTGGTGTTGCCAACGTTGAGGGAGAAGCAGTTGTTCGCAAAGTTCAGTAAGTGTGAGTTTTGGCTAAGGGAAGTAACTTTCTTAGGGTATGTAGTTTCTGCAGAAGGAATCAGGGTTGACCCTTAGAAGATAGAAGCCGTATTGGATTGGAAACCGCCAAAGTCTGTGGCGGAGATTCGAAGTTTCTTAAGATTGGCCGGGTATTAAAGGAGGTTTGTTGAGGGGTTCTCATTAATCGTGGCACCTTTAACTAAGCTGTTAAGGAAGGGAACACCGTTTGCATGGACCGATAAATAATAGGAGAGCTTTGAAAAGCCGAAGAGAATTCTGTCAGAAGCACCGGTGTTAATTCAGCTAGAGGCAGGAAAAGAATTTACCATCTATTGTGATGCGTGACACACAGGTTTAGGTTGTGTGTTGATGCAAGATGGAAAGGTGGTTGCATATGCGTCCCGACAGTTAAGACCACATGAGTTGAACTATCCTATGTATGATCTAGAATTGGCAGCAGTAGTGTTTGCTCTGAAGATATGGAGACACTACTTGTACGGGGAGAAGTCAGTTATTTACACTGACCATAAGAGCCTAAAGTATCTCCTCACTCAGAAGGAGTTGAATTTGAGGCAGAGAAGGTGGATCAAGCTATTAAAGGACTATGACTGCACGATTGAGTACCATCTGGGTAAGGCTAACGTGGTGGCAGATGCGCTGAGTAGGAAGGTGATAGCAGATTTGAGGGCGATGTTTGCTCATCTCAGTCTGTATGAGGATGGTAGTTTGGTAGCTGAACTCCAAGTGAAACCAACGTGGATAAATCAGATTAAGGAAAAGCAACTGTTGGATGATGTTTTGAGTGCTCGACTCCGTCAAGTGCAGAATGGTGAGGTGGAGGACTACAGTTTGAATGGTGATGGAGTCCTGTGTTTTCAGAAGAGAATTTGTATGCCAAAGGATGTGGAGTTAAGGCAGATGATTCTTCAGGAGGCGTATAGTAGCCCTTATGCTATGCATCCTGGAGGGGTTAAGATGTACAGAGATTTACGAGAGCACTTCTGGTGGCCAGGTCTGAAGTGAGAAGTAACAGAATTCGTGGGTAAATGTTTGACGTGTCAGCAGGTCAAAGCTGAACACCAGGTGCATTCGGGGTTGTTGCAACCGGTGAAGATTCCGCAGTGGAAATAGGAGAGAATCACGATGGATTTTGTTAGTAGGTTACCCCTTACATCCACTAAGAAGGATTCAATTTGGGTGATTATGGATCGACTGATGAAGTCTGCTCACTTCATACCGGTTCGAGTTGACTATTCTCTGCAAAAGTTGGCTAAATTGTACGTGGCTGAGGTCGTGAGACTACATGGTGTACTTGTGTCGATCATATCAGATAGGGACCCTAGGTTCACGTCACGATTTTGAAAGGCCCTTCATCAAGCAATGGGAACAAGGTTAGACTTTAGTACCACTTTTCACCCACAGACTGATGGTCAGTCTGAGAGGGTAATTCAGATCTTGGAGGATATGCTAAGGGGTTGCATCATCGATTTTAGGGGTAGTTGGGAGGAGTATCTACCTTTGGCAGAATTCGCATATAATAACAGTTATCAAGCTAGTATTCAGATGGCACCTTATGAAGCGTTATATGGAAAGAGATGTCGTACCCCAATTTGTTGGACAGAGTTGGGTGAACGTCAGGTGTTGGGTCCAGAACTAGTTTCGGAAATGGAGGAGAAAGTTAAGTTGATACGAGCACGATTGAAGGAAGCGTTTGATCTGAAAAAGTCTTATGCGGATCTAAAGCAGAAGGAGATGGAATTTGCAATAGGAGATCAGGTCTTTTTGAAAGTATCTCCATGGAAGAAGGTAATGAGGTTTGGACAGAAGGGTAAGTTAAGTCCTTGGTTTATTGGACCTTACCGGGTACTGGAACATGTGGAGCCAGTGGCGTACCGATTGGAGTTACCTTCAGAGTTGAAGCAGATACATGATGTGTTTCATGTCTCGATGCTAAGAAGATATCGTTCTGATCCATCGTACATTGTGCCAGTGGAAGAAATTGAAGTAAGGCCAGATTTGTCTTTTGAGGAGGAGCCAGTGCAAATCTTGGATCGAGACATAAAGGTGTTGAGGAGGAAGTCTGTCCGTTTGGTCAAAGTTCTATGGCCAAATCACGGCACAGAAGAGTCGGCGTGGGAGCGAGAGGATGTTATCCAACAACAATATCCCCATCTCTTTTGATCAGGTAAATTTTGAGGCTGAAATTTCTTTTAAAAAGGGTAGAACTGTAACACTCTGAATTTATGGGCCTGTGAATTTTATGTAATGAATGCTTAAATATGTTAAATGGAGAATTAGAAGTTCAGTTGGGCTCAAGAATGGGCTGAGGCCTTGACTAAAACTCTGTATAGACACTTGAGCACTTTAAAAGTAGTTATTTGTGTTTTAAATGACAAATTGGGCTTGTAGCCCAAAGCATGGTGGCATCACCAAGGAGAAAAGGGGGTGGCGTTATTATTGGATGGTGAGGGCCCAAATTTTGGCTACTTGGAGCCCAATTTATAGGGCCAAATTCGGCACTTAAGAGGGGGCTATAGAGGACGACACAAGGCTAGTATTTAGGGATTTATTTTATGTTTAAAATAGGTAGATAATTGAAGCTATTAAGGGAGAGAGGAGTTGGAGCAAGTTAAGCCTCTTTTGGATGAATTAATAGATTAGGATAAGGAAAAAAAAAATAGGAGCTATCCTTGGAAGATTGGTGTTAGCTGAAATTTTGAAGAGTTGGAAGAGGGAAGGGCATTCGGTTTTGGCTTAAGGTGGTTGTGCCGAAATTTGCAAGCCATCATACTCAGTTATTCTTTTTCTTCCTCCTCATATTTTCTTCCTTTGAAAAGAAAACGCCATTCTCCTCTCCCTATCTTTCTCCTCTTTCTTCCTGTAACCGAAACCCCTCATTCAATTCTCCTAAAAGCCAAAATTACACCCTTATTCCCTTCCATAGCCGAAATCTCCTAAGGATTCAGCCTCTTGTCCCGAAGTCTCACCATAGCTGAATCATCAACCCAAGGTTGGTAAGTTCTCTGACGATTCCCTCTCTGCTATCTCTTTTCTTTTTCATCTCTTTTAGACATCTTAGCCAAATCTTCAAGCCTCTCTTTGCTTTCTTTTCACTTTTCTTTTGAATCGAAACCACATCAGTTCATCTTTTCCGGGATTTTCATAAAAGCCGAAATCGTGATCTCTCGTCTCCTGTGATTGCCGAAATCACTCTGAAGTGTCTGCTTGTGCCGAAATCTGAAGGGAATTTTAAGTAAGTATTGATTCGTGGGATCAAAATCTTTTCTGGCTTTTCAAAGTCTATAGTTGAATGGCTATTTAGTGACTAATCTACTGTTTTTCTCTTATTTTCGGCATTCCGGGATCTGAAGAGGAGTCAATCGTGTAGATCTCTAAGTCATAGTTTAGTAACACTCGAATAGTGTTACTTTCGGGATTCCAAGGTAAGGAGATCTATTGATTTTTAACGTGTAAATTTGGGTATTTATTAACCCTTGGCCGAATATAGGGGAGGTCAAAACTTCGTGATTTTCCGGCTTTTGTTGAACCAAGTTATAAATCCAGGTAGCAAGGATTCCGACTAAGAGTTTAGTACTTCGTGATATCAGGTGTGTAACTTCTCACACCATTAGATTGATTGCTAATATATATACATGTAATAAATCTGCTATACTCTGTTAAATGCCAAAATCCCGGCATAACGTTTGAAAGCCTGAGAAGGGTAAAGGCTAATTATCAGGTTAGTGATTTCTGCCATACCTCAGTGAATGATTCTGTTAAAAACGATATGTTTATATGCCGATTTTTATATATATGCTTGGGTTGGGTGATTAACGAAAGGGGAAGTGCTCTGTTCTGGTGGCTTCTTCCATTTCAGCCTGGTGACACTGTCACAACTCTGTTTCTGGTGGCTTTTGCCATTTTAGCCTGGTGACTCTGTCACGACCTTGACGATGAGCAGCTAACTGCAGCATGGCTGCCATCGATGGTGTGTATCAGTGAGGGTTGATTGTAGAAATCCCCAATGGTGTGATTGGCAGGTAAGGTTGGTCTGTAGCGGTTGGAAACCTAGGATTGGGTTGGGTTTTATGTACATTATCTACTATATTATGTTCTATATTCTGATTTGTGGGCTATGGCCCAATCTGATGGTGCACGAGGGTTGCACACTGAGTTTCGCGACTCACCCTATTATTTTAACAATTTTAGGTAGCACTTAGTGCATCGGACCGGGCTGGAGAGGAGAGCAAGGTGGCCATGCAATAGAGTACTGAGGATTCAGCAAAAGACTTTACTTTATTTATCTATTTTTAAGAAATTTATTTTAAGTGGGTTTTATATTTCATTGTAATAAGGCCTTGGGCCACTAGACTATTAATTATGTTTTGGTTTTATGTTGGGCTTTCCTTTATGGGCATTTAATTTTTTTTGTGTTTAGACTAAGCTAAGACATGTACGAAATTTCAGTTTCTATTTAAAATTCACCAAGGCACTTTATAACTTTATATCTTATATGAACTTAATAAATTATTAAGTTTTTGGTATAACTATTTAAACCTGATAATTGTTTTCTAAAAGTGCCACATGTTTTTGTAAAATCACTCAAGTGACATACCAGATCCGGTTGTAGTGTTTGGGTCGGGTTTGGGGTGTTACAGACTCCAATGATCCACAAATTAGCTCGGCGGGACTACATAGAAAGAAACAATCAAAGACGTAAGCATTTAGCTTAGTAAGTTTGCATGTATAACACATAATAAATAAACTTGCTTCAGATAAACCATTTGACATAAGAATGGTATCATTATCTCATCTATAAAGCTTACTTACTCATACATGATTCTTACTTGTCTCATGGTACTTACTAATCTCATACTTGTAAGGTAATAAGGTACCTGTATCACTTGATCACATTCATCAGCATACTTAAACATAATAATTCTGTCTTCTAACTCATCATTCTTAACATGAATAATATTCAATTTCAACGTGGTAATAGCTATGCTTTCTTAACATTCTTGTTTTCACATTTTCGCTTACTCATTTGCCCGATGAATTTCTATGAATTACCGAGAATACTAGATCTCTTGTCATGTACTTCATGCCAATGCCATACTCTAGATATGGACTTATATGGTAGATCTATTCTTGAATCAATGCCAAGCTTGCCTTGGTCTTACATGATAACTTACTCAATGCCAAGCTTGAGTCCTTGGACTTACATGATAACTTACTTGATAACTTGATCAATGCCAAGCTTGAGTCCTTGGGCTTACATGATAACTTCCTTGATAACTTGATCAATGCCAAGCTTGAGTACTTAGGCTTACATGATAACTTGCTTGATAACTTGATCAATGCCAAGCTTGAGTCCTTGGGCTTACATGATAACTTGCTTGATCGCCGATGCCATGCCTTGGCTTGGTCTTATACGGACTTTCTTATCTCATGTAATAGACCGTATCTCTCGGGTAATTCATCTTCAATCGAGACTTTCTCTTGTTTAATCTTATTGACTTCTTTATTTAACATAACATTAAACCATTCATGATCACAATGTATATTATACTAAGCAATTAAATGATAAAATCATAAAGCTTAGAACTCGTACAAACTTACCTCAATATACAAAATGTATGTAGTTATGCAATTTAGTCCTCGACTTTGTTCTTGCCTCGGTTTCGATCCAGGCTTCGTTTTTCTTGATTTATAATCATAAATAGATCATTTAATAATCATATTGACTAAATTGACTCATAACTCATACTTTGGAAAAATTACTTATTTGTCCCTATACTTTCTCATTTTTTGCACTTTTGCCCTTAGGCTCGTAAAATGATTTTCATGCAACTTTTTTAAACATCATGCTTAGCTAAATCATTTTCTCTACTATAGCAATCATCAATTCTCTCTATTTCTAATAGGTATGACCAATTTTATAACTTTTTACAAAATGGTCCATACTATCATTTTTCATGAAATTCATTAAGAATAAGATGTTTATCTAACATCAAACTCTCATAAACTCCCATAAAACATCATTTAGCATGCATGTCATTCATGGCTAAATTTTTGAACATGCATCTTAGCTCATTTAATACCTAAAAATAGCTAATTCATAATACGAGAACTTCAAAAATACGAAGAATATCAAAAACGGGACTAAGATGAACTTACTAGCAAGCTTGAAAAAAATGAAGAACCCTAGCTATGGTATCTCCAGTTTTTCGACAGTAAAAAGGAAGAAGATAAGTGAATTTTTCTCATCTTTTTCCTATTTTAATCACTTATTAGGCAAATGACCAAAATGCCCTTCCTCTTAAAAATTTCTATTACACCATCTCAAGGCCGATTTTCTCCAAAATTATATTTTTTGAAAAATTGCTATTTAAGGACTTCTAATTACTATTCTAAAGCTATTTCATACAAAAAGCTTCTAGAAAATCATATTTTGCAACTTTTGCAATTTAGTCCTTTTGGACCAATCCACCACAATTTAATAAAATTGCTTCATGAAACATTCATACTAGCATGCAAACATGGCATAAACTTTTAAAAACTCATAAATTCACCTCGAATTCGTGGTCTCGCACCACTATTCCGACTAGGCCCTAAATCAGGCTATTACACAAATAAAATTAGGCCATATAGTCTCAAAGTTGGGTTTCAAAGAATAAAAATTCATCAAGGCTGGCTTGAAAGACTCAAACAGTCCAAACAAAAGTTGCCTAAATCATTTTCAACATTCCATGCTTCCTAGGATTTCACCTCAAGAAACTACTAAGTCAATTCTAGAAACTTAAACTTTCATGCATGCCTAACTTTCCTAAGGAACTAAAAAATTTTATCGTATGATTTGCATGCTTTATTAAAATACATTTATGTCATAATTTAGCTAACATAACAATTATTGAAATAATCAGTCTTTGATTATACTAAATTTTAGCATACATAACAAAATTTCAAAATTTTGAACAAAATTATCTTAATTATAATTGAAAGAAAATTTTATTCTGAGAGGAAATAATTTCAATGTTTTGGTCCCCCTACTTAAGATGAACAATGTCCTCATGGTTAAAAGTGAATAGATACTATACACCAGGTAGAATTCGAGAAAAGAGGATGTGAGTCAATTTGACTGCTTAAGTACCAATCTCTCTCTAGATCCAGTCCTAGACATGTATATATATCTATTTCCACACTTTGTACTTTGCAACTTGTTCATTTTTATTTATGATTTCCACCTCTTGTTTTATTATGCGAAAAATAAAAATTCCTAATAAAACCTGATCCTAAAATATTAAATAACCTAAGAACGAAAATAAAATAAAGTCAAGAACCCCCTTTTTTATTTATTTGCAGATCCCTCTGAATTCGACCCATCTTTTGCTCCATCGTCTTTGTTTTTGCATGAATCTCTTCGCTCCCTCTTTAATAGTGGACTCCATGGTTCAAAAATGAAATCTGGAAACTCAGGCACAAAAATAAACGGGTCATTTAATATTTTCATAAGAGCGCTTATCATTGAGTCATCCCGTATTTTTGAATATCTCCAGTATGCTTGTTGTTACCACTGCATATGTTGCTTTATATCCATCAACTTTGACAGCTCATCTCGAAGGTCTAGGTGAAGTGATTGAGTCCTGAACATTGAAGTTGAGACTTCAAATTTGGTTACTAATTCCATTGGTTCTGCCTTATCAGGGATTTTAGCTGATTGTATTGGTCCGATCTCTGTGGGATCTTCTTTTTCTTCTTCTTCTTTAGGATTCTCGTTTTCTTCAACTCGTTGTTGTAGAACAGAGTCTCTGATTATTTGATAGAGGTTCCAATCTGTGATTGTGCCCTGGCTATAACCTGTCTTCTTTACGTTTGCAAGAATTTTAGCTTTCAAGCACAATATTGTTATCGTAAAGGGAAAGTAAGCTAGGCCAAAACATCTAGCGGCACAATTCCGCATTTCTCTTAGGATAATTTTTCCCACATCAATGGTATTTCCAGGTAAAATCGAGTATAATAAGACCATTCGCTTTAATGAAATTATCGTCCCATGTGAAATAGGCATAAGGCTGAATCGAATGAAATAGAACCATACCTTCGCTAGTGGTGTCAAATATTCTCTGCAACAAGTGTGAATTCCTTGCTTTGACACAGTCCACTTAGAACCCGACACTGTAAATTCCTCGAAAATTTCTTGCAGATTTTCAGACTCAATATTTCTCATCCAGGAAGAATATTTGTCGTCTTCGATATTAGGTAATTCAAAAAAGTCATTAATAGTGTTTGAGGTTGTCGGTACCTTGATTCCTTGAACAGAAACTTTCGTTAATTCGTTTGAGGTTAAATTTGCATAAAATTCATGAACAACTCCTCTCTACACTAGGTCTTTTCTCACAAAATAACTCCTACTTAAGAGCTTCAGCAATTTGTCGAATGCGCCATGAAATTAATATAGTTTCTTTGTTTCAATGTGAAGCCTTTTTCTGGGTGCATTTGTTGATTCTTGAAAATGCTTTCGTATCTAGCTTTGGCTTCTTCACAATGGAATTTGTTTTGTGATTCGCCAATTTGGATAGAGGCACGAGTTCTCTTGCGAGGCATGATTAACCTGAACATAAGATGGAAAAAAATATTTTCTAAAAAATTAATTAGTATAAAATACTAATAATTCAATAAATTGAAAATTTAAATAACTAAAATTTAAGAGGTCAAAGAAAAATAAATATAAATCAAAAGAGGTTAATTTAGGTATTGTTGGAGGGTTATTGGCTAATTATTAGGTTTTGGTGTGAGTATCAAGGCCGGTGTGCTGCACGGATGCTGGGAAGTTGTTGGGCGTGTGGGAAGATGTGTGAGGGAGCGAGTAGTAGTGTTGGCACGTGTGAGTTGGAGTTGGGAGCAGCATGATGTGCGTGGAGCAGATGGTGCAAGGTAACAACAGCGCGCGATGAAGGCGGGTGCGTGCGGGGTGAGTTGCTAACCAGGTGCACCAAGTGCGTTTGGGGTGAGATCCTAGCCAAATAGGGTTGCTGGGTGGTGCTATTGCTGGTGGTTTTTGAATTCTAGATGGTGGAATGGGTGAATAAAGGTTGGTTTGATGAGTGATGAGTGATGAATGATGGAGAATGTAATAGCCCGATTTTGGGCCTAGTCGGAATAGTGGTTTTGGGGCCACAAATACGTTGAGGAAAATCTTATTTTTATTATATTTTTATGGTTTATGATTTCACAGAAAGATTTTGTGAAAATTTCGTTCGAAAATTTCGAGGTTTGGGCACTCAATTTAGTCAAAAGGACTAAATTGTAAATAGGGCAAAAGTTGAGTTCTACATGTTAGAAGTTTCCAATTTCTATGAAATTTTAAATTGGAGGTCCTTAAATGGCAATTAGACCATTGGTTAAATTGTTGGACAAAAATGGACATTAGATAAGTGAAATAGGGTATTTTTAAGTTAGGGGCATTTTGGTAATTTGGTAATTAAATGAATTAAAAACAAAAATAAAATGCCAAATTTGTCCATCTCCTTCATATGGATGAAATTTACCGGGAGAAGACATGGCTAGGGTTTTCTCAACTTTCCAAGCTCATGGTAAGCCCGTTCTAGCCCCATTTTTCAAGTTATTTACGATTTTGGAGTCCCGATAGCTCGATTTAGCTTATGCTACCAATAATTCATGCTAGTGTTCATTTTTTGGAAAATTACCCATAGGTGAAAAGTGTGTATTTTGATGTTTTATTGTAGAATATGAAGGCTGAAGTTATGTTAAACAACTTTTACTACGCGATTTTACATTAAAACAAGTAAAATGTCATAATCGGTAAAAATACATAATGTTCATAAGTACATGTTAGAGTGAGAATTTGATGTTTCCATAGAAACGAAAAGTGTTCAGCATGTCATAACATATAAGAAAATAGGATGAAGTTTAATTTTCGAGCCTAGGGGCAAATTTGTAATTTTGTGAAATTTAGGGGCAAAAATGTAAATTTATCATAATGTGATTTTTGGACTGAATTAAATACTATAAATATTAAATAAGCTAAATGTGTTATTATAGATCGAGAAGAATGTGGAATCGACCTTGAACGAGGTAAAGGCAAGGTTACGGACTAAATTGCAAATTTTGTCATATTTTGCACCGAGGTAAGTTGGTGTGTTAATAATAATGCAATAATGTGGTAATGTATGTTTGAAACCTAAATTGTGGTATTAAATTGATATTTTTTTGAATTACATGTTTAGTATATTATGTTGGTGAATTGATTTAATAATATGTTTATGATAAAAAGGTGACATAGGTGACAAGGAAAATGGGTTGAAATGTTGTGCTTAAAGGTGTTTTCTATGACTATGGTTATTATGTGAAATGGAAAGTTTATATGTAAATAATGTATTTATTTTACTTTTTCAATAATTGTTTTGCTAGATATTATGGAAATCATTGGCTGATAACTATAATATGAAAATGTATGGAATGTGAAATTCTCGATTGAACCTTCGGAAAATCTAGAGATGGCAAAATTTGATATGTAGCTAGGCCACATGGATGATAAGGGACTTTCACCATGTGTGCAAGAAAGCTACGGGATAACAATTTCATATGTAACTAGGTCACATGTGTAATACTGTGTGTATACCATGTGTACAAGAAAGCTACGGGTTATGAGTAGCTAGGTCGCATGAGTGGTTCCTAGTGTTGGACGACATGTAGAAAAGAAAGCAACGAGATGCAATGGCTAGGTCACATGGGTGATAAGGGACCTTCACCATGTGTACAAGAAAGCCGAATTATGTGTAGGTGGAGCTATGTGCTGAGACCACCGAGTATCGGGCGTTTTCCGAAGGGGTTCTGTAACACCCTGGTTCTAGGGCTTATGCATTTAGTGCATATCTCAACTAATGGGAGGCTTATGGTGGGGTTGGATGAGTTTTAAGGGCTTTGGAGTACCCTAGAAGGTAAAGGGTGCCTTAGGAAATTTTTGGTTTTTAGTGTTTAAAGGGGGAGCTTGGCTAAAAGGGGCCTTAAGAGAATTATTTGGGAGAATTAGACACAAGAAATAGCTTGGCAGAGTGGCAAGGGAGACGCCACTAAGAGCATGGAGAAGTGACGCCTCAAGGGGGCTTTGGGGTCTCAGGATCGAGCTGCAAAGGCAACATTTTCTTTTGTTTTTGCGTCATGAGCAAGGGGGGAGAGTTGGATTCGACCAAGGCACTTAAAAGGGGGATTTTGACTTGTTCAAAATGTTTTGAATGGATGGCTAGGAGAAGGGATGAGTTGGATTTAATTTGAAACAGTTTGAAAGATTGGTGTAGAGTAAAAATAGGAGAAGATCTTGGGATTTAGGAGGAGGGGAGCTAGTGGCCGATTTTGGGGAGCTTGGGGGAGGGTATTTTTGGTTTTATTAAGGGTGTTAGGTAGCTAGTAGTATAAATAGGAGGTGCTCACCCTTTTGGCCACCCTTTTCTTCGTTTGTTTCCCTTCTGCCGAAATTGTTTCACCATTCCCCTTGTGCCAAAATTAATTCTTTTCTTCCCTTAGTCTCTTGCCGAAAGTAAGTCAAAGAACACTCTTTCTTTTCCTTTTATTTTGTTGAGCCAAAGCCGAAAGTTGGTGTATCTATTTTCCCCTCTTTCTTCACACTTTTCTTTTAAACTTCTCTTAGACCGAAATCACCTCTAAAGCTTGCCTTGCCGAATATCCCAAACTCCATCTAGGAGCCTTGCCGAATCATCCATTCTCTCATTCTCTCCACTTTGGTTACAAGTCCCTGAGCCAAACCTTATTTTCTTGTGGTGACCGATTCTTGTTAGAGTAAAAGGGAGTGGTTAGCAAGGTAAGGTTGTGTTAGCTTTTCCTTATTCTATGGTTTCTTGTCTTGGCCGAATGGCCTTAAGTGTTCTTTGTTGTGCTAAGGCCGATTGTATGGGAGAAGAGCCTAACGCAGGAGACCTTTCGAGAGTCGGTTAGTCAACGGTTACGGAAGCATAAAGTAGCGTTTTGGGATTTGATCATTTGTGTCAAGTAGGTGCATAATCATCGCACAATTTTTACGGTTATTGGTTGCTAATGTTTTTACATATGCATGATGTGTGGTAGCCAATCATAATGGCTTGAGTAGTAAATACCATGTTTTGGGTAATCGGATGCCAGGTGAGTTGGTTGGGGAATTTATGTTATTGTGATGTATATATATAAATATGCTATGGTTATTAACATGTGATACCTACTCTTTGATATGATCTAACATGTTGCACTTACACATATTTGCATGGGATTTGGGCTTGATCTGGTGAAGGAAGAGGGTGTACACTTGAGGTACGTGGTCTAATGTTAGCTCAGGCTACATTAGCGCTTGACGGTTAGCTGTGTGCTACCTCAAGGGAGGTGTGGCTCGGTGCCCATCTCGGCGGTTGATGGCTAAGTGCGTCACCGTAGACAGATTCTGATGTTGGGATCACTTTGGTTGTTCGGTGGCTCAGCCACGGCCTTGAGCAGCGAGTTTGCCAAGGTAAAGTTTATGGATCATGATGTGATCAGTGGTGGGTTAGCCACGGCCTTAGGCAGGGAGTCTGCTAAGGTTGGTGTTACGGTTGGATAGTAGGTTGGGCTGAAATACATTCTTGCATGATTTGTTATGAGGATTGTGTGGGTATGGGCCAAGCCTATACGTGTGGAAATATGTGTTGTGATTATGCACTGAGTCAGTGGACTCACCCTATTTTATTAACCATTTCAGGTGATGCGTAGAATTGGACCGGGATCGGAGAGGACACAAGGTGGCCCATGCAAAAAGAAGAGTTTAAATATTTTAAGCTTATTTATATTAAGTATTTGGTTTTAAATATTGATTGTAATAAGGGCCTTAACATTATTTTTGGATATTATTTTTTAATTATGGTTTTATTTTAGCAACTTATATTTATAAGTTAATAAAGTGTTAATTTGGCAAATCTTATAACATCAAGGTTTCTTTTATAATCATAAAGGGACATGGTTTTTCAAAAGTTAACAAGTTTTAATGATCTATTCTAAGTTAAATAGATTTTCAATCGTCCTTCCACAGTGACATAACCAGATCCGGTCAGGGCTCGTAGGCCGGGTTTGGGGATGTTACAAATTGGTATCAGAGCCCGGTTCAAAACTCGGCTTTGAGGGTTTTGGGCCCAAAAACATTTTCAAAATAGGCTTTTCAAAAATATGGGTTTTATGAAATATTTTCAGGTTATTTTGGCATGGCACCTGTACCTCTAGCCCGAGTCGACCAGGTAAGTACCCTGACTATTGAAGTGATTTTTATATGAACTTGTTTGGGCTCTTATGGGAACGTAGAGTAGAATGTTAGGGCTATTGGACTCTAGGGCTAGTCTACTCAAACACATGCATAAGACTTAAAGCTACTAAACAAACCTAGACTAAGTCGCCGAGTTAAGGTGTGGCAACCACTGTACGCATGTCGAGGATTGGTACAGTAAGAGCTTGGTATTTAAGCAGTCCGATCGACTCACCTCTTCTTTACTTGAATCCTACCTGGTGTGTAGCTATGGTTCACCTTAACCAAGAGGACTTGTTCATAGGCTTAACCATTAATAAAACCCGAAAGGGATTAGTCCTGCTGTTTTCAAAACCCAATTTACCCCTTCGGTTTGTAAACCCTAAATCTAATTTTGAAAGACGTTTTTTTATTTACAAAATTACCGAAATTACCCCTAGTGGCAAAAGAATTACGAAAATACCCTTGATTTCTAAAATTATCGTATTACCTCGACTTCGATAAAATTTTCATACTTTGTAGAAGCATCCCAAAATTATGTATTTCAAAATAATACCTTGATTTTGGGGAAATTTACAAAAATACCCCTGTGTTGAAAATTACTAAAATGCCCCTAACTTTCAAAATTTCCGGTTTAACCCCAATTTTAATAAAATTTCCCTACTTTGCAAAAGTATTTAAAAAACTCTATTTTGCGGCAATCCAAGATACCCTAATTTGAAAATTTACAAAATTACCCCTGATTGACAAAATTACCAAATTACCCCTGGTTTCCAAACTTCTGCTGTACTTTCAAATTGAAGAATTTTCGAAAATACCCTCCAGTTTTGGGAATTTCAAAGTGTCTTGATTTGTTAAAGTTTTAAAATTTCTCAGTTTATCACAAAAAATACCACAGAGGAAAATGACTAAATACCCCTAGGGTAGAAACGGGCAGAAATGTCCGAATAGTGAATGTGAGTGGTAGATACCACTGAATGAATGTGTCCTTATGGATGAATGTGATATTCTGGAGTAGAATAGAGAACTTGAACGGAACCTTTGATTGATCGAAAGAACCACTTTTACTTCTTTTCATAAAATTGCTCGTGGGTAAACAGTGAAACAAAATTTCTAATGCATAAAACTTTTTAAACAGATTAAAGCGAGATGCTAGATATGAGTTCTAGGGGGCATGGTCGCAATACTCGTGGACGTGGTAGAGCGGGATGGCGGTTCAACCAGTAGGAGTCCAGTCGTGGTCGAGAAATGAGATACCGGCATCACCACCACTAGCCGGAGGTGGTGAGTTTCGTGATCGGGGCCCGGGATGACGCAGTGTCACAGTCATCTTTGCGAGTGCTCGAGCGAGTGGCAGGAGCCAATATGGGCAATAGGACTTGGAAGTCAGTACCCGAAAGACTTAGGTCGAACGGAGCTGAGGTTTTTAGGGAGCGTCCCGGGGTAGCTCGAACGTGGCGGGAGAATCTTCGGGGGGAGGCGCTTGAAAGGATTATGGACGACTTGGATTTAACTAGTGAAGAGAAGCTTAAGGGTGCTGTTTCGTTGTTGCGGGATGAGGCCTACCAGTGGTGGCTCACTGTTAAGGAAGGTATCCCTGTGGATCGAGTAGACTGGGGTTACTTTAAGATCAAGTTTGAAGGGAAGTATGTCGGAGCGAGCTATGTGGACGCTCAGAGGAAGGCATTCCTCAATTTGGTGCAAGGTGACAAGTCAACAGCGGAGTACGAGGCTGAGTTTCTGTGTTTGAGCCGGTAAGCTCGGGGCATCGTGGCAACAGATTATGAGAGATGCGTCAGATTTGAAGATGGGATACGGGATGAGCTGCGAGTTTTGATTGCTCCGCATCAGGAAAGAGACTTCGCCGTTTTAGTGGAGAAAGCTCGGATAGCTAAGGAGGTCAAGAGGGCGGAGAGGCACAACAGAGAAAGAAACCGCGGTAAGAGAAGTGTTGGATCGCCAGAAGTGGTTGAGAGGGTTCAAAAAAGATCGAGAGTCAAGACCTCTGCTCATGTTTCTAAGCCAGCTGCAGGGAATCCAGATCGTCCGTGTGCTCAATGTGGAAGGTATCATGTTGGCGAGTGCTGGAATCGGGTTCGGGAATGCTTTGGATGCAAGTCCAAGACTCATCTGGTTATGGATTGTCCCCAGGATCCGAATAGGACTCAGATAGTGGGTCAAGGTTATGTGCAACTAGGCAGGGGTGGTCAGCAGGCGAGGAGAGGTCGTGGTCCGAACCATGGAGGAAATGGTTCCGGCCGAGGTCGTGGAGCAGTAGACCGCGGTAATGGTGGCACTGAGGCAAGACAGCCAGGTCTGGTTTATGCAGTTCGTCAGAGAGAGGATAGTGACGTGCCGAATTTGTCAACGGGTAAGTTTCTCATGTTCGGAATATTCTTTGTTGTTTTGTTCGTTTTGGTGACTGTTTATTTTGTTGCTCGTAAAGTATTGGGACTTTGAGTATGAACTTAGAATCTGTGCCTAGAAGTATGTTAGCTCTTAAAGATCAGAGTGCGCTGCCATAGCGTAGTGGAAGAAATTGGACTGTTAGTCTAGATAAGTAATTTCGAGGACGAAATTATTTTAAGGAGGGTAGAATTGTAACACCCTGGTTCTAGGGCTTATGCATTTGGTGCATATCTCAACTAATGGGAGGCTTATGGTGGGGTTGGATGAGTTTTAAGGGCTTTGGAGTACCCTAGAAGGTAAAGGGTGCCTTAGGAAATTTTTGGTTTTTAGTGTTTAAAGGGGGAGCTTGGCTAAAAGGGGTCTTAAGAGAATTATTTGGGAGAATTAGACACAAGAAATAGCTTGGTAGAGTGGCAAGGGAGACGCCACTAAGAGCATGGAGAAGTGACGCCTCAAGGGGGCTTTGGGGTCTCAGGATCGAGCTGCAAAGGCAGCATTTTCTTTTGTTTTTGCGTCATGAGCAAGGGGGGAGAGTTGGATTCGGCTAAGGTACTTAAAAGGGGGATTTTGACTTGTTCAAAATGTTTTGAATGGATGGCTAGGAGAAGGGATGAGTTGGATTTAATTTGAAATAGTTTGAAAGATTGGTGTACAGTAAAAATAGGAGAAAATCTTGGGATTTAGGAGGAAGGGAGCTAGTGGCCGGTTTTGGGGAGCTTGGGGGAGGGTATTTTCGGTTTTATTAAGGGTGTTAGGTAGCTAATAGTATAAATAGGAGGTGCTCACCCTTTTGGCCACCCTTTTCTTCATTTGTTTCCCTTCTGCCGAAATTGTTTCACCATCCCCCTTGTGCCGAAATTAATTCTTTTCTTCCCTTAGTCTCTTGCCGAAAGTAAGTCAAAGAACACTCTTTCTTTTCCTTTTATTTTGTTGAGCCAAAGCCGAAAGTTGGTGTATCTATTTTCCCCTCTTTCTTCACACTTTTCTTTTAAACTTCTCTTAGACCGAAATCACCTCTAAAGCCTGCCTTGCCGAATATCCCAAACTCCATCTAGGAGCCTTGCCGAATCATCCATTCTCTCATTCTCTCCACTTTGGTTACAAGTCCCTGAGCCGAACCTTATTTTCTTGTGGTGACCGATTCTTGTTAGAGTAAAAGGGAGTGGTTAGCAAGGTAAGGGTGTGTTAGCTTTTCCTTATTCTATGGTTTCTTGTCTTGGCCGAATGGCCCTAAGTGTTCTTTGTTGTGCTAAGGCCGATTGTAGGGGAGAAGAGCCTAACGTAGGAGACCTTTCGAGAGTCGGTTAGTCAACGGTTGCGGAAGCATAAAGTAGCGTTTCAGGATTTGATCATTTGTGTCAAGTAGGTGCGTAATCATCGCACTATTTCTACGGTTATTGGTTGCTAATGTGTTTACATATGCATGATGTGTGGTAGCCAATCATAATGGCTTGAGTAGTAAATACCATGTTTTGGGTAATCGGATGCCAGGAGAGTTGGTTGGTGAATTTATGTTATTGTGATGTATATATATATATGCTATGGTTATTAACATGAGATGCCTACTCTTTGATATGATCTAACATGTTGCACTTACACATATTTGCATGGGATTTGGGCTCGATCTGATGAAGGAAGAGGGTGTACACATGAGGTACGTGGTCTAATGTTAGCTCAGGCTACATTAGAGCTTGACGGTTAGCTGTGTGCTACCTCAAGGGAGGTGTGGCTCGGTGCCCATCTCGGCGGTTGATGGCTAACTGCGTCACCGTAGACAGATTCTGATGTTGGGATCACTTTGGTTGATCGGTGGCTCAGCCACGGCCTTGAGCAGCGAGTTTGCCAAGGTAAAGTTTATGGATCACGATGTGATCAGTGGTGGGTTAGCCACGGCCTTAGGCAGGGAGTCTGCTAAGGTTGGTGTTACGGTTGGATAGTAGGTTGGGCTGAAATGCATTCTTGTTTGATTTGTTACGAGGACTGTGTGGGTATGGGCCAAGCCCATACATGTTGAAATATGTGTTGTGATTATGCACTATTTTATTAACCATTTCAGGTGATGCGTAGAATTGGACTGGGATCGGAGAGGACACAAGGTGGCCCATGCAGAAAGAAGAGTTTAAATATTTTAAGCTTATTTATATTAAGTATTTGGTTTTAAATATTGATTGTAATAAGGGCCTTTACATTATTTTTGGATATTATTTTTTAATTATGGTTTTATTTTAGCAACTTATATTTATAAGTTAATAAAATGTTAATTTGGCAAATCTTATAACATCAAGGTTTCTTTTATAATCATAAAGGGACATGGTTTTTCAAAAGTTAACAAGTTTTAATGATCTATTCTAAGTTAAATAGATTTTCAATCGTCCTTCCACAGTGACATAACCAGATCCGGTCAGGGCTCGTGGGCCGGGTTTGGGGATGTTACAGGTTCAACGAGATAACTTAATAATGGTGATTGGTGCGATCATGTTATGAATAAGTGCAGGTGTGAATGTGACCAATAGAGAAATGTGGCAAATGTACGTGTGAGTAAGTGTTTGTGTGAACAAGGGTGCATGTGACCATGTGTGCATGTGCATAATGTGTTTGGTATGTGAAACGCGATTGAAATTGTGGTAAGGCTGATATGGTGTAAGCGCCACTATGAATACTCATAAATATTAGTGATTATTATTCATTTGTATGGCTAGTATTGAACATTCTTGATGTTATGAGTGCATATATGAAAGTAATATAAAGAAAACATGGGAGAGTAAATTTTCAATAAAATAGATTGAAATAGCAGCAGTTACGTGAATTTAAAAAATCACCATAAATATTAGAAATTGAATTATATGCTGAATGAGAGATGAAATTAAAGCTTATTGAGTCTGTTTTCACATAAAAGAAATGGTGTGAGTAAATAAAATTTATATTATGAGATATTTAAATTTTGGTGAGACAGGGTCTGAATGGTTTTGGAAATCCCCTGTTACAAATTTGGAAAATCACTAAAAATTGTATAAAAATGGTTATGGTGTGTAATTTATATTCTCAGAATGATTGATGAGTGTACTTTTGAGAGAGACAAATGGGAAGGTTATCCAAACTCTGTATGATGAGGAATTTTAATTTTAGTGAAGAGGTGTTAGAACTATCGAATAGCAAAACAGGGGAATATTTAATGAATAAACTATATTGATTGGCTAAACCAATAATTTTGGAAATTTTATGATAAGACGGTATGTGAGTCCAGTTTCAGGGAAAATTAGAAGATCTTAATTTGGAGTTTCATAGCTCAAGATATAAATAATTTAGTGACTGTGGCTCGAGTAGACAACTTGATATGAACATGAATAAAAAGTGGAACTATGTGAAATTATGATTGTATAATCTTGAGAACATATTGTGAAGATTTATAAAAACCTGTTAATAAATCACTTATTATTTACATAATTACTTACTAAGCTTTGTAGCTTACTTCCATTCCTTTCCCATATCTTATAGGATTGTATGCTAGCTGGAGATCACCGGAGATGTAATCACACTATCAGGCTATCATTGTGGGGTAAAAGTGAATACAAACCTCTTAAGTTTATGGCATGTATAGGGGACATAGTCACTTGTATATGTCATAATTGGTTTGACCTAAAATGTTGGCCTTTAATATTTAGTAGTCCATTTTGTATAAGGCCATTGATGTTGGCTAGTGTTATTCAAGTTATATGTTTGTGATGGTGCAAATTATGAGATGTATAATTTGGATGAAATTTTATGACTCGTTTTAATACGTTTACAAGTGCATGTGTTTCGGTAATGTCTCGTATCCAGTCCCAGCTTTGGACTCGGGTATGGGGTGTTACAGAGAAGGTTGGTGGAATTTATAGGGAAAAGGTGGGAGTTTAATTAGAATTCTTAGAACAATTTAATAGTTAAAATATTCTAAGTTCTAATTCTACACAAAGTTAACAATAATTAATAATTAATATAATGCACATTAAATTATTATTTGCTATTAATTTATTGGAATAAAAACTATTAATTAAAATATGATCAAATTTAAATTAATTCTAATTCTATATAAAGTTGATAATAATTAATATATATTATAATAAATATAGTTATATACTAGTTATTATCATCTTATTTATTAAATTAAATTAAAAAATTATTTTAGATGCCTTCTGAAAATATTTACAAAAAGAGACATCTAATTTTTAATATTTACAAAAAGAGCAACCAAATTTTGAAAATAATTCAATTAAGTACCTAGACTTAAAGAAAATTTAAAATTGAGTTGCAATTAAGACTTGGATCAAAATTGACCCTTTTATTTGAAAAACTAAAAATTTATTTTGCCATTAGGGAATAATTTCTTGGAAGATTATGTTAAAATCAATTCCCAAGAAAGATTGGAGGGGTCACAAGCGATCCCACTTAAGTTCCAATCTCCTAGACAGAATTTATTTAAACATACTATTCCCGAAAATATACCCTAAATTATTTATTTAAAAAGAAAAACAAGGAAAATTAAATATCTGATAAAATGAGCGAGATTTGACCCCGTTCAATTTTATCCCCCCATTAATGTTTTAAGCGCTGAGCATTGACCCAAAAATTACCTCCCTTACTTTGAAGTTCGACAACTCCGTATGGATAAACTTGGTGAATTGTAAATGGATCGGACTAACGTGATTTTAACTTACCTGGAAAGAACCTTAATCTGGAGTTGAATAACAAGGCTTGCTAACCTACTTCAAATTCTCGAACTTGAATGTGCTTGCAATGCCATCTCTTTAAGTATTTCCTTGAGTAATTTGGCATTCTCATATGGGAACATTTGGAATTCTTCTAACTCTTTAAGTTGAAGCATCTATTTCTCTTTAGCAAGCTTAAGATCCAAGTTGAGATGTTGGAGAGCCCAGTAAGCTTTGTGCTCTAACTCCAAGGGTAGATGACAGGCTTTCCCAAAGACCAACCTATAGGGTGACATCCCTAAAGGTGTCTTGTATGCTGTTCTGTAGGCCCGTAAAAAACTGTCTAATCTTTTGGACTAATCTCATCGGTTCGGGCAAACTACCTTCTCGAGTATGCCTTTGATCTCTTTGTTTGCCAGTCCAGCTTGCCCATTCATCTACGGATAGTAAGCTGTGGCAACCTTTTGCTTTACTCTATGTTTGTCGAGTAACCATTTCAACCATTTGTTCACAAAATGGGACCCTTCATCACTGATGATAGCTCTTAGGGTTCCAAACCTTGTGAACACATGCTTCTGCAAAAACTTCATCACAACCTTAGCTTCGTTGGTCGAATATGCCTCGGCCTCAACCCACTTAGACACATAGTCTACTGCTACCAATATGTACTTGTGACCAAAAAATGGAGGGAAAGGACCGAGAAAGTCAATACCCCAAACATAAAATAATTCTACTTCAATGATGTTTGTTCGGGGCATCTCATTTTTGTTGGTGACATTTCCAACCCTTTGACATCGATCACAACTCTTTATGTAAGCATAGGCGTCTCTGAATAATGTTGGCCAAAAGAATCCGTCTTGTAATACCTTAGCCGCAGTACGCACACATCCAAAGTGTCCCCCACTCAGAGCTGAGTGGCAATGTTATAGAATCTTATGTACTTCATCTTCTGCCATGCATCTCCTGATCATTTGATCTTCACACTTTTTAAACAAGTATGGTTCTTCCCAAAAATAGTACTTCACATCGTGAAGAAACTTTTTCTTTTGATGATGCGTCTTATCAATCGGCATCAAACCACAAGCTAAATAGTTAGCAATATCAACAAACCAAGGGGTATTATGGACATGATTTACCTTCAGTATGTGTTCATCTGGGAATGTCTCCTGAATAGGTGTAAGTGGAGAATTCCCTTCTTGTGGCTCTAATCTAGACAAGTGGTCTACTACTTGGTTTTCTACTCCCTTTCGATCTTGAATTTCTAGATCGAACTCTTGAAGTAGAACTACCCATCAGATCAATCGTGGCTTAGCGTCTTTCTTGGCAAGTAAATACTTAATTGTCGAATGGTCTGTATGGACAGTCACTTTGGTACCTATAAGATAAGATCAAAACTTGTCAAAAGCAAACAATAGCAAGTAACTCTTTCTTTGTTACCGTATAATTCAACTGAGCTCTCGTCAGAGTCTGACTTGCATAGTAGATGGGATGAAAAACTTTGCTCCTTCACTGGCCCATCATAGCTCCTATTGTGAAGTCACTTGCGTCAGACATCAATTCAAATGGTAAATCCCAGTCCAGTGTGTCGATTATGGGTGCTGAAACTAACCGGCTTTTCAAATCATTGAAAGCTTTTAAATACTCATCATTGAATTTGAACATCATGTCCTTCTTTAATAATTTGCATAAAGGTTTAGAAATTTTGGAGAAATCCTTGGTAAATCTTCGATAGAAACTGGCGTGGCCCAAAAACTCCTAACACCCTTTACAGATGTTGGAGGTGGGATTTTCTCGATAACATCTACCTTTGCTTTATCTACCTCGATTCCATGTCTCATTATTCGATGCCCTAGAACAATACCTTCTCGTACCATGAAATGGAACTTTTCCCAGTTGAGTACGAGGTTTGTTTCTTTGCATCGCCTTAGTACCTTAGCTAGATTGGCTAGGAAATCATCATATGTATCTCTGAATACTGAAAAACCATCCATAAACACTTCAAAATATTTCTCAACCATGTCAGTAAAAATAAACATCATACATCTTTGAAATGTAGCAGGTGCATTATATAAACCAAATGGCATGTGTTTACATGCAACTGTACAGTACGGGTAGGTGAATGTTGTCTTGTATTGATCCTCTAGTGCTACTATAATTTTATTATAGCTCGAGTATCCATCGAGAAAATAGTAATAGTCTAGCCCTATGAGTCTATCTAGCATCTAGTCCAAGAACGGCAAAGGAAAATGATCCTTCCTTGTTGCCTTGTTCAGCTTTCGGTAATCGATGCAAATTCTCCATCCCATAACCGTTCTAGTTGGTATTAGCTCGTTGTTTTCATTCTCTATGATCGTAATACCTCCTTTCTTTGGCACACGCTGGATTGGACTTACCAACGAACTATCTGAGATGGGGTAAATTATACCCGCATCTAACAACTTAATGATTTCTTTCTTTACCACGTCCTTCATGATAAGGTTCAGTCTTTATTCTCCATAAATCGTCCCTTTCTCGCCATCTTCCAAGATGATCTTGTGCATGCATACAGATAGAGTAATGCCACAAATATCGGCTATGGTCCATTTAGTAGGTTTTGTGAATTATTTTAATACTTGGATGAGTTTCTTTTCTTTCTCTATGGTTAATTTTGCTAAAACAATCACAGGCAAAGTAGAAGCGTTACCTAAATAAACATATTTTAAATGTGAGGGAAGTCCCTTCAGTTCTAATTTAGGTGGCTCTTCAATTAACGCTTTTGGTTGGGCATAATCCCTATTCTCTATCTCCAAAGATTCAAAGCGGGGTTGCAAATTAAATCCCCTTTGGTTAGCTTCTAGCAAAGCTAAGTACTCATCCTCCTTTTTATCACTTGGAGGGTTTGATGTCAAAATTTTCTCCAACGGGTCCACAACAAAGTTAAGATCCCTTTCCATGATTAATTCCTCTAAACCGGATACTATAGGACAACCATCAATTGTGTCAGGAAATCACATAGACTTAAAAACATTAATACCTGATCATCCTGAACACGCATAGTAAGCTCGCCCTTCTGCACATCAATAAGAGTTCTTCCAGTTGTTAGGAAAGGCCTTCCTAGGATGATTGGCACCTTTTTATCTACTTCAAAGTCTAGAATAACAAAGCCATCAGGAAAAATATATTTATCTACACGTACCAATACATCCTCAATTTTTCCTTCTGGATGTGCTAAGGATTGATCTGCTAATTGAAGTCTAATCGTAGTAGGTATAACTTCACCTATCCCCAACTTTCTGAATATTGACATGGGCATCAAGTTAATACTCACACCCAAGTCACATAGTGCCTTACCACAATATGTTGCTCCAATGTTGCAAGGTGTGGTAAAACATCTAGGATCTTTCAACTTCAGGGGTAGTTTGTCTTGAAGATATGCATTACATTCCTTCGTCAGGTCTACCGTCTCAAATTCCCTTATTCTTCATTTTTTAGACAGGATATCCTTTATGAATTTGATGTAGTTCGACATCTGTTGAAGTGCTTCAACCAACGGGATGTTGATATGAAGTTGCTTGTGTATGTCTAGGAACTTCTTGAACTGCACTTCTTGTTTCTGCTTCTAAAATCTTTGAAGGTAGGGTGGTGGAGGATTCTTTACTGGAACTTGTTGATTAATCTTTTGTGGCAACCCTGCATATGATGAAGTTGTTAGTTTATCAGAATCAATTGGTTCAGAAGTTACCTTATCGAATTTTGAAGATTTTGGTTCCAGTAAAATTGAAATTTCAACACTTAGATGAACTTCCTGTAATGCCCCAAACTTTTGGGCCTAGTAGAATTGGGCCTATTGGGCCTTGCGCATGGGAGCGTTTAAAATTTTTGAGAATAAGAGAATAGATCTAATGCAAGTTGGGCCTATTACGTGGGTGATTTTGGAAGGTTAGGGGGCTTCCATGAAGCCCCGGGATCAAACCTAGGCTTTAAGGAAATTTTGGTTTTAGGTGAATAAAACCCTGGGAGTTAGCAAATAGGCTTTAAGAATAAAATGTGGAGAAAAATGACACAAAAGGAGTTGTGGTCTTGTGGCAAATGGCGCAACATGGGAGACAAGGAAGTGACTCCATAGAGGAAGCAAGGGGTCCAAGGTTCAAGTCTTGGCACTTGCATTCCATTTTGACTTCTTTTTAAATGAACTTAGACTTTGGCCCATAAGTTTATATTTAGTTGCGCGTGTTCTAAGTCACAAAAGGAGCTTGTGTTGTGGTGGCATGTAGCGTCTGGAGCATAGGAGAGGGCAAAGGTTCGAATCTCATATCAAGCAAGGGGGTGTTTATTTTTCGGATTGGACGGTCAGAGTTTGTTTTGGAATTAAACTCTGCTGAAGGAGGGATCCCACATTGCGAAGCTAGAATAAGAGTAGACAAGAAGAGGGCTTTAAATTGAGCGATCTATGATGACAGTAAGCATACCTTGGTTGGCGTTTGGGCATAGGAGTGTTCGGAGCGCGGATTAAATCCAGATTCTTATCAGGCGTGTATCTCGCACTACTCTAGTTGTAGAGTGGCAAATGCCAAAATGCCGGTCACACGGTGATGGTAGCCACACGAGCGTGCGAGCGCATGTGTGGGAGCTTCGACGCAATAGTTGAGGCTGTCATGAGTGTTTTTGAGGGTTTAGGCTGTTTGGGCCACGATGGGCAGAAAGGGGCCATGTGGGGCCCGTGGGCCCATATGAATAAACTGTATGATTGTGTAGTGGATATTGGACCAGTCTATGTGAATATCATATCTGTGGCTAGATTTGGGCTAAATGGGCCACATGAGCGTGTAGGCACATTTCGGCCGAGGATGGGCCCTAGGCCCATTTGCATCGTTATCTCTGTTTAGAATGCCTTGGTTTACTAAATTACTGAAATACCATTGGTTTGCAAAATTACTGAAATACCCCTAATTTGTAAAAATATCTAAATACCCCCGATTTGTGAAATTACTGAAATACCCTTAGATTATAAAATTAACGAAATACCCGAGTTTGTAAAATTACCGAAATACCCCCAGTTTGTGAAAATACCGAAATACCCTTGGATTGCAAAATTACCAAAATACCCCAAATTTATGAAATCACAGGAATACCCTTAGATTGTAAAATTACCAAAATACCCTTTATTTGTGAAATTACTGAAATACCCTCGGATTGCAAAATTATCGAAATACCCTTGATTTGTGAAATTATCGAAATACCCTTAGTTTGCAAA
The DNA here is from genome assembly GCA_025503065.1 of Gossypium bickii. Lineage (NCBI taxonomy): Eukaryota > Viridiplantae > Streptophyta > Magnoliopsida > Malvales > Malvaceae > Gossypium > Gossypium bickii. The sequence goes on along the minus strand of CP106714.1, from coordinate 24,033,968 downwards.
ATTACTAAAATACGCCCGGTTTGTAAAATTACAAAAATACCCCCAGATTGCATAATTACCGAAACACCCCTGAAGGGTAGGATTACAGAAATACCCTTATAGGGTAAGATGATTATTTTGTCCTTGTTGGTACATGACTGACTTATACTATGAGTTGACTAATTTGACTGTGGTTGTATCACTGATATGATTTTATTACATGTTTAAATGATTGTTACTGAGCATGGCCATTTTGCATACACGTGTAATGATTGAGCATGACATACACGACATATTGCATGGGGTTGGAACAAAGTTACGGAGGAACTGTACGGCCTATTGCCGTTTTGTACAAGGCTTTCAACCTTTCTACGATATTTATGGCTTTGTGCCAATTGTGTTTACCCATGGCTATGTGCCTAATATATATATTGATGACTTTGTGTCGATCATATGACCCGTGGCTGTGTGCCAATTATATTATCGTCGCTGATGGCTATGTGCCAAACTTATTACAGTTACCGATAGCTTTATGCCATCCTTATTATGGCTCTATGCCATCCTGATTATGGTTTATAACCATTCTATTTATGGCTTTTAGCCATTACATTGTCGGCGGCGATCTTCTGTAATATTTATGGCTTTTAGCCGCTTACATTAACCGACAAATGATGTTTGTGATATTTATGGCTTTTAGCCGTTCTGTCTACAGCACCGAGCCATTCTGTTGACTTAGTGCCACAACCGGTGCTAAGCTTGGTGTGTTGGCTGGGTGGGTCGATTTTATCCCTACATGGAGAGTTTGGTTGGTACGGGTGGAGAGTTTGGTTAGTATGGGTTGGGTTACATGTCCATTACATTGATATGATTTTAGGGCTCAGGCCCAGATTGTTATCAAATAGGGCTTAGGCCCAGATTGTTACCGAATAGGGCTTAGGCCCAGAATTGTTGCCAAATATGGATTAGGCCCAGATTGTTACCGAATAGGGCTTAAGCTCAGACTGATACCGTATGGGCTCAGGCCCAGAATGTGACCATTAGAGGGGATTACACACTGATTTTTCGTAAACTCACCCTGTTTTTAACTGTACAGGTAATCCCCAACTGCTTATGTTTTCCGTTTTGATTGCTTACATTGAAGTAGTTTGATTTGGGTTGTAATAAGGCCTCTTTAAGTTCTGGATTTTAACTTTGGGTTTTTATTTACTTCGAATTATATCTGTTTAGAAGTAAATCACGGTTTTCTGAAATGTTAACTGCTTTTGAAACAACACTACATTTTTGCAACATTTTCGAAATGGTTTTGCGGCTTAACCTTTTTCGTAAATCAATTACTTTCAAAATTTTCTTTCGCAACTGAAAAGGTGTTTTGAAGATAAAACTAATAAATTTTCAATGTACCACATTTTAAAAATAAACTAACGTAACTGGAATTTTATTCAAGTTTTAAACAAGAAGGGTTTTCAATAAAAGCATGGGTTTGGGGTGTTACACTTCCATTGATTCTTGAGCATCAGCTGGCTCCTCTTCAACTTCGATGGTGTTGGGACCTAATGTCTTTTTGCTCCTTAGTGTTAATGTTTTACAATACTCTTTCCCTAGATTCCTCGAATTCTCTGTATCACTAGGTAAAGCACCTTGTGGATGGTTCCTAAGTTTAGTAGCAAGTTGACCTACTTGATTCTCCAAATTCCTCAGAGTGGCACCATTTTTTACCATATATTCCTTCAATAGGTTCTCTAAGCTATTGGAAGGTCCAACTTGAGTTGGTTTCTAAAATTGTTGGGGGAAATAGGTGGCTAGGTCAGTCTGGGTTGTGCATAAGTGCTACTGGTTCAAACCCCTTGGTTACTCCAGGAAAAATTCGGGTGGTTTCGCTATGATGGGTTATAGAAATTGGATTGCAGTCTTTGCCTTCCTCGATTTTGGTTCTTGTTACCCATGTAACACACGGATTCTGGGTTTAATGGACATTGTTTGAACATATGTCCTTCCCCACAATAGACACAAGCTATATTTTCAAATTAGTTTGGTGGCTGAGCTACAAAATTATTAAACCCATTCGTGATAAAAATTTTAAGCATTCAGGATATTAAGGATACCTGAGATGCAACCGAAGTGAGAGTGTCTAATTCATGTACTCTAGTGACTCACCTTCCTGACTTTGCTCAATTGGTTGGCCATTGATAATTGTTGCTGGCAATTCTCTTGATGATTTCATAAGCCTCGTTATAAGACTTAAAAAGGAGAGCGCTGTTAGTAGAAGCATCCACTACTATCCTCGTGTGGGTATTGAGATTGTTATATAACGTCTCTGTAACATCCTGAAAAGGGTCTATGCATTTTCGGTTTAATTGTACGAAATGACATGTCTTATGTGTTATGAAAGTATTTTGAACATTTTTTTGGAAACCTGGAAATGTATGGAAATGTTAAGTTTAAAATGAACATTTTTGGAAACCTAGAAATGCATGGAAATGTTAAGTTTAAAGTGAACATTTTTGGAAACCTGTAAAATGTATGGAAATGTTAAGTTTTAAGTGAACATTTTTGGAAACCTGGAAATGTAAGGAAATGATTAAGAAATGATACAAAAGAGGAAAGTGAACATTTCTGGAAACTTGGAAATGTAAGGAAATGTCAAGTTTAAAGAGGGAAACGAAAATTTTTGGAAACTTGGAAATGTAAGGAAATGACTTAGAAAATGTCGAGTTTTAAAGTTTAAAAGAGGAAACTGAGGCGAGGTGGCCTTAGGAGAAATTGTATGTGAAATTTGGCACACAAACAGGCTTGGAAAAGTGGCCTGGAGATGCCACTTAGAGCTCCTGGAAATGGCACCACCTACAGGAGTAATGGGCCAAGGTTCAAGCTGCGGGGGAAGCAAAATAAAAGAGTTTTATTTTGCTGCAAGGAGCAAGGGAGTTGGACGGCACATGGCTTTAATTTAGGAGTTTTATTCTCTTTAAAATTCGGCTAAATGATGGATAAATAAGGGATTTATTTATCATTATTTTCAAGAGATAATTGTTGGATTAAATTCTTTTAAAGAAAATGATAATTCAAGGATAAAGCTATCAAAATAAGGGGCAGTGGTGGCCAAGTAAGGGACTCTAGCTAGTAATTTCGGCTACTAGAGGAAAAGAGACCATTCATTCATTCATTCTCTTTCTCCTCTTCCCTCTGTCGAAACTCTCTAGCAACCATCCTCCTCCTCTCTTTCATTTGTTAAGCCGAATATATAGTCCACCAGTGCCGAAACCCTTAAGTTTTCTTTTCTTTATTTTTTGTGGAAATCAAATACTCTAAGAGAGCCCTAGCCGATTTCTCCATTGAATCCTAAAAGCCGAAACCTTGAGATTATCATCTAGTCATCAAAGCCAATTTCTTTAAGGGGCTTCAAACAAAGGTGCTGTCGATTTCATTGAGTAAGGGTAAGATCTAAAACTTGGTTTCCATTCTTTATATTTCAAGACTTGTCGAAATCTAGGACTAATTCTACTAAGGTACTTTGGCCGAATCTATGAAGGGTTTTTCCCGGATTTAGTGGTTGTCAACTGCAAGAGGAGATCTGTCGGGACTTTCAAAGATCTAAGGTGAGTAATCGGTCTAAGGCTATTTCTTATGTTTAAGTGATTGAAAATCAGATCTAATATATAAGCCTATAGGGATTTCGACAGAGGTATACAGGGATTCCGAGATTTGGAAATCGCAAGGTAAGTGCCTAAATACAATTAGCTAAGGCCATGTATGGTATTCTAGATCTATTTCTTATATGTTTTAAAAGCCGAAAACTAACTAGTTAGGAGTTTTGGTGACTAGCCGATTACAAGGGTGTGCATCACAAAGTTTTGGGATTCGATTAAGTAAGTCAATCAATGATAAGGTAGGTTTTAACTGTACAAATCCTACTAGGATTTGGTTTTATAGCCGAATAGGCTTTATGCTAACATATTAAGGTTACCAATGTAGGAATTGAGATCTAAAGCAATAGATCGGTTCTTCTGGGATTTCAAGGAATTCGTTAAGCAAATCGTGTGTGTATCCACACTAACTTTCAATATGATTTATGGCAATATTTAATATGTGCATGTTTATAAGAATGTGAATATGACTAAGGTACCGTGTTATGGTACATAGTATTCGTGCACGTTCCTACTCCTACTAGGATTACTAATATGTTATATTTAACATGTGAAAAGTGACATGAATGTGAATTTAAGTATGATATGTATAATATGAATAATATGGGGCATTGGGTTATATGAAAAAGGGAAGTGAATGTGGTGACCTCGGTCTCACTATCCGAATGTGGTGACTTCGGTCACATTGTCCGAATGTGGTAACCTCGGTTACATTATCTGAATGTGGTGTCTCATGACACAATTATCCGAGTGGCTATGCCACGAATTTTATATGTGCGATGAGCACGCACGCTCATCGCAGCGATCGCCTTCGCCGATGGTGTGTAGCGGATGGAGGGTTGACTTAGTAGTCCCCACGGTGTGCAGGTTGGTACGGGGATGTGTAGCGGATGGCATCTAGGTTTGGGTTCAGGTTGCATCATTATTTTATCTATATATGGGTATGCATGTGATATGATAAGGAATGCCTGATCTATTAAATTTTAGTGTTGGTTACACATTGAGTCTGTTGACTCACCCCGTTGTGGGAACATGTTTCAGGTGATGAACAGTGATGGACCGGGATGGCAGAACTTGTGGTGGCCATGCTCAGCTTGAAGTTTTATTTGATTTGGACATTTGATTTTATTTAAGTACTATAAAATTTTATTTTGGGTTTTGTCTGATGTAATAAGGCCATAGTGATGATTTTATGTTTGTTTTATTTACTATGTTACAAATTTATGATAATTAAAGAATAAGCCAATTTAATTTAAAATAAACTTTAAAAATTTTGACACCTGAAATAAATGGGTTTTCAATATAAAGTAAACTTGTTTTCAGCTCGAGCCCAATCCACAAACAAACTATCTTCAAAACACACAGTTTTTTTCAAAATAACAAACGATATTTTGAACCGGTTTACATCGAGGAACATACCAGATCCGGTTCAGGCTCGTGGGCCGGGTGTGGGGTGTTTCAGTTTGGTATCAGAGCCCAGTTTTAAACTCTTGGCCTGTGGGCTAAGGCCCAAAACGTTTTCCAATCGAGCCAAATGAGTTTTATGGAAGTATTTTTGAAAATAAGCAGGTTTTCTGGCATGGCACCTAAGTCTTCGACCCGCAGTCCACCAGGTAAGTACCCCTAACCATCTGTGTGATTATGTGAATTATAGAAGGGTAGAAAAGGAATGGAACGTAGAATAGTATGATAGGTATTTGAACTATCGGACTAGTCTACTCAAAGACAAATACATAAGACTTAATTGCCTAACTAAACAAACCTATCGCTAAGTCAACCGAGTTAGGGTGTGGTAACCCCTGTGCGCATGTCTAGGATTGGATCCGAAAGAGCCTAGTATTTAAGCAGTCCTAGTGACTCACCTCCTCTTCGCAAGAATCCTACCTGGTGCGTAGCTTCGGTTCACCCTAACTCAGAGGGCTCAGTAGGTGTGGCAACCTCTATGCACGTGTCTAGGAATGGTTTCAGTGGGAGCTTGGTACTTAAGCAGTCTGTGTGACTCACCTCCTCTCCATTCGAACCCTACCTGGTGCGTAGCTTTGGTTCACCCTGACCAAGATGACTCGGTCATAGGCTAAACACGATAACTAAAACCCGTAAGGGAACTAGTCGTGTTTTTTTATAAAATAAAAACCCTAGTTTCAAAACTCTTAAAGTTACCTTTTTAATTTGTGAGAACGATTTATACAAAATTTTTTCCGAAAAATTCCTTGATTTATAAAATTACAAAAATACCCCTAGTGGTGAAATTACAAAAATACCCTTGGTTTATAAAATGTCCAAACTACCCACAGTTCTAATCCAAATTTCATTACTTTATAAATGTTCAAAAACCCTTATTTGCAAAATATCAAAATACCTTGATTTTTAGAAAATTACAAAATTGCCCCTAACTTACAAAATTACCAAAATGACCCTGATTTCCAAAATTTCTGCAACATCACTGTTTTAGAAAACAAATTCTCAAAAAGAACCCTCAAAGTTTTGTAAATTTGGAAATACCCCAAAATTATTGAACTTTACAAATTCACCCTGGTTTATTACCAAAATACCCCTGAGATTCAAAATTTCTGAAATACCCCCGGATTTCAAAATTTTCCCAAAATACCCCGGGAATTTAGAATTACCAAAATACTTTTTGACAAAACCACCAAGGGACTTTTTCTTTTGAAAAATTACGAAAATACCCCTGTAGGACAAATTACGAAAATACCCCTGGGTAGTAGAAAAACAACAACAATGAAAACTACAACATTTCTCTGAATGAACGAAAGTTCATAATTGATTGATGGATGTATGTATGAATGTAAAGACTGTGTGCATGTACGAATACGAAAAAACCACTCCTAAAATTCTTTCCATAAAACTTCTTCGCGGGTAATCAAGTGAAACAAAGACTAATTCATAAAACTTGTTAATCAGATCACGATGTTAGAAATGAGCTCTAGAGGACGTGGTCATCGAGGATGCGGTAGAGGCAGGATGACCGTGTCAGAACCCGTTAGATCGGGTCAAGGGTCTGACAATGAGATACCACCGCCACCACCACCCCCAGCTGTGGGTGTTGAGCAGCAAGCTCAAACGGGAGATGATGCTGTATCGCAGGCTGTGCTGCGAGTTTTGGAGTTGGTGGCTGGTGCAGGAGGAAATTCGGGAACTCGGAAGTCGGTACCTGAGCGACTTCGTGCCAATGGAGCTGAAGTGTTTCGTGGAGTATCTGGTGTGGCACCCAGTACAGCTGAGTACTGGTTGGAGGCAACTGAGCGCATTATGGATGAGCTCGACTTGACCCCTGAGGAGAAGTTGAAAGGAATGGTGGCACTGTTACGCGATGAAGCGTACCAATGGTGGTTAACTGTTCGGGATGGTGCCACAGCTGAGGATCTGACCTGGGAGTACGTTAAGGAAGCGTATCAGAAGAAATACGTTGGAACCAGGTATACTGATGAACAAAGGAAGGCTTTTCTGGGGCTGGTTCAAGGGAACAAGTCCGTAGCTGAGTATGAAGCTGAATTTCTGAGGTTGAGCCGGTATGCTCGATGAGTAATGGTAACCGAGCATAAGCGGTGTGTCTGATTTGAAGACAGTTTGAGGGATGATTTAAGGTTGTTGATAGCCCCACATCAGGAACGGGAATTTTCTGCATTAGTGGAAAAGGCTAAGGTAGCCGAGGGAATCAAGGGCTCGGTAAAGCAGAGCTCTGATAGGAATAGGCCCAAGAGGGGTTATGGGTCGTCAGGATCGTCTGGGAGTGGACAGAAGAGGCCTAGAGTTGATGGGCCATGAGGTCAGCAAGCTAGTACAGGATGGCAGTATCGTCCTTGTGAGCATTGTGGAAAGAAGCACTTAGGGGAGTGCTGGAAAAAGACGGGAGGATGTTTTAGGTGTGGGTCCAATGACCATATGCTCAAGGATTGTCCTAAGAAACCAGATGAAAGTCGATCAAGAAATTTCGAATGTTAGCTTGGTGGTAGAGCGCGCATGCGACCTCAACGAGGTCGTGGTTCGAATAACAGAGGTAATGGTGCTGGCAGAGGACGTGGAACACAGGGCAGAGGTGCTGCTAATGCTAAGGCAAGGCAATCGGGTTTGGTTTATGCAGTTCGCCGTAGGGAGGATGGAGACGCACCGGATGTTATAATTGGTACGTTCTTTATTTATGGCAAGCCTTATTATGCCTTAATTGATGTGGGCTCGACCCATTCTTATGTTGCATGTAGTATAGTGGAACCACTAGGCCTAGACTCTGAACTTTCTAATATGCAGATGACTGTAGTAAGCCCATTAAGCCAAACTGTAGTGGTGGATAAGATCTTTCGGAGTGTACCTTTAGAGATTTAGGGAGTGAACTTTCGGGCTGATTTAATGGAACTACCCTTTGGGGAGTTTGAACTCATACTTGGAATGGACTGGCTAGTAGAGCACCGGGCCGTGTTGGATTGTGCGGCCAAATGAATGGAACTAAGGACCTCAGAGGATGAAGTAGTAGTAATGATCGGAGAAAGAAGAAACTACCTGTCTAACGTAGTTTCGGCGTTAAAGGCTGAGAAAATGGTTAGGAAAGGGTGCAAGGCATTTTTAGCCTTTGTAAGTGCGTTGGGTGGAAAGCGCGAAGGATTGATGTGGAGTTAGAACGGTAAGGACTTTGAAGATGTATTTCGGAGGAATTACTGTGAATACCCCCGAGATAGGAGGTGGAATTTGGAATAGACTTGCTCACCGGGAGCACTCACCTGTATCAATCGCTCCATACCGAATGACGCCAAAGGAGTTGGTTGAGCTCAAGGCTCAAATCCAAGAGTTGTTGGATCGTGGGTTCATTCAACCCAAGCAGTCTCCATGGGGAGCACCGGTCTGTTTGTAAAGAAGAAGGACGAGAACTATGCGGATGTGCATAGATTACAAATCGATTGAATAAGTGACCATCAAGAACAAGTATCCCTTGCCAAGGATAGACGACTTGTTTGATCAGCTGAAGGGGGCCGCTGTATTCTCGAAGATAGACTTAAGGTCGGGATATCATCAGTTGAAGGTGAAGGAGGCAGATATCTATAAGACCGCTTTTAGGACAAGATACGGCCATTTTGAGTTTGTAGTGATGTCATTTGGATTGACGAACGCTCTAGCCGCGTTCATGGATATGATGAACTGGGTTTTCCAACCCTACTTGGATAGGTTTGTTGTCGTGTTTATCGATGACATTCTTGTGTATTCGAAGTCGGAGGAGGAGCATAATGAGCACCTACGGATAGTGTTACAAGTATTAAAGGAGAAGAAGCTCTATGCCAAATTCAGCAAGTGTGAATTCTGGCTTAAGGAAGTGGCATTCTTAGGACATGTAGTATCCGCAGAAGGTATAAGGGTGGATCCTAGGAAGATCAAAGCAGTGTTGGATTGGAAACCACCTAGGTCCGTGGCTGAGATCCGAAGTTTTTTAGGTTTGGCAGGCTATTATAGAAGGTTCATGGAAGGGTTTTTGTCAATAGCCGCGCCTTTGACAAAGCTACTAAGGAAGGAAGTATCCTTTATATGGACGGATAAGCAACAAGAGAGCTTTGAGAAGCTTAAGAAGGTCTTAACAGAAGCTCCAGTTCTGATTCAGCCTGAGGCAGGAAAAGATTTTATGGTGTACTGTGATGCTTCGTATACGGGATTAGGCTGTGTTCTAATGCCAGATGGAAAAGTAGTCGCTTATGCGTCTCGACAGTTAAGGCCGCATGAGGTTAACTACCCAACCCATGACTTGGAGTTGGCAGCAGTGGTTTTCGCTCTTAAGGTTTGGAGGCACTACCTTTATGGAGAAAGGTCGATAATCTACACAGACCACAAGAGCCTTAAGTATTTATTGACTCAGAAGGAGTTGAACTTGAGGCAGTGAAGGTGGGTGGAATTATTAAAGGATTATGATTGCTCGATAGAATACCACCCGGGCAAGGCGAATGTGGTAGCTGATGCCCTAAGTCGGAAGGTTGTGTCGGATCTAAGGGCTATGTTCGCTCACTTGAGTTTGTATGATGATGGAAGCTTTGTTGGCGAGTTGCAAGTCAAACCCACATGGTGAATGAGGTGAAAAGGGACAGATTGGCTAATAAGGACCTAAGTGCTAAGTTAAAGCAAGTACAGAACGGAGAGATAGAGGATTATGGTGTTAATGATGAAGGAGTATTGTGCTACAAAAGAAAGGTCTGTATGCCGAGGAACGAGGAGATAAGACAGAAGATTCTTCGGGGCGCATAGTAGCCCTTATGCTATGCATCCCGAGGCACTAAGTTGTCTGAGGATCTAAGGAACAGTTTTGGTGGCTCGATCTTAAACGGGAAGTTACAGAATTCATGGGAAAATGTCTGACGTGTCAGCAAGTTAAGGCTGAACACCAAGTTCCATCGGGATTATTTCAGCCAATCGAGATTCCACAATGGAAGTGGGAGAGAATCACCATGGATTTCGTTAGTGGGCTTCCCCTTACGCCTACTAAGAAGGACTCGGTATGGGTAATAGTGGGCCGTCTGACCAAGTCCGCGCACTTCATCCCGGTAAGGATTGATTATTCTCTTCAGAAGTTGGCCAAACTATATGTAACGAAAATTGTGAGGTTGCATGGAGTACCGGTGTCAATCATTTCGGATAGAGACTCAAGGTTTACGTCTCGATTTTGGAAGGCACTTCATCAAGCTTTAGGCACTAAGTTAGACTTCACTACGGCTTTTCATCCACAATCAGACGGGTAGTCTGAACGGGTTATACAAGTGTTGGAGGATATGTTGAGAGGCTGTGTGATGGATTTTCGAGGAAGTTGGGAAGATTACTTGCCTTTAGTAGAGTTTGCCTACAACAACAGCTATCAGGCTAGCATTCAGATGGCACTATATGAAGCGTTATATGGTCGGAAGTGTCGAACTCTTACTTGTTGGACTGACTTAGGAGAATATCGAGTTTTGGGTCTAGAGTTAGTGGCAGAAACTGAAGAGAAGGTTGAAACAATTCGGGCACGATTAAAGGAAGCCTCGGCGGCGAAGAAGTCGTCGCAGCGACCTTAAACGGAAGGAAATAGAGTTTGAAGTGGGAGACCAAGTGTTTCTGAAAGTCTCGCCTTGGAAGAAGGTGATGAGGTTTGGTCGAAAAGGGAAGTTAAGCCCAAGGTTTATAGGGCCCTATCGAGTCTTTGAAGCGAATTGGACCATGGCATACCAAATGGAGTTGCCACCGAGTTACGGACAAAATGCACGACGTATTCCATTTATCCATGCTACGTCGCTACCGATCGGATCCATCTCATGTGGTACCAGTTGAAGAAGTGGAGTTAAGGCCAGACTTATCCTGCGAGGAAGAGCTGATTCGGATATTGGAACGTGATATGAAAGTGTTACGGAGGAAGTCAGTTCCCCTAGTCAAAGTATTATGGCGCAATCATAGATCGGAAGAAGCTTCGTGGGAACCAGAAGAGGCAATGCGACAACAATACCCCCAATTACTTTAGCTAGAAAATTTCGAGGACGAAATTATTTTTAAGGGGGGTAGAACTGTAACATCCTGAAAAGGGCCTATGCATTTTCGGTTTAATTGTACGAAATGACATGTCTTATGTGTTATGAAAGTATTTTGAACATTTTTTTGGAAACCTGGAAATGTATGGAAATGTTAAGTTTAAAGTGAACATTTTTGGAAACCTGGAAATGCCTGGAAATGTTAAGTTTAAAGTGAACATTTTTGGAAACCTGGAAATATATGGAAATGTTAAGTTTTAAGTGAACATTTTTGGAAACCTGGAAATGTAAGGAAATGATTTAGAAATGATTCAAAAGAGGAAAGTGAACATTTCTGGAAACTTGGAAATGTAAGGAAATGTCAAGTTTAAAGAGGGAAACGAAAATTTTTGGAAACTTGGAAATGTAAGGAAATGACTTAGAAAATGTCGAGTTTCAAAGTTTAAAAGAGGAAACTGAAGCAAGGTGGCCTTAGGAGAAATTGTATGTGAAATTTGGCACACAAACAGGCTTGGAAAAGTGGCCTGAAGATGCCACTTTGGCTCCTGGAAATGGCGCCACCTACAGGAGTAATGGGCCAAGGTTTGAGCTGCGGGGGAAGCAAAATAAAAGAGTTTTATTTTGTTGCAAGGAGCAAGGGAGTTGGACGGCACATGGCTTTATTTTAGGAGTTTTATTCTCTTTAAAATTCGGCTAAATGATGGATAAATAAGGGATTTATTTATCATTATTTTTAAGAGATAATTGTTGGATTAAATTCTTTTAAATAAAGTGATAATTCAAGGATAAAGCTATCAAAATAAGTGGGAGTGGTGGCCAAGTAAGGGACTCTAGCTAGTAATTTCGGCTACTAGAGGAAAAGAGACCATTCATTCATTCATTCTCTTTCTCCTCTTCCCTCTGCCGAAACTCTCTAGCAACCATCCTCCTCCTCTCTTTCATTTTTTAAGCCGAATCTATAGTCCACCAGTGCCGAAACCCTCAAGTTTTCTTTTCTTTATTTTTTGTGGAAATCAAATACTCTAAGAGTGCCCTAGCCGATTTCTCCATTGAATCCCAAAAGCCGAAACCTTGAGATTATCATCTAGTCATCAAAGCCGATTTCTTTAAGGGGCTTCAAACAAAGGTGCTGTCGATTTCATTGAGTAAGGGTAAGATCCAAAACTTGGTTTCCATTCTTTATATTTCAAGACTTGTCGAAATCTAGGACTAATTCTACTAAGGTACTTTGGCCGAATCTATGAAGGGTTTTTCCCGGATTTAGTGGTTGTCAACTACAAGAGGAGATCTGTCGGGACTTTCAAAGATCTAAGGTGAGTAATCGGTCTAAGGCTATTTCTTATGTTTAAGTGATTGAAAATCAGATCTAATATATAAAATCAGATCTTATGTGGTGACTTCGGTCACATTGTCTGAATGTGGTAACCTCGGTTACATTATCTGAATGTGGTGTCTCATGACAGAATTATCTGGTGGCTATGCCACAAATTTTATATAGGCGTTGAGCACGTCGACTGCAACGACTGCCTTCGATGGTGTGTAGCGGATGGAGGGTTGACTTAGTAGTCCCACGGTGGTGCGCGGTTGGTACGGGGATGTGTAGCGGATGGCATCTAGGTTTGGGTTCGGGTTGCATCATTATTTTATCTGTATATGGATATGTATGTGATATGATAAGGAATGCCTGATCTATTACATTTTAGTGTTGGTTACACATTGAGTCTGTTGACTCACCCCGTTGTGGGAACATGTTTCAGGTGATGAACAGTGATGGGCCGGGACGGCAGAACTTGTGGTGGCCATGCACAGCTTGAAGTTTTATTTGATTTGGACATTTGATTTTATTTAAGTACTATAAAATTTTATTTTGGGTTTTGTCTGATGTAATAAGGCCATAGTGATGACTTTATATTTGTTTTATTTACTATGTTACAAATTTATGATAATTAAAGAATAAGCCAATTTAATTTAAAATAAACTTTAAAAATTTTGACACCTGAAATAAATGGGTTTTCAATATAAAGTAAACTTGTTTTCAACTCGAGCCCAATCCACAAACAAACTATCTTCAAAACACACAGTTTTTTTCAAAGTAACAAACGATATTTTGAACTAGTTTACATCGAGGAACATACCAGATCCGGTTCAGGCTCGTGGGCCGGGTGTGGGGTGTTTCAGTCTCAAGTTAAATGCAATGAGGGATTCTGTGATGAGGGTATTTCTGTAATAATTCTTTATACCTTTCCCATGCCTCATACAAGGACTCATCATCCATTTGTTGGAAAGCAGTGATCTCGTTCCTCAACTTAGCATTCCTGCTAGGCGAGAAATACTTCATGAGGAATCTTTTTGCTAACTCTTGCCATATGGAAATTGAATTTGGTGGCCATGAGTTCAGCTAGGCTCGAGCTCTGTCCTTTAGCGAATATGGGAACAACTTTAATCGTAGCATAGCTTTGGGTACTCCGGCTAACTTAAAAGAATCGTTCACCTCCGTAAACAATCATAAGTGAATATGAAGATTTTCAGTAGGCATTCCATTGAATTGGCCCTGACTGAAGCATCTAGAACATTACTGGCTTCAGTTTGAACTATTGTGCCTCGATTTCAGGTCTTCTAATACCCGGATTAAGATCATGAAACATTGGTACGACATACTGTCTTAGAGCTCTATCCCTATCATCAGAAATTAGGATAGGATTTTGAGTAGGGTTTTCTCCATTTCCTTGATTTGGATTTTCAAAGTTTATCTCTTCGTTCCTTCTCTGACTTGCTTGTCTTCTTCGATGTCAAAATTTTCTTTCAATCTCAGGGTCTACGGGGATTAAATCAATGACTCGATCAATACTCATAAACACTTGAAACAAACATAGAAAAATTAATTAAGTTAGAGTTGAACAGAAAAATAAACCAAAATGCAAAAATAACAAATTCAGAAATAATGACTTTTAAAAAAGTCCCAGCAACGGTTCCAAAAACTTGAAACGACGGATATGTGCAAGTGTACACAATCGTAACAAGTAATAAAGTGACAAGTAAATGTCGAGTTATCATACCCATAAGGACTGTGAAAGGAATTAATTATGAATGCAATTAATTATGAATGCAATTTTAAAAACACTTTGGTGAAGAAAAATATTTTGATTTGAGGACGTGATTAAAAACTAGGATTTTAACTAAGTAAAATAAATAAAAATAAAATAAAAGTTCCAATGCATGATTTCAAAATATGATTTTAATCAAGATGACATAATTGTGCTAGATTAGTTACATTTCTTAACTTAGAATTATTAAACTCATGTTTATGTTGTTACGAATAAATTCACGGCAACTCAGTAGTTTCCTAACTTATGAACATACTTACTTACCAAAATCCATTTATCCCTTGATTATATCTCTATGTCAATCCAACTGATTAAACAAATTTTAATAAGCAAATGTGTTAATGCACATACGTACTTATGAAATTAAAATAATCTCTTGTACATATCTCTATTCCAATTCAAACAATTAATTCAATCTCATAAGCACATAAAAGATTACGTGAGGTAACAACGTATTTCTACCTTGAAATAGTTTAATCACAATAATCTTGCAAGTTATGCAAGGCTAGTGTATCATTAGATACTGTTGCTAATTTAACCCTCAGCTACCTTGGATGATTAAACATGCACTGATTAAGTATCATGTCAATTAATTACAATTTCAATATGTTTAAATAATTAATTCATTAGTTACCTTACAATTGTAATGCAAGAATAACTTAGTCATGGTTTTACTTAATCAAACATCTTACCGAGGCCTATAACAACACAAATACAATTTTAATAACTCAAGTAGATGAAATTCAATTAACCTAACATAAATTAAATTTAATCCATATTAATTAAATTAAACATATCAACATCACAACTATTCATAGACATGTTCATAACAACAAAAATAAAATTAAAAGGGGTAAGAAACAAGAATCAAATCGGGTGTTTCTCCAAGGCTTCACTAGTTTGCTCCACTTCTCCTTCTCTGCTTGTTCTTGTTGAACCGAGGCTTCCATGAACACTTGAATGCTGATCCAGATGGTGGTTGAAGGACTCTTTTTCAAGAGGTGAAATCGGAAAGGGAATGGGGAAGAAAATAAAGAACAATGAAAAGAGAAAAGTAAGAGAGAAGTGAAGAATGAATGGTTTTGAGATGTGTTTGAAGTAAGTAGCCAAGGGGTATTTATAGGTTGAGAAGGCTACCAAAAATAGAAAAATCAGCAGCCATAGAGTTCCCCCATGGCCGGCCACACATGTGGAAAGTTTGAAGGTTTCAAACTTGGTATTTTAAGGTAGTGGCAAATCTAGAAAGGCATAAATAGTGGAGGGGTTTGAATGAAAATTGAAGGAGTCCTGAAGGGCTATTTTCCAAGCTGAATAATCAGCCAAACAAGCTGATTGGGTCAGCATGTGGGACAGTTTTGGGCTATCCAGTGCTCGATTGGATCGGTTTTCTCGGTTTAGCTCAACTAGGCCCCTTTTCATAATTAATAAACAATAATTTATTTAACCCAAATTAAATTGGATTAAAATTAAAATTAATTATATTATGAATTAATATTCATAATTCGGACCTTCTTTGGCTGAAAAATTAATTTGCCTCGATGCTTCAAAATAACTTCTCGGTTTTGTGTTTCTAGTAGTGTCTGCCGAGTCGTTTTTCGCACTTTGTGTGAATCTGTCAAAAATGATCAAAATTAATCAAAATTTATTACAAAATTAATTAAAATTCAACATTTAATAATCTAAGTACAATTTAACTATTTTATAATAATCATATATTTTTCGACAAGAATTTTACCGAAACTGCAAGAATTTGAGTTAAAAGGGGCATGAAAAAGTGTGTATATTTTCGTGTTTCCAACCACCTTCGACCTCTTGCTGGTTTAGCTGGACCGAGTTTGGGTCGTCTCGATCAGCCTAGATTTATCTCTGTTATTTGGGTTCCGTCGAAAAATATATATTACATAAATCCTATGTTCATTTCCAGCTCTCATGATTTATTCTAAAGTAATTAAATCTTATGTAAAGATGATAGCCCACGATCTAACTTATATATGTCCAAATCATTTTTTTGTAAAAGAGGTCGACTTTGGTTTTGAAAACGAAAATAAAAAACGGGAGTCGCCACCAATCCTTTTTAATAAGGTGTGATCGGATCACCTCGTAATCTGGTCATTTTAATAATAGATTTGGTTTATTAAAACAACGGTTTTGGTCTACAAAATTTAGGAAAACTGGTTCGGGAGTCGGTTACGCACGAGGAAGGATTAGCACCCTCGTAATGCCCAAAATTGGTACCTAAGTGATTATTTGATATTTTTATGTCGAAAGTTGAAAACTCAGAAATGATTGAAAATACGATCCCTTTTTGCATTAATGTATATTTTGTTTTCAAATGCTTAAATAAGTCAAATATATGTTAAAGACCTTCTTATCTCGAGGCCACAAAACGTCACGTCCCTAAGTTAGGACGTGACATTTCAAATCTTGGAGAATAGTTCGGTCTTTTATTTTTATTTGAAATCTTAAGTGTTTTAATTTTTGGAAGGATATTCAATTATTCGAATTTAACGAGGAAAATCGAAACCCCATAAGTTAGGGCACGATTTTTTATCGAATCATTTAGATATAGAACATTGCCTATTTTTGAGAAATTTGTTCATGTGTTTAGGTAAAAATTAATGATATTTGAAACAATACTTATTTAGGTTTAAAAAAAAAAACGTAAACATGCTTAAGCATGGTTCACGATGTAGTTACAAAAAAATGAAATTGATGATGTTAATAACTCAACATATCGAAAACGTTGACAATAATGATAGACACCAAATGAGCGAACAATAATCTTGCACTAATATGATAATAATGATGAAAAATAAATAATGTCAATGTAGAATACCGAAAATAGCAAAAACATGAACATCACCTATACATATATCTTATACGCGTAAAATATGGCAAAGGATAATATATAGATAGATAACGAAGTAATGTATTAATACTAATATTGATAATCAAAACTCAAAAATATAATATTAATGATAATAATAATCATAATAATGAGAACAATAGGTACGAAAAATATATGTATATATATACCATTTAAATTTATTAAGAATATAAAAAGGGGTAATAAATAATAAACGAATATGTGATGATAAAATAATAATGAAAAACAAGGTGATGAAATAATAGAAGCATAATTAAAATAAGTAAAGAAAATAAAAAACATAATAAATCACAATATATGAGAATGAAAAATAAATAAATAAATAATATAAATAGCAAAATAATTGAATAAACAAACGAATAAAATAAAAGAATAATAAATAACTAAACAATTAAATAAATAACTGAATAAATAAAAGAGTTAAAGTATAAGGACTTAATTGACATTAAAAGAAAATTAAAAGGTATAAATTACAAAAAAAAAAACTGATAAGGACTAGAATGTAACGCGCGAAAGCTAACAAGGACTACATGGGAAAATATCCCTAATCCCCGTGCGTTGCATTTCAGCTAGCATGGCCACGGATTAAATTAAAAATAAAATAACATAAAATTAATGGGGAAATTTTAAAATGAAATTTAGGACCAAACTAAAAAGCGCATAAAGGAGAGAGGACTAAATGGGAAATTATCGTTGTCCTTTGAAACGCACAACATTAGTAAGGACTAAATTGAAATTGAAATAAAATCTGCGGGGCAAATTTAAACGAAAAGGAAAAGACTAAATTGAAACGAAATAAAAATGCGAAAGGATCAAAAGGGTAAATAACCCCTAAGGCAAAAAACACACAGATCCTTGGTGGTTCGGGTCGGGTCGGTCCGACTTAGTCCAAACCAATGCCGTTTCATCCTTTCTATATAAGTCAAATTTTTTTTTCAAACTCATTTCTCCATTTCTACTTAAAAAAAAACAACAAAATTTTCTCTCCCCTATCACTCTCTTTGGCCTGAACTCCAGCAACACTCAGGCTCATCGGCCGCCGCGCTAGCCATCGGCCACCGGAGACGGCGCTGCTGTGCATGGTGGCCGAAAATTGCCCCAAACCCTATTTTCGTTGCTTTTTTTTTTATATAAAGCCCATTTGAGTCTAAAAACCTTCAAAAAAAAAGGAGAAAAGAAGAAAAAAGACCCAAAAAAGGGTAAACCTTTCGGCTTCCACCGTCGCCGTTGCAGCCATCAGCCAAACCCCGAAGGATCCGACAGCCTTATGAACCAGCAGTGGTTCCGGTGGCGATATCCCGATCCTATAACAGGTAAAAGAGTTTACCTTTTTTATATTTTTATATTTATTTTCCTTTTAAAATACAAGTAAAAAAATAAATCAACTACCTTTGTATTCAATCTTTTGTATTTTTGAATCTCTGAATATTCTTCAGTTACATTGGTGTTTTCTCTGAATAATACATTTTAATCCTATTTTTGCTACTGCCTCTGTTTGCTTTTGTGTTATTGTCGGTCCCTTTTTGCTCTTTTCTTGCAGGCGATAGAGTCAACGGAGAAAGGAGAGCTATTTTAGTGCAAGGGCACAGGCGGAGCCGAGGGTGGTCAGGCCTCGGGCGGTGAACGAGCTGGCAAAGCACGTCGAGGTAGCGACGCTAGGAAGTTCAGGAACCCTAGTGTTCCTGAGTTGGTTTATTTTTTGGGCCTATTGGGCCAGTGTAAAATGGACTATGTTACTGGACTATGTTGGGTTTTATGTGAATTTGGTTTTTTTTTTTATTTCTGCTTTCTGGGCTCCGGGTGCATTGGGCCTTTTACAGCTGCCCCTCTTTGCTCGTTGTCGTGTAACGAGAATGGAGCAAAGACTTTTAAAAAGGACCAATTTTAACGAGAATGGCACAGGCAAAGACTTTTAACGAGAGTCTTGACCTCTTTGGTGCTTTTCTTCTTCAAGTAACCTCATTCCATCCCACTGCATCTTCGGAAGTGTAGGAATTAATACTTCTATCTACTTTAGGGAGATTAGACTTGTAGCTTCAATTTGCCCCACTACAACTTGGGGGAGATAAGATTTTCTATCTTCTATCCGCTCAACTGTAACTTTAGGGAAATAAGATTTGTGGCTGTTCCACTACAACTTTAAAGAGATAAGATTCGCCATGATAGATTTGATCCAACCTACTGCAACTTCAGAGGTATAGGACTTGTAACCTGTAGCTTATATCTATTTCGCTGTAACTTCAGGGAAATAAGATTTGCTTTGATAAATTTGATCTGACCTACTACAACTTCAGAGGTATAGGATTCATCGTTTTGATCCGCTCTACTGCAACTTTAGAGAGATAGGATCTGTGATTTTTAGCTTCAACCTGTTCCACTGTAACTTTAGGGAAATAAGATAAGCTATCTTCAGTCTGCTCCACTGCAACTTCAGTGAGATAAGACTTGCTATCTTCAACCTACTCCACTACAACTTCAAGGATATAAGGCTTGCCATGATCTGCTCTACTGCAACTTCAGAGAGATAAGATTTGTGATTTATAGCTTGAATCTGTTCCACTGTAATTTCAGGGAAATACGATTCGCTATCCTTAGTCTGCTCCGCTGCAACTTCAGGGAGATAAGGTTTGTAATAATAACTTCAATCCATCCTACTACAACTTCAGGGGTATGGGATTTGTGTATTCACAGATCTTGTTACACTGTCCATTGGGGAACTTGACCTGTCGAATTGATTTCATTAGCCTATATTTATGCCAAATGTTTAGGATGTCATGATCAGAATGAATCAAATGCTCCTAACTAAATGTGTATACATGATATTTTCATGAATGTAGAGTGTTATTTTACAAGAATGATCCCTTTTTAATGCTTATATTGTCATTGCTTAATCTTCATCCAAGTTCTATTACTGATGTGTTACCATGACTTCTTGTTCAATTGGTATCTTTAACAAAAAAAATCCAAAGAAATAGTCACCATTCTGACTATTTGTTCTCAAATGTTTCCAACCCCTGAGTTTGGTTAGTTCTTGAATAGTGGTCCTGTTCTCAGATCCTAGTACTATTTTAGAAAACCTTTCAGAGCAATATGGAAAACTTCCTTTACTTGAATATTATTAGTCCATTAATCATTATTTCAATGTAAAAATGCTTAAAAAGGATTGTAGTAATGGTCAAGATCGAAGTTTATTAGGAGCAAGGCTCGAAATGAATAGATTTATCAACATAGCAAATTTGCTTAAATACAAAGTGAATAAGATGAAAGTAGGTGCCCCAGATATCATAGCATGAGTTTCTTTGTACTAACTTCCTGAGGACCCTTTTGAACTCGATATGTGTTTTGGAGATTCAAAATACTTTGTTGATGCCCCAAGACGTAGCATCTATTTTTCTTGTTCATTTGGGAATAGCAAGACTACCACATGCCCCGCTTTGATCAAGATTTGAATTGCCCTTTTCCTGGGTTTTCAATTTAAAACCCCTTTGGTCTCAAAGCGCTCTTTGCGAGTTTTCACCTTGGCCTCTCCCACATGCAAGTTTTTTTTAGGTGAAATATTTCTTAACTGAGTCTGAATTCACAGGATTGGTCAAGCTTTTTCCATCCATCTCAGTCAGAATCAGCGCTCCTCTAGAGAAGGCCTTCTTTACCACATAAGGTCCTTCCCAATTTGGAATCCATTTCCCTCTGAAATCCTTCTGTATGGGCAAGATGTTTTTCAACACTAGGTCCCCTTCATGGAATTCTCTAGGATGAACCTTTTTGTTGTAATCTCGCATCATTCAATTTTGGTACATCTGACCATGACGGATAGCTTTCAACCTCTTCTCTTCGATCAAATTTAGCTGATCGTATTGGGATTGGATCCATTCTGTTTCATCCAACTTTACTTCTAGCAAAACTCGAAGAGAAGGAATCACCACTTTAATGGGTAAAACTGCCTCCATTCCATAAACCAAAGAGAAAGGCGTTGCCCCAGTTGAGGTCCTGACAGATGTTCGATATGCATAAAGGGCGAATGGTAGCTTTTCATGCCAATCTTTATAAGTCTCACTGATTTCCCCACGATCTTCTTGATATTCTTTTTGGCTGCCTCCACTGAACTATTCATTTTTTGGGTGATATGGTGATGAGTTATGGTGTTTGATCCTGAACTGACTGCAGACTTCTGATATCATGTTGTTGTTCAAATTTAGTGTGTTGTAAGATATAATCCTTTCTGGCATTCTATATCGACATATGATCCCCTTCTTTAAGAATTTACTGACTGTCAATTTTGTGACATTGGCATACGAAGCGGCTTCTACCCACTTGGTAAAGTAATCTATGACCACGAAAATGAAACAATGCACGTTAGAGGCTTTAGGTGAAATTGGCCCAATGACGTCCCTGCCCTTCATAGAGAAAAGCCATGGAGAAATCATAACATGAAGAGGTGAGGGAGGTACATGAATTTTATCTCCGTAAATTTGACACTTGTGGCATTTCTTAGCGTAATTGATGCAATCTCCTTCCATGGTGGACCAATAATACCCGAATCTCATGATCTGCCTGACCATTGTAAAACCATTAGCATGTGTTCCGCAGACACCCTCATGGACTTCTTCCAAGATTTGTTTTGCCTCAACAGCATCTATGCATCTTAGTAACACCTGATCCTTTCTTCTTTTGTATAGGACCTCCCCATCTAAGACATAGTCATAGGCCAACCTTCTCAACGCCCTTTTATCATTCTCAGTTGCTTGGTCAGGGTATTCACGATTTTTCACATATCGCAATATATCGTTGTACCAAGGGTGATCGTCCTTTTCTTCTTCTTCTTCTATGTTGTAACAATGAGTCGTAGTTTCATAAACACTCATCTGGATAGGCCGTAAATCCTCTTGTTTGTTTACTTTGACCATCAAAGCCAAAGTAGCTAAGGCATCAGCCATCTGATTTTCATCTCGTGGGAGATAATAGAAGGTGATGTCGTCAAAATCCTCAATTAACTGAAGGACCAACTTTCGATACTTGATTAACTTGGGACCTCTTGTCTCCCGTTCTCTTTTGAGTTGATAAATCACCAAAGCGGAATCTCCATAAACCTCTAGCACTTTGATCTCACATTCTATGGCTACACGGATACCCATGATGCATGTTTCGTATTCTGCCATATTGTTCGTGCAATCAAAATCCAATTTGCTAGTGAAGGATAATGATCTATGTTCGGGGATACCATGACTGCTCCAATTCAATTACCCACAGCGTTTAAGGCACTGTCGAAGTTTAGCTTCCAAGAATGACTTTCTTGCGAGTCTTCTTCAGTGGTTGCAACATACATCAGATCTTCATTTGGGAAATCAAAGTTGAAAGGCTCGTAATCCTCTAGAGCTCTACTGGCCAGAAAGTCAGCTATTACGCTTCCTTTAACTACCTTCTAGTTCACATAGACTATGTCAAATTTGGAAAGCAAAATCTGCCATCGGGCCATCCTTCCATTTAGAGCAGTTGACTCCATCATGTACTTCAGAGGGTCCAGCTTTGAGATGAGCCAAGTCATGTGGTATAGCATGTACTGTCTCAATCTTCGAGTTGTCCAAATCAAGGCGCAACATAACTTCTCAATTGGCGAATATCTTGTCTCACATTCAGTGAACTTCTTACTGAGATAGTATATTGCTCTTTCTTTTCTTCCTGACTCGTCATGTTGACCAAGCATGTATCCCAATGGAATTCCCGAATACTACTAAGTATAGTATCAGTGGCCTATCCGGGTTAGGTGGCATCAGTACTGGGGCATTGGATATGTAACACCCCTTAACCGTATCCTATGCCGCAATCATGCACGAGGCATTACTGTACTTAATCAACAACTTTAGTTTATAAAATTTCAATCCAAACTTGACATATCTCTATCGTCATAACAACAACCTCATTAAAGACCTACGAGACCTTAAACATACTTACGAGAGTTTTCGGAACCCAACCAGAAACTTTTACGATCTTAAAATTTTTTCACCTAAATAGGGGCCACACGCCCGTGTGAAATGGGACACGCCCGTGTGGGCAGGCTGTGTGGTCACACATGCCCATGTCCCTACCCCGTGTGGAATTTATTTTCATTTTGAACCTACAGGGGTTTTTACACGGTCGGACATACGACCGTGTTCTCCACACGGCCTTGCCCGTGTGTAAAACTTGGGTATTCTGTTTGTGACGTCGGTAACCTCATAAAGGTCACACGACCTAGGCACACGCCAGTGTGGCTAGCCCGTGGTTGACACTTACTTACAACACCAACATACAGGGGACACACGGCCAGGTCACACACCCATGGGACTGACCGTGTGCCACACACAGCCTAGACACATGCCCATGTGCCAACCCATGTGGACAAGAACAAGGCTATTTGCCAAGCTTTTTTCGTCCCTCTAGCTCACACAACATGAATCCATTCCACATATCACTAAACAACTCATATTTTGCAATATAAATTCCATGAATAACTTCATATTTCCATATATATAGCAAAGAGCTAACAACTATGGCTATATACACAAGAGTTTCTCAAAAAAGGAGCCAACACACTCTTGGCCAAAATAAAAAAACAATCTACCTAGTCTAGCCCCTATACATGCCATACTCAAATATACTAAATCTAGATATACCGAGGTGAGCTGATAGTATGGGCGATCTTCCAATTATCTTCGTATCCCTGTAACGCCCTAAACCCGACCCAAATGCCACGACCGGATCTAGCATGTCACTTGGAAAGAATTTATAAAACCACGCGAACTTCAGAAAATTTTAAGTCTTTCTTTTTTTAAAAACTCCAAGTTAGTTGTTTCATTAGAAATCTCGTTATTCATTTAAGGAAAATTTTTTAATTAGCCCAATTCATAAGTTTAGGGGATATTTGGAAACCCATCTTGTTATATTAGATTAATTTAGAAAGTTATCGTGGAAACCTGTTTGTAAACTCGTTTAATTAAATCATGAGAAAACTTTCTTTTAATTTTGTAAAAACATTCTGTCGAACATTTGCATTCAAAACGTCTAAAATTTAAATCGATATTATACTAAGTTTTTAGTGGCCTTATTACATAACAAAATCCTGAAAATTAAAGAAAAGTAATGTAACATCTATGCGTTTAATAGGAGAACAAGTGTAATGTGTTAATTTAAGTGATAGGGGTCCAAATTGGGCTCAGGATTAGGCAAAGGCCTTGGTTAAATTATCTGATAAGGCATTATAGAGTTAAAAGGTGGTGATTGTGTTTAAAATACTAACGTGGGCTTGTGGCCCAACAAAAGGTGGCACTGCAATGGAATTATAAGGTGGCGTCATTAACAATTAAAGGGGCCCAAGTTTTGGCCGCAAGGAGCCCATGTTTTGGGCCATTTTCGGCACTTAAAATAGAGCAAGGGGTGACGCCACACACAAGGAGTTAGGGGCCAAAAATTTAAGTTTTATGGAGCCCAAATCTTTTAATTTAAGTTAGCTAAATTCAGAATTAGGGTTAGGTCAAGTGGACGGCAACAAAGGCTCAAAAATAGGAGGATTTATATGGATTTTATAATTGATAATATAGAAGATAAAAAGGAGAAAAGATAGGAGCTATCTGTAGGGCAAGGTGATGGCCGAAAATCCACCACCTAGAGGAGTAAAGAATTCGGCTACTTCATGGATAAGGGGTACTGAATTTACCCTTTTTATTAGCTTGACTTTTAGTTATCAGGAAGGGTGTTTTCGGTTTTAAGTAGTTGATGCCGAAATTTCTATAAATACGGGGGATATCTCATTGATTCTGGCATTTAAACCCTTATTTCCTCTTCACTCTTTGTGCCAAAATTCTTAGCCTCTCCCTCTGCAATTTCTTTTCTTTAATTTCTTCAAAAGCCGAAACCTCTCATTTCACTCTCTTCTCCATTCTTTTTCTCTTGAGCCGATTTCTATAAAAAGCCGAAATCTCTATAGTTTTTCTCTATTCATCCTATTTGTGAGATAGTTCTATTCTTCCGACATTTAATCTTTTCCTTTGGCATTGCCAAATCTTCTCTTTAGTGCTAGCCAAATCCCCTGTGTTAAGGTAAGCATCGACTTCTGTTCAACTCTCACGTTCTATTTCGGTTTTGGAAAGGTAAAAGTCGAAAAGCTAATAGTTTAATGGTTCTATGTTGGGCGGCATTCTGGGATTTGAAGGAAACATGGTCGTCTAGATCTAAAAGCCGAAAAACGTTAGCCTCTAATTTCGGGACTTTAAGTAAGAAGATTTTCCCTAGATTTTTACTAGATTCACTTATTATATGCAAGATCTTAACTTTATGATGAGGATTAACGATCATAAATTGTGATAGTAGTTCTGACAAGGACTTGTGATGGAATTAAATATGGATCAGGCAAAGGAAGGAATCCCTAAGTTTAAGAAATGAGTGGTATCTGCCGTTCGAGATTGGCCACTTGGTTGTGGACCGGCTTCTAAACAACATCTTAGGCAGATAGCGGTTGTGTCGACTACGGATAGCGTCGACATAGAAAGTATCATTCTATCGATGTCGTGTGTGTAGATCTCTAACACACTAATAATCTGTATGTATATATATGTGATGGCTAAAAGACGTAAAATAGGTCAGATGTATGAGCAGATCGGGTTACCCAGAAAAGGGTAGGCAAAGGATGCAGTATGTAACCATAGAAACTTCTCTATGTGTATTGATGTATGTGAAAGACTGTAATCTCTTAGGGAGTATATTGTTTGATTTTGCATGAATGTATGCATGGGATGGGTTTGATATGGAAAGGGGAAGAGCATGATTGGTCACATGGTGATCGGTGGTAGAAAACCCACGTAATGAAATGTTAGGTCACATGGTGATCGGTGGTAGAAAACCCACGTAATGAAATGTTAGGTCACATGGTGGTCGGTGGTAGAAAACCCACGAAATGAAATGTTAGGTCACTTGGTGATTGGTGGTAGAAAACCACGTTAAAATTCCTGATTGATAAGGAATAGGCAGTACGGCTATCATTATGGTGCGTAGCGGATGGAGGGTTGATTGTAGAAATCCCCAAGGTGTGATGGTTGGTACGGGTTGGTGTGTAGAGGATGGAATTCTAGGATGGGTTGGGCTATGCATCATTTATTATCTATCATGTAATTATGATTGTTGCCATTGTGTATGGGCCAGGGCTCATAATTTGTTTGTGGGCCCAAGCCTTTTATGTGTTTTCGGGATTTACACACTGAGTCTTGGTGACTCACCCTATGATTTTCCCCAACTTTTCAGATGAGCAGTAGATCGTGGACATGGGAGCCGAGACGGGCTCGAGGGGCCATCAAGTTTTATTTCTTTAGACTATTTTCGGTTTTCTTTAAGTTTTTGGTTTTTATTTCGCGAATATTTATGTAATAAGGCCCCATAGTTTATACTCACCTAAGTAGTTTTTAATATTTGTAACTCAGGAAATTTTGTCAAAAGGTTTAATTATTCAAAATAATAATAATACAAGGTTTTATTTTCAAAAGGTCACATATTTATTTAAATATTGTCTAATTAACTTATGATTTTCGAAACCAACGAAGCAAAAGTTTTCAATGTACAACCCGTAGCATACCAGATATGGTCGAAATATTTGGGCCGGGTTTGGGGTGTTACATTTTGGTATCAGAGCCCAGGTCAAAACTCGGGCTGTGAAATGGGTCTATTAGTGTTTTGAAAATTTGATGTGAATTGGGGAAAACAATGTCTTGGTTGAAGTTATGGTCTTCGAGTCTACTGGCACCCAATCCACGCAGGTAAGAATTCTAAACTCTTGTTGTGATATATATATGGGCTTAATGGGCTTGAGGGACGTAGATTAGCATGATAGTATTAATGGACCTTAGGCTTAGATAAACAACTCTTCAATATCATAAGATTTATTCCAACTAAACAAACCCGTGAACGAGTCAATAGGTTAGGGTGTGGCAACAGGCATACGCATGTCTAGGATTGGATTCAGGAAGGGCTTGGTACTTAAGCAGTCCTAGTGACTCACCTCCTCTTCGCTAGAATCCT
This sequence comes from Gossypium bickii, assembly GCA_025503065.1. Classification (NCBI taxonomy): domain Eukaryota; kingdom Viridiplantae; phylum Streptophyta; class Magnoliopsida; order Malvales; family Malvaceae; genus Gossypium; species Gossypium bickii. The sequence goes on along the minus strand of CP106714.1, from coordinate 24,006,832 downwards.
ACCTGGTGCATAGTGACTGTTCACCTTAGCTACGAGGATTGTCGATGGGCCAAACATTATAATTAAAACCCGGAAGGGACCAGCCACTCCATTTTTTTTTAAAAAAAAGAAGACCCCCAAGTTTTGTAAAATTTCCAAAATACACTTGATTTGTGAAAATTTCCAAACAACCGTGATTTTATAAAATACCCATGTTTTGAAAATTTGCCCGAAAACCTCATGTTTACGAGACTAACCTGGATTGTGAAACTTGATTTTCCAAAGTACCCCTGTTTCAAAAAAAAAACACAACAACAACAACATCGAAATATTTCTGGTTTGTAAAATTACCAAATTACCCTTTATTTGCAAAATTACCGAAATACCCTCGGATTGCCAAATTACCAAAATACCCCCAGATTACAAAATTACCAAAATACCCTTATTTCACAAAATCACCAAGGAACCTTATTTTGGAAAATTACGAAAATACCCCTATAGGATAAATTATGAAAATACCCTGGGTAGTGAAACAACGAAAATACCCTTACCTGATGAATGTAAGTTCATGAATGTTATTTGTATGTTGATGATTGAATGTATGTGGTTTCTAGAATTAGGAGATATACTTTAGACTGAAACTATAGATAGGTTCGAATTCGAAAGAACCACTCTTAAAACTACTTTCCATAAGATTGTTCGTGGTTAAGCAGTGAAAGAAATTAATAATTCATAAAATTTCTAATTCAGATAATACGAGAATCAACGATGAGTGCTAGAAGAGGAAGAAGAGGCCACGGCCGAGGCCGTGGAAGTGTTAGGACTGATGTGCCGACTCAGCTAGTTAGGGAGGTACTGAAGGAGGTTAAAGAAATTGGTGAAACACTTCGGTTTGGGTGCGTGGACTGTAAGAAAAAAAAAAGAGATCATAGTTTTCTAGGGTTGCAGTCGCGTTCTGTGAAGCATGTTAAGGTACGTCCAAACTTTCGGGTTTGCAAATATTGCAGAAGGCGTCATCCGGGTGAATGTTGGAGGAAGTCAGGAACGTGTTTAAGATGCGGGTCTGAGGAGCATAAGGCTTGGGATTTTTCAATCACCATTAAGTCGAGTATTTTTTTGTGGATGCTATATTTTTTTTGGTATAGAAACTTATGCGGGCAATGTTTATATATTAATAAATTAGAGTGCGCAGCGAAAGCATAGCGGTGAGACTTGGGTAGTACGATTAATAGTTAGTTGGAAATTTCGAGGATGAAATTTCTTTAAGGGGGTAGAACTGTAACATCCTGAATTTTTGGGCCTATGCGTTTAATAGGAGACAGGTGTAATGTATTAATTTAAGTGATAGGGGTCCAAATTAGGCTCAGGATTAGCAAAGACCTTGGTTAAATAATCTGATGAGGCATTATAGAGTTAAAAGGTGGTGATTGTGTTTAAAATACTAACGTGGGCTTGTGGCCCAACAAAAGGTGGCACTGCAAGGGAATTAGAAGGTGGCATCATTAACAATTAAAGGGGCCCAAGTTTTGGCCGCAAGGAGCCCATGTTTTGGGCCATTTTCAGCATATAAAATAGAGCAAGGGGTGACGCCACACACAAGGAGTTAGGGGCCCAAAATTTATGTTTTATAGAGCCCAAATCTTTTAATCTTTTAATTTAAGTTAGCTAAATTCGGCATTAGGGTTAGGTGAAGTGGACGGCAACAAGACTCAAAAATAGGAGGATTTATATGGATTTTATAATTGATAATATAGACGACAAAAAGGAGAAAAGATAGGAGCTATCTGCAAGGCAAGGTGATGGCCGAAAATCCACCACCTAGAGGAGTAAAGAATTCGGCTACTTCATGGATAAGGGGTGCCGAATTTACCCTTTTTATTAGCTTGACTTTTAGTTATCAGGAAGGGCGTTTTCAGTTTTAAGTAGTAGATGCCAAAATTTCTATAAATAGGGGGGATATCTCATTGATTCTGGCATTTAAACCCTAATTTCCTCTTCACTCTTTGTGCCGAAATTCTTAGCATCTCCCTCTACAATTTCTTTTCTTCAATTTCTTCAAAAGCCGAAACCTCTCCCTTCACTCTCTTCTCCATTCTTTTTCTCTTGAGCCGATTTCTCTAAAAAGCCGAAATCTCCATAGGTTTTCTCTATTCATCCCATTTGTGAGATAGTTCTATTCTTCTGGCATTTAATCTTTTCCTTTGGCATTGCTGAATCTTCTCGCTAATGCTAGCCGAATCACCTGTGTTAAGGTAAGCGTCGACTTCTGTTAAGCTCTCACGTTCTATTTCGGTTTTTGAAAGGCAAAAGCCAAAAAGCTAATAGTTTAATGGTTCTATGTTGGGCGGCATTTCGGGATTTGAAGGAAACTTGGTCGTCTAGATCTAAAAGCTGAAAAACGTTAGTCTCCAATTTTGGGATTTTAAGGTAAGAAGATTTTCCCTAGACTTTTACTAGATTCACTTACTATATGCAAGATCTTAACTTTACGATGAGGATTAACGATCATAAATTATGATAGTAGTTCTGACAAAGACTTGTGGTGGAATTAAATATGGATCAGGCAAAGGAAAGAATCCCTAAGTTTAAGAAACGAGCGGTATCTGCCGTTCGAGATTGGCCACTTGGTTGTGGACCGGCTTCTAAACAACATCTTAGGTAGATAGCAGTTGTGTCGACTACAGATAGCGTCGACATAGAAAGTATCATTCTATTAGTAATCAGGTGTGTAGATCTCTAACACACTAATAATCTGTATGTATATATATGTGAATGCTAAAAGGCGGAAAATAGGCTATATGAACAGTCGGGTTACTCAGAAAGGGTAGGCAAAGGATGCCAGGAATGTAACCATAGAAACTTCTCTATGTGTATTGATGTATGTGAAAGACTGTAATCTCTTAGGTAGTATATTGGTTGATTTTGCATGAATGTATGCACGGGATAGGTTTGATATGGAAAGGGGAAGAGCATGATTGGTCACATGGTGATCGGTGGTAGAAAACCCACGTAATGAAATGTTAGGTCACATGGTGATCGGTGGTAGAAAACCTACGAAATGAAATGTTAGGTCACTTGGTGATCGGTGGTATAAAACCACGTTAAAATTCCTGATTGATAAGGAATAGGCAGTATGGCTGTCGTTACGGTGTGTAGCGGATGGAGGGTTGATTGTAGAAATCCCCAAGGTGTGATGGTTGGTACAGGTTGGTGTGTAGAGGATGGAATTCTAGGATGGGTTAGGCTATGCATCATTTATTATATATCATGTAATTATGATTGTTGCCATTGTGTATGGGCCAGGGCTCATAATGTGTTTGTGGGCCCAAGCCTTTTATGTGATTTCGGGATTTACACACTGAGTCTTGGTGACTCACCCTATTATTTTCCCTAACTTTTCAGATGAGCAGTAGATCATGGACATGGGAGCCGAGAAGGGCTCGAGGGGCCATCAGGTTTTATTTTTTTAGACTATTTTCTGTTTTCTTTAAGTTTTTGGATTTTATTTCGCGAATATTTATGTAATAAGGGCCCATAGTTTATACTCACCTAAGTAGTTTTTAATATTTGCAACTTAAGAAATTTTGTCAAACGGTTTAATTATTCAAAATAATAATAATAATACAAGGTTTTATTTTCAAAAGGTCACCTATTTATTTAAATATTGTCTAATTAACTTACGATTTCCAAAACCAACGACGCAAAAGTTTTCAATGTACAACCCGTAGCATACCAGATCTGGTCGAAACGTATGGGCTGGGTTGGGGTTTTACAAGTAAGGTTTTACTGAATAAACCGTGCATGGCCACCTCGTAGTCCTCTCCGACCCGATCCACTGCATTATGTATTACCTGCAAAGATGTTAGCAAATAGAGTGAGTCCAATGACTCAGTCTGCAATTCCAAGCACCATCACTGGGCCCCAAGCCCACCCACACATCATTTGTGCCTTGGCCCTCTTTCCATAATCGCATTGGGCAAAGCCCATTCAGAATCAAATTGGGCCTTAGCCCCTACAGTACAGAATGGCAAATAGCATATGCAAAATGATGCAAAACCCAACCCAGCCTAAATTTCCATCCGCTACACACCAGCCGTACCTGCCAGTCACACCAATGGGGATTTCTACAATCAACCCTCACTGCTACACTCCATCGATGGCAGTCATGCTGCAGTTAACTGCTCATCGTTAGATTGTGACAGAGTCACCAAATTATGTGGCATGGCCACCAGAACAGATTGTGGCAAAAGCCACCAGAACGCTTCCCCTTTCATTAATAACATTTACCCATCCCCATGCAAACATAAAGTCATGATGTATGAACACAACAGGCTTCGGCATGCATATATAAAACATTTAGAATGTACATATAAACATGTCAACATAGTCACCCATATAGCATAGTTAGAAATCACTAACCTGAGGTCTCATTTTTACCCTCCATGGGTAATTCAGCAGCCCATACCGAATTTCGCCATTTAACAAAGCATACATAATTTAACAAAAACAACCAGGAATAGTGTGGAAATTACACACCTATAAACACAAAGAACTACGCTATCGATCTCAATAACACCCTCACTCGTAGGGATCACAGCGATCTTCTTATCCCTCTTCGATGCCAGCCCACAACTCGGTGGAAAGTCTCGCACAGCAGACATCATGCACTTTTTAAACTTAGGGGCTGACTACGGGTCCAACCCGTTCCTTCCCTTGTCTAGCATTTGATTCCATGAAACAGATCTTGGTCAGAAGACTAGGTTAAGGCATTGAAGAATATGGGAATGAGAACACACACTCAAATGAAGAAGAGTGTACCGCTTAGAAGTTCTATAACTAGCTAACAGCAAGGTCGACAGAAGGGTGCAGATTAGGCTAAAGCAAGAAAGAAATCAAAGAGAAGAAATGATAGTAGGTGATGATTTGGTCAAGAGAAAGAAATGAGAGATATAGTTTGGCTTTAGTGATTATCAAAACAATTTCAAGGAAAAAAATGAGAGATACAGTTCGGCTTTAGTGATTATCGAAACAATCTCAAGGAAGAGAAATGAGAGGTGGGTTTTCGGCTATGAAGAGCAGATAGAAGAAATATGAGCACGAAAAAAAAAGGACGAGAAATAATGGGTGCTACAGCTTTGAGTAAAAGAGAGAAACAAAACAAAATGAAAAAAAAAAAAGAAGAGACTTGTGAGAATTCGGCACGGGTTGGAAGCTTGGGAAAAAATGATGTATTTGAGAAAATAAGGAGAAAATAGAAGAAAGGAATGCCCAAATAGGTTTCGGTAAAATAATGAGGAAATTGCAAAGTAGTAGCTTTAGAAATTTCGGCAAACAGAGTAGGAAAATGTGCTAAAAGAAGAGCACACTAAAATCGAAGAAATGGAACCCTTAACACGCACAATTTGCCAAAAACACACCAAAGTTTCGGCACCCCTACACTACTCAAATATTTCGGCTAACACCCTACTCACCTCACTCCCCATGCTTCCTTCTTGATTTTCTCCTAAATCTCCTCTCCTCCACCCCTTCAAATTAGTTTGAATATTTCAAACTCCCCAAATGACTCTCCATCACTTATTTGAATTGCTTGACCAAGTCCTCCCTCTCTCCTCCAGAGTTTGATTACCATCCAACCACCTCCCTTGCCTGAACCAAAAATAATACTCCCTTACGCTACTTTGAGAGATTCGAACCCTCTCCCTTAGCTTCCCTTGTGATGCCACCTCCCTGTATGCTAGGTGGCGTCTCCTTGCCACTTTACCATTGTCCTTCTTGTGTCATCAAACCCCCAAACTATAATACTTAAAACTTGCATCAGCCAGCTCTCTCCCTAAAATGCCCAGAATTGAAATTTTGACCAAGGCTTCGGCTTACCCCCGAGCCTTCTCGGACCCCAAACATAACAAAATAATAGCCAGAGCATACCAACACAAAGAAACATACCAAATGTGAAGCCCCAAATTCTTGGATGTTACAATTCTACCCCCTTTAAAGAAAATTCAGCCTCGAACTTACCTGGTCAAAAGAGGTAAGGGTGTTGCTGACGCACCACATCTTCTGGCTACCACGTGGCCTCCTCTGAATCGTGGTTCCGCCACAAAACTTTGACCAATGGGACTGATTTCCTTCTGAGCACCTTATCGTCTCGATCTAAGATTTGCACTGGTTCCTCTTCAAAGGACAGGTCTGGCCTTACCTCAATTTCCTCTACCGGCACAATGTGAGACGGATCTAAATGATAACCCCTCAGCATCGAGACATGGAATACATCATGTATCCGATTCAATTCCGAAGGTAACTCAAGCTGATACACCACTGGTCCCCCACGTTTCAATATCCGATAAGGCCTGATAAACCTGGGACTTAACTTACCCTTCCGTCCAAAGCTCATCACTTTCTTCCACAGAGAAACCTTTAAGAAAACTTGATCACCCACTGCAAACTCTATCTCCTTTCGCTTCAGATCTGCATATGATTTCTGCCTGTCAGACGCTTCCTTTAATTAAGCTCGAATCAACTTAACTTTTTCCTCTGATTTGTCGTTCACCCAATTCTATTCAGCAAGTAGGAGTACGACACCTCCGTTCATACAACGCTTCATAGGGCGCCATCTGAATACTGGTCTGGTAGCTGTTGTTGTACGCGAACTCTGCCAATGGTAAAAACTCTTCCCAACTTCCCCTAAAATCCAAGACACAACCCCTCAGCATATCTTCCAAGATCTGAATCACTCTCTCCGACTGACCATCAGACTGTGGATGAAAGACTGTGTTGAAGTCTAGTCTTGTACCCAATGCCTGATGCAGCGCCTTCCAGAAATGCGATGTAAACCTCGGATCTCTATCCGATATGATCGACACTGGCACCCCATGCAACTTTACAATCTCTGCCACATACAGCCTAGCCAACCTCTGCAGAGAATAATCGACACGAACATGTATGAAGTGGGCTGACTTCGTCAGCCGATCAACAATCACCCATACCGAATCTTTCTTAGTAGGCGTAAGAGGTAGCCCACTAACAAAATCCATCGTGATTCTCTCCCATTTCCACTGTGGAATCTTCACTGGCTGCAATAATCCCGAAGGCAACTGATGCTCTGCCTTCACCTGCTGACACGTTAAACACTTCCCCACAAACAAGTTGAGATGAGCAAGCATCGCTTTTCAATCCGATATCACCTTCTGACTTAGTGCATCCGCCACCACGTGAGCTTTTCCCAGATGGTACTCTATCGAGCAATCATAGTCCTTCAACAGCTCAATCCCCCTCTGCTGTCTTAGATTCAACTTCTTCTGAGTAAGGAGATATTTCAAACTTTTATGGTCGGTGTAGATAATGGACTTCTCCCCATACATATAATGTCTCCAGATCTTCAGAGTGAACATTACTGCAGACAACTCCAGATCATGCGTGACATAATTCATCTCATGCAGTCTTAACCGCCGAGATGCATACGCAACAACCTTCCCATCTTGCATTAACACACACCCTAACCCCGTGTGTGAAGCATCACAGTAAACTACGAACTCTTTCCTGGCTTCAGGCTGAATCAAAATCGGAACCTCTGTTAAAATCTTCTTCAGCTTCTCAAAGCTTTCTTGTTGCTTGTCAGGCCAAACAAATGATACCCCTTTCCTCAACAACTTAGTTAAAGGTGCCACAATTAAGGAGAATCCCTCAACAAACCTTCTGTACTAACCTGCCAACCCCAAGAAACTTCAAATCTTCGCCACAGACTTAGGTGGTTTCCAGTCCAACACAGCTTCAGTCATCCGGGGGTCTACCCTAATCCCTTCTGCAGATACAACATGACCCAGAAAGGTAACTTCTTTCAATGAAAATTCACACTAGCTGAATTTGGCGTACAACTGCTTCTCTCTCAAAATCCGCAGAACCTTCCGAAAATGCGAGTCGTGCTCTTCTTTTGTCTTGGAATATACCAGGATATCGTCTATGAACACCATAACGAACCGGTCCAGATAGGGTTGGAATACTCGGTTCATCATATCCATGAACGCAGCTGGCATATTCGTCAACCCAAACAGCATCACCAAAAACTCATAGTGACCATAGCGAGTTCGAAACACCGTCTTCTGAATATCCGCTTCCTTGACATTAAGCTGATGATATCCTGACCTCAAATCTATCTTTGAAAAGACCTAAGCCCCTTTGAACTGATCAAACAGATTGTCAATCCTCGGCAATGGGTACTTGTTCTTAATCGTCAACTTATTCAACTGACGGTAGTCAATGCACATACGCATTGACCCGTCCTTCTTCTTCAAAAACAGCACCGGCGCTCCCCTCTGAGACACACTTGGTCGAATAAAACCACGATCCAACAGCTCCTGGATCTAGGCCTTAAGTTCCACTAGCTCTTTCGGTGCCATCCTATAAGGAGCGATGGACACCGGAGCTGTACCCAGAAGTAGCTCAATTCTAAACTCCTCTTCACGATCTGGAGGCAACCCCGGAAGTTCCTCAGGAAATACATCCATGAACTCCTTTACCGCTCTAACCTCATTAACAGTCACTTCCTTTGCATCCAATGCACTGATGAAAGCTAAAAATGCCCTACACCCTTTCCGAACCAATTTAATAGCCTTTAACGCAGAAACTATGTTAGACAAATAATTCCTTCTTTCCCCTATCATTACCACCGCTTCGCCCTCTGCGGTACCCAACACCGTTCGCTTAGTCGCGCAATCCAACTTTGCACGATGTCTAGCCAACCAAACCATGCCCAAGATAAGATCAAACTCCCTGAATGGTAACTCAATTAAGTCTGCCGGAAACACTACTCCCTGAATCTCTAAAGGCACATCCCTAAATAGTTTGTTCACTACCGTCGATTGTCCTAAAGGGCTAACCACATTTATCTCTCTAGCAGCTAGTTCAGATTCTATACTCAAAGTCTCAGATACAGAACATGCAACATATGAGTGGGTCGATCCAATATCAATGAAAGCAAGAAATGGCTTATCAACTATAAGAAATGTACCAGCATCTGGTGCGTTGCCATCCTCTAGTCGACGAGCTGCGTAGACTAAACCCGGCTGTCTTGTATCTGCATTACCGACACCCCTGCTGGGTGCTCCAAGACCCCAACCAAAACCGTTTCCTCTCTAGCTAGGCCACGACCCCTCGGCGGTTGCTGACCACCCCTCCTGAACTGATCAAAACCTCGTCCAACTGGCCACACCTGATCCACTTGTGGACAATCCTTAACCATGTGGTCCATAGATTCGCACCTAAAACATTCATCTATTCTCTTCCTGCACTCAAAAAAATGCACCTTGCCACACAAAACACATGATCGAATATGACTCCTGGCAGCAGGCATCAGAACACGAGCTAGCCCATCAAACCTAGGCCTTTCCTGAAAACTCCCAGATGATCCCGACGACCGAAAACTTCTCTTGTTCTTACCCCGATCCTTATCCCTATTCTTCCTCTTAGTTCGCTTTACCTCTTTAGCTATTTTAACTTTCTCAACCAGAACGGCAAAGTCCCTTTCTTGCTACGGAGCTATCAATGCCCTCAACTCATCCCGCAGCCCATCTTCGAACTGCACGCAACGCTCATAATCAGTCGCCACTATACCTCGAGCGTAATGACTCAAGCGCAGAAATTTCGCCTCTTACTCAGCCACAGATTTGCTTCCTTGTACCAAATTCAAGAATGCCCTCCTTTGAGCATCTACATAATTGGCCCCAATGTACTTCCCTTGAAATGTCATTTTAAAGAGATCCCAATCAATCTGACCCGCCGGAGTACCCTCTCCTACGGTGAGCCACCACCGATATGCCTCATCCCAAAGTAGAGACACCGCTCCTTTTAGCTTCTCCTCTATCGTGCATTCTAGGTCATTCATAATCCTTTCGACTGCCCCTAGCCAATACTCAGCCACATTTAGAGCCACTATAGAAATACCCCTAAAAGTTTCAGCTCCGTTTGTTCGAAGTCGCTCAGGGATAGACTTTCGAGATACTGTTTCGGTGCTTGCCCCAGCCACTCGCTCTAACACACACAGCATTACCTGATACAGGGCATCATCCCCACCAGTTCTATCTTGCGACCTCGCTTCCGCCACAGGTGATGCTGGTGCCTCACCTTCAGGCTCATGCCTTGCTTTTGAGAGTTTAGCCTCAGCACCCCGGCCTCTACCACGGCCGCGTGCAACATGTCCACGCCCTCTAGCACTCACGTTTACCGTTTCGTCTTAATCTGATTTACAAGTTTTATGAATTAGCACTTCTTTTCACTGTTTATTAGCGGATAGTTTTATGAGACCAGAGTTATAAGTAGTTTTTCCGGAAAGCACATGTATACCTAAAGGTTTTCGTCTCTATAGTAGAGTTTTTAAGTTCTAACATTCATAGAAATATGTCCATAATATAACTACCTCATGCAAATCAACTAATCAATCAGAAGGCTTACCTTGCGGACTTGGGCCGGAGACTCGGGTGCCATACCTCTACAACCATGTAATTATATATTTTTTTTTCAAACCATTCTTAAGTCATATTTGGAAAATGTTTTGAACCCAAAAACCCACGTCCGAGCTTTTATGCAAGGCTCTGATACCACAATTGTAACGCCCCAAACCTGGCCCAAACACCACTACCGGATCTGGCATGTCACTTGGAAAGAATTTATAAAACCTCGCGAACTTCAGAAAATTTCAAGTCTTCTTTTTTAAAAAACTCCAAGTTAGTTGTTTTATTAGAAAACTCGTTATTCATTTAAGGAAAAAATTTTAATTAGCCCAATTTGTATGTTTAGGGGATATCTGGAAACCCACCTTGTTATATTAGATTAATCTAGAAGGTTTTCGTGGAAACCTGTTTGTAAACTCGTTAGTTAAATCATGAGAAAACTTTCTTTTAATTTTGTAAAAACATTCTGTTGAACATTTGCATTCAAAATGTCTAAAAGTTAAATCGATATTACACTAAGTTATTAGTGGCCTTATTACATAACAAAATCCTGAAAATTAAAGAAAAGTAAGGTTTTACTAAATAAACCGTGCATGGCCACCTTGTAGTCCTCTTCGGCCCAATCCACTGCACTATGTATTACCTGCAAAGATGTTAAGCAAACAGAGTAAGTCCAACGACTCAGTGTGCAATTCCAAGCACAATTACTAGGCCCCAAGCCCACCCACACAACATTTGTGCCTTGGCCCTCTTTCCATAATCACATTGGGCGAAGCCCATTCCGAATCAAATTGGGCCTTAGCCCCCAAAGTACAGAATGGAAAATAGCATATGCAAAATGATGCAAAACCCAACCCAGCCTAAATTTCCATTCGCTACACACCACCGGTACCTGCCAATCACACCAATGGGGATTCCTACAATCAAGCCTCACCGCTACACACCATCGATGGTAGTCATGCTGCAGTTAGCTGCTCATCGTCAGATTGTGACAGAGTCACCAGATTATGTGGCATGGCCACCAGAACAGAATGTGGCAGAGCCACCAGAATAGATTGTGGCAGAAGCCACCAGAACGCTTCCCCTTTCATTAATAACATATGCCCATCCCCATACAAACATAAAGTCATGATGTATGAACACAACAGGTTTCGGCATGCATATATAAAACATTTAGAATGTACATATAAACATGTCAACATAATTACCCATATAGCATAGTTAGAAATCACTAACCTGAGGTCTCGTTTTTACCCTCCATGGGTAATTCAGCAGCCCATACCGAATTTTGGCATTTAACAAAGCATACATAAATAAACAGAAACAACCAGGAATAGTGTGGAAATTACACACCTATTAACGCAAAGAACTATGCTATCGATCTCGCTAATGCCTTCACTCGTAGGGATCACAGCGATCTGCTTATCCCTCTTCGATGCCAGCCCACAACCTGGTGGAAAGTATCGCACAGCAGACACCACGCGCTTTTTGAACTTAGGGGCTGGGATTACAGGTCCAACCCCTTCCTTCCCTTGTCTAGCATTTGATTCCATGAAACAGATCTTGGTCAAAAGTCCAAGTTAAGGCATTGAAGAATATGGGATTGAGACCACACACTCAAACGAAGAGATTTCCTTACCTAGATTGACAATTTAGTGAAAGCTTCCAGCTTGGGTTATGAGATCGATTAAATACCTATATAAATACCATGTAAGAATCGGTTCCCCAAGAAGAAATGGATCCAAATAAGTGACCCTTTCGGCCAACCAACAAAACAGAAACCCTTTATAGCCTATTCGGCTAACAATTACCGACACCCTCTTGGAAATAGGCCACTCAATGAAAAGATGATGAAGACACGCCCTTTTACCACTGACCAATGCCCATGAATACGAGTCAGAGCCTTCGATTAGTCATAACAAAAGAAAGAAAAGTGAAAACGACAAAGAAAGTGAAAAAGATCCCTTACCGAACAAGAGTGTACCGCTTAGAAGTTCTATAACTGGCTAACAGCACAATCGATAGAAGGGTGCAGATCCGGCTAAAGCAATAAAAGAAATCAAAGAGAAGAAATGATAGTAGGTGATGATTCGGTCAAGAGAAAGAAATGAGAGATATAGTTCGGCTTTAGTGATTATTAAAACAATCTCCAGGAAAAGAAATGAGAGATATAGTTTAGCTTTAGTGATTATAAAAACAATCTCAAGGAAAAGAAACGAGAGATGGGTTTTCTTCTATGAAAAATAGATAGAAGAAATATAGAGCACAAAAAAAAAGGAAGATGAAAAACAATGGGTGTTACGACTTTGAGTAAAAGAGAGAAATAAAACAAAAAGAAAAAAAAAGAGAGAAGAGACTTGTGAGAATTCGGCAAGGGTTGGAAGCTTGGGGAAAAATGATGTAATTGAAAAAATAAGGAGAAAATAGAAGAAAGGAATGCCCAAATAAGTTTCGATAAAACAATGAGGAAATGACCAAGTAATAGCGTTAAAAATTTCGGCAAACAGAGTAGGAAAATATGCTAAAAGAAGAGCACACTAAAATCGAAGAAATGGAACCCTTAACACACACAATTTGCCAAAAACACACCAATGTTTCGGCACCTATACCCCTCCATCAAAACCAAATGCCCAAACCCCCTACACTACTCAAAAATTTCGGCTAACACCCTACTCACCTCACTCCCCATGCTTCCTCTTTGATTTTCTCCTAAATCTCCTCTCCTCCACTCCTTCAAATTAGTTTCAATATTTCAAACTCCCCAAATGACTCTCCACCACTTATTTGAATTGCTTGACCAAGTCCTCCCTCTCTCCTCTAGAGTTTGATTACCATCGAACCACCTCCCTTGCCTGAGCCAAAAATAATACTCCCTTGTGCTACTTTAGAGATTCGAACCCTCTCCTTTAGCTTCCTTTGTGACGCCACCTCCCTGCATGCTGGGTGGCGTCTCCTTGCCACTTTACCACTATCCATCTTGTGTCATCAAACCCCCAAACTATAATACTTAGAGGCGAAGAAACACATTCAGAAGCCTATATAAACACCCTAAGTATGACCTAAGAGGGGGAACCCAAAGCTCTAGTCAAGGGACGTCCAGCCAGGCCAAAGAGGGAAGATTTGTGGGGATTTACTCGAAGAAAGCCAGTTGATTCATCTCAAGAAGTCAGAATTATGCTCAAGACAGAGGATCTCTCTTTAAATTCCTTCAGGGGGTTTTAGGGATTTCTTATGTTTTGTTTTATCCTTTCTTCAGAGATGTTTTCTTTTATTATTATGAACTAAACCCTCAGATACCTGAGCGGGATGAAACCTAGGATGAATCTTGTTATTGTTTGCTGAACTATATGATAAATATTTGACTTGTTCTTAATTATGTGTTCTTAATTCTTGTGTTGATATTATCGGGATATTAATTCAAGTGTGATGTGCTTAGGTGGAGGAGCAAAAGTCCCTGCCTAAGAGTAGATCTAGCATAGTTAAGCGGAGTTACTCGCACGCCTAGAGATAGGGTGATGAAAATCTGCCGGATTAGGGTCAAACCTAATATGGCAGTCCATAGATTGAGTTAATGCAATTCTAGGGGTTTTAATTAGTAAGAGATTTCAATTAATCAACCTAGGGTTAGACATTAGTCGCCTCGAGAGAGGGATTAATATAACTTAGGGAATCTTACGGATCAAGTCAAATGAATAAATCGTCTTGTTCAGAGTTAGATAACAAGTGAAGTCTAGGTGGATTCTTCCTCGGGTATTATCTTAATCAATTAGTTTTTACCAAAGTATTTTTCCCAAATTCATTCTCTTTGACTTTGCATCTTTATCTTAGTTGTTAGTTAATTTTAGATTAGATAAAAATTCCTTTAATTCTTAGGCTAAATAATAAAAAGAAAGTTAGTATTAGTACTTTTGGTTCCTTTGGGTTTGACAATCCGATCTTGCCTTAACTATACTATTGTTCGATAGGTGCGCTTGCCTAAAATCGTTGTCATAGTTAGTTTCCAAGTTCAATCATTCTTTATATAAATGTTAAGACTTTGACGTCGCATAAAACAACGATCAAGTTTTTGGCGCCGCTAAAATATTAAGAACGCTTAATTTTTATGACTTTAGCCATATTATATTTATTTTATTTTTGTAATTCATTTTTTTACTTTTCTAAATTTTCTTCCTTCTTTTGTTCCTTTCAGGTACCTCTAGTTTATGACTAGAAGGAACCCGACAGGACCTCTAATTTATGATAGTGATATTGAAGGTACAGTTTGCAGAAATTGTAGAGAAATAAGGCGAATCTTAAACTACATAGAAGAATAACAAGAAGCCAAAATCAATACCACCGAAGAGATGGCTGAGAATCTCTGCTACCTCCAAAGGCGGCTGAACATCATGCTCTTCGAACTATGTATGATTATGCTAAACCTAATTTAACCGGAACAGAGTCAAGTATTGTTAGACCTGCTATTGCCGTAAATAATTTTGAACTGAAACCTAACACTATACAGATGATACAACAGTTCATTTAGTTTGATAGTTTGCAGGATGAAGACCCAAATAACCACTTGGCGAATTTCCTAGAATTTTGCGACACTTTCAAGATAAATGGCGTTCCTGATGATGCCATCTGTCTTCGGTTATTTCCCTTTTCTTTGAGGAATAAAGCCAAACAGTGGTTGCATTCTCTTCCACGAGGATCAATCACTACATGGGATCAAATGACCAAGAAATTTTTATTAAAATATTTTTTGCCGGCCAAAACGGCCAAGTTAAGGAATGATATCTCTTCTTTTGTGCAGATGGATTTAAAGACACTTTATGATGCATGGGAGAGATACAAAGATTTGTTGAGGAGGTGCCCACACCATGGATTACCTTTGTGGCTACAGGTCCAAACTTTCTATAACGGTGTGAATCCTTCAACAAGACAATTAATCGATTTAGTAGCCAACGAAACTCTGAATAACAAAACTCCTGAAGCAACGTACGAGTTTATAGAAGAGATGTTATTTAATAACTATCAATGGCAAGTTACAAGGACAAGGCCAGCAAAAGCAACCAGAGTTTTTAACCTCGATGCAGTAACCTCACTATCAAATCAGTAGAGATGCTAACTAAAAAGATTGATGGTTTCTGTTCCTCGCAGGTACATCCAGTTATGCAATGCGAGATAAGTGGAGGTGTGGCGAATCCTGAATACCCAACCTACGGATAGGGCATGGAGAGCAAACAAATGAACTATATGGGTAACAATTTTCAATCTAACAATAACCCTTATAGTAATACTTATAATCCAGGTTGGAAGAACCACCCCAATTTCTCATGGGGTGGTCAAGGAAATCAAAGACAACAACCACCCTAAAACTTCCAACAACAGCCCTACCCACAGGAAAAGAAGCCGAACCTTGAAGAGATGCTGACAAAATTCATAGCAGTCTCAGAAACACGTTTCCAAAATATAGAAACACGTTTCCAAAACACCGAGACAACACTTAAAATCAACAAGCATCGATTCAAGAGATCGAGAATCAATGAGGGCAGCTTGATAAGTTGATCTCTAAAAGACCACAAGGAAGCCTACCAAGCAATACCGAGACTAACCCAAAGGAGCAAATTCAAGCCATAACAGCTCAGGATAGTGAAGGGTTAGACGAGCCCAATTTAAGGTAAGAGAATATGGAAGAAGAATGTAAGGTTGAGGTAAATAATAAGCCAAAATTGGTAATTAAAGAGTACCAACCTCGCATACCATATCTCAAAGCAATAACAAAAGACGACATAGAGGAACAGTTCGGTAAGTTTCTTAAAATTTTAAAGAAATTACATACAAACTTACCATTTCTTGAAGCTCTTTCACAGATGTAAGATTCTAGAAAATTTTTAAAGAAGCTATTGACAAATAAGCGGAAGATAGGTGAAGAATCACATGTGGAATTGAACGCAGTATGCTAAGCAATGTTGCAAAATAAACTACCACGAAAATTAAAAGATCCAGGGAGTTTTACAATTCCATGCTTAATTGGTAGTTTATCTATTGATAATGCGTTAGCTGATTTAGGGGCACGCATAAATGTCATGCCTTATAAAATTTTTAAACAACTAGGTCTAGGGAAACCCAAACAAACTAGGATGAGCATTCAGTTAGCTGATAAAACTATTAGAATCCCTAAGGGCATAATTGAAGATGTACTTGTTAAGATTGATAATTTCGTATTCCCAGTAGACGTTGTCATTTTAGACATGGATGAGGACAACATGATCCCCCTAATTTTAGGAAGACCCTTCTTAGCAACTTCCAAGACTAAAATTGATTGTGTAGGTGACGAGACAGTCACTCTTCAAGCTCTTGATTCAGCTAGGACATTGAATAATCAAGGTGAGAAAGTAAATTCTATTGATAACCATTCGGTTAACCCTTCTTTTCAGGAAGCACCACAAAAGAACACAATTGAACCCGATCCTAGACCCCATGCCAACAAAGAAATAACTCATGAGGAACAAGGGATTCAGATCGATGAACTAGAAGAGTGGAAGACGCATCTCTAAGAAAAACTAGGGATACATGAAGCAGAACCAAAGCCACTCTACGAGACAGACAAGTTCAAAATTGGAGATCAGGTATTGTCAGATAAAGCAGACCCACGAATATCTCCTCTTGACCCCAACACAAACAAAGAAATCCCTTTTATGGTGACCAATGGTTTTCCATACGGAACAGTAGAGGTAAGTAATCCTATTTTTGGCACTTTTAAAACAAACGCTACAAGACTTGAACTATATACTGTTAGTAAGACAGATAGCATGAGGGAAGATATTCAACTTTTCAAACCACCATGATTAGGCGAATGAGAGGGAAGTCTAGCTTAAGACTATAAGCGAGCGCTTCTCGGGAGGCAACCCAAGCACTCACTCTATTAACTTTTACATTCCTTTATTTTTTATTTTTATTTCTACTTCAGGATCTAATTATAAGCTAACCAAAAGTGCAGATTTTCAAGCCACACGGCCTTGCACACAATCGTGGCTGTGACCATGTAGATACACCGAATCTCTGTACTAACATGGCAGAGATGGTACGAGTCAGAACGAATCATATCTTCGAGTCACGGACTCCAACCACCATCCCACGACCGTGCGATGCGGTAGTGGCTGACACCGCTAGATCGTACATGGGCGTGGGAAAGAACCAGGCCCCAAAATTCTATTTAACCCACCCCACCCCTCCTTCTTCTCACCTACCCCCCATTTCTTTTCCTTCACCCCATCCTTCAGACCCCTCCTTTTCCATACTCTTCCTCTTTAATCCCTCATCTAAATCTTGAGCTACACCACATCTATGTCGAAGAAGTGGAAGGACCTAAGGACATTCTCCCCGTGGGAGACTAATCTACATAAGTTCTTGCTAACCACTTCATCCACTCGACAAGCCAAGGATATTTGAGGCCATTTAGTTTTTATTTTCATTTTCCCTTCTCCTTTATTTTCCTTTTCTTTAGTATTCTTTTACTTAGTTTAATCTAATTTCTTTTGCTTTCTTTGATTTAGGTTCTTCAGGCTGCTTGGGAATCACGCCACTTCGGCCACTGCCACCCCAATACAGCCCTAGAAATAACACCCACCTCGAGAACCATCCAACAATAAGGACTTTTCAGTCCATTCATCTTTTCTTTTAATTTTATTTTATTTTCTGTTTCCTTTCTTTTTATCTTTCTTGTATTTAAATATATAATTAGTTTATTTTAAATGTGACTTAATATTTCCTGGCTAATTCTCTACGAGCTTTCCAATTTCTTCATCTAGCGCAGAGCTCAGTAGCAACCACAACGCCTCGGGACTCCCAACTCAAGGAAAACATCCAAATTCAGGAAGTTTCACCGCTCCCTTTCTCTTAAATTTCATATACATCTTTGTACATTGAGGGCAATGTACATCATAAGTGTGGGGGGGGAATATTTATTTCGAAAAAGTGCCTAACTTTCTTCATTATTCTTAAATCCCTGAATTATGCCATGAATGATATCTTGTATTTAAGTAATTTTCTCATATTACTAATTAGAATAGAATTTCCTGTGATTCATGATTTTCTTTGATATGTTAAGGATTAAATCATTGATAATTGTGCAATGATGATTTAAATTTTAGGAGACTAGAGAATCAAGCATGATAAGTCTATTTTTTTAAAAAATTAAACTTTTATTAGGTTTCTACCTGAATCTAATTATTTCCTTGAAGTTTGAAATTTATGAGGTTGACATCAAATAACCATAATTTTTGTGAGATTTTGAGCCTTTTAGAGCATACATTCTTTCGTGCTCACTTTATTGATTATGAGTGTGTCAACATTGATTTGTTATTCTAAAACCTGCATCATTTATACATGTCGAGACCACACCTTTGATTTGATATACAGAGATGATAAAGGCACCTAGGTTTTAACCCACTTACTCCACTAAAAGCCTACCTTCATAATTAACCCCTAATGAACCCTTTTAATCCTAACAACCCTTTTTTATTGACTCACTTACTAATATTAACCCAAAACCCTTTGTATTTATTATCACCATTCCTTTTGACTACCCTTATGTCGAGATTTGATCTGATCAGTTGCCTAACTATTTTATCTATTTCAATTATTAAATCTATCCTAAATATTCGACTTGTTCTTAAAAAAATCAAAGAATATTCACTATTAGTTTTGAGATTAGGTAAGCTTATATGTTAAATTCCAATTATTGATGAAGAAGCTTATAACAGAGTATTACTATTAGTAGTGCAAGTTTTCAATTTATGTAATTATTATCAGTTTGATATCTCTAGTCAGGTAATTTGTCAGGTCAACCTCGATTCCAACCCTCTAATTCAGCTTTTATCCATACCTTTAACCCAAGCCCTGTTACAACCCTGTTAAAGACCTTTTGATGTGTGTATCATCTCATATTATAGTGGTGGAGATTTGATTTTCATGCAAGCCTATGGGATTAACTCTTCATGTTCGACTTTTGAGTGCTTAATTTTGAACCTTAAACACTTTGAGTGATTTGAGTGAATCTTTAGTGAGGATGTCAACTCCTGTCGATTTTGAATCAGAGGTAATTAATTAGGTAAGGGGAAACACCTAACGTTTTCCGGCTATAAATGTATGACTTTGATTGTTTGAATCTTTAGGAACCTTTGAGTTAAATTATCAATGTATGAATTATCTTTGAATTATGAGGAAACATTATTGATGAATATTATAAATCAAGGAAGTTTGTTTTAATTGTAAGTTGAGAATTTTGCTTGAGGACAAGCAAAAGCTTAAGTGTGGGGGTATTTGATAAACCATAATAGTAACATATTTTAAGCCCACATTTATCATATTTTTGGATGATTTATTCCTTGAATTGAGTAATTTGGTGCTCTTAATCCTTTGTATTCATGTTTTATACTTAGAAGAGCTCCGGATGATGAAAAGAATGGAAACCAAAAAGGAGTAAATGGGCCATATTACGAAATCAACACGGCTTGGGCCAAAATCCACACGGCCGTGCCTTATTCAACAGTCTCGAACACGGCCTGGCCACGATTCACACGGGCATGTGCCATGGGCATGTCCCTGTCGTGACGAAGAGAAATTTCACTCGGATTAGGATACTTAGAGGCGAAGAAACACATTCAGAAGCCTATATAAACACCCTAAGTATGACCTAAAAGGGGGAACCCAAGGCTTCAGTCAGGGGGCGTCCAGCCATGCCAAAGAGGGAAGATTTGTGGAGATTTACTCAAAGAAAGCCAGTTGATTCATCTCAAGAAGCCAGAATTATACTTAAGACGGAGGATCTCTCCTTCAATTCCTTCAGGGGGTTTTAGGGATTTCTTATGTTTTGTTTTATCTTTTCTTCTAAGATGTTTTCTTTTATTGTTATGAACTAAACCCTCAGATACTTGAGGGGGATGAAACCTAAGATGAATCTGATTATCGTTTGCTGAACTATATGATAAATATTTGACTTGTTCTTAATTATGTGTTCTTAATTCTTGTGTTGATATTTTCGGATATTAATTCAAGTGTGATGTGCTTAGGTGGAGGAGCAAAAGTCCCTACCTAAGAGTAGATCTAGCATAGTTAAACGGAGTTGCTCGCGCGCCTAGATATAGGGTGACGAAAATCTGCTACATTAGGGTCAAACCTAATATGGGAGTCCATAGATCGAGTTAGTGCAATTCTATTGGTTTTAATTAGAAAGAGATTTCAACTAATCAACCTAGGGTTAGACGTTAGTCGCCTCGAGAGAGGGATTAATATAACTTAGGGAATCCTACGGATCAAGTCAAATGAATAAATCTTTTGGTTCAGAGCTAGATAACAAGTGAAGTCTAGGTGGATTCTTCCTCAGGTATTGTCTTAATCAATTAGTTTTTCTCAAAGTATTTTTCCCAAATTCATTCTCTTTGACTTTGTATCTTTAGCTTAGTGATTAGATAAAAATTCCTTTAATTCTTAGGCTAAATAATAAAAAGAAAGTTAGTATTAGTACTTTTGGTTCCTTTGGGTTCAACAATCCGGTCTTGCCTTAGCTATACTATTGTTCGATAGGTACGCTTGCCTCAAATCATTGTCATAGTTAGTTTCCAGGTTCGATCATTCTTTATATAAATTTTAAGATTTTGACATCGCATAAAACAATAATCACATTTTACAACACATCACAATTTCTTAATCAACCATTTATAATTCAATCACTCGATGGTTTCGCACTTAGCCCACCATCAGTCTTTATTAGGGTGGTATCGGACATAACCCACCAAACGGATAATTACAGTGGTATCGCACATAGCCCACCAAATGATAAATAGACGATGATATCTCACACAGCCCATCGTAATTAAGTATTAAGGTGGTATCGCACTTAGGCCACCGTTAAGTATTGATATTACACATTTACATATCTATTTCATCATTCATATGAAAACTATTCAATAACTACCACATTCAATCCACTTGAATCATACATGTTCTCAATTGTGCCATACAATAATTAGCGACAACAATGTATATATAAAATGCATTGTTTACACATAAACTTACCTCGGTGCAAAAAGTTTCAATTTGCGGTGTAATTCGTAACCTTGTATTTTCCTCGGTCAAGGATTATTTCGCGCGCTTCTCGATCTATAAAAGTAAATTCACACATTTAGATCACTCTATGATCATAACGCATCAAAATCTACACTTAGGTAAAAATGACCATTTTACCCTTATATTATGGCAATATTATGATTTTGCCCCTAGGCTCGTAAATCATTTTTCAGCACATTTTCTCATTAGACAAGCCTAGCTAAACATTTATTTCTCTTGCCACTACTCACAATTCCATCTATTTTATGCATTTATGACACAAATTCATCCTTTGCATTCAAGTCCTAATTAGATGTTTTCATGCAAACACCTTTCACAAAAGTTGTTTCCCATCTCCCTAACATTCATTTTATCCCAGAAAAATGCAGCTAACATCACAAACTCTCTCATGGCAAGTCCTTAAACTTTCAACTATTTCACAACTTAGTCCCCTCATTAGCTAGCTTAAGCTTTGGGGACTTCAAAAGTACAAAAATCATGAAAAAAAAATAATCACCAAATTAACTTACTTGCAAGGGATTTGTTTTGCTGAAAACTTGAGCTTCTAAATCCCTACTCTCTCTTCAATTTTCGGTGGAGAAGGTATGTGAATAGTACAAGATGATATCATCTTTTATTCATCTTTTGTCACCTAATTCCACCAAGAATTAAATGCTCTTGTCTCCCTAAGCTATATGGCCGGCCAACTTACTCTAATTGGTCTAATTTCACTTTAAGGTCCTCTAATTTAATATTCTATGGCTATTTGACACCTCTACCTTGAAAAATAGAACTTTCGCACTTAATGCGATTTAGTCCTTTTTCACAATTAAGCATGAAATCCTTAAATTTAAAGAACAAAAATTTTCACATAGCCATATATTAATGTCATAACACATAAAATAACATCAAAATAAATTTCTTCGACCTTGGTTTAGTGGTCTCGAAACCACTGTTTCGACTAGCCCCAAAATTGGGCTGTTACAACTCTCCTCTCCTTTAGAGATTTTTGCCCTCAAAAATCTTACCGATAAAAAGGTTTGGATTTTCTCTCTCATGGCTCCTTCCGGTTCCCACGTAGCCTCTTTTACACCGTGTTTTTTCCATAACACTTTCACTAATGCTATACTCTTGTTCCTCAACTGTTTCACCTCTCGAGCCAAAATCTTAATCCGCTCCTCCTTATATGTCATGGCCGATCGTACCTCATTTTTCGTTGGAGAAATCACATGCGAAGGATCGGAGGAATAACGCCTTAACATTGATACATTGAACACATTGTGTATTTTCTCTAACTCTACCGGCAAAGCCAATCGGTATGCCACTGGACCAATCCTTTCGGTAATCTCATATGGCCCTATGAATCGTGGACTTAATTTCCCCCTTCGACCAAATCTCAATATTTTATTCCACGGGGACACTTTCAGAAATACTTTGTCACCCACTTGAAACTCAGTTTCTTTTCTTTTCAAATCCGTGTACGACTTTTGTCGGTTCGAAGCAGCCTTCAGACTATCGTAGATCACTTTCACTTTCTCCTCAGTCTCTTTAACTAAATCAACCCCATGATTTGTTTCTCACTCAGCTCGGTCCAATACAAGAGAGTCTATCACTTACAACCATATAAGGCTTCATATGGTGCCATCCGTATACTCGACTGATAACTGTTATTGTATACAAATTCGACCAAAAAAAGGTATCTTTCCCAACTACCTTCAAATTCTAATACACAGTATTGGAGCATATCCTCAAGAACTTGAATTAATCTTTCAGATTGGCCGTCAATTTGAGGATGGAATGCAGTACTAAAATTCAACCTTGTACCCAAGGCCTCCTGCAACTTCTTCCAAGACCTCAGAGTAAATCTCGAATCTCTATCCGGGATGATAGATACAGGCACCCCATGTAACCTCACCACCTCCGCAATATACAACTCGGCCAACTTATTCAGTGAATAATCAACACACACTGGAATAAAGTGGGTCGGCTTCGTTAGTCTATCAATGATATCCCACACAACTTCTCTATTTTTCAGAGTCATAGGCAACCCCGTCACAAAATCCAATTGTGATCCGATCCCACTTCCACTCAGGAACCATCACTGGCTGAAGTACTCCTGAAGGTACTTGATGCTCAGGTTTCACTTGTTGACAAATCAGACATCTTGTCACAAACTCAGAGATGTCTCTTTTCATACCCGGCCACCAATAAAATTTCTTCAGATCATTGTACATTTTCGTACTGCCCAGATGTACTGACAAATAACCTTATCCGAGTGAACTGCCCGTAGTTCCCTTCAGTTGATCAAATAGATCATTTATCCTTGGCAAAGGATACTTATTTTTCACCATCACCTTGTTAAGTTGTTTGAAGTCTATACACAATCTCATCGACCCATCATTTTTCTTCACAAAAAGCACCGAAGCACCCCACAGTGAATAGCTCAGTCTTGCAAAACCCTTATTCGTCAACTCTTGCAACTGAACCTTCATTTTCTTAAACTCTAATGGTGCCATCTTATATGGAGCAATCATAATAGGTGCCGTTCCTAGGACTAACTCAATTCCAAACTTGACCTCTCTAACTGGAGGCAATCCGAGTAACTCTTCAAGGAATACATTCAGATACTTACATACCACTAGCATTGTTTCAATCTTTACTTCAGACTCTTGAGTATTTAGTACAAAAGCGAGATAGGACTCGCATCCTTTTCTCAAATATTTCTCAGCCACCAAGGAAGAGATCATCACCTGTAAACTATCTGACCCAACTAATTCAACCCGAATAACATCTCCATTTTCACATTTCAATTCAATAAATTTACTACCATATTTCACTAAAACACTATGGGTAGTCAACCAATCCATACCAAGAATCAAATCAAATTCATCAAATGGTAACAACATAAGGTTTGCCGGAAAACAATGACCCCTAATGGACAAAGGACAATTCCTACACACCTTGTCAACTAACACATGTTTACCTAACGGGTTAGACACCTTTACTACCAATTCTGTAAACTCAACAATCATACTAAAACTAAATGCCAATCTCATGCAAATGTAAGAATGGGTAGACCCCGGATCAATCAAAGTAGTAACAAAGGTGTCATGAAGAGAAAAAGTACTTGTTATCACATCTGGAGATGATGCCTCTTTGCGAGCACGAATGGCATAGGTTCTTGCAGGTGCCCGACCCTCCAGTCTCACAGCAGAGTCTCGTGACGCACCTCTACCACTAGTCCTACCTCCCGGGTTCTTTTATGGTCGACCCCTCGAAGATACATTGCTGGATCTTATCTCTTGCTTCCTTTCCTTATCATCCCTCTCAGGGCTATTTCGGATAAAGTGATCGAGGGAACCACACTTATAACAATTCCAGTTGTTTCCCCAACACTCCCTAGTGTGATGTCTACCACAACATGGACACTCTGGTTTAGACTTCAGATTGCCCACAATTGCCATTGAGGTGGCTTGAACTCTCGTACCCGAGTAGGTGTTACCTCGGTCTTGATGTGAATATCCCATTGACGTAGTTGTCTAAGGGTTCATCTCTTTGGACCTTTTCGATTGAGCTTGGTACGATTTACTCATCAGTCGTTTTCTTATGTCTAGGGCCTCACTCACAACCTTCCTCTTTTCCTTGTTCAGTTCTTCGGCCTTACGTGCCCTATCAACCAACACTACAAACTCCTTTAATTCCAAGATTCCAACTGGAAGTCTAATATCCTCATTCAGCCCATCTTTAAACCTCTTGCATAAAATGGCTTCTGTAGAGACGCACTCCTGTGTATACTTGCTGAGCCTAACAAATTCACGCTCATATTCCGTCACAATTATTTTTCCTTATTTTAACTCAAGAAATTCTTTCCATTTCTGGACCACAAACCTTTGACTTATATACTTCTTTCGGAACTCTTCCAAAAAGAAGTCCCATGTCACTCTCTCCTTCGAAACCACTGATGTCAACGTTTTCCACCAATGGTTTGCTGAGTCCCTCAGCAAAGACACAACAAATTTTAAGCTCTCCTTAGGTGTACAGGAGAGTTCATCAAATACTCTCATCGAGTTCTCAAGCCAGAAATCTGCCCTCTCAGGGTCATCATCTATATTAGCTCTAAAATCCTCAGCCTCTTACTTCTAAATTTTGTCTTCCGAGGGCTTGGTTGTCCCTACTAATTCTATACCTTGGGAAGCCACAGGAACTAGCTGAGGTATAGGAGCGGGTGGAGGAGGTTGAGCATTAGGGTTTGCTCGCACATACTTCGAGTACCAGTTACTCATCATTTGGAGAAAGGCTTCTCGAGCCTCTTCTCCTTGACCCCTAGTCTAGGGTCCACCCAGAACAGGCGCGGTCCCTTGCGCGGGAGCCAGTGAGTTACTAGTTGCGTCATCTGCAGCCACTTGATTGGGATCCATTTACTATATAAAACAAAGTATAAATTGTCAGAAGCCACCACACTATCATTATACGCTTATGGCATGTACAGATAGACTCCCACACACGCTAACGTAGTCCGAGAACTGACTAAGCCATAGCTCTGATATCATTAAATATAACACCTCTTACCCATATAATATGCCGAAACCGGGCATGAGGCATTACCGTACTTAATCAACAACTTTAGTATATAAACTCTCAATCCCAACTTGACATATCCCTATCGTCATCACAATAACCTCATTAAGGACCTACGAGGCCTTAAACATATTTACGAGGGGTTTCGGAACCCAACTGGAAACTTTTATGATCTTAATATTTTTTCACCTAAACAGGGGCTACACACCCATATAAAATGTGACACGCCCTTGTGGGCAGGCCATGTGGTCACACACGTCCATGTCCCTACCCCGTGTGGGATTTATTTTCATTTCAAACCTACAGGGGTTTTCACACGGTCAAACACACGCCCGTGTGCTCTACACAGCCTAGACACATCCGTGTCCTTGCCCGTGTGTAAAAACTTGGGTATTATGTTTGTGACATTAACAACCTTATAAATGTCACACGACCTAGGCACTCGCCCGTGGTCAACACTGATTTACAACACCAACATGCAGGGGATACACGGCCAGGTCACACACGCACAGGACTGACTGCGTGTCACACATGACCTAGACACACTCCCCTGTGCCTACCCGTATGGGCAAGAACAAGGATATTTGCCAAGCTCTTTTCTTCCCTCTAGCTCACACAACATGAATCCATTCAACATATCACTAACAACTCATATTTTGCAATATAAACTTCCATGAATAACTTCATATTTCCATATATAAACAAAGAGCCAACAACTATGGCTATATACACAAGAGTTTCTCAACAAAAGGGCCAACACACTCTTGGCCAAAATAACAAAACAATATACCTAGTCTAGGCCTTATACATGCTATACTCAAATGTACTAAATCTAGATATACCGGGGTGAGCTGATAGTATGGGTGATCTTCCAATTATCTTCGTATCCCGACCCGACTCTTTAACTCTATAAGGCAAGGGAAAAGAAAAGGGGAGTAAGCTTTGAACTTAGTAAGTTTGCATGTAAATAAATAACATTATAGTATGTGCTAAACAATATATAGCATTACATACTAAACAAGAACAATCCATATTCATAATCATGCTTACTCATTTCTTCCCTTCCAACCCTCCAACCATATCACAAGCTTAATGCTTACATTCATTAACATGCTTCCCTACACTTAGCACCACAATATCACATATTACAACACATCACAATTTTTTAATCAACCATTCATAATTCAATCACTTGGTGGTTTCACACTTAGCCCACCATCAGTCTTTATTAGGGTGGTATCGCACATAGCCCACCAAATGATAAATAAATGATGGTATCGCACACAACCCATTGTAATTAAGTATTAAGGTGGTATCGCACTTAGCCCACCGTCAAGTATTGATATTACACATTTACATATCTATTTCATCATTCATACGAAAATTATTCAATAACTACCACATTCAATCCGCTTGAATCATACATGTTCTCAATTGTGCCATGCACTAATTAGTAACAACAATGTATATGTAAAATGCATCGTTTACACATAAACTTACCTAGATGCAAAACGTTTTAATTTGCGATTTAATCCATAACCTTGCCTTTTCCCAGGTCAAGGTTAATTCCACGCTCTTCTCGATCTATAACAATAAAATTCACTCATTTAGGTCATTCTATGATCATAATGCATCAAAATCTACACTTAGGCAAAAATGACTATTTTTCCCTTATATTATGGCAAAATTATAATTTTGCCCCTATGCTCGTAAATAAGTTTTTAGCACATTTTCTCATTAGAAAAGCCTAGATGAACATTTATTTCTCTTACTACTACTCACAATTCCATCTATTTTATGCATTTATGACACAAATTCATTCTTTGCATTCAAGTCCTAATTAGGTGTTTTCATGCAAGCACCTTTCAGAAAAGTTGTTTCCCATCTCCCTAACATTCATTTTCTCCAATAAAAACTCAGCTAACATCACAAACTCTCTCATGGCAAGTCCCAAGAATTTCAACTATTTCACAACTTAGACCCCTCATTAGCCAACTTAAGCTTTGGGGACTTCAAAAGAACAAAAATCATAAAAAATAATCATCAAATTAACTTACTTTCAAGGGATTTGTTTTGCTGAAAACTTGAGCTTCTAAATCCTTATTCTCTCTTCAATTTTTGGTGGAGAAGGTATGTGAATAGTAAAAGATTATATTATCGTTTATTCATCTTATTTTATTCATCTTTTGTCACCTAATTCCACCAAGAATTAAATGCTCTTGTCTCCCTAAGCTATATGGCTGGCCAACTTACTCTAATTATTCTAATTACACTTTAAGGACCTCCAATTTAATATTCTATGGCTATTTGATACCTCTACCTTGAAAAATAGAACTTTCGCACTTAATGCGATTTAGTCATTTTTTCACAATTAAGCATGAAATCATTAAAATTAAAGCACCAAAATTTTCACATAGCCATATATTAATGTCATAACACATAAAATAACATCAAAATAATTTTCCTCGACCTTGATTTAGTGGTTTCGAAACCACTGTTCCGACTAGCCCCAATATTGAGTTGTTACAGGATAGGTAATGTTTGACCTTATCGAAAGTCATTTGGCGGTCCTCATCCCAAACACCTGGGTTTTGTTTCTTAAGGAGACAGAATATGGGGTCACATTTCTCTGTTAGTTGTGAAATGAACCGGGCAATGTAATTTAGTCTTCCTAGAAAACCTCAAACTTCTTTTTGAGTGCGCGGCGGAGGCAATTCTTGTATAGCCTTGACTTTGTCTAGGTCGATCTCAATCCCCTTCTCGCTGACTACAAAACCTAGCAGTTTTCCTGATCTAGCCCCAAAAATACACTTTGTTGGATTGAGCTTTAGCTAAAATTTTCTCAACCTCAAGAACAATTTCCTTAAAACTAGTATATGCTCTTTTTCTGTTCGAGATTTTGCCGTCATATCGTCGACATAAACCTCAATTTCCTAGTGCATCATGTCATGAAATAGGGTTACCATGCCTCTTTGGTACGTTGCTTCTGTGTTTTTTAATCCAAATGGCATCACTTTATAGAAAAAGTTCCCCACAAGGTCACGAAAGTGGTCTTTTCCATGTCTTCGGGATGCATATTTATCTGATTGTATCTAGAGAACCCATCCATGAAGGAGAACAATGCGTAGCCTGCCGTATTATCCACCAAGGTGTTAATGTGAGGCAATGGGAGTTGTCTTTTGGGCTAGCCTTGTTTAAGTCTCTGTAATCTACACACATCTGTACCTTTCCGTTTTTCTTAGGGACGGGGACAATATTGGCTACCCATTCTGAGTATTTAACCACTTGTAAGAATCCAGCATCGAATTGCTTGTTGACCTCCTCTTTTATTTTTAACAAAACATTAGGTCTCATCCTTTGAAGCTTCTGTTGAACCGGCTTCCATTATTCCTTTATGGGCAGTCAGTGTACCATGATATCAGTACTTAACCTGGGCATGTCTTGATACGACCAAGGGAAGACATCCTTAAATTCTTTAAGTAATTCAATGAGGTCTTCCTTCATCTCTACAGTAATGTAGACTCCTATCTTCATCTCTTTTTCCTCCCGTAGGCTCACAATTTCCACTGACTCTTTATGAGGCAAGATTTGCCTATCATCTTGTTCCACTATCCTCAACAAATCAGGAGATAAATTACAGTATCAATCATCTTCAAGATCTTGGGAATCTTTTGTGCACAAATCTTGTTCAAAAGGAGATTCTGAGTCAGTAGTAATGTCGCTCATATCATTGATATCTGGAGACCTGTTATAGGGATGAAGAAAAAAATCCACAGAACAAAAGAATCTAAGAATAATAATTTGTATGGTATGGTTATGAATGAAAAGAACAAAAGAATATTTGCTCAAAATGTTACTTAAAAATGCATTTTTTATTGAAGTAAAGATTTAGGACATAAGCCTATTTCACACAGGACTCTTATTGCTCCTAGGCTTGGAGCAATAAGCGCATTTTGAACATTACTCTATATTAGCTCTAAAAACTACAGGAATATCTTCCACAATCTAGTTGTTCAAAATACTTCTAGGTACATAGGGGTGGATGTTTGATAGATTCTTTCCCCCTATTCCTTCTTTGGACATGGCGTTGATGTTCATGTTTCTTAACATTTCTTCTGCAGTCTCCTTTTTGGCGTTTTTCTTTCAAGGTGAATGACTCCTTCTTATATCGAAGTCTTGGATATGTGGGGAAAGGTTATCGATTCCCATTTG
Organism: Gossypium bickii; assembly: GCA_025503065.1. Lineage (NCBI taxonomy): Eukaryota > Viridiplantae > Streptophyta > Magnoliopsida > Malvales > Malvaceae > Gossypium > Gossypium bickii. Next base: position 23,976,530 of record CP106714.1, on the reverse strand, counting down.
ACCTCTTCCCGGCTCAGTCTTGCTCTTCTCCTTTCTTGTTTCTTCTCTACCTCCTTTTTTTCCCTGGCATCTGGCTTAAATCCTAAATCGTAGTGGTCTCATTTGTCCTTTAGCATAGTTGCCTCGACCTTTCCTTGTAGGCATTTTCCAAGTCCTCCTCTAGGCAACGCTCTTTTACCCACCGTGAGTTGCAAGCCCATCCTTGTAGTTTTGGATAGTTTGGGCATCGGGATCTTGTTCCCTTCGACGATGAAGGCTGCATTCACAAATTCTGACGATCAGAATGAACATTCTAACGCTTCATCATCCGTCCCTACATATGGCACGTCACTGGTTACGGATGCAATAATATCCTTTTTCACATTTATCGTTACTAGCCAACCTTCAGCTACCAATTTTAGTTTTTGGTGTAGAGATGACGGCACTGCCCCAGCTGTATGAATCCAAGGCCTCCCTAACAAACAATTATAAGAGGGCTTAATGTCCATCACCAAGAAGTCTACTTCATATGTGTTTGGGCCAATCAAAAGGGGTATCTCAATCCTTCCTATCACCCTTCTTTCAGTTCCATCAAATGCTTTCACTATGTTTTGAGATGTTTTCATATGAGAGCTATCCACAGGTAACCTGTTCAGGGCAGATAGGGGCAGGACGTTTAATGCAGATCCGTTATCAATCAACACCCTTGATAGCATATACCCTTTGCAGTGGGTAGTGATATGTAAGGCCTTTATAGATCCTTCGCCCCCTGGTGGTATCTCATCATCATTAAAGAAAATGAAGTTGACGATGCTTATATTGTTGACCAGACGGTCCAGCTTGTTCACGGAGATATCGTTAGCGACATAGGTTTCGTTTAGCACTTTCATTAACGCCTCATGATGTGTCTCCGAACTTAAAAGAAAAGATAGCACTGAGATGTGAGCCGGCTACATATGTAACTATTCTACAACACTTTACTCGATGTGCTTTAAGAATTTTAGGAATTCTTTAGCCTCATTTTCAGTTTCCGGTTCGTTAACTGGTGATTTGGACCGGACCGTCTTTTTCATTTTTTGTTCAGCCATTGGGGTCTTCCTTTTTACAAGCTTAGCTCCTGTATTTGATGCATCATAACGTTTCCTGCTTCGTGTATAGAAACCAACCTCTTGACCTTCTTCTAAGGCGCCAATCGGGCTATCTTCTCCCAGAATTATCACATTGTAGTCATAATTTCAGAGAACCTTCTTGCTATCCTTGTAAGGAAAAGCTACGGGTTTTTGAATTATGACCCTTAGTGCCATTTGCACTCCAGCTTCATTGCTTCTTGGTAGTGAGATGATTACCACCGGATGATTGGCCTCACAGGCCCCCTTTGTCGATCCTCCTTCAGAGGCGCACATCTCTGCTCCTTCAACATACTGAAAGAATTTGAGCTCTTTGTTGTCTACTAGACCTGTAATAAAGCCCCAAATTCGTTACATTTCTGAATCTCATGATCTTCTTCATCATGGAACTCACAATAATTTTTTTTTTCGGGACCCGTTCCTCTAGTCTTTTATGATTAACCCTCTCTCTACCATTTTTTTCTAGACTTCTCTCAACGGGGCTTTTACTTCTGCAATATTCATCTTAATTTTCCTCCCTGCATTCTCGACTATCGCATTTAGCCCCTTATCAGCATGGTTGGGTAATGGATTTGCTGCACTAGATAGATCATCAAACTTTACAATGCCCATTTTGATGAACCTTTCGACTAATTTCTTGAAAGCGGTGCAGTTTTCTATCGAGTGCCCCATAATTTTAGCATGGTATTCGTATTGGGCATTTGCATCTTATCATTTAGGGTACGGGGGTTGTATTGGCTTTAGGTAGATAGGGGATACAACATGTGCATCGAATAAACTTTGGTACAACTCCTTATACATCCTTGGAATAGGCGTAAACTAGAGTTTCTCTGTATTTGGCCTTTGATTGGATTCCTTCCTTAGAGGGGCTTGAAAACTAGTGGTTATCATCTTCAGTGGGCCAACAATAACTAGCTTTGAATAGCCCTTGTTGTACACGCCTACATTGTTTATTTCATTTTCTTTTTTTCTCGGGCTGATCTTTTGGCGGTTTCTCCCGCATCTATTTTTCCACTTTTCATTGCATTTTCGATCATTTCACCAGACATTACAATGTCTGAGAAGCTCATCATGGCGTTCCCCAACATATGGTTGATAAATGGGGCTTTCAAGGTGTTGATGAAAAGCATCGTGGTTTCTTTATCCAGAAGAGGTGGCTGGACTTGTATTGCCACCTCTCTCCATCTTTGGGCACACTGCCCAAAGCTTTCATTCTGCTTCTTCTTCGTATTTTGCAGTGTAAGCATATCAGGTGTCATGTCTGTCATATGACTATACTGTTTCATAAAAGCTTGTGCTAAGTCCTTCCATGAATTGACTTTGGGTACGACTCAGCTGATTGTACCATTTGGCTGCTGACCTGATTAGACTATTTTAGAAGTACTAGATCAATAGTTGATCATTATTAACATATCCTGTCATCCTTCGACAGAACATGGTAATGTGAGCTTCAGGAAAACTTGTCCCATTACATTTTTTGAACTCTAAAGTTTTAAACATCGGAGGGAGCACTAAATTTGGGACCAAGCTCAGGTCATTGGCATCAATTCTGCAATGGTGATCAACATTTTCTATTGCTCTGAATTTTTCTTCTAACCAGCTGCACTTGTCCTCGAGTTGTTTTGGCAGTTCCGCTTTTGCTTTTTCCGTTTCTGTCACATCATCTAGACCAAGGACTACGGGGTTGGTTAGGTTATCCCCCAGGTTAGAGCCTGAGACTGTTTGGTAGTTCATTGGCGTTGAGGTACCGACTTGATACTATTGGGGTCTGATTGTAACGGGTGCCCTTTGCAGGTATGCATCTGGTTGTGCCTAAACATTCATCGGGATAAAACCCGGGAGGTAAGTGGGATCTTCATTATCATCCCCTGAGTTAACTGCAGTGCCTTTCCCTTTTTCTCATTCTCCGGCTAGCAACTGTGCCAATTGATTAACCATGCTTATTTGGGATTCCAATATCTGATCCCACATCTCCTGTTGCACCTTCATTAATTGTTCTTGTAGTTGCGCTTGCAACTGGTCTTGCATCTCTTTTTGCATTTGTTCAAGCCTTTCTAATCTTTGATCCATTACTTTAGATTTGGCGCGAGTGATGTAATGATGTTCAGTTGGTTCATTCTTGTTGGTTTCCAAGTTAATTGAAATAATTTTGTTTAATTAAGGTCTTTTTCGAGAAATTTAATGCATATGATGCAATGTGATGCAAATGCATGAATGCAAAAGGAGGCATTGACTCTGATTCAATTCCATTAGAACAACTTTACTAGAAAACAAATTTCTTTACATAAAACAAATTACATATACGACTTTGTCCAAATGTGCAAATCCTTAACCTTCCTACGAAGCCAATCTAACTCTTGACCCCGATCTGATTTTGATTCAGACTTCAAGCTTAGTAAGTCAGCCTGAACTGCTAGGGTTTGCAAATGATCGGCCACTTCTAGTATTTGAGCCACAACTTCATCCATGATATAGCCTCTATCCCTGACCTGATTTTGAGAACGGTGAAGTTGCTCTTTCCACTGCTCGTTGCTTGCTTCAAGGACTTCAACTCAGAGCTCATAATTTTGTAATGCGATCCCGAGCTCTTCTATTTTTCCTTTCAGCTCTTCAATCTTGTTTAAGCTCACTTTTAACTCAATTATAGAATTACGATTACGATACTAATGAAGTGACTTTTCCAATTCTACAAACATTGGCTTTTAAACTGACCCTTTCATTTTGGCATTCTAACAGGTCTTTCTCTAAGGCATTTCATCGAACCTGGGCGTCTTGGTATTTCTTTTCCCATTACTTGGCTCTATTATTTTCTTCGTTGACCTCTTGCTGCCATTGTTCTGTTGTCTTTCCTAATCTGGCAGTTCTTATCGATAAGCGCAGCTTCTTGTAATCCGTTTTCAAACTATCGAGATCTTCTTCAGCCTTATTTTTTCCTTTTCTTAATTTATCAAACTCTAGCTTTTGGACATCAACATCTAGTCCTAATTGCATATTTTCTTCTTCTAATTGCTCTATTTTCTTTCCTAGCTCCAAATTTCTTTTTTCAAAATCCTGCTTTATGATCTCTAGATCAGACGGAACCACTCGCAGATATTCCTCCATTGGTTAAATGCTTTCCTTACTTGGCCCAGGGACATTATCATTGACTCTTTTACCTAACCATCCCTTATATTCAGGAGTCATTTTAGGACTTGCGGCGAATCTCCTCATTCGGCGGGTTTGGTTCCAGGCATTGGACATTTCTCAGACCTTTTTCTTGTAGTTGTCCCCCTTATATGAAAACTCCCATTGAGCCAGCCCTTGAGTTACCGGTATGAATTGTCTCAATCTATACTGCCTTAACCCAAATCCCAAGAAAAGGGACCCAATCGAACTCCCCACATCGGTATAGAATCTCGTCAGGAACCATCCAAGGGGCTCCCCATTCAACATCTTTGTCACGCAGGTTTTGGAGAATCATCATCCATTTCTCTTCTGTGATATCATCTCGTCTCGACATAGCCACTAACTCTTTTAGCGGAGAATAGTTTTTGGAGAAAATTCGGTACGAGACTTTTTCTAGTTTCCAAAAATGGTTGTGAAACCATGCTAGTAAAAGTTGTGCGCACCTGATGAATCTCCCTTCACCTGCTCTTTGGCATGTACTCAGGGACCTGAAGGTTTCAGCCAGAATTGCAGGAACAGGTGTAACCCTTTTATCGAGTCGGTCAAATAAATTAGAAACGGCTTCATCTATATGCCCCAAAGCCTTGGGGAAGATCACCAATCCATAAATACTTAACACGAAGACATCGACCCTTTTCTTTATGTCAGGATGTGCTAGGATCAAATCTTGCAAATTTCTCCAATGGATGTACTTACTGTCACCTTTCTGTTTGATTCAGGCTGTGACCCACTGTTCGGTCATCCCCGTGACTTTTATTATTTTCTTTAGAAATGTTGGGACATTGACAGCCCTAGAGTAAACCCTGTCGGTTTGAATTTTCGAGCAATGGAGAAGGTTGTGTACTCTTCCATAGTAGGTACCAAATCCACGTTTTCGAAAGTAAAACAACTATAGGCAGGGTTCCAAAATCGAGCCAGAGCTCGAAACAAATGCTTGTCTACTTTCACATCAAGTAGGTAAGGTAGATCACCATAATTATTGTAAAATAACTTATTGATTTCTTCATCCCACTAGACCCATATCTCTTCAATTCCTGAAGATTATTTTGGGTCACGCTGATACGAGTGAAATCCATAATTGTGATATGTACCCTTCCATCAGGCTATCACCTTTCTCTAGTTGTGTTCCTTCGGACCATATTCAGACAGCCACATTATCTTCTAGTTTATCAAGAAACCCGTTCTCCATGGCAAGCTCTCTATTTAGAAATTGAATATGAATCAACACCCACTTTTTTATGATGAAAATGTCATGCAACCAAATCAAAGCATACAAGTCAGTATACGAAGCAAGAATTTAAAGCAAGCAAGAAACAATAAAGCACCTATTCGGGTAACCACTAGGGTTTGGTGCGGATCTACCTAGGGTAAGTTCTTAGGGCTCATTATAATAAAGTAACGGTACCTGAGTCGTCAGATTTCTTAATCCTCACCCATTATAGGCTCATACGGACCGAGTTCAGTTTAGGGGAATATATTTCCCTATGGCTATATGGAGATGAAAATCTCAGAAAGACATAAGTACGGATGTATCCCGAAAGCGATCCACTATCCTATACGGAGGTGAAGACCTCACGAAGGAATAGTTTCTCACTCTCACTTAAAAGGGTATAACTGACCGGTTATAAAATGCAATATACGAAAAATATCCAGAACTCAAACCAATTAAATAAACATATCAAAATGATGCAGAAAATGAAATGCAACGAAGGATCGTAAATTTAAGCCGAATTATCAATTTTTGACAAAAGGACAAGAAATAATCAACTTGTGGCTTGACTCTCTCATCGTTCCCCAGTGGAGTCGCCAAGCTGTCGAAATCATTTTTTTTGTAAAAGGGGTCAACTTTGGTTTTAAAAATGAAAACAAAAAATGGGAGTCGCCACCAATCCTTTTTAATGAGGTGTGATCGGATCACCTCATAATTTGGTCATTTTAATAATAGATTGGGTTTATTAAAACAACGGTTTTGGTCTACAAAATTTAGAAAAACGGGTTCGGGAGTCGGTTACGCACGAGGAAAGATTAGCACCCTCGTGACGCCCAAAATTTGCACCTAAGTTATTATTTGATGTCTTTATGTCGAAAGTTAAAAACTCAGATATGATTTAAAATACGACCCCTTTTTGCATTAATGTATATTTTGTTTTTAAATGCTTAAATAAGTCAAATATATGTTAAAGAGCTTCTTATCTCGAGGCCACAAAATGTCACATCCCGTAAGTTAGGACGTGACATTTCAAGTCTTGGAGAATAATTCGGTTTTTTCTTTTTATTTGAAATCTTACGTGTTTTAATTTTTGGAAGGATATTCAATTATTCGAATTCAAGGAGAAAAATCAAAACCCCGTAAGTTAGGGCACGATTTTTTATCGAATCATTCGGATATAGAACATTGCCTATTTTTGAGAATTTTGTTCATGTGTTAAGGTAAAAATTAATTATATTTTAGGTTTAAAAAAAACGTAAACATGTTTAAACATGGTTCACGATGTAGTTACAAGAAAATGAAATTGATGACGTTAATAACTCAAGATATCGAAAACGTTGACAATAATGATAGACACCAAATGAGCGAACAATAATCTTGCACTAATATGATAATAATGAGGAAAAATAAATAATGTCAATGTAGAATAGAGAAAATAGCGAAAACATGAACATCACTTATACATATATCTTATACGCGTAAAATATGGCAAAGGATAATATATAGATAGATAACGAAGTAATGTATTAATACTAATATTGATAATCAAAACTCAAAAATATAATATTAATGATAATAATAATCATAATAATGAGAACAATAGGTACGAAAAATATATGTATATATATACCATTTAAATTTATTAAGAACATAAAAAGGGGTAATAAATAAATAAACAAATATGTAATGATAAAATAATAATGAAAAACGAGGTGATAAAATAATAGAAGCATAATTAAAATAAGCAAAGAAAATAAAACACATAATAAATCACAATATATGAGAATGAAAAATAAATAAATAAATAATACAAATAGCAAAATTACTGAATAAACAAATGAATAAAATAAAAGAATAATAAATAACTAAACAATTAAATAAATAACTGAATAAATAAAAGGGTTAAAGTAGAAGGAATTAATTGACATTAAAAGAAAATTAAAAGGTAAAAATTACAAATAAAAAAACTGATAAGGACTAGAATGTAATGCGCGAAAAATAACAAAGACTGCATGGGAAAATATCCCTGATCCCTGTGCGCTGCGTTTCAACTAGCATGGTGTAACACCCCTATCCTGTGCCCGTCGTCGGATTAGGGTTAGGAACGTTACCAGACAGATCGGAAATATTCATAACATTTCATACATTTCATTCATCCATCACACATACAATATCCCTTAAATATGGTCAACGAGACCTCAAACATGCTTATAACCCGGGTCGGGACACAGCTGGAACACATACAAATTCCATGGAAAATTTGAAACTTTTCTAAAATTTAGGGGATACACGCCCGTGGAAGGAGACCGTGTGCCCTCCACGGCTTCTAGACACCCCCGTGTGTCCTCCCGTGTCCATATACTGACTATATCTCCATGGTCACTAGGCACGCCCGTGTGCCATAGCCGTGTGCTACTAGGCCATATACTGATTTCCCCACCACAGCCACCAAGCATGCCCATGTGCCATGGCCGTGTACTCTTAGCTAGCTACTGGCTTGTACACCATGGCTAGTTGACACCCCCGTGTCAAGGCCGTGTGCTACCAAGCTACATCCTGCTAATCACCCACGGTCTTTAAGCACGCCCGTGCGACTCAACCGTGTGACATTCTAAGCTATTTTCAATGCCAAAGTGTCACCCACTTGGGTCAAACCTACAAGCAACATATATCATCCCATTTCATTCACATATAACCACCAAAATATACCAAATAGCCATCCAAATTATACACATTTGACAACAAAGGTAATCACAACAATACATTCAATATCCATTCAATCTATACATTAAAAACCAATTCCAAACATACAATATGCATGACCAAATCACAATTATGCCCAAGCACCATTCATCTATATGCTTACCATATCATAACCATTTCATATATCAACTAATCATACCAAAACAACTTCACATATCACATTCCTTTAAGCATATTACCTAAACATAACTAGCCAAATCACATGTCTAAGTTCACATTACAAGTCATATCAAGGATTAGCCTATACATGCCATATCTAGCCATATACATTTTCAAAGTGTACCAAAATGATTTTAGTACTGTGATGATGAACCGTGATGGTCCCGAGCCTTTAGTAGCTTTGATGACCTATAAAATGGAGAAAACACACATAGAGTAAGCTTTCCAAAAGCTTAGTAAGTCAATATACAAACAAACATAATATGTAAAGCATGTAAACATATAACCACATTGGCACATTTCTTCTACCAAGCAAATTTCTCACATTTATACTTTGATTCATATCCTTATCCAAATTTGCTACTTTTATCAAATTAAAAATCATATACACATAGCTTTTTCATGTATGCTTTCATGTAACATATCTCTAAACCATCATAGTAGATTACATAGTCACTTACCTTATATACACACTTGGTGTATAATCAACGTACCTGAATCGGACATTCAATTACTTAATCTATCAAAGCTCGGATTTGCGATTCGTATCACAAACTTGCCCGTTGAACCATAAGGACTTTAGTAGGATACTCAGAAGTTTGAAATAATCGTACAATGCCATTGTCCCAGACGAGGTCTTACGTGTACTCAGATATCGATGCCACTTTCCCGGATAGGGTCTTACACGGATCAGTACGATGCCGATGTCCCAGACATGGTCTAACATGTAAGGATCATAACAATGCCAACATCCCAGACATGGTCTTATACGTAAAGCTTATATTGGTGCCAACGTCCCAGACGTGGTCTTACACATAATCAGATATTGATGCCACTATCCCACACAGGGTCTTACACGAGTCTCAAATCAACACCAACGTCCCAGACGTGGTCTTACAAGATAACAACAGAACAAATGTCTATGTCGTGACTTAGTCAATCCTATCTATTCCTAGGTTTTTACGGGGCTTTTCGGACTTAATCACTATATCAAACTTATCTCGGAATTCAAATACATAACCTCTCATAAGCATTCATTATCATCATTAATCATATGAACATTTACAGTTGCATACATATACATTTATTAGCATAATGACTTACCTCTAATTCGATATGTCGGAATGAAAACTGTTACTCGGTTATTTTTGCTTTCCCACGATCTAAGTTCGTTTTCCTTGATTCTTGATCTTGAATTTAAGCTTGAAACCAACCGAACACTTAAGCTTTTATTCTTTCTCTTTTGTTTTCGGCAATGAGGTGATGAAAATGGTGATAATGGCTTCCTTTTTTTTTTCATTATAATAATAAACATATAACAGAATAATATTAATAAACTATTAAAGTAAGTATAATAAAAATATAATATATATACATATCATCACTCATTGCCGTCCACCATCAATAAAATTAGCTTAATTGCCACATAAGTCCTCACATTTATAAAGCCACAACACATAGGTGCTTTAACAAATAGCAAGCAACTTTCACATTTAATACAATTTCATCCTTTTGTCAAATTAAACACACAGACGAACAAATTAACTTACAGAAATTTAAAACATGCTAAACCACATATCAACGGCACAGAATATAGTATTAAAATATTATACGAAATCGGATTTGTGGTCTCGAAACCACTCTTCCGACTAGGGTATAAACTGGACTGTTATAATTCTCCCCTCATAGGGATTTTCGTCCCCGAAAATCATACCGTTAAACAGAGTCGGATATTGTTGTTTTACTGAATCTTCAGGCTCCTAGGTAGCTTCTTCAATCCCATGTTGATTCCACAGTACTTTTACCAACGGAATTTTTTTATTTCTCAACTCTTTCACTTCACGAGCTAAGATACGGATCGGTTCCTCTTCATATGTCATATCTGATCGGATTTCAATTTCAGATGGGGCAATTACATGTGACGGATCGAATCGATATCTACGAAGCATCGACACATGAAATACGTTGTATATCTTTTCTAGCTCAGAGGGCAAGCTTAATCTATATGCAACAGGCCCAACACGTTTGATGATCTCATACGATCCGACGAAGCTCGGACTCCATTTGCCTTTGTGTTCTAAATCGAAGCACTTTCTTCCACGGAGACACTTTCAAAAATACTTAGTCGCTGATTTCAAATTCTAAATCTTTCAGTTTCAAGTCTGCATAAGACTTTTGATGATCAGATGCTGCTTTCAAACAATCTCAGATTAGTTTCACTTTTTGTTCTGAATCTTTTATCAAATCAACCCCGTGAAGCTTATTTTCACTGAGCTCGATCCAATACAGAGGTGTACGACATTTATGTCCGTACAAGGCTTCATAAGGTCGCATTTTGATACTCGACTGAAAACTATTATTATACGCAAATTCGATTAACGACAGATACTGTTCCCACGAACCATTAAACTTAAGTATACAGCATTTCAATATATCTTTAAGAATCTGAATAATTCGTTCAGGCTGACCATCTGTTTGCGGATGAAAAGCTGCACTAAAGTGTAATTTCGTGCTTAAAGCTTATTGCAGTTTCTTCCAGAATCTCGACGTAAACCTCGGATCTCTATCTAACACAACAGATAATGGCACCCCGTGCAATTTCACAATCTCAGAAATATAAAGCTCGGCTAATCTGTCAACTGAATAATCAGATCTTACCAGAATAAAATGGGCAAATTTAGTCAATCGGTCAACTACGACCCATATCGATCTTTCTTTCTCGGAGTCGGGGGTAAACCAGAAACAAAGTCCATGGTCATTCTATCCCATTTCCATTCAGGAATCAGAATTGGCTGTAACAACCCAGACGGAACTTGATGCTCAGCTTTCACTTGTTGACAAGCTAAACATTTTGAAACAAAGTCAGAAATGTCCCGTTTCATACCAGACCACCAGTACTGTCGTTTCAAATCATGATACATTTTAGTACTTCCCGGATGAACAGATAAATAACTGTTATGTTCTTCATTCAAAATCAACTGAATCAACTCTGGTTTTCTCGGAACACATATACGATCCTGGAATCTCAAACAATCATCAACAATTTGAAATTCAGATTCAGAATTCACTTCACACTGAGCTCATTTTGCTAGCAATTCATTATCAGATTTTTGATCATCACATATTTGTCGTAAAAAAAAATGATTTTGCTTTTAATTCAGCTATCACAGAACAATCATCAGATAAATCCAACTGAGTACTCAAAGCACATAATGCAATCAATGATTTTCTACTTAGAGCATCTGCAACAACATTTGCTTTACCCAGATGATAATCTATCACAAGCTCAAAATCTTTTAACAACTCAAGCCATCTTCTCTGTCGCAAATTCAAATCTTTCTGAGTCATCAGATATTTCAAACTTTTATGATCTAAAAATACGTGACATTTTTCACCATACAGATAATGGTGCCAAATTTTAAGTGCAAACACAATCGCAGCAAGTTCAAGGTCGTGTGTCGGATAGTTCTTTTCATGAGGCTTTAATTGTCTCGAGGCATAAGCTACAACTTTGCCTTCCTGCATCAGAACATATCTCAAACCATTTAACAAGGCATCACTGTATACAACAAATTCTTTACCCGATTCTCGTTTGTACTAATCTGAGCTTACATTATGAGTTTTCAACTGATCAAAACTTCTCTGACATTTATCAGACCATTCAAATCTAACATCTTTCTGAAAAAATCTAGTTCCTTTTACAAATCAACGGTAATAACCAGCCAAACCCAGAAAACTACGGACTTTAGACACCTTCTTCGGAGATTTCCAATTCAAAATAGCAGAAATCTTACTTGAATATACTCGGATTCCAGATACTGACACAATATGTCCCAGAAAACTAAGCTCATGTAACCAGAATTCACATTTCCTGAATTTCGCATTCAATTACTTTTCTCTCAAAGTTTACAACACGATTCTCAAATGCTCAGCATGTTCAGCCTCATCACGCGAATAAATCAAAATGTCATCAATGAATACCACAACAAATCGATCTAGGTACGGTCTAAAAATTTTGTTTATCATATCCATAAAAACAGCAGAAGCATTGGTTAGTACAAAGGGCATAACTAAGAACTCATAATGCCCGTACCTCGTTCTGAAAGTAGCCTTTGGAATGTCTGAATCTTTAACTCTCAACTGATAGTATCCTGATCTCAAGTCGATCTTAGAGAATACAGTAGCTCCTTTTAACTGATCAAACAAATCATCTATTTGGGCAACGAATATTTATTCTTTATTGTTACCTTGTTCAACTGACGATAATCAATGCACATTCTCATTGTGCCATCTTTCTTTTTCACAAACAGAATAGGAGCATCTCAAGGCGACAAATTCAGTCTAGCGAACCCTCTATCGGTTAACTCTTGCAACAGTGATTTAACTCTTTCAATTCTATTGGTGCCATTCTATACAGAGCTATTGAAATAGGTGTAGTACCAGGCAACTATTCAATACCAAACTCAACTTCATGAATTAGAGGTAAACCCGGTAACTCTTCAGGAACACATCAGAAAACTCACAGACAATAGGCACTGACTCAATCTTCCTTTCAGACATTTTTGAATCAATTACATAAGCAAAATATGCCTCATAACCCTTTTTCAAATAACTCTGAGCTTTCAAAACAGATATCATAGCAGGCAATCCATTCAAATCATTAGATTCAACTCGTACAATCTCATTATTCGGACATCTCAAATCAATAGTCTTTCTTTTGCAATTCACAACAGCATCATGCATAAACAACCAATCTATACCCAAAATAATATCAAATTAATCAAATGGAAAAAGCATCAGATCAGTAGAGAAACATATATCTCGAAACATTAACGGATAATTCTTGCACACCTTATTAACAATGACACTTTTACCTAAGGGGTTCGATACTTTTATAGCAAACTCAGTAGACTGAACAGGCAAAGTCTTGCTGAATACTAAATTCATGCATATATATATATGAATATGTAGAACCAGGGTCTATCAAAGCAATCACAGAAGTATCATAAAGAGTAAAAGTACCAGTTATAACATCTGGTGTTGAAGCTTCCTCTCGAGCTAGAATAGCATACGCTCTGGCAGGCCCTCTAGCTTTAGATCTGACAATATTATCCCTCGTAGTTCTCTGACTACCACTAACATTTCTTACATTCTTCGATGGTCTACCATTCACAGGTGCATTATCAGATCTCAGATTCTGAACAGTCACAGTCTCAACAGACTCAGGGCAATCGCGGATAAAATGATCAAGTAATCTATATCTGAAGCAAGCTCTGTCGTTTAATCTACAGCTTCCCAGATGCCTTTTTCCAAGACGTTTACATTCAGGTCTCTCAGATCGAACATTACCAACGCTGTCCACTAAAGTTGCTTGTTTTAGAACTCATTTGCAATCTAGATTGATTTCTGTTCGAATGTCCCACATTATCTCTGAAATGATTTTGATTATCTCTGAATCTTTTCGGAGCAAACTGAAATAATTTTCTCTGAAATCTCTTTCTCATATCTTGGGTTTCAAACTCAGCTTTTCTTTTATCTTTCCCGAGTGCCTCAGCTTTACAAGCTCTATCAACGAGTACAGCAAACTCTTTTATTTCCAAAATCCCGACTAGCAAACAAATGTCTTCATTAAGACCATCTTCGAATCTTTTGCACATTATGGCTCCAGAAGATACACATTCCCGGGCATACTGACTTAATCTCACCAATTCCCGTTCATACTCAGAAATAGTCATTTGGCCCTGTTTAAGTTCTAAAAATTCCTTTCGTTTCTGATCAACAAATCTTTCACTGATATATTTCTTCCGGAACTCGATCTGAGAAGTCCCATGTAACTCGCTCTTTTGGAACCACGGAAATTAGAGTTTTCGACCATTGATGAGCTGCATCTCGAAGTAATGATACCACACATTTTATACATTCTTCCGGAGTCAGAGACATTTCATCGAATACTCAGATAGTATTTTCAATCTAGAACTCGGCCTTATCAGCATAATCATCTTTAGTAGCTTAGAATTCTTTAGCCTCATACTTATGAATCTTATCAACCAGAGGCTTATTCAACAAATTCGGATGCAGAACTGGTGGTACAACTGTAGACTGAGGGGGATTAACCGGGGGCGGGGGTTGTGAAACAGTCGGGTTATTCTTTACAAACTGAGTGAACCACTCACTCATCATCTGGAAGAAAGCTTGTTTAGCTTCTCCCTCTTGACCGCTTGTAGCCGGTCTCAATTCAGAAGCCGCTGTCCCTTGCGCGGGAGCAGGCGCATTACTTTCTACGTCTTTAGCTACGGCTCTTTCGGGATCCATTACTATACGAAAATCACATTTTTACGTCAGGATTCATCACACTATCACAATTTAGATATATGGTGTGTATAGCTAGACTCTGACATGCTACGTTAGTCCAAGAATCGGCTAAATCGTAGCTCTGATACCAACCAAATATAACACCCCTATTCCATGTCCATCATCGGATTAGGGTTAAAAACGTTACCAGATAGATCAAAAATATTCATAACATTTCATACATTTCATTCATCCATCACACATACAATATCCCTTAAATATGGTCAATGAAACCTCAAACATGCTTATAACCCGGGCCAGGACTCAGCTGGAACACATACAAATTCCATGGAAATTTTGAAACTTTTCTAAAATTTTGGGGATAAACGCCCGTGGAAGGAGACCGTGTGCCCTCCATGGCTTCTAGAGACCCCCTTGTGTCCTCTCATGTCCATATACTGACTATATCTCCACTTTAACTAGGCACGCCCGTGTGCCATGGCCATGTGCTACTAGGCCATATACTGACTTCCCCACCACGGCCACCAAGCACGCCCGTGTGCCATGGCCATGTACTCTTAGCTAGCTACTGACTTGTACACCACGGCTAGCTAACACCCCCGAGTCGAGGCCGTGTGCTACCAAGCTACATCCTTCTAATCTCCCACGGCCTTTAAGCACGCCCGTGCGACTCAACCGTGTGACATTATAAGCTATTTTCAATGCCAAAGTGTCACCCACTTGGGTCAAACCTACAAGCAACATATATCATCTCATTTCATTCACATATAACCACCAAAATATACCAAATAGCCATCCAAATCATACACATTTGACAACAAAGGTAATCACAACAATACATTTAATATCCATTCAATCTATACATTCAAAACCAATTCCAAACATACCAATTTGCATGACTAAATCACAATTATGCCCAAGCACCATTCATCTATATACTTACCATATCATAACCATTTCATATATCAACTAATCATACCAAAACAACTTCACATATCACACTCTTTTAAGCATATTACCGAAACATAACTAGCCAAATCACATGGCTAAGTTCACATTACAAGTCATATCAAGGACTAGCCTATACATGCCATATCTAGCCATATACATTTTCAAAGTGTACCAAAATGAGTTTAGTAGTGTGATGATAATCTGTGACGGTCCCGAGCCTTTAGTAGCTTTGACGACCTATAAAACGGAGAAAACACACACAAAGTAAGCTTTCCAAAAGCTTAGTAAGTCAATATACAAAAAAACATAATATTTAAAGCATGTAAACAAATAACCACATTGGCACATTTCTGCTACGAAGCAAATTTCTCACATTTATACTTTGATTCATATCCTTAGCCAAATTTGCTACATTTATCAAATTAAAAATCATATACACATAGCTTTTTCATGTATGCTTTCATGTAACATATCTCTAAACCATCATAGTAGATCCCATAGTCACTTACCTTATATACACACTTGGTGTATAATCAATGTACCTGAATCGGACATTCAATTTCTTAATCTATCAAAGCTCGAATTTTCCATTCGTATCACAAACTTGCCCGTTGAACCATAAGGAATTTAGTAGGATACTCAGAAGTTCGGAATAATCATACAATGCCATCATCCCAGAAAAGGTCTTACGTGTACTCAAATATCGATGCCACTATCCTGAACAGGGTCTTACACGGATCAGTACGATGCTGATGTCCCAGACATGATCTTACACGTAAGGATCGTAACAATGCCAATGTCCCAGATGTGGTCTTACACATAATCAGATATCGATGCCACTATCCCACACAGGGTCTTACACGAGTCTCAAATCAATGCCAACATCCCAGACATGGTCTTACAAGGTAACAACAGAACAAATGTCTATGTTGTGACTTAGTCAATCCTATCTATTCTTAGGTTCATACGGGGCTTCTCGTACTTAATCACTATATCGAACTTATCTCGGAATTCAAATACATAACCTCTCATAAGCATTAATTATTATCATTAATTATATGAACATTTACAATTGCATACATATACATTTATTTGCATAATGACTTACCTCGGATTTGATATGTCGGAATGAAAATGGTTACTCGGTTATTTTCGCTTTCCTACGATCTAAGTTCGTTTTCCTCGGTTCTTGATCTTGAATTTAAACTTGAAACCAACCGAACACTTAAGCTTTTATTCTTTCTCTTTTGTTTTCGGCAATGAGGTGATGAAAATTATGATAATGGCTTCCTTTTTGTTTTCATTATAATAATAAACTTATAACATAATGATATTAATAACCAATTAAAGTAAGTATAATAAACATATATTATATATACATATCATCACTCATTGCCGTCCACCATCAATAAAATTGGCTTAATTGCCACATAAGTCCTCACATTTATAAAGCCACAACACATAGGTGCTTTAACAAATAGCAAGCAACTTTCACATTTAATGCAATTTCATCCTTTTGTCAAATTAAACACACAGATGAACAAATTAACTTACGAAAATTTAACACATGCTAAACCATATATCAGCGGCACAGAATATAATATTAAAATATTATACAGACTTGGATTTGTGGTCCTGAAACCACTTTTCCTACTAGGGTATAAACCGGACTGTTACACATGGCCACGGATTAAATTAAAAATAAAATAAAATTAAAGGGGCAAATTTAAAACGAAATTTAGGACCAAACTAAAAAGCGCGTAAAGAAGAGAGGACTAAATGGGAAATTATCCCTGTCCTTTGAAACGCACAGTATAAGTAAGGACTAAATTGAAATCGAAATAAAATCTATGGGGCAAATTTAAAAGAAAAAGAAAAGACTAAATTGAAACGAAATAAAAATGTGGAAGGATCAAAATGGTAAATAACCCCTAAGGCAAAAAACACACGGATCTTTGGTGGTTCGGGTCGGGTCCATCCGACCCAGTCCAAAACGATGTCATTTTGGTGTTAGACCCCCTAGGGTGAAACAACGCCATTTCATTCTTTCTATATAAGTCAAAAAAAAAATTAAAACTTATTTCTCCATTTCTTCTTCAAAAAAACAAAATTTTCTCTCCTCCTCACTCTCTTTGGCCTGAACTCCAGCCATACTCCACCATCATCACCACATGCGGCCACTACCATCAGATTGGTGCCACCGCACTGCTATGTGGCGAAAATCACCCCAAACCCTATTTTCGTTCCTTTTTTTTATATAAAGCCCATTTTGAGTCTAAAAACCAGAAAACAAGAAAAAAATAAAAAGAAAAAAAACCGAAAAAGGGTAAACCTTTTGGCTTCCACCGTCGCTGTTGCAGCCATCAGCCAAACCCCGAAAGATCCGGCAACCTTACGAACCAGTAGTGGTTCCGATGGCGATATCCCATTGCTATAACAGGTAAAAGACTTTACCTTTTTATATTTTTATATTTAATTTCCTTTTAAAATACAAGTAAAAAAATAAATCAACTACCTTTGTATTCAATCTTTTGTGTTTTTGAATCTCTAAATCTTCATCAATTACATTGGTGTTTTCGCTCGGCTCATATAGCTGAATAAATAATACGTTTTAATCCTATTTTTTCTATTGTCTCTGTTTGCTTTTGTGCTATTGTCGGTCCCTTTTCGCTCTTTTCTTGCAGCGATAAAGTCAACGGAGAAAGCAGAGCTATTTTAGTGCAAGGGCACAGGCGGAGCCGAGGGTGGTCAGGCCTCGGGCGCTAAACGCACTGGCAAAGTACGTGGAGGCAGCGGCGCTAGGATGTTCAGGAACCCTAGTTGGTTTATATTTTGGGCCTATTTAGCCAGTGTAAAATGTACTCTGTTACTGGACTATGTTGGGTTTTATTTTATTTTAATTTGGTTTTGTTTTTGTTTTTGTTTTTGTTTTATTTCAGGTTTTTGGGCTCCGGGTGAATTTGGCCTTTTACATTACATACCCGAGAAATTAATAAAATTACATTTAATTTTCTAAGAATATCAACTTTGGCAATATTACTTTATCATACATAATTATAAAAAAATTTCATAAATCCATTCATAAATGCATACAATTACAAGAATGTCACATCTAATCAAAAATTAATCACATATAAAGGAGAGAGACAATTTCAGTCTCAGTTTATACTATAAACTAAGCATAGCCTGGCGCTTTGATACCAATTGTTAGAAAAAAAAGCCCGGTTCGAAAATAGTTTTCTTTCACATTCATTTTGGAAATAAATGAATTCTCATTTCCAAAATGGAAATGACTTGGTCTCAGTTTAATTTATTTACAAGTCATTTTTATTTTGTAGAAAATCACATTCATTTCCAAATGTTTCTCATTTCTCCATTTTTACCATATCTATCCATTTTTGTTCATTTAATTCAACATGCAATTCTTTTTGCTTTCAACGAGCTAGCAAAAAGACTGATTTGACATATGTGATTAGTGCTTAAATGATTTATAATTAAGTTTCAACTTTTTACCTATTAATTTTAACTCATTTTGTTACGAGTTCATTCCACTAAAGTATCGTGACCGGTCTCTCCCTAACGACATACCATAACGAAAGCAATTCGATCAGTGCTCGTCCAATGACCTTGTCATAAGTGTGTTACCTTCATAAGATATCATTAGTCTTTTTTAGATAAATTCAATCTCCCAAAATTATCCTATTTTTTCTCATGGTAAATGATCGACTATAAACATGTTACCGTTTATAGTATAAATACCACACCAAAAATATATAATTAAACTAGCGGTGCCCACAAGTGTACTGATCAAATTATAATTTAGTAAAGTTTACAACGAAACACTAGTAAGTATTCCGAGGACTATACCCAAAGGATTGCAGATTGGAGAAATTAATATTAAATTAATTATAGAAAATAATTACTAATCTACCCGAGTCACAAGTTAGTAGTTCGAACCCAAATTAAAGTATTTATTACACTAATTAAATTACTAAACATAAACATAACCTAATGGATTTTCCCATTCCTAGTGTTAATAATGCAAGCCTCTAGCCTATGATCCATTAAATCTCTAATTAATAAATAGAAGATAAACTAATTTCAAAATTTAGGTTTTAATATGATTTAACTACTAATTAACTAATATTACCTCTCAACCTCAATATTACCTCTCGACCTCTTCTAATTAATTAACCGGCAGATACTTCCTTATCTTCTGAACTCACTTTCTCCGTCCGGATAAACTATGATTTACTCAATTCGACTTATCTCCCGATCTCGTCTCCCCTATCATAACTTCTTAGGGTTGTCAAGCCTAGGGTTTAGGAACATGTAAGCTATACCAACTAATACTATTATCAAACCATATTCTTTTGTTAATTAATCGACTTCATGAATTAATTAGTTCAATAAACAAATCATGCAAGAAATAAAGCACAAGATTTATTATAATATTCATACAAACATTAGTTGATCAAGCTAAAGAAATATAAATAAAAGAGTAGAGAGAATGCTCATTGATATTATATCGAAGCGCAGATTCGGAGCAATCTCCGCTCTCAATTGTCTTCATATCGGAATAGAAATGTTCCGACTAAGCAAACATTAAGGAAAAAAATAAAAAATATGTTAGATGAATGGATTGATGGATGCCCTAATTTGTGTACAGAAGCCTCTTGTTTATAAGCTAAAATGTGTGCACTTTAAGCCTGATATGCCCTTGATACTTTTGGTGCAAGTAAGAAATAAAATCTATGAGAATCTACCAAAATACGATTGTCGATGTCATTCTTGCTTGTGACCCACATTCAAGCTATGGCTCCACATAGGCTGCTATATTGGAACCGTTGGTACGCACCGTGACGCAACGGAAAAATTATTCCAACAATCTTGAACCATGCATTCATGTACGAAGAACGAAAACGGGTTGAAATAGGGTTGAAGGTATACCTTTAAAATGAAAAACAATGATAGGATGCTGCTGATTCGATGTCAATTCCAAGCCACAAAGAAAAGTGTCTTGGCCTCTATGTAGTCCACCCAATATTAAAACGAATGACAAAAACTCTCCTAGAACTTTTCCAGAGAGTATCTCCCAAAATGACTACTAAACCTTTTTTTTTCTTATTTTCTTTTTAAAACAAACTTAACCCTAATTTAGGATTTTGGTATCCATATTGTAATGGCCTAAATTCAGGGTTATCAGAATAATGGTTTCGTAATCACAAATCTGATTCAAAAAGAATATTTATTTTAAATATTATTGCATGAATATTAATATGATAGGAAAGTCGTATGAAAATATTAATAGAAAAACTTTACCGATTTAGTGGTTAATTAGAAAAAAATATTGCAGAAATTGGGTAAAAACGAGGTATCGAGACCTTGGCTTGTAAAATTGAGTCAAAAATATTTTTATAAATATTTATAAAATGTTGGTATTGTGGTTTTAAAATTTCGTTAGAAAATTTTAACGTTTGGGTAGTCAATTAAATAGAAAGAACTAAATTGAAAAAGGTGTAAAAGTTGCCAGAATGATTAAATAGCTTAAGTGTCTAATGAGAAAGGATTTACGTAACACCCCGAATTTGGGCCTAGAAGTATTGGGCCTTGAGTATGGGTCCGTAAGGAGGCTGCAAATAGGTATTTAATTGTGCAAGGAAATGACACAATTAAATGTCTGCTTCAGTGGTTGAGGGTCCTGAAAAGTGGAAAGACCCTAATTGGCTAAAATCATTTCAGAGTTAATCTGGAAACCAACAAAAAACTTATCAACCAAACATCATTACGGTACTCGAGCAAAGACTAAAGAGATGGACCAAAGGTTGGAGAGATTAGAGCAAATGCAAATATAGATGCTAGAGCAATTAGCCAAAATTCAACAAGATATAAAAAATCAGATGCTAGAATTTCAAAGAAACATGATGAGCCAGTTAACCCAGATGCTAGCTGGAGGGTTAGAAAAGGGAAAAAGCCCTATGGTTGATTCCGGGGGCGATAACGAGGATGCCGCTTATCATTTAGGCTTTACCCTAACAAACACCGAAGCAAAGCCAAACGCGTATCCACAAAGGGTGTCTTTTAAGATCAGACCCCAATACCAGACCGGTACCTTGACACCGGTGAACTTCCCGATAGGTTTAGGTTCTAGTCTAAGGGACGATCCAATCAATCCTGTTGTCCTTGATCTGGATGATCTAACGAAAACAAAAAGGGAACGAGTGGAGCTCCCAAAACAATTTAAAGATCGTTACAAACAGAAAAGGCGAGAGATGAGCTACCAAATCGATACTTTAAAGGCCTTGAGTAAGAGGGAAAATGAGGCAAATAATGCAAGTATATATGAAAAGGGCTATTCAAAGCTGATTACCGTATTCAAAGCAAGATTCTAATCCAAGAACGATCTCGGAAAAACTCCGATTCATGTCCATCCCAATATGTATGGGGAGTTGTACCAAAGTTTATTTGATGCACATATAGTATCCTCTTTCTACCTAAAACTTATACAGCCTTCCTTTCCCAAATGGTACGACGCGAACACCTAATGCGAGTACCACGCGGGAATCACAGGACACTTGATTGAGAACTGCACCGCTTTCAAAAAGATAATCAAAAGACTCATCAACATGGTTATTGTGAAATTTGATGCAGAAAATTCGTTACCCAACCATTCTGATAAAGGGATAAACGCAATAATCAAGAGTGCAGGGAAGAGAAGCAAGACAGATGTAGCAGAAGTGAAAACCTCGCTGAGGGAGATTTGGAAGAAAATGGTAGAAGGAGGATTAATCACACAGGATTTAGGGGAGAAAACCGAAGAAGCAAGGAACTACTGTGAGTTCCATGATGAAGAGGGTCACGAAATTCAAAAGTGCAATGAATTCAGAGCCTTTGTGCAAGGCCTGATGGATAATAAGGAACCGGAATTCTACGAATATATTGAAGGCCTGGATGAAATGTTCAGAAATGGGAGCATTAATGCTATATCTGAAGAAGGAATCGGAAGAGAAAGCTTATCGGGCATCTGCCCTTATGAGCCTCAGAGTGATTTGAACAATGGGACTGTGGAAGAGATCCCTGTATTTTTTAGAGCTAATTTAGAGTAATATTTAAAACACACTTGTTGCTTTATGCCTAGAAGCAATAGGAATCCTTTTGTGAAATGGACTCATGTCCAAAATCTTTATTTCAATAAAAAATACATATTTGTGTCTCACTTTGAGCAAATATTCTTTTATTCCTTCATTTCATTCATATCTATACCACATAAATAAATATTCTTAGATTCATTTATTCTTTGAATATTTCTTCATGCCCACAACAGGTCTCCAGATATCAACGACATGAGTGACACTGCTACTGACACAGAATCTACTTTTGAGCAAGATATGTGTCTAGAGGGATCTCAGGACTTTGAAGACGACAGATATTGTAACCTATCTCCTAATATGCTAAGGATGGTAGAACAAGATGAAAAAAGATCCTACCTTACAAAGAGCCATTGTGAGCCTAGGAAAAAAGAAATAGGTGAAGATCGAAGCTTGTATCACCATAAAGACAAAGCGAGACGTCATTGAGTTATTCCAAGAATTTAAAGATGTTTTCGCATGATCGTAGCAAGATATGCCTGGGCTACCAAGACGTGTGGATGTTGTCAAGGCTAAGGAAATCTTAGAAGAGGAACACATGATAATGGTTTTATAATGGCTAGACAAATCATGAGGTTTGAGTACTGCTGGTCTACCATGGAAGAGGATTGCATCAGTTATACCAAGAAACGCCACAAGTGCCAAATTTACGGAGACAAGATTCCTATGCCTCCTTCGTCTCCTCATGTATGACATCTCCATAGACTTCCTCTATGTGGGGCATGGATGCCAGTGGACCAATCTCACAAAAGGCTTTTAGCGGGCATCGATTCATCTTTATGGTCATCCATTACTTCACTAAGTAGGCGGAAGCTGCTTCATATGCTAATGTCACAAGGCCGAGAGTCAGAAAATTCTTGAAAAAAAGGAAAGAAAGAAATCATATGTTGCTACGGAATGCCAAAAAGGATCATACCTGGCAATGCACTAAATTTGGACGACAACACGATATCAAAAGTTTGCAGTCTATTCAGAATTAACACCATATAGCCCCAAAATGAACAGTGCAATGGAGACAAAAAAAAGATCATGAAGAAAATGACTGAGACTTATAAAAATTGGCATGAGAAGTTACCATTTGCCCTCTATGCATATGAACGTCTATCGGGACTTCCACGGGGGCAACACCTTTCTCTTTGGTTTATGAAATGAATACGATTTTACCCATCAAAGTTAAGATTTCCTCCCTTCAAGTCTTGTCCAAGCTGAAGTTGGATGAAGTAGAATGGATCTGATCCTGATATGATCAGTTAAATTTGATCGAAGAGAAGAGGTTGAGAGCTATCTGTCATGGTTAAATGTACCAGAAACGAATGATGCGAGCTTACAACAAAAAGGTTCGCCCCAAAAAATTCCATGAAGGAGACCAAGTTTTGAAAACGATCATTCCCATAGAAAAGGACTTCAGAAGAAAGTGGATGTCATATTGGGAAGGACCTTATGTGGTAAAGAAGGCCTTCTCTGGAGGAGCATCAATGTTGACCAAAACGGATGGCAAGACCTTGCCTAATCCTGCGAATTCTGATTCAATCAAGAAATACTTCACTTCAAAAAAAGGGGGGGGAATAAAGAAAGAAAAGAAAAGAAAAAGGAGAGGCCAAGGCGAAAACTCGCAAAGGGCGCTTTGAGACCAAAGGGGTTTTGAATTGAAAACTCGGGAAAAGGCAATTCAAATTTTGATCAAAATATAACGTATGCGATAGTCTCGCTTTCTCTGAATTAAGAAGAAAGAGAGGTGTTACGCCTGGAGACCAAAGGGGTTTTGAATTGAAAACCCGCGAAAGGGCAATTCAAATTTTGATCAAAATATGGGGCATGCAATAATCTCACTTTCTCCAAATTAACAAGAAGGAGAGATGTTACGCCTTGAGACCAAAGGGGTTTTAAATTAAAAACCCGTAAAAGGCAATTTGTAACATCTTTAAATTGGGCCTAGTAGGATTGGGCCATTTGGAGCTTGGGCTTTAGGAAAATTAGAATATTATTTATTTATTTGTGTTGGCTCGGGTATGAATTTTATGTGTTAGTATAGTCTTGTGAGGGCTTGATTTTATTTAGGAAGCTAGAATAAATTTTAGTATGGCTTATTTAATGAAGTGGATTAAATGAGCTTAGCACTTAAGTTAATTTAAGTGTAAATTAAAGCACAAGAGCAGTTAGTGGCAAGTTGGTTAAAGAGCTTGAAAGGTTGCATGAGGTTAATGGTTCGAGTAGTAGGTATAGCATTTTTAAAGTTTATTTTTGTATGTTAGCTTTAATGGACGGTCAAACATAATTATGATAGGTGGACTAATAATTTTGGTAAGTTGAATTGTTGTTTAAGGAAAGCTTGAAGATAGGGATAAGAATCTTGAGTTTATGGTATAATGAGGGGACAAAGGCATGGAAGGTGGAGGATGTTTTGGAAAGAAATCCTATGCCTTAATGCATGAATGTGGACTGGCATGTAAGTAAGGCTAGGGGAGTGGCCGAATTTTTGGTAGGTAGCTTGGAGGGGATGTTGACCAACCTTTTGTTTTGTGTATCATTTTGTGTTTGTTTTTCCTCTCCAAAAAGCTCTCATCTTTGGCCGAATGTATAGGGTACTTTTGGTGCAAAAATATTTCTTTTGATGACAACTTCATTTTGTTGGAAACAAAATACCACTTTCTTTCTCTCATTTGTCTTTTGAACCAAACTATATTTTTGCATCTTGTGCATTTTCTTCTTTGGTAAAGTTTGTGGTGACCGAATATCATTTCTTCCATTTCTCTTTTTCTTCCTTTGATCAATTCTTTTTCATTCTCTTTTCAACTTTTATCAAAACCAAAACCATTCTTTCTTTCTCTAAACTTTGGCGAATCTCCTACACCATTATCTTTCATCTACTACTTTTCTTTTCTTCTCAAAACCGAATCCCCTATTTCTCCTTTCTTCTCAATAATTTCTTTATTAGCCAAATATACTCCTTTGGGTGTGCCGAAACTCTCTTCTTCCATTTAGAAGTATCTTGGCCGAATATTGAAGGTGGTAAGGATTTATTTCAAAGGATTATTCTTTTAAGTTTTCGTTTAAGCCGAAGGCTAATAACCTTGATGATGATGGTTAATTGTAGGAAAGTGAGGCCGATTCATTTAGGAGTGTGTTGGCTAGTGTTCGAAGGCTTTTGGGTAAGATTTTGGGTTCACAAGGAACCCTTCTCAATTATTTTGGTTTGGCCGAATAGGCCATGGTTCTAATGATCATTTTTGGCCGAATATAGGGACAAGAATACTTGTGTGGCCGATTTGTTTATTCGAGATTTAGGACTCTCGTTAGTATCAGGTGTGTACATACACATCTTATGACTTTTTAATATGCTAAGTGTTATATTATGCCTAATCGATTTATGTAGACATGGATGTAATATCATCATGGTGTTAACAAGGATTCGGGTAAGTCTTTGTGACTATGAGATTACTATTTGATGCTTTTGGGAAGCATGACACATTTGGTATGTGTATTATTGGACATATGGCAATGATAAATTTATTATTGTTGTTAAAATAAACCTTAATGCATGATTTCAGTAAATATACATAATTGTTTGATATGGGTTGATGAGTGGAGGGGGCAGTGATATTCGTGTCGACGGACACCAGTGTTTTGGTAACACATCGTGACTACGGTCACCAGAGGTTTGGTACCTCCAGAGGTTTGGCACCTCATAGCGACTTGTCCTCGTGGTTTACACCACCGTGGGTTGGCCCCACTTTGAGATATGGGATTGTCTCGCGGTGATTTGGTATCACACGATGGGTTGGCCCCATCATCTATTTTGTGACTTCGGTCACCAGTGTTTTGGTATCACATTTGTGACTATATGTCACCAGTGGTTTGGCACCACCAGTGGTGTGGTACCACACGGGGTAGAAAAAGGTGTTTGGATGGCTAGGTTGGGTGCATATTTTAATGCATGTTAAATTGTTATAAATTGTGTATGTTGTTGAATTAAACCGGGAAAAAGGGTTACACATTGGGTCTTGATGACTCACATTTTTCCTTAACATTTTCAGGTGATTCGTAGCTGCGGATGAGGAGTCGGATGTACTCGAGGTGGCCATGCGATGAAAATAAGGACTAGGTGGATTTTGAACTATTTTATTTTATTATGGGTTTGATTTATTTTGTAATAAGGCCTCCTAGAATTATATTTTGGTTATTTATCTGTTTTGGATAATCGGTTTAACAACTTAATGACTTGAAAAATGGTTACACATGTTCTATGAAAATTAATACGTAAAATGTTTGATTGTGCAATCGGGTACACTTGAAATTTGTAAACAACACGACTCAACAAATATTTTTTTAAATAAAATTAAGCATGGTTTTTAACAAAGACATTTAAATTGAATGGCATTTCAACTAATTTTAAAATCGGTCTTAAAATGGTTTTCAAAATGTTTTCTCTGTAGCATACCAAATTCGGTCATAATGTTTGGGCCGGGTTTGGGGTGTTACACAATTCAAATTTTGATTAAAGGAGGGCAAACAGTAGTCTTGTAATGCCTGAAATAACAAAGAAGAAGTATGCTACATCTTGGGGCATTGACAAATTACTCTTGATCTACTAAACACATATTGAGCTTAAAATAGTCTTCAGAAAGTTCGTACAGAGAAGCTCAGGCTACGTTATCTGGGGCACCTATTTTTTTCCCCTCACCATTTTGTATTCCAGCAATGTTTGCTTTCTTTAATTAAACTATTCTTTTCAGATTTTGCTCCTGATAAATTTTAGTTTTGTCTATCATTATTAATGGACTAATAACACTTTTACAAAAGGAGTTTTGCATATTACTTTAGAAGCTTCTAAATAGTTCAAGAACCTAAAACAGGACTATTATTTAGAACTAACCAAACCTATGGGTTAGAAATATTTGAGAAAGAAAAGTCTAAATTGTGACTATCTCTTCGGATTTTCTGTCAAGGATATCAGCTGAACAAGAAGAGAGGATATTACATCAGTAATATAACCCTATTGAACAGCGAGTAATGACAACATAAGCATTAGAATGGGATCCTTTTCGCAAAAAGATATTCTACATTCATGCAAATATCATTCATACATTGTAACACCCCAAACCCGGCCTAGAAGTTAGGCCCGAAT
Source organism: Gossypium bickii (assembly GCA_025503065.1). NCBI lineage: Eukaryota > Viridiplantae > Streptophyta > Magnoliopsida > Malvales > Malvaceae > Gossypium > Gossypium bickii. The sequence goes on along the minus strand of CP106714.1, from coordinate 23,948,591 downwards.
TCGGCGTGTCACATTGAAGTGTTTTTGTGAAAACCTTGTTTTCATTGAAAACCCTTCTAAAGAAAAGTTAAGTAAAATCTAGTTTGCTTTCAAAATGAGGTGTATAAAAAAAACCATTTCCTTGTTACTATGTAAAAAAAATTCCTTTGACAGTGGAAGCTCGTTCTTAAAACACAATTCTTTTCAAAAACTTGAAATATGCTTAAAAGAAATAAATCTAGGTTCCGTTTCAAAACTACAACGCATAGTGGAAGTAATTGAATAATAACTAAAGGGAAAATGTAACAGCCCGATTTAGACCCTAGTCAGAACAATAGTTTCAAGACCATAAATCCGAGGTCAGAATGATAATTTAATATTATTTTCTGTGTGAATAGTATGTGATATAGTCTGTGTGAAAATTCTGTGTGATAATTTTATCGATTGTGTACTGATTTTTGAAAAAGGACTTAATTGCATAAGGTGTAAAAGCTGTGTGCTGGTTCATAAGTTTCAATTTGTTAATGGCTTTTTAAGATGGAGGCCTATTGTTGTTAATACACCATTTATAAGTTAGTGGCAAGTTAAATGACATATTAGCCTTATTATATTTTTTGTCTTATATGTTTAATGAAAGGATAACTTAGTAATTTGAATAATAATATATTTAATAAACAAAAAAAGGATGAAATCAAGATGAATATGTTCATCTTTGTTCACCTAAAAATACAAAAAGAAAAGAGGAGCAAAAGCTTGTGATATTCGGCCGTAGTTCATCTTGATTGGGGTATGATTTTGAGTCAGTTTTTGATAATTTTACGTTTTCGTGATCGTTGCTTTGTGCTTTACAAAACCCATGCTCAAATTTTATGAATTGATGATGTTTGCGAGATGTGCCATTGATGTGATATTAAGCTTTGTGATGATTTATGATGTTAAATGAAAGATATGTGTTTAATGAACTTGTGTTGTTCTTGAATTTTTGATGAATTTAGCTAATTAGGGCTAAATTGTGAAAATAGCAATTTGAAGGACTAAAATTTGAAATAAATAAAATGTTGGCCTTGAATAAGCATGGTGAGAGTTCGGCTAGGCTTGAACCAAGTGAAATTATGTGAATTTGATGAATTTGTGAATTAGGGACTAAAGTGTCAAAATGTGAAAATGTAAGGGCTATTTTAGTAAAATGCCCTAAATGTGTGTGTGTGGACTAAATTGAATGAGTTGGTGATTGAATAGATTAAATTTGAATGTGTATAGACCAAGAGAGGAGAGGTTCGGATCGAGATTAAGGCAAAGAGAAAGTGCTCGATTAATCGATCGTTTCGGTATTTTGACATCCGAGGTAAGTTCGGATATAATACATGTTATTAAGATATGTTTTAGTATTATGAAATAAATGTGTATATGTGTATGAAATCGAGATGCTATGTGTAAGAATTAGTTAAGGCACTAAGTGTGGGAAATTGAAATCGAAACAGAAATGAATAGCACTGTGTGTGCGATGTTATGAAAGCTTCGGCTTATAGATTTGGTACTGTGTGTGCGTTACCGAGATAAGTCGGTTGAAAGATTAGGCACTAAGTGTGCGATGACTAATATGTACCGACCATTTATATGGCACTGAGTGTGTGATTAAATTGAAAGAATACCAGAGGATGATCGGCTTGTAATATCAAGCATTGAGTAGCCTGGGAATTGAATAACTATGTGTTAGCTAAGGTATCTATTGAACCTTTTTGGTTGATGAGTTTATAGATAAAGCTATGAATGGATGAATGAATAATTTTAGCTATGGATGATTTGGTATGTTTAAGAGAGAATTGATCGATGTGATGGTTGGTTTAGTATAATGTTTTATGTTACGAAACTAAGCTTTATAAAGCTTACTGTGTGATTTGTTTCTCTGCTTTGCAGTGTTAGTAAAGCTAGCTTGGATCCGGGAATTGTCAGCATCTTAATCACACTATCGGCATACCATTTTGGTACCTTTGGAAAGATGTACATAGTTGAAATATGGCATGTATAGGCTAGTTATTTTGAGACATATTTGAGATGTGTAAATAACCATGTGATGTGGCTAGATATATGATGGCATTGAGCATAAATGGCTTTGATATATGATGCATATTTTGGTATGGCTTATGGGTAAAGAGAATGACCTATGAATGGTAAACTTTGTGTTGGTATGATGCTAGTATGATTTAGTGAATTTGGGAATGAATCATGGTTGGTATAAATATATTTAAGTGGTGTATGTTAGTTTCTAAGTTGACATGTTTAGAAATGAGATTGTAGGGGATGTTATGTTGATCACTTGACATGAGATAGGTTGCCAAATTGTGTATGGAATTATGTTTAAATATGCTTGTAGGATTTACTCTTGTGTGGGTGGCAAATTGGCCTTACAAATGGCCTATTTTTGTCACATGGTTGTGGCACACGGGCGTGCCTAGTGACCGTGGGCGTAATTTAGTTTATGGCCTAGGAACTCACGGCCATGGCATAAGGACGTGCTTGGTAGCCGTGTGATTTTTGCCAGGTGATAAACCGAAAAAGTAACATATTTTAAGCCCACATTTAGCATGCTTTTGGATGATTTAAGCCTCGATTTATGTAATTTGGTGCTCTTAATCCTTTCTTTTGATGTTTTATACCCAAGGGAGCACCCAATGACGAAAAGAACGAGAAATGGGCTTAAAACGGACTAAATTGGGCCAAAATAGAAATCGACACAACCTGGGCCCAATACCACATGACCGTCCCTCATTAAAAGTCCGAACACGGCCTGGCCACGATTTACACGGGCGTGTGCCATGGCCATGTCCCTGTCGTGGAGAAGAGCAATTTCACTCGAAAAAGGATCTTAGGGGCAAAGAAACCCGTTGCAAAAGCCTATATAAACCCCTAAGCATAACCTAAAAGAGGACGGTTATCTAGGCTAAGGAGCAGAGCCAGAAGGGTCCAATTTGTGGAAATCACTCGAAGATAGCTGGTTGATCCATCTCAAGAAGCCGGAGTTATACTGAAGACGACAGATCTCTCCTTCAATTCCTTCAGGGGGTTTTAGGGATTTCTTATGTTTTGTTTTATCTTTTATTCTGAGATGTTTTCTTTTATTATTATGAACTAAACCCCTAGATACCTGAGGGGGATGAAAACTAAGATGAATCTTGTTATCATTTTCTGAACTATATGATAAATATTTGACTTGTTCTTAATTATGTGTTCTTAATTCTTGTGTTGATATTTCCGGGATACTAATTCAAGTATGATGTGCTTAGGTGGAGGAGCAAAAGTCCTTGCTTAAGAGTAGATCTAGCATAATTAAGCGGAGTTGATTGCGCGCCTAGAGATAGGGTGACGAGATTTTACCGGATTAGGGTGAAACCTAATATGAGAGTCCATAGATTGAGTTAATGCGATTCTAGGGGTTTTAATTAGAAAGAGATTTAAATTAATCAACCTAGGGTTAGACATTATTCACTTCGAGAGAGGGTTTAATATAACTTAGGGAATTTTATGGATCAAGTCAAATGAATAAATCGTCTGGTTCAGAGTTAGATAACAAGTGAAGTCTAGGTGGATTCTTCCTTGGGTGTCATCTTAATCAATTGGTTTTCTCCCAAGTTATTTTCTCAATTAATCCTCTTTGTCTTTGCATCTTTAGTTTAGTTGTTAGCTAAATTTAGATTAGATAAATAAGTTCCCTTAATTCTTAGGCTAAATAATAAAGAGAGAGTTAGTATTAGTACTTTTGGTTCCTTTGGGTTCGACATTCCGGTCTTGCCTAAACTATACTACTATTCGATAGGTGCGCTTGCCTCAAATCATCGTCAGAGTTAGTTTCTAGGTTCGATCATTCTTTTTATAAATTTTAAGACTCGATAGACACGATCAAGTTTTTGAAGCCGTTGCCGGGGAACTAAAATATTAAGAACCCTTAATTTTTATTACTTTAGCCATATTTATTTTATTTTTGCAATTTATTTTTTTTTTTTAGACTTTGCTAAATTTTCTTTTACTCCTTTCAGGTACATCTAGTTTATGACTAGAAGGAACCCGACAGGACCCCTGCTTTACGATAGTGATATTGAAGGTACCATTCGTTGAAATCGCAGAGAAATAAGGCGAAGTTTAAACTACATAGACAAAGAGCAAGAAGCCAAAATAAATGCCACGGAAGAGATGGCTGAAAATAATCCGCCACCTCCAGATATGGCCGAACATCATGCTCCACGTACTATGTATGATTATGCTAAACCTAGTCTAATAAGAACTGTGTCTAGTATTGTTAGGCCTATTATTGCTGCAAATAATTTTGAATTGAAACCTAACACTATACAGATGATACAGCAATTTGTTCAGTTTGATTGTTTGTAGGATGAGGATCCTAACACACACTTAGCAAATTTTCTAGAATTCTGTGATACCTTCAAGATAAATGGCATTTTTGATGATGCCATCCATCTTCGGTTATTTCCCTTTTCTTTGAGGAATAAAGCCAAACAGTGGTTACATTCTCTTCCACGAGGGTCAATCACTACAGGGGACCAAATGACCGAAAATTTTTTATGAAAATATTTTCCACCGACCAAAATGGCCAAATTGAGGAATGATATCTCTTCTTTTGTGCAGATGGATTTAGAGGCATTATACGATGCATGGGAGAGATACAGGGATTTGTTGAGGAGGTGCCCACACCACAGATTACCTTTGTGGCTACAGGTCCAAACTTTTTACAACGGTGTAAACCCTTCAACAAGATAATTAATCGATTCATCACGGCGGAACCACGAACAAAGAAACTCCCCGGCGACCTCACGAGTTTATAGAGGAGATGTCACTGAATAACTATCAGTGGCAAGTTACAAGGACAAGGCCAGCCAAAGCAGCCAGAGTTTTCAATACTGATGCAGTGACCGCACTATCAAATTAGGTAGAATTGCTACATAAAAAATTTGATTGTTTCTATGGTTTTTCGCAGGCACATCTAGTTATGCCGTGCAACGCAAGTGAAGGAGTGGCGAATTCTGAGTACCCACCCTATAGACAGGGCATGGAAAGTGAACAAATGAACTATATGGGTAATAATTTCTGATCTAACAATAACCTTTATAGTGATACTTATAATCCAGGTTGGAAGAACGCCCCAATTTCTCATGGGGCGGTCAAAGAAATAAAAGGCAACAACTATCCCAAAACTTCCAACAACAGCCCTACCCATAGGAAAAGAAGTCGAACCTTGAAGAGGTACTGACAAACTTCATAGCAGCCTCAGAAACACATTTCTAGAAGGTAGAAACAAAACTTGAGGCGTTGTCACAAGAGTTCAAGGATCAAATCGGGCAACTTACTAGGTTAGTTTCTGAAATACGATCAGAAATCTTACCTAGGGAAAAAGAGCAGGTCTAGGCAGTGACACTGAGAAGTGGAAAGGAGTTATTCGAAACAAAGAAGGAGGTACCACATGAACCCGATAAGGCAAAGATAACTTCGAAGCGTGAGAAAATTAAACCAACAATCTCGTACTCAGTGAAGTTGAAGAAAGACCGCTTAGACGCACAATATGGTAAATTTCTTGAACTTTTCAAATAGCCACATATTAACTTACCTTTTTTTGAAGCTATTTTGCAGATGCCAACATACACAGAATTTTTAAAGGAGCTTATAACAAATAAAATAAAGTTCGAGGAAATTTCAACAGTGGAACTTAATGGAGAATGCTCAGTTATCATTCAAAACAAGCTGCCGACCAAATTGAAAGATCTAGGAAGTTTTACTATTCCCTGTTTAATTGGCAATTTGAGTATAGAAAAAGCATTCGCTGAATTAGGTGCCAGCATTAATTTAATGCCTTATAAAATGTTCAAGCAACTTGGTCTCGGGGAACCAACCCCAACTAGGATGAGTATTCAGTTAGCTGACAGATCTGTTAAGTATCCTAGGGGAATTGTTGAAGATGTTCAGGTAAAAATAGATAAATTCATATTTCCCGTTGATTTTGTTGTGCTTGACATGAATGAGGACGTAAAGGTACCTTTAATTTTGGGGTGACCCTTTCTAGCTACTGCTAGGGCTGTCATTAATGTTGGTGATGGTAAACTCGCACTAAGGGTAGGAGATGAAGAAATTGTGTTCCAAATTTATCATGCCATGCGATATTCTAGAGAATAAGATGATTCTTGTTACTTTGTTGATGCCACTTATCACATTTTTCAAGAATCTTTCCAAGAAATCATGCACAGTGACACGATGGAACTATGTCTTTTGGAAGATGAGGGAAAGATGACGATATTGATGAAGTGAATCCCAATAATCATCCTCTTAACAGACGAAAATAGAAGACATGGAGATCAATGATGAACTAAAACAAAAACCCTCCATTGATGAGCCACCCAAGTTAGAACTGAAACAATTGGCAAAACATTTGGAATACGAATTCCTCGAGGAAAATTCTACACTTCTAGTAACCATCTCCTCAGAACTAGGACCCAAGTAGAAAGAAGACTTTCTAAAAGTACTAAGGAAGCACAAAAAGGCCACAGCATGAAAAATGTCGGACATTAAAGGAATAAGCCCATCATTCTGCACCCATAAAATTTTAATGGAAGATGAGTATAAACCTTGTGTGCAACCTCAGAGACGTTTGAACCCCAATGTGAAAGAAGTTGTCAAAGCTGAAGTAATTAAACTTCTAGATGCAGCAATAATTTATCCTATTTCTGACAGCACCTGGGTAAGTCCTATGCAGGTAGTTCCTAAAAAAGGAGGCATGACTGTTGTAGCCAACAAAAAGAATGAATTAATTCCTACAAGAACAGTCACAGGTTGGAGAGTCTGCATTGACTATAGGAAGCTAAATGACGCAACCAGAAAAGATCACTTCCTTTTACCCTTTACTGATCAAATGTTAGAAAGGTTGTCTGGGCATATGAACTACTGCTTCTTGGACAGACTCTTCGGCTACTTCCAAATCCCCATAGCTCCTGAAGATCAAGAGAAGACAACATTTACATGCCCATATGGTACGTTTGCTTATCGTAGAATGCCTTTTGGATTATGTAATGCTTCTACTACTTTTCAGCGTTGCATGTTGGCCATCTTTGATGAACTTGTGGAAGACATTATAGAGGTATTTATGGACGACTTCTTGGTATTCGGTAACTCTTTCAACATTTGCCTTAAAAATTTAGAACGAGTTCAAATAAGATGTAAGGAGATGAATCTTGTCTTGAATTGGGAAAAATGTCACTTTATGGTTAGAGAAGGGATTGCCTTAGGACATAAGATTTCTAGTAAAGGGATTAAGGTAGATAAAGCAAAAATTGAAACCATAGAAAAATTACCTCCCCCTAGTTCAGTTAAGGCTATTAGAAGCTTTTTAAGACATGCAGGATTCTATTGAAGATTCATTAGAGATTTTTCTAAAATAGCTAAGCCTTTAACAAAATTACTAGAAAAAGATGTTCCTTTCAATTTCGATCAGGAATGTTTAGATGCATTCAATGTCCTCAAGGATAAACTAATAAATGCTTCAATTATAATTGCACCGGATTGGAATTTACCCTCTGAACTAATGTGTGATGCGAGTGATTTTGCAGTAGGTGCAGTTCTTGGACAACGAAGAGACAAGCATTTTTAGCCAATTTATTATGCTAGCAGAACATTGACATCTGCACAAGAAAACTATACGACCACAGTGAAAGAATTGCTAGCTGTAATTTTTACTTTTGACAAATTTAGGCAGTATTTAATATTATCTAAAGTTGTCGTTTACACTGATCATTCAGCTCTTCGTTATGTCTTAACTAAACCTGATGCAAAACCTTGACTCATACGTTGGATCTTACTCTTACAGGAATTTGATTTGGAAATACAGGATAAGAAGGGAGCTGAAAACCTTGCAGTAGATCACCTCTCCAAACTTGAGAACCCACATATCGAAGAGCTTGACGAAAGTGAGATAAACGAATCGTTCCTTAAAGAACAACTGTTTTCTATAACCAACTTTGAGGTACCATGGTTTGCAGATATTGCGAATTATTTAGCTGCTAACATCTTACCAAAAAGGTTAACACATCATCAAAAGAAACGATTCTTTGCTGATACGAAAAACTATTTTTAAGAAGATCCTTTTCTTTTCCGCATATATGCAGATCAAGTAATTCGAAGATGCGTTACAAGGGTAGAAGCAAGCAAAACCCTGGAACATTGCCATTCAAGACCTTCAGGAGGACATTACAGCGGGATTAAGACAGCCCACAAACTGCTCGAATCAGGATTTTATTGGCCAACTCTTTTCAAGGATGCTAACAGGTATGCCGCTTCGTGTAATAAATGTCAAAGATCAGGTAATATTTCTAAAGCGATGAAATGCGTCAGACATATATGTTATCATGTGAGATATTTGATGTATGGGGTATTGACTTTATGGTTCCGTTCCCTAGTTCAATCGGAAATAAATACATCTTAGTAGCAGTAGATTACATGTCAAAATGGGTGGAAGCCCAAGCTTTACCCACTAACGATGCTAGAGTTGTAGTAAAGTTTCTTAAGAAACTTTTCTCCTATTTTGGAACACCCAGAGCAATCATCAGTGATAGGGGCACTCACTTTTGCAATACTCAATTTGAAAAAGTCTTAAGAAAATATGGAGTACACCACAGACAACTACCCCTTATCATCCTTAAACCAGTGGGCAAGTGGAAGTGGCAAATCGAGAACTTAAGCGAATCCTAGAGAAAATAGTTGAATCAAACAGGAAAGACTGGACAGTAAAAGTAGATGACGCTTTGTGGGCCTATAGAACAGCATTTAAAACCCCTTTAGGAACATCCCCGTACAAACTTGTTTACGAAAAAAGTTTCCATCTACCATTTGAATTAGAGCACAAAGCCTACTGGGCGATAAAATTCTTGAATTACGATCTCAAAACTGCAGGTGAGAAGAGGATGACGCAGTTAAATGAACTAGATGAATGACTAACTGATGCCTATGAGAATTCACGACTATATAAGGAGGCAACAAAATGACACCGTGATGCTCGTTTAAAATAATCAAAGCAATTCGAAGTAGGAGACTTAGTCCTGCTGTATAATTCAAGGCTCAAACTATTTCCTGGAAAGCTGATATCAAGGTGGTCAGGACCATTTGTGATAAAATCTATTTTTTCCTTACGGCATAGTTGAGGTAACCTATCCAACTCAAGGAACATTCAAGGTAAATGGCCATCGACTGAAAATTTATAATGGTGAAGATTTCAAGGAATTGAGAGACGAGCTTCAGCTCCATGAACATTTTTTTAGGAATGAAAATAGGGTAAGTCTAGCTTAAGACTTTAAACAAGCGCTTCTTGGGAGGCAACCCGAGCACTAACTTCACTAACCCCATTAATTTTCACATTTTAATTTTATTTTTTTCCTTTTAACACCTAAATAAAACTAACTGATTCAGAAAAGCACAAATTTCCTACAACACGGCCTTACACATGGGCGTACCCATGGCCTTGTGGTCGCCATGGGATGGAAAATGGGCATGCAGGTAGACGTGAAGAGAAGAAGAAAGAAAAAAATTTCCCAACACGGGCTGCGATAAAAAGACCACGGTCGTGCGAAGCGACCGTGGCCTATCCTAAGTAAACTAACACGGGCACAAGCCACGCCCGTGCCTACCAACTGTGTGCAACACTAACTACATGTACATGGGTGTGGAAAATGTAGCACGGGCGTGGGAGAAGCGAACAAAATCATACACGGCTTATGACTACGGCCGTGGCCAAACACCCTGAACGCACCCAAAATTCAAAATCACCTACACGAGCTGATTAAAATCTAACAAGGGCGTGGCCCCTGCCCATGCTCTCATCCCTATTTACAGAACCTAAACTCTCATCTTCCTCAAACCACAACCCTAACCGATTTCCTCAACCCTCTTCTTCCCCAATCTGGCCACCATATTAGAAATCACCCCCATTTTAACCCCCATAACACCTCCACCTTCCCTCCTTTAAAATACCCATACAAAACGCAGCCACGCCCGTGTTACCAGGAGCCCACGCCCTCGCCACCGCCATGCTACCTAGAATTTTACAGTACATGACCGTGCACCACCGTACATGCCCGTGCTCCACCGTACACGTCGCCACACACCCCAAAACATTGCTGGTCACTCTTCACTATTTCATTTTCATCCATTTTAACTATTATTTGATTAAAACTTCTTGTTATTTAGTTTCTTTTTACTTTCAGTATTATTTAGTTTTAAGTATAATTTCTTGAATTTTAGAACTAATTTGATTGCTATATTTTTGTTTAAATTAGTTAATTTTATCAATATAATTTCTCATGGTTGAAATGCTCTTATTTAGACTTTGAATTTTTTTGGTATTGATAAAAGTAATTGCTTTATTATTACTTGAATATCAACTATTTTCAGGTACAGTGTTGTCATCTCGAGGAAAGAGAACAGCTGCCCCGAGCTCGAAAAAGCGAAAGGGACCAAGATCATCATCCACAACAGCATCTGCCGAAGTGCGCTATCCATTCCTCCAATTTCCTCCAAGGGTCCAAGAGGACCGTTATAAATTACTACGCACATGACCCCTCGACACAGGCAGATGTATCGACTGGGCTACTTTAGAGCAGGTCCATCTTGTCAGTGACATACGGGCTCTCCTAACCACTGATCCATGGGAGCAATTCTTCAACATTGTCGAGCCCACATACCTAGAGCTCACTTTGGAGCTTTGCTCAACATTTCAACTTCAAACAGTGATGAGCCGTTACGATGATCCAGGCACGATACAATTTCATCTCGGTGGCACTATACGACAGCTGAACGTGCCGCAGTTTAGAACTGCTTTAGGACTTTATACGAATAACTTCATAGCAGAGAATGACCTTTCGGAGTTGCATCACCATATACATTTCAGCCCCACAAGATGTTGGTACAAGATAGCTAGCCACAACTACGATTATGACCCCAGTCGCTGAAAAGCAGCAGCCCTAGCTCCGTCTCTGAGGTACGTACATGCTATTTTGGCTCATACTTTGACAGGTCGATGAGAGAGCACCGGTGTCGTCAATACTCATAATGCCTACTATCTATGGCGCATGTCGAACTGACATGTTGTCAACCTAGCATATTTTATAGCCCGAGCTATTCAACATCAGACAGAATAGCATCGGTGAGGGATCATATCTATGGGTCCCTACATCACACGCTTGGCTCGGTACTTCGGGCTCCTCAACATCGACGCTCAAACCTCCTCACTCACACTGATAGGGCGGATGACTCCACAAGGCATCCAGATGATGCTACATATAAGGATGATTCAGCATCGACGTGGGACAGACGCTCCCCCAATACCAGCTCGTACTCCCCACTGACGAGGAGGATCCCGAGGACATTACTGATGATGTTCCACCACCATAAGAGGCACCACTCCCGAGCCAATGCCCCTCCCATGCAGTAGCTTCACTATCGGACATCTCTACATGCCTTACTTAGTTCGAGCAGTACTGTACTCAGCAATTCCATGACACCGCCCGACATTTTGACGGCATCGAGGCCACCGTTCAGCAGATTTGTCATCACTTCCATATATCATCACCACCACCTCAAGACCCAGATGATGCAGAGGACTTCTAAGTCCTTTTCCTTTGTTATTTACTTTTCTTTTTATCTTTCTTTTTATTTTTATTTTTATCTTTAATTTTCTTTCTAATTTTATTTATGACGATTCCATTTCAGCTTATTGTCTAAAAAACTTGAAAGTTTCATTAGTTTATGTTTATTCTTACTTCATCACTGGCTATCTAACCCTAAGTCTCCATAGTAACATCCATGCATTCAAATTAATTGATGATTTCGCATAATAAATAGATTTAATATACCATTCAAGGAACAAAAACATCACTTCTACCTTCGTCATGGAATACTCTTCAAGGAATTCATCCATAATTCAGGAAGTTTCACTTCTCTCCCTATCTTTTGATTATGCTATTGCTATTATCTATCTTTGTACATTGAAGGCAATGTACAACTTAAGTGTGGGGGGTTAACTATAGTACTATTTGAAAATCCCTGAATTATGCCTTATTCGAAAAGTAAGTTTCTCATGTTATGATTAGAATGAAATTTCCCTGATTTATGATTTCTATTGATATGTTTTAGACTAAGTCATTGATAATTGTGCATTGATGAGTAAATTTGAAGAATACTAGAGAATCAAGCATGATAAGTCTATTTTTCAAAATAAAATTTTTTTAGGTTGTCTACCTGAATCTGAATGTTACCTTAAAGTTAGAATTTTAAAAGGTTGATATCAAACACCCCTAACTTTTTGTGAGACTTTGAGCCTTATAGAGCATATATTCTTTTTTGTGCTCATTTTTTGATTATGAGTGTGTCAACATTGATTTGTTATTCTAGAACTTGCATTGATTATACATGTCAAGACAACACCTATGATTTGATATACAGAGATGATAAAGGCACTTAGGATTTAACCAACTTACACCACTACAAAGGCTACCTTCATAATTAACCCCTAGTGAACCCATTTGATCCTAACAACCCTTTTCATTGACTTACCCACTAATATTAACCCAAAGCCTTTTGTATTTGTTATTACCATTCTTCTTGATTACCCTTTTTGTTAAGATTTGGTTTTGAGTAGTTTCCTAACTATGTTCTATATTTCAGTTGTAAAAGTTCTTTCCTACTATTATTTGACTTATTCTTAAAAAAATGAAGTATATTCATTATTAGTTCTATAATTAAGTGAGCTTACATGTTTAAAGTGCAAATCTTGAAGAAAAAGCTCGTATTATTAGTTTTCAATTGATGTAATTATTTAAGATTAGTTCATTTTTCTAGTTAGGTATTTTGTCAGTCAATCTCGATTCTAACCTCTAATTCACCTTTATCCACACCTTTAACCTAAGCCTGTTACAACCTCATTAAGTTAAAGACCTTTTGATTTATGTATCATCTCATATTATAGTGGTGGAGATTTTATTTTCATGCAAGCCTATGGGATTAACTTTTCATGTTCGACTTTTGAGTGCTTAATTTTGAACCTTAAACACTTTGAGTGATTTGAGTGAATCTCTAGTGAGGATATCAACCCTTGTCAATTTTGAATCAGAGGTAATTATATAGATGAAAGGAAACACCTAAAGTTTTCAGGGCTATAAATATATGACTTTGATTTTTTGAATCTTTAGGACCCTTTGAGTTGAATTATCCATGTATGAATTATCTTTGAATTGTGATGAAACATTATCGATAAATTTTATAGATCGAGGAAGTTTGTTTTAATTGTGACTTGAGAATTTTTCTTGAGGACAAGCAAAAGATTAAGTGTTGGGGGATTTGATAAACTGAAAAAGTAACATATTTTAAGCCCACATTTAGCATGCTTTTGGATGATTTAAGCCTCGATTTATGTAATTTAGTGCTCTTAATCCTTTCTTTTCATTTTGATACCCAGGGGAGCACCCAATGATGAAAAGAACGAGAAATGAGCTTAAAACGGACTAAATTGGGCCAAAATAAAAATCGACACGGCCTGGGCCCAAGACCACACTACCGTGCCTTATTAAAAGTCTGAACACGGCCTGACCACGATTCACATTGGCGTGTGCCATGGCCGTGTCCTTGTCGTGGAGAAGAGTAATTTCACTCGAAAAAGGATCGTAGGGGCAAAGAAACCCGTTGCAGAAGCCTATATAAACCCCCTAAGTATAGCTTAGAAGAAGGCAGTTAGCTAGGCCAAAGAGCCGAGCCGGAAAGGTCCGATTTGTGGAAATCTCTCGAAGATAGCCAGTTGATCCATCTCAATAAGCAGGATTATACTCAAGACAGCGGATCTCTCTTTCAATTCCTTTATGGGGTTTTAGGGATTTCTTATTTTTTGTTTTATCTTTTCTTCTGAGATATTTTCTTTTATTATTATGAACTAAACCCCCAAATACCTGAGGGGGATGAAACCTAAGATGAATCTTGTTATCGTTTTCTAAACTATATGATAAATATTTGACTTGTTATTAATTATATGTTCTTAATTCTTGTGTTGATATTTTCGGGATATTAATTCAAGTATGATGTGCTTAGGTGGAGGAGCAAAAGTCCCTTCTTAAGAGTAGATCTAGCATAATTAAGCGGAGTTGATCGCGCGCCTAGAGATAGGGTGACGAGATTTTGCCAGATTAGGGTGAAACCTAATATGGGAGTCCATAGATCTAGTTAATGTGATTCTAGGGTTTTAATTAGAAAGAGATTTTAATTATCAACCTAGGGTTAGACGTTATTCGCTTCGAGAGAGGGTTTAATATAACCTAGGGAATCTTACGGATCAAGTCAAATGAATAAATTGTCTGGTTTAGAGTTAGACAACAAGTGAAGTCTAGGTGATTTTTCCTTGGGTGTCGTCTTAATCAATTGGTTTTCTCTCAAGTTATTTTCTCAATTCATCCTCTTTGTCTTTGCATCTTTAGTTTAGTTGTTAGTTAAATTTAGATTAGATAAATAAGTTCCCTTAATTCTTAGGCTAAATAATAAAAATAGAGTTAGTATTATTACTTTTAGTTCCTTTGGGTTCGACATTCCGGTCTTGCCTAAACTATACTACTGTTCGATAGGTGCGCTTGCCTCAAATCATTGTTAGAGTTAGTTTCTAGGTTCGATCATTCTTTTTATAAATTTTAAGACTCGACAGACACGATCAATAGGATCGAACACGACCATGGCGCACGGGCGTGCTTGATTGCCGTGGAGCAAAGGTCAGTTTTGACCACGGGAGGACACACGGGTGTGTCTAGCAGCCGTGGGAGGCACACGGCCGACCCCACCGGCTTATATCCCCTGAAACCTAGAAAGTTTTAAATTTCTGAGAAGTTTCTGTATGTACTTTGGTTTAGTCCCGACCCCTCTCTAGCATGTGCTTAAGGTCTTATACACCTTAATAAGGGACTAATTGTTTATGTTTGATGTATTATGATGATGATTGACTTTGTGTCATAATTGGGTTGTAAATAATCCTATTGTTTGATAATGCCTCTTAACCCTATTTCGGCAATGGTTTCGGGTTAGGGGTGTTACATTTTATTGGTATCAGAGCTACAGTTTAGTCGATTCTCAGACTAATGTAGCGCGTGTCAGTCTAGCTCTACGTGCCATATTTGATATTGTGATAGTGTGATGAATTCTGACAGTTGAAAATGTGTTTTTATATAGTAATGGATCCCGATCGAGTAGTTGCTAACGATGTAGAAAGCAATGCGCCTGTTCCCACTCAAGGGACAGCGCCGGCCACATCTCAGCCAAATGATAGTACTGAGATACGAGAGGCTAAGCAAGCCTTCTTCTCAGTGATGAGCGAGTGGTTTACAGAGTTCATTCGAACGAATCCGGCTGCTCCACAACCTCCACCCCCACAAGTACCTATTGTGCCACAAGTTGTAGACCAGATCAGATTGAATAAACCACCTGTGGACAAGATTCGAAAATACGGGGCCGAGGAGTTTAGGGCCACATCTGATGACGATGCTGAACGAGTCGAATTTTGGCTTGAGAATATGATTAGAGTATTCGATGAGATGTCGTTGAATCTTGATGAGTGTATTAAGTGTGCGATTTCTTTGTTGAGAGACACGGCTTATAACTGGCCAAAAACATTGATATCTGTGGTTCCAAGAGAGAGAATCACCTGGGACTTCTTTCAAGCCGAGTTCATAAAGAAGTATATCAGTCAACGCTTGGTTGATCAGAAATTTACAGAGTTTCTAGAATTGAAATAGGGTCGTTTGTCTGTTACTGAGTTTGAGCGAAAATTCTGAAGATTAAGTCAATACGCGAGAGAATGTGTGTCGACTGAAGCGAAGCTACTATGTGTAAACATTTCATAGAGGGATTGAATGAAGACATTAAATTGTTAGTTGGGATACTTGATATAAATGAATTTGTGGTGTTAGTTGAAAGAGCATGCAAAGTTGAGGATTTCAGTAAGAAAAGAAGAAAGCCGATTCTAAGGCTCGTGATGAAAGAAAGAGATCGATGAATAAGTTCTCTCAATCTTCAGTGAAGAGATATAGAGATACAAGCAATCGTTCAAATGTTTTGTTTGGACATCCAAGTAGAGATCGTCCGAGACAATGTACTGGTTTATGAATTCAAGCTCTGAATGAATCAAGTGTTGGTAGAGTTAAGAGTAACAAACCTGAATCCAGACAGTGTGGAAGACGACATGTGGGAGAGTGCTGGGGCAAGTACGACAATAGAGTTTGTTATAAATGTAGAGCTTGATATCATTTTATGCGAGATTGCCCAAAGATGGTCGAAGAAAAAAATGTTCAGAATAAAAGACCGAGTAATGTTACGGCTAGAGGTAGACCACCTAGAAACAACAGAAATGTGAGTGAAAGCCAGAGAGGGACAACTGACACAACTGTGAGGTTAGAAACGAGAGCAACTGCCCGAGCCTATGCTATACGTGCACAAGATGAGGCATCATCTCCAGACATCATCACCGGTACTTTCACTTTATTTGATACCGATGTCATTGCATTCATAGATTCAGGATCAACTCATTCCTATGTGTGTATGAACTTAGTATTGAATAAGAATCTACCTGTTGAGTCTACTGAATTTGTGGTTAGAGTGTCGAACCCCTTAGGCAAATGTGTCCTGGTGGATAAAATATACAAGAATTTCCCATTGATGTTTCGTGATATGTGTTTTCTGGCCAATTTAATGTTACTACCATTCAATGAGTTTGACATAATTCTGGGTATGGATTGGCTTACTCTGCATAATGCCATCGTGAATTGTAAAAGAAAGAGTATTGAGTTGAAGAGTCAGAATGGTGAGATAGTTCGAATTGAATCCAATGATATGAAAGGATTACCAGCTGTTGTATCTGCGATAGAAGCTATGAATTATGTGAGAAAAGGTTGTGAAGCTTATTTGGTGTATGTGATTGATACAAAAGTGTCGGAAAAGAAAATTAAATCTGTGCCTGTGGTATGTGAGTTTCCAGATGTATTTCCTGAAGAGTTGTCGGGATTACCTCCAATTCGAGAAGTGGAATTTGGTATTGAATTAGTGCCGGGGACCACTCCCATTTCTATAGCTCCGTATAGAATGGCACCAACAGAATTGAAAGAGTTAAAATCGCAATTACAAGAATTAACTGATAGAGGATTTGCACGACCGAGTTTCTCATCCTGGGGAGCTCCTGTGTTATTTGAGAAAAAGAAAGATGGAACTATGAGAATGTGTATTGATTATCGACAATTGAACAAAGTGATGATAAAGAACAAATATCCGTTGCCTTGTATTGATGATTTGTTCGATCAGCTGAAAGGAGCTACAATGTTTTCTAAGATAGATTTGAGATCAGGCTACTATCAGTTGAGAGTTAAAGAAATCAATGTGCCAAAAAATGCTTTCAGAACGAGGTACGTACATTACGAATTCTTAGTGATGCCTTTCGGACTAACAAATGCTCCTACAGTGTTTATGGATTTGATGAATCAGATATTCAGACCGTATTTGGATCGTTTTGTTGTGGTGTTCATTGATGATATTTTGATTTATTCGTGTGATGAGACACAGCATGCTGAACATTTGAGAATCGTACTACAAACTCTACGTGAGAAGCAGTTATATGAAAAGTTTAGTAAATGTAAATTTTGGTTGCGTGAGGTTGGGTTTCTGGGACATATTGTATCAGCTGCGGGAATAATAATTGATCTGAGTGAAATCGCAGTTATTTTAGAGTGGAAGCCTCCGAGAAATGTGTCTAAGGTTCGTAGTTTTCTGGGACTAGCGAGATATTATAGGCGGTTTGTGAAAGGTTTCTCTATGATTGCGACTCCGTTGATGAAGTTGTTGCAGAAAGATGTTAGATTCGAGTGGTCACAAAAGTGTCAGTAGAATTTTGAGCAGTTGAAACTGTTGTTAACGGAAACGCCATTTTTGATTCAACCTGAATCAGGAAAAGAGTTTGTAGTTTACAGTGATGCATCATTGAATGGTTTGGGCTGTGTGCTGATGCAAGAAGCGAAAGTCATTGGTTACGCCTCGAGACAGTTAAAACCGCATGAAAGGAATTACCCGACGAATGACCTTGAGTTAGCTGCGACTGTGTTTACGTTAAAGATTTAGCATCACTACTTATTTGGTCAGAAATGTCATATTTATACTGATCATAAGAGTTTAAAGTACTTGATGACTCAGAAAGACTTGAATTTGGGGTAGAGAAGATGGTTAGAATTATTGAAAGACTATGAACTTGTGATAGATTACCACTCGGGTAATGCTAATGTGGTAGCTGATGCCTTGAGTCAAAAATTGTTATATGCTTTGCGAGCTATGAGTAATCAGATAGATTTGTGAGATGATAGAGCAGTTATAGCTTAGTTGAAAGTTAAGCCGATGTTCGTACAGCCGATTTGTGATGCCCAGAAAAGGATGTTGAAATGATGACTAAACGAATTTTGTGTGAATCAAATGATGAATCAGAATTTCGAGTAGATAGCGATGATTGTTTGCGATTTAGAGATCGGATTTGTGTTCCGAGAAATTCAGAGTTAATTTCGATGATTTTGAATGAAGCTCATAATAGTAATTTAACTGTGCATCCGGGGAGTACAAAGATGTATAATGATTTGAAACAGTTCTATTGGTGGCATGGCATGAAAAGAGACATTTCTGACTTCATTTTGAAGTGTTTAGTTTGTCAGCAAGTTAAGGCTGAACATCATGTTCCGTCTGGTTTGTTACAACCGATTATGATTCCTGAGTGGAGGTGGGAGAGAATTACGATGGACTTTGTGTCGGGTTTGCCCTTATCTCCAAGTAAGAAAGATGCAATCTGGGTGATAGTGGACAGATTGATGAAATCAGCTTATTTTGTTCCAGTGAGAACCGATTATTCTTTAGATAAGTTAGCTGAACTGTATATCGATGAAATTGTGAGATTGCACGGAGTACCGTTATCTATAGTGTCAGATAGAGATCCGAGATTTTCCTCGCGATTTTGGAAGAAATTGCAAGATGCTTTAGGCATGAAATTGCATTTCAGTATTGCTTTTCATCCGCAAACGGATGGTCAATCTGAGAGAATCATCCAGATCCTCGAAGACATGCGGAGATGTTGCATACTTGAATTTGAAAGTACGTGGGAAAAGCATTTATCATTGATTGAGTTTGCGTATAACAATAGTTTTAAATCTAGCATTAAAATGGCACAATATGAGGCTCTTTATGGTCAAAAGTGTCGAAATCCCTTGTATTGGACTGAGCTGAGTGAGAATAAGATTCATGGGGTTGATCTGATAAAAGAAGCTGAACAGAAAGTGAAGGTAATTCGTGACAATTTGAAAGCAGCCTCAGATCGTCAGAAGTCTTATGCATATTTGAAACGAAAGGATATTGAATTTGGAATTGGTGGTAAAGTGTTTCTGAAAGTGTCTCCATGGAAGAAAATACTTCAATTTGGCTGAAAGGGCAAGCTGAGTCCGAGGTTCATCGGACCGTATGAGGTTATTGAATGAGTTGGGCCGGTTGCTTATAGATTGAGATTACCGTCTGTGTTAGAAAAGATTCATAACGTGTTTCATGTGTCAATGCTTCGACGGTATAGATCAGAACCATCTCATGTGATTGCTCCTACTGAGGTTGAAATTCAGTCAGATGTGTCGTATAGTGAAGAACCGATCCAAATTTTGGCATGAGAGACCAAAGAGTTGAGAAATAAGAAAATTTCTTTAGTGAAAGTATTATGGCACAAACACGGAATTGAAGAGGCTACGTGGGAGCATAAGAACATTATAAGAGAGCAACATCCACAATTATTCACTGGTAAGATTTTCGGGGACTAAAATTCCTAAGGGGGAGAGTTGTAATAGCCCAGTTTAGACATTAGTCGGAACAGTGGTTTCGAGACCACAAATCCGAGGTCAGAATGATAATTTAATATTATTTTTCTGTATGAATAGTATGTGATATAGTCTGCGTGAAAATTCTGTGTGATAATTTTATCGATTGTGTGCAGATTTATGAAAAATGACTTAATTGCATAAGGTGTAAAAGCTGTGTGTGCAGAATCATAAGTGTCAATTTGTTAATGGCTTTTGTAGATGGAGGCCTATTGTTGTTAATACACCATTTATAAGTTAGTGTCAAGTTAAATGACATATTAGCCTTATTATATATTTTGTCTTATATGTTTAATGAAAGGATAATTTAGTAATTTGAATAATAATATGTTTAATAAACAAATAAAGGATGAAAACAAGATGAATATGTTCATCTTTGTTCACCGAAAATTACAAAAAGAAAAGAGGAGCAAAAGCTTGTGATATTCGGCCATAGTTCATCTTGATTGAGGTATGATTTTGAGTCAGTTTTTGATAATTTTTACATTTTCGTGATCGTTGCTCTGTGCTTTACAAAACCCATGCTCAAATTTTATGTATTGATGATGTTTGTGAGATACGCCTTTGATGAGATATTGAGCTTTGTGATTATTTATGGTGTTAAATGAAATATATGTGTTTAATGAACATGTGTTGTTCTTGAATTTTTGATGAATTTAGCTAATTAGGGCTAAATTGTGAAAATAGAAATTTGAAGGACTAAAATGTGAAATAAATAAAATGTGTGGGCTTGTATAAGGATGGTGAGAATTCGGCTAGGCTTGAACCAAGTGAAATTATGTGAATTCGGCTATTTTGTAAAATGCCCTAAATGTGTGTGTGCGGACTAAATTGAATGAGTTGGTGATTGAATAGATTAAATTTGAATGTGTATATACCAAGAGAGGAGATGTTCGGATTAAGATCGAGGCAAAGAGAAAGTGCTCGATTAATCGACCGTTTCGATATTTTGACATCCGAGGTAAGTTCGGATATAATACATGTCATTAAGATATGTTTTAGTATTATGAAATGAATGTGTACATGTGTATGAAATTGAGATGCTATGTGCAAGAATTAGTTAATGGCACTAAGTGTGTGAAATTGAAATCGAAACAGAAATGAATAGCATTGTGTGTGCGATGTTATGAAAGCTTCGGCTTATAGATTAGGTACTGTGTGTGCGTTATCGAGATAAGTCGGTTGAAAGATTAGGCACTAAGTGTGCGATGACTAACATGTACCGACCATGTATATGGCACTGAGTGTGCAATTAAATTGAAAGAATATCAGAGGATGATCGACTTGTAATATCAGGCATTGAGTAGCCTGGGAATTAAAGAACTATGTGTTAGCTAAGGTATGTATTGAACCTTTGTGGTTGATGAGTTTATAGATAAAGCTATGAATGGATGAATGAATAATTTTAGCTATAGATTGTAACACCCCAAACCCGGCCCATGCGATAAGGCCAGATCTGACATGTCACATGAGAGAAAACTACTAAATCCTTTTTCATTTGTACATAAATAGATATAGATTTAAAATCAATTAAAACAACTCCATTTAAATTCTCTTTGATAAAGTATTATTGAAATAAATGTTGATTGATAAATCAATAAATTTGAGATATAATAATCTTATAAACCGTGACTTTGAAAATTTCGTTAATAGTTCGAGAAGAATTTGAAAACAATTTTTCGGAAAGTGTGGATGAAAATTTCTAAGAGAAATTTCCAAGTTAAAAATATATTAATGAAAGTTTATTATGAAACCCTTTTTGTATATCCATTTTAAGAAACCGTTTATTTAAGTTTTTAGAAATATCTCAATTTGAAGTACTTAAAGCAAATTATAAATTTGTCAAACAATAAACAAAACCAAATATTTATCCACAGGCCTTATTACAATCTTAACTCAAAATAGCAAACTAATTAAAAATACTAAAAGAAATCCAAATTCCAAATTAAACCGTTTTTGTAGTATGGCCTCCACCGAGTCATCCTTGGCCCAAGTCTCCATCACTGATCACTACCTGAAAAGAGGTAAGGAAAAACGGGGTGAGTTACTAGAACTCAGTGTATAACCCCCTTACTGTTGTCCACTCGGCCAAAATCCCATTAAGCAATAATTTGAGCCTAAGCCCATTTACAAAAATAATAATGTATCAATTATAACAAGTGTATGAAATGCAATTCCCAAACCAAACCTAGTAATCCATCCACTACACACCACCAGCACACCTGTGGGGATCAAGTCAACCCACCCCGCCAACACACCAATCGCAGGCATTAAGCCATTTATAACAATTTTAATTGTGGACAAGCCACCAGAATAACAGAATTTACGTGGCATTGCCACTATACAGATTTGTGGCAGAGCCACCAGAACTTCTCTTCAATATTATCCCATCCCATGCAATATTATGTATATAATGCATAACAAATCACAATATAACAACAGTAATTTATTCGGATATTTATTACAAAATTATGGCCCATTATAATAGTTTATCAAATAGGCCCATTAAGCAAAATATCAGATTGGCCCATCCATTTAGCAAATTATCACATCAGCCCATATAGCAAATTATCAAATCGGCCCATATAGCAAATTATTAGATCGGCCCATATAGCAAATTATCATATCGGCCCATATAGCAAATTATCAGATCGGCCCATATCGTAAATTATTAAATCGGCTCTTATAGCAAATTATATTGATTTGACCCATTTAGGGCGTTTTTGTAATCTTTCACGGTGTTAATACCGATTTTGTCAATTTTATCAAAATAGTGAGATCTAAGCCAATTTTCCCGATTTCACCACAATATGATTTTAGTCAATGGATTTATTACCAATATGATACTAATCTTTAACCCACGGAAAACGGTGTGAGATTACATACCTGATTACGGTAAGCACTAAGCTTTCTTGATCGTCGACACCTAAAATATTATAACGCTCAATTAGTCAACGTACGTGATTTAATAAATCTACTTTAAAACAAACGATCTAAAATTTTACCCTTGGGATCGTGAACGACTACGATTTGTCAGTTTTCCCCGATTGACGGTCCACAACCCGGTGGAAAATCCCGAATCGCTGATGCCTCAAAATTGTGAATGGCCTCGAATAGTCGATTCTCACCGGCTGAGGGTCCACAACTCGGTGGAAAGTCCCGAATCGCCGATACCGCCCTTCGCTTGAATTTAGCAGTAGGGATCGCTAATCCGCTCCTTTTGAGATCTCCACTAGACTTTCCATTTGAATCGGTACCACAAGCCTGCATTCGGTTAGATCTTATATAGATCGACATTATGAAAAATATGGATTATCAAAAGGGTAAAGTTCGGCTTACCACTAATTTCCGAGTGATCAACGATTGAGTAGATCGAGTGATTTAATCCCTATAATTATAATCAGTTAATCACCACTATTCCAATAACATCTTTAACGAAATAAGAATGATTTAAAGAATCCTTGAAGAACTCCTGACCTTAAAGATTTTTAGGATCGATTCCTAGCGATTATACGATGACTTCGGAAGAATCAAGGTTTCGGCCTTCCACTATATCACTACGAAGAAGAAAAAGATCTTGTTTGAGAGAGAATAGGGTGATGGTCTCGGTCAAAGGGACCACAAACCAAAGCATAATTTAGGCATTAAGAGAAAGAAAATAAAATGTTGAGAAGAAAACTTACCGATTGATCAAGAAATGAGTGTTAATATGGATGAGAAGAAGAGATAGAGAAGGGATGAAAGTTCGGTTATAGAGGAAAATGTCAATTGATATTCGGCTATGGTGAAAAGGATTAGAAAAGAATAGATGCTTGAAGGATTTTGTGAAAAAGAAAAGAAAGAAGATGAAAAATGATTGACTAGATTCGGTTTTCAAGAAAGATGAGTGAACAAATTTTTGGTCTCAATGTTTGTGTACATTCGACAACAAGAAGAAAGAAAAGAAGAGAATATGCACACTCAAAGCTTGAAAATTCGGCATGGAGGAGAAGGAAATTTGGAGAGAAAAAGAAAAATGACACAAAAGTTGCATAAAAGAATTTTGGCCAAAACAATACCAAAACTTTTACCAATTGCCAAAGAGAAAATTCGGCTACCTCCCTTATACATAAAACCGTCCACGTACATGGCCATAATGGTCAAAATTAGCCAACCACTCTTTCCATAACACTTCCCCTGAAAAAGGCCACTTGTTCCCCTTACTTTCCCCTTTCTCTTGATATCTTTCCTCACCTTCATTTTTCCTATTCTCCTTAGCCATCTTACCAAAAATAAAAAGTCCACCTTACCTTATTTACATGCTTGGCCGACACTTAGGGAAAGAATGCAAAAATAAAAGTCAAAATTTGCACACAATGGGATTTGAACCTCTTCCCTCAAAGTCCTTCACTTGATGCCATAATGTCTTTACCAATTGCTCATTTATGCTAGCAATTTACTCATTGATTTCCATAAGCTTTAAGGTCACTTACTCTATCTCCTTAAAGTGCTAAATGCCAAAATTTTTACTAGGTCCACATAGACCCCGAACCTTCTCAGGACCTCCCTTAGACATACAAAATTAATAATTTAACTAGCTTATCACCAAAAATAATGCAATACATAAATTCCAAATTTTAGGATGTTACAATTCTACCCCCTTAAAGAAAATTTCGTCCTCGAAATTTGCCTGATTAAAAGAGATGAGGGTATTGCTGCCGAATCGTGTCCTCAGGCTCCCACGTAGCCTCCTCCACTCCGTGATTGAGCCATAATACCTTGACTAATGGTACTGACTTCCTTCTCAGCACCTTGACGTCCTGATCTAAAATTCGCATTGGCTCCTCTTCAAAAGACAAGTCAGGTCTTATTTCAACTTCTTCTACCGGTACTATATGAGACGGATCCGATCGGTAACGCCTTAACATTGAGACATGAAATATACTATGTATCTGACTCAACTCTAGAGGTAACTCAAGTTGATAAGCCACTGGCCTAACACGTTTCAATACCCGGTACGGTCCGATGAACCTAGGGCTCAACTTGCCCTTCCTTCCAAATCTAAAAATCTTCTTCCAAGGTGAACCTTTAGAAAGACCTGATCTCCCACTGCAAACTCAATATCCTTACGCTTTAGATCCATATCCGATTTTTGTCTATCCGAAGCTTCCTTTAACCATGCTCGAATTACATTTACTTTTTCCTCCGTCTTCGATATCAGTTCAGGACCCAATAACTGTCGTTCCCCCAATTCAGTCCAACAGGTAGGAGTACGACACCTGCGACCATACAATGCCTCGTAGGGTGCCATTTGGATGCTGGATTGATAGCTATTGTTATAAGAAAACTCTGCCAACGGTAGGAAATCATCCCAACTACCCATGAAGTCAATCACATAGCCCCTTAACATGTCTTCCAGAATATGGATTACTCTCTCCGACTGACCATCCGTCTGAGGATAAAATGTTGTACTGAAATTTAACTTGGTTCCCAAAGCTTTATGTAAGGCTTTCCAAAATCGTGATGTAAACCTAGGGTCTCTGTCCGATATAATAGACACCGGTACCCCATGTAACATCACGATCTCTACTACGTACAACTTGGCCAACTTTTACAATGAGTAATCCGTATGAATAGGTAAAAAATGGGCAGTCTTCGTCAGCCGATCCACTATTACCCAAACAGAATCTTTCTTAGTAGGCATTAAGGGTAACCCACTAACAAAGTCCATTATTATCTGTTCCCATTTCCATAATGGAATCTTCACTGATTGTAGAAATCCCAACGGCATTTGATGTTCCGCTTTCACTTGCTGACATGTCAAGCACCTACTCACAAAATTAGTAACCTCCCGTTTCAACCTTGGCCACTAATACTGCTCACTGAGGTCTCGATACATTTTATTTCCCCTGGGGTGCATAGCATAAGGGCTACTATGCACCTCACGCAAAATCATTTGTCTTAATTCTAAATCTTTGGGCATACAAATTCTTCCGCGGAAACACAATACTCCATCATTATTCAATCCAAAATCCCCTATCACACAACTTTCCACTTGCTGAAGTAAGGAACCCAACTTTTCATCTGACAACTGCTTTTCCTTAATCTAGCTTACCCACGCAGGCTTTACTTGAAGTTCGGCTAGCAGACTACCATCTTCATACAAGCTGAGATGAGCAAACATCGCTCTCAAATCCAATATCACCTTACGACTCAACACGTCTGCCACCATGTTAGCCTTTCCGGAATAATACTCGACTGAGAATTCATAATCCTTCAACAGTTCTATCCACCTCCGCTGTCTTAAGTTTAACTCCTTTTGGGTAAGGAGGTACTTTAGACTCTTATGATCTGTATAGATGATCGACTTCTCACCGTATAGGTAGTGTCTCCAAATCTTCAAAACAAACACTACTGCGGCCAACTCCAAATCATGAGTGGGATAATTCACTTCGTGTGGCCTTAACAGGCAAGATGCATAAGCCACCACTTTTCCACCTTGTATCAACACACATCCCAAGCCCGTGTGTGATGCATCACAGTAAACAATAAACTCCTTTCCAAATTTCAAAGTTGAATCAATATCGGCGCTTCACGAATCTTCTTCAATTTCTCAAAGCTTTCTTGTTGCTGATCTGACCACACAAATGGTACTCCCTTGCGCAATAGTTTAGTTAGGGGTGCAGCAATCAACGAAAACCCCTCAACGAAACGCTTGTAATAACCAGCCAACCCTAAGAAACTTCAAATTGTGGCCACTTACTTCGGTGGTTTCCAATCCAACACAGCCTCTACCTTCCGAGGATCAACTCTAATTCCTTCGGTCGATACAACATGCCCCAAGAAGGTCACTTCTTTCAGCCAAAATTCACACTTACTGAATTTGGCATAAAGTTGCTTTTCCCGCAATATCTGCAATACCACCCGTAGATGCGAATCATGCTCTTTTTCATTCTTTGAGTATACCAAGATGTCATCTATGAACACCACTACAAACCGATCTAAATAGGGTTGGAAGACTCGGTTTATCATGTCCATAAATGCGGCCGGTACATTAGTCAACCCAAACGGCATCACCAAGAACTCATAATGCCCACAATGAGTTCGAAACACTGTCTTATGAATGTCTGCCTCCTTGACCTTAAGTTGGTGATAGCCAGATCTCAAATCTATCTTCAAGAAAATCGAAACTCCTCGCAATTGATCAAACAGGTCATCGATTCTCGGCAACGGATACCTATTCTTGATTGTCAATTTATTCAACTCCCTATAATCGATGCATATACGCATCGACCCATCCTTATTCTTGACGAACAAGACCGGTGCTCCCCACGGTGACACATTCGGTCGAATTAATCCCCGATCCAACAACTCCTGAATTTGAGTTTTAAGCTCTGCTAACCCCTTCGACGCCATTCTATATGGAGCAATGGGCACTGGAGCCATTCCTGGCAATAACTCAAAGCCAAACTCTGCCTCCTGATCCAGAGGCAATCCAAGAAGTTCCTCAAAAAAGACGTCTGAAAATTCTCCCACCGACAATTCCTTGGCATCCAACGCACTAATGAAGGCTAGGAATGCTCCACACCCTTTTCGCACAAACTTTTCTGCCTTTAAAGCAGATACCACATTAGATAGATAGTTTCTCCTTTCACCTATCATCACCACTTCCTTATCTTCTGAAGTTCTTAGTGTCATCCGCTTTGCAACACAATCCAAGTTCGCATTGTATTTCACCAACCAATCCATGCCCAAAATAAGGTCGAACTCGTCGAAAGGCAGTTCCATCAAATCCGCCAAAAATGTTTCTCCCAGAATTTCTAAGGGCACATCTTTAAACAATTTATTTACTATCACTGACTGTCCTAAAGGACTAATTACCATTATCTCTCTAGCAGTAATCTCAAATCTAATGCTCAGATTTCAAGATACAGCACTAGCAGCATACGGATGGGTGGATCCGACATCTATCAAAGCAGTAACAGGTACACCAGATATGAAGAATGTACCAGTTATCACATCAAGCGCATCGCCATCCTCTCGGCGTCTGACCGCATAAACCAACCCTGGCTGCCTCGCCTCCGCGTTACCCCTAAAACCAGTACCTCTACCTGATGCAACCTGACCTCGTCCTACACCATTACCACCTCGACCTGGCCCACAGCCTCTCGGTGGTTGCTGAGCACCTCTAGCTGGCTGTGCATCATAGTTACGAGCATCTTGAGTCTGAGCTGTCTATCAAGGACAATTTTTGAGTTGATGGTCCTTGGAACCACATTTGAAACAACTACCGATTCTTTTCCTGCATTCACCCGAGTGTAGTTTTTCACAATCCACACATGGTTGTATCTGATTGGTAGCAACTGGTACTCTAGCTCGAGCTCGCTCATCATTCCTGGGCCTCTTCTGAAACCTTCTAGCAGGACCTGAGTACTTAAAGTCCCTCTTGCTCTTGCCTCTATCTTTTTCCGAGTGCTTAGCCTCTTCAGCTATCTTGGCTTTCTCTACAAGTGTGGCAAAATTCCTTTCTTGTTGTGGGCCTATCAGCACTCGCAATTCATCACTCAACCCATCCTCAAAACGCACGCAGCGTTTGTAGTAAGTTGGCACTATACCCCAGGCATAACGACTCAGACAATTCTGCCTCGTAGGCTGCCACAGTCTTACCTCCTTGGACCAAATTTAGGAATTCCTTCCTTCGGGCATTCACATAGCTAGCCTTGACATACTTTCCTTGGAATGTAGTTTTGAAGAAATCCCAAGTAACACGATTGGCCTGAGTGCCTTCCCGAACAGTAAGCCACTATTGATACGCCTCGTCTCTCAACAAGGATACAGCTCCTCTCAATTTCTGCTCGGCGATGCAATCCAGATCATCCATGATCCGCTCCACTGCCTCGAGCCAATACTCCGCGACATTTGGGGCTACACCCGAGATACCCCTAAAAACCTCAACACCATTTGATCTGAGTCGCTCCAAAATTGACCCACGAGCTGCTGGCCCAGTCCTAGCCCCAGCAACCCTTTCCAAGACTCGTAACATTGCTTGGGACAGAGCGATGTCCTCCCTTATACGGTCTTGTGATCTAGTTTCAGTCACAGGTGACACAAGTGCGTCCATTTCCGGCATATGTCCCGACGCTTCAGTCCTTCAACAACTCGATCCATCTATGCTGCCTCAAGTTCAAGTCCTTCTGAGTCAAAAGGTACTTAAGACTCTTGTGATCCGTGTAAACTATCGACTTCTCTCCATACAAATAGTGTCTCCAAATCTTCAAAGCGAAAACCACAGCAGCTAATTCCAAGTCATGCGTCGGATAATTAGCCTCATGCGGTCTCAATTGCCGAGATGCGTAAGCCACTACCTTCCCTTCTTGCATCAAAGACACATCCCGCATCAAAGATGTGATGCATCACAATAAACCGTGAATTCCTTGCCTGCCTCAGGTTGAATCAAAATCAGAGCTTCAGTCAGAATCTTCTTCAACTTGTCGAAACTTTCCTGCTGCTTCTCGGTCCACACAAATGGAACTCCTTTCCTCAACAACTTGGTCATCGGTGCAGCGATCAAAGAAAATCCTTCCACAAATCTTCGCTAGTACCCCGCTGCACCTAGAAACTCGAATCTCACCCATCGACTTAGGCGGCTTCCACCCAACACCGCTTTCGATCTTCCGAGATCCACTCTAATCCTCTCGGTGATACAACATGACCTAAGAAAGTCACCTCCCTAAGCTAAAATTCGCACTTACTAAATTTGGCATACAGCTGATTTTCCCTCAAAATCTGTAACACTACTTGCAAATGCGCATCATGCTCCTCCTCTGACTTCGAGTATATCAAAATATCGTCTATAAAAACCACAACAAACTGATCCAAAAACTGCTGGAATACCCGATTCATCATATCCATGAATGCTGCCGGCGCGTTAGTCAACCCAAAAGGCATCACCAAAACTCGTAGTGCCCATACCGAGTGTGCGGCCCGTCTTATGGATATCACCTCTTTCACCTTTAGCTGATGATATCCAGACCTTAAATCTATCTTGGAGAAAACTGCATCCCCTTTAAGCTGATCAAACAAGTCATATATCCTTGGCAAAGGATACTTGTTTTTGATCGTCAACTTATTTAACTGGCGATAGTCTATACACATCCGCATCGTACCATCTTTCTTCTTGACAAAAAGTACCGGCGCTCCCCATGGCGAAACACTTGGTCGAATGAAACCTCGATCCAACAACTCCTGAATCTAAGCCTTCAATTCCCCTAATTCCTTCGGTGCCATCCTATACGGAGCTATAGACACTGGCGCCGTTCCGGGTAACAGATCTATACCGAATTCAACTTCACGATCCGGAGGCAGTCCCGGAAGTTCTTCTGAAAATACATCAGCATATTCCTTTACAGTCCGAACATTCCCCACAGTAGATTCCTTAGCCTTCAAGGCACACACATGGACTACAAACGCCTCACAGCCCTTCCTGACCATCTTCACGGCTTTCAACGTAGATACCACGTTAGATAGATAATCTCTTCTATTACCTATCATGACCACCTCTTTACCCTCAACTGTCTTCAAAACCATGTGCTTAGCAGCGCAATCCAAACTTGCTTAGTACTTGACCAACCAATCCATTCCAAGAATTAGATCGAACTCCTCAAACGGCAGTTCCATCAGATCAGCTACAAACACTACCCTTTGGAGTTCTAGGGGTACATCCCTATACAGCTTATCTACTTCTACAGAGTGACCTAGAGGACTAAGTACTATCATCCTCCTAGAAGCAGTCTTAGAAACTAAGCTCATAGTCTCTACTATGCTACTAGCAACCTATGAATGCGTCGAACCCACATCAATCAAAGAAGTATATGGAACACCAAAGATTAAGAACGTACCGGTTATAACGTCCGGTGCGTCCCCCTCCTCACGACGTCTCGCAGTATACACCAAACCAGGCTGCCTTGCCTCAGTGTTGCTTGCACCTCTGCCCGATGCTCCGCGGCCTCGACCAGAACCATTACCACGACCTCTCTGCGGTGCTGGTCCCTCCTTTCTGAACTGAGCACGACCTTGACCCTCAGATTGATTCCTGGCTTGCTTACGTGGACAATCTCTCACACGATGATCCAGCGAGCCACACTCGAAACATCCTTTCCCTCCGGTCTAACATTCGCCCCAATGATACTTCCCACATCGGTTACACTGTGCTGGCCTCTGATTAGCAGTAACAGGCCTTCCAGATTGATTCGGCCCACTCTGCCTAACCCTCTTCTGAGCATTACCGGCTGACCCGGATGATCCATAACCTCTCTTATGCTTATTCCGGTCGTAACTCTGCCTTGCAGATTCCTTGATTCCTTCGGCTATCTTAGCCTTTTCAACCAAAGCAAGAAACTCGCCCTCGATGTGGAGCAATCAGCAATCTCACTGCCTCTCTCAAACCATCCTCAAATCGGACACAACGCTCAGACTCAAAACCACAATACCTCCAAAGATACCGGCTCAATCTTAAGAACTCGACCTCATACTCGTCTGATTTACTCCCTTGGACCAAATTCAGAAATGCCTTACACTGCGCATCAACGTAATTCGACCCAACATATTTCCGCTGATACGCTGCCTTGAAATAATCCCAAGTGAGATCCTCCGCTGCAACACCATTTCGTATCGTGAGCCACCACTGATATGACTCATCCCGAAGAAGCGATACAATCCCTTTCAGCTTTTCCTCCGTATTCAGATCAAGATCATCCATGATTCGCTCTGTCGCTTCTAACCAATATTCAGCCGAGCTGGGAGCTATACTCGAAACACCTCGAAATACCTCGGCTCCGTTGGCTCGGAGTCACTCAGGTACAGATTTCTGAACTCCTGCACCTCCACCTACTCCAGCTACCCTCTCAAGAACTCGCAGCAACGCCTGAGACACTACATCATCCCCCATTTGATCCTGATACTCAACTCCAACCGCTGGTGGTGGAACTGGTGGTACCTCATTCTCGGATCCTTGACCCGACTTCACTGGCTCAGACACAGCCATCCTACCTCGACCACGTCCACGCATAACACGACCTCGACCTCGACCTCGAGTACTCATATCTAACGTTTCTTCTTATCTAAGTTAAAAGTTTTATGCATTAGTCATTATTCCACTTTCTTTAAAGCACGGTTTTATGAAAAATTTTAATAAGAGGTTGTTTCGCAAGTACACAAAACCTATAGTTTTGGGTCTCTAAAGTAGTTCCTACTACTATACAGTCATGCCAACATTATCATATCATCAAAATCAACAGTTTGATGTACTTACCAGGGTGGATCGGTGCCGGAGACTCGGTGCCATGCTTTTCCAACCATAAAATTTTAAACAAAAACATTTTAAAAGCATACTTTAAAACATTTTGGGCCTCGGGCCCATAGCCGAGCTTTTGAACTTGGCTCTGATACCAATTTGTAACACCCCAAACCCAGTCAATACACCATGACCGAATCTGACATGCCACAGAGGAAAACATTTTGAAAAGAATCGAATTTAACAGATAAATTTTTAGTGAGAAACTCTTTGTAATTCTATATTTGTAGAAATCAAGTGTAAAATAAGTTAACACCGAAAATTTACTTGAAATTTCATAAATAAAAAACTTTAAAACTTAGTCTATAAGTCATAGGATAAAAAACATTTATATCTTTTAAGAAAAATCCGAATTATTACTTTGGAAACCGATTGCATTTGAGTATAGAAACTTGAATTTTGGAAATCACTTAAATTGTAGAAAACACTTAATTTATAATTTTGCCAATAAACAATTTGTATTACCCGATGGTAAGACTTTAAAACCATTGCGATTTTATAGTTTAGAAAACTTTGGGTTCAATTATTAAATTCACCAAGTAATTTATAAATCACATTTTAACACATGTCCAAAACATATAAATAATCCAAAAACATAATTTAAAGAGGCCTTATTACAAATCCATAAAATATGAAAACCAAATAAAATAAGTACCCAAATAGAAGTTCATATAAAACCAACTTTTATTGCATGGCCTCCTCGAGTTCATCCGGCTCCTCGTCCGCAATCTCACGAATCACCTGAAATGATAAGGGAGAAGGTGAGTCACCAAGACTCAGTGCATAATCCCTCTCTCGGGTAAATGCCACATACTTACACAAATTATAAAAAAGCAACATATATGTATAATGCACCCAACCTAGCAATCCATAACTCCTTTTCTACCCCGTGTGGTACCAAACCACTGGTGGTGCCAAACCACTGGTGTCTCAAAGACACAAATGTGATACCAAATCACTGGTGACCGTAGTCACAAATAATCCATTTATGGGGCCAACCCACGTGTGATACCAAATCACTGGCGATAATCCCATATCTCAAAAGTGGGGTCAACCCACGGTGGTGTTAAACCACAGGGACAAGTCGCTATGAGGTGCCAAACCTCTGGTGTCCGAAGACACGAATGTGATACCAAATCACTGGTGGTGCCAAACCATCGTGACCAAGTCACAAATCATCAAGTTGTGGCCAACCAACCCACGTGTGATACCAAATCACTGGCGACAATCCCATATCTCAAAAGTGGGGCCAACCCACGGTGGTGTTAACCACAGGGACGAGTCGCTATGAGGTCCCAAACCTCTGGTGTCCGAAGACACAAATGTGATACCAAATCACTGGAGGTACCAAACCACTTGTGTCCGAAGACACAATATCAATCTTCCCCCTCCTCTCATATTGCCCATACCAATGCAATAGATAGACAAATCATGTCAATATACTTTGGTATAAATCACATAACAAAAATATCATAAATCGTAGATCATGATTTCAATCCACATATATCAACAACATATAGAAACGGACTTACCTGAATCCTCATTCATACCATCATGGTATCATATCAATCTCATCGTATTTCCCACTTTGTTAATATGATCAGTAAATTAATAATATTATAAGTACATATACAAAACCGAGTTATAAAGTGTGTAAGGTACACACCTTTCACCAACGCAAGAACTAACTTCCAAAGATCCGATCTACCGCACTAGATCACCTTGTCCTACAATCGGCCAATACTAAAAATAAGAACAAAGGCCATTCGGCCATACTACTAAATCCCAAAGAGTTATCGCTTCGAAATACCAATCTTACCTAAAAGCTTACCCAAAACGAGAGACGAAGATACGAGGCTTAGATTGATTGCTTCCAACGTCCCGAGGAGCCTAAAAGAAATCAGTTCTTAGAATGGTTAGATCCTTGCAACAATTGACCATAGGTTCGGCCTTTGTCCACAAGAAAATAACATAGAGAGGAGAAAAGAAATAATAGGAAAATCGGCCAAGAATACTTACTTATTAACCAAAATCGATTGAAGAAAGCCAAAGAGAATCTACCCTTGAATATTCGACCAAAACAAAACAATAAGAGAAAGGGAAGTTTCAGCAAAATGATTAAATAGTCACAGAAATTCGGCTATGGTTGATTTGTGATAACAAAAAGGATCCGATTAAAGTGGACAAAGAGAAAGGAAAAAGGAAGAAGATGGAAGAGATTTCAATGGGAGAGGAATGTTTATGGCTTTGAACAAAAATGAAAGAAAGTAAAGAGAGATGGAGAGAAGGAAGTTTCGGCCAAGAGAAAGTAGGAGAAATGTGGGTTGAGCAAGTATGTAAGAATGGGAAAGATGTTGTGAACAAAAGAAATTTGGCCAAGCACAAAGATTGTTTCGGTTTTGATACACTTTGATGCACTAGGGAAAAACTTGCAAAAACTAAAAAGGATTTTCGGTTATGACACTAAAACAATTATTGAAGGCCAAAACAACACCTAAAACTAACCTTATGACCAAGACACATTCGGCTGTAAGAGTGTTTGAGGAGAGAAAAGAAATTGGTGATCATAAACTTAGGAGAAATGGCCAACTAGCTACTAACCTACCAAAGCTACCAACAAAAATTGGTCAAGCCCTCCCCTAGACCAAGATGTCGTCCACATACATGCACTAAGGCCTTGGAATACTTTCCAAAACATTCTCCTAAAACCAAGCCTCATGTCTCCCCAACATTCCATAACTTTAAGATTCTTATCCCCAATTTCATGCTTTCCTTAAACCAACATTCAACTTACCAAAAGATGAAAGTCCAACCTATCATAAACATAGCTTGACCATCCATAAATGCTATGAAGAAAAATAAAATCCTCAAAATGCTCTCCATGCTACTCGAACTACTAACCTCAAGCAACCCTTCATGTGCCTTATCCACTATGCCACTAACTCCTCTTGTGCTTTAATTAACACTTAAATTAACTTAAATGCTAAGCTCACTTAATCCACTTCATTAAATAAACCATACTAAAAATTATTCTAACTTCCTAAATAAAATCAAGCCTTCACAAGACTATGCTAACACACAAAATTCATACCCGAGCCAGCACAAATGATATTCAAATTTTGGGATGTTACAGTCTCAATCTTTAGAGTTTCAATACCTAAAACTAGAAGTTCTAGAGTATTCCTATAGTCATATCATAATCATTATAATCATACAATAACATACACTTACTGGACTTGGTGGCAGATACCGGTGGTGCCATACTTCTTTTAAAACAGCTCTGGAAAATTGTTTTTGAATCCAAACCACAGCCAAGTTTTGAACCGGGCTCTGATACTATAAAATGGAACATCCCAAACTCGGCCCATGCGAAACGGCCAGATCTGACATGTCACATGAGAGAAAACTACTAAGTCTTTTTTCATTTGTATATAAATAGATTTAGATTTAAAATCAATTAAAACAACTCCATTTAAAAGAAATTTTTGATAACGTATAAATCAATAAACTTGAGATATAATAATCTTATAAACCGTGACTTTGAAAATATCATTAATAGTTCGAGAAGAATTTGAAAACAATTTTTCGAAAAGTGTGGATGAAAATTTCTATGAGAAATTTCCGAGTCCAAAATATACTAATGAAAGTTTATTATGAAACCTTTTTTGTATATCCATTTTAAGAAAACGTTTATTTAAGTTTTTAGAAATATATCAATTTGAAGTACTTAAAGCAAATTATAAATTTGTCAAACAATAACCAAAACCAAATATTAATCCAGAGGCCTTATTACAATCTTAACTCAAAATAGTAAAATAATTAAAAATACTAAAAGAAATCCAAATTCCAAATTAAACCGTTTTTGTAGTATGGCCTCCACCGAGTCATCCATGGCCCAAGTCTTCATCACTGATCATTACTACGAAAAAAAGAAAAAAAAACGGGGTGAGTTACTAGAACTCAGTATATAACCCCCTTACTGTTGTCCACTGGGCCAAAATCTCATTAAGCAACAATTTGGGCCTAAACCCATTTACAAAAATAATAATGTATCAATTATAACATTTGTATGAAATGCAATTCCCAAACCAAACCTAGTAATCCATCCGCTACACACCTCCAATACCAACCAGCACACCTGTGGGGATCAAGTCTACCCACCCCGCCAACACACCAATCGCAGGCATTAAGCCATTTATAACAATTTTAATTGTGGACAAGCCACCAAAATAACAGAATTTACGTGGCATTTCCACTATATAAATTTGTGGCAGAGCCACCAAAATTATGTGGCAGAGTCACCAGAACTTCTCTTCAATATTATCCCATCCCATGCAATATTATGTATATAGTGCATAACAAATCACAATATAACAACAGTAATTTATTCGGATATGTATTACAAAATTATGGCCCATTATAACAGTTTATCAAATAGGCGCATTAAGCAAAATATCAGATTGGCCCATATAGCAAATTATCAAATCGGCCCATTTAGCAAATTATCACATCGGCCCATATAGTAAATTATCAAATCGGCCCATATAGCAAATTATCAGATCGGCCCATATAACAAATTATCAGATCAGCCCATATAGCAAATTGTCGGATCGGCCCATATAGCAAATTATCAAATCGACCCTTATAGCAAATTATATCGATTTGACCCATTAGGGGCGTTTTCATAATCTTTCACAGTGTTAATACCGATTTTGTCAATTTTATCAAAATAGTGAGATCTAAGCCAATTTTCCTGATTTCACCACAATACGATTTTAGTCAATAGATTTATTACCAATATGATATTAATCTTTAACCCACGGAAAACGGTGTGAGATTACACACCTGATTACGGTAAGCACTAAGCTTTCTTGATCGTCGACACCTAAAATATTATAACGCTCGATTAGTCAACGTACGCGATTTAATAAATCTACTTTAAAACAAACGATCTAAAATTTTACCCTCGGGATTGTGAACGACTATGGTTTGTCGGTTTTCCCCGATTGATGGTCTACAACTCGGTGGAAAATCCCGAATCGCTGATGACTCAAAATTATGAACGACCTCGAATAGTCGATTCTCACCAGCTGAGGGTCAATAACCCGGTGGAAAGTCCCGAATCGCCGATACCACCCTTCGCTTGAATTTAGGAGTAGGGATCGCTAATCCGCTCCTTTTGAGATCTCCACTCGACTTTCCATTCGAATCGGTACCACAAGCCTCCATTCGGTTAGATCTTATAAAGATCGATATTATGAAAAATATGGATTATCAAAAGGGTAAAGATCGGCTTACCACTAATTTCCGAGTGATCAAAGATTGAGTAGATCGAGTGATTTAATCCCTATAATTATAATCAGTTAATCACCACTATTCCAATAACATCTTTAACGAAATAAGAACGATTTATAGAATCCTTTAAGAACTCCTTACCTTAAAGATTTTTAGGATTGATTCCTAGCGATTATACGATGACTTCGGAAGAATCAAGGTTTTGGCCTTCCACTACATCACTAGAAGAAGAAAAAGATCTTGTTTGAGAGAGAATAGGGTAATGGTCTTGGTCAAAGTGACCATCCCAAACCAAAGCATAATTTCGGCATTAAGAGAAAGAAAATAAAATGTTGAGAAGAACACTTACCGATTGATCAAGAAATGAGTGTTAATATGGATGAGAAGAAGAGATTGAGAAGGGATAAAAATTCGGTTATAGAGGAAAATGTCAATTGATATTCGGCTATGGTGAAAAGGATTAGAAAAGAAGAGATGCTTGAAGGATTTTGTGAAAAAGAAAAGAAAGAAGATGAAAAATGTTTGACTTGATTCAGTTTTCAAGAAAGATGAGTGAACAAATTTTCGGTCTCAATGTTTGTGTACATTCGACAATAAGAAGAAAGAAAAGAAGAGAATATGCACACTCAAAGCTTGAAAATTCGGCAAGGAGCAGAAGGAAATTTGGAGAGAAAAAGAAAAATGACACAAAAGTTGCATAAAGGAATTTTGGCCAAATCAATACCAAAACTTTTACCAATTGCCAAAGATAAAATTCGGCTACCTCCCTTACACATAAAACCGTCTACATACATGGCCATAATGGTCAAAATTAGCCAACCATTCTTTCCATAACACTTCCCTTGAAAAAGGCCACTTGTTCCCCTTACTTTCCCCTTTCTCTTGATTTCTTTCCTCACCGTCATTCTTTCCTATTCTCCTTAGCCATCTTACCAAAAATAAAAAGTCCACCTTACCTTATTTACATCCTTGGCTGACACTTAGGAAAAGAATGCAAAAATAAAAGTCAAAATTTGCACACAATTGGATTTGAACCGCTTCCCTCAAAGTTCTTCACTTGATGCCATAATCTCTTTACCAATTGCTTATTTATGCTAGCAATTTACTCATTTATTTCCATAAGCTTTAAGGTCACTTACTCTATATCCTTAAAGTGCTAAATGCCAAAATTTTTACCAGGTTCAAATAGACCTCGAACCTTCTCAGAACCTCCCTTAGATATAGAAAATTAATAATTTAACTAGCTTATTACCAAAAATAATGCAACACATAAATCCCAAATTTTAGATGTTACAATTGGTTTGGTATGTTTAAGAGAGAATTGATCTATATGATGGTTGGTTTAGTATAATGTTTTATGTTACGAACTTACTAAGCTTTATAAAGCTTACTTGTGATTTGTTTGTCTGCTTTGCAGTGTCAGTAAAGCTAGCTCGGATCCGGAAATTATCAGCATCTTAATCACAAAAATGACATACTATTTTGGTACCTTTGGAAAGATGTACATAGTTGAAATATGGCATGTATAGGCTAGTTTAAGACATATTTGAGATGTGTAAATAGCCATGTGATGTGGCTAGATATATGATGGCATTGAGCATAAATGGCATTGATATATGATGCATATTTTGGTATGGCTTGTGGGTAAAAAGAATGACCTATGAATGGTAAACTTTGTGTTGGTATGATGCTAGTATGATTTAGTGAATTTGGGAATAAATCATGGTTGGTAATGAATATATTCAAGTGGTGTATGT
The DNA here is from genome assembly GCA_025503065.1 of Gossypium bickii. Taxonomy (NCBI): domain Eukaryota; kingdom Viridiplantae; phylum Streptophyta; class Magnoliopsida; order Malvales; family Malvaceae; genus Gossypium; species Gossypium bickii. The sequence goes on along the minus strand of CP106714.1, from coordinate 23,909,280 downwards.
TAGTTTCTAAGTTGACATGTTTAGAAATGAGATTGTATGAGATGTTATGTTGATCACTTGACATGAGATCGGATGCCAAATTGTGTGTGGAATTATGTTTAAATATGCTTGTAGGATTGACCCTTGTGTGGATGGCAAATTGGGCTTGCAAATGGCCTAATTTTGTCACACGGTTGTGGCACACGGGCGTGCCTAGTGACCGTGGGCGTAAGTCAGTTTATGGCCTAAGAACACACGGCCATGGCACACGGAAGTGCTTGGTAGCCGTGGTTTTTGACAGGATCGACCACGGCCATGGCACACGGGCGTGCTTGATAGCCGTGGAGCAAAGCTCAGTTTCGACCACCGGGAGGACATACGGGTGTGTCTAGCAGCTGTGGGAGGCACACGGCCTACCCCCATGGGCGTGTATCCCCTGAAACCTAGAAATGTTTTAAATTTCTGATAAGTTTTTGTATGTACTTCTGTTTAGTCCCGACCCCTCTCTAGCATGTGTTTAAAGTCTTATAAAACTTAATAAGAGACTAATTGTTTATGTTTGATGTATTATGATGATGATTGACTTTGTGTCGTAATTGGGTTGTAAATAATCCTATTGTTTGGTAATGCCTCTTAACCCTATTTCGGCAACGGTTTCGGGTTAGAGGTGTTACAGAAAAACCTTATTACAATCCGAAATAACATAACTTATAATAAATAACTCAAAATCTAGAATTTAGATATTACGAAAAATACGTCTAATTGTCTTGCTAGTTGGCCACTTCTGAGTCCCTCCATCCGTCGAGCCGCCTACTGAGGATCACCTTAGAAAAAAAAAAAGAGGGAGTGAGTTTTTGAAAACTCACTGTGTACGACCCTGTCAAAAAAATAGCATACATATCATATTATTAACATAATAACATCATACATGCAATGCAATGCAAACTCTCCCCAAATAATCCATTCAGTACAGATCGTCTCCATCTAACCGAAACACTTTTGTGGGGATTTCTAAATCGACCCACCCATTCGATACACATCAAGGGTAGCCCGGTTGCAGTACTACCAAACGTTGCAACAAAGTTGCTAATCATATAACGGGCTTAAAAAGCCATCAGTGGATCCACAGTTGTCAAGCAACCATGCGATCCTCATATACTTCCGCCATTCCATAATTCCCACCCCATATGCAACCTAAATTAAATATCATATGAATTCAGCAAAGGTACATGTAACATCCATAAATCTTACATTTCACACATAGTGTAACACCCCAAACCCATTCTTTGTCATATTTCGCCCAAAAAATTTTATTTAAGCCCTATCTCACCTAGCTCCCTCCTTTTAGGTACTAAAAAAAAATTAACACTAAGTCAGGCCTAGCTCGGGTTTAATTCTAGACCTTAGAACATGCCAAATAAATCATAGTATTTATTTCTTCAAGCACACACACACATGGGAACAAATAATTAAATTTTCAAACAACCCCTAATTCATAATGTTACACATAGGGGTATTTTAGTCATTTCACAAATCAAGGGTATTTCGATAATTTTGCAATTCAGGGGTATTTCTGTAATCCTATCCTATAGGGGTATTTCAGTAATTCTTAACAGTATGGGTCTTAATTACAAACCTTGGCCCGTCAACAAGTCTTCGCGGCTAAAGTGAACAGACACTACGCACCAGGTAGGATTTTCTAGAGAAGAGGAGGTGGGTCACTAGGACCGCTTAAGTACCAAGCTCTCCCTAGATCCAATCCTAGACATGCATATGTCCATTGCCACACTCTACCCTAGCGACTTGTCCATAGGCATTTTTGATTAATAAATAAAGTTTTATGTTGTTTAAGAATTCATCATAACTAAGCCTAGAGTCTATTAAAACCCTAGCATGCATTTCTAAAATCCCATAAGGCCCACTTAGCCCAATCATGTCCATATAGCCCATTAAGCCCAATCATGTATATGTAGCCCATTAGGCCTGATCATAATCAAATCATACAACCATCCATATTAATCCATTATTCAATTTCACATATCAACTCTTACAGATTTGGGCCCACGAGCTCGTAGGCCCATTTAGCCCCTTTTGGTCCGGTTGGCCAAACAGTGGCCCAAGACCACGAGAGCGCTCTCTTGGTCCCGGTAGTCGTATCAGTGTTCCCACACGAATGTTCACATGCTTGTTCGGTTGTCAGTGACAACCTTTCGACTTTTCGGCATTCTAATTTTTTGGTATTTCTGCTTTTGCCAATTTGTCGTGTGTGAAGTGTATGTACACACCTGGTAAATGAGACGTGTTACACTATCCTCAGCCTTGAACCTACAACCAATACCAACCTCCAATCAATCCCACACTTACCACAATATTTACCAAAAATCGAAGCCTTACCATAATCTTACCGTGTGCCACCAGTCCTAATAGCACCCTGAAGGAGAATTCAGTAGAGCACTATAGTTGCCGAAATAGCACAAAGGGAATTCCAATTGCCAAAATAACACAGAGGGAATTCGGCACCCCCTATTTATACAAAAAATTGAAACTCTGCCTACCACCCTCCAAAGTCCCAATCGGCTCCAACTCTTCCCCATCTCATCTCCTCGTTTTTCTCCTTGATAACTCCCCAATCCTTTTCCTAAATTTTCTCTTCTGATCACTCTCCTTAGAGTCCATCATCACTGTAACATCCCGGAATAGGGCCTAAATGAATAGTGGTTGCAAAACCAGAATTCAAGATAGAAAAGGTTATTACGAGTAATTATTATGATTTATTGAGTGATTAGATGCATGTGTTAGAATATCGATAGAAAATTTCATGAATTGCATGTCTAATTTGCCTATTATGACTTAATTGCAAAAGTTGATAAATATGAGTTTTAGGTGTTAAAGGATTTAATTGAAGAGCATAATTGAAGTAGAGGTCCTTAAATGGTAATTATAGGCTTTCATGGACAAAAATGGACATATATAGGTAGAAAGAACAAAAGTTTTTAATGAAAGGTAATTTAGTCATTTGGTAATAAAAAGAAACTAAAAGGGAAAAAGATGGAAAAATGTGCTCATCTACTTCATTAGGCCAAATTTCAAGGGTTCACCATAGCTAGGGTTTGTTTCAAGCTTCCAAGCTCCATAGTTAGTGATTCCAAGCCCCGTTTTTAATGTTCTTTACTTTGAAGCCTCGGTAGCTCAGTTTAGCTTATTCTATTAATAATTCATGGTAGGGTTCATATTTGGAAAAATACCCATAGGTGAAATGTGTTTATTTTGATGTTTTATGATAGAATACGAAGTCTGAAATTATGTTAAACAACTTTTGCTAAGTGATTTTAAGTAAAAACAAGTAAAACCATGGTAAAAATACCCAATGTTCATAAGTACATGTTAGAGTGAGAATTTGATGTTGTCATAGAAGGGAAAAATGATCAGCATGTCATAAAAAGCTCGGAAAAATGTGTAAATATGTAAAAGTTTAGGGGTAAAATCATAATTTTTCCAAAGTTAGAGTTAAGGACTGTTTTGGTAAATGTCAGTATTAAATAAGCTAAATTTGCTATTATAGATCAAGAAGAACGAAATCTGGAGTTAGATCGGGGAAAGAAAAAGATAGTGGACTAAATCGATATAGTTTATCGTATTTTGTTTCGAGGTAAGTTTGCAGTAAATAAATGCAATATTCTATTATTTTACATTTAGTACTATTAAATTCCAGCATTTACATATTTATTTTATAAATTTATCACCTAAAGACTCTGGTATGAATTGACGGAAAAGCTATCTTAGAAAGTTCCGGTTGAACCTTAGGAATGTGTAGGATACAAATGTCATGACATTAGGTTTAAGGAAATCATGTACCACCATGTCAAGACATGGCATTGATAAGTTACTATAAGGCAAAGGTCCCATGTAAGACCATGCCAAGGCATGGCATTGGTGAGTTCATAAGGCAAGGATACCACGTAAGACCATGTCAAGACATGGAAATGGTTAAGTTTCATAAGGAAAGGTACCCGTGTATCCTTAGTATTCCAAGTGGTTCAACGGGAAAATTCAAAGAGTATACCAAAGGAAGGGTAAGACAAGTTCAAGCTAAAAAGGTACAGGTAAGAATTTAAGACTTAAGTATATTAAATTAAAGGCTTAAATAATCTTGGTGAGAAAAGATTAAGATAATTCATTAAGAATGTTTTTATTTATTTACATGTAAACTTACTAAGCTTTATGCTTACTCCCATTCCTTTCTCTATTTTTTTATATAGTCTTACAAGCCAACTCGGGGATCGCAAGGACATTGGAGTTCGTTACACACTATCAAAGGATTATATTGGTATTTTGTGACTTGAACGTTTTAAGTTATGGCATGTATAGGGACTTAGCCATTTAGTGTGTATGTCCTTATGATATGTCTTAATATTGGCTTGTAAATGCTTAATAATGATTAGCCATTAAAATGGTTAATTAAGAACATGTTTTGGATGTTATGTATGCCTAGGGGAACAGTTTTGGACAACAACTGTGACGTGATTTTGAAAAATCACTAAGAATAGTATAAATGGAATTATGGATTGAATAAGATATATAATTAAATATTATTGAGTCTATTTTTATATGAAAGAAATGGTGTAGGCAAAAGAATTGTATATTATGAGATAATTGATTTTTAGTGCAGAGGGGTCAGAACTATCAGTCAGTATAACAGGGAGGTTTAACTAATAAACTGTACTAATTGGCCACATCAAAAATTCTGGAAAAATTATAGTAAGAATATATATGAGTCTAGTTTCAGGGAAAATTTACGGATCTAAATTTTGAGTTTCGTAACTTCAAGTTATAGTCAATTGAGTGAACATGACACGGATGGACAGTTTTAATTTTTTATACCCTGAACTAGTAAGTTAAGTCTAGTAATGCCTCGTGCTCGACTCTGACAATGGTCTCGGGTAAGGGGTGTTACAATCACACCACTTCCAACCTTCTAGAAAGCTAAAATTAAACTCCTAAAAAATACTAAGCTAGGATTCGAACCTAGGATCTCCTTGCTAGCCCATAATGCCACCTTCCTATACCCTAAGTGGCATCACTTAGCCACTCCTTGTTTAAAATCCCAACTACTCACCACCCTGGTTCCTTTAATAATTAATTAAAAATTATTTCTCCTCAAAGTTCGAACCCAAAAATTCTCCAACACCCTTAGACACTCCAAGTTTATTAAACCCTTAAAGCCAGATGTCATTTGTCATTTTCTTACTTAAAAAAAATTTAGGGCGTTACATACATATCCAATTAGGAGCTTTTGATTCATTCTGGTCACTGCATCCTAATCATTTGGCATAAGTATAGGCCCATGAAATCGATTCTATAGTTATGTCCCCCAGAGGACAGTGTAGCAAGATCGGTGAATCCACAAATCTCATCTCCCTGAAATAGTTGTGGTGTAGATTGAAGTTGTAGATCTCATCTCCTTGAAGTTGCAGTGGAGTACATCAAAGATGGAGAATATTATCTTCCTGAAGTTGCAGTGGAGCAGATTGAAGCCACCAGCCTTATCTCCCTGAAGTCGCAGCGGAGAAGACTGAAGACAGCGAATCGTATTTCCCTGATGTTGCAATGAAATAAATTAAAACTATAAATTATGGTGGATCTTATTTTCTTGAAGTTACAGTGGAGCATATTGAAGCTACCAGCCTTATCTCCCTGAAGTTATAGCGGAGAAGACTAAAGACAGTGAATCTTATTTCCCTAGCGTTGCGGGGGAGCAGATTGAAGCCACCAGCCTTATTTCCCTGAAGTTGCAGTGGAGCACACTAAAGACAGTGAATCTTATTCCCATGAAGAGGCAGTGGAATAGATTGAAGCTACGGCAGATCTTATCTTCCTGAAGTTGCAGTGGAGTAGATTGAAGCCACTAGCCTTATCTCCGTGAAGTTGCAGCGGAGCTGATTGAAGATAGTGAATCTTATTTCCCTAGCATTGCAGTGGAATAGTGAATCTTATTTCCCTAGCATTGCAGTGGAATAGATTAAAGCTACGAGTTACAAGTCCTATACCTCTAAAGTTGTAGTAGGTCGGATCAAATCTATAATGACAAATCTTATCTCCTTGAAGTTGCAGTGGAGCAAGTTAAAGACAGCGGATCTTATTTCCCTGAAGTTACAGTGAAACAGAGCAAAGCTACAAGTTACAAGTCCTATACCTCTAAAGTTGCAGTAGGTCAGATCGAATTTACCAAAACCAAACCTTATCTCTCTAAAGTTGCGGCGGAGCAGATCGAGGCTACAAGTCTAATCTCATTGAATTTGATCAAAGCGCTAGTTCTTAAGCCCTTGAAGATACAGTGGGATGGAATGAAGCTACATAGAAAAGAAAGGCACCAAAACAAGAAGAGACTCAGCGAGGTCGGGCAAAATTGGCCCATTTTAAGTCTTTGCACCATTTTCATTACACAAAAATGAGCAAAGAGGGGCAGCTGTAGGACCCAATTTATGCCCAGGGCCCAATAGAAAATAATAAAACAAATAGAGTCCAAAATTAATAAGTCTTTTTTACAACCAAAGACCCAAGCTCAATAACAAAAACCCTAAAGCCCAAATTCAAGCCCATAACCTAAACAAATTAGAAAAACAAAAAACTCTAGCCACAAGCCTTCAGCCGCCGCCTCCACCTCCACGTCCGCTCCTTCCGTATCTCCACACTCCAGCACCACATACAGCCTCCGTACTTACAAGAAAAGACAAAAGAAGGACAAGCAAACAAACGACAACAGAGAAATAACAAAAATATGAATGTATTTTTTACATTTTTCGGCTATAAAACCGAACGAAAATCCTTTGTATTTTTTCTACACAGATTGTAACATCCTTAAATTGGGCCTAGTAGGATTGGGCCATTTGGAGCTTGGGCTTTAGGAAAATTAGAATATTATTTATTTATTTGTGTTGGCTCGGGTATGAATTTTATGTGTTAGTATAGTCTTGTGAGGGCTTGATTTTATTTAGGAAGCTAGAATAAATTTTAGTATGGCTTATTTAATGAAGTGGATTAAATGAACTTAGCACTTAAGTTAATTTAAGTGTAAATTAAAGCATAAGAGGAATAAGTGGCAAGATGGTTAAGGAGTTTGGAAAGTTGCTTGAGGTTAGAGGTTCGAGTAGTATGTTTAGCATTTTTAAAAGTTTATTTTGTATGTTAGCATTAATGGTCGGTCAACCTAGGATTATGATAGGTTGGACTTTCATTTTGGTATGTTGAATTTATTTTTAAGGAAAGCATGGAAAAAGGGATAAGATTCCTAAGGTTATGGTAAGATATCTTGAAGTTATGGTAAATTGAGGGACAAAGGCTTGGTTTGTGGGAAATGTTTTGAAACAAATTCATGGCCTTTATGCCATGAACTTGGACGGCAATGTGGCTAGGAGGGAGTTTTGGCCGAATATGCTAGTGTTGGTAAGGCTTAGGAATTCTTTTTGGTCATTTCTTTCATTTGGTGCAAAAGTTGCAAAACAATTCTCTCTCAACTCTTTTCTTTTTAGCCGAATTTTACCTTTTGATAAGCCTAATACTTTTTGACCATTTGGTCATTTTTGGCTCATTTTCTATTTCTCCTTTTCATTCTCTCAAAACCAAAACTTGAGTATTGTCTTCAACCATTGCGAAACACCTATCTCTTTTGTCCATTTTCTTCTTTCTTTCTTAGCCGAATCTCCTATACCTTAATATTCCATCTATTTCTTTCTTTTCTCTTCTCAAAGGCACTTAGCCAAAAACTATTAGTTCATTTTCTTACTTCCTCTTTTTCCATACAAGTTGAACCTTGGTTGATTGTGTTGAACAATCATAGCCGAATCCACTCCTTGGGTATACCTGAATTTTCTTCTCCTATCTTGATCACTTTGGCCGAATATTGAAGGTAACATAGTTTTCATCGGGACTTCTCTAGAAATCGGTAGTGGTAAGGTGGTAAGGTTTATTTTGAAGGATTATTATTTTAAGTTTCGTTTAAGCCGAAGGCTAATAAACCTTATTGATGATGGTTGATTGTAGGGAAGTGAGGCCAATTCTTTTAGGAGTGTGTTGGATAAGTGTTCGAAGGCTTTGGGTAAGATTTTAGGTTCACAAGGAACCCTTCTCAATTATTTTGGTTTGGCCGAATAGACCATGGTTCTAATATTCATTTTTGGCCGAATTTAGGGGCAAGAATACTTGTGTGGCCGATTTGTCTATTCGGGATTTAGAACTCTTTTTGGTGCCAGGTGTGTATACATACACATCTTATAACTTTTAATATGCTAAGTGTTATTTTATGTCTAATCAATATGTGTAGACATGGATGTAATACCTTCATGGTATTAGCAAGGACTCGGTAAGTCTATATTACTATGAGATTATTATTTGATGCTTTTGGGAAGCATGACTCATTTGGCATGTGTATTATATAATATATGGCTTATGATAATCGATTGGATATTGTTAAATAAATCTATCAACATGATTTTTGGTACATGCATATAAATGATTGTTATGGGTTCTTTGAGAGGAGGGGCAGTGATATTCGTGTCGACGGACACCAGTGTTTTGGTAACACATCGTGACTACGGTCACCAGAGGTTTGGTACCTCCAGAGGTTTGGCACCTCATAGCGACTTGTCCCTGTGGTTAATTCCACCGTGGGTTGGCCCCACTTTGAGATATGGGATCGTCTGCCAGTGATTTGGTATCACACGATGGGTTGGCCCCATCACTTGATTTGTGACTTCGGTCACACCAAAGATGTTTTGGTAACACAATTGTGTCTTCGGACACCAGAGATTTGGTATCTCCAGTGATTTGGTATCACATTTGTGACTAAATGTCACCAGTGGTTTGGCACCACCAGTGGTTTGGTACCACACGGGGTAGAGAAAGGCGTTTGGATGGTTAGGTTGGGTGCATTTTAAACTTATGCATGTTAATTGGTTATGATTTGTGTATGTTATTGCACTAAACCGGGGAAGGGTTACACATTGAGTCTTGGTGACTCACCTTCTCCTTTAATTTTTCAGGTGATTCGTAGATCGCGGGTGAGGAGCCGGATAGATTCGAGGTGGCCATGCAATGGAGACTTTTTATAAATTCATTTTGGATTTTATCTATTGGGTTTATGATTGTAATAAGGCCTCCTAAAATTATTCTATTGTTGCTGCATGTTTGAATGTTTATTTTAAACTACTTGATGATGTTAAAAAAGGTTATACGCGCTTTTCTCTCAAATTAAACGCAAAATGTTTTAAAGTACCATCGGTACAAATTTTAATTTTAAACAACCCGACTCAACAAATTTCTTTTAAGTGTGGTTTTTAACAAATAAATTTTTATTTGAAAGGCAATTTGACTAAGTTTTAAAAATGGTTTTCAAAATGTTCTCTCTGTAGCAAACCAAATTCGGTCATATGGTTTGGGCCGGGTTTGGGGTGTTACAAAATTGGTATCAAAGCCCAGTTCAAAGCTCGGCTGTCAAAAATGTTTTGGTAGGCCTTTTTGAAATATTTTTGTTTTGACTTAGCATGGCACCGAGTCTCCGGCACCAACCTGCCCAAGTAAGTATCTCTGATTTTTATGAGTTATATTCTATAGAAGGGTAGGAAGCATGGGACGTAGATAGTGATAGTATTTTAAACTTTAGGACTAGTTTACTCCAAACAAAGACATAAGACTTTAAAAGCCTAATTAAACAAACCTAGGACCAAGTCGCCAAGTTAGGGTGTGGTAACCTTGGTGCGCATGTCTAGGATTGGATCCGGAAGAGCTTGGTATTTAAGCAGTCCTCGTGACTCACCTCCTTCTTCGCGGGATTCCTACTCGTGCGTAGCGTTCCTGGTTCACCCTAACCAAGAGGATTTGGTCATAGCAAAACCCTAAATAAAACCCGAAAGGACTAGCCATGTTTTAAGGAAAACTTTGATTTTAAAATCACTAAATTATCTCTTTTTGATAATAGGACAAATTTATCTTCAAAAATTTTCAAATAATTCTTTTACTAAAATTACCAAATGCCCCCTAATGGCAAAATTACGAAAATACCCTTGATTTCTAAAATTTCCATATTACCCCAATTTTGATCAAACTTTTATTTTATAAAAGTATTAAAAATGTTGTATTTCAAAATAATACCTTGACTTTGGAAATTTACAAAATTACCCCGATTGACAAAATTACCAAAATACCCTAGTTTCCAAAATTTTGTTATATCTTCAAATTGAGAATTTCTCAAAAATACCTCACTTTTAAAAATCACAAGATGTTTTGATTTATTAGAGTCTTAAAATTTTCTTCATTTATTACAAAAATACCAGTAGGAAAAATGACGAAAATACTCTGGGTTAGAAAGCTGGACAGAAATGCCCGAAGAGTGCATAGGTATGAAAGGTATAGGGAATGGATATACTTTTACGTGTAAACTAGGATAGAAGACCTAAAACCTTGTTTGATCGAAAGAATCTCTATTAAACTCTTTTCATAAAATTTCTTCGCGGATAATCAAGTGGAACATGTACTAATTCATAAAATTTCCTAATCAGATTAAAGTGCGATAGTTAGAATGAGCTTTAAAGGTCGTGGACGTCGTGGACGCGGAAGGGGTAGGATGGTCAGATCGGAACTCCGTCGGTCGGGTCAAGGATCTGAAAATGAGATACCGCCACCACCACCCCCAACCTTTGGAGTTGAGCATCAGGATCAGTCGGGTGATGACGCTGTGTCACAAGCAATGCTACGGGTGCTGGAAAGAGTAGCTAGAATTGGAGGAGGTGGAGGAGCTCGGAAGTCGGTTCCTGAGAGACTAAGAGCTAATGGAGCTGAATTTTTCCGAGGTGTGTCCGGTGTAGCGCCCAATACGGCTGAGTATTGGTTAGAATCGACCGAAAGAATCATGGATGAGATAGATTTGACAAACGAGGAGAAGCTGAAAGGAGCGGTGTCGCTTCTCAAAGATGAGTCATATCGTTGGTGGCTCACGGTTCGAGATGGTACTACGGCAGATGATCTCACTTGGGAGTATTTCAAGAATTCGTGACGAAAAAAGTATGTTGGCTCAAGCTATATCGATGCTCAAAGGAAAGCTTTTCTCGGGTTAGTGCAAGGAAGTAAATCGTGCCGAATATGAAGCGGAATTTCTAAGGTCGAGTCATTATGCTCGGGAATAGTGGCATCGAGCATGATCGTTGTGTTCGTTTGAAGACGGACTTAGAGACGAGTTAAGTAGTTGATTGCTCCACATCGGAGCGAGATTTTGCTGCTTTAGTTGAAAAGGCCAAGATAGCCGAAGGAATAAAGGAAACTGTAAGGCAGAGTTACGACCGGAATAAGCATAAGAGAGGTTCTCAATCATCCGGTCACCAAGATTCTCGAGAGAGGGCTAGGCAAAGTGGGTCGAATCGATCCGAGGCTCATTCATCGCTAATCGGGGCCCGCCCAAAGGCAACCGCTTGTGGAAAGTTTCATTGGGGTGAATGTTGGACCGAGGGAAAGGATGTTTCGAGTGTGGTTCGCTAGAACATCGTGTGAGAGAGACTCGTCGTAAGCAAGCTAGGAATCGATCCCAAGGTCAAGCTCGTGCTCGGGCCTTCGAAAGGAGGACCAGCAGCACCACGGAGAGGTCATGGTAATGGTAGAGGTGGTTATGGCTCTAGTGGAGGTCGCGAGCAACCGGGCAGAGGTATTGGCAACACGGAAGCTAGGCGGCTGGTTTGGTGTATCTTTGCGAGGCGTCGTGAGGAAGGAGACGCACCGGATGTCATAATCGGTACATTCTTAGTCTTTGGTTTTCCACAAACCGCTTTGATTGATGTGGGTTCGACTTGATTCAAGTGTTGTTAGTAGTATAGTAATTTTTAATAATATCGTGAGTGCAGCAGAAGAGAGCGTAGTGTGGTGAGATAGGAAGTACGATCATTAGTTAGTTGGAAATTTCGAGGACGAAATTTTCTTTAAGGAGGGTAGAATTGTAACATCCTTAAATTGGGCCTAGTAGGATTGGGCCATTTGGAGCTTGGGCTTTAGGAAAATTAGAATATTATTTATTTATTTGTGTTGGCTCGGGTATGAATTTTATGTGTTAGTATAGTCTTGTGAGGGCTTGATTTTATTTAGGAAGCTAGAATAAATTTTAGTATGGCTTATTTAATGAAGTGGATCAAATGAGCTTAGCACTTAAGTTAATTTAAGTGTAAATTAAAGCATAAGAGGAATAAGTGGCAAGATGGTTAAGGAGTTTGGAAAGTTGCTTGAGGTTAGAGGTTCGAGTAGTATGTTTAGCATTTTTAAAAGTTTATTTTGTATGTTAGCATTAATGGCCGGTCAACCTAGGATTATGATAGGTTGGACTTTCATTTTGGTAAGTTGAATTTATTTTTAAGGAAAGCATGGAAAAGGGATAAGATTCCTAAGGTTATGGTAAGATATCTTGAAGTTATGGTAAATTGAGGGGACAAAGGCTTGGTTTGTGGGAAATGTTTTGGAAACAAATTCATGGCCTTTATGCCATGAACTTGGACGGCAATGTGGCTAGGAGGGGAGTTTTGGCCGAATATGCTAGTGTTGGTAAGGCTTAGGAATTCTTTTTGGTCATTTCTTTCATTTGGTGCAAAAGTTGCAAAACAATTCTCTCTCAACTCTTTTCTTTTTAGCCGAATTTTACCTTTTGATAAGCCTAATACTTTTTGACCATTTGGTCATTTTTGGCTCATTTTCTATTTCTCCTTTTCATTCTCTCAAAACCGAAACTTGAGTATTGTCTTCAACCATTGCGGAAACACCTATCTCTTTTGTCCATTTTCTTCTTTTTCTTTCTTGAATCTCCTATACCTTAATATTCCATCTATTTCTTTCTTTTCTCTTCTCAAAGGCACTTAGCCGAAACTATTAGTTCACTTTCTTACTTCCTCTTTTTCCATACAAGTTGAACCTTGGTTGATTGTGTTGAACAATCATAGCCGAATCCACTCCCTTGGGTATACCGAATTTTCTTCTCCTATCTTGATCACTTTGGCCGAATATTGAAGGTAACATAGTTTTCATCGGGACTTCTCTAGAAATCGGTAGTGGTAAGGTGGTAAGGTTTATTTTGAAGGATTATTATTTTAAGTTTCGTTTAAGCCGAAGGCTAATAAACCTTATTGATGATGGTTGATTGTAGGGAAGTGAGGCCGATTCTTTTAGGAGTGTGTTGGATAAGTGTTCGAAGGCTTTGGGTAAGATTTTAGGTTCACAAGGAACCCTTCTCAATTATTTTGGTTTGGCCGAATAGACCATGGTTCTAATATTCATTTTTGGCCGAATTTAGGGGCAAGAATACTTGTGTGGCCGATTTGTCTATTCGGGATTTAGAACTCTTTTTGGTGCCAGGTGTGTATACATACACATCTTATAACTTTTAATATGCTAAGTGTTATTTTATGTCTAATCAATATGTGTAGACATGGATGTAATACCTTCATGGTATTAGCAAGGACTCGGGTAAGTCTATATTACTATGAGATTATTATTTGATGCTTTTGGGAAGCATGACTCATTTGGCATGTGTATTATATAATATATGGCTTATGATAATCGATTGGATATTGTTAAATAAATCTATCAACATGATTTTTGGTACATGCATATAAATGATTGTTATGGGTTCTTTGAGAGGAGAGGCGTGATATTCGTGTCGACGGACACCGGTGTTTTGGTAACACATCGTGACTACGGTCACCGAGGGTTTGGTACCTCGGAGGTTTGGCACCTCATAGCGACTTGTCCCCGTGGTTAATTCCACCGTGGGTTGGCCCCACTTTGAGATATGGGATCGCCCCGCGGTGATTTGGTATCACACACGATGGGTTGGCCCCATCACTTGATTTGTGACTTGGTCACCAAAGTTTTAGTAACACAATTGTGTCTTCGACACCGAGAGATTTAGTATCTCCAAAGATTTGGTATCACATTTGTGACTAAATGTCACCGGTGGTTTGGCACCACCAGTGGTTTGGTACCACACGGGTAGAGAAAGCGTTTGGATGGTTAGGTTGGGTGCATTTTAAACTTATGCATGTTAATTGGTTATGATTTGTGTATGTTATTGCACTAAACCGGGGAAGGGTTACACATTGAGTCTTGATGACTCACCTTCTCCTTTAATTTTTCAGGTGATTCGTAGATCGCGGGTGAGGAGCCGGATAGATTCGAGGTGGCCATGCAATGGAGACTTTTTATAAATTCATTTTGGATTTTATCTATTGGGTTTATGATTGTAATAAGGCCTCCTAAAATTATTCTATTGTTGCTGCATGTTTGAATGTTTATTTTAAACTACTTGATGATGTTAAAACGGTTATACGCGTTTTTCTCAAATTAAACGCAAAATGTTTTAAAGTACCATCGGGTACAAATTTTAATTTTAAACAACCCGACTCAACAAATTTCTTTTAAGTGTGGTTTTTAACAAATAAATTTTTAACAAATAAATGGTTTTCAAAATGTTCTCTCTGTAGCAAACCAAATTCGGTCATATGGTTTGGGCCGGGTTTGGGGTGTTACACAGATAATCAATACAAAAAAACGAAGTAATACTCGTGCAAAGGTTCTTCTCATTTCTTTTCCTTTATTATTATTTCCTTTCTTTCTTTTTTCTTCACTCTTGTCACAAACCAAACCCGGTCTATGCGTTAAGACCAGATTTGGTATGCCACACAAATCGAACATACATCTAGTCAACTAATGATTTAAAGGAAGCAGATCTTCAAAACTATTTTGAGGATGGAGTTTATCAAAAACCGAGGTTAGTTTGAAATCCATGATTTTAAAACATAAGAGTTTATAATTTGATTTTCAGAGAAATAATTGGTTAAAAATTTTAAAGAAATAAAAATTCAAAAGGGATTTGAAACATATTCATAAAAGAGTTCTCACAGAAATTTTTACTAGCTAGTGATATTTAAGAAAACCCCCTTTTTTTTATACGTAAGTTTAAGAAAACAATTATAAAAATTAAAATAGTCCCATTTAAGTATCTAAAACATATTAAAATCCATCCACGAAATAAAAATCCATGAAAACAATACCAGAGGCCTTATTACATCACCATTTAAATAGTTATTAAATAAAAATACTAAAGAGTAATTTAAAGTTCATAAAAACCATCATTTGAAGTATGGCCCCCGCGAAGTCATCCCCGGCCCAAGCCTCCATCAATTATCATTACCTGAGAAGGGTAAGAAAATGGGGTGAGTTACTTAGAACTCAGTGTGTTATCCACTTACCAAGTCCACTGGGCCAAATCATCAAAGCAGTTTATTGGGCTTGAGCCCATTTACGAATTTAACAATATAATAATTAAAAATGCATGTGAAATGCAATTCCCAACCAAGCCTAAATTTCCATCCGCTACACACCACCCGTACCAACAGGCACACCTGTGGGGATCAAGTCAACCCACCCCGCAGGCATAAAGCCATTTAAAATGTTTGTTGCTGAGCCACTCGAATTAGATTGTGGCAGAGCCACCCGAACTAGATTGTGGCAGAGCCACACGAACTAGATTGTGGCAGAACCACCAGAACTTCTCTTCAATTTTATCCCAACCCATGCAATCATGTATACATATACAAAGCATAAAAATTTTCATATGATAATTTCAACGTAAGGCCCATACTACAAGTTGGCCCATTAAGCAATCTAGCAATTCGGCCCATTAAGCAATCTAGCAATTCGGCCCATTAAGCAATCTAGCAGTTCGGCCCATTAAGCACATGAGGCCCAAAAATTTACTTTTTATCAAATTAGCCCATCGAGGGTGATCTTGTAATTTCCACGACTTTAATATCGATTTCATGCATTTACACATAAAGTGCTAGTATACCGTATTTTCTGATTTTACCAACTTTACGATTTTTATTCAAATACTTACGGTATAACATCTAACCCATGAGATAAGTGTGAAATTACACACCTGATTACAGTGACAACTAAACTTTCCCGCTCGTCGATACCTAAATATATGTCACGTTTGATTAGAACACTAATATTTAATATAAATCTATACTAAAGATAAACGATCTAAATCTTTACCTTCGGAATTTCGAACAACAACTATTTGTGGTTTCTCCCCGATTGATGGTTCATAACCCGTTGAAGAACCACGAACAGTCAATGGCTTAGGAGTACGAACGACTTCAAATAATTGATTTTCACCAGAAAAGGGTTCACAACCCGGTGGAAAATCTCGGATTGCCGAAATAGCCCTTCGCTTGAATCTAGAGGGAATAGCGAATCCACCCCTCTTCCAAACACTATTCACCACTCTTTTTGTACCTATCTTGTTTGCCTCCATTGATTAAAGAATATTAGTCCAACTAATATTTCGGAAATTAAGTCTATATATTTTAAGGGTGAAATCGGCTTACCATGAAATCCCACGTTCACGGGATGAAAATTGAATGATAACGTCCCTTAACACTTTGAATCGAATCCGAGTGATTCACGATGATTACGAATACTCTGAGTTTCAGCCTTCACTTTATCACTATTAAGATGAATAAGATTGTTTAAAAGAAAGAAATAAGGGATGCTATTCTCGGTCAAAAGATCCTCTAAACAATATGCATATTTGGCTAAAGACAAAGAAGAAAATAAAGAAATGAAAAGGGTTCTTACCACTTGATTTAAATGAAAGTTGAAAGAATGATTAACAAGAGAAAATATGTGAGGATGAGGGTTTGGCTAAGAAGAAAATTTTAATGGAAATGATGCTAGCAACATTCAGCCATGGAGAAAAATAGAAGAGATAAAATGTGTTTCGGTTTTTCAAGGATGAAAAAGAACAAAGGGAGGGGTTTGGTACAAGAGAGCATTATGCCAAAGAGTAGAAAAGAAAGAAAAGAACAATGGCCTTTGTGCTTCGATGATTTTGGCACTAGAGAGAAAGAACTTGAGAGGTTAGGCAAAGATTGAGACCAAATGGTCAAAAACAATGACCAAAAGAAGAAAACAAAAATGCTCACAATGCACTAATTGCATTCGGCTAAGGAGAGAAAAATGAGAAGAAAAGTTTTATGAAAAAAAAAAAAAAAAACCAAAATGACCAAATGAAAGTGACCAAAACATGCTACCATCCTTACCTATGCTACCAAAACTATTCGGCCATCCCCCTTAGACCCCAAAACCGTCCATGTTCATAGTCAAAGTTTAGCCACCCAAAAGTTTCCAAAACATCACCTTTGTTTCAAGGCTTATGTTCCCCCCTACATGCCATATTCTCATGATTCCCTACCTTAAGTTCATTCTTACCATATCTTTTTAGCCACCATACCATAAAATAAAAGTCTAACTTACCAAAAATTTGATGCTTGGCCGACACTTGCTAGGAAAGAGCAAAAATAAATGTCACAAATGCATTCCTAAGGATTCGAACCTCTTCCCTCATGCAACACTTATGGCGCCAACTCCACTTTACTACTAGCTCATCTTATGCAAGTTTTTGCCACTTAATTTCTTTAAACATCAAGATCACTTGTTCCATTTCAATAAAGTACTCATTACTAAAATTTATTCTAATTCCGAATAAATCCCAAGCCTTCTCAAGACTATATTAAACACACAATTTGAATCATTCACAAGCTAAGCACCAAAAACATGCAACATATCATTTACTCAATTTTTAGGATGTTACAATTCTACCCCCTTAAAGAAAATTTCGTCCTCGAATTTTACTGGTTAAAAGAGGTTAGGATATTGTTGCCGAATTGCGTCCTAAGGCTCCCACGTAGCTTCCTCTGCTCTGTGATTACGCCATAGAACCTTAACCAATGGCACAGTCTTCTTTCTTAGCACCTTAACATTACGGTCTAAGATTTTCACTAGTTCCTTCTCGAAAGACAAGTCTGGCCTTAACTCCACTTCTTCTACCGGTACTATGTGAGACGAGTCTGATCTATAATGCCTCAGCATAGAAACATGGAAGACACTATGAGTCTGACTCAACTCCGGAGGTAATTCAAGCTGATAGGCCACTGGTCCTACACGCTTCAACACACGGTACGGTCCAATGAACCTAGGGCTCAACTTGCCCTTCCTTCCAAATCTGAAAATCTTCTTCCAAGGTGAGACTTTCAGAAAGACCTGATCTCCCACCGCAAACTCAAAATCCTTACGCTTCAGATCCGCATACGACTTTTGTCTATCTGAAGCTTCCTTTAACCGTGCTCGAATCACCTTTACCTTTTCTTCTATCTCAGATATCAATTCAGGACCAAACAACTGCCGTTCCCCCAACTCAGTCCAACAAGTAGGGGTACGACACCTACGACCATATAACGCATCATAGGGCGCCATTTGGATACTAGATTGGTAACTGTTATTATACTCGAACTCTGCCAATGGTAGGAAATCGTCCCAACTACCTCTGAAGTCAATTACACAACCCCTTAACATGTCTTCCAAAATCTGAATTACTCTTTCTGACTGACCATTTGACTGAGGATGAAAGTCGTACTGAAGTTTAACTTTGTTCCCAAAGCCTCATGCAAAGCTTTCCAAAACCGTGAGTAAACCTAGGATCCCTGTCTGATATGATAGACATTGGTGCCCCATGCAACCTCACAATCTCAGATACATACAGCTTAGCCAACTTCTGTAGCAAGTAATCCATACGAACTAGTAGAAAATGAGCAGTCTTCGTCAAACGATCTACTATCACCCAAACAGAATCTTTCTTAGTAGGTGTTAAGGGTAACCCACTAACAAAATCCATCGTTATCCACTTCTATTTCCATAGAGGAATCTTTACTAGTTGCAATAAACCCGATGGTAATTGATGTTCCGCCTTCACTTGTTGACAAGTCAATAAAATAAAAACCCTCTATCTAAGAGCCACCCAAATTGGAATTAAAACAGTTGCCAAAACACTTAGAATATGCATTCCTTAGGGAGAATTCTACGCTATCGGTAATCATCTCTTCAGAACTAGAACCCAAGGAAAAAGAGGAGCTGATAAAAGTACTAAGAGAACACAAAAAAGCCATAGCTTGGAAAATTTTTGACATCAAAGGAATAAGCCCAGCGTTTTGCACCCACAAAATTTTAATGGAATAAGAATATAAGCTGTGTGTGCAACCCCAGAGACGGCTAAATCCCAACATGAAAGAAGTGGTCAAAATCAAGGTAATTAAACTTCTAGCTGCAGGAATAATTTATCCTATTTCTGACAGTACTTGGGTAAGTCCTGTGTAGTTAGTTCCAAAGAAAGGACGAATGACGGTAGTACCCAATGAAAAGAATGAGTTAATTCTCACAAGAACGGTTACAGGTTGGAGAGTCTATATTGATTATAGAAAACTGAATGATGCCACCAGAAAAGATCACTTTCCTCTACCCTTCATAGATCAAATGTTGGAAAGATTATCTGGGCATATGTACTACTGCTTCTTGGACAGACTCTCCGGTTACTTCCAAATCCCCATAGCTCTTGAAGATCAAGAAAAGACGACATTCACATGCCTATACGGTACGTTTGCTTATCGTAGAATGCCTTTTGGATTATGTAATGCTCATGCTACTTTTCAGCGTTGCATGTTAGCAATCTTTGACGAACTTGTGGAAGACATCATGGAGGTTTTTATGGATGATTTTTCGGTATTCGGTAATTCTTTCCATCTCTGCCTTAAAAATTTAAAACAAGTTCTAATGAGATGTGATAAAACAAATCTTGTTTTGAATTGGGAAAAATGTCATTTTATGGTTAGAAAAGGAATTGTGTTAGGGCATAAGATTTCTAGTAAAGGGATTGAGGTAGATAAAGTAAAGGTTGAAGCCATAGAAAAATTAACTCCACCTAGCTCTGTTAAGGCTATTACAAGTTTTTTAGGACATGCAGGATTCTATAGAAGATTTATCAAGGATTTTTCTAAAATAACTAAGCCTTTGACAAATTACTAGAAAAAGATGTTCCTTTTAATTTCAGTCAAGAATGTTTAGATGCATTTAATATCCTTAAGGATAAACAAATAAGTGCGCCGATTATAATTGCACCTGATTGGAACTTACCCTTTGAACTAATATGTGATGCAAGTGATTTTGCAGTAGGTGCAGTTTTGGGACAACGAAGAAACAAGCATTTTCAGCCAATTTATTTTGCCAGCATAGCACTAACACCCGCTCAAGAAAACTACACCACCACAGAGAAAGAATTGCTAGCCGTAGTTTTCACTTTTGATAAATTTAGGTAGTATATAATATTATCCAAAGTTGTCGTTTATACCGACCATTCAGCTCTTCGTTACCTTTTAAACAAATATGATGCAAAACCCAAACTCATACGATGGATTTTACTCTTCCAGGAATTCGACTTAGAAATACAAGATAAGAAGGGAGCTGAGAATCTTGCAGCGGATCATCTTTCTAGACTTAAAAATCCACACGCCAAAGAGCTCATCGAAGGTGAAACAAATGATTCATTTCCTGAAGAACAACTCTTTTCTATATCACATTCTGAGGTACCATGGTTTGCAAATATCACGAATTATTTAGCAGCTAACATCTTACCAAGAAAATTAACACATCACCAAAAGAATCGATTCTTTACTGATGTGAAAAATTATTTTTGGGAAGATCCCTTTCTTTTCCGCATTTGTGCAGATCAGGTAATTCGAAGATGTGTTACAAAGATAGAAGCAAACAAAATCTTGGAGCATTGCCATTCAGGACCATCCGGAGGACACTACAGTGGTGTTAAGACAGCACACAAAATACTCGAATCAGGTTTTTACTGGCCCACTTTATTTAAAGATGCCAACATGTATGTTACCTCGTGTGATAAATGCCAACGAATAGGTAATATTTCTAAACAAGATGAAATGCCTCAAACATATATGTTATCAAGTGAAATATTTGATGTATGGGGTATTGAATTCATGGGACCGTTTCCTAATTCATTTGGAAACAAGTACATCATTGTGGCAGTTGATTACATGTCAAAATGGGTAGAAGCAGAAGCTTTACCTGCCAATGACGCTAGGGTAGTAGTTAAGTTCCTCAAGAAACTATTTTCCCGATTTGGCACACCGAGAGCCATCATTAATGATAGGGGTACGCATTTCTATAATACTCAATTTGAAAAAGTCCTAAAAAAATATGGAGTACACCACAGGACAACAACACCATATCATCCTCAAACCAGTGGGCAAGTCGAAGTAGCAAACCGAGAACTTAAGCGTATTCTTGAATAAACGGTTGAATCTAATAGAAAAGACTGGGCAGTTAAAATAGATGATGCCTTATGGGCCTATAGAACCGCATTCAAAACACTCTAGGAACATCCCCATACAAACTTGTTTTCGGGAAAAGCTGTCATCTACCATTCCCAAAGCTTTTTGGGCAATAAAATTCTTGAATACTGATCTCAAAATTGCAGGAAAAAAAGAGAATGATGCAGATGAACGAGTTAGACGAGTGGAGAATAGAAGCCTATAAGAACTCAAAACTGTACAAGGAAGCAACAAAGCGACGCCACAACGCTCGGCTCAAGAGAACAAATCAATTTGAAGTAGGAGACTTAGGCCTTTTGTACAATTCAAGGTTTAAACTATTTCTGGGAAAGTTGATGTAATATCCTTAAATCGGGGTCTCTGCATCTTGCTTGTGTTGCATGTGATGAATTGTCTATAATGTTCATTTATCATGTTCTGGGGTCTAGTTATAACCCTAGATTAGGCCTGAGTTAGGGCTAAAAATTTCATTTTAGTACTTAAGGGGAAGGAGCTAGATGAAGTAGGGGTTAAAAGAATTTATTGGAGGTTTGTGACACAAAGAATCAAGTGGAAAAGTGGCAAGGGGGCACCACTTAAGCACCAAGGAGATGATGCCACATGCAGGGAGGGAGTTCCTGTGTTCGAGCAGCAGGAATTGCACTCCTGCTTATTCTTTTTCACGCCACAAGCAAGGAGAGGAGTGCTCGAGTGGGACTCTCTTGAATGGATAGAGAGGAGAAATTTGTGGAGTTTGACTCATTCAAACGAATTTGAACTGATGGAAGCGAGAAAATTTAGGAGTTTGAATTATTTCAAACTCATTTGAAGGAGTTGGTCGAATTGTGGACTTTAGGGGAGGAGTGTTCAGCCGAAATTGGTAAGGTGTGGAGCAAGGGGAACAATCGGTTTTGGGATTCATTTTTGGGTGGTGGCTGAATGTTTATGGTGGTTAGGGGAGTATTTTGGCTAGTGAGGAGAGGGTTCTTTCTTTATCGGTTTTGTGTCAAAGCCGTATCACTTGTGCATTATTTTTGATTAGCCGAAACTTCAATAGCCTTTCTCCTCTTCTCTTTTTAGTTCTCCTTTGTTAGCCCTCTCTTTGCCGGAATCATCTTTGCATTTCTTCTTTTCTTATTCTTGCTCAAAGCCGAAACCAACAACCTCACCCCCCATTCGGCATCTTTTCTTTTCTCTCTCAAAACCCCTTGTGCCGAAAGTTCTTTCAATCTCCCTTTGTCGAATCTTTTCTCCTCTATTGCACTTACCCTTCATCTCAAACACCTTCAAAGCCGAAAGTTTGATTGAGTGTTCTTCTTGGCCGAATACTCTGATCATAAATCCCTCTCCCTTACATTTTCTCTCTTCACCATTCTAAGTGCCGAAACCCACCTCTATCTTGGTTCTCAAAGCCAAATCTAATTCTTCCTTTTGGGGTTGTGGCTGAATCTCTTGGTAAGTAATATCTTTTTTTTTTCTTGACCGATTTATGTAGTGATCGAAACTCACTTCTCTTCCATCCCTTTTTTCCATTTTAGATCTAAGTATTAAAACTCTATTCATGTTCATTTAGGGTGTGCCGATCCTTGGTGAGTAGAGGCCGAATCAGTTGTAAGGTAAGGGTGCGACAACTTCTTGGTTTCGGGATGTATGCCATGACCGAATGGCCCTATGATTCATAATGATGTGTTAAGGTCGATTGTAGGGAGAAGTGTAGTCTAACGCAGTGGATCTACGGGTTTCGATTTCTGATCTAGGTAAGGGTTCAACGTTTAGATTTATTCCTTATTCGTTCAAAAGCTGAAGGCTAATCGTTTGTAGGTATCAGTGTTTGGCCGATTGCAAGGGGAATTCATCGCGTAGCTTCGGGATTTGGTAGAAAACCAAATCGGCATTAAGGTAAAGTACTACCTTCTTGCGACACATTTTCGGGATTTTGTGAGTAAGCCGAATGGCTTCAGATCTAAAGGGTGATGTTGGCCGATTGTAGGTGCAGTGAGGGCATACGTTTCGGGATCTCATAGTATCGCGTAGTTTCGGGATTTCGTATTAGATCTACATATAGTCAGGTGTGTAAACGCTTACACACTTTATTAGTATAATATGTTTATTATGTTACCGTTATAATTATTGAATCAGCGATTTTGCCTTGTATGTTATGAACCTGATAAGGGGTTTGATGAGAGGAGGGGGATGATTTATTTGGACTGTCACCAGTGGTTTTGACCACAAGATGGGTTGGCCCCATCACTTGATTTGTGACTACGGTCACCAGTGGTTTTGACCACATTATTATTATGATTTTTGACTATGTCCCAGTGGTTTCGACCACACTTATGATATTTGTGACTACGGTCACCAGTGGTTTTGACCACATATGGATATTATGACTCGTCCCAGTGGTTTGGTACCACAGTGGGTTTGCCCCACATGATTGATTATGGGATTGTCATCAGTGGTTTTGACCACAAGATGGGTTGGCCCCATCACTTAATTTGTGACTACAGTCACCAGTGGTTTTGACCACACCGATATATGATATTGTGACTACGGTCACCAGTGGTTTTAACCACCAGTGGTTTTGACCACACGGGGTAGTTAAAGGAGATCGGATGGTTAGGTTATGGGTTGCATAATTTGCATGTTTTACTGATGATCTGTGTAGGTGCTTGAACTATCGGGTTGGGGATTTATGCACTGAGTCTTGGTGACTCACCCTTCCCTTACATTTTGCAGATAAGGCATAGATTGCGGATATAGAGCCGAGGAGGACTCGAGGTGGCCATGCATCTTGATTTGGTTTTGACTTTAAACTGCTATTTCAATTTTATTAATTTTTTTGTTAAAATTTGGTTTTGGGTTTTGTAATAAGGCTACTAAGTATTATTTTGGGTTTTATTATTATTTGCTTTTACTTTGGTTATATTATACATATGTTGGATTTATGGACTTGTTAAATTAACCGGTAAAAAATAATGTTTTCAAAACTATACCTCTTTCGGTTTTTAAAACGTTGCCATCGAGAACACAACTTATAAGATGATAACAAAGGTAACTGGAAAGTTTTTAAACTTTAACTTCCAAACAACTTCAAAAGCAAACGGTTTTTAACTCGATTATACGCATCGCGCTCAGTTTTAACAAATATCGTATGTTTTCTAAAACTTGTAACAACAAGTAGATTTTCAAGCATGGGTTTTAAAGCAACCATCACGCGATTTCAATATCATCTTAAACAAGGATTTCTAAACTTTTAAACTATAAAAGGGGTTTTCTAAGAAAAATTATCCGACAACCTTGTGTTTCAAAATGTTTTTACTCCGTAACATGCTAGATTCAGTCGTGGTGTGTTGACCGGGTTTGGGGTGTTACAGTTGTGGTATCAGAGCCAGTTTCAACAGCTTGGCTGTGGGTCGAGGCCCAAAAATGTTTTAAAAAGAATTATAAAAGGCTTTTATGGGAAAAGTATAGTGATGGAAAGCATGGCACCGAGTCTCCGGCACCAATCCGCCCAGGTAAGTACCCCAAACTATTGCTTGTTGATTATATGATTATGATGATAGCCTGATTGAATAGTAGTAGGAACTACTCTAGAGACTGGAACTATAGGATGGATGTACTCGTGAAACAATCCTTTACTAAAACTTTTCATAAAACTGTGCTTTAATAGATAGTGGAATAAAAGTCTAACGCATAAAACTTTTAATCAGCTCGAATATATCGGTAGACATGAGTTCACGTGGACGTGGACGTAACACTCGTGGACGAGGTAGGGGTAGGATGACAGTTTTGGAACCAGTAGGGTCCGAACATGGTTCAGAAAATAAAGTACCACTGCCGCCAGCTGTGGGCGCGGAATATCAGGATCAGACGGATGGTAATGACGCAGTGTCACGGTCGTCTTCTTCGGGTACTAGAGAGAGGTTCGAGTCACGCGGAGTTGGAACTAGAGCTCGAAAATCTGTGACCGAGCGACTCAAGGCTAATGGTGCAGAGGTATTTAAAGGTGTATCTGGTGTGGTACCTAGTACAGCAGAATATTGGTTGGAGGCGACGGAACGCATCATGGACAACCTGGATTTTTCAGCTGAGGCAAAGCTGAAGGGGATTGTATCTCTGCTCTGGGATGAGTCATACTAGTGGTGGCTCACGGTTAGGGACGGAACGATAGCAGAGAATATCACTTGGGAATTGTTTAGAGCAGCTTATCAGAGGAAATACATAGGGGCTAGCTACATTGATGCGCAGCGCAGGGCATTTTTGAACTTGGTCCAGGGTAATAAGACTGTAGCGGAATATGAGGTGGAATTCCTTCGGCTGAGTCGCTATGCACGTGGTATTATGGGCACTGAGCATGAGCGTTGTGTCAGATTTAAGGATGGGCTGAGAGACGAGCTGCGGATAACAATTGCCCATAGCAGGAACGAGAGTTTGCCATTTTAGTTGAGAAAGCCAAGGTTGCTGAGGGGGTAAAACAGTCTGTAAGGCGGAACCAGGATAGGAGTTGGAATAAAAGGAGTTCTGGATCATCTATGTTTGCCGGAAATCAGCAGAAAAGGGTTAGATATAGTGGGCCGAATCAAGCTACTAGGCCTACTGCTGCTAGTACTCAATGGCCGCCACGGTGTGCTCGATATGGAAAGTCTCACACGTGAGAATGTTGGACTGGTAACAGGGGATGCTTTGAGTGTGGATCGATGGGGCATCGAGTTAAGGATTGTCCACAGAGCTCAGCTAGGCTGTAGTCTGAGGATCAGAATCTTGCATAGTTTAGGAGGGATAATCAGTAGCCATAGAGGGGCCGTGGTTCAGTCAGGGGAGGTAATGGCTCTGGTAGAAGCCGTGGAGCACTGGGCAGAGGTGCAGGTGGTACAGAGGCGAGACAGCCTCGGTTGGTCTATGCAACGAGGCGTCGAGAGGAGGGCGACGCACCGAACGTCATAACCGGTACGTTCTTAATTTTTGGAGTACCTTATAATGCTTTAATTGATGTTGGTTCGACGCACTCATATGTTGCTAGTAGCATAGTGGGAACCATGAACTTAGACTCTGAGATTACTTCTAGAAAGATGACAGCTATAAGCCCTCTAGGTCACTCTGTAGAAGTAAATAAGCTTTATAGGGATGTACCCTTAGAACTCCAAGGGGTCATGTTTTTGGCTAACTTGATGGAACTGCCGTTTGGGGAGTTCGATCTGATTCTCAGGATGGATTGGCTAGTAAAGTATCAAGCTAGTTTGGATTGCACAACTAAGCACATGGTGTTGAAGACCATGGAAGGTGAGGAGGTGGTGATGATAGGTAATAGGAAAGATTACTTATCCAATGTGGTTCCTGCTCTGAAGGCAGAGAAAATGGTTACGAAAGGTTGTGAGGCATTCATGGTACATGTCTGTGCTTTGGGAGCTAAGGATTCAGCTGTGGAGAATGTCCGAACTGTGAGGGAATTTGCTGATGTATTTCCAGAGGAACTTCCGGGTGTGCCTCCGGACCGTAAAGTTGAATTCGGGATAGATCTATTTCCAGGAACCGCGCCAGTATCTATTGCTCCATATAGGATGGCGCCAAAGGAATTGGTGGAGTTAAAGGCGCAGATTTAGGAATTATTGACAGGGGTTTCACCTGGCCGAGTATATCTCCTTGGGGAGCACCTGTGCTTTTTGTTAAGAAGAAGGATGGTACCATACGGATGTGTATAGACTACCACCAACTGAATAAGTTGACTATAAAGAACAAGTATCCGTTGCCCAGGATAGACGACTTGTTTGATCAACTCAAGGGTATATCGGTTTTCTCTAAGATTGACCTTAGGTCGGGGTACCATCAGCTCAAAGTGAAAGAAGCTGATATTCATAAGACGGCATTTCGTAATCGGTATGGACACTACGAGTTTCTGGTAATGCCTTTCGGTTTGACCAATGCACCGGCAGCATTCATGGACATGATGAATCGAGTGTTTCAGCCGTATCTGGATTGATTTTTTCATAGTGTTTATAGAAGACATTTTGGTGTACTCGAAATCAGAGGAGGAGCATGACGCGCATCTTCGAGTGGTTCTGCAGGTTCTGAGGGAAAAGCAGTTATATGCCAAGTTTAGTAAGTGTGAGTTCTGCTTAAGGAGGTAACTTTCTTGGGTCATGTTGTATCAGCTGAGGGAATTAGGGTGGATCTTCGTAAGATTGAGGCAGTATTGGATTGGAAACCACCCAAGTCGGTTGCAGAGATTCGAAGTTTTCTGGGTTTGGCAAGATACTACAGAAGTTTGTAGAATGGTTTTCTTTGATTGCAGCACCGTTCACTAAGCTGTTGGGAAAAGGGGTTCTGTTTGTGTGGACTAAGAAACAGCAAGAGAGTTTTGACAAGTTGAAGAAGATTTTGACTAAAGCTCCAGTCTTGATTCAGCCTGAGGCAGGAAAGGAATTCACGGTTTATTATGGTGCATCACATACTGGCTTAGGGTGTGTGCTGATGCAAGATAGAAAGGTGATCGCCTATGCGTCTCGGCAGTTGGGGCCTCATGAGGGTAACTATCTGATGCACGACTTGGAATTGGCTGCAGTGGTTTTTGCCTTGAAGATTTGGAGGCATTACTTGTATAGGGAAAAGTCGATAGTTTACATGGATCACAAGAGTCTGAAGTACCTCTTAACTCAGAAAGACTTAAACTTGAGGCAGCGAAGGTGGATCGAGTTGTTGAAGGACTACGACTGCTCGATTGAGTACAATCCGGGTAAGGCTAATGTAGTAGCTGATGCGTTGAGCCGTAAGGTGGTAGCAGACTTGAGAGCGATGTTTGCTCACCTTAGTCTTTATGATGATGGGAGTCTTTTGGTAGAATTGCAAATAAAGCCGTCTTAGATTGATCAGGTTAAGGAGAAATAGCTGACAGATGAGGTTTTGGCTGCTCGGAGGTTACAAGTGCAGAATGGTGAATCTGAGGGTTACAACTTGGATAGTGATGGAGTACTGTGTTTTCAAGGGAAGGTATGTATGCCTAAGGACGTCGAGTTGAGACAGCGGATTCTTAGGAAGCTCATAGCAGCCCATACGCTATGCATCCTAGAGGCAGTAAGATGTATCGTGATTTAAGGGAACAGTTTTGGTGGCCACGCCTTAAGCGGGAAGTGACTGAGTTTGTGGGCAAGTGTCTGACATGCCAGCAAGTTAAAGCTGAGCATCAGATACCGTCAGGACTGTTGCAGCCGGTAAAGATCTCGCAGTGGAAATGGGAAAGGATTACGATGGATTTCGTCAGTGAGCTTCCCCTTACGCCAGTAAGAAGGACTCGATTTGGGTGATAGTGGACCGGTTGACTAAGTCAGCTCATTTCATACCGGTAAGAGTGGATTATTCGCTGCAGAGGTTAGCCAAGTTATATGTGGCAGAGATAGTAAGGTTGCACGGTGTCCCAGTGTCAATTATCTCAGATAGGGATCCCAGGTTCACGTCGTGGTTCTGAAAGGATTTGCATCAGGCATTGGGTACAAAGTTGGGTTTCAGCATGGCTTTTCATCCGTAATCTGACGAACAGTCTGAGAGGAAAATCCAGATTCTAGAGGACATGTTAAGGGGCTGTGTTATGGATTTCAGTGGTAGTTGGGAGGAGTATCTTCCATTTTCAGAGTTCGCTTATAACAATAGTTATCAAGCGAGTATTCAGATGGCGCCATATATGGCACTTTATGGACGGAAATGTCGTACTCTGACATGTTGGACAGAATTGGGTGAACAGCAGATGTTGGGTTCGGAGTTGCAGAGGATAAGGTTAAGGTGATTCGGGCTCGTCTTAAGGAAGCGTCGAACTGGCAGAAGTCTTACGCTGATCTTAAGCGCAGGGACATTGAGTATACAGTGGGTGATAAGGTCTTTCTGAAGGTATCGCCATGGAAGAATGTGTTGAGATTTAGGCGAAAAGGCAAGCTTAGCCCTAGGTTTATCAGACCGTATACGGTAGTGAAGCGAGTGGGACCGGTAGCGTACCAGCTTGAGTTACCAGTAGAGTTGAGTCAGATTCACGACGTCTTTCATGTTTCAATGCTTAGGCGATATCGATCAGATCCGTCGCATGTTGTACCAGTTGAAGAGATAGAGGTGAGTCCTGATTTGTCTTTTGAGGAGGAGCCGATACATATTTTGGATTGGGATGTCAAAGTTCAACGTAGGAAGTCAGTACCCCTGGTGAAGGTATTATGGCTGAACCATGGCACGGAGGAGGCCACGTGGGAACCAGAGGATGTGACGTGAAAGCAATACCCTCAACTCTTCTGACCATGTAACTTCAATGCCGAAATTATTTTTAAGGGGGTAGAACTGTAATATCCTTAAATCGGGGTCTCTGCATCTTGCTTGTGTTGCATGTGATGAATTGTCTATAATGTTCATTTATCATGTTATGGGGTCTAGTTATAACCCTGGATTAGGCCTGAGTTAGGGCTAAAAATTTCATTTTAGTACGTAAGGGGAAGGAGCTAGATGAAGTAGGGGTTAAAAGAATTTATTAGAGGTTTGTGACACAAAGAATCAAGTGGAAAAGTGGCAAGGAGGCGCCACTTAAGCAACAAGGAGATGATGCCACATGTAGGGAGGGAGTGCCTGTGTTCGAGCAGTAGGAATTGCACTCCTGCTTATTATTTTTCACGCCACAAGCAAGGAGAGGAGTGCTCAGGTGGGACTCTCTCGAATGGATGGAGAGGAGAAATTTGTGGAGTTTGACTCGTTCAAATAAATTTGAACTGATGGAAGGGAGAAAATTTAGGAGTTTGAATTATTTCAAACTCATTTGAAGGAGTTGGCCGAATTGTGGACTTTAGGGGAGGACTGTTCAGCAGAAATTGGTAAGGTGTGGAGTAAAGGGAACAATCGGTTTTGGGATTCATTTTTGGGTAGTGGCTGAATGTTTATGGTGGTTAGGGGAGTATTTCAGCTAGTGAGGAGAGGGTTCTTTCTTTGTCGGTTTAGTGCCAAAGCCATATCACTTGTGCATTATTTTTGAATAGCCAAAACCTCAATAGCCATTCTCCACTTCTCTTTTTGGTTCACCCTTGTTAGTCCTCTCTTTGCCGAAATCATCATGGCACTTCTTCTTTTCTTATTCTTGCAAAAAGCCGAAACCATCAACCTCACCCCCCATTCAGCATCTTTTCTTTTCTCTCTCAAAACCCCTTGTGCCGAAAGTTCTTTCAATCTCCCATTGCTGAATCTTTTCTCCTCCATTGCACTTACCCTTCATCTCAAACACCTTCAAAACTGAAAGTTTGATTGAGTGTTCTTCTTGGCCGAATACTCTGATCATAAATCCCTCTCCCTTGCGTTTTCTCTCTTCACCATTCTAAGTGCCGAAACCCACCTCTATCTTGGTTCTTAAAGCCGAATCTAATTCTTCCTTTTGGGGTTGTGGCCGAATCTCTTGGTAAGTAATATCTTTTTCTTTTATTGACCGATTTGTGTAGTGACCGAAACTCACTTCTCTTCCATCCCTTTTTCCATTTTAGATCTAAGTATTAAAACTCTATTCATGTTCATTTAGGGTGTGCCGATCCTTGGTGAGTAGAGGCCGAATCAGTTGTAAGGTAAGGGTGCGACAACTTCTTGGTTTCAGGATGTATGCCATGGCCGAATGGCCCTATGATTCATAATGATGTGTTAAGGCCGATTGTAGGGAGAAGTGCAGTCGAACGCAGTGGATCTATGGGTTTCGATTTTCGATCTAGGTAAGGGTTCAACGTTTAGATTTATTCCTTATTCGTTCAAAAGCCGAAGGCTAATCGTTTGTAGGTATCAGTGTTTGGCCGATTGCAAGGGGAATTCACCGTGTAGCTACGGGATTTGGTAGGAAACCAAATCGGCATTAAGGTAAAGTACTACCTTCTTGCGACAAATTTTTGGGATTTTGTGAGTAAGCCGAATGGCTTCAGATCTAAAGGGTGATGTTGGCCGATTGTAGGTGCAGTGAGGGCATACGTTTCGGGATCTCGTAGTATCACGTAGTTTCAGGATTTCGCATTAGATCTACATATAGTCAGGTGTGTAAATGCTTACACACTTTATTAGCATAATATGTTTATTTTGTTACCGTTATAACTATTGAATCAGTGATTTTGCCTTGTGGGCATGAGCATGGACTCCGGGTAAGTCCCCTGTTATGTGGTTTTGATATAAATCACCATGGTACTGTTAAATGCTATGTTATATATTATTTGCATGATCATTCGATACTATGACACGTATGTTATGAACATGATAAGGGGTTTGATGAGAGGAGGGGGATGATTTATTTGGACTGTCACCAGTGGTTTTAACCACACGTATGATATTTGTGACTACGGTCACCAGTGGTTTTGACCACATATGGATATTGTGACTCATCCCAGTGGTTTGGTACCACAGTGGGTTGGCCCCACATGATTGATTATGGGATTGTCATCAGTGGTTTTGACCACAAGATGGGTTGGCCCCATCACTTGATTTGTGACTACGGTCACCAGTGGTTTTGACCACACCGATATATGATATTGTGACTACGGTCACTAGTGGTTTTGACCACTAATGGTTTTGACCACACGGGGTAGTTAAAGGAGATCGGATGGTTAGGTTATGGGTTGCATAATTTGCATGTTTTACTGATGATCTGTGTAGGTGCTTGAACTATCGGGTTGGGGATTTATGCACTTAGTCTTGGTGACTCACCCCTTCCCTTACATTTTGCAGATGAGGCATAGATTGCGGATATAGAGCCGAGGAGGACTCGAGGTGGCCATGCATCTTGATTTGGTTTTGACTTTAAACTGCTATTTCGATTTTAATAATTTTTTTGTTAAAATTTGGTTTTGGGTTTTGTAATAAGGCCGCTAAGTATTATTTTGGGTTTTATTATTATTTGCTTTTACTTTGGTTATATTATACATATGTTGGATTTATGGACTTGTTAAATTAACCGGTAAAAAGCAATGTTTTCAAAACTATACCTCTTTCGGTTTTTAGAACATTGCCATCGGGAACACAACTTATAAGATGATAACAAAGGTAACTGGAATGTTTTTAAACTTTAACTTCCAAACAACTTCAAAAGCAAACGGTTTTTAACTCGATTATACGCATCGCGCTCAGTTTTAACAAGTATCGTATGTTTTCTAAAACTTGTAACAACAAGTAGATTTTCAAGCATGGGTTTTAAAGAAACCATCACGTGATTTCAATATCATCTTAAACAAGGATTTCTAAACTTTTAAACTATAAAAGGGGTTTTCTAAGAAAAATTATCCGACAACCTTATGTTTCAAAATGTTTTCACTCCGTAACATGCCAGATTCGGTCGTGGTGTGTTGACTGGGTTTGGGGTGTTACAGTTGAAATCAAGATGGTCAGGTCCATTTATGATCAAAACAATATTTCCATATGGCACTATCGAGGTAACTCATCCCATTAAAGGCACATTCAAGGTAAATGGCCACCGACTTAAAATTTATAATGGTACATATTTTGGAAGTATGAGAGAAGAGCTTATGCTCCATGAGCCATCCTTTAGAAACGAAAACAGGGAGAGTCTAGCTTAAGACTATAAACAAGCGCTTCTCGGGAGGCAACCCGAGCACTAACATACTAACATAGTTTTTATAACACTACACTAAACTAGTCTAAACAGGAAAAATGCCGGATTTATAACACGGCCTTGAACACGGGCGTGTCAATGGCCGTGTACAAACAGGGGGCGATCCACGGGCGTGCCAAGAGCCGTGCCCAAAAACAGAAAAATGTCGATAGATAACACGGGCTGTGATACTAGAACACGCCCGTGCCTTCAAACCATGCGAAGCTACTAACTTCCACTCCACGGGCAGACCACGCCCGTTCCTTCAAACCGTGTGAAGCTACTGACTTGTCGAACATGGTTAAGACACGCCCGTGGAACCTCACCGTGCCCATAGTTTTGCTTTATCAAGCACAGGCATGCTATATAGACACACGGGCGTGCCACTAAACCTAAACGCGCCCAAACCTGAAAAATGCAAAAAACACAAGTGATTTCAAATTGACACGGCTGTGTCAACAGACTGTGCCCCCTCCTCTATAAATACAATCTAACCGTCATCTTCCCCAAAAATAAACCCTAAATTAGATTTCAACTCCCTTCCTCCCAAAACTGGCCAAACACTCACCCCCTCCCATCAAAACCACCTATCCTCACATTTTTCTTCCAAAAATAAACCAAAACCTTCTGCACGGCCGCACCACAGCCGTGCTACCAAGCTCCACGCCCACACCACAGCCGTGTTCGCACTACAGTAGCCCACGCCACCGCCGTGCTCTGCCCGTGCCGATCATCCTCTCGACTCTTGGTTTCAGTTTCTTAACAAAATCTATTGATGACATTTGTATTTATGTTCATACTTTGTTAGAATTTAGAAGCATGATTTATTTAGGTCCCTATAATCTTTGATTGCAAATTTATTTTTCATTCTATTTAGAATTAGCCCTGATTTTTAGTTAGTGAAAATGCTCACAACATTCATGACTAAATTGCTAAATTGCTTTTGGTTGTTGAAAGATTCCATCCGTAGACAATAAATCTACCATTTTTTTTTTTTGATATCAAATGCAATTGATATGAGATAAATTGGTCATTGTTCCTGTTATTTTCTAATGACTTTTCAGGTACCATGTCATCGTCACGAGTAAAACGATCCGTCCCAAGTAAGAAAAGAAAGGGGCCTGGGTCATCATCTGCAAGCGCCTCCACTGAAACTCGACACCCATTTCTCCGATTTCCCCAAGCAACACAAGATAAAAAATATAAAGCAATCCGGGGAAGACCCATAAGCACCGGTCGACGCATCGACTGGAATGCAGTGCGACAAGTTGGACTCGAAATTGACATTAAAGCACTTATCTCAACAGAACCGTGGGAGAACTTCTTCAAAATCGAAGAACCCACGTATATGGAGCTTACGTTAGAGTTCTGTACCACCTTCATTTTGCAAGTAGTAACGACTCAGTTCGACGACCCAGGTGCTATTCAATTTCGCCTAGGAGGCTCAGTGCATGGATTAAGTGTACCACAATTCGGCACGGCTCTCGGATTTTACACACCGGAGTTCATAACAGAACATCCAATCGCTAAATTAAACCGTGAGCTCCACCGCACTCCGATCGAATGTTGGCACGCCTTACACCCCACTACAATAGACTACGACCCCAGTCGCTCTAAGGCGATGGCACTACACCCCGCCCTAAGGTACATTCATGCTATTTTTGTACAAACTATCACAGGTTGCAAAGAAAGCACGGGCGTTGTAAACAAGCATGACGTCTACTTCCTATCTTGCTTGTCTGAAGGACATGTCTTCGATTTAGCATATTTTATTGCATGCGCGATTCAACACCAGATAGAGTAACATAGGAAGGGAATCTTGTCAATGGGGCCATACATTACGAGGATAGCTCAACACTTCAACCTCCTCAACTCTGACGAGTAGATCACCTCTCTCACACTGATGGGCAACATGGTTCCTCAAGGCATCCAAACCATGCTCCATATCAGGATGATAAAACAACGACGGGGGATCGATCCTCTGCAGTACAAACTAAAAACACCAATCAACGAGGAAGAGGATGAGGACATTCCTGATGATGTCCCACCACCATCAGAGGAGGCAACGAATCCTAGCCAGCATCCATACCGAGCGGCAACATCATTCGCAGACATCTCTGCTTGACTTGATCGATTCGAGATGCATTTTGCTGAAAACGCTCGACGTTTTGATGGATTAGAGGCGATGCTCCAACAAATATGCCAGCACCTCCAGATTTCACCATCAGCACCACCACCGGCTCCAACCAACAACGAGGATTTCTGAGTCCTTTTAATTTGTTTTCCTTAAATTTATTTTAAGACTTTATCTTATTTTATATTGTCTAATTTGAACTTTTAGTACGAATTTTTATCATTGGCTATTCAATTATTCAAAGCATCCCTAACAACATATCCTTCACAAAAAAAAAAAAACATTAGTAACAATTGACTTTGCAGAATAAATCATATATTCCACCTATACAAAAGCCCAATTAAGGCGAAATGCAAAAAGTCACCTGATGCCACACACTGTCCACATCCTCAAGAATCTCATCAAAAAATTTAGGGAGTACTTCTTTCCTCTTCTCTTTTGATTTATCCCTTAAATGTTATTATCTATGTTTGTACATTGAGGGCAATGTACATCTTAAGTGGGGGGTGAATAACTATTTTGAGAAAATACCAAACTTTATGCATTGTTCTCAAACCCTGAGGATAAAAATGCCTAACTTTTTGCATGATTCTCAAATCCCTGAATTTAGTCTTGTTTTAAAGTAGTTTTCTCATATCACTAATTAAGATGAAATTTCTGATGATTTGTGATTTTTATTAATATGATTTTGAATAAGTCATAGTTAATTATACATTGATGATTGAAATTAAAGAATACTAGGGAATCAAACATGATAAGTCTAATTTTCTAAAAATTAAAATTTTAGGTTGTCAACCGGAATTTGAATGTTATTTTGAAATTTGAGATTTACAAGGTTGATGTCAAAAACACCCATAATTTTTGTGAGATTTTGAGCCTTATAAAGCATACATTCTTTTTCATGCTCACTTCTTGATTATGAGTGCGTCAACTATGAACTGTAATTCTAGAACTTGCCTTGATTATACATGTCAAGACCACAGTTATGATTTGATATACCGACATGATAAAGGCACATAGGTTTTAACCCACTTACTCCACTAAAAAGCCTACCCTTATAATTAACCCTTAGTGAAACCCGTTGAGCCTAACAACCTTTTTATTGACTCACCTACTGATATTAACCAAAAACCCCTTTGTATTTGTTATCACCCTTTCTGTTGACTACCCCTTAATCGAGATTTGATTTGCCCAGTTACATAAGTATATTATTCTGATAGTTAAAATTATCTTGTATTCTTTTTAGTTTGTTCTTAAAAAAAAAATCAAAGTTTATTCAGTAATTAGTTTTATGAAAAGTGAGCTTACACAATCAATGACTATTTTCAAAAGAAAAGCTCGTATTAGCAGGATTATTATTTTCAGTTTATGTAATTCTTATCTTAGAAATTTTTAGGTAGGTAACTTATCAACTCAATCTCGATTCTAGCCTTCTAATTCAGCCTTTATCCACACCTTTAACCCTAGCCCCGTTACAACCCTAACAAAGACCTTTTAATCTGTTTATCATTTCATTTTACAGTGGTGGAGATTTAATTTTCAAGCAAGCCTATGGGATTAACTTTTCAGGTTCGACTTATGAGTGCTTAATTTTGACCCTTAAAACACTTTTCGAGTGATTTGAGTGAATCTTTTGTGAGGATGTCAATCCTTGTAAGTTTTGAATTAAAGGTAATTATTTAGATGAATGGAA
The DNA here is from genome assembly GCA_025503065.1 of Gossypium bickii. Classification (NCBI taxonomy): domain Eukaryota; kingdom Viridiplantae; phylum Streptophyta; class Magnoliopsida; order Malvales; family Malvaceae; genus Gossypium; species Gossypium bickii. The sequence goes on along the minus strand of CP106714.1, from coordinate 23,872,636 downwards.
ACACATGTGTTTTCGTGCTACAAATATATGACTTATCTTGTTTGAATCATTAGGAATCTTTGAGTTAAATTATCCATGTATAAATTATCTATGAACTAGGATAAGGCATTGTTGATAGGAATTATGAATCATGGAAGGTTCGTTTTAATTTTCAGTTGAGAATTTTTCTTGAGGACAAACAAAAGCTTAAGTGTGGGGGTATTTGATAAACCGTAAAAGTAACATATTTTAAGCCCACTTTTAATATGCTTTTGGATGATTTATCCCTTGATTTATATAAAAAGGTGCTTGTAATCCTTTCTTTTCATGTTTTATACCCAGGAAAGCACACGAGGATGAAAAGAACACAAAAAGGGCCCAAAACGTAGTAAATGGGCCATATCATGAATTCGACATGGCCTGGTCCGGAGACCACACGGTCGTGCCACGCCAAACATCTAGAACACAGCCTCTCCCCCGATTCACACGGTCGTGCCTCAAGTTAGAAATCTGAACACGGCCTGGAGTCGATCCACACGGGCATGCTACATGGACGTGCCTCTATTGTCAGAATGAGCAATTTCAGTCAGAAAAGGATACTTGGGGAGAAAGAATCACATACCAAGGGCCTATATATATCCCCTAAGTACCACCTTTGAAAAGGCGTCAAAGCTAGGCCAAGGACCCAAGCTGAGAAGGTCAGAGTTAGGGAATAACGTGAAGATAGCCAGTTGATCCATCCCAAGAAGCCGGAATTATCCTCAAGACAGCGAAATTCTCCTTCCATTCCTTCAGGGGGTTTTAGGATTTTCTTAGGGTTTTAGGAATTATACTCAAGACGGCGAAATTCATTATGAACTAAACCCCTCAGATACCTGAAGGGGATGAAACCTAGATGAATCTTCTTATTTGATTTTTAAGTTATATGATAATTGCTTATTTGTTCTTAATTATGTTGCTTAATCCAAATCTAATGTGCTTAGGTGGAGGAGGAATAGACCCTACCTAAGAGTAGATCTAACATAATTAAGCGGAGTTGATCGAATGCTTAGAGATAGGGTTATGAGATTTTGCCAATTAGGGTGAAACCTAATATGGGAGTCCATTGATCGATTTACTGCTATCCTAGGGGGTTATTATAAGCGAACGAGAGTTCCACTAATTAACCTAGGGTTAGACATTATTCGCCTCAAGAGAGGGTTTAATATAGGTTAAGGAGTCTTACGGATCAAGTTAAGTAAAAGAAATCATATAATTTAGGGTTAAATAACAAGTGAAGTCTAGGTGGATTCTTCCTAAGGGTATCATCGTAATCAATTGAGTTTTCCTTCAAAGTTATTTTCCTATTCGTCCTTTTTGTCTTTGTGTCCTTAGTTTAGTCTTCGTCAAAAGCAGTTCACTCTAATTTTAAGGCTAAATAATAAAAAGAAAGTTAGTATTAGTATTTTTAGTTCCTTTGGGTTCGATATCCGGTCTTGCCTAAGCTATACTACTGTTCGATAGGTACACTTGCCTTTAATCGTTGTCAGAGTTAGTTTTCAGGTTTTGATCATTCTTTTATAAGTTTTAAAACTCTGATTTACAGCGATCAGCACGTATAAGAACTTGGTTATTTTTTGTTATGTCATGTTTGTTAACCAATGTGTAGCTATTAATGTCATTAAATTCATTTTTAAAATGGTCATTGAAAATTGGCCAATACTTGACAAGTTTATATATATATTCAATGATGATGAAGATAATGAAGTGCATGGTTGTGTGGATGTCTTGATTTTGGGTTCTTAGAAGTGCCTTATGATCATGATGTATATTGAATTGAATTAGTATAAGTGTGGTTGCTTTGTAGGGTGGCAATTAGCTTGGTAGATAGCCTTACAATTGTCCACATGGGTAGACACACGGGTGTGTGTCTAGGCCGTGTGTGACACACTGTCAGCCCCATGGGCGTGTTGATAGGCCTTGTGTCCCCATGCATGCTAGGTTGGCAAGTCAAAAAACCTAATAGTAAACACACGGGCTGAGACACAGTTGTACGTCTCAACCGTGTGGGAGACACGAGCATGTGCCCAGGTCGTGTGAAGTCTACACCTAAAATTAGGAATTTAATTCGCCACACGATCTAAAGACACAGGCATGTGCCTTGCCCGTGTGACCTAAATAGGATGATGACGTCATAAACAGAATGTCAAGGTTTTCACACTCGGGTGAAGACACGGGCGTGTCATGGCCGTGTGAGGGACACGGGCGTGTGTCGGGCCGTGTGATAACCCCTGTAGGTTCCGAAATGGAAAATAAAATCCACACGAACTAGGGACATGGGCGTGTGTGATTACACAGCCTGCCCACACGGGCGTGTCCTTCATCACACGGGCATGTCAAAATTTTCCAAGTGTTCAAAAGTTTCCATTTTTGTGCCGAATCATTTCGTGTGCAAGTTTGGGGTCTTATAAACCTATAATAAGGACATTAAGGTCTAGAATGAAAAGATTTAAATTTTGAAATGACATTTTATGGATCGATGTTGTAAGATTGAGTAGGTTAAGTACGGTAATAACTCGTACCTGGTTCAGGTGTCAAACATAGGTAAGGGGTGTTACATTTAGTGGTATCAGAGCTACGATTTAGTCAATTCTCAGACTAACATAGTGTAAGTATGAGTCTAGATATATATGCCATACGTATGGGTATTTACATAATGATAGTGTGACGACTCCTGACGTATTAAATTGTGTTTTTATAAAGTAAATAGATCTCGACCGAGCTGCGACGGATGATGCTGCAAGTAATGCGTCGGCTCCTGTGCAAGGGACCGCGCCAGTAGAAAGTAGACCCGAGGCTTTGGGTCTGGGAGAAGAGGCTCAAGAAGCTTTTCTCCATATGATGAGCAATTGGTACACAGAATTTGTTCGAGTAAATCCTAATGCTCAACCCCCTCCACCCCCACCTATTCCTCAGCCTACCCCTGTAGCTCCCCAAGTGGTAGAGGTACTAAGAAGAGAAAAGCCTCCGTTTGATAGAATCCAGAAGCAAGAAGATGAGGAATTTCAAGCTAGTAAAGATGTTGATCCGGAGAGGGCAAAATTCTAGCTTGAGAATACCATCAGGGTATTCGATAAGTTGTATTGCACACCTGAAGAGTGCATGAAATGTGTGGTATCTCTCTTGAGAGATTCGGCTTATCAGTGTTGGAACACCCTTGTGTCGGTTGTACCAAGGGAGAAAGTTAACTGGGAATTCTTCCAAGAAGAATTCCGGAAGAAGTATATTAGTCAAAGGTTCATTGGCCAGAAAAGAAAGGAATTCTTGAAGCTAAAGCAAGGTCGAATGACGATGACCGAATATGAGCGTGAGTTCGTAAAACTTAGTAAATACGCTCGGGAGTGCGTATCGATAGAAGCCATTATGTGCAAAAGGTTCGAGGATGGGTTAAATAAGGATGCCTGGTTATTTGTAGGTGTTCTAGAACTAAAGGAGTTTGTTGTGTTAGTGGATAGATCTTGTAAGGCCGAAGAACTGGTCAAAGAGAAAAGAAGAACTGAAATCGAGTCTCGTGACGCGAGGAAGAGACAGTTGGGCATATCATTTCAATCCTCATCCAAGAAATCAAGAGAGTTTACTACTCAATCGGACACTCCGGCTGGGTTTCCAAATAGAAGTAAGGGTAAATAGTACTAGGGATCTAAAGCTCAGACCACTACGGTTGCTACTGTTGGCAACGCTCGACCAAGTAGACCGGAATGTTCACAGTGTGACAGACGTCATCCTGGGGAGTGTTGAGCAAACAAGAAAGCTTGTTTCAAGTGTGGATCCCTAGACCATTTTATCAGAGATTGCCCGAGGTGGGTGAGAAAGAGAAACCTTAGAATGCAAGACCTAGAAGTACTGCTAAAGGAAGGCCACAGAGAAAATCGGGAAATGAAATGAGTAGTAAGAATACATCTAGAGAGCAGACTACGAGATCTAAGGGTATAGCACCGGGAGAACATATGCCATTCGCGCTCGTGAAGAGGCGTGATCATGGGTACATTTTCTCTCTATGATACTCATGTTATAGCTTTAATTGATCCGGGATCTACCCACTCGTATATTTGCATGAAATTAGTCTCTAGTATGAACGTACTTGTAGAGTCTACCAAATTTGTGATAAGAGTGTCAAATCCCCTAAGCAAATGTGTGTTAGTTGATAGAGTATGCAAAGATTATCCTTTGATGATTAGAGGTCATTACTTTCTGGCTAATCTCATGTTATTTCCGTTTGATGAATTCGATGTCATCCTTGGAATGGATTGGTTAACTACTCATGATGTGATAGTGAATTATGGAAGGAAATTTATTGAGTTAAAATGTGAAAATGGGGATATTCTTCGTGTTGAATCAGATGATCAGGACAAGTTACCTGTAATGATTTCCCAAATGTCTGCTCGGAAATAAGTAAGAAAGGGGTATGAAGCTTACCTTGCCTTTGTGATGAATGCTAGAGAGACTGAGTTAAAAATTGAATCAGTGCCATAGTATGTGAGTATCCAAATGTTTTCCCAGACGAATTGTCAGGGTTACCTCCAGTTAGAGAGATTAAATTTGGGATTGAGTTAGCTCCTGGTACTTCCCCCATTTCAATTACACCATACAGAATGGCTCCAACCGAGTTAAAAGAACTGAAGGCACAATTGCAAGAGTTTACGGACAACGGCTTTGTAAGACCGAGTTATTCTCCGTGGGGTGCTTCCGTTTTATTTGTGAAAAAGAAATATGGTTCCATGAGGTTATGTATAGATTATCAGCAACTCAATAAAGTAACCGTGAAGAACAAATACCCGTTGCCAAGAATCGATGATTTTTTTAATCAATTGAAGGGAGCCACAGTGTTTTCCAAGATAGACTTGAGGTCTGGATATTAACAGTTGAGAGTCTAGGACTCGGATGTGCCGAAAACCGCATTTCGGACAATGTATCGTCACTATGAATTTTTGGTCATGCCTTTCAGTTTAACAAATGCCCCTGCAGCTTTCATGGATTTGATGAATCGCATCTTTCGGCCATATTTGAATAAATTTGTAGTCTTTATCGTTGATATATTGATATACTATTGGGATGAGAACGAGCATGCTAAACATTTGAGAACGGTTCTGCAAATTTTGAGAGATAAACAATTATATGCCAAGTTTAGCAAAAGTGAATTTTGTCTTAAGGAGATTGGATTTTTGGGGCACATTGTCTCGGGTGACGATATTCGAGTTGACCCAAGTAAGATCTCAGCAATTGTGGATTGGAAACCACCAAGGAACGTAACCGAGGTTAGGAGTTTTCTGGGCCTAGCTTGCTACTATAGACGATTTGTCAAGGGATTTTCCATGATAGCTACTCTAATGACAAGGCTATTGCAAAAAGATATGAAGTTTGAGTGCACAGAAAAGTGCCAACAGAGTTTTAAGAGATTGAAGGCATTGTTGATTGAGGCTCCAGTTTTAGTACAACCTGAGTCGGGAAAGGAATTCGTAGTCTTCAGCGATGCATCCTTGAATGGATTGGGTGTGTACTCATGCAAGAGGGCAAGGTGATAGCATATGCCTCTAGACAATTAAAGTCTCACGAGAAGAATTACCTGATCCACGATTTGGAGTTAGCCGTGTAACACCCCTTACCCGTGTTCGAAGTAGTAACCGGGATTAAGGCATTACCTAACCTATCTCGCTTAAACCTATCACTGTGGGCTATAGAATTTCATTCAACCCATCTTCTTGCTTATTCTCGGCCTACGAGGCCCTAAACATACCTCTAAAAGGTTTTAGTATTAAACCGAAAACTTTTACGAATCTTGGAAAACTTTTCATCAAAACAGGGGCCACACGCCCGTGTTGATCTAGGGACACGCCCGTGTGCCCCTAAGACATACCCGTGTCTTCCACCCGTGGTCGACACTAACAAATTTCACACGGTCGAATACACGCCCATGTCCTTGGCCCGTATCCCTCACACAGCCTTGAAACACCCGTGTCTTAGCCCGTGTGCCAAAACCTTGGCGTTCTGACTATGATGTCATCACTTCCCTATGGCCACATGGCCAAGGCACACGCCCATGTCCTTAAACCGTGTGTCGAATTAAATTCCACAATTAATGTGCAGACTTCACACGGCTTGGGCACACGCCCATGTCCTAGGCCGTGCCTCTCACACGGCTGAGACACACGGCTGTGTCTCTGGCAGTGTGTTTACTACAAGGCTTACTGACTTGAAATTCTAGCATGCAAGGGGACACACGGTTGATCAACACGCCCATAGGGCTGGCCGTGTGTCACACACAGCCTAGACACACACCCTACATTTCATACATACATACTCTATCTCAAAACAACACAACTAGTAACCCAAAGGCACATCCAATAACTCAATTAGATGGCTATCTGCCAAGCCCTCTGCCACCCTACATTTCACACAGACATACTCTATCTCAAAACAACACAATTAGTAACCCAAAGGCACATCCAAGAGCTCAATCTAAAACATTCATACAAGCATAAACTTCATAATTCCATTATCATTGAATACATAAAGTATCAAGTATTGGCCAAATTCTAAATGACCATTACAAAATGATTTTGATACGTTCATAGCCAACACTTTGGCTAACAATTACAACCTAACAAAATACTCAAGTCCTATACATGTCATACTCAGAATAAGTCTAAATTATTATACCAAAGTGATGTCGAAAGTGTGATTTCTGAACTCCGATGATCTACGTTCCTCGAGTTATCTTGGCAATACTATAAGGAAAAAGGGCAATGAAAGGGGTAAGCATAAAGCTTAGTAAGTTTGCATGGAAATAGATAGCAACAATGAGCTCATAATATAATCCATCCATGGCATTAATTAACCATATACAAATCATAGGCTTCTTGCCGTACTTACTCGTACTTGCCCTTATTTAGCACATACCGTGCCACATATCGTAATCGTTTCTTCGTGACTCATTCACGAGTATCTATGTTCACTCATTCACATGACTTTAGTACAAATCTCATTTCTACTTCGAACTCATCTAATTATCCCATTAATCACTAGGGACAATCAAAGATGCATATTCGTCGTCATTAATGTAGGTACGAAGCTAATGCCACATCCCCGAGGTGGTCTTACATGGAGTCACTTATAAATGCCAATGCCATATCCCGGATATGGTCTTATATGGACTTTCACATCAAGTATCAATGCCATATCTCGGATAGGGTCTTATACAATTTTCATATTCATTACCGAAGCCATATCCCGTACATGGTCCTATACGGGATCTCAACTCGATACTATGGCCATGCCCCGGACATGGTTTTGTACGGGACCTTATCCATTTCATATCTCGATGATAGCAATTTCATATTCATTATAGTCCTTCAAGGACTTCAACATCTTATACAACATTAATTACTCAATTTAGTAGAGTATCATACATCAACATAATACCAAGCATTCTCAAACATGCTAACATAAATGTTGAATCTATCACATACAAACTTACCTCGATTTCAAAATGAACTAGCTCGACTGTCCAGTCCGAGACTTTGTTCTTTCCCCAATCGAGGCAGATTCTCGGTTCTTCTTGCTCTATAATAGCAGTTTAGCTTATTTTAGTTCTCACATCAATAAAAGCAATTTAATAATCATGCTTTGGAAAAATTACTATTTTGCCCCTAGACTTTGGCAAGATGACCATTTTGCCCCTAGGCTCAGAAATAAATTCTAATCATATTTCTACCTTCAACAAGCCTAGGTAAACATTTTATACTCTTATGGCTACATCAAAAATCAACATTTCACATATTTACTAAAAGTTTATAACCTTTTCATCAAGGTCCTTTTTGGTGTTTTCATGACAACACCTTTCATAAAAATTGTTCATCTATCAACTAAGACTCAATTTCTTCCATAAAAATCCAGCAAATAACAATGAAAGCTCTCATGGAAAAACTCTAAACTTTTCACCATATTGCACATTAGTCCACTCATTTGAAAGCTTAAGCTTTAGGGGTCTTAAAAGTACAACTATCTTCAAGAAAAGATCACTAGAACACTTACTTGTAAAGAGATGAGTGTGCTGAAATTTTTGAAGCTTTCTACCCTCTATTTGCTGCTAATTTTCGGTGGAAGAGTGAAGAAGAAAAGATGATATCTTTTCTTTCCTTATTCTAATATTAAACTAGTCAAATTGCTCACCAACCATCACCAACTTTGACCAATTTGTCCATCTTTGTCCCCTATGGTAGTCTATCGCCAGCCAAGCAATTATTGGGGGGGTCTAATTTCCTTTTAAAGACCTCCAATTATCAATATATAGCTGTTTGGTACCCTTATCTTATAAAATGGAACTTTTGCACTTTATGCGATTTAGTCCTTTTTCTCGATTAAACATGAAATCGCTAAAATTAAAGTACCAAAATTCTCATCTACTTATACAATCATAAACTAATTCACAAAATATCATGAAAATAAATTCTCTAATCTTGGATTAGTGATCCTGAGATCACTGTTCCGACTATCCCCTAAATCGGGCTGTTACACGCTGCAATTGTATTTGCACTAAAGATTTAGAGACACTATTTGTATAGTGAAAAATGTCGGGTGTTCACTGATCATAAGAGCCTAAAGTACTTAATGACTCAAAAGGAGTAGAATCTAAGGCAGAGAAGATGGTTAGAGCTAATAAAGGATTACGAGCTACTGATTGACTACCATCCGGGAATGACGAACGTGATCACCGATGCCTTGAGCAGGAAATCCTTGTTTACGCTGAAAGCCATGGATACATGGATAGCTTTGTCAGATGATGGTTCTATTCTAGCTGAGTTGAGGGCTAGACCAATGTTTCTCCAAGAGATTTGTGAAGCTCGGAAAGGCGATAATGATTTATAAGCTAAAAGAGTTCAATGTGAGTCAAATGTTGAGTTGGACTTTCGGATAAGTCCTGATGGATGTTTGATGTTTTGAGATAGGGTCTGTATAGCTAGAGATGACAAGCTTATTGGGAAGATTCTGTACGAAGCATATAGTGGATGTTTGTCTGTACATCCAAGCAGCACAAAGATGTATAATGACTTGAGGAAATGGTATTGGTGGTCAAGTATGAAGAAAGATATTTTCGAGTTTGTATCAAGATGCCTAATTTGTGAACAAGTGAAGGCTGAACATCAAGTACCCTCGGGTTTACTTCAGTCTGTTATGGTTCCCGAGTGGAAAGAGGACCGGATTGCTATGGATTTTGTGACGAGTTTACCGTTGACACAGAAAAAGAATGATGCAGCATGGGTCGTCATTGATAGACTTACGAAGTCAGCTCATTTCATACCGGTACGGGTTGATTATTTGCTTGATAAGTTGGTCAAATTTTAGATTTCTGAGATCGTGTGATTGCACGGAGTTCCTTTGTCGATTATTTTGGATAGAGATCCGAGATTTACATCGTGGTTTTGGAAAAAGTTGCAAGAGGCCTTAGGCACAAAATTGAGCTTTAGTATAGCTTTCCATCCGTAGATCGATGGTTAGTCGGAAAGAGCAATACAAATACTGGAAGACATGCTTCGATGTAGTGTTTTAGAATTCCAAGGTAATTAGGAGAAATACTTACAGTTGGTGGAATTCACCTATAATAACAGCTTTCAATCGAGTTTGGAAATGGCGCCTTATGAGGCATTGTATGGGCGTAAGTGCAAAACCCCATTTGTATTGGACTAAACTCAAAGAAAACTAGATTCACGGGGTCGATTTAGTCAGAGAAATGAAGAGAAGGTAAAAGTGATACATGAATGTCTAAAAGGTACATCAGATAGACAAAAGTCCTATGGCCACCTGAAACGGAAAGAGATTGAGTTTCAAGTTGGTGATAAAGTGTAACACTCCTAACCCGAAATCGTCACCGGAATAGGGTTAAGAGGTATTACCGAACAATCAAAACATTTCACATCCATTTCACAACACAAAGTCAATATTCAATCAAATATAATCAAATATAATCATATAGTCCCTTATTGAGGTCTACGAGACCTTAAACACGTGTTAGAAAGAGGTCGGGACTAAATCGAAACTTACAAAAAATTTTAGAAATTTAAAGATTTTTTCAAATTGTAGAGGTTACACGCCCGTGTGGGAAGGTCGTGTGCCTCCCACAGCCTTGACACGCCTGTGTGTCTAAGCCGTGTCAAAACAGGGCATACATACTGACTTGTCAACACGGTCATGGACACGCCCGTGTCCCTCACCTGTGGTCGCTAATGACTTCACACAGCCAGTTACACGCCCTTGTGTCTAACCCGTGGTCGATCCTGACTTGTTTTGAATTTTAACCACTAGGGACACGGTCGAGCCACACGCCCGTGTGCTCAACCGTGTGGGCAGTTATAGTCCATTTTCAAGGCCAAACTTGACTCCCACACCTTGAATCACCTACAAGCTTCAAGTCAATACTAATTCATGCTTCTAAATGCATTCAAACATTCCATTTCATGCACCAAGTAATCACAAACAATACCATCTACTTCTACACCTAATATCATCACAAATAAGTCCATTCAAAGTAACAATTGTACATCTCAAAACATATATATATCAAGCATCATGTAATCCATGCCATAATTCATCTTCAAACCACATCTTTCATCAACCACATAATCATGAAATACACCATATTGATAGCTCATTCATAAGTTCAACATCATTCAACTTACAAGCCAAATCACATGGCAAGGATTAAGCATTTTAAAACATGCCACAACTTCTAGCCTATACATGCCATATTTCAACTATATACATCTTTCCAAAAGTACCCAAAAATAGATTGCCGATTGTGTGAATGAGATGCTGACGATTCCCAAATCTGAGCTAGCTTTACTGACACTGTAAAACAGAGAAACAAATCATACAGTAAGCTTTCAAAAGCTTAGCAAGTTCGAAATACAATACACACTACTCAAAAATACCACATCAATACATATTTATACCATCACATAAATAAAGGCACCACTAGGCACATTATCAATCTCCACCACATACTCAAATATCTATTCATTCAACTCTTAAATCTATCATCAACCACATAGGTTCAAACGTACCTTGATCAACACATAGTTACTCACCATTCATGCTACTCAATTGTTCGATATTACTTCTCCTTCAACTTTTGCTATTCTTTTGATTTATTCGCACACTTAGTGTCAGTTTCATAACCAAAACATAGTCGTCATCGTACACTTAGTGCCTATAAGTTAAACCGAACTATATTGTTATCGCACACACACTGCCAAATCAATAAGCCGAAGCTTCTATCTTTTGCGCACACACAGTGCTAATAATCTCTATCCAATTTCTAATTTCGCACACTTAGTGCCCTCTAATTCAATTCTGCACATAGCATTTCTAATCTTATAGTTATATATATTTATATATTATATATATATTCATTCAATTCACATCACATAGATTTAGTTTTCAACTAGTACTATATCTGAACTTACCTCTGACGTCGAAATACTTAAACGGTCCATTAATCGAGCACTTTGTCTTTGCCTCGATCTTGATCCGAACCTCTCCTTTCTTGGTCTATACACATTCAAATTCAGCCCATTCAATCACCAAATCATTCAATTTAGTCCAAACACAAATATTTAGGGCATTTTACAAAATAGCCCTCACATTTTCACATTTTGACACTTTAGTCCCTAATTCACAAAATCATCAAATTCACATAATTTCACTTAATATAAGCCTAGTTGAATTTTCCTTGTGTTCATACAAGCCCACACATTTCATTTATTTCACATTTAAGTCCTCCAATTTCTCATTTTCACAATTTAGCCTAAATTACTCAATTTCACTAAAAATTCAATGACAAAATATGTTCATCTTTCACATATCTTCTATATTTCATCATCAACTATCACAAAACTCAAACATTCATTAATGGCATATCTCAAAATTACCATCAAATTCTAAAATTAAAGCATGTGCTAGCTAAATCACTAAGCAACGATCACAAAAACGTAGAAATCATCAAAAAACCGAACAAAAATCATGTACCAATTGAAGCTTGAAATGGCCAAATGTTTCAAAGCCCTAAACCTTTCTTTTTCTTCTTCAATTTCGCAAGGAAGATGATAAACTGAACAAATTTTGTGTTTTGTTTTATTTTATTTTCATTAATACACCATTTGCCTTTTTTCCCTTAATGAAATTTAACAATAACAAACAAATCATGCTATCATCTTCCACTAACTTATAAAATGAGCTAATTGCAACATAAATCCTCTAAATTATAAAGACAACAACAATTAAGCACATAACAATCAGCACACAACATTTTACACTTTATGCGATTAAGTCATTTTAGCGAATTGAACACACAATTGATAAAATCTTCACACAGAAATTTCACACAGGCTAAATCACATACTATAAACTCAAAAAATAATATTAAAATATTATTCTAACCTCGAATTTGTGGTCTCGAAACCACTGTTCTGACTAGGGTCTATACCGAGCTGTTACAACTCCCCCTTAGGGATTTTTGTCCCCGGGAATCTTACCAGTGAATAGGTGTGGATATTGTTCTCTCATAACGTTTTCAGGCTCCGACGTAGCCTCTTCTACTCTGTGTTTCTGCCAAGATTCGAATCGGTTCTTCACTATACGAAAAATCTGACTGAATTTCAACCTCAGTAGGAACAATCACATGAGACGGATCAGATCTGTATCGTTGAAGCATTGACACATGAAACACGTTATGAATCTTTTCTAACTCAGGTGGCAACTTCAATCTATAAGCAACCGGCCCAACTCGTTCAATGATCTCATACGGTCCGATGAACCTCGGACTCAGCTTACCTTTCCGGCCAAATTGAAGTATTTTCTTCCACGGAGACACTTTGAAAAACACTTTGTCACCAACTTGGAATTCAATATCTTTTCGTTTCAAGTCTGCATAGGACTTTTGACGATATGAAGCCGATTTCAAACTGTCATGAATTACTTTCATTTTTTGCTCAGTCTCTTTTATCAATTCAACTCCATGAATTTTATTCTCACTCAGCTCAGTCCAATACAATGGAGTTCGACATTTTCGACCGTAAAGAGCTTCATACGGTGCCATTTTAATGCTAGATTGAAAATTGTTATTGTATGCAAACTCAATCAACGGTAAATGCTTTTCCCACATACTTTCAAATTCAAAAATACAACATCTTAACATATCTTCGAGAACCCGAATGATCCACTTGGATTGTCCATCCGTTTGCGAATGAAATGCAATACTGAAATGCAATTTTATGCCTAAAGCCTCTTGCAATTTCTTCCAAAATCGTGAGGTAAATCTCGGATCTCTATCAGATACAATAGATAGTGGCACCTCGTGCAATCTCACAATCTCAGCAATATACAATTCAGCCAGTCTATCGAGAGAATAATATGTTCTCACAGGAATGAAATGAGCTGATTTCATCAATCTCTCAACTATCACCCAGACTGCATATTTCTTTCCCAGAGATAAAGGCAATCCCGAAAAAAGTCCATCATAATTCTCTCCAATTTCCACTCAGGAATCATGATCGGCTGTAACAAACCGGATGGAACTTGATGTTCAGCTTTAACTTGCTGACAAACAAAACATTTCTACACATAGTCAGAGATATCTCTTTTCATAGCATGCCACCAATAAAACTTTTCAGATCGTTATACATTTTCGTATTCCTCGGATGTACAGTCAAACGACTATTGTGAGCTTCATTCAAAATCATCTGAATCAACTCCGAATTCTTCGAAATACAAATCCAATTTTTGAATCTCAAACAATCATCATTATCAACTCAAAATTCCGAATCGACATTCAAATCACATTGACCTCGTTTGGCTATCATTTCATCATCACTTTTCTGGACATTACAAATTTGACGTACAAACATCGGTCTTACTTTCAACTCAACCAAAACTGAACCATCATCACATAGATTTATCTGAGTACTTATAGTTTGCAAAGCACATAAAGACTTCCGACTCAAGGCATCAGAAACAACATTAGCTTTACTCGGATGATAATCAATCACAAGTTTGTAATCTTTCAACAATTCTATCCATCTTCTCTGCCACAAATTTAATTCTTTCTAGGTCAGCAAGTACTTCAAGCTCTTATGATCGGTAAAAATATGACATTTCTCACCAAATAGGTAGTGACGTCAAATCTTCAATGCAAATATAATCGCAGCTAATTCAAGATCATGCGTTAGATAATTCTTTTCATTCGGCTTTAATTGCCTCGAACCATAAGCGATGACTTTGCCTTCTTGCATCAAAGACACAAATTTCAACCATTCAACGATGCATCATCAGAAATCAGAAATTCTTTACCCAATTCAGGTTGAACTAACACTGGTGCTTCCGTCAACAACGCTTTTAACTGCTCAAAACTCTGATGGTACCTTTCTGACCATCAAATTTAACATTTTTCTATAGCAACTTTGTCAACGGAGTCCCAATTATCGAGAAACCTTTCACAAACCGCCTATAGTATCCCGCTAGTCCCAGAAAACTATGGACTTCAGACACATTTCTCAGAGGTTTCTATTCTAAAATAGTTGAGATTTTACTTGGATCAATCCGTATTCCCGCAGTTGATACAATCTGCCCTGGAAAACCAACCTCACGCAACCAAAACTCACATTTTCTAAACTTTGTATACAATTGCTTCTCACGCAGAGTCTGTAACACAATTCTCTAATGCTCGGCATGTTGCATCTCATCACAGGAATAAATCAGAATATCATCAATGAACACCACAACAAAACGATCCAAATACTGTCTGAATATCCGGTTCATCAAATCCATAAACACTGCAGGAGCATTCGTTAGTCCAAAAGGTATAACTAAGAATTTATAATGTCCGTACCTCATTCTGAAAGTAGTCTTCAGTACATCTGACTCTTTAACTCTCAACTGATAGTAGCCCGATCTCAAATCTATTTTCAAAAACACTGTAGTTCATTTTAGCTAATCGAACAAATTATCAATATGAGGCAACGGATATTTATTCTTTATTGTCACTTTATTCAAACTTCCTGTAATCAATACACATCCTCATCGTGCTATCTTTCTTTCTCACGAAGAACACAGGAGCACCCCAAGGCGAGAAACTCGATCGTGCAAATCCTCTATCAGTCAACTCTTGCAACTGAGACTTCAACTCTTTCAATTCTGTTGGTGCCATTCTATACGGAGCTATTGAAATAGGAGTCGTTCCCGGCACTAATTCAATACCAAATTCAACTTCTCGAATTGGAGGTATTCCCGGCAGCTCTTCAGGAAACACATCTGGGAATTCACAAACCACAGGCACAGATTCCACTTTCTTTTCTGTCACTTTTGTATCTATTACATATGCCAAATAGGCTTCACAACCCTTTCTCACATAGTTCAAAGCGTTTATCATAGATACAACAGCTGGTAATCCTTTCATATCACTGGATTCAATTCGAACCATCTTACCATTTTGACTTCTCAAATCAATATTTTTTTCTTTTACAATTCATAATAGCATTATGCAAAGTAAGCCAATCCATACCTAGAATAATATCAAATTCATCGAATGGTAGCAGCATCAAATTACCCAGAAAGCAAACATCTCGAAACATCAGCGAATAGTTCTTGCACACTTTATCCACCAAGACACACTTGCCTAAGAGGTTCGATACTCTAATTATGAATTCAGTAGACTCAACAGGTACAGTCTTACTTGATACTAGATTCACACACACATAGGAATGAGTAGATCCTGGATCTATCAATACAATCACATCAGTATTAAATAGAGTAAAGGTACCAGTAATGACATCTGGAGATGACGCTTCCTCTCGCACACGTATAACATAGGCTCGAACAAGTGCTCTCGTCTCTGATCTCACCACTTACAATCCCGATGTTTCTGGGTGGTCTACCCCTTGCCATTACATTACTCGGTCTCGCATTCTGATCATTGTCTTCTTCAGCTAACTTTGGGCAGTCTCGAATGAAGTGATCCCCTGATCCACACTTATAACAAGTTCAATTATTATACTTGCCTAAGCATTCTCCCACATGTTCTCTTCCACACTGTCTATACTCAGGGTTGTTGCTTTTAACACTACCAACACTTGATTCAATTGGAACTTGAGTTCGTGGACCACCACTTAGTCTTATGCGGTCTTTATTCGGATGTCCAAATGAAGCATTTGATCGGTTGCTTGCATCTCTAAATCTCTTTGTTGAAGGTTGAGACATCTTACTCATCAATCTTTTTCTTTCATCTCAAGCTTCAGAATCGGCTTTCTTCTTTTCTTTGCTAAGCTCTTTAGCTTTGCAGGCTTGCTCAACCAACACAACAAATTCATTCAAATCAAGTAACCCAACCAACAATTTAAAATCCTCATTCAGCCCTTCTATGAAATGTTTACACATAGTAGCTTCAGTCAAAACACATTCCTATGCATACTGGCTTAATCTCACAAATTCCTGCTCGTACTCAGTAATAGACATGCGACCTTGTTTCAACTTAAGGAATTCTTTACATTTCTGATCAATGAATCGTTGACTGATATACTTCTTTCAGAATTCAATTTGAAAGAAATCCCAAGTGATTCTCGTTCTCGGAACCACAGATGTCAACGTCTTCCACCAATTATAAGTCATATCTCTCAACAAAGAAACTGCACACTTAATACATTTATCAGCGGTCAACGACATCTCATCAAATCTCGAGCCAAAATTCAGCTTGCTCAGCATCATCATCAGTTGGGGCCCTATACTCTTCAGGCCCATACTTACGAATCTTATCCACAGGAGGTTTATTCAATCGGATCGGATCTATCACTTGTGGCACAACAAGTACTTGTGGGGGTAGAGGTTGTGGAGCAGCCGGATTCGTTCGAACAAACTCCGAAAACCACACACTCATCATTCGGAATAAGGCTTGCTTAGCCTCTCCTCCCTCATTACTATCATTCGGCCTAGATGTGGCCGGCACTGCCCCTTGAGCGGGAGCAGGTCCGTTACTCTCAACATCGTCAACCACTGCTCGATCGGGATCTATTACCACATGAAAACACATTTTCAAGTGTCAGGATTCATCACACTATCGCAATTATATATATGACATGTATAGCTACACTCACACGTACTACGTTAGTCTGAAAATCGACTAAACCGTAGCTCTAATACCAATAAAACATAACACCCCTAACCCAAAACCATCACTGAAATAGGGTTAAGAGGCATTGCTGAACAATCAAAACATTTCACATCCATTTCACAACACAAAGTTAATATTCAATCAAACATAATCAAATATAATCATATAGTCCCTTATTAAGGTCTACGAGACCTTAAACACGTGTTAGAAAGAGGTCAGGACTAAACCAAACACTTATGAAAATTTTTAGAAATTTAAAGATTTTTCCAAACTACAGAGGTCACACGCCCGTGTGGGAAGGCCGTGTGCCTCCCACAGCCTCGACACGCACGTGTGTTTAAGCAGTGTCAAAATAGGGCATACATACTGACTTGTCTACACTACCGTGGACACACCCGCGTGCCTCACCCATGGTCTCTAATGACTTCACCACACGGCCAATCATACGCCCGTGTGTCCAGCCCGTGGTCGATCCTGACTTGTTTTAAATTTCAACCACTAGGGACATGGTCGAGCCATACGCCCGTGGGCTCAACCGTGTGGGCAGTTATAGGCCATTTTCAAGGCCAAATTTGCCTCCCACACCTTGAATCACCTACAAGCTTCAAGTCAATACTAATTTATGCTTCTAAAAGCATTCAAACATTCCATTTCATGCACAAATTAATCCCCAACAATACCATCTACTTCTATACCTAATATCATCACAAATAAGTCTATTCAAAGTAACAATTGTACATCTCAAAACATATATATATCAAGCATCATGTAATCCATGCCATAATTCATCTTCAAACCACATCTTTCATCAACCACATAGTCATGAAATATACCATATTCATAGCTCATTCATAAGTTTAACATCATTCAACTTCCAAGCCAAATCACATGGCAAGGATTAAGCATTTCAAAACATGCCATAACTTCTACCCTATACATGTCATATTTCAACTATATACATCTTTCCAAAAGTACCCAAAAATATATTGCAGATAGTGTGATAGAGATGCTGACGATCCACATAGATAAAGGCACAACTAGGTACATTATCAATCTCTACCACATGCTCAAATATCTATTCATTCAATTCTTAAATCTATCATCAACCACATAGGTTCAAACATACCTTGATCAACACATAGTTACTCACCATTCATGCTACTCAATTGCTTGATATTACTTCTCGTTCAACTTTTGTTATTCTTTGGATTTATACGCACACTTAGTGCTAGTTTCATAACCGAAACATAATTGTCATCGCACACTTAGTGCCTATAAGTTAAACCGAACTATATTGGTATCGCACACACAGTGCCAAATCAATATGCCGAAGCTTCTATCTTTTCACACACACAGTGCTAATCATCTCTGTCTCGTTTTTAATTTCGCACACTTAGTGCCCTTTGATTCAATTCCTCACATAGCATTTCTAATCTCATAGTTATATATTCATTCAATTCACATCACATAGATATAGTTTACAACTAGTATTATATCTGAACTTACCTCGGATGTCGAAATACCAAAATGGTTGATTAATCGAACACTTTCTTTGCCTCGATTTCGATCCGAACCTCTCCTTTATTGGTCTATACACATTCAAATTCAGCCCATTCAATCACCAAATCATTCAATTTAGTCCAAACACACATATTTAAGGCATTTTACAAAATAGCCCTCACATTTTCACATTTTGACACTTTAGTCCCTAATTCACAAAATCATCAAATTCACATAATTTCACTTATTATAAGCCTAGCCAAATTTTCCTTGTGTTTGTACAAGCCCACACATTTCATTCATTTCACATTTAAGTCCTCTAATTTCTTATTTTCACAATTTAGCCCAAATTACTCAATTTCACTAAAAATTCAATGACAAAATATGTTCATCTTTCACATATCTTCCATATTTCATCATCAACTATCATAAAACTCAAACATTCATCAATGGAATATATCAAAATCACCATCAAATTCTAAAATTAAAGATAGGCTAGCTAAAACACTAAGCAACGATAAAAAAAACGTAGAAATCATCAAAAACTGAACAAAGATCACATACTAATTGAAGCTTGAAATGGCCGAATGTTTCAAAGCCCTAAACCTTTCTTTTTCTTCTTCAATTTCGGTAAGAAAGATGATAAAATGAACAAATTTTGTGTTTTGTTTTATCTTATTATCATTAATACACCAATTACCATTTTGCCCTTAACGAATTTTAATAATAATAAACAAACCATGCTATCATCTTCCACTAACTTATAAAATGAGCTAATTGCAACATAAATCCTCCAAATTATAAAGACAACAATAATTAAGCACATAACAATCAGCACACAGCATTTTACACTTTATGCGATTAAGTCCTTTTCGCAAATTGAACACATAATCGATAAAATCTTCACACAAAAATTTTACACAG
This sequence comes from Gossypium bickii, assembly GCA_025503065.1. NCBI lineage: Eukaryota > Viridiplantae > Streptophyta > Magnoliopsida > Malvales > Malvaceae > Gossypium > Gossypium bickii. The sequence goes on along the minus strand of CP106714.1, from coordinate 23,853,042 downwards.
GCTAAATCACATATTGTAAACTCAGAAAATAATATTAAAATATTATTCCAACCTCAAATTTGAGGTCTCAAAACCACTATTCTGACTAGGGTCTGAACCAGGCTGTTACATAAAGTGTTTTTGAAAGTATCACCATGGATGAAGGTTCTCAAATTTGGCCAAAAAAGCAAATTGAGTCCACGCTTTATCAGACCGTATGAGGTTCCCGATAGGACAAGGCCGGTAGGTTATCGTTTGGCCTTACCATCTGAGTTAGAGAAGATTCGTGATGTATTCGACGTGTCTATGTTGCGTCGCTACCGGTCAGACCCTTCACATGTGATTGTACCATTAGAGGTAGAAATTCGACCGGACATGACTTATGGCGAAGAACCAGTTAGGATTTTGGCACGAGAAGTCAAATAGTTGAGAAACAGAAGTATAGCTCTTGTAAAAGTACTATGGAATAGACATGGAGTAGAAGAGGCTACATGGGAGCCTGAAGAAACTATGAGAAACCAATATCCCAACCTTTTTACCGGTAAGATTTTCGAGGACGAAAATCCTTAAGGGGGAGAATTGGAATAGCCCGATTTAGGGGCTAGTCAGAACAGTGGTTTCGTAACCACTAATCTAAGGTTGAAGAAAATTATTTTAATATTATTTTATGAGTTAAAGCATGATTATATAGGTGCATGAAAATTTTGGTGCTTTAATTTTAGTGATTGCACGCTTAATTGCGAAAAAGGACTAAATCGCATAAAGTGTAAAATTTCTATTTTACAAACTAAAGGTGTCTAAAAGCCATAGAATATTAATTAGAAGTCTTTAAAGTGCAATTATCCCCTCAAATAATGGTTTGTCAGCCATAGGGGACAATGAGTTGAAAAATGAGTCAAAGTTGGTAGAAATTTGGTGACTAAATTGATGTTTTATAATAAAATAATGAAAAGGAAAAGATATTGTCTTTCCTCTCTTCTTCTCCACTAAAAATTAGCAAAAAATAGGGGTTGAGAGCTCAAAATTTTCATCCAAGCTTTTCTCCTTGCAAGTAAGTGTTTTAATGGTCATTCTTTAATAATTTTTGTACTTTTAAAACCCTTGTAGCTTGAGCTAGCTAATGAGGGGACTATTTTGCAAAATGGTTGAAAACCTAGGGTTTTTCCATGAGAGAATTAGTTTTGATTTCTGAAATTTTATGAAAGAAAATGAGTCTTAGTTGTTAAATAAACAACTTTTGTGAAAGGTGTTTCCATGAAAACACCTAAAATGACCTTTTTGTAAAGGTTGTAAAATAAGTGGTAATTGTGTGAAATAATGAGTATTGGAAGTTACTATAAGAGTAATAAATGTTCAGCTAGGCTTGTTAAAGGAGGAAATTTGAGTAGAATCGAATTACAAGCCTAAGGGTAAAATCATCAATTTGTGAAAGTCTAAGGGCAAAATGGTAATTTTACCAAAGTATGATTATTGGAATGTATTAATTAATGTGGTAATTAAATAAGCTAACTTGCTATTATAGATCAAGAAGAACGAGGAATTAACCTTGACCGAGGAAAAGGCAAGGTTTCGGATTAGATCGACAAATTGGCCTATTTTGGTATCGAGGTAAGTTTGTATGTGAAAAATTCAACATCATGTTATTAAGTTTTAAAATGTTTGATATTCATGAAGATGTATATTATTTCAAAGAAATTAAGTAAGGATGTTAAATGAGAAAATGATAAAAATTTATGATGTTGAAGTCTGGGTTGGACTTTAAGAAGTGAGACGGTATCATCATCAAGACATGAGATTGGTAAGGTCCCATATAAGACCATGTCTGGGACATGGCCTCAGTACCGAATTGAGATCCCGTACAAGACCATATCTGGGATGTGGCATCGGCATCGAATATGAAAATCGTATAAGACCATATCTAGGATATGGCATCGACCTTGATATGAGATCCCGTATAAGACCATATCTGGGATATGGCATTGGCATCGAGATAAGACCCCCATGTAAGACCATATCAGGGATATGGCATTGGCGTCGTGTTTATGTGTATGATGATGACTGTGTATCCTCGGGTATTCTAAGTGATTAATCTGAATAAATAGTTAAGCTTATAATAGATATGAAATTAGTGCTAAAGCTACATGATGAAGTGATATAGGTACATGTGAGTAATTCACGAGAAATGTATACGATATGTGACATGACATGTAATTGGTAATGTAACACCCCTAACCAGTATCCGTCATCGGACTAGGGTTAAAGGCGTTACCGAATATATCAGGAACATTTTTAGAAGTTCATACATTCATCCATCAATCTCAAACATAATGTCCCTTAATACGGTCAACGAGACCTAAAACATGCTTATAAACCGGGTTTGGAATAAACCAATACACATACAAAATTTCATGGAAAAATAAAACTTTTCTAAGTTTCAGGGCTTACACCGTGTGGGTAGGCCGTGTGCCTCCCACTACTGCTAGACACCCCCGTGTGTCCACCTCATGGTCAAAACTGACTTTTCTTCCACGGCCACTGAGCACGCTCGTGTACTCAGGCCGTGGTCAATCCTGTCAGAAATCACGCGGCCATTAGGCAGCAGACACGTCCATGTGCCAAGGCCGTGTACTCTTGTGCTAGCTACTGACTTAGCCCACGGTCACTAGGCACGCCCGTGTGCCACAACCGTATGGCAAAATAGGCCATTTGCAAGGCCACAATGCCACCCACATGGGTCATAGCTATAAGCAAAATCATCAAGACATCTCATGCCCATTTGGCAACCAATAACATATCAAAATAACCATCCAAATTACAAAACTAAAACTCATCTCAACACAAGCATAATTCATTCATTTGTTTAATCAAAACTTGACCATTTCATGAATAAACTAACCATGCCTAAAACATACTTCACACATATCACATTCATTCAAGCAAATTCTAAATTCATAACTAGCCAAGTCACATGGCAAAGTTCATGTAACAAACTTATATCAAATACTAGCCTATACATGCCATATTTAGCTATATACATTTCCAAAATGTACCAAAATGAGTTTAGTAGTGTGATGGTGATCCTTAACAGTCTCGAGCCTTCAGTAGTTGTGACGACCTATAAAACAGAGAAAACAGACACAGAGTAAGTTTTCCAAAAGCTTAGTAAGTCAGAATACAAACAAACTTAGCATGGAAGGCATATATGCACATAGGTACATTGGCACATATTAGTTACTTAGCAAACTATCGCATATATGATTTGGTCCACGTACTTGGCCATATTTTCCACATTCATCAATTCAAAAGTCTTATATATACATAGCTCTTTCATGCTTACTTTCATATATCAATTATCATATTGTTATCCCAATATACAAAATCATCATAGTAAGATCATATAGATACTTACCTTATATACACACTTAGTGTATAAATCAACGTACCTGAAACGGATTCATTATCTACATAGCCATCCGTATCACAGACTTGCCCGTTGCACCGTTCGGAATCTAATAGGATATACCGAATACTCAGAATAGTCGTACAATGCTAGCGTCCTAGACGTGGTCTTACATGTAATCAGATGTCGATGCCACTGTCCCAGATAAGGTCTTACTCGAATTAATACGATGCCAACATCCCAGACATGGTCTTACATGTAAAACTCATATCAATGCCAACGTCCCAGATGTGGTCTTATATGTAATCAGATATCGATGCCACTGTCCCAGACAGGGTCTTACACATAAAACTCATACCGATGCCAACGTCCCAGACGTGGTCTTCTATGTAATCAGATATCGATACCACTATCCCAGATAGGGTCTTACACGTAATTAGATATCAATGCCACTATCCCAGATAGGGTCTTACACGTAATCAGATATCGATGCCACTGTCCCAGACAGGGTCTTACACGTAATCAGATATCGATCACCTATCTCATAACATAGTTAACCCTATCTATTTTTATGTTCAAACGAAATTTCTCAAATGTTAACACTATGACTATCTTATCTTAGAATTCATTTATACACAACATCTCATATGCATTCATCATTATCCATAGTCATATAAACATATGTAATTCAATACAAATACATTTATTTATATATCGACTTACCTCGGATTCGATTTAACAGAAACGGAAACGGCTACTCGGTTACTTTAGCTTTCCCATGATCTAAGTCTGATTTCTTTGGTTCTTGATCTATACATATTCAGGATTAACCCTTTTATTCGCTAATTCATTCAATTCAATCCAAGGACACACATTTTGAGCTATTTGCAAATTAACCCTCATATTTGCCCAATTTATCAATTTATCTATTTTTCTCAAAACATCAAATTCACAAAATCATTACACATCCAAGCTTAGCCGAATGCATATATATATATCATACAAGTCCAATCTTCAAATTGCTATTTTCACAATTTAGCCTTAATTAGCTAAATTCATCAAAAATTCAAGAACAAAATATGTACACCTAGCTCAAATCTTTAATTTAACTCCATAAATCATCACAAAGCTCAACATATCATCAATGGCACATTTCATGAACAACATCAATTCATCAAATTGAGACATGGGCTTGATATTAGACTAAGCAACGATTGCAAAAACGTAGAAATTATCAAAAACAGATAAAAACTAACCTTGAATCAAACCAAAACCATGGCCGAACCTTTTAAGCTTTTGTTCTTTCTTTTTCTTTGTGTTTTTTTGGTGGAAAAATGGATGAACTAATGTCCATTTTCATGCTTTATTTATCATATAATCATTTAATACATAAAAGATATTTTTAACCTTTAATCAAGTATATTAAAACATATAATTCGAGGTCATTTATGACTTTAGCCGTCCACTAACTATGATAGTGGCTTAATTGCCACATGAGTCCTTACTCTTAAAAAGACATAACAAATAAGCACCCTTTCATAAAACATGCAAATTTGCATTTTAATGCAATTCAATCCTTTTATCAAATTAAACACACAGAAAGACAAATTAGCTCACGGAAATTTACCACATGCTTAGTCACATATCAACAGCACAGAAAATAATAGTAAAATATTATACGGACTCAGATTTGTGGTCCCGCCACTTTATTCGACTAGGGTGTAAACTGTATTACAATTCTCCCCCTTAGGGATTTTCATCCCCGAAAATCTTACCATTAAACAGAGTCAGATATTGTTGTCTCATTGAATCTTCCAGTTCCCACGTTGCCTTTTCAATTCCGTGTCGTTTCTATAATATTTTTACTAACGGAATTTTTTTATTTCTCAACTCTTTCACTTCACGAGCTATGACACGGATCGGTTCTTCTTCGTAAGTCATATGAGATCGGATTTCAATTTCAGATGGGCCAATCACATGTGACGGATTGGATCGATATCTACGGAGCATCGAAACATGAAATACATTGTATATCTTTTCTAGCTCAGACTGCAAACTTACTTTATATGCAACAGACCCAACACGTTCAATGATCTCATACGGTTCGATGAACCTCTAACTTAACTTCCCTTTACATCTGAATCGGAGTACTTTCTTCCACGGAGACACTTTCAGAAATACTTTGTCACCGATCTCAAATTCTATATCTTTTCGTTTCAAGTCTGCATAAGAATTCTGACAATCAGATGCTGCTTTCAAACAATCTAGGATCAATTTCACTTTCTGTTCTGAATCTTTTATCAAATCAACCCCATGTAGCTTATTTTCACTGAGCTTAGTCCAATACAGAGGTGTGCGGCATTTACGTCCGTACAAAGCTTCATAATGTGCCGTTTTGATACTTGACTGAAAACTATTATTGTATGCAAATTCAATCAATTGCATATACTGCTCCCACGTACTGTTAAACTCAAGTATACAACATCTTAACATATCTTCGAGAATTTGAATGATCCGCTCAGGTTAACCATCCGTTTGCGGATGAAAAGTTGTACTGAAATGCAGTTTCGTGCCTAAAGCTTTTTGCAATTTCTTCCAGAACCTCAATGTAAATCTCGGATCCCTATCTGTCACAATAGATAGTGGTACCCTGTGCAATCTAACAATCTCAGAAATGTAAAGCTCGGCTAATCTATCAAGTGAATAGTCAGATCTTACCGAAATAAAATGGGCAGATTTCGTCAATCAATCAACTATGACCTAAATCGCATCTTTCTTTCTCTGAGTCTGAGGCAAACCAGAAACAAAATCCATTGTCACTCTATCCCATTTCCATTCAGGAATCAAAATTGGTTGTAGCAAACCAGATGGAACTTGATGTTCAGTTTTCACTTGTTGACAGACTAAATATTTTGACACAAAGTCAGATATGTCTCGTTTCATTCCAGACCACCAATGATGTTGCTTCAGATCATAATACAGTAGCTCCTTTTAACTAATCAAATATGCCATCAATTCTGGGCAACGGATATTTATTCTTTATTGTCACCTTATTCAACTGACGATAATCGATGCACATTCTCATCGTGCCATCTTTCTTTTTCACAAACGAATAGGAGCACCCCAAGGCGAGAAACTTCGGTCTAGCAAACCCTCTATCGGTCAATTCTTGCAACTGTGACTTTAACTCTTTCAACTCTGTTGGTGCCATTCTATACGGAGCTATCAATATAGGTGTAGTACCAGGCAGTAAATCAATACTAAATTTGACTTCATGAATCAGAGGTAAACCCGGTAACTCTTTAGGGAATATATCAGAAAACTCACAAACAACTAGCATTGATTCAATTTTCTTTTCATACACTTTCGAATCAATCACATAAGCAAAATATGCCTCATATCCTATTTTCACATAGCTCTGAACTTTCAACACAGATATCATGGTAGACAACCCATTCAAATCATTAGATTCAACCCGTACAATTTCATCATTTAGACATGTCAAGTCAAATAGTCTTCCTTTTTCAGTTTACAACAGCATCATGCAATGTTAACCAGTCCATACCCAGAATGATATCGAACTCATCAAATGGAAAAAGCATCAGATCAATAGGGAAACAGATATCTCAAAACATTAACGGACAATTCTTGCATACTTTGTCAACCAGGACACTTTTACCTACGGGTTCGATACTTTTATAGCAAACTTAGTAGACTCTACAGGCAAAGTCTTACTGAATGCTAAATTCATGCGTGTATATATATATATGAATGAGTAGAACCAGGGTTATAATACAATCACAAAAGTATCATAAAGAGTAAACGTACCCGTAATAATATCTGAAAATGAAGCTTCCTCACAAGCTCGAGTAGCATACGCTCTAGTTGGCTCTCTAAATTCAAATTTTGCAACAGTATCCCTCGTAGACCTCTGACTATTACTGACATTTCTTGTACTTCGGGAAGGTCTATTTCTCTCTGGGGCGTTATGTAACACCCCTAACCCGTATCCGTCGCCGGAGTAGGGTTATGAGGTATTATCAAACTAAACTCTATTTCAGATAGACCTTCATTTGAATTCAAACACAAGAAATTCGATCTTTCATATTCTTATAACCTTATAACCAATTAAAGAAAAAAAAATATACGAGTTTTATTTCAGGTATTTAATACATAACAATGTCTAAACCACATGATTTAAACATTCATGAGATTTATACACTTAAAACATATCTCAACTAGAATCATTATAAAATAGGTCGGACATAATCAACACATGTTCATATAAACATGTTTTCAATAATTTTTCTATCATATATGTGCACAATAAACTCAACTGAATCATTTATACTAATTTGGTAACAATTGTATATATATAAACACATCAAAGTTACACCTGACTGAACATACATCTAATGTTATGAACTTATATCATATGCATTTCTTTATAACAAATGTCATATTTATACTTGCACAAGATTATTCATACATCATACGCCAAATGTGAATACGTTTACTAACGTACCTAAACTTTGCAGTTTATTTATTTAATCAAAGGTTCGGTCATACTATTTTCAATATCACAAACATATCATAGTGATTCAAAAATTAAGACCTATCCATGCCGTTTTTACTTACCATTGAATTCTTGCTTATACGGAATGTTACTTACCTTTACTACTTTAAGCATACATCATTTAATAAATTGCCAAAGCTGTCTCAACTCACTATCAATAATAATGTATTTAAAACAAAATGTCATGAAAAAACCTTGGACAAAAATATACATACAATGCAACAACCACGTTCCACATATATAATTCAAGGTTCAGCATATTAATCCAAACATATAACCAGATTATTATTCAACTACTATATATATATTTATTATCTACATAAATCATCAAGCATTACTACTATTTTCCTTACTAGCCAAATCACATAATTAAACATATCACATCTAATTTGCATGACTAATGTCATATTATCAAATTTTATCCTAACCCATAATGTCATTACCCACAACACTAAGTTATACTTACTACATGCGCCTATGCCCTAACCAATTATATGGCAATTAATTCCATCCCACTCATATATCATAATGACATAACTATATGCATCATTTAATCATTAAAGAAATACATATGTCTTCATATCAACTAGCACAAAACATAAGCCATATTCGTATGGCTTTAATACATATAATGACAAGGTGTCCAACTCAAACATGGACACTAACCATCCTATACATGCCTTTATCCAAAATATAGCAAACTAAAGGAGTACCAAAAAGATGATAGTGTGGTTGACTTCACAGATGATCCTCCGAGCCCGTAGTTGGATCCACCGTCTATAAAACCGAACAATGAGCACACACAAGTAAACTTACTAGCTTAGTAAGTCTCAAACAAATTTTAATAAAATCATCCAACAACTAAGCATCTTAATCTTTAAGTTCATGACACATATAATATAAACATTTCCACATATAAATTAAACGTGGCCGACTGCTATCAATTCACTTACATAAGTATTTGTACTTTATTACCATACGCATGTAATTCATCAAAACACAAAAAAATTATGATATAGTATTAGCATATTTCAAATCAAGTGAGTATAACATTCATATCGATCACATATACTAATTTGTATACATATGCAAGTATATTGAAACACTTTCACTATTAACATTTTTCTCTTATGGCCGATTTTTCCCAAAATGACACATTTAAACTCATATTCTATTATTTATTATTCATACCCAACAACGGTAAGCTCAGTGGCATATACCAAATTTCTCATCGAATCATCAACTAAATCATATCATACTTCATTCAAATAATGCTATATCAACTTATCATATTCTTTAATTATAAAAGAAAAGGCTTGTACTTACCTGAGCTTTTAGCTCATAACATTTAATGTGTTTCACCTTATATGTTTCATAATTTTATCCATTTTTAGCTCATCATCGGCATTATGCCTGCTAGGCATCAAAGCCTGAAATATACACCGGCATTAAGCCTGCTAGGCAATCAGCCTGAAACACTTCACCGGCAAAAGGCCTGCTAGGCTCGAAGCCCGATAAAATTCACCGGCACAAAGCCTGCTAGGCTCGAAGCCCGAATAACTGTATTATTACCAACTTATTCAAATTACATGCTATCCAAAATTTCAATAGTCGTACATTAATCATATCACTTACCATGTCATTCAATCAAAATTTAACAACATTTCATTTCCATAATTTACTATCCAATTTCGGCTTACCACATTCTATTATTACAAATTTCTTAATTCAACATATAAACATTAACAATATAAATTTGCTTACAAACTTACCTCAGAAGTCGAATACTTTGAATTTCCCGGTTACTCGTGTACTTTAGCTTTTCCCCAATCTAGATCCTTTTCTTTTTGTTCTCGATCTAAGAATATCAAGTAAAGCTCATTCTTATACATTCTATTTATTTTAGCTCAAAGCTCAAAATTATAAAATTTGCCACTTTAACGCCCAAAATTTTAAATTCTTATCATTTACTCCCCAAAGCATTACACTCAAAAATACACATAATTTAAATTAAAATGTTAATGACCAAATTTTCTCCTTCATTTATTACACCTATACAAACCGTCAAATTGCATTTTTAATTCAACAATTATTTACCATTTACAAATAAGTCCTTAAGACTCCAAACACCAATTATCAAAATTTTCCACAACATCCAGCCAAGGCCGAATGTTCATAATACATATATCATCACATTTCTTTCATTAATCAAGCTACTTAGTTCATCCATGAGTTTCTCTTCTCACGAATTCTTCATTAAGATAATCTCCATTAGAAATTGTAAAGAAAACTTAATAGTCTAACATACATATAGCATATTAACTTAAATCACTCAAACACAAACAAAATCATATTCATGGCAACTTTCGAAAGGCATTTCTATAGCAAAAATTCGGTCATGGGTTAGCTAACTTGCAAGATGACTACCTCAATTATAAAAATTATCAAGAAATAAACTTGATCACTCACCTAATTATGATATGCAATGGCCAAAAATGGTGAAAATCCTTCTCCTTCTCCTTCCTCAAAGTTTCGGCAATAACAGGAGTAAAAGATGAACACTTCCCTCCCACTAATGTTTTGTTCTTATTATTATAATCATCTCATATCAATTTTATTATTTATTTCCATTTTATAATATAAAACATCCACTTAGTACTATTTTATTACACTAGCCGTCCACTATACAATCAAAATGGTTAATTTATCACTTCAATACCTACTTCAAAGAAGACAATTCAATTTGGCTGCCAATTTCATGAAAGCTATTATTTTTTCACTTGTTCGATTTAATCCTTTCACTTAAATTAAACACTCAAACGATAAAATTTTTATACGAAACTTTCACACATCATAAATCACATATAATTAACACCAAAAAGTAATATTTAAAAATTTTCAGACTCAGATTCGTGGTCCCAAAACCACCGTTCCGATTAGGGTCAAATTCAAACTGTTACAACTCTCCCCCCTTAGGAATTTTCGTCCCCGAAAGTCTTAGCGTTAAACAAAGTTGGATATTATTGCCTCATTGAGTCCTCAAGCTCCCACGTAGCCTCTTTAACTCCGTGTCGATTCCATAACACTTTTACTAATGGGATTTTCTTATTTCTCAACCCTTTCATTTCTCGAGCCAAAATACGGATCGGTTCTTCTTCATACATCATATCGGATCGAATTTCAATCTCAGACGGAGTGATCACGTGTGATGGATCTGATCTATATCTATGAAGCATCGAAACATGAAATACATTGTGTATCTTTTCTAAATTAGAGAGCAACTTCAATCTATAAGCAACAGGCCCAATACGTTCAATGATCTCATATGGTCCGATAAATCTCGAGCTTAGTTTGCCCTTCCAACCAAATCAGAGTACTTTCTTCCACGGGGAAACTTTCAAAAATACCTGATTTCCGACTTGAAACTTAATGTCTCTACGTTTCAATCAGCATAGGACTTTTGACGATCCGATGCAGTTTTCAAACTACCCTTGATTATAGTCACTTTCTGTTCCGCTTCTTTAATCAAATCAACCCCGTGTATTTTATTTTCATTAAGCTCGATCCAATACAACGGTGTACGACACTTGCGACCATATAGAGCTTTGCAAGATGCCATTTTGATACTCGATTGAAAACTGTTATTATAAGCAAATTCAATCAAAGGTAAATATCTTTCCCACGTAGCTTCAAACTCGAGGATGCAATATCTCAACATGTCCTCAAGTATCTGAATGGTTCACTCAGACTGACCGTCTCTCTACGGATGGAAGGCTACGCTAAAGTGAAGTTTAGTACCTAAATCATCTTGCAACTTCTTCCAAAATAGCGATGTGAACCTCGGATCTCTATCTGAAATAATGGAACTTGGCACACCATGTAATCTCACAATTTGAGATACATACAACTCAGCAAGTTTATCGAGGGAATAGTCTATACGAACTGGCACAAAGTGAGCTGATTTAGCTAATCTATCCACTATAACCCAAACTGCATCTTTCTTGCTTAGTGTGTAACATCCTGGATTATAGCCTATGCATTAGTATGTCTTATGTGTTATGGATGTGATGTGTGCATTTTTAGAAACTTGGAAATGTAAGGAAATGACTTGGAAATGGAAGGAAATGTCTTATCTTGGAAATGTAAGGAAATGACTTGGAAATGGAAGGAAATGTCTTGACTTGGAAATGTAAGGAAATGACTTGGAAATGTAAGGAAATGACTTGGAAATGTAAGGAAATGTCTTGTATTGGAAATGTAAGGAAATGTCTTGGAAATGTAAGGAAATGTCTTAGAAATGTAAGGAAATGCATTAGAAATGTCAAGTTTAAAGTTTAAAAGAGGGACATGAAGCAAGGTGGTCTTAAGAGAAAATGTATGTGAAATATGACATACAAATAGCCTTGGTAAAATGGCTACAAGGCGCCACTTAAGGGCCTAGTAAGTGACGCCACATACATAGGCAAATGGGCCAAGGATCGAGTCGCATGGGAAGCAAATAAAGAATTTTATTTTTGCTACAAGGAGCAGAGAGGTGGACGGCATTAAGGCTCTTAAAAGAGGAGTTTTATTCTCTTTAAAATTTAGCAAATAGATAGATAATGATGGGTTATTATTAGTATTATTTTTACTAAGAGATAAGAGATAATTGATGGATTAAATTCTTTTAATTTGAATATATTGATAATTAAAGAGATAAAGCTATCAAAATAGAAGAGTGATGGCCAAGTAAGGGATTCTAAGTTAGTAATTTCGGCTACTAAAGGAAAAGAGGGCCATTCATTCTTTCTTTCAACTCTCTCTCTGCCGAATTCTTTCTAGCAAATAACTCCTCTATTCTCTTTTATTTTTGCCAAGCCGAAATATCTTGTGCTCTAGCCGAATCCTCCATCTTTATTCTTCTTTCTCTTTTCTTTCTACCAATCAAAAAGCCGAAATCAAGATCCTTCTAGCCTACATAGCCGAATATTGTTAAAGGTTCAAGCAAGGATTGCCGATTCCTAAAGTAAGGGTAAGATCTCATTCAGTTTCATCCTTTTTCTTTTAAGATTTGCCGATATCTAGGACTAACCCCATTAATATCTTGTTGCCGAAACTTTGAAGAGATCTTACGGGATTTACTAAGTGTCGACTACAACGAAGGAGAAGTTCTTTTCCCGAAGGTACACCATAGGCCGCGTGTTCCCTAGTTATTCGGTGAGTTTCGAGATTTCAAATCCACAAGGTAAGTGTCTATAGCATTCGGCCAAGGGCCATCTATGATGATTTAATGTTAGAATCGAATCTAACATATGTGTATAGGTATTTCGACAGATAATTAAGACAAAGGATACTTTCGGGATTCAAAATCGCAAGGTGAGTACATAAGTACAATCGGCCAAGGTCTATTTTGGTAATTAGATCTATTCTTTATTTGTTTAAAAAGCCGAAACTAATCAAGTTAAATGATCTAGCATTGGCCGATTGAAGGGAGAAGTAGCCCAAAGTTTTCGGGATTTGATTTATAGTGAAATCGGCACCAAGGTAAGTTTTGGGTTACAACAATCCTAATAGGATTTGGTTTTATGGCCGAATGGTCTTCATTAAATTTTTAAGTAATGGCCGAATGTAGGGACTAAGGATCTAAGGCTTTAGATCGGATTTTCGGGATTTGAAGTGAAGTTGCTAAGTTAATCAGGTGTGTACCCCACACTAATCTTAATAAATTTATGGCTTAAACTTGATATATGTGTTAATATGAAAGTGTAAGAATGTGGCTAAGGTACCATGATATGGTACAAAGTACTCAGGTACGTTTCCTACTCCTACTAGGATTATGAAATATGTTATATTTAACATGTGATAAGTAATAAGAATGTGAAATTTGGCATGTTAACGCGTAATATGTATGATATGGGGCATATGGGTTATTGAAAAGGGGAAGTGAATGTGGTGACCTAAGACTATGAGATCTGAATGTGGTGACCTAAGACCACGATATCTGAATGTGGTGACCTAAGACCACGATATCTGAGTGTGGTGACCTAAGACCACGAATACTCATAAGGGCGATGAGCACGTCGACTGCAGCGACTGCCTTCGATGGTGTGTAGCGGATGGAGGGTTGACTTAGTAGTCCCCACGGTGTGCAGGTTGGTACGGGTGATGTGTAGCGGATGGCATCTAGTTTTGGGTTCGGGTTGCATCATTTTTAATTTAATGATATATGAATATGTATGTTATGAAATGCCTGAATTTGTTAAGACTTAGTATTGTAGTACACATTGTGTCTATTGACTCACCCCGTTGTGGGAACATTTTTCAGGTGATGAACAGTGATGGACCGGGGTCGGCAGAAGCTTAGAGATGGCCATGCTCAGCAAGAAATTTATTTTATTTGGACTACTTTATTTTAAGTACTTTGGTTTTAATTTTGGGATTTATTGGATGTAATAAGGCCATAGTTGAATTACTTTAATTTTACTTTTAATTACTATGTACGAAATTTTATCAATGAAGTTTAAATAGATTTCTTTTAAAACAAAGCCTAAATGTTTTGTCACCTAAAGTAAAGGATTTTAATAATGAAATAAACTTGTTTTCAACTCGAGCCCAACCCGACACAATCCTTCTTTGAAAACACACAAGTTTTTCCTAAGTAACAAAAGAATTTGAACCGGTTTTCATCGAGGAACATACCAGATCCGGTCAAGGCTCGTGGGCTGGGTTTGGGGTGTTTTAATTTGGTATCAGAGCTTAGATTTTAAACACTCGACATGTGGTTTAAGGCCCAAAACATTTTTAAAATCTAGCCTAAAAGAAATTTGTGGAAATTTTCAGGGTTTTCTGGCATGGCACCTAAGTCTCCGACCCGCAGTCCACCAGGTAAGTACTTCTATCCATTTGTGTGATTTATTGAATGGTCTGTAGAAGGGTAGAAATGGAATGGAATGTAGATTAGCATGATAAGTACTTGAACCCTAGGATTAGTTTTTCCCAACACTTACATAAGACTTAAGTGCCTAACTAAACAACCCTATGGCCAAATTTAGGGTGTGGTAACCCATGTGCGCATGTCTAGGATTGGATTCGGAAGAGTCTGGTACTTAAGCAGTCCTAGTGACTCACCTCTTCTTCGCTGGAATCCTACCTGGTGCGTAGCTTCGGTTCCCCCTAACCAAGAGGACTTGGTCATAGGCTAAACACAATAACTAAAACCCGAAAGGGAACTAGCCGTGTTTTTATAAAAACCCTAGTTTTAAAACTCTTAAAATTACTTTTTTAATTTGTGAAAACTATTTTTACAAAATTTTTCCGAAAAATTTCCGATTTATAAATTACCTAAATACCCCTGATTGTGAAATTACAAAAATGCCCTTGGTTTATAAAATGTCCAAACTACCCATAGTTTAATCAAAATTTCCTTACTTTATAAATGTTCAAAAACCCTAATTTGCAAAATGTCAAAATACCTTGATTTTGAAAAATTACGAAATTGCCCCTAACTTGCAAATTACCAAAATGACCCTAATTCCCAAAATTTTTGCAACATCACCATTTTGGAAAACAAATTCTCAAAAATAACCCTAAAGTTTTGTAAAATTTGCAATACCCTGACTTATTGAGCTTTACAAATTTACCCTGGCTTATTACCAAAATACCCCTGAGTTTCAAAATTACCAAAATACCCTCGAATTTTAGAATTTCCAAAAATACCCCAGGAACACAAAATTACCAAAATACCCTTACTAACAAAATTACCAAGGAACCTTATTTTGAAAATTTACGAAAATACCCCTGTAGGACAAATTACGAAAATACCCCTGGGATAGGAATAAGGCAAAGAGTG
Organism: Gossypium bickii; assembly: GCA_025503065.1. Lineage (NCBI taxonomy): Eukaryota > Viridiplantae > Streptophyta > Magnoliopsida > Malvales > Malvaceae > Gossypium > Gossypium bickii. The sequence continues at coordinate 23,837,259 of CP106714.1, read as the reverse complement.
TTCAAATAGTGAATGTGGGTGGTAGATACCACTGAATAAATATGTCTATGTTGATGAATGAATGTGCCTCTATTGAGGAATGAAGGTGTCTCTGTTCATGAATGTGAATGTGATTCTCTGAATTAGAGTAGTGAACTTGAACTGAAACTTTGTGTGATCAAAAGAACTACTTCTAAATATCTTTAATTCATAAAATTGTTCACGGTTAATAAGTGGAACAAAATTCTGATGCATAAAACTTTTTAATCTGATTAAATCGCGGCGTTAGAAATGAGTTCTAGGGGACGTGATCTTAGAGATTGTGCCTAGGAAGTATGATGGTTCTATTAAGATTAGAGTGCGCAGCATAAGCGTAGTGCGGTGAGTTAAGATGTACGATTATTCGTTACTAAGTAATTTCGAGGACGAAATTATTTTTAAGGAGGGTAGAACTGTAACATCTTGGATTATAGCCTATGCATTAGTATGTCTTATATGTTATGGATGTGATGTGTGCATTTTTAGAAACTTGGAAATGTAAGGAAATGACTTGGAAATGGAAGGAAATGTCTTGTCTTGGAAATGTAAGGAAATGACTTGGAAATGGAAGGACATGTCTTGTCTTGGAAATGTAAGGAAATGACTTGGAAATGCAAGGAAATGACTTGGAAATGGAAGGAAATGTCTTGTCTTGGAAATGTAAGGAAATGACTTGGAAATGGAAGGAAATGTCTTGTCTTGGAAATGTAAGGAAATGACTTGGAAATGTAAGGAAGTGACTAGGAAATGTAAGGAAATGTCTTGTCTTGGAAATGTAAGGAAATGTCTTGGAAATGTAAGGAAATGTCTTAGAAATGTAAGGAAATGCTTTAGAAATGTCAAGTTTAAAGTTTAAAAGAGGGACATGAAGCAAGGTGGTCTTAAAAGAAAATGTATGTGAAATAAGACATACAAATAGTCTTGGTAAAATGGCTACAAGGCACCACTTAAGGGCCTAGTAAGTGACGCCACATACATAGGCAAATGGGCCAAGGATCGAGTCGCATAGGAAGCAAATAAAGAATTTTATTTTTGCTACAAGGAGCAGAGAGGTGGACGGCATTAAGGCTTTTAAAAGAGGAGTTTTATTCTCTTTAAAATTCGGCAAACAGATATATAATGATGGGTTATTATTAGTATTAGAAATAATTGGTGGATTAAATTCTTTTAATTTGAATATATTGATAATTAAAGAGATAAAGCTATCAAAATAGAAGAGTGATGGCCAAGTAAGGGATCCTAAGTTAGTAATTTCGGCTAATAAAGGAAAAGAAGGCCATTCATTCTTTCTTTCAACTCTCTCTCTGCCGAATTCTCTCTAGCAAATAACTCCTCTCTTCTCTTTTATTTTTGCCAAGCCGAAATACCTTGTGCTCTAGCCGAATCCTCCATCTTTATTATTCTTTCTCTTTTCTTTCTACCAATCAAAAAGCCGAAATCAAGATCCTTCTAGCCTACATAGCCGAATATTGTTAAAGGTTCAAGCAAGGATTGCCGATTCCTAAAGTAAGGGTAAGATCTCATTCGGTTTCATCCTTTTTCTTTTAAGATTTGCCGAAATCTAGGACTAACACCATTAATATCATATTGCCAAAACTTTGAAGAGATCTTACGGGATTTACTAAGTGTCGACTACAAGGAAGGAGAAGTTCTTTTCCCAAAGGTACACCATAGACCGCGTGTTCCCTAGTTATTCGGTGAGTTTCGGGATTTGAAGGTAAGTGTCTATAGCATTCGGCCAAGGGCCATCTATGATGGTTTAATGTTAGAATTGAATCTAACATATGTGTATAGGTATTTCGATAGATAATTAAGACAAGGGATACTTTCGGGATTTGAAATCGCAAGGTGAGTGCATAAGTACAATCGGCCAAGGTCTATTTTGGTAATTAGATCTATTCTTTATTTGTTTAAAAAGCTGAAACTAATCAAGTTAAATGATCTAGCATTGGCCGATTGAAGGGAGGAGTAGCCCAAAGTTTTCGGGATTTGATTTATAGTGAAATCGGCACCAAGGTAAGTTTTGGGTTACAACAATCCTAATAGGATTTGGTTTTATGGCCGAATAGTCTTCATTAAATTTTTAAGTAATGGCCAAATGTAGGGACTAAGGATCTAAGGCTTTAGATCGATTTTGAGATTTGAAGTGAAGTTGCTAAGTTAATCAGGTGTGTACCCCACACTAATCTTAATAGATTTATGGCTTAAACTTGATATATGTGTTAATATGAAAGTGTAAGAATGTGGCTAAGGTACCATGATATGGTACAAAGTACTCAGGTACGTTTCCTACTCCTACTAGGATTATGAAATATGTTATATTTAACATGTGATAAGTAATAAAAATGTGAAATTTGGCATGTTAATGCATAATATGTATGATATGGGGCATATGGGTTATTGAAAAGGGGAAGTGAATGTGGTGACCTAAGACCACGAGATCTGAATGTGGTGACCTAAGACCACGATATCGGTGACCTAAGACCACTATATCTGAGTGTGGTGACCTAAGACCACGAATACTCATAAGGGCGATGAGCACGTCGACTGCAGCGACTGCCTTCGATGGTGTGTAGCGGATGGAGGGTTGACTTAGTAGTCCCCACGGTGTGCAGGTTGGTACGGGTGATGTGTAGCGGATGGCATCTAGGTTTGGGTTCGGGTTGCATCATTTTTAATTTAATGATATATGAATATGTATATTATGAAATGCCTAAATTTGTTAAGACTTAGTGTTGTAGTACACATTGAGTCTGTTGACTCACCCCGTTGTGGGAACATTTTTCAGGTGATGAACAATGATGGACCAGGGTCGGCAAAAGCTTAGGGATGGCCATGCTCAGCAAGAAATTTATTTTATTTGGACTACTTTATTTTAAGTACTTTGGTTTTAATTTTAGGATTTATTTGATGTAATAAGGACATAGCTGAATTACTTTAATTTTACTTTTAATTACTATGTACGAAATTTTATCAAGTGAAGTTTAAGTAGATTTCTTTTAAAACAAAGCCTAAACGTTTTGTCACCTAAAGTAAAGGATTTTAATAATGAAATAAACTTGTTTTCAACTCGAGCCCAACCCGACACAATCCTTCTTTCAAAACACACAAGTTTTTCCTAAGTAACAAAAGAATTTGAACCGGTTTTCATCGAGGAACATACCAGATCCGGTCAAGGCTCGGGTGTTTCACAGTGTCGTAGGCAACCCGGTTACAAAATCCATAGCAATTCTATCCCATTTCCATTCAGGTATCATGATCGGCTGAAGTAACCCAGAAGGCATCTGATGTTCATCTTTTACTTGCTGACAAACTAAGCACTTCGAGACAACTTCAGATATGTCCCGCTTCATACCAGGCCACCAATAGAACTATTTCAAATCATTATACATTTTTGTGCTACCCGGATGTACCGATAGTCGACTATTACGAGCCTCATTCAAAATCATATGAATCAAATCGTGATACGAACCGGCTCGGGGTGAGTCGAAATGTATGTGGGTTGCCCAATCGTCTACAAGGAGAAATTAAGCTTTGGACAATAATCGGAAAACATAAATGAGTTTGCGGAAGCTTAAGTGAATAAAATAGAAGATGGTTCGTTTTGATGGAATGAAATAAACATAAAATAGATAAAAGATAATTTGATGGAAATGGATAAAAGAACTTAAACGAGAAGCGATTCAACACTAAAGAGTGTCACCCCGGATTCTATAATTTTTAAGGTGGATAAATGGAATCGATGATGGAAATGGAAATACGAACTTAACTTAAGAAAGATTCAACACTATATAACAGTGTCACCCCGTTTCTTATATCGTTAAGGTGGATAAATGGAGATAGGTTAATGAATGCCACACCAAACGAAATTTGGTGATAAGTTCAAACAAGTCGAAGATGCCACAAGCAAGCTTGGTAAGTCTAACGAAACTTGTACGAAAACGAAGAGGATATAAACTCACTCAAATGAACAAAGGTTCATAAAATTTCATTCATCAAAAATTCTGTCCCCTTACAAATGAAAATAGCAAGATATTTATAGCCAATGTGCTTTAATTGTGTCCTATGCAGGCACAAAGTATTCAATAATTAATGTCTTAGCATGTCAACATAAATACTAAATAAATGAAGATTCCTTTAAGTCACCATGCCTTGTTCTTCATTTGTGCTGTCCAACAAAGGTAGGGATATCATAAATAATTCATTTCTTAAAATAAAGCTCTATCAAATGAATTAAATAATTATTCCCCTTCATGTTTTTCTATCTCATGCCGTCCAGACTTATATCCCACTAAGCAATCACATAGCTTCAATAAATCTTGCATCAAGCTCCCACTTGGAAAGGAATTCTTTAATTATTTAATCCCACTTGCCATTCAAAACATGGAAGAATGGATTCTAGGAAAAGAGGAAAGTATGGCCATGAAAATTCCTTCAACTTTTTAATACCATATGGCCATCCAACTTAATGAAGACAAGGGAATATTTTAATTCATGTTGCCGTCCATATTCTCCTCAATTCAACACATGTTTTCTTCCATTTGTTTATTCCAACAATCTCCTTAAATAGCTCGTGGTCTTATTATTTATTTTATGCTCAATACCAATGCTCCACCATGCCGTCCAACTCACAAGAAGACAAAGGAATTGTGCTTGATTATTTTATCCCATGCTTCCATAACATTCCACTTAAAATTCGGCCAAGTTTCTACTTCATGCTTCCCATTTTGCCTTGTTGCCGTCCATGCTTGAATAAAATAACTTCCCTTGTGCCACATGCTCTAACTAAGCCTCATTGTTTATTCTTCCATTAATCCCCATGCTATCTCCAATTGACTTTAAATTGGTTTCATCCATAATATTCCTTCACCATTAAATATTCGGCCAAAAAGATGTCAATGGCTTCACATGGGTATCATGCATTGCTCCTGAATGAAAACAACACCAAAAAAATAAATCGCATGAGGACAGGCATAAGCACTTTTTCATACAATAGGATCAAAGCCTTGTCAAAATTTTGGATCAAAAGTGGATAAGCTTTAAAGCATGCATCCAATCTAATTGGATTCCACAAGACAAGATGATCATGCGAGTAGCACATCAAGTGATAGATATATTCGTCACAAGCAAGTAATGAAGAAAACGCATATGGCACTCGAAATTGAACATTCAAACCTTGCTTTGTGCTCGCACATGAATAAAAATTATCAAACATAGAATTCTTTTTGTCTTCAAATAAGTCATGATCTAAATGCTTTACAAAATGGCAGTCATCATTACGAGTTCTTTCAGCATCCAAAGAAAACAAAATGGGTTCATAGGTTTCAAGTGTCTTACCTTTGGGAGTTGAAAGAAAAAAATCGACTTTACCTTTATGCGTGGTATGACAAAAGTCATTCTTACTTTGCTTGTCTTCACAAGCTAAAAATCAAAGATCGAATTTACCTTGCTCGATCAAGGTGAACCTTCTCTCCTCGGGCAAGTAATGTAGTCGATGCTTTATTCGCGAATCAACATTTTTCAAACAAAATGGGAACTCCATGTACACGAATTGCATGTACAAACACAAAAGTTGCTTAAGGAACAAATAAAAATTGAAAACAAGATGAACAAAATTCGTTACCTTATCCGAGAACCAATTTCCAAAATGATTGAAATTTTTCAAGCACAATTGGGATTGATTGATTTTCCAACAAGATATACCAGATGATACAAGACATATTCCTGGTTTAAAAACATGTGTTTGACTGTTTAAGTCAAGATGAATCAACGGTTTCATTAAATCAAACATATTAAACCAAGAAAATTTTTGCATATGAGGCATCACATAATCAAATCCCTTTCCACTTATCTCAACAGACTTGCACAAATCAATGAATTTTCGAGAGGTGGAAATTGAGACACAAAGTTATCACGAATGCAAGGTTTAACCATTTTTCTTGAAAATTTGTTATCTTGCCAAAACAAATGGTTTTGTCGATCAAAACAAAAAATATCAACCTCATTCAAAGAATGAAAATTGATCGGATGAGAGTAGGGAAGTCTTTTAAAAACTAAGTCACCAAAGGTTTTGTTGACAAACGTCAAATCGAATTGCCGTGACTCGTTTACTAAAATTTCCTTACCTTGCTTATCTTTGAGCTCGTGTGGTTCGTTTTCGACTTCAACCTTACCTTTACCGCTAAAATGAAAGCGTCTTTCATCGGATTGGTATTGAAGTTGATATTCATCGCTTGGCTCCTCGGAAACCTGAGAAGAAGAAATAGAACAAACTTCAAGTGGATTAATTATATCAACACTCATCTTTTCTCGCTCTTCTTGTTCTTTTGTTTCTTTTTCTCTCACAAGCTCTTTTTCTTTTTCTTCTCTTTTTATTCTCTCGAGTTCGTTCCATATTCGTTCATTTTCTCCCATGATCTTCTCTTGCCTGTCTTTTCTTTTTTGTTCTTTCTCTCTCGTCTTTTCCTTACTACAAGAAGAGGATACAAAAGAATCAAAATGAGTAAAATTTTGTTCAAAAGAAGGGATAGCGTTCTCATAGGTATCTTGATAAGTTCTTCGGGAACGTTTCTCCAATAGAGACTTCGTTGAAGCAAAAGAGGGATAACTTGTTCCTTCTCGTTCGTTACCTCGAAAGGATTCGAACTCATATCTTTCTTCTCTCCGTCTCGAAGACCGTGTTGAGTAAGAGTCCCGGTAACAATCTCTTCTAGTACAGTCCTTGGTATGGTATTGCCGTGCTGATCTTAACCCTGTCCTTTGGGTTGAAGAAGTTTGCCCTCGATGATAGGAAGATGGGAGGAATTGCTTACGCATCACATCTTTCATTTCACACCACGTTAATATTGGGTACTCTTCGTTTCGTCTTTGACTCGTGGTGAATTGATCCCACCAAGTCAGGGCAAAATTTGAGAAGCTGTTCATCGCAAGCCTTACTTTCTTGCTTTCTGAGTAGTCGTGATACTCGAAATCCAAGTCTACATTCTTTTCCCATTCAATGTATACCTCCGGATCGGCTCTACCTTGAAACGGTGGAATGTTTGACTTGTTACTTCTCTTGGCGCTATTAAAGCATCCTTGATCTCTAAGGCTTCGGTTTCTTTGGTCGCGTCGCCTTTCGCCTTGGTTGGATGATGGATTGAACCACCCACCATCTATAGCACTTCTTCTTTCAAAATATAGAGACATGCTATCGTTGCTGAAAGAAATATGTTATCAAGAAAAAAAACTAATAAAATAAACATAAATAGAAAAAAGTTAAAAATACCTCACTACAAAAGCTCACAAGTCACTCACAAAGAAAAATCACTCACACTCGTGTTTCACTCGTTTTGTGGCTTCTTCTTTTTTTTTTTTTTTTGATGAATACACTCGTGCCTTTTACCGATATTTTTCACTCTCACAAATTCATATTTCGTTTTGAAAGACTTATTGCGGCTTGAGAGTCAGCTTTAAAGTGGGTAATAAGGGATTGGTGTCGGGTATAAGGTAGGTTCACAAAACAATTTTTTTTTTTTTGGTCTTGGGTAGGCCAAAACAAAAGAGAAAAAAAAAATTGGGTGGGTTGGGTAGAAGGAAGATTTTGTTGGTCGGGGCACGGAAGAGAAAAGATGAAAACAAAAACTTGAATATTCACTTTTTTTTTGCGAACTTTTTTTTAAACTCGTATTTTTTTGAATTTTTTTGTTTTTTTTTTTTTTACATACAATATAATGTAATACAAGAAACGAAAATTACAACTTGAAATTTTTTTGGACCTTTTTTTTAACTTACGAACCTAATTCTGACTTCTCGTACGTCGTCAAATTTCCTCGTTTTATAGCTCTGATACCAGATGATACGAACCGGCTCGGGGTGAGTCGAAACGTATGCGGGTTGTCTAATCGTCTACGAGGAGAAATTAAGCCTTTGGACAATAATCGAAAAATATAAATGAGTTTGCGAAAGCTTAAGTGAATAAAATAGAAGATGGTTCGTTTTGATGGAATGAAATAAACATAAAATAGGTAAAAGATAATTTGATGGAAATGGATAAAAGAACTTAAACGAGAAGCGATTCAACACTAAAGAGTGTCACCCCAGATTCTATAATGTTTAAGGTGGATAAATGGAATCGATGATGGAAATGGAAATACGAACTTAACTTAAGAAAGATTTAACACTATATAACAGTGTCACCCCGTTTCTTATATCGTTAAGGTGGATAAATGGAGATAGGTTGATGAACGCCACACCAAACGAAATTTGGTGATAAGTTCAAACAAGTCGAAGATGCCACAGGCAAGCTTGGTAAGTCTAACGAAACTTGTACAAAAATGAAGAGGATATAAACTCATTCAAATGAACAAAGGTTCATAAAATTTCATTCATCAAAAATTCTGTGCCCTTACAAATGAAAATAGCAAGATATTTATAGCCAATATGCCTTAATTGTGTCCTATGCAGGCACTAAGTATTCAATAATTAATGTCTTAGCATGTCAACATAAATACTAAATAAATGAAGATTCCTTTAAGTCACCATGCCTTGTTCTTCATTTGTGCCGTCCAACAAAGGTAGGGATATCATAAATAATTCATTTCTTAAAATAAAGCTCCATCAAATGAATTAAATAATTATTCCCCTTGATGTTTTTCTATCTCATGTCGTCCAGACTTATATTCCACTAAGCAATCACATAGCTTCAATAAATCTTGCATCAAGCTCCCACTTAGAAAGGAATTCTTTAATTATTTAATCCCACTTGCCGTTCAAAACATGGAAGAATGGATTCTAGGAAAAGATGAAAGTATGGCCATGAAAATTCCTTCAACTATTTAATACCATATGGCCGTCCAACTTAATGAAGACAAAGGAATATTTTAATTCATGTTGCCGTCCATATTCTCCTCAATTCAACACATGTTTTCTTCCATTTGTTTCTTCCAACAATCTCTTTAAATAGCTCGTGGTCTTATTATTTATTTTATGCTCAATACCAATGCTCCACCATGCCGTCCAACTCGCAAGAAGACAAATGAATTGTGCTTGATTATTTTATCCTATGCTTCCAAAACATTCCACTTAAAATTTGGCCAAGTTTCTACTTCATGCTTCCCATTTTGCCTTGTTGCCGTCCATGCTTGAATAAAATAACTTCCCTTGTGCCGCATGCTCTAACCAAGCCTCATTGTTTATTCTTCCATTAATCCCCATGCTATCTTCAATTGACTTTAAATTGGTTTCATCCATAATATTCCTTCACCATTAAATATTCGGCCAAAAAGATGTCAATGGCTTCACGTGGGTATCATGCATTGCTCCTTCAAATGTGCATAGAATTCAAATTGCATGAAACATGTCCACCAAATTAATTTAGCCACCATGCATTGCTCCTTCAACCGTGCATAATTTTGCTTATATTATTTCACATTGGGTGGTACCTATAAAACACATAAACCAACATCAATTTGAATAAAATTTTAACTTGGCAAAATTTAAAGACTTTATTTTAAACACTAGACATATTAAAAACTATATTAACTAAACAAGTTAATTAATATAAAATAACATGTAGCAAAAAAAATAATAAATGACTGAATTAATTAATTAATTTAAACTAAATTAATTAAATTTCATTTCAGCAATTTAATTAACTTAAACTAAGTTAACTAATTTTATTCCCGCAATTAAATATTTAAAATGTGCCAAGGGTGAGCTAATAACGAGCTCCACAAATTTAAAAATCATTGATGCCCGGGCATGCTCGTATGAAATCCATACTTCTCGAACACATATTCGGCCTTGGAAGTTCAAGAAATCACTTGCATCAATTCGAAACTATGACTCTGCATCATTTTCATGCTGAACTCTTCTAGCAATTATATCTTTATCAATTTTCTGTGCATCACCAGTTTGCTGAATAAACATCGGTCTTGCTTTTAATTCGGCTATTATCGAACCATCACTAGATATAGCCATATGTGCGTTCAATGCAAAAGAGCAAATAATGACTTTTGAATTAAAGCATCAGCAACAACGTTAGCTTTCCCTGGATGGTAGTCGATCACAAGCTCGTAATCTTTCAACAATTCTAACCATCTGTGTTGCCTCAGGTTCAACTCTCTTTGCGTCATCAAATACTTCAAGCTCTTGTGATCTGAATACACGTGACATTTCTCACCGAATAGATAATGACGCCAAATCTTCAGTGCGAAAACAATGGCTGCAAGCTCTAAATCATGTGTCGGGTAATTTCTTTCATGTGGCTTCAATTGTCTCGAAGCGTAGGCTACGACTTTGCCTTCTTGCATCAAAACGCAGCCCAAACCATTCAAAGAAGCATCAGAATAAACATCAAATTTTTTACCCGATTCAGGCTGAACTAACACTGGAGCTTCGGTCAAAAGGGCTTTCAACTGATCGAAACTTTGCTAACATTTTTCCGTCCATTCAAACTTGACATCTTTCTGTAATAGCTTTGTTGTCAATGGGGTAGCTATCATAGAAAAACCTTTCACAAACCGTCTGTAGTATCCCGCAAGTCCCAGAAAGCTTCGAATTTCAGAAATATTCTTTGGTGGTTTCCAATCAAGTATAGCCGATATTTTGTTCAGATCAACCCGAATACCTGATGCTGACACGACGTGACCCAAAAAGCTTACTTCCTTCATCCAGAATTCACACTTACTAAACTTTGCATACAACTGTTTATCTCGCAAAGTTTGTTGCACCAATATCAAATGCTTGGTATGTTCAGTTTCATCTTTGGAGTAGATCAGTATATCATCAATAAACACTACTACAAACCGATCCAAAAACTGTCTGAAAACCTGATTCATCATATCCATAAAAATAGTAGGTGCATTAGTAAGTCCAAAAGGCATAACCAAAAACTCAAAATGTCCATACCATGTTCGGAACACCGTCTTTGGCACATCTGTATCTCTGACTCGCAACTGATAATAACCCAATCTCAGATCTATCTTTGAGAACACTGAAGCCCCTTTTAATTGGTCAAACAAATCATCAATTTGAGGTAATGGGTATTTATTCTTTATTGTCACATTATTCAGCTGCCGGTAACCAATACACATTCGCATAATCCCGTCTTTCTTTTTAACAAACAGAACTGGTGCACCTCAAGGAGAGAAACTCGGTCGTGCAAAGCCTCTATATGTCAACTCTTGCAACTGTGCTTTCAACTCTTTCAACTCAGTAGGTGCCATCCGATACGGAGCTATTGAAATCGGAGTCTGTAACACCCCTTACCCGTATACTACGCCAGAACCGGGTACGAGGCATTACCAGACTTAACAATACATTCTACCAAATCCCGAGCCACAAAATTTCACTTATAATTTAAAATTTAACAAACACATGCATACACAAGAATTATAACTCCATGACCAATATGAGCCACAACTCGTGGCTAAATACAGAATAATCCTTATTACTATTATGAAGCAATACATTTAATCAAATTAATTAAGACATATACAAAATGACTTAGTCAAGCCTCTATACATGCCATAACTTAAATCATTTATAAATAAAGATACCCATAGATAGCTTGATAGTGTGAAGCGATCTCCGACGACCTCCAACCCGATCTTGTTTAGTAGGACTCTGTAACATGGGAAAGAAAAGGGGTAAGCTTATAAAGCTTAGCAAGTTCACATGTAAAAATTTTAAGCATTAGCAATGAATTTAACTTACTACTAAGCTGTCATAACTTGCATAAATAATGCTAAGTTCTTACTTTCCCAACATACTCATTTGTAGCCTTATCAAAGCCTCAACATGACAAATCCTCACAACAAGTTCTCAAATTGATACAATAATTAAATCACATGCTTATACCTTATTACTTATGTTCACATTAATCTATCTACTTGAATCACTGTCACTAAATTATTTATTTCTTGAGCTACAGAGCTCCGAATTCCAAACCGCTAATTTTCCCTAAAACTAGACTCACATATATTCATAGAAAAAATTTCCAAAATTTTTGGCTTAGCCAATTAGTACAGTTTATTCATTAAAATTTCCCCTATTTCACTGTTAGACTATTCTGATCACTTTTCACTACGAATCAATTTTCTCCTTGTACAGAATTCAAATGATGTTATAATTTATTTCATTTGAAACTAGACTCATTAAGAATGTCAAGCATATAACTTATATCCCTTAATTATTTTTGTACAATTTTTAATGATTTTTCCAAGGCAGAACAGGGGATCACGTAATCATTCTAAACCAATCCCACAAGAATTTAAATATCTCAAAATATAAAACTCCTTTGTTTTCTCTGTTTCTTTTATATGAAAATATACTTAATAAGCTTTAAATTAATATCTCATCCAACTTATAATTCAATTTATACTATTTTTGGTGATTTTTCAAATTCACATCACTGCTACTGTCTAAAACAGTTTTATTGTAAATTTTTGCTCTCACTCACTTTAGTTGTATTCATTACTTACCTATAACAATCTTTCCAATTTCCGATTACATATCGAGCATATTGCACATACGTTACACATGCATATACCTACACTTATCACTACAAGCCACACATAATTTCACTTAATCAATTTTCCCGGTGAACTCATTGGTAACCTTACCAAAGGCTCAGAATACAAAGGGCACCTTACTTAATAACTTGCTTACATACCTGCAACATTCTCATTTAACACATGAGTACTCTTTCATAATATAGGCATATTGCCAATCATGTCATAAAGTGTCACAAGCATAACAGAAAACTCATCACTTACTTAATACTTGATAATCTCAATTACTTACGATCTCAATATTAAATAAGCCTTAAATGCATACCTGTACTCTTTCTTCATGTTCTAACCTTATCATTTCTTTGACTTACTCTTTGGACTACTCGGGAACCTTTTCCTTTTTGAACTTACCATTTCCATGCCTTGACATGGTCTTACGTGGTATCCTTGCCTTATGAACTCACCAATGCCATGCCTTGGCATGGTCTTACATGGGACACTTGCCTTATAAATTCACCAATGCCATGTCTTGACATGGTCTTACATGATTTCCTTGCCTTATAGAACTTATCAATGCCATGCCTTGGCATGGTCTTACATGATATCTTTATCTTACCAAATGCCATGTTCCAAACGTGGTCTTACATGGTATCCTTGTCTTACCAAATGCCATTTTCCAAACATGGTCTTACATGGTATCCTTGTTTTAGTGCCGACGCCACATCTTGATGTGGTCTTACATGGAGTCCTTAATCAATGCCGATGCCATGTCTTGACATGGTCTTACACGAGATCCTTGCCTTACCAATGCCATGTCTTGACATGGTCTTACATGGTATCCTTAACCGTCAATTCCTCATTAAATGCCATGTTATGAACATGAAGTTTTCCATCAATTCTTCCTTAATTGCCATGGTATAGCCATGGACTTTGAGATATCAATGCCTTGTCAAGTCATAGCTGAAACATACTTGCTCAAATTTTCAAGGTTAGTCGCATAACTCAATAATAACATTACTAATAACAATAATTGCATAATAATAAAATGCTACTCAACTTACATACTTACATTCTAAATCTCATCATATCATCAACTTAACTTAATCTCATCAAACTATGCTAGTCAATACTTTCTTGTTATCATACAAAGCCATAATACAAAATATGGTCTAACATATAAATTATACAAGTTCTCTTTCCAATATCGAATTATTATCGAACATTAATCATTATATCTGAAACTCAATACTATAGTATTTATGGCCAAAATATCAATTTATCATTCGAATATGCATAATTAAATACTTATTAAACATATGAACTTACCTCGATACCAAAACGGTCATTTTACCAACTTTCCCAATTTTCAATTTTTCTCCCGTTCTAGGTCCAAATCTCATTTTTCGGGGTCTAAGACATCACATTTCACTTATTTAATTAATGTACTACTCAAAACAGTCCCTAACTCAAACTTTGGAAAAATTACAATTTTGCCCCTAAACTTTTGCATAATTATGATTTTGCCCCTAGGCTCGAAAATTAAACTTCATCCATTATTCTTATGTTTTATAACATGCTGATCATTTTCCCCTTCTATGGCAACATCAAATTCTAGCTCTAACATGCACTTATGTACATTAGGTATTTTTGCCGATTATGTCGTTTTACTCGTTTTCACTTAAAATCGCTTAGTAAAAGTTGTTTAACATAATTCTAAGGTTCATATTCTGCCATAAAACATCAAAATAAACACATATCACCTATGGGTATTTTTCCAAGTATGAACCCTAGGTTAAATTATTGCTAGAATAAGCTAAATTACGTTACCGGGAATCCAAAAACGTAAAGAACATGAAAAATGGGGCTAGAATGGACTTACCATGAAGCTTGGAAAGCTTGAAAACCCTATCCATGGCTTCCCACATGTTAAATTCGGAAGATGGACAAATTTGGCATTTAAATTTTGTTTTTAATTCATTTAATTCACTAAATTACCAAAATGCCCTTTAAAAAAATCTTTTGAAACATACCCATCCATGTCCAATTTTTTCCACCAACTTAACCAATGGACTAATTATCATTTAAGGACCTCCAATTTAAAATTTCATAACAATTGGACACGTCTAACATGTAGAACTCAACTTTTGCACTTTTTACAATTTAGTCCTTTTGACTAAATTGAGTGCCCAAACGTCAAAATTTTCGAATGAGATTTTCACGATATCATTCCGTGAAATTGTAGACCAACAAAATATAAATAAAATAAATTTCTCCACATCGAATTTGTGGTCTCGAAACCACTGTTCTGACTAAGCCCAAAATCGGGCTGTTACAGAGTCGTTCCCGGTACTAATTCAATGCCAAACTCAATCTCTTGTACTAGTGGTAAACCTGATAATTCTTCGGGAAATACATCTGGGTATTCACATACGGCTGGTATGGATTCAATTTGCTTTTCGGACACTTTATTATCCAATACATAGGCCAAGTAAGCCTCACATCCTTTTCTCACATACTTACGAGCTAGCATCGAGGATATCACTACCGGTACCCCACTCAGATCATTAGATTCAACCCTGATGATCTCACCGTTTTGACATCTCAAATCAATAATCTTTCTTTTGTAATTCACCACTGCGTCATGCAAAGTTAACCAGTCCATTCCCAAAATTATATCGAACTCGTCGAAAGGCAACAACATTAAATTAGCTGGAAAGCAGGAATCCCGAATCATCAACGGGCAACCTTTACACACTTCATCAACAAAAACACACCTACCAAAGGGGTTGGACACACGGATCACAAACTTAGTAGACTCAATAGGCAGAGTCTTACTGGATACTAGAGTTTCAGACACATATGAATGAGTCGAACCAGGATCAATAAATGCAATCATAGTAGTATCATAAACTTTGAAAGTACCAGTGATAACATCTGGGGAAGAAGCATCCTCTCTAGTACTTATAGCATATGCTCTAACAGGTACTCGAGCCTTTGATCGAACTGCAGTGTCCTGTGCTACTTTCTGATTACCACCTACATTTCCCGAATGTCGAGGTGGTCTGCCTCGTGCTAACATGTTGCTCGGTCTTGAATTCTGAGTCGTATTTTGCTCGGCTAATATTGGGCACCCTCTGATAAAATGATCTGACGATCCACATTTAAAGCAGGACCGATCACGAAATCTACAGGTCCCAGAATGCCATTTACCACAATGCTTGCATTCAACTCAATTTTGCTAAACATTACCAACACTGGCCATCGAACTAGCTCGAGAACCCGCAGGAGGTCGATCTCGTCTAGAGAAATCTGAAGTAACCTTATGTCGATTGGATTCATCTCTGAACTTCTTAGGCACTGAATGGAAAGTCTAACTCGATGATCTTTTATGAGTGTCTCTAGCTTCTATTTCAGCCTTTCTTTTCTCTTTTCCGAGCTCTTCAGTTTGCAAGCTCGCTCGACTAGTACCACGAACTCTTTGATTTCAAGAATGCCAACAAGCAACTCTATGTCCTCATTCAGACCGTCTTCGAATCTTTTGCACATAATGGCTTCAGTTGATACACACTCCCGGGCATATCGGCTCAATCTGACAAACTTCCACTCATATTCCGTCACAGTCATACAACCCTATTTTAGTTCTAGAAATTCTTTTCGTTTCAAATCAATGAACCTCTAACTGATATATTTCTTGCAGAATTTGCTCTGGAAGAAATCCCAAGTCACTTTTTCTTTCGGAACCACTGATACTAGTGTATTCCACCAGTGATATGCAGTGTCCCGAAATAAAGATATAGCACACTTCAGGCATTCATCAGGAGTGCAGGATAGCTCATCAAGTATGCAGTGTCCCGAAGTAAAGATATAGCACACTTCAGGAATTCATCAGGAGTGCAGGATAGCTCATCAAGTACCCGAATATTATTATCGAGCCACATCTCAGCTCGTTCTGCGTCATCGTCATCATTGGCTTTAAATTCTCCGGCCCCGTGTTTCCTGATTTTATCAACATGAGGCCTACTAAATCTCATTGGATCTATCATCGGAGGTGCTGAAGGTACCGGAGTTGGATTATGCGAGGGTGGAGGTTGTTGTACAACCGGGTTAGTCTGAATAAACTGGGTAAACCATTCATTCATCATTTGGTAAAAAGCTTGTTTAGCCTCCCCCTCATGGCTACCCAAAATTGGTCGAGAGTCTACCGGCGCTGATCCGCGTGCGCGGTCAGGCGCTACACTCTCTACATCATCTGCTACGGCTCTGTTAGGATCGGATTCCATTTACTATAATAAACACAGTTTAAAATGTCAGAAGTATACAATTATATACGATAAAGGCATGTATAGCTAGACTCTCACGCGCTACGATAGTCCTAGAATCGACTAAACCGTAAGCTTCGATACCAATAAAATGTAACACCCCTAACCCGTATCCGTCACAGGAGTAGGTTATGAGGTATTATCAAACTAAACTCTATTCCAGATAGACTTTCATTTGAATTCAAACACAAGAAATTCGATCTTTCATATTCTTATAACCTTATAACCAATTAAAGAAAACAATATACAACGAGTTTTATTTCATGTATTTAATACATAACAATGTCTAAACCACATGATTTAAACATTCATGAGATTTATACACTTAAAACATATCTCAACTAGAATCATTATAAAATAGGTCGGACATAATCAACACATGTATCATATAAACATGTTTTCAAAAAATTTTCTATCATATGCGTGCACAATAAACTCAACTGAATCATTTATACTAATTTGGTAACAATTGTATATATATAAACACATCAAAGTTACACCTGACCGAACATACATCTAATGTTATGAACTTACATCATATGCATTTCTTAATAACAAATGTCATATTTATACTTGCACAAGATTATTCATACATCATACGCCAAATGTGAATACGTTTACTAACGTACCTAAACTTTGCAGTTTATTTATTTAATCAAAGGTTCGGTCATACTATTTTCAATATCACAAACATATCATAGTGATTCAAAAATTGAGACCTATCCATGCCGTTTTTACTTACCATTGAATTCTTGCTTATACGGAATGTTACTTATCTTTACTACCTTAAGCATACATCATTTAATAAATTGCCAAAGCACATGTCTCAACTCACTATCAATAATAATGTATTTAAAACAAAATGTCATGAATAAACCTTGGACAAAATTATACATACAATGCAACAACCACGTTCCACATATATAATTTAAGGTTAAGCATATTAATCCAAACATATAACCAGATTATTATTCAACTACTATATATATATATATTTATTATCTACATAAATCATCAAGCATTACTACTATTTTCCTTACTAGCCAAATCACATAATTAAACATATCACATCTAATTTGCATGACTAATGTCATATTATCAAATTTTATCCTAACCCATAATGTCATTACCCACAACACTAAGTTGTACTTACTACATGAGCCTATGCCCTAACCAATTATATAGCAATTAATTCCATCCCACTCATATATCATAATGACATAACTATATGCATCATTTAATCATTAAAGAAATACATATGTCTTCATATCAACTAGCACAAAACATAAGCCATATTCGTATGGCTTTAATACATATAATGACAAGGTGTCCAACTTAAACATGGACATTAACCATCCTATACATGCCTTTATCCAAAATATAGCAAACTAAAGGAGTACCAAAAAGATGATAGTTTGGTTGACTTCACAGATCATCCTCCGAGCCCGTAGTTGGATCCACTGTCTATAAAACCGAACAATGAGTACACACAAGTAAGCTTACTAGCTTAGTAAGTCTCAAACAAATTTTAATAAAATCATCCAACAACTAAGCATCTTAATCTTTAAGTTCATGACACATATAATATAAACATTTCCACATATAAATTAAACGTGGTCGACTGCTATCAATTCACTTACATAAGTATTTGTAGTTTATTACCATACGCATGTAATTCATCAAAACACAAAAAACTTATGATATAGTATTAGCATATTTCAAATCAAGTGAGTATAACATTCATATCGATCATATATACTAATTTGTATACATATGCAAGTATATTGAAACACTTTCACTATTAACATTTTTCTCTTATGGCTGATTTTTCCCAAAATGACACATTTAAACTCATATTCTATTATTTATTATTCATACCCAACAACGGTAAGCTCAGTGGCATATACCAAATTTCTCGTCGAATCATCAACTAAATCATATCATACTTCATTCAAATAATGCTATATCAACTTATCATATTCTTTAATTATAAAAGAAAAGGCTTGTACTTACCTGAGCTTTTAGCTCATAACATTTAATGTGTTTCACCTTATATGTTTCATAATTTTATCCATTTTTAGCTCATCACCGGCATTACGCCTGCTAGGCATCAAAGCCTGAAATATACACCGGCATTAAGCCTGCTAGGCAATCAGCCTGAAACACTTCACCGGCACAAGGCCTACTAGGCTCAAAGCCCGATAAAATTCACCGGCACAAAGCCTGCTAAGCTCGAAGCCCGAATCAAATCCACTGGCACAATGCCTGCTAGGCTCGAAGCTCGAATAACTGTATTATTACCAACTTATTCACATTACACGTTGTCCAAAATTTCAATAATCACACATAAATCATATCATTTTCCACGTCATTCAATCAAAATTTAACAACATTTCATTTCCATAATTTACTATCCAATTTCGGCTTACCACATTCTATTACTACAAATTTCTTAATTCAACATATAAACCATGATATAATCGATATTAACAATATAAACTTGCTTACAGACTTACCTCGAAAGTCGAATACTTTGAATTTCCCGGTTACTCGTGTACTTTAGCTTTTCCTCGATCTAGATCCTTTTCTTTTTGTTCTCGATCTAAGAATATCAAGTAAAGCTCATTCATATACATTCTATTTATTTTAGCTCAAAACTCAAAATGATAAAATTTGGCTTTAACCACCAAAATTTTAAATTCTTATCATTTACTCCCCAAAGCATTACACTCAAAAATACACATAATTTAAATTAAAATGTTAAGGACCGAATTTTCTCCTTCATTTATTACATCTATACAAACTGTCAAATTGCATTTTTAATTCAACAATTATTTACCGTTTACAAATAAGTCCTTAAGACTCCAAACACCAATTATCAAAATTTTCCGCAACATCCAGCCAAGGCCGAATGTTCATAATACATATATCATCACATTTCTTTCATTAATCAAGCTACTTAGTTCATCCATGAGTTTCTCTTCTCACGAATTCTTCATTAAGATAATCTCCATTAGAGATTGTAAAGAGAACTTAATAGTCTAACATACATATAGCATATTAACTTAAATCACTCAAACACAAACAAAATCATATTCATGGCAACTTTCAAAAGGCATTTCTATAGCAAAAATTCGGTCATGGGTTAGCTAACTTGCAAGATGACTACCTCAATTATAAAAATTATCAAGAAATAAACTTGATCACTCACCTAATTATGACATGCAATGGCCAAAAATGGTGAAAATCCTTCTCCTTCTCCTTCCTTAAAGTTTCCGCAATAACAAGAGTAAAAGATGAACACTTCCCTCCCACTAATGTTTTGTTTTTATTATTATAATCATCTCATAACAATTTTATTATTTATTTCCATTTTACAATATATAACATCCACTTCGTACTATTTTATTACACTAGCCGTCTACAATACAATCAAAATGGCTAATTCATCACTTCAATACCTACTTCAAAGAAGACAATTCAATTTGGCCGCCAATTTCATGAAAGCTATTATTTTTCCACTTGTTCGATTTAATCCTTTCACTTAAATTAAACACTCAAACGATAAAATTTTTATACGAAACTTTCACACATCATAAATCACATATAATTAACACCAAAAAATAATATTTAAAATTTTTAGACTCAGATTCGTGGTCCCGAAACCACCGTTCCGATTAGGGTCAAATTTAGACTGTTACATGTTATCTAATCTCGGATCCTGAGTAGTCTCCTGTTCAACAGACTCTGGGCAGTCTCGAATAAAATGATCTAACGATCCACATCTGAAGCAAGCTTGATTATTCAATCTACAATCCCCCGAATGTCTTTTACCACAACACTTACACTTGAGTCGCTCGGATCTGACATTTTCAACATTCGCCATCTTTGGGCAATCTCGAATGAAGTGATTTCGTGATCCACATTTATAATAAACTCTATTGTTATACTTGCCCCAATATTTTCCCACATATCGTCTTCCACACTGTCTACACTTAGGTTTGTTGCTTTTAGTACTTCCATCATTTGATTCAATTGGAGCTTGAGTTCTCAGACCAACATTTGGTCTCATACGATCTCTACTTGTATGTCCAATTGAAACATTTAATCTATTGCTTGCAACTCTATATTTCTTCGTCAAAGGTTGAGAAAAATTATTCATTGATCTTTTTCTTTCATTACGAGTTTCAGAATCAACTTTCTTGGTATTATCATCATTAGTAGCCCTAAACTCTTCGACCTCATACTTACGACTTTTGTCAACCGGAGGCTTGTTCATCAGATTCAGATTTATAGTTGAAAGCATAGCAGATGTCTGAGGGAGGTTAACCAGGGGCGGAGGTTGCGAAACAATCGGGTTATTTCTCACAAATGGAGTGAACCACTCACTCATCAACTGGAAGAAAGCTTGTTTAACTTCTCCCTCACGATCGCTCGTAGCCGGTCTTGAATCAGAGGGAGCTGTCCCTTGCGCAAGAGTAGGTACATTACTTTCTACGTCGTCAGCTACGGCGCTTTCGGGATCCAATGCTATACAAAAATCACATTTTATATGTCAAGATTCATCACACTATTACTATTCAGATATATGGCATGTATAGCTAGACTCTGACATGCTACATTAGTTCGAGAATCGGCTAAACTATAGCTATGATACCAACCAAATGTAACAACCCTAACCCGTATCCGTCGTCGGACGAGGGTTAAAGGCGTTACCGGACCGATCAGAAAGATTTTCATAAGTTCATACATTCATCCATCAATCTCAAACATAATGTCCCTTAATACGGTCAACGAGACCTAAAACATGTTTATAAATCGGGTCAGGACTAAACCAAAACACATACAAAATTTCATGGAAACTTAAAACTTTTCTAAGTTTCATGGCTTACACGCCCGTGTGCGTAGGCCGTGTGCCTCCCACGGCTGCTAGACACCCCCGTGTGTCCACCCCGTGGTCGAAACTGACTTTTCTTCCACGGCCACTGAGCACGCCCATGTACTCAGGCCATGGTCAATCCTGTCAAAAATCACACAGCCACTAGGCAGTAGACACATCTGTGTGCCAAGGCCGTGTACTCTTGTGCTAGCTATTGGCTTAGCCTACGGTCACTAGGCACGCCCGTGTGCCACAACCGTGTGGCAAAATAGGCCATTTGCAAGGCCACAATGCCACCCACATGGGTCATAGCTATATGCAAAATCATCAAGACATCTCATGCCCATTTGGCAACCAAGAACATATCAAAATAACCATCCAAATTACAAAACTAAAACTCATCTCAACACAAGCACAATTCATTCATTTGTTTAATCAAAACTTGGGCATTTCATGAATAAACTAACCATGCCAAAAACATATTTCACACATATCACATTCATTCAAGCAAATTCTCAATTCATAACTAGCCAAATCACATGGCAAAGTTCATGTAACAAACTTATATCAAATACTAGCCTATATATGCCATATTTAGCTATATACATTTCCAAAATGTACCAAAATGAGTTTAGTAGTGTGATGGTGATCCTTAACAGTCCCAAGCCTTCAGTAGTTGTGACGACTATAAAATAGAGAAAACACACACACAGAGTAAGCTTTCCAAAAGCTTAGTAAGTCATAATACAAGCAAACTTAGCGTGGAAGGCATATATGCACATAGGTACATTGGCACATCTTAATTACTTAGGAAACTATCACATATATGATTTGGTCCATGTACTTGGCCATATTTTCCATATTCATCAATTCAAAAGTCTTATATATACATAGCTCTTTCATGCTTACTTTCACATATCAATTATCATATTGTTATCCCAATATACATAATCATCATAGTAAGATCACATAGATACTTACCTTATATACACACTTAGTGTATAAATCAATGTACCTAAACAGATTCATTTTCTACATAGCCATTTGTATCACAAACTTGCCCGTTGAACTGTTCGGAATCTAATAGGATATACCGAATACTCATGCTAGCGTCCTAGACGTGGTCTTAAATGTAATCAGATGTCGATGCCACTGTCCCAGACAAGGTCTTACTCGAATTAATATGATGCCAACGTCCCAGACATGGTCTTACACGTAAAACTCATATCGATGCCAACGTCTCAGACGTGGTCTTGTATGTAATCAGATATCGATGCCACTGTCCCAAACAGGGTCTTACATGTAAAACTCATATCGATGCCAACGTCCCAGATGTGGTCTTGATGTAATCAGATATTGATGCCACTGTCTCAGACAGGGTCTTACACGTAATTAGATATCGATGCCACTGTCCCAAACAGGGTCTTACACGTAATCAGTTATCGATGCCACTGTCCCAGACAAGGTCTTGCACGAAATCAGATATCGATGCCACTGTCCCAGACAAGGTCTTACATGTAATCAGATATCGATGCCACTGTCCTAGAGAGGGTCTTACACGTAATCAGATATCGATCACTTCTGTCTTAGACAGGGTCTTACACGTAATTAGATATTGATCACCTATCTCATAACATAGTTAACCCTATCTATTTTTATGTTCAAACGGAATTTCTCAAATGTTAACACTATGACTATCTTATCTTAGAATTCATATATACACAACATATCATATGTATTCATCATTATCCATAATCATATAAACATATGTAATTCAATACAAATACATTTATTTATATATCAACTTACCTCGGATTCGATTTAACAGAAACGGAAACGGCTACTCGGTTACTTTAGCTTTCCCATGATTTAAGTCTGATTTCTTCGGTTCTTGATCTATACATATTCATGATTAACCCTTTTATTCACTAATTCATTCAATTCAATCCAAGGACACACATTTTGAGCTATTTGCAAATTAACCCTCATATTTGCATAATTTATCAATTTAGTCTATTTTTCTCAAAACATCAAATTCACAAAATCATTACACATCCAAGCTTAGTCGAATGCATATATATATATCATACAAGTCCAATCATTTCATCAATTTCACAATTTAGTCCTTTAAATTGCTATTTTCACAATTTAGCCTTAATTAGCTAAATTCATCAAAAATTCAAGAATAAAGTATGTACATCTAGCTCAAATCTTTCATTTAACACCATAAATTATCATAAAGCTCAACATATAATCAATGGCACATTTCATGAACAACATCAATTCATCAAATTGAGACATGGGCTTGATAGTAGACTAAGCAACGATTGCAAAAACGTAGAAATTATCAAAAACAGATCAAAAACTAACCTTGAATCAAACCAAAACCATGGCCGAACCTTTTAAGCTTTTGTTCTTTCTTTTTCTTTGTGTTTTTCGGTGGAAAAAATGGATGAACTAATGTCCATTTTCATGCTTTATTTATCATATAATCATTTAATACATAAAAGACATTTTTAACCTTTAATCAAGTATATTAAAACATATAATTCAAGGTCATTTATGACCTTAGCCGTCCACTAACTATGATAGTGGCTTAATTGCCACATGAGTCCTTACTCTTAAAAAGACATAACAAATAAGCACCCTTTCATAAAACATACAAATTTGCATTTTAATGCAATTCAATCCTTTTATCAAATTAAACACACAGAAAAACAAATTAGCTCACGAAAATTTACCACATGCTTAGTCACATATCAACGGCACAGACAATAATATTAAAATATTATACAGACTCAGATTTGTGGTCCCGAAACCACTGTTCCGACTAGGGTGTAAACCAGAATGTTACAGGTAAGAGTAAGCATGAGTAAGTTAAGGCAATGTGCTTGAGACCTTGTGTTTTTATTCAATGCAATGGATGGATGACATTATGAGCCTTTCTGTTGTTATTTATTTCATGCAAACTTACTAAGCTTCATGCTTACCTCTTTCATTTCCCTTTTCCTTGTAGTATCGCCAAGCTAACTTGGGGATCGTAGGACGTCGGAGTTTAGAATCACACTATCAACTTCTTCTTGGTATAGCAAAGTTTGTTAAATTTTGAGTATGGCTTGTATAGGAACTTGGTTATTTTGTGTTATGTCATATTTGTTAGCCAGTGTGTGGCTATTAATGTCATTAAATTCATTTTGTAAATGGTAATTGGAAATTGGCTAATACTTGACAAGTTTATATATATATATTCAATGATGATGAAGTTCATGAAGTGCATGCTTATGTGGATGTCTTGATTTTGGGTTCTTAGAAGTGCCTTATGGTCATGATGTAGTTGAATTGAATTAGTATAAGCGTGGTTGCTTTATAGGAAGGCAGTTGGCTTGGTAGATAGCCTTACAATTGTCCACATGGGCAGACACACAGGCATGTGTCTAGGCCGTGTATGCACACGGTCAGCCCCATAAGCGTGTTGATAGGCCGTGTGTCCCCATGCATGCTAGGTTGGCAAGCCAGAATACCCAACATTAAAACACGGGCTGAGACACGGCCGTGAGTCTCAACCGTGTGGGAGACACTGCCTAAGACTCAGGCATGTGCCCGGGCCGTGTGAAGTCTGCACCTCAAATTAGGAATTTAATTCGCTACATGGTCTAAGGACACGGGCATGTGCCTTGGCCGTGTGATCTAAATGGGATGATGATGTCATAAACAGAATATCAAGGTTTTCACAGAAAGGTGAAGACACGGGCGTGTCATGGCCTTGTGAGGGACACGGGCTATGGACAAGGGAATGTGTCTGGCCGTGTAAAAACCCCTGTAGGTTCGAAATGAAAAATAAAATCCACACGGACTAAAGACATAGGCGTGTGTGATTACACGGCCTGCCCACACGGGCATGTCCCTCATCACATAGGTGTGTGGCTCTATTTTATGTCAAAATTTTCCAAGTGTTCAAAAGTTTCTGGTTTGGTCCCGAATCATTCCGTGTGCAAGTTTGGGGTCTCATAGACCTATAATAAGGATATTAATGTCTCGAATGAAAAGTTTTAAATTTTGAAATGAAATTTTATGGATCGATGTTGTAAGGTTGAGTAAGTTAAGTACGGTAATGCCTCGTACTCGGTTCAGGTGTCGAATACAGGTAATGGGTGTTACAGTCCCAAAACCACTGTTCTGATTTCACTGAAAATGGGTTGTTACAACTCTCCCCCTTAAAGAATTTTTGTCCTCGAAAATGTTACCAGTAAAGAGGTTCGGGTATTGCTTTCTCATGGTATCCTCTGGTCCTAGGTAGCTTATTCAATCCCATTTCATTGCCAAAGAACTTTTACTAGAACTACCTTTTTATTTCTTAAATCTTTTACCTCTTGTGCCAAATTTTAATCGGTTCTTCACTGTAAGTGCCAGGCTAAATTTCAACTTCTGTCAGAGAAATAGCATGTAAAGTATCTGACCGATACTGTCACAACATAAACACATGAAAATCATTATGAATTCTGTCAAGCTCTGGTGGTAATGTAAATCGATATGCAACTGATCCAATTTTTTCAATAACTTCATATGGCCCGATGAACCGTGGACTCGGTTTTCCTTTACGGCCAAACCGAAGAACTTTCTTCCAATGTGATACTTTCAAGAATACCTTATCACCAACTCTAAATTCTATCTCTTTTCATTTAAGATTGGCAGAAGACTTTTGACGATCAGAGGCTGCTTTCAAACTATTTCGAATCACCTTCACCTTTTCTTCAGTTTCACAAACTAAATCAACTCCGTGTATCCTTTTCTCACTGAACTCTATCCAATACAATGGAGTTCTACATTTACGACCATACAGAGCCTCATACGGTGCCATTTTAATACTTGACTGATAGTTATTATTGTATGCAAATTCAACTAAAGGCAAATATTTTCCCAGTTACTTTCGAATTCCAACACACAACACCGAAGCATATGTAACTATGTACCCAGAGCTTCTTGCAACTTATTCCAGAATCGGGATGTGAACTGGGGAACTCTATCAGAAATAATGGAAACCGGTACTCCGTGTAATCTAACAATTTCAAAAACATATAATTCAGCCAATCTATCCAAGAAGATATCCATATGTACCGAAATAAAGTGTGTAGATTTTCTTAATCGGTCAATGATTACCCAAATAGCATCTTTTTTTTTCGAAGATAGGGGTAACCCTGATACAAAGTCAATAGTAACTCTTTCTCATTTCCATTCTAGTATCGTAACTGGCTCTAATAATCTCGAAGGTACCTAGTGTTTAGCTTTTACTTACTGACATATCAAACACTTAGATACAAATTCAAAAATGTCACATTTCATTCCTGGCCACCAGTACATCTTTTTCAAATCATTGTACATTTTGTTACTCCCCGGATGCACAGACATAATACCATTGTGAGCTTCGTACAATATCTTCTGTAAAAGTTTTAAATTCTTTGGTACACATATTCTACTTCTGAATAACAGACAAACATCAAATCTGATCTAAAATTTTGAATCGAAATTTGATTCACATTGTACCCGTTTAGCTTGTGATTCATCATCACTCTTCTGAGCTTCACAAATTTATTGCAGAAACATCGGTCCAGCTTTTAACTTAGCTATGATTGAACCATCATCAGAAAAAGACAATTGAGTATTCATTGCTCGTAAGGCAAATAATGATTTTCTACTTAAAGATCAGCAATCACATTTATTTTTCCGGGTGATAGTCGATAACTAGGTCATAATCTTTCAATAATTCAAGCCACTTGCACTGTCTCAAGTTCAAGCCTTTTTGTGACATCGGATATTTTAAACTTTTGTGATCAGTGAATATATGGCACTTTTCACCAAACAGATAGTGTCGCCAAATTTTCAGTGCAAAAATAATGGCTGCCAATTCTAAATCATGTATCGGGTAATTCTTTTCATATGGTTTTAGTTGTCTAGAAGCATAGGCTATTACTTTACCTTCTTGCATCAAAATACAGCCTAAACCATACAATGATGCATCACTATAAATTACAAATTCCTTACCCAATTCAGGCTGAACTAACACTGGTGCTTCAGTCAACAAGGTTTTCAATCTATCGAAACTCTGTTGACATTTATCAGACCATTCAAACTTCACATCTTTTTGCAACAATCGTGTCATCGGAGAAGCTATCATAGAAAACCCTTGTACAAATCTCTGATAATAACAAGCTAATCCCAGAAAACTTCTGACTTTAGACACATTTTTCGGTGGCTTCCAATTAACAATAGCTGAAATTTTATTCGGATCCACCCTGATACCTTCTGCAGATACTATATGTCTAAGAAAACCAACTTCCTGAAGCCAAAATTCACATTTACTAATTTTGGCATACAGTTTTTTCTCACGCAGGGTTTGTAACACAATTCTCAAATGATCAATATGTTCATTTTCATCTCAAGAATATACCAGGATATCATCAATAAATACCACTACAAAGATGTCCAGATACAGTCTGAAAATTCTATTCATTAAATCCATAAATATTGCAGGTGCATTAGTCAAACTGAATGGCATTACATGAAATTCATAGTGCATGTACCTGGTTCTAAAGGTTGTCTTTAGTACATCTGAGTATTTCACCCGTAACTGATAGTAACCAAAACGAAGATCAATCTTTGAAAATATAGTGGCACCTTTCAACTGATCAAACAAATCATCAATACGAGGCAGTGGACACTTGTTCTTTATTGTAACTTTATTGAGTTGTCTGTAATCAATACATAATCTCATTGGTCTATCTTTCTTTTTAACAAACAAAACCGGTGCACCCCAAGGTGAATAACTAGGTCGAGCAAAACCTCTATCACTCAATTCTTGCAACTTTCCTTTCAACTCCTTCAATTCTACAGAAGCCATTCTGTAAGGAGCTGTAGATATTGGAGTTGTCCCCGAAACAAGATCTGTAGAAAATTCCACCTCTCTGACTAGCAGTAATCCTGGTAATTCTTCTAGTAACACATTAGGAAACTCACAAACAACTGGCACTAACATAATCTTCGACTCAGATACTTTAATATCCAACATATATGCAAGATAAGCATCATACCCTTTTATGATTTATTTCTGTGCTGATATAGCTGAGATTACATTGGACAACCCATCCAGTTTATCAGATTGAATAGTAAGCAATTCACCATTCTGACATTTTAACACAATATATTTCTATTTACAATTTACCACTACATCATGCTGAGTTAGTCAGTCCATACCAAGAATTACATCAAATTCATCAAATGGAAACAACATTAAATCAGTCAAGAAACTATAACCCCATACCACTAATGAAAAATTTTTACAAACTTTATCCACCATCACATACTGGCCCAGGGGGTTCGAAACTTTAACCATGAATTCATTGAATTCAACAGGTAAATTTTTAACAGACAGTAAGTTCGTGCATATGTATGAATGTGTTGAACCGGGATCAATTAAAGCGGTAATATTAGTATCAAGAAGAGAAAATGTACCAGTAATAACATCAGGTGTAGAAGTATCCTCTCGTGCACATATAGCATATGTTCTCATCGGTGCTCGTGCTTTTGATTTAACTGTTAAATCTTTTCTTGTACCTCGGCTATCACTCATATTACTAGGTTACGAGGTGGTCCCTCTTGAGGCAGGGTTGCTTGGATTCAACGTCTAAACAGTATTTTTTTCAATCCTTTTTGGACAATCTTTAAGTTAGTGGTCAAAAGAACCCATCTATAACAGACTCCGCTTCTCATACGGCACTCTCCAAAATGAAATTTATTACAATGTTTCCATCTAGGTTTGGCATTACCGACACTTCCAGCACTTGCTACTGGTGGGGCCAGAGATCTCGGATTAGAGCGTTGAGAGCCTCAATCTTTTTTGGAATACCCCACAGATGAGACAGAACGATCATGATATTTCTTTGATTTCTTTGAAGCTGATGATTTTGGCTTGCCCATAGATCTTTTATTTGAAGTTCGGGCTTCCATCTCTACTTGTCTCTTTTCTTTAATTAGTTTCTCAGCTTTATGTGCTGGATCAGCTAGTACAACAAATTCTTTTAATTCCAATATCCCAACTAATAACTTGATGTCTTCATTTAATCCCCCTTCAAACCATTTATACATAGCAACTTCAGTCGGAATACACTCTCTAGCATATTTGCTTAACCAAACAAATTCTCGCTCGTATTCAGATACAGTCAAATTTCCTTGTTTAAGCTCTAAAAATTCATTCTTTTTCTGATCAAGGAATCTCTGACTAATGTACTTCTTTTTTAATTCTGTTTGGAAAAATTCCCATGTAAAATTTTCCCTCGGTACAATAGAAATCAAGGTATTCCACCAACGATAGGCTGAGTCTTTTAGCAAAGATACAGCACATTTCAAACATTCTTCATATGTGCAAGACAATTCATCCAGAACCCTGATAGTATTTTCTAGCCAAAATTCAGCCCTTTTCCGGATCGTCATCAGCTGTTGCTCTGAATTCTTCTGCCCCATATTTACGGATTTTATCTACCGGAGGCTTACCAATTCTAACAAGTTTAGTACCTTGTGGCATATCGAGAACCGGTTGAGGAACAGGAGTGGGAGGTTGTTGTACAACAGGATTTGTTTTTAAGAATTCTGTGAACCACTCATTCATCATTTGAAAGAAGGCTTCTTTTGCCTCCTCACCTCGACCCTCAGATTCGGGCCTTCTACTACTACTAGATGCAGCTCTTTGAACTGAAGCTAGAGCATTGCTCTCAGCTTGCTCAGATTCAGTTGTAGCTTGGTTGGACGACATTACTATATGAAAAACACATTTAAAACAATCATGAGATATCACACTATCACAAATTATATATAATGGCATGTATAGCTAAATAAGTACTTGCTACATTATTTAGAGAATCGGCTAAACTGTAGCTCTGATACCAATAAATGTAACACCTCTAACCCCTATTCGTCGCCTGAGTAGGGTCACTGAGCATTATTGGAGTTTGCAGATCAA
The DNA here is from genome assembly GCA_025503065.1 of Gossypium bickii. NCBI lineage: Eukaryota > Viridiplantae > Streptophyta > Magnoliopsida > Malvales > Malvaceae > Gossypium > Gossypium bickii. The sequence continues at coordinate 23,806,539 of CP106714.1, read as the reverse complement.
TTATAGAAAATTTATGTCATTTACTATTCATATTAGAAATCAATCATATCGTCCTTTAATTGGGTCCTCAAGGCCCAAAATACGTGTTAGAATCAAATCAGGACTAAACTGGAAACTCAAAAAATTTTTGTGGAATTTCAAGATTTCTCTTAGGTGCAGGGGACACACGCCCGTGTGGTCAGGCCGTGTGGCTCACACGGCCAAGTGACACGCCCGTGCCTTAGGCCATGTGGGCATTTGATTTGAGGCACACGATCGTGTCCCAGCTTGTGTTCAAACTAGGATAGCTACTGACTTGGATCACACGGCCAGCCACACGACCGTGTGCTAGGCCGTGTGGATAATTTAATTTTCAAAAATAAGAGCAGGATTCAAACAGCCAAGACACACGCCCGTATGTCGGGCCGTGTGTTTCACAGGGCTGAGACATAAGCCCGTGTGTCTGTCGTGTGACCAATTCTGAGCATTCCGTTTCTTAATTTTTAAGATGCAAGGGACACATGGCCAAATCACATGCCCGTGCGCATGGCCGTGTGTCAAACACGATTGAGACACATACCCATGTGTCTACCCGTGTGGACAAAATAAGGCCATTTCCAACCCTTATTTTTCACCCAAATTTTGCCTTGTACCTATATTAACACTTGCATATATATACCAATCAATTCAAGATATTAAAAACCAAGCCAACATTAACGTTATACATGATATAATATCACATGTATTTAAACTTACCTTTTATAAGACACATGTTTACCATAATTCAATCTAACTATATCAAACACGCATATATTAACCATATTATAACCTCATATATGTAACATCCTGACAAGGGCCTATGCATTTTCGATTTTATTGTACGAAATGACAAGTCTTAAGTACTATGAATAAATTTTTGAATATTTTGGAAACTTAGAAATGCATGGGAATGGAAATGAACATTTTTGGAAACCTGAACATTTTTGGAAACCTGAACATTTTTGGAAACCTGGACATTTTTGGAAACCTGAACATTTTTGGAAATGATTCAAGAATGGAAAGTAAACATTTTTGGAAACTTGGAAATGTAAGAAAATGGGAAGTTTACAGAGCCGATCGAAAATTTTAGGAAACTTAGAAATGATGTAGAAATGTCAAATTTTAAAGTTTAAAATAGGAAATAAGGGCAAGATGGCCTTAAAAGAAAAAGTTGGAGAAATTTGACACACAAACAGGCTTGGAAAAGTGGCCTGAAGATGCCACTTAGGGCCTATGGAAATGGCGCCACATGCAGGAGGAATGGGCCTGAGTTCGAGTCACTTGGGAAGCAAATGAAGGAGGTTTATTTTTGCTTCCATGAGCAAGGGGGTGGACGGCACATGCTTCTAGAAATAAAGGTGTTTTATTCTCATAAATTTGTGAATAATAAGTGATAAATAAAGGATTTTCTTTTTATATAATTATTGAGGAGATAAATGATGGATTAAACACTTTTATTTTTAAATAAAAGAGATAATATTATCACAAGGAAGAGTGGTGGCCAAGTCAAGGACTCTTGGTCTAGTAATTTCGGCTAAAGAAGGAGAGTTAAAGGCTATTCTCTCATCTTTTCTAAGCCTTGCCGAAAATTCCATAGCAAAACTCCTCTCTAAATTTTCCTTTCATCTTTTCTTCTTCTCTTTTCTTCATCCATCAAGCCAAAACCCTTTTCTTTTGATCTCTGATTAAAACTCCATAGCCGAATCTCTGTGACTCTAGGCAAGGAAGCAATCGATTAAAGGCATTAAGGTAAGGTTAAGCTATTCAAATTCCTTTCTTTTCTATTTTGCCGAAAGAGAAGGGTCTAATCCCTATTCTTGTCTTATGGCCAAATCTATAAGGATCTCTCAGGTTCTTTTTACAACAGTTGAATACAAGGAGAAATCTTTCGGGAAATTCGAGGATCTAAGGTAAGATAAATTTATTTGATTAAAGGTTATGATGTATATGTTAGATTAAATTTAACATATGATTATAGGGATTTCGACAGATATATATAAAAGGCAAGGAATTCTTTTCAGTCTTGGAAATTGTAAGGTAAGTACATAGATCCAATCGGCCTAGGGTGATTTTGGTATTATTTTCCATTTATTCAAAAGTTAGAAACTGACATAATTACCTGATTTAGTGTTAGCCGATTCCAAGGAAAAGGATACTAGCAATTTTTGGGACTTGATTTTCAATCATCCAATTCGACAACAAGGTAAGTAATACAAATCCTACTAGGATTTGGTTTTTCTAAGCCAAATAGGTTTGTTAATATGTTGTAATAATTGGCCGTATATAGAAGTTAAAAATCTAGATCGGTAGATCGTTCTTCGAGATTTCAAGGAATCTATTAAGCAAATCAGGTGTGTACTCACACTAACTTTCGATATATCATATGGCAATTATTTTTAATATATGAATATGCATAAGAATGTGAATATGGCTAAGTACCACAAATGTGGTAAGAAGTACCCAGGTACGTTTCCTACTTCTGATAGGATTATGAATATGATATATTCTGAACATGTGAATAGTAACATGAATGAGAAAATAAGTATGTTATATATATGTTATAAAATATTTGGGGCATTCGGGATATTTGTGAAAGGGGAAGTGAAGGTGATGACTTCGGTCTCACTATCTGAATATGGTGACTACGGTCACATTATCTGAATATGGTAACTTCGGTTACATTATCTGAATTTGGTAACTTCGGTTACATTATTTGAATATGGTGTCTAATGACACAAATGATATGGGCGATGAGCACGTCGACTGCAGCGACTGCCTTCGATGGTGTGTAGCGGATGGAGGTTTGACTTAGTAGTCCCCACGGTGTGACTGGCAGGTACGGGTGGTGTGTAGCGAATGGTCAAATAGGCTTGGGTTTGGGTTGCATCATTTATTTTTATATGAATATGAACTTGATATGAACTTGTATGCCGGATTTGTTGAATGTTAGTGTTGCGTACACATTGAGTCTGTTGACTCACCCCATTGGGGAATATTTTGCAGGAGATGAGCAGTAATGGACCCGGTCGGCAGGAGCTAAAGGTGGCCATGCATAGCAAGGAAAAACTTTTATTATTTGGGACTGTTATTTTCATTAAGTACTTCAATTTTATTTTTGGTTTTTGATTGATGTAATAAGGCCATAAGGCCCAAGTTAAATTTCTTTACTTCTATTTATTTTTACTTTATAATGTTACGCATTATTTTTAATTAAGTTCAATTATATTTACTTTGATAATAATAAACCTTAAATTGTTTTTTTTTATAGCTAAATGATTTCTAAGTAAAATAAATGGGTTTTTAATCTAAGCCCAACCCAAAACGAGATTTTCCTGAAAATACACAAATTTTCTCTAATAGACAAAGAATTTTGCAACCGATTTACTTAAGGAACATACCAGATCCAGTTCAGGCTCGTGGGCCGGGTTTGGGTGTTTCAGTTTGGTATCAGAGCCCAGTTTTCAACTCTCGGCCTATGGGCTAAGGCCCAAAACGTTTTTAATTCGAGCCCAAATGATTTTCTTTAAAATAACGCAGGTGTTCTGGCATGGCACCTAAGTCTCCGACCATGATCCATCCACCGTAAGTACCCTAACTTTATGTGTGATTCTGTGATTTATGAACTGTATAAGGGTAGAAAAGGCATGGAACATAGAATAGAATGATAGGAACATGAACCCTAGGGCTAGATTACTCAAACACAAAACCACATAAGATTTAATGCACTAAACAAACCTATGGCTAAGTCACTGAGATAGGGTGTGGTAACCCCTGTACGCATGTCTAGGATTGGATCCGGAAGAGCCTGGTATTTATGCAGTCCTAGTGACTCACCTCCTCTTCGTAGGAATCCTACCTGGTGCGTAGCTTCGGTTCACCCTAACTCAGAGGGCTAAGCGGTGTGGCAACCTCTGTGCGCATGTCTGGGAATGGTTTCGATGGGAGCTTGGTATTTAAGCAGTCCGCGTGACTCACCTCCTCTCCATTCGAATCCTGCCTGGTGCGTAGCTTTGGTTCACACTGACCAAAGAGGGCTCGACCATAGGCTAAACATAATGACTAAAACCCGAAAGGGAACTAGCCATGTTTAAAAAAAAAAAAGAGAGAACAAAACAACAAACCCTAGTTTTAAAATTCTTACGATTTTTCTTTTAATTTTGTGAAAACTATTCTTACAACATTTTTTTTTCGAAAAATTCCTGATTTGTGAAAATTTCAAAAATGCCCTTGGTTTATAAAAGGTTCAACTACTCAACAGCTTTACCAAAATTTCATTATTTTATAAACATTCAAAAACCCTAATTTGTAAAATATCAAAATACCTTGATTTTGGAAAATTACAAAATTGCCCCTAACTTACAAAATTACCAAAATGACCCTGATTCCCAAAATTTTTGCAACATCTCCATTTTGGAAGGAACAATTCTCAAAAAGAACCCACAAAGTTTTACAACTTTTGAAATATCCCTGATTTATTAAAATTTTCAAATTTACCCTGATTTGTGAAAATTTACCAAAATACCCCTGAGGTCGAAAATTACCGAAATACCCTCGAATTTTGAAATTTCTCCAAATTACCTCGAGACTTTGAATTCTCAAAATACTTTTCGACAAAAACACCAAGGAACATTTTTCCTTTTGAAAAACTATGAAAATGCCCCCGTAGGACAAAATTACGAAAATACCCCTGGGTAGTGGAAAACAACAACGAAAACTATAACGTTTCTCTGAATGAACGAAAGTTCATACTTGTTTGATGGATGAATGAATGAATGGAAAAGACTGTGTGTTTGTATGAATACGAAAGAACCACTCTTAAATCCCTTTTCATAAAACTCCTTCGCGGGTAAATAAGTGGAACAATGACTAATCCATAAAATTCCTTAATCAGATCTCGACGCTAGGAAATGAGTTCTAGAGGACGTGGTCACCGTGGATGAGGTAGAGGAAGGATGACCGTGTCGGAACCCGTTAGATCGGGTCAGGGGTCTGACAATGAAATACCACTACCACCACCACCCCCACCGTTAATGTTGAGCGTTGAGCTCGAGCTCGACAGGGGAAGATCGTGTCGCAGGTATCGTCTTTGCGAGTCTTGGAATTGGTGGTGGTGCGGGAGGAAATTCAAAAAATCGTAAGTTTGTGCTCGAACGGCTCCGAGCTAATGGAGTGAAATGTTTAGTGGAGTGTCGGGTAGCACCCAATATACGGTGAAGTCTCGGTTGGAGCGGCGGAGCGCGTCATGGATGAGCTCGATCGACTCCGAGGAAAAGTTGAAAGGATGGTGGCTTTATTACGCGATGAAGCGTATCGGTGGTGGTTAATCATGCGAGATGGTGCCATGGCGGAGGATCGACACAGGAATATGTTAAGGAGGCATTCCAGAAGAAATATGTGGGAACCAGATATACAGACGAGCAAAGAAAAGCTTTTAGGGCTAGTTCAAGGGAACAAGTCCGTAGCAGAATATGACGTAGAATTTACGAGGTTGAGCCGTTATGCTCGAGGTGTAGTGGCGGCCCGAACATGAACGCAGTGTCCGTTTTGAGGACGGATTGAGAGACGACGACGAGATCGCTGATAGCACCGCATCAGGAGCAAGAGTTCTCTTCTTTGGTGGAAAAGGCCAAGGTGGACGAGGGAATTAAGGATGCTACCAAGCAGGCTGTGGACAAGAATAAGCCTAAGAGAGGTTTTGGACCATCTGGAAAGGGTCATAAGAGGCCTAAGGTTGACGGGCCACGAAATCAACAAGCTAGTACGGGCTGGCAGTATCGCCCTTGTGAGCATTGTGGAAAGAAGCACTTTGGAAAGTGCTGGAGAAAGACGGGAGGATGTTTCAAGTGTGGGTCCAAGGACCATATGCTTAAGGATTGTCCCAAACAACCAGATGAGAGCCGACCGGTAGTTCGTAATGCTAGCGATCGTAAAGGCGGACAGCAGCCTCAACGGGGTCGTGGTTCGGCTAACAGAGGTAATGGTGCTGGCAGAGGCCGTGGAGCACAGGGACGAGGTGCTGCTAATGCAGAAGCAAGGCAACCGGGTTTGGTTTATGCGGTTCACCGAATGGAGGATGGTGACGCACCGGATGTAATAACCGGTACGTTCTTTATTTCTGACAAACCCTATTTTGCTCTGATTGATGTGGGCTCGACCCATTCCTATGTTGCATGTAGTGTAGTGGAAACACTAAGCCTAGACTCAGAACTCTCTCGATAGATGCACGATCGTAGTAAGCCCATTAGGCCAAACCGTAGTGGTAGACAAGATCTTTCGGAATGTACCCCTAGAGATTCAGGGAGTGAACTTTCGGGCTGATTTAATGGAGTTACCTTTCGGAGAGTTTGAACTTATACTCGGAATGGTTTGGCTAGTAGAACACCGAGCCGTGTTGGATTGTGCGGCTAAACGGATGGAACTAATAACCCCGGAGGATAAGGTGGTAGTAATGATCGGAGAAAGGAGGAACTACTTGTTCAACGTAGTTTCGGCGCTGAAGGCTGAGAAGATGGTTAGGAAAGGGTGCGAGGCATTCTTAGCCTTCGTAAGTGCGTTGGGAGGAAAAGATGAAGGTGTCTATGGAGTTAGGACGGTAAGGGACTTCGTAGATGTGTTCCCAAATGAATTACCAGGAATACCTCCAGATAGGGAGGTGGAATTTGGAATAGATTTGCTACCAGGAATAGCTCCTGTATCAATCGCTCCATACCAAATGGCGCCAAAGGAGTTAGTGGAGCTTAAGGCTCAAATCCAAGAACTGTTGGATCGTGGGTTCATCTGACCCAGTGTGTCTCCGTGGGGAGCACCGATCCTATTTGTGAAGAAGAAGGACGGAACTATGCATATGTGCATAGACTATCGTCAGTTGAATAAGCTGACCATTAAGAATAAGTATCCTTTGCCAAGGATCGATGACTTGTTCGATCAGTTGAAGGGGGCCGCAGTATTTTCAAAGATTGACTTAAGGCCGGGATATCATCAGTTGAAGGTGAAGGAGGCTGATATCCATAAGACCGCTTTTAGGACAAGATATGGCCACTTTGAGTTTGTAGTGATGCTGTTTGGGTTGACGAACGCTCCCAAGCGTTCATGGACATGATGAATCGGGTTTTCCAACCCTACCTGGATAGGTTCATCGTTGTGTTCATCGACGATATTTTGGTGTACTCGAAGTCGGAGGAGGAGCATGATGAGCATCTCCGAGATGTGTTGGAAGCGTTAAGGGAGAAGAAGCTCTATGCCAAATTCAGCAAATGTGAATTTTGGCTTAAGGAGGTGGCATTCTTAGGTCATATGGTATCCGCAGAAGGAATAAGAGTGGATCCTAGGAAGATTGAAGCAGTGTTGGATTGGAAACCACCTAGGTCCGTGGCTGAAATCTGAAGTTTCTTAGGCTTGGTAGGCTATTACAGAAGGTTCGTGGAAGGGTTCTCGTCAATAGCCGCGCCTTTGACAAAGTTGCTAAGAAAGGAAGTACCCTTTGAATGGACTAATAAGCGGCGGGAGAGCTTTGAAAAACTTAAGAGGTGTTGACGGAAGCTCCAGTGTTAATTCACCCGAGAGGCGAGCAAGGATTTCGTAGTATCTTGTGACGCTTCGCACACCCGGTTAGGGCGTGTGCTGCTAATGCAAGAAGGAAAAGTAGTCGCTTGCGTCACGGCGATTAAGGCCTCATGAGGTTAACTACCCAACTCATGACTTGGAACTAGCAAAGCGATGGTTTTTGCCCTTAAGGTTTGGAGGCACTACCTTTATAGAGAAAGGTCGATTATCTACACAGACCACAAGAGCCTTAAGTATTTGTTGACTCAGAAGGAGTTAAACTTGAGGCAACGAAGGTGGGTGGAATTACTGAAAGACTACGATTGTTCGATAGAATATCATCCGGGCAAGGCGAATGTGGCGGCCGATGCCCCGAGTAGGAAGGTTGTGTCGGATTTAAGGGCTTTGTTCGCTCATTTAAGTCTCAGTATGATAATGGAAGCTTTGTGGCGAGTTACAAGTCAAGCCCACATGGCTAAAGGAGGTGAAAGAGGGACGGTTGGGTGATAAGGACTTAAGTACCAAGTTACACAAAAAGTACAAAGGAGGAGGATTAAAGGACTATGGCGTCCAATGATGAAGAAGTCTTGTGCTACAAGGGAAAGGTCTCAGTATGCCAAGGATAAGGAGTTGAGACAAAGGATTCTTCGGAAACGCATGGTATCCCTTATGCTATGCATCCCGAGGCATCAAGTTGTATAGAGATCTAAGGGAACAATTTTGGTGGTCCGATGCAAACGAGAGGTGATCCCAATTTGTGGGAAATGTTTGGCGTGTCGACAAGTTAAGGATGAACACCAAGTCCCATCAGGATTGCTTCAACCAATCGAAGTTCCCCAATGGAAGTGGGAGAGAATAACCATGGACTTCGTTAGTGGCCTTCCCCTTATGCCTACTAAGAAGGACTCGGTATGGGTGATAGTGGACCGTTTGACCAAGTCCGCGCACTTTATCCCAGTAAGAATGGATTATTCTCTTCAGAAGTTGGCTAAGTTATATGTGGCGGAGATTGTGAGGTTACATGGAGTACCAAGGTCGATCATCTCTAATAGAGACCTATGGTTTACGTGTCGATTTTGGAAGGCACTTCATCAAGCTTTAGGCACTAAGTTAGACTTCACTACGGCTTTTCATCTATAATTAGACGGGCAGTCTGAACGGGTTATACAAGTGTTGGAGGATATGCTGAGAGGCGGTGTGGTAGGTTTCCGAGGAAGTTGGGAAGATTACTTGCCTTTAGCTGAGTTCGCCTACAACAACAGCTATCAGGCTAGCATTCGGATGGCACCATACGAAGCACTGTATGGAAAGAAGTGTAGAACACCTACTTGTTGGGTGAGTTAGGAGAACGCCGAGTTTTGGGTCCGAATTAGTGGCGGCCCCCAAGAGAGAAGGTTGAGTTAATTCGGACACGGTTGAAGGAAGCCTCTGACAGGCAGAAGTCGTACGCAGACCTTAAGCAGAAGGAGATCGAGTTTGAAGTGGGAGATCAAGTATTCCTCAAAGTCTCGCCTTGGAAGAAGGTAATGAGGTTCGGTCGAAAAGGGAAGTTAAGCCCAAGGTTTATAGGGCCTTATCGAGTCTTTGAAGCGAGTTGGGCGATGGCATACCAATTGGAGTTGCCACGAGTTGCGCGCGATTGCCTGACGTATTCCATGTATCCATGCTACGTCGCTACCGATCGGACCCATCTCATGTGGTACCTGTTGAAGAGGTGGAGCTTAGGCCAGACTTATCCTACGAGGAAGAACCAATTCAGATTTTGGAACGATATGTGAAAGTACTACGAAGGAAGTCAGTGCCTCTAGTCAAAGTATTATGGCGCAATCATGGATCGAAAGAAGCTTCGTGGGAGTCTCAAGAGACAATGCGACAACAATACCCTCAACTATTTTAGTTAGGAAATTTCGGGGACGAAATTTTGTTTAAAGAAATTAGAATGTAACATCCTAACAAGGGCCTATGCATTTTCGGTTTTATTGTACGAAATGACAAGTCTTAAGTATTATGAATAAATTTTTGAATATTTTGGAAACCTAGAAATGCATGGGAATGGAAATGAACATTTTGGAAACTCAAACATTTTGGAAACTGAACATTTTTGGAAATGATTCAAAATGGAAAGTAAACATTCTGAAACTTGGAAATGTAAGAAAATGGGAAGTTTACTGAGCCGATCAAAAATTTTAGGAAACTTAGAAATGATGCAGAAATGTCAAATTTTAAAGTTTAAAATAGGAAATAAGGGCAAGATGGCCTTAAAAGAAAAAGTTGGAGAAATTTGACACACAAACAGGCTTGGAAAAGTGGCCTGAAGATGCCACTTAGGGCCTATGGAAATGGCGCCACATGCAGGAGGAATGGGCCTGAGTTCGAGTCACTTGGAAAGCAAATGAAGGAGGTTTATTTTTGCTTCCATGAGCAAGGGGGTAGACGGCACATGCTTCTAGAAATAAAGGTGTTTTATTCTCATAAATATGTGAATAATAAGTGATAAATAAAGGATTTTCTTTTTATATAATTATTGAGGAGATAAATGATGGATTAAACACTTTTATTTTTAAATAAAAGAGATAATATTATCACAAGGAAGAGTGGTGGCCAAGTCAAAGACTCTTGGCCTAGTAATTTCGGCTAAAGAAGGAGAGTTAAAGGCTATTCTCTCATCTTTTCTAAGCCTTGCCGAAAATTCCATAGCAAAACTCCTCTCACGAATTTTCCTTTCATCTTTTCTTCTTCTCTTTTCTTCATCTATCAAGCCAAAACCCTTTTCTTTTGATCTCTGATTAAAACTCCATAGCCGAATCTCTGTGACTCTAGGCAAGGAAGCAATCGATTAAAGGCATTAAGGTAAGGTTAAGCTATTCAAATTCCTTTCTTTTCTATTTTGCCGAAAGAGAAGGGTCTAATCCCTATTCTTGTCTTATGGCCGAATCTATAAGGATCTCTCAGGTTCTTTTTACAATAGTTGAATACAAGGAGAAATCTTTCGGGAAATTCGAGGATCTAAGGTAAGATAAATTTATTTGATTAAAGGTTATGATGTATATGTTAGATTAAATTTAACATATGATTATAGGGATTTCGACAGATATATATAAAAGGCAAGGAATTCTTTTTAGTCTTGGAAATTGTAAGGTAAGTACATAGATCCAATCAGCCTAGGGTGATTTTGGTATTATTTTCCATTTATTCAAAAGTTAGAAACTGACATAATTACCTGATTTAGTGTTAGCCGATTCCAAGGAAAAGGATACTAGCAATTTTGGGGACTTGATTTTCAATCATCCAATTCGACAACAAGGTAAGTAATACAAATCCTACTAGGATTTGGTTTTTCTAAGCCAAATAGGTTTGTTAATATGTTGTAATAATTGGCCGTATATAGAAGTTAAAAATCTAGATCGGTAAATCGTTCTTCGGGATTTCAAGGAATCTATTAAGCAAATCAGGTGTGTACTCACACTAACTTTCGATATATCATATGGCAATTATTTTTAATATATGAATATGCATAAGAATGTGAATATGGCTAAGTACCACAAATGTGGTAAGAAGTACCCAGGTACGTTTCCTACTTCTGATAGGATTATGAATATGATATATTCTGAACATGTGAATAGTAACATGAATGAGAAAATAAGTATGTTATATATATGTTATAAAATATTTGGGGCATTCGGGATATTTGTGAAAGGGGAAGTGAAGGTGATGACTTGGTCTCACTATTCGAATATGGTGACTACGGTCACATTATCTCGAATATGGTAACCGGTTACATTATCTCGAATTTGGTAACTTCGGTTACATTATTTGAATATGGTGTCTAATGACACAAATGATATGGGCGATGAGCACGTCGATCGCAATGATCGCCCGATGGTGTGTAGCGGATGGAGGTTTGACTTAGTAGTCCCCACGGTGTGACCGCGGCGTGCGGGGTGGTGTGTAGCGGATGGTCAAATAGGCTTGGGTTTGGGTTGCATCATTTATTTTTATATGAATATGAACTTGATATGAACTTGTATGCCGGATTTGTTGAATGTTAGTGTTATGTACACATTGAGTCTGTTGACTCACCCGTTGGGAATATTTTGCGAGAGATGAGCGATAATGGACCGGGTCGGCGGGAGCTAAAGGTGGCCATGCATAGCAAGGAAAAACTTTTATTATTTGGGATTGTTATTTTCATTAAGTACTTCAATTTTATTTTTGGTTTTTGATTGATGTAATAAGGCCATAAGGCCCAAGTTGAATTTCTTTACTTCTGTTTATTTTTACTTTATAATGTTACGCATTATTTTTAATTAAGTTCAATTATATTTACTTTGATAATAATAAACCTTAAATTGTTTTTTTTCATAGCTAAATGATTTCTAAGTAAAATAAATGGGTTTTTAATCTAAGCCCAACCCAAAACGAGATTTTCCTGAAAATACACAAATTTTCTCTAAGAGACAAAGAATTTTGCAACCAGTTTACTTAAGGAACATACCAGATCCAGTTCAGGCTCGTGGGCCGGGTTTGGGGTGTTTCAATATATATATTCACTAAACATATCATCACTAGCCATTTTAATTGCAATTTTACAATCAACCATTTAAATGCGAACACTGGCCAAGTTAGTCTATACATGCCATTATATCAAAATAAGTTTGCTATTTATACCAAAACGAGCTGAAGGATAGTGTGATGGTGCTCCGACCAATTCCAACCTTCACGAGCTTCCAAGCACTATAAAGTAGAGGAAAGTAAAACAAAATAAGCATTTAATTCTTAGTAAGTTCGCATAACAGGAATTTAACTTGCTGTTTATATTCATTTTAAGTAATCACATAAATAACATGCATCCCAACAAATTGACCAATTGCCTAATCACATACACTAAATCAAGCAAGTTAGTCATGAAATTCTAAATAATTTTCATGTGATAAAGATGAACTTATCATGTAATAACTTCCATACACATATACTTTTCTCATCATATTCCATATAACATATATATTTCTATGATAAATCATCTCAAGTTCAGCTTAGCCATAATAGAACTTTGTCCGTTGAGTTTATTTGAAATATCGATGGATACACATGTAATACACTTGAAGTGTACAACATTGTAAACCGTCAACTCATATTCAGGAGTACCCAATTAGGGCACATGATCAGGAACCACTCTCTTGAGCCATATAACAGGATGCTCATGTGAGCCATGTAACAAGAAGCTCATTCGGGCTGTAACAGGAAACTCATAAGAGTTTAGAACATGAAGCTCATTGAGCTTAACAGGTAACTCCAAAGAGTTATTATCAGGGAGCTCCCGATAGCCATATAACAGGATGTTCAAATGAGCCATATCAGAAAGCTCAAGAAGAGCCTATAACAGGACGTTCATAAGAGTTGTGTTTGTGTCTGCAATATATGCAGGATCACAACCGGTCATATAACAGGACACTCACAAAGAGCTGCAGTAGTCCGCAACACATGCACGGCAACTACTGATCAGGATGCTCGTAGGAACCATGTAATAGGAAGCTCGAGAGGGCTTATAACAGGATGCTTTTTCAAGTTATGGTGTGTCTGCAACATATGCAAGTCCACAACCAATCGGGAAATCATGTAACCATCGAATTCTATCTATTCAAACGGGACTTTATACTTATCGAGCAATATCAAGCATGTAAGTAATTTTATATATTAAATATTTATACAATTCACACATATTCAACATTCAATTCCAAACATATTAATATACATAATCTAGTTACACGAACTTACCTCAATAAGCGCTCATATACAAGGATCTACTAATCTGATACTTTTTGTTTTCCTCGATCCAAATCCGTACTAGGTCTATCTGGATCTATATAAATGAAATTAACGTCAATTTAATTCAATTCACACCCTAGGAAAAATTACAATTTTGCCCCTATACTTTCCATAAATGATGATTTCGTCCCTAGGTTCAGAAAATAAAATTCGTGCAATTAAATCCTTATTCGAAGCCTAATCGATTTTTACATTTAACATTTACAGCACATATATTTCATAAAAATCATAAATTTTCCATGAATTTTACTTTACAATTTAGTCCATAAATCACAATTTCATGAAAATTCACTTTACAAAAGTTGTTTATCTATCAACAACCTTTCATTTTCTACTATAAGTTTCAATTTTTCAGCATATTCATCCATGGAAAAATTTTAATACTTTAATAAATTTACAAATTGATCCCCAAAATAGCTAGATTAGGTTATTCCGATCTCAAAAATATAAAAATTACTAAAAATGGGACAATATTAGTTACCCAATTAGGCTTGCTTGATTTTCTTTCTCTTTCCTAGGGTTTCCATAGAAATTGGAGAAGAAGATGATATAAAATGATGATATTAGATATTTATTTTATTTATCATCTTTTATTTATTTTAATTTCCAATTTAGTCCTTTTCTTTCTCTAATTTTCCATGGATGAATCATCAAAAATATCTACTAACTTCTCTTAAGGGTCTAATTACCATATAAGGACCTCAAGTTTTGAATTTCATAGCTATTTGATACTTATACTACTAGAACTCAACTTTTTCATTTTATACAATTTGGTCCTTTCTATAATTAAACATTAAATCAGTAAAATTTTCTTATCGAAATTTTCATACGTCTTTCCTATCATAATATAGATCATACAATAATTTTAAAATAAATTTTCTTTGTGACTCGGATATGTGGTTCTAAAACCACTACTCTGATTTTACTAAAAATGAGCTGTTACATTTTAGTCCTCAAATGGCCTTAGGTTAGTGGAAGAGATTTTGTAAGCTCGTTTTAACCCCATAATTGATTATATAACATATTGTGCTTATGTATTGAACTTAATAGCATGTATAATTTATTTAATTGATTTGCAAATGTGATCGTAGTTGCTTCAACAAGGAATGTAATATTTCATAGCTCGAACCCGATGATCGGATCGAGTAAGAGGTGTTACCTACAACCAGTGATTCTAAACCTATTACTCCCAAGTGAAAATTTTCTCACTCTTGTACCTTTGAAGACTAGAACTCTCATTACTAAATTCTCTCCATGAGAAATTAAATTGTAAAACCACAACAAAAAGGTTTTATAACCAAATGCACCCATACAAATAAAGTTCCCCACTTGAATAGATTAAGTATATTTTGAATTAGTACCTCAATCTATACAAGTCTCTCAATTATATAGAATTTTTTAGACTTGCTAACATAATGAAGATCAATCACAATCCATTCTAAAATGTAGCTAAAGTAGCTTAATACAATATAATAACAATCAAGGTAACATAGACTATTGGCAAATAAGATAATAAAGTTTCTATCCGATCCAACTTCTTAAATATGGTTCCACAATCTCATCTCAGCCCAAAAATATGGTTCAATAAATTGTTAATGTCCTAAATATAGCAAGTTGCTAACTATCATAGTGATAAAGGAAATGAGCACTTCTTCAAGCACATCTCAGCAATATTTCAACAAAAGTAACTAAATTTTTGAAAAAGGAAAGAAAATACCTTCAACTATATGTGAGTAACCCATAAGCAAAGAGATATGAATTTGAAAAAATTGAAGTCAATAATTAATTTTTTTTTTAAATCATAAGAAAATTTGAAAATGTAAAACTGAAACCAATAAATAAAAATTAAAAAATTGGAAAAGAAACCATTAGCAGAAAATTGAAAATTGAAGAATGATTAAAATTGAAAATAATGCTTTGGTATTTGATTAAAAAATTTTAAAAATTTTAAATACAAAAGATAAAAAAAACGAAAAAATATGTTTGTTTATTTTTTTAAAATAATTATTTTAAAATAATTTACTTAAATTTAAATTATTTTAAAGAAGATATTAAAGATGAATAAGAATATAACAATATTTTTATATCCTTAAAATATATTTATATCATTAAAATATAATGACATGGATTCATGATATAGGTGACTAAAAATCTACTGTCATCTCAACATAATTTATATATTATTATTTGTTATATTAATAGTAGAGGTTTTTTAACTTCACGACTAAGTTAAAAATTGTCAAGTGCCTTATTTATTTGGTAATACATCATTATCAGAGCTTGTAACTTCACATTCAGGTTAAAAATTTGTTACATATTTTATTTTTTATTTTTTATTTTGTAAAATTCAATTATAGACACAAAATTCATTTGTGAAGTTAAAAAAAACTTTACCCTTATGTATCAAATATTTACTTATAATTTATTCTATTAGGTTTGAACGTAAAATACTATGGTTATTAATTTTTATAATTTGATCATTTCAACAAAATTTCATTTGTTTGTTGCTTAAATATTTATAAATATATTTATTATATTTTTTTCCTCCACATAATCATTGTCATAAGCTAATACTAGATTTTATCATATTCATTATATGGATGAACAAGTTATTATTATTATTATTATTATTATTATTATTATTATTACACATCTTTATAACATTGGTTCAATAAATAATTATTGATGGAGTGGTAAAAATTTTAAATTTGAATTTATTGATTTTATGTTTGATTGTCAAATAATGTTTTTCAATAGTTTATTGAAAGATAAAAATATTGTTATAATAATATTAATTATTTTTTAAAGTAGAAATATTTTAACAATATTACAAATGTCAAGTTCATTTCTCACATCAATGTAATACACCATTTTATATATAATAGGAGATTCTACCATGAGCTCCTAAAAGCACACCAATATCCTAATTTTATAAAAAATATGAACTTTATCAATACTAAAATTTCTAAAAAAATAAAGTTGAAATATTTTGTTTTGAGGTTGGAGCTCTGTCTAAATCGAATGGAACAAAATCTGTAATAATTGGTATGTGTGAGCAACACTTGTCTGATATTTTTTGTAATGATAGGGCCTAGGGGCATTAGTAAAGGCACAACTGTTGAGGGAGAAGTGGGTGGTAGGTGATGGGTGGTTGGGGGGTCACTCTTGTAACTTTCCTTTGCATACCAATGTCTATGAATGAATGTGATGTGGCTCCACAAAAGAAAAAAAAAAAAAAAACCATTTTTTCAACTTAGCCCACGGAAAAATATCATATTCCAACTCACCTACGATTAAATTTTCAAGAAACCGAAACTATAATATTAACAAATAGTAAGGACATCATCTTTGACCATATAATATATAATATGCTACTACAGTTCTCATATACTATTTATACAATGCTGAGTAATAGAATTTAAACTTGACAAAAATTTTAAAAGATTTTACTCTCATGTTTTCGATTACTTAATACTTATATCAATATAATCATTAAAAAATTATAATCAGATAAAACCCCTAAAATTTACAATCTAATAAACTTTCTAAATATATAAAAATAATAATATATTAATGGAGTGATAAGAGTTTTTTTATATAAATTTCATAATTTTGTGTTCGATTTACAAATAATAATTTTTAATTATTTTATTTGAAGATTATATAAAAATATAAAAAAATAAAAATACTCTTAAAATAATATTAATCATCCTTTAAAATAAATATATGTTAGTATTTTTCATATGTTACTTGAATTCCAAGACCAAGGATCTAGCTTCCCAATTTGTGGAGTGGTGTTTTGCAAGCATGAGAGTGGGAGAGGCAGTGAAAAGAATGTGTATACTATTATTTAAATTCATTCATATTTTTTTTAATTATACAACGGAGAAATTATAACTTTTTTCTTCGGGGTGGGAATTAAGTTGTTTATTCTTACAAGATTTAAAATGTAATTTCACAATTTTAATAGTTTATATAAATTCAATTTTTAAATTATTAAATCAAAATTTTATCATTTTTAGGGGTTAAAATGTGATTTTATCTTTTACTAAATTAAAATATTGTAAAATTAAGTTATCAATGTGAAATTTTTCGTTTCTAGGGGGTCGGGGCCTGCTAACCTCCTCTGGTTTTGCTATTGTGTCTATACTCTTTTTTAAAAATATTGATTGAATTTGTACCACTTTCAACAGATTTCCAACTTAATTAAGAAAATTACAAAAATATCTATTTATGTATAAATAAATTGTATTATTGCAAGAATAATTTTTTCTTGTTTAGAGTTTTAATAAAACCAATAAAATATTTGCATGTTGTGAGATTTAAATCGATATCACCAACATTTATAAAATCTTCTTTTACCACTTTAACTAAATATTTATATTTATTTTCTTATACATTTCAATATTAGTACACATTGTTTTGCCCATATTATTTGTATATCTATACTTACTATTATTTAAACCCTTAAATGAGCTAATGTCACCATCAATCGGTTCTAACTCGGTTAAGAAAATTATAAAAATATTCCTTCATGTATAAATAAATTATATTATTATGATGGTACTTTTATCTTTTTTGTATTTTTAATAAAATCATTAAAAAAATTGTACAATGTGGGATTTGAATCCATGCCACCAACTTTTATTTTCCACTTCAACCAAAGATTTATATTAATTTTTTTTATGTATTTCAATGTTATTATAGGTTGTTTCGCCTGTGTTGTTTGTATATCTATACTATTTTTAAAACCCTTGATTGAACTTATGCCACCTTCAACCAGTTTCAATTTAGTTAAGTAAATTACGAAAATAACCCTTCATGTACAAATAAATTATATTATTGTGAGGGTAATTTTGCCTTTTTCATATTTTTAATAAAACCAGTAAAAAATTTCATATAGTGAGATTTGGACCCATGCCACCAACATTTATAGAATCTTTTCTTTACCACTTCAACCAAATATTTATATTAATTTTTTCATACATTACATTGTTATTATACATTGTTTCACCCACATTATTTGTATATCTATATGTATTATTATTTAAATTTTTGATTGAGTTGGTGCTACCCTCAATCGGTTCCCAACTTCAATAAGAAAATTACAAAAATGCCCCTTCATGTGCAAATAAATTATATTATTGCAAAAATACTTTTTTCTTTTTTATATTTTTAATAAAACTAGTAAAAAATCACATATGATAAGATTTAAACTTATGCCACCAAAATTTATAAAATCTTTTCTTTACCACTTCAACCAAATATTTATATCGATTTTTTTATACATTACAATGTTATTACATATTGTTTCATCCACATTGTTTGTGTCTTTAATTATAATTTAAGCCTTGTCTAAATTTGTATCACGAATCACTAAACACCAACTCGGTTAAAAAATTACGAAAATATCCTTTTGTAACTAAAATAACATATATTATTTGAGGGTACTTAGTCTTTTAATTTTTTTTTTCAAAAAGACAATAAAAAGTTAATATGTGGTGAGATTTAAACCCATTCCATTTGCATTAATAAAACAAAAATATTACCACACAAACTAAACCTTTATTTTAATTTTTTCTATATTGATAAAGTTGATTAAGTTGGTGTCACAAGTTAGCTCGACACTAACTAAACATTGATGACAAAATCAGGATAAACAATTGTAGTGCAATGCATTTACATGTTTAAATTTCGTTTTATTCACAATTTTATCTATTAGTTTCATTTTAATATCATACTTATTTCATGTGTTATTAATTAGTTTCAAACTGTACATTTCATTATTCATTATATGTTATTTTTATACACACCTCTATATTCTATGTATGTAGTTTCTACACACATGCATGTGCGATAGAATTTCTAATATTAATAATGTCATTGCTTGAGTTGGTGTCACAAATAAACTCAATACCATCTAAATAAAAATGACAATATTATAATAAATAATTGGAATACATTTAATATTATTAATATGATATGTTTACTTATTTAAATTTATTTTGCTGAAAATTTAAATTAATTTATTTAATTTTATACATATTTGCATATTTCAAATCAAACCTATATTCTAAATACACGTGTGTAAGAATTTAATGTTAAGAGTGGAAATGTAGATGGATAAAGAAGAAGGCTCCTCCCCCATTCCTAGTCCTAACTAAGCACGTACGAGTATCATGCGTTCCTGACCATGACCCTCAACTAACCAATTTATTCGCTTCTTCATTACTTTATTTCCAACCCTTCTCTTTTAATTCATAATATCACAATTACTCATTAGACTACCAGTATCCAAACTGTGGCTTTCGCTCGGTAATGGTTGGAAAACAAATGTCCCTTCACTCCTACGTTACAGACTTACAGTCAGAAGTAAGTTTTGTTTTCGTTAAAATGTTGAAAAGAAAAGCCCTTCAAGTTCTTTTTAAATAATTACTATAGATTAAAATTATTTATCGAAATATAATAATTTCTACCATGTAAAGGAAAGTGAATTTACTTTGACTTTTCCCCATATTTCTCATTTTTTGGTAACAAAGGAAGGCATAGCCTTAAGAAATTTACTACAAGGGACTATTTAGATCATCTTGAAGAAAACCGAAAACCCCATCCGGTGGTTGCCTAACCAGTTGAATGCAGGTAATCGGATTATAAAGAAGGCTGGCCAATTTATCAGCTCCCTTGTTTGCTTCTCTGCATATTTTATCCCAACCATTTTAACTGAATTTAAAGGGAAAAATATATGCACACACTTCCCTGGTTTAAAGTGAAGCAAACACAGCTTTTATTTCCCTCACGTGCATATAGTCTTAAAAAAAGTAAAGAAATAAAAAATATATTCAAGTGAAGTTTTCAAATTAAAAATGTACTTATAGGTTTTTATTCTCAAAAGTCTCCATGCAAAAAAAGAAAAAAAGAAAAAAGAAAACATGTAAAATATATTAAAATTACTCCTCAAGAATCTCCAATGCAAAAAGAGAAGTAAAAAAAAAATTTGTAGATTATATAAAGTAAAATAATAATTAATACTAAACGAAAATAGAAACTATACCTATTTTTTTTATTCATATTCTCTCTCGATTTATTAAAAAACAAAATATAAAACAAAACACTTTTGTGATTTAGAAAACTGGCTTATTTAAGTATAAAAAATCAATAACAATTTATATTTATTATAAACATTAATAAATTTATCATAAGATTTTTTTTTATTACACCATTTGTAATTGTATAAGTATTTTTCTTCTGAAAATTATCTTTAAATTTTGCCACAACATCATTGAATATTACCATTTGAATTGTAGTTTCCAGAAATAATTTAAATCAAATGGAAAATCAATATTAACTAAAGATAATTAATTAAAATTGAATTAACACATAATACAAGTAAATATACTATAAAAATTTGGAGCTAAAATAAAACAAATATAATATTAAATTAAATTAATAAAACATGAATTAATATATTGTACTATTAAAAGTAACATAGAAATTTGGAACAAGAATAAAAGAAAACAATATAATATTAAATTGGAATAATAAAACACTGAACTAATTTATACATATTACTATTAAAAATAATTTAGAAATCTAATATATATTAAAGTAAATTATATGACACAAATTTAGCAAGTAAGCTTTATTGTTAGAATATTGGCAATTGCAACTTAAAAGTAAGACCATGTGGAAACAAAATAAATAAATAAACTTGTCTTATTTAAGTTGCAATAAAAACATATTATTGATAGAAAAATAAATTATGTTGGATATTTCAAATTAAAAATTAGGACTAAAAAGGAATGTATTTCTTTATTTTTAAATTTAATATCAAATAAAAGGGGTTTTGAGTGAAACAGAAGAAAAACATTCGATGAGGATGATGGAGGGGAAAACTTGATTGGAGATCGCAATACTATAAAAGTTCATTTTAAAGGTTTGGATTGTGATACGGATAATGACATGGTTGTAGATTCAATTCTAGCACCAGAAATCTCATGGAAGGATAAAGTCTTGGGTCGAGGAGTCCCTGATTATGGTAGGGAGGAGGACTTTGAGCTTTTGGATGGAGGTGTTATGAGATCTACGGTGAATGGTATCCCCGTTATCAGTTTTTTAGAAAGGGTTCAACAAATTCTGTTTGGAGAAATGGCGACTACGGTAGTGGTTAAGCTTCTTGGTCGGAATCTATCTTATTCTATACTGCAAAATAGAAATGAAAGCCTGTGGAAATTGTCTCAATAGTTCCAACTCATGGATATGGAAAATGGGTATTTTCTGGTTAAGTTTCAGAGTCGTGTTGACTATGATAAAGTACTTACCCAGGGGCCTTGGATCGTGCTTGGCCAATATCTTACGGTTCAACCATGGACATCAGAGTTTGATCCTCTCCACAAGCTTTCCCTAGCAATGCGATTACAAACGCCAAATTTTGGAGAAAATAAGGGGTTTGATAGGGACGGTTATCAAGCTGGACTTTCAGATGGACAAGGGGTCGAAAGGGAAATTTGCAAGGATGGCGGTGGGCATTGATTTGAGACAACCCCTGGTCTCTCAAATCATGGTTAACGGGGTGATACAGAGGGTGGAATTCAAATTGCTTCCAAGTGTTTATTTTTCTTGTGGTCAATTTGGTTACTCAAAAGAACTTTGCCCGATGAGGGGCCTTTAAAAGAGATGGATATGGGTGTTAGATCGACAAATGAGGACTTACTAAAGGCAAACAAGGTGGGAGAGGTGACGGAACCATTCGGCCCTCGGATGATCTTTGAAAGGAAATGGTGAAATCCCCAAATTTGTCAAAGCTTAGAGACGAAAGGACCCGTGATAAACGCTTCAAATCTACCTGGGAGGAAAATGGTCGTGAATAGTGCGACGGAAGCTGATTTGCAGAGGATCCATTTCTAAAAGGGGGATTTTTTTACGATTAAAAATTAGGGGGGATCTTCTAGGGTTAAATAGAATAATGGTGTAGGGGTTATTAATGAAAACAATTTTAGTATATTGGGTCAAAACAATGTAGAGGAGGCATATTTTTTGGATGGGGCCAAGAGAATAGAGGTTAGTGGGCCTGCTAGGGAGGATTCAGATAAGTTGTCTGGGCTGTTAGTGGTGCCCCTAGATTTGGATAATAAGGCACTGGAGTATGCTGGAAAATTGGTATCGGTTGGGCCTGGTTTAATAGCCTAAGGAGATGGGGGTTTGGTTAACACAATTTCAGTGGACAATCTTACAAATGTGCAGTAGAATATTTCTAAGTCTGTTTCTCCCTTGGAAAGCCTAATTTCTAGGGAAGATCAGTCCTTGGTAGGTATTAATTCTCATTTTAATCCAATGTTTGATGGCCCAATAGAATCGGTTGTGGTAATAAATAAGGAGATTTTGGAGTTTAAGAGCCATTCATCTGTTATTTTCAAAGAAAATGGAAAACTCAAAAACTTCAAGTCTCCTAAAGATGTTAGTTCGAGTAGAAGAGGTAAAGGAATTCAATTTCGAAAGGGAGAGGATCTGGAAACAAGAGAGGTATTGTCCGAACTGGTGGGGCTATTAGTAAGATAATTTGGGAACGTGGGGGACGTTTTAAAAATTTTGGGAATGCAAGGGTTTTGTTATCGGATACAATGAATTCTATGGCCAAACTCATCAACTCGCAAATTAATAACGAGACTGAGATGAGGAACTTGGGCAGCAATGGAAAAGCCAGAGATGGTTAATGCTAGCCTTAGATCTATGGTAAGTCTTCTTTCTCTCTCTCTCTTTTTTTTTTATGAATTTATCCATTTTCTCTTGGAATTGTCAAGGTTGTGCGAATAGCAAGTTTTTGAGTATCATTCATGAATATAATTGAGAGTATAAACCAGATATTATTGGTCTATTAGAAACTAGAGTTAGTGGCAATAAGGCTGATTCGATTATTACAAGCCCTGGTTTTCAGTGTTTAGTGGCAATAAGGCTAATTCGATTATTACAAGCCCTGGTTTTCAGTGTTCTTATCGAGTGGAAGCTATTGGATTTTTTAGGGGTATTTGGGTTGGATAGAAAGATTCGTTATAAATTGACATTATTCAGAGTCATCTACAATTTGTTTTGATTCAGGTTTATGATAGACTACTCCAACGGCTAATTTCTATTTTCTTCGTTTATAGTAGTCTTGACAGTCGTAAGCGAAGGTGGCTCTAGGAAGCTTTGAAAGCGAATATCCTTAGCTTTGAGTCCCCTTGAGTGGAAATTGGTAATTTTAATGTGATTCTGGCTACCAATGTAAAGAGAAGTGGGAGATGTCAATTTTTTTTAAGAATTTATGTATTCATCTAAAGCACATGATTTGGGGTTTAAAGGTGTTATTTAAGTGGTAGAGGGGGTGGGGTTTCTAAGCATCTTGATAGAGTTATTGGGAACGATATGTGGATCTCGCCATTCCCAAACTATTCGGTGACTTATCTTCCTAGACTCAAGTCCGATCACAGGCTATTCTTCTGTCACTTCGACCGATGATTTATTTGTATTTGGGTCTTCCTTTTCATTTTTGGCAGGATGGATTAAACATGCAAATTTTTTTGATTTCGTTAAGAACAACTGGAATTTTGATGCTGATTTTTCTAGGTCACTCTCTAACATTACTAGTCACCTTAATGAGTGGAATAAGAAGGTTTACGATCATATTTGGGTTCACAAAAAATTATTGATTCAAAAACTTGATATGGTTCAAAGAGATTTGGATTTTTCTCAGTCTGACCCGTTATTTCAGACGGAGTTAGAGATTAGAGAGGATTTGGAATAGGTTTTGTATCACGAGGAGCTTCTTTGGAAACAAAAGGCGAGATGTGACTGGATTTCTTTAGGGGACCGTAACACTAAATTTTTTTATAGGCGCACTCTCAAAAGGCGCAAGTAGAATTGAATTTCAGCTTTAAAAAATATGGAAGGGGAGTGGATTTTTGATGAGGAGGAATTATGTTAGGAGACGATTCGTTTCTTTGAGAATTTGTATTGTGAGGATCTGGGACCGATAGGGGGACTTCAATCTAGTTCTTTTCAAAGGCTAGAGGATGGTGAGCTCTAGTTTTTAAGTAAACCTATCTTGAATGAAGAAATCAAATTGGCCATGTTTGATATGAGACCATTGAAGGCGCCCAGGAGTGATGGGTTTCATGCACTCCTTTTCCAGAGCCAATGGGATCGTCTTGGGGACTCGATTTGTACTTAGGTTAAGAAATTTTTAAAGGTGAAAAAATAGATCCGGAGTTGAACAATGCCCTTATAGTTCTTATTCATAAGATTTCGAATCCAAATTATTTCTCCCAATTTTGATCGATTAGTTTGTGCTCGGTTATGTAGACGTTGGTAATGAAAATCATTGTCAATCAGTTTAAGCTAGTTTTTTCAAGAATAATTGGCGAAGAGCATATGAGTTTATTGTGGGAAGAAGCACTACTGATAATATTATCATTGTTCAGGAAGTTTTTCACTCCATGAAAATAAAAAAGAAGACTAGGAGTTGGATGACCATTAATATTAACCTCGAGAAGGCTTATGATCGAGTGTGGCAGGAGTTTTTTAGCACATCTCATCTCTTCATGCGGCAGGTATTCCAAATTTCCTTTGTAATGTGATTATTTCTACTATCACTAACTTTACTGTGCAGATTTTGTGGAATGGAACACCAACTCAGAAATTCCGGCCGACTAAGGTTGTGTCAAGGGTGCCCACTATCTGTAATAGCCCGATTTAGGGGCTAGTCGGAACATGATCTCGAGATCACTAATCCTAAGTTAGAGAAAATTTCTTTTCATGATATTTTGTGAGTTAGAATATGTTTGTATAAGTACATGAAAATTTTAGTGCTTTAATTTTAGCGATTTCATGTTTAATCGCGAAAAGTGACTAAATCGCATAAAGTGCGAAAGTTCCATTTTATAAGCTAAAGGTACCAAATAGCCATATATTGTTAAATGGAGGTCTTTAAAAGGCAAATTTAGCCCTTTGTATTTGGTTGGCCGGCCATAGGCTTTCATAGGAGACAAAGATGGACAAATTGGTCAAAGTAGTTGATAGTAGGTGGACTAAATTGATGGTTTTTATTAAAATAAAGAAAGAAAAGATATCATCTTTTCTTCTTCACTCCTCCACCGAAAATTAGCAGCAAATAGAGGGTAGAAGGCTTCAAAAATTTCAGCAAGCTCTTCTCCATTCAAGTAAGTGTTCTAGGGATTATTTCTTGATAAAAATTGTACTTTTAGAACCCCTAAAGCTTAAGCTTTCAAATGAGGGACTAATTTGCAATATGGTGAAAAGTTTAGAGTTTTTCCATGAGAGCTTTCATTGTTATTTGCTGCATTTTTATGGAAGAAAATGAGTCTTAGTTGTTAGATGAACAACTTTTGTAAAAGGTGTTGTCATGAAAACACCTAATTGGACCTTATTGTAAAGGTTATAGAAATTGTAGTAAATGTGCGAAATGTTGATTTTTGATGATAGCCATAGGATTTTTAAATGTTCACCTAGGCTTGTTGAAGGTAGAAATGTGATTAGAAATAATTTCCGAGCATAAGGGCAAAATGGTTATTTTGCTAAAGTCTAGGAGCAAAATAGTAATTTTGCCAAAGCATGATTATTAAAATGCTTTTATTAGTGTGATGATTAAAATGAGCTAAATTGCTATTATAGAGCAAGAAGAACCAAGGATCCACATTTGTAACACCCCTTACCCGTATTCAAGCCGGAACCTAATTTCGGGCATTACCTAATCAACCTTGCTTAAACGCCTCAAGTAGAGTTGTAAAATTTCGTTTAAACCCATCACTTGTGCCTACTCAGCCTAAAGGGCCCTAAACATACGTCATAGAGGTTTCAGAATTATTCCAGGAACTTTTACGAACTCGAGAAACTTTTCAATTTGGTCTAAGGACACGCTAGTGTGCCCTTAAGACATGCTCGTGTCTTTGTCCCATGGTCGATTCTGACTAAAGTCACATGGCCTTGACACACCCGTGGCTCTAGCCCGTGTGCCAAACCTTGGCATTCTGACTTATCCACACGGTCTGTGCACACGCCCGTGTGCTTCAGCCGTGTGGTGATTTATATTCCAAGTTCAAGGTGCAGACTTCACACGGCCTGGGCATACGCCCATGTGCAAGCCTTGTCTCCCGTACGGTTTAGACAAACACCCATGTGTTTGCCCATGTGGACAATCAGCAGGCTATCTACCAAGCCTTTTTTCCACTCTACATGGCACACACATATACAACAACTCAATTCAACATACACAACTCCTATCCCATTGGCATATCTATAAACTCATTCCAACATCAAAGAAAATCAAAGGTATCTCTAGGAATTCAAGGATCAAGGTATAGAAAAGGACATATACTTCATGAATTTCATCTTCATTAAGCAATAGAATTTTCCAAGCATTTGCCTAACTTATAAGGCCATTTACAAAATGAATTTAATAACTTACTTAGCCAACACTTTGACTAACAATTACAACTTAACAAAATGCTTGAGTCCTATACATGCCATACTCAAAAATACGTCTAAATTGTTATACGAAAGTGATGTCGATAGTGTGATTTCCGAACTCTGACGTCTGTAACCTTCTCAAGTTATCTTGGCAATACTACAAGGAAAAAGGAAAGGAGAGGGGTAAGCATATGGCTTAGTAAGTTTGCATGAAACACTAGGATAACATATTTACTCCAACTACAAGTATTTCTTTTATGGAATAATGGTAACATAGTTTCTAATAAATAAAAGTACTTACTCGTACCTATTCCTATTTACTCTTACCCATCTCAATTTCAACATAATCTAGTAACTTTTAATTACTCACGTACCTGTATCACTAAATCACAGGATTTAGCACATATGCTAACATAATCATAATTTCACATCTTTAACATTCATATGATGAGCTTTACTCAAGGTCATCCAATAACAAAGTTTGAATTTAGGCCAACTCACATACTCAATTCTTTCGCTTATAAATAGGTCAGTTCGACATGAAATCTTTGAACTTATCATACTTAAGTTTTGATACCAACGCCATGTCTCGAATATGGTCTTATATGGGATTATTCTTTGATACCGAAGCTAGATCCCAGATATGGTCTTATACGGAATTATTCTTTGATGCCGATGCCATATCCCAGATATGGTCTTATACGGGGTCTCATAACCCGATGTCGATGCCATATCCCAGACATGGTCTTATACGAAATCGTACTTAGATGTCGATGCCATGTCCCCGACATGGTCTTATATGAAATCTTTCTTTGGTGCCGAGGCCATATCTCAGACATGGTCTTATACGGGACCTTTCTTGTCTCATATGAATGCATAATATCATTCTTAGTCCAAGATCTGATCCGGGACTCAAACTTAACTTATTCACACCATTTACCTATCGAGACTTCACGCTCGAGTTTACCAATAATAATGCACATAACCATAATATCAAGCATTTATGAAACACCAATTTCATACAAACTTACCTTGGTATTAAAAACGTTTGTAGATATGAATTTTAGTCCTTGACTTTGTTCTTGCCTCGATTCTGATCCGGGCTTTGTATTTCTTGATCTATAATAACAATTTAGCTCATTTTAATCATCACATTAATGAAAACATTTCAATAATCATGCTTTGGTAAAATTACTATTTTGCCCCTAGACTTTGGCAAAATGACCATTTTACCCCTAGGCTCGGAAATGAATTCAAAACGTATTTCCACCTTCAACAAGCCTAGGTGAACATTTATTTCTCTTACAACTACTCACAATTCCAACTATTTCATGCATTTATGACATAATTTAATATTTGCATTCAAGTCCTATTTAGGTGTTTTCATGTTAACACCTTTCACAGAAGTTGTTTCTCTAAAAACTAAGACTCAATTTCTTCCATAAAAATGCGGCAAATAACAATGATAGCACTCATGGAAAAACTCTAAACTTTTCACAAATTTTCACAATAGTCCCCTCATTTGAAAGCTTAGGCTTTAGGGGTCTCAAAAGTACAACTATTTCCAAGAAAAGATCACTAGAACACTTACTAAAGAATAGATGAGTGTGCTGAAAATTTTGAATTTCAACCCTTATTTCTCTTGCAAATTTAAGTGGAAGAAGTGAAGTAGAAAGATGGACATCATCTTTCTCTATTTTAATATTAAACCATCAATTTAATCCACCAAACCTCACTAACTTTGACCAATTTGGTCAATTCTTGTCCCCTATGCTTACTATGGCCGGCCAAGCCTATATTGGGGGTCTAATTTCCTTTTAAAGACCCCCAATTATCAATCTATGGATGCTTATAAAGTGGAACTTTCGCACTTTATGCGATTTAGTCCTTTTTCGCGATTAAAGAAGAAATCGCTAAAATTAACGTACCGAAATTCTCATGAAATTCTAAAATCATGCTCTAACACATAAAATAATGTGAAAATAAATTTTCCTAACCTCGGATTAGTGATCTCGAGATCACTATTCCGACTAGCCCCTAATTCGGGCTGTTACAACCTTGATCAGGGAAAAAACAAAGTCTTGGACTAGATCGACGAGCTAGCCAATTTTGAGATCGAGGTAATTTTGTATGTGATAGATTCAACATCTATGTTAGCATGTTTGAGAATGTTTGGTATTATATTGATGCATGATGCTCTGTTAAATTAAGTAATTGATGTTGAATAAGATGTTGAAGTCCTAGTGGACTATAATGAAATTGAAAATGCTATCATCGAGATATGAAATGGATAAGATCCTGTATAAGACCATGTTTGGGACATGGCCTCAGCACCGAGTTGAGATCCCGTATAAGACCATATTCGGGCTATGGCTTCGGTAATGTTGTGAGAATAGTATAAGACCATATAGTTCATTTGTTCGTTTTCGGCGCCCGGGTTGTAAGGTGGATAGTCTGTGCTGTTCATCCCTCCTCTATTCGTATCGCACTGCATGACTGGATGTACCTGCAAAGAGTCACAAACACCATCAACCTTTCTATTTAACATCTCTACCTGATCTGATAGCATGGTTACTGAGTCGAGGTTGAAAACTCTGACTGCTTTTGTTGGCCTTGTCCTTGTAACTTGCCATTGATAGTTATTCAGTGACATCTCCTCTATAAATTTGTAGCCTGCTTCAGGAGCATTGTTGTTCAGGGTTCCACCGGTGGCTAAATCGATCAATTGCCTCGTTGAGGGGTTCACACCGTTGTGGAAAGTTTGGACCTGTAGCCACAAGGGTAATCCATGGTGTAGACACCTTCTTAAGAGATCTTTGTATCTCTCCTATACATCGTAAAGCGTTTCTAAATCCATCTGCACAAAAGAAGAGATATTATTCCTTAATTTGGCGGTTTTAGCCGGTGAAAAATATTTTAACATAAATTTTTCGGTCATTTGATCCCATGTAGTGATTGACCCTCGTGGAAGAGAATGCAACCACTGTTTGGCTTTATTCCTCAAAGAGAAGGAAAACAACTGAAGACGGATGGCATCATCAACAATGCCATTTATTTTGAAAGTATCACAAAATTTTAAGAAATTCGCCAAGTGGTTGTTTGGATCTTCATCCTGCAAATCATCAAATTGAACAAATTGCTTTATCATCTGAATTGTGTTAGGTTTCAGTTCAAAATTATTTGTAGCAATGGCAGGTCGAACAATACTTGACTCAGTTCCTGTTAAATTAGGTTTAGCATAATCATACATAGTTCAAGGAGCATGATGTTCGGCCGCCTCTGGAGGTAGTGGATTATTCTCAGCCATCTCTTCGGTGGTATTAGCTTCGATTTCTTGCTCTTCTTCTATGTAATTTAAGCTTCACCTTATTTCTCTGCGATTTCTGCGAATAGTACCTTCAATATTACTATCGTAAATCAGAGGTCCTGTCGGGTTCCTTCTAGTCATAAACTAGAGGTGCCTGCTAAGAACAAAGCAAAGAAGAAAAATCAGCAAAGTTAGAAGCAAAATAAAAATAAAAGTAAATTGTAAAAATAAGAATGGCTAAAGTAATAAAAATTGAGTGCTCTTAATATTTTGGTTCCCCGGCAACGGCGCTAAAAACTTGATCGTTATGTCAGAGTCTTAAAAATTTATATAAAGAATGATTGAACCTAGAAACTAACTATGACAACAATTGAGGCAAGTGCACCTATCAAACAGTAGTATAGCTTAGTGGCAAGACCGGATTGTTGAACCCAAAGGAACCAAAAGTACTAATACAGACTTTCTTTCTATTATTTAGCCTAAGACTTAAGAGAATTGTTTATTTAATCTAAAATTAACTAAACACTAAACTAAATATGCGAAGACAAAGAGAAGGAATTGGGGAAAATACTTGTGGGAAAAACCAATTAATTAAGACAATACCCGAGGAAGAATCCACCTAGACTTCACTTGTTATCTAACTTTAAACCAGACGATTTATTCACTTAACTTGATCCGTAGGATTCCCTATTTTATATTAATACCTCCCTTGAGGCTACTAACGTCTAACCCTAGGTTGATTAATTGAAATCTCTCTCTAATTAAAACCCATAGAATTGTATTAACTCGATCTATGGACTCCCATATTAGGTTTGACCCTAATCCAGCAGATTTTCGTCACCCTATCTCTAGGTGCGCGAGCAACTCCGCTTAACTGTGCTAGATCTACTCTTAGGTAGGGTCTATTCCTCCTCTACCTAAGCACATTAGTCCTTGAATCAATATCCTGAAATATTAAAGTAAGAATTAAGAACACATAGTTAAGAACAAATCAAGTATTTATCATATAGTTCAGGAAACGATAACAAGATTCATCTTAGGTTTCATCCCCCTTAGGTATCTGAGGGTTTAGTTCATAATCATAAAAGAATACATCTCAAAAGAAGAGATAAAACAAAACATAAGAAAACCCTAAAACCCCTTGAAGGAATTGAAGGAGAGATCATCCGTCTTGAGTATGACTTCGGCTTCTTGAGATGAACCAACTGGCTTTCTTCGATTGAATCCCACAATTCTGACCTCTCTGGCTTGACTCTTTGGCCTAGCTGGACGCCCCCAAAAGGATGGCCTTTAGGGTGTTTAGATAGGCTTTTGGAATGGCTTTCTTTACCCATAAGTACCCTAATCGTAATGAAACTCTTCTTGTAACATCATAGAATTAGGGGTTTTGCATTTTATGTTTTCTGTGCGCTTGGCTTGCTCTGCTTGTTATTTGGATGTGCTTGGGGGTCCTGGTGAGGCTCGGGTTCAAGCTAGAGCCTTGGTGAAATTTTTGTTTTTGGGCATAAGGGGGGAGAGCTAGGGAAAGCAGGCCTTAAGAATATTTATTTGTGTTTGTTGACACAAGAAGGAGTGTGGTGTGGTGACAAAGTGACGTCACTTAAGGAGCAAGGGAGTGGCATCACAAGGGAGCAGGAGGGGGAAGGAGTTCGAGTCCTATCTGCTGCACAGTGGAACTTTATTTTTGTGCCCAAGGTGGTGAAGTGGTGGCATTCGGCTGGGACTCTTCTAGGAGAAGTTTGAATGAGTCAAATCATTTGAAATGGATGGACAAGAGAGCTTGGAGAAGTTTGAATTGGTCAAGCCAATTCAAATTGGTGATGGGGAGTAAAACTAGGAGCAAATCAAGGGATTTGAGAGGGGGACTGAGAGTTGACTGAATTTTGGAGTGTTGGGGGGAGAATCCTGGCTATGTGTTGTTTTTGGCTAGGAATTTCGGCATTGGTGGTATGTGATAGCAAAATCGAACCTTGTGGGAGTGAAGTGTCGAAATTGGCAAACTTTCTTTGTGGTTCTTTTCTTTTCTCTCTTTCGGGTTTCCTACTCTTGACTTGTGCTGAGTCTCTCAAAGTCTTTTCTCCATCTTTTCCCTTCAAGCTTTCGTCTCCTTTTCTCTCTTGTCTACATTTTTAGCCGAATCACTTTTCTTCCACACTTCTCCTATTTTCTTCATCTTTTCTTCTTTTTAGTACCCTTATTTCTTTTCTTCTCTAGCCGAAGCTTACTTCTCATTCTCCTCTCTCTTTGTTTTGTTTTCAATACTTTTGACCATAGTCGAACCTTGCTACTTCTCATCTTGTTCTCTCAATTTGTTCCTTCCATTTGGGTGCTAGCTGAACCTGGGGTACTCACTTTCTTCTTTTATCCTGATGTTTCTCTCTTGTTCTTCTCTTGAGCCGAAACTTGTTGGCTTTTGCTGCTTGTGCCGAATCCTCTTGAACTCCATTCGACTTCTCTGTGTTCAAGGTAATGTCCTATTCTTTTTATTAATCTGTTCATTTTCCTTACTTCTCCCCAAGAAGCCGGAAGTCTCACTCTAACTCTTTTTCCTAGGGCCGAATCTGTTGGAGTGCAAGCACCCCTTTAAGCCATTTCTTAGTTTCGAAATCTTGTTAGGAGGGTGGTAAGGTTATGGTGGCCGAATTAGGGGAGGCCTCTTTTCATGTTTCGTTTAGGCCGAAAGGCCGTTTCTTTCCTATTTTGGGGCACCACATCTAACTTGTGAGTTGTTAGAGATTCATCTGGAATCTCAAGTCGAATCCATTGGGACGATTTTCGTGTAGTCAAGGTAAGGAGTTCCTCTTTTATTCTTTGCTGCCAATTTCTATTCGTTATACTCTGCCATAACCAAAACCCCTTTTGTTAGACAACCATCATTTTCTCTGAGTACTGATCAAGGTTCTCTTTATGGATGCAAGTGCTATCCATGCTAAGGAGGGGAGTGGACTCGTAGTCTCTGCCCCTAAATTTAAGCGACGTACTGTGTCGGCGGTTCGAGACTTTCCGCCGGATTGTGGTAGAGAGCAGACATCTGCTTGGGATAGACAAATCGCGATTATTTATGCTAGTGAGAGTGTCGACAATCTAGAGTGTTTAGTTTTACGTGTAATCAGGTGTGTAATGCTCACACTTTTCTTTATTATTCTGTGTTAATAACTGTGTTGACTGAAAGCCGGAACGACTGTATAGACAGTCGAGATACCCTTGTGGGTAAGGTTGGAGACACCGGGTAAGTACCTCTAAGTTTCTACTTTCGAATGTCATAGCCTAAATATATGTATGATTTGATTAATTGTTGTACATTGGAAATATGATTGCATTCATCTCAGTATGATAATATGTTGCATGGGCTTCAGGATATGATATTGAAAGGGAAAGTGTGATTCAGTGTGTCACAATGGTTTGGTACCACAGTGGGTTGGCCCCACATATTTTTTATCCGTGACTATGTCATAGTGGTTTGGTACCACAGTGGTTTGGCACCACATATATATATTTATTAGTGATTGTCACAGTGGTTTGGTACCACATTGGGTTGGCGCCACACATACTTATCAGTGACTGTCGCAGTGGTTTGGTACCACAATAGGTTGGCCCCACATATACATTTATCAGTGACTCTGTCACAGTGATTTGGTACCACAGTGGCTTGGTGCCACAGGTGTTCGGCTGGTTCAGGTGATGTAGAGGATGGAAAACTAGGTTGGGCTGGGTTGCATTGCATACAATTTTTGATATGCCATGTTGTGAGGGCTAAGGCCCAATGTGTTCTAGGGGCTTAGGCCCAGATTACTTTTGTAAGGGGAATTTCACACTGAGTCTCGTTAACTCACCCTTCTGCTTAATTTTGCAGGTAATCCCTAGTGCAAGGATTTGGGAGCCGAGGAGGACTCTGCGGTGGCCATGCAGTACTTCTTTCGTAATTTGTTTTCTTTATTTAAAATTACTTTTAATTTGGGAATTTGTTATGTAATAAGGCCTCTGGGATTTTATGATTTGGTTTTTGCTTTATTACGATTATTATATTTTATGAAGCGTTAAATTGAGAGTTTTCTAAACAACATGTAAACAAACATTTTTCAAATAATAACGCATTGATAACAAGTAAATAAATTATTAATTGTAAATTTTCTTAGAACTACAAACATCGCCAAAATGTCACGTTTACGAATACCCTAGTTACGATTTCGTATCGCAAAACCTGTTTTAAACAGTTAAGGGACAACCATAAACTTTTTCAAGGAAACCTTACAACTGAATCTGATTTTCAAAATGAAAAACACGGAGATTTTAAGATTTCTTTAAACGATCTTTTCATGTGACATACCAGATCCAGTCGTACCGTTTAGGCCGGGTTTGGGGTGTTACAATTGTGGTATCAGAGCCTAAGTTGTAAAATTCAGCTGTGGAACGAGTTCAAAAATGTTTTCCAAAATTGGATTGAAATATGGTTTAGAAAAATACATGTTTTCTGGAAGTATGGCACCCGAGTCTCCGGCACCAAATCCATGTTTCAATCCTGGATTTGGTGCCGGAGACTCGGGTTCCATACTTCCAAAAAACATGTATTTTCTAAAACATATTTCAATCCAATTTTGGAAAACATTTTTGAACCTGCCCACAAACCTAATTTTACAACTTAGGCTCGATACCACAATTGTAACACCCTAACCCCTTTTAAACTGCATTTAATTCTGATCTCGTATGTCACATGAAAAGATCGTTTAAAGAAATCTTAAAATCTCCGTGTTTTTCATTTTGAAAATCAGATTCAGTTGTAAGGTTTCCTTGAAAAAGTTTATGGTTGTCCCTTAACTGTTTAAAACAGGTTTTACGATACGAAATCGTAACTAGGGGTATTCAGAAACGTTACATTTTGAAAACAATGTTTGTAGTTCTAAGAAAATTTCTGAATTAATAATTTATTTACTTGTTATCAATGCGTTATTATTTGAAAAATGTTTGTTTACATTTTGTTTAGAAAACTCTCAATTTAACGCTTCATAAAATATAATAATCGTAATAAAGCAAAAACCAAATCATAAAATCCCGGCGGCCTTATTACATAACAAATTCCCAAATTAAAAGTAATTTTAAATAAAGAAAACAAATTACGAAAGAAGTACTGCATGGCCACCGCAGAGTCCTCCTCGGCTCACAAATCCTTGCACTAGGGATTACCTGCAAAATTAAGCAGAGGGGTGAGTTAAAGAGACTCAGTGTGAAATTCCCCTTACAAAAGTAATCTGGGCCTAAGCCCCCAGAACACATTGGGCCTTAGCCCTCACAACATGGCATATCAAAAATTGTATGCAATGCAACCCAGCCCAACCTAGTTTTCCATCCTCTACATTACCTGAACCAGCCGAACACCTGTGGCACCAAGCCACTGTGGTACCAAACCACTATGACAGAGTCACTGATAAATGTATATGTGGGGCCAACCCATTGTGGTACCAAACCACTGCGACAGTCACTGATAAGTATGTGTGGCGCCAACCTAATGTGGTACCAAACCACTGTGACAATCACTAACAAATATATATATATGTGGTGCCAAACCACTGTGGTACCAAACCACTATGACATAGTCACGAATAAAAAATATGTGGGGCCAATCCACTGTTATACCAAACCATTGTGACACACTGAATCACACTTCCCCTTTCAATATCATATCCCGAAGCCCATGCAACATATTATCATACTGAGATGAATGCAATCATATTTCCAATGTACAACAATTAATCAAATCATACATATATTTAGGCTATGACATTCAAAAGTAGAAACTTAGAGGTACTTACCCGGTGTCTTCAACCTTACCCACAAGGGTATCTCGACTGTCTATACAGTCATTTCGGCTTTCAGTCAACACAGTCATTAACACAGAATAATAAAGAAAAATGTGAGCATTACACACCTGATTACGCGTAAAACTAAAGTACTAGCAACATATGAATGTGTAGACCCAATATCTATCAAAGCTTTAAAGGGCACACCCAGAATAAGGAACGTACCGGTTATGACGTCCGGTGCATCGCCATCCTCTCGACGTTTAGCTACATAGAGCAATCCAGGCCGTCTTCCTTCTGTACTCCCAACACCTCTATCCGGTGCTCTATGCCTTCGACCAAATCTATTTCCACCTCTGGCCTAACCACGACCTGTCTATGGTTACTGCCCACCTCTTCCGAATTATGCATATCTTTGACCTACTGATTGCGCTCTGTTTGACTCTTGTGGACAGTCCCTTATCCGATGATCCAAAGATCCACATTTGAAACATCCTCTATTACTTACCCAACACTCTTCCGAAAGAAATTTCCCACATTGAGCACACTGTTGAGACCGACGAACAGCAACAGGTTTCACAACTCGACTCGGCCCCTCAAACCTAGGCCTCTTTTGGAAACCCCTAGCAGATCCTAATAACCCATAGTTCCTTTTATTCCTACCCCTATCCTTATCCTGATTCTGCCTCTCCGACCGTTTTACCTCTTCAGTTATTTTTGCCTTCTCAATCAGAGTGGCAAACTCGCTTTCCCGTTGCAAAGCTATCAGTACCCGCAGCTCATCCCTCAGACCATCCTGAAACCGAACACAATGCTCATAATCAGTTGCGACGATACCCTGAGCGTAGCGATTTAAACATAGGAACTCTGTCTCATACTCAGCCACCGACTTATTCCCCTAAACCAAGTTTAGAAATGCCTTTCTTTAAGCGTCTACATAACTCGCCCCAACATACTTCCCCTAGAACGCTGTCTTAAAGAAATCCCAAGTAATACGGTCCGCTGATGTACCATACTTCTAAGGTCTTAATCCCTATGATAAGTTTAGAAATATGATAAACAGTAAAAGATATACTTATTCATAAAATTTGGTTTAGACCATATAATAAAGTTTAGAAATATGTTTTGCAGAAAACTACTTCTAATTCTGTTTTCATAAGCTATCCGGTAATAAACAGCGAAAGATATACTTATTTATAAAATTTTAATCAGATTAAGTCGATTCTGTAATCATGACCGCTAGAGGACGTGGACGTGGTATACGTAGCCGGTAGAGATCGTGGTGTTGAGGCTGGACCCTCGGAATCAGGACATGGGCCGGAGGATGAAGTGCCAGCGTCGCCAGTAGCAGAAGTAGGGTCTCAAGATCGAACTGGAGGGGATGATGCTTTGTCTGAAGCTATGCTGCATGTTTTAGAGCGAGTTGCTGGAGTAAGCACGGGATTGGTAGCTCAGAAATCTATTCCTAAGCGACTTCGACAAATGGGGCTGAGGTATTCAGAGGTATTTCTGGTATTGCTCCAAACGTAGCAGAATATTGGCTTGAGGCGGTTGAACGGATTATGGATGATCTTGACTGTACCGTAGAGGAAAAGTTGAAAGGAGCAGTGTCTCTCCTTCGAGATGATGCATACCAATGGTAGCTCACAATAAGGGATAGTACATCAGCGGACTGTATTACCTGGGATTTCTTTAAGACAGCGTTCTAGAGGAAGTATGTTGGGGCGAGTTATGTAGACGCTCAAAGAAAGGCATTTCTAAACTTGGTTTAGGGGAATAAGTCGGTGGCTGAGTATGAGACAGAGTTCCTATGTTTAAATCGCTACGCTCGGGGTATCGTCGCAACTAATTACGAGCATTGTGTTCGATTTGAGGATGGTCTGAGGGATGAGTTGCGGGTACTAATAGCTTTACAACGGGAAAGCGAGTTTGCCACTCTGGTTGAGAAGGCAAAAATAACTGAAGAGGTAAAGCAGTCGGAGAGGCAGAATCAGGATAAGGATAGGGGTAGGAATAAAAGGAACTATGGGTTATTAGGATCTGCTGGGGGTTTCCAAAAGAGGCCTAGGTTTGAGGGCCGAGTCGAGTTGTGAAACCTGTTGCTGTTCGTCAGTCTCAACAGTGTGCTCAATGTGGGAAATTTCATTCGGAAGAGTGTTGGGTAAGTAATAGAGGATGTTTCAAATGTGGATATTGGGATCATCGGATAAGGGACTGTCCACAAGAGCCAAATAGAGCGCGATCAGCAGGTCAAAGATACGCACAATTCAGAAGAGGTGGGCAGCAACCATAGAGAGGTCGTGGTTCGACCAGAGGTGGAAATAGATTTGGTCGAGGGCGTAGAATACTGGGTAGAGGTGCTGAGAGTACAGAAGGAAGATAGCCTGGATTGCTCTATGTAGCTAGACGTCGAGAGGATGGCGATGCTCCGGACGTCATAACCGGTACGTTCCTTATTCTGGGTGTGCCCTTTAAAGCTTTGATAGATATTGGGTCTACACATTCATATGTTGTTGGTACTGTGTCTGAGACTTTTAATATAGCATCTGAGGTTGCTCCTAGAGAAATAACTGTGATTAGCCCTTTAGGACAATCTATAGTGGTGAACAAACTCTTTAGGAATGTGTCTTTAGAAGTGTAAGGTATTGTTTTCCTGGCTGACTTGATGAAATTGCCGTTCGGTGAGTTTAACTTGATTTTAGGCATGGACTGGTTAGTTAAGTATCGAGCAAACTTGGATTGTGCTGCTAAGCGCATGATATTGAAGACTCTTAAGGATAAGGAAGTGCTGGTGATAGGTGAGAGAAGGAATTACCTGTCCAATATGGTCTCTGTATTAAAGGCTGAAAGGATGGTGCGAAAAAGGGTGTGAGGCATTTCTAGCTTTCATCAGTGCTTTAGAGGCCAAAGAATTGTCTGTAAAGGATGTTAGAACGGTAAAAGAGTTCTTGGATGTCTTTCCAGAAGAGCTTCCAGGGTTACCTCCAGACCGCGAGGTGGAGGTTTGGCATTGATCTACTTCCGGGAACAACTCCAGTGTCTGTTGCCTCGTATAAGATGGTGCCGAAGGAGCTAGTGGAACTTAAAGCTCAGATTCAGGAATTGTTGGACCGTGGTTTTATTCGGTCAAGTGTGTCACCATGGGGAGCACCGGTGTTGTTTGTTAAGAAAAAAGACGGGTCGATGCGGATGTGCATTGACTATAGGCAATTGAACAAGTTGATGATTAAGAACAAATACCTGTTGCCAAGGATTGACGACCTATTCGATCAGCTGCGTGGCACTTCGGTTGTCTCGAAGATAGACATGAGGTCAGGTTATCACCAGCTTAAGGTCAAGGAGGCTGATATTCATAAAACTGCTTTTCGAACTCGGTCACTACGAGTTCTTAGTGATGCCGTTCGGGTTGACGAATGCGCTAGCCGCGTTTATGGATATGATGAACCGGGTATTCCAACCCTATATGGATCGATATGTCGTAGTGTTCATAGACGATATCTTGGTGTATTCAGAATTGAAGAGGAGCATGATTCACATCTTCGGGTAGTTCTGCAGATTTTGAGAGAGAAGCAGCTGTATGCCAAATTCAGCAAGTGTGAATTTTGGTTGAGGGAAGTTACCTTTCTGGGGTATGTTGTGTCTGCCTAGGGGATTAGGGTTGATCCCCGAAAGATTGAAGCTATTTTGGATTGGAAACCACCAAAGTCGATAGCAGAAATTTGAGGTTTCCTTTGGTTAGGTGGGTACTACAGAAGGTTCGTTGAGGGATTTTCGTTGATTACTGCCCCATTAACCAAGTTGTTACAAAAAGGGGTATCGTTTACTTGGACTGATAAGTAGCAGGAAAGCTGTGAGAAGCTAAAGAGGATCTTAACTGAGGCACCATTATTGATTCAGCCTGAAGCTGGGAAGGAGTTTGTCGTCTATTGTGATGCGTCACACACATGGTTAGGATGTGTACTAATGCAAGAAGGGAAGGTGGTCGCGTATGCGTCTCGGCAACTAAGACCACATGAAGTGAATTATCCCGCTCATGATTTGGGGTTAGCTGCGGTAGTGTTCGCTCTGAAGATTTGGAGACACTACTTGTATGGAGAAAAGTCAATTATCTACACCGATCATAAGAGCCTGAAATATCTCCTTACCTAGAAGGAGTTGAATTTAAGGCAGTGGAGATGGATTGAATTATTGAAAGACTTTGACTGTTCGATCGAGTATCACCCCGGGAAAGCTAATGTAGTGGTAGATGTGTTGAGCCGTAAGGTGATATCGGATTTGAGGGCAATGTTTGCCCATCTCAGTTTGTATGAAGATGGAAGTTTGTTAGCCGAACTACAAGTGAAGCCCTCATGGGTAGGTCAGATTAAAGAGAAACAGTTATCAGATGAATTGTTAAGTTCTCGACGTCAGCAAGTGGAATGTTGTGAGACAAAAGATTTTGGTCTGAGCAGTGATGGAGTGTTATGCTTTCGTGGGAAGGTTCCTAAGAATTCTGAGTTGAGATAGAGAATTCTGCGGGAGGCGCATAGTAGCTCATACGCTATGCATCCCAGTGGGAGTAAGATGTATCGAGATTTGCGTGAACAGTTTTGCTGGCTAGGTCTAAAGCAAGAAGTTACTAAGTTTGTGAGTAAATGTTCGACGTGTCAACAGGTGAAGGCAGAGCATCAGTTGCCCTCCCGGTTGCAAAAGCCAGTGAAGATTCCACTTTGGAAGTGGGAAATGATAACGATGGATTTTGTTAGTGGGCTACCTCTTACGCCTACTAGGA
The DNA here is from genome assembly GCA_025503065.1 of Gossypium bickii. Taxonomy (NCBI): domain Eukaryota; kingdom Viridiplantae; phylum Streptophyta; class Magnoliopsida; order Malvales; family Malvaceae; genus Gossypium; species Gossypium bickii. The sequence goes on along the minus strand of CP106714.1, from coordinate 23,765,822 downwards.
AGGATTTGGTGTGAGTGATTGGCAATCGGTTGACGAAGTCCGCTCACTTCATACCGGTTCATATTGACTACTCACTACAAAAGTTAGCCAAGCCATATGTAGTAGAGATTGTGAGGTTACATGGGGTACCAATGTCTATCATATCAGATAGGGACCCTAGGTTTACATCGTAATTCTGGAAAGTGTTACATAAAGCATTGGGTACAATACTGAATTTTAGAACAGCGTTTCATCCACAGACTGATGGTCAGTCAGAGAGGGTAATTCAGATTCTGGAAGACATGTTGAGAGGTTGTGTTCTCGACTTTAAGGGTAGTTGGGAGGATTTTCTATCGTTGGCGGAATTTACGTACAATAATAGTTATCAAGCCAGCATTTGGATGGCACCCTACGAGGCGTTGTATGGCCGTAGGTGTCGTACCCCTACCTACTGGACAGAGCTAGGTGAGCGATAGTTGTTAGGTCCAAAATTGGTCTCAGAGACGGAGGAAAAGGTTCGGTTAATTCGGGCTCAGTGAAGGAAGCTTTTGACAGGCAAAAATCGTATACGGATCAAAATCGTAAGGAAATAGAATTGTCAGTGGGTGATCAGGTGTTCCTAAAATTTTTACCTTGGAAGAAGGTCCTAAGATTTGGACGGAAGGGCAAGTTGAGCCCCAGATTCATCGGGCCTTATCGAGTGTTGAAACGTGTGGGACCAGTAGCTTATTAGCTTGAGTTACCTCTAGAGTTGAATCGGATACGTGATGTATTTCATGTTTCAATGTTGAGGTGCTATTGTTCGGATCCATCTCACACAGTGCCAGTGGAAGAAATTGAAGTGAGACCAGACCTGTCTTTTGAAGAAGGACAAGTGCAAATCTTAGGTCAAAATGTTAAAGTGCTGAGAAGGAAGTTGGTTTCGTTGGTCAAAGTATTATGGCGTAATCATGGTTCAGAAGAAGCCATGTGGGAGTCAGAAGAAGCAGTTAGACAGTAATACCCTTACCTCTTTTGATCAGGTAAATTTCGAGGCCGAAATTTCTTTTAGGGGGTAGAACTGTAACATCCTAGAATTAGGGGTTCTGCAATTTATGTTTTCTATGCGCTTGGCTTGCTCTGCTTGTTATTTGGATGTACTTGGGTGTCCTGGTGAGACTCGGGTTCAAGCCAGAGCCTTGGTGAAATTTTGGCTTTTGGGCATAAGGGGGGAGAGCTAGGGGAAGCAGGCCTTAAGAATATTTATTTGTGTTTGTTGATATGTGGAAGCAGGAGGGGGAAGGAGTTCGAGTCCTATCTACTGCACAGTGGAACTTTATTTTTGTGCATAAGGTGGTGAAGTGGTGGCATTCGGCTGGGACTCTTCTAAGAGGAGTTTGAATGAGTCAAATCATTTGAAATTGATGAACAAGAGAGCTTGGAGAAGTTTGAATTGGTCAAGCCAATTCAAATTGGTGATGGGGAGTGAAGCTAGGAGTAAATCAAGGGATTTGAGAGAAGAAGTGAGAGTTGGACGAATGTTGGAGTGTCGGGGGGGAGAATTTCAGCTATGTGCTGTTGTTGGCTAGGAATTTCGGTATTGGTAGTGTGTGATAGCAAAACCGAACCTTGTGGGAGTGAAGTGTCGAAATTGGCAAACTTTCTTTGGGGTTCTTTTCTTTTCTCTCTTTCGGGTTTCCTACTCTTGACTTGTGCTGAGTCTCTCAAAGTCTTTTCTCTATCTTTTCCCTTCAAGTTTTTGTCTTTTTTTCTCCCTTGTTTACATTTTTAGCCGAATCATTTTTCTTCCACACTTCTTCTATTTTCTTCATCTTTTCTTCTTTTTGGTACCTTATTTCTTTTCTTCTCTAGTCGAAGCTTACTTCTCATTATCCTTTCTCTTTATTTTGTTTTCAATTCTTTTCAACATAGCCGAACCTTGCTACTTCTCATCTTCTTCTCTCCATTTGTTCTTTCCATTTGGGTGCTAGCCGAACCTGGGCTACTCACTTTCTTCTCTTATCCTGACATTTCTCTCTTGTTCTTCTCTTGAGCCGAAACTTGTTGGCTTTTGCTGCTTGTGCCTGATCTTTTTGAACTCTATTCGGCTTCTCTCTGTTCAATGTAATGTCCTCTTCTTTTTATTAATCTGTTTATTTTCCTTACTTCTCCCCAAGAAGCCAGAAGTCTCACTCTATCTCTTTTTCCTAGGGCCAAATCTGTTGGAGTGCAAGCACCCCTTTAAGCCATTTCTTAGTTTCAGAATCTCGTTAGGAGGGTGGCAAGTTTATGGTGGCAGAATTAGGGGAGGCCTTTTTTCATGTTTCGTTTAGGCCGAAAGGCCGTTTCTTTCCTATTTTGGGGCACCATATCTAACTTGTGAGTTGTTAGGGATTCATTTGGAATCACAAGTCGAATCCATTGGGACGATTTTCGAGTAGTCAAGGTAAGGAGTTCCTCTTTTGTTATTTGCGGCCAGTTTCCATTCGTTATACTCTGCCATAAACAAAACCCCTTTTGTTAAACAACCATCATTCTCTCTGAGTACAGATCAAGTTTCTCTTCATGGATGCAAGTGCTAGCCAAACTAAGGAGGGAGTGGACTCGTAGTCTCTACCCCTAAGTTCAAGCGACGTGCTGTGTCAACGGTTCGAGACTTTTCGCCTGGTTGTGGTAGAGAGCTGACATCTGTTTGGGATAGACAAATTGCGATTATTTCTGCTAGTGAGAGTGTCGACGATCTAGAGTGTTTAGTTTTACGCGTAATTAGGTGTGTAATGCTCACACTTTTCTTTATTATTCTGTGTTAATAACTGTGTTGACTGAAAGCCGAAACGACTGTATAGATAGTCGAGATACCCTTGTGGGGAAGGTTGGAGACACCGGATAAGTACCTCTAAGTTTCTACGTTCGAATGTCATAGCCTAAATATATGTATGATTTGATTAATTGTTGTACATTGGAAATATGATTGCATTCATCTCAGTATGATAATATGTTGCATGGGCTTCGGGATATGATATTGAAAGGGGAAGTGTGATTTAGTGACTGTCACAGTGGTTTGGTACCACAGTGGGTTGGCCCCACATATTCTTTATCCATGACTATGTCACAGTGGTTTGGTACCACAGTGGTTTGGCACCACATATATATATTTATCAGTGATTGTCACAGTGGTTTGGTACCACAGTGGGTTGGCCCCACACATACTTATCGATGGCCCATCGCGCAGTGGTTTGGTACCACAATGGGTTGGCCCCACATATACATTTATCGCTGACTCATCACGGTGGTTTTGGGTACCACAGTGGCTTGGTGCCACAGGTGTTCGGCTGGTTCAGGTGATGTAGAGGATGGAAAACTAGGTTGGGCTGGGTTGCATTGCATACAATTTTTGATATGCCATGTTGTGAGGGCTAAGGCCCAATGTGTTCTGGGGGCTTAGGCCCAGATTGCTTTCGTAAGGGGAATTACACACTGAGTCTCGATGACTCACCCCTCTGCTTAATTTTGAAGGTAATCCCTAGTATGAGGATTTGGGAGCCGAGGAGAACTCTGCGGTGGCCATGCAGTACTTCTTTCGTAAATTCATTTTCTTTATTTAAAATTACTTTTAATTTGGGAATTTGTTATGTAATAAGGCCTCCGGGATTTTATGATTTGGTTTTTGCTTTATTGCGATTATTATATTTTATGAAACATTAATTTGGGAGTTTTCTAAACAAAATGTAAACAAACATTTTTCAAATAATAACGCACGGATAATAAGTAAATAAATTATTAATTCGGAAATTTTCTTAGAACTACAAACACTGTTTTCAAAATGTCACGTTTCTGAATAACCCTAATTATGGTTTCGTATCTCAAAACCTGTTTTACACTGTTAAAGGACAACCATAAACTTTTTCAAGAAAACCTTACAACTGAATCTGATTTTCAAAATGAAAAACACGGAGATTTTAAGATTTCTTTAAACAATCTTTCCATATGACATACCAGATCTGGTCGTACAGTTTAGGCCGGGTATGGGGTGCTACACTTCTTTGTCACGTCAGGGACACGCCCATGGAACACGCCCTTGTGAATCATGGGCAGGCCATGTTCGAGTTTGTTAGGGAGGCACGGCCGTGTGGTTTTAGGCCAGGCCGTGTCGATTTCGTGATATGACCTATTTGCTCAGTTTTAAGCCTGTTTCTCGTTCTTTTCATCCTCCAGTGCTCTTCTAAGTATAAAACATGAAAACAAAGGATTAAGAACACCAAATTACACAATTCAAGGAATAAATCATCCAAAAGTATGCTAAATGTGGGCTTAAAATATGTTCATATTACGGTTTATCAAATATATCATCCTATTTTATGTCATCTTCAACCCTAAAACACATGGGAACCCTAGGAGAGAGAGAGAAGAAACTTTCATGGCTTAATTAGGTAAGTTTCATTGTCCCGTTTTTAGTAATTTTGATATTTTTGAATTTGGGATAGCTTAATCTATCTATTTGCTGTAACAACCCAATTACGACCTTAATCGGAATGGTGGTTTCGGGACCACGAATCTGAATTAGAAAAGTATTTTAATTATTAATTTGATATTTATGTTATGTGGTCAAGCATGTGTTAAATTATTATATATTAATTTTTGTGTTTGGGTGACTAATTTAGATGAAAGGATTAAATTGCATAATTAGTGAAATAGCTAATCATTATAAAGGGGTGATTAAATTGAATTGTTTCTTGCATCAAGGGACTTGCATGTCAAGTTGCCCTAAAACAATGTTAGTGGACGGCAAAGGCACTAAAACAATACTAAGTGATTGTTTTATATTTATAAAATGAAAAGAATAATAATATATGTATGGGATGATTATTAAAATAAAAACAAAACAAAGCATGAGTGGGTGGAGTGTTCATCTTTATTTTCTTTGTTATTGCCGAAACTTTGAGGAAGAAGAAGAGGAATGGCTTTCACCATTTTCGACAATTGCATGGTTTAATTAGATCGAGAACAAAAAGAAAAGGAGCTAGATCGGGGAAAAGCTAAAGTAAACGAATAGCTAGGAAATTCAAATTTATCGACTTCCGAGGTAAGTTTTAAGCAATTGGATTAATTTGAATTATCTATATATTAATGTTCATGTTAAGTGACATAAATACTTTAAAATTTCAAATTGCCGAATAAGGCATAAGGAGTATTATACATGATAGTATGCATATATGCAACTGTAATAAAAAATTTGATATATACCATTATATGTATGGAAAAGAAATATTCGGATATGTGTGCATGTAAGTATATCCTTGATGATGTCGAATGTGATAGGATGACTTTGAATGTGGTTGCCGAATGTGTTAGTACCATGAACATGCATTTATATAAATCTATCGAAATGCTTTGGATGGTTGAAATATGTATAAAGATATGTTTGCCAAAAGTATGAAAGGTGGATATTTTTGGACTGGATAAATAATTATGGGATGAGTTGTAGTTAATTGGGGAGCATGAAATGAGTGATAGTGGTGAATGAATGAATAAATAAGTGTTTAATTGTGTAAGGCCGAATGTAATGGTAAATTATAAGAAGAAAGATTCAGGTGGAGTGTGCGTATTTAGGTATGTCATATTTATAATATGTGAATTTATATGTTATGTTTAAGTGGAGGTTGTTAATGAGCACTGTGTGTGCGGAAAGGTTAAGTAACGGCTCTATGTGAGCGATACGTTACGTAAAGTTGGCACTGTGTGTGCGAAAATGTTAAGTAACGGCTCTATGATACGACCTCACCTACGACGCCTGTGATGGACGTCAATCATGACCCGATAAGGCTACCTAATGGGCCAATTACACATTTCCGAGCCAAGCAATTCAAAGATGCCACAATGGTGTTGGTGGCACAAATTTGGAATGACGATAGAAAAGAGTCCAAAAACATGCTGAACTATTACAATTTCTTTGGAGTTGAATATACTAGCTAGTCCGACTGCTAGAATATTTAGCACTTTAAAATACGCATGTTTGATTAATTTTCAGAAGAAGTTACATTTCTTAAATTCTCATTATTTTGTTTAAATAGCACGAGTTTTTAATAAATCCTTTGTCATAGTGAATGATAGTGTGTTTTACCTAGTATTTAAATAAAAGTGATTAAAATTTGTGTTAATTTATGTTCAACCGAAATTTTACTAATGTTGGTTTATATTTTATAGGTGATTCACGTTATTTTGGATGACAACAATGGAAGCCATAAACAAATAAAAGCTTGTGGTGTGGATGGCTTAGAGTGGGAATTAATTAATTAAGCATGAAACACTTTGGAGACTTGATGACAAATAATTGGAATTAACAAATGCTCAAGTGATGGATTAAAGAATGATTGAAGCAAAGTGGAGCTTTTGGGAATATGGCATGGGACAAAGACACAAGGAAAGATAATGGAGGGCCATGATAGAAATTGGAGTTTGAATGGAATGAATAAATAAAATTTGGGAGTGCAAAAACCATCATGAACAAACAATTGATGCTAGTGGGCGGCAAAGTCAAATGCATGGATTACCTAGGTGGATGGCAATGTTGATTAAACAAATAAAAGGTGAAAGTGTATGAGTATGAAAGCACTTGCACGACAAATTGGAGCAAGTTAATAAGCACATGGAACATAAATGGAATGCATGAAATAATGGGCGGCATAGTGAACTGCAAGAAGAATTGAAATTAACATTTGAGTGGCTGAAGAAGTCAACTAATGGGACGGCTCAAGCATTTTAAATTAGGATAATTCAAGTGTTTTATTTTAATTGCAAATGGCCACTCCTTCTCTTGACCGATTGTTCACAAAGGCCTATCCCAGTCACCTATTCGGCTATCATTAACAAGGCCTATAAATATTGCACATTTACATTCTTGTAAAAAAAACAACTTGAATTTGAATGAAAGAAAATTTTCTTTTGGTGAGTATTCACTCTCCTAAATTCTCGAGGTTTGAATTGACTTATCTAGTTTTCTAGTGGCGTCGTTCTTTCCTTATTTGAACTTATCATCCTTTCGGGTGTGGCGTTCATCTACCTATACCGTTGGTTCCTATCTCGCTAGATAGTGGGTCTCAGCTTTATTTCGAAATACCATACCGTTGGTTCCTATCTCGCTAGATAGTGGGTCTCGGTTTTATTTCGAAACTCATTCCATCAATTTGAAACTTATAAGATTCGGGTCTTTAATTTTTTATTAAAGGTTCTTTCTTGGTTCAAATACGTACCCATTTCATCTTATCACCTATCTTTACCTTTCAAAGATTTAATTTCCAATAAAAATTACCCCTTTGTTAGTTGAACGAGAAACTGTCTAATTTACGATCGGGCAACTTTAACGATTCGCCTCCTAACCCGAGACGGGCCGTTATCATCTGGTATCAGAGCCAATCAAATTAGGCACGTTTTGATCGTCTTGAGTTTTTCCGAGTAAGTTTTTAAAAAAAAAACCCTCTTCCTACCGTAGCCTGTTTAGATTGTCAAGTTCTTCTCTAAAAGGACGAACGACATTTGCTTGCTTATATTCCCAGTGTTTTACAAAGTATATTAATTGAGACGAGTCCTTTTCTGTATAATTAGTTAGCTCTATAAGATGTTAGAAATCAACTATAGTTGACTTCCCCACATTTGTTACCTCCTTCAACATATCTTGGTCATCTCTTGGCTTTTCTACATTAAACTGCTTTCCAGCTTCATGCTCAATTAGCTTGATACGACCTACGAGTTGCTAGTAAGTCAACGACAACCTTCTAGAATCTAGAAGAGTGAATTTGAGCGGTAAAAGGCAAGAGTGATTACATTAAAAAAAAGCCAGAATTGAGTAAAAGCACGAGTGTGAGTGTTGATAATTTTCTTTGTGAGTGAACAAGTGAGTATTGTAGTGAGGATTCATTAATTTTGTTTTAAAACATGTCTAGGAGCCCCGAACGTCGAACAATAAGTGACGAAGCATCCGACGCCACCGGAGGTCGAGGAGGATTACCACCCCGAAGGAATGATCCCGAAGGGAGAAATCAGGATGTGCAAACAGTATTGCAAGAAATCACACGTATGTTCAGATCAATCACTGAACGATTAGATCGAAGAGAAGAACGAAGACCTCGAGCAAACACCCCTCTAATTCCGAGAAGGGGACGAGAACAACCTTGGTTACGTAACAACGACGTCTATGAACCAAGTGAAGCCGATAGCAACCCGGCTTTTGAACAAGATGATCGAAGAGAAGGTCCACGAGTCCGTGAGCGAAGAGATCGAGAATGGTCCGATGACGATTTAAAGAACATTAAAATGGCGATTCTCGCCAAGGGGCGGTCCGATCCGGAAGCCTACCTTGAGTGGGAAAAGAAGGTGGAACTAATTTTCGACTGTCATAATTATTCAGAAAATAAGAAGGTGAAACTTGCTGCCATCGAATTTTCTGATTATGCCCTCATTTGGTGGGATCAATTAACGACGAGTCGAAGACGGGATGGTGAACGCCCAATATCCACATGGGCAGAAATGAAGGCGCTAATGCGGAAAAGGTTCATCCCAACCTACTATCACCGCGAGTTGCATCAAAATTGCAAAGCCTAACCTGTGGTCACCGGCGTGAAGATTACTACAAGGAGATGGAAGTGGCCATGATCCGAGCCAATGTGGAAGAAGAACGAGAAGCCACCATGGCACGTTTTAGCGCTGGCCTCAATCGAGATATCACAAATATTGTAGAATTACATCATTACATCGATATTATCGAAATGGTTCACATGCTATAAAGGTAGAAAAACAGCTGAAACGAAAAGCTACGCCTAGAGCAAACCCCAATCAAGCCTCAACATCGAAGTGGGGACAAGTGACCAACAAAAGGGACATACCGAACCGAGCCAAAGAAATCAGTGGCGCAACCAAGACTAACAAGCCTATCGGTGAAACAAGCAAAGGTGAAATGGAAGCTCTTCCGAATCGATCCCGAGACATTAAGTGTTTCAAATGTTTGGGACGAGGACATATTGCAAGTCAATGTCCAAATCGAAACACTATGTTTGTCCGAGATAATGGTGAGATCGAATCCGAAAGTGAAAAGGAAGACGATGCCAATGAGACATCCCAAGATGAGGAAGAAATAGAACAAGCCGAAAGTGGAGAGATCTTGGTGGTAAAAAGGAGCCTTAGTTTACAAGGTGTCAAAAATGAGCAACAACGCGAAAACATCTTCCATACGCGTTGTCAAATACAAGGGAAGATTTGTTGCGTCATTATAGACGGAGGAAGTTGTACTAATGTGGCTAGCACCATATTGGTTGAGAAACTTAGATTGACTACCACCAAACATCCCCATCCATATAAGCTACAATGGCTTAATGACGCGGGAGAACTTAAGGTCACAAAACAAGTTTTGGTTTCCTTTTCAATAGGGAAGTATCAAGATGAGGTTTTGTGTGATGTGGTTCCGATGCTAGCGGGACATCTACTGCTTGGACGACCTTGGCAATTTGATAGGCGAGCAATTCATGACGGCTACACTAATCGGTACACTTTTAAGTACTTGGGCTGAAACGTGACACTCGCTCCGTTAACACCCAAGCAAGTTTATGAGGATCAGTTGAAAATGAAGACATCAATGGAAAAATCAAAAGAAAATGAGCGGAAAAATGAGAAAGAAAAAGAAAAGAATTTAAAAAAAGAGGACAAGAAAATAAGTGATAAAACGAGAGAGTGTGAACAAAAAGAAGAGGAAATGAAAGAAGAAAAAGAAAATGGAAAAATGAGTGTTTTTGCAAAAGCAAGAGATATTCGAAAAGCTTTGTATGTGAGACAACCTATGTATGTCTTACTATACAAAGAATCATTTTTGAACACTAACGACTTACCCAAGAATCTTCCTTCTTCTGTGTTGTCTCTGATTCAGGAATTCAAGGACATATTTCCAGAGGAGATACCAAGTGGTTTACCACCCATTCGAGGCATAGAACACCAAATTAACTTAGTGCCGGGAGCATCTCTGCCCAATCGACCTGCGTACCGGAGCAATCCTGAAGAAACAAAAGAGCTCCAAAAGCAAATCACTGAACTGCTAGAAAAGGGATATATTCGAGAAAGCCTTAGTCCATGCGCAGTACCGGTGCTACTAGTACCAAAGAAAGATGGTTCGTGGCGAATGTGTGTCGACTGTCGCGCCATCAACAAGATTACCATCAAATACCGACACCCGATACCCCGACTCGATGACATGCTCGATGAGTTAAGTGGGGCTCGAATCTTTACAAAGATTGACCTCAAAAGTGGTTATCACCAAATTAGGATGCGAGAAGGCGATGAGTGGAAAACGGCTTTCAAAACAAAGTTAGGTTTGTATGAATGGTTGGTGATGCCATTCGGACTTACAAACGCTCCGAGTACTTTTATGCGACTTATGAATTATGTTTTACGAGCTTTTATTGGCAAATCATGTGTTGTTTACTTTGATGACATATTAGTGTACAGCAAATCTTTGAAGGATCATCTCCAACATCTACGTGTGATCTTAGAAACATCATGCGAAAGAGGTATTGTACGCCAATCTCGAGAAATGTTCTTTTTGTACTGACAAGGTTATTTTCTTAGGCTACGTCGTAAGTGCAAATGGATTAGAGGTGGACCAAGAGAAGGTTAGAGCAATCCAAGAATGGCCCCGTCCTACAACGGTTAGCCAAGTACGAAGTTTCCATGGGTTGGCTAGTTTTTACCGCCGATTCGTGCCTAACTTCAGCACTATAGCCGCTCCTTTAACAAGCGTGATCAAAAAGAATTCGACTTTCCATTGGTCCGATGAGCAAGAACGGTCTTTTAATGCCATTAAAGAATTTCTTGTTAAAGCTCCATTGTTATCCCTTCCTGACTTTAATAAAACTTTTGAAATTGAGTGTGATGCATCAGGTGTAGGGATCGGAGCCGTTCTAACTCAGAATGGAAGACCGGTGGCGTGACTTGAGAGAAATTAAACGAGCCGCACTCAATTACCCTGTGTATGACAAAGAGATGTGCGCTCTAATAAGATCGCTTGAAACATGGCAACATTACTTGAGGCCGAAGAGTTTGTTATTCATTCGGATCATGAAGCACTCAAGTATATTAAAGGTCAGCACAAGCTCAACAAACGACATGCAAAATGGATCGAGTATTTAGAATCATTTTCGTATGTAATTAAGTATAAGAAAGGTAAGGAAAATGTTGTAGCAGATGCGTTATCACGAAGGAACAATTTATTAACCTCTCTTGATTCTAAAGTACTTGGTTTCCATCATATTAAGGAATTGTATGCTAACGATGCTGATTTTGGCAATGTCTATAATGCTTGTGAGAGTGGTGCTTTTGATAAGTTTTACAGGCATGAAGGATTCCTTTTCAAGGAAAACAAGATTTGTATACCGCAAGGTTCTATACGAGACATGCTTGTGATAGAAGCACATAGTGGTGGCCTTAAGGGTCACTTTGGACGAGACAAAACATTGTCCACTCTTCAAGAACATTTTTTCTGGCCAGGAATGAGCAAGGATGTTGAACGAATTTGTGAACGTTGCATTGCTTGCAAACAAGCCAAATCACGGGTCCAGCCTCACGATTTATATACGCCTCTTCCTATTCCAGAAACTTCGTGGGTCGACATTTCCATGGATTTCATCCTTGGATTACCGAGATCAAAAACTGGGAAGGACTCGATTTTTGTTGTAGTTGATCATTTTTCTAAAATGTCCCATTTTATCCCTTGTTCTAAAACTGACGATGCTGTGCATATTGCCAACTTGTTTTTTAGGGATATCATACGATTGCATGGAGTTCCGAAGACGATCGTATCTGATAGGGACGTAAAATTTTTAAGTCATTTTTGGCGAACTCTGTGGGAAAAGTTAGGGACAAAACTACTATTCTCGACCACATGTCATCCTCAAACGGATGGACAGACCGAAGTAGTAAACCGAGTTCTCTCAACCTTGTTGTGAACCTTGGTGCAAAAAAATCTCAAAACATGGGAAGACTGTCTACCCCACATCGAATTTGCTTACAATCGAATCTGCTCATTCTGCAACTAAATTTTCGCCTTTCGATTGTTTACGGTTTAACCTCTCACTCCTCTTGATTTATTGCCATCGCTTTGAGATAAATTTATCCATCCTGATGCTAGGAAAAAGGCGAAATACATAAAGGAGCTGCATCGAAAGGTGCGCGAGAATATTGAAGCAAGAACCAAGCAATACGTCCAACGAGCTAACAAAGGTCGTAGACGCATTCTCTTTGAACTAGGGGACTGGATTTGGGTTCATATGCGAAAAGAAAGATTTCCCAAGCAAAGGCGATCTAAACTTCTCCCAAGGGGGGACGGCCCATTTCAAGTCATTGAACGCATAAATGACAACTCGTACAAATTGGACTTGCCAGGTGAATATAATGTGAGCGCAAGTTTTAATGTTTCTGATCTTTCTCCTTTCGATGTAGGTGATGATTCGAGGACGAATCAACTTAAAGAGGGAGGGGATGATACGAGCTCACCTACGATGCCTGTGATGGACGTCAATCATGACCCGATAAGGCTACCTAATGGGCCAATTATACGTTTCGGAGCCAAGCAATTCAAAGATGCCACAATGGTGTTGGTGGCACAAATTTGGAATGACGATAGAAAAGAGTCCAAAAACATGCTTTGAACTATTACAATTTCTTTGGAGTTGAATATACTAGCTAGTCCGATCATCTTTAGAATATTTAGCACTTTAAAATACGCATGTTTGATTAATTTTCAGAAGTTGTTACATTTTCTTAAATTCTCATTATTTTGTTTAAATAGCACGAGTTTTTAATAAATCCTTTGTCATAGTGAATGATAGTGTGTTTTACCTAGTATTTAAATAAAAGTGATTAAAATTTGTGTTAATTTATGTTCAACCGAAATTTTACTAATGTTGGTTTATATTTTATAGGTGATTCACGTTATTTTGGATGACAACAATGGAAGCCATAAACAAATAAAAGCTTGTGGTGTGGACGGCTTAGAGTGGGAATTAATTAATTAAGCATGAAACACTTTGGAGACTTGATGACAAATAATTGGAATTAACAAATGCTCAAGTGATGGATTAAAGAATGATTGAAGCAAAGTGGAGCTTTTGGGAATATGGCATGGGACGGCACACAAGGAAAGATAATGGTGGGCCATGATAGAAATTGGAGTTTGAATGGAATGAATAAATAAAATTTGGGAGTGCAAAAACCATCATGAACAAACAATTGATGCTAGTGGGCGGCAAAGTCAAATGCATGGATTACCTAGGTGGATGGCAATGTTGATTAAACAAATAAAAGGTGAAAGTGTATGAGTATGAAAGCACTTGCACGGCAAATTGGAGCAAGTTAATAAGCACATGGAACATAAATGGAATGCATGAAATAATGGGTGGCATAGTGGACGGCAAGAAGAATTGAAATTAACATTTGAGTGGCTGAAGAAGTCAACTAATGGGACGGCTCAAGCATTTTAAATTAGGATAATTCAAGTGTTTTATTTTAATTGCAAATGGCCACTCCTTCTCTTGACCGATTGTTCACAAAGGCCTATCCCACTCACCTATTCTGGCTATCATTAACAAGGCCTATAAATATTGCACATTTACATTCTTGTAAAAAAAAACAACTTGAATTTGAATGAAAGAAAATTTTCTTTTGGTGAGTATTCACTCTCCTAAATTCTCGAGGTTTGAATTGACTTATCTAGTTTTCTAGTGGCGTCATTCTTTCCTTATTTGAACTTATCATCCTTTCGGGTGTGGCGTTCATCTACCTATACCGTTGGTTCCTATCTCGCTAGATAGTGGGTCTCGGTTTTATTTCGAAATACCATACCGTTGGTTCCTATCTCGCTAGATAGTGGGTCTCGGTTGTATTTCGAAACTCATTCCATCAATTTGAAACTTATAAGATTCGGGTCTTTAATTTTTTATTAAAGGTTCTTTCTTGTTTCAAATACGTACCCATTTCATCTTATCACCTATCTTTACCTTTCAAAGATTTAATTTCCAATAAAAATTACCCCTTTCTTAGTTGAACGAGAAACTGTCTAATTTACGATCGGGCAACTTTAACGATTCGCCTCCTAACCCGAGACGGGCCGTTATCACTCTATGTGAGCGATACGTTACGGAAAGTTGACATTGTGTGTGCGGAAATGTTAAGTAATGGCTCTATGTGAGCGATACGTTACGGAAAGTTGGCACTATGTGTGCGAGAAACGGGTAATGGCACTATGTGTGCAATACATTACCGGAAGATGGCACTATGTGTGCTAATTATCAAATAACGACTAAGTGTAATTGAATATGATTATGTGATGAATAAGTGCAGATAAAAGTGTGAAAATTTATGAACAATGTGCTCGATATTTGAGCAAACTTTCGGTAAGAAGAAATGGAGTAAGTGAAATTATGAAAGAGTAAATTTAGAAATAAAACAGTTTGGACAGTAGCAGTTATGTGTCTTTGAAAAATCACCAAAAATGGTGGAAATTGAATTAGAGGTTGAATAAGATATGAAATTAAAGCTGGATGAGTCTATTTTGACATAAAAGAAACGGTGTAAATAAAAGAATTTAATATTCTGTTATATTTGAATTTTTGTGAGAAAGGGTTAGAATGATTTCGGAATCCCCTGTTGTAACTTTGAAAACTTATTAAAATTTGTACAAAACTAATCATGGGATAAAGTTTATATCCCTGAATTTCTTGATGAGTCTATTTTCAATAAAAATAAACAGTAATATCATTTGAGTTCTGTAAAGTGAGATAATTAATTTTTAGTGAAGAAAGGTCAAAACTGTTAGACAACAGCACAGGGGATTCTTTAAATAATAAACTGTACTAATTGGCTAAGCCAAAAATTCTGGAAATTTTATGGTGTAGCGATATTTAAGTATAATTTTGTATAAAATTTATGGTTCTTCATTTGGAGATCTGTAACTCGAGAAATAAATAATTTAGTGACAGTGACTCAAATAGATAGCTTGAGATCAACATGAATAAAAAGTGGAACTATGTGCAATTATGATTGTATTATCTTGAGAACATATTGTGAAGATTTATGAAAGCCTGTTAATAAATCACTTATTATTTACATACTTACTTACTAAGCTTTGTAGCTTACTTTCCTTCCTTTCCCATATCTTATAGGGTTGTATGTTAGCTCGAGTTGGAGATCATCGGAGATGTAATCACACTGTCAAGCTATCATCGTGGGTAAAAAGTGAATACTAACCTCTTAAGTTTATGGCATGTATAGGGGACTTATCATTTGTATATGTCATAATTGGTTTGCCCTAAAATGTTGGCCATTAATATTTAGCAGTTCATTTTGTATAAGGCCATTGATGTTGACTAGTATTATTTAAGTTATATGTTTGTGATGTAAATTGAAAAGTGATAATTTGGATAAAATTTTATGACTCAGTTCAATACGTTTACAAGTGTATATGTTCTGGTAATGCCTCGTACCCTATTTCAGCTTCGAATACAGGTAAGGGGTGTTAATTTAGTGGTATCAGAGCTACGGTTTAGTCGATTCTCGGACTAACGTAGCGTGTGAGAGTCTATCTATACATGCCATATATAGACCGTGATAGTGTGATATCTCCCGGCTCTAACGAAATTATTTTGTTACGACAGAGATGACTTCCAACCGAGCTATTTTTGATAATGCTAAAAAAATATATATATTGAGGTGATTGAAATATATTTGTGATGAGACTAAACTTAGAAAGGTATGGATAGAAGTTCATGATATGTATGTGTTAATGTACAAAGTGAGATAATCATGAGTTGAGAAATGAGGAAACGTGGAATAAAATGAAAGTTTATGTGGTGATAAACCCATTCATAGTTGCTTGGCATGCATATGATGATATGTGCCCAACCTATTTGATCATGTGAATATGATAAGTACACCTACACAAATTGATGGAATGTGTGGTTATGTATACTTGTTGAATAAGTGTAATCAGTATGTTAATGTGGTTGAATTTTATGTTTACTTATTAAATTACAGACTGTATGATGTTATGTTTTACGTCTTTCCTAACGAGGAAATGAATGCGATCGTTTAATGATGAATTGACAGATAAGACCATGGTTGGACCATGGCAGTACGTGTGTGTACATGTAAGACCATAGTTGGACTATGGCATCAAGTAAACAACGTACTCAAACTCGTAAGGCGTTCTCTAATTTGAAAATTGCTAGTAAGTAAATTTCATTGTTTGAAATTAAAAAAAAAACATTCGTAAAATGAATAAGCATATTAAATTGTCCGAAGTGAATTATGTGATTATGATGATATTACGTTAATGATGAATGTTAAGTCATATGTGTGTATTTATGAGCGTCAAGTTAGAGGCTGTATGACCTCACCCCCTTATCAGTGATGCTTTATGACGAAATCTTACGAGAACCGCGTTGAATAAGTTCATAAGTGTGAAACTAAAGAGTTAGTGATAAAATAATTAGTAATGTATACAAAGATGAGAATAGTTGGAGGGTGAGAACAACTTTAGAAGAAATATCAAAATGTTTTAAAGATTACATAGATTATGCAATGTCAAAGACAAAGAAGAAGCTAGTCTCGGCTATTCGATTCAATTGAGTTATGTGTATTTATAGTATCCTCAAGTATAGTAATGAATTTTGTGCATTCACGAGTATATAGATGGATAGTCTGAATGAAGAAATTATATGTAATATCCTGAAGTAGGGGTTACAAATAATTGTAACATCCTAAAAAAATTAGAGTATCATTTTGTTACTTGTGTTAGCTCGGATAGGATGTTTATTGTGTGCTTAGTATATTTGTGTGAAGGCTTGGAATTATTAGCTAAGCTAGAATAATTTTTAGTATTGAAAATTTAGTGAAGCGGATTAAGTGAACTTGACACTTAAGTTAATTTAAGTGTTAAATTCTAACACAAGAGGAGTTAGTGGCATAGTGGATAAGGCGCATGAAAGGTTGCTTGAGGGAAGTGGTTCAAGTAGCATGGAATGCATTTTGAGGACTTTATTTTTATGCATCCTAGCATTAAGTGTAGGCCAAGTTCAAATTATGGAAGGTTGGACTTTCAATTTTATGGCAAGTTGAATATTAGTTTAGGAAAGCTTGAACTTTGGGAAAGGAATCTTAAGATTTATGGAAGGATGGGGGGACATAAGGCTTGGCCTAAGGAAGTTGTTTTGGAAACTCTTCTATGGACATTAGTCCATGTATGTGGACGGCATTTTGGTCTAGGGGAGGGGTTGACCGATTTTTGTTGGAGGCTTTGGTAGGTTGGTAGCTTGTTGGCCATTTTTCCTAAGCATTTGAGCATCAATTTCTTTTCTCTCCACAAACTCTCTCTATAGCCGAATATGTCCTTGGCAATAAGGTGAAATTTTGTTTTAGTTTTGGTATTGTTTTCTTGTTTTGTGTCAAAACTGAAAAGACCATTGTGGTTTACCAAATTCTTCTCTTTGGCATTTGGCCGAATATCCATTTGAGTCTCTCTCATGTTTCGTTTTCTTTGTAGCCTAAAACCAACTCTCTTCCCCTTCATCTTTTTCTTCTTCTTTAATGGTTAGCCGAATCTTCCTTCTCCCCATTTCTCTTTTTCTTTCTTCCACTTTTGCTCAAAACCGAAAACATCGTTCTCCCATTGCAATTTCTTTCTTTTTCTTCCTTTTCTTTTCTCTTTCTCCACTCTAACCGAATCCTTTTTTGTTATTACAAATCAACCATAGCCGAAATTCCCTTCACCATTAAAACATATTGCTGAAACTTCCCATTCTCTTTTTGATTTGTCTTGGCCGAATATCAACAAGGGTAGGTCTCCATTTGGTTTTCTTCAATCGGTTTTGGAAGAAAGGTAAGTGTTCATGGCCGTATTTCCGTTATTTCTCTTTCCTTTCTAAGTCGTTTTCCTGTGGAAAAAGGCCGAATCTTTGGGCATTTGTTTGCAAAGTTCTAACCATTATTAGGAATCGATCATTTTTTTAGGCTCTTTGGGATTTTGGAAGCAATCGATCTAAGCCTTACTTTTCTAGCAATCGAAGTTGGTAAGTCAAGTGGTAAGGATTCATGATTCATTATTCTTTTTAAGGATGAAAAGCCTAAGGCTAATGGGATTAAAATGTGATGTTGGCCAAATGGTTTTGCTTATAGTTTTGTGGTTTGGCCGAATGTAGGACAAGGTGACCTAGTGCGGTAGATCGGGTCTTCGGAAGTTAGTATTTGCGTTGGTGAAAGGTGTGTATCTTACACACTTTATAATTTGGTGATATGTATATATATATACTAATCGTTTTATTAAAGTGAAATATTATGAGATCTTGATTTGATACCTTGAAGGGTATGTGCAAGGATTCGGGTAAGTCCGTTTCGATATGATGTTAATATATGATTGATTGATATCATGATCTACGATTTAAATATGTTATATGATCATATCAAAGTATGATGGCATGTTTTATACTATTAATACATTGGTTTGGGAACATGAGTGGAGGGGGCAGAATTTGATATCCGTGTCTTTGGACACCAGAGGTTTGGCACCTCTAGTGATTTGGTATCACATTTGTCTCTTTGGGACACCAGAGGTTTGGCACCTCATAGCGACTTGTCCCTGTGGATTAACACCACCGTGGGTTGGCCCCACTTTTGAGATATGGGATCGTCGCCAGTGATTTGGTATCACACGTGGGTTGGCCCCACAACTTGATTATTCGTGACTTTGGTCACCAGTGATTTGGTATCACATTTGTGTCTTTGGGACACCAGAGGTTTGGCATCTCATAGCGACTTGTCCCTGTGGATTAACACCACCGTGGGTTGGCCCAACTTTTGAGATATGGGATCGTCGCCAGTGATTTGGTATCACACGTGGGTTGGCCCCACAGATGGATTATTCGTGACTTTGAGTCACCAGTGATTTGGTATCACATTTTTGGATATCGTGACTTTGGGTCACCAAAGGTTTTGGTACCACACGGGTAGTAAAAAGTGTTATGGATGGCTAGGTTGGGTGCATAATATATATGTTGCTTGATTATAAATTGTGTAAGAATTTTTGCATTATCCGGGAGAGGGATTATGCACTGAGTCTTGGTGACTCACCTTCTCCCTTATCATTTCAGGTGATTCGTGAGATCGCGGATGAGGAGCCGGATGAGCTCGAGAAGGCCATGCAATAAAATTTGATTTTACATGAACTTCGATTTGGGGTACTTTAATTTATTTTAAATTGGTTTTTGTTTTATTTTGGGTTTGTAATAAGGCCTCTTTAATTATTGTTTTTGGATTATTTATATGCTTTGGGATTTATTCTAAACATGATTAAGTATATCACTTGATGAATTTAATAATTGAGCCCAAAGTTTTCTAAACTATAAAAACGCTATGGTATTTTTTTAAAATCTTACCATCAGGTAATCTAAATTGTTGATAGTAAAATATAAATTAAGTGTTTTCTACAATTTAAATGATTTCCAAAATTTAAGTTTCTACATTCAAATGCAAACGGTTTCAAAGTATTAATTCTAGTTTTCTTAAAATGAAACAAATGTTTTCTAACCTATGATTTATCCACTTAGTTTAAAAGTTTTATTTATGGAATTTCAAAGTAAATTTTCAGTTTTAAGTTATTAAACATCTGATTTCTACAAATATAGAATTACAAAGAGTTTTTCACTAAAATTTAATCGTTAACTAAATTTTCTCCAAAATATTTTCCTCAGTGACATACCAGATTCGGTCGTGGCGTATTGACCAGGTTTGGGGTGTTACATTGTATTCGGGAAAGTATGATACAGAGACATGCCTATTGGGTTGTTTTACTCGAATGATGTTATTACGAGTTAAAAGTTGCACTAATTGATAAAGTCATCGCATTTATGAAAGTTCGAATGATCTATGCATGTTAGCAAAAGTTCTAAACGGTTAAAAGTATTATTAACCGAAGCTCTAATTCTGAGTTCAGTTTGAATTGAGTAAAGAAATTGCGATATCTTTTTTATGATGTTCTATTGAACAAATCAGAATATGTTTTAATACATGTGAAGAAGTAGTTGCACATGCAGACGGTTAAAGTCACATAAGAAAAAAAAAATTATTCGACTAATGATTTAGAGACGGTCACTTTTATATCTGTGTTGTGAATTAGATGATTCTGTATGTTCGACGAAAAATGGTATAAGCTTCCTGATCTTAACGGGTTAAAGTATTTAATGTCGCAGAAGGATCTGAAATTAAGACAACATGATTGTTTTGAGATGTTAAAAGACTAAGAGTGATTATCGACTTACCTTTCGGAAAGCAAGTATGGTTACAGATGTTTGAATGGAAAATCTTTGTTTATTTTTGTGAGTACTAGTTACTCGATTTATCTTATTTGATGATGGATTAGTCTTAGCTAAGTTAAAAGCTTAAGCGATACTTTCTTCGTGAGTTGAGATAGCTTCATTATAAACTCTTTCCTAGTTCTTCTGAAGGTCCAACTTTAATAAAAGTGAAAATGATAGAAGAATAATATCAAATTTGTGAAATAATATGTCTGGGTTATCCTTTTTAACGAGAAGAACAGATTTCTTTGAAAAGACTAATTCAGTGGTTTAGTCTGATTTAAATCATTTGATTGAAAAGATAATTGGGTTATATGTGTCTGAATCTATCCATCTGACTAGAAATAAACTATGAATGTATATGTGTGAATTGAGGGATAGTCTTAAAAAAAAAACTTGTATTCTTGAAGATTTGATACCGAATTATATCCATCGGAATGATTCTATATGGAAAATGTTGTGATAAATTAAAGTTAGTTGATTGTGGAAGTTTTCTTTTGCGAAGACATTATCAATTGAAATGTCGATTCTCGGCTTACGCAGAGAGAAATTTGAATAAAGAGTTTATGATTTTTAGTCATATATTATTGAATGGTTCGAAATTTATTTTAATACTAGAATGTGCAAAGATATCTTGTGATTCTATACAGTTAAAGTTGCAAAAAAATAAAAATAAAGAAGCTATGTGACATAGTTGGTGTCTATAAGAGTTTAAAACATTTAATGTCAAAGGAAGATCTGAACTTGGCATGCAAAGTTGAATCGTCGAAAAAATTTTGAGTCTGTAAGTTATTCTTATCCGAGGAAAATGATTATAGTTTTGGATGTTTTAATTATGCGATGAATACATGATTGATCTTATCAGGTAATCAACAGTTGTTAGCTGAATTAGAGGCTAAATAAATGTTTATTTAGTGAAGTTGTGAAATTCAAAAATGTGTAAGTGAATTATAAGTTAAAAAGTGGTTTAGCATAAATTAATTTCTGATTCAGAACCTCAGATATGGTATCAATTATTATTTGTTATTTTGAGATAGAGTGTGTATACTGAAAAGCTCTATGAATATACAATTGCTACAAGAAACTCTCAGTGGTAATTTATTTGCTCATATGAGAATAACAAGATGCACAACAGTTCGAGATATGATATAGGTGATGAGTGTAAAATGTGATATTTCTAACTTTGTGGATTATAAAAATGGAGAGTTGATGAATTTTGTATCAGGATTATTTTTGTCATCAAAAAAGATGAAGTTATATGAAATATGGTTAACTGTCTGAAGAGATGTTCTCTTTTGATAAAATAGTTGAGTTATCCATTTCTGTGTTGGTAAGTATGTCTATGATGTCAGTTATCATTGTTTTGGATTGAGATCTGAAACTCATATGATAATTCTGAGAAAGATTACAGTAATCTGTGAGTATGAGATTGCATTGAAATTGGGAAACGTAAATCAAATTCTCGAAATATTTATTTATCACTGTGTTTTAGAGTTTCAAAGCAACTAAGAAAGACTATTGTTGTTATAAGCAATTACCAAACTTTGTTATTTTAGGATCGAGCTTTGTGAGAAAATGATCCAAGGGATTAATATCATAAAAAAATGGAGCAGAAAATGAAAACAATTTAATACAGTCATAAGCAGTCTCAGCTAGAGATGATATACAGCGAAAGTCAGATTAGAATTTCAATTGTGAGATAAAAGAGATTTGAAATCTGAAGCTATGTATGAATTTGAAAGGTATTGTGTGGAAGCAAATCCTTAATCTACTTTCTGGTAAGATTTTCGGGGACGAAAATCCTTTAAGGGGGATAGTTGTAACAACCCAATTACGACCCTAATCGGAATGGTGGTTTCGGGACCACGAATCCGAATTAGAAAAGTATTTTAATTATTAATTTGATATTTATGTTATGTGGTCAAGCATGTGTTAAATTATTATATATTAATTTGTGTGTTTGGGTGACTAATTTAGATGAAAGGATTAAATTGCATAATTAGTGAAATAGCTAATCATTATAAAGGGGTGATTAAATTGAATTGTTTCTTGCATCAAGGGACTTGTATGTCATGTTGCCCTAAAACAATGTTAGTGGACGGCATAGGCACTAAAATAATACTAAGTGATTGTTTTATATTTATAAAATGAAAAGAATAATAATATATGTATGGGATGATTATTAAAATAAAAACAAAACAAAGCATGAGTGGGTGGAGTGTTCATCTTTATTTTCTTTGTTATTGCTGAAACTTTGAGGAAGAAGAAGAGGAATGGCTTTCACCATTTTCGACAATTGCATGGTTTAATTAGATCGAGAACAAAAAGAAAAGGAGCTAGATCGGGGAAAAGCTAAAGTAAACGAATAGCTAGGAAATTCAAATTTATCGACTTCCGAGGTAAGTTTTAAGCAATTGGATTAATTTGAATTACCTATATATTAATGTTCATGTTAAGTGACATAAATACTTTTAAATTTCAAATTGCCGAATAAGGCATAAGGAGTATTATACATGATAGTTGATGTGAATTTGTAAATACATGCATATATGCAACTGTAATAAAGAATTTGATATATACCATTATATGTATGGAAAAGAAATATTTGGATATGTGTGCATGTAAGTATATCCTTGATGATGTCAAATGTGATAGGATGACTTTGAATGTGGTTGCCGAATGTGTTAGTACCATGAACATGTATTTATATAAATATATCAAAATGCTTTGGATGGTTGAAATATGTATAAAGATATGTTTGCCATAAGTATGAAAGGTGGATATGTTTGGACTGGATAAATAATTATAGGTTGAGTTGTAGTTAATTGGGGAGCATGAAATGAGTGATAGTGGTGAATGAATGAATAAATAAGTGTTTAATTGTGTAAGGCCAAATGTAATGGTAAATTATAAGAAGAAAGATTCGGGTTGAATGTGCGTATTTAGGTATGTCATATTTATAATATGTGAATTTATATGTTATGTTTAAGTGGAGGTTGTTAATGAGCACTGTGTGTGCGGAAAGGTTAAGTAACGGCCCTATGTGAGCGATACGTTACGTAAAGTTGGCACTGTGTGTGCAAAAATGTTAAGTAACGGCTCTATGTGAGCGATACGTTACGGAAAGTTGGCACTGTGTGTGCGGAAATGTTAAGTAACGGCTCTATGTGAGCGATACGTTACTGAAAGTTGGCACTGTGTGAACGGAAATGTTAAGTAACGGCTCTATGTGAGCGATACGTTAGAGAAAGTTGACACTGTGTGTACGAAAATGTTAAGTAATGGCTCTATGTGAGTGATACGTTACGGAAAGTTGGCACTATGTGTGCGAGAAACGGGTAATGGCACTATGTGTGCAATACATTACCGGAAGACGGCACTTCGTGTGCTAATTATCAAATAACGACTAAGTGTAATTGAATATGATTATGTGATGAATAAGTGCAGATAAAAGTGTGAAAATTTATGAACAATGTGCTTGATATTTGAGCAAACTTTCGGTAAGAAGAAATGGAGTAAGTGAAATTATGAAAGAGTAAATTTAGACATAAAATAGTTTTGGACAGCAGCAGTTATGTGTCTTTGAAAAATCACCAAAAATGGTGGAAATTGAATTAAAGGTTGAATAAGATATGAAATTAAAGCTGGATGAGTCTATTTTGACATAAAAGAAACAGTGTAAACAAAAGAATTTAATATTCTGTGATATTTGAATTTTTGTGAGACAGGGTTAGAATGATTTTGGAATCCCCTATTGTAATTTTGAAAACTTACTAAAAATTGTACAACAATAATCATGGGATAAAGTTTATATCCCAGAATTTCTTGATGAGTGTATTTTCAATAGAAATAAACGGTAATATCATTGAGCTCTGTAAAATGAGATAATTAATTTTTAGTGAAGAATGGTCGAAACTGTCAGACAACAGAACAGAGGATACTTTAAAGAATAAACTGTACTAATTGGCTGGGCCAAAAAATCTAGAAATTTTATGGTGTAGGGATATTTGAGTCTATGTTCATATAAAATTTACGGTTCTTCATTTGGAGCTCTGTAACTCGAGAAATAAATAATTTAGTGATAGTGACTCAAAGAGACAGCTTGAGATGAACATGAATAAAAAGTGGAACTATGTGCAATTATGATTGTATTATCTTGAGAACATATTGTGAAGATTTATGAAAGCCTGTTAATAGATCACTTATTATATACATGCTTTGTAACATCCTTAAATTGGGGTTTTGCATTTTGCTTGTGTTGCATGTGAGGAATTGTTTATAATGTTAATTTATCATGTCCTGGGGTCTAGTTATAACCTTAGGTTAGGCCTGAGTAAGGGCTGAAAAACTTTGTTTTAATGCTTGGGAAGAAGGAGCTCGGTGAGGTGTTAAAAGAATTAATGGGAGGTTTATGACACAAGAAATCAAGTGGAAAAGTGGCAAGGAGGCGCCACTGAAGGGCAAGGAAGGTGACGCCACAGGAAGCAAGGAGGACCTGGGTTCGAGCTACAGAAATCCCTTCCTGCTCAATTATTTTTGATGCCACAGGTAGGGAGGAGAGTGCTCAGGTGGGACTCTTTCGAATGGATGGAGAAGAGAAGATTGAGGAGTTTGGCCAGTTCAAGCAGTTTTGAATTGATGGAGGGGAGCAAATATAGGAATTTGATAATTTTCAAACTCATTTGAAAGGAGCTTGGCCGAATTTGAACTCTAGGAAAGGGGGTGTTCAGCCGAATTGGTAGGGTGATTTGGGAAGTGTGCTATCGGTTTTGGAAGTCTTTTGTGGTGGCCGAATGTTGTAGGGGATTAAGTGAGTATTTCGGCTAGTGAGGAGAGGGTCTTTCCTTTTTCATTTTGTGTCAAAGCCGAACCATCACTTACCTTTGCTTCCTTTTTTTTTTCAGTAGCTCTGGTGATTGGTCGAACCTTTTGTGCATTTTCTTTGAAGAGCCGAATTTGGTAGCCATTTCCCCCTTTTTCTTGTTGGTTCTCTTTGGTTAGCCTATTGCCGAATTCATCCTTTGCTCACTTCTTCTTCTTCTCATTTTGTTCAAGACCGAAACCATCATTGATCATCTTCTCTTCATCCTATTTTGTTCAAGCCGAAACCTTACCCACACATCTTCTCCTCCATTTTTCTTTCTGTTCTGTTCTTTCTTTTCTCTCAAACCCATTGCCGAATCTATCTCCTTCCACTTCTCTTCTTTCCACCATCTTTCCCGAATCAAACCATCACTTAAGCCGAATTTTGATTCTCTTATTGTGGCCGAATATTCTTAGCTTCATTCTCTTCTTTCTTCTCATTTGGACTTATAGCTGAATCCTTCTGGTGAGTATATATTCTTTATTTTCTCTTTCTCAGTTGCTTTGGGCAAAGCCGAAATCCCTTTTATTATGTTTTCTTTTATTCTCCATCTATTGTGGATTAAGATCCCTTAGTTGGTGTGGTAGCCGAAACCCCTAAACATCATTTAGGGGTGCCGAACGTTGGTGCTTGGTAGCCGAACTTGTCATTAAGGTAAGTGTGCGACAACTCATGTGGTTTTGGGTTTCATGTTATGGCCGAATGGCCTCTGGCCTTTAAATGGAATGTTAAAATTGAATGCAGGGAGGGCTATAGCCGAATACAGTGAGCCTTCAGGATTTGGTGATTGATCTAGGTAAGGGTGTTATCATTTCGTGATCTCTTTCGCAATTGTTCAAAAGCCAAAGACTAACCATTTGTGTGTATTAAGGTTTAGCTGATTGTAGGGGAAATCATCACTTGGTTTCAGGATTTGGTTGGAAACCAAGTCGACTTTAAGGTGAGTGCTATATTGGACAATACATCCTTCGGGATTTCTAATAGAGTCGAATTGGCTTTTGGATTACTAACTAAATTGTAGGAGGCAGCAACGTTCGGGATCTCATTAGTTTGTGTAGTTTCGGGATTCGCTTAGATTTACGAATAGCCAGGTGTGTAAACTCTTACACACTTTATTAGTATAACGATGCTTATTATGTTACTGTATAACTATTGGTATTAGTGACTTGCCTTGAGGGCATGAGCTTGGATTCCGGGTAAGTCCCCTGTTATGTGATTTTTGTTATACATCATCGTGATTTGTTATATGCTATGCTATGCCTTAAATGCATGATACATGATATTATGACACGTATGATATGAGCATGATGATGATAGGATTAATGAGAGGAGGGGGATGATTTATTTGGACTGTCACCAGTGGTTTTGGCCACAAGATGGGTTGGCCCCATCAGTTGATTTGTGGCTACGGTCACCAGTAGTTTTGACAACACTATTGATATGATTTGTGACTAAGTCCCAGTGGTTTTGACCACACTATTGATATTTGTGACTACGGCCACCAGTGGTTTTGACCACATATGGATATTGTGACTCGTCCCAGTGGTTTGGTACCACAGTGGGTTGGCCCCACATGATATATTACGGGATTGTCATCAGTGGTTTTGACCACACGATGGGTTGGCCCCATCACTTGATTTGTGACTACGGTCACCAGTGGTTTTGACCACACTGATATATGATATTGTGACTTCGGTCACTAGTGCTTTTGACCACCAGTGGTTTTGACCACACGGGGTAGTTAAAGGAGATTGGATGGCTAGGTTATGGGTTGCATAATCTGCATGTTTTACTGATGATCTGTGTAAGTGGTTGAATTATTGGGTTGGGGATTTATACACTGAGTCTTGGTGACTCACCCCTTCCCTTACATTTTGCAGATAAGGCATAGGTCACGGATATGGAGCCGAGGAGGACTCGAGGTGGCCATGCATCCTAGTTGGTTTAACTTTAAACTACATTTTTGGTTTTATTTATTTCTTTTAAATTTGGTTTTGGGTTTGTAATAAGGCCGCTAAGTTTTACTATTTTGGTTTTTATAATTTGCTTTTATTTTGATTATACTATACATGTTGAAAGTAATGACTTGCTAAATTAACCGGTAAAAAGTAATGTTTTTTTTTTTCAAATCTATATCTCTTCGGGTTTTCCAAGCGTTACCATCGGGTAACAAAGTTCACATAATAATAAGAAAGGTAACTTGGATGTTTTTACAACTCAAATTTTCAGACAACCTCAAAGGCAAATGGTTTTTAACTTGATTATACTCGTCGCGCTCAGTTTTTAAACAAGTATCAAATGTTTTCTAAAATTGGTATTAGCAAAAGCGATTTTCAAATATGGGTTTTCTCCAAGTTTCAAACAACTATAAATCAATTCCAGTATCATTTTAACCGGGGATTACTAAACCTTTTAAATGACAAAAAGAGTTTTCTTGAAAATTTTCTGATACACTTGTGTTTTCAAACTGTTTTCACTCCATAACATACCAGATTCGGTCGTGGTGTGTTGACCGGATTTGAGGTGTTACATACTTACTTACTAAGCTTTGCAGCTTACTTTCCTTCCTTTCCCATAACTTATAGGGTTGTATGCTAGCTCGAGTTGGAGATCATCGGAGATGTAATCACACTGTCAAGCTATCATCATGGGTAAAAAGTGAATACAAACCTCTTAAGTTTATGGCATGTATAGGGGACTTAGTCATTTGTATATGTCATAATTGGTTTGGCCTAAAATGTTGGCCATTAATATTTAGCAGTTCATTTTGTATAAGGCCATTGATGTTGACTAGTATTATTTAAGTTATATGTTTGTGATGTAAATTGAAAAGTGATAATTTGGATAAAATTTTATGACTCAGTTCAATACGTTTACAAGTGTATGTGTTCTGGTAATGCCTCGTACCCTATTCCGGCGTCGAATATTGGTAAGGGGTGTTACATTTGCGGGATCAATTTCAAAAGTTATCAAAGTATGAAATTTGGTTCATTGATGAATATGCTGAAAATTAGAAATTTATGGTAGAAAATGAAAGGTTGTTGATAGATAAACAACTTTTACAAAGTGAATTTTGATGAAAACATGATTTAGGGACTAAAATGTAAAGATGTGAAAATTGATGAAAAATTCTAAAATTTATAGAAAATATGTGCTGTAAATTCTACATTGAAATTTCGGTTAGGCTTGGAATAGGGAGTAAATTGCACAAATTTCATTTTTCGAGCCTAGGGACGAAATTGGAATTTATGGAAAAGTTGGGCAAAATGGTAATTTTTCCTAGGACATAAATTGAGTCCAAATGAATATGAAATGTGTGAAATTGATGATTAAAATTACTTATATAGGTTCGGACAACACAAATTTGAGGTTAGACCAAGGAAAAGAAAAGGTTTCGGATTAGTAGATTTTATGTAACACCCCAAACCCGGCCTAGAAGTTTGGCCCGAATCTGGCGTGTCACATTGAAGTGTTTTCCGAAAACCATGTTTTCATTGAAAACCCTTCTTGTTTAAAAGCTTAAGTAAAATCCCAATTACGTTAGTTTTATTACCAAAACATTTTTTTCAGTTGCGGAAGCTAATTTTGAAAGTAATTGATTTACGAAAAGATTAAGTCGTAAAACCATTTTAAAAAAAAATTGCGAAAACGTAGTGTTGTTTTAAAACAGTTAACATTTCAGAAAACTGCGATTTACTTCTAACAGATATAAATTAAAATAAAACCAATCTAAAATTTAAAGTGCGAAAACTTTAAAAGGCCTTATTACAACCCAAATCAAAATATTTCAAAGTAGATAATCAAAATGGAAAACATAAGCAGTGTGTGGTCTTCTCCGAGTCCCTCGCAACTGCGAACCGTCTAAGGCTGGGGATTACCTGCACAGTTAAAAATGGGATGAGTTTATGAAAACACAATGTGTAATCCCCTTTCCAGAGTAACAATCGAGATCTGAAAATAGAACTCAAGTAGTGCTGGGCAAAGCCCTTTGCAATAGTACAAGATGCAGATCGAGGCATACGTGGGCCAAGCCCACTATAATATCACTTGGGTCACAACCCATAACAGAATCAATTGGGCCTAGCCCAAACCAATAACAGATCTCATAATAGATATGCAATAGTATGAGGATGCATCCCATCCCAAATCCAAGCCTGCACTCCATTTCACTTTCAACGCTACACTCCTGTGGGGATATAAATATCAACCCACCTATCCCTACACTCCAAAGGTAGCACCAACAGCGGCACTACTCAAACGTTGCAAAAAAGGTCATAAGCATATATATATATACAACTCTAAGCCTTGATGAGCGGTATTACAATTGGCACAAAAGCCATCGATGAATCAGATTATGTTTGGCACATAGCCATCAGCGACGGTAATATAATCGGTACACAGCCTTGGGTAAATATGATCGACACAAAGTTATCGATATATATGTTAGGCACATAGCCACCGGTAAATACGATTGGCACAAAGCCATAATCAAGATGGCACAAAGCCTTATTTAGGTTGGCACAGAGCCATATTCAGATTATGCGGCTTTAAGCCGTCCGTTGCTCCACAGTCGTCGTGCGACCCGTGCGACCCTATCAGAACTTCCTCCATATCAATGTCCCAACCCCATGCAATATGTCATATATGTCATGCTCAATCATTACACGTGTATGCAAAATGGCGATGCTCAGTAACAGTCATTTCAACACATATTAACAGCATATCACTCACACGCTTACAGTCAAGTCAGTTAAAACACAGTCATACGATCACAGTCAAATCAGTCATTTACCCATAAGGACAAAACAGTTATTTACCCTATAAGGGTATTTTGGTAATCTTACCCTTCAAGGGTATTTTGGTAATTCTACCCTAAAGGGGTATTTCGATAATTCTACCCTATAGGGGTATTTCAGTAATTCTACCTTATAGGGGTATTTCGATAATTCTACCTTACAAGGGTATTTCGGTAATTCTACCATATAGGGGTATTTCGTTAATTTCGTAATTTGAGAGTATTTCGATAATTTTACAAATCGAGAGTATTTCGATATTTTCACAAATCGAGGGTATTTCTATAATTTTGCAAATCGGGAGTATTTTAGTAATTTCATAAATCGAGGGTATTTTGATAATTTCACAAATCGAGGGTATTTTAGTAATTTTGCAAACTGGGGGTATTTCAAAAATTTCACAAATCGAGGGTATTTCAATAATTTTACAAATTGAGGGTATTTCAGTAATTTTGTAAATTAAGGGTACTTTGGTAATTTTGCAAAGTGAGGGTATTTCAGTAATTTTCCAAACTGAGGGTATTTCAGTAATTTCACAAATCAGGGGTATTTTTGTAATTTTGAAATCTGAGGGAATTTCAGTAATTTCACAAATCAGGGGAATTTTTGTAATTTCACAAAATAGAGGTATTTCGGTAATTTTGTAAACTAGGGTATTTTAGTAATTTTTTAAACCAAGGGGTATTTCAGTATTTTTGTAAACCAAGGGTATTCTAAACAGAGATAACGATGCGAATGGGCCTAGGGCCCATCCTCGGCCCAAATGAGCCCACACGCTCGTGTGGCCCATTTAGCCCAAATCTAGCCACAGATATGAGATTCACATAGTCTAGTCTAATATTTACTACACAATCATACAACTTATCTGATTGGGCCTATGGGCCCGTTGGCCCCCACACGTGCACTCGCATGCTCGTGTGGCTACCATCGCCGTGTGACCGGCATTTCGACATTTGTCGCTCTACAGCTAGAGTAGTGCGAAATACACACCTATAGGAATCTGGAGTTGCTAATCCGCGCTCCAAGGACTCCTATGCCCAAATGCCCACCAAGGTATCCTTACTCTCCTCATAAATTACTCTATTTAAAGCCAGCTTCTCACCTTCCTTCATGCTAGCTTTCCGATGTGGGATCCTACTTTCAGCAGAGTATAATTCCATCTCAAACACTTGTCGCCCCAACTTAGCAAAATAAATATCCCCTTTTTGCTTGCAATGGGATTCGAACTTAGGCTCCCTTGTAACATAATCCACGCCGCTAGCCACTTTACCAACTAGCTCCTTGTCTTAAAACATGCGCAACTAAATATAAGTCTATGGCAAAAGTTTAAGTTCACTTGAAAATAAATCAAAATGAAATGCAAGCGCCAAGACTTGAACCTTGGACCCCTTGCTTCCTTGTGTGACGTCACCTCATTGTCTCCCATGTGGCGCCATTGGCCACTAGACCGCAACTCTTTTTGTGTCATTTTTCTCCACATTTTATTCTTAAAGCCTGCTTACTAACTCCTAGAGTTTTATTCACCTAAAACCAAAATTTTCTTAAAGCCCAAGTTTGATCCCGGGACTTCATAGAAGCCCCCTAACCTTCCAAAATCACTCACCTAATAGGTCCAACTTGGATTAGTGCCGTTCTCTTGTTCTCAAAAATTTTAAACGCTCCCCTGGTCAAGGCCCAATAAGCCCAATTCTACTAGGCCCAAATTTGGGTCGTTACATTTTATACGCGAACAAGTGTCGAGGTAAGTTTATGTAACTTAATTGTGCATGTGAATATGGTTAATTGAATGTTGTGTTTGTATGTAATGTGACTTATATTGATGTGAATTAGTTGACCCTATAATGAAAAATTGAATGCATGCTTGAAATGATGAAAAAGGGGTTAAGTCCCATTTTAATATTGAATTTCGATGAATATATGTGCTTTCCCTAAAATGAATGAGGTTCTGCATTTGTTGCAGACAGGATTTAGCTCGGACAAGTAATCCTATTGACCTCATTATAGAAAAGACTTAGTTCGGACAAGTAATCTTAATATAATACCTCTCTAGTATACGTTACACTAAGGATTTAGCCTGGACTGGTAATCCTAATTAAGCCCTTCTGAGCATACGTTAAATACATGATTTAGCCTAGACTGGTAATCTTGTTATACGATATGTGGCTCGAGAGTGTGTTCCTTGATTAATTTCCCTAATGGGTACTCTTGAAAAATAATTGACGGGTTATTGAATCGTACACCTCAAGTGTACCACTTGAGCATCCATCAGAACTTCAATGGTTCAATGGACAAAACTCTTGGCATGATAAGATAATTATGGAATGAAATGAATGATGTCTTGAAGGAAAATAGTATGATGAGCTCATCTATGTCATTTGATGTATATGATAAATTGGTTATTAACATGTTTGATTGAATGTTTGTATTTAGGCAATTTTGCCAAGTTGATGGAAAACATGCTGTTGTATGCTTACATTTAATAAATAGGATCGGTAAGTTTAGTTTTCCATTATATGAACTTACTAAGCATGTGATGCTTACTCCATTTTATTTCCCCTATTTTATAGTGCTCGAAAGCTCGCGAAGGTTGGAGATCATTGGAGCATCATCACACTATCCACTAGTTTACTTTGGGTATATATAGTAAAATCATTTTGGTATAATGTCATGTATAGGGCAACTTGGCCATTAGTGGCTTGATAATGATGTTTGTATTCTAGCCATTGGAATGGCTAGTAATGATTGTTTTGATTTACTTATAATGTTACATTATGGTAGCTACATATATATTAAGTAGTTAATCAAATTATGTCTAACATATGGATTGAACGAAGGTAAGATGGTAAACATGCATGCATGTAATGGTATGCTATGTTGAAGATGGAATTTGCTTAATTTGAATGCTTGAAATGGTTGGTATTTGGATGTAAGTTTTAAGTGTAGGTCAATGGTGTGATTTTGGGTGAGAAATGAAGCTAGAAATGACTTTATTTTGTCCAGACAGGCAGGCACACAGGAGTGTGTCTAGACCGTGTGTGATACATGGCCTGGTATATGGGCGTGTGGTTAGGTCGTGTGTCCCCTGCACCTAAATTTTGTGAAACAGAATGCTTAGAATTGAGCACACGGGCAGAGATATAGGCGTGTGTCTCAGCCGTGTGTGCCACATAGCCTAGAACACGGGCGTGTGTCTTGGTCGTGTGAAACCTGCACCTAATTTCAAAAGAATATAATTAACCACACGGCCTAGCACACGGGCCTGTGGCATGGCTGTGTGCACAAGTCAGAGAGTTACACGGGGTCGAACACGGCCTGTAGCACGGACGTGTCCTAGGGTCACTGTAACATCCTAAATTTGGGGCTATTTGTGATTGAATAATTATTTCGTGTGTTTGAAGTGCTATAGTATTAATTATGGGAATATAAGGCTTAATTAAAGGCCTTGAGTTGGCTCGGAATAGTAGAAAATATTATTTATAGGCTTTAAAGGAAGGGAGCCTGAATAGTTAGGGGTTACAAGAATTAGTAAGGGATTAATTGACACAAAATGGGCCTTGGCAAAGTGGCAAAAGTGAGGCCACTTAAGAGCTAGTGTTGACGCCACCAAGGGGAGCTAGGGAGCTTGTGTTCGAGTCGCAGAAATTTCTCTTTTTGCACTTTAAGGGGACGGCACAAGTGGGAGAGTTTTTCTCTCTTTAAACTCCTTTTTATTATTAATATTAAAGGATAATATGAGCACTTTAAATTGGTTTTAATTTGCTTAAATATGGAGATAATAAGGATATTATTTGGATTATTAAGAGATTATTTGATTATTTGGGGAATTAATTCAAATTATTTTTGAATTAAGTTAAACAAGTGGCTCAGAGTGAATTAGGGAGATTAAATGGATTTTGAACTCCACAAGTGGAGTGGACGGCAAGTAAAAGGAGTCTAGTGCCGAATTTCCCTTAGTTTCTCTCATAATTTTCGGCTAGCCTCCATTAATCCCTATTTCACCTTTTATTTTCTTTCTCTCACACTTTTGCCGAATCTCCTACACCACCTTCAACCTATTTTCTTTCTCTTCTCTTCCTTGAACCAAAACTCTTCTCTACTCTCTTCTTTTGCAGAATCCTCTCTCCCACTTTCACCATCTTTTCTTCTCTTTTCCACACTAGCCGAACTTTCTTCTTTCCCTTTTGTTAAACTTTAGCCGAATCTCAAGCAAGGGGTGATCTCCTTCGATTTCTTCTTCAATCGATCCTGAGAGAAGGTAAGTGTGCCGAGACCCCATGGTTTTTCCTTCCCTATTCTTTGCCGATTTCTATTAGGGGTAAGTCTGCCGATTTCGGCAATGGTAATTAAGGCTTCTAAACGTTTTTGTAAACGGTCTCTCTTAGGTACTCCAAGTTGGTGAAGCAGTCGACCCGAGTTTCTAACCTCTAGCATTCGGCTTTGGTAAGTGGTGGTAAGGGGTCTATGGCTAATGGCTTATTCTTTAAGTGATTAAAAGCCGAAGGCTATTGACATTGTTCATTGGCCGATTGTAGTTGGTGAACCAGTTCGTGATTCGGTCTTTGAAAGCTAGTACTCAAAGCTATTAGGTAAGGATTCGGGTTCAAAAGAAAAACCCTTTTAAGCATTTGGTTTGGCCGAATAGGCCATAGTACTAATCCTATGGTTGGCCGAATATAGGTGCAGAGGGAGATCTAGTGTGGTTGATCTGTCTTTCGGGATTTAGAGCATTCAAGGGTGACAGGTGTGTACATACACACTTATAGCGATTAATAACTGTGCTAATTATATGTTGTATGTAAATCTGCTTGATGTAGATATGGATTTAGTACCTTAATGGTACAAGCTAGGATCCCGGTAAGTCTCTGTTAATATGATTTTGTTATTTTATGCTTTTGGAAAGCATGATGTATTGATACATGTGATAAACCTGGTTATGATTGTTTGACTATTGTGGGTTGAATGAGTGGAGGGGGCAGTGATAATGTGCCGACGGGCACCAGTGTTTTGGTAACACACTGTGACTACGGTCACCAGAGGTTTGGTACCTCCAGAGGTTTGGCACCTCATAACGACTCGTCCCTGTGGTTAACGCCACCGTGGGTTGGCCCCACTTGAGATATGGGATCGTCTGCCAGTGATTTGGTATCACACGATGGGTTGGCCCCATCAATCTATTTGTGTCTACGGACACCAGTGTTTTGGTAACACATCGTGACTATATGTCACCAGTGGTTTGGCACCACCAGTGGTTTGGTACCACAACGGGGTAGGCAGAGGCGTTTGGTTGGCTAGGTTGGGTACATAATATTCTGCATATTAATTGTTATATGTGTGTATGAAAATGTTTTTAAAACGGGGGAAGGGTTACATACTGAGTCTTGGTGACTCACCTTCTCCTTTACATTTTGCAGGAGACACGTAGTTCGCGGATGTGGGCCGGTGGACTCGAGGTGGCCATGCGAAGGATTTAATTTAAATGAACTTTAATTTTAGTTGTGATATTTTTATTTCGGGTTGTTATTCTATTTGGATGTAATAAAGCCTCCTGACACTTTATTTTTGGTTATTTTTCATATGTTGGATACTTGTTTTAAACTATGTTATTATTATTGAATTTGAAATCACATGTCTTCTCAAAGTAAACGAAAATGTTTTACCGTGCCATCGGGCACATTTGGAACTTTAAAAATAACTTGACTTAATTGATTTCCAAATTAAACCTAAGTATGGTTTTAAAAAAAGACCACTAAAATGAAGGGTTTTTCAAAAACTTAAATCGATTTCAAAAGGATTTCAAAATATTTTCCTGTAACAAAACCGGATTCGCCATAGTGTTTGGGCTGGTTTGGGTTATTCTGATCACTGAGCATGTCAGCCTTGTATCGTAGAAAATTTTTGAAATTTCGCGAAAATTTCTTAGAGTTTCTGATTAAGTCCCGACTCGATTCTAATACTTGTATTGGGCCTCGAGGGTTCATTTTGATGGATGATATCTCGATTAATGAATAGTAATTTACATGAAATATATGTGAATGCTCTGAAAGTTTCAATAATGCTCCGTAACCCTGTTTTGACGACGAATATGGGTTAGGGGTGTTACATGTAGCATATAGGTTGGTCCTTTAAGCTTTATGGTGCACAAGAAATACCTTAGGTCATCCCTTAGCATTTCAACGAAAACAAAACCGAACATGCTTCTATTTATTTCAAAGAATAATGACAATTTCCAAAGCATGCATGTACACACTTATCTTTATTCTTATTGGTCATTTGGATAAAATAAAGAATTGTTCAACTACCTTTATCCTATTATAACTAGTTGCTAAACAATTTATTCACAAAGCATGGAATTCATCAAGCATTAATTAAAATTTATACATTCAAAGAAATTAATCGACAATACCATGCCACAATTCAAAAATATCAATCAAGTCATGTCTAAGCACCATGCAACAATAACAAAAATAAAAAAATAAAAGAATTTTTTTTTGAAAATTTCTAATTTTTTTTTTCGAAAATGGCATAAAAGCCAAAAATATGTAAACACACATAAAAATAAAGTAAAATAAAATAATGTGCATCCCTCCCACACTTAAATTACACATTGTCCTCAATGTGTAGCCCAATACTAATGATTAGAAGGTTATTGAACTTCCCTAATAGTGTTATCGTTCATGATGGTATTGTCAGGTCGTCCACTTTGGCTTTAACGCTCGAAGTTGTAATGTAATTTTTGAGTGGGTGACCTGCACAGAAAAACAAACAATACACAAAATAAAACAATTGCAAATAACAAAATAAATAAAAAGAAAAAAAAAGTCAAACTAAGTTAGGAGTTTAGGGCTTGAAACTAAGTTAAATTGGGGTTTCAGAATGAGTGTTAGGTTTTAAAAAGTGTTAGGTTTTAAAAAGGGTAGCGTGTTTTCTAGTCAAAAATTAATTTTGAAAATGTTTTGGGTATCACAATACCAGAGGGTCAATATCACAATATCAAAAGGTGTTTGGCCTTCGCTTGAAACTATTCGTGGTATCGCAATACTAACCCATGGGTATCGCGATACCATTGTAGTACACCCAAAAAATTACCAATTTTTTAGTCTTACTCCCATCTATACAAAAACTAAACCTACAAATTCCTAAATTTAAACATGCAACAAATTTAAAATCTAAAATGAACAAAAGTAATTAGTGTATCAGCATGAATAACTTTAATTATTTTCAAAATAAGTTTAAATTTAAAATCCCTCTTCAACGATACACCATGCCCCCAAAGTGGAACTTCCACGAAGTTCTCGAGAATTTGATCCGTTTCTTCTTCATCTTTAGGTTGATAAGGGCCCCTTAAAAGGTTAACATATCGAAACCACCTTGACTTTAGTCGTTTTGATATGTACATTTCAAACCGATTCTCATCAAAACCAAATGAAACCAAACCCACTCCAACGCACCTTCTGAGGGATCATCAATTCAAGAATCACAAACTCAACTTCTTCTGAGTTTTCCATTTTCATTTGAACATACCTCTGTTGGAACACTTCTGACCGTGTCTGAGATTTTTAATATTTATATAATGAATGATCGAGTATAGAAACTAACTATCACCACAATTGAGGCAAGCGCACCTATCGAACAATAGTATAGCTTAGTGGCAAGACCGGAATGTCAAACCCAAGGGAACCAAAAGTACTAGTACTGACTTTCTTTCTATTATCTAGCCTAAAATAAAAGGTATTGATATTTATCTAACTAATTCCTAAACTAAGGATGCCAAAACACAGAGAATGAATTGGGAAAATACTTTTGAGAAAACCAATTGATTAAGACAATACCCGAGGAAGAATCCACCTAGGCTTGACTTGTTATTTAATTCTAAACCTGATGATTTATTCACTTGACTTAATCCATAGGATTCCCTAATTTATATTAATACCTCTCTCGAGGCTACTAAAGTCTAACCCTAGGTTGATTAATTGAAATCTCTTTCTAATTAAAACTGCTAGTGTTGCATTAACTCGGTCTATGGGCTCCCATATTAGGTTTGACCCTAATCCGACAGATTTTCGTCGTCCTATCTCTAGGAGTGCAATCAACTCCGCTTAATTATGCTAGATCTGCTCTTAAATAGGGACTTTTTCTCCTCTGAATAAGTACATCAATACTTGAATCAATATCCTGAAATATTAAAGCAAGAATTAAGAACACATAATTAAGAACAAATCAAGTATTTATCATACAGTTCAGAAAACAATAACAAGATCCATCTTAGGTTTCATCCCCCTCAGGTATTTGAGGGGTTTAGTTCATGTTTATGAAAGAATACATCTCAGAAGAAATTATGTAACAAAACATAAAGAAA
Organism: Gossypium bickii; assembly: GCA_025503065.1. NCBI lineage: Eukaryota > Viridiplantae > Streptophyta > Magnoliopsida > Malvales > Malvaceae > Gossypium > Gossypium bickii. The sequence goes on along the minus strand of CP106714.1, from coordinate 23,727,470 downwards.
AACCCTAAAACCCCCTGAAGGAAATTGAAGGGAAAATCCTCAGTCTTGAGCGCGATTCCGACTTCTGAGATGAATCAACTGGCTTTCTTCAAGTAATTCCCTAATTTCAGCCCTTTCTAGCTTCGCTCTTGCCAAAAGCCCTAACAGAGGCCTTCTGTCGAACTCCCCTTTTAGGTTGCCCTCTAGGGTGTTTATATAGGCTTTCAGGATGCCTTACTTGGCCCACAAGTATCCTATTCAGAGTGGAATTAAAACATGTCACGGCAGGGAGACGCCCGTGTGACACGCCCGTGTGAATCGAGCCCAAGGCCGTGTTTGAGTCTGCTAAAGTGGCACTGCTGTGTGGTGAACTCCAGGCCATGTTAATTTCTTACTTTGGCCCATTTTCTGCGTTTTTGGCTCGTTTCTCATTCTTTTCATCCTCCTATGCTCTACTAAGTATAAGACATGAAATTAAAGGATTAGGAAAACCAAATTCCACAATTCAAGGGATAAATCATCTGAAAGTATGCCAAATGTGGGATTAAAATATGTATATATGACGGTTTATCAAATACCCCCACACTTAAGCATTTGCTTGCCCTCAAGCAAAATCCTCAACTCACAATTAAAATTTATTCTTCTTAATTTATAACTCCTATCAATAATGTTTCGAAATAATCCATAGGAAATCATACATTGAGAATTCAACTAAAAGAACATCAAAGTTTCAAACAATCCAAGTTGAGCATTTTATTGATGAAAACATAGGTATTCCCCCTTATCTAAGTAATCACCTTTGATTCAAAATATCACAGAGTTAACATCCTCACTAAGGATTCACTCAAATCACTCGAAGTGTCTAAGGGACAATAAATTTAAGCACTCAATAGTCAATATGAAAAGTTATTACCATAAGCTTGTATGAAAATCAAATCTCTACCACTATAAATTGAGATGATACATCGATCAAAAGGTTTTTAAAAAGGGTTGTAATGTGGCTTGGTTAGAGAGCGTGGTTACAAGCTGAAAGAGAAGGTTAGAATCGAGATCGAATTGAAAAATTACTTAACTAGAAAAATAGACTAATAATGAATAATTACATTAATAATACGAGCTTCTTCTAAAGATGTGAGATTTACTGTTTAAGCTCATAAAAACATAGAACTAAAAATGGATATACTTCCAACTTTTTTTTAAGAACACATATCAAGTACAATAATAAGAATTTAACAACTAAAATGGAAAACATAGTTAGGCAACTTCTCAGATCAAACCTCGTTAAAAAAGGTTAATAGGAAAAATTCTTAATGAATCAAAAAAGAGCAAGTCTTGGGTTAATATTAAGGGTAAATCAATGAATGGCTTATTAGGATCAAAGGGGTTCACTACGGGTTAATTATGAAGGTAGGCCTTTTGGAAAGTAAGTGGGTTAAATCCTAGGTGGCTTTATCATCTCAGTATATCAAATCAAAAGTGTGATCTTGACATGCATAATCGAAGCAAGTTCTAGAATAACAAATCAATATTGACTCACTCAAAGCAACAATAAAAGTGAGCAAGAAAAGAAAATGCTCTCAAAGGCTCAATATCTCACAGAAATTATGGTTTTTGGTGTCAACCCTATGAACTTCGAATTTCAAGATAATACCTAAACTTGGGGAAACAACCTAGTAAATTTTTAATTTTCAAAAATCAACTTATCATGCTTGATTCTCTAAAGCCTTCAAGTTTAAACAATCAATGCACAACTACTTATGTTTTAATTCAAGACATATCAATAAAAATCATAAATCAATTAGAATTTGTTCTAATAGTGATATGAAAAAGAAAAGACAAAATTCAGGGATTTGATAATAATGCAAAAAGTTTTCTGAATAAAATTAACCCCTCACACTTAAGATGTACATTGCCCTTAATGTACAAAGATAGTTATCTACAATATATAAAATCATAAGATAAGGAGGGTAGTGAACTTCTTGAATTTTGGATGAAGTCGAGAAAAAGAAACAGTAAGTTGGGCATAGATGAATGTGGCCGTGGTGTCTATGGTCGGGGTGTGGTGATTCCCAAGCAGCCTTTTGAACCTAAATCAAAGAAATCAAAATGTAATAATAATTAAAGACAAGAAAGATAAAGAGAAGGAAAATAAAGGAGAAGAGAAAAGAAAAAGAAAAATTAAATGGACTCAAATGTCTTTGGCTTGTCAAATTAATGAAGCGGCCAGTATGAACTCATGTAGATCGGTCTTGCACGGGGAGATTGTGCTAGGGTCCTTTCGCTTCTTCAATATGGGAATGGTGGTGTAAGGAAATAATGAGGGAAAGGGGGAAAGAAAAATGAAGGGGGGAGATAATAGTCAAAGAAAGGGTGTAGTGGCTAGGGTTTGTTTGAAGAAGAAATTGGGGAGAACGTGAGAAAAAGGGGGTTTAAATAGGAAAAAGGGATTTGATGGCTTCCCACGCCCGTGTGCCATGGGCATGTTAGGTCACACGACCGTATCACATGGCCGCGTTGTGCTTCGTTCGTTTCTCCCATGCTCATGTAGATGTCGCCACGACCATGTTGATAAATTAGTGTCGACCACGGCCGTATTGCACGGCCGTGGCATTTTATCACCGCCCGTGTTTTTGGGGATTTTTTGTCCTTGGTTCGTACGATCTCTGCCATGCCGGTGGGCAAATCTGTGGTGTACAAATGACCACGGCCACGCCCATGTGCAAGGCTATGTGGGTAGATGTAACATCCTGGAAAGGGCCTATGCATTTTTGGTTTAATTGTATGAAGTGACATGTTTTATGTACTAATAATAAATTTTGAATATTTTTGAAAACCCGGAAATGAATGAAAATGGTTTGGAAATGAACATTTTTGGAAACCTGAAAATGTATGGACATGATTTAGAAATGATTCAAAAGAGGAAAGTGAACATTTCTGGAAATTTGGAAATGCAACGAAATGATTCAAAAGAGGAAAGTGAACATTTCTGAAAACTTGGAAATGTAAGGAAATGTCAAGTTTACAGAGCCGAACGAAAATTTTTGGAAACTTAGAAATGACTTAGAAATGTCGAGTTTTAAAGTTTAAAAGAGGAAATTAAGGCAAGGTGGCCTTAAAAGAAAAAGTTGGTGAAATTTGACACACAAACAGGCTTGGAAAAGTGGCCTGAAGATGCCACTTAGGGCCTCTGGAAATGGCGCCACATGCAAGTTGTTGGGCCTGAGTTTGAGTCACTTGGGAAGCAAATAAAGGAAGTATTATTTTTGCTTTCAGAAGCCTGAGGTGGACGGCACAAGCCTTCTAGAAAGGAGGAGTTTTATTCTCTTTAATTTTCGATTAATAAGGTGATAAATAAGAGATTTAATTTGGATTATTTTTGAAGAGATAATAAAGGATTATTCTCTAATTATTTTAAATTAAGGAGATAAAGCTATTAAAATAGAAGAGTGATGGCCAAGTAAGGGATTCTAAGTTAGTAATTTCGGCTATGAAAGGAAAAGAGAGGCCATTTTGCATTATTTTCTGTTCTTTGAAAGCCTCTGCCGAATTCTCTTCACCAAATCTTCTTCTTCTTTTATTTTTGCCAAGCCGAAATACCTTGTGTTCTAGCTGAATCCTCCATCTTTATTCTTCCTTCTCTTTTTTTCTAATCCCTCCAAAAGCCGAAAGTTGGGAGAGCATCATTTAGCCATAGCTGAATCTCTGAAGGTTGAAGTGAAGGTGCAATCGATTTCTTCGAATAAGGGTAAGATCCAAGTCTGGTTTCCATTCTTTTGTTTTAGATTCGCCGAGAGATAATCTAACCCCATACATATTATGGTTGCCGAATATGGAAGGATCTTTGGGATTATCAGAGTAATCGACTAAAAGGAGGAGTATTCAGGATTTCTAAGATTAAGGGATTTCGACATTCCTAGGGAAACAAGGAACAGTTTTGGGATTTGTTGGTGTTCCAATCGGCAACAAGGTAAGCATACTAATCCTACTAGGATTTGGAATCTTGGCCGAATGGCTTTTTATTAAGGTAATAAGTGATAAATCAATGTAGGGATTAAGGATCTAAGCATTAGATCAAGCTTTTCGGGATCTCAAGGAAATTTTAAGCGAATCAGGTGTGTACCCCACACTACTTCACAATACGTTTTATGGCATGTTTAATTAAAATATGTGACATTAAGAACATGAAAGTGGCTAAGGTATCATGTTATGATACTAAGTACTCATGTACGTTTCCTACTCCTACTAGGAATATGAAGAATGTTATTAGTAACATGAGAATATGGTAAGAATGTGAACTCTGGCATATTTATGCATATTATTATTATATGGGGCATATGGGTTTTATTTTGAAAGGGGAAGTGAATGTGGTGACCTAAGACCACGTACCTCGGTGACCTAAGACCGTGATATCTCAAAAGTGGTGACCTAAGACCACGATGTCTGAAAGTGGTGACCTAAGACCACGGTAATCTGAACGTGGTGACCTAAGACCACGAATGCGGTGACCTAAAACCACAATTTGGTGTGTAGCGGAGGAGGGTCGACTTAGTAGTCCTCACGGTGTGACCGGTGTAGTGCGGGGTGTGTAGCGGATGGACAATTAGGTTTGGGTTTAGGAATACATCATAACTTGTATTCCATTTTTTGAATGTGTAATTCTTGTATGCCCGATTCTATTATGATTAAGTGTCGTGTACACATTGAGTCTGCTTGACTCACCCCATTGTGGGACTATTTTCAGTGACGATCGATCAAGAATGGACCTGGGCTCGGCGTGAAGCTTAGGGATGGCCATGCACAAAGAAAGGAATTTAATTAATGTGGATCTTTATTTTTATCAAGTACTTAAACTTAAAGTTTGGGAATTATTTGATGTAATAAGGCCATAAGGCCATAGTTGGTTTTCTTTAATTCTTTTACTCTTATTTATTATGTTTACAAATTATTATTTATGGATTCAAGTAAATTTATTTTGAAATAAACCCTAAATGTTTATCACCTTAAATAAATGGATTTCAATGTAAGATAAATTGGTTTTCAATAAAAGCCCAACCCAAAACAATATTTCTTTCAAAACACACTATTTTCCCAAAGTAACAAAAGAACTTTGAATCGGTTTACTTTCGAGGAACATACTGATCCGGTCCGTGCTCGTGGGTCAAAAGTGGGTGTTTCTATTTGGTATCAGAGCCCAGTTTTAAACTCTCGGCCTGCGGGGTAAGGCCCAAAACATTTTCAAATCGAGCCCAAATGAGTTTTAGGAAAGTATTTTTGAAGATGAGCAGGTTTTCTGGCATGGCACCTAAGTCTCCGACCCGCAATCCACCAGGTAAGTACCCCTATCTATTATGTGATTTATATTATGATTTGTAGAAGGGTAGAAGTGGAATGGAACGTAGAATAGCATGATAGGTACTTGAACCCTAGGACTAGTCTACCCCAACTATTGCATAAGACTTAAGGACCATTAAACAAACCTATGACTAAGACGCCGAGTTAGGGTGTGGTAACCATTGTGCGCATGTCTAGGATTGGATCCGGAAGAGCCTGGTACTTAAGCAGTCCTAGTGAGTCACCTCCTCTTCGCTGGAATCCTACCTGGTGCGTAGCTTCGGTTCACCCTAACCAAGAGGACTCGGTCATAGGCTAAACACAATAACTAAAACCCAAAATGGAATTAGCCGTGCTTTTATAAAAACCCTAGTTTTAAAACTCTTAAAATTTCCTTTTTAATTTGTGAGAACTATTTTTACAAAATTTTTCGAAAAAAAAATTCTGATTTATGAAATTACAAAAATACCCCTAGTGGTAAATTACAAAAAATACCCTTGGTTTATGAAATTCCCAAAATACCCACAGTTCTTATCAAGATTTCATTACTTTATAAATGTTCAAAAACCCTAATTTGCAAATTATCAAAATATCTTGATTTTGGAAAATTACGAAATCGCCCCTGACGTACAAAATTACCAAAAATAACCCTGATTTCCAAAATTTTTGCAACATCACTGTTTTGGAAAGTACAATTCTCAAAAAGAACCCTCCAAGTTTTACAACTTTTGAAATATCCCTGATTTACTAGATTTTACAAATTTACCCCGATTTGTGAAAAATTACCAAAATACCTCTGAGGTCCAAAATTACCAAAATACCCCCAGATTTCAAAATTTTTCCAAAATACCCTGGGAATTTAAAAATACCAAAATACTTTGTGACAAAATCACCAAGGAACTTTTTCTTTTGAAAAATTAGGAAAATACCCCTGTAGGACAAAATTACTAAAATACCCCTGGGTAGTGGAAAAACAACGACAACGAAAACTACAACATTTCTCTGAATGAACGAAGGTTCATAATTGTTTGATGGATGTATGAATGGATGGAAAGACTATGTGCATGTATGAATACGAATGAACCACTCCTAAAACTCTTTTCATAAAATTCCTTCGCGGGTAATCAAGTGAAACAAAAGTATTAATCCATAAAACTTCTTAATCAGATTAAATCGCGGCGTTAGAAATGAGTTCTAGGGGACATGAACTTAGAGATTGTGCCTGGGAAGTATGATGGTTTTATTAAGATCAGAGTGCGCAGCATAAGCTTAGTGCGGTGAGTTAGACCGTACGATTGTTCGTTAGTAAGTAATTTTGAGGACGAAATTATTTTAAGGGGGTAGAACTGTAACATCCTGGAAAGGGCCTATGCATTTTCGGTTTAACTGTACGAAGTGACATGTTTTATGTACTAAGAATAAATTTTGAATATTTTTGGAAACCCGGAAATAAATGAAAATGATTTGGAAATGAACATTTTTGGAAACCTGAAAATGTATGGACATGATTTAGAAATGATTCAAAAGAGGAAAGTGAACATTTCTGGAAACTTGGAAATGTAAGGAAATGTCAAGTTTACAGAGCCGAACGAAAATTTTTGGAAACTTAGAAATGACTTAAAAATGTCGAGTTTTAAAGTTTAAAAGAGGAAATTAAGGCAAGGTGGCCTTAAAAGAAAAAGTTGGTGAAATTTGACACACAAACAGGCTTGGAAAAGTGGCCTGAAGTTGCCACTTAGGGCCTCTGGAAATGGCGCCACATGCAAGGTGTTGGGCCTGAGTTCGAGTCACTTGGGAAGCAAATAAAGGAAGTATTATTTTTGCTTCCAGAAGCCTGAGGTGGATGGCACAAGCCTTCTAGAAAGGAGGAGTTTTATTCTCTTTAATATTCGATTAATAAGGTGATAAATAAGGGATTTAATTTGGATTATTTTTGAAGAGATAATAAAGGATTATTCTCTAATTATTTTAAATTAAGGAGATAAAGCTATTAAAATAGAAGAGTGATGGCCAAGTAAGGGATTCTAAGTTAGTAATTTCGGCTATAAAAGGAAAAGAGAGGCCATTCTGCATTATTTTCTGTTCTTTGAAAGCCTCTGCCGAATTCTCTTCACCAAATCTTCTTCTTCTTTTATATTTGCCAAGCCGAAATACCTTGTGTTCTAGCCGAATCCTCCATCTTTATTCTTCCTTCTCTTTTCTTTCTAATCCCTCCAAAAGCCGAAAGTTGGGAGAGCATCATTTAGCCATAGCCGAATCTCTTAAGGTTGAAGTGAAGGTGCAATCGATTTCTTCAAATAAGGGTAAGATCCAAGTCTGGTTTCCATTCTTTTCTTTTAGATTAGCCGAGAGATAATCTAACCCTATACATATTATGGTTGCCGAATATGGAAGGATCTTTCGGGATTATCAGAGTAGTCGACTAAAAGGAGGAGTATTCGGGATTTCTAAGATTAAGGGATTTCGACATTCCTAGGGAAACAAGGAACAGTTTTGGGATTTGTTGGTGTTCCAATCGGCAGCAAGGTAAGAATACTAATCCTACTAGGATTTGGAATCTTGGCCGAATGGCTTTTTATTAAGGTAATAAGTGATAAATCAATGTAGGGATTAAGGATCTAAGCATTAGATCAAGCTTTTCGGGATCTCAAGGAAATTTTAAGCGAATCAGGTGTGTGCCCCACACTACTTCATAATACGTTTTATGGCATGTTTAATTAAAATATGTGACATTAAGAACATGAAAGTGGCTAAGGTATCATGTTATGATACTAAGTACTCAGGTACGTTTCCTACTCCTACTAGGAATATGAAAAATGTTATTAGTAACATGAGAATATGATAAGAATGTGAACTCTGGCATATTTATGCATATTATTATTATATGGGGCATATGGGTTTTATTTTGAAAGGGGAAGTGAATGTGGTGACCTAAGACCACGAACACGGTGACCTAAGACCGTGATATCTGAAAAGTGGTGACCTAAGACCACAGTAATCTGAAAGTGGTGACCTAAGACCACAGCAATCTGAACGTGGTGACCTAAGACCACGAATGCGGTGACCTAAAACCACAATTTGGTGTGTAGCGGAGGAGGGTCGACTTAGTAGTCCTCACGGTGTGACTGGCAGGTAAGGGGGTGTGTAGCGGATGGACAATTAGGTTTGGGTTTGGGAATACATCATAACTTGTATTCCATGTTTTGAATGTGTAATTCTTGTATGCCTAATTCTATTATGATTAGGTGTCGTGTACACATTGAGTCTGTTTGACTCACCCCGTTGTAGGACTATTTTCAGGTGACGATCAGTAATGGACCGGGCTCGGCAGAAGCTTAGGGATGGCCATGCACAGCAAGGAATTTAATTAATATGGATCTTTATTTTTATCAAGTACTTAAACTTAAAGTTTGGGGAATTATTTGATGTAATAAGGCCATAAGGCCATAGTTGGTTTTCTTTAATTCTTTTACTCTTATTTATTATGTTTACAAATTATTATTTATGGATTCAAGTAAATTTATTTTGAAATAAACCCTAAATGTTTATCACCTTAAATAAATGGATTTTAATGTAAGATAAATTGGTTTTCAATAAAAGCCCAACCCAAAACAATATTTCTTTCAAAACACACTATTTTCCCAAAGTAACAAAAGAACTTTGAATCGGTTTACTTCGAGGAACATACCAGATCCGGTCCAGGCTCGTAGGCCGGGTGTGGGGTGTTTCAGTAGAGAAAGATGCGCTTTGGTTAGTTTTGAATTAGGTGCTGAAAATAAAATTAAAAAAATGAAAATCTCGTGTTGCCTCCGGAGAAGCGCTTGTTTAAAGTCTTAAGCTAGACTTACCCTTCATTTACCTTGAAAGTGCCGAACTTAGGATTAGTTACCTCGACTGTTCTGTATGGAAAGACATTAACTACCGTGAAAGGAATCTCTTCGTTTGTATTATGGTCTGAAGTGGCGATTCGAAGGTCTGTTTTATTAAAAAAATACCTGATCTCTGATCTTAAATTGGTTTGGCTCATCTTTAGGTTTGTCATGGAGTTGCTTAGATTTTATGTATTCCTAGTTTCTCCTTGAAATGTGTCTTCCACTCGTCTAGTTCATCGATCTGAAGCTTTCGCTCCTCATAAGTTATTTCCTTGTTGGCATGAGGTCTAGGATCTGGCTCAATTGTGTAGTTCCGCGGTGCTTCCTGAAAAGAAGGTTTAACCGAATGGTCATTAATAGAGTTTACATTCTCACCTTGATTGCTTGATGTCCTAGCCGAGTCAAGAGCTTGAAGAGTGATCGTCTCGTCACCTACACAAAGTATGAGTTCACCTGTACCAACGTCAATTTTAGTTCTAGCAATTGTTAAAAAGGGTCTTCTTAAAATTAAAGGAATATTATTGTCCTCATCCATGTCTAAAACAAAAAAGTCTATTTGGAATACGAATTTGTCGATTTTCACTAGTGCATCTTCAATTATACCCTTAGGAATTCGAATATGTTGTCAGCTAATTGAATGCTCATCCTAGTTTGTTTGGGTTTCCCTAGACTAGCTGTTTAAACATTTTATAAAGCATAACATTGATGCTTGCCCCGAAGTAAGCTAAAGCATTATCAACAGATAAACTACCAATTAAGCGTGAATTGTAAAACTCCCTAGATCTTTTAACTTTCGTGGTAGTTTATTTTGTAGTATTACTGAGCATACTGCGTTTAGCTCCACATCCAACTCCTCGTCTAACTTCCATTTGTTTGTCAAAAGCTCTTTTAAAAATTTCCTTGAATCTGGCAACTGCGAAAGAGCTTCACGAAACAGTAAGTTAATATGTAATTTTTTTAGAAGTTTAAGAAATTTATCGAACTGTTCATCTATGTTGTCTTTCTTCATCGCGTCGGGGTATGACACACGAGGTTGGTACTCTGTAATTACCAGTTTTGGTTTATCATGGCTTACCCCAACCTTACCTTCCTCTACCACCTTCTCTTGCCTCAATTCTAGTTCATCTAACCCTTCACTATTGTGAGTTGTTATGGCTTGAAGTTTTTCCTTTGGGTTGGTTTCAGTGTTGCTTGGGAAGCTACATTGTGGTCGTTCAGAGATCAGTTTAGCAAGTTGTCCTAATTGGTTTACGATTCCTTGAATCATTGCTTTTTGATTTTTGAGTGTTGTTTCGGTGTTTTGGAAACGAGTTTCTGACACCGCTATGAATTTTGTTAGCATCTCTTCAAGGTTCAGCTTCTTCTCTTATGGGTAGGGTTACTATTGGAAGCCTGGGAGGGGTTGTCTCTGATTTCCTTGGCCGCCCCATGAAAAGTTGGGATGGTTCCTCCAACCTGGATTATAAGTGTTACTATAAGGGTTATTCTGAGGTCTAGAATTATTACCCATATAGTTTATCTGTTCGCTTTCTATGCCAGGGTTGTAGGATTGATATTTTGTATTGCTCATCCCTTCTTCATTTGTATCACACTGCATAACCGGATGTACCTGCTAAGAACCACACAAACCAACAATCTTTTTACTTAACTGTTCTACCTGGTTTGATAGCATGGTCATTGCGTCGAGGTTGAAAACACTAGCGGCTTTTGTTGGCCTTGTCCTTGTAACTCGCCACTAATAGTTATTCAGTACCATATCTTCAATGAACTCGTAGGCAGCCTCAGGTGTTTTGTTATTTAGGGTTCCCCCGGTGGCTGAATCAATCAACTGCCTAGTTGAGGGGTTCACACCATTATAAAAGGCTTGAACCTGGAGCCACAAAGGTAATCCATGGTGTGGGCACCTTCTCAGTAGATCCTTGTATCTTTCCCATGCATCTTAGAGTGTCTTTAAATCCATCTGCACAAAAGAAGAGATATCATTCCTCAACTTAGCCATTTTAGCCAGCGGAAAATATTTTAATAAAAATTTTTCAGTCATTTGTTCCCATGTAATGATTGATCCTCGTGGTAACGAGTTAACCACTGTTTAGCTTTGTTCCTCAACAAAAAGGCAAACAACTGAAGACGAATGACATCATCAGAAACGCTATTTGTTTTGAAAGTATCGCAAAATTCTAGAAAATTTGCCAAGTGATTATTTGGATCTTCGTCCTGCAAACCATCAAACTGAACAAATTGCTGTATCATCTGAATTTTGTTAGGTTTCAGTTCAAAATTATTTGCAGCAATAGCAGGTCTAACAATACATGACTCAATTCCTGTAAAGTTAGGTTTAGCGTAATCATAAATAGTACGAGGAGCAGGATTTTGATTCACCGGATTTGCGGCAACCATAGGAGGTAGCGGATTGTTATCAGCCATATCTTCAGTAGTGTTGGTATTGTCCTCTTGCTCTTCTTCTATGTATTGAAGGCTTCGCCTTATTTCTCTCCAATTTCTGCGAACTGTACTTTCAATTTCACTGTAAAAAAGTAACGGTCCTAATGGGTTCCTCCTGGTAATAAACTAGAAAAACCTATTAGAACAAATAATAGAGAGATTAGAAAACTAAAAATAAAAATTAGAAAGAAATAAATAAGAAAAATGGCTAAAGTAATAAAAATTGAGCATTCCTAATATTTCAGTTGTAACAGCCCGATTTAGAGGCTAGTCGGAACAGTGATCTCGGAATCACTAATTCGAGGTTAGAGAAAATTATTTTCATGTTATGTTATGTGTTATAACATGTTTATAATGATGCATGAAAATTTTGGTGCCTTAATTTTAGTGATTTCTAGCTAAATTGGGAAAAGGGACTAAATCGCATAAATTGTGAAAGTTCTATTTTATTTGCTAAAGGCACCAAATAGCTATGGTTTATAAATTAGAGGTCCCAAATTTGCAACTAGGCCATGGGAATTAGCTTGGTCGGTCAAAGGAAAACAAAGGGGACAAAGGCATTAAATGTTGTCATGTTAGGTAATTAAAAAGAAAAAAAAATAAGATGAAATAAACAAAAAGCTATCATCCTTTCATTTCTCCTCTTCCTCCACCGAAAATACCAACAAGAATGGGGGTTTTTGAAGCTCAAAATTTCAGCAAGCATTTCTCCTCACAAGTAAGTGATTTTGATGATCTTTCTTGATAAAAATTGTATTTTTGGAGTCCCCAAAGCTTAAGATAGCTAATGATGGGCCTATTTTGCAACATGGTTGAAAGTCTAGGGACTTGCCATGAGAGAGTTTATGCTGGTTGCTGAGTTTTTATGGAAGGAAATGAATGATAGGATGATGAGAAACAACTTTTGTGAAAGGTGTTCTCATGAAAACACCTAATTGAGACTAAAATGCAAAAGTTATAATTTGCTCATTAAGGCATGAAATAGTTGGAATTATGGATAGTTGTAAGAGGTTTAAATGTTCAGCTAGGCTTGTTTAACAAGAAATGCGATGAAAATTTATTTATGAGACTAGAGGCAAAATAGTAATTTTGTCAAAGTGTAAGGGCAAAATAGTCATTTTTTTCATAAAGTGTAGATTATGGTGTATTATGATTTATAAGTGATTAAATCAGTAAATTCCATTGTTCTAGATCAAGGAAAACAAGTTTCAGACATACAATGGATGAAAAGAGAAATGTGGGCAAAAAGTCCCTTTTCGGCTCTTTCGACATTGAGGTAAGTTCATGTGTGAATGTGGCAATTACGTATGAGTTAATTTAGTATTCCAATGTTGTATGGAATGTGTATTTACTCTATGAATGTATGAAATATCTTTTAATGAGATGTCAATATAATTGAATTTGGGAGTAATGGGAAATGTATATAGCATGATATGATGATAGTTATAATCTCGTGTAAGACCATATTGGAATATGGCCTCGGTGTAAGAATTCATATAAGACCATGTCAGGGACATGGCATTGATATGTTAAAATATGTAGGACCCTATTAGAGTATGATGTCAATGTGACACTATGTGTATTAGACTCAATAGTGTTATCTAACAATTTGAAATGAATTTAGTATATGATGAACTTTTAGTAGGTTATGTGTAATCGATACACCTTCGTTGTCTGAGATAGATTTATTAATGCATTGTATGAATGCGAACGAGAATCGTAGAAAGTTAAGTAAGAATAGAAATGTGTGAGGATGTTCTCCGTTGAATATTTGAAATAGAGATATACATGTGGATTACTATCCATGAATGTATAATAACGGTGAACTATATGCGATATCACCTTATTGATGTTAATGATGGGCTAAGTGCGATACCATCAATTATATTGTTATCGGTGGGCTATGTGCGTTACCACCTGATTAATTAGTAATCAACAGGCTGTGTGCGATACCATCGCTTATAAATGATTGGTGAGCTAAGTGCAAAATCACCATAAGTGTAAATGATTGGTGGGCTGTGTGCGAAACCACCCTATTAGAGATTCAATGGTTGGCTAAGTATGAAACCACTGAGAGATTATTAGTATGAGTGACTCATTGAAAATGCTTGATATGTTGTTTTATATGATCACGTGGTGATCAGTGCAGGAATGTGTGCTAATTAAATGAGCAATTGGTTTGTGGCATGGTAAGAATATGGTAAGAGATAGAATGAGTAAGCTTCAAAAGTGGTTGAGTAAGTAACCATGAGTTTATGAGAAAATTCATTATAATACCTTGTAGTCATGGATATTCAATGAATATTAGAAATCGTCAGTTATATACAGATGAACTTACTAAGCATCTCTGCTTACTCCTTTTCTCTTTCCCATCCATTATAAGTTTTTAACTAGCTCGGGTTGGAGGCTGTCGGAGATGTTTTCACACTATCGAGTAGACTCCTGTTATGGTGTTTCAAGTTTTTTTGAGTTATGGCATGTATAGGGATTCTTTTAAGGTTGATAAAGTTCTAATTGATGTAGCCAAGTTGTGTTGGCTTAAGAGAATTTATAATTTGGTTGTGTATAGCCATACATGATGGCTTAAGTTGTTTGTAATTGTATTAGATATAGTTCTCCCTAGTGCATGGGATGAAGGCTTTATTTCTCCCATGATTAAATGTCTTTAATTCAAGAGTTATATTGAAGCTATGTGAAATTATGTGATGATATGTGAATGTATGCAAATGAGAGTGGTAAAAGGCTTGGTAGATAGCCTCTAAGTGCCCACACGGACAGACACACGGGCGTGTGTCTAGGCCTGTGTCCCCTGCACCTTAGTGTCTTAAGCCAGAATAGACCACAGGGTAACCACACGGCCGTTTGTTCAGGTCGTGTGAGACACACGGTTAGCACATGGGTGTGTGCTTCAGACCGTGTGAATAAGTCAGTATATCAAAGGATGACACACAGGCTAGGGCCACAGGCATGTCAAGGCCGTGTGTAATTTGTCAGTATCCACCACGGGTGGGAGACACGAGCATGTCTTAGGGATACACGGGCGTGTCCCAAGTTACATGGGCGTGTGACCCCTGTTTTGAGAGAAAGTTTCTAGATGAGTTTCGAAAGTTTCGGGACGAAAGTCTAAGGTCTCGTAGGCCCATGAAATGTATGAGTTGACTAAAAAAGAGAAGTTTTTAATTCAGAACGAAATTTTATAGCCCGTAAGTACATGTTTAAGAAAGTTCAAGCATAGTAATGTCTCGTATCCGGTCTTAGCCTCGGACTCGGGTATGGGGTGTTACATCAATTCCTCAGCAACGGCACTAAAAACTTGATCGTGTCTTAGAGTTTTAATATTTATATAATGAATGGTCGAGCCTAGAAACTAACTATCACCACTATTGAGGCAAGCGCACCTATCGAACAGTAGTATAGCTTAATGGCAAGACCGGAATGTCGAACCCAAGGGAAACAAAAGTACTAGTATTGACTTTCTTTCTATTATCTAGCCTAAAATAAAAGGGATTGATATTTATCTAACTAATTCCTAAACTAAGGATTCCAAAACACAGAGAATGAATTGGGAAAATACTTTTGAGAAAACCAATTTATTAAGACAATACCCGAGTAAGAATCCACCTAGACTTCACTTGTTATTTAACTCAGAACCGGACAATTTATTCACTTGACTTGATCCGTAGGATTCCTTAATTTATATTAATACCTTTCTCGAGGCTACTAATGTCTAACCCTAGGTTGATTAACTGAAATCTCTTTCTAATTAAAAGCCCTAGTGTTGCATTAACTCAATCTATGGACTTTCATATTAGATTTGACCCTAATCCGGTAGATTTTCGTCGTCCTATCTCTAGGAGTGCGATCATCTCCACTTAATTATGCTAGATCTACTCTTAAACAGAGACTTTTTCTCCTCTGAATAGGCACATCAATACTTGAATCAATATCTTGAAATATTAAAGCAAGAATTAAGAACACGTGATTAAGAACAAATCAAGTATTTATCATACAGTTCAGAAAACAACAACAAGATCCGTCTTAGGTTTTATCCCCCTCAGGTATTTAAGGGGTTTAGTTCATGTTTATGAAAGAATACATCTCAGAAGAAATTATATAACAAAACATAAAGAAAAACCCTAAAACCCCCTGAAGGAAATTGAATGGAAAATCCTCAGTCTTGAGTGTGATTCCGGCTTCTGAGATGAACCAACTGGCTTTGAGTAATTCCCTAATTTCAGCCCTCTCTGGCTTCGCTTCTGTCAAAAGCCCTGACAGAGGCCTTCTGTCGAACTCCCCTTAATTGCTATACTTCCTATACTTCATAAAATATTGTTTAATAAACACTTAAATAGCATACTGATTCATAAGACTCTTAATCAAATTAAATCAAATTAGCAAATATGAGCGCTAGAAGACGTGGACGCGGTAGACGTGGCCGTGGTAGAGGCTGTGGCGCTAGAGTTGTATCTGAGGCATCGGGACATATGTCGAAAATGGACGCACCTGCGTCACCTGTGACTGAAGCTAGGTCACATGATCGTATGAGAGAGGATGACGCTCTGTCCCAAGCTATGTTGCGAGTTCTAGAAAGGGTTGCTGGGGCAAGAACTGGGTCAGCAGCTCGTGGGTCAATATCGGAGCGACTCAGATCGAACGGAGCTGAGGTTTTTAGGGGTATCTCAGGTGTAGCCCCAAATGTAGCGGAGTATTGGCTTGAGGCGGTGGAGCGGATCATGGACGATTTGGATTGCACCGCTTAGCAAAAACTGAAAGGAGTGGTGTCTTTGTTGAGAGACGAGGCGTATCAGTGGTGGCTCACTATCCGGGAAGGCACTCAGGCCGATCGTATTACCTGGGAATTCATTAAAATCGCATTTCAAGGAAAATATGTCTGGGCTACCTATGTCAATGCCCGAATGAAGGAATTCCTAAATTTGGTCTAAGGAGGTAAATCTGTGGCAACATACGAGGCAGAATTTCCACTTCTAAGTCGATATGATCAGGGAATAGTCCCGACTAACTACGAACGCTGTGTGCGTTTTGAGGACGGGTTGCGTGATGAGTTGCGTTTACTAATAGCCCCACAGAAAGAGAGGAATTTTGCCACACTTGTGGAAAAAGCCAAGATAGCTGAGGAGGTTAAACATTCGGAGAGGCAAAACCGAGACAAGGATAGGGGCAGGAACAAGAGAGACTTTGGGTGCTCAAGTCCTGCTAGAGGTTTTCAGAAAAGGCCTAGGAGTGAGGGGCCAGTTCGAGTGGGTGCTCCAGCTGCTACTAATCAGTTACAACCATGTGTGGATTGTGGAAAACTTCACTCGGGTGAATGCTAGAAGAGAACTGGTGGATGTTTCAGATGTGGTTCCAAGGACCATCGATGTAAGGATTGTCCTCGACAACCTGCTCAGACTGAGGTGGTTCGTAACGATCCTGCGCAGCCAGCTAGAGGCGCTCAGTAGCCGTCGAGAGGCCGTGGGTCAAGTCGAGGTGGTAATGGTGTAGGACGAGGTTAGGGTGCACCAGGTAGAGGTACTGGAAATAGGGGTAACGCGGAGGCGAGATAGCCAAGTTTGGTTTACGCGGTCAGACGAGAGGATGGTGGTGCACCTGACATCATAACTAGTACGTTCTTCATATCTGATGTACCTGTTACCGTTTTGATAGATATTGGATCCACCCATTCGTATGTTGCATGTGTTGTGTCTGGAACTCCGAATATTAGGTCTGAGATTACTGCTAGAGAAACAATTGTAATTAGCCCTTTAGGACAGTCGGTGATAGTAAATAAGTTGCTTAGGGATGTGCCCTTAGAAATTCAGGGGGAAGTTTTTCTGGCGGATTTGATGAAACTGCCATTTGGCGAGTTCGACCTTATTTTGGGTATGGACTGGCTGGTTAAACATCGTGCGAACTTGGACTGTGCTGCAAAGCAGATGATACTAAGAACTTCAGAGAATAAGGAAGTGATGATGATAGGTGAAAGAGGAAACTATCTGTCTAATGTGGTATCTGCTTTAAAGGCAGAAAAGTTGGTGTGAAAGGGGTGTGGAGCGTTCTTAGCCTTCATCAATGCTTTGGATGCCAAAGAGTTGTCGGTAGATAGCGTTAGAACGGTGAAAGCATTTGCAGACCTCTTTCCCGAGGAGCTTCCATGATTGCCTCCGGATCGGAAGGTAGAGTTTGGCATTGAGCTGTTGCCAGGAACGGCTCTGGTGTCCATTGCTCCTTATAGAATGGTGCTGAAGGAGTTAGCGGAGCTTAGGGCTCAAATTCAGGATTTGTTGGATCGCAAATTTATTTGACCGAGTGTGTCACCGTGGGGAGCTCCGGTCTTGTTCGTTAAGAAGAAAGATGGGTCGATGCGTATGTGCATCAATTATAGGCAATTGAATAAGTTGACGATCAAGAACAAGTATCCATTGTTGAGAATTGATGATTTGTTCGATCAATTGCCAGGAGCTTCTATCTTCTCGAAGATAGATTTGAGATCAGGTTATTACCAGCTTAAGGTCAAGGAGGCGGGTATTCATAAGACTGCGTTTCGAACCCGTTATGGGCATTACGAGTTCTTGGTGATACCGTTCTGGTTGACAAATGCACCAGCTGCATTTATGGACATGATGAACCGAGTCTTCCAACCCTATTTAGACCGGTTTGTGGTGGTGTTCATTGATGATATCTTGGTATACTCGAAGAATGAAGAAGAGCATGATTCGCATCTACAGGTAGTATTGCAGATATTAAGGGAAGAACAACTGTATGCCAAATTCAGTAAGTGTGAATTTTGGCTGAGGGAAGTGACCTTTTTGGGGCATGTTGTGTCTACTGAAGGAACTAGAGTTGATCCCAGGAAAGTCGAGGCTGTATTGGATTGGAAGCCACTAAAGACAGTGGCTGAAATTTAGAGTTTTCTAGGGTTGGCTGGATATTACAGGCAGTTTGTTGAGGAATTTTCGTTGATTGCTGCACCCCTAACTCAGCTGCTGCATAAGGGAGTATCATTTGTGTGGTCAGATAAGCAGCAAGAGAGCTTTCAGAAATTGAAGAAGATTTTGACAGAAGCACCAGTATTAATTCAACCTGAGGCTGGCAAGGAGTTTATTGTTTATTGTGATACGTCACACATGGGCTTGGGATGTGTGTTGATGCAAGGGGTAAAAGTGGTGGCTTATGCATCTCGTCAATTAAGGCCGCATGAGGTGAACTATCCCACTCATGATTTGGAGTTAGCTGCAGTGGTGTTTGCTCTGAAGATTTGGAGACACTATCTGTACAGCGATAAGTCAATTATCTATACGGATCATAAGAGTCTGAAGTACCTCCTCACCTAAAAGGAGTTGAACTTAAGACAACGGAAGTGGATAGAACTATTGAAGGATTATGACTTCTCAATCGAGTATCATCCAGGAAAAGCTAACGTAGTGGTTGATGTGTTGAGTCGTAAGGTGATATCGGATTTGAGAGCAATGGTCACTCATCTCAACCTATATGAAGATGGTAGCTTGTTAGCCGAACTTCAAGTGAAGCCTGCATGGGTAAGTTAGATTAAGGAAATGCAGTTGATAGATGAAGCGTTGGGTTCTCGATTTCAGCAAGTGGAAGGTGGTGAGATAGGGGATTTTGGATTGAATAGTGATGGAGTATTATGTTTCTGCGGAAGAGTTTGTATGCCCAAGGATTCGAAATTGAGACAAATGATTCTGCGTGAGGTGCATAGTAGCCTATATGCTATGCACCCGGGGGGAAACAAAATGTACCAAGACCTCTGTGAGCAGTATTGGTGGCCAGGTTTGAAGCGGGAGGTTACTGATTTTGTGAGCAAGTGTTTGACATGTCAACAGTTGAAGGCGGAGCTTCAACTTCCGTCAGGGTTGCTACAACTTGTGAAAATTCCATTATGGTAATGGAAAGGATAACGATGGACTTTGTTAGTGGGTTACCCTTAACGCCTACTAAGAAAGATTCTGTATGGGTGATAATGGATCGGTTAACGAAGACTACTCATTTCCTACCTGTTCGTACGGATTATTCATTGCAAAAGTTGGCCAAGTTGTATGTAGTAGAGATCGTGAGGTTACATGGGGTACCAGTGTCTATTATATCGGATAGGGACCCTAGGTTTACATCATGGTTTTGGAAGGCTTTACATGAAGCTTTGGGTACAAGGTTAAATTTTAGCACAGCATTTCATCCGCAAACAGATGGTCAGTTGGAAAGAGTAATCTAGATTCTAGAAGACATGTTAAGGGGCTGTGTGATCGATTTCAGGGGTAGTTGGGAAGATTTCCTACCATTGTCAGAGTTTACATACAACAACAGCTATCAATCCAGCATCCAGATGGCACCCTACTAGGCGTTGTATGGTCGTAGGTGTCGTACTCCGACTTGTTGGACTGAGCTAGGGGAGCGACAGTCATTGGGTCTTGAGTTGATCTCGGAGACGTAGGAACAAGTTAAGGTAATTCGGGCATGGTTAAAAGAAGCTTCAGATAGAGAAAAATCGTTCGCAGATCTGAAGTGTAAGGATATAGAAGTTGCGGTGGGTGATCAGGTCTTTTTGAAGGTCTCACCTTGGAAGAAGATCTTTAGATTTGGAAGGAAGGGCAAGTTGAGCCCTAGATTCATCGGACCATACCGTGTACTGAAATGTGTTGGGCCAGTGGCTTATCAGCTTGAGTTACCTCCGGAAGTGTATTCCATGTCTCTATGTTAAGGCATTATCGTTCGGATCCGTCTCATGTTGTACCAGTGGAGGAACTTGAGTTAATACCTGACTTATCTTTTGAAGAGGAGCCAGTACAAATTTTAGATCGGGATGTTAAGGTGCTAAGAAGGAAGTCAGTTCCATTAGTCAAAGTTTTATGGTGTAATCACAGTACAAAGGAAGCTATATGGGAGCCAGAGGACGCAATTCGGCAACAATATCCTCATCTTTTTTAACCAGGTAAATTTCGAGGCCGAAATTTCTTTAAGGGGGTAGAATTGTAACATCCTGAAATTTGGGAATTTATGATTTGTGTTATATCATGCGATAGGCTAGTTCAAAATGTTGATTGTGTATGTTTAGGGGTCCTAAAAAGGATTTGGGTTGAGTTGGGCCTTAGTAAAATTTTTTGTGTTTAAGCCCTTAAGGGGGAGAAGGCAAGTGGCATCAATGCGTATGGAAATAAGTGAGTAATTTGCTAGCATAAGTGAGCATATGGCAAGGAGGTTGTGGCGTCAAGTGAAGAGCATGGAGGGAAGAGGTTTCAATCCCACCTAGTGCAAATTATTTTGACTATTTTTTTTGTGCTTCTTCCCAAAGTGTCGGCCATGGTGGTAATTATGGTAAGGGAGACTTTTTAATTATGGAAAGATGGCTAAAGAAATATGGTATGGAGGTAAACAAGGGAAAATGAAGGAAAGAATCAAAAGAAAAAGGCAAGAGAAAGGAACATGTTGGCCTATTATGTGGGTGATGTTTTGGAAAGATTATTTTGGTCAATATTCACCCTTTAGGCAAAAGTGACACACGGTTTTGGGAGGGGAGTTGGGAGCCTAATTTTGCTAGGATCATTTTGCTAGTTTTGGTGCATGAGAGGTATTTTTTTTTTCTCTTTGACCATTTTGTGTCTCTTTTCCAAATTCTTTTCCCTTCTGCTTTGGCCGAAACCTTCTAGTCTATTTGTTCATTTTTCTCCTTTATTCTGGCCGAAATCTTCAATGCATTTTTGGTCATTTCTTTTTGATAGCCGAAACCATCTAGTACTATCCTCCATCTCCTCTTTTCTTTTTACCATTTCTTCAACTTTCTCCTTTTCTCTCTAATCGACACAACTTTATTTGGCCGGACCTTCTTTATTCTTTTCTCCTCAATAGCCGTATATTGATCATCTTCTCTTCTCCATCTTGCATGTTGGACTTTTCTTTCTTGATTAAACCGAGTAAGTGTTTTTATTCAAATCTTTTCATTTTTTTTCTCCTTAGCCGAATGAGTGTCCCTCATTATTTGGTTGCTTCATATTGTTTCTAAACCAAAGTGGTGTTTTCCATACTCCCTCATATCTTAATCATCCTCTTTTTCATAGTGTTCTAAGTGGGTGGCCGAATATCATCCTAGCCGATTCAATTCTAGCTATAAGTCAATTGGTGGAAATCAGATTCAATATCGTTAAGGTAAGGAGTTTCTTTATGGATTATTTGATATCGCTCATTATTTGGTTAGTTTGCTAAACAGAATAATAGTTTGGACTAAACGGTTATTATAGGGTCTAAATCGCTCGTTCTTATTCACTCGTGGATCCTTCGAAAATAGTGGTAAGCCTACTCTTATCACTAAAACAACTATTTTTCTTATAGTAGTTTTCTAACTGAGATTTTTCCTATGGAGGCAAGTGGAACCGATTTGAAAGGAAAAGCGATTGGAGAACACAAAAGGAGTGGATTTGCTATTCCTACTCCTAAGTTCAAGCGTAGAGCGGTTTCGGCAGTTCGAGATTTCCACCGGGTTGTGGACCACTATCCAGTGAGAATAAACAAATCGTGGTCGTTCACGATATTGAGAGTAAGTATTTTAGATCGTTGATCTAGAGTTGGATTAAGAAAAACCTCTTATGTTAGTTAATCGAGTATTATGTTGTCATAGGTGCCGACGATCATGAGGGTTTAATACTTACCGTAATCAGGTGTGCAATCTCGCACCGAAATCCTGTAGATTTATGTTTCGAGATCACGTTGAAAAATAGGTCGTTATTATCTATATGACTAAAAATCATAATATGGTATAAATCGAGAAAATTGCTTAAATAACATTATTTCTATAAATTTTTTGAAATTGGTACTAAAATTGTTAAAATTACAAAAAAGCCCCTATGGGCTGATTTACGAAAATGCCCCTATGGGCCGATTTACTTAAATGCCCCTATGGGCCAAATTTCTAGAATGCTTTAGTGGGTCGAATTACAAAGTTCTATAATTGGTCGATTTACCGTAATAAATCTTTGGATTAATGATTGTTGTTTATATTTGTGGATATTATGCTTTGTTATGTATGTTGCATTTACATAATTTGCATGGGATGGGAAAAATGTTGAAGAGAAGTGTAGCCCGGTGGCATTGCCACAAAAATGTTTGTTATTATGTTTCATTATGATTTCAGTGGCTTGGCCACAATAAAAATATATTATATATGGCAACTTGCCTGCGAATTGGTGTGAATCACCATAAAAATATATATATTATAAATGGCAATTTGCCTGCGATTGGTGTGATTGGCGGGGTGGGTTGACTTGATCCCCACAGGTGTGATTGGATGGTACGGGGGTGTGTTGGTTGGATAGGTTGGGTTGCATACATTTATTTCATTTAATATTGTTATGTTAATGGGCTTAGGCCCAAGATTATGCTATACAGGTTCAAGCCCAATGGACATCGGTAAGGAGGTATACACTGAGTTCTAGTAACTCACCCCTTCTTCTTAATCCTTGCAGGTAATGCTCAGTGATGTGGACTTCAGCCATGGGTGACTCGGTGGAGGCCATACTTCAGAAACGGTTTTTATTGAACTTTAGATTTCTATTTCCGTTCACTTTATTACATTTACTATTTGGGGTTTTTAAGTTGTAATAAGGTTTCTGGAATATTTTATTTTTGCATTATGTTTGACGTATTTATTATGTTGCTTGAATTGTTTTTAAATGGGGATTTCCTAAAAGCATAACCAACGATTTTCCAAAATTGATTAACAAATGGATTTCATAACAAACTTTTACAAATATTTTAACTTGGAAATTTTCTCTCAAATTATCAACGATATTTTCAAAAGTCACGGTTTTATAAGATCACTAATTCAATTATCGATTTATCAATCTTCGAGGTTAGTTGTGTTTTATCAAATATTTTAAACCAAACTTGTTTTTTTGATTATAACAAAATAATACCTATTTTAGTACGAATAAAAAGGATTTAACACGTTTTTCTCATGTGACATGACGGATCCGGTCATAACGCATGGGTTGGGTTTGGGGTGTTACAGTTGCTTATATAAGCTTTATTCGATGTTGCTCACTCAAGTTGTCGAGAATCCTCGACTCATGTTGGATTCCTAGCCATAGATAAAGAAATTCCATGATCAACGCTCTATTCTCTTTTAATCCTAAAAACATTTACTAAGCTTTCATGATTACTATTACTGTTTCCATACCATTTCAAAATTATAACATTCGCATATATGTATCATTCAATCATATCACATTTCACATTCATACAGTTCCATTTACCTATTCATATTTGTTATACAACACTATTAAAACATACAATTTATTCAAGTATACCTGCATTCATCCAATACATCGCACCCATTTTATATCATTTGAACCCTATAGTCATGCATACACTTTATATATTTCAGTTAGCAATCTATAAGCTTTTATACTCTGCAACAATATCATATGCATACAATACAATCGCTTATCGGTTCCAAATTTAATTAATATCATGTATCTATTCATATTAGCCTTCTGCTCCATTTTTACGGTTTAATCCTTTTTATGCCAAAAGACATTATTTATCAAACAAATTGACTAAAAACTGAAACAATTTAATACAAACATAACATGAATGTATATAGTAAGTCTCATATGAACTTACTTGGAGAAATGATGGCAAACAAGGTAATGGGGAGTAATCCCCAATTTCTTTTTTTTCTCGATTATCTATCGGTTGATTCAATTCCTTAAATATAATAATTCATTACAATTTATCTATTAGAATAGCCTTATAACATCCTATTATAAGTATAATTTAGTTCAATTTAACTTTTCAGAAGTTCCTTAAAGTTTTTCATTTTATTCAATTTAGTTCCTAAAACCAAAACTATTATAACTTTCATAATTAAGCTTCGTTTTTCAATCCATTTTCAGTTTCATCCTTTTATAACCCTCTAGAGTAATTTTTTTTAGAAATTCCATGAAAATTTTTAATTATTTAGTCCTTAAACTCAAAACTAATAAAAATCACTTTACAAATTAGTCCTATTTCATTTCTAAACTTACAAATCTATCACTAACATCAAAACATCCAGAAACAATTAATTATAACTTTTACAAACTTTAACTGATTCAGAATTTAATACCTAAGATAGCTAAATTAAGCTACAATGATCTAAAAAAACATAAAAATTACGAAAAATAGGTTTAAATCAGGCTTACATTCAATAGTCGAATCTTGGTGAGGGTTAAAGCCTTCTCTCCTCTTCAATGAAGAAAATTTTTTTACGGAAAAGATGAGTGAATCATCTTTTCTTTATTTCCACCATTTGTTTATTAAATTATGATTTATACTTTATAATTTTTTAACATAAATTAGAATTTTGCCAAAACATAATTGTCCATTAATCTTCAAAAGTGGATAATTTCAACTCAAATACTTGCAATAATTATAATCTAACATTTTAGTGAATATAATTCAATAGAATTAAACTTTTACAAATTTATGATTTAGTCCCTTTTCTTTAATTATCAAACTAAAAATCAAAATTTTTGGACCAAACCTCAATTCACCTATATAGTATCTTCGTAAATATTCAATAAAAATATTTAGGAACTTGGTTTATAAAAACAAGGTCCTGATACCTCATTTTCCAAAATCGTTGACTTTAGTGTCAAACCACTTGGACCTTAATTAATCTATCCATTAGTAAAATTTACTATATCAGAATTCACTATTTTACTACATTTGATTCAATATTAATGAATAATATTTGCAAACTTACTCGTCAAAATTAGGGTCTCAAAAATACTATTTTCAACACTACTGAAAATGGGCTATTACATAGTGCTATCACTTTATTTTTTCGATCCCTTATGACTCAAATACCTAGAACAAAATTAACTTCTCGCAAGTCCTTCATACTAAATTGTTGGGTTAACCACAATTTAACTGATGAAAATGTCCCTACATTATTTTCAATGAGCAGAATGTCATCGACATATAGAATGAGAAAGACAACCTTTCCATCCTTAGTATGTTTAGAAACACAAGGTTCATCAATGTTTTTCTCAAATCCAAAAGTCTTGGTCACTTGATCAAATCTTTGATTCCATGGGCGGGATGCTTGCTTAAGTCCATATATGGGTATAAGGAGTTTGCAAATTTTATGTTCGTTTCCTTTAGCTATATATTCGGTAGGTTGCATCATATAGATGCTCTTTTCAGGATAATCATTCAAAAATGGTGCTTTGACATCCATTTTCTAGATCATGTAATCGAGAATCGCCACAATGAATAACAATATATGGGTTGAATTGAGCATGGAAACCGGAGAGAAGGTTTTTTCATTATCGATAACTTTTTTCTGAGTATAACATTTTGCTACAAGTCTGGCCTTATAAGTTTCCACTTTTCCATATGCATTTCTTCTCTTCTTGTAGATCCACTTACACCTTATCGGTTTTATCCCTTCCAGTAAGTCTACAAGTTTCCACACTAAGTTGGAATCTATAGAATCTATCTCAGCTTTCATAGCTATTTTCGGAGCTTGGAATCATTACTTTGTATTACTTCGTCATACGTGAGTTGGTCATCATCTTCCTGCTCAGGAGACTCAATGCTTAAAATTATTCTCCAGGTTGAGAGAAATTAGAACTATAAGAGACCTTCCCACTACGATAAAGAACCCTATGTTGCTGATTGTTTGCAGGTCTACTATTAATAGTTGGTTTTGAAACCATTTTCACAAGGCTTTGTATATTTCCTAAAAGTTTCTAGAGTACTTCTTTACTTCGAGGTTTGAAGTCATTCATGTAACTTTTCTCAAGAAAAATAGCATAATTTGACACTATCATAGTTAGCTCTTTTGGGTTATAAAAAAACCACCAATTTTTCCTTTTGGATATATTGTAAACATGCACAGTTAAGTACAACATTCAAAATTCTTTGTATAGATTTTTTAATGTTGCCCTAGTTGGTACAAAATTCAGAATATAGCCAGACATTTGTATCACATATCCCCAAAATAAGACTGACAATTTTGAATAACTTATTATTGAACAAACCATGTCTAATAACATTCAATTTTTTCTCTTTGCCACGTTATTGTAACACCCCAAACCCGGCCTAGACGTTATGGCCAAATCTGGCGATGTCACATGATAATGCTTTTGAAACCGTAGCCACGCTCAAACCCTTTCTCCTTTTTAAAAGTTGTTCATTATTTTATGTTAATTCTAAATAGTTTCATTTGTTTCCAAAACGCTGTCCATTTTCCAAAACATTTATACTTCGCGAAAGCATTTAAAACAGTTTGTGTAATCATGGTGTTTTGGTTAAACATTTGTTTCTTTTGGAAACCCGCACTTTCCTACTAGCAATTAAAACCATAAAACACTACAAATCCTAAATTTAAACATAAATCCGTGATGGCCATAATTACATAAAACTTTTCCCAGATATAATCAAAATCATAATTAAGTATAAAACTGTGAATCTACCGTGAAGCAGAAGTAGTGGTCATCGTATTGTCCTCCGCTGCACCGATCCGTCTAATGCCAGGGATTACCTGAACAGATTAAAACAAAAAAAGTGTGAGTTTTGTAACTCAGTATGTAATCCCCACAAATATCAAACGTACAGAGTAATCACCAGAAATTAGAAATCACAGACTGGGTTGGAGCCCATTACAGAAATAGTTTGGGCCTCAGCCCACTCGGATGCAGAATTTGATATATATAATAGGGCCTTAGCCCAATCAGATACAGAGTTAGAAGTATATTAGGGCCTCAGCCCAATCAGATACAGAATGCATATTAGAATATCATAATCCTACCCACCAGCCTCTACAGACCATCTCCGTCCAGCCCTACACACCATGTGGGGATATAATCAACCCACCCATCCCTACACATCATATTGTACCAAACTGCGGCACATAAACAGGATAAACAGGATAATCCATGTAGGCCTAACCTGAAGTTCCGCTAATAGACTCTCATCGTCGAATAAACTAAGTCGAGCGAACATTGCTCTCAGATCGGTTATAGCCCTACGGCTCAAAGCATCTGCCACCACATTGGCCTTACCAGGATGGTACTCGATGGTTCAGTCATAATCCTGAAGTAGTTCAACCCATCTACGCTGCCTAAGGTTTAACTCTTTCTGAATGAGTAGATATTTGAGGCTTTTATAATCAGTATAGATAGTACACTTCTCACCGTACATATAGTGCCTCCAAATCTTTAAAGCGAAGACTACAGCAGCCAGTTCCAAATCATGAGTAGGATAGTTCACCTCATGCATCTTAAGCTGACGTGACGCATAAGCTACAACCTTACTATCCTGTATCAGTATGCAACCCAAACCCACAAGCGGCGCATCACTGTATACGACGAAATCCTTCCCAGATTCAGGCTATATTAGAACCGGAGCCTGAGTCAAAACAGACTTGAGCTTCTCAAAGCTCTCTTGTTGCTCATCAGTCCAGACAAAGGGAACTCCCTTGAGCAGAAGCTTGGTTAACAGTGATGTGATCAATGAGAACCTTTCTATGAAGCGTCGATAATAACCTGCTAGCCCCAAAAGGCTGTAAATTTTGGACACATTCTTCGGCTATTTCGAATCCAACACAGCCTCAATCTTCCAATGATCAACATGAATCCCTTTCGCATAAATGACATGTCTCAAAAAGGTTACTTTCCAGAGCCAGAACTCACACTTACTGAACTTCGCATACAACTATTTCTCACGAAGAGTCTGTAGTACCACTCTAAGATGCTCATCTTGCTCGTCCTCAGTTCTAGAATACCTAGTATATCATTGATGAATACCACCAAACTGGTCCAGAAAAGGCTGGAATCACAGTTCATCAAATCCATAAATGCCGTTGGTGCATCAGTCAACCCAAATGGCATAACCAGGAACTCGTAATGTCCATAACGAGTCCTAAATATTGTCTTATTGACATCGGCCTCCTTAACCCTCAATTGATGATATCCTAAACGTAGATCAATCTTGGAGAACACAGAAGCCCCTCTGAACTGGTTGAATAGATCATCTATCCTCGAAAGTGGGTACTTATTCTTGACTGTCAGTTTGTTCAACTACCGATAATCGATGCACATCCTCATTGTCCCATCTCTTTTCTTAACAAACAACACCGGTGCTCCCCATGGAGACACACTTGGACAGATGAACCCATGATCTAACAGTTCTTGAATTTGAGCCTTAAGCTTTGTAAGCTCCTTCGGTGCCATTCGGTAGGGCGCGATAGACATTAGAGCTGTACCTGAAATGAGCTCAATCCCAAATTCTACTTCTCAACTCAGAGGCAGACCCGGTAGTTCCTCAAAAAAAAAACATCCAAAAAGTACCTCAGGGTTCTGATGTCCTGAACCGAAGAGTCTCCAGAGTCAGAAATACTGATGTAGGCCAAGAATGCCTCACACCCTTTCCTCACTAACTTTTCCGCTACCAAAGCTGAAATTACATTAGTCAGATAGCCTTGTCACTCTCCAATCACAACTACCTCGCTGTCCCTCTCGATCCTTAAAACAACTCTTTTTGTCACACAATCCAAACTTACCCGATGTTTAACCAGCCAATCCATTCCCAGAATCAAATCAAACTCCTTGAATGGAAGCTCTATCAGATCAGCCAGCAATACTGTCCCTTGAACCTCTAACAGGATGTCTCTAAACAATTTGCTCACTCGGATAGACTGCCCCAACGGACTCACCATAGTTACCTCATTAGAAGTACTCTCAACCGAAATCCCTAAAGTTTTAGACACAGTACTGGCTACGTAAATGTGTAGAGCCTATGTCTATCAATGCTAAATAAGGTACATTATAAATTAAAAACGTACCCGTGATGATGTCCGGAGCATCTCGATCCTCACGGTGAAGGGCAGTATTGCTGCCTCGCCTCAGTTTGTCCAACACCTCTGCCCGGTGCTCTCTATCCTCGGCTCATGCCGTTACCACCTCGCCCCTAGGTGGCAGCTGAACTACTCTCGGTGGCTGCGTAGCACCAGTAACCGGAGCTTGCATCTAATTAGTTCTCCATGGACAATATTTGACACGATGCTCAGTAGAGCCACATCTCAAACATGCCCTAGCCGTTTTCCAACACTTACCCGAACGGCGTCTACAATAGTGTCCATAAAGCGCCACCCCAGTAGGTGCAACATAAGGCCCAACTCTCACTGGCCCATCAGATCTGGCCTTTTTCTTAAGTCTCATCACATAACTCAAGGGCTTCGATTCCCTCTTATTCTTTCCTCTCTCTCAGTTTTGGCACTTAGCGCGCTTAACCTCCTCGGCGATCTTCTCCTTCTCAACTAGTGTAGTAAACTCATGCTCTCTCTGTGGAGCTATCAGAACTCGCAAACTGTCATTGAGGCCATCCTCGAAGCGGACACATCTCTCATATTTGGTTGTCACCCTGCCATGCGCATATCGGCTCAACCTCAAAAATTCAGCCTCATATTCAGCCACTGTACGGTCCCCCTATGTGAGATTAAAAAACTCACGCCTCCTAGCATCGATGTAGCTGGCTTCCACATACTTACTCTGGAACACTGTCTTAAAGTAATCCCAAGTCAGTCGGTCGAGCTAAGTGCCCTCCTTAATCGTTAGTCACCACTGGTAAGCTTCATCGCGAAGCAGAGAAACAACCCCCTTAAGCTTCTGCTCAGCGGTAGAATCCAAGTCATCTATAATTCTTTCCGTGGCCTCTATTTAATATTCGACCACGCTAAGGGTGACTCTTGTGACACCCCTAAATAACACTGCCCCATTGGACCGGGGTCATTTCGTAACTAACCCTCGACCCCCTGACCCGGTGTTAGGCCCAGCGACCCTCTTTAGAATCCGTAACATGGCTTGGGGCAGTGCATCATCCCCATCCGTACGATCATGAGACCTAGTCTCTATAGTAGGTGAGACTGGCGTCTCGCTCGTATCCAGATTAGGTAGATTTCCAGATGATGAGGACCCAGCTCGAGCCCCTTTACGACCTCTACCACTGCCTCTTGTATACCTCCGCCAGTACCTTGTATGCTCATCGTAAATTCAGAGTTTATATGTATAAATAGTTTTATGAATTAGTTTACAGTTCCAATATTCATTAATAGATGTAACATTCTAAATTAGGGGCTGTGCATGTGGCATGTTTTGTGTGTATGCTATGCTTAATATGATGGTTTAGGGTGTTTTAGGGGTCCAGGAAAGGTTTAAGGTTAAGCCGAAGTCTTGGCCAACATTATCTTTTTGGGCACTCTAGGGGAGAGCTGGATGGGATAGGACTTAAGGGTTGTTGCTTGTAGGTATTTGACACAACAAGTGCTTTAGTAAAGTGGCAAAGAGATGCCACTTAGGAGGCAGTTGAGTGACGCCTCAGGAGAGGTGGCAGGGAGTAGGTTCGAGTTGCGTGGATTCCTTTTGAGGATTTCTTTTTGACGCCAAGGGGGAGGAGAGGTGGATGCAGCTTGGACTCTGGTGGATGAGTATTGAATGAGTCAACACATATGAATGAAGGGAGGAGAGGAATTCAAGGAGGAGGAATCAGTCAACAATTTGGAATGGGGAGTGAAGAGTGATCGGTGGAGAGAATTAAGGGATTGGGGAGAGAGAAAGAGAGTTTGGCCGAATGTGGGAAGTAAGGTGTGTGAGTGTGTGCGTGTGTACGGTTTAGTTGGTTTGGGGGGGTGGCCAAACTTTAGATACTAGCACCTAGGGGCGTGGTGAGCATTTCGACTAGCTAGAGAAATAGGTAGTGTCGATTTTGGTAAGTCCCTTGAATCTTCTTCATTCTTTTTGGGTTCTAAACCCCTATATGCCGTAGGTGCCTAGCAAAATCCCATTTCTTGTCTTCTTTTTCTTAAGCCAAAACCGAAATCTGTTGCCTCCTACTTGCTTCTTTTTTTCTTATTTTATTTTCACTCATTATTTAGCTACCATATCTTCTTCTTCTACTCTCTTTTATGGTATTGCCGAAACTTCTTAAGCCTTACCAAATCTCTTCTCATTTTTCATTCTTTTCTTTTCTTCTGGTGGCCTCATTTCGGTTTCCTTCACCCTTGATATTAGCCGAACCCCATTGTCATTTAGGTTACATTATACCTCCTTCACTCATTCTTTCATCAAGGCCGAATCTCAACTCTCTCTCTCTCATTCTCTTTTATTTTTCTCTTGTTCATATCCTTTCCTCATCTCTTGATCACCTTGAACCGAAACCCTTTTCATTATTTCATCAACAAAAGCCGAAGCAATTCTCTTCTCCTCTATTTCATTTTTCTATCTGCTTACTTTTCAAACTCCATCCCTTGACCGAATTCCCTTAGAAGGTAGCCGTCACTTCTCCTCTCAATCTTCCCAATCGGTTTTCTCTTAAGTTGTGGTAAGTGTTCCCTTTTCTTTTCACTCCTCTCTTTTCTCTTTTGATTGACCGAATCAAGAAGACATTAATCCTGTTCCATGTATGTTTTGGCCGAATATAGGAAGGGCTTGGTTCTTGTGTTTCTTCTATTTTTATCCAGCAGTTGAAGAGTACTTTAGGGTCAATTGGAACCGATCAATCAAGTGATCTGTTAATCCAAGAGTGGTAACCTTCGGGTCTTGTCGACTTAGGGAGGAAATTATTATATTGTTTGTTTGAACTTTATTCTTATTATACTTTGATTCGATGTCTAAACCCGATTTTCTGACCAAGATCGTTTCATGGAACCAAATCGTAGCCAATCAAAGGAGGGGGTTGGACTCGTAGTCCCTACCCCTAAGTTCAAGAAGCGCGCGGTGTCTACTGTTCGAGATTGGCCACCAGGTTGTGGGCCAGCTTCTCAGCAGAATAGTAGACAGATAGCTGTAGTTCCTGCTAGTGATATTGTCGACATAGATAGCATAGTGTTGCGTGTAATCAGGTGTGTAAAACTTCGCATTCTAATATTAATATGTGATACTAATCGTTTGGGGCTGAAAAGCCGAAGTGACTAGATGGATAGTCGATTTGCCTATATGGGTATGGTTGAAATACCAGGTAAGTACATTGTTGTTATGTATGAGTTAATATATATGTATGCCATAATGATACTGTTTGTTTAAATAGCATAATACTTGCATGTGGTTTACATATGTTATGCATGGGTTGGATATGCTATGAGGGGGAACTACTTAAGACTGTCACTAGTAGTTTGGTACCACAAGTGGGTTGGCCCCACATTCTTGATTTCGTGACTAAGTCTCAGTGGTTTGGAGCCACCAGTGGTTTGGTACCACATACATATGATTTCGTGACTTGTCTCAGTAGTTTGGTGCCACAGTGGGTTCGCCCACCATACATGATTATAAGGGATTGTCACTAGTGGTTTGGTACCACAAATGGGTTAGCCCCACATGTGATATTTTGTAACTCTGTCACCAGTGGCTAGGTGCCACATATAGAGTGTAGCGGATGGAGGGTTGATTGTAGAAATCCCCACGGTGTGATTGGTTGGTTTGGGATGGTGTGTAGATAATGGAAAAAACTAGGTTTGGGCTGGGACATGATGCATACATTTATTTTATGTCATCCTGAGTGGGCTAAGGCCCAATATGTGATTGTGGGCCTCGAGCCGATAATGTGTTATAGGGGATTTACACACTGAGTCTCAGTTTCTCACCCCTTTGTTTAACCTCTCAGGTGATCAGTAGATCGTGGATATGGGAGCCGAGGCGGACTTGTAGAGGCCATAAAGACTTTATTTTCGTAAAACTATTACCTGCTTAATTTTATTTTCCTTTTAAACTGAGGATCTTTGTTATGTAATAAGGCTTTTCTAAAGTAACATTCGGGTTTGATTTTATTTACCTATTATTTATTAAGAAGTCAACACCACACAAACTTAATCACTAAAAAGGAAACAGAGTTTTCAAAATACAAGTAATTCAAGACACATGTTTTTCCAAATGTCACCAAGCATAACGAATATTTGATTAACTCAAATTGAGATTTTTCCTGAACTACCAACCCACTGTTTTCAAGACATCACCTTAATCGAACAGATTTTTTTCAAATCTACAATTTTTCCTAAGTTTCACAAGATCTCGTTTTTACTTCACCTTGTAACATACCAAATCTGGTCGTAACGTTTAGGCCGGGTTTGGGGTGTTATAATTTTGGTATCAAAGCCTAGGTTGCAAAACTCGGGCTGTGAAAATGGGTTCACTGATGTTTTATTAAGTGGGTCTACATGATTTTTGGGAATGTTTTTTGATTGGAACATGGTATCCGAGTCCGTTGGCACCTGATCCACGCAGGTAAGTGCTCTAAAATATCTAATGGTGTATGCATGAAATGGTTGTTGATATAAGTGAATTTGGTTGTTAGCTCTAGGAGACCCAGACTATATGGACTGAAACTTAGATGTGTTTGGCAGAAACTACTCTCTAAGACTATTTTCCATAAATGCTCGGTGTTAAACAGTGAAAGAAATAACTAACTCATAAAACTTTTAATCAGATTAAATCACAAACATTAGTTATGAGCACTCGGGGGCGTGGACGTAATGTACGTGGTCGTGGTAGAGGCAGGATTGCTGTATCGGAACCAGTAGGATCTGGTCATAGGTCAGAAAGTGAGATACCAGTGCCGCCAGCTGAAGAAGCAGAATTTTAGGACCAAACAGGTAGGGATGGTGCAGTGTCTCAAGCGATGTTACGGGTCTTGGATAGAGTTGCTGGGGCAGGCATGGGTACAGGGGCTCCAAAATCTTTGTCGGAATGACTCTGAGCCAATGGTGCGAAAATTTTTAGGGGTGTTTCTGGTGTAGCTCCCAACGCAGCTGAATATTGGTTAGA
The DNA here is from genome assembly GCA_025503065.1 of Gossypium bickii. NCBI lineage: Eukaryota > Viridiplantae > Streptophyta > Magnoliopsida > Malvales > Malvaceae > Gossypium > Gossypium bickii. Next base: position 23,693,041 of record CP106714.1, on the reverse strand, counting down.
AGTAGTTGAATGAATAATGGATGATCTTGGCTTCACGGCAGAAGAGAAATTAAAAAGAGTCGTGTCTCTTCTTCGAGACGAGGCCTATTAATGGTGGCTCACGGTTAGGGATGTTACGATGGTTGATAATATCTCCTGGGATTTCTTTAAAACTATATTTCAGAGGAAGTACGTCAGATCAAGTTATGTGGATGCGCAGCGTAAGGTATTTCTAAATCTGGTTCAGGGGAGCAAATCGGTGTCCGAGTATGAGGCAGAATTCTTACGCCGAAGCCGTTATGCCTGGGGTATTGTAGCCACAAACCATGAGCTTTGTGTTCGGTTTGAGGATAGGCTGAAAGATGAGTTGCGAGTACTGATAGCTCCACAGTGAGAGAGGGAATTTGCTGTTCTTGTGGAAAAGGTTAAGATAGCCGAGGAGGTGAAGCAGTCCGAAAAGCAGAATCAGGAGAGAAATAGGAATAAAAGGAATTTTGGTTCGTCGGGATCATTTGGGCGATTCTAGAAGAGACCCAGGGTTGAGAGGTCGAATCGTGTTGTGAGACCTGCTGTGGATAGACGGCCTCTGAGATGTGCTCGGTGTGATAAATTTCATTTTGGTGAGTGTTGGGCTGGTAGTAGAGGCTGTTTCAAGTGTGGGTCTACAGAGCATCAAATAAGGGACTGTCCACAGGAGAGGGAAGAGCGCAACTAATGGGTCAGGGTTATGTTCAGTCAAAAAGAGTTGGTCAGCAACCACAGAGAGGTCGTGGCCCGGTCAGAGGGGGTAATGGTTTTGGTCGTGGACGTGGAGCACCAGGCAGAGGTGCTGGGAGCAGTGATGCAAGGCGACCTGGGCTAGTCTATGCAGCCAGACGTTGAGAAGAGGGAGATACACCGGATGTCATAACCGGTACGTTTCTTATTTATGGGTTGCCTTATACTACATTAATCGATATAGGTTCGACACATTCTTATGTTGCTAGTGGGGTATCTAGAACTTTAAGAATAGACTCTAAGATTGCTTCTAGGGAGATGACCGTAATTAGCCCGTTAGGACAATCGGTAGTAGTGAAAAGATTTTATAGGGATGTACCTTTAGAAGTACAATGGGTGGTTTTTCTGGCTGACCTGATGGAACTGCCATTCGGGCAGTTCGATTTGATCTTAGGGATGGACTGGTTAGTAAAGTATCGAGCAAACTTGGATTGTGCTGCCAAGCGTATGGTATTAAGAACTTTTGAGGATGAAGAGGTGGTGGTAATAGGTGAGAGGATGAATTACCTAATATCTGCTTTAAAGGCTGAGCGAATGGTGAAGAAGGGTTGTGAGGCGTACATAGCTCTAGTTTATGCCTTGGAGGTCAAGGATTTGGCTGTGGGGGATGTTAGGACAGTGAGGGAGTTTCCTGAGGTGTTTCCGGAAGAGCTTCCAAGACTACCTCCAGATCGAGAGGTGGAATTTGGTATTGATCTTTATCCGGGGACAGCGCCTGTATCGATTGCCCCATATAGGATGGCACCCAAGGAATTGGTGGAATTGAAAGCTCAGATTCAGGAACTTTTAGATCGAGGTTTTATCCGGCCGAGTGTATCACCTTGGAGAGCACCGGTGCTATTCGTCAAGAAGAAGGATGGATCAATACGTATGTCCATTGACTACCGACAGTTGAACAAATTGACCATCAAGAATAAGTACCCGCTACAAAGAATCGACGACTTGTTCGATCAACTAAAAGGGGCTTCAGTCTTTTTGAAGATAGATTTGCGGTTAGGTTATCATCAGCTCAAGGTCTGGGAGGCAGACATTCATAAGACGGTATTTCGAACTCGCTATGGCCGCTATGAATTCCTGGTAATGCCATTTGGTCTAACCAACGCACCAGCAGCATTTATGGACATGATGAACTGGGTTTTCCAACCCTATCTAGACCGATTCGTCGTAGTATTTATAGACGATATTCTGGTTTATTCAAAGTCAGAGGAGGAACATGATTCGCATCTTCGTGTGGTTTTACAGATTTTGAAGGAAAACAGTTGTTTGCCAAATTCAGCAAGTGTGAGTTCTGGTTAAAAGAAGTTACCTTTTTTGGTCAAGTTGTGTCTACTGAGGGGATTATGATTGACCCTCGAAAGGTCAAAGTTGTGCTGGATTGGAAGTCACCTAAGTCTGTGGCAGAAATTAGGAGTTTTCTTGGTCTAGCTGGGTATTATAGAAGATTCGTTGAGGGATTTTCCTTGATTGCGGCTCATTTAACCAAGTTGTTGTGAAAAGGGGTACCTTTTGTTTGGGCTGATGAGCAACAGGAAAGTTTTGAGAAGCTAAAGAGGATTTTGATGGAGGCTCCGGTATTGATTTAGCCGAAGGCTGGAAAGGAGTTCGTGGTTTATTGTGATGCTTCACATACGAGTTTAGGATGTGTGTTGATGCAAGATGGAAAGGTTGTTGCGTATGCGTCTCGGTAGTTAATGCCACATGAGTTAAATTATCCCACGCATGACTAGGAGTTGGCGGCGGTAGTTTTTGCTTTGAAAATCTTGAGACATTATCTGTATGGGGAGAAGTCCGTCATTTATACAGATCACAAGAGCCTAAAATACCTTCTCACCCAGAAGAAGTTGAATTTAAGGCAGAAGCGATGGATCGAGCTGTTAAAGAATTATGATAGCTCAATTGAATACCATCCGGGTAAAGCTAACGTGGTGGCAGATGTATTAAGTCGTAGGGTGATTTCAGATCTGAGAGCGATGGTTGCCCATCTTAGCCTGTATGATGATGGGAGTTTGTTACCTGAGCTTTAGGTGAAACCGACGTGGGTAAGTCAGATCAAAGGGAAGCAGTTGTTGGACGATGTCTTGCGTGCTCGATTACTTCAGGTACAAAATGGTGGGTTAGAGGATTATAATCTAAGCAGTGAAAGGGTTCTATGTTTCTGAGGAAGGATTTGCATACCGAGGAAGCGCATAGCAGCCCATACGCTATGCATCTTGGAGGAAGTAAGATGTATTAGGATTTGTGAGAACAGTTTTGGTGGCCGGGTCTGAAGCGCGAAATAACAGAATTCGTGAGTAAGTGTTTGACGTACCAGCAGGTAAAAGCAGAACATCAGTTGCAGCCGATGAAGATTCCACAGTGGAAGTGGGGAAAGGATCACGATGGACTTCGTTAGTGGGCTTCCCCTTACACCTAATAAGAAGGATTCAGTTTTGGTAGTTGTTGATTGTTTGACGAAGTCTGCTCATTTCATACCGGTGCGTGTGGACTACTCTCTTTAGAAGTTGGCTAAGTTATATATAGCAGAAGTTGTAAGGTTGTATGGGGTACCAGTGTCGATCATCTCAGACAGAGACCCTAGATTTACGTCAAGATTTTTGAAGGCGTTGCATCAAGCGTTGGGTACAAAGTTAGATTTCAGTATAGCATTTCATCCGCAGTCTGACTGACAGTCGGAAAGAGTGATCCAAGTCCAAGAAGATATGTTGAGGGGCTGTATCATAGATTTCAAAGGTAGTTGGGAAGAGTTCTTACCGTTGGCTGAGTTCACGTATAACAATAGCTACCAATCTAGTATTTAGATGGTGCCATACGAAGCGTTGTATGGTCAAAAATGTCGCACTCCTACTTGTTAGACAGAGTTGGGTGAACGTCAGAAGTTGGGTCCAGAATTGGTTTCTAAAAAGGAAGATAAGGTTAAACTAATTAGGACTCGATTGAAGGAAGCTTCGGACAGATAGAAGTCCTATGTGGATCTGAAACATAAGGACATAGAATTCATGGTTGGTGATCGAGTTTTCCTAAAGGTGTCACCATGGAAGAAAGTACTTAGGTTTGGACGAAAGGGTAAGCTAAGCCCTAGGTTTATCGGGCTTTATCGTGTATTGAAGCGTGTGGGACCAGTAGCCTATCGACTCGAGTTACCTGCAGAGCTAAGTCAAATTCATGATGTGTTTCATGTATCGATGCTAAGACGTTATCATTCGGATCCATCTCACGTAGTGCCAGTGAAAGAAATTGAAGTAAGGCCTGATCTATCCTTTGAAGAGGAACCAGTTCGGGTTTTGGGTCGTGATGTCAAGGTATTGAGTAAGAAGACGGTTCTATTAGTTAAGGTGTTGTGGCGTAATCACGGTTCTGAGGAAGCTGCGTGGGAATCAGAGGAAGCGATCGACAGCAATACCCTCATCTCTTTTGATCAGGTAATTTCGAGGCCGAAATTATTTCTTTAGGGGGTAGAATTGTAACATCCTAAATTAGGGGCTGTGCATGTGGTATGTTTTATGTGTATGCTATGCTTAATATGCTGGTTTAGGGTGTTTTGGGGGTCCAGGAAAGGCTCAGGGTTAAGTCGAAGTCTTGGCCAACATTCTCTTTCTGGGCACTCTAGGAGAGAGCTGGATGAGATAGGACTTAAGGGCTGTTGCTTGTAGGTATTTGACACAAGAAGTGCTTTAGTAAAGTGGAAAAGAGGCGCCACTTAGGAGGCAGTTGAGTGACGCCTCAGGAGAGTTGCCAGGGAGCAGGTTTGAGTTGCGTGGTTTCCTTTTGAGGATTTCTTTTTGACACCAAGGGGGAGGAGAGGTGGATGCAGCTTGGACTCTGGTGGATGAGTGTTGAATGAGTCAACACATTTGAGTGAAGGGAGGAGAGGAATTCAAGGAGGAGGAATCGGTCAACAAATTTGTATGGGGCGTGAAGAGTGATCGGTGAAGAGAATTAAGGAATTAGGGAGAGAGGAAGAGAGTTTGGCCGAATGTGGGAAATGAGGTGTGTGAGTGTGTATGTGTGTACGGTTTAGTTGATTTGGGGGGGTGGCTGAACTTTAGATAGTAGCACCTAGGGGCGTGGTGAGCATTTCGGCTAGTTAGAGAAATAGGTGGTGTCGATTTTGGTAAGTCCCTTGAAGCTTCTTCATTCTTTTTGGGTTCTAAATCCCTATATGCCGTAGGTGCCTAGCAAAATCCCATTTCTTGTCTCCTTTTTCTTAAGCAAAACCGAAACCTGTTGCCTCCTACTTGCGTCCTCTTTTCTTACTTTTTTTCACTCATTATTTAGCTACCATATCTTCTTTTTCTTCTCTCTTTTCTGGTATTTCCGAAACTTCTTGAGCCTTACCAAATCTCTTCTTCTTTCTTATTCTTTTCTTTTCTTCTGGTGGCCTCATTTCGGTTTCATTCACCCTTGATCTTAGTCGAACCCCATTGTCATTTAGGTTACATTATACCTCCTTCACTTATTCTTTCATCAAGGCCGAATCTCAACTTTCTCTCTCGTTCTCTTTTATTTTTCTCTTGTTCATATCCTTTGCTCATCTCTTGATCACCTTGAACCGAAACCCTTTTCATTATTTTATCAACAAAAGCCGAAGCAATTCTCTTCTCCTCCATTTCATTTTTCTATCTGCTTACTTCTCAAACTCCATCTCTTGACCGAATTCCCTTAGAAGGTGGTCGTCACTTCTCCTCTCAATCTTCCCAATCGGTTTTCTCTTAAGTTGTGGTAAGTGTTCCCTTTTCTTTTCACTCCTCTCTTTTCTCTTTTGATTGACTGAATCAAGAGGACAGTAATCTTGTTCCATGTGTGTTTTGGCCGAACATAGGAAGGGCTTGGTTCTTATGTTTCTTCTGTTTTTAGCCAGCAGTTGAAGAGTACTTTAGGGTCAATCAGAACCGATCAATCAAGTGATCTGTTAATCCAAGAGTGGTAGCCTTCGGGTCCTGTCGACTTTGGTAGGAAATTATTATATTGTTTGTTTGAACGTTATTCTTATGATTCTCTGATTCGATGTCTTAACCGGATTTTCTGACCAAGATCGTTTCATGGAACCAAATCATGGCCAATCAAAGGAGGGGGTTGGACTCACAGTCTCTACCCCTAAGTTCAAGAAGCGCGCGGTGTCTGCTGTTCGAGATTGGCCACCAGGTTGTGGGCTAGCTTCTGAGTAGAATAGTAGACAGATAGCAGTAGTTCCTGCTAGTGATACTGTCGACATAGATAGCATGGTGCTACGTGTAATCAGGTGTGTAAAACTTCGCACTCTAATATTAATATGTGATACTAATCGTTTCGGGCTGAAAAGCCGAAGTGACTAGATGGATAGTCGTTTTGCCTTTATGGGTATGGTTGAAATACCAGGTAAGTACCTTGTTGTTATGTATGAGTTAATATATATATGTATGCCATAATGATACTGTTCGTTTAAATAGCATAATACTTGCATGTGGTTTACATATGTTATGCATGGGTTGGATATGCTGTGAGGGGGAAGTGCTTAAGACTGTCACTAGTGGTTTTGTACCACAAGTGGGTTGGCCCCACATTCTTGATTCTGTGACTAAGTCTCAGTAGTTTGGAACCACCAGTGGTTTGGTACCACATACATATGATTTCGTGACCTGTCCTAGTGGTTTGGTACCACAGTGGGTTGGCCCCACATGCATGATTATAAGGGATTGTCACTAGTGGTTTGGTACCACAAGTGTGTTGGCCCCACATGTGATATTTTGTGACTCTGTCACCAGAGGCTAGGTGCCACATATGGAGTGTAGTGGATGGAGGGTTGATTGTAGAAATCCCGACGGTGTAATTAGCTGGTACGGGATGGTGTGTAGAGGATTGAAAAAACTAGGTTTGGGCTGGAACATGATGCATTCATTAATTTTATGTCATCCTGAGTGGGCTAAGGCCCAATATGCGGTTGTGGACCTCGAGCCGATAATGTGTTATAGGGGATTTACACACTAAGTCTCAGTGACTCACCCCTTTGTTTAGCCTTTCAGTTGATCAATAGATCGTAGATATGGGAGCCGAGGCAGACACGTAGAGGCCATAAAGACTTTATTTTCGTAAAACTATTACCTGCTTAATTTTATTTTCTTTTTAAACTGAGGATCTTTGTTATGTAATAAGGCCTTTCTAAACTAACATTTGGATTTGATTTTATTTACCTATCATTTATTAAGAAGTCAACACCACGCAAACTTAATCACTAAAATGGAAATGGAGTTTTCAAAATACAAGTAATTCAAGACACATGTTTTTCCAAATGTCACCAAGCATAACGAATATTTGATTAACGCAAATTGAGATTTTTCCTGAACTACCAACCCACTGTTTTCAAGACATCACCTTAATCGAACAGATTTTTTTCAAATCTACGATTTCTCCTAAGTTTCACAAGATCTCGTTTTTACTTCACCTTGTAACATACCAAATCTGGTCGTAACATTTAGGCCGGGTTTGGGGTGTTACAATAGATACTTTATGCAGACAGTCTCGAAAGTTCAAAATTTGTTATCGTGAATCATAATCTCACTACGGTTTTCAATTTTACTACAGTTTTCAGTTTATACTACCTAGAATGTTTTTGGTATAGTATACTACCTATGGCTGTTCCAAACATGCTAATAGTATTTTCATATAAATCTAAATAGAGTTTCAGAGCACTTACAGGATCGGCACCGGAGACTCGGTGTACCACATACTCCGTAAAAAAACATTTCAAATCACTTAAAAATCATTTCTTAAAACCAATCTTTTTAACCCAAATCCACAGCGGAGTTCTGCAACCTGGCTCTGATACCACTAAATGTAACACTCCAAACCCGGCGTAGACGTTATGCCTCCACTGCACCGATCTGTCTAATGCTGGGGATTACCTAAACAGATTAAACAAAAAAGGGTGAGTTTCGCAACTCAGTGTGTAATCCCCACAGATATCAAACGTACAGAGTAATCACCAGAAATCAGAAATCACAGACTGGGCCAAAGCCCATTACAGAAATATTTGGGCCTCAGCCCACTCGGATGCAGAATTCGATATGTATAACAGGGCCTTAGCTCAATCAGATACAGAATCAGAAGTATATTAGGGTCTCAGCCCAATCAGATACAAAAGTCATATCAGAATATCAGATCCTACCCACCAACCTCTACACTCCATCTCCGTCCAGCCCTACACACCATGTGGGGATATAATCAACCCACCCATCCCTACACACCATACTATACCGAACTGCAGCAGATAAACAGGATAATGTAGCTAAGCTGCTAGATAACATGCTTAAAGCCTTTCAGTCATTGCCTTCAAAATATCATCAACCCTCTCCGATGCAATGCACATACCAAATATGACATGGAACATGCAAATAACGGATCATATATTCAGTTTAGTACAGATATCATGTTTAGCCAGACACCATATAGTCAAATCACATACAGAGGGGTCTAAGTAACACTTACCGACCCTACAGTAGGTCCACAGTTGACTTGGTCGACCCGTGCAACCTTACAGATCATTTCAGAAAAATGAGCTCACATGCCCATGTGGCCTGCCTGTGTTGCCCACATGACCCAAATTGGCCTTGGCCGTGTGGATCACACGACCTGGCCCAGGATTCCACACGACCTAATAAGTCGAGCCCGTGTGTAGCACACGGCCTTGCCCTGCCATCACACGGCCGTGTCACTTGCGCACGGCTTGGCTCGTCGATCACACGATCGTATTGTGGCTCACAGCCTTTCACATGGCCTATCACGTGACCGTGTGGCGTTGACAGAATCATTTTTCAGCTTTCACCGATTCTCATTTTCTGTGCTTCTAGGTACACACCTGGTTCGTTTTCCACGCTTAATTACTCCCGAGCACTCCAGAACCTATATTTGACAATTGGAAACTCAATCTCAGTCACTTAATCTGAATTACTTGCAACAGTAAATTCCAGAAACTATCGACAACCTTACCTCGCTTGAGCAACCCTGGTTTTCCCCACAATCACAACGTCAATTGAGATCTACCAGCCACTTGATTATCTTCTAAGCACCAAACAAAACCCAGTAAACAATGATTCATGATTCCAAAACAATAATTCACCACTATACTTACCAAAGCGTGAAAAGAGAACCTAAACGGTGGATAGCAGAGATCAAACGACAAAAAGAAAACAAATGTAAATAGCAAAGGGAGAGAAAATTCGGCAGTAAGGTGGAGAGGAAAAGGAAGGGGAACAGCCGAATTTTGAAAAAAAAAAAGAAAACAGAATAATTAGAATTAGATTTTCTGATAAACCCCAACTCAAACTCCCTTAATTCTCTCCACCAACTCCATACTACTCAAATTTTCAGTAAAACTCAAACTCTAGCCGAATTTTGCAGTAAAAATACTATCCCTTGTTGTCCCCAGGAATCGAACACAAGACCTCCAACAAACCAACACTCCACTTAACCACCAGACCAGCAGGGTCATTCTGATATTATTTTACCAACAACAACTCAAAAGCCTACCGATCCCAGTGAGAGCTTTATTCATAAAAATGCCAAAACTTACCCAAGTTGTGACTTGAACTTGGGACCTCCCTCACACACCTAGAACACATAACCACTAAAGTAGATACACAATTGTGTCAATTGATTTCAGAAACACATACAGATATTTTTGTGCTCCAAATTCACATAACCCGGAATTAAAGAAATTTGAGGCGTTACAATTATTCTATTGTGGATTGCCTGACGTGATTAATTGGGATAGAATCCCATTCTTTATAAGGTACCCTAAGAACTAATCTGATAAAGATTCCCCACCTTGATCAACCGTAGTGCCTTTAAGGGTAAACCTAGTTGTTTCTCCACTTCCGCACGAAACTCTTTGAATTTATCAAAGGTTTCACTCTTATGGTGCATTAAGTATACATATTCATATATGTAATAATCATCAATAAAGGCTACATAATACTCATTTAACACCCCTCACCCGATTCGATCGCTGGACATGAGTTACAGGTTGCTACATCAACCAATGAAATTTAATCACATGCTTATATGGTTTTGACTAAGAGCAACAACTACTAAATTATCATTTAAAGAAAAGTTCATGGCTAATTTAAACATTTAAATGGAATTAGAAATAGTTTTAAACATAATTAAGGTTCATTTTTATTAAATCTTGAAAAACCACCGATACTGAATGAGCAAGTATTGGAATATTTTTTACCATGAGTATCGATACTCGTATATGGGTATCGATACCAAAGTTGGATTCTGTCAAATTTTAAAAATGTCCCAACTTCGAGGTATCAATATTCGTATCTCGAGTACCGATACATTTTCCTAAAATACAAAAAATTCACAAGTTAAAATGTTATTCATGCTAAAAACAATGTTCTACTCAACACACAATTATAGTCTAATTAAACCGAACTTATTAACATCCTTTAGACATTTATCATGCCACATCCATATATTTAAATAAGAATATCTAACATGCATTATCAACATTAATCACAAACATCAATTTAGTCGCAAACGAAGTCTGAAACAACATCCATATTCGTTCAATCCAATACCAAGATAGAATTATTAAAATAATGTTAATAATTAAAACTAAAACTCTAACCAACAGTGTCTATATTCAAAATGCCCAAAGTTTATAACACCACCTACTTAAACTTATTGCCTTGCTAGAATCACTTCCTTGGTCATACCACTCACACTGAATGTAATGCCCCAAACTCAGACTAGACGTTATGGTCGAATCTCGGAAGTTACATTAACAACGCTTGAAATTATTTACATTTTGAAATTGACTACGGTTTAGGTGTTTTGTGAAAACATAAAATTTTGAATATTTAATGATTTTGTATTATAATTATTTACTAAAAAGGTTTTGGGTAAAAATCTTTTGCAACAGACTTTCATAAAACTACTTATAAAATTTTGAATTATAATTTTTTTAAACCATGTAAAATCGTAAATAGTTTAAATAAACTTCATATTTTAAAATACTTGAAATGACATAAATTTTTCATGCATGCATTGCAGTTCTAAGTTATAAAATAACCAACAACCCAAAATAAAAGAAGTGTCAAAAGTCCAAAGTACACAAACATAAACTACATAGTTTAAAAATCCATAAAATAAATCATCCGAGAGGCTCCACTGAATGTAATCGAAGCCCTATTTCGAGTATTACTTGAAAGGTTATAACACTAAACGGGGTGAGCTTTTAAATCCCATTGTGGGTGTTTTAACAAATAAATGTAAATAAACACATAGTCATCAATCAAGTAAATATTTCACTTTATGCACATGATCATGGCAATGTTTTATAAAAAAAAATTATGCAAATTTATTTAAAACATCCTACCCATCACCGCTACACACCATAATAAAGTTCCCCAAAACTCATCCATCCAGACAGTCTAATTTGTGAACTGTGTCACAGTAATGAAGATAAACTACCACTTAATAATATTGTGGACAAGCCACCACATTTGCAGATAAACTGCCACTTTATAATATTGTGGACAAGCCACCACTTGTGCAGATAAACTGCCACTTCTTCCTCCTTTCACATATCCCACCCTATGCATGTGATATGGCCACAAAATCACTTTTTCACTTTAAAAATAAAATTTTCACTTTGGCATGTGAGACATGCTCATTATATCACTTATCACTTAAAATCACATAGGCATGCTTAACATGCTAATCACATATTTACACAATATATTTATCAATATTTCACATTTTATAAATCATGCGAAACTCACATATGCCATAACATCACATGTAACCCCTAACCCGTATCCGTCGCCGGAACAAGGTTACGGAGCATTACCAGAGTTTACAAAATAATTTCATGTAATTCATGTCATTTACTGTTAATATCAGAAACTAATCATATTGTCCCTTGAATGGACCCTCAAGGCAACATTTGAATCAAGTCAGGACTAAATCGGGAATTTAGAAAATTTTTTACAAAATTCCAAAATTTTTCTTATAAATAGGGGTCACACACCCATGTGACATGCCCATGTTTTAGGCCGTGTGGGCATTCGATGTGAGGCACACGGCGGTATCTCAACCCATGTCCTTACCCGTGTAACTCTCTGACTTATGCCACACGGCCTGCCACACGTCCGTGTGCCAGGCCGTGTGGTCAATTTAATTTTCAAAAATTAGGTGCAGGTTTCACTCGGCCAATACACACGCCCATGTTCTAAGCCGTGTATCACACACGGCCGAGACACAGGCCCGTGTCTCTACCAGTGTGCCAAATTCTGAGCATTCTGTTTCTCAATTTTAAGATGCATGGGACACACGACCAATCCACATGCCCATGTGCCAGGCCCTACGCCACACACAGTCAAGACACACGCCCTTGTGGACAAAATAAGGCCATTTTCTAACCTTATTTCTCACCCAAATTTAACCTTCAACCTAAAACAACATTTGCATGTATTACCAACCAATTCAAGTCATATAAATCAAGCAAACATCAATAACATGTATGAAATAACATCACATACATTCATATGATCAAACTTACGTTTTAGTAAAGACTTATATTTACCCTAATTCAATCTAACCAATCACATTCATATATATTAAACGTGATATATATAACCTCATAATAATATACCAAAACAAACCATTATTAGCCATTCCAATGGCTAAATTACAAACAACTATGTACTTGCCAACATTGGCCAAGTTAACTTATGCATGCCATTATACCAAAATAAGACTGCCTTTTATACCAAAACGAACTGATGGATAGTGTGATGATACTATGACCGATCTCCAACCTTTATGAGCTTCCCAAGCACTATAATATAGAGAAAATTAAACATAGTAAGCAATTAATGCTTAGTAAGTTTGTTGATGTGCTCGAAACTAACTAATATTTCGAAAAAGGTAAGCGCACCTATCGAGCAGTAGTATAGTTATGGTGAGTCCGAAATATCGTATCCTCAAGGACTAAAATTACTAGTAATAACTATCTTCTTATTATCTAGCCTAATAATTAAAGGGATTTGTTTTAATCTAATTTTTAACTAACTAATTAACTATGATCATGACAGAGAAAGAATTAGGAAAATACTTTTTAGACAACTTTATGAGATAGGCAATACCTAAGGAAGAATTCACCTAGACTTCACTTATTACTTTTGATTCATACGATTTATTCACTTGACTTAATCCGTAGAAATCCCTAATTTATGTTAATATCTCTTTCAAGACTAAAAACAACTGACTCTAGGTTGATTAATTGAAATCTCTTTCTAATTAAAACTTCTCTTTCTAATTAAAACTCCTATTGTTGCATTAACTCAATCTATGGATTCCCTTATTAGATTTGACTCTAATTCAGCAGATTTTCGTTGCCCTATTTCTAGGGTTGCAATCAACTCCGTTTAATTATGTTGATATACTCTTTGGGAGTTTTGCTCCACTGAATAAGCACATTTGACTTGAATCAATAACCTAAATTATCAAAACAAGAATATGAACTCACACTTAAGAATAAGAACAAGTATTTATTTTATAAATAAAATAATAATAAGATTCGTCTTAGGTTTCATCCCCTCAGGTATTTCAAAGGTTTTGTTCATAATGATAAAGAGAAACATCTTAAAATAGGATAAAAAACAAACATAAGAAGACCCAAAAAACTTCTAAAGAACTTGATGGGAGATCTTCAGTCTTGATGGAGATCCTTCTCCTAAGCTGTTCCCAACGGTTGTTTTGGAGTATTTTCTTCCTTCTACTTGGCGTCTACTCCATGTCCCCTTTAGGTTGCCCCTAGGGTGTTTATATAGGCTTTGGAACGCCTTTCTTGGCCTATAAGTAACCTTTTTCGAATAGGATTAAACCTAGTTTCGGTAGGGACAGGCCCGTGTGACACGCCCGTGCGTGATGGCTTGGGCCGTGCTTGCTTCTGCTCCCCATACACGGCCGTGTGGCCTCCCCGTGTGCAATAGTCCAGGCCCATTAGTCCCTTTTTGGCTCTTTTCTCGATCTTTTCGACTCCCTTAGCTCTCCTAAGTGTAAAACATGAATTTAAAGGATTAAGAGAATCAAATTCATTAAATATAATGGAAATTCATCCAAAAATAAGCCAAGTATGGGGTAAAAATATGTATAAATAATGGTTTATCATTCGTATAACAGGAATTAAACTTACCAATCACATTCATTACAATAAGTATATAATAACATGCTTTCCAACAAATTGTCAATTTGCCTAATTACATGCACTCAAATAAGCAAGTTAGTCACATAATTCATATATACATCAAATAAACATGAATAAGCTCATCATGCTATACTCTTTCAGATATTTCAAAAATATTCAGGACATAACTCTTTTAATCTCATAATTTGTCATGTCAGAAGTTTTGTTCGTTGAATTATTGAAATATCGATGGATACTCAAGTAGTACACACAAGATGTACAAAACTGTAAATCGTCAATTCATGATTAGGGGTACCTATTGGGGCACTTAATCAAGGAGCACACTCTCGAGCCACATATCAGGATGCTTAATTGAGCCATGTAACAGGAAAATTACCCGGGCTAAACAGGAAACTCATAAGAGTTTTAATCAGGGAACTCATAGAGCATAACATATAACTTCGAAGAGTTAATATCAGGGAGCACCGGATAAGGTAACATGGAGTTCAAGCAAGCAATATCAGGAAGCCCTTAAGAGCTTATATCAGGATGCTCATGTAGAGCTGAGTCAGTGTCCGCATTATATGCTGGATCACAACCGATCAAATCATGCAACAGGACGCTCACACAGAGCTGCGGTAGTACGCAACACATGCATGATCACTACCGATCAGGATGTTCGCAAGAACTATATAACAGGATGCTCGAGAGTGCTATAACAGAATTGCTCGTTCGAGCTATATTTCGTCCTCAACATATGCAGGACCATATTCAATATGGGAAATTACATATACCTATCGAAATTCATCATTCATACGGAGCTTAACTCCATTAGAATTCATTATTCAAATTGAATTTAATATATTTTCTGAACATGATCAGACATGTGATTATTTCATATATTTATAACATTTATAAAATTCATATAATCATATACCACATTCAATTCAAGCATAAAAATAAACACAATTTAGTTACACAAACTTACCTCGATACTTGTTTGTGTATGAAAATCTACTAATCTGAAACTTTTTCTTTTCATCGATCTAGCTTCGAATTTGAGTTGTTTGGATCTATATAAATGAATTTAATCATAAATTTATCACATTTCATATTTAATTGGATTCAATTTACATCCCAGGCAAAATTACCATTTTTCCCCTATACTTTTCATAAATTCCAATTTCGTCCCTAGGCTCGGAAAATGAAATTCATGCAATTTAATCCTTATTCCAAGCCTAATCGAAATTTGCATATAAAATTTATAGCACATGTATTTCACAAAATTTAGAATTTTTCCACAATTTTTACATCATTGCTGTAACACCCCTTATCCGTATTCAACGCCGAAATAGGGTACGAGGCATTACCAGACTTATACACTAACAATTATGCAATACCGGAACACAACTTTCCACTTAAAATTAAAACTTTTCATAACATCTTTTAAACAAGCATATTAGGTCCAATTCATACATTAGAATTGGTTTGGGGTCAAATCGTGCCGCTTTGAAGCTCTCTGGAAAATCTTAGAAAATTTTCCCTAAACAGTCCATACGCCCGTATGGAGGATGGGACACGCCTGTGTGACATATCACACACCCGTGTTCCACGACCGTGTAGCTCTCTGGTTATGACATCATCATCCCATAAATGTCACACGGTCTAGGCATACACCTGTGTTCTTTTACCGTGTGGCGAATTATATTCCCAAATTCAAGTGCAGACTTCACACAGCCTGGGCACATGCCCATGTTCACGGCTGTGACTTTCACACGGCTAAAACACACGACCGTGTCTCTGCATGTGGAGCATACTGATTTGTAAACCTAGCATGCAAGAGGACACACGGCCTAACCACACGCCCATGAAGCTGGCCTTGTGCCACACATGACTTAGACACATGCCCGTGTAGACAAATTTTAGGCTATTTTCCAAGCCATCTTGCTACCCTTACATCCATACATTCATGCAACATCATATATCATTCTTATAACATCATTTATAATACTTAATTTCACATTTAATCCATGATAACCATACTAGCTTCACATACACAAGAGGGAGCGTTAGCACTAGCATAACCAATATTGACATAAGCCATCATCCGTGGCTATACACAGTTGATCCATCAACCGTTTAAAGCCAACACATTTGGCTAC
This sequence comes from Gossypium bickii, assembly GCA_025503065.1. Lineage (NCBI taxonomy): Eukaryota > Viridiplantae > Streptophyta > Magnoliopsida > Malvales > Malvaceae > Gossypium > Gossypium bickii. The sequence continues at coordinate 23,676,949 of CP106714.1, read as the reverse complement.
ATTAACTATGACTTAATTAATCAAAAGATAAGATTCCTATACATGCCATATCTCAAGAAGACTTGAAAACTTATACATAAATGACTGCTCAATAGTGTGAAAGCATCTCCGGCGATCTCCAACCCGAGCTAGTTAAGTGTAACACCCCAAACCCGGCCCATGCGTTATGATCAGATGTGACATGTTACATGAGATAAACGTGTTAAATCCTTTTTATTCGTACTAAAATAGGAATTATCAAGAAAACAAACTTAATTTGAAACATATGATAAAACACTACTAATCTCAAAGGTTGATTAATAAATCGATAATTTGAAATAGAGATCTTATAAGCCGTGACTTTTGAAAATGTCATTGGTAATTTGAAAGAGAATTGGAGATAAATTATTTATACGAGTTTGTTATGAAATCCATTTGTTAATAAATTTTAGAAACTGTTATTTATGAATTTAGAAAATCCCCATTTAAAATAATTTAAGAAAAATAATAAGTACGACTAAACATAAAACCAAATAAAAATACTCCAGAGGCCTTATTACAACTTTAAAACCCGAAATAATAAAAGCAACAAAATATTACGGGAAAGAAGTTTACTAAGGTCCGAAAATAAAGTTCCAAAAGTATGGTCTCCACCAAGTCATCCATGGCCCCAAGTCCTCGTCACTGAGCGTTACCTACAAGGATTAAGAAAGAAAGGGGGATGAGTTACAACAACTCAGTGTATAATCCCTTTACCACTGTCCACTGGGCTTGAACCCATTTAGCAATAACTTGGGCCTAAGCCCCTATAGCATAATGTTGGGCCGAAGCCCATATAGCGAAACAGAATATATATATATGACAAATGTATGTGTGCAATATATGCAACCCAACCCATCCTAATAATCCATCCACTACACACCACCCATACCATCCCATCACACCTGTGGGATCAAGTCAACCCACCCCGCCAAACACACCAATCGCAGGCAAGAAGCTATTTAATTCGCATGCACGAAGCCATTTAACTCACAGGACAGATGCCATTTATAATATTTGTGGCTAAGCCACCAGAATCAGAATTATGCATGGCATAGCCACTATATAAATTGTGGCAGAGCCACCAGAATATCATTTACGGTAATATAATCGGCACACAGCCTTGGGTAAATATGATCGACACAGAGTCGATGATTCTTATGTTAGGCACATAGCCATTATCAGAATTTGTGGCAGAGCCACCAAAATATGTGGCAGAGCCACCAGAATCAGATTGTGGCAGAGCCACCGAGCTACTCTTCTCTTCATCATTTTTCCCATCCCATGCAAATTATGTAAATGGAACATACATAATAAAACATAATATCCACAAATATAAACAACAATCATTAATCCAGTGATTTATTATGGTAAATCGACCAATTATAGAACTTTGTAATTCGGCCCACTAAGGCATTCTAGCAAATCGGCCCTTTAGGGGCATTTCCGTAATTCAGACCATAGGGGCATTTTCGTAATTCGGCCCATAAGGGCATTTTCGTAATTTGGTAATTTTACCCACTAAGGGTAATTCGGTAATCTCGCAACCCAAGGGTATTTCGGTAATTTAACATCTAAGGGTATTTTGGTAATTTTGCAACCCATACTTAACTACTAATGTGGGGAGTAAAAATTGAAACTGTCCATCTGCGTCATACTGACTAAAATGACTATAACTCGAGTTAGGAAACTCGAAATTTAGATCCGTAAATTTTCCTTGAAACTAGACTCATATATCTTATTATGCAGTTTTTCCAGAATTTTTGACTTAGCCATTTAGTACAGTTTATTCCTTAAAATTTCCTTTGTTTCACTGAACAACGATTCTGACCTCTCTTACTCGAAATTCAGATATCTCACTGTACAGTTTTCATATGCTGCTCCCACATGTTTCTATTGAAAATAGGCTCACTAAGAAATCTATACATATAAATTGTAACTCATAATTCATTTTTTACAATTTTTAATGATTTTTCCAAGACAGAACAGGGAACCACGAATTCATTTAGAAGCAGTCTCACTAAAATTAAAATATTACAAAATATAAAATTCCTCTTCCTCCTTTGTTTCTTTCATATCAAAATAGACACAGTAAGATTTAATTTGATATCTTATTCACTTTCTAAATCCTTTTCTCCTATTTTTCGTGATTTTTTCAAAATCACGTCACTGCTGCTGTCCAAACTGTTTCATTGCAAAATATGGTTACCACTACGAATATACGCACGCTCGAGTGGTCACGGATGCTGGTTATTGGTTTTCTTCGGTATTTCGACCGAATCACAGAACATTTCATGCAAACTTTCAGAGATGTATGAGATTTCACACAATTTCAAACATGTATTCGGAAGGGTACGGGATTACACACCTTATTCGAAATCCGTAACACGATACTCTTCGCGGCACCAACAATCCGAATCTCTTATTACGAGGGATAGGTGTTCAATTGGCCCTCCGGTAAAGTACTTCGAGACCTACTTACCAACCTTCTTCCAAAAGCCAATGGCTAGAAAGATGATGAGAGTATAAGCTAACACTCTATCAATTTGGCCCACACCAAGAGAACCAAGAAGATGGAAGTAGCAAAGAATAGATTCGTCCTTGGCTAAAAGAACAGGGTGTATAATCAGTTTTATAAGAGGGAGTAAAAGAGAAACAAGAAGAAAATAAAAGAAGAGGAAGAACACTACCTTGCAACCACCGAAAACCCGAGAAGGTAAAGAAGTTTCAGTAACTACAAAAACCAAGTTTCGGCTATGAGATGAAGTTGATGTTTCGGTTATGGTGTATAAAAGAGAATGCTTGAAAAGAAAAGAGTAGAAGTCAATAGGCAAATTGAAGTTTCGGCCAAGAGGGAATGCAATCAAAAGAACCAAAATATTTAGAAAGGAGAATGAAATGACCCAAAAAAAAAAATTGTAAAAATGCAAGGGAGAGCTAGAGAAATTCGGCTCCCCCTATTTCCCTAACCAAAACCTTGTATTCATCTTTTCCAAAAAGATGAACATTGACCAAGATAAAGTCTTTCCAAAACACCTTCCACACTATATGCCAACATGTTCCCTTCTCTTACCATTTTCCTTTATTTCTTTCCCTCTTTTTCCCTAGTCTTCCTCCTTACCATATTCCTTAGCCATCTTTCCAAAAATTAAAAAGTCTTCCTTACCATAATTAGTCCTGACCGACACATGGAAGAGAAGCACAAAAATTAGTCCAAAATGCAATAGATGGGATTCGAACCTCAGACCATTAGTGCACTCCACATGCCACTTTCCACCTTTACCAATAGACTCCTTGTGCTAGTAAAATGCACACTTATTTCCTTAAGTCTCGATGCTACTTGCCTACTCTCCTTAAATGCTTAAACACAAATTTTTTTCCTATAGCCCATCTTGAACTTGGAACTTCCTAGAAACCTCGTAACCTTCCAAATTCACTTAAATAATAAGTCCAATTTGCAATAACACTATTCTCATATTCTCGAAAATTTTAAACATTCCTACGCCCAAGCCCCATTGTGCCTAATTCTTCTAGGCCCAATTTCGGGATGTTACATTAAGTTAACCTATAAGAGATAGGAAAGGGAAATGAGTAAGCAATAACGCTTAGTAAGTTCACATGCAAATAATAATCAAGACATTCATTTATTTTACTCAACCACAAAGGTATTATAATGAGATTTACATTTAAGCTCATGGTTACCCACTTAATCATTCACAATGCTTACTCATTCCAAACCTTCACTTATCACTAACACATATCTTAAAACATTGTTCACTCTTACTTGCACTTATACCCTGCATTTATCACCACAAAGCCACATGTAATTTCGCTTAGTCGAGTTTCTTGATAACACCTCAGAATAATAATAAATACTCGGCAGTTTCGTACACAGCCCACCATTAACACTAAACACGATGGTACCGCTCACAGCCCATCGATAACAAATAATAAGGTGGTACCACACACAGCCCACTATTGATCATAAATACGATGGTATCGCACACAGCCCATCGATAACAAATAATAAGGTGGTATCACATACAACCCGCCATTGATCATAAATATGATGGTATCGCACACAGCCCATCGATAACAAATAATAAGGTGGTATCGTACACAACCCACCATTGATCATAAATATGATGGTATCGCACACAACCCATCGATAATATATAATAAGGAGATATTGTACACAGCCTGCCATTTACCTCACATTCACGAATATTTATTCACCCCCAATCTTCCTATTTCAAATGTTCATCCGAGGATTTCCTCACTCTCTATCATTTTTTTTATAGATCTCTACAATAATTATACGCATTCACGTAATGCATTAATGAGTAAACATATGCAATAAAGAATGTATCATTTACACATAAACTTATTATGGATTAATCATATACCGAAATAACTTCAAATGAGTTTTGGGTACATACTTGTACCACTCATGACATATCCACATACTTCCTTTTTTCAACATACCTGTTGAATCACTCGAAATGCTACAAGATACACTTGAGTCTCAAACATATGGTATCGCATCAACACCATATCCCCGATATGGTCTTTCATGAAATATCATACCGATGCCACGTATGTAATGCCCCAAAATTCTCATGAAACCCAAATTTCTGTGCTGTAACACCCTAAACCCAACCTAGAAGTTAGGCCCAAATCTGGCGTGTCACATTGAAGAGTTTTTCGAAATCCATGCTTTCATTAGAAACCCTTCATACAGCTTAAAACTTTCTACTATTCAAAACCTCAGATTTTGTTTGCTTATTTTCAAAACATGGTTTATTAGAAATCATTCTTGGAAAGACATTAATATCTTTAAGACCTTGTTTGTTGCAGAAGCTTAATTGAAAACAGTTGCGGAACGTGATATTTTGAAAAACAGTAGTTATTTTTGAAAAAAAATCGTGTTCTACTTCTAGCACTTATAAAACAGTCAATAAAATCCCAAAACTTAAAGTTCAGAAATCTTAAGGCCTTATTACAAAATTTATAACCCAACAAATTAAACTAAAATAAAATAAAGTCGCTAAGTTTAACTTTAAAGCCAATCGAACGTGTGGTCACCTTCGAGTCCCTCGCAGCTCTGATCCGTCTAAGTCTGAGGATTACCTGCACAGTTAAAATCGGGGTGAGTTTATGAAAACTCAGTGTGTAATCCCCTTACCAGAGTAACAGTTAGTATACAAAGCAGCGAGAAAACCTAAATAATGCAGTGAAGCCCTTTCAACGATAGAATGCGATCGGATCGAGAGCATACGTCGGTCAAAGCCCATTATGAAATTATTTGGGTCACAGCCCATAACAGTATCAATTGGGCCTAGCCCAAACCAATACCAAAATAAGTGGCCTAAGCCCAGTACAGTGACAGATCTCATAAACATATATGTAACAGTATGAGGATGCATCCCACCCCGATCCAACCAACACACCACCCGTACCAACCCTACACTCCATGTGTGGACCAAGTCAACCCACCCAATTTCTACACACCAAGAATACACCAGAAAGCCAATATCAACGCAACAAAGTCGCGATGCGATATAATGGTGAGCCACTAAAATCAGTATATTCGTGGCAGAGCCACTGAATCAGTATAACGTGGCATAGCCACCAGTACAGTACTTCCTCCAAATATATAAATCCCAACCCCATGCAATATGCCGTGTATGTCATGCTCAATCATTACACATGTATGCAAAATGGCCATGCCTAGTAACAGTCATCTAAACATATATTAATAGCATATCAGTCACAGCCCACAGTCAAGTCAGTTAAACTCATAATTATACAATCAAAGTCAAATCAATCAAATTCACAGTCTAAATCAGTCATTTACCTACAAGGGCCAAAGAGCCATTTACCCTATAAGGGTATTTCGGTAAGCCTACCCTCAGGGGTATTTCAGTAATTCTACCCTACAGGGGTAATTTGGTAATTTTACCCATCGAAGGTATTTCGATAATTTTACAATCTGAGGGTATTTCGGTAATTTTACAAATTAGGGTATTTTGGTAATTTCATAAATTGGGGGTATTTTGATAATTTCATAAACCGAGGGTATTTCGGTAATTTTGTAAACTAGGGGTATTTCGATAATTTTGCAAACCAAGGGTATTTTAGTAATTTTGTAAACCACTGAGAAGGTCTACAGTCGCCTCAAGCGACTCAAGTATTCTAAATAGAGATAATGATGCGAATGGGCCTAAGGCCCATTCTCGGCCCAAATAGGCCCACACACTCGTGTTGCCCATTTAGCCCAAATCTAGCCACAGATATAAGATTCATATAAACCAGTCCAATATCTACTACACAATCATACAATTTATTCATATGGGCCCACGGGTCCATTGGGCCCACTTGGCCCCGTTCGGCCTATCGTGGCTCAAACAGCATCAACCCACAAGAATACTCATGATGGCCTCGACTATCGCGTCGAAGCTCCCACACATGTGCTCGCACGCTCGTGTGGCTACCATCGCCGTGTGATTGCCATTTCGTTATTTTCCGCTCTACAGCTAGAGTAGTGCGAAATACACACCTGATAGGAGTCTGAAGCTAATCCGTGCTCCGAATGCTCCTATGCCCAAACGCCCACCAAGGTATGCTTACTCTCCTCATAGATTGCTCTATTTAAAGCCAGCTTCTCACCTTCCTTCTTGCTAGCTTTCCGATGTGGGATCCCTCCTTCAGTAGAATTTAAATCCAACACAAACTCTGGCCATCCAATTCGCAAAATAAACACTCTCTTGCTTGTCATGAGATTCGAACCTAGGCTCCCGTGTAACATAATTCACGCCGCTAGCCACTTTACCAACTAGCTCCTTGTTGTCTTAAAACATGTGCAACTAAATATAAGTCTATGGGCCAAAGTCTAAGTTCATTTAAAAAGAAATCAAAATGCAAGCGCCAAGAGTTGAACCTTGGACCCCTTACTTCCTCTATGGCGTCACCTCCTTGTCTCCCATGTGGTGCCATTTGCCACTAGACCACAACTCCTTTTGTGTCATTTTTCTCCACATTTTATTCTTAAAGCCTACCTACTAACTCCTAGGGTTTTATTCACCTAAAACCAAAATTTTCCTAAAGCCCAGGTTTGATCCCAGGACTTCATTGAAGCCCCCTAACCTTCCAAAATCACTCACCTAATATGTCCAACTTGCATTAGTGCCGTTCTCATGTTCTCAAAAATTTTAAATGCTCCCACACCCAAGGCCCAATGGGCCCAATTCTACTAGGCCTAAATTTGAGGCGTTACAAATCTACCTCCTTTAAAGAAATATCGTCCCCAAAATTTCTAGCTAACAGGGTAGTTGTGTAACAACTACCCCACTACGCTACCGCTGCGTACTCTAATTCTAATATCCTTATCATAGTTTAACTAGAATTTGGAACTCCCTACACATACGCAAAACACCTAACCATTAAAGCAAACAAATATCTCATACGCAACCAATTTCCATATCCAAACATCACATCCAAACCAAAGCACACACAGAATAAATACCAGAAATATAGTCCAGTATCTAGAGAAACCACAATATTTCTAACTACTACTTTTCAACAACCATAGTTTCAGAAACTTACGAATTCGACCCCGGAGACTCGATGTACCACACTTTCAGAAAATAGTCAATACAACATTTCAGAACTTCAAATCTTTTCAAGGCTTTTTGAAACAATACTTTCAGAAATTCAATTTTAAAAACCCAATCCACAGTCGATTTTTTCAACTCGACTCTGATACCATTAAATATAACACCCCAAACCAGGCCTAGAATTTAGGCCTAAATCTAGCGTGTCACATTCAAGAGTTTTTCAAAAACCATGCTTTCATTAGAAATCTTTCATATAACTTAAAACTTTCTACTATTCAAAACCTCATGTTTCGTTTGCTTATTTTCAAAACGTGGTTTATTAGAAATCATTCTGGGAAAGACATTAATATCTTTAAGACATTGTTTGTTGCGGAAGCTTAATTTTAAATAGTTAAGGAACGTGATATTTTGAAAAACAGTAGTTATTTCTGAAAAACATCGTGCTATACTTCTAGCATTTATAAACCAGTCAATAAAATCCCAAAACTTAAAGTTCAGAAATCTTAAGGCCTTATTACAAAATTTATAACCCAACAAATTAAACTAAAATAAAATAAAGTCGCTAAGTTTAACTTTAAAGCCAATCGAACGTGTGGTCACCTCCGAGTCCCTCGCAGTTCTGATCCGTCTAAGGCTGAGGATTACCTGGACAGTTAAAACTAGGGTGAGTTTATGAAAACTCAGTGTGTAATCCCCTTACCAGAGTAACAGTCAGTATACAACAGCAGAAACCTAAACAACCTGGGCCGAAGCCCTTTCAACAGAAACGGTACAGTACAGATCAGAGCATACGTGGGTCAAAGCCCACTACGAAATTATTTGGGTCACAGCTCATAACAGTATCAATTGGGCCTAGTCCAAACCAATAACAGAATAAGTGACCTAAGCCCAGTACAGTGATAGATCTTAAAATCATATATGCAACAGTATGAGGATGCATCCCACCCCGATCCAACCAACACACCACCCGTACTAACCCTACACTCCATGTGGGGACCAAGTCAACCCACCTAGCCTTACACACCAAGAATCTAGCCGAGTTGCCAATATTAACACAGCAAAGCTGCCAGTAACAGTATACGTAGCTGAGCCACTAAAATCAGTATATCGGGGCAGAGCCACTGAATCAGTATAACATGGCTTAGCCACCAGTACAGTACTTCCTCCAAATATATAAATCCCAACCCCATGCAATATGTCGTGTATGTCATGCTCAATCATTACACATGTATGCAAAATGGCCATGCTTGGTAATAGTCATCCAAACATATATTAACAGCATATTAGTCACACGCCCACAGTCAAGTCAGTTAAACTCATTGTTATACAATCACAGTCAAATTCACAGTCTAAATCAGTTATTTACCTACAAGGGGAAAAGAGTCATTTACCCAATAATGGTATTTTGGTAATCCTACCGCTCAGGGGTATTTTGGTAATTCTACCCTACAGGGATAATTCGGTAAATTTACCTATCAAGGGTATTTTGATAATTTTACAATCTAAGGGTATTTCAGTAATTTTACAAACTGGGGTATTTTGGTAATTTCATAAATCGGGTATTTTGATAATTTCATAAACTGGGGTATTTCAGTAATTTCGTAAACTGGGGGTATTTTAGTAATTTTGCAAACCAAGGGTATGTCACTAATTTTGTAAACCACTCAGAAGGTCTACAGTCGCCTCGAGCGACTCAAGTATTCTAAACGTAGATAATGATGCCAATGGGCTTAAGGCCCATTCTCGGTCCAAATGGGCTCACACACTCGTGTGGCCCATTTAGCCCAAATCTAGCCACAGATATGAGGTTAATATAAACCAGTCCAATATCTACGACACAATCATACAATTTATTCATATGGGCCCACTTGTCCCCGTTTAGCCCATCGTGGCTCAAACAGCATCAACCCACATGAATACTCATGGTGGCCTCGACTATCGCATTGAAGCTCCCACACATGCGCTCGTACGCTCGTGTGGCTACCATCGCAGTGTGACCGCTATTTCGGCATTTGCCACTCTACAACTAGAGTAGTGCGAAATGCACACCTGATAGGAGTCTGAAGTTAATCCGCGCTCCGAATGCTCCTATGCCCAAACGACCACCAAGGTATGCTTACTCTGGCCGTCCAATCCGCAAAATAAACACTCTCATGCTTGTCATGAGATTCGAACCTAGGCTCCCCTGTAGCATAATTCACGCCGCTAGCCACTTTACCAACTAGCTACTTGTTGTCTTAAAACATGCGCAACTAAATATAAGTCTATGGGCCAAAGTCTAAGTTCATTTAAAAAGAAATCAAAATGCAAGCGCCAAGACTGGAACCTTGGACCTCTTACTTCCTCTATGGCGTTACCTCCTTGTCTCCCATGTGGCGCCATTTGCCACTAGACCACAACTCCTTTTGTGTCATTTTTCTCCATATTTTATTCTTAAAGCCTACCTACTAACTCTAAGGGTTTTATTCACCTAAAACCAAAATTTTCCTAAAGCCTAGGTTTGATCCTGGGACTTCATGGAAGCCCCCTAACCTTCCAAAATCACTCACCTAATAGGTCCAACTTGCATTAATGCCATTCTCATGTTCTCAAAAATTTTAAACGCTCCCACACACAAGGCCCAATGGGTCAAATTCTACTAGGCCTAAATTCGGGGCGTTACATGTGCATTGAAGTTAATATGTATGTGTAGCACTTAGAATAATAATATTAAGGTTGTATCGGGATTATTTGAAGCCTTTGAGATAGGGGTGACCATAGGGAAATATTTATTTTTCTTGCTTAGTGGACCCTAGTCTCAGACATGATGCCTCATAAGCAGATTAAGAGAAGAGAGGACACAAATGGGCTTATGGTCTAGTGGAAAGTGGCATTATTTAGGAGCTATGAGGTGGCGTGTTTGTCAGTTAAGGAGGTCCAAGGTTCGAGTCCTAAGAGGGGAGAATTAAGGAGTTTTATTTTTGTGTCTGGACAAAAAGAGGTGGCGTTGGAGGGGACTCTGGAAGGGAGTGTTCAGTAGAGAAATTTAAGGTGAAGATAAGGGAGAAAAGATAGGGATTGGGGAGTGGATATAGTGGTGCCGATTTGGACTCTGGGGAAAAGGAAGTTTCGACTAAGGGCTATATATATGGGTACCGAAATAAGTTCCTTGAGTAATGCCAAAATTTTGTTTTCCCTCTAGCCGAATTTCTTCACTTGTGAGATACCCAAACACCCTTTTTCTCTTTTAGCGTTCAAAATCCGAATCCTCCATACTCTCCCTTCTCAAATTCCCTTTTTGGTTCACCACTTGGTCCTAGCCGAATCACCTCTTTTCTTATTCTCTCTAGTGTTGCCAAATTGTCTCTGTCACCTTACTAGTCTCAAAAGCCGGATTTAAGCCGCTGGATCGAAGGAGAATTTTGATAAGTGCTTAGTTAAACTTTTAGTGTGTTTTGTTAAAATCTAAAGGGCTATCTAACCCAATCCTTGTCGCTCACCTGTATTAACAAGGGTAAGGCTCTACAATCACAAGCGTGGTAGATAAGGATTGCTAATAAGGTGGTAAGTGTTCTCGACTCAGTCATGGTTTAGTAAATGGCTGAATCTAATGTGGCTCATAGGGGTGACTTTATGTACAATATGGGTGACTTGGTTTTGGCGATATGGTTGTTTGGGTGCAAATTTAGAGGATAATCGCCAATAGTAATAAAGGATGGGCTACTAGAACGTAAGGCACACGGTAAAGGTACGGTGAGGTTTCGGTTTTTGATAAGTTTGTGTTAAAACCTTCGTTAATCGCTAGTAATATTGATTGTAGGTTCGTGACTAAGGGGTTTGCAGCACATGAGGTTACCAAGTGTGTACAAACACTACACACACAATATCGGTAACGCTGAAAAGCCAAAAAGTCGAAGTGGCTAAATGGGTCTACCAAACTTGTGGGGCCCAAAACGGCAATGGTTGATATGTGAGCATGATTAATGACTTGGCATGAACGATTGTATGATTGGATTGTAATTGAGCCTAATGGGCTGTATGGCATAAAATGGGCTTGATGGGCTTTATGGGGAAATAGACAAGTATGTTAGGGTTAATGGACTTTAGGCCTAGTTTGAACAACTCTTAAATTTCATAAGACTTAATCTAATTAAACATGTCCGTGAACAAGTCGCTGGGTTAGGGTGTGGCAATGGGCATACGCATGTCTAGGATTGGATTCTGGAAGAGCTTGGTATTTAAGCGGTCCTAGTGGCCCACCTCATCTTCTCTGGAATCCTACCTGGTGCGTAGTATCTGTTCACTTTAGCCGTGAGGACTTGTTGATGGGCCAAAGTTCATAACTAAAACTCGAGAGGGACCAAATACCCTTATATTTGTAGAATTACTAAAATACCCTTATATTTGTAAAATTACTAAAATACCCTTATGTTTGTAAAATTACTAAGATACCCCTAGATTTGTAAATTACCATAATACCCCTATTTTGCAAAAGTACCAAAATACCCCTATTTTGCAAAATTACCAAGATACCCCTATTTTGCTAAATTACCAAAATACTCCTGTAGGGTAGGATTACGAAAATACCCCTGGGTAGTGAAATGATGAAAATACCCCTATGTGACGGATATGAGTTTGTGGATGTTACTCGTGTGTTTGATGCATTCATATGATATTCTGCTTAGGATGCATATGGGTGGGAATTATGGTATGGAGGAAGATTTGAGGATCGCATAGTCGCTTGACGACCATGGATCCACCGAAGGCTTTAAGCCCATTATATGATTAGCAGCTTTGTTGCAACATGGGTAGTGCCGCTGTGAGTGCTACCTTTGGTGTGTAGAGGATGGGTGGGTGATTTAGAAATCCCCACAGGTGTGTATTGGTTGGAAGGAAAATGGTGTGTGTAGCGGATGGATTTTTGGGAAGGGTTTGTATTATCTTGTTTGTATATGATGTGATATGATGTCATTGTGGGCTAAGACCCAAGACCACTAATTTCGATAGGGCTTAGTCCCAATGTGGATATTTGTATGTGATTTGATTGCCAAGGGTTGTACACACTGAGTTTCGAAACTCACACCCTTTTATTTAATGTTTCAGGTGATCCTGAATGGACGACTCGATGTGGGAGAGGACTCAGAGATGGCCACGCTACAAGCTGATCAAATGTTTTAATTTGTTCAAATGGATTTGTTTTAAATACTTTGTTTTTTTTTCATTGGGTTATAATAAGGCCATGTAACTCCTAATTGACTTTAGATTTTGGGTTTATTATTATTGTTTCAACTATCAGCTTAATAAAATTCATAAAATTTATAAAGTTAACATGGTTTTTGAAATAACTTAACATATGAACGTTTTCCTAAAATATGGGCTTTTCATCTTAACTTAATAATATACAAGGGTTTTGGGATTTTGGGCCTTAAATTGATAAATTGTAAAACCGTTTTGAAGTGTGGCTTTAATGTGACATTCCTTAAATTTTTGGGTGTTGCAACATACCTGGCATGGTCTTATACGAAATCTCACATCGAGGCCATATTCCAAATATGGTCTTACACAGAACCTTAATAACATCTCGTCAAAAACGTATTAAATATATTTCATAGTATTGCATTCTGTCCATTCTTAAAGTTCAATTGAACATTTTCATTTCTTGACATCTCTTCAAAAACGTATTTAATATATTTCATAGAGACAATATACAATTTATACAACATCAAAATATCAAATACTTCACTTAAGGTTGCATTATTTGCACACGAACTTACCTCGCTACGAAAAGGGTAGAAATGGACCTATTTGTCAACTTAGCTGCAATCGAATCATCATTAGACAAAGATAATTTAATATTCATTGCTCGCAAAGCAAACAAAAATTTTCTACTTAGAGCATCAGCAACAACATTGGCTTTTCTTGAATGGTAATCAATAACCAAATCATAATCTTTTAACAACTCAAGCCACCTGCGCTGTCTCAAATTCAAGTTTTTTTGCAACATCGAATACTTCAAACTTTTATGATTAGTGAATATGTGACACTTTTCACCAAACAAGTAATGCTGTCAGATTTTCAATGCAAACAGAATAGCTGCTAATTCAAGATCATGTATCGGGTAGTTCTTTTCATGTGGTTTTAGCTGTTTAGAAGCATAAGCTATTACTTTACCTTCTTGGATCAAGACACAGCCTAAACCATTCATTGATGCATCACTGTATATTACAAATTTCTTACCCGATTCAGACTGAATTAGTATGGGTGCTTCACTCAACATAGCTTTCAATTTGTCAAAACTCTACTGACATTTACCAGACCACTAGAATTTCATATCTTTTTGCAACAGACGAATCATCGGAGAAGCTATCATTGAGAACCCTTTAACAAACCTTCGATAATACCGAGCTAATCCTAGAAAACTTCTAACTTTAGACACATTCTTTGGTGGTTTCCAATTAACAATAGCTAAAATTTTATTTGGATCCACTTGAATACCTTATGCAGATACTATATGCTTGAGAAAACCCACTTCTCGTAGCCAAAAGTCACATTTACTGAATTTGGCATATAATTGTTTCTCATGTAGAGCTAGCAACACAATTCTCATATGATCAGCATGTTCATTTTCATCTCAAGAATATACGAAAGTATAATCAATAAATACCACCACAAACCTGTCTAAATATGATTTGGAAATTCTGTTCATCAAATCCATGAATACTGTAGGTGCATTTGTCAAGCCAAATGGCATCAAAAGAAACTCAGTGCTTATACCTGGTTCTAAAAGTTGTTTTTGGCACATGTAAATCTTTTACCCGTAGCTAATAGTAACTGGAACGAAGATCAATCTTTGAAAATACAGTGGCACCTTTCAACTGGTCAAATAGATCATCAATTCAAGGAAATAGGTACTTATTCTTAATTGTAACTTTGTTCATTTGTCTGTAATCAATACACAGTCTCAATGATCCATCTTTCTTTTTTACAAACAAAACGGGTGCACCCCAAGGTGAAAAACTGGGTCGAGTAAAGCCTCTGTCAATCAATTCATGCAACTGTACTTTCAATTCTTTCAATTCAGTAAGAGCCATTCTGTAGGGTGCTATGGATATCGGTGTTGTCCCCAGAACAAGATCTATAGAGAACTCCACTTCTCTAACTGGTGGTAAACTAGGTAATTCTTCTGGAAATACATTAGGAAATTCACAAACAATCGGCATGGATTGAATCTTCGACTCAAATACTTTAGTATCCAAAACATATTCAAGATAAGCATCACACCTTTTTTTGATATATTTTCGTGCTGAAATTGCTGAAATCACATTAGATAACCCATCCAATTTATCAGATTCAATATGAAGTAATTCACCATTCTAACAATTCAACACAATATATTTCTGTTTACAATTTACCACTGCATCATACTGAGTTAGCCAATCCATTCCCAAAATCACATCAAATTCATCAAAGGGAAACAACATTAGATCAGCCAAAAAGCAATAACTCTTTACCATCAACAAACAAATTTTACAAATTTTATCCACCATAACATACTGGTCCAAGGGATTTGAAACTTTAATCACAAATTCAATAAATTCAACAGGTAAATTTTTAACATACACTAAATTTGTGCATATATATGAATGGTTGAACTAGGATCAATCAGATCAGTAATATCAGTATCAAGAAGAGAAAATGTACAAGTAATGATGTTTGGTGCAGAAGCATCTTCTCTAGCACGAATAGAATATGTTCTTGCCGGTGCTCGTGCTTCAGATTTAACTGTTGAATCCCTTCTAGTACCTTGGCTACCACTGACATTGCCAGGTCATGGGGTGGTCTGCCTCTCAAGGCGAGATTACTCGGCTTCAAAGTTTGATCAGTATCTTTTTCAATCCTTTTTGGGCAATCTTTTAGGAAATGATCAAGAGAACAACAACGGTAACAAATTCGACTTCTTAAATAACATTCCCCAAAATGAATTTTATTATAGTATTTACACCTCAGTTTAGGGTTATCGACACTTCCCAAACTTGTTACAGATGGACATGAAGACTTCTTTGATTTCTTTGAAGCAGATATTGTGATTTGCCCATAAATTCTTTAGCAGAAATCCAAGCATCTCTCTCTATTTGCTTCTTTTCTTTACTTAATTCCTCAACTTTGTGTGCTCGATCAGCAAAAACCATAAATTCTTTTAGTTCACGAATTCTAATCAATAGCTTGATATCTTCATTTAAGCCCTCTTCAAAACGTTTACACAAACCAGCCTCAGTCGGGACCCATTCTCTGCCATACTTGCTTAACCGAAAAAATTACCGCTCGAATTTAGATATAGTCATGTTTCCTTGTTTAAGCTCTAGAAATTCTTTCTTTTTCTGATCCAGAAATCTCTAACTAATATACTTCTTTCTAAATTCTATCTAAAAGAATTCCCAAGTAACATTTTCTCTCAGTACAACGGAAGTTATGGTATCCCACCAATGGTAAGCTATGTCTTTTAGTAAAGATACTGCACATTTGAAACATTCAGCTGGTGTACATGATAATTCATCTAAAACTCTGATGGTATTTTCCAACCAAAACTCAACCCTCTCTAGATGATCATCAGTAGTAGCCCTAAATTCCTCTGCTCCATAATTACAGATTTTATCCACCTTAGGCTTACCGATTCTAACATGTTCAGCACCCTGTGGCATTTCTGGAACCGATTGAGAAGTAGGTGGGGGAGGTTTTTTGTACAGCAGGATATGTTATCAAATATCCAGTGAACCACACATTCATCATTTGAAAGAAGGCTTCTTTTACCTCCTCACCTTGGCCCTCAGATACGGGCCTTCTACTATTACTAGATATAGTTCGTTGAACGAAAGCTTGGACAGTGCAGTCAGCTTCCTCGAATTCATCTCTAGCTTGGTTAGATGACATCACTATATGAAAAACATATTTAAAAATGGTCAGGAGATTTCACACTATAAAAAATTATATAATGGCATGTATATCTTGTAACACCCCTTACCCGTATTCGACGCCAGAACAGGGTACGAGGCATTACCGAACTTGAACACAAGCAAAAATACACAATCGAGATGTAATTTCCATCCAAATTTAAAACTTTTCACATACATTCATATCGTCACTAAAACGAGCCTACGAGGCCCAAAATATACAGTGGAAGTAGTTCGGGACTAAACCGTGAACTTTAAAAAATCATACAACACTTAGAAAAATTTTCATGGAAACAGGGCCACACGCCCGTGTGGTCCAAGGGACACGCCCATGTGACCCTTGGACACGCACGTGTTAGAAGCTGTGTTCAAATTAGGGAGCTCTCTAACTTGTGCCACATGTCGTGCCACACACCCGTGTGGTAGGCCGTGTGTGTCAATTTAATTTTCACAATCTTCCATAAAAAAGGTGCAGACTTCACATGCCCGTGTCCAAGGCTGTGTAGCACACACGACCGAGACACACGCTCATGTCTCTACCCGTGTGCTCAATTTTGGGTATTCTGTTTTGCATCAATTAAGGTGTAAGGGACACACGGCCAAAACACATGCCCGTGGGGAAGGCCGTGTGTCACACATGGCCTAGACACACGCCCGTGTGTCTACCCTTGTGGACAGAAATAAGGCTGTTTACCAAGCCATTTTGCCACCCTTACTTGCACCAACCTGCACAACAACATACAACACCAATCTAATCATATACACACAGCCAAATCAACCACAAACAAGATATCAATACATCATTTACACATGCTAACATCTATCAAGCATGAACATCACATATCATCAATTCCATTCATGCCAGTTTCATCTTCTTGATTGGTGTCATCACATAAACATTCCAATGATCAATAAAATTATTATTAGCCAACTACCAATGGGCATATACAAAATGAATCATTAACCATTACAATGCTAACACATTGAGGCGTAATCATTTATGACACATAACAAAATGACTAAGTCCCTATGCATGCCATAACTCAAAATACTTGAATTCATTGGTACCAAAATAATTATTGTAGATAGTGTGTATGGATCCCCGACAAATCTCCAATCCTGAGCTGGCTTGGTTACACTATAAGATAAAGGAAAGGAAGGGAGTAAGCTTTATAGCTTAGTAAGTTCACTCGTAAATAATAAGCAACATTAAACAACATTGAATATGAATATCTACACTTAGTATAACACAAGTTACATATTTTTCATCATGGGTTCATAAACATAACTTAATCATTCTTAATCTTACCAAGTGTTCATCACATACCGAGCTCATTCTTATGAGTTTTTTTGTACATACCTGTACCTGTACCAACTCATAACATATCATACTCTTTCTCGTCTTTGACATACCCATTGAACACTTGAAATACTAATCAGATACATGGAATGTCTTGCACATAAGTGCCACATACGTTGCCAATGCTACTTCATATCTCATAACACATAGGGGCTCGTTCTTGAGCTAATCACGGGCCTGCTCATACAAGATATCAACCAAGACGTAACTATGCAGTTCTGCTCGCACAAGTTGTCAGGTACCTGCAACACATGCTAGACTACCCAGCTAGTGGTAGATGTACGAGGCCGACACCTAGATCACATAAATCACAAATATCACATGGTTTCCTAGTGACATGTCACTCGTATTCTAATCTATTCCTAAGGTTCAAATGGGATTTCTCTCTTGTCAATTTGTCATTGAACGTATCCACATTGTCATTCATAAAATTCATGCATAATAAAACACATAAAAATACAAATATAACGCTGTCTTTATTTACACACGAACTTACCTTGGTACAAAATAGTAGAAAAGGATTTAATCATCAAACACCTTATTCTTTCCCCAGTCAAGGTTTGAACTTCATTTTTCTTGATCTATAATAGCAATTTTAACTTATTTAATATTCATATTACTCAAATCAGTCCAAACATCACATTACAAAAAATTACCTTTTTGCCCCTAAAGTTTCATATCTTTACAAACTGGTCTCTAGGCTCGTAAAATGAAATCTATTCAATTTCTTTACTGTACAAGCATAGCCAAACCATTTTTATAACTATAACAACCCCCAATTTCCATCAAAACACACTTTTACTACATATTTTATAACTTTTACAAATAGGTCCTTTCAAGTAGTTTCATCAAAAAATCATTTAGTAAAAGTTGTTTATCTGACACCAAACATTCTTTTTCTACCATTCAATCTCAAAATACAAAAATGTCTAACATGGGTCAAATCCTAGACCTTGATTATTCCTTAAATTAATGGTAGAAATAGATAGATCAGGTGATAACGACTTCAAAAATATAAAGAGCATTAAAAACAGAGCATGAACGAACTTACAATCGAGCTTGAAAGTTGGCCAAACCCTGAGGTTTTTATAGTTGAAATAAAATGAGTTGTATTTTTAGTTGTTTTATTAATTCTTTCTTGATTTGCTTCATTATTGTGAATGAAGTTCTCAATCATTTTTTTTCTTGATTCAAGAAAAAGTTGGGTATTGGTTCTTGGAATATTAATGATATATAGAAGAATATCCACGTATATCTTTTCAATGAAAAATTTTATAAAAAAATTGAATTTCCGGATTAATCGAATATTTATTCTTTTTACTATTTGCCAAAATTTTTTTGATGATTCTAATATTTTATCCCGATAACTTATTTTGTTAGAACTACTATTTATTTCTTGAGTTAGAAATTCGTTTAGCTATGTTTTCCTGCTAATTTTTGGCACAAGAGGGAGAAGATGGACAAGATTTTGGCTTGATTTTCCTTTTTTATTCTTTTATTTACCAAATGACCAAAATACCTTTCACTTAAAACTTTGAAATTTTATCTCACCATGTCCATCTTTGTCCATTATCATAACAAATGGTCTAATTACCATCTAAGGACCTTCAATTTAAAATTTCATAGCAATTAGACACCTCTAGCATGTAGAACTCAATTTTTGCACTTTTTACAATTTACTCCTTTTTGCTAAATTGAGTGCTCAAACGTCAAA
Source organism: Gossypium bickii (assembly GCA_025503065.1). Classification (NCBI taxonomy): domain Eukaryota; kingdom Viridiplantae; phylum Streptophyta; class Magnoliopsida; order Malvales; family Malvaceae; genus Gossypium; species Gossypium bickii. The sequence goes on along the minus strand of CP106714.1, from coordinate 23,657,314 downwards.
ATTTTCGACCAAAATTTTCACGAAACTATTCCAAAAAATTGTAGACCATAAAAATAAATTTTACTACGTCAGATTTGTGGTCCCAAAACCACTGTTCTGATGAGGCCCAAAATCGGGCTGTTACAATTCTACCAGCTTAGGGATTTTCGTCCCCGAAAATCTTACCAGAAAATAGGTTTGGGTACTATTTTCGCATAGTTTCCTTAGGTTCTTGTAATATCCTGAAATTGGGCTTGTGCATTTTTGCTTAATTATATGAAATAGCATGCCTTGTGTGTTATAATGTGTTTTATGTATTTTGTTGAACCCTAGAGTGTAGTGAATGCCGTAGAAATTATTCGATTTTAAAGTTTTAAAAGAGGAAGTTAAGCAGGGTGGCCTTAAGAGAATTAGTAGGGAGAATATGACACACAAACGGGCTTGGAAAAGTGGCTTGGAGGCGCCACTTAAGGCCTCTGGAAATGACGCCACAAGGAGTGTCAGAGGGGCTTGTGTTCGAGTCGCTAGGGAAGCAAATGGAGTTTTTATTTTATCACAGGAGTGAGCGATGTAGTGGACGGCACCAAGGCACTTAAGGAAGAGTTTAATTCTCTCTAAAATTCGGCTAGATAAGAGGGATAATTGTTGGATTAATTTGATTAATTTTTAAATGAGGTGATAAAGAGGAAAACTAGGGATATGGTAGTGTTGGCCGAATAGGGGACTCTAGGCTTAGTAATTTCGGCAGGAAGGGGAAAACAAGGCCATTATTCTTGTCTCTTTGAAGCCTCTGCGAATTCTCTCTCTGCAACTATTCTCTTTTTCTTTCAATTCTCTCAATTCCTTCTTTCTTTTCCCCTCTAGCCGATTCATACTTGAGCCTCCCTAATTTTTCTTTCTCATCTCTTCCTCATCATCACTACTGTTAAGGGAGAAGCTGAATCTCCCTAGTGTTCTGCAAAATCGAAATCTCTGTGGCTAAGCTAGAGTGACGTCAACTACAACATTAAGGGTAAGATCCACTGTTATTCGATCTCCAATCTTTTTCTTTCTTTTAGCCGAAAGTTAAGGACTAATCCCATTAATTTTTGTGTTGCCGAAATTTGGAAGGATCTTTCGGGATTTCTAGTATAGCCGACTTCTAGGTGAGGTCTTCGGGATTTGAAGATTCAAGGCAAGTCATGTGTATATTCGGTCAAGGGCCATCTATTGAGATTAAATGTTAGAATTTAATCTAACATAGTACCTGTAGGGATTTCGACAGGTACCAAGAGTAACTAGCGATTTCAGGTTTTGGATTCACAAGGTAAGTGAAGGTACATATTCAGCCATATTGGTTATTATGTTAGCCGAATCTAACTATGGATATTCAGGGACAGTCGACAGTGGTATACAAGGATTTCGGGATTTTTAATCGCAAGGTAAGCACTTATGTACAATCAGCCAAGGCCGTATTTTAGTGCTTAGATCTATTTCTTACATATTCAAAAGCCGGAAACTAATTTGTTAAGTGATCTAGGGTGGGCCGATTGCAAGGAAGAGGTATCATGGAATTTCGAGATTTGATTAGTAGTCAAATTGGCAGCAAGGTAAGAAGTGGGTTGCGTTAATCCTTCGGGATTTGGGTATTTAGCCGAATAGCTCTCTGCTAACATGTTTAGGGTGGCCGAATGTAGGAACTAAGATCTAGAGCGGTAGATCGAGATTCTTTGGGATTTCAGTAAAAGTGTTGAGTGAACCAGATGTGTACCCCACACTATTTCTCTATAGATTTATGGTTATGGTTTCTTAAATATGTTAATAAGAATGTGAAAAATATGGCTAAGGTACCATGCAATGGTACAAAGTACTCAGGTACGTTTTCCTACTCCTACTAGGATTATAATGAGATCTGTCATGGCACATATGTAAAACTGTAAGAATGTGAAATAGGAATGTGACATATGCATATTTGTATGACATGGGGCATATGGGTTATATGAAAGGGGAAGTGAATGTGGTGGTTTTATACCACAATATCTGAATGTGGTGACTTCGGTCACATTATCTGAATGTGGTGACTCATGCCACGAAATTTATAAGGGCGATGAGCACGTCGACGGCAGTGACTGCCTTCGATGATGTGTAGCGGATGGAGGGTTGACTTAGTAGTCCCCACGGTGTGCGGATTGGTACGGGTGATGTGTAGCGGATGGTACCTAGGTTTGGGTTCGGGTTTGCATCACAACTTTTATCTGTTATATACTTGTATGATATGATATGACATGCCGAACTGTTGAGTTTTAGTGTTGGTTACACATTGAGTCTGTTTGACTAACCCCGTTGGGGGAATATTTTCTTTCAGGTGACACTCAGTGATGGACCGGGTCGTCAGGCGCTTAGTGGTGGCCATGCTCAACTCAGAGTTTTATTTGATTTTGGACTTTCTTTTATTTATTTAAGTATTTTGACTTATTTCAAAAATTATTTTGATGTAATAAGGCCATAGTACGACACTGCTTTACGTTTGCTTTTATTCATTTCTATCACGATATTATTATGGTTAAAACAAAAGTTGTCTAAATTGTTTGTTAAAATAAATGTTAAATGTTTTGGCACCTAAATATGAATGATTTCCAATTTATGATAGACTGTGAAACGAAGAAATAAAGTTTTATAAACACCTAGATCTCAAGAGTAAACTTGTTTTCAACACAAGCCCAACCCAAAATTAAAATTTCTTTCAAAACCATCCAAATTATTCAAAAAGTTTTGAACCGTTTTATTCAAGGAACATACCAGATCCGGTCATGGCTCGTGGGCCGGGTTTGGGGTGTTTCAGCTTGGTATCAGAGCTCAATTTTAAACTCTCGGCCTTGGGTTTAAAGCCCATAACGTTTTTAAATAAGGCCCAAACAAGTTTTTTATGGAAAGAGCAGGTTTTTCAGGCATGGCACCCAAGTCTCCGACCCGAAGTCCACCAGGTAAGTACCCCTATTCATTTGTGTGATTTATAGTATGAACTGTAGAAGGGTAGAAATGGAACGTAGAATAGTATGATAGGTACTTGAACCCTAGGACTAGTTTACCCCAACAATCACATAAGACTTAAGTGGCTAAGTAAACAAACCTGGGGCTAAGTCGCCGAGTTAGGGTGTGGCAACCTTTATGCACATGTCTAGGATTGGATCCGGAAGAGCCTGGTACTTAAGCAGTCCAAGTGACTCACCTCCTCTTCGCTGGAATCCTACATGGTGCGTAGCTTCGGTTCACCCTAACCAAGAGGACTTAATCACGGGCTAAACCCAATAACTAAAACCCGAAAGGGATTAGCTGTATTTTCATAAAAACTTCGATTTTAAAATCACCAAATTACCCCTTTAAATTTTAGCAAAACCTAGTTTGAAAATTTTTCAAAATATGTCCGATTTACAAAAAAATTACTAAAATGCCTTTGGATTTCAAAATTACCATACTACCCCTGATTTTAATAAAATTTTTTGATTTTGCAAAATGTCCAAAAATCTTATCTTTACGAAATACCAAGACACCTTGATTTGGAAAATTTACCAAATTACCCCTAATTTACAAAATTACCAAAATGACCCCCGATTTCGAAAATTTTTGCCATACCCCTAATTTAAGAAAATTCACAAAAGTACCCTTGAGGTTTGAGAATTTCAAAGTGCCTTGATTTATTAAGATTTATAAATTGACCCCGGTTTATTACCAAAATACCCCTATGGGAAAAATGACGAAAATACCCCTAGGATAGGAATAAAACAAAGATGTTAGGGTAATGAATGTGTGTGGTAGATACTACTAAATGAATGTTTGAATGAATGTGCTCCTCTGAATTAGGATAGAAAACTTGAACGAAGACTTTGATTGATCGAAAGAACTGCTATTAAACTCCTTTCATAAAATTTCTTCGCGAATAATCAGTGGAACAAGGACTAATGCATAAAATTTCTTAATCGGATTAAAACGCGTGTAACACCCCTAACCCGTATCCGTCACCGGATTGGGGTTGAGAGGCATTACTACTCTAAACTCAATTACGAAATAAACTTCAATTGGATTCAAGCACAAGCAATGCAATCATTTCCATATTATAATGCACTACAACCGATTTAAAAATTAAAAAAAAATAAATGTATAATGAGTTTTATTACCCGTACTCAAACACACAATGTCTGAATCACATAACTTAAATATTCCTGACATATATATATAAATCATATCTCAACTTACGCCAAATTATAGCTTATATCGAGTATCAACCAACATTCATGTAACATAAACGGAGTTTTCATTTATAATACTATACTACAAATGCATATTAAAACAATTGAACCATTTCACCATTTAATAATCAATTACTCATATAACAACATATTAGTATACCCCTTGGCCGAATATACTATTGCACCTTTTATTTCAATTCGTAATTAAACCAACCGAGAAACATGTTCATTTCTTATCCATAATAATGACATTTGAATATCTATAACTATAAATCAACTATTCTTATAATTATATATATGTATATATATATATACTAGACCAGACAAAACATTTCACAAAATTTAATAGCCAATATCACTTACGGTATTGAAAGTGGTTAATATGAACAAATAACTTATTAACATAAATAAAGAATAAACCTACTTCTTTACCATTTATAAAACCATGCGCATGCAACAATTCTAAACATTTTAATATATAAAATAAAATAAATAATAAATAAGACACTTATATGTGTATATATATATAACGTTTCTTACTTACTAATTATATATACTATTTTACAAAACCACATTTGTACCTATTATAGACAAAAAGACCATGACCGTACATATATATATATAATCCATAATGAAATTCCCATTTTTAATTTATTAAGCCAAAGCCAAATTGAACAATTTAATAATCACAAAGATTATTATAATTAGCCTACCATTCCCTCAATTTAACAAGACTAGTCGAATTCCATAATTTCAAATTCACCGGATTTTAGTGCAGAATGCATGTACAGCCCATGAACCAAATCATGCATACAATACAACAATCATAATTTAACTATATCTATAATATTCATCTATACTATGGCCGTATATATATATTCAAACTAATATTCATCCATGCACATCATTTGACCATTTAAAGTAAGCCGAATATTTCTACTTCAACTAACATCAAATATAAGCCACATTCGCATGGCTAATATATATATATATACATAGACAAAAGTTATCATCTTAACAACATCACAGTCTTTTCTATACACGCCTTTAACCGAAAACCCAAAATAAAGAGTACCAAAAATAGATTGATAGTGTGGGCAACTTTCTTGACGATCCCTCTCGAGCCCGTAGCGTAACCAAAATCTAAAAAATAGAGAACATTTCACACAAATAAGCTTACTAGCTTAGTAAGTCCTAAACTCCTGATAATATAACAATTAAACATTTAAGCAATTTAAAACATTCAACTTATAGCATTTCACATAAACATTTAAGTATATTTATGTATACAAGGCCGAATACTAATAGTTCATTAAAACTCGAATTCAATGTAACATCCCCAAACCCGGCCCATTCACTACGACCGAATCTGGTTATGTTAGTGCGGAAAACGGTTGAAAAACTTTTTAACTTAGAAAAATTTAGAAAAAAAAAAAACTTGCTAACTTTTGGAAAATCCATGTTTATTTAAACTTATGAGTAAAACTTTGTTATTAAAATATACTCATTTTAAAAATATATACATACAAACCCAAATTGAATAAGTAGGTTGGAAAAATGAAATCATCCTTCACAAAGTATTTGATTTAAACAAACCATAATAAAAATAATAATAAAGTAATTCCTAAAATAAATGAAAAAAAAAAAAAAGGCCTTATTACATCAATATTTAATGAGATCAAATACTTAGTATAAATAAACTTAAAATATTTGAATTCCACTTTCTGCATTGGCCACCTTGTGTCCTCTCCGAACCCGATCCAACTACGCGTCACCTGAAATGGTTAATGAAAAGGGTGAGTCCACTGACTCAGTGCATAATCAAAACACATATTTCCATCCGTATGGGCTTGGCCCATACCCACACAAACCATCGGAACAAATCATGCAAGAATGCATCTCACCCCAACCCATTGTCCAACCGTGACACCAACCTTAGCGGACTCCGCCTAAGGCCGTGGGAAACTCCCCACCGATCACATAGTGATCCATAACATCTTACCTTGGCAAGCTCGCCGCTCAAGGCCGTGGTTGAGCCACCGATCAACCCAAGTGATCCAATATCGTAAACCGCCTCTACGGTGATGCACATAGCCATCAACCGCCGAGATGGGCACCGAGCCACACCTCCCTTGAGGTAGCACAAAGCTAACCATCAAGCGCTAATGTAGCCGGAGCTATCATTAGACCACGCACAACTTGTGTACTCTTCCTCCTTCATCGAATCAAGCCCAAATCCCATGTATGCATGCATAAGTTCAACATGTCGATTAACAAAAGAGTAAGCATCACATGTGGATTATCATATCATGTATATATCATAAATAACTCACCATTCAAGCCACTATAATCGGCCATCACATATCACGCATATAAAACACATTTAACAAACCAAAGACCAAGAAATAGTGCGTTGATTATGCACCTTAACACTTGTAGTTCTAAGCTTTCGATCCCTAAGCTATCGCTCAAAGAAACAACAGCTATCTGCCTATAGCTATCTCCTGTTGCTGGCCCACACCCCGGTGGCCAATCCCGAATCGCCGAAACAACCCTCTTCTTGAACTTCGAGATAGGGACCTTCCCTTGCCCTCCTTGGTAGTTTGTTGCCTCCATCAACACACTTAATCAAAGCAACGATTAAACCCCAAGTCATAAACTAAGCAACAACACTTACTAGAATGTTTTTACCTAAACCACTTACCGCTATAAATCCCAGATGACTCCCTCCAAAACTTCAGGGCTCCCCACTAATTCGGCTACCACAAGAGAGTAAGGTTCGGCTCAGGGACTTGTAACCAAAGTGAAGAGAATGTGAGGATGAATGATTCGGCATGGCTCTTAGATGGTGTTGGGATATTCGGCAATGGTAGTTTTCTATGGATGATTACGGTTTAAGCAAGGTTTAAAAGAAAAAAAGGTGAGAAGGGAGAGGGATATAGGTTCATAAAAGGTTAAGCCCTCTACTACTTTTGGCTACAAGGAATTAGGACGGAAAAGGGGTTTGCTTGGACTAACTTTCGGCAATGAACAAGGGAAAATAAATAAAACAAAGGGAAGAACTTTTTGGTAAGGGAGAAAGCAAATGGTGAATGAAAATGAGCACCACCCCCCTCCCTTTATATAGCATTCGGCCAAGCTCCAACCTCCCACAAAAATCCCTCAAATCTCTCCTAAAATACCTCCATTCCATCCATTCAAAAAGCTTTGAAAAAGTCAAACCTATCTAGCTAAATTCAAAAAAAAGATGACCAAGTCTTTCTCCACTTTTCAAGCCTCTAAAAGCGACCCAACTCTTCTCCTCTTTGACGCAAAAACAAGGCCCCAATTGCTGCTCTTGCGAATCGAACCTGAGCCCCTTCTCCTTGCAAATGGCGTCACTTCTCCATGCTCTAAGTGGCGCCTCCTTGCCACTCTGCCAAGCTACTCTTAGTGCTAAAATTCCACCAAAAATTCTCTTAAGGCCCCCTCTGTCCAAGCTCCCCTTTTAACCCCTAAATCTAAAAATTTTCCAAAACGTTCCACTACTACCTAGGGTTCTCCGGACCCCTAAAACTTACCCAACCACACCCTAGAGTGTGCCAACACCCGAGCTAAGTACCAAACGCCTAACCCCTAGAACCAGGGTGTTACAATTCTACCCTCCTTAAAATAATTTCGTCCCCGAAATTACTTGTCTAAACTAACAGTCCTCAATTCCTCCCACTACGCTATGGCTGCGCACTCTGATCTTAAAGAGCTAACATACTTTACGAGCAACAAAACAAACAGTCACCAAAACTGCCTCTACCACGTCCACAAGTACTGCGACCACGCCCCCTAGAACTCATATCTAGCGCCTCGATTCAGTCTGTTTAGAAAGTTTTATGCATTAGAAATTATTGTTTCACTGTTTTATCCACGAGCAATTTTATGAAAAGAAGTTTCCGAGAGTAGTTCTTTCAAGCAATCAAAGTTTCCTTCCCTACACAGGGGTAATTTCGTCATTTTTCCTAAAGAGGGGTATTTTGGTAATAACTCTGGGTCAATTTTTGAAAATAGTTTTCCAACTTAAAGATATTTCAAAATTCACAAAATCTCAGGGTCTTCTTGAAAATTTTGTTCAAACCGGAGGTATCGCAAAAAAAAAATTTTCAGAAATCAGGGTTATTTTTGTAATTTTTTTTTTTGAAATCATGGGCATTTTGTAATTTTGCCACTAGGGCATTTTGGTAATTTTGGTAAATCGAGAAAACATCTTTCAAAATCAGATTTAAAGTTTTACAAACCAAAGGGGTAAAGTTGAAAATTTTAAACGAAGGATTTTAAAACAATCAGGCCAAATCCCTTTCGGGTTTTAATAATTGGTTTTGCCTATGAACAAGCCCTTTTGGTTAAGGTGAACCGAAGCTACGCACTGGTAGGATTCTGCTAAGAGGAGGTGAGTCACGAGGATCGCTAAGTACCAAGCTCTTCCGGGATCCTATCCTAGACATGCGCACACTAAGGTTACCACACCTTAACTCCTCGCGACTTACTTCACAGTGTTTTGTTTAAGAGTTTTAAGTGTTATGCATATGTTTGAGTAGACTAATCCTAAGGTCCAATAGCCCTAAAACTAATCTACGAGCCCAAATAAACCTATAATAATACACATAAACAAAACACTTCAAAAGTTCAAGTACTTACTCAGCGGACTCGGGCCGAGACACAAAGCCATGCCGAATAACTCAAAAACCTTTTTATAAAAGCCCACATTCCAAAAACCCATTTTGAAAATCAAGCTGCCCAAAACCCTCAAAGCCGAGTTTTTGAACCGGCTCGATACCAAATCAGAACATCCTAAACCCGGCCCATTCACTACGACCGAATCGGTTTATGTTAGTGCGGAAAAATTGATTGAAAAACTTTTTAACTTAGAAAAATTTAGAAAAAAAACTTGCTAACTTTTGGAAAATCCATGTTTATTTAAACTTATGAGTAAAACTTTGTTATTAAAATATACTCATTTTAAAAATATATACATACAAACCCAAATTGAATAAGTAGGTTGGAAAAATGAAATCATCCTTCACAAAGTATTTGATTTAAACAAACCATAATAAAAATAATAATAAAGTAATTCCTAAAATAAATGAAAAAAAAACCAAAAGGCCTTATTACATCAATATTTAACAGATCAAATACTTAGTATAAATAAACTTAAAATATTTGAATTCCTCTTTCTGCATTGGCCACCTTGTGTCCTCTCCGAACCCGATCCAACTACGCGTCACCTGAAATGGTTAATGAAAAGGGTGAGTCCACTGACTCAGTGCATAATCAAAACACATATTTCCATCCGTATGGGCTTGGCCCATACCCACACAGCCATCGGAACAAATCATGCAAGAATTCATCTCAGCCCAACCCATTGTCCAACCGTGACACCAACCTTAGCAGACTCCCCGCCTAAGGCCTTGGGAAACTCCCCACCGATCACATAGTGATCCATAACATCTTACCTTGGCAAGCTCATTGCTCAAGGCCGTGGTGAGCCACCGATCAACCCAAGTGATCCAATATCGTAAACCGCCTACGGTGATGCACATAGCCATCAACCGCCGAGATGGGCACCGAGCCACACCTCCTTGAGGTAGCACAAAGCTAACCATCAAGCGCTAATGTAGCCGAGCTATCATTAGACCACGTGCACAACTTGTGTACTCTTCCTCCTTCATCGAATCAAGCCCAAATCCCATGTATGCATGCATAAGTTCAACATGTCGATTAACAAAAGAGTAAGCATCACATGTGGATTATCATATCATGTATATATCATAAATAACTCACCATTCAAGCCACTATAATCGCCATCACATATCACGCATATGTAAACACATTTAACAAACCAAAGATCAAGAAATAGTGCGTTGATTACGCACCTTAACACTTGTAGTTCTAAGCTTTCGATCCCTAAGCTATCGCTCAAAGAAACAACACTATTATCCGCCTATAGCTATCTCCTGTTCGTTGTCGCCCACACCACAGTGGCCAATCCCGAATCGCCAAACAACCCTCTTCTTGAACTTCGGATAGGGACCTTCCCTTGCCCTCCTTGACCGGTTGTTGCCTCCATCAACACACTTAATCAAAGCAACGATTAAACCCCAAGTCATAAACTAAGCAACAACACTTACTAGAATGTTTTTACCTAAACCACTTACCGCTATAAATCCCAGATGACTCCCTCCAAAACAAGAGAGTAAGGTTCGGCTCAGGGACTTGTAACCAAAGTGAAGAGAATGTGAGGATGAATGATTCGGCAAGGCTCTTAGATGGTGTTAGGATATTCGGCAATGGTAGTTTTCTATGGATGATTACGGTTTAAGCAAGGTTTAAAAGAAAAAAGGTGAGAAGGAGAGGGATATAGGTTCATAAAAGGTTAAGCCCTCTGCTACTTTCTACTACAAGTAATTAGGACGGAAAAGGGGTTTGCTTGGACTAACTTTCGGCAATGAACAAGGGAAAATAAATAAAACAAAGGGAAGAACATTTTGGTAAGGGAGAAAGCAAATGGTGAATGAAAATGAGCACCACCCCCTCCCTTTATATAGCATTCAGCCAAGCTCCAACCTCCCACAAAAATCCCTCAAATCTCTCCTAAAATACCTCCTTCCATCCATTCAAAAGCTTTGAAAAAAGTCAAACCTATCTAGCTAAATTCAAAAAAAAGATGACCAAGTCTTTCTCCACTTTTCAAGCCTCTAAAAGCCACCCAACTCTTCTCCTCTTTGACGCAAAAACAAGGCCCCAATTGCTGCTCTTGCGAATCGAACCTGAGCCCCTTCTCCTTGCAAATGGCGTCACTTCTCCATGCTCTAAGTGGCGCCTCCTTGCCACTCTGCCAAGCTACTCTTAGTGCTAAAATTCCACCAAAAATTCTCTTAAGGCCCCTCTGTCCAAGCTCCCTTTAACCCCTAAATCTAAAAATTTTCCAAAACGTTCCACTACTACCTAGGGTTCTCCGGACCCCTAAAACTTACCCAACCACACCCTAGAGTGTGCCAACACCCGAGCTAAGTACCAAACGCCTAACCCCTAGAACCAGGGTGTTACATTCAATCTTATAATACTCATACACATCAATATTAGCCTCAAACATATATAACACAATTCTCATATTATTAACTCGACTCAAGTAATATTAAACATAACATACCTTACATGCTTACCTGAGCCGTTAGCTAGATACATTAATTATGGTTTGCCTTGAATAATATTTGGTTTCTCCTTTATAAAACACATCACCGGCATCAAGCCTGCTAGGCGATAAAGCCCGATAAGTAATACCGGCATGAGGCCTGCTAGGCTCAGAGCCCGAAAGTAGTCACTGGCACTAGGCCTGCTAGGCTTAAAGCCTAAATTAAATCACCGGCACTAGGCCTGCTAGGCTTAAAGCCCGAAACACATCAATGTGATAAATCATTCCACACACATTTCATAACTATATTACATGTCCAATTTAACTAAACTTATTCACATTAAACAATTAAAAACATTATGCCATTTTACAATCCCACAATTCGCATCAAGACACTTATTCATATCACATTGTCAATTTATGCAATTTATCTAATATACTTATATACATTCGGCTAGGACATAAATAGGTACTAAAATGTATCAAACATTTTCATATAATAGGTTCATAAATAATTCTCCAATATATTATAGCTTAAGGACTTACCTCGGTTGTCGATAGACCGTGTAAATCGGCTATTCGAGAACCTTTGTCTTTCCCCGATCCAATTCCGTTTTTCTTTGTTCTTGATCTAAACACATTAAAATTTAACCCATTCAAGCACATTTCATCTCAATTTGATCCAAAAACACTTAAATAAACAATTTACCATTTTGCCCCTAATGTTTCTCATTTTTACAATTTTGTCCTATTTTCACAAAACACAAAATATGCAAAATCTTCCAACACCATAGCTAGGCTGAATCTTCTACATGGCCATATGAATCCTTGCATTTCATTTATTTTGCATTTTAACCCCTCACAAATTTATTTTCTTAGTTTAGTCCTATTTACTCCAAATCACCAAAAATTTCAATATAAAACTTATAAATCTTTAACATATATTTAATCTAAAACCATCAAATATCAAAACCATTCAAGCATGTTAATGGTCGAATCCTATATAAATAATATTTCCAAAAATTTAGGCATGGGTCGGGTAATATACGAAGCAACGATCTCAAAAACGTAAAAATTATCAAAAACTAAAAACCGACCATACCTTAATCAAGCTCCCTAACTTGCCGAAACTCAAAGCTCTAACAATGGTGTTTTCTCTTCTTACATTCGGCTATGAGAGAATGAAGGTGATGGTGGCTTTATTTTATGTTTTATTTAACATATATTAACATTATTATAATATACTAACATAACCTTATAATAAAAATTAAACTAACATATATTTTGTAGTTGGCGTGGCCCATTGCCGTTCTTTATTATAGTTTATGGGCTAATTGCCCTTTTAGGACATCCACTTAAAAAGCCACACTCAAATTAGTACCTTTCACTTTAGCATGCAACTTTTACGCTTTTCTCAATTAAATCCTTTTTATCAAATTAAGCAATTAAACTATAAAATTTTTCTACGATATTATCACACACATTAATTCACATATAATAAACACAAAATATAATATTAAAATATTTCTCGAGCTCAGATTCGCGGTCCCGAAACCACCGTTCTGATTAGGGTTGAAATTGGTCTGTTACAACGCGAACGTAAACATGAGCTCTAAGGGACGTGGTCGTAATGTGCGTGGACGCGGTCGAGGCCGAATGACCGTGTCGAAACCCGTTAGGTCAGGTCAAGGATCTGAGAATGAAGGACCACCACCACCACCACCACCGTTGTTGGTCTTTGAGCAAGAAGATCGGGACGGGAGATGATCTTTGTATCGCAGTCGCGTCTTTGCGAGTTCTTGAAATGGTGGCTGGTGCTTGAGGAAATATAGGAGCTCGAAAATCTGTACCCGAGTGACTCCGAGCCAATGGAGCTGAGGTGTTCCATGGCGTATCTGGGGTGGCACCCAGTACAGCTGAGTATTGGCTGGAGGCAACGGAACGAATTATGGATGAGCTAGATTTGACCCCCTGAGGAGAAGCTGAAAGGATTGGTGGCGCTGCTACTTGATGAAGCATATCAGTGGTGGCTCACAGTTCGGGATGGTGCCACAGCTGAGGATTTGACTTGGGAGTATGTTAAGGCAGCATATCAGAAGAAGTATGTCGGCACGCATTATACTGATGAGCAGAGGAAGGCATTTCTGGGGCTGGTTCAAGGGAATAAGTCCGTAGCAGCATACGAGGCTAAATTCTTAAGGCTGAGCCGTTATGCTAAAGGGATAGTGGCTACTGAACATGAGCGATGTGTCCGGTTTGAGGATGGACGAGGGATGATCTAGGGTTATTGATAGCTCCACAGCAAGAGAGGGAGTTCGCAGTGTTGGTTGAGATGGCTAAGGTAGCCGAGGGAATTAAGGACTCTGTAAGGCAGGAAGGACACTGATCAGAATAGGCAGAAAAGAGGATTTGGATCATCTGGATCATCAGGAAATGTACAAAAGAGGCCTAGAGCTGATGGGCCGCGAGGTCAACAAGCTGGTTCAGGAGGGCAGTATCGTACATGTAATCAATATGGGAAGATGCATCTAGGAGAGTGTTGGAAGAAGACGAGAGGATGTTTTAAGTGTGGGTCCAAGGATCATATGATTAAGGACAGTCCTATGAAACCAGATGGCAATCGACCAGCAAGAAATGTAATGTTAATCAGCCGGTAGAGAGCGCACGATAGCCTCAGCGAGGTCGTGGCCCGAATAACAGAGGAAATGGTGTTGGCAGAGGACGTGGAACAACTGGCAGAGGTATTGGGAATACAGAGGCAAGATAGCCGGGTCTGGTTTATGCGGTTCGTCGGAGGGAGGATGGAGACGCGCCGGACGTCATAACCGGTACATTCCTTGCATTCGGTAAATCTTATATTGCTCTGATTGATGTGGGCTTGACCCATTCCTATATTGCATGTAGTGTAGTGGAAACACTAGGCATAGCCTCTGAACTGTCTAATAGGGAGATGACTGTAGTAAGCCCATTAGGCCAAACTGTAGTGGCGAATAAGATCTTTCAGAGTGTGCCTCTCGAGATTCAAGGAATGGTATTTTCTGCCGACTTAATGGAACTACCCTTCGGATAATTCGATCTTATACTTGGTATGGACTGGCTAGTGGAACATAAGGCTATGTTGGACTGTGCAGCTAAGTGAATTGAGTTAGGGATTAAAGGCCAGAGGATGAAGTGATAGTTATGATCGGAGAAAGAAGAAACTATTTGTCTAACGTAGTTTCAGCGTTGTTGAAGGCGATATGATGGTTCTAAGGGTTGCAAGGCATTTTTAGCCTTTGTAAGTGCGTTGGATGGAAAAGAAGGGGGAGTTAGTGGAGTTAGAACTGTAAGGGATTTTGAAGATGTGTTTCCAGAGGAATTACCCGGAATACCCCTAGATAGGGAGGTGGAGTTCGGAATTGATTTGTTGCCGAGAACAGCTCCTGTGTCAATTGCCCCATACAGAATGGCACCAAAGGAGTTGGTGGAGCTCAAGGCTCAAATCTAAGAGTTGCTTGATCGTGGGTTTATCCGACCCAGTGTGTCTCCGTGGGGAGCACCAGTCTTGTTTGTGAAGAAGAAGGACGGAACTATGCGTATGTGCATAGACTATCGTCAGTTGAATAAGCTGACCATCAAGAACAAGTATCCTTTGCCAAGGATAGACGACTTGTTCGATCAGCTTAAGGGGGCAGCAGTATTCTCCAAGATAGATCTACGGTCGGGATATCATCAATTGAAGGTGAACGAAGCAGATATTCATAAGACAGCTTTCTGAACAAGATACGGCCATTACGAGTTTTTGGTAATGCCGTTCGGGTTTACGAATGCCCCAGCCACGTTCATGGATATGATGAACTGGGTCTTTCAACCCTACTTGGATAGGTTCGTCGTTGTGTTCATCGACAACATCCTAGTGTACTCCAAGTCTGAAGAGGAACATGATGAGCATCTTCGGATTGTGTTGCAAGTGCTAAGGGAGAAGAAGCTCTATGCTAAATTCAGTAAGTGTGAATTTTGGCTGAAGGAAGTTACATTCTTAGGGCATGTGGTATCCGCAGAAGGAATAAGGATGGATCCTAGGAAGATCGAGGCAGTGCTAGATTGGAAACCACCTAAGTCTGTGGCTAAGGTTCGAAGTTTCTTGGGATTGGCAGGCTACTACAGAAGGTTTGTGGAAGGGTTCTCGTCAATAGCCACACCTTTGACGAAGTTGTTAAGGAAGGAGGTACCTTTTGTATAGACCAATAAGCAACAAGAGAGCTTTGAGCAGCTTAAGAGGGTTTTGACTGAAGCACCGGTATTAATTCAGCCTGAGGTAGGGAAAGATTTTGTGGTGTACTGTGATGCTTCTCATACAGGATTAGGATGTGTATTAATGCAAGACGGGAAAGTGGTCACTTATGCGTCTCGACAGTTAAGGCCTCATGAGGTTAACTACCCGACTCATGACTTGGAATTGGCGGCAGTGGTCTTTGCTCTTAAGGTATGGAGGCATTATCGTTATGGAGAAAAGTCGGTGATCTACACAGACCACAAGAGCCTTAAGTATCTGTTGACTCAGAAGGAGTTGAACTTGATACAGCGAAGGTGGGTGGAGTTGTTAAAGGATTATGACTGTTCTATAGAGTACCACCCGGGCAAGGCGAATGTGGTAGCAGATGCCTTAAGTCAGAAAGTGGTGGCGGATCTGAGGGCGATGTTTGCACATCTGAGTTTGTATGACGATTGAAGCCTGTTGGCAGAGTTACAAGTCAAGCCGACATGGCTGAATGAGGTAAAAGAGGGTCAGTTGGCTGATAAGGATCTAAGTGCTAAGATGCGGCAAGTTCAGAATGGTGGTTTAGAGGATTACAGTATGTCCAGTGATGAAGTATTGTGTTTCAGGGGAAAGGTTTGTATGCCGCAGAATGAGGAACTTGGGCAGAAGATTCTTCGGGAAGTGCATAGTAGCCCTTATGCTATGCATCTCGGAGGTACCAAGTTGTATAGAGATTTAAGGGAACAGTTTTGGTGGCCTGGTCTTAAGAGGGAAGTTACCAAATTTATCTGCAAGCGTTTGACGTGTCAGCAAGTTAAGGCTGAACATCAGGTTCTGTCAGGGTTACTTCAGCCAATCAAGATTCCGCAGTGGAAGTGGGAGAGAATCACCATGGACTTCGTTAGTGGGCTTCCCCTTACGCCAACTAAGAAGGACTAGGTATGGGTGATAGTGGATCGGTTGACAAAGTCCGCGCATTTCATTCCAGTACGGGTTGATTGTTTTTTGCAGAAGTTGGCGAAGTTATATGTGGCAGAGATTGTAAGGTTGCATGGAGTGCCGATGTCAATCATTTCGGATAGGGATCCAAGGTTTACGTCTCGAATTTGGAAGGCATTACATCAGGCTATGGGCACTAAGCTAGATTTCACTACGGCTTTTCATCCACGATCGGCGAGTGCAATCGAACGTAATCCAAGTGTTAGAGGATATGCTGAGGGGATGTATGATAGACTTCAGAGGAAGTTGGGAGGAATATTTGCCTTTAGCGGAATTTGCGTACAATAATAGCTATCAGGCCAGTATTCGGATGGCGTCGTATGAAGTGTTGTATGGACGGAAGTGTCGCACTCCGTCATGTTGGACTGGATTAGGGGAACGTCGAGTTTTGGGTCCAGAGATTGTGGCAGAGTCTGAGGAAAAGGTTGAGGTAATTCGAGCACGGTTGAAGGAAGCATCTGATAGGCAAAAGTCGTATGCGGATCTGAAACGGAAGGAGATAGAATTTGCTGTGGGAGATCAAGTGTTTCTTAAGGTTTCGCCATAGAAGAAAGTGATGAGGTTTGGTCGCAAAGGGAAGTTAAGTCCAAGGTTTATAGGACCTTATCGGGTATTGAAGCGAGTTGAACCAGTGGCATACTGGTTAGAGTTGCCTTCGGAATTGAAGTAGATGCACGGCGTATTTCATGTTTCTATGCTATGTCGTTATTGATCGGACCCATCTCATGTGGTTCCGGTTGAAGAGGTGGAGCTAAGGCCAGATTTGTCTTACGAGGAAGAGCCGATTCAGATCTTAGAGCGAGATGTGAGATGCTACGAAGGAAATCGGTTCCCCTAGTCAAGGTGCTGTGGCGCAATCATGGATCGGAGGAAGCTTCGTGGGAGCCAGAAGAGGCAATGCAACAGCAATACCCTCATTTATTTTAGCCAGGTAATTTCGAGGTCGAAATTATTTTAAGGGGGGTAGAGCTGTAATATCCTAAAATTGGGCTTGTGCATTTTTGCTTAATTATATGAAATAGCATGCCTTGTGTGTTATAATGTGTTTTATGTATTTTTTTGAACCCTAGAGTGTAGTGAATGCCGTAGAAATTATTCGATTTTAAAGTTTTAAAAGAGGAAGTTAAGCAGGGTGGCCTTAAGAGAATTAGTAGGGAGAATATGACACACAAACGGGCTTGGAAAAGTGGCTTGGAGGCGCCACTTAAGGCCTCTGGAAATGACGCCACAAGGAGTGTCAGAGGGGCTTGTGTTCGAGTCGCTAGGGAAGCAAATGGAGTTTTTATTTTGCTGCAGGAGTGAGCAGTAGTGGACGGCACCAAGGCACTTAAGGAAGAGTTTAATTCTCTCTAAAATTCGGCTAGATAAGAGGGATAATTGTTGGATTAATTTGATTAATTTTTAAATGAGGTGATAAAGAGGAAAGCTAGGGATATGGTAGTGTTGGCCGAATAGGGGACTCTAGGCTTAGTAATTTCGGCAGGAAGGGGAAAACAAGGGCATTATTCTTGTCTCTTTGAAGCCTCTGCCGAATTCTCTCTGCAACTATTCTCTTTTTCTTTCAATTCTCTCAATTCCTTCTTTCTTTTCCCCTCTAGCCGATTCATATTTGAGCCTCCCTAATTTTTCTTTCTCATCTCTTCCTCATCATCACTACTGTTAAGGGAGAAGCTGAATCTCCCTAGTGTTCTGCAAAATCGAAATCTCTGTGGCTAAGCTAGAGTGACTTCAACTACAACATTAAGGGTAAGATCCACTGTTATTCGATCTCCAATCTTTTTCTTTCTTTTAGCCGAAAGTTAAGGACTAATCCCATTAATTTTCGTGTTGCCGAAATTTGGAAGGATCTTTCGGGATTTCTAGTATAGCCGACTTCTAGGTGAGGTCTTCGGGATTTGAAGATTCAAGGTAAGTCATGTGTATATTCGGTCAAGGGCCATCTATTGAGATTAAATGTTAGAATTTAATCTAACATAGTACCTGTAGGGATTTCGACAGGTACCAAGAGTAACTAGCGATTACGGGTTTTGGATTCACAAGGTAAGTGAAGGTACATATTCAGCCATATTGGTTACTATGTTAGCCGAATCTAACTATGGATATTCGGGATAGTCGATGTTGATGGTATACAAGGATTTCGGGATTTTTAATCGCAAGGTAAGCACTTATGTACAATCGCCAAGGCCCTATTTTAGTGCTTAGATCTATTTCTTACATGTTCAAAAGCCGAAAACTAATCAGTTAGAAGTGATCTAGGGTGGGCCGATTGCAAGGAAGAGGTATCGTGGAATTTCGGGATTTGACTAGCAGTCAAATCGGCAGCAAGGTAAGAAGTGGGTTGCGTTAATTCTTCGAGATTTGGCTATTTAGCCGAATAGCTCTCTGCTAGCATGTTTAGGGTGGCCGAATGTTGGAACTAAAGTCTAGAGCGGTAGATCGAGATTCTTCAGGATTTCAGTAAAAGCGTTAAGTGAACCAGGTGTGTACCCCACACTATTTCTCGATAGATTTATGGTTATGCTTTCTTAAATATGTTAATAAGAATGTGAAAAATATGGCTAAGGTACCATGCAATGGTACAAAGTACTCAGGTACGTTTTCCTACTCCTACTAGGATTATAATGAGATCTATCATGGCACATATGTGAAACTATAAGAATGTGAAATAGGAATGTGACATATGCATATTTGTATGACATGGGGCATATGGGTTATATGAAAGGGGAAGTGAATGTGGTGTTTTTATATCACAATATCTGAATGTGGTGACTTCGGTCACATTATCTGAATGTGGTGACTCACGTTACAAATATTTTATCTGGTGGCTATGCCACGAATTTTATAAGGGCGATGAGCATGTCGACTACAGCGGATGGAGGGTTGACTTAGTAGTCCCCACGGTGTACGGATTGGTATGGGTGATGTGTAGCGAGGTCGTGGCCCGAATAACAGAGGAAATGGTGTTGGCAGAGGACGTGGAACAACTGGCAGAGGTATTGGGAATACAGAGGCAAGATAGCCGGGTCTGGTTTATGCGGTTCATCGGAGGGAGGATGGAGACGCGCCGGACGTCATAACCGGTACATTCCTTGCATTCGGTAAATCTTATATTGCTCTGATTGATGTGGGCTTGACCCATTCCTATATTGCATGTAGTGTAGTGGAAACACTAGGCATAGCCTCTGAACTGTCTAATAGGGAGATGACTGTAGTAAGCCCGTTAGGCCAAACTGTAGTGGCGAATAAGATCTTTCAGAGTGTGCCTCTCGAGATTCAAGGAATGGTATTTTCTGCCGACTTAATGGAACTACCCTTCGGATAATTCGATCTTATACTTGGTATGGACTGGCTAGTGGAACATAAGGCTATGTTGGACTGTGCAGCTAAGTGAATCGAGTTAGGGATTAAAGGCCAGAGGATGAAGTGATAGTTATGATCGGAGAAAGAAGAAACTATTTGTCTAACGTAGTTTCGGCGTTGAAGGCTGATATGATGGTTCGGAAGGGTTGCAAGGCATTTTTAGCCTTTGTAAGTGCGTTGGATGGAAAAGAAGGGGGAGTTAGTGGAGTTAGAACTGTAAGGGATTTTGAAGATGTGTTTCCAGAGGAATTACCCGGAATACCCCCAGATAGGGAGGTGGAGTTCGGAATTGATTTGTTGCCGAGAACAGCTCCTGTGTCAATTGCCCCATACAGAATGGCACCAAAGGAGTTGGTGGAGCTCAAGGCTCAAATCTAAGAGTTGCTTGATCGTGGGTTTATCCGACCCAGTGTGTCTCCGTGGGGAGCACCAGTCTTGTTTGTGAAGAAGAAGGACGGAACTATGCGTATGTGCATAGACTATCGTCAGTTGAATAAGCTGACCATCAAGAACAAGTATCCTTTGCCAAGGATAGACGACTTGTTCGATCAGCTTAAGGGGGCAGCAGTATTCTCCAAGATAGATCTACGGTCGGGATATCATCAATTGAAGGTGAACGAAGCAGATATTCATAAGA
Source organism: Gossypium bickii (assembly GCA_025503065.1). NCBI lineage: Eukaryota > Viridiplantae > Streptophyta > Magnoliopsida > Malvales > Malvaceae > Gossypium > Gossypium bickii. The sequence continues at coordinate 23,636,711 of CP106714.1, read as the reverse complement.
CAGCTTTCTGAACAAGATACGGCCATTACGAGTTTTTGGTAATGCCGTTCGGGTTTACGAATGCCCCAGCCACGTTCATGGATATGATGAACTGGGTCTTTCAACCCTACTTGGATAGGTTCGTCGTTGTGTTCATCGACAACATCCTAGTGTACTCCAAGTCTGAGGAGGAACATGATGAGCATCTTCGGATTGTGTTGCAAGTGCTAAGGGAGAAGAAGCTCTATGCTAAATTCAGTAAGTGTGAATTTTGGCTGAAGGAAGTTACATTCTTAGGGCATGTGGTATCCGCAGAAGGAATAAGGATGGATCCTAGGAAGATCGAGGCAGTGCTAGATTGGAAACCACCTAAGTCTGTGGCTAAGGTTCGAAGTTTCTTGGGATTGGCAGGCTACTACAGAAGGTTTGTGGAAGGGTTCTCGTCAATAGCCACACCTTTGACGAAGTTGTTAAGGAAGGAGGTACCTTTTGTATAGACCAATAAGCAACAAGAGAGCTTTGAGCAGCTTAAGAGGTTTTGACCAAGCACCCAGTATTAATTCAACTGAGGTAGGGAAAGATTTTGTGGTGTACTGTGATGCTTCTCATACAGGATTAGGATGTGTATTAATGCAAGACGGGAAAGTGGTCACTTATGCGTCTCGACAGTTAAGGCCTCATGAGGTTAACTACCCGACTCATGACTTGGAATTGGCGGCAGTGGTCTTTGCTCTTAAGGTATGGAGGCATTATCGTTATGGAGAAAAGTCGGTGATCTACACAGACCACAAGAGCCTTAAGTATCTGTTGACTCAGAAGGAGTTGAACTTGATACAAATGAAGGTGGGTGGAGTTGTTAAAGGATTATGATCGTTTATATAGAGTACCACCCGGCACAAGGCGAATGTGGTAGCGATGCCTTAAGTCGAAAGTGGTGGCGGATCGAGAGCGATGTTTGCACATCCGAGTTTGTATGACGATTGAAGCTTTGTTAGCGAGTTACAAGTCAAGCCGACATGGTGAATGAGGTAAAAGAGGTCGATTGGTGATAAGGATCTAAGTGCTAAGATGCGGCAAGTTCGAAATGGTGGTTTAGAGGATTACAGATGTCCAAAGTGATGAAGTATTGTGTTTCAGGGGAAAGGTTTGTATGCCGCAGAATGAGGAACTTGGGCAGAAGATTCTTCGGGAAGTGCATAGTAGCCCTTATGCTATGCATCTCGGAGGTACCAAGTTGTATAGAGATTTAAGGGAACAGTTTTGGTGGCCTGGTCTTAAGAGGGAAGTTACCAAATTTATCTGCAAGCGTTTGACGTGTCAGCAAGTTAAGGCTGAACATCAGGTTCTGTCAGGGTTACTTCAGCCAATCAAGATTCCGCAGTGGAAGTGGGAGAGAATCACCATGGACTTCGTTAGTGGGCTTCCCCTTACGCCAACTAAGAAGGACTAGGTATGGGTGATAGTGGATCGGTTGACAAAGTCCGCGCATTTCATTCCAGTACGGGTTGATTGTTTTTTGCAGAAGTTGGCGAAGTTATATGTGGCAGAGATTGTAAGGTTGCATGGAGTGCCGATGTCAATCATTTCGGATAGGGATCCAAGGTTTACGTCTCGAATTTGGAAGGCATTACATCAGGCTATGGGCACTAAGCTAGATTTCACTACGGCTTTTCATCCACAGTCTGACAGGCAATCTGAACGGGTAATCCAAGTGTTAGAGGATATGCTGAGGGGATGTATGATAGACTTCAGAGGAAGTTGGGAGGAATATTTGCCTTTAGCGGAATTTGCGTACAATAATAGCTATCAGGCCAGTATTCGGATGGCGTCGTATGAAGTGTTGTATGGACGGAAGTGTCGCACTCCGTCATGTTGGACTGGATTAGGGGAACGTCGAGTTTTGGGTCCAGAGATTGTGGCAGAGTCTGAGGAAAAGGTTGAGGTAATTCGAGCACGGTTGAAGGAAGCATCTGATAGGCAAAAGTCGTATGCGGATCTGAAACGGAAGGAGATAGAATTTGCTGTGGGAGATCAAGTGTTTCTTAAGGTTTCGCCATAGAAGAAAGTGATGAGGTTTGGTCGCAAAGGGAAGTTAAGTCCAAGGTTTATAGGACCTTATCGGGTATTGAAGCGAGTTGAACCAGTGGCATACTGGTTAGAGTTGCCTTCGGAATTGAAGTAGATGCACGACGTATTTCATGTTTCTATGCTATGTCGTTATTGATCGGACCCATCTCATGTGGTTCCGGTTGAAGAGGTGGAGCTAAGGCCAGATTTGTCTTACGAGGAAGAGCCGATTCAGATCTTAGAGCGAGATGTGAGATGCTACGAAGGAAATCGGTTCCCCTAGTCAAGGTGCTGTGGCGCAATCATGGATCGGAGGAAGCTTCGTGGGAGCAGAGAAGAGGCAATGCAACAACGAATACCCTCATTTATTTTAGCCAGGTAATTTCGAGGTCGAAATTATTTTAAGGGGGGTAGAGCTGTAATATCCTAAAATTGGGCTTGTGCATTTTTGCTTAATTATATGAAATAGCATGCCTTGTGTGTTATAATGTGTTTTATGTATTTTGTTGAACCCTAGAGTGTAGTGAATGCCGTAGAAATTATTCGATTTTAAAGTTTTAAAAGAGGAAGTTAAGCGGTGGTGGCCTTAAGAGAATTAGTAGGAGAATATGACACACAAACGGGCTTGGAAAAGTGGCTTGGAGGCGCCACTTAAGGCCTCTGGAAATGACGCCACAAGGAGTGTCGAGAGGGCTTGTGTTCGAGTCGCTAGGGAAGCAAATGGAGTTTTTATTTTGTCTGCAGGAGTGAGCGATGAGTGGACGGCACCAAGGCACTTAAGGAAGAGTTTAATTCTCTCTAAAATTCGGCTAGATAAGAGGGATAATTGTTGGATTAATTTGATTAATTTTTAAATGAGGTGATAAAGAGGAAAACTAGGGATATGGTAGTGTTGGCCGAATAGGGGACTCTAGGCTTAGTAATTTCAGCGGAAAGGGAAAACAAGGGCATTATTCTTGTCTCTTTGAAGCCTCTGCGAAATCTCTCTGCAACTATTCTCTTTTTCTTTCAATTCTCTCAATTCCTTCTTTCTTTTCCCCTCTAGCCGATTCATATTTGAGCCTCCCTAATTTTTCTTTCTCATCTCTTCCTCATCATCACTATCATTATGGAGAAAAGTGAATCTCCCTAGTGTTCTCGCAAAATCGAAATCTCGTGGCTAAGCTAGAGTGACTTCAACTACAACATTAAGGGTAAGATCCACTTTGTTATTCGATCTCCAATCTTTTTCTTTCTTTTAGCCAAAAGTTAAGGACTAATCCCATTAATTTTAGTGTGTTGCCAAATTTGGAAGGATCTTTCGGGATTTCTAGTATAGCCGACTTCTAGGTGAGGTCTTCGGGATTTGAAGATTCAAGGTAAGTCATGTGTATATTCGGTCAAGGGCCATCTATTGAGATTAAATGTTAGAATTTAATCTAACATAGTACCTGTAGGGATTTCGACAGGTACCAAGAGTAACTAGCGATTACGGGTTTTGGATTCACAAGGTAAGTGAAGGTACATATTCAGCCATATTGGTTACTATGTTAGCCGAATCTAACTATGGATATTCAGGGATAGTCGACAGTGGTATACAAGGATTTCGGGATTTTTAATCGCAAGGTAAGCACTTATGTACAATCGGCCAAGGCCCTATTTTAGTGCTTAGATCTATTTCTTACATGTTCAAAAGCCGAAAACTAATCTGTTAAGTGATCTAGGGTGGGCCGATTGCAAGGAAGAGGTATCGTGGAATTTCGGGATTTGACTAGCAACAAATCGTGCAAAAGGTAAGAAGTGGGTTGCGTTAATTCTTCGAGATTTGGCTATTTAGCCGAATAGCTCTCTGCTAGCATGTTTAGGGTGGCCGAATGTTGGAACTAAAGTCTAGAGCGGTAGATCGAGATTCTTCAGGATTTCAGTAAAAGCGTTAAGTGAACCAGGTGTGTACCCCACACTATTTCTCGATAGATTTATGGTTATGCTTTCTTAAATATGTTAATAAGAATGTGAAAAATATGGCTAAGGTACCATGCAATGGTACAAAGTACTCAGGTACGTTTTCCTACTCCTACTAGGATTATAATGAGATCTATCATGGCACATATGTGAAACTATAAGAATGTGAAATAGGAATGTGACATATGCATATTTGTATGACATGGGGCATATGGGTTATATGAAAGGGGAAGTGAATGTGGTGTTTTTATATCACAATATCTGAATGTGGTGACTTCGGTCACATTATCTGAATGTGGTGACTCACGTCACAAATATTTTATCTGGTGGCTATGCCACGAATTTTATAAGGGCGATGAGCATGTCGACTACAGCGGATGGAGGGTTGACTTAGTAGTCCCCACGGTGTACGGATTGGTATGGGTGATGTGTAGCGGATGGTACCTAGGATTGGGTTCGGGTTTGCATCACAACTTTTATCTGTTATATACTTGTATGATATGATATGACGTGCCGGATTGTTGAGTTTTAGTGTTGGTTTACACATTGAGTCTGTTTGACTAACCCCGTTGGGGGAATATTTTCTTTCAGGTGACACTCGGTGATGGGTGGACTGGCCGGCAGCGCTAGTGGTGACCATGCTCAACTCAGAGTTTTATTTGATTTTGGACTTTCTTTTATTTATTTAAGTATTTTGACTTATTTCGAAAATTGTTTTCATGTAATAAGGCCATAGTACGAGACTGCTTTACGTTTGCTTTTATTTATTTCTATCACGATATTATTATGGTTAAAACAAAAGTTGTCTAAATTGTTTGTTAAAATAAACGTTAAATGTGTTGGCATCTAAATATGAATGATTTCCAATTTATGATAGACTTTGAAACGAAGAAATAAAGTTTTATAAACACCTAGATCTCAAGAGTAAACTTGTTTTCAACTCAAGCCCAACCCAAAATTAAAATTTCTTTCAAAACCATCCAAATTATTCAAAAAGTTTTGAACCGTTTTATTCAAGGAACATACCAGATCCGGTCATGTCTCATGGGCCGGGTTTGGGGTGTTTCAGTTCTTACGTAGCCTCTTCGACTCTGTGTCGTTGCCACAAAACTTTCACTAGGGCTATACTCTTATTTCTCAACTGTTTAACTTCCCAAGCCAAAATCTTGATTAGTTTTTCGCCATAAGTCATATCGGATCGAATCTCGACCTCTGTCAAATAAATCACATGTGAAGGGTCTGGTCTGTAAAGGCATGGATCCTTTCTAACTCTGTTAGTAAAGCTAACCAATATGCCACTAGCCCTATTCTCTCAATAACTTCATACGGCCTGATGAAATGTAGACTCAACTTGCCTTTACGGCCAAATCTCAGAATCTTCTTCCATGGAGATACCTTTAGAAATACTTTATCACCAATCTGAAATTCGATCTCTTTTCTTTTCAAATTTGAGTAGGATTTTTGTCGATCAGAAGCTACTTTCAAACAATCACAGATTACTCTCGCTTTCTTTTCGGTATCCTTAACCAAATTAACCCCATGAATCTATTTCTCATTAAGCTCGGTCCAATACAATTAGAGTTCTACACTTGCAGCCATACAATGCCTCATATGGTTCCATCTTTATACTCGACTAAAAACTATTGTTATAAGCAAATTTGACCAATGGTAGATATTTTTCCCAACTCCCCTCGAATTCTAAAACACAACAACGAAGCATATCTTCGAGAACCTTAATCGTTCTCTCTGATTAGTCGTTGGTTTGCGGATGAAATGCGGTACTAAAGTTCAACTTTATACCCAAACTTCTTGCAACTTTTTTCCAAAAATGCGAAGTAAACCTCGAATCTCTATCCGAGATAATAGAAATAGGCACTTCGTGCAATCTCACAATTTCAACATTGTACAATTCAGCTAGCTTGTCAAGTGAGTAATTAGTACGTACCAGTACAAATAGAGCCAATTTTGTCAGTCTATCACCGACGACCCAAATAGCATCTTTCCTTTTCAGAGTCAAAGGTAAACCCGTAATGAAGCCCATCGTAATTCTATCCTATTTCCACTCGGGCACTATCACTGGCTGAAGTAAACCTGAAGGTACTGGGTGTTTGGCCTTTACTTGTTGACAAACTAAGCATCTCGAAACAAACTCCGAAATATCCCGTTTCATACCTTACCACAAATACCATTTCTTCAAATTATTATACATTTTCGTACTACCCGGATGCACAGATAGACAACCATTATATGCCTCATGAAGAATTTTCTGAATAAGTTCATCATTTTTTGGTACACAAATTCTACCTCGGAACATCAAATAATCATCGGATCCGATATGGAAATCTGAATCACTACTTGATTCACAATGAACTCTTTTGGTTTGAAAATCACTGTCACATTTCTGAGCTTCGTAAATTTGTTGACGGAATAACGGTCTAGCTCTCAACTCGGCTAGGATCGGACCATTATCGGAAAAATTCAATCGTGTATTCATCACTCTCAAAGCAAACAAAGTCTTTCTACTCAACGCATCTGCGACTACATTTGCCTTACCCAGGTGATGGTCAATCACTAGCTTATAATCATTCAATAACTTAAGGCATCTCTGTTGTCGCAAGTTCAAATCCTTTTGAGTCATCAAATACTTCAAACTCTTGTGGTCGGTATAGATGTGGCACTTCTCACCATACAAATGATGAGTCCAAATTTTCAAAGCAAAAACAATGGCGGCCAATTCCAAATCGTGCTTCAGATAATTCTTTTCGTGCGGTTTCAACTGTCTCAAGGCATAAGCTATCACTTTGCCCTATTATATCAACACACATCCTAATCCATTTAGTGATGACTCACTATAAATTGCGAACTCTTTTCTCGGTTCAGGTGGCACTAAAACCGACGCCTCAGTCAATAATGTTTTCAACTTCTCAAAGCTTTATTGACATTTTTCGATCCATTCATATTTGACATCTTTTTGCAATAACTTTATCATAGGAGTAGCAATCATTGAAAATCCTTTGACAAAACGTTGGTAATAATTGGTTAAGCCCAAAAAGCTTCTAACCTCTGATATATTCTTCGGCAGTTTCCAATCAACAATTGCCAAAATCTTACTGGGATCAACCCGAATACCATCACCTGAAACAATATGACCCAAAAATTTGACTTCTCGGAGCCAAAACTCACTTTTACTAAATTTAGAAAATAATTTCTTATCTCTCAAGGTCTGCAACACAATTCTTAAATGTTCTGCATGCTTAGACTCATCTCGAGAATAAATTAAAATGTCATCGATGAACACAACCACAAACTTATCTAAGTACGGTCAAAAAATTTGATTAATCAAGTCAATAAAAATAGCAGGAGCATTAGTTAGTCTGAAAGGCATGATAAGAAATTCATAGTGCCTGTACCTTGTTCTAAAAGCGATTTTCGGCACGTCCGACTCTTTAACTCTCAACTGGTAGTAGCCAGACCTCAAATCAATCTTTGGGAATATTGTTGCCCCTTTTAACTGATCAAACTCATCTATTATTGGCAAAGGAAACTTGTTCTTTATAGTCACCTTGTTGAGCTGTCGGTAATCAATACAAAGTCTCATGGATCCATCTTTATTCTTGACAAATAACACCGGTGCACCCTATAGTGAAAAACTCAGTCTCAAAAAACCCTTATATGTCAACTCTTGCAACTGAGCTTTCAATCCGTTCAATTCAGTCGGAGCCATCCTATATGGAGCGATCAATATCGTTGAAGTCCCTAGTACAAATCAATACCAAACTCAACCTCTCTGATCGGAGGTAACCTAGGTAATTCCTCTGGAAATACATCCGGATATTTACAAACTACCGGTACTGATTCAATCTTTATTTTGGACACTATTGTATTCAACACATAAGCTAGATAAGCTTCACAACCCTTTCTCAGATATTTTTGGGCAATCGTTGAAGAAATCACAACAGTTAACTCACTCGACTCATCTGAATCAATTTGAAGAATTTCACCATTCTCACATTTCAAATCAATAATTTTCCATCTACAATTCACTACAACATCATGCAGTGTCAACCAATCCGTACCCAGAATGACATCAAACTCATCAAATGGAAACAACATTAGATCAGTCGGAAAATAGTGACCTTGAATCATCAATGGACAATTCTTGCAAACTTTATCAACTAGTACATATTTACCTAAGGGGTTTGACACTTTAATCACAAATTCATTGAACTCAACAGGCAAGTTCTTATTAGCTACCAATTTCATGCAAACATAAGAATGAGTCAATCCAAGATTGATCAATGCAATAACATTAGTATCATAGAAAGAAAAAGTACCAGTGATAACATCGGGAGATGTCGCTTCTTCACAAGCACGGATGAAATAGGCTCTAGCAGGTGCCCTAGCCTCAGATCTTATAGTTGTATCTTTTGTCACACCTTTACTGCTAGCTCCATTTCCCATGTTCCTTGGTGGTCCCCCTTTAGAGGTAGTGTTGCCTGATCTTCCAGTCTGAAACTGTAACAGCCCGATTTTAAGGCTAGTCAAAACAGTGGTTTTGGGACCACTAATCTGAGGTTGAAGAAGAATATTTTAATATTATTTTATGTGATATAGCATGATTATAAGGATGCATGAAAATTTTGGTGCCTTAATTTTAGCGATTGTATGCTTAAATGTGAAAAAGGACTAAATCGCATGAATTGTGAAAGTTCCATTTTACAAGTTAGAGGTGTCTAATAGCTATGGAATATTAAATTGGAGGTCCTTAATGTGCATTTAGGCCAATAATAGGGTGTTGGCCGGCCATAGGGGCAAGGGAGACAAGAGCATTTAATTTGGTCAAAATTTGGTGATATTAGGTGACTAAAAATGAATAAAATAAGATAAATGAATGAGATATCATCTTTCACTATTACCTTTCCTTCTTCCACCGAAATTTGAAGAGAAAATAGAGATTTTTGGAGTTAAAACTTCCAGCCAAGCTATTCCTTTGCAAGTAAGTGATTTTAGAGGTCTTTCTTGATAAATTTTGTACTTTTGGAACCCCTAAAGCTTAAGCTAGCTAATGGGGGGACTATTTTGCAAAATGGTTGAACGTTTAGAGACTTGCCATGAGAGTGTTTATGTTGTTTGCTAAGTTTTTATGGAAGATAATGAATGTTAGTGAGTTAGGGAATAACTTTTGTGAAAGGTGTTACCATGAAAACACCTAAATGAGACTTATTTGTAAAGATAGTAATTGAGTAATAAATGCATGAAATAATTGGTTTTGTGAATTGTTATAAGAGAAATAAATGTTCAGCTAGGATTTTTGAATGAGAAAATGTGATGAAAAACAATTTACGAGCCTAGGGGCAAAATCATAATTTTGCCAAAGTATAAGGGCAAAATGGTCATTTTTGCCTAAGTAGAGATTTTGATGTATTATGAGTTATGAAGTGATTGAATGAGTGAATTTTATTATTATAGATCAAGAAGAGCGCGAAAACAACCTTGACCGAGGAAAAGGCAAGGTTACGGACTAAACCATCAATTAACGCATTTTGCACCGAGGTAAGTTTACGTGTAAATGATACATCCTAATACTCATGATGTTACCTATCGATGCATTGTCTAGATGTAAATACTTATTAGTGAGATGGATTGAAAATGTTAGATAATGAATAATTCTCGTATGAACCTCAGAATAGAAATGTAAGTACGGACAAATATCTGTAATTATCCTTTGGTGGGCTGTGTGCGATACCATCGTAATTATCATTTGGTGGGCCATGTACGAAGCCACCTTATTATTTATTCACGATGGGCTGTGTGTGATACCATCATTTATATTGTCATTTGGTGGGTTGTGTGTGATACCACCCTATTATTGATTAATGGTGGGCTATGTACAAAACCACCAGGTACTTGTGTCATTCTGAGGGGTTCATCGAGAAACTCATATAAGTAAATATTTCATGTGGCTTTGTAGTGATGAATGCAGGGCATAAGTGCAAAAAAATGTGAGCAATGTATTTGATATATGGTTGGGATGTAGTAAGAGAGAAGATAAGTAAGCATGACCATGGAAATGTGAGCTGTTCTTGTTTAGTATATGATGTTATTGATTGATTAGCACATGTTATGATACTTATTATTTACATGTAGACTTACTAAGCTTAAAGCTTACTCCTTTTCTTTTCCCTTGTCTTATAGTGTCAAAGGGCCAGCTCGAGATACGAAGATAATCGGAAGCACACTATCAGCACATCATGGTATATTTAGACTTAGCATTTTGAGTATGGCATGTATAGGGACTAGACTTAGTGAAACATCTTAATGTTTGGCCAAGTGTGTTAGCTCTTTTAAAGATGAATTCTTTTGTATAAGGCCATAGTTGATGGCTCATTATTATTAATCTATGAAAAGATGAGGTTATTCATGAATGTGTATGGTGCATGAATGGGTTGCTTGGTTAAAATATACATGAATGGGTTGGTGGTAGAATGTGATTTATGTTTGTATGAGTTAGGGTGATAAAAGAGCTTGGCAATAGCCTTGTTCTTGTCCACACGAGTAGACACACAGGCGTGTGTCTAGGCTGTGTGTGACATACCCCATGGGTGTGTGGTTAGGCCGTACATCCCCTGCATGTTAATTTACAAGTCAGTATGCTCAGTAGTAAACACAGGGGTAGAGACACGACAGTGTGTCTCAGCCGTGTGGAAGGCATAGCCATGGTAATGGGCGTGTCCCAGGCCGTGCAAAGTCTGCACTTGAATTTGAAATTTAATTCGCCACACAGTTGAAGGACACAAGCGTGTAACTGGCCGTGTGATGCAAGTTAGTGTCGACCATGGGCCAGACACACGGGCGTGTGATAGGCCGTGTGATGCAAGCCAGTGTCGACCACAGGTGTGGAACACAGGTGTGTGATATGTCATACGGGCGTGTCCCTTCTTCCACACGGATGTGTGGACTGATTAGAGAAAATTTTCTAAAGTCTTCTAGAAAGCTTTAAAGGAGCTCGATTAGATCACGAATCATTCCTAAATCGTGAATTGGGCCTCGTAGACTTGTTTAGGAGATGTTAGTAAAAATGTAAATTTGAGAGAAAAGTTAAGGTTCTAAAGTGCCTAATTGATTGCATGTAAGCATAGTAATGCCTCATACCCTGTTCCAGCGTTGAATACGGATAAGAGGTGTTATAGAAACTTATCATTTTCAACCATCTCTGGGCAATCTCTAATAAAGTGATCGTGAGAGCCACACTTAAAATAGGCCCGGTCATACATTCTACATTCGCCGGGGTGTCGTCTGCTGCAGTGCTGACATTCAGCCCTACTAGACTTAGTGTTACCAACGCTCGCTACTTATGTAGTTTGGGCTTTAGAACCCGAGTATTATTTCCACTATCTCTGTTGGGATACCCAACTGAAGCACTCGATCAAACATACAAATCCCTCGATTTCTTAGACTGATATTGAAATGACTTACTCATTGGCCTTTTTCTTGCATTTCTAGCCTCATACTCGGCTTTTCTTTTCTACCTGCTTAATTCTTCAACTTTACAAGCTCGGTCAAATAGAACCACAAATTCTTTTAGCTCAAGGACTCCAATTAACAATCGGACATCCTCATTCAACCTATCTTCAAACTTTTTGCACATGATGGCCTTGGTGGAAACACATTCCTGAGCATACTTACTGAGCCTAACAAACTCTCACTTGTACTCGGTTACGAACATTCAACCCTAAAAACTCCTTGCGTTTCTGATCAATAAATAGTTGGTTGATATATTTCTTCCTAAACTCATCTTGGAAGAATTCCCAGTTAACCCTCTCCCTTGATACTACTAACACAAGGGTTTTCCACCACCGGTATGTTGAATCTCTCAGAAGTGACATAGAACATTTCAAACATTCATTCGGTTTGCATGACAGTTCATCAAATACTCTGATGGAGTTTTCGAGCCAGAATTTTTCCCTTTCAGGATCATCATCGATGTTTGCTCTAAAATCTTCAGCCCCAAGCTTTCGAATCCTATCAACTGGTGGCTTACTCAATCTCATGAATTCCATACCTTGTGGAGCTACGGGAACCGGCTGAGGAATGGGTAGGGGTGAAAGGGGTTGAGCATTCGGATTGGTTCGAACAAACTCCGAATACCACTGGTTCATCATGTGGAGGAAGGATTCCCTAACCCCTTCTCCTCCTCCCTGACTAACCGTGGGAGGTCTAATTTCAGATGGCACTGCCCCTTGAGTGGGAGCCGGTGCATTGCTTTCTACTTCATCAGCTACAGCTCGGTCGGGATCCATTTACTATGTCAAAACATAGTTTAAAGTTGCCAGGAATAATCACACTATCACAATTAATTTATGGCATGTATAGCTAGACTTTTACGCACGCTAGGTTAGCACGAGAATCAACTAAATTGTAACTCTGATACCACTAAATGTAACACCCTTTACCCATATTCAACGTCAGAATAAGGTACGAGGGATTTATGGACTTAAACACAAGCAAAAATACAAAACGAGACGTAATTTTGATCCAAATTTAAAACTTTTCACATACATTCATATTGTCCCTAAAATGAGCCTACGAGGCCTAAAACATAAAGTAGAAGTAGTATGGGACTAAACCGAGAACTTTAGAAATCATACAACACTTAGAAAAAAACCGTGTGACCCTTGGACACGCCCGTGTGCTAGGCCATGTGGTAGATTTAATTTTCATAATTTTCATAAAATAGGTGTAGAGTTTACACGGCCAAGACACACGCCTGTGTCCAAAGCCGTGTAGCACACATGGCCGAGACATATACTCGTGTCTCTACCCGTGTGCTCAATTCTGGGCATTCTGTTTTGCATCAATTAAGGTGCAGGGGACACACGGCCAAAACACATGCCCGTGGGGAAGGCTGTGTGTCACACACGGCCTAGACACACGCTCGCGTGTCTACCCGTGTGGACAAAAATAAGGCTATTTACCAAGCCCTTTTGCCACCCTTACTTGCACCAACCTGCACAACAATAAACAACACCAATCTAATCATATACATACAGCCTAATCAGCAACAAACAAGATATCAATACATCATTTACACATACTAACATCTATCAAGCATAAACATCACATATCCTCTATTCCATTCATACCAGTTTCATCTTCATGATAGGCATTATCACATAAACTTTCCAATGATCAATAAAATTATTATTAGCCAACTACCAATGGCCATATACAAAATGAATCATTAACCATTACAATGCTAACACATTGAGGCGAAATCATTTATGACACATAACAAAATGACCAAGTCCCTATACATGCCATAACTCAAAATACTTGAATTCATTGGTACCAAAATAATTGTTGTAGATAGTGTGTATGGATCCCCGACAAATCTCCAATCCCGAGCTGGCTTGGTTATACTATAAGATAAAGGAAAGGAAGGGAGTAAGCTTTATAGCTTAGTAAGTTAACTTGTAAATAATAAGCAACATTAAACAACATTGAATATGAATATCTTACACTTAGTATAACACAAGTTACATATTTTTCATCATGGGTTCATAAACATAACTTAATCATTCTTAATCTTACCAAGTGTTCATCACATACCGAGCTTATTCTTATGAGTTTTTCGTACATACTTGTACCTGTACCAACTCGTAACATATCATACTTTTTCTCGTCTTTGACATACCAGTTGAACACTTGGAATACTAATCGGATACATGGAAACTCTTGCACATAAGTGCGACATACGTAGCCAATGCTACTTCATATCTCATAACACATAGGGGCTCGCTCTTGAGCTAATCACGGGCCTGCTCACACAAACTATCAGTCAAGACGTAACTATGTAGTTCTGCTCACACAAGCTGTTAGGTACCCGCTACACATGCCGAACTACCCAGCCACTGGTAGACGTATGAGACCAGCACCCGGATCACATAAATCTCATATATCACATGGTTTCCTAGTGACATGTCACTCGTATCCTAATCTATTCCTAAGGTTCAAACGGGATTTCTCACTTGTCAATTTGTCATTAAACGTATCCACATTGTCATTCATAAAATTCATGCATATTAAAACACATAAAAATTCAAATATAACACTGTCTTTATTTACACATGAACTTACCTTGGTACAAAATACTAGAAAAGGATTTAATCGTCAAACACCTTATTCTTTCCCCTGTCAAAGTCTGAACTTTGTTTTTCTTGATCTATAATAGCAATTTTAACTTATTTAAAATTCACATTACTCAAATCAGTCCAAACATCACATTATGGAAAAATTACCTTTTTACCCCTAAAGTTTCACATTTTTACAAATTGGTCCCTAGGCTTGTAAAATGAAATCTATTCGATTTCTTTAATGTACAAGCGTAGCCAAACCATTTTTATAACTATAACAGCCCCTGATTTCCATCAAAACACACTTTTACTACATATTTTATAACTTTTACAAATAGGTCCTTTTAAGTAGTTTCATCAAAAATCACTTAGTAAAAGTTGTTTATCTAACACTAAACATTCTTTTTCTACTATTAGATATCAAAATACACAAATTTCAAACATGGGTCAAACCCTAAACCTTGATTATTCCTTAAATTAATGATAGAAATAGATAGATCGAGTGACAACAACTTCAAAAATATAAAGAATATTAAAAACGGGGCAAGAACGGACTTATAATTGAGCTTGAAAGTTGGCCAAACCTTAGCTATGTCTTCCTTCTAATTTTCGGCACAAGGGGGAGAAGATGGACAAGATTTTGGCTTGATTTTCCCTTTTTATTCTTTTATTTACCAAATGACCAAAATGCCCTTCTCTTAAAACTTTGAAATTTTATCTCACCATGTCCATTTTTGTCCACTATCTTAAAAACTGGTCTAATTACCATGTAAGGAACTTCAATTTAAAATTTTATAGCAATTAGGCACTTCTAGCATGTAGAACTCAACTTTTGTACTTTTTACAATTTAGTCCTTTTTGCTAAATTAAGTGCTCAAACTCAAAATGTTTGAACGCAATTTTCAAAAAATTATTCCTTAAAACTATAGACCATAAAAATATAATAAAAATAAATTTTACTACTCAGATTTGTGGTCCTGAAACCACTGTTCTGACTAGACCCAAAATCGGGCTGTTACATAGCTTAACTCAAACTTACTATGTTAATCCGATAATTGACTAATTCGTAGCTCTGATACCAATAAATGTAACACCACTAACCCGTATCCACTGCTGGAATAATGTTACGGAGCATTACTAGAGTTTACAGAATAATTTCATGTAATTCATGTCATTTACTCATCATATCCGAAACTAATCATAGTTTTCCTTGAATGAACCATCAAGGCCCAATTTAAACATTTGAATTAAGTTGGGACTAGATCGGGAACTTAGAAAAATTTTCACAAAATTCCAAAATTTTGCTTATAAATAGGGGTCACACGCCAATGTGGCTAGGCCGTGTGAGTGACATGCCCATATCTCCGGTCGTGTGGGAATTCGATGTGAGCCACATGGCCCTGATCCAACCTGTGTCCTCACCCATGTAACTCTCTGAATTATGCCACACGGCCAGCCACAGCCTCGTGTGCTAGGTCGTGTGGCCAATTTAATTTTCACAAATTAGGTACAGGCTTCACGGCCAAGACACACGCCCGTGTATCACACACGCCCGTGTCTCTGCCCGTGTGCCAACTTCTGCGCATTCTATTTCTCAATTTTAATATGCATGGGAAACATGACCGAGACACACGCCCGTGTCTCTTCCGGTGTGCCAACTTCTGAGCATTCTGTTTCTCACTTTTAATATGCAGGGAACCCGACCAATCTACATGCCTATCTGTCAGGCTGTGTGTCACACACAATCAAGACAAAAGCCCGTGTGTGTACCCGCATGGACAAAATAAGGCCATTTCCTAGCCTTATTTCTCACCCAAATTTAACCTTCAACCTGCAACATCATTTGCATATATTACCAACCAATTCAAGACATATAAATCAAGCAAACATCAATAACATGTATAAAATAACATCACATACATTCATATGATCAAACTTACCTTTTAGTAAAGACTTATATTTACCCTAATTTAATCTAACCAACCACATGCAAATATATTAAACATGATATATATATCCCCTCAAAATAATATACCAAAACAAACCATTATTAGTCATTCCAATAGCTAAATTACAAACAACCATGTACTTGCCAACATTGGCCAAGTTAACCTATACATGCCATTATACCAAAATAAGATTGCTTTTTATACCAAAATAAACTGATGGATAGTGTGATGATACTCCGATCGATCTCCAACCTTTATAAGCTTCCCGGGCACTATAAAGCAGAGAAAATAAAACCTAGTAAGCAATTAATGCTTAGTAAGTTCGTATAACAGGAATTAAACTTACCAACCACATTCATTACAATAAGTATATAATAACCTGCTTTCCAACAAATTGTCAAATTGCCTAATTACATACACTCAAATAAGCAAGTTAGTCACATAATTCACATGTACATCAAATAAACATGAATAAGCTCATCATGCTATACTCTTTCAGGCATTTCAGAAATTTTCGAGACATAACTCTTTTAATCTCATAATTTCTCATGTCAGAAGTTTTGTCCGTTGAATTATTGAAATATCAATAGATACTCAGGTAGTACACACAAGGTGTACAAAACTGTAAACCGTCAATTCATAATCAGGGGTACCCATTGGGGAACTTAATCAGGAAGCACACTCTCGAGCCACATGTCAGGATGCTCAATTGAACCATGTAACAAGAAACTTATCCGGGCTAAACAAGAAACTCATAAGTGTTTATATCAGGAGTTAATATCAGGTAGCACCAGATAAGGTAACAGGGAGTTCAAGCGAGCCATATCAGGAAGCCCATAAGAGTTTATATCAGGACGCTCATGTAGAGCTACGTTTGTGTTCGCATTATATACTGGATCACAACCGATCGAATCATGTAACAGGATGCTCACACAGAGCTGCGGTAGTAAACAACACTTGCAAGATCACTACCGATCAAGATGCTCGCAGGAACTATATAATAGGATGCTCGAGAGGGCTATAATAGAATTGCTCGTCCGAGCTATATTTTGTCCGCAACATATGTAGGACCACATTCAATATGGGAAATCACATATATCCATCGAAATTTATCATTCAAACAGAACTTAACTCTATTGAAATTCTTTATTCAAACTGAATTTAATATTTTCTGAACATGATCGGACATGTGATTATTTCATATTTTTATAACATTTATATAATTCATATAATCACATACCACATTTAATTCAAGCATAAAAAGAAACACAATTTAGTTACACGAACTTACATCGACACTTGTTTGTGTACGAAAATCTACTGATCTGAAACTTTTTCTTTTCCTCAATCTAACTTCGAATTTGAGTTGTCCGGATTTATATAAATGAATTTAACCATCAATTTATCACATTTCATATTCAATTGAATTCAATTTACATCCTAGGCAAAATTACCATTTTGCCCTTATACTTTTCAAAAATTCCAATTTCATCCCTAGTCTCGGAAAATGAAATCAATGCAATTTAATCCTTGTTCCAAGCCTAGCTAGAATTTTCATATAACATTTACAACACATGTATTTCACAAAATTTAGAATTTTTCCACAACTTTTACATCTTTGCAATTTAGTCCCTAAATCATTATTTCATCAAAATTTTATTTGTAAAAGTTGTTTATCTATCAACAACCTTTCATTTTCTACCATAAATTTCAAATTTTCAGAATATTCATCCATGGAAAAACTTTGATACTTTGATAACTTTTCAAATGTAATCCCCAAAGTAGATATATTAAGCTATTCCGATCTCAAAAATATAAAAATAACAAAAAACGGGACAAGAATACTTACACAATTAAGCCAAGAAAACTTGTTTTCTCTTTCCTAGGATTTCCATGTATATTTTGGGGATGAAGATGGTATAAACTAATAATATTTCTATTTAATTATTTATCATCCATTAATTTTTCCACTTTCCAATTTAGTCATTGCCTTTTTTCTAATTTTCCATTGACGAATCACCAAAAATATCTACTAACTTTTCGTTAATAGTCTAATTACCATATAAGGACCTCTTATTTTGTATTCCATAGCTAATTGATCCTTTTAGCTACTAGAACTCAACTTTTGCATTGTATGCAATTTGGTCATTTCCATAATTAAACTCACAATCGGTAAAATTTTCTTAACAGAATTTTCATATAACATTCCTATCATAATACAAACCATGCAATAATATTAAAATAAATTTTCTTTCTGGCTCAGATTTGTGGTCCCGAAACCATTGTTCTGATTTCACTGAAAATGGGTTGTTACATCATATAACATGAGAATGAGATTTTCATACATTTTATATCAATAATAATAAAGATCACACATTATACAAATCATAAAAACAACAGTTTAGTTTCACTTACTTGGATATTCCAATTTGATGGGTTTTTATTCCTCTTTTCAAATACGTAGAGTATTCTTGATAAACACCATTTAATAAGACTAATAAATTTTCAATAACATGAAAGATATTTTCGTATTTTTTTTAATCAATGTAGAACCCACACTTGATTGTAGATCCGATGTGTTACAACTCTATAAGATGCCTACACTTGGATCTATCCAATGGATCACCCTTATGAATTAAGAATCGGGATTGCTTTCATGAGTTTGACGATTTTTCGTGTTGATGTCGACAGGCCATTCAAAAAGTCATCATAACTAAAAGTTAACAAACGAGGGAAAAATTCATCATAACTCTTATGAATATTCAGTCAAGAGAGAAACAGTGAGGGAGGAATGGTTCTCATTCAACCCTTGTACTTAATTTATCTCAGTCAAAAAGGAGAGATTGGTGGATCATCTTGATTTCGATCTGGGAAAATTGAATGATCTAAAGAGGGGGTTGATTAAAAGTATGCTTACGAAATAAATAATTAGAATTTAAGAAACTAAGTGAAATAAATAGTACAAAATTTTATTTACTAAAAGAAATGATATAGGTTGAAAAATGATGAAGAAAAGAGGAGGATGCACAACCATTGATGGTGGTGCTACGACAGCAACGGGGGCAATGACGGTGGTGGTTCGATGATGGAGGTGACAATTCGATGAAAGAGAAGAAAAGAATATGGGTTCGATCACTCACTTAAAAGAGGAGAAAGGAGATGAGAGAAGAATAAGAAAAATAGAGGAGCTGCAAGGTGGTTCTCATGGTGGTGCAGGGTGGTGCTAAGGGCGGTTGTGGAACAAAAAAAAGAGAAGAGGAGGATATGTGATGATGCGGTGGTGTTTAGGTCGGATGGTAATGGCTAACAGTGGAGGAAGGAGGCCAAAATAAAAATAATAGTGGTTCAAGGTGGTGCAAAATGGGAGGGGGAGAGAAAAGAGATGAGCAAAGGAGAGGGATGGAAATGGAAAGTAAAAGAATGAAAAGATGGAAAAAAAGGTGTTCTTCATCTTGTCTAGGTTCTATTAACATCATAGTAGGTAAGTGTGAAGATAATGGTATGTTGCGGGGACAAAGGAGCAAAAAGGGGATCATAAGAGTGAGAAGAGGGCTTAATGAGTAAAGGTTGACTCACACACATGGAAAGAATCTTTAAGTAAATATTTAGGAGTGTAGGGAATTGAACATAGGACCTTTAGGAAACTAATTAAGCTCTTAACCACTTGACCACTCACTTGCTTGTTATCATTTTAATAGAAAATATTTAAAAACATGGGATGACCTTTGCTAGGGGTTTAAAACAAATTTGCACCAGATAGAAATTAACGAGAGGGAAGGGATTTAAACTCAGATCATCAAGGACAACTCCACCACTACTTAATCACTATAATTGATACTTACTTATTATCAAATGTGCGAAGGTCATCTAAAAAAATTTAGATGTGACCATTCTCGATTCATTAACTCAATTTCTATTCATGAACCCAATTTCATCCTTGAGATTCCTTTTGTCATGCCAATTCACTTATCCAAAAAATTTATAACTCTTCTTTTTAAACCAACCACCATGCTTCGTGCACGACTCCGATTCTAATGTAGATCCAATACTTTACCCTAAATCTCCAATAGGTTTCCTATTTACTTACACACATTGTCTTAAGGGACTATTTATAGAAATATCACTAATGATTTCCTTATTTCCAAATTCTCAATTTCATAGATACACTATTAACAACAAACATTTTTGTAATACCAATTCTCAATCAGTGCAAGGTACAATTAAAATGGATCTTAAAAGTACCTTCGATAACATCAGCTAAATCACAGTCCTCTCTACGACTCACTGTATAAACCAAGGCTGGCTGTCTAGCATCAGTGTTATTCACACCTTGACCAGCTATTCTCTACCCACCAGCTCTGTTATTACCACGCCCCATTTGATTCTGATTTAGTTGGGGTTGTGTGCTTGCCTTTGACCCCTCACACACAGACAATATAAAGTGGTAGCAACACTTAAGTGGTATGATGCCTTTTGGGGGTGTGTGGGCGCTCGTAAGAACAAAGTCGTGAGGGCTATGTGTGCCTAAAGTGGATAATATCTTACCAGGATGGGTGTTGGTTATGACATTTATTGGTACTAGAGCCACTCGTCATGCCTCTTGAGTGATGGTGGGGAAAACTTCAACGAGGACGTTGAGTCTGTAATATCCTGGAATTATGGCTTATGCATTTGTGCTTAAATTATGTGAACTAGCATGTCTTATGTGTTATGAATGTGTTATGTGAATTGTTAAGACCTTGGTATGTAGGGAATGCCTTAGAAGTTATTAGATTTTGAATTTAGAAGAGGAAGCTAAGCAGGGTGGCCTTAAGAGAAAATGTAGGGGAGATATGACACAAGAAATGGGCTTGGAAAAGTGGCTTGGAGGCGCCACTTAAGGCCTCTGGAAATGACGCCACTAGCTGTTAAAAGGGGGCTTGTGTTCGAGTCACAGGGGAAGCAAATAGAAGTTTTATTTTTGCTGCAAGGATAGATAGTGATGGACGGCATTAAGGCACTAAAGAGAGGAGTTTAATCCTTTTTAAAATTCGACTAAATAGATAGATAAATGTGTATTTATTTTATTTATTTTGAAGATAATAGATAAATGTGGGATTATTTTTATTAAATTTTTTAAATAAAGAAATAAAGAGAAAAGCAAGAGATTGATAGTGTTGGCCGAATAGGGGACTCTAGGCTTAGTAATTTCGGCAAAAGGAGGAAAAGTGAGGCCATTCAGCATTCTTTTCTTTTCTCTTCTTCCTTTGCCGAATTCTCTAGTGAAGTTTCTCCCTTCCCTTGTTTTTTTTTGCAAAGCCGAATATTCTTTCTCAACATCCATCATTGTCGATTCTCCCTAAAGTCCTACACCTCTCTTTTTCTTTCCTTGTTGAAGCCGAGTCTCTTTAGCAATTATCAAAATCGAAACTTGTTGATCATTACATAGCCTATAGCCGAATCTCTCAAGTGGTGTCAGGAAGGAATACTGTCGATCTCCACATTAAAGGTAAGACTGAATGATATTCAATTTCCATTCCTTTTCCTTTTAGACTTGTCGAAATCTAGGGACTAATCCATTATTGTTTTTGGCCGAAATTTTGGAAGACCTTTCGGGATTTGTCTGCTATTGTCGACTACATGGGAGAAGGGGTCTTTCGGAACTTTTAAGATCTAAGGTGAGGCATGTATTTGGCCAAGGGCCATTTATTATGATTCAATGTTAGAAATTGATCTAACATATGCCATGGTGATTTCGACGGATATCCCTAGTCAAGTGGTTGTTTTCGGGAATTAAGATTCACAAGGTAAGTGAATCTGATATTCGGCCAAGGCCTTATTTAGCAACTTAGATCTGTTTCTTATGATTTTCAAAAGCCGAACTAACCAAGCCTAGTGATTTAGTGCTAGCCGATTTCAAGGAAGGAATACTACAAATTTCGGGATTTGATTAATAATCGAATCGGTGAATAAGGTAAGGCTTTGGTTACATTAATCCTTCGGGATTTGGTTTTATAGCCGAATGGCTTTGGACTAACATGTTAGGGTTGGCCGAATATAGGGATTGAAGATCTAAAGTAGTAGATCGGGATTTTTCGGGATTTCAGCGAATTTGTTAAGTATATCAGGTGTGTATCCAACACTATTTCTCTATAGATTTATGGCTATGTTTTGATAAATGCGTAATAAGAATATGTAAAATGTGGCTAAGGTACCATGCAATGGTACATAGTACTCAGGTACGTTTTCCTACTCCTACTATGAGTATAATATGATCTGTTATGGCATATGTGAAATTATAAGAATGTGAATAAGGGATATGACATGGCTTATGCATATTTGTATGACATGGGGCATATGGGTGATTATGAAAGGGGAAGTGAATGTGGTGGTTTTATACCACAATATCTGAATGTGGTGACTTCGGTCACATTATCTGAATGTGGTGACTCATGTCACAAATATTTTATCTGGTGGCTATGCCACGAATTTTATAAGGGCGATGAGCACGTCGACTGCAGTGACTGCCTTCGATGATGTGTAGCGGATGGAGGGTTGACTTAGTAGTCCCCACGATGTGCAGGTTGGTACGGGTGATGTGTAGCGGATGGCATCTAGATTTGAGTTCGGGTTTGCATCATTGTATTTAATTATATGCTTTTGTATGAATTGTTGTGCCTAAAATCGTTGGGACTTAGTGTTGGTTGTACACACTGAGTTTGTATGACTCACCCCGTTGTGGGAATATTTTTCAGGTGACGCTCAGTGATGGACCGGGTCGGCAGGAGCTTAGTGGTGGCCATGCTCAGTTCGGGACTTTATTTTTAATTTGGACTTTTATATTTTAAGTACTTTTGAATTTATTTCGGGTTTTGTTGTAATAAGGCTATAGTTATAAACTGTTTATGCATGCATTTTAATTATTTTCTTATGATACGGAATTTCTCTCAAAATTAAAGATTAAGTAAATTTTATTTAAGAAAGAACTCTAAACGTTTTGACATCTAAAAGGAAATGATTTCTAATTTAATGATAAAATCTAAAGCAAATTTGGCCTATCTTCTACCTTAAAGTTTTGAAACTTAACAATAGAATTTTTTTTTTTTTATAAAAACTTATATTTCAAAAACAAATTGGTTTCCAACTTGAGCCCAACCCAATTCGAGTTTTCTCCCAAAATCACTCAAAGATTTTTCAAAGGATACAAACCAGTTTTGAACCATTTTACTCAAGGAACATACCGGATCCGGTCAAGGCTCATGGGCCGGGATTTGGGGGTGTTTCAGAGTCCCTAAAGGGGTGAATGTAACACTCTAGGCGAATCCCACATTGGGAAAGCATGGGATAGACCTGGGCTATATAAAGGGGTAGCAACACTTAAGTTGTAAGAGACCTTTTAGGGTGTATGGACGCTCCCAAGAGCAAAGCCATGAGTGTTATGTGCGCCCAAAGCGGACAATATCTTACTGGGCTAGGTGTTGGTTATGACACCAAAAAAACTACTTATTTGTAAATATTTAGTGAGGAGTGTGTGCGTTTAAACAAGCTTAGTGAATATTCAAAACTACCACTAAGCATACACAACATCAAAGGTTAAATAAGAGCATACTACAACATATTCACAACCATATTTTAATCAAGTCAAATTAACATATTCACGCTTTATTAAATCATAAAACTAACATATACTCTCACGTACACTCAACTCATATTTATAATTCATTTAACGATAATTCATCAAGACAAAACAATGTATTCAAGCTTTAATGACTCAAAAGTCTAGATTATATATTCACATGCATTTACACACAATAGTTTCATATATTAATCAATTTAGGATAATTCGGCAACTTGGAAACATGAAACATAAAAGTGGACTTTATCACCACACATTGGATACACGGATCTCCATCACACCAATGACTCAAATAGTCTAGCATATCCCAATAGTGTAGTATAAAGCTAAACACTCTCCAACACACCAACATATCCCAATGAATGGAGCTTAGCTCGACATTCTGTTATCCCTCCAATCTGTCCTGAGGCCTCAATGCCCAAATCACAGAACAGAAGGCTGAGTACTCACAATCCTATGGTATGAAAACTATATCCAATGGTTTCACAAGATCACAAGGCCAAAGTATCTGTCAAGACACACATTTAATTAATGTTCATATGCATTTAATCTCTATTTATAAACAACAATTCACATCACAATTTGTGTACAAAGCATACTTATCAAATTCACATTTAATTGCACTTTAAGTACCACAACTATGCTTATTGAGCCATCACAACTCCATTCACATATGAATGCATTAAAATTAGATTAACAAATACCACATACCAATATTAACTTACTTTACCTATCACATTGGCATCACATTCCACAATTCGACAAACATTATGCATATTTTCACAACAAGACAAAAATTATAAGAAAGGCTTACACTTGGAACTTTGGATAGGGTTTAGGTTATTCCTAAGCTCCCGATTAACACTATGAATCGCGCATACAAACAAGGATTTTAGACACTCACCAATTACGCTTCCGCTTACAAGCCAAAAGCTCAAACAAGTTTTTCTTTGTCTTTAGACTTGCTCATATTGGTTGTCGATTGTTTTGACACTTAAAAAAACATAACAAGCACATTCCAAACTCATAAAAAACAGACTTGAACACAACCAATCAGCAAGAAATACACAATTCAAGCCTCACCTATTTCACTACTAAAAACTAGCTAGTTTTGTCGAAATTGAAGTTTCGACATCCTAACCTCATTTTTAAACCTTCATTTTGAGTCCAAACATCCTAAATATCATTTAATTTCACAACCAAACTATTAATTTCACCCAAATACATAGTAACATGTAAAAGTTGAAAACGCTTGATTCTTAAAAAATTGGTTATAAACTATCAAATAAAAGTGAAATAACTTCTAATTAGGTTAGAATGAATAAAAAAATAACATTGAAAACACAAGTTTACTCAATACTTTCATATCTACCATTTTTAAATCCAAACATACGTAAAAAAAAACATCAAATCTAAATATACTCGTTTAAAACACAATTTGAATTAACAACACTCTTTATTTAACAAAAGAAAGTCAGAATATTACCTTGATTTGATGAAAATGGTAACCTACAAGTCGAATTCAGGATTTCAAGTGAAGAAGAATAATGGTAGATTTGGGGAAGATATCACATTTTTTGTTTGAAATTGATGGTTGTTTTGGTGTTTAGAAGGTTAATAAATCCAAAAGAATGAATTGATTTTAAAAGAACTCTCTAATTTTAGGTTTTGGAAAAACTTTTGAATAGTTTGGGTTTAAGACTAGAAGGTAAAGACAGTGGGTTTCTCCTTGTAGGAGACTAATTTTAAAAATTGGGCAATTTTCCCTTTTCGTCTCTTTCTGTTCTCCTCTTTTTCAAAAAGGTCCTAAATTAATTAAAATCATTTTTTTTCAAATTAGACCTCAAAATTGAATTTCATTTTAAGCTAGTTAATAAAATAAAAACCCAAATATGTCACTTTAATTCTTTAATTGCTCACTTACTACCCTAATTCTGATAGCTAACTCCACCCTTAGTTTAAGGACCCAATTCTACTAACAGAAAACTATTAGGCTAGGTTTTGGGATGTGACAACTCATAACCACCTCTTCCACTGACGCTTATGGGACCTTATATGTTAGTGTGCACAAGTTCTAAGATTTTCACAACCCTCTTTCCTTTCGCATTAAAATATTTCTTCGTTATCTTACCTTTCGAGCAAGATTTTTATTATGGAAGGTCAACTTCTTTAAGCAAGCTTAAAGTGCCTTCTTTCACAAGTCTAGTGATTCTTTATTGGTTAATATGACCGAGCCTAAAATGCCAAGGGTAAGCCTCATTAGAGTGAGAACTTTTAAGTCTTTTATTCGAAATTTTAATTTCAAGTATTTTGTACGTTTTTGCTCTGATAAAATAGAGATTATTTGACATACATCCATTACAAATAAGTTTGTGATTTCTAAATATTGCAATGTTATTATTCAAAGTCATGGTCAAGATGTTTTTATAGAAATATGTAATAGAAATCAAGTCTCTTTTGAAACTTGGTACATAGAACATGAAACACCCCAAACCTGGCCCACAAGCCCCGACCAGATCTGACATGATCCTTAAGAAAACCTATCTTAATTTAGTTTTATCTTCTTGTAAAAAAAGTCAATTTCAAAATAAGTTTGTAAATTTAACGAGCTGGAAACCAAGTTGCCATTCGAGTTTGTGTTTGTTGAAACTGTTCCTTTCTATACTTCAAAAATTAAAAGGTTTGCCGGATTTTAGAGTTCCTTAAGTTGGAAAGAAAACCGTAAATTTAATTAAGTGATAAAACGTTTAAATTGCTTTAAAAAAATATTTAATTACTCATTTGATGATTATCGTATGGGAATATAAAATTTAAAACACAAAATTAAACGGTTAAGTAATTGCCTTATTACAAATTAAAAATCGAAATAAATCCCGAAAGAAACGTACTAAAGAAAACATAAAGTTCAATCATACGGAAACCCGGAAATGCTGAGCATGGCCACCACATAGTCCCTGTCGACCCGGTCTACTGCACTATGCATCACCTGCAAAATGTTAGCCCACGAAGGGTGAGTCAACAGACTCAATGTGCAACAACCAACACAGGTTCCTAATCGATTATAGCCTTTATTACAACATTTTGGGCAAGGCCCACCCTCAATCATAATCGGCCATAAGCCCATATCACAGCATATTAAATCACATATATATATAAACAATGATGCAACCCGAACCCACCTAAATCCAGCCTGTACACACCACCCGTACCAGCCAGTCACACCAAGGGGGATTACTAAATCGACCCTCCATCCGCTACACACCCTTGAAGGCAGTCGCTACATTCAACTGCTCATCGCCCTTAATACGTGGCATAGCCAACGGATAATGTGACAACGTCACCGGATACATAATATTGTGACATGAGTCACCAGATTAATGTGGTAAAACCACCAGAACACTTCCCCTTTACATTATTACCCTCATGCCCATACAACATACAAATTATAGAGTTATCATGCTATATGCTCTATCCCAAGCCCATATCATATTATACATGCTTTCATATCAATTGATTGTAACCACTATAAACAAGGGTTAGATATAATGTACATGAATGACCTGTACCATTGAATGGTACCCTTAGCCATGATTATTCATAACCTTATTAACATGTACTTAATATTATTAATCTATCGGGTAAAAGTGTGGGGTTACACACCTGGAAACACGGAGAACGACACTCCCGATCTCACTGACTCCCTCACTAGCAGGGATTACCACGATCTGCATATCCCTTTCCGAAGCTAGCCCACAACCCGGTGGCCAATCACGTACCGCAGAAACCAAACGTTTCTTGAATCTAGGGGTAGGAACTGCGCTTCCAACCCCCTCCTTCGATTGGCTAGGATTCAACTCCATGAGATTAACTTAATCAGAAAAAACACGATTGAGTGAATAGATCTAGGAACATTCGTCTAAATGAATAGAGGCTTACTTAGACCGGTAGAATACTAAAGTTTCCGGTTTTACTTCTGAAGTCGATTGAACCTACATAATACCATATGAGAAATCGACTAACACAGAGGATATGGCCTTAGGCCGAATACTACAACCCCCTTACCTTGCTTGATTAAATCCTGAAAATTACCACCTACCCCTGAATGTTGTCGAAATCCTTATACAACCCAAGTTAGAATCGGCTTCATTGCATAAAACCAATAAAAGTGGCCCTTGGCCGAATGTTAACTTCTTACCTTGAATAATTGAAACCCGAGAGATCCCTAATGCTCCCCTACGCTGGCTACAACCGACAGAAACACAAGGTTATTACCCTATTAAGATTCGGCCACCCCTAAGAACCAAAGCTGACCATTTTGTTTCGGCACACCAAATGAAAAGAGATGAAAATGATTACTAATGAAGAGAATACTTACCACCACCAAAACACGATTGAGGGGATTAGGAGAAGATGATCGACGGCCCTACCCTTAGAGATTATCAAACGAAACAGTCACTATACTCAAGGAGATTCAGCTTTGAGGGTAAAGGAATCGATGGAAGGTGAAATGGGTGTAGAGGGTTACGACTTATGGTGTTTCAACTTTAGGAACTAACGAAAAGAAAAGAGAAAGAGAGGGTTATATGATTCAGCTATGACCCCCAAATGAAGATGGGTTATTTGGTCACCAAGAGAAAGTTATAGAATGAAGGTTGAGAGAAAGCAAACGAAGAGTAGAAGGAAACTAGAGGAATTCGGCAAAACACCTAAAAGGTACAATGGACGAATGACCAACTTCTGACACTTTTGACAGAGAACTTAGAGAAAAGAGAGAAGTTGCACTCAAATCCCGAAAAGAGAGCCTACTCACTAAGAATTTTCAGCACACACCCCTACTACAACCCAAAACCGAATATGCACATCCCCTAGAATCCCACATTTGGCCACCTCATCCCTTCTCTCCTAATCCCACATTTTTCTCCTAATTCTTCTCTTCTCCTCTCATTCAAAAGAGTTTGAATGAGTCAAACTCTTATCTTCCTTCTTAGCCGAAATTTCAAGTGCCTTGACCAAGTCAAATTCTCATCCAACTAGAATCTGATTGCCGTCCAACTCTTCACTCCCCTTGATACAAAATAAAAGCCAAAACGCTGCCAGTGCTACGCGAACCCATGTCCCTTCTCACTCCCTGAGGCGTCACTCTCCTGTGCTCCAAGTGGCGCCTCCTTGCCACTTTACCAGCTGAATTCTTGTGTCATAACCCACACACTAAACTCCTTAAGGCCTAGCTCTCTTAGCTTTCCCCTAAAGGCTTAAAGTCAAATATTTTTTCTAAGGCTTCTACCTACACCCCAAGGTTCCCGAAGCCCCCAAAACACATACAAACAGCACACAAGCATACTGCTACATAAATATGAGTTAAAACGCATAACCCCTAAATCCTGGATATTACAGTTCTACCCCCCTAAAAAATAATTTCGGCCTCGAAATTACATGGCTAAAATAGGTGAGGGTATTGCTGTCGCATTGATTCCTCTGACTCCCACGAAGCTTCTTCCGATCCATGGTTCCGCCACAACACTTTGACTAGAGGGACTGATTTCCTCTGTAACACCTTCACATCCGGTTCCAAAATCTGAACTGGCTCTTCATCGTAAGACAAGTCTGGTCTCAACTCCACTTCTTCAACTGGCACCACATGAGATGGGTCTGATCGATAACGACGTAGCATTGAAACGTGAAACACATCTTGCATCTGCTTTAATTCCAAAGGCAACTCTAACTGATACGCCACTGGTCCAACCCGCTTCAGAACCCGATAAGGCCCTATAAACCTGGGACTCAGCTTACCCTTGCAACCAAATCTCATCACCTTTTTCCATGGTGAAACTTTCAGAAACACCTGATCCCCTACTGCAAACTCTATCTCTTTCCGCTTGAGATCTACATACGACTTTTGTCTGTCAGATGCCTCCTTCAACCGTGCCCGAATTACCTTAACCTTTTCTTTCGATTCTGCCACAATTTCTGGACCCAAAACATGTCGTTCCCCTAATTCCGTCCAACACGTAGGAGTGTGACATTACCGTCCATGCAGTGCTTCATATGGTGCCATCCGAATACTTACTTGATAGCTAATGTAAACCTCAGATCCCTATCTGAGATAATCGATACCGGCACCCTATGCAGCCTCACAATCTCTGCAACATACAACTTTGCCAACCTTGTAGCGAATAGTCAACCCGCACCGGTATGAAATGTGCAGACTTTGTCAACCGATCCACTATCACCCATACCGAATCCTTCTTAGTAGGTGTAAGGGGAAACCCATTAACGAAGTTCATAGTGATTCTCTACCACTTCCACTGTGGAATCTTTATTGGTTGAAGCAACCCCAAAGGTACTTGGTGTTCAGCTTTAACCTGCTGACACGTTAAGCACTTCCCCACAAATTCTATAACTTTCTGCTTCAGACCAGGCCACCAAAACTGATACCGTAGGTCACTGTATAACTTACTTCCCCCAGGATGCATAGCATAAGGGCTACTATGCGATTCCTGAAGAATTCTCTGCCTTAGTTCCTCATCCTTCGGCATACAGACGTTACCTTGGAAACACAACACTCCGTCGCTGTTTACACCATAGTCTTTCAATTCCCCATTCTGTACCTGCCGTAGCTTAGCACTCAGGTCGTCATCTACCAACTGTTTCTCCTTCACCTGACTTAACCATGCCGGCTTCACTTGCAACTTTGCTAGCAAACTTCCATCGTCATAAAGGCTAAGATGTGCAAACATCGCCCTCAGATCTGACATTACTTTTCGACTTAGGGTATCTGCCCCCACATTCGCCTTACCCGGATGATACTCTATTGAACAGTCGTAATCTTTCAACAACTCCACCCACATTCGTTGCATCAAATTCAGTTTCTTCTGAGTTAGCGGATATTTCAGACTCTTGTGGTCCATGTAGATTACTGATTTCTCTCCATACAAATAGTGCCTCCACACTTTTAGAGCGGACACCACCGCAGCCAACTCCAAGTCATGCGTCGGATAGTTAACCTCATGTTGCCTTAATTGTCGAGACGCATAAGCGACCACCTTCCCGTCTTGCATCAGAACACATCCCAATCCTATATGAGAGGCATCACAATACACCACAAAGTCTTTCCTTACCTCAGGCTGAACTAAAACTGGAGCTTCTGTCGATACTCTCTTAAGCTTCTCGAAACTCTCCTGCTGCTTAGCTGTCCATACGAATGGTACCTCCTTCCTCAACAATTTCGTCAAAGGTGCTGCTATTGACGAGAACCCTTCAACAAATCTCCTCTAGTAACCTGCTAACCCCAAGAAACTATGAACCTCTGCCACAGACTTAGGTGGTTTCCAATCTAGCACCGCCTCAATTTTCAGAGGATCCACCCTTATCCTCTTTGCAGACACGACATGTCCTAAAAATGCAACTTCCTTCAACCAGAATTCGCATTTGCTAAACATGGCATACAACTTCTTTTCCCTTAACACCTGCAGTACTACCCGGAGATGTGCATCATGATCTTCCACAGACTTGGAATATATCAGGATATCGTCTATAAACACAACGACGAACTGTTCCAAGTAGGGTTGGAAAACCCGGTTCATCATATCCATGAACACAGCTGGGGTGTTCGTCAATCTGAACGGCAATACTAAGGACTCATAATGCCCATATCTAGTCCGAAAAGCTGTCTTATGGATATCTACTTCCTTCACCTTAAGCTAATGATATCCTGACCTTAGATCTATCTTTGAAAATACCGCGGCCCTCTTAAGCTGATCAAACAAGTCGTCTATCCTCGGCAACGGGTACTTGTTCTTGATGGTCAGCTTATTCAACTGCTGGTAATCTATGCACATGCGCATAGTCTCGTCCTTCTTCTTCACGAATAGGACAGATGCTCCCCATGGAGACACACTGGGTCGGATAAACCCACGATCAAGCAACTCTTGGATCTGAGCCTTGAGCTCAACCAACTCCTTTGGTGTCATTCTGTACGGAGCGATAGATACTGGCGCTGTACCTGGCGACAAGCCAATCCCAAATTCCACCTCGCGATCCGGAGGCAACCCTAGAAGTTCTTTCGGAAAGACATCCACAAACTCTTTTACCGCCCTGACCTCTTCTACAGCTGCTTCCTTAGCCCCCAAGGCACTGACAAACATCAGAAAAGCCATACATCCCTTCCTTACCATCTTCTCTGCCTTAAGGGCAGACACTACATTCGACAGGTAATTCCTCCTCTCACTCATCACCACAATCTCATTGTCATCGGAAGTCTTCAACGACATGCGCTTAGCAGCACAGTCCACACTCGCACGGTACTTCACTAACCAGTCCATGCCTAAGATTAAGTCAAATTTCCTGAATGGCAGCTCCATTAAGTCAGCCGAAAACTGCGCCCCCTGAACTTTTAAAGGCACTTCCCTAAAGAGTTTGTCTACTACTACTGATTGCCCTAACGGACTAAGTATAGTCATCTTCTTAGAGATAGTCTCAAAGTTCACATTCAGAGTTCCAGACACTTCACTAGCGATGTAAAAATGAGTCGACCCAATATCTATTAGAGCAGTAAAGGGTAATCCAGAAATAAGAAACGTACCCGTTATGACGTCAGGTGCATCACCATCCTCCCTCCGACGACTGCATACACCAGACCCGGCTGTCTCGCCTCCGTGTTACCACCACCTCTACCCGGTGTCCCACGACCTCTAACAGAACCACGACCCCTAAGCAGCTGCTATCCACCTCTGCCAGCCTAGTTAAAACCCTGACCTGCTGGTCGGCTCCTATCTGTTTCCACAAGACAGTCCCTAATCATGTGATATTTGGACCCACACTTAAAACATCCCCCTGTCTTTTTCCAACACTCCCCCGGATGCATCTTTCCACATTGAGCACAAGTACGATACTGACCTCCCCCAGCAACCTGCTGACCTTGCGGCCCATCAACCCTAGGTCTTTTCTGAAAATTCCCGGATGACCCTGAAGACCCATAACTCCTCTTGCCCTTACTCTGACCTCTGTCCCGGTTCTATCTCTCGGTACGCTTTACCTCCTCGGCTATTTTCGTCTTCTCCACTAATACCGCAAAGTCTCTCTCTCACTGTGGAGCTATTAACACCCTCAACTCATCTCGAAGCCCATTGTGGAGCTATTAACACCCTCAACTCATCTCGAAGCCCATCTTCGAACTGTACACAGTGCTCATAGTAGGTCGCCACGATTCTCCGGGCATATCGGCTCAACCAAAGGAATTCCGCTTCATACTCGGCTACAGATTTGCCTCATTGTACTAGATTCAGGAATGCCTTCCTCTGAGTATCAACATAACTTACTCCTACTTCCCTTGAAACATAGTCTTGAAATAATCCCAATCAATCTGGTCCACCTGAGTACCCTCTCTAACAGTGAGCCACCACTGGTACGCCTCATCCCGAAGTAGTGACACCGCCCTTTTTAGTTTCTCCTCAGCTGTGCAGTCCAGGTCGTCCATGATTCTTTCGACTGCTTCCAACCAATATTTAGCAACATTTGGGGCCACCCCAGAGACCCCCTAAACACCTCAGTTCCGTTTGCTCGCAATGCGTTCGAGCACCGACTTCTCGAGCCCTCCACCTAAACTCTGCCCCAAAGAACTCTTTTCCAACACTCACAACATCGCCTGAGATATTGCGTCATCTTCTCCGGTTTGGCCCTGGAATTCTACTTCTCCAACCGGTGGTAACGGTGCCTCATTCCTAGACTCGTGTCCAGACCCTGCTGGTTCGGACACAATGATTCTGCCTCTGCCACGTCCGCGCGTATTGTGACCACGTCCCCTAGTACTCATACCTACTGTCGCATTTTATCTGTCTTTACAAGTTTTATGCATTAGCTTCTTTTCATTCCTTGTCTAAAGAGGAGTTTTATGCAAAAAGAGAGATTTAATAGTTGTTTTCCGCGAGAGTACACATATACCTAGGGGTTCTTGTCTCTATACTATGGTTTCCTAGTCCTACCCCTATAGTAGTGTACATTAATTCATACAAGTCGATTTATCATTCAAAGAACTTACCTGGCGGACCTGGGCCAAGAATTTGGGTGCCATGCTTCTATAAGACGATTTCATGAAGAATTTTAAGAAACCATTTTTAGTTCAACTTTGGAAAACATTGTGGGCCTCAAAACCCAAGGCCGAGTGTTTAAAATTGGGCTCTGATACCAAATTTAAACACCCCAAACTTGGCCCACAAGCCCCGACCGGATCTGACATGTTCCTTAAGAAAACCTATCTCAATTTAGTTTTATCTTCTTGTAAAATAAGTTAATTTAAAAATAAGTTTGTAAATTTAACAAGTTGGAAACCAAGTTGCCATTCGAGTTTATGTTTGTTGAAACCGTTCCTTTTTATACTTCAAAAATTAAATGATTTGTCAGATTTTAGAGTTCCTTAAGTTTGAAAGAAAACCGTAAATTTGATTAAGTGATAAAACGTTGAAGTTGCTTTAAAAAAAATATTTAATTACTCATTTGATGATTATAGTATGGGAATATAAAATTTAAAATGCAAAATTAAACGGTTAAGTAATGGCCTTATTACAAATTAAAAACCGAAATAAATCCCGAAAGAAACGTACTAAAGAAAACGTAAAGTTCAATCATACGGAAACCCGGAAATGCTGAGCATGGCCACCACATAGTCCCTGCCGACCCGGTCTACTGCACTATGCATCACCTGCAAAATGTTAGCCCACGAAGGGTGAGTCAACAGACTCAATGTGCAACAACCAACACAGGTTCCTAATCGATTATAGCCTTTATTACTACATTTTGGGCAAGGCCCATCCTCAATCATAATTGGCCATAAGCCCATATCACAGCATATTAAATCACATATATATATAAACAATGATGCAACCTGAACCCACCTAAATCCAGCCTCTACACACCACCCGTACCAGCCAGTCACACCAATGGGGATTACTAAATCGACCCTCCATCCGCTACATGCCCTCGAAGGCAGTCGCTGCAGTCAACTGCTCATCGCCCTTAATATGTGGCGTAGCCACTGGATAATGTGACAACGTCATCGGATACATAATATTGTGACATGAGTCACCAGATTAATGTGGTAAAACCACCAGAACACTTCCCCTTTACATTATTACCCTTATGCCCATGCAACATACAAATTATAGAGTTATCATGCTATATGCTCTATCCCAAGCCCATATCATATTATACATGCTTTCATATCAATTGATTGTAACCACTATAAACAAGAGTTAGATATAACGTACATGAATGACCTGTACCATTGAATGGTACCCTTAGCCATGATTATTCATAACCTTATTAACATGTACTTAATATTATTAATCTATCAGGTAAAAGTGTGGGGTTACACACCTGGAAACACGGAGAACGACACTCCCGATCTCACTGACACCCTCACTAGCAGGGATTACCACGATCTACATATCCCTTTCCGAAGCTAGCCCACAACCCGGTGGCCAATCACGTACCGCAGAAACTGAACTTTTCTTGAATCTAGGGGTAGGAACTGCGCTTCCAACCCCCTCCTTCGATTGGCTAGGATTCGACTCCATGAGATTAACTTAATAAAAAAAAACATGATTGAGTGAATAGATCTAGGAACATTCGTCTAAATGAACAGAGGCTTACCTAGATCGGCAGAATACTAAAGTTTCCGGCTTTTACTTCTGAAGTCGATTGCACCCACAAAATACCATATGAGAAATCAACTAACACAGAGGATATGGCCTTAGGCCGAATACTACAACCCCCTTACCTTGCTTGATTAAATCCCAAAAATTACCACCTGCCCCTGAAAGTTGTTGAAATCCCTATACAACCCAAGTTAGAATCGACTTCATTGCATAAAACCAATAAAAGTGACCCTTGGCCTAATGTTAACTTCTTACCTTAACTAATTGAAACACGAGAGATCCCTAATGCTCCCTTACGCTGGCTAGAACCGAAAGAAACATAAGGTTATGGCCCTATTAAGATTTGGCCACCCCTAAGAACCAAAGCCGACCATTTGGTTTTAGTACACCAAATGAAAAGAGATAAAAATGATTACTATTGAAAAGAATACTTACCACCACCAAAACACGATTGAGGGGATTAGAAGAAGATGATCGACGGCCCTACCCTTAGAGATTATCAAACGAAACAGTCACCATACTTAAGGAGATTCAGCTTTGAGGGTAAAGGAATCGATGGAAGGTGAAATGAGTGTAGAGGGTTACGACTTATGGTGTTTCGGCTTTAGGAACTAACAAAAAGAAAAGAGAAAGAGAGGGTTATATGATTCGGCTATGACCCCCAAATAAAGATGGGTTATTCGGCCACCAAGAGAAAGTTGTAGAATAAAGGTTGAGAGAAAGCAAAAAAGAGTAGAAGGAAACTAGAGGAATTTGGCAAAACACCTAAAAGGTACAATGGACGAATGACCAACTTCTGACACTTTCGACAGAAAACGTAGAGAAAAGAGAAAAGTTGCACTCAAATCCCGAAAAGAGAGCCTACTAACTAAGAATTTTCGGCACACACCCCTACTACAACCCAAAACCGAATATGCACATCCCCTAGAATCCCACATTCGGCTACCTCCTCCCTTCTCTCCCAATCCCACATTTTCTCCTAATTCTTCTCTTCTCCTCTCATTCAAAAGAGTTTGAATGAGTCAAACTCTTATCTTCCTTCTTAGCCGAAATTTCAAGTGCCTTGACCAAGTCAAATTCTCATCCAACTAGAGTCTGATTGCCGTCCAACTCTTCACTCCCCTTGACACAAAATAAAAGCCAAAATGTTGTCAGTGCTGCTCGAACCCAGGTTCCTTCTCACTTCCTGAGGCATCACTCTCCTATGCTCCAAGTGGCGCCTCCTTGCCACTTTACCAGCTGAATTCTTGTGTCATAACCCACACACTAAACTCCTTAAGGCCTAGCTCTCTTAGCTTTCCCTTAAAGGCTTAAAGTCAAATATTTTTTCTAAGGCTTCTACCTACACCCCAAGGTTCCCGAAGCCCCCAAAACACATACAAACAGCACACAAGCACACTACTACATAAATATGAGTTAAAACGCATAACCCCTAAATCCTGGATATTACAGAACATCTTCCAAAATAATCTTCCTAAAATTATCAAAATAAAGATGTACATCTCCCACTGCTTTAGGTGCCATAGTTGTCCCATTTTTGGTCTGCAAAGATAGACTCCTATATTTAAGATTTTTTGTCTCCTCGGACCCCTGTAGAGAAACACACACATGATTAGTGGCTCTAAAATCAATGACCTAGTGGTCTATCAAATCTTCACTAAACAAGCTTCTATCATAAAGAGTTCCACACCGTTCCCTTTGGTGGCCAGGTATTCCTTCTACTCTTTGTAGTTTGCCTTGAACTGCCCTTTCTTACTGCAAAAGAAGCATTTAGACTTAGATAAGTCTTTAGGTTTCTTGTTCTCTTTCTTTCCACTTGTGGTGGCTCAGGGAACCTAGCCTTGCTCTTCTTAGCACACTTTTCATTCCCTTTTAAGGAAAAAGCAAAAACTATGTTTGCTTCTACTTTTCGGACCAACTAACCACCATTTAACCTTAACTCATAGGATTGTAATTCCTTCATGAGTTGTGTAAGCATCAGATTCTTGTTCCCAATGTTATATATGGCCTGAAAGCCTACAAAATCCTTAGGCAAGCTCTTAAACACCATCTCAATCTGAGTGTTCTAGTCCAAAGTGGCCTCATTATCCACAATCTTTGATCTGAGTAATCATACGGTCTTTGATCTGAGTGTCGGGCTTTTTTGGGCATTCATCAAACTCATAATATTGACTATCGAGCCAAGCTAGCTTGGCCTCCGTACATGCCTTCTAGTTTGTCTAAAATCACTTTGGTAGTCTTACAGCTCTCCAATTTCTTATAAAGGGTGTTGGTCACGCTTGCCAGCATATAGAAACGGGCTATCTAATCAGACTCCTCCCAGAGTTTTTAGCCTCGGCTTGAGTGGTCGGAGGGCATTTATTATCAATGACAGTTTTTAGTTTCTCACAACTTAGGAAAATCATTAAATTCCATTTTTCATTCCTTATAGTTTTTTTTTGTTCATTTTATTCTTAGTGGGTATATTTAATAAGTGAGTATGTGTCATTTTTGAACTGGAAATAAAACATTCATTCATTTATCTTTGTATTAAGCAAATATTTGAACATATTTTGCAACATTAAAATATGCATTAAGATAACGCATGCGTCTTACATTAAACCTTTAAAACATTTGTAAGGAGTTGCAAAGATAACTTCTACAACCATTGTATCAAGCCACCGTGGGGTGATCATGATCAAATACTAAGAATAGTTCATGAACCTAATTCCTTAGGCATTCAAACGTGCTAATAATTGTTTAATGTTTGGCCATCATTCTAACTTAAGTAGAGCTTCATGAGAAGTTACTTAACCAGAAAATTTTGAGTGTATAACCATCAACTAAACACCTAATGCATCTTGCACCACAAATGAGTCATCATTGAACAGTATCACTGAGTAATATGATGTGACTAGTTCTCCTCTTTTAAGAAAAAAATTCTTGCTATATCGCATGATAATACCTACCTCAGAGTCAGTCCAATTATCAAACATTTACAATACAATTCTTTGTATTTTCAGGAAATCTCCTAAGTGAGGTCCATGTGATAATTCTACCATTGGGTTGTTATATTATCATGTCATCATTAGAGACCATTGATGGAGGTCATAGGTCTTGTTTTGGGACTTTCTTCAACTTAATATTTTAAAAAAGAAACATGCATGGTTTTTAACGTTCAACTTCAATCATGAATGATGAATATATGCTTGACAAGAATATGTGTCATCATTTCCCTAAACTACATGGCATGCTTATCATACATATGTAATAACATACATTCGCAATCAAATAAATATCATCATGCTTATCACATAAATAAAAGAAAAAAAGTTAAATGACCTTAACCAACCAAAATTTCCATGATTCCATCATAAAAAAAATAAAAATTACAAATTCACCCCAAAGCATACTTTGGGTTTTCTATTTTGCCACCACATACTTTTGTTGCGATATCGGTTCACGTCTCTATCGTTACCATCTTTTCATCATTGATTCCTTATCGTTGTTGCCACCGCTGGACACTATCGGACTATCTTAGGTCATCATCAAACTGTCGCCAACTATCGAACCACCATCGATGACCCTTGTTGTCAAACATCACCGTCAAACCACCAATAGCCTCCTATTGTCAGTCCATCATTGGTACATTACAAGTTTGGCTGGGTCGATATGTGTTGTCTCGATCAGCCTTAATGCGTCTTAGATCTCTAGGTTTTGTCAAAAAGTATAGGTTACATAAATCCTATGTCCATTTTCAGCTTACATATTTTATTCTAAAATAATGAAATTAAATCCTGCGTGGAGATATTAATAAAATTACATTTAAATTTCTTGGAATCACAACTTTGGCGAAATTACTTTATCATACATAATAATCAAATAATTGCATACATTCATTCGCACACATTCCCCTAAGCATGCATATAATTACAAGAATGCCACATCTTATCAAAATTAATCATACATGAAGAAGAGAGAATTTTTTTATCTCGGTTTATATTACAAATATAGCACAACCTAACATTATGATCCCAATTATTGAAAAAATCCAGTTTAAAAATGGTTTCCTAGCACAATGGAAAATAAAAATTTTGAAAACCAAGTCGGTTTGTGATATTTATAGAAATAAACTTTTTACCAAAATTGTAGCTGTGTTTTTGGCTAGATGGATCCTTCTTGTTCTCAACTTTCAACTGAATGACCTTCTTCGCTATTCTCATACGATAAAATGCTTCGATTGTGGGCTCAAATGATTCGAATCAAATGTAGAATCAAAAATAGTTTTCTTTACATTTAGTGTGTAAGCAAAACTTCTCTCAATAAAAACTGGTAGGATTCTTATTCTAGAAAATATAATTAATACTCAGAGAATAAACTATCACCATTTTTTGGTAGAATAATAATATCTTAAAGTTTTGTATGTTAGCTCTACCGGTGCCATCTATTTATAAGGAGAATAGTTGAAACCCTTATTAAGTTGTAGAAGTCTATTTCAATAGGAAAATGAACTCTTAGTCTAACTAGGATTAGGTGGGGTGACAACCCTAGTTAAACAAACTAGGGTTTGTCGTCCCTCTCTTTAAACATAAGGGGATTTTGGGCCTCTCCCATATTGGGTTCAATTACAAGTACTTATTGGACTTTTAACACTGTGCTTTATAATTCAATCCAACTCTATATTTGTTTTATTTTTCCAAAAATTAACATATTAAATTCTTTGAAATAAATTATTTTCCCAATTAAATAATTTTCTGAACCCAATTCTAATTCCATTAAAGTCATTATGGCTTTATTGTAAAAGAATATATGAGAAAATATATTTAATATTTCTACATTCAACGGATTTTACCATGACAAATAAATTTATTTTCATTTTCTAACTTCAATTATTTAATAAATAATAATTCAAAAATCCATAAATTCATTTACCAGGTCATTTCTATTTAGATAAAAAAACATCTATTTTCAAATGTTTCTCATTTCTCTAACTTTACCATTTCTATCAAATTTTTTTTTTCATTTGATTCAACATGCAATTCATTTCTAGTTTCAATTAGCTAGCGGAGGGACTGATTGGATATTTGTTATTAGGGCTTAAATGATTTATAATTAAGTTCCATCTTTTGGTTTATTAATTATAAACTCATTTAGTCACAAAGTTATTCCACTATAGTATCGTAACTGAGCTCTGCCTAATGACATGCCATTACAAAAACAACTCGATCAGTGCTCTTCCAATGACCTTGTCATAAGTTTGTTACCCTCATAGGATATCCTCAATCTCTTTGGGATAATTCCATTCTCACATTATGACCATATTTTATCTTATGATAACCATTACATCTTTCTTCATGAAAGGTCAATTATTATAAAGTAGTACTTAAGTCATTCATCACAAAGACGAATGACCCATGGCCACATTTACTTTTCATTAACTATGCAATGTCAATAAGAGGATGTCACTTTACCCATATCTTGAGCTATGAATTTCACTATTGTGAATGACGCTACATAATGTAAAAGTCATATACCAATGCACCAGCTTTCGGTTCCTTATCTAGTTGAACCTACACTTTTACTTACATCAAAGTGTACGCGTCACACATACATAGTCTGTCATCCATCCAGGATTAAGGTATGCCACATTTTCTATCGTCACAAGTGAACAAATCCATAAACTGAATTAGGATTTATTCTTCTTGGGTCCAGTCTGATGTAGTGTCAATCCAGTCAGTCATATCTATGTCTTTATCTTTTGGGAGTCACCAGCTTCGATGCCCAAGAAAAGTCATCTCCCTAATTAGACTTGATACCATTTAGTATTAGTTAAAGATCATACAATCAGTGAGGCAATATTTGCTTCTATTTTTCTTTACATGTAAAAACCACGTGAAGACAATATAAAAGGGTATTAATGTAATTCATGAATAATTTTATTAATCAACCTTTTTTCAAAATTGTACATAGACGAAAATACTACACTTAGGGTACTACATCCAACACTTTCAATACATTCACCACCAATAAATACACCAAATATCTTAAGTAGTCAATCTTAAATACATTAATAAAACTTTGAACTTTATTACACAAATAGAATATTAATGTAATACCCCATACCGGACCTGATCATAGGGTTCGATTTACAAGATGTCATGTTCATTGTCAAAGCTACTACAATCCATTACATGCAATCATACCATTGAACATTTAATTACGAGTAATAGAAGTTTACAATACAATAAACAATCATTTTTAGGTCTTATACAAGCTTACAAAAGCTCTATTGCTAACTCGAGGTCGAATTAGGACCAATTTGTAATATTTTCAAAATCACAAGTTGACATCCCAACTTTAGAGGTTCCTCATCACGACGCTCATAACGCAACATACTGAGACATACTGACTTGGCCTCGTTGCAACGAAAAATGATTGACGCCATGACCTGACTATCTATTTCTTAATTGTACCAATTTTACACCAACCTACAATTTCCTAATCAACAAAATCACCCTTCCATATCATAATTCCAACCAAATACACAAATCTCATGAACTCAACTATGAACCATAGCACCTTATTCGTAAATGTGCTAATGTCATACTACCATTTCATCAATACCATACAACCTATAACATAATATCATAATACAATTCATTCAAACATTTGACATGTATGCATAATCAAATAGGTCATGGACAAGTCAATAGTTTATACATTTCAGACCTTGAATTATACTCAAATATATATTGCAACCATATGACCATTTTCCCTATACCAAATTATAACTTCAAATGATCACAAAATCTTGTTATTACACTGAAAACGGATTCAACCTAGGTACATGCCATACCTAAACAAAATGGAATTTTACAAACTATGATGAATCGGGGATCACTTCCTGGATGTTTAATTTACTGTATGCACTCACGAGAATCAACTATACCCGTGTGTAGAGAAAACAAACCGTACGCTGAGTGAAAATGCTCAGTGGTATTTCTATGATTCAAGTTAATAAAGTACAATTATATGTATACTTATATAAATCAATGTAATATTCTACTCAAATTCAATTATAACCAAATCACATACATATTCATGTTAAAACTTCCATGATCACATAACTTGCACCTATCCATTTTTGCAGTTCAATTCATTATATAAATATCTAAACATACAATTAATACTATGTACAAATGCAATTGCCATATAATTTTTCATTCATAAGCATATACTCAATTTCATATCATCATTTCAAACGTTTTTGAGCCTATTAGCTCATTCATATTCAATCGACCCCCAAGGCTCATTTTTAACTCATTTCGTATGATCTTTCACATGTTGTTGTATAACACAATTCAACTATATTTCATTTCATATATCATACATTCTATTCATGTTTTTAAAACCCTATTAACCTGATACAAGCTTAGAGTGGAGTCATGGATCCATCACCCCGGGTTGCCCAACAACTATGACGCTAAACATGTACATATTACCACCCTAGGTTGCCTGACAACAATGACTCTATATGTAAAACCTACCACCTCAGGTTGCCAGGAAACGATGGTTTTTTTTAATCAATATCTTAAACCTATGGCATACAAACTATATTCGACCCTATCCACACAGTTAATAAGGTAACCAAATTTCCAACTTCATTATATGATTCAATTCATACTTTAGCATGCTCCATTCATCATCAATTCATCATTTAATCATATAATATAACATGTTTTAACTCAATTTCATACCAATTATCATATAAATTAAATCATATTACTTTCTATTTTATTCAATTTAGTCCCTAACTCAATATTCAATCTCAACCATAGAATTTCAATGAAAAAAACTATTGATAACTCACCTCAACATTATATAATGTAAAATGTCATAAATATGTAGTAACTAAATTTTCTTGAATCATAGAAATACAAACTAAAAGCTCGCGTCACTCATCGTCAGCTCTCGCCTTTCCTTTCCCTCTCAACGGCTCGGTGTCATATTTAGCTACGAATAATAATTCAATAGTGTCACATTATCAATTTCCATTTAAATTGCATTCAATTACAAAGTCAAAAATATTTTTCAATTTATTCAATTTAGTCCCTAAAATTGAGACAAGCATAACTTTTGATTTAAAGCTTCGGACTAAAATTCAATTTCACAGATACTCGTTAGGGACCCTCTACTTTCTATTCCTACTAAAATTTCATAAAAAATTACATTTTATCCAATTTGGTCCCTAATGTACAAAACTAATAATTAAGCTTTACAATTTAGTTCTTTCCATAAACTAAGATTAATTTCTATCAATTTCACACTTAGTTCTTTAAGAAATCAACAATAGAAACTTTTTAGAACTTTAATAGTTTCACAAATTCGTACATGGGCTAGCAAAATCAAGCTATTATAACCTCAAATCTATAAGAAATACAATAAAAGGACTTGATTATCATACCTAATTTATGGTCGAACAAAAAATTTGAAAGCTTGGGTTTTCTTCTTCATTGACCTGTAACACTCCAAACCCGACCCATGCGTTACAAGCGGATTTGGTATGTCACACGAGCAAAACATGTTAAACCCTTTTTATTCGTACTAAAATAGGTGCTTTGTTAAAATCAAGAAAACAAGTTTGATTTGAAATATTTGATAAAAT
This sequence comes from Gossypium bickii, assembly GCA_025503065.1. Lineage (NCBI taxonomy): Eukaryota > Viridiplantae > Streptophyta > Magnoliopsida > Malvales > Malvaceae > Gossypium > Gossypium bickii. Next base: position 23,592,732 of record CP106714.1, on the reverse strand, counting down.
ACTAATAACCTCGAAGATTGATTGATAAATCAATAAATTTTAACTAGTGATCTTATAAAACTGTGACTTTTAAAAAAACGACGTGGAAAAATTGAAAGAGAATCCGAGTCTTTTGAAAGTTTCGTTGATATTTCAAAAGAAAATATCCATGTTAAAAATATTTGTAAAAGTTTATTTTGAAATCCATTTGTTAATCGATTTTGGAAAACCTTTATTTAAGTTTTTAGAAAATTCCCATTTAAAAAAATTAAACCAAAATAATAAGTATATCAAACATAAAGCAAATAATAAAATACTCCAGAGGCCTTATTACAACATAAAAACCTAAAATAGTAAAGTGAACGAAGATAGAAATCTAAAGTTCCAAAATAAAAACACCATTTCTGAAGTATGGCCTCCACCGAGTCATCCATGGCCCCAAGTCCTCGTCACTGAGCATTACCTACAAGGGTTAAGAGAAAAGGGGGTGAGTTACAAGAACTCAGTGCGCAATCCCCTTACCGTTATCCATTGGGTCGGAACCCAAATGACAATATTTTGGGCCTAAGCCCCTTTTTCATAATAACATATCAAATAATTCAAATAAATGCAATGCAATCCCAAACCCAACCTAATATTCCATCCACTACACACCACCCGTACCATCCCATCACACCTATGGGGATCAAATCAACCCACCTCGCCAAACACACCAATCGCAGGGAAGAAGCCATTTAATTCCCAGGCACGAAGCCATTTATAATATTTGTGGGTGAGCCACCAGAATCGGAATTATGCGTGGCATAGCCACTATACAAATTGTAGCAGAGCCACCAGAATATCATATACGGTAATATAATCGGCACACAGCCTTGGGTAAATATGATTGACACAGAGTCGTTGATTCATATGTTAGGCACATAGCCATTATCAGAATTTGTGGCAGAGCCACCAGAATCAGATTGTGGCAGGGCCACCAGACTACTCTTCTCTTCATCATTTTTCCCATCCCATGCAAATTATGTAAATGCAACATACATAATAAATCATGATATTTACAATATAAACAACAATCATTAATTCAGAGATTCATTAAAAAAATTCGGCACATTAACACTTTGCAAATCGGCCCATTAGGGGTATTTTCGTAATTCGACCCATAACGGCATTTTCTAAATTCAGAAATTTTACCCACTAAGGGTAATTCGATAATCTCGCAAACCCGACTTAACTACCAATTTGGGGCATAAAAATTGAAACTGTCCATCTGCGTTGTACTGACTAAATTGACTATAACTTGAGTTAGGAATCTCAAAATCTAAATCTTTAAATTTTCCTTGAAACTAGACTCACATATCTTCTTACTACAATTTTTCCAGGATTTTTGGATTAACCATTTAGTACAGTTTATTCCTTAAAGTTTCCCTTGTTTCACTATCCAATGATTCTGACCTCTTTTAACTTAATTTCAAATATCTCACTGTACGGTTTTCATATACTGCTCCCACTTATTTTTATTAAAAATAGGCTCACTAAGTAATCTATACGTATAAATTATAACTCATAATTCACTTTGTACAATTTTATATGGTTTTTCCAAGATAGAACAGGGAACCACGAAATCAATCAAAACTAGTCTCACTAAAATTAAAATATCACAGAATTTAAAATTCCTTTTCCTTCTCTGTTTCTTCCATATAAAAATAGACACAGTAAGATTTAATTCGATATCTTATTCACTTATAATCCCTTTTCTCCTATTTTCCATGATTCTTCAAAATCACATCACTGCTACTAACCAAAACTGTTTCATTGCAAAATATGGTTACCACTACGAACTTACGCATGCCCGAGTCATCACAGATGCTGGTTTCCAGTTTTCTTTGGTATTTCGACCAAATCACAGAACATTTCATGTAAATTTTCAAAGAAGTGTGAGATTACACACCATTTCAAACATGTGTTCAGAAAGTACAGGATTACGCACCTTGATTAGGATTCCCTAAAGAACCACTCTTCGTTTGTAACACCTCAAACCCGGCCCATACGCCACGACCAAATCTGGTATGTTACTGAGGAAAATATTTTGGAGAAAATTTAGTTAACCATTAAATTTTTGTGAACAACTCTTTGAAATTCTATATTTGTAGAAACCAGATGTTTAATAAGTTAAAACTGAAAAATTTACTTTGAAATTTCATAAATAAAACTTTTAGACTAAGTGGATAAATCATAGGTTAGAAAACATTTATTTCATTTTAAGAAAACTTGAATTAATACTTTGAAAACCGTTTGCAATTGAATGTAGAAATTTAACATTTTGAAATCATTTAAATTATAGAAAACACTTAATTTATATTTTACTATCAAATGATTTATATTACCCGATGGTAAGATTTTAAAACCATTGCGTTTTAAAATAATTTAGAAAACTTTGGGCTTAATTATTAAATAACCAAGTAATTTATAAGACATATTTAAAACAAGTCCAAAACATATAAATAATCCAAGAACACAATTTAAATGGCCTTATTACAAACCCAAAATAAATATGAAACCAAATTTAAATAAAGTAAAGTGCCCAAACCAAAGTTCATGTAGAACCGAAATTTATTTAATGCATGGCCACCTCGAGTCCTTCCGGCTCCTCATCCGCTATCTATGTATCACCTGAAAAAGATATCCCACGAAGGGTGAGTCAACAGACTCAATGTGTAATGATACACTAAAAGTCCAATCGATCATAGCAATAAAGCCCATAATATAGCAAATCAATAATAAATGATTAAATCACATGTACATATAATGAAATGCAATCCCGAACCCAACTTAGATATCCATCCGCTACACACCACCCGTACCTACCAATCACACCGTGAGGATTACTAAATCGACCCTCCATCCGCTACACACCATCAAAGGCAGTTGCTACAGTCAACATGCACATCGCCCTTATAATCGTGGCATAGCCACCAGATAATGTGACAGAGTCACCGGATTCATAATATCGTGACCGAAGTCACTGGATTCATAATATCGTGACCAAAGTCACCGGATTCATAATATCGTGAGCAAAGTCACCGGATAATGTAGTAAAACCACCGGAACACTTCTCCTTTCAATAATACCCATATGCCCATGCAATAACATATTATTTCAATATTATACCATAAACATATTATTTCAATATCATACCATATACCTCCAAAAATCATATCGAAATCATACATATTTCATATTTATGCTTATAGCATTATTAACGATGCAGATATCATGCCTTGTACATTACCCCAAAATCATAACCAAATGTCGGATATGTCTCATATCAAAAGTTTATACTAATGCTAAGGGATAACGTACCTGAAATCACTGTACCATTGAATGGTACCCAAAGCCATAATCATTTATATTTCTTTATAAACACATTTTTATCAATAATACTATTAATCTATTAGAATTTTAGTGTAATCTACACACCTGATAATAGTGATAACTATACTTTCCCGCTCATCGATACTCTCGGAATCTCGAACAACATCTATACGTGATTTCTCTCCGATTGATGGTTCATAACCCGATGAAGAACCACAAAGGAATAATGGCTCGGGGGTACGAACGACTTCAAGTAAACGATTATCGCCGGCAGAGGGTCCACATTCCGATGGAAAATCTCGGACTCCCGACATAGCCCTTCGCTTGAAATTTGAGGGTATAGCAGAACCACCCCTCTTCCAAACACTACGAACTGCTTTTTTCGAACCCATTCTTGATTGCTCCAAAATCTAACGTTCATGGAAAGAAGATAATAAACGGATGATAGAGTCCCTTAAAACTTAATCGATTAGAAGACCATCTAAAACGATATAACAAGCATAAAGATCCTTACCACTTGACTTACCAACTTCGATTGCTAATGGAACGGCTTAAACCGATTGCTTCCGAAATCCCAATGAACCTAAATGAATAATTGAATCCCCTTTTTGTCCAAAATCGATAGAAGAAAACCAAGGAGAGTCTACCCTTGAATATTCGGCCAAAACAAAGACTAAAAAGAGAGTGGAAAGTTTTCGGTAATAAAGTTATGAAAGAAGAAAGATATGCATATAAAAGTGAGAAAGTATGTGAGCAGAAAAAGAGAATGAAAAAGAGAGAGATGAGGTTCGGCCAAACACTATTTGCCAAAGAAGAAAAGTGCACAAAAATGCACAAAGTGAAGTTTTGGTTTCAAAAGCAAAGATGAAAGAAAGGAAATAGCATTTTTGGTTCAACAAAATAAGAGCTAAAACAAAAACAAAATTTGCACAAAATGCACAATAACATTCGGCCAAAGAAAGGGTTTTTGGAGAGGGAAAACAAAAATGCAAAAAGATGTTCAAAAGGAAAATTGGCCAACTATTCCCCCCAAGCTACCTAACAAAATTCGGCCACCCCCCTAGACACCCATGCCGTCCACATACATGCACTAAAGTCCTAGGATTACTTTCCAAAACATCCTCCATATTCCATGCCTTTGTTCCCTCTTCATACCATAACCTTAAGATTCCTATCCCCAATTCAAGCTTTCCTTAAACATAAATTCAACTTACCAAAAGAAATAGTCCAACCTATCATGAATAAGGTTGACCTTCCATAAATGCTATGACGAAAATAAAATCCTCAAAATGCTTTCCATGCTACTCGAACCACTAACCTCAAGCAACTTTCCAAGCTCCTTAACCACCTTGCCACTCACTTCTCTTTTGTTTTAATTAACACTTAAATTAACTTAAGTGCTAAGCTTAATTAATCCACTTCATTAAATAACCCATACTAAAAAATTATTCTAACTTCCTAATTAAAATCAAGCATTCACAAGACTATGCTAACACACAAAAATTCCTACCCGAGCCAACACAAAATAAAATAATACTCTAATTTCCTAAAGCTCAAGGCCCAATCCTACTAGGCCCAAATTCGGGATGTTACAGATCTACCCTCCTTAAAGAAATTTCGTCCTCGAAATTTCCAACTAACTAACAGTCGTACATCCTATCTCGCCACACTACGCTCTTCTATCACAAGCTCTCGATCTTAAATAAAACCATAATGTACTCTTTAACATAAATCCTGAATCCTTTTTCACATAACCAACATCTAATCTACCATAGCAAACCATTATCTAACACTTACACTTATACTAAAAATTTTCCTACATTCAACCATCACTTCCAACCAAAACATAACTGACTTGAGAGTGAGAAAACAAACCTGAGCCTTAAGCTCCTTAGACCTACTTCTCAAGCATACTCCTAACTTCCTCTAACATTCTCCCAGATGACACCTTCCACAATAATCGCAAGCCAAAAAGTTCGATCATGCCTTGACATGTTTTACAGAACAAGATTGTGACCATAGAGAACCGTGATCTCTATTCTTCTTACAGTCTACAGACCCAACTCAAAGTGCTTCACCGATTCCTTTAACTGTCTGAGTCAGCTCAACAATCCGAACTCGATCATGATACTCCGATGCTCACGCCTCCTTTCCGGAAATATGCCTCAGTGCCGAAGATCTAGCCCTAGCACATCGACCTATACCACATCCACGACGACCACGATCTCGAGTGCTCATGTCTAACGTCTCGACTTATCAATTAAAAGTTTTATGCATTAATCATTATTCCACTTTCTTTAAAACACAATTTTATGAAAAGAGTTTAATAGAGATTCTTTTGAGCAATCAAGTTTTAAGTCATCTATCCTAGTTCACACAGAGAAGCACATCTATTCCCTAATACCTTTCATACTTATTCACTCTTCGGGCATTTCTGTCCGTTTCTATCCCAGGGGTATTTTCGTCATTTTCCTACAGGGGTATTTTCGTAATAAACTGAAGAAATTTTAAAACTTTAATAAATCAAGATATTTTGAAATTTCCAAAACTGGAGGGTATTTTAGAAAATTTGTCAAATTAAAGGTACAGCAAAATTCTGAAAACTAGGGGTATTTTGGTAATTTTGCCAATCCGGGGTAATTTTGTAAATTTCAAAAGTCAGGGTATTATTTTGAAATATAGAAATTTGGATACTTTTGCAAAATAAGAGAATTTTGTTGAAATCGGGGTAATACGGTAATTTTAGAAACCAAGGGCATTTTTGTAATTTTGCCACTAGGGGCATTTTGGTAATTTTGGTAAATTGAAAATATTTTGAAAATATTTCAAAAAAAAATAAATTTTGCTACTATATAAAGGAGTATCGTAATGATTTAAAACTTAGAGCTTTCATAAAATAGGGTTAATCCCTTTCGGGTTTTATTTAGCGTGTTTAGCCTATGACCGAGTCTTCTTGGTTAGGGTGAACCGAAGCTACGCACCAGGTAGGAATCCCGCGAAGAGGAGGTGAGTCACGAGGACTGCTTAAGTACCAAGCTCTTCCGGATCCAATCCTAGACATGCGCACCAGGGTTACCACACCCTAACTCGGCGACTTGGTCGTAGGTTTGTTTAATTAGGCTTTTAAAGTCTTATGTCCTTTGTTGGGGTATACTAGTCCTAAAGTTCAAAGCACCTATCATACTATCTACGTTCCATACCTACCCTTCTACAGATACTAATTCACAAAGAAGTCAGAAGTACTTACCTGGGCGGATTGGTGCCGGAGACTCAGTGCCATGCTGTTCAAAATCCAAAAATATTTCAAAAAGGCCTACCAAAACATTTTGGGCCTTGGGCCCCTACAGCCGAGCTTTGAACTTGGCTTTGATACCAATTTGTAACACCCCAAACCTGGCCCATACGCCACGACCGAATCTGGTATGTTACTGAGGAAAATTGGCCAACTATTCCCCCCCAAGCTACCTAACAAAATTCGGCCACCCCCCTAGACACCCATGCCATCCACATACATGCACTAAAGTCCTAAGATTACTTTCCAAAACATCCTACATATTCCATGCCTTTGTCCCCTCTTCATACCATAACCTTAAGATTCCTATCCCCAATTCAAGCTTTCCTTAAACATAAATTCAACTTACCAAAAGAAATAGTCCAACCTATCATGAATAAGGTTTACCTTCCATAAATGCTATGACGAAAATAAAATCCTCAAAATGCTTTCCATGCTACTCGAACCACTAACCTCAAGCAACTTTCCAAGCTCCTTAACCACCTTGCCATTCACTCCTCTTTTGTTTTAATTAACACTTAAATTAACTTAAGTGCTAAGCTCACTTAATCCACTTCATTAAATAACCCATACTAAAAAATTATTCTAACTTCCTAATTAAAATCAAGCCTTCACAAGACTATGCTAACACACAAAAATTCCTACCCGAGCCAAAACAAAATAAAATAATACTCTAATTTCCTAAAGCTCAAGGCCCAATCCTACTAGGCCCAAATTCGGTTGCCCCCTAAAAATAAAATCGATCAAAAGTTAGCCTCGATTTCTTAAAGGTTCCAAAAGTCCAAAAGTACTCACTCAAAAGGGTCACTTACCACAATCACGATCCTTCCCTACTAGATTCTAAAATCTGGTCTTGTACCTTGGCTATTGCAACGAGTTCCAATCAACTTTCGAAACCAAGGCTAAGAGAAATATAAGTAGCAGCAAAGGATGGCTTGATTCGGCCTTCATCAAAAGAGAATAAGAGGAGTTTAAAATAACAACAAGTGGCTAGGTTTGGCTTAGCCAATGGATGAGAGTTTCGGCTTAGCTAAGTCAAGAGAAGAAAGAACAAACAACATGAAATAAGAAGAAAGAACATTTACCTTAATAACAGGGATGAACCGAAATTGTAACATCCGGGATTAGGGCCTATGCATTTTACTTAATTGAATGTGAAAGCATGCTTGTGTGTGTCTTGAATGTATTATGTGAATTTTAGAAATTTTTGAAATGTAAGGAAATGACTTGGAAATGTAAGGAAATGCCTTATCTTGGAAATGTAAGGAAATGTCTTGGAAATGTAAGGAAATGACTTGGAAATGTAAGGAAATGTCTTGTCTTGGAAATGTAAGGAAATGTCTTAGAAATGTAAGGAAATACTTAAGAAATGTTAAGTTTAAAGTTTAAAAGAGGGACATGAAGCAAGGTGGTCTTAAGAGGAAATGTAGGGAAAATTTGACACACAAATGGGCATGGAAAAGTGGCTTGGAGGTGCCACTTAAGGCCTCTATAAGCGACGCCACATGCAGGAGAAATTGGGCCAAGGTTCGAGCTGTAGGGGAAGCAAAATAAAAGTTTTATTTTGCTGCAAGGATGGACAGAGGTAGACGACACATAGGCTATATTTTAGGAGTTTAAAATCCTTTTATTTTATTATTATTTAGAGATAAAAGGTGTGATAATAAAGATAAGGGATAATTGAAGGATTATTTCTTTTAATTTGAATAAAGTGATAATTAAAGCGATAAAGCTATCAAAATAGAAGAGTGATGGCCAAGTAAGGGAGTCTTGGCCTAGTAATTTCGGCAACATCACCGTTTTAGAAAATAGAAGTCTCAAAAAGAACCCTTAAAGTTTTGCAAATTTTGAAATACCCCTGATTTATTGAGCTTTACAAATTTACCCTGGTTTATTACCAAAATACCTCTGAGTTTCAAAATTACCGAAATGCCCTCAGATTTTAGAATTTCCAAAAATACCCCGGGAACGCAAAATTACCAAAATACCCTTATTGACAAAATCACCAAGGAACCTTATTTTGAAAAATTACGAAAATACCCCTGTAGGATAAATTACGAAAATACCCCTGGGATAGGAATAAGACAAGAGTGTCGAATAGTGAATGTGTGTGTTGGATGCTACTGAAGGAATGTCTGAATGAATGTGCTTCTCCGAATAAGGATTGAGAACTTGAATGAAAATCTTGATTGATCGAAAAAACAACTCCTAAAAACTTCTTTCATAAAATTTCTTCGCGGATAATAAGTGAAACGAGGCCTAATTCATAAAACTTTTTAGTCAGATCACAGCGTTAGAAATGAGCTCTAGAGGACGTGGCCGTCGTGGACACGGTAGAGGCAGAAAGACCGTGTCAGAACCCGTTAGATCAGGTCAAGGGTCTGAAAATGAGGTACCACCGCCACCACCACCCCCAGCTTTTGGTGCTGAAAGCGCAGGATCGGATGGGGGTGATCTTGTCGCAGTCATCTTTGCGCGAGTTCTTGAGATGGTGGCAGGAGCAAGTGGAGGCACGGGAGCTCGAAAGTCTGTACCCGAGTGACTCCGAGCCAACAGAGCTGAGGTGTTTCGTGGAGTGTCAGGAGTGGCACCCAGTACCGCTGAGTATTGGTTGGAATCAACTGAACGGAATATGGATGAAGTAGATCTGACCCCTAAGGAGAAGCTGAAAGGAATGGTGGCATTCCTACGCGATGAAGCGTACCAATGGTGGCTCACAATTCGTGATGGTGCCACAGCTGAGGATCTGACGTGAGACTATGTTAAGACAACTTATCAGAAGAAATATGTCGGTACTTGGTATACTGATGAGCAAAGGAAGGCATTTATGGGGTGGTTCAAAGGAACAAGTCCGTGGCAGAGTATGAAGCTGAGTTTCTGGGGTTGAGCCGTTATGCTCGAGGAGTGGTGGCTACGGAGCATGAATGGTGTGTCCGGTTTGAGGACAGTTTGAGGGATGATTTAAGATTGTTGATAGCCCCACATCAGGAGCGGGAGTTTTTCGCGTTAGTGGAAAAGGCTATGGTAGCCGAGGGAATCAAGGACTCGGTAAAGCAGAGCTCTGATAGAAATAGGCCCAAGAGGGGTTATGGGTTGCCAGGACCGTCTGGGAGTGTACAGAAAAGGCCCAGAGCTGGTGGGCCGCGAGGTCAGCAAGTTGGTGCAGGAGGGCAGTATCGTCCTTGTGATCAGTGTGGGAAGAAGCACTTAGGAGAGTGCTGGAAAAAGACAGGAGGATGCTTCAAGTGTGGGTCAAAGGACCATCTAATTAAGGATTGCCCTATGAGGCCAGATGGAAATCGACCAGTAGCTCAGAATGTTAATCAAGTTGGTAGAGGTGGACAGCAGCCTCAACGAGGCCGTGGTCCGAATGGCCGAGGTAATGGTGCTGGCAGAGGACGTGGAACGCCAGGCAGAGGTGCTGCTAATACTGAGGCAAGGCAACCAAGTTTGGTTTATGCAGTTCGCCGGAGGGAAGATGGAGACGCACCGAACGTCATAACTAGTACGTTCCTTATTTATGGCAAGCCTTATGTTGCTTTAATTGATGTGGGCTCGACCTATTCTTATGTTGCATGTAGTATAGTGGAAACACTAGGCCTAGACTCTGAACTCTCTGATAGGCAGATGACTGTAGTGAGCCCATTAGGCCAAACTGTAGTGGTGGATAAGATCTTTCGGAGTGTGCCCCTAGAAATTCAGGGAGTGAACTTTTGGGCTGACTTAATGGAGTTACCCTTCAGAGAATTTGACCTCATACTTGTTATGGATTGGTTAGTGGAGCATCGGGCCGTGTTGGATTGTGCGGCTAAACGGATGGAATTAAGGACCCCAGAGGATGATGTAGTCATTATGATAGGAGAAAGAAGAAACTACTTGTCTAATGTAGTTTCAGCACTGAAGGCTGAGAAAATGGTTCGAAAAGGGTGCAAGGCGTTCTTAGCCTTCGTAAGTGCGTTAGATGGAAAGGAAGAAGGTGTCAGTGGAGTTAGAACCGTAAGGGATTTTGAAGATGTGTTCCCAGAGGAATTACCAGGAATACCCCCAGATAGGGAGGTGGAATTTGGAATAGACTTGCTACCGGGAACAGCTCCTGTGTCAATCGCTCAATACCGTATGGCGCCAAAGGAGTTAGTTAAGCTCAAGGCTCAGATTCAGGAGTTACTTGACCGTGGGTTTATTCGACCCAGTGTGTCTCCGTGGGGAGCACCGGTCTTGTTTGTGAAGAAAAAGGACGGAACTATGCGAATGTGCATAGACTATCGTCAGTTGAATAAGCTGACCATCAAGAACAAGTATCCTTTGACAAGGATAGATAACTTGTTCGATCAGCTTAAGGGGGCCGCAGTTTTCTCAAAGATCGACTTAAGGTCGGGATATCATCAGTTGAAAGTGAAGGAGGCAAATATCCATAAGACAGCCTTTAGGACAAGATACGGCCATTATGAGTTTGTAGTAATGCCGTTTGGATTGACGAATGCACCAGCTACGTTCATGGATATGATGAACCGGGTCTTTCAACCCTACTTGGATAGGTTCGTCGTTGTGTTCATCGATGATATCCTTGTGTATTCAAAGTCAGAGGAAGAGCGTGATGAGTACCTACAGATAGTGTTACAAGTATTAAGGGAGAAGAAGATCTATGCCAAATTCAGCAAGTGTGAATTTTGGCTTAAGGAGGTGGCATTCTTAGGACATGTAGTATCCGCAGAAGGTATAAGGGTGGATCCTGGAAAGATCGAGGCAGTGTCGGATTGGAAACCACCTATGTCCGTGGCTGAGATCCAAAGTTTCTTAGGTTTGGCAGGATATTACAGGAGGTTCGTGGAAGGGTTCTCGTCAATAGCTGCGCCTTTGACAAAATTGTTGAGGAAGGAAGTACCCTTTGTATGGACGGATAAGCAACAGGAGAGCTTTGAGAAGCTTAAGATGGTCTTGACGGAAGCACCAGTTCTGATTCAGCCTGAGGCAGGAAAGGATTTTGTGGTGTACTGTGACGCTTCGCATACGGGATTAGGCTGTGTTCTAATGCAAGATGGAAAAGTAGTCGCTTATGCGTCTCGACAGTTAAGGCCTCATGAAGTTAACTACCCAACTCATGATTTGGAATTGGCGGCAGTGGTCTTCGCTCTTAAGGTGTGGAGGCACTATCTCTATGGCAAGAAGTCGATAATCTACATGGACCACAAGAGTCTTAAGTATTTGTTGACTCAAAAGGAGTTAAACTTGAGACAGCGAAAGTGGGTGGAATTACTAAAGGATTATGATTGTTCGATAGAGTACCACCCGGGCAAGGCGAATGTGGTAGCAGATGCCTTAAGTCGGAAGGTAGTGTCGGACCTGAGGGCAATGTTTTCACACTTGATTTTGTATGATGATGGGAGTCTGTTGGTAGAATTGCAAGTCAAACCCACATGGTTGAATGAGGTAAAGGAAGGTTAGTTGTAGATGAGGACCTAAGTGTTAAGCTACAACAAGTACAGAATGGAAAGTTAGAGGACTATGGTGTTAGTGACGTAGGAGTTTTGTGCTTCAAGGGAAAGGTCTGTATGCCAAGGAATGAGGAGTTAAGACAAAAGATTCTTCGGGAAGCGCATAGTAGCCTTATACTATGCATCCCGGAGGAACTAAGTTGTATAGGGGTCTAAGGGAACAATTTTGGTGGCCTGATCTTAAGCGGGAAGTTATGGAATTCGTAGGAAAATGTCTGACGTGTCAGCAAGTTAAGGCTGAACACCAAGTTCCATCGGGATTACTCCAGCCAATCGAGATTCCGCAGTGGAAGTGGGAGAGAATTACCATGAACTTCGTTAGTGGGCTTCCCCCTACGCCTACTAAGAAGGACTCGGTATGGGTAATAGTGGACCGTTTGACCAAGTCCACGCACTTTATCCCGGTGAGAGTTGACTATTCTTTGCAGAGGTTGGCAAAGTTATATGTGGCAGAAATTGTGAGGTTACATGGAATGCCGGTGTCAATCATTTCGGATAGAGACCCAAGGTTTACATCTCGATTTTGGAGGGCACTTCATCAAGCTTTAGGCACTAAGTTGGATTTCACTACGGCATTTCATCCACAGTCGGACGGGCAGTCTGAATGGGTAATTCAGGTATTAGAGGATATGCTGAAGGGCTGTGTGATGGATTTCCGAGGAAGTTGGGAGAACTATTTGCCTTTAGCAGAGTTCGCCTACACCAATAGCTACCAAGCTAGTATTCAGATGGCACCTACGAAGCACTGTATGGTCGAAGGTGTCGGACTCCTACGTGTTGGACGGAATAGGGAGAACGTTGAGTTTTGGGTCCTGAGAATGTGGCCGAATCCGAAGAGAAGGTTGAGATAATTCGGGCACGGTTGAAAGAAGCCTCTGAAAGGCAAAAGTCGTATGCCGACCTCAAGTGGAAAGAGATAGAGTTTGATGTGGGAGACCAGGTATTCCTTAAGGTCTCGCCTTGGAAGAAGGTGATGAGGTTTGGTCGGAAAGGGAAGTTAAGCCCAAGGTTTATAGGGCCCTATCGAGTGTTGAAGCGAGTTGGGCCAGTGGCATACCAGTTAGAGTTGCCTTCGAAATTGAGACAGATGCATGACGTATTCCATGTATCCATGCTACGTCGATATCGATCAGACCCATCTCATGTGGTACCAGTCGAAGAGGTGGAGCTAAGACCAGACCTCTCCTACGAGGAAGAGCCGATTCAGATATTCGAACATGATGTGAAAGTGTTACGGAAGAAGTCAGTTCCTCTAGTCAAGGTGTTATGGCGCAATCATGGATCGGAGGAAGCTTTGTGGGAGCTCAAGGAGGCAATGCGACAGCAATACCCCATCTATTTCAGCTAGGTAATTTCGAGGACGAAATTATTTTAAGGGGGTAGAACTGTAACATCCGAGATTAGGGTCTATGCATTTTGCTTAATTGAATGTGAAAGCATGCTTGTGTGTGTCTTGAATGTATTATGTGAATTTTAGAAATTTTGGAAATGTAAGGAAATGACTTGGAAATGTAAGGAAATGTCTTGTCTTGGAAATGTAAGGAAATGTCTTGGAAATGTAAGGAAATGACTTGGAAATGTAAGGAAATGTCTTGTCTTGGAAATGTAAGGAAATGTCTTAAAAATGCAAGGAAATGCTTAAGAAATGTTAAGTTTAAAGTTTAAAAGAGGGACATGAAGCAAGGTGGTCTTAAGAGGAAATGTAGGGAAACTTTGACACACAAGTGGGCATGGAAAAGTGGCTTGGAGGTGCCACTTAAGGCCTCTGTAAGTGACGCCACATTAAGGAGAAATTGGGCCAAGGTTCGAGCTGTAGGGGAAGCAAAATAAAAGTTTTATTTTGCTGCAAGGATGGACAGAGATGGACGGCACATAGGCTATATTTTAGGAGTTTAAAATCCTTTTATTTTATTATTATTTAGAGATAAAAGGTGTGATAATAAAGATAAGGGATAATTGAAGAATTATTTCTTTTAATATGAATAAAGTGATAATTAAAAAGATAAAGCTATCAAAATAGAAGAGTGATGGCCAAGTAAGGGAGTCTTGGCCTAGTAATTTCGGCAATACGAGGAAAAGAGAGGTCATTCTGTATTATTTTCTTTTCTTGAAAGTCTCTGCCGAATTCTCAAGCAAAAACTCCTCTCTTCTCTTTTATTTTTGCCAAGACGAAAATACCTTGTGTTCTAGCCGAATCCTCCATCTCTATTCTTCATCTTCTTCTTTTTCTTCTCCAATCCAATCCATCAAGGAAGCCGAAACCAAATTCTCTCTAGCCATAGCTGAATTCCTCTGAGGATCTAAGTAAGGGAGCAGTCAACTACAGCATCAAAAGGGTAAGATCTGTGGTCAATCGATTCTCATTCCTTTTCTTTTTACCGAAAGCAAGGTACTAATCCTATTAGCAATTATGACCGAAACTTGAAGGATCTTTCGGGATTTTGACTATTGTCGACTACGAGGGAGAAGAGACTACTTTTCGAGATTTAAAGATTCAAGGTAAGATATGTGAATATTCGGCCAAAGGCCATTTATTATGTTTAAGGTTGAAATCAAATCTAATATAAGTCTATAGGTATTTCGACAACTCCCTAAGCAAGTGATTCTTTTCGGGATTTTAGAATCCACAAAGTAAGTACATGAGGTATTCGGCCAAGGCCTATTTTTGGTATTTAGAACAGTTTTTTATTTATTCAAAAGCCAGAAACTGACATAGCTAAGTGAATTGGTGGCTAGCCGATTTCAAGAAGGAACTCAGCAAGGTTTCGGGATTTGATTTTTAATCCAATCGGCAACAAGGTAAGTTTTGGTTACAATAGTCCTTCGGGATTTAGTCTTATGGCCGAATAGGCTTTTACTAAATAGTAACTGATTAATCAAATGTAGGAACTTGAGATCTAAATCAGTAGATCGGACTTCGGGATTTCAGTGAATTTGTTAAGCGAATCAGGTGTGTACCCCACACTAACTTTTAATAAGATTTCTGGCAATTTTTAATATGTGTATGTTTATAAGAATGTGAATATGGCTAAGGTACCATGTAATGGTACAGGAGTACTCAGGTACGTTTCTTACTCCTACTAGGATTATGAAATATGTTATATTTAACATGTGATAAGTGATAAGAATGTGAAATGCATGGCATGTATAATATGGGGCATACGGGTTATATGAAAAAGGGGAAGTGAATGTGGTGATCTAAGACCACGATATCTGAATGTGGTGACTTCGGTCACATTATCTGAATGTGGTGATTTAAGACCACGATATCTGAATGTGGTGACTTCGGTCACAATTATTTAATCTGGTGGCTATGCCACGAATATTTATAAGGGCGATGAGCACGACGACTGCAGCGACTGCCTTCGATGGTGTGTAGCGGATGGAGGGTCGACTTAGTAGTCCCCACGGTGTGCAGGTTGGTACGGGAGACGTGTAGCGGATGGCTATCTAGGTGTGGGTTCGGGTTGCATCATCTTTTCTATCTGTTATATGAATACATATGTAATATGATGATATATGCCTGAATTGTTAAATTTTAGTGTTGTGGTACACATTGAGTCTGTTGACTCACCCCGTTGTGGGAACATTTTTCAGGTGATGATCAGTAATGGACCGGGTCGACAGGAGCTCAGTGGTGGCCATGCCCAGCAAGGAAATTATTATGTGGACTCTTTGTTTTTTTTTTCTAAGTACTTTAAATTTCATTTTGGGTTTTTAATTGATGTAATAAGGCTTTAGGGAACTATTTTATTCTGTTTTATTTATTTATCATGTTACGAATTTTTTTTATTAATTAAAGATTAAGCAAGTTTAATTTAAAATAAACTTTAAATATTTTGTCACCTGAAATAAATGGGTTTTCATTATAAAATAAACTTGTCTTCAACTCAAGCCCAACCCACAAACAAACATTCTTCAAAACACACAGTTTTCTAAGGTAATAAAAGAATTTTTAACCGGTTTACTTCGAGGAACATACCAGATCCGGTCCAGGCTCGTGGGCCGGGTATGGGGTGTTTCAGAAATGAAGAACACGGTTTGGCACTAGTAGCAAGACAACAAAAAAGGATCGGCTATGGAGGAAAAATGAACAAGAACAATTTCAGCTATGAAAGTATGGATTAGAGAAGAAGAAAGAGAAGAGAAAATGCGCACTATTGTAAGTTGCGGCAATGAGAGGAGAAGTTGGAAGAATGAACACAAAGGATGCAAAAAGGAATTAGGCCTAACAAGCACCAAAACTATCAAAATGCTCCCATCAAAATTCGGCTACCCTTTCCCTTTCCCAAACCATTATCATCTTTACCAAAAGATGAACATAGACCAAATAAAACCTTTCCAAAATGTCACCCATGAAAAATGCCAACATGTTCCCTTATCTTTCCTTTTCTTTTGATTCTTTCCTTCATTATCCCTTATCTTCCTCCTTACCATAATCCATAGCCATCTTTCCAAAAATTAAAATGTCTTACTTACCTTATTTAAGCATTGGACGACACTTACCATATAGCACAAAAATTTAATCCAAAATATTTCCACCAGGTGGGATTCGAACCTTAGACCATTAGTACACTCCACACGCCACTTGCCACTTTACCAATAGACTCCTTGTGCTAGCAAAATGCACACTTATTTCCTTAAGCCTTGATGCCACTTACCTTCTTTTTCTTAAAGTGCTTAAACAGAAAAATTTTTACTAAGGCCCAACTTGAACCCGGAACTTCCTAGGACCCTATAACTTTCCAAAATCAACTTCCTAATAAGTCCAACTTGAAATAATGCCGTTCTCTTGTTCTCAAAAATTTTAAACACTCCTACGCCCAAGCCCATTTGGCCCAATTCTTCTAGGCCCAATTTCAGGATGTTACGTGACCACAGTTGGCTTTGGAAAGATGATGAAAATATGTCATCTTCCACTAATTTTTTGCTATATAGAACTAGATTAAATGTTAATTAATTATGTTTTTATCTAATTAATCTTTAATTTCTTAAATTAATTAACATACATCATTATTGTCCAATAACACATTTAAAAATGATTTATTAACAACTTTGGCCTTTTGTATAATTGCAATTTAAGTCCCCAAGCTTTTAGTCAATTAAAAATTTATTACGATTGGACTTTACAATTTAGTCCTTAAGCCTTAATTAATCGTAATTTTGGCTAAATAGTCTAACCAATTTTCACTTCATATATTTTAACTACATAAATATCCCTATTTTTTATTTATTGACTTAGTTTACAAAAATTAGGTTTTGAAATTACAGTTTCTAACACCACTAGAAACCATGTTGTTACAATTCTCATCATTTAAGAAATTTCATCCCCAAAATTTACCTGGAAAGAGGTAGCGATACTGGGATCTCATTACCTCCTCGGGTTCCCAAGTCACTTCTTTTGCGCTATGACTGGGCTAAAAGACTTTCACCAATGGCACGCGCTTAGTTCTTAGCTCTTTCACTTCTCGAGCTAATATCTTGACCGGTTCTTCTTCATAAGATAGATCATATTGAACTTCAATTGCTTCAATTGGTATAACATGAGATGGATCGGACAGATATAGTTGGAGCATGGATACAAGGAATACGTCATGAATCTTTTGCAATTTTGACGAAAGAGCTAGAGGATATGCAACCTGTCTAACTCTCTCGATGATCTCATATCGCTCAATATACTTGAGGCTCAACTTCCCTTTGCAGCCAAAGCACATGATCTTTTTCGATGGAGAAACCTTCAGGAATACCTTATCACCCACTGAATACTTGATAACTTTCCATTTCAGATCCTTATATGACTTCTGCCTATCGGAAGGCACTTTCAATCTATCTCAAATAACCTTTACTATATCTTTTGCTTCTTGAATTAATTATGGCCCTATAATTTTTTCTCACACAATTCTGACCAACATAAGGGCATTCTACACCATCGGCCATATAATACTTCATATGGATCCATTTGAATACTCAATCGGAAACTATTATTATACACGAAATCAGCTAACAATAAAAACATTCCCAACTAAATTTGAGATCAATAACACAAGCTCGCAATATATCTTTCAGCACATGAATAACACTCTTTGATTAGCCATCAGACTAAACCTCACACCTAAGGGTTCATGTAACTACTTCCAGAATCTCGAGGCAAAGCAAGGGTCTCGAGTGGAGATAATAGACACAAGCATGCCATGAAGTCTAACTATCTCGTGAATATATACTTCGGCCAGCTAACAGCCTCTAGATGCGCAAACGTCTAAATTGGAAATACTGTAACAAAAGGATAATATAATTAAGCAGTGGTGTCCGCAAGTATATGGGTCAACTTATAATATAAAAAAGTGTTACAGCGAAACACTCTGGGAAGTATTTCGAGAATCGTATCAAAGGGATTACAGATTGGAGAAAATTATTATTAAATTAATTATAGAAAATAATTACTAATCTAATGAAATCACGAATTAGTAGTATTGATGCGAAATTAAAATATTAATTAAACTAATAAAATTAATTAATCTAAAATAACCTAATGGAATTTAATTAACTTAAGATATCCTAATTGAAATCTCCTATTCCTAGTGTCGACGATGCGAGTTTTCAACTATGATCGATTAAGCCCCTAATTATTAATTAAGTTGCTAAATACCCTCAACTTAGCTATTTACCATCTTTAGCTGAGAATACCCTCTCAGTCTCATCTTTACTAAGGATTACCACCTAATTCACCATTTCGGTCTCTTCCTAGACATACGGATACCCTTTCAGTCTCACTACTTGGCACAAGCTATACTCGACAGGATACCTTTTCGGTCTCAGTTTTCTAGATATTTTATTAGGGGCGTCACTTCCTAGTATACCACATATTCTTGAATAAACATTCAATTTTAGGTAAATAATTACTTAATTAATAAATCATATCCATAATCGAAACATGCAAGATATAAAATATGCTTATGATTTTATTTTGATATTTATACATAAGATTAGTTAACTAAGTTAACAAAAGATAAACAATAGAATAAATAATAAAGGAAAAGAGAATGCTTGTTGATAAATAATTGAAGCACAGTTCTGGAACAATATCCGCTTGCAAACGTCTTTACATTGGGATAGAAAAATTTTGACTAAGCGAACATAAAAATAAACTAAAGGAAAATGAAATAAATAAAATTGTACGTCTAATCTAGGTGTAACTAGTCTCACCCTTTCTAAACTAAAGTATATATAGGCATACACAAGGGTGTTAGGTGTCTAAAACGCCCATGGAGTGATTAGGGTTTAATTATGATGCATAACCTTAAGTGATGGTCCAAATTTGACTGAATATTTCTAATTTTGGTCGTGACGAAAAGGAACTCCTCTAGCACTGTCGCCACCAAGATTTTCTTCCCATATTCTTTGCATTGTTCTGATGTGGGGAAAATCTCTCATCACAATGTGGGGTGATTATCAACCTTGGCAACTTCGTTATCTAGTGTTGCGACACAAACCTCCCTGTGTCACGATACCACCATTGTCCCTTGTGCTCATTGACTAAAATGGCATCCTACACACTCAAATGGCCTATTAGCCGTTCCCGAGGCCTGAATTGGACTTATGGGTCATTAAAATACTAAAAATGCATAAAAACACTTATTTTGCAAATAATTGAGTCTAAACTATGAAATCTGGAAATGCAATAAATAAACATAAAATATCTAGAAAACAAGATCGTTAAGTGACAAAAAGACTAATTTGCCACAACTAATTGTGGCAGATCAAAATCTCCCACACATAACTCATTGCTTATCCTCAAGCAACAAAACAAAAATACACAAAAGCAAGAGAATAAAATAAATAGACAGTGCTTGAACATGCTTCATACATGAGATTGATCCGAAACAATATAAACAAGATAATGTGATTAAACACATAATTCTAGCTTGATATATAATTGGCTTCCGATTTTCAATATCAAACATGTTAGTTCATTAAGTTAGAAAGAAAACAAATTCAAGATTGCTAAGCATATTATTCCATCTAAACAAGTACACAAATATACATTTATGTTCGAAGAATACAAGCGGGCAGAAATGTCAATATTCAATTTAATTTTCATTTATGAGGTTATATAGGACTTTTAGTTTGTAACATTCTGCGGCTTAAGTTGGTTGGGATTTGAAGAATTGAGTCTACAACATAGGTTAAGCACGAAAATAGTTTAGCACATTATACAGAACTTGATACTAACCCAATTATATCTCTTAGCTCACCACCTTATTACCACTTCCTTCACCTTCCTTGACTTTCCATTTCCTAAGGTACAATACAGTATTCATAAATATAGTCATTTTATCAAGTCTTTTGTGCAAAAATGAGTATTTTTTTCTAACAATAGAAAAAATTAAAATCTATCCTAAATTCTTTTAAAAAATTAATTAAAAAAGGAAAAATCCCTCATAGATTAGTAAAATGGTCGTGTTTGAACTCATCCGTGCTACCATAGCTCAACTGAGACAACCCTCATCGCATCCCCTCTCGATGTGGATGGATCTATTTGTATGGGTCGAGTGATGTAAGGGAGTCGTGAGTGAAGATCCCTTATTAGGGTCGTGGTGGTTCAACTTCTTCGAAGTGGTCCAGAATAGTGGCTACCCAGAGTCGAATAAGCCTACTCATTCATCATAATGGGCCATCCACCTTGATTGGCACTCAATGTAGGCCAACATATGCTGGATCATCTCCTTTGTTGTTGAATCGTCTGGAATCCCCTAAGTTTGGTGTACCCATGGTGGAACGGGTTGGGGCGCTTCCATCGATTTTGAGAGCCCATGGTCTCTGGAGTACTCCCTATGTGTGGCCACCTATTCATTTCACCTCTCTACATGACCAGAGGTTGGTTACAGAATCAATCATAAAAAATATTGTTTAGCACACCTTTTTGTGGACAAGTCGGTTCCTCAGGATCAATTATAACGCCAGACCTCATGCACATCTCCGTAATTAGGTGGGGTATAGGAGTCTATGTATGTGCCCTTCGACACATCGTCACATGTTTGCGAGGACCTGGTCCCCCACGTTGATTTGCCAACCCTACAGTATAACATACAAGAAAAGAGCACGATCACGGGTAACTTCCGTGACGTGCTAAGTAGGAAACAATTTTACACTAATAAAGTACATCCACATTTTGGCTTCTAAGGTCATAACTGATTGTTAAAAATGCAATGGCTCCCAGGTTACTAACTTTCGGACCCAATTGCCTCGACCCTTATTTAAAAAATTAATATTCTCATCATAATCCACCTGCTCATTTAAATATCCATGAAAATCAAGGGCATAGCGAAGTATTTTATGAACAACCTCAATCGCAATCGAAGATGTGTCTATGTACACCCCTCTTACAAAGACATTATTCTCTTGGGCTTCAAGAAAATTTGCATAAAATTCCTAAACAACATAAATGACGACCGGTTTGAGAAGTTTTTGGAGAAATGTATTACACTATAATCGATCGACCCTCATGATTATAGGTTTATGGAATAATTTCATGGTAAAATCGAAGCCACATTTTGGGATTAGTGGTTTATCAAAGTTTCCAAATTGTTTGGCCTCTTCGTTGGAGATGAATAGTCTCATCGGGTCATTTGGAACATCGCGTTCCACAGATTCTCGGGGTGTCATTAGCGTTCAAAACAACATATTATCTAAGTCCAATATAAATTCAACAACCAATAAACACAATTTAAACGATAAAAAAATTCTCGTTTCGCTAATTTACTTATAAAAATTTAACATGACTATTCAAAGACTATAAAAGAGATTGAATATCATCAGGCTTTGAAGTTATTGAGATTTCATCGTCGCTGTGCTCCCCCGTCAGCCACTGTCATTTTTCGTTAGAGGAGAAATTGCTGAGACTCAAAGAAGGATTTAATCCAAAAATTGGGAAAAACTAATGCAAATCAAGGATTTAAAATGAAGAAATAGAAAAAAAACTAAGGAAGCAAGAGGTTTTAGGGTGTAGAGGTGGAGAACGGTGGAAAAGAAGAAGAGAATGTTGTTTGAGGTTTTGGTTAGGGCTCGTCGTAACGAGGCGCCTTTTTAGTCGTCGCCTTGTCGCGATGTCAAGTCTTACTGACCATGATATCACGTAACGTTACGAGTTCCAATGTCATTATGCCATGGCTTGTCACAACATGGATAACCCTTCGTTCTGACGTGGGATTGCTATCTATTTCTTTGCTCGTTGGGCTAGCTCGTTGCAACATCGCAAGGCCACGTCGGGGTGTGGCTTGCTCAATGTGATGATGTAATCTCCCATGTCGGGACGAGAAAGCTCATCATGATTCCTTATTGATGCTCATCACGATGTCATGGCTATTTCGGTCCTCCCTATGAGCAAATTTCAACTTCTTATTTCGTCCATTTTTCTACCTTTTTCACAAACTCAACAACCTTTAAAAATGTGGAAAAATACTCTCATTAAAACTTTTAACAAAAAATTAAAAATACTTAAATGAAAATTAATAATTTAAAATTAAAAAAATTCAACGAAAATTCATTTTCCAGAATCGAGACGATCTTTATATCATATTATGCCATGGGTCTCAACCATATAAACTTACACACTTTCATGCCGTGATCTGTCACTCCAATCTTCATCTTCATAGAGGCTACACCATGAGTGTTTTCATATCATACATTGCCATGGGTCTCAACCACATTGTCTTACACTTATTTTTGTATTATGATCTGCCAGTCTAGTTAGCAATATAATTGTTGTACCAGAGGCATCACAAGGGACGTTTTACCTCGAATTTGCTTATCCAAATTTGTTCACGCATAGCTGATATATTCATATATTCCAACATCAAACTTTAGTTGCATACTTACCATTCACTTTCTATTCATATAGTAATTCATACTTAATATCATCACACACCCATAGCATCTTTACTATTCTTCATATACTTATCAATCATCAGAGATGTTATTATCATTTTTATATATACTTTTACTTGAATAGTTTACATGAAAGATTCAGGATAGAAACTCTCCTGACACTCACCTAAATTGTAGCTCGAAGCTTCAGACTCAGAGATCCATCTAGACCCAGCAGCAATAGGTACTTAAAAAATATAAATTCATCATTAAAACTCATTTAGAAACAAATTGCTAACATCTCAATCATAGATAATCCCCTATGCAAGACCTTTTATTCATAACTTACTGTTCATATCATTTTAACATCTTTACTCGTTCAAAAACTTAACATGCAAAGCTATAATACTTACTAGAAGATGGAACAACCACTGATTAAGTCATGAATCTTAGCTTCCAACTTAAATAGAAAAGATAACATTTAAATTTAAGAAACATGAACAGAGAGTAATGTTGAAGGAAGAAGAAACTTCCTCCCAAACCCTCCTCACCTATATATATATAACCATTCTTCTCTTATTGGAACTTAACAAGTGTCATTTGAATCCAAAATTTTTCCTTCTTAATGGTCTACAAGTTTTGAGAGAAACATAAATGAGAATCTTATATAATTGATATTTGACCAGTCAATCCAGCTGACCCCTAACTAGATCTCATTACAAAACCCAACTATCACAATACTCAGACAAATTGGGCGTATTATGTATATAGCAGTAATTCAACTGGCTTATATTTCACTTGACATACCCTTATCTTAGATAACAAAATAAGAATAACATAAAACCTTTATTCACTTCTACGACGATTACTATGCACCATATTCCTATTCGCCAGAAGAATGTAACATGGTGGATTACACTATGCCAAACAAATAACTTCACAGCTCTACGTCCAAAACTGGGATCTACCAAACTCAGGGTGTGACAAAACCTTTCTCCTTAACCTCTATCCAAGTGTCTCATTGTACAAATCACTATCTATTTCTATCTATTAATCAAACGGTTAAGAAAATTATTAACAATTTTTTAAATTTTTACATATTTTAATTTTTATAATATTTTTAATAATTTTAGTTTTTTTTAGTTTTTTTATAGTTTTCAATCTTCGAATAATTTAAAGAGTATAGGACATAGGATGGATATTCCACTTTTTCTTTTAATTTACGTGAACAGCTAAACTAGGCTTCTATGCCTATTTTTTATTTGGCCTTTTAAGTCCTTTTTTTTAAAGGCCCTAATGATAATTTTTTTTCCTACAAGTACCAGGCTAGAATTCATTCTTTTCACTCAAATGCAACTCCCTCAATTCTTTCTAAAATCTCAACTCTCTTAATTCTCTCAATTTTCTCAAGTTTTGTTCTAAATTTCCCGATACACTTGTTTAAAAATATTATAGATTTATTTAATTATTTTGTATATTATTCATTTTGATTAAGTTTTCATGAACGGAAACCTCTCGGATTCGTTTCAAAGACAAGCACATTTCCGCTGCTCAAGCGGTAATGGTAAGAAGGAATTTTAAATTCTGTTATTTTCAATTAAGTTCAATTTGAAGTATTTTATTTTTAAAAATATTTTAAATTAACTTTTTCAATATAAATAAGCAGATGATCGTGTTTTGGAGGGGTTCATACATAATTTATCAAAGGGCCCAATCACCAAAATTCGTAGTTACTTGCAAGACACGAGATTCTTGCATGCGTCTCATATGCTCGGGGGCTGCAAACTTGATCTTATACTCATCAGCGTTTTGATGGAAAGATGGAGTCTCGAGACACACACTTTCCATCTTTCATGTAGCGAGTGTACAATCACACTCGAGGATGTAGGTTTACAACTCAGTTTACTGGTGGATGGGTTAGTTGTCACGGGGTTAGCGATCGTTCCCAATAAAGAGAACCATTGCAAGGCATTTTTAGGGAAGGTACCGGATAAGTTTTATGATGGCTGGATAGATTTGAAGTGGTTGGAAACCAATTTCAAATAAATTCTTAAGTACGTGCCCAATGTCGTAAAAAGCAATACGCTCGAGCATTCATCTTGAGGTTAAGTGCCTAATAAATCACAAAATTTGGTACACATAAGGTGACTACTACACCTAGAAGACTTCAAATAAAGCAATTGAATGAGTTGATGATCAGCCGTGTTGGCCATATTGTACCGACAGTTGTGTCGAGTGACAGAACCAAATAAGATGTCAATCGGTGGTTGCCTGCTCTACTGTAGTCATTGTAACACCCTATACCCAGCCTAGATGCCAAGCCCGAATATGAGGATGTCACACCACTATCTTATGTCATACACAACAAGTAAAAGTTCATTCTAAATGATAAATCTTCTATTTAAGTATTTGTATAGGTTTTATGTCAACCATACTCTTTAAATATCATCATCACATGCAAAACATACATCAAATGGTCTTATAATAATAATAATAATAATAATAATGAAACATGCATAGGGTCCATTTAGCAAAATTTCCAAGACAATCACGTAGGTACCAGTACTAACATATGGGTATCAGTATTTCCTTTAATTGGTATCGATACCACTTGGAAAATCGATACAAAAACAATATTCTATTTCTCGCCCAAAAATAAAATTCTAGAAATTATTAGTACCTTTTGAAAAGTATCAGTAATTTTACCCCATGTATCAATACTCGTGATATGGTATCGATACCAATTTATGATTCTAACTTCCTAGACATTTCAAATCATAGAGGTATCATTTTTGGAACAAGAATATCGATACCTATGCTCCAACTAGAAAATTACAACATACTTGAGCATATAAATCATTCTAACATGTACCAATCCATCATGCTATCATATCGTCATCAAATAAATGTCAAAACAGCCGTAATAATAGTTTCAAACATCGAAAGTAAGTCTGAGCAATAATCAATATAATACGAAATGAATCTCATAAACTTAGGGACAAATAGTATATAGAGACATCCAAAATATCATGGAAAATATCAATAAAAGTCTACCACATTGCCTTATTCCTAAAACGAAAACAAATAACAATAACACCGACGAAAAGAGAAATGGACTTGCTTTGATCACCCTTTAGAACCACACCACTCATACCGACATTTAACTACTCTGCAAGGGTTTAAATGGAGTGGGTGACCTTAACAAGCTCAGTGAATGCCTATGTAACACCCCTTACCCGTATCCGACGCCGGTACAGGGTACGAGAAGTTACCTTACTTAAAAACATGCATACAAATAATTTCAGGTTATGAGATTTCATTCAAATTTAAAACCTTTCAAGCTTTGTCTTAAAATCCCTAATATGAGCCTACGAGGCCCAAAACACACTTTAGAAACGGTTTGGAACCAAGCCGAGTTCTTTAGTAAAACTTTGGAAAATGGCACTAAAAACAGGGGCACACGCCCATGTGGAAGGGTGACACGCTCGTGTGACCTGATAACTTGGCCATGTTGAAGGACCGTGTAACTCACACGACCTAAGCATATAGGGACACGCTCGTGTCCCATGCCCGTGTGGATTTATTTCTCAATTCTAACCTACAAGGGTTTTCACACGGCCTGGCACACGCCCGTGTCCATGACCCGTGTCCCTTACATGGCCATGACACGCCCGTGTCTTGGACCGTGTGCAAAAACCTTGACATTTTGTTTCTAACGTCAGCAACATCTTAGGGTCACACCGCCAAGGCACACGCTTATGTGCTAGGCCGTGTGGAAATCCTAAATTTCATATTCAAGGTGCATACTTCACATGGCCTGGGCAAATGCCCATGTCTTATGGCTATGTCATCCACACGGTTGAGACACACGACCATGCCTCAGCCCATGTGGTTACTACTGGGCATTCTGTTTTACCAAATTAAGGTGCAAGGGAACACACATGTAACACCCCTTACCCGTATTCAACACCGGAATCGGATACGAGGCATTACCGAACTTAACTTACTTAAACGTACAACATCGGGCCATAAAATTTCATTCTAACTTAAAACTTTTTCATTCATATTCATAACATCCCTATTATGAGTCTACGAGACCATAAACATACATACAAGATGGTTTGGGATTAAATCAGAAAATTTTGCGCTCTTAGAAAATTTTTGCTTAAAACAGGGCCATACGCTTGTGTGAAATAGAAGACGCCCATGTTCCTAGCCCGTGTGAATTTTATTCCTTCATTTTGAACCTACAGGGGTTTTCACACAACCAGACACATGCCGTGTCTGTGGCCCGTGTCCCTCACACGGCCTAGACATGCCTGTGTCCTCACCTGTATCTGAAAACCTGGGTATTCTGTTTATGACGTCAGCAAACACTTAGGGGCACACAACCTAGTCACACACCCTTGTGCTTGCCCGTGTGACGAATTGAATTCTCACAAATTTGATGCAGGGGACACACGGCCTATTAACACACCTATGGGGCTGACCGTGTATCACACACGGCCTAGACACACGCCCGTGTGTCTACCCGTATGGACAGTTATAAGGCTATTTTCCAAACCAGTTGCCACCCTGAAAAGTAAACACACTTATATCACTTCAAGCAACACATAACATAACAATAATACACTATGAATGATCACTAATTCATCATGCATACATTTCGCATTTTACTCAATCAATTGTATGAACTTTCACTTCATACAACTCATCATCATTAAATATATGAAACTTAACAAGTATTGGCCAATTCACAATGGCCATTTACAAAATGGATGAGTAACATTAATAGCCAACACTTAGGCTAACAAATATGACATAACAAAATGACCAAGTTCCTATACATGCCATACCCAAAGTAAATCAACTTTACTATACCAAAAGAATGGTTGATAGTGTGATCCCAACTCCGACGTCCTACGATCCCTGAGCTAGCTTGGCAATACTACAAGGAAAAGGGAAAGGAGAGGGGTAACCATAAAGCTTAGTAATTTTGCATGAAATAAATAGCAACATTAAGACTTATAATAGCATCCATTCATCTCATTGAATAATGCACCATTTCTCAAACACATCAACCTAACTTACACATGCATACTCTTACTAATTTACATATCACATTTTGCATTCATTTCTCGTAAGTTACTTATGCGTACCTGTATCACTTCATCACATAACTTTAGCACTTTTATACTCTTTAAACATAGACTTAACTCTTTGTCATTGGTACATAAACTTAGCTCTTTGCCCGTTGAACTACTTAGAATATCGAAGGATACTCAATCTCATCAAACATGTATCACGATACCAATGACATATCCCAGATATGGTCTTACATGGGATCACATCTTGATGCCGATGCCATATCCCAGATATGGTCTTACATGGGATCACATCTCGATGCCGATGCCATATCCCAGATATGGTCTTACATGAGATCTCATAACTTGATGTCGATCCCATCTCCTAGACATGGTCTTACACGACATCTTTCTTTGGTGCCGAGGCCATATCCCAAACATGGTCTTATACGGGACCTCCTTCATTTGGTGCTGATGCCATGTCCAAGACATGGTCTTATATGGGACCTTCCTTATCTCATGTTGTGACATTAGTATCATTGCTATTCTGAATGTTCAACCGAGACTTCAAATTAACATATTTTCATCATACTCTCATCGAGGCATCATTAATCAGTTTCATAGAAATAATATTCATTTCACATAATACCAACCAATTAAAAATATAAAAACATTATGTAGCTTTAATTTCACACAAACTTACCTCGGTACTCAAAATGTGTGTAGATATATGATTTAGTCCACAACCTTGTTCTTGCCTCGGTTTCTATCTGGGCTTCGTGTTTCTTGATCTATAACAACAATTTCGCTTCTTTAATACTCGCATTGACTGAATTGACCCATGAATCATACTTTGGCAAAATTATAATTTTTCCCTAAACTTTTACATAATTACACTTTTTCCTCTAGGCTCGTAAAATGATTTTTATTCAACTTTCTTGTATTTTAAGATAGCCAAATCATTTTCTTAACTACAACAGCCCCAATTTCCACTATTTCATTCATGTATGACCATTTTCATTACTTTTACAATTTAGTCGTTTTCATGAATTTCTCATGAAAATCACTTAGAAGAAGATGTTTATCATACATCAAACTTTCATATTCTTCCATAAATCATCAAAATACATGTATGTCATACATGGGTAAATTTTTGAACATAAACCCTAGCTCAAAATATAGCTAAAATAGCTAAATCGAGCTACGAGGATCTCAAAAATACAAAGAACATTAAAAACGGTGCTAGGAGATACTTACAATCAAGCTTGAAAGATGAAGAAACCCTAGCTGTGGAGAGCTTGAAAATGACAAAAATGCCCTTAAGGCCCTTTCTTGAGATTTTTCCTTCCCATGTCTATTTTTGTCCATCTTGACATATACTAGTCTAATTGCTAAATAAGGACTTCTAATAATTTTTATAATGCTATTTCATATTTAAATCTTCTAGAATCTCATATTTTCCAATATTTGCAATTTAGTCCTAATAGACAAATTGTTCACTAGTTCATAAAATTTCTTTATGAAATTTTCACACAATTATGCAACGATGCTACAAACCTCATAAAATCCATAAAACACATATTTCTACCTCGAATTTGTGGTCTCGCAACCACTATTCTAACTAGGCCCTAAATTGGACTATTACAACACGACCGAACTACACGCCTATGGGGCAGACTGTGTGTCACACACAGCCTAGACACAAGCTCGTGTGTCTACCCGTGTGGACAAAATCAAGGCTATTTACCAAGCCCTTTTGCCACCCTTACTTGCTCCAACATAGGCCACATCAAGCAAGACCAATTCAAACATACTTTATCAATTCAATCATGCAACTTACTCATTCATGCACTAACATACTAAATACTCAACCATGTAATTTGCTCATTCATGAAAAAAATCATCATTTACTTTCATTAATAACAAGCATTAGCCATCATCCATGGCCTTATGCAAAATGTATCAATCTTCAAGACAACCCAACACGTTTGGCCAAAACAATATGATACTTGACAAAAGACCAAGTCCCTATACATGCCATACCCAAAATGATAAATCTAACTATACCAAATGTTCAGATTGATAGTGTGATTGAGCCTCTGACGTCTTTTGATCCTCGAGCTAGCTTGGCAATACTATAAGAAAATGGAAAAGAAAGGGAGTAAGCATAAAGCTTAGTAAGTCAAATGTAAACAATTAACAACAAATTACCATGCATTATCATACTCATAACATATTATAAACTTGCACATAATTCTCGAATGATTAAAGGCATAACTTACTCATTTTCACCCTTACCAATCATACAACATAATTCGAGCTCATTTCTCATGAATTCCATGTAGATACCTGTATCACTTACAATATAGTCGCAATTTTTCTCACTTTTAACACAAGATCTAAATTACCTGTTGAACCAATTGGAATACCAAAGGATGCCCGACAAGCCTCACAGAAGGGGGTAAAATGATAATGCCATGTCAAGACATGGTCTTACACTAGCTCTCATCTCAATCTCAATGCCATGTCCCAGATATGGTTTTACATTGGCATACACATATTACCGCCGATGCCATGTCCTAGACATGGTCGTACACTGGCTCTCATAATGTGGCCGATGCCATGTCCCAGACATGGTCTTATACTAGCACACATATCATCCAAATGTTATGGCATGGATATCCAATCTATTCCTAAGATTCAACCGGGAGTTTTGACTACATCAGTTCTCATCATGCATATTCACAACCATAATCAAACATTTTATGCAATATCAAATGTTTAATGCATCATAACAATAAAGTTGTATTATTTACGTACAACTTACCTCGGTATACAAAAAGTGGGCGACTAGATTGAGTTAGTCTACTAGCTTGGTTTTCCCCCGGTCTAGGTCCAAACTCCATTTTTCTTGATCTATAATGACAAATTCACTTATTTAATCACTACATAATTCAAGACATTCCAAAATTCTTACTTTGGAAAATTTACCGTTTTGCCCTTAGACATTCACATAATTATGTTTTTACCCCTAGGCTCGTAAAATGATTTTCATCAAATTTCCTCATTAACCAAGCCTAGCTGAATCTATTTTAAGCTTATAGCAACTCACAAATCAAATTATTTCACACATTTACTACCTATTTTACAACCTTTACAAAAAGGTCCATTTTTGGTGTTTTCATGGAAACCCCTTTCACAAAATTTGTTTATTTAACAACCAAGATTCATTTTCTTCCATAAAAATTCAGCAAAAAACACTAGTGCTCTCATGGCAAAACCCTAAACTTTTAACCATAGTGCAAAATAGTCCCCTCATTAGCTAGATTAAGCTACAAAAATGACCATCAAAATGACTTACTTGCAAGAGAAAAGCTTGGATGAAATTTTGACCTCTCAAAACCCTTAAGTTTGCTGAAAATTTCGATAGTAGGGAGGAAGATGAAGGGATGATATCTTTTCTCTTTATTTTATTTTATTTCATCGATTAAGTTACCTAAAGCCACCAACTTTGACCAATTTTCAATTTTTTGTCCCTTATGGCCGGCCATCACTCTTTTAAGGGTCTATTTGCACATTAAGGACCTCAAATTTAAGTTTATATAGCTATTTAACACCTATAGCTTGTAGAACAAAACTTTTGCAATTTATGGGATTTAGTCCTTTTTCAAAATTAAGCAAGTAATCACTAAAATTAATTTACAAAAATTTTCATGCACTCATATAATCATGTTATAACACATAAAATAATATTAAAAATACTTTCTCCAGCCTCAGATTACTGGTTTCGAAACCATTGTTCCGACTAGCCCCAAAATCGGGCTATTACAATTCTCCCGCCTTAGGAATTTTTGTCCTCGAAAACCTTACTATCGAAAAAGTTTGGGTATTGGTCTCTCATAGTCTTCTTGAGCTCACATGTGGCCTCTTCAACCCCATGTCTATGCTATAGTACTTTCACGAGTGCTATACTTTTATTTCTCAATTACTTGACCTCTCGATCTAAAATCTTAACCGGCTCTTCACCATAGGCCATGTCTGAACAAATCTCAACATTTGTTGGTTAAATCACATGTGATGGGTCAGAACGGTAATGGCGCAACATAGACACATGGAATACATCATGGATCTTCTCTAACTCGGATGGCAAGGTTAGTCGATAAGCTATCGGTCCAATTCTCTCATTCACCTCATAAGGCCCAATAAAATGTGGACATAATTTGTCTTTCCTACCGAATCTGAGGACTTTCTTCCACGGGGATACTTTTAAAAATACCTTATCACCGACTTGAAACTCAATCCCTTTTCGTTTCAAGTCCGCGTAGGATCTGTCTATCCGAAGCGGCCTTCAAACAACCACGAATCACTTTTACTTTCTCTTCTGCTTCTCTAACTAAGTCAACCCCGTGTATCTAATTTTCTCTGAGTTTGGTCCAATACAAGGGCGTTTGGCACTTACGCCCATACAAAGGCTCATAAGGTGCCATTTTCAAACTCGACTAATAACTATTGTTGTACGAAAACTCTACCAACGGTAAGTACATTTCCCAACTGCCTTGAAACTCAAGAACACAACACCGCAACATATCTTCAAGAATCTGAATTACTCTTTCCAACTGACCGTCCGTTTACGGATGGAAAGCCATGCTAAAATTCAACTTTGTCCCCAAAGTTACTTGTAACTTTTTCTAAAACCATGATGTGAACCTCGAATCTCTATCCGAAATGATCGATAAAGGTACCCTGTAAAGTCTCACAATTTCAAAAACATACAGATCGACCAATTTCTCAAGTGGATAATCGGTACGCATCAGTATAAAATGAGCCGACTTAGTTAGTCTATCAACCACAACCCACACAACATCTTTCTTTTTTGGCATCAACGATAATCTAGACACAAAATCCATGGTAATAAGGTCCTATTTCCAGCCGGGAACCATCACAGGCTGAAGTAAACCCAAAGTTACTTGGTGTTCGGCTTTCACTTGCTAACAAATTAAACACTTATAGGCAAACTCTGAGATGTTTCTTTTCATTCCCGACCACCAATACATTTTCTTCAAGTCATTATACATTTTCACACTACTCGGATGGATAGACATACAATTGTTATGTGCCTCATGCAAAATCTTCTGAATAAGCTCGTTGTATTTGGGTACACAAATTCTATCTTGAAACATTAAGTAGCCATCCGACCCAATCCAAAAGTTTGATTCTATACCCGTCTCGAACTGAGTTATCTTAGCTTGTAACTCTTTATCACTTTTCTGAGCTTTACAAATCTCTTGCTAAAACATCAGTCTATCTCTTAACTCTGCTATGACTGAACCATCATCAGTCACAGACAACTGGATATTCATAGCCCTCAAGGTAAACAATGACTTCCTACTCAAAGCATCGGCGGCCATATTCGCCTTTCCAGGGTGATAGTAAATTATCAACTCAT
This sequence comes from Gossypium bickii, assembly GCA_025503065.1. Taxonomy (NCBI): domain Eukaryota; kingdom Viridiplantae; phylum Streptophyta; class Magnoliopsida; order Malvales; family Malvaceae; genus Gossypium; species Gossypium bickii. Next base: position 23,559,204 of record CP106714.1, on the reverse strand, counting down.
AATCCTTTATCAACTATACCCATTTTCGCTGTCGTGGGTTTAACTCCTTTTGAGTCATCAAATACTTTAGACTTTTATGGTCAGTGAATACTCGGCATTTCTCGTCATACAATTGGTGTCTCTAAATATTCAGTGCGAACACTATGGCGGCCAGCTCTAACTCGTGAGTCGAATAGTTTTTCTCATATGGCTTCAATTGTCTCGAGGCATAAGCTATTACCTTGGCTTCTTGCATAAGCGCACACCCGAATCCATTTAAGGATGCATAGCTATACACTACAAATTCTTTTCTGGTTCTGGTTGCACTAAAATTGGGGCTTCAGTCAATAATGCTTTTAGTTTCTCAAAACTCTGTTGGCACTTCTCTGTCCATTTGAACTTAACATTTTTCTGTAGCAACCTTGTCATTGGTGTAGCAATCATGGAGAATCCTTTAACAAACCATATGTAGTATCCCTCTAAGCCCAAAAAGCTTCTAATCTCTGACACATTCCTCGGTGGTTTCCAATCAACGATAGTCGATATCTTACTCGGGTCAACTCTAATTCCATCATCCGACACGATGTGTCCTAAGAATCTAACTTCTCGGAGCCAAAATTAACTTTTTCTAAATTTAGCACACAATTGTTTATCTCTTAAAGTCTGCAAAACAGTTCTCAAATGCTTCGCGTGCTCACACTCATCGCGAGAATAAATTAATATATCACTAAAAACAATAACAACAAACTTATCCAAGTACGGTCGGAAAATGCGATTCATTAAATCCATAAACACGATGGGAGCATTTGTTAAGCCAAAAGGCATGACAAGGAACTCATAATGGCCATACCTCGTCCGAAATGCAGGTTTCAGTACATCTTGTTCCTTAACTCTCAGGTGGTAATAACCAGACCTCAGGTCTATCTTAGAAAACACTGTGGCTCCCTTCAATTGGTCAAACAAATTGTCGATCCTTGGCAAAGGATACTTGTTCTTAACTGTAACCTTGTTGAATTGTCGGTAGTCTATACATAATATCATCAACTCGTCTTTCTTTTTCACAAAAAGTACCGGAGCACCTCACGGAGAATAACTCGGTCTCCCAAAACCCTTATCCGTTAACTATTGTAGCTGAACCCTCAGCTATTTTAACTCCAATGGTGCCATCCTATATGGGACAACCGAAATAGGTGCCGACTAACTCAATACCAAACTCAACTTCCCTAATTGGAGGCAATCTGGGCAACTCTTCCGGAAACACATCCAGATACTCACATACCACAGGCACTGACTCAATCTTTACTTCTGACTCTTGGGTATTCAACAAAAATGCAAGATAAGACTCGCACACTGTTCTTATACATTTCTCAGCCACCAAAGAAGAAATCATCATAGGCAAGCTATCCGATTCACCTGATTCAACCCAAAGGATATCCCTATTTTCACATTTCAGTTCAATAAATTTTCTCCCACAATTTACTATCACATCATGAATTGCTAACCAGTCCATGCGAAGAATCACGTCAAATTCATCAAACGGCAGCAACATAAGATTAGCCAGAAAACAATGACCTCTAATTGTCAAGGGACAATTTTTACACACTTTGTCAACTAACACATGCATGCCTAATAGGTTTGACACTTTTATGAAAATTTCTGTGGACTCAACAGGCATATTCATACTAGACACCAATTTCATACAAATATACGAATGGGTAGACCCCGGATCAATCAAAGCAATAATAGAGATATCATGAAGAGAAAAAGTACCCTTTATCACATCTAGAGATGATGCCTTTTCGCGAGCGCAAATGGCATAAGTCCTTGTAGGCGTTCGGCCCTCGAACCTTACAGCGGAATCTCTAGGTGCACCTCTACTGCTAGCCCCACTTTCTGGGTTCTTTTGTGGTCTACTCCTTGAAGGTGCATTACTCACTCGCACATCTTGCTTTCTTTCTTTTTCTTCCATCTTAGGATAGTTTCGAATAAAGTGGTGTAGTAAATCGCACTTGAAACAGCCTCTATCATTTCCTCGACACTCACCGAAATGTTGTCTACCACACTGCGAACACTCCGGTTTATTTGGTCGAGCACTACCAACACTCGCAATAGGAGTGGTTTGAGCTTTAGATGTCGTGTACTGTTTATTCTTATTTCTACTCAAAAATCTCGTTGAAGCATTTGTTCGGGTAGTGAACACTCTTGATTTCTTGGATGAGGACTAAAACGATTTCCCCAAATGTCTTTTCTTTGAGTCATGAGACTCAATATCAGCTTTCCTTTTCTCCTTGGCCAATTCTTCGGCCTTACATGCTCTCTGAACAATCACCACAGACTCCTTTAATTCCAAGATACCAACTAATAGTAGGATGTCTTCATATAATCTATCTTTAAACCTCTTACACATGATGGTTTCGGTGGATATGCATTCCCGAGCATATTTGCTGAGCCTTACAAACTCACGCTCATATTTGGTTACCGTCATTCGGCATTATTTTAGCTTAAGGAATTCTTCTCATTTCTAATCGATAAGCCTCTGCCTAATATACTTTTTGCAGAACTTTTCCTTGAAGAATTTCCAAGTTATCCTCTCCCTTGGTACAATAGACACAAGGCTATTCCACCATTGGTAGGAGTGTAACATCCTGAAATTTAGAATTTTATGTTTTGGATTACACCATGCGATAGACTAGTGAAAAATGTTAATTATTTATGTTTAAGGGTCCTAAGAAGGCTTGGGGTTAAGTTGGGCCTTAGTAAAAATTTTCGTGTTTAAGCACTTTAAGGAGAGAAGGTAAGTGGCATCAATGCTTAAGGAAATAAGTATGTAATTTGCTAGCATAAATGGAACACATGGTGGAATGGTGTGGCGTCAAGTGGAGAGCATTGAGGGAAGGGGTTCGAATCCCATCTATTGCAACTTTTGGAGTTTAAGTTTTTGAGCTTCTCAAGTGTTGTATGGTAAGTGTCGACTATGGAATCAAAGAAGGAAAGGAAGACTTTTCTAATGTTGGAAAGAAGACTAAGAAAATATGGTAAGGAGGAAAACAAGGGAAAAAGAAGAAAAGAGATCAAAGAAAGGGATAAGGGAGGGGGACATGTTGGTCGAATATTAGGAGTTTCCTAGGGAAAGAATTTTGGTCAACACTCATCTTTTGGTATAGGTGATTCACGGTTTTGGTAAGGGAAAAGGAAGAAGCTGAATTTTCTATAGTTTTTACAAGTTTTGTGCATGAGAGGTATTTTTTTTTTGAACATTTTTGTGTCTCTTTTCCAACCTTTTTCCTTTGGCCGAAACACTCAAATCATTTTGGTTCTTTTTCCTTTGTTTTGCCGAATTACTCAAGACATTTTGGTCATCTTCTCCTTGGTGTTAGCCGAAACCCCCTAACACTACGTTTCCATCTTCCTTTCTTTTTCTCACCATTTCTTCAACCTCTCTTTTCTTCTTCTTAGTTGACAACTTTGTTTGGCCCAATCTTCCTTGCCCTTTTCTCTTCCTTGCCCTTTTTCTCTTCATTAACCAAATCTTTAACATCTTCTCTCTTCCCCATTCTTGCGCGTTGGACATTTCTCCTTGGTTGAATCGTGTAAGGGCTCCATTTCTACTCCTTTCATTTTCTTTTCTTCCTAGCTAAATGTGTCCATCACTATTTGGTTGTTCTACTTTGTTTCTAAACCAAAATATCACTCTCTTCTACTCCCTCATATCTTGATAATCTTTTTTTGGTAGTATTCTAGTGGGTTGGTCATATATCACATCCTTGCCGATTCATCTCTAGCCTTAAGTTAATCGGTGGAAGTCAGATTTATTATCGTTAAGATAATGGATTTCTTCAAGGTTCATTTCGATATCTCTCAATTCTTGGTAATTTCGTTAAAACGGATCGATGGATTTGACTAATCGGTTATTATAGGGACTAAATTGTTAGTTTTCTCTATTCGTTGATTCTTCAAAAGTAGTGGTAAGCTGAACCCTATCCCTAAATAATTACATTCTCTCATTATAGTATCTGCTAACCGAGACTTTTTCAATGGAGGCAAGTGGTAGCATTATTAAAAGAAAATTGATAGGAGAGAAAAAAGTGAGTGGATTTGCGATTCTTACTCCCAAGTTCAAACGTAAGGCATTATCGGTAGTTTCAGATTTCCCACCGAGTTGTGGACCATCATCGGTGAGAATAGGCAAACCGTGGTTGTTCACGATACTAAGGGTAAGCATTTTAGATCGTCTAATTTAGATTAATAAAATCAAGTTTGTTGGTTAATCGAGTGTAATGGTGATTTAGGTGCCGACGATCAAGATGGTTTAGTCCTTACCGTAATCAGGTGTGTAATCTCATACCGAAATCCCGTAGATTCGTGATTCACTATTATGATGGAAGATTAGATCTTTGTTGTTTTACATGTCTAATAACCATATATAGTATGAATCGAATAATTGGCTTAAACATCATTATTTCTAAAATCTGTTAAAATCGGTATAAAATTTGTTAAATTATGAAAATGCCCTTATAGGCCGAATTATGAATATACCTTCAATAGGCCGTTTTTATCAAAATGCCTTAACGGGCCGAATTGCTTAAATGCCTTTAAAGTGTTATTTACAAAAGTGCCCCTATGGGCCGATTCACGAAAATGCCCCTATGAGCCGAATTGCTAGAATGCCTTAGTAGGTCAAATTACCAAAGTGCTATATTAGGCCGATTCACCGAAACAATTCACTAGATTAATGGGTGTTATTTATATTTGTGGATATTTTATCTTATTATGTATGTTGCATTTCTACATATTGCATGGGATGGGAAAAATGTATGAAAAGCAGTGTAGCCTGGTGGCATAGCCACAATTTATTGATTATTGTGCTTAATTGTAATTTTAGTAGCTTGACCACAAAAATAATATTTTATAACAGCTCGACTACAACTTGGTGTGAGCGGCGGGGTGGGTTAACTTGATCCCCACAGGTGTGATTGGCTGGTCGGGGTTGTGATGGATGGATGGGTTAGGTTGCATACTTTTACTTCATTTAAATATTGTTATGTAATTGGGCTTCTGTCCAAGATAATGCTATACGGGTTCAGGCCCAGTGGATGACGGTAAGAGGATTATGCACTGAGTTCTTATAACTTACCCTTTTTTTCTTAATCCTTTTAGGTAATGCTCAGTGATGAGGACATGGGCCATGGATAACTCGGTGGAGGCCATACTTCATAAATGGTGTGTTTGAACTTTAAACTTCTTCTTTCGTTTATTTTACTACTTTTACTATTTTGGGTTTTTAAAGTTCTAATAATGCCTCTGGGATATGTTTTATCTTGCTTTATGTTTAGACATACTTAATATTTTTCTAGAATTATTTTAAATGGGGATTTTCTAAAATCATAAATAATGGTTTTCTAACATTGATTAATAAATGGTTTTCATAATAAATATATACAAAAAATTTAATTTGTATTCTCTTTCAAAATTATCAACGTCATTTTCAAAAGTCACGATTTTAAAGTTCACTAGTTCAATTTTTGATTCACCAACCAACCTCTCGAAACTAGTAGTATTTTATTAAATATTTATAACCAAACTTGTTTTCTGAACTATAACCTAATAACAACTACTATTAGTAAGAATCACAAACTCTTTATCTGATTTTTTCATGTGACATGTCAGATCTGGTCATACTGCATGGGCCGGGTTTGGGGTGTTACATCGAGTCTCGCAGGAGTGACACAACACACTTCATGCACTACTCAGGTGTGCAAGACAACTCATCGAATACCCTAATGGTATTTTCTAGCCAGAATTCTGCTCTCTCTAGGTCATCATCTATATTCGCTCGAAATTCCTCGGCCTCTTACTTTCAGATTCTGTCTACCGGAGGTTTTTTCCTTCTAATCATCTCCACCACTTGGGGAGCTATAGGGGCAGACTGAGGAATTAGAGGGGGTGGAGGAGGAGGAGTGCTCGGGTTTGCATGAACAAACTACAAATACCAAACATTTATCATATGGAGGCAGGCTTCTCTAGCCCCTTCTCCCTAACTCAGTCTCACAGGCCCACTTCCAACTTACGCGTTCCCTTCTGTGGGAGCTAGTGCATTACTTTCAACATCATTCGCCACTGCTCCGTCAGGATCCGCTTACTATATAAAAACACATTTTATATTGTCAGGGATTGTCATACTATCATAATTCATATATGGCATGTATAGCTAGACTCGTACACATGCTAGGTAAGTCTAAGAATCGACTAAACCATAGCTCTAATACCACTAAGTGTAACACCCTTTACCCGTATCCGACGCCGGTACATGGTACGAGGTGTTACCTTACTTAAAAACATGCATACAAAAAATTCCAAATTATGAGATTTTATTCAAATTTAAAACCTTTCAAACTTTGTCTTAAAATCCCTAATATGAGCCTACGAGGCCCAAAACACACTTTAAAAACAAATCAAAACCAAGCCGAGTTCTTTAGAAAAATTTGGAAAATGTCACTAAAAATAGGGGCACACGCCCATGTGAAAGGGTGACACGCCCGTGTAACCTGCTAACATGGCCATGTTGAAGGACCATGTAACTCACACGGCCTAAGCATATAGGACACACCCGTATCCTGTGTCCGTGTGGATTTATTTCTCAATTTGAACCTACAGGGGTTTTCACACGGCCTGGCACACGCCCTTGTCCATGGCTTGTGTCCCTCACATGGCCATGACACGCCCATGTCTCGGCCCGTGTGCAAAAACCTTGACATTTTGTTTCTGATGTCAGCAACATCTTAGGGTCACACGGCCAAGGCACACGCCCGTGTGCTAGGCCGTGTGGAAATCCTAAATTTCACATTCAAGGTACAGACTTTACACGGCCTGGGCACATGCCCATGTCCTATGACTGTGTCATCCACAAGGTTGAGACATAGGGCCGTGCCTCAGCCCGTGTTACTACTGGGCATTTTGTTTTACCAAATTAAGGTGCAGGGGAGCACACGGCTGAACTACACGCCCATGGGGCAGATCATGTGTCACACACAGCCCAGGCACACGCTCGTGTGTCTTCCCGTGTGGACAAAATCAAGGCTAGTTTCCAACCACTTTGCCACCCTTACTTACACCAACATAAGCCACATCAAGTATAACAGCCTGGTTTAGACCTGAGTCAGAACAGTGGTTTCGGGACCACAAATTTGAGGTCTAGATAATATTTTAATATTATCTTTGGAGTTGATTCTATGAGATATAGTCTGTGTGAAAATTTTGTGTGGTAATTTTATCGACTGTATGTTAAATTACAGAAAAATGACTTAATTGCATAAAGTGTAAATGCTGTGTGCTGATTGTTGAGTGTTTAAATTGTTGTTGTCTTTTTAATTTGGGGGCCTTATGAGGCAAATAACCCATTATTAAATTAGTGGATGGTTAAATGACTTAATAACCTTATTGTTATTTTGTCTTATATGATAAATAAAGGGGTAAAATGGGAAATGAATAATTAAGTCATAATTTCATAAAACAAAAAGCATGGAAATAGGCCATTATTCATCTTTGTTGGCCGAATGTGTTGAAGAAAAGAAAGAATCCATGTTTTCTAAGTTTCGGCTAGTTCCAAGCTTAATTTAAGACCAAGAAATGAGAGGTTTGAATCGAGATCGAGGCAAAGATAAAGTGCTCGATTAATCAACCGTTTTGATAGTTCGACGTCCGAGGTAAGTTTGGACATAATACATGTATCTAGTTATGTTTTATGTTGTGAAATGAATGGTATAATAATATTGAAATGTGAATGCTATGTGAGGGCTCGGGTTATGTGACACTAAGTGTGTGTATTTGGAAATGAGACCGAAATGGTTAGCACTGTGTGTGCGGAATAATATAAGCTTCGGCTTTGTGGTTGGCACTATATCTGCGATACCGATTTAAGATCAGTTTGATATGGATGCACTATGTGTGTGATGCTAATTTAGCTTTGGCTAACTATTTGGGCACTAAGTGTGCGAATGAATTGAAGAAGGAATGAAAGTTAATTGAAATGAAATAGTGAGTATTGAGTAGCAATTGTAATAAACAACTAAGTGTTGGCTAAGGTACGGTCGGAACCTATGTGGTTGACGAAACTATGAATGAGTTATGGAAGGTTGATTGAACATGTTATCTGTGGATGGTATGGTATATATACGTGACTGCGAATTAATCTATCTGAAAACTTGTTTCGGTATATTGTATTATGTTACGTACTTACTAAGCTATTGAAGGCTTATTGTGTGATTGTTTCTCTGTTTACAATGTTAGTAAAGCTAGATCAGATCCGGGAATCGTCAACATCTCTATCACACTATTGGCAATCTATTTTGGTACCATTGAAAAGATGTATATAGTTGAAATATGGCATGTATAGGCTAGAAGTTAAGATATGTCTTGAGATGTTTAATCCTTGCCATGTGAATTGGCAAGGAAGCTGAATGATGTAGAATTTTATGAATGAATTATGATTGTGGTATATTTCAAGACTTTGTGGTTGATGAAAGGTGTGGTTTAAAGATGACTTATAGCATGAATTACCTAATGTTTGATATATGTATATTTTGAGATATACCATTGTTAGTTTGAATGGATTTATTGTGATGATATTAGGCATGGAAGTAGATGGTAATGTTGATGGTTATTGAGTGCATGAAATGGTATGTTTGAGTGCTTTTAAAATCATGGATTGGTATTGTTTTAAAGCTTGTTGGTAAACCCTTGTGTAGGTGGCAAATTGGCCTTGCAACTGGCCTGTTTTGCCTACACGGTTATGGCACACAGGCGTGCGTAGTGACCGTGGGATAAAGTCAGTAGCTAGCTTAAGTATGCACGGCGATGGTACACCAATGTGCCTAGTAGCCGTGTGAATAAGTCAGTATATTGCCTAAGAGTACACGACCTTAGCACACGGGCGTGCCTGGTGGCTGTGTGAAGAAATCAGAATACATGCTATGTTTTGGCATGGCCTGGACACATGGGTGTGCTGGTGATCGTGTGAGGAACACGGCTTGATTGCACAGGTGTGTGACCTCAACAGTGTTGAACAATATTGAAATTTTGAATACTTTCATTAGTGTTCGGTTTAGTCTCATCCCCTTTCTAACACTTGATTTAGGTCATGTTCGTATTTGATTATGTATGATTGATGATAGAATATACGTCGTGGAATGGATATAATTTATTGTGGTTGTTCGGTAACGCCTCTTAACCCTATTCTGGCAACGGTCTTAGGTTAGGGGTGTTACTTCAAGCAAGACCAATTCGCACATACTTTATCAATTCAATCATGCAACCTACTCATTCATGCACTAACATACTAAATACTCAACCATGCAATTTGCTCATTCATGGAAAACATCATCATTTACTTTCATCAATAACAAGCATTAGCCATCATCCATGGCCTTATACAAAACGTATCAAACTTCAAGACAAGCCAACACGTTTGGCCAAAACAATATGACACTTGACAAAAGACCAAGTCCCTATACATGCCATTCCCAAAATGATAAATCTAACTATACCAAATGTTCAGATTGATTGTGTGATCAAGCCTCCGACATCCTTTGATCCCTAAGCTAGCTTGGCGATAGTATAAGAAAATGGAAAAGAAAGGGAGTAAGCATAAAGCTTAGTAAGTTGCATGTAAATAGTTAACAACAAATTACCATGCATTATCATACTCATAACATATTATAAACTTGCACATAATTCTCGAATGATTAAAGGCATAACTTACTCATTTTCACCCTTACTAATCATACAACACAATTCAAGCTCATTTCTCATGTATTTCATGTAGGTACCTGTATCACTTACAATATAGTCGTAATTTGTCTCACTTTTGACACAAGCTCTAAATTACCCGTTGAACCAGTTGGAATACCAAAGGATGCCCAACAAGCCTCACACAAGGGGGTAAAATGATAATGCCATGTCAAGACATGGTCTTACACTAGCTCTCATCTCAATGTCGATGCCATGTCCCAGACATAGTTTTACATTGGCACACACATATTATCGCCGATGCCATGTCCTAGACATGGTCGTACACTGGCTTTCATAATGTGGCCGATGCCATGTCCCAGACATGGTCTTATACTAGCACACATATCGCCTAAATGTCATGGCATGGATATCCAATCTATTTCTAAGGTTCAACCGGGAGTTTTGACTACCTCAATGCTCATCATGCATATTCACAACTATAATCAATCATTTTATGCAATATCAATTGTTTAATGCATCATAACAATAGAGTTGTATTATTTACGTACAACTTACCTCGGTATACAAAAAGTGGGCGACTAGATGGGGTTAGTCTACTAGCTTGGTTTTCCCCCGGTCTAGGTCCGAACTTCATTTTTCTTGATCTAAAATGAAAAGTTCATTTATTTAATCACTACATAATTTAATAATTCCAAAATTCTTACTTTGGAAAAATTACTGTTTTGCCTTTAGACTTTCACATAATTATATTTTTGCCCTTAGTCTCGTAAAACGATTTTCATCAAATATCCTCATTAACCAAGCCTAGTTGAATCTATTTTAAGCTTATAGCAACTCAAAAATAAAATTATTTCACACATTTACTACCTGTTTTACAACCTTTACAAAAAGGTCCATTTTAGGTGTTTTCATGGAAACCCCTTTCACAAAAGTTGTTTATTTAACAACCAAGATTCATTTTCTTCCATAAAAATTCAACAAACAACACTAATGCTCTCATGGAAAAATCTTATACTTTCAACCATAGTGCAAAATAGTCCCCTCATTAGCTAGATTAAGCTACAAGGGTTCCAAAAACACAAAAATTAACAAAAATGACCATCAAAATTACTTACTTGCAAGAGAAAAGCTTGGCCGAAATTTTGAGCTCTCAAAACCCTTAAGTTTGCTGAAAATTTCGGTAGTAGGGAGGAAGATGAAGAGATGATATCTATTCTCTTTATTTTATTTTATTTCATCAATTAAGTCACCTAATGCCACCAACTTTGACCAATTTTCATTTTTTGTCCCCTATGGCCGACCATCACTCTTTTAAGGGCCTATTTGCACATTAAGGACCTCCAATTTAAGGTTCTATAGCTATTTAACACCTTTATCTTGTAGAACAAAACTTTCGCAATTTATGCAATTTAGTCCTTTTTCGAAATTAAGCAAGTAACCACTAAAATTAATTCACCAAAATTTTCATGCACTCATATAATCATGTTATAACACATAAAAAATATTAAAAATAATTTCTCCGGCCTCAGATTAGTTGTTCCGAAACCACTCTTTCGACTAGCCCCAAACTCGGGCTATTACAATGAACAACTACCATACAAATAGTTCATCAAGCTTTAACGAAATAACCATATAGCACAACTTCAATAGTTCCAACTCTAGGGTCATATTGTACTTACTCGTGCATTATTTACTAGTTCATTTTGATGGTAGTCATATTCACTTTTAAGCATATATCACATTACACATATGCAGATAACATTTAAGTATATATCACAATACTTATATAACCACATAACATTCAAGCATATATCACAATACTCATATAATCACATAACACTCAATCATATATCACAATACTAAAAAATATGTTTATAGATAAATTGACACTTGAGCTATGAAACGTAAAAGTAGGCATTATCACCACTCATTGGATATACGGGTCTCCAACACACCACCTAGACTCATAGAGTCAAACATGTCCTAAAAGTGAAGCATAAAGCTAACACTTTCCAATAGACCAAACATGTCCCATTGAATGGAGCTTAGCTCACATTTCTTTATCTCTCCAACATGTCCCAGGGCCTCAACACCCAAATCATATAACATATAAGTGAGTACTCAGAATCCTATGGCATGCCAACTATATCCAATAATTTCAAGAATCATAAGGCCAAAATATATGTTATTAATTAAACATATATTACTTATTGATTTATCGCTCACTATCACTACATATTTACATCATAAGCACATAATTATCACTGCCACTTGGCATGCTTGACATGCCTACATATGTACTTTCACAACAGTAATAATGAACACATTTCACATGTAATTGCATCTCATCTCAATTGACATTTTCATAATAGCACAAGCACATACTTCATAAGTTAAACATGAGTACGAGAAAGCTTACACTCGAAATTTAGAGTAAGGGTTTAGGGTATGACTAAATTCCCAAATAACACATTACAAATTATTCCAAACACTCACCAATACGTTTTTGCCAGAAAGTCAAAAGCTGAAAGCTCAAACTGCCCTTTCCTAACTCGTAAAAAGTCCTATCAATTCCAACGCTTCAACAAATCCAATAACACAAAAACAAAATCAACATTCAGCCAAAGACTCACATCAAACATTACAAACAAGCCGAAGTTAGGTTCATTTTTTACCAAAACCTTTGACATAGAAAAATAAAATTTGAATATATCAGTCTATACTTAATCTTTTTGGGTAATTATTTACCTACGACTGATTATCAACCTTTAAACTATACAAAACTACTCAATTCATGGTATCAAAATTTTTCGACGTACAGTAGGCATTTTTCTTGAAAACTCATTAAAATATTAGAAATCATTAACGGAAGTTTAAAGTAAGTTAAGAAATCTTTTAATCATGTTAAAAATTTTGAGAAACACTTTAAAACCACATTTTTACCGAAAAACTCAAAATCCATCATTAACTACCCAATTTTCATCTTTCATTTAAAATATGCAATTTAATGTCTAAAAATTCCATTTTAAAAACTATATATAATTTAAAACTAATTAGGAATTGAATTGTTACCTTAGTTAATGAAAAATAGAGTATTTGATTAAAAACCCGAAAAACCCACAAGTTTGAAACAGAGGAATCTATGGTGTTTTTTGGTGTTTTTTTTTTTTTTTTGATTTTTTGGTGTTTTTCTTGAACTTTATGGAGGTCTAAGGCTTGGATGTTGATAGGAATCAAAAGATTAGAGTTTAGAGATCCAAAATTGAATGGGAGAGCAAGGGGAGAATAAGGGACGATGTAAGAATTAGGGAGAAGAAAACCTAACGTGAAAATAAAACTATGTGGGGGAAGATATAGGGTGAATTTTAAAATCAGGTCTAATTACTTCTTAAAAACTCAAAGTTTTGACTCTTTTACAAATCGGTCCTTAACTAAAAATTAAAGGTTTCTAAAACACTTTTTCAAAAATTAATTTGAATTTCTAAAAACCATATTCGAAAACATTATCGATATACCATGTCACAAAATTTCGAACACTCTAAGGCTAGAATTCCTAAATTACTCCTAAAACTCCTAGGTATTATTTTGGGGTGTTACAATCATGGGCCTCGTGGCGACTACCATTTCTACATCTCTGAGTGAACGACGATATATTTTTCCATTGGTAACAAGGTAAAAATCATTTCTTAATAAATATGTAGTTTGTATAGAAATTATTGTTTATTTACTATATGTTTGAATTAACATATTGTTTGTATAGGTGGAACCATGGGCCGAGTTACGTGAGACTATCTGAGTAGCTCAAAGATATCCGATTTTTGTTAGATCGACATTTGGAAACTGAGGTTAGTTACTTATTTTTTTTCAAACGTATAATAAATATGCAATGATTTGTAAAATAAAATTTTGTACATAACGAAATTTACAATTGTGCATTGCAATTTGATTGGATGTCATACGTCGACTCGTATATCATAGAGTGCATCCTACCAGAATTTTTGGCCAATCGAAGTATGTAGGATGCGAAGGTGTTATTGATAGTTTATGCAACGATGGAAATGCACGAATCGAATCGAGTGAATTGGTAGTTTGGGTGGAGGCAAAAAATTTTGCTGCTTCCGTAAGACATGGAAGCATTGCACAAGCTAGATCTTCGAGGGAAGAACAACAAGAATTGACAGGATTCCACAAGGAGTACATCGACATTTGGGATCGTATGATGGAATTATTACCCGCCCGCGAAACCTTTTTCTCATCGGACACGATGGCCTATTTGGAGTACATGCTCTAGTATAGAGTCATCAATAAGCCATATCTACTATCAATGGAGGTGAGAAGTAGTATACTTCATCAGAAGAGGCCACGACGAGTGACCCAGCAATGTAGGTCTAGAGGAGGTGCCACAAGGGGTTCATAACCAGCTCTGACCCAACAAGTTCCATTGATGTCTACTCCATATCCCGGTCAGTTCACTTTACTTATTCATGTTCATTTCACTAACCCCATGTTTTATTCACAAGCACCACACTATACACCATCGCAGCACCCTATGGCTACCCCTTCTACATTCCATGCTCCTATCCAAAGTCGATGCTAACACATGTACCAGCATCGATGGTGACACCAATGTCAACATCGATGCTGTCATCAATGCCAGTATCGATGCCTGGGTCAATTCCTATGTATCTAAATTTTGTGACATGTACGGTTATTCGTCAATAGTCTCACAAACACCCACCATATTATTGTTTTATTGAGGTGGGTTATCGACACAACCATCTTCTCATGGAGAGGAGAAAATACAATGGGAGGTTAGGATGGCACCGCACTCAAACACAGAGGAAGACGATGGAGATGAAAACAAAGATGAAGTTGAGGTTGGAGATGAAGAAGAGGAAGATGAGGGCGATTGTTACGACCTAGTGGAGGAGCCGACACCACTAGTTGTGCGTAAAAATCCTACGTACACCCATTAGCCACCTCCCTATGGCACACATTTGGCTCAACAATGTCGATGATTGTTTTATTTACTTAATGTGATGTAAGTATAGATGACATCAGTAAAGAAATGATAATTTATTTTATATATTTCTAATGCAACTCATATTTGTCTTTGTTAAATTATAATGGAAAGTATACATTATTGAAACTTATGAGTTCAAAGTACCGGGACTAACTCTTAAAAAGGGAAAAAAAGTTTAATTAACTTATATTGGGTACTTGAAGATTCACTTAAAATATCAATTATGACACTAAGTAAACGTTAGAAGACAGTGAAAAATACAGTTGAAATGCAAGTTAAAAAATTAACATTTTTTTTTTACATAAGGAAAAGGAAGCATTATAATCAATTTTCTATCGTAGAAAAAAAAATTAAATACTAGCAATATTGAGGCCCCAATGTATGTGTATCTTAGTGGAATTTGGCTGACCTTTCGAGACACAATGCAAATTCATGTTCGGCTCCAACTCAAATGACTCGCTGGACATTGACGGCCACATGTTTTCATTTGGGACGAGTGGGAATTCAGGTCTCCATTCATTGTGCATGTGTTCCAGCCTGTACACATCATTGATATAATACATGTTCTTAATGTATAGATTTACACAAACGAAAACAATGTGTCTGCATGAGAATCGAAGTGCCTAAAATCACCCACAATCGCATATCTCTTCTAGTAGGTCGATATGATATGATACCCTTGACATGTCCTGGACAGGCCTAGTGTATTCCGTGACCCAAATTTGTAGGTCTCGACGCGAATGACACACTCCATACATAGTGTTCACTCTCGTTTTATTTCATCTAATTTCTTTCATGACATCCTTGCACCAAACATTTTCGCTCACAATTTGCCCAGCATATGTCATCTCACGCTTTAGAAATAAGGCAGCTAGGCAAAAGCATGTTTCCTTGACACCGAGGTTATTAGCAAATAACACGTTTGCTTCAGTACAGAATTAATGCATTCCGCTAAGTTCGTCGTCATGTGCCCGTACCGTAGACCTCCATCATATAATTGCATCCACTTTTCAAATGGTATGTTGGCGAGGTATGTACACCAAAGTTGTTGATGGAGCACAAGTTCTCTAAGATTTCATGGAAACGATGTTGGACAATCTCGTATCCTATCAAGAGAAGTATACCCATGAATGCAAACAATAAACACTTAAATGGTATAGTATGATTGTGGAAATAATGGCAACTACATACCATGTTAATGACTTGATCTCGCTCACTTTTCGAAGGCCATTTTTAGTGGTAGTTGGAGCCGACATGCCACATACAGTAGCTATAGTGAGTGCGACCATAAACGCTACCATGTCATTCAATAGAGGCCAAGATTGTTGGACACCTATCGGAGATGACACATATGTCAGGCTGAGGACAAACATGATAGCACAATCAACTAAGGAAGAAATCCCAATCATCTGCCACTTCTCTAGAGTTATTGGAAACGCTATTAGTAAAATCTTTCAATTACCACATTGGGCAACGACCATCAACAACTGATGCACATACCTCCTGTATTGTAACACCCAAAAATAGGGCCTAGGAGTTTTAAAGGTAATTTAAGAATTTTAGCTTTAGAGTGTTTAAAATTTTATAACATGATATATCAGTAATGTTTTTTATTATGATTTTTAGAAAGTTAAATTAATTTTTGAAAATAAGGTTGAAAAGACTTTCAATTTTAAAATAATGTATGTTCTGTAAAGAGGTTCAAATTAGCAGTAGTTATAAAACAATTATACCAAAGTTTTAAAATACCCTATTGTAATATCCGGGATTTAGGGGTTATGCGTTTTAACTCATATTTATGTAGCAGTGTGCTTGTGTGCTATTTGTATGTGTTTTGGGGGCTTCGGAAACCTCGAGGTGTAGGTAGAAGCCTTAGAAAAATACTTGACTTTAAGCCTTTAGGGGAAAGCTAAGAGAGCTAGGCCTTAAGGAGTTTAGTGTGTGGGTTATGACACAAGAATTCAGCTGGTAAAGTGGCAAGGAGGCGCCACTTGGAGTACAGGAGAGTGACGCCTCCGGGAGTGAAAAGGGACCTGGGTTCGAGCAGTACTGGTAGCGTTTTGGCTTTTATTTTGCGTCACGGGGAGTGAAGAGTTTGACGGCAATCAGACTCTAGTTGGATGAGAATTTAACTTGGTTAAGGCACTTGAAATTTCGGCTAAGAAGGAAGATAATAGTTTGACTCATTCAAACTCTTTTGAATAAGAGGAAAAGAGAAGAATTAGGAGAAAAATGTGGGATTGGGAGAGAAGGGAAGAGGTGGCCGAATGTGGGATTCTAGGGGATGTGCATATTCAGTTTTGGGTTGTAGTAGGGGTGTGTGCCAAAAATTCTTAGTGAGTAGGCTCTTTTTTCGGGATTTGTGTGCAACTTTTCTCTTTTCTCTAAGTTCTCTGTCGAAAGTGTCAGAAAGTGGTCATTCGTCCATTGTACCTTTTAGGTGTTTTACCGAATTCCTCTAGTTTCCTTCTACTCTTCGTTTGCTTTCTCTTAACCTTCATTCTATAACTTTCTCTTGGTGGCCGAATAACCCATCTTCATTTGGGGGTCATAGCCGAATCATATAACCCTCTCTTTCTCTTTTCTTTTCGTTAGTTTCTAAAGCCGAAACACCATAAGTCACAACCCTCTACACTCATTTCACCTTCCATCGATTCTTTTACCCTCAAAGCTGAATCTCCTTGAGTATAGTGACTGTTTCGTTTGATAATCTCTAAGGGTAGGGCCGTCAATCATCTTCTCCTAATCCCCTCAATCGTGTTTTGGTGGTGGTAAGTATTCTCTTCATTAGTAATCGTTTTCATCTCTTTTCATTTGGTGTGCCGAAACCAAATGGTCGGCTTTGCTTCTTAGGGGTGGCCGAATCTTAATAGGGCCATAACCTTGTGTTTCTTTCAGTTGTAGCCAGCGTAGGGGAGAATTAGGGATCTCTCGGGTTTCAATTATTCAAGGTAAGAAGTTAACATTCGGCCAAGGGCCACTTTTATTGGTTTTATGCAATGAAGCCGATTCTAACTTGGGTTGTATAGGGATTTCGACAACTTTCAGAGGCAGGTGGTAATTTTCGGGATTTAATGAAGCAAGGTAAGGGGGTTGTAGTATTCGGCCTAAAGCCATATCCTCTATGTTCTCATATGGTATTATGTAGGTGCAATCGACTTCAGAAGTAAAAGCCAAAAACTTTAGTATTCTGCCGATCTAGGTAAGCCTCTGTTCATTTAGACAAATGTTCCTAGATCTATTCACTCAATCGTGTTTTTTTCGATTAAGTTAATCTCATGGAGTCGAATCCTAGCCAATCGAAGGAGGGGGTTGGAAGCGCAGTTCCTACCCCTAGATTCAAGAAACGTTCGGTTTCTGCGGTACGTGATTGGCTACCGGGTTGTGGGCCAGCTTCGAAAAGGGATAAGCATATCATGGTAATCCCTGCTAGTGAGGGTGTCAGTGAGATCGGGAGTGTTGTTCTCCGTGTTTTCAGGTGTGTAACCCCACACTTTTACCCGATAGATTAATAATATTAAGTACATGTCAATAAGATTATGAATAATCATGGCTAAGGGTACCATTCAATGGTACAGTTCATTCAGGTATGTTATATCTAACCCTTGTTTATATTTGTTTCAATCAATTGATATGAAAGCATGTATAATATGATATGGGCTTGGGATAAAGCATATAGCATGATAACTGTATAATTTGTATGTTGCATGGGCATGAGGGTAATAATGTAAAGGGGAAGTGTTCTGGTGGTTTTACCATATTAATCTGGTTACTCATGTCACAATATTATTTATCCGGTGATGTTGTCACATTATCCGGTGGCTATGCCACGTATTAAGGGCGATGAGCAGTTGACTGCAGCGACTGCCTTCGAGGGTGTGTAGCGGATGGAGGGTCAATTTAGTAATCCCTATTGGTGTGACTGGCTGGTACGGGTGGTGTGTAGAGGCTGGATTTAGGTGGGTTCGGGTTGCATCATTGTTTATATATATATGTGATTTAACATGCTGTGATATGGGCTTATGGCCGATTATGATTGAGGATGGGCCTTGCCCAAAATGCTGTAATAAAGGCTATAATCGATTGGGAACCTATGTTGGTTGTTTCACATTGAGTCTGTTGACTCACCCTTCGTTGGCTAACATTTTGCAGGTGATGCGTAGTGTAGTGGACCGGGTCAGTAGGGACTATGTGGTGGCATGCTTAGCATTTTCGGGTGTCCGTATGGTTGAACTTTACGTTTTCTTTAGTATGTTTCTTTCGGGATTTATTTCGGTTTTTAATTTGTAATAAGGCCATGACTTAACTTTTAAATTTTGCGTTTTAAATTTTATATTCCCATACGATAATCATCAAATGAGTAATTAAATATTTTTTTAAAGCAACTTCAACGTTTTATCACTTAATCAAATTTACGGTTTTCTTTCCAACTTAAGAAACTCTAAAATTCGACAAACCTTTTAATTTTTGAAGTATAGAAAGGAACAGTTTCAACAAACACAAACTCGAATGGCAACTTGGCTTCCAACTCGTTAAATTTACAAACTTATTTTGAAATTGACTTATTTTACAAGAAGATAAAACTAAATTAAGATCAGTTTTCTTAAGAAATATGTCAAATCCAGTCGGGGCTTGTGGGCCTGGTTTGGGGTGTTTTAATTTGGTATCAGAGCCCAGTTTTAAACACTCAGCCTTGGGTTTTGAGGCCCACAACATTTTCCAAAGTTGAACTAAAAATGGTTTCTTGAAATTCTTCATGAAATGGTCTTATGGAAGCATGGCACCCGAGTTCTTGTCCCAGGCTCGCCAGGTAGGTTCGCCAGGTAAGTTCGAGCAGCACTGGTAGCATTTTGGCTTTTATTTTGCGTAAAGAGGAGTGAAGAGTTGGACGGCAATCAGACTCTAGTTGGATGAGAATTTAACTTGGTCAAGGCACTTGAAATTTCGGCTAAGAAGGAAGATAAGAGTTTGACTCATTCAAACTCTTTTGAATGAGAGGAGAAGAGAAGAATTAGGAGAAAAATGTGGGATTAGGAGAGAAGAGAAGAGGTGGCCGAATGTGGGATTCTAGAGGATGTGTATATTTAGTTTTGGGTTGTAGTAGGGGTGTGTACCGAAAATTCTTAGTGAGTAGGCTCTATTTTCGGGATTTGAGTGCAACTTTTCTCTTTTCTCTAAGTTCTCTGTCGAAAGTGTCAGAAGTTGGTCATTCGTCTATTGTACCTTTTAGGTGTTTTGCTGAATTCCTTTAGTTTCCTTCTACTCTTCGTTTGCTTTCTCTCAGCCTTCATTCTATAACTTTCTCTTGGTGGCCGAATAAACCATCTTCATTTGGGGGTCATAGCCGAATCATATAACCCTCTCTTTCTCTTTTCTTTTTGTTAGTTCCTAAAGCCGAAACACCATACGTTGCAACCCTCTACACTCATTTCACCTTCCATCGATTCCTTTACCCTCAAAGCCGAATCTCATTGAGTATAGTGACTGTTTCCTTTGATAATCTCTAAGGGTAGGGCCGTCGATCATCTTCTCCTAATCCCCTCAATCGTGTTTTGGTGGTGGTAAGTATTCTCTTCATTAGTAATCGTTTTCATCTCTTTTCATTTGGTGTGCTAAAACCAAATGGTCGGCTTTGGTTCTTAGGGGTGGCCGAATCTTAATAGGGCTATAACCTTGTGTTTCTTTCGGTTGTAGCCAGCGTAGGGGAGCATTAGGGATCTATCGGGTTTCAATTATTCAAGGTAAGAAGTTAACATTTGGCCAAGGGCCACTTTTATTGGTTTTATGCAATGAAGCCGATTCTAACTTGGGTTGTATAGGGATTTCGACAACTTTCAGGGGCAGGTGGTAATTTTCGGGATTTAATCAAGCAAGGTAAGGGGGTTGTAGTATTCGGCCTAAGGCCATATCCTCTGTGTTCTCATATGGTATTATGTAGGTGCAATCGACTTCAGAAGTAAAAGCCAAAAACTTTAGTATTCTGCCGATCTAGGTAAGCCTCTGTTCATTTAGACAAATGTTCCTAGATCTATTCACTCAATCGTGTTTTTTCTGATTAAGTTAATCTCATGGAGTCGAACCCTAGCCAATCGAAGGAGGGGGTTGGAAGCGCAGTTCCTACCCCTAGATTCAAGAAACGATCGGTTTCTGCGGTACGTGATTAGCCACCGGGTTGTGGGCCAACTTTGGAAAGGGATAAGCATATCGTGGTAATCCCTGCTAGTGAGGGTGTCAGTGAGATCGGGAGTGTCGTTCTCCGTGTTTTCAGGTGTGTAACCCCACACTTTTAACCGATAGATTAATAATATTAAGTACATGTTAATAAGGTTATGAATAATCATGGCTAAGGGTACCATTCAATGGTACAGTTCATTCAGGTACGTTATATGTAATCCTTGTTTATAGTTGTTTCAATCAATTGATATGAAAGCATGTATAATATGATATGGGCTTGGGATAAAGCATATAGCATGATAACTGTATAATTTGTATGTTGCATGGGCATGAGGGTAATAATGTAAAAGGGAAGTGTTCTGGTGGTTTTACCACATTAATCTGGTGACTTATGTCACAATATTATGTATCCGGTGATGTTGTCACATTATCCGGTGGCTATGCCACGACATAAGGCGATGAGCGATTCGCAGCGATCGCCTTCGAGGGTGTGTAGCGGATGGAGGGTCAATTTAGTAATCCCCATTGGTGTGACTGGCTAGTACGGGTGGTGTGTAGAGGCTGGATTTAGGTGGGTTCGGGTTGCATCATTGTTTATATATATGTGTGATTTAATATGCTGTGATATGGGCTTATGGCCGATTATGATTGAGGATGGGCCTTGCCCAAAATGTTGTAATAAAGGCTATAATCGATTGGGAACCTGTGTTGGTTGTTTCACATTGAGTCTGTTGACTCACCCTTCGTGGGCTAACATTTTGCAGGTGATGCATAGTGCAGTGGACCGGGTCAGCAGGGACTATGTGGTGGCCATGCTCAGCTTTTCCGGGTTTTCGTATGGTTGAACTTTACGTTTTCTTTAGTACGTTTCTTTCGGGATTTATTTCGGTTTTTAATTTGTAATAAGGCCATTACTTAACTGTTTAATTTTGCGTTTTAAATTTTATATTCCCATACGATAATCATCAAATGAGTAATTAAATATTTTTTTTAAAGCAACTTCAACGTTTTATCACTTAATCAAATTTACGATTTTCTTTCCAACTTAAGGAACTCTAAAATCCGACAAACCTTTTAATTTTTGAAGTATAGAAAGGAACAGTTTCAACAAACACAAACTCGAATGGCAACATGGTTTCCAACTCGTTAAATTTACAAACTTATTTTGAAATTGACTTATTTTACAAGAAGATAAAACTAAATTAAGATAGGTTTTCTTAAGGAACATGTCAGATTCGGTTGGGGCTTGTGGGCCGGGTTTGGGGGTTTCACCTATTTTCTCCATATATCTATATTAAAGTCATGTTAACTTCTTCTTTGTTTTGAGTTGTCATCCCTTGCTCTTCAAAAGTTCCTCTCATTCAATTTTGATTCACAAACTTTATTCCTTTGATTTCTATCATCACCTAATCATTAAAAGTCCATAGAACTTCAAGAAAAACACCCAAAACACAATAGAGTTTGTCATCTCCCAAGCTTGTGGATTTTTTAGGTTTTCAACCAAAAGCTTGTTTTCCTTCCACTGAAGGTAACAAATCAGTTTTCTATTTGTTTTAAATGATATATGGTCTTTTAAACAAAATTTTTAGCCATTAAATTGCATGTTTCAAATAAAACCCAAAAAGTGGGTGTCAATGGTGGATTTTGGGGCTTTGAATAAAAACATGGTTTCAAAGTGCTTTCAATTAGTTTTGACATGATTAGAAGGTTTATAAACTTACTTTAAAGTTTTGTTGAAGATTTCTAATGTTTTAATAAGTTTTCATGAAAAATGTCTATTGTACGTCGAAAAATTTTGATACCATTAATTGAGTATTTTTGCAAAGTTTAAAGGTTAAAATCAGTAATAGGTAAAAAATTAGATTAATTGAAATTGTTTCAGGTAAAAATATTAAGCATAGATGGAGATATTCGAATTTTAGGTTTTCTATGTTGAAAGTTTCGGTCAAAAGAGAACCTAGCGTAGGGTTGTGTTTTTGGATTGATTGATGTGAGTCTTTGGCTGAATGTTGATTGTGTTGTTGTGTGATTTAATTTTTTGAAGCGTTGGAATTGATAGGACCTTCTACGAGTAGAGATAAAGGCAAGGAAAAGCTAGTTTGAGCTTTCGGCTTTTCGGTGAAAGCATAATTGATGAGAGTTTAGATTAGCTGCTTGTGGACTTGATTCAATGTGTTATTTAGGAATTTAGTTGTAGCCTAAACCCTTACTCTAAAATTTCGAGTGTAAGCTTCTTTGTACTCATGTTTTTCTTGTGAAATTTGTGCTTGTGGTATTATGAAAATGTGAACTAAAATGAGATGTTATATATATGTTTTATGTACATGATTACTGTTGTGGAAGAGCATATGTAAGCATGTCAATCATGCTAAGTGACAGTGATATTATTGTGTAAATGGTGCAAATGTGTTGCAATAGTAAATGGAAATCGGTAAGTAATATGTGTGTTTACATACGAATATTTTGGCCTTGTGGTGCTTGAGACTATTGGATATAGTTGGCATGTCATAGAATTGTGCGTACTCACCTATATATATCTATTTGATGTGGGCGTTGAGGCCCTAGGACATGTTTGGAGAGATAAAAAAATGTGAGCTCAGCTCCATACAATAGGACATGTTTGGTGTGTTGGAGAGTGTTAGCTTAATGCTTCACTCACGGGACATGTTTGACTCTATGAGTCTATGTGGTGTGTTGGCGATGAGTGGTGATAGTGCCCACTATTACGTTTCATAGCTCAAGTGCCAAATTATCTCAAACTATCAATGAAGATGAATATGTGTGTGTTGTGATATGTGTTTATATGATATGTGACTATTATGGAAATTTTCCATAATTATGTTTGTGATGTATATATGAAAGTGTATGCAATGACTTAAATTGTTAAACGTGCGCGTGTAAGTGGAATATGTCGACAAAGTTGTGATTGTTCTAATTTTTTCGTGTGTGTTCTACTAATGCTTGATGACATGTTTGCATGGTTGTTTTTCTAGGCATTCACTAAGCTTGTTGACCTCACCCACTCCTTTTAAACCCTTGTAGTGTAGTTGAGTGTCAGTGTGAGAGGTGTGGTTCCGAGGGGTGATCCAAGCAAGTTCATTCTCATTTTTCCGTAAGTGTTATTTTTAGTTGTTTATGTTTTAGGAATAAGGCAATGTGGTAGACTTTTATTAGTATTTTCCATGATGTTTTTAGATGCTTCCATAGTCTATTCGTTCTTTGGATTATGAAATTTTTTTCGTAATATGTTTATTATTACTTGGACTTAATTTTGATGTTTGAAACCGTAGATATGGACGATACCTTTATGATTTTGAAATGTGCAGGAAGCCAAAATCATAAATTGGTATCAATACCATATCACGAGTATAGATACTCAGGGTAAAATTATCGATACTTTCCATAAGGTGCCAATAATTATGATTGTTTTATTTTTGGGTGAGAAACAAAATGTTATTTTGGTATCTTTCTTCCATTCGGCATCGATAGATGAAGGAAATATCGATACCTAGGTGCCAATATTGATACCTACATACTTGATTGGAAATTTTTGCTAAGTGACCCTTATGTATGTACAAATGATAAAATATGATGCTTAAGATATTTTAGCAAGACTTTATGATAATTAGAAGCATTTTCACTTAAAACTCAAGAAAATACTAAAATGGATGACGTTTCTTCTAGAATGAGCTTTTAAATGTTGTGAATGACATGAGACGGCAGTGTGGCATCTTGATATTCAGGCTCGACGACCGGGCCGAGTATAGGGTGTTTCACGTATAGCCAAAGGCCATCAATTTGCACCAAAGTCTTGCAGTGCCGAAAAGCTTCCTTGTTTTGATCAAATAACCAAAAAAGTCAATGGAGTACTCTTTTCCCAAGGACCAGACAATCATTGAAGTATGTTGCGTGTGTTTCTAGATCGATTATGGAACTTGGTACGTGTCGATGCAATTACCAATACCATTGCTATAAATTGCTGTACGACCTGTCCCAACTAGTAATACAATGGAAAATGAGCTCATCCAACTAGACAAGTTTTGTTTAAGATTTTCAAAAAGCTTGAATACAACTACCTGACCCTTGCAATGCTTTTGCATATTTTCAGCATGTATAAGTGATATTCAATGAAAACGTTGGTCCTGCAACGAGTTTTCCACCAAACTATTTTTCCGTCTCCAGTTGGATCCTTCCCTCGTGCCTATAAAAAAAGCCTCCCCCTCCATACTCCATCCTAAAAACATTATCTCTACCAGCCTCCATCCCTCCACTTTAAATATTTCTCTCTCTTCATTTTCTTCCTCATTTCATTGTTAAATTTTTTTGTCACGAATATAATTTTTGGTTCAAGGTATTCTTAAGTCATCGATGATACAATATCTCTCCATCAATGTAAACATTTCATATATCTTGTCAAGATGGGACCCTTACCTCTGAAACCTATCCCATGAAAGTCGAGATCCGGGGTTATTTTACTTTGTACAATCACAGGTGGAAGTCTACGTAGAGGTCTCAATCGATGGTCGTTATGCGGTTATGGATCGGGGTATAACAGGGGACCAAGTTTACGGTCGTTACTCGGCCATGAGCTCAAAATTTTTAGATACCCAAAAATGTTTTCTTATAAATACCATATAGAAGTTTGAGAACATAATCATAGGGAAAAACTATGGGGTTTTTCACTATAATCGATGTAATTTGTTTCTACATTTCTATGCAGCCAGTATCTTTAACCTTGCTTATTATCCGAAGGTCGGTATGTCGTGGACGCGAGAGACTTTCAAGCAGGGAGCGGCTGTTATGGTGCAATAAAGGTGATGCTCTTTTTGAGGTGACAATGATTTTCGTTATTAAACAACCCATTAATAACTACAACCACTATCGTGCGAACCCGAGTTTGACCTCTACTATGTCGAAACATCCACTCTTCGCCTGTGATCCCTTATGTGTCCACCTCGGTGTCAGCCTTTGGATAAGAATGAAAGGCTAAAAATATAAGTTGCCTAGAAATAAAGAAAAAATATACATTGATTACATTGGAAAGCCTTCTGTTTTCCTTATGATTATGACCTCAATCTTATGTATGGTATATATAAGGCATCATTTGAGGGTATCCAAAAAACTTGAACTCGTGACCAAATAACAATCGTCAACAGGCCCCCGGTTATACTTGAACCTGTGACCGCATCACGACCATCGGCTGGGACCTCCACTTAGTCTTTGACCTGTGACTGTATCAAACACTGTCACCTTGAAACCTGACTTCCATATGATGGGTTTCTGAGGTAGTGGTCCTATCCTTGACCCCTCAAATCTTATTATAAACCTTTGTGGTTTAAACCCTAAAACCCTAACCCTAATAAAAATAAAAAACCATAACCCTAGAAGAGAGAATGTGAAAGTGCGTTCATCCAAAAACAATTTATTTCCTTAAATTTTTAAAAAATGGTCTAAAAGGCCAAATAAAAAAACATTTGACATATAAGACTAATTTAGCCTACGTGAATAGACATGCTCATGGGTCGAGCTAGTCGACCTGACCCGAAGGTCCGCCCAAAAAATGGGCTTGGGCAAAAAAATAAGGACAGTTTAGAAAACAAATCGAACCTCCGGTAAGGCTTTTTTGGCCCGAGTCTGGCCCGACCCGGAACGAATATACAAAAAAAAAAAAAACCTATTGTTTTTCTGAAAGTTGGGTTAAAAGTTAAATGAACTAGACCTAAGGTTAATTAAAACTAAAAGGGTGGAAGTTAAAGGTCCAAGAATTTGGAATGAATTTCTGAATTGGTTTATATGGTTTAAGAAACAAGCTTAAAAATAGGTGGACTACTTGTCAAGGCTATTTGTGATTGTAATTCAATGGAACCAAGTATTTCTCTCATTACGAGAATGCAACATATTTTATCACAAGAAGAAAGGTGGTTCATACGACATGTTCCTAGAGCAAATAATCAGGCAGCAAACACTTTAGCTAAAATGGCATTTGCAAAAGAGGAAGATTTATGCTTATATGAAGCCTCACCTTTGGAAGTTTGGGAATTCTTAGTGTAATATCCGGGATTTAGAGCTTATGCATTTTTGCTTAAATATATGTGGAAGCATGCCTCTGTGTGTTTTGAATGTGTTTTATGAATTTTGAGAACTGTAGAAGGTAGGAGAATGCCTTAGAAAATATCAGATTTTAAGTCTTGAAGTAGAGCCAAGCTTGATAGGCCTTAAGAAAATTAGTAGGGGAAATTGGACATAAAAATGGGCTTGATAAAGTGGCAAGGAGGCGCCACTTAAAGCCTTAGGAGGTAACGCCATAATCAGTGTAAAAGGGCTCAGGTTCGAGCAGCAAGGGAAGCAAAAGGGGAGTTTTATTTTCCAGCAAGGAGAGACAGAGGTGGACGGCAATGGGACTCCAAGGGGATGAGCTTTAGATGTGGTTAATTTCTTTTAAAATTCGGCTAAGGTGAAAAGATATTGATGGACTCATTTAAATTATTTTTGAATGGGTAAAGAAGAGAGAAAGTAGGAGAAAAATGAGGAAGCTGATAAGGGGAGAAGAGTTGGCCTGCCTAGGGACTTTCTTGAGGTAATTTTCGGTCAAGTTGATAGGGAGGAGTAGCCGAATTTCATAAGATCATTAAGGAAACTTTTAGCCTCTTTTTCGTTTACTCTTTTCTCTCCAAAACCTATCACTTTCCCTTCTTTTTTTTTTCACTGGTTCTAGCCGAAATCTCTCCCAAAGATCACCATTGTCAAATCCTCTTTAGCCAAAATACCACCATTGCCGAATTCTTCTAAACATCTCTTCTTTTCTCTTTTAGGTTGGCTGAACCTCCTTCTTGGCATCTAAACTAAATCGCATCAAGTCTCAACCCTTTTCTCTTCTTCTTTTCACCAATCTATCAAAAGCCGAAACCTATTGATCACTATCTAGCCTATATAGCCGAATCTCTCTGAGGCTTCAAGCAAGGGTGCAGTCGATTTTAGCATTTGGGGTAAGGATCAACAGTCATTCGGTTTCTTTCTTTTTTTTTTCTTTTGGCTTAGCCGAAAATCCAGATTCTGATCTCTATTATTCTTTGTGGCTGAAATCTTGAAGGAAAGTTTCAGGATTTCTTTTGTAGTCGATTTCAAGGGGGAGATCATTCGGGATTTTAAGCTCTAAGGTAAGCAAGTGTGGTTTTAGGCCAAAGGCCATTTATTGTGTTTAAATGTTAGAATTGGATCTAACATATGCCTATAGGAATTTCGACATCACCAAGAACAAGGGATAATTTCGGGATCTAGGCAATCAAGGTAAGGGAGTTTTGATATTCGGCCAAAGGTCTTTTTATTTGTTAAAAGTTGACCGATTTTTAAACTATGGTCTATAGGAGGGAGTACAATCTGATTCGATAAGACTTTCGAGATTTCAGTGAACACGTTAGTAAACCAGGTGTGTAGCCCTACACTAACTCTTGATTGATTTACGGTATTAATTTAATACATGTGTTAAGAAAATATGAAAGAGGTGGCTAAAAGTACCATTAATTGGTACGGTATATTCAGGTACGTTATCCTCTAAAGCTCTGTTAATAATATGATGAACATTGAATGTGACATATATGAGAATTGGTTACGAATATGAAATAAGGCATATGGCATGATATTTGCATGATTTGTATAACACATGGGGCATATGGGTGATATGGAAAAGGGGAAGTGATCTGGTGGTTTTTACCACGATATCTGGTGACTCATGTCACATAATCCGAATGTGGTGACTTATGTCCCATTTTGTTATCTAGTGACACTGTCACATTATCTGGTGGCTATGCCACAATTTATAAGGGCGATGTGCAAGTCTTCTGCAGCGACAGCCTTCGATGGTGTGTAGCGGATGGAGGGTCGATTTAGTAATCCCACGGTGTGATGGCGGTCACAGTGCGGATGATGTGTAGAGGATGGATATCTAGGCTTGGGTTTGGGATTGCATCATTATTTATATTTGTTATATACGTATGATTTGATATGCCTAAATCTTTTGGGACTTTGTATTGGCTGTTACACACTGAGTCTGTTTGACTCACCCCGTTGTAGGATATCTTTTCAGGTGACACTCAGTAAATGGACCGGGTCGGCAGGAACTTAGTGGTGGCCATGCTCAGCTCAGGATTTATTTTATTTTGAATTTTATATTTAAGTATTTTGGATTTATTTCGGGTTTTGCTTGATGTAATAAGGCCATTATTATTAACTATTTTATGCTTTCATTTTTAAATTTCTGTTATGGAACGATTAATTTTAAACCACATGTTAAATAGTTTTCTTAAAATAAATTCAAGGGGGTTGAAATTCGGCCACATCTTATAACTTATGGTTTTCAATTACGAAGATAATGTTTTAATAAAATACGGACTCCAATAAAGACAACGTTTTCAATTTAATCACAACACAAATCGATTTCTCTTCAAAATGATCACATTTTCCAAATTAACAAACAAGCTTTGAAAGTGTTTTACTCCAAGAGCATGCCAGATCCGGTTGAGGCTCGTGGGCTAGGTTTGGGGTGTTTCATTTAGAAGAGGATATTGCTAAGGGTATCCTTTTCCTTGGTTCTATTTTGTAATCTTTTGTTTTCTCTTTAGACTATTTGTTCACCAAAAAAAAAAAAAGGTGGACCATTTCAAACTAAAAAATTATTGTACTTTTTGGTGACAATTTCTGTGATTAGGTCACACCTTTTGTTGTTACTATGATAATTCTTAATTGAAACTAAACAAATAAAAGCATTTTTGAAATTATTTTATGTAGAGTACGTCACTAACCATGTGACAATATCTCTTCACTTATATTTGAAATATTATGACATTACTGGTGGGGATTCGACCAATGAATGTTGATTACATATATAATTTGGTGGTGGAACTGTTTGTCACAAAATACTTATTAAATGGTGGTGTTTTACATTATTATCATTAGTGTTGTTATTTTATTATAATAGTTGATGATAGAATATGTCATTGACATTCTTACAATATCACTTAAGTCACCTATATATTGAATGTTATTCCATTATTTGGTGTATGTTATAAATAGTGAAATCTTATATAATTACCTGACACAACTATTCGATGACATTATACGTTATTGTCACCATATATGACGAATAATGATACATCACGTTAACTTTTAGTGACAAAGTTAACGTCACGGACATTGTGGCAACGAAGTTTTCGTCTCCAAATATAAAAAACGACATAAATGTAATATTTAGTGGCAATATTTTAGAAGCCACTAATAAGCAGATTTGTTGTAGTGATGTTAACATTGTAGAAACCTCTAGTGAATCCCACTAAGCTTTTCTCTAGCTTCTTCATAAACTCATCCTCAATAAACCCCTCAACCTCATTGCAGCCAACTCATCTTGCTCTTAGATGTCAACCAAGTCAATGCTTGAAACCTTCTCTTTATGTAAGGGTGGTTTAATACTTTCCCAACTGAGTTGATATTCGGTTAACTTATGACAGCCACTCTGTTAAGTGTTTAAATAATAGTATTGATAAACTAGGTAAATAAAACTCTAGATTAAATGAGAGAGATCAACCCTAGAATTTCCATTAAACAAAGAGGAATTAAATCAAATCTTGAACCATACCATCAACTAGAGTTGCTGGTAGAAAACGAAAAAAAAAAACAGAGGTAAAGAGAGATGATGCTTGATAGGCTTATGCACTAGAATTTTTCTTGCTTCTCTTGAAGAAAAGATTAAATAGAGAAAAACAAAAAACTTACGAACATTGAAAGAAAAAGAAGCAATTTTTCTTATAAAAAAATTAATTAAAGTAAATGTGAAAGATTTGGGTTTTTAGCAACAAGCCATTAGTGTCCAATTTATGTCTTTTAGTGAGAAATGAACTTTAAGTTTCTCATTTAGTTTATTTTTAGACTAACAGTCCCAAAGCTATTAAATGTATGTATGGAGGCATAAATAAAAACCGTCATTGATACTGTTAAATTGGAAATTCAAGGTTTTTTTTTTTTTTTAATCTTCCTTTTAACTGTGCACTAAAAGTCCCTCATTTTTGTAAGCATTCCATGTCAACCAATTAAGTTAAAAAAAAATAATTCATAATATTATCCTAAAAAAAATTTAAAAAGAGAAAAACCTAATAACCTTTCTATAACAAGCATTGGTTGGTTGAGAAAACAAGTAGGTTTTATCTAATAATAACAAATACCCTTAAAAAAGACCATTGATAAAAATAAATTGCAGCCTTAAAATAGTATATAAAATTAGCTTAAATAGTAAAAACAAATTAATCTGAATCCCCATCTCGGTCCCTTTCCTTCTACTGGAAAAGCTTAAACCATTCTCATAGATTTCACAGGTTATCGGAATGGGGTCCAAGGTCTGGCATATGTTCCTTCTCTTGGCCTTGGCAATCGTTTCTGAATGCACCATATTTGAGGGGGTCAATTCGGGTATTCACCATCGGGACAATGACAGTGAAGATTTGTGCATTGGTGGGCACTGTGACATTAAAGATGATATATTCATGGATTCCGAGACAAATATTCGACTACTTGCTGCAAGAAGATACATTTCATATGAAGCACTTAAGAAAAACAATGTCCCGTGCCTCCAACAAGGACGATCTTACTACGAATGTTCCACTGGGGAACCAGTCAACCCTTACCGCCGTGGTTGCACTTACGCAACACGTTGCAAAAGGTACACTGCTTAATTAAAAATATATCCAGGGGTGATGTAAACTAAGGGAGCGATGTAAACTAAGGGAGCAAGTTGGCTTCATGAACTCAGCTAGCAATCTATGAGCAAAAGCAACAGTGTAATAAGCATAAAGCTTAGTAATAAAATCAAGGAAAGTGTTCACTTACCTTTCTCCATTGAATAATAAAGCATCCATCATATGCACAATTTTAACAAATAAGACATGAAACTCATTCATCAAAAATACAATGAAGAGATGGAGAATATCGATTTATAAATTACATATCATACAAATTTATAAATTCATTTTATACTTCGCCCTTTGTAACCTTAGTAAAATAACACTTGGGCACTTGGGACTCCCACCTGAACTCCTCACATATTGCATTACTAGTGCACCCAACCTTAACACCACACATATAAATAACAATGGCCTATTAAAATGCACAAATGTGTTAGGCTACAAATGTTGGAAAATTGCATTTTATGGGAACTTTGAGACAAATTCTCAAAATATAAAGGTGGAGAGTTGAATCATAAAATTATGGTTTCTTATTCTACTCCATTATAACTTTACAACAGTATATCATATGCTCAAAATAGTTGAGTGATGAATGAGAAATTGATGCTCAAAGTAAGCTACCTGGAAATACTTGTTGAGGAAAAGAAAAGTTTAGATCCCACATTGGTTAAATACCAAGAGTGAAATGTGTTTATATATGGGAACCCTCTCAAACAGTCATTGAATGATTAAGCTTGGAACATTTCTTTGCAGGCAAGGGGGTTTAGGACCATACTTGTTGGGGTTGGGGTGCAAATTTGTTTCAGGATTTATTCTCTTAGTTTAACAAGATTTTATTCGATATTGATTTGTTTCTAAACAAAGACTTAATCAAGTAATTCTGTTTTGGGATTTCTTCGCACCGTTTAATAGAATTTATTTTGATTTAATTGCATAATTTTGTTTCGGGATATAATCCTGCCGTTTAACAAAATCAAAGGGAAATTTTTTGTTTTTAATTTTTTACGTAATTGTGGCTTGAAATTGTGAATTAAAAAGAAATTTATCGATAGTGAATTAAAAAGACAATATGAGAATGCATGTCTAAGATTGGTTCTTTGTAAGACTTGGTATTTAAGCGTGCCGAGTGCACCACCTCATATTTCAGCCCAACACGAAATTATTTTTCCTTAGTAGACATAATCTATTTATACAAGGACATTTATATTAAATTAAATAAAATATGTTTCGGGATTTATTTTAACAAGATTTTATTCGATATTGATTTGTTTCAAAACAAAGACTTAATTAAATAATTCTATTTCGGGATTTACTCCCACCGTTTTAACAGAATTTACTTTGATTTAAGTACATAATTTTTTTTGAGATTTAATCCTGTCATTTAACAAAATTGATTTTGATTTTGTTTCAGAATTTTAATTCTTTCACTTAACAAAATCAAAGGGAAATTTTCTCTTTCTTTTTTTTCTTTTGCCTAATCGTAGCTTCAAATTGTGAATTAAAAAGAAATTTATCAACAGTGAATTAAAATGATAATATGAGAATGCATGTCTAAGATTGGTTCTTTGAAAGACTTGGTATTTAAGCGTGCCAAGTGCACCACCTTATATTTCAGCCCAACACAAAATTATTTTTCCTTAACAAACATAATCCATTTATATAAGGATATTTATCTTAAATTAAATAAAATCTGTTTCGGGATTTATTCCTGCCGTTTAACAAGATTTTTTTCGATATTGATTTGTTTCTAAACAAAGACTTAATCAAATAATTCTGATTCGGGATTTATTCTCGCCATTTAATAGAATTTATTTTGATTTAATTTTATAATTTTGTTTTGGGATTTAATCCTACCGTTTAACAAAATTGATTTTGGTTTTGTTTCAGAATTTTAATTCTGTCGTTTAACAAAATCAAAGGGAAATTTTCTGTTTTTTTTTTTTTGCCTAATTAGGGCTTGAAATTGTGAATTAAAAAAAATTATCAATGGTGAATTAAAAAGACAATATTAGAATGAATGTCTAGGATTGGTTCTTTGAAAGACTTGGTATTTAAGCGTGCCGAGTGCACCACCTCATATTTCAGACCAACATGAAATTATTTTTCCTTGGCAGACATAATCTATTTATATAAGGACATTTATCTTAAATTAAATAAAATCTGTTTCGGGATTATTCCCGCCGTTTAACAAGATTTTATTCAATATTGATTTGTTTCTAAACAAAGACTTAATCAATTAATTCTATTTCGGGATTTATTCCCGCCGTTTAACTGAATTTATTTTGATTTAATTACATAATTTTGTTTCAAGATTTAATCCTGCAGTTTAACAAAATTAATTTTGATTTTGTTTCAGAATTTTAATTTTGCCATTTAACAAAATCAAATTTTTGTTTATTTTTTGCCTAATTGTGGCTTGAATTTGTGAAATAAATAGAAATTTATCAACGGTAAATTAAAAAGACTATATGAGAATGCATGTCTAGGATTGGTTCTTTGAAAGACTTCGAATTTGTGCACCACCTCTCTTTTAGGTTACCTACCTAGTGCATTATTTTATTTTATTTTTTATTAGACCGTATAAACTTTTGTTTTGGGTTTTATTAGATTCCTGTCGTCTAACAAAAGTTGATAATTTTCTAATTCTGATTTTGTTTCTTGACAGGAAATGGAAATTCCCATCAACGGTGTGGAAGATATGGATGTATGTCATGTGATTTCTGAAGTCAACATGGTTGATTGAAATCTCAGAGAATGGTTGCTTGATACAGGTGCCACACATCATATATGTTGTGATAAAGACTTCTTTTCTAAGTTGGAAGCTTGTGAAAATGGGGAGAAGCTCTATATGGGCAATGTTGCAACTTCTTTTCTAAGTTGGAAGCTTGTGAAAATGGGGAGAAGCTCTATATGGGCAATGTTGCAATTTCCAAGATTAAGGGGAAGGGTACTGTGGTCTTAAAGATGACTTCTAGCAAAGAAGTCAAGCTTCAAAATGTGTTGTATGTGCCAGACATACGCAATAACCTTATTTTTGGGACACTTCTTAGTGTACACGGCTTTAAGATGATGTTTGAATCCCAGAAGCTAGTTTTGTCTAAGGGGGAATGTTTGTGGGAAGGGCATATGTATTAAATAACATGTGGAAACTTAATGCAATCTCTATAAAAGTAAAGACAATGAATAAAAAGGTCACTTCTTCCTCTGTTTATATGCTTCAATCATTTGATTTATGGCATGGTAGGGTTGGACATGTTAATTATGATACTTTACATAGATTAATTAATTTGGAGCACATTCCTTTATTTCACATTAATTATAAACATAAATGTGAAACTTGTGTTGAAACAAAATTAACAAGGTCTTCATTTCAAACTGTTAAAAGAAGCACATAACCACTTGATCTCATACATAGTGATGTTTGTGACTTAAAGTTTGTTCAAACGAGATGAAGGAATAAATATTTTATTACCTTCATTGATGATAGCAAAAAATATTACTACGTGTATTTGTTTAAGAGCAAAGACGAAGCTATAAAGAAATTTATTCTCTATAAGCAAGAAGTTGAAAACCAACTTAATAAAAAATATTAAGTTGGTGAAAAGTGATCGTGGTGGTGAATATGTTGAACCATTCAGTGAATACTGTGCACAACATGGTATTATTCAATCAGTGACACCACCATACTCTTCTCAATCAAATAGAGTAGCCAAGCGGAAAAATCAGACTTTAAAGAAAATGATGAACGCATTGCTAGGAAGCTATGGGTTATCACAAAACATGTCAGGGGAAGCTATTCTATCAGCTAATTATCTTTTAAATAAGGTTCCCTGCAAGAAAAGGGACAAAACACCATATGAGTTATGGAAAGGTAGAAAACCTACAACCATTTGAAAGTGTAGGGCTGTCTTGCAAAGGTAATAGCTCCATTACCAAAGCAAATGAATATAGGTCCTGAAACGGTGGATTATATTTTTATTAGCTATGCAGATCATAGCAATGCATATAGGTTTCATGTGTATGAATCAAAAAATCCTAACATTCACAAGAATACTTTAACACCCCTAACCCGAAACCGTCACCGAATTAGGGTTAAGAGGCATTACTAGACAATAGGATCATTTCACAACTCATTTACGACACAAAGTCGATCATCATCATAATACATCAAACTTAAATAATTAGTCCCTTATTAAGGAGTGTAAGACCCTAAACAAATGCTGGAGAGGGGTCGGGACTAAACTGAAACACATACAGAAACTTCATGGAAATTTAAAACTTTTCTAAGTTTCAGGGGATACACACCCGTGGGGGTAGGCCGTGTGCCTCCCACGGCTACTAGACACACTCGTGTGTCCTCCCCGTGGTCGAAGCTGACCTTTGCTCCACGGCCTCCAAGCACGCCCGTGTACTTTGGCCGTGGTCGATCCTGTCAAAAACCACACGCTACCAGGCACGCCCGTGTACCATTGCCGTGTGGCAAAAATAGGCCATTTGCAAGGCCAAAATGCCACCCACATGGGTCAATCCTATAAGCACATTTGAGCATCTTTATACACACAATTTGTTACCAATTTCATGTCCAACAATCATCATATCATCCCATATAATTTCATTTCTTAGCATGCCATTTTATACAACCAAATTACATATAAATCTAGATATAAATCATCCATAACTTCACTAAATCACATCCATAACTTCACTGAATCACTAAGGCATTAATTCATCATTGAACTCATCATTTATAAGCTAATTCATTACCATCATGCT
Organism: Gossypium bickii; assembly: GCA_025503065.1. NCBI lineage: Eukaryota > Viridiplantae > Streptophyta > Magnoliopsida > Malvales > Malvaceae > Gossypium > Gossypium bickii. The sequence goes on along the minus strand of CP106714.1, from coordinate 23,522,781 downwards.
ATATTAAAATATGCACCAAATACCATATTCACTCATGCACCTTACCAACATTTAACTAGCCGTATCACATGGCTATTTACACATCTCAAATATGAGTCAAAACAACTAGCCTATACATGCCATATTTCAACTATGTACATCATTCCAAAAGTACAAAAATAGAATGTTGATAGTGTGATTGAGATGCTGACGATTCCCAGGTCCGAGCTAGCTTTACTGACACTGCAAAGCAGAGAAACAAATCACACAGTAAGCTTTACAAAGCTTAGTAAGTTCGTAACATAAAACATTATACTAAACCAACCATCACATAAATTATTTCATGAACACATATGTACCATACCATACAAGCTAATATGTTCAATTTACATTCCATGATCTCAATCATAATTTCATCAACCACATAGGTTTCGAACGTACCTTAGCCAACATTTAGTTTTCAATCTTGTGCTACTAAATACTCACTGATTTCTTTCCGATCAACTTTCGTAACTTCTTTGGTTCGTTCGCACACTCAGTGCCCCAATCATTAACCAAAGCCTAGTAAATATCGCACACTTAGTGCATCTATATCAAACCGATTTTATATCGGTATCGCACACACAGTGCCCACCATAAAACTGAAGCTTATATTATTTCGCATACACAGTGCTAATTATCTCGGTTACATCTCTGAATACGAGCACATAGTGTCACGTAACGTTGAGCTCTCACATAGCATTCATGATTCATTTATACCATCCCATTCATTTCAAACATTAAGCATAACTAAAATATAATACATGTATTATGTTCGAACTTACCTCGGATGTCAAAATACCGAAACGGTCAATTAATCGAGCACTTTCTCTTTGCCTCGATATCGACCCGAACCTCTCCTCTCTTGGTCTATACACATTCAAATTCAGCTCATTCAATCACCAAATCATTTATTTTAGTCCAAACACATATATTTAGGGCATTTTACAAAATAACCCTCACATTTTTACATTTTGACACTTTAGTCCCTAATTCACAAAATCATCAAATTCACAAATTTCACCTAGCACAAGCTTAGCCGAATTTTACTTGTGTTCATACAAACCTTCACACTTCATTTATTTTACATTTTAATCCCTCTAATTAATCATTTTCTCAATTGAGTCCAACATAGTCAAATTCAACAAAACTCCAAAGACAACTATGTTAATCACACATATAACTTTCATAATCCATCATGAAACATTCAAGAACTCACATGTTCGGCAATGGCACATTCTAAAAACATCATCAATTCTCAAAATTTAAGCATGGGTTTTGTAGAGCACTAAGCAACGATTACAAAAACGTAGAAATTATCAAAAGCCGAGTCAAAACATACCTTGAATTTGAATGAAAAGCTAGCCGAAAATACCAAAGCTAAAAACCCCTCTATCAATTTCCACTATCAATTTCCTTTTTGTTTTATTATTATTACCATATTTAAAAATTTACTCATTTGCCCTTTCATTAAACATATAAAACAATTATTTATTAAGGCTAATTTGTCATTTAGCCATCCACTATCTTTATTAATGGCTTAATAACAACATAAGGCCTCCACCTTAAAAAGCCAACAACATGTAAGTAATTAAAAAAATCAGCACATAGCTTTTACATTTTACGCAATTAAATCCTTCTCTTATTTCGGCACACAGTCGATAAAATTACCACAAAGAATTTCCACACGGACTATATCACATACTATTCACACAGAAAATAATATTAAATTATTATTTTGACCTCGAATTTGTGGTCTCGAAACCACTGTTTCGACTAGGGTCTAAACTGGGCTGTTACAAATACCATATTGGAATCAAAGAATGTTTCATTCTTTGAAAATATCTTCCCTTATAAAGCTAGAAAAGTTTATTCAAGTTCAACAAAACGAATTTCAAATGAAAATAGTCCTGACGAGGCTGAAACTAAGACAAAACGAAGGAGGAGTAAGCCAGTAAGGGTAGAAAAGTATTTTGGATAAGATTTTCTAACATTTATGCTAGAGGCCAAACCTCAAACGTATAATGATGCTATACAATCATCCAACAGCACATCATGGAAAGATGCTATTAAAAGTGAAATTGATTCCATCATGCAAAATCATACATGGGAATTAGTGGATCTTCCTGTGGGAATTAAACCATTAAATTCTAAATGGATTTTTAAATGGAAAATGAAATTAGTTGGAACAATTGATAAATACAAGGCTAGATTGGTTATAAAAGGATATAGACGAAAGGAAGGCCTGACTACTTTGACACTTTCTCTCCAATATCCAAAATAACTTCCATAAGGATGATACTTATAATTGCCGCCTTACGGAATCTAGTACATCAAATGGATGTTAAAACAACATTCCTAAATGGAGATCTTGATGAAAAAAATCTACATGGTACAACCTAAGGGTCATGCAGTTCTAGGACAAAAAAGGAAAGTTTGTAAATTGGTGAAGTCTTTATATAGACTTAAGTAAGCACCAAAACAATGGAATGAAAAGCTTGATAATGTCATGATGACAAATGGCTTCAAGATTAATGAGTGTGACAAATGTGTGTATGTCAAAATTATCGATATTGGTTATATAATCCTATGCTTATACGTTGATGACATACTCATTATTAAAAGTAACAATGAAATGGTAAAGCGTATCAAAGACATGTTAAATTCAATATTTGACATGAAATATATGGGACTAGCTTATGTGATTTTGGGTATCCAAATTAAAAGGTCATTCGAAGGTGAAAGCTTTAACCAAATGGAATATGTCAGGGTCATAGGCAGTCTAATATGCCTTATGAGCTGTACTAGACCAGATATTACTTTTACCATGAATAGTTTAAGCAGATTCACAAGCAATCTAGGAGAAAACCACTGGAAAGTAATTGTGAGGATATTGAGATATCTCAGATATACTCGGGACTATAGATTACAATATTCCAGAGATTCTGTTGTTCTAGAACGATTCTTTGATGTCAATTGGATATCTAATATTCAAGATACCAAAGCCACAAGTGGATATGTCTTTACATTGGGAGGAAGTGCTGTGTCATGGAAATCTTCAAGAGAAACGAGTATAACCAGATCCACAATGGATTTTGAGTTTGTAGCTTTAGACAAATCTGGAGAAGAGGTAGAATGACTTCAAAACTTCTTGGAGGATATTCTAGACTGGCCAAAGCCTATGCCCACAATATGTATTGTGATAGCCAAGCAACAATTGGTAGAGCACAGAATACAATTATAATGGTAAGTAGAGACATATGCGTCATCATCAGAATATCGTTAGACAACTAATCTCAAATACAGTTATCTCTATTGATTTTGTAAAATCAAAAGATAACATTACAGATCTGTTAACTAAAGGTTTAAATCGAGATTAGGTTAATAAAACATTGAAATGAATGGGACTAAAGCACATGGAAATTAGAGGCGCTATGTGAAGGAAAACCCAACCTAGTTGACTGGAGATCCCAAGATCTATGTTCAAAGGGACAACCTAATTGCATAGACCTTGTAAGGTCACTGTGGGGGTTCTTATCCCAAGTCAGTTCCTATGATGTAAACATTCGCTAAAAATAGGAGAGGTTAAGGAATGCTTTTAATGACCATTGTATGTTTCGGGGAGCCAAACAACATAAGTCACCTATGTGAGAGTGAAGTAGGGCCACTTCGAGGAGACTATTGAACATAGTTTTCTCAAACTCTTATTGAACCAGGAGATGTTTTAGCCCAACTCGAAATTATTTTTCCTCAGTAGACATAATTTATTTATTTAAGGACATTTATCTTATTTACTTAATTATAATCAATTTGATTTATTTTTTAATCAAAATGATTTGTTGGCTTCTTTTATGGCAGATTTTGTGGATATTTCCTAAATTCCACCATACTAAATGCCTATAAAATGCTATGCATTCTATAGAATTTTTCTTGCACTCATACTCTCTCACACTAAATTCCTTTTGCTCTCAAAACTTTTCTTTTCCTCCCCATATTTTCCAACGTTCCGGTGATAGAAAAAAGGTAATGTTTATTTGTTAATTGCTACAGAGGTGCTAATGCTTTGATCATTGTATTGTTGTATCCTGGGAGACATTCGACCAACGTTTCTCTATGTACCGTAGGAGCGGCTGAATTTGTCTTGAGGAAACTGTGCTAAACATGCCTCAACTTTTACTAAATCTCTATTCTTATTTTTTATTTTAACTTTTTATTACGATTTTATTGGTTACGTATTTGACAATTGAAATATAAATTATTCTATTTATATTTTGTTTTATATATATAAATATTTTTTATTTATATTTATCTATTTTGTTAGCTAACGTGTTTTTCCCAACAACAAAGACATCACATTACATCACCGTTACAAATAAATATTGATATTCCAAGGTGTGAAATCTAGTCCCTAATTGATATGTCAATCATTTCCTAACTATTCTACCAAGTTTACAAGGGTCATACTTTTGACAATTGTAGATTCACAAATTATGGACTTTCTGTTGGAAAAAATTCAGTTTGAAAATGATTTTCTTGCATAGAGGAAAATAAAAATATTGAAAATAGTTCTAGTTTGTGATATTTATAGCAATAAACTATTTATCAAAATCGCACTTTTGTTTTTGGCTAGACGGATCCATGTCGTTCATGGCTTTCAACCGAATGACCTTCTCCGCTATTCTTGTACCACAAATTGCTTCTAGTGTGGGCTCGAACGATTCGGATCAAACACAGAACCAGAAATAATTTTCTTTACTTTTAGTGTGAAAGAAAAGTCTTTCTCAATAGAAATCATTAAAATTATTATTTTGGAAAATAGAATTAATACTGGAATAACAAACTCTCACTATTTTCTGGTAGAATAACAATATCTTAAGGTTTTGTATGTTAGCCCTACCGGTGCCATCTATTTATAGGAAGAAGAGGTGAAACTCTTGTTGAATAGTAGAAGTCTATTTGAATAGAAAAATGAACTCCTAGTCTAACTAGGATTAGGTGGGGTGACAACCGTAGTTAAACAAACTAGGGTTTGTCATCCCTCCCTCTAAACAGAGGGGCTTTTAGGCTTCTCCCATATCGAGTCCAATTACAAGTACTCCCTCGACTTTTAACCCAGTACCTTATAATTCAATCCAACCTGATATTTATTTTTTTATTTCCCGAAATAAACATATTAATTTAATTTAAATAAATTAATTTTCCAATTAAATAATTTTCTCAACTCAATTCTGATTTCATTAAAATCATGATGACTTTACTGTAAAAGAATATAACAGCCCGATTTTGGGGCTAGTCAGAGCAGAGGTTTCGAGACCACTAAACCGAGGTCGAGGAAAATTATTTTGCTATTATTTTATGTGTTATGACATTAATATATGGCTATGTGAAAATTGTGGTGCTTTAATTTTAAGGATTTCATGTTTAATTGTGAAAAAAAAGACTAAATCGCATTAAGTGCGAAAGTTCTATTTTTCAAGGTAGAGGTGTCAAATAGTCATAGAATATTAAATTAGAGGTCCTTAAAGTGCAATTAGACCAATTAGAGTAAGTTGGCCGGCCATATAGCTTAGGAAGACAAGAGCATTTAATTCTTGGTGGAATTAGGTGGCAAAAGATGAATAAAATAAGATGAATAAAAGATAATATCATCTTTTACTATTCACATACCTTCTCCACCAAAAATAGAAGAGAGAATAGGGATTTGGAAGATTAAGTTTTCAGGAAAAAAATCCCTTGCAAGTAAGTTAATTTGATGATTATTTTTGATGATTTTTGTACTTTTGAAGTCCCCAAAGCTTAAGCTAGCTAATGAGGGGACTAAGTTGTGAAATAGTTGAAAGTCTAGGGACTTGCCATGAGAGAGTTTGTGAGGTTATCTGAGTTTTTATGGGAGAAAATGAATGTTGGGGAGATGGGAAACAACTTTTGTGAAAGGTGTTTGCACGAAAACACCTAATTAGGACTTGAATGCAAAGAATGAATTTGTGTCAAAAATGCATAAAATAGATGGAATTCTGAGTAGTGGTAAGAGAAATAAATGTTCAGCTAGGATAGTCTAATGAGAAAATGTGTTGAAAAAATTATTTACGAGCCTAGGGGAAAAATCGTAATTTTGCCATAATACAAGGGCAAAATGGTCATTTTTGCCAAAGTGTTGATTTTGATGCATTATGATCATAGAATTATCTGAATGAGTGAATTTTATTATTATAGATTGAGAAGAGCGCGAAATTAACCTTGATCGGGGAAAAGGAAAGGTTACGGATTAAACCGCAAAGTGAAACGTTTTGCACCGAGGTAAGTTTATGTGTAAACAATGAATTATATATATACATTGTTGTTGCTAGTTAGTTCATGGCACAGTTGAGAACATGTATGATTCAAGCGGATTGAACGTGGTAGTTATTGAATAGTTTTTGTATGAATGATGAAATAGATATGTAAATGTGTAATATCAATACTTAACGGTGGGCTAAGTGCGATACCACCTTAATACTTAATTACGATGGGCTGTGTGCGATACTATCGTCTATTTATCATTTGGTGGGCTATGTGCGATACCACTGTAACTACCCTTTTGGTGGGCTATGTGCGATACCACCCTAATAATGACTGATGGTGGGCTAAGTGCGAAACCACCGAGTGATTGAATTATGAATGGTTGATTAAGAAATTGTGATGTGTTGTAATATGTGATATTGTGGTGCTAAGTGCAGGGAAACATGTTAATGAATATAAGCATTAAGCTTGTGATATGGTTGGAAGGTGGTAAGGGAAGAAATGAGTAAGCATGATTATGAATGTGGATTGTTCTTGTTTAGTATGTAATGCTATATATTGCTTAGCACATACTATAATGTTATTTATTTACATGTAAACTTACTAAGCTCAAAGCTTACTCCCATTTTCTTTTCCCTTGTCTTATAGAGTTAAAGAGCCGGGTCGAGATATGAAGATAATTAGGAGATCGCCCACACTATTAGCTCACCTTGGTATATCTAGATTTAGTACTTTTGGGTATGGCATGTATAGGGGCTAGACTAGGTTTATTGTTTTGTTATTTTGGCCAAGAGTGAGTTGGCCCCTTTGTTGAGAAACTCTTGTGTATATAGCCATAGTTGTTGGCTTTTTGTTATATATATGGAAATATGGTGTTATTCATGGAAGTTTATATTGCAAAATATGAGTTGTTTAGTGATATGTTAAATGGATTCATGTTGTGTGAGATAGAGGGACGAAAAGAGCTTGGCAAATAGCCTTGTTCTTGTCCACAAGGGTAGGCACACAGGCGTGTGTCTAGGTCGTGTGTGACACACAGTCAGCTCCATTGGTGTGTGACTTGGTCGTGTGTCCCCTGCATGTTGGTTTTGTAAGTCAGTCTCGACCATGGGCGTGTGCCTAGGCCGTGTGACCTTTATAAGGTTGTTGACGTCACAAATAAAATACCCAAGTTTTTACACACGGGCGTGTCTAGGCCGTGTGGAGCACACGGGCGTGTGTTCGACTAGGTGAAAACCCCTGTAGGTTCGAAATGAAAATAAATCCAACACGGGTAGGGACATGGGCGTGTGTGACCATACGGCATGCCCACATGGGTGTGTCCCATTTCATACGGGCGTGTGGCTCCTGTTTAGGTGAAAAATTTTCAAGATCGTAAAAGTTTTCAGTTGGGTTCCAAAACCCCTCGTAAGTATGTTTAAGGCCTTGTAGGTCCTTAATGAGGTTGTTGTGATGACGATAGGGTTATGTCAAGTTGGGACCAAAAGTTTATAGACTAAAGTTCTTGATTAAGTACGGTAATGCCTCGTGCCTAGTTTCGGCATAGGATACTGGTAAAGGGTGTTGCATTTAGTGGTATCAGAGCTGTGGTTTAGTCAGTTGTCAGACTACTGTAGCGTGTGGGAGAGTCTAGGTATACATGCCATAAGCGTATAATGATATTGTGGTGGCTTCTGACAATTTTATACTTTGTTTTATATTGTAAATGGATCCCAATCAAGCGATTGCAGATGACGCAGATAGTAATGCACCGGATCTCACGTAAGGGACCGCACCTGTTTAGAGTGGACCCGAGACTAGGGGTCAAGGAAAAGAGGCTCGGGAAGCCTTTATCCAAATAATGAGTAACTGGTACTCGGAGTATGTGCGAGCAAACCCTAATGCTCAACCTCCTCCACCCACTCCTATACCTCAGCCAGTTCTTGTAGCTTCCCAAGGTATAGAATTAGTGAGGACAACCAGGACCCCGGTAGACAAAATTCGAAAGTAAGAGGCTAAGGATTTTAGAGCTAACATAGATGATGACCCTGAGAGGGCAGAGTTCTGGCTTGAGAGCTCGATAAGAGTATTTGATGAACTCTCTTGTACACCTGAGGAGAGCTTAAAATGTACAGTGTCCTTGCCGAGGGACTCAACATACCATTGGTGGAAAACATTGACATCAGTGGTTTCGAAGGAGAGAGTGACGTGGGACTTCTTTTTGGAAAAGTTCCGAAAGAAGTATATAAGTTAGAGGTTTGTGGACTAGAAATGGAAAGAATTCATTGAGTTAAAATAAGGAAAAATGACTGTGGCAGAATATGAGCGCGAATTTGCTAGGCTCAGCAAGTACGCTCAAGAGTGCGTGTCTACAGAAGCCATTTTATGTAAGAGGTTTAAAGATGTGCTGAATGAGGATATTAGACTTCTAGCTGGAATCTTGGAATTAAAGGAGTTTGTAGTGTTGGTTGATAGGGCAAGTAAGGCCAAAGAACTGAACAAGGAAAAGAGGAAGGTTGTGAGTAAGGCCTGAGACGCAAGAAAACGGCCGATGAGTAAATTGTACCAAGCTCAATTGAAAAGGTCCAAAGAGATGAACCCTCGGACAACTGCATCAATGGGATATTCACATTAAGACCGGGGTAACACCTACTTGGGTACGAGAGTTCAAGCCACCTAGATGGCAAGTGTGGGCAATCTAAAGTCCAAACCGGAGTGTCTAAGTTGTGGTAAACATCACACTGGGGAGTGTTGTGGAAACAACCGGAATTGTTATAAGTGTGGTTCCCCCAATCATTTCATCCGAAATTGCCCTGAGAGGGATGTTAAGGAAAGGAAGCAAGAGATAAGATCCAACAATGTATCTTCGAGGGGTCAACCACAAAAGAACCCGGCAGGTGGGACTAGTGGTAGAGGTGTGTCACGAGACTCTGCTGTGAGACCGAAGGGTCGGGCACCTGCAAGGACCTATGCCATTCACGCTCGCGAAGAGGCATCATCTCCAGAAGTGATAACGAGTACTTTTTCTCTTCATGACACATTTGTTATTGCTTTGATTGATCTGGGGACTACCCATTCTTACGTTTGCATGAGATTGGCATCTAGTTTGAGTATGATTATTGAGTCTACGAAATTTGTGGTAATGGTGTCAAACCCATTATGTAAACATTTGTTAGTTGACAAGGTGTGTAGGAATTGTCCTTTGACAACTAGGGGTCATTGTTTTTCGGCAAACCTTATGTTGTTGCTGTTTGATAAATTTGATTTAATTCTTGGTATGGATTGGTTGACTACCAATAGTGTTTTAGTAAACTGTGGTAGTAAATTTATTGAATTGAAATGTGAAAATGGAGATGTTATTCGGGTTGAATCAGATGGGTCAGATAGTTTACCGGTGATGATATCTTCCTTGGTGGCTGAGAAATATTTGAGAAAAAGATGCGAGTTCTATCTTGCTTTTGTACTAAATACTCAAGAGTCTGAAGTAAAGATTGAAACAATGCCGGTGGTATGTGAGTATCTGGATGTATTCCTGGAAGAGTTACTCGGATTGCCTCCAGTTAGAGAGGTCAAGTTTGGAATTGAGTTAGTCCCGAGAATGACACCTATTTCGATTGCTCCGTATAGGATGGCACTGTAACGACCCAAATTTGGGCCTAGTAGAATTGGGCCCATTAGGCCTTGGGCGTGGGAGTGTTTAAAATTTTTGAGAACAAGAGAACAGCACTAATGCAAGTTGGACCTATTAGGTAAGTGATTTTGGAAGGTTACGGGGCTTCTAGGACGTCCCAGGTTCAAGTTAGGCCATAGGAAAAATTTTGGTTTTTGGCTCTTTAGTGGAAAAGGGCTGTAGGAAGCATGACTTCAGGAAATTTGTTGGTATTTTGCTAGCACAAGTTAAGCATGTGGCAAGGTGGTGTGGCATCAAGGGGAGTGCAAGGAGGGTGGAGGTTCGAATCTCACAAGCTGCATTTTGGTGGCTCTTATTTTGTGTTTGAGAGGGGAAGAAGTAGAGTTGAGTTCAAACTCTGCTAGGGTGGTTGAAGACTTGGTCAAAGGGTTTGAATGGGTGATAGAGAGCATCTTAGGGAGTAAAAAGGGGAGAGAATCAAGGGATTGAGGGTGAGAGGAGGTAGTGGCCGAATATGGGGAAGTGGATGGGGGAGTTTTCGGTCAAGCTTTATCATGTGGAAGAATGCATATTCGGCCTTGAGTAGGGAAAAGAGTGTCAAAAATTCCTTAATGTTTTTACTTTGCATTTGTGCAATTTGACTATTTTCTTTTTGTGCATTTCGGGTTGCATTTTCTTGTTTGCCGAAATCCTTCTCTCCTCTTTTCTTCTCTATTCCATTTCTATCATTTTCTTCTTAAGCCGAATCTCCTATCTTCTTCCATCTGAATATGTTCCTCCTTTCTTTTGCTGTTAGCCAAATTCTGATTAGCCCGAAGCTTGGGGGTCTTTTGTCTGCCGAAGCCTTTCTCTGACCTTTTCTCTTCCAGAAGCTGAATCCCTTCTACATGCACTTTTCATTTTGTGTTCTTTGATTGGTAAGCCTCTACTCCCATGTTATCTTTTTCTCTTGGCATCAGTTTTCTTTCTTTGACCGAATGCCCCATTCTCACAGTTATTAATCTTTCTTGCCTCTCTACTTAGCCTAAACCGAAACTCTTTCCGGGGAGTAGACAGATTCTTTAGCAAACAACAGGCGTAGGCTGATAGCATTGGTCTTGGGTAAAGGTAAAGTTATTCGTTTACCTTCTTATTTGACGCTAATGATATCCGTGTGATCTTATCTTGTGAAGCTGGCGTCAGTTTCTTCCTTTCATATAGGAGAACCAAATTTTGCTTGGATGCTAACCTCTTTGGTGCATCAATGGGTTCTTTTAGGTATTTGTGGTGGTAGCCAGGAAGCAAGGCTGGATTTTAGAACTCTGTAGGGAAGATCACGTTTGTGGTAACTGATTCTAGTAAGGTAATGCATTTGGACTTATGAAATCTTTTGAGAGTCGAGGCTAACTTTTGATCAGTATTATTCTAGGGGCAACGAAGAGTGGTTCTTTCAGAAATCCAAATTAGGTGTGTAATCTCACACCCCTCAATATGAATGCTTGTAATGTTCTGTGACTCGGCCGAAAGCGAAAAACCCGGAAACCCAGTAACTGTGACCACTCAAGCGTGCGAGCGCTCGTAGTGGTAAACCAAAACACGTATGATGACAGTAAGCCATTGAGGGTGTTGCAAGTAGTCTCGCGGAATTGAGGCTGTAATGGGCCTGATCGAGCCGAAAGTGGCCAAATGGGCTCAATGAGCTATCCGGCCCATATGAGAAAAATTGATGGAAAACCATCCAATGATAGATGTGGTTACGCAATCTGAAAATGAAATCGAAACTATGAGAAATGGCCCACACAAGCGTGTGGGCCCATTTGGGCCTGAAACTGATTTCAAGCCCAATAGTTCTGTAGAGACCCAAAAGGATCCTGTGTTGCTCGAGGCGACAGGAGGCTTTCGAAAAGGCTGTTAAATGTGAAATTACCAAAATACCCCTAGAAGGTAAAATTACCGAATTACCCCTGGAGGGTAAAATTATCGAAATATCCCTAGAGGGTAAATGACTGTTATACTCTTGATTATGGTTGGTTATCATGTATATGCTTTATTTACACTTTTTGTACGTATGATGCATTGCATTTATAATATGTTGTATGGGTTGGGATTGATGATCGGAGGAAATGTTATTCTGGTGGCTCTGCCACATTTTGTGTGGTGGCCATGCCACATATTTTCTGTTATTCTGGTGGCTCTGCCACAAATTCTGTGATTAGCAGCTTGTCTGCCATATTGGTATGTAGGGCTGGGTGGGTTAACTTGATCCCCACAAGGGTGTAAGGTTGGTACAGGGTGTGTTTGGTTGGATTGGGTTGGGCTGCATTCACTGTTTGCACCATTATGTTTATAGGGCTAAGGCCCAGATTGTCTCTGAATAGGGCCTCGGCCCAGTCTGCTTCTATATGGGCTCGGGCCCAGTTAATAACTTTTAGGGGATTATACACTGAGTTATCGTAACTCACCCCTCTGTTTTAACCATGCAGGTGATCCCCAACGTTAGAGGATTTGGAGCTGCGGAGGACTCTGTGGTGGCCATACATCGGAGTATTTCTCACGAACTTTAGTAAATTTCATTTTTTCTTCATTTTAAGATTATTTTAATTTGGGTTTTATATTATGTAATAAGGCCATTGGATTTGATTTTTCTTTTAAACTTTCATTTCAGTTATATTGAAACTATAAATGATTAAACTCGAGATTTTTCTTAAAACGACGATAACAGTTTCCAAAATATCATATTTTCGCAATTCACTAAATCAGATATCTGTTATAAATGAAGTTTTCAAAAATAATCAGAACCACGTTTTACAAGAAAACCATTTAAGCAAATCTAAATTTTCACAAACAACAAGGTTCAAAATTTTCATAAAAAATATGAGGCTTTAAGTAACGCGCAGTTTTTAAACAACCCTCTTATGTGGCAGGCCAGATCTGGTCATAACGTCTAAGCCGGGTTTGGGGTGTTACAGGCACTATTAGAGTTGAAAGAACTAAAGGTTCAGTTGCAAGAGTTGACGGATAAAGGTTTTACAAGACCGAGCTATTCACCGTGGGGTGCTCCGGTGCTTTTTCTGTAGAAAATGGATGGGTCGATTAGATTGTGCATAGATTACAGACAACTCAACAAGCCGTGAAAAATAAGTATCCTTTACCAAGGATAGATGATCTATTTGATCAACTGAAGGGAGCTACGGTGTTCTCCAAGATAGACTTAAGGTCTGGCTATTACCAGTTGAGGGTTAAGGAGCAAGATGTGTCGAAAACTGCATTTTAGACAAGGTATGGCCATTATGAGTTTCTGGTCATGCCGTTCAGTTTAATGAATGCTCCTACAATTTTTATGGATTTAATGAACTGTGTCTTCCGACCGTATTTGGATAAGTTTTTGGTTGTCTTTATTGATGACATATTGATTTATTCTTAGGATGAGAGTGATCATGCGGAGCATCTGAGAATTGTCTTACCGACTTTAAGGGACAATCAGTTGTATGCAAAATTTATTAAGAGTGAGTTTTGGCTCCAAGAGGTCAGATTCCTAGGACACATTGTGTCGGGTGATGGTATTAGAGTTGACCCGAGTAAGATCTCGGCTATTGTGGAGTGGAAACCACCAAGAAATGTGCCAGAAGTCAGAAGCTTTTTGGGTTTAGCGGGGTACTACAGACGGTTTGTGAAGGGATTTTTCATGATTGCTACCTCGATGATGAAACTATTGCACAAAGATGTTAAGTTTGAATGGACTAAGAAATGTCAACAGAGTTTTTAGTGATTGAAAACATTGTTGACTAAGGCACCGGTTTTAGTAAAACCTGAGTCGGGAAAAGAATTTGTGGTCTACAGTGACGCGTCGTTTAATGGTCTTAGATGTGTGTTGATGCAAGAGGGTAAGGTAGTCACTTACGCCTCGAGGTAGCTAAAATCGCACGAGTAGAATTATCCGACTCATGATTTGGAGTTGGGTACGATTGTTTTCGCATTAAAGATTTGGCGACATTATTTATATGGTGAGAAGTACCGAATCTTCACGGATCATAAGAGTTTAAATTACTTGATGGATCAAAAGGATTTGAATTCGTGACAACGTCGATGGCTTGAATTATTGAAACACTATGAGCTAGTAATCGATTACCATCCAGGGAAAGTGAATGTGGTTGCGGATGCCTTGAGTAGGAAATCCCTGTATACTTTGAAAGCTATGAGCATGAGCTAAGCATTGTCTGATGATGGTACTATATTGGCTGAGTTGAGGGTGAGGCCATTATTTATTCAACAGATATGTGAAGCTCAGAAGAATGATGATGAGATGCAAGCTAAGAAAGCTAAGTGCGAATCGAGAAATGATTCTGAATTTTAGGTGAGTTCGGATGGTTGTTTAATATTCCATAATAGGATTTGTGTACCTAAGTATGGTGAGTTGATTCTGAAGATATTGAATGAAGCACATGGTGGTTATTTGTCAGTACATCCAGGCAGTACAAAAATGGACAATGATCTGAAGAAATTTTATTGGTGGCCAGGTATGAAAAGAGAAATATCTGAGTTTGTGACAAGATGTTTGATTTGTCAACAAGTGAAAGTTGAGAATCGAGTACCTTCGGGATTACTTCAGCCAGTGATAGTTCTCAAGTGGAAGTGGGATCGGATCACCATGGATTTTGTGATGGGGTTGCCTATGACTCCGACAAAGAGAGATGATGCGTGGGTTATCGTTGATAGACTATTGAAGTGGGCTCACTTTATTCCAATGCGTGTTGATGATTCACTGTATAAGTTGGTCGAGTTGTATATTGCGGAGGTGGTGAGATTACATGGGGTGCCTGTATCTATCATCTCGGATAGAGATTCGAGATTTACTTCGAGGTTTTGGAAGACGTTGCAAGAGGCCTTGGGTACAAGGTTAAATTTTAGTATTGCATTCCATCCTCAAACTGAAGGCCAATCTGAAAGAGTAATTCAAGTTCTTGAGGATATGCTCCGATTTTGCGTATTAGAATTTGAAGGTAGTTGGGAAAGATACCTACTTTTGGTCGAATTTGCATAAAACAACAGTTATCATTCAAGTATACGGATGGCACCATATGAAGCCTTGTATGGTTGTAAGTGTCAGACTCCCTTATATTGGATCGAGTTGAGTGAAAAGCAAATTCATGGGGTCGATTTAGTTAAAGAGACTGAGGAGAAAATGAAAGTGATCTGGGATAGTCTGGAGGCTGCTTCAGACCGACAAAAGTCTTACACGGATTTGAAAAGAAAAGAAATTGAGTTTCAAGTGGGCGACAAAGTATTTCTGAAAGTGTCCCCGTGGAAGAAAATATTGAGATTTGGTTGAAGAGGAAAATTGAGTCCGTGATTCATAGGGCCGTATGAGATTACCGAAAGGATTGGGCCAGTGGCATACCGATTGGCTTTGTTCATAGAGTTAGAGAAAATACACAATGTGTTCCATGTATCGATGTTAAGGTGTTATCGCTCCGATCCTTCGCGTGTGATTCCTCCAACGGAATTTGAGGTACGATCGGGCATGACATATGAGGAGGAGCCGATTAATATTTTGGCTCGATAGGTGAAACAGTTGAGGAGCATGAGTATTGCATAGTGAAAGTGTTATGGCAAAAACACATTGTAGAAGAGGCTACGTGGGAACTGGAAGAAGCCATGAGAGAGCAATATCCAAGCCTTTTTATCGGTAAGATTTTCGAGGGAGAAAATCTCTAAAGGAGGGGAGAGTTGTAGCACCCCGATTTTGAGGCTAATCGGAACAGTTGTTTTGAGACCACTAAACCGAGGTCAAGTAAAATTATTTTGATGTTATTTTATGTGTTATGACATTAATATATGGCTATATGAAAATTTTGGTGCTTTAATTTTAAGGATTTCATGCTTAATTGTGAAAAAATTACTAAATCGCATTAAGTGCGAAAGTTCTATTTTTCAAGGTAGAGGTGTCAAATTGCCATAAAATATTAAATTGGAGATCCTTAAAGTGCAATTAGACCAATTAGAGTAAGTTGGCCGGCCATATAGCTTAGGGAGACAAGAGCATTTAATTCTTGGTGGAATTAGGTGACAAAAGATGAATAAAATAAGATAAAAAAATAATATCATCTTTTACTATTCACATACCTTCTCCACCGAAAATTGAAGAGAGAATAGGGATTTAGAAGCTCAAGTTTTTAGCAAAACAAATCCCTTGCAAGTAAGTTAATTTGATGGTTATTTTTTATGATTTTTGTACTTTTGTACTTTTGAAGTCCACAAAGCTTAAGCTAGCTAATGAGGGGACTAAGTTGTGAAATAGTTGAAAGTCTAGGGACTTGCCATGAGAGAGTTTGTGATGTTAGCTGAGTTTTTATGGGAAAAAAATGAATGTTAGGGAGATGGGAAACAACTTTTGTGAAAGGTGTTTGCATGAAAACACCTAATTAGGACTTGAATGCAAAGAATAAATTTGTGTAAAAAATGCATAAAATAGATGGAATTGTGAGTGGTGGTAAGAGAAATAAATTTCCAACTAGGTTTGTCTAATGAGAAAATATGCTGAAAAAATATTTTCGAGCCTAGGGGCAAAATCGTAATTTTACTATAATACAAGGGCAAAATGGTCATTTTTTCCTAAGTGTAGATTTTGATGCATTATGATCACAGAATGATCTAAATGAGTGAATTTTATTGTTATAGATCAAGAAGAGCGCGAAATTAACCTTGACTAGGGAAAAGGTAAGGTTACAGATTAAACCGCAAATTGAAACGTTTTGCACCGAGGTAAGTTTATGTGTGAACAATCCATTTTATGCATATTTATTGTTGTTGCTAATTAGTGCATGGCACAATTGAGAACATGTATGATTCAAGTGGATTGAATGTGGTAGTTATTGAATAGTTTTCGTATGAATGATGAAATAGATATGTAAATGGGTAATATCAATACTTAACGGTGGCCTAAGTGCGATACCACCTTAATACTTAAATACGATGGGCTATGTGTGATACTATCCTCTATTTATCATTTAGTGGGCTATGTGCGATACCACCGTAACTATCCTTTTGGTGGGCTATGTGCGATACCACCCTAATAAAGACTGATGGTGGGCTAAGTGCGAAACCACCGAGTGATTGAATTATGAATGGTTGATTAAGAAATTGTGATGTGTTGTAATATGTGATATTATGGTGCTAAGTGCAGGGAAGCATGTTAATGAATGTAAGCATTAAGCTTGTGATATGGTTGGAAGGTGGTAAGGGAAGAAATGAGTAAGCATGATTATGAATGTGGATTGTTCTTGTTTAGTATGTAATGCTATATATTGTTTAGCACATAATATAATGTTATTTGTTTACATGTAAACTTACTAAGCTCAAATCTTACTCCCATTTTCTTTTCCCTTGTCTTATAGAGTTAAAGAGTCGGGTCGGAATACGAAGATAATTGGAAGATCGCCCACACTATCAGCTCACCTAGGTATATCTAGATTTAATACATTTGAGTATGGCATGTATAGGAGCTAGACTAGGTATATTGTTTTGTTATTTTGGCCAAGAGTGTGTTGGCCCCTTTTTTGAGAAACTCTTATGTATATAGCCACAGTTGTTGTCTCTTTGTTATATATATGGAAATATGAAGTTATTTATGGAAGTTTATATTGCAAAATATGAGTTATTTAGTGATATGTTAAATGGATTCATGTTGTGTGGGATAGAGGGATGAAAAGAGCTTGGCAAATATCCTTGTTCTTGTGCACACGGGTAGTCACATGGGTGTCTGACTCGGCCGTGTGTCCCCTGCATGTTGGTGCTGTAAGTCAGTGTCGACCACAGGCTAGCTACACGGGTGTGTGCCTAGGCCGTGTGACCTTTATCAAGTTGCTGACATCACAAATTGAATACCCAAGTTTTTCCACACGGGCAAGGACACGGGCGTGCCTAGGCTGTGTGGAGCACACGGGCGTGTGTCCCGCCATGTGAAAACCCTATAGGTTCAAAATGAAAATAAATCCCACACGGGGTAGGGACATGGGCGTGTGTGACCAGATGGCCTGCCCATACGGTCGTGTCCCATTCCACACGAGCGTGTGGCTCTTGTTTAGGTGAAAAGGTTTTAAGATCATAAAAGTTTCTGATTGGGTTCCAAAACCCCTTGTAAGTATGTTTAAGGCCTCGTAGGTCCTTAATGAGGTTGTTGTAATGATGATAGAGATATGTCAAGTTGGGACTGAAAGTTTATAGACTAAATTTGATTAAGTACGGTAATGCCTCGTGCCTGGTTCCGGCCTAGGATATGGGTAAGGGGTGTTACAAAGAATCTATGAGAAAATATATTTAATATTTTTACATTCAACGAATTTTACAATGACCAATAAATTTATTTACACTTTCTAACTTCAATTATTTAATCAATAATAATTCAAAAAACCATAAATACATTTTCCAGGTCATTTCCATTTAAAGAAAACCACATTCATTTTCAAATGTTTCCTGTTTCTCTAACTTTACCATCTTTATCCATTTCTGTTCACTTATTCAACATGCAACATATTTTTATTTCAACGAGCTAGCGGCGAGATCGATTAGATATATACAATTATGGCTCAAATGATTTATAATTAAGTTCTTTTTTTTCGCCTATTAATTATAAACTCATTTAGTCACGAAGTCATTCCACTATAGTATTGTGACTGAGCTCTCCCTAATGACATATCATTACAAAAGCAACTCGATTAGTGCTCGTCCAATGATTTTATCATTAGTGTGTTACCCTCATAGGGTATCCTTAGCCTCTTTGAGATAAATCTGTTATCCCAATATGATTCTATTTTATCTCATGGTAACCATTACATCTTCCTTCATGAAAAGTCAATTACTATTAAATAGTTTTTATTATTTTTATAAAGTAGTTTTTCTCATCACTTTAGGATCAATCATAATATAATTAAATTAAATTACTAACTAAACCCATTCGCGTAAAAGTTAATATTAGTTTAGTCTTGCCTCCCTTGGGTACGATCATCGAAGCACTCCAATACTTCATTGTGAAATTTATATTATAACATGACCCGTATAATTGTGGACACTCCTTAATTCATATCTTTAGCTGCAATATTCTCAATTCCGGCATTGGTACATCGGGAGGCAATCATACACCAGGTAGGATATCGCAACATTACTATAGATGGTCCCTATTCTTCTTCAATTCGAGCCTGTCGAAGGTGTTGTGACTTCCACGCTTTGATATTGTGATACCTCTATCTTTGGCGATGCTTTCACTCAAATTCAGGCCACCATCAAGCTCTTACATCACTCAATCAATCGTTAGGTCCTTGACAGTGAATTTGGTCATTTTGGATCTTAAAAGTGTTAAAAACATAACATTTCATTTATTAAAGAAAAAAACAAAAACTAAATCAAAAAGTATAAATTGATTGAAAACAAGCTCGTTAAGTGTAATGAGGAGCCTAATTTGACATGTCAATATACAACAGATCAAACTCTCTGACACTTAAGTCTTTATTGTCCTCAAGCAAACACACAAAATGTAACAGCCCGATTTTAGCTAAATCGGAACAGTGGTTTTGGAACAAAAAATTTGATGTCAAAAAATTATTTTAATATTATTTTATGTGTTTACAGCATGACAGCATGTATGTGTGAAAATTTCGTGAGTTAATTTTATCGATTGGTTGCTCAATTTGATAAAAGGACTAAATTGCGCAAAATGCAAAAGTTACATTCTACTTGTGAAAGGTGTCAAATAGCTTTAGCTTTTAAATATGGTGGTCTTAAATGGTAATTTGACCATTGTTTATATGAGTGGACAAATATGGCCATTAATTTGATGATTTTAATGGTTTATGAACAAGGTTAATTTTGTAATTTAGTTAATAAAGCTTAATTAAATGTGATAAAAATTACATATCATCTCTTATTTCCTTCATCATCAACCGAATACTCAAAGGGAGGAAGCCATTTTTATGCATTTAGGGTTCAGCACTTGCAAGGCTTGATTGGTAAGTGTTTTAAGCTCAGTTTTTGATGATTTCTATGTTTTTGTGATCGTTGCTTTGTGTTCTAGCTTGGTTGTACCTTTAATTTTGAAATTTTTAAAGATTTTAAGAGTTTCCATTGATGATTTTATGTGTTCTTCGATGTTTGAAGTTGAAATATAAATTTTTTATGATAGATTTTCATGTTTTGTAAAGTGATTTTTGACAAAAATGTCAAAAAGGGATTAATTTGTAAAATATGCAAATTGAGTGGTTGAAATGTGAAATAAATGAAATTTTTGGGCTATTAGGGACCTATGTGTAATTCGGCCAAGCTTGGGTTTTGTCGAATTGTGTGAATTTTTTGTATTTGTGAAATACGGACTAAATTGATTAAATGTGAAAGTTTAGGGGCAAATGTGTAAAAATGCCCAAATGAGTAGATGAATGAATAAGTTAATTTTGAATTCATATAGATCAAGAAAGAAAGAATTCAGATTTAGATCGGGGGAAAAGCAAGATTGTCGAATAGTCGATCCGATCCGTCAATTCGAACATGAGGTAAGTTCGTATGTAACAAGCTTTACTATAATTGTATTTAAATGCTTTGATTATGCATAAATTGTAAATACTAGACTACGGACTTGTTCGACCATGATTCGATAACGATTCGACAGTAATTCGAAATGATTCGACTATGATTTGGTATTGGAAATTACCGGTTGAACTTTAGGAATAGTCTAGGATATTAATGACATGTCATTAGGGTATTAAATTGGCTTCAGGCCATGATATCGGCACTTCGAGTACGAGTTATACCTTGATTTGGTTATGGGCCATGGTATAGGTATTTTGGCGTGGAGCTACCTTGATTTGGCTACGGGTCATGGTATAGGCACTTATCCATTGAGATCCTTGAATATCCGACTTCTATTTCAAATGGTTCAATGGGAAATTGAAAGATGTGGACTAGAATGGGATTGGTACAAGTTGGTACAGGTACGTATGTAAAGTTTATAAACATTGAATCCACGAAATGGATGAATTCTTGGTAAGCTAGTGAATGAATGATCAAATGACTTGAGATTTAATATATTTCTGTTATCTTAAATTTCTATTGATTGAATTGTGAATGAATGGTGAAGTTGCTCTTTACGTTAATACAAACTTACTAAGCTGTGAAGCTTACTTTGTGTTATTTTTCTATGTTTTATAAAGAATCAATGCTAGCTCGAGTTCGGGAGTCGTCGGGAACATAATCGTACTATCAGACATCTATTTGGTACTTTTAAGTTGTGTATATATGGAATATGGCATGTATAGGCTACTTGTGGTATTTTGGTTGTGAATATAGCCATGAGAGTTGGCTTGTAAATTGTAACAGCCCGATTTTAGGGCTAGTTGGAACAGTGGTTTCGGGACCACTAATCCGAGGGTGAAGAAATTTTTTTAATATTATTCTATGTGTTATAGCATGATTACAAGGATGCATGAAAATTTTGGTTCTTTAATTTTAGCGATTGTATGCTTAATTGCAAAAAAGGACTAAATCGCATAAAATGTTAAAGTTTCATTTTCCAAGCTAGAGGTGTCTAATAGTTATGGAATATAAAATTAAAGGTCCTTAAAGAGCAATTAGACCCTTAGAGAATGGGTGGCCAGCCATAGGGGACAAAATGAGGTCAAAATTGGTCAAGTAGGTGGGTTAGGTGGATTAAATTGAAGGAAATAAATAAAATAAAGAAAAGGCTATAATCTTTTTATTTCTTTTCTTCTTTCACCGGATTTTCACACTCAATAAGGGCTTTGGGAGCTTGAAATTTCAGCAACCTATTTTCCTTGCTAGTAAGTGATTTTAATGGCTTTTCTTTATAATTTTTGTAATTTTGGAACCCCTAAAGCCTAAGCTAGCTAAAGAGGGGACTATTTTGCAAAACGATTAAAAGTTTAGGGATTTTCCATGAGAGTTTTTATGTTGTTTGCTGAGGATTTATGGAAGAAAATGAATGTTAGTAGGTTAAGGAATAACTTTTGTGAAAGGTTTTTCCATGAAAACACCTAAATGGGACTTATTTGTAAAGGTTGTAATTAAGTAATAAATGCATGAAATGATTGGTTTTGTGAGTTGTTATAATAGAAATAAATTTTCAGCTAGGCTTATTTAATGAGAAAATGTGATGAAAAATGATTTATGAGCCCAAGAGCAAAATCATAATTTTGCTAAAGTATAAGGGCAAAATGGTCATTTTTGCCTAAGTAGAAATTTTGATGTATCATGTGTTATGTAGTGATTGAATTGGTAAATTTTATTATTAGAGATCAAGAAGAGCGCGGAAACAACCTTGACCGAGGAAAAGGCAAGGTTACGGACTAAACCATCAATTAACACATTTTGCACCGAGGTAAGTTTATGTGTTAATGATACATCTTTAATACATATGTTGTTACCTATTAATGCATTGTATGGATGAAATTACCTATTGTTGAGATTGATTGAAAATGATAGATAATGAGTAATTCTCGTATGAACCTCGAATAGAAATGTTAGTGCGGATAAATATCCGTAATTATCATTTGGTGGGTTGTCTGTGATACCACCGTAATTATTTTGTTGGTGGGCTGTGTGTGATACCACCTTATTATTTATTCACGATGGGTTGTGTGTGTTACCATGTTTATATTATTATGTGGTGGGCTATGTGCGAAACCATCGTAATTATCATTGTTGGTAGGCTGTGTGCGATACCACCCTATTATTGATTAATGTTGGGCTATGTGCGAAACCACCGAGTACTTATATCATTTCGAGGGGTTCATCGAGAAACTTGTCTAAGTAAATATTTCATGTGGCTTTGTGGTGATGACTGCAGGGTATATGTGCAAGTAAATATGAGCAATACATATTTTATATGGTTGGAATGTGGAAAGAGATGAGATGAGTAAGCATGATTATGAATATGTGAATTGTTCTTATACAAATTGTAATGTTTGTGATTACTTAGCATATGGTATGATGCTTACTGTTTACATGTAAACTTACAAAGCTTAAAGCTTACTCCCTTTCTTTTCCCTCATTCTGTAGTGTCAAAGAGCCAGCTCGGGACCCGAAGATAATAAGAAGATCACCCACACTATTAGCACAGCTTGGTATATTTAGACTTAGCATTTTGAGTATCTCATGTATAGGGACTAGACTTAGTAAAATGTCATGATGTTTGGCCAAGTATATTGGCTCTTTTAAAGATGAATTCTTTTATATAAGGCCATAGTTGATGGCTCATTATTATTAATCTATGAAAAGATGAGGATATTCATGAATGTGTATGGTGCATGATTGGGTTGCTTGGTTAAAATATACATGAATGAGTTGATGGTTGAATGTGATTTATGTTTGTATGAGTTAGGGTGATAAAAGAACTTGGAAAATAGTCTTGTTCTTGCCCACATGGGCAGACACCCGGGCGTGTGTCTAGGCCATGTATGACACACGGTTAGCCCCATGGGGGTGTGGTTAGGCCGTGTGTCCCCTGCATGTTAATTTTACAAGTCAGTATGCTTAGTAGTAAACATACGGGCAGAGACACGGCCGTTTGTCTCAGCCGTGTGGACTGTTTAGAGAAAATTTTCTAAGGTCTTCCAGAAAGCTTCAAAAGAGCTCGATTAGATCCCGAATCATTCCTAAACCGTGAATTGGGCCTCGTAGGCTTGTTTAGGAGATGTTAGCAAAAATTGTAAATTGGAGAGAAAAGTTAAGTTTCTAAATTGCCTGATTGATTGCTTGTAAGCTTAGTAATACCTCGTACCCTATTCCGGCCTTGAATACGAGTAAGGGGTGTTACATAAATGATGTTAATATGGTTGTGTGTTTAGCTATTAGAAATGGCTTGTAAATGCATATGTTTTGGGTTGTATATATAGCCATGAGTGATGGCTAATTTTGGTATGTTTTGGCATGAATGTGCTTATGGTTTTAGAGTTCCTCAACTAGTTATACTTTGAGTTTGGTAATTGATCCATAAGGTGTGATTGGAGTTGGTAATTTGAGTAGATATGTGCTTGTGAAATTGTGCTCGATGATATAAGTGTGAAATGGTTGTTTGATTGAATTCTATATGTAAATTTAGGTATGAAATTAGATAGCATATTATAGCATATTTGATATTGGTATTGATCGTAATTGGCTGCATATTGTGTGATGAAATGGTACCATATTGGTTGCTTAATTAACATGAGAAAGGGTGGCAAATTGACCTTGCAAATGACCTATTTTTTTCCACAAAGTTAGAGATACGGGCGTGTGTCTCAGCCGTGTGTGATACACGGTCATGTTACACGGCCGTGTGTCCCCTGGTATTTAAATTGAAATTAGGTCAGTATGCTCCACATGGCCTCACATCCGAGCGTGTGATTGGTCGTGTGGCATAAGTCAGTATACCCCCTAAATGGCACACGGCCTAGCACACGGGCGCGTGACTTGGCCGTGTTGCATAAGTTAGTATACCCTACAGGTTTGGCACGACCTAGTACACGGCCAGTCACACGGGTGTGTGAGGCCAATTCAAAGGGGACACGGGCTAGACGCACGAGCGTGTGGTCGGCCGTGTGACCTAAGTCAGTATGTATGCCCTGTTTCCGCACGGCCTATGACACGGGCGTAGCTGGCCGTGTGGTGGCGGGCAGTGCATTCACCACACGCGTGTGACCCCTGAATGATTGAAAAATTTCTAAGTTTTCCAAGAATTTTGTATGTTATTGGTTTAGTCCCAACCACTTCTAAAGTATATTTAAGGCCTCGTAGGCCCTTATAAGGGACAATGTGGTTGTATTAAACAATTTATGAGAATGAATGTTTTATGTTTGATAAATGTATGCTATATATTATGGATTGATCGGTAATATCTCGTAACCCTATTCTGACGGTGAATACGGGATGAGGGGTGTTACACAAAACATGCAAAAAGGCGACGACCCTTGAATAATAAATTTACGGTTTTTAATCATCAATAATAATAACTCTTTCTTGATAAAAAATATAAAATATTTTCAAAATATTTCGTTATAATTTATTTAAGAGAATGCATGTATATATACACGCATAACGTATACAATCACATAAACCTTGAACATTTTGGTATAGCAACTTTTCATTAGCCTACCAAACGATGGATATAAGGGAGAAAAGCAAGGATAAACAAGTTGCAATTGATGAAGTCGCCATCCATTGGCCATGCTAATCACAAAAGTCCTCAATAAAAGCCTGAAACCCACCCCAATGCGATTTCTATATAACTAATTTCTACTATTTATCTACTTGATTTTTTGCCAGTTTCATTGTATATTAATCATATTTAAAATTAAAGTAAGTTTTGTTTGATCATATGAAGATTTTACTCTACTCAATAAAATATATATATATTTAATTGTATGTAACTATATTAATTTTTATATTAAAAATTTATTTGTATTGTACTTTTTTTTGTGGGGGGGGGGGGGCTAAGACATGAAACTTGGTAATAAGCTAAGTAGTTGAAATAATCTAGAATTTCAACAACAAATCAATCATTGCAGCTCACAACACCGATTACAACAACAAAATCAAATACGTTTCATCCTAATTTGTTAGTAGTAGTAGGCCATTAGGTATTTTAAATTAATTATTAAAGTAAATGTGAAAGATTTGGGGTTTTGGCAACAAGCCATTAGTGTCCAATTTGTAAATGTAAGTATGGATGCATAAATAAAAACCGTCATTGACACTGTTAAATTGGAAATTCAAGGGTTTTTTTTTTTTTTTTTTAATCTTCCTCTTAACTGTGCAATAAAAGTCCCAAATTTTTGTAGTGAATTAAATCCAACCTTCCATGTCAACCAAATAAGCTAAAAAAATAATTCATAATATTATATGTTTGTCCTAAAAAAATTTTAAAAAAGAGAAAAATCTAATAATAACCTTTCTATAATGCCAACAATGCACCAAATGTTGTTACTTTCCATAATGCTCTTTTGTTTCAGTTTTTCACTTCTTGCCAGCCATCCATTATACTTGGCAATTAAAGAGCGTTGAATAACTAACATGTTTGTTTAACATAACTAAAACAAGCATCGGCTGATTGAAGAAAAAAATAGGTTTTATCTGGTAATAACAAATATCTTGTAACACCCTAAATCCGATCTAAACGTTATGACCGAATTTGGATAAATTACATTAGTTTGTTTAAAAATCCAAAAGTTTTAATCCCAACTTTAGAAACCAAGAATTCTGAAAATAATACTTTTAGCAAAACACTTATAACACCCCTAACCCGTATCCGTCGCCGAATTAGGGTTACGGGCATTACTGAACCCGACACAAGTCAAAATTATTTCATACGCAAATGCATTGATAAAGTACATTCCACTGCTACTATTTTGAATAAACTGCATTTTCCATCCTATCCCAAATCCCCATCATGCATATCATACATAATATTTATTCATTTTACGGATATCTACTTACATTCATTAAGCAAGCCACTACTCATGTAACCATGTATAATGCAATAGCCAAAATAATGTATAACACTCAACCATTTAATAAATATGTATATACTATCCACCTAACATTTATCATTAAAGTATTATTAAACAATATACTCAATCCACAAACGTTCTTTATATATATATATTTCATAAATACACCTTATCAGGTTATTATATCATTGATTTAACTATTAATTACACAAGACCAAACATAATATTACTCAAAAGATTTTTAAAGTCCAAAACTATACAACCATGACCGAATATCCACAAATACATGCACAACTATTTACTTTTTCAATATCTCACCTTTGGTATATACATACACCACATGCAACCTATTTCATTCATATTTAACCACATAATTTCTTTCAAATGAATATGCTGATATAATTCATCATTCTGAAGTCACAAGTATAACTTTTTCAACCAATTTCTAGAAAACTCAAAACTCACATTTAACTATTATGAAATATCTTTATACTAAGCACTTTCATATATATATATATATATATATATATATAAACATACATCCTTAAACACTCAAAAAAACCAATCCCTAATAAGAAACAAAGCCATTTTCGCATGGCTCATACATATATATAAATATAACCATCAATTTGGTCAACTCAAAACGGTTTAGTCTATACATGCCATATACTTAAAGTTTATACACAAAAGAGATACCAAAGTATCGATGATAGTGTGATGAACTGCCCAACATGATCCCCGAGCTCAAGTCTTTACGTCTAGAAATCTATAAAACAATGAACAAACACACCAAGTAAGCTATTATAGCTTAGTAAGTTTCAAGCAATTAACTCACATATAAACTTTATAACAATTAAATAATTTGTTTGATTCACATTCTCTTTGCCGAATAATCAATCATTCAAAAATAATTTGCTTAACTACGTTATATGCATGTACAAATAAATATATATATATATATACTCTTACACCACATTCGCATCAATAAAATGAACAGCATATATTTTCTTTACTTACCATAATCTCTATTTTACTATTTAACCCGTCTTCCATCATAAAGTGTCATAAATAATACATACCTTTAGTTTACTTATCCATCCAACTTACTGATCGTGCTTAACATGTAATAATGCACTCGTACATTTTCGAATACATAATATCTTTGTTAAAAGGAATCTTTTAACAAACCTCGTACTTACACGCTTGTTAATAAGGTTTAGTAACGTATCACTCATATAGAGCCGTTACTTAATACTTCTCGTAACGTATCGCTCACATAGAGCCGTTACTTAATACTTCTCGTAACGTATTGCTCACATAGAGCCGTTACTTAATATTTCTCGTAATGTATCGCTCACATAGAGCCGTTACTTTATACTTCTCATAACGTATCTCTCACATAGAGCCGTTACTTAATACTTCTCGTAACGTATCGCTCACATAGAGTCGTTACTTTATACTTCTCGTAACGTATCGCTCACATAGAGCCGTTACTTTAACACCTCACATTTTAGTGCTTATTAACCGATTTTCACGCACACATAGTGCCATGTTCCTTCCTAAAATACCACCTCATTCTCATAAACATAGATTATTATATTTAAATTAAAATACAAAACATCACAGATATACATGACCGATTCCATCTATCCTTCCCATGAAATCATACCACATTCGGCTTTAGAAGGCAATTATATACTTTCATCAATTCAATACCATAATCATACATTATAAATCTATACTCAATCCCACCTTAATCATACATCATTTATTCAAAGCTAATAAGAACACTAAGCTCATATTCGGCACCCATGAATATATTTTCATGTTACCCTTTCACATTCGGTCTTATACCAATGAATATATTTATCCTTACGTAGCAATTGTAATTCATGTAATCAATTTCAATTTAACCAAATTGCTTAAAACTTACCTCGATAGTTGTCAAATTAAGCTTCCTGGCTACTCGTTAAATTTTGTTTTCCCCCGATCCAAAGCCTTTTCCTTTTGTACTTGATCTAAATAATTCAAATTGAACTCAATAATTAATTTTTTTTATAATCATTCAGTTTGATCGATAACACAATAATTTAGCAATTTTATGAATTTACCCCTAGCTTTTACAATCTATACAATTTAGTCCCTAATACAATACTCATAAATTACTCAAAACTTGTCCAATACCCTTTAGGGCCGAATCTTTCTAAGGGTCATATACATCAATACAAAGTAACTACTTAGCATTATAATCCCTCAATTATTTATTTTAACCTTAATTTCTAATTTACTCTATTTCATCAAAAATGCAAGAATAGAACTTACCAATCTAACACCTAACATTAATATTTCACCATTAATCCATAAAAATCTCAAGCTTTCAACAATGGTATCTCATGAAAACCACAACCATGACATAAATTATTACATGGGCTATGTAAAGCTCTTAATAACCATCTCAAAAGTGCAAAAATCATCTAAAAATCTAAAACATACATACCCAATTTTTGACTTGAGATGACCGAATAAGAGAAAGCTTATTCTCTTCTTCTTCTCTAATGGTTTCGGCAATGAATGGTAGAAAATGAGCATGGAAATGATGTTTTCTTTCTTTTATTATTTTAATCATCCACTTACTAATAAGAATTCAATAAAAAAAATCATAGTGGGCATAATGTCGTCCACTTCAATTGCAATTTTGTTTGATTGCAAATTTGATCCTTACAATGAAATAATAAGTTAATTTAGCCACTCAATTATAAAATATAATAATACACCACTAACTAAAAACAATTGATATTTAATATTCATGTAATCATCATGCCGTCCACTACAAACGAAATGGATTATTTGACATGCAAGTCCTTTCTTTCAACCAACACTTAAATTAAACCCTTTTATTTAATGAATACAACTTTTATACTTTATCTATTTAATCCTTTCTCTCAATTCAAGCATATCAAGAAATAAAAGTTGCACAATTCAACACATTCTTACTCGATATCACTACACACGAAAATAAAATAATATTATGAGATTTTTCTGGCTCGGATTCGTGGTCCCGAAACCACCATTCCGTTTACGGTCGTAATTGGGCTGTTACAACACTTGTATGTTATTTCGAAAATTACGCACGGAGCTTATTTATTTTATAGTGTAACTATTAGCTTGATCTCGTTTGAAAACTTCCGATTTCAGTGAGTATTTAGAAAATATTAATATGGTAAACATTCATTATAAGCTATTTATTTGTTTACAAAAAAAAACACTTGATAAATTACTTAATTTGCAGTGGAAATTTTTTTAGAGTTTTAGCTTTGAAAACTAAAGTCAATTTTTGTTTACTCATGTGATTTTGCATTTTTACATTTGAAAATATCAACTACCGACGATTTAAACAAAAACCAAAACAAGCCAAAAACATATTACAATCCCCCCAAAAGAAAGATAATTACGAAAATCACCATATTTTAATTAACTGAGTAAACAAACTGAGCTCCCGCACGAGTGAACTAAAAGCCTAGTTTGTAACACATCCCAAGCAAGAAGTCAGAACACATACACAAACATATATGTTTTCAAATACAAACTCAAACATATTCTCACACATGGAATCAAATGTATTATCATAATCAAATACGGATGCATATACAGGTTCAGATACAAATGCAGACATAGATTTAAATATAGATATGCAAACACAAATCCCACCCTCATTCGCTAAACACTAACTCTATCCAACCTATCACACCAATTAGGACTACACGAGTCCATCCATCTAATCACACCGGGTCATGGTGGTATGCCACTCATATAAGTGTAGCTGAGCTGCCAGACAGAAATGTTGCCGTAATCTGCCAGAATCAAATATATGTGGTCCAACTAGTCAAGCTGCCATAACAGATATTGAGGTTACACTGCCAGGAGATGCAAGAATACTACCAGAATCACACTTCCTCCATCACATATCATATCCCACCCCAATGCAATGTGACATTGTGTAACAACCTAGTTTTAGTTAAATCAGAACGTGGTTTCAGAACCACAAATCTGATGTTAAAAAAATATTTTAATATTATTTTATGTGTTTACAGCGTGATTGTATGTATGTGTGAAAATTTCGTGAGCTAATTTTATCGTTTAATAGCTCAATTTGAGAAAAAGGAGTAAATCGCGTAAAAAGTAAAAGTTGCATGCTATTAGTTAAAGGTGTCAATTGGTCTTGGATTTTAAATATGATGGCCTTAAATGATAATTAGAACATTTTAAAGGTTAATGGACATTAATGGACATTAGTATGATGATGTTAATATTTTTCCATTAAGGTTAAATAGGTAATTTTATAATTAAAGTTATTTATAATAAAACAAAACATAAAAAAATGTTGCATTCATCTTTCCTGTTGGCCGAATATTGAAGGAGAAGAAAGCTAGGGATTTGGTTTTCATTCGATCACTTTGAATCTTTGATTAAGGTACGGTTTGAGCTTAGTTTTTAATGATTTCTATGTTTTTGAGATCGTTGCTTCGTATTCTAGCTAGCCCGTACCTTAGATTTTGAAAATGTTAAAGATTTTGAGAGTTGCCATTGTTGAATCTATGAGTTACTTGATGTTTAATGTTGAAATATGAAAGCTTGATAATAGATTTTAATGTTTTGTAAAGTGATTTTTGACAAAAATGTCAAATAGGGATTAAATTGTAAAATATGTAAATTGAGGGGTTGAAATGTGAAATAAATGTAAGTTATGGGTTGCAAGAGACCTATAGGTAATTCAGCTAAGCTAGAGTATAATGAAATTATGTGAGTTTTGTGTATTTGTGAAATAAGGACTAAATTGTTAAAAGTGTGAAAGTTTAGGGGCTAAAGTGCAAATATACCTAAATGTATGTTTTAGACTATATTGAAAGAGTATATGATTGAATAACTTAATTTTGAATTCATATAGATTAAGAAAGAAAGAATTCGGATTTAGATCAGGGGAAAAGCAAGGTTGTCGAATAGTCCGATCCGTTAATTTTCGAATACGAGGTAAGTTCGTATAATTGAACTTAAAAGAGTACATATAGTAATTATTCTATTGGATAAATGTTGAGATATTAAATGAAATGTATGAATTGAATAAGGTAAGTTGACGAATAAGACCATAGCTGGGCTATGGCAATTGAATAGTAAGAAAATAACCGAGTTATGGCATGTGAATGAAAGACCAAGGTAGTACCTCGACAATATATATGAAAGACCATAGTTGGATTATGACATCAAAAAAATCGATGAAATGGTATCAAAAGCATTTGTAAACCGAAGTGGTTTAATAAGAGTATTGATGAGAAATAGAAATGTATCGGTACAGGTATGTACGGAAAACTATTCAAGTATTAAAATAGATGAAGTTGAGAACTCATGAAT
This sequence comes from Gossypium bickii, assembly GCA_025503065.1. Classification (NCBI taxonomy): domain Eukaryota; kingdom Viridiplantae; phylum Streptophyta; class Magnoliopsida; order Malvales; family Malvaceae; genus Gossypium; species Gossypium bickii. The sequence goes on along the minus strand of CP106714.1, from coordinate 23,491,002 downwards.
GAGGATGATCGTTGTTTTATGCAATTTCAAAGTCTTAAAAATTTATATAAAGAATGATCGAACCTGGAAAATAACTATGACAACGATTTGAGGCAAGCGTACCTATCGAATAGTAGTATAGTTAAGGCAAGACCGGAATGTCAAACCCAAAGGAAACAAAAGTACCAATACTAACTCTCTTTTTATTATTTAGCCTAAGAATTAAAGTGATTTTTATCTAAACTAAAATTAACTAACAACTAATCTAAAGACTCTAAGACAAAGAAGAATGAATTTGAGAAAATAACTTGGAAGAAAAACCAATTGATTAAAACGACACCCAAGGAATAATCCACCTAGACTTCACTTGTCATCTAACTTTGAACCAGACGATTTATTCATTTGACTTGATCCGTAAGATTCCCTAAGTTATATTAATCCCTCTCTAGAGGCGACTAACGTCTAACCCTAAGTTGATTAATTGAAATCTCTTTCTAATTAAAACCCATCGAATCATATTAACTCGATCTATGGACTCCCATATTAGGTTTCACCCTAATCCGGCAAAATCTCATCACCTTATCTTTAGGCACGCGATCAACTCCGCTTAACTATGCTAGATCTAGTCTTAGGCAGGGACTTTTGCTCCTCCATCTAAGCACATCATACTTGAATTAATATCTGGGAAATATCAAAACAAGAATTAAGAACAAGTCAAATATTTATCATATAGTTCAGAAAACAATAAGAAGATTCATCTTAGGTTCCATCCCCCTCTGGTATCTGAGGGTTTAGTTCATAACAGTAAAAGAAAACATCTCAGAAGAAAAGATAAAGCAAAACATAAGAAATCCCTAAAACCCCCTGAAGGAATTGAAGGAGAGATCCTCCATATTGAGTATAACTCTGGCTTCTTGAGATGGATCAACTAGCTATCTTCGAGTAAATTCCCACAAGTCCGCCCTCTTTGGCTTAGTTGGACGCCCCTGACTAAAACTATGGGTTCCCCCTTTTCTGGTCATACTTAGGGTGTTTATATAGGCTTTTGAATATGTTCTTTTGCCCCTAAGTATGCAAATCCGAGTAAAACTCTTCTTTCCTGCGACAAGGACATGCCCATGGCACACGCCCGTGTAAGTCGTGGCCAGGCCGTGTTCGAACCTGTTGAATGGGGCACGACCGTGTGGTCTTGGGCCAGGCCGTGTGGATTTTGTGATATGGCCCATTTAATCCGTTTTGGGCCCATTTTCCATTCTTTTCGTCATTGGGTGCTCTCCTGAGTATAAAACATGAAAACAAAGGATTAAGAGCACCAAATTACACAATTCAGGGCTTAAATCATCCAAATGCATGCTAAATGTGGGATTAAAATATGTTACTTTTACGGTTTATCAGAGGACATGGATAAGTTTTATGTTAATTCAGGAATTGATGCTTTAAATGTTAATGATATTATCTATTTTGATTTGTTATATGAATGTTGTGATTGTTTCATGTTCACATACGAACTTACTAAGCTTAAAGCTTACTTTGTTTAATTGTTTCTATGTTTTATAGTTCTACAAAGCTAGCTCGGAACCGAGAATCATCAGAGACTTTATCGTACTATCGATCATCTATTTTGGTACTTTTGAAGCTATTTATATATAGTATACGACATGTATAGACTTGTGTCAAAATGGTTTATTTGATGGATATGTATTTTGGCCATTTGTGTTGGCATAAAATGATGAACTTGATGATGTTTATGAATATACAAATAGTTTCACTTTTAATGTTTAAAAATTGACTTATCTTGAATGAATGGAGTTGAAGTGATTATGTATATTTGAATTGGTTTAGTTTGATGAATTATGTATGTGAAATATACTTAGTAAAACAAGTTAAATTGTTTGGTATTTGAATAGGTAAATGATATGGAATTGAGTATTGAAATGGCTGAAATGAATATGGTATGATTATGTATTGGTTGATGAAATTTGGCTGCATAACTGTGACTTAAAATGATACCATATAAGCTTGTGTAGGTATGTGCAAAAAAGGTGGCAAATTGGCTTTGCAAATGGCCTATTCTTGTCCACACAGGCAGAGATATGGGCATGTGTCTCAACTGTGTGCGTCACACGGTTAGGTTACACAGCCGTGTGTCCCCTGATGTCGAAATTGAATTGAAGTCAGTATGCTCCACACGGTCTCACACACGGTCTCACACACGGGCGTGTGACTAGCCATGTGGTATAAGTCAATATACCCCCTAAATGACACACGGCCTAGCATATGGACGTGTGTGGCCATTTCAAAGGGCACACGGGCTGGACACATGGGCGTGTGGTTGGTCGTGTGACCCAAGTCAGTATATTCTCCAGTTTTCGAACGGCCTGGCACACGAGCGTGTCCTCGTCCGTGTGATGCAAGTCAGTATGTATGCCCTGTTTCCACACGGCCTAAGACACGGGCGTGTCTACTAGCTGTGTGAGGCACACGGCCTGTTCACACGGGCGTGTGACCCTTATATGATTGAAAAAAATTCTAAATTTTTCAAAATTTTCGTATGTTATTGGTTTAGTCCCGAACCATTTCTAAAGCATGTTTAAGGCCTCGTAGTCCCTCATAAGGGACAATGTGATTGTATTGAATGACGTATGAGAATGATTGTTTGATATTGGTAAATGTAAGCTATGTGTTATGTATTGATCGGTAATACCTCGTAACCCTATTCCGATAATGAATGCGGGTTAGAGGTGTTACACATTGCATGCAAATACAAAAATAAAACAATAAGCATGTTGAACATGCATTCATATACTTAACAAAAACCAGTAAACATAGGCCTTCATGCTTTGCAGATAGGTATATCATAATATGAATCACTTAAACCAAAAAAACCACAATGTCACATGCATGGTCAAATATCATATTCAGAGTTTTACAATTTAACATATTCGGACATCTTAAACTTATACACAACATTTCAATACAGATACATGCCATCAGATTTGATGGAACACAGTTAATACATATATATCTACGTACCTTAAACACATAACATATAATAGCACACTAACAAATACCATCTCTTCAAGTCATTTTAAAGTAGCATGGACCCTACGGAAGGTCTAATTAAACATCGCACATCATAAACGTGCTTAGGTTAAAATTTTAAAAAATGGGCCCATACGCCCGTGTGGCTCACACGATTTGTCACAAGGCTGTGTGGCGTCGACAAACCCAAATTTGGCTTTCATCTATTCGTTGATTTCTCGAGTTTTCATTACAAACCTTATCAAATTCTGACTAGGCTCAAAACCCACGTATTTCAGTACCTAAATTTATAATTAATACCCGAAATTCAACCAATCTAATTAACTAGTTTAATAAAACCAACGTCGAACAAACAACCCTTACTACCGTGGAAACATTCACCTCTGAACAGAACAATAACTTAATACAAACTTAAATCTTCGGGGAACCAACCGCCTCAGGATCTTCTCTTAATTGCATCCAAACATCAACCCCAAATCAATAATTACTTCCATCACAAAGATGACTAGAAAACCCCCTATTTGCATATCAACTAAGAAAAATAGTAGTCCTCTCTACCTCGAATACGTACTGCATTGAAACAACAAGAATGAAATTGAAAGGAAACAAGGGTTACGAATAGAACAATATTGACAAATAGTAACAAGAAGAACCAAAATTGCATAAGAATTTGTTTGGGGAAAATAGCAAAAAAGAACGACAAGGAACAGAAAATTGTGGAAAAGGGAGAGAAAAAACAAAAAGAATGAATAAAATAAAATAAAAACATGAAACAAAATGTGGGGACGTGAAGGATTTGGGGAAATTTCAAAACCAATTCAATATTCTGATAACTTATCAGATTTTCCCCACAAACAGAATTCGATTGGACTACAACCACTACACGATTGGCTCAAACAGAAATAACAAAAATATTACCAATACACCCTCACAGGGATTCAAACACAAGACCAATGAGTAAGCTAACAGCTTACCACTGAACCAACAAGTTCATTCTTTCACAAATTGAGCGAAAATAATATTTAAGTATAAGATCAAAGATAGGGGTTTGGGAAAAAATTAACAATATTCAAACAACAGGATTCGAACCCAGAACCTTGCACACACAAGCACAACACTTAATCACTGAACCAGATCAATTTACTTTACATAACTTCACAATTTTAACTCAAAAATTAGAACGTAACCATTTTAGGTTTCACTAACCCAATTTCTTCTAACCCGATTTTTGAGATGTGACATGCCTCAGAAAGGACCATAGATAAAAATAAATTGTGCCCTTAGAATAGTATATAAAATTAGCTTAAATAATAAAAAAATTCATCTAAATCCCTATCTTGGTCCCTTTCCTTCTACTAGACAAGCTTAAACCATTCTCATACATTCATTTTCGTTTTTGTCTTTTCAGAAGTTTTTGAAATAGGGTCTAAGGTCTGGTCCATGTTCCTTCTCTTGGCCTTGGTAATGGTGTTTGAATGCACCAAATTTGATGTGGTCAATTTGGGTATTCACCATTGGGACAACGATAGTTGAGATTCGTGCATTGGCGGGCATTGTGACATTAAAGATAATATATTCATGGATTCCAAGATAAATATTTGACTACTTGCTTGAAGAAAATAGATTTCATATGCAGCATTTAAAAGAAACAATGTCCCGTGCCACTAACAAGGACAATCTTACTACCAATGTCACACTAGGGATTTGACCAACCCTTACACTCATGGTTGCAGTTACGCATCATGTTGCAGAAGGTTCATCACTTAAACATAAAATATCCATCACTAAGAATCAATGTGAAAACATAATATTATATTTATGTATGTATATATATAAGGATATGGAGTTGCAAAGCGTCTAACAAGTGGACCACTTGAAACCAAAAATGATTGTACTTTTCTGGTGATAATTTCTATGATTAGGTGACACTTGTTTCTGTTACTATATTTGTAACACCACTAACCCGTATTCATCACTGGAATAGGGTTATGGAGCATTACTGTAAAATCATAACTTAAAACATTTATTTCTATACAGTTTATAAATCATATCATAGTCCATTCAAACACATGCATATTGTCCCTTATTTGAGCCCTCGAGGCCTTAGAAACACTTTAAAAATGATTCGGGAATAAATCGGAAACATTTAGAACTTTATGGAAAAAAGATAGAAATTTTCACACTGTAGGGGTCACACGACTGCATGCCTCACACAGCTAAGACACACACCTGTGTCTCAAGCCATATAACAATCGAAATAGGGACACACGACTGTGTCCCAGCCAGTGTAACTCTCTGACTTGGGTCACACAGCCAAGCCACATGCCCATGTGCTAGGCCGTCTAACTCTCAAAATACCACCTTTAAAACTTACAGTGGATACACAGAATTGGCCAAAACTGAGTCATTTCCTTAACCCACCTCAAACATGCACCTAAATATCATTTGTACATATGACCAAGGCATCAAAACATGTTCAAACATGCATAAAATGACCAATTTCAAATAACCAAATTCCATTCTACCAATATGCCATATAGGCACCTGAAACACATACATTAAACATACCTAAACATGTGCATATTGAACTTTTATCAACTAACTTGTTTCCATACCAAAACATATCATAGTTGACACATACCAACCTTACCATATTGGATTTATGCCATATCAAATTAACATTACCATTTGGACCACTTCTCACATGCATCAAAACCATCTAAATGACACCAATCTAGCCATTACCATTTGGTTCAAACAATCAACATATATACATACTATATTTCAATCATGCACATCTATTCAAAACCTTTCCAAAGCATACCATAACTTGACCATGTTGTGGTCAATTTGTCAATTACCATAGTAGCTATTCAAACATGCATTACACATTGCCAAAATAACACACCTCAATAAGGCATCAAAAGTACCAAGGTTACACCAACCACAATGACATATACATGCCAAACTTATCAACTAACATGAACCACAAGTCTACCTATACATGCCATTATAACCTTGATCAAAAAATCAGGATCTACCAATTTAATCACTGGATAGTGTGATAGGTCTCTGACAAGCTACCAAACTGATCGAGCTTCTGATAATCTGAATAGTAAGAGAAAGATCACTACGTAAGCAATGAATGCATAGTAAGCTCGTAGAACATGAAACATAACTTATCACTTCGATACTATAATACATAGATTAAAACCAATACTTTAAACCTGGTATACATCTATCGAACACCATTCAACTCACATTTGAGTATATTCATCAACATCATATACACTTTTTATATATAACATTGGGATTTATGAGTCGTAATACATAATCATCAACCTTTCCATAAGATTATAAATCATTCTATTTACTTACTTTCCCTTCCATTCCAAATTCTTAGCATAAGCCTAAACAACATTATTATTTCACGAATTCCTGTATTTATCCATGATATAGGTAAATTTTTCCATAGCATAAATGGGCTTCTCACATATAAGTACATCATTTATCACGTCAAACCTTTTATAACATCATAATACATCTCAATTATGAACTTACTATTTTATTCCCTTTTCTTACCGGTTTTATATGCATCGTACAAGCATAAGCATAAACATCAATCATAACCACAAACTTGGCAAAAGCTTAAGCACATCAACAACATATGCTAGTTCATTTAAACACAATTCATATGAATTTAACATGGATAAGAATTATTCTTGAGCATGATTCAATTGGATTTACCATCTATCATAAAATAACATGTTTTTCATGTATCTCACCATTTCAATGTATTTCATACATATATGTCTTTGCTTATATTGAACATTTACTATTTCCTTTCTAACTCATCCCATTGAACCGTTTAGAATATCATCGGATACGTGGGATAGCTCACACAAAGTATGCTAAATATATAATCATAATATTTCCTTTCATATTCATGGTTGCTCACACGAGCTGTGAAATGGGTTTGCTCACACGAGTTGTGAAATGGGTCTGCTCACACAAGCTGTAAAATGGGCCTGGTCACACGAGCTGTGGGTTAAAACGTAAGCTACACAATGTTGGTCACACGAGCTGTAGAGTATCCGCAATACATGTCAGACCTCAGCCATCGGTAGGACATTCAAGACCAACACCTGAAACATGTAAACCCTAATGACATGTCATTTGTATCTTATGGATTCCTAAGCTTCAAACGAGGCTTGATAATCGTCGAAACGTCATTGGATTTCTATTGTTTCATTACATGAAATATTTCATAATAACATATATGTAACACCCCAAACCCGGCCTAGAAGTTAGGCCCGAATCTGGCGTGTCACATTGGAGTGTTTTTTTTTTCAAAACCCAGGTTTTCATTGGTCAACCCTTCTTACAATTAGAGCTTTTAGCTATTTAAAACCTCAGATTTTGTTTGCTTGTTTTTAAAACGAGGTTTATTAAAAGTCATTCTCTTGTAAAATGTTGTTACCTTTAAAACTTTATTTGTTGCGAAAGCTTAATTTAAAACTGTTGCGAAAACGTGATGTTTTGAAAAAGAGTTCTGGTTTTGGTGTTCTACTTCTAGCACTTATAAACCTATAAATAAGATTCCAAATTTAAAACCCAGAAATTAGAAAGGCCTTATTACAGCCCCAAAAAAAATAAATAAGGTAAATAAAATCCAAATCAAGTTTAAATGTGTGGCCATCTCCTAGTCTCTCGCAGCTCTGAACCGTCTATGTATGGGGATTACCTGCGCAGTTAAACAATTGGGTGAGTTTTCGAAAACTCAGTGTGCACCACAAAAACAAACAGCGATCAATCAAAATAGTTTGGGCCTAGGCCCATCTCAGAAGCAGTGTCCAACTGGGCCAAAACCCATTACAGAATAGATGCAGTGTGGGCTTTAGCCCTAAATAGAACAGAAACAAAATAATCAAGCATGCAAAAACCCTATCCATCCAGCCTCTACACACCAGCTCCGTCCAACCGTACACACCATGTGGGGATATAGTATCAACTCACCCATCCCTATACACCACATAATAGTATCGATGCGGCACTAAACAAAATTTGCAGCAAAGCTACTAGAACGGTAGGCTAATAGCCATCAGAGATACGCAGCAGTGTTGCCATAACAGAATATTTCCTCCAATCACATAACCTAACCCCATGTTATGCAACATACACCAGCGGCATGCTATTAAATTTTATCATGCATGTAGACAGAATAAATATACCTATACAAATCATCTCATGGCATACATAGTCATCCATATATCCTATCGAGTCAAAACAGACATTTTACCCATGAGGGGTATTTAGGTAATTTTACAAACCGAGGGTATTTTGGTAATTTCCCAAATCGAGGTCCTAGCGACCCAACAGAAGGTCCATCGTTGCCTCAAGCGTCTTCAGTAACCTATACAATCACAATGGTGTAAATGGGCCTAAGGCCCATTACTCAGCCCAAGTGGGCCCACACGCTCGTGTGGCCCAATTAGCCTAGAAATAGCCTCGGCTATACGAACAACACAGTTCAAACCAATAGAAACCATATAACATGCATTTTATCAGTGTGGGGCCCACCAGCCCAATGGGCCCACATGGGCCATTGTCCAAAAACGACCCTAGCCATGTGAACTACACGGCTCAGTCTAACATTTACCACAATATGCACATTTAATTTGTGTGGGGCCCACAGGCCTATTGGGTCCACACAGCCCATTTCGGCCCCAACGTGGCCCAAAACGACCTAAGCCCATGAGAGCACTCATTGTGGCCTCTACTATCACGTTGGATTCTCCACACGTGTGTTTGCTCGCTCGTATGGCAACCGATGTCGTACTTTCAGCTTTTTGACATTCCAGCATTCCGACATTTGCCGATTTATAGTTTGAGTGGTATGTGTACACACCTTGTTTACGAAACGTGTCAAAGTTCACGACCACAGACCTTGACTAGCTGAATGTGATTTCAGCCCACCCAAAACGTAGACAAAGATTGCTAACAACCTCCTTGATCGTTATCTGCACATTAAGCAGATTCATTACTCATGTTGCTTAAACTTGTGGTTTGAATCCACATATATTGGCCTATGGAAAACGCAAGTCCTAAAGTGAAAAAAAGGCATTCGGCCAATACCAACCCAAGCCAACATAATCTAGTTTGGATCAATCACAACGAACAACATTACCTTCGGTCAAGAACGAGCAAAAAGGTTCCAATCATATCTGCAGCGCTAGAGAACTCATTCACTCCTCGAGGATTACTTAAACTCGAATGAACACCATAACCAAGAAGAAAAAAGATAAGAATAGAAATTAGAGAAAAAGAGGATCAAAGCCGAAAAACAAAGACATAGAGACTTACCGATCTATATTTAGCCAATAGAAACCAATTGAATGAAAGGGAAAAGAGGATAGGATCGAGAGAGAAAGAGAGGGAGAGTAGAAACGAATCGGCAATGAATGACTAGGGAAAAGATTGATGGAGCAAAACAATATTTGGCTATAAGGGAGGAAAATGTTTGGTTACACAAAATCGAATGTAAGGCAAAGTACCAATAATATTGAAGAGAAGAAAAGTGAGGGAGAGAGCAGAAGTTGATCAAGCAAAGCACGAAAAGGAAGAGCAAAACCACAACTAGGAGAAATCCTGAAATGAGAATGACCAATTACCAATACCTAGCCGAATTTTACCCCAAAAGCACTCCCCAATTTCGTTCAGCCTTTCACACATTAACTTCCCCCTTTAACACCCCTTCGCAACTGAAATACTAAGTGCCAGAGTTCGAACCCGACAAGACTCTTTTCCAAATTCAAACTTGCTTGATTTTCTGCTTAATTTCCTCCCATCCATCTCTTCAAATTCGGCTAACAACCACTCCCTTCAAATATGTTCAAACTCTTGGTGTCTCGGTCAAACACAACTTCCTTCCAAGGCCACCAGCAAAAATAATCTCCATTTTCATAAGCAGGGATTTTAACTTCAAACCAAATGGCACACTCCACACGCTACTATCCACTAGACCAGTAGGCTCCTTGCGTCATACTTTACCAAATTTTATTTGTAACCCTACTAACCAAAGATAGGGGTTTTATTCACTTAAAACAAAAATTTTGCTAAAGCCGAGGTTTGAACCCAAGACTTCTTAGACACTCCCAAACACTCTTAAATCACTTAACCATCAAAGCAAACAATCAATTATGAAAATTCTTGCACACATAAACTTTTATGTGTAGCCTTCTAGTGGGTCCCACGCATAAGGCCCGATCCTACTAGGCCCAAATTCAGGGCGTTACAACTCTACCCCCTTAAAGAAATTTTGTCCTCGAAATTTCCAACTATCTAATAATTGCTCAACACAGATTACACCACTACGCTTTTGTTGCGCATTCTAATTCTAATTGCAAATTAGGTAAATAGCACACTATGGGTAAAGTACGTACCAGTATTCGTATTTGGAGCATCTCCATCCTCTTGATGACGCGTTGCATAAACCAAAACTGGTTGCCTCACCTCCGCATGACCAGCACCTCTGCCTGGAGCTCCACGACCCAGAACGTTTCTATCCCTACTAGACCACGACCTTTAGGCGATTGTTGACCACTACTTGGTGGCTATAGATTACCTACTCTAGTAACTTGCGCCTAAATGAGTCTTAGTGGACAATCCCTGATACGGTGCTCCATCGATCCCATGCTTTTCAAGCATTCCCCAGGATGACTCCCCACACTCAAAGACAAGGTCAGCAACCTATCAAGATAATGCAATGGGGTCCACTCTAATCGGCCCATCAACTCTGGCCCTTTTCCTGGGCCTCAGCTCGAAACCAGTGGGCTTTGCATCCCTTCTATTTTTACCTTTATCTTTCTCACAATTTTGGCGCTCTGCGCGTTTCACCTCCTCAGCAATAATAGATTTCTCTACTAACGTAGCAAAGTCTCGCTCCCTCTGTGGAGCTACCAACACTCGAAGATTGTCTCTGAGGCCATCCTCAAACTGAACACAATGCTCGTACTCTGTTGCCACAATTCCTTGAGCATATCGACTAAGTCGCGAAAATTTTGCCTCGTACTCAACCACAGACTTGTCACCTTGAACCAGATTCAAAAATTCTTTACTACGAGCGTCGACATAGCTAGCGCCTACATACTTCCCCTGAAATGTGGACTTGAAGAATTCCCAAGTCAATTGATCAGACGGGGTACCCTCTTTTACCGTAAGCCACCACTGGTAGGCTTCATCCCTCAACAAGGACACGACACCCTTCAACTTTTGTTCCAGAGTATAGTCGAAGTCGTCCATAATTCTTTCAGTTGCCTCCAACCAGTACTCCGCCACACTTGTGTCCACCTCAGAAAATCCCCTGAAGATCTCTGCTCCATTTGACCGGAGTCATTCCGTAACTGACCCACGGCCCCCAATAACGTTATTAGGCCCAACAGACCCAACAACTCTTTCCAAAATATGAAGCATTGCCTGAGATAGTGCATCATCCCCAGTAGCTCGGTCGAACGACCCTGTATCAGCCACCGGTGAAGCCAGTGCTTCTCTAGCCTCGACATTGGGCATGTCGCCTGACGCCGAAGACCTAGCCCTAGCATTTCCACTGCCTCTGCCGCAGCCTCTTGTACCCCCTTCTAGTGCTCATTATCACGTCGCGTAAAGTCTGTATTAGAAATTTTATGCAATTTAGCTTATAATTCCAATAATTAAGCCGATGTATTATGACAGTAGCAGTTATGAGTTATTTACGCAGTCGTAGGCTCACTACAGTTTTAGTCTCCTACAGGCTTCAGTTTTACTCTAGCTAAGAGTCTCAATATAGTCTATCATCTAAATTAAGCCCAGTAACTATCCACAATATATCAATTTAAAACAGATTTCAACATCAAGAAAAACTTACTTGGTCCGGTGCCGGAGACTCGGTGTACCACACAACAAAATCCTTACTTCAAAAATTCTTCAAAACTGTTTGTAAGAAATTTTGAAATCCCCAAAGGCTAAAACCCATTTCACATCCCAATTTTTAAACTTGGCTCTAATACCACTAAGTGTAACATCCCAAACCCGACCTAGAAGTTAGGCCCGAATCCGACGTATCACATTAGAGTTTTTTTTTCGAAACCCAGGTTTTCATTAAACAACCCTTCTTAAATTTAGAACTTCGTTATTTAAAACCTCAGATTTTGTTTGCTTGTTTTTAAAACGAGGTTTATTAAAAGTCATTCTCTTGTAAAACGTTGTTACCTTTAAAATTTTATTTGTTGCGAAAGCTTAAATTAAAACTGTTGCGGAAACGTGATGTTTTGAAAAAGAGGTGTTGTTTTGGTGTTCTACTTCTAGCAATTATAAACCTATAAATAAGATTCCAAATTTAAAACCCAGAAATTAGAAAGGCCTTATTACAACCCAAAAATAATAAATAAGGTAAATAAAATCCAAAGCAAGTTTAAGTGTATGGCCATCTCCAAGTCTCTCGCAGCTCCGAACCGTTTATGTATGGGGATTACCTACACAGTTAAACAATTAGGTGAGTTTGCAAAAACTCATTGTGCACCACAAATACAAACAGTGGTCAATCAAAATAGTTTGAACTTGGGCCCATCTCAGAAGCAGTGTCCAACTGGGCCTAAGCCCATTACAGAACAGATGCAGTGTGGGCCTTAGCCCTAAACAGAACTGAATCAGAATAATCAAGCATGCAAAAACCCTATCCATCTTTCCTCTACACACAGCTCCGTCCAACCGTACACACCATGTGAGGATATAGTATCAACCCACCCATTCCTACACACCACATAATAGTACCGATGCGGTACTAAATAGAATTTGCAGTAGAGCTGCTAGAACGGTAGGCTAATAGCCATCAGAGATACGCAGCAGTGTTGCCATAACAGAATACTTCCTCTAATCACATAACCCAACCCCATGTTATACAACATACACCAGAGGCATGCTATTAAATTTTATCATGCATGTAGACAGAATAAATATACCTATACAAATCATCTCATGGCATACATCGTCATCCATATATCCTATCGAGTCAAAACAAACATTTTACCCATGAGGGGTATTTAGGTAATTTTGCAAACCGATGGTATTTCGATAATTTCCCAAATCGAGGTCTTAGTGACCCAATAGAAGGTCCATCGTCGCCTCAAGCGACTTAAGTAACCTACACAATCACAACGGTGTAAATGGTTTTACGGCCCATTACTAGGCCCAATGGGCCGACACGCTCGTGTGGCCCAATTAGCCCAAAAATAGCCTCGGCTATACGAATAGCATAGTTCAAACCAATAGAAATCATATAACATGCATTTTATTCGTGTGGGGCCTATCGGCCCAATGGGCCCACACGACCCATTGCCCAAAAATGACCCTAGCCATGTGAACTACACGACTCGGTCTAACATTTACCACAATATGCACATTTAATCCGTGTGGGGCCCATAGGCCTATTAGGCCCACACGGCCTATTTCGTCCCTAACGTGGCCCAAAATGACCTAAGCCCATGAGAGCGCTCATGGTGGCCTCTACTATGTTGATGGATTCTCCACACGTGGGTTCGCGTACTTGTATAGAAACCGATGTCATACTTTTGGCTTTTGTTGCGGCATTCCGTCATTTGCCGATCTATAGTTTGGGTGATATGTGTACACACCTTGTTTACGAAACGTGTCGAAGTCCACGACCACTAACCTTGACTGACTGAGTGTGATTTCAACCCACCCAAAAAGCTGACAAAGATTGATAACAACCTCTTTGATGGTTATCTGCACATTAAGCGGATTCATTACTCATGTTGCTTCAACTTGTGGTTTGAATCCACATATATTGGCCTATGGAAAATGCATGTCCTAAAGTGAGAAAAAGGCATTCGGCCAATACCAACCCAAGCCAACATAATCTTGTTCGGATCAATAACAACGAACAGCATTACCTTTGGTCAAGAACGAGCAAAAAGGTTCCAATCGTATCTGCAGTGCTAGAGAACTCCTTTACTCCTCGAGGATTACAAGAAAAAAAGGATAAGAATCGGCATTAGAGAAAAAGAGGAACAAAGCCAAAAAATAGAAACATAGAGACTTTGTAACATCCCAAACCCGGTCAAAATGTTGCAACCAGATCTGGTATGCCACAGGGTGAAATTGTAGAAAACACCTTTTAAAATCTTAAGGAAATATCGTAAGTTAAAAACTATTTATTATAGTTGCTGTTTGTGTATAAATAAAACTGCGGTTTGTAGTTTAAGGGAAAAATTTTTGATTTGAGTTAATCAATTGTTCGTTAAATTGTTGGTATTTGCAAGAAAAACGGTTGTTTATGATATTTATGTTTTAAAAACTTCATTTTAATCTTTATGTTAAAAATAATTAATAACGTCATATCATAAAATAAAACCAAATCTTAAGCTAAGAAGGCCTTATTACATAACAATATCCCTATTTAAAATAAATTATAAAAAGGAAACGAGTTTACGAAAGAAAAGATTTAATGGCCTCCAGGAGCCTGCCTCAGCTTCCAGATCCACAATCTATCGATTACCTGCAATGTTAAGCAAAGGGATAAGTCACCAAGACTCAGTGTGTAAATCCACTATATCACATAAATGGCTCATGGCCCACAATCGCGTATTGGGCCTTAGCCCACTCAAGATGGCATACAAAAGAAATGAATGCAATATGTCCCAGCCCAACCTAGTTTTTTCATCCTCTACACGCCACCCGTACCAGCCCATCACACCGTGGGGATTTCTACAATCAACCCTCCATCCGCTACACGCCTCATACGTGGCACCAAGCCACTCGTGGTTCCAGACCGCCGTGATACTAGATCACCATGACAGAGTCACTATTAACATACATAGGGCCAACCCACCGTGGTACCAAACCACCGTGAGAATCCCTGATGAATGTATGTGGGGCCAACCCACTGTGGTACAAAACCACTGGGACGAGTCACTGAATCATAGATATATGTATATACATGGTATTAAACCACCGTGGCACTAAGACACCGAGACATGGTCACTGCATCAAATATACATGGGGCCAGCCCACTGTGGTACCAAACCATTGTGACAGTCTCCAATACTTCCCCTTTCACATCATAATCCAAACCCATGCATAACATACATACCATAATGAATGCAACATACTATCAAGCAAAGTAATAGATTACAACCTACATCTATACTCATAAAGGAAACGTTAAAGTCACGTACCTGGTATCCCTAGCCTTACCCACAAGGGTACTACGACTGTCTACACAGTCTTTTCGGCTTTTCAGCCTATATAGTTAATAACACAAAACTAACAACAGAGTGTGAAATTTACACACCTGATAACACGTAATACTATGCTTTCTACGTCAACACTCTCGTTAGCAGGGACGACTATTATCCGTCTATCCTGCTCTGAAGCTGGTCCACAACCCGGTGGCCAGTCTCGTATTGTCGATACAACTTGCTTCTTAAACTTTGGAATAGGGGTTACGGACGCACTCCTCTCCCCAGCTTGATCGTTTCTTGCATCCATGAATAGCCTTGATCAAAAAATTGCTATACGAAAGCAATGATTGTTTAACAACACTACCGGGTTAAGGCAACGAACGACGAACAGAAAGGCTAATAGAATAACTAGGGAGAAATCCTTTACCTTGTTTACTTGATGATACGCACTACGAACACCTCACCCTCAACGAAGATGATTCGCGAAAGAGAGAGATTCGACCTAACAACATAAGTAGCCCTTGAATATTTGGCTAATCAAAAGAGACTTAAAGAAAAGTCAAAGGTTATTAGCCAAAATTACCTTGCGTTGAGACATGAGAAGAAACCAAAGTAGGTTCGGCAAAATGAACCCCCTTCACACCCTAGGCTACTCAACGACCTTGAACTGAAAAGAAAAGATGAAGCAAATATCTGATTAGAGAAAATAGAGACTAAGAAATTTCAAAGAAGAAAAGAGATAGAAGTCGCAAGAATAAAAAGAGAGGGATTCGGCTTTGGAGAGAAAACAAGGCGTTAGAGGGAATGAAATAAAGTTTCGACTTAAAAAGAAAAGTAGAGAAGAAAGATGGAATGCAAAGAAGTGGTATGGTGCTTTTGGTTGTAAGATTAAAGAGAATGAGTAAAAAGGGAGGAAAAGATTCGGCAATGAGACTTAAAAGGTTTCAACTTAGAGAGAAAAAGAAAAAGAGGAGAAGGAATGGTGGAAATATGAGTAAGATGAAGCTAAAGTTTGACTACCAAGTAAAAGAGAGGGTTCGGCTAATATAGGCAAAAGAGTCTTAAGTGACAAAATGAAGAAAAGGGAGGCACAGATGGTCTTCTCAAATTCAGCCAAAGGTTTAAAGAAGAAGAGAATAAGAAACAAAAGAACACAATAGAACTTACTACGAATTGGCACTATCTACTTCCCTAGTGACCGAATGCACTTCAAGAAAACAAAGGAAAAGCTTAAGACCCCCAAATGACTTTCGACACACCCCTTTCCTAGCACAAAACCAAAATTCTCCCCCTTCTAACACTCCAATTTCAGCCAACAACTCAACAAGCCACCACTCCCTTGTTCAGCTCCTACTTTTACTCCCATTCACCCATTCAAATGAGTTTGAACAATTCAAACTCCACCTTTCACTCACGGCCACATTTTCAAATTATTTGACTCCTTCAACACCCATCCATATAGTGTCCTTGCCTAATTCACCACCCAAGCTCCTTAGGCGCAAAAATAAAACTTCATCTTGCTGACAACGCGACTTGAACTCCTTCTCCCCGTAGCTTTTCCCTTGTGACGCCACTTCAGGCACTCTAAGTGGCGCCTCCTTGCTACTTTACCATCTCTCTACTTATGTTAACAAAACGCAAATGAATGCCCTTAAGACCTACCCCAGCTAGCCCTCCCCTGAAGTGACTAAAAGTAAAATTTTCACAAATGCTCAGACTCAACCCCGAGCCTTCTTGGGAACCTTAAACATCTCAAAACCACAAACAAAAACATGCCAACACACAGCAACACACAATAATGCCAAGCCCCTAATTCTAGGATGTTACAGACTTATCGATCGATATTTAGCCAACAGAAACTGATTGAATGAAAGAGAAAAGAGGATAGGATCGAGAGAGAAATAGAGAGAGAGTAGAAAAGAATCGACAATAAAGGATTAGGGAAAAGATTGATGGAGTAAAACAATATTAGGCTACAAGAAAGGAAAATGTTTGGTTACACAAAACCGAATGTGAGTAAGGCAAAGTACAAATAATATTCAAGAGGAGAAAAGTGAGGGAGAGAGAAGAAGTTGATCAAGCAAAGCACGAAAATGAAGAGCAAAACCACAACTTGGAGAAATCCCAAAATGAGAATGACCAATTACCAAAACCTAGCTAAATTTTAGCCCAAAAGAACTCCCCAATTTCGTTCAGCCTTCCACACACTAACTTCCCCCCAACACCCCTTCGCAACCGAAACACTAAGTGCCAGAGTTCGAACCCGGTAAGACTCTTTTCCAAATTTGAACTTGCTTGATTTTCTACTTAATTTCCTCCCATCCATCTCTTCAAATGTGGTTAACAACCACCCCATTCAAATATGTTCAAACTCTTGGTGTTTCGATCAAACACAACTTCCTCCCAAGGCCACCAGTGAAAATAATCCCCATTTGCACAAGCAGGGATTCAAACCTCAGGCCAAATAGCACACTCCACACGCCACTATCCACTAGACCAACAGGCTCCTTAGGTCATATTTTACCAATTTTTATTTATAACCCTACTAACCAAAGATAGGGGTTTTATTCACTTAAAACAAAAATTTTGCTAAAGCCCAGGTTTGAACCCATGACTTCTCAGATACTCCCAAACACTCCTAAATCACTTAACTATTAAAGCAAGCAATCAATTGTGATAATTCTTGCACACATAAACTTTTATGTGTAGCCTCCTAGTGGCTCCCACGCACAAGGCCTAATCCTACTAGGCCCAAATTCAGGGCGTTACAATATATATATTGAATCATTTACATTGGAATAACACATTAAACATTCAATTTAACCAACATTGAACTGATTATAGTTCATGCGAACTTACCTGGCTAAATTGCAGAAATATCAAAGTACAAGGGCTTCTTGGTAATTTTTCCATCCTTCTTGATTTTCCACTCGATCTTAATCTAAATTGATAATTTCATTAAATTTATTAATTTATACATCAAAATCACTTCATTTCATGTAATTTAGTCCCTTTTGACATTTTTACAAAATTGCCCTCAATTTTTTATTCAATTTAGTCCTTACGCCTAAAACATGTAAATTAACCATTTTCTTTGAAATTCATACCAGCCGTATGTTACTAGCATCCAATACAGCCCAAATTTGTAAAAATTTCACATCTAGTCCTTGTATTTTTACTATTTCAACAATTTAATCCCTAATCGTTAAATTCATCAAAATCACTTAATAAAAAACTTAAAATAATAACTAATACCTAAAATTCACCATTTAACATCTAAAATCAAGAAGATTTATCAATGGCAACATTCAAAACCTTTAACAATTTCAAAATCGAAGGTACGGGCTAGCTGGACCTAATTGCAATGATCTCAAAAACATCAAAATTACTAAAAACGGGTAAGAATTACTTACCATGCATGAGGAAACCACCATGGCTAAACCTATCTTAAAGTTTCCAGGGCCATTCAGTTGTTGAAGAAGAAACCAAAATGATGATACTAATTTAGCCTTTTGTTTTCTTTTAATTAATTTAATTATAAAATTTCCATTTTGTCAACAAAACCGTCCACTAAATCCTTAAATGGTTTAATTACCATTTAATTCCCTTTTCCATTATTCAATAAGCCATTTAATCACTCAAATAAAATAGTGATCAAATTTATATCCTTTACAATTTAGTCCTTTTTAATTAATTAACTATCAAAACATTAAAATTTATTAACAAATTTTAATACAACCTTAATAACACTTTGCAAATATTTATAAAAATATTTACGGCTCGATTTATAGAAATGAGGTCCCTATACCTCATTTTCTAAAACCACTTAACCTTAAGGTCTTACCATTTGAACTTGATTAATCATTCGAATAGCATAAATTACCATATCAAAAACCTTTTTAAAAATATATTTGACTCGTAAGTATTGAATAATAATATTTGCGGACTTACTCGCCGAATTTGTGGCCCCGAAACTACTATTTTTGACACCACTCAAAAACTTGTTGTTATAATATTATTTAAAATATGTGATAATTTTAAATCGAAACTAAATAAATAAAATCATTCTTTATTTTATCATATTTGGTGATATTAGAGAATGTCATTAAAAATGCAGCTATATTTCTTCACTTAAATTTGAAATGTTATGGCATTATTGGTGATTGTTCAAACAATGAATTTCGATTACATATATCATTTGATGGTGGAACTATGTCACTAAATACTTATTAAATGATGGTGTTTTACATTATTGCCATTGGTGTTATTATTTTATTATAATAGTTGACGATAGAATATGTCACTGACATTATTACAATATCACTTTCATCATAATGTTATTTCATTATTGGTGACTATACATATTATCAATAATGAAATTTTATATGATTATATGATACAACTAGTAGTCACAAAATATTAATTATATGATGACATTATACATTATTGTCATCATATTGTCTATAATACATGGAAAATAATGATACATCACCCATAACCTTTAGTGACACGCTTAACGTGACGAACACCAGGAGGACGAAGTTTTCATCACCAAATATAAATAATGACATAAGTATAATCTTTGTGATAATATTTTAGACACCACTAATAAGCAAATTTGTTGTATTGATGTTAACATTGTAGAAACAACTAGTGATGCCCTCCAAGCATTTCTCTAGCTTCTTCACAAACTCATACTCAATAAACCCATTTACCTTCATTTCAACCAACTCATCTTTCTCTTTTATATCTACCAAGTCAGTGCCTAAAACCTTCTATTTATGTAATGGTGGTTTAATACTTTCCAACTGAGTTGGCGCCCGATAGACTTATGACAGCAACTCCGTTAAAAGTTTAAATAATAGTATAGATAAACGAGGTAAACAAAACTCTAGATTATATGATAAAAATCAACCCTAGGATTTCCATTGAAGAAAGAGGAATCAAATCAAATCAAATATTGAACCATACATCAACTCCTTCACCTAAAGTTGCTAATAGAGAAGAGAAAAAAAAGACATAAAGAGTGTAACAGCCCGTTTTTAGTCAAATTGGAACAGTGGTTCAGGACCACAAATCTAAGGTTGAAATAATTATTTTATTATTATTTTAATGTCTACATCATTATAGTATGATTGTTTAAAAATTTTGTTAAGAAAGTTTATCGTTTGAATGCTTAATTTGATAAAAATGACTAAATCACGTAAAGTGTAAAACTTGAGTTCTATTAGCTAAAGGTTTCTAATAGCTATAGAAATTTAAAATAGAGGTCCTTATGTGGTAATTAGACCATTTATGTTGATAGTGGATGTACATGGCTTGGTATAAGTGAAAATTTTAATATTTTTAAAGGTTATATTAGTAATTGAGTAATTTATGTTAAAATAAATAAAACCAAAACATTATATCATCTTTTAGTTTCTTCTTCAACTGACTTTAACCTAGAAAAGCCATAGATAGGTTTGGCTAAGCTTGCAAGCTCAATTGATGAGTGGTTTCTAATCCGTTTTCAATGATTTCTATGTTTTTGAGATCGTTGCAGCTTAATCTAGCTAGCCCAGGGACTATCTCGCAAAACTGTTAAAGGTTTATGGTTTTTTCATTCATGAATGTTTGTGTATTTTTATGTTTGATGATAGAAAATGTTTGCTTGTTGATAGATAAACAACATTTGTTAAGTAATTTTTAGTAAAATGTCCAAATAGGGATTAAATTGTGAAATGTGTAAAATTCATGGTTAATTTGTGAAATAAATGAAAAATGTTGGCTGCTCACGACCTAATTGATATTCGGTTAGCATGGGTATAGGTTGAATTGCATGAATTTGTATTTTTATGAGATAAGGACTAAATTGTAAAAAATGTTGAAGTATTAGGGGCAAAAGTGTAAAGTTGCCTTAATGTGTATTTTGGACTAAATTGACTAGAGTGATGATTAAATAAGTTAATTTTGATTACATATAGATCAAGAAAAGTGAAATTCAAATTTAGATCGGGGGAAAAATAAAGTATTGGATTAATCAACTTAGTCCACCGTTTTTGCATTCGAGGTAAGCTCGTATGTAATAAGCATTATTATATTTGTGTTTTAATTGCTTTGATATTGCATAAATTGTGAATATGACCTTGCAGACATCTTCGACGACGATTCAAAAAATGAGAAATCCCGGTTAAACCTTATGAATAGATTAGGATACAAATGACATGTCTTTAAGGGTTATGTGATTGGGTGTTGGTCCGTACGTTCTACCGATGGCTGAGTAATCCGGCATGTGTTTTGGATTCTCATCAGTTTGTGTGAGTAGCACCGTGTAGCTTCTTCATGGCCATCATCTTGTGTGAGTAGACCCGTTCATAGCTCGAGAGTGAGCATTATAAGTGATACGAGATTGAGATAGCTTCGACTATGTATGTGGCACTTAGGGTGCGAGATTCCCGAGTATCCGATAGTATTCTGAATGGTTCAACGAGTATATCGAAGTCATGGATGAGTATAAGACTAATAAGAGATGGTACAATATGTACATGAATCGTATAAGCTTTGAATCGAAGAAACTTGTGAATTTCACATCTAATCTTATGATTGAATATGTGGAAGGTTTGTTAGCTAATATGAATTATGTGTTGATATATTCAATTATTGGAATTGAGTATTTATGATTAATTGAGTCTATTATTATACAAATTTATTAAGCTTTATAGCTTACTTTGTTTACTTTTTCGTGTTTTATAGTGAAATCAAAGCTAGCTGGGATTTGGGAATCGTTGGAGACCTTATCACACTATCAAGCTTCTATTTTGGTACTTTTGAGCTTATGTTTTGGTTATATGGCATGTATAGGAGTTATGGTCATTTTATTTGGTAATGAATTTGGTCATTTGAAATGGCTTGTAAATGCAAAGTATTTGGTTTTGTGTATAGCCATGAGAGTTGGCTTATTTCAGTTGATTTGGTTGTGTAATTATATATGCAAATAGCCTTTGTCTTGTGTTGATAATTGCTATATTAATGCTTGTGGTGAATGGTTGAGATTTGAGAAGTTATATGCTTGTTAGTTTGGGCAAAATGATACATGTTTGACAGTGTTCATTTAGTTGAATTGTGAATGTGAATTTGGTGTAAATGGAATGGCCTCTTTTGTTACTTGTGTGTATTGTGGATGATGGTATAGAACTAGCATGAATTAGACTTGATTTAGTTGGTTTGAACGGCTATTTCTATCATGTTTTGGTGCTATTTGTTTTGGTGTAGGTGTATGCAAATTTGGGTGGCAAGATGACTTGGTAAATAGCCTATTTTTGTCCATACAAGCAGAGACACGGGCGTGTGTCTCAGCCATGTGTCACACACGGTCAGATTATACGACCATGTGTCCCTTGGTGTTGAATTAAAAATAAAGTCAGTATGCTCACATGACTTAGCACACGGGCGTTTGACTTGGCCGTGTAGCATAAGTCAGTATACCCTACAGGTTTGGCACTGTAACACCCTAACCAGAAATCGTCGTCGGAATAGGGTTAAGAGACATTACCGAACAATTGAAACAATTCACATCCATTTCACAACACAGTCAATCGTCATTCAAACAAATTCAAATACGAGTATATAGTCCCTTATCAAGGTCTACGAAACCTTAAACACATGTTAGAAAGAGGTCGGGACTAAACCGAACACTTCTAAAAATTTTCAGAAATTTAAACATTCTTCAACACTGCAAAAGTCACATGCCCGTGTGGGCCAGTTGTGTGCCTCACACAACTACCAGACACACCCATGTGTCCAGGTTGTGCCCAAACAGAGCATACGTACTGACTTGTTCACACAGCCAGTGACCCTTAAACCACACGGAAGAGACACACTGTAACACCCCTTACTCGTATTCTATACCGAAACCGGGCCTAAGGCATTACTAGAGTAAAACCACTTGATCACCACTTAGGCTCAACGTGACCACTCTCTTTAGTCACCACTACAACCTCATTCTCGACTTATGAGGCCTCACTTATGCACACGAGAACTCTCGAGACCACATCGAAAACTCTTATGATCTTAAAATTTTTTTCTCCATCTAGACAGGGACTACACGCCCATGCTAGATGACACACGCCCGTGTGTAGTCACGCACGTCCACGCCCACAAACTGTGCATGAAAACTCAAGCAATCTGCCAAAGCCCCATGGCTAGGGCACACGCCCGTGCTCTCCACCTGTGGTGAACACTGACTACTTCACACGGCCTAGAGTCCAGGCATAAGCCCGTGGCCAACACTGATTAACTCACACGGCCTAGACACACGCCCGTGTGACTAGTCCTGGTCTATTCTAACTTATAATGCCAACATGCAGGGGACACAGGGACAAATCACACGCTCGTGGGCTGAACGTGTGTCACACATGGCCTAGACACACATCCGTGTGTCTATCCACATGGAGAAGAATAAGGCCATATGCCAAGTTCTTTTCACCCCTCTAACATACACAACATGCACTCATTCATCACATCCATAAACAACTCATATTAAAATGCAATCTCACATGGATAACTATATCGTTTCATATAATAAAGTAGCCAACAACTATGGCATTATACAAAATAGATTATCCATCTAAAGGCCAACACATCTTAGCCATTTACAACAAAATTCACTAACTTGTCTAGCCTCTATACATGCCATATACAAAACATTAAGTCTATTGTACCAGGGTGTGTTGATAGTGTGGGCGATCTCCCGATTGATCCACGTATCTCGATTCAACTCTTTCACTTTATTAGACAAGGGAAAAGAAAGGGAGTAAGCTTTAAGCTTAGTAAGTTTACACATAAAAAATTTAAGTGTCATAGTATAAGCTAAACAACAATTAGCAGTATACTAACATATAAATTCACATCCACAATTATGCTTACTCTTTCTATCCCTTACCAAATTTCCAACACATCAAGAGTCAAATACTCATATTCATTGACATGCACCCCTGCATTCAATATCACATTTACTCGAAGATACAACACATCATCATTTCTCAATAATTCATCCACACAGCTAATTTACTCACTAGCACATCCACAAGGCTAATTTCTCGGTAGTTTCGCACTTAGCCCACCTGTAACAGCTCGGATTAGACCCTAGTCAGAATAGTGGTTTCGAGACCACAAATCTGAGGTCGTACAAATATTTTAATGATATTTTCTGTGTGAATAGCATGTGATATAGCTTGTGTGAAAATTCTGTGTGATAATTTTATCGACTATGTGTCAAATTGTGAGAAAGGTTTTAATCGCATAAACGCAAAAGCTGTGTGCTATTTGTAAAAATGCTTAATTGTGTATGTCTTTATAATTTGGAGGCTTTGTGGTGTAAATAGCCGAAAAATAATGATAGTGGGTGGCATTATGATTAATATATGTATAATATATATTAATTATAAATGTCAAAATAATAGCATAATGTAATGTTATTATATAATAAAACAAAAGAATAACAAAAGCCATGTTTTTTTTTATCATCTTTGTTTGCACCAAAACAAAAAAAAAAAAAAAAGAGAAAGAAATAAGAAAGCTAAGTATTCGGCCATGGTTCATGCTTAAATTGGTTATGTATTTTTGATCGGTTTTTGATAATTTCTACGTTTTCGTAATCGTTGCTTCGTGCTCTAGCTAGCCCATGTTGTAATTTTATGAATTGATGATGTTTTTGTGATGTGCCATTGATGAGTATGTGAGCTTTGCAATGAGTGTTGGTGTTAAATGAAAGATATATGTTTAATGAACATGTGTTGTTCTTGAATTTTTGATGAATTTATCTAATTAGGGCTAAATTGTGAAAATAACATTTTGAAGGACTAGAATGTGAAAAAAATGAAATGTGTGGGTTTGTATAAACATGGTGAGAATTTGGCTAGGCTTGAACCAAGTGAAATTATGTGAATTTGATGATTTTGTGAATTAGGGACTAAAGTGTTGAAATGTGAAAATGTGTGGGCTATTTTGTAAAATGCCTTAAATATGTGTGTTGGATTAAAATGAATGATTCGGTAATTGAATGGTCTGAATTTGAATGTTTATAGACCAAGAGAGGATAGGTTCAGATCGGGATCAAGGTAAAGATATAGTGCTTGATTAATCGACTGTTTCAATAGTTCGACGTTTGAGGTAAGTTCGAATATAAAAGTATACTTAGCTATGTTTAAATGTTGTGAAATGAATGGTTATGATATTATTGAATTATAATTGTTATGTGAGAAATGGATCTATGTGTAGCCCTAAGTGTGAGTAATTGGAAATGTGACCGAGATGATTAGCACTGTGTGTGCAAAAATAGTATAAGCTTCGACTTTGTGGATGGCACTGTGTGTGCGATACGGGTTAAGATTGGTTTATTATAAATGCACTAAGTGTGCGATGTCATTTAAGCTTCGGCTATGAGTTGAGGCACTAAGTGTGCGACTATAAATAATGATTAGCACTGTGTGTGCAAAAATAGTATAAGCTTCGACTTTGTTGATGGCACTGTGTGTGCGATACGGGTTAAGATCGGTTTATTATAAATGCACTAAGTGTGCGATGTCATTTAAGCTTCGGCTATGAGTTGAGGCACTAAGTGTGCGGTTATAAATAATGATTAGCACTGTGTGTGCAAAAATAATATAAGCTTCGACTTTGTGGATGGCACTGTGTGTGCAATACGGGTTAAGATCGATTTATTATAAATGCACTAAGTGTGCGATGTCATTTAAGCTTCGGGTATGAGTTGAGGCACTAAGTGTGCGATTATAAATAATGATTAGCACTGTGAATGTGAAACAATAGAAGTTACGGCTAAATGAATAGCACTGTGTGTGTCAAAAGATAGAAGTTTCGGCTTATCGAATTGGCACTGTGTGTGCGATACCGATATAAGTCGGTTTAACATATTGGCACTAAGTGTGCGATGATAATTGTGCTCCGATTACGAATTTAGCACTAAGTGTGCGAATAAATCAAATGAGCAGCAAAGATTAATCGGGATGAAAATTTTATTGGGTGAGAAGCTTGGTTGGTGAGTATCTATGTGTTGGCAAAAATGTATGCATTTAACCTTTGTGGTTGATGAGATTGTGTATGAATTTTTAATCGGTTGAGTAGGATTATTGGCTATGAATGAAGATATGTTTGATAAATAAATAATGGCTAAGATATTTATAATAGCTATGTGATTGGTAAAGGTACGTTTGAAACTATGTGTTGGTTAAGGAGTATGTGATATATATGTGTTGGTGAATTTGAAAGTAGAGGAATGGAATGATGTCTGAGCATTGAGCATAGTTGATTTAGTGCAACTTTGGTAGATTAATCTAAGTGATGACTTATTCTGTATAATGATTTGAATTGTTAAATTACATGTATTATATTACGGACTAACTAAGCTATGAAAGCTTACTGTGTGATCGTTTCCCTGTTATACAGTGTCAGTAAAGCTAGCTCGATTCAGGGATCGTTAGCTTCTCAGTCACACTATCGGCAATCTATTTTGGGGTATTTTGGAATGATGCACCTAGTTAAAATATGGCATGTATAGGTTGGTCATTTGGTTCATGTTTAATGTTTGTAAGTAGCCATGAGATGTGGCTAGATATGTGCTAGTTTTAACATGAATGAGCTTGGTTTATGTGATGCATCTTTTGGTATGGTTTATGGGTTGAGAAATTGATTATTGAATGGTAACTTTGTGTTGATCAAATGCTAGCATAAATTAGTGAAATTGAGAAGGAATGATGTTTGGTATTGAATGTATTATACTTGTGATGAGATAGGTTTTGCCATGGTTGGAATTGGTATTAAATGCTTTGATTGAATGGTCATTTTGGAAAGTTTGTGGCTGCCTTGTGTGCATGATATGTTTTGGTATGTGTTGGTTATAGGTTTGAACCTAAGTGGGTGGCAATTTGGCTTTGTAAATGACCTATAATGTCACACGGTTGGGGTACACGGGCGTGCCTAATGACCGTGGGTGAATTGTAAGATGCAGTTTAGCATCACATGGCCTCAACACGGGTGTGTCATCTGGCCGTGGTGTGCAAGTCAATAGCTAACTAAAAAGTACACGGCCTCGACACGGGCGTGCTTGGTGGCCGTGGTGGGGAAGTCAGTATATGACCTAAAAGTACACAGCCATCGCACACGGGTGTGCCTAATGACCATGTTGGTATAGTTAGTATATAGATACAGAAGGACACACGGGAGTGTCTAGAAGCCGTGGAGGGAACACGGTCTCCTCCCATGGGCGTGTCTCCCCTATATTTTCGAAAAGTTTCAAATTTTCATGAAATTTTGTATGTGTTTCGGTTTAGTCCCGACTCAGTTTTTAAGCATGCTTAGGGTCTTGATGACTCATTTAAGGGACACTATGTTTGTAAATAAATGCGAACAGTAATGATTGACTTTGTGTTGAAATTTTTGGATATTAAAGGTTTTGTTTGATCGGTAATGCCCCTTAAACCTATTCTGGTGACAGTTTCGGGTTAGGGGTGTTACACCACCGCAATCAATTTATAGGGTAGTATCGCACTTAGCCTACCACAATCAATTTATAGGTAGTATCGCACTTAGCCTACCAACAAGGATAATCATAGTGGTTTCGCACATAGCCCACTAGACAGTATACTTAACAATAGCATCGCACACAGCCCAGCTCTTTGGTGTTAAGTATTAGGGTGGTATCGCACTTTGCCCACAATCAAGTATTATCACTACACATTCACATATCTACTTATTCATTCATTCGCAATATCTACCACATTCATTCCACTTAAACCATATAGGTTCTCAATCATTCTCAATCATGCTACACACTAACTAGCATTAATAATGTGTAAGTATAAATGTATTATTTAAGCATAAACTTACATCGGTACTCAAAAGTATAGAGATGTGCAATTTAGTCCACCACCTTGCTTTTGTCTCGGTCTCGATCTGGGCTCTGTCTTTCTTGATCTATAATGAATAAATCAACTTAATCAATACACACATTGACTAAATTGACCCTTATCTCATACTTTAGCAAAATCACCATTTTGCCTCTAAACTTTCTCATATTTACACTTTTGCCCCAAGGCTCGTAAAGTGATTTTCATTCAACTTTCTAGCCTTTTATGCTTAGTTGAATCATTTACTCAACTAAAGGAATCATCAATTCTTACTAAATAACACATGTATGACCAAACTCAACTTTCACAAACTAGTCCCTACATGCATTTTTCGTGAAATTCACTTAGCAAAAGATGTTTCTACTACATCAAGCTTTCATATTGTTCGATAAAAAATCAAAATACATGCATGTCATACATGGTACATTTTTGAACATCCATTTTAGCTCATCATATAGCTAAAAATAGCTTACTCATGCTACTAGGACTTCAAAAATACGAAGAATATCAAAAACGAAGCTAGAGTACACTTACTAGCTAGCTTGAAAAGTTGAAGAGCCCTAACAATGGCTTCTCTAAATTTGTGGCAGCCTTGAAGAAGAAGATGAATGAATTTTGCCATCTTTTCTCCCATTTTAATCATTTAATTGTCAAATGACCAAAATGCCCTTTTGACAAACATTCTATTTTAACTCATCCATGCCCAATTTTGTCCAAAACTTAGAAATTGGGAAAGTTTCTATTTAAGGACCTCTAATTGATAACCTAAAGCAATTTCACACAAATAACTTCTAGAACCTCACATTTTACAACTTTTACAATTTAGTCATTTTGGACAATTTAATCGCAATTTAACAAAATTGCTTCATGAAACTTTCACATTATCATGAAAACATGGCATAAACCTTAAAACTCATACATTTACCTTGAATTTGTGGTCTCGCACTACTATTCCAAATAGACCCTAAATCGAGATGTTACATACACGCCCATGCCTCTTGGCCATGTATGCAAAATAGGCCATTTGCAAGGCCAATTTGCGACCCATACAAGGGTCAACCAACAAGCTTCAAAGCAATACCATTTCATACTTTTAAATGCATTCAAACATACCATTTCATTCACTAATTAATCATCAACAATACAACCTACTTCCATACCTAATATCATCACAAATGAGTCTATTCAAAGTAACAATTGTACGTCTTAAAACATATATATATCTAGTGTAACATCCTTAAATCAAGGCCTCTGCATTTTATGTGTTTGCATGTGTTGATATGCCTGCTGTGCTAGTTTAGCATGTTTTGGGGTCTAGGCATGACCTCGGGTTAGGCTTGAGTCATGGCTAAAATTTTTGTTTTAGTGCTTAGGAAGAGGGAGTTAAGGGAGTTAGGGGTTAAAAGATATTCTTAGAATGTTGTGTCACAAAGAACTTAGTGGCAAAGTGGCTAAGGAGGCGGCACTAAGGTTCCAGGAAGGTGACGCCACATGTAGGGGAGGAGAGCTCAGGTTCAAGCAGCAGAAATCCCACTTTCTGCTTATTCTTTTTCACGCTAGAGTCAAGAAAGAGGTGTGTTCAGGAGGGACTCTGTTGGATGTGTTTGGATGAAGTCAACTTATTTGAAATGGATGAAGATGAGAGAATTTAGGTGTTGGACTCATTCAAACTCGTTTGAATGAGTGGATGGGGGGAATTCAAGGAGGGATGAAGGGGACGGCAAGTGTTTGAGTAGGAGTGGGTTGTGCTTAGCCGAATTTTTGGGTTGTGGGGTGAGTTTGGGAAGTAATCGATTTTGGTGCTTGAGAAGTGGGGTACGGAATGTCTATGGTGGTTTTAGGGAACATTTCGGCTAGTTTGGAGAGTCTCTTTCTCTTGCGTTTAGAGTCATAGGGGGCTTGGTCGAATCATCTTGGGTACTTCTTTGGTAAGCCGAAACTTGCTTCCACTTCCTTCTTCCATTTTGCTCAAAAGCCGAAGGCTCTCTACTTCATCTTTTTCTTTCTTCCAATCTCCTTGTGCCAAAATCTCTTTCTTTCTCCTTTACTGGATCCATTCATTCCCATTCCATTTTCTTCCACATCTCTTCTATCTTTCCATTGTTTTGAAAAGCAGAAAACCTTGTTGAGTTCTCTTCTCTTCTTCTTTAAAAGTGATTGGCCGAATACCATAGCCGAATCTCCTGGTAAGTATAACTTTTTATTCTTCTTTCTCGATTGATTTGGTTAATACCGAAATCCCATTTCTCCTTGCTATTTCTTCGATCGTTGTAAATCAGGATCTTAACTCTTTTCTTATTCTATCTTGGTAAAGTAGCCGAAATCCCTAAATAAGACTAGGGTGTGCCGAACTTTGGTGATTAGAGGCCGAATCTATCTGTAAGGTAAGGGGGTAAGTGTTTCACGATTTTGACATCTCCTGTTGTGATTAATATCGTAGGCTTTAATCTAATGAGGGGTTTAAGTCGATTGTAGGGAGGAGTGTAGTTGAATACAGTGGATCTTCGGGATTTGGTTAGAAACCAAATCGGCGTTAAGGTAAGTGCTACTTTTGTGCGACATATCCTTCGGGATTTTGTGATTAAGCTGAATGGCTATAATCTTAAAAGTGTGATATTGGCCGATTGTAGGTAGGGTGAAGGCAAATGTTTCGGGATCTTCGGGTTCTATCGATTGGAAGTAGATCGTAGTTTCAGGATTTCACTTAGATCTACAAGTAGTCAGGTGTGTAACACTTACACACTTCATTAGTACTATATGTTTATTGTGTTTACTATTAAAAGCCGAATAGCTGTTGAAACTAGTAGTTTGCCTTGTGGGCATGAGCGTGGACTCCGGGTAAGTCCCCTGTTATATGGATCTCGATATATGCTATAATGTCACTATATTATGCTATGCCATGAATTATTTGCATAATCACATGTTATTATGTCACGATTGATATGGACATGATGATGGGATTGTTGAAAGGAGGGGAAGAACTATTTGGACTGTCACCAGTGGTTTTGACCACACGGCGGGTTGGCCCCGCTTTGATACTATTATTTGTGACTAAGTCCTAGTGGTTTTGACCACCAGAGGTTTTGACCAAACGAGGATATTGTGACTCGTCCCAGTGGTTTGGTACCATCGTGGGTTGGCCCCACATGTTGGTTACGGGATTGTCATTAGTGGTTTTGACCACACGGTGGGTTGGCCCCACCACATGATTTGTGACTACGGTCACCAGTGGTTTTGACCACCAGTGGTTTTGACCACACGGGGTAGATACAGGAGTTTGGATGGTTAGGTGGGTTGCATGATTTACATGTTTTACTCATGATTTGTGTAAGTGCTATTCTATCGGGTTGGGGATTTATACAATGAGTCTCGGTGACTCACCCCCTTCCCTTACATTTTGCAGATGACGCATAGATCGCGGATATGGAGCCGGTGAGGACTCGAGATGGCCATGCATCTTAGTTTCGAGTTTTTTATCCTTAAATTACTATTTCGGTTTTTATTTTCTTTAAATTTGGTTTTGGACTTGTAATAAGGCTGCTAAGTATTATTTTGGGTTTTTTAACTGCTTGATTCTATATTAATTATTTAATGCATGTGATTAATAACTTCACTTGCTTAAGTAACCAGGATTAATTCGATGTTTTCAAAACTATACTCTACATCGGGGTTTTCAACATTACCATCGAGTAACAATATTCACAAGATGAAAACAAAGGTAACTTAGATAATTTTCAAATTTAAATTTTCAACGACTTCAAAAGCAAATGGTTTTAACTTGACTACGCTCAACTTGCTTAGGATTTAATAGAATTGTACGGTTTTCCAAAATTAGCAACAACAAACGGTTTTCTTCTCAAGCATGAGTTTTTTCCGGGTTCTAAAGCAACCAAAAACGATTTCAACATCACTGTACACGGGATTCTTCCGAACTTATGATTTCGATAGAAGTAAACTGTCAAACTGATTTCTTCAAAATGTTTTCACTCTGTAGCATGCCGGATTCGGTCGTGGTGTGTTGACCGGGTTTGGGGTGTTACAATTTTGGTATCAGAGCCAAGTTCAAAAGCTCGGCTGTGGGCCCAAGGCCCAAAAATGTTTTAAAATGGATCATGAAAGGTTTTATGGGAAAAAGTATGGTTGGGAAAGCATGGCACCGAGTCTCCGGACCGATCCGCCCAGGTAAGTACCCCAAATTATTGCTTGTTGATGATATGATTGTGATAATGTTGGCGTGACTAATTAGTAGTAGG
Organism: Gossypium bickii; assembly: GCA_025503065.1. NCBI lineage: Eukaryota > Viridiplantae > Streptophyta > Magnoliopsida > Malvales > Malvaceae > Gossypium > Gossypium bickii. The sequence continues at coordinate 23,458,590 of CP106714.1, read as the reverse complement.
AAATACTTTAGAGACTTGAACTATAGGATGGTATGAACTCGCGTAACAAACTCTGTATTAAACTATTCATAAGACTGTGCTTTAATAAACAGTGGAATAAAGTCTAATGCATAAAACTTGTAGTCAGATCAATTCGTATCGGTAATCATGAGTGCACGTGGATGTGGGCGTAATACACATGGACGAGGTAGGGGTAAAATGACAGTGTCGGAACCGGTAGGGTCTGGACATGGGTCAGAAAATGAGGTACCACCGCCGCCAGCTGTGGGCGCAGAATTTTAGGATCAGACAGGTGGTGATGATGCAGTGTCACAAGCGATGCTGCGGGTGCTAGAAAGGGTCGCGAGTGCAGGCGTCGGAGCAGGAGCTCAGAAATCTGTGTCTGAGCGACTCAGGGCTAATGGTACAGAGGTATTCAGAGGTGTATCTGGCGTGGCACCTAGTACAGCGGAATATTGGTTGGAGGCAACGGAACGCATCATGGATGACCTGGACTTTTCGGCTGAGGAAAACCTGAAGGGTATAGTATCTCTTCTCCGGGATGAGTCATATCAATGGTGGCTCACGGTTAGGGATGGAGCAATGGCTGACGACATCACTTGGGATTTCTTTAGAGCAGCCTATCAAAGGAAATACATTGGGGCTAGCTACATCGACGCGCAGCGTAATGCATTTCTGAATTTGGTGCAGGAAAATAAGACAGTATCAGAATATGAGGCGGAATTCCTTCGGCTGAGTCGGTATGCACGGGGTATTGTGGGCACAGAGCATGTGCGCTGTGTCAGATTTGAGGATGGATTGAGAGATGAGCTACGGATGTTGATTGCCCTACAGCAGGAGAGAGAGTTTGCTGTTTTAGTAGAGAAAGCCAAAATTGCTGAGGAGGTAAAACAGTCTGTAAGGCGGAACCAGGATAAGGGTTGGAATAAGAGGAATTCTGGGTCTTATGGGTCTATCGGGAATCAACAGAAGAGGGTTAGATATGGTGGGTCGAATTAAGCTGCTAGGCCTGCTACTGCTAATACTTAGTGGCAGCCACGGTGTGCTCGATGTGGGAAGTCTCACACGGGAGAATGTTGGACTGAAAACAGGGGATGCTTTGAGTGTGGACCGATGGGGCATCGAGTGAAGGATTGTCCACAGAGATCAGCTAGGCAGCAGTCTGGGGATCAAAATCGTACACAGATCAGGAGGGATGGTCAGCAGCCACAGATGGGCCATGGTTCAGCCAGGGGAGGTAATGGCTCTGGTAGAGGCCGTGGAGCACCGGCGCAGGTGCGTAGTGCAGTAATCTGAGGCGCGGCGGCTGGGTTAGTCTCTGAGAGCGTCGAGAGGATGGCGATGCGCCGGACATCATAACCGGTACGTTCTTAATCTTTGGACTACCTTATAATGCTTTCGTAGATGTGGGTTCGATGCACTCGTATGTTGCCAGTAGCATAGTGGAAACCATAAACTTAGACTCTGAGATTACTTCTAGGGAGATGACAGTAATAAGCCTTCTAGGTCACTCTGTGGTAGTAAATAAACTGTATAAGGAGGTACCCCTAGAACTTCAAGGGGTCGTGTTTTTGGCTGACTTGATGGAACTACCGTTTGGGGAGTTCGATCTGATTCTAGGGATGGATTGGCTAGTGAAATACCAAGCCAATTTGGATTGCATGATTAAGCGCATGGTGTTGAGGACGGTTGAAGGTGAAGAGGTGGTGATGATTGGTAATAGGAGAGATTACCTATCCAATGTTGTCTCTGCGCTGAAGGCTAAGAAAATAGTGAAGAAAGGTTGCGAGGCATTTCTGGTACATGTCTCTGCTCTGGAAGCCAAGGATTCAGCTGTGGAGAGTGTCCAAATCGTGAAGGAATTTGCTGATGTATTCCCAGAGGAACTTTCGGGTGTGCCTCCGGACCGTGAAGTTGAGTTCGATATAGATCTGCTGCCAGGAACCGCGCGAGTGTCTATTACCCTATATAGGATGGAGCCAAAGGAATTGGTGGAGTTAAAGGCGCAGATTCAGGAATTCTTGGACAGGGGTTTCATCCGGCCGAGTATATCTCCTTGGGGAGCACTTGTGCTCTTTGTTAAGAAGAAAGACGGTACAATGCGGATGTGTATAAACTACCGCCAGCTGAATAAGTTGACGATAAAGAACTAGTATCTGTTGCCCAGGATAGACGACTTGTTTGATTAGCTTAAGGGTGCATCGACTTTCTCTAAGATAGATCTTAGGTCGGGGTATCATCATCTCAAAGTGAAGGAGGCTGATACTCATAAGACAGCGTTTCGTACTCGATATGGGCATTACGAGTTTCTAGTGATGCCATTCGGGTTGACTAATGCACCGGCAGCATTCATGGACATGATGAATCGGGTGTTTCAGTCGTATTTGGATCGATTTGTCGTAGTGTTTATAGACGACATTTTAGTGTACTCAAAATCTGGGGAGGAGCACGATGCGCATCTTCGGGTGGTTTTACAGGTTTTGAGGGAGAAGCAGTTATTCGCCGAGTTTAGTAAGTGCGAATTCTGACTTAGGGAGGTAACTTTCTTGGGTCATGTAGTATCAGCTGAGGGGATTAGGGTGGATCCTCGAAAGATTGAGACAGTGTTGGATTGGAAACCACCTAAGTCGGTAGTAGAGATTCGGAGTTTTCTGGGTTTGGTAGGATATTACAGAAGGTTCGTAGAAGGCTTCTCTTTGATTGCAGCGCCATTGACCAAGCCATTGAGAAAAGGGGTTCCGTTTGTCTAGTCTGAAAGACAGCAAGAAAGTTTCGACAAGTTAAAGAAGATTCTGACTGAAGCTCCGATATTGATTCAGCCTGAGGCAGGAAAAGAATTCACGGTCTAATGTGTGCTGATGCAAGAGGGGAAAGTAGTGGCGTATGCGTCTTGACAGTTGAGACCTCTTGAGGGTAACTACCCGACACACGACTTGGAGTTGGCTGCAGTGGTTTTCGCCTTGAAGATTTGGAGGCATTACTTGTATGGGGAAAGTCGATAGTTTACACGGATCACAAGAGTCTGAAGTACCTCTTGACTCAGAAAGATTTAAATTTGAGGCAGCGAATGTGGATTGAGTTGTTAAAGGACTACGACTGCTCGACTGAGTACCATCCGGGTAAGGTTAACGTAATGGCTGATGCGTTAAGCCATAAGGTGGTCGCAGATCTAAGAGCGATGTTTGCTCACCTTAGTTTGTACGACGATGGGAGTCTTTTGGTAGAATTGCAAGTAAAGCTGACTTGGATTGATCAGGTTAAGGAAAAATAGCTGGTAGATGAGGTTTTGAGTGCTCGGAGGTTGCAAGTGCAGAATGGTGAATTGGAGGGTTACAGCTTGGGCAGGGGTGGAGTACTGTGTTTCCAAGGGAAAGTATGTATACCGAAGGATGTTGAATTGAGACAGCGGATTTTTCAGGAAGCTCATAGCAGCCCATATGCTATGCATCCTGGAGGTAGTAAGATGTATCGAGATTTGAGGGAATAGTTCTGGTGGCCAGGTCTTAAATGGGAAGTAACTTAGTTTGTGGGCAAGTGTTTGACATGCCAGCAAGTCAAGGCTGAACATCAGTTACCGTTAGGATTGTTGCAGCCAGTAAAGATTTCGTAGTGGAAGTGGGAAGGATTACGATGGATTTTGTCAGTAGGCTACCCCTTACGCCTAGCAAGAAGGACTCGGTTTGGGTAATTGTGGATTGTCTGACTAAATCGGCTCATTTCATACCAGTCCGGGTTGATTATTCGCTCCAGAAGTTAGCCAAATTATATGTGGCAGAGATAGTAAGGTTGCATGGAGTGCCAGTGTCAATTATCTCGGATAGGGATCCCAGGTTCACGTCAAGGTTCTGGAAAGCATTGCATCAGGCATTAGGTACGAGATTGGATTTCAGCACGGCTTTTCATCCGCAGTCTGAAGGACAGTCTGAAAGGGTAATCCAAATTCTGGAGGATATGTTAAGGGGTTGCGTTCTGGATTTCAGCGGTAGTTGGGAGGAGTATCTACCATTGGCAGAGTTCGCTTATAACAACAGTTATCAAGCGAGTATTCAGATGGCACCATATGAGGCATTATATAGACGGAAATGTCGTAGTTCTACGTGTTGGACAGAACTGGGTGAACGGCAGATGTTGGGTTCGGAGTTGGTGGCAGAAACAGAGGATAAGGTTAAGGTGATTCGGGCTCGTCTAAAGGAAGCGTCGGACAGGCAGAAGTCTTACGCCGACCTTAAGCATAAGGATATAGAGTATGTAGTGGGTGACAAGGTCTTTCTGAAGGTATCACCATGGAAGAAAGTGTTGAGATTTGGGCGAAAGGGCAAGCTAAGCCCTAGGTTTATCGGGTCGTATACGGTGTTGAAGCGAGTGGGACCAATAGCTTATCAGCTCGAGTTACCAGCAGAGTTAAGTCAGATTCACGACGTATTTCATGTTTCAATGCTTAGGCGCTATCGATCAGATCCCTCACATGTTGTGCCAGTTGCGGAAATAGAGGTGAGCTCAGAATTATCTTTCGAGGAAGAACCGGTACGGATTTTGGATCAGGATGTCAAGGTTTTGCGTAGGAAGTCAATTCCCTTCGTGAAAGTATTATGGCGGAACCATGGTACGGAGGAGGCCACGTGGGAGCCAGAGGATGTGATGCGACAGCAATACTCTTAACTCTTCTGACCAGGTAATTTCGAGGCTAAAATTATTTTTAAGGGGGTAAAACTGTAACATCCTTAAATCGGGGTCTCTGCATTTTGTGTGTTTGCATGTGTTGATATGCCTGTTGTGCTAGTTTAGCATGTTTTGGGGTCTAGGCATGACTTCGGGTTAGGCCTGAGTCATGGCTAAAATTTTTGTTTTAATGCTTAGGAAGAGGGAGCTAAGGGAGTTAGAGGTTAAAAGATATTCTTGAGGTGTTGTGTCACAAAGAACTTAGTGGCAAAGTGGCTAAGGAGGCGCCACTAAGGTGCCAGGAAGGTGGCGCCACATGCAGGGAAGGAGAGCTCCGGTTCGAGCAGCAGAAATCCCACTTTCTGCTTATTCTTTTTCACGCCAGAGTCAAGGAAGAGGTGTGTTCAGGAGGGACTCTGTTGGATGTGTTTGGATGAAGTCAACTTATTTGAAATGGATAAAGATGAGAGAATTTAGGTGTTGGACTCATTCAAACTCGTTTGAATGAGTGGATGGGAGGAATTCAAGGAGGGATGAAGGGGCCGGCAAGTGTTTGAGTAGGAGTAGGTTGTGCTTTGCCGAATTTTTGGGTTGTGGGGTGAGTTTGGGAAGCAATCGTTTTGGTGCTTGAGAAGGGGGGTGCCGAATGTCTATAATGGTTTTAGGGAACATTCTGGCTAGTTGGGAGAGTCTCTTTCTCTTACGTTTAGAGTCATAAATTGAAACCCCTTATCTTCTCTTTTTGCTTTCTCTTTTCGGCAATAGAGGGCTTGGCCGAATCATCTTGGGTACTTCTTTGGTAAGCTGAAACTTGCTTCCACTTCCTTCTTCCATTTTGCTCAAAAGCCCGAAGGCTCTCTACTTCATCTTTTTCTTTCTTCCAATCTCCTGGTACCGAAATCTCTTTCTTTCTCCTTTGCCGAATCCATTCATTCCCATTCCATTTTCTTCCTCATGTCTTCTATCTTTCCATTGTTTTGAAAAGTCGAAAACCTTGTTGAGTTCTCTTCTCTTCTTCTTTAAAAGTGATTGGCCGAATACCTTAGCCTCATTTTCTTCTCTTCTCACGTGTTCTAATCTCTTTGAAGTGCCGAAAGCTATTCTTTCTTTTGGGTTATAGCCAAATCTCCTGGTAAGTATAACTTTTTATTCTTCTTTCTTGATTGATTTGGTTAATGCCGAAATCCCATTTCTCTTTGCTATTTCTTCAATCGTTGTAAATCGGGATCTTAACTCTTTTCTTGTTCTATCTTGGTGAAGTAGCCGAAATCCCTAAATAACAGTAGGGTGTGCCGAACTTCGGTGGTTGGAGGCCGAATCTGTCAGTAAGGTAAGGGGGTAAGTGTTTCACGATTTTGACATCTCCTGTTGTGATTAATATCGTAGGCTTTAATCTAATGAGGGGTTTAAGTCGATTGTAGGGAGGAGTGTAGTCGAATATAGTGGATCTTCGGGATTTGGTTGGAAACCAAATCGGCGTTAAGGTAAGTGCTACCTTTGTGTGACATATCCTTCGGGATTTTGTGAGTAAGCCGAATGGATATAATCTGAAAAGTGTGATGTTGGCCAATTGTAGGTAGGGTGAAGGCAAACGTTTCGGGATCTTCGGGTTCTATCGATTGGAAGTAGATCGTAGTTTCAGGATTTCGCTTAGATCTATAAGTAGTCAGGTGTGTAACGCTTACACACTTCATTAGTATTATATGTTTATTGTGTTTACTGTTAAAAGCCGAATAGCTGTTGAAATCGGTAATTTTGCCTTGTGGGCATGAGCGTGGACTCCGGGTAAGTCCCTTGTTATATGGATCTCGATATATGCTATCATGTCACTGTATTATGCTATGCCATGAATTATTTGCATGATCACATGTTATTATGTCACGATTGATATGGACATGATGATGGGATTGTTGAGAGGAGGGGGAAGAACGATTTGGACTGTCACCAGTGGTTTTGACCACATGGCGGGTTGGCCCCGCTTTGATACTATTATTTGTGACTAAGTCCCAGTGGTTTTGACCACCAGTGGTTTTGACCACACGAGGATATTGTGACTCGTCCCAGTGGTTTGGTACCACCGTGGGTTGGCCCCACATGTTGGTTACGGGATTGTCATTAGTGGTTTTGACCACACGGTGGGTTGGCCTCACCACATGATTTGTGACTACGGTCACCAGTGGTTTTGACCACACTTATATATATTTGTGACTTCGGTCATCAGTGGTTTTGACCACCAGTGGTTTTGACCACACGGGGTAGATACAGGAGTTTGGATGGTTAGGTAGGTTGCATGATTTGCATGTTTTACTCATGATTTGTGTAAGTGCAATTCTATCGGTTTGGGGATTTATACACTGAGTCTCGGTGACTCACCCCCTTCCCTTACATTTTACAGATGAGGCATAGATCGCGGATATGGAGTCGGAGAGGACTCGAGGTGGCCATGCATCTTAGTTTCGGGTTTTTTATCCTTAAATTACTATTTCAGTTTTTATTTTCTTTAAATTTGGTTTTGGACTTGTAATAAGGCCGCTAAGTATTATTTTGGGTTTTTTAACTGCTTGATTCTATATTAATTATTTAATGCATGTGATTAATAACTTGACTTGCTTAAGTAACCGGGATTAATTCGATGTTTTCAAAACTATACTCTACATCGGGGTTTTCAAACTTTACCATCAGGTAATAATATTCACAAGATGAAAACAAAGGTAACTTAGATGATTTTCAAATTTAAATTTTCAACGACTTCAAAAGCAAATAGTTTTAACTTGACATGCTCAACTTGCTCGAGATTTAATAGAAGTGTACGGTTTTCTAAAATTAGCAACAACAAACTGTTTTCTTCTCAAGCATGAGTTTTTTTCGAGTTCTAAAGCAACCAAAAATGATTTCAACATCACTCTACATGGGATTCTTCCGAACTCATGATTTCGATAGAAATAAACTGTCAAACTGATTTCTTCAAAACGTTTTCACTCTGTAGCATGCCGGATTCAGTCGTGGTGTGTTGACCGGGTTTGGGTGTTACATCAAGCATTATATAATACATGCCATAATTCATCTTCAAACCACATCTTCCATCAACCACAAAATCATGAAATATACCAAATTCATAGCTCATTCATAAATTCAATATCATTCAACTTCCCAAGCCAAATCACATGGCAAGGATTAAACATTTCAAAACAAACAATAACTACTAACCTATACATGCCAAATTTCAACTATATACATCTTTCCAAAAGTACCGAAATAAGTTGTCGATAGTGTGATAGAAATGCTGATGATCTCCGGATCCGAGCTAGCTTTGCTAAGACCGTAAAACAGAGAAACAAATCAAACAGTAAGCTTTCAAAAGCTTAGTAAGTTCGTAACATAATACATATTGCTCATTAATACCAATACATTATACGAAAAACAAACCATCACATAAATTAATTCACTATCACATAACCATCCAAACCTAATATGCTCAATTAACCTTCCATAAGCTCATTTATAATGTCATCAACCACATAGGTTCCTAACGTACCTTAGCCAACACTCAGTTATCGATTACATATGCTACTCGATACGCACTATTTCATTTCGATCAACTTTCGTAACTTCTTCGGTTCAATCGCACACTTAGTGCCCAATTCGTTAACCGAAGCTTAATTAACATCGCACACTTAGTGCATCTATATCAAACCGATCTTAAATCGGTTTTGCACACACAGTGCCCACCACAAAGACGAAGCTTATATTATTTCGCACACACAGTGCTAATCATCTTGGTCACATTTTCGAATACGCACACTTAGTGCCACATAACTCGAGCCCTTACATAGCATTCACAATTTAATAATATCATACCATTCATTTCATAACATTAAACATAGTTAAATACACGTATTTATGTCCGAACTTACCTCAGACGTCGGAATACCGAAACGATCGATTAATCGAGCACTTTGTCTTTGGCTCGATCTCGATCCGAACCTCTCCTTTCTTGGTCTATACACATTTAAATTCAATCCATTCAATCACCAATTCATTCAATTTAGTCCACACACACTTATTTAGGGAATTTTACAAAATAGCCCTCACATTTTCACGTTTTGACACTTTAGTCCCTAATTCATAAAATCATCAAATATACATAATTTGCTTGTACCCATGCCTAGCTGAAACCTCACTTTACTCATACAAACCCAAATATTTAATTTATTTCACATTTTAGTCATTCCATTTCTAATTTTCACAATTAAGCTCAAATTACTCAATTTCACTAAAACTTCCAAGACAAAATATGTTTATCATTCACATATCTTTCATAATTCACTATCAACTAACACATAACTCAAGCATTCATCAATGGCTCATCACAAAAACATCATCAATTCACAAAATTGAAACATGGGTTTTGTAGAGTACGAAGCAACGATTACAGAAACAAATAAATTATCAAAAACTGAGCTCAAAACATACCTTGATTAAGCTTAGCAATGGCCGAACATCCAAAAGCTTAAAAACCCTTGTTCCTTCTCTTATTTTCGATAAAAAGATGAATCGAATTGGCCATTCTAATGCTTTGTTTTATTATAAAATAACTTAATTATAAAACACCAGTTTTGCCCTTAATAAAATATTTATAAAATCATTTAAACATGGACATAGTTGTCCATCAACCACCCCACTTACTAATTAATGGATCAATTTCCTCATAAGGCCTCCTCATTTAAAAGTCATAACACATAGATACTTCAACAATCAGCACACAACTTTTACAATTTATGCGATTAAGTCCTTTTCGCAAATTAAACACACAATCGATAAAATTTTCATACAGACTAAATCGCATACTATAAACACAGAAAATAATATTAAAATATTATTTTGACCTTGGATTTGTGGTCTCGAAACCACTGTTCCGACTAGGGTCTAAACCGGGCTGTTGCATGGCACGACTTAGCACACGACCTGGCACACAGGCGTGTGAGGCCATTTCGAAAGGGAACACGGGCTGGCCACACGAGCGTGTGGTTTGCCGTGTGACCCAAGTCAGAGAGTCACAGGGCCAGACACGGGCTGGGACACGGCCATGTGATCCCATTTCAAATGTCCACACAACCTGTGACACGGGCGTGTTTTTGGCCGTGTCAGACACACGGTCGGGCCACACGGGCGTGTATACCCTGTATTTTGCAAAAATTTTCTAAGTGTTTGAAAAGTTTCCTAAGTTATCGGTTTAGTCCCGAACCACTCCTAATACATGTTTTGGGCCTCGTTGGCTCGTATTAGGGGACGATATGGATGTTTGTCAATGATTTATACTTGGAATGGAAAAAAAATGTTTGAAAAATGTATATTTATTTGTGTAATAAGTCTGGTAATACTCCTTAACCCTATTTCAGCGTTGAATACGAATGAAGGGTGTTACAAAAAGATATGATGCTTGATAGTTTTATGCACTAGGTTTATGAAACAATACAAACCCTAAAACATTTCTTTGTTCCCTTTTTTGAAGAAAAGCTTAAATAGAAAAAACAACGTACGAGCAATGAAAGAGTAAGAAACAATTTTATTTATAAAAAAATTACTTAAAATGTAAATGGGAACAATTTGGGTTTTTAGCAACAAGCCATTAGTGTGTCTTTATTTAGAAATGAACTTTAATTGTCTCATTTCATTTATTTTTAGACTAACGGTCCCCAAAGCTATTAACTGTAAGTATGGAGGCGTAAAAAAACCCCGTCATTGATATTGTTAAATTGGAGGGGACGTTTTTAGTAATCTTTCTCTTAACTATTCACTAAAAGTCCGTTATTTTTGTAGTAAATTAAATTGAACATTCCATATGCATCACACGAAGATTCAACCAACCAATTAAGCTAAAAAAATAACTCATAATATTATAAGCTGTATTTAATTATGTTTTCCCTGAAAATGTCTAAATAATTTTGGAAAAATGGAAAAATCTAATAAGGCTTGCCACACAAGTGAAAAGCACATTTTCCTAGACATATTTTAGAAAAAACACCTTTGACAAGGCAAACTCCCTTACGTAGTAGCACTCATCAAATTTTGGGTGCTGCTTTTGCAAATAAAAAATAAAATGCTCTCTGACTAATTATTATTATTTGAAAAAATTGATATACAGAAAGAAAACAACTTAAACTGGACCAAGCTGGATAGATTTCACTAATTGTATTTCTAAAAGCTTTTTGATTAGATAACTCAACTTCACCTAATCTATAACACCCCTAACCTGTATCCGTCGTCGAAATAGGGTTACGAGACATTACTAGACAAAACACAGTTCCGCATAGTCATTTATCATTTTATTATACACAAGGTTATATCAAATTCTATACAATATAACTTCTAAATCCAATAGCTATCATCCACTAAATCATATTAGTTAAATTCGCACATATGGAACACATAACCAGATAAAATTGATCATGCTTTATTACTTATAATAAATATACAAGCTATGCTTCAAAATTTCAACCATATTAATATCATTTATATAACCACATATCCGAATTAACTAGTGTGCAACAAAGCCATGTTACATGTACTTAATACATATATATGTTCAAACCACATGACTCTAATATTAATGGAATTTGTATACTTAAAACATATCCCAGCATATATGATTACATTTCATACATCAAATATATGTCAATATATCTATTTCATTAGTTGAATATCAAACATATCATTTCATAACTTCTGCACAAGCACATAATAAAACCATTCGAACCATATTACATTAATTATTATGCAATCACATATGCGACTTTAGTAACATTACAACATGGCTTAACAAACTATTGATGCATATATATATAGTACGCATTTTACCCTAAAAACAAAAGCTACATTTAACATTTGAACACAAATAACATTCCAATGTACACCTAATTTGCATATGTATTAGTATACCTAAACTTCATATTTCATCCTATTAACTAATCATCGATTCGGTCACACCATTATCAAGATTATATGCTTATCAAAATGAACCAAATATCGTAACCAAATTTACAACCACACATGTAAGCATACCTATATTAATATCAACATCAACTTGACACTTTTAACTATCCATTAAAACTAACCAAAACATACCTAAATCATAACCATCATTTACCATTTGAATTCGTAAAAAAACAATAACAATCATGAAACATATTCATTATTTACCATTTAGAAATTGAACCTATATAACCAATATACAATCAAATACATATCTATCATTTTACCTCACTATCAAGCAAAATTATACAATCATCCACCACCCAAATTATTCCACATTCCATACTTCCAAATGAGCTAACTATTAAGCCGATTCTACATCATACTTACCATTTCCCATTGCAGAATCATATAACCAAACATCACAAACACATATACCAAGAAACATACTTTCAAAATAAGTTTTAGTCATAGCCACATACACATAAGCTTTAACATTATAATCAAGCCATTTCGCATGGCTATTGTTCGTGTGTCAAAGTCTAAAAAATTTACATAAAGAATGATCTAGCCTAAAAAATATCTGTGACAACGACTTGAGGCAAGTGCACCTATCGAACAATAGTGTAGCTATGGCAAGACCGGATTGTCGAACCCAAAGGAACCAAAAGTACTAATACTAACTTTCTTTTTATTAATTAGCCTAAGAATTAAAGGAACTTGTTATCTAACCTAAAATTAACTAACTATTAAGCTAAAGACGCTAAAACAAAGAGAATGAATTGGGGAAATAATTGTGGGAAAAACCAACTCATTAAGACAATACCCGAGGAAGAACCCACCTAGACTTCACTTGTTATCTAACTTTGAACCAGACGATTTGTTCACTTGACTTGATCCGTAAGATTCCCTAATTTATATTAATACCTCTCTCAAGGCTACTAACGTCTAACCCTAGGTTGATTAATTGAAATGTCTTTCTAATTAAAACCCCTAGAATTGCATTAACTCGATCTATGGACTCCCATATTAGGTTTGACCCTAATCCGGCAGATTTTCGTCATCCTATCTCTAGGGTTGCGATCAACTCCGCTTAACTATGCTAGATCTACTCTTAGACAGGGTCTATTCCTCCTCTGGCTAAGCATATCAATACTTGAATCAATATCCTAAAATATTAAAACAAGAATTAAGAACACATAGTTAAGAACAAATCAAGTATTTATCATATAGTTCAGAAAACAATAACAAGATCCGTCCTAGGTTTCAGCCCTCTCAGGTATTTGAGGGTTTAGTTCATAATAAAAGAATACATCTCAGAAGAAAATATGAAACAAAACATAAGAAAAATCCTAAAACCCCCTGAAGGAAATTGAAGGTAAGATCCTCCGTCTTGAGTATGACACCGGCTTCTTGAGATAAATCAACTGGCTTTCTTCGAGTAAATCCCATAATTTTGGCCTCTCTCGCTCGGCTCCGTGGCCTAGCTGGACCCCCCTTTTAGGTCATACTTAGGTGGTTTATATAGGCTTTCGGAATGTCTTTCTTCGCCACTAACTATCCTAATCCGAGTGAAATTCAAATAGGTCATGGTAGGGACACGCCCGTGTAAGTCGAGGCTAGGCCGTGTTTGGGTCTGCTTAATGAGACACGACCATGTGGCTTGAGCTGTCGATTTTTTACTTTGGCCTATTTTCTCTGTTTTTGTCCCATTTCTCATTCTTTTCATCCTCCGGTGCTCTCCTAAGTATAAAATATGAAATTAAAAGATTAGGAGCACCAAATTCCACAATTCGAGGAATAAATTATCCAAAAGTATGCTAAATGTGAGATTAAAATATGTATATATTACTGTTTATCAAATACCCCCACACTTAAGCTTTTTCTTGTCCTCAAGCAAAATTCTCAACTTACAATTAAAATGAACTTCCTCAATTCATAATATTCATCAATAGTGTTTCATCATAATTCAAAGGTAATTCATACCTTGATAATTTAAGTAAAAGGGTCCTAAAGGTTCAAACAATCAAAGTCATTGTTTTTGTAGCACGAAAAATATAGGCGTTTCCCCTTACCTAAATAATTACCTCTGATTCAAAATTGACAAGAGTTGACATCCTCACTAAAGATTCACTCAAATCACTCAAAGTGTTTAAGGTTCAAAATTAAGCACTCAAAAGTCGAACATGAAAAATTAATCCCATAGGCTTGCATAAAAATCAAGTCTCCACCACTATAAAATGAAATGATACACAAATCAAAAGGTCTTTAAAAAGGGTTGTAATGGGGCTCGGGTTAAAGGTGTGGATAAAGGCTGAATTAGAAGGTTAGAATCGAGATTAAATTGACAATTTACCTAACTAGAAAAATGAACTAAACCTAAATAATTATATCAAATGAAAACTTGTAATACTAATAGTACGAGCTTCTTCCTCAAGATGTGGAGTTTAATTGCTTAAGCTCTAACAATATAGAATTAATAATGAATATACTTCATTTTTTTTAAGAACAAATCAAGTATTTACAAGAATAAGAAAGAACTTTACAACTGAAGTATAGAACATAGTTAGGCAATTGCTCAAAATTAAATCTCGACAAAAAGGAAATGAAGGAATGGTGATAACAAATACAAGATGGGTTTTGGGTTAATATTAGTGGGTGAGTCAATAAAAGGGTTGTTAAAACCAAACGGGTTCACTAGGGGTTAATTGTGGGGTAGGCTTTTAGTGGAGTAAGTGGGTTAAATCCTAAGTGCCTTTATCATCTCTGTATATCAAATCAATGATGTGGTCTTAACATGTATAATCGAAGCAAGTTCTAGAATAACAAATCAATGTTTGGCACACTCATAATCAAAAAAGTGAGCACGAAAGAACGTATGCTCTAAAAGGCTCAAAATCTCACAAAAATTATAGGGTTTTGGTATCAAATTTCAAACTTCAAGGTAATAATTAGATTCAGGTAGACAACATAAAAAAAATTTATTTTTTTGAAAATAGACTCATAATGCTTGATTCTCTAGTCTCCTAAAATTTAAATCATCACTGCACAATTATCAATGACTTAATCCGAAACATATCAGAGAAAATCATGGATCACAGGAAATTTCATTCTAGTAGTAATATGAGGAAATTACTTAAAGACAAGATATCATTTAGGGATTTGAGAATAATGTAGAAAGTTAGGAACTTTCTTGAAATAAATTTTACCCCCCACACTTAAGATGTATATTGCCCTCAATGTACAAAGATAGATAATAACAATATAGTGAGAACATCAAAAGATAGGGAGAAGTGGAACTTCCTGAATTTTAGATGGATTCCTTGAGTTGGCTGTGTGGAAACTTGATTCGGAGGTGAAAGATAAGTTGGAGGAGGCATCTTTGGTGATGGTATGGTGGCCGCCAACGAGCTCTGCGCTTGATGAAGAAATTAGGGAGCTCGTGAAGAATTAGCCAGGAAATAATAAGAATAATTCAAAATATACTAATTATAGATTTAAAGAAAAGAAAAATAGAAAGAAAGAAAATAGAAAGTAAAATAAAATTAAAAGAAAAGATTAATGGACTGAAAGGTCCTTATTGTTGGATGGTTCGCGAGGTGGGTGTGATTTCTAAGGCTTGGTATGGTGATTTCCTAACAGCCTTTAGAACCTAAATCAAAGAAAACAAAATGTAAGAGTAAAAATTAAAGATAAGAAAGATAAAGGGAAGGAAAATAAAGGAGAAGAGAAAAGAAAAAGAAAAGTTAAATGGACTCAAGGGTCCTTGTCCTGTCGAGTTAATGAAGCGGTCGGCATGAACTTATGTAGATCGGTCTCACAAAGGGAGACTGTGCTAAGATCCTTCCGTTTCTTCGACATAGGTATGGTTAGTTCTAGAGTTAGGGGGATGAAGAACAAATGAAAATGAAAATGGAGAGGGGGTGTAAAGAATATGGAGGAAGAAGGGGAATGGGGAGTAGGTAAGAAGGGGAAGTGGTGTTCTAAATAGTGGTTTCAAATTTAGTACATCCCTACGCCTGTGTACCTTTGGCGTGTTGCGTTACACGGTCATATCGCACGGTCGTGCTGTGCTACGTTCGTTTCTCCCACGCCTATGTGTAGGTCGCTATGCCCATGTTGGTAAAATAGTGTCGACCACGGCTGCATCGCAAGGCCGTGGCGTTCAGTAGAGGGTCGTTGCTTGAGGATATTTTTTCGCTCTATTTCGTACCATATCTGCCATGTCATTATAGAAATTTGTAGTATCCACACGGCCACGACCACGGCCGTGTGGTATGGAAATCTGCACTTTGGTTAGTTTATAGTTTGGTACTAAAAAGGAAAAATAAGAGTAAAAATAAAAATGTAAAAAAATTAATGGGGTTAGTGCTCGAGTTGTCTCCCGAGAAGCGCTCGTTTATAGTCTTGAGCTAGACTTACCTCTCATTCGCATAATCAGGGTGGTTTGAAGAGTTGAACATTCTCTCTCATGCTATTTGTTCTACTATCATGGTAAAGTTTGAGTCGAGTAGTGTTTACCTTAAAAGTGCCAAATTCAGAGTGAGTTACCTCGATCGTTTCGTATGGGAAGACATTGCGTACCTCAAGAGGGATTTTTGGGTCTGATGTAGGGATTCGAGGGTCTCCCTTACTCAACAATACCTGATCTCCTATTTTTAAATGATTTGTCATTCCTATAAGCTCATCTGGGGGTTCCCTTGGTTTTGCTTCGTGTAATTGTGATTTCTCCTTGGAAAGTGTCTTCCACTCGTCTAGTTCATCAATATGAAGCCTTCGGTCCTCATGAATTACTTCTCTATTAGCACGATGTTTAGAATCAGGTTCAGTTTTGTAGCTTCGTGGTGTTTCCTATGAAGAAGGTTGAACAAATTGGTTATCAATTGAATTTACTTTCTCACATTTATCACTCGATGTCCTAGCCGAGTCAAGAGCATGAAGAGTGATTGTCTCGTCAGCTACACAAAGTATGAGTTCACCTGTGTCGACATCAATTTTAGTCCTAGCAGTTGCTAAAAAGGGTCTTCCTAAAATTTAAGGAATATTATTGTCCTCATCCATATCTAAAATGACAAAGTCTACTGGAAATACGAATTTATCAATTTTTTACGAGAACATCTTCGATTATACCCCTAGGAATTCTAATAGTTTTATCAGCTAATTGAATGCTCATCCTAGTTTGTTTGGGTTTCCTTAGACCTAGTTGTTTAACCATTTTATAATGTATAACATTTATGCTTGCCCCTAAATCAGCTAAAGCATTATCAACAGATAAACTACAAATTAAGCATGGAATTGTAAAACTCCCTGGATTTTTTAATTTTCGTGGTAGTCTATTTTGCAGCATTGCTGAGCACACTACGTTTAGTTCTACATGCGACTCCTCGTGTAACTTCCGCTTGTTTGTTAGAAGCTCTTTTAAAAATTTCCTTAAATCTAGCATCTGCGAAAGAGCTTCAAGAAACGGTAAGTTAATATGTAATTTCTTTAAAAGTTTAAGAAATTTACCGAATTGTTCATCTGTGTTGTCATTCTTCATCACATTGGGGTATGGTATACGAGGTTGGTACTCTTTAATTACCAGTTTTGGCTTATCGTGACTTACCTCGACCTTACCTTCTTCTACCACATTCTCTTGGCTTACTTTGGGTTCATCTAACCCTACACTACCCTGAGTTGTTATGGCTTGAAGTTGCTCCTTTGGGTTAGTTTTAGTGTTGCTTGGCAAACTACCTTGTGGTCGTTCTGAGATGATCTTGGCAAGTTGCCCTAATTGGTTCTCGATCCCTTGAATCGATGCTTGTTGATTTTTAAATGTTGTCTCAGTGTTTTGGAAACGAGTTTCTGACACCGCGATGAATTTTTTCAGCATCTCTTCAAGGTTCGGCTTCTTTTCTTGTGGGTAGGGCTGTTGTTGAAAGTTTAGAGGGGCTGTTGTCTCTGATTTCCTTGACCACCCCATGAAAAATTGGGGTAGTTCCTCCAACCTGGATTATAAGTATTACTATAAGGGTTATTTTGAGATCTAAAATTGTTACCCATATAGTTCATTTGTTCGCTTTCCATGCCATTTCCGTAGGGTGGGTACTTAGAATTCGCCACACGTCCACTTGTTTGGCACTGCATTACCGAATGTACCTACGAAGAACACAAACCATCAATCTTTTTATTTAACATCTCCACCTGATTTGATAGCATGGTTACTCGTCGAGGTTGAAAACACTGGCCGTTTTCGTTGGCCTTGTCCTTGTGACTTGCCACTGATAGTTATTCAGTGACATCTCTTCAATGAATTCGTAGGCAGCCTCAGGTGTTTTGTTATTCAGGGTTCCGCTGGCGGCTGAATCAATCAATTGTCTCGTTGAAGGGTTCACACTATTGTAAAAAGTTTGGACTTGTAGCCACAAGGGTAATCCATGGTGTGGACACCTTCTCAATAGATCTTTGTATCTCTTCCATGCATCGTAAAGTGTCTCTAAATCCATCTGCACAAAAGAAGAGATATCATTCCTCAACTTAGCTATTTTTGCCGACGGAAAATATTACAACAAAAATTTTTCGGTCATTTGTTCCCATGTAGTGATTGATCATCATGGAATAGAATTCAACCACTGTTTAGCTTTATTCCTCAAAGAAAATAGAAACAACGAAGAAGTATGACATCATCAGAAACACCATTTATTTTGAAAGTATCGCAAAATTCTAGGAAATGCCAAGTGATTATTTGGATCTTCGTCCTGCAAACCATCAAACTGAACAAACTGCTATACCATCTGAATTGTGTTAGGTTTCAGTTCAAAATTATTTGCAGCAATAGCAGGTCTAACAATACTTGACTCAGTTCCTGTTAAATTAGATTTAGCATAATCATACATAGTTTGAGGAGCATGGTTTTTGGCCACCTCTAGAGGTAGCAGATTATTCTCAGCCATCTCTTTGGTGATATTAATTTCGTATTCTTGCTCTTCTTGTGTGTATTGTAGGCCTTTCCTAATTTCTCGTCGGGTTCTGCGAACTGTGCTTTCAATTTCACTATCATAAATTAGGGGTCCTGTCGATTTTGAGCCTAGGCCGTGTCGATTTTGTACTTTGGCCCATTTTCTCCATTTTTGGCCCATTTCTCGTTCTTTTCATCCTCCGGTGCTCTCCTAAGTATAAAACATGAAATTAAAGGATTAGGAGCACCAAATTCCACAATCCAGGGAATAAATCATCCAAAAGTATGCTAAATGTAGGATTAAAATATGTATATATTATCGTTTATCAGCTATCTATATACAAATTTCAAAACCAAACATATAAAAACCAGCCTATACATGACATATGTTCATAGTTTCAAACTTCAAAAGTACCGAGTGATAGTCGATAGAGTGATGATGATTCTTGACGATCGCCGAGCTTGGAGCTAGCTTTCAAAATCTATAAAACAACGGATAAACACATAAAGTAAGCTTGGAAAGCTTTGTAATCCATAAGCAAATCAATCAATATAAGATTATTAACAACTCAATTCAAATAGGCCGAATACAAACAATTTCAAACATATATACATTCACTTTTCTCATATAATTCAATTTACTACATTAGCATTATTACTTACCTTTTTTTTTCAAAATTCATATAACTTATCACATACCTGAATCGTTTAACATGAACACACATTTAGTCTAGCCATGCCTTTGCCTGTTAAACCAATCGGAATGGTTAAGGATACACGAAAATCATATAAGCTCATATAATGCCATATCCCGGATATGGTCTTACATGCTATCATATCTTGATGCCACTGTCCCAGACAGGGTCTTACACATTTTCTCATTTCAATGCCAATGTCCTAGATATGGTCTTATCACACATCGGAAGTCCTAATGTCATGACATACGTACCCTACACTATTCCTATGGTTCGTACGGGGCTTTTAGACGTCGTAATTTAATTGATTCAAGCTCGACACAAGTCATTCCAGGCTTATATCAATTCGGCAATACATGTATATAATTATACAATTCAATTTGATATTATAAAACGTATTCACATGAATTTTAAACACATTTATTTACTTATGAACCTACTCGTACAGAAACGAACGGATGGAATTGACTACACGACTGCTTTCGACTTCCCCCTATCTAATTCCGTTTTCTTTTGTTCTTGATCTATATAAATTCAAATTTGGTTATTTAATAACACATTTCATTCAATTCAGTCCACAAACACATAATTAGGGCATTTTATACTTTAGCCCCTAAAATTTACATTTTTGACATTTTAGTCCTTATTTCATAAAATCACAAAATACACAAAATTTCATATTTCCCATGCTTGGTTGAATATTCATATAGTTCATATAAGCCCATATATTTCATTTATTTCATATTTTAACCCTTCAATTTCTCATTTTCACAAATTAGCCCATACTAAGCAAATTCATCAAAAATCACAATACAAAACATATAAACCCAACATATATCTTTCATTTTTCACCAACTATCAACACAAAACTCATGGATTCATCCATGGCATATCTCAAGATCACTAAAAATTTAAAAAATTATGACATGGGCTAGCTAGAGTTCAAAGCAACAATCTCAAAAACATAAAAATTATCAAAAACCTAATAAAAAACATACCTCAATCAAAACCTTCAAAGGTTGAATGTACAAAAGCTTTAAAACCCCTTTTTCTTTTTCTTTTTTTATTTCGGTGAAAGAAAAATGAACTAAACACTAAATTCATGTTTTTTTTATTTAATACATATTAATAAACCATTTACTATTTTAACCTTAATGAAATAACTTTAATAATTAACTAACCATGTCCATAAAAGTCCACTCATAATTTCAGTGGTATAATATCAACATAAGGACCCCAAATTATAAAAGCCGTAGCAATATAGCACTTTAACAAACAGCAAGTCACTTTTGCATTATACGCAATTAAGTCCTTTTAGCAATTTGAGCACACAAACGATAAAATTTTCACATGAAACTTTCACCCATATTAATTCACATACTGTAAACACCAAAAATAATATTAAAATAATTTTACGACTTCAGATTTATGGTTCTGAAACCACTGTTCTGATTTAGCTAAAACCGGGATGTTATATGACCTTTATCAGTGTTAAAAACTTTTGTTTATAAACCAATAAATCTTAGCATACCCTCAATTGGAAGTTTTGGTGTAGAAAGATGTGGATGCGAACATGCTTAAATGCATTTTTTTTATTAAAGTGTTTGGGAAGGTATACGTAGTAGTAGGACTTGCAGAATAAAATTAAACATAATTAGAAGTAAAAACATAAATTGTAAGATTTATCAACAATTTCTATAAGGGGGAATATTTGATGCACTACAAATGTATTAGTTTCATACACTGTTAATGAATAATAATATGATACCTGTAACACCCCAAAATAGGGCATGGGAGTTTTTGAGGTATTTTAGGAATTTTAGCCTTCAAGTGTTCGAAATTTTGTGACATGATGTTTTCAATTATGGTTTTTAGAAAATTAAATCAATTTCTGAAAATGAGTTTTAAATAGCTTTAATTTTGAAAATAGGACTGATTTGCAAAAGAGTCAAAATTAAGAGTTTTTATGAAGCAATTTGAGCAAATGTCCAAAATCAACCTAAAAACCCCGTTGTCCAAATAATTTTCACGTCAACTTCTCCTCCCAATATTGGTGTTGTCCCTTTGTTTTCCCTTTTACTCTCCCAATCAATTTTTACTTTTAATTCCTAATCCTCTTTTATTTCTATCACCCTTGAACCTTAAAACCTCCATTTAAACCAATAAAATCACCCAAAAACTTCATCATCTACATTTTCTTCTCCAAATGTGGGTTTTTCTAGATTTGTGTCAAAGTTTATTTTTCTTCCATCAAAGGTAATCATTCGACTTTCTATGAGTTTTAAATGATATCTAGTCCCTTAAACTAAATTTGTAGCCATTGAAATGCATGTTTTAAATAAAAGCCAAAAATCGGGTATTTGATGGTGAATTTCGAGTTTATGGATAAAAATATGGTTTCAAAGTATTTTTCAATTAATTTTAACATGATTAGAAGGTTTCTAAACTTAATTTGAAGTTTCATTAAAGATTTCTTGAGTTTTAATGAATTTTTAGAAAATAGCCATAAAACATGTCGAAAAAGTCGATACTATGAATTGAGTATTTTATTGTAGTTTAAAGGTTGGGAATTAGCCGTAAGTGAATTATAAGATGAGTGAAATTGGTTTTACACGAAAAGATTTATTAGGGATCGAGATATTCAAATTTAAAGTTTGCTATGTTATAAGTTTCGGTTACATGAGAACTAATTTAGGCTTCTGTTTTGTATGGTTGTAACGAGTCCTTAACTAATTTTTCGATTTATTGGTGTGTTAATTTGTTGTGTTGAGGTTTCAGATTCGATAGAACCTTCTACGAGTATAGATAAAGGCAAGGAAAAGCTAGTTTGAGCTTTCGGCTTTTCGGCGAAAGCGTAATTTGTGAGTGTTTGGAATAATTGCTTGTGGACATGATTCAATATGTTATTTGGGAATTTGGTAGTAGCCTAAACCCCTGCTCTAAATTCTGAGTGTAAGCTTCCTCATACCTATGTTTATCTTGTGAATTATGTACTTATGTGAATGTGAATAAGTGAACTGGAATGAGATACTATAGCATGTGATATGTGGATATGAAAACTATTGTGAAAGTGCAAATATGTACATGTTATGTATATTTTAAATGTTAGTGATAGTGTTTTGCTAATGATGCAAATATATAGTGATAGTGCACGGATAGCCGGTAAGTGATACGTGTTTGTTTCAGATATTTTGGCCTTGTGATCTTAAAACTGTTGGATATAGTTGACATGCCATAGGATTGTGAATACTCACCTATTTGTACAGTGATTTTGGGCATTGAGGCCGGGGGAACGGGCCATGTAAGGGGAAATAAGGAGAGTGTTGGCTTTACGCTTCACTTTTGGGACATGTTTGACTCTATGAGTCTATGTTTTGTGTGTTGGAGATCAATGTATCCGATAAGTAATGATGGAGCTCACTTTTATGTTTTATAGCTCAAGTTCCAAATCATTTTAAAATGTATATATGTGAAATGTGATGTATGCTATGTGTAACATCCCATACCCGAGTCCGGGGCTGGGACTGGATACGAGACATTACTATACTTGAAATTTCTTAAACATATACTTACAAGCTATAAAATTTCATTCCGAATTAAAAACTTCTCTTTCTTAGTCAAACATACATTTCATAGGCCTACGAAGCTTTAAACTTATGTCTGGAGTCTTTCAAAACTCAACCGGGAAACTTTTCCTCACAACAGGGGTCACACGCCCGTGTGACTTGGGACACGCCCGTATACCCCTAAGACATGCCCGTGTCTTTCACCAGTAGTCGACACTGACTAATTACACACGGCCTTGACATGCCCATGGCCATAGACCGTGTGCCATACCTTGACATACTAACTTATTCACACGGCTTGGAGCACACACCCATGTGCTAATCGTGTGTCACACACGGCCTATACAAACTGCCGTAGTGTTAGCCCGTGGTCTATTCTGACTTAAGACACTAACATGCAGGGAACACACGGCCTAGACACACACCCGTGTGTCTATCCGTGTGGGTACTTAGAGGCTATTTACCAAGCCAATTGCCATACTGAAATCAAGATAAATCTCAAGCCAAATTCAACAATTCAAGTACTTCGTCTAACATTAACAAAGATGCATACTTCATTGATATAAATATACATACATACTTAGTCAAACTTGGCCAATCTCTTTAGCCATACACAAAAGAATAAAATACTTGATAGCCCATACTTTGGCCCTTCTTAAGGCATATTCCAAAATGAAATGCTTCCTATACATGCCATACTTAATATAAACAACTTGGCTGTACCAAAATAGCGATTAATAGTATGCTTCGAGCTCCGACGTTAATGATCCATATGTTAGCTTGGCGGGACTACATGGAAAGAAAGAATTAAAGACGTAAGCGTTTAGCTTAGTAAGTTTGCAAGTAATGATTGTAGCAACCTAATTGCTTAACATAAATTATACATCATAATCAAAGACATTACTGAAATCATATGCTTGAGCTCACTTACTCTTAATGATTCTTACATATCTCATGGTACTTACTAGTCTTATACTTGTAAGGTAAAAAAGGTACCTGTCTCACTTAATCACATAGAATAGCATACTTTGCTATGATAATCATAATCTCTAATTCATCATTCATAACATGAATAATACTCATAATCAACTTGATAATAGCTTTGCTTACTTAAATTTCTTACTATCTCATTTAAGCTTTACTCATTTGCCCGATGAATTTCTATGAATAACCGAGGATACTGAATCTCGTCTCACCTATAACTCGATGCCAAAGCCATATCCTAGTTATGGTTTACATGGGATCTCTCAACTTGGTATCGATGCCATGTCTTGACATAGACTTACACGAAGTCTTCCTTGTGTGTTCCCTTGGAAACTTACCATTGCCATGTCTTGACATGGTCTTACTTGGTATCTTTTACTCATGAACTGGTCAATGCCAAGCCTTGGCTTGAACTTACATGAAATCTTCCTTGTTACTCACCAATGCCATGCCTTGCCTTGGACTTACATGTGATCTCTATCTCATGATAGCTTTTCAATGCCAAAATTTGTCTTGGACTTACATGACATCTTTGCTTGGAGACTCACCAATGCCATGCCTTGGCTTGGACTTACATGAGCCTTTATCTCATAATAACTCTTCAATGCCAAGACTTGTCTTGGTCGTACATGACATCTTTGCTTGGAGACTCACCAATGCCATGCCTTGGCTTAGACTTACATGGGTCTTTATCTCATAATAACTCTTCAATTCCAAGACTTGTCTTGGTCTTACATGATAACTTGCTTGATCTCCGATGCCATACCTTGGCTTGGTCTTATACGGACTTTCTTGTCTCATGTGATAGATCGAGTATCCTAAGTAATTCAACTTCAATCGGGACTTTCTTATGCTTAATCTCATTGATTTCTTTGTTTAAAATAGCATTAAACAATCTCATGGAATTAAGATATATTCAACATCATACTAAGCAATTCAACGATATTAATCACAAAGCTTAGAAATCATACAAACTTACCTCAATATACAAAATGTACGTAGATACGCAATTTAGTCCTCGACTTTGTTCTTGCCTCGGTTTCGATCTGGGCTTCGTTTTTCTTGATCTATAATAATAATGTAACTCATTTAATACTCACATTGACTAAATTGACTCTTAACTCATACTTTGGCAAAATTATCATTTTGCCCTTAAATTTTCTCATAATTACACTTTTACCCCTATGCTCGTAAAGTGATTTCATTCAACTTTCTTAAACTTCATACTTAGCTGATTCATTTTCTCTACTATAACAATCATCAATTCTCACTATTTCTATTATGAATGACCAATTTCATAACTATTACAAATTAGTCCATACTAACATTTTTCATGAAATTCACTTAGGAAAATATGTTTATCTAATATCAAACTCTCATAGTCTTCCATAAAAAATTATTTTACAAACATGTCATACATGGGTATTTTTATGGACATGAATTATAGCTCAATATATAGCTACAAATAGCTAATTCAAGATACGAAAACTCCAAAAATACGAAGAATATTAAAAACGGGGCTAAGATGCACTTACTAGAAAGCTTCAAAAATTGAAGAACCCTAGCTATGGAATCTCTCAAATTTTCGGCACTTGGGGAAGAAGATGAATAAGATTTTTATCATCTTTTTCCCCTTTTAATCATTTAATTGGTAAATGACCAAAAGGCCCTTCTTATTAAACTTTCACAAATTTCTAACTCATGTCCATTTTTGTCCAAAAATTATAATTTGGGAAAATTGCTATTTAATGACTTCTAATTTATAATCCAAAGCTATTTCATACAAAAAGCTTCTAGAATCTCATATTTTGCAACTTTTGCAATTTAGTCCTAATGGACCCTTTAATGCCACTTTCATAAAATCTCTACATAAAACTTCCATAATATCATGCAAACATCTCAAATACCTTAAAAACTCATTTTACTAACTCCAATTTGTGGTCTCACACCCCTATTCCGACTAGGCCCTAAATCGGGCTGTTACAACTCTCCCCCTTAAGGATTTTTGTCCTCAAAAATCTTACCAGCTAAGAGGTTTGGGTACTGGTTTCTCATGCTCTCTTCTGATTCCCATGTAGCTTCCTCTATCCCATGTCTTTGCCATTAAACTTTAACAAGGGAGATAGTTTTATTTCCTAACTGTTTGACTTCTCGAGCTAAAATTTTAACTGGTCCTTCACCATAAGTCATGTCGGGTTGAATCTCGACCTCTGACGGTGTAATCACATGCGAAGGGTCTGATCGATAGCGTTGCAACATGGACACGCAAAACATATCACGTATCTTTTATAACTCAGACGGAAAAGCCAATCGATAGGCTACCAGCCCAACTTTCTCAGTAATCTCATATGGTCCAATAAAACGTGGACTCAACTTGCCTTTCCGGCCAAATCTAAAAAGCTTTCTCCATGGTGATACTTTCAAGAAAACTTTACCCCTGACTTGATACTTTATCTCTTTTCTCTTTAAATTCGAGTAGGATTTTTGTCTGTCAGAAGCAACCTTTAAACTTTCTCGAATTACTTTCACCTTCCGTTCAGTCTCTCTAACCAAATCAACCCCGTGAATCTGGTTTTCCTTGAGTTCAGTCCAATATAGAGGCGTTCGACACTTACGCCCATATAAAGCCTCATAAGGTGCCATCTTTAAGCTTGAATGAAAACTATTATTGTAGGCAAACTCTACCAATGGGAGAAACTTTTCCCAACTGCCTTGGAATTCGAGAATACAACATCTGAGCATATCCTCGAGTACTTGAATTAACCTCTCCGACTGACTATAGTTTGAGGATGAAAAGCTGTGCTGAAACTCAATTTTGTACCCAAGGCCTCTTGTAACTTCTTCCAAAATCTGGATGTGAATCTCAGATCTCTATCCGATATGATTGACAATGGAACTCCGTGAAGCCTCACTATTTCTGAAACGTACAAGTTTGCCAACTTGTCTAATGAATAGTCAACTTGTATAGGTATAAAATAGGCTGATTTTGTGAGTCTATCAACCACAACCCATACAGCATCTTTCTTGCTCAGAGACAACGGTAATCCCGTTACAAAATCTATAGTGATACGATCCCATTTCCACTTGGGAACCAAAATTGGTTGGAACAAACCCGAAGGTACTTGGTGTTCAGCCTTTACTTGTTGACAAATCAAGCATCTTGAAACGAACTCTGAAATATCTTTCTTCATTCTTGGCCACCAATACCATTTCTTCAAATCATTAGACATCTTGGTACTACCCGAATGTACAAATAAACATCCGTTATGTGCCTCATGCAAAATTCTCTGAATAAGCTCTTGCTTTCTCGGTACACAAACTCTATCTTTGAACATCAAACTTCCATTGGAACTAATCTGGAAATCAGACTCAACATCTGTCTCGCACTTATTTCTCTTGGCTTGCAATTCACTATCTTCTTTTTGAGCTTCAATGATCTCTTGGAGGAACATTGGTCTAGCTTTCAACTCAGCTAGAATAGAACCATCGTCGGATAAAGTCATCCAAAAATTCATTGCCCTTAATGCAAATAGGGACTTTCTGGTCAAAGCATCAGCGACCATATTCTCCTTTCCAAGATGGTAGTCAATGACCAACTCATAGTCTTTTATCAATTCTAACCATCTCTACTGTCTTAGGTTCAACTCTTTTTGCGTCATGAAGTACTTCAAACTTTTGTGATTAGTGAAAATCCCATATCTTTCACCATATAAATGGTGTCTCCAAATCTTCAAGGCGAAGACTATGGCAACCAACTCTAAGTCATGCGTCAGATAATTTTTCTCATTAGGCTTTAACTGTCTGGAGGCATAAGCAATAACCTTGCCTTCTTGTATAAGTACACAGCCTAATCCATTTAACGATACATCGCTGTAAATCACAAATTCTTTCCTCGTCTCGAGTTGTACTAAAACCGGAGCTTCTGTCAACAATGCTTTCAGTTTCGAGATGGCATCTTTCTGTCCACTCAAACTTCACATTTTTCTGTAGCAATTTCGTCATCGGAGTTGCAATCATGGAAAACCCCTTGACGAATCGCCTATAATATCCGGCTAGGCCTAGAAAACTTCTAATCTCAGAGATATTCCTCGGTGGTTTCCAGTCCATTATAGCCAAAATCTTACTTGGGTCCACTCGAACTCCATCACCCGAGACAATATGTCCCAGAAATCCTACTTCCTTGAGCCAAAATTCACTTTTACTGAACTTGGCATACAACTGATTTTCTCGTAGAATCTGTAAAACTATCCGTAGGTGCTCAGCATGCTCAATCTCATCTTGAAAATAAATCAATATGTCGCCACTAAAAATGACTACAAACTTGTCAAGGTATGGCCTAAAAATTCGGTTCATTAGGTCCATGAATACCACAGGAGCATTGGTCAACCCAAAGGGCATAACTAAAAATTCATAATGCCCATACCTCGTTCGAAAAGTGGTCTTCGACACATCTGAGTCTCTTACTCTCAACTGGTAGTACCCCGATCTCAAGTCTATTTTAGAGAACACACTGGCTCCCTTCAATTGATCGAACAAATCATCGATTCTAGGCAATGGGTACTTGTTCTTCACCGTCACTTTATTAAGCTGACCGTAGTCTATGCACAATCTCATGGTGCCATCTTTCTTTTTCACAAATAAAATGGGAGCACCCCATGAAGAACAACTTGATCTTGCAAAGCCTTTATCTGTTAACTCTTGCAACTGTGACTTCAATTCTCTTAACTCCATTAGAGCCATTCTATAAGGAGTAATAGATATTGTTACAGTACCGGGAGCTAGCTTAATGCTGAACTCAACCTCTCTAATTGGTGGCAGTCCTTGTAATTCCTCGGGTAAAACATCCAAATATTCACATATTATCAGTACTGACTCAATCTTTAACTTTGTTTCTCTATTATTCAACACCAAGGCCAGATACGCCTTATACCCTTTTCTTATGTATCTCTGTGCCGTCATATGAGAAACCATTATCGACGATCTATCTTGTTCATCTGATTCTACATGGAGAATGTCCTCATTCTCACATCTCATCTCAATGTACTTCTTCCCACAATTCACTATTACATCATGGGTGGTCAACCAGTCCATACCAAGAATGAGGTCAAACTCATCAAATGGTAACAACATAAGCTTTGCTTTAAAACAATGACCTCTAATCATCAAGGGACAGTCTTTACATACTTCATTAACTAAAACACTCTTACCTAAAGGATTAGACACCTTAACACAAATTCTGTAGACTCTATAGGCATACTCATACCGGATACTAGTTTCATACAAATGTAAGAGTGTGTGGATCCGGGATCTATTAAAGCAATAACTTTAATATCATGAAGAGAAAAGGTACCCGTAATGACATCAGGAGAAGATGCCTCTTCGCGAGCGCGAATGGCATAAGTCCTCACAGGCGCCCTACCCTCGGGTCTCGCGGCCTGCTCTCTAGGGTTACCTCTACCACTTGCCCCACTTCCCGAGTTCCTCTTCAGTCTTCCTCTGACCATACTCTCGAACCTCGAGTTCTGAGTTCTCTCTTCTTTCATCGTCTATGGACAGTCTTTTATAAAATGGTCTTGAGAACCATATCTGAAACATACATTTTCATGCACTCGACATTCACCGGGATGACGTCTGCCACACTGTGGGTATTCAGGTCTATTCGATTAAATGTTCCCCATATTAGCGACTGAAGTAGTTTGTGCTTTATTTCCTGAATACTACTTACTCTTGTCCTTCCTTGAAAACCCAGTGGAAGTAGCCGATCAAGTGGAGAAATCTCTTGACTTCTTGGAAGAGGTTTGGAAGGAATTATTCCACTGTCTCTTTCTCGAGTGACGAGACTCCATTTAAGATTTTCTCTTCTCTTTTACTAGCTCTTCGGCTTTACAAGCCCACTCTACTAGCACAACAAATTCTTTTAATTCTAGGAAAGCAACAAACAAGTTGATGTCCTCATTTAGTCCATCTTCGAATCTTTTGCTCATGATGGCCTCAGTGGATACACATTCTCGAGCATATTTACTGAGTCGTACAAACTCGCGCTCATAATCAGTCACAGACATCTTGCCTTGCTTCAGTTCTAGGAATTCCTTTCTTTTCTAGTCCACAAACCTTTGACTGGTATACTTTTTCTTGAACTCTTCTTGGAAGAAGTCCCAAGTAATCTTCTCTCTTGGTACTACCGATACCAAGGTGTTCCACCATTGATAAGTAGAATCTTTTACAAGAGAGACTACACACTTCATCCACTCCTCGGGTGTGCACGACAGCTTATTAAATACCCTGATGGTATTTTCTAACCAGAACTCAGCCTTTTCCAGATCATCATCCTTTCTAACCCGTAATTATTCTGCCTCATGTTTCCTGATCCTAACAACCAGAGGTTTAGCACCTCTTACCACTTCTACTACTTGAGGGGCTACTGGGATAGGCTGAGGAATAGGCGGTGGAGAGCGTTGTGCATTCGGGTTCGTACGAACAAACTCCGTATACCATGTGTTCATCATATGGAGGAAGGCCTCTCTAGCCTCTTCTCCTCCTCCTTGACTCACCGTAGTGGGTCTATTTTCATTCTAGTTTGGCACCGTCCCTCAGCGGGAGACGGCGCGTTACTTTCTATCTCATCTGCTACAGCTCTTTCGGGATCCATTTACTATATCTATAAACATAATTTAAGTAGTCAGGAGTCGTCACACTATCATTATAAAAACATTCTTACGTATGGCATGTATAGCTAAACTCATGCTTATGCTACGTTAGTCCTAGGACAGACTAAACCGTAATTCTGATACCACTAAATGTAACATCCCATACCCGAGTCTGGGGCTGGGACTGGATACGAGACATTACTATACTTAAACTTCCTTAAACATATACTTACGGGCTATAAAATTTCGTTCTGAATTAAAAACTTCTCTTTCTTAGTCAAACATACATTTCATGGGCCTACGAAGCTTTAAACTTACGTCCGGAATCTTTCGAAACTCAAACGGGAAACTTTTCCTCACAACAGGGGTCACACGCCCGTGTGACTTGGGACGCGCCCGTGTACCCCTAAGACATGCCTGTGTCTTTCACCCGTGGTCGACACTGACTAATTACACACGGGCTTGACACGCCCATGGCCATACACCGTCGGCCATACCTAGACATACTAACTTATTCACACGGCTTGGAGCACACGCCCATGTGCTAATCGTGTGTCACACACGGCCTATACAAACGACCGTGGTGTTAGCCCATGCTCTATTCTGACTTAAGACACTAACATGCAAGGAACACATGGCCTAGACACACGCCAGTGTGTCTATCTGTGTGGGCACTTAGAGGCTATTTACCAAGCCAATTACCACCCTGAAATCAAGATCAATCTCAAGCCAAATTCAACAATTCAAATACTTCGTCTAACATTAACAAAGACGCATACTTCATTGATATTAATATATATACATAGTCAAACTTGTCCAATCTTTTTAGCCATATACAAAAGAATAATAAACTTGATAGCCCATACTTTGGCCCTTCTTAAGACATATTCCAAAATGAAAAGCTTCCTATACATGCCATACTTAATATAAACAACTTGGCTACACCAAAATAATGATTGATAGTGTGCTTTAAACTCCAACGTCAATGATCCATATGTTAGCTTGGCAGGACTACATGGAAAGAAAGAATTAAAGACATAAGCGTTTAGCTTAGTAAATTTGCATGTAATAATTGTAGCAACGTAATTGCTTAACATAAATTATACATTATAATCAAAGACATTACCGAACGCATATGCTTGAGCTCACTTACTCTTAATAATTCTTACATATCTCATAGTACTTACTAGTCTCATGCCTGTAAGGTAAACAAGGTACCTGTATCACTTAATCACATAGAATAGCATACTTTGCTATGATAATCATAATCTCTAATTCATCATTCATAACATGAATAATATTCATAATCAACTTGATAATAGCTTTGCTTACTTAACTTTCTTATTATCTCATTTCAGCTTTACTCGTTTGCCCGATGAATTTCTATGAATAGCCGAGGATACTGAATCTCAACTCACCTATAACTCGATGCCAAAGCCATATCCTAGATATGGTCTTACATGGGATCTCTTAACTTGGTATTGATGCCATGTCTTGACATGGACTTACACGAAGTCTTTCTTGTGTGTTCCCTTAGGAACTTACCATTGCCATGTCTTGACATGGTCTTACTTGGTATCTTTTACTCATGAACTGGTCAATGCCGAGCCTTGGTTTGGACTTACATGAAATCATCCTTGTTACTCACCAATGCCATGCCTTGGCTTGGACTTACATCGGATCTTTATCTCATGATAGCTTTTCAATGCCAAGATTTGTCTTGGACTTACATGACATCTTTGCTTGGAGACTCACCAATGCCATGCCTTGGCTTGGACTTACATGGGTCTTCATCTCATAATAACTCTTCAATGCCAACACTTGTCTTAGACTTACATGACATCTTTGCTTTGAGACTCACCAATGCCAAGCCTTAGCTTGGACTTACATGGGTCTTCATCTCATAATAACTCTTCAATGCCAAGAGTTGTCTTGGTCTTACATGATAACTTGCTTGATCACCGATTCCATGCCTTGGCTTGGTCTTATACAGACTTTCTTGTCTCATGTGATAGATCGAGTATCCTAAGTAATTCAACTTCAATCGGGACTTTCTTATGCTTAATTTCATTGATTTCTTTGTTTAACATAGCATTAAACAATCTCATGGAGTTAAGATATATTCAACATCATACTAAGCAATTCAATGATATTAATCGTAAAGCTTAGAAATCATACAAACTTACCTCAATATAGAAAATGTATGTAGATATGCAATTTAGTCCTCGACTTTGTTCTTGCCTCGGTTTCGATCCGGGCTTTATTTTTCTTGATCTATAATAATAATTTAACTCATTTAATACTCACATTGACTAAATTGACTCTTAATTCTTACTTTGGCAAAATTACCATTTTGCCCCTAAATTTTTCATATTACACTTTTGCCCCTAGGCTCGTAAAGTAATTTTCATTCAACTTTCTTAAGCTTCATGCTTAGCTGATTCATTTTCTCTACTATAACAATCATCAATTCTCACTATTTCTATTATGAATGACCAATTTCATAACTACTACAAATTAGTTCATACTAACATTTTTCATGAAATTCACTTGTGAAAAGATGTTTATCTAACATCAAACTCTCATAATCTTCCATAAAAAATTATTTTACAAACATGTCATACATCGGTATTTCTATGGACATGAATTATAGCTCAATATATAGCTACAAATAGCTAATTCAAGATACGAAAACTCCAAAAATATGAAGAATATTAAAAACGGGGCTAAGATGCACTTACTAGCAAGCTTCAAAAATTGAAGAACCCTAGCTATGGAGTCTCTCAAATTTTCGGCATTTGGAGAAGAAGATGAACAAGATTTTTATCGTCTTTTCCCTTTTTAATCATTTAATTGGTAAATGACCAAAATGCCCTTCTTACTAAACTTTCACAAATTTCTAACTCATGTCTATTTTTGTCCAAAAATTATAATTTGGGCAAATTTCTATTTAAGGACTTCTAATTAATAATCCAAGGCAATTTCTTAAAAAAGCTTTTAGAATCTCATATTTTGCAACTTTTGCAATTTAGTCCTAATGGACCCTTTAATGTCAATTTCATCAAATCTCTACATACAACTTTCATAATATCATGAAAACATCTCAAATACCTTAAAAACTCATTTTACTAACTCTGATTTGTGGTCTCGCGCCACTATTCTGACTAGGCAATCGTGCAATTTATCTATAAAGATGTTTTGAATATTGTGATATATGCTTGATCGTTAGGTGATTATATGTGTAATAGGATATATGCTTTTAAGATAATATGTTACCATGTGAAAGAACTAGTAATAATGCACGCGTAAGTATAATATGACACTAGAGTTGAAACTATTGAGGTTGTGCTATATGGTTGTTTTATTGATGCTCGATAAATTGTTTACATTGTGATTATTCTAAGCATTCACTGAGCTTGTTAAGCTCACCAACTCTTTTAAACCCTTCAAATTAGTAGGGAGTCGGTGTGAGCATTGTGGTTTCCAAGAGGTGATCCAAGCAACTCTATTTATTATTTTTGTAGGTTTTCTAGATTTATTTACATTTTGGGGAATGAGGTAATGTGGTAGACGTGTTATAGCATGCTGATTTCTAGACATTTTTTTGGTTTTTGGTTTGATTTATAAGGATTACTTGTTATTGTTATTCTTGGGTTCATGACCAAAAGGATTGTAACAGCCCGATTTAGGGCCTAGTCAGAATAGTGGTGCAAGACCACAAATTCGAAGTAGAAATATATGGTTTAATGATTTTTATAAGGCTTATGATATGCTTTCATGATTGTGTGAAAATTCCATGAAGAAATTTTATTAATTAGTGAATAAATTGTCCATTAGGACTAAATTGCAAAGATTAGAAAATATGAGATTCTAGAGTATGAAATAGAATTATAAAAATTACTAAAGGTCCTTATTTAGCAATTATACATGGGAAGGAAAAATCTCAAGAAAGGATCATTAAGGGCATTTTTGTCATTTGGTTAATAAAATAATTAAAAGGGAAAAATAAGTCAAAGTGGTGTCCATCTTACTCCCCCTTGGTAAAAAATCACAAGGACTCCATAGCTAGGGTTTCTTCAATCTTCAAGCTTGATAGTAAGTGCATCCTAGCGCCATTTTTAATGCTCTTCATATTTTTGAGATCCTCGTAGCTCGATTTAGCTATTTCTAGCTATATTTTGAGTTAGGGTTTATGTTCAAAAATTTACCCATGTATGACATGCATGTATTTTGATGTTTTATGCAAGAATATGAAAGTTTGATATAGAATAAACATCTTTTTCTAAGTGATTTCATGAGAAGTGCCTAGAAGGACTAAATTAAAAAAGTTATGAAAAGGGTCATATATGAGTGAAATAGTAGAAAGTGAAGGTTTCTACAGTTGAGAATATGATTCGACTAGGCTTGAAATGTAAGAAAAATGAATGAAATCATTTTACGAGCCTAGGGACAAAAGTGTAATTTTGAGAAAGTTTAGGGGCAAAATTATAAATTTTCTAAAGTATGAATTATGAGTCAATTTAGTCAATGTAAGTATTACACAAGTTAAATTTTTATTATAGATCAAGAAACACAAAACCCGGACTAAAATCAAGGCAAGAACAATGTTGTTGACTAAATTTCACATCTACACATATTTTGGAGTACCGAAGTAAGTTTGTATGGATTTAAGGCTACATATGTTTTTATGATTAAAATTACTCGTTATGTTGTATAATGTACATTACTTCCATGAAGTTGATTACCAATGTCTAATAAGGAAATCAATGAGAACATGTAAGTAAAAGTCCCGATTGAAGATTCAAAATAACGAGAATACCTATGTCATAACATTATATAAGGAAATCTCGTGTAAGACCATATCTAGGACATGGCATCGGCACCCAAGGAATGTAGGTCCCGTATAAGACCATGTGTGGGACATTGCGTCGGCACCGAACATAGATCCTGTGTAAGTCCATGTTTGGGACATGGCAACTGCATCGAACAAAGAAGGTGTTGTGTAAGACCATGTCTGGGACATGGCATCGACACCAATTAAGGAAGGTCTTGTGTAAGACCATGTCTAGGACATGGCATCGATACCATACAAGGAAGGTTCCGTGCAAGACCATGTCTGGGACATGGCTTCGGCACCAAAGGAAGATCTCATGTAAGACCATGTCTGGGACATGGCATCGACATCGAGTTAAGAGATCCCATGTAAAACCATGTCTGGGATATGGCATTGGCATCGAGACACATGTTTGGTGAGATTGACTATCCTCTCATATTCCGAGAAATTCACGGGCAAAGGAGCCAAGTATGAAAGAGGTAACAAGAAAGCTAAGCAAATAAAGATAGTAACATGTTGAGTTATTCAATGTTGATAAAGAGCTTTATTTAAATTAAGAAAGATGAAGATTGGAGTTTATGTTTACATTAGCAAAAGCGCTAATCTATGTGATTAAGTGATACAGGTACCATGATTAAAATACAAGTATGAAATTATTATGTAATATGTGATTAATAAGAGTAAGTATGAGTAAGTAAGCTCAAGCACTTGAGATTTATGCTGTTCTTGTTTCATGATTGATGAGTTTACTATGAGCAAATATGTTTCTATATGAATTTCATGCAAACTTACTAAATTATATGCTTACTTCTCTCTTTTTTTTCTTCCTTGTAGTTTCACCAAGCTAGCTCGGGGATCATAGACGTCGGAGCTCGGATCACACTATCAATCATTATTTTGGTATAGCCAAGTTGTTTTATTTTAAGTATGGCATGTATAGGGATTAAGTCATTTTGAGTTATATCATATTGGGAGATAAAGTGTTGGCTATTAATGTTACTACCCTTATTATATATAGCCAAAGAGATTGGCCAATCTTTGTTAAGTTTTATATATTAATGATGATAAGTTTTTATGAATTCTATAAGTGATGTTTTAGGAATTATTCATAGTGCATGAATGCTACATGATGTATTGCTTAAGTTGGTATAAGTGTGTTTATGTTTCAGGGTGGCAATGGGCTTGGAAAATAGCCTTTAAGTGTCCATACGGGTGGACACACGGGCGTGTGTCTAGGCCGTGTGTGACACATGGTCAACCCCATGGGTGTGTCAATAGGCCTTGTGTCCCCTACATTTTAATTTCAAGAATTTGAATCGTCACATGGGCGTGTGCCTAGGCCATGTGCTTCTTAAGGGTTGCTGACATCATAAACAGAATACCCCTAGTTTTCACACGCGGGTCAGGACATGGGTGTGTCTAGGTCGTGTGAAGGACATGGGCTATTGATACGGGCGTGTGTCTGGCCATGTGAAAACCCTTATAGGTTTGAAATGAAAATAAATTCTACACGGGCTAGGGACATGGGCGTGTGTGACTACACGGCTGCCCACACGGGCGTGTCCCAAGTCACACAGGCGTGCGACCCCTGTTTAGGCATAAATTTTCAAAGAGTGCAAAAGTTTTCGGTTGAACTCTGAAATCTTCCAGATGTGTGATAAAGGCCTCGTAGGCCCATAATACACATGATATGATTAAAAAAAAAGTTTTAAGTTGGAACGAAATTTTATAGCCTGAAAATACATGTCCAAGCAAGAATAAGTACGGTAATGCCTCGTATCCTATTCCGGCGTCGGGCATGGGTAAGGGGTGTTACATTTAGTGGTATCAGAGCTATAGTTTAGTCGATTTTGATACTAACATAGTGTAAGTTTGAGTCTAGCAATACATGCCATACATAAGAGTATTTATATACTGATAGTGTGACGACTCTTGATAATTTAAATTGTGTTTTCATATAGTAAATGGATCCCAAAAGAGATGTGGCGGATGATGTAGAAAGTAACGTGTCGGCTCCCGCTGAAAGGACGGTGCCGAATGAGAATAAGAATAGATACATGACGGTAAGTCAGAGAGGAGGAGAAGAGGTTAGGGAAGCCTTCCTCCACATGATGAATGCATGGTATACTGAGTTCGTTCGCATGAACCTGAATACACCACCCCCTCCACCCCCGCCTATTCCTCAACCTACCTCTATGGCCCCTCAAGTGGTAGAAGTGGTAAAAAGAGAAAAGCCTCCAGTATATAGAATCCGAAAGTAAGGAGCTGAAAAATTTCGGGCTAGTAAAGATGATGATCCAGAAAGAGCCGAATTCTGGCTTGAAAATACCATCAAGGTATTTGATAAATTATCGTGTACACCTAAAGAATGCATGAAATGTGTAGTTTCTCTTCTGAGAGATTCTACTTAACAGTGGTGGAACACCCTTGTGTCGGTTGTACCAAAAGAAAGGATCACGTAAGAGTTTTTTCAGGAAGAATTCAGTAAGAAATACATAAGTCAAAGATTTATTGATCAGAAGCGAAAGGAATTCTTAGAATTGAAGCAATGTAAGATGACAATAACTGAGTATGAGCGTGAATTTGTAAGACTCAGCAAATACGCTCAAGAGTGTGTATCTACTGAGGCTATTACGTGTAAGAGGTTTGAGGACGGACTAAACGAAGACATTAAACTGTTTGTTAGTGTCCTTAAGTTGAAGGAATTTGTTGTGTTAGTGGACTGAGCTTGTTAAGCTGAAGAATTGGTTAAAGAGAAAAGAAAAGCTGAGATGGTGTCTCGTGACTTAAGAAAGAGACAGTGGAGTAAGTCATTTCAGTCCTCGTCCAAGAAGTCGAGAGATTTTCCTACCCGATCAGCTACTTCAGCCAGGTTCTCAAGTAGAAGCAAGAGTAAACAGTACTTAGGGAATAAGGCTCAAACCACCTCAGTCGTTAGTATTGGTAATATTCAATCTAATAGACTGAAATGCCCATAATGCGGCAGACGACACCCCAGTGAGTGTCGTGCACATGAGAGTGCTTGTTTTAAGTGCGATTCCCAAGATCACTTTATCAGAGAATGCCTCGAAATGGTGGAGAAAGAGAAGGTTCGGAGTGCAAGATCAGGAAGCACTAATAGAGGAAGACAATAAAGGAAACCGGGAAGTGGGGTTAGTAGTAATTACTGGTACATTTTCTCTCCATGATACTAAAGTTATTACTTTAATAGATTCGGGATCTACAGACTCATATATTTGCAGGAAGTTAGTGTCTAATATGAGCGTGCCCATAGAGTCTACCAAGTTTGTGATAAAAGTGTCTAATCCTTTAGGCAAAAGTGTATTAGTTGATAAAGTATGCAAGGATTTCCCATTGATGGTTAGAGGTCATTATTTTAATGCAAATCTTATGTTATTGCCATTTGATGAATTCGACATTATTCTTAGTATGGACTGGTTAACCACTCATGATGTGACAGTAAATTGTGGAAAAAAATATATTGAGTTGAGATGTGAAAATGGGAACACTCTTCATGTTGAGTTAGATGAGCAAGACAGACCGTTGGTAGTGATATCTCACATGTCGGCTCAGAGGTATGTAAGAAAAGGGTATAAGGCATTTCTTGCTTTTGTGATGAATGCCAAAGAAACTGAGTTAAAGATTAAATCAATACCTATAATACGTGAGTACCCAGATGTCTTACCCGAGGAATTGCCAGGATTGCCTCCGGTGAGAGAGGTTGAATTTGGTATCGAGTTAGCTCCCGGTACTGTACCGATATCGATTGCTCCTTATAGGATGGCTCCAAATGAGTTGAAGGAATTGAAGGCACAATTGCAAAAGCTGACGGACAAAGGTTTTGCTAGACCGAGTCATTCTCTATGGGGTGCTCCAGTGCTATTTGTGAAAAAGAAAAATGGCTCTATAAGGTTGTGATAGATTAACGACAACGTAATAAGGTAACAATGAAGAACAAATACCCATTGCCAAGGATCGATGATTTGTTTGATCAATTGAAGGGAGCCACTGTGTTCTCCAAGATAGACTTGAGGTCGGGATACTACCAGTTGAGAGTAAAAGACTTAGATGTGCCTAAAACTACTTTTCGAATGATGTATGGGCACTATGAATTTTTAGTCATGCCTTTTGGTTTAACAAATGCCCCTGCGGTGTTTATGGATTTAATGAACTATATTTTTCGGCTATACTTGGATAAGTTTGTGGTCGTCTTACTTGATGACATATTGATATATTCCCGTGATGAGCATGAGCATGCCGAACATTTGAGGACTATTTTATAGATTTTAAGAGATAATCAATTGTATGCCAAGTTCAGCAAAAGTGAGTTTTGGCTTAAAGAAGTTGGATTTTTGGGGCATATTGTTTCGGGAGAGGGAGTCCGAGTTGACCCAAGCAAAATTTTGACAATTATTGATTGGAAACTACCGAAAAATGTATCTGAGGTTAGAAGTTTTCTAGGCCTAGCTGGCTATTACAAACGGTTTGTCAAGGAGATTTCTATGATAGCGACTCCAATAACGAAACTGTTACAGAAAAATGTAAAGTTTGAATGGACAAAAAAGTGCCAACAGAGTTTCGAAAAACTAAAGGCAATGTTGACAGAGGCTCCAGTTCTAGTGCAACCTGAACCAGGAAAAGAATTTGTGATCTACAACGATGCATCCTTAAATGGATTGGGCTGTGTGCTTATGCAAGAAGGAAAAATGATAGCATATGCCTCCAGACAGTTAAAGCCACACAAGAAGAACTATCCAACGCATGATTTAGGGCTGGCTGCCATTGTGTTTGCATTGAAGATTTGGAGACACCATTTGTATGGTGAAAGATGTTGAATATTCACCGATCACAAAAGTGTAAAGTATTTGATGACTCAGAAGGAATTGAACTTAAGGAAACGATGATGGTTAGAGTTAATAAAAGATTATGAACTATTTATTGACTACCACCCGGGAAAGGCTAATGTAGTTGCCAATGCTTTAAGTAGAAAATACCTATTTGCTTTGAGGGCTATGAATACACGGGTGAGTTTGTCCTATGATGGTTCTATTCTAGCTGAGTTAAGGGCTAAACCGATGTTTCTCCAAGAGATTATGAGGCTTAGAAAGATGACAGAGAATTGCAAGTCAAAAGAGTTTAATGTGAGTCAGGTGATGAGTCCGACTTTAGGATCAATTCAGATGGATGTTTGATGTTTAGAGACAGAGTTTGTGTACCAAGAAATGATGAGCTCATTCGTAAAGTTTTTCATGAGGCACATAGTGGATGCTTATCTGTACATCTGGGTAGCACCAAGATGTATAATGGTTTGAAGAAATGGTATTGGTGGCCGAGCATGAAGAAAGATATTTCTGAGTTCGTTTCAAGATGATTGATTTGTCAGCAAGTAAAGGCTGAACACCAAGTACCCTTGGGTTTGCTTCAACCTATTATGGTGCCCGAGGGGAAATGGAACAGAGTAACCATGGACTTTTTAACGGGTCTGCCGTTGAATCCGAGCAAGAAAGATGCTATATGAGCAGTAGTTGATAGACTTACGAAGTCAGCCCATTTCATACATGTACGTGTCGACTACTCACTTGATAAGTTGGCAAATTTGTATATCTCAGAAATTGTTAGGCTTCATGGGATGCCTTTATCAATCATATCAGATAGAGATCCGAGGTTTACGTCCAGATTTTGGAAAAAGTTGCAAGAGGCCTTAGGCACAAAGTTGAATTTTAGTACGGCTTTTCACCCCCAAACTGACGGCCAGTCTAAGAGGTTAATACAAGTACTTGAATATATGCTTTGGTGTTGTGTTCTTGAGTTTCGAGGTAGCTGGGAAAAGTACTTACCGTTGGTAGAATTCACCTACAATAATAGTTATCAGTCAAGTTTAAGAATGGCGCCTTATGAGACTTTATATGGGCTTAAGTGTCGGACGCCTTTATATTGGACTGAGCTTAAGGAAAACCAGATTCATAAGGTTGATTTGGTTAGAGAAACCGAAGAGAAAGTAAAGGTCATTCGATATTGTCTAAAAGCTACTTCTGATAGACAAAATCCTACTCGGATTTAAAAAGGAAAGAGATCCAGTATCAAGTCAGTGATAGAGTATTCTTGAAAGTGTCACCATAGAGGAAAGTTCTTAGATTTGGCCGAAAAGGCAAATTAAGTCCATGTTTTAAGGGACCATATGAGATCACCGAGAGGATAGGGCCAATAGCTTATCGATTGGCTTTGCCATCAGAGTTAGAAAAGATTCATGATGTATTTCACGTGTCCATATTGCGAAGCTACCAATCAGATCCTTCGCATGTGATTACACCAACAGAGGTTGAGATTCAACTTGACATGACTTATGGTGAAGAACCGGTTAAGATTCTAGCTCAGGAAGTCAAGCAGCTAAGAAATAAAAGTATAGCCCTTGTGAAAGTATTATGGCAAAGACATGGGGTAGAAGAGGCTACATGAGAACTTGAAGAAACCATGAGAAACCAATACTCAAATCTTTTTGATGGTAAGATTTTCAGGGACGAAAATCCCTAAGGGGAGAGAATTGTAACAGCCTGATTTAGGGCCTAGTCAGAATAGTGGTGCTAGACCACAAATCTGAAGTAGAAATATATGTTTTAATGATTTTTTATAAGGCTTATAAGATGCTTGCATGATTGTGTGAAAATTCCATGAAGAAATTGTATTAATTAGTGAATAAATTGTCCATTAGGACTAATTGCAAAGTATGAAATAGAATTATAAAAATTACTAGAGGTCCTTATTTAGAATTAGAATTATAAAAATTACTAGAGGTCCTTATTTAGCAATTAGACCATTATGTGTTAAGATGGACAAAAATGGACATGGGAAAGAAAAATCTCAAAATATGATTATTAAGGGCATTTTTGTCATTTGGTTAATAAAATAATTAAAAGGGAAAAATAAGTCAAAAATGGTGTCCATCTTCCTCCCCCTTGGTCGAGAATCACAAGGACTCCATAACTAGGGTTTCTTCAATATTCAAACTTAATAGTAAGTGCATCCTAGCCTCGTTTTTAATGCTCTTCGTATTTTTGAGATCCTCGTAGCTCAATTTAGCTATTTCTAGCTATATTTTGAGTTAGAGTTTATGTTCAAAAATTTACCCATGTATGACATGCATGTATTTTGATGTTTTATGCAAGAATATGAAAGTTTGATATAGGATAAACATCTTTTCCTAAGTGATTTTCATGAGAAATGCATAAAAGGACTAAATTGTAAAGGTTATGAAAATGGTCATATATGAGTGAAATAGTAGAAAGTGAAGCTTGTTGTAGTTGAGAATATGATTCGACTAGGCTTGAAATGCAAGAAAGTTGAATGAAAATCATTTTACGAGCCTAAGGGTAAAAGTGTAATTTTGAGAAAGTTTAGGGGCAAAATTGTAAATTTTGCCAAAGTATGAATTATGAGTCAATTTAGTCAATGTAAGTATTAAACAAGTTAAATTGTTATTATAGATCAAGAACAAGAAGCCCAGATGAAACTGAGGCAAGAACAAAGTTGTGGACTAAATTGCACATCTACACATATTTTGGAGTACCGAAATAAGTTTCTATGAATTTAAGACTACATATGTTTTTATGATTAAAATTACTTGTTATGTTGTATAATGTACATTACTTCCATGAAGTTGATTATCAATGTCTAATAAGGAAATCAATAAGAACATGTAAGTAAAAGTCTCGATTGAAGATTCGGAATAACGAGGATAACTATGTCACAACATGAGATAAGGAAATCACGTGTAAGACCATGTCTGGGACATGGAATCAGCACCCAAGGAATGTAGGTCCCATATAAGACCATGTCTGGGACATGGCGTCGGCACCGAATGTAGATCCTATGTAAGTCCACGTCTGGGACATGGTATCAGCATAGAATAAGAAAGGTCTCGTGTAAGGCAATGTCTGGGACATGGATCGACACCAATTAAAGAAGGTCTCGATAAGACCATGTATGGGACATGGCATCGACACCATAAAAGGAAGGGTCCGTGTAAGACCATGTCTGAGACATAGCTCTGGCACCAACGAAAGATCTCGTGTAAGACCATGTCTGGGACATGGCATCAACATCGAGTTAAGAGATCTCGTGTGAAACTATATCTGGGATATGTCATCGGCATCATGAGGCGATCCCATGTAATACCATATCTAGGATATGGCATTGGGATCAAGACACATGTTTGGTGAGATTGAGTATCCACTGATATTCTGAGAAATTCACGGGCAAAGGAGCCAAGTATGAAAGAGGTAACAAGAAAGCTAAGAAAATAAAGATAGTAACAAGTTGAGTTATTCAAGGTTGATAAAGAGCTTTATTTAAATTAATAAAGATGAAGATTTGAATTTATGTTTACAGTAGCGAAAGTGC
Source organism: Gossypium bickii (assembly GCA_025503065.1). NCBI lineage: Eukaryota > Viridiplantae > Streptophyta > Magnoliopsida > Malvales > Malvaceae > Gossypium > Gossypium bickii. The sequence goes on along the minus strand of CP106714.1, from coordinate 23,414,899 downwards.
TAATCTATGTGATTAAGTGATACATGTACCATGATTAAAATACAAGTATGATATTATTATGTAATATATAATGAATAAGAGTAAGTATGGGTAAGTAAGCTCAAGCACTTGAGATTTATGTTGTTCTTGTTTCATGGTTGATGAGTTTATTATGAGAAAATATTTTGCTATATGAATTTCATGCAAACTTAAAAAGTTATATGCTTACTTCTGTCTTTTTTTTCTTCCTTATAGTTTTGCCAAGCTAGCTCGGGGATCATAGACGTCGGAGCTCGGATCACACTATCAATCATTATTTTGGCATAGCCAAGTTGTTTTATTTTAAGTATGGCATGTATAGGGATTAAGTCATTTTGAGTTATATCATATTACGAGCCAAAGTGTCGGCTATTAAGGTTACTATCCTTTTTGTATATGGCCAAAGAGATTGGCGAATATTTGTTAAGTTTTATATATTAATGATGATGAGTTTTTATGAATTCTATAAGTGATGTTTTAGGAATTATTCATAGTGGATGAATGCTACATGATGTATTGCTTGAGTTGGTATAAGTGTGTTTATGTTTCAGGGTGGCAATGGGCTTGGAAATAGCCTCTAAGTGTCCACACGGGCGTGTGTCTAGGCCATGTATGACACACGGTCAGCCCCATGGGTGTGTCAATAGGTCATGTGTCCCCTGTATTTTAATTGCAAGAATTCGAATCGTCACACGGGCCAGCACACGGGCGTGTGCCTAGGTCTTATGCATCTTAAGGGTTGCTGACGTCATAAACAAAATACCCCTAGTTTTCACACAAGGGTGAGGACACGGGCCATTGACACAGACGTGTCTCCAGCCGTTTGAAAACCCCTGTAGGTTCAAAATGAAAATAAATTCTACATGGGCTAGGGACATGGGTATGTGTGACTACACGGCCTGCCCGCACGGGCGTGTGACTCCTGTTTAGGCATAAATTTTCAAAGAGTGCAAAAGTTTCCAGTTGAACTCCAAAATCTTCCGGATGTGTGCTAAAGGCCTCGTAGGCCCATAATACACATGATATGATTAAAAAGGAAAAGTTTTAAGTTGAAACGAAATTTTATAGCCCAAAAATACATGTTCAAGCAAGAATAAGTACGGTAATGCCTCGTATCATATTCCAGCGTCCGACATGGGTAAGGGGTGTTACAAGGATGAATTGGCGTTACTTGCACAAACACGATTTTGCAATATTGAACTGCTAATTAGGTCGTTGAATGGTTAGTCGTTGAAGTAATTGATGTATGATGTTTAGGAACTAAATTGGAATGGATTAATTGCTTATGTATACTGCATTTTTGTAACCTGGAGTAGAGGTATCGATATTAGGGCTTTAAAAATGATACCTCTGTATTTTTCGAAAGTCCAGGAAGACAGAATAGAGAATCAGTATCGATACCTCGGCCTGAGTATCGATACTCGAGGTAAGTTTAACGATACCTTGCGAAAGGTATCGATAGTTTTTGAAATTTTGAAATTGGCAAGTAATAGAATGCTAGTTTGGTATCGATTTTCATAGTGGTATTGATACCAATTAAGGAAAATATCGATACCATAGGGGCAATATTGATACCTACATAACGTTTTTGGGAAAATTTGCTAAGTGGTTTTAATGCTCGAGTTACGTACATTTTATGTTTGTTTGTCGTATGTTAGTATGATTAAATGGTAAACTAAGTTTGCATGACTTGATATTCTCATAAATGCTAGAGTAATCAAAGTAAAACAAAACTACATGCATTTCAATTCTGATAATTACGATGAAATCGATGTGAGAAGGTGATGTAGCATCCTAGTATTCGGGCTTGGCGAACAGGCTGGGTATAGGATGTTACAATACCTTAGCATAAAATAAATAAGTAAACTAAAACCCTAAAGTTTAAACTCGAGACCCTAAATATTAAGCCCAATATTATAAACATTAAACATAGCATCCTAAACCTAAACCTTAAATCTAAAATTATAAACCCTAAACTTAAGAATTGTTGGAATTTATTTGTAGAAGTTATAATTAACTACTATTTGATTATGTTTAAATAAAATTATTAATTTTTATAAATCATCCATAATTTTTTTAATTTACATGATAAAGTGTCGTGTCATCTGTAACACCCCAAAATTTTGAAATTTTAATTATGGGAATTCGCAGTAATTAAGTCTCTATATCTATAGTTGTGTGCTTTGCTTTTGTGATTAGGGTTTGCAGTTCAAGCCACGTTGTTAATAGTTTTAGTATTTTTTTAAGAAAACAAACCTTATCCATATGTTATGTAGTTAAGTTCAATTCAGTGTAAACTTGTGACAAGAATGAGCTTGCTAGTTCACTAGTTAAGCATCTATCTGTATTCTGCCTGGTTCCTAGTTCGAATCTCAGGGTATGTGATAGGGAACATTCTTTTTGCTAAGTGCTAGTATCTGATTAGAAGTTATTAGGAATTAAAATTTTTGTCATCTTCCATTCGTTCTTTATTTTTATTTTTTTTTTTGTCATTGATCTTTTATTTTTTTCCTTTTTCCTACTTCAATTTTATTTTCCTTTTTATTCTTTAATTTCCTTCTTCATTTTGATCACGGTCGTGAGTAAGTACGGGTCTAGATGATGTCATACCTCGTTAATTGCATTGATCGAAAGGTTAGTAAGTAAGTTTCACTGTCAATTTGTCAAATTTCAGGGTTTATATTCTAAATTGGGCATCTCAAGCGTCTTGTGTATTCTCTGATAATTAGTCGCTTGGTTTCCTCTTAGTTGGGGGTGTCGGGAGTAGCAAACCACAACTCGAAAAATCGAGTGATCGTTGTGGACTTTTTGATAAGATTGATTTTGTTAAAGGTTCATGTCGAAACCTTCGACATAAAGTATTCTGTATAAAATGTAAGTTATTGTCGATAAAGTTGGTTGATTGAGTTATTGGATAGTCGTTTTAGGCTTCTGAGACTCTCACCGTTTTTGTTGCTTTGAAATCTCTCTAAGTGTGAGCTGAAAACCTTAAATTTTACAAGTTTCCATTGCCGAAAAATGTGGCTGTCAACGCCACATGACCAGGTACACAGGCATCTGTCCAAGCTGTGTGAGCCACACGGCTATGTGCTAGGCCGTGGGTTAGCCGTATAACTTACTGATTATCTATTTGGGGCCACATAGGCATGTGTCCAGGTCGTCTATTGCCATATTAGTGTAGGGTTCATACAAGAAATAGACATGGGCATGTGTCTGGGTTGTATAACTCACTATTTATGGCTCGAGACCACACGGCTAGGGACACGGGCGTGTGCCCATGCCGTGTGAGTCACACATGCAGGGACACAGGCGTATGCTCAGGCTATGTAACTCACTGTTTATGCTTTAAAATTGCAAGGCAGAGGACCTGGGCATGTGACCATGCCGTGTGGCATGTTATTGTGGCCCGAAACCTATTTTTGAGGCCGTGAGTATTGCTTACCACTGATACTAGCCTCCCCAATGTATGAATGATTGAATTTGATTATATGAGAACTGTTTGCTACTCTAAGACTGATGTGTGAATATTTGTACTGTGATACTTATTATAATGTTGAAATGTCTTATCTATTTGTGAAACGATTTAGAATGACTGAATACATGCTATGAATATTTATACTCTGCATTTGCATGGGTTGGGATATTGTGAAGAAAGAAGTAATATGTTCTAAATTAGTGGCTAAGCCATAATACGTATAAATCTGATTTTGGCGCTTTGTCACATTTCGATCTAACAGCTAAGTTGCGTCTCTATAAGAGTGTCAAATGGACACTCTAAGGTGTGTAGGGTTGGTTGGGCATTGAATGTCCTTAACGGTGTGTTGGGATAGCCAAGGATGGTACGTAGCGAATGGGGTAGGAATATTGCATCTGAATCTGGTCTGTATCGTATATGAAACTAAAAATTATTTATATATATAACTAATCTGTTCTGAATCTGAACTAAAATTACTTCTGTACTAAATCGAATCTTTAAATTTGGAACTGTTTTATAAATGAGCTCTAGTTGAACAAACTTCTTTTACGCACTAAGTTCACAACTGATTTTGTTATTCATTGTATTTCAAGTGGTACTCAAACTTGAACGGGACGGCGTCACGGGAGGTCGATCAAGCTTTTATCCTTCTTGAAACTACTACTAATAGGAAATTTGATATTTTGTGGTATTGTGATGCTTGGAAAGACTTCATGCTTAATTAATTGTTGTGTGGATATTACGTGATGAATGGCTCATTTTGACTGTGCTATAAATATGGTGTCTTTAGTGTCCTTAATGTAAACATCTGGACTTGGTCTAGATGTCTAGGTTGGGTTTAGGGTGTTACATTTAGTGGTATTAGAGCCAAGTTTGTCAACACTCGGACTGTATTTGGGCTCATAATGTATAATAAAATTAATTAGGTGGTAAGTTAGTATTTGAATTAATTTGGAAACTGAGACTTTAACGAATGACGAAGCCTCCGACACTGATCCTATAAATATTTTTATTCTGTTTAATGATTGTATTACCTGAACTGTTGTCTGGTTAATTATTTTGATATGAATTAGTGAAATCATCCCATTGGATGTCTGAACTGATCTGTGCACTTTGACATTGTAGCTAGATTGCCATAATGAGTTCGCGCGGTAGTCGTGGATGCTGTATTCAAACGCATCAATGAGCCGAGGAGGAACTCGAGTGGAGTCATCCTAAATGGGTAGTATGCCTAACTTGGAGACCAGCGAAACAGTTGGTACTTCCCCCTACTATGACGGAGTCCCAGACTTCGACGGCTGGGGATGACGCACTGTTCGAGGCCATGATTTGAGCACTGGAGAGGGTCATATAGGGACCCATTCTTGATCGAGAGGCCAAGGGTCAGTTACTAAACGGCTCCAGTCGAATGGGGCTGAATTGTTCATGGGCGTCATAGGAGTTACTCTTACTATTACTGAATATTGGCTCGAGGCTACCAAGCATACTATAACTGATATTAACTATACTCCCACTTAGAAATTGAGGGGTGTTGTGTCCCTACTCCAGGACGAAGCTTATTAGCAGTGGCTGACAGTTGAGCAAGGTGCTCAGCCCGAACAGGTGAACTGGGATTATTTCAAGAATGCCTTCCAGGGTAAGTATGTGGGGGCAAGTTATGTTGAGGCTTGTCGACGCGAGTTTATGAGCCTAGTTTATACGACTGAGTAGGTATGCACGGACTTTGGTAACGTCTGACTGCGACAAGTGCGTGAGGTTTGAAGAGGGATTGAGATATGATTTGTGGGTTCTGATAGCTCATCAAAGGGAGCGGGTTTTTGTGGTCCTAGTTGACAAAGAAAAGATAGTGGAAGAAGTGAAGCGTACTGAGTGCGAGCGGCATGATCGTGAGAAGGATTAGAGTAAGATTAAGAGGGATTCAGGTCCCTTTGGTTCTAGTCAGCAACCCAAGAAATGAGCAAGATTTGACAGATCCCCGAAGGCTGAGGCACCAGCTGTAGTGACTAAGATTCAGTTGTGAAGTGCTTCAAGGAAATGCAATCTGGACGAATGCTAGAGGAAGTTGAGGCGTGCCTCTTTTGTGGGTTGATAGAGCACAGGGTTAGGGATTGCCCCCTGTCGACCAGATCAAGTGCCAACTACGATACAGACTTCAGCTTCAAATTTTGTTCAACCTCCGAGAGTAGTTCAGCAACCATCTAGAGGTCGTAGTATTGGTAGGGGTGGTAATGGATCTTGGAGAGGATAGAAAGCATCGGGTAGAGGTGCAAGTCAGGCTGAGGCTCGTCAGTCGGCTCTAGTGTATGCGGTAAGACGTCGCTAGGATAGCGATGATGCTGATGTAATTATATGCATTTTCTTTATTCATTTTGTACCATACGATGCTCTCATTGATATTGGCTCTACTCACTCATATATAGCTAGTGTTGTTTCTGCAAATCTGGGTTTAATTGCTGAAAATATTGGTAGAGAGTTTTTTGTGATTAGTCCTTTGGGACAGTCAGTGCAGGTTGATAAAATAAACAGGCGGGTACCTTTAGAGCTCTAGGGTATTTCCAGCTGATCCGATAGATTTACCCTTTAATGAGTTTGATTTGATTCTGAGAATGGATTGGCTCGTAGAGTATTGGGTTAGTCTAGATTTTAAACCAAAAGAGTTACTCTGAGAACGGATGAGAACGACGAGGTGGTCATGGTTTGTGAGCATTGAGATTGCCTCTTTAATGTAGTCTCTGCTCTTGTAGCAGATAAGTTTGTCCGAAAGGGGTGCGAGGCATACCTTGCCTACGTATTCGATTCTCTACCCGCAAAGCTTTCTATAAGAGATATCCACACTGTGAGGGAATTCTCGGATGTCTTTCCTGACGAATTGCCTGAGGTACCTCCAGATCGAGAGGTGGAATTTGGTATTAATCTGTTACCAGGTATGGATTTGGTGTCCATTGCACCCTATCGCATGGCACCGAAGGAGCTGACCGAGCTAAAAGCGTAGCTTTAGGAACTTCTTAGCACAGGGTTTATCTGACTGAGCGTGTCTCCTTGGAGGGCACCGGTACTATTTGTTAAGAAGAAAGATGGGTCGATGAGAATGTGCATAACTATAGACAGTTGAACAAGTTGACAATCAAGAATAAGTACCTGTTACCGAGGATTGACAACTTATTCAACCAGTTTCAAGGAGCATCCGTCTTCTCCAAAATCGATCTATTCTCTGGTTACCATCAACTCAATATCAAAGAGACTGATGTGCACAAAACTGCCTTTAGGACTCGTTACAGACATTACGAGTTCCTGGTGATGCGTTTCGGTTTGATGAATGCCCCGGTGGTGTTTATGGATTTAATGAATAATGTGTTTCAATCGTACTTAGACCAATTTGTAGTGGTTTTTATCGATGATATCCTGATCTACTCTAAAACTAAAATTGAGCATGATAATCATCTTCACATTATACTTCAGATACTCCGAGAAAAATAGTTGTATGCCAAGTTCAGTAAGTGCGAGTTTTGGTTACAGAAATTCGCTTTTCTGGGTCATGTGGTAACTGTGGAAGGGATCCGAGTCAATCCTAAGAAAATAGAAGCTATTGTTTAGTGGAAATAATCGAAAAATGTATCTAAGCTTCGTAGCTTCCTTGGTTTAGCCGGTTACTACCAAAGCTTTATTGAAGGGTTTTCTCTGATTACATCACCTCTGACGATACTGCTGCATAAGAATGCTCTGTTCGTGTGGTCTGAGGCACAACAGTCTAGTTTCGATAAGCTCAAGTTCGTTCTAACACAAGCTCCTATCTTAGTTCAACCAGAATCAGGTCGGGAGTTTGTGGTATACAATGATGCGTCACATGCTGGGTTAGGATGTGTTCTGATGCAATATGGTAAAGTGGATGCTTATGCATCGCGACAGCTTAAGACACACGAGGGTAACTACCCTACTCATGATCTTGAGCTAGTTGCGGTAGTGATTGCTCTAAAGATCAAGAGACATTACCTGTATGGTGAAAGGTGTATCATTTACACTGATCACAAGAGTCTCAAATATCTATTAACGTAAAAAGAGTTAAATCTTCGGCAACGCAGGTGGGTTGAATTATTTAAATATTATGATTGCACGATAAAGTACCATCTGGGTAAGGCTAATGTGGTAGTTGATGCCCTTAGTCGTAGAGCGGTGACCGATCTGAGAGCAATGTTAGCTCATCTAAGTTTAGTTGAGGATGGTGGGCTATTAGCAAAAATACAAGTTAAACTGACTTGGTTTGAGCAGATTCGGGCTAAACAGTTGAACGATAAATCCTTAGTTCAGCGATTGCAACATGTTGGTTTGAACGAGACTTCTAATTTCAGCTTGAATAGTAATGATGTGTTGTGTTTTAAAGGTCAGATTTGCATAGCTAATGATAAAGAGTTGAGACAGTCGATTTTACAGGAAGCCCATAGTAGTCCCTATACTATACATCCTAGTGGGAACAAAATGTATCGGGACCTCCGAGAATGCTTTTGTGTCCCACTGTCTGACGTGCCAAAAGGTCAAGGCTCAACATCAGTTACCTTCTGATCTACTTCAACCAGTTAAAATTCCTCAGTGGAAGTGGTAGTGGGTAACGATGGATTTTGTTAGTGGGTTGCCTTTAACCCTCACCAAGAAAGATTTGATTTGGGTCATCATTGATCAATTAACCAAATCCGCCCACTTCATACCCATCCAGACAAATTACTCCTTATAATAGTTAGCTAAATTGTACATTGCCGAAATTGTGAGATTACACGAAATCCAAGTCTCAATCATCTCTAATAGAGATCCGTGATTCACATCTCGGTTCTAGAAGAAACTCCATGAAGCCTTAGGCACCCGACTTAATTTCAGTACTGCGTATCACCCTCAGACTGACGGACAGTCTGAACAAGTTATTCAGATCGTATAGGATATGCTTCGGGGTTGTGTGATAGACTTCAGGGGTTGTTGGGAGGAGTATCTACCATTGACGGAGTTTTTATACAATAACAGCTTTCAATCTAGTATTCAGATGGCACCATACGAGGCCTTGTATGGGCGTAGATGTCGTACTCCATTATGTTGGACAAAATTAAGTGAACATTGGGTTCTAGGTCCTGATATAGTTTCTGAAACTAAAAATACGATGAAAGTAATTCGAGATAGCCTGAAAGTCGTATCTGATAGGCAGAAGTCTTATGCTGATTTAAAAAGAAAGGACATCGAGTTTTCTGTAGGTGATCAAGTATTCTTGAAGGTATCACCGTGGAAAAAATTCCTTCGATTTGGATGTAATGGCAAGTTGAGCCCGAGGTTCATTGGGTTTCATATCTTGAAGCGTGTCAGACCAGTTGCGTACCAGTTAGAATTACCGCCGGAGCAAGAACGAATTCATGATGTGTTTCATGTCTTGATGCTGAGATGGTATCGGTCGGATCCGTTGCATATTGTTCCTGTCGACGAGATTGAATTGCGACCGGATTTAACATTCGAAGAGGATCCTGTCCAGATTTTGGAACGTGATGTTAAGGTACTAAGAAAGAAAATTGTTCCTCTAGTAAAAATTTTGTGGTAGAACTATGGTACATCGGGGCCTGAAGAATCGATTCGACAATAGTGTCAGTATTTGTTTGAGTCAGGTAAATTTCGAGGCCGAGACTTTTTTCAGAGGGAAAGAGTTGTAACACCCCAAAATTTTGAGAATTTAATTGTGAGAATTTGCAGTAATTAAGTCTTAGTATATGTGGTTGTGTGCTCTGCTTTTGTGATTAAGGTTTGGAGTTCGAATCACGTTGTTAACAGTTTTAGTATTTTTTTTTAAAAAATAACCCTTGTCCATGTGTTATGTAGTTTTCAATTCAATGTAAACCTATGACAAGAATGAGCCTGTTGGTTCACTGATTAAGCATCTGTCTGTATTATGTCTGGTTCCGAGTTCGAATCCCAGGGTATGTGATAGGGAACATTATTTTTCCTAAGTGTTAGTATCTGACTGGAAGTTATTAGGAATTAAAATTTTTGTCATCTTCCATTCGTTCTTTGTTTTTTTTATCATTGTTATTTTATTTTTCCTTTTTCTTGCTTCCCCTTTCTTTTCTTTTCGATTCTTTAATTTTCTTCTTCATTTTGATCATGGTCGTAAGTAAGTACAGGTCTAGACGAAGTCATACACTCTTAATTGCATTGATCGAAAGGTTAGTAAGTAAGTTTCACTATCAATTCGTTAAATTTTGGGGTTTCTATTCTGAATTGGGCATCTCAAGTGTATTGTGTAATATATGATAATTAGTCGCTTGGTTTCCTCTTAGGTAGGGGTGTCGGGAGTAGCAAACCCTAACTCAACAAATCGAGTGTCCGTTGTTGACTTTCCGATAAGTTTGATTTCATTGAAGGTTCGCGTCGAAACCTTCGACATGAAGTATTCTGTGTAAAATGTAAGTTATTATCGATAAAGTTGGTTGATTGAGTTATTGGATGGTCGTTTCAGGCTTCGGAGACTCTCGTCGTTGTTTCTGCTTTGAAATCTCTCTAAATGCGTGCAGAAAACCTTAAATTTTGTAAGTTTCTGTTGCTGAAAAATGTGACTATCGATGCCGTATGGCCAGGCACACGGGTGTATCTCCAGGCCATGTGAGCCACACGGCCATATGCCAGGCCGTGGGGTTGGCCATGTAACTTATTGTTTACTGATTTGGAGCTACACGGGCATGTGTTAGGCAGTGTGTGGCCATATTAGTGCAGAGTTCATACGGGCAACGGACATGGGAGTGTGTCTGGGCCGTGTGACTCACTATTTGTGGGTTGAGACCACACGACCAGGGACACGGGCGTGTGCCAAGGTCGTGTGAGTCACACGGGCATGTTTCCAGGTCGTGTAACTCACTGTTTATGCTTTAGAACCACATGGGCAGAGGACACGGGCGTGTGACCAGGTCCTGTGGCATGTTATTGGGGCCCAAAACCTGTTTTTGAGGCAGTGAGTGTTGCTTAACACTGATACTGGCCTCCCCAGTGTATGAATTATTGAATTTCATTATATGAGAACTGTCTAATGCTTTGAGACTGATGTGTGAATAACATAATTGTAGGTGTACTATGATACTTAATTTGATGTTGAAATGTTTATCTATTTGTGAAACAATTTAGAATGACTCAATACATGCTATGGATATTTGTACTCTGCATTTGCATGGGTTGGGATATTGTGAAGAAAAAAGTAACCTGTTCTGAATTAGTGGCTAAGCCACAATGCATATAAATCTGATTCTGGCGTTTTGTGGCATTCTGATCTAGCAGCTAAGCTGTGTCTTTGTAAAAGAGTCAAACAGACACTCTAAGGTGTGTAAGGTTGGTTGGGCATTTAATGTCCTTAACGGTGTGTTGGGATGGCCGAAGATGGTGCGTAGCGGATGGGGGTAGGAATATTGTATCTGAATCTGGTTTGTATCATATATGAAACCAAAAATTACTTATATATATATAACTAATCTATTTTAAATCTGAACTGAAATTACTTCAGTAACGAATCTTTGAATTCAGAACTATTTTATAAATGAGCTCTTGTTGAACAAACTTCTTTTACGCACTGAGTTCAACTGATTTTGTTATTCATTGGATTTCAGGTGGTACTCGAACGGGACGGCACCCCAGGATCTCGGTCAAGCTTTTATCTTTCTTTAAATTACTACTAGTAGGAAATTCGGTATTCTGTGGTATTGTAATGTTTGGAAAGACTTCATGCTTAGTTAATTGTTGTGTGGATATTACGTGATGAATGGTTCATTTTTACTGTGTTATAAATGTGGTGTCTTTAGTGTCCTTGATGTAAACCTCTAGACTTGGTCTGAACGTCTAAGCTGGGTTTGGGGTGTTACATCATCATTCAGTGATGATGATTAAAATTTAAATACTAACAATGCACCAAATATTATTCATTTCTAGAACACTTCCAAAAAAAAAAAAAAATCCTTGTTTGAGTTTTTCATTTCTTGCCAGCCATCCATTATATTTAGCAATTAAAGAGTGTTGAATAATTAATACGTTTCTTTAACATATCTATAACAAGCATCGACCGGTTGAGAAAATAACTAGGTTTTATCTAATAATAACAAATACCCTAAAAGAAAAAGAATTGCACCCTCAAAATAGTATATAAAATTAGCTTAAATAGTAAAAAAATTAATCCGAAACCCCATCTTGGTCCCTTTCCTTCTACTGGACAAGTTTAAACTATTCTCATACATTTATTTTCATTCTTGTCTTTTCTCAAGTTTTCGAAATGGGGTCCAAGGTCTGGCATATGTTCCTTCTCTTGGCCTTGGCAATGGTGGCTGAATGCACCAAATTTGACGAGGTCAATTCGGGTATTCATCATCGGGACAACAACAGTCGAGATTCGTGCATTGGCGAGCACTGTAACATTAAAGATGATATAATCATGAATTCTGAGACAAATATTCGACTACTTGCTGCAAGAAGATACATTTCATATGAAGCACTTAAGAAAAACAATGTCCCGTGCCTCCAACAAGGACGATCTTACTACGAATGTTCCACTGGGGAACCGGTCAACCCTTACCGCCGTGGTTGCACTTACGCAACACGTTGCAAAAGGTACACTGCTTAATTAAAAATATATCCAGGGGTGATGTAAACTAAGGGAGCGATGTAGACTTCATGAACTCAGCTAGCAATCTTTAAAATAGTTGTAAACATAATATACATATATATATATATATATATAGGTTGTAAAGCTTCCAATAGTTCTTATAGATCTCCTTCGGTTTCTTATTAATTTCATTCTCGTTTAAAAAGTAATAAAGAAGAAGTAATCAATTATATTTTGGCTTTCCTTTCGATCGAATATATAAACTTATATTTGATAAATTTTCAATTCAAATATATATATATCAATGTTTTACTGTATTAGATCATGATATCATATCTTTAAAATTAGCTATGTATTATACAATTATATATACACTCTCAATATATTAAATATAAATTCATATTTTATATGTGTCCATAAGGATTGGTGCAAAAGAGGGTCAAGATGTTAATTTTGTATATGGCTCGAATCCATAGTCCTTCCAGCAAACTGTAACCATTAAAGGTTCAACTTCTGCTACTGATTGACGCTTAATTGCTCTAATAGGTAAAATTTTAATAAGCATTTAATTTATTTATCCACAAAAATATTATTGATCACTAAGATAATTTGGATTTCTATATCCCATATGAAATAAAGGAGAATAATAATGCACAGATTAAAAATATATTAAAAATATAACTTACTTGATGTGTCATGGAACTAACTAAAAATACAATAAAGACAAATGTATCTATCGATAAATAGTATAGTTACAGTGAGTACAGATATCGTATCTACGAGGACTAAAAGTACTAGTAATTACCGTTTTCCTATTATTTAACCAACAAATTGGAGTGATTGATTTAAGCTAAAATTACTAAATTAATTTAACTAAAGAATTCAATTGAGAATAAATTTGAAAAATAATTGAATAATAACCAATAAGCAAAACAATACACAGGAAAGAATCCACATAGACTTCATCTATCATTATGAATCTGAATTAAACGATTTATTCACTTGGTATCTTGATCCATAGAAATCTCTAATTTATGCTAATATCTCTTTCAAGAGTAAAAGCAACTAACTCTAGGTTGATTAATTGAAATTTTTTTCTAATTAAAACCCCTATTGTCTCACTAACTCGATCTCTGGATTCCTTTATTAGATTTGATTCTAATCCAGTAGATTTATGTCGTCCTATTTCTAGGATTGCATGCAACTCCAGTCAATTATGCTAGATCTACTCTTAAACAGGGATTTTTCCTCCTCTGATTTAAGCACATTAAACATGAATTAATATCCCGAGAATATTAAAACAAGAGATAAGCACACATAACTGAGAACAAGAATAAAGTATTTATCGTATAAGACAAAAATCAAATAATAGAATTCATCATAGGATTCATCTCCTCTAGGTATCTAGGAAATTAGTTCATAATTGTGAATAAAGACATCTTAAAGACAAAATAACCACAGGAAATAAAAAAAAAAAACTCACAAAAACTTCAAAAGAAATTATAAGGAGGTCTTCAATCTTGATGGAAATTTACTTCAGAGTTGGCTCCAATGGTGTTCTTCGAGTTATTTTCTTCAATACTATCTGATGGCTCCTTCTTCTCTTCTTCTATTTGGTATTTATAAACTTTAGAATGCCCAGAAAGCTTAAAAATTGTGTTTTTCCACGTATTTGGGATGCGAATCATGAAATCAACACAGTCTGACACATGGCCATGTGTCCAGCCCGTGTGGCTCACATGGTCGTGTGTCCAGCCTGTGTGGCTCACATGGCCATGTGTCTAGCCCTTATGGGAAGGGCCAGCCCGTGTGGCCCTTGAAATCTGCTCCAATTGTCCAATTTCCGCTAGTTTTTCACTCATTTTTCTCCCAAATGCTCTCCTAAGTATAGAAACATGAATTTAAAGGATTAGAAGCATAAAATTCACCATTTTGCATAAATAATCATCTAAAAATGCATTGAGAATGAGATTAAAATATGTTACTTTTATCACTTATCAAATATCCCCACACTTAAGCGTTTGCTTGTCAATTCACAAACAATAATGCCTTAAAATAATTCACAAACTCGCAAACAATAATGTCTTAAAATAATTCGGAAACAATCATGCATTGTCAATTTAACTAAAATGACATTTAAGACTCAAACAATCTAAGCCAAAATTTTTAAAGCACAAAAACATAGGTGTCTCCCTTTATTTAAGTAATTACCTTTAATTCAAAATCAATAAGAATTGACATCCTCACTAAAGATTCACTCAAAGCACTCAAAGTGTTTAAGGTTCAAGAAATATGCATTCAACAGTCAAACAAGAAATGTCATTACCATAAGCTTGCTTGAAAATCAAATCTCCACCACTATAAAATGATATGACACACTAATCAAGAGGTCTTTAAGAGGTTGTAACGGGGATTAGGTTAAAGGTATGGGAAAAAGGCCCGAAAAATTGGTGATAATCTAGATCGAGTTGAAAAATTACCAAGCTAGGAAAAAAATCAAATGCTGAATTAAAAGAAAGTGCGTCAATTAATACTATTCAAGAATAAAAACGAGCTTATCAATGAAATATGAAATTAACTATTCAAGATCAATCAACTAATGATTAATTAATAATAAAACTATAGAATTTTTTAAAGAACAAGAAAAAAAAATTCAGCAATTCAAATAAAGGAACATAGGTAGGCAACTAACCAAGTCAAATCTCGATAAAAAGAGAGTCAATAAAATGGGAAAATTTCACAATGAATAAATGGGTAATGGGTTATCATTCACGGGTTAATCAAGAAAAGGTGTGTTAGGCTCAACGAGGTTCACTAAGGGTTAATTCAAAAGGTAGGCTTTTTACAGGATAAGTAGGTTAAAACCTAAGTGCCTTTATCTTCTCAATATGTCAAATCAAAGGTGTGGTCTCAACATGCATAATCGAAGTAAGTTCTAGAGTAACAAATCAAGTTTACATACTCATAACCAATAATAAAATGAGCATGAAAAATTTATGCTCTATAGGCTCAAATTTTCACAAAAAAATCATGGTTTTGATGTCAAACTTGCAAATTTAAAACTTCAAGATAATACCTCAATTCAGGGAAATAACCTAAAAAAATTTATTTTTGAAAAACAACTTATCATGCTTGACTCTTTCATGTCCTAAACTTTAAATCAAACAATGCACAAATATCTCTAAATTAATCCAAAACAACATTAATAAAAATCCCAAATTGACAAAAATTTACTATAATGGAAGTATGAGAAGATTACTTAAATACAACAAATAATTCAGGGATTTTCTAATAATTATAAAAACAACCTCTCCACAATTAAGATGCACATTATCCTCAATGTACAAACATATATAAGCACATAATAAGCAGAATATCAAAATAGAGGGAGAAAAGTGAAATTGCCCTGAATATGGATGAAATCGCCAGAATAGTGAAAATTAAAATTGTGGCAAATGAAAATGTATTGCATGGTTCCGAGCAAACTAATAAGAAAATGAACACAAATAAGGAAGAAGATTAAGAGGTTACAAACTCAATTAGAAACAACCATAAAAATAAAAACATAGTTCAAACAAAAGATACTAAAGAAACCTAAAAAAATAAAAAATAAAAACAAAACAACTAAAAATTAGAAGAAAAATAAAAGTAAAACAGAAAACAAAATAAAGAAAACATATAAAGCAAAACAAATCAATGATCGTCATCGTGCAATGTGCCAAGATCGTAAGGCGCGGGAGCTATAGAATAAATGTGGAGATGCTGATAGATCTACTGCAAAGTGGCATTAACCCTGTCAAACTGCTCAAAACAGTGTTGCTCGAAATGGATGAACCACTCAGAGAGGTCTGCTAGGGTAATAACAGAGGCAGTAGTAGGGTGACTGGGAGGTGGAGGATGAGGTGGATCTTCATGGTGGAAAGGGACATCATCAGGGAAGTCCTCATATGCATTCTGAGGGTCAGAATGAGAAAACGTGTATTTAGGAGGACCTAGGCCACGCTATCGTTCGATCATCCTCATATGATTCATAATAGATCGTCTCTGCGGGACCATCTATCCAACCAGTGTGAAGGAGGAGTGCTTCGGAGTATCGAGGAGGCCGAAATGTCGTACGAGGCGAGTCACGTTAGGGTCTAAGTAGAGAGGACCCTTCCTTCTACGCTCTATCTGATGGTGGCAAGCAAGGGCGATAAAGTAGGCAAGATTGAAGGTGCACCCTGTCGCAATTCTCCAAAGGAAGTAAACGTTGAATGTACCAACGGCCCTGGTGCTCTCCCTCCGACTAATCAACGTGTGAGCCAAAATGGCATGGATATAGCACAGGGCCAGAGGTAATGAAACACTCTTAAAAAATAATCATACAAATACGATATACTAATGATCAGAAGAAAATATAGATAAAATGAATGAAAATAAGAATAATATGAAAAACAACCAAATGAAAACAACCAACGTAAGAATCGAAATCAGACGAAAAAGAAATATAAAGTACTAAAAGAAATAATAAGAAAAATAGTAATAATAATAATAAAACAAATAATAATAAATATAGGTAAAATAAATAGGCAATAAATAAATAAAGAAAATAAAATAAAGAAAAGAATGGAAGGGGAAAACGGTGAGGGTTGGTGGCGTAGGGGTGGTGTATACGGTGGTCAGTGTGAGGAACGAATGGGGTAAAAGGGCAGAGGAGAAGTTCTTGTGTAATGTTTAGGGACGGAGGCGAAATCGAGGATGGTGATGGCTGGAAGGGAAAAAGGGAGTGGTGAAGGGGGAAAGACAAAGGGAAGGCTATGGCGGGGCAGACGGCGATGGGGAATAGTGGGTGGGACGCGGGGTTGGGGAAACAGAGTGGGGGCGAGGGTATTTTTCAAAGGTAGGGGGTCATCGATGAAAGGTAAAGAAATAGGGGAAAGGGAAGAGGGAAGGTCTATGGTGTGGCTACGATGGGGAAAGAAAGGATGTTGATGAAGTGAGGAGTGACGGGTAACGGACGACGACGGGGGTGGTGCGTGGGGTAGCAAACGAACTAGGGAAGGGAGCAGTAGATCGGCGACGGCTAGGATTTCGGTTGGAGGGTTGGGAGGAAGAAGACAAAGTAAAATGGGAATTAGGGTTTTAAAGGGGACACGGTCGTGTTTAAGCCCATGTTGGGCCACACACCTGTGTCACATGCCCGTGTGGTGTTTCCTCAGCTTGTGTGTGATTTAAAATTACTACTTCCATAAATAATTTGCCAAATAGTTAAGGTTTACAAATGAGTAGGTGTTTCAAATATAAAATGGACTAAATAAACAATATGAAAACAATCCCCTACTTAAAATGAAGGCTCTCAAGCTTCAAAATATAAACACCCGTAAACTTTCAAATTTTGGAAGGGAAGAAATTTTAGAGGTTTAGTAAAACTATATGCCATCTTATCTTCATTTCAACCTTCATTGCTGAGGTATCAGAGAAAATAATACTTTTATGAAGCATCAGATTCTTTAACAACTTGATTATAGAATTGTTGTCATGAAAATTTGAAAAATTTAGATATGAATTATTAGACATTCTTTTCCTTCTCGTTCTTCAAATAAAAAGAATGAGGAAAATAGGGTAATACATAGGGACGAAGCCAGAAAAGTTTTTTAGGAGTTGAAATTAAATTTTAATAGTCTGTATTTTTATAATTTTAAAATGATCAAATCAAATTTTTATTATTTTTGGGAGGCCAAAGTGCAATTTTACGTTTACTAATTTAAAATTGACTTAAATGGATAATTTTCCTTTTTAGGGGAAAGGGCGAGGTCCCTGCCAACCGCCTAGATATGCCACCAGTAACTCAAAAGAATCTTCCTCAAACTTACAATATATAAGAATAATTATTTTAGTAATGTCACCTTCTTGCTTGAACTGCAAATCTTCAAGATTTCTCCTTTAATATTGGGTTATTTAATAATTTGATACTATAAATAGACATTATTAGGTTAGTAGTTGTATACCTAGATATAACCACCATTAGCACTTTTTTTTAAAAAAAAAAGTTTGTGTATTCTTTTCTACATGGACATTATTTAAAATTTTCTTTTTTCTATTCAAAGGATTTCAAAGCTTGATTCTAAAAGTTTTTGAGATCTAAATATTATTCATATTTTCTTTATTCATTAATATTTTCATGTCTTTTATTTTAATAACAAATATTCAGGTTTGTTGAATATTGATAATGTATTCAATTGTTTAGAATGTTTGTCTTGTCAAATAGAATAGTTAAATCCATAATTGTTTAATTGATTCTTGTTGAGTCTAAATTGATATTTGAAAGCAAAAAACTTGTAGTGCCAAGACAAAGCAAGCATCTTGAAGTTGGAATATCCACTACAACAAAACAGGCCTACCATGACACTTTTCGGCCGACACTTTCCTAAGTGTTGGGATAGACTTGTTGACATATGCTTTGGCCAACTCTTTGTATAAAAGTTGGGATATGCATGCCTAAGGCAACACTTAAATAAGAGTCAGCTTTGTCCAACATTATGCCAACACTTTCCTAAGTGTTGGTATAGATTTGCCAATATACGCTTTGGCCAACTCTTTGTATAAGAGTTGGGATATGCATTCCTAAGACAATGCTTAAATAAAAGTCGGCTTTGTCCGACACTATCTTGACACTTTTGGGCCGACACTTGCCTAAGTGTTTGGGTAGACTTGCTGACATACGCTTTGGCCAACTCTTTGTATAAGAGTTGGGATATGTATGCCTAAGGCAATGCTTAAATAAGAGTCGACTTTGTCCAACACTATGTCGACACTTTTGGGCCAACACTAAGTGTTGGGATAGACTTGCCGATATACACTTTGGTCAACTCTTTGTATAAGAGTTGGGATATGCATGCCTAAGAAAATGCTTAAATAAGAGTCGGTTGTGTCCAACACTATGTCGACACTTTCCTAAGTGTTCGAATAGACTTGCAGGTATACGCTTTGGCCAACTCTTTATATAAAGGTCAGGATATGCATGCCTAAAGAAACGCTTAAATAATAGTCGGTTTTGATCAATACTATGCCAACATTTGTTATACCGTTCCCAACAATATAAAAATGTTGTCAAATGAAAAGCTATTAAGTTGAAAGAAGAACCCATATGAGAAATAACTTTTTAAACATTTTGAAAAAAAAAAAAAAAAAAAAACTAAATGTTATGTACCAAAATTCATGAACGATCAGACATAAAAATTCCTAGGCTGAAAACAACCCGAATACATAGCCAATTAGAAAGAGGAAAAACTTACTTGTAATGAGAAGGATTAGGCGTAAGTGCATAACAATCCTTGCAACAATATTTTTATTCAATTGTCAATTAAATTCAGTAAATATATATGATTTGACGAATCAAAATTTCAAAAGCAAAACATATAGGAGAAATTAGTATTATCAGTGAATTTGAGATGTCTAAGAACGTACGTTACTTGCAGGGCCGGTCCTGAATTTTTTTTGGCCCGGGGCAAACTGAAAAAACTGGGCCCCTAACGCACTTATTCTTTAAAATACTAATTCATATAAAAAGATATAAAAATTCGTTACATTCCAAATAAATTTAAAAAATGTATATGAAAGATATATATTATACTTATAAAAAGCATTTCCTTCGAGCATTTCTTGATGCAAAGTCATTTATGATCATATCTACATCAATTTTGTCTAGCATATTTCTCTCAATAGATAACATTGCTAGACCATTTAATCTCTCCTGCGACATTGTCGATCTCAAGTAATTTTTCAATAATTTCAACTTGAAAAACTTCTTTCCGCGGAAGCTACTGTTACAGGCATCGTCAATAGGATCCGATATGCAATGGAAACGTTAGGATAACAATCTGCATTTTTGACAAATTCAAGAATATCAATTGCTGTTATTGACTCATTTGGTAAAGTTATTTGTAACACTTTCATTTCGAATAAAGGTCATCAAAGATCAACATCCGACAAATTATTATGAGAAAATATATCTTTGAAGTTATTGCAATGATCTCTTAATCTATTGCTTTCTAAAGACTTCAACCTTGTTGAGTCAATTAAAAATCCAAAAACATTTTCAAAAATCTTTAATTGATCAAATCTTTCTTTCAAAGAAGTAATTGCCATATCCACAATCACCAAAAAGTAGTTAACTCTAAAAGATTCCTCGGTGATTGTAAATCTTCATCATGACCATCCTCATCAAATTGTTTTTTCTAAAAATAGGACGTTTAGTTGAAAATTTTGGATCTATATCCATACTAAACGCAAGATCTTTGGCAACACTAATGCTAGCTTCAAACCCTTCTTTTCTATAATTTTCAAAATATAATATTATACCTTCCACTTCTTTCATCGTAGTATCAATGCACATTGTCTTGGATTGTAACTTTTACTCACCTTGTTAATTGAAAACAAGATATCATACCAAATAACAATACCAAGTAAAAATTCAAAATTTTGAAGTGCATTAGCCGACTTTTCTCGCTTCACTTTTCACCTTAGCATCATTACACGAAGATTCGTATAATTTTGACAAAGCTAATATTATCTTGGAAGCATGAAATCTAATAGTTTTAACACTTTTAATTCGACTTTCCCATCAGAGTATTCGATAGAGATTTCACAGATTCAAAACATTATCACGCAAAATTGTCCACCTTTTGGTAGAACTTGCAAACAATGTATATATACGCTGCGAATCACCAAAAAATGAAATAGCTTTTGTACAAGAATGTGCCATATCGTCGAAAGAGTGAGATTAAGACTATGACAAGCACACGACATATACAAAGCTCTTGGATTTAATTCAAGTAGTCTCTTTTGAACACCTTGATGTTTTCCTTTCATATTAGAACCATTATCATATCCTTGGCCTCTCACATTATCAACATTAAGCTCAAGAGATTTTAACGCATTTAATAACTCATTATAAAGCCCCATCCCAGATGTATCATCTATTTTCAAGAACTCTAAAAAGTATTCTTCTATTTTTACTTTGTCACTTGACATATTAACGCATCGTATTATTAAAGTCATCTGTTCTTGATGGCTCACATCGTGGTACAATCAAGAATAATAGAGAAATATTTTGCATCTTGAATGATTTTCAAAATAGAACTTCTAACACTATGGGCCAATATAGAAATTAGCTCATTTTGAATTTTGTGACCAAGATAATGATAATGCATTTCTTCATTTTGAATGCGTCTAATATGGTCTTGCATTGACAAATCAAATTCAGCAATCATTTCAATTAGGCTCAAAAAATTACCATTATTCTCCTCATAAAGTTTCTCATTTGATCCTCGAAAAGCTAAATTATTCTTACCAAGACATTTAACTACAGCAGTAGTATTCTCAAGAAAACATGTTTTAAACGTTCTTTCTCTTTTGAGATTCCTTGTTGCAAGTCTTTATCAAGAGTCTGATTAGTCTTCAATCTCACTCTTAATTCAGTCCAAACATTCATATTAGTCATATGGTCAAAACTATTCTCATGTTCTTTGAGTTTTTCACTCAAGTGTTTCCAATCATTCACACCATCAGTGGCCAAGTAACTCTTTCTATTTAGTTTTGTGAATAACTTACAACAAAAGCAAAAAACTTTATCTACATGTTTAGAGTAAACTAACCATTTTCTATCACTAGTCTCTCCATTAATCAACTTTCTAGAAAAATAAGCATACGAGAAATGCCTAGAATTACCATCTAAAGGAAATTTAAGATTCAATTCCCTTAAAGGCCCCTTTTCAACTAAAATATCTCTAGACTTGTTATCAAGGATACCCCAATTTCTAGGATCGTAAATGTCTAAAGGAGGAATAAAATGCGGATCATCCCTAACATCTTCAACATTTGACTCATTTTGTACATCATTAGGGTCATTCACAGTAGCAAATTCCTCATTGATATGATTTGGAGAATTATTATATTCATTTGGATCAAGTTCAACCACATTGGCACGATCATAGTCATAATTCAGATCATCCACATTAATAGCATTATCATTTAAATTTTCATTAAATTGGTCCACCTTGTCTACTTCCACTTCTTCAGAAGTCTCTCCTATTTTTTTCTTAAAAAATCTATTAAGAGATCCCCTTTGTGATTCTACTAACTCATCTCTTTGTTTTCGTTTCTTTCTTTTCTCACTTCCAGACAAATATCTAGGCAACATTATTTAACAATATAACTAATAGCTAATAAAACTAATATAGGTTAGAACAATAGCACCTGTAGGGCTGTAGAATTGAACAAATAATCAGCTTAATCCTTAGCGTTCTTAATTTGCAATGATGAGTCAAGGTTCCTGCCAATAAAATTGACTAATTAACCAAAGCAAAAATAAATAATCACAATCAAACTACGTAAAACTAGATCAAATCGTCAATTTTTATAAGGAAAAATTCCCAATTCCCAATTAGATATTTTCAAACAAAAACTCCTAATTTTTCCCATTCAAAAAATTGAAATCTTAAAACAAAAAAAAAATTGAAAATCAGAATTAATAATTCGAAAATTAGTTTCGTTTTTCCCCGATCCAATCCCTTTTCCTTTTGCTCTTGATCTAATAATTCCAAATTGAACTTATTCAAATACATTTTCATTCAATTTAATCCAAAAATACATAATTGTGCAAATTTACCAATTTACCCCCAACATTTTATAATGTTTACAATTTAGTCCTTATAGCTCAAACACAAAATATTAAGAACTTCACCACACCTATTAATGGCCGAATATCCCTAGTCACTATATCAACTCATTTCTTCCATTTTTCTTGCTAGTTAGTCCTTTCAACTATTTATTTTAACATCATATTTTAATTCACTTAGTTTCATCAAAGGTTCAAGAACAAAATATACTAATCTATCATCTATCATCAATATTTCATCCTTAATCAACAAGAACATCAAGTTTCCTTCAATGGCATCTCATGAAAAACATAACCAAATCACAAATTACAACATGGGCTAAATAAAGCTCACCACAACTATCTCAAAATGCAAGAATTATCAAAAATCAAGCTAAATTTTACCTTAATCAAGCTCAAATGTGGCTGAATGAAACTAAGCTTTCCTTTCTTTTTTTTTTTTGGTCATGTTTCAAATTGGGTCATTTGGGGAAAAGAAGATGAAAAGTTCTCATCTTTTTCTTATTATATTATTATATCAATTAATTATAATACATAAATATTAAAATATAATAAAAATCTATCAATCACTATAATTTTTATTTTTTATGATATTATTCTTCCACTAACTAAAAAAATTAATTTAATAACACATAGGAAGTGGAAGCATGATGATGTCTGTCCACTCACGCATGCAAATTTAATCTTTACAAATGTAATAAATTTTTTTAAAAAAATGGGCCCCTATCTAAATTTTTTTAAATAAAATCGCATAAATCTGTGGGGCAGGCAGGGCCCCACTGCCTGCCCCCAGGCAAACTCTGGTTACTTGGCCTCCTCTTTAAAACCAATGTAATGAATATAGGTATTAATTGGTTCACCACCAAAATTCTCACAAAAATGCAAAATATCACTGTTAAATTTTGTTTTTGAATATATCATTTGCTAAGCTTTAAAATTTTGAATACTTAAACATAAAATGTTAGTATAACATTGAAAATTGGAAAGCAGATAAAATCAAACAACCCAGTGCCAGGGGTGAAGCCAAGGGGACTGGCATGGGCCCCAGCCCCCTAAAATGTAAAATTGCTATTTAGTCCTTTAAAATTTTTTAAAATTTTTAAATTAGTAAAGGTAAAATCGCACTTCGGCCCCTCTAAAATTATAAAAATTCAATTTAATCCTTTACAAATTATAAAGATATAAACTATAAAAAATTAAAATTTATCCGACCCCCCCTAAAAAATTGTTCTGGCTTCGCCCCTGCCCAATGCTATTTTCTTGAAGTCTTTTACTAACGTCTACTCAACATTATCGTTGCCACATTGAACAAGTCTTTGTTTAATAGCGCTCAAGTTCTGGATAAGTACCTACTTTATATGTAATATTGTAATTTGTAACAAAATTTCAACCAAATACACTGCTTAGAATAACTAACGTGATTAGCGTGATTTAAACTCAAATCACACACTAGAAGTGGTGTACAACCTTGACCGTAAGCGATCACATGAATTTCGTCCTTTTGAATCATTTATAATTGTATCAATCCTAAATTATTACTTTATTTAAAAACAAGTATTTGAGTGCAATTCTTCCCAAATCCATTTCATTTGCTAACTGTACGGAATCATTCTATTCTCTTCCAATAGATTATATATGTCTTCAAATTTTAATAAGTTGATAATTATATTTAAGTTTTATAATGATAATTAATATTTTTTTATAATGGATGGAGATAAAAGATAATGATTCAATTGATAATAATTTTGTTAATTATACCACCAATCACTAATTTTATAATTTAATATTTCCTTTTCTAATAAATTAATTTTATATTAAATAAAAAATTGTGATATTAATATTTTTGGATTTAAAATATGAATATTCTTAAAAATTTACATCATGAGTGTGAATAATTATATATATGGTGTCATTTTATACATCATACAAATTGAAAAGGATGAATAAATTGATAAATAATCACAATGGATTATATTATTAAATACTTTTAAGAATATACGTTAACTTAATTAAAAAAGAAAAAAAAAATTTCTTACTTTTAACAATGAAAGTCTGTCGTGTGGCACGGTTTTGTCTGCGTATGCATAGTTTTGTCTGTTTTGCACGGTGGTTTTGACTTTTCTCGGTCGTCCTTGACAATTTCCTTTACCTTTTGTTACACTGCTGGTTTTGGTTTGGTTAGTTCGCCTATTGGGTTCTGTTTGCAGGTTTTTTCTTCTATTTTGTGGGTGGTTATGGAGAATGAACTGGTTACGCTACAAATTTCGGCGTCTGAAGATCATGAGATTCCAATCCAATTGCAGGGCCTTCAAATACCCCGAAACCGTTATATGAATTTTTCTTGGTGGATTGTTTTGTTACGGCCAATGTGGTGAATTTCTCTGCTATGCGCACTATGTTGGATAATTTCTGACACCCTTTGGGGGTATACAAAGGTGAAAAGCAATTCCTTTTTCAATTTCCATCGAGTTGACATTGATAGGGTGGTAAACGGCGTTCCGTGGACGTTTAACATTCATCTATTGGTTTTCCATCGTCTGCAACCAAATGAAGACCCTCTGTTTGTGCCATTGATTTACTCCTTTTTTTCTAGATACAGGTTTATGGATTACCACCGTGGCTATTTTGTGAGGGCGTTGCGCAACAGTCGGGAAATTTTATTGGTATTTTTGAGGAATACGACGCCAAGCAGGTGCCCAATGGCAACCTATCTTTTTTGCGCATGCGTGTGCGACTTGATATTCGGGCTCCATTGAAGAGGAGAAAGAAGATACTACTATCCCCTCGTAATTCTTTCTATATTTGGTTTTGCTATGAAAAATTGACTCTGTTTTTGTAACACCTTAAATCTGGTCTAGGCGTTATGGCCGAATCCAGAGTTGTCATAAGGTAGGATTTTGAAAACGGAGTCGTTTTGTCAAATCGATCCAGTTTTACAACTCATATTCGTTTATATCTATTTTCGAAAGTGTTTATTTACTTTATTTATTTACCAAAACATAAGTTACAGCGGAAATCATAAAACGTTCAATTTGGTAATCTCGTTCGTATTTCAGAAAACTATTGTTTTAGTAAAACCATCACAAAAAAATAGTCAAGTTAATCAAACAGTCCGGAGAGTCCATAATTTACAAAACTCTAGAAATAATCATTAAAATCAACATAAAAAAATCATAGTTATTAACTGTTTATAAACTCGTGGTCACCAAAAGGCTCCGTCGCACTAATCCACCTAAATATGTGGATTACCTGAACAAAACAGACAAACAGATGTGAGTTTACATAAACTCAATGTGCAACCCAACAGAGTTAGACATGCAACTCATATAGATATCACATGCACAAACAAATTCAGATTCGAACCTAAGTCTTTACAGATATAGATGACAAAATCAGATATACAGAATCCTACCCCCATCCTCTACACACCATCTCCGACCAGCCCAACACACCATGTGAGGTTAAAAACACTCACCCATCCCAACACACTATATTGTGTCATTACGACACGTATCAGATAATATGCAGCCAGGCTGCCAGAATATAGGCAAGGGTTGCCTTTCAAAACACTTCCTTGGTATATACAATCCCACACCAAAAACAGTTACAGAATGTAGATTTAGATACAGATATAACATGCTTATCATGCTCTTGTACAAATATTAGATATACATATATCACGACAATCAGACATGCATAAAAGTGTCATACTCAGAGTATATTATCAGAATATCAAGTCACATAATCTAGGGTTTTGTTAGCCTTTACAGGCCCTACAGTAGGCCCACAGTCGATCGAAATGACCCATGCTACCCTAGGGAAAATTTCAAAATTTTGGGCCCACATAGCCAGATTGGCCTTGCCCGTGTGGCCCACACGGCCTGGCCCACTACCCACATGCTTGTGTGGCCCCACACGCCCAACTTGGCCTAGCTCGTGTGGCCCACACTGCTACACCCACATGACCGCACGGCTGCGTCTTGCGCACGACCATGCTTTCGTCGACCACACGGCTGTGTCTTCGCACACGGCTAACCACATGGACGACCACACGCCCGTGTGGCGTCGAAAAAATAGTTTTTCAACTTTTGCCGAAGTTCAATTTTCTGCATTTCGGGTATATACCTGGTACGATTTCAATGCGAAAACACTCCCAAGCCACATAGCACCTAAGATAGACCAATAAAACACCAAATTAGACGCTTAACAACAACTAAAATCAAAATCAAGCTGGTTCGTTCACAACCAAACCCTTACTTTCGATCGAACAATAGTAATTCCCACATAACTAAGTCACCGACAGACAACTCTGAGCCCATTGATCTTCCCTTAAATAGCATTAATGAAACACATCAATAAGGAACTACCAACCGAAAGCAAAAGTACCTTACCCAAACTTACTGAATTGAATTGCAATCGAAAATTGAATAGAAATAAACAACAGTTGCATCACAACGCCGATAGTCAACAAAACTCATGGTTTAATTGGAGACAAAGTTTGACAGATGGAGAGGAAAAAGAAAAACATAGAGAATGAGAAGCCAAAAGAAAAAAAACATCAACAGAGGGAATTTTGGGAAAAAATAAAAAATAATATCAAAACCAATTTGATATTCCCAACCTCCCACTAACACCTAAATATCAACCACTTTAGAATCTTAACTTAATCAAAACTCTATCATTCAACCGAGCAAAATTATAACATCTACGCTCGCGTAGGATTCGAACATAGGACCTCCAACACACCAATTCCCTTACCACTTGAACAAGCAGGCTCATTCTGATATGGTTTAACAAATAATTTTCTATAAGCCCACTCAACCAAGGCAAAGCTTGGATCAAAAATAACAAAAATTGCCAAAGTGGAAATTGAACCTAAGACCTCTCACACACACCCATAACACTTAACCACTGAAGCAGACATATATTTGTGTCAAACATTTATAGAAATAGAAATAAATTATTTAGGGTGTTACAGTTTTGCTATTTGTGTGGTGTTTTAGGACATGGGGATAATTTCTGTCCTATTCAGATGATGAGAGATGTGTCTGATGCTAGTATGGAATGGGATGCCTCTATACAAGCGAATGGCCGACAGGCTATACAGCACCTTCGACACATGTTGCGGCTGCATACTCCCTAAATTACTTCTTAATAGACTAAATTGGATTTTTTTTTTGCATGGCACAGGTTCGATTGAATTGTGGTTTTTTTCATGGTATTGACGTGGGGGCTAATGGTACGTGAGGGGGACTGAGCTTAGGTTAGCGTTCAGATGTTCTGTTTGAGTTGTGTAGTTACTCCCATTTTCATTTCAATGTCACGGTTCAAGACTTGACTGGTGCTACTAAGTGGTGCTGCACAGGTTTTTACGAGTCACTCGATCCACAATTTTATCTGAGGCTTGAAGTATCTTGCGATCTCTAGGGCGAGATCAAAGTCTCCCTTGGATGGTTGGGGAGATTTTATTGAGATTAGTTTTTCGTTTGAGAAGAAAGGGGGTGATCAGGGAGGAGCGTCGTATAGAAGAATTCAAAACTGTGTTGGCAGATTGTCTTCTCGATGATTTGGGTTATGAGGGCCTGTGGTTTACTTGGTAATGGGGCAGATTGGCTACCTTCAATATTCATTAGTGGCTTGTTAGGGGGTCACGAATGCTGCTTGGTGGGATTTGTTTCCGTCTTTCTCTGTATATCATTTGCCTCATTCAGGTTCGGACCATCGCCCTATCCTTGTTGACACTAGATGGCATTTTTAGCATAGGGTGAGATCAATCCGTTTCAAAGCCTAGTAGGTTCTAGAGGATTCCTGTGAGGCCAAAATCCATAACCTTTGGGAACTTAGTGTTGGTTATGTTCTACACTAGTTGAGCATGCTTTGTAATGGTCTCCAACATTGGGCTACTAGGTTGCGACATGCTTGCGGTGGTCATTTGGGACATTTGCGCACTCAACTTCTTGATCTAGATGGGATGGATTGTAATGGACCTCCTAACCACGAGACTTAAGATGAACTTGGAAATTGATAAGACTGAATTGTATTAGGAGCAACGTACTCGAGAAAATTGGTTGAAGATGGAGGATTGAAACACGAGATTTTTTTCACCAGTTTACAACACAAAGACGTTAGCTCAATCGAGGTCACTGTCTGATTTGGGAGGATGGCTATTTATTCCATGAGGAGAAGGGGTTGATTGATGTTGCTATTGATTACTTTCGACATCTTTTCACGTCTCATGGCTCAGGTGATTCAAGTTATATTCTTATGGGAGTTGAGCCGTGCATGACACCCATTTTAAATGAGTCTTTAATGACACCCTTCGCACATGATGATATTTTTGTGGCTTTGAAGGTTATGGCCCCAACTAAAGCATCGGGTTTAGATGGGCTCCCAATGTTATTCTATCAAAAATATTGGCATATTCTTGTTCCTGATATTGGGGCCTATTACCTTGATATTTTGAATAATGAAAGGTCTATTGCAGATATTAATGCTATAAATATCTTGCTTCTTCCTAAAACGACAAATCCAATGTGTATGACTCGATTTCATCCTATAAGCCTTTTGTTTTGTCCTTTACAATATTAGCTCGAAAGCATTGGTGAATTAGTTTTAGTCTGTCTTGCATCAGTGTGTGGATGAGGCCCAAAGCGCATTTTTGCTAGAACATCTTATTTTAGATTGTACCATTCTGGCTTATGAGGTTTTAGAACGATTTCGACATATGAGGACAGGTCTAAGAGGATGATTTGTGTTGAAGGTGGACATGAGTAAGGCTTACGACCGGGTTGAGTGGGGTTTTTTTGGAAGCAATGATGTTTCCTATGGGTTTTTCCAGAGCTTGGGTTGATCTAATCATGCGTTGTGTTCGTTCTGTCTCCTACTCAGTCTTATTGAACAGTGAGATAGACCCTTCCTTTTCTCTGGGCAGAGGGTTAAGGTAGGGAGACCCTCTCAGCCCATATTTGTTTCTAATTTGTAGTAAGGGGTTATCATCACTAATGCGCTTCACACTTCGAGATAGATTGGTTAGCGAAGGTACTCTTAGTATAGGAGGACCTCAAATTTCACACCTCATTTTTTATGAATAATTGCGTCCTTTTTGGGGAGGCTTCTGATAAAAGGGCTCTGGTGTTGAAGAACATCTTGTCTGAATATGAAGGCTTCTCAGGTCAGTGCGTTAATTTTGAAAAATCTTTCTTACTACCCGGATCTTTTTGTTCCGAGTTGGAAAGGGTTATTAGCCAATTTTGGTGTAATCGTCATGGGGGTCGTAAGGGTATTCATTGGTGTGACTGGTCTGCTTTATGTGCTTCAAAGGATTTGAGTGGTATGGGTCTTTAGAAGTTTTCTCATTTTAATGTCGCTCTTTTGGCCAAGCAAGGTTGGTGCCTAATTGCTAACCCAAATTCTTTGGTTACATGTGTTTTAAAGAGTAAAAATTATCCACATTATGATTTCCTACAGTCTGAGTTGGGCTCTTACCCTTCTTACTTTTGAAAAAGCGTCTGGACTGCATAGGATTTGTTGCTCTCGGGTCTGAGATGGCGGGTGGGCTCCCTGCACACACATTACATACTTTGGGTATTAGTGAGACTGATCTATTGGTTATTGATTTGATTGATAATGCCACAAGACAGTAGAGGGTGGATATGCTTCCTACTATGCTAGATAGTTCCACGCTGGATAGAGTCCTTTGGGTTCTTCTAGTTCAGGATACTCTAGTTTAGTAGAAAATTCTATGGGTGTCTTCACGGTTCATAGTGCGTACTGCTTGCTTCAACATTCTGATCCTCTTACTCCCTATGCTATTTACAAACCCTTCTTTACAAAGCTATGGAAATTACATCTCCTAGGGAAAATACTTGTAACACCCTTAACCTGTATCTGTTACCGGATTAAGGTTATGGAGTATTACTGAACAAATAGAAGGCTTAAATATACCTTCTATACATAATCATAATCATAACTTGAATTAACCATACATATTCATATGGTCCCTAAATTGAGCCATCGAAGCCCTAGAAATACATTAGAAACAATTCGGGACTAGATTGGAGACATTTGAAAAGTTTAGGAAAAAGTTGTAAAATTTTGACTATAGGGGTCACACGACCGTGTGGCTAGGCCATGTGCCTCACACGGCTGAGACACACGCCCGTGTCTCAAGCCATGTAACATTTGAAATTTCCCCATATGCTCGTGTATGAAACCGTGTGTTAGGCCATGTAACTCACTGACTTGCATGCAAAGGAGCCCTCAGACGACACACGGCAATGTGTCTCACGCGATTGAGTCGCACACCCGTGTCTCAAACTTTGTGGACTCAAAATGCACCTAAAATCAAACCATTTCATACCATTTCATATAAGACCTTTCCATCAATATATACACACTTTGTATGAGCCTAAACACTTTCAAAATGTACATTAATATACTATTTCAAGTTCTAAATTCAATCAATGAATATGCCATACAAGGAACCTTAATATATCCACAAAAACATAACATACCAATCAAGCCAAGCTTACTAGATTTCTAATATCATAACCTAGTTTCATACCTACCAAAACATACCAATAATGCTACTTTTCATGTCAACCAATCTAAATTAAATAGATACTGAAACATTCCATCAATGACTAATTTAAACCATTCAAACATACCATAAAAGGAACCTTATGTACAATCACATAAAAGTGACCATAATGACTTACTTAAACAAGCGTGATAAATCTACAACAATTATAAAACATCATTATACACCACCCTATACATGCCATTATAAACCTTAGCCAAAAATGCTCAAAAACTATCGAATTAACTACAGGATAGTGTGATAGGTCTCTGACGAGCTTCCAACCAAAATCGAACCTTTCGATGATCTACAGGAAAATAAAACAACCAACATAAGAAATAATGCTTAGTAAGTTCGTATAAAGACAACTTAATTGCTGACATAATAGAATAAACAACTAAGCATAATTTTTATTATATTTTAAGCTAACTTTTGTTTTCTATTCACTACACCTTTCATGGATAATTGGTGTAGCCTTGCCTATACATGTATATATTTTTCCTTATAAGCTTTTCATATAACCATTTTACTTAAATGTTTCTTCTTACCATAACACTTACACCTTTAACATATAACCATTCTGTAATTCATCTTTTGTTTCAAACTTTCTGTAACAACCCGATTTAGGGGCTAGTCGGAACAGTGATTTCAGGGTCACTAATCCGAGGTTAGAGAAAATTATTTTCATATTATTTTATGAGTCAGAGCATGATTATATAAGTGCATGAAAATTTTGGTGCTTTAATTTTAGCGATTTATTGCTTAATCGCGAAAAAGGACTAAATAGCATAAAGTGTGAAAGTTCCATTTTATAATATAAAGGTGTTCAATAGCTAAAGAACATTAATTGGAGATTTTTAAAGTGCAATTGGACCCCCAAAAAATAGAGTGGCCGGCCATAGGAGACAAACATTGTCAAATTGGTCAAAGTTGTTGATATTAGGTAGACTGAATTAGTGTTTTATATTAAAATAAAGAAAAAGAAGATATCATCTTTTTCTCTCTTATACTCCACCGAAAATTGGCAGCAAAATAAGGGGTTTGAGAGCTCAAATTTTCAGCAAGTTTCTCTCCTTGCTAGTAAGTATTCTAGTGATCATTTCTTGATAAAAATTGTACTTTTGGGACCCCTAAAGCTTAAGCTTTCTAAAGAGGGGACTATCTTGCAATATGGTGAAAAGTTTAGGGTTTAGCCATGAGAGATTTTATGTTGTTTGCTGCATTTTTATGGAAGAAAATAAGTCATAGTTGTTAGATAAACAACTTTTGTAAGAGGTGTTATCATGAAAACACCCAAATGGACCTTGTTGTAAAGGTTATAAAGTTTGTAGTAAATGTGTGAAATGTTGAGTTTTGATGATAGTTATAAGAGAAATAAATGTTCACCTAGGCTTGTTGAAGGTAGAAATTTGATTAGAATTGATTTCCGAGCCTAGGGGTAAAATGGTCATTTTGCCAAAGTCTAAGGGCAAAATAGTAATTTTTCTAAAGTATGATTTTTTAAAATCTTTTATTAATGTGATGATTAAAACGAGCTAATTTCCTATTATAGAGCAAGAGAAACCAAGAGTCTACCTCAACCGGGGAAAGAATAAAGTCTTTGACTAGATCGACGATCTAGCTTATTTTGAAATCGAGGAAAGTTTGTGTGTGATGAATCAATATTTATACTAGCATGTTTGAGAATGGGTGATATTATAATGACATTCTATGAAATTGAATATTAGTGTTATATGAGAAAGGTGATAAAAGTCGACATGTTGAAGTCCCGGTGGGACTATAATAAATGTGAAAATGCTATCATCAAGATATGAGATGAATAAGATCCTGTGTAAGACCATGTCCAAGACATGGCCTCGACACCGAATTGAGATTCTATATAAAACCATATCCGAGATATGGCTTTGGTATTGAGTATGAGAATCGTATAAGAGCATATCTGAGATATGGCATCGATGCTTAATGAGAGATTCCGTATAAGACCATATCTGGGATATGGCATTGGCACTCAGAAATGACCCCATGTAAGGCCATATCCAGGATGTGGCATTGGTTTCGTGTTATGATAATGTTTATGAATATACATCCTTGAGTATCCCTAGTGAATTATCGGGATGAGTTGATTAACTTAGAAATAGTGAAGAGGATTTTAATAATAGTTATGTGATTAAGTTAACACAGGTAGTCGTGAGTATTTCACGAAGAAATAATTATGATATGTGGCATGGTATGAGCTAAATAAGGGCAAGTATAAGTATGTATAAATAAGGCAAGAAGCCTATGACTTGTGTATGATTAATTATTGCCATGGATGGATTATATTGTGAGTTTTTTGTTGCCATTTATTTCCTTGCAAACTTACTAAGCTTTGTGCTTACCTCTCTCATTTCCCTTTTCCTTGTAGTATGTATAAACTCGGGGATCATGGGACGCGGGAGTTCGAAAATCACACTATCAACATCATTTTGGTATAACAATTTAGACTTATTTTGAGTATGGCAATATAGGACTTGGGTATTTTATTAGGTCGTAATTGTTAGCCAAAGTGTTGGCTACTTTTGTTACGAAAGTCATTTTGTAATTGATCATCAAAAATGGGCCAACACTTGACAAGTTTATATATATATCCAATGGCAATGAATTATGAAGTTTATGCTTGTGTGAATGCTTTGAATTGAGCTTTTGGATCTACCTTTGGGTCATGAATGATGCTCATATGAGTTGGAGTTAGTATGTTTACCATGCAGGGTGGCATTTGGCTTGGAATATAGCCTTTTTATGTCCATACAGGTAGACACACAGGCGTGTGTCTAGGCCGTGTGGGACACACGGTCAGCCCCATGGGCGTGTTAATCAATTGTGCGTCCCCTTCATGCTAGGTTTACAAAGTCAGAATGCCCAGTAGTAAACACACAGGCAGAGACACGACCGTGTGTCACAGCCGTGTGGGAGGCTCGGCCTTGGACATGGGTGTGTGCCCAGGCCGTGTGAAGTCTGCACTTTAAATGTAGAATTTAATTTGACACACGGTCTAAGGACACGGGTGTGTGCCTTGGCCGTGTGACCATAGTGAGGTGATGACGTCATAAACAGAATCCCAAGGTTTTAGCACACGGGCTGAAAAACAAACGTGTCGAGACCGTGTGAGGAACATGGGCCAGAGACACGGGTGTGTACTCGGCCGTGTGAAATAAGTCAGTGTCGAACACGGGTGAGGGACATGGGCATCTGTGACCACACGGCCTACCCACACGGGCGTGTTCTATTTCACACGGACGTGTGGCCCCTATTTAGGCAATTTTTTTAAGTGCATAAAAGTTTTCGATTAATTCCCGAAACCTTTCGGAAGTCTGTTTAAGGCCTCGTAGGCCTACAATAAGTATGTTATGGGTTTGAATGGAAAGTGTTTAAGACGAAACAAAATTTTATAGCCCGAAACATCATGTTTAAGCAAGTTGAATTAGGTAATGCCTCGTAACCGGTTTCGACTTCAAACACGGGTAAGGGGTGTTACACTTTCCTATAAGCATATCATCCTGAAATCACTTACTTTCACTAAACAAAGTGAAAGTGTAACACCCCTTACCCGTATTCGACGCCAGAACAGGGTACGAGGCATTACTAGACTTATACGCAATCAACCATACAATACCGAGACCTGACTTTCCACTCCAAATTAAAACTTACTATAACACCTCTAAAACAAGCCTACGAGGCCTAACTCACACTTTAGAAATGATTCGGGATCAAATTGAACTCTTTAAAAGATCCCTAAAAGACTTTGAAAATTTTTCATGTAAACAGTCCACACGCCCGTGTGGAGGAAGGGACACGCCCGTGTGGCATTTCACATGCCTGTGTTCCCCACCCGTGTGGATTTATTTTTTAAAATTCGAACCTATAGGGGTTTTCACACGGCCGAACCCACGCTCGTGTCCCTGGCCCATGTCCTTCACATGGCCACGCACGCCCATGTCTTAGCCTGTGTTCAAAAACCTTGGCATTCTTTTTCTGACGTCATCACCCTTAAACGTCACATCGGCCAAGGCAAACGCCCGTGTCCTTCATCCGTGTGGCGAATTAAATTCCAAATTTTAGGTGCAGACTTCACGTGGCCTGGGCACACACCCATGTTCATGGTCGTGCCTCCTACACGGTTGAGACACACGGTCGTGTCTCTACCCGTGTGGTTGTTACTAAACATACTCACTTGTAAATCTAGCATGCAAGGGGACACACGACCTAACCACACGCCCATGAGGTTTACTGTGTGTCACACACGGCCTAGACACAGCCGTGTGTCTACCCGTGTGGACAAGAACAAAGCTGTGTTCCAAGCTCTTTCTATCACCCCACTCATACAAACATAAATCATATCAAACCTTCAACCCATTCATGCATAAATAAACTAAGTAAACCAATCATCAACTTGTACATCCATGAATAACCTCAACTTTTCATACATTAATAAGAAAGAGCCATCAACTATGGCCTCATACAAAAGAGTTCATCTTTGAATGAGCCAACACATTTGGCCAAAACAATATGACATTCAACTAAGTCTAGTCCCTATACATGTCATACTCAAAATGCTAAATCTAACTATACCAAGATGTGCTGATAGTGTGGGTGATCCTTTGCTTATCTCCGTATCCCGAGCTGGCTTTTTGTCACTATGAAAAAAGGGAAAAGAGAAGGGAGTAAGCTTTAAGCTTAGTAAGTCTATATGTAAACAATAAGCATCACACCATATGCTAATCAATGAAAACATTACATATTATGTAAGAACAATTCATATTCTCATAATCATGCTTACTCAATTCCACTCTTACCACATCCCAACCACATATCATATACATTGCTCACATTTACTTGTACTTATACCTTGTACTTGTCACCACAAAGCCACATATAATTTCACTTAGTCAAGTTTCTCGATGAACCCTTCGAAATGATACAAGATACTCGGTGGTTTCGCACACAACCCACCATTATTCAATAATAGGGTGGTATCACACATAGCCTACCAATAATGATAATTACGATGGTATCGCACACAGCTCATCTTGGTATAGTTAGTCTTAGCATTTTGTTTATAGCATGTATAGGGACTAGAATTAGTTGAATGTCATATTGTTTTGGCCATGTGTGTTGGCTCATTCTAAGAAGAACTATTTTGAATAAGGCCGTAGTTGGTGGCTCTTTCTTATTAATCTATGAAAAGATGAGGTTATTCATGATTGTGCAAGTAGCATGTTGATTCACTTGGTTTAATTATGCATGGATGGGTTGATGCTTGAATGTGATTTATACTTGTATGAGTTGGGTTGATAGAAAGAGCTTGGCAAATAGCCTTATTCTTGTCCACACGGGTAGGCACACGGGCATGTGTCTAGGCCGTGTATGACACATGGTCAGCCTCATAGGCGTGTGGTTAGGCCGTGTGTCCCCTTACATGCTAGGTTTACGAGTCAGTATGCTCTGTAGTAAACACACGATCAAAGAGGCACGATCGTGGACATGGGCGTGTATCCGGGCCATGTGAAGTCTGCACCTAAAATTAGGAATTTAATTCTCCACACAGCCGAAAGACATGGGCGTGTGCCTAGGCTATGTGACATTTAAGGGGTGATAATGTCAGAAATAGAACGCCAAGGTTTTTGCACACAGGCTAAGACACTGGCGTGTCGAGGCCGTGTGAGGGACACGGGCGTGTGTCCGGCCATGTGAAAACCCTTATAGGTTCGAAATGAAAAATAATTCCACACGGGCGTGTCCCTTCCTCTACACGGGCGTGTGGACTGTTTACTGAAAATTTTTTAAGGTTTTTTAGAGAGTTTCAAAGGGGTTCTATTTGATCCTGAACCATTCCTAATGTGTGATTTGGGTCTAGTAGGCTTGTTTAAGAGGTGTTACGAAAAGTTTTAATTTGGAAAGGAAAGTCAGGTCTTGGTATTGTATAATCGTTTACGTGTAAGTTGAGTAATGCCTTGTACCCTGTTTCGGCATCGAGTACAGGTAAGGGGTGTTACATTTAGTGGTATCAGATCTTTGGTTTAGTCGATTCTTAGACTACCTAGCTTGTGTGAGAGTCTAGCTATACATATCATAAATATATATTGATAGTGTGGTGACTCTTGACAATGTTGAACTGTGTTTTCGTATAGTAAAGGGATCCTGATCGAACTACTACTGATG
This sequence comes from Gossypium bickii, assembly GCA_025503065.1. Classification (NCBI taxonomy): domain Eukaryota; kingdom Viridiplantae; phylum Streptophyta; class Magnoliopsida; order Malvales; family Malvaceae; genus Gossypium; species Gossypium bickii. Next base: position 23,377,371 of record CP106714.1, on the reverse strand, counting down.
ACGCTGCTAGTAATGCGCCGACTCCCGTGCAAGAGGCCGCGCCTGTAGAAAGTAGACCCGAGACTTTGGGTCAAGGGGAAGAGGCTCAAGAAGTATTTCTCCACATGATGAGTAATTGGTACACTGAGTTTGTACGAGCGAACCCTAATGCTCAACCTCCTCCACCCCCACCTATACATCAGCCTGTCCCTGTGACTCATCAAGGTATAAATTTGGTAAGAATGACCAAACCCCCGATCGATAAGATTAAAAAACAATGGGCTGAGGAATTTAGAGCCAACATAGATGATGACCCTGAGAAAGCGAGATTCTGGCTTGAGAACTCTATGCGGGTATTCGATGAACTCTCTTGTATGCCTAAGGAGAGCTTAAAATATGTTGTGTCATTGCTGATGGACTCGGCATATCGTTGGTGGAAAGAAGAGTGACATGGGATTTCTTCATAGAAGAGTTCTGAAAGAAGTACATAAGTCAGCAATTTGCTGATCAGAAACGGAAAGAGTTTCTTAAATTAAAGTAAGGTTAGATGACTGTGGCAGAGTATGAGCGCGAATTTGTTAGGCTCGGGAAGTATGCTCAAGAGTGTGTGTCTACGGAAGCTATTTTGTGCAAGAGGTTCAAAGATGGGCTGAATGAGGATATCAAATTGCTAATTGGGATCTTGGAATTGAAAGAATTTGTGGTGTTTGTCGATAAAGCTTACGAGGCTGAGGAGTTGAATAAGGAGAAGAGAAAAGCTATGATTGAGGGCCGAGATGCAAGGAAGAGGCCAATGAGTAAGTCGTTCCAAATCCAATTAAAAAGATCCAAAGAGACAAACCCTCGGACGACTGCCTCGACTGGACATTCATACCAAGATTGTGGTAACACATATTCGGGCTCGAGAGTTTAAGCCACCTCGATGGCAAGCGTGGGCAATACAAAGTCAAATAAACTAGAGTGTCTAAATTGTGGTAGGCAACATACTGGGGAGTGTTGGGGAAACAATCGTACTTGCTACAAGTGTGGTTCACCAGACCACTTCATTAGAAACTGTCCTGAGAAGGATGAGAAAGATAGAAAACAAGAAGTAAAAGCAAGCAATGTACCCTCTAGGGGTAGACCACAAAGGGGCCCAAGGAGTGGGACTAGTAGTAGAGGTACGCCTAGAGATTCTGCTATGTGATCAGAGGGTAGAGCACCTGCGAGGACTTATTCCATTCGTACTCGTGAAGAGGCATCATCTCTAGAGGTAATAACAGGTACTTTTTCTCTTCATGATATCTCTATTGTTGCTTTGATTGGTCCGGGGTCTACCCATTCTTATATTTGCATGAAATTGGTATCTGGCATGGGTATGATTGTTGAGTCTACAGAATTTGTAAAAAAAGTTTCAAACCCGTTATGCAAACATGTGCTAGTTGACAAAGTGTGTAGAAATTGTCCATTGACAATTAGAGGTCATTGTTTTCCGGCTAATCTCATGTTGTTGCCCTTTGATGAATTTGACCTGATTTTTGGCATGGTTTGGTTGACTACTCATAATATTTTAATAAATTGTAGTAGTAAGTTTATTGAATTGAGATGTGTAAATGGAGATGTTATTCGGGTTGAATCAAGTAAATCGGACAGTTTTCCTGTAATAATCCCGTCTATGATAGCTGAGAAATATTTGAGAAAAGGGTATGAGTCCTATCTCGCCCTTGTGTCGAATACTCAAGAGTCAAAAGTAAAGATTGAATCAGTGCCATTTGTGTGCGAGTATCCAAACATATTTTCGGAAGAGTTACCCGGATTGCCTCTAGTTAGAGAGGTCGAGTTTGACATTAAGATAGTTTCGGGTACAGCACCTATTTCGGTTTCCCCGTATAGGATGGCACCATTGGAGTTAAAAGAGTTGAAGTTTTAGTTGCAAGAGTTAACGGATAAGGGTTTTGCAAGACAGAGCTATTCACCGTGGAGTGCTCTGGTACTTTTTGTGAAGAAGAAAAACGGGTCGATGAGATTATGTATAGACTACAGACAGCTCAACAAGGTGATAGTGAAGAATAAGTATCTTTTTCCAAGGATCGAAGATTTGTTCGACAAATTGAATGGAGTTACGGTGTTCTCTAAGATGGACCTGAGGTCTGGTTATTACCAGTTAAGAGTTAAGGAGCAAGATGTGCCAAAAACTGCATTTCGGACAAGGTATGGCCATTATGAGTTCCTTGTCATGCCATTTGGCTTAACAAATGCTCCTGCGATCTTTATGGATTTAATGAACCGTATCTTCCGACCGTATTTGGATAAGTTTCTAGTTGGTAAGAATGACCAAACCCCCGGTCGATAAGATTCAAAAAAAGAGGCCGAGGAATTTAGAGCTAATATAGGTGATGACCCTGAGAAAGCGGAGTTCTGGCTTGAGAACTCTATGCTGGTATTCGATGAACTCTCTTACACACCTGAGGAGAGCTTAAAATGTGTTGTGTCATTACTGAGGGACTCGATATATCACTGGTGGAAAATGTTGACATGTGTAGTACCGAGGGAGAGAGTGATATGAGACTTCTTCCTAGAAGAGTTTGGCAAATACTGACTTGTAAACCTAGCATACAAGGGGAGACACGGCCTAACCACACGCTCATGAGGCTGACCGTGTGCCACACACGGCCTAGACACGCACCAGTGTATCTACCCGTGTGGACAAGAACAAGGCTATTTGCCACTATCACCCCACTCGTACAAACATAAATCATATCAAACCTTCAACCCATTCATGCATAAATAAACTAAGTAAACCAATCAGCAACTTGTACATCCATGAATAACCTCAACTTTTCATACATTAATAAGAAAGAGCCATCAACTATGGCCTTATACAAAAGAGTTCATCTTTGAATGAGCCAACACAGTTGGCCAAAACAATATGACATTCAAATAAGTCTAGTCCCTATACATGCCATACTCAAAATGCTAAATCTAACTATACTAGGATGTGCTGATAGTGTGAGTGATCCTTTGCTTATCTTTGTATCCCGAGCTGGCTCTTCGTCACTATAAAACAAGGGAAAAGATAAGGGAATAAGCTTTAAGCTTAGTAAGTCTATATGTAAACAATAAGCATCACACCATATGCTAATCAATCAAAACATTTAATATTATGTAAGAACAATTCATATTCTCATAATCATGCTTACTCAATTCAACTCTTACCACATTCTAACCACATATCATATACATTGCTCACATTTACTTGTAATTATGCCCTGCACTTATCACCACAAAGCCACATACAATTTCACTTAGTCAAGTTTCTCGATGAACCCTTCGGAATGATACAAGATACCCGGTGGTTTCGCACATAGCCCACCATTATTCAATAATAGGGTGGTATCACACAGCCCACCAACAATGATAATTACGGTGGTATCGCACGCAGCCCACCGAAATGAAATATATGATGGTATCGCACTCAACCCATCATTAATAAACAACAAGGTGGTATCGCACTCAGCCCACTAACAATTACATAATTACGGATATTTATCCGTACCCACATTTCTATTCCAAAGGTTCATTCGAGAGTTACCAAATTTTCTACCATTTTCAATAAATCTCATCAATAAGCATTTACATCCATACAATGCATCAATAGGTAAAAACATATGGAATAAGGATGTATCGTTTACACATAAACTTATCTCGATACAAAATATGTCAGTTTGCGGTTTAGTCCGAAACCTTGCCTTTTCCCCGGTCAAGGTTGACTCCACGTTCTTCTTGATCTAAAATGACATATTTAGCTCATTTAGTAATCACATTAATCAAATTATTCCAAAATTCTTATTTTAGAAAAATGACCATTTTGCCCTATACTTTTACAAAATTACTATTTTACCCCTGGGTTCGTAAAATGAAATGTGTTCATTTCTCCACACACTTAAGCCTAGCCGATTCATATTCCCTCTTATAGTAACTCAAGATTTCAATTATTTCACACATCTATCATCTATTTTATAACCTTTACAAAAAGGTCCTTTTAGGTGTTTTCATAGAAACACCTTTCACAAAAGTTGTTCCTTAGCCCACTATTAATCATTTTTTGCCATAAAAACTTAGCAAACAACATAAGCACTCTCATGGAAAATCCCTAAACTTTCAACCATTTTGCAAAATAGTCCCCTCTTTAGCTCACTTAAGCTTTAGGGGTTCCAAAAGTACAAAAATTAGCAAGAAAAACCACCCAAATCACTTACCTTCAAAGGTGAGAAGTCGCTGAAAATTTTTGGTTTCCAAACCCTTCCTTGGCTGATATTTTCGGTGGGAGAAGAGGAATGAATAGGGTGATATCATCTTTTCTTTATTTTATTTATTTTCCTTCAATTTAATCCACCAACTTGACCAATTTTGACATATTTTTGTCCCTTATAGCCGGCCACTCTATATTTTAAGGGTTTAATTGCACATTAAGGGCCTCCAATTAATATTCTACAGCTATTAGACACCTTTAGCTTGTAAAATAGAACTTTCGCACTTTATGCGATTTAGTCCTGTTTCGCAATTAAGCATACAATCGCTAAAATTAAAGCACCAAAATTTTTATGCATCCATATAATCATGCTATAATGCATAAAATAATATTAAAATAATTTTCTTCAACATCGGATTAGTGGTCTCGAAACCACAATTCCGATTAGCCCCAAAATTGGGCTGTTACAAAAAGCTAAATAAATAAAATAATCATAATTGTTATTCATTTACAAAGCACTTATAAGATTGGTACTAAAAATGGTTCATCGTATGCTTTATGTACTATAATAATTCAATCAAAATGCATACATATATGTGTATAAACATCTATATTTAATCGAATAATCATCAATATAATGATAGTTCATTAATCATTTCACATTTAACATTTACTAATGTCTTGACTATAAATTAGCCTTTATCATTTAAATAATTTTGTACATTCCATTCACATTTACCCCGATAAACTAGTAACTTTACTCGGATACTTGGGTAACTATACCACACCAAAGTGTAAACAGGGGCACCGTAGTGCGAACAGGGACACCGAAGTGTATACAAGAGCACCGAAGTGCAAATCTTGTACAGGCGCGCATTCTAACCCTATTGGCATGCCAATTGTATTCTAATTGTTTACTATTTCCAGATGTGCATTTAAACATAATTATAACTTTCATGAATCAGAAGCACTTCCATATATCTCCATACATATGTTGTAACAATTCATAATCATTCCAAAATCACATATATCATATTTCATAATTATTCAATAGTTTTCAAATAAATCTTTTTTCACCTTATATTCAGATATAATATTTCGATTTTCAATTCTCACATTAAACATCATATAAATATACATTCACAAATCAGCAGTAACATTATGTATATATATGTATGTACAATTCTATACATACGAACTTACCTCGACAATTACAGTTGTAAAACGAGGCCGACAACTAATCCGACACATTAGTCTTTCCTCGATTTAGATCCGTTTGATTCGTTTATGGATCTAAATAATAATTTTTCATTCAATTAGTGCAATTCCAGCACTTAAATAACATGTCTAACACAATTAAGCCCTTCTGTAAACATTTTACAAATTTATCTCAATATTTTACCTTTTATACAATTTAGTCCCTAAATCCAGAACTTACAAATTTAACATTTTTAGTTAGAAATTCATGCTAGCCGATTTTCAAAAGCTTCATAATTAGCCCATTTTATCATCATTTCACAATATTTACCTAGAATTTTACTATTTTCACAATTTAATTCCTAATCATTAAATTTATTAAAAATCACTTAACAAAATACTTTTAAATAACAACTAATACCTCAAATTCATCATTTAACATCTAAAATCACAAAGATTCATCTATAACAACATTCAAAATCTTTAACAATTTCAAAAACGAAGACACGAGCTAGGTAAACCTAATTATAACGATCTCAAAAACATAAAAATTACGAGAAACAAGTTGAAAACGGACTTACATAGAATTTTGTTTGGCCGAAACTTAAAGCTTCTCAGATGGAGTTTCTTCCTTCTCTTTTCGATGAAGAAACAAGGTAAGATGATACTTATCTATTTTACTTTTGTTTTTATTATTATATTTTTTCTTTTAAATTAACGATAAGGTCATTTTTAGCTAAACCCTCTAATCATCTCTGAACAAAATGACAGATCTGATACAACAAATTCCTTTTAAACAACATGAAATCAATAACAACTTTAAAATTGAACAAAAAGTTATTCTCACTTTTATGAATAACAAAAAGTTATTATCACTTTTAAAATTGAACAGCTAAGCGAAATAAATTGGTGAGGTATGCTAGCCCAGTAGAAACAGTGGTAGCCGAGAGTGCTCAAACAACAGCAATGGTAGATTCAACATCACTACCAAACTCTTTTCTAAGCTATAAAAAACAAAAACAAATGGAAATGAACTGATATGCCTAAATAAAAAGATTCAAAACCCTAATTTTCAAATCAATGAAAGCCTAGTAAAAGAAAATCGAAAGCATAAAAGCCTAGTAAAAGAAAATCGAAAGCATAAAGTACCCAAGAGGCAGTTTTGGAGAGAGTGGCAAAAGCGAAGCAGTGGTCGGGGTTGATAGAGAGCTTGGAATTGACAAAGAGAAGGATAGCTTGCTTTATAGAATCCAATATGGTGATTCCCGCTGTTTTCATTTCAACAAGTGACTTTGTGGCCACATCATCCTTGTTGTTTATTCGCGTCAGATTCAAAATGTAACGCCTTGCTTCTCCCACCGAGGCGTCTCCTTTGATTCCTTCCATTTTCATTTTTCCCTGATTTCCTTCCTTCGGGAGGGAAGAGGAAAACATTCGCAACCAAACAAAAGGGGGAAGAGAGAGGGGAAAAGAAAGAGCCAAACAAATGTGTAAACCGATGCGTTTTAATCTTGCAAATGATGCTTAAGAGATTTCGATAAAACGTTGCGTTTTGATTTTCTTTTCCCTTTGTTTTTGGCTACTTTGCTCGTTTGGTAGCGAAAATAATCACATTTTACTTTCATTGATTTTTTAGAGAAACTATGCTTTCATATAAAATGAAAAGAAGTCCAACATATAATACAATAACAACAGAAAAAGCGAAAAGAAAAGAAACAGCAAACAGAACAAAGCAAAATAAACAAAACAAAGCCTAAACAAGGAAAACCCAGAAGAAATGCCCACAAAAGAAAACCCTAAGTCAAAGTCGGTGGGTAGAGTCAAAGAAATAGATGGAATGCACAAGTAGCTAGAACACCAGCAAAATCGGGAAAACAACCGGCAGTCACAAAAAAAAAAGTAATGAGCAACAGTGACAAACCCCCGTAGAGCAAATTGATGGTCATTGAGCGCTCTGAAAAACCAACCGTCGATCCCATTCCACTGCTCGCTGCGCAAAGTCAGGGGTACTCCCGCTTAAGTACAAATCCGAACCAGTCCGCAATCCCTGCTTTGCAAGCATATTCGCCACTGAGTTTCCCAAGCGAAGGACATGGCGGAACTCACAGCGGTGAAAATAGTGAGCCCAACGCTGATGTCCCGGATATAGGCAAAGAGACGGATGTATTAGTCCGTGGGGAGTTTGCCATTGTGATAACTGTCAGAGAGTCACCCTCAACAACTACGTCCCGAAAACCGAGAGTTAGTCCCAACAGGACCACATGGAGGTAGGCCAAGGCTTCAGCAGTGAAAGCCGAAGGTACATTCGTAGTAACCACTATGTTTGAGCCCAAAAAAACCCCTTGACAGTTTCTAATGACAACTCCCATGTAGGATGTGCGAGTAGGGGCATGGAACGGCCCATCAAATTTCAGCTTAATGCACCGCCTTCCAGAGGTCTCCATCGCTCAAGGCCGATCAAGCGACCAGGTAGTTTGCTCTGAACTGCATCTAATTCTAGAATGTAGGACTCGACCTTTGGCAATAAAACCTTGATCTGGAAAACTTCGTTCTCATGCACGCGTCTGTTCCTAGCACACCAAATAAACCAAAGAGCACGCACCACTCTTCGGCAAGTAGGGATAAGATAAACGTGTATAATATAGTATAGCTAATCCTAGACACAGGATGATGATAATTTGTTGGGCCATGTATTTTGCAGGTCAATCCAGATACCCGCAACAGAGGGGCAGTCCCAGAACACATGTTTGAGGGATTCTGTAGCCAAGGAGCACTTTGGGCAGGAGGCATCAGCGCGCAAGCATCGGTTGTACAAATTAGATAAACTAGGAATGAGGTGCATGAAAATCCATCATGTTGTAATTAGTATTCTAACGTCCTGATTTTCAGTAGTTTCGAGGTCAGAAATCCGACGAGCGAGTTGTTAAATATTATTATTTAATATTTACGAGTCAAATATAGTATTAAAATAATTTTTGAATTGGCAAATTATGTTATTTGAATGAATAATTAAGTTCTAGTAGTATGACCTTAAAGTCAAGTGGTTTTAGAAAATGTGACATCTGGGCCTCATCTTTTATAAATCGAGCTGTAAATATTTTATTAAATATTTATAGAGTGTTATTAAGGTTGTATTAAAATTTGATTAAGAAATTTTAATATTTAGATAGTTAATTAATTAAAAAGGACTAATATGTAAAAAGTACGAAAGTTAATTATTATTAGTATTTAAGTGCTAATTAAAAAATGGATGGTTTAATATAGCAATTTAGCCATAATTGGCAATAGTGGACGGCAATGTAGTTAATTTTTTTAAGTTATTATTTGAAATGTTTTACTAAATTAATGTTTAAGTAAAAAAAAAACATTTTAAAGGGCTGTTTTTGTAAATTAAGAAATCTCACTTTCATTTTCAGTCGATCTCAAGGCTCTCCTCTTTGGAAAACAAGGGTAAATAGAAAGGGAAATAAAAATATCAATTCATCGTTGGATCTCACAAAGGTAACTTGTTTTTCCTTGATCTCATCTCAATTTCGTCTTCTACGATTTATTTGTTTTTTTTTGTTATAATTTTATGTATGCGTTGAGCAGCAGTATAAAGTTGAGGAAACGAAATTGCAACAAAAAAAAAAAAAGGACAAAAAATACGATTTTGAATCATGAAGCTTGTCTCGAACTGTGAGTCAAAACCTCTTCATTTAGAAATTCAAGTTTCTTTACTTCTCTTTTTCCTTCTTTTCCATATTTTATTAGTTTTGAAGTGGTGTATTAGATCTATGTTAGCTTTTTTTTTTTTCAGTTGATTAAACTGTGATTTGGTGTTTTTGTCTTTGCATTTTATAGATTGAAATATGATAAAATGATGCTTTTTTCCACTTTCATTTTGCTAGATCTCTTAGCCTGTCATCGATACTTCCGATGTTACCTGTTGTTTTAAATGTAAGGGAGTTTAGGCAGATATGTTTAAATATTTAAAAACAAGTGGAAGGGAGTTTAGGCAAATATGTTTAAATATTTATTTTTTTCACAAAATTTGGTTATTTATGGTTGGTAGTGATTCTGCAGCTTCTTTATAACTGCATTATCTTGTTTTAGATTTCTTATAGTTGGTTTCATGCTCAATTTCTTTTGATGATTACGGTTGTTCATACTTCCTAGGGATTTTCTTTATAAAATAACTTGACTGAAGGTTTTGAAGGCTAACTGTTTAGGCTCTTACAATAACAGTAACAAGCTCATTGTTAATTCACAAAACCAGACCAATTTTTAAGTTTTTGATCTAATTTGTGCAGGATTGGCATTACACAATCCCTAAAGAGATGAATGAGGTCTGCAATTGAATTACAGCAAGGCTGGGGCTCTAGGGATAATGCTAAATATAGTGAAGAGTCGGGAAGCAATAATGGTGAAAAGAGAGAAGACTACATATATTACAAGTAGGTAGTAAACAAGATGGATTGTTAGGGTATATGGTATACCTGAATTAGCCCTCTTAAATCCCTTTTAGTTTGTTTTACCTATCCTTAAAAAATAAAAAGTTTCAGATGTAGGAGGTAGATTGTAATAGGCTAGTGAGTCTGTTGTGCTTTTGAGGCCATTTTGGTGTTAGTGAATGTGATATATACTGATATTTGAAATTGGTGGCATTTGACTTCTATTTTCATTTTGTTTTCCTTTCTAGTCTTTCAGCATGTCGACCAATCCAAAGTATACATATATATGTTATAACAGTTGAAGAATGCAATTGTCCCAGAAATTTTTGATGTCATGGGAAACAGTTTGACAACATGTTGGCGACGCATTCACTGAATGCAATTAATATCGTCTATAAACTAATTATTCAGTGATAATTTTGTATTAGTATCGACTATAAACTGGTGGCATTTGGCCTCTATCTTCATTAGGATTTTGTCTGTAAACTAATAAGTGCATTATTTAATAGTGGTAATAATGTATTAATATAATCCATTTATATTAATTAATTGTTCAATTAATATCGTCTCAAATTTGTCCAAACCCAACACATACAAATTTGCTTTTATATTGCCAAAATAGGCTCTTTAAAATTCAAGAAAAAAAGTTTTAAAAAACATGGGACCCAAGCCTTTTTAAGGTCTATCCTAACCTTTTTAAGGTTATCTTAGATATGTTTATCCTAGCCTTGTTAACGTTGCCTTAAACGGGTCTATCTTGATCTTTTTTAGGTTGCCTTAGATGGATCTATCACAACTTTTTTAACGTTATCTTAGATAGGTTTATTCCAACCTTTTTTAGATTGCCTTAGACGGGTCTATCCAAACCTTTTTATAGTTGCTTTAGACAAGTCTATCCCAACCATTTTAAGGTTGTTTTAGACAAGATCTATCCCAACCTTTTTAAGGTTGTCTTATACAGGTCTATCCCAACCTTTTTAAAAGGTTGCCTTAGACAAGGTTTATCCCAACCATTTTAAAGTTACCTTAGACGGGTCTATCCCAATCTTTTTAAAGTTGCCTTAGACAAGGTATATCCCAACCTTTTTAAAGTTGCCTTAAACGAGTCTATCCCAACCTTTTTATGGTTGCCTTAGACGGCTTTATCCCAACCTCTGTTAAAGGTTGCCTTAGACAAGGTCTTTTTCAACCTTTTTAAGGTCGTCTTAGACGGGTCTATCCCAACCTTTTTTAAAGGTCGGCTTTGACTAGGTTTTTTGCCAACCTTTCAGTAAACGTTGGCTTATGTTGACTTATACCAATGTTTTTTTCAAAAGAGTCACGACACCTTTGCCAACTCTACTAAAAATGACCTTTTCGGAAGCGTTGGGAGAAGCATTGCGGCACCTATGCCAACTTTTTTTGTGTTGTCTTAAGTCAAAAAAAAGTGTCGCAGTATGCTTGTTTTGTTGTACTGATCAAATTTGATGAAACTATTAGAGATTTCAATTTCATTGAAAATCCTAATAACTTATGTGTCTATAAAAAGGAAAATGGTGACACGATTATTTTCCTATTATTATATGTTGATGACATAATATTGTTGGGAAATGGCATACCTATGTTATAGGCCAGTAGATCTGGCTTTCCAAGTGGTTCTCTATGAAGGATTCAGAAGAAACAACATATATTTTGGGAATTAATATCTATAGGGATAGATCGAAAAGATTGTTTGGTCCCTCTCAATCTGTTTACTTATACAATATGTTGAAAAGGTTTAGCATGAAACCTTCCAATAAAGGAAGCTTACCTATAGTGCATGTTGTACATCTTTCAACATGTGAGGATGCAAAGGAGGTTGATAGGATTAAAAAGTTCATTACTAAACTAGATATGGTTTTGAGCATTGTTACTGTGATAAGAATGGCTCCATAACACAAGTTAAGAAACAAAGGTCCTATCACAAATCCAAACATGTATTATGGAGATATCACTCGATCTGATAGGTCATTGAGTGACATGATATAAGTATTGAGAGGATGCCCACAGAAGATAATCTAGCTAATACATTTACTAAGGTTTTGACACAACAAAAACAAAATTGTCACATGGAAGGTTTATGTCTTTGACATATGGGCGATTAGCTTTAGTGCTAATGCGGGATAGTTAGTGTAAACCCTACAAGCCAATCATGATTCACTTATAAGCACTAAAAATATTTAATTGTATTGATATTATTATAGTTTTTAATAATAAACTGAAACATTTATTTGTCCATGAATAAAGTATATGCTATATAACACTTGAGTATATAAAGCTCATGGAACACATTAAGTTATGCTAGGGAGTTATAAGGAGTTCCAATTATGAGATATTTATGCATTAAAGCCATAATTTCTAAAATGTTCCTGGTCGTTGTATTATTGAGATAAGGCATTGATAATGCTCAAAGGTTGGCACATGTTAAGCCTTCATGCATAGGATGCATGTAATCGATTTAATAAGTTAAAGTATAGGATACTTGAGGATTGTTGGAGAGGTACACCTTGTGGTGTAGCGAAAAAATTATTCTGGCGATCATCAACCATGGATCAATGTACGAGGAACGAATCGGGTTAAAAAAAAAGTTAAAGATATACCTTTAGGATTTGATTTCTTTCATGATGTTGATTCCAAGCCGCAACCAAAAATGTCTCGGTCTGTACATAGTTCACCCAGTCAAAGAATGAAAAAAACGCTTCGAACTTTTCAGAGAGAATTCAAAAAGTGGCAGCTAGACCTTTTCTGATTTGTTTTTCTCGGTAACCCTGACACAAACAGAAATTCACTTTCTTTTTCTTTTGATATCACATAATGAAAATGAAAATATTCTATTAGAGAACATATGGAAGGTTTTATTATTTTCTTTCCAAACAAAAATATTCCATGTTATTTATCTTTGACCAAAATTATCGTAACTATCTATTTTAATAATTTCGGTAAACTATATTAAAATTAATATTTTATATGAATAAAATTTATATATTAATTTTAACTATATTCTTTGTTTGTGTACAACAAGTTTGTACATATAATGCGTTCAATATTTAACTATCAAATAATTAATTAATTCATGTGGCAACTAAATACAATACCAACTGCGTTAGGATTCTATTCACTTCAACCATATGGTGTGACCTTGTAGGCTCTTGTAACGTTAGTAGTAATACCAGAACATTTCTAATGTTACAAGTAATGAGTGACAATGCATCATTGTTACCCAAGTTACAAGAAGTCATGAATCAACATAAACTTTCTGTAATAAATTTTTCATGCATTATATCATTTTATCCTTTATATCTAGATTGGACACAATTTATGAAATAGTCACACTACTATAGTCCAATCTTATACTTATTGATATTTTGAGTAGACTACAATAAAAAGATAAGTGTGATATCTTATATCAACTTATTTAAGCACGACCATGCATTTCTAGTCTCACTCCATCAAGTGGCCTAAGATATTTCTCTTATTATCTATAAGGGACAAATCTTATTTTGATAAATCATATCCCACTACATAGACTGTGGCATAACCAACATCAGTATTTATAGTACAACCTACTATGGTAGATGTTTGACTGTATAAAAATATACAACTAACGATGTTCGAACAATGATGACCTCAAGTCTGAGGATCGTATACATAGTTATCACAATGAGTAATGTTGTGAATATTACATAATAATCTAAGAAACATACTTATAATGGGTTAATCTAGTATGTTTTTGTCTAACACATACTCATGTATTAATTTTGACAACCTTATGTCAATGACAACACTTTGTCATCAATTAACTACACATTAGTCTCAATGCATTATTATTGTTCAAGCCCACAATAGTACTTGACTAAGGACCTTTTAAGAATAACCATATTATTCTTAGGACTTTATTATTAATCAGTTTATTTACACACAAAAAAATAAACTAAAATAACAATTGTAATGCCTTATATTAACAAACAAGGTAAAACGAGAATGTGGTTACAATCATCTCATGATTGGTATTTGGTCATACTCTAACAATATCCCATTAGCACTAAGACCAATCAATCATATATCTAATACCAAGTGACTTAGTGTGATGATCATGCCTCTGATGTGTCAGAGGCTTTGTTAGTTGATCAACGATGTTGTCATATGTTGGTACTCTGCATATTTCCACATCTCATTGATCAATGATTTCTCAAATGAGATGAAAGTGCCTAAGTATATGTTTGGATCATTGGTGAGATCTGGGTTCCTTTGCCTATTCAATTGCTCTGTTGTTGTCACAATGAAGTTCTATGGCATCTGATGTGCTAGGCACAACCCTTAGTTTAGATATGAAATTCTTGATCCAAACAACCTCTTTTACAACCTTACTGGTTGCAATATACTTGGCCTTAGTACTGTATCTTGCTTTGAAATTTTCCAGCGCACAGCGCCACCATTAAGGCAAAAACAAAACCCGAATGTGATTGTGAATCATCCTTGTCCATTTGGAAGCTATCATCAGTGTAACCTTTTACACTTAGCTCTTTCTCACCTCCATATATAAGGAATGTATCCTTGGTCCTTTCTCAAGTACTTAAGGATATTTTTAACTATGATCCAATGACCTTCACCGGGATCTACTTGGTACCGACTCATTATGCTTAAAGTATACGATACATCTGGACGAGTACGTAGCGTGACATACATGATAGACCAAATAGTCGAAGCATATGGAATCTTATTCATATGTTCTCTCTCTTGTGGAGTTTAAGGACACATTTCCTTCGAGAGTGAAATAGTGACCGCCTTTGAACGTACAAACATCCAAAGTGTGATTACTGCAACTAAAGATATAGATTTGAGGCGATGTTCGCAAGTATATGGGTCAGGTTGTAATACAGTTTTACCACAAAGTAGGTAAGTACTTCGAGGATCGTACATAAGGGAGGTGAGCATTAAATTAAAGTTCGCGTAAACACAAATAGAATTAATTAATAGTTTATATAAATTATATTACGATAAAAGATAAAGGAAATATTTTTGGGGTTTTTATAAATAAAAAATTAAAAATTGCATGAATAAAAGGGACTTTGGAAAACTAAATTCTAAACTTAATCAAACGAAGACATGGGTGATTAGCTTGCTTTGGTGATTATAACTGTTTCCTATTTCGGATTTCTATTCAATCAACTAGTCATTACCCTAGAATGATCTCTCAATTGTAGACACCCATTTTGTCTGAGCCCAATTGGAGGCTCATTTGTATATTTGTTCTCTATTGGGCCCATTTGAAGCCCATTTGATTTTGGTCAAATGGAAGCCTTTGTTTTTGTTTTCTTTTTATTTCCTTTTTGAGCCTGTCAATGGCCCAAATTATTATTATTATCATTACTACTACTATTATTATTAAATAGTATTATTATTATCTTTTTTACAAATAAACAAGATTAAATATATATATATACATGGAATGAAATGAAAGAAAAAAAAAAGGAGGTTTTTCATATTTTGTTCTTAAAAAAAAGGTAAAACAAAAACAAGAAGAAGCATTCTAGTTTTTTTTTTTTCTTTTCTTCTATCTTTTTCTTTTTTGGCCATAAACATGTCATGAGGGATCGGGTTTTGGTCTCTGTTGAAGGGGACGTCACCAGGTCATTGGTCCTCCACCCATGGGAGCCCTAAAATTCTCATTTTTTCCCTCCCCCTTTCTAAAAACAAGACTTCATCTTGGGAAAAAAATTGGTTTTTTTCTTTTTAAAAGAGAAAGTTTAGATTTTGAAAATAAAAATATGTTTTTTTAGTCATTTCAAAGAAAAATTAAAATTTTAAAACACAATTTTGATTTTTTTTAACTATTTCGAGATAAAAGCTTTGTTTTTAAGAAAAATAGTGTTTTTTTAATACAAAAAAAGAAAAGAAAAGAAAGTTTAGATTTTTTAAAATAAAAACTTGTTTTTTAGTCATTTTTTAGGAAAAGCTTAAATTTTTTAAAATAAAGTTTTGATCTTTTTCAACTATTTTGAAATAAAATTTTGATTTTTAAGAAAAGTAGTGATTTTTTTTAAAGAAAACTTTACTTTTGCAAAAAAAAAAATAATAAAAATATTTCTAGCCACCATATGTAGTGGCTCCACCACCGGAGGCCGAAAAATTGTTGGGCTCTCCAATGGTGGAGCCATGACCAACATAAAAGGAGGAGAGGAAGAGAAATTTTTTTTTTTTTGAAAAAAATGAGGTTAAAATGAAAGAATGAATTTTTTTTTCATTTATAGGTGCAAAAAATGGATAATTTATTCCCACCCCTTACTTTTTAAATTTACAAAAAATACCCTATTTTTTACAGCACCGTCCTCACTCTCTAGCCTATTCACACCCATAACACTTTTTTTTATTCATACCTTGATTTAATCCAAAATTTATAAATTAAAAGCAAATAAATTGCTACATCAGTCCTCTATCTTCCACATTTTTTATCTTTTAGTCCCAGAATCAAGCTATGTCATTTTGTTTTCATCTTTAATAAATTATTTACACTTATATCTTCCTTTTTGTTTGCATTTATAATATATTTAATGTCCATTATGCACTTTATTTTAATGTTTTATATTTATTCACACTTGTATAATTTTTATTTATTCTTATTTCGTCTTTATTTATTTTCATGTCTATTTATGTTTATGTTTTTTTTTTACACGTTCCCCTTACATACATTTTAATATTATTTATTTATGTTACTTTGATTCTTTTATTGTATTATGAGTAAGATGTATTATTGTTATTATTATCATCAACAGGTTAAGGTCTTATTTTTTTCATTTATTTAACTTTTCTTTTTATTATTGCCATTTTTTGAAAGAGTTTTAACTTTTCATTAACTTTAGCAAATTTAATTAATTTTCCTATTTTATTACTATTTGTTTTAAAATAGGGAACTTTAGGTTTCTATCCTATAATTGTTGACATGAAGTTAGTTAAGTAGGTGTTACATTTTAATGAAACCATAAGGTTTTTACATTTGAATTTAGGTTAGTCTTTAATATCGTGTCTACCATTTACCCTAGAAAAATTATAAATAATAAGTAGGATATTTTTTTAAGGTTTTAAACTAATTTTAAATATTGTACAAGATTCCTCTTTAGAATCTTAAATTAATATGTAAATATTCTTTAAGACTTTGCTTAAGATTAAAACTAAAGATTTTTATAGGTGAAATGTAAATCATGAGTAAGTATTTCTAAGTATTTTACTTTAGAAACTTTGTAAGAAAGCTAATCAATGTCATTTAAGATATATTATTTTAGGATTTTGACGAATTTAAACCTTAGATAAAAAATTTTAAAGTAAGATAAATCATAAACTCAACACAGGATACTTTCGTAAGATCTTGATAGGTTCAATGTTATTAATTAAATCTGTTAAATAATAATAATAATAAAAGATCGAATAAGTTGTAGATGAATTTTAATATTTCTCTTAATTCATTTGTAATTTCTACGTTTTTTTTAGAATTCTAAAATAGAACTAATTTTAGGAATTGAAGGTATTTTACTAGAATTATTGAGGTATCCTTTAGGGTTTCCATTAAAACTAAAAATCGCTAATTTAAATTTCAAATTAGATAAGTTTGGTGAGCACATTCTAATCGAGTTACAAGTAAACTGGAAGTATTTTCTTTGGAGTTTTTATTTAAGATTTTCATAAGATTTTAGCCTAGATTAACACATTAATATGCTTAAATAAAAAAATCTAGCTTTTAAGACCCTATAGGACCATCTCCAGATAGGCGTTGTGGGAGTGTTATAACCTTCCCCACTCGTAATCGTACTCCTGAACCCAAAATTCAGTGATGAGATCGAGTCTAGACTTTTATGATTTTTCCGTAGTATTAATTCTAGATTTTTAAACGATAGGTGGCTAACCAACTAGCCCTAATTGGTTAGTGGCGACTATATGTTCGTGTCTATATTTGCTTATTAGGCCCTCGTACTCTTATGTAGGCAATGTTATGACATCAATCTTCCACTAAACTAACGAGTCGGTAAGAACTACTTATCTCTCAAACTCACAACCAGAGACCGGTTTGGGGCTAAGGTGTTCATGGATAGACCATACCAATTTTGGGTTAATTCCTACCTAAATGACTTCCTGGGGTCGTCAAGCCTAGGGTTCAAGTTCTTCCTTTCTAGATCAACTGATTCTCAAAGAAAACCTTACGTAGAAATTAATCAATCACACTTCCACACACTAATCCTCTAAAAGAAGATTAGTTCCTCATGGAATCCATAAACATAGTAAACTTGATGATAAAAATATACATGAAAAATAAATCAAGAATAAAGCTTAAAGAATCTTGATTGTATTCGATTGATGAAGTGAAGAAATCCTCAAACGTTTGATTGCGTCTACAAATCAAGTTCTCCGAAGAATACAAATGAAAAGAATTGACAAGAAATCTAAACCCTAAGAGAAAGAAAAAACTGAAAACTAAATTAAAAAGAAAAATTTATAATATCCAAAAGTTTTTCATTTAACAAGTGTTTAGAAGCATACTTATATAGTTAGGGTTGTCGTCGTCCTCAACCCTAGGTTAGTTGATGCTCTTGTGTATAACTTTTAATTGCGCGGACCAAAATGTCACTGGCTCGTAATTATCTCCCATACAAGACCGGTGTCGCGACACCCTAGTGTCTGTGTTACAATATCGAGGGCAGTATGTGTAGTTCAAGGATGACTTTAGGAGTGTGTTACGACATCTTATGGCTGTGTCACGACACCAAAGGTAGTATGTGTAACATCTCGGTTTAGGGCCTAGTCGGAATAGTGGTGTGAGACCACAAATTCGAGGTCTATGTATGAGTTTTTGAGGTTTATGTTATGTTTGCATGTTAGTGTGAAAGTTTCATGAAGTAATTTTGTGAAATTGCGATTGAATTACCCAAAAGGACTAAATTGCAAAAGTTGCAAAATGTGAGACTCTAGAAACTAATTGTGTGAAATAGCTTTAGAATATTAATTAGAGGTCTTTTAATAGCAATTTTCCCAATTTTCAATTTTTGGACAAAATTGGGCATGGATGAGTTAAAATAGGAAGTTTATCAAAAAGAGCATTTTGGTCATTTGGCAATTAAATGATTAAAATGGGAGAAAAGATGACAAAATTCATTCAACTTCTTCCCCAAGGCTGCCGAAATTTTCAAGAGCCATTGTTAGGGTTCTTCAAATTTTTCAAACTTGCTAGTAAGTGCATCTAAGCCCCGTTTTTTATATTCTTCGTATTTTTTAAGTCCTAGTAGCATGAGTAAGCTATTTTTAGCTATTTGATGAGCTATAATGGATGTTTAAAAATATACCTATGTATGAAATGCATGTATTTTGGTGTTTTATGGAAGAATATGAAAGCTTGATGTAGTAGAAACATCTTTTGCTAAGTGATTTTCCATGAAAATACATGTAGGGACTAGCTTGTAAAAGTCTTGAGTTTAGTCATACATGTGTGTTTTAATGAGAATTGATGAATGCTTTAGTTGAGTAAGTGACTCGACTAAACATGTAAGGCTAGAAAGTTGAATAAAAATCACTTTACGAGCCTTGAGGCAAAAGTGTAATTATGAGAAAGATTAGGGGCAAAAGAGTAATTTTGCCAAAGCATGAGATAAGTGTCAATTTCGTCAATGTGTGTATTGAATAAGCTGATTTATTCATTATAGATCAAGAAAGACAAAGCCCAGATCTAAACCGAGGCAAGAGCAAGGTGGTGGACTAGATTGCATATTTCTATACTTTTGAGTATCGAGGTAAGTCTATGCATAAACAATGCATTTATACTTACAATTTGTTAATGCTAGCTAGTGTGTAGCATGATTTGGAATAATTGAGAATGATTGAGAACTTATGTGGGATGAATGTGTTAGAATTTGTGAATGGATGTGTGGTTAAGTAAGTAGATATGTGAATGTGTAGTGAGAATGCTAAATGGTGGGCTAAGTGCGATACCATCTTAATACATATTGACGATAAGCTGGCTATGTGCGATGCTATTGTTAGGTATATCATCTAGTGGGCTATGTGCGAAACCACTAAGAATACCTTTGTGGTAGGCTAAGTGCGATACTACCTTATTAATTGATTGTGATGGGCTAAGTGCAAAACCACCGAGAAATTAGCTGTGTGGATTAGTTGTGTGGTTGTATTATTGAGTTGATTACCTGTGTGGATGAATTATCAAGCAATAATATTGTGTTGTATATTGTGTAAATGTGATATTGAATGCAGGGGTGAATTTCAATGGTTATGAGTATGTGACTCATGATGTGTTGGAAATGTGGTAAGGGATAAAAAGAGTAAGCATTGTTGTACATTATATGTTAGTATAATGCTAATTGTAGTTTAGCTTATATTATGATGCTTAATTGTTTATGTGTAAACTTACTAAGCTCAAAGCTTACTCCCTTTCTTTTCCCTTGTCTTATAGAGTAAAAGTGTTGAATCGAGATACGAGGATCAATTGGAAGATCGTCCGCATTATCAGCACACTCTGGTACATGAGACTCAATGTTCTGTATATGGCATGTATAGAGGCTAGACAAGTCAGTGAATTTTGTTGTAAATGGCTAGGATGTGTTAGCCCATAGTTGGATAGTCTATTTTGTAAAATGCCATAGTGGTTGACTATCTTAATTTATAAAAAGGTTGTAGTTATCTATGTGAGATTGCACTTCAATTTGAGTTATTTATGGATGTGTTGAATGAATGCATATTGTGTATGCTAGAGGGGTGAAAGGAACGTGGCACATTACTTTGTTCTTGTCCATATGGATAGACACATGGGCGTGTGTCTAGACCATGTGTGACACACTGTCAGCCCACGGGCGTGTGACTTGGTTGTGCGTCCCCTGCATGTTAACATTTTAAGTCAGAATAGGCCACGGACTAGCCACACGGGCGTGTGCATAGGCCGTGTGAGTTTAATCAGTGTTGGCCACGGGCTAGCCACACGGGCATGTGACTAGGCTTTAAGGCTGTGTGAATGTAGTCAGTATTCACCACGGTTGAGGAGCATGGGCGTGTGGGTCTATGCACGAGCGTGCCTCTTCTTGCACGGGCGTGTTAACCCTGTACAAAAGAGAAAATTTTTAAGGTTCGAAAAAGTTCCGGAATAGTCTCGAGACCCCTCGTGTGTATGAGTGAGGCCTCGTAAGTCGAGAATGAGGTTGTTGAGGTGACTAAAGAGAGTAGTCACGATGAGCCTAAGTGGCGATCAAGTGGTTTTATTACGGTAATGCCTCAGGCCCGGTCCTGGCGTAGAACTCGGGTAAGAGGTGTTACAGTATGTCAATTCTTGCATTCTGCTCCCCATGTCGTGACCTCGAAATCCCTGTGTTACACCACAACGACCAATATTGAGTTCCTATGTCGTGTCATGGTCTCCTGCACACCAAGTATGTTAACTCACCTTTAGACCTTATTCGGCCCCTAAGGTTAATAAAGGACTCAAAATACATATTTTATTGAATGTAAACTAAGCTATAAAAACTCGACTAAAACATAATAAAAGTGCTTATCTTTAAGCTCCTCAAGTGTAAGCACTAGGTTAATTTGCTACACTGTATTACAACTGATAAAATACCATGTCACATAGGTAAGAATTCTCTCTTAGATTCTTCCATTTGAACCTTTTTCAGTACTTTATCTATGTATGTACTTTGGCTTAAACCTAGGAGTCGTCTTAATCTATCTCTGAAGATTTTGACTCCTAATATGTATGTAGCCTCGCCTAAGTCCTTCATAGGAAAACAACTTCCTAACCAAGTCTTAACAGACTATAGGGTAGGAGGTATGTCATTTCCTATGATAAGTATGTCATCTACTTATTGTACCAAGAATACAATAGTACTCCTACTTTCTTGTAAACACAAGACTCATCCTCGTTTTTGATAAAACCAAATTCTTTGATTGCATCATTAAAAAGAAAATTCCAAGTTCGAGAAGCTTGCTTCAATCCATAAATGGATATTTGTATCTTGCATATCTTTCCAACATCCTTGGGATCGACGAAACCTTCAAGTTGTGTAATGTACACATCATCTTCTAGTTTCCCATTAAGGAAAACTGTTTTGACATCCATTTGCCATATTTCGTGATAATGAAATGTAGCTGTTGAGAGTAAGCTCCGAATGGATTTAAACATAGAAATAAGAGAAATTGTTTCGTCATAGTCGACACCACGAACTTGGAAAAAACCTTTAGTGGCTAATCATCCTCTGTATTTTGTATGTTACCATCTATGTCAGATTTTGCACCCTATAGGTTTAACCCCCTTTCAGGTGGGTCAACCAAGATCCATACTTAGTTTTCTGACATGGAATGCATCTCAGACCTTAATGGCTTCAAGCCATTTATCAGAATTTGGGCTCGCCATCACTTCTTGATAAATCCTAGGCTCTTCTTTGTAACACCCCTAACACGTATCCGTCGTTGGAATAGATTTACGAAGTAATACCATATAACTGTAACATAGAAACATACATTTCATACATTAATATAAACATAACATAAATCATTTATTTACATACATATTTTCCTTTAACCGAGCCCTAAAGGCCATAGAAATACAATAGAAAAAATTTGGAACCAAATTGGAAACATGGTTGAGACACACGCTCGTGTCTTAGGCCATGTAACTTTCGAAATAGGGACACATGACTGTGTCCCAGCCCGTGTAACTCTCTAAGTTGGGTCACACGGCCAAGCCACACGTCCATGTGCTAGATCGTGTAACTCTCGAAATAGCCACACACACCCATGTAACTTTTGAAATAGCCACACACGTCCGTGTACCAGGCCGTGTACTAGGCCATGTAACAGCCTGACTTGCATGCCTTAAAACCTACAGGGGACACATGGCCGTGTGTCACACATGACTGAGTCACATGTCTGTGTCTCAGGCAGTGATGACATGAAATTGGTCAAAATCAAGCCATTTCCATCACCAAATAAAGCATGTACCTAAAAGCATTTTGTACACATGACCAAGGCCTCAGAACATGACCAAAATCAACATGAAATGACCAATTCACTAGTCTAAAACCATTCAACCAATATGCCATATAGGGCACCTCAAAAACAAACATACAAACTTACTTAAATATATGCATTACCACATTTAAAACATACACATCTAGTTCAATATCATCTTAAAACATACCATATATTGAGACTATAAATAACTCAACATAAACATACCATTTTAATGTCCTAAAAACAACCAACCAATGTGTCCTTCATAGACACTACAATTATATCCAACATCAACAACTAAAACATGTCAACATTGATCTATTCCTAGCATAGCAACTTAATTCAATCATAAACCAAAGCAAACACCAAGTGTTCACTTCCATACCATTCTAACTATACAAAAAAGATACCTATTTACAATCTTGATAAAAACCTAATAACTTAGTTTAGTATATAGTCATATTGTACCAAAACAACCTATATAGCCATATATACATGCCACTACCCTAATAGACACAAGAACTACCAACATCGACGGATAGTGTGAGGCAAAAGTTCGATCCGTCCAAATGTCAGCAGAAACGATCTACAAAACAATCCACAAGAACAAATAAGCTTATAGAGCTTAGTAAGGACATAGTATATCATTTAACCTAAAAAAAATTGAATACAACTCATATATTACTCGATTCAATGTTACCGGAGTGTAAACAGGGGCACGTATGTGCAATTCAGGGGTATCAAAGTACAAATAGGGGCACGTATATGCAATTCAGAGGTATCGAAGTACAAACAGGGGAACGTATGTGCAATTCATAGAATAATTAATTACAAGCATTTAATTACATAGCTATAATGTGGAAATACAAGTAGAAATTCAATTACATATTGAAATACTATGAACTTACCTTGATGAGTAGAGCGTAGAAATATAATCGAGCTAATATGTGATTTTCGCCTTCCCTCGATTTAAATCCGGTTGAGATTTATCTTGATATAAATAAATAATTTTATTCATTCTTAAACATTCAATTCAATCCATAATTCACATTTATGCATATTTACCTTTTGGCCTAAAGATTTTAACTTTTCACAATTTAGTCCATAAGCTCATAAATTAAACTTTTAGCATTTTAATCCTCATCTCATGCTAGCCAAATTCACTAGGGACCTATATCAATTCATCCAAGCCATTAGTTCACAATTTCACCATGAACTTTTATCATTTTTACAAATAAGTCCCTAAATGTTATTTTCATCAAAAATCACATTACAAAACTTTTTTTATTTATTAACAAGGACTCATAATCTACCATCAAACATCAAGAATCATGCAAGAACATTCATGGAAAATCCCCAAACATTTAACAATTTTACAAACTGATCCCTGAGCTAGCTAGGTTAAACTATAACGTTCCTGAAAACCTAAAATCATTAAAAATGAGCCTAAAAATGATACCATGCAAGCAAAAAGATGTAGTCGAATGCTCCAAAACTTAATTTCCTCTTCAATTTCGATGGTAGTGACTTTTGAAGAGGATGAATGCTTTTTGTTTTATTTAAATTTTTAACCTTAATTACTTATTTACCTTTTTAACCTTTAAAAACATTCAAAATTTCAATTAAACCTTGCCATGAATATCCACTAACCACTCTAATGGTGTAATTTCCATCTAAGTCAACTCAGATTTAAATTTCATAGCTATTTGACACCTTAAACTACTAGAACTCTACTTTTGCACCTTTTACGATTTAGTCCTTTTACGTAATTAAACATGCAAACGTTAAAATTTCTTAATGAAATTTTTATACGAACTTACTAGCATCCCATAGACATTAAAATAATAATAAAATAAATATTTACTTATCGGATATATGGACTCAAAACTATTTTGATTTTAATGAAAATGCGCTGTTACAATCTTGATCCATAAATAAAATAAGAGCATATGTTGTAATGAGAAATCCATATCTATAAAGTACATGATGTTCTGTTAAAGGTATTAGCGGTGGTTGTGTTTCTAAAATAGTTGATTGTTTCGCAACAACTTGTGGAACCTGTTGTTTAATCTCTGGTTTAGTGATCTGTTGTTCTCGAATTTATCTGAGTTCAACTTTTCTACCACTTTATTTTCTAGCGACAAAGGAAGATTTTTATCTGAGCAACAAACACTTTATTCTCGATAGGATTCAAGAAATAATATCTTTTAGTTTCCTTAGGATATCCCACAAAGATGCACTTTTTAGATTTCTATTCAAGCTTTGCAGACATCTGATGTAACACCCCTAATCCATCTCCGTCGTCAGATTAGGGTTATAGAGCATTACCGTGCATTTGGAAACATTTAAACCTCATAAATTTAACAATGTAAATATATCATAAACCATTCTTAACATTTCATCCCTAAATTGAGCCCTAGAGGCCCTAAAATAGCTTTGAGGCAATTTGGGACTAATTTGAAACAAAATAAAAAGTTTAGGAAAAGGTTACAAAAATTGGAAACAGGGATCACAGGGACATGTGACATAGGCCTAGGCCATGTAACTTTCGAGTAAGGGACACACGGTCCTGTCCCAGCATGTGTCCTCTCCTGTGTAACTCACTGAGTAGGGTCACACAGTTGTGTCACACGTCCATGTACCAGCCTTGTCACACGCCCGTGTACCAGGATGTGTCACACGCCCGTGTACCAGGCCGTGTCACATGCTCGTGTACTAGGTCGTGTCACTCTCTAAGTTGCCCCACACGCTTGTGTGCCAGGCTGTGTAACTCACAGACGTAGAATCTTAAGAAATCCCAAATGACATATGGGTGTGTGACTGTAACAACCCGAATTAGGGCTTAGTAAGAATAGTGGTTGTGAGACCACAAATCTGATGTAGAAATATGTATTTTATGACTTTTATGAGGTCTATAGCATGTTTTCATAATTGTGTGAAAATTTCGTGAAGAAATTTTATGAATTAGTGATCAATTTATCTATTAGGACTAAATTGAAAAGATTGGAAAATATGAGATTCTAGAAGATTTAAGTATGAAATAACGTTATAAAGATAATTAGAAGTCCTTATTTAGAAATTAGACCAATATATGTCAAGATGGACAAAAATAGACATGAGAAGGAAAAATCTCAAGAAAGGGCCTTAAGGGCATTTTTGTCAATTGGTTAATAAAATAATTAAAAGGGAAAATAAGTCAAAATTCATGTCCATCTTCTTCCTAAGTGTCGAAATTTTCAAGCTCTCCATAGCTAGGGTTTCTTCATCTTTCAAGCTTGATTGTAAGTACCTCCTAGCCCCGTTTTTAATGTTCTTCGTATTTTTTAGATCCTCGTAGCTCGATTTAGCTATTTCTAGCTATATTTTGAGCTAGGGTTTATGTTGAAAAATATACCCATGTATGACATGCATGTATTTTGATGATTTATGGAAGAATATGAAAGTTTGATGTATGATAAACATCTTCTAAGTGATTTTCATGAGAAATTCATGAAAAGGACTAAATTGTAAAAGTCATGAGAATGGTAATACATGAGTGAAATAGTGGAAATTGGGGGCTATTGTATAAATAAATGATTCGGCTAAGCTTAAAATACAAGAAAGTTGAATAAAAATCATTTTACGAGCCTGGGGAAAAGTGTAATTATGTAAAAGTTTACGGGCAACAGTGTTTTCTAAGATAGACTTGAGGTCCGGTTACTACCAGTTGAGAGTTAAGGGCAGGATGTGCCAAAAACTGCATTTCGGACGAGGTATGGTCATTATGAATTTTTAGTCATGCCTGTTGGCTTCACAAATGCTCCCGCCTGTTTATGGATTTAATGAATTGTATTTTCCGACCGTACTTGGATAAATTTGTTGTTGTTTTTATTGATGATATACTGATCTATTCTCATGATGAGACCGAACATACCGAGCATTTGAGAACGGTTTTGCAAACTTTAAGAGATAAGCATTTGTATGCCAAGTTTAGTAAAAGTGAGTTTTGGCTCTGAGAGGTCGGATTCTTAGGACACATAGTGTCGGGTGAAGGAATTAAAGTTGACCCGAGTAAGATCTCGGCTATTGTTAAGTGGAAACTGCCAAGGAATGTATCGGAGATTATAAGCTTTCTAGGCTTAACGAGTTACTACAGATGATTCGTTAAAGGATTCTCCATGATTGCTACTCCGATGACGAGGTTGCTATAGAAAGATGCCAAGTTCGAATGGATGGAAAAATGCCAACAGAGTTTCGAGAAACTAAAGGCGTTGTTGACTGAAGCTCCAACTTTAGTGCAACCAGAACCGAAAAAAGAATTCGTAGTGTATAGCGAAGCATCCTTGAATGGATTGGGATGCGTCCTTATGCAAGAAGACAAGGTAATAGCATATGCCTCGAGACAACTGAAGTCACATGAGAAAAACTATCCGACTCACGATTTAGAGTTAGCCGCCATAGTGTTTGCACTGAAGATTTGGAGACACCATTTGTATGGCGAGAGATGTTGAGTATTCACTGATCATAAAAGTCTAAAGTATTTGATAACTCAAAAGGAGTTAAACCTACGGCATGGGAGATGCTTAGAGTTGATAAACGATTATGAGTTGATGATTGACTATCACTTTGGAAAGGCGAATATGGTCGTCAATGCTTTGAGTAGGAAGTCATTGTTTGCCTTGAGGGCTATGAATACCCAGTTGTCTATGACTGATGATGGTTCGGTCATAGCAAAGTTAAGAGATAGACTGATGTTTGTGCAAGAGATTTGTAAAGCTCAGAAAAGTGATAAAGAGTAGCAAGCCAAGATAACTCAGTACGAGATGGGTATTGAATCAGATTTTTGAATTGGTACCGACGGTTATTTGATGTTCTGAGAGAGGATTTGCGTACCCAAGGATGAAGAGCTTATTTAGAAGATTTTGCAAGAGGCTCATAGTGGTTGTTTGTCTATCCATCCAGGTACTGTGAAAATGTATAATGACTTGAAAAAAATGTATTGGTGGTTGGGAATGAAAAGAGACATCTCAGAGTTTGTCTTGAAGTGTTTAATTTGTCAGCAACAGAAAGCCGAACACCAAGTACTTTCAGGTTTACTTCAGCCCGTGACGGTTCCTGAGTGGAAATAGGACTGTATTACCATAGATTTTGTGTCTGGATTACCGTTGACGCCAAAGAAGAAAGATGCTGTATGGGTTGTGGTTGACAGGCTAACTAAGTCAGCTCATTTTACCAGTGCGTACCGATTATCCACTTGAGAAATTGGCTGATTTGTATGTTTCTAAAATTGTAAGACTCCACGGAGTACTCTTGTTGATTATTTTGGATAGAGATCCAAGGTTTACCTCACGGTTTTGGAAAAAGTTACAAGAAGTTTTGGGGACAAAGTTGAATTTTAGCATGGCTTTCCATTCGCAAATCGACGGTCAGTCGGAGAGAGTAAGTCAGATTCTTGAAGACATGTTGCGGTGTTGTGTCCTTGAATTCCAAGGTAGTTGGGAAAAGTATTTACCGCTGGTAGAGTTTGCCTACAACAATAGCTATCAGTCAAGTTTGTAAAGGGCGCCTTATGAGGCTTTGTATGGGCGTAAGTGCCGGAGGCCCTTGTATTGGACCGAACTCAGAGAAAATTAGATTCACAGGGTTGACTTAGTCAAAGAGACTGAAGAGAAAGTAAAGGTAATTCGTGACTGTTTGAAGGAAATTTGGATAGAAAGAAATCTGACGTGAATTTGAAACGAAAAGAAATTGAGTTTCAAGTCGGTGATAAGGTGTTTTTGAAAGTATCCTCGTGGAAGAAAGTCCTCAGATTCAGTAAGAAAGGAAAATTAAGTCCACGTTTTATTGGACCTTATAAGGTGACTGAGAGAATTGGACCAGTAACTTATCGACTAGCCTTGCCATCCGAGTTAGATAAGATCGACAATGTTTTACATGTGTCGATGTTGCGCCGTTACCGTTCTTACCCTTCGCACGTTCTTTCACCAACAGGGGTTGAGATTTGATTAGACATGACTTATGGCGAAGAGCCGGTAAAGATCTTGGCGCAAGAGGTCAAGCAATTGAGAAATAAAAGTATAGCACTCATGAAAGTGCTATGGCATAGACACGGGGTTGAAGAGGCCACATGGGAGCCCGAAGAGACTATGAGAGATTAATACCCAAACCTTTTCACTGGTAAGATTTTCGGGGACGAAAATCCCTAAGGGGGAGAATTGTAATAGTTGATTTTGGGGCTAGTCAGAATAGTGGTTTCGAAACCACTAATCCGAGGCTGAAGAAATTATTTTTAATATTATTTTATGTGTTATAGCATGATTATATGAGTGCATGAAAATTTTGGTGAATTAATTTTAGTGATTACTTGCATAATTTCGAAAAAGGACTAAATCACATAAAGTGCAAAAGTTTTGTTCTACAAGCTAAAGGTGTTAAATAGCTATGGAACACTAAAGTAGAGGTTCTTATTGAGTAAATAGACAAATAAAATTATGATGGCTGGACATGGAATTTTTAATTGGAGACAAAGTCATAAAATGGTCAAAATTAGGTGACATTAGGGGACTTGTTTAATAAAAAAATAAAACAAAAAAAGAGGAGACTATCATCTTCTCTTCACCACCAAAATTTTTAGCAAAAAAAGGGGGTTTTCAGAGCTCAAATTTTAGCCAATCTTTTCTCTTACAAGTAAGTATTTTGGTGGTTGTTTTTGTTAATTTTTGTGTTTTTGGAACCCCTATAGCTTGATCTAGCTATTGAGAGGATTATTTTGCAAAATAGTTAAGAATCTAGGGTCTTTCCATGAGAGTATTTATATTGTTTTCTGAAATTTTATGAAAGAAAATGAAACTTGGTTGTTTAATAAACAACTTTTGTGAAAGGATTTTTCATGAAAACACCTAAAATGGACCTTTTTGTAAAGGTTATAAAATGGGTAGTAAATGTGTGAAATAATTGGATTTTTGAGTTGCTATAAGCTTAAAATAGGTTCGGCTAGGCTTGGTTAATGAGGAAATTTGATGAAAATCATTTTACGAACCTAGGGGCAAAATCATAATTATGTGAAAGTCTATGGGCAAAAAGGTAATTTTTTCAAAGTAGGAATTTTGGAATGTCTTGATTAATATGGTGATTAAATGAGTGAATTTTATCATTATAGATCAAGAAAAACGGGATCCGGACTTAGACAGGGGGAAAACTAAGCTATTGGAGTAAATCGAACTAGTCGCTCATATTTTGTATACCGAGGTAAGTTGTACGTAAATAATACAACTCTATTGTTATTATGCATTAAACAATTGATATTGCATAAAATGTTTGATTATTGTTATGAATATCCATAACAAAATTTGATGTGGTATACTTTCGGTTGAACCTTAGGAATAGATCGAATATCCATGCCATGACATTAGGGATATATGAGCGCTAGTGTAAGACCATGTTTGGGACATGGCGTTAGTGTTGATATGTGTGCTAGTGTAAGACCATGTCTGGGACATGGCATCGGCCACATTATGAGAGCCAGTGTAAGACCATGTTTGGGACATGGCATCGACATTGAGATGAGAGCTAGTGTAAGACCATGTCTGGGACATGGCATCGGCATCGTACCCTCTTGTATGAGGCTTGTCGGGTATCCTTTGGTATTCCAACTGGTTCAACGGGTAATTTAAAGCTTGTGTCAAAAGTGAGAAAAGTTACAACTATGTTGTAAGTGATACAGGTACCTACATGAAATTCATGAGAAATGAGCTCGAATTATGTTGTATGAATAGTAAGGATGAAAATGAGTAGGTTATGCCTTTAATCATTTGAGAATTATGTGCAAGTTTATAATATGTTATGAGTATGATAATGCATGGTAATTGTTGTTAATTATTTACATGTGACGTACTAAGCTTTATGCTTACTCCTTCTCCTTTTCATTTTCTTATAGTATCGCCAAGCTAACTCGGGGATCAAAGGACGTCAGAGGCTCGATCACACTATCAATCTGAACATTTGGTATAGTTAGATTTATCATTTTGAGTGTGGCATGTATAGGGACTTGGTCTTTTATCAAGTGTCATATTATTTTGGCCAAATGTGTTGACTTGTCTTGAAGATTGATTCATTTTGTATAAGGCCATGGATGATGGCTAGTACTTGTTATTGATATATGTAAATGATGATGTTTTTCATAAATGTGGAATTTGCATGGTGAGATATATGGTCTGTTAATGCATGAATGAGTAAGTTGCATGATCGGATTGATAAAGTATGTGATAAGTTTTGCATATGTGAATGGAGTGTAGTGACCTTGATATGTGTATGTCTTGATGTGGCTTATGTTGGTGCAAGTAAGGGTGGCAAAAGGGCTTGGAATATAGCCTTGTTTTTGTCCACAGGGGTAGACACACGGGTTTATGTCTAGGCCGTGTGCGACACACGGTCTGCCCAATGGGTGTGTAGTCCAACCGTTGTCCCCTGCACCTTAATTTGGTAAAATAGAATTCCCAGTAGTAACCACATGGGCTGAGGCACGGCTGTGTGTCTCAACCGTGTGGATGACACAACCATAATACATGGGCATGTGCCTAGGCCGTGTGAAGTCTGCACCTTTAATGCGAAATTAAATTCACCACACAGCCTAGCACACGGGCATGTGCCTTGGCTGTGTGACCCTAAAATGTTGCTGACGTCAGAAACAAAATGTCCAGGTTTTAACACACGGACGGAGACACGGGCGTGTCATGGCCGTGTGAGGGAGACGAGCCATGGACACGGGCGTGTGCCAGGCCATGTGAAAACCCCTGTAGGTTTGAATTGAAAAATAAATCCGCACGGCTAGGGACATGGGCGTGTGTGATCACACGGTCTGCCCACAAGGGTGTGTCTTTTGCCACACGAGCGTGTGCCCCTATTTTTCAGTGAAATTTTCCAAAGTTATCTAAAGTGCCTGGTTTAGTACCGAACCATTTCTAAAGTATGTTTTGGGCCTCGTAGGCCCATATTAGGGACTTCAAGATGAAGTTTGAAAAGTTTTAAATTTGAACAAAATTTCATAACTCGAAAATGTTTGTATGCATGTTATTAAGTTAGGTAACGCCTTGTACCTTGTCCCGGCATAGGATACGGGTAAGGGGTGTTACAATAATTCTAAAGACTTAAACCTTCATGCATGTGTATTTCTAAGGAAAGTTTTCATGGCAAGGACTATATAAGACTAATGAAAAATACAAGTACACCATAACTAAGCTAACATATAACAAGAACATAAATAAAATCAGAAATTATACTGGCATATAGGCTAACTTATTAACAAAAATTGTTTCTGGCATTACTTTATTTCAGAATATTTATGTGTGAAGATTGAAAACCTTTTAAAATCATACAAGATGGCCTTTACCCCCTCCCGCCTTAGTGAAAAAAAACTATACACCAAGTAGGACTAAAAAAAAAGAGGTGATTCATTAAGACTGCTTAAGTAACAAGTCTTTCTTGAAAAATCCAATCCTTAGACATGTACATTCACATTTCCACGCTACTATACTCTTTACAAGAGAACAATAATTAATGAAAGAGCATTTGACTTAGTTTATTCATAAATTGCAAATTATTCAAATTTATTGTGTATAAAATAAATGTCTAAAAAGTAATGGGGATTTACTAAAATATACCTAATTTTTAAAAAAATTACAGAAAAGGGCCGAAAATTTAATTATTTACAGAAAAGGGCCATTTCCCCCCAAAACGCGTCCACGTCAGCGCGTTTTGGAGGGATGAAGCAGGAAAACGCTCCCTTTGCCAAGAATGACTGCTGTATTTTCTTATTATCCATCGAGATGGTGGAACTATGTGAGATAGGCATGAAGCATATCTAACAAAGTAGAACCATACATCAGTCACCGGTTTTAAGTACTCCTTTTGCCAAGAATGACTGCCGTATTTTCTTATTATCCATTGGGATCCCAGATTTGCAACAACATTATGTACTTCTTGAATAAAATCCCAGTTGATATTTGTCATCATGGTAAAGTATTCATCTTCTTCAACACCAGGTTGACTCTTTATGATGTTGTTGTGAATTGTAGACGAAAGCAAATTTTGTTGAAATGCTAAAATGGTGAAATAGTTCGGGAAGTAAAAGAATTGAGAAATAAAAGTATAGCTTTAGTTAAAGTTCTATGGCAGTGACACGGAATAGAAGAGGCCACCTAGGAACGAAAAGAAGCTATGAAAGTCCAATACCCGAACTTAACTTTTGGTAAGATTTTCGGAGACGAAAATTCCTCTAGGGTGAGAGTTGTAACAACCCCTTTTCAATGAAATTAGAACAGTGATTTTGGGACCACAAATTTGACCAGAAAATTATTATTTTATTATTAATTAATGTCTATGGGATGTTCGTGATGTCGTATTAAAATTTCATTAAGAAATTTTTATGTTTGCATTATTAATTTAGTGAAAAGGACTAAATGGTAATTATACTATTCATAAATCTAGTGGACATTTATGGACACAATTTAAGTGATTTTTAATTTCTAAATCAAGGTTAATTTAGTAAATTAACAAATTATCTAAAAATTAAAGTAAAGAAAAGATGTGTCATCTCCTTCATGCTTTATTCTGACTGAAATATTGAAGGAAAGGAAGCCATTTTAGGGTTTGGGCATTCAATTAACTTCCTCTCTTGCATGTAAGTGTTTCTGAACCCCGTTTTTAATGATTTTTATGTTTTTAAAGTCGTTTTAGCTTAATCTAGCTAGCCCAGGGATCAATTTGTAAAATTGTTAAAGATTGAGGGTTATGCCATGAATGCTTTTGTATGATTCTTGATGTTTAATGATAGATTATGAGTCCTTGTTGATAAATAGACAAGTTTTGTAAAATGATTTTTGATAAAAATTGTATTTAGGGACTTGTTTGTAAAAATAGTAAAAGTTCATGTTAAATTTATGAAATGATGGTTTTTATGGACTGGTTTAAGTCCCTAGAGAAATCAACTAGATTGAAAGGAGGATTAAAATGCTTAGAATTCAATTTATGAGCTTAAAGACTAAATTGTGAAAAGTTAAAATGTTAGTGGCAAAATAGTAATTTTACATAAATATGAATTGTGGACTAAATTGAATGCTAGAGATATTAAATTGATTGAATTTTTCTATTTAGATCAAGATACACCACGTACGAATTTAGATCGGGAAAAAGCTAAAGCATTTGATTAGTTCGATTTCGTTTCTATGCCCTAGTCGTCGAGGTAAGTTCATATGTACGGATTACTATATTCATGTTATTCATTTGTAATGCTATTAAACAATGTATATCGAAGCAATGCTATGAAGGTTATTAAGTCCCGGTTGAACCTTCGGAATTCATAGGATACAAATGACATGTCATTAGGGATTTCATGTTTCGGGTGCAGGTCTTGAATGTCCTATCGATGGCTAAGGTCCTGCATTTTTTGCGAATACTCTAGAGCTCGTGTGAGTAGCATCGTGTTGCCCAAGTTTTGACCCATAGCTCGTGTGAGCAGGCTGATTACACACCTCATGTGAGCAACGATTTAAAGGAAAGGTTACGGTTAGATGTTTAAGCACACTTTGTGTGAGCTTTCCTGAGTATTTGATGATATTCTAGTTGGTTCAACGGGTAAGAAAAGGGATTGAAATGGTAAGTTTCCAAATGATGTTATGCATATGTTGATGGAAAGGATGAATGTTTCAAATGAAGTATTTTCATATGAAAATGACTTATCACGTGGTTAATCCAAATGAGTTATGTATAAATGCACTAACTTGTATATTGATGATGATGTTTAGGCTTGAGCCAAGCTTGTGGTTTGAGTTACATTATGATTATACTTATTGTTATGTAAACGAAATGGTAAGTTATGTTTCATTTTCTACGAACTTACTAGGCATTATGTGCTTACGCAATTTCTTTCCTATGTTTTACAGATTATCGGAAGCTCGACTAGTTTGGAAGCTTGTCGGAGATCTATCACACTATCCAGCATAAATATCGGTAGTTTTTTTATGTTTTGGACAAGGTTAAAATGACATGTATAGGTGAACTTATAATGATGTTTAGTTGAATGTTTAGTTGATGATTTGGTTTGTATAAGTTATTTGGTTTAATAGATTTCATGCCTTGCTAGTATATGTCAATGTGGCTATATTATGTTGCATGTTTGAATGGCTAAAATGGAATGTGTTGAATTGGCTTGAATATGGTCAAGATATGGTATGTTTTGGTAAATTATTGAACTAGATGTGGATGATTGAAATATGGTAACGTATACATGTTTAGATAAGTTTTGAATGAATGTATTTGAGGTGCCTTGAATGGCATATTGGTTGGTTGATTTAGAAATCTTGAATTGGTCATTATATGTAAGTTTTGGTAAGGTTTTGATGTCTTGGTTATTTGCACAAAAGGCCTATAGGTGAATGCATGATTTTTTGTTGGAAATGGCTTGATTTTCGGCAAATTTATGTCCACACGACCTAAGACACAGGCGTGTGACTCAACCGTGTGTGACACATGGCCTAGTGACACGGTTGTATGTCCCCTGTAGGTTCCTGTACATGCAAGTCAGTCAGTTAAATAGCCTAACACACAGCTGGCACACGAGTGTGAGACAACTTCGAGAGTTATACGGTCTGAGGACACAGGTGACACGGCCGTGTGACCCTACTCAGAGAGTTACATGGGTGAGGACACAAGCTGGGACACGATCGTGTGTCCCTAGTTCGAAGGTTACACGGCCTGAGACACGGGCATGTGCCTCAATCGTGTGAAGCACACGGCCATATGACCCCTGTAGTCAAATTTTGTCACTTTTTCTTAGACTTTCCCAATGTTTCCAATTTAGTCCCAAATTATTTCTAAGGTACTTCTAGGGCCTCGAGGGCTCGATTTAAGGATGTTATGGATAGTTTTACAACATCTTTACGACAATGTATAAAATGTATGTTTAAAAAGATTTGTTTGTACGATAATACTCTGTAATCCTAATCTGGCGACGGATATGGGTTAGGGGTGTTACAGGTTTAACCAATGCACGTGCTATGTTTACGAATTTGATGAACAAAATATTTTGACCGTATCTAGACAAATTTTTAGTTATATTCATTGATGATATTATGATCTATTTTCAAAATGAAATTCAGCATGCACAAGATTTGAGAATAATTTTCTAGACTTTGCGCAAGAAATAGTTATTTGCTAAGTTTAGCAAGTGTGAGTTTTGGCTCCGAGAGGTTGGATTTTTGGGACATATAGATCGACAGACAGTACTAGACTGGATCCGAGTAAAATATCATCTATTGTAAACTGGAAGCCTCCAAGAAATGTTTCAAAGATCAAAAGTGTAACACCCCTTGCCCGTATTCTATGCCGGAACCGAGTTCGAGGCGTTACCGTACTTGACTCACATGATCATACCACTTTAGATTATCAAAATCCATTCCAAATTAAACTTTCCCATTATCATGTTTAACCTCCTTATAATGAGCCTACGAGGCCCTAAACATACTTATGGAAGGTTTCAAAAAAGAATCCGAAATTTTACTCACTTAGGAAAATTTTACCTAACAAGGGCCACATGCCCGTGTGAAACGGGACACGCCCGTGTGAGTAGGCCGTGTGGTCATACACGCCCATGTCCCCCACTCATGGTTGACACAGACTTATTTCACACGGTCGAGAACACACCCGTGTCTCTGGCCCGTTCCCCTCACACGGCCTCGACACGACCGTGTTTCAGCCCGTGTGCCAAAACTTTCGCATTCTCTTTATGACGTCATTACCTCAATATGGTTACATGGCCAAGGCACACGCCTGTGTCCTTAGATCGTGTGTCGAATTAAATTCTACATTTAAAGTGCAGACTTCACACGGCCTGGGCACACGCCCATGACCAAGGTTGTGCCTCCCACACGACTGAGACACACGGTCGTGTCTCTGCTCGTGTGTTTACTACAGGGCATTCTGACTTTGTAAACCTAGCATGCGGAGGACGCATGATCGATTAACACGCCCATAGGGCTGACCGTGTGTCCCACACGGCCTAGACACATGCCCGTGTGTTTACCCGCGTGGACATAAAAAGGCTATATTCCAAGCCAAATGCCACCCTGCATGGTAAACATACTAACTCCAACTCATATGAGCATCATTCATGACCCAAAGGTACATTCAAAAGCTCAATTCAAAACATTCACACAAGCATAAACTTCATCATTCATCTTTGTTAAACATAAGAATTTTCCAAGTATTGGCCCAACGTTAATAACCATATACAAAATGACTTTAATAACATACATGCCAACACTTTGGCTAACAATTACGACCTAACAAAACATCTAAGTCCTATACATGCCATACTCAAAATAAGTCTAAATTGTTATACCAAAGTGATGTCGATAGTGTGATTTTCGAACTCTGACTTCCACGTTCCTCGAGTTATCTTGGTTATACTACAAGGGAAAATGGGCAATGAAAAGGGGTAAGCATAAAGCTTAGTAACTTTGCATGGAAATAAATAACAACAATAAGCTCATGATAAAATCAATCCATGGCATTAATTAACCATACATAAGGTTATTGGCTTCTTGCCATACTTACTGACACTCGCCCTTATTAAGCACCTACCGTGCCACATGTCGTAAATATTTCTTCGTGAATCATTCACGAGTATATGTATTCACTCATTCACATGAATTTAGTACTAATCTCATTGCTATTTCCAAGCTTATCTATCTACCACATTAATATTTAAGGATACCCAAAGACGCATATTCATTGTCATTAATATAAGTACGAAGCCAATGCCACTGTAACATCCCGAAATAAGGCCTAAATGGAACAGTGGTTGTGAAACCATGAATTCGAGATAGAAAAGTTTATTACGATTAATTCTCATGATTTATTGAGTGATTAGATGCATGTGTTAGAATATCGACAGAAAATTTTATGAATTGCATGTCTAATTTGCCTATTAGGACTTATTTGTAAAAGTTGATAAATATGAGTTTTAGATGTTAAAGGATTTAATTGAAGAGCATAATTGAAGTAAAGGTCCTTAAATGGTAATTATACCATTAGGCTTTCATGGACAAAAATGGACATATATAGGTAGAAAGAACCAAAGTTTTAATGAAGGGTAATTTAGTCATTTGGTAATAAAAAGAAATTAAAAAGGGAAAAAGATGGCAAAATATGCTCATCTTCTTCATTAGGTCGAATTTTCAAGAGCTCACCATAGCTAGGTTTTGTTTCAAGCTTCCAAGCTCCATAGTAAGTGATTCCAAGCCCCATTTTTAATGTTCTTTACATTTTTGAAGCCCCGGTAGCTCGATTTAGCTTATTCTATCAATAATTCATGCTAGGGTTCATATTTGGAAAAATACCCATAGGTGAAATATGTTTATTTTGATGTTTTACGATAAAATATGAAGTTTGAAATTATGTTAAACAACTTTTGCTCAGTGATTTTAAGTGAAAACAAGTAAAACGGCTTAATCGGTAAAAATACCTAATGTTCATAAGTACATGTTAGAGTGAGAATTTGATGTTGTCATAGAAGGGAAAAATGATCAGCATGTCATAAAACATAAGAATAAGGGATAAAGTGTACTTTCTGAGCTTTGGGGAAAATGTGTAAATATGTAAAAGTTTAGGGGTAAAATTGTAATTTTGCCAAAGTTAGAGTTAAGGACTATTTTGATAAATGTCAGTATTAAATAAGCTAAATTTGCTATTATAGATCAAGAAGAAAAAAATCTGGAGTTAGATCGGGGAATGAAAAAGATAGTGGACTAAATCGATATAGTTTATCGTATTTTGTTTTGAGGTAAGTTTGCGGTAAATAAATGCAATATTATATTATTTTACATTTAATATTATTAAATTCCAGCATTTACATATTTATTCTGTAAATTTATTATTTAAAGACTCAAGCATGAATTGACGGAGAAACAATCTCAGAAAGTTCCGATTGAACCTTAGGAATGTGTAGGATACAAATGTCATGACATTAGGGTTTAAGGAAATCATGTAAGACCATGTCAAGACATGGCATTGATAAGTTACTATAAGGCAAATGTCCCATGTAAGACCATGCCAAGGCATGGCATTGGTGAATTTATAAGGCAAACATCCCATGTAAAACCATGCCAAGGCATGGCATTGGTGAGTTCATAAGGCAAGGATACCACGTAAGACCATGTCAAGACATGGCAATGGTTAAGTTTCACAAGGAAAGGTACCCGCGTATCCTTAGTATTCCAAGTGGTTCAACAGGAAAATTTAAAGAGTATACCAAAGGAAAGGTAAGACAAGTTCAAGCTAAAAAGGTACAGGTAAGAATTTAAGACTTAAGTATATTAAGTTAAATGCTTAAATAATTTTGGTAAGAAAAGAATATGATAATGCATTAAGAATGTTGTTATTTATTTACATGCAAACTTACTAAGCTTAATGCTTACTCCCATTCTTTTTTCTCTCTTTTTATAGTATTACAAGCCAACTCGGGGATCGTAAGGACGTCGGAGATCGTTACACACTATCAAAGGATTATATTGATATTTTGTGACTCGAATGTTTTAAGTTATGGCATGTATAGGGACTTAGCCATTTTAT
Source organism: Gossypium bickii (assembly GCA_025503065.1). Lineage (NCBI taxonomy): Eukaryota > Viridiplantae > Streptophyta > Magnoliopsida > Malvales > Malvaceae > Gossypium > Gossypium bickii. The sequence continues at coordinate 23,337,912 of CP106714.1, read as the reverse complement.
GTGTATGACCTTATGATATGGCTTAAGATTGGCTTGTAAATGCTTGGTAGTGATTAGCTATTAAAATGGCTAATTAAGAGCATGTTTTGGATGTTATGTAATGCCTAGTTGATAGTTGTTATAAAGAAAACATGTAATTATATACAGGGGAACAGTTTGGACAGCAACAGTGACGTGATTTTGAAAAATCACCAAGGATAGTAGAAATGGAATTAGGGTGTGCATGAGATAGATAATTAAAGCTTATTGAGTCTGTTTTTATATAAAAAAACGGTGTAGGAAAACGAGTTGTATACTATGAGATAATTGATTTTTAGTGAAGATAGGTCAGAACTGTCGAATTGTGTAACAAGGGAGAGTTTAACTAATAAACTGTACTAATTGGTTACACCAAAAATTCTGGAAAGTTATAGTAAGAAGATATATGAGTCTAGTTTAAAGGAAAATTTACGGATCTAAATTTTGAGTTTCATAACTCGAGTTATAGTTAATTTAGTTAACATGACGCAGATGGACAGTTTCAATTTTTATGCCCTGATCTAGTAAGTTAGGTCTAGTAATGCCTCGTGCTCGACTCCGGCAACGGTCTCGGGTAAGGGCTGTTACATTTATTGGTATCAGAGTGAGAGTTTAGTCAATTCTCGGAATATTCAGTATGAGTAAGAGTCTAACTATACATGCCATACTTATATTTTGATAGTGTGATGACTCCTGACGATTTTAAAATGTTTTTCTTTTATAGTTATGGATCCCGAACAAGCTGGTGCAGATGATGTAGAGAGTAATGCGCCTGCTCCCACAGAAGGGATGGTGCCACCAAATAGTAGTGAAAGGCCCGTTGCAGTTAGTCAGGAAGGAGGGGCTCGAGAAGCCTTCTTCCAAGCTATGAATGAATGGTTTGCTGAGTTCGTTCGTATGAACCCAGCCATTAGACCTCCACCCCTCACGTTCCCCAGACCACTCATGTAGCTTCATCAGTTGCAGATATAGTTAGAAGAGAGAAACTACCCATTGACAAGATCAGAAAACAAGGGGCCAAAGAGTTTCGGGCTACCAAAGATGATGATGCAGAGAAAGTTGAATTTTGGCTCGAGAACACTATCAAAGTCTTTGATGAGTTATCCTGCGCACTGAAAGAATGTATTAAGTGTGTGGTGTCACTTCTTACAAATTCGGACTACCAGTGGTGGAAGACACTTATGTCAGTAGTACCGACTGAAAGAGTTACCTGAGATTTCTTTCAAGAGGAGTTCCGTAAGAAATACATAAGTCAGAGGTTTATTGACCAGAAAAGAAAAGAGTTCCTTGAGTTAAAACAGGGTAAGATGATTGTGACTGACTATGAATGTGAATTTGTCTGACTCAGCAATTATGCTCGAGAGTGTGTGTCTACAGAGGCTATCATGTGCAAAAGATTTGAGGATGGACTCAATGATGATATCCGACTGTCAGTTGGTGTATTAGAGATAAGAGTTTGTTGTTTTAGTTGAACAAGCCTATAAGGCAAAAGAGTTATTAAAAAGAAAGGGTAAAGCTGACATTGAGATGCAAGACACGAAGAAAAGACAGATGAGCAAGTCATTTCAGTCTACATCCAAGAGGCCTAGAGAGTTCTCTGCGAGATCTAATTTTTCAGCCGGGTATTCTAGCCGAAATAGAGGTGGAAGATTTATGGATTCAAAAGTTCAAACCACTTCGATTGCAAGTGTTGGTAGTATTCATCCTAATAGACCCAAGTGTCCTCAATGTGGTCGACGTCATCCAGGTCAATGTCGAGCAACTGAGACTGGTTGTTTTCGATGTGTTGCACCGGATCATTTCATTCGGGAGTGTCCCGAAATGGTTAAAATAGAAGTAATACCGAGTGCAAGGTTAGGCAATGCCCCCGTTAGAGGTAGATCTCAGAGAAATCCCAGAGTAGGGGCAGATAGAGGTACATTTAGAGACACAGCAATGAGATCAGATGTTAGAGCACCCGCAAGGACTTATGCTATCCGTTCTTGTGAAGAGGCATCTTCCCCCGACGTAATTACGGTTACATTTTCTCTTCATGATGTTAATGTTATTACTTTTATTGATCCGGGTTCAACCCATTCCTATGTTTGCATGAAATTAATGCCTAGTATGAACATGCCCATAGAGTTTACGAAATTTGTGATTAAAGTATCGAATCCATTAGGTCAGCATATGTTAGTAGACAAAGTATGTAAAAATGGCCCTTTGATGATTAGAGGTTACTGCTTTCCGGCTAATCTCATGCTATTGCCATTTGATGAGTTTGATGTGATTCTTAGTATGGATTGGTTAACTACACATGATGTGATAGTGAATTGTGGAAATAAATTCATTGAGTTGAAATGTGAAAATGGTGAAATTCTTCGGATTAATTCAGATGAATCAAGTAGTTCAATTTCCATGAATTCTGTTATGTCTGCTCAGAAATGTTTAAGCAAATGATGTGAAGCTTATCTTGCTTTTGTGTTGAATGCTAAAGATCTAGAGTTGAAAATTGAATTAGTGCCTGTGGTAAATGAGTTTCCTGATGTGTTTCCGGAAGAACTACCAGGTTTGCCTCCTATCAGAGAAGTTGAGTTTGGTATTAAATTGATTCCAGGTACTACACCTATTTCTATTACTCCTTATAGAATGGCTTCAATAGAATTGAAAGAATTGAAAGCTCAATTGCAGGAATTAACTGATAAAGGCTTTGTAAGACCTAGTTCTTCACCGTAAGGAGCACTAGTGTTATTTGTGAAAAAGAAGGACAGTTCCATGAGATTGTGCATAGATTATCGGCAGCTTAACAAGGTAACCATCAAGAACAAATATCCATTGCCTAGAATAGATGATTTGTTTGATCAATTGAAAGGAGCCACTGTGTTCTCTAAGATAGATTTGAGATCCGGATACTATCAGTTGCGAGTTAAAGAGTCAGATGTTCCGAAAACTACTTTTCGAACTAGGTATGGTCACTATGAGTTTCTTATGATGCCATTTGGTTTAACCAATGCTCCTACCATTTTCATGGATTTAATGAACCAAATTTTCATACCTTACTTGGACAAGTTTGTAGTTGTGTTCATTGATGACATCTTGATTTATTCTCATGATGAGACTGAGCATACAGAGCATTTGAGAACAGTTTTACAGATTTTAAGAGATAATCAACTTTATGCCAAGTTTAGCAAAAGTGAGTTCTGGTTATGGGAAGTTTGTTTTCTTGGACATATTGTGTCAGGTGAAGGTATTAGAGTTTATCCGAGCAAGATTTCAGCCATTGTTGATTGGAAGCCTCCCAGGAATGTATCAGAAGTCAGAAGCTTTCTTGGTCTTACCAGTTATTATAGATAATTTGTAGAGGGATTTTCAATGATAGCTACTCCATTGACAAGATTGCTACAGAAAGATGCCAAGTTTGAATGGACTGAGAAGTGTCAGCAGAGTTTCGACAAGTTAAAGGCATTGTTGACTAAAGCTCCTTTTTTAGTACAACCAGAACCTGGTAGAGAGTTTGTGATTTACAGTGATGCATCCTTAAATGGACTAGGCTGTGTACTTATGCAGGAGGGAAGGGTAATTACTTATGCCTCTAGACAATTAAAACCACATGAGAAAAATTATCCGACACATGATTTAGAGCTAGCTACTATTGTATTTGCATTAAAAATTTGGAGACATCACTTGTATAGTGAGAAGTGCCGAATATTCACTAATCACAAAAGTTTGAAATACTTGATGACTCAGAAAGATCTAAACTTGAGGCAAAGAAGATGGCTAGAGTTGATTAAAGATTATGAGTTAGCGATCGATTATCACCCGGGTAAGGCAAACGTTGTTGCTGATGCTATGAGTAGAAAATCGTTATTTTCCTTGAGAGCTTTGCACACTAGTTTGGCCTTATCAGATGATGGTTCTATTTTAGCTGAGTTAAGAGCTAAACTGACATTTCTTGAAGAAATTTGTGAAGCTCAGAAGGATGATAGTGAGTTGCAAGCCAAAAGAGTTTAGTGCGAGCTAGGTGTAGAGTCTGATTTTCAGATCAATTCTGACGGTTGTTTGATGTTCAGAGATAGGGTATGTGTACCAAAGAATGATGAGCTTATTCGAAAGATCTTATAGGAAGCACATAGCGGTTCTTTGTCTATTCACCTAGGTAGTACAAAGATGTATAATGATTTGAATAAAATGTATTGGTGGACAGGAATGAAAAGAGATATATCAGAGTTTGTTTCTAGATGCTTGATCTTTCAGCAGGTAAAGGCCAAACATCAGGTACCTTCAGGTTTATTGCAGCCTGTATTAGTTCCCGAGTGGAAATGGGACCGAGTTACTATGGATTTTATGACAGGATTGCCTTCGACATCGAGAAAGAAAGATGCAATATAGGTTGTGATTGATAAGTTAACGAAGTCGGCTCATTTTATCCCAGTTCGTATGGATTATTCACTTGACAAGTTAGCCGAATTGTATATTTCAGAGATTGTGAGACTACATGGACTTCCGTTATCAATTATCTCAGATAGATATCCAAGATTTACTTCACGATTTTGGAAGAAATTACAGGAAGCTTTAGGTACAAAGTTGAGTTTTAGTACAGCTTTCTATCCTCAGACTGATGGTCATTCAGAAAGAGTTATTCAGGTACTTGAAGATATGCTTAGATGTTGTGTATTGGAATTTCAAGGTAGTTAGGAGAAATATTTGCCGTTAATAGAGTTTGCCTACAATAATAGTTATCAATCGAGTCTGAAGATGGCACCTTATGAAGCTTTGTATGGACGTAAATGTCGCACACTGTAACATCCTGGAAAGGGCCTATGCATTTTTGGTTTAATTGTATGAAATGACAAGTCTTAAGCATTATGAATAAATTTTTGATATTTTTGGAAACTCAGAAATGTATGAAAATGAATGGAAATGAATATTTTTGGAAACCTGGAAATGCATTAGGACATGAATATTTTAGGAAACCTAGAAATGTAAGGAAATGGTTCAAAAATGGAAAGTACACATTTTTGGAAACTAAGAAATGAAAATGGAAATGATCCAAAAATGGAAAGTACACATTTTAGGAAACTTGGAAATGTAAGAAAATGACAAGTAAACAGAGCCGATCGAAAATTTTAGGAAACTTGGAAATGACCCTAAAATGATGAGTTTTAAAGTTTAAAATGGGAGATTAAGGCAAGGGGGCCTTAAAAGAAAAAGTTAGTAAAATTTGACACACAAACGGGCTAGGAAAAGTGGCCCGAAGATGGCACTTAGGGCCTCAAGGTTTGGAGGCACTACCTTTATGGAGAAAGGTCAGTGATCTACACAGACCACAAGAGCCTTAAGTACTTGTTGACTCAGAAGGAGTTGAACTTGAGGCAACGAAGGTGGGTGGAGTTGTTGAAGGATTACGATTGTTCGATAGAGTACCACCCGGGCAAGGCGAATGTGGTAGCAGACGCTCTAAGTAGGAAGGTTGTGTTGGATCTAAGGGCTTTGTTCGCTCACTTGAGTCTGTATGATGATGGAAGCCTGTTGGCAGAATTGCAAGTCAAGCCCACGTGGCTAAATGAGGTGAAAGAGGGACAAATGGCTGATAAAGATCTAAGTACTAAGTTTCAACAAGTACGGAGCGGAGAATTAGGGGATTATGGCGTCAATGAAGAAGGAGTATTGTGCTACAAAGGAAAAGTCTGTATGCCGAAGGACTAGGAGTTAAGACAAAGGATTCTTCGGGAGGCGCATGGTAGCCCTTATGCCATGCATCTCGGAGGCATGAAGCTGTATAGGGATCTAAGGGAACAATTTTGGTGGTCCGATCTTAAACGAGAGGTGACTGAATTCGTGGGAAAATGTCTGACGTGTCAGCAAGTTAAGGCTGAACACCAAGTTCCATCGGGATTGCTTCAACCAATTGAGATTCCCCAATGGAAGTGGGAAAGAATTACCATGGACTTCGTTAGTGGGCTTCCCCTTACGCCCACTAAGAAGGACTCGGTATGGGTGATAGTGGACCGTTTGACCAAGTTCGCACATTTTATTCAGGTGAGAATCGACTATTCCCTTTAGAAATTAGCCAAGTTGTATGTGGCGGAGATCGTGAGGCTACACGGGGTATCGATGTCGATCATCTCCGATAGAGACCCAAGGTTTACGTCTCGATTTTGGAAGGCACTTCATCAAGCGTTAGGCACTAAGTTGGACTTCACGACGGCTTTTCATCCATAATAAGACGGGCAGTCTGAACGGGTTATACAAGTGTTGGAAGATATGCTGAGAGGCTGTGTGATGGATTTTCGAGGAAGTTGGGAAGATTATTTGCCTTTAGCTGAGTTTGCCTACAACAATAGCTATCAGGCAAGCATTCGGATGGCACCCTATGAAGCATTGTGTGGTCGGAAGTGTAGAACTCCTACTTGTTGGACCGAGTTAGGAGAACGTCGAGTTTTGGGCCCGCAGTTAGTGGCAGAAATTGAAGAGAAAGTTAAGTTAATTCGGGCACGACTGAAGGAAGCCTCTGATAGGCAGAAGTCGTGTGCAGACCTTAAGCGGAAGGAAATTGAGTTTGAAGTGGGAGACCAAGTGTTCCTGAAAGTCTCACCTTGGAAGAAGGTAATGAGGTTCGGTCGCAAAGGGAAGTTAAGCCCAAGGTTTATAGGGCCCTATCGAGTACTAAAGCGAGTTGGACCAGCTGGCATACCAAGTGGAGTTGCCACCGTAGTTGCGAGCTAATGCACGACGTATTCCATGTGTCCATGCTACGTCGCTATCGATCGGATCCATCTCATGTGGTACCCGTTGAAGAAGTGGAGCTAAGGCCGGACTTATCCTACAAGGAAGAGCCGATTCGGATCCTGGAACGTGATGTGAAAGTACTACGGAGAAAGTCAGTACATCTAGTCAAGGTGTTATGGCGCAACCATGGATCGGAAGAAGCTTCGTGGGAGTCAGAAGAGACAATGCGACAGTAATACCCTCAGTTGTTTAGTTAGGAAATTTCGAGGACGAAATTTTGTTTAAGGGGGGTAGAACTGTAACATCCTGGAAAGGGCCTATGCATTTTCGATTTAATTGTATGAAATGAAAAGTCTTAAGCATTATGAATAAATTTTTGATATTTTTGGAAACTCAGAAATGTATGAAAATGAATGGAAATGAATATTTTTGGAAACCTGGAAATGCATTAGGACATGAACATTTTAGGAAACCTAGAAATGTAAGGAAATGGTTCAAAAATGGAAAGTACAGTGGAAACTAAGAAATGAAAATGGAAATGATCCAAAAATGGAAAGTACACATTTTAGGAAACTTGGAAATGTAAGAAAATGGCAAGTAAACAGAGCCGATCGAAAATTTTAGGAAACTTGGAAATGACCCTAAAATGATGAGTTTTAAAGTTTAAAATGGGAGATTAAGGCAAGGGGGCCTTAAAAGAAAAAGTTGGTAAAATTTGACACACAAACGGGCTAGGAAAAGTGGCCTGAAGATGACACTTAGGGCCTATGGAAATGGCGCCATGTGCAAGAGGCATGGGCCTGGGTTCGAGTCACAAGGGAAGCAAATAAATGAAGTTTTATTTTTGTTTCCCAGGCTAAGGGGTGGACGGCACTTGTTTCTAGAAAAGGGAGGTGTTTAATTTCCATTAATATTGCTTAATAAGGTGATAAATAAAAGTTTTTTTTTTAATTTGGATTATTTAGAAGAGATAATAAGGATTTTTCTTTATTTATTTTTAAATAAAGATATGATATTATCACAAGGAAGAGTGGTGGCCAAGTCAAGGACTCTTGGCCTAGTAAATTCGGCTAAGGGAGGAAAACAAGGCTAATTTTTCATTCATTCCCTCCTTTTCCGAAATTCCCTAAGCTATTCACCCTCTCTCACTAAAATTTCCTAAGCAAAAACCTCTCTTTTCTCTGCTATTCTGTCAAATCTACTTTTCCTCTCCAACCTTTCTTCTAGTAGTAGCCGAATATTTTCCTCTCCATTAGAGGCTATAGCCGAATCTCCCTGAGAATTTAAGCAAGTAAGCAGTCGATTAAGCATTAAGGGTAAGGTTAAGCATTATTCAAGTTCCTTTCTTTTCTATTTACCAAAAGAAAAGGGTCTAATCCCTATTCTTGTTTTATGGCCGAATCTACAAGGATCTCTCAGGTTCTTTTTACAACTGTTGAATACAAGGAGGAATCTTTCGGGAAATCTGAGGATTTAAGGTAAGATCTATGAATATTCAGTTAAGGGTTACGATTTATGTTTTCAAAGTTAGATTAAATCTAACATGAAGTTATAGGGATTTCGACAGACATATAGGGGAAGGAATCCTTTTCAGATTTGGAAATTGTAAGGTAAGTATATAGATCCAATCGGCCAAGGCTTACTTCGGTATCTAAATGTATTTCCTTTTGATCCAAAAGTCAGAAACTGATGAAAATACATGTTTTTGGTGGCTAGCCGAATTTAAGGGAGGAATACCACAATTTCGGGATTTAATTAATTCGGCAACAAGGTAAGTAATACAAATCCTAGTTGTATTTGGAAAAGTGGCCGAATGGTCTTTTAAATAGTAAGTAATTAACTTATGTAGGATTTGAGAACTAAATCTGTGACCGATTCTCTTCGGGATTTCAAGGAACCTATTAAGCAAATCAGGTGTGTACTCACACTAACTTTCGATATATCATATGGAAATTATTTTAATATATGAATATGTATAAGAATGTGAATGTGGCTAAGTACCACAAATGTGGTAAAAAGTACCCAGGTACGTTTCCTACTTCTGATAGGATTACAAATATGATATATTTTGAACATGTGAATAGTAACATGAATGAGAAATAAGTATGTTATGCATGATATAATAATATTTGGGGCATTTCGGGATATATGTGAAAGGGGAAGAAGGTGTTGACTTCGGTCTCACCAACAGAATATGGTGACTACAGTCACATAATTTGAATATGGTAACTTCGGTTACATTATCTGAACATTATCTGAATATGGTGTCTAATGACACAAATTATATGGGCGATGAGCACGCCGATCGCAATGATCGCTTTCGATGGTGTGTAGCGGATGGAGGGTTGACTTAGTAGTCCCCACGGTGTGATTGGCTGGTACGGGTGGTTTGTAGCGGATGGATAACTAGGCTTGGGTTTGGGTTGCATCATTTTTATATGAATATGTCTTTGATATGAACATATATGCCTGAATTGTTGATTGTTAGTTTGTGTACACATTGAGTCTGTTGACTCACCCCTTTGTGGGACTATTTTTCAGGTAATGAGCAATAATGGACCGGCCTACAGGAGCTAAAGGTGGCCATGCACAAGAAGAAAGGATTTTAATATTTGGGACTTTATTTCTATTAAGTATTTTAAGTTTTTAAGCTTGGGAATTATTGATGTAATAAGGCCGAAAAGGCCATAGTTTTATTTAGTTACTTTTATTTTCTTTAACTACTATGTTATGAATTAATTTATATTTTAAGTTTAAGTAAGAAATATTTTTTTAAAGTAAACCCTAAATTATTTTGTCACCTTAAAATAAATGGATTTCCAAACATAGTTAATGGGTTTTCAACCTAAGCCCAACTCAAATTGATAACTTCTTTAAAAATTTCACGAACTTTCGCTAAGTAACAAAGAATTTTGAAATCGATTTTTCTTAAGGAACATACCAGATCCGGTTCAGGCTCGTGGGCCGGGTTTGGGGTGTTTCAGTTTGGTATCAGAGCCCAGTTTTAAACTTCGGCTACCTGCTGGCTAAGGCCCAAAACGTTTTAATTCGAGCCCAAATGATTTTCTTTGAAATAAAGCAGTGTGTTTTGCATGGCACCTAAGTCTCCGACCATGATCCACCGTAAGTACCCTAACTTTATGTGTGATTACGTGATTTATGAACCGTATAAAGGGTCGAAAAGGCATGGAACGTAGAATAGAATGATAGGAACATGAACCCTAGGGCTAGATTACTCAAACACGAAACCACATAAGATTTAATGCACTAAACAAACCTATGGCTAAGTCACTGATATAGGGTGTGGTAACCCCTGTACGCATGTCTAGGATTGGATCCGGAAGAGCCTGGTATTTAAGCAGTCCTAGTGACTCACCTCCTCTTCGCAGGAATCCTACCTGGTGCGTAGCTTCAGTTCACCCTAACTCAGAGGGCTCAGCGGTGTGGCAACCTCTGTGCGCATGTCTAGGAATGGTTTCGATGGGAGCTTGGTATTTAAGCAGTCCGCGTGACTCACCTCCTCTCCATTCGAATCCTGCCTGGTGCGTAGCTTTGGTTCACCCTGACCAAAGAGGGCTCGGTCATAGGCTAAACATAATGACTAAAACCCGAAAGGGAACTAGCCATGTTTTGAAAAAAAAAAGAAGAACAAAACAACAAACCCTAGTTTTAAAACTCTTAAAACTTTCTTTTGAGTTTGTGAAAACCATCTTTACAAAATTTTCCGAAAAATTTTTGATTTGTGAAAATTACAAAGATACCCCTAGTGGTAAAAGTACCAAAATGCCCTTGATTTACAAAAAAATGTCAAATTTTTCAACGGTTTTACCAAAATTTCATTATTTTATAAATGTTCAAAAACCCTAATTTGCAAACTATCAAAACTACCTTGATTTTGAAAAATTACAAAATTGCCCCTAACTTACAAAATGACCAAAATGACCCTGGTTTTCGAAAATTTTTGCAACATCACCGTTTTGGAAAATAAAACTTTCAAAAAGAACCCATAAAGTTTTACAACTCTTGAAATATCCCTAACTTACTAAATTTTACCAATTTACCCTGGTTTTTGGAAAATTACCAAAATACCCCCGAGGTCAAAAATTACCGAAATACCCCTGGATTTCAAAATTTTTCCAAAATTACACCGGGACTTTAAAATTACCAAAATACTTTTGACAAAATCACCAAGGAACTTTTTGTTTTGTAAAATTACGAAAATGCCCCTGTAGGACAAAATTACGAAAATACCCCTGGGTAGTGGAAAAACAACAACGATGAAAATTACAAACTTTTCTCTGAATGAACGAAAGTTCATACTTGTTTGATGGATGGATGAATGGATGAAAGACTGTGTGCTTGTGTGAATACGAAAGAACCACTCCTAAAGCTCTTTTCATAAAACTCCTTCGCGGGTAAATAAGTGGAACAATGACTAATTCATAAAACTTTTTAAATCAGATCTCGATGCTAGAAATGAGCTCCAGAGGATGTGGTCGTTGTGGACGAGGTAGAGGAAGGATGACTGTGTCAGAACCCGTTAGATCGGGTCAGGGTTCCGACAATGAGTTACCACCACCACCACCCCAATCGTGGTCTTTGCGAGAAGCTCGACGGGGAAGATCTTTGATCGCAGGTCGTGGCCGCGAGTTTTGGAATTGGTGGTCGCGTGCGGGTGGAAATTCGGGAACTCGAAAATCTGTGCCTGAACGGCTCCGAGCTAATGGAGCCGAGATGTTTCGTGGAGTGTCGGGAGTGGCACCCAGTACAGCTGAGTATTGGTTGGAAGCGACGGAGCGCATCATGGATGAGCTCGACTTGACCCCTGAGGAGAAGTTGAAAGGAATGGTGGCACTGTTACACGATGAAGCGTATCAATGGTGGTTAACTATGCGGGATGGTGCCACGGCTGAGGATCTGACCTGGGAATATGTTAAGGAGGCATTTCAGAAGAAATATGTGGGAACCAGGTATACAGATGAACAAAGGAAGGCTTTTCTGGGGTTGGTGCAAGGGAGTAAGTCTGTCATAGAATATGAGGCGAATTTCGAGATTGAGCGCCACTGCTCGAGGAGAGTAGTGGCAACTGAGCATGAGCGCTGTGTCCGTTTTGAGGACGGACTGAGGGACGATCTAAGACTGTTGAGAGCACCGCATCAGGAGCGGGAATTCTCTGCTTTGGTGGAAAAGGCCAAGGTGGCCGAGGGAATCAAGGATGCTACCAAGCAGGCTGTGGATGGGACTAAGCCCAAAAGAGGTTTTGGGCCATTAGGAAAGGGTCATAAGAGGCCTAGAGTTGACGGGCCACGGAATCAACAAGCTGGTACGGGCTGGCAGTATCGCCCTTGTGAGCATTGTGGAAAGAGACACTTGGGAGAATGTTGGAGAAAGACGGGAGGATGCTTCAAGTGTGGGTCCAAGGACCATATGCTTAAGGATTGTCCTAAGCAACCAGATAAGAGCCGATCGGTAGCTCAGAATGTTAGTCAGGCTGGTAGAGGCGGACAGCAGCCTCAACGGGGTCATGGTTCGGCCAACAGAGGTAATGGTGCTGGCAGAGGCCGTGGAGCACAGGGCCGAGGTGCTGCAAATGTTGAGGCAAGGCAACCGGGTTTGGTTTATGCGGTTCGCCGGAGGGAAGAGGGTGACGCACTGGATGTAATAACCGGTACGTTCTTTATTTCTGACAAACCCTATTTTACTCTGATTGATGTGGGCTCGACCCATTTCTATGTTGCATGTAGTGTAGTGGAAACACTAGGCCTAGACTCTGAACTCTCTGATAAGCAGATGACTGTAGTAAGCCCATTAGGCCAAACTGTAGTAATAGATAAGATTTTTTGAAATGTACCCTTAGAGATTCAGGGAGTAAACTTTCGAGCTGACTTAATGGAGTTACCCTTCGGAGAGTTTGAGCTTATACTTGGAATGGATTGGCTAGTAGAACATCGAGCCGTGCTGGATTGTGCAGCTAAACGTATGGAACTAAGAACCCCAGAAGATGAGGTAGTCGTGATGATCGAAGAAAGGAGGAACTACCTGTCCAACGTAGTTTCGGCACTGAAGGCTGAGAAGATGGTTAGGAAAGGGTGCGAGGCGTTCTTAGCCTTCGTAAATGCATTGGGTGGAAAAGATGAAGGTTTCCATGGAGTTAGGACGGTAAGGGACTTCGTAGATGTGTTCCCAAATGAATTACCAGGAATACCCCCCAGATAGGGAGGTGGAATTTGGAATAGACTTGCTACCGTGAACAGCTCCTGTGTCAATCGCTCCATATCGGATGGCGCCAAAGGAGTTAGTGGAGCTCAAGGCTCAAATCCAAGAACTGTTGGATCGTGGGTTCATCCGACCCAGTGTGTCTCCATGGGGAGCACCGGTCCTATTTGTGAAGAAGAAGGATGGAACTATGCGAATGTGCATAGACTATCGTCAGTTGAATAAACTGACCATCAAGAACAAGTATCGTTTGCCAAGGATAGACGACTTGTTCGACCAGCTGAAAGGGGCAGCTGTGTTCTTGAAGATAGACTTAAGGTCGGGATATCACCAGTTGAAGGTGAAGGAGGCTGACATTCATAAGACCGCTTTTAGGACAAGATACGGTCATTTTGAGTTTGTGGTGATGCCGTTTGGATTAACAAACGCTCCAGCCGCGTTCATGGACATGATGAATCGGGTTTTCCAACCCTATTTGGATAGGTTCGTCGTGGTGTTCATCGACGATATTTTGGTGTACTCTAAGTCTGAAGAGGAGCATGATGAACATCTCAGAGTTGTGCTGCAAGCGTTAAGGGAAAAGAAGCTTTATGCCAAATTCAGCAAGTGTGAATTTTGGCTTAAGGAGGTGGCATTCCTAGGACATATGGTATCCGCAGAAGGAATAAGAGTGGATCCTAGGAAGATTGAAGCAGTGTTGGATTGGAAACCACCCAGGTCCGTGGCTGAAATCTGAAGTTTCTTAGGCTTGGCAGGCTATTACAGAAGGTTTGTGGAAGGGTTCTCGTCTATAGCTGCGCCTTTGATAAAGTTGCTAAGAAAGGAAGTACCCTTTGTATGGACGGATAAGCAACAGGAGAGCTTTGAAAAGCTTAAGAAAGTGCTGACGGAAGCTCCAGTGTTAATTCAGCCAGAGGCAGGCAAGGATTTCGTAGTATACTGTGACGCTTCGCACACGGGGTTAGGCTGTGTGCTAATGCAAGAAGGAAAAGTAGTCGCTTATGCGTCACGGCAGTTAAGGCCTCATGAGGTTAATTATCTAACTCATGACTTGGAATTAGCAGCAGTGGGTTTCGCCCTCAAGGTTTGGAGGCACTACCTTTATGGAGAAAGGTCAGTGATCTACACAGACCACAAGAGCCTTAAGTACTTGTTGACTCAGAAGGAGTTGAACTTGAGGCAACGAAGGTGGGTGGAGTTGTTGAAGGATTACGATTGTTCGATAGAGTACCACCCGGCAAGGCGAATGTGGTAGCGCACGCCTAAGTCGGAAGGTTGTGTTGGATCTAAGGGCTTTGTTCGCTCACTTGAGTCTCAGATATGATGGAAGCCTGCTGGCGCAATGCAAGTCAAGCCCACGTGGCTAAATGAGGTGAAAGAGGGACAAATGGCTGATAAAGATCTAAGTACTAAGTTTCAACAAGTACGGAGCGAAGAATTAGGGGATTATGGCGTCAATGAAGAAGGAGTATTGTGCTACAAAGGAAAAGTCTGTATGCCGAAGGACCAGGAGTTAAGACAAAGGATTCTTCGGGAGGCGCATGGTAGCCCTTATGCCATGCATCTCGGAGGCATTAAGCTGTATAGGGATCTAAGGGAACAATTTTGGTGGTCCGATCTTAAACGAGAGGTGACTGAATTCGTGGGAAAATGTCTGACGTGTCAGTAAGTTAAGGCTGAACACCAAGTTCCATCTGGATTGCTTCACCAATTGAGATTCCCCAATGGAAGTGGGAAAGAATTACCATGGACTTCGTTAGTGGGCTTCACCTTACGCCCACTAAGAAGGACTCGGTATGGGTGATAGTGGACCGTTTGACCAAGTTCGCACATTTTATTCAGGTGACAATCGACTATTCCCTTCAGAAGTTAGCCAAGTTGTATGTGGCGGAGATCGTGAGGCTACACGGAGTATCGATGTCGATCATCTCTGATAGAGACCCAAGGTTTACGTCTCGATTTTGGAAGGCACTTCATCAAGTGTTAGGCACTAAGTTGGACTTCACGACGGCTTTTCATCCATAATCAGACGGGCAGTCTGAACGGGTTATACAAGTGTTGGAAGATATGTTGAGAGGCTGTGTGATGGATTTTCGAGGAAGTTGGGAAGATTATTTGCCTTTAGCTGAGTTTGCCTACAACAATAGCTATCAGGCAAGCATTCGGATGGCACCCTATGAAGCATTGTGTGGTCGGAAGTGTAGAACTCCTACTTGTTGGACCGAGTTAGGAGAACGTCGAGTTTTGGGCCCGCAGTTAGTGGCAGAAACCGAAGAGAAAGTTGAGTTAATTCGGGCACGACTGAAGGAAGCCTCTGATAGGCAGAAGTCGTATGCAGACCTTAAGTGGAAGGAAATTGAGTTTGAAGTGGGAGACCAAGTGTTCCTGAAAGTCTCACCTTGGAAGAAGGTAATGAGGTTCGGTCGCAAAGGGAAGTTAAGCCCAAGGTTTATAGGGCCCTATCGAGTACTAAAGCGAGTTGGACCAGTGGCATACCAAGTGGAGTTGCCACCAGAGTTGCAGCTAATGCACGACGTATTCCATGTGTCCATGCTACGTCGCTATCTATCGGATCCATCTCATGTGGTACCTGTTGAAGAAGTGGAGCTAAGGCCGGACTTATCCTACAAGGAAGAGCCGATTCGGATCCTGGAACGTGATGTGAAAGTACTACGGAGAAAGTCAGTACATCTAGTCAAGGTGTTATGGCGCAACCATGGATCGGAAGAAGCTTCGTGGGAGTCGAAGAGACAATGCGACAAAGAATACCCTCGATTGTTTAGTTAGGAAATTTCGAGGACGAAATTTTTGTTTAAGGGGGTAGAACTCAGAACATCCTCGGAAAGGGCCCGTGCATTTTCGATTTAATTGTATGAAATGACAAGTCTTAAGCATTATGAATAAATTTTTGATATTTTTGGAAACTCAGAAATGTATGAAAATGAATGGAAATGAATATTTTTGGAAACCTGGAAATGCATTAGGACATGAACATTTTAGGAAACCTAGAAATGTAAGGAAACGGTTCAAAAATGGAAAGTACAGTGGAAACTAAGAAATGAAAATGGAAATGATCCAAAAATGGAAAGTACACATTTTAGGAAACTTGGAAATGTAAGAAAATGGCAAGTAAACAGAGTCGATCGAAAATTTTAGGAAACTTGGAAATGACCCTAAAATGATGAGTTTTAAAGTTTAAAATGGGAGATTAAGGCAAGGGGGCCTTAAAAGAAAAAGTTGGTAAAATTTGACACACAAACGGGCTAGGAAAAGTGGCCTGAAGATGGCACTTAGGGCCTCTGGAAATGGCGCCATGTGCAAGAGGCATGGGCCTGGGTTCGAGTCACAAGGGAAGCAAATAAATGAAGTTTTATTTTTGTTTCCCAGGCTAAGGGGTGGACGGCACTTGTTTCTAGAAAAGGGAGGTGTTTAATTTCCATTAATATTGCTTAATAAGGTGATAAATAAAAGTTTTTTTTTTTAATTTGGATTATTTAGAAGAGATAATAAGGATTTTTCTTTATTTATTTTTAAATAAAGATATGATATTATCACAAGGAAGAGTGGTGGCCAAGTCAAGGACTCTTGGCCTAGTAAATTCGGCTAAGGGAGGAAAACAAGGCTAATTTTTCATTCATTCCCTCCTTTGCCGAAATTCCCTAAGCTATTCACCCTCTCTGCCAAAAATTTCCTTAAGTAGAAATCCTCTCTTTTCTCTGCTATTCTGTCAAATCTACTTTTCCTCTCCAACCTTTCTTCTAGTAGTAGCCGAATATTTTCCTCTCCATTAGAGGCTATAGCCGAATCTCCCTGAGAATTTAAGCAAGGAAGCAGTCGACTAAGCATTAAGGGTAAGGTTAAGCATTATTCAAGTTCCTTTCTTTTCTATTTACCGAAAGAAAAGGGTCTAATCCCTATTCTTGTTTTATGGCCGAATCTACAAGGATCTCTCAGGTTCTTTTTACAACTGTTGAATACAAGGAGGAATCTTTCGGGAAATCTGAGGATTTAAGGTAAGATCTATGAATATTCAGTTAAGGGTTACGATTTATGTTTTCAAAGTTAGATTAAATCTAACATGAAGTTATAGGGATTTCAAGATATATATATAGGCAAGGAATCCTTTTCATTTGGAAATTGTAAGGTAAGCATATAGATCCAATCGGCCAAGGCTTACTTCGGTATCTAAAAGTATTTCCTTTTGATCCAAAAGTCAGAAACTGATGAAAATACATGTTTTTGGTGGCTAGCCGAATTTAAGGGAGGAATACCACAATTTCAAGATTTAATCAATTTGGCAACAAGGTAAGTAATACAAATCCTAGTTGTATTTGGAAAAGTGGCCGAATGGTCTTTTAAATAGTAAGTGATTAACTTATCTAGGATTTGAGAACTAAATCTGTGACCGATTCTCTTCGGGATTTCAAGGAACCTATTAAGCAAATCAGGTGTGTACTCACACTAACTTTCGATATATCATATGGCAATTATTTTAATATATGAATATGTATAAGAATGTGAATGTGGCTAAGTACCACAAATGTGGTAAAAGTACCTGTGCACGCTTCCTACTGATAGGATTACGAATATGATATATTTTGAACATGTAAATAGTAACATGAATGAGAAATAAGTATGTTATGCATGATATAATAATATTTGGGGCATTTCGGGATATATGTGAAAGGGGAAGAAGGTGTTGACTTCGGTCTCACCAACGGAATATGGTGACTACGGTCACATAATTTGAATATGGTAACTTCTTTACATTATCCGAATTTGGTATCTTCGGTTACATTATTCGAATATGGTGTCTAATGACACAAATTATATGGACGATGAGCACGCCGATCGCAAATGATCGCCTTCGATGGTGTGTAGCGGATGGAGGGTTGACTTAGTAGTCCCCACGGTGTGATTGGCAGGTACGGGTGGTATGTAGCGGATGGATAACTAGGCTTGGGTTTGGGTTGCATCATTTTTATATGAATATGTCTTTGATATGAACATGTATGCCTGAATTGTTGATTGTTAGTTTGTGTACACATTGAGTCTGTTGACTCACCCCTTTGTGGGACTATTTTTCAGGTAATGAGCAATAATGGACCAGGTCGGCAGGAGCTAAAGGTGGCCATGCACGGCAAGAAAGGATTTTAATATTTGGGACTTCATTTCTATTAAGTATTTTAAGTTTTTAAGTTTGCGAATTATTGATGTAATAAGGCCGAAAAGGCCATAGTTTTATTTAGTTACTTTTATTTTCTTTAACTACTATGTTATGAATTAATTTATATTTTAAATTTAAGTAAGAAATATTTTTTTAAAGTAAACCCTAAATTATTTTGTCACCTTAAAATAAATGGATTTCCAAACATAGTTAATGGGTTTTCAACCTAAGCCCAACTCAAATTGATAACTTCTTTAAAAATTTCACGAACTTTCGCTAAGTAACAAAGAATTTTGAAACCGATTTTTTTTAAGGAACATACCAGATCCGGTTCAGGCTCGTGGGCTGGGTTTGGGGTGTTTCACACACCTTTATATTGGACAGAGCTTAAGGAAAATCAGATTTACGGGGTTGATCTAGTCAAAGAAACAGAAGAGAAAGTAAAGGTCATCAGAGGTTGCTTGAAAGCAGCTTTAGATAGATAGAAATCCTATGCAGATTTGAAAAGAAAGGAAATTGAATTTCAATTTGGTGATAGGGTATTCTTGAAAGTATCCCCTTGGAAGAAAGTTCTCAAATTTGGCAAGAAAGACAAATTAAGTCCCCGTTTTATTGGACCGTTTGAGGTGATCGAGAGAGTTGGGCCATTGGCATATCGATTAGCTTTGCCGACTGAGTTAGAAAAGATTCATAATATGTTTCATGTGTCTATGCTACGTCGTTATCATTCAGATCCATCGCATGGGATTTCGAAAACAGAGGTTGAGATTCAACCAGATATGACTTACGGTGAGGAACGTAAAAATTCTAGCTCGGGAGGTTAAGCAATTAAGGAACAAAAGTATTGCACTTGTGAAAGTATTATGGAATAGGCATGGGATAGACGAGGCTACATGGGAGCTCGAAGAGACTATGCGAAAACAGTACCCAAATCTCTTTACAGGTAAGATTTTCGGGGACGAAAATCCCTAAAGGGGGGAGAAATGTAACATCCCAAAATAGGGCCTAAATGGAACAGTGGTTGCGAAATCACAAATCCGAGATAGAAAAGTTTATTAAGATTAACTATTATGATTTATTGAGTGATTAGATGCATGTGTTAGAATATCGACAGAAAATTTTATGAATTGCATGTCTAATTTGCCTATTAGGACTTATTTGTAAAAGTTGATAAATATGAGTTTTAGATGTTAAAGGATTTAATTGAAGAGCATAATTGAAGTAAAGGTCCTTAAATGGTAATTATACCATTAGGCTTTCATGGACAAAAATAGACATATATAGGTTTTGAACCAGAGTTTTAATGAAGGGTAATTTAGTCATTTGGTAATAAAAAGAAATTAAAAAGGGAAAAAGATGGCAAAATATGCTCATCTTCTTCATTAGGCCGAATTTTCAAGAGGTCACCATAGCTAGGTTTTGTTTCAAGCTTCCAAGCTCCATAGTAAGTGATTCCAAGCCCCATAGTAAGTGATTCCAAGCCCCGTTTTTAATGTTCTTTACATTTTTGAAGCCCCGATAGCTCGGTTTAGCTTATTCTATCAATAATTCATGCTAGGGTTCATATTTGGAAAATTACCCATAGGTGAAATATGTTTATTTTGATGTTTTATGATAGAATATGAAGTTTGGAATTATTTTAAACAACTTTTGCTAAGTGATTTTAAGTGAAAACGAGTAAAATGGCTTAATCGGTAAAAATACCTAATGTTCATAAGTACATGTTAGAGTGAGAATTTGATGTTGTCATAGAAGGGAAAAATGATCAGCATGTCATAATACATAAGAATAAGGGATAAAGTATAATTACTGAGCTTTGGGGCAAATGTGTAAATATGTAAAAGTTTAAGGGCAGAATTGTAATTTTGCGAAAGTTAGAGTTAAAGACTGTTTTGATAAATGTGAGTATTAAATAAGCCAAATTTGCTATTATAGATCAAGAAGAATGAAATCCGGAGTTAGATCAGGGAAAGAAAAAGATAGTGGACTAAATCAATATAGTTTATCGTATTTTGTTTCGAGGTAAGTTTGCGGTAAATAAATGCAATATTCTATTATTTTACATTTAATATCATTAAATTCCAGCATTTACATATTTATTCTATCAATTTATTATTTAAAGACTCAAGCATGAATTGACGGAGAAACAATCTCAGAAAGTTCCGGTTGAACCTTAGGAATGTGTAGGATACAAATGTCATGACATTAGGGTTTAAGGAAATCATGTAAGACCATGTCAAGACATGGCATTGATTAGTTACTATAAGGCAAATGTCCCATGTAAGACCATGCCAAGGCATGGCATTGGTGAATTTATAAGGCAAAGATCCCATGTAAGACCATGCCAAGGCATGGCATTGGTGAGTTCATAAGGCAAGGATACCATGTAAGACCATGTCAAGACATGGCAATGGTTAAGTTTCACAAGGAAAGATACCCGCGTATCCTTAGTATTCCAAGTGGTTCAACAGGAAAATTTAAAGAGTATACCAAAGGAAAGGTAAGACAAGTTCAAGCTAAAAAGGTACAGGTAAGAATTTAAGACTTAAGTATATTAAGTTAAAGGCTTAAATAATTTTGGTAAAAAAGAATATGATAATGCATTAAGAATGTTGTTATTTATTTACATGCAAACTTACTAAGCTTAATGCTAACTCACATTTTTTTTTCTCTCTTTTTATAGTATTCCAAGCCAACTCGGGGATCGTAAGGACGTCGGAGATCGTTACACACTATCAAAGGATTATATTGGTATTTTGTGACTCGAATGTTTTAAATTATGGCATGTATAGGGACTTAGCCATTTTGTGTGTATGACTTTATGATATGGCTTAAGATTGGCTTGTCAATGCTTGGCAATGATTAGCTATTAAAATGGATAATTAATAGCATGTTTTGGATGTTATGTAATGCCTAGTTGATAGTTATTATAAAGAAATCATGTAATTATATGCAGGGGAACAGTTTGGACAGCAGCAGTGAGGTGATTTTGAAAAATCACCAAGGATAGTAGAAATGGAATTAGGGTGTGAATAAAATATATAATTAAATATTATTGAGTCTATTTTTATATAAAAAAACAGTGTAGGAAAACGAGTTGTATACTATGAGATAATTGATGTTTAGTGAAGACAGGTCAGAACTATCGAACTGTGTAACAGGGGAGACTTTAACTAATAAACTGTACTAATTGGCCACACCAAAAATTCTGGAAAAATTATAGTAAGAAGATATACGAGTCTAATTTCAAGGAAAATTTACGGTTCTAAATTTTGAGTTTCGTAACTCGATTTATAGTTAATTTAGTGATCATGACGCAGATGGACAATTTCAATTTTTATGCCCTGATCTAGTAAATTAAGTCTAGTAATGCCTAGTACTCGACTCCAGCAACGGTCTCAGGTAAGGGCTGTTACAACCACACCCCAGATGTGGTCTTACATGGGGTCACCTCTGAGTGCCGATGCCATATCCCGAATATGGTTTTATACGTAATCTCACATCAACTATCGATGACATATCCTAGCTATGGTCTTATACGATTCTCATATACAATACCGAAGCCATATTCTGGATATGGTCTTATACGGGATATCAATTCGGTGCTGCGACCATGTCCTGAACATGGTCTTATACGAGACCTTATCTATCATATGTCTCGATGATAGAATTTTTACATTCATTATAGTCCACTAGGACTTCAACATCTCAACTTACTCAATTTAGTAGAACATCATGTATCAATATAATACCAAATATTCTCAAACGTGCTAACATAATGTTGAATTTGTCACATACAAACTTACCTCGATTTCAAAATAAGCTAGATCGTCGATCTAGTTCGAGACTTTATTCTTTCCCCGATCATGGTGGATTCTTGGTTCTTCTTGCTCTATAATAGCAAATTAGCTTGTTTCAATCATCACATTAATAAAAGCATTTTAATAATCATGCTTTGGCAAAATTACTATTTTGCCCTTAAACTTTGGCAAAATTACTATTTCCCCCTAGGCTCGGAAATCAATTCTAACCAAATTTCTACCTTCAACAAGCCTAGGTGAACATTTATTTCTCTTATAACTATCATCAAAACTCAACATTTCACACATTTACTACAAACTTTATAACCTTTACAACAAGGTCCATTTAGGTGTTTTCATGATAACACCTCTTACAAAAGTTGTTTATCTAACAACTATGACTTATTTTCTTCCATAAAAATGCAGCAAACAACATAAAAGCTCTCATGGAAAAACCCTAAACTTTTCACCATATTGCAAGTTAGTCCCCTCTTTAGAAAGCTTAAGCTTTAGGGGTCCCAAAAGTACAATTTTTATCAAGAAATGATCACTAGAATACTTACTAGCAAAAAGAGAAGCTTGCTGAAAATTTGAGCTCTCAAACCCCTTAGTTTGCTGCCAATTTTCGGTGGAGTATAAGAAAGAAAAAAGATGATATCTTCTTTTTCTTTATTTTAATATAAAACACCAATTTAGTCCACCTAATATCAACAACTTTGACCAATTTGACAATGTTTGTCTCCTATGGCCGGCCACTCCATTTCTTGAGGGTCTAATTGCACTTTAAAGACCTCCAATTAATGTTCTTTAGCTATTGAACACCCTTAAAATGGAACTTTCGCACTTTATGCGATTTAGTCCTTTTTCGCGATTAAGCAAGAAATCGCTAAAATTAAAGCACCAAAATTTACATGCACTTATATAATCTTGCTCTGACTCATAAAATAATATGAAAATAATTTTTTATAACCTCAGATTAGTGACTCCAAAATCACCGTTCCGACTAGCCCCTAAATCGGGATATTACAAGAATTTTATTAGGTCTAGCCGGATATTATCGAAGTTTTGTAAAAGAGTTTTCAATGATTTACATCATTGACAAAGCTACTCTAGAAAGATGTCAAGTTTGAATCGAACGAGAAATATCAGCAAAGCTTTGATCAGTTGAAAGTGTTATTAACCAAAGCCCCTATGTTGATTCAACCGGAGTTCAGCAAGGAATTTTTTATTTATAGTGATATTTTACTAAATGGATTAGGCTTCGTTTAGTTGCAAGAAGGTAAAGTGGTAGCTTATGCTTCCCATTAGTTGAAACTGCACGAGAAAAATTACTCGACATATGATCTAGAGCTTGCAGCTATTGTGTTTGCTTTAAAGATCTAGTGACACTATTTGTACAAAGAGAAATTTCACATCTTCATGGATCACAAATGTAACACCCCTTACCCGTATTCAATGCCGGAATAGGGTACGAGGCATTACATCACAAGTAATCACACCATTCCGAGTCATAAAATTTGCGTCCAAATTAAAATCATTCATATTCGATCATGAAGTCCCTATTACGAGCCTCCGAGGTCCAACACATGTATTGGAAATGGTTCAGCACTAAACTGAGAACTTTAGAAATTTTTACAAAACTTAGAAAGTTTTTGCTAAAAGCACTGCTCACACGCCCGTGTGGTCCAAGGGACACGCCCGTGTGACCCTAGGGACATGCTCGTGCTTCAGAACGTGTTCAAATTAGGGTGCTCTCTAACTTGTGCCACACGGCCATGCCACACGCCCGTGTGCTAGGCCGCACACACAACTGAGACACATGCCCGTGTCGCTGCTTGTGTGTTCAATTTTGGACATTCTATTTCTCAAAATTAAGGTGCAGGGGACACACAGTCGGAACACATGCCTGTGGGGCAGACCGTGTGTCACACACGGCCTAGACACACGCCCATATGTCTACTCATGTGAGCAAAATAAAGGCTATTTACCAAGCTATTTGCCACCCTTGTTCACACATACACTTACACCAATTCAAAGGCACAAAACAATACATACTTAGGTAACCAAAACATCCACATTCATGGTTAAAACATATCAACTTTATATCTTTGTCTAACATATTCACTACATTTATTAAGCCCTAAATCATACATACAAATTTCACATTCATTAGGCTTCGTTCACCTACTTTCTAGTTACCAAAGTATACTCAGATTCCTCATCTCATCAATAGGTCACATTCCCAAGAGTTTACATCATCATGTCATAAATCAACATTTCCAAACATTTCACATTCACCAAGCATACCATGATCATATCACCATAGGCATTGACACATATATGAATATACTTAGGCTGACAACCATGTTAGAAATTATAAGCCAACTTACATGGCCAAATAGCAAAACAAGCCTTTGATGATTACAAGCCATTACATATGGCCAAATTAATCATGGCACATATAAACAATTGACCTAGTCCCTATACATTCCATAGACTTAAAATACTTGAATTCATTTATACCCAAAATGACAGCTTGATAGTGTGATAGAATTTCCAGCGATTTCCAACCCAAACTGGCTCGTTTTCACTATAAAACATAGGAAAGGAAGGGGGTAAGCTATATTATATAGCTTAGTAAGTCTGTACGAAAATAATAAGCAACTCTTACCAATCATTTACCAAGTCCAACAATATAAACATAAGATAGTACAAATTTCTATAAATCTCACAGTTATAATTTATTCAATAACATTGTTTACTTTATCAACTTATAAGCATAATTTAATATATCTGGCATTAGCCTAACAACCGTAATCTCTCCTTTGCAACATATTACAACAATTAACAACTCATTTCAAACCTCATAGTAAAGATGTACATTAATTATGAGTATTTACATTTGAAGCATATACTTTAACATCTGTCAATTGCCTAAGTTCTTATCTTCCCATTTTCTTATATCTGATAAATCACAATTTGCATAAATAAAACATGCTATATCATAACTCAATTTAGCCTAAAAGCCAATCACATAATCATCAACCAAATTAATCATGAATTTCATACATCACAAGTATAGACTAAAATCACAAGGTTTTTACAGAATTATTCTTGTGGAAATCATGAACTCACAATTTCATGAAGTCAATGCTTATAGACTTTACGAACATACCTGTACCGATTCATAATTACTTACTCTTTCTCTTCTTTGACATACTCGTTGAATTTCCCATTGAACCATTTGGAATACTAAAGGATAATCGGGAATCTCGTACACATAGTACCGTACCAATGCCATATCCCAAATATGGTCTTACATGTAATCTCGTATCGATGCCAATAGCCCAGCTATGGTCTTACATGAAGTCCCATATCGATGCCATATCCCAGATATGGTGTTACACAAAGTCTCATATTGATGCCATATCCCAGATATGGTCTTACACGTAATCTCAGTAACCCTAATGTCATGACATTTGTATCCTATCTATTCCTAATGCTCAACCGGGATTTCTTTCTTGCCGAAACTTCATCGAATATGATCTTAGAATCAATCATACATTTCATGCAATATCAAGACATTAAAATACAAATATAACATTACATTATTTACATACGAACTTACCTCGACATAAAAATGACAAAAGGACTAAATCGTCAAACACTTGTTTTTCCCCTGTTCTAAATCCGAACCTCGTTTTTTCTTGATCTATAATACCAAATTCATCTCATTTAATCAACACATTATTCATTTCACTCCAAAAGTCACATTATGGAAAAATTACATTTTGCCCTTAAACTTTTAACATTTTACAATTTAGTCCTTAGGCTTCTAAAATGATTTTTATTCAATTTCATCAAAACCCAAGCCTAACTGAACCATTTTCATACTCATAAAAGCCCACATTTCTCATTTATTCACATTCTTCTACTTATTTTACAACTTTTACAAATAAGCCCTTACAGAAAATCATTACTAAGCCGTTTATCATACACCAAATATACATTTTCTATCATTAGATATCAAAATACAAAAATATCCATCATGGGTAAAATTTCAGACCTTGATTATTTCTTAAATTAATGGTAGAAATAGATAGATCATGTTACAAGGATTTCAAAAACATAAAAATCATTAAAAACGGGGCTAAAACAGACTTACAATCAAGCTTGGAAGTGGCCAAACCCTAGCTATGGCTTCCCCCTTGTGACTTTCGGCCATGAGGAAGAAGATGAACGATGGCTTTTAATTTGGCTTTTTAATTCATTTAATTACCAAATTACTAAAATGCCCTTAATGAAAAACTTTAAAAACATACCAAACCATGTCCATTTTTGTCCACCAACTTAACCAATGGTCTAATTACCATTTAAGGACTTTAGTTTTAAAATCTCATAGCAATTGGACAGCTTTAACATATAGAATTCAAGTTTTGTACTTTTTGTAATTTAGTCCTTTTGACTAAATTGAGTGCCCAAACGTCAAAATTTTTGAATGAAATTTTCATATAATTGTTCATAAAACTATAGGCTATAAAAATATAATAAAAATGAAATTTACTACGTCAGATTTGTGGTTCTGAAACTACTGTTCCAACTAGACTCAAAATCGGGCTGTTACAACAAAATCTTGAAGTATTGATGTCACAAAAAGAAATAAATTTGAGATAACGTAGATGGTTAGAACTACTAAAAGATTACAATTTGATCATTGCTTACCATCTAGGAAAAACTAATGTTGTTGCTAATGTTTTAAGTAGAAAATCATTATTTGCTTTGCAAGCTTTCAATACTCGTTTGACATTGATTGATGATGGTTCCATTGTAGCAGAATTAAAAGCTAGACCGACATTTCTGTAGCAGATTTTTGAAGCTAAAAAAATGACTCCGAGTTAGTTACTAAACGGGAGCAGATTGAAAAGACACCTGATTCAGAATTTCATGTTAGTCTTGATGGAAGTTTGTATTTCTGGAATAGGATTTGTGTTCTAAAAAATTTAGATATTATACAAAAGATTTTATAATAAGTAATTTTTTGATACACCCTGATAGTAACACAATATACGATGATTTGAAACAAATGTACTGGTAGCCAGGTATGAAATGAAAAATTTCAGAGTTTGTATCAAAATTTTAATTTGTTAGCAAGTCAAAGCCGAGCATCAGGTGCCTTCTGGACTTTGTATCAGGATTACCTTTGTCTCTGCGGAAGAAAGATGTTATCTGGGTTATTGTGGACCGTTTAACTAAATCCACACATTTCATTCCAGTATGTATGGATTAATCACTTGAAAATTTGGTAGAACTATACATTTTTGAGATCGTTAGATTGCATGGTGTGCCAGTGTCTATTATTTTCGATAGATTTACAACTTACTTCTCGATTTTAGAGTAAATTCCATGAAGTTCTGGGTACTCGACTACATTTCAATACAGCATCCCATCCATAGAACGATGGTCCATTTGAGCGAGTGATACAGCTACTTAGAGATATGCTCCATTGTTGTATTTTAGAGTTTGAGAGTAGCTAGGAGAAATTTCTTCTGTTGGTTGAGCTTGCCTATAATAATAGTTATCAAGTGAGTATTTAAATGGTGTAGTATGAATCTTTTTATGTTTGAAAATGTAGAACTCCATTATATTGCACTGAATTGGGTGAGAAAAAGTTATTTGAGTTGATTTGATTCAAGAAATCGAAGAAAAAGCCAAAGCAATATGTGATTTTTTGAAAGCTTCTTTTGATCGTCAGAAATCATATACATATTTGAAAAGAAAAGACACTAAATTTCAAGTTGGTGACAGAGTGTCTTTGAAAGTATCGCCTTGGAGAAAAGTCTTTCGTTTTGGTCGAAAAGGAAAGGTTAGTCTATGGTTCATCGGGTCGTATGAGATCATTGAGAGAATTGGGCCAATAGCTTATTATTTAGCTTTATCATCAAATTTGGAGAAAATACACAACGTATTTCATGTACCGATGTTACGGCAGTATCGATCAGACCCTTTACACGTGATTTCACCTGTTGATATTGAGATTCAGTGAAATATGTCATACAATGAATAACCGATCAGAATTTTAGCTCAGGAAGTTAAAGAGTTAAGGAATAAATGTATAGCTTTAGTTAAAGTTCTCTAGCAATGTCATGGAGTTGAAGAAGCTACTTGGGAACCGAAAGGAGTTATGAAAGTGCAACATCCAAACTTATTTTTTGGTAAGATTTTCACGGACGAAAATTCCTTTAGAGGGGAGAGTTCTACCAGCATAATTTCAGCGGTGTCAAAAATAGTAGTTTCAGGACCACTATTTTGATGAGTGATTTATTATTTTAATATTTATTTAATGTCTACA
The DNA here is from genome assembly GCA_025503065.1 of Gossypium bickii. NCBI lineage: Eukaryota > Viridiplantae > Streptophyta > Magnoliopsida > Malvales > Malvaceae > Gossypium > Gossypium bickii. Next base: position 23,309,654 of record CP106714.1, on the reverse strand, counting down.
AGATTATTTTCTGGTTGTAGTAAAGTTTCGTTAAAAAAATTTGAATTTTAAATGATTAATTAGGTAAAAAGAACTAAATTGTAAAAGGTGTAAAAGTTGAATTCTATTAGATAAAAGAGTTAAATGGCTATGGAAAGGAAAGTTAATGTACTTAGATGGTAAATATTCCATAATTAAGTTAGTGGATAGTTATGGACAAGGTTTTATTGAAATTTTAGATTTATTTTAAGGGTAAAATAGTATTAGTAAATAAACATAAACTTAATTAAGTGAAAATCATCATTTTATTCATTTTTCTTGTTTCAAAACCAAAATCTCCATTGTTGAAAGGAAGAAATATTTGGCCAAGCTCCTTTTGGTGCTTGGTAGTTGATTTTGATCTCGTTTTTAATTATTATTCTATTTTTGAGTTCGTTTTAGCTTAATCTAGCTAGTTAGGGAATTAATTTGCAAAACTGTTAAAGGTTGAGGGACTTGTCATGGTTGAGTTTGTATATATTTTGAAGTTATTTGATAGATTATTAATCTTTGTTGTTAAACAAACTTGTTTTGTTAAGTGATTTTTGATGAATTCTGAACTAGGGATTAAATTGATGAAAGAGTAAATTCATGGGTTTTATTGTGAAATGTTGGTAATTATGTGTTGTAACAAGTTCCCTTGTAGCATTGGTTAATATGGATTTAGATTAAAATGGTTAAATTTCAAGTTAGGAGCTTAAGAACTAAACTGTGAAAAGTTGAATTATTAAAGGTAATCTCATAATTTTACACAAATATGAATTATGGATTGAATTTAATACTTGAAGTACTTAATGGAATGAAGTTATCTATTTAGATCAAGATAAACAACAACTAGGCTTAAATCGAGGAAAGGCGAAAGCTTCGGATTAGTTTCAATTTCTATTTCTAGGATTATAGTTTCGAGGTTAGTTCATATCGATTATGATCGTATTAATGATAGCTAAATTGATTATTTGATATATTGTGTTAATATAAATGGACTTGAAATTTCATATGTATCGATGTTTTGAGTAATTGACGGATAACAAATGTCCTACCACTGGCTGAGGCCCTACATTTGTTGCAGATTCTCAATAGCTTGTGTGAGCAGCATCATGTAGCTAACGTTTCGGCCCACAACTCGTGTGAGCAGGCCCATTTCATAGCTCGTGTGAGCATTATTGAAAAGAAAAGGTTACGATTATATGGAAAGGCATATCACGTGTGAGCATTCTCGAGTATCCGATGTAATTATAGATGGTTCAACAAGTAAGTAAAGGAAATGGCATGATAAGTACAGAATTGAAATGGTTCATCATCTTATGAAAAGGTTGATTAAATGATGTGTATATAAAATCTACTTACTATATGATTGAACTCATATGTATCATGGATGAACCTACTAACTTGTGATTTGAAGATGCTTGTATAGGTTTTTACTAAGCTTATGGTCTTGGTAATGATATTATGCTTATTCTATAGTTTTTGCTAAAGAAATGGTAAGTTATGTTTGCGTTATACGAGCTTACTAAGCACTAATTGCTCAGTAAATGACATTTATAGATTATCAGAAGCTCGATCAATTAGAATCTTGTCGGAGATCTATCACACTATCCAACAACCATTCTAGTAGTTTTTGAGTATTTTGGCTAAGGTTATAAATGGCATGCATAGGAATTTGTGCAATGGTAGTTCTTGAATGTGTTAATGGTGAATTTGGTATGTATTTGCTTTTGATGTTCATGTTTAGTTTAATGGACTTTAATGCCTTACCAAGTTATGTCATTTTGGCCACTCTTAAGTGCTTGTATATAAGATCCTTTTTGGTATGTTTGTGATGGCACGTAAATGGTTATATGTGATGTTATTTGATAGTTAAAAGAACTAAGTTCTATGTTTGAAATGTGGCCATGTTGCTTTGATTGATCAATGATGTTTTGATATAAATGTGGTGCCTTTGAATGGCATATTGGTTAGATTAAATAGGATATTTGAAATGGTATGTTTATAAGTGTTTGAATGATGCTTAGGTCAATTGAATGTGTGCACAAATGAGATGCATGGCTAGGTGTGTTTTGGCCTCGAAATGGCTTGTTTTAAGGATCAAATTATGGATCACACGACCTAGGACACGGGCTATCACACGGCCGTGTGTCATTTTTAAATTGTTGATGTATCAAGTCAGTGTGTTACATGGCCTAGTACATGGCCTGTGACACGACCATGTGTCGCAAGTCAGATAATTACACAGTTTGACACACGGTCTGCGACACGGCCGTGTGACCCATCTCAGTGAGTTACACGGGTTGAGACACAAGATGGGACACGACTGTATGTCCCTTGTTTGATTGTTACATGGCCTGGGCTATGTCATACGGCTGTGTGACCCCTATTTTCAAATTTTGTAACTTTTTCTCAAATATTCTGTTTTGTTTCAAATTAGTCCTGAACTGCATTTAAGTTATTTTTTAGGGCCTCGAAGGCTCGATTTAGGGACCAAATGCATATATTATGATGCTAAATGTTGTTCTGATTCTTCGCTAATGCTTTAGAACCCTAATCCGGCAATGGACACAGGTTAGGGGTGTTACAAGATTAGGGTAAATAATTAGCAAAAAATTTGCTATGGAAAGACTTGGGCGGCAAGGCATAAAGAGAAGGGAGAGGCAGCAACTTTTAAGGTCCTGGGGGGACTTACAAGTGGCAAAAAATTGGGTATTTTTTTCTCTTCATTATTTTGGGCCTTAAGCCCAAACTGCAATTATTTCCTATGCCAAAAAAAATAAATTGTTTAAAAAATTGACTGATTAGTACTTGGGCCAATCTTGACTCTTTTATTAAACATAAAAAAATAAAATGAAAATTAGAAATAAAAATGAAAATTCCTTTTAAGCTACTTAGAAAATTTTTCTTCAAAAATTACATCAAATTAAATTCACAGGAAATGTTGGAAGGGTCACAAATGGTCCTGCTTATGTTCCAGTCTCCTTAGACAAAATTAATTTAATCTATTAATTCAAGAAAAAAAATTCTAAGTATGTCATTTATTCAAATTATTTTCATAAAAAAATCAAGGGTCTATTAAATTGAACAAATTATAAATTCACTCAACTTCATGATCCCAATAGTGCTTGAGACGTTGACCATTAATTTTAAATGTACCTCCCTTTTTATCTTGTAATTCTACCACTCCATATGGATAGACTTTGTGAATGGTGTATGGTCTGGTCCATCGGGATTTGAGCTTTCCAGGGAATAACTTTAGCCTTGATTTCAACAAAAAGACTTTTTGACCTTCTCTGAATTCTCAAGGTTGTATACATTTGTCATGCCTTCTCTTAGTCTTTTCTTTGTATATCTTTGCATTCTTGTATGAAAACAACCTTAATTTATCCAACTCATCAACTTGTAACATTCCCCTCTCACTGGCTTGCTTAAGATCCATATTTAATTGTTTCAAGACCAAGTGAGCTTTATTTTCCAACTTAAGATACAAATTACATGAATTTCCAAAGACTAACTGATAAGAAGTCATTCTTAATGGTGTTTTGAAGGCTATTCAATAAGCCTACAGAGCATCATCGAGCCTCCGAGACCAATCTCTTCTGTTGGGTTGAACCACCTTCTCAAGGATTCCTTTTATCTTACAGTTTGCAAGATCAACTTGCACATTCGTTTGTGGATGATACACAGTAGCAACTTTGTGTTTCACATCATACTTTTCAAGCAACCACTTAAGCCATTTATTTACAAAGTGAGATCCTTCATCACTAATTATAGCTCTAGGAGTCCCAAACGTTGAAATACATGCTTATATAGGAATTGCATGACAACCTTAGCATCATTATTGGGTATGTCTCGGCTTCCACCCCCCTGGACACATAATCAATTGCCACTAGGATGTACCTATTACCATAAGAAGAAAATGGGCCTAAAAAATAAATCCCCCAAATGTCAAATAATTCTACCTCTAAGATGTTTGTCAAGAGCATCTCGTTCCTCCTTGATATGTTTCTAGTCCATTGGCATTGATCGTAATTTTTCAAATATGCGTATGCATCTTTAAACACTATTGGCCAAAAAAATCTAGCTTGTAAGATTTTTGTTGCGTTGCGGGAACCACCAAAGTGTCCCCCACTTGGAGAAGAATGGAAATGGTATTGGATCTCACCAATCTCGCTTCCAACTATGCACTTCCTAATTATATTATCTACACATTGTTTAAACAAAAATGACTCCTCCCAGAAATAATATCTACTATTATAAAAGAATTGCTTCCTTTTTTGGTATGTTATTCCAAGAGGCATTGTTCAACATGCTAAATAATTTTTAAATTTGGCAAACCAAGGAATTTCATGGATTCGAATCACCTCAAAAATATGCTCCTTTAGGAAATTTTCATTAATTGGAACAAGTGAATGAGTTACCTCATTTTGTTCCAACCACGATAGATGATCAACTACTTGGTTTTCAACTCCCTTTTATATCTTGGATCTCAAGGTCAAATTCTTGGAGCAAAAGTACGCACCAAATCAACCTCTATTTAGCATATTTCTTTATGAGTAAATATTTGATGGCCACATGATCAATAAAGATTGTGACTTTTGTACCTATAAGATATGAATAGAACTTTTCAAAAGGAAAAACTATAGCAAAAAGTTCTTTTTTAGTTACCATGTAATTAAGTTGGGCTCTATTCAAAGTTCTCCTTGCATAGTAAACCGGATGAAACACTTTGTTCTTTTTTGCCCCATCATAACTCCCATAGAAAAACTGTTTGCATCACTCATCAACTTAAAAGGAGAGTTCCAATCGGGTGTAACTATTATTGGGACTAAGATTAACTGATTTCCAATTCCTCAAATGCTTCCAAGCATACTTTGTTGAACAATCTTTATAAACCTTCAGTAAAAACTGACATGGCCTAAGAAACTTTTAACTCCTCTCACACTAACTGCAAGTGGTAACTTTTCAATTACATCCACTTTTTCTTTATTGACTTCGATCCCTCTTTTCGAAATTTTGTATCCTAAGAGAATTCCCTCCTTAACTGTAACACCCCTTACCCGTGTTAGAAGCTGGAATCGGATACAAGGCATTATCTAACTTAACTTACTTAAACATAAAACATCGAGCTAAAAATAATTTCACTGCAGCTTAGACACTTTCCATTTAAAACTCATAACCTGCCCATTCAGGGCCTCTGAGGCCCTAAACATACTTCTGGGAGGTTTCGAATTAAACCGAGAACTTTTACGCACATAGAAAAATTTTGTCCAAATAGGGGCCACACGCCCATATTGTTCAAGGGACACGCCCGCGCGCCCCTTGACATGCCCGTGTTCTTCACTCGTGGTTGACACTGACTTATTTCACACGGCCAGACACACGCTTGTGTCCCTGGCCCGTGTCCCTCACACGGCCTCAACACGCCTGTGTCTTATCCTGTGTGCCAAAACCTTGAAATTCTATTTATGACATTATCACCTCAGTAAGGTCACAAGGCCAAGGCACACGCCGTGTCCTTAGACCATGTGTCGAATTACATTCCACATTTTAAGTGCAGACTTTATACGTGTAACACCCCAAACCCGGCCTAAACGTTACGACCGAATCTGGCATGTTACGGAGTGAAAACATCTTAAAATCATAAGTTTGTCGAAAATGTTTAAAGAAGACTCTATTTTGTTTTAGGGTTTAAAAAACTTAGTAATAATTGATGCTGAGTTTGTTTTAGGAGTTGTAGTAATACTTGGAAAACTCGTGAGTAAAAACCCATTTGTGATTGCCGATTTTAGAAAACATTGGACACTTGTTAAAACTAAACGCGATAAGAAAAATCAAGTTTAGAACCATTTGCCTTTAAAGTGATTTGAAAAGGAGAGTTTATAAAAACATCCAAGTTACCTTTATTATCTTGTAACGTTTGGAAAACCCAAGAGGTATAGTTTTGAAAATCTTTGTATTTACTGGTTAATTAAGCAATCAAGTTCTAATCACATGCATAACAACATCGAAGTAAATCAAATAACCAAAACCCAAAATAACAACCAGTGACCTTATTACAAAATCATACCAAATTTAAAGAAAATAAATAAAACGAGAAGGTATTTTATAGTCAAAACCCAAACCAACATGCATGGCCACCTCGACTCCTCCCGACTCTATATCCGCGATCTATGCCTCATCTCGCAAAAAATATAAGGGAAGGGGTGAGTCACCAAGACTCGATGTATAAATCCCCAACCCGATAATTCAAGCACTTACACGGATCATTGATAAAACATGAAAATCATGCAAACCCCATAACCTAACCATCCGAACTCCTTTCTACTACCCCGTGGTCAAAACCACTTGGTGGTCAAAACCATCGTGATTTGAAGTCACAATATCATATCGGTGTGGTCAAAACCACTTTGTGATCGTAGTCACAAATCAAGTGATGGGGCCAACCCATCTTGTGGTCAAAACCACTGATGACAATCCCGTAATATATCATGTGGGGCCAACCCACTGTGGTACCAAACCACTAGGACGAGTCACAATATTCATTTGTGGTCAAAACCACTGGTGACCGTAGTCACAAATATCAATAGTGTGGTCAAAACCACCGTGGTCAAAACCACTTTGGGACTTAGTCACAAATCATAATAGTAATGTGGTCAAAACCACTTTGGTGGCGTAGTCACAAATCAAATTATGGGGCCAACCCATCTTGTGGTCAAAACCACTGGTGACAGTCCAAATAAATCATCCCGCTTCTCTCAACAATCCCACCATCATGTCCAAAATTAATCGTGGCATAATAACATATGATGATGCAAAATAACATATGGCATAGCATTCAATAACGACATGATAGTATATATCAAGATCCACAATCAGAGGACTTACACGGAGTCCACGCTCATGCCCACAAGGCACACACATGGGTTTCAATGGCTAATCGGCTAATAACAGTTAACACAATAACATGTAATACTAATGAAGTGTGTAAGGTTACACACCTGGTTACTAGCGCGACTATCAAATCCCGTAGATCAAGATCTAACGCACTAGATCCCCCTTCCTTAACGCTTTTCGAGCACTAGTCACAACCCGAGATATGCGAGATCAAGCCTTCCCCTACAATCGGCCAAAACTAAACAACATAATCATGCTAATCAACCTCTAAGGGTATAACCGTAATTTTACCTACCAAGGGCATTTTCATAATTTCACACCTGCAATGGCCTTTCCGAAGGCCTAATGTGGCCACTAGCGACTCAGCTACCATTTCCGGTCGTACCGGACGATTGGGCCTAAAACTCCATTTCGGCCCATCCGGGCCCACACGCTCGTGTGGCCCACCTAGCACGAATCTAGCCACGTATATAAGTTTCACCTAGTCTAGTACAACAAATACTAACCAATCATACAATTTACTCATATGGGCCCACAGGCCCATTGGGCCCACTTCGGCCCATCGTGGCCCAAGCAGCCCAACCCACAAGAATACTACTGATGGCCTTAACTATCGCGTCGAAGCCCCACACGTGCGCTCGCACGCTCGTGTGGCTACTATTGCCGTGATTGGCACTTCGGCATTTGCCGCTCTACATTAGAGTAGAGAGAGTTACACACCCGATAGGACTGCGGGCTAATCCGCGCTCAGACCACTCTTGTGCCCAAACGCCTCCAAGATGTGTTTACTCTCCTCCTAGGATGCTCCTTATATAGCTAACTCTTCACCTTCATTCTTTGTGTCTTTCCGATGTGGGATCCCTTCGTCAGTAGAGTTTAAATTCAACTGAAACTCTTACCATCCAGGCCGCAAAATAAATACTCCCTTGTTTCTCATAAGATTCGAACCTAGGCTCCCTTGCAACATAATCCACGCCGCTAACCACTTGGTCACAAGCTCCTCTTGTGTCTTAAACCATACGCAACTAAATATAAACTATGGCCCAAATTTTAATATCCAAGTAAAAAGAAACCAAAATGCAAAAGCCAAGACTTGAACCTTGGACCTCCTTCCTTCCTTGTGGCGTCACTCCCTTGTCCCTTAAGTGGCGTCACTTTGCCACTACACCACACACTCCACTTGTGTCATTTTCCTTCATATTTTGTTCTTAAGGCCTATCTGCCAACTTCCAGGGTTTTTTCCACCTAAAACCAAAATTTCCCCAAAGCCAATATTTGATTCCGGGACTTCATAGAAGCCCTCTAACCTTCCAAAATCACTTATCCAATAGGTCTAACTAGCATTTAAGCCGATCTCTTGTTCTCCAAAAATTTAAACGCTACTACGCCTAAGGCCCATTGGGCTCAATTCTCCTAGGCCTAATTTTGGGATGTTACAAATCTACCCTCCTTAAAGAAATTTCGTCCTTGAAATTTCCAACTAACTAACAGTCGTACATCCTAACCTACCATACTATGCTCTTGCTGCGCATTCTGATCTTAATAAAACTAATATACTTTTAACTAGAATTTAAAACTCCTACCCATACTCAAAAACACCTAGCAATTAAAACAGATGAATATTTCATACACTCCCAACTCTATGTCTAATGTCTCGACTTATCTATTTTAAAAGTTTTATGCGTCAGTCTTTATTCCACAGTGTATTAAGGCACAATCTTATGAATAGTTCTTATTACAGAGTTTTGTTTTCGTGAGTTCACAAAGTCCTATAGGTTTCAGTCTCTAGGGTAGCCTACTATCACTATTCATTCATATCATACATCATCAGGATCATATGCAAAAATCAGTTAGGGGTACATACCTGGGCGGATTGGTGCCGGAGACTCGGTGCCATGCCTTTCAAACCATATGTTTTTAAACAAAAACATTAAAAACCAACATTTAACACATTTTGGGCCTCAGACCCACAGCCGAGCCTTTGAACTTAGCTCTGATACCACAATTGTAACACCCCAAACCCGGCCTAAACGTTACGACCGAATCTGGCATGTTACGGAGTGAAAACATCTTAAAATCATAAGTTTGTTGAAAATGTTTAAAGAAGACTCTGCTTTTGTTTTAGGGTTTAGAAAACTTAGTAATAATTGATCTTTGAGTTTGTTTTAGGAGTTGTAGTAATACTTGGAAAACTCGTGAGTAAAAACCCATTTGTGATTGCCGATTTTAGAAAAACATTGGACACTTGTTAAAACTAAACGCGATAAGAAAAATCAAGTTTAGAACCATTTGCCTTTAAAGTGATTTGAAAATGAGAGTTTATAAAAACATCCAAGTTACCTTTATTATCTTGTAACGTTTGGGAAACCCAAGAGGTATAGTTTTGAAAACGTATTTGTATTCTACAGGTTAATTAAGCAATCAAGTTCTAATCACATGCATAACAACATCGAAGTAAATCAAATAACCAAAACCCAAAATAACAACCAGTGCCTTATTACAAAATCATACCAAATTTAAAGAAAATAAATAAAGCGAGAAGGTATTTTATAGTCAAAACCCGAAACCAACATGCATGGCCACCTCGACTCCTCCCCGGCTCCATATCCGTGATCTATGCCTCATCTGCAAAATATAAGGGAAGAGGTGAGTCAAGACTCAGTGTATAAATCTCCAACCCGATAATTCAAGCACTTACACAGATCATTGATAAAACATGCAAATCATGCAAACCCCATAACCTAACCATCCGAACTCCTTTCTCTACCCCGTGTGGTCAAAACCACTTGTGGTCAAAACCACTGGTGGTCAAAACCACTGGTGACCAAAGTCACAATATCATATCGGTGTGGTCAAAACCACTGGTGATCGTAGTCACAAATCAAGTGATGGGGCCAACCCATCTTGTGGTCAAAACCACTGATGACAATCCCGTAATATATCATGTGGGGCCAACCCACTGTGGTACCAAACCACTGGGACGAGTCACAATATTCATTTGTGGTCAAAACCACTGGTGACCGTAGTCACAAATATCAATAGTATGGTCAAAACCACTGGTGGTCAAAACCACTGGGACTTAGTCACAAATCATAATAGTAATGTGGTCAAAACCACTGGTGACCGTAGTCACAAATCAAATGATGGGGCCAACCCATCCTGTGGTCAAAACCACTTGTGATACCAAATAAATCATCCCCTCCTCTCAACAATCCCACCATCATGTCCAAAATTAATCGTGGCATAATAACATATGATGATGCAAAATAACATATGGCATAGCATTCAATAACGACATGATAGAATATATCAAGATCCACAATCAGAGGACTTACCTGGAGTCCACGCTCATGCCCAATCGGCCAAAACATGTAATACTAATGAAGTGTGTAAGGTTACACACCTGGTTACTAACGCGACTATCAAATCCCGTAGATCAAGATCTAACGCACTAGATCCCCCTTCCTTAATGCTTTTCGAGCACTAGCCACAACCCGAGATATGCGAGATCAAGCCTTCCCCTACAATCGGCCAAAACTAAACAACATAATCATGCTAATCAACCTCTAAGGGTATAACCGTAATTTTACCTACCAAGGGCATTTTCGTAATTTAACACCTGCAATGGCCTTTTCGAAGGCCTAATGTGGCCACTAGCGACTCAGCTACCATTTCCGGTCGTACCAGACGATTGGGCCTAAAACCCGATTTTGACCCATCTGGGCCCACACGCTCGTGTGGCCCACCTAGCACGAATCTAGCCACGTATATAAGTTTCACCTAGTCTAGTTCAACAAATACTAACCAATCATACAATTTACTTATATGGGCCCACAGGCCCATTGGGCCCACTTCGGCCCATCGTGGCCCAAGCAGCCCAACCCACAAGAATACTACTGATGGCCTCAACTATCGCGTTGAAGCCCCACAAGTGCGCTCGCACGTTCGTGTGGCTACTATTGCCGTGATCGGCACTTCGGCATTTGTCGCTCTACAGCTAGAGTAGAGAGAGTTACACACCTGATAGGACTCTGGGGCTAATTCGCGCTCCGACCACTCTTGTGCCCAAACACCCTCCAAGATGTGTTTACTCTCCTCCTAGGATGCTCCTTATATAGCTAGCTCTTCACCTTCATTCTTTGTGTCTTTCCGATGTGGGATCCCTTCGTCGATGAGTTTAAATTCAATCTGAAACTCTTACTTTGTCTGCATCATAAAAATAAATACTCCTTGCTTCTCATGAGATTCGAACCCAGGCTCCCTGGCAACATAATCCACGCCACTAACCACTACGCCACAAGCTCCTCTTGTGTCTTAAACCATACGCAACTAAATATAAACCATGGCCCAAATTCTAAGATCCAAGTAAAAAGAAACCAAAATGCAAAAGCCAAGACTTGAACCTTGGACCTCCTTCCTTCCTTGTGGCGTCACTCCCTTGCCCCTTAAGTGGCGTCACTTTGCCACTACACCACACACTCCACTTGTGTCATTTTCCTTCATATTTTATTCTTAAGGCCTATCTGCCAACTTCTAGGGTTTTTTTCACCTAAAACCAAAATTTCCCCAAAGCCAATATTTGATTCCAGGACTTCATAGAAGCCCTCTAACCTTCCAAAATCACTTATCCAATAGGTCTAACTAGCATTTAAGCCGATCTCTTGTTCTCCAAAAATTTAAACGCTACTACGCCTAAGGCCCATTGGGCTCAATTCTCCTAGGCCCAATTTCGGGATGTTACAATACGGCCTGGGCACACGCCCATGTCCAAGACCGTGCCTTTCACACGGCTGAGACACACGGGCGTGTCTCTGCTAGTGTGTTTACTACTGAGCATTCTGACTTTGTAAACCTAGCATAAGGGAACGCACGGTTGATCAACATGCCCTGGGGTGACCGTGTGTCTCACACGGCTTAGACACACGCCCGTGTGTCTACCCGTGTGGACATAAAAAGGCTATATTCCAAGCCAAAAGCCACCCTACATAGCGAACATACTTACACCAACTCATATGAACATCATTCATGACCCAAAGGCACATCCAAGAACTCAATTCAAAGCATTCACACAAGCAATAACTTTATAACTTCATCACCATTGAATATATATATGAACTCATCAAGTGTTGGCCCATTTCCAATGACCATTTACAAAATGACTTTGATAACATACATAGCCAGCACTTTGGTTAACAATTACGACCTAACAAAATACCCATGTCCAATACATGCCATACTCAAAATAAGTCTAAATTGTTATACCAAAGTGATGTTCATAGTGTGATTTTTTAACTCCTGCGTCCTATGATCCTCGAGTTGTCTTGGCAATACGACAAGGAAAAGGGAAATGAAGGGGGGTAAGCATAAAGCTTAGTAAGTTTGCATGAAATAAATAGCATCAATAAGGTCATAATGACATCAATCCATGGAATTAGATAACGACACAAGGTCATAAACACTTTGCCATAACTTACTCATACTTGTTCTTATCTAAAACATACCATGCCACATATCGTAACATTTCTCATGAATTTCTCACGGGTACTTGTATTCACTCAATCACATGAATTTAGTACTAATCTCATTTCTATTTCCAAACTTACCTATTTATCTTGTTAACCGCTAGGGATATTCAAAGACACATACTCATCGTCATTGTTATACGCACAAAGCCAATGCCACATCCCAGACGTGGTCTTACATGGGGTCACCTCTGAGTGCCGATGCCATATCCTGGATATGGTTTTATACGGAATCCCACATCAAGTATCGATGCCATATCTCAAATATGGTCCTATACGATTTCTCATATTCAATACCAAAGCCATATCCCATATATGGTCTTATACGGGATTTCAATTTGGTGCCGAGGCCATATCCCAGACATGGTCTTATACGGGACCTTATCCATCTCATGTCTCAACGGTAGTATTCTTGCATTTATTATAGTCAACTAGAACTTCAACATCTCAATTTTTATCATCTTTCTCATTCAATACAAATAGTCGATTTCATAGAACACCATGTATCATTATAATACCAAACATTCTCAAACATGCTCGCATAAATGTTGAATTTATCACATACAAACTTACCTCAATTTGAAAATAAGCTAGATCGTCGGTCTAGTCCGATATTTTGTTCTTTCCGCGATCGAGGTTGATTCTTGGCTCTTCTTGCTGTATAATAGCAAATTAGCTCATTTTAATTATCACATTAATAAAATCATTTTAATAATCATGTTTTGGTAAAATTACTATTTTTCCCTTAGACTTTGGCAAAATGACTATTTTACCCCTAGGCTCAAAAATTAATTCTAATCAAATTTCTACCTTCAACAAGCCTAGGTGAACATTTATTTCTCTTATAGCTATCATCAAAACCCAACATTTCACACATTTACAACAAATTTTGCAACCTTTACAAAAAGGTTCATTTAGGTGTTTTCATGGCAACACCTTTCACAAAAGTTGTTCATCTAACAACTAAGACTTATTTTCTTCCATAAAAATGTAGCAAATAACAATGAAAGCTCCCATGGAAAAACTCTAATCTTTTCACCATATCGCAAGATAGTCCCCTCATTAGAAAGCTTAAGCTCTAAGGATTCTAAAGGTACAACTATCTTCAAGAAAAACCATTAAAATCACTTACTTGAATGGAGATGAGTTTGCTGAAATTTTGAGCTTTCAAAACCCCTATTTGCTTGCTATTTTTAGTGGAGGTAGATGGAGAGAAAAGATGATATCTTTTCTTTCTTTATTTTATTAATACAAGTCAATTTAGTCACCAACTTTAACCAATTTGCCAATTTTTGTCTCATATGGCCGGCCACTCTAATCTTAGGGGGCTATGTGCACTTTAAAGACCCCAAATTAATATTCTATGGCTGTTAGGCATCTTTAGCTTATAAAATAGAACTTTCACACTTTATGCGATTTAATCTTTTTTCACGATTAAGCTTGAAATCGCTAAAATTAAAGCACCAAAATTTCATGCACTTATATAATCATGCTCTAACTCATAAAATAACATGAAAATAATTTTCTCTAGCCTCAGATTAGTGATCCCGAGATCACTGATCTGACTAGACCCTAAATCGGGTTGTTTCAATTCTCCCCCTTAAGGATTTTCGTCCTCGAAAATCTTACCGGTGAAAAGGTTGGGATATTGATTTCTCATAGACTCATCGAGCTCCCATGTAGCCTCTTCGATTCCATGTCTTTTTCATAGCACTTTTACAAGAGCTATACTTTTGTTTCTCAACCGTTTAACCTCTTGTGCCAAAATCTTAACTGGTTCTTCGCCATAAGTCAAGTCCGGTTGAATTGCTACCTTTGTTGGTACTATCACATGTGAAGGGTCTGAACGGTATCACCGTAACATGGACACGTGGTAGACATCGTGCATCTTTTCCAGCTCATGTGGAAAGGCCAAACGATAAGCTATTGGTCCTCCCCTCTCGGTAACTTCATAAAGTCCAATAAAACGCGGACTCAATTTGCCTTTCCGGCCAAATCTGAGGACTTTTCTCCACGGTGATACTTTTAGAAACACCTTATCACCTACTTGAAACTCAATCTCTTTTGTTTTTAAATTTGAATAGGACTTTTGTCTATCTGAGGCTGATTTTAGACATTCATGTATCACTTTTACTCACTTTTACTTTCTCTTCAGTTTCCCTAATCAAATCGACCCCATGCATATGTTTCTCTTTGAGTTCTATCCAATACAAAGGCGTTTGGCACTTACGCCCGTACAATGCCTCATAAGGCGCCATTTTCAAACTTGACTGAAAACTATTGTTGTAGGCGAATTCCACCAACAGTAAATATTTCTCCCAATTACCTTGGACTTCCAAAACACAACATCGAAGCATGTCTTCGAGTATCTAAATTACTCTTACTGACTGCCCGTCAGTTTACGGATAGAAAGCTGTACTGAAACTCAATTTTGTGCCTAAGGCCTCTTGTAAATTTTTTAAAAACCGTGACGTGAACCTCGGATCTCTATCCGAAATGATCGGTAACGGTACTCCATGAAGTCTTACTATCTCTGCCACGTACAGTTCAGCCAACTTATCAAGCGAGTAATCAACTCATACTGGTATGAAATAGGTTGAATTTGTGAGTCTATCGACTACGACCCACGCGGCATCTTTCTTTTTCGACGTCAGTGGTAAACCCGTTACGAAGTCCATGGTAGTACGGTCCCACTTCCACTCAGGAACCATAATGGGCTGAAGTAGACCCGAAGGTACTTGGTGTTCAGCCTTCACTTGCTAACAAATCAGGCATCTCGATACAAACTCAAAAATGTCCTTCTTCATACTAGGCCACCAATACCACCTCCTCAAGTCATTGTACATCTTCGTGCTACTTGGGTGCACAGTTAAACATCCGCTATGTGCTTCATGCAAAATCTTACAAATAAGTTCATCATTTTTGGGTATACAGACCCTATCTTGAAACGTCTAGCATCCATCAAGACTTACCTGATATTCTGATTCAACATTTGACTCACATAGAACTCTTTTGGCTTGTAAGCTGCTGCCCTCTTTCTGAGCTTTACAAATCTCTTGGAGAAATAATGGTCTAGCTCTCAACTCGTCTAGAATAGAACTATCATCTAACAAAACCATTCGTGCATTCATGACTCTCAGCGTAAACAATGATTTTCTGCTCAAAGCATCGGCAACCACGTTCGCCTTTCCTGGATGGTAGTTAATTACCAAGTCATAATCCTTGATTAACTCCAACAACCTTCGTTGCCTCAAATTTAATTCCTTTTGAGTCATAAAAAGTTTTAGGATTTTATGGTCAGTAAATATCTGACACCTCTCACCATATAAATGATGCCTCCAAATTTTTAGTGCAAATACAATTGCAGCTAACTCCAAATCGTGAGTCGGGTAATTCTTCTCATGTGGCTTTAATTGTTTAGAGGCATATGCTATCACCTAGCCCTCTTGCATGAGTACACAACCCAACCCATTCAGGGATGGATCGTTGTAAACCACAAATTCTCTTCCTGGTTCAAGTTGTACCAAAATAGGAGCCTCAGTCAACAACGCCTTTAGTTTCTCAAAACTCTGTTGACACTTATCTGTCCATTCAAAGTTCACATCTTTTTGCAATAGTCTTGTCATCGGAGTAGATATCATGGAAAATCCCTTGACAAAACACCTATAATAGCCGACTAGGCCTAGAAAACTCCTTACTTCAATTACGCTCCTCGGTAGTTTCCAATTCGCAATTTCCAAAATCTTACTCGGGTCGACTCTAATTCTATCTCCCGAGACAATGTGCCCTAAAAAATCCTACTTCCTTAAGCTAAAATTCACTTTTACTAAACTTGGCATACAATTGATTATCTTTCAAAATTTGCAAAACCTTTACCAAATGCTCGGCATGTTCGTTCTCATCTCGAGAGTAGATCAGTATATCATCAATGAAGACTACCACAAATTTATCCAAATACTGCCAAAAAATACGATTCATCAAATCCATAAAAACTGTAGGGGCATTTGTTAAACCAAAAGGCATGACCAAAAATTCATAGTGGCCATACGTAGTCTGAAATTCCGTTTTCGACACATCCGAGTCATTAACTCTCAACTGATAATACCCAGACCTTAGGTCTATCTTAGAAAACACCGTGGCTCCCTTCAATTGATCAAACAAATCATCGATTCTCGGCAACGGGTATTTGTTCTTCATAGTTACCTTGTTGAGCTGTTGATAATCTATGCATAATCTCATGGAACCATCTGTCTTCTTCATAAATAATACGGGAGCAACCGACGGAGACTAACTCGATCTTGCGCAACCTTTATCCATTAGTTCTTGCAACTGCACTTTCAACTCTTTTAGCTCGGTTGGAGCCATTCTATATAGAGCAATAGGGATGAGGCGGTCCTAGAGCTAGCTCAATCCCGAATTCAATCTCTCTAACCGGAGGTAACCCTGGTAATTCTTTAGTAATCTCGAATTTAATCTCTCTAAACATCTAGATACTCGCAAATGGGTACCGACTCAATTTTCAACTCAGTCTCTTTAGTATTCATCACAAAGGAAAAGTAAGCTTCGTACCCTTTTCTTAAATACTTCTGAGTCAACAATGAAGATATCACTACTGATAATCTGTCTTGCATATCTGATTCAACACGAATAAGATCCTCATTTTCACACTTTAACTCAATAAACTTTCTCCCACAATTTACTATCACACCATGAGTAGCTAACTAATCCATCCGAAGGATGACATCAAACTCGTCAAACGGCAATAACATAAGATCAACCGGAAAGAAATGACCCCTAATCATCAAAGGACAACCTTTTCATACTCTATCAACCAACACATACTTGGCTAGTGGATTAGACACTTTATCAATCCCTGATAAAATTGTCTAGCGATCCACACTTGAAATAAGCTTTCTCGCTTGCTCGGCACTCACCGGAATGATGTCTACCACACTGCAGGCACTCTGGTCTACTCGGTCGAGCATTGCCGACACTAGCAACTGATGTGGTCTGCGTTTTAGACCCCAAAAATTGTTTGCCCTTACTTCGATTTGAAAACCCGGCTGATGTGGCTGATTGAGTTATGAAATCCCTCGATTTCTTAGATGAGGATTGGAATGACTTATTCAGTTGTCTTTTCCTCGAGTCACAAGACTCAATCTCAGCTCTTCTTTTCTCTTTAGCCAGCTCTTTGACTTTGCAAGCTCTATCCACCAACACTACGAATTCTTTTAGTTCGAAGACTCCAACATATAAACGAATATCTTCATTTAACCCGTCCTCAAACCTTTTGCACATGATGGCCTCGGTAGACAGGTACTCCCGGGCATACTTACTAAGCCTTACGAACTCACGTTCGTATTCAGTCATCGTCATTCTACCTTGCTTTAGTTGCAAAAACTCTTTCCTCTTCTGGTCAATGAATTTTTGGCTGATATACTTCTTTCGGAATTCCTCTTGGAAGAATCCCCAGCTAACTCTCTCCCTTGGTACCACTGACACAAGGGTGTTCCACCATTGCAGGGCCAAATCTCTCAAGAGGGACATTACACACTTAATTCACTCTTTAGGTGTGCATGACAACTCGTCGAATACCCTGATGGTATTCTCCAGCCAGAATTCTGTCCTTTTCGGGTCATTGTCCTTACTAGCCTGGAATTTCCCGGCTCCTTGTTTTCGGATCTTATTGACTGGAGATCTTTCTCTTCTTACTACCTCAACCACTTGAGGAGTTACAGGAACGGGCTGAGGAATAGGTAGGGGTGGAGGGGTTTGAGCATTAGGATTTGCTCGAATGTACTCAGTGCACAAATTGCTCATCATGTGGAGAAAGGATTCTCGAGCCTCTTTTCCCTGACCTATAGTCTCAAGTCTACTCTCTACTAGCGCGGTCCCTTACGCAGAAGTCGGCTCAATACCTGTAGCATCATCGGTTGCAGCTCGGTCGGGATCAGGGTCTATTTACTATATAAAATCACAATTCAAACCGTCAGGAGTCGTCACACTATCATTACACAATTACTCTTACGTATGGCATGTATCACTAGACCCATACTTACACTACATTAGCCCGAGAATCGACTAAACCGTAGCTTTGATACCACTAAATGTAACACCCCTTACCCGTGTTTGAAGCTGGAACTGGATACGAGGCATTATCTAACTTAACTTAATTAAACATAACACATCGAGCTAAATCAAAATCACTGCAGCTTAGACACTTTCCATTTCAAACTCATAACCTGCTCATTCTGGGCCTACGAGGCCCTAAACATACTTCCAGAAGGTTTCGGGATTAAACCGAGAACTTTTACGCGTATAGAAATTTTTTGTCCAAACAGGGGGCCACACGCCCGTGTTGTTCAAGGGATACGCCCGTGTGCCCTCTAACATGCCCGTGTTCTTCACCTGTGGTCGACATTAACTTATTTCACACGGTCAGACACACGCCTGTGTCTTATCCCGTATGCCAAAACCTTGGCATTCTGTTTATGAGGTCATCACCTCACTAAGGTCACACGACCAAGGCACAAGCCCGTGTCCTTAGACCGTGTGTCAAATTAAATTCCACATTTTAAGTGCAGACCTCATACGGCCTAGGCACACGCCCATGTCCAAGGCTATGTCTTCCACACGGCTGAGACACACGTGCGTGTCTCTGCCCGTGTGTTTACTACTGAGCATTCTGACTTTGTAAACCTAGCACACAGGGAACACACGGTCGATCAATACGCCTTGGGGCTAACCGTGTGTCTCACACGGCCTAGACACACACCTTTGTGTCTACCCGTGTGGACATAAAAAGGTTATATTCCAAGCTAAAAGCCACCCTGCATAGCGAACATACTTACTCCAACTCATATGAACATCATTCATGACCCAAAGGCACATCCAAGAACTCAATTCAATACATTCACACAAGCAATAACTTCATAACTTTATCACCATTGAATATATATATGAACTAATCAAGTGTTGGCCCATTTCCAATGACCATTTACAAAATTAATTTGATAACATACATAGCCAACACTTTGGCTAGCAATTAGACCTAACAAAATACCCATGTCCAATACATGCCATACTCAAAATAAGTCTAAATTGTTATACCAAAGTGATGTTCATAGTGTGATTTTTTAACTCCTGCGTCCCATGATGCTCGAGTTATCTTGGCAATATTATAAGGAAAAGGGAAATGAAGGGGGGTAAGCATAAAGCTTAGTAAGTTTGCATGAAATAAATAGCATCAATAAGCTCATAATGACATCAATCCATGGCATTAGATAACCACACAAGGTCATAAACACTTTACCGTAACTTACTCGTACTCGTTCTTATCTAAAACATACCATGCCACATATCGTACCATTTCTTGTGAATTTCTCATGGGTACCTGTATTCACTCAATCACATGACTTTAGTACTAATCTCATTTCTATTTCCAAACTTAACTATCTATCCCGTTAATCACTAGGGATATTCAAAGACGCATACTCATTGTCATTGTTATACGCACAAAGCCAATGCCACATCCCAGACGTGGTCTTACATAGGGTCAACTCTGAGTGCCGATGCCATATCCTGGATATGATCTTATATGGAATCTCACATCAAGTACCGATGTCATATCCCAAATATGGTCCTATACAATTTCTCATATTCAATACTGAACCCATATCCCAGATATGGTCTTATACGAGATTTCAATTCGGTGCAGAGGCCATATCCCAGACATGGTCTTATATGGGACCTTATCCATCTCACGTCTCAACAGTAGTATTCTTACATTTATTATAGTCCAACCGGAACTTCAACATCTCGACTTTTATCATCTTTCTCATTTAATACAAGTACTAGATTTCATAGAATATCATGTATCATTATAATACCAAACATTCTCAAACATGCTAGCATAAATGTTGAATTTATCACATACAAACTTACCTCAATTTGAAAATAAGCTAGATCGTCGGTCTAGTCCGATATTTTGTTCTTTCCTCAATCGAGGTTGATTCTTGGCTCTTCTTGCTCTAATATAGCAAATTAGCTCATTTTAATTATCACATTAATAAAATCATTTCAATAATCATGTTTTGGTAAAATTACTATTTTTCCCTTAGACTTTGGCAAAATAACCATTTTACCCGCTCGGAAATCAATTCTAATCAAATTTTTACCTTCAACAAGCCTAGGTGACCATTTATTTCTCTTATAGCTATCATCAAAACCCAACATTTCACACATTTACAACAAATTTTGCAACCTTTACAAAAAAGGTTCATTTAGGTGTTTTCATGGCAACACCTTTCACAAAAGTTATTCATCTAACAACTAAGACTCATTTTCTTCCATAAAAATGCAGCAAATAACAATGAAAGCTCTCATGGAAAAACTCCAATCTTTTCACCATATTGCAAGATAGTCCCTTCATTAGAAAGCTTAAGCTCTAAGGGTTCTAAAAGTACAACTATCTTCAAGAAAAACCATTAAAATCACTTACTTGAATGGAGATGAGTTTGCTAAAATTTTGAGCTTTCAAAACCCCTATTTGCTTTCTATTTTCGGTGGAGGAAGATGGAGAGAAAATATGATATCTTTTCTTTCTTTATTTTATTAATACAAGTTAATTTAGTCACCAACTTTTACCAACTTTAACCAATTTGTCAAATCTTGTCTCCCATGGCCAGCCACTCTAATCTTAGGGGTCTAGTTGTACTTTAAAGACCCTAAATTAATATTCTATGGTTGTTAGGCATCTTTAGCTTATAAAATAGAACTTTTATTTAGTCCTTTTTCGCGATTAAGCCTGAAATCTCTAAAATTAAAGCACCAAAATTTTCATGCACTTATATAATCATACTCTAACTCATAAAATAACATGAAAATAATTTTCTCTAACCTCAGATTAGTGATCCTGAGATTACTGTTCTGACTAGCCCCTAAATCGGGCTGTTACATTAACCTTAAAATGACATTTTTCCCAATTAAGGACAAGATTTGTCTCATCACATCTCTTCAGTATCTTAGCCAAATTACTCAAACAAACATCATATGAATTACCAAAAATAGAAAAATCATCCATGAATACCTAAACAAAAGTTTCAACCATATAGTAAATATTGTCATCATGCATCGTTAAAATGTTACTGGTGTATTACATAAACTGAAATGCATTCACCTAAAAGAAAACATACCATACGGGTAAGTAAATCTTTCGGGGCTACAAGTATTTGGTTATATCCTTAATATCTATCTAAAAAATAGTAATATTCGCTAACTGCCAATCAGTCAACCATCTGATCTATAAAAGGTAGCAGAAAATGATCCTTCCACGTTGCCTTGTTCAATTTTTTGTAGTCAATACAAATTCTCCAACCCGTAACCATTCTCGTCGAGGTTAACTCATTATGTTCATTCTCAACAATCATGATTCTTTGGTGCACATTATATCAGACTTACCCATGAACCCTTTCATAACTTCTTTTCAAACTACCTCTTTCATAATAGGACTAAGTCTCCTTTGCTCATCAATCCTAGCTATTTCACTCTCGTCTAAGATAATCTTGTGCATACAAAAGAAAGGGTTTATTCCTTGGATATTAGTTATGTTCCAACCGGTTGCCTTTTTAATTTTTTTTTAAAACTTTGATCAGTTGCTCCTCATGGTGTTTTGTTAGTTCTGCTAAAATAATCACATGCAAAGTAGAACAGTTACCTAGATAAACGTAATTCAAATGAGAAGGAAGTACCTTTAGTTCAAATTTGGGTAGGTCCTCAATTGACAACTTTGGTTGTGCATATTCTCGAGCTTCTAACTCTAAAAGTTCAAACCGTGCTGGTTGAACATAGTCATTCGAATTGGCTTCCATTAAAGTCATAATTTTCTTACCTTGTTCATCTTCCAATGGCTCGGACCGTAAGATGTTTCCAATAGGTCATCTATAGGATTGCTTTCCCATTCCATAGAAACTAAGGTTACTAGCTCCTCCATTATTGAACATTCTTCTGCTGGATTAAGGAATTTCATGGCTTTAAGAACATTAAATGTTACCTGATCATCTTGAACTCTTATTGTGATTTCACCTTTCTACATGTCTATTAATGTTCTTCCCATTGCTAGGAAAGGTCTCCCCAAGATGATTGGCACTTCCTTATCTGCTTCAAAGTCCAAAATCAATAAAATCAGCAAGAAAGATAAACTTATCTACACGTACAAAAATATCCTCGATCTTTCTTTCTAGGTATGTCAAATATCGATTCGCCAGTTGGAGTGTCACAGTCATAGCTCTTACTTCAACTATGCCCAACATCTTAAAAATAGACTTTGGCATCAAGTTGATGCTTTCTCCTAGATCGCATAAAGTTTTACCACATTAATATTCACCAATATTACAGGTATAGTGAAACTTCTAGGGCCATTCATTATTGGAGGTAACTTGTTTTGCAGGAATGCACTGCACTCCTTTGTTAATGCTACAGTCTCGAACTCACTAAGCCTCTTTTTTGTAGAAAAAATGTCATTCAAGAACTTAACATAATTGGGCATTTGCTCTAAGGCTTCTACCAATGAGATATTGATGTGAAGTTGTTTAAGAACATCCAAAAACTCCTTGAATTGGACCTCCTATTTCTGCTGCTTAAGTCTTTGTGGATACGGAGGTGCCAGTGTCATGGACTTAGATTTTTCCCACGCAATCCGTGCGGCCTTAGGAAGTTTCTTTGCTAAAAAAATGCCTAAGTCAGCCTAACTCGCAACAATTGAGAGTCCAATAGAATTCCTCTAAGGCACCAACGAAGAACAGCAGAAGAACAAAGTAAGAACAAACTTGAAAGATGAACAAAAGCCACAGAAAAGCAAGAACACTTGAGAGAAAAATTTGAGTGAATTCTCTTAAAATTCTAGGACATTTCAGACATTTGATTGGTGTCCAAGATAGCTCATCTAGAACCCAAATAGTATTTTCTAGCCAAAACTCAGTCCTCTCTGGATTGTCATCGACTGTAGCCTTGAATTCTTCAGCCCCATATTTTCTGATTTTATCTACTAGAGCCTTATCAATTCTAACAAGTCTAGTACCCTGTGGCATTTCATCATGTTGTGAAGCAGGTGAGGAAGGTGGTTCAACTGCAAGATTTGTTCTCATATATTCGCTAAACCACTCATCCATCATTTCGAAGAAAGCTGCATTTGCCTCTTCACGACCCTTAGATATGTGCCTCCTACTACTATTGGTTACGACTCGTTGCATGAAAGCTTAAGCTGTACTCTTAGCTTCCTCAGACTCATCTCTCGCTTGGTTTGAAGACATTACTATATGAAAATACATTTAAGAGTGGTCAGGTGATATCACACTATCATGATTTATATAATGGCATGTATAGCTAGACTCACACTCGCTACGTTAGTTTGAGAATTGACTAAACCGTAGCTTTGATACCACTAAATGTAACACCCCTAACCCTTATCTGTCATCGAAATAGGGTCACCGATTATTACTGGTACTTATAGAACAAGGAAACGGAACCTCCGGATCCATATGAATATCAAGCCCCAAAACCATGGGAAAGAGATAAGAGTAAACCTTACGGTAAGAGAAAGATAGACTCAGATCTTCAAAAAGATGATCATCTGAGAGCTAGTAACCAATATTATGAAAATGTTGATTACAAATAAATCGAGTTAAACATATTCAACATTAATCATATTTCCCTCTCGAGGCCCAATAATAACAGTGGAATCGATTCGGGATCGAATCAGGATTCCTTAAAATTTTTTGCAAAATTATAAAATTTTCCTTATATACAATGTCCACACGCCCGTATGGTATAGGGGCACGCCCGTGTGGTCAAGCTGTGTAGTCATAAACGCCCGTGTCCCTAACCCGTGTAACTCTCTGACTTATAAGGCATGAAGTAATTAAAGTCACACAGCCAAGTCACACGCCCGTGTACTAGGCTGTGTGGTGAATTTTATTTTCGAAATTTAGGTGCAGTTTTCACACGGCTGTGTAACACGCCCGTGTTCAAGGCTGTGTCAACCACACAGCTGAGACACATGCCCATGTGCCCAATTCTAAGTATTTTGTTTCTCATTTTTAAGATGTAGGGGACACACAGCCAGGCCACACACGGCCTAGACGCACATATGTGTGTCTACCAGTGTGGAAAAAATAAATCCATTTCCTAGCCTCATTTGTCACCCAAAACTTACCCCTTTCCTGCACCAAAACTCACTAACATATATCCACCAATCCAAACATTAAAACCAAGCCGATTCTAGTACCTAACATGGTATATTATCACATACAATTCATGTTTATAATTTTATTATAAGGAACATACACCTTAAGCATAATCAATGAACCAACTTAGCACATAGGAATTTAATCATGGATTAACTTTATAAACATACTAACTAAAACATCACTAGTCATTCCAATGGCTAGATTACAAATTATCACTTACAAGCCATCATTGGCCCAATAAGCTTATACATGCCATTATATCAAAATGGGAATTCTATTTGTACCAAAATGAGATAGTGGATAGTTTGATTGATGCTTTGACCGACTTCCAACCTTTGTGAGCTTACGAGTACTATAAAATAAAAAAAATTAAACGGGGTAAGCATTTTCATGCGTAGTAAGTTCATATAATGGGAATTAAACTTACCGGTTATATTTCTCCATACAAGAATACATAACTATAGCACCCAAAATTTTTGGGTAATGTAACACCCCTTACCTGTATCCGTCACCAGAATAGGGTACGAGGCATTACCAGACTTAATCACTTATAACCGATCATTTTTTAGTCACAAATTTCCATCCAAATTTAAAACTTTTCATATTCAATCATAGAGTCCCTAATATGGACTTACGAGGCCCAAAACATGCTTTGGAAGCGGTTCGGGACAAAACTGAGAACTTTGGAAAATTTCACAACACTTAAAATTTTTCTTCAAAACAGGGTCACACTCAATATGCATCCTTAACAACTCTTATACATGCATAATTATTTCTAATTATCATACCATACCATTGAGCCAAACTTAGTCATTCGACATCAAGACTACTAGCACATTAAACCATTAGGTATTTAGGCCATAACCCACAACTCATCATGTATCATGCAAACACAACTCACATCACAAGACATTGGCATATAAATAATATATATAGGCTTACAATCAATTAGCAAATATAAGCCAATTAGCATGGCTACATACTACAATAACCTTTAACCATTACAAGCCAATATATTTGGCCAAAACATAATAACACATACACAAAATGGCTAAGTCCCCATACATGCCATAGACTTAAATTACTTAAAGGCATTGATACCAGTCAAAAGCTTGATAGTGTGATAGAATCCCCGACGATCTCCAACCCGAGCTAGCCTCTGTGACACTATAGGAAAAAGGAAAGGAAGGGGGTAAGCTATATAGCTTAGTAAGCCCGTATGAAAATAATAAGAAATTTATTAACATGTTTCCACCAATTCTCACAATATGTTCTCAAGGTAATACAATCATAATTGCACAAAATTTCACTATTTACTTATGTTCATCTTAAGCTGTCTACTCGAGTCATAGTCACTAAATTATTTATACCTTGACCTACGGAACTCCAAATTAAGATCCGTTAATTTTTCCTAAAACTAGGCTCAAATATATTATTACCATAAAATTTTAAGAATTTTTGGTTTATCCAATAAGCACAGTTATTCATTAAAACCACCCATGTTCCGCTGTCTGACAGTTCCGACCCCTTTTCACTAAAAATTAATTTTCTCGTACGGAATTAGAATGATGTTCCCATTTGTTTTTTTTTTTTGAAAATAGACTCATTAGGGATTTAAATAATGTAAATTATAACCCATAATTATGTTTTTTTTACAATTTTTAACTATTTTCCCCAGTCAGAACAGGGGATTCTGAAATCATTCTAACTCTATCTAACAAAAATTCAAATAACTCAGAATATGAAATTCTTTTGCTTACACCGTTTCTTTTATGTGAAAATAGACTCAATAAGCTTTAATTTAATATCTTATTCAACCTCTAAATCGATTTTCACCATTGTTGGTGATTTTTCAAAGTGATACAATTGTTGCTGTCCAAACTGTTTTATTGCTAATTTTATTCTATCATGTTTTCTTTGTATTAATTCTCATTTACACACATAACACTAAAGTATATCCATAGTTAGCCATGCCAATAGCTAGTCATCATAAAAATATTTACAAGTCTTCTTTTTAACACTTACTCCATATCAACCTTACCAAAGTTCGATCACATATCGAGCACATTGCTCATGAATATATATACATATGTACCTGCACTTGTTCATCACATAATCACATTCAATTACACTTAGTCATTTTCCCATTGAACATATCAAAATATTATTGGATACATCGGAAGTTTGCACATAAGTGTCACACTTGTAGCCAAAGGTACTTCACATTACTTTTCACATAGAAGCTCGTTCTCGAGCTATTCACTTTCACGGGTCTGCTCACACAAGCTGTCAGTCATTCGTTACTACTCAGTACTGCTCACACAAGCTGTCAAGTATCCGTAACACATACCGGTATACACAGCCACTGGTGGAACTTAAGACCAGCACCCGGATTCACTTAGTCAAAATTTCACATAGATTTCACATAGGTCCCTAGTGACATGTCACTTGTATCCTATTCTATTCCTAAAGTTCAACCGGGAATTTTCTCACATTTCGATACTTTGTCAATTTCGTACAATATTCAGCCACATCTCATAAAACATATCAAAACATAAAAACCTAAGTAAAAATGATGCATTATTTACATACAAACTTACCTCGAAAGCAAAATCGGTGAAAAGGACTAATTTGTGACTTACTTGTTTTTCCCCGATCTAGATATGAAACTTGTTTTTCTTTATCTAATCAACTCAGCCCAAAAATTGAATTTGGAAAAATTACACTTTGCCCCTAAACTTTATCATATTTACACTTTTGCTCCTAGGCTCGTAAAATGATTTTCATTTAATTTCTTTGTACTTTAAGCCTAGCCAAACCATTTTCATAACTATAACAAACCACAATTTCCATTAAAACACACTTTTATGACATATTTTATAATTTTTACAAATTAGTCCCTTTAGGCATTTTCACCAAAAATAACTTAGTAAAAGTCATTTCTCTAACCATAAACATGCATTTTCTACCATTAAACATCAAAATACACAGATATTCATCATGGGTCAAAACCCTAGACTTTAACCATATCTCAAATTAGTGGTAGAAATAGATAGATCTTGTTATGAGGATTTCAAAAACGTAAAAATCATTAAAAACGGGCTAGAACGAACTTACAATCAAGATTGGAAACTTGAAAAACCCTAGACATGGTTTCTCTATGCAAGTTTCAGCCAAGGAGTTGAAGATGGACAAAAATTGGCTTTTAATTTTGTTTTTAATTATTTTTAATAACTAAATGACCAAAATGCCCTTAATGAAAAACTTTGGAAACATGCCTAACCATGTCCATTTTTGTCCACCAACTTAAAAAATGGTCTAATTACCATATAAGGACCTCCAATTTAAAATTTCATAACAATTGGACACCTCTAGCATGTAGAACTCAACTTTTGCACTTTTTACAATTTAGTCCTTTTAACTAAATTAAGTGCCCAAACGTCAAAATTTTCGAACAAAATTTTTACGAAGTCATTTCGTGAAATCGTAGACCATAAAATATAATAAAAATAAATTTTTTGATGTCGAATTTGTGGTCCCGAAACCACTATTCTGACTAGGCCCAAAATCAGGCTGTTACAACTCTCCCCGCTGTAGGGATTTTCATCCCCGAAAATCTCACTAGACAAGAGATTAGAGAATCTTAGTCATAGTTTCTTCTAACTCATCGAAGATTCTCCTTCAAGGTAGTATATTCCAGAAACACTCTGTCTTCGGATCTGATATCTAAAATCCTATACTTTCCAATCTACATATCTGTCATGTCGGTCTTAAGCTATTTTCAACTTTCACAAATTACTTTCACTTTTCTCAAAATCACGAATCAAATTAACTTCATAAATCTCTTTCTAATCATCTTTGAACTTTAACACACAATGTCAGAGCATATTAACAAAGGTTTGGATTACTTCTCAAAAACACATATACTCAACCGATCTGTCAAAATAAGGAATCCGTACATGTCGAAATGATGATGTGGACTTTTAACAAACGATTTACCACAATCCAAATAACATTTTACTTTTTCATCGATAAAGATAATCCCGATATGAAATCTATAGTAACTCCATCTCACAACACACCAATATTATCATTGACTGTAATAGTCCTGAATGCTTTTGTTATTCGACTTTAACCTGTTCACAAATCAACATCTGACCACAGAATTAGAAATATCGGTTTCCATACCCATACACCAGAACATTTACTTCAAATAACTATACATTTTGTTACTCTCTAATTGAACAGACGAGCTACTACTGAACCTCGTACAAAATTTTTTGCATAATCACTAGATTCTTCTATAAGCAATTTCTATTTTAGAATAATGATAATAATGACAGAAATCAGGTCTTTCCTGAAATTTAAAATCGAAGTCGATTCACTCTGAACTCATTCAAATTACCATTCATTAACACATTTATAGGCTTCTCAAACTCGCAAAGAAAACATCGCTTTATTTTTTAATTTAACTGAATCGGATCGTCACCAAATAAGATCAATCACATGACCAATATTCACAAAATAATCAAGATTTTACAATCAAGCATCCGTAACCGAACTTGTTTTTCCAAAGGTAAATACATTATTACTCACAATCTTTCGAAATTTCCCAAACAAGCTAGTCAAAGATCCTTACAACCGTATTAGCTCAAGAAAACAAATATCCTGACTGAACGCATTGAATCTAATCAAACTTACCTGTGAAAAGAGAACCATCATACAGTTTGGGCTTGAGCTTCCATCATTTATACCTTTGCCAATGTTAATTCCTTACATGAAAATTAGAGAAATCCAGATACCAGAATCACCACGTTCCTAAAATCGAACCAGAAATATAATCATAATAGACATAATTATCACAAGCTAGAGAACATACTTTAAAGATAAACCATAGTTGATAGTTCACGAAACAAGAATAATAGGAAAAACCGAGATAAATAAATCCAAGATATGATACCACACCAGAAATCCGAGAACATAACTCATAACCGGCTCTGGAATTCCATTATAACAGAGATAATATATTTTTCGAATATATAAAACAAAACCATAATCAGTAGAAATAGAAAAATAGTCTCATATAAATTTTTTTACCATAGACTTCGTTCCAACGTATTAGAATAGAATCCCGAATAGACAAAGATATGCTTATCACAAACCAACCGGATCAATAGGGCTTTCATCTAACATGTTAGTTAACTAGCATTCTCATACAATAAGAATTTCATCAGAAAACGAGCAATTACATATGCCTCTGAGAATGTATGAACATACAGAATATCTAGAAGAGATAGTCATAATTACTCAACTGTAACTGTCACACATAGACATCTTTACAACTCAAATATCATTTCTCTAACTAATTTTGTCATCATGAGCCTCGTATTATTCCGTTCACTAACAAAAACTGATCTGGGAGAAATATCTCTTTCTAGCCATTACTTGCCGACAGATCAAACATCTAGATACAAATTCAGAAATATCTCTTTTCATCCCCGGCCACCAATACAATTTCTTCAAGTCATTATACATTTTGTTACTACCGAGATGTACAGACATTATACCATTGTGTGCTTCATGTAGAATATTCTGTACCAATTCTGAACTCTTCGGTACACATATTCTGTCTTTGAATAATAAACAACTGTCCGAATCAATCTAAAACTCTGAGGCGGGATCTGACTCATTTTGTACTCGTTTGGCCTGTAACTTATCATCATCCTTATGAGCTTTTAACTCAGCTATGATTGAATCATCATTAGAAAATGATAACCGGGCGCTCAATGCCCTTAAGGAAAATAAAGATTTTCAGCTCCACGCATCTGCAACTATATTAGCTTTCCCCTGATAATAGTCAATAACGAGGTAATAATCCTTCAATAACTCTAACCATCTTCGTTGTCTCAAATTCAATTCTTTTTGTGTCATTAAATACTTCAAACTTTTGAGATCCGTAAAGATGTGACACTTTTAGCCAAAGAGGTAATGCCGCCATATTTTTACTGCAAAAATGATGACTCCCAATTCAAGATCATGTACCGGGTAATTTCTCTCATGCGATTTCAGCTGCCTAGATGCATAAGTCACTACTTTACCATCTTGCATCAACACACAACCCAAACCATTTAATGAGGAATCACAGTAAACTACAAATTCTTTACCTCATTCAAGTTTGTAACACCCCTTACTTGTATTCGATGTCAGAACAGGGCTCGAGGCATTTTCGGACTTATAACACATGCATTCGTACAATTCTGAGTCATAAATACGCGTCCAAATTAAAACCATTCAAATTCAATCCTAACGTCTCTTATACGAGCCTACGAGGCCCGAAACATGCTTTGGAAGTGGTTCGGGACAAAACCGAGAACTTTAGAAAATTTTATAAAACATAGAAAAATTTTCATGTTACAGGGGTCACACGCCCGTGTCATTCAAGGGACACGCCCGTGTGACCCTGACACACGCCCGTGCTACAGGCCGTATGCTAGGCCATGTGGTCAATTTAATTTCATAATTTTTCATAAAATAAGTGTAGGTTTCACACTGTCGGGGCACATGCTCGTGTTCAAGGCCGTGTAGCACACACGGCCTAGATATACACCAGTGTCTCTACCTATGTGCTATATTCTGGACATTCTATTTTGTAAAAATTAAGGTGCAGAGGGCACATGGCTGAAACACATGCCTATGGGGCAGACTGTGTGTCACACACGGCCTAGACACACGCCCTTATGTATACTCATGTGGACAAAAATAAGGCTATTAACCAAGCCATTTTGCACCCTCATTTACACCTACACTTACACCAATTCAATGACACAATTCATAACATACTTAGGAAACCAAAACATCCTCAACAAAGACATCCATACAACATTCACATGCTACATCTATCATACATAAACATCACATACTTATCAACTCAAATCATGCAATCTTCCACATCTATGAAAGGCATTACCATATGAACATACTTATACCAATAGTAGCCAATTTCAACTGGCCTTATACAAAATGAACTTTCAACCAATATAAGCCAACATATTTGGCCAAATCAATTATGACACATAACAAAATGACCAAGTCCCCTAAACATGTCATAAATCAAAATATTGACATTTTAATGGTACCCAAAATAATGGTTGATAGTGTGAACGGATCTCCGACGATCTCTAATCTCGAGCTAGCTTGGTGACACTATAAGATAAGAGAAAAAAAGGGGAGTAAGCAAAATAGCTTAATAAATTCATATGCAAATAATAAACAACATTAATTATACATTTATCATATGCATAAGATAACTTGAATCAACATAAATGCCATTAA
Source organism: Gossypium bickii (assembly GCA_025503065.1). Taxonomy (NCBI): domain Eukaryota; kingdom Viridiplantae; phylum Streptophyta; class Magnoliopsida; order Malvales; family Malvaceae; genus Gossypium; species Gossypium bickii. The sequence goes on along the minus strand of CP106714.1, from coordinate 23,277,652 downwards.
AACTTCATGAACATAACATACTCAATCATATTCTTACCAATAGAACATTATATACTGAATCTATTCCCATTGAGTTTTTCATACATACCTGCACTAGCTCATAACGTAATCACATACTTTCTCATCTTTGACATACCTGCTGAACCATTTGGAATACTATCGGATACACGAAAATCTTTGAACATAAGTGCCACTTATGTAGCCAATGCTACCACAAATCTCACAACACATATAAGCTTGCTCTCGAGCTATCCTTGAGCCTGCTCACACAAGCTGTCAGTCGAGTCGTAGCTATGCGGTGCTGCTCATATAAGCTGTCAGGTATCTTCACCATATGCTGATATACCTAGCCACCGGTAGGACGTAGAGGACCAGCACCCGGGACACATAAATCACATAATCACATGGGTTCCTAGTGACATGTCACTTGTATCCTAATCTATTCCTAAGGTTCATCCGGGATTTACTCGCTTGTCGAAACTTCGTCAGTTTCATCCATGGAGTCAATTATACAATTCATGCAATAACAAAACATTATAAATACAATTATAACATTGCATTATTTACATACAAACTTACCTCGGTACAAAAATAGTAAAAGTGGACCTAATCGTCAAACACTTTGTTTTCCCCCCGATCTAGGTCCGAACCTCGTTTTTTTTTTATCTATAATAGCAAATTTAACTCATTTAATACTCTAATTATTCAATTCAGTCCAAAAATCACATTATGGAAAAATTACATTTTTGCCCCTACTTTTTAACTTTTTACAATTTAGTCCCTAGGCTCGTAAAATGAAATATAGTTAATTTCTTCAAAACTCAAGCCTAGCCGAACCATCTTCCTACTTATAACAGCTCACATTTTTCATTAAATCACACTTCTACTTCATATTTTTCAACTTTTACAAATAGCTCCTTTTGGGCATTTTCATCAAAAATCACTTAGTAAAAGTTGTTTATCCAAAATCAAATTTGTATAATCTACCATTAAAAATAAAAATGCACTCCTGTCTAACGTGTTTCAAACCCTAGACCTTGATTATATCTTAACTTAGTGGTAGAAATAGATAGATCGGGTTACAACGACTTCAAAAATGTAAAAAAATATATTAAAAAAGGGCAAGAACGGACTTACAATCGAGCTTGAAAGATGAAAACCCCTAGCTATGTCTTCCTTAGTGAATTTTGGCCATGGGAGAAGAAGATGGACAAGATTCTGGCTTTGTTTTGCTTATTAATTCATTACCAAATGACCAAAATGCCATTTCTTTAAAACACTTAAATTTTACCTAAATTATGTCCATTTTTGTCCACCAACTTAACCAATGGTCTAATTACCATTTAAGGACCTCCAATTTAAAATATCATAGCAATTGGACACCTTTAACATATAGAATTCAAGTTATGCACTTTTTACAATTTAGTCCCTTTAACTAAATTGAGTGCCCAAACATCAAACTTTTCGAACAAAATTTTCATAAAATCGTTCCATAAAACTGTAGACCATAAAAAAATAATAAAAATGAATTTTACTACATCAGATTTGTGGTCCCGAAACCACTGCTCCGACTAGGCCCAAAATCGGGCTGTTACAACTCTCCACCTTTTAGCGATTTTTGTCCCCGAAAATCTTACCAGAAAAGAGATTTGGGTACTATTTTCTCATATCTCCCTCAGGTTCCCACGTAGCCTCTTCGACCCCGTGTCGTTGTCATAAAACTTTCACTAGTGCTATACTTTTATTTCTCAACTGTTTGACTTCCCGAGCCAAAATCTTTATCGGTTCCTCACCATAAGTCATGTCTGGTCGAAGCTCAACCTCTGTCTGAGAAATCACATGCGAAGGGTCTGATCAATAATGTCGCAACATCGACACATGAAATACATTGTGTATCCTTTCCAACTCTGTCGGCAAAGCTAACCGATATGCCACTGGCCCTATCCTTTCAATAACCTCATACGGCCCAATGAAACGCGGACTCAATTTGCCTTTGCGACCAAATCTCAGAATTTTCTTCCATGGAGATACTTTTAGAAATACTTTATCACCAACTTGAAACTCAATTTCTTTTCTTTTCAAATTCGCGTAAGATTTTTGTCGATCCGAAGCTACTTCCAAACAATCGCGAATTACTTTCATCTTTTCATCGATTTCTCTAACCAAGTCAACTCCATGAATCTGTCTCTTATTGAGCTTGGTTTAGTACAATGGAGTTTGACACTTACGTCCATACAATGCCTCATACGGTGCCATCTTTATACTCGACTAGAAACTGTTGTTAAAAGCAAATTCGCCTAAAGGTAAATATTTTTCCCAATTACCCTCGAACTCTAAAACAGAACAGTGAAGCATATCTTCGAGAACCTGAATTGTTCTCTTAGGTTGGCCGTCGGTTTGAGGATGAAATGTGGTACTAAAGTTCAACTTTGTACCCAAAACTTCTTTCAACTTCTTCCAAAATCTCGACGTAAACCTTGGATCCCTATCCGAAATAATAGAGATAGGTACCTCGTGCAATCTAACAATTTCAGCAACATACAATTCAATTAGCTTATCAAGTGAGTAGTCGGTACGTACCGAAATAAAATGAGTCAATTTCCTTAATCTATCAACAACGACCCAAATGACATCTTTCTTTTTCGGAGTCAGAGGCAAATCAATTAAGAAATCCATTGTAATTATGTCCCATTTCCACTCGGGAATCATCACAGGCTGAAGCAAACCTAAAGGCACTTGATGTTCAGCCTTTACTTGTTGACAAATTAAACATTTCGATACAAATTCAGAGATATCTTGTTTCATACCTGACCACCAATATAGTTTCTTCAAATCATTGTACATCTTCGTACTTCCTAGATGAATAGACAGACAACCATTATGCGCCTCATGAAGAATTTTCTAAATAATCTCATCATTTTTTGGTACACATACTCTATCTCGGAACATTAAGCAATCATCAGAACCGATCTTAAATTCTAAGTCACTACTCGATTCATACAGAGCTCTTTTGGCTTGCAATTCACTATCACTTTTCTAAGCTTCACAAATTTACTGAAAAACACCGATCTAGCTCTCAACCCAGCTACAATCGAACCATTCTCAGATAAATTCAACCTCGTATTCATAGTTCTCAAGGCAAACAAGGACTTTCTGCTCAAAGCATCTGCGAATACATTCGCCTTTCCAGGATGATAATCAATTGCTAACTCATAGTCTTTCAACAGCTCGAGCCATCTCCGTTGTCGCAAGTTCAGATCCTTTTGAGTCATCAAGTATTTTAAATTTTTATGATCCGAAAAGACATGACATTTTTTACCATACAAGTGATGTCTCCAAATCTTCAAAGCAAACACTATGGCAGCCAATTCTAGATCATGCGTCAGATAATTCTTCTCATGTGGTTTCAACTGTCTCGAGGCATAGGCTATCACCTTGCCCTCTTGCATCAAGACACATCCTAGTCCATTCAGTGATGCATCGCTATAAATCACAAATTTTTTTCCCAGTTCAGGTTTCACTAAAACCGGTGCCTCTGTCAATAATGCTTTCAACTTCTCAAAACTTTGCTGACATTTTTCGCACCATTCAAACTTAACATCTTTTTGCAACAACTTAGTCATAGGAGTAGCAATCATCAAAAAACCCTTAAAAAATCACCGATAATAATTGGTTAAGCCCTAAAAGCTTCTAACCTCTAATATATTTCTCAGCGGCTTCCAATCAACAGTTGCCGAAATCTTATTCGGATCAACCCGAATACCATCTCCTGAAACAATATGCCCCAAAAATCTGACTTCTCGGAACCAAAACTCACTTTTACTTAATTTAGCAAATAAATTCTTATCTCTCAAAGTCTGCAATACAATTCTTAAGTGCTTGGCATGCTCAGTTTCATCTTGAGAATAAATTAGGATGTCATCGATGAACATAACCACAAACTTATCTAAATACAATTAGAAGATTCTATTCATTAAATCCATAAAGACGGCATGAGCATTAGTTAATCCAAAAGGCTTAACAAGAAATTCATAATGCCCATACCTTGTCCTGAAAGTGGTTTTTGGTACATCCGAATCTTTAACTCTCAGCTAATTGTAGTCGGATCTCAAATCTATCTTCGAAAACACTGTTCCCCCTTTCACTAGTCGAACAAATCATAGATCCTTGATAAAGGATACTTGATCTTTATCGTAACCTTGTTAAGCTAACGATAATCGATACAAAGCCTCATGGATCCGTCTTTCTTCTTTATGAATAACACCGGAGCACCCCAAGGAGAAAAACTCGGTCTCACAAAACCCTTATCTGTCAACTCTTGAAACTAAGCTTTTAATTCTTTCAATTTAGTCGGAGCCATTCTATACAGAGTAATCGATATCGGCGAAGTCCCTGGCACTAAATCAATACCAAACTCAACTTCTCTAATCGGTGGCAATCCATGCAACTCTTCTAGAAAGACATCCGGATATTCACAAACTACCGACAGTGATTCAATTTTCAATTCATACACTTTTGTATTCAACACATAAGCTAGATAAGCTTCACAACCTTTTCTCACATATCTCTGGGCAAATATCGAAGAGATCACAATAGGTAATGCACTCAACTCATCTGAATCAATTCGAAGAATTTCACCATTTTCACATTTCAATTTAATAATTTTCTGTCTACAATTCACTACTGCATCATGTAGTGTCAACCAACCCATACCCAAAATAATGTCAAACTCATCAAATGGCAACACATTAAATCAGCCGGAAAACAGTGACCTCGAATCATCAAGGAACAATTCTTACAAACTCTATCATCTAATACATGTTTGCCTAAAGGTTTTGACACTTTAATCACAAACTCAGTAAACTCAACAGGTAAGCTCTTACAAGCTACCAATTTCATGCAAACATAAGAATGAGTTGATCCAGTATCAATCAATGCAACTACACTAGTATTATACAGAGAAAAAGTACCAATGATAACATCAGGAAATGTCGCTTCTTCGCAAGCACGGATAGCATAGGCTCTAGCAGGTCCCCTAGCCTCGAATCTTACAGTTGAATCTTTAGTTACACCTTTACTACTGGTCGCATTCCCTGTATTCCTCGGGGGTCTCCCTCTAGTGGCAGTGTTGCTCGATCTTGCATTCTAAATATTGTCTTTCTCAGCCATATTAAGGCAGTCCCGAATAAAATGGTCTTGTGAGCCACACATAAAGCAAGCCCGATCATTCATTCTACATTCACCGGGATGTCGCCTACCATAGTGTTGACATTCAGGTCGATTGGATCTAACATTACTAACACTTGCTATCAAAGTAGTTTGAGCTTTAGAACCCGAATATTGTTTCCCATGATCTTTGTTGGAATACCCAGCTGAAGCACTCGAACGAGCATACAAATCTCTCGATTTCTTAGACTAAGATTGAAATGACTTACTCATCGGCCTTTTTCTTGTATCTCTAGCCTGAAACTAAGCTTTCCTCTTCTCTTTGCTTGATTCTTCAACTTTACAAGCTCGGTCGAATAGCATCACAAATTCTTTCAGCTCAAGGACTCCAACTAACAATTGGATATCCTCATTCAGCCTGTATTCAAACTTTTTGCACATGATAGCCTCGATGGAAACACACTCCTGAGCGTACTTTCTAACCCTAACAAACTCTCACTCGTACTCGCTTACGACATTCGGCCTTTTTTCAAATCTAAAAATTCTTTACATTTCTGATCAATAAACCGTTGGCTAATATATTTCTTCCTAAACTCATCTTGGAAGAATTCCCAGTTAACCCTCTCTCTCGGTAGTACTGACACATGAGTTTTCCACCAATGTACTGACACAGCACATTTCAGATATTCATCCGGTGTGCAAGATAGTTCATCAAATATCCTAATGGAGTTTTTGAGCCAGAATTATGCTCTTTCAGGATCATCATCGACATTTGCTCTAAAATATTCAGCCCCATGCTTTCGGACCTTATCAACTAGAGGTTTACTCAATCTAATAAATTCCATACCTTGGGGAGCTACGGGAACCGGCTGAGGGATAGGTGGGGTGGAGGGGGTTAAGCATTCGGATTTGTTCGAACAAAGTTCGTATACCACTCGTTCATCATGTGGAGGAAGGCTTCCCTAGCCCCTTCTCCTTGACCAATTGTCACTGGTCTACTTTCAGATGGCGCGGTCCCTTGAGTGGGAGCCGGCGCATTACTTTCTACATTATTAGCTTCGGCTCAATTAAGATGCATTTACTATATGAAAACACAATTTAAAGTTGCCAAGAGTCATCACACTATCACGGTTTATTTATGGCATGTATAGCTAGACTCTTACACAAGCTACATTAATCTGAAAATTGACTAAACCGTAGCTCTGATACCACTAAATGTAACACCCTTTACCCATATTCAACGCTAAAACAGTATTCGAGGCATTATCAGACTTATAACACATGTATTCATACAATTTCGAGTCATAAATATGCGTCCAAATTAAAACCATTCACATTCAATCATAAAGTCCCTTATACGAGCCTACAAGGCCCGAAACATGATTTAGAAGTGGTTCGGGACTAAACCTAGAACATTAAAAAAAATTCATGTTATAGGGGTCACACGCCAGTGTGGTTCAAGGGACACGCGCGTGCTACAGGCCGTGTTCAATTTAGGGTGCCCTCTAACTTGTGCCACACGACTGTGCCACATACCCATGTGCTAGGCCGTGTGGTCAATTTAATTTCATAATTTTTTATAAAATAGGTGCAGACTTCACACGGTCGGGGCACATGCAGTGTTCAAGGTCGTGTACCACACACGGTTGAGACACATGCCCGTGCCTCTGCCCATGTGCTATATTCTAGACATTCTGTTTTGTAACATTTAACGTGAAGGGGACACACGGCTGAAACACAGGCCTGTAGGGCACACCGTGTGTCACACACGGCCTAGAAACACGCCTGTGTGTCTACCCGTGTGGATAAAAATAAGGCTATTTACCAAGCCATTTGCCACCCTCATTTACACCTACACTTACACCAATTCAATGACACAGTTCATAGCATACTTATGCAACCAAAACATCCTCAACAAAGACATCCACACATCATTCACATGCTACATCTATCATACATAAACATCACATACTTATCAACTCAAATCATGCAATCTTTCACATCTATGAAAGGCATTATCATATGAACACACTTATACCAATAGTAGCTAATTTCAAATGGCCTTATACAAAATGAACTTTGAACCAATATAAGCTAACATATTTGGCCAAAACAATTCTGACACATAACAAAATGACCAAGTCCCCTATACATGTCATAAATCAAAATATTGACATTTCAATGGCACCCAAAACAATGGTTGATAGTGTAAATGGATCTCCGACGATCTCCAATCCCGAGCTAGCTTGGTGACACTATAAGATAAGGGAAAGAAAGAGGAGTAAGCTAAACAGCTTAATAAGTTCATATGCAAATAATAAACAACATTAATTATACATTTATCATATGCATAAGATAACATGAATCAACATAAATGCCATTAAAACTTCATGAACATAACATACTCAATCATATTCTTAACAATAGAACATCATATACTGAATCTATTCCCATTGAGTTTTTCATACATACCTACACTAGCTCATAACGTAATCACATACTTTCTCATCTTTGACATACCCGTTGAACCATTTGGAATAGTATCGGATACACGAAAATCTTTGGACATAAGTGCCACTTATGTAGCCAATGCTACCACAAATCTCGCAACACATATAAGCTTGCTCTGGAGCTATCCTTGGGCCTACTCACACAAGCTGTCAGTTGAGACGTAGTTACGCGGTGCTGCTCACACAAGCTGTCAGGTATTCGCAACATATGCTGGTATACCCAGCCACCGGTAAGATGTAGAGGACCAGCACACGGGACACATAAATCACATAATTACATGGGTTCCTAGTGACATGTCACTTGTATCCTAATCTATTCCTAAGGTTCAACCAGGATTTACTCGTTTGTCAAAACTTCGTCAGTTTCATCCATAGAGTCAATCATACAATTCATGTAATAACGAAACATTATAAATACAATTATAACGTTGTATTATTTACATACAAACTTACCTCGATACAAAAATAGTGAAAGTGGACCTAATCGTCAAACACTTTATTTTTCCCTCGATCTAGGTCTGAACCTCATTTTTGTTTATCTATAATAGCAAATTTAAATCATTTAATACTCAAATTATTTTATTCAGTCCAAAAATCACATTATGGAAAATTTACATTTTTGCTCTTACTTTTCAACTTTTTACAGTTTAGTCCCTAGGCTTGTAAAATGAAATATAGTCAATTTCTTCAAAACTCAGGCCTAGCTGAACCATTTTCATACTTATAACAACCCACATTTTTCATTAAATCACACTTCTACTGTAATGGCCTAAATTCAAAGTTATCGAAACAATGGTTTCGTAACCACAAATCTGATTTAAAGAGAAAATTATTTTAATATTTTTGCGTGAATATTTATATGATAGGAAAATCGTATTAAAATATCGATAGAAAAATTTTACCGATTTAGTGGTTAGTTAGAAAAAAGAATTATTGAAGGAATTGGGTAAAAACAAGGTACCGAGACCTTGATTTTATAAAATTGAGTTGGAAAATTTTTTATAAATATTTATAAAATGTTAGTAACGTGGTAGTAAAATTTCATTAGAAAATAGACAGGTAATTAAATGAAAATGACTAAATTGAAAAAGGTGAAAAAGTTACTAGAATGATTAAATAGCTCAATTGTTAAATGAGGAGGGATCTAAAGAGCAAATAAGCCCAAAGGAGATATTTTGGGCGGCATAAGCTAAGAAAAATCAGGAGAATTACTGAAATAAGGGCAAAATGGGAAAATAACAAAATTTACTAAATAAAAGTAGGACTAATTTGGGAATATCTAGAAATCTCTTCATTTTTCTTCATTCTCATCAGCCAAAAATGTCATAGGAGGGTTTTCTAAGCTGGTATTTCATAATTTTTGCACCAAGTAAGTTAATCATTGCCTATTTCTTGTAATTTTTGTGTTTTTAAGACTTTTACAACTAGGTCTACTATTAAATTCATTAGTCTTTGATTTCATGGATGAAATTGAAAGTCACCATGGTTGAGTGCTGTAAGTTTATTATGAAATAGAATGAAATTTAAGCTTTAATCTGTTTATGAGATGATTTTTTTAGGTAATTTCAATAGAAATTGATTTTTAGGACCTAATTGTGAAAATGTTTGGAATTAAAGTCTATTACTGAAATTCTGATTACTAAAGGTTATAAAGTAATTTAAAGCGATAGAATAAAGAGTTAATTGAGAAAAATCAGCTCAATTGAGAGGCTAATTGAGTGGGGACGAAATTATTATTTATTAAAAGCTTAGGGGAAAAATGGTAATAAACAGCTTGCACTAAAACAATTTTGGACAGCAGCAGTAGACTAACTTTGAAAATTCACCATAAATTGTGGAAATCAAATTAGAAGATTAAAAAAATATTAAATTAAATACTATTGAGTCTAGTTTTTCATAGAATAAACAGTGTAAGCAATGGATTTGTAAATCATGAGATATAATGAATTTTGTGAGAAAAGGTCAGAATGAATTTTACTTCCCCATTTCTGATTTTGAAAAATCATAAAAGATTGAATAAAAATAATTAGGGACTTAAATTTATATTTTTATAATATTAAAGGAGTATATTTTCAAGAGAAATAAACAGAAACATCATTTGAATCCTGTATGAAGAGATAATTAAATTTTAGTGAAGAAGGGTCAGAACTATCAGACAGCAAAATAGGGGTGACTTTAAAGAATAAAATGTACTTATTGGATTAACCAAAAATTATTAAAATTTTATGCTAAGAATATATGTGAGTCTAGTTTTAGGGAAAATTAACGGATCCTAATTTAGAGTTCTGTAGCTCAAGTTAAAAATAATTTAGTGATTGTGACTCAAGTAGACAACTTTGAATGAACTATAAATAATAATAGAATTATAGAGAATGCAACATGTGAACATGAAATGTATTGAATTGATGGTTGAATTTATTTATTTAGATCCGAAAAACTCAAATACGAAGCTAGATCGAGGAAAGGAAAAAGTCCTGGATAAGTAGATTTTGTATACGAACTAGTATCGAGGTAAGTTCATGTAACTTGAATTATATTCTTAAATGCTTGAAATGTATGTTATTGATGTGAATATAATTTGAATGTTCGTGGAATGAAGATTGATTAAACAGTGATATATTTTATAAAAAGGGGAAGAAATCCCGGTTGAATGAAAGGAAAATTTGATGGATCACTGAAAAGGAATTGACAGTAAAAAAGATCTAGCCCGAATGGGTGATCCTATCCTAATATAGCTCTCCCGAAGAATATGTGTAAAATGGATTTAGCCCAGACGGGTAATCCGAATTAGGGTCTGAATTTAGTCTGGACTGGTAATTGCAGGGGATTTTGCCTGGACTGGTAATCCCGACAATACTCTATGAGTTTATATTACAGGGGATTTAGCCTGGACTGGTAATCCCGCTGTAAAGATGAGGTTCACGGGAGTGTGCTCTCTGAAATGGAAATGTGGGCACATGAATATGAATTGACGGACCCGGATTTGTACACAAAAGTGTACCTCTGAAAATCCATCAAAATTCTGAGTAATTCAACGAGATAAATATGGAAAAATAACAAGGAAATAGAAATCATGGTATTGATGAGCTCATCAATCATGGTATATATATTATTGATACCTGGAAATTATTGGACTAACTTGAATGTTGAGTTTGTGTATGTTAGGGTAATAGTGCATTGAATGGATATATGAATGTTTATTGCATTGTATTGAAAATATTAGGTAAGTATAATTCTTGTTACATGGGCTTACTAAGCACAAAGTGCTTACCCTGTTTCCCTTTCCCCTGTTTTGTAGTGTTAAGAGCTCGGAGGTCGGATTTAGTCGGAGACACATCACACTATCAACCCCAAGATTTCAGTATATAAAGAAACTTTATTTTGGAAATCAATGGCATGTATAAGCTAATAAAGTAAATGTTAATATGAAATGAATGTAAGGTCAGCCATTGGTATGGCTAACAAATCTTGGTTTTGGCATGTGTTGAGGTTATCTTATAAATATGCATGAATCTATTTTGAAAATATGTTGAATTGGATTGGTTGATGGGGATTGGTCTCGGTTTAAAATTTGCAGGGAAGGCTAGATATCTATAAAGGGGCTATATTGAGGAAAAAAAATTTGTAAACTCCGGTAATGCCTCGTACTCTATTTTGACAATGAATATGGGTAGGGGTGATACATTTCTTGGTATCAGAGCTACGGTTTATTCGGTTCTTGGACCGATGTAGCAAATACGGATTAGCTATACATGCCATTTAAATTATTATTGATAGTGTGATATCTCCTGACCATATAAATTGTGTTTTTCTTATAGTAATGTCATCCGATCGAGCTCAATCCGAGGAAGCTGGGAGTCATGCTCCGGCTTCAGTACAAAGAGAAGAAACTAGCAATAGAAGACCCAGGACAGAGGGTCGAGGGGAGGAGGCAAAAATAGCCTTCTTTCAAATGATGAATGAATGGTCTAGTCAATACTTAAGAACCAACCCTGTAGTGCAGCAAGTTCAAGCTCCCCCTCCTATTCGTCCACCGGTTCCCGAGATTCCACAGGGTACAGGTACTGAATCTGTCAAAAAAGGGAAAGCTCCGGTTAATAAAACCCGAAAATATGGAGCCGAAGAATTTCAAGCAGCAGTTGATGATGATCCCAAACAGGCTGAATTTTGGTTAGAGAATACTACTTGGGTTTTGAAGGATTTATCTTGTACACCAGAAGAGTGTCTGAAATGTGCAGTATCATTGCTAAAAGATACAGCTTACCATTGGTGGAATACTAAAGCTTCAGTTGTTCCGAAAGAATAAATTACATGGGAATTCTTCCAGACCCAGTTTAAAAAGAAATATATCAGCCAGAGGTTCCTTGATCAGAAAAGAAAAGAATTTCTTAAGCTGAAACAAGGTAATAGATCAGTATCTGAGTATGAAAGAGAATTTGTCCGATTGAGTAAATATGCTCGGGAATGGATACAATCAGAAATTGAAATGTGCAAATGATTCGAAGAAGTGTTGAATGAAGAAATTAAGCTACTAATCAGAATTCTTGAAAGCGAGGTTCTCAACGCAATAATCCAAGACCTTCCACTCCATCAGTGACCAGTGTTGGCAGTGTTGGTACCCTAAGCCGAGATGCTAGTATTGTAATAAAGCTCATTTTGGTGAATGCCGATTTAAAAGTGGGGCTTGTTACCGATGTGGTTCATTTGACCATTTCCTCAGAGATTGTCCAGAAAGGGGTGAAAAAGAAGCTAAACAGATATCGAAGCCGAGTAATCCAGTTTTGAGGGGTAGACCATCTCGACCATCCGTGTAACACCCCTAACTCGAAACCGTCGCCGGAATAAGGTTAAGAGGCATTACCGGACAATAGGATTATTTACTACCCAATTACGACACAAAGTCAATCATCATCATAATACATCAAACATAAACAATTAGTCCCTTATTAAGGTGTATAAGACCTTAAACACATGCTAGAGAGGGGTCGGGACTAAACCAAAGTACAGACAGAAACTTCTCAAAAATTTAAAACTTTTCCAGGTTTCAGGGGATACACGCCCGTGGGGGTAGGCCGTGTACCTCCCACGGCTGCTAGACACACCCATGTGTCCTCCTCGTGGTAAACTGACCTTTGCTCCACGACCACCAAGCACGCCCGTGTACTTTGGCCGTGGTTGATCCTGTCAAAAGTCACACGGCTACTAGGCAGTAGACACGTCCGTGTGCCAAGGCTGTGTACTCTTATGCTAGCTATATACTTAGCTAAAATGTCACCCACTAGGGTTATACTTATAAGCACATTTGAGCATCTTTATACACACAATTTGCAACCAATTTCATGTCCAACAATCATCATATCATCCCATATAATTTCATTTCTAAGCATGCCATTTTATACAACCAAATTACATATAAATCTAGATATAAATCATACATAACTTCACTAAATCACTAAGGCATTAATTCATCATTGAACTCACCATTCATATGCTAATTCATTACCATCATGCCATATCAAAATATGCACCAAATACCATATTCACTCATGCACATTACCAATATTTAGCTAGCCATATCACATGGCTATTTACACATCTCAAATAGGATTCAAAACAACTAGCCTATACATGCTATATTTCAACTATGTACATCTTTCCAAAGGTACCAAAATAGAATGCCGATAGTGTGATTGAGATGCTGACGATCTCCAGATCGGAGCTAGCTTTACTGACACTGTAAACAGAGAAACAATCACACAGTAAGCTTTCAAAAGCTTAGTAAGTTTGTAACAAAATACATTAAATCAAAACATATCATCACGTAGATTATTTCACAATCCAATATCTCATATCATCCAAAGCTAGTAATTTCAATTAACCTTCCATAAACTCATTCGTAATTTCATCAACCATGTAACACCCCTATCCCGAGTACGTAGCCGGATTAGGTTTAGGAGCGTTACTAAACAGATCAGAAAGCATTTATAAAAATTCATACATTCATTCATTACTCTCAAACATAATGTCCCTTAAATGAGTCCTTCAGACCAAAAGCATGCTTCTAAATCAGGTCGGGACTAAACTGAAACACATATAAAATTTCGTGAAAATTAAAAACTTTTCTAAGTTTCAGGGGTTACACGCCCATAGAAGGAGACCGTGTGCCCTCCATGGCTTCTAGACACCCCCGTGTGTCCCTCCGTGTCCATATACTAACTATACCAACACGGTCACTAGGCACGCCCGTATGCCATGACCGTGTGCCACTAGGCCATATACTGACTTCCTCACCACGGCCACCAAACACGCCCGTGTGCCATGGCCGTGTACTTTTAGCTAGCTACTGATTTGTACACCACGGTTAGCTGACACCCCTGTGTCGAGGCCGTGTTCAACAAAGCTACATCCTGCTACTCAACCATGGTCTTTAGGCACGCCCATGTGCCACAACCGTGTGATATTATAGGCCATTTACAATGGCAAAATGCCACTCGTAAGAGTCATACCTATAAGCAACATTTATCAAAACATATCATGCATATAAGGCAACCAAAAACATAGTAATATGACTATTCAATCTATGCATCCAATTCCCATTCCAACCATAATAAAATCAATATCAAAACTCATCTCATCACAAGCATAATACATTCATTTGCTTACCCAAAAACTTACCATATCATGAACCAATTCATCATGCCAAAACATACTTCACATAACATAGTCTTTAATGCATATAACCAAAACATAACTAGCCAAATCATATGGCTAAGTTCACATAACAACTCATATCAAGGACTAGCCTATACATGCCATATCTAGCCAAATACATTTTCAAAGTGTACCAAAATAAGTTTAGTATTGTGATGACGATTCGTGACGGTCTCGAGCCTTCAGTAGCTTTGACGACCTATAAAACAGAGAAAACACACGCAAAGTAAGCTATAAGTAAATATACAAACAAACTTAGCACGAATTGCACATAATTCATCTAGTTAAGCTTTACATATGGTATCATCCATTCCATATACATAACATCATAGTAAGATCACATAGATACTTACCTTGTATACACAATTAGTGTATAATCAATGTACCTGAATCGAACATTCATTTACTTAATCTATCAAAGCTCGGATTTGCCATTCGTAACTCAGACTTGCCCGTTGAACAGTAAGAAAATCTAGTAGGATACTCAGAAGCTCGGAATAATCGTACAATGCCATCGTCCCAGACGAGGTCTTATATATACTCAGATATCGATGCCTTTTATCGGGTGGTCTTACATGTATCGATGATGTCGATGTCCTGCATATGGTCTTACACGTAAGGATTACAACGATGCCACTCCCATATGTAGTCTTATATGTAAAGCTCATATTGTTGCCAACGTCCCAGACATTGTCTTACACAGAATCAGATATCGATGCCACTGTCCCGGACAGGGTCTTACACGAATCTCAAATCAACGCCAATGTCCCAGACGTGGTCTTACATGATAAATACAGAACAGATATCTATGTTGTGACTTAGTCAATCCTATATATTCCTAGGTTCGTACTGAACTTCTCGGACTTATTCACTATATCGAACTTATCTCAGAATTCAAATGTATAATCTCTCATAAGCATTCAATATCATCATTAATCATATGAACATTTACAATTGCATACTTATCCATTTATTTGCATAATGACTTACCTCGGATTCAATATATCGGAATGAAAATGGTTACTCGTTTACTTTCACTTTCCCGCGATCTAAGTCTGTTTTCCTCGATTCTTGATCTAAACATATTTAGAATTAACCCTTTTATTCACTAATTCATTCAATTCAATCTAAAGACACACATTTAGGGCTATTTGTAATTTAGCCCTCACATTTGCACATTTTATCAATTTAGTCCATTTTTCTCAAAATATCAAATTCACAAAATCCACTTATACACATGCTTAGCCAAACATATAAATATCACATACAAACCCACATTTTTCATCAAATTCACAAATTAGTCCTTCAACTTGCCATTTTTCTCAATTTAGCCCTATTTAACTAAATTCATCAAAACTTCAAGAACAAAACATGTTCATCAAGCTTAAATCTTTCATTTAACCACATAAAACATCACAAAACTCAACATATCAACAATGGCATCTCACACAAACATCATCAATTTATCAAATTGAGGCATGGGTTTGATAACTCTCGCAGCAACGATTACAAAGACGTAGAAATTATCGAAAATCGACTAACAACATACCTTGAATTTGACTTGTAAGTAACCAAAATTACAAAGCTTCCAAGCTTTATTTTTCTTTTGATTTTTCGGTGGAGAATGTATGAATGAACTCCACTTTCATGTTTCTTTTATTAAAATATAAATATAACATATAAAATAAATATAATATAACTTTTAACTTATAAAAATAACATATAAAAACATGTTATAAACCATGTTGCCGTCCACTATAAATAAAGATGGGTTATTTGCCCTTTAAGGACTTCATTATACTAAAGCCATCTCAAATGGATCATTAATCAAATAAAAAATCACTTTTAAACTTTAAGCAATTTAGTCCTTTTATCAAATAAAACACACAGACGGATGAATTAGCTTACGAAAATTTTACACATGCTTAGTCACATATCAACAGCACAGAAAATAATATTAAAAATATTATACGGACTCAGATTTGTGGTCCCGAAACCACCGTTCTGACTAGGGTATAAACTGGGCTGTTACAATTCTCCCCCCTTAGGTATTTTCGTCCCCGAAAATCTTACCATTAAACAGAGTCGGATATTGTTGTCTCACTGAATCTTCATGCTCCCATGTAGCCTCTTCAATTTCGTGTCGATTCCACAGTACTTTTACTAACGAAATTTTCTTGTTTCTTAACTCTTTCACTTCACTAGCTAAAATACGAATCGGTTCCTCTTCATATGTCATATCAGATCAGATTTCAATTTTAGACAGAGCAACAACATGTGATGGATCGGATCGATATCTACGAAGCATCAAAACATGAAATACGTTGTGTATCTTTTCTAGTTCAGAAGGCAACTTCAATCTATAAGCAACAGGCCCAACACGTTCAATGATCTCATATGGTCCAATGAACCTCAGACTTAATTTGCCTTTACGTCTGAATCGAAGCACTTTCTTCCATGGAGACACTTCAGAAATCTTTTATCGCCAATTTCAAATTCTATATCTTTTCGTTTCAAGTCCGCATAAGACTTCTGACGATCAAATGCTGTTTTCAAACAATCTCGGATAAGTTTCACTTTCTGTTCTGAGTCTTTTATCAAATCAAACCCGTGAAGCTTATTTTCACTGAGTTCGGTCCAGTACAGAGGTGTACGACATTTATGTCCATACAAAGCTTCATATGGTGCCATTTTAATGCTCGTCTGAAAATTATTATTATACGCAAATTCAATTAATGGCCAATACTGTTCCCAAAAACTATGAAACTCAAGTATACTGCATATTTACATGTCTTCCAAAATATGAATAATTCGTTCAGACTGACCATCTGTTTGCGGATGAAAAGCTATACTGAAGTGTAATTTCGTGCCCAAAGCTTCTTGCAGTTTCTTCCAGAAACTTGGCGTAAACCTCAGATCTCTATCAGATACAATAGATAGTGGCACCCCGTGCAATCTCACAATTTCGGTAATATAAAGCTTAGCTAATCTGTCAAGGGAGCAGTCAGATCTTATCGGAATGAAATGGGCAGATTTCGTTAATCTATCAACCACGACCCATATCACATCTTTCTTTCTCGGAGTTTGAGGTAAACCAGAAACAAAGTCCATGGTCATTCTATCCCATTTCCATTCAGGAATTAGAATTGGCTATAACAACCCAGACGGAACTTGATGTTCAGCTTTCACTTGTTGACAAACTAAACATTTTGAAACAAAGTAAAAAATGTACCGTTTCATACCAGACCACCAGTACTATCGTTTCAAATCATGATACATTTTAGTACTTCTCGGATGAACAGATAGACGACTATTATGTGCTTCATTCAAAATCAACTAAATCAATTCTAGATTTCTCGGAACACAGATACGATCTTGGAATCTCAAACAATCATCAACCATTTGAAATTCAAATCCATAATTCACTTCACAATAAGCTCATTTCGCTAGAAATCCATTATCAGATTTCTGAGCATCACATATCTGTTGTAAAAACAACGATTTTGCTTTTAATTCAGCTATTACAGAACAATCATCAGACAAATCCAACTGAGTACTCAAAGTACGTAATGCAAACAACGATTTTCTACTCAGAGCATCTGTAACAACATTTGCTTTACCCAAATGATAATCTATTACAAGCTCGTAATCATTTAACAGCTCTAACCATCTTCTTTGTCCCAGGTTTAAATCTTTCTGAGTCATCAGATATTTTGGACTTTTATGATCTGAAAATACGTGAAATTTCTCACCATACAGATAATGGCGCCAAATCTTAAGTGCAAACACGATCGCAGCTAACTCAAGCTCGTGCGTCGGATAATTCTTTTCATGCAACTTTAATTATCTTGAGACATAAGCTACAACTTTGCCTTCTTGCATCAGAACACATCCCAAACCGTTTAATGAAGCATCACTGTATACAACAAATTCTTTACCCGGTTCCGGCTGTACTAACACTGGAGCTTCTGTTAACAGAGTTTTCAACTGATCAAAACTTTTCTGACATTTATCCAACCATTC
This sequence comes from Gossypium bickii, assembly GCA_025503065.1. Classification (NCBI taxonomy): domain Eukaryota; kingdom Viridiplantae; phylum Streptophyta; class Magnoliopsida; order Malvales; family Malvaceae; genus Gossypium; species Gossypium bickii. Next base: position 23,259,242 of record CP106714.1, on the reverse strand, counting down.
AAATCTGACATCTTTGTGAAGTAATCTAATCAATGGAGTAGCATATAGTCGAAAAGCCTTTCACAAATCTACGGTAATAACCAGCTAAACCCAGAAAACTGTGGACTTCAGATACATTTGTAACAACCCTAACCCGAGACTGTCGCCGGAACAGGGTTAAGAGGCATTACCAATCAAACGGAACCTTTAACATCCAGAAATTTCAACACAAAGTCAATCATTACTGTTCGCATTTATATACAAACATAGTGCCCCTTAAATGAGACATCAAGACCCTAAGCATGCTTATAAACTGAGTCGGGACTAAACCGAAACACATACAAATATTCATGAAATTTGAAACTTTTTGAAAGTACATGGGAGACACGCCCGTGGGAGGATACCGTGTTCCCTCCACGGCTTCTAGACACCCCCGTGTGTCCTTCCGTGTCTATATACTAACTATACGAACACGGTCATTAGGCACGCCCGTGTTCCATGGCCGTATACTTTTAGGTCATATACTGACTTCCCCTCCACGGCCACCAAGCACACCTGTGTCGAGGCCGTGTATTTTTATGTTAGCTACTGACTTGCACACCATGGCCAGATGACACGCTCGTGTCGAGGCCGTGTGATTTTAGGCTGCATCCTCGTCAATTTCCCCACGCGTCTAAGGCACGCTGCGTGTGCCACAACAACTGTGACATTATAGGCCATTTACAAGGCCAAAATGCCAACCAAATGGTTCAAACCTATAAGCATCATTTACCAACACTTATCAAGCATATATGGAAACCAAAAAACATACCAAATAGCCATTCAAATCATGCATTCAATACCAATTCCAACCATGTCAATATCAAAGGCTAAAACTCATATCATCACAAGCATATTACATTCAATACCAAACATCATTTCTTCTCAATATCACTAATTCATATTAGCATTTTATCAACACCAAGTTACCATTTATAAGTCAACCTCTCAAACCACAAACCATGCCAAAAGATGCATTACATATATATACCAAGTCATTCATGCTAAAACTAGCACATATCTAGCCACATCTCATGGCCACTACAAGTCTCAAACATGATTCAAATGACTAGCCTATACATGCCATATCTTAACTATATATACATCTTTCCAAAATACCCCAAAATAGATTGTCGATAGTGTGACTGAGAAGTTGACGATCCCCTGATCCGAGCTAGCTTTACTAACACTTGCAGCGGATGAACAAATCACACACAGAGCTTATAAAAAGCTTAGTAAGTTCGAAATAAAATACAACTATATCATCAAATCAAACCAATTCATATACTAATCATCACATAGATCATTCTTCTTGTACTTATACCATACTATAAATAGCTAAAATACTCATTCGTTCGTCCATAACATCATCTATAAACTCATCAACCACAAAGGTTCGATACATACCTCGACAAACACATAGTTATTCAATCTCCAAGCTATTCAATGCTCAATTATACTTGTTGATCATCACTTGATATTCATTCAGCTTAATCGTACACTCAGTGCTTAATACACGGTCGATACATATTAGTCATCACACACTTAGTGCCCAGATCTCTCAACCGACTTATCTCGAGAACGCACACTCAGTGCCAAATCAATAAACTGAAGCCTTTATAACATCGCACACACAGTGCTATTCACTCCTGTTTCGATTTTAATATCGCACACTTAGTGCCCTTAACATAAACTTGCACATAGCATCTCAATTTCATACATATATACACATTCATTTCATACTAAAAAATCATATGTTAATAACATGTATTATATCTGAACTTACCTCGAACGTCGACTATCGATACGGTCGATTAAATGAGTACTTTATCTTTGCCTCGATCTCTTTCCGAACTTCTTCTCTCTTGGTCTATACACATTTAAGTTCAATCCATTCAATCACTAACTGATTCAATTTAGTCCACACACACACATTTAGGGCATTTTTCATAATAGCCCTCATACTTTCACATTTTGACACTTTAGTCCCTAATTCACAAAATCATCAAATTCACCAAATTCCACCTAGCACAAGCTTAGCCAAATTTTACTAATATCCATACAAACCCACACATTTCATTTATTTCACATTCTAGTCCTTCAAAAAGTTATTTTTACAATTTAGCCCTAATTAGCTAAATTCATCAAAAATTCAGGAACAACACATGTTCATTAAACACATATCTTTCATTTAACACCAACACGCATCACCAAGCTCACATACTCATCAATGGCACATCACAAAAACATCATCAATTCATGAAATTGCAACATGGGTTAGTTAGAGCACAAAGCAACGATTACAAAAACGTAGAAATTATCAAAAACCGAGCTCAAAACATACCTCAATCAAGCCTAAAAAGTGCCGAAATTCCAAAAGCTTCAATGGTTATTCTCCCTTTCAATTTTGGTGGAAGAAAGATGAGAAAATGTCCATCTTTTTGTTTTGTTTTTCATTAATAATAACTTATTAGACAAATACCAACTTTACCCTTTTATAAAACATATAAAACAAATATAATTTAAGGTTAATAAGTCATTTTACCATCCACTATCTTAAAAATGGATTAATAACAACATAAGGCCTCCACCTTAATAAGCCAACAACATTCAAGTACTTATAATTAAGCACATAGCTATTACTCTTTACGCGATTTAGTCCACGCAATTTAGTCCTTTCTCTTAACTCGACAAATAAACGATTAAATTATCACACAGAATTTTCACACATACTATGTCACATATCATTCACACAGAAAATATCATTAAAATATTTTTACGACCTTGGATTTGTGGTCTCGAACCACTGTTCTAACTGGGGTCTAAACCGGGATGTTATAACTCTCTCCCCCTTAGGGATTTTTTGTCCCCGAAAATCTTACCAGTGAATAGGTATGGATATTGCTCTCTCATAACATTCTCAGATTCCTACGTACCCTCTTCAATCCCGTGTTTGAGCCATAACACTTTCACTAAGGAAATTATTTTGTTTCTCAACTCTTTAATCTCTTGAGCCAAGATTCGGATCTGTTCTTCACTATACGACAAGTCTGACTAAATTTCAACCTCAGTAGGAGCAATCACATGAGACGGGTCTGATCTGTACCGTCGAAGCATTGACACATGAAACACGTTATGAATCTTTTCTAATTCATATGGCAATCTCAATCTATAAGCAACCGGCCCAACTCGTTCAATGATCTCGTACGGTCCGATGAACCTCAGACTCAGCTTGCCCTTTCGGCCAGATCGAAGTATTTTCTTCCACGGAGACACTTTCAAAAACACTTTATCACCAACTTCAAACTCAATATCTTTTCGTTTCAAATCTGCATAAGATTTCTGACGATCTGAGGCTGCTTTTAAACTGTTACGAATTATTTTCACTTTCTGTTTAGTCTCTTTTATCATATCAACCCCGTGAATCTTATTCTCACTCAGCTCAGTCTAATAAAATGGAGTTCGACACTTTCGACCGTAGAGAGCCTCATATGGTGCCATTTTAATACTAGATTGAAAACTGTTGTTATATGCAAACTCAAATTCAAGTATGTAACATCTCAGCATGTCTTCAAGAATCTGAATGAATCGCTCTGATTGACCATTCGTCTGCGGATGAAAACCAGTACTAAAATGCAATTTCGTGCCTAAGGCATCTTGCAATAACTTCCAAAATCGCGAAGTAAACCTCGGATCTCTTTCAGACACTATAGATAATGGTACTCCGTGCAATCTCACAATTTCATTGATATACAACTCAGTTAATTTATCTAAAGAGTAATCAGTTCTCACCGGAACGAAATGAGCTGATTTCGTCAATCTGTCCACTATCACCCATATTGCATCTTTCTTTCACGGAGATAAGGGTAATCTGGACACAAAGTCCATCGTGATTCTTTCCCATTTCCACTCAGGAATCATAATTGGTTGTAATAAACCAGATGGAACTTGATGTTCAGCTTTAACTTGCTGACAAACTAAGCACTTCGACACAAAGTCAGAAATATCTCTTTCTATGCCATGCCACCAATAGAACTGTTTTAGATCATTATACATCTTTGTACTCCCCGGATGTACAGTCATATGACTATTGTGAGCTTCAGTCAAAATCTTCAAAATCAACCCTGAATTTCTCGGAACACAAATCCGATCTCTGAATCTCAAACAATCATCACTATCAACTTGAAATTCCGATACAGCATCTGAGTTATACTGAATTCATTTTGCTAACAACTCATTATCACTCTTCTGAGCCTCACAAATCTATTGTAAGAACAAGGGTTTCACTTTTAATTCAGCTACCATCGCATTATCATCACACAGATCCATCTGATTACTCAAAGCTCGCAAAGCATATAACGATTTTCGGCTCAAGGCATCAGCTACAACATTAGCTTTACCCGGGTGGTAATCTATCACAAGTTCTTAATCTTTCAACAACTCTAACCATCTTCTCTGTCGTAAATTCAAATCTTTCTGAGTCACCAAATACTTTAAATTCTTATGGTCAGTATAAATGTGACATTTTTCCCCAAACAGATAGTGACGCTAAATCTTCAATGCAAACACAATTGCAGCTAGTTCAAGATCATGCGTTGGGTAGTTCTTTTTAAATGCGGCTTTAATCGTCTCTCGAAACATAAGCAATGCCTTTCCTTCTTGCATCAAGCACACACCCAAACCATTCAACGATGCATCCAGAAACTATGAACTCTTTACTCGACTCGGTTGAATCAACACTGATGCTTCTGTTAACAACACTTTCAACTGCTCAAAACTCTGCTGACACTTTTCTGACCACTCAAATCTAACATCTTTCTGTAACAACTTTATCAACGGAGTCGCAATCATCGAAAAAACCTTTCACAAATTGTCTATAATATCCCGCTAGTACTAGAAAACTACGGACTTCAGACACACTTTTCGGAGGTTTCCATTCAAAAATAGCAGAGATTTTACCCAAATCAACTCGTTTTCCAGCAGCTGATACAACATGTCCTAGAAAACCAACCTCACGCAACCAAAATTCACATTTGCTAAACTTTGCATACAATTGTTTCTCACGTAGATTTTGTAGCATGATTCTCAAATGTTTGGCATGTTGCATCTCATCACACGAATAAATCAAAATATCATCAATGAACACCACCACAAAGCGATCCAAATACGGTTTGAATATCTGATTCATCAAATCCATAAACACTTCAGGAGCATTTATTAATCTGAAAGGCATCACTAAGAATTCGTAATGTCCGTACCTTGTTCTAAAAGCAGTTTTCGGCACATCAGATTCTTTAACTCTCAACTGATAGTAGCCCGATCTCAAATCTATCTTTGTAAACACTGTAGCTCCCTTTAGCTGATCAAACAAATCATCGATACGAGGCAACGGATATTTGTTCTTTATCGTCACTTTATTCAACTGTCGATAATCAATACACATTCTTATAGTTCCGTCTTTCTTTTTTACAAATAACACAGGAGCTCCCCAGGGTGAGAAACTCGGTCGTGCAAATCCTCTATCAGTCAACTCTTGCAACTGTGATTTTAACTCTTTCAATTCTGTTGGTGCCATACTATACGGAGCTATAAAAATGGGAGTGGCTCCCGGTACTAACTCAATAACAAATTCCACTTCCCGAATCAGAGGTAATCTCGGCAACTCTTCAGGAAACACATCTGGAAATTCACATACTACAGGCATAGATTCCACTTTCTTTTCTGACACTTTTGTATCTATCACGTATGCCAAATAAGCTTCACAACCCTTCCTCACATAATTCATAGCTTTCATTACAGAGACAACAGCTAGTAATCCTTTTATATCACTGGATTTAATTCGAACTAATTCACCGTTCTGACTTCTCAACTCAATACTCTTTCTTTTACAATTCACAATGGCATTATACAGAGTAAGCCAATCCATACCCAGAATTATGTCAAACTCATCAAAGCGAAGCAACATCAAATTGACCGGAAAACATATATCACGAAACATCAACGGGAAATTCTTGCACACCCTATCCACCAAAACACACTTGCCTAAAGGATTCGACACTCTAACCACAAATTCAGTAGACTCAACAGGTAGAGTTTTACTCGATACTAGATTCACACACACATAGGAATGAGTTGACCCCGGATCTATCAATGCAATAACATCAATATCAAATAAAGTGAAAGTACCGGTGATGACGTCTAGAGATGATGTTTCCTCTCGTGCACGTATAGCATAGGCTCGGGCAGGTGCTCTCGCTTCTGACCTCACAGCTATGTCATTTGTCCCTCTCTGAGTTTCGCTCACATTTCTGGTGCTTCTGAGTGGTCTATCCCTAGTTGTCACGTTACTCGATCTTTCATTCTAAACGTTTTCTTCTTCGACCATCTTTGGGCAATCTCGAATAAAATGATCTCGGGATCCACACTTATAACAAGCTCTATTGTTGTACTTGCCCCAGCACTCTCTCACATGTCGTCTTCCACACTGTCTGCACTCAGGCTTGTTACTCTTAACACTGCCAACACTTGATTCATTCTGAGCTTGAATTCGTGTACCAGTACTTTGTCTCAAACGATCTCTACTTGGATGTCCAAACGAAGCATTTGAACGATTGCTGGCATCTCTAAATCTCTTTGTTGAAGGTTGAGAAAACTTATTCATCGATCTCTTTCTTTCATCACGAGCTTCGGAATCGGCTTTCTTCTTTTCTTTACTGAGCTTTTCAGCTTTGCACACTCTTTCAACTAACACAACAAATTCATTTATATCAAGTATCCTAACCAACAATTTAATGCCTTCATTCAATCCCTCTATGAAACGTTTGAACAGTAGCTTTGGTTGAAACACATTCTCTCGCATATTGACTCAATCATACGAATTCTCGCTCGTATTCAGTAACAGACAACCGGCCCTGTTTCAATTCTAGAAACTCTTTACGTTTCTGATCAATGAAACATTGACTAATATACTTCTTTCTAAACTCAGCTTGAAAGAAATGCCAGGTGATTCTCTCTCTCGGAACCACAGATATCAACGTTTTCCACCAATTGTAAGTTGTGTCTCTCAACAAGGAAACTGCACACTTAATGCACTCATCATGGTTCAAAGACATCTCATCAAATACTCTAATTGTGTTTTCAAGCCAAAACTCGGCTCGTTCAGCATCGTCATCGGATGTGGCCCTAAACTCTTCGGCCCCATATTTTCGAATCTTGTCTACATGAGGCTTATTCAATCTTATTGGATCTACAACTCGAGGCACAACAAGTACTTGCGGGGGTGGAGGTTGTGGAGCGGCCGGATTCGTTCGAACGAACTTCATAAACCACTCGCTCATCATTCGGAAGAAGGCTTCCTTAGCCTCTCCTCCATCATCACTATCATTCGGCCTTGAAGTGGTCGGCGCTGTCCCATGAGCGGGAGCAGGCGCATTACTTTCTACATCGTCAGCAACTGCTCGATCGGGATCCATTACTATATGTAAACACATTTTCAAATGTAAGATTTAGTCACACTATCGCAATTTCAAATATGGCATGTATAACTAGACTCATACACACTACGTTAGTCTAGGAATCGACTAAATTGTAGCTCTGATACCAATAAAATGTAACACCCCTAACCCGAGACCATCGCCAGAACAGGGTTAAGAGGCATTACCAATCAAATGGAACCTTTAACATCCAGAAATTTCCACACAAAGTCAATCATTACTGTTCGCATTTATTTGCAAACATAGTGTCCCTTAAATGAGACATCAAGACCCTAAGCATGCTTATAAATTGAGTCGGGACTAATCTGAAACACATACAAAATTTCATGAAATTTGAAACTTTTTGAAAATACAGTGGAGGCATGCCCGTGGGAGGAGACCGTGTTCCCTCCACAGCTTCTAGACACCCCCGTGTGTCCTTCCGTGTCTATGTACTAACTATACCAACACGGTCATTAGGCACGCCCGTGTTCTATGGCAGTGTACTTTTAGGTCATATACTGACTTCCCCACCACGGCCACCAAGCACACTCGTGTCGAGGCCGTGTATTTTTATGTTAGCTACTAACTTGCACACCACGGCCAGATGAAACGCCCGTGTTGAGGCCTTGTGATTTTAGGCTGCATGCTGTCAATTTACCCACGGTCTAAGGCACGCCCGTGTACCAAAACGGTGTGACATTATAGCCAATTTACAAGGCCAAAATGCCAACCAAATGGTTCAAACCTATAAGCATCATTTACCAACACTTATCAAGCATATATGGCAACCAAAAAACATACCAAATAGCCATTCAAATCATGCATTCAATACCAATTCCAACCATGTCAATATTAAAGACTAAAACTCATATCATCACAAGCATATTACATTCAATACCAAACATCATTTCTTCTCAATATCACTAATTCATATTAGCATTTTATCAACACCAAGTTACCATTTATAAGTCAACCTCTCAAACCACAAACCATGCCAAAAGATGCATTACATATATATACCAAGTCATTCATGCTAAAACTAGCACATATCTAGCCACATCTCATGGCTACTATGCCATATCTTAACTATATATACATCTTTCTAAAATACCCCAAAATAGATTGCCGATAGTGTGACTGAGAAGCTAACGATCCCCTGATCCGAGCTAGCTTTACTGACACTGCAAAGTAGAGGAACAAATCACACAGTAAGCTTATAAAACTTAGTAAGTTTGAAATAAAATATAACTATATCATCAAATCAAACCAATTCATTTACTAATCATCACATAGATCATTCCTCTTGTACTTATACCATACTATAAATAGCTAAAATACTCATTCGTCTGTCCATAACATCATCTATTAACTCATCAACCACAAAAGTTCGATACATACCTCGGCAAACACATAGTTATTCAATCTCCAAGCTATTCAATGCTCAATTGTACTTGTTGATCATCATTTGATATTCATTCAGCTTAATCGCACACTCAGTGCTTAATACACGGTCGATACATATTAGTCATCGCACACTTAGTGCCCAAATCTCTCAACCGACTTACCTCGGTAATGCACACTCAGTGCCAAATCAATAAACTGAAGCTTTTACAACATTGCACACACAGTGCCATTCACTCCTGTTTCGATTTTAATATCGCACACTTAGTGCCCTTAACATAAACTTGCACATAGCATATCAATTTCATGCATATATACACATTCATTTCATAATACAAAATCATATGTTAACAACATGTATTATATCCGAACTTACCTCGGACATCGACTATCGATACGGTCGATTAATCGAGTACTTTATCTTTGCCTCAATCTCGATCCGAACTTCTTCTTTCTTGGTCTATACACATTTACATTCAATCCATTCAATCACTAACTGATTCAATTTAGTCCACACACACACATTTAGGGCATTTTGCTTTATAGCCCTCATACTTTCACATTTCGACACTTTAGTCCCTAATTCACAAAATCATCAAATTCACCAAATTCCACCTAGCACAAGCTTAGCCGAATTTTACTAATATCCATACAAACCCACACATTTCATTTATTCCACATTCTAGTCCTTTAAAAAGTTATTTTTACAATTTAGCCCTAATTAGCTAAATTCATCAAAAATTCAAGAACAACACATGTTCATTAAACACATATCTTTCATTTAACACCAACACTCATCACCAAGCTCACATACTCATCAATGGCACATCACAAAAACATCATCAATTCATGAAATTACAACATGGGTTAGTTAGAGCACAAAGCAACGATTACGAAAATGTAGAAATTATCAAAAATCGAGTTCAAAACATACCTCAATCAAGCCTAGAACTTGCCAAAATTTCAAAAGCGTCAATGGTTATTCTCCCTTTCAATTTCGGTGGAAGAAAGATGAGAAAATGCCTATCTTTTTGTTTTTTTTCATTAATAATAACTTATTAGACAAATACCAACTTTACCCTTTTATAAAACATATAAAACAAATATAATTTAAGGTTAATAAGTCATTTTACCATCCACTATCTTAAAAATGGATTAATAACAACATAAAGCCTCCACCTTAATAAGCCAACAACATTCAAGTACTTATAATTAAGCACATAGCTATTACTCTTTACGCGATTTAGTCCACGCAATTTAGTCCTTTCTCTTAACTCGACAAATAAACGATTAAATTATCACACAGAATTTTCACACATACTATGTCACATATCATTCACACAGAAAATATCATTAAAATATTTTTACGACCTCGGATTTGTGGTCTCGAACCACTGTTCTGACTGGGGTCTAAATCGGGATGTTACAATATTTCTCGGGGGTTTCCAATTCAGAATAGCAGGAATCTTGCTCAGATCAACTCGAATCCCAGATACTGAAACAATATGTCCCAAAAAACTAACCTCGTGTAACCAGAATTCACATTTGCTGAATTTTGCATACAATTGCTTTTCTCTCAAAGTTTGCAACACGATTCTCAAATGCTCAGCATGTTCAGCCTCATGACTCGAATAAATTAAAATGTCATCAATGAATACCATAACAAATCGTTCTAAGTACTGTCTAAAAATTCTGTTCATCAGATCCATAAAAACAGCAGGAGCATTGGTTAGTCCAAAGGGCATAACTAAGAACTCATAATGCTCGTACTTCGTTCTGAAAGCAGTCTTTGGAATGTCTGAATCTTTAACTCTCAACGGATAGTATCCCGATCTCAAGTTGATCTTAGAGAATACAGTAGCTCATTTTAACTGATCAAACAAATCATCTATTCTGGGCAACGGATATTTATTCTTTATTGTCACCTTGTTCAACTGACGATAATCAATGCACATTCTCATCGTGCCATCTTTCTTTTTCACAAACAGAACAGGAGCACCCCAAGGCAAGAAACTCGGTCTAGCAAACCCTCTATCAGTCAACTCTTGCAACTGTGACTTTAATTCTTTCAACTCTGTTGGTGCCATTCTATACGGAGCTATCAAAATAGGTGTAGTACCAGGCAACAATTCAATACCAAACTCAACTTCATGAATCGGAGGTAAACACGGTAACTCTTAAGGAAACACATCAGAAAACTCACAGACAATAGGCACTGACTCAATCTTCCTTTCAGACATTTTCAAATCAATTACATAAGTAAAATATGCCTCGCAACCCTTTTTCACATAACTCTGAGCTTTCAAAACAGATATTACAGCAGGCAATCCATTTAAATCATCAGACTCAATTCGTACAATCTCATCATTCGGACATCTCAAATCTATAGTCTTTCTTTTGCAGTTCACAACAGCATCATGCATAAACAACCAATCCATACCCAGAATAATATCGAATTCATCAAATGGCAAAAGCATCAGATCAGCAGAGAAACAGATATCTCGAAACATTAATGGATAGTTCTTGCATACTTTGTCAACAAGGACACTTTTACCTAAGGGGTTCGATACTTTTATAGCAAACTCAGTAGACTCTACAGGCAAAGTCTTGCTGAATACTAAATTCATGCATATATATGAATGCGTAGAACCAGGGTCTATCAATGCAATCATAGAAGTATCATAAAGAGTAAAAGTACCCGTTATAACATCTGGTGACGAAGCTTCTTCCCGAGCTCGGATAGCATACGCTCTGGCTGGCGCTCTAGCTTCAGATCTGACAATATTGTCTCTCGTATTTCTCTGAATGCCACTAAAATTTCTTACATTCTTCGACCTCTCACAAGTGCATTATCAGATCTCAGATTCTGATCAGTCTCTAGCTCAACAGACTCAGGGCAACCACGGATAAAATGATCCTGTAACATCCCCAAACCCGGCCCACACGTCTCGACCGGATCTGGTTATGTCACTGCGGAATGACGGTTAAAAATCTTTGTCTTTAGAGTAAAACTTGAAAATTTGTTAACTTTCGGGAAGTAAGTCCATTAAAAATTATTAAGAAATATAAGCTTGGTTTGAATTAAAACTTTATTACAATTTATTATAATATAAATCATTTGTAAAAATATTACTAAGTACGATATAACCTTTATCAACTATAAATGGAGTACTTTAATCAAAAGTGGCCCTTATTACAACCAATATTAAACAAAACACTTAATATTAAAAATTGCTTAAAAAGAATTAAATTAATCTCCTTCTGTATGGGCCACCTTGCATCCTCTCCGACCCGGTCCGATCAATAGGTCACCTGCGATGTTGGATAAATAATTGGGTGAGTCATACAGTGTGTAATTAAACCATCGAAATCCACCCACATGCTAGCCACATAACATCCCAATTATCAAATGCAACATGTAAGTATAATAATTTAGACATTACCACAATCTGGGCTTGGCCCACATTCAATCCACATTCAAGTACTGGGCTAGGCCCTTTTCTCATTAATCCACTGATTACTGGGCTTGGCCCATTTCCACGTATGTTCTCAAAACATACCTATCCACATGTCAAATTGGGCTTGGCCCATTTCCATATCATTTCATAACGGAACAATGCAACATGAAACCCAACCCAATCCTAAGGTCCATCCGCTACACACCCCCTTATCCACCTTTACCACACACCGGGGGGACTATCGAGTCACCCTCTCCTTTTCCTCCAAAAAGGCAACCAATGCCATCCACGATGTAGTGTATAGCTAACATCAAACCACGATGGGGCACATAGCAACCCATCAAGCCACGATATGGCATAAAGCCGATATCAATCAAGGTAACCACGCGAACTAAATCGCAAAGATCCACAACGCGACCTCGATCGGCGCCAATCCACGATGTAGCACAAAGTCGACATCAACCACGTACTCAAGTACACCCGCACTTCTTTCAAAAACCCACCCATGTACATGTAACATAATATAATGCGGAGATGATGCATGTGCATGATATTCACAATCATAGGCATACTCACATATTAAAAATCAATTATCACTTATTAGCCAATTTGCTACTAACCTGGTCATCATCATACCCCTTAAGGGTATCCATTTCACATATGGTACTGCATTCATTAGTAAACATATAGCACAACAGGGATCATACAAATCCCGGAAACAATGGCTAACTACACACCTTATAACTTGAAGCTCTAACCCCCCGAACTGCCACTTGCTTAAAAGAGTCCAATAAAAATCCTTAAGCAACCAAGCCTTAACAAATCTTTAGCGCTTCCTTCCTTTGGCTACACATGAAAGAAATACCATATTAAGACCCCATGAACATTCGGCCAAATCCAACACCAAGACCACCCTTTGGTTAACGAATACTAAAAGAGATAGACTATAAACATAATTCTTTACCACCACTTACCGAATCTGACTACCAACGATTGAGGAGAAGAATCCGAAGAGATCCACACCACACCTAGAATTCGGCCAAGGTGCAAACTAATAAAAGAGGAGAAGTTTTGGCTACCAAGGGATTAAAAGAGAATTAATAAAAAGCAACCACTGATTAAATGGTCAAAGAAGAAATCGGCAAAGGTATATGCTGCTTGGGGGTTTTCGGTTTCAAGAAAGACAAAGAGGGAATGTCACCTGAAGATTCGGCTAGCTATTAAAGCACCAAGGATTCGGATTTGACTTAAGGTGACCGAAAATATACTCTAGGCTTCTAAGGAAATTCGGCAAAGAGTCTAAAAGAAAGCATAAAGAAGGCTGCCCATTTAAAGAGAGAATTTCGGCACTTGACTTCCCCTATTTATAGCATTCGGCCACCACCTGCTAATTCAAAGTAATTTGAATTAGCCCAAATTCCCTATTTTGCTCCATTCAAAATAATTTGAATGGTTTTAACAATTATCCCCAATAAAATAATAATCCTATAATTATCTAAAAATAATAAAATAACAAAAGTTACCCACCAGCCGAATTCAAAAATGATTAAACCACCTTGGTTTAATCCTTATCTAATAAAGCTCCCATGTGCCGTCCAATTAGCAAAAAGCCAAAGAAAAAAATAAAAACCAATTGCGGCTCTCAGGTTCGAACACGGAACCTTCTTGCCAGCACGCCTCTCTCCAAAGCCCCAGTGCCACTCGGCCACATTGTATTTCATGACATAAAGCCCTCAACATTTAATTTTAAACCCTTCCTACTTCAGCCCATCACCACATAACAAAATAAAAATGCCAAAAATGCTGCTCCAGCCCTCGAACCTGCGCCCTTTCTCTCCTCCAGCGCCTAAGTGGCGCATGAGAGCCACTTTGCCAATTGGACTTTCATGTCCACCAACCTAGCCATTAATTTTTAAGGCCTACTTAGCCCAGTCTTTTGGCTGACGCAAAAATAAAACAAATTTGTCGCCTTAGCACTCAACCCTGCTCCCTTAGGCGTCACCTTCCAAAGCTCTAGCGGCGCCTCCATGCCACTCTACCCAACTGTTTCTTGTGTCCTAAATTCCACCAATTTATTTTAAGGCCTTCTTGCCCTATTTCCCCTTTTTACACTAAAAATCTAAAATTTTCCAAGGTACTCCCCCGTTCATCCAATCATTCTTAAAACCTCTAAATACATCCAAGCACACCCAAAAATCTTCCAACACCTGAGTTAAACTCAAATTGCATAGCCCCTAAACCAGGGTGTTACAATTCTACCCTCCTTAAAATAATTTCGTCCTCGAAATTACTTAGCTAACGAACATCTGTATAACCTATCTTACCACCTTACGCTTATGCTGCGCACTCTGATCTTACTAAGGCTGTCATACTTCCAAACACAGTCTCTAAGTTTGCACTCAAAATTCCAAATACCTCTCTTAACAACACAGAAAAGGGCTAACTCATAAGCAAGCAAAGTAATTAAAGCATGTACCAAAGCAAAGGAGCTTACCTGATATCACATCCTTGGTTGACTTTGACTGGAACCATTCCCTTCATGGCTGAAACCAGGACCCCTCGTCGCTCGAGAACAATTCTTAACCAGATGTGCCTTAGATCCGCACCGAAAGCATTCTTTACTATTTCCCCAACATTCTCCTGTGTGAGGTCTTCCACACCGAGCACAGATACGATTCCGATTCTCAGCAACTGGCACAGGTGGACGTACCGTATTCTCAACTCTCGGTCTTTTCTGATCATCTCCAAACGATGCTGACGGTCTAACCCTTCTCTTATTCTCGTTCCTATTCTTTTCTCGGTTCTCCCTGATAGTCTTCTTAACCTCTTTAGCGATCCGAGCTTTCTCCACCAGAATGGCGAAGTCCCTTTCTCTCTGCGGAGCTATCAACTCCGTAACTCATCTCGCAGCCCATCTTCGAATCGAACACTCCTTTCATAATCAGTAGCCACGATTCCTTTGGCGTACTGACTTAGTCGCACAAATTCAGCTTCATACTCTGCTATCGACTTATCCCCTTGTACTAGATTTAGAAACGCTTTCCTTTGCGAGTCCAAATAACTGGCTCCTACGTACTTTCCTTCAAACTTAACCTTAAAGTAATCCCAATCCAGTCGATCTGCCGGGACACCTTGCCTGACAGTGAGCCACCATCGATAAGCTTCGTCGCGAAGTAGCGAAACAGCCCCTTTTAGCTTTTCCTCTGAGGTACAGTCCAAATCGTCCATAATTCTCTCGACCCCTTCTAGCCAATACTCTGCCACGTTCGGAGCCACTCCAGACACTCCTTTAAAAATTTCAGCCCTGCTTCGACCGAGTCTCTCGGACACCGACTTACGAATTCCATTTCCCTTACTAACCCCTGCTACTCGTTCTAGCACTCGTAATATAGCCCGCGATACTGCATCGTCTTCTTCTATCTGATCTTGCTCCTCCGCGACCACCGCTGGCCGCACTTCACTTTCTGACCCATGGCTAGACCCTACCGGTTCCGAAGCTGTCATTCTACCTCTACCGCGTCCCCTAGAACTCATCTCTATCATCGCGATTTAATCTGATTAACAGTTTTATGCATTAGAAGTTTCGTTCCACTATTTATCCACGAGTAAATTTTATGAAAAGAAAGATATTTAGAAGTAGTTCTTTCGATCACACAAAGGTTCCGTTCGAGTCTACTACTCTAATCCAGAGAATCACTTTCACTTTCATCAATAGAGACACCTTCATTTCTCAATGAAGACACATTCCTTCCTCAGTAGAGGCACATTCAGTGGTATCTACCACACACATTCACTATTCGGACATTCCGCCCGTTCCTACCCCAGGGGTATTTTCGTCATTTTTCCTACAGGGTATTTTCGTAATAACCCAGAGAAATTTTGAACTTTAATAAACCAGGACATTTTGGAATTTCCACCACTGGAGGGTATTTCTGAAAATTTATCAAATTAAAGATACGATGAGAATTTGGAATCCAGGGTAATTTGGTAATTTTGTTAATCGGGTAATTTTGTAAATTTCCAAAGTCGGGTATTATTTTGACATACAGAAAATTGGGTACTTTTGCAAAGTAAGAAAATTTTATTAAACTTGGGGTTAAACCGGAAATTTTGAAAGTCAGGGGCATTTTAGAAATTTTTAACACAGGGGTATTTTCGTAAATTTTCCCAAATCAGAGTATCTTGATATTTTGAAAACTAGAGATTTTGGTATTTTGCAAAGTAAAAATTATTTTAACAAAAGTTGAGGGTAGTACTGGTAATTTTACAATACAGGGCATTTTTGTAATTTTGCTTAGGGCATTTTGGTAATTTTGGTAAATCGAGAAAATGTTTTTCAAAACCAGATTTAGGGTTTACAAAAGGGATAACTTTGAAAATTTTAAAACTAAGGGTTTTAAAACAGTACGGCTAATCCCTTTCGGGTTTTAATAATCGGGTTTAGCCTATGAATAAGTCCTCTTGGCTAAGGTGAACCGTAGCTACGCACCAGGTAGGATTCGAGTGGAGAGGAGGTGAGTCACGCGAACTGCTTAAATACCAAGCTCCCACCGAATACCAATCCTAGACATGCGCACACAGGTTGCCACACCTTAACCCGGCGACTTACTTCACAGGTTTGTTTAGTAGTCTTAAGTCTTATGCATGTGTTTGAGTAGACTAGTCCTGGGTTCAACAGATCCTAGTTCACTAATCTACGAGCCCAACTAAGCCCATAATAGCTCATAATAATAAAGCACTTCAAAGGTCCAAGTACTTACAGTGGACTTCTGTCTGAGATACAAAGTGCCATGCCGTAATAACTCAAAAATTTTTCCTAAAACCCATATTTTTTTTTGAAAAGCCCATTTGAAAATGTTTTTGGGCCCAAAACCCTCAAAGCCGAGTTTTGAACTTGGCTCTGATACCAATCTATAACATCCCCAAACCCGGCCCACACGTCTCGACCGGATCTGGTTATGTCACTGCGGAATGACGGTTAAAAATCTTTGTCTTTAGAGTAAAACTTGAAAATTTGTTAACTTTCGGGAAGTAAGTCCATTAAAAATTATTAAGAAATATAAGCTTGGTTTGAATTAAAACTTTATTACAATATATTATAATATAAATCATTTGTAAAAATATTACTAAGTACGATATAACCTTTATCAACTATAAATGGAGTACTTTAATCAAAAGTGGCCCTTATTACAACCAATATTAAACAAAACACTTAATATTAAAAATTGCTTAAAAAGAATTAAATTAATCTCCTTCTGCATGGGCCTCCTTGCATCCTCTCCGACCCGGTCCGATCAACAAGTCACCTGCGATGTTGGATAAATAATTGGGTGAGTCATACAGTGTGTAATTAAACCATCGAAATCCACCCACATGCTAGCCACATAACATCCCAATTATCAAATGCAACATGTAAGTATAATCATTTAGACATTACCACAATCTGGGCTTGGCCCACATTCAATCCATATTCAAGTACTGGGCTAGGCCCTTTTCTCATTAATCCACTGATTACTGGGCTTGGCCCATTTCCACGTATGTTCTCAAAACATACCTATCCACATGTCATATTGGGCTTGGCCCATTTCCATATCATTTCATAACGGAACAATGCAACATGAAACCCAACCCAATCCTAAGGTCCATCCGCTACACACCCCTTATCCAAACCTACCACACACACCAGGGACTATCGAGTCACCCTCTCCTTTTCCTCCAAAAAGGCAACCAATGCCATCCACGATGTAGCGTATAGCTAACATCAAACCACGATGGGGCACATAGCAACCCATCAAGCCACGATATGGCATAAAGCCGATATCAATCAAGGTAACCACGCGAACTAAATCGCAAAGATCCACAACGCGACCTCAGTCAGCGCCAATCCACGATGTAGCACAAAGCTGACATCAACCACGTACTCGAAGTACACTCGTACCTTCTTTTAAAAACCCACCCATGTACATGTAACATAATATAATGCGGAGATGATGCATGTGCATGATATTCACAATCATAGGCATACTCACATATTAAAAATCAATTATCACTTATTAGCCAATTTGCTACTAACTTTGGTCATCATCATACCCTTAAGGGTATCCATTTCACATATGGTACTTGCATTCATTAGTAAACATATAGCACAACAGGATCATACAAATCCACGAAACAATGGCTAACTACACACCTTATAACTCAAGCTCTAACCCCCCGAACTGCCACTTGCTTAAAAGAGTCCAATAAAAATCCTTAAGCAACCAAGCCTTAACAAATCTTTAGCGCTTCCTTCCTTTGGCTACACATGAAAGAAATACAATATTAAGACCCCATGAACATTCGGCCAAATCCAACACCAAGACCACCCTTTGGTTAACGAATACTAAAAGAGATAGACTATAAACATAATTTCTTACCACCACTTACCGAATCTGACTACCAACGATTGACGAGAAGAATCCGAAGAGATCCACACCACACCTAGAATTCAGCCAAGGTGCAAACTAATAAAAGAGGAGAAGTTTCGGCTACCAAGGGATTAAAAGAGAATTAATAAAAAGCAACCACTAATTAAATGGTCAAAGAAGAAATCGGCAAAGGTATATGCTGCTTGGGGGTTTTCGGTTTCAAGAAAGACAAAGAGGGAATGTCACCTGAAGATTCGGCTAGCTATTAAAGCACCAAGGATTCGGCTTTGACTTAAGGTGACCGAAAATATACTCTAGGCTCCTAAGGAAATTCGGCAAAGAGTCTAAAAGAAAGCATAAAGAAGGCTGCCCATTTAAAAGAGAATTTCGGCACTTGACTTCCCCTATTTATAGCATTCGGCCACCACCTGCTAATTCAAAGTAATTTGAATTAGCCCAAATTCCCTATTTTGCTCCATTCAAAATAATTTGAATGGTTTTAACAATTATCCCCAATAAAATAATAATCCTATAATTATCTAAAAATAATAAAATAACAAAAGTTACCCACCAGCCGAATTCAAAAATGATTAAACCACCTTGGTTTAATCCTTATCTAATAAAGCTCCCATGTGCCAGTCAATTAGCAAAAAGCCAAAGAAAAAAATAAAAACCAATTGCGACCTCCAAGGTTCGAACACGGAACCTTGCTGCCGCTGCGCGCCTCCTCAAAAGCCCTGTGCCACTCGGCCACATTGTATTTCATGACATAAAGCCCTCAACATTTAATTTTAAACCCTTCCTACTTTAGCCCATCACCACATAACAAAATAAAAATGCCAAAAATGCTGCTCCAGCCCTCGAACCTGCGCCCTTTCTCTCCTCCAGCGCCTAAGTGGCGCATGAGAGCCACTTTGCCAACTGGACTTTCATGTCCACCAACCTGGCCATTAATTTTGAAGGCCTACTTAGCCCAGTCCTTTGGCTGACGCAAAAATAAAACAAAATTGCTGCCTTAGCAGCTCGAACCCTTGCTCCCTTAGGCGTCACCTTCCAAAGCTCCAAGCAGCGCCTCCATGCCACTCTACCCAATTGTTTCTTGTGTCCTAAATTCCACCAATTTATTTTAAGGCCTTCTTGCCCTATTTCCCCTTTTTACACTAAAAATCTAAAATTTTCCAAGGTACTCCCTGTTCATCCAATCATTCTTAAAACCTCTAAATACATCCAAGCACACCCAAAAATCTTCCAACACCTGAGCTAAACTCAAATTGCATAACCCCTAAAGCAGGGTGTTACAGATCCAAGCGATCCACATCTGAAGCAAGCACTGTCGTTTAATCTACAGCTTCTCGGATGCCTTTTTCTGCAATGTTTACATTCAGGTCTCTCAGATCAAACATTTCCGATGCTAGCCATAGAAGTTACTTGAGTTTTAAACTCATTTGCGGTCTAGATTGATTTCTATTCAAATGTCCCACGTTATCTCTGAAACAACTTTGATTATCTCTAAGTCTTTTCGGAGCAGACTGAAATGATTTACTCTGAAATCTCTTTCTCACATCTCGGGCTTCAGACTCAACCTTTCTCTTATCTTTCCCGAGTGCCTTAGCTTTACAAGCTCTGTCAACGAGTACAACAAACTCTTTTATTTCTAAAATCCCGACTAGCAAACGAATGTCTTTATTAACACCATCTTCAAATCTTTTACAGATCATGGCTTTAGAAGATACACATTCCCGAGCATACTGGCTTAGTCTCACGAATTCTCGTTCATACTCAGAAACAGTCATTCGGCCCTGTATAAGTTTCAAAAATTCCTTTCGTTTCTGATCAACAAATCTCTCACTGATATATTTCTTCCAAAACTCGGTCTGAAAGAAATCCCATGTAACTCGTTCTCTCGGAACAACAGAAATTAAGGATTTCCACCATTGATAACACGCATCTCAAAGTAATGATACAACACATTTTATGCATTCTTCCGGAGTCAGAGACATTTCATCGAATACTCGGATAGTATTTTCAATCTAGAATTCAGCCTTTTCAGAATCATCATCTTTAGTAGCCCAGAATTCTTCTGCCCCATACTTACGGATCTTGTCAACCAGAGGCTTATTCAACAGATTCAAATTTGCAGTTGGAGGTATATCAGATGTCTGAGGGGGATTAACCGGGGGCAGAGGTTGCGAAACAGTCTTACAAACTGAGTGAACTACTCACTCTTCATCTAGAAGAAAGCTTGTTTAGCTTCTCCCTCTTGACCACTCCTAGCCGGTTTTGAATCAGAGGGCGCTCTCCCTTGCGCGGGAGCTGGCGCATTACTTTCTACATCATCAGCTACGGCTCTTTCGGGATCCATTACTATACGAAAATCACATTTATACATCAGGATTCATCACAATTCAGATATATGGCATGTATAGCTAGACTCTGACACGCTACGTTAGTCCGAGAATCAGCTAAACCGTAACTCTGATACCAACCAAATGTAACACCCCTATCCTGAGTACGTCACAGGATTAGGGTTAGAAGCGCTACATCCTACTACTCACCCACGGTCTTTAGGCACGCCCATGTGCCACAACCGTGTGACATTATAGGCCATTTACAAAGCCACAATGCCACCCGTAAGGGTCATACCTACAGGCAACCTTTATCAAAACATATCATGCATATAAGGCAACCAAAAACATACCAATATGACTATTCAATCTATGCATTCAATTCCCATTCCAACCATAACAAAATCAATATCAAACCTCATCTCATCACAAGCATAATACATTCATTTGCTTACCCAAAAACTTACCATATCATGAACCAATTCATCATGCCAAAACATACTTCACATAACAGAGTCTTTAATGCATATAACCAAAACATAACTAGCCAAATCATATGGCTAAGTTCACATAACAACTCATATCAAGGACTAGCCTATACATGCCATATCTAGCCAAATATATTTTCAAAGTGTACCAAAATAAGTTTAGTAGTGTGATGACGATCTATGACGGTCTCGAGCCTTCAGTAGCTTTGACGACCTATAAAACAGAGAAAACACACACAAAGTAAGCTTTCCAAAAGCTTAGTAAGTCAATATACAAACAAACTTAGCACGAATTGCACATAATTCATCTAGTTAAACTTTACATATGGTATCATTCATTCCATATACATAACATCATAGTAAGATCACTTAGATACTTACCTTGTATACACAATTAGTGTATAATCAACGTACCTGAATCAGACATTCATTTACTTAATCTATCAAAGCTCAGATTTGCCATTTGTAACTCAGACTTGCCCATTAAACCGTAAGAAAATCTAGTCGGATACTCAGAAGCTCGGAATAATCGTACAATGCCATCGTCCCAGACGAGTCTTATATATACTCAGATATCGATGCCACTATCCCGAATAGGGTCTTACACGAATCAGTACGATGCCGATGTCCCAGACATGGTCTTACATGTAAGGATTATAACGATGCCAACGTCCCAAACTTGGTCTTATACGTAAAGCTCATATTGTTGCCAACGTCCCAGACGTGGTCTTACACAGAATCAGATATCGATGCCACTGTCCCAGACAGGGTCTTACAAGAATCTCAAATCAACGCCAACGTCCCAGACGTGGTCTTATATGATAAATACAGAACAGATATTTATGTCGTGACTTAGTCAATCCTATATATTCCTAGGTTCGTACGGAACTTCTCGGACTTATTCACTATATCGAACTTATCTCGGAATTCAAATGTATAATCTCTCATAAGCATTCAATATCATCATTAATCATATGAACATTTACAATTGCATACATATCCTTTTATTTGCATAATGACTTACCTCGGATTCGATATATCGGAAAGAAAATGGTTACTCATTTACTTTCGCTTTCCCACGATCTAAGTCCGTTTTCCTCGGTTCTTGATCTAAACATATTCTGAATTAATCCTTTTATTCACTAATTCATTTAATTCAATCCAAAGACACATATTTAGGGCTATCTGCAATTTAGCCATCACATTTGCACATTTTATCAATTTAGTCCATTTTTCTTAAAATATCAAATTCACAAAATCCACTTATACACATGCTTAGCGGAATATATAAATATCACATACAAACCCACATTTTTCATCAAATTCACAAATTAGTCCTTCAACTTGCCATTTTCTCAATTTAGCCCTATTTAACTAAATTCATCAAAGCTTCAAAACAAAATATGTTCATCAAGCTTAAATCTTTCATTTAACCACACAAAACATCACAAAACTCAACATGTCAATAATGGCAACTCACACAAACATCATCAATTTATCAAATTGAGACATGGGTTTGATAGCTCTCAAAGTGACAATTACAAAAATGTAGAAATTATCGAAAATCGACTAAAAACATACCTTGAATTTGACTTGTAAGTAACCGAAATAACAAAGCTTCCAAGCTTTCTTTTTCTTTTGATTTTTCGGTGGAGAATGTATGAATGAACTCCACTTTCATGTTTCTTTTATTAAAATATAAATATAACATATAATATAAATATAATATAACTTTTAACTTATAAAAATAACATACAAAAACATGTTATAAACCATGTTGTCGTCCACTATAAATAAAGATGGGCTATTTGCCCTTTAAGGACTTCACTATAATAAAGCTATCTCAAATAGATCATTAATCAAATGAAAAATCACTCTTAAACTTTATGCAATTTAGTCCTTTTATCAAATTAAACACACAGACTGGCGAATTAGCTTACGGAAATTTACCACATGCTTAGTCACATATCAACAGCACAGTAAATAATATTGAAAATATTATACGGACTCGGATTTGTGGTCCCGAAACCACTGTTCTGACTAAGGTATAAACTGGACTGTTACAAACCACATAGGTTCCGAACGTACCTTAGCCAACACTCAGTTGTCAAATATTTATGCTACTCAGTACTCATGAATCACTTCGATCAACATTCATCCCTTCCTTAGTTTATTCGCACACTTAGTGCCTAAATAGTGAACCGAAGCTTAATTAGCATCGCACACTTAGTTCATCCATATCAAACCGATCTTGAATTAGTATCGCACACACAGTGCCAACCACAAAACCGAAGCTTATATTACACCGCACACACAGTGCTATTTATCTTGGTCACATTTCCAAATACGTACACTTAGTGCCATTAAACTCAATCTATCACATAGCATTCACATTTCAACAATATCATACCATTCATTTCATAATATTAAACATAACTAAATACACGTATTATGTTCAAACTTACCTCGGATGTCGAGCTATAGAAGTGGTCTATTAATCGAGCACTTTATCTTTTCCTCGATCTTGATCCGAACCTCTTTTCTCTTGGTTCATACACATTCAAATTTAGTCCATTCAATTACCAAATCATTCATTTTAATCCAAACAAACATATTTAGGGCATTTTACACAATAGCCCTCGCATTTTCACATTTCGACACTTTAGTCCTTTATTCATAAAATCATCAAATACACATAATTAGCTTGCACCCATGCTTAGCCGAATACTCACTATACTCATACAAGCTCATACATTTCATTTGTTTCACATTTTAGTCCTCTAATTTCTTATTTTCTTAATTAAGCCCAAAATACTCAATTTCACTAAAAATCCCAATACAAACTATTTTAATCCAACACCAAGATTCCATATTTCACTATCAACTAACACATACCTCAAGTGTTCATCATTGACTCATCAAAAAAACATCATCAATTCACAAAATTACAACATGGGTTAGCTAGAGCACGAAGCAACGATTACGAAAACGTAGAAATTATCAAAAATAGAAGCCAAAACATACCTGAATTTTGCTTAACAATGGCCGAATACCCCAAAGCCCTATTCCTTTCTTTTTCTTTCAAATTTTCGGCAAGAAAGATGATAACATGGCTTCATCTTTCTTTTGGTTTTTAATTATTATTAACTTAATTATCAATTCACCAACTTACCCTTTTATTAGTCATATAAGACAAATTTACCTTATGGTTATCTTGTCATTTAAACATCCACTATCTTAAAAATGGATTAATAACAACATAAGGTCTCCACCTTAAAAAGCCATCAACAATTAGACACATATAAATCAACACACAGCTTTTATACCTTAGGCAATTAAGTCCTTTCTCTTAATTCGGCATATAGTCGATAATATTACCACACAGAATTTTCACACGGACTATATCACATACTATTCACACAAAAATAATATTAAATTATCATTCTAACCTCAGATTTGTGGTCTTGAAACCACTGTTCCGACTAGCGTCTAAAGCAGGCTGTTACAACTCTCCCCCCTTAGGGATTTTCGTCCCCGAAAATCTTACCAGTGAATAATTGTGAATGTTGCTATCTCATAACATTCTTAGGCTCCCACGTAGCCTCTTCAATTCTGTGTTTGTGCCATAATACTTTTACTAAAGAAATTTTCTTATTTCTCAACTCTTTGATCGCTCGTGCCAAAATTCGGATCAGTTCTTCACTATACGACAAGTCTGACTTAATCTCAATTTCAGTAGGAATAATCACGTGAGACGGGTCCGATCTGTATCATCGAAGCATTGACACATGAAACACGTTATGAATCTTTTCTAACTCAATTGGTAATTTCAATCAATAAGCAACCGGCCCAACTCATTCAATAATCTCATACGGTCCGATGAACCTCGGACTCAGCTTGCCCTTTCGGCCAAATCGAAGTATTTTCTTCTATGCAGACACCTTTAGAAATACTTTATCACCAATTTCGAATTCAATATCCTTTCGTTTCAAATCTGCATAAGACTTCTGACTATCAAGGCTGCTTTCAAATTGTCACGAATTACCTTCACTTTCTGTTCAGCCTCTTTTATCAGATCAACCCCAAAATAAGGGAGTTCGACACTTTCGACCATAAAGAGCCTCATATGGTGCCATTTTAATGTTGGATTGAAAACCATTGTTATACGCAAACTCAATCAATGATAAATGCTTTTCCCACGTAGTTTCAAATTCAAGTATGCAACATCTCAGCATGTCTTCGAGGATCTGAATGATTCACTCGGATTGACCATCCGTTTGCAGATGAAAAGCAGTACTGAATTGCAATTTCATTCCTAAATCATCTTGCAATTTCTTCCAAAATCGAAGGTAAATCTCGGATCTCTGTCAGACACTATAGATAAGGGTACTCCGTGCAACCTCACAATCTCATTGATATACAGTTCAACTAACTTATCTAAAGAATAATCGGTTCTCACCGAAATGAAATGAGCTGATTTCGTCAATCTGTCCGCTATCACCCAGATTGCATCTTTCTTACTTGGAGCTAAGGGCAAACCCAACACAAAGTCCATCGTAATTCTCTCTCATTTCCACTCAGGAATCATAATCAGTTGTAACAAACCAGACGGAACTTGATGTTCAGCCATAACTTGCTGACAAACTAAACACTTCAACACAAAGTCAAAAATGTTTCTTTTCATGCCATGCCACCAATAGAACTGTTTCAGATCATTATACATTTTTTGTACTCCCCGGATGTACAGTCAAATGACTATTGTGAGCTTCATTCAAAATCATCGAAATCAACTTTGAATTTGTCGGAACACAAATTCGATCTCTAAATCTCAAACAATAATCGCTACCACCTCGAAATTCTGATTGGCATTCAATTCACATTGAGTTCACTTAGCCATCATTTCAACATCATTTTTCTGAGCATCAAAAATCTGTCGTACAAACATTAATTTTACTTTCAATTCAGCAACCGCCGTACTATCATCACGCAGATCTATCTGATTACTCATAGCTTGCAAAGCATATAACGATTTTTGACTCAAGGCATCAGCTACAACATTAGCCTTACCCGGGTGGTAATCTATCACAAGTTCGTAGTCTTTCAATAATTCTAACCATCTTTTCTGTCGCAAATTCAAGTCTTTCGGAGTCATCAAGTACTTTAAACTCTTATGATCAGTATAAATATGACATTTCTCACCAAATAAGTAGTGACGCCAAATCTTTAACGCAAACACAATCCCAGCTAACTCAAGGTCATGCGTAGGATAATTCTTTTCGTGCGGCTTTAACTGTCTCGAGGCGTAAGCAATGACTTTCCCTTCTTGCATCAGTACACAGCCCAAATCATTCAATGATGCATCACTGTAAACTATGAACTCTTTGCCTGATTCAGGTTGAATCAAAACTGGTGCTTCCATTAACAACACTTTCAACTGCTCAAAACTCTACTGACACTTTTCTGACCACTCAAATCTAACATCTTTTTGTAACAACTTCATCAACAGAGTCGCAATCATAGAGAAACCTGTCACAAACCACCTATAATATCCCGCTAGTCCTAGAAAACTACAGATTTCAGACACATTTCTCGGAGGCTTCCACTCTAAAATAGCAGAGATTCTACTCGGATCAACTCATATTCCAGCAGCTGATACAATTTGTCCCAGAAACCCAACCTCATGCAACCAAAATTCACATTTACTAAACTTTGCATATAACTGCTTCTCACGTAGAGTTTGTAGCACGATTCTCAATGTTCAACATGTTGCATCTCATCACACGAATAGATCAAAATATCATCAATGAACACCACAACAAAGCGATCCAAAAATGGTTTGAATATCCGATTCATTAGATCCATGAACACTGTAGGAGCATTTGTTAGTCCGAAAGGCATCACTAAGAATTCATAATGTCCGTACCTTGTTCTAAAAGCAGTTTTTGGGACATCGGTTTCTTTAACTCTCAACTGATAGTAGCCTGATCTCAAGTCTATCTTTGAAAACACTGCAGCTCCCTTCAACTGATCAAACAGATCATCAATACGAGGCAATGGATATTTATTCTTTATCGTCACTTTGTTTAACTGTCGATAATTGATACACATTCTCATAGTTCCATCTTTCTTTTTCACAGATAACACAGGAGCTCCCCAGGGTGAGAAACTCGGTCGTGCAAATCCTCTATCAGTTAATTCTTGCAACTACAATTTTAACTATTTCAATTCTGTCAGTGCCATTCTATACAGAGCTATCAAAATGGGAGTGGTCTCTGGCACTAGTTCAATTCCAAATTCAACTTATCGAATCGGAGGTGATTCCGGCAGCTCTTCAGGAACCACATCTGGAAACTCACATACCACAGGCACAGATTCAACTTTTTTTTCCGACACTTTTATATCAATCACATACGCCAAATAAGCTTCACAACCTTTTCTCACATAATTCATACCTTTCATCATAGATACAACAGTTGGTAGTCCTTTCATATCATTGGATTCAATTCGAACTATCTCACCATTCTAACTCTTCAACTCAATACTCTTTCTTTTACAATTCACGATGGCATTATGCAGAGTAAGCCAATCTATACCCAGAATTATGTCAAACTCATTGAATGGTAGTAACATCAAATTGGCCAGAAAACATATATCACGAAACATCAATGGGCAATTCTTGTATATTTTATCCACCATGACACACTTTCCTAAGGGGTTCGACACTCTAACCACAAATTCAGTAGACTCAACAAGTAGATTCTTATTCAATACTATGTTCATACACACATAGGAATGAGTTGATCCAGGATCTATCAAGTAATGACATCAGTATCAAATAAAGTGAAAGTACCAGTGATGACGTCTGGAGATGATGCTTCCTCTCGTGCACGTATAGCATATGCTCGAGCAGGTGCTCTCGCTTCTGACCTCACAGCTGTGTCAGTTATCCCCCTCTGACTTTCACTCACATTTCTGATGTTTCTGGGTGGTCTACCTCTAGCCGTCACATTACTCGGTCTTTCATTCTGAACATTTTCTTCTTCGACTATCTTTGGGCAATCTCGAATAAAATGATCTCGAGATCCACATTTATAACAAACTCTATTATTGTACTTGCCCCAGCGCTCTCTCACATGTCATCTTCCACACAATCTACATTTAGGTTTGTTACTCTTAACGCTACCAACACTTGATTCATTCGGAGCTTGAATTCGTAAACTAGTACTTTGTCTCGAACGATCTCTACTTGGATATCTAAACGAAACATTTGAACGATTGCTCGCATCTTTATATCTCTTCACTGAAGGTTGAGAGAACTTCTTCATCGATCTCTTTCTTTAATCACGACCTCAGAACCAGCTTTCTTCTTTTCTTTACTGAGCTCCTCAGCCTTGCATGTTCTTTCAACTAACACAACAAATTCATTTATACCATCAATTTAATGTCTTCATTCAATCCCTCTATGAAATGTTTCCACATAGTAGCTTCGGTCAAAACACATTCCTTCGCATATTGACTCAATCTTACGAATTCTCGCTCGTACTCAGTAATAGACAAACGACCCTATTTCAACTCTAGAAACTCTTTATGTTTCTGATTAATGAAGCCCTGGCTGATATCTTTCTGAACTCAACTTGAAAGAAGTCCCAGGTGATTCTCTCTCTCAAAACTATAGATATCAATGTTTTCCACCAGTTATAAGTTGTGTCTCTCAATAAGGAAACTGCACACTTAATGCACTCATCAGGATTCAATGACATCTCATCGAATACTCTGATTGTATTCTCAAGCCAAAACTCGGCTCGCTCAGCATCGTCATCAGATGTGGCCCTAAACTCCTCGGCCCTGTATTTTTGAATCTTGTCTACAGGTAGTTTATTCAATCTAATCGGGTCTACAACTTGTTGCACAACAGGTACTTGTGGGGGTGAAGGTTGTGGAACAGCCGGATTCGTTCGAACAAACTCTGTAAACCACTCGTTCATCATTCGAAAGAAGGCTTGCTTAGCCTCTCCTCCCTCACCACTATCATTCGGCCTAGATGTGGCCGGCGCTGTCCCCTGAGCGAGAGCAGGCGCATTGCTTTCTACATCATCAGCAACTACTCGATCGGGATCCATTACATATGTAAACACATTTTTAACTGTCAGAATTAATCACACTATCGCAATTTCATATATGGCATGTATAGCTAGACTCGCACGTGCTACATTAGTCAAAGAATCGACTAAACCGTAGCTCTGATACTAATAAAATGTAACAGCCTAACCTGAAACCGTAGCCGGAATAAGGTTAAGAGGCATTACCGAACAATAGGATTATTTACAACCCAATTATGACACAAAGTCAATCATCATCATAATACATCAAACATAAACAATTAGTCCCTTATTAAGGTGTATAAGACCTTAAACACATGCTAGAGAGGGGTCGGGACTAAACCGAAGTACATACAGAAACTTATCAAAAATTTAAAACTTTTCTAGGTTTCAGGGGATACACGCCCGTAGGGGTAGGCCGTGTGCCTCCCACAACTGCTACACACATCCGTGTATCCTCCCCACGGTCGAAACTGACCTTTGCTCTACGACCACCAAGCACGTCCGTGTGCCAAGGCAGTGTACTCTATTGCTAACTATATACTTAGCCCACGGTCGCTAGGCACGTCCGTGTGCCACGACCGTGTGACATTATAGGCCATTTTCAAGGCCAAAATGCCACCCACTAGGGTCATACTTATAAGCACATTTGAGCATCTTTATACACATAATTTGCAACCAATTTCATGTCCAACAATCATCATATCATCCCATATAATTTCATTTCTAAGCATGTCATTTTATACAACCAAATTACATATAAATCTAGATATAAATCATTCATAACTTCACTAAATCACTAAGGCATTAATTCATCATTGAACTCACCATTCATATGCTAATTTATTACCATCATGCCATATCAAAATATGCACCAAATACCATATTCACTCATGCACATTACCAATATTTTGCTAGCCATATCACATGGCTATTTACACATCTCAAATATGATTCAAAACAACTAGCCTATACATGCCATATTCCAACTATGTACATCTTTCCAAAGGTACCAAAATAGAATGCCGATAGTGTGATTGAGATGCTAACGATCCCCATATCCAAGCTAGCTTTACTGACACTGTAAATAGAGAAACAATCACACAGTAAGCTTTCAAAAGCTTAGTAAGTTCGTAACAAAATACATTAAATCAAAACATATCATCACGTCGATTATTTCACAATCTAATATCTCATAGCATCCAAAGCTAGTAATTTCAATTAACCTTCCATAAACTCATTCGTAATTTCATCAACCACATAGGCTCCGAACGTGCCTTAGCCAACACTTAGTTGTCAAATATTTATGCTACTCAGTACTAATGAATCACTTCGATCAACATTCGTCCCTTCTTCAGTTTATTCGCACACTTAGTGCCTAAATAGTTAACCAAAGATTAATTAGCATCGTACACTTAGTGCATCCATATCAAACCAATCTTGAACCTGTATCGCACACACAGTGCCAACCACAAAGCCGAAGCTTATATTACATCGCACACACAGTGCTATTTATCTTGGTCACATTCCCAAATACGCACACTTAGTGCCATTTAACTCAATCTATCACATAGCATTCACATTTCAACAATATCACACCATTCATTTCATAATATTAAACATAACTAAATACACGTATTATATCCGAACTTACCTCGGACGTCGAACTATCGAAGTGGTCGATTAATCGAGCACTTTATCTTTGCCTCGATCTCGATCCGAACCTCTTATCTCTTGGTCTATACACATTCAAATTCAGTCCATTCAATTGCCAAATCATTCATTTTAATCCAAACACACATATTTAGGGCATTTTACACAATAACCCTCGCATTTTCACATTTCGACCCTTTAGTCCTTTATTCATAAAATCATCAAATACACATAATTAGCTTGCACCCATGCTTAACCGAATACTCACTATACTCATACAAGCTCATACATTTCATTTGTTTCACATTTTAGTCCTCCAATTTCTTAGTTTCTCAATTAAGCCCAAAATACTCAATTTCACTAAAAATCCCAATACAAACTATTTTAATCCAACACCAAGTTTCCATATTTCACTATCAACTAACACATAGCTCAAGTGTTCATCATTGACTCATCACAAAAGTATCATCAATTCACAAAATTACAACATGGGTTAGCTAGAGCACGAAGCAACGATTACGAAAACGTAGAAATTATCAAAAACCGAAGCCAAAACATATCTTAATTTTGCTTAAAAGTGGCTGAATACCCAAAGCCCTATTCCTTTCTTTTTCCTTCAAATTTTCGGCAAGAAAGATGATAACATGGCTTCATTTTTCTTTTAATTTTTAATTATTATTAACTAAATTATCAATTCACCAACTTACCCTTTTATTCATCATATAAGACAAATTTACCTTATGGTTATCTTGTCATTTAAACATCCACTATCTTAAAAATGGATTAATAACAGCATAAGGTCTCCACATTAAAAAGCCATCAACAATTAGACACTTATAAATCAGCACACAGCTTTTATACCTTAGGCAATTAAGTCCTTTCTCTTAATTCGGCACACAGTCGATAAAATTACCACACAGAATTTTCACACGAACTATATAACATACTATTGACACAGAAAATAATATTAAATTATCATTCTGACCTCGTATTTGTGGTCTCAAAACCACTGTTCCGACTAGGGTCTAAACCAGGATGTTACAATCCGGTAATAGCAGTGGTAGCCGATAAGCTACAAAAGTTACTGGAGGCAGACCTAAGGCACGAGCACCTACTAGGACATATTTCATTCGTGCTAGAGAAGATGCCTCAGCACCCGGTTATTACTGGCACATTTTCTTTTCTTGACACTGATATTACTGTATTAATTGATCCTAGTTCTACACATCCATATATATGTATAAAGCTTGCATGTGTTAAACATTTATCTATTGAGTCTACTGAATTTGTGGTTGAAGTCTCGAACCCTTGGGCCAATTTGTTTTGGTGGATAAAATTTGTAAAAATTATCCACTGATGGTAAGAGGTTATTGTTTCCTGGCTGATTTGATATTACTGCCATTTGATGAATTTGATGTGATATTGGGCATGGATTGGTTAACCCAGCATGATGCAGTAGTAAATTGTAGACAGAAATATGTTGTGCTAAAATGTCAGAATGGTGAGTTGCTCCGGGTTAAATCTGATCAGACAGAGGGGTTATCTGATGTGATTTCAATAATGTCAACACAGAGGTATGTCAAAAAAAGGTATGATGCTTACTTGGCTTATGTACTCGACACCAAGGTATCTGAGTCAAAGATACAAGCAGCGCCAGTGGTATGTGAATTTTTCAATGTGTTTCCAGAGGAATTACCAAGGTTGCCACCAGAAGAGAAGTAGAATTTTCTATAGATTTGATTTCGGGAACTACTCCAATTTCTATAGCTCTATACCGAATGGCTCGTACAGAATTAAAGGAATTAAAGACACAGTTGCAAGAACTTGTTGACAGGGGTTTTGTCCGACTGAGTTATTCACCTTGGGGTGCCGCGATTCTATTTGTGAAAAAGAAGGATGGGTCTTTAAGACTGTGTATCGACTACCAGCAGCT
This sequence comes from Gossypium bickii, assembly GCA_025503065.1. Taxonomy (NCBI): domain Eukaryota; kingdom Viridiplantae; phylum Streptophyta; class Magnoliopsida; order Malvales; family Malvaceae; genus Gossypium; species Gossypium bickii. The sequence continues at coordinate 23,225,965 of CP106714.1, read as the reverse complement.
TAATAAAGTCACTATAAAGAATAAGTACCCATTGCCTCGGATTGATGATCTATTTGACCAATTGAAGGGTACCACTTTATTTTCAAATATTGATCGCCGATCGGGCTACTATCAGTTACGGGTAAATGAGTCAGATGTACCGAAGATAGCTTTCAGAACTAGGTATGAGCATTATGAGTTTCTTGTTATGCCGTTTGGCCTGACTAATGCACCAGCAATATTTATGGACTTGATGAATAGGATATTCAGACCATACTTAGACAGATTTGTGGTAGTATTCATTGATGATATTTTGGTTTATTCTCGAGATGAAGAAGAACACGCAGAACATTTGAGAATTGTGTTGCAAATTCTGCGAGAGAAGCAGTTATATGCTAAATTCAGTAAATTTGAATTTTGGCTTCCAAAAGTGGGTTTTCTTGGACATATTGTATCCGTTGAAGGCATTAGGGTAGATCCAGTCTCAGCTATTTTCAATTGAAGTCCACTAAAGAATGTATCTGAAGTTAGAAGTTTCTTGGGTTTAGCTGGTTATTATCAAAGATTTGTACAGGGATTCTCTATGATATCTTTTCTGATTACTCGATTATTGCAAAAAGATGTAAAGTTCGAGTGGACTGATGAATGTCAGTAGAGTTTCAACCGATTGAAAGATCTACTAACGAAAGCACCTGTATTAGTACAGCCTGAACCGGGTAAGGAATTTGTTATCTACAGTGGTGCCTCATTAAATGGTTTAGGTTGTGTCATGGTGCAAGAAGGTAAAGTAATAGCCTATGCTTCAAGACAACTTAAACCACATAAAAGAAATTACCCATTACATGATCTTGAATTAGCTGCTATTGTATTTGCGCTGAAAATATTACGACATTACTTGTACGGTGAGAAATGTCATATTTATACTGATCATAAAAGCTTGAAATATTTGATGACATAGAAAGATTTGAATTTGAGACAGCGCAGGTGGCTTGAACTGATAAAGGATTATGATTTGATTATTGATTACCATCTGGGTAAGGCTAATGTTGTAGCTGATACTTTGAGTAGAAAATCTCTGTTTGCTTTACGAGCTATGAATACCCGGTTGTCACTGACTAATGATGGTTCAATCATAGCTGAATTGAGAGCTAAACCGACATTTCTACAGCAAATATGTGACGCTCAGAAGAATGATGAGAAGTTACAGGTTAAACGGGCACAGTGTGAGTCAGGTACTGATTTTGAATTTCAGGTTGGGATTGATGGTTGTATGTTATTTAGAGGTAGGGTATGTGTATGTAACATCCAGGTTTTAGGGGTTATGCATTTAGTGCATAACTCAAGTGTTAGTGGGCTTAATGTGTGTTTGGAAGTGTTTGAGGAGTTTTGAGAACTCTAGGATGAAAGAGAATGCTTTGGAAAATTATTAGATTTTAAGTTAAAAGGGGAAGCTAGGCTAAGGAAGTCGTAAGAAAATTTATAGGGACTTTTGGACATAAGGTTGGGCTTGGTAAAGTGGCTTTGAGGCGCCACTTAGGGCCTTGGTATGTGACGCCTCAAGCAAGGGAAAACGGAGGAGGTTCGAATCATATGGGCGGCATGGGTGCCTTTATTTTTACGTCAAGAGAGGGAGGAGTATGGGACGGCATGGGACTCTGAGAAGATGAGGATAAAAGACTTATTTTTCTTTTTAATTTTAGGCTAAGAGTAGAAGATAATTGTTATTTTATTTTATTTATTTTGAATGGGTGTTAAAGAGATAAAATAGGAGATTATCAAGGGATTTGATATGGGAAGAGCTAGTGGCCGAATATAGGACTCCTTGGGGTGGCATTTTTAGTTTTGAAGTATGCTTAGGGTGTGTGCCAAATTTTGTTCTTCTTTCTCTCTTTTTCTGCTGTTTTCTTTTTGAGGAAAAAGCCATCTAGTTTCGGCTTTCTTTCTCTTTTGTTTTGGTGACTGAAACTTCAAGGACCAATAAGGTCATTAGTGTTCTTCTTCTTCTTTCTTAAGTTGTTCTTGGCTGAACCTATATCTCTTTTCCAAGCTCCTTCTTTTATTTTGGTGATAGCCAAATGTTTCATTCCCTCTTTTAAGGTCATAGCCGATTGCATCTTTTTCTTGGTGCCGATTCATTCAAAAACTGAAAGTGGTATGCTAGTTTCTTCTTCTTCTTTTTATGTCCTTTTGTATCATCTTTTCCCCGAAAACTATTCTTTTCTTGTCATTCTTTTAAGCCGAATCTATGGGATGTAGTGATAGTTCGTTTGGCAACCTCTAAGGATAGGGACGTCGACCACCTTTCCTAGTTTTAATTGTGGTTGGTAAGTAATCTTTTCCTTTAGCAATCGATTGTGGGTTCTTGTGCAATGGTGTGTCGAAAGCAATAGTTAAGCTTCGGTTTAGGGATAGCCGAATATGTTTTGGGCCATAGTAATGTGTTCCTTTTGAGTATAGCCAACGCTAAGGAGCATTAAAGGAGGCTTTCGGGATTTGAAGTGATCAAGGTAAGGGTTGCTAGTATTCGGCCATAGGCCACTTCCATGAGTTTTGGGTTAAGCCGATTCTAACAATGGTTAATAGGCAGGGATTTCGACTACTCAAGAAACAAGTGACCGTTTCAGGGTTCAGGTAAGCTAGGTAAGTGATTGCTAATATTCGGCCATAGGCCATTCTCGTATTTTAGTGTTGACCGATTCTGTCTATAGATGTTTAGGGCAAATCGACAGTAGTAAGCAAAGCTTCCGGGATTTCGATTCGTTTGGTAAGAATATTCAGTAAGTATGGTTTAGATTTGGTATATTTAGATTATGATGTTATCAGTTAACCGTTTGGTTCTGATTAAGATATCATTAATTGACATGGATGCTGGTCAAGAAGGTAAAGGGATAGTCCCTATCCCTAAGTTTAAGAGGAGATCGGTTTCTGCGATTTGGGATTGGCCACCGGGGTGTGGGCCAGCAGCAGGGGAAAGCTATAAGCAGATAGCTGTAGTTTTGCTTAGTGATAGCATCGGGATCGAGAGTGTAGAACTTCAGGTTATCAGGTGTGTGGTTAGCCTACTGTTTTCCGGGATGTATGTGATATTTGCATGTGTTTTATGTATGTGCTAATATGTGCAGTGGCAACTATGAAATGGATACCCTTAAGGGGTATGTTGATAATCAGGTCAGTATTAATATGATGCAAATGTGGTTATGAATATGTATATGTATGAATATGGCAATGAGAATATGAATGTATGCCTGAAAAACATGTACATGCATTATCTATCATGACACTATTATATGTTGCATGTGCATGGGATGGGATATGAATATGAAAGAAGGTTCGGGTGTACTTCGAGTACATGGTTTGATGTTAGCTACGGCTACATCGTGGATTGGCGCTGACTGAGGTCACGTTGTGGATCAACTGTGATTAATTTCACGTGGCTTGGTGAGTGGCTCTGTGCCCCATCGTTGTTGATATCGGCTATGTGCCATATCGTGGTGATAAGTAGCTGTGTGCCTCATCGTGGTTTGATGTTGACTATAAGCAACATCGTGGACGGCATTAAATTGCTATATTTGGTGTGTAGCGATTGGAGGGTGATTTAGTAATCCCCTAGTGTGTGGTGGCTGGATACGGGGTTGTGTAAAGGATGGACCCTAGGTTGGGTTAGGTGCACTTTGCATAATTATATTTGATATATGTATTTGACGTGGTTATGGGCCAAGCCCAATATGCGAATGTGGATTGGAATAAGAAATGGGCCAAGCCCAAATTGTGGAATTATGTGAATAAGTTGCCTTGTTATCTGTTATGTGGGCTGATATGTGGTTTGATATGTGGGTGGAATTCAGTGGACTAATTACACACTGAGTCTGTGTGACTCACCCAATTTTTATCAAACATCGCAGGTAACATGTGATGATCGGACCGGGCTGGAGTGGATACAAAGGTGGCCATGCAGAAGACATTTTATCTATTTTGTTCAGTTTATTATTAAGTACTTATGATTAATTATTTATTGTAATAAGGGCCGCTTAAAGTATTTGAAGTGTTAAAGTGTTTAAGTATTTTTATTAAGTATCTTATTTATGTTTTAAGATGGATTAATAATTGAAATACGATTTGGAAATGGGTTATTTTTAGTAATTTACATTATAAAATATTTATATAAGTTTTAATCCGGATATAACTTGCTACAATATTATATTGTTTAGAGTTTTAAATATACAAGATTTTACAAAAGTCAACGAAATTTTATGTTTTCACTTTTAAGTTACAATTCTTTTCAAACAGTTTCCGCGGTGACATACCAGATCCGGTCAAGGCTCGTGGGCTGGGTTTGGGGTGTTACAGTGTACCTCAAAATTCAGAGCTCATACAGAAGATTCTTTACGAGGCTCACAACGGTACTATGTCTGTACATCCGGGGAGTAATAAAATGTATAATGATTTGTAAAAGATGTACTGATGGTCGGGAATGAAACGTGATATCTCTGAGTTTGTATCAAGGTGTTTAATATGTCAGCAAGTTAAAGCTGAACATCAAGTACCTTCGAGGTTACTCCAGCCAATTACTATACCGGAATAGAAATGGGAAAGAATCACTATGGACTTTGTATCGGGGTTACCATTGTCTTCGAGGAAAAAAGATGCAATTTGGGTGATTGTTGACTGATGGACAAAGTCAGCGCACTTTATTCCGGTACGTATGGATTATTCTTTAGATAAACTGGCTGAACTGTACATATCTGAGATTGTCAGGCTACATGGAGTGCCTGTCTCTATTATATCGGATAGAGATCCCCGATTTACGTCTCGTTTATGGGATAAATTTCAAGAAGCCTTGGGTACTCAGTTGTATTTCAGTACTGCATTTCATCCTCAGACAGATGGCCAATCTGAGCGTGTAATTCAAGTAGTGGAAGATATGCTCCGATGTTGTATACTAGAGTTTGAAGGTAATTGGGAGAGGTACCTACCTTTAATTGAATTTGCATACAATAACAGTTATCAATCCAGTATTAAAATGGCTCCGTATGAAGTTTTGTATTGTAGAAAATATAGAACACCGTTATATTGGACAGAGCTCAGTGAAAAGAAGATACATGGGGTTGATTTGATCCGGGTAATAGAAGAAAAAGTAAAAGTTATTTGAGATAGTTTAAAAGCAGCTTCCGATAGTCAAAAATCAGATGCCGATCTTAAACGAAAAGAGATTGAATTTCAGGTTGATGACAAGGTATTCCTGAAAGTGTCTCCTTGGAATTGAATTTCAGGCTGATGACAAGGTATTCTTGAAAGTGTCTCCTTGGAAGAAAGTTCTCCAATTCGGTCGAAAGGGTAAATTGAGTCCGAGATTTATCGGGCCATACGAGATCATAGAAAGAATTGGACCGGTCGCTTATCGATTGGCATTGCCACCGGAACTTGATACAATCCATAATGTTTTTCATGTGTCTATGCTACGACGATATCGGTCAGATCCTTCACATGTTATTTCTCCGATAGAAGTGGAGATTCAACCGGATATGACTTATAGTGAAGAACTGGTCAAGATATTGGCACAGAAACAAAAAAGCTTAGAAATAAAAAAATAAGTTTGGTGAAAGTATTGTGGCAAAAGCACGGGAATGAGGAAGCGACATGGGAACCGGAGAAGACAATGAGGAAACAATATCCAAACCTCTTTACTGGTAAGATTTTTGAGGACGAAAATCCTTAAAATGGGGGAGATTTGGAATGGCCTAAATTCAGAGTTATCGAAACAATGGTTTCGTAACCACAAATCTGATTTAAAGAGAAAATTATTTTAATATTTTTGCATGAATATTTATATGATAGGAAAATCGTATTAAAATATCGATTGAAAAATTTTATCGATTTAGTGGTTAGCTAGAAAAAAGAATTATTGAAGGAATTGGGTAAAAACAAGGTATCGAGACCTTGATTTTATAAAATTGAGTAGGAAAATTTTTTATAAATATTTATAAAATGTTAGTAATGTGGTATTAAAATTTCATTAGAAAATTTTAATGTTTGGGCAGGTAATTAAATGAAAATGACTAAATTGAAAAAGGTGTAAAAGTTACTAGAATGATTAAATAGCTCAATTGTCAAATGAGGAGGGATCTAAAGAGAAAATAAGCCCAAAGGAGATATTTTGGGCGGCATAAGCTAAGAAAATTCAGGAGAATTACTGAAATAAGGGCAAAATGAGAAAATAATAAAATTTACTAAATAAGAGTAGGACTAATTTGGGAATATCTAGAAATCTCTTCATTTTTCTTCATTCTCATCAACCAAAAATGTCATAGGAGGGTTTTCTAAGCTGGTATTTCATAATTTTTGCACCAAGTTAATCCTTGCCTATTTCTTGTAATATTTGTGTTTTTAAGACTTTTACAACCAGGTCCTACTATTAAATTCATTAGTCTTTGATTTCATGGATGAAATTGAAAGTCACCATGGTGTAAGTTTATGATGAAATAGAATGAAATTTAAGCTTTAATATGGCTATGAAATGATTTTATTAGGTAATTTCAATAGAAATTGATTTTTAGGACCTAATTGTGAAAATGTTTGAAATTAAAGTCTATTATCGAAATTCTGATTACTAAAGGTTATAAAGTAATTTAAAGTGATAGAATAAAGTGTTAATTTATAAAAATCAGCTCAATTGAGAGGCTAATTGAGTGGGGACGAAATTATTATTTACTAAAAGCTTAGGGGAAAAATGGTAATAAACAGTTTGCACTAAAACAGTTTTGGACAGCAGTAGTAGACTAACTTTGAAAAATCACCATAAATTGTAGAAATCGAATTAGAAGATGAAAAAAATATTAAATTAAATCTTATTGAGTCTAGTTTTTCATAGAAGAAACAGTGTAAGCAATGGATTTTTAAATCATGAGATATAATGAATTTTGTGAGACAAGGTCAGAATGAATTTGGCTTCCCCTGTTCTGATTTTGAAAAAAAATAAAAATTGAATAAAAATAATTATAGGCTTAAATTTGTATTTTTAGAATCCTAAATGAGCCTATTTCCAAGAGAAACAAACAGAAACATCATCCGAATTCTGTATGAAGAGATAATTAATTTTTAGTGAAGAAGGATCAAAACTGTCAGACAGCAGAACAGTGGTGACTTAAAAGAATAAACTGTACTTATTGGATAAACCAAAAATTCTACAAATTTTATGGTTATAAGATATGTGAGTCTAATTTCAGGGAAAATTAGTGGATCCTAATTTGGAGTTCTGTAGCTCAAGATAAAAATAATTTAGTGACTATGACTTAAGTAGACAGCTTTGAATGAACTATAAATAATAATAGAATTATAGAGAATGCTACATGTGAACATGAAATGTATTGAATTGATGGTTGAATTTATTCATTTAGATCCAGAAAAATCAAATAAGAAGCCAGATCGAGGGAAGGAAAAAGTCCTGGATTAGTAGATTTTATATACGAACTAGTACCGAGGTAAGTTCGTGTAACTTGAATTATATTCTTAAATGCTTGAATTGTATGTTATTGATGTGAATATAATTTGAATGTTCATGGTATGAAGATTGATGAAACATTGATATATTTGATAAAAAGGGGAAGAAATCCCGATTGAATGAAAGGAAACTTCGATGGATCACTGAAAAGGAATTGACAGTAAAAAAGATCTAGCCCGGATAGGTGATCCTATCCTAATATAGCTCTCCCGAAGAATATGTGTAAAATGGATTTAGTGTAACATCCTGAAAAGGGCCTATGCATTTTCGGTTTAATTGTACGAAATGACATGTCTTACGTGTTATGAATAAATTTTGAACATTTTTGGAAACTTGAAAATGCATGGAAATGATTTAGAAATGAACATTTTTGGAAACCTAGAAATGTCTGGAAATGTTAGGGTTAAAAGAGGAAAGTGAACATTTTTGGAAACTAAGGAAATGTAAGGAAATGATTTAGAAATGATTCAAAAGAGGAAAGTGAACATTTCTGGAAACTTGGAAATGTAAGGAAATGTCAAGTTTAAAGAGCCAAACGAAAATTTTTGGAAACTTAGAAATGACTGAGAAATGTCGAGATTTAAAGTTTAAAAGAGGAAATTAAGGCAAGGGGGCCTTAAGAGAAAAAGGTATGTGAAATTTGACACACAAAAAGGCTTGGAAAAGTGGCCTGAAGATGTCACTTAGGGCATATGGAAATGGCGCCACATGCAAGGTGCTGGGCCTGAGTTCGAGTCACAAGGGAAGCAAGTAAAAGAAGTTTTATTTTTGCTTCCGGCTTGCAGGTGGACGGCACAAGCTTTCTAGAAAGGAAGAGTTTTATTCTCTTTAAATTTCGACTAATAAGAGAATAAATAGTAGATTTATTTTAAATTATTTTCAAGAGATAATTGTGGATTAATTCCTTTTATTTTTAATGGATAAAAGAAGAGATAATAGAAGGATTATTATTATTATTAAGGAGATAAAGTTATCAAATTAAGAAGAGTGGTGGCCAAGTAAAGGATTCTGAGTAGTAAATTCGGCTATAAAAGGAAAAAAATAGGGCTACTCATCAATTTTTCTTCCTCCCCTTCTCTCTCTGCCGAATTTCTTAGTGCTCTCCTCTCTTCTCTTCTCTTTTTATTTTGTCAAGCCGAAATCTGCTTCTTCTTTATCCACCATTGCCGATTCTTTAAGCCTCAAGAATCAAAAGTGTTGATACACCTCTAGGCCATAGTCGTCTAGTCTTCAAGACTCCATAGCCGAATCTTTAAGGAGCTCCAAGCATAGGTACTGTCGATTTCTCCAAGTAAAGGTAAGATCTAGACTCGGTTTCCATTCTTTTCTTTTTAAGCCAGTCAAAATTTAGGGACTAATCCCTCATATTGTATTTTGGCCGAAACTATGGAAGGGAATTTTGGGATTTAGTGGTGGCCAACTACAAAAGGAGATCAGTCGGGATTTTCAAAGATCTAAGGTGAGGCAATCGATCTAAGGCTATTTCTTATGATTAAATGATTGGAAATTAGATCTAATATATATAAGTCTATAGGGATTTCGACAGAGGTATAAAAGGATTCCGGGATTTGAGAATTTCAAGGTAAGTCCCTATATACATTCGGCCAAAGGCCATGTTTTAAGTTTTAATGTTAGATTAAATCTAACATATGGTTAAAGGAATTTTGACAATTCCTAGGGAAACAAGGATCAATTTCGGGATTTGTTGGTGTCTAAATCGGCAGCAAAGTAAGTTTTAAGAATACTAATCCTACTAGGATTTGGATTTGTGGCCGAATGGCTTTTTATTAAAGTAGTAAGTGATTAATCAAATGTAGGGATTAAGGATCTAAGCATTAGATCAAGCTTTTTGGGATCTCAAGGAATTTGCTAAGCGAATCAGGTGTGTACCTCACACTAACTTTTAATAAGGTTTATGGTAATATGTAATATATGCATGTTTATAAGAATGAGAATATGGCTAAGATACTGTTACGGTACAAAGTACTCAGGTACATTTCCTACTTCTACTAGGATTACGAAATATGTTATGTTTAACATGTGAAAAGGGACATGAATGTGAATTTAAGTATGATATGCATAATATGAATATTATGGGGCATTCGGGTTATATGAAAAAGGGGAAGTGAATGTGGTGACTTCGGTCTCACTATCTGAATGTGGTGACTTCGGTCACATTATCTGAATACGGTAACTTCGGTTACATTATCTGAATGTGGTGTCTCATGACACAATTATCCGTGGCTATGCCACAAATTTTATATGGGCGATGAGCACGCCGATCGCCGCTTTCCTTCGCCGTGTGTAGCGGATGGAGGGTTGACTTAGTAGTCCCACTGTGTGCGGTTGGTACGGGGATGTGTAGCGGATGGCATCTAGGTTTGGGTTCGGGTTGCATCATTATTTTATCTGTTATATGTATTGATATGTGACATGATAATGAATGCCTGATCTATTAAATTTTAGTGTTGGTTACACATTGAGTCTGTTGACTCATCCCATTGTGGGAACATGTTTCAGGTGACGAACAGTGATGGACCGGGTCGGTAAGAGCTTAGTGGTGGCCATGCGAAGTTCAGATTTTCCTTATTTTTGGACTCTTATTATTTTAAGTATTCTAAAATTTTATTTTGGGTTTTTATTCGATGTAATAAGGCCACAACTGAACTAAGTTATTTTCTGTTTTATTCACTTTGTTTCGACATTTTTAATTATTAAAGATTAAGTCAATTTGAATTAAAATAAACTTTCAATATTTGTCATTTGAAACAAATGGGCTTTCAAAATAAAACAAACTTGTTTTCAACTCAAGCCCAACTCAATTCGAACTTTCTTGCAAAATCACTTAAAATTTTTCAAAGTGCCAACGAATTTGAACTAGTTTTCTTCGAGGAACATACCAGATCCGGTCAGGACTCGTGGGCCGGGTGTGGGGTGTTTCAGTTTGGTATCAGAGCCAGGTTTAAACTCTCGGCCTTGGGTTTAAGGCCCAAAACATTTTCCAAATGAGCCCAAATGAGTTTTATGAAAAGTATTTCTAAAGTTAAGCAGGTTTTCTGGCATGGCACCTAAGTCTCCGACCCACAGTCCACCAGGTAAGTACCCCTAACCATCTGTGTGATTATGTGAATTATAGAAGGGTAGAAAAGGAATGGAACGTAGATTAGCATGATAAGTACTTGAACCCTAGGATTAGTTTTCCCCAACACTTACATAAGACTTAAGTGCCTAACTAAACAAACCTATGACTAGTCGCCAAGTTACGGTGTGGTAACCCTTGTGCGCATGTCTAGGATTGGATCCGGAAAAGCCTGGTACTTAAGCAGTCCTAGTGACTCACCTCCTCTTCGCTGGAATCCTACCTGGTGCGTAGCTTCGGTTCAACCTAACCAAGAGGACTCGGTCATAGGCTAAACACAATAACTAAAACCCGAAAGGGAACTAGCCGTGTTTTTATAAAAACCCTAGTTTTAAAACTCTTAAAATTACCCTTTTAATTTGTGAAAACTATTTTTACAAAAAAAATTTCCAAAAAATTTTCGATTTATGAAATTACAAAAATACCCCTAGTGGTAACATTACAAAAAATGCCCTTGGTTTATAAAATGTCCAAGCTACCCATAGTTTAATCAGAATTTCCTTACTTTATAAATGTTCAAAAACCCCAATTTGCAAAATATCAAAATACCTTGATTTTGGAAAAATACGAAATTGCCCCTAACTTACAAAATTACCAAAATGACCCTAACTTCCAAAATTTTTGCAATATCACCAAAATAGAAAGCAAATTCACAAAAAGAACCCTCAAAGTTTTGCAAATTTTGAAATACGCCTGAATTATTAAATTTACTCCGGTTTGTGAAAAATTACCGAAATACCCTTGGAATTTCAAAATTACCGAAAGGCCCTGGGATTTCAAAATTCCAAAATACTTTATGACAGAATCATCAAGGAACTTTTTCTTTTGAAAAATTATGAAAATACCCCTGTAGGACAAAATTACGAAAATACCCCTGAGTAGTGGAGAAACAACAACAATGAAAACTATAACATTTCTCTGAATGAACGAAAGTTCATAATTGGTTGCTGAATGTGAACATGACTTTCTGAATAGTGAACTTGAGCTGAGAACTTTGTTTGATCGAAAGAACCACTTTTAAACATCTCTTTTCATAAAACTGTTCGCGGTTAATCAGTGAAACAAAAGTACTAATGTATAAAACTCTTAAATCAGATTAAATCGCGATGTTAGAAAATGAGTTCTAGGGGACGTGGTCATAGTGGACGGGATAAGAGGAGTCTTGGACCGTCAGAATCGTCTAAGAGTCTTCAGAAAAGACCGAAGGTTGAGAATTCTGCTCGTGTTTTTAAGCCAACTACTAAAAATCCGAACCGTCCGTGTGCTCAGTGTGGAAGGTATCATGTTGGCGAGTGTTAGAACCGAGATAGGGAATGTTTTAGATGTAAGTCTAATGCTCATTTGGTTAAGAATTGCCCTCAGGCAACGAAGGTTTGTGGTTTAAACCATGGAGGAAATGGTCATGGAACACCCGGTAGAGGTGCGGAAGGTTCAAATGTGAGACAACCAAGGATATGATAGCGGTTAAGTTCCTTGTTTTTGGAGTACTATTTATTGTTTTAGAGATAGTTCATTCTTGTGTTACAAGTGAACTGTTTGAAACTTTGGATGTGAACTTAGAGACTGTGCCTAGAAGGTAAGATAGTTCTTTAAGATCAGAGTGCGCAACAATAGCGTAGTGGGGTGAGTTAGACCGTACGATTGTTCGTTAGTAAGTAATTTCGAGGACGAAATTATTTTAAGGGGGGTAGAACTGTAACATCCTGAAAAGGGCCTATGCATTTTAGGTTTAATTGTATGAAATGACATGTCTTACGTGTTATGAATAAATTTTGAACATTTTTGGAAACTTGAAAATGCATGGAAATGATTTAGAAATGAACATTTTTGGAAACCTGGAAATGTCTAGAAATGTTAGAGTTAAAAGAGGAAAGTGAACATTTTTGGAAACTAAGGAAATGTAAGGAAATGATTTAGAAATGATTCAAAAGAGGAAAGTGAACATTTCTGGAAACTTGGAAATGTAAGGAAATGTCAAGTTTAAAGAGCCAAACGAAAATTTTTGGAAACTTAGAAATGACTTAGAAATGACTTAGAAATGTCGAGTTTTAAAGTTTAAAAGAGGAAATTAAGGCAACGGGGCCTTAAGAGAAAAAGGTATGTGAAATTTGACACACAAAAAGGCTTGGAAAAGTGGCCTGAAGATGTCACTTAGGGCATATGGAAATGGCGCCACATGCAAGGTGCTGGGCCTGAGTTCGAGTCACAAGGGAAGCAAGTAAAAGAAGTTTTATTTTTGCTTCCAGAAGCCAGAGGTGGACGGCACAAGCTTTCTAGAAAGGAAGAGTTTTATTCTCTTTAAATTTCGGCTAATAAGAGAATAAATAGTAGATTTATTTTAAATTATTTTCAAGAGATAATTGTGGATTAATTCCTTTTATTTTTAATGGATAAAAGAAGAGATAATAGAAGGATTATTATTATTATTAAGGAGATAAAGTTATCAAATTAAGAAGAGTGGTGGCCAAGTAAGGGATTCTGAGTAGTAAATTCGGCTATAAAAGGAAAAAATAGGGCTACTCATCAATTTTTCTTCCTCCCTTCTCTCTCTCTGCCGAATTTCTTAGTGCTCTCCTCTCTTCTCTTCTCTTTTTATTTTGTCAAGCCGAAATCTGCTTCTTCTTTATCCACCATTGCCGATTCTTTAAGCCTCAAGAATCAAAAGTGTTGATACACCTCTAGGCCATAGTCGTCTAGTCTTCAAGACTCCATAGCCGAATCTTTAAGGAGCTCCAAGCATAGGTGCTGTCGATTTCTCCAAGTAAAGGTAAGATCTAGACTCGGTTTCCATTCTTTTCTTTTTAAGCCAGTCAAAATTTAGGGACTAATCCCTCATATTGTATTTTGGCCGAAACTATGGAAGGGAATTTTGGGATTTAGTGGTGGTCAACTACAAAAGGAGATCAGTCGGGATTTTCAAAGATCTAAGGTGAGGCAATCGATCTAAGGCTATTTCTCATGATTAAATGATTGAAAATTAGATCTAATATATATAAGTCTATAGGGATTTCGACAGAGGTATAAAAGGATTCCGGGATTTGAGAATTTCAAGGTAAGTCCCTATATACATTCGGCCAAAGGCCATGTTTTATGTTTTAATGTTAGATTAAATCTAACATATGGTTAAAGGAATTTTGACAATTCCTAGGGAAATAAGGATCAATTTCGGGATTTGTTGGTGTCCAAATCAGCAGCAAGGTAAGTTTTAAGAATACTAATCCTACTAGGATTTGGATTTGTGGCCGAATGGCTTTTTATTAAAGTAGTAAGTGATTAATCAAATGTAGGGATTAAGGATCTAAGCATTAGATCAAGCTTTTCGGGATCTCAAGGAATTTGCTAAGCGAATCAGGTGTGTACCCCACACTAACTTTTAATAAGGTTTATGGTAATATGTAATATATGCATGTTTATAAGAATGAGAATATGGCTAAGATACTGTTATGGTACAAAGTACTCAGGTACGTTTCCTACTTCTACTAGGATTACGAAATATGTTATGTTTAACATGTGAAAAGGGACATGAATGTGAATTTAAGTATGATATGCATAATATGAATATTATAGGGCATTCGGGTTATATGAAAAAGGGGAAGTGAATGTGGTGACTTCGGTCTCACTATCTGAATGTGGTGACTTTGATCACATTATCTGAATACGGTAACTTCGGTTACATTATCTGAATGTGGTAACTTCGGTTACATTATCTAAATGTGGTGTCTCATGACACAATTATCTGGTGGCTATGCCACAAATTTTATATGGGCGATGAGCACGTCGACTGCAGCGACTGCCTTCGATGGTGTGTAGCGGATGGAGGGTTGACTTAGTAGTCCCCACGGTGTGCAGGTTGGTACAGGGATGTGTAGCGGATGGCATCTAGGTTTGGGTTCGGGTTGCATCATTATTTTTATCTGTTATATGTATTGATATGTGACATGATAATGAATGCCTGATCTATTAAATTTTAGTGTTGGTTACACATTGAGTCTGTTGACTTACCCCGTTGTGGGAACATGTTTCAGGTGATGAACAGTGATGGACCGGGTCAGCAAGAGCTTAGTGGTGGCCATGCGAAGTTCAGATTTTCCTTATTTTTGGACTCTTGTTATTTTAAGTATTCTAAAATTTTATTTTGGGTTTTTATTCGATGTAATAAGGCCACAACTGAACTAAGTTATTTTCTGTTTTATTCGCTTTGTTTCGACATTTTTAATTATTAAAGATTAAGTCAATTTGAATTAAAATAAACTTTTAATATTTGTCACTTGAAACAAATGGGCTTTCAAAATAAAACAAACTTGTTTTCAACTCAAGCCCAACCCAATTCGTACTTTCTTCCAAAATCACTTAAATTTTTTCAAAGTGCCAATGAATTTGAACTAGTTTTCTTCGAGGAACATACCAGATCCGGTCAGGACTCGTGGGCCGGGTGTGGGGTGTTTCATTTAGCCTAGACGGGTAATCCAAATTAGCGTCTGAATTTAGCCTGGACTGGTAATTCAGATCCAAGCTCATTAGAGTAATTGTCGTTGCAGGGGATTTAGCCTGGACTTGTAATCCCGACAATACTCTATGAGTTTATATTAAAGGGGATTTAGTCTGGACTGGTAATCCCGCTGTAAAGATGAGGTTCGCGGGAGTGTGCTCTCTGAAATGGAAATGTGTGTACATGAATATGAATTGATGGACCCGGATTTGTACACAAAAGTGTACATCTGAAAATCCATCAAAATTCTGAGTAATTCAACTAGATAAATATGGAAAAATAACAAGGAAATAGAATTCATGGTATTGATGAGCTCATCAATCATGGTATATATATATTATTGATACATGGAAATTATTGGACTAACTTGAATGTTGAGTTTGTGTATGTTAGGGTAATAGTGCATTAAATGGATATATGAATGTTTATTACATTGTATTGAAAATATTAGGTAAGTATAATTCTTGTTACATGGGCTTACTAAGCACAAAGTGCTTACCCTGTTTCCATTTCCCCTGTTTTGTAGTGTTAAGAGCTCGAAGGTCGGATTCAGTCAGAGACACATCACACTATCAACCCGAATATTTCGGTATATAAAGAAACTTTATTTTTGAAATCAATGGCATGTATAAGCTAATAAAGTAAATGTTAATATGAAATGAATGTAAGGTCAGCCATTGGTACGGCTAACAAATCTTGGTTTTGGTATATGTTGAGGTTATCTTATAAATATGCATGAATCTATTTTGAAAATATGTTGAATTGGATTGGTTGATGTGGATTGGTCTCGGTTTAAAATTTGCAGGGAAGGCTAGATATCTATAAAAGGGCTATATTGGGTAAAAAAATTCGTAAACTCCGGTAATGCCTCGTACTCTATTCAGACAACGAATACGGGTAGGGGGTGTTGCATCTACTACATATTTTTCAACTTTTACAAATAGGCCTTTTTAGCCATTTTCATCAAAAATCACTTAGTAAAAGTTGTTTATCCCACATCAAATTTGTATAATCTACCATTAAAAATCAAAATACACTCACGTCTAACATGGGTCAAACCCTCGACCTTGATCATATCTTAAATTAGTGGTAGAAATAGATAGATCGAGTTACAACGACTTTAAAAATGTAAAGAACATTAAAAACGGGGCAAGAACGGACTTACAATCGAGCTTGAATGATGAAAAATCCCTAGCTATGTCTTCCTTAGTGAATTTCGGCCATGGGAGAAGAAGATGGACAAGATTTTGCCTTTATTTTGCTTATTAATTCATTTAATTATCAAATGACCAAAATGCCCTTTCTTAATAACACCCAAATTTCACCTAAATCATGTCCATTTTTGTCCACCAACTTAACCAATGGTCTAATTACCATCTAAAGACCTCCAATTTAAAATCTCATAGCAATTGGACACTTTTAACATATAGAATTTAAGTTTTGCCCTTTTTTGCAATTTAGTCCCTTGAACTAAATAGAGTGCCACACGTAAAAATTTTCGAACGAAATTTTCATGAAATAGTTTCATAAAATTGTAGACCATAAAAAAATATAATAAAAATGAATTTTACTCGTCGGATTTGTGGTCCCAAAACCACTACTCTAACTAGGCCTAAAATCGGGCTATTACAAGGTTGGACTAATACCGGTGCTTCCATCAGTAAGGCTTTCAATCTATCAAAACTCAGTTCACATTTGTCAGTCAACTCGAATTTCACATCTTTTTGCAGCAATCGGGTCATCGGAGAAGCTATCATTGAAAACCCCTTAACAAACCTCCGATAATATCCAGCTAGTCCTAGAAAACTTCTTACTTTTGAAACATTCCTCAGTGGCTTCTGTAATAGCCCAATTTCAGTGAAATCAGAACAGTGGTTTCTGGACCACAAATTCGAGCCGAAAATAAAATTTATTTTTATTTTATTATATGGTCCGTATTATGATAAATATGATATGTGAAAATTCTGGAACGAAAATTTTATCAATTGAGTGCTTAATTACGAGAAGGACTAAACCACATAAAATGAAAAAGTTAAATTCTAGTAGCTAGAAGGATCAAATAGCTATGGAATTCAAAATTAATGTCCTTATATATTAATTAGACTATTAAGAAAAGTATGTAGATTTTTCTTGGTCACTCATCCATGTAAATATAGAAAAAGTGTAAGGACTACATTGGAAAGTGGAAGTTTTAATTAATTAAAAGATGATAAAATAGATATCATCTTATTTTCTCATATTCTTCCCTAAAATAAACATGGAAACCCTAAGAGAGAGAGAAGAGACTTTCATGGCCAAATTGGGTAAGTTTCCTCGTCCCGTTTTTAGTAATTTTGATATTTTTGGAATCGGGATAACTTAATCTCTCTATTTGGGGGGATTAATTTGAAAAGTTATGAAGGTATGAAAAATGGTTCATGGATTTATATGCTGGAAATTAGAAATTTATGGTAGAAAATGAAAGATTATTGATAGATAAACAAATTTTACAAAGTGATTTTTGATGAAAACATGATTTAGGGACTAAAATGAAAAGTTGTAAAATTTGATGAAAAATTCTAAAATTTTATGAATACATGTGCTGTAAAATTTGTAATGGGGCTTTGGTTAGGCCTGGAATAGGGAGTATTTTGCACAAGTTTCATTTTCCAAGCCTAGGGACGAAAATGATATTTATGGAAAATTTTAGGGGTAAAATAGTAATTTTGCCTAGGATGAAAATTTAGTCCACACGAATGAAAAGTATGATAAATTGATGTTAAATTTACTTGTATAGATTCGGATAGACCAAATTCGTAGCTAGAACGAGGAAAGAGGAAAATGTCAGATTAGTAGATTTTTGTACACGAACCTTTGTCGAGGTAAGTTCGTGTGACTAAATTATGTTTATTTACATGTTATTTTGATTGTAATTATGTAAATTGTATAAATTTCATATATATATATATATGGAAGGATTACAGATCCGATCAAGCCAGATAAATAAAAATGTTCTAATTAATTGGTAATGCCCGATTGATGTTAAAAGGGTAAACGATGGAAATGTTGCTTTCATGCTCGGAATGGATGTGGAATATTATCACATGAATTATGTGGTGTTAAAGATGTATGAAATGATCACATACTAGAAAATGCTTGGAATGTTGAATCCCATTTGAATAAATGAAAATCAATGGATAAATGTAATTGTTGAAATGAATGAGGTCCTGCATTTGTTGCAGAATGGATTATGCTCGAACGAGCAATCCTAATGACTTCATTACAGAAAGGATTTAGCCCAGACAGGTAATCCTGATATAAGTCCTCTGAAGCATACGTTATGGATTGGATTTAGCCCGGACGGGTAATCTAGAATGGACTCTAAAGGGAATTCTTTGTCATATAAAGGATTTAGCTTGGACTGGTAATTCGACAAAGCCCTTAGAGTATATGTTACACTTTGAATTTAGCCTGGACTGGTAATTCTGCTGTATGATATGTGGCTCGAGAGTGTACCTAAAAGGTACTACTGAATATGAATTGACGGACTATGGAAATTGTACACCTCAAGTGTACTACCTGTGTATCTATAGATATTACGAATAAATTCAACGAGTAAACCTCTAACAAGAGCAAAGATGAATTGAAAACAAATTGACATGGAATGATACATATGATATGGAAATATGACATGAAAAGAATATTACATGAAATACAAGAAGATGATATTTGTATATGGAAATTAAATGATGAGAATGTTCATCCTTGATCATAGACCCGTACACCTTAAATGTACTACTACTTGTGCGACCTTAATACTCGAATAAAATGAGTAAAGTCCTGCCATGAAATGATCTAAACTTGAAAAGAATTACTATGAAGCTATACTTGCATTAATAAGAGATGTCTATACATGTTAAATGAATACATGTTGAGGAAAGCATATGTGCATGGGAATTTGATTGTTGTTGAGCTCATACATGTCTTGATGTTACTATGTAACTGACCTGAATTAATCAATAAATGTTATGAATGTTCCAGTAACGCTTTAAAACCCTGTTCCAGCGACGGATATGGATTAAGGGTGTTACAGCTTCCAACTTACAATTGTTGAAATTTTATTCAGGTCCACCCGTATACCTTCTGCAGATGCAACATGTCCAAGGAAACTAACTTCCTTTAACCAGAATTCACATTTACTGAGCTTGGCATACAATTGCTTCTCACGCAGAGTTTGCAATACAGTTCTCAAATGTTCAACATGCTCATTTTCATCCCGGGAATAAACCAAATCAATAAAAACAACCACGAACGTGTCTAGGTATGGTCTAAAAATTCGGTTCATTAAATCCAAAAATACTGCCGGGACATTAGTCAATCCGAAGGGCTTCACCAAAAACTCATAGGGTCCATATCTAGTTCTGAAAGCTGTCTTCCGCACATCCGAATCTTTTACCCGTAGTTGATAGTAACCAGATCATAGGTCAATTTTTGAAAATACAGTGGCACCTTTTAATTGATCAAACAAGTCATATATACGAGGCAACGGATACTTATTCTTTGTTGTGACTTTATTAAGCTGTCTGTACTCAATGCGTAAACTCAATGATCCATCTTTCTTCTTTAAAAACAATACTGATGCACCCCGTGGTGAAAAGCTGGGTAGGGCAAATTCTCTATCAATCAACTCTTGCAATTGTACCTTCAGTTCTTTCAATTCAGTAAGAGCCATTCTATATGGTGCTATAGATATCGACGTTGTCCCTGGTACAAGGTCTATGGAAATTTCCACCTCTCTGGCTGGAGGTAAACCAGGTAGTTCTTTTGGAAATACCTCAGAAAACTCACAAATGACAGGCACAGACTGGATTTTCAACTCTGATACTTTAGTATCCAGTACAATAGCAAGATAAGTCTCATACCGCTTTTTAATATATCTCTGTGCCGATATTGGTGAATCACATTAGACAACCCATCCAGTTTATTAGACTCAACCCGAAGTAACTCACCATTCTGACACTTCAATACAATGTATTTATGCTTACAGTTTACCACTGCATCATGTTGGGTTAACCAATCCATTCCCAATATTACATCAAATTCATCAAAGGGTAACAACATCAAATTAGCTGGAAAACAATGACCCTCTATCAACGGACAATTCTTATAAATTTTATCCACCATAACATTCTGACCCAAGGGGTTTGAAACTTTTACTACCAATTCGGTGAATTTAACAATCATATTTTTATCTGACACAAATTTTGTGCATATATATGAATGTGTGGAACTAGGATCAATCAAAGCAATAATATTAGTATCAAGTAGAGAGAATGTACCAGTGATAACATCTGGTGCTGAGGCATCTACTCTTGCACGTATCGCATATGTTCTTGCCGGAGTCTGAGCCTCGGATTTAGCTATTGAATCTTTTGCAGCACTACAACTGCTATTGACATTTCCAAAATATCGTGGTGGTCTATCCCACGAGACAGGATTACTAGACTTCAGGGTCTGTTCAATGTCTTTCTCAATCTTTTCCGGGCAATCTTTAAGAAAATGGTCGAGAGATCTACACTTAAAGCAAGCCTCACTTCTCATTTGGCACTCTCCGAAATGTAATTTATTACAGACATTGCATAGTGGTTTGGGGTTTGGGGTTTCCAACACTCCCAACACTGGTTCTTAGGGGAGACGAAGACCACGAGTTGGTGCTTTTAGAACTTCGTTCCTTTCCCGAATACTCCCTTGATGTAGCAAAACATTCATGATAATTCTTTGATTTCTTCGAAGTAGATGATTGCGTCTTGCTAAAAATTCTTTTACTCGGAACCCGAGCTTCCCTTTCTTCTTGCTTCTTTTCATTGCTTAATTCCTCATCCTCATGTGCCCTTTCAACCAACACTGCGAATTCTCTTAATTCCAAAATTCCAATCAACAGGTTGACATCTTCATTAAGCCTTTCTTCAAATCGTTTGCACATATCTGTTCAGTCTGAACCTATTCACTAGCATACTTGCTCAATCTAACAAATTCTCGTTCATACTCGAACACTGTCATATTTCCCTGTTTGAGCTCTAAAAACTCCTTTTTTTGGTCCAGAAATCTCTGACTAATATATTTCTTTTTGAACTCTATTTGGAAAAATTCCCATGTAGCATTTTCCCTTGGTACAACAGAAGATATGGTTTTCCACCAATGATAGGTTGTGTCTTTCAACAAAGATACCGCACATTTCAGACATTCGGTTGGTGTGCAAGATAGCTAATCTAGAACCCGAATAGTATTTTCCAACCAAAACTCTGTAGCCCTAAATTTTTCAGCCCTATATTTTCTGATTTTATCTACTAGAGCCTTATCAATTCTAACAAGTCTAGTACCCTATGGCGTTTCACCATGTTGTGAAGCAGGTGGAGTAGGTCGTTGAACAACGGGATTTGTTCTCATATATTCGCTAAACGACTCATCCATTATTTCGAAGAAGGCTGCTTTTGCCTCTTCATGGCCCTCAGACATGGGCCTCCTACTACTACTGGTTGCGGCTCATTGCATAGAAGCTTGAGTTGTACTCTTAGCATCCTCAGACTCATCTCTCACTTGGTTGGAAGACATTATTATATGAAAATACATTTAAGAGTGGTCAGGAGATATCACACTATCATGATTTATATAATGGCATGTATAGCTAGACTCGTACTCGGTACGTTAGTCTGAGAATCGACTAAACCGTAGCTCTAATACCACTAAATGTAACACCCCTAACCCGTATCTATCGCCAAAATAGGGTTACAGTGTATTACTAGGACTTATAGACAATTACAAATAAATCGAGTTGAAAATACTATTGATATGCAACATCTATCATATTGTCCCTTAAATGGACCCTCGAACGGTAGAATCGATTCGGGACCAAATTGGGATTCCATAAAATTTTTCGCCAAATTCTAAAATTTTCCTTATATACAATGTCCACACACCCGTGTGGTATAGGGACACGCCCGTGTGGTTAGGCCGTGTAGTCACACATGCCCGTGTCCCTAACCCATGTAACTCTCTAACTTATAAGGCATAAAGTAATTAAAGTCACACGCCCGTGTGCTAGGCCGTGTGGCAAATTTTATTTTCAAAATTTAGGTGCAATTTTCACACGGTAGTGTAACACGCCAGTGTTCAAGGCCGTCTCAGCCACATGGCTGAGATACACGCTCGTGTCTCTGCCCGTGTACCTAATTCTGAGCATTTTGTTTCTCATTTTTAAGATGTAGGGGACACACAGCCAGGCCACACGCCTACGAGGTAGGACGTGTATCATACATGGCCTAGACGCATTCCCGTGTGTCTACCCATGTGGACAAAATAAAGTCATTTTCTAGCCTCATTTGTCACCCAAAACTTACCCCTTTCCTGCACCAAAACTCACTAACATATATCCACCAATCCAAACATTAAAACCAAGCCAATTCTAGTACCTAGCATGGTATATTATCACATACAATTCATATTTATAATTTTATTATAAGGAACATACACCTTAAGCATAATCCAATCAACCAACTTAGCACATAGGAATTTAATCATAGATTAACTTTATAAACATACTAAGTAAAACATCACTAGCCATTCCAATTGCTAGATTACAAAACCTCACTTACAAGCCATCATTGGCCCACTAAGCTTATACATGCCATTATATCAAAATGAGAATTTTATTTGTACCAAAATGAGATAGTGGATAGTGTGATTGATGCTCCGACTGACCTCCAACCTTCGCGAGCTTACGAGCACTATAAAATAAAGAAAATTAAACGGGGTAAGCATTTTCATGCTTAATAAGTTTGTATATAACGGGAATTAAACTTACTGGTTATATTTATCCATACAAGCATACATACCATACCATCCAAAATTTTGGGTAAATTTACCTAAACGTATACACTTAACCAAACAAGTTAGTCACATAACATCATATGAATAATCAAGTAACATAAATGAGCTCATCGCATTATAAACTTCTATTTAGTTTCACCTTTCCGTATTTCATGAATCTTTCCCGTTGAACTATTGAAATTTTGATGGACATTCGAGTAGTATACCCAAATTATACCTATCAACTATCCGTCAATTCATGTTCAAAAGTACCCATTTAGCACATGATCATATAGCACACTCTCAAGCCACATATTTTATAACAGGATTACCCATCCAGGCTAAATCCTTTCTATAGAATATGCTCTAAAGAGCTTGATTTGGATTACCCATCCGGGCTAAATCCAATCTATAACATAAGCTTGAGAGGGCCTATTTCAGGATTACCCGTCCGAGCTAAATCCTATCTGCAACATATGCGGTATTTTACTCTTTTTAAGAAATCACCTTATTCCATTGAATTTCAACATTCAACCAGGACATAGCATTTCATCATTATTTTTCAATTTGTGGTCATTTCATAATGTATATCTTCACATACATATCAACACAAACATGCAATTCAATTCAAGCACATTAACATACATATTAAGGTTACACGAACTTACCTTGACAATTGTTCATATTTGAATTTTAACTAATCCGAAACCTTTTATTTCCCTCGATCTAATTCGGTAGTTGGTCTTTCCGGGTCTATATAAACAAATTTAACTATCAATTTATCACATTTCATATACATTTGCATTCAATTACATCCTACGTAAAATTACCATTTACCCCTATGCTTTTTAAAAATTCCAATTTTGTCCCTAGGCTCGGAAAATGAAATTCATGGAATTTAACCCTATTTTCAAGCCTAGGCAAAGTTTATGTACAACTTTTACAGCACCTACATTTCATAAATTTCAACATTTTCCATGGATTTTACCCATTTTTCATTTTAGTCCCTAAATCGAGTTTTCATCAAAAATTGCTTTGTAAAAGTTGTTTATCTACCAACAACCTTTCATTTTCTACCATAAATTTCAAATTTCCAGCATATTCATCCATGGTAAAGTTTCTACACTTTGTTATCTTTTCAAATAAATCCCTCAAATAGATAGATTAGACTATTCCAATTCTAAAAATATAAAAATCATTAAAATTGGGACTTGATTTCATACCTTATTAAGCTTGAAAAGTTGTCTTCCTCTCTCCTAGGGTTTCCATAGAAATTTTGAGGAAGATGATATGAAAATAGATGATTTTTTTCTTTTTAATTAATTATCATCCATTAATTTTATTGATTTCCAATTTAGTCGCTACCCTTTTCTAATTTTTCCATGGATGAGTCATTAAAATATCTATTAAATTTTTCCCAATGGTCTAATTACCATATAAGGACCTTAATTTTTTAATTCTATAGCTATTTGATACTTATAAGTACTAGAAGGCAACTTTTGCATTTTATGCAATCTAGTCCTTTCCCTAATTAAACATGCAATCGGTAAAATTTCCGTATCAAAATTTTTATATAACCTTCCTATAATAATGCAAATCATAAAATAATATTAAAATAAATTTTATTTTTGGCTCGAATTTGTGGTCTTGAAACCACTACTCCGATCTCACCGAAATTGGGCTGTTACACCTTTAATTTAATTGGATTAGGATCTAAATTAAGCATACACCTTCCAATTCTTGTGTCCGTTAATTGGCATCTGATTAGGACTGACAAACTAATTCTAATGCATCCAAACATATTTTAATGCATGAATAACATGAATGATTTTAATTGGAAGCATGAACGACTCAGGCACAAAACACCAAAAACATGAGTCGAATGAATTTAAATCAAATCATTACAATTATTCTAGCTAAAACAATTTTAAGTCATCATCATTAAGGGAAAAACATTGAAACAATTTGCAAACATGTTTGAATAACCAAGAACGAATTAAAGAATAAGGAAGAAGAAACTCATAATGAATTCAGTGATTCCCATATACTGATCGAGATGGCTTCCTCCAATTCTCGTGGTTGCTCCTTTGCAAATTCTCCTCAAGGTGGTAAACCAAGAGAGGTTTTCTCAAGGAAAATTTTAGGTAAAGAAATGGAGAGCTTAGGGAGAAAAAAAAAGATGAGAGAATGTGATAGATGTGATGGATGAAGGATTATTGGATGATATGCTTGAAATGGTAGATGAGGAGGGTATTTATACTAGAGGAATGGCTTGGGAGTTTGCTAAAAATAACATGGAGATCTGTAACACCCCAAACCCGGCCCATGCGATATGACCGGATCTGACATGTCACATAAAGAAAACGAATAAAGAGTTTGTGATTCTTACTAATAGTAGGTGTTATTAGGTTGTAGTTAAGAAAATAAGTTTGGTTATAAATATTTAATAAAATACTACTAATTTCGAGAGGTTGGTTGGTGAATCGAAAATCGAACTAGTGAACTTTAAAACCGTGACTTTTGAAAATGACGTTGATAATTTTGAAAGAGGATCCGAATTAAATTATTTGTATATATTTATTATGAAAACCATTTATTAATCAATGTTAGAAAATCATTATTTATGATTTTAGAAAACCCCATTTAAAATAATTCAAGAAAAATATTAAGTATGTCTAAACATAAAGCAAGATAAAACATATCCCAGAGGCCTTATTACAACTTTAAAAACCCAAAATAGTAAAAGCAATAAAGTAAACGAAAGAAGAAATTTAAAGTTCAAAAACACCATTTCTGAAGTATGGCCTCCACCGAGTCATCCATGGCCCAAGTCCTCATCACTGAGCATTACCTGAAAGGATTAAGAAAAAGGGGTGAGTTATAAGAACTCAGTGCATAATCCCCTTACCGTCATCCACTGGGCCTGAACCCGTATAGCGTTATCTTGGACCGAAGCCCAATTACATAACAATATTTAAATGAAGTAAAAGTATGCAACCCAACCCATCCATCCATCACACTCCCGACCAGCCAATCACACCTGTGAGGATCAAGTCAACCCACCCCGCCGCTCACACCAAGTTGCAGTCGAGCTGTTATAATATATTATTTTTGTGGTCAAGCCATCGAAATTACAATTAAGCACAATAATCAATAAATTGTGGCTATGCCACCAGGCTACACTGCTCTTCATACATTTTTCCCATCCCATGTAATATGTAAAAATGCAACATACATAATAAGATAAAATATCCACAAATATAAATAACACCCATTAATCTAGTGAATTGTTTCGGAATCGGCCCAATATAGCACTTTAGTAATTCGGCCCACTAAGGCATTCTAGCAATTCAGCCTATAGGGGCATTTTTGTAAATCGGCCCATAGGGGCATTTTCATAAATCGGCCCATAGGGGCACTTTTGTAAATAACACTTTAAAGGCATTTAAGCAATTCGGCCCGTTAAGGCATTTTGATAAAAACGGCCCATGGAGGGTATATTCATAATTCGGCCTATAAAGGCATTTTCGTAATTGAACAAATTTTATACCAATTTTAACAGATTTTAGAAATAATGATGTTTAAGCCAATTATTCGATTCATACTATATTACGGTTATTAGACATGTAAAACAAAAACGATCTATTCTTCCATCATAATAGTGAATCACGAATCTACGGGATTTCGGTATGAGATTACACACCTGATTACGGTAAGGACTAAACCTTCTTGATGTCGGCACCTAAATCACCATTACACTCAATTAACCAACAAACGTGATTTTATTAATCTAAATCAGACGATTTAAAATGCTTACCTTTAGTATCGTGAACAACCACGATTTGCCTATTCTCACCGGATGATGGTTCACAACCCGGTGGGAAATCCCGAACTACCGATACCGCCCTACGTTTGAACTTGGGAGTAGGAATCGCGAATCCACTCCCTTTTTGCTCTCCTATCAATTTTCTTTTCATAATGCTACCACTTGCCTCCATTGAAAAAGTCTCGGTTAGCAAATACTATGATGAGAGAACGTAATTGTTTAGGGATAGGGTTCGGCTTACCACTACTTTCGAAGAATCAACGAATAGAGAAAACGAGCGATTTAGTCCCTATAATAATCGAAGAATTAACTTAAGGCTAGAGATGAATCGGCAAGGATGTGATATATGGCCAACCCACTAGAATACTACAAAAAGAAGATTATCAAGATATGAGGGAGTAGAAGAGAGTGATATTTTGGTTTAGAAACAAAGTAGAACAACCAAATAGTGATGGACACACATTCGACTAGGAAGAAAAGAAAATGAAAGGAGTAGAAATGAAGCCCTTACCCGATTCAACCAAGGAGAAATGTCCAACACGCAAGAATGGAGAAGAGAGAAGATGTTAAAGATTCGGTTAATGAAGAGAAAAGGGCAAGGAAGATTCGGCCAATCAAAGTTGTCAACTAAGAAGAAGAAAAGAGAGGTTGAAGAAATGGTGAGAAAAAGAAAGAAAGATGGAAAAGTAGTGTTAGGGGGTTTCGGCTAACACCAAGGAGAAGATGACCAAAATGTCTTGAGTAATTTGGCAAAACAAAGGAAAAAGAACCAAAATGATTTGAGTGTTTCGGCCAAAGGAAAAAGGTTGGAAAAGAGACACAAAAATGTTCAAAAAGAAAATACCTCTCATGCACAAAACTTGTAAAAACTATAGGAAATTTGGCTCCTTCCTTTTCCCTTACCAAAACCGTGAATCACCTATACCAAAAGATGAGTGTTGACCAAAATTCTTTCCCTAGGCAACTCCTAATATTCGGCCAACATGTCCCCCTCCCTTATCCCTTTCTTTGATTTCTTTCCTTCTTTTTCCCTTGCTTTCCTCATTACCATATTTTCTTAACCTTCTTTCCAACATTAGAAAAGTCTCCATTTCCTTCTTTGATGTCATGGCCGACACTTACCATCCAACACTTGAGAAGCTCAAAAATTTAAACTCTAAAAGTTACAATAGATGGGATTCGAACCCCTTCCCCCAATGTTCTCCACTTGACGCCACACCATTCCACCATGTGTTCCATTTATGCTAGCAAATTACACACTTATTCCCTTAAGCATTGATGCCACTTACCTTCTCTCCTTAAAGTGCTTAAACACAAAAATTTTTACTAAGGCCCAACTTAACCCCAAGCCTTCTTAGGACCCTTAAACATACACAATTAACATTTTTAACTAGCCTATCGCATGGTATAATGAAAAACATAAAATTCTAAATTTCAGGATGTTACAAGATCCCTTAGATTTCTTTCTTTCTTGGCTGGCCATAAATTGTGAAGAGAGGGTTGAGTGGTTGCTTCATTCACACATGATTTTATGTATGAATCATGCAAATGGTTGGACGGTTTTCAAAGGTTTAGTTGGGGGATGATTTTTATTTTTTTCACACATGCAAAGGCCTTCAATTCAAATATTCCAAAGCTAATTTGGGTTTATTTTCATGTTTTAGCCGAATTGGGCCCTTCTCTCCCTTGTTGGACGGTTTTGACAACCCAACTAGCTAGTATACTAACCCTTCTTAGCAACCAACTTCCAACTGAGCTTAATCAATCTTTTCTAGGTCAAATTTGTTATCTTTTTTGTCCACATGAAGTGTATTTTAGCTTATGTCCATGTGTGTTTTTATTGGCTCCCACATTTATCAACTCAATGGTCCAACTGTAACAAATTAAGTAAAAATTAACGTGTAACATAAAATAGTAAAATTATGTAAAATTATTACTTAAAATGATAAAATTACACACTTTTCTAATATTATGCCCAATGTCTTAATATGAACTAAAATGACTTAATTAGCTATCCATATACTCGAAATTTGCATCGATTATAAGTAAAAAGGTACTAAAAAACATATAAAATTTAGACGTATCACTCACCACAAGAATCCACTGATTGGTGGGTTCTCTACATCGACCACGCTAAGACATACAGATCAGTAACCTACACTTCACCAGAAGACAAATCTTCTACCACATCTTTACAGACTTATCGGGATAGCCAAACAATGCGCCAATCATAACATAATAATCAACACTAACGTAACCTGGCAGAGAGGGCATAAATAAGCCTTCATTGGCAAACTTTAGCCAACAATCCACCCACACAAACTGTAACAGCCCATTTTTAGTCAAATTAGAACAGTGGTTTCGAAACCACAAATCTGAAGTCAAAATATTTATTTTATTATTTTATTAAAGTTTATAGCATGATAGAATTATTGTGTGAAAGTTTCGTAAAGAAAATTTACTGTTTGAAAGATTAATTCGAGAAAAAGGATTAAATCGCGTAAAATGTAAAATGCATGTTCTATTAGTTAAAGGTGTTAAATAGCTTTAGCTTTTAATTATGGTGGCCTTAAATGGTAATTAACCCATTTTTTTATGAGTGGACAAGTATGGACATTAATTAGGTGAATTAATGGTTTATTTTTAAGGTTAATATGGTAAATGTGTAAAAATATGTTAGTAAAATAATAGAAAACAAATGGTTATCATCTTTCTTCATCCTCTAGTCGAAATTAACCTAAGGAAAACACCATTGTTCTTGTCTCAAGCATTTTTCCATCTCTCTCCTTGCATGTAAGCTCAATTTTTTATCCGTTTTTAATGATTTCTATGTTTTTAAGATCGTTGCTTTGTATTCTAGCTAGCCCGTACCTTAGATTTTGAAATTGTTAAAGATTTATCATGTTACCATTGTTGAATGCTTGAGTGAATTGATGGTTTATGATGGATTTTGAATAGTTGTTGATAGTTAAACTAGTTTTGTAAAGTAATTTTTGACAAAAATGTCAAAAAGGGGATTAAATTGTGAAATTATAAAATTATGTGGGTAAAAGTGTGATTTAAAAAAAGATATGGGCTGATAGGGACTCCATTAAAATTTGTATAGCATAGTTAAGGGTCTAATTGCATGAATTTGCATTTTACGAGCTAAAGGACTAAATTGTAAAAATGTTAAAATAGTAAGGCAAAAGTGTAATTTTGTCATAGGGTGATTTTTGGGCTAAATTGAATGGAATGAATATTAAATGAGTTAATTTTGATATTATATAGATCAAGATAAGCCAAGATCAGAATTAGATCGGGGAAAAAGAAAAGTGGACGAATAGACGATATTTGCTATCCGAACGATACGAGGTAAGTTCGTATAATTAGAATCGAATTTTTAAATACTTGTAATTATTTGAAATGAATGTATGTAGTTGAGTAAATGATTTACTTGAAATTCAAATGCCTTATTGATATATTATGATGGTTACCGAGCCCCGTTTGAACTGTAAGAATTCATAGGATACGAGTGACATGTCACTAAGGTTACTGTTTAGGTTGAGATCCTGCATGTGTTGTAGACTCACCGCAGCTCGTATGAGCTTACTAATGTATTAGCTCGTAAGAGCTTACTATTTTCAGTTCGTTAGAGCTTACTGTTCCAACTCAATAGAGCTTACTGTCCATTAGCTCGGGAGGAGCTTACTGATCATAGCTCGAAAGAGCGAAAATGATAATGAATTGACAGGTTACTGATTTATATTTTATGTATATCACCCGAGTATCCCTCTATATTCTAATAGGTTCAACAGGCATAAATTCTGCTATTGGTTATGCGAAAAAAAATATGTGTTATATGGATGAAGTATTGTTTATATGAATGAGTTACTGTTACTGTTATCAAATGAATTATTGTTTATATGATTGAGGATGAAATGTTATATGTGAATTTGATATGATACAATGTATTGAATATTAAATTGAGATCATGGATGATTACATGTACTTATATGACTAACTTGTTGATGAATGCTTGTGTATAGGCATTTGGCAAGTGAATTTGATATACTTTGTTTACTTATTTGATTATGTATAATGGTAAGCTTAATTTTGAATTATACGAGCTTATTAAGCTTTAAAGCTTACTCTATTTCTTTTCCGTGTTTTATAGAGATTTAATAGCTCACTCGATCCGGATAGATAAGGAGTTACGCATCACCCTATCCAATTGCTGTTGGTACTTTTGAACTCTTGGATATTGTAAATCTGGCATGTATAGGCTAGTTATAAAGATGATAGTTATGGTTACTTGAGATAGTGATTTTGGTACATTTTGTGGTATAAGTTTAAGCCATGTGATTTGGCTTAACTTGGTGTAATTTTTTGGTTGTGTATAAGTGTTCAAATGTGGTATGTTTTGGCAAGTAGTAGATGGAATGAAAATATGCAAATGTTGCCTTGATAAGTAGTAGACTTATGAATGGAAAATGCATGATATAAATTAGGTATTTGAATAATATGTTGAATTGGTATAAAATGTGTTTGAAATGCTGTGGATTGGCTGCCTATTGGGTTATGAAATGTTGCATAATACACTTGTGTAGGTATATGAAAATAGGGTGGCAAAATGGCTTTGCAAATAGTCTATTTTTGTCCACACAAGCTGTGAAACGGGCATGTGTCTCAGCCGTGTACGACACACGGTCATGTTACATGGCCGTGTGTCCTCTGTTGTTGATATTAGAACCAAGACAGTATGCTCCACACGGTTTCACACACGGGCGTGTGACTGGCTGTGTGGTACAAGTCAATATACCCCCTAATTGGCACACGGCCTAACATACGGGTGTGTGACTTAGCCGTGTTGCATAAGCCAGTATACCCTATGGTTTTGGCATGGCCTAGCACACAGCCTGGCACACGGGCGTGTGTGAACACTTTGAAAGGCACACGAGCTAGACACACGAACGTGTGGTTGGCCGTGTGACCCAAGTCAGTATGTACCCCCTGTTTTCACACGAATGGAGACACGTGCGTGTCTGGTGGTCGTGTGTCACACGGGCTTGTGTCCTCTGTATTGAGAAAAATTTTTAAAGTTTCGTAGAAGTTTTATAAGTTATCGGTTTAGTCCCAAACCGTTCCTAAAGCATGTTTAAGGCCTCGTAGGCTATTGTAAGGGACAAATTGAATGATCATTGTATGAAATGGTTGAATGTATGAGAAAAGTATTGTTATATATGTTAGAAGTCTGATAATGCTCCATAACTCTATTCCGGCGTTGAGTACGAGTGAGGGGTGTTACACAAACCACCAACTAAGACTACGTCGGGCGGGGTGTTATAGTCTTCACCTCATAGAGTGACATTATGATTGTGTGACAAGCAAATGCATGTCATCATGACGTAACATACTAAGATGACCACACCGCAATGAGGAATCAACGAAGTTGTGATGTTAACATGAGATTTTGAAAAGTTTACAATTCAGTCATAATTCATGCTCGGGTTGGCAAAAGAGCTTGTGTAAGCTCATGTAGGACTCGAAATTGATGTTTAGCATAGAATAATTGTGAATTACATTAATTAGCATATGTGGACAGTTGTGTAGTAAATGTGTGATTGTAGTTGCTTCGACAACAGTTGTAGCATCTCGTAATTTAGTCCTGACGAACAAGTCGGGTAAGGGGTATTACAATAGTCTTTCAATTGATTTGTTCAATTTTGATTAGACTATAGACTACTTAAATTATCTACTAATTTAAGTTGTCTCTTGCATTATGATCTAACCATATAATGCTACTTAATTTTAGTTAAACATTCGAAAAGAAATAAGCCAATATTTGTTTACATTTTGCTTTAAGTGCAAAAACCATTGAGGATAAATACAAATGATATTAATGTGTAATGGAATTTTATTTAAACCAACTTGTTCAAAAAATTACAAGTATAAAATGACAAATACACTACACTCAAGGCACTAAATCCTAATAATATCCACAGACTAAACATTTGGCTTTGGTTTGTTTTTAGCTTATACCACCACTAACTAGCATAATCATTTAGAATGAAAATGACCAACCATTTTACATTTGAAGCACTATACCTAGAGTTTATCAAAACTTCATCCTCTACCTTTGGTTTGGTCAACATTGGCTCTAAAATTTCTATAACCATCTCTATTACCCCCATCTCTACCACCTCGATTTCCTCTACCTCTACCTTTACCTTTTCCTATAAAATTAAATGAATGAGTATTAGTAGAAGCCATCAAAACCTACTTCTTAGAAGCTAAACTATTGTTCATCATATGCTCATGTGCCATCAAGAAGCTTTGCAATTCATCAAGGAGAGTACATCTATGTCTTTTAACTCCTTATTGAAAAGAAAAATCAAACTTCTACATCCATGAGTGAAAATTTTTCTCTACAGTGGTGACATCCATCTTCTCGCCATAGAATCGCATCT
The DNA here is from genome assembly GCA_025503065.1 of Gossypium bickii. Lineage (NCBI taxonomy): Eukaryota > Viridiplantae > Streptophyta > Magnoliopsida > Malvales > Malvaceae > Gossypium > Gossypium bickii. The sequence continues at coordinate 23,192,740 of CP106714.1, read as the reverse complement.
GGTTGCACATAGAATCGCATCTGGTTGCACATAACCATGGTTCTAGCACAATAGCTAGTGAGATTCTCTTTCCTTCATCTACATTGTCTTGAAGCCTCTCCTTGAGGCTTGAATTTGTGCTCACTTCACTTTGGCAAGACATTGATACTCTTTTTTATGGAATCCTATATATCTTAGGAAGTTTTATTTTTATTTTTTATTTTTTGAAAAAAGGAATCATTTCTAAGATGGGACAATCAATAGGTTAAATGCAAATTTTTCAGCTTTAAATCTTTTAGCTTTCTTACTTCAAACATTGTTTTCTTGGCATTTAGCAATGTTTCACTTTCCACTTGCACCTTGAAGCCTATCTCAACAATTGACTAATTCTCCTTTGATTGTAGAAATTCTCTATCAACATATTCCAATGATCATAATGACCATTAAAACCTAGAATGATTGCTTGAACAAAGCCACTCTCTAATGTCATGGGTGATAACAAAAAAAAAAAAAAAAACCAAAGTTATGGTTTTTTTTTTTTTTTTTTTTTGGTTATTTGGATATAGCATGTCTCTTAATACTATTAATATGAAGTAGTTATGATAATTGCATTCCCGCTCCACCCCACCCCATTATATGAACTTATCATTTTACCTTTATATATAACTATTATAAGGGTACAATTATAATAATGTGTTATAAAAAACCCATATATTTTATGTCTACATATTGTTTTTTAAGAATTATGTTTAAATATCTATTTGACTTTTAAAAAATTGAATATATAAAATAACTAGTAAAAAAGAAATTGAAGTAAAATGGGGTAGGGTAGGGCAGGGCAGGGCAGGGCAGGGCAGGGTGAGTATAGATGCATCCAACATCCATGGAGATGATAATAGTTTTTAATATTACAATATGGGTGAAAAAATTATGTTGAAAATATATTTGTAAAAAATTTATATAAAAATTCAAATGGAGATTTAATTAAAATCATAAAAGTTAAATATTTGGAATTCATAGAACACTAGATTCAAATCTAATTGTGTGTAGAGCTTTTATTGATTATATATAAAATATAAAAGGATAATAAAAAATATCTATACAATAATATAATTTAGGGTAAAAATCCAGAAAATACCAAAAAAAAACAAAAATTACTGGAAAGGATAGGGTTCAAAAATATTGACCGGAAAGGGCAATTTCCCCCAAAAACGCGCCCCCGTGGACGCGTTTTTGGGGGAAAATGGCCTAAAGCGCGTCCCCTGAGTGCTTTTGCCACCTCGAAAAAAAACGCTCCCGGGGGCGCTTCTATTGAGTGGCCAAAAGCGCTCCCGTGGACGCCGCTTTTGGCCATTTTCCATCACGACGTGGACGCTATTTGAATAGGTATGGGATAATTGCAATTTTGGTCCCTATTTGAATAGGTACTTTGCAAGATTGGTCCCTATTTTGGTCCCTATTTTATTACATATATTAAAATTACATTACAATAAAAAACTTAAACAATTTCTATTTTATTAAAGATATTAAAATTAAATTACATTACATATATTAAAATTACATTACCCATTGCATGAAGCAATGGGTTGTCTTTCTTTTTATTATTTTTTTTCCTTTTCTTGTTTTAAATTGCTGCTAGAGTATGAGAGCTTTTATTATTATTATTATTATTATTATTATTATTATTATTAGAAGAAGAAGGGATTTAGAGCATGGGAGCTTATTAAACTTTGTGTTATTCAAATAGGTGTTGTTTTATTATTATTATTTTTTATTCACTTTGGGAGCATGGCCGGCCATTAGTTTAGCAAAGCATGGCCAAAATTCTTGAATTTAGTTTTTCCTTTCTTTGCCAATAGTTGTTTATTATTTTTTTTCCTTTTCTTGTTTTAAATTGCTGCTAGAGTATGGGAGCTTTTATTTTAATTATGGTTGGAGTATGGGTTAAATTTTTGTTAGTTTATTTTATGCATGGGTTAGTGATGGGGTTGTTATTATTTTATTTTATCACTTTATTATAGGATGATGGGTAGTTGATATATTATTATTATTATTATTATTATTATTATTATTATTATTATTATTATTATTATTTTGTATTATTATTTTAATGGTATGGGGTAATTTTAATATCTTTAATAAAATAGGGACCAATCTTACAAAGTACCTATTCAAATAGGGACCAAAATTGCAATTATCCCATACCTATTCAAATAGCGTCCCACGTCGGTGGGGAAAATAGCCAAAAAGCGCGTCCACGGGAGCGCTTTTGGCCACCTCAAAGCGCGTCCCGAGGGCGTTTTTGTCTTGAGGTGGCAAAAGCGCTCCCCTGGGGACGCGCTTTAGGCCGTTTTCCCCCAAAAACGCGTCCACGGGGGCGCGTTTTTGGGGGAAATTGCCCTTTCCGGTCAATATTTTTGAACCCTATCCTTTCTGGTAATTTTTTTTTTTGGTATTTTCTGGATTTTTACCCTATAATTTACTTTGTAAAAAATAATTATTCAACCAAAATAAAATAAAATTGATTTATTATACTAAATTAAGGATTTAATATTGAAGTATAAATACAACATATTAAAATTCTTTTTCATGAAATATTAATCAAAAGTGATATCTAATTATTAAATAAGTCAATGTTAAAACCAAGGAAATATAGCAGATCATACGTCAGTAAACTCGAGGACTTACCAATTCACAAATTTCTCTTCAAACTTTGCGGCGGAAACAAATCATTCAAAATGAAATGAATTTATATTAGATGCCATGCCATATATCAACATTGATTATTCTCGTTAAATCAATTCGCTTAACATGTATTTTCATAAATTATTAAAATATTTTTTTATTTTTTTAATTGTGTATGATAATTATATTAATTTTTTATTTAATAATTTTTTTTAAAAAAAGAAAGTGTTGAATACTTATATACTTCATTATCTCAAAAATATTAAATTGATTTTATTTTTTGAATTTTTACTTTTAAAATAAATGGTTTTCTAATTTTATTAAAAAGTAAAATATTCAAATTTGTATCTTTAATTTTTATCCCAAACAATTCAAAATAAAATAAACAATAGTATATTAATAAGATTAAAATAAATGTTCAAAAATCAAGATTAAATATTTTTTAAACAAAATTATTATATTTTGTGCATAATTTTTATTAATATATCAAACAATTTTATATAATATTATTCAATATTAAAAATTCAGCACTTACTTTTTTAAAATTTATCAAATATATCCTAAATATTATTTGCATTTATTTTTCTAAAACAAATTAATGAAATATTTCAAATAGAAATTATATTTTCAGCTAGATTAGAAAATAAATTGGAATCCACGCATTATTTAAGGCGAATGTATGAAATGCAATCCCAGCTAAAATATTGACATAAATTTCAAAGAAGATGGTAGGATTTGATTCAATAATTGAGACCTTGTGAATAGCAAGGTATGCTTGTTGTCTTCCTTGTTTGCAATTCCCTTTCAAAATGTTTATACAAGCCTTATCTGTTTGTCAACTCGTAATGACCCTAGATGTTATCTTTGTTTTTTTTCTCTCTCAAAGCCTTTAGAAGGAAAGCACTAAGAATCCATCCAAGTAATGATATGATAAATTAGTCATTATTATATTCTTCTATCACGTGATATATGTGTTAATAGTACAAACAATATTGGTATTTTGTTGACTCTACTTGGAAAGACGTTTTGTCAAACCATTCACCATGATTAAGAGTGTACTAACCCTCTACTCTCTCTAAAAAGATTAGACATTCACTTTTATGTGTGAACACTCTTCTAAGTGTAAATACATTCTCGAGACCATTGGAGTCCACTTAAATATAACAATATTGTACTAATTGAATAAATAACAAATAGGACTTATCATGAATATCCTTTACACACTTGGTGAGATTGAATATTTATCCTGTCACGTCATATTAGTAGATAAGAGGACCTCTACTATTAATACCTTCCCAACGATAAAAAAATATATCGATTTTCTAGCCTTTGAAGTTACTTTAAGCAGTTATTCTTTCTTCCAACAATCAACTTGCCTTATTAGGTGAACCGGCCTCCATAAAACTATCACTTACTCATTCCTATTATCCTCCTTTCTTGAGGGTTTGGACCGACAAATTAACTAGAGCCAAAGAGATTGAAATAATGCAATGCTTGATCATATTTGTGAGAATTTAGATTACCTTATAATAGATGTTAATATTATTTTTTCAAATTGATTTGGGATTAAGTTGTAAAATTGCAACAGTGTGGTCTACAAAACAGAAATAAAAGAAGACAAGAAAAAACAAAAATAAGAGATGACCCCGAAAACCATTCAACATCAGGAGTCCCACTTTCTTCTTTTCCGCCTGCGTTTTCGCATGTCTCCAATTCACTAAATTTTGGACTTTTGGACAGTTTGGAGTCAAAAAGTGGGGACCCAAAACAATGTTTTAAGTGCAAGGTTCAACGTGATGAAACTGCCTTTGCATGATTACTTTTCCAAACTTTTCTTCTATATTGAAGTATCCTCTTGCTCAGGCAACTAAAAGAAAAGAAAACAAAATGGGGATCATTGTTTTCTCTTTCCATTCATTATCCAAGTGGCTCCTTCATTTCATTCTCCTAATAAAATATCCTTCTATGGATGAAGGTGAATAATATACTATTTATATAAAAAATTAAAATAAAACAAAATGATTAAACTAAATTTAATTTTAAAAAGCCAAATAACTAAATCTTAATCACATATAATTAATAAAAAAATATGTAAATACTAAGCAAAATATTTTATTCTTTATTAAAGTAAATATTAATATCATCTTCTCATTTTAAGTAAATTTCCACCACATAAAACCTTAATTACGAAAATTTAATTTTGATTTCCTTTAAGTTTTCTTTCTAAAACTTCCCATTTTATAAACAAAATTTCATTCGCTAAATCAAGCAAGAAACATAAATTTTGAAAATTTTAGACATAAATAGGTTTCAATTTCTTTTATAAAAAAGTTATTAAGATTTTTAAAAATTATAAGAAATTTTGAGTTAAAATTTGTAATTTGCTCTTTAATTTTATTTTATTTAACTTTTCACATAAATATTATATTATCTTTTGAAATTGATGATTTAAAAAAAAAATCATCTATCAAATTTTCATAAATTAAATTATTATTTATCAACATTTTCAAACTACAAATACCATGTTAGACTCTTTTTTTTTTTCATAACTAAATTATCCATTACCGATAGTAATAATCAATTCTATCATTATGAATACTCTTTAAAGAGATAAACGGACGTTCATTTGTATGAGTAAGATTAAAAGAGGAAATAAACAATCACCGCATCATAACTCATGTAAATCATTTAATGAAACTACAAATACCAAATAATAATCATTTAAATATCACATTAAATATTTTCAAAATACAAATTCCACCTTATAACATCATCCAAAAGAAAATTAAGAAAAACTAGTAATAGTCACTCTTTTTTTCTTTTTCTTTTTTTTTTCTTGGCCATTAATAGTCACTCATTGATTCCAATTCAAATCAGTCATCTATTTGCGCGATAATCACTTTAATTTCTCAGATTACCAAAATTTAAATTCTTCATTTGACTAAGATAAATCAATGGTTTTTAACTAAAATCATACTTTTAAAATTTCCCAGCATCCAAACATCGCAGAAGAAGTAAAAAAGCAAAGATTTCCTCCTGAAGTATCCAAGATTACAAATCATTTCTCGGTCTTTTTTTAAACATTCCTCATCTTCAGTGCCCAACAGTATATAAAAAAAATCTTACAACAACATCAAAAGAAGCAAAAATAAAAATGATTTGTTTTTCTTAGTTTGAAGAAGTAGAAGAACCTGAAACTCTAGGTGAAGTAACTGGAAAAAGAGGGAGAAGCCTAGGCTCAGTATCTCGTGGCGTAGAGGCCGGCGATGGATGCAAATAAAAACCCTTTTCTTTAATTGCTTTCTCTTCAGCTTCCTTGTCTAAGTTGGCGATATTATTAATACAATCGGCGTGGTTTCCAGGTCCAGATCGATCAAAGGGGTCGGATATCAAGGGAGTAACCGGGCTAAGAGTCAAAGACGGGAAGTCAAGAATGCTAGGGGAAAGTATTTCGGGTTTTCGGGGCGAAAATCCTGAATTGTTAGAGTTGAAAACCGGGTTCAAGGGATTGATCTTGAGGTTCTTGAGAGAGCTCCTTCGCTCGTAAAGTCTAAACCCAGAGTTTTGCTTGTTTTTGGGGATGGACTTGATCGGCGGGATGTGGGTTTTGAGGTTGGGATCGGAGTGAGGGGAGGAAGTTGAGTTAATGGAAGAAGCAAGCTTGGCGGTCTCGGAGGATCCGGTGAGCATCTGGACGACTTGCTTGAAAGACGAAGTGTCGGCTTGGACGAAAGTTGTCGGGTAAGGATTGGCAGATTCGGATCTGGTGATGAGTTTGGGTTGCTGAGGCGGCGGAGTCTGGGGTGGTGGGGCGGTGGTGTTGCTGCTGATGCTGCTGTTGGGATTGTGGGTTTTGGGAGAAGGAAGGAAATTGGGGTTTGGGCTCAGCCATGTGGAGGTTTCCATTTAGGGCTACCTTTTCTTTTGTGTTGATTTTCTGGTTTCCTTTTGGATGCTTGGGAAAAGGGGAAAAAAGGTTAAAATGAAAGGAAATGGAGGAGACAGTGATAGAGGTTTTGGTTTGGTAAGAAATGTTTTGGTGGATTGGGAGCTTTTGGGTTCGGCTGTCGTTTTTGTTTTGTCTAAACCGTGTATTTATTTAATTATCAAGGCAGTTTTTGGAAAGTAATCTGCATATAGATGTAAATATTTGAATAATATGATTGGGTAATTATTGGAATTTATGGGTTTTATTGAATTGGTGTGGTTGAGAATTGAAATAATTAGGAAGGTAATTTATACTTAAATTTAATTTTAAAAAATTATTTTTATATAAATTTATAACAAAAATATATTTTAACTTTTAAAATTATGATAAAAAGTTTATTATAAAAATAATTTATATGTTATAAAAGTGTTATAATATATTTATTTATAAAAAAAGTGTACAGTTTTTTTTTATTATAACATTTGTAAAAGGATAATTTTCTAAAATCATGGGAAAAAATATTTATTCATAAAAAGTGTTATGAAAGTTATTAACATTTTATAAAATTTTTTTTATAAAAGTTATATATTATAAATTTTATATTATTTTAACTTAATTTACATATTATAAGAAAAGGTTATAATCTAGCATAATTCTTTTTTCAAATTAAGTTTATATAAGTTTTTATGATTAAGGCAACAAACTATTTGCATTGTAAACTTAAATATTTTATGATAAATGTTAATGATACAAATATAAAAAGTTTTCTTACATCATATTGTGGGGTATGATATCGTTTAAGAAACTGGAGCATAAAAAAAAAGATGGATTGTACTAGTATGTTGCATACTTCATAGCGTCACTCATAGGTGGATTTGGAATGATCCATACTTCAAATAATATAGAATAAAGAGATTTTGATCATCTTAATTATACAAATTCAAAATCAAATGATGATAAACTCGGCCAATGACCAACATTTGATGAAAATGAGCATATGTTAAATATTAAAATAAGAATAACCCAACAAATATGGAAAACTAGAACAAATAGATAAAATTATATATGATGTTTTTTTTTTTGCTATTTTTATTAGAAATCGTATTCTAAATTACTTTTTTTGACTAACATGATACATATGATGATTTAATTTGAATTTTTGTTATTTTTTAGAAATTCTTTTTTATCATAACATAATTGTAACCTCCAATAAAACAATGCTCAACAAAGCCTCCTCTTTGTCGTTTTGCCTTCTCAAGAGAACCTATAATGAAAACAATAGAAAATTGACTTAGATACTACTAGATCTAGCAGAAAAAAGAGAGGAAAATAAGGATTAGAAATCTATATCTATGATTTTCCTCTCTCAAGCACTATAATAATAAAAACCAATGTGAAAATCTGATCGATTGATGGTTGTGCACAATGGCGACAACAACTAGAGGGGAAGAGAGAAAGAGGAGAAGAACAAAGAAGATGGAAACAAGATTAAGAAAATGTTAAAAGAATTTATAATAAATTACATCATCTATGACCTCGTGCTTATATGGCATGCCACATAGGCTATTTTGTTTACCTATAGTCAACTCACATTTACCATTATAATTGGGTTGAATTTTGAAAAAATCGTAATGTTGAGGTGCCAATTCAAAAAAAAAAAAAAAAGCTTAAAGGCTCAAACCTAAAAACCCATAAACGTTGAGGGTATTTTTTACAATTACACCTGCAAACAACAACATTTACATTTAATTGATTTGCTAGAAGTACTGCTTCCCACTGTATATGTAACTCCAAAAAATCATATTATTATAATATTTCATCATCAATTAAAATAAACTTAAGGGTGTCAAAGACCCTAAAATTTTTTCGAAAAAAAATCTTTAAGCCCCTCTTTTTTTTTTTCCACTCAATTAGATACTTAAACTTTCAAAATGCATTAAAAAGGTCCTCAAACTTTTTCAAAGAAAGCAATTAAGCCCCTGCTTTTTTTTGTACTCAATTGAGTATTTGAATTGTCAAAATACATAAAAAAGGCCCTCAAATTTTGTCAAAAAAGTAATTAAGTTTCTGCTTTTTTTTGCACTTAATTGCCAGAATGCAAAAAAAAAAAAAAGGTCCTTTGACCGTTAACTTTAAAGCTAATCGCCCCTATTTTTTTTAGTTAAAGCCATCATATGTCACAACCACGACGTGACATGTGGTAAAAAAATGATAAAAAATAAAAATAAATAAAAGTTATAAAAATTATTAAATTTTAATAAAAATATAAGAAATATTTAATTTTTATTAAAAATTAGAAAAATGTTATAAAAATTGTAAAAATTATAAAATGTATAGAAATATAGAAAAATATATAAAATTTTATAAAGTCACGAGGAAATAATAATAAATGCAAAGAAAATATAAAATTCTATATTTTTTATTAAATTTTAATAATTTTAATAACTTTTTTTGGTTTTTAGTTTTTATAATTTTTTGTCACGGGTGGCTTTAATTGAAAAAATTAAAGACAATTAAATTTAATGGTACATTGTTAAATTTTATAGTCAAAAGACAATTTTGATACATTTTGACAATTGAGTAAAAAAAAAAAAAAAACAAGAGTTTAATTGCTTTTTTTTTAAAAAAAATTGAAGACTTTTTATACTCTTAAACAATTAAAGGAATATTTCATATGTTTCCAATATTGTTATTTCAACATGACTTAATATTTCCTTTTGTGAAGAACTGCTTCTTAATATATATATTTTTAGAATATCTAACTTAACAATCTTATTTTTTTTAGAGATATACTTTTCCAATGATTTTACTTACATACTATTTGATTGAAATGTGTAATGCTATTTATAATAAATTTTAATTTTAATTAGTTTATTATTTAAGGGAGTATAATTTAAACCAATTGTAATTTTATTATTGTTTGTTTAATTATCAATTATGTTTTTTACGTGATAAACTATTAGTTGCATCCAAAGATTTTTTTATGTTCAATTATCAATTAATGTCAGTTTAATGCCAGTAAAACTTCTTGCATCTAAAACAATATAACACCATTCTTCCAAAAAAGATATATAATTGTCATATGAGATTCTTTTTCTTTAATAAAACCACCCTCATATATTATAATACCAATTCTATCATTATCGATGTACGGATTTAATGGTATGTATCAATTAAAATACAGTAATATATATATACATATATACTACAAAGCTCTAAGTTCTTAGATGATATAGCGATCTAATTTTTTGACATATAACATACTTATTTTATTGACGTATAGCAACACAATCTATTTTCTAAAATTAATAGAAAATAATTTTTTAAAATTATAATCTACTTTACACCGAACCTTACTTGGTATTTCAACTATTAATTATAAATAAATTTATCTTATAATTATTTTAAATAATTACAATATTTTAATATTTATGCAAATAAATTTAGAAATATATTCAAATGAAATACAATAAATTTAGAAATCAAAACCTAAAATAATTATATAATTTGTGAAATCCCTTTAAATATTTCTAGCGGTTCTTAAAAATAAATAGTTTAAAGAATAAACTCTCAAGTGATATAAAAATAATTTGATAGAAGCTTTATAAAATTATTATAAAGTTATACATATAAACATATGATAGTTTTGGTTCCATTTAAATGAAATCATTAATAGTTTAAATTAATGTTCAAGCCATTTGACGTATAAGTTCAAATATAATAATTTCATTAAACATAATGTAATAATTCAAATTCGGACATTAATACTTAATAGAAATCTCTTAAAAACTGTATTTTGTTAAAATAGAAGTTCTTTATACAGTTCATTTCCAAAATACATTTGTATGCAACTTCCAAGAGTCGTGCAAAATACATAACAAAACATTAAGCTCACAGTTAAGGGTGAGCAAAACTCGATTCGATTCGAAAAATCGAAAAATATTTCGAATTTTGAGTTAATCGAATCGAGTTATTTGAGTCATTTGAGTAAACCCAAATAAGTAATTCGAGTTTCGAGTTCGAATCAAGTTGAATTTTATAATTCGAATAACAGATTGGTGTAAATACCCTTTTAAACTCTGTCAAGTTCAAAAATGAACAAATTGGTCTCTTTCTCAACAAAAATTACAAAAAAAAAAAATTAAAATATTTTTCAAAAATTCAAAATAATTTTCAAATTAAAAATATTTATAAAAATTCCTAAATTTTTATTTTTTTAAAAAAATTCTAAAATATATATAAAGAAATTTAAAAGAAATTTAAAAAATTCTAGAATAATAATTTTGGGACCAAAATAAGTTAATTAATGATTCAAGTTTATAATACTAAAGTATTTTTTTATTATTTTGCTTTGAAAGAGTTTTCAAATATATATGGTTTCAAATTTATGTGCTCTAACATGGAATTAGTTATACTATTACAAGAATTTAATTTAACATGTTTAATTTTTTAATTTAACTCGAACATTTCACTCGATTCGAAAAAAATTTAAAATTGAGTTAGGATGATAAAATAAAACTTGTCAACTCGATTAACTCAAAAAATTTTCACTAGATTTGACTCGAGTCATTCGAACGCGCACCCCTACTAACAGTAGCAACAACACTCTGGCGTAGTCCTTCTAACAAAGTCTTCCTTCAGTCAGTATGTAACATCCCAAAATTGGGCCTAGGAGAATTGAGCCCAATGGGCCTTAGGCGTAGTAGCGTTTGAATTTTTTTAGAGAATAAGAGATCAGCTTAAATGCAAGTTAGACCTATTGGATAAGTGATTTTGGAAGGTTAGAGGGCTTCTATGAAGTCCCAGGATCAAATATTGGCTTTGGGGAAATTTTGTTAGATGAAAAAAACCCCTGAAAGTTGACAGATAGGCCTTAAGAATAAAATATGGAGGAAAATGACACAAGTGGAGTGTGTGGTGTAGTGGCAAAGTGACGCCACATAAGAGACAAGGGAGTGACGCCACAAGGAAGGAAGGAGGTCCAAGGTTCAAGTCTTGGCTTTTGCATTTTGGTTTCTTTTTGCTTGAACCTTAGAATTTGGCCCATAGTTTATATTTAGTTGCGCATGGTCTAAGACACAAGAGGAGCTTGTGGCCAAGTGGTTAGCGGCGTGGATTATGTTGCAAGGGAGCCTGGGTTCGAATCTCATGAGAAGCAAGAGAGTATTTATTTTACGGATTGGACGGCAAGAGTTTCAGTTGAATTTAAACTCTACTGAGGAAGGGATCCCACATCGGAAAGACACAAAGAATGAAGGTGAAGAGCTAGCTATATAAGGAGCATCCTAGAAGGAGAGTAAACACATCTTGGAGGGCGTTTGGGCACAAGAGTGGTCGGGCGCGATTAGCCCAGTCCTATCGGTGTGTAACTCTCTCTCTTAGTTTGTAGGCGGCAAATGCCGAAATGCCTGCACTACGGCATTAGTAGCCACATGAGCGTGCGAGCGCACGTGTGGGGCTTCGACGCGATAGTTGAGGCCATCAGTAGTATTCTCGTGGGTTGGGGCTGCTTGGGCCTCGATGGGCCAAAGTGGGCCCAATGGGCCCGTGGGCCCATATGAGTAAATTGTGTGATTGGTTAGTATATGTTGAACTAGACTAGATGGAACTTATATACGTGGCTAGATTTGTGCTAGGTGGGCCACACGAGCATGTGGGCCCGGATGGGCCGAAATCGGGTTTTAGGCCCAATCGTGCAGGCACAACCCTGAAATGGTAGCCGAGTCGCTAGTGGCAACATTAGGCCTTCTGGTAAGGCCATTGCAAGTGTGAATTTACGAAAATACCCTTGGTGGGTAAATTACGAAAATACCCTTAGTAGGTAAAATTACGGTTATACCTCCCAGAGGTTGATTAGCATGATTATGTTGTTTAGTTACGGTCGATTGTAGGGAAGGCTTGATCTCGCATATCTCGGGTTGTGGCTAGTGCTCTCGAAAGTGTTAAGAAAGAGGGATCTAGTGCGTTAGATCTTGATCTACGGGATTTGATAGTCGCATTAGGAACCGTGTGTGTAAACTAACACGCTTCTTGCTTTGTATATGTTTGATAAACTCGATTGATTGGTAAAACTCAAAGCAGTATGGTTGAGTGATATGATACCCTATGGGGTATGTGCACGGATTCGTAAGTCCGTTTCATTATGAGTCTTTTATTGATACATGATGTCATGATTTATGATGTATGTCTTATGAGATGCAACGTTAAACATGTTTGCATGATTTGAATACTATACATGAGTTGGTATGATGATGGGTGATATGAGAGGAGGAGAAGTGATATTCGTGTCGACGGACACCGATGGTTTGGTACCACATTGTATCATGCGATCGCCAGAGGTTTGGCACCTCCGGAGGTTTGGCACCTCATAGCGTCCTCGTCCCAGTGGCTTAGCACCACGATGGGTTGGCCCCACGATTTACATTATGGGATTGACGCCAATGATTTGGTATCACACGATGGGTTGGCCCCATCACTTGATTCGTGACTTCGGTCACCGGTGATTTGGTATCACATTTATGTCTTTGGGACACCAGGTGGTTTGGCACCACAAGTATTGACGGATATTGTGACTTTAAGTCACCGGTGGTTTAGCACCACCGGTGGTTTGGTACCACACGGGGTAGAAAAGGTGTTTGGAAGGCTAGGTTTGGTGCATATCGTAACTTGTGCATGTTAAACTTTGTTTATGATTGGTATATGATGTTTTACTAAATCGGGAAAAAGGGCTACACACTGAGTCTCTTGGTGACTCACCTTTTTCCTTTAACATTTTCAGTGATGCGTAAAGATGGACCGGGTTCGGAGAGGACACAAGGTGGCCCATGCGAGAAGAAGATATTTGGATTATTTTAAGCATTTTTAATATTGAGTATTTTGTTTTAAGTATGGGTTGTAATAAGGGCCTTACTATTATTTTGGTATTATTTTAATTATGGCCTGATTAAACCGAACTGCTATGTGAAGAGGATTTTATCTTAGCAACTCTCTTATTCAAAATAGTATTTAATAAAGTTTAAATTGGACAATTTTATAACACTAAGGTTTTTCATATTACTTTAAATGGACATGGTTTTCAAAAGTTAACAAACTTTCATGATTATTCTAAGTCAAAAGATTTTCAACCGTCTTTCCGCAGTGACATAACCAGATCCGGTCAAGGCTCGTGGGCCGGGTTTGGGGGTGTTATTCTGATTTGATATCGAGCCCTTCAAAACTTCGCTTTGAGGGTTTTGGGTCTAAAAACATTTTTATGGGCTTTTCAAAGATTTGGGCTTTCATAAAATTTTTTTGAGTTATTACGGCATGGCACTGTATCTCACCCATGATCCACCCGTAAGTAACTCTACTTGATTAATTGATATATATATGAATATTATGGGTTTTTAATGGGCTCGTAGATTAGAATATTAGGGCTATTGGACCCTAGGACTAGTCTACCCAAACATATGCATAAGACTTAAAGATTATTGAACAAACCTATGAAGTAAGTCGCCGAGTTAAGGTGTGGCAACCTGTGTGCGCATGTCGAGGATTGGTATTCAGTAAGAGCTTGGTATTTAAGTAGTCCTAGTGACTCACCTCCTCTTTACTCGAATCCTACAGTGCGTAGCTACTACGTTCACCTTAACCAAGAAGACTTGTTCATAGGCTAAACCAAGTATTAAAACCCGAAAGGGATTAGCCTTACTGTTTTAAAACCCTTAGTTTTAAAATTTTCAAATTTACTCTTTGGTTTGTAAACCCAAAATCTGATTTTGAAAGATGTTTTCTCGATTTACCAAAATTTCCAAAATGCCCCTAGTGGCAAAATTACAAAAATGCCCTTGTATTGTAAAATTACGGTACTACCCTCAACTTCTGTTAAAATGATTTTACTTTGCAAAATACCAAAATCTCGAAATTTCAAAATGTTAAGATACTCTGGTATGGAGAAATTACAAAAATACCCCTGTGTTGAAAATTACTAAAATGCCCCTGACTTTCAAGATTTTCGGTTTAACTCCAATTTTAATAAAATTTCCCTACTTTGCAAAAGTATACAAAAATGCTATTTTCAAGATACCCTGATTTGAAAATTTACAAAATTACCTCTGATGAACAAAATTACCAAAATGCCCTTGGTTTCTCAATTTTCATAATTCCTCGATTTTTACTAAAATGTTCTTACATTATGAAAATATCAAAAACTTCTGCTTTACAAATATCGAGATATCCTAATTTGAGAAATTTACTGAAAATGCCCTTAACGCCCCCAATTCTTGAAATAACCCCGATTTAAAAATTTTAACAACATCCGGTTTGAAAAATAAATTTTTCAAGATGACCCCTGAGATTTTGTAAACTTTGCAATATCTTTAATTTGAAAACTATTTTCAAATTGACCCTGAGTTATTACCGAAATACCCCTATAGGAAAATGACTAATTACCCACAGGTTGGGAATGCTCAAGAAAGTGACATGGATGAATGAATGTGTCTTTAGTGCGGTATGTGAATGTTTGAATTAGAACAGAGAACTTGAGATGAAACTTTGATTGCTCGAAAGAACGACTTCCAAAAACTTCTGTTCATAAAATTTGCTCGTGGATAAAACAGTAGAACCAAATTTCTAATGTATAAAACTTTTAATCAGATTAAATCGCAACGCTAGATATGAGTTCTAGGGGACGTGGTTGTCACGGACGTGGTCAATGTGGAATCACAGCTTTATTAAGATCAGAGTGCGCAGCAAGAGCGTAGTATGGTAGGTTAGAATGTGCGACTGTTAGTTAGTTGGAAATTTCGAGGACGAAATTTCTTTAAGGAGGGTAGATTTGTAACATCCCAAAATTGGGCCTAGGAGAATTGAGCCCAATGGGCCTTAGGCGTAGTAGCGTTTGAATTTTTTTTAGAGAATAAGAGATCGGCTTAAATGCAAGGGAGACCTATTGGATAAGTGATTTTGGAAGGTTAGAGGGCTTCTATGAAGTCCCGGGATCAAATATTGGCTTTGGGGAAATTTTGTTAGATGAAAAAAACCCCTGAAAGTTGGTAGATAGGCCTTAAGAATAAACTATGGAGGAAAATGACACAAGTGGAGTGTGTGGTGTAGTGGCAAAGTGACGCCACATAAGAGACAAGGGAGTGACGCCACAAGGAAGGAAGGAGGTCCAAGGTTCAAGTCTTGGCTTTTGCATTTTGGTTTCTTTTTGCTTGAACCTTAGAATTTGACCCATAGTTTATATTTAGTTGCGCATGGTCTAAGACACAAGAGGAGCTTGTGGCCAAGTGGTTAGCGGCGTGGATTATGTTGCAAGGGAGCCTGGGTTCGAATCTCATGAGAAGCAAGGGAGTATTTATTTTGCGGATTGGACGGTAAGAGTTTCAGTTGAATTTAAACTCTACTGAGGAAGGGATCGCACATCGGAAAGACACAAAGAATGAAGGTGAAGAGCTAGCTATATAAGGAGCATCCTAGAAGGAGAGTAAACACATCTTGGAGGGCGTTTGGGCACAAGAGTGGTCGGGCGCTGATTAGCCCCAGAGTCCTATCGGTGTGTAACTCTCTACTCTAGTTGTAGAGCGGCAAATGCCGAAATGCCGGTTACACGGCATTAGTAGCCACATGAGCGTGCGAGCGCACGTGTGGGGCTTCGACGCGATAGTTGAGGCCATCAGTAGTATTCTCGTGGGTTGGGGCTGCTTGGGCCTTGATGGGCCGAAGTGGGCCCAATGGGCCCATATGAGTAAATTGTGTGATTGGTTAGTATATGTTGAACTAGACTAGATGGAACTTATATACGTGGCTAGATTTGTGCTAGGTGGGCCACACGAGCATGTGGGCCGGATGGGCGAAAATCGGGTTTTAGGCCCAATCGTGCAGTACAACCTAAATGGTAGCTGAGTCGCTAGTGGCAACATTAGGCCTTCGGTAAGGCCATTGGAAGTGTGAATTTACGAAAATACCCTTGGTGGGTAAATTACGAAAATACCTTTAGTAGGTAAAATTACGGTTATACCCTTAGAGGTTGATTAGCATGATTATGTTGTTTAGTTCTGGTCGATTGTAGGGGAAGGCTTGATCTCGCATATCTCTCGGGTTGTGGCTAGTGCTCGAAAAGTGTTAAGAAAGGGGATCTAGTGCGTTAGATCTTGATCTACGGGATTTGATAGTCGCATTAGGAACCGGTGTGTAAACTAACACGCTTCTTGCTTTATATATGTTTGATAAAGCGATTGATTGGTAAAAGCGAAACAAGATATGGTTGAGTGATATGATACCCTATGGGGTATGTGCGCGGATTCGTAAGTCCGTTTCATTATGAGTACTTATTATTGATACATGATGTCATGATTTATGATGTATGTGCTATGAGATGCAACGTTAAACATGTTTGCATGATTTGAATACTATACATGAGTTGGTATGATGATGGGTGATATGAGAGGAGGGAGAAGTGATATTCGTGTCGACGGACACACGGTGGTTTGGTACCACATTGTGATCGCGATGCGCCAGAGGTTTGGCACCTCCGGAGGTTTGGCACCTCATGGCGTCTCGTCCCGGTGGCTTAGCACCACACGGTGGGTTGGCCCCACGCTTTACATTATGGGATTGACGCCGGTGATTTGGTATCACGACGATGGTTGGCCCCATCACTTGATTCGTGACTTCGGTCACGGTGATTTGGTATCACATTTGTGTCTTTGGGACACCATGGTTTGGCACCACAAGTATTGACGGATATTGTGACTTTAAGTCACCAGGTGGTTTGGCACCACCAGGTGGTTTGGTACCACACGGGGTAGAAAAGGTGTTTGGAAGGCTAGGCTGGATGCATATCGTAACTTGTGCATGTTAAACTTTTTTATGATTGGTATATGATGTTTTACTAAATCGGAAAAAGATTACTACACACCGAGTCTTGGTGACTCACTTTTTTCCTTTAACATTTTCAGTGATGCGTAAGATGGACCGGGTTCGGAGAGGACACAAGGTGGCCCATGCGAGAAGAAGATATTTGGATTATTTTAAGCATTTTTAATATTGAGTATTTTGTTTTAAGTATGGGTTGTAATAAGGGCCTTACTATTATTTTGGTATTATTTTAATTATGGCTGATTAAAGCTGAACCATTATGTGAAGAGGATTTTATCTTAGCAACTTTGCTTATTCAAAATAATATTTAATAAAGTTTAAATTCGAGACAATTTTATAACACTAAGGTTTTTCATATTACTTTAAATGGACATGGTTTTCAAAAGTTAACAAACTTTCATGATTATTCTAAGTCAAAAGATTTTCAACCGTCTTTCATGCAGACATAACCAGATCCGGTCAAGGCTCGTGGGCCGGGTTTGGGGGTGTTACACAGTAAGCCTAAGAAGGAAAAGGTAACGGTGTAAGTTCATATGAACTTATTGAGTTCCAAAGTGATATTATACATATCTTTACTTACAATACAAGTGAACCTTTCAGAGGAACTTACACACAATAAACATAGTACGCTAAATGGAGTATACAAAACACAAACCGACTTAATATGCCAACTTACTTATCACTTGGGAGTATATTGTATGCCAATTTAAGATAACTTAGACAACCCATTTTCATGCTAGCCACATACCCAGAATTCAAAATCAGAAGCATATCATACAGTTTTTTCACATTCTCCTCCCTTAACTCTTCATATCATTTTCATTCAGAATGGCATATTCTATTGTGATCTGTAAATTCGGTTTGCAATATAGCTACCCTAATGGAGGCTACACAAACATATCTCTTCAATTTCACCACCACATATCAGATTATATTATACATATCAAAAGTAGACGGTAGTGGTTTAAGCATGAAGAATGACACTTACTTCATATCACAGACAAACAGAACTCAGACTAACGACTTTGGATAATCATTATCCACATATACACCTTTCATCCATTATAGAGGAGGATTACTTACCTTATATGAATTATATAAACAAGAAATTTACAACACATGGAAGTAAGAAGGAACTCACTAGAAATTTTAGCACAATCTACAAAGCAAGTCCCTTGCCTTTATCACTTGGACCATTATTAACTTTTAGAGCTAAAATAAAGATATTTATACATGTCAAATAATCAATCTATCAAATCTGAGCATGCATGTAAGAATTAACAACACTTAATCCAGAATTAGGAAGTTTCCTTCCTCACACACCATTCTAACATCTATGCATATAGTACGAAAAAGACGAAAATGACTTCAATGATAATGATAGATTATAATTATATATGCTTTGTTGTGTTTTATTCGCTTATATTCTAGTTATATTAAGTGCTTAACTATGGAAATTGTGTTAATTTCGATGCAGGAGCTGCAGATATTGAATTTAATTGCTAAATTGCTAAATTTTGGTTAAATCAGTGCATCAAGGGAATTTCGATACAATAGTGGACTTGTAACACCCCTTACCCGTATTCAACACTGGAACCGGATACGGGGCATTACCGAACTTAACTTGCTCAAACATACAACACCGGGCCGTAAAATTTCATTCCAACTTAAAACTTTTTCATTCATACTCATAACGTCCCTATTATGGGTCTATGAGATCCCAAACATACATATGGAATGGTTCGGGACTAAACTGAAAACTTTTGCGCACCTAGAATTTTTTTGCTTAAAACAGGGCCACACGCCCGTGTGAAATGGAACATGACCGTGTGGGTAGGCCGTGTGGTCACACATGCCCATGTTCCTAGCCCATGTGGATTTTATTTTTCATTTCGAACCTACAAGGGTTTTCACACGACCGGACACACGCCCGTGTCCATGGCCCGTATCCCTCACACAGCCTAGACACGCCCGTGCCCTCACCCGTGTGTGAAAACCTTGGTATTCTATTTATGACTTCAGCAAACACTTAGGGGCACACGACCTAGTCACACGCCCATGTGCTGACCTGTGTGCTGAATTGAAATTTCGCAAATTTGATGCAGGGGACACACGGCTTATCAACACACCCATGGGGCTAACCGTGTGTCACACACGACCTAGATAAACGCCCGTGTGTCTACCCGTGTGGACAATTATAAGGCTATTTTCCAAGCCAATTGCCACCCTGAAAAGTAAACACACTTATACCACCTCAAGCAACACTTAACATAATAATAATACACTATGAAAGATCACTAGTTCATCATGCATACATTTCACATTTTGCCCAATCAATTGCATGAACTTTCACTTCATACAACTCATCATCATTAAATATATGAAACTTAAAAAGTATTGACCAATTCACAATGGCCATTTACAAAATAGGTGAGTAACATTAATAGCCAACACTTAGGCTAACAAATATGACATAACAATATGACCAAGTTCCTATACATGTCATACCTAAAATAAATCAACTTTACTATACCAAAAGAATGGTTGATAGTGTGATCCGAACTTCGACGTCCTACGATCCCCGTGCTAGCTTGGTGATACTACAAGGAAAAGGGAAACGAAAGGGGTAAGCATAAAGCTTAGTAAGTTTGCATGAAATAAATAGCAACATTAAGACTTATAATAGCATCCATTCATTTCATTGAACAATACACAATTTCTCAAACAAATCAACATAACTTACTCATGCATACTCTTACCAATTTACAAATCACATTTTGCATTCATTGCTCGTAAGTTTCTCATGAGTACCTGTATCACTTCATCACATAACTTTAGCACTTTTATACTCTTTAAACATAGACTTAACTCCTTGTCATTGGTACATACTGTAACACCTCATACCCGAGTCCAAGGCTGGGACCGGATACGAGACATTACTATGCTCGAACTTTCTTAAACATGCACTTACGGGCTGTAAAATTTTATTCCAAATTAAAACTTCTCTTTCTTAGTCTAATCATACATTTTATGGGCCTACGAGGCCTTAAACACATATATGGAAAATTTCAGAACTTAATCGAAAACTTTTCCTTAAAACAGGGGTCACACGCCCATGTGGCTTGGGACATGCCCGTGTACCCCTAAGACATGCCCATGTCGTCCAACCATGGTCGACACTGACTATATTCACACGACCTTGACACGCCTGTGTCTTCCAACCGTGGTCGACACTGACTATATTCACACGGCCTGTGGTACACGCCCATGTTCTGACCGTGTGTTACACACGGTCTAAACAAACGGCCGTGGAAAGAGCCCGTAGCCTATTCTGACTTAAGGTACTAAGGTGCAGGGGACGCACGGCCTAGACACACGCCCGTGTGTGTCCGTCAGTGTGGCACTTGAAGGCTATTCAACAAAGCCAATTGCCACCCTGAAATCAAGATCAATCTCATATTCAATTCAACAACTCAAATTACTACATCTTTCATGAACAATACTACATGCTTCATTGATATCAATAAACATACACACTTAGTCAATCTTGGCCAATCACTTAGCCATATACAAAAGAATAATAAACTTGATAGCCCATACTTTTGCCCTTTTTAAGACAGATTCTCAAAATGAAATGTTTCCTATACATGCCATACTTAATATAAACATCTTGGCTATACCAAAATAGCGATTGATAGTGTGCTCCGAGCTCCGATGACGATGATCCACGAGATTAGCTTGGTGTAAGCATTTAGCATAGTAAGTTTGCATATAATGCACATAGTAACATACTTGTTTAACATAAATCATTTGGCATAAACAATGGCATCATAAATTCAGCTATTTAAGCTTACTTACTCTTACTAATTCCTACATATCTCATGATACTTACTAGTCTCATGTTTGTGAGGTAAACAAGGTACCTGTATCACTTGATCACATAGATCAGCATACTTTACTATAATAATCATAATCTCTAATTCATCACTCATAACATGAATAATACTCATTTCCAACTTGATAATAGCTTTGCTTACTTAATTTTCTTGCTATCTCATTTAAGCTTTACTCATTTGCCCGATAAATTTCTATGAATAACCGAGGATACTGAATCTTATCCCATATATAACTCGATGCCAAAGCCATATCCTAGATATGGTCTTACATGGGATTTCTCATCTTGGTGTCGATGCCATGTCTTGACATGGTCTTACTCAAAGTCTTCCTTGTGTGTTCCCTTGGGAACTTACCATTGCCATGTCTTGACATTGTCTTATTTGGTATCTTTACTCATGAACTGGTCAATGCCGAGCCTTGGCTTGGACTTACATGAATCTTCCTTGTTACTCACCAATGGCATGCCTTGGCTTGGACTTACATGGGATCTCTATCTCATGATAGCTTTTCAATGCCAAGACTTGTCTTGGGCTTACATGACATCTTTACTTGGAGACTCACCAATGCCATGCCTTGGCTTAGGCTTACATGGGTCTTCATCTCATAATAACTCTTCAATGCCAAGACTTGTATTAGACTTACATGATAACTTTGCTTGATTGCCGATGCCATGCCTTGGCTTGGTCTTATACGGATTTTCTTATCTTATGTGGTAGATCGATTATCCTAAGTAATTCAACTTCAATCGGGACTTTCTCATGCTTAACCTCATTGATTTCTTTATTTAACATAGCATTAAGCATTTCTATAGTGATAATGTACATTGTACTAAGCAATTCAATCATAGTAATCATAAAGCTTAGAAATCATACAAACTTACCTCGATATACAAAATGTATGTAGATATGCAATTTAGTCCTCGACTTTGTTCTTGCCTCGGTTTCAATCCGGGCTTCATTTTTCTTGATCTATAATAATAGTTTAGATCATTTAATAATCACATTGACTAAATTGACTCTTAACTCATACTTTGGCAAAATTACAATTTTGCCCCTAAACTTTCTCATAATTACACTTTTCCCCTATGCTCGTAAAATAATTTTCATACTACTTTCTTAAACTTCATGCTTAGCTGATTCATTATCTCAACTATAGCAATAACAAACTCTCACTATTTCTACCATGTATGACAAATTTCATAACTATTACAAACTGGTCCTTACTAGCACTTTTCATGAAATTCATTTAGGAAAATATGTTTATCTAACATCAAACTCTCATAATCTTTCTGAAAACATCATTTTACAAACATGTCATACATGGGTAGATTTTTGAACATGCATCTTAGCTCATCTTATAGCTAAAATTAGCTAATTCATAATACGATGACTCCAAAAATACGAAGAATATTGAAAACGAGGCTAAAATGAACTTACTAGCAAGCTTGAAAAATTGAAGAACCCTAGCTATGACTTCCTTCAAATTTTTGGCACTTGGGGAAGAAGATGAGAATGATTTTTGTCATCTTTTTCCCTTATTAATCATTTAATTAATAAATGACCAAAATGCCCTTCTCTATACAATTTCACCATTTACTCACTCATGTCTATTTTTGTCCAAAAATTATAATTTGGGAAAATTGATATTTAAAGACTTCTAATTAATATTCTAAAGCTATTCCATACAAAAAGCTTCTAGAAACTCATATTTTGCAACTTTTACAATTTAGTCCTAATAGACCCTTTAATGGAAATTTCCATAAAATTTCTACATGAAACTTTCATATTATCAAGCAAACATCTCAAATACTTTAAAAACTCATTTTACTAACTCAGATTTGTGGTCTCGCACCACTATTCCGACTAGGCCCTAAATCGGGCTGTTACACATACACTTAGCTCTTTGCTCGTTGAACTACTTGGAATATCAGAGGATACTCAATCTCATCATACATCTATCACAATGCCAATGCCATATCCCAGATATGGTTTTATATGGGACCACATCTCGATGCCGATGCCATATCCCAGATATGGTCTTACACGGGATCTCATATCTCGATGTCGATGCCATGTCCCAGACATGGTCTTACACGAGATCTTCCTTTGGTGACGAGGTCATGTCCCAAACATGGTCTTGTACGAGACCTCCTTCATTTGGTGTCGATGCCATGTCCCAGACATGGTCTTATATGTCACCTCCTTATTCATGTTGTGACATAGGTATCCTTGTTATTCCGAATATTCAACCGAGACTTCAACTTAACATGATCTCATTATAATTTCAATAAGGCATCATTAATCAACTTTATGGAAATAATATACATTTCTCGTAATATAAAGTAATTAAAATATAATAACATTATGTGGCTTTATTTTCACACAAACTTACCTTGGTACTCAAAATATGTGTAGATATTCGATTTAGTCCATAACCTTGTCTTGCCTCGATTTTGGTTCGGGCTTCGTGTTTCTTGATTTATAATAATAATTTCACTTGTTTAATACACACATTGACTAAATTGACCCACGAATCATATTTTGGTAAAATTACAATTTTACCCCTAAACTTTCACATAATTACACTTTTGCCCCTAGGCTTGTAAAATGATTTTCATTCAAATTTCTTGTATTTTAAGCCTAGCCAAATCATTTTCTTATCTACAACAGTCCCCAATTTCCACTATTTCACTCATGTATGACCATTTTCATGACTTTTACAATTTAGTCCTTTTCATAAATTTCTCATGAAAATCACTTAGAAAAAGATGTTTATCATGCATCAAACTTTCATATTCTTCCATAAATCATCAAAATACATGCATGTCATACATGGGTAAATTTTTGAACATAAACTCTAGCTCAAATTATAGCTAGAAATAGTTACATCGAGCTACGATGATCTAAAAAATATGAAGAACATTAAAAATGGGGCTGGGAGGTACGTACAATCAAGCTCGAAAGATGAAGAAACCCTAGCTATGGAGAGCTTGTAAATTTTGGCACTTAGGGAAAGAAGATGAAAACAATTATTGACTTCTTTTTCCCTTTTAATTCTTTTATTATCCAAATGACAAAAATACCCTTAAGGCCATTTCTTAAGATTTTTCCTTCCCATGTCTATTTTTGTCCATCTTGACATATATTGGTCTAATTGCTAAATAAGGACTTCTAATAATTTTTATAATGCTATTTCATACTTAAATATTCTAGAATCTCATATTTTCTAATCTTTGCAATTTAGTCCTAATGGACAAATTGATCACTAATTAACAAAATTTCCTCATGAAGTTTGCACACAATCATGAAAACACATCATAAGCCTCATAAAAATCATAAAACACATATTTCTACTTCAGATTTATGGCCTCGCAACCACTATTCTGACTAAGTCCTAAATTGGGCTGTTACAATTCTCCCCCCTTAGGGATTTTTGTCCCCGAAAATCTTACTGAGAAAAAGGTTTGGATATTGGTTTCTCATAGCCTCCTCGGGCTCCCATGTAGCCTCTTCTACCCCATGCCTTTGCCACAGTACTTTCACAAGGGCTATACTTTTATTCCTTAACTGTTTGACTTATCGTGCCAAAATCTTAACTGTTTTTTCGCCATAAGTCATGTCGGGTTGAATTTCAACCTCTGTCGGTGTAATCACATTCGAAGGATCTGATCGGTAACTACATAACATTGACACGTGGAACACATCATGAATCTTTTCCAACTCAAATGGCAAAGCCAAATGATAGGCTACCGGTCCTATCCTTTCGGTGATCTCCTATGATCCGATAAAACGCGGACTCCTGTTTGCCTTTCTAGCCAAATCTGAAAACTTTCTTCCATGGTGACATTTTCAGGAACACCTTATCACCAACTTGAAATTCGATCTCTTTTTGTTTCAAGTCTGAGTAGGACTTTTGTCTATCTAAAGCAGCTTTCAAACAATCACGGCTTATCTTTACCTTCTCTTCGGTTTCTCTAACCAGATCGACCCCGTGAAATTGATTTTTCTTGATTTCAGTCCAATACAAAGGCGTTCGACACTTCCCTCCATACAATGCCTCATAAGGTGCCATTCTCAAATTCGACTGAAAACTGTTATTGTATGCAAACTCTATCAATGGTAAATACTGAAAACTGTTATTGTATGCAAACTCTATCAATGGTAAATACTTTTCCCAGCTGCCCTGAAACAAAAGAACATAACACCTGAGCATATCCTCAAGTATCTGTATTAATCTCTCTGATTTTCTGAATGAGCTCATCATCTCTTGGTACACAGACTCTGTCTCGGAACATCAAACATCCATCAGGATTAATCTGAAAATTTGATCCAACACCCGACTCACACTGAACTCTTTTAGCTTGCAAGTTGCTATCACCTCTCTGAGCTTCACAAAATCTCTTGGAGAAACATCGATCTCGCTCTCAACTCAGCTAGAATGGAACCATCGTCTGAAAAAGTCACTTGTGTATTCATAGCCCTCAATGCAAACAAAGATTTTCTACTCAGACCGTCAGCGATTACATTCGCCTTTCCTGGGTGATAGTCAATCACTAGCTCATAGTCTTTTATCAGCTCTAACCATCTTCGCTGTCTTAAATTCAATTCCTTTTGAGTCATCAAGTACTTTAGGCTTTTATGATCGGTGAATATCCAACACTTTTCACCATAAAAATGGTGTCTCCATATTTTTAATGCAAACACAATGGCAACCAACTCTAAATCGTGTGTCGAGTAATTTCTTTCATGCGGCTTTAACTATCTAGAGGCATGTGCTATACCTTGCCTTCTTGCATAAGCACACAGCCCAAGCCATTCATGGATGTGTCACTATAAACCACAAATTCTTTTCCCGATTCAAGTTGCACTAGAACTGGAGCCTCAGTCTACAATGCCTTTAGTTTCTCGAAACTCTGTTGGCACTTTTCTGTCCATTCGAACTTTACACTTTCTGTAATAGCCTCGTCATCGCAGTCGCTATCATAGAAAATCCCTTAACAAACCGTCGGTAATAGCCAGCTAGGCCAAGAAAACTTCTAACCTCTGATACATTTCTTGGCTGTTTCCAATCAACAATAGCTGAAATCTTACTTGGGTCAACTCAAATTCCATCACCCAAGACAATATGCCCCAAAAATCCAACTTCTTTGAGCCAAAATTCACTTTTCTAAACTTGGCATACAACTAATTATCTCGTAAAATCTGTAAAACCGTCCTCAAGTGCTTGGCGTGCTCATCTTTATCACGAGAATAAATCAATATATCATCAATAAAAACTACCACAAATTTGTCCAAGTATGGCTGAAAGATGCGATTCATTAGGTCCATAAACACAGTAGGGGCCTTTGTTAAATCGAAAGGTATGACTAAAAATTCATAGTGCCATACCTCGTCCGAAATGCAATTTTCGGCACATCTGAGTCTTTGATCCTCAACTGGTAGTAACCAGACCTCAAGTCTATCTCGGAAAACACAGTGGCTCCCTTCAATTGATCAAACAAGTCATTGATTCTTGGCAACAGGTACTTGTTATTCACGGTTACCTTATTAAGCTGCCGATTTTCTATACATAATCTCATGGAACCATCTTTCTTTTTCACAAATAATACTGGAGTACCCCACGGAGAATAACTCGGTCGTGCAAAGCCTTTGTCCGTCAACTCTTGTAATCGTGCCTTCAATTCTTTCAATTCATTTGGAGCCATTCTGTATAAAGCAATCAATATAGGTGCAATACCAAGGGCTAACTCAATGCCAAATTCAACCTCTCTAACCAGAGGCAACCCTGGCAATTCTTCGGGGAATACATCTGGATACTTACATACTATCGACACTGATTCAATCCTTAACTCAGTCTCTTTGGCATTCATCACAAAGGCAAGATATGCTTCATATCCCTTTCTTACACATTTCTGGGCAGACATGTGAGAAATCACTACAAGTGATCTGTCCTGTTCATTTGATTCAACACGAAGAGTGTCCCTACTTTTACATCTCAATTCAATGTATTTCTTTCCACAATTTATTGTCACATCATGAGCGGTTAACCAGTCCATACCAAGAATTATATTAAATTCATCAAATGGCAATAGCATGAGATTCGCCTTAAAATAAGGACCTCTAATCATCAATGGGAAATCCTTGCGTACCTTATCAACTAATACACATTTGCCTAAGGGATTAGACACTTTTATCACGAATTTTGTAGACTCTACAGGAATGCAATTACTAGATACTAATTTCATGCAAATATATGAGTGGGTAGATCTCGGATCAATTAAAGCAACAATATTAGTATCATAGAGAGAAAATGTACCCGTAATTACATCAGGGGATGACGCCTCTTCGCGAGCACGGATAGTATAAGTCCTCGTAGGCGTTCTACCCTCGAGTCTTGTAATCCGCTCTCTAGGTGGGTTCTTTCTACTCGTTCCATTTCCCAGGTTTCTCTGCTGTCTCCCTCTAGTAGTGCTTCCCGATCTTGTACTCTTAATTTTCTCTTTTTTGACCATCTCAGGGCATTCTCTAATAAAATGATCTTGGGAACCACACTTAAAATAGGCTCTCTCATGTGCTCTGCACTCCTTGGGGTGACGTCTGCCACACTGTGGACATTCTGGTCTATTTGGTCTTGTGTTCCCAACACTAGTAACTGAAGTGGTATGAGCTTTAGACCCCGAGTATTGTTTACCCTTACCTCGATTTGAAAACCCAACTGAAGTAGCTGATCGAGTTGTGAAATCTCTTGACTTCTTAGAGGAGGATTGAAATGACTTACTTAGTTGTCTCTTTCTTGAATCACGAGACTCCATTTCAGCTTTCCTTTTTTCTTTAAACAACTCCTCAGCTTTACAAGCTCGATCCACTAGCACAACAAATTCCTTCAATTTTAGGACACCAACAAATACTCGAATATCTTCATTTAATTCGTCCTCAAACCTTTTACACATAATAGCTTCAGTGAATACACACTCTCGAGCGTATTTACTGAGCCTCACAAACTCATTCTCATACTCAATTACTGTCATTCTACCTTGTTTCAGTTCAAGGAATTCCTTTCTTTTCTGATAAATAAATCTCTGGCTGATGTACTTCTTCTGGAATTCTTCTTGGAAAAACTCCCAATTAACCCTCTCCCTCGATACAACCGACACAACGATGTTTCACCACTGATAAGTAGAACCTCTCAAGAGAGAAATAACACATTTCATGCACTCTTCAGGTGTGCACGATAGTTTATCAAATACTCTTATAGTATTTTCAAGCCAGAATTCTGCTCTCTCGGGATCGTCATCTTTACTAGCTCGAAATTCCTCGGCTCCTTATTTCCAGATTCTATCAACCGGAGGCTTTTCTCTCCTTACCACTTCTACTACTTGGGGATCTACAGGGGTAGGCTGAGGAATAGGTGGGGGTGGAGGGGGTTGTGCATTCAGGTTCGTACGAATGAACTCCGTATACCATGCATTCATCATGTGGAGAAAGGCTTCCTTAGCCTCTTCTCCTCCTCTCTGACTCATAGTTGTTGGTCTATTCTCATTTTCATTTGGTACTGTCCCTTCGACGGGAGGTGGAGCGTTACTTTCTACATCATCCACCACAGCTCTATCGGGATCAATTTACTATATAAAAACACAATTTAAATCGCCAGGAGTCATCACACTATCATTATATAAATACTCATATGTATGGCATGTATAGCTAGACTCATGCTTATGCTACGTTAGTCCGAGAATCAACTAAACCGTAGCTCCGATACCGCTAAATGTAACACCCCTTACCGGTATTCAACACCAGAACTAGATACGAGGCATTACCGAACTTAACTTGCTCAAACATATAACATCGGGCCGTAAAATTTCATTACAACTTAAAAATTTTTCATTCATACTCATAACGTCCCTATTATAGGTCTACGAGACCCCAAACATACTTATGGAATGGTTCGGGACTAAACCGGAAACTTTTGCGCACTGAGAAAAATTTTGCTTAAAATAGAGTCACACACTCGTGTGAAATGGAACATGCCCGTGTAGGCAAGCCGTGTGGTCACACACACCCATGTTCCTAGCCCGCATGGATTTTATTTTTGGTTTCGAACCTACATGGGTTTTCACACGGCCGGACACACGCCCGTGCCCATGGCTCGTGTCCCTCACACAACCTAGACACGTCCGTGTCCTCACCCATGTGTGAAAACTTTGGTATTCTGTTTATGACATCAGCAAACACTTAGGAGCACACGGCCTAGTCACACGCCCGTGTGCTAACTTGTGTGACGAATTAAATTTTCGCAAATTTGATACAGGGGACACACGGCCTATCAACACACCCATGGGGCTGACCGTGTGTCACACACGGCTTAGACACACGCCCGTGTGTCTACACATGGACAATTATAAGACTATTTTCCAAGCCAATTGCCACCCTGAAAAGTAAACACACTTATATCACCTCAAGAAACACTTAACATAATAATAATACACTATGAAAGATCACTAATTTATCATGCATACATTTCACATTTTACCCAATCAATTGCATGAACTTTCACTTCATACAACTCATCATCATTAAATATATGAAACTTAAAAAGTATTGATCAATTCACAATGGCCATTTCTAAAAATGGGTGAGTAACATTAACAGCCAACACTTAGGCTAACAAATATGACATAACAAAATAACCAAGTTCTTATACATGTCATACCCAAAATAAATCAAGTTTACTATACCAAAAGAATGGTTGATAGTGTGATCTGAACTTCGACGTCCTATGATCATCGTGCTAGCTTGGCGATACTACAAGGAAAAGGGAAGTGAAAGGGGTAAACATAAAGCTTAGTAGGTTTACATGAAATAAATAGCAACATTAAGACTTATTATAGCATCCATTCCTTTCATTGAACAATACACAATTTCTCAAACACATCAACATAACTTAATCATGGATACTCTACCAATTTACATATCACATTTTGCATTCACTGCTCGTAAGTTACTCATGAGTACCTGTATCACTTCATCACATAACTTTAGCACTTTTATACTCTTTAAACACAGACTTAACTCCTTGTCATTGGTATATACACTTAGCTCTTTGCCCGTTGAACTACTCGAAATATCGGAGGATACTCAATCTCATCATACATGTATCACGATGCCAATGCCATATCCCAAATATGGTCTTATATGGGATCACATCTCGATGTCGATGCTGTATCCCAGGTATGGTCTTACATGGGATCTCATATCTCGATGTCGATGCCATGTCCCAAACATGGTCTTATACGATATAGATATTGATGCCATGTCCCAGACATGGTCTTACACGAGATCTTCCTTTGGTGCCGAGGTCATGTCCTAGACGTGGTCTTATATGGGACCTCCTTATTCATGTTGTGACATAGGTATCCTTGTTATTCTGAATATTCAATCGGGACTTCACGTAATAGCTCAATTTTTTGTGTTTTGACTTGAATAATGGACTGTTTGAGTGGTTTAGGAGTGGTTAAGAGTCTCTGAGAAACTCTGGGTTCGAGCCTTGTCTTTAGCAAAAATTTGTTTTTCTTAATTAAAGGGGTTGAGCATTAGTAGGTAGGCTTCATAAATAATTTTAGGGGAAAGGAGACACAAGATGAGCTTGTAGTCTAGTGGCAGTGGCGTGATTAAGGTGGGAAGGGAGCTTGAGTTCGAGTCTCCTGTTACACAAAGAAGTATTTATTTTACTTCCTTACCGCATGAGAAGTGGACTTTGACTAGAACTCTGCAATGTTGGAATTTGAATTGGTCAAGGAGAAGTTGGTGGAGAGGATTATGGAGGAATTTGAATGAAGTTTAAATTGTATGGCTGAGTGATTTGTGGAGAGATTTGTAGAGGGATGTTGGGAGAGATTATGGAAGCAAAAAGAAGAGGTTGAAGGGGAGTAGAATTGTGCTGAATGCATAATTGGGGGCTTATGAATTCGGCTATGATTGCCTCCTCTTTTCATTTTTTTACCTATTTGGTTTCGGTTTTGTCTACTTGAAGGCAGATTATGGTTAATGTGCATTCGGGTTTTTGCATTTTGGGACCCTTTTTGTTTATTCCTTGGTAACCGATTTCTTTTTCCTTGGTACCAAAGTTTGTGAGAGACTTCAAGTGTCGTTCGGTTTCGGAAATTCTCTTTCTTTCCTTGCATCTAAAGTTTCTTTTGGGTCGATTCTCACTTCTTGTCTCCCCCACTCTCGAGTTTTGGTGACTTTGTTTTTCCCTCTCACTCAAACACTTTGCTTTGGTAGATTATTTCCTCTCCTCCTCTTTTTCATTTCTTTCAACTTTGGCCTTGGTACATGACCGATTCTTTCCTTCTTCAGCTTTTACTTCTTCATTTTGATTTTTGATTTGACATCTATTCTCTGGCAACCGGTGAGTATTCTCGACTCTTTCTTGTATTTTTATCAATCTTTTTCAAGCCATCTCTCTCTACACTATTGAAAGCCGAATACTTTTTCTTCTCTTGATTCTCTTGTTACCGATTGTGTTCTTCGGGTTCCAGAATGTCGCGAGGAGTGAAGGAGTACTCAAGAAATACTGAAGCATTTCGAAATGTTCCTCTATGAAGGTAATCCTGTTGCTATTATTGTGCTCAATCTGGAGTGTGTCGGTTGTATATTTTGTTGTGGTCGAATATTACTTCCCTTTACCTAGGGGTTTTGTGAGTATGATCAACCTTTGGGTTAGGCAATCGTGTCTAATAGGAGTGCACTTGTAACACAGATATTCGGCAAGCAACGGGTGATCAATCCTAACCAGCGATCTAAGTGGACTAAGCCACATCTGTCAATCAAGGCAAGTATTAAATCATTTTGGATAGTGGTATTGAAAGGGATTATCTAAATCCTATTGATTAAATGACTGATGGGACATCGTGCTTGATTAGGTTTGGAGTTCTCGTAGATCTTAGCACGTTTTCGCAAACAGACGTGTAACCACACTATCTCCTCTACGAATTGGAAAAAGTCGAAAAGCCGAACCTCTGCATATGAGGCCTCAAGAGTATGCGATCGCTCGTGTGGTAAATCGAGCCCACAATTATGGGCGATAGACTGTAGAGGCCACCACGAGCGTTTTCATACTCTTGGACCGTTATGGGCCTCGTTTAGCTGAAATGGGCCGGTGGTCTCAATAGGCTTGTGGGACCCACATGAAATAAATCCACGATAAGTGGCAAATACTGGACCAGGCTATATCGTTCGCATAGCCGTGACTGAATTTGGGCCGAATGGGCCACATGAACGTCTGGGACCACTTAGGCTGAATATTGGGCTTTGGGCCCATTTACACCGTTTTGACCATATATGTTATCTGTGTTGCTAGAGGCGACTGTAAACCTTCGGGAAGGTTGTTAATGACTAAAATACCCCTAACGAGTGAAATGACTAAAATACCCCTAAAGAGTAAAATGACTGAAGTGTTCATGATTTGTATATGATTGTTACTGAGTATGACATTCTGCATATACATATGATTTATGACATGACATACTGCATGGGGAGGGAATACTATTATGGAGGAAGTATACTATACTGATGGCTCTGCTGCGTTATATTTTACTGGCAGCTATGCTGCAATATTGGTGTGTTGGCTGGGTGGGTCAATTTTATCCCCACATGGTGTGCTGGTTGGTACGGGTGGTGTGTTGGTTGGATTGGCGTGGATTACATATGTGCATCATATTGATACTGTATTGGGCTTAGGCCACATTGGTTACTGAATAAGGCTCAGGCCTAGACTGTTACTGCATGATAGGGGATTACACACTGAGTTCTCGTAACTCACACTTTTCTTTTAATTGTACATGTAATCCCCAGCCTTAGATGATTTAGAGCTACAAGGGATTTGGAGGTGGCCACACATTTGCTAATATTTTATTTTAGACCTAGTTATTTAATTTTTATATTGGGTTGATATTTATGTAATAAGGCCTCTGGTGTTTTCAATTTCTTTTAATTGGGTTTAATTTCTTATTTTGAAACTATCAAACTAGATTTGTACATGGGCCGGGCTACCCGGCCCATCCCGAAGGCTCGCCCGAAAAATAGGAGGGTTTGGGTAAAAATATAGACCCGAAAAATGGGCTTGGGCCTGGCCTCGAGTATGATTTTTTTGGGCTGGGCTGAAATATTTAGTATTATTTTTATTTTTTTATTAATAAAATTTTAACTTTAGAAATAAATTATAAACATTTTCACGTGCCTTTCTCTTCCAGTCTTCCTCCCCTTTTTTCCATTTATGAAATCAAAATCCCTAACCGAACTAGTCTGTAGTCTCCAATCTCCACCGTCCTCTTCATCTCTCTCACATTCGGTTCTCCCTTTATTCTCTCATCTTTTCCCCTTTTTTCTACTATTTTTCTTCTTTTTCTCTCTTCCTCCTCTATTGTCCTTTCTAACAAATCGTTGTTGCTGCCTCTATACACTTTCCAGCGTCTTACCTTCGATCAGGCGAGCTTCCTTCCCATCATTGTAGCTTTTGTGTTATTTTCTATTTCTTTTAAATCTTTGCTTAGCATAATACTAATTGCCTAAACAAAAAGCATTCGTATGTAAATTGTGGCTTGATTTTAGTTATAGGAACCTGGTGGATTTTCTTACCATCCATAAATTCATTTATGGTTTTTGTCGGGTATTTTTTTATTGTTGCTATTGATTGCTCGTAGGACTGGTAGGAGGTGGAAATATCTGGTTTTCTATTGCCATAGACTCGGTAATCCTCTCTATCCTATTTTCTAATGTTTGATTGAATGAAACTTGAACTTTTTTTTTAACTAGTAAAATTTCAATGTACAGAAAAAAAAAAAGTGAAGTATAGACAAAATCCAAGCAAGCATACTGGCGTTACATGATTAGTATTTCTTTCAAAACATTTTTGTTGGATATTTAGCTGGGACTTGTCTCTAGCTTGTAATGGAGTACAATCAAGAAGTTTAGAGCTTAATATGATTTTGTTTAATCTGCTATTCTAATATGCGCAAGAACACAAAATTTTGTCTAGAAATTTTATTAAACATGTCTTCTTATTTCTTAAGAAGGTGCAAGGAAGTTTCCTCTAATAACAACAAAGTACCAAAAAATATTATGACTGGTAGGTAGAATTTGTATGGTCAAGGGCACAAGGCGCATTCTAGGTGCTAAAATTCTTTTATTTGGTTGATGTAAGTTTAGTACATGAAAATGAAACATGAAACATGATTATTTTAAGAGTTCAAATGACATGTTTTTTAGTTAATATGTTCGGCTAATAGAAATATAAAGTATATGCGATATGATATGTTTTATGTTAATGAGTTCAGTAAAATGATTAAATAAATATTATTGATATGTTTAATTTCTAAAGCATGATTAGTAATAGTATATGTTTTATAAGTGGTAAAAATCATGTTGGTTATTGTTTGATTAAGTAATGCAAATGTGTGAATATTATAAGTTGAGAACTTTATGGTTTAAATTAATATGGTCTTATGCGCATAGTCTTGTGATGAGTTAAAATGGCTAGGCATATTTGGTTTGGATTGGTTTTTGAGCATGCAGATTAGGTATGCTATGAAATGTCTTTGATGTTCTAAAATAATTAGAGATATTGTAGTGGATTGTGCATGAATTAGTAATGCACATGATTATATTTGATTAATTGGTAATGTTTAAAAATATCTCATGTATGAATGTTTTATAAGACACATGTGGTAAGATTTGAATACATATTAGTTGAATTGAAATTTTGATTTGACAAAAGATAATGATATTGATATGGTTCAATTTTATAGGATGAATTATTTTTGTAATATGATTAATAATGTATGTTCGATTTATATTGGTCATGTGCTTTGTATATGCAGACTTGACTCATGTGGATAAGTGATTGGTTGCTAATTGAGTTGAAAATTATTATAAAGAAGTCGATATAATTTTGTGCATGATTTGTATATTATTTTTTCAAGGATAATACATGAACGTATTGCTTGAGGCCACAATTAATTTGACAAAATTGGCTTTAAACTCAAGAAAATGTTGCCTTAGGTCAACTTTGAAATGTTTACATCCATTGGTTGTTTTTATGACTATGAATAATTTGGGCTAATTTGGTTTATTTGGATTCTAGGACTTAAGTTTTTATGACCATGGCTAGTTCGAACACTCCTATACCTGTGGACGATGGGTTTAATGAGTATGAAAGTGCTGCCAAACGTCAAAAGTCTACCACTTCAAAGGTGTGGGATGAAATGACAAAGCTTGAATGAGAGGACAAAAATTAATTGAAGGCACAATGTAATCACTGTAAGAGTATCTTGTCTGCTAAATCTTCTAGTAGAACCTCTCATTTAAGACGTCATCTAAATCAATGTTTGAAAAAATTTAATAAGGACATCACTCAATACACCATAGCCAATCAACCATCATTAGAAGGTGGTCCATCTATAAAAAACTATAAGTTTGATGCTGATGAGTGTTGTCGAGTTGTTTCTACTTTTCTTGTGTGAGGCAAGCATTCATTTAGGACAATTGAAGAACCGGGATTTAGATTCAAGATGAGAATTGCTAGTCCTAATTTTAAGAATATAAGTAGAGTTACAGCTGCTAGGGATGTCCTAATGTATTATGCAAAAGAGAGAGATCATGTTAAAGAAGAGTTGGCTAATGCACCTAGTTTAATTTGTCTAACTTCCAATAATTGGAACTTAGAGCATACTAATGATGAATATATTTGCATTACTGCTTATTGGATTGACAAAGATTGGAAGCTACAAAAGAGAATCATAAGGTTTAGAGCTTTATTTCCTCCGTATGATGGTTTGAGCATAGTGGATGAACTTGTTTTATGTTTACCTCAATGGGGTATAGACAAGAAAATTTTTAGCATCACTTTGGATAATGCTTCTTATAATAATGTGTTGGTTTCTTGTCTTAAAAATCATTTTCGTGTGAACCGAGCTATTTTGTGTAATGGTGCTTTTTTTCAAGTTAGATGTTGTGCACATATTTTGAATCTTATAGTTAAAGCTAGTTTGGAACTTGCTGATGATGTTGTTGGTAAGATTCGAAATGGAATTAAGTACATAAAAAAGTCGGGAATTCGTAGGAAAAGATTTTATGATGTGGTCGACAAAAGTTTTCATTTGAATGTGACCAAAAAGTTGTGTCAAGATGTGTGTGTGAGATGGAATTCTACTTATTTGATGCTTGAATCTTCTCTCTACTATAGAGATGTGCTAGATTATTGGGGCCAATGGGATAAAGACTATCAAATATTTGCACTTTCTGACGAGGAGGAGAAATGTTGCTATTCTTTGCAAATTTTTGAAAGTCTTTTATGATGTGACTTGTATTTTTTCTGGTTCTAATTATCCGACCGCCAATCTTTATTTCAGAGGGGTTTGGAAGGTTCACAAGGTTTTTCTTAATACAGTTAAAGGTCCTAGTTCTTTTTAACTCTAATGGTTAAGCAAATGCAAGAGAAATTTAATAAATATTGGGCTGAGTATTCGTTGATATTGTCATGTGCTGCAATTTTAGATCCTCGTTAGAAGTTGAATTATGTGCAGTATTGCTTTACTACAATCTATAGTATTCATGCTTCAGATTTTGTTGAAACCATTCTTAGCAATCTTTGACTCTTACTTGACGAGTATGCTAAGAAATCCAAATCCACATCTTCCTCTTTGGCTGAGAATTCTAATGTCTCATATAAAGATTCCGTTGATTCTAGTTTGCATCAACACAATGATAGTGTTGATTTTAGGGGAGATTTTGATGAGAGTGATGATTATAAACGGTATTAGTTGGACATTTATTTGGAAGAACTGGAGCTTGAGTTGAATAGTCAAATAGATGTTTTGGATTATTGGAACAAAAGTTCAGGTTGATATAATGAGCTTTCATTATTGGCTCGTGATCTTTTGGCAATTCCAATATCGACTGTAGCTTCCGAATCGGCTTTTAGCATGGGTAAAAAAGTTATCACACCTTTGAGGAGTTCACTTAAGCCAAAATGGTTCAAGCCATTGTTTGCCTTGATGATTGGATGCGAGCTAAGGGATTTTATGGGTAATTATTATTCTCGTTTTAATGTTGTAATTATTATTCATGTTAGAAGTTGGTGACAAGAAGGACGATGAGGACGATGAGGATGATATTTCTTCGATTGCTTTTTAGGTTACCTTCCTTTCTAACTATTGACAATTTAATTTAGCTTAGAATTTATAGTTTCTTAGAAAATTAAATATGTTAATTGGTTAATGTATAGATATTTTGGTTGGTTGATTATATTTTGCAGGTTTTTGGTGCTGTTTTGAGATTGTTGGTGTTGTTGTTTTTCTACTGTTTAGTGCTATTTTTATTCTATTTTTGGCAATCGTTTTGTTGTTTGTTACTTGTCGTTAGTTGTCATTTTATTAGTTCTTTGTTGTTCTTTGATTGATCTTTGTTTGATCTTTGTTTTTAAAATTTGCTTTTGATCTTTGTTTTATTGTTCTTTTATGGTATTTTATTATTATGTTTTCGTATTTAATATTATTTCGATATTGTAGAACTTTTGTTTTATTATTAATTTGGTTATTATTTTAGTTCAAACAAGTTGTTTCAATTTTAACATAATTACTTTTTACTATTCTGTTGTAATTTTTAATATTATTTCGATATGATCTTTGAGATCCTATAATATATTGATTGAATATCAAGACTTAAAAAAAAAACTCTTTACTACTTTTTATATATTAATCATTAATTTTTAAGTTGAAGGCTCCGTATCTCAAGTTTTCAAGTGACAAACATGTGTTTTAAGTTGTTTGCAAAAGTTGAAATGTTACCTGATTTTTGTTACCAAATTAGGAACATGTGTTTATTTTATTCCATATTAAATTTCTTTAAAATTGAATTTTTGAGAATATGAAAAAATTATTAATAAATTAAGCTAAACAAATTAAGCATCTATTTTCGTAAAGTAGAAAATTAAATGGTAGAATAGTATCATTATGAGATTCAAAGTAGAAAATAAGCATCTATTTTCTTTAAATGTATTTGATTCATTATTTTTTATTTTTATTTAATAAAATAAAAAAGTAATACGGGCCGGGCCGGGCTTGGGTTTACCAATTCCATGTCGGGCCGAGCTTGGACAATTTTTCAGGCCCATATTTCGGGCTGGGCCGGGCCCGAGCATACAAAACGGGCCTAGGTTTTTAGTTGGGCCCAGCCCGGCCCATGGACACCTCTATGCCAAACTAATACAAATAAGTTATTCAAAACTAATAACTATTTTAAAAGACAAACACACATTTTCAAACTTCGAAATGACATTAATTAGAGTAGCTTCTGCTGATTTTTAAACTAAGAAACCAACAGTAACAAACATGGAAATCGTTTAAAAATAGTTTTCTCTCAACAAGTCTGATTTCGAAAAACACTTTGATGTGACACATCAGATTTGGTCGTAACGTCTAGGCCGAGTTTGGGATGTTACAAATCCAAAGTAGAAATATGTTATTTATGATTTTTATGAGGTTTATGATATGTTTGCATGATTGTGTGAAAATTTTATGAAGAAATTTTATGAATTAGTGAACAATTTACATATTAGGACTAAATTGCAAGGATTAGAAAATATGAGATTCTAGAAGATTTAAGTGCGAAATAGAATTATATAAATTATTAGAAGTCCTTATTTAGCAATTAGACCATTAAATGTCAAGATAGACAAAAATGGGCATGGGAAGGAAAAATCTCACGAAAGGGGCTTTAAGGGCAATTTGGTCATTTGGTTAATTAATGAATTAAAAGGGCAAATATGTAAAAAATGGTGTCCATCTTCTCCAAGCTTGACCGAAAATCACAAGAGCACCATAGCTAGGGTTTCTTCAACTTCCAAGCTTGATAGTAAGTGCATCCTAGCCCCGTTTTTAATGTTCTTCGTATTTTTGAGATCCTCGTAGCTCGATTTAGCTATTTCTAGCTATATTTTGAGCTAGGGTTTATATTCAAAAATTTACCCATGTATGAAACGCTTGTATTTTGATGATTTATGGAAGAATATGAAAGTTTGATGTATGATAAACATATTTTTCTAAGTGATTTTCATGAAAAATGCATAAAAGGACCAAATTGTAAAAAGTTATAAAAATGGTCATACATGAGTGAATTAGTGGAAATGGAGGGCTGTTGTAGTTCAAAAAATGATTCGGATAGGATTAAAATACAAGAAAATTAAATAAAAATAATTTTACGAGCCTAGGGGAAAAAGTGTAATTATGTGAAAGTTTAGGGAAAAAATCATAATTTTTCCAAAATATTATTCAGGGGTCAATTTAGTCAATATGAGTATTAAACAAGTGAAATTTTTATTATAGATTAAGAAACACGAAGCTCGGACTGAAACCGAGGCAAGAACAAGGTTATGGACTAAATCGAATACCTACACACATTTTGAGTACCGAGGTAAGTTTGTGTGAAATTAAAGCTACATAATGTTATTACGTTTTTAATTGCTTTATAATATGAGAAATGTATATTATTTCCATGAAGTTGATTAATGATGCCTTAATGAAATTATAATGAGATCGTGTTAAGTTGAAGTCCTGGTTGAACGTTCGGAATAACAAGGATACCTATGTCACAACATGAGATAAGGAAGGTCCCCTATAAGACCATGTTTGGGACATGGCATCGGCACCGAATGTAGGTCCTGTATAAGACCATATTTGGGACATGGCATCGGCATTGAATAAGGAAGGTCCCATATAAGACCATCTCTGGGACATGGCCTCGGCACCAAAGGAAGATCTCGTGTAAGACCATGTCTGGGACAAAACATCGACATCTATATCGATCTCGTATAAGACCATGTCTAGGACATGACATCGATATCCAGATATGAGATCCCGTATAAAACCATATCTAGGATATGGCATTGGCATTGTAACACATGTATGATGAGATTAAGTATCCTCCGATATTCTGAATAGATCAACGGGTAAAGAGCTACATTTAATTTAAGGATGAGAATGAGTTAAGTTTATGTTCAAGATAGCATAAGTGCTAAACTATGTGATGAAGTGATACATGTACCCATGAGTAAAATACAAGTTATGAAATCGTAATGTGATATGTGATGGGTAAGAGTAAGTATGTCAAAGTACCTGAGAACTTGCATTGTTATTGTTTAATGGGATGAATGGATTTTATTATTAGCCCTTATGTTGCTATTTTAATTCATGCAAACTTACTAAGTTATACGCTTACCTCTCTCTTTTCTCTTTTCCTTGTAGTACCGCCAAGCTAGCTCGAGGATCATAGAACGTTGGAGCTTGGGTCACACTATCAATCATTCTTTTGGTATAGTAAAGTTGATTTATTTTGGGTATGGCATGTATAGGAACTTGGTCATCTTGTGTTATGTTATATTTGAAAGCCAAAGTGTTGGCTATTAATGTTATACACTCATTTTGTAAATGGCCATTGGAGATTGGTCAATTTTTGTCAAGTTTTATATATTTATTGATGATTAGTTTTATGAAGTGAAAGTTCATGCAATTGGCGTGTGTCTAGGCCGTGTGTGACACAAGGTCAGCCCCATGGGTGTGTTGATAGGCCGTGTGTCCCCTGCATCAAATTTGTGAGAATTTGATTCATCACATGAGCCAGCACATAAGCGTGTGACTAGTCCGTGTGCCCCTTAAGAGTTTGCTGATGTCATAAACAGAATGGTAAGATTTTCACACACGGGTGAGAACACGGGTGTGTCTAGGTTGTGTGAAGGATATGGGCCATGACATGGGTGTGTGTTCGACCGTGTGAAAACCCCTGTAGGTTTGAAATGATAAATAAATTCCACACAGGCTAGGAACATGGGCATGTGTGACCACACGACCTACCCACACGGGCTTGTTCCATTTCACACGGGCGTGTAGCCTTGTTTTAGGTAAAAATTTTCTAAGTGCGCAAAAGTTTCCGGTTTAATTCTGAAACCTCCAGCATGTATGTTTATGGCCTCGTAGGCCCATAATAGGGATGTTATGTATATGAATGAAAAATTTTTAAGTTGGAAAGAAATTTGATAGCCTGATAATGTACGTTCTAGCAAGTTAAGTTCGATAATGCCTCGTATCTGGATTCCAGCATTGAATACGGGTAAGGGATGTTACACTTCAACTTAACATGATCTCATTATAATTTCAACAAGGCATCATTAATCAACTTTATGGAAATAATATATATTTCTCGTAATATAAAGTAATTAAAACATAATAACATTATGTGCTTTAATTTCACACAAACTTACCTCGATACTCAAACTGTGTGTAGATATTCGATTTAGTCCACAACCTTGTTCTTGCCTCGGTTTCAGTTCGAGTTTCGTGTTTCTTGATCTATAATAACAATTTCACTTGTTTAATACTCACATTGACTAAATTGACCCACGAATCATTTTTTGGCAAAATTACAATTTTGCCCTTAAACTTTTACATAATTACACTTTTGCCCCTAGGCTCGTAAAATGGTTTTCATTCAACTTTCTTGTATTTTTAGCCTAGAAAAATCATTTTCTTATCTACAACAGTCCCCAATTTCCACTACTTCACTCATGTATGACCATTTTCATGACTTTTACAATTTAGTCCTTTTCATAAATTTCTCATG
Source organism: Gossypium bickii (assembly GCA_025503065.1). Taxonomy (NCBI): domain Eukaryota; kingdom Viridiplantae; phylum Streptophyta; class Magnoliopsida; order Malvales; family Malvaceae; genus Gossypium; species Gossypium bickii. The sequence continues at coordinate 23,150,722 of CP106714.1, read as the reverse complement.
AAAATCACTTAGAAAAAGATGTTTATCATGCATCAAACTTTCATAGTCTTCTATGAATCATCAAAATACATGCATGTCATACATGGGTAAATTTTTGAACATAAACCCTAGCTCAAATTATAGCTAGAAATAGCTAAATCGAGCTACGAGGATCTCAAAAATACGAAGAACATTAAAAATGGGGCTAGGAGGTACTTACAATCAAGCTTGAAAGATGAAGAAACCCTATCTATGGAGAGCTTGAAAATTTCGGCACTTAGGGGAAGAAGATGAACACAATTTTTGACTTCTTTTTCCCTTTTAATTCTTTTATTATCCAAATGACAAAAATGCCCTTAAGGCCCTTTCTTAAGAATTTTCCTTCCCATGTCTATTTTTGTCCATCTTGACATATATTGGTCTAATTGCTAATGTACACCCCAAATCCGGCCTAGAAGTTAGGCCCGAAACTGGCGTGCCAATGGAAGTGTTTTTCAAAACATTCTTTGCAATTTGTTAAAAACTTGTTTGAGAATTACAGCCTCTTTGTTAAAATCCAGAACAACTAAGGCAATTGTGTCTACGTGAAAACATAATTATCTTTAATAAACCTTTTCGGTTGCGAAAGCATATTTGAAATAAATGATTTACGAAAATGTGACGTTTGAAATAGAGATGCAAAAGCATTTTGAAACATTGCGGAAACGTAGATAAAATACAAGTATTTTTGAGAGATTGTTTGATGAATCACAAATCAAGGAATTGAACTTTAAATCCGTGACTTTTGAAAATGTCGTTAATAATTTGAAAGAAAGTTCAAGTTAAATCATATTTGTAAAAGTTTATTTTGAAATCCATTTGTTAATCAATTTTGGAAAACCTTTATTTAAGTTTTTAGAAAATTTCCCATTTAAAACAATTTGAGCAAAATATAAAATACGTCAAACATAAAGCAATATAAAATAAACCAGAGGCCGTATTACAACATTTAACCCAAAATAGTAAAGTGATAAAATAATTAAGGAAGAAGTCTAAAGTCCAAATAAACCATTTCTGAAGTATGGCCTCCCTCGAGTCATCCATAGCCCAAGTCCATATCATCAAGCGTTACCTACAAGGGTTAAGAGAAAGGGGGTAAGTTACAAGAACTCAGTGTGTAATCCCCTTACCGTTATCCATTGGGCCAAAATCTCATTAAGCAATTATTTGGGCCAAAGCCCGTTTACAATAATATAAATGTATCATATATATAATATGCATATGATATGAAATTCCCAAACCAAACCTAGTTTTCCATCCGTTACACACCACCCGTACCAACCAGCACACCTGTGGGGAGCTTTAGTCACCCACCCCGCCAACACACCAAACTGGGCATTAAGCCATATATCAAACTGGGCATTAAGCCATATATCAAACTGGGCAATTAAGCCATATATCAAACTGGCACGAAGCCATCAGAATTTTGTAGCAAAGCTACCAGAACTTCTCTTCATCAATATCCCATCCCATGCAAATCATGTATGTAATGCATAACAAATCACAATATAACAACAATAATTTTTTCGGATATTTATCACAAAATTATGGCCCATTATCACAATTAATCAAAAAGGCCCAACAAGCAAAATATCAGATTTGGCCCATTTAGCAAAATATCACATTGGCGCATCTAGCCATAACATCAAATTGGCCCATTAATCAATATGTCCATTCGGCCCATAAGGCAATATGTCAATTCGGCCCATTAAGCAAATTATCAAACAGCCCATATAGCATATATCACATTTTGGCCCATATAGCAAATCATTAGATTGGCCCATTAAGCAATTTCGTATTTCGGCCCATTAGTGGCAATATAACAATTCGGCCCATAAAGGGTATTTTTTGTAATTTTTGTAATTTTACCCACTAAGGGTAATTCGGTAATTTACCCACTAAGGGTATTATGGTAATCTCGCAACCTAGGCTTAACTACTAATTTGGGGCATAAAATCAAAACTGTCCATCTGCATTATACTGACTAAATTGACCATAACTCGAGTTAGAAAACTCAAAATCTAAATCCGTAAATTTTCCTAGAAACTAGACTCATATATCTTTCTCCTATAATTTTTCTAGAATTTTTAGCTTAACCATTTAGTACAGTTTATTCCTTAAAGTTTCCCTTGTTTCACTGTCCAATGATTTTGACCTCTCTTACCTTAATCTCAAATATCTTACTGTACACTTTTCATATACTGTTTCCACTTATTTATATTAAAAATAGGTTCACTAAGTAATCCATACATATCAATTATAACTCTTAATTCACCTTATACAATTTTATACGATTTTTCCAAGACAGAACAAAATACCCCGAAGTCATTCAGAACCAGTCTCACTAAAATTTACATATCTCAGAATATAAAATTCTTTTTCCTTCTCCGTTTCTTCCATATTAAAATAGACACAGTAAGGTTTGATTTGACATCTTATTCACTTTTTTCCTATTTTTCGTATTTTTTCAAATACACGACACTGTTTCTGACCGAAACTATTTTATTACAAAATACGATTACCACTACGATCATACGCACACCCAAGTGATCACGGATGCCGGTTTTCGATTTTCTTCGGTATTTCGACCAATTCATAGAATATTTTATACAAAATTTCAGAGAAGTGTGAGATTACACACCATATACGGAAGGTACGGGATTGCACACCTTATTAGGAATCCGTAACATGATACTCTCTGCAGCACCTAAAGGTACAATCGGTCAACTATTAGTCCAAAACCCAATTTACAACTTCAACCAAATATTGCGATTGATTAACAATCTTCACTTACCAACAATCTGAGTTTCTTATTACGAGGGGTAGGTGTTCGATTGGCCCTTCGATAAAGTACTTCGAGTCCTTAGAAGTTATTAACACAAAAACAATGTTAGCCACACCTTATTCGGCTTGAGAAAGAATCACCAAAATACACCCCCTTCACTTATATACAGCTTGGAAGAAAAAGAAAAAGAAATGAAAAGAGGAATATACGATCACTTACCAATTTGATTAAGAAAAGATTGTCCAACACGAAAAGAAAAGAAATGGTGAAGAAGTAGGGTGGTAATAGGTTCGGCTATGGAGAGAATCGAACAATGATATTCGGCTATCAAGGATGGTGGAAAGAAAATGAGTATGTGACCAAACAAAAGAGAAAAGCAATGCACTATTGCGCTAACATGTTTCGGCAAGGAGGGTTGCAAAATTGGGAGAAATGACACAAAGTTGTCAAAGGGATTTTCGGCCAAAACAAAGGTAAAACTTTACCAAAAGCCAAAATAAAATTTCAGCCACCTATCTACCCCAAAACCGTCCACATGCATCCCCCCTTAGGATAAGAGTTTGGCCACCCAAACTTTCCAAAACATCACCCACGAAATAAGCCTCATGTCCCCCTTTCTTTCCTATTTCTCTTGATTCCTTTCCTAACTTCAATCTTGCCTTATTCTTATAGCCACCTTACCAAAAATAATGAAGTCCAACCTTGCCATAATTACTCCTTGGCCGACACTTAAGGAAGGTATGCAAAAATAAAAGTCAAAATGCACACAAAGTGATTCGAACCTCTTCCCTCAAGGTCCATCACTTGATGCCATAACCTCTTTACTAATTACTCAATTATGCTAACAAATTACTCATCTATTTCCATAAGCCTTGATGCCACTTACAAACTCTCCTTAATAGGCTTAATCACAAAATTTTACTAAGGCCCAACTCAAACTCGGAACTTCATAGAAACCTCATAACCTTCCAAATTCACTTAACTAATAAGTCCAATTTGCAATAATTCCATTCTTTTGTTCTCAAAATCTTAAACACTCCTACGCCCAAGGCCCATTGGGCCCAATCCTACTAGGCCCAATTTCAGGATGTTACAACTAAATAAAGACTTCTAATAATTTTTATAATGCTATTTCATACTTAAATCTTCTAGAATATCATATTTTCTAATCTTTGCAATTTAGTCCTAATGGACAAATTGATCACTAATTAATAAAATTTCCTCATGAAGTTTTCACACAATCACGCAAACACATCATAAGCATAAGCCTCATAAAAATCATAAAATACATATTTATACTTTGGATTTTTCGGTCTCACAACCACTATTCCGACTAGGCCCTAAATCGGGCTGTTACAGGACTTGTGACATGGGCCGATTTGGGAGCTATCAACTTTAAACACTAATTTAAGTATGCTTGAATTTATAAAGGACTAAGATACAACTATGCCAATTTGAATTTGAATTTCCCTCAAACATTAAATGCGACAAACTTGCTTTGTTTTGTTAGGATTGCTTTACTACGATTAGATATATTTTTAGTATATATATGTATGTTGAGGGAGTAGCCAAGGTAGAAAAAAAATGATTAGTTTTAACTTCTTTTTATTTTCACTTTCAATTAGAAATTACTTTTTAATTTTTATTTCACCATGTGTGGCTAAGCTTATTATTATTATTATTCAAAAGGGTGAATTAATTCAACTGTGATCTTGTAAGGCTTGTGCTAAACCAAAATTTCTTCTTAAACCCAAGTAACCAAAATTTCTTCTTAAACCCAAGTAATCTTTATTTCTTATTTTTATTCTTATAAATTTTTTATATTGATTAAATTGATGCCTTAATTCTATATTAAATTTTCTATTTCTATCCACGAGTTTATGATCCGTAATTGTCATAAATGGTTGATATTGGTAGAAAGGAGTTGACTTATGTGTGCGTTGTTGTGGCTTCCTCAATTTCATAGCTTGCATGATAAAATTTAGCGAAATAAAGGTACATGATTAATTTAATTGTAGCTATCTCAATTAATTAATTTTGGTTTAGTCCCTCTCACGATTCTTAATGCTATCATTGAATTTAATATGGAATGCTACCATGGCTAGTTGTTCAATGGTAAACTCTGATATGAATTGTAACACCCCAAACCCGGTCTATGCGCCATGACCGAATTTGGCATGCCACGAAGGAAAACATTTTAAAGAAAATAAAGTCAACGATTTAAATTTTTAATGAAAAGCTTTTTGTCGTTCTAAGTTCGTAGAAATCGAGTGTATAATAAGTTAAAAATTGATAAATTACTTTGAAATCCCGAAAATAAATCTTTAAAACCTAGTTGCAGCTTAGATTTGTAAACCTTTTATAAATTAAAAGAGAAACTAAAGCAATTAGGTTGAAAGCTGTATCTAATAGAAATTTGGAAACTTGAATTTTGGAAAATAGTATGAATTATCGAAAATACTTAAGTTGTTAAAAATTATCAAATGATTTATGTTACCCGATGGTAACGTAATAAAAACCATCGCGTTTTGTAGTTTAGAAAACTTTGTGCTCAAATTATTATAACAACCATGTAATTTATAAACCATATTTAAAACAAATCCAAAGCATATAAATAATCCAAAATCATAATTAAAGAGGCCTTATTACAAATCCATAAAATATGAAAACCACATTAAAATAAAATACCCAAATGGAAGTTCATATAAAACCAACTTTTATTGCATGGCCTCCTCGAGTTCATCCGGCTCCTCATCCGCGAATTTACGAATCACCTGAAAAGGTAAGGGAGAAGGTGAGTCACCAAGACTCAGTGCATAATCCCTCTCCCGGGTAAATGCCACATACTTACACAAATTATAACCAAGCAATATATATATATATGTAATGCACCCAACCTAGCCATCCATGACTCCTTTTCTACCCCGTGTGGTACCAAACCACTAGTGGTGCCAAACCACCGGTGACCCAAAGTCACGATATCCAATAATGTGATACCAAATCACTGGTGACCCAAAGTCACGAATAATCAAGTTGTGGGGCCAACCCACGTTGTGATACCAAATCACTGGCGACGATCCCAATACATCAAATGTGGGGCCAACCCACGGTGGTGTGAAACCACTGGGACGAGTCGCTATGAGGTGCCAAACCTCTGGTGTCCCAAAGACACGAAATATGTGGTACCAAACCACTGGTAACACAAAGTCACAAATAATCAAGTTGTGGGGCCAACCCACGTGTGATACCAAATCACTGGCGACGATCCCTATATCTCAAAAGTGGGGCCAACCCACGGTGGTGCTAGACCACAGGGATAAGTCGCTATGAGGTGCCAAACCTCTGGTGTCCCAAAGACACGAAATATGTCGTACCAAACCACTGGTGACACAAAGTCACAAATAATCAAGTTGTGGGGCCAACCCACGTGTGATACCAAATCACTGGCGACGATCCCTATATCTCAAAAGTGGGGCCAACCCACGGTGGTGCTGGACCACAGGGATAAGTCGCTATGAGGTGCCAAACCTCTGGTGTCCCAAAGACACGAAATATGTGGTACCAAACCACTGGAGGTGCCAAACCTCTGGTGTTCCAAAGACACGGATATCAAAACGTCCCCCTCCTCTCATATCACCCATACCAATGCAATAGATAAACAATTCATGTCATTATACTTTATTAGGAAATCACATAGAAATTTCATATCATAAATCGTATCATCATGCATCAAATTGCAAAAATCATATCGAAACGGACTTACCCGATTCCTTGCTTATACCCATCATGGTATCATATCAAGATCTCATAACTTTCCACTTTGATAATATGATTAGTATATTTATAAATATATATATATACTCGAATTATAAAGTGTGTAAGATACACACCTATCACTAACGCAAGTACTAACTTCCGAAGATCCGATCTACCGCATTAGATCACCTTGTCCAACTTCGATTGCTAATGGAATGGGGCTTAGATCGATTGCTTCCGAAGTCCCAAAGAGCCTAAAAGAATGATTGATTCCTAATATTGGTTAGAACTTTGCAAACAAATGCCCAAAGATTCAGCCTTTGTCCACAAGAAAACGACTTAGAAAGGAGAAAAAAATAACGGAAATACGGTCATAAACACTTACCTATCTTCCAAAACTGATTGAAGAAAACCCAAAGATTATCTACCCTTATTGATATTCGGCCAAAATAACTCCAAAAGAGAGTGGGAAGTTTCGGCAATATGGTTAAAAAGTTTCGGCTATGGTTTTGAAAAGAAGAAATCAATTGATTTGAGACTAAAAAGAAATGAAATTCGAGAGTAGAGGAGAGAAAATAAAAAAAATAAGAGAGAGAGGATTTGGTTTAATCAACAATGGAAGAAAAGAAAAGAAAAGAGAGTTAGGAGAAGAGAGAGATTCAGCCAAAAGAAAGAAAAAGAAAATGTGATTTTGAGCAAATACCAAAAGTAAGAAAAGAGAGAGAGAGATGGGAGAAAGAGTGCACTAAAATGCAAAATGTATTTTCAGTTTCAAAGGAGAAATGAGAGAAAGAATTAGAATTTGGTTCAACACAAAAATAAGAGCTAAAATCCAAAGCAAATTTGTACAAAAATGCCTAGGTACATTCGGCCAAAGAGGGAGTTTTTGGAGAGAAAGAGAAACAAATGCCAAAAGGTGCACAAATGCTCAAGTTGGCCAACTATCCCCCCCAAACCTCCTATCAACATTCGGCCACCCCCTATCCATACATGCCGTCCACATACATGCACTAAAGGCCTTGGAATAGTTTCCAAAACATCTTCCTTAAGCCAAGCCTTATGTCCCCCCATCCTTCCATAACCTTAAGATTCCTTTCCCAAAGTACAAACTTTCCTAAACCAATATTCAACTTACCAAAAATTGAAAGTCCAACCTTCCATATGTAAAGATTGACCGTCCATTAATGCTAGGATAAAAATAATGTCTCCAAAATGTTAATCATGCTACTCGAACCATTTCCCTCAAGCAACTTTTCATGCCCCTTATCCACTATGCTACTAACTCTCTTGTGCTTAATTTAACACTTAAATTGACTTAAGTGTCAAGTTCACTTAATCCACTTCACTAAATTTTTAATACTAAAAATTATTCTAGCTTAGCTAATAATTCCAAGCCTTCACTAGACTATGCTAACTCATGAATTATGCACGAACGCATAACCCCTAAATCTAGGATATTACATGAATGATTGATTTGTATCAATTATATCAAGGGAATTATTCTTTTTGAAGCTTTTTTGAATAAGTAGACTAAGTATCTGAGTATGAAAAATTGATTTCTAACCCTATGATCAGAATTACAGTTGGATGGAACTTACAGCTTTGGATTGGAAGTTTATTAAGAATTGATTTTCTTTAATTTTAATATTCAAATTTTAATTTCTTGTTTTCTTTAATTATTAGTTCAGTAACTCAAAATTCCCCCTTTTTATTTTTTTAAAATTTGAGACTCTAATAAATTTAGTTCTATTGGGATTAGACCTGATTACACTATTTCTACAAGTTAGTTTAGGAGAATCAATATTTATTTTGAAGGGCTTCGACAACCCAATCAAATTTGGTGCCGTTGTCAGGGAGCTATTTTAGTTTCTTATTGTTTAATTTATCTATTTATTTTGTTTATGAGTCGTTCTTCTCAGACTAATGATTTGCAGTATAATCTTAAAATTGAGAAGACAATGCGTAGATTGAGAAAAGAAACTAAAGAGAGAAAAAGACATATTAAAGAAGAAGTTGAGACAAATTTGACTATTTTTGGCATATTTATCGTTGAAAAATTTGAAGAAAGCATGGCAAATAAAATTCTCAAGGAGTTAGTCAAACCAAATTTCAATCAACAACATTTATGCATTACATTTCCTAATATAGAAGGTGATTTTGAATTAAAGGCTGGTTTAATTCACTTACTTCCCTCTTTTCGTGGATGTGCAGGTGATGACCCTCATAAGAACTTGAAAGAATTCCATGTTGTATGCTTTGGAATGAAACCACATGGTGTGGCCAATGAGTAAATCAATCTTAGAGCTTTTCCCTTTTCTTTAAAGGATCAAGCAAAATATTAAATCTATTATCTTCCCTCTGGATCAATAACAACATGGAATAAGATGAAAAGATTAATCTTAGAGAAATTCTTCATTGCATCTAAAGCAGCCAACGTTAGGAAGGAAATTTATAATATAACGTAGCTCACTGGATAGACTTTGTATGAGTATTGGGAGAGGTTCAAACGATTGTATGCCAGTTTTCCCCATCATCAAATTTTAGATCGGCTCTTAATCCAATGCTTCTATGAAGGATTGTTACTAATGGATAGAAGTATGATTAATGCAGTAAGTGAATGTGCTTTAATGAATAAGACACCTAAAGCAACCAAGCAATTAATTTCAAACATGGCTGAAATTTCCCAACAATTGGGAACAAGAGCGGATGAAACCATTAGGCGAGTTAATGAGGTAAGTTTTAATACTCTCGAAAATCAAATTTATGACTTAACTACTTTGGGTCGTCAAATGAATGTAGGGCAATGGTAAGCATAAAAAGCTTGTGGAATTTCAATTCAAGGATATTCTATGGATATGTGCCCTACATTGCAACATGATTCAGTGCAAGCAGCTAATGCTTTGGGTGCAGTAAACCCTAAAAGAATTATAATCATTTTTCTAATAATTACAACCTTGGATAGAGAGATCACCTGAATTTGAGCTATGGAAATTAAGGAGGATAAGAAAGAGATCCCCCTCAGAATTTTGTTAGACCACCTAAATCTCCCACACAGCAACAAGCTTCAAATTTAGGTAAGTCTTTAGAGGATATTGTTAAGAGCCTTGCTAACAGTACTTATTAACTTCAACAGGAAATAAAGGCAAGCATTCAAAATTTGGGCAATCGAATTATTCAATTGGCCATGTCAGTTAATAAATTGGAGACTCAAAATTCTGGAAAATTACCTCACAACCAGAAGTAAATCAAAGGAGAATTATAGTGCAATCTCACTAAGGAGAGAGAAGGAAATCCCTTTGGGAACAATTCCACTTCAGAAAGCCAAGATAGGCAAAGGAGAGGGAATCAAAGTTCCATCCTGTAACACCCCAAACTCGACCTAGACATTATGGCCAGATCTGGAGATGTTACCGTAAATCATTCAAAAACCCAAAACATGTTACACTTAAAAAGATGTTTTTTTGCTTTTGTTACGTAGAAGTCTAACTTATTAAAAACATTGTTTTTACATATGCATAATTTATAACCATCTGAGTTTGCAGTAGAAAAATCATATTTGAGTCCAATTTTGAAAACACGGTTTACTATTATAAAATTAAACATTTCGCAAGTAAAATTTAAAACCACCAAAATTGGTAGAACTGTTAAAAATAAGAAAATACAATCCAAAAATTTAAACAGTCCCAAACAGTCCATCAAAACCAAAATACTAACTGTCAAACCAAATAGTATATTTTATCAACATTTATTAACCGAGCTTACGTCACATCGACCCACCCTATTTATGAGGGTTACCTGAAAGTAAATAGACAAACCGAGAATTTAATTAGCGTGCAAATTTAATCAAAAAAATTTAATTTCAAACATAATCATAACAAAGCAGATACAGAACATTTATCTTTTATAGAACCAGAATCAAAATTAGATGCATATTTACAATCCTACCCTCCATCCACTACACACAATCTTTGACCATCCCTACACACCATATAGGGTAAAAAAAATACCCATCCAACCTTACACACCACTTAGTGTCGATATGACACTTTTCAAAATAATTGCAGATTAGCTGCCAGATCACTAAGCGAATTATCGCCTCTTTCAGAAATATGTGTGGCTATGCCACCAAATACGGCAGAAACATATATCCGCTCACACTTCCTCCATATATACAATCCCATCCCAAATGCACATACATGCATATATAACAAATGTCAGAATGTATATATCATACATGCTTAATATCAGACTCAAGTTATGCTTACTAGAAATCAAGTCATACTGTAACAACCTATTTTCAATGAAATTGGAATAGTGGTTTTCGAACCACAAATTCGATGAGTAAATTATTATTTTAATGTCTATGGGATATTAGTAAGGTTGTATTAAAATTTTGGTAAGAAATTTTGATGTTTGCATGAGAAATTAAGTAAAAAGGACTTAAATGATAATTAGACTATTGAATGAGTTAGTGGATATACATGGCATGGTTTTATTGAAACTTTAATGGTTTTAAAAGGTTAATTTAGTCATTTGGTAATTAAAAAGAAATTAAATAACAAAAGATGAGAAAACATGGTCATCTTCATCTTTTGTTAATTTGAAAACCTAAAAACACCATTGGAGAAAGGGGATATTCGGCCAAGCTAACTTTGAGTGCATGGTATGTAATTTTTCCCCATTTTTATGTTTTTGAAGTCGCTTTAGCTTAATCTAGCTAGCCTGGGGATTAATTTGTAAAATTGTTAAAGGTTGAGGGCTATGCCATGAATGTTCTTGGATGATTTTTTATGTTTAATGCTAGATTATGAATCTTTGTTGATAAATAAACAAGTTTTGTAAAGTGAGTTTTGATTAAATTTGTATTTTGGGATCGATTTGTAAAAAAGGTAAAATTCATGTTAAATTTATAAAATAATGGTTTATTTGGGTTTATATAAGTCCCTAATAAGTTGGTTAGCTTGAATGGGGGGATTAAAATGTTTATATTTCAATTTATGACCTTAAGGACTAAATTATGAAAAAATAAATTGCTAGGGGCAAAATGGTAATTTTGCATAAAATGAATTATGGACTAAATTGATATTTAGAAGTACTCAATTGAATGAAACTATTGTTTTAGGTCACAGACGAGTTGAAGATCATGGAAAAGGAAAGATTTTAGATTAGTTCATGTGCTTTGCTATTAATACAATCTAGTCTTGTAAGTTCGTTTTACGTTTATGTAAAGTTGAATTAAATTCCTTATTAATGATTTAAATCTTTATAGCCTATTATAGAATGATGCTTAAATTTTGAGTTATACTGTTATTTAGGCTTTGTGCCTAGTAGGCTTAGTGCCGGTGTTATTCAGGCTTTGTGCCTAGCAAGCTTAGTGTTGGTGTTATTCAGGCTTTTTGCCTAGTAGGCTTAGTGCCGATATTATTCAGGCTTAGTACCTAGCAGGCTTAGTGCCGATGTTATTTAGGCTTAGTGCCTAGTAGGCTTAGTGCCGATGTAATTAAAGTTAACATCTTTGGAAATTCGTTATTTGATAGAAAATGAGTTTACTTATCGAACTTACTAAACTCCTTTGTGCTTATTAATTTGATTTGTTTTTGTAGGGCTTTTGGAACTGTTGCTTTGATTTGGTCGACTCGGAAGCACACACTATCATTTTAACAGCCCATTTTCAGTGAAATCGGAATAGTGGTTTCGGGACCACAATTTCGAGTCGAAAAGAAAATTTATTTTAATATTAATGTATAGTCTGCATTGTGATAGGAATGTCATATGAAAATTCTGATAAGAAAATTTTGCCGATTATGTGTTTAATTAGGGAAAGGACCAAATTGCATAAAATGCAAACGTTGAGTTCTAGTAGCTATAAGTTTCAAATAGCTATGGAATTTAAAACTTGATGTCCTTATATGGTAATTAGACCATTAGAAAAAAGTTAGTAGATATTTTTGATGAATCCTCCATGAAAAAATTAAAAAGGTTAAGGACTAAATTGGAAATCAAAATAATTAAAAGATGATAAATAATTAATTAGAAATATCATCTTATTTTATATCATCTTCTTCCCCAAAAATACATGGAAACCCTAAGAAAGAGAAAACAAGCTTTATTGGCTTAATTGGATAAGTATTCTTGTCTCGTTTTTAGTAATTTTTATATTTTTGAGATCGGGATAGTTTAATCTATCTATTTTGGGAATTAATTTGCAAAGATATCAAAGTATAGAAATTTTGTCATGGATGAATATGCTAAAATTTTGAAATTTATGGTAGAAAATGAAGAGTTGTTGATAGATAAACAACTTTTACAAAGTGAATTTGGATGAAATTATGATTTAGTGACTAAATTGTAAAGATGTAAAAGTTGTGGAAAAATTCTAAATTTTATGAAATATATGTGCTGTAAAAGTTATATGAAATTTTCAGTTAGGCTTGGAAAAATGATTAAATTACATGAATTTCATTTTCTGAGACTAGAGACGAAATTGGAATTTATGAAAAGTTAAGGGGCAAAATGGTAATTTTGCCTAGGATGTAAATTGAATCTAATTGAATAAGAAATGTGATAAATTGATGATTAAATTCATTTATATAGATTCGAAAAGATCAAATGCAGAATTGAATCGAGGAAAACAAAAAGTGTCAAATTAGTAGAATTTATTATACGAACGATTATCGAGGTAGGTTCGTGTAACTTAATTATGCATGTTAATATGTTTGAAAATGAATGTTTTATTTGGGTGAATTATCTAAATTCTTAAAGTAGGAAATAAATTATATGCCTGATATTGCTTGAATAAATGACAAGTTCCGATTGAATTAAGAAATTTGATGGATATATGTGATTTCCCTTTTTGAATGTGGTCCTGCATATGTTGCAGACAGAAAATAGCTCGGATGAGTAATCCTGTTATAGCCCTCTCGAGCATCCTGTTAAATAGTTCTTGCGAGCCTCTTGATCGGTAGTGATCTTGCATGTGTTGCACACTACCGCAGCTCTATGTGAGCGTGTTGTTACATGGTTTGATCGGTTGTGATCCAGCATATAAGGCGAACACAAACGCAGCTCTACGTGAGCATCCTGATATAAGCTCTTATGGGCTTCCTGACATGGCTCGCTTGAACTCTCTGTTACCTTATTCGGTGCTCCCTGATATTAACTCTTCGGAGTTACCTGTTAAGCTCTACGAGCTCCCTGAATAAAACTCTTATGAATTTCCTGTTTAGCCCGGATAAGTGTCCTATTACATGGCTCATCTGAGCATCCTGATATGTGGCTCGAGAGTGTGCTCCATAATTAAGTTCCCTAATGGGTACCCCTGATTATGTGTTGACGGTTTATAGTTTTGTACACCTTGTGTGTACTACCTAAGTATCCATCGAAATTTCAATAATTTAATGGATAAATTTCCCGAAATGAGAATCTATAAGATTAAATGAACCATATCTCGAATGTTCTTGAAATTTCTTGAAAATTTGTAATATGATGAACTCTTCTATGTTTAATTGATGTATATGTTAATTATGTGACTAACTTGTTTATTTGAGCATGTGTAATTAGACAAATTTGCTAATTTGTTTGGAAGCATGATATGGTTATGCTTATTTAAATGAGTATGATTGGTAAGTTTAATTCCTTTTATACAAACTTACTAAGCATTAAATGCTCACTAGGTTTTATTTTCTTTGTTTTATAATACTCGAAAGCTCGCAAAGGTTGGAGATCAGTCGGAGCATCATCACACTATCCACTAGCTTGTTTTGGTATAAATAGTAAACTTATTTTGGTATAATGGCATGTATAGGTTAACTTGGCCAAATGATGGCTTGTAAATGGATGATTGTAATCTAGCCATTGGTATGGCCTGTGATGTTTGATTTAGTATATCATGAGGTTATGTATATATCATATTTAACATATATGTATGTAGCTGGTTAGAATGAATTAAAGTAAAATATAAGTCTTTATTAAAAGGTAGGTTTGATCATATGAATATATGTGCTGTTATTTCATACATGTTATTGATGTTTGCTTGATTTATATAACTTGAATTGGTTGCTATATATATGAAAGTGATGTTGTAGATTGATGGAAAAATTTGGGTGAGAAAATAAAGCTAGGAAATGACTTTATTTTGTCCACATGGGTTGACACACAGGTGTGTGTCTTGACACACGGCTTGACACATGGGTATGTGGTTTGGCTGTGTGTCCCCTGCATCCTAAAATTGAGAAACAGAATGCTCAGAATTGGGCACACCGGTAGAGACACGGACGTGTATCTCAGCCGTGTGTGCTACACAGCCCAGAACACGGACGTGTGTCTTGGCCATGTGAAACCTGCACCTAATTTATAAAAATTAAATTGACCACACGGCCTGGCACACGGGCATGTGGCAGGGCATGTGGCACAAGTCAGGGAGTTACACGGGTAAGGACATGAGCTAGGACACAAGCTAGGACACGGCTGTGTGCCTCACATTGAATTCCCACATGGCTTGAGACATGGGCATGTGCCTACCCACACAGGTGTGTGACCCCTGTATATATGAAAAAAAAATTAAAATTTTGCGAAAAATTTTCTGAGTTTCTGATTTAGTCCTGATTCAGTTTTAATATTTAAGTTGGGCCACGAGGGTCCATTCAAGGGACAATATGATTAATTTTAGAAATGAATAGTAAATGAGATGAATTACATGAAATTATTCTGTAAACTCTGGCAATGCCCCGTAATCCAGTTCTTGCGACAGACACGGGTTAAGGATGTTATAGAGATCATCAACTCGGTAGCCATTTTGGTACTTGTTAGTAGTTGGTTAAGTGTCATGTAATAGGATAGGTCCTTAGTATTATGACTTTTAGTGAATATGTAAATGTTAAAGTTGGTATGTTTATGCTTGTTGTTAACAAATAGTGTTGGACTTAGAATGAATGGGTAGATAAGTCCTTTTAGAACACTTTTAATAGTAGATGTATAAAGCATTTTGGTGCAAAGTATTGGATCATGAATGTTCAATTGTTTTGTGTTTATAAGCTTAGTATGGAATGAGATATGATATTTGGGTTTGTGATAGGTTTTGGCATCTTTAAGTAAGTTTTATTTGTATGTGTTTGAGGTGGCTATGAGTGGCATATTTTTTGAATGTTAGAAGGATAATTTAGCATGTTTTTGGCTTGATTTGGTCCCTTTGAATAGGTCTTTTAGATGGAAAATGGTTTACTTAGGTTGCAAGTAAGCTTGAAATAGTAAACTTGTTGTTTAAGGTTCATTTTGGGTCCACATGTAACATCCTAGATTAGGGGTTATGCGTTCGTGCCTAATTCATGAGTTAGTAGGTTTTGGCAGTGTTGGAAGTGTATTAAGGGTTTTTAGAATTCTAGGATGGAAGAAGAAAGCTTTGGAAAATTATTGGTTTTTAAGTAAAAAGGGGAGCTAGGTAAATGAGGCTTTAAAAGAAACTCCGTGTGAAGCATAACACAAGGAACCATGTGGTAAAATGACATGTTTTATGAATTATGAATGTGTTATGTGAATTCTAGAAATAAGGAAATGTATGGAAATGTAAGGAAATGTAAGGAAATGTATGGAAATGTATGGAAATGTAAGGAAATGTAAGGAAATGTAAGGAAATGTATGGAAATGTATGGAAATGTAAGGAAATGTAAGGAAATGTGAGGAAATGTATGGAAATGTAAGGAAATGCAAGGAAATGTAAGGAAATGTCTTGTCTTGGAAATGTAGGGAAATATCCTGAAAATGTAAAGGAATAAAGAGGAAACTGAACATTTATGGAAACTAGGAAAATGATTTAGAAATGATTCAAAAAAGGAAAGTGAACATTTCTGGAAACTTGGAAATGTAAGGAAATGTCAAGTTTAAAGAGCCGAACGAAAATTTTTGGAAACTTGGAAATGAAAAGAAATGTCAAGTTTTAAAGTTTAAAAGAGGAAATTAAGGCAATGTGGCCTTAAAAGAAAAAGTATGTAAAATTTGACACACAAACGGGCTTGGAAAAGTGGCCTGAAGATGCCACTTAGGGCCTCTGGAAATGGCGCCACATACAGGGGTAGTGGGCCAAGGTTCGAGCTGCAGGGGAAGCAAAATAAAAGTTTTATTTTGTTACAAGGATGGACAGAGGTGGACGGCACATGGGTTATAATTTAGGAGCTTTTATTCTTTTATTTTTAAGAGATAAATAGTGGATAAATAAGGGATAAATAATGGATTTATTTATCATTATTTTCTAGAGATAATTGTTGGATTAAATTCTTTTGATTTGAATAAAGAGATAAATGAGGAATTGTTCTTTAATTAGGAAAACAAGGGAGAAGTGATGGCCAAGTAAGGGACTTTGAGTTTAATAATTTCGGCTAAGTAAGGATAGTTGCTGAATTATCTTTTATTTTAGTGATAATTAAAGAGATAAAGCTATTAAAATAGAAGAGTGATGGCCAAGTAAGGGATTCTAAGTTAGTAATTTCGGCTATAAAAGGAAAAGAGAGGCCATTCTGCATTATTTTCTATTCTTTGAAAGCCTCTGCCGAATTCTCTTCACCAAATCTTCTTCTTCTTTTATTTTTGCCAAGCCGAAATACCTTGTGTGCTAGCCGAATCCTCCATATTTATTCTTCCTTCTCTTTTCTTTCTAATCCCTCCAAAACCGAAAGTTGTGAGATCATCATCTAGCCATAGCCAAATCTCTGAAGGTTGAAATGAAGGTGCAATCCATTTCTTCAAGTAAGGGTAAGATCTCATTCGGTTTCATCCTTTTTCTTTTAAGATTTGCCGAAATCTAGGACTAACCCCATTAATATCTTGTTGCCGAAACTTTGAAGAGATCTTTTGGGATTTACTAAGTGTCGACTACAAGGAAGGAGAAGTTCTTTTCCCGAAGGTACACCATAGGCCACGTGTTCCCTAGTTATTCGGTGAGTTTCGGGATTTCTAAGATTAAGGTAAGACATATGTATATTCGGCCAAAGGCCATGTTTTATGTTTTAATGGTTAGATTAAATCTAACGCAAGGTTATAGGAATTTCGACATTCCTAGGAAAACAAGGATTAATTTCGGGATTTGTTGGTGTCCCAATCGGCAACAAGGTAAGTTTTAAGAATACTAATCCTACTAGGATTTGGATTTGTGGCCGAATGCCTTTTTATTAAGGTAATAAGTGATAAATCAATGTAGGGTTTAAGGATCTAAGCGGTAGATCAGATTTCGAGATCTCAAGGAAATTGTTAAGCGATTCAGGTGTGTACCCCACACTATTTTATAATACGTTTTATGGCTATGTTAATTAAAATATTTGACATTAAGAATATAAAAGTGGCGAAAGTACCATGTTATGGTACAAAGTACCCAGGTACATTTCCTACTCCTACTAGGAATATGAAAAATGTTATTAGTTACACGAGAATATGATAAGGATGTGAACTCTGGCATATTTATGCATATTATTATATGGGGCATATGGGTTTCTTTGAAAGGGGAAGTGAATGTGGTGACCTAAGACCACGAACACGGTGACCTAAGACCGTGATATCTGAAAAGTGGTGACCTAAGACCACAGTAATCTGAACGTGGTGACCTAAGACCATGAATGCGGTGACCTAAGACCGCAAATTGGTGTGTAGCGGAAGGAGGGTCGACTTAGTAGTCCCCACGGTGTGACCCGGCAGTGCACGGGGTGTGTAGCGGATGGACAATTAGGTTTGGGTTTAGGAATGCATCATAACTTGTATTCATTGTTCTGAATGTGTAACTCTTGTATGCCTAATTCTATTATGATTTAGTGTCGTGTACACATTGAGTCTGTTTGACTCACCCCGTTGTGGGACCATGTTTCACCGATGAATGTGATGGGCCTGGGCGGTAGAACTTGTGGTGGCCATGCTCAACATGAAGTCTTTATTTTTATGGACTATTATTTTTATTTAAGTACTTGAACTATTTGGAAATTATTTGATGTAATAAGGCCATAAGGCCATAGTTGAAATGTTTTACATTTATTTTTATTTATTATGTTTATGGGTTTTATTTATTAAAGTTTAAGTAAAATTTCTTTTAAACTAAACCCTAAATATTTTGTCACTTAAACTTAAAAAAGGTTTCTAATATAAAAATCAAATTGGTTTCCAACACAAGCCCAACCCAAACAATATATTTTTTTTAAAATCGCACAAATTTTCTCTAAGTAACAAAGAATTTTGAAACCGGTTTACTTGAGGAACATACCAAATCTGGTCTAAGCTCGTGGGCCGAGTTTGGGGTGTTTCAGTTTGGTATCAGAGCCCAGTTTCAAACCCTCGTCCTAGGGGTTTAAGGCCCAAAACATTTTCAAATCGAGCCCAAATGAGTTTTATGAAAGTATTTTTAAAGATGAGCAGGTTTTCTGGCATGGCACCCAAGTCTCCGACCCGCAGTCCACCAGGTAAGTACCCCTAACTATTTGGGTGATTATGTGAATTATGTTATGAATATTAGAAGGGTAGAAAAGGCATGGAACGTAGAATAGCATGATAGGAACTCGAACCCTAGGACTAGTCTACCCAAACACAAATACATAAGACTTAATGCACTCAACAAACCTATGGCTAAGTCGCCGAGTTAGGGTGTGGTAACCATTGTGTGCATGTCTAGGATTGGATCCGAAAGAGCCTGGTACTTAAGCAGTCCTAGTGACTCACCTCCTCTTCGCAGGAATCCTACCTGGTGCGTAGCTTCGGTTCACCCTAACCAAGAGGACTTAGTCATCGGCCAAACCAATGATTAAAACCCGAAAGGGACGAGCCATGCAGTTTTATAAAATTCCTAGTTTTAAAATCCCTAAATTACCCTTTTAATTGTAGTAAAAGATTATTGTGAAAATTTTTCCAAAATATCTTCGATTTACAAAATTACAAAAATGCCCATGTATTGTAAATTACTAAAATACCCCTAGTGGTAAAATTACAAAAATGCCTTTGGTTTATGAAATTCCCAAAATACCCACAGTTCTTATCAAGATTTCATTACTTTATAAAATGTTCAAAAACCCTAATTTGCAAATTATCAAAAATACCTTGAGCTTCGAAAATTTACGAAATTGCCCCTAACTTACAAAATTACCAAAATGACCCTGGTTTTCAAAATTTTGCAACAGTACCGATTTGGAAAACAAATTCTCAAAAAGAACCCTCAAGCTTCATAAATTTTGAAATACCCCTGATTTATTAAACTTTACAAATTTACCCTGGTTTGTAAAAAAAAAAACTACCGAAATACCCTGGAATTTTAAAATTACCGAAAGGCCCCGGGATTCCAAAATTACCAAAATACCCTTATTGACAAAATCACCAAGGAACCTTATTTTGACAAATTACGAAAATACCCCTGTAGGACAAATTACGAAAATACCCCTGGGTAGTGGAAAAACAACAACAATGAAAACTACAACATTTCTCTGAATGAACGAAAGTTCATAATTGGTTGATGAATGTGAACGTGACTTTCTCGAATAGTGAACTTGAGTCGAGAACTTTGTTTGATCGAAAGAACCACTTTTAAACATCTCTTTTCATAAAAAAGCATTCGCGGTTGATCGGTGAAACAAAAGTACTAATGTATAAAACTCTTAAATCAGATTAAATCGCGACGTTAGAAAATGAGTTCTAATGGATGTGAACTTAGAGATTGTGCCTAGAAGGTATGATGGCTCTATTAAGATCAGAGTGCGCGCACGTAAGGATAGTGCGGTGAGAAGGATTGTACGATCATTAGTAAGTAATTTCGAGGACGAAATTATTTTTAAGGAGGGTAGAACGTAACATCCTAGATTAGGGGTTATGCGTTAGTGCCTAATTCATGAGTTAGTAGGTTTTGGCGGTGTTGGAAGTGTATTAAGGGTTTTAGAATTCCAGGATGGAAGAAGAAAGCTTTGGAAAATTATTGGTTTTTAAGTAAAAAGGGGAGCTAGGTAAATGAGGCTTTAAAAGAAACTCCGTGTGAAGCATGACACAAGGAACCATGTGGTAAAATGGCATGTTTTATGAATTATGAATGTGTTATGTGAATTCTAGAAATAAGGAAATGTATGGAAATGTAAGGAAATGTAAGAAATGTATGGAAATGTAAGGAAATGTAAGGAAATGTATGGAAATGTATGGAAATGTAAGGAAATGTAAGAAATGTGAGAAATGTATGGAAATGTAAGGAAATGCAAGGAAATGTAAGGAAATGTCTTGTCTTGGAAATGTAGGGAAATGTCCTGAAAATGTAAAGGAATAAAGAGGAAAGTGAACATTTATGGAAACTAGGAAAATGATTTAGAAATGATTCAAAAAAGGAAAGTGAACATTTCTGGAAACTTGGAAATGTAAGGAAATGTCAAGTTTAAAGAGCCGAACGAAAATTTTTGGAAACTTGGAAATGAAAAGAAATGTCAAGTTTTAAAGTTTAAAGAGAGAAATTAAGGCAAGGTGGCCTTAAAAGAAAAAGTATGTGAAATTTGACACACAAACGGGCTTGGAAAAGTGGCCTGAAGATGCCACTTAGGGCCTCTGGAAATGGCGCCACATACAGGGGTAGTGGGCCAAGGTTCGAGTTGCAGGGGAAGCAAAATAAAAGTTTTATTTTGTTACAAGGATGGACAGAGGTGGACGACACATGGGTTATAATTTAGGAGCTTTTATTCTTTTATTTTTAAGAGATAAATAATGGATAAATAAGGGATAAATAATGGATTAATTTATCATTATTTTCAAGAGATAATTGTTGGATTAAATTCTTTTGATTTGAATAAAGAGATAAATGAGGAATTATTCTTTAATTAGGAAAACAAGGGAGAAGTGATGGCCAAGTAAGGGACTTTGAGTTTAATAATTTCGGCTAAGTAAGGATAGTTGCTGAATTATCTTTTATTTTAGTGATAATTAAAGAGATAAAGGTATTAAAATAGAAGAGTGATGGCCAAGTAAGGGATTCTAAGTTAGTAATTTCGGCTATAAAAAGAAAAGAGAGGCCATTCTACATTATTTTCTGTTCTTTGAAAGCCTCTGCCGAATTCTCTTCACTAAATCTTCTTCTTCTTTTATTTTTGCCAAGCCGAAATACCTTGTGTGCTAGCCGAATCCTCCATATTTATTCTTCCTTCTCTTTTCTTTCTAATCCCTCCAAAACCGAAAGTTGTGAGATCATCATCTAGCCATAGCCGAATATCTGAAGGTTGAAGTGAAGGTGCAATCCATTTCTTCAAGTAAGGGTAAGATCTCATTCGGTTTCATCCTTTTTCTTTTAAGATTTGCCGAAATCTAGGACTAACCCCATTAATATCTTATTGCCAAAACTTTGAAGAGATCTTTCGGGATTTACTAAGTGTCGACTACAAGGAATGAGAAGTTCTTTTCCCGAAGGTACACCATAGGCCACGTGTTCCCTAGTTATTCGGTGAGTTTCGGGATTTCTAAGATTAAGGTAAGACATATGTATATTCGGCCAAAGGCCATGTTTTATGTTTTAATGGTTAGATTAAATCTAACGCAAGGTTATAGGAATTTCGACATTCCTAGGAAAACAAGGATTAATTTCGGGATTTGTTGGTGTCCCAATCGGCAACAAGGTAAGTTTTAAGAATACTAATCCTACTAGGATTTGGATTTGTGGCCGAATGCCTTTTTATTAAGGTAATAAGTGATAAATCAATGTAGGGTTTAAGGATCTAAGCGGTAGATCAGATTTCGAGATCTCAAGGAAATTGTTAAGCGATTTAGGTGTGTACCCCACACTATTTTATAATACATTTTATGGCTATGTTAATTAAAATATGTGACATTAAGAATATAAAAGTGGCGAAAATACCATGTTATGGTACAAAGTACCCAGGTACGTTTCCTACTCCTACTAGGAATATGAAAAATGTTATTAGTTACACGAGAATATGATAAGGATGTGAACTCTGGCATATTTATGCATATTATTATTATATGGGGCATATGGGTTTGTTTGAAAAGGGAAGTGAATGTGGTGACCTAAGACCACGAACATGGTGACCTAAGACCGTGATATCTGAAAAGTGGTGACCTAAGACCACAGTAATCTGAACGTGGTGACCTAAGACAATGAATGCGGTGACCTAAGACCGCAAATTGGTGTGTAGCGGAAGGAGGGTCGACTTAGTAGTCCCCACGGTGTGACTGGCAGGTACGGGGGTGTGTAGCGGATGGACAATTAGGTTTGGGTTTAGGAATGCATCATAACTTGTATTCATTGTTCTGAATGTGTAACTCTTGTATGCCTAATTCTATTATGATTTAGTGTCGTGTACACATTGAGTCTGTTTGACTCACCCCGTTGTGGGACCATGTTTCAGGTGATGAACAGTGATGGACCGGGACGGCAGAACTTGTGGTGGCCATGCTCAACATGAAGTCTTTATTTTTATGGACTATTATTTTTATTTAAGTACTTGAACTATTTGGAAATTATTTGATGTAATAAGGCCATAAGGCCATAGTTGTAAACAGTCATCCTGCCTCTACCGCGTCCACGACGTCCACGTCCTCTAGAACTCATTCTACTACCGCGCTTTAATCTGATTAAGAAACTTTTATGGATTAGTGACGGTTCCACTTGCTTACTCGCGAAGAAATTTTATGAAAGGTTTAATAGGAATTCTTTCGATCAAACAAAGTTTCAAGTTCTCTATCCTAGTTCACACAGAGAGGAACATCCATTCCCTAATATCTTTCATACTTATTCACTCTTCGGACATTTCTGTCCTGTTTCTATCCCAGGGGTATTTTTGTCATTTTCCTACAGGGGTATTTTCATAATAAAAGAAATTTTAAAACTTTAATAAATCAAAACATTTGAAATTTCCCAAAACTAGAGAGAATTTTCGAAGAATTTCGCAATTTAAAGATATAGCAAAATTTTTGGAAACCAGGGGTATTTTGGTAATTTTATCAATTCGGGATAATTTTGTAAATTTAGTAAATCAGGGATATTTTAACAGTTGTAAAACTTTGAGGGTTCCTTTTTGAGAGTTTCCCTTTTTAAAACGATGATGTTGCAAAAATTCTAGAACTCAAGGTCATTTCGGTAATTTTGCAAGTTGAGGGCATTTTCGTAATTTTTCTAAAACCAAAGTATTTTTGACAATTTGCAAGGTAGGGTTTTTGAATGTTTGTAAAGTAATGAAATTTTGGGCAAATCCATTGAGTAGTTGATATTTTATGAACCAAGGACATTTTGGTAATTTTACCCCTAAAGGCATTTCTGTAATTTTCCACAAATCAAATTTTTGGAAAAAGTTGTGAAGATGGTTGTTTCTCAAATTTGAAAGAGTAATTTTAAAAGTTCTGAAAAACTAGGGTTTTGTTGTCTTCTTCTTTTTCTGAAAACATGGCTAGTTCCCTTTCGGGTTTTAGTCATTAGGTTTTAACCTATGACCGAGCCCTCTTGGTCAGGGTGAACCAAAGCTACGCACCAGGCAGGATTCGAGTAGAGAGGAGGTGAGTCACGCGGACTGCTTAAATACCAAGCTCCCACCGAAACCATTCCTAGACATGCGCACAGAGGTTGCCACACCACTGAGCCCCCTGAGTTAGGGTGAACTGAAGCTACGCACCAGGTAGGATACCTGCGAAGAGGAGGTGAGTCACTAGGACTGCTTAAATACCAAGCTCTTCCGGATCCAATCCTAGACATGCGTACTGGGATTCCCACACCCTAGCTCAGTGACTTAGCCATAGGTTGGTTTAGTTCATTAAAGCTTATGTTTTGTTTTTGTGTTTGAGTAGTCTAATCCTAGGATTCAAGTTCTTATAAGACTATCTACGTTCCATTCCTACCCATTCTACAAGTAATAATTCACAGAGAAGTTTAGAGGTACTTACCTGGGCGGATTGGTGCCGGAGACATGGTGCCATGCTGTTCAAAACACAAAAATAATTCAAAAAGGCCTACCAAAACATTTTTGGGCCTTGGGCCCCCACAGCCGAGCTTTGAACCGGGCTCTGATACCAATTTTGTAACAACCCAAATCCGGCCCAAACACTACGACCGAATCTGGTGTGCTACAGAGAAAATGCTTTGTAAAATTTCTTAAAACCGATTTGTCTTTTTGATAAAAGATAGTGTCTTTGTTTAAAACAGTTGAGGTATGTAAAAACCATACTTAGGGTTGTTTGAAAATTTATTAAGTCGAGTTGTTATGGATCTTAAATGTACCCAATGACTCGATAAAACATTTTTTGATTAAATTTAGAGAACATGTGTACTTATTTCAATATCATAAAATAGTTTTAAAACAAGTATCCAAACATGTAAAATAATTAAAGTAAAGTATTAGGAGGCCTTATTACAATCTGATTAAAATAAAACTAACAATCGAATAAAATAAACTGAAATTCAAGGTCCATCCAAATCTAATTCCATTGCATGGCCACCTCGAGTCCATCCGGCTCCTCATCCGCGATCTATGGTTCACCTGAAAAGATAAGAGAGAAGGTGAGTCACCAAGACTCAATGTGTAACCCTTCCCCGGGTTTAATGCCACATCATACACAGTTTATAACAAATTAACATGCACTAAATCATGCACCCAACCTAGCCATCCGTAACACCGTTCTCTACCCCGTGTGGTACCAAACCACTGGTGGTGCCAAACCACTGGTGACTTATAGTCACGATATCCGTCAATACTTGTGGTGCCAAACCACTGGTGACTCGTAGTCACAATCAGGTGATGGGGCCAACCCATCGTGTGATACCAAATCACTGGCGTCAATCCCATAATATAAACTGTGGGGCCAACCCACTGTGGTGCTAAGCCACTGGGATGAGACGCTACGAGGTGCCAAACCTCTGGTGACCGAAGTCACAATGTGGTACCAAACCACTGGTGTCCGTCGACACAAATATCACTTCCCCCTCCTCTCATCAACCCACATATTGATAAGATGCATTTAATAGAATCATGCTAAGCATGTTTACTTAATATCACATACTGGGTTTATTATCAGTCATGTATTTACTGCACATACCAGATATATCATGCTTCCCAAAAGCATCATAAAATAACTCATAATCAACAAGGACTTACCTGAATCCTTGCTTATACCATTCATGGTATTAAATCCAAATCTACATAGATCCGATTAACACACAACAGATTTAGTGTGTATGTACACACCTGATGCCAGTCGACAGCCTTAAATCCCGAAGAACCCAAATCGGCACCCTAGACTTCCTGCTCCTATATTTGGCCAACAAAGATTAGTGACATGGCCTATTCGGCCAAACCCAATAAATCTAAAGGGCATCTCTTAAACTAGAATCCTTACCTACACACATTTGAATACTAGCCACAACACACGATACACGAAGCTGCTTCACCAAACTACAATCGGTCAATCAACAATATTCTAAACAATAGCCTTCGGCTTTTGAACACTAAAATAGACCTTACCCTCATTTACCGAATTCGATTGACAGAGAATGATGGTTCAGATCTACTGCTTTGAGATCCCGGAGTCTTAGGTGAAATCGGTTTCAACAGAAAGATTAGCCAACCATTAGTATATGCCAGATTTCGGCTTTCCTTACATCCAAATTGACAGAACATAAGAGAGAATACCAAAAACATTCGGCTTGTGCCCCTTACCTTCTCAAACCGATTGAAAGAAAAGTCCCGAAGAGTCTTATACCTCCTTTAGTATTCGGCCAAAGGGAAAGAAATAATGGGGAAGGAGATAGGGTTTCGGCTAAGGGTTTGAGAAGAAAAAAGAAAGAAATAGATGGGAGATTAAGGTATAGAAGATTCGGCCAAGGTTTTAGAAGAAGAGAAGGGTTTTCGGTTTTGGGAGAATGACAAAGAAGAAACAAAAGATGAAGGCTAGCAGAAAATTATGAGAAAGAAGCTAAGAAAATTCGGCACTAATCCCTCTATACTTGCCGTCCACTCTTCCCTTGAAAAGTTTAAAATTCAATCAATTTCCTTAATTTACTCTAGGCCACATGTTTGAATTAATTCAAAATAATTTGAATTAATTACAAGGCTATTTTTCCTCTGCCCACTATTATGATTTAATCTCAGAATAATCCAATTAAAAACCAAATAATATCCTTATTATCTAAAAAAAAAGAGTTTAAAGAGAGAAAATCTCTCCCCCTATGCCGTCCCATTCAAAGAGCAAAAAGAGGGATTTTCGCGACTCGAACAAAGGCTCTCCCTTGCTCGTTTTGGCGTCACTTCCAGCTCCCAAGTGGCCTCCATTTTGCCACTTTTCCAAGGCCATTTCTGTGTCAAATAATCCCTCATTTATCCTTGTAACCCCTACTTGTTAGGGCTCCCTACCTTAAATAGCTTACAAAAATATTTTTCTACCATTCCGAGCCTACTCAAGGCCCCTAATTAAACCTTATTATTCCACAAATAATATCACAGCAATTAAACACAAGAAAAATAAATCAATTCCAAATAACCCCAATTTTAGGATGTTACATATTATGTTTATGGGTTTTATTTATTAAAGTTTAAGTAAAATTTCTTTTAAACTAAACCCTAAATATTTTGTCACTTAAACTTAAAAAAGGTTTCTAATATAAAAATCAAATTGGTTTTCAACACAAGCTCAACCCAAACAATATTTTTTTTAAAATCGCACAAATTTTCTCTAAGTAACAAAGAACTTTGAAACCGATTTACTTGAGGAACATACCAAATCTGGTCAAAGCTCGTGGGCCGGGTTTGGGGTGTTTCACCACACGGCTAGAGGCACAGGTGTGTGCCTCAGATGTGTGTAGAACACGGCATGGCAGCACGGCCGTGTGTCATCTGAGAATCACTTTGTATGCAAGTCAATTAGTTACATGGCCTAGCAACACGACTTAGCACACAGGTGTGTGAGGCTATTTCGAGAGTTACACAGCTTGGCACACAGGCATGTGACACGACCGTGTGACCCTACTCAAAGAGTTATATGAGTGAGGACACGGGCTGGGAGATGATCGTGTGTCCTTAGTTTGAAGGTTACATGACTTGAGACACTAGCGGGTGTCTCAGCCGTGTGAGGCACATAGCCTACCCACACGGCCGTGTGACCCTTGTAGTCAAAATTTTGTAACTTTTTCTTAAATTTTCCAAATGATTTCAAATCAGTCCGGATTGATTCTAAGGTATATTTAGGGCCTAGAAGGCTCAATTTAGGGACAATATGTATGTGAATGATTGTTTATTAATGTGATTATGATAATGATTGAAATATAAGTTCAAATGTTTTGTTTGTTCATTAATGTTCCGTAAACCTAATTCGGTAACAGATATGAGTTAGGGGTGATAAATTTAGTGGTATCAGAGCTTCAGTTTAGTTGGTTTCGGATTGAACGAAGCATGTATAGAGTCTAGAATTACTTGCCACTTTACTGACTGATGATAGTGTGATAGCTTTTGATTATTTTTGAACTGTTTTTATATAGATAAAAGATGTAGTCGGGATCCAACCAAGCAGATTCTGATGAGATAGAAAGTTTTATTCCACCTACTGATGAGGAAAGTACGCGTAATGAATCTGGACCACAAGGATCTAGAGATGTAGCACCTAATGCATTTCTTTGTATGATGCATGACATGTACGATGCGTACTTACAGGTAAATTTCATAGTTCCACAAACTCATTCTTCTCACCCTCAAAGTTCAAGCAAACAACATGTCCATAGAGTTACCATAGATAAAGTTAGAAAGTGTGAGGCCGTTGAATTCTGTGGTAATGTAAGTGATGACCAAATTGAGGTTGAGTATTGGTTAGAACATATTCAAAGGGTGCTTGGTGAAATGTTGTGTTCCCCTGAAGATTGTTTACGGTGTATGGTGTCATTGTTAAAGGAAGCATTTCAATGGTGGTCCATATTAACGGTAGTAGTACAGAAAGAAAGAATCAATTGTCACTTCTTTAATTTTGAATTTCGAAAGAAGAAATAATTTTTTGAGTTGAAGCAAGGAAGTAGAACAATAGCATAATATAAGAGACAGTTCATTCACCTTAGCAAATATGTGTGTACGTTTTGAAGATGGACTGAAAGATAAGATCAAAATGTTAGTAGAAGCTATGGAGATCCTTAAATTTGGGGTACTGTCCGATCGAGCTCAGAAAATGGAAGAAATTTGTGAAAGTAAGAGACGAAATGAATAAAAAAGGAAAAAATTCAGCAAACATGGTAGGTCTAAAGCTTTCTCAGGTTCTCTACAGAAGAAGATGAAGGAATCAAGTAATAAGTTCTCTGATCTGTTAGGGGTTTTTGGAAAGGATCAACCGAACCAGAGTAGCAAGAAAGCTCTAGCTCCTTCAGTAGCTAGTGTGGGCAATGTAAGGAATACGAATAGAACAGAGTGCAAGCAATGTAGATGGTTTCACCTTGGTGTTTGTAGAGTTAACGATGGGACGTATTTTAATTGTGGATCTCCAGGTCATTTTAAACGAGTCTATCCAAATAGAAATGAGCTTAATAAAGAACAGCATGAGAAATCTATGACCACTTCTACTCGAGGTATAAGACCTGGAAATAGTAACTTAGCTGGGGTTAACAAAGGTGGGGTTAAAGAGACAGCGGTCAAATTTGAAGCTAGGGCTCTTGCTAGAATATATGTCATTCATGCGCGAGAAGAAGCCTTGGGGTCGACGCATGCATGAATTGACCCGGGGTCGACACATTCATATATATACATTATATTAGTGATAGAAACGAATTTATAGTGACGGAAAATAATTTACTTATAGAATAAACTTAGTGTATTGTTAGAGTCAAAAATCCCTTAAGCCATAGTGTTATAGTTGATTTGGTTTGCAAGCAATGTCCACTAAAAATTCAAGGCTACAACTTTCTTGTCAATTTAATATTGTTACCCTTCAATGAGATTGATCTCCTACCACAATCTAACCATATCACAACCAAATGCTTTTATTATTTAACATACATCCCCTCAATTGATCACCACATGATCACACGAAACAACACATCACAATTACACAATAAACCATTCTTAGTAATACCAAACTCTCGGTGGCACTGCACTTAGCCCACCATTTATTATTAACAAGGTGGTATCGCACATAGCCCATAAATAAGAATATTTAAGGTGGTACCGCACTTAGCCCACCAAATAATAATACTAACGATGGTATCGCACACAGCCCATCGTGAATAAGTGATAAGGAGGTATCGCACATAGCCCACCAACAAAAATAATTAAGGTGGTATCGCACATAACCCACCATTATTTACTATGGATAATATTCTACACCTACATATTTATTTCAACGTTTATATGGAGTTTATTCACTTTCTACCAAATTTCCATCCATTTAAATCGTAAGTGTCCTCAATCATACAATGCACCAATAAGCAATTACATGTGTATTTAAGATGCATAATTTACACATAAACTTACCTCGGTGCAAAACGCGTTAATGAACAGTCTATTCTGTAACCTTGCCTTTTCCTCGGTCAAGGTTGATTCCACGCTCTTCTTGGTCTATAACAACAAAATTCACTCATTCAATCATTTTCTAATTATAATACATCATAATCTCTACTTAGGCAGAAATGACCGTTTTGCCCTTGTACTATGGCAAAATTACGATTTTGCCCCTAGGCTCGTAAATCATTTTTCATCACATTTTCTCATTAAACAAGCCTACCTGAACATTTATTACTCTTACAACTACTTATAATTCCAATTATTTCATGCATTTATTACACTTTTTCAATCTTTGCATTCAAGTCCTATTTAGGTGTTTTCATGCTAACACCTTTCACAAAAGTTGTTTCTTAATTCACTATCATTCATTTTCCTCCATAAAAACTCAACAAACAACATTAACACTCTCATAGAAAGTTCCTAAGCTTTCAACCATTTAGCATATTAGCCCCCTCATTAGCTAGCTTAAGCTTTGGGGGCTCCAAAAGTACAAAAATTATTAAATATAACCACCAAAATCACTTACTTGCAAGAGATTTGTTTCGCTGAAAATTTGAACTCCAAGAACCCTTATTTCCTCTCAATTTTGGGTGGTAGAAGAAGAAGGAATAATAAAAGATTATATCTCATCTTTTTATCTAATTTTATTCATTTTTTTATCACCTAATGTCACCAAAATTTGACTAAAATTAATGCTCTTATCCCCCTAAGCTACATGGCCGGCCATCACACATCCAATGGCCTAATTTCACTTTAAGGACCTCCAATTTGATATTCTTTGGCTATTAGAAACCTCTAGCACTTATAATAGAACTTTCACACTTTATGCAATTTAGTTCTTTTTCACAATTAAGCATTCAATCGTAAAAATTAAAGCACCAAAATTCCCATGCGTTATTAAAAACATGTTATAACACTTAAATTAATACCACAATAACTTTCCTCAACCTCAAATTAGTGGTCCCGAGATCACTGTTCTGACTAGCCTCAAAATCGGGCTGTTACAACTCTCCCCTCCTTTAGAGATTTTCGCCCTCGAAAATCTTACCGGTAAAAAGGTTTGGATATTGTTCTCTTATGGCTTCTTCCAGTTCCCATGTAGTCTCTTCTACACTGTGTTTTTGTAATAACACTTTTACTAAGGCCATGTTCTTATTCCTCAACTGTTTAACCTCTCGAGCCAATATCTTAATCGGCTCATCTTGATAAATCATGTCCTATCGTATCTCAACTTCTGTTGGAGGGATCACATGCGAAGAATCAGAATGATATCGTCGTAACATTGACACATGAAACACATTGTGTATTTTCTCTAACTCTACCGGCAAAGCCAACCGGTATGCCACTGGCCCAATCCTTTCGGTAACCTCATGCGGTCCTATGAATCGCGGACTCAATTTGCCTTTACGACCAAATCTCAATATTTTCTTCCATGGGGATACCTTTAGAAATACCTTGTCGCCCACTTGAAACTTAATTTCTTTCCTTTTTAAATCTGTATACAAATTTTGTCTATCCGAAACAGCTTTCAGACTATCTCAGATCACTTTCACTTTCTCCTCGGTCTCTTTAAGTAGATCGACCCCATGAATTTGTTTCTCACTAAGCTAAATCCAATTCAAGGGAGTTTGACAGTTGCAACCATATAAACCATCGTATGGTGCCATTCGTATACTCAATTGATAACTGTTGTTGTAAGCAAACTCAACCAAAGGTAGATATCTCACTCTTTCAGATTGGCCATCAGTTTGAGGGTGGAACGCAGTACTAAAATTCAACCTTGTACCCAAGGCCTCCTGTAACTTTTTCCAAAACCTCGAAGTAAATCTCGAATCTCTATCCGAGATAATAGATACAGGCACTCCATGTAATATCACCACTTCAGCAATATACAACCCGGCCAACTTATCAAGGGTATAATCAACACGCACTGGTATAAAGTGAGTCGACTTCATTTGTCTATCAACAATAACCCATACATCATCTTTCTTTTTTGGAGTCATAGGCAACCCCGTCACAAAATCCATGGTGATCTGATCCCACTTCCACTCGGGAACCATCACCGGTTAAAGCAATCCCGATGGTACTTGATGCTCGGCTTTCACTTGTTGACAGATTAAACATCTTGTCACAAACTCAGAAATGTCTCTTTTCATACCCGACCACCAATAAAATTTCTTCAAATCATTGTACATTTTTGTGCTACCAGGATATACTGACAAGTGGCCACTATGTGCTTCATGTAAAATTTCCCAGATCAACTCAAAATCTTTAGGTACACAAATCCTATTGTGAAACATGAAACAACCATCCGAACTCACCCGAAAGTTAGAATCATTTCCTGATTCATACTTAGCTCTCTTAGCTTGCATCTCATTATTATTATTTTGACCTTCACAGATTCGCTGAATAAATAGCGGTCTAACCCTCAACTCGGCCAATATAGCACCATCCTCAGACAACGCTAAGCTCATTGTAACGCCCCAAATTTGGGCCTAGTAGAATTGGGCCTATTGGGCTTTGGGTCTCAGAAAAATTTTAAGTGAGCGAGAAAATGACAATTGGCATGTGGGCTTTGAGGGTTATTTGAAGTCTTAGGGATACGGAAGACCATTAGGAAACAATTAATTTTTGCCTTAGTGGACCCTAGTCTCAGGTATTAGGCCTCTTAAACAGATTAAGGGGAAAATAGGACACAATTGGGCCTGTGGTCCAGTGGCAAGGTGGCATCACTATTAGGTAAAGAGGTCCAAGGTTTGAGGCTTAAGAGTGGTGAATTGAGGGGTTTTATTTTGTACATGAAAGAAAGGTAGTGGCGCTAGAGTGGACTCTGGAAGGGAGTGTTCAGGAGAGAAATTTAAGGTAAAGATAAGAGAGAAAGATAGGGGATTGAGATGTGGATGTGTTGGTGCCGAATTGGACTTTATGGGAAGGTAGTTTCAGTTTTTGCTATAAAAGGGGGGTGCCGAATTCTTTTGAAAGGTTCCTTGGGTTTCCATTATTTTTTATTTTCTTCCTCTCATTCTTTTTCTTCCATTCCTGAATTACCATCATCCCTCTTTTCCGAAATCCCTATTTGTGCTGATTCTTTGTTGTTTTTCCTCCATCACAAATCTATTGATCAAGTATTAAAAGCCGGATCTCGTTCAGTAGCTATCTAGGCTGCAGGATCAAAGGTGGGATTCGGTAAGTACTCAGTCAACCTCCTTAGTGTGTTTTGGTAAAAGCTGAAGGGCTATCTAACTTCTCCTTGTCGTTAATGTTGTATTAACAAGGGTAGGGTTCAAAGATCGCAAGCGTGGTAATGATCGTTAGCAAGTGGTAAGTGTACTCGTCTCAGTTGTGGATTAGTGGGTGGTCGAATGTAAATATGGCTTATAGAGGTGACTTATGTGGAATATGAGTCACTTGATTGTTGATAGTATATGTGTGGGTGCAAATCTACGTGAATAGTAGCTAAGGAAGGGCTACTAGAACTGGTGGCACACGGTAAGGTTATGGTAAGGCTTCAATTTTTGGGTAAATACTGTGGTTAAATGTGTATTGATTGGAGATTGGTATTGGTTGTAGGTTCAAATCTGAGGAAAGTGTAGCACGTCGCATTAACTAGGTGTGTACATACACTTCACACACGAAAATTGGCAAAAGCCGAAATCCCAAAAAACCCGAAATGCCGGAAAGCTGAAAAGCCGAAAAGCTGAAAAGTCGAAAGGTTGGCACCGGTAACCACACGAGCATGTGAATGTTTGTGTGGGAACATCGATACATTTTTCGAGGCCACAAGAGCAATCTCATTGTCTCGGGCCACTATTTGGCCAACCGGGCCAGACAGAGCTAAATGGGCCTGCTGAGTTCGTGGGCCCAAATCAGCAAGAGTTGAGATGTGAAATTGAATGATGGAATGATATGAATGGCTGTATGATTTGATTATGATTGGGCTTAATGGGCTATACGGACATGATTAGGCTTAGTTGGCCTTATGGGATTTTAGAAATGCATGCTAGGGTTTTAATGGACTCTAGGCCTAGTTTCTATAAATTCTTAAATGGCATAAAACTTGAGTTAATAATCAAACATGTCTGTGGACAAGTCGCTAGGTTAGAGTGTGGCAATGGAAATATGCATGTCTAGGATTGGATTTAGGGACAGCTTGGTACTTAAGCGGTCCTAGTGACCCACCTCCTCTTCTCTGGGATCCTACCTGGTGCATAGTGTCTGTTCACTTTAGCCGCAAGGACTTGTTGATGGGCCAAAGTTCATAACTAAAACCCGAGATGAAAGAAACTACGAAAATACCCTATAGGGTAGGATTACGAAAATACCTTGCAGGGTAGATTTACAAAAATACCCTTGGGTAGTGAAATGACTAAAATACCCTCAGGTGCTTAATGTGTGAAAATGTGTATGTTGCATTCATGAGGTATATGTTGCACTTGGGTGGGTTTGATGATACGGAGGAAGATATGCGAGGATCGCATAGTTGCTTGACGACCGTGGATCTACCGGTGGCTTTAAGCCCATTATATGCTCAGTAGCCTTGCTGCAACGTTTGAGTAGTGCCACTGTTGGTTCTACCTTTGGAGTGTAAGGATGGGTGGGTTGATATTTATATCCCCACAGGAGTGTAGGGTTGGAAGGGAAATGGAGTGAAGGGTTGGATTTGGGATGGGAGCATTGCATTCATGTGATACTGATGTGATATGAGGTCATCGTGGGCCAAGGCCCAAGACCACCGATTTTGATAGGGCTTAGGCCCAATGTGATAATTGCATGTTGATTGGTTACCAAGGGTCATACACATTGAATTTCAAAACTCACACCCTTTTTATTGTATGTTTCATGTGACCCTCAGTAGACGGCTCGACGTGGGAGAGGAGTCGGAGATGGCCACACTACAAATTGCTTAGAAGTTTTTGTTTATTTGTTTTCGAATGACTTACTGTTAATTATTTCGTTTGTAATAAGGCCTTGTATCTCCAATTTGACTTTACATTTGAGTTTCCTTATGTTTCAACTGTTTAATTGTTAAACTTGAATAAATTTCTAAAGTTTAAACATGGTTTTCGAAATACCTATAACATATGGGCTTTTTCTTAAAACATGGGCTTTTATCATTACTTAACAAGTTGTATAGATTTTAGATTTCTAATCTTTAAACTTAAGTCTTAAATAAGCGAAGTCCTTTTGAATTATTCCTTTGATGTGTCATCACCAGATTCGGCCATAACGTCTGGGCTGGGCTTGGGGGTGTTACACTCGTACTCAAGGCCCTCAAAGCATACATGGATTTTCTACTCAAGGCATTCGCCACTACATTTGCTTTCCCCTTATGATAATCAATTGCTAGCTCATAGTCCTTCAATAATTCAAGCCAACGTCGTTGTCGCAAATTCAAATCCTTTTGATCCGTCAAATACTTCAAACTCTTATGATTAGTGAAGATTCATCACTTCTCACCATATAAATAATGGCGCCAGATCTTCAAAGCGAAAACAATCGCAGCCAACTCCAAGTCATGAGTCGGATAATTCTTCTCATGCAGTTTAAGCTATCTCGAGGCATAAGCTACCAACCTACCCTCTTGCATCAACACACAACCAAGACCATTAAATGAACCATCACTGTAAACCAAAAATTCTTTCCCCGACTCAGGTTGTACCAAAATCGGTGCCTCAATCAACAAGGTTTTCAACCTCTCGAAGCTCTGTTGGCATTTCTCAGTCCATTCAAACTTGACATCTTTATGCAATAGTTTCGTCATCGGGGTAGCAATCATGGAAAACCCCTTTACAAACTGTCTATAATACCCCACTAAACCCAAAAAGCTTCTGACTTTTGACACATTTCTTGGCGGTTTCCACTCCAGAATAGCCGAGATCTTACTCAGATCAACTCTGTTACCATCACCCGATACAACGTGTCCTAGGAATCCAACCTCTTCGAGCCAAAACTCACTCTTGTTAAATTTAGCATACAACTTCTTATCTTTTAAAGTCTGCAAAATAATTCTTAGATGCTCCACATGTTCACTCTCTTCCCGAGAATAGACTAATATGTCATCAATAAAAAAGACTACAAACTTGTCCAAGTACGGTCGGAAGATACAATTCATCAAATCCATGAAAATCGCACGGGCATTTGTCAAACCAAATGGCATAACAAGAAACTCATAATGGCCATACCTTGTCTGAAATGCAGTTTTTCGTACATCTTGCTCCTTCACCCTCAACTGGTAATAGCCAGACCTTAGGTCTATCTTGGAGAACATTGTAGCTCCCTTCAGTTGGTCAAATAAAGCATTTATTCTTGGTAAAGGGTACTTATTCTTCACCGTCACTTTGTTGACCTGTCTGTAGTCTATGCACAACCTCATCGACCCATCTTTCTTCTTTACAAAAAGTACAGGAGCACACCACGATGAATAGCTCGGTCTTGCAAACCCTTATCTGTTAACTCTTGCAACTGAACCTTCAGCTCTTTCAACTCTAATGGTGCCATCCTATACGGAGCAACTGAAACATGTGTCGTTCATGGAATTAACTCAATTCCAAACTTGACCTCTTTAACTAGAGGTAATCCGGGTAACTTTTTCGGGAATACATCGAGATACTCACATACCACCGGTACTGATTCAATCTTTATTTCTGATTCTTGAGCATTCAACACAAAAGCGAGATAGGACTCGTATCCTTTCCTTAAGTATTTCTTGGCTACTATAGAAGAAATTATCACTGGCAAACTATCTGACTTACCTGATTCAACCCGAATAACATCTTCATTTTCACATTTCAATTCAATAAATTTACTACCATAGTTTACAAAAACACTATAGGTAGTCAACCAATCCATGCCAAGAATCAAGTCAAACTCATCAAACGGCAACAACATAAGATTTGCCGGAAAACAATGACCTCTAATTGTCAAAGGACAGTTCCTACACACCTTGTCACCTAGCACATGTTTACTTAACAGGTTTGACACCTTTACTACAAACTCCATAGACTCAACAATCATAGTCATACTAGATGCCAATCTCATGCAAATGTAAGAAAGGGTAGACCCCGGATCAATCAAAGCAATAACAGAGGTATCATGAAGAGAACAAGTACCCGTTATCACATCTGGAGATGATGCCTCTTCGCGAGTGAGAATGGCATAGGTCTTTGCAGGTGCTCTACCCTCCGATCTCACAATAGAATCTCGAGGTGCACCTCTACTACTAGTCTGCCTCCCGGGTTATTTTGTGATCTATCCCTCAAAGATACATTGCTTGATCTCATTTCTTGGTTTCTTTCCTTCTCCTCCCTCTCTGGACAATTTCAGATGAAATGGTCTGGTGAACTGCACTTGTAACAATTTCAGTTGTTTCCCCAACACTCCCTAGTGTGCTGCCTACCACAATTTGGACACTCCCCAACACTCCCAGTGTGCTGCCTACCACAATTTGCCCACACTTGCCATCGAAGTGGCTTGAACTCTCAAGCCCGAGTATGTGTTGCCTCAATCTCAATGTGAATGTCTAACTGACGCTGTCGTACGGGGGTTCATTTCCTTGGACCTCTTCGATTGAGTTTGGTATGATTTACTCATTGGCCTTTTTCTCCCATCTCGGGCCTCACTCATCGCTTCCTTCTTTTCCTTTTTCAGTTATTCGGCCTTACATGCCCAGTCAACCAACACCACAAACTCTTTTAACTCCAAAATCCCAACTAGCAATCTAATATCCTCATTTAGCCCATCTTTAAACCTCTTGCACAAGATAGCGTTGGTAGAAACACACTCTTGTGCATACTTCCTGAGCCTGACAAACTCACACTTGTATTCTGCCACAGTCATTCTTCCTTGCTTCAATTTAAGGAATTCTTTTCATTTTTGGTCCATAAATCATTGGCTTAAATACTTCTTTCGAAACTCCTCTAAAAAGAAGTCCCACGTCATGCTCTCCTTTGGAACCATCGACGTTAACGTCTTGCACCAATGATAAGCTGAGTCCCTCAGCAAAGACATAGTGCATTTTAAGCTCTCCTCAGGTGTGCAGGAGAGTTCATCAGATACCCTCATTGAGTTCTCAAGCCAGAACTTCGCCCTCTTAAGGTCATCATCTATATTGGCTCTAAATTCCTCGGCCCCTTGCTTCCGAATCTTATCTACCGGGGGCTTGGTTATTCTCACTAAATCTATACCTTGGGGAACCATAGGAACTGGCTGAGGTATAGGAGCGGGTGGAGGAGGTTGAGCATTAGGGTTTGCTCGTACATACTCCGTGTACCAATTACTCATCATTTGGAGAAAGGCTTCCTGGGCCTCTTCTCCTTGACCCCTAGTCTATGGACCAATCTCTACAGGCGCGGTCCCTTGGGCGGGAGTCAGCGCATTACTAGCTGCGTCATCAGCAGCTACTCGATCGGGATCCATTTACTATATAAAAAATAAGTTTAGAATTGTCAGAAGCCACCACACTATCAATATATGCTTATGGCATGTATAGCTAGACTCTTGCACACACTACGGTAGTTTGAGAACCGACTAAACCGTAGCTCTAATACCACTAAATGTAACACCCCTTCCCCGTATTCTACGACGTAGCCAGGTACGAGCATTACCGTACTTGACTCACATGGTCATACCACTTTGGATTATCGAATTCCATTCCAAATTAAAACTTTTTCATTCTTATACCTAACCTACTTATAATGGGCCTACGGGAACCTAAACATACTTCCGGAAGGTTTCGAAAATAAATCCAAAATTTTTTCGTACTTAGAAAGAATTTACCTAAATAGGGGCCACACGCCCGTGTAAAATGGGACACGCCTGGGGGCAGGCCGTGTGGTCACACACGCCCATGTCCCTCACCCGTGGTGGACACTGACTTATCTCACACGGCTAGACACAAGGTCGTGTCTCTGCCCTTGTGTTTACTATTGAGCTCACTGACTCGCAATTCTAACATGCAAGGGGACACATGATCTTTAAACACACCCATGCAATTAACCGTGTGTCACACACAGCCTAGACACACTCTCGTGTGCCTACCCGCGTGGACAAGAATAATGCTATTTGCCAGGCTCTTTCATTACCCTAACCCACTCAAGCATAATTCACCCTCTACCATCAACTCATTCATGCATATTCATACCCAAACAACCCAACCATATACTCTACACACTTATGAATGACCTTTCATTCCATTGAATGATAGTAAAGACCCATTTACTATGGCAACATACAAAAGATTTCATCTATAAGGAGCCAACACATTTGGCCAAAATAACAAAACAATATACCTAGTCTAGCTCCTATACATGCCATTGCCATACTCAAAATGCTAGTTCTAAATATACCGAGATGAGCTGATAGTGTGGGTGATCTTCCAATTATCTCCGTACCCCAACTCGACTCTTTATTACTATAAAACAAGGTAAAAGAAAAGGGGTAAGCTTTAAGCTTAGTACGCTTACATGTAAACAATAAACATCATAACACGTGCTAATCAAAAATAGCATTTCACAATCCAAGATCATGCTTACTCATTCATCTCCTACCACAATCTAACCATATCACAACCAAATGCTCTTATTATTTAACATACATCCCCGCACTTGATCACCACATGATCACACAAAACAACACATCACAATTACACAATAAACCATTCTTAGTAATACCAAACTCTCGGTGGTACTGCACTTAGCCCACCATTTATTATTAACAGGGTGGTATCGCACGTAGCCCATAGATAAGAATATTTAAGGTGGTATCGCACTTAGCCCACCAAATAATAATACTAACGATGGTATCGCACACAGCCCATCGTGAATAAGTGATAAGGAGGTATCGCACATAGCCCACCAACAAAAATAATTAAGGTGGTATCGCACATAGCCCACCATTATTTACTACGGATAATATTCCACACCTACATATTTATTTCAACATTTATATGGAGTTTATTCACTTTCTACCAAATTTCTATCCATTTAAATCGTAAGTGTTCTCAATCATACAATGCACCAATAAGCAATTACATGTGTATTTAAGATGCATAGTTTACACATAAACTTACCTCGGTGCAAAACGTGTTAATCTACAGTCTATTCTGTAACCTTGCCTTTTCCTCGGTCAAGGTTGATTCCATGCTCTTCTTGGTCTATAACAACAAAATTCACTCATTCAATCATTTTCTAATCATAATACATCATAATCTCTACTTAGGCAGAAATGATCGTTTTGCCCTTGTACTATGGCAAAATTATGATTTTGCCCCTAGGTTCGTAAATCATTTTTCATCACATTTTCTCATTAAACAAGCCTACCTGAACATTTATTACTCTTACAACTACTCATAATTCCAATTATTTCATGCATTTATTACACTTTTTCAATCTTTGCATTCAAGTCCTATTTAGGTGTTTTCATGCTAACACCTTTCACAAAAGTTGTTCCTTAACTCACTACCATTAATTTTTCTCCATAAAACCTCAGAAAAAAACATGAACACTCTCATGACAAGTCCCTAAACATTCAACCATTTAGCAAATTAGTCCCTTCATTAGCTAGCTTAAGCTTTAGGGACTCCAAAAGTACAAAAATTATCAAATAAAACCACCAAAATCACTTACTTGCAAGATATTTGTTTTGCTAAAAATTTGAACTCCAAGAACCCTTATTTCCTCTCAATTTTCAGTGGTAGAAGAAGAAGGAATAGTAAAAAAATGATATCTCATCATTTTATCTTATTTTATTCATTTTTTTTATCACATAATGTCACCAAATTTTGACTACATCCCCCTAAGCTACATGGCCAGCCATCACACATCCAATGGCCTAACTTCACTTTAAGGACCTCCAATTTGATATTCTTTGGCTATTAGACACCTCTACCACTTATAATGGATCTTTTGTATTATGCGATTTAGTCCTTTTTCATAATTAAGCATTCAATCGTTAAAATTAAAGCACCAAATTCCCATGCGTTATTAAAAACATGTTATAACACATAAAATTAATACCACAATAATTTTCCTCAACCTCAGATTAGTGGTCCCTAGACCACTGTTCTAACTAGCCCCAAAATCGGGCTGTTACACTAGGTACTATCGTCATTTTGTAAAGAAATTTTCTATTATAGCTTCACCTATGACGAAGCTATTGCAAAAAGATTTCTGCTTCATTTGGTCAGATAAGTGTCAGCAATGTTTTGAAAGATTAAAGAGTTTACTAACAGAAGCTCTAGTGTTGATGCAACCTAAATCAGGGAAAGAATTTATTGTTTATAGTGAGTCCTCTTAATGTTTTGGGGTACGGTTTAATGTAGGAAAGAAATATCATTATGTACGCCTGTTGGCAACTAAAATTTCATGAAAAGAGTTATCCAACGCACGATATGGAATTAGCGACAATTGTGTTTGCTTTAAAAATTTGGCGTCATTATTTGTATGGCAAAAAGTGTCATGTATATATTGACCACAAGAGCTTAAAATATTTGATGACCCAAAAAGAATTGAATCTGAGACAACGAAGGTGGTTAGAATTGTTAAGAGACTGCGAACTTGTGATTAACTACCATCCTGGTAAAGTAAATATGGTTGTTGACGCTTTGAGCCGTAAATCTCTTTTTGCCCTTCGAGCAATGAATACTGAATTACAGATGAAGTGTGATGGTTCTATCTAAGCTGAGCTCAAGGTTAAACCTTTGTATTTACAGAGTATACATGAATTAGAGCTTGTTGATCTAAAGTTAGTGGCCAAATGGAAGACGATTGAGACTGGACAGGACACTGAATTTAACATTCGTGATGATGGTAATTTGTACTTTCTCAAAAGGTTGTGTGTACCTGATGATCTACAACATAGACAAAATTTGTTAAAGAAACTCATAGTTGTGTGTACTCTATTCATTCGGGAAGTACGAATATATATGCTAATTTAAAACAAATTTATTGGTGGCCAGGAATAAAACAAGAAATATTTTATTTTGTATCGAAATGTCTGGTGTGACAGCAAGTAAAAGCTGAGCATCAAGTTCAGTCTAGGTTATTACAGTTGTTTATGAGTCCAGAGTGGAAATGGGACCAAGTTACAATGGATTTTTTCATAGGATTACCGTTAACATCGGGAAAGAAAGAATCAATTCAGGTTATATTGGATCGATTAATGAAAATTTCACATTCCATACATATACGAATGGATTATTTGTTTGAAAAACTAGTTGCACTCTATGTTAATGAAATTGTTAGATTGCATGGTGTTCTGTTATCTATCATTTCAGATCGTGATCTGAGGCTTACCTCAAGATTTTTGGGTAAGTTGCACGAGGCGTTAGGTACAAGGTTGAAGTTCAGTATTACTTTTCATCCACAAACGAAAGGTCAATCTGAACGAGTCTTTCAGATTTTAGAATGTTTCGATATTTTATAGTTGAGTTTGAGGGTAGTTGGGAGAAATATTTACCATTAGTTGAGTTTGTTTACAATAATAGTTATGAAGTGAGCTTAAAAATGGCACCGTATGAGGAATTATATGGACATAAATGTAGAAGTCTGTTATGTTGGCTAGAGTTGAGTGAAAAGAAGCTGGAAGGAGTTGATTTAATTTGAGATACTGAAGACAAAGTAAGAACAATTTGAGATAACTTGAAAGCCGCGACAGATCATCAAAAATCTTACACAGATTTGAAGCGTAAGGATATTGAGTTTGATGTAGCAATCGAGTGTTTTTAAAAGTCTCTCTGTGGAAAAAGATACTATGTTTTGACAGAAAACGAAAGTTGAGTCCGAGGTTTTTTGGACCGTATGAAATCAATGAAAGAGTTGGTCCTATAGCTTACAGGTTAGACCTACCCCCGAAACTTGAAAAGATCCATAATGTTTTTCATGTTTCAATGCTAAGACCATATAGATCCGAACAGTCACATATAATAGCCCCTTGTGAGGTTGAGATTCAGCCTGATTTATCATATTCTGAAGAACTAATTAAGATTTTAACACGTGAAGTAAAGAAACTCTGCAACAAAAAGGTACCGTTAGTTAAAGTCGTGTGGAATCGTCACAGGGTTGAAGAAGCTACATGGAAGGCAGAAGAATTGATAAAATCACAGTACCCAAATCTATTTTCTAGTAAGGTTTTCGGCGATGAAAATTCCTTTAGAAGGGAAGAGTTATAACAGGCCATTTTCAGTGAAATCAGAACAGTGGTGTTGGGACCATAATTTCGACGAGTAAATTATTATTTTATTATTATTATAATGTCTATGGGATATTAGAAAGGTCATGTTAAAATTTCAATAAGAAATTTTGATGTTTGTATGAGAAATTAAGTAAAAAGGACTAAAAAAAAGGGGGGTAAAATTGGAGTTCTAATAGCTAAAGGAGTAAAATAGCTATGGAATCTTAAATTAAAGGACTTAAATGATAATTAGACCATTTAATGAGATAATAGATATACATAGCATGGTTTATTGAAATTTTAACGGTTTTAAAAGGTTAATTTACTCATTTGGTAATGAAAAAGAAATGAAATAACAAAAGATGACAAAACATTGTCATCTTCATCTTTTGCTCATTAGAAAGCCTAAAAACACCATTGGAGAAAGAAGATATTCAGTTAAGCTAACTTTGAGTGCATGGTATGTAATTTTGCCCCGTTTTTAATGATTTTTATGTTTTTGAAGTCGTTTTAGCTTAATCTAGCTAGCCCGGGGATTAATTTTTAAAATCGTTAAAGGTTGAGGGTTATGCCATTAATGTTCTTGAATGATTTTTTATATTCAATGCTAGATTATGAATCTTTGTTGATAAATAAACAAGTTTTGTAAAGTGAGTTTTGATAAAATTTGTATTTAAGGATCGATTTGTAAAAATGGTAAAATTCATATTAAATTTATGAAATAATGGTTTACTTGGGTTGGTATAAATCCCTAATAAGTTCGGTTAGCTTGAATGAGGGATTAAAATGTTTAGATTTCAATTACTGAGCTTAAGGACTAAATTGTGAAATGTTAAAATACTAGGGGCAAAATCATAAATTTTCATAAAAATTAATTATGGATTATATTGATATTTAGAAGTACTCGATTGAATGAAACTATTATTTTAGATCACGAACGGGTTGACAATCGCGGAAAAGGAAAGAATTCGGAGTAGTTCCTGTGCTTTGCAATTACTATAATGTAATCCTGTAAGTTCGTTTTACCTCTATGTGAAGATGAATTAAATTTCTTATTAATGATTTAAATATTTATATTTTGTTACAAAATAATTTAAATATTTATATTTTGTTACAAAATAATGTTTTCATGTTGAGTTATACCGTTATTCAGGCTTTGTGCCTAGTAGGCATAGTGCCGGTGTTGTTCAGGCTTTGTGCCTAGCAGGCATAGTGCCGGTGTTGTTCAGGCTTTGTGCCTAGCAGGCTTAGTGCCGGTGTTATTCAGGCTTTGTGCCTAGTAGGCTTAGTGTCGGTGTTATTCAAGCTTTGTGCCCAGCAGGCTTAGCGCCGGTGTGATTCAAGCTTAGTGCCTAGTAGGCTTATTATCGATGTAATTAAAGTTAACATCCTTTGAAAATTCGTTAGTTGATAGAAAATGAGTTTACTTATCGAAATTACTATGCTCTTTTGTGCTTATTTGTTTGATTTGTTTTTGTGGGAATTTTGGAATCATTGCTTTGATTGGATCGACTCGAAAGCACACACTATCATCATCATCTCAGTAGCCATTTTGGTACTTTTTTGTAGTTGGTTAAGT
The DNA here is from genome assembly GCA_025503065.1 of Gossypium bickii. NCBI lineage: Eukaryota > Viridiplantae > Streptophyta > Magnoliopsida > Malvales > Malvaceae > Gossypium > Gossypium bickii. The sequence continues at coordinate 23,105,961 of CP106714.1, read as the reverse complement.
AGCATGTAATAGGATAGGTCCTTAGTATTATGACTTTTAGTGAATATGTAAATGTTAAAGTTGGTATGTTTATGGTTGTTGTTAAGAAATAGTGTTGGACATATAATTCATGGCTAGATAAGTCTTTTTAGAACGCTTTTAATAGTAGATGTATAAAGTATTTTGGTGCAAAGTATTGGATCATGAATGTTCAATTGTGTTGTGTTGTGTTTATAAGCTTAGTATGGAATGAGATATGATATTTGGATTTGTGATAGGTTTTGGCATCTTTAAGTAAGTTTTATTTGTATGTGTTTGAGATGGCCATGAGTGGCATATTGGTTGAATGTTAGAATGATGATTTAGCTTGTTTTTGGCTTGATTTTGGTCACTTTATATAGGAATTTTAGATGGAAAATGGTTTACTTAGGTTGTAAGTAAGCTTGAAAGGGTAAACTTGTTGTTTAAGGTTCATTTTGGGTCCACACAGCCTAAGGCACGGAGGTGTGTCCCAGTCGTATCTGGCACATGGCCTGGCAACACAGCCATGTGTCATTTGAGAATCACTTTGTATGCAAGATAGTGAGTTACACGACCTAGCACACAAGCATGTGACACTGCCGTGTGACCCTACTCAGAGAGTTACACGTGCGAGGACACGGGCTGGGACACGACAGTCTATCCTTAGTTCGAGCGTTGCACGGCCTGAGACACAAACGTGTGTCTCAGTCGTGTGAGGCACACGGTCGTGTGACCCTGTAGTCAAATGTAATACCCCAAACCCGACCTAGAAGTTAGGCTCGAATTCGACGTGCCATATTGAAGTGTTTTTTAAAAACCAAGTTTTCATTGAAAACCCTTCTTAATTAAAACTTGAGTAAAATCCCAGTTATGTCGGTTTATTATTATTTCCTAAGGTTTATAAAAAAATTTATTACCATAAAAACCTTGTTTGTTGCGGAAGCTTAATTTAAGAATAATTGAGTTACTAAAACATGATGTTTTGAAAATAGTTTTGTTTAGGAAAGTATAAACCCAATAAGAAAGCAGTTTTAGTATGATTTGTTACAGTTATAAAACCAGAAATATCCCAAGTAAAACCAAAAATTAAAAGTGGCCTTATTACAACCCAATAAGAAAGCGGTTTTAGTAAGGTAAAATAAAACTAAAATTAAAAGCTGCTCGTAGTGTGTCCACCTCCGAGTCCTCTAGTACGTCGAACCGCTTACTGATGATTACCTGAAAAATTAAAAACAAAGGGGGTGAGTTTGCAAAAATTCAGTGTGTACAACCCTCATTGGTAAAAACATGCATCACAACAATCCGAGCCTAAGCCCATTACAGTCATCAATGTGGGCCCAAGCCCAACACAGTAGCGGTGGCATTTGGGCCTTAGCCTAAAATAGCCTCTGTTGGGCCTTAACCCATGTCAAATGTCACATATCATATTTATCTGGGCCTAATCCAATCTCAATATTAAAATCCATATATGCAATGCATTAATGCCCATACCAACCCTGCACTCCTGTAGGGATTTAATCGACCACCTATCCCTACACTCCTTATGTAGCACCGGTTGCGATACTAACCAATGTTGCAGCAAAGCTGCCAATCACATAATCGGTTTAAATCCATCGGTGGATCCATATCATCAAGCAACAATGCGATCCTATCTGAACTTCCCCCGTATCAATAATCCTATCCCCCATGCAGCATAATATCACATGAATGTAGACATACCATAAATAACATACAATAACAATCATATAACATGTAGGGGCATGTTGGTCATTTTACCTTTCAGGGGCATATCGGTCAATTTACCCTATGGGGGTATTCCGATCAATTTACCCTCAAGGGGTATTTCGGTCATTTAACCCTAAGGGGTATTTCAGTAATTTTACCCTTCGAGGGTATTTTGGTCATTTTACCATCCAAGGGTATTTTGATCATTTTAACCTCTAGGGGTATTTCGGTCATTTAACAACCTTCCCGAAGGTCTACAGTCGCCACGAGCGACACAGATAACATATTTCATCGAAACGGTGTATTTGCGCCCAAAGCCCAATACTCGACCCAGGTGGGCCCACACTCTCGTGTGGCCCATTCAGCCCATTTTCAATCACGGCTATGTGAACGTTTTTGCCCAGTTCAATTTCTGCCACATTTCGTAAATTTAATCCGTGTGGGGCCTACGAGCTTGTTGGGCCCACACGGCCTATTTCAGCCAAACGAGGCCCATAACGACCTAATCCCATGAGAACGCTCATGGTGGCCTCAATTGTCTTACGCCTATATTTGTTGGCTCGGTCCACCACAAGTGTGATCGTACACTCGTGTGGCATCAATCACTGGTACTTCGGCTTTTCAGCATTTCAGCATTTACCGATCTACAGTTGGAATGGCGTGAGTACACACCTGTTACGAAGCACCCTAAGAATCCCTAGCACCGAACCTACAACATTTAAGACTAGCAATTATCCGTTTGATCCATACAATTATCCTTCTTTTCCAACAAAAAACTGAAACCACAATATCACTTACCTTAATCGACCAAACCTTGTTAAACCCTCTTTAATGGTTAGCAAGGTTAAACCCCTTGATGGATTCTGCATTACATCAAGCCTTATTAAGAGAAACAAATAACCTTGTGATTAAAACCACACTTGACCATTTACAAGCCATCAAGAGTATTTGGCCCTAACCAACAAGGCAAGAACACTCACCGTGGTGAAGAACTGAGAGTGGAATGTTGCTTACTTCAAGTCGCTTGTCCCTCTATCAATCCTCGAGAGGACCTAGGTATTAACCAATATCATAATATGAGAAGAGGGGGAGATTCGGCAAAAGAGAAAGTAAATAGTACCCATAACAAAGATTCCTAAATAAAAAGAGTCGTTAATACTTACACTTACCACGGCAAAAAGAGAAGAACAAAATGAAAGTGCAATCCGAACAATCGAAACAAACCCCCAAGCTGAACCCTTTTGATTAAGGAACGAATGTGATTGGAGAAAAGGGTAGATGAGATGAAGAGAATAGAATATCACTTTTCGGCACAAGGAAGAAGAGCAGAGGAAGATGCAATCGGCCCAAGGAGAAATGGTATGAAAGTTGCCCAAATGGTAACATAAAATTTGCTAACAAGAAAGTAGGGTGAAACCAAGCAAAAAGCATGCATGAGAGGTCACTTTTGCGCAAATTCGGCAACAGAGAAAAGAACAAAAAGGAACTTCGATTTTGGAAATCAAACTGACCCAAAAAGAAAAGAAAAGAAAAGAAAAACTCATCAAAGTCCAAAATATACCCAAAAACCCCTTTGGCCGAATTTCTAATATCAAAGACACCATTTCGATACCAACTCCTCAAGCCTTCCACTCCTTGAAAATATCCACCTCCCTCTCCTTGATTTCCTCCATGATCCACTCTTGAAATCTCTCAATTGACTCATTCAAACTCTCCAACACAAAGTTCGAATCCAACACCAACACTTGCCCACTCATGAGCAAAATAAATAATCCCTTTTTGCATGCACTGAGACTTGAACATCTACCCTCATTGCCATACCTGTGACGCCACAACCACTCCACCACAGGCTCTCTTGTTTCTCCTTCTTAATCACAAATATTTATAAGGCTTAATACCAGAAGTCAGGATCCCCTAATGCTAAAAATAGAAATTTTCCAAATGACATAGCTTGAACCCCAGACTTCATAGAAGCCCCAAAACCTTCCAAAATCACTCACTTAATAGATCCAACTTGCATTAGTGCCATTCTCTTATACTCAAAAGTTTTAAACGCTCCCATGCCCAAGGCCCAATAGGCCCAATTCTACTATGCCCAAATTCAGGGTGTTACAATTCTACCCCCTTAAAGAAATTTCGTCCTTGAAATTTCCAACTATCTAATAGCCGCACAACACTGGTTACACCACTACGCTTCTGTTGCGCACTCTAGTCCTATTTGCAAATTAGGTAAATAGGATACTATGGGTAATGTACGTACCAGTATTCACATCTGGAGCGTCTCCGTCTTCTCGACGATGTGCTGCATAATCCAAAGTTGGCTGCCTTGCCACTACATGACCAGCACCTCTACTTGGAGTTCTATTGCCCAAATCGTTTCCACCACTGGCCTGCCCACGGCCTCTAAGCGGCTGCTGCCCACCCCTCGGTGGTTGAACAATACCCCTACCGAAGGCCTGCCTCTGATCCGGTCTTTTAGGACACTCACTGAGACGATGTTCCATGGAACCACAACTCAGACAAGCCCCCGTCCTTCTCCAGCACTCGCTCACATGACCTTTCCCACAAGTAGCATAAGGTGGCAACCCAATAGTAGCAACAGAGGGCCCAGCTCTAACTGGCCCATCCATTCTGGCCCTACTCTTAAATCTCTAATCAGAATTGGAATGCTCAGAATCCCTCTTGCTTCTGCCCTTTTCTCTTTCCCAATTTAGGCATTCAGAGCGCTTCACATCTTCAGCAATCTTAGCTTTTTCTACTAATGTAGCAAAGTCTCGCTCCCTCTCTGGAGCTTTCAACACTCGGAGACTGTCCTTGAGGCCATCTTCGAGATGAACACAACGTTCGTACTCTGTTGCCACAATTCCTTGAGCATGCCGGCTAAGTCGCAAAAATTCTGCCTCGTACTTAGCCACAGACTTGTCACCTTGAACCAAATTCAGAAATTCTTTCCTATGAGCGTCGACATAGCTAGCGCCCACATACTTTCCTTGAAATGTGGACATGAAGAATTCCCAGGTCAATCGATCAGACGGGGTACCCTCTTTTAACGTAAGCCACCACTGGTAGGCTTCATCCCTCAGCATGGACACGACACCCTTTAACTTTTGTTCTGGCGTGCAGTCGAGGTCATCCATAATTCTTTCGGTGGCCTCCAACTAGTACTTCGCAACACTTGGGGCCACCCCAGAAACTCCCCTGAAGATCTCTGCTCCATTTGACTAGAGTCGTTCCATTTGACCACAATTAAGTCTCCTAACGCTCAATTAGTTACCCAAACAAATACGAAAGTTTCCCCAAACTCCTAACTCACCAAGGGTAAAACGTGCGTTTCACCACTTCTGCCTAAGCTAAGATTTCAGAATGGTTAGACTTGTATCACAAAGAGGAAAAATAACAGAACTACCAAACCATGAATACCCAAAGGAAATAATTATAACCACTACAAGAACCAGATACCGCATCAAGGTTTAACGATACACCAAAACTTAAATTATTAAAATCCAAAAATTACTTGACAAAATAATGGTGACAACCTCAACAACGAACACAAATGAATAACAAGGAAACGAGGGAACAAAATCGTAAATGGATAGAAAAAATGGTGGCCAAAACAAAATGGAAACAAAGCATAAAAGATTAAAAATCAAAAGAAGAATAGAAAGGAGAAAAATAAAACTAGTGCAAAGAAGGGTAGACGGCGACATGAAAATGGGAAAATGGAGAACAGATATGGAAAAGAAGAAAACGGGAGTAGATTTTTTGAAAATGAAAAATAAAAATGAAAAAAATAAAAACCAAAAGAAGCCAAAACATGGCAGTTGGCTGGAAAGAAATAAAAATAAATTAATAAGTTTAAATTTTTAAAAGAATTCAAATCTAATAACACTTTTAACTAACCAGATTTTAAGGAGTTCAAATCCCAGTCCAACATTATTAACCTAAACAGTTGACCAAGGACTAACAAGAATAATTGTGTTCCCCAAAACATGACTTGAACCCCAAGACCTCAAAGACACCACTAAGACACTTAACCACTAAAGTAGATACTGATTAATGACAAAATTTAAACAAATAAAAAATTTAATATTTTAGGGCGTTACAACTATCCCCCTGAAAGAAATTTCAGCCTCAAAATTTACCTGATTCAAACAAATGCGGATACTGCTATTGAATCGAGTACTCAGGTTCTCAAGTGGCTTCCTTGGTGCCATGCTTCCCCCACGGAACCTTAACCAAAGGAATGGAATTCCTCCTCAAGACCATTACATATCGATCTAAAATCTCAATTGTCTCCTCCTCAAAGGTAAAATTTGGTCTAACCTCAATCTCCTCAATAGAAACAAAATGAGATGGGCCAGACCGATACTGCCTCAACATGGAGACATGAAACACATCATTGATACGGTCCAATTCTTGAAGTAGCTCTAACCGATAAGCGATCGGTCCTGCACATTTTAAAATTTGATACGACCTAATAAGCCTGGGGCTCAATTTGCCATTACGTCTGAACTGAAGGACCTTCTTCCAAGGAGATACCTTAAGAAACACATAATCACCCACATAATACTCAATATCTCACCTCTTCATATCCAAATATGACTTTTGTCTATCAAAAGCCGCCTTAAGATGATCCCGAATCAATCGAACCTTATCTTCGGTCTCAGAAACCAACTCAGGCCAAAACCCGTCGCTCACCAAACTCAGTCCAACACAACGGAGTATGAAAACTATGACCATATAGAGCCTCATAAGGTGCCATCTGAATACTGGAGTAGAAACTTTTGTTATAAGTGAACTTGGCTTTTGGCAGAAACTCCTCCCAACTACCTCAAAAATAAATAATACAACTCCAAAGCATATCCTCTAGTATCTGAATCACCCTCTCAAACTGACCATCGGTCTGAGGATGAAATGCAATACTGAAGTCTAATCTTGAACCTAGAACCTCATGAAGTTTCCTCCAAAACCGAGAAGTGAAGCAAGGATATCTGTTAGAAATATTCGAGACTAGAACATCATGAAATCTCACGATCTCAGAAACATATAACTTAGGCAACTTCTGAAGGGAGTAATCTGTCCTAATAGGAATGAAAACTTAGGCAACTTCTGAAGGGAGTAATCTGTCCTAATAGGAATGAAGTGGGCAAACTTGGTCAACCGATCCATGATAACCCATAAAGGATCCTTCTTAGTGGGTGTTAAGTGCAACCCACTAACGAAGTCCATATTCACTCGTTCCAACTAACAGGGCAAACCGAAATGCAATTAATGCTAAGCCTTAACCTGCTAACACATCAAACACAGAGAAACAAAATCTATTACCTCCGATTTCATCCCCAGACACCATTATAGCACACATAAATCACGATACATCCTAATTTCGCCGGGATGCATAGCATGGGGGCTACTATGAGCTTCCCATAGAATAGACTGCCTCAAATTGGAGTCATTAGAGACAGACCCGTCCTCAAAAACACAGAACCTAATTACTTTTCAACCTAAAATTAGACATACTACCATCCTCTACTTAACCAAATCGCAGAACCAAAGAATCATCCCTCAACTATTTAACTCGAATTAGATCAATCCAAGTCGACTTAACTAGCAATTCGGCTAATAGACTCCCATCACCAAACAGACTTAAGCGAGAAAACATCACCATCAAATCAGATATTGCTCTATAACTAAGAGCATTAACCACCACTTTGACATTACAGGGGTGATACTCAATATTACAATCATAGTTATTAAGCAACTCCATCCATCTATGTTGCCTAAGGTTTAATTCCTTCTATGTAAGGAGATACTTGAAACTCTTGTGATTGATATAAATGATACACCTCTCACCATACAGATAGTGCCTCCAAATCTTTCAGGCAAAGGCAACTACAGCTAATTCCAAATTGTGTAGGATAGTTGCCTTCGTGTGACTTAAGCTGTCGAGACACATAAGTAACTACCTTATAGTCTTGCATCAGAACACAACCCAAACCAATGTGAGATGCGCCACTGTATGCCATGAATTCTTTACCAGATTTCAGCTGTATCAGAATAGGGGCCTGAGTAAAATGGATTTGAGCTTCAAGAAACTCGATTGCAGCTCTTCAGCCAAGACAAGCGGAGTGTATTACACAATAACTTAGTCAAAGGAGCTACGATAAGTAAGAACCCCTCGACAAACTTTTGATAATAACTTGCTAGCCAAAGAAAACTGTGGATCTCAGAAACATTTCTAGGGTGTTTCCACTCAAGAAGAACCTCAACTTTCTTAAGGTTAACTCAGATTCCCTCAGCAGAAACTACATGACCCAAAAAAGTTACTTTCCTCAACTAGAATTCGCATTTTCTCAACTTAGAGTAGAGTTGTTTCTTACGGAGCATCTGAAGAACTACTCTAAGATGTTCATCATGACCATCCTCAAGCTTAGAGTATACCAGAATATCGTCATTGAAGACCACGATGAACTAGTCCAAAAACGGCTAGGAAACCCGGTTTATAAGATCCATGAATGTAGCTAGATATTTGTTAAACCAAAAGGCATAATTAGGAACTCGTATTGCCCATAACGAGTCCTAAAAGAAGCCTTATGAACATCGACCTCCTTAACCTTAAGTTGATGATACTTAGAACGAAGATTTATCTTGGAAAACATAGCAATCTAACAAAACTGGTCGAATAAGTCATCGATCATTGAAAGTGCGTGTTTATTCTTTACCATCAATTTATTCAGCTAACGGTAATCTATAAACATCCTCATAAGACTATCCTTCTTTTTTATAAACAGAACTGGCGTCCCTCACAGAGACACACTAGGATGGATAAATCCTTGATCGAGGAGTTCCTGAAGATGAGCCCTTAATTTCATAAGCTCATTCGATGCCAAATGGTAAGAAGTAATGGACACCAGAGCTGTACCTGGTAGAAGTTTGAAACCAAACTCGACCTCCTGATTCAGAGGCAAACCCAGTAACTTCTCAAGAAAAAATCTAAAATTTCCTTAACCGTCCAAACGTTCCCAATAGATGAATCCATAAAAGAAAAATACACACGTAGGCTAGAAATGCCTTACACCCCTTACGAACAAACCTTTCAGCCACAAGAGCAAATATTACATTGGAATAGTAATCCTGACGCTCAAAGATCATAATCACTTCTACATCCTTCTCAAATTTGAGAACTACCCTCTTAGTAGCACAATCAAAACTAAACCGATACTCTACAAGCTAGTTTATTCCCAAAATCATATCGAATTCCCCAGATGGTAGCTCCATTAGATTAGCCAGAATTAAAACCCTTTTTATCTCCAATGGTACATTCCTATACAGTCTATTGACCCAAAAGACTAATTACGAAGTGCTCTCAACAGGAATACTCAAATTTATTGAAGTAGAACTAGCTATATAGGAGTGTATTGATCATATATCTATCAATACAAAATAGGGAGCAGTATAAATAAAAAACGTATCAACAATAACATCTGTGACGTCTCTATCCTCATGACTTCTAGCAGCATATACTAGTACAGGATGTCTCGTATCAATCTGATTAGCACTTCTGTCCGATGCTCTCTAGCGTCTTCCTAAACCATTACGACCCCTGGCCGAACTGCGGCCCCTAGGTAGTTGCTAAATTGACCGCTGCGGCTGAACAAATCATGGAACTAGAGCTTACATCTGATTAGAACATTGTAGATAATTTTTGGTGCAGTGCTCCATCAACCCACATCGTAGATAAGCTCCTAACCTTCTCCAACATTTGTCCGGATGGCATCTACCACAGTCTCTACATTGCTAAGCCACAGCAGGAGAAATTGAAACCTCAATACTTGGAGGCCAATCAGATCTGGCCTGTTCCTTAGGCATCTAAGCAGAACTAAAGTGTAACAGCCCGATTTTGGGCCTAGTCGAACCAGTGATTTCGGGACCACAAATATAACGTTAGAAAATTGATTTTTATTATATTTTTATGGTCTACAATTTCACGAAATGTTTTCGTGAAAATTTTGTTTGAAAATTTCGACGTTTGGGCACTCAATTTAGTCAAAAGGACTAAATCGTAAAAAGTGCAAAACTTCAGTTCTAGAAGCTAGATGTGCCCAATTGCTATGAAATTTTAAATTAGAGGTCCTTACAATGTAATTACACTATTATTTAATTTTTGGACAAATATGGACCTGGTTAGGTATGTTTTAAATTGTTTTTCATTAAGGGTATTTTAGTAATTTGGCTAATAAAGCCAAAATAACATGAGAAAAAGATGTCATCTTCTTCATTTTTCATGCCTTGGCCGAATATACCATGGAATCCATGGCTATGGTTTTGTTGAAGCTTTCCAAGCTCCATAGTAAGTCCATTCTTGCCTTATTTTTAATGATTTTTACGTTTTTGAAATCCTTGTATCATGATCTACCTATTTCTACCAATTATATGAGATATGATGAAGGTCTAAGGTTTGAACCATGTTATAAATTTGTGTATTTTGATGTTTAATGGTAGATTATGCATGTTTATGGTTAGAGAAACAACTTTTACTAAGTGATTTTCGGTAGAATGCCAAAAATGACTAATTTGTAAAAGTTATAAAATATGTCATAAAAGTGTGTTTTAATGGAAAATATGGTCTTCTATAAGCATGAAAATGATTTGGCTAGGCTTTGGTTACAAAGAAATTGAGCACATTTCATTTTACGAGCCTAGGGACAAAAGTGTAAATATGTGAAACTTTAGGGGCAAAAACATAATTTTTCCATAATATGATTTTTGGATCATATTGAATAATGTGACTAATATATTGCTAAATATGATATTATAGATCAAGGAAAATGAAGTTCAGACCTAGAACGGGGGAAACTGAGAAATTGACGATTAGGTCCCTTTTTGCCTTTTTGGTATCGAGGTAAGTTCATGTGTAAATAATGCAACTTTATATTAAGCATCTAATATTTGATATTGCATGAATTGTTTATTTATTGTTATGAGTACGTTCGATAGGATACAAATGTCATGACATTAGGGTTATGTGTGATTTCGTGTAAGAACAAATCTGGGATATGGCATCGATATGTGATTTCGTGTAAGACCATGTCTGGGACATGGCATCGATATGAGACATCGTGTAAGACCATGTCTGGGACATTGGCATCGATATGTGATCCTATGTAAAACCATATCTGGGATATGACATTAGTATCTTACTATATGTATGAGGTTTCCCGGGTATCCTTTAGTATTCCAAGCGGTTCAACGGGTAATTTAAAGATTACGTCAATGATATGAAAGGCCATGATTATGTTATGAAGTGGTACAGGTATGTACACAGAACTCATGTGAAGTGAATTTGGTACATGATGAATTCTTGGTAAGAATACACACAAATAAGTTATGCTTGTGAGATATTGATAACCTTGCGATCAATGATCTACATTTATGATGAATGGATGCATGGTAAGATTTGAAAATGACCATATGTCAGACTTATGATTCTAATGTGGGTTGTGATATAGTACGATGTATATGCTTAAACTGTGATTTATTGGATATGAGAAAAAGGAAAGACAGCTGTAATCGTTGATTAATGTCATTTTGAAAACATAGAGAGATATGAGCTACAGGTAAGTGAAAGATTGTTAAGCTATATGTTGAAATTATGATCACTTGTAAATGATGTGCATGTTGTTAAGAGAGTTGAAAGAACTTGCTAAATAATGTGATATGTTATAATGGGGAGACAATGGTGGTTAGGCTAATGCCAAGGCATGTAAATGGTGTTTATAAGTTAAAAGAGTAAGCGCTATGAATGAATAAGTGGTAAACTTGAGATCTAATGCAAATTGGAATAATAGTACTCTAATGGATGGATAAAGAAAATGAATGTTAATAGTTGTTTATTATTTGCATATGAACTTACTAAGCTCTATTGCTTATTCCCCTTCCTTTCCTATTTCTTATAGGTTAATTTAGCTAGCTCGGGTTAGAGATCGCCAGAGATGCTACCACACTATCAAAATATCATTTAGGTATAAGTGAATGCAAGTATTTTAAGTTTATGGCATGTATAGGGACTTTACCTTTTGTAATTATGTCAGCATAAATGTGTTAACCTATAATAGTTATGGTCCAATTTGTATATAGCCATGAGTGATGGCTTAGGTTGATTATATGATTATTCATATGGTTATGACTATGCTTTGTAATGTGGTTTATGTTTGCTTGAGATGTGACGGATGTGGTTAGTAGTCTTGTTGTTGATTAGATAAGTTGACTAATGTTAGATATGAGTCATTCATATGTTAATGTCCTTATGAATATGAAGTTGGTATGAATTGTATTAGTAAAGCATAATTCTATTAGAATGATGGCAGTGAATATGTAAATGATATGATATTGCTTGACTATGTTTGGGTCGATTTGAAGGTATTTGTATGCCATAAAAATGCCATGTGATATTTCTTGATGGTGTACAAGTGATGGTGAAAAAATAGCTTAAAAAATAATCTTGTATTTGTCCACACGGGTAGACACACGGGCGTGTGTCTAAGTCGTGTGTGACACACGATCTGCCCCCATCGGCGTGTGATCTGACCGTGTGTCCCCTGCACCTTAAAATAGCAAAACAGAATGTCCAGAATTGGCCACACAGGCTGAGAAAAGGCCGTGTGAGTGACACGACCTTGAGACATGGGCATGTGCCCTGGCCGTGTGAAGTCTACACCTGACTTATGAAAAATCATGAAAATAAAATTGACCACACGGCCTAAGCCCACGGCGTGTGACATGCCACACGGGCGTATGCCCCTAAAGCCTCACATTTTTATGAGTTTCGTAGAATCTTCCTAAGGTCTCGGTTTAGTCCCGGACTGCCCTCAATGTATGTTTTGGACCTCATGGGCCCATATAAGGGACGATGTGCACTTGACTGAAAAGTTCTAATTTTGATGGAAATTTAAGTCTTGATTTTGTATGATTGCTTGAGTTTATGTCCAGTAACACTTCATACCCTATTTCCGCGTCAAATATGGGTAAGTGGTGTTACATTTAGTGGTACCATAGCTATGGTTTAGTCGATTCTCGGACTAACCTAGCGTATATGAGTCTAGCTATACATGTTATATTTCTACTCGTGATAGTGTGATATCTCCCGACTCTAATAAAATTGTTTTGTTAAGATAGAGATGACTTCAAACCGAGCTATTTTTGATAATGCTGAAAATGATATTGAGATTATTGAAATGTGCTGACGATGTGTTGAAATGTGGAAAGGTATGAATAGAAGTTCATGATACGCATGTGTTAATTTACGAAATGAGATAACCATAAAATGAGAAATGTGGAAAAGGGAAATGAAATGAAAGTTATATGGTGATAAGCCCATCCATGTTTATTTGGCATTTATATGATGTTAGGTGCCCAACATATTTGATTAAGTGAAAATGCTAAGTACACTTACCCAATGGACGAAATGTGTGTGTATGTACACTTGTTTGACTAATGCATAATTAGTATGTCCATATAGTTGAATCTCATGTTTAATTGTTAAATTAGAGAATATATAGTGTTTTGTTTTATGACTTTTTTATGGAACCATAAATATTATAGTAGTATGAAAATTGAATTGGAAGATCAAATTGAGTAGAACGCAGGAGATGAGTACGATCATTCAATGATGAATTGACGGATAAGACCATGGTTGGACCATGGCAAAGTATGGAATGTAAGACCATAGCTGGGCTATGGCATTTCAGTGAAAAGACCATAACTGGGTTATGGCATTGTAAATGTAAGACCATGGTTGGACCATGGTAGTACATGTGAGTACGTGTAAGACCATAGCTGGGCTATGGCATCATAATAGCGTGTAAGACTATAGTTGGACTATGGCATTGTAATGACATGTAATACCATTGATGGGCTATGGCATCGTGATACCTGTAAGACCATGTCTGGGACATGGCATCGTTATGAGATTTCGTGTAAGACCATGTCTGGGACATGGCATCGATATAAGACTTTGTGTAAGACCATAGTTGGACTATGGTATCAAGTAAATGACGTACTCAAAACCGTAAGGCGCTCTCTAATGTGACAAATGTTGGTAAGTAAAATTGAAGATAAATGTTGGAATTTAATTAGATATTAATATTGAGCTCAAGTAAGTAAATACATTGTCTGAAATTGTTGATGGCAGAAAACATTCGTAAAATGAATAAGTATATTAAATTTCCTGGAGTGAATTATGTGATTATGATGATGTTATGTTGATGATGAGTGCAAACTCATATGTATGTATTTATGAGAGTCAAGTTAGAGGCTTTACGACCTCACCCCTTTACCAGTGTTACATTATGACGAAATTCACGAGAATCATGTTGAATAAGTTTATAAGTGGGAAACTAAAGAGTTCAGTGGTGAAACAATTAGTGATGCAAATAGAGTAGAGTATAGTGTGACAAATGAACTCAGTTTTAGAAGAAATATTAGATTGTTTTAAAGATTATACAGATTATTGATAAACCAAAAAAGTAACATATTTTAAGCCCACATTTAGCATGCTTTTTGATGATTTAAGCCTCGATTTATGCAATTTGGTGCTCTTAATCTTTTCTTTTCATGTTTTATACCCAAGAGAGCACCCAATGACGAAAAGAATGAGAAATAGGCTTAAAACGGACTAAATTGAGCCAAAATAGAAATCGACATGGCCTGGGCCCAAGACCACACAGCCGTGCCTGATTAAAAGTCCGAATAGGGCCTGGCCACGATTCACACGGATGTGTGCCATGGCCGTGTCCCTGTCGTAGAGAAGAGCAATTTCACTCGAAAAAGGATACTTAGGGGCAAAGAAACCCGTTGCAAAAGCCTATATAAACCCCTAAGTATAACCTAGAGGAGGACGGTTAGCTAGGCCAAGGAGCAAAGTCAGAAAGGTCAGATTTGTGGAAATCATTCGAAGATAGCCAGTTGATCCATCTCAAGAAGCCGGAGTTATACTCAAGACGACGGATCTCTCTTTCAATTTCTTCAAGGGGTTTTAGGGATTTGTTATGTTTTGTTTTATCTTTTCTTCTGAGATGTTTTCTTTTATTGTTATGAATTAAACCCTCAGATACCTGGGGGGGATGAAACCTAAGATGAATCTTATTATTGTTTGCTGAACTATATGATAAATATTTGACTTGTTCTTAATTATGTGTTCTTAATTCTTGTGTTGATATTTTCGGGATATTAATTCAAGTATGATGTGCTTAGGCGGAGGAGCAAAAGTCCCTGCTTAAGAGTAGATCTAGCATAATTAACTGGAGTTGATCTTGCGCCTAGAGATAGGGTGACGAGATTTTGCCGAATTAGGGTGAAACCTAATATGGGAGTCCATAGATCGAGTTAATGTGATTCTAGGGGTTTTATTTAGAAAGAGATTTCAATTAATCAAACTAGGGTTAGACGTTATTCGCTTCGAGAGAGGGTTTAATATAACTTAGGGAATCTTACGGATCAAGTCAAATGAATAAATCGTCTGGTTCAGAGTTAGATAACAAGTGAAGTCTAGGTGGATTCTTCCTTGGGTGTCGTCTTACTCAATTGGTTTTCTCTCAAGAAATTTTCTCAATTCATCCTCTTTGCCTTTGCATCTTTAGTCTAGTTGATAGTTAAATTTAGATTAGATAAATAAATCCCTTAATTCTTAGGCTAGATAATAAAAAGAGAGTTAGTATTAGTACTTTTGGTTCCTTTGGGTTCGACATTCCGGTCTTGCCTAAACTATACTACTGTTCGATAGGTGCGCTTGCCTCAAATCATTGTCAGAGTTAGTTTCTAGGTTCGATTATTCTTTTTATAAATTTTAAGACTCAACAGACACGATCAAGTTTATGGCGTCGTTGCCTGGGAACTAAAATATTAAGAATGCTTAATTTTTATTACTTTAGCCATTTTTATTATTATTTTTATTATTTTTGCAATTTATTTTTATATTTACTTTACTAAATTTTCTTTCTTTCTTTCCTTTCAGGTACCTTTAGTTTATGACTAGAAGGAACCCAACAGGACCCTTACTTTACGACATTGATATTGAAGGTAGCATTCGTAGAAACCATAGAGAAAGAAGGCGAAGCTTAAACTACATAGACAAAGAGCAAGAAGCCGAAATAAATACCACGGAAGAGATGGCTGAAAATAATGCGCCACCTCCAGAGATGGCCGAACATCATGCTCCACGTACTATGTATGATTATGCTAAACCTAGTTTAACAGGAACTGAGTCTAGTATTGTTAGACTACTATTGCTGCAAATAATTTTGAATTAAAACCTAACACTATACAGATGATACAAGAGTTTGTTCAGTTTGATGGTTTGGAGGATGAGGATCCTAACACACACCTAGCAAATTTTCTAGAATTCTGTGATACCTTCAAGATAAATGGCATTTCTGATGATGCCATCCGTCTTCGGTTATTTCCCTTTTCCCTGACAAATAAAGCCAAACAGTGGTTACATTTGTTTTCACGAGGGTCAATCACTACATGGGACCAAATAACCGAAAAATTTTTATTAAAATATTTTCCACTGGCCCAAACGGCCAAATTAAGAGATATTATACGATGCATGGGAGAGATACAAGGATTTGTTGAGGAGGTGTCCACACCACGGATTACCTTTGTGGCTACAGGTCCAAACTTTTTACAATGGTGTAAACCTTTCAACAAGGCAATTAATCGATTCAGCCGCCGGTGGAACCCTGAACAACAAAACTCCCGAAGCAGCTTATAAGTTTATAGAGGAGATGTCACTGAATAACTATCAGTGGCAAGTTACAAGGACAAGGCTAGCCAAAGCAGCCGGAGTTTTCAACATTGATGCAGTGACTGCACTATCAAATGAGGTAGAATTGCTACATAAAAAAGTTTGATAGTTTCTATGGTTCTTCACATGCACATCCAGTTATGCAGTGCGATGCAAGTGAATGAGTGGTGAATCTTGAGTACCCACCCTACGGACAGGGCATTGAGAGCGAACAAATGAACTATATGGGTAATAATTTATGATCTAACAATAACCCTTATAGTAGTACTTGTAATCCAGGTTGGAAGAACCACCCCAATTTCTCATGGGGTGGTCAAAGAAATCAAAGACAACAATCTTCCCAAAACTTCCAACAACAGCCCTACCCACAGGAAAGGAAGCCGAACCTTGAACAGGTGGTGACAAACTTCATAGCAGCCACAGAAACACGTTTCTAGAAGGTAAAAACAAAAATTGAGGCATTGTCACAAGAGTTCAAGGATCAATTCCGGCAACTTGCTAAGCAGATTTTTGAGAGACCACAGGGAAGACTACTGACCAACACCGAGACTAACTCAAGGGAGCAAGTTCAAGCCATAACAGCTCAAGATAGTGAAGGGTTAGACGTGCCTAATTCAGAACAAAAGAATACGGTAGAAAAAGATATGGTTTAGGTCATAACAAGTCGAAACCGGTAATCAAAGAGTACAAACCTCGCATACCATATCCCCAAGCAATAACGAAAGACGACACAGAGGAACAGTTCGGTAAGTTTCTTAAACTTTTAAAGAAATTACATATTAACTTACCATTTCTTGAAGCTCTTTCGCAGATGCCAAATTCCAGGAAATTTTTGAAGAAGCTATTGACAAATAAGCGGAAGATAGATGAGGAATCGCATGTGGAACTGAATGCAGTGTGCTCAGCAATGTTGCAAAACAAAATACCACAAAAATTAAAAAATCCAGGGAGTTTTACAATTCCATGCTTGATTGGTAATTTATCTATTGATAATGCGTTAGCTGATTTAGGGGAAAGTATAAATGTCATGCCTTATAAATTGTTTAAACAACTAGGTCTAGGGAAACCCAAACAAACTAGGATGAGCATTCAATTAGCTGATAAAACTATTAGAGTTCCTAGGGATATTATTGAAGATGTACTTGTGAAAATTGATAAATTCATATTCCCGGTAGACTTTGGCGTTTTAGACTTGGATGAGGACAACACGATCCCCCTAATATTAGGAAGACCATTCTTAGCAACTGCCAGAACTAAAATTGATGTTGATGCAGGCGAACTTATACTCTATGTAGGTGACGAAACAATCACTCTTCAAGCCCTCGATTCAGCTAGAACATCAAATAAACAAGGTAAGAAGGTAAATTCTATTGATAACCATTCGGTTAACCCTTCTTTTCAGGAAACACAATAACATGATCCCGATTCTGAACCCTATGCCAACAAAGAAATAACACACGAACAACAAGAGATTCAGATCGATGAAATAAAAGAGGGGAAAAAGCACCTTAAAAAAGAATTAGGGATACCCGAAGCAGAACCAAAGCCACCTGACAAGAACCACAAGTTCAAAATAGGAGATCAGGTATTACTAGATAAAGACGATCCACGAGTGTCCCCTCCTGATCCTAACACCAGCAAGGAAATCCTTTTCAAGGTAATCGAAGTTTTTCCGTACGGAATAGTTGAGGTAAGTAACCCTATGTTCGGCACTTTAAAAATAAATGCTTCTCGACTTCAACTCTATCATGATAATGTAACTGCCAGCACGAGGAAGGACTTTCAACTCCTCAAACCACCATGAATATACAAATGAGAGGAGAGTCTAGCTTGAGACTATAAATGAGCGCTTCTCGAGAGGCAACCCGAGTACTAACCCCATTAACTTTTATATTTTTCATTTTTATTTTATTTGTTTTATTCTTTCCTTAAAACACCTAACTATAAACTAACCAAGTGCAGATTTCCAGGTCACACGGCCTTGCACACGGCTGTGGTCGTGGCCGTGTGGACCCTACAAATCGCCATACTGACATGGCAAATATGGTACGAGTCAGAGAAAATAAATTTCTAGAGTCACGGACTCCAACCACCACCTTACGGGTACCGACAAAACCCCACGGCCTTGCGATGCGGCCGTGGTCGACACTGTTTGATCGCACACGGGCGTGGCGACATGAGCATGGGTGTAGGAGAAACGATGAAGCCCACCACGACCATGTGATGTGGTCGTGTGAGATGCCACGCCCACGAGACACAGGCGTGTGAATGTACCTGACTTGAGAATTCTATTTAAACCACCCACCCCTCCCTCTTTTCACATATTTCTCATCCCTTTAAACCTCCGACACCCTCCATTCTCAGCATTCTTTGTTTTCATGTCATTTTTCTCAATCTTTTGGCCATGTCAAAGAAACAGAAGGATTCAAGCACAGTCTCCCTCATGGAGACCGATCTACATAAGTTCATGCCGGCTGCTTCATTCACTCGACAAGCCAAGGGTCTTTGAGACCATTTATCTTTTATTTTACTTTTATCTTCTCCTTTATTTTCCTTTTTTTTAGTTTTATTTTACTTAATCTAGTTTATTTTATCTTAGTTTCTTAATTTTAGGTTCTAAAGGCTGCTTGGGAATCACGCCACTTTCGGCACCGCCAGCACCTCCGCAGCCTTAGAGGTCAGACCCACCTCGCAAACCATCTACCAATAAGGATTCTCAAGCCCCTTTATTTTTTAAACTTAGTTTGATTGAATTTTTATTTTCTTTCTCTTTATCGTTCTCATCTTTAATTATATATTTAGTTTATGTTAAATATGTCTTAATAATTCCTAGCTAATTCTTCACGAGCTCCCCAATTTCTTCATCTAGCGCAGAGCTCGTCAGTAACCACCACAACAAAAGACGACACCTTCAACGTGTTTTCCACATCCTTCAAAAGAATTCATCCATAATTCAGGAAGTTTTACTTCTCTCCCTCTCTTTTGATTATCTACTAAATGTTATTATTTATCTTTGTACATTGAGGGCAATGTACAACTTAAGTGTGGGGGTTAACTATAGTACTATTTGAAAATCCCTGAATTATGCCTTGTTCGAAAAGTAAGTTTCTCACATTATGATTAGAATAAAATTTCCCTAATTTATGATTTCTAGTGATATGTTTTAGATTAAGTCATTGATAATTGTGCATTAATGATTAAATTTGAAGAATACTAGAGAATCAAGTTTGATTTTTTTTTTTCGATTTTCTACCTAAATCTGAATGTTACCTTGAAGTTTGAATTTTACAAGGTTGATATCAAACACCCATAATTTTTTGTGAGACTTTGAGCCTTATAGAGCATATATTCTTTTTCGTGCTCATTTTTTTTTATTATGAGTGTGTCAACATTGATTTGTTATTCTAGAACTTGCATTGATTATACATGTCGAGACCACACCTATGATTTGATATACAGAGATGATAAGGCACTTAGGATTTAACCCACTTACACCACTAAAAGGCCTACCTTTATAATTAACCCCTAGTGAACCTATTTGATCCTAACAACCCTTTTCATTGACTTACCCACTAATATTAATCCAAAGCCTTTTGTATTTGTTACTACCATTCTTCTTGATTACCCTTTTTGTCTAGATTTGATTTTGAGCAGTTGCCTAACTATGTTCTATATTTCAGTTGTAAAAGTTCTTTCCTATTATTATTTGACTTGTTCTTAAAAAAAAAACGAAGTATATTCATTATTAGTTATGAGCTTACATGTTTAAATTTCAATTCTTAAAGAGAAAAAGCTCGTATTAGTAGTTTTCAATTGATGTAATTATTTAAGATTAGTTCATTTTTCTAGTTAGGTAATTTGTTAGAACAATCTCGATTCTAACCTTCTAATTCAGCCTATATCCATACCCTTAACCTAAGCCCCGTTACAACCCTGTTAAAGACCTTTTGATTTGTGTATCATCTCATTTTACAGTGGTGGAGATTTGATTTTCATGCAAGCCTATGGGATTAACTTTTTATGTTCGACTTTTGAGTGCTTAATTTTAAACGTTAAACACTTTGAGTGATTTGAATGAATCTCTAGCGAGAATATCAAACCTTGTAGATTTTGAATCAGAGGTAATTATTTAGATGAAGGGAAACAACTAAAGTTTTCAGGGCTATAAATATATGACTTTGATTGTTTGAATCTGACCCTTTGAGTTTTATTATCCATGTATGAATTATCTTTGAATTATGATGAAACATTTTTGATAAATTTTATAGATCAAGGAAGTTTATTTTAATTGTGACTTGAGAATTTTGCTTGAGGACAAGCAAAAGCTTAAGTGTGGGGGTATTTGATAAATCAAAAATGTAACATATTTTAAGCCCACATTTGGCTTGCTTTTGGATGATTTAAGCCTCGATTTATGTAATTTGGTGCTCTTAATCCTTTCTTTTCATGTTTAATACCTAGGGAGCACCCAATTACGAAAAGAACAAGAAACGAGCTTAAAACGGACTAAATTGGGCCAAAATAGAAATCGATACGGCCTGGGCCCAAGACCACACAGCTGTGACTCATTAAAAGTCTGAACACGGCCTGGCCACGATTCACACGGGCGTGTGCCATGGCTATGTCCCTGTCGTGGAGAAGAGCAATTTCACTCGGAAAAGGATACTTAGGGGCAAAGAAACCCGTTGCAAAAGCCTATATAAACCCCTAAGTATAACCTAGAGGAGGACGGTTAGCTAGGCCAAGGAGCCGAGCCAGAAAGGTCAGATTTGTGGAAATCATTCGAAGATAGCCAGTTGATCCATCTCAAGAAGCTGGAGTTATACTCAAGACGGCAGATCTCTCCTTCAATTCCTTCAGGGGGTTTTAGGGATTTCTTATGTTTTGTTTTATCTTTTCTTCTGAGATGTTTTCTTTTATTGTTATTAACTAAACCCTCAGATACCTGAGGGGGATGAAACCTAAGATGAATCTTGTTATTGTTTGCTGAACTATATGATACATATTTGACTTGCTCTTAATTATGTGTTCTTAATTCTTATGTTGATATTTTCGGGATATTAATTCAAGTATGATGTGCTTAGGTGGAGGAGCAAAAGTCCCTGCATAAGAGTAGATCTAGCATAATTAAGTGGAGTTGATTGCGCGCCTAGAGATAAGGTGATGAGATTTTGCCGGATTAGGGTGAAACCTAATATGGGAGTCCATAGATCGAGTTAATGCGATTTTAGGGGTTTAATTTAGAAAGAGATTTCAATTAATCAAACTAGGGTTAGACGTTATTCGCTTCGAGAGAGGGTTTAATATAACTTAGGGAATCTTACGGATCAAGTCAAATGAATAAATCGTCTGGTTCAGAGTTAGATAACAAGTGAAGTCTAGGTGGATTTTTCCTTGAGTGCCGTCTTACTTAATTGGTTTTCTCTCAAGATATTTTCTAAATTCTTCCTCTTTGTCTTTGCATCTTTAGTCTAGTTGATAGTTAAATTTGGATTAGATAAATAAATCCCTTAATTCTTATGCTAGATAATAAAAAGAGAGTTAGATTGGTATTTTTGGTTCCTTTGGGTTCGACATTCCGGTCTTGCCTAAACTATACTACTGTTTGATAGGTGCGCTTGCCTCAAATCATTGTCAGAGTTAGTTTCTAGGTTCGATCATTCTTTTATAAATTTTAAGACTCGACAGACACGATCAATTATGCAATGTCACGGTTAAAGAAGAAGATAGTCTCGGCTAATCGACTCAATTAGGTATGAAGTCTAAGGTACATATTTACCGAGATTTCTCCCGAGTTGATTTTTTGTTAGTAAATAGAATAATACGGGGTTTATGATGACAAAATTTGGTAGAGGAATGATACTTGAGTTGTAAAGGTGTCTGTGTGTAACAGTTATGGTTGAATAGATTATGATGACCTTATTCTAGGTATGATGGATCTCTTCCTCAAGTAAGTTTGATTAAAGTTAATGAGTTCAATCAGGATATCTGTTTCCTCGAGCTAATGCGGTTTAAAAGATATTTGATTTTGTATGCTTAAAGAATTTTGAAAGATTGTGTGTTTGAGCTGTATCCTCAGTATGAAGAAAAGAGTATATTGATATGTTATTATTCGATAGTTGAAATCAACTAAGTTGTTTTTATTTGAGTGAACTGATTTGTTGATATATGATTCGAGTTATATATATTTAAGCATGACCTTAACTAAGAGAATAAATTCTGTGTATTCACGAGTATGAAGACGGATAGTCTAAATGAAGAAATTATATTCTAGAAAGCATAGTACGGAGATATGCCTATTGGATTATTCTAACCGGATGATGTTGTTACAAGTTAAAGTTGTTCTGATTGCAAAAGTTATAACATTTGTGAAAGTTTGAATGGTCTGTTGCATGTTAGCAAAGTTGAAAACAATTGAAGGTATTATTAACTGAAAGTTCTAGTTCTGAGTTCAGTTTGAATTGATCAAGGAAATTATGATTTTCTGTGAGGCGCTATTGAACGAATTTTCGAATGTGTCTTAATACTAGCATGTAAAGAGGTAGTTTGTTCTTGTAGACGATTAAAGCCACATTTAAAAAAACTGTTCGACTAGTGATTTAAAGACAGCAACTTTTATGTTCGTGTTGTGAATTCGATGATATAGTGTGTTCAACGAAAAATGTCATATGCTTCCTGAATCCTCATGAGTTAAAGTATCTAATGTTGCAGAAAAATTTGAATTCAAGGCAGTGTTAATGGCTTGAGTTATTGCAAGAGTATGTGTAGTTATAGATTTACCATTCGAAAAGCAGATATAGTGCAGATGTCTGAATGGAAAAATCCTCGTTTATTTGGTGCGAGTTGGTTACTCGATTGATCTTATTTGGTGATGGTCTAATTCTAGCTATATTAAATGCAAAAGCGAGGTTTTCTTTGCAAAACTGAGAAGCTCAAAAATGTGCTAGTGATTGGTAAGCTAGATAAGTACAATATGAGTCGAATTTTTGATTCTGAATTTTAGCTCTGACCTGATGACTGATGTTATTGTTCTGAGATAGAAATTGCGTGCAAATGAATCCAAAGCTTATGCAGAAGTTTTTGTATGAGGCTTAGTCGTAACACGTCTGTTCATCCAAGAGTAATAAAATATGCAGTTATATGAAGTAGATGTTCTGGTGATTGAATACGTGCCATAATATTTTTAAGTTTATGTTTAGATGTCTATTTGTTATCAAGTAAGCCGAAATCAAGTGTCTGCAGGACTAATACAGTCAGTGATGGTACGGGACTGATGATGAGATAGAGTTACCAAAAGTTTCCTATCAGGATTGTCATAAACTCCGAAAAGGAAGATGTTATTTGGATTATGGTTGATTGTTTGGAAAAGATCCATATGATCATTTCAGTGTGTGCAGGGTTCTTATTTGACAGATTACCGAGTATATATGTTCTAGAGAGAGTAATTCAGATTTTGACGATGTACTCCGGCACTGTGTGCTAAAGTTTAAAGGTTATTGGAAAGAGATATACGGGGTTAAATCAATTTGTGATTCTGGAAAGTTAGTGACAATGTTTCATGAGAGTTGAAACCAACTTCTTCTGGTAAGATTTTTGGGGATGAAAATCCCCAAAAGGGGCGAGAGTTGTAACAGCCCAATTTTGGGCCTAGTCGAAACAATGGTTTTAGGACCACAAATCTGAAGTAAGAAAATTAATTTTATTATATTTTTCAGGTCTACGATTTCACGAATTGGTTTCGTGAAAATTTCGTTTGAAAATTTCGACGTTCGGGCAATCAATTTAGTCAAAAGGACTAAACTGTAAAAAGTGCAAAACTTTAGTTCTAGAAGCTAGAGGTGTCCAATTGATATGAAATTTTAAATTGGAGGTCCTTAGATGGTAATTAGACCATTAGTTAAGTTATGGACAAATATGGACATGGTTAGGTATGTTTTAAATTATTTTTCATTAAGGGTATTTTAGTAATTTGGCTAATAAAGCCAAAATAACATTAGAAAAAGATGTCATCTTCTTCATTTTTCATGCCTTGGCCTAATATACCATGGAATCCATGGCTAGGGTTTTGTTCAAGCTTGGATCCATAGTAAGTCCGTTCTTGCCCCGTTTTTAATTATTTTTACATTTTTGAAATCTTTGTATCATGATCTACCTATTTCTACCAATTATTTGAGATATGATGAAGGTCTAGGGTTTGACCCATGTTAGAAATTTGTGTATTTTGATGTTTAATGGTAGATTATGTATGTTTATGGTTAAAGAAACAACTTTTAGTGATTTTCGGTAGAAATGCCAAAAAGGACTAACTTGTAAAAGTTATAAAATATGTCATAAAAGTGTGGTTTAATGGAAAACGTGGGCTGCTATAAGCATGAAAATGATTCGACTAGGCTTGGGTTACAAAGAAATTGAGCACATTACATTTTACGAGCCTAAGGGAAAAAGTGTATATATGTGAAACTTTAGGGGCAAAAATGTATTTTTCTATAATATGATTTTTGGATCACATTGAATAACGTGACCAATAAGTAGGCTAAATATGATATTATAGATCTGCAACACCCCTTACCCGTATTCTATGCCGGAACCGAATACAAGGCATTACCAATCACAGCTCACTCAAACATAATACCTCAGGATATAAATTTTTATTTCAACTTAAAACTTTCCTTTCAATCTTATAATCTACTCATCCTGGGCCTACGAGGCCTTAAACATACTTTCAGAAGGTTTCAAAATCAAGCCGGGAACTTTTTAAACACTAAATTCTTTTTTGCCTAAACAGGGGTCACACGTCCTGTAACACCCCTTACCCGTATTCGATGCCGGAATAGGGTACGAGGCATTTCCGAAACACATACACTTGTAAATGTATTAAACCAAGTCCTAAAATTTCATCCAAATTATACAAAATGAACTGCTAAATATTAAAGGCCAACATTTTAAGCCAAACCAATTATAACATATATAGAAATGACTAAGTCCCCTATACATGACATAAACTTAACAGGTTTGTATTCACTTTTACCCCACGATGATAGCTTGATAGTGTGATTACATCTCCGACGATCTCCAACTCGAGTTAGCATACAACCCTATAAGATATGGGAAAGGAAGGGAAGTAAGCTACAAAACTTAGTAAGTAAGTATGTAAATAATAATTTATTTATTAACAGGCTTTTATAAATCTTCACAATATGTTCTCAAGATAATACAATCATAATTGCACATAGTTCCACTTTTTATTCATGTTCATCTCAAGCTGTCTACTCGAGTCATAGTCACTAAATTATTTATATCTTGAGATAAAAAACTCCAAATTAAGATCTGTAAAATTTCCCTGAAACTAGACTCATTTATCTCCTCACAATAAAATTTTTAGAATTTTTGGTATTGCCAATTAGTACATTTTATTCATTAAAGATTTCCCTATTTTGCTATTCGATTCCTCTGACCACTTTTCACTATGAACCAATTTTATCATTATACAGAATTTATATGATGATAAAATTTATTTCATTTGAAAATAGACTCATTAAGGATTTCAATCGTATAACTTATACCCCATAATTATTTGTTTATAATTTTTAATGATTTTTCCAAATCAGAACAGGGGATCTCGAAATCACTCTGAACCAGTCTCACAAAAATAAAAATTTCTCAAAATATACAAGTTCTTTACCTTCTCTGTTTCTTCTATATGAAAATAGACTCAATAAGATTTAAATTAAATTCTCATCCAGCATATAATTCAATTTCTATTATTTATGGTGATTTTTCAAAATCAAGTAACTGCTGCTGTTTCAATCTATTTTACTAAAAAATTTTACTCTCCCATGTTTTCTTTATATTACTTCCATATATGCACACATAACACCAAGCATGTTCAATACTAGCCATACAAATGAATAAACATCACCAATATTTACAGGTACTCATAATGGCGCTCACACCATATTAGCCTTACCACAATTTCAATCACGTATCACATATCAAACACATTATGCACATATACACGTAGTCACATGCACCCTTGCTCACACCATATTTGCTACATTTCTCAATTGATCACATTCACTCTTGCACTTATTCATAACATGATCGCACCAATCACCATTAGTAATTTATCTCGTTGAACCCCTTCGGAAAACACCCGATACTCGGTGGTCTCAGTACATAGCTCCACCTACACATAACTCGGCTTTCTTATACACATGGTGAAGGCCTCTTATCACCCATGTGACCTAGCCATTCCATCTCGTAGCTTTCTTGTCTACATGGTGTCCAACACTAGGAACCACTCATGTGACCTAGCTACTCATAACCCGTAACTTTCTTGTACACATGTTATACACATAGTATTACACATCTGACCTAGTTACATATGAAATTATTATCTCGTAGCTTTCTTGCACACATGGTGAAAGTCCCTTATCATCCTTGTGGCCTAGCTACATATCAAAATTTTCCATCTCGTAGCTTTCTTGTACACATAGTGAAGGTCCCTTATCACTCGTGTGACCTAGCTACATATTGTCCGTATCTCTCGGTTTTTCGAAGGTTCAATCGAGAATTTCACATTCCATACATTTTCATATTATAGTTACAACATAATGATTTCCATAATATCTAGCAAAATTATTATTGAACAAGTAAAATAAATGCATTATTTACATATCAACTTTCCATCTCACATAATAACCATAGTCATAGAAAACACCTTTAAGCACAACATTTCGACCCATTTTCCATGTCACCTATGTCACCTTTTATCATAAACATTATTATTAAATCAATTCACCAACATAATATACGAAACATGTAATTCAGCAAAATCAATTTGATACCACAATTTAGGTTTCAAACATACATTATGACATTATTGCATTATTATTTACACACCAACTTACCTCGGATCCCGAAACGGCAATTTATCAACTTTCTCGTTTTTTGATTTTCCTCCCGTTCTAGGTCCAAATCTCATTTTTCGAGGTCTAAAACATCACATTTCACTTATTTAATTAATGTATTTCTCAAAACAGTCCCTAACTCAAACTTTGAACTTTTCAAAAATTACAATTTTGCCCATAGGCTCGAAAATTAAACTTCATCCTATTTTCCTACATTTTAGGACATGCTGAACATTTTTCCCTTCTATGGCAACATCAAATTCTCACTCTAACATGTACTTATGAACATTAGGTATTTTTACCGATTATGTCGTTTTACTCGTTTTTACGTAAAATTGCTTAGCAAAAGTTGTTTAAAATAATTTCAGCCTTCATATTATATCACAAAATATCAAAATAAACACACTTCACCTATGGGTATTTTTCCAAATATGAACCCTAGGTTAAAATATTGCTAGAATAAGCTAAATCGAGTTACCTGGATTCCAAAAACATAATGAACATGAAAAACGGGGCTTGGATTGACTTAATATGGAGCTTGGAAGCTTGGAAACCCTAGCTATGGAGTCCCCCCTTGAAAATTCAGCCTAAGGAAGAAGATGGACATATTTGGCATTTAAATTTTGTTTTTAATTCATTAATTCACTAAGTTACCAAAATGCCCCTAAAAAAATCTTTTGAAACATACCCATCCATGTCCATTTTTGTCCACTAACCAATGGTCTAATTATCATTTAAGGACCTCCAATTTAAACTTTCATAACAATTGGACACCTCTAACATGTAGAACTCAACTTTTGCACTTTTTACAATTTAGTCATTTCGACTAAATTGAGTGGCCAAACGTCAAAATTTTCGAACAAATTTTCAGGAAATTGTTTCGTGAAATTGTAGACCATAAAAATATAATAAAAATAAATTTTCTTACGTCGGATTTGTGGTCCCGAAACCACTGTTCCGACTAGACCCTAATTCAAGATGTTACACGTCCGTGCGCCCTTGAGACATGCCCGTGTTCTCCATCCGTGGTCGACACTGATTTATTTTACACGGTCGGACACACGCCCGTGTCCCTGGCCCATGTCCCGCATATGGCCTCAACACGCCCGTGTCTTAGTCCGTGTGCAAAACCTTGGCATTCTGTTTATGATGTCATCACCTCCCTATGGTCACACGGCCAAGGCACATGCCCGTGTCCTTAGTCCGTGTGTCGAACTAAATTCCTAACTTTAGGTGGAGACTTCACACAGCCTGGGCACACGCCCATTTCCATGTTCGTGCCTCCCACACAGCTGAGACACACGGCCATGTCTCTACCCGTGTGTTTACTATGAGCATACTGACTTGCAATTCTAGCATGCAAAGGGACACACGACCTGATCACATACCCGTGCAATTGACCGTGTGTCACACACGGCCTAGACACACACCTGTGTGCCTACCCGTTTGGACAAGAACAAGGCTATTTGCCAAGTTCTTTTTATCACCCTATCTCGCATAATATAAATCCATTGAACCAATCAATAAGCAACTCAATTATGTGACATACATTGTCATGAATAACCTCATCTTTTCATAAGTTATCAATAGTGAGACATCATCTATGGCTATATACAAAAGAGTTCATCTTTAAAGGAGCCAATACATACTTGGCCAAAATAACAAAACAATTCACCTAGTCTAGCCCCTATACATCCCATACTCAAAATACTAAGTCTAGATATACCGAGATAAGCTAATAGTGTGGGTGATCTTCCAATTATCTTCGTATCCTGACCCGGCTCTTTAACACTATAAAACAAGGGAAAAGAAAGGGAGTAAGCTTTAAGCTTAGTAAGTTTACATGTAAACAATAAACATCATAATATGTGCTAATCAATAAATAGCATTTCATAATAAGTAAGAACATTCCACATTCCAAGATCATGCTTACTCATTTCATCTCTTACCACATTCCAACCATATCACAAGCCAAATGCTCATATTATTTAACATACATCCCTGCACTTATCACCACATGATCACATGAAACAGCAAATCACAATTTCACAATAAGCCATTCATAGTAATACCAAACACTCGGTGGTTTCGCACTTAGCCCACCATTAATCTTTAACAGGGTGGTACCGCACATAGCCAACCAATAAGAATAATTACGATGGTATCGCACATAGCCCACCAAAGGTTTATATAAATGATGGTATCGCACACAGCCTATCGTGAATAAGTAATAAGGTTGTATCGCACATAGCCCACCAACAAGAATAATTAAGGTGGTATTGCACACAACTCACCATTAAATGACTATGGATAATATTCCACATTTACATATCTATTTCAACGTTCATACGGAGACTATTCATTATCTACCAATTTCTGTCCATTTAAGTCATAAATGTTCTCAATCATACAATGCACCAATAAGTAACAACATGTATATTTAAGATGCACCGTTTACACATAAACTTACCTCGGTGCAACATGCATTAACTGGCGATCTAGTCCGTAACCTTGCCTTTTCCTCGGTCAAGGTTGTTTCTGCGCTCTTCTTGATCTATAATAATGAAATTCACTCATTCAATCACTTTATAATTCATCATACATCAAAATCTATTCTTAGGCAAAAATGACCATTTTGCCCTTACAGTTTGGTGAAATTATGTTTTTTGCCCTAGGCTCGTAAATCCTTTTTCATCACATTTTCTTATGAAACAAGCCTATCTAAACATTTATTTCTCTTACATCTACTCACAAAACCAACTATTTCATGCATTTATTACCAAATTACAACATTTACAACTTAGTTCCATTTAAGTGTTTTCATGACAACAGCTTTCACAAAAGTTGTTTCTCATCTCCCTAACATTCATTTTCTTCCAAAAAAACTCAGAAAACAACATAAACTCTCTCATGGCAAGTCCCTAGACTTTCAACCATATTGCAAATTAGTCCCCTCATTAGCTAGCTTAAGCTTTGTGGGTTCCAAAAGTATAAAAATTATCAAGAAAGGCTTCTAAAATCACCTACTTGCAAGAGATTTGCTTGGCTGAAAGTTTGAGTTTCAAAACCCCTATTTCTTGCTGAAAATTTCGGTGGAAGGAGAAGAGAAATGAAATAGATGATGGCCCTTTTCTTTATTTAATCTTATTTTATTCAATTAAGTCATCAACTCACCTAACCATTGACCAAGACTCTAATTTGTCCTCTATGGCCGGCCATCACTTCCCCAATGGCCTAATTGCACTTTAGGGACCTTCAATTTAATATTCTTTAGCTATTAGACACCTCTAGCTTGTGAAATAGAACTTTCGCACTTTATGCGATTTAGTCCTTTTATGTAATTAAGCCTTCAATTGCTAAAATTAAAGCACCAAAATTTTCATGCATTATTATAAACATGTTATAACACATAAAATAATATCAAAAAAATTTTCCTCAAACTCGGATTAGTGGTCTCAAAACCACTGTTCCGACTAGCCCCATAATCGAGTTGTTACAACTCTCCCCTCCTTTAGAGATTTTCGTCTCCGAAAATCTTACCGGTAAAAAGGTTTGGATATTGTTCTCTCATGGCTTCTTCTGGTTCCCATATAGCTTCTTCCACACCGTGTTTTTGCCATAACACTTTTACTAAAGCTATGTTATTATTCCTTAACTATTTAACCTCCCGAGCCAATATCTTAATTGGCTCCTCTTCATAATTCATGTCCGATAGTATTTCAATTTCTGATGGAGGGATCACATGCGAAGGATCGGAATGATATCGTCGCAACATCGATACGTGAAACACATTGTGTATTTTCTATCACTCTATCGGGAAAGCCAATCGCTATGCCACTGGCCAAATCCTTTCAGTAATCTCATACGGCCCTATGAATTGCAGACTCAATTTGCCCTTTTTACCAAATCTTAATATTTTCTTCCACGGGTATACCTTAAGAAATACTTTGTTTCCTACTTAAAACTCGGTTCTTTCCTTTTCAAATCTGCATATGACTTTTTTCGGTCTGAAGCAGCTTTCAGACTATCACGAATCACTTTCACTTTCTCCTCGGTCTTTTTAACTAGATCGACCCCATGAATTTTCTTCTCACTAAGCTCGGTCAAATACAAAGGAGTTCGACACTTCCAATCTTATAAAGCTTCGTACGGTGCCATCCGTATACTTGACTGATAACTGTTGTTATAAGCAAACTCAACCAAAGGTAGATATCTTTCCCAACTACCTCTGAACTCTAACACACAGCATCGAAGCATATCCTCAAGAACTTGAATCACTCTTTTAGATTGGCTGTCAGTTTGAGGATGGAACGCATTACTAAAATTCAACCTTGTACCTAAGGCTTCTTGTAACTTCCTCCAAAATCTCGAAGTAAATCTAGGATATCTATTCGAGATAATAGATACAAGCACTCCATGTAACCTCACCACCTCAGCAATATACAACTCGGCCAACTTACCAAGTGAATAACCAACACGCACCGGTATAAAGTGAGCCGAATTCGTTAGTCTATCAACAATAATCCACACAACATCTTTCTTTTTCGGAGTCATAGGCAACCCCATTACAAAATCCATGGTGATTTGATCCCACTTCCACTCGGGAACCATCACCGACTGAAGTAGTCCTGAAGGTACTTGATGCTCGGCTTTCACTTGCTGACAGATCAAACATTTTGTCACAAACTTAAAGATGTCTATTTTCATACCCGTCCACCAATAAAATTTCTTCAGATCATTGTACATTTTCGTGCTGCCTGGACGTACTAACAAGTAACCACTATGTACTTCATTTAATATCTTCTGGATCAACTCATCATCCTTAGGTACACAAATCCTGTCATGAAACGTCAAACAATCCAGGACTCACCCGAAAATCAGAATCATTTCCCAATTCACACTGAGCTCTCTTAACTTGCAGCTCGCTATCATTCTTTTGAGGTTCACATATTTGCTGAATAAATAACGGTTTAACCCTCATCTCGGCCAATATAACTCCATTATCAGACAACACTAAGCTCGTACTCATAGCTTTCAAAGCATACAAGGATTTTCTACTCAAGGCATCCGCGACTATATTCACTTTCCCCGGATGGTAATCAATTACTAGCTCATAATCCTTCAACAATTCTAGCCACCATCGTTGCTGCCAATTCAAATCCTTTTGATCGATCAAGTACTTCAAACTCTTATGATCCGTGAAGATTTGGCACTTCTCACCATATAAATCACGGCGCCAAATCTTCAAAGCGAAAATGATTGCAGCCAACTCCAAATCATGAGTCAAATAATTCTTCCCATGCTGTTTTAGCTATCTCGAGGAGTAAGTGACTACCTTACCCTCTTGCATCAGTACACAACCGAGACCATTTAATGATGATTCACTGTAGACCACAACCACTTTCCCCCGACTCAGGCTATACTAAAATCGGCTCCTCAGTCAACAATGTTTTCAATCTCTCAAAATTCTGTTGACATTTCTCATTCCATTCAAACTTGACATCCTTATGCAACAGTTTCGTCATCGGGTTAGCAATCATAGAAAACCCCTTTATGAACCGTCTGCACTACCCCGCTAAACCCAAGACTTCTGACACATTTCTTGGGGACTTCTGCTCCACAATAACCGAGACCTTACACGGATCAACTCTAATACCATCACCCAACACAATATGTCCTAGGAATCCGACCTCTCAGAGCCAAAACTCACTATTGCTAAATTTAGCATACAATTGCTTCTCTCTTAAAGTCTGCAAAACAATTCTCAGGTGCTCTGCATGATCATTCATATCCCGAGAATAAATTAATATGTCATCGATAAAAATGACCACAAATTTATCCAAATACGGTCAGAAGACAAGGTTCATTAAATCCATAAAAATCGCAGGAGCATTCATTAAACCGAATGGCATGACAAGAAACTCATAATGGCTACACCTCATCTGAGATGCAGTTTTCGGCACATCTTGCTCCTTAACCCTCAACCGGTAATAGCCAGACCTTAGGTCTATCTTATAGAACCGTAGCTCCCTTCAGTTGGTCAAATAAATCATCTATCCGTGGGAAAGGGTACTTATTCTTCACAGTCACTTTGTTAAGCCATCTGTAGTTTATGCACAATCTCATCGACCCATCTTTCTTCTTCACAAAAAGTACCGGAGTACCCCACAGTGAATAGCTCGGTCTTGCAAAACCCTTGTTCATCAACTCTTGCAGCTGAACTTTCAATTCTTTCATATCCAATGGTACCATCCTATATGGAGCAACCGAAATAGGTGCCATTCTCAGAACTAACTCAATTCCAAACTTGACCTCTCTGACTAGAGGTAATCCAGGTAACTCTTCCTGGAACACATCTGGATATTCGCATACCACCGGTACTGATTCAATCTTTACCTCTGACTCTGGGTATTCAGCACAAAGGTGAGATAGGACTCGTATCCTTTCCATAAGTATTTCTCGGCTACCATAGTTGAAATTATCACAGGCAGATTATCTGATCTAACTGATTCAACCTGAATGGCATCTCCATTTTCACATTTCAATTCAATAAACTTGCTACCACAGTTCACTAAAACATTATAAGCCATCAACCAATCCATACAAAGAATCAAGTCAAATTCATCAAATGGCAACAACATAAGATTTTCTGGAAAATAATGACCTCTAATTGTCAAAGGACAATTTCTACACACCTTGTCAACTAGCACATATTTGCCTAACGGGTTTGACAGTTTTACTACAAATTCCGTAGACTCAACAATCATACTCATACTACATGCTAGTTTCATGAAAATGTAAAAATGGGTAGACTCCGAATTAATTAAAGCAATAACAGAGGTGTCATGAAGAAAAAAAGTACCTATTATCACATCTGGAGATGATGCCTATTCGCGAGCGCAAATGGCATAAGTCCTTGCAGGTGCCCGACCCTCCGATCTCACAGCAGAGTCTCGAGACGTACCTCTACTACTGGTCCTACCTTTCGAGTTCTTTTGTGATCTACCCCTTGAAGATACATTGCTTGATCCTACTTCTTACTTTTGTTCTTTCTCCTTCCTCTCTGGACAATTCCAGATAAAATGGTCGGGTGAACCGCACTATTAACAATTTTGATTGTTCCCCCAACACTCCCCTTTGTGTTGTCTTCCACAATTTGGACACTCCAGTTTGGACTTTGGATTGCCCACACTTGCCGTCGAGGTGGCTTAAACTCTCGAGACCGAGTATATGTTACCTCAATCTCGATTTGAATACCCAACTGATGCAGCCGTCTGAGGGTTCAACTCCTTGGACCTCTTTGATTCAGCTTGGTATGGTTTACTCATTGGCCTTTTCCTTGCATCTCGGGCCTCATTCACGGCTTTCTTCTTTTCCTTGTTCAGTTCTTCGGCCTTACATGGCCTATCAACCAACACCACAAACTCTTTTAACTCCAAAATCCCAACTAGAAGTCTGATATCCTCATTCAACCCATCTTTAAACCTTTTGCAGAAGATAGCTTCTGTAGACACACACTCTTGTGCATACTTGCTGAGTCTAACAAACTCGTGCTCATATTCTGTCACAATCATTTTTCCTTGCTTCAATTCAAGGAATTCTTTCCGTTTCTGGTCCACAAATATTTGGCTTATATACTTCTTTCGAAACTCTTCCAAAAAGAAGTCCCACATCACTCTCTCCCTTGGAACCACTGACATCAACATTTTCCACTAATGGTATGCTGAGTCCCTCAGCAAAGACACGGCACATTTTAAGCTCTCCTCAGGTGTGCAAGAGAGTTCATCAAATACTCTCATTGAGTTCTCAAGCCAGAACTCCCTCTCAGGTCATCATCTATATTAGCTTTGAATTCCTCGGCCCTTTGCTTCCGAATCTTATCTACCGGGGGCTTGGTTATTCTCATTAAATTTATACCTTGAGGAGTCACCGAAACTGGCTGAGTTATAGGAAGGGGTGGAGGAGGATTAGTATTAGGGTTTGCTCGTACATACTCTGTTTACCAATTACTCATCATTTGGAGAAAGGCTTCTCGGGCCTCTCTACAAGTGCGATCCCTTGCGCGGAAGCCAGCGCATTACTAGCTGCGTCATCAGTAGCTGCCCAATCGGGATCCAATTACTATATAAAAACAAAGTTTGGGATTGTCAGAAGTCACCACACTATCAATATACGCTTATGGTATGTATAGTTAGACTCTTACACACGCTACGGTAGTTTGAGAACTGACTAAACCATACCTCTTATACCACCAAATGTAACACCTCTTACCCGTATTCTATGCCTGAACCGGATACGAGGCATTACCTATCACAACTCACTCAAACATAATACCTCAGGATATAAATTTTTATTTCAGCTTAAAACTTTCCTTTCAATCTTATAATCTACTCATCCTGGGCCTATGAGGCCTTAAACATACTTTTGGAAGGTTTCAGAATCAATCAGGAAACTTTTTACACACTAAAATTCTTTTTCCTAAATAGGGGTCACACACCCGTGTTGCTCAAAGGACACGCCCGTGTGCCCCAGAGACATGCCCGTGTTCTCCACCTCTGATCGACACTGACTTATTTCACACGGTTAGACACACACCCATGTCCCTCACGCGGCCTCGACACGCCCGTGTCTTAGCCTGTGTGCCAAAACTTTGGCATTTTGTTTATGACGTCATCACCTCACTATTGTCACACGGCCAATGAGCCAATACATACTTGGCCAAAATAACAAAACAATTCACCTAGTCTAGCCCCTATGCATGCCATACTCAAAATACTAGGTCTAGTTATGCCGAGATAAGTTGATAGTGTGGGTGATCTTCCAATTATCTTCGTATCCCGACCAGACTCTTTGACACTATAAAACAAGGGAAAAGAAAGGGAGTAAGCTTTAAGCTTATTAAGTTTACATGTAAACAATAAACATCATAATATGTGCTAATCAATAAATAGCATTTCATAATAAGTAAGAACATTCCACATTCCAAGATCATGCTTACTCATTTCATCTCTTACCACATTCCAACCATATCACAAGCCAAATGCTTATATTATTTAACATACATCCCTGCACTTATCACCACATGATCACATGAAACAACACATCACAATTTCACAATAAGCCATTCATAGTAATACCAAACACTCGGTGGTTCCGCACTTAGCCCACCATTAATCTTTAACAAGGTGGTATCCACATAGCCCACCAACAAGAATAATTACGGTGGTATCACACATAGCCCACCAAAGGTTCATATAAACGATGGTAGTGCACACAGCCTTTCGTGAATAAGTAATAAGTTGGTATCACACATAGCCTTCCAACAAGAATAATTAAGGTGGTATCGCACACAGCCCACCATTAAATGACTACAGATAATATTCAACATTTACATATCTATTTCAACGTTCATACGGAGACTATTCATTATCTATCGATTTCAATCCATTTAAGTCATAAATGTTCTCAATCATACAATGCACCAATAAGTAACAACATGTGTATTTAAGATGCACCGTTTACACATAAACTTACCTCGGTACAAAAAGCATTAATTGGCGATCTAGTCCGTAACCTTGCCTTTTCCTCGATCAAGGTTGTTTCTGCGCTCTTCTTGATCTATAACAATGAAATTCAGTCATTTAATCACTTTATAATTCATCATACATCAAAATCTATTCTTAGGCAAAAATAACCATTTTGCCCTTACAGTTTGGCAAAATTATAATTTTGCCCCTAGGCTCGTAAACCATTTTTCATCACATTTTCATATTAAACAAGCCTAGCTGAACATTTATTTCTCTTACAACTACTCACAAATCCAACTATTTCATGTATTTATTACCAAATTACAACATTTACAACTTAGTCCCATTTAGGTGTTTTCATGACAACACCTTTCACAAAAGTTGTTTCTCATCTCCCTAACATTCATTTTCTTCCACAAAAACTCAGAAAGCAACATAAACTCTCTCATATAAATTCCCTATACTTTCAACCATAATCCAAATTAGTCCCCTCAGTAGCTAGCTTAAACGTTGGGGGTTCCATAGCTGGGCTATCGGCACCGATATGTGATCCTGTGTAAGACCATATCTGGGATATGGCATTGGCATCTTACTATGTGTATGAGGTTTCCTGGGTATCTTTTAGTATTCCAAGTAGTTCAACGGGTAATTTAAAGATTATGCCAATGATATGAAAGGCCATGATTATGTTACGAAGTGGTACAGATATGTACACAGAACTCATGTGAAGTGAATTCGGTATATGATGAATTCTTGGTAATAATTTACATGAATAAGTTACGCTTGTGAGATATTGATAACCTTGCAATCAATGGTCTACATTTATGATGAATGGATGCATGATAAGATTTGAAAATGACCATATGTTAGACTTATGATGTAACAGCCTGGTTTAGACCCTAGTCGGAATAGTGATTTTGGGACCACAAATCCGAGGTCAGAAAAATATTTTAATATTATTTTTAGTGTTTACAGTATGTGATTAAGCATGTGTGAAAATTCTGTACGAAAATTTTATCGTTTGTGTGTCAATTTGCGAAAAAGGACTTAATCGCATAAAATGCAAAAGTTGTGTGCTAGTTGTTAAAAGTGCTTAATTGTCATGTCTTATTAAATGAAAGGTGATTATGTTGATATTAGACCATTGATAGTGGATTTTGACATAAATGGCCATTAAATGAATGAATATATATAATGTTTTAATTAAGGGTAAAATGGTAAAACATGAATTAATGAATAATAAATAAACCAAAACATAAATTAAAGCCATTATCATGTTCATCTTGGCAAAATTTCTAATGAAAAAGAAAAGAAAAAGAAAGCTAGGGTTCGGCCATTGATAAGCATAATTGAGGTATGTTTCAAGCTCGGGTTTTGATGATTTCTACGTTTTTGTGATCTTTGCTTAGCATACTATCAAGCCCATGCTTTAATTTTTAGAATTTGATGATGATTTTGTAATGTATTATTGATGAATGCTTGAGCTTTATGATAGTTGATGATGAAATATGAAAGATATGTGATACAGGAATTCGGATTTAGATCGAGGTAAGAACAAGGTGCTCGATTAATCAACTTGTATCGTGTTTCTACGTCCGAGGTAAGTTCGTGTATAATACAAACTATTAAAACAATGTTATTTATAACGAAATGAATAGAAATTTGATTGTTGAATTAGAAATGTGAAATGAGAAATCAAAGAAATATAGCATTATGTGTGCGTAAACATAATGGTTACTACGATGAATTGCATTAAATGTACGAGATGAAGAAGTGTATTGGTTAAAATAGTTGGCACTGTGTGCGTGATATTGAGATAACTTCGATCTAAAGTGATGGCACTAAGTGTGCGATACTATCTTAGCTTTGGCTAATTAAATGGCACTAAGTGTGCGATACTATTGTAGCTTTGGCTAATTAAATGGAACTGAGTGTACGAATCCATCGAACAGTATAAGAGGATTGAACGAATTATGGCTTCTTGCATTGAGCGATAAATGTGATAAATAACTATGAGATGGTATAGGTATGTACGGAACCTATGTGGTTGATGATATCATGTATGATTTAGATGGATGATTATGTGAATGATTGATGAAGAGAATTGGTTTGAAAGGCATTACAAATGCTTGTGCATAAATCTATAGATGTGGT
Source organism: Gossypium bickii (assembly GCA_025503065.1). Classification (NCBI taxonomy): domain Eukaryota; kingdom Viridiplantae; phylum Streptophyta; class Magnoliopsida; order Malvales; family Malvaceae; genus Gossypium; species Gossypium bickii. Next base: position 23,066,845 of record CP106714.1, on the reverse strand, counting down.
ATGAAAGTGAGTAATGAATATGAGTTAGATTAAATGATGATACAAATTGATCAATGTGTTAGTTAATTTTACATATTGAACTTGACTTGTTGAATTAATGGTGTTATATTACGAACTTACTAAGCTTTTAAGCTTACTGTGTGAAGTTTTTCTCTATTTTACAGTGTCATTAAAGCTAGCTCAGATCCAGGGACCGTCAGTGACTCAATCACACTATCGGCTATCTATTTTGGTACTTTTGGAAGTTGTATATTTGGTATATGGCATGTATAAGCTAGTGATTATGGAATGTTTTTGAGATGTATAGTTCTTGCCATGTGATATGGCTTGATAGTTAAATGACTTTTGTATGGGTTTTGGATATGTGAAAATGATAGTTATAAGGTGAATATGTGATGTTGTGTGAATGATCATTTTGGTATGTTTTGGTGATATGTAAGTGGTATGTTTCATGCTTGAATTGGTTGATGGGAATGATGGTTAAAATGTATGTTTTGGATCCATCTGATATATGAATTTGGTATGGCTTGAAGGTTGTAAGAGTGACCCAAAATTTGGGTGGCAATTTGGCCTTGCAATTGGCCTATATTTGCCCACACGGTTGAGCACACGGTCGTGTGTCTCGACCGTGTCTCTTAAGGTTGTATTTCAAAACAAGTCAGACTCGTACACGGGCCAGACACACGAGCCTGTGACAGGCTGTGTGAATTAAGTTAATGTTGCCCAAGGGTCAAGCATACGGGCGTGTCTTCGACCGTGTGGATAAGTCAGTATGTATGCCCTATTTTGCAACGGCTTGGACACCAGGCTGTGAGAGGCACACGGCCTGCCCACACGGGCGTGTGACATCTGTAACTTTGAAAAATGTTAAGTTTTCTGAAAAAAATTTGTATAAGTTCGATTTAGCCCCGACCCCTTCCTAATGCATGTTTAAGGTCTCGGAGACCTTATAAAGGGACTCTATGCATATAATTTGCTATGATATGATGATGATGTATTTAAGTTTGAGAAATGGTCGTAAATGTTTTGTTTTTTCAGGTAATGCTTCTTAACCCTAAATCAACGATGGTTACGGGTTAGGGATGTTACATATAAGTCTAATTTGGGTTGTGATATAGTACGATGTATATGCTTAAATTTTGATTCATTGGATATGAGAAAAAGGAAAGACAAGCATAATCGTTGATTAAAGTCATTATGAAAACATAGAGAGATACGAGCTATAGGTAAGTGAAAGATGGTTATGCTATATGTTAAAATTATGATCACTCGTAAATGATGTGCATGTTTTTAAGAGAGTTGAAATAACTTGCTAAATAATGTGATATGTTATAATAGGGAGGCTATGGTGGTTAGGCTAATTCCAAGGCATGTAAATGGTGTTTATTAGTTAAAAGAGTAAGCATTATGAATGAATAAGTGGTAAACTTGAGATCTAATGCAAATTGGAATAATAGTACTCTTATGGATGGATAAAGAAAATTAATGTTAATAATTGTTTATTATTTACATATGAACTTACTAAGCTCTATTGCTTGTTCCCCTTCCTTTCCTATTTCTTCTAGGTTAATTTAGCTAGCTCAAGTTGGAGAACACCAGAGATGCTATCACACTATCAAGATATCATTTGGGTATAAGGGAGTGCAAGTATTTTGAGTTTATGGCATGTATAGTGACTTTACATCTTGTAATTATGTCAGCATAAATGTGTTGACCTATAATGGTTATGGTCCAATTTGTATATAGCCATGAATGATGGCTTAGGTTGATTATATGATTATTCATATGGATATGACAATGCCTTGTGATGTGGTTTATGTTTGCTTGATATGTAATGGATGTGGTCAATAGTCTTGTTATTGATTAGATAAGTTGAGTAATGTTAGATATGAGTCATTCATATGATAATGTCCTTATGAATATGAAGTTGGTATGAATTGTATTAGTAAATCATAATACTATTAGAATGATGGAAGTGAATATGTAAATGATATGATATTGCTTGACTATGTTTGGGTCGATTTGAAGGTATTTGTATGCCATAAAAATGCCATGTGATATTTCTTGATGGTGTACAAGTGATGGTGACAAAATAGCTTAAAAAATAATCTTGTATTTGTCCACACGGGTAGACACACGGGCGTGTGTCTAAGCTGTGTGTGACATACGATCTGTCCCCATGGGCGTGTGATCTGACCGTGTGTCCCCTGCACCTTAAAATAGCAAAACAGAATGTCCAGAATAGGCCACATGAACTAAGACACGATTGTGTGCCCTTGGGACATGGGCGTGTGCCCTGGCCGTGTAAAGTCTGCACCTAATTTATGAAAAATCATGAAAATAAAATTGACCACATGGCCTAAGCCCACGGGCGTGTCCATTGACCCACACAGGCGTGTGCCCCTAAAGCCTCAAAATTTTTATGAGTTTCGTAAAATCTTCCTAAGGTCTCAGTTTAGTCCTGGACTGCCCCCAATGTATGTTTTGGACCTTGTGGGCCCATATAAGGGACGATTTGCACGTGAATGGAAAGTTTTAATTTTGATGGAAATTTAAGTCTCGATTTTGCATGATTGCTTGAGTTTATGTTCGGTAACGCCTCATACCCTGTTGCGGCTTCAAATACGGGTAAGGGGTGTTACATAAAGGGCTTTGATTCCATCTTATTCTTGCCTCTCTCATGCTCCCTATTTTCACGCTCAACGCGATTAATCTTTCAACAATCTCAAAAATTCGACCTCGTATTCGGTCATAGCCTTACCTCCCTAACTAAGGCTCATAAAGTCGAGTCTACGAGCATCCATATAACTCACCCCCACATATTTACTACGGAAGGCGTTCTTAAAATAATACCATGAAATCTTATCCGACCCAGTACCTTTTTCAATCGTCAACCACCACTGATATGCCTCGTCATGAAGCAGAGATATTGCACCATTCAACCACTGCTTAAGGGTGCATCTGATGTTGATCATAATCCTCTTTGTAGCCTCCAAAAAATATTCATCCATAGTCAGGGCGACTCTTATCACACCCCGAAACAAGTTAGCACCATTGGACTAGAGTCGTTCAATTTTCGACCCACAGCTCCCAGGACCAGAATGGGGCCCAGCGACCCTCTCTAAAATTCTCAACACGGCTTGTGACAATGCATCATCCCCAACTGTGGGACTTTGAGACCTGGGCTCAACAGTAGGTGTTGCCGGTGTCTCACTCATATCTGGAGTAAGCATACTACCCATCAAGAACGACTCGACTTGAGCCCTTCCTCGGCACCTGCCGTGCCCACGGGTACCGTGTCCACGTGATCCATGAGTACTTATCGTTTTTATTATCTACATTACGAATTTTTATATATCAATTTGAGAATTTATTAACAGATATTTTATGCTTAGAACTTTATCAGAGGAATTTATAGAGATGTGCTAGTCTCAAACTATCACAATACAGATCTAATCATTTCTGGATTTTTTAACTAAAATTTATATAAGTTAGAAGTACTTACAAGATCGGCGCCAGATATTCGGTATTTCTCATCATTATTTTTCATATTAAAGCAAAAACCTTTATCCAAAAAACAGTTTTCAAAAATTATTTTAACCTAAAGATTTCACACCCCGAGTTTTGTAACATGACTCTGATATCACTAAATGTAACACGCCAAGCCTGACCTAGACATTATGGCCAGTTTTGGAGATGTTACCGTAAATCATTCAAAAACCCAGAACATGCTACACTTAAAAATGTTGTTTGCTTTTGTTACGTAGAAGTCTGACTTATTAAAAACATTGTTTTTACGTATGCATAATTTATAACCATTTGAGTTTACAGCGGAAAAATCATATTTGAGTCAAAACAAGATTTACTATTGTAAAATCAAACATTTCGCAATAAAAATATAAAGCCACCAAAATCGATAACAAAGTTAAAAACCAGAAAATACAATCCAAAAATTTAAACAGTCCCAAACAGTCCATCAAAACCAAAATAGTAACTGTCAAACCAATTATATTTTATCAACATTTATTAACGGAGCTCAAGTCCCATCGACCCACCCTAAGTATGAGGATTACCTAAAAGTAAACAGACAAATCGAGAATGAGTTTTGAAACTCAATGTGCAGCTTTAAACAAACAGATTTACAGATTTAATTTCAGATATAATCATCATAGAGGAGATACCGAACATTTATCTTTTAGAGAATCAAAATCATAATCAAATTCAAATTTACAATCCTACCCCTATCCACTATACACCATCTCCAAACATCCCTACACACCATATAATGTAATAAACACCCATCCAACCATACACACCACTTAGTTTCGGTATGACACTTTTCAGAATAATTCCAGCTCAGCTGCCAGATCACTAGGCAAATTATTGCCTCTTTCAGAAATATGTGTGGCTGTGCCACCAAATATTGCAAAAACATATATTCGCACACTTCCTCCACATATACAATCTCATCCCAAATGCACGGACATACATATATAATAGATGCCAGAATGTATATATCATACATGCTTAATATCAGACTCAAGTCATGCATACCAGAAATCAAATCATACATAACATATTACAGATTTTACTTATCGTAATCATATCAATCAAACATATGTTCATCTAATTTTATGATATCAGATGATAAAAATTCATGTTTTATGGCTTAATTAATCACCTACCGACTCTACGAAAGGCCTACGTTTGATCCAAACGATGTTTATAGCTAAGGGAAAAATTCCAAATTTTGGGCCCATACACCCGTGTGGCCCACACAGTCCAGCACACGGCCTTGTGTCACACTCGGCCTAATACATGGCCGTGTGGCATCGATAGATTTAGCTTTCAGCCCTCGGGTTTTTTTTACACACCTGGATATTTCTTGATACAAAGTCGACCACGAGACCTCAAGAGCCTAAGATCAGTAATAGAACAATTAATTTTAATATTGAAACGCCAATTTCCAAAAACACATTCAACTCAACTGGAGATACGAAAACTTATCAAACCAAAATTAGGTCTCCTAACACTCAATTACTTACCCAAACAAATACAACAGTTTCTTTGAACTCCTAAATCACTAAGGGTAAAATATGGGTTTCACTACTTCTGCATAAATCAATGATTTTAGAATAGTCAGACTTGTATCACAAAAAGGAAAAATAACAGAACAACCAAACCATGAATACACAAAGGAAATAATTATAATCACTACAAGAACCCGATACCACATTAAAGTTTAACAATACATCCAAACACCAAACACAAATGAACAGTAAGGAAACGTGGGAACAAAACTGTTAATGGATAGAAAAATCAAAAACGCAAATGAACAGGATGGCGGCCAAAACAAAATAGAAACAAAACATAAAAGATTAAAATTAAAAAGAATACTAGAAAGGAATAAAATATAATTGGTGCAAAGCAGGATGGATGGCGGTGTGAAAATGGGGAACAAACGTAGGAAAGAATTCAAATCTAACATCACTTTTAACAACCAAGTTTTAAAGAGTTCAAATCCTAGTCCAGCATCACTAACCTGAGCAGCTAACCAAGGACTAACAGAAATAATTGAATTCTCCAAAATGTGACTTGAACCTAAGACCTCAAAGACACCACTAAGACACTTAATCACTGAAGTGGATACTGATTAATGACAGGACTTACCAAATCAAAATTTTAATATTTTGGGGCGCTACACATCTAATACACCATTACCCCCATTTACCAAGCAGCTTAGCTAAACCAAAAGAAGATGAGCAAAAAGAAATATTGGATACATTTAGGAAGATAGAGATTAAGATACCATTGTTAGATGCTATCAAGTAAATACCTAAGTATGCAAAGTTTCTAAAGGAATTGTGCACGAACAAAAGGAAGTTGAAAGAAAAGGATAAGGTTGTGGTAAATAAGAATGTGTCAGCAATCTTGCAAAACAATATGCCAGAATAGTGAAGGATTCAAGTATGTTTTCATTACCCTGTGTTATTGGTGATAAGAATATTTAGCATGCTATGTTAGATTTAGAAGCTTCTATTAATGTCATGTCATTTTCTATTTACCAAGACTTGAAATTAAATGACTTGCAAAATAATGGAGTTGTAATTCAATTCGTTGATCGTTCTTATATTCACCCCCTTGCAGTCGTTGATGATGTGTCAGTGTAGGTTAATGAGCTATTCATGAAAATCTGCTTCAATTTTTTTAGGGAGACTATTCATGAAGACATCTAAGACCAATATTGATGTAGATGAGGGTACTCTTTCTAAGGAGTTTGATAAGGAGATTGTTAAATTCAATATTCTTAACACAATGAACTGCCCCAATGATGTGCATTCTCTTTGTCAAATTGATGTGATTTATTCATTTGTGCAGGATGTCTTTGCAGAAGATAACATTAGTAATGAGTTGGAACTAACTGCATAATTCAATTTAGAAGGAATGGATGATGAGATTGGTGTAAAAGAATTATTTTCAGCATTATTGTCCGAACTAATAAATTCGAATGCTGAAATGTTTGAACCAAGAATTGTTTTCAGCATCATTGTGCAGACACCAAAACTAGAATTAAAAAACTTGCTTGATTATCTAAAATACATATATTTGAGTGCAGGTGAGACGTTGTCAGCCATAATCTTGAAAGGACTCACAATTGAACAAGAAGGAAAGGTGGTTCGAGCTCTGAAAGAGTACAAGGCTACAATTGGATGGACCTCAGTCGATATTAAAGGTATGCAAAGAATCTTGCTTGAAGGTGATGCTAAACCCTCAAGGGAACCACAAAGGAGATTGAATCCATCCATGAAAAAAGTGGTAATGAAAGAGTTACTCAAGTTGTTAGATGCTGATATAATCTATTCAATCTCAAATAGCAATTGGGTAAGCCCCATTCATGTTGTCCCAAAGAAAATTGAGATTACTATGGTAAGACATTTAAATAATGAGCTTGTACTTATGCGAGTGAAAAATGGTTGGAGAATGTGCATATATTTTAAGAAGCTTATTCAAGGGGCTAGCTAAAAAATCTTTCTTCTTTTTTATTGATGGTTTTTTAGGTTTCTATCAAATCCCTATTGCATTAGAAGATTAAGAAAATACAACATTCACTTGTCCATTTGAAACTTATGCCTATAGACAGATGCCTTTTGGTCCTTGTAATGCTCCAGGTAGGTTTCAAAGATCATGATGAGTATTTTTTCTAGAAATATTGAGAAATTCATATAATTGTTCATGATTGATTTTACGATATATGGGGATTTATTTGATGAGTGCTTAGATAATTTAACCAAAGTTTTGAAAAGATGCATTGAGACTAACTTGGTTTAAAATTATCAAAAGTGCCATTTTATGGTTATCCACGATATTATATTGGGACATGTCATTTCTTTTAAGGGTATAGAGATCGATAAAGAAAAGGTAGACACAATTGCAAACTTACCTTACCCTACAAATGTTAGGGAAGTACGATCTTTTCTTAGACATGCAAGGTTTTATGGCAGGTTTATCTAGGATTTCTTCGAGATTGCTTTGCCATTGACAAATTTATTGCAAAAGGAAGTTAAATTCGAGTTTGGGAAAGAATGTAAGGAGGCGTTTGATAAACTCAAGGATTTATTGGCAAGTGCACCTATCATTCGACCACCTCAATGGCATTTACCATTTGAGATCATGTGTGATGCAAACAATTATGCCATGGGAGTAGTTTTAGGACAACGAGTTGACAATAAAAGTCATGTCATCTATTATGCTTCCAAGAGTTTAAATGTTGCTAAATGCAACTATTCCACTATAGAAAAATAGCTTTTGTCAATTGTTTTTACTTTAGATAAATTTAGATCTTATGTGTTTGGTGCTGAGGTTGTTGTGTATTCTGATCATGCAGCTTTGAAGTATGTATTGTCAAAGAAAGAATCAAAACCAAGACTGATAAGGTGGATTTTGCTTCTTCAAGAATTTAATCTGAAGATCAAGGATCGAAAGAGAGTGGAGAATTCTATTGCATATTACTTGAGTAGATTGACAAGGGACGAAGATGATCTACCTTTCAAAGACAACTTTCCAGATCAAAATTTGTTCCAAATCAAAGGTATGGTTCCTTGGTATATAGATTTGGTCAATTATTTAGTTATAAGACATCTACCTTATGGTCTTGGTACGTCCAGGAAAGTAAAGATAAAAAGTGAGTCCAGGTATTATGTGTGGGATGATCCATTCTTATGGAAATTTTGTTAGGATTAAGTGATTAGGAGATGTGTGCTTGAAAATGAATTCCAAACAATTTTAACCGTTTGCCATGATTATGCTTGTAGTGGACATTTTAGACTTAGACGAACCGCTAGGAAAATTTTAGATAGTGGTTTGTAATGGGAAACTTTGTTTAAAGACGTTTATCTATTTTGCAATAATTGTGAGAGATGTCAAAAAGTAGGAGCACTAACACGTAAGAATGAACTGCCTCAAATTCCAATTCTTATATGTAAAATATTTGATGTGTGGCGCATTGACTTTATGGGTCCTTTTCCCACATCTTTTAGTTCTTCTTATATACTGCTAGTTGTGGATTATGTATCAAAATGGGTGGAAGCCAAAGCCACCAAAACCAATGACTCTCAAGCTTTTGTAGGTTTTATTAAGGCTAACGTCTTTAACAAGTTTAAGGTTCCAATAGAAATTATCAGTGATCAAGGAACTCACTTTTGCAATAGCTCGATGGTAACTCTGATGAAGAAGTATGGAGTAAATCATAGAGTAGCCACCGCCTATCACCCTCAAACCAATGGTCAAGCTGAAGTTTCCAATAGAGAAGTGAAATCCGGGTAGGAAGGATTGGAGCCTACGTTTAGACGATGCTCTTTAGGCTTACCGCACGACTTACAAAAGTCCTATAGGAATGTCTCATTACCAATTCGTTTTTTGTAAATCTTGTCACTTATCGGTAGAAATTGAGCATAAAGCCTATTGGGCGATTCGGCGATGCAATATGGACTTAGACAAAGCTGGGATGTCAAGGTTACTGCAATTACAAGAATTGGAAGAGTTGTGGTTTGATGCTTATGAAAATTCGATAATTTACAAAGAGAAATCCAAGTTGTTTCATGATAGCATGCTTATTAGGAAAAAATTTGAGATTGGTCAAAACGTGTTGTTATATAATTCTCAGTTAAAGTTTATGCTTGGTAAGCTTTGTTCTCGATGGATTGGTCCATTTGTTGTCACTAATGTTTTTCCTCTTGGTGCAGTGGAAATTAAAAGCTTGGATTTGGATAAAATTTTCAAAATGAATGCTCATAGATTGAAAATTATTCATGAGGATGAAATTGCTCCATGTATCATTAGCGTTCGTTTAGATCACCATAATTATTTGATGAATGAATTGTTTCATGGCTCCATCAAACAAAATGACGTTAAACAATTGCGCTATTGGGAGGCAACCCAAATGCTTTTTTTTTTTTACTGTTGATTTTGTTTCAATTACATTATTTTGTTTTCAGTTCTTAGGTATTTTTAACGAAGAAGTTCAATTTTTGGGTAGGAGATTGATTTTAACAAGCACAATGTTTTTGTTGAAGATGAAGCGTTGAGGGGTTCCAACTCCTTGTCCACCATCACCCTAGACTATCCCGGTCCAGATTGCTTACAGATCAAGGGAGTTTGCTTTTCATTTCTTGTATGAGTAGTCTATTTGTTCTACACTGAGGACAAAGTAGAGTTTTGGTGTGGGGGAGATTTTTGTGATATACACTATTATTATTGTTTTAGTTTTCATTTAAGTTTGTGATTTGATTTTTTTTTTCTGCTTCCTTTTTGAAATTTGCATTTTTGTTCTTGGATTTTGGTGTTCTTTAATTCATGTATGTTGATTTGTCTTTTGAAACTTTGAGTCTTTTATTTGATATCTTGGAATACCTTGTAAGTTTTGGATGCATTTTTAGTTGACTTTTACTGCATGAGAGAGATGAGTATGATTAGTGTTTTTTTTTAATGGTATTTCATTAGTTTACTGATTGAAAAATGCACAAGACTTGATGCAATTTAAACACAGTAGTGAGCTTTTGCGCCTAAGGGCAATTCATTATATTTTGCTCCTTTTGTCTTTCTTGAGTGTATAAAACTTAGTGTGTTTATTTTAGAACTTGCTTATGAATACATTTTGAGACCACATTTTTAGATTGATGCTTTAAGGTGATAAGGGCAATTAGGTTTAACCAATTCTTAGATTGAATATTAATAAAAAAACACCTACCCTTGTGTTTTTCCTTTTAGTTAGCCAATTTAAGCTTATTTTCCATTTTATTTGTTTTAACACATTCTTTAATCCAAAGCTTTTGTTTGTTACCCCTATTTTTCTTACCTTTGTCAAGAAAAGAGGGAAAATGTTGCATGGTATTTATTTATCTAAAGAAAAAACAAAGAGAAGAAGAGAGAAGAAGTTTGTTCCTTTAATAAAGAGAAGATATTTGGGAAATGTTCTCAATTCTCCAAAATCCTTAGTGGTTAAATTAGATGTGGGAATAGATTCCAAAGTTTTTGGTAGTATGTTTTGTGCTGTTATGCGGGGTTCGTATCATGCAAGTAAATAACTCTTTGTCTTGACTGTAAAAGCTTTAATCTTTCCTTTTACCATACCCTTACCTAAGCCTCGTTTCAACCCTTCTTAAGGCCCTTTGATTTTTGCATCATATTCATGTGTAGTGTTGGAGACATGATTCATTTGCAAGCCTATGGAAATATCATGCTATGTTTTGATTTTAAGAGTTAAATGCACCCTAAACACTTTGAGAGTATTTAGTGAAACCATGTGAGGGTGTTAAGTCTTATTGCATTTGATTTTGGATGGATTATGAGGTGCATGAGTTTTAATTACAAAATTTATTTGATAAGTGCTTATTCTCTTGGCTGTCACTATGATTCAATTCATTGATGTCTGTTCAACTTTACTGGTACTCTTGGATATTGAATGAGATGAAAAAGAGGTAGAAAGGAGAGTTGGTATGTTGAGTTGAGGTGTTATGGTTAGAGTATGCTCAAAGACCAATCATGAGATGATTGTAATCACATATTCGTTTTACCTTTTTTATTACTATAAGGCATTGCCATTATTATTTCATTTTCTTTTTCTGTATATATAAATAAACTGAATTGTAACAAACTCCTAAGAAAAAATGATTATTCTTAAAAAAGGTCATTAGTCAAGTATTATTGTGGGCTTGGATAACAATAATGCATTGAGACTAATGTGTAGTTGATTGATGACAAAGAATTATAATTGACATAGAAATGTCAAAATCAATACATGAGTACGCGTTAAAGAACAACATATTGGACTGACTAGCTATAAGTATGTTTCTGAGATTATTATGCAATAGTCATAATATTACTCATAGTGATAACTATGTATATGATCCTCAAACTTGATATCATCATTTTCCTAACATCGTGAGTAGTATATTTTGAAATAATAAAAACATCTACCGTAACAAGTTATACAATAAAGATTGATGTTGGATATACCACAGTCCATGTTGTACAATAAAGACTGATGTTGGATATACCACAGTCCATGTTGTACAATAAAGACTGGTGTTGGATATACCACAATCCATGTAATGGGATATGGTTGATCAAGATAGGATTTATCCCTCTTATATAATGGGAACAATATCTTATGACTCTTGATGGAGTGAGACTTGAAATCCATAGCCATGCTCGAATAAGTTGATATGAGATATCACATTTATTTGTTTATTGTACTCAGCTAAGAAAATCAAGAAATATGATATTTGACTATACAAGTGTGACTATTCCATGACTTGTGTCCAATCTAGATATTAAGGATAAAAGGATATAATACATGAAAAGATTATCACATAAATGTTATGTTTAATCACCACTACTTCTAACTTGGGTGGCAATGATGCATTGCTAGATGCCATTCATTGCTTGTAATGTTAAAAGTGTTCAAGTATTACTATCAACGTTACAAGAGCCTACATGATCACACCCTATAGTTGAAACGAACAGAATCCAAATACATTTGGTATTGTATTTAGTTGTCACATGAATTAAATTAATCTTAGATATAATTAATATATGAATTTGATTCATACGAAATATTAATTGTATATATTTTACCAAATTTATTAATATAAACAATTATATTTATTAATTTTGGTCAAATATAAAAGATATGGAAATTAATATTCTTTGGGAAAGAATATAATTAGTATATGAATTTAATTCATACAAAATATTAATAAAAATATATTTTACTGAATTTATTTATCTAAACAGTTATATTAATTAATTTCGGTCAAAATATAAAAGACATGGAAATTTATATTCTTTTGGAAAGAATATAATTAATATATGAATGTGATTCATTTAAAATATTAATGATAAATATTTTACCGAATTTATTAATAGAAATAGTTATACTAATTAATTTCAATCAAAATATAAAATATGTGAAAATTAATATTCTTTACGAAATAATATAATTAATATACGAATTTGATTCATAAAAAATATTAATTATATATATTACCAAATTTATTAATATAAACGGTTATATTAAGTAATTTCGATCAAAATATAAAAGATATGGAAATTAATATTCTTTTGGAAAGAATATAATTCTTTTGGAAATAAGGGAATAATCATGGTTTTCCTTTTAAACATGTGATATAAAAGAGGATAAAATGATGATAATCCGTTAGTGTGTTAAGGTTACCAACTTAATAATTTAAAGGGTCCAGCAACCATTTTTTAATTCTCTCGAAAAGTTCAAAAGAAAGTGGTTGTTCATTTTTTTACCGAGTGGACTACGTAGAGACCAGGACGTTTTCATTGTGGCTTGGAATCGACATCGACTCAGCAACATCCTTTCAACATTTTCAGTAAAGAAGGAATATTTTCAACCCTATTTCAACTTGATTCATTTCTCGTACATGGATCCTTGGCTGTGTGTAACACCCCAAACCCGGTCAAAATGCTACAACTGAACCTGGCATGTCACAGGAAAGAAAAATTTTGAAAACCGAGTTATTGTCATGAGTTGGGAAAAATCTTTGATTTTATAAACTGAGTTTTTATTGAGTGATCCATTGAAACCATTTCGAGACTTAATTTGAAAAGTAGAATAGCCATGTTATTAATACCCGTTTATTAATTACCCGATTGTGAAACCTTGAAAATCCCAAAATTTGGTTAAGTTTTGAAAAACATCCGTTTTCATAATTTATTAGGCAAGCCTTAATGGTCAAAGCAAAATTTTAAGGAATTTAACAAAATAAATAAACCCAAGATAAAATTTAGGTGGCCTTCTTACATAATCCAAAAATAAACCAAACATAAAGCAAAATAAATCCGGAGTAGCTATTTAAAATAAAAACCGTAATATTGTGCATGGCCACCTCGAGTCCACCTCGGCTCCATATCCGCGATCTAGGAATTATATGCAAAAATTAACGGAAGGGGTGATTCACCGAGACTCAGTGTGTAAATCCCCATCCAATAGATTTTAAGCGCTTACACAGATTCATTTGCAAGTAAGCATGCCATGCAACCAATCCAACCCAGATATCCATCTGAGTCTCCTGAGTCTACCCAAATTTTGTGGCACCTAGCCACTGGTGGTACCTAACCACTGCTGGTTCTAAACCACTGGTGACAAAAGTCACAAATAATCATATGTGGGGCCAACCCAATTGTGGTACCTAACCACTGGTGACAATCCCTTATGTCAATATGTGGGGCCAACCCACTATGGTACCAAACCACTGGGCCGAGTCACAGAAATAAGCATATGTGGTACCCAACCACTGGTGGTTCTAAACCACTGAGACTTAGTCACAGAATAATGATATGTGGGGCCAACCCACTTGTGGTACCTAAGCACTGGTGACAGTTTAAAAAATCATACCTTCCCCCTCCTCTCATCATACCCATTTTTATGTACATGCTTTGCAATATAGTATAATCATGCTTAACGTTTAAAATAACATGACACATGCAGATTCCAATATATGCAATTAACATTAGCAACCAAGACAGACTTACCCGGAGTCCTCGCCTTTACCCACAAGGGTAACTTAGTGATCCCTACCATCACTTTGGCTTTTGGCAATACACAAACAAAAACATACTCAACATATGAAGTGTGTAAAAGTTACACACCTGATTACGCGTAACACGATACTTTCTACGTCGACACTATCGTTGACAGGCACTACCGCTATCTACTTACTACTCCGCTCAGATGCCGGCCCACAACCTGGTGGCCAATCCCGAACTGCTGACACCGCTCACTTCTTAAACTTAGGGGCTGGGTTTACGGGTCCAACCCCCTCCTTAGAATCGCTGGCGTTCGAGTCCATGGTACAAATCTTGGTCAGAAGACTGAGTTAACACCTAGGGTAAATGTGAATAAGTTAACACGTTAGCAGGAAAGATCTCCTTACCTAGATCGACAAAACCGAGACTTCAGACTTGATCCTCAAGTCAAGCGAATCCCGAGAGTCTCCAAAGGAATGCGACACCTCCGTTCCACCTACATTCAGCCAATCCCCCACACATTAGACCAATTAACCATTCGGCTTTGACTCCCCAAAAACCGAAAGAGAAGATACAGATCTAGAAGAAATTGTCACTAACCTTAACTCAGTAGATCCAGTTATCAACTAAGAGGATTCGGCACTAGCACAATAGAAAAGAAGATTCGGCAAACAGGGAAGAAGATGAAGGAGCCTAAAGAAAACTACCAAGGGACCTAAGAGTTTTCGGTTTTAGAAGTGATCAAACGAAAGGATGAAGAAGAGAAGATGATGAAGATTCGGTTTGTAGAGAGAAATCAGAGAAAAGAACTTTAGATGAGGATATTCGGCTATTACACAGAGATTGAAGATGAGAATGGAGTTAGGGGTTTTCGACTTTGAAATAGAAAAAAGGAGAAAAAAGAAGAGATGAACAATAGATGTGGTTATGGTACTCAAGGGAAAACGAAGAAAAGGAAAGAAAAGGTTTCAGCTTTCAGAGAAAACAAGAAGAAGAAGAAGAAGAAGAATTAGGGACGTTGTAAACCAAGAGAATTTCGGCAATAGTGAGAGTTTTGTGTTCCAGAGAAAAGAAAATAAAAAGAGAACTAAACTCAAACCAAGAAAAAGGAACCTACATGAACACCTTATGCACTTTCGGCACAAAGGAAAACAACCCACATTCGGCACCTACCTCTCAAACCCGAAATTTGCACAAAAGAAATAACACTACAAGGTCCTATGACTAGTGTAAGTTTCGGCACACTCCAACATAGGCCAAACCAATCTCCCTCCTACACCAAGCATTTGAATTTCGGCCACCACTTACGCCCCTTGCTCGATCCCTTGTTTTTTTCCTCAATTTTCTCCTGATCACACATTCAAACCTGTTTGAATGCTTCAAACTCCTTGAATTGCTCTCCTTCACTTATTCAAAGATGTTGACCCCTTCAAAACTCATCCACTAGAGTCCAAGCTGAGTGCAACTCTCCCTTGTCTTGGCGTTAAAAAGAAATACACAAAAGGGAATTCCCGCAGCTCGAACCAAGTCCCTACTAGCTTCCCTGAGGCGTCACTCCCTTGCCTCCTAAGTGGCACCTCCTTGCCACTCTACTAAGGTATTTTTTGTGTCATCCATCACAGACCAAATCCCTTAAGGCCCAATTCACCTAGCTTCCCTTAAAAGTGCTCAAAAAAACAAATTTTCAACAAGGCTCCGGCCAACCCCTAACTCATTCCTCGACCCTAAAGTACCCTAAACTAGCATGACAAACATGCTATCTACATGCAATCACATAAAACGCAAAAGCCCCGATTTAGGATGTTACAATTCTACCCCCTTAAAAATAATTTCAGCCTCGAAATTACCTGGTCAAAAGAGTTGAGGGTATTACTGCCGCATAACATCCTCTGGCTCCCACGTGGCTTCTTCTGTTCCATGATTCCGCCATAACACATTCACCAAAGGAACTGATTTTCTATGCAATACTTTGAGATCCTGATCCAAGATCTGCACTGGTTCCTCCTTAAAAGACAAGTCTGAGCTTACCTCAATCTCTTCCACTGGCACAACATGAGACGGATCCGAACGATAGCGTCTAAGAATAGAAACATGAAATACGTCATAGATTTGACTTAACTCTGAAGGTAACTCGAGCTGATAAGCTGCTGGTCCCACACGCTTCAACACCCGATAAGGCCCGATAAACCTAGGGCCCAACTTGCCCTTCCGACCAAATCTCAGCACTTTCTTCCACGGCGACACCTTCAAGAAAACCTTCTCACCCACTGCAAATTCTATATCTTTCCGCTTAAGATCAGCATAGGACTTCTGTCTGTCCGAAGCTTCCCTCAAACGAGCTCAAATCAGCTTAACCTTATCTTCCATTTCAGCAACCAACTCTGGACCCAACAATTGCCGTTCACCCAACTCTGTCCAACACGTAAGGGTACGACACTTCCGCCCATATAACGCTTCATACGGTGCCATCTGAATACTCGACTGGTAGCTATTGTTATACGTGAACTTTGCCAACGACAGGAATTCTTCCCAACTACCTCTGAAGTCTAAGACACAACCCCTTATCATATCCTCTAAAATCTGAATTACCCTTTCTGACTGCACATCTGACTGTGGATGAAACGCCGTACTAAAATCCAACTTTGTACCCAATGCCTAATGCAACGCCTTCCAGAATCTTGACGTAAATCTAGGGTCTCTGTACGAAATAATCGACACTGGTACCCCATGCAACCTCACAATCTCTGCTATATATAATCTAGCCAACTTCTGAAGAGAGTAATCCACACACACAGGTATAAAATGAGCAGACCTTGTCAGACGGTCAACAATCACCCAAACCGAATCTTTCTTAGTAGACGTGAAGCGTAGCCTACTGACAAAATCCATCGTGATTCTTTTCCATTTCCACTACGAAATCTTCACCGGTTGCAACAATCCCGAAGGTAACTGATGTTCTGCCTTTACCTGCTGACATGTCAAACACTTACCCACAAATTCAGTTACCTCTCGCTTTAGACCCAGCCACCAAAATCGCTCCCCGCAAATCCGGTACATCTTACTACCTCCGGGATGCATAGCGTGGGATCTATATGTGCTTCCTGGAGAATCTTCTGCCTTAACCCCACATCTTTTGGCATGCAAACTTTCCCCTGGAAACATAACACTCCATCGCTATTCAAGTTATACCCTTCTAATCCACCATTCTGCACTTACAAACATCGAGCGCTTAAGACTTCATCTACTAACTGTTTCTCCTTAACCTGGTTTACCCATGTCGGCTTCACTTGCAGTTCTACTAACACACTTTCGTCATCATACAGACTAAGGTGGGCAAACATTGCTCTTAAGTTTGCTACCACTTTGCGACTCAACGCGTCAGGCACCACGTTAGCCTTACCCGGATGGTACTCAATCGAGCAGTCATAATCCTCTAACAACTCGATCCACCTCCGCTGCCTTAAATTTAACTCCT
The DNA here is from genome assembly GCA_025503065.1 of Gossypium bickii. Classification (NCBI taxonomy): domain Eukaryota; kingdom Viridiplantae; phylum Streptophyta; class Magnoliopsida; order Malvales; family Malvaceae; genus Gossypium; species Gossypium bickii. The sequence goes on along the minus strand of CP106714.1, from coordinate 23,049,315 downwards.
TCTGAGTGAGAAGGTACTTCAAACTCTTATGATCTGTGTACACGATAGACTTCTCCACATACAAGTAATGTCTCCAATTTTTCAGGGTGAAAACCACTGCAGCCAACTCCAGATCATGCGTCGGATAATTCACTTCGTGAGGTCTCAATTGTTGGGAAGCATAGGCCACTACTTTCCCCTCTTGCATCAGCATGCATCCCAATCCGGTATGCGATGCATCACAGTAAACCGTAAACTCCTTCCCTGCTTCAGGCTGAATCAATACCGGAACTTCCGTCAAAATCCTCTTTAACTTCTTAAAACTTTCTTGTTATTTGTCTGACCACACAAACGGAACCCCTATCCTTAACAACTTGGTTAACAGTTCTGCAATCAAAGAAAACCCTTCCACAAACCTTCTGTAATACCCCGCTAAACCCAGAAAACTCTGAATCTCTGCCAACGACTTAGGTGGTATCCAGTCCAACACAGCTTCAACCTTCCGAGGGTCCACCCTAATCCCCTCAACTGACACCAGATGACCCAAAAAGGTAACCTAATCCCCTCAACTGACACCAGATGACCCAAAAAGGTAACTTCCCTTAGCCCGAACTCGCACTTACTAAACTTTGCAAATAATGCTTCTCCCTCAGCATTTGCAAAACCACCCAAAGATGTGCATCATGCTCTTCCTCAGATTTTGAGTACACCAGAATATCGTCTATAAACACTACGATGAACCGATCCAAATACGGTTGAAAAACCCGATTCATCATATCCATAAACGTTGCTGGTGCGTTGGTCAACCCAAACAGGATCACCAAAAATTCGTAGTGGCCATAATGAGTACGAAACGCCGTCTTATGAATATCCACCTCATTGACCTTAAGCTAGTGATACCCCGACCTCAAATCTATCTTAGAGAAGACTGATGCTCCCTTAAGTTGGTCGAACAGGTCGTCTATTCTCGGCAACGGATACTTATTCTTAATTGTTAACTTATTCAGCTGACGGTAATCTATACACATTCGCATCGAACCTCGCAATCTGGTGGTAAACCCGGTAACTCTTCTGGGAAAACATCAGAAAACTTCTTCACCGATCGGACATCCCTCACAATTGATTCCTTGACCTCCAAAGCACAAACATAGGACACAAACGCCTTACATCCCTTCCTTACCATTTCTCGGCCTTCAAAGCGCATACCACATCGGATAGGTAGTTCCTTCTCTCACCTATCGCCACCACCTCTTCACTCCCGACAGTTCCCAACACCATGCGCTTGGCTGCACAGTCCAAACTGGCCTGATACTTTACTAACCAATCCATTCCTAAGATCAAATCGAACTACCCGAATGGCAGTTCCATCAGATCAGCCGGAAGCACTACCCCTTGAAGTTCTAGGGGTACATCCTTATACAGTTTGTTCACTACCACGGAGTGTCCAAGAGGGCTAATTACAGTCATCTCCCTAGAAGAAGTCTCATAGGCTAAGTTCAAAGTTCCCGCTATATTACTAGCAACATAAAAGTGCATCGAACCAATATCAATCAAAGTAGTATAAGGCAACCCATAAATTAAGAACGTACCTGTTGTGACGTCCGATGTGTCGCCCTCCTCTCGGCGCCTAGCCGCATAGACCAAACCAGGCTGTCTTGCATCAGTATTCCCAGCGCCTCTACCCGGTGCTCCACAGCCCCGTCCGTTACTGTTACCACCCCTGGCTACACCACGACCCCTCTGCGGTTGCTGACCCTCTCTCCTGAATTGTGTACGTCCTTGACCCTCAGACTGTGTCCTAGCTGGCCTCCGTGGACAATCCCTAATCCGGTGATCCATCGACCCACACTCGAAACACCCTCTGTTACCTGTCCAACACTCCCCCGGTATCGAGCACACCATGGAGGCCATTGAGCAGCAGTAGGCTTCACTACCTGACTCAGCCCGCTAGATCTAGCCTTTTTCTGAAAACCCCCAGGGGACCCTGATGGCCCAAAACTCCTTTTATTCCTATTTCTGTCCAGATTCTATTTCTCGATCTGCTTCACCTCCTCAGCTATCTAGGCCTTTTCCACGAGGACGACAAATTCCCTCTCTCGCTGTGGAGCAATCAACACCCGCAGCTCATCCCTGCCCGTCCTTAAACCTATCACAACGCTCGTGTTTCATAGCCACAATTCCCCGAGTGTAGCGGCTTAACTGTAAGAATTCTGCCTCATATTCGGATACCGACTTACTCCCCTGAGCCAAATTCAAAAATGCCTTACGCTGCGCATCCACGTAACTGGAACCAACATACTTCTTCTGATATGCGTTTTGAAGAAATCCCAAGTGACATCATCAGCCATCGCACCATCCCTGACCGTAAGCCACCACTGATAGGATTCGTCCCGAAGAAGAGACACTATCCCTTTCAACTTGTCCTCAGCCGTGAAGTTCAGATCATCCATTATGTGCTCCGTCGCCTCTAACCAGTATTCAGCTGTGTTGGGAACTACACTAGAAACACTCCTAAATACCTCTGCTCCATTAGCTCGAAGTCGTTCAGACACAGATTTTCAAGCCCCCGTACCCACGCCGGCTTCAGCAACTCTCTCCAGGACCCGTAGCATCGCCTGGGACACCGCGTCATCACCACCCGTTTGATCTTGAAACTCTGCGCCCACAGCTGGCGGTGGCGGCACCTCATTCTCTGACCCATGGCCAGACCCTACTGATTCCGATACAGTAATCCTACCCCTACACCGACCACGCACATTACGCCCGCGTCCTCAAGTGCTCATGGCTAACATTCACAATTTAATCTGATTTTAAGAATTTTATGAGTTAGCTTTCTTCCACTGTTTATTACTACACAGTCTTATGAGCAATTTATCAGAGTAGTTGTTTTCGCAAACGCACACAGTCCTACAGGCTTCAGTCTCTAAGGTAAATTTCTGAATACTAGCATCCATATGACAAACATCTAAATCATATAATCAGTAATTAGAAGACTTACCGTGGCGGATCAGTGCCAGAGATCAGGTGCCATGCTTCTCGAAACATGTATTTCATAAAAACCATTTTGTAAGCCCTTTATTGAAAAATAATTTAAGCCTTATACCCACAGCCGAGCTTTTGAACCAGGCTCTGATACCACAATTGTAACACCCCAAACCCGGTCAAAACACTACGACCGAATCTGGCATGTCACAGGAAAGAAAAATTTTGAAAACCGAGTTTGTATTGAGTGATCCGTTGAAACCATTTTGAGACTTAATTTGAAAAGTAGAATTGCCATGTTACTAATACTCGTTTATTAATTACCCGATTGTGAAATCTTGAAAAATCCTGAAATTTGGTTAAGTTTTGAAAAACATCCTTTTTCATAATTTATTAGGCATGCCTTAATGGTCAAAGCAAAATTTTAAGGAATTTAACAAAATAAATATACCCAAGATAAAATTTAGGTGGCCTTATTACATAATCCAAAAATAAACTAAACTTAAAGAAAAATAAATTCGAAGTAACTATTTTAAATAAAAAACCGTAATATTGTGCATGGCCACCTCGAGTCCACCTCAGCTCCATATCCGCGATCTAGGAATTATCTGTAAAAATTAACGGAAGGGGTGAGTCACCGAGACTCAGTGTGTAAATCCCCATCCAATAGATTTTGAGCTCTTACACAGATTCATATGCAAGTATGCATGCCATGCAACCCATCCAACCTAGATATCCATTCGCACCTCCTGAGTCTACCCAAATTTTGTGGCACCTAGCCACTGGTGGTACCTAACCACTGGTGGTTCCAAACCACTGGTGACAAAAGTCACAAATAATCATATGTGGGGCCAACCCACTTGTGGTACTTAACCACTGCTGACAATCCCTTATGTCAATATGTGAGGCCAACCCACTGTGGTACCAAACCAGTAGGACGAGTCATAGAAATAAGCATATGTGGTACCTAACCACTGGTGGTTCCAAACCACTGAGACTTAGTCACAGAATAATGATATGTTGGGCCAACCCACTTGTAGTACCTAACCACTGGTCACAGTCTAAAAAATCATACCTTCCTCCTCCTCTCATCATACCCATTTTTATGTACATGCTTTGCAATATAGTATCATCATGCTTAACATTTAAAATAACATGACACATGCAGATTCCAATATATGCAATTAACGTTAGCAACCAAGACAGACTTACTCGGAGTCCTCGCTTTTACCCACAAGGGTAACTTTGTGATCCCTACCATCACTTCGACTTTTGGCAATACACAAACAAAAACATACTCAACATATGAAGTGTGTAAAAGTTACACACCTGATGACGCGTAACAGAGATGTTGACCCTGGAAATGTGTTGACCCCTTCAGCACTCATCCACCAGAGTCCAAGCTGAGTGCAACTCTCCCTTGTCTTGGCGTCAAAAAGAAATACACAAAAGGGAATTCCCGTAGTTCAAACCAAGTCCCTACTAGCTTCCCTGAGGCGTCACTCCCTTGCCTCCTAAGTGGAGCCTCCTTGCCACTCTACTAAGATATTTCTTGTTTCATCCACCACAGACCAAATCCTTTAATGCCCAATTCAGCTAGCTTCCCCTAAAAGTGCTCAAAAAACCAAATTTTCAATAAGGCTCCGGCCTACCCCTAACTCATTCCTGGACCCTAAAGTACCCTAAACTAGCATGACAAACATACCATCTACATGCAATCACATAAAACGCAAAGGCCCCGATTTAGGATGTTACATTGTGGATCATTAGAATAATTTTTCCGTTGCACCACGGGGCGTATCGACGATACCAACAGTCACAACCCAAAAATTAGGTTAGTAGAAATTGGGTTTAGTGAACCAAGAGTGGTCACCCTCGATTTTTAAAAAATATCTTAGAACATTAAATAATAATAAGTATTTAGTCAAGTGGTTAAATAGTGGTGGAGTTATCCTTGAAGATTTGAATTCGAGTCATTTCCCTCATATCATTTTTTATTTTCAGCAATTTTGCTCCAAAATACTAGTTTGTGTTATGCCTTATTTAAAAATAAATGTTGTTAGCATTTTAAAAAGCTTAAGAAGTAGGCTAGTGGCTAAGCACCTTCGATAACTCCTAAATGACCCAACTCTTAGTCTCCAATTATTTCTTTTTAATTTCATGCAAAAATTTTGTCAACTTCCCATGCAAAACCGTCCAACCTTAAGCATGTAACTCCGGAATAGGGTTACAAAGTATTATCAAACTTACGAAATAATTAAAAAATTATTTAACATACAAATGTTCAATTCAATCATTCATTATTCAATCTCAATCAATTTGTCCTTATTAAGAGCCTACGAGACCTTAAACATGCTTTGGTAGTGGTCCGAGACTAAACCGATAACTCAGGAAATTTTCGACACTTGACAAATTTTTCTTCAAATCAGGAGACACACGCTCGTGTGTCTCACACGGCCACCAGACACGCCCATGTCACAGGTCGTGTGGAAACAAGGGGTACATACTGACTTGGGTCACACGGCCAACCACACACCTGTGTGCCCTTCGAAGTGGCCACACACGCGCGTGTGCCAGGCCATGTGTTAGGCCGTGCCAAACCTATAGGGTATACTGACTTATACAACAAGGCCAAGTCACACGCCCGTGTGCTAGGCCAAACCAATAGGCGTATACTGACTTGAACCACACAACCGATCACACGCCCGTGTGTGAGACCGTGTGGAGCATACTGACTTCATTTCAATTTCAACACCACGGGACACAAGGCTCTGTAACTTGACCGTGTGTCACACACGGCTGAGACACACGCCTGTGTCTCTGCCCGTGTGGACAAAAATAGGCCATTTACCAAGCCATTTTGCCACTCATTTTACATATACCTAGACCAACCCAAACGGTACCAAATCATAGCATAAATAACATTCAATTCAGCCACATTCAAGACTAATCCATATCATTTTCAATACCAACATTCAACATGCTTATAACTCAAGTTTAACTCAACCAAAACCTACTCAAATACATATACCAATCAACTAGTTTAACCATTACCTTATATACCCTATTTTTGTACCAATTCATTAGCAAAATACCAATTCCACAAACTTCATAATATGGTCATTCACATACCCATCCAAAGAAATCAAATATCATCATATATGCACATGTAAGCACCTAACTAAATTCACCAAATTAATTCAACTCTCATGGCTATATATACAACTCAAAATATAGACATTTACAAACCAATTCATTTGGCCAAAGTCAGTACCAAAACATAATAAACATGACTCAAATACCTATACATGCCATATACTTAAACATAGTTTCAAAAGTACCAAAGAGTCAGTGGATAGTACGATGAGGTCTCTAACGATCCCCGAATCTGAGCTAGCTTTGAAATCACTATAAAACATGGAAAAACTACAAAGTAAGCTATATAGCTTAGTAAGCTTGTATGTTAACAATAAGAAATGATAAATCGAAAAAGTAACATATTTTAAGCCCATATTTAGCATGCTTTCGGATAATTTAAGCCTCGATTTATGTAATTTGGTGCTCTTAATCCTTTCTTTTCATGTTTTATACCCAGAGGAGCATCCAATGACGAACAGAATGAGAAACGAGCTTAAAACGGACTAAATTGGGCCAAAATAGAAATCGACACGGCCTAGGCCCAAGACCACATGGTCGTGCCTCATTAAAAGTCTGAACACGGCCTGGCCACGATTCACACGGGCGTGTGCCATGGCCATGTCCCTGTCGTGGAGAAGAGAAATTTCACATGAAAAAGGATACTTAGGGGCAAAGAAACCCGTTGCAAAAGCCTATATAAACCCCCTAAGTATAACCTAGAAAGGGATGATTAGCGAGGCCAAGGAGCTGAGCCATAAAGGTCAGATTTGTGGAAATCATTCGAAGATAGCCAGTTGATCCATCTCAAGAAGCCGGAATTATACTCAAGACGGAAGATCTCTCTTTCAATTCCTTCAGGGGGTTTTAGGGATTTCTTGTGTTTTGTTTCATCTTTTCTTTTGAGATGTTTTCTTTTATTGTTATGAACTAAACCCTCATATACCTGAGGGGGATGAAACCTGAGATGAATCTTGTTATCGTTTTCTGAACTATATGATAAATATTTGACTTATTCCTAATTATGTGTTCTTAATTCTTGTGTTTATATTTCTGGGATATTAATTCAAGTATGATGTGCCTAAGTGGAAGAGCAAAAATCCCTGCTTAAGAGTAGGTCTAGCATAATTAAGCGGAGTTGATCGCGCGCCTAGAGATAGGGTGACGAGATTTTGCCGGATTAGGGTGAAACCTAATATGGGAGTCCATAAATCGAGTTAATGCGATTCTAGGGGTTTTAATTAGAAAGATATTTCAATTAATCAACCTAGGGTTAGACGTTATTCGCTTCGAAAGAGGGTTTAATATAACTTAGGGAATCTTACGGATCAAGTCAAATGAATAAATCATCTGGTTCAGAGTTAGATAACAAGAGAAGTATAGGTGGATTCTTCCTAATGGTGTCATCTTAATCAATTGGTTTTCTCTTAAGTTATTTTCTCAATTCATCTTCTTTATCTTTGCATCTTTAGTTTAGTTGATAGTTAATTTTAGATTAGATAGATAAATTCCCTTAATTCTTAGGCTAGATAATAAAAAGAGAGTTAGTATTAGTACTTTTGGTTCCTTTGGGTTCGACATTCCGGTCTTGCCTAAAATATACTACTGTTCGATAGGTGTGCTTGCCTCAAATCATTGTCAGAGTTAGTTTCCAGGTTCAATCATTCTTTTTATAAATTTTAAGACTCGATAGATACGATCAGGTTTTTGGCGCCGTTGCCGGGGAACTGAAATATTTAGAAAGCTTAATCTTTATTACTTTAGCCATTTTTTTATTATTGCAATTTATTTTCATTATTATTTTTTTTTCTAAGTTTGCTAATTTTTCCTCTATTTTCTTTTGGCGGATAATTTTATTTTATAGAGAAGATGGCACTGAATAATTATCAGTGGCAAGTCATGAGGACAATTCCTACTAAAGCAGCCAGTGTCTTCAACCTCAACGTGGTCACCAGGTTATCTAACCAGCTAGAGATGATGAATAAAAAGTTTGATGGTTTGTATAGTCTCTCGCAGGTACACCCAACAATGCAATATGACTCGAATCTAGGAGGCATGGCGAATCCTGAGTACCCACCCTACGGATATGGCATGGAAAACGAACAAGTCCACTATATGGGTAACTATTCTAGACCTCAAAATAATTTTTATAGTAACACTTATAATGCAGGTTGGAGTTACCATCCCAATTTCTCGTGGGATTATCAAAGTAGCCAAAGACCGGAACTTCTTCCAGATTTTCAACAACCACCTCACCAACAGGAAGAGGAGTCAAACCTTGAGGAGATGCTGACAAAATTCATAACAGCCACAGAAACACATTTCCAAAAGGCAGAAGCAAAACTTGAGGTATTGACACAAGATTTCAAGGATCAGTTTGGTCAGCTTATTAAGCTGATCTCAGAATAACTACAAGAAAGCTTGCCAAGCAACATTGAAACTAACCCAAAAGAGCAAATTCAAGCCGTAACAGCTCATAACAGTGAAACGTTAGTGGAATCTGACCCAAGGCAAGAGCCTATGGTAAGTGAAGGTAAGGTTGAGGTAAGCCATTATTTACCAAACCCGATGATTACAGAGTACCAACCCCGTGTGCCATACCCCGATGCTACAAAAAAAGACCACACAGAGGAACAACTCGGTAAGTCTCTTAAACGTTCAAGGAAATTTCATATTAACTTGCCATTTCTAGAAGCTCTTTCGCAGATGCCAGATCCTAGACCTCGTGTCGATGAAGAAGAAATTCATGAGGAACGAAGGTTTTGGATCGATGAACTAGATGAATGGAAGACACACTTCAAGTAGAGACTAAAAACACACGAAGCAGAAACGAGGCAACTCCACGACGAACTTAATAATGGGACAGCCCAGCTTAAGATAGGAGATCAGGTACTCAAAATCTTCCCAGATGAAACGGTCGAGGTAACACATTCTAATTTTGGCACTTTTGAGGAAAACACTACTCGACTTAAACTTTATATCAGTAACCGAATTGATCGCATAAGAAAGGATTTTCACCTCCTCAAACCACCATGACCATATGAATGAGAGGTAAAGTGCAGCTTAAGACTATAAACGAGCCCTTCTCGAGAGGCAACCCAAGCACTAACCTCATTAATTTTTACATTTTTTTATTTTTTTTTACTTTTATTTTTCCTTTGAGCACCTAACCATAAACTAACCAAAGTACAAATTTCCATACCACACAGCCGTGGCCATGGTCGTGTAGCCACCACAGGAAGGTACAAGGGCGGGGCTAACTATCAGATCTATAATTTCTATTTAACCCCCTTCTTCGCTTCCTTTTCCCGTTATTTTTCTTCTTTCATTTTCCATTATTTATTTTTATTTTTATTTTTATTTTTATTTTTATTTTTTATTTTCTTTATTATCTTCTCCTTATTCTTCGTACCATTTAGATTTAGCTTACGATACAATAAAATCAGGATGACTACTTCGAGGATTCAATTTCAAAAGGTTCGAGGTGCTTCCCCACATTCACCTCCAATCCTAGCCGGTTCCTTTTTGACTTCATCCAAAATTTAGGAAGTTTCACTTCTCTCCCCATCTTACGATTTTATGATTATTTTGATATTATCTATCTTTGTACATTAAGGACAATGTACATCTTAAGTGTGGGGGGTTAACTATAGTATTATTTGAAAATCCCTGAATTATGCCTTGTTCGAAAAGTAAGTTTTTCATATTATGATTAGAATGAAATTTCCTTTGATTTATGATTTTTTTTATATGTTTTAGACTAAGTCATTAATAATTGTGTATTGATGATTAAATTTGAAGGATACTAGAGAATCAAGCATGATAAGTTTATTTTTCAGAAATTAAAAATTTTTCTAGGTTGTCTACCTGAATCTGAACGTTACCTTGAAGTTTGAATTTTACAAGGTTGTTATCAAACACCCATAATATTTTGTGAGATTTTGAGCCCTATAGAGCATATATTCTTTTTTGTACTCATTTTTTTGATTATGAGTGTGTCAACATTGATTTGTTATTCTAGAACTTGCATTGATTTTACATGTCGAGACCACACCTATGATTTAATATACAGAGATGATAAAGGCACCTAGATTTAACCCACTAAAAGGCCTACCTTTATAATTAACCCTTAGTGAACCCCGTTGATCCTAACAACCCATTTATTGACTCACCCACTAATATTAACCCAAAAACCCTGTGTATTTGTTATCACCATTCCTTGACTACCTTTTTGTCGAGATTTGATTTTGAACAATTTCTTAAATATGTTCTATATTTCAGTTGTTAAAGTTCTTTCTTGTTATGTACTTGATTTGTTCTTAAAAAAATGAAGTATATTTATTATTAGTTCTATAATTAAGTGAGCTTATGCATGTAAATTTCAATTCTCGAAGAGAAAAATCTAGCATTATTGATGTAATTATTTACGATTAGTTCATTTTTCTGGTTAGGTATTTTGTCAGGTCAATCTCGGTTCTAACCCTCTAATTCAGCCTTTATCCACACCTTTAACCTAAGCCCTCAGTACAACCTCATTAAAGACCTTTTGATTTATGTATCATCTCATATTATAGTGGTGGAGATTTGATTTTCATGCAAGCCTATGAGATTAACTTTTCATGTTCGACTTTTGAGTGCTTAATTTTGAACCTTAAACATTTTGAGTGATTTGAGTGAATCTCTAGTGAGGATGTCAACCCTTGTCGATTTTGAATCAGAGGTAATTATTTAGATGAGGGGAAACACCTATGTTTTGTGCTATAAATGTATGACTTTGATTGTTTGAATCCTTAAGACTCTTTGAATTGAATTATCCATGTATGACTTATCTTTGAATTATGATGAAACACTATGATGAATGTTATGAATCGAGGAAGTTTCCTTTAACTGTGACTTGAAAATTTTGCTTGAGGACAAGGAAAAGCTTAAGTGTGGGGGTATTTGATAAATCGAAAAAGTAACATATTTTAAGCCAACATTTAGCATGCTTTTGGATGATTTAAGCCTCGATTTATGTAATTTGGTGCTCTTAATCCTTTCTTTTCATGTTTTATACCCAGAGGGGCACCCAATGACAAAAAGAACGAGAAAAAAGCTTAAAACGGACTATATTAGGCTAAAATAGAAATCGACACGGCCTGGGCCCAAGAACACATGGTCGTGCCTCATTAAAAGTCCAAACATGGCCTGGCCACGATTCACACGGGCATGTGCCATGGCCGTGTCCCTGTCGTGGAGAAGAGCAATTTCACTCGAAAAAAGATACATAGGGGCAAAGAAACCCATTGCAAAAGCCCATATAAACCCCCTAAGTATAACACCTAGAAGGGGACGGCTAGCGAGGCCATGGAGCAAAGCCAAAAAGGTCAGATTTGTGGAAATCACTCGAAGATAGCCAGTTAATTCATCTCAAGAAGCTAGAATTATACTCAAGATGGAGGATATCTCCTTCAATTCCTTCAGGGGGTTTTAGGGATTTCTTATGTTTTTTTTTATCTTTTCTTTTGAGATGTTTTCTTTTATTGTTATGAACTAAACCCTCAGATACCTGAGGGGGATGAAACCTGAGATGAATCTTGTTATCATTTTCTAAACTATATGATAAATATTTGACTTGTTCTTAATTATGTGTTCTTAATTCTTGTGTTGATATTTCCAAGATATTAATTCAAGTATGATGTGCTTAAGTGGAGGAGCAAAAGTCCCTGCTTAAGAGTAGATCTAGCATAATTAAGCAGAGTTGATCACACGCCTAGAGATAGGATGACGAGATTTTGCCGGATTAGGGTGAAACCTAATATGGGAGTCCATAGATCGAGTTAATGCGATTCTAGGGGTTTTAATTAGAAAGAGATTTCAATTAATCAACCTAGGGTTAGACGTTATTCGCTTCGAGAGAGGGTTTAATATAACTTAGGGTATCTTACGGATCAAGTCAAATGAATAAATTGTCTGGTTTAGAGTTAGATAACAAGTGAAGTATAGGTGGATTCTTCCTTGGGTGTCGTCTTAATCAATTGGTTTTCTCTTAAGTTATTTTCTCAACTCATCTTCTTTGTCTTTGCATCTTTAGTTTAGTTTATAGTTAATTTTAGATTAGATAGATAAATTCTCTTAATTCTTAGGCTAGATAATAAAAAGAGAGTTAGTATTAGTACTTTTGGTTCCTTTGGGTTTGACATTCCGGTCTTGCCTAAACTATACTACTGTTCGATAAGTGCGCTTGCCTCAAATCGTTGTCAGAGTTAGTTTCCAGGTTCGATCATTCTTTTTATAAATTTTAAGACTCGACAGACACGATCAAGAAACTATCATCATTCACCAATCATTCATATAATAGAAAATAATGTACAACAAGCCTATTAAATCTCAAGTCATCATATGATCAATCATATAACTTACCAAGGAACTCATCAATTTCTTAGTTTTCAATATTCAACTAATTTTCGTACATACCTGTACCATCTCGCACCAATCTCATAATCAACCACATTCTTCTTTTACCCTTTAAACCATTTGGAATAGAAGTCGAATACTCTAGGTCTCACTCGATAAGTACCTATACCATGGCCCGTAGCCAAATCAAGGTAACTTGTCCGAAATTCTGATATCATGGCCTGAAGCCAAATCAGCCGATATGCATGGCCAGAAGCCAAATTGGTTTATCTCGTACACATAGTGCTAAACCATGGCTCGAAGCCAACTCAAGTATACCAAATGACATGTCACTAGCATCCTAAACTATTCCTAAGGTTCAATCGAGTTTCCAACTGTCGAATCATCATCGAATCATTTCCAAACTCATACGTAATCACATAAACACAATTCATGTTATATCAAAGCATATAAAATACATTTGAAATGAATTTATAACATACGACCTTAGCTCGGATGTTAAAACAGCGAATCGAGTCGATTAGTTGATAACTTTATCTTTTCCCCGATCCAAGTCCATATTTCCCTTTTCTTGATCTAAATATATTCAAAATTAACTTATTTGATCATCTATTCATTCAATATAGTCCAAAACACTCTTTAAGGCACATTTACACATTACCCCTAAACTTTCACATTTTCACAATTTAATCCTTATTGAATAAAATCACAATTTAGTGAAATTCCAAATATACCCATGCTAGCCAAATTACCATAGTGCACCTAGCAGCCCATAATTTTCATTTATTTCACATTTTAACCACACATTTTCACATTTCACAAATAAATCTCTATTTTGCATTTTCACTCAAAATCACTTTACAAAACTTGTATATCTATTAACAAACATTCATAATCTAGCAAGAAACCTCACAAAACATGTTTATTCATCAATGGAATTATTCAAAATCTTTAACAGTTTTGCAAATTAGTCCCTAGGCTAGTTAGTACTAGCTGCAACGATCTCAAAAACATAGAAATCATTAAAAACGGGACAAAAACAGACTTACAATTGAGCTAGGAGTTGGCTGAATGCTTCAAACCCTAAGAATGGTTTCCTCCTTGGATAATTCCATCTATTAGCTTGAAGATGGACATAAATTATGAGTTTGTTTTATTTTAATTAATGTTATTTACCAAATTAAAATATTAACCTTACTAATTAAACATTAAAATCATATAATGGTTGTCCATAATTGTCCACTCATGCTATTAATGGTCTAATTAAAGCATAAGGACCTTGACTTTAAGTTTCTATAGCTATTAGACACCTTTAGTATTAGAACTCAAGTTTTACGCTTTACGCAATTTAGTCCTTTTTATCAAATTGACCAATCAAACAATAATATTTTTAACGAAATTTTCACACAATCATTCAATCATACTATAAACATTAAAATAATAATAAAATAAATATTTTGACTTCAAATTTTTGGTTTCGAAACCACTGTTTCGATTTGACCAAAAATGGGTTGTTACAGAGGCAACAACTCTAATAGAAATACAATGGTGAGTTGTTCACCCCTTTCCTACTCTAAGTAGGATGTGGTTAAGTAGTGGTTGTCTTGAGTTTGTACTATGATAAAGAAATTGAAATGTACACCAGAAGACAGTCTATTGTGTGACATAATCTTTGCTAGAATTAGAAGCCTACCAGTGGTGGGAAACATTGATTAGTGTAACTCTTGACGAGATGATTGACTGAGAATTCTTTCTGGAAAAGTTCAGAGAAAGGTATGTGAACCAGATGTATGTAAAGTGGATGAATAAATAATTTTGATATCTGAGATAAGGCAGACTGTTTGTGATGGAATATGAACGAGAATATTGAAAGCTTAGTCGTTATGCCAAGAACATGTTCTAGTCAGAGAAGGAAATGTGTGACAAGTTTGAGTGGGGCTTAAGAGATTAAATTCGTGCTCTGGTAGCTACTTTTGAATGTAAAAGTTTAGCAGCTATGAAAACCAAAACTCATAATATGGAAACCATTATTAAAGGCAAGAGCAGGAATTTTGAGGGAGAAAGAATGAAGATAGGAATGTTGATCCCTCCACCTCCAGTAAGTTTTAAAAAGCCTAGAGGTCAAACTTTTTCAACTTCAAGAAGAGATTCACAGCCTAAGAGTTTCAGGCATGAAAGATTTAGTATACCAGCTATTTCTATGGCAAGCTTTGGAGGGTCTAAAGTAATGAGAAATGTTAACTGTGAACATTTTGAAAGAAGCCATGGAAGATAATGTTGGAAACGTTCTCGGGCAAGTTTTTGATGTGGATCTAAATATCTTTTGGTTAAGGATTGTCCCTCCAAAATAGATGCAAGTACAGAGCAGTCTATCTGTGAGCCTTAAAAGTTTCAACAAGAGACTACAGCTGGAGTGGTAGCAAATTTTGGCTTAATGTAGGGAGCACCAAGGAAAAATTTCAGTAAGCCAAGTTCTAGAGTTCCCGCTCGAGCGTGTGTAATGAAAGCAAAGGAAGATACTCATCTACCAGAAGTTATAACAGGTAAATTTTTTTTCCTCAAAAGCTGTGTATATGCATTTATAGATCCAAGATCCACTCATTCTTATATTTTTACTAAGGTTGTAGAGGGTATAAGTCTTGAAGATGTATATTCTGAAATGATTATGTTAGTAACTAATCCACTAGGTCAGAGTATTGTTGTTAATAAGTTGATAAAGAGTTGCTCACTAGTGTTTGGTAAGCACATTTTCTGGGCAAACTTGTTATTACTAAGTTTCCATGAGTTTGATGATAGTTGGGATTGGATTGGCTGACTAGACATAATGCTATGGTAGACTGTCATGCTAGAGGTGTATGGCTATTGACCTCTGAAAGTAAAGAAGTTTTACCACCCAACGTACAGGTTGGTTTGGCGAATAAGATAATTTCTGTTGTATCCGCCCGAAAATTGATAGTTAAAGGTGCAAATGCTTATTTGGCGTACATTATGGATTTACCTAAGTGAACAAAGGATATTTTTCAAGTTCAAGTTGTGATGGAATTCCCATATGTGTTTCCAAGAGAACTTCTAGGGATGTCACCTGAGATAGATGTAGAATTTCCAATTCAATTGCAACATGGTACAACACCTATCTCCTATACTCCTTACAAAACGGCACCAGTAGAACTGAAAGAGTTGAAAACAAAGTTACAGGATCTACTGGATAGGGGATTTATTAGACCAAGTGTATGACCATGGGGTGCGCCATTTCTTTTTGTGAAGAAGATAGATGGAACACTGTGCCTATGTATATATAATCGCCAGTTGAATAAGGTTCTCCTATTTCACTATTGACGATTCTGACCTATCATTACAAAAACTCAGTTATCTCATTGTACAAGATTTCAATAATGTTCTTGTTTATTCCAATCAAAAATAGACTCGTTAAGGATTCTAAGCATATAAACTATCTCCATGATAATTTTTGTACAATTTTTAACAATTTTTCCAATACAGAACAAGGAATCACGAATTCATTCAGAACAAGTCTCACTAAAATTTAAATATCTCATAATATAAAATTCCTTTACCTAATCTGTTTTTTTCATATCAGAATAGACACAATAAGCTTTAATTCTATATCTTATT
Source organism: Gossypium bickii (assembly GCA_025503065.1). Lineage (NCBI taxonomy): Eukaryota > Viridiplantae > Streptophyta > Magnoliopsida > Malvales > Malvaceae > Gossypium > Gossypium bickii. The sequence goes on along the minus strand of CP106714.1, from coordinate 23,033,193 downwards.
CACTTTCTAATTCAATTTATCCTATTTTTGGTGATTTTTCAAAATCACATCACTACGGCTAACTAAAAACTATTTCATTGCAAAATATGATTAACTTCGATTAAAAATGCACAAACATTACCAACATTTGTATCAAAGCACAAAAAGGCATACTTAACTAAATTTTTAGCCATATTCGCATGGCTATTATATACATGAACCAAAAGCTTTCATCAAAACAAAGACAAAGTCTTTCCTATACATGCCTTCACTCAAAAACCCAAATGAAAGAGTACCAAAATTTGTTTGATAGTGTGGGCGACTTTCTTGACGATCCTTCTCGAGCCCGTAGCGTATCCAAAATCTATAAAACAGAGGAAAACATTTCACGCAATAAGCTTACTAGCTTAGTAAGTCCTAAATTTAGGATAATATAACATTTAAAATTATTCAACTTATGACATTGCACATAAACATTTAAAATATATTGATTTGCACAAGGCCGATTACTATTAGTTCATCAACCGAAATAATTGTACTTCATTTCCATAAACCTGTATTACTTTAAAACACGATTAAATATTACAAGAATCACATACTCCAAATCGTATAATTTTAGCATTCATATCCATCATATTACCATATTAAAATTTCCTTTCTTCTTAGCATTTATACATGAAAAAAGAAAACGAATCTCTATAATAGTACATTAACCTCAATTTCGATCATATAATACTTATACACATCCATCTTAACCTCAAATATACATAACATAGTTCTCATAGTATTCACTTGACTCAAGTAATATTAAGCATAACATACCTTACATGCTTACCTGAGCCGTTAGCTAAATACATTAATTAAGGTTTGCCTTGAAGAATATTCGATTCTCCTTTATAAAACACATCACCGGCATCAAGCCTGCTAGGCGGTAAAGCCCGATAAGTAACACCGGCACGAGGCCTTCTGGGCTCGAGAGCCCAAAATAATCACCGGCACTAGGCCCGCTAGGCTTAAAGCTCGAAATAAATCACCGCACTTGGCACATAGGCTTAAAGCCCAAACACATCAATACGATAAATCATTGCCAACACTTTTCATGACTATATCACATATCGAATCTAATTTGGCGTATTTACATTAAACAATCAAAACCATTCTAATATACTTATGTACATTCGGCTATGACATGAATATTTACTAAAATTTACCAAACATTATCATATATTAGGTTCATAAATAATTCTTCAATATTATAGCTTAAGGACTTACCTCGGTTGTCGATAGATTTGAAATTTTCCAGCTATTCGTTCACCTTAGCCTTTCCCTGGTCTAGTTCTTTCTCTTTTTGTTCCCGATCCATGAAATGTCAAATAAGTATTTTTCACATTCATTCCATCTATTTGCTCAACTCAAATATACTCACAATTTAATTTAGAGAAATTTCCTCCTTCCTTTACGTAATTTAAAACAACCATCACACCAAAAATTCAAGCATTCAACCAATTCAATTTAATCCGTAATGTACCCTAATACAAAATACAACTAATTGAGGTTTCTCCTCAATGGCCGAATGGTCACTAGGTCTCTACAAGTCTCCATAAACCTTCCTTCTATCTTTTTAACCCTTCCACTATTTAATTTAAGTAATCTACTCTTCATACTTAATTTACCCAATAATTATATCTAAAAATAACCATTCATCCATGGCCAATTAAATTATAAATGTATAACCGAACATCAAAACAAGAGAAAAATTCATGAATGGCCATCTCAACATTTGGCCGAATCTAAGGGCATCCTCATGCATAAATTAAAACAAATCTTCTTACTAGCTCAAGCTATATCTTCTCATTTCATCTAATTTCATTAACACAACAAGCTATAATTTATCACCCATGGCCGAATTCATCATGCCAATATTAACAATCTCCACTTGTTTTCAAAAAAAATGATCAAGAAATCAAGCCAAATCAAAGATAGGTTATTAAGTTAAGGTTCAAACTCTTACCTAGTTAGAACATGCAATGGCCGAATGGAGAAGATGAATTTTCTCCTCTCTTTTGAAGGTAAAATTGGGGAAGAAGATGAATGAGGGAAGAGAAAAAAAAAATTTCTTTTTGTTTTATCTATTAACACATAATATAGCATGCTTACTCTATAATAATACATTAATTATAATAGACTAAAAAAAAATATCATATTCATAGCATGCTTACCGTCCACCATATGAAAATATAGGGAATTTGACATGCAAATCCTTAAGATTAATAGGCAATTCACTTTACCCCTTTCATTTGCTAATAATCGGCCATGAGAGAATGAAGAAGATAGTGGCCTTATTTTATGTTTTATTTAACATATACACTAACATTATTTCTTTATAAAAGTACTAACATAAGCATATAATAAAAATATAATTAAACTAACATATATATATCTAGCTAACTTGGCCCATTGCCGTCCATCACTATGGTCAATGGGCTAATTGCCCTTTTAGGACACCCACTTAAAAAGCCACAAGCAATTTAGTACATTACACCTTAGCATGCAACTTTTACGCTTTTCGCGATTAAATCCTTTTCATCAAATTAAGCACTTAAACGATAAAATTTTTCTACGACATTTTCACACATATAAATTCACATATAATAAACATAGAATATAACACCAAAATATTTCTGGGCTCTCGGATTCGTGGTCCCGAAACCACCGCTCTGATTAGGGTCAATATTGGTCATTACAACTCTCCCCCCTTAGGAATTTTCGTCCTCGAAAATTTTACCGTTAAACAATTTCGGGTATTGCTGCCTCATTGAATCTTCAGGCTCCCACGTAGCCTCTTCAGCTCCGTGTCTATTCCATAATATTTTTACCAGTGGAATCTTCTTATTTCTCAACTCTTTCACTTCCCGAGCTAAGATACGGATTGGTTCTTCATCATATGTCAGATCGGATCGGATTTCAATCTCTGATGGCGGGATCACATGAGACGGATCCGATCTGTACTTGCGAAGCATCGAAACATGAAATACATTGTGTATCTTTTCTAACTGAAGGGGCAATTTCAGTCTATAAGCAACAGGCCCAATACGTTCGACAATTTCATACGGTCCGATAAATCTCGGACTCAACTTGCCTTTCCGACCAAATCGGAGTACTTTCTTCCACAGAGAAACTTTTAAGAATACACGATCTCCGACCTGAAATTCAATGTCCTTATGTTTCAAATTGGCATAGGACTTTTGACGATCTGAAGCAGCTTTCAAATTATCTCTAATAATAGCTACCTTCTGTTCTGTTTCTTTAATCAAATCAACCCCGTGTATCTTACTTTCACTGAGCTCAGTCCAATATAATGGTGTATGACATTTTCACCCGTATAAGGCTTCATAAGGTGCCATTTTTATACTAGATTGAAAGCTATTATTGTAAGCAAATTCAATCAAAGGCAGATATCGTTCCCACGTACCTTCAAACTCGAGAACGCAACATCTCAACATGTCCTCAAGTATCAGAATAATTCGCTCAGACTGACCGTCTGTCTGAGGATGAAAGGCTGTATTGAAATGAAGTTTAGTACCTAAAGCATCTTGTAATTTCTCCCAAAACTATGATGTGAATCTCGGGTCTCTATCTGAAATAATGGAACTCGATACACCATGCAATCTTACAATCTTTGACACATACAATTCAGCAAGTTTATCAAGTGAATAGTCGGTACGTACCGGTACAAAATGAGCTGATTTAGTCAGTCTATCAACGATAACCCATACGGCATCTTTCTTACTTGGTGTCATAGGAAGACCAGATACAAAATCCATTGTAATTCTATCCCATTTCCATTCAGGTATCATGATTGGTTGAAGTAGCCCGGATGGTACCTGATGCTCAGCTTTCACTTGCTGATAGATTATGCACTTGGAAACAAATTCAGATATATCCCGTTTCATGCCAGGCCACCAATAGAACGGTTTCAAATCGTTATACATTTTCGTGCTACCCGGGTGTATCGACATTCGACCACTATGGGCCTCACTCAGAATCATCTGAATCAAATCTGAGTTCTTCGGAACACACATTCGGCCTTTAAAATTCAAACAGTCATTCGCATCAATCTGAAAATTGGATTCTGTTCCTTTCTCACACTGAATTCGACTAGCAATCAAATCTTTGTCAACTTTCTGTGCATCACCAATTTGGTGAATAAACATCGGTCTTGCTTGTAACTCGGCTATGATCGAACCATCACCAGACATAGTTATCTGTGCGTTTATTACACGAAGAGCAAATAATGATTTTCGACTTAACGCATCTGCAACAACGTTAGCTTTTCCCGGGTGGTAATCAATCACTAATTCATAGTCTTTCAGCAATTCTAACCATCTGCGTTGTCTCAGGTTTAGATCTTTCTGAGTCATCAAATATTTTAGACTATTATGATCTGAATAAATGTGACATTTCTCGCCAAATAAATAGTGACGCCAAATTTTCAATGCAAAAACAATGGCTGCTAATTCCAGATCGTGAGTCAGATAATTTCTCTCATGCTGCTTCAATTGTCTCGAAGCGTATGCTATAACATTGCCTTCCTGCATTAAAACGCAACCCAACCCATTTAAGGAAACATCACTAAAAACAATAAATTCTTTACCCGATTCAGGCTGAGCTAACACTGGAGCTTCGGTCAAAAGGACTTTCAATTGTTCAAACTTTTCTACGACACTTTTCTCGACCACTCAAACTTGACATCTTTACGTAGTAGTTTCACAAAAGGTGTAGCTATTACGAAAAAACCCTTTACAAATCGTCTGTAATATCCCGCTAGGCCTAGGAAACTTCGGACCTCGGAAATATTCTTTGGCAATTTCCAATCGAGTATAGCCGCTATTTTGTTTGGATCCACCTGAATACCTGATTCTGAAACAACATGACCCAAGAAGCTGACTTCATTCATCCAGAACTCACACTTACTAAACTTTGCATACAGTTGTTGATCTCTCAAAGTTTGTAGCACTAATCTCAAATGCTCAGCATGTTCGATTTCATTTTTGGAATAGATCAATATATCGTCAATAAACACTACTACAAACCGATCCAAAAACTTTCGAAAGACTCGATTCATTAGATCCATAAAAACAGCAGGTGCATTAGTGAGTCCAAAAGGCATAACCAAAAACTCAAAATGTCTGTACCTCTTCGGAACGCAGTCTTTGGTACATCTGTATCTCTAACTCACAGCTGATAATAGGCCGATCTCAAATCTATCTTCGAAAATACTGAGGCCCCCTTTAACTGATCAAACAAGTCATCAATCCGAGGTAACGGGTATTTATTCTTTATAGTTACCTTATTTAGTTGCCGATAATCGATACACATTCGCATAGTCCCATCTTTCTTTTTCACAAATAAAACCGGTGCACCCCACGGAGAGAAGCTCGGTCGTGCAAAGCCCCTATCTGTCAACTCTTGCAACTGTGCTTTCAACTATTTTAACTCAGTAGGTGCCATCCGATACGGAGCTATCGAAATCGGACTCGTTCCCAGTACTAATTCAATGCCGAACTCAATCTCTCTTACTGGTGGTAAACCCGGTAGTTCTTCAGGAAACACATTTGGGTATTCACATACAACCAATACAGATTCAATTTGTTTCTCGGACAATTTATTATCTAGTACATAAGCCAAATAAGCTTCGTACCCTTTTCTCACATACTTCCAGGCTAACATCGAAGATATTACTGTAGGCAACCCGTTTACATCACCAGATTTAATTCTGATGGTCTCACCGTTTCGACATCTCAAATTGGTAAGCTTTCTTTTACAATCCACTATTGCCTCATGTGAAGTTAACCAGTCCATACCCAAGATTTTATCGAATTCGTCAAAGGGCAACAACATTAAATCAGCTGGGAAGCAGTAATCTCGAATTATCAACGGGCAACCTCTACACACTTTATTAACAAGCACACATCAACCCAAAGGGTTAGACACACGTATCACAAACTCGGTAGACTTAACTAGCAGAGTCTTTTCGAATTCTAAAGTTTCGCACATATATGAGTGAGTCGAACCAGGATCAATTAATGCAATTACAGTAGTGTCATAAAGGGTGAAAGTACCGGTAATGACATCGGAGAAGGAAGCATCCTCTCTGCTCGTGGCAAAGATAAGCTCCAAATGAGAGCTCTAGCCTCGGATCGAACTGTAGTGTTCTTCGTTCCTTTCTGACTACCACCTACATTGCCGGAATGTCTGGGTGGTCTGCCCCGCACTGACGTGTTGCTCGGCTTAATATTCTAAACTATATTCTGTTCAGCCAACATCGGACATTCTCTAATAAAATGATCTGATGATCCACATTTAAAGCAAGACCGATCATGAAATCTACAATTCCCAGAATGCCATTTCCCACAGTGCTTGCATTCAACTCGATCCTGTGGAATGTTACCAACACTGGCCATCGAGGTAGCTCGGGAGTCCACGGGAGGTCGATCACGTCTAGGAAATTCTGAAGTAGCTTTATGTCGACTGTGGTCATCTCTAAACTTCTTGGATGTGGAATTGAAGACCTCACCCAAGATCTTTTACGAATGTCTCTAGCTTCATCTCACTTTCTTCTTTTCTCTTTCCGAGCTCTTGACTTTGCAAGCTCGCTCTACTAGTGTCACAAATTCTTGAATTTCAAGAATGCCAACAAACATCTTTATATCTTCATTCAGGCCATCTTCGAATCTTTTGCACATAATAGCTTCTGTAGAAACACACTCTCTAGCATATCTGCTGAGCCTGACAAATTTCCATTCATATTCCGTCACGGTCATTCGTCCTTGTTTCACTCAAGGAATTCTTTTCGTTTTTGATCAACGAATCTTTGGTCGATATATTTCTTCGAATTCATTCGGAAGAAATCCCATGTCACTTTTTCTTTTTCTGAACTCACGATATACTAGTGTATTCCACGGTGATATGCAATGTCCCGATGAAGGATATAGTACATTTCAGGCATTCATCTGGAGCACAAGATAGCTCATCAAGTACCCGAATAGTGTTATCAAGCCACATTTCGGCTCGCTCTGCGTCATCATTATCATTGCCTTTAAATTCTTCGGCCCCAAATTTCCGAATCTTATCAACTGGAGGCCTATTAGATCTCAATGGATCTGCTCATCGAAGTCTTGAAGGAATCGAGTCGGATTATTACGGGGTGGGGTTGATATACACCGTAGGGTTAGTCCGGATAAACCGGGTAAACCACTCGTTCATCATCTGATAGAAGGCTTGTTTAGTTTCTCCTTCATGACTACCCGGAACAGGTCGAGAGTCTACCGGCACTGATCCGTGTGCATGGCCAGGCGCTACACTCTCCACATCATCCGCTACGGCTCTTTCAGGATCAGTGTCCATTTGCTATATAAAACACAGTTCAGACTGTCAGAAGTCACCACACTATCAATATATGATAAAGGCATGTATAGCTAGACTCACACGCGCTATGGTAGTCCTAGAATCGACTAAATCGTAAGCTCTGATACCAATCAAATGTAACACCCCTTACCCGAGACCTTTGCCGGAGTCGAGTATGTGGCATTACTAGACTTGACTACTAATTCGGGGCATAAGAATTTAAAGCTGTCCAACTGCGTCATGCTGACTAAATTGACCATAACTCGAGTTAAAAAACTTGAAATTTATAGCCGTAAATTTTTCTTGAAACTAGACTCATATATATATTTACCATAATATTTCCAGAATTTTTCATGTGGCCAATTAGTACAACTAATTCATCAAGTTTCTCCTATTTCACTGTTGACGATTCTGACCTATCATTACAAAAACTCAGTTATCTCATTGTACAGGATTTCAATAATGTTCTTGTTTATTCCAATCAAAAAAGACTCGTTAAGGATTCTAAGCATATAAACTATGCTCCATGATAATTTTTGTACAATTTTTAACAATTTTTCCAAGACAGAACAAGGAATCACGAATTCATTCAAAACAAGTCTCACTAAAATTTAAATATCTCATAATATAAAATTCATTTGCCTACTCTGTTTCTTTCATATCAGAATAGACACAATAAGCTTTAATTCTATAACTTATTCACTTTCTAATTCAATTTATCCTATTTTTGGTGATTTTTTAAAATCACATCACTACTGCTAACTAAAAACTATTTCATTGCAAAATATGATTAACTTCGATTAAAAATGCACAAACATTACCAACATTTGTATCAAAGAACAAAAAGGCATACTTAACTAAATTTGTAGCCATATTCGCATGGCTATTATATACATGAACCAAAAGCTTTCATCAAAATAAAGACAAAGTCTTTCCTATACATGCCTTCACTCGAAAACCAAAATGAAAGAGTACCAAAATTTGTTTGATAGTGTGGGCGACTTTCTTGACGATCCTTCTCGAGCCCGTAGCGTATCCAAAATCTATAAAACAGAGGAAAACATTTCACGCAATAAGCTTACTAGCTTAGTAAGTCCTAAATTCAGGATAATATAACATTTAAAATTATTCAACTTATGACATTGCACATAAACATTTAAAATATATTGATTTGCACAAGGCCGATTGCTATTAATTCATCAACCGAAATAATTGTACTTCATTTCCATAAACCTGTATTACTTTAAAACACGATTAAATATTACAAGAATCACATACTCCAAATCGTATAATTTTAGCATTCATATCCATCATATTACCATATTAAAATTTCCTTTGTTCTTAGCATTTATACATGAAAAAAGAAAACGAATCTCTATAATAGTACATTAACCTCAATTTCGATCATATAATACTTATACACATCCATCTTAACCTCAAATATACATAACATAGTTCTCATAGTATTAACTTGACTCAAGTAATATTAAGCATAACATACCTTACATGCTTACCTGAGCCGTTAGCTAAATACATTAATTAAGGTTTGCCTTGAAGAATATTTGATTCTCCTTTATAAAACACATCACCACATCAAGCACGCTGGCGATAAAGCCCAATAAGTAACACCAAGACGAGGCCTCTTGGGCTCGAGCCCAAAAATAATCACGGCACTAGGCACTCTTGAGGCTTAAAGCCTGAAATAAATCACCGACACTTGGCCTGCTAGGCTTAAAGCCCGAAACACATCAATACGATACATCATTGCCAACACTTTTCATGACTATATCACATATCGAATCTAATTTGGCGTATTTACATTAAACAATCAAAACCATTCTAATATACTTATATACATTCGGCTATGACATGAATATTTACTAAAATTTATCAAACATTATCATATATTAGGTTCATAAATAATTCTTCAATATTATGGCTTAAGGACTTACCTCGGTTGTCGATAGATTTGAAATTTTCCAGCTATTCGCTCACCTTAGCCTTTCCCCGGTCTAGTTCTTTCTCTTTTTGTTCCCGATCTATGAAATATCAAATAAGTATTTTTCACATTCATTCCATCTATGTGCTCAACTCAAATATACTCACAATTTAATTTAGAGAAATTTCCTCCTTCCTTTACTTAATTTAAAACAACCATCACACCAAAAATTCAAGCATTCAACCAATTCAATTTAATCCGTAATGTACCCTAATACAAAATACAACTAATTGAGGTTTCTCCTCAATGGCCGAATAGTCACTAGGTCTCTACAAGTCTTCATAAACCTTCATTCTATCTTTTTAACCCTTCCACTATTTAATTTAAGCAATTTACTCTTCATACTTAATTTACCCAATAATTATATCTAAAAATAACCATTCATCCATGGCCAATTACATTATAAATGTATAACCGAACTTTATGAGCCAGAGTGAGAATGGTTGATGATGGATCATTATTGGCAGAGTTAACTATTAAGCCAACTTTGCTATCTCAAATTCTAGAAGAGCATATAAAGGATGCACAATGTGATAAGTATAAACAACGTATAATGTCTGGTAGTGTAGCAAATTTTAGTCAGGGTAAAGATGCTGAATTGCAATTCATGGGAAGAATGTGTGTACCAGCTGGGAAAAGTTTAAGGAAAGAATTGCTAAGGGAAGCTTATCAAGGACCCTTTTCACTCCATTCTAGAGGTATCAAAATGTATAGAGATTTGAAAAGCTTATATTGGTGGCCTAGAATGAAAAGGGAAATCACAAAATTGTTACAATTTCTCTGACTTGCCAAAGAGTTAAAGCAGAGCATCAAGTTCCTCAAGTAAGTTTTATCCTTGGAGATACCAGAGTGGAACTGGGTTAGAATTACAATGTATTTTGTGCTAGGGCTACCTCTCAATCCTTCAAAGAAGAACTCATTTTGGGTAATAGTGGATCGGCTTACTAAATTAGCTCATTTTCTGCCAGTCCACACTACTTACTCACTAGAAAAGTTAGCTGAACTCTATATTTCTAAAATAGTGCACCTACATGGAATCTAATCTTTCATAGTTTTAGATAGAGATCCAAGGTTTACTTCAATATTTTGAAAGCAATTTCAGGGACCATTGGGAACTAAGCTGCAATTCAGTATTGCATTCCACCCTTAGATATATGATCAGTTTGAAAGAGTTATTCAAGTTTTGGAGGATATGTTAAGAAGTTTTGTGAATGATTTTTTGCTGAACTGGGAAAGGTATCTTCCTCTGGTTGAACTTGCATACAATAACAATTATCATGTCAGTCTGAAAATGTCTCCATTTGAAGCTTTGTATGGTAGAAATTGTAGAATGGCCACATGTTGGATGGAGCATAGTGACAGAAAATTGATAAGTTTAAAATTCGTTTGAGAAATAAAAGAGAAAGTCTTTGTTAACATTAGTCATCTGAAAGCTGCACAGGATCATCAAAAAACCTATGATGATCTGAAGAGGAAAGAGATTTCTTTTGCGGTTGCTAATACAGTGTTCTTAAAAGTTTCTCCTTGGAAGTAGATTATTAGATTTGGTCAAAAAGGAAAGTTAAGTCCACAATTTTTAGGGCCATATAAAGTTTTAGAGCAAGTTGAACCAGTGGCTTATAGATTGGCTTTACCTCTAGAGTTATCAAAGATCCATAATGTGTTTCATGTGTCTATGTTGAGAAGATATCGATCAAATTTAGATCATGTGGTGCAGATTGAAGATTTATAGGTGGCACCAAACTTGTCATATGAAGAAGAGCCTATTCGTACCTTGGCAAAAGAGTTGAAAGAGCTAAGGAATAAAAGGATTCCATTAGTGAAAGTATTATGGAGAAATCATAATATAGAATCAGTTACTTGTGAAAGAGAAAGTTTAATGAAAGATTAATATCCTTAGCTATTCACAGGCATGAATTTCGAAGATGAAATTTTCTAAGTGGGGAAGAATTATAATAGCCCACCCAGCGGAGTCTTCGTCATTGGTTACTGTTTGGCTTGTAGTTGATAAAATAAGGATAGATGAGTAAGTAAAGTGTTTATCTTATCTAGGTATAAATTTCTATGTATGTGCCATTTGGTGAACTCTTAGGTTTGGCGAGTTCTATGGTTTGGCGGACTCTTTTGTTAAGTATCCGCCCAAACTAGATGCCTTGGGTGAACTCGTAAATGCCTCGAGTGAACTCATTAAGTTTGCAATTGTTTAGATTTATTTATTATTTCAAAATGGTTATTTTGATAGCTAAGATGAGATTTAGTTAGAACGGAACTAGCTACTGTAGATGAAAAGAGCTAAATTACTTTACGTGCACTTAATCATGTGAATCAAGAGTGTTAGTGGAATTATCTAATTTTTCCACTAATCATTGTCTCTGTGCTTAAGTATATAAGGATAGTAGTGGTATTTCTAAACACCTTACATTTTCTTTTTCCTTGAATTTCTCTAAAACTCTTTGAAAACCTAAGTTCAGAAAACCACTTCAGAATGAAGGTTCGCAGTATTCAGCTAACTTATACATTACTACCAACTCACTGGTAATTAACTGATGAACCTTAGCTTACTCTCTAGGTCATTTACGTATTTCTTATTCTGCATGCATAGATATTAGTATAGTGTGGGTGGAAGGAAACTTTCTAATTTTGGAATAAGTGTTGTTGGTTCTTGCATGCATGATCAGATTTGATAGATTGATAATTAGATATGTTTAATTATCTTCATTTTAGCTCAATAGGCTAACAAACGTCCAAGCGATAAAGGCAAGGGACCTACTTTATAGATTGTGCTAGAGTTTCTGATAACTTCCTTCTTACTTCCATGTGTTGTAATTTTATTTATTTTATAATTCGTGTAAGTTAAGTAATCCTCCTTTGTAATGGATGAAAGAGGTTGTGTGGGTAATGGTTATCAAAAGCTTTTAGTCTGAGTGCATTCTATTTGTGAGATAAAGTAAGTGTCATTCTTCATCTTAAGCCATTACCATTTGCTTCTAATATGTATGATATGATGTGATTTAATATGTGGTGATGAAGATGAGGAGATACGATTGTGTAGCCTCCAGTAGAGAAACTAAATTGCAAACCGGATTGGTAGATCATGTTTAACAACTTATCCGATGAAGTCTCTATATCATTTTGCTATTTGGTGTGTTATTGGTAAAATATTGATAGTTATGAATAAGTAAGGTGTTTGATTTAAATAAGTATAGAATTCTATATGATGTTCCATATTGGTAAAATATGATGTTCCATATTGGTAAATTATGGTGTGTTTTATGGTTTGGCAGACTCTTCTATAAGTGTTTGCACAACTCAGATGTTTTGGGCAAATTTTAAGTATGGTAATTTGGTTACATAAGTTCAGACTTAGTTAAATCAAAACTAGAATATTGTCGATGATAAGACTTAAATTTAATTCAAAGCACTTAATCCAGAAATCAAGAGAGTTAGTGGAATTATCTGATTTTTCCATAACACTTATTTCTGAGCTTAAGTATATAAGGTTAACAATGGTCTTTCTGGACACCTTTACGTTTTCTTCTTCTTTCTCTATTTTTTCTACAACTCTATGAAAACTTAAGTTCTAGTCAATCCTCTTCGAAGTAAGGTTCTGTAACACCCTTTACCCGTATTCAAAGCCAGAACAGGGTATGAGGCATTACCGGAATTACAACACAAGCATTCACACAATTCCGAGTCATAAATTTTGCGTCCAAATTAAAACCATTCAAGTTCGATTATAAAGTCCCTAATACGAGCCTACGCGGCCCAAAACGTATTTTAGAAGTGGTTCGGGACTAAACCAAGAACTCAGGAAATTTTTACAAAACTTAGAAAATTTTTGCTAACAACAGGGCTCACACGCCCGTGTGGTCCAAGGGACACGCCAATGCTTCAGACCGTGTTCGATTTAGGGCACTCTCTGACTTGTGCCACACGCCCTTGTGCTAGGCCGAGTAGCACACACGGCTGAGACACACTCCCGTGTCTCTACCGGTGTGCTATATTCTGGACATTCTGTTTTTAAAAATTAAGGTGCAGGGGACACACAACCGGAACACATGCCCGTGGAGCAGGCCTTGTGTCACACACGGCCTAGACACACGCCCGTGTGTCTACCCGAGTAGACAAAATAAGGCTATTTACCAAGCCTTTTTGCCACCCTTCCATGCACATACCTACACAACATCATATAATATCAATACAAGCATATACAAGCAACCAAAACAATCACAACCTAGGTATTAACATCCCATCCACATGCTAACATCTATCATGCTTTAACATCATAATTTATCAACACAAATCATGCAAGTTTCCACATTCATGAAAGGTACCAACATATAAATATACTCATAACCAACATTAGGCAACTTACATAGCCATATACAAAATGAAATCATTAACCATTATAAACCAATACATTTGACCACATTTCCAATGACACATATAATAAAATGACCAAGTCCCTATACATGCCATAAATCAAAATATTGACATTTTAATGGTACCCAAAATAATGGTTGATAGTGTGAATGGATCTCCGATGATCTCCAATCCTGAGCTTGCTTGGTGACACTATAAGATAAGGGAAAGAAAGGGGAGTAAGCTATATAGCTTAGTAAGTTCATATTCAAATAATAAATAACATTAATTATACATTTATCATATGCATAACATAACATGAATCAACATAAATGTCATTAACACTTAATGAACATAACATACTCAATCATATTCTTACCAATAGTTCATCATATACCGAATCTATTTCCTTTGATCTTTTTGTACATACCTATACTAACTCGTAACATAATCACATACTTTCTCATCTTTGACATACCCGTTGAACCACTTGGAATACTATCGGATACACGGAAAGATTTGCACATAAGGGCCACATATGTAGCCAATGCTACCAAAAATCTCATAACACATATAGGCTCACTCTCAAGCTGCCCACGGGCCTACTCACACAAGCTTTTAGTCGAGACGTAGCTACGTGGTGCCGCTTTCACACAAGTCGTCGTCAGTATTCGCAATGAGATGCCAGGTATACCCACCCACCCAGTAGGGCGTGCGGGACCAGATGCAGGGACACATAAATCACATAATCACATGGGTTCCTAGTGGCATGTCACTTGTATCCTAATCTATTCCTAAGGTTCAATCGAGATTTTCTCGCTTGTCGAAACTTCGTCAAATATGCTCATAGAATCAATCATACAATCCATACAATATCAAAACATTAAAATACAAATATAACATTGCATTATTAACACACGAACTTACATCGATACAAAAATAGTGAAATGGACCTAATCGTCAAACACTTTTTTTTCACCCGATCTAGGTCCGAACCTCGTTTTTCTTTATCTTTTTGCCCCTAACATTTCAACATTTTACATTTTAATCCCTAGGCTCGTAAAATGAATTTCATTCAATTTCTTCAAAACCCAAGCCTAGCCGAACCATTTTTATACTCATAACAGCCCACATTTTTCAGTAAATCACACTTCTACTACATATTTTACAACTTTACAAATAGGTAATTTTTAGGCATTTTCATCAAAAATCACTTGGTAAATGTTGTTTATCTAACATCAAACATACATATTCTACCATTAAACATCAAAATACACAAATATCTAACATGGGTAAAATTTTAGACTTTGACGTCTTTTCAATTAGTCCTTGAAATATCTAGATTAAGTTGCAAGGATCACAAAAACTTAAAAAAATCATTAAAAATGGTGCTAGAACGGACTTACAATCGCGCTTGAAAGCTTGGCCAAACCCTAGCTATATCCTCTCTTCTAATTTTTGGCTCAAGGATTAAATTGAAGAAGATGACATCTTTTATTTTAGTTATTTTGGCTTTATTTACCAAATGACCAAAATGCCCTTCACTTAAACTTTTATATTTATTCACTAACCATGTTCTAATTACCACCTAAGGACCTCTAATTTAAAATCTTGTAGCAATTGGACACCTTTAACATATAGAACTCAAGTTTTACACCTTTTACAATTTAGTCCCTTTAAATAAATTGAGTGCTCAAACGTCAAAATTTTCGAACGAAACTTTCACAAAATCATTCCATAAAACTGTAGACTATAAAAATATAATAAAAATAAATTTTACTGTGTTAGATTTGTGGTTCCGAAACCACTGTTCTGACTAGACCCAAAATCAGGCTGTTACAGGTTGGCAGTATTCAACTAACTTATACGTTAGTACCTTATTACTGGTAATTACTGATGAACCCTAGGCTATTCTTTAAATCATTTACGTGTTCTTCGTTCTACCTGCATAAGTGTTAGAATGGCGTGTGAGGAAGGAAACTTCTTGATTCTTGTATAAGTGTTGTGATTCCTACACCCATGACCATATTTGATATATTGATGATCTGATATGTTTAATTATCTTTATTTTAGCTTAAGAAGTAACAAAAGTCCAGGTGATAAGGGCAAAAGACCTACTCTATAGACTTGTGTTAAAGTTTCTGGTGAGTTCCTTCTTATTTCCGTGTATTGTAGTTTCTTTATTTTATGTTTTGTGTAAG
Source organism: Gossypium bickii (assembly GCA_025503065.1). Lineage (NCBI taxonomy): Eukaryota > Viridiplantae > Streptophyta > Magnoliopsida > Malvales > Malvaceae > Gossypium > Gossypium bickii. The sequence continues at coordinate 23,017,245 of CP106714.1, read as the reverse complement.
GTAAGTATTCTTCCTCTGTAATGGATGAAAAGTGTGTGAGTGTATAATGAATGAAAGATGTTTGTGTGGATAATGATTATCCACAGTTATCAGTCTGAGTACAGTTTGTCAGTAAAATGAAGTAACGTCATTAATTATACTTAAGCCACTACCATCTACTTCTAAAATGCATGAATGATATGATCTGATATGTGATGAAGGAAAAGTCGAGATATGTTTGTGTGGCCTCTAGTAGGGCAAATATATTGCAAACCGGATTGGTAGATCACGATAAAACATATTATTCTGAATGAAAATTATATGAGGAATTAAAGGGAGAATGGATGTAAATAAGTCTAAAAAATATGCTTCTAATCCTAAATTCTAGGTACGTGGCTGGCATGAAGATGGATTTATCTGAGTTATGTTAAGTTGGCATACAGCATACGCAAGTGAGAATACTCTATGTAATTAGTGTATGATCTTCAAAAAGGTTTGGTTAATGTACTAAGTAAAGTATTGTATGATTTTTTTCTCGGAACTCACTAAGTTTAAACAAACTTACTCTGTTATCCTTTTTTTTTCCTTCTCAGGGTTGCTAATAGAAGGAAGATTGTGTTCAATGACTACGCAAGAGTGCTGTTATGATTATAAGTTTACTGCCTTGTGTTTGTATCATGCATGTCTTATGGGGGTGCGCATAACTCTATTTTGAAAATGAATTGTATAAAGAACTTTTTGTTAAAGCTGCTTTGATGATATTTTTATAAAGTACTAATATTTGGCTTAAATTAATTTAAATTGTTTAAGAAGTTACCATATTTAAAATTATACGCCATATGAATTGTATATTATTTTTAAACTGATGATATTTCTTTCACCTTAGTAAATAACAGCCAAAATACGTTTTTATCTATAACTTTGTAAGAATTATTCAACGCTTCCGTCGAACTGTTTTAAAGTTATTTTGTTTTCATTTAGTGACACCCTAAATTTGGATCCTATTATAAGGTCAGGTTTGGCGTGTTACATCACAATAAAACATGTTATTCTGAATGAAAATGATATGAGGAGTTAATGGGGAGAACATATGTGAATATGACTGAATGATATGCTTTTGAATCTGAATTCAGGGTATATGGTTGGCATGAAGATGGATTTCTCAAATTCTTGCATCCAAACACCAGAGTGATAAGCAAGTTGGCATTCTAAGTCTATCTGTGTCCTTTATACGCCATTGGGCATACTATCTGCATGTGTGTGAATCCTTCAAAAAGGTTCAGATGTAATATCAGTAATGTTACGTATGAATTCTCTTTGGAACTCACTAAGTTCATTTGAACTTACTCTATTACCCCTTTTTCTTTTCAAGTTGCTGACTGAAGGAAGACTTTGTTAGAAGAACTACGTTAGAGTGTTGCTTTTATTGTGAGCCAACTGCTTTGTGTTTGTATCATGCATGACTCATGGTGTTGGCGTATAAGAGTATTTTGGATATGGTTTGTATACAAAAAATTATGTTTTGATAACACTTTGTTTTGTAATACTCCTTTTAAGTATCAATACGTGGTTTTAAATTATTACATTTTGTTTAATGAAATTATTATATTTGCAGTTAAATGCCAAAATGGCTTGAATGTTATTTTAACTATTAATGATTCCATTTAAACTCAGTAATGCAACAACTAACAAATGGTTTCTTTAAAAAATTTTAAAAGCTTTTGCCAAAAATATTTTGAAGTTAGTTTGATGTCAAGTAGTGACACACCATACTTGGATCATATAATAGGGTCGGGTTTGGCGTGTTACAAATCGTTGGAGTAAGTGAGGGGTGCTACAAAATATGTACAAAATGAAAAATAGATGGATAATGTTCATCACCTTAATTCATCTATAACATAATCATTTTGACTTAATGGTAAACTATGTTTATCCTAGAATAAGAAAAACTTAATCCTATGTTTAGAAAGAAAAGGAAAGGAAAGTAAAGGAAAGGAAAGTAAGCGAAAGGAGTTTGGATAAACCTTATAAGTTAATTTAAGTAAGGTAAGTTGAGTATCCCATGCTTTCCCTTGAAAGTTAATATTTTTTTATTTACCTCAATTTGGGGGAAGCTAAAGAAAGGAAAGCAAAATCAATTTTAATATGAAAAATGTATTTTTTTGTCCTCTCTTTCTTTTATAAATAGTTTTATGAAAAGGTTATACTTTTAAATTTTTGCTATAATTAATTCTTTCCTTTAATTTATCTATCCAAAAAAACTATTAAAATAACTTTTCTTTATTTTACTAATTTTAACTATCCAAACAAGAAAATAAGTAATTATTTATGTCACAGACTGATTTTTAGTGGTATCAAAAAATGTGGTTTCGGAAACACTTTTTCGTAAACTAAATCTGTAAATATTAAATATAAATATTTATGAGGATAATATAAAAATATACTAAATATTGAGCGAATAATTTTTCCGAAATATAGTTACTTAAGGCATAGGGACTAAATTGTAAAAGTCCAATCGTTATCGATTTTTAATTAGCCAAAAGTTTAAGAACTTAAATCACAATTAACTAAAGGTCCAAAACTATAAATAAACCATTTTATATCATAAGATAGTGGATGGTGATGTTTTTTTTCCACTAATAAAGTTAATGATAATTAAGGTAAACTAATTCAAGATTTAGTTAATTAAGATTACTCAAGGTATATAAGGCATATTTTAGTGGAAATACCATCATCTTCTTTGTTCTCCAACTGTACACCATAGAAAACCTAAAGGAGAAACCATTTTTGAAGCTTTCACATTTGGCCATCAATTAGTAAGTATATTCACATCGCTTTCTTATAATTTGTATAGGTTTGAGGTCATAGGAGCTTTATTTAACTAGTTCATATACCAATTTGTGAAACTAATAAATTTTTAGAAGTTTAACATTATTGATTTCTTGACTAATTAGGCTTGAAATTGATAGATTTTAAGCTTAGATTTTGAAAGGGACTAAATTGTAAAGTTAATTTAGTTTATTGTTAACTTTGTTACATCAGGGACCAAATTAAAAAATGTAAAAATTATCTTGAAATTATGTTAGAAATAGAAATTATAAGGTCCCTAATGAGAATATATGATATCAGATATTAATCCGAAGTTAACGAAAGTTATGCTTACCTCGAGTTCAAGGACTAAATTGAATAAAATGAAAAATATGAGTGAAAAATGAATTTATATAGGATAATGAACATCATAACATTGTATGAAACTAATTGGTATACATTTGTATATAAAATAATTGTATAGATCAAGATTTGTACCAAAGTGGAGCTAATAAGGAAAAAAAACAAAAATTACGGATTAGTCCCTGAAGTATCCACTCTTTTCACAGTTTGAACAAGTAAGTTCATATGGAACTTACTATCTTATGTTATATTCTGTGTGAATTGTGCTTAATTTCATATATATGTTTAGATATAATTAGAAGGCATAATGCTAAAAATAGCCCCTACTGTTTGGATGTTTGGTCACGTTGGCCCTTTATATATTTTTTTTTGGAGCACTTTAACACCTAATGTTTTTTTTGGTCAATTTGGTTTGTATTTAACGAACATGGTGACATGGTTGTTAGTTCTGATTTGGATTTTTTTTTATTCCAGTTAGGCGCCAAATGTTTTTAAAATATGCCACACCAATAAATGATTTTAAAATTATTAAGAAAAACAATAAAAGACCCCTAAACACATACAGAAACAACTAAACCAATCTAAGAGCTCCTAAATGAAGAACTGTAAATCTCGAATCATCTCCTTCTCCATTGAATTTCTGCAGAAATAGAACCTTGACATCTAGTGGGTCAGTAAAAGAATCGAAAATATTGTCTAAAAAAAAGTGGTTAGAAGCAATTAATCGAGAAGTTTCCTTATTCAAAGTTGGTTTCTTCATCATAAGGGGAGTTCGTTTATGATGGAGAGAAAATAACATGTCTCTATAACAAGTTAGCTCTCAGAAAGACTTTGTAGAGTGATTTAAACCCAGGCAGAAGGTATTATGGTTGCTTAGATTTTCGGGTAAGCATATATTTAGCCAATTTGTTGTAGGGTTCATATGAAATTGCGGATTTTTTTAGTTTGTTTTATTTTTGTGTCGGTTGGCCTTAAATTGGTGCTACAATTTGTCGTAGCATTAGATTTTTGAGTGAATTGTAGGGTTTATATGATAAAATGTCAAACTTTTTTGTGTAAATTGTAGGTTGATCGATGCGGATTTTTTAAGTGGTATGACGATAAGCTGTGTAATAAGGCGGATGAAGTAATACGTGAATTACATAATAGCAAAATAAAACTTCGAAAAGAGAAATGTAACAACCTGATTTAGGGGTTAGTCGAAACAATGGTCTCAGGACCACTAATCTGGGGTCGGAGAAAATTATTTTAATTTTATTTTATGGGTTATAGCATGATTATAAGGGTGCATGAAAGTTTTGGTGCTTTAATTTTAGCGATTTCATGCTTAATCGCGAAAAAGGACTAAATCGCATAAAGTGCAAAAGTTCTACTTTATTTGCTAGAGGTGCCAAATAGCCATATTATATTAAATTGGAGGTCCTTAAAGTGCAAATAGGCCATGGGGGAAGTGATGGTCGGCCATAGGGGACAAAGAATAGACTTTGTCATTTAGGTAGGTGAAATTTGGTGATAAAAATTGCTTTTTATAATAAAATAAAGAGAAGAAAAGATATCATCTTTTCTTTCCCTTCTCTCCATCGAATTTTCTCAAGAAAAATAGCCATGGAAGCTTGAAATTTTCAGCACACTCTTCTCCTTACAAGTAAGTGTTCCAGTGAGCATTTCTTGATAAAAATTGTACTTTTGGAACCCCTAAAGCTTAAGCTAACTAATGAGGGGACTATTTTGCAAAATGGTTAAGAGTCTAGGGTTTTTCCATGAGAACAATTATGTTGTTTTCTGCATTTTTATGGAAGGAAATGAGTCTGAGTTGTTAGATCAACAACTTTTGTGAAAGGCGTTACCATGAAAACACCTAAAAGGACTTTTTTGTAGAACTTGTGAAATAAGTGGTAAATGTGTGTAATAGTTGAAATCTTGAGTTGCTATAGGAGGGAATATGAATCGGCTAGGCTTGATTAATAAAGAAATTGGATAAAAATCAATATACGAGCCTAAGTGAAAAATTATAATTTTGCCAAAGTCTAAGGACAAAATGGTAATTTTGCCAAAGTATAAATTTTAAAATGTATTGATTAGTGTGATGATTAAATGAGTAAATTTCATTGTCATATATCACAGTAAACGAGATTTGGACCTAGAACGGGAGAAAAGAGATATATGGGCAAATAGGTCTCTTTTTACCCTTTTTGGTATCGAGGTAAGTTCGTGTACACATAATGCAACACTACATGAGGTATTTGATATTTTGACATTGTATAATTTGTAAATTGTCTTTATGAAATATATTATTTATGATTTGACGAGATGTCAAGGAGTGAAAGTCTTCAATCGAACTTTAAGAATGAATAGAATGCAAATACTAAGTTATTAAGGTTATTAAGATTTTGTGTAAGACCATATTTGGATTATGGTCTCGGTATGAGATTTTGTATAAGACCAAGTCAGGGACATGGCATCAATATGATGTTTCATGTAAGACCCTATTAGGGATATGGCGTTGATACAATTTTATATGTATGAGACTCAAGAGTATTTTGTAGCATTGTGAATGATTCAACAGGTATGTTGAAAATAAGGAAGTATGTGGACATGACATGAGTGGTACATGTATGTACGCAGAATTCATATGAAGTGATTTCGGTATATGATGAATCCATAGTAAGTTTATGTGTAAATGATGCATTCTTTATTGCATATATTTTACTTAATGATGCATTGCTTGAATGTGTATAATCATTATAGAGATCTACTAAAAATGATAGAGAGTGAGGAAATCCTTGTATGAACATTCGACATAGGAAATGGGTGTGAATAATAATCCGTGAATGTGAGACAATGGTGGGTTGTGTGTGATACCACCTTATTATTTATTATCGATGGGTTGTATGTGATATCATCATATTTATTATCAATGGTGGGCTGTGTGCGATACCACCTTATTATTTTTTATCGATGGGTTATGTGTGATACCATCGTGATTGGTACGAATGGTGGGTTGTGTTTGATACCATCTTATTAATTATTAAACGGTGGGCTGTGTGCGAAACCACCGAGTAATTATTATTCTGAGGTGTTATCGAGAAACTTGACTAAGTAAATGTGAGCATTATATTTGTTATATGGTAGGAATTTGGTAAGATATGATATGAGTAAGCATTATGAATGATTGATTGGGTAACCATGAGTTTAAATGTAAATCTTATTATAATACCTTTGTGGTGGAGTAAAATAAATGAATGTCAATAGTTGATTTATATTTGCATATGAACTTACTAAGCGTTATTGCTTACTCCTCTTCCTTCCCTATCTCTTATAGGTTAATTTAACTAGCTCGGGTTGGAGATCGCCGGAGATGCTTTCACACTATCGAGCAGTCACTTGGGTATAAGTTTTCAAGTCTTCTTGAGATATGGCATGTATAGGGATCTTATCTTTTGTTTAATTAAGTCATAGTTAATGTAATCAAATGAGTTGGCCTAAAATAGTTTATGGTTCAATGGTGTACAGCCATGGATGATGGCTTATGTCGATTTATTTGTGCTAGTGATAGTACTCTCTCGTATATGGAAAGATAGTTTGGTTTCCATGGTTTAAATGTGAGAATTTAAATGTTACAATTGATGATTTGAAAATGATATGTGATGATGTGTAAATGTGTGCAAGTGAGGGTGGCTAAATGGCTTCGAAAATAGCCTTGAATTGGTCAACACGGGTAGCCACACGGGCATTTGTCTAGTCCATGTGTGACACACAGTCCCATGGGTATGTGACTGGGCCGTGTGTCCCCTTCATGTTAATGTTGCAAGTCAGTGTCGACCATGGGCTAGACACACGGGCGTGTGCCTAGGCCGTGTGCCCTTTATGAGGCTGCTGATGTCATAAACAGAATACCCAGGTTTTCACGCACAGGTGAGGACACGGACGTGTCTAGGTCATGTGGAGGACACAGGCCAAAGACACGGGCTTGTGTTCGGCTGTGTGAAAACCCCCGTAGATTCAAAAAGAAAAATAAATTCTACACGGCCTGCCCACACGAGCGTGCGGCCCTGTTTAGGCAAAAAAAAATTTAAGTGTACAAAAGTTCCCGGTTTGATTCTGATACCCTTCATTTGCATGTTTAAGGCCTCGTAGGCTCTTAATAAGGATAGTATAAATGTGTAAGAAATTTTAAGTTGAAACGTAATTTTATAGCCCAAAGTTGTATGTTCAAGCAAGTTAAGTCTGGTAATGCCTCGTACCCAGTTTCGATGTTGAATACGGGTAAGGGGTGTTACAGAATACGAGACTTAGGAAGCAAATTATGAAGTGTGGAAGTGTTGAGATGTTTAAGAGTGGTAGTAGAAGCAGTAATGTTGAGATGTCTAAGAATGGCAGTGTGCAACATGTGGTAAAGGACAAACAAACAAAAGAGGTCAATGATGATGTTATGGATAACATTGAATTAAGCATAAAGATTAAGAGCTTGAAGCAAAAATGTTTATTTGCAGTGCATTATTTATCTTATGTTTCACATTATTTAGGAATGTTATAATTTGAAAAGTATGGTGTTATGTTCTTGTGTTTTGTATATCTAGCACCTTCAAAATTTGTTGTTGACATAAATTATCACATTCGAATTGGTGTTTGTAGCTAATTTGAGGGAAGTATAAAGAAAGGTCTACGAACAAAATGAACAAAAGAATGTTTGTTGGCAAAAGAATGTTACATGTACTAAATATTGGATATTTGACATTGTATGTCATGTTCAAAATAGTAACTAACAAAATGACCCTAGACCCACATAGTTTTCTATAGCAGTAATGGTATACCACATCAATTTGTTACATATACCATTATTGTTATATCAACTTCAAGCAAGTCTCAAAAGCCTGAAATACAAAAACTATCTTAAGCAACTATTTCAACAAACAAACAAATGGTTTAGTCAGAACAACATCTCAATTCATTTCTTCATCTTCTTTGTTGCAATGGGTTCTTGTGTGTTGATAGTTTCCTGATATACCATCCTTTTTTGGCTTCTAGTTCTTGTACTTGTAATAGACAGACAAAAAAAATAACAAATATTTTGGAACTTGACAGTAAAAAAGTGTTTATGATATATCTGTGATCTGGTTGTGTTAGGTTGATTGCATGATCTTCTGTTGTTCTTTTTTTGGCCTGTAATTCTTGTACTCATACCAGATTGAGAAAAAAATGCAAAACCCCAAATTAGATTTAAATATTTTCGAAATTGACAGTGAAAAAGTGTTTACAATATACTTGTGATCCAGTTATGTTAGGTTGAATGCATGATCTTTTGTTGTGACCCTTACCACCACATTTCCTGCATCTCATAATTAGACTAGCCCTACTGAGTTGCCCAGGCCTCACTTTTTTTGATTCATTTTTTTTCTTTCCTTCTATTCTTCTTTGGCCTACCAAGTATTATTTTCTCAACTAATGGAAGCACGGGCTCAATACCAGATTTTCTACACTCATGTGACTCATGCATATGCTTTCATATATGTCTCCTTGTGGTAGCACCTATGTAAATAGTCATCATGTTCTTGTTCAAGACATCATATAGCAGAGCAAGCACGGGAACAAGAGATCCTAGATAATTTCTAGCTTCAAAAATTGTAGGTTTTATCCTCTACATTTACTATGTATTGTTTTATGCCTTTCTTAACTTCACACCCATTTTCCTCATTCTAGATCATCTTCTAATCAACACATTCCTTCTGGTTGTCATCAAATTTTTTCTTTATTAGTGGACCATAATTGTATTTCCATAAACTGCATTACTTCCCCTTATCCATTATTCTGGTCATCATTTTAACTCTAATTTCCTCCAACATGGTTATTATAATGCTCTTGAATCTAGACTCCATGATGCTGGAGTTAAATGCTTCACAGAGGTTATTGTCAATAATATCTGACAACGAGTGCAACCCTCGGAAGGCAGTGGTCCAAACTTTCAAATTCTTAAAGAACAACTCATTTGCAGCACCTTCATCAATCTTATACAATTCTTCTTTGTTCGGTTCCCACTCCCTCTCTGTTGTAGACTTTGTAATTTTCCAAAAAGCAAATTCATATGCATTTGCTTTCTTCCTACCAGTCAAGTTTGATAGGACATGCCTAACACAATTTCATGTTCTACTCTAGGCAGAATGTCATTAATGGTTCTCTCAAAACCTTACAAATTAATTTACAAAACATAAGTAGAACATCAGTAATAAATTGGTGCAAAAAAATAGCATAGTTTACCTTTTGTTGGTCACTGATGATGGTATACCCAAACTCATCTTCCATTCATAAGTATGTTGTCAAAAGACTAAGAAACAATGACAAAGACTCAGTGCATTCCCCCTCAAGAATACCCTAGGAAACTGGGTACATTTGATTGTTTCCATCTCTCCTAATAGCAAATAACACCTCACTCATGAATGGACCTTTTAAGAAGCAACCATCCAAACCTAGTATAGGTTTGCACCCTTTTTTCCAACCTCTTTTCAATACTTCAAAATAGACATAAAACCTCTTGAAATGTTATTGACATTCAGGTGTGATTCTCTTCACTGTCATTTGCATAGTACTTTCTGTAACACCCCAAACCCGGCCCATAAGTTTCGACCAGATCTGGCATGTTATGGGTTGGATGTTGAAAATATAGTTCTTTACCAGTTTTAGAAATCGTAAATTAATTAGACAATATTCGAATAAATAAGTGATATTTGAAGAGAAAACCTTGTATTATTATTATTTTGAATAATTAAACCTTTGACAAAGTTTCATAAGTTGCAAATATTAAAAACTATGTAGTGAAATACAAACTATAGGGCCTTATTACATAAATATTTCCAAAATTAATATCTTAAAGAAAAAAAATCGAAATAATCTATAAAAATAAAAACTTGATGGCCCCTCGAGTCTGTCTCGGCTCCCATGTCCACGATCTACTGTCATCTGAAAGAGTAGAGAAAAAAAAAAGAAAGCGTGAGTCACCAAGACTCAGTGTATAGATCCCGAAACACACAATGACTTGAGGCCCAAAAACACATTATGAGCCTTGGCCCATACATTATGGCAACAATCATGATTATATGATAAATAATAGATAATGAATAGCCCAACCCAACCTAGAATTCCATCCTCTACACACCAACCCCATACCAACCATCACACCATGGAGATTTCTAAAAACAACCCTTTATTCGCTACAAACCATAACGACAGCCGTACAGCCTATTCCTATTATTCAGGAATCATTAAACGTGGCATAGCCACCGATCACTATGTGACCTAACATTGAAATTTTGTGGTTTAACCACCGATCACTAAGTGACCTATCATTCACTTCCCCTTCATTATCATAGTCTTACCCCATGCATACACATAAAGAAAACATCATACAGGCTTTCATACATTTCGATACACCTAGAGATTTCTATGATTACGTACCTGGCATCCTTGCCTAACCCTTTTAAGGTTTTATTCGACTGTCTACACAGCCACTTTCTGGCTTTTTATCCCATAACACATAAATTACAGTTAAAGAATGTGTTAAAGATCTACACACCTGGTTACTGTTAGAACGAGACCCTCTATGTCGACGCTATCTGTAGCTAACACCACCTCTATCTACCTAAGGTGTTGTTCAGCAGCCGGTCCACAACCTGGTGGCCAATCTCGAACAGCAGACACTGCTCATTTCTTAAACTTAGGAATCCTCTCCTTTGCCTGATCCATATTCGTTTCCATCAAAAGTCCTTGTTAGAACTACTATAACGAAATAGGATTGTTAAATCATACCCTATATTTAAGATCACCAGTATGTTAGCGAATCTAACAGAAATCTAAAGAAACCCCTTACCTTGAAATCCCGAAATTAGAGACTAGCGACTTTCAGCTTTTAGATCTAAACGATCAGGTTTCCTTCAAATCCCGGAATGCCGCCAAAAATGCGAGAAGAGAGAAAATATTAGTCTCAACCGACAGCCTTAACAAACCAAGTGGTCATTCAGCCTTGTCTCTTAAAAACCAAAAGAGAAATTAAAAAGATAGGAAAATCAGTACTCACCTTAACACAAAGATTTTGACTACCCCTTAGAGATTCCGGCTTTTTGAGAAGATCAGAAGAAAAGTTGATAGGAAGGAGTCTATGTAGATTCAGCTTTTAATGAAGAAATCGACAAAAGGGAATAGGGGTATTCGGCTATGGAGATGAGAAGAAAGTTCAGGGTTTCAGCTTTTAAAAGAAAAGATGTTGAGAAAATTGGGAGGTTTTGGCTTCTGAAGAAATCAAAAGAAAAGAACTTGCAGAGAAAGACTGAGAATTTCGACACAGGGAAAGAAGAAAAGAATAGGGTTCAAATGTCAGAATTGAAGAGATACTACCCCTATTTATAGAGAATTTCACCACTTACTTATCAGATCCCGGAAGTGCCCTTCCTGATAACTAAAAATTAAACAAACAATTGGGAAAATTCGGCACCCCCTATGGCAAATAGAAACTGATTTCTTCCCCCCTCTCAGAGTCAAAATTTCGGCCACCACCTAGCCTTGCAGATAACTCCTTGATTCTTTCCTTATCCTCATCTGACTACTCATCCACAGTGTCATGGATAACACTACCTCTTCCTTCCTTTATCAGCACATTATCCACCTTATTATCGCATTAAATAAATTCCTAAAATTAACCATCACTGCCGAACTCCACTACTGCTCTTATAAATGCCGAAAATATTTAAAATAAACGGTACCAAGTGACTCGAACCTTGGACCTTCAATTGACGCCAACTTCCTTCCCTCTTAGTGGCGCCATTTTACCACTGGGCCACAAGCCCATTTGTGATTTAAAACACAGCTAATATCTATTATGCCTTAACTTAACAAGCTTTCCACTAAAGTGTTCAAATAAGAATTTTAACTACAGCCTCGGCCCAAACTTGAGCCCATTCTGAACCCCTAATACTCAACTTAACTCATTACACATATTCACCCATTAAACGCATGGGCCCAAAAATTTAGGATGTTACAGTTCTACCCCCTTAAAGAAATTTCGTCCTCGAAATTTCTAACTAACTATTAATCATACTACCCAAGTCTCACCACTATGCTTTCACTGCGAACTCTAATTCTAAAGCCAAAAGAAACACTTAGTATACTATGATAGAGTACGCACCGGTATTCATATCTAGACCGTCCTCGTCCCCTTGGCGACGTGCTGCATAGACCAAAGCTGGCTGCCTCGACTCAGCATAACTTGGACCTCGACCTGGTGCTCCACGACCATGTCCTGTGCCATTGCCACCATTGGCTTGACCACGGCCCCTTGGTGGTTGTTGACCACCTCTTCCCAGCTGTGCATTCCCTTGACCTGTGAGCCCTTCACTGCCCCGTTACTGCGGAAAGTTTCTAACTTGGTGGTCCGTAGATCCACACCTAAAGCACTTTCCACTACCTGCCCAACACTCACCTTCATGAAATTTACCATATCGAGCACACTTCTGTGTCTGACCCGTAGCAGTAGGTGTCTCATCTCGTCTTGCCCCGTCTGACCTGAGTCTTTTCTGATTACGCCCGTCTGCCCTTGATGATTCAAAATTTCTCTTACTCCCACTCCCATCTCTGTCCCGATTTAGTTTTTCGGTCTGCTTTACCTCCCCGACTATCTTATCCTTTTTCCACTAAGACAGCAAATTCCCTCTCCCGCTGTGGGGCTATCAAGACATGCAAATCATCCTCAGACCATCTTCAAACCGAACAAAATGTTCATGTTCTGTGGCCACAATCCCTCGGGCATATCTGCTAAGGCATAAGAATTCAGCTTCATACGCAGCCACTGACCTACTCCCTTGAACCGTATTTAAAAATGCTCTAAGTTGCGCATCCACATAACTTGTCCTAATGTACTTACCCTGAAACGCTGTTTTGAAAAGATCCCAGGTGATACAGTCAGCCACTACACCATCCTTAACCGTAAGCCACCATTGATATGCTTCATCCCGCAGGAGAGATACAACCCCTTTCAACTTCTCCTCCTCCGTGAAATCCAAATTATCCATTATGCGTTCCACCGCCTCCAACCAATACTCAGCTCAACTCGAGGCTACACCAGAAATTCCCCTAAACACTTCTGTCCCATTGGCTCTAAGTCGCTCCGGCATAGATTTCTGGCTGTTGTGCCCATGCCTACGCCAGCAACCCTCTCTAAAACCCTTAACATTGCCTGAGACACTACATCATCTCCAGCCGTCTGATCCTGAAATTCGGCCTCTGCACCTGGTGGAACTGGCATCTCATTTCCTGACCCATGACCAGATTCTACTGGTTCTGACACAGCCATTCTACCCCTACCACGACCGCGCACAGGACGTCCACGACCCCTTGTACTCATTCTACCAATTCGCGTTTATCTGATTAGAAATTTTATGAATTATTAATTTTCTTCCACTGGTTAACCACGAACAATCTTATGAACAGTAGTTTAAGAGTAGTTCTTTCGGTTTCTAAATTATATCTACGAGTTTCAGTCTCAAGTTTGTATCTCCTATTTCTAGGAACCACATACATCCAACCATCACACATCAACATACATATAACATCCATGAACTCACATTTGTCGCATAAAGGTTTTTTTTTTCATCATTTCTCTACCCAGGGGTATTTCTGTAGTTTTGTCCTATAGGGTACTTTCCAAAATAAGGTATCTTGGTGATTTTTCTTTGGAATTAGAAGTACTTTGGTACTTTTTTTTAAAACGAGGGTATTTTCGTAATTTCCTCAAAATAAGGCATCTTGGTGTTGTTTTTGTTTTTTATTTTTAAAGTAGAGATATTTTGGAAAACAAGTTTTTTTTTTTTTTGAGGGTATTGTGATAATTTTATAAGGTTCGATAATTTTGTTTCGGTAATTTCATAAATTTTCGTAATTTTGCAAATCCAGGGTATTCGGGGGAAATTGTCACAATTAGTGTATTTTAAAAATTTTACAAAACTTGGGGGTATTTTGGTCATTTTTAAAATTAGGGGTAATTTGGTAATTTTACAATATAGGATGGTTGGTCCCTTTCGGGTTTTAATTATAAATTTTGGCCCATCAACAAGTCCTCATGACTAAGGCGCACCAGGTAGGATTCTAGCGAAGAGGAGGTGAGTCACTAGGACTGCTTAAATACCAAGCTCTCCCTGAATCCAATCCTAGACATGCGTATGCCTGTTGCCACACCCCAATCTTACGACTTGTTTACAGGTTTGTTTGGATTACTTAAGTCTCATGAATTTAAAGAGCTGTTTAAACTAAACCTAAAGTCCATCAATGTCTAATATGCTAGCCTACGTCCCTCAAGCCCATTAAACCCAACATGTATAACACATCAAAAGGTTAGAATACTTACCTGCGTGGATCGGGTGCCGGTAGACTCGAAGGCCATGTCTTCATCCAAAATAATTTTCTCAAATTCATCTCAAATTTTTGAAAACATAACTGGACCCATTTCACAGCCTAAGTTTTAAACTGGGCTCTGATACCAAAATATAACACCCCAAACCCGGCCCATAAGTCTCGACCAGATCTGGCATGTTATGGGTTTGATGTTGAAAACATAGTTCTTTACCAGTTTTAGAAATCATAAATTAATTAGACAAAATTCGAATAAATAAGTGATATTTGAAGAGAAAACCTTGTATTCTTATTATTTTGAATAATTAAACCTTTGACAAAGTTTCATAAGTTGCAAATATTAAAAACTATGTAGTGAAATATAAATTATGGGGCCTTATTACATAAATATTTCCAAAATTAATATCTTAAAGAAAAAACCGAAATAATCTATAGAAATAAAAACTTGATGGCCCCTCGAGTCCGTCTCGGCTCCCATGTCCATGATCTACTGCTCATCTGAAAGAGTAGAGAAAAAAAACAGAAAGCGTGAGTCACCAAGACTCAGCGTATAGATCCCGAAACACACAACAACCTGAGGCCCATAAACACATTATGGGCCTTGGCCCATACATTATGGCAACAATCATGATTATATGATAAATAATAAATAATGAATAGCCCAACCCAACCTAGAATTCCATCCTCTACACACCAACTCGTACCAACCATCACACCTTGGGGATTTCTACAATCAACCCTCCATCTGCTACACACCATAACGACAATCGTACTGTCTATTCCTATTATTCAGGATCATTAAATGTGGCATAGCCACCGATCACTATGTGACCTAACATTAAATTTTTGTGGTTTAACCACGGATCACGAAGTGACCTATCATGCACTTCCCCTTCATTCTCATACTCCCACCCCATGCATACACACATAAAGAAAACATCATACAGGCTTTCATATATTTCGATACACCTAGAGATTTCTATGCTTACGTACCTGGCATCCTTGCCTAACCCTTTTAGGGTTTTATTCGACTGTCTACACAGCCACTTTTCGGCTTTTTAGCCCATAACACATAAATTACAGTTAAAGAGTGTGTTCAAGATCGACACACCTGATTACCGTTAGAACGAGACCCTCTATGTCGACGCTATCTGTAGCCAACACCACCGTTACCTACCTAAGGTGTTGTTCAGAAGCCGATCCATAACCCGGTGGCCAATCTCGAACAGCAAACACTACTCATTTCTTAAACTTAGGAATCCTCTCTTTTGCCTGATCCATATACGTTTCCATCAAAAGTCCTTGTCAGAATTACTATAACAAAATAGGGTTGTTAAATCATACCCTATATTTAAGATCACCGGTATGTTAACGGATCTAACAGAAATCTAAAGAAACCCCTTACCTTGAAATCCCAAAATTAGAGACTAGCAACTTTTGGCTTTTAGATCTAAACGATCAGGTTTCCTTCAAATCCTGGAATGCCGCCCAAAACACGAGAAGAGAGAAAATATTAGTCTCAACCGACAGCCTTAACAAACCAAGTGGCCATTCAGCCTTGTCTCTTAAAAACCAAAAGAGAACTTAAAAAGATAGGAAAATCGGCACTCACCTTAACACAAAGATTTCGACTACCCCTTAGAGATTCCGGCTTTTTGAGAAGATCAGAAGAAAAGTTGATAGGAAGGAGTCTATGTAAATTCAGCTTTTAATGAAGAAATCAGCAAAAGGGAATAGGGGTATTCGGCTATAGAGATGAGAAGAGAGTTCAGGGTTTCGGCTTTTAAAAGAAAAGATATTGAGAAAATTGAGAGGTTTTGGCTTCTGAAGAAATCAAAAGAAAAGAACTTGCAGAGGAAGACTGAGAATTTCGACACAGGGAAAGAAGAAATGAATAGGGTTCAAATGCCGAAATTGTAGAGATACTACCCATATTTATAGAGAATTTCAGCACTTACTTATCAAATCCCGGAAGTGCCCTTCCTGATAACTAAAAATTAAACAAATAATTGGGAAAATTCGGCACCCCCCATGGCAAATAGAAACCGACTTCTTCCCCCCTCTTAGAGTCAAAATTTCGGCCACCACCTAGCCTTGCAGATAACTCCTTGATTCTTTCCTTATCCTCATCTGACTACTCATCCACAGTGTCATGGATAACACTACCTCTTCCTTCCTTTATCAGCATATTATCCACCTTATTATCGCATTAAATAAATTCCTAAATTTAAGCATCATTGCTTACTCCACTCATCGCTCTTATAAATGCCAAAAATATTTAAAATAAACGGTGCACTGTGTGACTCAACCTTGGACCTTCAATTGACGCCAACTTCCTTCCCTCTTAGTGGCGCCATTTTACCATCACATAAGCCCATTTGTGTTTTAAAACACAAATAATATCTTTTATGCCCTAACTTAACAAGCTTTCTACTAAAGTGTTCAAACAAGAATTTTAACTACAAACTTCATTTCAAACTTGAGCCTATTCTAAACCCCTAATACTCAATCAGTCTCAACTCATCAGCATAATCCCACAACTTAGCAAATCCATCTGCAAAGTTTCCTGCCAACTTATCCTTCACCATTTTCTTGGCCCTTTTACACCTTATCATATTAACATTCACATGTATTTCTGAAGCTAGCCTTCTTTGTATCTCCCTTAGCTTTATTTTTGGGTGGTCCCTAATGGTAGCTTCAAAATGCTCTAGAATTACTTTTACATTAACCATTTTGTTTCTAAAACTAACACAATAGTTGTGCTCATCATTAAAATTTTTCACTTGCATGCACTTGGACAGGTTATTGTAAGTTGCAAATATTCCCTATTTACATTTTTAGATGCAATGCATTTAATTCTAACCCTAATTGGTTTATTCTTGATTATTTTAAGTTCTCTTCTACAACACATTGAGTACTTACGAATTATAGATTTGAATTTATCACCATCATTAAACAGCATCCCAATACAGAAGAGTGGACTTGCTGAGTTTGGATTGTTAGTGGGGAACCTACTTCTTCTTCTACAAGCATCAGCGTTGTCATCATCATCTGACCCAAGTATGCTCCAATGGTCATCACTATCAAAATATTCAGTCTCATCTCCCTCATCTTCCCTGCCAACTCTGTCATTTAGTTATTCACTCTCAACTTATTCAGTGACCTCAGCCTCAAACTGCTCTCCAAAGCTTTCACTTTCAATCTCATCAACTATTGTTCCCTTATCTTTCCCAATGGTTTTCCCCTCCATTTCCCTCAACTTTTGTCTAGCTTCTTGAAGCTCCTCATCACTATCACCATCTGAAAAGTACATCACCTTTATCACATAAATATTCGCATCCTCTAAATCACTATCACTTTCATCCTCAACCCCCTCCTCATCAAATTCTTCAACACTACTATTTAAACCTCTATCGCCCTATTTTAACCCTTCAACAGATGCATCTAAACCATCTAGCGTAACTTGCAGCATCACTTTTGCCCCCTTTACTGCTAGCAACCTCAACACCCTCCCCATTTAAACTTTCAACACCCTCACCACTTTTACCACCCTCAACCTCACCAACTTAACTGCCAACATACTCAACACCCTACCTATTTAAACCTTCAACACTCTCACCATCTTCACCACCCTCAACCTCACCACCTGTAACACTCCAAACCCGGCCAATACACTACGGCCGAATTTAGCATGTTACAGAGTGAAACCTTTTTGAAGAAAACGAGTTACCGGTTCAATTTCAGTAAAAACCCTATTTGTTATTTCTTGTGTACAGAGAAATCTTATGCATGTAAAGTTGAAATCAATAAGTTGTCTTTGAAATCCCGATCATCTTTTAAAACCCTCTTGTTGATCAATACTTTGGAAAATGTTTATGTCTATTAAAAACCCGAGTGAATTTTACTTAGTTAATTTGGAAACCGTTTGTATTCGAGCTTTGAAAACTTAAATTTGGAAATCATTAAAGTTGACTTGTTATTCGTTGAATTGTATTACCCGATGGTAAAGTGTTGAAAGCCATGGCGTATTATAGTTTAGAAAACTTTGAGTTCAGGTTATTAAACAATTCAACTACTTTACTTAATCATATTTGAAATCGAATCCAAAGCAGATAAAAATAATCCAAAAACATAATTTAAAGGCCTTATTACAAACCCAAATAAAAACTGAAATTTAAATAAATTAAAGTACCCAAAAGATGTTCAATGAAACCGAAAAGCAAATATCGCATGGCCACCACGAGTCTACCCGACTCCTCACCCGCGATCTATGAATCACCTGAAAAGATAAGGGAGAAGGTGAGTCACCAAGACTCGATGCATAATCCCCCTCTCGATTTTTGCAACATGCTTACACAAATCACAATCAAGCAAATATAGCATGCACCCCAAACCTAGCCATCCAAAACTCTGTTTTCTACCCCGTGTGGTACCAAACCACTGGTGGTGCCAAACCACTGGTGACCCAAAGTCACTGATATCAATAATAATGTGGTGCCAAACCACTGGTGACCCAAAGTCACGAATAATCCAATTGTGGGTCCAACCCACGTTGTGATACCAAATCACTGGCGACAATCCCGTTATATCAAATATGAGGCCAACCCACTGTGGTGCTAAGCCACTGGGACGAGTTGTTATGAGGTGCCAAACCTCTGGTGACCCAAAGTCACAAAATAAACTGTGGTACCAAACCACTGGTGGTGCCAAACCACTGGTGACACAAAGTCATAGATATCAACTTCCCCCTCCTCTCATATCACCCATAATAATGCAATACATGTATAAATCATGCCAACATGCTTAAATATTAAACATATATCAAATATATCATAGATCATAGCATCAAACATCATATGGCATAATCTCATCAAAATGGACTTACCCGAAATCCATGCTCATACCCATTAAGGTATACACAACTTTCAGCTTTTAACATATTTAAGTTATGAGCATATTTACTACGATTAAGAAGTGTGTAAGTTACACACCTGGCTACTAACATGGTTACCGAAACCCGAAGTTCCTGATCTAACGCATTAGATCCCCTTTTCCTACATTCGGCCAACACATAGTTTATTAGCAAAAGCCATTCGGCTATACTAGCAAATCCCGAAGGGTTAACGCATGGAACCACAATCCTTACCTTAGTGCCAATTGGTTTCAAGCCTAAATCCCAACACTACGTGATGATCCCCCCTTGCAACCGGCCACACACTACCACATAAAAACAATTAGCCTTCGGCTTTTCAATAGGATGGTAGAAAGATTAGATCGACTTGAATCCTTACCATAGATTTAATGAAATCGATTGACAGAGAAATAATAATCCCGACCCACTGCTTTAAAATCCCGAAGATCCTAAAGGAGACCAATCGCATGGTTGATTAAAAGCCAAGACAAATGCTGAAATTCGGCTTTTGTCTACACATGTCGACAGAGAAAAAGAGAAAGTGAGAATGAAGTTTCGGCCAAGATTACTTACCCTCTTCAAAACGGATTAAAGGAGAACCAAGGGAGATCCCTGCTTGATTGATATTCGTCCAACAATGAGAAGGGGGGAGTTTGAGAGCTTTCTGCAATAATGGAGGGCCAACAAAGGAGATTCGGCTATGGCTTAAGAAAAAGCAATTGAGATTCGGCCTAAGATGAAAAAGAAGAATGGGAGAAAGATGAATGGTATTCGGTTTTGATTTAAAGAAAAGGGATTAAGAGAGTTTCGGGAAAAAGGGAGGAAAAAGAAGAAGATGTGGTGTTGAGCAATTATGAGAGAAAGGAAAAGAGAGATGGGAGAGAAGAAGATTCGGCCAAGCACATGAGAAGAAGGAAAGAAATAAACTAAGGAAGTTTAGATGGACATTCGGCTAGGTGCTTTCAAGAGAATTCGACAGGTGCCACTTGAGGTTTCGGGTTTGCTTCAACAAAATGCACTAGGGAGAAATCAGCAAGTGCAAAAAGGGTTTCGGTTTGCCTCTCAACCAAATGCATCAAGGCTTTGCTAGCCGAAAATAACCCCCTAAGCTAACTATGGAATTTCGGCATCCCCCCTTACTCAACTTCCCAAACGAACACTCTTCTTCAAACAAGAGTTCAAAATTCGGCAACTACCTCAAGCTCCTCCTGGCCCCTAATTCGAATGAGTTTGAATTATTCGAACTCCTAAATTCTCTCCTTGCCACCAATTCAAATTAATTTGACTTAATCCACAATTATCTGACAGAGTTTGAGCTGGCCACAACTCCTCCCTCCCTGGTGTCAAAAAGGTAAGCAGAAAATGAGATTTCTGCTGCTCGAACCTGAGCTCCCCCTTCCCTGCATGTGGCGTCATTCTCAAGGCCCTAAGTGGCGCCTCCTTGCCACTTTACCAAGCCCATTTCTTGTGCTTAAATTCCCCACGAAATATACTTAACCCCTAGCTCCTTCAGCTCCCCTTAACTAAAGCTTGAAAACAAAATTTTTCCTATAGTTCGGGCCTACTCTTTTCTTATCACTAGCCTCTAGAACACCTTAATTAATAACACCATTAATCAATATACATGCAAAGAAGTTCAAACAAAATAGCCCCTATTTAAGGATGTTACAGTTCTACCCCCTTAAAAATAATTTCGGCCTCGAAATTACCTGGTCAAAAGAGTTGAGGGTATTGCTGTCTCATCACATCCTCTGGCTCCCACGTAGCTTCTTCCACGCCATGGTTCTGCCATAATACCTTTACTAATGGAACTGACTTCTTGCGCAAAACTCTCATATCTCGATCTAGAATCTGCACAGTTTCCTCTTCCATGGTCAAATCTGAACTCACCTCAATTTCCTCCACCGGTACCACATGTGATAAATCTGAACGATAGTGCCTAAGCATAGAGACGTGGAACACATCATGTATCTGACTCAACTCTGCTAGCAACTCGAGCTGATAAGCTACTGGTCCCACTCGTCTCACCACCTTATATGGGCCAATAAACCTTGGACTTATCTTGCCTTTCCTTCCAAATCTCAGCACTTTCTTCCACGGTGAGAACTTCAAGAAAACCCTATCCCCCACTGCGAACTCTATATCTCTCCGCTTAAGATCGGCATATGACTTCTCCCTATCTGAAGCTTCCTTCAAACGAGCCTGAATCAACTTGACTTTATCTTCGGTCTCAGTAACTAACTCTGGTCCCAACATCTGACGCTCCCCCAATTCTGTCCAGCATGTAGGTGTACGACACTTCCTACCATACAACGCCTCATATGGTGCCATCTTAATGCTTGCCTGGTAACTATTGTTGTACTCAAATTCAGCTAACGGTAGAAATTCTTCCCAGCTGCCTCTGAAATCCAAAACACAGTCCCTCAGCATATCTTCCAGGATTTGTATAACCCTCTCTGACTGTCCGTCTGTCTGCAGATGAAATGCCGTACTAAAATTTAACCGTGTGCCCAACGCCTGATGCAACGCTTTCCAAAACCACGACGTGAACCTGGGATCCCTATCTGAGATAATTGACACTAAAACACCGTGCAACCTCACTATCTCTACCACATATAGCTTAGCTAACCTCTGAAGCGAGTAATCAACCCTTACCGGTATAAAATGAGCTGACTTAGTCAAACGGTCCACAATCACCCAGACTGAATCCTTCTTACTAGGCGTAAGGGGTAGCCCACTGACAAAGTCCATAGTGATCCTTTCCCACTTCCACTGTGGAATCTTCACCAATACCGGAAAAAAACCCGACAGAATCGATGTTCGACCTTAACTTGCGACACGCCGACATTTGCCCACAAACTCAGTCACCTCTCGTTTTAGTCCTGGCCACAAGAACTGTCCTCGCAAATCCCTGTACATCTTGCTACCTCCAAGATGCATAGCATATGGGCTTCTATGTGCGTCCTGAAGAATCCTCTGCCTTAACTCGACATCCTTCGGCATACAAGCTTTCCCTTGAAAATGCAGTACTCCATCACTAGACAAGCTGTAACCTTCCAACCCACCATTCTGAACTTGCAACCTTCGAGCATTTAAACCCTCATCCTCCAACTGTTTCACCTTAATCTGCTCTACCCAAGTCGGCTTTACCTGCAATTCTGCCAAAAGACTCCCGTCGCCATACAAGCTAAGATGAGCAAACATTGCTCTCAGGTCCGATACTACCTTATGGCTCAACGCATCTGCAACCACGTTAGCCTTGCCAGGATGATACTCAATTGAACAGTCGTAGTCCTTCAACAGCTCAATCCATCTGCGCTATCTCAAGTTCAAATCCTTCTGAGTCAAAAGGTACTTCAAACTCTGGTGATCCATGTAGATTATCGACCTCTCACCGTACAAGTAATGCCTCTAAATCTTCAAGGCAAAACCCACTGTAGCCAATTCCAGGTCATGTGTCAGATAGTTAACCTCATGCGGTCTCAGCTGTCGAGATGCATACGCCACTACCTTCCCTTCCTGCATCAGCACACATCCCAAACCAGTATGCGATAAATCACAATATACCGTGAATTCCTTTCCTGCCTCAGGCTGAATCAAAACCGGAGCTTAAGTCAGAATCTTTATCAAGTTGTCGAAACTTTCTTGCTGTTTCTCAAACTACACAAATGGAACTCCTTTCCTCAGTAGTTAGGTCATCGGCGCTGCGATCAAAGAAAATCCCTCAACAAATCTGCGGTAATACCCTGCCAGACCCAGAAAACTCCAAACTTCTGCCACTGACTTAGGCGGTTTCCAGTCCAAAACTGCCTCAATCTTGCGAGGATCCACCCTAATCCCCTCAGCTGACACCACGTGGCCCAAGAAAGTCACCTCCCTAAGCTAGAACTCGCACTTACTAAATTTGCCAAATAACTGCTTTTCCCTCAGAATCTACAAAACTACCCGCAAATGCGCATCATGTTCCTTCTCAGATCTTGAGTACACCAATATGTCGTCTATAAACACCACGACAAACTTGTCCAAATACTGTTGTAACACCCGGTTCATCATGTTCATGAATACTGCCGGCGCGTTAGTCAACCCAAACGGCATTACCAGAAACTCGTAGTGCCCATACCAAGTGCGAAACATCGTCTTGTGGATATCAGCCTCTTTCACCTTTAGCTGATGATACCCAGACCTTAAGTCGATTTTTGAGAAAACCGATGCACCCTTAAGCTGATCAAACAAGTCATCTATCCTGGGCAATGGATACTTGTTTTTGATCGTTAGCTTATTCAACTGGCGGTAGTCTATACACATCTGCATTGTACCATCCTTCTTCTAGACAAAAAATACTGGCGCTCCCCAAGGCGAAACACTTGGCCGGATGAAACCCCGGTCCAACAACTCCTGAATCTGAGCCTTTAATTCCACTAATTCCTTCGGCGCCATCCTATATGGGGCAATAGACACTGGCGCATTCCCGGGTAACAGATCTATACCAAATTTCACTTCCCGAACTGGAGGCAGACCCGGAAGTTCTTATGGAAATACGTCGACAAATTCCTTCACCGTTCAGACATTCTCCACAGCTAACTTCTTGGCCTCCAAGGCACAGATATGAACCATAAACGCTTCACAACCCTTCCTGACCATCTCCTCAGCTTTCAAAGCAGACACCATATTAGATAAATAATCCCTTCTATTACCTATCATCGCCACTTCTTCACCTTCATCTGTTTTCAAAACCATGCGCTTAGTCGCGCAATCCAAACTTGCCTGGTACTTTACCAACCAGTCCATCCCAAGAATCAGACCGAACTCCCCAAACGGCAGTCCCATCAGATCAGCTACAAATACTACCCCTTGGAGTTCTAGGGGCACATCCCTATACAGCTTATTTACCTCTACAGAGTGACCTAAAGGGCTAATTACTGTCATCTCCCTAGAAGTAATCTCAGAGTCTAAGTTCATGGTCTCTACTATGCTACTAGCAACATACGAATGCGTCGAACCCACATCAATCAAAGCAGTATATAGAAATCTAAAAATTAAGAACGTACCGGTTATGACGTCCGGTGTGTCGCCCTCCTCTCGACGCCTCGCTGCATATACCAATCCTGGCTGTCTTGCCTCAGTGTTGCCTGCACCTCTACCCGGTGCTCCGCGGCACCGACCAGAACCATTACCTCCTCTACTAGTACCACGACCCCTCTGCGGTTGTGGTCCCTCATTTCTAAACTGAGCACGGCCCTGACCTTCAGACTGTATCCTGGCTAACTTCCATGGACAATCCCTCACAGATGATCCAGCGAGCCACATTCAAAACATCCCTTTCCACCAGTCCAACATTCTCTCCAATGAGATTTCCCACACCGATTACATTGTGTTGTTCCCTGATTAGCAGTAACAGGCCTCCCAGATTGATTCGGCCCACTAGACCTAGCCCTTTTCTGAGAATTACCAACCGATCCAGTTGATCCAAAATCCCTCTTGTGTCTATTCCTGTCATGATTCTGCCTCACAGATTCCTTTATCCCTTCGGCTATCTTAGCCTTTTCTACTAACACAGCAAATCTCGCTCCTGCTGTGGAGCAATCAGCAATCTCAGCTCATTCCTCAGTCCGTCCTCAAACTTGACACATCGCTCATGCTCCGTAGCCACAATACCCCGAGCATACCAGCTCAATCTTAAGAATTCTGCCTCGTACTCCGATACGGACTTACTCCCCTGAACCAGTCTCAGAAACGCCTTTCGCTACGCATCAATGTAACTAGATCCAATATACTTCTTCTGATAAGCTTCCATAAAATAATCCGAAGTAAGATCATCCGCTGTAGCACTATCCCGAACCGTGAGCCACCACTAGTATCACTCATCCCAGAGAAGCGACATATCCTTTTTAGTTTCTCCTCAGCGGTCAAATCCAAATCGTCCATGATTCGCTCCGTGGCCTCCAACCAATACTCAGCCATATTGGGAGCCACACCAGACACACCTCGGTATACCTCGGCTCCATTGACTTGGAGTCGCTCAGACACAGATTTTCAAACTCTTACACCTCCACCTGCTCCGGCCACCCTCTCAAGAACTCGCAGCATCACCTGCAACACTGCATCATCCCCCGTCTGATCCTGAAACTCAACACCTGCAGCTGCTGGTGGTGGTGGCATCTCATTCTCCGACCCCTGGCCAGACCTCACTGGTTCAGACATAGTCATCCTACCCCGCCCGCGTCCACGTGTATTACGACCACGACCTCGAGTGCTCATGTCTAATATCTCGACTTATCTAATTTAAAAGTTTTATGCGTCAGACTTTATTCCGCTATTATTAAGACACAGTCTTATGAACAGTTCTTATTACAGAGGTTTGTTTTCGCGAGATCATAGAATCCTATAGGCTTTAGTCTCTAGGGCAATCCATTAATGCTATACATCCATATCATATATCTTTATAATCATAATCATATGCAAATACCTGTTAGGGGTACTTACCTGGGCGGATTGGTGCCGGGGACTCGGTGCCATGCTTCTCACACCATGTATTTTCAAACAAAAACATTTTAAACCACACTATAAAACATTTTGGGCCTCGGGCCCACAGCCTAGCTTTTGAAACTAGGCTCTGATACCATAATTGTAACACCCCAAACCCGGTCAACATACCACGACCGAATTCAGCATGTTACAGAGTGAAACCTTTTTGAAGAAAACGAGTTATCGGTTCAATTTTAGTAAAAACCCTATTTGTTATTTCTTGTGTTCTTAGAAATCTTATGCATGTAAAGTTGAAATCAATAAGTTGTCTTTGAAATCCCGATCATCTTTTAAAACCCTCTTGTTGATCAATACTTTGGAAAATGTTTATGTCTATTAAAAACCCGAGTGAATTTTACTTAGTTAATTTGGAAACGGTTTGTATTCGAGCTTTGAAAACTTAGATTTGGAAATCATTAAAGTTGACTTGTTATCCATTGAATTGTATTACCCGATGGTAAAGTGTTGAAAGCCATGGCGTATTATAATTAAGAAAACTTTGAGTTCAGGTTATTAAACAATTCAAGTACTTTACTTAACCATATTTGAAATTGAATCCAAAGCAGATAAAAATAATCCAAAAACATAACATAAAGGCCTTATTACAAGCCCAAATAAAAACCGAAATTTAAATAAATTAAAGTACCCAAAAGATGTTCAATGAAACCCGAGAGCAAATATCGCATGGCCACCACGAGTCTACCCGGCTCCTCGCCCGCGATCTATGAATCACCTAAAAAGATAAGCGAGAAGGTGAGTCACCAAGACTCAGTGCATAATCCCCCTCCCGATTTTTGCAACATGTTTACACAAATCACAATCAAGCAAAATTAGCATGCACCCCAAACCTAGCCATCCACAACTCCGTTTTCTACCCCGTGTGGTACTAAACCACTGGTGGTGCCAAACCACTGGTGACCCAAAGTCACTGATATCAATAATAATGTGGTGCCAAACCACTGGTGATGCAAAGTCACGAATAATCCAATTGTGGGGCCAACCCACATTGTGATACCAAATCACTGGCGACAATCCCGTTATATCAAATGTGGGGCTAACCCACTGTGGTGCTAAGCCACTGGGACGAGTTGTTATGAGGTGCCAAACCTCTGGTGACCCAAAGTCACAAAATAAACTGTGGTACCAAACCACTGGTGGTGCCAAACCACTGGTGACACAAAGTCAGAGATATCAACTTCCCCCTCCTCTCATATCACCCATAATAATGCAATGCATGTATAAATCATGCCAACATGCTTAAATATTAAACATATATCAAATATATCATAGATCATAGCATCAAACATCATATGGCATAATCTCATCAAAATGGACTTACCCGAAATCCATGCTCATACCCATTAAGGTATCATATCGAGATCTACACAACTTTTGGCTTTTAACATATTTAAGTTATGAGCATATTTACTACAATTAAGAAGTGTGTAAGTTACACACCTGGCTACTAACACGGTTACTGAAACCCGAAGTTCCCGATCTAACACACTAGATCCCCTTTTCCTACATTCGGCCAACACATAGTTTATTAGCAAAAGCCATTCGGCTATACTAGCAAATTCCGAAGGGTTAACGCATGGAACCACAATCCTTACCTTAGTGCCGATTGGTTTCAAGCCCAAATCCTGAAACTACGTGATGATCCCCCTTGCAACCGGCCACACACTACCACATAAAAACAATTAGCCTTCGGCTTTTCAATAGGATGATAGAAAGATTAGATCGACTTGAATCCTTACCACAGATTTAACGAAATCGATTGAAAGAGAAATAATAATCCCGATCCACTGCTTCAAAATCCCGAAGATCCTAAAAGAGACCAATCGCATGGTTGATTAAAAGCCAAGACAAATGCCGAAATTCGGCTTTTGTCTACACATGTCAACAGAGAAAAGGAGAAAGTGAGAATAAATTTTTGGCCAATATTACTTACCCTCTTCAAAACGGATTAAAGGAGAACCAAGGGAGATCCCTGCTTGATTGATATTCGACAAACAATGAGAAGGGGAGAATTTGAGAGATTTCGGCAATAATGGAGGGCCTGCAAAGGAGATTCGGCTATGGCTTAAGAAAAAGCAATTGAGATTCGGCCTAAGATGAAAAAGAAGAATGGGAGAAAGATGAATGGTATTCAGTTTTGATTTAAAGAAAAGGGATTAAGAGAGTTTCGGCAAAAAGGGATGAAAAAGAAGAAATGTGGTGTTGAACAATTATGAGAGAAAGGAAAAGAGAGATGGAAGAGAAGAAGATTCGGCCAAGCACATGAGAAGAAGAAAAGATATAAACTAAGGAAGTTTAGATGGACAGTCGGCTAGGTGCTTTCAAGAGAATTCGACAGGTGCCACTTGAGGTTTCGGGTTTGCTTCAACAAAATGCACTAGAGAGAAATCGGCAAGTGGAAAAAGGGTTTCGGTTTGCCTCTCAACCGAATGCATCAAGGCTTTGCTAGCCGAAAATGACCCCCCTAAGCTAACTATGGAATTTCGGCATCCCCCCCTTACTCAGCTTCCCAACCGAACACTCTTCTTCAAACAAGAGTTCAAAATTCGGCAACTACCTCAAGCTCCTCCTGGCCACTAATTCGAATGAGTTTGAATTATTCAAACTCCTAAATTCTCTCCTTGCCACCAATTCAAATTAATTTGACTTAATCCACAATTATCTGACAGAGTTTGAGCTGGCCACAACTCCTCCCTCCTTGGCGTCAAAAGGGTAAGCAGAAAATGAGATTTCTGCTGCTCGAACCTGAGCTCCCCCTTCCCTACATGTGGCGTCATTCTCAAGGCCTTAAGTGGTGCCTCCTTGCCACTTTACCAAGCCCATTTCTTGTGCTTAAATTCCCCACGAAATATACTTAACCCCTAGCTCCTTCAGCTCCCCTTAACTAAGGCTTGAAAACAAAATTTTTCCTATAGTTCGGGCCTACTCTTGACTTATCACTAGCCTCTAGAACACCTTAATTAATAACCACATTAATCAATATACATGCAAAGAAGTTTAAACACAATAGCCCCTATTTAAGGATGTTACACCACCTTTATTGCCAGTAACCTCAACACCCTTCTCATTTAAGCCCTCATCACCTTTACTGCCAACAACCTCAACACCCTCTCCATTTAAACCCTCAACACCCTCACCACATTTATTACCACCACAAAAACCTTCAATAGTAACTACAACTAACAGTAAATCATCATCGGCAAAAATAGCAGTGCCAATCTCATGCTATATATACAAGTCTATCTCCTTATGCTTAACACAGTAGTTCATCATGTCAATATTGGTACTATCATTCCACACAACCCTAAGGTTATCCTGCAAAGTCCTTCTGTCAGGTACATGGAAATAAATTAGTTGCACTGTATTAAACCTTAGCCAATTTTTAACTATTTTACACAACTCAAAATATGATATCATTTTTGGATCCTCTTTAAGCCTCACCAGCTCACCACCTAAATACCTAGCATGGGGATCACGTGCAAATTTACCCTAACATACAAGTTTTTGTAGTATTCCTCCTCTATAAACACCTGAAGTTTAAATAATTAAAAAACATATTACAAAAGTTAGAAAACAATAAGATTCCATACTAACAGACAAACAATGTGCAGCCAAAAAAGGTATAAACAAACTAAATATTAATATAAACAATACAAAATGCATATAAAGATAAATGATTTAATAATTATAGAATCAAATCTGATAAAGTTTATATATGTAATAACATAACAACAACAAAAGATGGAGGGACCACTTTAATAAGTTCACCTACTAAGCTATACCTAGAACAAATACCCCCACCAACCAACATTATAAACCCCACATAAAAATTATGCACTGAACCAAAAAGTATAACTAAACATGCAGATTTGTCAGATGTTAGGGGTCGACCACGATCACTATCATAACGAAATCGAAATCCCTTAACCAATAAACCCAAAAATCAAAAAGTCCTCTTATTTTCAGTCTCCAAATCAAAACCCTAAACAAAAAACTAAAATACATAAAATTCCTCTTCTAATTAATAGCCAAATCGATAGCCTAAATCAATTTCTCAAAATTCGAAAATAATAAACAAAAATCCTGAAACTCAAAAACCCTAAACAAAAATCCCCTGTAACACCCCAAAACAAGGCCTAGAAGTTTAGACTGAATCTCGGAGGTTACATTGATCACCGAAGTGATCGTACAAAAAAATTTAGTTTCACCAGCTAGAAAACAAACGGTAATTAAGTTACATTAAGTTACGTAAAACTCTCAATTGTAAAATCCTGATATTACAAAAAAATTAATCCAAAAGACGCTTACGTCTGTATAACACTACATTTTTTACCACAGTATTCAAAATAAAACTTACAATTCAAATTGTTTATTTAAAAACGTGAAATTTTGAAAATACTTTTAAAGTCGATTCTAAAATGTGGCTGTCCCGAGACCTCCGGCATGCCGAGTCCAGCATCAGAATGCGAAAATGTACCTGCAAAGGGAAACACTAAGGGGTGAGCTACATGATCTCAATGTGAGTTCGACACGTGACTAATAAAAGAATTACAGAACTTAAGTCAATATCAAAACATACTAACCGATATACACAGAATCAGGAAGTAAACTTGGAAAACTTGTAACTAACGTCCCAATAGAACGTAACAACTCAAGCACACCAAGCCACACACAGACATCCAGTCACAAGTGTTATTTAATCAGACAGAATACAGTCAAATATTCTTACACCTAGAACACTCAAACAAATGCGTACGAATCTAGTCAAGAAATAAAAACCCACCCATCTAGCCAAAACACCTCTCTATCCCCCGATCACACCCCAAAATAGTTGTATAAGCTCATCCAACCAAACACGCCACATAAGACCTTGAAAGGCCCATCCAACCCTACACACCATGTATGTGGACTAAGCCACTTAGAATTAATACGTAGCAAGGCTGGCGTATATGCAGTACAGTGCAATTTGGTAATCTGCTGATACCACTAAATCTAACACCCCTAACCAGTATCTGTCGTTGGAATAGAGTTACGGGGCATTACTGGAACTTTCAGAACATTTACAGGCATGTCATGTCAATCACTATTCACTAACCGAGATTATTCGTAACGTCCCTTAAATGGACCCTCGAGGCCCAAAACGAGCATTAGAATCAAGTCGGGACTTAATCAGAAATTCTAAGAACTTATCGTGATATTTTAAAAAAATTTCAAGGTTCAGGGCTCACACGCCAGTGTGCTCTAAGGGACACGCCCATGTGACCCTTAGACACGTTCGTCCTCAGGCCGTGTCTGATTTAGGTTGTTCTCTGACTTGCGCCACATGGCCATGCCACACGCATGTGTGCTAGGCCGTGTGGTTAATTAATTTAATTCGAATTAGGTGCAGGTTTCACACAGCCAAGACACAAACCCGTGTTCAAGGTTGTGTCTCCCACACAGCAGATACGCACGCCCGTATCTTTGCCCGTGTGCTCAATTCTGAGCATTCTATTTTCTAGAATTTAAGGTGTAGGGGACACACGGCCTAGCTACACGCACATGGGGTAGGTCATGTGTCACATACGATCTAGACACTCACCCGTGTGTCTACCCGTGTGGACAAAATAAAGCCATTTCCTAGCCTCACTTGTCACCCAAATTTACCATTTTCCTGCACCAAAACATACCAAGTACAATCCAACCATTCTAAGCATTCAAATAAGCAAATTTCATCATTCAACATGGCCTATCATTACATGCATACATGTTTACTATCCTACCTTGATTCAATTCATGTGTTAAACATGATTTGATCAACTACTTAACATATACATATGGTTACCATAGCATAACATTACAAGTATTTCAAAACAACCATTACTAGCCATTCCAATGGCTAGATTTCAAGCATCATTTACATTTACATGCCAATATGGTCAACATACCCTATACATGCCATTACAACCATAATCGATTTACCATATTGTACCGTCATGGGCCGATGGATAGTGTGAGTGATCTCTGCCAAGCTTCCAATCCAACGAGCTTTCAATTTACTCTAAAACAAGGGAAAATAAAATAGGTAAGCATAAAATGCTTAGTAAGTTCGTTTAACATGGTACTTAACCTACCATACATCCTATTTGAGGTAACTAAGTAAGGCATATTCAACCACTTTAATCTCAGGCCCTACACACATCCTCATTTCCCTTGTTAGTCATATAGTCCATAATAACATCAAGACATGTATGGGCTCAACAACAATCAAGTTCCCATGCACATATGCTTTCCACAACATGTATTCATTTAACATGTATAGACATCTCTTATTAATACAAGTATAGCTTCATAGTAATTCTTTTCGAGTTCAGATCATTTCATGGTAGGACTTTACTCATTTATTGGAGTATTAAGGTTGCACAAGTAGTAGTACATTCAAGGTGTACGGGTCTATGATCAAGGATGAACATTCTCATCAAGTAATTTCCATATACAAATATCATCTTCTTGTATTTCATGTAATATTCTTTTCATGTCATATTTCCATATCATATATATCATTCCATGTCAATTTGTTTTCAATTAAACTTTGCTCTTGTCAGAACTTTACCCGTTGAATTTATTTGAAATATCGATCGATACACAGGTAGTACACTCGAGGTGTACAGTTCCATATTCCGTCAATTCATATTCAGTAGTACCTTTTAAGTACTCTCTCGAGCGACGTATCATACAGCAAATTACCAGTCCAGGCTAAATTCTAGCTGTAACATATACTCTAAGGGCTTTGTCGGATTACCAGTCCATGCTAAATCCTTTATATGACAAAGAATTCCCTATAGAGTCTAATCTGGATTACCCGTTTGGGCTAAATCCAATTCATAATATATGCTCGAGAGGACTCACATCAGGATTACCCGTCCAGGCTAAATCCTTCCTGTAATAAACTCATTAGGATTGCTCGTTCGAGCCTAATCCATTCTGTAACAAATGCAAGACCTCATTCATTTTGGCAATTACATTTATCCATCAATATTCATTTATTCAAACGAGATTTAAACATTTTTCAAACATTATCGGGCATTTGATTATTTCATACCTCCATAACATTTATGTATTTCAAGTAAAACACACTCCACATTCATGTCAAGCAAACAAGTAACATTTTATTCATTTATCATTTTATCGGGCATTTTCATTTATCGGGATATATCGAGTAGGTGACCATTTCACATAATTATAACATTGATGAAATTCACAAAAAAACATTTAAATCAAGCATAAAAACATATATAATTTAGTTACACGAACTTACCTCAACAAAGGTTCGTGTACGTAAAATCTACTAATCCGACATTTTCCTCATTCCTCGTCCTAACTCTGAATTTAGTCTATCTGGATCTATACGAGTAAATTTAACATCAATTTATCATATTTTACGTTCATGTGGACTAAATTTTCATCGTAGGAAAAATTACTATTTTGCCTCTAACTTTTCCATAAATTTCATTTTCGTCCCTAGGCTCGGAAAATAAAATTTGTGCAAATTACTCCCTATTCCAAGCCTAGCCAAAGCCCCATTACAAATTTTACAGCATATGTATGCATAAAATTTCAGACTTTTTCCTTCAATTTCACAAGTTTACAAATCACTTTGTAAAAGTTGTTTATCTATCAATAATCTTTCATTTTCTACCATAAATTTCTAATTTTCAGCATGTACATACATGACCCATTTTTCATACCTTGATAACTTTTCAAATTAATCCCCCAAATAAAGAGATTAAGCTATCCCGATTCCAAAAATAACAAAATTACTAAAAACGGGACAAGGAAACTTACCCAATTTGGCCATGAAATTCTCTTCTCTTTCTCCTAGGGTTTCCATGTTTATTTTGGAGAAGAAGATGAGAAAATAATATTATATCTATTTTATCATCTTTTAATTAATTAAAATTTTCACTTTCCAATTTAGCCCCTAGCCTTTTTCTCATTTTCCATGGATGAATCATCCAAAAATATCTACATACTTTTTATTAAGGGTCTAATTACCATAAGTTTAGAATTCCATAGCTATTTAATTCTTATAGCTACTAGAATTCAACTATCGCATTTTATGCGATTTAGTCCTTCTCGTAATTAAGCACTAAATTGATAAAATTTTTGTATCAATATTTTTACATGAATTTTCTAACATAACACAGTCCATATAATAAAATAAAAATAAATTATATTTGCGGCTCAGATTTGTGGTCCCGAAACCACTATTCCAATTTCACTGAAATATGGGCTGTTACACAATCCCCAAAATTACTTTATGCAAGGGCATGTATGCTTACAACCTCACAAAAACATTGAACGCATCGATAGACAGTCAGATAGAAACAAATATGTACACACACCCGTGGGGATGAGGCACACGCTCTTGTATGCAAGGGACATAGTCATGTAGATAGGCCGAGTAACTATTTGTCCATTTGTGCTAAAATAAAGTACAGGGCAGACACAGCCATGTGAGGGTCACACATGCTCATGTGCCCACCAGACACGGTTGTGTGCCCAAAACAAATGCCCTTAAGGGATCCCTAAATCCCAAATTAGCCACATGGCCGTGTGGCCAAGCCGTGTGGCACTAAATCACTAAATACCAAACTCCCAAACACACACGCCCGTGTGCCCAAGGGACACGGCCGTGTGTAAATCAACAAAAAACCCCAAAATGACCACATGGTCTTGTGGTCAGACCGTATGGCACCAAATTTTTCCCTAAACCCCTAATTTCTATCTCGCACACCCACTGCAGACCACCCCCAGGCACATGCATGCACAATGTGCGTGGGTTCAAAACACACCGAAATTGGCTACCGGTCATGCCTTTGTTGTCGAAACACTCTCCAATCCTTGATTACTCAAAAATATATCAAAATCACACCCAATTCAAAGCTATTCCATGATAATCACCCCTTTCTAATGATCGATTCCACAAGCACACAATGATGTTCCATTTTCACATAAATAAATCACAATTCATTAACGAAAATTTAAAAGGTTTGAAACCCACAACTGATTCGTGATCAAAAATGTCCGAATGCCGACTTGATGATAAAGAAACAAAACTACCCAAAACCACAAAAATAATCGTTCTTTTTTACCAAAAAGAAAAAAAGAAAGAAAAACCAGAAAAAGAGAGAGAGGTGAATGTGGAAAAAAAAAGAAAAAGGAAAATTTAAAATAAATTAATAAATAAATAAAAATAAGACTAAATAATTATTTTTAAACTTAAAGCATATCTACTATTTAACAATATAAAAATATATCACCCAAAACGCACACACAAGGACTCGAACCCAGAACCCAGAGGTACACTTACACTCACTCAACCACTAGGCCAGCAGGCCCATTCCGACACTATAACACAAAAACTATTCCAAGTGTGCGACCTACTCACTGACCCTTACTAAGGAATCTCAAACTTCTAACCCCAAAAATCAGGGTGTTACAACTCACCCCTCCTTAAAGAAATTTCGTCCCCGAAATTTCCAACTAACAGAACAGTGAGCTAACACAAGCTATACCACCACGCTCCCGCTGTGCACTCTAGTCCCGAAGCGTTACCATGCTAAGCTTAAGCCCAAGACCTCATACATACACCTAGAACACTTAACCACTGAAGCAAAAACATTTTTATCCTATCACACACAATTACTATGCTTTAATCAAAACATCAAAATATTCACAACCATACCCGTCTCAATGACGTCGAGGACACTCTCAGACCCAATGTTCTGTGGACCCGCATCGGAAACATCCTTCCACCTTTTTCCAACAACTGCTCGGATGATGCTTCTTACAGTGCTCACAAAACGGAGAGCTCACACCACTATCGGTACCCTTCGCAAAACCTTTATTGCCACTCAAATGCGTTCTAACTCGCTTCACAGACCGAGGCTCTAACCTCGAAGGACTACAATCTCTCTCCTTCATACAATCCACGCACCTAGCTTGAAGCATTTCTCCTGTCCTCTCTACCCTAGCCTGTAACGCCCCGTTTTTCCTTAAATTTGACTTTTGTAATTTTGACATGTAAGAGTGTCTGCTTCAGTGGTTATGGGTTCTGGGTGTGTGTGGGAGGTCCCAAGTTCAAGTCTCAACTTGGGTAAATTTTGGTATTTTTATGAATTAAGCCTAAACTCTGACGAATAGGCTTATAAATTAAACTGTGTGAGTAATTAACAGAATAGGTCTGCTGGTCTGGTGGCTAGGTAGAGTGTTGTGAGTTTGAATCTCTGCTTAGGCAAGGGGAGATTATTTTTGCTGGAATTGGTGACGAAGAGTTTGAGTTGGTTTCAAAAGCTGAGTAGTGGGGAGTTGGATGGAGGAAAGTAAGGGAAGTTGGGATAGGGGGTTATCAAATTTTCTCTTTTGATTTCTTTTCTCTCTGTAATTTCGGTTTCCTTCCTCACTTTCCCAAAATTTTTGACGTTGTGTTCTTCTCCCCTTTCTGCCGATTTTCCTTCTCCTTCCTTTGATATTTCTTCTATTTTTTATTCTCCCTGTCACTTGCAATTTTCACAGTCAATCATTGCTCTTGCATTTGAGGCTTTTTTTCATCTGGTAAGTGATCTATTTTTGGCATTCTTCTTGTGCTTTGGGGACTAGCAATGTTAGTTTATGGTAGTAAGTGATGTATCTTGTGTTTAGGACAAGATCAAGGTGCTGGGGTTTCCTTGTCGACGCTTTAAAAGTGCAGATTAACGTTGCTCATCCTAAGATAAGATGTTAGTCAATTTAAGTGGGTTTTCCATCACTTTTGGTTCGATTTAATGTCGTTCTAAGTGTTTAATTATGGATTCGTGTTGTCAATTTTAGGTATTGGAGCGCTCGAAAGTGTTTTGCAACGAAAATAGTACCAGGTGTGTACCCGAAAACGCAGAAAACAAGGTTTCAGTAAAAGCCGAAAACCTTACTGTCGACGCCACATGAGCTTACAACCTAATGCTTACAGTACTAGGTGTGTACCCAATTTTTTCGGCTTTACCTGAATTTTGCACACCCCTAATGCTTACAACCTTACAGAAACAATGAACACATCGATAGACAGTCTGACAGAAATAGACATGTACACACAACCAGCTAACCGGGTTCAAAATCAAATATCTCACAATAGTCACAAATAACACATAAGCTGAAGCCCAAATTAGAGTCTTAACTTCCCTCACTAAAGCCTAGCCAAGGGTCAGAACACACAGACACATTTTCAGATCAAAAACATACACAGAATTAAAATAGGTTACTTAGGACCACACGGCTGTGTGCTATAGACGTGTGGAAAAACCTAGGTCATGTGAGGGGTGAACACGGTCGTGTGGGAAAAAGTATATGGCCGTTTGGATAAGGCACACGCTCGTGTGTGCTAGTGACATGGCAGTGTAGATAGGCCGTGTAACTCTCTGTCCATTTGTGCTAAAGTGAAATACAGGGCAGGCACGGCTTACACAGCCATTTTTCCAAAACACATGCCTGCGTGGGATCCCTAAATCCCCAAATTAGCCACACAACCGTATGGCCAGGCCTGTTGTAACAGCCCAATTTCAGTGAAATCAGAACAGTGGTCTCGGACCACAAATTCGAGCCGGAAGGAAAATTTATTTTTATATTTTTTGCATGATTTGCAATTAGATAGGAATGTCATATGAAAACTCTTACAAGAAAATTTTATCTATGAAGTGCTTAATTACGAAAAGGACCAAATTGTATAAAATGCAAAAGTTGGATTCTAGTAGCTAAAAGGATCAAATAGCTATGGAATTCTAAACTTGAGATCCTTATATGGTAATTAGACCATTAAAGAAAAGTTAGTAGATATTTTTGATGATTCATCCATGGAAAAATTAGAAAAGGCTAAGGACTAAATTGGAATGTAATAAAATTAAAAGATGGTAAATAATTAAAATAGAACTAAAAACATTTTATATCATCTTCTTCCCTAAATATTCCATGGAAACCCTAGGAAAGAGAAAACAAGCTTTCTTGGCCTAATTGGGTAAGTATTCAAGCCTCGTTTTTAGCAATTTTTATATTTTTGAAATCGGGATAATTGAATCTATCTATTTATGGGGTCCATTTCTAAAGTTATCAAAGTGTAGAAACTTTTCCATGGATGAATATGCTGAAAATTTGAAATTTAGGGTAGAAAATGAAAGATTGTTGATAGATAAACAACTTTTACAAAGTGAATTTTAATGAAAACATGTTTAGAGACTAAATTGTAAAGTTGTAAAATTGAAGAAAAATTTTGAATTTTATAGATTACATGTGCTCTAAATTTTATATTGAAATTTCGGTTAGGCTTGGAATAAGGGGTAAATTGCATGAATTTCATTCTCCAAGCCTAGGGACGAAATTGGAATTTATGGAAAGTTTAGGGGCAAAATTGGAATTTTCCTGTACAAACTATTATCGAGGTAAGTTCGTGTAACTTAATTGAGCATGTAAATATGTTGAATTGAATGTTATATTTGTATAGAATGTGATTTATATTTATGTGAATTATTTGGATGTTACAATATAAGAAATGAATACATGCTTGAAAATGTTTGAAAAAGGTTAAGTTTCGTTTGAATATTTGATTTCGATGGATAAATGTGATTTCCCTTATTGAATGAGGTCCTGCATTTGTTGCTAATGGGATTTAGCTCGGACAGGTAATACTATCAACCTCATTACATAAAGGATTTAGCCTGGAATGGTAATCTTGATATAAGCCCTCTTGAGCATATGTTATAGATAGGATTTAGCCCGGACGGGTAATCCAGATTAAGCTATTGTGAGCATAAGTTAGAAACAGGATTTAGCTTGGACATGAAACACCCCAAACCCGGCCCACGAGCCTTGACCAGATCTGGCATGCTCCTCACGTAAAACATTTCAAGAGCTTGTTTGTTAATTTGGAAAATTTGAACATTTTGAAGAGAAATCGGTTTATGTTGTGATTGAATTGAAAACGGTGTTGTTATTGAAGTTTATATTTAATTAAAACTTTATTATTGTATTTGAAAATTACAAGTTAAAAGAGGTTGCCGAATTTTAAACACAATTGAAATTATTTTAGGAAAAGTTATTTAACCTTTGGTTTAAAAATTTATCATATCATAATAGAAATTTAAAATGCAAGCATAAAACAGTTTAATAGTAATGGCCTTATTACAACAAAACAAAACCCGAAATAAATCCAAAACTTAAATATAAAAACTCAAATTAAAATAACTCTGAGCTGAGCATTGGCCACCACTAAGTCCCTGCCGACCCGGTCCATTACTGAGTGTCACCGCAAAATGTTAGCCCACGAGGGTGAGTCAAATGACTCGGTGTGTAGCAAACAACAACACAAAGTCCCAAACGATTTAGGCATATCAGATCATATATATATAACAAATATAGGTAATGATGCAATCCCGAACCCAAACCTAAATATCCATCCTCTACACATCACCCGTACCTGCCATCACACCGTGGGGATTACTAAATCGACCCTCTATCCGCTACACACCATCGAAGGCGCGCATTCATACCAATCGCACATCGCTTCTTATAAATTGTGGCATAGCCACCAGATAATGTGAAAGAGTTACCAGATAACAATATGTGACATAAGTCACCACATTCAGATTATGTGACATGAGTCACCAGATATTGTGGTAAAAACCACCAGATCACTTCCCCTTTTCAATATCACCCATATGCCCATGCATAATACAAAACATGCAGAAATCATGCCATATACCTTATTCCATATTCATAACAAATTCACATGTGTGTCATATTCAGTGTTCATAATGACATTATTGACATAGTAGTAGTAGTAGGTTAACATACCTGAATACTCTGTACCATTGAATGGTACCTTTAGCCATATTTTCATATTTCCATTAACACATACATAATATTAATACCATAGATCTATTAGGAATTAGTGTAGGGCTACACACCTGGTTACTAACGTGTTCACTGAATCCCAAAAGTCTACCAAAACCGATTACACTCCTTCCTTGATTGTCTAGATCCCGAAATTAACCCTTGCTCTTGGTGATGTCGAAATTCCTATAAACACACGTTAGATCTGATTCTATCACTTAATGAACCTAATAAATGGCCTTCGGCCTAAGATCACCCTTGCTTACCTTAGATCTCGAAATCCCAAAATATCTCCCCTTGAAGTCGACTACAATAGAAATCCCGAAACTTCCTTCAAAGTTTCGGCCAAAATGCATTAATGGGATTAGTTCCTAGATTTCGGCTAAAAGAAAAAGGAATGAAAATCGAATAACATTTGATCTTACCCCTAATGATGAAATCGACTACACCCTTCCCTGACACTACAGAGAGATTCGGCTATATAGGAATAAGGAGTGAAATCGACCGAGCCTTGGAAACGTGATTCAGGTTAGAAACTAATTAAAGAAGAGAGAAACCGCAAAGAAGGAAAATCCTGAAAACTTACCAAACTAGAGAGGTGTATACGGCTATGGTACACCTTCGGGAAAAAGAGATCTATTTTTGAAGATTCGGCTATGGAGAAAGATGATAGGCACAAGGAATATACGGCTTTCAGAGGGTTTTCGAGGAGAGGAGAAACACTAAGAAGTTTCGGCTAGAAAAGAAAACTTTGAGAAAAGAAAAGAAGGAAATTCGGCTAGAGAAAGAGATGAGAAAGAAAAAGAAAACAAAGGAAAAAGGTGGATACTCTGCTCATAATTTCGGCTACATACTCTCACTCACACAGAGTTGGAGTTTCGGCCAACTCTCCCCTTCCTGATAACTTTATCCATCAATTATCATATCCTTTATCCTTCCTCCCTAATTATCCTCATTTATCACTTAAAAATAAAAGAATTAAGCTCTTAAATTGTAGCCTAAGTGCCGTCCATCCCCTTACCCTAGGAGTGCCGAATCTTAACCCATTAACTTGGGCTCCTTGCGGCCATACAAGGCCCAAATCATCCTCCTAAGTGACGTCACCTTCATCCCCAATTTAGCATTAATAAATTTTGGGCCACAAGCCCAACTTGCTACTAATTTAATAATCCAACATTAATTACTACTAAAACTGTTTATCAGCTTCTTAACCCAGGTTTTAAAGTCCAAGCCTGAGCCCAATTCGCACCGTAAAGCCTTAGTCTACTAACTTAGCCATGCAACATACCAAATGCATAGACCCACAAAATCAGGATATTACAGGACAAGTAATCCTGTTATATGATATGTGGCTCGAGAGTGTGCTTTCTGATTAAGTGCCCTAATGGGTACTCCTGAATATGAATTGACGGGTGATTGAATTTTACACCTTGAGTGTACTATCTGAATATCCATTGGAATTTCAATGATTCAACGGATAAAATACTTGACATGATATGAGAATTATGAGATGAAATGAATAATGTCTTGAAAGAATATAGAATGATGAGCTCATTACTGCTTATTGATGTATATGTGAAATTTATGTAACTAACTTGCTATGTTTGTTTAGGTAAATTTGTCAAATTGATGAAAAGCATGTTATTGAATACTTAATGTTATTAAATGTTATTAAATGTGATTGGTAAGTTTTAGTTCCTGTTATACGAACTTACTAAGCATATAATGCTTACTAGGTTTTATTTTCTCTATTTATAGTGCTCGGAAGCTCGAGAAGGTTGGTGATCGATTGGAGCAACATCACACTATCCACTAGTTTGTTTTGGTATAATTAGTACACTTATTTTGGTATAATGGCATGTATAGGTTAACTTGGCCATTGTTGCCTTGAAAATGATGTTTGTAATCTAGCCATTGGAATAGCTAGTAATGGTTTATTTTGATATACTTATAAGGTCATACTATGATAGCTACATATATATTAAGTATGGTTGATTAAATTATGTTTAACATATAGACTAAACCAAGGTAGGATTCTAAATATGTGTGCATATAATGATATATCATGTTAAATGACAGAATTAGCTTGATTAAAATGCTTGGATTTGTTGGTTTATGAATGTAAGTTTTGGTGTAGGTTATTGGCAAAGTTTTGGGTAAGAAATGAAGTTAGAAATGGCTTTACTTTGTCCACACGGGTAGACACACAGGTGTGTGTCTTCACCGTGTGTGATACACGGCCTAGTACATAGGCGTGTGGTTAGGCCGTGTGTCCCTTGCACTTTAATTTGAGAAACAGAATACTCAGAATTGAGCACAAGGGCAGAAACACGGGCGTGTGCCTCAGCCGTGTGTGCTACACGAGCGTGTGTCTTGGCTGTGTGAGACCTGCACCTAATTTTGAAAATTTTAATTAACCACACGGCCTAGCACACGGGCGTGTGGCTAGCCATGTGGACAAGTCAGAGAGCTACATAGTTTCCAACACGGCCTGCAACACAGGCGTGTCCTAGGGTCACACGGGTGTGTCCATTGGACCACACGGGCATGTGTGCGCTACATCTAGGAAAATTTTTGAAATTTTACGAAAAATTCTCTAAGTTCCTAATTTAGTCCCCATTCAATCCTAATACTCATATTAGGCCTCGAGGGTCCATTTAAGGGAATATATGAAAAATCTTGGAATATGAATAGTAAATAACATGAATTATATGTAATTATTCTGAAAACTCTAGTAATATTTCCTAACCCAGTTCCAGTGACGGATACAGGTTAGGGGTGTTACACGTGTGGCACCAAATCACTAAATCCCTAATTCTCAAACACACACGCCCATGTGCCCAAAGGACACGGTCTTGTGAAAATCGGCAAAAACCCCAAATAGCCATATGGCAAGACCGTGTGGCACCAAATTTTGCCAGAAAACCCTAATTCCTATTTGCACACGGCCGTGTGGATCGCTCGTACGGGAGCACACGCCTATGTGGTCACAAAACCGCACACGTCTGTGCCTTTGTTGCCAAAACACTCTCCAATCCTTGATTACTCAAAAATATTTCAAAATCACACCCAATTCTAAGCTATTCCACAATAATCGCCCCTTTTGAATGACCGATTCCACAAGCACACAACGATTTTCCAAT
Source organism: Gossypium bickii (assembly GCA_025503065.1). Classification (NCBI taxonomy): domain Eukaryota; kingdom Viridiplantae; phylum Streptophyta; class Magnoliopsida; order Malvales; family Malvaceae; genus Gossypium; species Gossypium bickii. The sequence continues at coordinate 22,974,210 of CP106714.1, read as the reverse complement.
TTCACAAAGATAAATTACAATTCGTTAACGAAAATTTAAAAGGTTCGAAACTCACACCTGATTCGCGGTTAAAAACGTCCAAATGCCGACTCGTCGATAAAGAAATGAAACTTCCCAAAACCACAAACACAACCATTCTGTTTTACCAAAAAGAAGAAAAGAAAGAAAAACCAGAAAAAGAGAAAGATGTGAATGTGAAAAAAAAAATTTAAAATAAATTAATAAATAAATGAAAATAAGACTAAATAATTAATTTTAAACTTAAAGCATATCTACTATTTAACAATATAAAAATATATCACCCCAAAAGCATACACAAGAACTCGAACCCAGAACCCAGAGGTACACTTACACTCACTCAACCACCAGACTAGCAGGCCCATTCTGACACTATAATGCAAAAATTATTCCAAGTGCGCGACCTACTCACTGACCCTTATTAAGGAATCTCAAACTTCTAACCCCAAAAATTGAAGTGTTACATACCCAAAATCGAAAACCCCTAAACAAAAATCCCCAAAATCAAAACCCTTAACCAAAAATCCCCAAAATCAAAAACCATAAACCTAAATCCCCAAATTCGACAACCTAAAACCCTGAATCCCCAAACTCAAAAACCCTAAACATAAATCGAAATAACAAACAGAACATTTTCAAAGTGAAAAATTTTAAAAACATACCCCAAAATATCATCCAAAATCAAATGTGATTATGCAACAACGTTTAGGCAATCTTCTTTTGCACAATTATTTTACTTTCTCAAGTTAGGGTTCACTATCTATTCTTTCTCTCGTTTTTTAATAACTGATTCAAGAGTTCTTTTTTTTTTTTGTTTTTAGGATCGGGTTTCTCTTTTTTTTAGAATATCTTATTCAATTGTTTTTTTAATTATTTTTAATTTTAATTAGGTGTCAAATGCGTGTAGGTGTCAAATGTGTTAACACCTAGGTGGAATAAAAAAATTCCAAATCAACGTTGCTAGTCAACTAACGGCCACCTTAGCATGTTTGTTAAAAAGAAATCAATTTGATCAGAAAAAGGTTAGCTGTTAAAGTGCTCCAAAAAAATATAAAGGGCCAAAGTGACCAAACAGCCAAGCGTTAAGGGCTATTTTTGATATTATGCCTAATTAAAATTCTAATGAATTTGGCATGTGTGGTTAATAATAGATTAAATTGAAATGTCATGTGATTATTGGCTATTATGTAATAGTACAAGGTACAAATGTGAAAGTTGGTTTATTACAAGACATGTAAATGAAAGATGTGATCATGTACAGGGATTGATAATGACATATATATGATAATGATGCATATGTGAATTTAGTAAAAGGTTAGGATACGTTTAGCATGTCAATAGGGTTATATGTTTGTTTGGTCAGGGATTTTATATGTTATAATGAGGTCTAGCCTTTTTTTGTAGATTCTCAAGTTATATACAACATAGGTTAACTTGTGTAAGCAACTTAGTTACATGTGTATCTGAATTTGTTTTACTATAGTTTCATCGGGGAATATTGAATTAAATTGAAATGGAAAACTTGAAAGTCAATTGAAAATGAAATACTATATACTTATAGCTTGATATGTGACATGTGATTTCCTTAATGTTAATTATATTACTCATGATATGTAAACATGACTAACATATTTGGTTGGTAATGTTGTAAGTATAGTAATTCTATTTTAACTTACTAAGCATTCATAATGCTTACTCTAGTTATCTATTTTCCTTGTAGATCGTCATTTTGTAGAGCTTACCAAGTCGAGTCAGTGCGAAGCACACACACTATCAAAAGACAGTAAAATTATGTTTTCTGTGTCCAAATTTTGTGGCATGTATATAAGGGCACCTTAGTGTGCAAATGGTCATTTTGGGATAGTTGGTCATATGGAAATTGTGGCATGGTTAATCTTAAGTAATATGACTTCCTTATGATTTAGTAAATGTATGGCATTGGTCATGTTTCATACTAGTATGAGTGATGATATGAACTTATATGTTTTGGCATGTGAAAGATTACAAAATGAACTAAATAGAATAGTTAAGTTGATGTATGATTAGAAATGGTATAAATGATTGTCATACTTGAACATATGTTAAGTACATGATTATTTTGGTTCATTTCTAGATCATATGGATCCTTGATGTTCAAATTAAGTAGATATACATATGTTGATCTAAGATAATAAAAATTGAAATAGTTAGGTAAGTAAATGGTGTAATTGAATTTAAATGAATGACATGGATTATGTGTTATGTTAAATGGTTTAATTCAAATTGTTGCAAACTTGTTTTGGCTGTTTTATTAGGTAAATGAATGTATGTGATAATATGTTTTGGTTGGAAACATGTGAATAGGTACCTGTGTAACACCCCTTACCCGTAATCAACTCTGGAACCGGGTACGAGGCATTACCAAACTTAACGCACTTTAACATACAACTTTGGGCTATCAAATTTCATTCCAATATAAAATCTTTCATTCACATTCATAACATTCTTATTATGGGCCTACGAGGCCTTACACCTGCAAACGGAGGGCCTCGGAATCAAACCGGGATCTTTTGTATACTTAGAAAATTTTTGCCTTAACAGGGCCACACGCCTGTGTGAAATGGGACACACCCATGTGGGCAGGCCGTGTGGTCACACACGCCCATGTCCCTAGCTCGTGTGGAATTTATTTTCTCTTCGAACCTATAGGGGTTTTCACACGGCCGAACACACGCCCGTGTCCTTGGCCCATGTCCTCCACACTGCCTAGACACGCCCGTGTCATCACCCGTGTGTGAAAACCTGGGTATTCTGTTTCTGACGTCAGCAACCAAATAAGGGGCACACACCCGTGTGTCTAGCCCGTGGTCGACACTGACTTGCATCACTAACATATAGGGGACACACGACCTGGTCACACACCCATGGGACTGACCGTGCATCACACACGGCCTAAACACACGCCCATGTGCCTACCTATGTGGACAAGAACAAGGCTATTTTCCAAGTGGAAACACAAAAATTTACATATTTTTACATGCCTTTTTTAACTTAAAATCATGCTATTTTGGTTAAATTATTGTCGAAAAATAATTTAATATTATAAAATAATTAAATTGTGTTAAAAATATGAACATCATGAATTTTAATTAATTTTATAGTTAATTTTGAGTTATTTTGACTATTTTCGACAGATACGCACAAAGGGCGAAAATTGGCTCAGCAGACACTACTCGAAGAACAAAATCGAGAAGCAATTTGAAGTAACAAGGCGAAATAATTTCCAGTCTAAGATGGTCCAAATATGTGTATTAAATCATAAATTAATTAATTTTAATTTATTCCCAATGTAATTTGGGCTAAATAAATTAATCTTAATTAATTATGGAAAAATGGCCCAGTTGAACCAAACCAATTGAACCGAACCGATCAAAGAATTGGGCAGCCCAAACCGTCCATATGCTGACCCAAATCATCTTATTAGCTGATTAATTAATCTTGCAAAGAGGCCCTTGAAGACTTTTCAAAGTTTCATTCAACCCCCTCAACAATTAGTGGCTTTGTAGATTTGCCCCAAGCCATATTTAGCAAAGTTGAAGCCATCAAGTTTGCCACATAGGTGGCCGGCCAAGGAGTGGCTCTTTGGCTGCTATTTTTAGCAAATTTCAGCTACCACATTCAGCTATAAAAAGTCCCCCTTGGCTGATCATTCAAAGCATCCCTCATCCCTCATCCCTCATTCACATCTCATTCTCTCTTCTCCTCTCTCACTTTCTCTCAACTTTTCATTTTCCTATTTCCTTGCTCTTGTGCGATTTCTCCCCTTGGAGAAAGGGGTCTTCTTCAGACATCATTGAGCAGCAATTAGAGTGTTCATAAGCCACCTTGATAGCCGAGGACAATGGAGGACGAAGAACGGAGCAATCAGTCAAGCCACGGAGAAACATCGGATTTGCTTCTTGTTCCCTATCTCTTTCAATTTCATTGTTGCTTTGACAAACATGTTTATGAATAATTATGCTATTCGAATGGTTAATTTAATCAGCTTAGCTTGAATTTAATTCGTGTTGGGTTGATTGCATGCCATCCTTTTAAATTATTAAAATTATGTTTATGTTGTTATAGGTCTCGGTAAAATGCTTGATTAAGTAAAATCATGCTTAAGTTATTCTAGCATTTTAATTGTTTAGATAACTAAAGAATTAATTATTTAATCGCATTGAAATTGTAATTAATGGACACAGTACTTAATCAGTGCATGTTTAATTCTTCTAAGGTAGTTGAAGATTAGATTAGCATTGTATTTGGCGATACATATTCCTTGCATAACTTGCAAGATTTTTGTGATTAAACTGTTTCAAGGTAAGGATACTATGTTACCTCACATAGTCTTTTATATGCTTATTAGGTTGAATTAATCGTTTGAATCGACATAGGAATATGCGAGAGATTGTTTAATTTAATAAGTATGTATGTGCAATAACATGTTTACTTTTATAAATCTATTTTATCGGTTGAATTGACATAGGAATATGTACAAGAGATGAATGGATTTTTTATTTGTAAATATGTTCATAAGTTAGCAAATTACCAAGTTGCCGTGATTTATTCGTAACAATTATAAGCATAAGTTTAATAATTCTAAGGTAAGAAATGTAATTAATCCAACACAATTATATCATCTTGATTAAAATCAGCTTTTGAAATCGTGCATTAGAACTTTATTTTATTTTATTTTACTTAGTTTTTTTTTAGCTTTTAAATATTTCTTAAATCTAAATATTTTCCCTTCACCAAAGTGTTTGAAATCATTTTCATAAATAATTCTTTTACAGTCCCTGTGGGTACGATAACTCGACATTTACTTGTCACTTTATTACTTGCTGCGATTGTGTACACTTGCACATTTCCACCGTTCCACCAAGCTCTTTTTATCACCCTAACTCATAAAACATCAATCACATTCAACCATTTACCAAGCAACTCAATCATGTATCATCCACATTCATGAATAACCTCATCTTTTCATATATATAATGATAGTGAGCCATTAAATATGGCCATTTACAAAAGTGTTCATCTTTAAAAGAGACAACACACTTGGCCAAAACAACAAAACATTTCACTATGTCTAGCCCCTATACATGCCATACTCAAAATGCTAAGTCTAATATACCGAGATGAGCTGATAGTGTGGATGATCTTCAAATTATCTTCGTATCCCGAGCCGGCTCTTTGACACTATAAAACAAGGGAAAAGAAAGGGAGTAAGCTTTAAGCTTAGTAAGTTCACATGTAAACAATAAGCATCATAGCATGTGCTAATCAGTCAATAACATTTCATACTAAACAAGAATAATTCACATTTTCATAACCATGCTTACTCATCTCATCTCTTACCACTTTCCAACCGTATAACATTTATATTGCTCACATATCCTGTACTCATCAACACAAAGCCACATGAAACATTTATATAGACAATTTCTCATTGAACAATTCGGAATAATATTAAGTACCTGGTGGTTTCGCACACAACCCACCATTAATCAATAATAGGGTGGTATCGCACATAGCCCACCAACAAGAATATTTACGGTGGTTATGCACATAGCCCACCAAATGATAATACAAACGACGGTATCGCACACAGTCCATCGTGAATAAATAATAAGGTGGTAAGGTGGTATCGCACACAGCCCACCAAAAAGAATAATTACGGATATTTTTCTGCACTTACATATATATTCCAAGGTTCATACGAGAATTATTCACTATCTATCAATTTCAATCAATCTCAAACATAATTGATCTCATTTATACAATGCACCAATGAGTAACAACATATGTATTAAAGATGTATCGTTTACACATAAACTTACCTAGGTGCAAAATGTATTAATCGACGTTTTAGTCCGTAACCTTGCCTTTTCCTCGGTCAGGGTTGTTTCCGTGCTATTCTTGATCTATAATAATAAATTTCACTCATTCAATCATTTTATAATTCATGATACATCAAAATTTCTACTTAGGCAAAAAAGACCATTTTGCCCTTCTACTTTGGCAAAATTACGATTTTGACCCTAGGCTCGTAAATCATTTTTCATCACATTTTCTCATTAAACAAGCCTAGTTGAACATTTACTTCTCTTACAACAACTCACAAAACCAATTATTTCATGCATTTATTACACAAATTCAACATTTACTAATAGGTCTCATTTAGGTGTTTTCATGGTAATACCTTTCACAAAAGTTGTTCCTTAACTCACTAACATTCATTTTCTTCCATAAAAACTCAGCAAACAACATGAACACTCTCATGGAAAGTCCCTAAACTTTCAACCATTTTGCAAAATAGTCCCCTCATTAGCTAGCTTAAGCTTTAAGGGTTCCAAAAGTATAAAAATTATCAAGAAAGACCTCCAAAATCACTTACATGCAAGAGAATAGCTTGGCTGAAAGTTTGAACTCCAGAAACCTCTAATTTCTCTTCAATTTTTGGTGGAAGAAGAAGGGTGAATAGTGAAAGATGATATCTTCTTTTTTGGTCTTATTTTATTCATTTTTGGTCACCTAATTTCACCAAAATTTTGACCAAATTAATGTCTTTGTCCCCCTTGGCTGGCCATCACTCTTAAGGTGGTCTATTTGCACTTTAAAGAGCTCCAATTTAATATTTCATAGCTATTAGACACTTCTAGCTTGAAAAATGGAACTTTTGCACTTTATGCGATTTAATCTTTTTTCACAATTAAGCATACAATCATTAAAATTAAAGCACTAAAATTTTCATGCAACCTTATAATCATGCTATAAAAATAATATCAAAATTATTTTCTTCAACCTCAGATTAGTGGTCTCGAAACCACTGTTCCGACTAGCCCCAAAATCGGTCTGTTACAACCTAAATGTGTTAAGTTGCCAAAAACAAGGGCAATGTCGGGACCATGAATCCCCAACATCGCAACTTAGTCCGACAGTGAGTGGCGTCGCAACTTGAAAGTGTTTAATGCCGCAACGTGACTCACTAAGTTTCATAGTCGTGACTTGAAGTCACGACGAGGGAATTATGAAGTCGCGATATTGACCTAAGGTTTTAAATACCATTTGGTCATAATTCAACCTTGAGTTAGCAAAAGAGTTTTCTTAAGCTTGTGTGGGACCCAAAAATGAATATGTTGCATAATATGATGTGAAATTGTAATTAATTGCATATGTGTATAATTGTATGATGTATAATTATATGTAGTTGCTCCGACAATGAATATAGCATCCTGCAGCTTGGACCTGACGATCAGGTTAGGCGAGAGGTGTTACAATTTACTTTTTTTAACATTCTGCTCTTTTACTTTCTTTTTTTGTTTTCTTTGTTTTCCTTTACTACTTTTAATCCAAACATAGTGTACAGGAGAAAAAAGGAAACTGAAATGAGAAATGTGGAAACAAATAAAGTCAAGATTGCAATCCCATCCCGTTAGTCCTTGTTTTTCTCAAAACATTTTTTATGATGAAATTAAAATGTGTAAACTATAAAAATAATCACTAAACTTCTTTAACATTTTTTTTGTCACTCAATTATGAAATTTTAATTTTGTATAATTACCCGCCATTTAGTAGCGGTTACACCCTTAATAGAAAGTTGACGTGGCATGTTTACTTGGCCATCTAATTGTCACCCATTTTTCACTTAATTTAAATTTGGTGGAAATGTTACGTGGAAATTTGATGGAATTTTAAAACAAAATACTTGGAAATTTGGTGGCAATTAGAGGGCTAAGATAATGTCCACCTCACCTTTCTATTAAGGGTATAATAATTGTTAATAAATATGTAACTAAAATATTATAGCTAATAATATTAATGATCAAAATGCAACATTTATAGTTAAGTGAGAAATTTTCAAAGATAATTTAGTGACTATTTATATAACTTATCTTAGTGAAATCTATAAATTTCCATCTTCAATTAATGATAAACTTCTATCTTCCATTAATATTTAATGAACTTATTGTATTTGTTGGTGTATTAGCCATGAGCGTTCATCTTACAACTAACTTACATCATGGATTTGAGTTTCTATTTGTAGTGTATGTGTTGAAAGTGATTTGTTATCGTTACTAATGCATGAATTGTATAAAATAAATTAATGATTTAATGTTTAACAATCATAGGAGGTTGAAGGGTCACATGGGTGTAAACCTGTTAGGTTAGTTCTTAGTACAAGTTTTTATGTGAATAGCATATTTCCCATCCATATTTAATGCGATTTTACTGCAATAAACCATATCACGATGAGCCCATGACTGTCCTGAGTTTTCTATAACCAACAAGTTCAACACAGATGACATGGTAGTAGTAATAATAACAATAACAACACAACATAGCATTTCTCTTTAAAACATTGAGAGATTGGGGCAGGAGCTTTTGCTGCTGGTCTTTGTAGAACCCAGGAATTGGAACAATCTCTTTTTTTCCTTTTTGGATGAACTAGAGCTGAATCTTTAGTTTCCCACAATCCTTTCTAAGATGTATCATGGGATCATAATGTTACTTTTGATACTCTAAAACCTTTTCAAACATGATCAGAGTTGCCTTTCATCAGTGAAAAGAAACTAATAGACAATTTTGCCTAAATACATCTGACCCTGTTAAGACGGGCATTATTATACTGCAATTTTCACTTGGCATCATCGAATAGAAAGCAAAAATATGGGGACACACCATATCCAAAGCCCATCATTGCATAAGATTTCTTGACAAACGGACTCTTACTTACATGACTCGTAACAGTAGCAATCAATCTCAATAGGCCGAAAGGATATAGCAAAAGGCCAAACCTAGTTATGTTTACGAGTACTTTCATTTTTCAATAAATAATCAATTTATAAATCTTAAAAAGTCATATATGTCTGCCACTAGGTAGACAACACACTCCTTCCCATGGTCACTTATTTTTCTTTGTTCCGGTCGTCGTAATTAATGGATATCATTACGATTCCTAGAAATAATGTAGTCAAAGTAGAAATCGATTGATTATTCGTCTGTAATCTATTTTCACACAAAGCAAATACACTGAACAAAATGCGATTACAATAAGCTGGGGAACTCGTAAGTACTGGTAACACATTAAGAGCAACAAAGGAAAAGAGTGGAATCTAAGTTTCTAATAGCATTTGGGTTCGAAAGCAAATGGCCCAACGGTGTAGAGAATAAACGGAAGCTTGTTCGCAGTAAATGGCTTCTCGGGCCTCAAGGTAGCCCCCTTGAATCCACCATTTAGATTAGATGGTTTGCTGCATTTAGCCATTGGCGATGATACTAGAGACACTGTGCATTTGTGGGCTCCAAAGCTGGTGACGGTCTTTGGTGCTTGCAGGAAGAAATAGCCATTCTTGTCAGTTTCCGCAGTGGCCTCTTGCTTGTATTTGGTGTTCTTGCATGTCAGCTTTACACTGGCACCTGTAAAAATCAAAACCAATGTGCTCAGTCTAGTCAGTACTACTCGAGTATAGTTTTAAATTAATTAACTCTGCAATGGGAAAAGAAAAAGAAGCTAATGGGTTTTTTCCTTTTGTTTCAACATAGGGTTCCATGACAATGCAATGCATGCCAGTCATTGATGTTGTAGAAACCTAGAAGTATGAGCTCTAACGTTGAAAAAAGGTAAAGTTTGCTGCTTTAACTCATAAAACGCCAAGCTATTGATGTTACCGCACACAGTCACTCTTTTTAAGTTAAAATCCAAGAAACCATTTCCCTCTCTCTCTCTCTCAACTCAAATTTAAAATGCAAGTTTCCCATTCAAACAAACATGGAAGTCACATGCATGCCTAAATCAAAATGATTATACCGCTAAAAAGAAAGACGTACTAGGGCTAATCAGCTAATGATTCTCGATGCAAATGAATATAACCAAGCATTGCACTTAAAGGTTTTGTTTAGCGAAAAAGATGTTAATTTTAATCTCTTCTTTTAAGTATAATGATAGGTTTCAAACTGACCCAAAATAGGTTTTGCTCCCAACAGGGTGTCGGATCCAGCGTATTTGCAGGACTTGCAAAAAACAACGCCCTGAACAGCCACTAGGCTCCTTTGTGGTTTAGGATAAGTAGGCGGCTTAGCTGGAGAAGGCGATGGTGGAGGATATGTTGGTGGGTGCACTGGTGGCTTAGTTGGGGGCGCAGTTGGCGGCTTAGTTGGAGGATAAACTGGTGGCTTGGGTGGAGGGGCGTAAGTTGGTGGCTTGGTCGGTGGCTTGGGCGGAGAAGCGTAAGTTGGCGGCTTGCTGGGTGACTTGGGTGGAGGAGCGTAAGTTGGCGGCTTGCTGGGTGACTTGGGAGGAGGAGCGTAAGTTGGCGGCTTGCTTGGTGACTTGGGTGGTGGATAAACTGGAGCAATCTTGGGTGCTTTGGGCGGGGGGTAAACAGGTGGGTGAGTTGGGGGCTTAATAGGGGGAGGGGTTGGCGGGTGGGGATGCGGATGGTGGTGGTGGTGGTGGTGGCGGCTTGGTGGGTGAGCAGGTGGCACTACAGGCGAAATTCCATGGTAATGAGGAGGCAAAGCCTCAGGCAAGATCTGAGAAGACACCGTGAAGCTACTCAGTACGAAAAGGGAAAGGTGCAGGAGCAAGGCAGCTTTAGCTGCTACTGCAAACCCCATATTTTACTTAAAGCTTAGCTGTAAGAAACTTGAAGAACGGTGGTGAAGTTGAGTCCTTCTAAGGACTGCATTTATAGGGGTTAAGCCGTGATTCTCTGCGGTTTTTAGTCATGAAAATCTTGTTTTACAATAGAGTGAGGGAGTGGGGTTAGGGCCCTAATAGTAATTAAAAATCTATTCAATGTATGGGTTAATCAGAATATGAAAATAGGGTTCATGACCTTAATTGCATAAACCAATTTAGAATGGTTTTTCAGCAGGATATTATTATATTGAGTGATTGATTCAATTTAGCTTTAATTTGTAGCCAAGTACTGGGGCATGGCACATGCATGCAGAAGAAAATTGGAAATTCTACCCATACATACATACGGTGCAAGAAAATGTAGAAGTTTCCAAGGACTTCGGGTAGTGGACCCTTTTATAAAATTGGATTTATTCCATTAAATTAAAGATTAGGCCTCTAAAATCATGAAGCTTAGGGCAATCATAGAGTAGGCTTGAACGTTGAACATAAAAGGAAGATAAAGCTGATGTCTTTAGGGTAAAATGATAGGAATCCGAGCTGCCTTGGATGAGAATATTGTCCTTTTCAAGTTTTTTTTTTTTTTTTTTTAACTTTTTCTAACACAATAATGCTTCAATTCCATTTCAATTTTTTAGAAATAAATGTTTATTATTTTAAACTATATTTATAATATTATATACAACAAGCCAGGTGCTGGGCTGGTAGGACCGAATTTCATGAAAAATTTTTTATTTAAATTTTTTAAAATTTTAAATTAATAAAAATAAAATTATATTTTGACTCTCTAAAATAAAATCTTAAATTTAATTTTTAAAAAGTTAAATTTTTACTATTATATGAGTTGCCATTTAATTTCTAACTCCCAAAAAAATTTTAATAATTCTTCCTGCAACAAGCTTATTCAACCTTAAATCAACTGCTATAGTTGTAATTATCAAAAAAAAAAAAAAAGTTTCCTCTGATTTAAAAGTTTCAGAGTTGTATCAAAAAATATTATATAAAACAAAACAAGATCAATTTAAAGTGTGCTCACTTTTGCTTTTGTAAAGATTTTCCAAGTCACATTTTTAACCTTTGTATAGCTTTTTTTAATATTTATCTTGGGTATACATTTATTTCTTTTTTAAATTAATTTCAATTATATATTTGAAATTGTAATTGTTATATTTTTAGTATTTAAAATATGATTTATATATTAATATAATATTAATTTTTTTAAACAATCTATATTAATTATTTAAAAATATTTAAAATTTATATTTTTATATAACAATTTATTTCTATAATCTTATTACAATTGAAATTAATATTTTCATATTCAGTGTTATTTGAAATAGACTGGAACTTATTTGTATACTAGCCCAGAAATAAGAATTGAATCGATCTTTGAGTGAACTACTCAGAACTAGTAAAAATTAAAAATAAAAACAAAAAAAATTGCTAATTTATTTTATTTTTATAGTTTTTATAATATTTTATTTTTATTTTACAAATTTCTTTAATTATTTTATTATTATTAGAATAATAATCGAATCAATTAAACCGAAAACCCTTATACTGACTCATTCCACGGATAGATAGGTTATTATAATATTGTTTCATATAACAAATTAATAAATCAAATTATATTGAGAGAGAGCATATGGGAATGGGAGCGGAGTCAGTGTGGGGAAAAGAAGAAAAAAAACCACTGCACCTTCGCCACGTTGCTATCTCTAATCAGGAAACTCCTGTGACGATAAAAATAGACATGGGAATGCAAACAAAATATTGGGCCCAACGGTCCTTTCTTCTCACTTTTTCTAATGACAAGTTTCAAATGAAAATAATAGTTAAGACTTTTGTTATGATTTAAATATATTAGAGGTTCTATTAATTCAACAACCAATTTGATCTACATCACACGTTATTTAATTATGGTTTTTTTTTTATCAATTCATCATCCATTTAGGCATTTCATCAAGAGTTTTTTATCAATTTTTATTAATTGTATTAACGGGAGGATGATGTGACTCTTAAAATTTTAATATAATAATAAATTTAACCTTTAATTTTTATATATTATATGAATTTAATTTTAGTTTAAAAAATTAATTCTCAAATTTTACAAATGATTTTAATTTATCCTAATTCTAAAAATTTAAAAAAAATACAAATATTTTTAAATTATATAATAATAAATTTAAATATATATAAATATTTTACAATAATAATTTTAAATTTAATATTAATATTAATATTATGGAACAACAAGAAATGAAAAAACAAATGCAAACCTTAAAACATGAAATCCCAGAAAAAAGTTCATCAAAAATTGAACCTGAACTTGAAGAAAATACACAGGAATATATGATGGTTCTAACTGAAGTATCTATTCAAAGATATTTAATAAAAATAAATATTGTCATAAATAATGAATTTCAATTAGAAACAATAGCCCTTTTTGATACAGGAGCGGACCAAAACTGCATTAGAGAAGGAATAATTCCAACAAAATATTATGATAAAACATCAGAATCTCTTAAAGTTGTAAATAGTAAAAAACTAAAAATTACTTACAAAATTCTCAATGCAGAAATATCCAACAAAGTATAAAATATCAAACATATTTTTTAATGGTAAAAGATATTACCCAAGATGTCATATTAGGAACCCCATTCATATCACTACTCAAACCTTATAAAGTAACAAATAATTCTATCTCCACCAAAGTTTTAAACACTAAACTAGAATTTCCTTTTGTAGAAAAACCAAAAATAAGAAATCTCAACTTATTAAAATCTTTATTCATTATAATGGGCAAATCAATAATTTAATTAATCATAAACAGAAACAAATCTCTTTTCTAAAAGAAGAAATATGTTTTAAAAAATTGACTGAACAATTAGAAAAAAGAGAAGTGCAAAAAAGGATAAATCAAATCAGAGAAGAAATAGAATTAACAATTTGTTCTAACATTCCTAATGCTTTTTGGAATAGGAAAAAACACGAAGTAACATTACCATATGAAAACAATTTTGATGAAAGACAAATACCCACGAAAGCAAGACCCATACAAATGAACAAAGAAATGGAAGAATTTTGTAAAAAAGAAATACAAGACCTTCTTAATAAAAATTTAATTAGGAAAAGCAATTCTCCTTGAAGTTGTTCAGCATTTTATATAATAAAAAATGTAAAACTCGAAAGAGGAACGCCAAGATTAGTAATTAATTACAAACCTCTCAATCAAGCCTTAAAATGGTTTAAATACCCAATACCAAATACGAAAGATTTGCTACAGAAACTTTGTAATGCAAATATTTTCTCAAAATTTGACATGAAATCTGGATTTTGGCAAATCCAAATCCAAAGAAAAATAAAAAGAAAAAGAAATTATTTCTAGTCAATCACAAATGTATAATATACAAGATATAATATTTAATAAATATAAAAAAAATAAAACCAAAACAAAGCTTATAGAAGAATTGGTTCTTCTAAGGAAGGGAAACATTATTTGTTTTCTTATTACCTACAAGGGGGTTCTACTATCAGGATTTCTGAATTATCAAAGTTGCCTACAGGGATACTTTGTCCCTGACACGCCTAACCTATGGCTAACTGGACAGTGTATCAATACTCAGCAAAATAATAATACATTAATGAAGACAATTAAACCAGAACTCGGAAATATTGAAAACAAATTGAATATTTTCAAAACTAGAAATACCTGCTCCTCTTTGGCTCTGATACCAGATTGTCCCGAGGATCTGAGGATCGTAATCATAATTTTTAAGTTGAAAATAAAAATTTGAAAGATTGTTTGATTAAATTTTTGAAAAGGAAAATAATTTAAAAACTTAAATTTTGAAAACTTAAAATTTGGAGAAACTTTAAAATTTTGGAGAAACGAATTTTGATTTCTGATAGTAGAACCCCCTTGTAGGTAATAAGAAAACAAAGAATATTTCTATTCCTTAGCGGAACCAATTCTTCTGTAAGCTTTGTTTCCAATCAATCCCAAGAGTCCAACCAAACCTCAAACAACACTGTTAATGAACAAGAAGAAAATTATGAAAATATTCCCCAAAGATTTGATAATTGGACTCTTCCAAGAGTTCCAACAAACCAAGTCTACAAGAAAACAACTTTTGAAAATTTAAATGCTTTTTGCAGTTACGTTATAAAAACAAAAGAAAGGAGTTTACCTATTCAAAAAGAATATAAAACAATATAATTATTAGATAAAGTCGTCATTAATAAACTCAAAGAACAAAAATACAAATAGTCCATTTTGGACTAGTCCAGGTTGGTGTCAAACCTCTTAGTGTTGAAGCCACTAAAAATACCTCAATTTTAATTGTCTTAAGAGACCAAAGACACATCATGTTTAATGAATCATTATTAGGAACTATAGAAACAAGCCTATGTATCGGCCCAATACATTTTAATTGTTGTCCAAATTTTATGGTTTCTTTGACCGACAAAAATATTTTACAATTTTTGACCCTCCAAATACATACCCATAACTACAAAATGCTTCCTGGTATGGAAGTATTAACATTAGTCTATAGACTCCATTTCAAAGCTATGTATTCTGTAGTTAATACCAAGGCTTTACTCCAAAGCCCATAAGGAGAAACCCTCTTAATAGAAACAGATACTTCAAGATCTCATACCACAATCCCAAGAATAATATAATGGCATGAAATAAACCTTCCTGATAGGTGGAAACTTGAGGGTGCTACAGACCCTGTGGCACCAACTCCCATAAGAAACACTTCATTAAGTGAAATCTCTCAACACCAAGATGGCACAGTTGAATTAATATTCAACAGGCCACAAAGAATGCCTCCAAGACATTCCTTCAAAATAAGAAGTACCAGCACAGCTTTTAGGAAGTTAAATTTAGAAGGAGAGTCAAATCCAGAAACACAAATGACAGATTTTAGGACAGCTAGAGCCTCTGTCTCTTCTATCCCAACAACATTTAGAACAAATTTACAAGGAATAGATAATTCCTCAAATATAGCTCAACATATCTATGCCAGGCAGGAAGAGAATCCCCAAAATTCACCTAATATGTCACCAACATTGTAACACCCCAACCCCGGGCCATGCGATAAGGCCAGATCTGACATGTCACATGAGAGAATACTACTAAGTCCTTTTTCATTTGTACATAAATAGATTTAGATTTAAAATCAAATGAAAACAACTCCATTTAAAAATTTTTGATAAAGTATTATTGAAATAAAGGTTGATTGATAAATCAATAAATTTGAGATATAAAAATCTTATAAACCGTGACTTTAAAAATATCGTTAATAGTTCGAGAAGAATTTGAAAATAATTTTCGAATAGTGTTGATGAAAATTTTTAAGAGAATTTCCAAGTTAAAAATATATTTATGAAAGTTTAATAGGAAACCCTTTTTGTATATCCATTTTAAGGAAACGTTTATTTAAGTTTTTTTAGAAAAATCTCAATTTGAAGTAGTTAGAGCAAATTACAAATTCGTCAAACAATAACAAAACAAAAATTAATCCAGAGGCCTTATTACAACCTTAACTCAAAATAGCAAAGTAATTAAAAGTACTAAAAGAAATCCAAATTCCAAATTAAACCGTTTTTGTAGTATGGCCTCCACCGAGTCATCCATGGCCCAAGTCTCCATCACTGATCATTACCTGAAAAGGGGTAAGGAAAAAAAACGGGGTGAGTTACTAGAACTCAGTGTATAACCCCCTTACCGCAGTCCACTAGGCCAAAATCCCATTAAGCAATAATTTGGGCCTAAGCCCATTTACAATAATAATAATGTATCAATTATATCATGTGTATGAAATGCGATTCCCAAACCAAACCTAGTAATCCATGCGCTACACACCACTCGTACCAACTAACACACTTGTGGGGATCAAGTCAACCCACCCCGCCAACACACCAATCGCAGGCATTAAGCCATTTATAACAAATATAATTGTGGACAAGCCACCAGATTAGCAGAATTTACGTGGCATTACCACTATACAGATTTGTGGCAGAGCCACCAAAATTATGTGGCAGAGCCACCAGAACTTCTCTTCAAGCAAAATAATGTATATAATACATAACAAATCACAATATAACAATGGTAATTTATTCAAATATTTATTACAAAATTATGGCCCATTATAACAATTCATCAAAAAGGCCCATTAAGCAAAATATAAGATTTGATTGGCCCATTTAGCAAAATATCAGATTGGCCCATTTAGCAAAATATCAGATTGGCCCATTAACCAGTATGTCCATTCGGCCCATAAGGCAATATGTCAATTCGGCCCATAAGCAATTTCGTATTTCGGACCTTTTAGGGGTATTTTCACATTTTGCACAATGATACTACCAATTTCGTCAATTTTATCAAAAAAATAATATAATATATCTTAGGCCAATTTTTCCGATTTACGCCCTATTACGATTTAGTCATAGCAATTTGTTTCCGATACTAAATCACCTTAAACCCACGAAAAACAATGTGAGATTACACACCTGATTACGGTAAGCACTAAGCTTTCTTGATCGTCGACACTTAAAATATTATAACGCTTGATTAGCCGACATACGCGATTTATTAATCAACACTAAAATGAACAATCTATGGTGCTTACCCATGGAATCGTGAATGATCACGATTTGTCGGTTTTCCCCGGTTGACGGTCCACAACCTGGTGGAAAATCCTGAATCGTTGATGCCTCAAAATTGTGAACGACCTCGAATAGTCGATTCTCACCAGATGAGGGTCCACAACCCGGTGGAAAGTTTCGAATTGCCGAAACAGCCCTTCGCTTGAATTTAGGAGTAGGGATCGCTAACCCGCTCCTTTTGAGATCTCTACTCGACTTTCCTTCCGAATTGGTACCACAAGCCTCCATTCGATTAGATCTTATATAGATTGATATTACGATAAAATATGGATTGTCAAAAGGGTAAAGATCGGCTTACCAATAATTCCGAGTGATCAACGGTTGGATAGATCAAGCGATTTAATCCCTATAATTATAATCGGTTAATCACCACTATTCCAATAACATCTTTAACGAAATAAGAACGAGTTATAGAATCCTTGAAGAACGACTTACCTTAAAGATTTTTAAGACCGATTCCTAGCGATTATACGATGACTTCAGAAGAATCAAGGTTTCGGCCTTCCACTATATCACTACGAAGAAGAAAAAGATCTTGTTTGAGAGAGAATAAGGTGATGGTCTCTGTCAAAATGACCATCCCAAACCAAAACATAGATTCGGCATTAAGAGAAAGAAAATAAAGAATGTTGAGAAGAACACTTACCGATTAATCAAGGATTGAGAGTAAATACGGATGAGAAGAAAAGATAGAAAAGAGATGAAGGTTCGGTTATAGAAGAAAATGAATATTGATATTCGACTATGGAGGATAATCAAACAAGAAAATGTGATTTTATGGTGGTGTCGATTTAGAGAAGAGAAAAGATTAGAGGAATGGTTAAAAGAAAAGGATGGAAGGTTAGATGGATGCTAGGTGATTCGGCTATCAAAGGGAGATGGACAAGAGGTGAATGTTTTGACCAAACAAAAGAGAAGAAAAAATTGCACAAATCTGCTAGGAGGTTTCGGCAAAGAAGAAAGAAAAGAAGAAAAAAACTAAAACTCACCAAGAGTAGCAATTTGGAGAAAATGACACTATTGAAGCTAAAGGTATTTTTGACCAAAACAAACACTATAGTTTTACCAAAACACCAAGTAAAATTCGGCTACCTCCGTTTAGCCCCAAAACCGTCCACATACATGACCATAATGGTCAAAACTTGGCCAACCACACTTTCCATAACACTTCCCTTGAAAAAGGCCATATGTTCCCCTTACTTTCCCCTTTCTCTTGATTTCTTTCCTCACCTTCATTCTTTCCTATTTTCCTTAGCCATCTTGCCAAAAATAAAAAGTCCACATTGCCTTATTTACATGCTTGGCCGACACTTAGGTTAAGGATGCAAAAATAATAGTCAAAATTTGCACACAATGGGATTTGAACCTCTTCCCTCAAGGTACTTAATGCGGCTCCATAACCTCTTTACTAATTGCTCACTTATGCTAGCAATTTACTCTTTTATTTCCATAAGCTTTAAGGTCACTTACTCTATCTCCTTAAAGTGCTAAATGCCAAATTTTTTTACTAGGACCAAATAAACCCCGAGCCTTCTCAGGATCCTCTAAACATACACAATTAATAATTTAACTAGCTTAGCACCAAAATAATGCAACACATAAAATTCCAAATTTTAGGATGTTACAAACATATTCATCAATGACTAGTAATGCAAGACAAGAAGAAAATTCAGAAATATTTGTTTTAGCAAAAACTTTTGAGATAAACAAAGAATGGTGTAGAAAGCACTTCTATTCCAACAAAAATAAGCAAAATAGAGAATATTACTTTAAAAATTATAATGATAAAAAAGAAAGCATTCTTCAAGAATATTATGAATTTATGAATACCCATAAAATTCATATAAAATTCTTTGAATGGTTTGAAGAATATTATTCAGAATCTGTTAATACAATAAAACATAATACTAGATGGCAAACTAATAAAAGAGAAGTTGAATCTCGACACCCCCCTTTAATGAAGGTTCAATATCTTCACAAAAATACTGGAATAAAAGCAAATCTTTTAAGAATGAGAGCTCCTGATGCAGGAGAACAAATCTCATCAAAAGATATTAAAATGATAGTAGAACAAAACAACTATACAAATATCAGTCTTCATACAATAGGAAAACAATTAGATTATATTGAGAATTTGGTGGAAAATCAACCGATTAAGAAAGAACCAGTAAAAGAGGTAATAGAAAAAAGTTCTAAAGAACCAATATTCACACCTTATGAAATTCCAAACCCTTTTCAAAAATCCCAAAATGATTTCTTCACAGAAATCCAAAATAGACTTGATGCTTTGGAAAGTTACAAGTCTGAATTAATTGCACCTGATACCCTAATGCAAGCCAGACATTTAGTAAATACATTACACCAGTCCTCCCAATCTGACTCTGACCAGTCAGATGAACAACAAATTAACAAGACGGCTTAGAAAGAACCAAAAAGATTATAGTATCCAAAAACCACTGCACCTGATCTTAATATAGAAGAAAAACATGTTTTCCAGAATAAATACAATGCTAATACAATTTATGAATGGAATATAGATGGAATGTCCGAATACAATATTCTTAGTTTATTACAACAAATGACGATGGTTTCAAATGTTTATAAAACCAAAAACCAAAATGGATTAATCAATGATAATGCTATAGCCAATCTTTTAGTTGTTGGATTTACTGGTCAATTAAAAGGATGGTGGGATCATGAACTCACTAAAACCCAACAGGAAGAAATTTTAAAAGCAATAAAAAATGATGATCAAGGAAGAATTATTTTAGATGAACAAGGAAGAGAAATCCAAGATGCAGTAGCAACTTTAATTTTCTCAATCTCTAAACACTTTATAGGAGATCCTTCTCATCTTAAAGATAGAAATTCAGAATTATTATCAAATTTAAAATGAAAAAAATTAACCGATTTTAAATGGTATAAAGATGTCTTTATGACTAGAGTTATGCAAAGATCTGATAACCAACAACCGTTTTGGAAAGAAAAGTTTCTAGCAAGACTTCCTACTTTGTTAGGAGAAAAAGTTAGAAATCAAATAAGAAAAAATTATAGAGGTATTATTCTTTATGAAAAGCTTACATATGGTGAACTAATTAGTTTCACCCAAAAAGAAGGATTAAAAATTTGTCAAGATTTAAAATCACAAAAACAACTTAAGAAAGAAAGATATCAATATAGAAAGGAATTAGGATCATTCTACCACCAATTTGACATTAGGAATGAACCTTCTTCTTCAAAAACATGTTGCCCTGTAAAACCAAAAAATACGAAAAAGAATATTTCAGAATATTATAAAAAACCCAAATATAGAAAATACAAAAAAGAAAAGAAACAACAAAAAACAGAAAATAAAATTGATAAAACAATAAAATGTTATAGATGAGGAAAACCAGGACACATCTCAAAATATTGTAAAATTAAAAGAAAAATCAATAATTTAAATCTAGATGAAGAAATAGAACAAAAATTAAATGAGATTCTCTTAGAAACAACTTCTTCTGAAAATGATACATCTACCGAAACAGATGAAATACAAATAGACGAATTACATACAACATCCCAATCTTCTGATGAGAAAAATGAACCCTCAATTAATATGTTAACCAAAGACCAAGAATTTATGATTGAAGTTATTGATAAAATTCAAGACCCAGAACTTAAAAAAGAATACCTTTTGAAATTAAGATCCTCGGGATAATCTGGTATCAGAGCTTAAATTTAAAAGAACCCTCCCCACCACCAATTCTATGGCTCTATATTTTCCAATAATTGGATGCTTGTCTTCTTCTCCACGTCTTCTATCATTTCATTGTTCAAGTTCTTAAGCTCCTCTCTTAACTCAGGTTTAATAGGCAGATGCGTTCTGTACTGATGTCTTGATGCAAAGATAAGAAAGACTAATAAATTTATAAATCCTAACCAGGGTTTTAAATAGCGGTCGTTATATAGCAGTAGCGGCGCTGTCTGAAATCGCTAATGCTGAAAATAGCAGTGTGAAGAGAAGTCACACCGATAGCGGTGGATCCGGCTATAATTTAACGAGTAACGGCCAATTGCGGAAATAATGGGCCGCTATTCCCGTTATTTTTTGTTACACTAAATTAAAAAAAAACATATCTTCTAAACAAAAACAACAGAAGCAGAACAAAACAAAAGGAAATATATTCCCCTACTTGCAAAATCAGAGATTTTCAATAAAAAAAAAGTAAAAAGAAGTGTAAATAAATAGAAAAAAGCAATCAAATTCAAAACTCAAAAGCAATAGAAAATATGAAAATGAAATTCTATTTCTCATTTTCGGCAAACAACACACACAGCAGCAGCTAGCAGATGAAAGTGAGGAGCCAAGGACTTAAAGGAGAAAAGCAAACCCTACCCTGATCCTCTGATAATTTTCAAGTAAGTATTAGAGTACTATCTGAAATTTTGTCTTGAACTCTTGAATCTTGAATCTTGCTTGCTTGCATGTCTTGATGAAAGCCGGGTTAGAGGAAAGAAGGGGAGAACTGGAGAAGGGATGAAAACTCTTGATTTCTCCGATGAATGGAGAACTGGAGAAGGCACAAGTTGGGATTTGGGAACAAAGAGAACTTTTGTGTTTAGCCTTTAGGGATTAGAACAGAGAGGCAGAAGTACCGTCACTATAATGTGTGCCGTTTCATTTTCTTTGCTTTCATTTTTCATTTTGGGTTATGATCAGATAGGAAAAAAAAGTAATAATAAAATGATTTTTTCTTAACCCATTTGTAATTAAATTGGCTTGATTTTAGTTTAGTCCCTTTATTATGATTAGATTTAATATATATATTATATAATATTGAATGATGGGGTCATACAATTTAAATTTGTGTCAAATGAGTGTCTGTCAAGAGTTTTAATCACTTAATACAGATCAAGGCTTAAGATATGATTATTATACTTTAGTTTGATATAATTTAATCATGTTCTTTTTTTTTTTTTGGTAATATTATTAGTACGTGCAAATCGATAACATTGTAAATTGACATTAAAGTTATAATGTGAATTTTTTTAAGAGTTTATCTTAGATAGGATGATATTAGAAAATCTCCTTTTAATCACTCAATAATAATATACCACATCATATTTTTTTTAGAGTGCATGAATAATATAATAAATTAAAAAAATATTAAATTAACTTTTATTACTATTTTCAAGTCTAAAACAAATCTAATTTTTATATAAAATTCTTAGATTTTAGAGTTTTATATTATCTAAAATAATTTTTTATATTGTCAATTATTTATAAAATATACTGCAATGAGAGTGTTTATATATATATATATATAAACTATAAGGAAACAATTTAAATCTAAAATACTTCAACTAAAATTATAGAACTTCTAAAATTAGGGGTGGATTCAATAATTTTTTAGGGGCTAGAATTGAATAATAAAATTTTGAGAGATCAGAATATAATTTTACAATGTATTAATTTACAATTTCATATTTTTTAAAGGGTTAAACATAATTTTATTATTTTTAAGAGTCAAAATGTAATTTTACTACAAATTAATATTTAATTTAATAATTTAATAAGGACTTATATGAAAAATTTCTATTTGAGGGGGGCCAAAGCCTCTGCCTACCCTTTCAAATTAACCCCTACCTGAAATTATCAACATTGTGATTTAAGCCAAAATTTTATTAATATTTTATAGGTCAAAACATACCATAAGTTCTTATACTCTTCACAAATTAAGAATTTAATATTTGTATTATTATTTTTAAGAATTTAGACTCTTTATTTTTCAGATTTCAAAATTCATATCTAATTGTTAAAACTGTTAATTTTTTTTGTTAAATTTGTTTGCGTGACATTTGAAATAAAAAAGATATCATTTGGTAGCCATGTAACTAAAAAAGTGACATTGTAATTAAAGCTGGATTTAACAAAATAGTTTTAACAGTGTTAACAATTAGTCTTAAATTTTGAAATCGAAAAAATAGAGAGACTAAATTCTTAGAATTAAAAGTATAAGGACTAAATTTCAATTTTATGAAAAATATAAGGACTTATTGCATATTTTAACCTATTTTGTAAATATATATTCACTTATGACTTGTATTATAAAACGTAAAAAACCAACACAAATGAATTCATTGTGTTTTTCTTTATCAAATCTGATAGATGACTTCAATTCAACATTAGATAAATCTCTATTGATTTTAGTTTGCATAATATGAAAAACTTGAATTTTTAAATTTGATCCAATTTGAATTTAAATTTTATTAAGATGGAATGGAATAAAACAAACTATTTATACCAAAAACTTTGGAACCAAGTAATAATGGGTTATGGTGAGTCGTTATTTTTAAAAAAAAATAAATTATGTATGGATTATGCAATAAATTTAAATTTTCCATGTTAATGATGTTTACTTTTTTTTGTATTATATTGTTGATAATATAAGTAATGAGTTGCTTATATTTCTAAATATAATTTTATGTTTCTTATATATAAATAAAAATAAAGCATGCCACCATGTGAAGAGTTCCCGACTAAAGGATTGGAGGGTGCACCAAGTAATGATATAGGTTGGCACTTTGGAACTCCAGTGCCAAATGCGAGAGGAAATATCGTGTGTAAACTTTGTGGTAAAGTTGTGAAATGAGGAATAACACGATTTAAAGAGCACATTGCTCATAAAACCGGCAATGTTGCACCATGCCCTAATGTTACTGGTATGTGATACTTCATTATTATTTTTAAATGTTATTAAAATTTTATCAATAAAGATTATATAATATTGATAATAATATAAAGTGTGAATTATTTTTATTTTATTAACAGGTGTCATTAGAGAAAGTATGATGAATATACTGAAGGAAAGCAACACAAAGAAAATAGACAAAAAGAGGAGAAAAGATGAATTCTTATCTCAATTAATAGAAGAGGAGGATGAACACAAGGAATTCATTGATGAGGTTTCTGCTATAGGGCAAGCAACTCGAGAAAGTTTCCAATCACAACACGAGCGGCATAGAAGGGAAGAATTCAGACGAAGTACTAGTGGTTGTGATAACATTTATGAAGAAGAGCGATCTTCTCATGGATCAGCTAAAGAATATCATAGAGAAAGAACAAGTAAATCCATCCCAAGTGAGTCTAAGTTTACCTTAAGGGGAGCTATACCTGAATTGGTTAGAAGCAAAAGTACAAAGCAAGCAAAGGTCAATGACTCTTTTTTAAAGAGTTTTCGAAGGAAGATAGGTGAAGCGGTATCTAAATTTTTAATATATGAAAGACTTCCTTTTCAATTAGCAAGCTCTCCATGGTTGTATAACTTAATTCAAGTGTCAACAGAAGTTGGACAAGGTGTAAAGCTTCCAACACCTTATGAGGTTTCAATGTATATTTGGAGTTAGAGTATCAACGAGTTCATGATTGGGTAAATGGACTAAAGACTCATTGGAAAGAATTGGGTGCAACTCTAATGTGTGATGGTTGGACCAACAGTTTGAATCAAATGCACATCATTAATTTCCTTGTTTATTGCAGTAAAGGAACCATTTTTTGGAAATCGGTAGATGCCTCGAGTGTTTGTAGTAGAGATGATGAATTCTACTACAATTTGTTAGATTTAGTTGTAGAAGAAGTAGATGATGAATTCTACTACAATTTGTTAGATTTAGTTGTAGAAGAAGTTGGAGAAAATTACATTGTCCAAATAGTGACTGATAATGAGGCAGCAATGAAAGCTATTGGAAAAAAAATTAATGTTGAAAAGAAAACAACTATATCGGACCTCATGTGTAGCTCACTGTTTAGATTTATGCCTTGAAGATATTGGAAAAAAGCCCAGTGTAGCAAAAGTGTTAGATGCGGCAAAGAAAGTGACTTGTTTTATATACAATCACATTTGGACTATTGATTTGATGAAGAAGTATACACAAGGGAAACAAATACTTCGACCTGCTCTTACTCGATTTGCAACTCATTTCGTTCAACTTGAAGAGATAACAAGACAAAAACAAGGTCTGAAAGAAATGTTTAATTCAAAGGTTAGTTTTTTATAATTAGTTAATATAATTACTTAAATATAGCAACCTTTAATGATTTTATTAGTTCCAAATAATTTAAATTATATCATTTTAAAATTTTTCTTATGAATATATAGGATTTTAAAGAATCAAAATGTGGACAGCAAAAGTCAGGGCCTGCTTATGAAGCCAAAAAAAATTGTTTTGGGAAAAGATTTTTGGAAAAAGCCAATGACCTCATAAAAGTTTACGAGCCCCTAGTAAAAGTATTGAGACTTGTGGATAGTGATGAAAACCCAACAATGGACTTTATTTATGAGGCTGTTGATAGAGCTAAACGAGCAATTCAACAAGATTGTTGATATTTCACTGAGTACGAAAAGATTATTGACAATAGATGGAATTTTATGCATTCCGACTTGCATTCAGCTGGTAAGATAAAATGTTTCATATAATTAAGAAATATTTTTATATTTTATTATTTTAAGCTTTAGATTATTATTATTTGATGATATTCTTTAGGTTATTTTCTCAATCCTCAATTTCAATTTGGGGTGGAGCATTCTGAGAATGTACTAATAGAAACATTAGAAGGTACAGATCAGTAATTGAAAGATTAAAACCTTCTCTTGATAATCAAGTCAGAATGGTTAATCAGGTTAGATTCAAGTACTATTATTTGTAACTTAGTTACATAATTTGAAATAGAATTTTTTTTTATTTTTTCTCTATCTTTTATTTATGCAGTTGTTACTATTTAGAGATAAACATGAGACATTCTGTACTCCACAAGCACAAAGAGCTTGGAAGCAAATAAATCCGGGTAAACAGTTAATTAAATTATTTAATTTTAATTTATATTATTTAATTATATTGTACATTTTGAAGTTATTTTGAAATTTAAATAATATTATGCAGCTGAGTGGTGGATAATATACGGCACATGTCTTCCCGAATTACAAAAATTAGCAATTAAAGTGCTTAGTCAAACAACTTCAGCATCAAATTACGAACGAAATTGGAGCACATTTAGTTATATTCGCATCAAGGCAAGAAATAGGTTAAAGTATAAAAAACTTGAGAAACTAGTGTTTACCTATTATAATATGAGGCTTCAGATAAGGCATCAAAAAAGAATGAGCACTGATGATATAAACGCTAGTTTTAATCCTATCAGCCTTGATCATATCTTTGAAGATGTTGATCCACTATCAGAATGGCTTCATGAGAAAGAGAATCCATTATTAGATGGTGAAAATGTCAGTGTGTTGCCTGTGGATACCTTTGATGATGAAATGGATGTTAATCAATCTCAACAAAAAAAGTTGTCTCATTCAAGTTCTAGTTCAACGCCAAGTCAGAGTGGCGATGGACCCGATGGTGGTGGTTTAAGTCCAATTGATGAGGATGATGGATAAGGTGGTGATAGAGGTGAAATTAGGTCTTCTAGCCAGTATGGAGGAGTATATGGGGTTGGTACCACTAGTGGACATTTTCATGATAGATCAGAGTTTGATGGAAATATGTTTCCTGAACCTAGGAGAGATAGAAGTGAACGTATAGCTCCATCAAAAGGAAAAGGCAAAAAGCATACTTCTATAGGCTCTTCATCTGATAGGAGATCGAGTTCTAGTAACCTTGGGTATAGTGATTCATCTACTAGCACTCAAGGTTTTTATCCACCAGGACAATTTTCATATTTTCAACCTTCACATGGTTATCCACAACCATATGGTTATTATCCACCATTTCCTAATTATGGTGTGCCATACCAGCTTCAAATGCATCCTCCACCACCAATGTAATCACCCACCTCCACCTCTCATGTATCCTCCTACTCAAATATATCCTCCATATCAATTATATGAAAACCAAGGTGAAAATGTTACTTTTTTTTATATATTTTTGGAAAAGGCCAAGAGAATCAAGTCAAGAATGCTCTCAAAGTGAATGTGTCATTCCACTAATTGGTGAAAACTAAATCGTACCACTACCATTATTTGTAAGCTTTGTTTTTTTTTTAAAGAAAACTTTTGTTAATGTTCTTAATTTTGATAATATTAAAACATTTAAAATATATCTTTAGATAAATGAATGGAGTATATTTTATGAAAAGATAACTAAGAATCGATGCATGTTAAACTATATATGAAAGTAGAATGAGAGTGAGAATAAGGGGTAGGAAATAGAAATAATTAATGAGAATTTATACATTTATCTATTCCTTTTTTCCTTTTGCAGCATAGAATGTTTATATCTTCACCATCTTCAAAGTTGTCAAGAAATATTGTAGACATCTCTGAGGTATGAATTTTCAATTATTTTATCTATAAAAACTTTCAAACTTATTAAATATGATAAATGTTTAATATTTCCTTTTTTTTTTACTTTGTTATTAGTTAATATAACATTCTTAGAAAATTCGTAAATAAATGTAAGAATATTTAATGATTATAAAAGTTGTGTTCTCATATCATATTAATAAAAGTTCATAAGTGTTAGAAAACACTCTAAAAATCATTAAAAGTGACTTTTTATAATTATAATTATAATTATTATGTTTTATAATAATTTGTGCGAATTTTAAAAAAATTCACGACCGCGATACCCGCAGTGACCACAATAGTATCCGTTATGTCCGCAACCGCAGTAAACGCAACTCGACCGAAAACGCGACCGCGATCGCAATTCAAATCCCTAATCCCAACACTGTAAATAACCAGTAAATGTTATTTAACTTTCATTTATTCAGATTGGTCCTTAGCCAACTCTTTTTAGTGGCATGGTCCACAATATACACTAATAAACTTTCCATAAAGAACCCCATTGAAATGGTGGTAAGGAAAAGCCCTGCGCTCATGGATTTCATTCGATCTGGTGCCTCTCTAACAAAAAACTCAAGTTGTCTAACATCCGCAAACCTACGAGGAAGAATTCAATGAAGAGCTAAGAGGAACTTATTTTGACTTATTTTTACGCGGAGGGGGCTAGAGGGAAGGGGGGAGGGGGAGCCTTTTATTTATTTATTTAATATTAATATAAAATTTAGTTTTACTATATATTTTTTGAAAACATTTATTTATTTTTATATATTTTTAAATTTTATTATTTATTTTTAAAAATAGTTACATATTTTTATATATTTCTTTGAATTTTTTACAATTAGAATAAATTGAGACCATTTGTAAATTTTAAGGGTTAATTTTTTAAAATTATGACTAAATTGATATGATATGTAAAACTTGAGGGTTAAATTTATACCAAATTTTCAATTACCATGCCACCCTCTCGTTAGTG
The DNA here is from genome assembly GCA_025503065.1 of Gossypium bickii. Classification (NCBI taxonomy): domain Eukaryota; kingdom Viridiplantae; phylum Streptophyta; class Magnoliopsida; order Malvales; family Malvaceae; genus Gossypium; species Gossypium bickii. Next base: position 22,945,550 of record CP106714.1, on the reverse strand, counting down.
CCATTAACTGGAATGGACAAAAAAAATTAATCTCGATTAGTTAAGTGACCAATTGTAACATCCCAAAAACCGGGTTAGCATATATTGAGTTAGTGGAACCAAGAGTGGTTACGTCTTGAGTTTGAGTTAAGGTTGTGAAATTATGATAAGTGAATCAATTTGATTTAGTGGCTAAGTGTTGTGTTTGTGTGTGTGAGGTTCTAGGTTTGAATCATATTTCTTGAATTTTTGTTATTTTGCCTAAACCCCTATTTTTGAACATTTGGTTTATAAGTTATTTGTGTTCAACTAATGTCAACGATGAGCCTAGTGGTTCAATGATTAAGTTTTTGTATCTCCTTTGGTCTTATGTTCAAGTCTATGTGAAAGGGATAAGAAGAAAATGTTTTTTTTTTTATGTTGCCTTTGAGAGTTAGTTTTTATTTTTTATTTTTTAAACTAATCGAGAGTCTTCTTTCTAAAGTATTTCTTTTCACATTTTGTTCTTCCAACATTCTACTGTTACTTTCTTCTTATTTTCTATTCTTCTTTTCCTTTTATTTCCTTCCGTTAATTTTGTTGTTGTTCTATCGAGGGAACTAAATATTTCATCATTTTTTATTGAAAGGTTAATTGCGTAAGTTTTGTTGCCGAAGCTCTGTTAATGTTCTTCTCATTTGTTATTTGTCGAAACTGAATTTTTCTGCTCGTTTTGTCCAATTTCAATTTTTGAGGATTCAATTGTTTCATTTTCTTAGGTGAAGGGGTTGCATATCAAGATCCTCCATTGATTTAAGTATTTGTGTTGCGGGATACGAACGAGGGTAAGCACTGAAGTTCGATTTGTGGTTTCTAGGTTGAAATTTTTTGACAAAACTTTTGTAGTAAATATGTTAGTTATTGAATTGGTTATGGAAATCGTTTGATCAGGGTTTGATTGTTGTTTTTAGGGTTCGGAATTCATCTTTGTTGCTTCTACGTCAAAACCAAACCAGGTATGTAACGAAAACCGAGAATTTTCGTGATTGCCGACGCCGCATGACTGTGTGCCAGGTCATGTGGTAGGCTATGTAACTTTCTAACTTAGGTCACACGAGTGTGTGTCCAGATCATCTGAAAGACTGTTTTAATTGTAAGTTACACGGGCAAATGATACGAGCGTGTGTCTAGACCGTGTAAATCTCTGACTTGATCCACAAGGGCATGTGCTAGGCCATGTGGGCCACACAGGCCAGCCATGTATGTATGTAACACCCAAACCCTACCAAACACCACGACCGGATCGGATCGTATGTCACTAAGAAAATTTTGGAAAAACATGTCGTATTTTCGTAAAATATTTTTCTAAAGTTTATCTTCTTATTCGAAAGAAATTTAATAGTTGATAGTTTAAATAAAATATGCCTTTATAAATTAAAAACCCAAATTTAAATACATGCATTAGTTCAATAAGAATTTAAATAACTAAAATTAATTAAAGCCCAAAATAAAACAAAACATAAACTAGTGGCCCATGGCCTTATTACAACGAGATTTAAAATCCATTAATTAAAAATATAAAGTATTAACTTGAGTCTTTTTGCTGGATCCAGATGTTCTTTTGCATGGCCACCTTGCATTCCTCTTCAGCCCAGTCCGAAGCACTAGGTATTACCTGAAAGGTTAATTAATAGGGTGAGTCGCGAGACTTAGTGTGCAACCCTCATGCACCACTAGATTTTGGCCTTAGGCCCATAAAACAGATTAATAATTTCATTTATAAAAAAAATAACAAATAATATGCAAGGCCCAACCCGTTTGCCTAGGTTTCCATCCGCTACACGTCCCCGTACCAGCCATTCACACCATTGGGGATTTCTACAATCGACCCACACCGCTACACGCCAAGATGGCAGTCATGCTGCTCATCAACATATTATGGCCGAAGCCCTTATAACAGATCACGGTATTAGTCGCTACAACATATAATAGATCACGATATAAACCGCTACACATATAACGTATAACTTCCTCCTTTTATCAACCAACCCTTGCAATCATAAAATCAATATACTTTTATCATATAAAGTCAAAACATTCACTGACCTGGTGATTTGCTTCACCCTTTTCGGGTTTCCAACATTAAATCGAGATATCGGCATTTATCACAACATATAAACTTATGAACATACATTAATAATCAGGTCTAGATGGTGGGGAAGTATTACACACCTGATATCGCGAAATCTACTATCCTTAGTTGATATCCAAATCTACTACCCTCAGTGTAAGCCTTGCTCAAAAGCCAGAAAATCACACGAAGATTTAACCCTTCAATATTCGGCCAAGGTTAATAAAATCTCAATTTACACGTTAACTACTAATAGATCTCTTACCTAATTTGTCAAATCCCGAAAGTCTTTAAGAAAACGTCACCTTCCTACCTTCGGCTTTTCCACAAATCGGCACTACAGATCTCAGCAAGAAAGGATTTGGCTTCAAACAAGAGAGTAAAATCGACAGGGCCCTAGAAAATTGATTCGGATTAGAAACTTGATAAAAGAGAATTGAAGAAATTGCAAAGGAGAAACATCCCGAAACTTACTAGATTAAAGAGGAGTATTCAACTATGGTGCACCTTGGGAAAATCAGCCTTGAAGATTCGGTTATAGGAGAAGGAAAATATGAACAAAAGAGAATTCAGCTTTTAAAAAAAATACTGAGAAGAGGAGAAAATATCTAGGGAGTTTCGGTTTTGAAAAGAAATTAAAACAAATGGAAGAAGAGAATTTCGGCTAGATGAGGAAGAAGAGAGAAAAATTGAAAGAAAGGATGATCACTTGGCTTATATAGATTTCGGCAATACAATCCCCCTCCCAGAGTTGGATTTTCGCCAACTCTGTTTCATCCAAAAGCTTTTATCCCACCTATTATCTTAATCCCTTAGCTCCTCAAAAATAGCCCTAATCTTTCTCTTCATTATCTTTCTATTATCAGCACTTTATCACTAAAATAAAAGAATTAAGTCCCCTAAATTTTAGCAAGTGTGCCGTCCACCTAACTCTCCGGGGCTGCTGAATTTTTGACCCAACCTTTTGGGCTCCAAGCGGCCAAATTTGGGCCCTTCTCAAGTGCTTGTGACTCCACTTTAAACTCCCCCTCCACTGTGCCCCTAGCTACTGGGCCACAAGCCCAATATATCAATTAAATTACCCAAAACACTATTTTTAAACCCTAAGGTGACTAATCCAAATATTTTAATCAAGGCCTCAGTTCAACCTGAAATTGTTAAATTACAAATTAATCAAGTACCACATATAAATGCACAGGCCTATATTTAGGATATTACAGTTCTACCCCCCTTAAAATAAATTTCATCCTCGAAATTTACCTGATCAAAAGAGATGGGGATACTGCTGTCGCATAACATCCCCTGGCTCCTACGTCGCCTCTTTTGCGCCGTGATTTCGCCATAGAACTTTGACCAAAGGAACGGACTTCCTTCTCAACATCTTTATATCTCGATCCAAAATTTGTACTGGTTCCTCCTCAAAAGATAAATCTGGCCTTACTTCAATTTCTTCCACTGGCACTATGTACGATGGATCAGATCGATAACGTCTCAGCATCGAGACATGGAACACGTCATGTATCTGCTCCAACTCTGAAGGCAACTTTAAACAATAAGCCACTGGCCCCACACGTTCTAACACCGTATAAGGCCCAATAAACCGAGAACTTAGCTTACCCTTTCATCCAAACCTCATTACTTTCTTCCACGGCGATACCTTCAAGAAGACTTGGTCTCGTACTGCAAATTCCACCTCCTTCCGCTTTAGATCCGCATAAGATTTCTGCCGATCAGACGCTTCCTTCAATCGAGCCCGTATTAACTTAACTTTTTCCTCCGTTTTCGAAACTAGTTCAGGACCCAATACCTGACGTTCACCCAACTCCGTCCGACAAGTTGGAGAACGACATCTCCTTCTATATAAGGCTTCATACGGTGCCATTTGAATACTAGCTTGATAGCTATTATTGTATACGAATTCAGCCAAGGGTAAATATTCCTCCCAACTACCCCTAAAATCGATGATGCAACCCCTTAGCATATCCTCCAAGATCTGAATTACCCTCTCAGATTGACCATCGATCAGGTGAAAAGCGATGATCAAGTCTAACCTTGTTCCCATTGCCTGATGAAGAGCCTTCCAAAATCGTGATGTGAACCTAGGGTCCCTATCTGATATGATCGACAGCGGTACACCATGTAATCTTACAACCTCCGCCACGTACAACTTAGCTAACTTTTGTAGAGAGTAGTCGACCCGAATCGGTATGAAGTGAGCAGACTTCATCAGCCGATCCACAATTACCCAAATTGAATCTTTCTTGGTGGGTGTAAGGGGCAACCCACTAACAAAATCCATTGTGATTCTCTCCCATTTCCATTGGGGAATCTTTATCGGCTGCAACAATCCTGAAGGCAACTGGTGTTCAGCTTTGACTTGCTGACACGTCAAACACTTCCCCACATATTCTGTAACTTCTTGCTTCAAACCCGACCACTAAAACTGGTCTCGCAAATCCCGATACATCTTCACTCCTCCAGGATGCATAGCATAAGGGCTACTATGCGATTCCCGAAGAATCATCTGCCTTAGCTCCTCATCTTTTGGTATACAAACCTTCCCACAGAAACATAAAACTCCATCATTGTTCAGACTATAGTCTTCTACTTCACCCTCCTACACTTGTCGGATTCGAGTACTTAAGACATCATCCAAAAGTTGTTTCTCCTTGATTAGACTTGTCCACATAGGTCTTACTTGTAGCTCAACCACCAAACTACCATCCTCATACAAACTAAGATGAGCGAACATCGCCCTCAGGTCTGCTATCACCTTCCTACTCAATGCATCTGCCACCACATTAGCCTTGCCGGGATGGTATTCAATCGAGCAATCATAGTCCTTTAAGAGCTCGATCCACCTACGTTGTCGTAAATTGAACTCCTTCTGAGTAAGGAGATACTTCAAACTTTTATGGTCGGTGTAAATTATCGACTTCTCCCTGTACAGATAATGTCTCCAAATCTTCAAAGCAAACACTACCGCTGCCAATTCCAGATCATGCGTAGGGTAGTTCAACTCATGCGGTCTCAACTGTCGAGACGCGTATGCCACAACTTTTCCATCTTGCATCAGCACACACCCTAACCCTGTGTGTGACGCATCACAATAGACGGTAAATTCTTTTCCCGCCTCTGGCCGAATTAACACCTGCAAGTGCTTAGTCGAAATTCTCTTGAGTGCTCTCAAAGCTCTCCTGTTGTTTGTCACTCCACACAAAAGATACTCCCTTCCTTAACAACTTAGTTAATGGTGCCGCTATTGAAGAGAACCCCTCAATGAACCTTCGATAATATCTTGCTAATCCTAAAAAACTTCGAATTTCAGCCACAGACTTCGGCGATTTCCAATTTAACACAGCTTCTATTTTCCGAGGGTCTGCCCTAATCCCCTCTGCGGAAACCACATGCCCTAGAAAAGTCACCTCCTTCAGCCAGAATTCACACTTACTGAATTTTGCATACAGCTGCTTTTCCCTCGGAATTTGCAACACCACTCGAAGTTGTGCATCATGCTCCTCCATAGACTTAGAATAAACCAATATATCGTCAATAAATACTACGACGAACCGATCAAGGTATGGCTAGAACACCCGGTTCATCATATCCATAAATGCTGTTGGCGCGTTCGTCAAACCGAACGGCATTACCAAAAACTCATAATGACCGTAGCGTGTTTGAAACGCCGTCTTATGAATGTCTCCTTCCTTCACCTTTAACTGATGATATCCCGACCTTAGATCAATCTTAGAAAAGACCGAAGCTTCTTTGAGTTGGTCGAACAAATCATCGATTCTCGGTAATGGATACTTATTCTTAATCGTCAACTTTTTCAGTTGACAATAGTCCACGCACATACACATGGATCCGTCCTTCTTCTTCACAAATAGGACCGGCGCTCCTCATAGAGACACACTCAGTCGGATGAATCCTCGATCCAATAGCTCTTGAATCTGAGCTTTAAACTCCACCAGCTCCTTCGGCGCCATTCGATAAGGGGCAATAGGTACCAGAGCTGTACCCGGGAGTAGTTCTATTCAAAACTCCACTTCGCGATCCGGGGGTAATCCTGGCAATTCCTCCGGTAAGACATCCGCGAGATCTTTGACGATTCGAACGCTATCGACAGTCACCTCCTTAACATCCAAAGCACTAATAAAAGCCAAATAGGCGTTACATCCTTTCCGAATCATCTTAACAGCTTTCAAGGCCGACACTACGTTGGACAAATAGTTCCTTCTTTCTCCTAACACAACCACCTCCCCGCCTTTCGGGGTACTTAACACCATGCACTTAAACCTACAATCCAACTTAGCACGATGCTTTGACAACCAATCCATTCCTAGGATAAGATCGAACTCCCCAAATGGCAATTCCATTAAGTCTGCCGGAAACACTACCCCTTGAGTTTCTAAAGGTACATACTTGAACAGCTTGTCTACTTCCCTAGATTGTCCTAGGGGACTAACCACAGTCATCTTCCTAGTAGTTGTTTCAGGATCTATATTTAAGGTCTCAGATATGGAACATGCAACATCGGAGTGGGTTTACCCAATATCAGTTAAAGCAAGAAAATGGCTGTCAGCTATAAGAAACGTACCGGTTATGACATCCGGTGCGTCACCATTCTCCTATCGATGAACTGCATAAACTAGACCCGGCTGCCTTGCATCTACATTACCTGCACCTCTACTAGGTGCTCCACGACCTCGACCAGCCCCATTTCCTCCTCTACCTGCACCACGACCCCTTGGTCCAGGCTGATCACCTCTCCTAACCTGATCAGAACCTCGGCCTGTTGGCTGTACCCGATTCATCTGAGGACAGTCCTTAATCAGATGTTCTGTGGATCCACACCTAAAGCATCCACCTGTTTTTATTCTGCACTCCCCATAATGCATCCTCCCACATGTAGAATAAGCTTGATTTTGACTTGTCGGAGCACGAACTGGCCCATCAGCCCTAGACCTCTTCTGAAAATTCCTCGATGCTCTTGATGGCCCAAAACTCCTCTTATTTTTACTCTGATCCTTATCCATTTCTTGTCTCTCAACCCGTTTCACTTCCTCAGCTATTTTAACCTTATCTACCAAAACAGCAAAAACCCTCTCTCGTTGCGGTGCTATCAGACCCCTTAACTCATTTCCCAGCCCATCCTCGAACCGAACACAACGTTCATACTCCATTGCTACCATTCCTCGAGCGTAACGGCTTAAGCGCAGAAACTCAGCCTCATATTCAGCCACAGACTTACTTCCCTGTACCAAGTTCAGGAATGCCTTCCTTTGGGCATCTATATAGCTAGCCCCGACATACTTTCCTCGAATGACTCCTTAAAGAAATCCCACCAATCGGATCTCAGAGCAGATGCCTTCTTTCACTGCGAGCCACCACTGGTAGTAGGCTCATCTCGGAGGAGAGACACGACCCCTTTTAATTTTTCCTCTACCGTGAAGTCTAAATCATCCATTACACGCTCTGTCACTTCCATCCAAGATCACCGTGTTGTTGGGGCTACCCCCAAACTCCCTAAACACTTCTGCCCCATTGGCCTTAAGCCACTCTGACACAGATTTTCGGGCTCTTGTGCCCATGCCTACTCCAGCAACTCTCTTCAGGACTTGCAACATCGCCAGGGATACAGCATCATCTCCGGTCGCCTGATCCTGTAATTCTCCCTCCACAGCTAGAGGATCCGTCAGTTCGTTACCTGACCCATGGCCAGGCCCTACTGGCTCAGACAAGGTCATCCTACCCCTACCGTGTCCACGCGGCGGACGTCCTCGACCCCTTGTACTCATTCTTCCGATTTGCATTTTTCTGATTAAGAATTTTATGAATCATTATTTCTTTCCACTGATTTATCGCGAACAGTCTTATGATTAATAGTTTTTAAAAAGTAGTTCTTTCGAATTCATACACAATACAGTCTCAAATTCATTCAGTCAATCATCAACATTCATGAACTCGCGTTCATTACGGAAAAGTTGTGTTGTTGTTGTTGTTGTTTTCACTACCCAGGGGTATTTTTGTAATTTTATCCTACAGGGGTATTTTCGTAATTTTTCAAAATAAGGTCCTTAGTGATTTTGTGAAATAAGGGTATTTTGGTAATTCTTCAATTTCGGGGGTATTTCGGTAATTTTGCACTTTGGGGGTTTTTCAAAAATTTTAAAATCCGGGGTATTTCGATAATTTAGAAATTCGGGGTATTTCAGTAATTTTGAAATTCAGGGGTATTTCGGTAATTTTGCAGAACAAGGGTAGTTTGGTAATTTTTTTTCAAACCTTGATGTTGTTTGTTGTTTTTTTTCAAACAGGGGTACTTCTTGAAAAATCCAGTTTCATGGTCCGGTTTATTCTTGTAAACGTGAGATTTTCGGGTAAATTTTTGAAACACAGGTATTTTATAAGTTCATGGTTGATTGGAGGTTCAAATATATTTTGCAAATCTTACAAACCTTGGGATTTATTTTTCGAAAATAGGGTGGTCGGTCCCTTTTGGGTTTTAGTCCTAGGGTTTAGCCCATCAACCAGTCCTCGTAACTAGGGTGAATAGTCACTATGCACCAGGTAGGATTCTAGTGCAGAGGAGGTGAGCCGCTAGGACTGCTTAAGTACCAAGCTCTCCCTAAATCCACTCCTAGACATGCGTATGCCCATTGCCACACCCTAACTCGGCTAAGGTGAACAGTCACTACGCACAAGGTAAGATTCCAGTGAAGAGGAGGTGAGCCACTAGGACCGCTTAAATACCAGGCTCTTCCAGATCCTTCCTAAACATGCGTATGACGGTTACCACACCCTAGTCTTGCGGCTCGTTAACGAGTTTGTTTAGTGAAATTAAGTTTTATGACATTTTAAGAAGTGGTTTGAACTAAGTCTAGAGTCCATCAAGTTGCTTTGCCGAATTTCTTCTTACTTTCTCCTCTTCCTCTTTTCTTTCTTTCAACCTTAATTCTCCATCTTTTTATTATATGGCCGAATGCCCTATTTTGCACTAGAGTCATAGCCGAACCTTGTAGTTTCTTTTTCCTCTTGTTTGTGCTTGAAGCCTTAAAGAAACACCATTGCCGAATGTTTCATCTTCATTTGAAGCCATAGCCGAATCTCAAGGGGGCCTTATTCTTCTCTCTTTGTTGCAATTTTAAAAGCCGAAAGAGTTAGCCGAAATCTTTTCTCTTTTAGTCTCTTCAAGCAAACGTTGGTAGTAAGTATTCCTCTTAGCAATCGGTCTTATCTTTTCTTATTTGGTGTGCCGAAATCAAGGGTAGGCCTTGATTTCTAGGGATGGCCGAATATGTTTAAGGCCATATTAATGTGTTTCTTTTGGTTGTAACCAGCGTAAAGGTGTTCTTTCAGGATTTGAAGTACTGAAGGTAAGCAATATGTATTCGGCCAAGGGCCATTTATTGAGATTAAGTCTTAGAACCGAATCTAACATATACCTATAGGGATCTCGACATCACCAAGAGCAAGTAGCAATTTCGGGATTTAAGATTCGCAAGGCAAGTGAACATGAACATTCGGCCAAGTCTATATTTAGTGATTCAAATATGTTTCTTGATTATTTAGAAGCCGAAACTAACCAAGTCAGGTGATCTAGCATTGGCCGATTACAAGGAAGGAGTGTCACAAAGTTTCGGGATTTGATTAGTAATCAAATCGGCAGCAAGGTAAGGATTTTGATTGCGTTAATCCTTTGGCCGAATGGCTTGTTGCTAACATGCTTAAGGTGGCAGAATATAGGAACTAGAGATCTAAAGCATTAGATCGGGCTTTTCGGGATTTGAGTGAACTCGTTAAGTAAACCAGGTGTGTACTCCACACTAACTCTTAATAGATTTATGGCATCAATTTAATATATGTGTTTATAATAATGTGAAAAGTGGGCAAAGGTGCCATGTGATGGTACAAAGTACTCAGGTACGTAACCTTAACATTATGTTAATAAATGATATGAATATTCGGAATATGGTACATATGTGAATATTGATAAGAATGTGAAATAAGGCATAAGGCATGATATTGCATGTTTTGTGTGACATGGGGCATATGGGTTATATGGAAAGGGGAAGTGATCTGGTGGTTTATACCACAATATCTAAATGTGGTGACTCATGTCACGAAATCTGAATGTGGTGACTTATGTCACAAAATACTATCTGGTGGCTATGCCACAAAATTTATAAAGGCGATGAGCACGTCGTCTGCAGCGACTGCCTTCAATGATGTGTAGCGGATGGAAGGTCGACTTAGTAGTCCCCACGGTGTGATGGTTGGTACGGGTGATGTGTAGCGGATGGTTATCTAGGTTTGGGTTCGGGTTTGCATCATTATTCCTATCTGTTATATATATGTATGATATGATATGATATGCCTGAATCGTTGGGACTTAGTGTTGGTTATACACACTGAGTCTATTTGACTCACCCCGTTGTGGGATATGTTTCAGATGACGCTCAGTGATGGACCGGGTCGGCAGGAACTTAGTGGTGGCCATTGTTCAGCTCAGTGAACTTTTATTTTGAAAGTTTATGTTTTAAGTTTGGATTTATTCGGGTTATGTTTTGATGTAATAAGGCCATAAGTATTAAACTGTTTTATGCTTGCTTTTATTTGTTTTTATCACGATATTATTATTGTTAAATCAAAGGTTATCTAATTTGTTTTTGAAATAAATCTTTAAATGTTTTGACACCCTAAAGCAACTGATTTTCAATATAAGTTAAACTCTAATACAACTCAATATTTCTTTAATTTAAAGTTTGAAACTTAGAAATGAAGTTTTATAAAAACCTAGATTTCAAGAATAAACTTGTTTCCAACTCGAGCCCAACACAAAATAAATTTTCTTTCAAAACCACTCAGATTTTCCAAAGTAACGAATGAATTTTGAATCATTTTACTCAAGGAACATACCGGATTCGATCAAGGCTCGTGAGCCAGGTTTGGGGTATTTCAGCTTGGTATCAGAGCCCAGTTTTAAACTCTCAGCCTTGGGTTTAAAGCCTATAATGTTTTCAAAATTAAGCCCAAATGAATTTTGTGAAAATTTTTGTGAAATGAGCAGGTGTTCTGGCATGGCACCTAAGTCTCCGACCCGAAGTTCACCAGGTAAGTACTACTAACTATTGTGTGATTTATAGCATGAATTGTAAAAGGGTATAACGAGAACGTAGATTAGTATATTAAGTACTTGAACCCTAGGATTAGTTTACCCCAACGTAAGAATTATATAAGACTTAATGCTTAACTAAACAAACCTGTGAAGTAAGTCGCCGAGTTAGGGTGTGACAACCATTGTGCGCATGTCTAGGATTGGATTCAGGAAGAGCCTTGTATTTAAGCAGTCCTAGTGACTCACCTCCTATTCGCTCGAATCCTACCTGGTGCGTAGCTACGGTTCACCCTAACCAAGAGGACTCATTCACAGGCTAAACTCAATAATTAAAACTCGAAAGGGACTAGTCGTATTTCTATAAAACCCTAGTTTTAAAATCACCAAATTGCCTCTTTGAATTGTAAAAATTATTTTGAAAGTTTTTCTTGATTTACAAAAAATTACTTAAATACCCCTGGTTGTGAAATTACTAAACTGCCCTTGGTTGAAAAGAATTTAAAGTACCATACTACCCTCGATTTTTACTAGGATATTTTTCAAAATACCAGAAACCCCTATTTTGCGAAATACCAAGATACCTTGATTTGGAAAATTTACGAAATTATCCCTGATTTACAAAATTACCAAAGTGGCCCCGATTTCCAAAAAAATTTCTGCCATACCTCTAATTTGAGAAAATTTTCAAAAGTACCCTCGAGTTTTGAAAATTTCAAAGTGCCCTGATTTATTAAGATTTTCAAATTGACCCCGATTTATTACCAAAATACCCCTGTAGGAGAAATAACGAAAATACCCCTGGGTTAGGAACAGACAAAAATGTTCAAACGATGAATGTGTATAGTAGATATTACTAAATGGATGTGTTTCTCTGAATTAGGGTAGAAAACTTGGAACGAAAACTCTGAATGATCGAAAGAACCACTATTAAATTTCTTTTCATAAAAATTCTTCGCGAATAATCAGTGGAACAAAATACTAATGCATAAAATTTCTTAATCAGATTAAAGCGCGATCATAGAAATGAGTTCTAGGGGAAGTGGTCGTAATATGTGAGGACGTAGTAGAGGCAGAATGACCGTATCTGAACCCGTTAGGTCTGGTCAAGGGTCCGAGAATGAGGTACCACCACCCCCACCACCAGTTGTTGGTGTTGAGCAAGAAGATCGGGACGGGGATGATGCGATGACGCATGCAGCGGTCTTTGCGTTCCGAGATGGTGGTCGGAGTAGGTGGAGGTATGGGAGCTCGTAAACTGCACCGGCGACTCGAGCTAATGAAGTTGAGGTGTTTCGTGGTGTGTCTGGAGTGGCACCCAGTACAGTTGAGTATTGGTTGGAGGCGATAGAGCGAATTATGGATGAGCTGGATCTGACCGCTGAGGAGAAGCTGAAAGGAATGGTGTCGCTTCTTTGCGACGAAGCATATCAATGGTGGCTCACAGTTCGAGATGGTGCCACAGTTGAGGATCTCACTTGGGAGTATGTTAAGGCCGCATACCAGAAGAAGTATGTTGGTACTAGTTATACTGATGCGCAGAGGAAGGCATTTCTGGGGCTGGTTCAAGGGAACAAGTCTGTAGCGGAATATGAGGCTGAATTCTTAAGGTTGAGCCGGTATGCTCGAGGAATTGTGGCTACGGAGCATGAACGATTTGTCCAGTTTGAGGATGGAGTTAGGGATGATCTGAGGTTGTTGATAGCTCCGCAGCAGGAGCAGGAATTTGATGTGTTAGTGGAGAAGGCTAAGGTAGCCAAAGGAATTAAGGACTCTGTAAGGCAGAATACTGACCGGAATAGGCAAAAGAGAGGTTTTAGATCATCAGAGACATCTGGAAATATTCAAAAGAGGCCTAGAGTTGATGGGCCGAGGTCAGCAAGTTGGTGTAGGAGGGCAGTATCGTACTTGTGCTCAGTGTGGAAAGATGCACCTAGGAGAATATTGGAAGAAGACGGGAGGATGTTTTAAGTGTGGGTCCAAGGAACACATGATTAAGGACTGTCCTATTAAGATAGATGGGAGCCGACCCACGTGTCAAGGTTCTAGTCAGTGAAGAGGGGACAAAGAAGTTTCACCTCAGTGGGTCGTGGTCCGATTGGCAAAAAAAGCGGTCTTTGAAGAGGACGTGGAACACCGAGCGAGAGGTGTTGGTATCACCGAGGCAAGGCGCCGGTTTGGTGTATGCGATTCACGGAGGAGGAGGATGGAGACGCACCAGACGTCATAACTGGTACGTTCCTTATAGCTGACAAGCCTTATTTTACTCTGATTGATGTGGGCTCGACCCATTCTTATGTTGCATGTAGAGTAGTTGAAACTCTAGGCATAGCCTCTGAACTATCTGATAGGGAGATGACTGTAGTAAGCCCATTAGGCCAAACTGTAGTGGTGAATAAGATCTTTCGGAGTGTACCTCTAGAGATTCAGGGAGTGATATTTTCTACCGACTCAATGGAACTACCCTTCGGAAAATTCGATCTTATACTTGGTATGGACTGGCTAGTGGAGCATCGGGCTATATTGGATTGTGCAGCTAAGCGAATGGAGTTAAGGACCCCGGAGGATAAGGAGATAATTATGATAGGGGAAAGAAGGAACTACTTGTCTAATGTAGTTTCAGCACTGAAGGCTGATAAGATGGTTCGGAAAGGGTGCAAGGCATTTTTGGCCTTTGTTAGGGCGTTGGATGCAAAAGAAGGGGGAGTTAGTGGAGTTAGAATAGTAAGAGAGTTTATGGATGTTTTTCCAGAGGAATTACCTGGAATACCCCCGGATAGGGAGGTGGAATTTGGAATTGACTTGCTATCGGGTACAACTCCTGTGTCAATTGCCCCGTATAGAATGGCACCAAAGGAGTTGGTTGAGCTCAAGGCTCAGATCCAAGAGTTGCTTGATCGTGGGTTTATCCGACCCAGTGTGTCTCCATAGGGAGCACCGGTCTTGTTTGTGAAGAAGAAGGACTGAACTATACGTATGTGCATAGATTATCATCAGTTGAATAAGCTGACCATCAAGAACAAGTACCCGCTGCCAAAGATAGACGACTTGTTCGATCAGCTTAAGGGGGCCGCGGTATTCTCAAAGATCGACTTAAGGTCTGGATATCATCAGTTGAAGGTGAAGGAAGCAGATATTCATAAGACAGCTTTTCGGACAAGATACGGGCATTATGAGTTCTTAGTAATGCCATTCGGGTTGACGAATGCCCCAGCCGTGTTCATGGATATGATGAACTGGGTTTTTCAACCTTACTTGGATTGGTTCGTTGTTGTATTCATCGACGACATCCTAGTATACTCCAAGTCTGAAGAGGAGCATGATGAGTATCTCCGGGTTGTGTTGCAAGTATTAAGGGAGAAGAAGCTCTATGCCAAATTCAACAAGTGTGAATTTTGGCTGAAAGAGGTCGCATTCTTAGGGCATGTGGTGTCTGCAGAAGGAATAAGGGTGGATCCTCGAAAGATTGAGGCAGTGTTGGATTGGAAACCACCTAAATCTGTGGCTGAGGTTCGTAGTTTCTTGGGATTGGCAGGTTACTACAGAAGGTTTGTAGAAGGATTCTCATCGATAGTCGCGCCTCTGACGAAGTTGTTGAGAAAGGAAGTACCTTTCGTATGGACAGAGAAGCAACAGGAGAGCTTTGAGAAGCTTAAGAGGGTCTTGACTGAAGCTCCAGTTTTGATTCAACCTGAGGCAGGGAAGGATTTTGTGGTGTATTGTGACGCTTCTCACACAGGATTAGGATGTGTACTGATGCAAGACAGGAAAGTAGTCGCTTATGCGTCTCGACAATTAAGGCCGCATGAAGTTAACTACCGGACGCATGATTTGGAATTGGTGGCAGTGGTCTTTGCTCTTAAGGTGTGGAGGCATTATCTATATAGAGAAAAGTCAGTAATCTACACAGACCACAAGAGTCTTAAGTATTTGTTGAATCAGAAGGAGTTGAATCTGAGACAGCGAAGGTGGGTGGAATTATTGAAAGACTACGATTGTTCCATAGAGTATCACCCGGGCAAGGCGAATGTAGTGGCGGATGCCTTAAGTCAAAAAGTGGTGTCGGATCTGAGGACGATGTTTGCACATCTGAGCTTGTATGACGATGGAAGTTTGCTGGCAGAATTGCAAGTTAAGCCGACGTGGTTGAATGAGGTGAAAGAGGGACAGTTGGCAGACGATGATTTAAGTGCTAAGTTGCGACAAGTGCAGAGTGGGGAGTTAGAGGATTATGGTGTTAACAGCGATGGAGTGTTGTGTTTTAAGGGTAAGGTCTGTATGCCTAAGAATAAGGAGTTAAAGCAGAGATTTCTTCAGGAATCGCATAGTAGCCCTTATGCTATGCATCCTGGAGGTACTAAGTTGTACAGGGATCTAAGGGAACAGTTTTGGTGGCCTGTTCTTAAAAGGGAAGTTACAGAATTTGTAGGGAAGTGTTTAACGTGTCAGCAAGTTAAGGCTGAACACCAAGTTCCATCAGGATTGCTTCAGCCGATAAAGATTTCGCAGTGGAAGTGGGAGAGAATCACCATGGACTTCGTTAGTGGGCTTCCCCTTACACCTACTAAGAAGGACTCGATATGGGTGATAGTGGATCGACTGACAAAGTCCGCGCATTTTATTCCAGTACGGGTTGACTATTATTTGCAAAAGTTGGCGAAGTTGTATATGGCGGAGATTATGAGATTGCATGGAGTGCCGATAACTATTATTTCAGATAGGGATACAAGGTTTACGTCTCAGTTTTGGAAAGCTCTACATCAAGCTTTAGGCACCAGATTGGATTTCACTACGGCATTTCATCCACAATCGGACGGTCAATCTGAACAAGTAATCCAAGTGTTAGAGGATATGTTGAGAGGCTGTGTAATAGACTTCGGAGGAAGTTAGGAAGAGTATTTGCCGTTGGCGGAATTTGCATACAACAATAGCTATCAGGCCAGTATTCGGATGGCACTGTATGAAGCATTGTATGGACGGAATTGTCGCACTCCTACGTGTTGGACAAAATTAGGGGAACGGCGAGTTTTAGGTCCAGAGATTGTGGCAGAATCCGAGGAGAAGGTTAAGGTAATTCGAACACGGTTAAAGGAGGCGTCAGACAGGCAAAAGTCATATGCAGATCTTAAGCGGAAGGAAATAGAATTTGATGTGGGGGATCAAGTGTTTCTTAAAGTGTCACCTTGGAAGAAGGTGATGAGATTTGGTCGCAAAGGGAAGCTAAGTCCCAGGTTTATAGGACCTTATCAGATATTGAAGCGAGTTGGACCAGTGGCATACCAGTTAGAGTTACCTTCAGAATTGAAGCAGATGCATGACGTATTTCATGTTTCTATGATACGTCGTTATCAATCGGATCCATCTCATGTAGTACCAGTTGAGGAGGTGGAACTAAGGCCAGATTTGTCCTACGAGGAAGAGCAGATTCAGATCTTGGAACGGGATGTGAAAGTGTTACGGAGGAAATCAGTTCCTCTAGTCAAAGTGTTATGGCGTAATCATGGATCGGAAGAAGCTTCGTGGGAGCTAGAAGAAGCAATGCGATAGCAATACCCTCACTTATTTTTAGCCAGGTAATTTCGAGGTTGAAATTATTTTAAGGGGGTAGAACTGTAACATCCGGGATTTATAGCTTATGCATTAACGCTTAATTGTATGTGGAAGCATGTCTATGTGTATGTGGAATGTGTTTTATGAATTTTGTGAACCCTAGTGTGTAGTCAAATGACTTAGAAATTATTTGACTTTAAGTCTAAAAAGGGGAAGTCAGGCTAAGGAGGCCTTAAGAGAAATTGTAGGGGAAACATGACACAAAAATCTACTTGTTAAAGTGGCAAGGAGGCGCCACTTAAAGCCTCTGTAAGTGACGCGACAAGCAGGGTACAAGGGCCTAGGTTCGAGCAGCAAGGGAAGCAAAAAGGGGAATTTTATTTTGCTGCAAGATTGAGCAGTAGTGGACGGCAATGGGGCACTAAGGGATGAGTTTAAGATGTGGTCTAATACTTTTAAAATTTCGGCTAAGTAGAAGATAAATGATTGAGTTATTTTTAATTATTTTGAATGTGCAAAAAGGAGAGAAAAGAGGAGAAAAATAAGGGATTTGATAAGGAAGGAGGAAGTGGCTGAATGTGGGGCTCTTTGGATGACAAATTCGGTCAAGTGAAGGGAGGTAGTGCCGAATTTTGGAGTGTCCATCTTTTTCTCTCTTTTAGTTGCTTTGCCGAATTTCTTCTTACTCTCTCCTCTTCCTCTTTTCTTTCTTTCAACCTTAATTCTCCATCTTTTTATTATATGGCCGAATGCCCTATTTTGCACTAGAGTCATAGCCGAACCTTGTAGTTTCTTTTTCCTCTTGTTTGTGCTTGAAGCCTTAAAGAAACACCATAGCCGAATGTTTCATCTTCATTTGAAGCCATAGTCGAGTTTCAAGGGGGCCTTATTCTTCTCTCTTTGCCGCAAGTTTTAAAAGCTGAAAGAGTTAGCCGAAATCTTTTCTCTTTTAGTCTCTTCAAGCAAATGTTGGTGTTAAGTATTCCTCTTAGCAATCGGTCTTATCTTTTCTTATTTGGTGTGCCGAAATCAAGGGTAGGCCTTGATTTCTAAGGATGGCCGAATATGCTTAAGGCCATATTAATGTGTTTCTTTTGGTTGTAACCAGCGTAAAGGTGTTCTTTCGGGATTTAAAGTACTCAAGGTAAGCAATATGTATTCGGCCAAGGGCCATTTATTGAGATTAAGTCTTAGAACCGAATCTAACATATACCTATTGGGATCTCGACATCACCAAGAGCAAGTAGCAATTTCGGGATTTAAGATTCGCAAGGTAAGTGAACATGAACATTCGGCCAAGTCTATATTTAGTGATTCAAATATGTTTCTTGATTATTTAGAAGCCGAAACTAACCAAGTCAGATGATCTAGTATTGGCCGATTGCAAGGAAGGAGTGTCACAAAGTTTCGGGATTTGATTAGTAATCAAATCTGCAGCAAGGTAAGGATTTTGATTGCATTAATCCTTTGGGATTTGGTTATTTGGCCGAATGGCTTGTTGCTAACATGCTTAAGGTGGCCAAATATAGGAACTAGAGATCTAAAGCATTAGACCGGGTTTTTTGGGATTTGAGTGAACTCGTTAAGTAAACCAGGTGTGTACTCCACACTAACTCTTAATAGATTTATGGCATCAATTTAATATATGTGTTTATAATAATGTGAAAAGTGGGCAAAGGTACCATGTGATGGTACAAAGTACTCAGATACGTAACCTTAACATTATGTTAATAAATGATATGAATATTATTATGATATGAATATCCGAAATATGGTACATATGTGAATATCGATAAGAATGTGAAATAAGGCATAAGGCATGATATTGCATGTTTTGTGTGACATGGGGCATATGGGTTATATGGAAAGGGGAAGTGATCTGGTGGTTTATACCACAATATCTGAATGTGGTGACTCATGTCACGAAATCTGAATGTGGTGACTTATGTCACAAAATACTATCTGATGGCTATGCCACAAAATTTATAAAGGCGATGAGCACGTCATCTGCAGCGACTGCCTTCGATGATGTGTAGCGGATGGAAGGTCGACTTAGTAGTCCCCACGGTGTGATGGTTGGTACGGGTGATGTGTAGCGGATGGTTATCTAGGTTTAGGTTCGGGTTTGCATCATTATTCCTATCTGTTATATATATGTATGATATGATATGATATGCCTGAATCGTTGGGACTTAGTGTTGGTTATACACACTGAGTCTGTTTGACGCACCCCGTTGTGGGATATGTTTCAGGTGACGCTCAGTGATGGACCGGGTCGGCAGGAACTTAGTGGTGGCCATTGCTCAGCTCAGTGAACTTTTATTTTGAAACTTTATGTTTTAAGTTTGGATTTATTCGGGTTATGTTTTGATGTAATAAGGCCATAAGTATTAAACTGTTTTATGCTTGCTTTTATTTGTTTTTATCACAATATTATTATTGTTAAATCAATTGTTATCTAATTTGTTTTTGAAATAAATCTTTAAATGTTTTGACACCCTAAGGCAAATGATTTTCAATATAAGGTAAACTCTAAAATAACTCGATATTTCTTTAATTTAAAGTTTGAAACTTAGAAATGAAGTTTTATAAAAACCTAGATTTTAAGAATAAACTTGTTTCCAACTCGAGCCCAACACAAAATAAATTTTCTTTCAAAACCACTCAGATTTTCCAAAGTAACGAACGAATTTTGAATCGTTTTACTCAAGGAACATACCGGATCCGGTCAAGGCTCGTGGGCCGGGTTTGGGGTGTTTCAAGCCACGTCAACTGAAAACGCATCTTGAACGTGTTTTCACTGAGAGTTGACAACTTGATTCTTTTGGGCAGATGGTTAAATGTTAGTGCTTTTGTCATTAAGTTATGGGTTTAATTCTTCTCCTACTCACATTTTTATTTTTTATTTCATGTTGTTTTAAGTTTTTTTTGTTTTTAATTAATATTTTTTACACATTAGCTCTTTTGGTTAGATGGTTAGATAATTGTGAATTCATCTTTGAATCTAATGTTCAGTTCCTCTTATAAGCATTTTAATATGTATTTTTTATATCATGTTGTTTTAAGCTTTTTTATTATTTTTAATTAATGTTTATAATTAATAAATATATTTTTTTAAGTTTTTTCATTTTTAATTCATCTTTTTAATTAATATCTCTTTTATTTATAAAATCAAATAATTATTGCCAATACCATTACTTTTAGTAAATATATATTTTTGTGTGTGTATTTAAATAATTATTTGAAATATTTCATATATAAGAATATTTGAAATATCATACCCACAATGTAGATGAAAGAAATGATATTTGAAATAATTATTTGATTTTATAATATTAGAAATCACCATACCCCCATAATATATATGGAGAAAATAAATATTTGGCATATAAATATTATATATAAAAATATATATCTAAATAATTAGTTATTATTTTTAAAAAATAATTACATATTTATTATTTAATTTTATAGATAAAAAAGATATGAATTAAAAATTTAAAAAAAACTTGAAAACAATATATTTATTAATTATAAACATTAATTAAAAATAATAATAATAAGCTTGAAACAACATGAAATAAAAAATACTTATTAAAAGGCTTATAAAAGAAATTGAACGTAGAACTCAAGGATGAAATCATAATTATCTAACAATCTAACCAAAAAAGCTATTGTGTCAAAAATATTAATTAAAAAAAAACTTAAAACAACATGAAATAAAAAATACAAATGTGAGTAGGAGATGAATCGAACCCAAGACTTAAGGACAAAAGCACTAACATTTAACCATCTGATAAAAAAAAGCTAAGTTATCAGTTTTTAGTGAAAACGTATCCTGTAGGACGTGTTTTCAGCTGATGTGGCTGAAAGCGCACCCTTTAAGATGCGTTTTCAATGACATGAGTGAAAACGTGTCCTACATGACACGTTTCTCTCTCTCCAAAAACAACATAGATCAGTATTTTTTTTAAAAGCACATTTACTTAATTTTTTTTCTTTTTTAGTATATATCAATAATTCAGCCTTTTATGTTTCTATATCCAATATATAAATAAATTGATGTATTTATTTCTTTAAATGTGTATGATTGAATTAAATTTGAAGTTTCATGTATACATTTGAATCACAACCAAATCAAAGTTCATTATCAAATTGCACATTGAATCGAATTCATGTATAATTTTGAGATTTATCCCAAATTATAATATAAAATAAGTTTTGATTGAACCAAAAAGATATTAGAGGTCCTTATACTTTTTAAAATTTTAATTCTCTTATTTTAATTTTGAGACGTTGAATCTATATTTTTTATAATTTTAATTGTAAAATGTTAGCTATAAATAGAGCGCAATTATGCATGAAGGGAATGTACACATGGAAATAAAAGTAAATGAGAAGATTTTTTTTAAAGCTTACAAATTCAGTCAAATTATATATAATTATACTTTAGAGCAATCACAAAGTGTAGAATTAAACTATTATAGCACAAATTAAGAACTAGAACAAAGTGTAGAATCAAACATTTACAATCGAAATTGTAGAGTGTGCCTTGTATTTACTGGATAGTTTGCAGGTACTTAGGAAGACAGTCGATAATTGACCTAGGAAGAGTCAAAGCAAGCACATCACAACGAGGATAACATCGACATCATGAAGAGGAGCGACGTCACAACGAGGGAAGTGTGGACGTCATGACTATGCGACAAACTTCAAACTTAAGTCAGTGACAACAACGTGACAAGCATGCATGGGACGTCATGACGATGCAACGTATTCTCCACGTAAGCAGCCATGTTTTTTTTACTCCAAGTAGGACTTCTTCTTCCAATCAAACTCTAATTACTTCAAGGTTATTTAAGACATTTTTCCTTTAGTTTTAAGCCTATTTAAAGGGCCAATGTAACCCTAATTTGATATGCCAATTAAGATGTAGCTGCATGCGCAGCTTAAGAGAGCTCAGAGGCAAGGCAAATTAAGAAGGCAATTAATGATGTAGTACTACAAGGTTTTTCTTTTGGGGGCGATAAGATGTGGTCATAGATGACTTTGGTGAGAGTTTTCATGGTAATTATGCATAGAATTTTTGTACCTCTTTTGAGAGAACTCTATGGGAGTTAAGACTTAATTTTCCGTGTTTGGGTTTCTACGCGGTTTACTTATTTCATGAAAAGCCAAAGCCTCATTTGCTTGTGGTTTTTATCCTCTTCGGAGGATGTTTTTACTTAAAATTTGTGTGTTTAATCTTTTTCACATTTTGTGTTCGTTGTTTATACGGGTCGATCCCTAATAAATTGGTATCGGAACAAAGTTATGTTTCTGCAATTGACCCATTCAAGGATGGCAATAATGAATTTCGATATCGAGAAGTTCAATGGAATCCCTAATTTTAGATTGTAGCAAATTTGGATAAAGCAGAGTGTTTAAAGCAAGATTGGTCGCAAAGGGTGACAATCAAGTGAAGAGAGTTGATTTCCTCAATGTTTTCTCTCTTGTTGTGAAGTAGATGCCAGTTCGCGTATCACTGACCCTTGTTGCATTATACAACCTTGATTTGAAGATTATGAGTTTTTTGGTTTCCAAGTTTGAGAACGATTTAGGCTTGGTTGACATTCTACAAATATCGAGTTTGGCCCTTGACAGGGCCTGGATAATAAGGTGTGGTAAATATAAGTCAATGTGAAAATTTGCAAGGTATGCCTCGCATTTATCACATAGTTTGCAGGTACTTACCAAAGTCAACAAACGACGTTATGTAACAGTCTAGTTTATTTATACCCTAGTCAGAACAGTGGTTTCGGGACCACAAATTCGAGTCCGTATAATATTTTAATATTATTTTCTGTGCCGTTGATATGTGATTAAGCATGTGGTAAATTTTCGTAAGTTAATTTGTTCGTCTGTGTGTTTAACTTGACGTAAGGGTTGAATTGCATCAAATGCAAAATTTCATGCTATTTGTTAAAGTACTTAACTGATGTGGTTTTTAAATGTTTGTGGCCTTAGTAGGCAAATATGCCAATAGGTGGATAGTGGATGAACAAAGGGCAATTATACCCTTGATATATATGTATACCTTATTATTATGAAAGGTTAATATGGTAAATTATTTATTAATATACTTATAATAAAACAAAACATGAAAAATGGGCATTAATTCATTCATCCTTCCACTGAAATGCATGAAAGAAAGAAATAAGAATAGCTTGTTATATTCGTCTAGATTGAGGCACAAATTCAAGGTATGTTTTAATCGGTTTTCGATAATTTCTACGTTTTTGCAATCGTTGCTTTGTCTACTATTAAGCCCATGTATCAAATTTGTGTATTAATGATGTTCATGAGATGTGCCATTGATGATATGTTGAGCTTTGTGATGATTTATGGTGCTAAATGAAATATTTGAGTTAGATGAACATATTTTGTTCTTGAATTTTTGATGAATTTAGTTAATTAGGGCTAAATTGAGAAAATAGCAAATTGAGGGACTAAATTGAAAATTTAATGAAAATTGTGGGCATGTATGTGATGTATGAACATTCGGCTAAGCATGAGTATGTAATCATTTTGTGAATTTGATGTTTTGAGAAAAATAAACTAAATTGATAAATTGTGCAAACATGAGGGTTAATTTGCAAATGGCCCTAAATGTGTGTCCTTGGATTGAATTGAAAAAGTTAATGAATAAAAGAGTTAATTCTGAATGTGTATAGATCAAGAACCAAGGAAAACGGACTTAGATCGCGGGAAAGTGAAAGTAAACGAGTAGCCGTTTCCATTTTCGTTAAATCGAATTCGAGGTAAGTCATTATGCAAATAAACGTATTCATATTGAATTATGTATATTCCTATAACCATTGCTACAGATGAATGTTTACGATATGATCTGTACATGAATTCCGAGATAAGATCGATATAGAGATAATGTTCGAGAAGTCCCGTATGAACCTAGGAATGATTAGGATTAGCTATGTCATGACATAGGTATCTGTTTTGTTTTTATCATGTAAGACCAAGTCTGGGACATTGGCATTGATTTGAGATTTCGTGTAAGACCTCGTCTGGGACGTAGGCATCGATATGAGCGTTACGTGTAAGACCACGTCTGGGACGTTGGCATCGATACGATCTTTACGTGTAAGACCATGTCTGGGACATCGGCATCGTATTGATTCGTGTAAGACCGTGCCGGACAAAGGGCATCGATATCTGAGTGCATATAAGACCTCGTTTGGGACGTTGGCATTGTACGACTATTCCGAGCTTTTTGAGTATCCTACTAGATTCCTAACGGTTCAACGGCTAAGTCTGTGAAAAGAATTGCAATTCCGAGCTCTGAACAAATACGTGAATGTATGTTCGATTCAGGTATGTTCATATGTAAACTATGTGTGAATAAAAGGTAAGTACTTAGGTGATTTTTGATGTGAGGAAATGTATAATCAAATATGAGAATGTGAATAAGATACAAGAATTGTTATGTGAGAGTTATGTATATACATGTGATTCTTGAGTTGATGAATGAGGCAAATATGGCCAAGGATATGGTTTAATGCATATATGTGAGAAATGCAATATAAATATGAATTGAGCTAATGTTCTATATGCTTAAATGCTATATATGTTAAGTTTGTTTGTATAATGATTTACTAAGATTTTGGAAAGCTTACTCTGTGTGTGTGTTTTCTCCGTTTTATAGGTCGTCAAAGCTACTGAAGGCTCGGGACCGTCATGGATTGCCACCACACTACTAAACTCATTTTGGTACATTTTCAAAATGTATATAGCTAGTTATGGCATGTATAGGCTAGTATTTGATATAAGTTTGTCATATGAACTTAGCCATGAGATTTGGCTAGTATTGAGTTGAAAATTGCTTGAATGAATGTGATATGTGAAGTATGTTCTTGGCATGGCTAGTTGATACTTGTAATGGTCAAGTTTTGATTAAGCAAATGAATGAAATATGCTTGTGATGAGATGAGTTTTAGTTTTGTAATTTGATATATTTGGAACTAGTTTTAAATGTATGAATTGGTTGGTTAAATTGGTATGTTCTTGCTTGACATATGTGTATGAAATAAGTTGGTAAACATGATTTATAGGTTTGACCCTAGTGGGTGGCATTTTGGCCTTGAAAATGGCCTAAAATGTCACACGGTCGTGGCACACGGGCGTGCCCAATGATCGTGGGCTAAGTATATAGATAGCACAAAAGTACACGGCCTTGGCACACGAACGTGTCTGCTGTCTAGCAACCGTGTGATTTTTGACGGGATTGACCACGGCTTGAGTATACGGGCGTGCTTAGCGGTCGTGGAGGATAAGTCAATTTCGACCAAGGGGAGTACACACGAGGGTGTCTAGCAGCTGTGGGAGGCACACGGCCTACCCACACGGACGAGTAAACCCTAAAACTTAGAAAAGTTTTAAATTTTTCAAGAATTTTGTATGTGTTCCGATTTAGTCCCGGCCTAGTTTATAAGCATGTTTTAGGTCTTGTTGATCAATATATGGACTCTTTGATTTTGAATGATGAATGTATGTATGACATTTCTGTAAATGTTTTCGATCTGTTCGGTAACGCCTTTAACCCTAGTCAGGCGACAGATACGGGTTAGGGGTGTTACATTTGGTTGGTATCAGAGCTACAGTTTAGTTGATTCTCAGACAAACATAGCGTGTTAGAGTCTAGCTATACATGCTATATATCTGAATTGTGATAGTGTGATGAATCCTGACGTATAAAATACGATTTCTGTATAGCAATGGATCCCGAAAGAGCCGTAGCTAATGACGTAAAGAGTAATGTGCCTGCTCCCGCGCAAGGGACAGTGCCCTCTGATTCGAGACCGGCTACGAGTGGTCAAGAGGGAGAAGCTAAACAAGCTTTCTTCCAGATGATGAGTGAGTGGTTCACTCAGTTTGTAAAGAATAACCCGACTGTTTCACAACCCCACCCCCAGTTAATCCCCTTCAAACATTCGATATGCCTCTGACTACAAATCTGAATCTGTGGAATAAGCCTCCGGATGACGAGATCCATAAGTATAGGGTAGAAGAGTTTCGGGCTACTAATGATGATGATGCTGAAAAAGCTGAGTTCTGGTCAGATAACACGATTGGGGTATTTGATGAGATGTCCTTGACTCCGAAAGAATGTATAAAGTGTGTTGTATCATTACTTCGAGATGCAGCTTATCAATGGTGGAAAACTTTGATTTCTGTTGTTTCGAAAGAGCGAGTTACATGGGACTTCTTTCAGAGTGAATTCCGGAAGAAATATATCAGTGAGATATTTTTCGATCAGAAACGAAAAAAATTTCTGGAACTCAAACAGGGCAGAATGATTGTTTCGGAGTATGAACGAGAGTTCATGAGATTGAGTCAATATGCTCGGGAATGTGTATCATCTGAAGCTATTATACACAAAAGATTCGAAGATGGCCTTAATGAAGACATTCGTTTGCTAGTCGGGATTTTAGAAATAAAAGAGTTCGTTGTACTCGTTGATCAAGCGTGTAAAGCTGAAGCACTCGGGAAAGATAAAAGAAAAGCTGAGTCTGAAGCTCGAGATATGAGAAAGAGATTTCAGAGTAAATCATTTCAGTCTGCTACATAAAGATTCAGAGATAATCAAAGTCGTTCCAGAGATAATGTAGGACATTCAAACAGAAATCGATCTAGACCGTAAATGAGTTCCAAAACCTTAGCAACTTCAGTGGCCAATGTTGGTAATGTTAGATCCGAGAGACTTGAATGTAAACATTGTGGGAAAAGGCATCTGAGAAGTTGTAGACTTAATGGTAGAGCTTGCTTCAGATGTGGATCACTTGATCATTTTATCCGTGATTGCCCTGAGTTTGTTGAGCCAGAGACTATTCAGAATCTGAGATCTGATAATGCACCTGTGAGAGGTAGACCATCGAAGAATGTAAGAAATGTCAGTGGTAGTCAGAGAACTACAAGAGATACTATTGTAAGATCTGAAGCTAGAGCACCCGCCAGAGCGTATGCTATTCGAGCTCGTGAGGAAGCTTCATCACCAGATGTTATAACGGGTACTTTTACTCTGTATGATATTTCTATGATTGCATTAATAGACCCTGGTTCTACGCATTCGTATATATACATGAATTTAGTATTCAGCAAGATTTTGCCTGTAGAGTCTACTGAGTTTGCTATAAAAGTATCGAACCCCTTAGGTAAAACTGTCCTTGTTGACAAAGTATGCAATAACTGTCCATTAATGTTTCGAGATATCTGTTTCCCTGCTGATCTGATGCTTTTGCCATTTGATGAGTTCGATATTATTCTGGGTATGGACTGGTTAACTTTGCATGATGCTGTTGTCAATTGTAAAAGAAAGACTATTGATTTGAGATGTCTGAATAATGAGATTGTGCGAGTTGAGTCTAATGATTTGAATGGATTGCCTGTTGTGATATCTGTTTTGAAAGCTTAAATTTATGTGAAAAAGGGTTATGAAGTATATTTTGCTTATGTGATTGATTCGAAAGTGTCTGAAAAGAAAATTGAATCAGTGCCTGTTGTCTATGAGTTTTCTAATGTATTCCCTGAAGAATTATCGGGTTTGCTTCCGATCCGTGAAGTCGAATTTGGTATTGATCTATTGCCTGGTACAATACCTATTTCAAGAGCTCCGTATAGAATGGTACCAACAGAGTTGAAAGAGTTAAACTCACAGTTGCAAGAATTGACCGATAAAAGGCTTGCTAGACCGAGTTTTTCGCCTTGGGGTGCTCCTGTTTTGTTTATGAAAAAGAAAGATGGCACAATGAGGATGTGTATCGATTATCGTCAGTTGAATAAGGTGACAATAAAGAATAAATATCCATTGCCCCGAATAGACGATTTATTTGATCAGTTAAAAGGAGCTAATGTATTTTCTAAGATTGATCTGAGATTGGGATACTACCAGTTGAGAGTTAAAGATTCAGACATTCCGAAGACTGCTTTCAGAATGAGGTACGGGCATTATGAGTTTTTAGTTATGCCATTTGGACTAATCAATGCTCCTGCTGTTTTTATGGGTCTGATAAACAGAATTTTCAGACCGTACCTAGATCGATTTGTTGTGGTGTTCATAGATGACATCTTGATTTATTCACGTGATAAAAATGAGCATGTTGAACATTTGAAAATTGTGTTGCAAACATTGAAAGAAAAGCAATTGTACGCGAAATTCAGCAAATGTGAATTCTGGTTACATGAGGTTAGTTTTCTAGGACATATTGTGTCAGCTTCTGAAATCTGAGTGGATCCGAGTAAGATTTCTGCTATTCTGGATTGGAAACCTCCGAGAAATTTATCTGAAGTCCGTAGTTTTCTGGGTTTAGCCGGTTATTATCGTCAAATTGTAAAAGGATTTTCAATGATAGCTACTCCGTTGACTGGATTACTTCAGAGAGATGTTAGATTTGATTGGTCAGATAAATGTCAGAAAAGTTTTGATCAGTTGAAAACTCTGTTAATAGAAGCTTCAGTGCTAATACAGCCAGAATCGGGTAAAGAATTTGTTATATACAGTGATGCTTCATTAAATGGTCTAGGATGTGTTTTGATGCAAGAAGGAAAAGTTGTAGCTTATGCCTCGAGACAATTGAAGCCTTATGAAAAGAACTATCCGACTCATGACCTTGAACTAGCTGTGATTGTGTTTGCACTTAAGATTTGGTGCCATTATCTTTACGGTGAAAAATGCCATGTGTTTTCAGATCATAAAAGTCTGAAATATCTGATGACTTAGAAAGATTTGAACCTGCATCAAAGAAGATGGTTAGAGCTATTAAAAGATTATGAGCTCGTGATAGATTATCATCTGGGTAAGGTGAACGTTGTTACTGATGCTTTGAGTAGAAAATCATTGTTTGCACTACGTGCTTTGAAGGCTCAGTTAGATTTTTTTTGATGATAGTTCCGTGTTAGCTGAGTTAAAAGCGAAGCCATTGTTTATACACCAGATATACGATGCTCAAAAATTTGATAACGAGTTATTAGCGAAGCGAGCTCATTGTGATTCGAATTCTAAATCTGAATTTCGAGTTATTGATGATTGTTTGAATTTTTGAGGTCGTATCTGTGTTCCGAGAAATCCAGAGTTGATTCAACTGATTTTGTGTGAGGCTCATAACAGTCGTCTATCTGTTCATCCGGGGAGTACGAAAATGTATCATGATTTGAAACGACACTATTGGTGGTCTGGTATGAAACGAGACATTTTTGACTTTGTTTCGAAATGCTTAATCTGTTAACAAGTGAAAGCCGAACATCAAGTTTCGTCTGGGTTGCTACAACCGATTCTGATTCTTGAGTGGAAATGGGATAGAGTGACAATGGATTTTGTTTCTGGTTTGCCTCTGACTCCGAGAAAGAAAGATATGATTTGGGTCACAGTTGATCGATTGACGAAATCTACCCATTTTATTCCAGTAAAGTCTGACTATTCATTTCATAGATTAACTGAGCTTTATATTTCTGAGATTGTTAGATTGCATAGGGTGCCACTATCCATTGTGTCAGATAGGGATCCGAGGTTTACATCGAGGTTCTGGAAGAAATTGCAAGAAGCTTTAGGCACGAAAGTACATTTCAGTACAACTTTTCATCCGCAAACAGATGGTCAATCCGAGCAGATCATTCAGATTCTTGAAGATATGTTAAGGTGTTGTATATTTGAGTTTAACGGTACGTAGGAACAGTATCTGCCTTTGATTGAATTTGCATACAATAACAGTTTTCAGTCAAGCATCAAAATGGCACCTTATGAAGCTTTGTACGAACGTAAATGTCGTACACCTCTGTATTGGACTGAGCTCAGTGAAAATAAGTTACATGGGGTTTATTTGATAAAATACTCAGAGCAGAAAGTGAAGCTGATCCGAGACTGTTTGAAAGCAGCATCTGACCGTCAGACGTCTTATGCGGATTTGAAATGAAAAGATATAGAATTTAAGATCGGCGACAAAGTATTTATGAAAGTGTATCCGTGGAAGAAAGTGTTTCGATTCGGACGTAAAGGCAAGTTAAGTCCGAGGTTCATCGGACCGTTTGGATTATTGAACGAGTTGGGCCTATTGCATATAGATTAAGGTTGCTGTAATAGCCCAATTACAACCCTAAACGGAACGGTGGTTTCGGGACCACGAATCCGAACCGAAAAAAAAATCTCATAATATTATTTTATTTTCGTGTGTAGTGATATTGAGTAAGAGTGTGTTGAATTGTGCAAATTTTATTGCTTGATGTGCTTGAATTGAAAGAATGGATTAAATAGATAAAGTATGAAAGTAGCATTCATTATATAAAAGGGTTTAATTTAAGTGTTGGTCGAAAGAAAGGACTTGCATGTCAAATAACCTATTTTGTTTGTGGTGGACGGCATGATAATTACATGTTTATTAAATATTATTTGTTTTTAGTTAGTGGTGTATTATTATATTTCATGATTTGAGTAATAAAGGAAATAAAATAAAAAAAGAAAAGAAAGAATGTTCATCTTTCTTGGGGAATGACCGAAAATAAGGAACAAAAGAGGGAAAAATACCATATTCTTCTTTTTTAACACCGAAACAAAAAGAACAAGAGGGGGGTTTTGAGTTCTCACCATTCGGTCATTGCATGTTCCCACAAGGTGAGTAAATGACCTTGGTTTTTGTTAATTCTAGCATGTTTAAGGTTGGGTCTTGAAATCCATTTAGCTATAATTGGAATTTTGAAATTTGTAGTATAATTTGAATGTTGCCATGAAAGGAAATTTTGATTTTTTGGTATGGTTTATGATAGAATAGGTGATAAGCTTGTTAAATAAACTAGATTTTCGTTGAAGCCTTGATGGAACTTAGCATACGGGTGAATTTTTTTTTTAAAGAAAATCTTGAAAGGATGATATAGCAAATAAATTGAAGAAAAGAGTTAGTATAGGGACTAAGAGTATTCGGCTATTGATAGTTGAAATTAAATTCATGATATTTTGTATTGATTAGTTTCAAGGACTAAGTCATAAACCTTAAAAATGTTGGGGGCAATATAGTAAATTGAAAAATCAAGTGCTTATAGACTAAATTGAATGGAAATGTTATTAAATAAGTTAAATTGGAATTTTTTTTTAGACCAAGAGCAAAAAGAAACCGGAGTGGAGCGGGAAAAATCTAAATTGATTGAGTAGTCGGGAACCTGAATTTTTGCTGACTTTCAAGGTAAGTTATAAGTGATTTGTTTTAAATAATTAGTACTAAATTTTTAGTATAAATTACGATTAAATTCGATGTAAGAATATACAAATGCCGAATGCACCATGATATTTTTTAATGGTAGATGCCGAATGATATACTATTATATATATGTGTTGAATTATATAATTCTTTGAGTACTTGGAATTTGTATAAATTGTATATGCATGTAATTATTGATGTAATTACATATAGATTGCCGAATGTCAAATGGTATGGAATTTAAATCATGTGAAAGCCGAAGGTGAATTGAAGCATGTATTCGATTAATGTATTAAGATCAAATGATTTAAAGTGAATGGAGTATAAGTTAAAGCAAATCTTGAGGTATAGTAGAATGATCATGGAATATTTAGTTATGTGCATATATGAACATAGTCGATAGAAAGAGTAGGAATTGGAAGAAAAGTTGTTTGATTTGCATATATAGATATGTTACATATATACAAACTTGATATGAAAGTATATGATATGCGCAAGAGGAGAAGGACTTAATCACCGAGCACTATGTGTGCGAGATCAGTTGAATAGCACTGTGTGTGCGAGATCGGTTGAATAGCACTGTGTGTGCGGACTTAATCACCGAGTACTGTGTGTGCGGCTATCGGATTTTCTTAAGAGCAAAGACACTTAGAAGGGTAAATAAAGGTGTCAGGTATGTTCTTATTGGACAAATGGATTATTATCTTGGTGGATAATTAAGTAGGATATTTCGATAAGAGTAGGTAGCATATGAAAAGTTAATTATTTTGTCTTGTGATTTAATGAGCATGAGATTGAGGATTGCTAACCTAGAATAATTGTTGACATCATTAACTAATTGATATGTAGACTGTAATTGAAAAGAATATTGATAAAAGACAATATTCGTACATTTCATCTGCTTGCTTATAACTTACTAAGCTATTGAAGCTTACATGGTGTGTTGTTATATTGTTTTATAGATCCTTAAAGTCAAAGCTCAAGCTCGGGAATCTTTGTCGGGGTCAATTATACTATCACTAAAAATTGGGTATCTTATAAGTTATGCTTCCTTTGAAATTAAGGCATGTATAGGCTAGGTCTCTTTTGTATATTTTGATCGTTATAAAATTGTATATGCGAATATGGCTATACTTTTACGATTAGATACGATCTAGCTCTTTGTAATTTTTGTGCCGTGGTATGAATGTTTGAACTATGAAATACCATCTTATCTTCCAAGATTATTATATACTAAGTATCCTGCGGTTACGGAATGCATGAAATAATATATATTATGTTGTGTATAATAGGGTTCGGGTCATTAAATTTTTCTTTAGTAATATACTTATCGGTACGTGTATGATTTGTAAGTGTTAGTTGGGATTCTAGAATTGAATTGTTTATAACGTAGAGATAATTTACTATATATATACATTGAATACTAAAGGTATGCGTATACAATAAATGACTTAGTAGGAAACATATTCATATTGATTTTACATAGGAAATTCGGATTTGTGTTGGTTTTCGTGTATGTATTTTTGATCATCTCCTTGATTGATTGAATAAGTTCTGCTAAAATTTCAAAGGAAAAATAGGTATGTTATACTATCTAATGAGATTTGTGACTTTGAATTGTTATGAAGTGTTATCTGAGTATAATGGTTAGACATGGTAAAGATATAGATAAAAACTTGAATTAAGAAGGATGAAGATCGTATGAATGAGTGAAAATGCATGTTCGTTGTGTCCATGGCCGAATATGTTGATGACTTAGGGAAATTATATTTTGATTCAAGTATGTATTATATGAATGATTATCTATGATTTGAATGAATATAGGATGAAATGTATGTTCAATAATGTGTTACATTTGATTTACGTTAGGTGCATCAATTTGGATTGGTTCCGTAATGCCTTAACCCAAATCCGGCGACGGATACGGGTTAGGGGCGTTACAGTTGCCCTCTGAGCTAGAAAAGATACATAATGTATTCCATGTCTCAATGCTCCGTAGATATCGATCCGATCCGTCACATGTTATTGCCCCATCTAAAATTGAAACCCGATCTGATATGTCTTATGAAGAAGAACCGATCCGTATCTTAGCTCGTGAAGTAAAAGAGTTGAGAAACAAGAAAATTTCGTTAGTGAAAGTACATTGGAAACGACACGGAATAGAAGAGGCTACATGGGAGCCTGAAGATTCTATGAGACAGCAATATCCGAATCTATTTAATGGTAAGATTTTCGGGGACGAAAATCCTTAAGGGGGAGAGAATTGTAACAGTCCGATTTATACCCTAGTCGAAATAGTGGTTTCGGGACCACAAATCCGAGTCCGTATAATATTTTAATATTATTTTTTGTGCCGTTGATATGTAATTAAGTATGTGGTAAATTTCTAAAAGTTAATTTGTTCGTCTGTGTGTTTAACTTGACGTAAGGATTGAATTGCATCAAATGCAAAATTTCATGCTATTTGTTAAAGTACTTAAGTGATGTGGTTTTTGAATGTTTGTGGCCTTAGTAGGCAAATATGCCAATAGGTGGATAGTGGATGAACAAAGGGCAATTATACCCTTGATATATATGTATACCTTATTATTATGAAAGGTTAATATGGTAAAATGTTTATTAATATACTTATAATAAAACAAAACATGAAAAATGGGCATTAATTCATTCATCCTTCCACCGAAATGCATGAAAGAAAGAAATAAGAATAGCTTGTTATATTCGACTAGAGTGAGGCACAAATTCAAGGTATGTTTTAGTCGATTTTCGATAATTTCTACGTTTTCGCAATCGTTGTTTTGTCTACTATTAAGCCCATATCCCAATTTTGTGTATTAATGATGTTCATGAGATGTGCCATTGATGATATGTTGAGCTTAGTGATGATTTATGGTGTTAAATGAAATATTTGAGTTAGATGAACATACTTTGTTCTTGAATTTTTGATGAATTTAGCTAATTAGGGCTAAATTGAGAAAATAGCAAATTGAGGGACTAAATTGAAAATTTGATGGAAAATGTGGGCTTGTATGTGATGTATGAACATTCGGCTAAGCATGAGTATGTAATCATTTTGTGAATTTGATGTTTTGAGAAAAATAGACTAAATTGATAAATTGTGCAAATATGAGGGTTAATTTGCAAATGGCCCTAAATGTGTGTCCTTGGATTGAAGTGAATAAGTTAATGAATAAAAGAGTTAATTCTGAATGTGTATAGATCAAGAACCAAGGAAAACGGACTTAGATCGCGGAAAAGCGAAAGTAAACGAAGAGCCGTTTCCATTTCCGTTAAATCGAATTCGAGGTAAGTCATTATGCAAATAAATGTATTCGTATTGAATTATGTATATTCCTATGACCATTGCTATAGATGAATGTTTACGATATGATCTGTACATGAATTCCGAGATAAGATCGATATAGAGATAATGTTCGAGAAGTCCCATATGAACCTAGGAATGATTAGGATTAGCTATGTCATGACATAGGTATCTGTTCTATTTTTATCATGTAAGACCACGTCTGGAACATTGGCATTGATTTGAGATTTCGTGTAAGACCTCGTCTGGGACGTAGGCATCGATATGAGCGTTACGTGTAAGACCACGTCTGGGACGTTGGCATCGATACGATCTTTACGTGTAAGACCATGTCCGGGACATCGGCATCGTATTGATTCGTGTAAGACCCTGTCTGAGACAGTGGCATCGATATCTGAGTGCATATAAGACCTCGTCTGGGACGTTGGCATTGTACGACTATTTTGAGCTTTTTGAGTATCCTACTAGATTCCTAACGGTTCAACGGCTAAGTCTGTGAAAAGAATTGCAATTCCAAGCTCTGAACAAATACGTGAATGTATGTTCGATTCAGGTACGTTCATATGTACACTATGTGTGAATAAAAGGTAAGTACTTAGGTGATTTTTGATGTGAGGAAATGTATAATCAAATATGAGAATGTGAATAAGATACAAGAATTGTTATGTGAGAGTTATGTATATACATGTGATTCTTGAGTTGATGAATGAGGAAATATGGCCAAAGATATGGTTTAATGCATATATGTGAGAAATGCAATATGAATATAAATTGAGCCAATGTTTTAGAAGCTTAAATGCTATATATGTTAAGTTTGTTTGTATAATGATTTACTAAGCTTTTGGAAAGTTTACTCTGTGTGTGTGTTTTCTCTGTTTTATAGGTCGTTAAAGCTACTGAAAGCTCGGGGCCGTCAAGGATTGCTATCACACTACTAAACTCATTTTGGTACATTTTGGAAATGTATATAGCTAGTTATGGCATGTATAGGCTAGTATTTGATATAAGTTTGTCATATGAACTTAGCCATGAGATTTGGCTAGTATTGAGTTGAAAATTGTTTGAATGAATGTGATATGTGAAGTATGTTCTTGGCATGGCTAGTTGATACTTGTAATGGTCAAGTTTTGATTAAGCAAATGAATGAAATATGCTTGTGATGATATGAGTTTTAGTTTTGTAATTTGATATATTTGGAACTAGTTTTGAATGTATGAATTGGTTGGTTAAATTGGTATGTTCTTGCTTGACATATGTGTATAAAATAAGTTGGTAAACATGATTTATAGGTTTGACCGTAGTGGGTGGCATTTTGGCCTTGAAAATGGCCTATAATGTCACACGATCGTGGCACACGGGCGTGCCTAGTGACCGTGGGCTAAGTATATAGATAGCACAAAAGTACACGGCCTTGGCACACGGACGTATCTGCTGTCTAGCAACCGTGTGATTTTTGACAAGATCGACCACGGCTTGAGTACACAGGCGTGCTTAGTGGCCGTGGAGGATAATTCAGTTTCAACCACCGGGAGGACACACGAGGGTGTCTAGCAGCCGTGGGAGGCACACGGCCTACCCACACGGGCGTGTAACCCCTGAAACATAGAAAAGTTTTAAATTTTTCGAGAATTTTGTATGTGTTCCGATTTAGTCCCGACCTGGTTTATAAGCATGTTTTAGGTCTTGTTGATCAATATAAGGACTCTTTGATCTTGAATGATGAATGTATATATGACATTTTTGTAAACATTTCCGATCTGTTCGGTAACGCCTTTAACCCTAGTCCGACAACGGATACGGGTTAGGGGTATTACACGTTACAAGTAGAAGCTTCCTGACATTGCGATGACGGATGACATCGTAATGACGCAAATGAGGACGTTGCGACGTGTTTCCCACAAACACTGAGTTTCTTTTCCTATTTAAATTCTACTATCTTTTTCCAGTCAAACTCTAAATACTCTAGGGCTATTTTTGTATGATTAGAACTCTAATCTTAACCTATTTAAAGGGGTTATTGTATCCCTGTTTTGTAAGGTAATTAAGGATGTAATACTATAGGGCTTTTCTTTTTGCCTTATGTTCTGGTTCTTCCTTCAAACTTAAATGTTTTTTTTCTTCTTCTTCGTTAAGGTAGAGCTAAGATTTCATTTAATCAATGGATGATTCGACCTTCTGATAAGTCTTATAGTTCTATATATTACGAATGTTGTGGAATAAAGATGTAAGAAAAGTAGGGTGTGAGTGGAAGGCATTGCTTGAGGTCGCAGTTGAAACATTAGTAAACTATTTGTAAATAGAGATTCTAATAGAAATTCCATGATCTTTAAAGTAATTGTTGCTATTGGATCGGGACAGACAATCGAAATAGAAGCTTTGGACTGAGGTAAAGGTGAGTCTCTAGCCCCCGTCACCTACACATTATATTACAATGATTCTTTGCATGATTGGCGTCTATATAGATAAGCATATCTTCTTCAGGAGTTGCAGTATGCATGTATTTTGTGTATTTTCTGTGAAACACTTGTATGTATGTACTGAAGTGTATGATGCACTGCATAAATATGACAATGTGTGGTAAGCATACATGAGAAATTATGTGTTAAAAAATATGATTCTGTTAAGAATATGAGCGAAATCTGTATAAACCTGTTCATTATGTTATTTGAGTGATGCATAACCAAGTATGGTTGGCGATAATGGGCTTTGGTAGAGTGTCGGGAAAGTATGTGATATGATAATAGACCTCACAGTGGTGCTTTGATGACGTCTGCCATGACATTAAACACGAAGGTCAGTATGGAGAAATGTAGTCCATCGAGACCGTAAATACAAGGTCCATTGGGACAGTAAAAATGAGAAAATATCAATATGGCAGATATGTGAAAAGACCATGGCCATGACACATTTTAGGAATGATAGATGAGCTGCATTTGTCTACTAGGGTTTCTGCGTGTCCCAGGGGTGATGATGGGCAAACTTAAAGTGATGCTAAGCTTAGGCAAATCTATATCGTTAAACACAAAAGTTTATGTGGTGCCTTAGTGGCAAACCAAACCAAGCCTTTGTGGCGAATTATCTATAAAGCCTTTGTGGCAAATTATCTAAAAAGCCTTTATGATGAGTTATCTGTAAAGCCTTCATGGCGAATTATCTGAAAAGCCTTTGTGGTGAGTTATCTGAAAAGCCTTTGTGGTGTATTGTATGGAATGCCTGTATAACGAATTCTGTAACGCCTAAGTGACGGGTGGTTAGACTGCTTTTGTAGTGAAATCTGGGTATGCATTTGAATAATTTTCTGAATGAATTCTTAGTAGTGTATCTAATCTAGGAATCTGCCTTAGTAATCCACCAAGACGGAGAATTTGGTGTATCTGGAGGTACAGTGGGGTAAAAGTTCGCCAAACCTGGATATTTTCACGTCATGTATCAAAGTTATTTGGAATTCTATGGAATGATCTAAAATAATACATTCATCCGAGTAAGTACATTTGTCTGGATTAATTTGAAGATTCGGTGTGAACGGCGTTTTGACAGTTGCCAAAGTTAGTAGGAGAATCAGTTAGGAGTAGTATCCATATAAATATCATTATGAGGAATGTATATCCAACAACTATCTTCAAAAAAATTGTGTAATAGGATTCGAACTATGGTGTGAAGTCTATGATCCGCCAATCAGCTGAATTGTATATAAGGTGTTTAAGTGTAAAGATTGGCGTATAGTTATCTGCCAACCAGAAATCAGAAAAGTTTCAGCCAAGGTCTAAAAGGAAGTCCATGATCTT
Source organism: Gossypium bickii (assembly GCA_025503065.1). NCBI lineage: Eukaryota > Viridiplantae > Streptophyta > Magnoliopsida > Malvales > Malvaceae > Gossypium > Gossypium bickii. Next base: position 22,907,452 of record CP106714.1, on the reverse strand, counting down.
AAAGTCGATGATTTCTTTAGTGTTTATTTGTAATGTAAATTATTGAGTTGAACTAGTTTACCAGAAGGGACCAAGTCAGGAATGCGCCAAGGTGGTTGATCATAGTGTGATATTATGCATACAAAGGGATACTTTTGGGAATATGCTTTCAAATGGCGAATAGTATTATACACCACGAACATGCATGTCGTATCAAAGATTTAAGTTGTAATGTTTTGTACTGCTTTTAAGAGTTTGTTGTAAATAATAAACGTTTCATTCAAGTCTTTTTGACTTGGAAAAGATTTAAAAAATAATAATAATAAGTACATCCAGTATAGTTTTTGTTAGTTATAAAATTTTATTATGTAAGTATCATGACATCCTATATTTGAATTCAGTAAATCAAGTTAGGTATAAAGAATTACAGAATAAACTTATCTTGTCTCACCCCAGTATATTAACAAATTTATCTCTACTATATATACATATTAATTTAGGTTAAATCCAAGATGATCTCGTCTACCCAGCTCCCATACTACTACATTCTTTCCCAGCGGTAATTCCCTCCCTCTCTAACTATTGCTAAAATTTTTTATTTTGAATCTCCTTTTTACACATTAAAAAGGGGATTATAGTATTTACTTAATTTTTCGGTAATATATTAGGAATTACGAAAATGGAAAAACTAATCTTATTGCTCCAAAATTGGGCAAAGCAAATAGTTGTTTGATAAACTTTAGAAAGATATAAAATATATTAAAAAAGAAATGATCGGACCCTTTATAAAATATTGTGCTCTTTCTTTAGGTAAAGATCGGGACATGATAGTATAGCTTGGATTCCCTAACCTCCTTACAAAATTATATGACAATTTCAGTGTATGACACTTGTTCCTAGGTGCATTAATGCATAATTTGAAATGGGGGACAAGGTCAATAATCTTTGTTTAAGGATATCCATCAGCATATACTACTTTCTTTGGCAAACAAAAGAACTCTATCAACCAAGTCAATATGTGCATCATCAAGTAGAGCTGTTCATTGACTTACTAATCTCCATACCTTTGATTTTGGTTACTTGTTATTTACTTCTTCACACAAATTTAGGCATACTAAATTCCGGGTGGAGATCCAAATATAATTTATTGGCTATCACATGCATGAATAAATGTAATTTAATTTTACAAGGAGAAAAACGGCAGTTCAAGTATAGGTTTACCATCAGAATATGATGCAAGGCTCAAGTCAACACTATTTTATATACCCAACTTTGGCCCAGAAAACTAGGTTCAACAAAACTTTATTTATTTACTAGTTGGCAGTCTTAGCAAGATTTGAGTGTCCAAATTCCTAAAAACTTTCACTTTAAAAATATTATTTTAATTTTCTATTTAATTTTTCCTTTTTTTAAATTTATATTTTTTGTTAAGTCTCCTTAAAATGAATCAAAAAAATTAATGTTTGTTAACTTTGTTAACATGACATGCATGTGGATTATCATGTCAACATTTAATTGATTTTTTTAAAATTCAAAAAATTATAAAAATTATTTTTAAAATTTAAAAATCATTAAAAAGTATAAAACTATAGAAAAAAATTAACATTTTTAAATTAAAAAAATTAATTAAATATTGATATATCATCCATGTGACAGACTACGTGTATGTCACGTAAGTAAAGTTAACAAACTTTAATTTTTTTCATCTATTTTAGGGTTATTTGATAAAAAAATACAAGTGTAAAGACTAAAAGAAGTAAAAAAAAAAAAAAAAAAAACTAAATAGAGAATTAAGATGATTTTTTATAAAATTGGAGGACAAAACAATCATTATGCCAAAATTCAAATCACAACATATTTATATATGTATCAAAATTTGGATAACATACCAGCTGGTTCTCAAGTCCTTTTAAAATTTTCCTTTTTTATGATTTTTTAAATAAAATTGAGATTTTTTTTTTTGGTATTTCCGCTCTTGTTTTTGAACTATATGTATTTTTTTAAATAAAATTTTATTTTTAAAATTTCTAGAAAATTTTTATAATTATCATATTTTTTTCTTATTTTTTGATATATTTTTCTAGATTTTTCTAAATTTATTTGACTTCTTTTTTTTTTTTTTTGCATTTTCGCTCTTTTTATATTTTATGTATTTTTAAAAATAAAAGTAAAAATCTTTTTAATTTATGAGAATTTTATATATTTTTCTTATTTCAAAAAAAAGAGAGATTTTTTTAACTTTTTTTCTGATTTTTTAAATTTAGTCAAAATAAAATATAAACCCAGTGACATGACAAACTAATAAAAAAATGAAAAGTGAGTGCAATTTTAGGAGTAAATAATATATTAACCCTAAAAAATTGGTTTTAGGGAAAAGTTAAAGGTTCCAAATAGCGAATGCGCATATCGTTGAGTGAAGGATTAGCGGGTAATTGTGGGCATGGAGTTTTACCGAAAGTAGCTGAGGAGCGGTTTCAGTAGAAGAATTGAAAAGCGATGGTTGAAGGCAAGGCAATGTTAGATTTAAGTAAGGTGTGGATCGCTGTTTCTAATAATGGGAAACATTGAAATGATAGTTGAAGACTTTTTTTGTGAAGCTTTGGCTGCTTCAGTTTGCAGTGTTGAAGAGTCACTACCCTCATTCATTCCTTTTGAGTAAGAAATGATGGTTTTCACTTGCAAAACCCAACAACAAATGCCATATACCACTCTCATACTCTCTCTAACCATGATTTAACTCTAATTATTCTTGAAATAAGTGAATATTTAACCAGTAAACAAGAGCGAAATCAGAAATTCCTTTTTAAGAGGATTCGAATTTAAATTGTTATTTTTAATAGTTTATATTTTTATAATTTTTAAAGAGTTAGATTAACTTTTTATCATTTTTAGGGGGTTAAAATATAATTTTACTTTTATTAATTTAAAATTATAAAATTTTTAAATAGATAATTTTCTATTTTAGAGAGACCGAGATCCCTGCCATCCCTAAATACGATATGCCACTACCACTACCAGTACGCCACAACTTAAGATTTTACAACTCTCATACTTAATACTTTCTATATTCAGTCAACAAGTTTGGGATACAAAACCACTTCAACCTAGGCTTTGGTAGAATAGAAAGAAAATTAGAAATATAAAAAATTGAATGAGTTAAAAATAAAAATAAAAAATATATAAATATAAATTTCTTTTCAACCATTATTTGGTGAAATTGAAAAATGAAAGGAAATAAAACAACTCCAATAAATTTAAATATATTTAAATAAGTAATAAAAAATTATTTGAATTTAAAGTAATCAAACCCTAAAATAATTCAAAACACCCAGATTTCAAATTCAAATAATCCAAACATAAAATAACTTAACTAAAAATATTTTCAAATTTTAAAATTCGGATTCTCGCATACATTTTTAGCATTTTGACTGGCAGAAGATGCAAATTAATTGCAGTTAAATTATAAATGGGCAACCTGAGTCAAGAAAAATCTCGATGGGCTTTTTTTTTTATTCTATTAAAAATATTTTTATTAAATAAATAATAATTTTTTGAACAATAATAGATGATAAATTAAATTACTTTATGTTTATTGGATTAAAAATTTTACTTTACATTTAAAGTATTATGTTTTCATTATTAATAATAATAAAGTAAAAAGAAAAATATATATTACTTTTGTTTTAAATAGAAAATTTTAATTATTTATACAATAAAATTTTATATACAATAAATCTAATATATTACAATGCATAAATCTCAAAACTATACATGGACTTTGGTTTAATATACAAATTTTTATATGAAATTTTGATTTGATTCAATTCTCATGAATAATTAAAACAATTATTGATATAACATCATTTTATGTTTATATATTGCATATACATATTATTTACCCAATACAAAAACAAATTGGTGTAGTTATTTTTTAAAATTTTGTAATTGATCAAAATCAAAGTTTTATGTGTACAATTGCACCAAATCAAAATTCATGTATCAAATTGCATATTAAATTAAAGTTCATGTATAATTTTAAAATATATCCTTATTATATAATTATATTAATTAATTATTATTTTAAATAATATTGTCTTGCATTAGTTATTATGAAATAAAACTGTATTATACATTATAAGCAATGAAAATGCTTTAATTATATTTAAATTTTTATTATAATGATTGAATTATTAAATAAGTTAATACATTTTAATTATATCCAACATTTCAATTTGCAAATATTATTTTTCACTAATTAAAAATATTTTCTTTATTTTCCCAATTTAAATATTTTTATTTACTCTAATTTGGGGGAGGAAAACTAGTAAAAGGAAAGTAAAACAAAATTTTAAGGTGCAGAATGTCTTTTTAGTCTTCTATAAATAATTGGGTATATTACATTGCTGGTCACTAAACTATGCATAAATATTTTTTTTGGTCACTCAATTTTTAAGACTTTCAAAATGGTCACACGATTAATCAGGTTTATTCGTTTTTTAGTCTATCTCCTATTAGTGACATTAACTATTTGACGGGAGGGTGAGGTGACAGTCCAAAATTAAGTGTAATAATAAATTTAGTTCTTAATTTTTAAATATTGTGTTAATTTAGTCACAATTTTTTTTAAAAAAATACAACACTGAGATACCCAAACATGAAGTAATTCATTGAATGACTTTTACAACAGGCTGAACCGGCGATAATTGCAGCTACCGGAACTGGTACTATATCGGCCAACTTTCGAATCTTAATGTTTCACAGGGTGCACGCTTTCAGTTCCACCTTCAAAATCTGCTCCTCACTCGTTCCATGGTGCTTTAGCTTTGGCTTCTCGTCATCACCACCATCACCAGTATGAAGAAGGGTTTATTATTTTAAATAAAATACAATGTAATTTATACTTTTTTTTAATTTATTATATTTTTGAAAATCTGTGTATTTTTTATTTTTATTTTTTTAAGAATTAAGAGCAATTTGAGAAAATTTGTAATGTTGAGAGTAAATTTTTTAAAACAATGACTAAATTGATATAATATGTAAAAATTAAGGACTAAATTTATTATTATACCATTGGATTATCATATCACCAACAGAAAATGGATGAAAAAGGAACAAAATTGAGTGACCATTTTGAAAGTTTTAAAACTTTGATGACCAAAAAAAAAAATCTGAGCATAATTGGGTGATCTATAGTATAATTTACCATAAATAATTTTATGAAAAGTTATAATTTTACAAATTATAATCATTTCCTATCAATTATTTATCTAAACAAAAATATTAAATTAGAGTGGGTTTGGATGAGTGGTATATTTACCTATGGTTAGTGTAAAAATAACAATGATGGTAAGATTAAATACTATAGCAATACATGAGTGAAAAAATAAACTAAACGCAGCATAGCGCACCTTACCGTCCATCCAAACTCTGTCTTACTCTTTAATTCAGACTAAACTTGTTTATGAGTCAAATTACTTACTTCAACTCAAAGACCTGCTTGAAAAATAAAAATGTTAAGACAAAAACATAATATCTAAAAAATGAATTGGGTAAAATTTAAGGCCATATTTGGCCTAACCCAACCCAACATAATATATAAAAGTTAGTTATATAAAATAATAATTATATATTTATATTCAATCTTTAATCCAATAACAATTAAATCATTATTCAAAACCCAAAAAAACTTACCCAATAAAATAATCCAGCTCAAATATAAAATCTTAAAATATATATTTAATGCAATAAAATATTTATTACATATATTTGTTTTTTTAATATAATAAAACATTTGTTATATTTATGATAATATTTTTTAATATAAATGCTTTATTTAATGTATTAAAAACTTATATTTTATTATTTTTAGTACATTTAGTATATTGTTTTTTAAAAAAAATATTTTTAAATAAAAAATTAATCTAAAAAATCAAATATGAGCAAACCAAGTCAGATCCATATTTACCTTTTTTTCTTTTTTAAATTAGACAAAACTTGAGCAAAATTTTAAACCATTTTTCAAGTCAAGCCAAACTCTAACTTAAAAAATTGATCTAAATACCTTACATGGGCCAACTTACCCATGAGATATAATCACTTTCTTTAGCTTTCCACTCTTTTAATCCAAAAGTAGTGTTAAGAGTAACTCGAATCAGATGACCAAAATTATAACATTTAAAGAATCCGAAGTTCATAACACTCCAGGAAAAGAAACAGCCTCCAGATAAAAGAGAATATGAAAATGTAAAAGCCTTGTAAACTCGGTATCACAGTTCTTGACTTGCATGAAAGCTTCAAAGCATACTAATCTATCACTTTCAAAAGTTGAATAAATGCTCCTACAAAATCTGCCCGCACATGTTGCCAAGTCGGCTTACAGATTCACAAAAATAGCTAAGAAAGAAAAATACATTGGACTAATTTTGAGCTACAAACGTGGTCCTTTTGAGGCGATAACATCCCCTGGAGTGTTGTCCTCCTTAATCACCAATAAGCTCTAGCAATCAACACTGAAAACCGCAAGCATAAGACACAACTGATAGCAAGCAGACAATCAAAGACAAAGCATCCACACAATATAGCAAGTACAACAATGAAGAGTTGCCCCAGAAAACAAATGATTGCTTCAATACAAAAGCAACTAATAAAGTTTTTGAAATTTGAAATTTGCATGCCATACAACATACCACCAAATCAAAAAGATATTTCCAATAACCCCAGATGAACTATATAGATTTGAAGGATTTCAAATTGAACAAAATGTTGTAGGGAAGTGGCTAAACAATTCTAACCTCTTAAAATTTTATGAGCAATGGTAAAATAGAAAAGAAAATTGAACATCATTAAGGGTGGATAAGACAACATGAAAAGCCAAGTTTCATATGATTACAAACGATTTGTATATTAAAAAAAGAAAGAAAATCAAGTTATAAATACTAGTATGTGTTACTGTGGTTAACTCAATAATATTTGGATCCATACAACATGCCAAGTACTAACATAAGAACAAGGGAAATTAACTTGCATGGAAGTCTCTGAGATAATAGTCTAGTGGCACACCACAAAATGCAGAGGAATATATTAAGAAAAATCCCAAGGAACCATTACCATTAAGTTTGTGTCTCAGTCTCTTTTGCCTCAACATCATTTGTAGTGCCATTCGGCTCCCCAGCTTCAGTATCCTCCGCCGGTGGCTGAACCTGCTCCTCTTCTGGCAATGGTTCTTCCACGTAATCATTCTCAAAAGCATCAGCTGGAACCTCATAAATCCTGACTTGAGGCTTTGATGGATCCTTCACAAGCACATATTTCCCCTCATTCAACTTCATACACAAATCCACAATGGACTTCACAATCCCCCACATATTAGCAGTATTCAGATTAATTTGTGCAGCAAAATCCCTTGGCTTATAACCAACAACACCCAATATCACATGGTTAAAATGGTCCCTAGGATGAACCCTCGAAACATAACCCAATTTCATCAAATCGGCACTAGCTAAAATTGATTGAGCAGTCCATTTAGCCAACTTATTCGCATTGTTCTTCAACTCGGTAGCCAAGACTGCCCCCCTTTGTGTTTCCAGCTTCTGCCTCCAATCAACACCAGAATACTTGGGATCAAACTCATTAAGCGCATTCAAAGTGAGGAAAGACTTTTGATTATTAACCTCAACAACACTCTGAACCTCACACCGTGCAATCAAATACATATCGTTATCAAGTTTCCACCTCCTATACCTATATGCCACAGAAGCCACCTCATCACCTTCATTGGCAAATGGGTTCGGCTCATCAAAACTAACCTTATTCCCATCCCTAACCAAAACCTGCTGTGAAAAATTCTGATTTATGTAAGCTGCTTCAACACTCAATGAATAAGCAGAGTTAATATCATCTTTAGCTTCAGGCAATGGCTCCTGAGAGGTCTCGTGGACCGATAGCAAATCTAACTGTGACCCATCTCTTTTGTCGAAAAATAGTTTATTCCCAACACGTTGAATCACAATGTCCCAAGAATAAACTGACCTGGGTGCACACATTAACGTTGCCAGAATTGTATCAGTGGCGAAAACAGTTGCCTTGTCCTCATTTGCCAATCTTCGGATCACCGGGTCGTCAGTCGTGGTGACTTTAAAGAAGTTTCTGTTCTTGAACCTCTCGAGTCTCCGTTCGTTCTTCGGGGTAATTCGATCAAAGGACCGATCATAATACTCTAAAGCACCGCAGAGAAGTAAATCTTCAGGTTCTGGAACGGAAAAGGATAATTTGGAGAATGTTGAGAATGGGATTTGATCCAGCATGTTCCACTCTGGTTGGATGTCGACGGACGATTTGAAAATCGCAGCTTCACGACGTTGCTGGTTCTGGTTCGATCGGTTGAGATTATAAAGACGGTCACGTCGGGCTCGTTCTTTTTCAGCTTCTCTTTTACGGGCTTCAACTTCTTCATCTCGCCGTTGAGGAAGTTGAGGTCGGTGTTGGTTGAAGCGCCACTTGGGGCCAAATTTAGGCCGAGTGGGCGGCTTTGCGTCGACTAAACGAAAGGAAGAATCGTCGTCGGGGTTTGCAAGAGGGAAAGTATCGAGGTCGAGCAAGAAATCGAAGGGCGACTCTGATGAGGCTGCGCCAGGCTTCCCTGAAGAAGGGCGGTTAGATGGGTTGGCATTTGCAAAAGATCGGGTGAAGTCGGCGATTCGGCCGAGTTTTTCAGAGCGGGAGAAGGGAGCGAAAGGAACGTGAAGAGGGAGAGTGGTGGTGGTGGACGGCGCGGTGGCGGTGGTGGAGTCGGGCGGACCCCAGCCGTCAGGATTAAACGGAACGGCGCCTACTTCGAAAACTCCTACCATTGTCGACGGATCTCTAGATTTTGCTTGCAGTGGAGCCGAAGTGTATAAAGAGCAAAACAGAGTAAGAAGATAAAAGAAAACCCTAGACCGACGGAGGGGATCTACATTGTCTTAAATGACAGGTTTACCATAGGAATTTGGGCCTTTTGTTTACATTTATATGAGAATTCGAATCTCTAATTGGGCCTCCACTATTTGAGTGCTACTCATATAAATATATTTTAAGTGGGGAAGGAATATGCTTGCCCCAATGCAAAACTTAAAAGTGGTTTTATATTTAATTTTTAAGTGACATTTTACTATTAAAATTTAAATATTAATTACTTAGATTAAGAGCTTAGCTTTGTAAGTGGCCTATATTAATAATTTTTTTATGTTATGGCAATAGTTTTGTCAATGCAACATTTAGACAATAGTCGAACATGGTTGGCAAAGGTGTGTCGAGAAGCACTAAACAAGGTTGAGATGATAGTTGGATGTGGTTCACACTAGTACATGAAGATTCATTAAAGGAGATGTAAAAAAGTTGGGTAGGGTTTCAACAGTGTGTTAAGTGCTTGGAGTTTTCTTAAAACGAAGAGGGTTATACATAGGAGCTTAATGTGGCTTCCACTAAATAGGTATCGTATAATGTAAGAACATATAGTGCTAGTAGCAGAGCCTTGGAGTGCTCTACTAGGATGTGATTGGATATACAACTTGGCCTTACTCTTATAGAATCAACGATTGTAACATCCCTTACACGAGTCAAATCAATAACTCGAGCAAAAGATGTCACATTTCAAGATTAATACATCACTTAAGTTCCATTCTTATATGTAAAATACCTCAATACATCCTTCAAAACATCATGTAACCTATCCATGTTCAATCACTAACCATTAACCACACAACCTTCAAGACATTCCCACTTCAACAAAACTTGTTTTCAAGGCATTGCACTATCTACTTAACACCTTCCTTACCTAAGTACATGCCACATTATTGTCCATAAATTGAAATTCATACTTTTCCATCTTGCCGTGTTGATACAATGTGATTCGGTAAGCCACTCATGATCACTTTCAGCACACTCTTTTTAGCTAGATTTCACTCTCTTTGCTTCTCTTCCTTTCACACTTTTATCACTTTCTTTCCTTTGTCTACAATACTTTCATCACTTTCTTATCTTTGGTTGCTATAGAAATTGTAGCATCTTTGTTTTGGCGAGTAGACTAAGAGTAATATATGTGGCGTAGTTCTATCTGCCCAATAGTTTCTTTTAGGCGTATAGAATGGGCGTAAAACAGAAGTTGAGATATTAGGTAAAGAATGACCTCAAAATGTATTGAGTTGCAAAGAGAAAGAGCTCGGTAAAAGTATTGGGGAAATTGCAAGTTGGGTTAACACCAAAGGTATTGTACGCCAAGTTTGATTGAAATTACTGTGCTAGTTAGTTGTAAACATTCTAGTTAGGAATCAATTGAGTAGATGAGTTAGGTATAAATAAATTTATTGGATGATCATTTATGTTCTTCTCAGAGGTCGTAGACTAAAATAAGGACAAATCTGAAAGATTGTGACACATGTCAAGTTCTATAACAAGGATATAGGTTGTATATATATGGATTCAGGTTTGAAAAAAAGGGGGGAGTTTTCTTCTTCCTTCTTCTAAAGTGTTATGATCTTATTCTTAAGGAACCAAAAACATTTCTTTCTTTTTAAGCTGAAAGTTGTAATTCTACATTTTTATCAGTAGATACTCCATGTCAAGGTAAGTATTATGACTTTGCATGTTAAGTTATGAAAGTTTAAGTTTGTATGGGTACATTAACAGTAAAATGAAGAAATAAAGCTTTGCATGGAGGTTATCTGTGCTCGAGATGATGGTAAATAGTATGCGAATGAGTTTTAATGATGTTCCTATGTTTTGTAAGCAGTGGTTGTTGCAGTTTCATGATGGAAGTTTGAATATGGAGTTCAAGCTACTGTACGTGGGAGTCAGATGAGTTTTATGCTGACTTCTATATGTATATTGATCATATTGTGAGTCATCTATAGGAAATTGATTGAACAATGGATTCGAAGTCATGAAAAATATATTATATGATAATTGATGTACGAGTATTGGCAAATTGAAGTATGGCTGAGTATGTATATGTCTGAAATGTACGTTATGAGATGTGTATGTTCTGATTTAGTATATGTTAGTGAAGTAAAAGGTTGAATTTAGATTGTGTCAATACATGAATATTCTGTCAAGAGAGTTTGGGTCTGTTCATTGCGGTGGTGTCTAATGAGTTTGTTGGGACTAAAAACACGAATTTTGAAGGAAAAGTCTATGGTCATGACACCCTCTGAAAAAGAACTAGGGAATGGTGATTACATAATGGGGTTCTCTGTGTGTCTCAGGATGATGATGGGCAAACCTCGCGTAATGTAAGTTTAGGAAAATCCATACCGTAAACACGACAGCAAAGAATAGTTTTTTGTGGCAAACTCTAAATGGAATGCTTTTGTGGCGAACTCTAAATGGATCGCTTTAGTGACGTATTTTATTTGATTGCATGTATGGTGTGCTTTGCTAAGTCTATGTGGCGTGAACTATCAGGAATATTTGGTAAGCTATGAATCAGAATGTCTATCTATTTTGTAATAAGTATGACCAAGATAAGGTATTGATATGCTTTGGAATAAGAGTTGAATAAAGTCATAAGGGTTCCATGGAAAAGAAATGTATATCTGTATGTTGAGAAGGGTATCTATCATAATGAACTGTAAATATAAAAAATTAGGGATATTGCATCTTTTTCTAAATTTATTCTAAATCTGAGCTAATGCTATTTTGAATTATGAGATTATGTAACAGCCCGGTTTAAACCCTAGTCAAAACAGTGGTTTTGGGACCACAAATCCTGGTCGAAAAAATATTTTAATATTATTTTTTATGTTTATAATATGTGATTAAGCATGTGTGAAAATTTGGTGTGAAAATTTTATCGTTTGTGTGTCGAATTATGAAAAAGGACTTAATCACATAAAATGCAGAAGCTGTGTGCTGATTGTTAAAGTGCTTAATTGGCATGACTTATTAAATGAAAGGTCCTTATGTTGTAATTATACCATAGATAATGGAGATGGACGTATATGCACATAGTTAGTGGAAATTTTAAATGTATTAAAAAGGGGCAAAATAGTAAAACATGAATTAAGTTAATATTACTCATAATAAAACAAAAGTTAGTGGATGAGTGTTCATCTTGCTACCGAAATTGAAAGAAGAAAATAAGGGTTTGGAGCTTGTTGAATTCGGCACATTCATAGCTCAATCGGGTATGTGTTTTTGATCGGTTTTTAATGATTTCTACGTTTTTGTGATCGCTGTTTTGTGTTCTATCAAACCCATGCTTTAATTTTAGAAATTGATGGTGATTTTGAGATATTTCATTGATGAATGTTTGAGCTTTGTGATAGTTGATGATGAATTATGAAAGATATGTGAAAGATTAACATGTTTTGTCTTTGAATTTTTGGTGAATTTGAGTAATTTGGACTAAATTGTGAAATTAATATTTTGAGGGACTAAAATGTGAAATAAATAAAATGTGTGGGCTTGTATGGATATAGGGAGAATTCGGCTAGGCATGGGTGAAATGAAATTTTGTATATTTGATGATTTTATGAAATAAGGACTAAAGTGCCGAAATGTGAAAATGTGAGGGCTATTTTGTAAAATGCCCTAAATATGTGTGTTTGGACTAAATTGAATGAATTGGTGATTGAATGAGCTAAATTAAAATATGTATAGACCAAGAAAGGAGAGATTTGGTTCGAGATCGAGGCAAAGACAAAGTGCTCGATTGATCGACTAGTCTTAGTATTTCGACGTCCGAGGTAAGTTCGAATATAATATGTGTTCTTAAATTTTGTTAAAATGCTATGAAATGAATAGTTATATGATTATTGGATTAGAAATGCTATGTGTGGAATCGAGATAGGTGGCACCAAGTGTGCGTAGTTAGAAATTAGACAGAGATGATTAGTACTGTGTGTGCAAAATAATAATAGCTACGATTTTAATGATTGGCACTATGTGTACGATACCTAATTACCTTCGATTTTATATTGTGGCACTAAGTGTGCGATGTTATATAAGCTTCGGCTGTGAAGTGGGCACTAAGTGTGTGATTAAATCGAATGATATTTGAAGACCGAATGAAATATAACATTGAGCATTGCAAAGCAAAAGAGTTTGTATACTAAGTGTTGGCATAGGTATGTACGGAACCTAAGGGGTTGATGATTATGTAAATGGATGGTTGTGTGAGCAATTGGATATAGATGAGATTGTGTATTGAAAACTAATCTATGTGATGGCTTATTATGTATGTTGATTTGAATTATTAAGTTAAATGTATTATATTACGAACTTACTAAGCTTTAAAAGCTTACCGTGTGATATGTTTCTCTGTTTTACAGTGTCATCATCAGCGACTCAATCACACTATCGACTATCTGTTTTGGTACTTTTGAAATACATATATATATTTGGTATATGGCATGTATAGGCTAGTGATTATGGCATGTTTTGAAGTGTATAACCTTACCATGTCATTTGGCTTGGTAGAATGATGGTTGATATATGTTTTGAGCTTGTGAAAAGAATACCTTATAAGTGTAGGTGTATACTCTATGTGAGTGATCATTATTGCATGAATTAGCAAGATGGAAATGGTATGTCTTATGGTAGGATTAATAAGGAATGAATGTTTGATAGATTACATGATTTTAGTTGTGTAGCTAAGTTTGGATTGATATATTTTGGTGGATTGTATAGGAAGTTGAATGATGTTGTTATGAGTTTAAATTGGATATGATTTGATGTGTTTGAATGCCAATTGAAGTATGAAATTGGATTGGTATGTGCTTGTAGGTGATTCAATGTGTGGTAGGCAAATTTGGTCTTGAAAATGGCCTATAATTGCCCACACGATTCAGCACACAAGCGTGTGGCTCGACTTGTCCCTCGTAGTTGTATTTCAAAACAAGTCAGACTCGACCATGGGCTAGACACACTGGCGTGTGACTGGCCGTGTGGTGCAAATCAGTAGCGACCACGGGTGAGGCACACGACGTGTTCACAGCCATGCGAACAAGTTAGAATGTATGCCCTGTTTTGACTTGGCTTCGACACATGAGCGTGTCTGAGGCCGTGTGAGGCACACGGTCTACCCACACGGGCGTGTGACCTCTGTAACTTAGAAAAATGTTCGAATTTCAAAAATTTTCGTATGTGTTCGGTTTAGTCCCGACCCCTTTCTAACATGTGTTTAAGGTTTCGTATACCTCATTAAGGGACTATATGTTTATATTTGAATATGTTTGATTGATGATTGACTTGGGGTTGTGAAATAAATATGAAAAGTTCAGAGATGATTCGTAATGCCTTCTAACCCTAGTCCGGCGACAGTTATGGGTTAGGGATGTTACATTTTATTGGTATCAGAGTTACGGTTTAGTCGATTCTAGGACTAACGTAGCGTGTGTGAGTCTAGCTATACATGCCATATATATATAATTGCAATAGTATGATGAATCCTGACAGTTGAAAATGTGTTTCCGTATAGTAAATGGATCCCGATCGAGCAGTTGCTGATGATGTTGAGAGCAATGCACCTGCTCCCGTTCAAGGGACAATGCTGGCTGAGTCTAGGCTGATTGCTAGCCAAGAGGGAGAGGCTAAGCAAGCCTTTTTTCGAATGATGAGTGAGTGGTTTTCCGAATTCGTTCAAACAAATCCGACTGCTCAACAACCTCCACCCCCACAAGTACCTGTTGTGTCACAAGTTGCAGATTCGATCCAATTGAATAAACCTCCTGTAGATAAAATTTGAAAGTATGGGGCCAAAGAATTCAAGGCTACAGTTGATGATGATGTTGAGAGAGCTGAGTTTTGGCTCGAGAATACAATGTGAGTATTTGATGAAATGTCATTGACTCCTGATGAATGTTTGAAATGTGTCATTTCATTTTTAAGGCATACCGCGTATAATTGGTGGAAAACATTGATATCCGTGGTTCAGAGAGAGAGAATCACCTGGGATTTCTTTCAAGTTAAATTCTGAAAAAAGTATATCAGTCAACGGTTTTTAGATCAGAAACGTAAAGAGTTTCTAGAGCTGAAACAGGGTCGTATGTCAGTTACGGAGTATGAACGGAAGTTTGTGAGACTGAGCTAATACGTACGGGAATGTGTTTCGACCGAAGCTACTATGTGTAAACGTTTCATTGAAGGGCTGAATGAAGATATTAAATTACTGGTTGGAATACTTGACTTGAATGAATCTGTTGTGTTGGTTGAACGAGCTTGCAAAGTCGAGGAGCTTAGCAAAGAAAAGAAGAAAGCAGATTCTGAGGCTAGAGATGAAAGAAAAAGATCGACGAGTAAGTCATCTCAACCTTCGATGAAGAGATTTAGAGATGCAAGTAATAGTTCAAATGCTTCATTTGGACATTCAAGTAGAGATCGTGTGAGACAAAGTGTTAGTCCAAGAACTCAAATTCCGAATGAATCGAGTGTCGGTAGTGTTAAAAGCAACAAACCTAAGTGTAGATAGTGTGGAAGATGACATGTTGGAGAGTGTTAGGGCAAGTACAATAATAGATTTTGTTATAAATGAGGATCACGAGATCACTTCATTCGAGATTGCCCAGAGTTAGTTGAGAAAGACAATGTTCAGAGTGCGAGGCCAAGTAATGTGACAGTTAGAGGTAGACCACCCAGAAACATCGAGAATGTAAGTGGTAGTCAGAGAGGGACGACGGATACAACTGTGAGATCCGAAGCGAGAGCACCTGCCTGAGCCTATGCTATACGCGCACGAGAAGAAGCGTCATTTCTAGACGCCATTACTGGTACTTTTACTCTATTTGATACTGATGTGATTGCATTAATAGATCCAGATTCTACTCATTCCTATGTGTGTGTGAATCTAGTATCAAGTAAGACTCTACTTGTTGAGTCTACTAAATTCGTGATTAGAGTATCGAACCCTTTAGGTCAGTGTGTTTTGGTTGATAAAGTATGCAAGAACTGTTCGTTGATGTTTTGAGATATTTGCTTTTCGACTAATTTGATGTTGCTACCTTTTGATGAATTTGATATCATTCTGGGTATGGATTGGCTCACTTTTCATAATGCTATTGTAAATTGTAAACGGAAGAGTATTGATTTGAAAAGTCAGAATGGTGAGATAGTTCACATTGAATCCAGTGATTTGAATGGGTTACCAGCTGTTATATCTTCAATGAAAGCCTTGAATCATGTGAAGAAGGGTTGCAAAGTTTATCTTGCATATGTGATTGATACAAAAGTGACTGAAAAGAAAATTGAATCTGTATATGTAGTTTGTGAGTTTTCAGATGTGTTTCCTAAAGAATACCGGGATTACCTCCGATTCGAGAAGTTGAGTTTGGTATTGAGTTAGTGCCGGGGACGACTCCTATATCAATAGCTCTGTATAGAATGGCACCGACAGAATTGAAAGAGTTAAAGTTTCAGTTGCAAGAGTTTATCAATAGAGGATTTGCACGACCGAGTTTCTCGCCCTAGGGTGCTCCTGTGTTGTTTTTGAAAAAGAAAGATGGTAATATGAGGATGTGTATTGATTACCGACAGTTGAACAAAGTGACGATAAATATTAAATATCCTTTATCGCGAATCGATGATTTGTTTGATCAGATGAAAGGAGCTACAGTGTTTTCTAAGATAGACTTGAGATCGGGCTATTATCAGCTATGAGTTAAAGAATTAGATGTACCAAAAACTACATTCAAAACTAGGTACGGGCATTATGAATTCTTAGTTATGCCTTTCGGACTAACGAATGCTCCTGCAGTGTTTATGGATTTGATGAATCGGATGTTCAGACTGTATTTGGATCGATTTGTCGTGGTGTTTATTGATGACATTTTGATTTATTCTTGTAACGAGACGCAACATGCTGAACATTTGAGAATCGTATTACAGACTTTTCGAGAGAAGCAATTGTATGCAAAGTTCAACAAATATGAGTTTTTGTTGCGTGAGTTGGTTTTCTAGGACATATTGTATCAGCTGCGGGAATACGAATTGATCCGAGTAAGATTTCAGCAATTTTAGAATGAAAACCTTTGAGAAATGTGTCTGAAGTCTGTTGTTTTCTGGGACTAGCGGGATAGTATAGGCGGTTTATGAAAGACTTCTCGATGATTATGACTCCATTGACAAAATTGCTACAGAAAGATGTTAAATTTGAGTGGTCAGAAAAGTGCCAGCAGAGTTTTGAACAGTTGAAAGCATTAGTGACAGAGGCACCCGTGTTAGTCCAACCTGAATCGGGTAAAGAATTTATAGTTTACAGTGATGCATCGTTGAATGGTTTGCGCTGTGTGCTGATGCAAGAGGGTAAGGTTATAGATTATGCTTCGAGATAGTTAAAGCCGCATGAAAAGAATTACCTGACGCATGATCTTAAGTTATCCGTGATTGAATTTGCATTGAAGATTTGGCGTCATTACCTATTTGGTTAGAGATGCCATATTTATACATATCACAAAAGTTTGAAGCATCTGATGACTCAGAAAGAATTGAATTTACGACAGCGGAGATGGTTAGAATTACTTAAAGAGTATGAGTAAGTAATTGATTATCATCCGGGGAAGCTAATATTGTTGCTGATGCTTTGAGCCAAAAGTTTATATGTGCTTTACGAACAATGAGTACTCAAATAGATTTGTGTGATGATAATTCAGTTTTGGCTGAGTTGAAAGTTAGGCCGATGTTTATACGTCAGATTTGTGATGCCCAAAAAATGTGGTTTGAATTTTGATTCAGAATGTCAAGTTGGTAATGATGATTGTTTGAGATTCAGAAATCGGATTTGTATTCCTAGAAATTTAGAGTTGATTCAGATGATTTTGAAGAAAGCTCACAATAGTCGTTTAGTTGTTCATCCGGGGAGTACAAAAATGTACAATAACTTGAAACAATTTTACTGGTGTCATGGTATGAAACGAGATATCTCAGAATATGTTTCGAGATGCTTGGTTTGTTAGCAAGTTAAAGCTAAACATCAGGTTCCATCTGGTTTATTACAACCAATTATGATTCTTGAGTGAAAATAGGAGAGAATCATGATGGACTTTGTGTCGGGATTACCTTTATCTCCGAAAAAGAAAGATGCAATCTGGGTGATAGTTGACAGATTGACGAAATCAGCTCATTTTGTTCCAGTAAGAGTAGATTATTCACTTGACAAGTTAGCTGAATTGTATATTGCTGAGATTGTGAGATTACACGGGGTACCACTATCTATTGTATCTGATAGAGATCCGAGATTTACCTCACAGTTTTGGAAGAAATTGCAAGAGGCTTTAGGCACAAAGCTACATTTCAGTACTACATTTTATCTGCAAACAGATGGACAATCTGAGTGGATCATTCAGGTTCTCGAAGATATGTTGAGATGTTGTATTCTTGAATTTGAAAACACGTGGGAAAAGCATTTACCGTTGTTTGAGTTTGCGTACAATAACAGTTTTCAATCTAGTATCAAAATGGCACCATATGAGGCACTTTACGGTCGAAAATACCGAACTCCATTGTATTGAACTGAGCTGAGTCAGAATAAGATTCACGGGGTTGATTTGATAAAAGAGACTGAAACGAAAGTGAAAGTGATTCGTGATAGTTTGAAAGCAGCGTCAAATCGTCAGATGTCTTATGCAGACTTAAAACGGAAAGATATTGAATTTGAGATTGGTGATAGAATGTTTTTAAAATTGTCTCCGTGGAAAAAAATACTTTGATTTGGCCAAAAAGGCAAGCTGAGTCCAAGGTTTATCGGGCCGTATGAGATTATTGAACGAATAGGACCAGTTGTTTATAGAATGATGTTGCCACCTGAGTTAGAAAAGATTCATAATGTATTTCACATATCGATGTTTTGACGATACAGATCCAATCCATCACATGTGATTGCTCCTACTGAAGTTGAGATTCAGTCAAATTTGTCGTATAGTGAGGAACCGATTCGAATTCTGGCACGTGAGATCAAAGAGTTGAGAAACAAGAAAATTTCTTTAGTAAAGGTTCTGTGGCACAAACAAGAAGTTGAAGAGGCTACGTGGGAGTGTAACACCCCAAACCCGATCTAGAAGTTAGGCCCGAATCCGGCGTGTCACATTGAAGTGTTTTTGCGGAAAACTTGTTTTCATTGAAAACCCTATTTTCATTGAAAACCCTTCTAGAGAAAAGTTAAGTAAAATCTAGTTTGCTTTCAAAATGAGGTGTATCCAAAAACCATTTCCTTGTTATTATGTAAAAAAAAAATATTCCTTTGACAGCGGAAGCTAGTTCTTAAAACACACAAAAAAAACTTGAAATATGATTGAAAGAAATAAATTCGGGTTCCGTTTCAAAATTACAATGCATAGTGGAAGTAATGGAATAATAACTAGAGGGAAAACCTTATTAAAATCCGAAACAAATAAATAACTTAAAGTAACTAACTTAAAATCTAGAATTTAGACATTTAGAAAAACTGGTCTAATCGTCTTGCTAGTTGGCCACCTCTGAGTCCCTCCATCCGTCGAACCGCCTACAAAGGATTACCTGAAAAAAATAAAAGAGGGAGTGAGTTTTTGTAAACTCAGTGTGTATGACCCTTGTCAAAAAAACATCATACATATCATAATAATAACATAATAATATCATACATGCAATGTAATGCAAACTTTCCTCAAATAATCCATCCGGTACACTTTGTCTCCGTCCAACCGAAACACTTCTGTGGGGATTTCTAAATCGACCCACCCATCCGATACACTTCAAGGGTAGCCCGGTTGCGGTATTACCTAACATTGCAGCAAAGCTGCTTATCATATAATAGGCTTAGAAAGCCATCGGTGGATCCACAGTTGTCAAGCAACCATGCGATCCTCATATACTTCCTCTGTTCCATAATTCCCACCCATATGCATCCTAAACAGAATATCATATGAATGCAGCAAATGTACATGTAACATCCATAAATCTTACAATCAACACATAGGAGTATTTTAGTCATTTCACAAATTAAGGGTATTTCGATAATTTTGCAATTCAGGGGTATTTCTATAATCCTACCCTATAGGGGTATTTCAGTAATTCTACCCTACCAGGGTATTTTAGTAATTCTTAACAGTATAGGTCTCAATTACGAACCTTGGCCCGTCAACAAGTCCTCGCGGCTAAAGTGAACAGACACTACGCACAAGGCAGGATTCTAGAGAAGATGAGGTGGGTCCTAGGACCACTTAAGTACCAAGCTCTCCCTAGATCCAATCCTAGACATGCATATGTCTATTGCCGCACTCTACCCTAGCGACTTGTCCACAGACATGTTTGATTATTATATTAAGTTTTATGCTGTTTAAGAATTCATCAGAACTAAGCCTAGAGTCCATTAAAACCCTAGCATGCATTTCTAAAATCCCATAAAGCCCACTAAGCCCAATCATATCCTAGCCCATTAAGCCCAATCATATACATGTAGCCCATTAGGCCCGATCATAATCAAATCATACAACCATCCATATCAATCCATCATTCCATTTCACATATCAACTCTTGCCGATTTGGGCCTACGAGCTCGGTAGGCCCATTTAGCCCCTTTTGGCCCAGTTGGCCAAACAGTGGCCTGAGACCATGAGATCACTCTCTTGGTCCCGATAGTCGTATCGGTATTCCCACACAAATGTTCGCACGCTCGTGCGGTTGCCGATGCCAACCTTTTGGCTTTTTAGCTTTTTGGCATTCTGGTTTTTTCAGGATTTCGGCTTTTACCGATTTGTCGTGTGTGAAGTGTATGTACACACCTGGTAAATGAAACATGTTAAACTATCCTCAGCCTCGAACCTACAACCAATACCAACCTCCAATCAATCACACACTTAACCACAATATTTACCAAAAACCGAAGCCTTACCTTAATCTTATCGTGTGCCACCAGTCCTAATAGCACTTCCTTAGCTGCTACTCATGAATATCCCCTAGACCTGCATCAATCTTAATCGTTAAAGACAAAATAGTAGGTGACTTATATCCACTTAAGTCACCCTTTCCCTTACTATAGACTATTCGGCCAACTTATCCCAAAATCAAGAACACTTACCCAAAAACTGAAACGTATGGATAACTTTTCGGCAGAGACTTGTAGATCCAAGCTTGATTCTGATTTTTCCAAGATCCGATCCACCAAAAATCAAAGGAATGATGACAGCACGACAGAGATTTGGTCACTAGAGTATTCGGCACAAGGTTTTGGGGTGATGAAGAAATCGGCTCCAAGAGCAAAGGTTTTCGACTTTGGAAGTCATGAATTTGGTCCCCAACAATTGAGATGAAGGTGGGATGACACAAACAATGGAGAAAGAAGAGAATGATATTTGATTTAAGGCTTTAGAAGAAAACAAAACACATAAGGAAGAGGCGAGGCTTAGAACAGAAAAAGTGAAGGAGAATTCAGCAGAGCACTATAGTTGCTGAAATAGCACAGGGGGAATTCGACACCCCCTATTTATACACAAAACCGAAACTCTATCTACCCCCCAAAGTACCAATCGGCTCCAACTCTTCCCCATCTCATCTCCTCGTTTTTCTCCCTGATAACTCCCTAATCCTTTTCCTAAATTTTCTCTTTTGATCACTCTCCTTAAAGTCCATCATCACACGACTTCCAACCTTCTAGAAGGCCAAAATTAAACTCCTAAAAAAATACTAAGCTGGGATTCGAACCAAGGATCTCCTTGCTAGCCCATAATGCCACCTTCCTATACCCTAAGTGGCGTCACTTAGCCACTCCACCACAAGGCTCTTTGATGCCATTTTTCCCTATTTTCATTTAAAAGTCCAACTACTCACCGCCTTAGTTCCTTTAATAATTAATTAAAAATTCCTTCTCCTCAAAGTTCAAACCTAGAACTTCTCCAACACCCCTAGACACTCTAAGTTTATTAAACCCTTAAAGCCAACATGTCATTTGCTTAAAAAAAATTTATGAGACCCAAAACCCACTTCATCTAGGCCCAAAATTTGGGGTGTTACAGGGAGCTTGAAGATGTTATGAGAGAGCAATATTCGAATCTATTCACTGGTAAGATTTTCGGGGACGAAAATACCTAAGGGGGGAGAGTTGTAACAGCCCGGTTTAGACCATAGTTGGAACAGTGGTTTCGGAACCACAAATCTGAGGTCGAAAAAATATTTTAATATTATTTTATATGTTTATAATATGTGATTGAGCATGTGTGAAAATTTGGTGTGAAAATTTTATTGTTTGTGTGTCAAATTATGAAAAAAGACTTAATCGCATAAAATGCAGAAGCTGTGTGCTGATTGTTAAAGTGCTTAATTGGCATGACTTATTAAATAAAAGGTCCTTATGTTGTAATTATACCATTGATAGTGGAGATGGACATATATGTACATAGTTAGTGGAAATTTTAAATGTATTAAAAAAGGGCAAAATAGTAAAACATGAATTAAGTTAATATTACTCATAATAAAACAAAAGTTAGTGGATGAGTGTCCGTCTTGCTACAGAAATTGAAAGAAGAAAATAAGGGTTTGGAGCTTGTTGAATTCGGCACATTCATAGCTCAATCGGGTATGTGTTTTTGATTGGTTTTTAATGATTTTTACGTTTTTGTGATCGTTGCTTTGTGTTCTATCAAACCCATGCTTTAATTTTAGAAATTGATGGTGGTTTTGAGATATGCCATTGATGAATGTTTGAGCTTTGTGATAGTTGATGATGAAATATGAAAGATATGTGAAAGATTAACATGTTTTGTCTTTGAATTTTTGGTGAAAATGAGTAATTTGGACTAAATTGTGAAAATAATATTTTGAGGGACTAAAATATGAAATAAATAAAATGTGTGGGCTTTTATGGATATAGGGAGAACTCGGCTAGGCATGGGTGAAATGAAATTTTGTGTATTTGATGATTTTATGAAATAGGGACTAAAGTGTCGAAATGTAAAAATGTGAGGGCTATTTTGTAAAATGCCCTAAATATGTGTGTTTGGACTAAATTGAATGAATTGGTGATTGAATGAGCTAAATTTGAATATGTGTAGACAAAGAAATGAGAGATTCGGATCGAGATCGAGGCAAAGACAAAGTGCTCGATTGATCGACTAGTCTCGGTATTTCGACGTCCGAGGTAAGTTCATATATAATACGTGTTCTTAAATTTTGTTAAAATGCTATGAAATGAATAGCTATATGATTATTGGATTAGAAATGCTATGTGTGGAATCGAGATAGGTGGCACCAAGTGTACGTAGTTAAAAATTAGACATAGATGATTAGCACTGTGTGTGTGAAATAATAAAAGCTACAGTTTCAATGATTGGCACTATGTGTACGATACCGAATTACCTTTGGTTTTATATTGTGGCACTAAGTGTGCGATGTTATATAAGCTTCGGCTATGAAGTGGACACTAAGTGTGCGATTAAATCGAATGATATTTGAAGATCGAACGAAATGTAACATTGAGCATTACAAAGCAAAAGAGTTCGTATACTAAGTGTTGGCACAAGTATGTAAGGAACCTAAGTGGTTGATAATTATGTAAATGGATGGTTGTGTGAGCAATTGGATATGGATGAGATTGTGTATTCATGAAAACTAATCTATGTGATAGCTTATTATGTATGTTGATTTGAATTATTGAGTTGAATGTATTATATTACGAACTTACTAAGCTTTAAAAGCTTACTGTGTGATGTGTTTCTCTGTTTTACAGTGTCAGTAAAGCTAGCTCAAATCTGGGGATCGTCAGCGACTCAATCACACTATCGGCTATCTATTTTGGTACTTTTGAAAGACGTATATATATATTTGGTATATGGCATGTATAGGCTAATGATTATGGCATGTTTTGAAGAGTATAGCCTTGCCATGTGATTTGGCTTGGTAGAATGATTTTTATATTTGTTTTGAGCTTGTGAAAAGAATATCTTATAAGTGTAGGTGTATACTCTATGTGAGTGATCATTATTGCATGAATTAGCAAGATGGAAATGGTATGTCTTATGGTAGGATTAATAAGGGATGAATGTTTGATAGATTACATGATTTTGGTTGTGTAGCTAATAGTTTGGATTGGTATATTTTGGTGGATTGTATAGGAAGTTGAATGATGTTGTTATGAGTTTAAATTGAATATGATTTGATGTGTTTGAATGCCAATTGAAGTATGAAATTGGATTGGTGTGTGCTTGTAGGTGATTCAATGTGTGGGAGGCAAATTTGGTCTTGAAAATGGCCTATAATTGCCCACACGGTTGAGTACACGGGCGTGTGGCTCGACTGTGTCCCTCATGATTACATTTCAAAACAAGTCAAACTCGACCACGGGCTAGACACACGGGCGTGTGGCTGGCCGTGTGGTGCAAATCACTAGCGACCACGGGTGAAGCACACGGACGTGTCCACGACCGTGTGAACAAGTCAGAATGTATGCCCTGTTTTGACACGGCTTAGACACACGGGCGTGTGAGGCACACGGCCTACCCACACGGGCGTGTGACCCCTGTAACTTAGAAAAATGTTTGAATTTTGAAAATTTTCGTTTGGTTTAGTCCCGACCCCTTTCTAACATGTGTTTAAGGTCTCGTAGACCTCATTAAGGGACTATATGTTTATATTTGAATATGTTTGATTGGTGATTGACTTGGTGTTGTAAATGAATATGAAAATTTCGGAGATGATTCGTAATGCCTTCTAACCCTAGTCTGGCGACGGTTATGGGTTAGGGATGTTACAGATTCTGATATAGCATGATATGAAGTTCATATGGATGTTATACGTAGTGAATTATCAGTATGAGTATGTGTACATATTTGGATCAGGATATGTTTGAATGTGAACCAATGGTATGAAACTCTGCGTAAGTATCCACCATATATATGTATCTGCCCAAGATAATGTTAGTGAGCAGTTGTTTGAAATAAGAGTATGGGTTAAGGTGTGGATTGTTGGAAGTAGTTTCTAAGGGTATGTTCTGTTAGGTAAATATTATAGGACAAGAGATTTATGAAATGATTGGAAGGATTCCTCAATTTACAAGATATGAAAGATTAAGTATGATAAGGACATGATAACTAGCGTATAAAAAAATGATAACATTGTGATGGTATCAGCCGAAATAAATGGTGCAGAATATGGTTGACTCATAGAAATTCATACAAGATTGCAATGTATCCATAAATGTTTGGTTATAGTAGGATTTACTAAGTACTCTTGTACTTACAAGGTTTGTTATTATTTTCAGGTTTGTTGTTGATGAGGTTTCGCTTGGAGGGACAACGCCATGACTAAGCCAAGATGGTGGCAGAGTGGGCTATTATGCATACACTGGATTTATGGCGTAGTCTTGAATACGCCTTTTGAGTCTGCCTTAAAACAAATTTCTAACTTGTAAAGACATGTATCAAATATGATGTAATAAGTTATTTAACATATATTTTATTTTAAATTACCAAATGTTAAGCTTTTCTTTTGGAGCTACAAATAACAATTTTAAAATAAAAGAGATATTGTAAACTATTTGTGTTAAGTGATTTGTATTGTTTAGTAACACTCGAGATCCAGACCCAATGAATCGGGTCAGGTTTTGGACATTACAGAAATTTCTAAGATTTGGGGTTGAAAAGTTGAAATTTAATGGGGAACCGAATTGTAAGAAAACCAAAATTTTCTCTCTTCCTCTGTGCTATAGACATGTGATGCATGGATGAATGAAGAAAATTATTCATTATTCTCTTTTTATAATCATAAAAATAATATAAAATATCTTATAATAATTATTTTAATTCAATGGCTAATATTTCATCTCACTTTCCATCAAAATCCAATGGCTCAAGATGTGCTAACACTTCATGATTAATAATTATAATAAATATATTTATCTTTGATCCAATGGCTCATATTCAATACACTGTGTCTAAGAGCATTTTGGTAATTTTACCAAAATTATCTCACTTGCAAAATAATCATTTTGCCTTTGAAACAATTGAGCCATTCCAACTTTTGGTATAATTGTAACTTTAGTCCTTCAAATTTTCTATATTTTCAATTTAACCCCTCAACTTTTAAATATTTATGATTTAACCCCTTCAATTTTTATTTTTTTTAAATTTAATCCATACCTCAAATTAATATCTAACAACATATTACTTATTTCAACTTCCTCTGGTATCGAATACCCTTGTTTACTATTACTGATATATCACATTTCATTTAATTGGGAAATTCCGCTATGCATATTCCCAATATAACTCTTCACTTATATAGCACATCGGTTTTACATGATTTAACTTTAAGAAATTATTTTTTATACAAGTTTAAGTTATAAAAAATATATTATAGGCATGAACACGTATAAATGTTTGGGATGATTATGTTAAAAAATTTCTAAAATAATACTATAAATCTTTAAAAAAATTATATTGTAAAAAGTAATTTATGTGTATCTCAATTTTATAAAATTATAAGAAAAATTATATTATGTAAATCCTAAATTTTTTTAAAGTTGTGGCTAAAAGGTATAATATAAAAAAATTTATAAAAGCTGAAAGTGTTATAATATACTCATTTATAAAAAATTATGGTAAAAAAAATATGGAGATAACTTATTTCATTCCATGCTATATGATATAAAAAAGTGTACTTGCAAACTCTTTAATTTAAAACATTCAAAGCTTTGAAATGTGGTTTAGAGGATATTTGTTATTTTAAAAAAATTTCCTATATTAACAATATCACCTCAATATAGCATAAAAAAAATGTTGGATTGTATTAACATGTTGCATACAAAGAGTATATGGAATAAGATTTGGATGATGATGGACTCAATTAAGGGCTAACAAATGATGATAAAGAGTAATGGACATGTGTTAAATGTTAAAGAGGGAATAGCCCAATAATATGGAATGCTAAAGAAATTAGATAAAATTGCATATAGTTTTATTTTTCTTGTTATTTTTATTAGTCGTCGTATTCTCAACTACTTTCTTGGACTAATATATTACATATGATGATTTGATTTTAATTTTTGCTACTCGTTTAGAAATTATTTTATCGTATTGATAATTTTTTTATAGTAATTAATATTTTTAAAAATACAAATTATGTAACTGTGCAATTACAACTTGTACTATTGAACATGACATATGAGATTACGATATAATTACACTTTATTAGCCAAATATACCTAGAGTATTACAATTCTTTGTAAATTACTACCCTAGTAATTACACTTTAATCTAATTATTATATTTTATCCAAACATACCCTAAGGATGCTAATATTTTGGATTAACTAACGAGATATAATAATAGAGGGGCCAAACTAGATCAAACAAAAGTATATAGATTAAATCGTAAATGTAAGCATAGTAGAATGACCGATACCATAATATGACCTAAGATAATCTATACCTAACCCTAATCTTCCGTTTTATATAGTCATTAAATGTATAATAAAAGTTAATTATTCAATTTATCTTTTATCGAATTATATATTACATATTTGAATATTAGATCTATTATTCGGTATTAATATAAAATATTTATTTGATACATTGGCGGTGGAAAGTTTTAACTCCAAAAGTAGGTTTGAGATTTAGCTATATATCCTTAAATTGTATTTAAAAAATTAAAATAAAAATGTAGTAAAATCTCAACCCTACTTGTGGAATAAAAACTTTCTATTGCTCGTGTACTAAATAATTATCCATTAATTTATGGAGAAAAAAAATATTCATTACTTAAATTTACTTTAAATTTAACATAAAAGTATGAGAACTAAATTTCAAATATAAAAAATTATAACATTTAAAATTTTACTTTATAATTAAAAAATTAATTAATCCGACTTGTAGTGTGAGTGCAAAATCACTATTATATCTAAATTCAACTGTCACTTTATTAAGATGATATTTTTTTTGGTGAATTATAAAAGGAGAGTAAAACTTTAACAACAATAAAATAAGGAGGTTGAACGGCCTAATTACGAGGTGAATACACGGGTTCTGCTGTTATATTAAAATAAAGTGGTTTTTATACTTCTGCTTCCCCCTAACCACTGTACAAATATGATGTTTTAAATTAATTGAAGAAAAAAAAGGAAAAGGCAAGCAAACGTCATTCAATACATACAGATGAATTTATTCTTTTTTCATACATAGAATAGAATTTATATAATTTTAACAAACATACATATATTGTATTATAATATTATATGATCCAACTTCCTAAGAACTTCTCCAAAGACTTCCACGATTGACTGACTTCCTTTTTGTTCATAACATAATTGAATTCTCATTCCATGTAAATATATGTCCTGGTACTAATCTAAAAAGAACAAAAGGAAGTTTCACTGAAAATTACAAACATGCCTTTATACTAAACTTACATGCTTTTCTTAGGTGGGAAAACCTTTCCTTCCAATCTTTAAGTGATTGTATGAGTTAAATCTCCTACATTTTTTTT
This sequence comes from Gossypium bickii, assembly GCA_025503065.1. Lineage (NCBI taxonomy): Eukaryota > Viridiplantae > Streptophyta > Magnoliopsida > Malvales > Malvaceae > Gossypium > Gossypium bickii. Next base: position 22,879,058 of record CP106714.1, on the reverse strand, counting down.
AACAACCATCTTTCTAATTGATTATAGAAAAGCTTTTCCCAATAATCTTTAGAGTCAAGTATTGCGATTCATCGGTTCAAACAAGTTAAGGCTTTCTTTCTTTGCTTTAAAATGCACTTTACATACAAGACTAACGAAAATAGAAACAAGTAAAATAGGCTAATATTTATTTGAATTTATAAAAATTAAAAGAAAAAAAAAAACATTAATTCATTAGAAATTCATATGTAAATAAAGGTGGCATATTTCAGGAAAATAGATTCTGTGTTATATTCCAAATATTCAGTAACACCATTTCCAACCTAAAACAACAATAAGATTTCATATGGGGAATTGAAAACATCATTTATAATTTCATAACAATATGTGTAGTTGCCAAGCAGCATTATTTCATGATATACTAATCACCAAGAGTCATTGCATGACTTTTCTATATCCCTACAACAGTTTATAAGATCAATGATTCATATTATTTACCCCATTAATACAGTACCTTTCAGTACTTATTGGATACATCAGCATCGTGGACAAACTTGTTCAATCTTTGAGATATCCTGGCAGCCGCCGATGGCTCGCCAATCTACAACGTTTTCAACCCAAGAATTTCAAAAACAAAACCCACAAACCAATATTCATCAAAAGGGGGGGGGGGGTAAATGAATGTGAAGAAAGCACAGTAGCAATGAGTACCTTGAGATGAATAGTGTGGAAAACAGTATCATCATCGACAACAGAGAAATTGGCATTCACAACCTCGGCTCTTTCTTCATGAACAATACGGATGGTTTCATTGAAAATGAACTGACTGTTGAAGCCAGTGTTCAAGGCGATCGCCAAAGAAGAACCAATTTCTTGAATCTGGATTTGAGGAGATTTTGACCCATAGCTGCGACTTGTATTTGCCCTTTCCACTAATCCCCTAAATCCGTCTTTCATTTCCTTCATCCTCTCCAAGTTTGCCTTTAAACTTTTTATGTAATTTGTAGCTTCATCTAGTTGATCAGGCAGTGATATTGCTTCCTGCAAATTGAATAAACCCCATGCATCATGCAATGCAAATAAAGAGGGGAAGAAAAACCCCAGATTTAGCAAAGATCTGTGCACATTTTGGAGCAAGTTCGTAGGTAAAAGATTAAGAGAGAGAGAGAGAGAGGAGTAAACCCTAGAGCTGTGATGTGGAACGAGGGAATTGAGCTTAGAATAGAGAGCTTTCATTTGAATTCTCCTGTTTCTCTCAATGAATTTCCTATCCATTTTTGAGGGATTAGGATTGTTGATCTCCATGGATATTAAAGTATTTGTTTGATAAGCAATACTAAGCAGCTACCAACAATACTGAATTGAAAAGACTACCATTGTTTTAAAGGTTCCCTTACCTATCTATATGACTCTCATTCACTGGATTAATAACACGTGGAATTTTAAGTAAATTAAAAATATTTAATTATGTTTAATATAAAATAATTAATTATTAAATATATTTATCTATGTTATTATTTAAGTTTTTGACTGAATTTGTGTGATGAGTCAATTAGATACTCAAAAACAACTTAGGGTGTGTTTAATAAATCATCAAAATTTTTCAATATTGAAAATGAAGATTTTCAATATTTAATATTTTTAATGTGTTTGATAATTATTTTTTATTTAATATAAAATTTTTAACAAAAAATATTGTTGAATAAGATAAGTAACTAGGTAACTACTTATCACTCAACGTAGAAAACATTAAATCCATTTTAATTTATTAAAAAATAAATTAAATTATTTTCTAAAAAAATGAGATATTCAAATTATCATATTTATTTATTTTATCTAAAATAATATAAAATATTATATTAATAAGATTAAAATTAAAAATTTATATTTATATTTATCAAACAACATAATTATATTCAGTATTTATTTTTACTAATTTACAGAACAATTTTCTAATATAAATTTAGCACTTAAAAAATTTAGCAATAAAAATTTCATATTTAATTTTTTAACACTTAAATTTTCAATTTAGCAAACATACCCTTTATTAGAGGATTACTAAAAAGTTTTTTTTTTTTTATAAAATAATAATTATGATTTAAGGGTGTTTCTATCCTTTTATATTTTTCTTTTATAAGATATTACTATGGTGAGTTTTAAAACTAGAAGTAGAACACCATAATCCTAATAAGTTCAACCAAACTTTATTTTTAATTTATATAAATAATTTATAAATATATTTTCTGGTGTCTCATAATTTAATATTAACAAACACAATATCTTATACAAATATGATAAAATTTTATATGCAATACAAATATATTTATAATAATAAATTTAATCATACGTTTGATAAATTTAAATAGATTAATATCGGATGCACTAATAATATATAATTTTATGTATTATTAGTAAAATTAATAATTCGAAATAAAGTTAATATGAAAATATTTTGATGTAAAACTATTTTAGTCGAGAAGAAAGTTTGCTAAGTTTGAAGTGGTAGTGGAGTGTCATTGATACTTAATAAAGGTATTTCCATTTACAGACGGCAAGTACATACATAAAAGTTTGTATATATCCAAATATAATTTGACTATTAGATGGTAGTTATATTCCCAAAAATAATATTTTAATTTAAGTAAACTTCTGATAATGTGCCTAATTCTACCTTCCAAGAGAATGATGGTCCTTTTTAAGGTAAAGTTCATTCGAAAATGACGATCGCATCACCATCTGATTTCATATTGACCAACAATCTATGACTTCAAAGTTTGGTAGTGGTACAATGTTATTTTGTTGGAAGAGAAAATATGTACATAATTTGAAATTTAGTTTATATATTTTTATTTTAAAATTTTTAAATATAAATTTAATTGTAAATATTATTATAATTATTTTATTAAATTTATGTTTATTACGATGTTATTTTTTAAATAATATTATTATCAAGTGAGTTTTTTAAAAAATATATTATAATAATAAATTTAATAAAAATATTTAATAGTATTAATAATTAGACTTAAATTTTAAAATCTAAAAATCAAAGGAATTAAAATTAAACCCTGTGAGTGATATAGAATGTTACAATACTGTTACGTTAGTTGTTAATATTTTTAATTCCATTAATTCTATATTTTTCGGTAATTTAATTTCTTAGAGTTCAAAATTGAGTGGATAATTATTTAAATTAATTTCAATATTTTTAACACTTTTGAAGATATCGAAAGACTTATTTTTGTTTAAAATTTGCTATTTTGTTACTTGATATGAAAAATAAATAGACATGTACATAATAAGATACAAAAGTAAAATGTTTATGTAATATATATATATATATATATATATATATATATAAACGTACGAGTCTCAAAAATATGTTTGAATCGGTGAAAACACTTTTTATTTATTTTTATCATATTATTAAATTCATATTTAAAAATAAAAATAAAAGTAAAATAAAAATTGGGATAATTATATATTTAAAAATAATAATTTAATAGAAGTTCTCAAAATTACATATTTAAAAATAATTATAATTTAATTTACGATTATTAGTTAAAAAGAGTCATGCTAATTTTAAAATAGAGTTATTATTTGAATAAAACTCTAAAGGTTGATTTTGAAGAATATGCTAGGAAAAAAATTTGAGAAAGTAGGTTGTTTTATTTTATTTTAAATTTACTGATCTACATTGTTTTTGGATAGAAAGGAAAATGCGCCCTGTAGGACTCGTTTACACTTTGCTAAAATTTATTTATTTTTTCTTGTAGTTGGAAATTAGAAGTTCGTGGAGCTGAATGACCCTACAAATTTCATCTACCATGTGAGTATGGAGCCATCACCCAGGAAGTCAGATCATGTTGCAACTCCAAGTCCCAGTTGACGGTGATTATACAATCTCGGGTTGAAGTGTAACTAGGGCTTCAAGTTTACAAAGATTATGCTGTCAAGGGATAGAGCATAAATGGAGCCCTAGTTGACAATGATTATGCGGTCATTACAACAAGCTTTTCCTTGTCAGAGGAGGATGCTTTATAAAACCCAAACAGAAGTACAAGAAAGAAAAAAAGTAGTGACATTTTAGTATAATCAAGTATTTCGTTTTATCCATGTCTACCAAAGGCGGTGACCCCATTACTATAACCTATGACAGAATTGAGGTGTAACATGTTTTACTAATAAGGTCACTACCTTTGGTGGGGATGGACAACACGAATTACTTGATTATACTTGAAGACTCTTACATTTTCCTTCATCACACTTCCGTATGGGTTTTATAAAGCATGCTCCTCTGTTGAAGAGAAACTCATCGTCGTGCTCGCATAACCATCGTCAACTAGGGTCCCAATTATGCTTCATCATTTGACAACATAACCTTTGTAAACTTGAAGCCTTAGTTACAATTCAACCCGAGATGGTATAATCACTGTCAACTTGGACCTCAAGTTGTAATGCAATCTTGGCTTCTTAGGTGATGGCTTCATATTCATACGACAGGTGAAATTTGTAGGTTACTAAACTCCACAATATCACCATGAACCCAAACACAACTTAAACTATCACTGTGAACCTAGAGAGAAATAAATCTTTAAACCCATAAATTTTAACAAGTAAGAAAAAGAAAAAAGAAAACAATTTAAAGGAGACTGAGATGAGAACGACCATTTATATAAGGGATGGGGCGGGGTAAAAGAGAAATTTTTTAATTTATCCCAGGAATCTCGGGTTGCAATGTATGAAATTTATCTCGGGAATTTTGGGTTGCAAGGGCTCAAAGGAAGAATCAATCAAGTTGGCTTGGGTGTTGAAATGGCTAGAGAGAATGACGTATTTTCAACTGGCATGGTAGTGAAAACACTTCCTGTAGGACGCATTTTCCACTAACATGTGGCTTGCTGAAAAATGATACGAGGGAGCGTTTTCTCCCTCACAAATTTAAACTTTAACTGTATACTTCAAAAACTTATGATGCCCGGGGCATGTGTTGTTGCTGGAATTGTTTGATGTGTCTTGGGGTACGAGCTCTATAAAATAAACTCAATGCAATCCCTTGAGTTTCCATACTGAGCTTTCAAGCAGATTATTTGCATAAGAATACTTGGCATTACGAATTATCGAGGTTGTCGTGAAAAACTTGAATTTCGTACCTACGTTATTGTTGGCATTAAGAATACTGACTGGGAGGTTGCACGATTATTGGGTCATTGTGTGGAGCTGGAGCAAATGTTGATCCCCTCGCGGCATCTTCTCCATACCTAAGATTGATGGGCCCTCTTCTGGCCTCCTACGATGGCGTTGCCTACTTCTTTCTAAAGCCAGCAGTAGATACGACTTGCTGTTATGCCTGAACCAATTCATATAATCTGGAGATGTTGCCAACTCTGGTGTGAGAAATGGTTCACGCGTTGGCAAGTAATCGGACCTACAATGCCAAATCTCAATATACTTCTTGTGGAATGTTGGCCAATCTTCCTCGAGTCTCCCTCGCAAGTCGATATTGTATAGGTTATTGAGCTCCTAGGGTGGCAGTGGAATATGTTGCATACACCTGAACTACCGCATCACTCGGTCAAATTCGTACATCTCAACCATTACAAAAACGATCGATGGAACTTTGACATGCCATATGTTGCGATTGACCAAAAATTTGGATAGGACGCATTCTTGAATCCTCGAATCCACATATGGCATCCATACAAACTACAATATGAATTAATAAATTTTAGCACATGTCTAATATTTAATTTTAAGTGTTGGAATAAAAAATCGATAAATTTGAAATTCATAAACTAACCTCCTCTTTGGTTTGTTGATCTAACGCTAGCCAGATATCCTCGAGCTCGGTCGGTATACCACTGTGTATCGCGAGGTTGTTCCATCTATTCAAATAATTTGTTTTTTTTTCAAAATTACAACAACGAAAAATTAAAACGATAATGATATTATCAAAAGAATTTTACCATATTATGAGTGGAAATTCATAAGAGAGGTCCACTCGAGGGCATAAAAATGTTAGTTGATACCATACCTATGATTGAAAAAGGAGCATACAATTGCCGATTTTAACTTTTTCTGGTTTCGCCGCTTGACACATTTCTCGATACAATGTCGCCAGCGCTATTGATCCCCAACTAAGTTGTCCTGCTTCTTTTAAGTCAGCTAGTAGTAGTAGCCACATTAAATGTACCAGATGTTGATATTTATCTGGAATGAGAAAACCCCCGATCAACCTCAATATGAATGCGCACTTGAATTGTTCTTTTTCAATGTCACTTGCAAAGGCCTCGATAGTTTTGAAGTTGTCCTCCAATTATCTTATCTCAATTCAGCTATCCCTAAACTTGTTCGACACATTCCCTAATAGTTGATCGCATGTGCTTCAATCGGCATTAAGCACTGGCCCCGTAATGACTTCCCCATTAACTGATAGATCGAGTTGTAAACTAATGTCCTTGAGTGTAATTATACACTCACCACAGAGAAGATGAAATGTGTGTGTCTCCGGTCTCCATCTTTCAACCAAAACACTGATAAGTGGGGGATTCAATTTAGTCCCCTCGAGCATGCGAGCCACGTTTACAAATCTTGCATCTCGCAAGTGTCCATAAATGACGTCTGATGTACCTTCGCTTAAATTGTTTATGTACGTCTCCAAAATCCAATCTTCGGGTTGAGTATATAAACATAAAAAATTAATAATGTTAACAACATAATAATTAACTATTTAAAACTAAATAAGTTAATAATCTTTTCTTACCATTTGTAATTGAACGTTGGAGATATGCTTGTCATCCACATGAAGAAGTTGATTTGCTATTTTAAAAATTATAAGGAGTAAAATTAAATAGAAGAGAATAAAATTCAAAAAATGATTTTTTAAAAAAATAATTACAAATTGAGAATTGATGATTGATGATTGAGGATTGAGGATTAAGTATTGAGCTAAAAAGAATGAAGTTTGGAGGGGTTTATATAGGAAAAATTATGGTTGTTGGAGCTCTTGTAGCCATTGGAATAGTTACTGTTGAAAGGAAAACGCGTGTAACAACCCATTTTCAGTGGTGTCAAAAATAGTGGTTTCGGGACAAGAAATTCGACGAGTAGGTCCTTAATAATTAGTATTTAAATTATACGAGCCAACAACAATTTTTTATTGAATTTTTTACTTAATGAATTTTAACTAATTAAATTAATGGCTAAGTATAAGTGGTTAGTCCGAAAGTCAAGTGGTTTCAAAAAATGAGGTATCAAGACCTCATTATGAAGGTTCGATTTAGAAATTTTAATGTTTGAATAGCTAACTAATTAAAAAGGATTAACTTGTAAAAGATGTACAATTTAATCACTATTGAATTTTAATGATTTAATGGTGTATTTAGTAATTGTAGGAGGTTTTATATTGCAAATATACCATGTTAGAAACTAGTGGACGATTATAGGTTTGTGATTAGTTAAAATGTAAGTTTAAATAAAAGGTAAACTAGTAATTAAGTAATTATAAATTAAGTAAAGTAAAAATAAAATTTTATCATCATCTTCTTTAACATTATACTCCAACAAAAATAGAAAACAAAACACCATGGATGGATTTTGAAGGTTCAGCCTATATTGCATGTAAATTTGTTTTGAATTCGTTTCTCGTAATTTTTATGTTTTTGTAATCGTTGTAGCTTAATCTAGCTAACTAGGGGACTATTTTGTAAAATTTTTAAAGGTTTTGGAATTTACCATTGATGAATTCTAGGTTTTTTTTATGTTAAATGATGAATTTGTAATCTTGGTTATTGTTTAGAAATATTTTGTAAAGGAATTTTTGTTAGTTTTTAGTTAAAGGACTAAGTTAATAAAATATTACAATTTACATGGAATTCTTATGAATTTTGAAAAATTATGGACTATACTAGTTTAGAAAGAAATTCAGTTAGCATAGGAATCTATGAAATTTTAGTAAACTTGGAATTTTGGATTTAGGGACTAAATTATATAAAATGTATAAGCTAAGGGAAAATTAGTAAATATGAAAATTTAAGGGTATATGCATAGAAATAAGTTTGATGGTATATTTGAAATTGATGTATTGAATATAATTATTATATAAATCAAGAATTGAATCGTACAGAGATTAATCGGGGAAAAGAGAAAGTTGCGGATTAGTCTTTCCGAGTCGAGCGAAAGCATAATATAGGTAAGTTTATAGTGCAATAATATGTATATGTGTGTTTCTTTATGATTATATATTAATTTCTAGTTAATTTTAATAAATTTGAAATTTCATTATTTAGTTGTAAGTTATTAATTGTTGTAATTAAGTACAGATAGAAAACGAATATTTGGTAGTAATAAATCTTGTGTTGCACAATATTGAAATGAATGTAACATATTTATAGTATGTATACGGAAATAAGAAGTGCCTCTGAATGGTTGATTTACTAATATTATGAATTTAAGTATAATGCCCGGTTGAACGTAGTAAACGGTTAGGATATGATCGGCATGCCAACAGGATTAGTATGCATGCTTGTACGAGATTGCACTTCGGTGCCTCTATTTGCAGTTAGGTGCCTCTGTATTTGCACTATGGTGCCTCTATTAGTATTTCGATGCTCTCTACTGTGTTTCGGGGGAAATCTGAGTATTCGAGTTAGTTTGCTAGAGTTCAATGGGCCATGAAATTTTATGTTTAAATGTTAAATTACTCTTTGAGTTGGATTTATGTATAATGATATGTTTGTGTATATATATATATATGGAAGCATGGATATCTTTGGTTTGAGCCTTTGTGTATATTGAATTATATGATTGAATGTTTTGGTACTAATGATATGTGATTTTGGAAATGGTTGTCAGGATTATAATGATTTATGATTAATTAGTGATCATTTATAAGTTAAGGTAAGTTAAATTAAACTTTAACTATAGATTTACTAAGCTTCATAAGCTTACTTGTTTTGTTTTGTTTTCTGTAGTTAACATTTTGCGAAACGGGTTGGACGGATCAGCTTCAATGCTTACACTATCCAAACTCTTTTCAGTAGCTTTGTAACACCCCTTACCCGTATTCAACGCCGGAATAGGGTACGAGGCATTACCGGAATTACAAATTTATTTATCAGACATTTTATTTCATTTAGTATTTATATTTGAAACCAATCAAAATCAAACATATTGTCCCTTAAACATATTTATTTTTCTCGTCATGTCTTACTTAAATTTATTACTCGTCTCAACATACTTAATTACATTGTATTAACATATTAAAGATAATCGCATATTTGCATATCATGATAAATATCATTCACTTGTCTCTTCTTCATAAACATAAATCAGTTAATTCATCATATCAGTATTTCACGTACCATCAACTCATATTTCCTTATATCACATAATTAAATTACACGAACTTATCTGGCTAAATTTGTAGAAATACCAAGATTCAGGGGCACTTTAGAAATTTTCTATTTTCATCGATTTTTCAATCGATCTTAATCTAAATTAATAATTTCATTCAATTTTGCAATTTTAAATAATAAAATAATCTATTTCATGCAAAGTGATCATTTCCACATTTTTACAAAATTAATCATAAAGTTTTACTTTTATTCAATTTAGTCCCTGAGCCTAAAACATTACAAATTAGCCATGCTAGCTGAATATTCATACATATTTTCCTCCTCCTCCTCTCCATTCCACATCCTTAATGTCTATAACATGCTATAAGTAACATTATCAATAATTCACTAATTACTCATATGTATATTCAAAACTGTCCATTTGAGTTACAGTTACTAAATTATTTATATCTTGAGCTACAGAACTCGAAATTAAGATCCGCTAATTTTATTTGAAACTAGACTCACATATCTTCTTACTATAATTTTTACAGAATTTTTAGTGTGGCCAATTAGTACAGTTTATTAGTTAAGTTCTCCCCTGTTACACAGTCTGATGGCTCTGACCTTTATTCACTAAAAATCAATTATCTCATAATAAGATTTTCATATAGTGTTTTTGGTCATCTCTAATGAAAATAGACTCACTAAGGAATACAAGCATATAAATTATGACTCATAATTATTTTTCTACAATTTGTAGTGAATTTCTAAAGTAAGAACAGGGGATCACGAAGTTATTCTAAACCAGTCTTACAAAAATTTAAATATTTTAATATGTAGACTTCCTTTACTTTCTCTGTTTCTTTTATATGAAACTAGGCTTAACAAGCTTTAATTCTATATCTCACTCAACTTCTAATTCAATTTCTACCATTTTTGGTGATTTTTCAAAGTTAGACAACTGCTGCTGTCCAAAACTGCTTTAGTGTGACATGTTGATTTCTATTTTGCCCCAAATACCACAAGTCATACAATTCAGTCCTTGCTCAATTAACCCATCAATTGAGATAATTTTCTCATTTAATACTTTTCTCTATCAATTTAAACTACTTCATAACCTTTGAAAATCAGAATTTTAACACTAGGCCTTAATTTCAACTCTTTCACAATTAGGTCCTAAAACCAATTTCCATTAATTTTACTTGATAAAATCATCATATAACAAAATTAAAGCTTCAATTCAATATTTATTCATCATATTCTTCCATCACTAACCCACATCAACTTTAAAAATTAACCATAGAATAAAAACTAATGAATTAATAAGTTGGACCCAATTGTAAAAATCTAAATACATAGAAATTTCAAGGAGAAAGTAAGAATTAAACTTACATGAAGCCAGAGTATGAAAACCAGCTTAAGCCCTCTTCCATGGCTGTTATGAAAACCAGCTTAAGCCCTCTTCCATGGCTGTTTTTCAGCTGATGAAAATGAAGAGAAATGAAGAAAAACTCTAGATATTCCAATTTAATCCCCTTTTTATTTAGCTAATTTTGGCAATTTTTCCAATTTGCCCCTTTTCTTCTTTCTCTTCTCTTTTTCTTTCTTTCCTTCCCCTGCTCTCTGCTTCGTTTGGGTTTTCTGTTTCTATTTTATCTCCCCCCTTTTTTTTCTCCTTTAGTTTGTTTATATATATAATAATATAATATAATATAATAATATAATAATATAATAATATACTTTATAATTAATATTATATATATACGTTTTAACTGAAAAAAAATCTCAGATTTTTTTCATACTATCGCCTCAACATTTTAAAATGGCATAATTACCTTTTTAGTCCTTTCTATTTTCTTTAATCTATAATTAAACTTTTGCACCTTTTTCAATTTAGTCTTTTTCATTTAATTACATGTCCAAACGTTAAAATTTCTCAACTAAACTTTAATAATAACTTAATGACACTCCATAAATATTTTTAGAAATATTTATGGCTCACTTTATGAATTCGAGGTCTCAATACCTCGTTTTTGGCCCAATTTTTCCTAATTAATTCTTTTAGTTCACAAAATTCACTAATTTTAAAATATTTCTAAAATCACACTTAACTTATAATTATCGATTAACAAAGTTTTCTAACTTTTTTCGTCGGATTTAGTGATCTCGAATCACTGCTCCGACACTATTAAAATTGGGCTGTTACAAGCTTTTGTCTTTGGGTCATTTTGGTTGTGGCATGTATAAAGGGTTTGATGTGGTTAAGTTTAACATGTTAGTTGAATTGTAATTAAGCTTATATGGTTATGAATTGGTAAACTATGTTTCATTTTGATACTATTTTGGTATGGTAATGTTCTGCCCTTGTTTAGGCATTGTTTTGATTTGGTATCTTTAATGATTTTGGAAATATGGTATGGCCAATTTGATAGGTAATTCATGTAACACCCCAACCCCGGTCAACACACCACGACCGAATCTGGCATGTCACAGAGGAAATCGTTTTGAAGAAAACAGGTTACCGGTTAAATTTTAGTGAAAAACTCTTTGTTGTTTTATGCTTGTAGATATCAGGTGCATGATTAGTTAAAAACCCATGATATACTTTGAAATCCCGATAATAAATCTTTAAAACTTAGTTGTTGATCCATAGGTTTAAAAAACGTTTATGTCATTTATAAACCGAAGGGTTCTTTCTTAGTTATTTAGAAATCAGTTAAGTTGAATGTGGAAAACTTAAGTTTGAAATCCATTTGAGTTGTTGTTGTTATCAATTGATTTGCATTACCCGGTGGTAAAGATTTGAAAACCATAGCGTTCTATAGTTTAGAAAAACCTCGGGCTCAAATTATTAAATCAACCATGTAATTTATTTAGCCAAGTTTAAAACAAATCCAAAGCATATAAATAATCCAAAACATAAATAAAGGCCTTATTACAAACCCAAATAAAATGAAAACCGAATTTAAATAAAATAAAGTACCCAAACCAAGGTCCATGTAAAACCGAGTTTATTTAATGCATGGCCACCTCGAGTCCATCTGGCTCCTCATCTGTGATCTACGAATCACCTGAAAAGATAAGGGAGAAGGTGAGTCACCAAGACTCAGTGCATAATCCCCCTCCCGGTTATTGCAACGTACTTACACAAATCATAACCAAGCAATATATATAACATGCACCCAAACCTAGCCATCCATAACTCTGTTTCTACCCCGTGTGGTACCAAACCACTGGTGGTGCCAAACCATTGGTGACCCAAAGTCACGATATCCAATAGTAATGTGGTGCCAAACCACTGGTGACCCAAAGTCACGAATAATCCATCTCATGGGGCCAACCCACGCCAGTGATACCAAATCACCGGCGACAATCCCGTAATATCAAATGTGGGGCCAACCCATCAGGGTGCTAAGCCACGTGGACGAGAAGTCGCCGTGAGGTGCCAAACCTCTGGTGACCCAAAGTCACGAAATATCAATAATCCAAGTGTGGGGCCAACCCACGTGTGATACCAAATCACTGGCGACAATCCCGATATATCAACTCTGGGGCCAACCCACTGTGGTTCTAAACCACTGGGACGAGTCGCTATGAGGTGCCAAACCTTTGGTGACCCAAAGTCACAAAATAATCTGTGGTACCAAACCACTGGAGGTGCCAAACCTCTGGTGACCCAAAGTCACGGATATCATACTTCCCCCTCCTCTCATATCACCCATACCAATGTATTACAAGTGCAAATCATGCCATCATGCTTTAATATGCCACATAAAGCAAGTATATCATAAATCATATTATTATGCACCATATAGCAAAAATCATATTGAAACGGACTTACCCGAATCCTTGCTCACACCCATAAGGCATCATATCAAGATCTCACAGTTTTCGTCTTTTAATCATGATTAGGTTATTAATATATTACCAAGTTATAAAGTGTGTAAGTTACACACCTGTTACTAACGCAAGCACTAAATCCCGAAGACCCGATCTACTACACTAGATCTCCTTGTCCTACATTCGGCCAACACTCAAAACCATTAACAAGGACATTCGGCCATACCAATAAATCCCGAAAGATGAGATAATGCATAACTAACACAATCCTTACCCTTTTTGCCTTACGAATGCTAACCACAACACAAAGTATGCGAGACTGATCTTCCCCCTACAATCGGCCACCAACACAACTTAGTCTCAATAGCCTTTGGCTTTTCCAAATAACTTAAAGAATGATTAAACCGAGATGGATCCTTACCACAGACTTTAATGAATCGCTTGACAGAGAAAATATGGCTCAGATCTACGGCTTCCAAAGTCCCGAAGATCCTATAAGAAATCGATTCCCATTAATAATTAACAATACTATCAACAAATGCCGGATTAGGCTTTTATCTATGTGTGTCGACAGAGAAGAAGAGAAAGTAAGAAGGGAGTTTCGGCCATGGACACTTACCTTCTTAAAATCGATTGAAGAAATAACCAAATGAGATCAAGGCTTGATTGAGATTCGGCTAAAATAAACAAAAAGAAAGAAGGAAGATTCGGCTATGGTTGATTAGAAACAAACAATTAGGATTCGACTAGAGTGGGAAAAAGAGAAAGAAAAAGAAAAAGAAGAATAGAAGAGGGAAGATTTGGCAGGAGAAGAAGAAAGAACAGAATGGAAAGAAGAAAAAAGTAGAATGGGAGAGGGATACTTTCGGCTTTAAGCAACAATGGAAGAAAGAAAAATATGAAGAGAAAAAGGGTTCTTTTTGGCTACAAAGAAAATAAAAGATGAGAAGGAAGTTCAAGTGGAGATTCGGCCAAATGTCTAAGGGAGAAATCGACAACCACCTATGGTCTTTCGGCTTTTCTTCAATATGGTGCACTAAGGGAAATCGGCACACTCAAAAAGGTTTTTTTTTGGCTTTTGCTACACCAAGCACACTAGGACCTAAGCTAGCCGAAAATACACAATAAGGCACCTAAGGAAATTCGGCACTCTCCTCTCCTTAGCTTCCCAAACCGAACAGTCCTCTGCCAAAAAGAGTTCAAAATTCGGCCACTTCCTCAAACTCCTCCTGGCCACTAATTCAAATGAATTTAAATTCCACAAGTTTCTAAATTTTCTCCTTGCCACCAATTTGATTTAATTTGATTGAGTCCAAGCTTTATCTGACAGAGTTTGTGCTGAGCACAACTCCTCCCCCCTTGGCGTCAAAATAATAAGCAGAAAGTGAGATTTCTGCTGCTCGAACCTGAGCTCTTCCTTCCCTGCATGTGGCGTCATCGTCAAGGCCCTAAGTAGCGCCTCCTTGCCACTTTGCCACTTGGTTTCTTGTGCTAAAATACCCCACGAATTACACTTAAGCCCTAGCTCCTTCAGCTCCCCTTACTTAAAACTTAAAAACAAAAATTTCCTGCAACTCGGGCCTACTCTAGACTTATAACTAGATCTTAAAACACCTCAAATAATAACACAACAGTGCATACCCATGCAAAAGAATTCAATCACAAATAACCCCTATTTCAGGATATTACAGTTCTACCCCCCTTAAAAATAATTTCGGCCTCGAAATTACTTGGTCAAAAGATTTGAGGATATTGCTGTCTCATCACATCCTCTGGTTCCCACGTAGCTTCTTCCACGCCATGGTTCCGCCATAATACCTTCACTAACGGAACTGACTTCTTACGCAAGACTTTCACACACTCGATCTAGAATCATGCGTTCCTCCTCTTCCATGGTCAAATCTGGACTCACCTCAATTTCCTCCACTGCTACAACATGCGATGGATCTGAACGATAGCGCCTAAGCATGGAAACATGGAATGCACCGTGAATCTGACTCAGCTCTGCTGGCAACTCGAGATGGTAGGCTACTGGTCCCACTCGTCTCAACACCTTATACGGCCCAATAAACCTTAGACTTAGCTTGCGCTTCCTTTCGAACCTCAACACTTTCTTCCATGGCGAGACCTTCAAAAAGACCTTGTCACCCACGACAAACTCTATATCCCTCCGTTTGAGATCAGCATATGACTTCTGCCTGTCCGAAGCTTCCTTCAAATGAGCCTGAATCACCTTAACCTTATCCTCAGTCTCTGCAACCAACTCTAGTCCTAACATCTGTCGTTCACCTAACTCCGTCCAGCATGTAGGTGTGCGACACTTCCTACCATACAACGCCTCATATGGTGCCATCTTAATGCTTGCCTGGTAACTATTGTTGTATGCAAACTCAGCGAATGGTAGAAACTCTTCCCAACTGCCTCTGAAATCCAAAACACAACCCCTCAGTATATCTTCTAAGATCTGTATAATCCTTTCGACTGCCCGTCAGTCTGTGGATGAAATGCCGTACTGAAATCCAACCACGTACCCAAAGCCTGATGCAACGCTTTCCAAAACCTCGACGTGAATCTGGGATCCCTATCCGAGATGATCGACACTGGCATACCGTGCAATCTCACTATCTCTGCCACATACAGCTTAGCTAACTTCTGAAGTGAGTAATCAACCCTTACTGATATGAAATGAGCTGACTTAGTCAGACGATCCACAATTACCCAGACAGAGTCCTTCTTACTAGGCGTAAGGGGTAATCCACTAACAAAGTCCATAGTGATCCTTTCCCACTTCCACTGTGGAATCTTCACCGGCTGAAGCAAACCTGACGACAACTGATGTTCAGCCTTGACCTGCTGGCACGTCAAACATTTACCCACAAACTCAGTTACTTTCCGCTTCAGACCTGGCCACCAAAATTGCTCTCGCAAATCCCGATACATCTTGCTACCTCTAGGATGCATAGCGTATGGGCTGCTATGTTCATCTTGAAGAATCCTCTGCCTTAACTTGACATCCTTTGGCATACAAGCTCTTCATTGAAAACACAGTACTCCATCACTGGACAAGCTGTAACCCTCCAAACCACCATTCTGAACTTGCAACCTCCGAGCATTCAGACCCTCATCCACTAACTGCTTCTCCTTGATCTGCTCTACCCAAGTCGGCTTAACCTGTAATTCCGCTAAAAGACTCCCATCGTCATACAAGCTAAGATGAGCAAACATCGCTCTCAAGTCTGATACAACCTTACGGCTCAACGCGTCTGCCACTACGTTAGCCTTGCCCGGATGGTACTCAATCGAACAGTCGTAGTCCTTCAACAGCTCAATCCATCTGCGCTGTCTCAAGTTCAAATCCTTTTGAGTCAAAAGATACTTCAGACTCTTGTGATTCGTGTAGACTATCTACTTCTCTCCGTACAAGTAGTGTCCCCATATTTTCAAAGTGAAAACCACTGCAGCTAATTCCAAGTCATGCGTCGGATAGTTAACTTCTTGCGGTCTCAGCTGTCGAGATGCATAAGCCACTACCTTTCCTTCCTGCATCAGCACACATCCCAAGCCAGTATGTGATGCATCACAGTATACCGTGAATTCCTTTCCTGCCTCAGGCTGAATCAAAACCAGAGCTTCAGTCAAAATCTTCTTCAACTTGTCAAAACTTTCTTGCTGCTTCTCAGTCCACACAAATGGAACTCCTTTCCTCAATAACTTGGTCATAGGTGCTGCGATCAACGAAAATCCCTCTACAAATCTCTGATAATACCCTGCCAAACCTAGAAAACTTTGAATTTCTGCCACTAACTTAGGCGGTTTCCAATCCAACACTGCCTCGATCTTTCGAGGATCCACTCTAATCCCCTCAGCCGATACTACGTGACCCAAGAAAGTCACTTCCCTAAGCCAGAACTCGCACTTACTAAATTTAGAAAATAGCTACTTTTCCCTCAGAATCTGCAACACTACTCGCAAATGCGCATCATGCTCCTCCTCTGACCTTGAGTATACCAAGATATCGTCTATAAATACCACGACAAACTGATCCAAATACTGCTGGAATACCCGGTTCATCATGTCCATGAATACTACCGGTGCGTTAGTCAACCCAAACGGCATTACCAGAAACTCATAGTGCCCATACCGAGTACGAAATGCCGTCTTATGGGTATCAGCCTCTTTCACCTTCAGCTGATGATACCCAGACCTTAAATCAATCTTTGAGAATACCGATGCACCCTTAAGCTGATCAAATAGGTTATCGATCCTCAGCAACGGATACTTGTTCTTGATCGTTACCTTATTCAACTGGCGGTAGTCTATACACATCCGTATTGTACCATCTTTCTTCTTGACAAAGAGTACTGGTGCTCCCCAAAGCGAAACACTTGGCCGGACAAAACCTCGGTCCAACAACTCCTGAATTTGAGCCTTTAATTCCACTAATTCCTTCGGCGCCATCCTATATGGAGCAATAGATACTGACGCGGCTCCGGGTAACAGATCTATTCCAAATTCAACCTCACGATCCGGAGGCAGTCCTGGAAGTTCCTCTGAAAATACATCAGCAAATTCCTTTACTGTTCGGACATCCCCTGCAGCAGACTCCTTAGACTCCAAAACACACACATGAACCATAAATGCCTCACAGCCCTTCCTGACCATCTTTTCAGCTTTCAACGCAGATACCATGTTGGATAGATAATCTCTTCTATTACCTATCATAACCACCTCTTCACCCTCAGCCGTCTTCAAAACCATGCGCTTAGCCGCGCAATCCAAACTTGCCTGGTACTTAACCAACCAGTCCATCCCAAGAATCAGATCGAACTCCTCAAACGGTAGTTCCATCAGATCAGCTACAAACACTACCCCTTAGAGTTCTAGGGGCACATCCCTATACAGCTTATTTACTTCTACAGAGTGACTTAGAGGGCTAATTACTGTCCTCTCTCTAGAAGTAGTCTCAAAGTCTAGGTTCATGGTCTCTACTATGCTACTAGCAACATACGAATGCGTCGAACCCACATCAATCAAAGTAGTATATAGAAATCCAAAGATTAAGAACGTACCGGTTATGACGTCTGGTGCGTCGCCCTCCTCTCGACGCCTCGCTGTCTTGCCTCAGTGTTGCCTACACCTCTGCCCGGTGTTCCACGGCCCCGACCAGAACCATTACCTCTCTACCAAGATACCACGACCCTCTCGGCGCGGCGGTCCCTCATTCTGAGAATCGAGCACGACCACGCCTCGATCAATCTCGGCTAACTTACGTGGACAGTCCCTCACACGATGGTCCAGCGAGCCACACTCAAAACATCCTTTTTCACCGGTCTAACATCCTCCCCAATGAGATTTCCCACATTGATTACACTGCGCTGGTCCCTGATTAGCAGCAACAGACCTTTCAGATTGATTCGGCCCATTCTGCCTAGCTCTTTTTTGAGAATTACTAGCCGCCTCAGATGATCCAAAACCTTTCTTGTGTCTATCCCTATCCAGATTCTGTCTCACGGACTCCTTTACCCCTTCAGCTACCTTAGCCTTTTTCACCAACACAGCAAACTCTCGCTCCTGCTGTGGAGCAATCAGCAACCTCAGCTCATCTCTCAAACCATCCTCAAACCTGACACAACGCTCATGTTCTGTAGCCACGATACCTCTAGCATACCGATCAACCTTAAGAATTTCGCCTCGTACTCCGATACAGACTTACTCCCCTCAACCAGTCTCAGAAACGGCTTCTGCTGTGCATCAATATAGCTAGATCCAATATACTTCTTCTGATAAGCTGCCTTAAAATAGTCCCAAGTGAGATCATCCGCTGCAGCACTATCCCAAACCGTGAGCCACCACTGGTATGACTCATCCCGGAGAAGCGACACTATGCCACCACTGGTATGACTCATCCCGGAGAAGCGACACTATCCTCTTCAGTTTTTCCTCAGCAGTCAGATCCAAGTCATCCGTAACCCAGCCGTACTAGGAGCCACACCCGAAACACCTCAGAATACCTCGGCTCTATTGGCTCGAAGTCGCTCAGATACAGATTTTCGAGCTCCCGCGCCTCCACCTGCTCCAGCTACCCTCTCAAGAACTTGCAAAAGATCGCCTACGACATTTGGGTCATCCTCATGCGATCTCGAAACTCACCACCTACACCGGTGGTGGTGGTGGTATCTCATTTTTTCGACCCCGACTGCACTCCCACTGGTTCAAACACTGTCATCCTACCCCGACCGCGTCCACGTGTATTACGACCACGACCTCAAGTGCTCATGACTAAAGTCTCGACTTATCTGATTTAGAAGTTTTATGCATCAGTCATTATTCCACTATCTTTAAAGCACAGTTTTATGAGCAGTTCTTATTAAGGAGTTTTGTTTTCCGCGAGTCCATAGAGTCCTATAAATTTCAGTCTCTAGGGTAATCCACTATCACTAGTCATTCAAAGTTTTAACATAATCATAATCATATACACAACCATTGGTTAGGGGTACTTACCTGGGCGGATTAGTTCCAGAGACTCGGTACCATACCTTTCAAATCATTTACTTTCCAATAAAAACATTTAAAACCATACTTTAAAACATTTTGGGCCTCGGGTCCACAGTCGAGCCTTTGAACTTAGCTCTGATACCACAATTGTAACACCCCAAACCCGATCAACACACCACGACCGAATCTGGCATGTCACAGAGGAAATCGTTTTGAAGAAAATAGGTTACCGGTTAAATTTTAGTAAAAAACTCTTTGTTGTTTTATGCTTGTAGAAATCAGGTGCATGATTAGTTAAAAACCCATGATATACTTTGAAATCCCGATAATAAATCTTTAAAACTTAGTTGTTGATCCATAGGTTTAGAAAACGTTTATGTCATTTATAAATCGAAGGGTTCTTTCTTAGTTATTTAGAAATCAGTTAAGTTGAATGTGGAAAACTTAAGTTCGAAATCCATTTGAGTTGTTGTTGTTATCAACTGATTTGTATTACCCGATGGTAAAGATTTGAAAACCATTGCGTTCTATAGTTTAGAAAAACCTCGAGCTCAAATTATTTAATCAACCATGTAATTTATTTAGCCAAGTTTAAAACAAATCCAAAGCATATAAATAATCCAAAACATAATTAAAAGGCCTTATTATAAACCCAAATAAAATGAAAACTGAATTTAAATAAAATAAAGTACCCAAACCAAGGTCCATGTAAAACCGAGTTTATTTAATGTATGGCCACCTCGAGTCCATCCGGCTCTTCATCCGCGATCTACGAATCACCTGAAAAGATAAGGGAGAAGGGAGTCACCAAGACTCAGTGCATAATCCCCCTCATGGTTATTGCAACGTACTTACACAAATCATAACCAAGCAATATATATAACATGCACCCAAACCTAGCCATCCGTAACTCCATTTCTACCCCGTGTGGTACCAAACCACTGGTGGTGCCAAACCACTGGTGACCCAAAGTCACGATATCCAATAATAATGTGGTGCCAAACCACTGGTGACCCAAAGTCACGAATAATCCATTTGTGGGGCCAACCCACGTTGTGATACCAAATCACTGGCGACAATCTCGTAATATCAAATGTGGGGCCAACCCACTGTGGTACTAAGCCACTGGGACGAGTCGCTATGAGGTGCCAAACCTCTAGTGACCCAAAGTCACGAAATATCAATAATCTAAGTGTGGGGCCAACCCACGTGTGATACCAAATCACTGGCAACAATCCCGATATATCAACTGTAGAGCCAACCCACTGTGGTACTAAACCACTGGGACGAGTCGCTATGAGGTGCCAAACCTCTGGTGACCCAAAGTCACAAAATAATCTGTGGTACCAAACCACTGGAGGTGCCAAACCTCTGGTGACCCAAAGTCACGGATATCATACTTCCCCCTCCTCTCATATCACCCATACCAATGCATTACAAGTGCAAATCATGCCATCATGCTTTAATATGCCACATAAAGCAAGTATATCATAAATCATATTATTATGCACCATATAGCAAAAATCATATTGAAACGGACTTACCCGAATCCTTGCTTACACCCATAAGGCATCATTTCAAAATCTCACATTTTTCAGCTTTTAATCATGATTAGGTTATTAATATATTACCAAGTTATAAAGTCTGTAAGTTACACACCTGTTATTAACGCAAGCACTAAATCCCGAAGACCCGATCTACTGCACTAGATCTCCTTGTCCTACATTCGGCCAACACTCAAAACCATTAACAAGGCCATTCGGCCATACCAATAAATCCCGAAAGATGAGATAACACATAACTAACACAATCCTTACCCTTTTTGCCTTACGAATGCTAACCACAACACAAAGTATGCGAGACTGATCTTCCCCCTACAATCGGCCACCAACACAACTTAGTCTCAATAGCCTTTGGCTTTTCCAAATAACTTAAAGAATGATTAAACCGAGATGGATCCTTACCACAGACTTTAATGAATCGCTTGACAGAGAAAAGATGGCTCAGATCTACTGCTTCCAAAGTCCCAAAGATCCTATAAGAAATCGATTCCCATTAATAATTAACAATACTATCAACAAATGCCGAATTAGGCTTTTATCTATGTGTGTCGACAGAGAAGAAGAGAAAGTAAGAAGGGAGTTTCGGCCATGGACACTTACCTTCTTAAAATCGATTGAAGAAATAACCAAATAAGATCAAGGCTTGATTGAGATTCGGCTAAAATAAACAAAAAGAAAGAAGGAAGATTCGGCTATGGTTGATTAGAAACAAACAATTAGGATTCGACTAGAGTGGGAAAAAGAGAAAGGAAAAGAAAAATAAGAATAGAAGAGGGAAGATTCGGCAGGAGAAGAAGAAAGAACAGAATGGAAAGAAGAAAAAAGTAGAATGGGAGAGGGATACTTTCGGCTTTGAGCAACAATAGAAGAAAGAAAAATATGAAGAGAAAAAGGGTTCTTTTTGGCTACAAAGAAAATAAAAGATGAGAAGGAAGTTCAAGTGGAGATTCGGCCAAATGCCTAAGGGAGAAATCGACAACCACCTATGGTCTTTCGGCTTTTCTTCAATATGGTGCACTAGGGGAAATCGGCACACTCAAAAAGGTTTTTTTCGGCTTTTGCTGCACCAAGCACACAAGGACTTAAGCTAGCCGAAAGTACACAATAAGGCACCTAAGGAAATTCGACACTCTTCTCTCCTTAGCTTCCCAAACCGAACAGTCCTCTGCCAACAAGAGTTCAAAATTCGGCCACTTCCTCAAACTCCTCCTGGCCACTAATTCAAATGAATTTGAATTCCACAAGTTCCTAAATTTTCTCCTTGCCACCAATTTGAATTAATTTGACTGAGTTCAAGCTTTATCTGACAGAGTTTGTGCTGAGCACAACTCCTCCCCCCCTTGGCGTCAAAATAATAAGTAGAAAGTGAGATTTCTGCTGCTCGAACCTGAGCTCTTCCTTCCCTGCATGTGGCGTCACCCTCAAGGCCCTAAGTGGCGCCTCCTTGCCACTTTACCACTTGATTTCTTATGCTAAAATACCCCACGAATTACACTTAAGCCCTATCTCCTTCAGCTCCCCTTACTTAAAACTTAAAAACAAAAATTTCCTACAACTCGGGCCTACTCTAGACTTATAACTAGATCTTAAAACACCTCAAATAATAACACATCTGTCCATACCCATGCAAAACAATTCAATTCATGATGTTACAATTCATGATGTTGGACATGTTTGATTTGCTTTTGGTATGCTTTTTGGTATTTTGAAATTGTAAACATGGTTGTTAATTGAATTGTATGTGTATGATGGAAATCTTTTAGGTGATATGTTTATTGTATTTGTATAATAATTGTGGTGTCAATGAAGACACATTGATTTGGCACATAAGCTGTATGAATTTGTTATGTTATACGTATGTTTGAATGTGTGTGGAAATGGTTTGATTTGATACCCAAGTAATTAAGGTGGATTGGTTTAAATTAGGGGTCATTTGGGGAGCACATGGCCTGGGACACAGGCTGTCATACAGCGTGTGCCACACACGACCACCCCACACGGCCGTGTTTCTTTTAAACTTTTAGGTGCAGAATGAACCACATGGTCTCATAGGTACATGGCCTGGTGACACGGCCATGTAACCTAACTTCAAACGCACACACGATCTAGCATACGGCCTACAGCATGGCTGTGTAACCCTATTTCGAATACCCACACGGGTGAACATATGAGCTGGGGCATGGTCGTGTGTCTTATACTTCGAATTGTACACGGTTGGCCATACGGTCTTGTCTTTGTGCCACATGGCCTTGCCACACGATCGTGTGACCCAATTTCCAAAATTTTCTGATTTGTTTTAAATTAGTCCCTGAAGGTTTCTAAACTATTTTTAAGGCCCAATAAGTTCAATTTAAGGCTCGTAAATGTACTTATGCTATAAATGTAATGTGTATTTGAATTTTAGTATTTAATCTAAATAGTAGTTTATATTTGAAGTTAAATGTTCTGAATTGTAGTGTAATACTCTGTAATGCTAATTCGATAATGAAGACAGGTTATAGTTGTTACATTTCGTGGTATTAAAGTTACAATTTAGTCGATTCTAGGACTAATGTAGTGCGTATCGAGTCTAAAATATACATGCCACATATACACTGCAATAGTGTAATGCTATTGATTCGTTCTGATTCAGTTTTTATTATAGATACAAGATGTTGGCCAAATCAAATCGTGCAGTAGAAAATGAAGATGAAAGTAACGACCAAACATCCAATCATAAAGCAAGTTAAAGTGTGTTAGTTCCGCAATCATTTGATAGTGAAATGAAAAATATTTTCTATGAAATGATGAATCAATGGTTCAGTGATTTTATGATAGCCAACCCTACGGCTCCGCAACATCCACCACCGCCTGTGCCTCCTCCAGCACCTCCATGTCCTCAAAATCTCGTACCTGCAATAGCTCATTGCCCTCCTATTGATAAAATTTGTAAATGTGGGGTTGAAGAATTCAGGGGTAAAGTTGACGAAGATCCTTCTAGAGTTAAGTATTGGCTTGAGAATATATAGAGAGTATTTGCTGAACTTATGTGTTCACCCGTAGACAACCTGAAATGTACAATTTCACTTTTGAAAGATGAAGCACACTCATGGTGGTGTACGTTGACAACTATGGTTCCAAATGATCGGGTTAATTGAGATTTCTTTCTAACAAAGTTTAAAAATAAAATTGTTAGTCGGTTATATTTGTATAGGAAGAAGAAAGAGTTCCTCAAGATGAAGTAAGGAAATCAACCAATAGCAAAGTATGAATGAGAATTTATTAGTTTGAGTAAGTATGCTCGAAATATCGTATTATCGGAAGAAGAGATGTGCATTCATTTTGAAGATGGACTAAATGATGAAATCTGAATGTTGGTTTGAGCTTTAAAGTTGTGAGAATTTGTGGAGCAATCAGAACACGCACAAAAAATGATGGAAATTTGCATAAATAAAAGAAAATCAAATATGAAGTCTCGAGATTTCAGTAAAAGAAGGGCATTCAAATTAGTTCAGACTCCTTCGTCAAATAAATTTTGTAATGATGCTAGTTGGTTTACTTTTCCTTCAAGACTCACTGGTAGAGATAGACCAAGGAAGAGCAATTTGAAATATGTAAATTCACCGGTTTGCAAACATTGTGGTAAAGGCCATTTTGATGAATGCCAATTCAAGTTGGGAACTTGTTTTAAATGCGGTTCCACTAAGCATTTTTTTAGAAATTGTCCAAAGTAATATAACGACTCAGGGTATCAAGCTTCCAAACCTGAGACTACTTTCCAGAGAGGTAGAAAGCTAGGGAATAATAGACGTGGTATAACTGGTTGAGGGAAAATTGTTAATACAACAGAGCGGCCGGAAGCTAGAGTGCTTGGCAAGGCCTACGCTATTAGAGCTCACAAGGAGGCTTCTGTTTCAGATGTTATTGCTGGTACATTCTCCCTTTTTGATATTAATGTTTATGCATGGATTGACCCTGGGTCAACTCATTCTTATATATGCACAACATTAGTAAACAATTTACCTATTGAGTCAATTGATTACATTGTCAGAGTCACAAATCTGTTGGGTTAATTGTGTTAGTTAATCAAATTTGTAGAATGTATCCACTAAAAATCCAAGGTTACTATTTTCCTGGCAATATAAAGTTGCTGCCATTTGATGATTTTGATCTTATTTAGGGTATGGACTGGTTGACTAAACATGATGCAATAGTAAATTGTTGATAGAAGTAGATTACTTTGAAATGTCAAGATGATGAACTTGTTTGTGTTGAAGCTTGTGGAACATGATATGCTAAGAATATAATATTGGCATGGCTAGCTTAGAAATTGATCAGAAAGGATTGTAAGTCGTATCTTGTGTACATTCTTAATTCACGAGTGTCAAAAAGGATAATTGATCAAGTGCCAATAGTTAAAGAATTTGCTGACGTGTTTCTCGAAGAGTTACCAAGGTTACCACCGACCAAAGAAGTTGAATTTATAATATGACTTGTACCAGTGACAACTCTGATTTCGGTAGCTCCATATAGAATGGCTCCCACATATTTAAAAGAGTTGAAAGCACAGTTCCAGGAATTGTTGAATCGTGGTTTTATTCGACCGAGTGTGTCTCTTTGGGGTGCACCAGTTTTACTCGTGAAAAAGAAAGACAGATCGATAAGATTGTGTATAGACTACCAGCAGCTGTATTGAGTTACAATAAAGAATAAATATCCATTACTTCGAATAGACAATTTATTTGATCAATTAAAGGGAGCTACAATATTTTCGAAGATTGATTTATGGTCAGGTTATTACCAGTTGTGAGTTAAAGAGCGAGACGTGCCTAAAACTACATTCAAAACTCATTACGGTAATAATCGATTGCAAAAAGATTGTAATAACCTAAAACTGCATTTATGGACCTAATGAATCAGGTGTTTTAGCCGTACTTAGATCGTTTTGTTGTGGTATTTATAGATGACATTTTGACTTACTCGTTGAACGAGTCAAACCATGCCGACCATTTGAGGATTGTATTGCAAACCTTGCGCGAAAAATAATTTTATGCAAAATTCAGTAAATGTGAATTTTGGTTACGAGAGGTTGGATTTCTAAGTCATGTAATCTCTGCTGACGGTATCTGTGTTGATCCGAATAAATATCAGCAATTGTTGATTGGAAGATACCAAAGAATGTTTCTGATGTATGCAACTTTTTAGGTTTAGCAGGACATTATCAGTGTTTTGTTAAAAACTTTTCCATTGTAGCATCTCCGATGACTAAACTATTGCAAAAAGATGTTAATTTTGTTTGGTCTGATAAATGTCAGAAAATTTTTGATCAACTAAAGAATATGTTAATAGAGCTCTAGTTTTGACTCAACCTGAAATTGAGAAAGAGTTTTCCGTTTAAAATGATACATCCTTTTTGTGGTCTGGGTTGTGTTTTGATGCAGAGTGGGAAAGTAATTGCTTATGCCTAAAGACAGTTGAAGCCTCACGAGTGAAACTATCTGAAATATGATTTAGAATTGGCAGCGGTTGTGTTTGCTGTAAAAATCTGGCGACGTTATTTATATGGTGAGAAATGTCATATTTTTACCAATCATAAAAGCTTGAAATACTTGATGACTCAGAAAGAATTGAATTTGTGTCAGTGCAGATGGCTTGAATTGCTAAAAGATTATGATTTAGTAATTGATTATCATCCCATGAGAGCTAATATTATCGCAAATGCTTTGAGTCAAAAATGTCCGTTCACTTTGAGAGCCATGAATGCAAATTTGACATTAGAACGTTATGATTCTATTTTGGTTAAGTTGATGGTGAAGTCGGTATTCTTATCGAAAATTTGAGAACTTCAGAAAGATGATTCAGATTTGATGTCGTGGTTTGAACTATTGAAAAGTGGTCAGAAGACTGATTTTTGTATCAGAGTTGATGATTGTTTGTATTTACGGGATCGTTTTTGTGTACCGAATGATTCTACGTTAAAATGAGAGTTGTTAAGTGAAACTCACAGTAGCATTTACTTGGTACACCCTGGAAGTAACAAAATGTATAATGATCTAAAACAATGTTATTGGTGACCCAGTATGAAACGTGAGATATTCGAGTTTGTATCCAAATGTTTGGTATGTCAGCAAGTGAAAGCCGAACATCAAGTTTCGTCAGGTTTGTTACAACCTTTGATGATTCCAGAGTGAAAGTGGTAGTGCATTACTATGGATTTTGTTTTAGGTTTACTAATGACTCTGAAAAGAAAAGATATGGGTTATTGTTGATAGAATGACAAAATCGGCTCATTTTATACCTCTTCGAATTGATTATTCGCTCGAGCAATTAGCTGAATTATATGTTTCGAAAATTTTGAGATTGCACGGCTTACCATTGTCGATCATATTTGATCGTGATATGAGGTTTACCTCTAGATTTTGGGGTAAGTGTTGGAAAAAAGCAAGTTTGGAAAACGCAGCAGAAAATAAATTTAATGAAAAACTAGAGTTTTAAATTTTTTTTTTCCAAAATAAGACCTTGGTTGTGATATCTAAAGTAATAAAAACTTAATCAAAACTATACCTTTTTGATTAGTCTAGGATGAGCACTTCGACTAAGTAGTCTTCTCCGTTATCCTCAAGCTCAAGTTTACCGAATGTGGGCTCGCTTCGAATCAGAAATTTTTCACAAAAATTACCAGTGGGGTAATTTTTTAATTTCTCTAAAATTTTGGGTCAAGTTGTAAATTAGAAAAATATCTCTAGACATTTTACGAAATAATCTCTTTAGAGAATTTTCTTTCTACAACTTTCTCTTAAATTCAAGTATGTGAAAATAATGACCCAAGGCTCTCTTTATATAGGGAGAACTTAGAAAGTTCAACTATGATTATACTTAATCACTTTAATATTAAATTTAATCTAATATTTATTAAAATAATAAAATATTTATCTTGTTTATAAACATTAAATTAAATTTAATATTAAGATAATAAAATACTATAGAGATAAGTATTAAATTAATAAAATACTATTAAGACAAATATTAAAGTTAATTTAATATTAAACTATTAAAATAATATTATTTTTGGAATAATTAATCTAAAATCAAATTCTCTGTTAGAATTTCAGTAGGAGTGTAACTTTTCCACTAATCAAATACTGATGACCAATCGTTGTTAGCCACCGGGACGCCACCGTCGTGGCCACCGACACCGCTGTGTTAGATGATGCAGGTGTGACATCCTTACGGTACCCCGAGCCAGTTCAGCTGCTGCCGATTCGGTCCGAGTCAATGACAACCCGACTGGTCTAGCCACTGTGAAACACCCCACACCCGGCCCACGAGCCTGAACCGGATCTGGTATGTACCTTAAGAAAATCGGTTTTCAATGTCCTGAATAACTTAGAGAAAATTTGTGTAATTAAGAAAAATTCGTTTTGGGTTGGGCTTAAATTGGAACCCATTTAATAAATTTTGAAAATCCAACTTAAATAAAGTGACAAAATAATTTTAGGGTTTATCATTTTAAAAGAAATAAATTTACTTAACTTTAATCAAAAATATGTTGTATCATCATCAAATAAAAATAAGCGATAAAAGGAAATCCAACTGGGCCTTATGGCCTTATTACATCATTCAAACCCAAAATAAAATTTTAAAATACTAAATTTAAATAGAGTCCAAATTCTAATAAATTCTTCAAGTGTTGCATGGCCACCTTTAGCTCCCCGCCGACCCGGTCCATTCTTTGCTCATCACACGAAAAATAATTCCCCAACGGGGTGAGTCCACAGACTCAATGTGTACACAGACTAATTTTCAACAATTCAGCATACAAGTCATATCAATTTCATGTTCATACAAAATAAAGGATGATGCAACCCAAACCCAAGCCTATTTGTCCATCCGCTACACACCACCCATACCAACTTTGTGCACAATCGTGGGGACTACTAAGTCGACCCTCCATCCGCTACACACCATCGAAGGCGATCCATCGCGATCGACGTGCTCATCACCCACTTACGTTGTGTCTTTAGGCACTATATTCGAGATGATGTAACCGGTTACCATATTCAATTAATGGGACCGTAGCCACCATATTTCGTTGGTGAGACCGAAGTCAAGACACTTCGTTGGTGAGACCGTAGTCATCACCTTCACTTTCTCCCTTCATATATATCCCAAATGCCCCAATTATTACATATCATTCATGTCATACTTAAATTCACATTCATGTCACTTTTCGAGAATATAACACATTCATAATCCTATCAAAAGTAGGAATACGTGCACACTTTTTTGCCACATTTGTGGTACTTAGCCACATTCTCATTCTTATACACATTCATATATTAAAACATAATTATTGCCATAACATATATATATTGAAAGTTAGTGTGAGTACACACCGATTTGCTTAATAGGTTCCTTGAATCCCAAGAATGATCTACCGATCTAGATCTTTCACTCCTATATTCGTTAATCACTTTAAAAGACCATTCGGCCCACTTTTCCAAATACAACTAGGATTTGTATTACTTACCTTAAAATTTCCAAATCTGAAAAGGATTCCTTGCCTTGTATGTCCAGTCAAATCCCTATAATTATATGTTAATTTTAATCTCACATATATTCCATAACTTTTGACCAAATATGTGTATATCTTACCTTAGATTCTTGAATCCCTGATGATCTCTCCCTTGTAGTCGATAGCACTAGAAATCTGAAATACTCTCTTATAGTTTCTACCACAATAATAATAACATTAATCCCTATTTTTCTTTTAAAGAAGAGAATAAATCAATAACCACAAGATTCTTACCTTAAGTGTTGAATTCGACAGATCTATCCTGACACCACTTGAGATTCTGGCTTTGGCAATTTTTCACTAGGTTGGATTTGGTTTTGAAAAAGAAGAAGAAGAAGAAAAGAAAAAGAAAGATGAGGCTAGAGAATTCGGCTAGACAAAAGAAAAGAAAAAAGAGCCCTAAAAATTTCTTGAGATGAGGAGGAAGCAAAAATTGATGAGTAGCCCTCCTGTCCTCCTTTTATAGCCGAAAATATCAGCCTAGGGGAGTCCCTTACTTGGCCACCACTCCTCTTTCATCATCTATTTTATTTAAAACAAACTAAAGAAAAATCCTTATTATCTCTTCCAAATAATCCAAATTAAAAATCCCTTATTTATCTCTTTTTAATCATGTATTTATGGAATTAAAACACCTCCTTTCTAGAAGCATGTGCCGTCCACCTCAGTCTTCTGGAAGCAAAAATAAAACCTCCTTTATTTGCTTCCCAAGTGACTTGAACTCAGGCCCATTCCTCTTGCACATGGTGCCATTTCCATAGGCCCTAAGTGACATCTTCAGGCCACTTTTCCAAGCCTGTTTGTGTGTCAAATTTCACCAACTTTTTCTTTTAAGGCCACATTGCCTTGATTTCCTATTTTAAACTTTAAAACTTGACATTTCTAAGTCATTTCTAAGTTTTCTAAAATTTTCGATCGGCTCTGTAAACTTGCCATTTTCTTACATTTCCAAGTTTCTAGAAATGTTCACTTTCCATTTTGAATCATTTCCTTACATTTCCTAGTTTCCATAAATGTTCACTTTCCTCTTTATTCCTTTACATTTTCAGACATTTCCTACATTTCCAAGACAAGACATTTCCTTACATTTCCTTGCATTTCCTTACATTTCCTCACATTTCCTTACATTTCCTACATTTCCATACATTTCCATACATTTCTTTACATTTCCTTACATTTCTTACATTTCCTACATTGCCTTTCATTTCCATACATTTCCACACATTTCCACACATTTCCATACACTTCCATACATTTCCATATATTTCCATACATTTCCTTATTTCTAGAATTCACATAACACATTCATAATTCATAAAACATGCCATTTTACCACATGGTTCCTTGTGTCATGCTTCACACGGAGTTTCTTTAAAGCCTCATTTACCTAGCTCCCCTTTTTATTTAAAAACCAATAATTTCCCACAGCTTTCTTCTTCCATCCTAGAATTCTAAAAACCCTTAATACACTTCCATCACTGCCAAAACCTACTAACTCATGAATTAGGCACGAACGCATAACCCCTAATCTAGGATGTTACACACTGGTTGGACTGTTGACCCGGTTTCACATATCGGGCCCAGTTCGACCAGTTTTTGGGTCCTGGTTTTAGTTTTGGGCTCCCGGCCCAGTTTATGATCTCAGGTCCAATTTTCAAATTTAATTACCAATTGGGCCAATTGTCTAACTTGAAAATTAACTTCCAAAAATATCATATTAATTTTAATTGATTTGATTAATTTAATTTTACTTGATCAAAATTAATTTTTCGAAAAATCACTTAGATTTTCCAAATTAATTTTTCAAGAAAATTCTTTAATCAAATTTTCTAGTTGAATAATTCTTACGACTAGCTAATTTAATTCCATATCGAATAAATCGATTCAATTAAATTATTCCCAAAGTGGTAGAATTTTCTCCTGATTCAAATACAGTCCGATCGAGCTTTTGTTGAGCTAGTAGAGGGACCAATTGGACATAAACAATTAGGTTCTAGTGATTGCAATTAATCCAAAAGTATCGTTATGATAATTCGCAATTACTTATTCATGGAGTCAGTCCACAAGAAGTACCATGATTGAAAACTCCTTATTGTATACTCTTTACGAAAGCAATTCATCCAACTACTTTGTCCAATGACCTTATCATGTATGTGTTACCCTCATATGATATCTTTGATTCCTTTGAGTTCAAATCGTTCACTCAATACAATCCTAATTCTATCTCATTGTCACCATTGTGCCTTTTTAATGATTAATATGTTCACTGTCAACAAATGACTGTGATAAATTGCTCGTTGGAGTACAAGCAACACATGGCCATGTTCCATATTTATCAATCCACACAATGCCAATGAGAGGATATCATTAACTCTTTAATTGAGCTATGAATTCCACTGTTGCTAGTAAAGTCATGCTATACACAAGTCATATACCCAATATACCGGTTATGGGCTCAATCATCTTTAGAGCATAAGCCTCCATTTATATTAAAGCACATGAGTTGCATACGTATGGTCAGTGACTAACTCAGGATTTAGGTTAATCACACCATGAACGTCACAAGTGAATTAATTTACAAATGGATTCAGAATTAATTCATCTTGGGTCCAGTCCAATGTATCATTCTACCAATGAAAACATCTATGTCTCTAATCGTGGAATCAATTGCTCCGATTAGGGGTGAGCATTCAACCGAATCGAATCGAATGAAAAAATTCCGAGTTAATCGAGTTGACGAATCATATTTTATCATCCTAACTCTATTTCAAATTTTCTCGAATCGAGTCAAGTGAGATGGAATTCGAATAGAATCGAATCGAATATATTTGTTCGAGTTAAATTTAAAAAAAAAAAAAGATTTTGGTTCCTTGTAATCATTGTCACCCATCGTAATCAAATCTGTTATTAACTTTCATCCTCGCATAATTTATTTATTAATCTTTTATATACGAATTAACTTCTTTACTTGCTTAGTTGCTTTAATTATCTTTTGTTTTTTGTCACTATGTATTTTGAAATTAAAAAAATATTAAAATGTAAAAAATGTGATTTTTTTAATAAAAGTTATCTTAAAGATAAAATGTGAAATTGATACCAACATAAAATTTTAACACGAATATTTTATGGTATCATCAATAATTCAATTTTAACAAAAATTTATAAAGATTCAATATGATTAAACAATTTAATAATATAAAAAGTACAAAATGTAAAATTTAATTTAATAATATAAATAGTAGATATAAATAAAATTATTACTATTTAGGTTTAGGGATTTTGTTTGGATGATTTTAATTTTTGATTTGGGGATAAAGGGTGAGAAACAAAAGTTTAGGGGAAAATAAAAATTTTGGGGTTGAGGGAGTAAAAGTTTGGGGGGAAAGTAAATGTGGAGTAAAATTTTTAAGGGGAAATATTTAAAAAGAAAAGGAGGGAAATAGGCTTGGGGTAGAAGGGGGATGGGATGGGAGGGGAGTAAAAGTTTTGGGGGAAAAGTAAAGAGGTTTGGGAGTTTGGGGTAAAAATGTAAAATATTATAGTTTACCATTCGGTTTATTCGAATTTTTTGAGTTATTTGAATTCGAAAACCAAACTCGATTCGAACTCAAAAAAAATTTGAGTTGACTCGAATAACTCGATTAATTCGAATAACTCGATTCGTTTAACTTGAAATTTGATTTTTTTTTCAATTTTTTTGAGTTGAATCGAATTTTGCTCACTCCTAGCTCTGATAGCCAAGACTAGCCATCTCCCCAATTGGAATTATAGACGACATGATAATCCTTCTCAGTATTTGAATTAAAAGTTCACTTTGATTCTTTTACGGGATTACAAACTCATTTAGATTATCTAATAAAGTAAGTTGTCTTTCTAGCAATGTAAACATTCTTTACATTGGCACTTATCTTTAGTTTGAACTTCAGACAATCAATGGGCTAATATTTGCTTGTCACAATTTCACTATGCATGCAAAATATAAAAGACAAAAAATAAAAAAGACATAATAGTGAAATATGAAATTAACTTTATTTATTTATTCATCAATCAAATAAATAGAAAACAATTACATGTTTATTACAATATGCACACATTTTCCAATAGTAAGTTACATGAGAATTTGGGCTTTAGATTGAATTTCAATACTGCTTTTCATCCGCAAACAGATGGTCAGTCTAAACGGACAATACAGATTTTGGAAGATATTTTACGATGTTATATTATTAAGTTTGAAGGTAGCTGGGAAAAATATTTGCCATTAGCTGAATTTGCTTATAACAATAGTTATCAGTTGAGCTTAAAAATAGCTCCGTACGAAGCTTTATACGGGTGTAAATGTAAAAGTCCATTATATTGGTCTGAACTAAATGAAAGAAAGTTAGCTGGGGTTGATTTAATTTGAGAAACCAAATAAAAAGTCAGAATTATCCGAGATAATTTGAAAGATGCATCTGTTCATCAAAAATCTTATACCTATTTGAAACGTAAAGATATTGAATTTTCGGTTGGTGAGAAAGTGTTTCTGAAAGTCTCCCCTTGGAGAAAAGTATTGTGTTTCGGTAGAAAAGGAAAGCTCGGTCCAAGATTCATTGGACCATATAAGATTTTAGAAGGAATCGGACCTATGGCGTATTGTTTGGCATTATGGAAGAATCCACAATGTTTTTCACGTTTCGATGCTCCAACACTATCGTTCTGATTCGTCACATGTGTTGTCTAGGGACGAAATTGAATTACAACCCAATTTGACTTTCAACGAAGAACCGATTAGAATTTTAGCTCAAGAAGTAAAAGAATTAAGAAATAAATGTGTTCCATTGGTTAAAGTGTTATGGCAGCGACATGGAGTTGAAGAAGTTACGTGGGAAACAAAATACTCTATGAAATCACAAAGCCCAAATTTATTTCTAGGTAAGAAATTTGGAGGACAAAATTTTCTATGGGGGAGAGTTGTAACAACTTGTTTTCAGTGGTGTCGAAAATAGTGGTTTTGGGATCATAAATCCGACTAGTAAGTCTGTAATAATTAGTATTTAAATTATACGAGCCAACAATAATTTTATTTTGAATTTTTTACTTGATGAATTTTAGCTAATTAAATTAATATCTAGGTATAAGTGGTTGTTTCGAAAGCAAGTGGTTTCAAAAAATTGAGGTATTGGGACCTTGTTTCTGTAAACCGGGCTCGTAAATATTTTTAGATTTGCTGTTAAGGTATATGAAGGTTCGATTTAGAAATTTTAATCTTTGAATAGCTAATTAATTAAAAAGGATTAACTTGTAAAAGAAGTAAAATTTAATAACTATTGAATTTTAATGATTTAATGGTTTATTTAGTAATTGTAGGAGGTTTTATATTGCAAATATACCATGTTATAAACTAGTGGATGATTATAGGTTTTATGATTAGTTAAAATCTATGTTTAAATAAGGGGTAAACTAGTAATTAATTAATTATAACTTAAGTAAAGTAAAAATAAAATTTTATCATCATCTTCTCTAGAATTATACTCCATGAAAAATAGATTAGAAAACACCATGGATGGATTTTGAAGGTTTGACCTATATTGCATGTAAGTCCGTTTTGAATATGTTTCTTGTAATTTTCATATATTTTTTTAATCGTTGTAGCTTAATCTAGCAAACTTGGAGACTATTTTTTAAAATTTTTAAAGGTTTTGGAATTTATCATTGATGTATTCTAGATATTTTTGATGTTAAATGATGAATTTGTAATTTTAGTTGTGGTTTAGGACTATTTTGTAAAAGATTTTTTGTTAGTTTTTAGTTAAAGGACTAAGTTGATAAAATATTAAAATTTACATGGAATTCTTATGAATTTTGAAAAATTATGGGTTGTACTAGTTTAGAAAGAAATTCGGCTAGCATGGGAATCTATGAAATTTTAGTAAATTTGGAATTTTGGATTTAGGGACTAAATTATATAAAATGAATAAGTTTAGGGAAAATTTATAAATATGAAAATTTAAGGGTATATGCATAGAAATAAGTTTGATATTATATTTGAAATTGATATATTGAACTTAATCATTATATAGATCAGAAATTGAATCGTACAGAGATTAGTCGGGGAAAATAGAAAGTTGCGAATAAGTCCTTACAAGTCAAGCAAAAACATAATTTAGGTAAGTTTATTGTGTAATTGTAACACCCCTAACCCGTAACAGTCGCCAGTCTAGGGTTAAAGGCATTATCAGAAAAATTGGAATCTTTTACAAATATTTCATAATATAATTCAATGAATAGAATCAAGTTATCCCTTAAACAGGTCTACGAGACTTTATGCATGCTTTAAAAAGGAGTTGGGACTAAACCGAACACATAAAGAAATTTTCAAAAAATTAAACATTTTTCAAAACTACAAAGGGGACACGCCCGTGTGGGTAGGCCGTGTGAGGCACGCCCGTGCATCCAAGCCGTGGCAAAACAGGGCATACATACTGACTTGTCCACACGGCCTGAGACACGCCCGTTTGCCTCACCCATGGTCGACACTGACTTGCACCACACGGCCAGTCACACGCTCGTGTGTCCAGCCCGTGGTCGAGCCTGACTTGTTTCAATTAGCAAACTTAAACAACACGGTTGAGCCACATGCCCGTGTGCTCAACCGTGTGGGCAATTATAGGCCATTTACAAGGTTAAACTTGCCTCCCACACTTAGGATCATCTTTACAAGCCTCAAATCACATGCATTTATACTTGAATTGGCAATCAAAACCTATCAATATATGCACCAATTAATCATCAACTACATCATCTATTTTCATACCCAATTTCATCTCAAATATGATCACCAAAAATACCAATTTCTCATCCCAACTCATATAAGTCAAGCATCAAATAACCCTTATCACAAGTTCACATTAAACCATCATTCTCATCAACCAATTCAAGCATGAAATATACCATTTCTATTCTCACCATTTCATACCACATCCATCATTTTCATAGCCTTCATATTAGAACCAACATCATTTAACTTCCAAGCCATATCACATGGCAAGGTCCAAACATTTCAAAACATACCATAACTTCTAGCCTATACATGCCATATACCATATATATACATTTTTCAAAAGTACCAAAATAGATAACCGATAGTGTGATTGAGTCGCTGACGATCCCCGGATCTGAGCTAGCTTTACTGACACTGTAAAACATAGAAACACATCACACAGTAAGCTTTTAAAGCTTAGTAAGTTCGTAATATAATACATTCAATTCAATAGATCAAATACAATATACAAAGTTAATCCATCACATAAATCAACTCTCAATTATACACACCATATCATCCATAGCTAATATACTCACTCAATCATTCATAAATCCATTTACAATTTCATCAACCACAAAGTTTCGATACATACCTTAGCCGACACATAGTTATTCACCATTCATGCTACTCAATGCTCGATATTACATTTCGATCAACCTTTGTTAATCATTCGATTTATTCACACTCTTAGTGCCAATTTCGTAGCCAAAACATAAATATTATCGCACACTTAGTGCCTATACTTTAAACCGAACTTATTTTGGTATCGCACACACAGTGCCAAATCAATAAGCCGAAGCTTCTATTATTTCGCACACACAGTGCTAATCATCTCTGTATCGTTTTT
This sequence comes from Gossypium bickii, assembly GCA_025503065.1. Classification (NCBI taxonomy): domain Eukaryota; kingdom Viridiplantae; phylum Streptophyta; class Magnoliopsida; order Malvales; family Malvaceae; genus Gossypium; species Gossypium bickii. The sequence goes on along the minus strand of CP106714.1, from coordinate 22,841,644 downwards.
AAGTTCTCACACTTAGTGCCACCTATCTCGATTCCATACATAGCATCTTTAATCCAATAATCACATAACATTTTATTTCATATCATTTAAACATAATTTAAGAACACGTATTATATCCGAACTTACCTCGGACGTAGAAATACCGTGACTAGTCGATCAATCAAGCACTTTGTCTTTGCCTCGATCTCGATCCGAATATCTCCTTTCTTAGTCTATACATGTTCAAATTTAGCTCATTCAATCACCAATTCATTCAATTTAGTCCAAACATACATATTTAGGGCATTTTACAAAATAGCCCTCACATTTTCACATTTTGACACTTTAGTCCCTATTTCACAAAAGCACAAAATACACAAAATTTCACTTCCCCCATGCCTAGCCGAATTCTCCCTATGTTCATAAAAACCCATACATTTCATTTATTTCACATTTTAGTCCTTAAATTTCTTAATTTCACAATTTAGCCCAAATTACTCAATTTCACCAAAAAATCTAAGACAAAATATGCTAATCTTTCACATATCTTTCATATTTCATTATCAACTAACACATAACTCAAGAATTCATCAATGGAATATCTCAAAATCACCATCAAATTCTAAAATTATAGCATGGGCTAGCTAAAGTACAAAGCAACAATCACAAAAAACGTAAAAATCAGTAAAAATTGAGCTCAAAACATACCTTGATTTTGAGCAACTATGGCCTAATGTTACAAAGCCTATCTTTTTCTTTTTCTTCTTCAAATTCAGCTAAGGAAGATGATAATGGCTTTTAATTCCTTTTTGTTTTATTTATTATACCTTAGTACACATTTTACCATTTTATCCCTTTTAATATAACATAGAAAACATGTATTTTTAATGTCCTTAACCGTCCATGCATGCTTCAAATGGTGTAATTTCAATTTAAGGACTCCACAATTAATAAGCCATGACAATATAACACTTTAGCAACTAGCACACAGCTATTACTTTTTATGCGATTAAGTCCTTTTTCTCAATTCGATACACAAATGATAAAATTTCCACGCAGAATTTTCACACATGCCCGATCACATATTATAAACATAAAAAATTAATATAAAAATTTTTTTTTTGACCTCAGATTTGTGGTCTCGAAACTACTGTTCCGACTAGGGTCTAAATCGGGTTGTTACAGTAATAATATGTATATGTGTGTTTCTTTATGATTATTTATTAATTGCTAGTTAATTGTAATAAATGTGAAGTTTCATTATTTAGTTGTAAATAAGTAATTGTTGCAATTAAGTACAAATAGAAAATGAATATTTGGTAGTAGTAAATCTTGTGGTTACACAATATTGGAAAGAATGTAACAGATTTATATAGTATGTGCACGGAAATAAGAAGTTCCTCTGAATGGTTGATTTAATGATATTATGAATTTAAGTATAGTGCCCAGTTGAACGTAGTAAACAATTAGGATACGATTGGCATGCCAATAGGATTAGTATGCGTGCTCATATGGGATTGCACTTCAGTGCCTCTGTTTGCACTTTGATGCCTCTGTATTTGCACTATGGTGCCTCTGTTAGCATTTCAGTGCTCTCTGGTGTGTTTTGGGGAAATCCAAGTAACTGAGTCAATTTGCTATAGTTCAATGGGCCATGAAATTTTATGTTAAAATGTTAAATTACTCTTTAAGTTGGATTTATGTATATATATACGGAAGCATGGATTACTTTCGTTTGAGCCATTGTGTATATTGAATTATATGATTGAATGTTTTGGTACTAATGATATGTGATTTTCGAAATGGTTGTCAGGGTTATAATGATTTAAGTTTAATTAGTGATTAGTTTTAAGTTTAATTATATCGAGATGCTATACCACCGTCTCATGTCAACACAACAAGAAAAAGCTCATTTTTATCAAATTGTCTCCCATTTTAACGTTCGCACAAGTTTAGAGTCTATTTTAAGTTTTAGTTGTTGTCTTTACATGCTAACATACATAAAATAGGCTTAAAATAATAATTAAACATACATATGATCCATGTTAAAAACATCTCAAAACATCAACGTAGGGATCGATACTAAAGACATGGTATCGATATTTTTCTCAAGAGGTATCGATACCGCTTGGAAAATTGGTACCAAAACTGCTTACTATTTTTTACTTAAAAACTCAAACTTTGAAAATTATCGATACCCATGCCAAAGTATCAATATTTTTCTACCCTGAGTATCGATACTCGAGATAAAGTATCGATACCAAATCTCTATTCTATTTTCCTGCACGTTTGAGAATGTAGAGGTATCATTTTTAAAACACGAATATCGATACTTCTACCCCAAACCCGAAAAATACAATATTTTTAAGCATATAAGTCATTCCAACTCGTACTAGTTTGAAATGCTATCATATCGTCATCAAATGAACACCGAAACGACCATAATAATAGTTTCAAACATCAAAGAAAATTCGAGCAATAGTCAACATATTACGAATCAAATCCCAAAATCCTAAGAGCAATTAAATCATGGAAACAACCCAAAATATCATATCCAATACAATCACTGAGACTACCACATTGCCTTATTCCCAAACATAACCAAATAATAAACAACTACAAATGACGAAAATGGATTTGCTTGGATCACTCCTTGGAACCACACCGTTCACACCTTCACACAACTAATTTGCAAAGTTTAAGAAGGGAGTGGGTGAGTTTAACAAGCTCAGTGAATGCTTAGAGTAACCACAATGTATGCACAATATCAAATATTAATCAAGAGCATACTACAACACATTTATAACCATATTCCATTTGAATCATAATTACATGTTCATTCTTCATTAATTCATCTCACAATATTTCATCAAGACTAAGCAACATAAGCATGCTTTAAAAACCCACAGATTTAACTTATATATTCATAGGCATTCCTTATACGAAAATAACCCAATGCACATTTACATAAGCAATTTATTATGAGAACATACTAACGTTTTCATGTAACTTCAACCAACTCATTTAACATATTATTCACAATTAAAAGCAACAATCTCTTGTCATATTATCATAACATATAAGATCACATTTAAACATAAATTGTCACTTGAGGCTATGAAACATAAAGTGAGCTCTATCATCACTTACCGGATACATGAATCTCCAACACACCAAATGACTTATAGAGTCGAACATATTTCAAAAAGTGAAGCATAAAGCTAACACCCTCTTACACACCAAACATGTCCCGTTGAATAGAGCTTAGCACACATTCCCTTATCTCTCCAACCATGTTCTAAGGCCTCAACGCCCAATGCACATAACACATATAGATGAGTACTCAAAATCCTATGGCATGCCAATTATATCCAACAGTCTCATAAGGTCAAAAGGCCAAAATATTCACAATTTAATTACACATTTTTAATTACTGATTTAATGCACATCATTTCTATTCATATTCATCAATTCACATCACAAACTTGTACACAATGCATGCTTATCAAATTCACATTTAATTGCACTTAAAGTGCCATAATAATGCCGATTGAGCCATCACATATCCGTTTGCAAATGTGTGCATTAAAATCAGTACGTCATACATGTAATACCCCTAACCTATAGCCGTCGCTGAAATAGGGCTTCGAAGCATTACTGAAATTTATCGATCAAACAGGTAGAATTCTCAAACAATTCATATAATCTAAACAAGTCATCAAAGCATCATTTTAATCTAAATTATAAACATACCAAATCCAAATCAATTTGCCTAATTCATGAGCACTTAAATGTAGAATTAAATTCAGATGCATCTATCTAGATTTAGTTCAATTTACCATGCCATAATATGGCTTCAAAAACAACACATATTTATATGTATAAAACCAACCAATATTAAACTTATAATCTCATTTACATTCAATCCACAAAATAACTATTATTTAGACATCCTAGTTACATGTCGACACAAAAGATAGACATCACCACATTTAAGTTTGGGATTGTTGTTGGATGCTGAATCGACGATCAAAAAGTGAAGTACCTACCTTGCGCACAGAAAACAAAACCGTACGCCGAGTAAAACTCAGTGGTATTTCTATAATCCGAATATTTAAAGACAAAATAATATAATAGACACAATTAAATATTAAGCACAATTGAATATTTAAAATCCACATTTATTTATATAATAGCATTAACCATTCAATACTCAAATCATAATTACATCATTTTATACCATACCCAATTCTCATCACTTGCTATATAATAGCTTTTCACAATTTGATCCACAAATCATTTGAAACAATAATAATATCCAATTCATGAATACATAATTCATGTGTCTCATTTTAATGTTTCAATTCACTATTCCATTTTCAATTCACATACAATATCATCCAATATCAGTCATAGTACCATTTTATTTAATTACCCCTATTAATACGACTCAGACTCGGACGGATGCACGGATCCAGTGTCTCATCGGTTAAACCGAAGGAAATTTAACACCTACTGCCTCATCGACTCAAAGTCGAAGAAATTCCTGAACTTTTCCAATCCTATGGCATGCCATCTATATCCGACTCAGCCAGATACAGGTAATAGGGTTTCAATTCACTTTCCAATACAACAAATATCCAATATCATATTTGCACATATATATTCATAATATATATACAAATATAAATTCAATTCAATTCAATCAACTTCAAATCAATTCAATAATCAAAGTGCCATATACTCACCTTAACCACTTACCATATACATTAATTTAAAATACAACAATTAACAACTAGATTCAGATTATAGAAATACAAACCAGGACTTCCGAGCTATTCCACGTTGACTTTTTCTTTTTCCTTTTTAGTCGAAGATTCCGGTACGAAGTTAGCTACTGAATTAAAACAATTAAAATTCATCAATACAACACAATTCAATTTCATATTGAATATTTCAATTTTGACTCAATATTTGCCAAATTTTTAATTTAGTCCCTAAATCGAGACAACTTTATTTCTTTACAATTAATCCTATATTTTCATACAAATTCTACTTTAAACTAAATTTAACTCCCTATTTTCACTTAAATCCCTAAATTTTAAATTTTTCACAATTTAATCCCTATTACTCAAAATTTACAATTTATTCTACAATTCAATCCTTTTTAATTTCTAACTTTTAAATCTATCAATTTAATCCCTAATACTAAAATTATTCAACATCAACAACATTTAAAAACTCAATAATTGATAAAATTTTGACATATGTAAGGTAGTACTTAACATCGGGATTCCAAAAACATAAAAGTTACAAGAAAATGGGACTAAATTGACTAACTAATTTAACTTGAAACTTTGAAACCCCTAAGGCTGTTCGTCTCCTTCTTTTCTTCTTTCTTTCCCTTTTTCTTTTTCTTTCTTTCTTTCTATTTCGTTTTGGCTCTCTCTTTTTCTTTCTTTTATTACTTTTGTTTTATTATATCATATATATTTACTTAAATATTAAGTAAAACATATTATAATATATATTTGAACTTTAATTTATTAATAATATATATAATAAATTTTACACTTATGCCACCTTACTAAAAATAATGGCATAATTGTTTCTTTAGTCCCTTTAATTTTTCTTTAATCTATAATTCAACTTTCATCCTTTATGCAATTTAGTCCTTATACCTAATTACTCTTAATTCATGCAAATTCACTTAACCAAAATATAATTAACTACACAACTAACTTTGTAAATATTTTTTAAAAATATATTTACGAGTCCGATTTACGAGAATAAAGTCTCGGGAATGCACTTTTCGACACCCAAGACTATCGGGTCGTTACAATTCTCACCCTAATTAAATTTTGTCCCCGAAATTTACCTGAAAAGAGGTGGAGGTACTGAGATCTCATTGTCTCTTCCGGTTCCCAAGTTGCTTCTGCAATACTATGACTACGCCACAACACTTTCATTAGTGAAACTCGCTTATTACGTAACTCTTTCACTTCACGTGTCAAAATCTCAACCAGATTATTTTTCGTATGACAGATCAGGTTGAATTTCAATATCTTCTGTCAAAATAACATGAGATGGATCCGATCGATATCTTCTAAGCATTGAAACGTGAAAAAAATCATGAATTTTCTGTAATTCCACAGGCAAAGCTAAATGATACGCAACTGGTCCCACTCTTTCCGTGATCTCATACGGTCTAATAAAACGAGGACTCAGTTTCCCTTTTCGACCAAATCTTAAAGTTTTCTTCTAAGGCGAAACTTTAAGAAATACTTTATCGCCAACAGAATATTCAATATCTCAACGTTTCAAATCCGCATATTATTTCTATATATCAAAAACTGTCTTCAATCTATCTCAAATTTTCTTAACAATGTCTTCTGTTTCTTGAATTAATTCTGACTCGATCATTCTTCGTTCACTCAATTCCATCCAACAAACATATGATCGACACTTACGGTCGTATAAGGCTTCATACGAAGCAATTTGAATACTCGATTGAAAACTATTTTTGTATACAAATTCGGCCAAAGGTAAGTAACGCTCCCAACCTGATTCAAAATCAATAACACAAGTATGAAGCATGTCTTCCAAAATCTGAATAACACGCCCAGATTGTCCGTCAGTCTACGGGTGAAAAGATGTGCTAAAATTAAGTCGCGTACCAAGAAATTTGTGCAGCTATTTCCAAAATCTCGAAGTGAACCGTGGATCTTGATCAGAGATTATCGACATAAGAACACCGTGGAATCTCACAATATCTTGAATATAAACTTCAGCAAGCTTTTGAAGTGACCAATCAGTCCTGACCGCAATGAAATGAGCCGATTTCGTAAGTCTATCAACAATCACCCAAATAGCATTTTTCTTACTTACCGGTAAAGGTAACCCCGTTATAAAATCCATCGTGATACAATCCCATTTCCATTGAGGATTATAAATAGGCTGAAGTAATCCGTTATAATATATATATATATTTTAACTTTAATTTATTAATAACATATATAATAATTTTTACGCTTATGCCGCCTTACTGAAAACAATGGCATAATTACTTCTTTAGTCCTTTTAATTTTTTTAATCTATAATTAAACTTTTACCCTTTATGTAATTTAGTCTTTATACCTAATTACTTAATAACGGGAACAGAGTCTCAGGAATGCACTTTCTGACACCCCAGACTATCGGGTCGTTACAATACATCATATACAAGTATGCTCACATTCCCTTCATAATAATATCACATTCCACAATTAAACACATATGTATTTACTAGCTTTTGCACACTTTCACTGCATACTTATATTGCTAAAACAACATTAACACTATCATTCAGCATATTTAAGATGCCCACAACTCAATACAATTCACAATAGTCGTCACACATGTCTCACATTGCAATATCACATCATAATGATCAATCCACAGTTATTCACAAAATCACATAATTTACCAGAATAAAATAAGGGAAATAGAAAGCTTACACTCAAAAATCAGGATAGGGGTTTAGGTTGTTCTTAAGCTTCCAATTAACACTATGAATTGCGGCTACCAGTAACGAATCCAAACACTCACCAATTATGCTTTCGTCAAAAAGCCGAAAGCTTAAACTAGCTTTTCCTTGCTCGAAGAAGGTTCCAATGGTTCTGATGCTTCACACATATTAACCACATAATATACACAATCAATATTCATCCAAAGACTCACTTAAACCAACCAAAAACACAATCCTAAGCTATATTTCTCAAGAAATTGAAATTTTGACTAACAAACTTAAAACTCAAATATCTCGGCCTATACTTAATATTTTTTCCTAAAACAAATTTTACTCATCTAATTATTCACCTATAACTGATTCTCAACCTTTAAACTACTCAAAACTACTCAATTCATGGTATCAAAATTTTCGACATGTTTATGGAAATTTTCACAAAAATTCGTTAAATCATTAGAAATCTTTAATGAAAATTTAAAGTAAGTTTAGAAACCTTCTAATCCTGTTAAAACTAATTGAAAAACACTTTGAAACCACATTTTTATCCGCAAACCCGAAATTCACCATTAAAGACTCAATATTTGGCTTTTATTTAAAATATGTGTTTAAATGGCTACAAATTTAGTTTAAGGGACTAGATATCATTTAAAACTCATAGAAAGTCGAATGGTTACCTTCGATAGAAGAAAATTGAGATTTGATGTAAATCTGAAAAAAAACCCACGTTTTGAGAAGATGATGTAGATGATGAAGTTTTTGAGTTTTTTTCTTGGTTTAAATCGAAATTTTAAGGTTCAAGGGTGATAGAAATCAAAGAGGATTAGGAATTAAAAGCAAAAAATTGAGTGGGAGAGTAAAAAGGAAAACAAAAGGATGACACCAATATAGGGGATGAGAAGTTGATGTGAGAACTATTTGGAAAATAGGGTTTTTTAGGTTGATTTTGGACATTTGGTCAAATTGCTTCATAAAAACTCTTAATTTTGAATTTTTTGCAAATCAATCCTATTTTCAAAATTAAAGCTATTTAAAACTCATTTTCAAAAATTGATTTAATTTTCTAAAAACCATAATTGAAAACATTATCGATATGCCATGCCACAAAATTCCAAACACTCAAAGGCTAAAATTCCTAAAATCCCCTTAAAACTCCTAGGCCCTATTTTGGGGTGTGACATAAGGTAAGTTAAATTAAATTTTAACCTTCATAAGCTTACATGTTTTGTTTTGTTTTCTGTAGTTAACATTTTGTGGAATGGGTCGGACAGATCAACTTCAATACTCACACTATCCAGAATCTTTTCGGTAGCTTTTGTCTTTCGATCATTTTGGTTGTGGCATGTATATAGTGTTTCATGCAGTTAAGTTAGTTGAATTGTAATTAAGCTTATATGGTTATGAATTGGTAAACTATGTTTCATGTTGATACTATTTTGGTAAGGTAATGTTGTGGCCTTGTTTAGGCATTGTTTTGATTTGGTATAGTTAATGATGTCGAAAATGTAGTATGGCCAATTTGATAGGTGATTCATGATGTTGGACATGTTTGATTTGCTTTTGGCATGCTTTTTGGTATTTGGAAATTGTAAACATGGTTGTTAATTGAATTTATGTGTATGATGGAAATCTTTTAGGTGAAATATTTATTGTATTTGTATAACAATTATGGTGTCAATGAGGACACAACGATTTGGCACATAAGTTGTATGAATTTGGTATGTTATATGTGTGTTTGAATGTGTTTTAATCATTTGAATGTGTGTGGAAATGGTTTGGTTTGATACCCAAGTAATTTGAGGTGGATTTGGCCTACATTAGGGGTCATTTGGGGAGCACACAGTCGTGTCATTTAAATTTTTTGGTGCAGGATAAACTACACGGTCTCAAAGAGTTACACGGTTTGGTGACACATTCGTGTGACACTTCGAATGCACACACGGTTTAGCACACGACCTACGACACAGTCGTTTGACCTTATTTCGAATACCCACACAGGTGAATACATGGGCTGGGACACGGTTGTGTGTCTCAAACTTCGAATTGTACACGGTTGGCCACACAACCATGTCTTTGTGCCACAAAGCTAGGCGACACGACTATGTGACCCCTAATTCCAATTTTTTTTTAATTTGTTTCAAATTAGTCCCTCAAGTTTACCAAACTATTTTTAAGGCGCAATAGGCTTGATTTAAGGCCTGTAAATGTTCTTATGCTATAAATGTAATGTGCATTTGAATGTTAGCATTTAATTTGAATAATAGTTTCTATTTGAAGTGAAATGTTTTAAATTGTATTGTAATGCTCTGTAGCCCTAATATGACAACAGAGTCGGTTTAGGGGTGTTACAAGGTGCCCTATAGGACGTGTTTTTCTTTCTCTCCCCAAAGGCAACAGAGATCGATAAATTAAAAAAAAACCTACTTATTAAAAAAAATTCAACATATTCTTCAAATTTAGCTGAACTTGAAGTATAAAATGTAGGAAAATTTGTGATAATTATGATTATAATTACAATTATTAGTTAAAAAATTATGTAAATTTTTTTTGCTAATTTTATTTTAAAACAATTGTGCTAATTTTATTGATGTAAAATAGAGTTGTTACTTGAATATAATTCTAAGCATTTTAATTATCACTTAAGTAACATTAAAGTTAATTAGTTATTGTTTTGAATAAATTATATTCAATAATTCAAATAAGAAATATTAATTTATGTAGGGGCAAAGGTAGAAATTTTTTTGAAGGGGGTCAGAATAAAGTTGTATATTTTTATGATAACAAAAGTGAAATTTCACCATTTTACTAACTTATATCTTTATAATTTTTAAAAGATTAAATCAATTTTTTCTCATTCCTGAGGGGGCCAAAATATAATTTTACCATATACTAATTTAAAAAATTTTAAATTATAAAAGGAGTAAAAGTGAAATTTTTCATATTAGGGGAGCGGGGCCTTTCCAGCCCCCTTGATCTGCCCTGATTTTATTTTAATTAATACAATTAAAAATACAATATTTAAAAATCTGATTAAATATTAAACATGTACAATCACATACAACTCATGTGACATTAGAAGTTACTATATTTAAAAGTAGAATCATAACAAATGAATTTTAAAAAATAAAAATTATTTGATATTAACATTTATATATTTTATAATTAAAATTAAATTTTTTAAGAAAAATTTTAAAATATATTAGATTTATTCCAAACCAAAGGAAAAACAAAATTATTTGTTGTAGAAATTTGACAAGACAAATTAATTAGCGACCAATAAAACGATATGTTGTAATGATTGTTGTTGTAATTTTTCATGTTTAATATCATATATAATTATCATGCTTAAAGTCGTTGATTTTGACTCCTTAATCTGACGTTTTTATGATGTAGATATAATTTGTTTTAAAATTTAATTTATAATTTTTTTTTCAAAAATAGTATTTGATAACTATGTGATATTATTAGTTTTTATTATATTTTAACCCTGGTTTTTTAAAATAAAATTATTTAATGTAATAAAATTATATATTATTCAATAATAAATTACGGAATAGTTAAAAAAATGGTTAATTATAGTGATTTTTTTTCATTTGTAAATAATACATATAAAAATTAACATAACTTTTTTCCCCTAATTTTCTTCCCGAATTGGGTAATTAAATTTACTTTTCCTTAAATAAAAAAATGAATCAAATGTTATTTTCTTTACCAATAGTGTAAGTTGGGAAAAAATAGGCCATTTTCTCCTAAAGTGCAAAACCATTGACAATAAAGAAAAATATCATTTTTATAGGACAGCGGTCAAACATTTACTCATTTTATCAATAGGTGTAGATGATTTTCCTTTATCAACATTTTTCATGTTTAGTATAATAATTAATTAGGACTCCTTAATTATCTCATTTAAATAAAGGTTAATTGCACTAAAAATCCTTAAAATATGACTTTTATAGTAAATTGGACTTTAAATTTCAAAATTTTCTAATTATATTATTAAACTATCAATGTTATATAATCAAATCTTTTCATTGTTAAAATTGTTAATATTTTTTTATGTGGATATTAAGCATCACTCGAGATTCGAACCTTGGCATTGGGGGGGAGAGGGGTGAGGAGGCTAAGCCTACAAAGTAAATTTGAAAGAAAAAAACAGTGAACAATAAAGCTGATGTGAAAGCTTTAAAAACATCAAAATAAATATCTATTTTATAATATTTATTTTTAATTATGTTACATAAGATTTGATATATCATTTAATAATTAAATTAATAATTTTAAAATCAAGGCACCTAATTGATATAACCTGAACAGTTTAAAGATGTAATTGGAATGATTTAAAATTTAGGACAAAATTAGAATGAGAGTTATAAATGGGGATGTTTAGTAAATTATGTCTTAAATTGCTAATGGATTATTGAGTTTACATGCAACACGTGGTTGACAGAGGTCAACAGAAAAGACAGTTTAGGGTTCTTCCAAGATTTTCCACTCAAATATTGGCATATTGTGCAATAAAAACATTATAATTAATGATTTATATATGGTTATTCAGTCCTTGTGCTTTGCCAAATAAGTTTCCAATTCAACATAACATTTTATTTAATCTATAATGATTTCAGTCCTTTTCAATATATTCCTAATTTATTTTCAACTTTCAAAAACTCAATTGCTTTTATTTTTCATTAAAAATAATCTTTTTCTTAAAAATAATTTATTTCCGGTCGGTCGACTAACTTCATTTTCCTTTTTTTCATCAGACAAATTGCTACATAGCAAGCAATTAGTCCAACACAATACATTATAACACAAATTCCAAATTATGTTTCTGTGAACTAAGCTGAATATTTGAGTTTGATTTAGTATTTCGGGGTTTATTTTATTAATTGGGTTTACCTCTTTGAATAATATATATAAACTATTATATGGATTTAACTTTTCGATTATGAGTATAAATTATAATTGGATTTGAGTTCGGATAATAGATTGGGTTTATATATTTTATTTTATTTTTGAATAATTTTATTATAGGTTCTGGTCATTTCTGTTTTCTTTATATCATTTTTAGAATTATTTATAGCCCGTTTCTAATCCATAAATAGGAAGATAATGCGCTTCAGCTCACTCAAATCCCCATCCTCCTGTATCGGCAACAATGTCCATGCCAATTGAGTTAAGACTCAATAGGTTTATATATTTTAAAAATGTAAAAATTAGTTTAGTATATATTCAAAGTCGGTTAATTCATTTTTTCAAAACCAAAATTGACTTGACTTTGTTTTATCTAATCTCTCACACTGAATTATAACCAAACTGAATTTATATTGTGTTTGTTTCACAAGCAACAACTTCTAAAAAATAGTTTCAGGAAAAATTGTCAAACAACATAGTCGGTTTTGCACCAGTTCTGTTTGTTCCTCTTGGTGCGCACCATTTCGTAATAAATTGGTACAACCAACTCCCTTTTCTTCACCAGTAAAAATTCTGATCCATTTCAGTTGCACCAGTCGGTTCTGCTCAATTCTAATTGCACTTATTGGAACATTGTGCATGCCGATGCATGAAAAATATTAAAAAAATATATACAATTTAATAATTAAAACTTTTACTAGAACGTTATGCATCGTGAATTTTTCTATAAATTTAAATTTTATTTAATATTTAAAAATATTTTTATATACATATATTAAATATGTTTTAAAAATATTAATAAATTTAAAATAATACACTAAAACAAATCGATACAATACATACCAATTTCAATAGAAAAATACAACACTGATTATCTTGCAATAAATTCAGGTTTAAATATCAATATGTTAGTGGCACAAAAAATTATATCTTTAGCTAAAATGTCCAATGGTAGTTATGAAGATAATTCTGTAAGCTTAGTTAAAAGAAGGATATGTCGAAAGAGAATGAAAGAATTTCTTGAAAGTTCTTTTTCATGTACAAGTTTTCAAAGAATGTTAATATAGATATTTATTAGAGTTGTGTGACCAAATTCTAAGAGATTGTTTACAAGTCAAGTTAAACAAATATATTTTTTTTTCTAGAAGATTTAGTATTTATTAGTATAATATTTAGCATTTATTAGCATAATTTGTTTGACTTGACAATTTAGCCTATAAATAGGTTCTTTTACAACATTAGAAATACACACCCATTAGATATTAGAACTCATAACACATTTAGAGAATTTTGTGTTTACGTTTTGAGGGTTCTTTGTTTTCGGGTTTTCGGGGTTTAGTTTTTATCTCCATCTTTTGTACTCTTTGTTCTTTTGCCATTATAGTAAAATTATCTTTGCCCGTAGTTTTTTATCCTCTTTGGAGGAGTTTTTCCACGTTAAATTTGTGTGTTCAATTTCTCAATTTATTCCGCTATTTTTTTTACTTGTTGCTTAATCGGGACAATCCTAACAATATTCAATGAGTCCGCTAAAGTAATAATTCGACAAATATTAAATAGTATTGTCACGAAAGAGAGTAAATATATGTTATGCTCTTTTTTTCCTAGCAAATGTTTTTAATGAGACAGTAGTGTTAATATTATGTAATTTTCTCATTCACTACTATTTTCCTTCACTAAACTTTTATTTCATTTGATTTTTTATAGTAAGATTTTTAATGAAGCACATAATGTTAATATAATTATGTATATCCAAGAAAGAGTGTTACAAATAATAGATTATTGTGCATATCCATTGTGGTAATTTACTAATTTTTTATTTTTCACTATATATTCATTTATCTCCCTTATTTATCTTTGATTTTGAAAGCTGTATCATTATATCTTATCCTTAAATACTTTGTACTATAAATATGTGATTCAAGTGAATGAGAATACAATTGTGAGATTTACTCTCTATTTTCTTTTCCCTTTTCTAGCCTTCTTTTATTTATTTATATTTCTTACTAATTTTTTTTCTTATAGCAACTATTTTTGATAGTTTTATAGGTTTTTTTTAATAACTTTTTATTTTTTTTAACAAATTCTATATAATTTTTAATAAAATTTTTGAATGATGACATGACAAGCCCAGATGCCATGTCTTCATCTCTTAAAGTGTTATAAAAAATGATTAAATTGTTTGATGAAATCTAAGTTCGGAACCAATCTAGATAAAAAAATAAAAATAATTTAAGAAAAAATTATCAAATTAAAAATTAAATGTTACTGTATCACATTAAAATACAATAAAATAAATATATTGGAACAAAATCGTGCTTATAGAATAAAAATACTTTTTTTGGGTAGAAAAAAGATTCAAAGGAACCTAAACAACATTATTGTAACACCCCAAATTCGTACTGTCGCCGGAACAAAATTACGGATTATTACCGGAACTTTCAGAACAATTTCAGAAAATTCATAATAGTTACTATTCATTTCCCGAGATTTATTCGCAACGCCCCTTAAATAGACTCTTGAGGCCCAATATGAGCACTGGAATCGAGTCGGGACTTAATCGGAAACTCTAAGAATTTTTCGTGAAATTTCAAATTTTTTTTCCCAATGTGCAGGGCTCACACGCCCATGTGGTCCAAGGGACACCCTCGTGTGACCCTAGGACACGCCCGTGCCATAGGCCGTGTTCGATCTAGGTAGCTCTCTAACTTGCGTCACAAGGCCGGCCACACGCCGTGTGCTAGGCCGTGTGGTTAATTAATTCTTTTCAAAATTAGGTACAGGTTTCACACGGCCAAGACACACGCCCGTGTTCTAGGTCGTGTAGCACACACGGCTGAGACACACACCCGTGTCTCTGCCCGTGTGCTCAATTCTGAGTTTTCTGTATCTTGAATTTAAGGAGCAGGGGACACACAGCCTAACCACACCAGGCTGTGTGTCACACACGATCTATACAAACGCCCGTGTGTCTACCCGTGTAGACAAAATAAAGCCATTTCTAGCTTCATTTCACACTCAAAATCATACCAATGATCTACACTAAAACTCACATCCATAAACCAACCAATTCTAGCATTCAAATTAAGCAAATTCTAGCATTCAAATTAAGCAAATTCTATCATTCAACATGGCATACCATTACATGCATTCATGCTTTTAATCTTACCTTTTATAAGCATACTCATTTAACCTTTCTCAATCAATCAATATTAAACAATTATGTTATCTGCATAAAATAAACTTAATACATCTATACATATACCAAAACATAATCATCACTAGCCATTCTAATGGCTAGATTACAATAATTATTTACATTCATATGCCAATATAGCCAATATAACCTATACATGCCATTATAACCATAATTGATTTACCACATGTACCACTATAGGCCGATGGATAGTGTGAGTGATCTCTGCCAAGTTTCCAATCCAACGAGCTTCCGATTAACTATAAAATAGTGAAATAAAACTAAGTAAGCATAAAATGCTTAGTAAGTCCGTATAACATGGTACTTAACTTACCATTTATTCTATTTTGAGGTAACTATGTGAGGCATATTCAATAAATTTGACCTCAGGCCCTACACATATCCTCATTGCCCTTTGTTAGTCATATATTCCATAATAACATCAAAACATATTTGGGCTCATCAACAATCAGATTTCCGGACATATATATATGTATATACTTTCCATATCCCGTATTCATAAAACATGTATAAATCACATCGCTATATCTCAAGTATATTTCCATATAATTCATCTCGAGTTCAGATTATTTCATATGAGAACTTTACTCATATTACTCTAAATATCAATGTCACACAAGTAGTAGTACACTCAAAGTGTACAAATCTAAAATCAAGGTTGACATATTCATCAAATGAATTCCACGTACAAGTATAATCATCTCATGTTCTCTTATATCAATTATCATGTATCATCATTTTCATGCATTTCAGACAAATACGTATAATAACTCATTTCT
Source organism: Gossypium bickii (assembly GCA_025503065.1). Taxonomy (NCBI): domain Eukaryota; kingdom Viridiplantae; phylum Streptophyta; class Magnoliopsida; order Malvales; family Malvaceae; genus Gossypium; species Gossypium bickii. The sequence goes on along the minus strand of CP106714.1, from coordinate 22,825,254 downwards.
TATTCATATCTTCTCATGTCAATATTTTCATCTGTTGAATTTATTTAGAATATCGATGGATACACAAGTAGTACACTCGAGGTGTACAAATCAGGATCCATCAATTCATGTCCAATGGTACCCATAAGGTACTATTTCAGAGAGTACACTCTCGAGCCACACATATATACAACAGGATTACCAGTCCAGGCTAAATCCTTTTCATGACATATGCTCTAAAGAGCTTAATCTGGATTATCCATCCGGGCTAAATCCAATTTATAACATATGCTCGAGAGGGCTTATTTCAGAATTACCTGTCCGCAACAAATGCAGGACCTCGTTCATTTTGGGAAATCACATATCCATCGATTTTTTATTTACTCAAACGAGATTTAACATTTTTCAAGCATTATCAGACATTTGATTATTTCATACATCTATAACATTCATATAATTTAAATAAACACATTCCACATTCATTTCAAGCATATAAGTAACATTTTTATCATTTATCATTTATCGGGCATTATTATTGATTGGGCTTTGTCAGATATATTTTCAATGTCATATATATACAATATTTATACAAATAACAAGCGCAACATTTAATTCAAGCATATAAATATACACAATTTAGTTACACGAACTTACCTCGACAAATGTTCGTGTACATAAAATCTACTAATCCGACATTTTCCTCTTTTCCTCGTTCTAACTCCGAATTTGGTCTATCCAGATTTATATGAGTAAATTTCAATTTATCACATTTCATATTCAAGTGGAATCAATTTACATCCTAGGCAAAATTATCATTTTGCTCCTAACTTTTCCATAAATTCCAATTTCGTATCTAGGCTCGGAAAATGAATTTGTGCAATTTACTCCCTATTCCAAACCTAACCAAAATTCCATCAAAAAATTTACAGCACATGTATTCATAAAAATTTAGAATTTTTCATCAAATTTCACAACTTTACATTTTAGTCCCTAAATCATGTTTTCATCAAAAATCATTTTGTAAAAGTCGTTTGTCTATCAACAACCTTTCATTTTCTACCATAAATTTCAAGTTTTCAGCATATTCATCCATTAATTAATTTCCAGACCTTGATAACTTTTCAAATTAATCCCTCAAATAGATAGATTAAGTTATCTCGGTTTCAAAAATATCAAAATTACTAAAAACGGAACAAGAAAACTTACCCAATTGAGCCATGAAAGTTTCTGCTCTCTCTCTCTCTCCTAGGGTTTCCATGTATTTTGGGGATGAAGATGACTTAAAATAAGATGATAATTCTTTTATTATCTTTTAATTAATTAAATTAATTCACTTTCCAATTTAGTCCTTGCACTTTTTCTAAATTTCCATGGATGAGTCACCAAAAATATCTACATACTTTTCTTTAATGGTCTAATTACCATATAAAGACCTCAAGTTTTGAATTCCATAGCTATTTAATCCTTCTAGCTACTAGAATTCAACTTTTACATTTTATGGGATTTAGTCCTTCCCGTAATTAAGCACATAATCGGTAAATTTTTTTTATCAAATTTTTCACATGACATTTCTAACATAATATGGACCATATAATAAAATTAAAATAAATTTTATTTACGACTCGTATTTGTGGTTCCGAAACCACTCTTCCAATTTCACCGAAATAGGGCTGTTACAACTCTCCCCCTTAAGGATTTTTATCCTCGAAAATCTTACCAGTAAAGAGATTCAGACATTACTTTCTCATAATTTCCTCTATTTCCTAGGTAGCTCCTGCTATATCATGTCATTGTCAGAAAACTTTTACTAAAGCCACCTTTTTATTTCTCAGTTTTTCTCTTCAAGTGCCAGAATTTCAATCAATCGCTCGTTGTAAGTCGTGTCAGGCTGAATTTAAAATTTATCAAAGTAATAACAGATGATGGATCTGATCGATACTATCATAACACATATACACATAAAAATATTGTGAATTTTGTAGAACTCTGATAATAATACCAATCAATACGCAACAGGTCTAATTCTTTTCAATAATCTTACATAACTTAATAAACCACAGACTTAATTTGCCTTTACGGCCAAACCGGATAACTTTCTTCTATGGCGAAACTTTCACAAATATTTTGTCGCCAATATGAAACTCTATTTCTTTTCATTTTAGATTCACATCAGATTTTTGACGATCAAATACTATTTTTAAACTATTTCAGATCACTTTCATCTTTCTTCGGTTTCAAAGAATCAAACCAACCATATGTACCTTTTCTCACTGATCTCAGTCCAAAACATTGGAGTTTTACATTTGTGACCATATAAAGCCTCGTACAACATAATTTTTGTACTTGACTGTTAACTGTTATAATAAGCAAATTCAACCAATGGCAAAATATTTCTTTTCAATTGCCTTTGAATTCTAAAATACAGCACTGAAACATATCTTCAAAAATCTGAATCATGTGTTCAGATTGATCATCCATCTAAGAAAGAGATACGGTGCTACAATGTAATTGTATACCCAGAGCTTCTTGTAACTTGTTTCTGAATCGGAATATGAATTGTAGATTTCTATCAGAAACAACAGAAACTAGCACATCATATAATCCAATAGTTTCAAAAATAGATAATTCAAGTAATCAATTAAGTGAGAAATCCATTCATACTAGGATAAAATGTGCAGACTTTGTCAAACAATCAATAATTTCTCAAATAGTATCTTTCTTTTTTCATAGACAGGGAGAATCCCGATATGAAATTCATAGTAACTTTGTCCCATTTCTATTTCGATATCGTCGTTGGCTATAACCATGATGAAAGTATCATCTTTATCTTGCTGATACATCCAACATTTAAATACAGATTCAGAAATACCACATTTTATTTCGGGCTACTAATACATCTTTTTCAAATTATTACGCATTTTATCATTCTCTAGATAAACAGACATAGTACCATTGTGATCATTCATATAAAATTTTCTGTACTAGCTCCAAATTCTTCAATACACAAACTCTGTCTCTGAATAACAGACAATTATCAGATCTATTCTGAAATTCTGAATCAAAAATTAATTCACACTGTACTCATTTAACTTACAACTCATTATCACTTTTCTCAGTTATCTATTGTAGAAACATTGATTTAGCTCTATACTCAGCTAAAATTAAGTTATTACCAGACAATCATAATCGGTATCCATGGCTTGCAAAGCAAAGTAGAAATTTTCTACTCAGAATATCTATAACCACATTCGCTCTTTTCGAATGATATTCAATTATCAAATCATAATATTTCAACAATTCAAGTCATATATGCTATCTCAGATTCAAATCTTTTTGCAACATCAGATTCCTCAATTTTCTTTATAATCAGTGAATATATGACATTTTTCACCAATCAAGTAATGTTATCATATTTCAACACAAAAACAATACTTCGGTCACTGTTATCACTGTAATAACAAATTTCTTACCCAACTCAGGCTGAACCAGGGTTAATACTTCGGTCAACAAAGCTTCCAACTGGTCAAAACTTTACTGATATTTATCAGTCCATTCAAATCTTAGCTATTTCAATTATTAACATTGAAACTTTAAGTTTTTCCAAAGCCACAACCATCAAATAGATTTTAAACCATAGTGCTATAATATGACCAACATTTCAGCCATATAGATAAAACAATACTTCAATATCAACAGTGCACCTCAAATTAGAAGGGGAAAACCGAAAGTGGCCCCAATAATAACCAATGCAGTAATACAGTTTCTATAATCTGTGATCTCTATCACCATACTTCATGATCGAGTCAATATTTATAATAGTAATAAACATAATTATCTTCGGCTAATGAATATCTTTCACAGATAAACCATATTTGAATAATAAATAAATTGATGATATCTCAGAAAAATCCAAAAAAGTAATATTATACATACGCAGTAGAAACAACTATAATAAAGACAATAAAATTTGCATATTCGCAATTCAGAGCTTCAATCAGTAGAAGTAGAAAATAGTATTCTATGAATCTTGTTATCAAGTCTTCTGTTAATCATGATGAACTAGAAAACCCAAGAAAGATATAGCAATACAGCTCATAAATAAACCATACTTACAATAATTCCATCTATTATAATTAGCGAGCCTTCCAACATGATAGATATTGCATCTGAACATGAAAAATTTCATATGATTCTAAGAATAACAGAACATATAAAATACCTAGAAGAGATTGTTGTAATATACCCGATTATAACAGCTACATTCAAATATCTTTGCAATTTCATCACTATTCCATTGACTAGTAAAGTCATCAATAATCTCACATTATTCAGTTCACTAAAAGAGCCAATTCGAAAGAATTTTTTCTGACTAATCCGTTTTGTAGATACCACACCTGAATAAGTCGATTACTCATAAATAACTTCTTCCTTAATAGTGACATTACATATCCCGAATAAACTTCAGAAAAATATGATATCTCTTTTAATACCATCTTAACTTACTAACCCATTCTCAGTTCTGACTGCATAGTAATCATTCAGCCTTTGAACTTTTCTTTCACACTTATGAACTTAATCAATATAAATTTTGTGAATTTTCATCGTATAAAATTGTACTGGTAAGGGGGTGGAGATCGTAAGCCTCAAAATTTAACTTTCATAAATACACACATATCAATTAATATGTGTCATTAACATGTTCACTATAAAACATTTATCCATACCTTTTCAAATTTTATTTCATCATAAGTAACATTTTTACTTAGGTACGCGAGTACCACTTTCAGCAGTATCAGAATTAGCTCGGTTGAAAGGTATCACTATCTATTTATAAAATAATTTTCATCAGAGTCAGGAGATATCACACTATCACAGGTTATATAATGGCCTGTATTTCTAAACTCCACATATGCTACGTTCAGTCTGAGAATTGACTAAACCATAGCTCTGATACCACTAAATGTAACACCCCAAACCGGTATCCGTCGCCAGAACAGAGTTACTGAAAATTACCGAAACTTTCAGAATATTTTCAGAAAATTCATAATAGTTACTACTCATTTCTCGAGATTTATTCGTAACATCCCTTAAATGGACCATCGAGGCCCAATATGAGCATTGGAATAAAGTCGGGACTTAATTGGAAACTCTAAGAATTTTTCGTGAAATTTCAAAATTTTTTTCCAATGTGCAGGGCTCACACGCCCGCGTGGTCCAAAGGACACGCCTGTGCCACAGGCCATGTTCGATCTAGGTAGCTCTCTAACTTGCGTCACACGGCCGACCACACACCCGTGTGCTAGGTCGTGTGGTTAATTAATTCTTTTCGAAATTAGGTACAGGTTTCACACGGCCAAGACGCACGCCCATGTTCTAGGCCGTGTAGCACACACGATTGAGACACACGCCCGTGATTCTACCCTTGTGCTTAATTCTGAGCATTCTATTTCTTGAATTTAAGGTACAGAGGACGCACAGCCTAACCACACGCCCATGTACCAGGACTTATGTGTAACAGCCCGATTTTGGGGCTAGACGAAATAGTGGTTTCGAAACCACTAATTTGAGGCCAGAGAAATTATTTTTAATATTATTTTATGTGTTATAGAATGATTATATGAGTACATGGAAATTTTGGTGAATTAATTTTAGTGATTACTTGCTTAATTTTGACAAAAGGACTAAATCACATAAAGTGCGAAAGTTTTGTTCTACAAGCTAAATATGTTAAATAGCTATGGAACACTAAAGTAGAGGTCCTTATTGAGTAAATAGATCGATAAAATTATGGTGGATGGACATGGAATTTCTAATTGGAGACAAAGTCATAAAATGGTCAAAATTAGGTGACATTAGGTGACTTGTTTAATAAAAAAATAAAACAAAAAGAGAGGAAGCTATCATCTTCTCTTCACCACTGAAATTCTTAGCAAAATGAGGGGTTTTGAGAGCACAAATTTCAGCCAAGCTTTTCTCTTGCAAGTAAGTGATTTTGGTGATTGTTTTTGTTAATTTTTGTGTTTTTGGAACCCCTATAGCTTAATCTAGCTAATGGAGGGACTATTTTGCAAAATGGTTAAGAGTCTACGGTATTACCATGTGAGTGCTCATGTTGTTTGCTGAAACTTTATGAAAGAAAATGAATCTTGGTTGTTAAATATTCAACTTTTATGAAAGGGGTTTTCATGAAAACACCTAAAACGGACAATTTTGAGAAGTTTATAAAATAGGTGGTAAATGTGTGTAGTAATAGAAATTGTGAGGTGCTACGAGTATAAATTAGATTTGGCTAGGCTTGTTTAATGGAGTAATTTGATTAAAATCATTTTACGAGCCTAGGGGAAAATGGTAATTTTTCCCAAGTATGAATTATAAATTGTCTTGATTAAATAAGTGAATTTTTCAATAGATCAAGAAAAACGGAGTCCAGACACAGAACGAGGGAAAATCAAGCTAGTAGACTAGTTCAATCTAGTCGCCCACTTTTTGTATATCGAGGTAAGTAGTACGTAAATAATACAATTTTATTGTTATTATGTATTGAACAATTAATATGGCATAAAGTGTTTGATTATTGTTTTGAATATGCATGATGAGAATTGATATAGTAAAAAAACTCTCGGTTGAACCAGAGGAATAAATTGGATATCCATGCTATTACATGTGGGCGATATGTGTGCTAGTGTAAGACCATGTCTGGGACATGGCATCGGCCACATTATGAGAGCCAGTGTAAGACCATGTTTGGGACATGGCATCGACGTTGATATGTGTGCTAGTGTAAGACCATGTTTGGGACATGTCATCAGCCACATTATGAGAGCCAGTATAAGACCATGTCTGGGACATGGCATCGGTGTTGATATGTGTGCTAGTGTAAGACCATTTCTGGGACATGGCGTCGGCTACATTATGGGAGCCAGTGTAAGATCATGTCTAGGACACGGCATCGGCATTGGGATGAGAGCTAGTTTAAGACCATGTTTGGGACATGGCATCAGCATTTTATGCTTTTGTGTGAGGCTTATCGGATATCCTTTAGTATTACAAATGGTTCCATGGGTTATTTAAAGCTTATGATAAAGATATGAAAGGATATAATCATGTTGTGAGTGGTACATGTTCTTACTTAAAACTCTTGAGATATGAGCTTAGTTATAATACCTTAATGGTAAGGATGAAATTGAGTAAGTTTTATCTATGAGAATGATTTTGGGACAATCTTTTAATCTTTGGCTTATACTTGTGATGTGGAAATATATAGTAAATCTACCATTATTAAATCAAGAATGTTGTGCTGCTTTATAATATGCTATGTGTTTAAAGATACATGTTGATGTTGTTACTTATTTACACTCAACTTACTAAGCTTTATGCTTACTTCCTCTCTTTTCCATTTTCTTATAGTATGGCCAAGCTATCTCGTGGATCAAAGGACATCGAAAGCTCGATCACACTATCAATTTGAACATTTGGTATAGTTAGATTTATCATTTTGAGTATGGCACGTATAAGGACTTGGTCTTTTGTCAAGTGTCATATTGTTTTGGCCAAATGTGTTGGCTTGTCTTGAAGATTGATTCATTTTGGTATAAGGCCATGGATGATGGCTAATACTTGTTATTGTTATATGTAAATGATGATGTTTTTCATGAATGTGCAATTTGCATGGTGTAATATATGGTGCTTTAATGCATGAATGAGTAAGTCACATGATTGGATTGATAAAGTATGTGATAAGTTTTGCATGTGAATGGAGTGTAGTGGCCTTAATGTGTGTATGTCTTGATTGTGGCTGATTTGGTCAGATGTTTATGTGTGGATTGGTGTTACATGATGTGCCTTATGTTGGTGCAAGTAAGGGTGGCAAAAGGGCTTGGTAAATAGCCTTGTTTTTGTCCACATGGGAAGGCACACGGGCGTGTGTCTAGGCTATGTATGACATACGGTCTGTCCCATGGGCGTGTAGTCCGGCCATGTGTCCCCTGCACCTTAATTTGGTAAAATAAAATGCCCAGTAGTAACCACACGGGCTGAGGCACGGTCATGTGTCTCAACCGTGTGGATGACACGGCCATAATACATGGGCATGTGCCCAGGCCGTGTGAAGTCTGTACCTTAAATGTGAAATTAAATTCGCCACACGGCCTAGGACACGGGCGTGTGCCTTGGCCTTGTGACCCTTAAGTGTTGCTAACGTCAAAAACAGAATGTCAAGGTTTTAACACATGAGCTAAGACAGGGGCATGTCATGGCCGTGTGAGGGACACGGGCCATGGACATGGGCGTGTGCCTGGCTGTGTGAAAACCCTTGTAGGTTCGAATTGAAAAATAAATCCACACGGCTAGGAACATGGGCGTGTGTGACCACACGGTCTACCCACACGGGCGTGTGCCCCTATTTTTAGTAAAATTTTCCAAAGTTTTCTTAAGTGCCTGGTTTAGTACCGAACCATTTCTAACGCATGTTTTGGGCCTCGTAGGCCTATATTAGGGACTTTAAGATGAGGTTTGAAAAGTTTTAAATCTGAACAAAATTTTATAACCCGGAAATGTTTGTATGCATATTATTAAGTTAGGTAACGCCTGGTATCTTATTCCAGCATAGGATATGGGTAAGGGGTGTTACATTTAGTGGTACCAGAGTTATGGTTTAGTCGATTCTTGGACTAACCTAGCATAAGTATGAGTCTAGCTATACATGCCATATATGTGATATGATAGTGTGATGACTTCTGACGAATTTAAATTCTGTTTTCGTATAGTAAATGGATCCCAACGGAGTAGTGGCAGATGATGTAGAGAGTAATGCGCCAACTCCCACTGAGAGGACCTTGCCAGTCGAGAGTGGGCCCATGACACTGAGTAGGGGCGGAGGGGCTAGAGAAGCCTACCTCTAAATGGTGAATGCTTGGTATTTAGAGTTTGTTCGTGCAAATTCAAACACTCCATCTCCTCCACCCCCTCCAATCCCCCAGTTTGCCCCTGTAACTCCCCAAGTGGTGGAGATGTTAAGAAGGGAAAAACCTTTAGTTGACAGAATTCGGAAACAAGGGGTTGAGAAATTTAGAGCGAATATAAATGATGACCTAGAGAGGGCAGAGTGCTTGTTGAGAGAGGTTGCAAGGCAGAAGAGTTGGTCAAGGAGAAGAGAAAAGCTAATAATGAGTTTCATGACACAAAGAAAAGACAAACCGGAAAATCATTTTAGACCTCATCCAAGAGATCGAGAGAGTTTCCTACTCAATCAAATGCATTAGTAGGACTCTCGAGTAGAAATAAGAATAAGCAGTATACAATGTCTAAAGCTCAAACCACTTCTATCGCGAGTGTTGGTAGTGCTCGACCAAACAGACCAGAATGTTCACGGTGCAGTAGACGTCATTTTGGTGAGTACCGAGGAAACGAAAGAGGCTATTTCAAATGTGGGTCACTAGACCATTTTATTCATAGTGGTCCCAAGATGGTTGAGAAAGATAGAGATCAAGGTGTGAGATCGGGTAACGCTCCTTCTAGGAGTAGACCATAAAAGAACCCGAGAAGTGGGACTAGCAGCAGAGGTGTGCCTAGAGATTCCGCTGCGAGGTCTGAGGGCTGAGTGCCTACAAAGACTTATGCCATTCGCGCTCCGAAGAGGCATCGTCACCGAATGTGATTACGGGTACTTTTTCTCTTCACAATATTTCTATTGTTGCTTTGATTGATCCGGGGTCTACCCATTTGTAAGCTTGTGTGAAATTAGTGTTTATCATGAATATGCCTGTTGAGTCTACATAATTTGCGATAAAAGTGTCAAACTTGTTAGGCAAGCATGTGATAGTTGACAAAGTGTGTAGAAACTGTCCTTTGATGATTAGAGGTCATTATTTTTCGGCTAACCTCATGCTACTACCGTTTGATGAATTTGACCTAATTCGTGGCATAGATTGGTTGACTGTTCATAACGTGTTAGTAAACTGCGGTAGTAAGTTTATTGAACTGAAATGTGGAAATGGGGATATTATTCGGGTTGAATCAGGTGAACCGGATAGCTTACCTGTATTGATTTCTTCTAAGATTGATGAAAAATACATGAGAAAAGGGGATAAGGCCTATCTTACATTTGTGTTGAATGCCCAAGAGTCAAAAGTAAAGATTGAGTCAGTGCCTGTGGTATGTGAGTACTTGGATGTGTTTCCGGAAGAGTTGCCTGGATTGCCTCCAACTAGGGAAGTCGAGTTTGGTATTGAGTTGGTCCCTGGTAAGGCACCTATTTCGGTTGCCCCGTATAAGATGGCACCGTTGGAGTTAAAAGGGTTGAAGGTTCAACTACAAGAGTTAACAGATAAGGGTTTTGTGAGGCCGAGTTATTCTCCGTAGGGTGCTTCGGTACTTTTTGTGAAAAAGAAAGATGGGTTGATGAGGTTATGTATAGACTACAGATAGCTCAACAAGGTGACTGTGAAGAACAAGTATCCTTTGCCAAGGATCGATGATCTGTTTAACCAATTGAAAGGAGCCACAGTGTTTTCTAAGATAGACTTAAGGTCCGGTTATTACCAGCTAAGAGTTAAGGAGCAAGATGTATCGAAAACTGCGTTTCGGACGAGATACGGGCACTATGAGTTCCTTGTCATACCCTTTGGCTTAATAAATACTCCCACCATGTTTATGGATTTAATGTATCGTATTTTTCGACCGTACTCGGATAAGTTTGTTGTTGTTTTTATATATTAATTTATTCTCGTGATGAGAGTGAGCACGCGGAGCATTTGAGAACTGTTTTGCAGACTTTAAGAGATAAGCAGTTGTATGCCAAGTTTAGTAAAAGCGAGTTTTGGCTCCGTGGGGTCAGATTCTTGGGACACATCATGTCGGGTGATGGAATTAGAGTTGACCCAAGTAAGATCTTGACTATTGTTGAGTGGAAACCACCGAGGAATGTATCAGAGATTAGAAGCTTTCTAGGCTTAGCGGGTTACTACAGATGATTTGTTAAAGGATTCTCCATGATTGCTACTCCTATGACGAGGTTTCTACAGAAAGATGTCAAGTTCGAATGGACGGCAAAATGCCAACAGAGTTTCAAGAAACTAAAGGCGTTGTTGACTGAAGCTCTAATTTTAATGCAATCGAAACTGAAAAAAGAATTCATAGTGAATAGCGACGCATCCTTGAATGGATTGGGATGCATGCTCAAGCAAGAAGGCAAGGTAATAGCATATGCCTCGTGACAACTGAAGCCACATGAGAAAAACTATCTGACTCATGACTTAGAGTTAGCCGCCATAGTGTTCGCACTGAAGATTTGGAGACACCATTTGTATGGTGAGAGATGTTGAGTATTCATCGACCATAAAAGTCTAAAGTATTTGATCACTCAAAAAGAATTGAACCTTCACCAACAGAGATGGCAAGAGCTCATAAAAGATTACGAATTGGTGATCGACTATCACCCGGGGAAGGCAAACGTGGTCGCTGATGCTTTGAGTAGGAAGTCATTATTTGCCTTGAGGGCTATAAACACTCAATTGTTAGTAACCGACGATGGTTCAATTTTAGCCGAGTTGAGAGCCAAGCCAATGTTTTTTCAAGAGATCTGCGAATCTCAGAAAGGTGATAAAGAATTGTAAGCTAAGATAACTCAGCGCGAGACGGGTATAGAATCAAACTTTCAGATTGGTTCAGATGGTTGTTTAATGTTTCGAGATAGAATTTGTATACCCAAAGACGATGAGATTATTCAAAAAATTTTGCATGAGTCACGTAGCAGTTGTATGTCTATCCATCCGGGTAGTGTGAAAATGTACAACGACTTGAAGAAAATGTATTGGTGGTCAGAAATGAAGAGAGATGTTTCAGATTTTGTCTCTAAGTGCCTAATTTGTCAGTAAGTGAAAATCGAACACCAAGTACCTTCGGGTTTACTTCAGCCTGTGATGGTTCCCGATTGGAAATGGGACCGTATTACTATGGATTTTGTGTCTGGGTTGCCTTGGATGCCAAGGAAGAAAGATGCCGTATGGGTTGTGGTTGATAGGTTAACAAAGTCAGCTCATTTTATACCGGTGCGTATAGATTATCCGCTTGAAAAATTGGCTGATTTGTATGTTTCCTAAATTGTGAGACTCCACGAAGTGCCCTTATCAATTGTTTTAGATAGAGATCCGAGGTTTACCTCGAGGTTTTGGAAAAAGTTACAAGAAGCTTTGGGGACAATGTTGAATTTTAGCACGGCTTTCCATCCACAAACCGACGGTCAGTCAGAGAGAGTAATTCAGATTCTTGAAGATATGTTGCGGTGTTGTGTCCTTGAATTCCAAGGCAGTTGGGAAAAGTGTTTACAACTGGTAGAGTTTGCCTACAACAATAGTTATCAGTCGAGTTTGAAAATGGCGCCTTATGAGGCTTTGTATAGGCGTAAGTGCTGAACGCCCTTGTATTGGACCAAACTCAGAGAAAATCAAATTCACGGGGTTGACTTAGGCAGAGAAACCAAAGAGAAAGTAAAATTAATTCGTGACTGTTTGAAGGCCGCTTCAGATAGACAGAAATCCTATGCGGATTTGAAACGAAAAGAGATTGAGTGTCAAGTTAGTGATAAGGTATTTTTGAAAGTATCCCCGTGGAAGAAAGTCTTCAGATTCGGTAAGAAAGGAAAATTAAGTCCATGTTTTATTGGACTTTATAAGGTGATTGAGAGAATTGGACCGGTAGCTTATTGACTAGCCTTGCCATCCGAGTTAGAGAAGATCCACGATGTATTCCATGTGTCTATGTTGCACCGTTACCGTTCTGACCCATCACAAGTGATTTTCACCAACAGAGGTTGAGATTTGTTCAGATATTACTTATGGTGAAGAGCTGATTAAGATCTTAGCTTGGGAGATTAAGCAATTGAGAAATAAAAGTATAGCACTCGTGAAAGTACTATGGCATAGACATGGGGTTGAAGAGGACACATGGGAGCCCGAAGAGACTATGAGAGATCAATACCCAAACCTTTTCATTAGTAAGGTTTCCGGGGATAAAAATTCCCAAAGGGGAGAATTGTAACAGCCTGATTTTGGGGCTAGTGGGAACAGTGGTTTTGAAACCACTAATCAAGGCCGAAGAAATTATTTTTAATATTATTTCATGTGTTATAGCATGATTATATGAGTACATGAAAATTTTGGTGAATTAATTTTAGTGATTACTTGCTTAATTTCAAAAAAAAAAAAAAACTAAATCGCATAAAGTGCGAAAGTTTTGTTCTACAAGCTAAAGGTGTTAAATAACTATGGAACACTAAATTAGAGGTCCTTATTTAGTAAATAGACCAATAAAATTATGGTAGATGGACATGGAATTTCTAATTAGAGACAGAGTCATAAAATGGTCAAAATTAGGTGACATTAGGTGACTTGTTTAATAAAAAAAATAAAGCAAAAAGAGAGGAGGCTATCATCTTCTATTCACCACCAAAATTCTCAGCAAAAAGGGGGGGTTTTGAGAGCTCAAGTTTCAACCAAGCTTTTCTCTTGCAAGTAAGTGATTTTGGTGATTGTTTTTGTTAATTTTTGTGTTTTTGGAACCCCTATAGCTTAATCTAGCTAATGGAGGGACTATTTTGCAAAATGGTTGAGAGCCTAGGGTTTTTCCATGTGAGTACTCATGTTGTTTGCTGAAATTTTATGGAAGAAAATGAATCTTGGTTGTTAAATAAACAACTTTTGTGAAAGGGTTTTTATGAAAACAACTAAAAGGGACAATTTTGAAAAGTTTATAAAATAGGTGGTAAATGTGTGTAATAATAGAAATTGTGAGATGCTACAAGTATAAATTAGATTTGTCTAGGCTTGGTTAATGAAGAAATTTGATTAAAATCATTTTACGAGCCTAGGGGCAAAACTGTAATTATGTGAAAGTCTAGGGCAAAATGGTAATTTTGCCTAGGTATGAATTATAGATTGTCTTGATTAATGTAGTGATTAAATAAGTGAATTTGTCATTATAGATCAAGAAAAATGGAGTCTGAACCTAGAACGAGGGAAAACCAAGCTAGTAGACTAATTTAATCTAGTCGCGCACTTTTTGTATATCGAGGTAAGTTGCATGCAAATAATACAACTTTATTGTTATTATGTATTGAACAATTAATATGGCATAAAGTGTTTGATTATTGTTGTGAATATGCATGATGAGAATTGATGTAGTAAAAAAACTCCCGATTGAACCTGAGGAATAGATTGGATATCCATGCCATGACATGTGGGTGATATGTGTGCTAGTATGAGACCATGTCTGGGACATTGCATCGGCCACATTATGAGAGCTAGTGTAAGACCATGTCTGGGACATGGCATCAGCGTTAATATGTGTGCTAGTGTAAGACCATGTTTGGGACATGGCATCGGCCACATTATGAGAGTAGTGTAAGACCATGTCTGGGACATGGCATTGGCATTGATATGTGTGCTAGTGTAAGACCATGTCTGGGACATGTCATCAGCCACATTATGGGAGCAAGTGTAAGACCATGTCTAGGACACGGCATCGGCATTGGGACGAGAGCTAGTGTAAGACCATGTTTGGAACATGGCATCGGCCACAATATGAGAGCCAGTGTAAGACCATGTCTGGGACATGGCATCGGCATTGAGACGAGAGCTAGTGTAAAACCATGTCTGGGACATAGCATCGGCCTCGACATGTGAGCCAGTGTAAGACCATGCCTGAGACATGGCATCGGCATTTTACTCCCTGGTGTGAGGCTTATCGGATATCCTTTAGTATTCCAAATGGTACCATGGGTTATTGAAAGCTTATGATAAAGATATGAAAGGATATAATCATGTTGTGAGTGATACAGGTTCTTACTCAGAACTCTTGAGGTATGAGCTTAGTTATAATGCCTTAATGGTAAGGATGAAATTGAGTAAGTTCTATCTATGAGAATGATTTTGGGACGATCTTGTAATCTTTGGCTTATACTTGTGATGTGGAAATATGTAGTAAATCTACCATTGTTAAATCAAGAATGTTGTGCTGGTTTATAATATGCTCTGTGTTTAATGATGCATGGTTTTTAATGATGCATGGTAGATGTTGTTACTTATTTACAGGAAACTTACTAAGCTTTATGCTTACTCCCTCTTTTTTTTTTTTGTTTTCTTATAGTATCGCCAAGCTAGCTCGTGGATCAAAGATATGAAAGGATATAATCATGTTGTGAGTGGTATAGGTTCTTACTCGAAACTTTTATGATATGAGCTTAGTTATAATGCCTTAATAGTAAGGATGAAATTGAGTAAGTTCTATCTATGAGAATGATTTCGGGACGATCTTGTAATCTTTGGCTTATACTTGTGATATGGAAATATGTAGTAAATATACCATTGTTAAATCAAGAATGTTGTGCTGCTTTATAATATGCTATGTGTTTAAAGATGCATGGTTGATGTTGTTACTTATTTACACGAAACTTACTAAGCTTTATGCTTACTCCCTCTCTTTTCCATTTTCTTATAGTATCGCCAAGCTAGCTCGTGGATCAAAGGACGTCAGAGGCTCAATCACACTATCAATCTAAACATTTGGTATAGTTAGATTTATCATCTTGAGTATGGCATGTATAAAGACTTGGTCTTTTGTCAAGTGTCATATTGTTTTGGCCAAATGTGTTGGCTTGTCTTGAAGATTGATTCATTTTGGTATACGGACATGGATGATGGCTAATACTTGTTATTGATATATGTAAATGATGATGTTTTTCATGAATGTGCAATTTGTATGGTGTAATATATGGTGTTTTAATGCATGAATGAGTAAGTCGCATGATTGGATTGATAAAGTATGTGATAAGTTTTGCATGTGAATGGAGTGTAATGGCCTTGATGTGTGTATGTCTTGGTTGTGGCTGATTTGGTCAAATGTTTAAGTGTGGATTGGTGTTACTTGATGTGGCTTATGTTGGTGCAAGTAAGGGTGGCAAAAGGGCTTAGTAAATAGCCTTGTTTTTGTCCACACGAGAAGACACATGGGCGCATGTATGACACACGGTCTACCCCATGGACGTGTAGTTCGGCCATTTGTCCCCTGCACCTTAATTTGGTAAAATAGAATGCCCAGTAGTAACCACACGGGCTGAGGCACGGCTGTGTGTCTCAACTGTGTGGATGACACGGCCATAATACATGGGCATGTGCCCAGGCCGTGTGAAGATTGCACCTTAAATGCGAAAATTAAATTCGCCACACGGCCTAGCACAAGGGTTTAACAGTCTGAATTTGATCCTAATCAAAACGGTGGTTTTGGGACCACGAATCTGAGTCTGAGATATATTTAAATAATATATTCCGTGCTTATTATATATGAATTATAATGTGTGAAAGTTTCGTATGAAAATTTGATTGTTTGTTTGTTTAATTTAATAAAAAAGACTTAATCGCGTAAAATGTAAAAGTTGCAAACCATAGTGAAAAGTGTCTAAGTGATAGTGGCTTTTAAATATGAGGTATTAAAAGGGAGTGGGTGGCTAAAGTCATCTTTGTCCTTATTATATAAGTTAATAATATTAAGTAATAAAGGGTATTTTGGTAAAGTAAGTATATTATCATGATTTGATAAAATAAAACAAAAATGAAGCCACTATCATCTTTTCTTATTCTTGGCCGAATGTGAAGGAAAGAACAAGGGCTTGGTTCCATTTGATTTTTGACAATTATAGTCTCAAATTCAAGGTTAGTTTGATTTCGATTCTTGATAATTTTTACGTTTTTGAGATTGTTGCTTCGAATATTAGCTGACCCATGTTAGAATTTTTGAAATTGAGCATGCTTGATATTCGGCCATGGCTAAATGTTGGTGTTTTATGATGTTTTATGGAAAAATATTAAAGTTATGTTAGAAATCTACAAGTTTTGAATTTGAAATTTTGGTAAAATTGAGTATTTAGGGTTAAATTACAAAATTCAAATTGTTGAGGGATTAAAATGAAAAATAAATGAAACTAATGGACTTGTATAGACCTTGTGAACATTCGGCCCTTAGGTGGTGGAATGAAATTTTGTGTATTTTGTGTTTTGTGCAAATAGGACTAAATTGTAAAAATGTGAAATATTAGGGGCAAAATGGTAATTTGCCTATTTATGTGTTTTTGGATTAAATTGAAATGAAATGTACTTGAAAGAGCTTATTTTAAATATGTTTAGATCAAGAACAAAGAAAATCGGATTTGGATCGGGGAAAAACGAAAGTTCACGAATAGCCGGTCTTCGTCGTCCGTCGATAGTCGAGGTAAGTCTTTAAGCAAATATACGTCGAAAAATTATTTATGTAAATTAATGAATGATGAAATTTAAATATTTTGTGGATATATATATGAAATTGCCGAATGTTGGTGGTGTGATATTGGATTAATGTTATTTATTTAATGTGATGTGAATAAGCTTATTCGAATTTGATATGTGATAGTATTATGAAATGTATGGGGTATATGTGATCTTGGTATTAAGAAAGGTTTATGGAATGGTTAATTATGCTGATATTCGGGCTTTGACCCTAGCAGGCCTTGTGCTGGTGATCTATATCGAGCTAAATGCCTAGCAGGCTTTGTGCCGGTGAATCTTATCGGGCTTATTACCTAGCAGGCTAAATACCGGTGTTTAAATCTCGAACCTTGAGTCTAGCAGGCTTAGTGCCAGTGTGTGTGTGATTCGGGCTAATGCCTAACAGGTTCTATACCGGTGAACTAAAATTCCGAGCTCAGAGCATGTAACAACAAAGTTATGAAACAAATCGAAAAAGTCTAAGCTTTTGAAAATGAATCATGTTAATTCGGCCTTGAGGTATGTGTTTTTTTTTTCATACTTAAATGTTGCATACGATGTTAATGAGCAAATAGTATGAGGAAGCAAATGTGTTATACATTGGTTGTTGGAAATTACATATATATTATGCCATGTGGAGATTGATTACTTGAAAGCATGAGAGTGATTGAAAATGTTTATGTAAGTATATCTATACTTATATATGTGTTGGTATATTCGGTGAATGGTGTACTTTGGTAAGAAAATGAAAGTTATTGGGTTAAATGAAATAATGGCATTCGGCTATGGTGAATTTATAAGTTAAACTATGTATTTCTAATGTCTTGAATTGTTTGTTGAAAATGCTTGGATGAGTGGTGTTATGATGTACTTGCTTAAGACTTACTAAGCTAGTAAGCTTACCTTGTGTGTTTTCGTTGTTTCGTTTTATAGATTTTGATCAAGCTACGAGCTCCGTGGATCGTCACTGAAGTCACTCACACTATCGACTCAAGTTGGTACTTATAATGTTTAGGCTTTTGTTCTTAAGGCATGTATAGGCTAGTATTTATTTTGGATTAATTTTGAAATTGTATATATATATTAAGCCATGCGAATATGGCTTGATTAATATATATATTAGCTTGAGTGTATTCGGTCATGGTCTAAGATTGTTTTGGAAGTATGTTTTATGCTATAAACTGTGTGAAGGATGTATGTTTGTTTTGGAAATGTGAAGTATTATGTATGATTTAATAATGTGAGTTGACTATATAAGTTTGGTTTTGAATTGATAATTGAGGAAAGTGTTTCAGGTTAATTTTGCTAGCCGAATTGATGAAAAACCATTTGGTTTTGTGTGATATTTTGGTACAATGCATACTACGTGTAAAAGACATGAATTGATTTGGCTTTGTACTTATTAATTTGGATGAATTAGTTGGATTTTGTGAATCATATTATAAATATGTTGTATTGGCTCTATGATTACTTAATAAGTTTATTAAATGCATGGTTATATTCGACTAGTAAAATTTATTTATTAAGCTATGCCTATGAATTCATTGGTTGTGAAATGATTTACTTTGTTATGTTTAGGAAATGGCATAATTTGTACTTGCTATGTGGTTAACTTTGATAGCCGAATGAATAAGGAAATGAATTTGCTAAGTGTGTGTAAATTTTGATATGGCGATTAGCCTATAATGTTATTATGGATAGCTTTGCATTGAACTTTATTAATGATTTGGTAAAAATATTTAGATATAGTTTTGACATTAGGAAATATGCATATGGTATAATGATAAATTAAGTATGTTTGGTCATATTTTATATCACCTATGCCGCATAAATGAATGAGCAATTTAGTAAAAATATTTAGTTATAGTTTTGACATTAGGAAATATGCATATGGTATAATGATAAATTAAGTATGTTTGGTCATATTTTATATCACCTATGCCGCATAAATGAATGAGCAATTTAGTAGTGAAATATGATTTGTTTGATGTCTAAATTGTACATGTGCGAAAGCTTTATAATAATAGATTGATATCCAACTAATGAAATAGTTGTTTTGTTTTAGGTTCTGTATATGATATGTTTTGATATATGCTAGAATATGTTTTAATTAAGTTATGAGCATTGAGATGATTAAACTCGAGTTGAGAACATAATGATTTTCTGTATGAACCGTGGTATGACCGATAATGTCTCGTAACCTTAATTCGGCGACGGATACGGGTTAGGGACGTTACAAAGGGCATGTGCCTTGGCCGTGTGACCCTAAAGTGTTGCTGACATCAGAAACAAAATGTCAAGGTTTTAACACACGAGCTGAGACACGAGCGTGTCATGGCCTTGTGAGGGACACGGGCCTTGGACACGGGCTTGTGCCAGTCCGTGTGAAAACCCCTGTAGGTTCAAAATTGAAAAATAAATCTACATGACTAGGAAGATGGGCATGTGTGACTACACGGTCTGCCTACACGGGCGTGTCCCTTGCCACACGGGCGTGTGCCCCTCTTTTCAGTGAAATTTTCCAATGTTTTCTAAAGTGCCTGGTTTAGTACCGAACCATTTCTAAAATATGTTTTGGGCCTCGTAGGCCCATATTAGGGACTCTAAGATGAAGTTTGAAAAGTTTTAAATCTGAACGAAATTTCATAAACCGGAAATGTTTGTATGCATGTTATTAAGTTAGGTAACGCCTCGTATCTTGTTCTGGCATAGGATACGTGTAAGGGGTGTTACAGTGTGTCACACACGGTCTAGACACACCCCCGTGTACCTACTCGTGTGGACAAAATAAAGTCATTTCTAGCTTCATTTCTCACCTAAAATCATACCAATAATCTGCACTAAAACTCACATCCATAAACCAACTAATTTTAGCATTCAAATTAAGCAAATTCTATCATTCAACAAGGCATACCATTACATGCATTCATGCTTTTAATCTTACCTTTTATAAGCATACTCATTTAACCTTTCTCAATCAATCAATATTAAACACTTATGTTATCTCCATAAAATAAACTTAATACATGTATACATATACAAAAACATAATCATCACTAGCCATTCCAATGGCTAGATTACAATAATTATTTACATTTACATGCCAATATGGCCAATATAACCTATACATGCGATTATAACCATAATTGATTAACCATATGTACCGATATAGGCCTATGGATAGTGTGAGTGATCTTCGCCAAGCTTCCAATCGAATGAGCTTCCGATTTACTATAAAAGAGGGAAATGATACTAAGTAAGCCTAAAATGCTTAGTAAGTTCGTATAAAATGGTAGTTAAATTACCATTTATTCTATTTTGAGGTAATTATGTAAGGCATATTCAATAATTTGACCTCAAGCCCTACACATATTCTTATTTCCCTTTGTTAGTCATATATTTCATAATAACATCAAAACATATTTGGGCTCATCAACAATCAGATTTCCAGACATATATATATACTTTCTATATCTCGTATTCATAAAACATGTATAAATCACACTGTTATATCTCAAGTATATTTCCATATAATTCATCTCGAGTTTAGATTATTTCATATAAGAACTTTACTCACATTACTCTAAATATCAATGTCACATGAGTAGTAGTACACTTAAAGTGTACAAGTTCATCAAATGAATTCCATGTACAAGTATCATCATCTCATGTTTTCTTATATTAATTGTTATGTATCATCATTTTCATGCATTTTATATGAATACGTATAATAACTCATTTCTTATTCATATCTTCTCATGTCAAGATTTTTACCCGTTGAATTTATTCGGAATATCGATGGATACATAACTAGTACACTCGAGGTGTACAAATTAGGATCCGTCAATTCATGTCCAATGGTACCTATAAGGTACTATTTCAGAGAGTACACTATCCAGCGACACATATATACAACAAGATTACCAGTCTAGGCTAAATCCTGTCTCCAATATATATGCTCAATAGAGCTTAGTCATGATTACCAGTCCAGGCTAAATCCTTTTCATGACATATGCTTTAAAGAGCTTAATCTGGATTACCCGGTCGGGCTAAATCCAGTCTATAACATATGCTCGAGAAGACTTATTTCAGAATTACCCGTCTGTAACAAATGCAGGACCTCATTCATTTCGGGAAATCACATATCCATCGATTTTTCAATTATTCAAATGGGATATAACATTTTTCAAGCGTTATTAGGCATGTGATTATTTCATACATCTATAGCATTCATATAATTCAAATAAACACATTCCACATTCATTTCAAGCAAATAAGTAACGTTTATATCATTAATCATTTATCGGGTATTATTATTGATCAGGCTTTGTCAAATATATTTTTAGTGTCATATATATACAATATTTAGACAATTCACAAACACAACATTTAATTCAAGCATATAAATATACACAATTTAGTTATACGAACTTGCCTCGACAATGTTTGTGAGTCTACTAATCCGACATTTTCCTCTTTTCCTCGTTCTAACTCCGAATTTGGTCTATCGGGATCTATATGAGTAAATTTAACATCAATTTATCACATTTCATATTCAAGTGGACTCAATTTACATCCTAGGAAAAATTATCATTTTGCCCCTAACTTTTCCATAAATTCCAATTTCATCCTTAGACTCGGAAAATGAAATTTTTGCAATTTACTCCCTATTCCAAGCCTAACCAAAATTCCATCACAAAATTTACAGCACATGTATTCATAAAAATTCAGAATTTTTCATCAAATTTCACAACTTTACATTTTAGTCCCTAAATCATGTTTTCATCGAAAATCACTTTGTAAAAGTTGTTTGTCTATCAAAAACCTTTCATTTTCTACCATAAATTTCAATTTTTCAGCATATTCATCCATTACATAATTTCCATACATTGATAACTTTTCAAATTAATCCCCCAAATAGATAAATTAAACTATCTCCATTTTAAAAATATCAAAATTACTAAAATCGGGACAAGAAAACTTATCCAATTGAGCCATGAAAGCTTCTTCTCTCTCGCCTAGGGTTTCCATGTATTTTGGGGATGAATATGACATAAAATAAGATGATAATTCTTTTATCATCTTTTAATTAATTAAATTAATTCACTTTCCAATTTAGTCCTTGCCCTTTTTCTAAATTTCCATAGATGAGTCACCAAAAATATCTACATAATTTTCTTTAATGGTCTAATTACCATATAAGGACCTCAAGTTTTGAATTCTATAGCTATTTAATCCTTCTAGCTACTAGAATTCAACTTTTGTATTTTATGCAATTTAGTCCTTCCGGCAATTAAACAAATAATCGGTAAAATTTTCTTATCAAAATTTTCACATGACATTTCTAACATAATACGTACCATATAATAAAATTAAAATAAATTTTATTTTCGGCTCAGATTTGTGGTTCTGAAATCACTATTCTAATTTCACCGAAATTGGGCTGTTACAATTATGAGCCAATATAGAATTAAGAATAGCAATATTAGAGTGATATTTATGTAAGCAATCTATCAATAAACTAGGAGACTCTTTGAATATGTGAAGTCCCCTTATTGCAATTCTATTGAATCTTGCCAACCTATTTGTACATGCATTTTGTTCTCCATTTATATGAATGAAATCTATATGCTAGAATTATAATCATGCCAAAATAAGGCTTGATATCAGTTACCATCTTTATTCTTTCTAAAGAATAATTGGGTGGTGAGGGTTGATGATTTTGCTACTGATGGTGGGTGGTTGTGTAGCAGTGGTGAGCCGTCCTAGGTGTAAGGAAGGCTTTTAAGTGGGTGGTCATGATTCTTGTTATCAGTCATAGGCCCTATTTGATGTGATAGTTTTCTGCTTCGGGTTTAGTTTTTGTTGTCTTTCTCTTGATCTTTAGATTTTTTTCTTAGTTTTCGATCTTTTTGTATGTCTATGCACGTCTTTTATGCAAAAGATATGTAAAATTGCATGGCTTAGCATTAATAACTTTCTATGACTTTTATTGGATACCTTTGTTAAATCTTTCTATCTTGTCTTTTATGGGGGGCTTCTCTGCTACTTTGGGAGTTACTGCGATTAGTTTTTTTTTAGGTTTTCTTTTATCTAACTTAGTTTTCAGTTTTGTTAGTAGTTTTTTTGTCGAATAGTTTAGTTTCTTGTTCTTCTGTTGTCCTGGTTTAGTTGTTCCTTGCTGGGGAGCCTCTGTTTGGGCTCAGGGTGGAGGGTGGTTTTGAGTGGCTCTTTTCTCCCTTTTCTTGGTAATCATGAAAGATGATATTAGTTTTTTGTTGGCGAAACTAAACTTTTCAGAGGAGGAAGTGCTGAGGGTGGTAAGCAAGAAGGAGGACAGTAACAATATGAAAGGTTATGAACATTGGGCCATTGGTAAATTGATGACAAATGAGAGAGTGAATAGAGAGGCAATGTATCGTGTCTTTAAGTCGCTATGGTACACGAAAGAGAATGTAAATTTTGTATCCCTCAAAGGAGTCATACTGGTGAAATTTTGCAATGAGGAAGATAGAAAGAGAATTCTAAACCTTTCCCCTTGGTTGTTTGACCAATGTTTGTTTAACATGGTTCCCTATAGTAAAGACAAAATAAAGGAGAAGTATGAGTTTAATCACTCACCTTTTTAAGTCAGAATCTCAGATATACCAATGGAATATATGGACAGAAAAATGGCACTGGAGGTTGGAAATACGATAGGGAAATTGTTAGCTATAGATTGGCGTGACAGAGATGGAGGATGGACATAATATATGAGAATTAGAATCATTATTGATATATAAAAATTGTTACGAAGGGTTGTTCATTATATTGTTCATGAAGGGGAAGAGTTAGTTTGTGCGATCCGATACAAGCGACTACCAAGATTCTGTTATATTTGTGGCATGATAGGTCATATGACACAAAAATGTAAGAAGAAGATAGCTGACAATAAGAGTCAGTACAATGTTTTCCAATATGGGAATTGGTTAAGAGTTCCCTTAAGAGCTACAAACCAAAACAATGGGTTGTGGAGGAATGGAATATAAATGATAATAGAGGATAAAGAGGATGCTAGAAAGTAATATAGAAAGACTAGTGAGGCTTTCGAGTTGAAGGCAGTAATCGATCAAGCGAAAACAGAAGAAGTTAAGGATTCGAATGACGAATCAAAATCGAGTACACCACATGAAAAAAGGATTATGAAAATTGGACGTGAATGTACAGGAAAAATAAAGTCGAAAAGAAAGAGATTTAGAGGAAACAATGGGGAGTTATATGAAGAAAGTCCAAATAGATTAGTTCACAGAGAGTTGATGAATGGCTCAACACCCTCGAAGGCGGTGGCTAGTGAACAGCCTCGCCGGGACCAATGAAGTATCTCTGTTGGAATTGTCGTGGGTTGGGGTCACCTGCGACGATTCGAGAACTAAAGATATTGTTAATTGCTAATAACCTCGATATTATTTTTTTGTGTGAAACTAAAATGAATGCTACTGAGTTCTAAAGGGTCTAAAATAGATGCAAAATGGTCTTGTGGTGAATTCCGATGGGCGGAGTGGAGGTCTCGTATTGATGTGGAAGGATGATATGGAAGTTACTATTCAAAGCTATTCTAAGCATAATATTGACTCTATTGTCAAGATGGGAAGAAATAGCAATATTCAGGTTATAAGTTATTATGGTCATTCCAATCCCAACAGAAGGAGTAGCTCTTGGGAAATGCTTCGAAGTGTGGGTGCTGCTGTCAATAAGGAGTGGGTTGTGGGCGGGGATTATAATGTAATGTTGAATGATGCTGAGAAGGAAGGTGGGCGATGGATTGTGAGGGCTTGTATAAACGACTTCTGTGATATTCTAGATGACTAGGCTTTTGTGGATATTAAGCCGGATCGTGGGTGGTTCACATGGGTTAATAATAGGGAAGGGAATAGGTTGATTAAGGAGAGACTTGACCAATTCATTACGTCTATTTTTATGGCGGAAAAGTACCTTTTCATTGCGTCCAGCGTTATTAGACAATCACAGTCTGATCATGATGGCATTCTATTGGATGTGTATGGCCTCAAGCCTAATAACCATCTCCATGACAATAGAATTCGTTTTCATTACGAAGAATGTTGGGCAGTGGAGAAGGACGTCAAAAGGATTATAAACAATACTTGAGAGATAGAAGGGGGGAACTATGGGAATAAGTTGGAAAATGTCCGTGATTTGATTGGTAAATGGCAAAGAAATAAATATTGAAGGATGAAGAAATACATGCACAAACTGGAGAATGATATAAATAGATTAATCGACTTGTCAAACGGTGGTGACAATATGAAGAAATTAATAGAGTCCCGTTGTAAGTTGGAATACCAGCATGCAAGGGAGGAGAGATACTGGGCTCAATAGCTAAAACAAGGTGACAGAAATACAAAATATTTCCATGCTAAAGCAACAGGTTGGCTAAAGAAAAATAGTATTGAGAAGATCAAAGATGACAATGGTAACTGGGTCACAGATAGTAAGGAAACTTGTAATAATGTTAAAAAAAAAATTTGGAATTTATTCCAGTCTAATGGTAATGATATCACCCAGATTGATTTGAGCTATATGAGTGAGTGTATAACAAGGGAGAATAACGAGTGGCTCACGAGGAAGTATAATGAGAATGAAGTTAGCAAAGCCATCAAACAATGGAACTAAGGAAAGCTCCTGAAATCGACGGCCTATCTGGTAATTTCTTTAAGCAGCATTGGGACATTGTGGGCAAGGATACAACGCATTTTGCTTGGATGTTCTTAATGGAAAGGGAAATATTTCCTTTCTTAATGAAACTATTATTATTTTATTCCCAAAAATTAATGACCCTTATGACTCTACTAATTTTCGACCAATAAGCTTGTGCAGGTATATTTACAAGATTATTGCTAAGGTGTTGGCAAACCGGTTGAAAGTAATCCTTCTTAACTGGTATTAGCCAAAATCAAAGCGCCTTTATTCCGGGCAGGATGATTCATGATAATATTCTTATAGCGCATGAACTCCTCCATTATCATCAAAGCCCCCATTACAACTCCAACAAAGGTTGTGTGATCAAGCTAGACATGAGTAAATCTTATGATCGCGCGGAGTGGAACTTCATTGTAGCGGTCATGCGAAAAATAGGTTTTGCAAATCAGTGGATCAAAAAAATAATGGGTTGTGTCCGTACCGTTAAGTATTTGGTTAGGTGCAACAATTTCTTATCAGATACCATTTTTCTTGATACGGGCCTTCGTCAAAGGGACCCTCTCTCTCCATATTTGTTTTTATTCTATATGGAAGCATTCTCAAGGATGCTTAATTAGGTGCAAAATAACAAAACGTTAAGAGGTATCCGTACTAGCATGAACAGTCCTAGAATCAATTATTTATTCTTTGCTAATGATGCTTTTCTATTTGTGCTTAACAAAAAAAGTGAAATTGAGTGCTTCGTTAAAATTCTTAGTAACTTCGCCAAAGTTTCGGGTCAAGAAATAAATGTTGAAAAGTCTATGGTCATGTTCAGCCCTTCCCAAGTGAACAAAAAATAATTTTTAGTAATCTTCTTAAAATGAAGGTTGTTGAGAAGTTAGACAAATACTTGTGTCTGCCTCTTCCTATTGGTAAGAAGAAAAAAGAAGCTTTTATTGATATTACTAATAGAATTTCTTGTAGGATTAATAGCTGGACGAAAAGACTTTTATCGTATGGAGGTAAAGAGATCCTGGTTAAGGCTGTGCTTTAGTCTATTTCCTACTGATACACTCTCTACCTTCCCTGCCCCGAAGGGGGTGATAAAGGACATTCAAACCAAACTTAGCCGAACATGGTGGTCTGAAAAGGAAAAAGGAAAATTCTGGTCCACGCTTCCTTGGAGATCTCTTTGTCAGCCAAAAGGAATGGGAGGCATCGATTTGCGTAACATGAGGTTATTCAATATCTCTGTTCTGGGTCGTCAAGTTTGGAGACTCATCAACAACAAAGACACTATTTGCTTTAAAGTGTTATCATCCAAATATTTTCCCGATAGAAATATTTTCAATCCCCAAAAAGTTAATAGAGCTTCATTTACATGGTCGAGTATTGCTGCTGCTGCTGATATTCTTAAAAATGGTTTTGGTTGGAAAGTTGGTGATGGTGAGAGTATCAATATCAGGAAGGACAACTGGGGCATAGAAGGTCTTAATGGTAGTATCCTGGATTCAAATATGCTTACACCAAGCGTGAACAGGGTAAGAGATCTCTGGATGGCTAATGGTAGGTGCTGGAATATTGATAGAGTTAATTTGTTATATGGTAAAGATTGAGGGGGAGAGAATTTGCAATTTACCAATTGGAAATGATAGCCATAAAGATTGCATGGTGTGGTTTCAAAATCCTCATGGGTACTACTCTTCGAAAACAGCTTATTTGTGGCTGTTATTGAAAGAATTGGGGTATAGCCCGCATAGATTCTATTGGAAAATCATCTGGAAACTTGATATTCTCCCTAAAATTAGAGTTTTTGCGTGGAGAGTTGGTCATGAGATTTTTTCCACTAACGCGAAAATAGCCCCCATCAATAACAGGTTTAATCAAAGTTGTCCCAGGTGTGGAGCCAATACCAAAACTCTTTTGCATGCCCTTAGAGACTGTACAACATCCAAAGAAGTCCTTTCTATGGGTGGTTGGGATATGAGAAAAATTATGAAGAAGCATTTAACAATCCGAATTAGACCCCTAGTCGGAACAGTGGTTTCGGGACCACAAATCCGAGTCAGTAAAATATTTTAATATTATTTTCTGTGCCGTTATTGTGTGATTAAGCATGTGTTAGAGTCTCGTAAGTTAATTGGTTTACTTATGTGCTTAATTTAAGAAAGGGATTAAATCGCATAAGAGGTAAAATAGCTTTCTATTTAATTTAATGGCCTAATTAATGTGTCTTCCTTTATATGAGGCCTTATGTTGTAAATTGGCCTTTTAGCAATGTGGTGGACGGCATATTAATGTGATAAATAGTTTATTTATTTTTATTATTTGATAATGGTTTATTAAATGACAAATATTATAATATAAGGTTATAATATATATATATATATAACAAAACATGAAAATAAAGCCATAGTGCTTATCTTTGGCCGAATATCAAAAAGAAAAAGAAAAGAAGAAGAAAGCTAAGTTTCGGCTACTTCTAAGCTAGATTAAGGTATGTTTTGGTTTCGATTTTTGATAATTTCTACGTTTTTACAATCGTTGCTTAGTACACTACAAAACCCATGTCTTAATTTTGAGAATTGATGATGTTTATGAGATGTATAAGATGTTCTCTTGATGAAATGGTAGCTTTGTGATAAGTTTAGGTGTTAAATGAAAAAATATGTGTTTAATGAACATGTTTTCTTCTTGAATTTTTGATGAATTTAGCTAATTAGGGCTAAATTGTGAAAATAGCAATTTGAGGGACTAAATTGTGAATTTGATGAAATGTTTGGACTTGTGTAAGATACATTAGCAATCGGCTAAGCACGGATATATGGTGATTTTGTATATTTGATGTTTTGAGAAAAATAGACTAAATTGATAAAATGTACAAATGTGAGGGCTAAATTGCAAATAGCCCTAAATATGTGTGTTTGGATTGAATCGGATGAGTTACTGAATAAAAGGGTTAAATCTAAATATGTATAGATCAAGAACCGAAGAAAATGTATTTAGATCGCGGGAAAGCGACGGTAGTCGAATAACCGAGTTCGAACGAATATCCGAATCCGAGGTAAGCTAATATACAAATAAATGTATTTGTATTGAATTATGTATATTCTTATGACTATTGATATGATGAATGTATATGAGATGATGTATACAAGAATTTCAAGATAGAATCGACATAGTAACAATGTCCGAGGAGTTCTGTTTGAACCTAGTAGTCTATATCATGACATAGGTGGCTGTTATATCATATCATGTAAGACCCTGTCTGGGACAGTGGCATCGATAATTGATTATGTGTAAGACCATGTACGGGACATCGGCATCGTATTGATTCGTGTAAGACCCTGTCTAGGACAGTGGCATCGATAATTGATTACGTGCAAGACCATGTCCGAAACATTGGCATCATATTGATTCATGTAAGACCCTGTCTGGGAAAGTGACATTGATAATTGATTACGTGTAAGACCATGTACGGGACATCGGCATCATATTGATTCGTGTAAGACCCTGTCTAGGACAGTGGCATCAATAATTGATTAAGTGTAAGACCATGTTCGGGACATCAGCATCGTATTGATTCGTGTAAGACCCTGTCTGGGACAGTGGAATCGATAATTGATTATGTGTAAGACTATGTCCGGGACATTGGCATCGTATTGATTTGTGTAAGACCCTGTCTGGGACAATGGCATCGATAATTGATTACGTGTAAGACCATGTCCAGGACATTGGCATTGTATTGATTCCTGTAAGACCCTGTCTGGGACAGTGGCATGGATATTTGATTACGTGTAAGACCATGTCCGGGACATCGGCATCGTATTGATTCGTGTAAGACCCTGTCTGGGACAGTGGCATTGATAATTGATTACGTGTAAGACCATGTCTGAGACATCGGCATCGTATTGATTCATTTAAGACCCTGTCTGGGACAGTGGTATCGATATCTGATTACATTTAAGACCACATCTGGGACATTGGCATTGTATAACTATTACGGGCACTCTGCGTATCCTATTAGATTCCGAACTATTCAATGGGAAAATCTAAGAAATGAATGAATATGTGAATTGTACATTTGCTTCAAGTACGTTTAATAAGTACACTTTGTGTGTATAAAAAGGTAAGTATCTTCTTAAACTTACCTAAGTGAATTATGTATTCAAATATGAGAATGTAAGTGTGTATATGAATAGAAAAGCTATGAGCTAATAAAGTATGTAGTGATATGCAAGATTGAAGAATGAATGGACTAAGTAAATGTGCCAAGAAGAATTATGATTATGCAATTGAGCTATTAGTGAACTTATATTGATTATATGTCTTGAATGCTTATATGCTAAGCTTATTTGTATATGGCTTACTAAGCTTTTGAAAGCTTACTCTGTGTGTGTTTTCTCTGTTTTATAGATCGTCAAAGCTACTGAAGGCTTGGGGACCATTGAGGATCGTATCACACTACTCAAACTCTTTTTGGTACTTTTGTAATGTGAATATAGCTAGATATGGCATGTATAGGCTAGTCACTTTGTGTTATGCTTAAGATGTGTATAATATAGCCATGAGATGTGGCTAGACAAGTGTTGGTAATATGCATGAGTATAAATGATACATGATGCGAGTTTGGTATGGTTTAATAGCAAGTGAAATGGTCAAAGTATGGTAAGTATATGAATGCACTATGAGTATGCATGTTTAATCAAAAGAATGTTCTATGAAGAGTAAATGTGGCTAAACCATGCTTATAGATATATGTTATTTAATTGTGCAAGTTGGCATAATTAGAAATCATTGAATATGGAGAATTGTTGAACATTTGATATATTTTTGGTTTTTAATTGTACATGAAATGGATTGGTACATTGCTTGTAGGTATGACCCTATTGTGGGTGGCATTATGGCCTTGACAATGGCCTATTTTGCCTACACGGTTATGGCACACGGGCGTGCCTAATGGCCGTGGGAAAATGGCAGTATCTAGCTAAGTGCACACGACCTTGGCACATGGACATGCCTGGTAGCCATGCGATTAAGTCAGTATATGGCCTAAGAGCACACGGCCATGGTACACGGGCGTTCCTAGTGGTCGTGTGGAAAATTCAATATACTTGCCCTGATTTGGCACGACCAAGACACATGGGGTTGTCTGGTGCCCGTGGAAGACACACGGCCTGCTCACACGGACGTGTGTCCTGCATAACTTAGAAAAGTTTTAAATTTTTGAGAATTCTTGTATGTGTTTGGCCTAGTCCTGACCTTACTTTAAAGCATGATTTAGGTCTCGTTGACCAATATAAGGGACACTTTGGTTGTGTTTGACGAATGATTGTCTGTAATGTTTAGTAAAAAGTTTTTGTTCTGTCTGGTAATGCCTTTAACCCTAATCCGATGTCGGACCCGAGTTAGGGGTGTTACAAAGCACGATAGTTGTATCGACTGGATTGAAGGCTTGATGAGAACACTTGATAAGAAGGCTATGGCGAATCTGTTCACTATGCTTTGGAACTGCTGGAACAGTAGGAACAATTTTATCTTTAAAGGGCAAAGGGACAAAGCTCAAAACATTTGGGAAAGGGCAAGCAAACTTAGCAACGACTTCCAAATCTACAATCTGTTGAATCCTCCTCTGCTATCTTAGGTCGAAACTTCTAAGAAATGGGAGAATCCTCCGAAAGGAGTTATTAAGATAAATTTTGATGCTATGACCAAAGGAAATAGGATAGGATATGGGTTTATCATTGGAGATGATGAAGGTTTTGTGTTAGAGGTCGTGGTGGCTTTAGAGATGATAGATTTTCAGTGCAAGAAGCAGAATGTATAGCTTTGGAGAGAAGAATTGAGGTTGCGGGTCAGCTTAATATTCATGGTGATGTGATATTTGAAACTGACAATGCAGGGCTGGTGAACAAAATGAATAAGGGTGATATGGACATTACCATTATAGGCACTAGACTTAAGGTGTGTAAAGAAATTTTCAATTTGTTTAAATCCGCCATTCTTGTTTGGGCTAATCGGTCGTGCAATAATGTGGCTGATATTATTTGTACTAAAATGTGTAATAAAGCTAAAATTTGGCTTTTCAATATGGATTATCCTAAGGAAATCCATAATGCTGTAATTAACGATGTTACTTAATATACGTGTTGACCCTTGCAGTCGTCTTTTGCTAAAAAAAGAGAAAGAAATCTAGATGCTAGATTCTTCTACACAGTAGTTGCACATGACGAATCTTATTCCATTAAGTGGATCATAAGTACTGCACAGAGTTTGGACTAAAAGAGCATTATCAGTCTCAATCACCACTTGTTGATAACCTTTGTCACATAATAAATACAAGCCTTCCATAATTGCGCGAGATTGTACTTGGGAAATAGATGAATCACTTATATTCTTCATGAAAACGACAATCCAATTGCCGTGGAAGTCACAAACTACTCCACAAACACCTACTTCTTCACCGTTAAAGCTAACCAAACCATCCATATTCATTTTGATCCAATCAACTCTTGGTGATTGCCAAAATTTATCATCCATCATAGCCCACTTAGGCTAACGTGTGTGAAGGCCAATGTAACCTTCCAAACTCGACCTAGAGGTTAGGCTCGAATTCAGAAGATTACATTGGCCACCAAAATAACCCGGTAAGCTATTGGGGTTTATAAGACAATCATTTTAAAACATTTTTTTATCTTATAAGAAAACTTAGCCTATTTTCAGAAAAACTCACGAGTTAACAAAAATCAATTAAGTAAAACATTTGCCTTGTAATGATGACTACTTTTGAAAACTTAGTTAATTTTCAATCTAATTAATCTTCCAAAATTTATTGATAATCTCGAAGCGAAAATGTGATTTTCAACTTAGTTTTAATTAAGTAAAATCAAAATAAATTTTATGCAAAATTAATTTCTAAATCCATGTTTCATCATCCTAAATATAAATTAAATACCATACATGCTAAATAAACCCTAAATTTAACCCCCATTGCCATAGTTTAAAATAAAATAATGAAATCTCTAAATAATAAAGACATAAAAAATATTGTAATAAAAGAAACCGAGCCGAGACCCTCCAAATGTCGTGTCCATATCCTAACCTGGTGGGTTATATATAGAGATGGAAATAAAAAAGGAGTGAGTTATGAAGCTCAATGTAAATTCCACTATAAGAAAATTAGTGCAAACAGTAGATGACTCACACAACATAGCAAGTCTCAAAACGATCACACTCATATAGTAATTCAGAGTATTAATTCTTTATATCAACACATCAATATCACAATATTTCAGAATTCACAGCTTATGTATGCACATGCTCATGAATGGTGATGCACTTGCAATTTATCGCAAAAATTGTCCTACCCCATCGCTACACACCACACTATGAGTTCCCCAGGGCATGAAAGGAGACACCACTATAAGACTCGCATGGCGAGTAGAATGATGGAATAACCGTGGCACTTCTAAGAGCGCGAGAAAATGGGATAATAAGTGTAACAACCTGTTTTTCAGTGGTGTCAATAAAGTGATTTCGGGGCCACAAATTCGACATGTGAGTTCGTAAATATTATTATTTAATATTTACGAATAATATATGGCGTAATGATAAAATTTGATTTATTGATTTTTGGTTAAATGGAAGAACAATTAGGTCTAAGTTGACCCTAAAGTCAAGTGGTTTTAGGAAATGAGGTATTGGGACCTCGTTTCTATAAATCGAGCCATAAATATTTAGGTTATTAAGGTTGTATTAAAGTTTCGTTAAGAAATTTTAATGTTTAGATAGTTAATTAAGTAAAAAGGACTAAATCGTAATAGTTGAAAAAGTCAATCATTATTAGTTTAAAGGTGTTAATTGATTAAAGAAACATCATTGGATGGCCTTAATGGATAAATTACCCATTCTTAAGTTGGTCAACGGTTAAAGCTTTAATTCTTTTAATTTTATGTGTTTTATATGTTATAATATTATTAAATGATAAAGACAAAATAAAGAAACATGAGCATCATCTTTCTTCTATTTTGGAACCGAATGCTCCATGGGAGTTTTATTTTAAGCTTTCAGCCATTCTTAGCTATTCATGCATGGTATGATTTCTTAATTCGTTACTCATAATTTTTATGTTTTTGAGATCGTTGCAACCAGGTCCAGCTAGCTCGTACCTTCGTTTTTGAAACTATTAAAGATTTTAAATGTTGTTGTTGATGAATCTTTGTGATTTTAGATTTTAAATGATGAATTTGAAGTATTAGTTGTTATTTATATGTATTTTGTTAAGTAATTTTTAATGATTTAAATGATTAGGGATTAAATTGCTTAAGTAATAATAATTTAAGGACTTGATGTGAAATTGTTACAAAAATGGGCTTTAGTAATGTTACAACAAATTCGGCTAGCCATATCTTTGAGAAAAAAATAAGGTTAATTTGCATGTTTTAGGCTTAGGTACTAAATTGAATAAAAATTAAATGTTGGGGGCAATTTTATAAAAATGTCGAAAATGAATAAATTGCATAAAATGAATTGGTTTTTCTATATAAATTAATGAATTGGATGAAATTGTTAATTTAGATCAAGAACGAGTGGAGAAATAGAGAAGAAAAAATTACCAAATAGCCCATGTACTTAGTTATTGTTGCAATTTAGTCAAGTAAGTTCGTATGAACTATACTCGGTATAATGTTGTTTAAATTAAATGCTTATTGTGTTGTTTTAATGTAAATCAATTTATAAACCAATGTAACAGGGCAATGATGAATTGACGGATGTCGAGTCCCAGTTAAACCTTAGAAATTCGTAGGATACAAATGACATGTCATTAGGGTTACCATGTTTCGGGTGCTGGTCTTGAGTGTCCTACCGATGGCTAAGGTGTGTGAGCAGCATCGCGTACCTTAGGTTTCGACTGTCAAGTTGTGTGAGTCGACTCGTTTTACAGCTCGAGTGACCAACGATGTAAAGAAAAAGGAAAGGTTATATGTTTAGCACACTTTGTGTAAGCTTTCCCGCGTATCCGATGTTATTCTAAATGGTTCAACGGGCATGAAAAGGAAATGAACGGTAAGGGTTCAAATGACTTATGTCATGAATCTATGAAAATGATTGAAAAATATATGTTCAATGAAAGTATATCTATGTTCCTGAAAATGATGATTTCAGTTGAAGTTGTTCATGTATAATGACTTATCTTTTGTTAATTCAAGTGAATTATGAGTTGATGCTAACATGTGTTAATGATGATGCTTAGGCTTGTGCCAAGCTTATGTTTGGATTATATCATGCTTAATCTTAATGATATACTTTGAAATGGTAAGTGTCCAAATGTAAATATGCTTATGTTCATGAAAAGGTTGAATGAATCAAAAGATATATTTGATTATGAAATGGCTTACCATGTGGTTGATTCCAAAAGAGTTATGTATAAATGCACTAACTTGTGTATTGATGATGATATTTAGGCTTGTGTAATTGGTTGATTTTTATGCTTATGTCTTGTATTATGCAAATGATACATGTAAGAAAAGGTAATGAAATGGTAAGTTCATAGTTGAGATGTAATATGATGATATAAAAGGATTGATGAGTTAAAGGACTTACTTATATGTGAGAAATTTACTTATGCTATGGATGAATTTACCTATGTCATGAATAAACACACTAATTCATGAATTGATAATGATATTTAAGCTTATGCTAATTAAATGGAATGGAAAGTAAGTAAATAGAATGGAAAGTAAGTAAATGGAGTGGTTCATAGTCTTATGAAAAGGTTAATGATTGTGTCATATGTCTTATAAAATCCTATTATGTTAGGAATGAAAAATATATGAGATGTTGATCGACGTACTCATTTTTGAGTTGATGGTTATGCAACTTTATAAATCTTATGGCATTGGTATAGGTTTACATTTATCTTATAAAGTTCATTATTGAAATGGAATATTATGTTTAAAGTTTATACGAGCTTAGTAAACATTCATTTCTTACATAATTACTTTACTTTACAGATTACCAGAAGCTTGATCAGTTTGGAAGCTCGTTGGAGATCTATCACACTATCCTGCAAGTATATTGGTAGTTTTTGATGTTTTGGCCAAGGTTATAATGGCATGTATAGGTGGACTTGTGTTTGAATGTTATGTGATGAGTTTGGCATGTATATTTTATTTTGGATTGATGTACTTTTGGTACTTTTGATTCCTTGTTGGTATGTGTTAACATGGCTAAGTTTGATGCATGTTTCTATGACCAATATGGTATGTGAAGGCATAGTTTCAAAATGGTCAATATAGGCTATGGTTTGGAAAGGTATTAAGTTATATGAGTATAATTGAGATGTGATAAGTATTCATGTTTAGGTATGTTTGAATGGTTGTATTTGAGGTGCCTTGTATGGCATATTGGTTAAAATGGCCTATTAAATTGGTTGTTTCATGCATGTTTTGGTAAAGTTCTGTGCTTTGAAGTTGTGCTCAAACTGCTTGTACGCACACATTTGGGTTGGAGATGGAAATGGCTTGATTTTGGCCAATTTCATGTCCATACATCCTGAGACACAGGCATGTGACTCTGCCGTGTGTGACACACGGTCGTGCTACACAATCGTATGTCCCATATAGGTTTTAAGGTTTACAAGTCAGGCAGTTACACGGCCTGGCACACGGGCGTGTGGCTTGGCTGTATGACCCAACTTTAAAAGTTACACGGGCTGGGACACAACCCTGTGTCCCTATTTCGATTATTACACGGTCGTGTAACCTCTGTAGTCTAAAATTTTCTAACTTTTTGCTGAACTTTCCAAATGTTTCCAATTTAGTCTCAATTTGTTTCTAAAGTGTTTTTAGGACCTCCAGGGCTTGATTAAGGGACGATAAGCATGTGAATTAATGATTTAATTCACAATTTTGTTAATGTATGAAATGTATGTTTTTATGTTACGTTTTTATGGTAATGCTTCGTAACCCTATTCCGGTGACGGATACAAGTTAGGGGTGTTACAGTAAGGGGATCCACCAAAATGCAATGGGAGTGGAGCTGATAGAATTGACTTAACGCATGTCTGAGTATAAGGAATTAGAAGTCCCTTCAAAGTATGATAAAATCTCATGTTCGCCATTAAGAGTTCGCCTGAGTTGAAGCTGAGCCAACATGGGCTAAACAAATATAGAAAGGATTATTATAGTTGAAATCCTAATTGATGATCAATAAAGAGCTAGGCAAAAAATTAGAATCAATCGTAAAGTTCAGGAAAAAGTTAGAAAATTTGAACTGTAGGGGTCACACGGCTAAGACACATACCCGTGTCACAGGCCAGGTAACAATTGAAGTAAGGACACACGACCGTGTCCCAGCCCGTGTCTGTGCCAGTGTAACTTTTAAAATGGCCTCACATGCGCGTGTTCCAAGACGTGTAACAGCTTTACTTGTATGGATTAAAACCTACAGGGGACACATGGTTGTGTCACATCCGTGTGTCATATACGACTAAGTCACACGCCCGTGTCTCAGGCCATGTTGATAAACCATAATTTACACATATTTTAACCCCATGCTTAGCTTAATTTTAGATGATTTTCCATTGAATTTGATGAATTCGATGCTCCTAATCTCTTAATTTCATGTTTTATACTCAGGAGAGCTTAGGGAATTGAAAAGAACGAGAAACGGGCTAAAAAATGACAAAATGGGTCTACACGGCTTAGACCACTGCACACGGGCGGACCACACAGCCGTGTGTGGCAAGCCAAATCGAACACGGCCTGGGCATCGACCACGGGCGTGTCCCTGCCGACCCTAGGATGAATTTCATTCAGAATAGGACACTTGTAGGCTAGGATAGGCATTCCAAAGCCTATATGAACACCTTAGAGGGCAACCTAAAAGAGGACGTCGACTAGAGGTCAAATAGAGTTCGACAGGACGTCGAATAGACGCTGAGTAGAAGGAGAAAATACTCCAAGACAGCTGTTGGGAACAGCTTAGGAGAAGGATCTCCGTCAAACCTGAAGATCTCCCATCAATTTCTTTAGAAGTTTTTGTCTTTTCTTATGTTTTGTTGTTTTTCCTCTTTTATGATGTTTCCCTCTTTTAGTATGAACTAAATCCCTTAAATACCTAAGATGAATCTTATTATTATTTGATTTATGAGATAAATACTTGTGCTTATTCTTAATTGTGAGTTCTTATTCTTGTTTTGATAATTCAGGCTATTGATTCAAGTCAAATGTGCTTATTCAGTGGAGCAAAAATCCCTTTTTAAGAATAGATCAACACAATTAAGCGGAGTTGATTGCAACCCTAGAAATAGGGCGACGAAAATCTATCGGATTAGGGTCAAACCTAATAAGGGAATCCATAGATCGTATTAATGCGAAAATAGGGGTTTTAAGTAGAAAGAGATTTCAATTAATTAACCTAGAGTCAGTTGTTAGTAGCCTCGAAAGAGGTATTAATATAATTTAGGGATTTCTACAGATTAAGCCAAGTGAATAAATCGCATGAATCAAAAGTAATAAGTGAATTCTAGGTGGATTCTTCCTTAGGTATTGCCTATCTCATAAGTTGTCCAAAAGTATTTTCCCAATTTACTCTCTGTCGCGTTCATAGTTAGTTAATTTTTTATTAAAAATAAATCCCCTTAATTATTAGGCTAGATAATAAAAATTTAGTTAATACTAGTACTCTTGGTCCTTGAGGATACGATATTCCGGACTCACCACAGCTATACTACTGTTCAATAGGTGAGCTTGCCTTTGTCGAAATAATAGTTAGTTTCGAGCTCCACCACATGTAGACATGAAATTGGCCAAAATCAAGCCATTTCCATCACCAACACAAACATGCACCTAAAAATATTTTGTGCACAACTTAAAGCACCAAAACCTTACCAAAACATGCATAAAATGACCAATTCAAATGACCAAATCCATACCACCAATATGCCATATAATGCACCTCACAAGCAAACATACAAACTCACCTAAACATGTATACTTAACACATCTTTATCATATTCATGTAATTCAATACTACTTCTAAAACACACCATAATTATGATCATAAGAACTTCCACACAAACATACCATTTGGTCACTCAAACATGCACCATAACTTATCCATATTCACATGCATCAACAAGGCACCAAAAGTACCAATATTGTAACACCCCTAACCCGAGTCCGTCGCCGAAAATAGAGTTACGAAGTATTACCAGAACTTTTAGAACATTTTCAAATAATTCATAACAATTATTATTCATTTCCCAAGATTTATTCATAACGTCCCTTAAATGGACCCTCGAGGCCCAATATGAGCATTAGAATCGAGTCAGGAATTAATCGGAAACTCTAAGAATTTTTCGTGAAATTTTAAAAATTTTCCAAGGTGCAGGGCTCACACTCCCGTGTGGTCTAAGGGACACGCCCGGGTGACCATAGGACACGCCTGTGCTATAGGCTGTGTTCGAAGATAGGTAGCTCTCTGACTTGCACCACACAGCCAGCCACGCGCTCATGTGCTAGGCCGTGTGGTTAATTAAATTCTTTCAAAACTAGGTGCAGGTTTCACACGGCCAAGACACACGCCTATGTTCCAAGCCATGTAGTGCACACGACTGAGACACACGCCAGTGTCTCTGCCCGTGTACTCAATTCTAAACATTTTGTTTCTCAAAATTTAGGTGCAGGGGACACACGGCCTAACCACACACCCATGTACCAGGCCGTGTGTCACACACGGTCTAGACACATGCCTGTATGTCTGCCCATGTGGACAAAATAAAGCCACTTCTAACTTCATTTCTCACCAAAAATTTTTAACAAGTCCGTACACTAGACTTACTTCCAAATACCAACCAATCCAAGCATTGAATTCAAGCAATTTATTAAATCTAATATGATATATTGTTACATGTATTCATGCTTTTAATCTTACCTTTTATAAGCATACTCATTTAACCTTTCTCAATCAATCAATAACAAACACTTATGTTATCTCCATAAAATAAACTTAATACATATATATACATATACCAAAACATAATCATCACTAGCCATTCCAATGGCTAGATTACAATAATCATTTACATTTACATGACAATATGGCCAATATAACCTATACATGTCATTATAACCATAATTGATTTGCCATATGTACCGAATTGGGCCGATGGATAGTGTAAGTGATCTCCGCCAAGCTTCCGATTTACTATAAAACAGAGAAATAAAACTAAGTAAACATTACATTCTTAGTAAGTTCGTATAACATGGTACTTACCATTCATTCTATTTTGAGGTAACTATGTGAGGCACTGTCATTCAATTTGACGTCAAGCCCTACACATATCCTCATTGCCTTTGTTAGTCACATATATTCCATAATAACATCAAAACATGTATGGGCTCAACAACAATCAAGTTTCCAGGCACATATGCTTTCCACAACATGTGTTCATTTAACATGTCTGAATCATATCTTTATATTACAAGTATAATTTCACAATAGTTCATCTCAAGTTCAGATTATTTCATATCAGGACTTTACTCATATTACTCAAAATATCAATGTCACAGGAGTAGTAATACACTCAAAGTATACAAGTCTATAATCAATGATGAACATATTCATCAAATGAATTCCATGTACAAATATCATCATCTCATGTTTTCATATATCAATTGTCATGTATCATCATTTTCATGTATTTCAGACAAATACGTGTAATAACCCATTTCTTATTCATATCTTCTCATGTCAGGATTTTTACCCATTAAATTTCTTCGGAATATCGATGGATACACAGGTAGTACACACAAAGTGTACAAATCAGTAAATCTGTCAATTCATATTCAATGGTACATATAAGGTACTATTTCAGAGAGTACACTCTCAGCGACACATATGTCCAGGCTAAATCATTTTTATGACATATGCTCTAAACAACTTGATCTGGATTGCCCGTCCAAGCTAAATCCAATCCATAACATATGCTCGAGAGGACTTATATCAGGATTACCCGTCTAGGCTAAATCTTTTTTATAATGAGGTAAATGGAATTACTCGTCCGAGCCAAATTCCGTCAGCAACAAATGCAGGACCTCATTCATTTCGGGAAATCACATATCCATCGAATTTTCCATTTATTCAAACGGGATTTGACATTTTCCAAGCATTATCAAGCATGTGATTATTTCATACATGTCTAATATTCACATAATTCAAATATACACATTCCACATTCATTTCAAATACATAAGTAACATTTTTATCATTTATCATTTATCGGGCCTTATTATTGATTGGGCTTCGTCAGGTATATTTCCAATGTCATATACATATAATATTTATACAATTCACAAGCACAACATTTAATTCAAGCATATAAATATACACAATTTAGTTACACGAACTTACCTTGACAAATGTTCGCGTACAAATCATCTACTAATCCGACATTTTCCTCTTTTCTTCATTCTAGCTCTGAATTTGGTCTATCCAGATCTATACGAGTAAATTTAACATCAATTTATCACATTTCATATACAAGTGGACTAAATTTAACAACCTTTTATTTTCTACCATAAATTTCAAATTTTTAACATATTCATCCATAACCTAATTTCCATACTTTGATAAATTTTCAAATTGATCTCCCAAATAGATAGATTAAGCTATCCCGATTTTAAAAATATCAAAATTACTAAAAACGAGACAAGAAAACTTACCCAATTTGGCCAAGAAACCTTGATTTCTCTTTCTAGGGTTTCCATGGAATATTTGGGGTTGAAGATGAAAAAACTAAGATGATAACTCTTTTATCATCTTTGAATTAATTAAATTATTTTAATTTCCAATTTAGTCCGTAAACTTTTTCTAATTTTCCATGGATGAGTCACCGAAAATATCTACATACTTTTCATTTATGGTCTAATTACCATATAAGAACCTTAAGTTTTGAATTCCATAGCTATTTTATCCGTATAGCTACTAGAATTCAACTTTTTCATTTTATGCGATTTGGTCCTTTTCGTAATTAAGCACATAATAGGTAAAATTTTCTTATCATAATTTTCACATGTCATTTCTATCATATTACAGACCATAAAATAAAATTAAAATAAAATCCATCTTCGATTCGGATTTGTGGTCCCAAAACCACTGTTCTAATTTCATTGAAATTAGGCTGTTACAGAGATTACAACAACCAAAATGACATATACATGCCAAAATCATCATCTAACATTCAACTAAATATCAACCATAAGTCCACCTATACATGCCATTATAACCTTGGCTAAAACATCAAAAAACTATCGATATAATCGCTGGATAGTGTGATATATCTCTGACGAGCTTCCAAACTGTTCGAGCTTCCGATAATCTGTAAAGTAAAGGAAAATAACTATGTAAGCAATGAATGCTTAGTAAGCTCGTATAAACTTTAAACATAATATTCCATTTCAATGATGAACTTTATAGGATAATTATAAACCTATACCAATGCCATAAGATTTATAAAACTACATAACCATCAACTCACAAATGAGTAAATCCTTCAACATCACGTATACTTTTCATTAATAACATAATAAGATTTTATGAGTTGTATTACATAATCATCAACCTTTTCTTAATACGATGAACCATTCCATTTACTTACTTTCCACTTCATTTACTTACTTTCCATTCCATTTACTTAGCATAAGCTTAAATAACATTATTAATTCACGAAGCAGTGTGTTGATTCATGACATAGGTAAATTCATCCATAGCATAAGTAAATTTCTCACATATAAGTAAGTCTTTTAACTCATCAATCCTTTTATATCATCATATCACATCTCAACTATGAACTTACCATTTCATTATCTTTTCTTACCCGTATCATTTGCATAATATAAGACATAAGCATAAACTTCAACCAATTACACAAGCTTGAAACAAGCCAAAATATCATCATCAATACACAAGTTAGTGCAGTTATACATAACTCTTTTGAGATCAACCACATGATAAGCCATTTCATAGGAAAATATATCTTTTGATTCACACAACCTTTTCATACACATAAGCATATTTCCATTTGGACACTTACCATTTCGATGTATATCATTAAGATTAAGCATGATATAATCCAACCATAAGCTTGGCACAAGCCTAAGAATCATCAACAACACATTTTAGTGCATTAACACATAATTCACTTGAATTAACATGAGGTAAGCTAGATGTATATGAACGTACTACTTCTGAATTCATCCTTTTCATGAACATAGTTTGTTTAAACACTTACCGTTTCTTTCCTTTTCATGCCCATTAAACCATTTAGAATAACATCGAGTACGAGGGAAAGCTCACACAAAGTGTGCTAAACATATAACCTTTCTTTTTCCTTTACATCGTTGCTCATACGAGCTGTGAAGTTGGTATGCTCACACAAGCTGACAGTCAGAATGTAAGTTACACGATGCTGTTCACACAAGCTGTTGAGTATCCGCAACAAATGTTGGACCTCAACCATCAGTAGGACATTCAAGACCAGCAGCCAAAACATGGAAAACCTAATTACATGTCATTTGTATCCTACGAATTCCTAAGGTTCAACCAGGACTCGACATCCGCCAATTAATCACTGCCTCATTACATTGGTATATTAATTGATTTACATTAAAACAACACAATAAGCATTCAATTTAAATAACATTATACCAAGTACAGTTTATACGAACTTACCTGGCTAAATTACATCAATGACTAAGTACAGGGGCTATTTGGTAATTTTCTCTTCTCCACGATTTTCCACTCGTTCTTGATCTAAATTAACAATTTCATTCAATTTATTAATTTAGACATTAAAACCAATTCATTTTATTCAATTTATTCATTTTTTATATTTTTACAAAATTACCCCCAATATTTTACGTTTATTATATTTAGTCCCTGAGCCTAAAACATGCAAATTAACCATTTTTTCTCAAATTTAAGCTTATCCAAATTTATTGGGACCTTACTACAACTCATATTTACTGTTATTACACATTAAATCCTTGTACTTTTACTATTTCAATAATTTAATCCCTAATCGTTAAATTCATCAAAATCACTTAACAAAATACTTATAAATAGCAACTAATACTTCAAATTCATCATTTGACATCTAAAATCACAAATATTCATCAATGGAAACCTTCAAAATCTTTAACAATTTCACAAATGAAGGCATAGGCTAGTTGGACCTAATTGCAACGATCTCAAAAACATAAAAATTATTAGAAACGAGGCCAAAATGAAATACCATGCTA
Organism: Gossypium bickii; assembly: GCA_025503065.1. NCBI lineage: Eukaryota > Viridiplantae > Streptophyta > Magnoliopsida > Malvales > Malvaceae > Gossypium > Gossypium bickii. The sequence continues at coordinate 22,781,000 of CP106714.1, read as the reverse complement.
GCATTTGAACTTTTTGAAACCTAAAAGCTTAAAAATGGCTTCTTCCCCCTTTTACAATTCAGTAATGAAGACTTTGAAAAGATGATAAAAGCTTTTGTTTTATTTAATTTATTTTAATTTATCAAATTACTATTTTAACCTTGATCATTAATTAAATAAAACACGTCCATATTTGTCCACTAACTCCTTAAATGGTTTATTTACCATTTAAGTCCATTTACCTTTATTCATTAAGTCATTTAATCACTCAAATCTAATAGTGATTGAATTTTACATCCTTTACGATTTAGTCCTTTTTAATTAATTAACTATCTAAACATTAAAATTTCTTAACGAAAGTTTAATACAACCTTAATAACACTATGTAAATATTTATAAAAATATTTACGACTCAGTTTATAAAAATGAGGTCCCGATACCTCATTTTCTAAAACCACTTGACTTTAAGACTATACCACTTGAACCGAATTTTTCTTCCATTTAACCAAAAATTAATAAATGAATTTTTATCATTTCAAAATATATTATTCATAAATATTAAATAATAATATTTACGAACTTACACGTCGGATTTGTAGCCCCAAAACCAATATTCCGGCACCACTGAAAAATGAGCTATTACATATTCCTCTGGGGCTATCTACTTTTGGGAATATCTTAGCTAAATGTTTCGAAGGGGAAAGATCCTACGGAACTATCCTATGGAGTACAAAGTCCGCAAGCAAAGGGTCGTATATCTATCAGCCAGGTGTCATATACGAGACCGCAAGTGAAGATATTAGAATTAGGTCTTCCTTAAGGAAGGGTCGATGCAAGGGTTAAGTAAAAAGATTGTGGTTACCAGGGTATCAAGGGGATTGTATATTGAGCACAGTGTATGATGAAGGGATCAGGGCAAGGACCTAACGTTGAGGCGGGGACAATGGTAAGTCCGCTAGTAGAAGTTGACAATCTAAACGATTAGCGTATATGGTTGTTCTTAAGAGTCAAGCGGGGAAAGGTAATACGGATGTCTGTGAGGATGCTATACCGGGTCAAATTCCCAAATATATTGTAATTTGGAATAGCACACATATGCCTAAACCAGGGATTTAATTTTCCAAATGATTAACCTAAAGTTTTAAGGCTTTGGTTACACTAGCAGATCAACGAGACTTCCTAAGATACTCAGGGGGATTTAAATTCTATGTTTTTATTTCATTCCTAGAAATATAGTACTTTTTGTTCATTGTTGTACAAAATCTCACTAAGTTCAACTGAACTTACGTTTGTACTGCCTTGGATGCAAGAACAAAATTTTCAGAGACGTTGTGAGGGGACCAAGCCAGACACCACTAGCGTAGCACGATGGGCACAATCACCGTATCAGGCGTATAAATGAGCACCCTTAGAGGCCACGCCTTGGGGATTAAGTTGGAGGTGTCTGTCAGGGGCGAAGCCAGAACAATTTTTAGGGGGGCCGGATGAAATTTTAATTTTTTATAGTTTATATCTTTATAATTTGTAAAGGATTAAATCAAATTTTTATAATTTTAGGGTGGCCAAAGTGCAATTTTACCTTTACTAATTTAAAATTTTTAAAAAAATTTAAGGGCCTAAATAGCAATTTTACATTTTAGGGGGGCCGGGACCCATGCCAGCCCCCCTGGCTTCACCCCTGGTGTCAGTAATAAGGTCTAAATTTAGAATTGTAAATAATGACTAGGTTTAACAAGGTGTCAACTTTGTAAGAATTTATTTTGAATTATACTTGAAATAAACAATTGAAATTTGACATTATCTAAGTAATCAAATAAATCAGTTTAGAAATTTTGTTAAAATATTCGAGTCGATGGTGACATTCAATAGCTGGACCCGACGATCGAGTTAGGTATAGGATGTTACACATATAGTGCTTTATGTGTGGAGTTGGGATAGAATCCCAAGTTTCTGAACAATATTTTACTAGGATTACAATGGCCAAAAACCAATATGTGATAAGGGTTAATGATAAAATGGAAAATAATAAAAAAGGTACATGATCTATTTTGCTAATAAGATATTGATATGATAATAAATTCCAAATATGTTTGGCTTAAATGAATTTGCCTTTATTGATATTAATAAAATTAATAATCATACACGCCATAGTAAAAGAAGTTGAAATGAAATATGTGATGTGAAAAGAATACGTATGAATTATTATATATACATGTAAGAAGTTAGGAAGTTAAGGCATAAAGGACTAACCAATATTTGAATACGCCAAAAAGGTTTTCAACATGAAATTCATAAGGTGATAGGTTAACAAGTCAAGAAAATGTAAGTTGAACCATATATGTCGATTAACTTAAATGAATTCGTTAATAGTACTAAATCTGGCTAGAATGAATTGGCAAAGACATGTTTAAGAAGGGATTAACGTTAATTAAGTACAGGATGAGTGGGTTTATCCATGGATACTTTCTAAGCTCATTGAGCTCACGCGTTAGTGGCTTAAAATGTGTAGGTTATGGACACGGGAGCATTGCATCACCAAATGGTCTAAATTTTGTAAGTTATATTTGAAATTGTTATTTATAATTTGACATGTACATAGAGACTTGGACTATTATAAGAGTTTGTAAGCATTGAATTTGTGAAATCAAGTGTGGTTATGATAATCTTTGAATTATAAATTTACTTAAACATGTGTATGATTTGAAATTATGTTTAAATATGGTTTAAAATGGTTTTATTGATTTGATGTCATTGGGTATGATTTGATGTTGTTTAAGGACTTTTTAGTGTGTTTTTGAAATGTTTGGATATTACAGATATCATATGTTGGTGTTTTGGGTTAGTTTTAGAGTGTTTTTAAATTTTTTATTTGGTCCCCTGCCTCTGGATCTCGAGACATGAGTTATTTCTCGAGATATATTAGTCAGAATACTCAAATACTACTTCAAGGGTTCAGTTTCTTGAGACATTGACCCAATGTGTCAAGACATAAGAGACAAAATACTCAAATGTTGTTCCTGAGGCCCAGTGTCTCCAAACATTTTAAGAATGTCTCGAGACATTCTACCCTACTCTATAAAGTAAGTTTTTTAAGTTCTGGAATGATTTCAAATGATGGTTAAACGTTCTCATTTCGTAATGGGACTTTGGCAAGGGTCTAAAATCTAAGACCTCAAAAATGTTTGGATGAATTTTGTGAAATTAAAGATTGATTTTAAATTTGGATTTAACATTTTCATACTCGAAACAATTTGAAAACTTATGTTTTGAACCATTTAAGTGTTTCAAAGTTTGTTTTAAATGTTTCAAGCTTTTTAAATGTTTAGAATCATTTTAAAGAATTTTTATAAAATTATATAAATGGTGTTTTATAAAAAATATATATACAAGCTAAGAAAGTGTTCCAGTAGTATTTCTTATCTGTACCAGCCGTCAAGACAAGACGGATATAAGATGTTACAATACTAATTCTCTAAACTAGGACTTTAAAAACTATCCATTCACCATGCTATCCTCCATAAGTTTGTAAACCCTATTCGAGAACTAAATTGCCAAGATTCCATCAATGGTTGACTTTGTGGTATCACACTCAAGGAATTCAATTTCGTCTTCATGAAGATCATTTTCCAGGTTACTTGAGTTAGATTCCATACCATTACCCTTGTTGAGAAGCATATCACGAAAGGCGACATGAACAAAAACCCTATCAGCCCTATCATCCGCAGGTGTAGCCTCATGTATCGTGGACATTGCAAAACCCTTCCTCCAAGTTTTAATTTTAAGCTTTGGTGCTTGAAATTCAATTCAAGCTTTATTCCATAAAAATGTGTTGTTTTAAGGTTACGATTGGAACTGTGGGATTGTATCCATGTAGGTCTTTTAAGGATTGACATCCGTAGGTGCGTCTAAACAAATTAATTCGGATTTAAAATCTCGCACACTAATGAGTGCACCTTGCAACGCATATACCAATTAATTATTTCGCCACTCAACTTGTCATGTTGGGAACATAGTTGACAATTGTATATATATATATATATATATATATATTGGTGCCTACTAATCAATCGGTGTTCACTTTGCATAATGCAACATTTAATGTTGTTTGGATTTATTGAAGCACACTTATAAATGATTGGTCCCATCATGATAATCAACCAACTACCTTTCTTTTGATTTGTTTATAGTAAAGGTTAGTTTGGGACTATTTTTGAACAGATTGATTTTAAAAACTATTTTTTGAAATTATTGTAAAAAAGTGTGATTTGTTAATTTTAGTGTTTAGCATTGTTATAAAAAAGTACATAATGTTGAAATTTTTAAAAAATAAATAAATTTATATAATATTAAATAATTTAATATAATTAGAATAAAATATATATTTAAAATATATTTTAATAATTAATAAATTATTTGTAAATTTAATGATACATGAAATATTTTAAAATTTTAAAAATAATAATTAAAAATTTAATATAATAATACTGAATATTTAAATAATTTAATATACTGATACATAAAGTATAAATTAAAACAAAATTTTAAATACATTTTCAATAGTTAATACAAATAAGGATATTTTGAACACCTAAATCCTTTTCAACCCCAAAAGGTTAAGTGTTTGAACAACAATGCCAAATGAGGTTTTATTTAGGATACCGACAACTTAAAGTCGGGTGAAAGTAAGTAAAAAAAGCTTAGTTGACATATGAAAAGTGAAGATAAGCAAGATCAACTTTGTGTCCTTGATCTTCATAATTTTTATTTTACATTTTTACATTTTTACATTTTCTTATTTTTGAATTTTTGAATTTTAAAGGAATTTAAAATTTTTCATGACTTTTTTAGATTTTTTATTAAAAATATGAAAAATTATTAGTTATTAGAAATTTTATGTATTTTTAAAGAGTAATGATTAAATTGATAAAAATTATAAATGATGACGACTATAATTTTTTTGTGTTTTTTTATAATTACTACATCAGAAACTAATAAGAAAATTGGACGAAAAAGAATGAAAGGATGGATATTTTTAAACACATAAAAAAATCAAATGTTTTGAAATTAAAATAGGGAGTAAATTTTAGAAATTGAAGGAGTAAAAAGATGCCCGACAATTTAAACCTTTTAAATCCTCCTTTGAATGTTAAGCTACCATACACAATACAGCCTCTCCTCATTCTTAATCGTCGTATTGCAATACAGATCTGTATTAAACATGAATAAAATAAACTAATTGTCCCCCACCACTATCTCTCCGACCTTAGCTCAGATGGTAGAGCGGAGGACTGTAGTTCGAATCCGGTAGGTCGGATGTTTTGCTTTTTCGATGGGCACGATAATTTTTCCCTTTCCCTTCCATTTCCTCATAGATTGAAGAAGAATACATTGGGCATAAAATTCGTCATTATAAAATTAATTTGGAGAATGGAAGGGTTACATAAGTAAAGTAATGAGTAATTAAATATCAGAAAATTAATTATTTCTTAAATTATTGGATTTGAAATGCCTTATTTATTACTGAAGAAAAAATACCTAATTTAATTTTCTCAAAAATTCTATTTTCACTTTTATAGTATTTATCATATTTTTGTTTCAATTTAATTTCACTTACAAATGCTTTGCTAAAGTTGAGGATGTACCCAAAATAATAATAATCCTATAACCCCTGAACTAATGAAATTTCATTTTTGATTTCCCTCTCCTTTTGTTTCGAACGGTTGAAGAAGAAAGAATGGATACTGGCTTTTTTATTTCTTATGTTTTATGTTTCTTTTAATTAAATAAATGTATGCTTTTTTAATATTGTTAAACTCATTCCTCACCAAACCCTCCACTATACTTACCTAAGGCCTTAATTGCCATTTTAAGCCCCAATTATTTATTATTTCCTCTTCTACAAATAACAATCTATAATAATAAACTTTTACTACTCTTACAATTTACTTATACTTTATTCCTAACCGATCAATAAAATTACCTGGCCAAAAATCACTATAACACTTTAATATACTCGTAAATATTAATAAATAATATTTATTGACTTGATCATCGGAATACGGGATTTCAAAACTGCCGTTTTCGGTTCCACTAAAAATTAGGCTGTTACAGAATTGACAATTGTTGTTTTAGCTTTGAAAATTTGGCGACATTACTTATACGGTGAAAATGTCACATATTTACTGATCACAAAAGTTTAAAATATCTAATGACTCAGAAAGAATTGAACTTGAGACAGCGCATATGGCTTAAACTGTTGAAAAATTACAATGTAGTCATTGATTACCACCCTGATAAAGCTAAGGTGGTAGTTGATGCTTTAAGATGGAAATCTATGTTTGCATTGAGAGCTATGATGTCAGTTGACTATGAGGCGTGATGGTTCTATTCTAGTTGAGCTAAGGGCTAAACCGTTGAGTTGCAAAAAAATGATTCAGAGTTACAAACAAAACGAGTACTAGTTGAAAATGCACAGACAATCGAGTTCAATATTAGTGATGATGGCCACAATCGGTTGTGTGTACCAAATGATTTTGAGCTAAAATGGGACATATTACACGAGGCACGTAGCAATACTTATTCTATACATCCAAGCAACAACAAAATGTATAATGATCTGAAACAGACTTACTGGTGGCCAGCAATGAAACATGAGATCTCGGAGTTCATATCGAAGTGTTTGGTATGTCAGCAGGTGAAAGTAGAACATTAGGTCCCATCAGGTTTGCTACAACCTGTTATGATTCTAAAATGGAAATGAGAATGAATTACGATGGACTTTGTATCGGGTTTTCCTTTAACATGGAAAAAGAAGGATTTGATCTAGGTAAATTTTTACAGATTAATGAATCAACACATTTTATTTCGGTCAGAATCGATGATTCACTTGAGAAGCTAACTGAGTTGCATGCTACTGAAATTGTTAGATTGCACGGTGTGCCGTTATCCATTATTCCTGATCGCGATTTGAGATCTACCTCTAGGTTTTAAGATAAGTTACACAATGCCAAGGGTATTAAACTGAATTTCAGTACCACTTTTTATTCGTAGACAGACAATCAGTCGAAATGAGTGATTCAAATACTCGAGGACATGTTACGTTGTTGTATTATTGTATTAGAAGGTATTTGGGAAAATTTCTACCTTTGGCTCAGTTTGCTTATAATAACAACTATCAGTTAAGTATTAAAATGACACCATATGAGGCCTTATACGGACGCAGATGTCAAACTCCATTGTACTGGTTTGAAATGAGTGAAAGCAAACTAGTAGGGAATGATATGATTTGTGAGACTGAAGAAAAATTCAAAATCATACGAGACTGTTGGAAAGCCATGTCATGTCATCAGAAATCATATGCTGATCTAAAAAAAAAGATATCGAGTTTCAAATTGTTGATAGAGTATTTATGAAAGTCTCGCCCTGGAAAAAGATCTTGCTATTAGGTAAGAAAGCAAAGCTTAGTCCAAGATATAGGACCATATGAGATCCTCGAGAGAATTGACCCTGTAGCTTATAGATTAGCGTTACCACCAAAACTAGAAAACATTCGTAATGTGTTCCATGTATCGATGTTACGACATTGTCATTATGGATCCCTCTCACGTGATTTGTACAAATGAAATAGAGTTGCAACACGATTTTTCGTACAATGAAGAGCTAATGTGTTCCATGTATCAATGTTACGTCGTTATCTTTCTGATCCCTCTCACGCGATTTGTACAAATGAAATAAAGTTACAACCTGATTTTTCGTATAGTGAAGAGCCCATTTTAGTGGTTCTAGAAATGGTGATTTTGAAACCTTATTTTTCGATGATCAAGTTTGCACAAATATTATTTACGAGTCTATTATAGTATTATATTTAATTTCGTCTCGGTAATTTCATTGAAAAGTTATTAATTAAAGTAAAATGACTAAATTGTAAAAATCGTAAATTAATAGCTATTGAATTTTTATTTGTTAAAAAGCTTAAATAGTGGTTGTTTAGGGATTTATGTGGCAATTTAACCATATTTAAATATGGTGGACGGTTAGTGCTTATTTTCTAATAAAAATATATGTTAGACATAAGTTAAATATTAAGTAAAATTATATTAAAACATAAAAATCAAAGTGTCCATCTTCATTTTTCTCTTCACCTTTTAATCAAAACAAAAAGAAGGAAGCCATTTTTCTATTGAAGCTATCGACCATTGCATGGTATGGTATTTAAAGTCCATTTTTCATAAATTTTATATTTTTAATATCATTGTAACTCGATTTAGCTATCTCATGGATTAAATTGTGAAATTGTAAAGTTTTGAAATGTTACCATATATTATTTTTGAAGCTTTTGGTGTTAAATGGTTAGCTTTTAAGCTTAGATTTGTAAAGGACTAAATTGTAAAGTGAAAGTTGTTAGTTTTGAACATAGGGACTTGATAACATGATTATTTCGCATGGTTTCTTATGTTTAATTCGATTTATTTCTGAATCAATCCCTGCTAAATTAGTATTTTTATGATTTAAATTTTGTCAGGGATGCAATTGATCAAAAGCAAGCTGAAAAGGGCCAAATTGAAAGAAAATCATTGAAATGGAGCCAAATCAAAAAGATGGAGGAAGCCAAGGACACATCAAATAATTTGACTTTGTAAAAAGCCAAAAATAGAAAATCCTATTTTAGTTTATTTTAGTTTTATTTATTTTTATTTTTAATTATTTAAGATTTTATATTAAATTAATTTAGCCTATTTTTAGCAAACCCCATGTATATAAATAGGGGCTTTTTGTTATTAGAAAATCATCAATCAAATATTTCTTTTCCTATTTCTATTTGGAATTGAACTGCTCTTTTTCTTTTTCTTTTTCTACTTCAATTTGGAGTGGAATTGCTCTTTTTTCTTTTTCAAGTTGGCGTCAAGTATTCTGTAGCTTTGTTTCCAATTTTTGTTTCTTTTCCAAAATTGGTTCAATTGCCTTCCAAGTCCCTTTTCCTTTCCCAAATTCCATCATCCTTTACAAAAGCCAAATCATATTCCACAACCTTCAAGCATGATTAAAATCATGCCACACTAAACCCCTTTCAGCTTTAAGCCTGTGTTAACCCCATCAAAGACCCGTGAGTTACGAACCCGAGCTATTTAACCCCTACTTTCCAGTATTTATTATTTCTCCGAATTAAGAGTATGACTTTGTCAACTTACAAAGTCGAATCAACACTAAGTCAAAAAAGGACAAAGTTTGAGTTAGTGTGGTTAGACGTACAGTTGGGATTCCGAAAGGATTGATTGTCTAATCGATTTTCCGTGAACACATTGGCGTGCCAAGTGGGGATTGCTGTTTGGTTTCGTCAAGGGAAGTAGTAACCGAATTTAAATGTCCCACGCGCTTGAGGGCATTGGTTGGAGCTAGGCTCTTCTAGACCACAAAGCTGCCGAAGTTCTAAATCACGAACGTTTCGTAGGTTGTTCGATCGGTAAGGGTTAGTTATAGGATGTTCCATAACTAATTTACACAAGGAAGAGTTGCTGTCCGAGGCGTCCTTGGTAGGTATAACTAGCTTATTGGAAAAGAGGAGTTCAACTAATTCCGAGGATCGGTTCAAAGACGGAAAAACCCGTGCTTAAGGCTGAGCTAAACTTAATTGATTTTCCTTCAGATTACTTCATTGTTTTTATTATTTCATCTTTTACTTTTTACGTTTTTTTCTGTGTTTATTTCAGGTTTCATATTTTACACCCCCTACTTCGTGGGCACGACAACTGCCCAGACATAAATCTGGTCAAGAGAAAAATAATTTTCAGTAAACATAGTCTCTATGGGATCGACCCTACTCCCTATACTGCTTAAATTTGCAAATTAGGTGTAGGTTTATATTGATGGAATCGACAGCCATCAGTTTCTTACAATTGTTTAAATCATCTTCATGACCAGATCTTCATCAAGAGATCTCGAATACGACCCAGAGATCGAGAAATCGGTGTGAGCGCGACGAAAAGAGACGGAAGCTCTTAAACGCGCAAGTAAAGTAAGAGTTGAGCTAGGACAAGGGATCCTAGAATTCGACGTTGAAAAGTTGAGCGAAGTAATTCGTGCAGAGTCAATTCGATGTGGGAAACAAGTCGAAGTGGTTGAACTTGAGACCGAACCACTTTTTGAAATAAAAGAAGCGAAAGGCAACCTCAGCGAACCAGAAAGGATGGCAAACCGAACCATTCGTCAACTATCCACTGTTCCCAATATGCAAACACCGTTATGCATCAACTATCCAACCGCAGAAACCCCTTTTGAGTTGAAATCAGGATTGATTCACCTTTTGCCCACTTTTTGAGGCTTGAAGAATGAAAATCCACACACTCATTGAGATAATTCCACATGGTCTGCTCAAGCGTAAAGCCTCAGGGAGTAATTGAAGATGAAATCAAACTTCGGATTTTTCCCTTTTCTTTAGTTGATACAGCAAGAGAATGATTATTTTACTTACCCCCAGGTTCTATCACAACGTGGGATGACTTATCCCGTGTATTTCTTGACAGATTCTTTCCAGCATCATGAGCAGCTAAACTTAGGAGGACATAGTGGGAATTCGCCAAATGTAGAGTGAATCACTCTACAACTATTGGGAGCAATACAAAAAATTGTGTGCAAGTTATCCTCAACACGGGTTGACCGAACAATCACTTCTTCAATATTTCTACGAGGGTTTGCTCCCTATGGAAATGAAAATGATTGATGCTGCTAGTGGAGGAGCGCTTGTCAATATGACTCCTCAAAGGGTAAGAGAACTGATATCCACCATGGCGAAGAATTCTCAACAAAGATGTCGATCCAAATCAAACCCAAGAAGCGGGTTAATGGGGTAAACGTTTCATCTTTAGAAGATAAATTGGATAAGCTTACGAATGTTGTTCAATCTTTGCTTACAGAAAAGAAGATTTTGACCCAATTGTGTGGCATTTGTACTGCGTCTGAACATCCGACGGATTCGTGCCCAATCCTTAACGACAATTCAACGACACATGTTGATGCTGTCGGAGGTTTTCCGGGACCTCCGCAAAGACGCTATGATCCTTTCTCCAACACCTACAATCCCGGGTGGAAGGATCATCCCAACTTGAGTTACGGAGCTAATCCCCAATATAATCCATCGTACCAACCGAGACCTCTGCAACCACCACAACAGCAACCCAAGCTTAGCACATCTCTAGAAGCTATTGTGGAAAGACTTGCCGCCAATGCTGCAAAATATCAACGGAGGATAGATGCATCAATACAAGAGTTAACTAATCAAGTTAGTAAACTCTCGATGGCAGTTAATGATTTGGAGTCTCAAGGTAAATTACCTTCCCAGATAGAGCCGAATCCTCGATAAAATGCAAGTGTAATAACTTTTCGTAGTGGAAAGGTTCTGGAAAAAGCTCCAGCCAAAAGTCATGGGCAAGACAAGGAACAGGAAAAGCAGACCTCTGATCCAACAGCCAAACCGAAATTAGAAATTTGAAAACCAGTTGTGATGCCACCTCATTTTCCAGGGAGGCTTGCAAGGGATAAGAAAGAGGAGGAAAAAGAAATCCTTCAGACATTCAGGAAGGTAGAGGTAAATATCCCTTTACTCGACGCTATCAATCAAATCCCTTATTATGCGAAATTCCTCAAGGAATTGTGTACTAGCGAGAGGAGGTTAATAAGTAACGAAAGAGTAAATGTAGGAGAAAATGTCTCCGCAGTATTGCAAAAGAAAGTTCCGCCCAAATACGAGGACCAAGGTATGTTTTCTATTTCCTGTGATATAGGTAATGTAGGCATTAAGAAAGCCATGTGTGATTTAGGGGCTTCCATTGATGTTAAAAGAGACAGGAGCAATAATCTATTTGGCGGACAGGTCAATCGTCTATCCCGAAGGGTTGCTTGAAGATGTCCTTATTAAAGTTAACGAATTAGTTTTCCCTGCAAATTTCTACATTATTAATATGGAAGATGATAATTCAACTAATTCATCTGACATTTTGCTTGGAAGGCCGTTCCTAAGTACTGCAAACGCAAAAATTGATGTTCGAAGTGGGACGCTGACCATGGAGTTTGATGGCGAAATCGTGAAATTCAATGTCTACGAGGCTATGGGTCATCCTAACTCACTATTAAATATTTCTAGTATTAATATTATAGATTGTTTAACTCAATCTTATTCTGAATATCATGACTTTGATGAGTTGGAAATTGTCCTTTACAGAAGCAGTGACATAGATGTTTTACATCATCTCGAGGAATTAGAAATCATAGAAGATCCGTTGCGAGAAATTGTCAATCACTTGGAAACGCAACCTTCGTTGACGAACCAAGGTAACCAATCTGAACTATTACCTTCCCAAACTAAAATGTTGCCTTCAGTTTTGCAACCACCAACCTTGGAGCTTAAAGCATTACCAGACCACCTTAAGTACTTCTTTTTGGGAGAGAAAGACACATTACTGGTGATAGTATCAAAGAAACTAACTAAAGACGAGGAGAAAAGTCTAGTTTGAGTTATAAGGAAGCTATTGGTTGGACGATAGCCGACATACAAGGGCTAAGTCTATCCACTTGTATGCACAAAATTTTCATCGAAGATAACACGAAACCAAAGAGAGATGCTCAAAGGCGCCTTAATCCACCCATGATGGAGGTAGTAAAAAAGGAGATCTAGGAACTGTTAGATGCTGGAATGATATACCTGATTTCCGACAGTGATTGGGTTAGCTCGATTCATGTTGTGCCCAAGAAAACTGGCATAACAGTGGTGAAAAACTCATTAGGAGAGCTGGTCCCTACACGAGTCCAGAATGGATGGAGGGTTTGCATCGATTACAGGAAGTTGAATGCAGATACCCGGAAAGACCATTTTCCACTCCCCCATCAATCAAATGCTCGAGCAATTAGCCGATAAGACCCATTACTGTTGTCTCGATGGGTACTCAGGATTTTTTCCAAATTCCAGTGACTTTGGAGGATCAAGACAAAATGACTTTCACGTGCCTCTTCGAAACGTTTGTGTATAGACGAATGTCGTTTGGACTTTGCAATGCTCCGGCCACTTTCCAAAGATGCATGGTGAGCTTATTCTCCGATTATGTTGAGAAAATCATCGAAGTCTTTATGGATGACTCCACTGTATACGGTAACTCCTTTAACGAATGTCTCAATAATCTTGCTAAGATATTACGAAGATGCTTAGAATTTAATCTTGTTTTAAATTATGAGAAATGCCATTTCATGGTTGACAAAGGATTAATTTTAGGTCATATAGTTTCTTCGGAAGGAATTATGGTCGATAAGGCAAAAATGGATATTATTAACTCGTTATCTTACCCCTCATCAATGAGGGAAGTTCATTCGTTTCTTGGCCATGTAGGATTTTACAGGCGATTCATGAAAGATTTCTCGAAAATCACGTGACCGCTTTATAGTCTGCTACAAAAGGATAAAGAGTTTGAACTCGACCAGACTTGCAAAGATGCGTTTGACGTACTGAAGCAGAAATTGGTCTCCGCTTCTATAGTGCAGCCGCCAACTGGAACTGCCCGTTCGAAATCATGTGTGATGCAAGCGACCAAAGTGTAGGAACTGTTCTTGGCCAAAGAATAGGGAAATAGCCTCATTTTATCTAGTATGCTTCGAAGACTTTGGATGCTGCCCAAAGCAATTACACCACCACTGATAAAGAATTATTAGCTGTTGTGTTTACTTTAGACAAAATTAGATCTTACTTATTGGGAAATAAGGTGATTATCTTTTCTGATCATGGAGCTTTGAAATACTTAATAGGGAAGGAGGCAAAACCCTGACTGATCAGGTGGATTCTGCTCCTACAAGAGTTCGATTTTGAAATTCGGGATAAGAAGGTATGCGAAAACCTTGTAGCTGACCATATGAGTGGATTGTCGATTCCAGTAGACGACACACCATTGAAGGACAACTTCCCAGATGAAAACCTGTTTTCAGCAAATGCGGTTCATCCTTGGTATGCGACATAGTAAATTACCTCGTTACAGGTACTGTTCCTTCAAAATTACCAAGGTCTAAAAAAGATAAGATAAAAAAGGATGCGCGGTATTACATTTGCGACGATCCTTACCTTTGGAAGTATTGCTCCGATCAGGTAATTCGATGGTGTGTAGCAGAAACAGAGGTACAGTCTATCTTAACTTTTTGTCATTCTTATGCATGTAGAGGGCACTTTGGGCCTAAACGTACCGCACATAAAATTCTCGAATGTGGACTATTTTGGCCAAACATATTTCGTGAAGCCTTTTTATTCTACAAAACCTATGAAAAATGCCAAAGAGTTGGCAATCTTAATCGTTGAAATGAGATGCCCCTCACCCCTATTCATATTTGTGAAATTTTCGATGTGTGGGGCATCGATTTTATGGGTCCCTTTGTTTTTTCTTTCGGTAATTTTTATATACTCTTAGCTGTTGATTATGTCTCTAAGTAGATAGAGGCGAAGGCTACTCGCAACGATAATGCTAAGACCGTAGTTGACTTCCTTAAAAGTTCTATTTTTTCCAGGTATGGCACTCCACGAGCATTAATCAGTGACAGAGGAACTCATTTTTCCAATAAGCTCGTAAGTGCACTTATGGAGAAATATGGAGTGACTCAACGAATTGCCACTGCTTACTATCTACAAACAAACGGGCAAGCCAAAGTGTCGAATCGAGAGATCAAGTCTATTCTAGAAAAGACGATTAAACCTAACAGGAAGGAATGGAGTGTGAGACTAAATAACGCACTTTGGGCTTATAGGACAGCTTACAAGGGACTAATAGGCATGTCAACTTACCGACTGGTTTTTGGTAAACCATGCCATCTTTCGATCGAGTTAGAACACAAGGCGTTTTGGGCAGTTAAGCAGTGCAATATGGAAATGGAGTCTGCAAGAAAATCTCAGAAATTGGACATCCAAGAATTTGAGGAAATTAGAAACGATGCATATGAAAATGCTCGAGTTTATAAAGAAAAGGCGAATGCGTTTCATGACAAGTTCATCACTAGGAAGCAGTTTTCAATAGGACAAAAAGTCCTCCTATACGACTCCACCTTAAAAATTTTTACTGGTAAGCTTCGATCTAAATGGATAGGACCATTTACTATTACTTATTTATTTTCGAATGGTGCAGTGGAAATTCAAAGAGAAGAAATACGAAAGCACTTTAAGGTGAATGGTCAACGATTAAAACCCTTTTTCGAGAATTTTCAAATGCACACAGTTGAGGAGATTGTTCTCGATGAGCCCAGAATTTGAATAATAGGTCGTCGAGCTAACGACGTTAAACAAAAGCGCTTTTTGGGAGGCAACCCATATTTTATTTTTCATCTATTTAATTTTAAGTTTTAGTGAATCTAGGGCGTAAATAAATAAATTTTTACTTAGTTCAATTAATTTGATGTTTTCAGGAAAATAATGGAGAGCATAAATTTTTCCCAAGAGTCGGATAACAGTGGTGGCGCGGGCACGACATGCTAATTTGGTGACAAATGTTTACCTTAAAAAAAAAAAAAACCAACCTTTATAAAACATCAAAACCCAACACCTACCAACCCAATTAACGCACCCACAAACCCAAAACCAAAACCCAAAACCCAATACCCATCCATTTAACCCACCAACACCCACCCAAATACCAACCCAACAAAAATAACCTAAAAATTTAAACCATTTTTACCTATCCACCCATTCAACCCATCTAAACTCACCCAATAAAAAATAAACCATACCCAAACACAAACCCAATAAACCCAACACCCTCTCAACCACTTAAACCACGGCCACAAACGACACCCCCACCGTTAACCCTTCAAAAAAATCGCCCAAAATTGCGCCGTTGCATTTCGTCGCCGTCACCATCTTTGCCGCAACAGAGCCGAATCTTCATGATATTATCACGGAAGCAATGGTCCAAACTCGGAACCAAACAACCAACAATGTTTTGGTTTCACTTAACCGAAATCGGCACCATTTTTCAGCGCCTCCCGTTGTTGATTTAGCCGACAACGACTCTCTTCCACCTCCTCCATGACAAATCGCCGGCCCATCGAGAGCCCGCTGTCAACGAAGTCTGACCCCGGTCGAAACAGACACTTCGGGTAGTCCAGAAGAGGTTGGGACTTTTAACGACCATGTCGAAGCTACACCAATCGTCGATGAACGAGTCTCTTAACGTCAAACTCGTAGTCGTCGACAATCAACACGTGAACCATCGACACCCCTGAACAGCAGTACTGATATTGCTAAAGGAGAAAACCTCCCTAACTCGCCTAACGAGCGTGTTCAACCACCCCGAGACAGTCAACGCAACAGACGTAGTCGTGCCAATACAATTCCTACCGAAAGTTGTCTACGAGGATTTCTAAACTTTTCGACATTGGAGCATCAAACACGATACGATGCCATCTGACAACGCTCGCTCCCGGTCTATAAGCAAATCGATTTCCCCACTCTTGGACTTTTAGATATTCATGATGCTGTGCTTCAATATTTTGATGCTATTGGTTGGAATTTATTTGCTAATATTACTTGTAATGCATATTATGAATTAGTATATGAATTCTATACCATATTTAGCTTCGATATAAATGTATTGCGAACTATTGAAACACAATATTGTATGCTTTCGTTTGCTTGGAAGGGACTTTTGGATGTCAAATTCAGAATTTAACATTGCCATGGGTTTCATCGACCCTGATGATATTCAATCCGATTCCTATCATTTTGCTCTATTAGATGTTTAGAGCAACTTTAATGCTCAACATGTTTGTCGTATTTTAACTAATTCTAATCATCTTTATAATCTAAAAACCACAAAAGACTTATTAGTGCATGAACCTGCTTTGAGATATATACATCGATTTTTAGCATTTAGTTTTTCAGGTAGAAATGACTCATCATCTGCTCTGACTAAGACTGAACTGTTCTTTTTGTGGTGCATGCATTCGGGTTTTAAAGTTAATTTGGGGTATTGGTTTGCACGAAATTTTCATGTCGTTTTGCATTACAATCGTCCACTAATACTTGGGTCATATATTTCAAATTTAACCTCTCAACTTTTTCAGTCAAAAATTGATTTCTCAACCTTCACATGTGCATATCGTATGGACAGCTTAGATAAATATTGTCTGGATTCTATGGGATT
Source organism: Gossypium bickii (assembly GCA_025503065.1). Taxonomy (NCBI): domain Eukaryota; kingdom Viridiplantae; phylum Streptophyta; class Magnoliopsida; order Malvales; family Malvaceae; genus Gossypium; species Gossypium bickii. Next base: position 22,763,865 of record CP106714.1, on the reverse strand, counting down.
GCTTGCCGGTACCCCTACTTTGTGTTACTTTGTTCCTCCAGGTACACGGGCTACTTGCGAAAATATGGTTTTTCGCCAACATCCACATGTCAATACTAGAGAGCAAGAGGAACAACCTCTATCTGTGGAGGCACGTTTAGGCCAAATCAAGGTGAGACTTGGAACAATGGAAAATCAAGTCTCCACAATCCTTGATATCCTGCAAAGTCACTACCCCTAACACCGACAAAATCATTGAAGACGCATGGGGAGTACTCTGAACCTTTCATTTTATTTATTATTTGAGCTGTTGTTTTTCTTTTCTATAATATGACACATGCTTGAGGACAAGCATAGAATAAGTAGGAGGGATGAATATAGTAAGTATGCATGGATGGTTGATTGATTTTTTGCTGCATGTTTCTCTTTTTCATATGTTCAATCTTGCATTGAATTCATTCAATAGTTTATTTGAGATTGAGCCTTTAATCTCATACTTAGTCAACTTGGACAATTGGGCAAAATTTTTTTTGAATTTAAATGCTCAAGTATATAGATTAGTCGACACTTGTGTTTTATGGTTGATATATGTAGCTAGATTTTCGTGAATTGATTGTTTGAAAATAAATATTTGCTTGTGCATGAATAAATGAAAAAATATGAAAAAATATATATAAATAAATAAATAAAGGCTCAAGTTATGAGTAAAAGTTTCGAAAACATGACCGGATTGAATAACCGGGGTGAGGTGCTTGGGTTGTCATCTCATCTCGCGAAAAAAGGTTCGAGTTACAAGTCGATAACTTAATAACATTCTGCTAACAGAGCCCAATAATAAAGACTATTTGAACTGAGTAACCGGGATAGGGTGCTTGGGTTGTCATCCTAGTTCGCGTAAAAAGGTTTGACCATGTCTAATTTATTTTTCTAAAAGTATAGTTAATTAATAATGCCTTGCAATTTATTGGATTCAAACTCAATTTAATTATCTAGTTCGCATATTTCAAATTTTATGACACTTGTTGATTAAACTATATGTTCTGAGCATTTATTTAATTATTTTTTCCTATGTTGTTTACATTGAGTATGGATCCAGAAAAGAGGCTCGATTTCTAATAAATTGTAGAATCAATTCTAATGTTTGAAAGAACAACATGCTTGAGGGCAAGCATGAGCTAAGTAGGAGGCATTTGATAACATGATTATTTTGCATGGTTTCTTGTGTTTAATTCAGTTTATTTCTAAATCAATCCGTGCTAAATTGGTATTTTTATGATTTAAATTTTGTCAGGGATGTAATTAATCAAAAGCAAGCTGAAAAGGGCCAAATTGAAAGAAAATCATTGAAATGGGGCCAAATCAAAAAGATGGAGGAAGCCAAGGACACATCAAATAATTTGACTTTGTAAAAAGCCAAAAATAGAAAATCCTATTTTAGTTTATTTTAGTTTTATTTATTTTTATTTTTAATTATTTAAGATTTTATATTAAATTAATTTAGCCTATTTTAAGTAAACCCCATGTATATAAATAGGGGCTTTTTGTTATTAGAAAATCATCAATCAAATATTTCTTTTCCTATTTCTATTTGGAATTGAATTACTCTTTTTCTTTTTCTTTTCCTACTTCAATTTGGAGTGGAATTGCTCTTTTTCTTTTTCAAGTTGGCGTCAAGTATTCTGTAGCTTTGTTTCCAATTTTTGTTTCCTTTCCAAAATTGGTTCAATTGCCTTCCAAGTCCCCTTTCCTTTCCAAAATTCCATCATCCTTTACAAAAGCCAAATCATATTCCACAACCTTCAAGCATAATTAGAATCATGCCATACTAAAACCCTTTCAGCTTTAAGCCGGTGTTAACCCCGTCAAAAACCCGTGAGTTACGAACCCGAGCTATTTAACCCCTACTTTCCAGTGTTTATTATTTCTCCGGGTTAAGAGTATGACTTCGTCAACTCACAAAGTCGAATCAATACTAAGTCAAAAAAGACATAGTTTGAGTTAGTGTGGTTAGACGTACAATTGGGATTTCGAAAGGATCGATTGTCTAATCGGTTTTCCGTGAACACATTGGCGTGCCAAGTGGAGATTGCTGTTTGTTTCCGTCAAGGGAAGTAGTAACCGGATTTAAATATCCCACGCGCTTGAGGGCATTGGTTCGAGCTAGGCTCTTCTAGAACGCAAAGCTGCCGAAGTTCTAAATTACGAACGTTTCGTAGGTTGTTCGATCGATAAGGGTTAGTTATAGGACATTCCATAACTAATTTACACAAGGAAGAGTTGGTCTCCGAGGCTTCCTTGGTAGCTATAACTAGCTTATTAGAAAAGAGGAGTTCACCTAATTCTGAGGATTGGTTCAAAGACAGAAAAACCCGTGCTTAAAGCTGGGCTAAATTTAATTGATTTTTCTTTAGATTACTTCATTGTTTTTATTATTTTATCTTTTACTTTTTATGTTTTTTTCTGTGTTTATTTCAGGTTTCATATTTTACACCCCCTACTTTGTGGGCACGACAACTGCCCAGACATAAATCTGGTCAAGAGAAAAACAATTTTCAGTAAACCCAGTCTCTGTGGGATCGACCCTACTCCCTATACTGCTTAAATTTGCAAATTAGGTGTAGGTTTATATTGGTGGAATCGAAAGCCATCAGGACTAAAATGAAAATAATTTGAAATTAGCATGAAATTTTTGTAATTATATATATTATAGGGCTGTAGAAGGATGTGATTGAAATCGGATTGCAAAATGGGGCTTAAATGTGAAAGATATGATACTTTTGATTTTAGGGATTAAATTGAATAAATTGCAAAACTTTAGGGAATTTCTATAAAATGAAATAGGACTATCATATGCATGAAACAAACTATTCTAAGATATTTTAAATTGATAAATTGAAATGAATTCTCATACAGATCAAGATTTGAATCAACCGATAGATAATCGAAGAAAAGTGAAAATTATTGATTAGTCCCTACACTTCAACTCGTTAACAATTTTTGCAAGTAAGTTCATATGGTATAATTGTATACGTAAATGTGATCTATGTGTTTGAATTATGAATTTATATACTTTGAATGTGATTTGAATTGTATAGAAATTAGTACAAAAAGGTGAGAAATGGACTAATTTGTAAAAAAGTGGTCTAATGTGTTAAATGTGCTCGGATAAATGTATGAAAGGATAAGATACAATTGGCATTCCAATACGGTTATGTGTGCATTGTATGGGATATGACATGAGATGATACTAATGAACGAAGAATTCACTGTTTTAACTGAAATCTAATAGTTGTTGCGGGCTAATGAGTTTTGTCTCTATGGAGACCATTGTTATTGATTGTCTATACGAAGACCTTGGTATGTTATGAAAGGATGTAAGGTATTATGAAATTTGATGCCTACGGGCTTAGCACTTTGGTGCTTAGGTGTGTTTTCGAGTTATGGCTTAAACGAGCAATCTGGTGGGTTTTGGTGGTCACCCGCATGTTTGTATCTGTTTATTATAGTTCATCGAGCTAAACGATTATAGAAACAATTAAATGAATGAATGGTAGTATGTGTTGTGATGGAAATGGAAATATAAGAGTGAAGGACTAAAATTGTAAAATGTATTCAGAATTGATATGTTATTCGATAATTGAATAGTGTAATAAAAGCATATATATGTGATAATACTGATTGAATGACATGGAATTGAGTTAATTTATATCGTATAGATTGAAATGCTATAAGCTCACCTTACTGTTGTGAAATGTAATGACAGGAAAATCATATAGTTAGCTATTTCATTTTGTTAGTTATGAATTGAGGTGAGTTTACTGTTTTAAAACCTATGAACGTACTAAGTATACGTAATGCTTACTCTGCTTGTAGTTATCTTTTGTGGAATGAGATGATCGGATCACTTCGGAGCTCACAATATCAAGCCTTTGATTTGGTAGTCTTTTTATTGTTTTGGACTCGATTATGTGGCATGTATATAGGCAATGTTATGCTTATGTGAAATTACTTTGAATGATGTTGATTTTGGACCCAAAATGGTAAATGACATGTATGGTTATATGAAATGGATGAACATGTGTATCTTGGCAATTATGTTTAGTTATAATAGAAGCTTATAGATAATCATATTGATAAATGAAAATGGTTATGTAATGAATTGAGCATAGGCCCTTAGTATGGATTATATTGGTAAGTGGGTGTTGATTGTCAATTGAAGTTGGATTGAATTAATATAGATTGTATTTTAAATAAATGTTAAATTTGCATTACAAATATGACATGTTACCATCATTGATTAAGGAAGGTTGAATTGTGGTACATAGCATGGTTTGAGATGATTTTTGGGCAAGTAGTAATGTGCTTAAATTTGTATATAAGTTAAAGTTTGATTTGAGCATGAAAACATACCAAAATACAAGATTTTCAACCTTCTAGTAAAAAGCATCGATACTATAAATGAAAGTATCGATACTTTACCAAATGAACAGTGTTTTAAAATGATAAAATGCCAATTTGGTATTAATACCAGTATAAAGTATCGGTACTTAGTCCCAAGGATCGATACTTTATAAAAAGTATCAATACAAATTGATTTATGTCCAAAAGTTTGAAAATGGTAGAATGTCAAAACGGTATCGATACTAAATCCATCAAGAGTATCGGTACTTTATTTCCAGTATTGATACTTGTGTATTTTAACTTGAGTTTTTTGTAACATCAAAGCTAAGAATTGTATCGGTACCTGATTTGGGTATCGGTACCTATGCTTAGATTTTGAAAAGTTTACAGTTTAGTCCTTGTTCATGCTCGGGGTCAAATTTAGAGCTTTCGTAAGCTCGATTAAGTCTCAATTTTACTTTACCAATGTATGGTGCATATATATATAATTGTGCAACCCAAATTCTACCCAGGCCTAAAACAATTAAAAGCCCATTTTTTACAAAATCCAAAACCAAACCAACCTAAAACAAATCAAACCCAATTAAAACTACCCTAGACCAAAACAATACAGCCCAAATCCATAACAAACAAAAAACAAAACAAACCCTAGAAACCCTAACCCTTCAGTCGTCGCTTCTCCTACGCTTCCTCCGCCACGTCAGCACCTCCAAACACAGCTGGCCTCTGTACCTGCAAGGACAGACAGCAACAGAAGCAAAAAACAAACAAATTATAAAAAAATCGGCTATAAAGCCGATTAAAACCCATTTGTAACAGAGAGTTTTTTTGGAAATACAAAGAAAACAGAAGCAATCCAAACATTAAAGTTGTTATTCTTTTCTATCTTTTTTGCTTTAATATTCATTTTTTTTTTACTTTTATTAGAAGGATCACGAAATAAAAAAGGGGGGGAAAGGGGCTTACCGGAGTCGTTCAGTCTTCTCCATCGTCGGGCACCGAAGAGCCCTCTCACCTTCCGGCATTTTCGGTCATTTTCTAAAAAAATAACCCAGGATTCGGGTTCTAGGGGTGAAAGGAAAAAAATGCGACTTTTAGGCTCTCCGGCCACCATGGAAAGTGGCACCGTCGCCGGTGGCCTATGGACGACATGGTGGGTGGTCGGCTGTTCGATCGCCGAACATCAACAAGGGTGAGAGAGTTTTTTTTTGAAGAGTTTTCTAGTTTCTTTTTGGAGTGAGGGGTTGGAATGAAAATTAATTTTTTTTTGGTTTTAAATACCCAGATGAAACGGCGTCGTTTTAGTCCCCCCTTTTAGCGTCCAAAACGACACCGTTTTTCGGGGGGACCCAAGACCCGACCCATTTGCCCTAAGGATCAGCGTGTTTTTGAGGTGAATGGCTATTTGCGCGTTCAGTCCCTCCGCTTTTGCGGCGCCTTGCAATTTGGTCCTTATTTGTTTTTTTTTCCTTTTTTAATCTTACTGCATAATTTATTTTTGCTAAATTTTGGCCCATATTGAAACGCTGCGCATGACGGCTGGGAATATTTTCCCAACCAGTCCCTCATTCTTTAAGCGCGTTCTATTTTGGTCCCTGGCAACCCCTTTTTATTTATTTACAATTTAAACCCCGAATTTTAGTTCGACTTCAATCTCGTCCTTAGTCCATTTAAATTATTTATTTTAAAAAAGCTCTTTTATTATTTATTTTAAGTTTTTTTTTTCATATATTACTTATTTTAAACTATTTTACATATTATTTATTTAAATTTTTTATATATTATTTATTGTTAAACTATTATATATTATCTTTTAAATTTTTATATATTATTTTTTTAAACGGTTTTATATGTTATTTTTTTATATTATTTATTTTAATCTGTTTTATTATTCTTTATTTTAAGTTTCTTCTATATTGCTTATTCAAAACTTTTTATTGTTTATTTTGAATTGTTTTTATAAATTATTTATTTTAAACTATTATTTACTTTAAATTGTTTTATATATTATTTTGTTTCATTTTCTTTGACTGTTAATATTGGTATTAAAAAATGGTGTGTTGCGTGAATTTATGTGTATTATAATTCGTTTATTTGTATTTTCATGCTATTGTGATTCATTAGTGTAACATTTTATTCATAAATTATTTCTCCATGTTGTATATTATCATTCCATCACATTTCATTAAAATCACTTTAAAGGTCACTCCTGATTTTTTTCCTTTATCCATAATAACCCATTTTATTATATTTCAACTAAATAGCACGCATCGTTTAGGTTTTGTAATCGCTATTATTCAAACAAGAAACTTTTTTAAAAAAATAAGGCAATGTTTCGTTTTTAGAGATTCAGAAAGTCGTACCCTAACTTACAGGGTTTCGATTTTCCTCGATAAATTCAAACAACGAACGTTTTTAAAACATTTTTAGTAATCTTAGAAATTACGAAAAGATTGTGTTCTAACTTTCGGAATATAATTTTTTTCTAAAACCGAGATAATCGAACATCTCTCAAAATAAATAAATTTTTCAGCGTTTATTCTCGTTTCGAGATTTAAGACATTGTGCCCTAACTTACGGGACGCAATTCCTTTTCTCGATTAACGTGAAATACGCCCTTTTACGTAAAAAGTTTCCATTTAGCAATATTTTAACAAAGGGTCGTATATTTAAAATCTCTTCAAATTATCAATTTTCGACACTAAGGCACTAATTAATCAACTAGGTACCACTTTTTGGGTGTTACAAGGGTGTTAATCCTTCCTCGTGCGTAACTGACTCCTGAACTCGTTTTTTTAATTTCGTAGACCAAAATCGTTGTTTTAATAATCAAATCTATTATTAAAATGACTGAATTACGAGGTGACCCAGTCACACCTCATCAAAAAAGATTGGTGGCGACTCCCATTTTTTTTTTTGGTTTTCAAAATCAAAGTCGACCCCCTTTTACAAAAAAAAATGGTTTCGACAGCTTGATGACTCTACTGGGGACAAACACGAGAGTCGAGCCACAAATTGGATAATTTTTGTCTTTTTTTCAAAAAATCAAAAATCTGTTTTAAACTTACGATTCCTCCATTACATTTTAACCGTCATTTATGTGGTTTTCATCATAAAATGCTTACTTTGTTGGTTTAAATCGGTTGATGTGTCTCTGCATTTTGCATAGCATAAGTCGGTCAATTTTACCCCTTTAAGTGGGAGCGAGAAACTATTCCTTCGTGAGGTCTTCACCTCTGTATAAGATAGTGGATCGCTCTCGGGATACATCTATACTTATGTCTTTGTGGGATTTTCATCTCCGCATGGCCATAGGAAAATGTATTCCCCTGAACTGAACTCGGTCCGCATGAGCCTATAATGGGTGAAGATCGAGGAATCTCGGTTCAAGTACCTTTACTCTAGAACCAAACTCCCATATAGCGAGCCTTAAGAGCCCACCTTAGGTAGAGCCATGCCAAACCCTAGTGGCCACCCAAGTAGGTGCTTTACTTATTATTCTTTGCTTACTTTAAACTGTGCATAAAGTACTGACTTGCTTTATTTTTGCTTTTATTTTAATTTCATGGCATTTTCATCACAAAAAAGGTGTTGATTCACATTCGGTTACTAAATAGATAACTTATCATAGAAAATGGGTTTCTTGATAAAATGGAGGATAATGCGGCCGTCCAGATTTGGGTCGAGACAACACAGCAAGAAAAATGTGATAGTCTGACCGAGGGATATGTATCAAAGTTGTGGGATTTCACCCGCATCAGCGTGACTCAGAATAATCTTCAAGAATTAAAGGAGATATGAGACCAGTGGAATGATGAAATCAAGCAGCTGTTTTACTGTAACTATGGAGATTTGCCTTATCTACTCGATGTGAAGGTGGACAAGAACTTATTTCGAGCCCTCACTCAGTTCTGGAATCCTGCCTACAGTTGCTTCACCTTTGGGAAAGTTGATTTGGTACCTACCGTGGAGGAGTATATGGCCTTAATTCGTTGCTCGAAGATTCAAGCCGACAAAGCATATTCAAGAGCCACTAATGTCCCTACCTTTCTGAAGAAATTGATGAGCATCACCAGGATGAGTGAACAGTGGGTTGTAGCCCGAATCAAGCAAAAAGGAGATAGTAAGTGTATCCCTTGGAAAAACATGAGGGATCTGATTCTAGCACATCTGAATATGAAGAAAAGGGTTGATGGTTTCGCTTTGAGTATCTACAGTTTGGTCGTCTTCCCCAAGGCATTAGGGCAGGTAGATGAGGCAGTCTCAGATCTCTTTGATCGACTCAACAAAAAGGTCACATAGGTTCTTGCAATTTTGGCCAAAACTTTCAAATCCTTGAACGTGTACCAGAGAGGAGGTGAGGGCAGATTTATAGGGTGTGCGTAACTTTTGTTGGCATGGTTCCATAGCCATTTTTGGGAAGTGGAAAAGGTCTCATACCGAATCTTCTCTGAAAGCTATTCTCCCCTGAAAGAGATAGTGGCTACGCTGAGACGGGATGATATCACGGAGGAAAAGTGGATGATGATTCTCCAAAGTCTGCAAGAAGAAGACATCGAATAGAGAGCCTCTTGGATGGTCCTCGACGAAATCTTGTATCGATCTGGAGATTTTGATTGGGTTCCCCTACTTGGGATTTGGGGAGCTGTCGGGTATGCTCCCCTACTCGTGTTAAGGCAATATAGGTCAAGATAGTTCACTCCAACAACACAAGGGTTAGCTCAGTGCGAGGTCGTATACAAGGGAGATAATTACAAAAATAAAAATCGTGAGATATCAAACGCCTAGAACCAAACTCGTAGCATGAAAAGGTTTGTTGCTAATCCAATGACTACCCCTGAGTATGACTGGTGGTGGGGTCAAAGAATCAACGACAACATCCTTATGTCAAATCAAGAAAACATCCGATCAATAGAAGAACACTTTCAGGTGGTCCCGTCTGAACTAGAGATCATCAAACAGGATTTTGAGAAGAAAAGTTCAGAACTAGGAAAAAGGATCGAGCAATTGGAGGAGGAGAAAATGCAACTGGGGCCAGATGTCGATGTCTAAAAACTAGAAACCAAGAAACTGAGGAAGGGAAAGAATAAGGCTAAAGAAGATTTGGACAATTTGAAAGTAAATTACAAGAAGCTGCGTATGTCAATAAAAACCACTGGTTTGGGTAAAACGTCTGAGAAATGAAGGCAAGAAATCCAAGAAGAAAAGATTAGAGCTGATCAGTCGGAGAAGAAGTTCCATGATACTCGAGTATGGGAGGACGCTTTAAAAAAGAGCTTATTGAGAGCCAAATGAAAAGGAGAAGTTAAGAGCTCAGGTGGCAGAGTTAGAAAAGTCACTACATTAGCATCGTAGTCACAACTCCGTAATTGAATTAAGCGCCAGCCTAAGCAAGATTAAGAACTAAAAAGAAGGATAGAAGAACTTGAAACCGCGCTACAAAACTGTGAACTTCGGGTTGAACTACTAGAAGCAAATAATGAGCGATGGCAAGAGCAACTTCATCAATCTCAAGACCAGGTCAGGGATAGGGATTACGTCATGGGTGAAGTTTTGGCTCAAGTGCGAGAGGTGGCTAATCATTTACAAACCTTGGTGGTCCATGCTGATGTACTGAGTTTGAAATGTGAGTCAGAGTCAGATCAAGGCCGAGAGTTAGCTTGGCTTCTTAAGCAAGTTAAGACCTTAAGCATTAGGGCAAAGCCATATATGTAATCCATTTTATGTAAAGAAATTTGTTTTCTAGAAAGGTTACTCTGATGAAATTGAATCAGAATCAATGCCTTTTGTTCTTTTCTATATTCATTACATTCACGCATTAGCATTGCATTACATCTTGTGCACTAAAACTCACAAAGAGACTCTAACATCGTGTCAGTTACCCTGGAATATCAGTACGGTACACGAAGAAAGACTAAAGCCATGGACCAAAGGTTGGAAAGATTAGAACAAATGCAAAGAGAGATGCAAGATCAAGTACAAATACAGATGCAAGAACAGTTGGCCAAAATCAAATAGGATATGAGGGATCAAATGCTAAAATCCCAAAGAAGCATGATGAGCTATTTAACGCAGTTGTTGGTTGGGGGCTTAGAAAAAGGAAAGAGCTCTATGATTAATACCGGAGACGACAACGAGGACCCTGCTTATCCTTCAGGCTTCACCCCAATGAACACCCAAGCACAACCGCAAAGAGTTTCTGTCAACATCAGACCTTAATATCAGATTGGTACTTCGGCACCAATAAACTTCCTGACGGGTTCAGGCTCCAACGCTGGAGATAATCCAGCAAATCCCATTGTCTCTGACCTTGATGATATAGCAGAAATGGGAAAAGCGATAGTGGAGCTCCCAAAGCAACTGGAAGACCGATGCAAATGGTTAGAAGATAAATTCAAGGCGTTGGAAAGTGCTAATTACCATTGTGGAATTAATGCTAAGGAATTGAGCCTGGTCCCTGGAATGATGGAAATGTGCAAGTGTACACAATCGCAACAAGTAATAAAGTGACAAGTAAATGTCGAGTTATCGTATCCACAGGGACTATAAAAGAATTATTTATGAAAGTAATTTTAAACACTTTGGTGAAAGAAAAATATTTGGATTTGAGAAATGATTAAAAACTAGAAAACAAAGTAAAATAAAATAAAGTTCTAATGCACGATTTCAAAAGCTGATTTTAATCAAGATGATATAATTGTGTTGGATTAATTATATTTCCTTACCTTAGAATTATTAAACTTATGCTTATACTTGTTACAAATAAATCACTAAGAACCCGTAATTTGCTAACTTATGAACATATTTACAAATCAAAAATCCATTCATCTCTTGTACATATTCCTATGTCAATTCGACCGATAAAATAGATTTATAAAGGTAAACATGTTATTGCGCATATATACTTATTAAATTAAGCAATCTCTTACATATTCCTATGTCAATTCAAACAATTAATTCAACCTAATAAGCATATAAAAGACTATATGAGGTAACAAAGTATCCTTACCTTGAAACAGTTTAATTACAATAATCTTGCAAGTTATGCAAGGCATATGTATCGCCAAATACAATGCTAATCTAATCTTCAGCTACCTTAGAAGAATTAAACTTGTACTGATTAAGTACTGTGTCCATTAATTACAATTTCAATGCATTTGAATAATTAATTCTTTAGTTATCTAAACAATAATAATGCCAGAATAACTTAGGCATGATTTTACTTAATCAAGCATTTTACCGAGGCCTATAACAGCATAAACATAAATTTAACAAATCAAGAGGACAAAATGCAATCAACCCAACACGAATTAAATTCAAGCTAAGCTGATTAAATTAACCATTCCAACAACATAAACATTCATAGATATGTTCATCATAAAAACAACCAAAATTAAAGAGATAGGGAACAAGAATCAAATCCGGTGGTTTTCCATGGCTTGACTAGGTTGCTCCGTTCCTCCTTCTTTTTGTCCTCGCCGATCAAGGCTGCTATGAGCACTCAATTGCTACTCCAAAATGGCTGAATAAGACCCCTTTTCCAAGAGGAGAAATCAGCACAAGAGCAAGGAACTTTGAATGGGAAAATGAGAGAAAAAGTAAGAGAGGAGAAAAGAGTTGTGAGAGAAGAAATGTGAATGAGGGATGATTTGAATGGGCAGCAAAGGGGGGTTTATATAGCTGAGGGTGTCTGCTAAAAATAGCAAATTTCAGCAGCCAAAGATCCCCTTCATGGCCGGCCATCCTACATGGCAAAGTTGAGACTTTCAACTTTGCTAAAATTAGCCTGGGGCAAATCCGTAAAGCCTTAATTTAAGGTGGGGTTTGAATGCAATTTGGAAGTCTTCCAAGGGCCTTTTTGCAAGCTCATTTAATCAGCTAAAATGCTGATATGGGTCAGCATTTGAACGGTTCTGGGCTGCCCAATTGATGGCTAGTTCAGTTCGCTCAATTTGGTTCAACTGGTGATGTTCAACTAGGCCTTTTTCCATAATTAATTAAAATTAATTTATTTAGCCCAAATTAAATTGGGAATAAATTAAAATTAATTATATTATGAATTAATACACATATTTGGACTGTCTTAGGCTAGAAATTATTTCGCCTTGTTACTTCGAATTGCTTCTCGATTTTGTTCTTCTAACTGATTATCACAGTCAATTTTAAGCCCTTTGTACGAATCTGTCAAAAATAATCAAAATTCACTAAAAATAATTGTAAAATTGACTAAAAAGTAACATGTTCAAATTTTAAAAAAAATTTAATTATTTTATAAAAATAATTATTTTATGACAAAAATTCCATCGAAAATGCATGATTTTAAGTAAAATTGGGTATAAAAAATATATATAAATCTTTGTGTTTCCAGTCCCAGATCTAGTGCTTCCATCAAAGTTCAAAATGTCGGAGTTTGAAAAATATAATGGGACTAGCTGCCCGGAGGCTCACATTACAATGTTCTGTTGGAGGATGACTGGATATGTCAGTAATGATCAGTTATTGATTCACTGTTTCCAAGACAGCTTGACTGGGGCTACGGCCAAATGGTATAATCAGCTAAATCGTGCCCAAATTAATTCGTGGAAGGACTTGGCACAGGCCTTCATGAAAAAATATAGCCATGTGACAGATATGGCACCTGACAGAATCACATTACAGAATATGGAGAAAAAGCCAAACGAAAGTTTCAGGTAATATGCTCAAAGGTGGAGGGAAGTCGCCACACAAGTCCAACTGCCACTGCTAGAAAAGGCAACACCCATGCTCTTCATTAATACCCTGAAGGCACCTTTTATCAATCGCATGCTGGGAAGCGCAACTAAGAGTTTCTCAGACATACTAATGTCTGGCGAAATGATAGAGAACGCAATAAGGTGTGGAAAAATAGAGGCCGAGGAAAACACAAAGAGGTCGGCCCCGAGAAAAAGAGAAAATGAGGTAAATAATGTGAGTACGTATAACAGGGGTTATTCGGAACCAGTCACTGTGAACCAACCGAGAACGGTAACCACTGGCCATCAAGGCCCACCAAGACAACAGTCCAACACAAGGCAAAATATAAAGAAACTCCAGTTTACGCCTATTCCAATGACGTATAGGGAGTTGTACCAAAGTTTATTTGATGCACATGTTGTATCCCCTTTCTACCTAAAACCAATGCAACCCCCATACCCCAAATGGTACAAGGCAAACGCCCAATGTGAATACCATGCGGAAATCACGGGACACTCGATAGAAAACTGCACCTCTTTCAAAAAGTTAGTTGAAAGACTCATCAAAATCGGCATTGTAAAATTCGATGACCCATCTAGTGTAGAAAATCCGTTACCCAACCATGCTGATAAGGAGGTAAATGAGATAGTCGAGAAGGCGGGAAAGAAAATCAAGGTGAATATTGCGAAGTGAAAACCCCGTTGAGAGAAGTTTAGAAGAAAATGGTAGAAAGAGGATTAATCACACAAGACTCAATGGACAGATCCCGAAAAGCAATGAATTATTGTGAGTTCCATGATGAAAAAGATCATGAGATTCAGAAATGCAGTGAATTCAGGGCCCTAGTACAAGGCTTAATGGACAACAAGGAGCTAGAGTTCTTTGAGTATACGGAAGGAGAAGAGGTGTGTGCCTCAGAAGGAGGGTCAACAAAGAAAGTCTATGAGGCCAATCACCCGGTGGTAATCATCTCACAACCAAGAATCAACGAAGCTGGAGCAAAATTTACACCAAGAGTTGTAATCTAGAAACTTGTTGCTTTTCCTTATAAAGATAGCAATAGGGTACCTTAGAACTATGACTACAATGTGACAATCTCGGGAGAGGTAGGCCCAGTTAGCATACCAGAGGAAGGTCAAGATGTGGGTTTCTATACACGTAGCGGAAGACGTTATGATGCCCTAAATACAAAAGTCGAACCTGTAAAAGGGAAATCCTTGGCGATTAAGCAAAGGAAAGAGAAGCCAGAACTACCTGTTAATGAGCCGGTAAATGAAAAAGAAGCTAAGGAATTCTTGAAATTCCTAAAACATAGCGCATATAGTGTCGTGAAAAAACTACACAAGTAGCCAGCTCGTATATCAGTACTGACTTTACTCATAAACTCGGAGACACACCGTAACGTGCTAATGAAGGTTTTAAACGAAACCTACGTCGCTGATGATATTTCAGTAAACAAACTAGACCGTATTGTCAATAACATAAGCTCCGATAATTTCATCCTTTTTAATGATGATGAAATACCGCTGGGGGGCATGGGATCCACCAAGGCTCTGCACATCACCACCCACTACAAGGGGTATACATTACCGGGGGTACTGATTGAAAATGGATCGGCACTGAATGTATTGCCCCTGTCCATATTGAACAGGTTGCCTGTGGACAGCTCTCATATGAAAACATGCCAAAACATAGTGAGAGTATTCGACGGCACCGAAAGGAAGGTAATGGGAAGGATTGAAATACCTCTCTTGATCGGTCCATACATATAAGAGGTAGATTTCTTAGTGGTGGACATCAAGCCTTCTTACAATTACCTATTGGGGAGGCCTTGGATTCATTCAGCAGGGGCGGTACTATCATCACTGCACCAAAAGCTAAAGTTGGTAATGGAGGGCCGACTGATAACAATAAACGCAGAAGAATACATTATTGCGGCCGTTACTAGTAATGCGCCACACATAGAGGCTGATGGTGAAGCGATAAAATGTTCCTTTCGATCGCTAGACTTTATGAATGCAACATTCATCGTCGAGGGAAGTAAGATCCCAATGCCCAAAATATCCAAAGCTACTAGGATGAGCTCACAATTAACAGTGGAAAAATGAGCATTGCCTGGAAGAGGACTCGAGAAATACCTCTATGGACGGGCCAAAGTACCAATCTTGACTGACAAACGAGATCGCTTTGGCTTAGGGTATAAGCTAGACGTGAAGCAAAGGAAGAATGAGTTGGAGAAGAAGCAAGAGAGAAGAAGAGCACGATTAAGCGGGGTAAAGATCAAGTGGGAACCAATGACCTTCCCCCATATATCCAAAACATTCGTGTCAGGAGTAATTATTCACCCGAAACGGAAGATGACAAGAAAAGAAACTGCTGAAGATATGATGGGAAATCTGAGCATCAATGCCATATCTGAAGAGGGAATAGTGGAAGAAAACTTATCGGACATCCGCCCTTATGAGCCTAGAAGTGTTCTGAACAATTGGATTGCGGAAAAGGTTTTCGTAGTTTTTAGAGATGATTCAAAGTAATATTCAAAACACGCTTGTTGCTTTAAGCCTAGAAGCAATAAAAATCCTTTTGTAAAATAGGCTCATGTCCAACATCTTTATTTCAATAAAAAATGTATTTTTTTGTATCACTTTGAGCAAATATTCTTTTATTCTTTCATTTTATTCATAACCATACCATACAAATAGCTATTCTTAAATTCATTTGTTCTTTGCATATTCTTTCGTGCCTACAACAGGTCTCCAGATATCAACAACATGAGCAATGCTGCTACCAACTCAGAATCTCCTTTTGAGCGAGACCGATGTCTAAAGGGATCTCATGATTTTGAAGACGACAAAGACTGTAACTTATCTTTAGATTTGTTAAGGATGGTAGAACAAGAAAAGAAGAAGATTCTATCTCACAAAGAGACAGTAGAGATTGTGATCTTGGAAAAAGGAAAAAAAGTGAAAATTGGAACTTGTATAGCCGAAGAAACAAAACGAGACCTCATTGAGTTACTTCAAGAATTCAAAGATGTCTTCGCATGGTCATACCAAGATATGCTTGGGTTAAGCACTGATATTGTGGTACACCTCCTCCCCATAAAAGAAGAGTGCAAGCCAGTTCAATAGAAGCTCCGAAGGATGAGACCCGATGTTGTGATAAAAATAAAAGAAGAGGTCAAGAAGCAATACGATGCTGTGTTCCGACAAGTGGTTAAATACTTAGAATGGGTAGCCAATATTGTCCCCGTCCCTAAGAAAGACGGGGAGGCACAGAATTGTGTAGATTACAGAGACTTAAACAAGGCCAGCCCATAAGACAATTTCTCATTGCCTCATATTGCCACCTTAGTGGATAATACGGCAGGATACTCACTGTTCTACTACATGAATGGCTTCTCTGGATACAATCAGATAAAGATGCATCCTAAACACATGGAAAAGACCACATTCGTAACCTTGTGGGGAACATTTTTCTATAAGGTGATGCCATTTGGATTAAAAAACACGGAAGCAATGTATCAAAGAGACATGGTAACCTTGTTTCATGACATGATGCACAAGAAAATCAAGGCTTATGTCGATGACATGATTGCAAAATCCCGAACAGAAAAGGAGCATGTGCAAGTTTTGAGGAAATTGTTCTTGAGGTTGAGAAAATTTTAGCTAAAGCTCAATCCAACAAAATGTACTTTCGGGGCTAGGTCAGGAAACCTGCTAGGTTTCGTAGTTAGTGAAAAGGGAATTCAAATTGACCTAGACAAATTCAAGGCTATACAATAATTGCCTCTATCGCGCACGCAAAAGGAAGTTCAAGCTTTCCTAGGAAGAATAAATTACATTACCCATTTCATTTCACAACTAATTGAGAAATGTGACCCCATATTCTGTCTTCTTAAGTAACATAATCCAAGTGTATGGGATCATGAATGCCAGAAAACTTTTGACAAGGTAAAACAATACCTGTCCAATACCCTAGTGCTGTCACCACCTAGCCCAGATAGGCCACTGATACTGTATTTGACAGTATTTGACAATTCTATGGGATGTGTGCTTGGCCAGCACGATGAGACAGGAAAGAAAGAAATGGTGATATACTACCTCAGTAAGAAATTCACTGAGTGTGAAATGAGATATTCGCCAATTGAGATATTATGTTACGTCTTGATCTGGACAACTCAGAGATTGAGGTAGTACATGTTGTACCATACGACTTGACTAATATCGAAACTAGACCTTCTAAAATATATGATGAAGTCGACTGCTTTGAATGGAAGGATAGCCATATGGTAAATTCTGCTTTTTGAATTTGACATAGTCTATGTGAACCAGAAGGCTATGAAAGGGAGTGCAATAGCAGATTTTCTAGCCAGTGGAGCTCTAAAAGATTATGAGCCTTTGAACTTTGATTTCCCTAACAAAGATCTAATGTATGTAACAACTATCGAAGAAGACGCTCCAGAAGATCGTCCTTGGAAACTGAACTTCGATGGAGCATAAAATGCTGTTAGTAACGGCCATAGAACGCAAAATCAAAGTGCTAGAGGTGTATGGGATTCTACACTAGTGATCTATCAGCTCAAAGGTGAATGGGAAACAAGAGACCCCAAATTGATCAATTATCGAAGGCTAGTTCTGGAATTAATTAAGGAATTTAATGATATCACCTTCTGTTACCTCCCGCGAGATGAAAACCAGATGGCTGACGCCTTAGCTACATTAGCTTCTATGATCAGAGTAAATAAACAAGAGGATGTGAAGCCTATCCAAATGAGTATTTACGAGGCTCCAGCTTATTGCTACAACATCGACGAAGAGGAAGAAAAAGATGATCATCCTTGGTACCACAATATACTGGAATATATGAAGAATCGTGAATACCCTGATCAAGCAACTGAGAATGATAAAAGGACTTTGAGAAGACTGGCCAGTGATTACGTCTTAGATGGGGAGATCCTATATAAAAGAAGAAAAGATCAGGTGCATTAAGATGTGTGGATGCTGTTGAGGCTAAGAAAATCTTAGAAGAAGTCCATGAGGGTGTCTGCGAAACACATGCTAATGGTTTTACAATGGCCAGACATATTATGAGATCCGGGTATTATTGGTCCACCGTGGAAGGGGGTTGCATCAATTATGCCAAGACGTGCCACAAATGCCAAATTTATGAGGACAATATCCATGTGCATCCTTCACCTCTCCATGTTATGACTTTTCCATGGCCTTTCTCTATGTGGGGCATGGATGCAATTGGGCCAATCTCACCAAAAGCCTCTAACGGGTATCGATTCATCTTTGTGGTCATCAATTACTTCACCAAGTGGGTAGAGGCTGCTTCATATGCCAATGTCACCAAGTTGGCAGTCAGCAAGTTCTTAAAGAGGGAGATCATATACCAGTATGGAGTGCCAGAAAGGATAATACCGGACAATGCATTGAACTTGAACAACAGCACGATAGCAGAGGTCTACAGTCAGTTTAAAATTAAACACCACAACCCGTTACCATATCGCCCAAAAATGAATGGTGCAGTTGAGGCGGCTAATAAGAATATTAAGAAGATTGTGGGAAATATGACTGAAACTTATAAAGATTGGCATTAGAAGTTACCATTTTCTCTTTATGCTTATCGAACTTCAGTCAAGACCTCTACCGGGGCAACTCCCTTCTCATTGGTCTATGGAATGAAGGCAATGTTACCCATCGAAGTTGAGATTCCTTCCCTTCGAGTCTTGTCAGAGCTGAAGTTGGATGAAGCAGAATGGATCCAATCCCGATAGGATCAGTTAAATTTGATTGAAGAGAAAAGATTGAAAGCTATCCGTCATGGTCAAATGTACCAAAAACGAATGATGCGAGCTTACAATAAAAAGGTTCGTCCTAGAGAATTCCACGAGGACCTCGTGTTGAAGATCCTTCTATACAAAAAGACTTCAGATGAAAGTGGATGCCAAACTAGGAAGGACCTTATGTGGTAAAGAATGCCTTTTCTGGAGGAGTGTTGATATTAACTGAAATGGATGGTAAGACTTTGTCTAATCCAGTAAATTCAGACTCATTCAAAAAATACTTCACTTAAAAAAAAGGGAAAGAAAAAGGAGAGGTCGAGGCAAAAACCCATAAAGGGTGCCTTGAGACCAAAGGGGTTTTGAATTAAAAACTCGTGAAAGGGCAATTCAAAATTTTGATCGAAAGTGGGGCATGCGATGGTCTTACTATGCCTGAATTAACAAGGAAGAGGTATGCTACATCTTGGGGCATCGACAAAGTACTCTAAATCTCCTAAACACATGTTGAGCTCAAAATTATCCTCAAGAAGTTCAAACAGAGAAGCTTAGGCTGCGATATCTAGGGCACTTATTTGTCCCCTCACCTATCTTGCGTTACAGCAATATTTCCTTTCTTTAATTAATCCATTCTTTTCAGACTTTGTCCCTGATAAATTTTAGTTTTGGCCATCATTATGATCCTTTTCAAGCATTTTGCATTGAAATAATGATTAATTGACTAATAATACTTTCACAAAAGGAGTTTTGCGTATTACTCTAGAAGTGTAACACCCCTAACCCATACTCGTCTCCAGATTAGGGTTATAAGGTATTATCGGATGAACGAAAACTTTTACAGACATTTCATAATACAATTCATCAAACGCAATCAAATTGTCCCATTTATAGGTCAACGAGACCTTAATCATGCTTTAGAATAGAGCCGGGACTAAGCCGAACACATACAAAAATTCTCGGAAAGTTAAAACTTTTTCAAAGTTACAGAGGTCACACGCCCGTGTGGGCAGGCCGTGTGCCTCCCACGGCTACCAGACACACCCATGTGCCATTGCCGTGCCTAAACAGAGCATGTATACTGACTTATCCACATGGCCACCAGACACGCCCGTGTGCCATAGCCGTGTAAACTTAGGCTACCTACTGACTTTTTCACACGGCCACCAGGCACGCCCGTGTGCCATAGCCGTGTATGCAAGATAGGTCATTTGCAAGGCCAAAATGCCACCTACACTTGGGTCAACCCTACAAGCAATATACCAATTCATTTCCAATTATGCCAATTTGCACAACTAAAATACATATACATTCAAGCATGATTCATCTACATTTACCTTTCATATAACCCTTTCTTTGATCAAATATACTTACTCATAATGCATTTATAAGCTTACCATAGCCTTGACCATTTCATTTGCTATCAAGCCATACAAAAACATACATCATATCTCATATTCACTCAAGCATAATACCAACATTTATCTAGCCACATCTCATGGCTATTAATACACATTTCAAAATAATCCAAAATGACTAGCCTATACATGTCATATTTAACTATATACACATTTCAAAAGTACCAAAATGAGTTTGAGTAGTGTGATGATGATCCTCGACGGTCCCTGAGCCTTTCGTAGCTTTAACGATCTATGAAACAGATTAAACACACACAAAGTAAGGTTT
The DNA here is from genome assembly GCA_025503065.1 of Gossypium bickii. Taxonomy (NCBI): domain Eukaryota; kingdom Viridiplantae; phylum Streptophyta; class Magnoliopsida; order Malvales; family Malvaceae; genus Gossypium; species Gossypium bickii. The sequence goes on along the minus strand of CP106714.1, from coordinate 22,743,302 downwards.
CAAAAGCTTAGTAAGCCATAAACAAATAAACTTAGCATAAAATGCACATAACCATATCGATACAATGACATTAATGATTCTCATAGCAAATTCATCACATATATTCTTTGGCTCATTTACTTAGCCATATCTTACCATATTCTTCAACATAAATATCACATGTACACATAGTTCATTCAAGCATATATTCACTTGTTATCTCATCATTTCACTACACATATTCATCTTAGTAAGTTCATATAGACACTTACCTTTTATACTCACTTAGTGTACATATCAAACGTACCTGAAACGGATATACGAATCTCATAGTCGTTCGTATCTCGGACTTGCCTATTGAACCATTCGGAACTAAATAGAATACTCAGAGTGCTCGGAATAGTCGTACAATGCCAACGTCCCAGACATGGTCTTACATGTAACTAAATATCAATGCCACTGTCCCAGACAGGGTCTTACACGAATCAATACGATGCCAATGTCCCAGACATGGTCTTATACGTAAATCTCATCTCGATGCCAACGTCCCAAATGTGGTCTTACACGAAATCTCGAATCAATGCCAATGTCCCAGACGTGGTCTTATATGATATTACATAATGGATACCTATGTCATGACATACGTAATTCCTATCTATTCCTAGGTTCACACGAGACTTCTCGGACTTTAACAGCTTGTCAACTTATTAGCAACCTCGGATTTCACATACATTCCATCTCAACGGAAAATCATAGTAATTCAAATATCATATATACTCAAATAATTCAATGTAAGCACATTTATTTGTATATCGACTTACCTCGGATTTGGATATTCGAACGAATTCGGTTATTCGACTACTTTATCTTTCTCACGATCTAAGTCCGTTTTCTTTGGTTCTTAATCTATACATATTCAAATTTAACCCTTTTATTTACCAACACATTTAATTCAATCCAAGAACACACATTTAGGGCAATTTGCAATTTAGCACTCACATTTTCACATTTGGACAATTTAGTCCCTATTTCACAAAATCACAAAATATACCAACTTTGTTTACACATATGCTTGGCCGAATATACACTATGATCATATCAATCCATACATTTCATTTATTTCACAATTTAGTCCCTCAAAATGCTATTTTCTCAATTAAGCCCTAATTAACTATATTCACCAAAAATTCAAGAACAACACATGTTCATTAAAAGCCACATCAATTTAGCCATTAATCAAATAAAAAGCTACTTTTACGCTTTACGTAATTTAGTCCATTGCTAAATTTAAACACACAGACGAACAAATTAACTTTCAAAACTTTAACACATGCTTAATCACATATCAATGGCACAAAAAATAATATTAAAATATTATTATAACTCAAATTTGTGGTCCCGAAACCACTGTTCCAACTAGGGTCAACGCTGGACTGTTATAGGAAGCTTCTAAATAATACAAGAACCTAAAACAGGACTATTATTTAGAACTCACCAAGGCTAAAGGTTGGAAATATTTGAGAAAAAAGAGTCTAAATTGTGACTATTTCTTTGGATTTTCTGTCAAAGATATCAGCTGAACAAGAAGACAGGATATTACATCAGTAATACAACCTTGAGGAACAACGAGCAATGACAACCCAGACTTTAAAAAGGGATCATTCTCATGACATTCTGCATTCATACAAATATCATTCATAACACATCTAGTTAAGAGCATTTGATTCATTCTGATCATTGCATCCTAATTATTTGGCGTAAGCATAGGTCCATGAAATCAATTTTACAGGTCATGTCCCCCAGAGGACGGTGTAGCGACATCGGTGAATCCACAAATCTCATCTCCCTAAAGTAGCAGTGGAGCAGATTGAAGTTGTAGATCTTATCTCCTTAAAGTTGCAATGGAGTAGATAGAAGATGGCAGATCTTATCTTCTTAAAGTTGCAATGAAGCATATTGAAGCCACTAGCCTTATCTCCCTAAAATTGCAGTGGAGCAGACTGAAGACAGCAAATTTTATTTCCCTGAAATTGCAGTGGAACAGACTGAAGCTACAAGTTGCAAACCTTATCTCCCTGAAGTTACAGTGGAGCAGTTTGAAAATAGCGAATCTTATTTCCTTAAAGTTGCAGTGGAACAGATTAAAGCTACAAGTCACAAATCCTATACCTCTGAAGTTGTAGTAAGTCGGATCAAATCCACCAAAACCAAATCTTATCTCCCCAAAGTTGAAGTGGAGTAGATTAAAGCTGCAAATCTAATCTCCTTGAAGTGGATCAAAGCACTAGCTCCTATGCCCCTGAAGATGCAGTGGGATGGAATGAAGCACAAGTCTCAATTTTACTTTACCAATGTATGGTGCATGTGTATATAATTGAGCAGCCCAAATTCTGCCCGGGCCTAAAACAATTAAAAGCCCATTTTTTACAAAATCCAAAACCAAACCAACCTAAATCAAATCAAACCCAGTTAAAACTACCCTAGCCCAAAACAATACAACCCAAACCCATAACAAACAAAAAAACAAAAAAAAAACCTAGAAACCCTAAGCCTTCAACCGTCGCTCCTCCCATGCTTCTTCTGCCACGTCAGCACCTCCGTACACAGCTGGCCTCCGTACCTGCAAGGACAGACAGCAACAGAAGCAAAAAAAAAAAATAAACAAATTGTAAAAAAATTGGCTATAAAGCCGATTAAAACCCATTTGTAATAGAGATTTTTTTTGGAAATACAAAGAAAACAGAAGCAATCCAAACATTAAGGTTGTTAGTCTTTTCTATCTTTTTTTTTTCTTTAATATTCATTTTTTTTACTTTTAAAAGAAGAATCACGAAATAAAAAAGGGGGGAAGAGGGGCTTACCGAAGTCGTTCAGTCTTCTCCATCGTCGGGCACCGAAGAGTCCTCCCCCCTTCCGGCATTTTTCAACCATTTTCTAAAAAATATAACCCAAGATTCAGGTTCTAGTGGGTGAAAGAAAAAAAAAGGCGACTTTTGGGCTCTCCACCACCAGCGCCGTCGCTGGTGGCCGGCGACGACACGGCGGGTGGTCGGCTGTCCGATTGCAGGACATCAAAAAGAGGGAGAGAGTTTTTTTGAAGAGTTTTCTGGGTGTTTTTTGGAGTGAGGGGTTGAAATGAAAATTAAAATTTTTTTGGTTTAAATACACAGATGAAACAACACCGTTTTAGTCCCTCTTGTAGCGTCTAAAACGACACCGTTTTGGGGGAAAACCCAAGACCCGACCCATTTACCTTAAGGATTAGCGTGTTTTTACGGTGAATGGGCTATTTGCACGCTCAATCCCTCCGCTTTTGCGGCGCCTTGCAATTTGGTCCTTATTTTTTTTCTTTTTTAATCTTACTGCATAATTTTATTTTTGCTGCATTTTGGCCCATATTGAAATGATGCACATGAGGGCTGGGAATATTTTCCCAATCAGTCACTCATTCTTTAAGCGCATTCTATTTTGGTCCCTAGCAACCCTTTTTTTTATTTATTACAATTTAAACCCCGAATTTTATTTCGATTTTAATCTCGTCCTTAGTCCATTTAATTTATTTATTAAAAAAAACTCTTTTATTATTTATTTTAAGTTTTTTTTCATATATTATTTATTTTAAACTGTTATACATATTATTTATTTAAATTTTTTATATATTATTTATTTTTAAACTATTATATATTACCTTTTAAATTTTTATATATTATTTTTTAAACGGTTTTATATGTTATTTTTTATATCATTTATTTTAATATGTTTTATTATTATTTATTTTAAATTTCTTATATATTGCTTTTTCAAAACTTTTTATTGTTTATTTTGAATTTTTTTTGTAAATTATTTATTTTAAGCTATTATTTACTTTAAATTGTTTTATATATTATTTTGTTTCGTTTTATTTGATTGTTAATATTGGTATTAAAAAATGGTGTGTTGCGTGATTATTGCCATTATGTGTATTATAATTCGTTTATTTGTATTTTTATGTTATTGTGATTCATTAGTGTAACATTTTATTTGTAAATTATTTCTCCATATTGTATATTATTATTTCATCACATTTCATTAAAATCACTTCAAATGTCGCGCTTAATTTTTTTCCTTTATCCATAATAGGCCATTTTATTATATTTCAACTAAATAGCACGCATCGTTTAGGTTTTGCAATCGCTATTATTCAAAAAAGAATTTTTTTTAAAAAATAAGGCAATGTTTCGTTTTTGGAGATACGGAAAGTCATACCCTAACTTACGGGATTTCAATTTTTCTCGATAAATCCAAACAACGAACTTTTTTAAGACATTTTCAATAATCTCGAAAATTACGAAAAGATTGTGTTCTAACTTACGAAATATAATTTCTTTCTAAAACCGAGATAATTGAACATCTCTCAAAATAAATAAATTTTTCGGCGTTTATTCTCGTTTCGAGATTTAAGACATTGTGTCCTAACTTACGGGACGCAATTCCTTTTCTCGATTAACATGAAATACGATTCCGTAAAAATTTTCAATTTAGCAATATTTTAACAAAGGATCGTATTTTTAAAATCTTTTCAAATTTCCAATTTTCAACACTAAGACACTAATTAATCAACTAGGTACCAATTTTGGGCGTTATAAGGGTGCTAATCCTTTCTCGTGCGTAACCGACTCCCGAACCCCTTTTTTTAATTTCGTAGACCAAAATCGTTGTTTTAATAAATCAAATCTATTATTAAAATGACGAATTACGAGGTGACCCCATCACACCTCAATAAAAAAGATTGGTGGCGACTCCCCTTTTTTCTTTTCATTTTCAAAAGTCGACCCCCCTTTTACAAGAAAAATGGTTTCGATATATATATATATTAAGAAATGATGATTGAATGAAATGTAAATTGTTCCGGTAATAGAAGTAGCATCCTATAACTCGGGTTTGGTGACCTGTCTAGGTGAGGGGTGTTAAACAAATCCTATCTAAAACCAAAAAAAAAGTTTGAATCTATAACGAATCAGACATTAATAATTAATATAATTATATAATAATAGTTAAAATAAAAATAAAAATAAATGAAAATTAACAATTATTTAATTTATGAAAATGTATTTTAAATATTATATAATTATATTAGAATTTTATAATTAATAATAAATCTTTATGTTAAATTATTAAATTATTAATTAAAAATAAATTATAAAAACATTAATTATGACTATAAAATAAAATTTAATATAATCATTATATGTGCATAATAAATATACGAAGTTAATTATTATTCAAATTTAGAAAATTTAAATTTAATGAATATAAAAAATATATAATAATAAAAGGGAAAATGTTTAGTACACTGTCAATGGAGTTTTTAGACTCTACAAGCTGGGCCAGGGGATTGAGAAGTGTCCTATAGAATTGATATGTGACAATTTTTTCATAAAACTATTTGTGAAATAAAAAATATATACTACCAATGTACTAAATACTAACTTATAGTAAAATATATTAATTAATAATATTACATTAAATTAAGTTTAAGAGAATCCACATCGGATTTGTTAAACATTCAATTAATGAAAAAATCAAATTGTATGTACTCATTATACTCATAATTCATATAAAAAGTGAACATGGAAACCCTTTTAAACATTTTTCTTATTTTGATACGTTTTGATTAATACCAAAATTCCTGAATTACAAAACTGATCAAATAACATGATTACTCTGTTCATTTTTAGCAGGCAAGGCTAACATGATTATTGTGTTTAACTGAGTGCATTTTTTAATTACTTAATTGATTTGTTGATTTTTTTCGAAGAAATTTTTTTACTCTATAGCGTAAATATAATAAATATTTTTCAATATTTAAAATTTAATAATAAAAATTAAAATATTCAAATCTCAATTATTTGAGCATAATTTAAATGTCAATTTAAATGATTTAATAATAATAAAATTTATTGTTGTCAATTTAATTGTTTTTTTTTCCAAACTCACGCCTTTTATCTATATATATTAGATAAAAAAATTATATAAATATCATATAATCAACCATACATATTACATAAAAAATTCATATACATATAATATTATTCATTATGTTTATACAACTCCTATATATATTATATTATATTCATAAACGTTAGTTATATTATATACAATATTTCTATTAAAATAAAACATTTATATAAATTTTTTGTTTTATATCAATTCAACTTGTATTCTATTATTATTATTATGTAAAATAAAAATTAATTATTATGTTCAAAATTAATTTATAGAACATAAAAAATTATTTGAATTTGTCTAAGTTTGCCCGACCTAATCTGATCTGATCCATATTTGAGAAAATCGAATCTCGAAAAAATTTGAATTCAAAAGAACCCGAGTTCAAGAAAATCAGATCTTGAAAAAATTTGATCTCAGAATAATCCAAATCTAAATATAGCCTTGCCTGAGCCGCCCATTTGCCATCTCTACTAGAATATGTGATATATTGTTCAAAATAATAAATCAAACTCTTTTATGTACATAAACAATCATTCTTTATTTTTGAACTTTAAACCATTTTTTAATTTTTCCATAATTTTCTTTTTTACAAATATGAAAAAAATTGTTTTTAATTTTCACAGCTTTTTGTGTTAAACTAACAAAAATTATAAATATTAAGGGCTATAAAAGTTATTCTACCTTTTCTATAATTGCTAAATCAGCAACCAATGACAAAATTGGACGAAATTTTAAATAAAAAAAATATAAAGACTTGAAGTATCAAAATTAAAGTGCGAGAATTACATCTGAAAAGAGCAACCCCCCCAAAAAAAAAAAAAAAAAACCCCTCCTCCTCCTCCTTGTAGAATGGTGCAAATTCAGGGTGGTTGATATGGGCCATTGCTTTAGCCACAATTGTGGATGGAGCAGAAGGTAGGTAGGCACATTGGTTTTCAAAGGATGCTAACTTTTGAGCAATCCATTGGACTCTCAGAAATTCTGAGGAAGCCCAAAGAAAGAAGAGGAAGAGAGGGAGAAAGCTACTGACATCAAGTAATCAGAGTTGCCATATAAGGAAGCAACTTACTTTTAGGTCCATTTCCCATATCACATTGTTTTCATAATAGTGGATTCAACCCTTAACCACTCATCTTGCCTATATTTTATGCACATTGCCAACCGTTTTCTCAACGATAAACTTTTAAACTCACCCAAAATGCAGCCTTAGGGACTGTGACAGTCAACTGGAAATAAGTTGAAAATAGAAAATGAATGCACCAGCCAGAAATCAAACCCGGATCTGTACCGTGACACCACTGGTGCTCGTTGTTTCCTTGGATTGCAAGTCATTGGAAATTTCTACTTTTAACTCTAAAAGCAGCCCATTGGATCAAGTTATCCATGTATTCACATGTTTTAGTTTATTATAATCGTATTTTTATATTTTTAAATAAGATTTTTAAGACATATATTATTTTGTGTTACTGAGAGCCAATCAGTTGGCATGTTAGATTGTACTAAGACAACATACATGGAACAATTTGATGACTCACATCACATCATCATAATCTATACTCATCCTTCTACTCCTTACAATATGGGTTTTAAGTTTGAACTTTAAGATACATATATGTACAAATGACATGCCTAAGCCATTACCATTTTCACATTGAAAAAGCTCTTTTGTAACACTCAACAGACATGAAAGAATGCCAAAAAGTATAGAGGTGCAAAATCAACAAAGAAAAGCATTTCCTCACCTAATGATTGATGTTCCCTCAACATGCTATTCAATGTGCATCAAAACCAGTAGAAGCAAAAGAGGTCTCTCATTTTACAAATGATGCAGCGATTATCTACCGTCCACTATTGTGTTGTTCCATGACAGAGACATGGAGGATGAATTTGATTGTCGAATATCATCGAATGTCGGGTGTGACGCGTATCCAAAGTTTTGAGAGTAATTAGCCCACATATCCCTGGACTTCACCTTTGCCAGCAAATGTGCTTCCATATCTTCGGTTTCGGATTCCAAACCTTCATTCTTCCCTTCAAACACTATCACTACTTGCCTCATTGTTGGTCTCGAATTAGGATTTGGATACGAGCACAACAACCCCAAATGCAGCACCTTTTTTACCTCCTCCTCTTTGAATCCTTCGCTACCCTTTAACCGTGCATCCACTGCGGTAAGTAATTCTCCTTGCATCATCAACTGCCATACCCAATCCACCAAAGGCGGCTTTCCATCCTCTATAGGCCTCCTCCCACACATAACCTCTAAAATTAAGACCCCAAAACCAAACACATCGGTTTGTGTCGATGCTCGTCCGTTCCTAACCACTTCTGGGGCCAAGTAACCCACGGTTCCGACCACTCGCGTCGTGGTTGCCACTTGACTGTGCCCATGCATCCGAGCCAACCCGAAATCCCCTAACCTTCCATTCATATCCTTATCAAGCAATACGTTGCTGGCCTTGATATCCCTATGTAAGACCTTAGCTTCCCATCCCTCATGTAAATACAATAACGCTGAGGCAACATCTTTCAAGATTCTAATTCTTTCTTCACAAGTCAACATGTTGGTCTCATCACAGTCATAATAAACCCTCTTATCCAAACTTCCATTTTCCATGTAATCATAGATCAACATGAATGTCCCTTTTTCTTTCTTGCACCAACCTTTCAACCCGACGAGGCTCCGGTGTTTTAACCGGCCGAGACTCGAAATCTCTGCCAAGAACTCTTTCATTCCATCATTTTCATGTGAAATGCGCTTCACCGCAATCTCAATTCCTCCAGGTAAAACACCCTTGTAGACCTTTCCGTTTCCTCCGAAACCGATCACGTTGTCATCCGAAAATCCCTTGGTGGCTGCATCGATTTCTTGGTAAGTCATCCTATGAGGCCAATACTCAAATTCCCAATCTTCCATTTCAGCTCTTTCCTTTGCTCTCCTCCTTTCTCTCTTAACCAAAAACAGGGAAAACAGAGCAATCAAAACAAGAACAACGAAACTCCCCACCGTTACGCCTGCAATAAACGATCTACGCTTATGAAATGGTGTCTTAGGGATAACAAACGATGGTAAACCAGTGGTGATCAAGCGTTCATTTAACGAAAAATTGGAGTTACTGAAACTCCAAGACAAAATCCTATGGCTTTCAACCAATCTCCCAGTCGATGAAGTGAACCCAACATACATTTCATCCTCCAAAACATCAGATAAATTCAAAGGTACATTCAACAATGGCCGCTGTGGCCTTTTTACCCCAACAGGTGCCATAGTAACATTAATAACAGAATCTTCATAGTCAATCCAAACTTGATAGTTCTTACCATTATTAAGCTTCAGTTTCTCAAAACCCTGATCCCCATCCTCATTAAAATCACTGTAATAACCAGCGGTGTGGGAGGTTGTTGAGGTGAGGGAGTTAATGTCGATCCCAACATGGTTATCATCTATGTCATCGAATTCTTGGTTAGCGAAAACATCGAACTCCACACCAAACACATGATTGGTCGGGTCGCCGTTGTTTGAGAGGTTAAAAAGGCCAAGATTTTGAGATGCGGTTGTCCCGTTGATGCCAGTATTGGGGGTAAAGATGAAAACGAGACCGTGTCCTGGAAGAGTATCCTTGTTCCTTGAAGGAGCCATGGAGAAGATGAAAGAAGTAGAGAAAGGAAGAACATGAGAAGAATTTGGAGTCTTTGTTGGGATTTTTGAACTGTAAAGAGCTCGACCGATAGCAAAAGATGTTTCATTGGTGAGTGTAAGAATTCTGGAATCTATTTGAGCGATACCATAGAGGAAAAGGTTAGTTGAATTAAAGCCATTGAAGACAAAATCAAGAGATAAAACAGAGTGAGAAGACAGGATTATGAACACAAGAATAAACAAAACAGGCTTTGGTTGGTGTTTCTTCATTGCTTCCAAAAAAAGAAAAAAAACCACAGATCAAAGCCTGTTTTTCATGGGAGGTAAATGAAACAGGGAAGGGATTGACGTTGGGAAGATGAAGAAAGAAAAATAAAGGAAAATGTCAGGGATCAGCTGACATGTAAAGGGGTTTGAAAGTCCATAATCAAACATATTATTAAAGACGGCCGAACTAGTATTGGGTTTGAAAAGCTTGAAACTCGTAGAGGATAAAAAACACAAACAAGTTGGGTTTGACAATATTTGTAATTTATTATCTGAATGAAAATTTAAATTATTTATTAATTTGGATGCCAATGGTGAATTATATTATATTCTAAGAAAATTAGAAGAAAAACAAGTACTAACTCGGATTTTGAATAATAAAATAGATATAAACGATAATTTAAATAAATTATTTTATTATTTTAATAAAAAAATATTATTCAAAAATAAAATAAATTTAATTGATAAATATTTCAAGCTAAATCTATTATTCGAAGGGGAGGGGTAAATGAATCGAAAAAGCCAACAATTTCCAACTAAAATATGTTGTAATAATTATATGTTTGATGTTTGCAAAAAGGTAAAATATATATGGGGCATGTACTAGATATAAAAGATAGTTCATTATTTTGTCTCATCTACTAAAAAAATAAGTAAATTAATCTTTATGCATGATATAAAAAAATTTTAATTATTTCATTGAAAAATTCATCAAATTCTATCGTTAAACACTAACCTGGTTGACGAAGCAACAAGACAATGTCATATGGTATGTCACATATACCTCATACTGATGTTAGTGGGCTAGTTTAAGCAACCAAACAGTAACATGTCATCACTTAATAGTAGAGATGGATGGGAATTTTAACAAAAAGTAATTAATTTACTCTTTCATCTGACATATAAAAATCAATTTATATATAAAAAAGGTAAAATATAATTCAACTTTTAATACAAAAATTTTCATAAAATAAAAAAGGATAAACTACATTAGTAGTCACTCAACAATATATATATATTTTTGTCACTAAATTATAAAATGTTACAAAATTATCACTTACTTATTCAAATTTATCTTTTTTGTCACTCAACTATCTTAGATTTTTGGTGTTTCTATTTTTATGTTAGTCAACTAGTAAAAATAAAACAGAATTTAATAGTCGATAAACAAATTTATAGTTTTTCATAATTAGAAAAAAAAACATAAATACCAATATAATTTTCCCAAATAAAAAAAAATAGTTGGCGTGACATAAAATAAATGCGAAACCGTCCTGGATGTGTGTCTAGCATTAGTGGGTTACAGCTAATGAGTTACGTCATAATTGATTAATTCTTTGTTTATCACTATTAATGATGATTAAAATATAAGATTCATATAATGATATTGGGCCAATTAGCCCAAAATATTACTTATCTTATATGATAATTTAATAATATGCATATGTAAATTATTTTTGAATGATATAAAAAAATATTTTAATATTAATGAAAAATTAAAATATTACACAGGTTAGCGTTCCACTTCCTAAACGTGGGTGCAATTAAGAAAAATAAAAAAGTTAAAATATATTGTTATTCTTGTATTTTAATAAAATTTGAGATTTAATTCTTATATATAGCTATTCACTTTTACAAAGGGTGTGATTAAAGAAAAATAAAAGGTTAAAATATGATGTTAATCTTTATAATTTGGCAAAATTTGAGATTTAATTTTTATATTTAAAAAGTTCAAATATTAGATAAGTTAGTGTTCCACTTTTATAAATGTGGGTGTAATTAAAGAAAAATAGGTTGTTAATTCCTATATTTTGAAAAAAATTAAGATTCAATCTATGTACTTAAAATGTTAAAAATTAAGTTATTATATTTTTTTATTTAAAAATTCAAGTCTATACATTAAAATCGTACGTATTATTTTATCAAAATTTGTTAATTTAGAATTTAATTAGATTGTTTTAGTATGAAAAAAATATAATTAACAGAAAATAAATATGATAATTTGATAAATTTTAATAAAAAACTATTAATTATAATAATTGAACTTTTAACATTTTAAAATTGAAAAAAAGAGAGTAAAAAATTAAATTTTTAACTTTTAATTTTAAAATATAAAAGACTAAAATTTAAATTTTATAGATTAACCAGTGAAATAAAATTGATGAGACAGACGTAGGCAGAGATGAACAAGTGAAAGACTATGATATCTCTAAAAAGTTGAAAAAGTCAAGAATGGCGTATTTCTTCATATAGTATTTGATTTGATGTTATTGATGACGAAATTAATAAATCATAAAAAATCTGGTTTTCTTTAATAAGTTATGTTTTGACTCTCAATATTTTCAACTCACATTAATTTCAGACAATGTATAAAAAGAGGAAGATGTTATTGAAACGATAAGACTGCTACTTTCCATTTATTTGTTTTCCGTACGAGAATCAACGTCCCACGCTTTTAATTGCTTCAATGATACTCTTCAACTTTTATTTTTTTGGCTTCTTTTTACCTAAATAATAATAATTATCGAAATAAGAGGGCATGCCCATTATTTATAAGAATAGGTAAATTATACGGTGAATCGATGGTATTACCTGAACAATCGACAGTACCAACCTCCCCGGACAATAATTATTTAAGTAATGATTAGAATATATTTTTTAAAAATTATGATATCGCTTGAGCAATCGACGATACCAGTATGTATTTATCCAAAGATATACACCTATATTTTATACTATTAAATTGAAAAAAAATTAATGGTGTCAACAACATGTCGGGCAGCACCAACATTAATTAATATTTAATATATATTTTTATTTTTTAAAAGATTAAAAAGAAAAGTTTGAAACCCAGTTTGGGAGCTGAACCCGTGACTGATTGGTCATGTCAGTGGTAGGCTGTCAGCCACAGGTTTAACTCCTAAATCGGGTGTCAAGCCTTTTTTTTTTTTAATCTTTAAAAGATTATATGTGTATATATATATATATTTAAAGTATAAAAGCGGTTGGGTTTGATCTCTTAACCCCACACAAACAAAAGTTGAAAGAAAAAAAAATTCCCCTCACCCACAACCACGGGTAGAAAAAAAAAGTTAAGGTGTAACGTCCCAAAACTCGGCCTAGAAGTTTCAGCCGAATCTCGGAGGTCACATTGACCACCGAAGTGATCTAAAAGCAATTTTACAAAAAGAATTGTCAAAATCTCATTTCAAACGCAATTTGCTTTATTCAAACTAACCGTTTAACATTTTAGGATTCAAACAGTAAATTTAAGTTACATTAAAAACATTTGGAAATATAATTCTGTAGGTTCTGAAATTCAATCCAAATAGCAATTTACGAAAAACAAAAATTAAGTTATAACCCAGTCCCTATAAATAGTTACAGTCCGAAACAGTTTGAAAAACTAAGAATTTAAACGTAACACTTCATTTAGCTAATTCGAAACTTATCCATCTTAGACTTCTGGCCGCCGAGTCTAGGCTTCAGAACACGAGAGTACCTAAAAGGGTGAAAACTAAAGGATGAGCTATACGAGCTTAGTGTGAGTCCGAAACAGACAAAAGGCAAAGACGAAGTAACTCAACGTACATTCCAGTAAAGCATATGTTTACCAATCACATACAAATATCTCAAATGGCAATCTGATATACGGAAAGTTACCATTAACAAACCGAACACATATATATTGTAATAGCCTGATTTAGGGGCTAGTCAGAACAATGGTCTCGGGACCACTAATCTTGGGTCAGAGAAAATTATTTTAATATTATTTTATGAGTTATAACATGATTATAAAGGTGCATGAAAATTTTGGTGCTTTAATTTTAGCAATTTCATGCTTAATTGCGAAAAAGGACTAAATCGTATAAAGTGAAAAAGTTTAATTTTACAAGCTAAAGGTTCCTAATAGCCATAGAATATTAACTGGAGGTCCCAAATGTGCAATTAGGTCTTGTTTTAAGAGGTGGCCGGCCATAGGGGGACAAAGAAGTCAAAATTAGTCAAAGTTGGTGTAGTAGGTGGATTAAATTGATGAAATAGAATAAAATAAAGAAAGAAAAGATATAATCTTTTCTCCTTCACTCATACACTGAAAATTAGCAGCAAATAGGGGTTTTGAAAGCTCAAAAAATTCAGCAAACTCTTCTCTTTACAAGTAAGTGTTTTAGTGATCATTTCTTGATAATATTTGTACTTTTGGAACCCTTAAAGCTTAAGCTTTCTAAAGAGGGGACTATCTTGCAAAATGGTTGAAAGTTTAGAGTTTTGCCATGTGAGCTTTTAAGTTGTTTGCTGCATTTTTATGGAAGAAAATGATTCATAGTTGTTAGATAAACAACTTTTGTGAAAGGTGTCTCCATGAAAACACCTAAAAGGACCCTTTTGTAAAAGTTGTAAAATATGTGGTAAATGTGTGAAATAATGAGTATTGAGGGCTTCCATACGAGTAATAAATGTTCACCTAGGCTCATTAAAGAAAGAAATTTGATTAGAATTGATTTTCGAGCCTAGGGGTAAAATGATCATTTTGTAAAAGTCTAAGGGCAAAATGGTAATTTTGCTAAAGTATGATTATTGAAATGTGCTGATTAATATGATTATTAAATGAGCTAAATTGTTATTATAGATCAAGAAGAACGAAGGATTAACCTTGACCGAGAAAATGGAAAAATATCGGACTGGACCGGTAATCTAGCCTATTTTGAAATCGAAGTAAGTTTGCATGTGATAAATTCAACATCATGCTAGTATGTTTGAGAATGTTTGATATTATAATGATTTATAATATTTCTATGAAATTGAGTGATGGTGTTGAATGAGAAAAATGATGAAAGTTGTGATGTTGAAGTCCTAGTTGGACTATAATAAATGTGATAAGACTATCATTGAAACATGAGATGGATAAGGTCCCGTGTAAGACCATGTCTGGGACATGGCCTTGGCACCGAATTGAGATTCCGTATAAGACCATATCTGAGATATGGCATCGGCATTGAATATTAAAATCATATAAGACCATATCCGGGATATGGCATCGATAATTGATGTGAGTCCCCGTATAAGACCATATCTGGGATATGGCATCGACACTCAGAGATGACCTTATGTAAGACCACATCTGGGATGTGACATTGACTTCGTAATTGTGTGAATGGCGATGAACATATATCTTTGAGTATCCCAAATGATTTAGTGGGATAAATAGTTGAGCTTGAAATAGAAATGAGATTAGTGCTAAAGCTATGTGATTGAGTGAATACAGGTACCCGTGAGTAATTCACGAGAAATTGTTTACGATACGTGACATGGTATGTATGTAATAAGAAAAAGCAAGAGTAAGTTATGGCAAAGTACTTAAGACTTTTCATTTTATCCAATGCCATGATTGGATGATATTATGAGCTTATGTTGTTATTTATTTTCATGCAAACTTATTAAGCTTTATGCTTACCCCTCTCATTTCTCTTTTCTTTGTAGCATTGCCAAGTTAGCTCGAGAATTTGTGGAACGTCGGAGTTCGAAAATCAAACTATTGACCACTCTTTAGTATAGCAAAGTTAGATTCATTTTAAGTATTGCATGTATAGGACTTAGTCTCTTTTGTTATGTCATATTTGTTAGCCAAAGTGTTGGCTATTAATGTTTTTAAATTTATTTTGTAAGTGGTCATTAGAATTGGGCCAATACTTGACAAGTTTATATATGTTCAATGATGATGAAATTCATTAAGTGTATGCTTGTGTGGATGTCTTGATTTTGAGTCTTTAGAAGTGCTTTATAGTCTTGATATATGTTGGATTGAATTGGTGTAAGTATGATTGCTGTATAGGGTGGCATTTGGCTTGGTGTATAGGCCATATGTGACACACGGTCAGCCCTATGGGCGTGTTGGTTAGCCGTGTGACCCTATGCATGCTAGGTTTACAAGTCAGCATGCTCAGTAGTAAACACACGGGCAGAAACACGACCGTGTGTCTCAGCCTTGTAGAAGGCACAGCCATAGACATGGGCGTGCGCCCAGGTCGTGTGAAGTCTGCACCTAAAATTCGAAATATAATTCGACACACGGTCTAAGGACACGAGCGTGTGCCTTGGCCGTGTGACCATAGTATGGTGATGACGTTATAAACAGAATACCATGGTTTTTGGCACACGGGCATGTCGAGGCTGTGTGAAGGACACGGGCCAGGGACACGGGCGTGTGTCCGGCCGCGTGAAAACCCCTGTAGGTTCGAAACAGAAAATAATTCCACACGAGCTAGGAATATGGGTGGGTGAGATCACACGGCCTGCCCACATGGACGTGTTCCATTTCACACGGGCGTGTGGCCCTGTTTATGCAAAATTTTTCTAAGTGCGCGAAAGTTTTCAGTTTGGTCTCGAATCACTCTAAATGTATGTTTAGGGTCTCGTATACCCTTGATAAGGACGTTATGATTATAAATGAAAAAGTTTTAAGTTGGAACGAAATTTTATAGCCCGATGATGTATGTTTAAGTCCTTTAAGTTATGTAATGCCTCGTATCCAGTTTCGGTGTTGAACGCGGGTAAGATGTGTTACATATATTATCATTGCAACACTCATGCAATCCAATTGCAACAGACTATTCAAAGCATTTCATAAATGTCCCAATGATCATACAAACAAACATAAATTCATATGCGTAAAATATGCGACAACTAGAAATCCCACCCATCCAACCGAACTCCTCTCCGACCCCCCTGCACACCACGAATAAGCTATAGAAAGCCCAACCAACCCTATACACCACATTTTTGGAAACTAAGCCACTTGAGTAAAAGTATACAGATGTGCTAGTATATGGTTAGTATAGTATGGTAAACTGCTTTACAAAATATTGTAGTTAAAACTACCCAAATATCAGACTCCCTTCACAACCAAAACCCCAATTTTATGCACATGTATGAGTGCACATCAAACACTAACAGTCTCACAGATACAGAAGCTCATACTCAATCGGTCAATTGCATAATTTTCATGCGATTGCAATATGCACATAACATACAAACATTCATATAGAAACCAAAACGCACAAGCTCAATCGATCATTATCAAAATCAATTATGTTTGTAACTATTTACTAGTAACATCACATAACATTTAATCAAACTAATAAATTAACACTATAGTTACGAACAGATGTACAAATCCGAGTTGATCAAAGTTTCAACCAACCTTACTAAGGCCTAATCGAGGGTCAAAACACACAGAAACACAAAACGAGTCAAAATCCAACACAGAATAAAAATCTGTAAAACAGGGCTACACGGCCGTGTGCCCCGACTGTGTGGAGGTCTACACGCTCGTGTACAAGCTGCACACACCTATGTGGAAGCTGGATACACCCGTGTGGAGAGGACACACACCTATGTGACTGAGTTACATGGCTGTGTGAACAGCCTGTGTAACTCACTGTCTGAAATTGCAAAAATAAGGTGCAAAGTAAACAATGCCATGTGGACTGCCTGTGTGCGGCACACACCCATGTGGCCACCCGTGTGGTCACGAAACCACCCCGAAATAGACCAAAAAATCATGAATTTTAACATCAAAGCAGTCCCCAACTCTTAATAACTCAGAGCTACATCAAAATTTACAAAATAACATGCAACTCCATACTGATTCAGAACACACACCTAAATACACGATCTAAAACGCCCAAAACAATCGATGCCTCAAATCCACCAATTTTGAAAACTCATTGATCAACATAAAACCTTAAGCAATCACCCAAATCGGTTCTAACGAACCATCTAAGCAACTAATCTAAAATTCAGAGAATACTTAACAAGACAATGCTAATACTTACCCGATTCCACACCTAACAATTGAGCAAACAACCCCTCTAATGAAAGCTCTTGGACACCCGAAGAACAAAAGGATAAGGCACAAGAAGAAGAAAAGCAAAAATCGACTAAAAATTGAAATAGAAAATCGAAGAAGGAACCAACGTGAGAGAAAAGAGAAAGAAACATATGTGAGAGAATGAGAACGTGCCAAAATTGGGAAAAACGTGAAACTGTTTAGTTTTGAAAGAAAAACAAAATACAATAATAATTAAAAATAAATTTAAAACTTAAAACCAATTTAAGATATAATAAAAATAATTCCCCAAAACACACATAAGGAATCGAACCCAAAACCCAGAGGTAAACTAACACACATCCAACTACCGAACCAGCAGGCTCATTCTAACACTAAAACGTAACTACAAACCCAATTGCTCAAGCTACTCATTGATCCTAACCAGGAACCTCAAAACTTCTAACCCCAAAATCCAAGATGTTACATAAGGTTTGTTTAGAAGTGAGTTTAGAGAAGATTTTTTAGTTGAAAGAAGAAAAGAAAAAAGATTTATTTTTTTTTAAGTTTTTTGATAAGAGCAGAAACATTTTTTGAGTAGCTTTGGAAAAAAAATGAACTAATTATTTGCAGCTATTTATTTTGATGGTTTTATTTTAGAAACAACCGTTGGTTGTATTTTTGAAACTTGTAAGAAAATAGGAATGAGGTTCGATAAGAATGTGTCTGTTGATGATATGAAAGAAAAGATTAGTACAAAAATTTCCCGACATTGTAGAAAGAGGATGTCAAAACTATTCTACAAATTTCCAGTTTCATCAAATCCTATAAAATTTACTGATATGAAACTTTTAGATGATGATGACGTCGAGACAATGATCGCATTGTTTTTTCCACTAGAGAGGGTAAATGTAACAATCCTAACCTTTATCCGTCGTTGGAATAGGGTTACGAAGCATTACCAGACTTTTAAGATCAAATATTAACATTTCATATCATTTAACATACAAATCAGAAACTAATCATAATCACTCATATTGTCCTTTATATAAGCCATTGAGACCCAAAATACGTATTTGAAAAAAATCGAGACTAAATTGGGAACTCAAAAAAATTTCAAAAAAAATTCAAAGGAGTAGGGTACACACGTCCGTGTGGCCAGGCTGTGTGGCTCACATGGTCAAGAGACATGTAACATCCCTTACCCGTATCCGACGCCGGAATAGGGTACGGGGCATTACCAGACTTATTCACAAGCAAACATTCAAAACTGAGACATGAATTTCCAATCCAATTTAAAATTTTTCAAAATCATGCATATTGCCATTAAAACGAGCCTGTAAGATCCTGAAAAGGGCCTATGCATTTTCGGTTTAATTGTACGAAATGACATGTCTTATGTGTTATGAATGGATTTTGAATATTTTTGGAAACCTGGAAATGTATGGAAATGTTAAGTTTAAAGTGGACATTTTTGGAAACTAGGAAATGTAAGGAAATGATTTAGAAATGATTCAAAAGAGGAAAGCGAACATTTTTTGAAACTTGGAAATGTAAGGAAATGTCAAGTTTAAAGAGGGAAACGAAAATTTTTGGAAACTTGGAAATGTAAGGAAATGACTTAGAAAATGTTGAGTTAGAAAGAGGGAACTAAGGCGAGGTGGCCTTAAGAGAAGATGTATGTGAAATATGACACACAAATGGGCTTAGAAAAGTGGCTTGAAGATGCCACTTAAGGCCTCAGGAAATGGCGCCACATACTGGGGTATTGGGCCAAGGTTCGAGCTACAGGGGAAGCAAAATAAAAAGTTTTATGTTGCAGTAGAGAGTAACAGCAAGGGACGGCACAAGGCTATAATTTAGGAGCCTTTATTCTTTTATTTTTAAGAGATAAATAGTGGATAAATAAGGGATAAATAATGGATTTATTTTAGATTATTTTCAAGAGATAAATGAGGAATTATTCTTTAATTAGGAAAATAAGGGAGAAGTGATGGCCAAGTAAGGGACTTTGAGTTTAATAATTTATTTAAGTAAGGATAGTTGCTGAATTATCTTTTATTTTAGGAGATAATTAAAGAGATAAAGCTATCAAAATAGAAGAGTGATGGCCAAGTAAGGGATTCTAAGTTAGTAAATTCGGCTATATAAGGAAAAGAGGGCCATTCATCATTCTTTCTCTCAACCCTTCTCTCTCGCCGAATTTCTTAGAGCATTTGTTCTTCTTCTTTTGTTAGCCAAAGCCGAAAAATTCAAGATATCACCATTAGCCAATTTCTTTTCTTTCCAATCCATCAAAAGCCGAATCTTTGAGGGGCTTCAAGCATAGGTGCTGTCGATTTCTTCAAGAAAGGGTAAGAATAAGTTTTGATTTCTATTCTTTTCTTTTAGATTTGTTGAAACCTAGGACTAATCCCATCAATATTCTTATTTGCTGAAATTTGGAAGGATTCTTTCGGGATTTATGCCATAGTCGACTATAAAGGAAAAGATCTTCGGGATTTGACCATCAAGGTAAGTCATGTCTGACATTCGGCCAAGGGCCATTGATTGTGATTAAAGGTTAGAAGTTGATCTAACATGTGGTTTTAGGGATTTCGACAGAAGCTATAACCAAGGGATAATTTCGGGATTTGATTAAATTAGCCGAATAGGCTTTTTCCTAAACTAATAAATGTGGCCAAATGTAGGGATTTAGGATCTAAAGCGATAGATCGGTTTTCCGGGATTTCAAGGAATTCGTTAAGCTAATCAGGTGTGTACCCCACACTATTTCTTAATAAGTTTTATGGCAATGTTTAATAAATATATGTATGTGATACTAAGAATGTGAAAAGTATGGCTAAGGTACCATACAATGGTACAAAGTACTAAGGTACGTTTCCTACTCCTACTAGGATTATGAATATATGTTATATGAAACATGAAAACAATGATAAGAATGTGAAATTTGGCATGTTAATGCATACTATGTATGATATGGGGCATATGGGTTATTGAAAAGGGGAAGTGAACGTGGTGACCTAAGATCACGAAATCTGAATGCGGTGACCTAAGACCGCTATATCTGAATGTGGTGACCTAAGACCACGATATCTGAATGCAGTGACCTAAGACCACGATATCTGAATGTGGTGACCTAAGACCACGATATCTAGGTGTGGTGACCTAAGACCACGAATACTCATAAGGGCGATGAGCACGTCGACTGCAGCGACTGCCTTCGATGGTGTGTAGCGGGTGGAGGGTTGACTTAGTAGTCCCCACGGTGTACAGGTTGGTACGAGGAAGTGTAGCGGATGGCATATAGGTTTGGGTTCGGGATTGCATCATTGTTTGATCAGTTATAAGAATTGTTATGTGATATGATTATGTATGCCTAAGTTGTTAAGATTTAGTGTTGTAGTACACATTGAGTCTCATTGACTCACCCGCTGTGGGAACATTTTTGTGTGATGATCGGTAATGGACCGGCCTACAGATCTTGTGGTGGCCATGCTCATCTTGAAGTTTCATTTAAATTGGACTTTTTATTTCTTTTAAGTACTTTATAATTTTATTTTGGGGATTTATTTAATGTAATAAGGCCATAGTTGAATTACTTTAAATTTTCTTTTAATTTCTATGTACGAATTTTTATCAAGTGAAGTTTAAGTAAGTTTTATTTCAAAACAAAGCCTAAATGTTTTGTCACCTAAAGTAAAGGATTTTAACAATGAAATAAACTTGTTTTCAACTCAAGCCCGACCCAACACAATCTTTCTTTCAAAACACACAAGTTTTTCCTAAGTAATAATAGAATTTGAACCGGTTTTCATCGAGGAACGTACCAGATCCGGTCTAGGCTCGTGGGCCGGGTATGGGGTGTTTCAGAGCCTACGAGGCCCAAAACATGCATCAGAAGTGGTTTGGGACTAAACCGAAAACTTTGGAAACTTTTGGAAAACTTAGAAAAATTTTCATGTAAAAGGGGTCATACACCTGTTTGGGTTCGGGACACGCCCGTGTGACCCTAAGACACACCTGTGCTCCAGGTCGTGTTCAAATTAGGGAGTACTCTGTTCATGACGTCGTCATCAAATTAAGGTCACACGGCCAAGTCACACGCCCGTGTGCTTAGGCCGTGTGATCGATTAAATTTTCATTATTTTTCATAAAATAGGTGCAAACTTCACATGGCCAGGGCACACGCCCGTGTTCAAGGCTATGCCATCCACACGGCTAAGACACACACCCGTGTCTCTATCGGTGTGCTTATTACTGAGCATTCTGTTTTGCAATTATTTAGGGTGTAGAGGACACACGGCCGGATCACATGCCCGTGGGGTAGACCGTGTGTCACACACGACCTAGACACACGCCCGTGTGTCACACACGGCCTAGACACATGCCCGTGTGTCACACACGGCCTAGACACACGCCCGTGTGTCTACCTATGTGAACAATAAAAAGGCTATTTATCAAGCCATTTGTCACCCTTATTCACACATACACTCACATCAATTAAAAGGCACATAACATTAAATACTTAGGCAACCAAAGCATCCACATTCATGGTTGAAACATATCAACTTTATATGTTTATCTAACATACTACATTTATTAAGCCCTAAATCAAACATACAAATCCCACGTTTATTAGGCTTCATTCAATTTCTATCTAGTTACCAAGTTATACTCAAATTTCTTATCTCATTAATAGGTCACAATTTCCACATCACACAATCATGCCATAAATCACATTTCCAAATATTTGACATTCACCAAGCATACCATGATCATATCACCATAGACATTGACACTTATATGAATATACTTAGGCTTACAACTATGTTGTCAACATAAGCCAACTTACATGGCCAAATAGCAAACAAGCCTTTGACGATTACAAGCCAACATATTGGCTACAATCATAAAGACACATATAACAAATTGACTTAGTCCCTATACATGCCATAACTCAAAATACTTGAATTTATATATACCCAAAATGGAAGCTTGATAGTGTGGTAGAATCTCTGGCGATCTCCAACTTGAGCTAGCTTATTAACCTTATAAGACATGGGAAAGGAAGGAGGTAAGCTGTATAGCTTAGTAAGTTCATATGCAATAATAAACAACATTAATTACACATTGTCATAAGAATAACATGACATATATTAACATAAATGTCATTAAACTTAATGAGCACATCTTGCTCAGTCATAAGAATAACATATCATTTACCACAATCAACAAACCATTTCAAACCTCACATAAGACATACACATTAATTATAAGCATTTACATAAGCTTATACTCTTACATCTTACAATTGCCAAAACTCTTATCTTTCCATGTTTCCATAATCATTTTAATAGGCAATTTTTCCAATCTTTCTTTTTTCTCATAACCGATAAATCACAATTTACATGAATATAACATGCTATGTCATAACTCAATCTAGCCCGAAAGCCAATCACAAAATTGTCAATCGAATTTACTATGTATTTCATACATCACAAGTATAGACTCATATTCACAAGGTTTTCATAAAATCATTCTCGTGGAAATCATGAACTTACAATTTCATGAAGTCAAAGCTTATAAACTTTACGTACATACCTGTACCAATTTGTAATACTCACATATTTTTTTTTCTCTTCTTTGACATACCCGTTGAATTTCCCATGGAACCATTTGGAATACTAAAGGATACTCGGGAATCTCGTACATACAGTACCGTACCAATGCTATATCCCAGATATGGTCTTACATGTAGTCTCATATCAATGCCAATAGCCCATCTATTGTCTTACACGAAATCTCATATCGATGCCATATCCTAGATATGGTCTTACATGAAGTTTCATATCGATGCCACATCTCAGATATGGTCTTACACGTAATCTTAGATAACCCTAATGTCATGACATTTGTATCTTACCTATTCCTAAGGTTCAACTGGGATTTCTTGTTTGTCGAACTTTGTCGATTGCATTCAAGAGTAAATCACAATTCATATAATAATAAAGCAATTAAAGCATAAATAATAATGCATTATTTACATACGAACTTACCTCAGCATCAAAATGGCAAAATGACTTAATCGTCAATTACTCGTTTTTCTCCCATTCTAGGTCCAAACCTCGTTTTTCTTGATAATCGAGCTTCAAAGCTTGGAAAACCCTAGCTATGTCTTCTCCATGCAAGTTTCGACCATGGGATAGAAGGTGGACAAAATTTGGCATGATTTTTGCTTTTTAATTCATTTTAATTACCAAATTACTAAAATGCCCTTAATGAAAAACTTTGGAAACATGCCTAACCATGTCCATTTTTGTCCACCAACTTAACCAATGGTCTAATTACCATTTAAGGACCTCCAATTTAAAATCTCATAGCAATTGGACACCTCTAACATATAGAATTTAACTTTTGCACCTTTTACAATTGAGTCCTTTTGATTAAATTGAGTGCCCAAATGTCAAAATTTTCTAACGAAATTTTCTCAAAATCGTTCCATAAAATTTTAGACCATAAAAATATAATAAAAACAAATTTTATTGCGTCAGATTTGTGGTCCAGAAACCACTGTTCCGACTAGACCCAAAATTGGGCTGTTATAAGACATGTCTGCATCTCAGGCCGTGTGGGCATTCGAAATTGGGGCACACGGTCATGTCCCAGGCCGTGTCCAAATTACGGTCCTTACTAGCTTGGGTCACATGGCCAAGCCACACGCCCATGTGCTAGGCTCTATGAGTATTTTAACCATTCTGTTTCTAAATTTTAAAGATGCAGGGGACACACTGCCAAACCACACGCCCATGTACTAGGTAGTGTATCACACATAGCTGAGACACACGCCCGTGTCTCTGTCCGTATGGACGAAAATAGTCCATTTCAAGGCCACATTTCTCACTCATTTAGGTATCAACCTAAACATAACATTTTAACACATCAATATACCACAACAAAGCATTCAAAACAAGCCAAAGTCATGTTTTATATACAACATATCATCACATACACCTTAAATACTCAAACTTACCTATTTAGTCTATTTAACAAATTTTACTAAGGTTTACTACTAACTAAATACCTATAAGCATATATCCATCATAACCACATCACAATTTACATAATTTCCAAACCAAAATATATATCTAGGTTGATTATATAAACAAAACATCATTCATAACATCTATACATGTCAACTTTAATCTAATCCACATCAATCCCTATACATGTCAACTTTAATCTAATCCACATCAACCCTTATTCATGCCATATAAACCATATTGAACGCTTCAAAAACTACCAGAATAAGTTGGATAGTGTGACTTGATGTCCTGATCCGATCTTCTGATCTCTTGAAAATCTACAAAGACATTAAACAACACAAGTAAACTTAATGAAGCTTAGTAAGTTCGATGGGTTAAACATAAATCTTATCGAACCTACTATACAAATCAATTTAAATAAATTCATTCAATGTAAACTCCCTGCCAATCACAACTTGAATTGATGAATACACTTATTTCAGATCAATACCAATAACAAACAATATATCTTTCAATTTCAATTTCATAAGTCACTTACCAAATCTTTTCAAATCGGAGAACGGCTTACGGATAAGAGTACATCGTTTTCAGAAGCCCGAAGGCACATAAGCTCATAAGAGCTAAATAGAAACCCATAAGGGCTAAACAGAAGCTCATAAGTGTAACACCTTTTACCCGTATTCGACGCCGGAACAGGGTACGAGGCGTTACCAGACTTATACACAAGTAATCATACAAAACCGAGACATGAATTTCCATCCAATTTTAAAACTTTTCATATACACTCATATCGTCCCTATAACGAGCCTACGAAGCCCAAAACATACACTGGAAGTGGTCTTTGACTAAACCGAGGACTTGGGTAACTTTTGGGAAACTTAGAAAATTTTTCTTGCAAAAGGGGTCACACGCCCGTGTGGGTTCGGGACACCCTCCCGTGTGACCCTAAGACACACCCGTGCTTCAGGCCATGTTCAAAATGGGGAGCATTTTATTTATGAAGTCATCATCAAATTAAAGTCACACGGCCAAGTCACACGCCCATGTGCTTAGGCCGTGTGATCGATTATATTGTCATAATTTTTCATAAAATAGGTGCATACTTCACACGGTTAGAACACACGCCCGTGTTCAAGACCATGCCATTCACAAGGCTGAGACACATGCCCGTGTCTCTGCCCGTGTGCTCATTACTGAGCATTCTGTTTTACAACAATTAAGGTGCAAGGGACACATGGCCAGAACATACGCCCTTGGGGCAAGCCGTGTGTCACACACAACCTAGACACACGCCCGTGTGTCTACCCGTGTGGACAAAAATAAGGCTATTTACCAAGCCATTTTGCCACCCTTACTTGCACCAGCTTACACAACAACAAGCAACACAAATTCAAATATATATATATATATATACAACAAATTTAGTCACAACCAAGTCATCCATACATCAATTACATGCTATTTCCTATAATGCACAATATCTCATACTTATCATTTCAAACCATGCAAACTCCACATTCATGAAAGAAATCTTCATATTCATATATACTCAACCAATATTAGCCAATTTCAATGGCCATTTACAAATTGAATCATCAACCATTATAAGCCAACACATTTGGCCAAATCGAATATGACACAAAACAAAATGACCAAGTCTCTATACATGCCATAACTCAAAATAATGTAATCATAAGTACCCAAAATGTTAAGTTGATAGTGTGAATGGATCTTCGACAGTCTTCGATCCTCGAACTGGCTTGGTGATACTATAAGACAAGGGAAAAAGAAGGGAGTAAGCTTTAAAGCTTAGTAAGTTCCTATGCAAATAATAAGCATCACTAACACACTTTAACATATACTCAACATGAAATAAATTCACATAAATGTTATAGTAAATCTCATAGTCAAACTTGGCATAGATGATATCAAAACCTTAACATCGTAACTTACTCAATCAAACCAAACCGAGGGTTTATCACATATCGAGTTCATTAAGCATGAGTATTATGCACATACCTGTACCAACTTGTAACTTACCATAATCTTTCACAACGTACCATGGTCTTTCATGACTTAAACATTGCTGTTAAGTTTCCCGTTGAACCACTTGGAATACTAAAGGATACTCGGGAAATCTCACACATTTAGTACCATACCAATGCCATATCCCAGATATGGTCTTACATAGGATCTCATATCGATGCAATAGCCCAGCTATGGTCTTACACGAAGTCTCATATCGATGCCATATCCCAAATATGGTCTTACACGAAATCTCATAATGATGCCATATCCCAGACACGGTCTTACACATAATCTCAATAACCTTAATGTCATGACATTTGTATCCTATCCATTCCTAAGGTTCAACCGGGACGTTCTCGCTTATCGAACTTTGTCGAATTCAGTCAAAGAGTAAATTACAATTCATACGATAATAACACAAGTAAAACATAAATAATAATACATCATTTACATATGAACTTACCTCGGTACAAAAATAGTAGAATAGGGATTTAATCGTTAAACACCTTATTCTTTTCCCAATCAAGGTCCGAATCTCGTTTCTCTTTATCTATAATAGCAAATTTAGCTTATTTAATAATCACATTACTCAATTCAGTCCAAAAGTCATATTATGGCAAAATTACATTTTTGCCCCTAGGCTAGGAAAATGAAATCTATTCAATTTCCTCAATTCCCAAGCCTAGCCGAACCTCTTTTATACTTATAGCAGTCTACATGTTTCATTTAATCACACTTTTACATACATTTTAAAATCTTTTTACAAATAGGTCCTTTTGTCAATTTTCACCAAAAATCACCTAGCAAAAGTTGTTTATCTAACATTAAACTTGCATAATCTACCATTAGACATCAAAATACATGCATGTCACACATGTGTAAATTTTTAAACATGAACCATACTTCAAAATAATAGTAGAAATAGGTAAACCGAGTGATAACGATCTCAAAAACATAAGGAGCATTAAAAACGGGGCTACGATGCACTTACAATCAAGCTTAAAAGTTGGAAAAACCCTAGCTATGGCTCCTTAGAATTTTGAGCACAAGTATGGAGAAGATGAGCAAATTTTTGACTTGATTTGCCCTTTTTAATCTTTTAATTATTAAATGACCAAAATGCCCTTAATGCCTTTCTTTGAAATTTTACCTATCCATGTCCATTTTTGTCCATAAAAATAAAAATTGGTCAAATTGCTATTTAAGACCCTCTAATTAAAATCCATGGAAATTTCATGCTCAAAGCTTCTAGAATGTATATTTTTCAACTTATTAATTTAGTCTTAAATTTCGAGTTAGTCACTTTATGCATAAAATTTCTTCATGAATTTTTCACACAATCATACAATCATGCTATAAACCTCAAAATGTTCATAAAATAATTATTTCTACTTCGGATTTGTGGTCTCGAAACCACTATTCCGACTAGACCCAAAATCGGGATGTTACAATAAGAGCTAAACAAAAACTCTTAAGAGTTGAATAGAAGCTCGTAAGAGCTGAACGGAAACTCATAAGAGTTAAACAGAAGCTCAATAGAGTTGAATGAAAACTCATATGAGTTTAAAAGAAGCTCGTGAGAGCTATACAAAAGTAAACACGAAAGTTCGCAATAAATACTGAACCTCAATTTACTTGGGTAATTTTCTGCCATTTTCCTCCAATACCGTCAATTCGCCGAATGCCGAATGTACTCAAATCCTAAGTTCCATTTAATCCGAATATTCAATTCAAATTTATAACTTTAATAATATATTTCATTTTCAATAATAGAACAAATACATAATACCATTCATCAATTCAATATAAATATTAAAGTTTAACTGTACGAACTTACCTAGATTAAATTGTAATATTTGGAGTAGTTCAGGGACTATTCCGCTAATTTTCCTTTTTCACGAGTATCTACAAGATCTTGATCTAAAATATAAAATTACTCATTCATTAGCATATATTTCAGTTCTAATTCATTTCACAATTAATACCCTTCAATTTTTTGAATTTACACAATTACCCTAACTTTTCACAACTTTTACAATTTAGTCCTTAACTAATTAATCTTATCAAATTAACTAATTTTTCTCAATTAATAATTTATCTAAATATTCTAGGCTATCATACAGCCCTTGATAAAACACAAATTTAATACCAAACCCTAATTCTTTAATTTTTCACAATTTGATCTTATAATCAATATTTAACAAAATCACTTTATAAAATCATCATACAACAAAATTAAAGCTTTAAATGCATTTATTCATCTAAAACATCTAATACTCATCAATGGAAAATTTAAAAATTTTCAATAAAATAAAAAACTAAGGTAATATTAAGTTGGACTTAATTGTAAAAGTCTTAAAAACATAAAATTTACAAGAAAAAGAGCAAGAATTAAACTAACATGGAGCTAAAATATGAAAACCAGCTTTAAGAGCTCTTCAATGGTGTTTTTAAACAGAAAATTGGAGAAGAGCAAGAATTAAACTAACATGAAAATATTAAAATCCAATTTGGTTATTTTAATTTCATTTTATTTATAATTTTGCCCTTAAATTACATTATTTTATTATTTTTCTTTGCTTATGCCACCTCAGCCATCTTTTTTAGGCTTAATTACTCTTTAAGTCCTCTCTTATTTACCATTTAAGCCATTTAATCACTATTTCTTATAATTAGTAAGTTTTGCACCTTTTTCAATTTAGTCCTTTTTAATTAATTAACTATCAAAACGTTAAGATTTTTCAACGAAACTTTAATACTACCTTAATTACACTTCGTAAATATTTATCAAAATATTTAAGACTCGGTTTATAGAAATGAGGTCTCGATACCTCATTTTCTAAAACCACTTGACCTAATAAATCATTATAAAACATAAAGTTCCTATTCAAAAATCTTTCTAAAACCACATTTGACTCGTAAATACTAAATAATAAAATTTACAAGCTTACTCATCGGATTTGGTGGCCTCGAACCACTATTTTCGAACCACTGAAAAATTAGGCTGTTACAGTGAACACTAAACCGATTCAATTATTTGTTGAGTTAGTCGATGTGAAGCTCGTTGAAGATATAACTCCGTTAAGTTAACAATAAGAAGTTAAAGCCTATGTACAGAGGTTCCCAGAGTGTCTGTAGATAGGAGGTCATTTGTGTGCAATTTTGACATTGATCTCAACGTTAGATGTTTAGACCAGTACAGTGGTGGAGCCACATCGACATGGCCCAAAAATCCACACCATGTTGTTTTACAGGTACATCCATTCGTTATTGAGACAGATGCACATGGTGAAGATGGATTCGATAATAATTGTTGTTTTAATCACGAAGGTGAAGATTTTAGTGACCCTGATGTAGACGATATCATGGATGATATGGAAAACGAAGGCGCGGATGATGAAAATGATTACGCCCCTTCAGTTAGAAACCCAAGTCATCGTATCATCATACGCAATGATCTTGAGGCCTACGTATTGATCGTCGATCCTGATGCGAAGCATGTTTCTGAGTTCCTCAAGTACCTGGACATAATACCTGCTCACATGATGTTAGCAGATTTTGAATTGGAAGAGGTGTACATGTGTTAAATATTTGCGAGCAAAGTCGACTGCATCACTGCCATCAAGTGGTATAGTATGAAGGTGTTGGTTGACTAGAAAATGCGTGGTAACATTGATATGAAAAATGAAGCTAAAACAAGTAAATAAGATGAATGCTGGATACGTGTATATGAAGAAGGTTAGGAAGACGACGGAGTTCAATGACTGGAGAGAGAGGACGATGAACGTAGAATTATATTCTCGACATTTGGAAACTTTTCGGGTGATAGAGATTGTCGGTCGTCAATCGGGCATCCCGCTTAAGTCCTATGGAGTTGATCTTCGAAACAGGCGGTGCGATTGTGGGAAGTTCTAGACATTTTGATACTCATGTGTGCACGTCGTTGTAGCATTCATTGATGCCTCCATCTATGTCAAATAATTTATCAATGAAGTGTACACACTGGAATGCATATTGCGTATTTGGGGAAACAAGTTCCCAACAATATGGGATGTGTCGACATGGGAAGTTTCATCGCCGACTTTCAAGTTGGTCCAAAACTTTGGGCTACATAGAAAGCCTAGAGGTCATCCGCATGTCACTCGAATAAGAAATGACATGGACATAAGGGAGAGGTTCAACCCTAAACATTGAGGCGTATGCAGAATAATATGTCATAATTGAAGTAATTACCCTCATCGAAACTACCAACCAGGACAGTTTTCATGGTCAACTGAAATGTGAATTTATGTATCCCATGTTCAAATTTATTATCATATATTCCTTCAACTTGAATTTTTATTCTTGTATAAGAAATGAATGAAATGATTTTCTTATTAAATGCTAACTTGTAACATATTTGTATGAACTTGATTGTATATTTGTTGAACATGAATTAATAATATTGTACATGAAACACATGATTTAATTTGTATACTAACTTGTAACATATTTGCATGAGCTTGATTGTATATTTGTTGAACATGAATTAATAATATTGTACATGAAACACATGATTTAATTTGTATACTAACTTGTAACATATTTGCATGAACTTGATTGTATATTTGTTGAACATTAATTAATAATATTGCACATGAAACACATGATTTAATTTGCTTACTAACTTGTAACGTATTTGTATGAACTTGATTGTCACGTATATTTAAAAATATATCAAACATTTCATTAAAATGAGTCAAACATTTTAATAAAATAAAGTTAGAAAGTTCAAACAGTACATTACAAAAATCTAAAACATTTAAATTAAAACCATCAAAATTGATGGTTTGACGGAGTTGTCCGTAGGGTGTACCGTCGTGGTGGCCTTCGTTCGCGTTATGAGTGCTCCCAATGATCAAGGTCCAACTCACTCGAATCGACATTCCCATCACCTATAATCGAACCTTGGGGTGTACTGAACAGACTCGAAAAATCGTGTGTCACAAAGGTTTGCTTGGGAGGGTTGAAATACTAGGGTGGCAATGGGGTAAATATATCAAACATCAATGGTGACCTCGATTGCTGATAGGAAGAATTGAAATCGCTAATATTTGAGTGAAGTGCGTAACTTGAGTACTCTGGAGTAAAACTACAAACCCAAACTCTGGATGATAGGAACTACCGGTCGATCGTGTGTATGAAATTATAGGTTCGAGCTTGGGCTCTAGTGGGAGAGGGGGAGGTAGATGACAAGGTCGTCTTTGTTGGGGACCTCGTTGGTGCATATGTGGAGGGGCTACCATCAATTCACCACCATATAGGTAGGGCAACCCATTTTAAATGTACCACTGCTGGCAGTCCACCGAGGGAGTGAAATTAGAAAAACATGATTCCAATCGAGGCCTCCTCTCCAATCGGGCATTCTACAATGCAATATATGGTTGATGCTCTAATTACCGATTCTTTGCATTTTTATCCTTCTTGTCAATTCTGTGGACGTCATCACCCAAATGAATAGGAACGTCCAAAATATGTTGACAACACCCAAATTGACGAAGCACCCGATACCCGTTGTACCACTCCACTGTTGAAAAGTTCAACAAAGGTGCGTTAATGCACCATAGGAATGCGTAGATGCTAGTTGATGGAGGAATGATAGACGCAACATTCGACGTGCTATATGACATCCACACGAACTGCACAATTAATAACATGATTACGGTAACATGATTAAAATACTTATAATATTATAATTAAATAAATAAAGTAATTACATTGCATTAATATAATTTTATTTTATGAAAATAAATTACCCTCTTCCCTATGTGTGCCTCGATCATCTGTCGGTAGAAAATCAGTGTTTCTGATTTCCTAATATTTAGACAAGTATACCATCTAAAAATTAAATCAAACTCGTAAGAACATATTTTCATGAAAAAATATTGATCCAAGTTTCACCTTTTTTTACCTTTTCACAAGTGGGAACACATGTGCTTGGTGACCCAATGATGCCAAAAATGACATCTTGTATAGTGTCCAGGATTGTAGCAGTACCAGACACTTGCCTATGTCTTATGTTTTGTGCTTTGTCTCCCAATAAAGCTCACAATACAACGTTGCTAGTACTGCTGACTCCCGACTATAGGAACATGCAGCTTGCAAATCAAGTAGTAGAGGCAAGTACATCAAGTGGACTCTATTACTATTGGTGTCCGACATAAGTACCCCCCATAAGCTGTAGTATATATGCCCGAGCAACACACATCTTTCCCCTTTCAATCGCATTACTCGATATCACGAAAATTTTAAATTCGTAAATTAGCTCCAGCATCGCCGGGAGAGCATCCAAGCAATTCATAGCAGAGCACTGCAGGTTCTACTACTAGGCTTGAACTGTTACCGCATCATCGTCCATAGAGAGCCTTAATTGCAATGCGACATTCTCCAATGTGATGATGCATTTCCCACATGGCAAATGGAAAGTTAGCGTCTCTGGGCGCCACCGCTCAACCAATGTATATATTAAGTTGGCCCTCAACTTAAACACATGGATTAATGCCACTGATCCAAATCTCACGACATCTAGATAGGGCATAATCCGTTCATTCGGCCAGTAGACCGGACCATGGCCACATGATCTCAACACACAGTACGTATCCTAAGCATATTAAATTATAACAATAGTTCAGATTTTCCAATTAAATAAAAATTTACGTGCAACTTTATGTATATACTCGTGAATAAAAAATAGAATTTTTTTTATTGGCACATGAATCATCCTTGCTGTGTGATCGTCTAGTGTAATTAAAGAACCCATTTCAATATATGCACAAACAATTAAAATTATAATAATTGACTTAACAAATAAACAATACAAAAATAACGATAATTATTTTTTTTGTAGCTCATTTCTGTAATTAGCTTTTTATATCTAATATTTTTATATATAAAAGTATATTAATATTATTTTTAACACAAATCTAATTATTCAAACAAACATATAATGTTCAATGTTATATCTTAAAACTATACAATTTATCATTACAAAATAAAATAAACTTACACTTCTGGTACTATCTTAATGCACAATTCTAATAATTCTAACAGTTCTACTAAAATAGCCATGCGCTACCAAAACTATCTTAGTAAAGATGGATTACAAAATAAACATACACAATTCTAATAATTCAAAATAATATAATATTACAAATATCTAAACTAACACAATTCTAATAATTTTCAAAATTAACATACCTTAATACTATTCTTATCAAATAATATATTAATAAATAAACTTTTAACACAAATCTAAACTAATAATCATGATTATTACAAAAAATTAATATAAAAAATCTAAAATCTAAATAATTATAATATTAAAAAAATTAAAATACTTTTTTTTTCTAGAGAGACCTTTTTTTTTTTTTTACAAATTATTTGTGTGGGGTTTGGAAGACCAAACCAACCCCATTTATAATAAAAATTTTAATATATATATATATATATAAAACATAATATAAACAAAATATAAAAAAAGGCTTGAAACTAGGTTTGAGAGTTAAACTTGTCGGCGACAGGCCATCAAGCGATGGGCTGTTAGGTGGCACCGGCCTGATGGCTTACCACCGGCGTCACTAGGATAACCTTATATAAACACGACTTATTCTAGTTTTAAGGTAAACAAATGTACAAGTTGGTACATATGTGTACATTTATCTATTCTTCATGCCAGTAATTAGAAGATGGTAAATGATGAGAATGAAAAGTCAACTTTTTTTTCGCCTTTTATCTAGATTAGACTGTGGCTTGACTTCCTCAAAAAAAGTTTCTAAAATCTTGTCCATTGGACAATCGACCAAGCTCTCAACAATGGTAAATATTTTGCCCCCTCCCCCGGGTGGAGTTACCCCTATACTCTTCTAAGAATTGGTGTGTTTTAAGAGGTTGTTTGAAGAGGCCTTATTCAGAAAGCTAGGTGCTCCTCTTCTGTGAGCTATACACTTTTGGTTTAGATAGCAAAAAAAAAAAAAAATTCTGGCATGATCTATGAACAATACTGAACATTATTGGTGTTTGATAAATTGAACGATGAACAATACTTTGAGAACTTCTCTCCCAAAAAGTTGAACAATACTATAAGGCATATTGGATGAACTGACACTTATACTGGATTTGGGTTGTGAGAGTGTTCTAATTCAAACTAATAGTCTTGAAGTTGTTAACGCCATTCAGGGTAGAGTATTCAGAGATTCCAATTCTACTTTTGTCAGGAGAATTCACCAACTATTGGCATCCATAGAGGTATGGAGATTACAACATATTCCTAGAGAAGAAAATTAATTCGTAGATGGACTTGTCAAGATAGTTTAAGACACGAGATCATGATTAAGATTGTTTGAGGAACCCTGTGTGTAACACCCCAGTTCTAGCGTGTGCAAGGTTTTGTAGCGTGGTCCTAAATTAGTGTGTTCAGCAGAGTAGTATCCGCCCAAGAGTTCTCTCTGGCTTACAAAATAGGTGTATTCCTAATAGTGTTTAAGTTAATGGTGGTTTAAAGACAAATCATTATATTGGTTGGAATAAGATAATAGCCAAGTGGAGAGATGACTATGAAAGGAGTACTCGCCAAAGGCATAGTGCGCCATGTTATTAGGTTAATTTTGCTAGTTACATTGTAAGTGTAGTAATTAGGGACGCTCTGGTTAGGGTAACCGGATATTATCTATATTATATTCTTATTTATATTTGCATTTACAGATGTAGACTATCAATGAAGGTATTTTTGAAAGAGCGTGACAGGTTTCAAGTTTCCAATGGGGACTTAAGTTATATTTATAGGTATTTAGGCCAAAGAAAATGGGAGTTTTTCTTCTTCCTTATTCAAAAAGTACTGCTAACAGAATCTTAAGGAACCAAAAGTATTTCTTTCTCCTTTGAGCTAGAACTGAAGATTAGCTATGAAGAAGGAGATTAAATCATATCCTGGGTAAGTATTTCAATTATACATGAGGAATCCTAAAAAGTAAGTTTGTTAACTTTGGTGAACAATAAGGTTAAAGGAAAAATGGGCTTTCTATGGAGTTGTCAATGTTTGAGAAGATAAGGTAAAATGTATGTGGATGGGTTTTGATGATGTTTTTCTGTTCTTTAAGTAGTGATTGCTGTTGATTGCAAGTTAGATGTTTAGATATGGGGTTCAAGCTACTGTAAGTGAGTTTCCATGTGAGTCTCTGCTATTAACTCTTGCATGTATACTGTTCGAATTAAAATATATCTATGAACATGAACAAATTGGAAATTGGAAATCATGAAAAGTAAGAAATAAGATAACAAGTATAAGATTGTAAGAATAAAGTTAGGTCATGAATGATTGATATTAATATAATTATTTAAGTATAATTTGATAACTAAAGGTAAGAAATTATATGTGATAACTCTTGAAAATAGTTATAATTCATGCCTTTAGACTGGGTCAATTGTCTGTACTTAAGTGAACTTAGTTGCATTTTAGGATATTATTTTAGCATTTTAGATTATTGTATAAGAAGCTTGGACGGTGCTTAAATGTTACTATTTGTTACTTTTAATTACACGTGGAAGGGTTGTGTTTGATGGCTTGGTAGGCGCAGGATATGGAGAAAGAAATAAAGGAGTGGAAGTTTGCTAGGGCAAAAAGTTGGACAGTTTCCCAACTTGTATGCTATGGCAATTCTGGAAAGATGAATGAGTCAACACTCAACGCATACTAGTCTCAGCCCAACTCTACTTGTACCAGAAAAATCAGCCTAAAAAAGAGGAAAAAGATCATGAGATCATGAGCTGATAACCACCTACCCTAAAGAAAAGGACATTAAACCAAAAAGAAAATCTAAAAAGGAGGAGGGGATAATCTTGAACTGTTGGATTTATCCTAGGAAAAAAAAAGCTTATAAAAAGCCAAAGGAGGAAACCCAAAAATGGAACAAAGTGTGGAGATCCATAGGCGAACTAGAGGGTAACGACAGGGTATAGAAGAAAAAAGGAAGACAAAGGAAGTCCCTCTCAGCTACCATAGTACACTGTGCCACTGGAGTGTGAATTGGACACGCGAAAGTTGTCTTCCCATAATTCTTCTATTATTTTTTAACTATTTTTCAGTGAATTGATTTGATGAAAATGATGTTGAATGATATTTTGTTTTTAAATTTTATTTGCCAACTCATGAGATAAATCTCATAAGGTTGGGATTATTCGATGAAACATTTATTTTCTTTAATGGTTGAAGCATATATCTGAATTAATTTACTGTTTCATTCAATTGTTTTATTTCTAAATTGTATACGTGCAATCCCTAAACATAGACGACTGTGCAGCATGCCCATAAACTAATTTAATTTTGAAAAGGTTGGATTAGTTGGACCAAAATTGAATGATATGAGTAAGAACTTGACAGATACTTGTAGTAGACTCTAGACATAGAACGAAGTTCATATAAAAGGAATAGTGTAGGGTACCGTATTAAAGGCCTATTTAAACGGGCAAGGTAAATTGAGGTTTTTGCTCTCGAAAGAAGCAGACCACTTTAGAACTCTTCTGAGCAGTAGATTGATTATGATTTTGCCGAAGCATTTCTGATAATAAAGGCAGATTCTTAGTAATTCCAACCTTTCATATCAACATCGTATATCCTGTATCCCTTGTCGTAGTATCTTTGTTATCACATCCTTAGTTGTTTACTTGTACAGTTACATATTATTCATATAATTATTTTCCTAATTGCCATTGCATTTTTACTCTTGTATTACCATAGCATTTTTAATTATTTATCAGTTTCACATTTTGTTCACATTAATATTCCTTTTGTTTACCATTGCATTCTTATCATTATTTTGCTATAACATTAATCTGACTTTGTTATAATAACTTGACCACTTGTATACCTAATCTGATCCCTATAAAGACAATCTCACTTATCAATTTATTACTTGATTCGACGTGTATACTTGCACAATTCGCACATCAAATTCACACGCGATAAGTTTTTAGCGCCATTGTCGGGGATCAGCAATTTGGTGTAATTTGGTTTGGTAATTTTACTTAATTCCATTAATTTATTTAACTTAGTTATATTTAATTTCTACAGGTTTGCCATTAGTACATGAGAAGAGGCAGTCCTACTAACAAAGAGTATCCTTTTGACCTAAAGATCGAGAGAACTTTACGAAGAAGGCGAAAAGAATTGAGAAAAATGGCTAGAAATGGGAATGATCCCCGTCTCAATGATAATCCAAATGATTTTGGTCTCAATAATAATCCAAATGGTCAGGATGTTAATCCTTCTATTCATCATGTGATAGATGACCGAGACAGACCCATTCGAGAGCATGTTGTTCCAATTTTGGATTATTTGAATCTAGGAATAGTCAATCCACAAATACAGCAATTCGAGATGAAATCCGTAATATTTCAGATGTTGCAAATAGTAGGACAGTTTAGTGGATTACCTATTGAAGATCCACGACTGCACTTAAGAGTTTTCTTGGAAGTCTGTGACTCATT
The DNA here is from genome assembly GCA_025503065.1 of Gossypium bickii. Taxonomy (NCBI): domain Eukaryota; kingdom Viridiplantae; phylum Streptophyta; class Magnoliopsida; order Malvales; family Malvaceae; genus Gossypium; species Gossypium bickii. The sequence goes on along the minus strand of CP106714.1, from coordinate 22,705,006 downwards.
CAGGCAACAGGGTGTTCCTGAAGATGCCCTACGACTTAAACTGTTTCCATATTATTTAAGAGATTGTGCGAGAGCATGGCTCAATGTTTTGCTATCAGGAACAGTGACATCATGGAATGATCTTTGCCAAAAATTTTTTCTATAGTATAATCCCTCGAATATGAATGTCAAGCTCAGAAATGACATCACATCTTTTTGGCAATTAGAGGATGAAACATTCTATGAAGCTTGGGAACGGTTTAAGGAGTTAATTCGAAAATGTCCGATGCATGGATTTCAACATTTAACTCAGATGGAGATATTCTATAATGAGTTGAATGCATATACGAGGATGGTAGTTGATGCTTCTGCCAATGGTATTTTTTTGGATAGATCTTACAATGAAGCATATGAGATCTTGGAACGGATTGCCAATAATGATTATCAATATCCTACCACAAGAGTTTGGACGAGTAAGAAAGCTGTTGGTACCATGAAACTTGATGCAATTACTTCATTGACTGTCTAGATATCATCTTTAACTAATATGATTAAAACAATGAAAAGACCAACTATAGTTTCGGAGATGAAAGCAATCTAGCTAACATGTGTTTATTGTGGTGAAGACCATATGTTTGATTAATGCCCATCAAATCCAACATCTGTGTTCTACATGGGTAATTTTAATTGGAATAATAATCCATATTCCAACACCTATAATCCAGGGTGGAAGAAAAATCCAAACTTTAGTTGGAATAATCACGGTACGGGAAATTTTAACAATGTTGCAAGACAAAATGCCATCAATGTACCTATAACACCCCAAACCTGGCCCATGCGTTACGACCGGATCTGACGTGTCACATGAGGAAAACATATAAAGTCCTTATGATTTGTACTAAAATAAGTGTTATTTGGTTATGGTTAAGAAATCAAGTTTGGATGTAAATATTTGATAAAATACAACTATTTTTGAGAGGTTGATTGATAAATCAAAAATCGAAGTAGTGAACGTTAAAACCGTGACTTTTGAAAATGTCGGTAATTTGAAAGAGAATTCGAGTTAAAATATTTATACATATTTATAAAAATCTTTTTTTTAATCAATTTTGGAAACCGTTATTTATGATTTTTAGAAAATTCCCATTTAAAATAAATTAAGCAAGATAATAAGTACGTCAAACATAAAGCAAAAATAAAATATTCTAGAGGCCTTATTACAACTTAAAAACCAAAAATAGTAGAAGTAATAAAGTAAACGTAAATAGAAATCTAAAGTTCAAGAACACCATTTCTGAAGTATGGCCTCCATCGAGTCATCCATGGCCCAAGTCCGCATCACCGACCATTACCTGCAAAGGTTAAGGAAAAAGGGGGGTAAGCTACAAGAACTTAGTGTATAATCCCCTTACCGTCATCCACTAGGCCTGAACCCATATAGCAATATCTTGGACCTAAGCCAATTTACAAAAGAGTGTTTAAAAAAAATGACATGTATGCAACCCAACCCATCCATCCATCACACCCTCGACCAGCTAATCAAACCTGTGGGGATCAAGTCAACCCACCCCGCCGCTCAAACTAAATTCACAAGCAAGTTCCCATTTATAATATTTTTATTGTGGCCAAGCCATCGAAATCATAATGAAACATAATAACAAACATTTTTGTGGCAATGCCACCAGGCTACACTTCTCTTCATCATTTTTCCCATCCCATGCAAATTATGTAAATGCAACATAGATAATAAAGCATAATATCCACAAATATAAACAACAATCATTAATCCAGTGATTTATTACGGTGAATCAGCCCATTATAGCATTTTGTAATTCAACCCACTAAGGCATTCTAGTAAATCAGTAATTTTACCCACTAAGGGTAATTCGGTAATCTCGCAACCCAGGGGTATTTCGATAATTTACCCTCCAAGGGTATTTTGGTAATTTCGCAACCCAGACTTAACTACTAATTTGGGCATAAAAAAATTGAAACTGTCCACCTACGTCATACAGACTAAATTGACTATAACTCAAGTTAGGAAACTCGAAATTTAGATCCGCAAATTTTCCTTGATACCAGACTCATATATCTTCTTACTACAATTTTTCCAGAATTTTTGGCTTAGCCATTTAGTACAGTTTATTCATTAAAGTTTCCCTTGTTTCACTGACCAACGGTTATGAACTCTCTTACCCTAAATTCAAATATCTAAATTATAACTCATAATTCACTTTTTATAATTTTGAATGACTTTTCCAAGACAGAACAGGGAACCATGAAGTCATTCAGAACCAGTCTCACTAAAATTAAAATATCACAGAATATAAAATTCCTCTTCCTACTCTGTTTCTTTCATATAACAATAGACACAATAAGATTTAATTCTATATCTTATTTACTTTCTAATTCCCTTTCTCCTATTTTCGTGATTTTTCAAAATCACGTCACTACTGCTAACCAAAAACTGTTTCATTGCAAAATATTGTTACCACCACAAACATACGCACGCCCGAGTGGTCACAGATGCCGATTTCTGGCTTTTTGGTATTCTGACTGAATCATAGAACATTTCATACAAACATTCAGAGAGGTGTGAGATTACACACCATTTCAACATGTATTCGGAAGGGTATGGGATTACACACCTGATTTGGATTTCCTAAAGAACCTCTCTTCGTTGACCCTAGAACAATACCAACCAAAAGTTAGCCTTGGTTTTTCAAAGATTTCATACCCAACATATTACTTACACTTAAATCACTTACCACTACGTGATCTCCCTCTACAAAGTCTCGATATTCAACCCCGACTTCTAACTACCACCACACGCTCCTTTACTTCAACTAATGTTAACGATCTTCACCCTTGGATTATCAAAAGAATCGACAAAAGAGTTTCTCGGCTTAACTTAACTTAGAAAAAAGTCGAATGGAAGAAAAGATTTGGCACAACAGCAAAACGTAAGAACCACTATTCAGTTTTGGGACACACCGCAATGGAAACCGAAAGATGAGAAGAATGGAATCAACCACTTAAAGATTAGGAGGGAAAAAGAAGTAGGGGTTTCAGCCAAGAAGAGATTTGCAACACACGACTCAAGTGGTACTAGCTAGAATTGGATGAAAAGAGAGAAAAGATGACTAGAAGGAATACTTTAGAAGAAGAGGGAATTTCGGCAAGGAGGAAATGTAACCAAAAGAAACAAAATATTAGGTAAAGAAAAGGTGACCCAAAAAAATGTGAAAATACAAGGGAGAGCTAGAGAAATTCGTCTCCCCCCTACGAAAACCATGTATCATCTTTTCCAAAAGATGAGTGTTGACCCAAAATATTCCTTCCAAAACATCCCCCACATAATAGGCCAACATGTTCCCTTCTCTTACCTTTTTCCTTCATTTCTTTCCTTGTTTTTCCCTTGCTTTCCTCCTTACCATATCCTTAGTATTCTTTCCCAAATTAAAAAGTCTTCCTTACCATATTAAAGCCATGGCCGACACATGGAAGAGAAGCACAAAAATTTAATCAAAAATTTTTGCACTAGGTGGGATTCGAACTCCTCCCCTAAAGCCCCTTCATGTGACACCCCAACCTCCTTGCCATATGCTCACTTATGTTAGCAAATTACTCACTTATTTCCATAAGCATTGATGCCACTTACCTTCTCTCCTTAAAGATCTTAAACACGAAAATTTTACTAAGGCCCAACTTGAACACCGAACTTCCTAGAACCCCGTAACTTTCCAAAATCACCTTCCTAATATGTCCTACTTGAAATAATGCCGTTCTCAAATTCCCATAAATTTTAAAACGCTTCTACGCTCAAGGTCCAATGGACCCAATCCTACTAGGCCCAATTTCGGGTCGTTACAATTCTATCCTCCTTAAAGGAATTTCGTACCCGAAATTTCCAACCAACTACTAAACGCACCGCTTAAATTACACCATTATGCTTTCGCTGCGCACTCTGATCTTTAATAACACTAATGTACTTTTAACATAATCTTGAATCCTCTTTCACACAACCAAACATCTAACCACAGAAGCAAGCAGTTATCTACCACTTATACCTAAAATTTTCTACATTCAATCATTACGTCCAACCAAAACATACCTGACTTGATGGTGATGAAACAATCCAGAGCCTTATGCTCCTTAGACCCGCATCTCAAGCATGCTCCTGACCTCCTCCAGCATTCTCCCGGGGGACGCCTTCTGCAATAATCGTAAGCTGAAAAGTTTGGACGTGCCTTAACACGCTTTACGGAACAAGACTGTGACCTAAATGAACTGTGATCTCTTTTCTTCTCACAATCCACACACCCAACCCGAAGTGCTTCACCGATTCCTTTAACCTCCTCCAATACCTACTTAACTATTTGAGTCAGCTCATCAAACCCCAGCTCGATCATGAGATCCCGTCTCAGCCACTAACGATGCCAACACCTCCCTTTCGGAAACATGCCCCGATGCTGAAGATCTAGCCCTAGCACCTCGGCCTCTACCATGTCGACGTCTACCACATCCACGTCTTCTAGCGCTCATGTTCACTAAATCGATTTAATCTGATTAAGAGTCTTATGAATCAGTATGCTATTCAATGTTTATTAAACAATGTTTTATAAAGTATAGGAAATAAAGCCGTATTCGTAATACGTATCTAAGGTCTCAATCTCTATAGTTTCAGCTCCTAAAGCTAAAAGTTCTAGAGTATTTTTACAGTCATACCACAATAATTGTAAATTGAAAACATAAACTTACTTGGCTTGGTGCCGTATACCCGTGGTGCCATACTTCCTTTAGAACATGCATTTATAAAATTAAATTTTAAACAGCTTTGGAAAACGCTTTTGAACCCAATCCACAGCCGAGTTTTGCAACCGGGCTCTAATACCATAAAATATAACACCCCAAATCCGGCCCATGCGTTACGACCGGATCTGACGTGTCACATGAGGAAAACGTATAAAGTCCTTGTGATTTGTACTAAAATAAGTATTATTTGGTTATGGTTAAGAAATCAAGTTTGGATGTAAATATTTGATAAAATACAACTATTTGTGAGAGGTTGATTGATAAATCAAAAATCGAGGTAGTGAACGTTAAAACCGTGACTTTTGAAAATGTCGTTGGTAATTTGAAAGAGAATTCGAGTTAAAATATTTATACATATTTATAAAAACCTTTTTTTAATTAATTTTGGAAATTGTTATTTATGATTTTTAGAAAATTCCCATTTAAAATAAATTAAGCAGGATAATAAGTACGTCAAATATAAAGCAAAAATAAAATATTCCAGAGGCCTTATTACAACTTAAAAACCAAAAATAGTAGAAGTAATAAAGTAAACGTAAATAGAAATCTAAAGTTCAAGAACACCATTTCTAAAGTATGGCCTCCATCGAGTCATCCATGGCCCAAGTCCGCATCACTGAGCATTACCTGCAAGGGTTAAGGAAAAGGGGGGTGAGTTATAAGAACTCAGTCTATAATCCCCTTACCATCATCCACTGGGCTGAACCCATATAGCAATATCTTGGGCCTAAGCCCATTTACAAAAGAGTATTTTAAAAAAAATGACATGTATGCAACCCAACCCATCCATCCATCACACTCCCGACCAGCTAATCACACCTGTGGGGATCATGTCAACCCACCCCGCCGCTCACACCAAATTCGCAAGCAAGTTGCCATTTATAATATTTTTATTGTGGCCAAGCCACCGAAATCATAATGAAACATAATAACAAACATTTTTGTGGCAATGCCACCAGGCTACACTTCTCTTCATCATTTTTCCTATCCCATGCAAATTATGTAAATGCAACATACATAATAAAGCATAATATCCACAAATATAAACAACAATCATAGATCCAATGATTTATTACGGTGAATCAGCCCATTATAGCATTTTGTAATTCAACCCACTAAGGCATTCTAGTAAATCAGTAATTTTACCTACTAAGGGTAATTCGGTAATCTCGCAACCCAGGGGTATTTCGATAATTTACCCTCTAAGGGTATTTTGGTAATTTCGCAACCCAGACTTAACTACTAATTTGGGCATATAAAAAATTGAAACTGTCCACCTGCGCCATACTGGCTAAATTGACTATAACTCGAGTTAGGAAGCCTGAAACTTAGATCCGTAAATTTTCCCTGAAACTAGACTCATATATCTTCTTACTAAAATTTTTCCAGAATTTTTGGCTTAGCCATTTAGTACAGTTTATTCATTAAAGTTTCCCTTGTTTCACTAACCAACGATTCTGACCTCTCTTAACCTAAATTCAAATATCTCACTGTACAGTTTTCATATGTTGCTACCACTTGTTTCTATTGAAAATAGGTTAACTAAGGAATCTGTACATATAAATTATAACTCATAATTCACTTTGTACAATTTTGAATGATTTTTCCAAGATAGAACAGGGAACCACGACCAGTCTCATTAAAATTAAAATATCACAGAATAGAAAATTCCTCTTCCTACTCTATTTCTTTCATATAACAATAGACACAATAAGCTTTAATTCTATATCTTATTTACTTTCTAATTCCCTTTCTCCTATTTTTCGTGATTTCTCAAAATCATGTCACTGTTGCTAACCAGAAACTGTTTCATTGCAAAATATGGTTACCACCACAAACATACGCACGCCCGAGTTGTCACAGATGCCGGTTTCCGGCTTTTTGATATTTCGACCGAATCATAGAACATTTCATGCAAACATTCAGAGAGGTGTGAGACTACACACCATTTCAACATGTATTCGGAAGGGTATGGGATTAAACACCTGATTTGGATTTCCTAAAGAACCCTTCTTCGTTGACCCTAGAACAATACCAACCAAAAGTTAGCCTCGGATTTCCAAAAGATTTCATACCCAACGTATTACTTACACTTAAATCACTTACCACTACGTGATCTCCCTCTACGGAGTCCCGATATTCAACCCCGCCTTCTGACTACCACCACACGCTCCTTTACTGGAACTGATGTTAATGATCCTCACCCTTGGATTATCAAAAGAATCGACAAAAGAGTTTTTCGGCTTAACTTAACTCAGACAAAATTCGAATGGAAGAAAAGATTCGGTACAATAGCAAAATGTAAGAACAACTATTCGATTTTGGGACACACCGCAATGGAAACCGAAAGATGAGAAGAATGGAATCAACCACTTAAAGATTATGAGGGAAAAAGAAGTAGGGGTTTCAGCCAAGAAGAGATTTGCAACACACGGCTCAAGTTGTACTAGCTAGAATTGTATGAAAAGAGAGAAAAGATGAGTAGAAGGAACACTATAGAAGAAGAGGGAATTTCGGCAAGGAGGAAATGTAACCAAAAGAAACAAAATATTAGGTAAAGAAAAAGTGACCCAAAAAAATGTGAAAATACAAGCGAGAGCTAGATAAATTCGGCTCCCCCCTACGAAAACCATGTATCATCTTTTCCAAAAGATGAGTGTTGACCCAAAATATTCCTTCCAAAACATCCCCCACATAATAGGCCAACATGTTCCCTTCTCTTACCATTTTCCTTCATTTCTTTCCTTGTTTTTCCCTTGCTTTCCTCCTTACCATATCCTTAGTATTCTTTCCCAAATTAAAAAGTCTTCCTTACCATATTAAAGCCATGGCCGACACATGCAAGAGAAGCACAAAAATTTAATCAAAAATTCTTGCACTAGGTGGGATTCGAACTCCTCCCCTAAAGCCCCTTCATGTGACACCACAACCTCCTTGCCATATGCTCACTTATGTTAGCAAATTACTCACTTATTTCCATAAGCATTGATGCCACTTACCTTCTCTCCTTAAAGATCTTAAACACGAAAATTTTACTAAGGCCCAACTTGAACACGGAACTTCCTAGAACCCCGTAACTTTCCAAAATCACCTTCCTAATATGTCCTACTTGAAATAATGCCGTTCTCAAATTCCCATAAATTTTAAAACGCTTCTACGCTCAAGGTCCAATGGACCCAATCCTACTAGGCCCAATTTCGGGTCGTTACAATTCTATCCTCCTTAAAGGAATTTCGTCCTCAAAATTTCCAACCAACTACTAAACGCACCGCTTAAATTACATCACTCTGCTTTCGCTGCGCACTCTGATCTTTAATAACACTAATGTACTTTTAACATAATCTTGAATCCTCTTTCACACAACCAAACATCTAACCACAGAAGCAAGCAGTTATCTACCACTTATACCTAAAATTTTCTACATTCAATCATTACGTCCAACCAAAACATACCTGACTTGATGGTGATGAAACAATCCAGAGCCTTATGCTCCTTAGACCCGCATCTCAAGCATGCTCCTGATCTCCTCCAAAGATTCTCCCGGGACGCCTATACGCAATAATCGTAAGTGAAAAGTTTGGGCGTGCCTTAACACGCTTTACTTTAACAAGATCGTGACCTAAATGAATCTGCGATCTCTTTTCTTCTCACACCCCACACCCAACCCGAAGTGCTTCACCGATTCCTTTAACCTCCTCCAATACCTCCTTAACTATTTGAGTCAGCTCATCAAACCCCAGCTCGATCATGAGATCCCGTCTCAGCCACTAACGATGCCAACACCTCCCTTTCGGAAACATGCCCCGATGCTAAAGATCTAGCCCTAGCACCTCGGCCTCTACCATGTCGACGTCTACCACGTCCATGTCTTCTAGCGCTCATGTTCACTAAATCGATTTAATCTGATTAAGAGTCTTATGAATCAGTATGCTATTCAATGTTTATTAAACAATGTTTTATAAAGTATAGGAAATAAAGCCGTATTCGTAATACGTATCTAAGGTCTCAATCTCTATAGTTTCAGCTCCTAAAGCTAAAAGTTCTAGAGTATTTTTACAGTCATACCACAATAATTGTAAATTGAAAACATAAACTTACTTGGCTTGGTGCCGTATACCCGTGGTGCCATACTTCCTTTAGAACATGCATTTATAAAATTAAATTTTAAACAGCTTTGGAAAACGCTTTTGAACCCAATCCACAATAGAGTTTTGCAACCGGCTCTAATACCATAAAATATAACACCCCAAACCCGGCCCATGCGTTACGACCGGATCTGACGTGTCACATGAGGAAAACGTATAAAGTCATTGTGATTTGTACTAAAATAAGTGTTATTTGGTTATGGTTAAGAAATCAAGTTTGGATGTAAATATTTGATAAAATACAACTATTTGTGAGAGGTTGATTGATAAATCAAAAATCGAGGTAGTGAACGTTAAAACCGTGACTTTTGAAAATGTCGTTGGTAATTTGAAAGAGAATTCGAGTTAAAATATTTATACATATTTATAAAAACCTTTTTTTAATTAATTTTGGAAATCGTTATTTATGATTTTTAGAAAATTCCCATTTAAAATAAATTAAGCAGGATAATAAGTACGTCAAACATAAAGCAAAAATAAAATATTCCAGAGGCCTTATTACAACTTAAAAACCAAAAATAGTAGAAGTAATAAAGTAAACGTAAATAGAAATCTAAAGTTCAAGAACACCATTTCTAAAGTATGGCCTCCATCGAGTCATCCATGGCCCAAGTCCGCATCACTGAGCATTACCTGCAAGGGTTAAGGAAAAGGGGGGTGAGTTATAAGAACTCAGTCTATAATCCCCTTACCATCATCCACTGGGCTGAACCCATATAGCAATATCTTGGGCCTAAGCCCATTTACAAAAGAGTATTTTAAAAAAAATGACATGTATGCAACCCAACCCATCCATCCATCACACTCCCGACCAGCTAATCACACCTGTGGGGATCATGTCAACCCACCCCGCCGCTCACACCAAATTTGCAAGCAAGTTGCCATTTATAATATTTTTATTGTGGCCAAGCCACCGAAATCATAATGAAACATAATAACAAACATTTTTGTGGCAATGCCACCAGGCTACACTTCTCTTCAACATTTTTCCTATCCCATGCAAATTATGTAAATGCAACATACATAATAAAGCATAATATCCACAAATATAAACAACAATCATAGATCCAATGATTTATTACGGTGAATCAGCCCATTATAGCATTTTGTAATTCAACCCACTAAGGCATTCTAGTAAATTAGTAATTTTACCTACTAAGGGTAATTCGGTAATCTCGTAACCCAGGGGTATTTCGATAATTTACCCTCCAAGGGTATTTTGGTAATTTCGCAACCCAGACTTAACTACTAATTTGGGCATATAAAAAATTGAAACTGTCCACCTGCGCCATACTGGCTAAATTGACTATAACTCGAGTTAGGAAGCTTGAAACTTAGATCCGTAAATTTTCCCTGAAACTAGACTCATATATCTTCTTACTAAAATTTTTCCAGAATTTTTGGCTTAGCCATTTAGTACAGTTTATTCATTAAATTTTCCCTTGTTTCACTAACCAACGGTTCTGACCTCTCTTAACCTAAATTCAAATATCTCACTGTACAGTTTTCATATGTTGCTACCACTTGTTTCTATTGAAAATAGGTTAACTAAGGAATCTATACATATAAATTATAACTCATAATTCACTTTGTACAATTTTGAATGATTTTTCCAAGATAGAACAGGGAACTACGAAGTTATTCAGAACCAGTCTCATTAAAATTAAAATATCACAGAATATAAAATTCCTCTTCCTACTCTATTTCGTTCATATAACAATAGACAAAATAAGCTTTAATTCTATATCTTATTTACTTTCTAATTCCCTTTCTCCTATTTTTCGTGATTTTTCAAAATCATGTCACTGTTGCTAACCAGAAACTGTTTCATTGCAAAATATGGTTACCACCACAAACATACGCACGCCCGAGTTGTCACAGATGCCAGTTTCCGGCTTTTTGATATTTCAACCGAATCATAGAACACTTCATGCAAACATTCAGAGAGGTGTGAGATTACACACCATTTCAACATGTATTCGGAAGGGTATGGGATTAAACACCTGATTTGGATTTCCTAAAGAACCCTTCTTCGTTGACCCTAGAACAATACCAACCAAAAGTTAGCCTCGGATTTCCAAAAGATTTTATACCCAACGTATTACTTACACTTAAATCACTTACCACTACGTGATCTCCCTCTACGGAGTCCCGATATTCAACCCCGCCTTCTGACTACCACCACACGCTCCTTTACTGCAACTGATGTTAATGATCCTCACCCTTGGATTATTAAAAGAATCGACAAAAGAGTTTTTCGGCTTAACTTAACTCAGACAAATTTCAAATGGAAGAAAAGATTCGGTACAACAGTAAAATGTAAGAACCACTATTCGATTTTGGGACACACCGCAATGGAAACCGAAAGATGAGAAGAATGGAATCAACCACTTAAAGATTAGGAGGGAAAAAGAAGTAGGGGTTTCAGCCAAGAAGAGATATGCAACACACGGCTCAAGTTGTACTAGCTAGAATTGGATGAAAAGAGAGAAAAGATGAGTAGAAGGAACACTATAGAAGAAGAGGGAATTTCGGCAAGGAGGAAATGTAACCAAAAGAAACAAAATATTAGGTAAAGAAAAAGTGACCCAAAAAAATGTGAAAATACAAGGGATAGCTAGAAAAATTCGGCTCCCCCTACCAAAACCATGTATCATCTTTTCCAAAAGATGAGTGTTGACCCAAAATATTCCTTCCAAAACATCCCCCACATAATAGGCCAACATGTTCCCTTCTCTTACCTTTTTCCTTCATTTCTTTCCTTGTTTTTCCCTTGCTTTCCTCCTTACCATATCCTTAGTCTTCTTTCCCAAATTAAAAAGTCTTCCTTACCATATTAAACCCATGGCTGACACATGGAAGAGAAGCATAAAAATTTAATCAGAACTTTTTGCACTAGGTAGGATTCGAACTCCTCCCCTAAAGCCCCTTCATGTGACGCCACAACCTCCTTGCCATATGCTTACTTATGCTAGCAAATTACTTACTTATTTCCATAAGCATTGATGCCACTTACCTTCTCGACTTAAAGTGCTTAAACACGAAAATTTTACTAAGGCCCAACTTGAACCCGAAACTTCTTAGAACCCCGTAACTTTCCAAAATCACCTTCCTAATAAGTCCCACTTGAAATAATGTCGTTCTCAAATTCCCATAAATTTTAAAACGCTTCTATGCTCAAGGTCCAATGGACCCAATCCTACTAGGCCCAATTTCGGGTCGTTACACTACCACCTTGTTATAATCATCCTATGCCGAGGCAAAATATCTAACCAGGTTAGGCATCATTATGTATTGGCGACTTGTTGAAAGAATATATGGCTAAAAATAATGTTGTGATCTATAGTTAAGCTCCATCTCTTTAAGCTCTTGAGAATCAAGTGGAGCAGATAGCAAATGCTTTAAATTCGAGACCACAAGGAGCATTGTCAAGTGATACTGAGAATTTGAGATCACAAGGGAAGAATTAGTGCAAAGCTATCACTCTCAGAAGTGGAACTCGTTGAATGACATTTTTTAAGATGCCACGGCAGGAGAGGATAACTCAAATAACAACCATGTAAAGATCTTAAAGCTATCTGAAAAGCACATTGTACCTAAAAAGGTTACACAAAGAAATGTTTTGAGAGAATCAGATTATGTTGCCAACAAAAATGCCATGGCAAAACAATATCAGGAACCTAAAGGAAAACCACGTTTACCTTTTCCTCAACGATTCTAAAATTTTAAACAAGATATTCAGTTAAAAAGGTTTTTAGATGTTTTGAAGAAACTCCACATCGACATATAGTTAGTGGATGCTTTGGAGTAGATGCCCGATTGTATGAAATTTGTGAAAGAAATACAGTCAAAAAAATGCAGATTGGGAAAGTTTGAGACTGTTTCTCTCATTGAAGGGTGCACAACAATATTGATGAATAAGCTATCTCCGAATTTGAAGAATGCAGGGAGTTTCACTATCCCCTATTCAATTGGAAATCATTATGTTGGTAAGGCGTTATGTGATTTAGGAGCAAGAATAAATCTACTGCCTATGTTTATTATCAGGAAGCTAAGAATTGGGAAAGCAAGACCTACCATAGTGACTTTACAATTAGTTGATCGATCCTATGCCCATCCGAAAGGTAAAATTGAGGACGTGTTGGTAAGAGTAGATAAATTTATCTTTCCTGCTAATTTCCTTATTTTAGAATTTGAAGCTGACCAAAATGTGTCAATAATTCTTGGAAGACCTTTTCTTGCTACAGGCAGAACTTTAATTGATGTGCAAAAATATGAACTAACCATAAGGATGAATGATCAGCAGATCACGTTCAATGTTTTTATTGCCATGAAATGTGCTAATGAGAATGAAGAATGTCACGTCATTGACTTGATAAAATCAACAGTGGAGGAAGAGTTCATGAGATTTTGCCACGTCAATTTTGATAGTAATAGAGATTCATTTGAGCGAAGACCCTTGTGCACTTTGCTAGAGCAAAATATACCTTTCAATTTTGATAAACAATGCTTGGTAGCTCATGTATATCCGCATAGAGCTGTTGATGTCAAGGACATAAAAATGGGGAACACATTTAAAGTTAATGGACAACGCTTGAAGCACTACTAGGGTGCTCATGTAAAGTAAGACAAACAGTCCATTGATCTTCGAGATGTTTAAATTCAACATCTTCAAAATTCTTTTTATTTTTATTTTATTCCATCGATTTAAATTTCTCCTAGTTATTTCATTTCCTTTGGTTAATAAACTACAGGAGGGGAAGGGGTCGGTGATGCAAAGCCCGTTGAAATGAATTCTGCCAATGAAGAGAATGTACCCAAAGAACCAAAGGAAGAACTAGAGAAAATAAAGTCTGTCGGTATTGAGACTAACTGTGAGGACGAGGAGGAAGCAAATCCATCAATTGCACGACCAGTGGACAACACTGCGGTTGTTCCACCTCCTACTGAACTGATGACTGAATAGGATCATGAGATCGATCAAATTATTGATGAACTCACCAGATTTGATAATGAAGAGGAGGATGAACCACTCAATTTAGTTAAAAGGTCAATGCGTTATAAGATGAGTGCACGAAAGACCACTTGCCGTAATTAAGGTACCCCTATTCAGTTCCAAGTTTGGGAAGTTTTTATCCCTTTATTACATCTTATTATGTACATATATATGTTATTGCATTCATGATTCATATCTGTACATGCATTGAAGATAATGCATCCCTTAGATTTTTAGGGTGTATTGCGCATCTGACTGCATTAGATATTTAGTTGAGCATGCGTGTTTTAGCATTTTTGTCCATTTGCCATTCATTTTTCCACAGCACATATGACTGCTATGAATTGTTTAGACTGTGATGAGTGATGTTTTTGTTTGTGATGTTCGATGAGGAACTTAATTCTTTGATAAACTTAGAAAGTTGTGACTATGGATTAAGTGATTTTAGCTTAGGACAGTTTTCTTGTAAATTGATCCCTAAAATTAGGATGTCCTAATTCCAATTACAATTGATCTATAGTAAGTTTCTTTTGATAAACTTAGAAACTCTTGAAGTAATATTCAGTAACATGGCAATACTCAATAATGAATAAATTGGCAATGTCTAAGAAAATGCCATCAAATACTCCAATGCTTAGAATTGTCGAGTAAGTCAGCACCACTTTGTTTGCTCCATCGTGTTGTTAATTAGAAATGTGAGTTTGAGTAATAGTGTGTAATAAAGAAAATTAAGGGCACTCTATTGTAGTAACAGGTTGAGTAGCTCAGGGGGTACTTGTTTGCTCTATCCATCTTTTTAGTCAAAAGCCTTAGCTTCATGAGTGAGTATTCAAATCGTGACATGAGTGAGTATTCAGCAATTTAGTGTATGCTCCATTGTAATTGTCAAGTCAAAGAATAATTAGGCGAGCTGAATCCCCTAGAAAAAGAAGAAAGGTATAATAAATGGATATGTATGTATTTGAGTATGTGTAAGGCTAGAAGAAAATAAAAAGAAGGAAATTGAGTTAGTTAAAAGATGAAATAAGTAAATAAGGAGGTACTTGTTATAGTGAAAATTGCATGACTACTTAGGATTTCTCTTTCTTTTAGGGCAATATTTTCTGCACTGCCTTTACTAAATAAGATTATGAAACTTGATCAAATTTTTAGACATAGAAGATTTTGGAGAACTAAAGTACAAGATGCTCTTTAAATTGTCTAATAATGAAAATGTGATTATGTTGCTATGATAATTCTTACATTCATGCATATCTTGCTTGAGGACAAGCAATAACTCAGGTTTGGGGGTGTGATAACTCTTGAAAGAGTTATAATTCATGCATTTAGACTGGGTCAATTATTTGTACTTAAGTGAACTTAGTTGTATTTTAGGATATTATTTTAGCATTTTTATAGCATTGCATAAGAAGCTTGGATGGTGCTTAAATGTTACTATTTGTTACTTTTAATTGCATGTTGAAGGGTTGAGTTTGGTGGTTTGGTAGGTGCAGGACGTGGAGAAAGAAATAAATGAGTAAAGGTTTGTCGGGGCAAAAAGTTGGACAATTTGCCAACTTGTATGCGTGGCAATTCCGGAAAGATGACTGAGTCAAAACTTAATGCATACCAGTCTCAGCCTAACTCTACTTGTACTAGAAAAATTAGCCTAAAAAAGAGGGAAAATATCATAAGATCATGAGCTGATAACCACTTATCCTAAAGGAAGGGATATTAAACCAAAAAGAAAATCTAAAAAAGAGGAAAGGATAATCTTGAACTATTGGATTTATCTTAAGAAAAAAGCTTATAAAAAGCCAAAGGAGGAAACCCAAAAAGGGAACAAAGTGTGGAGATCCATAAGCGAACTAGAGGGTAGCGGCTAAGTAGAGAAGAAATTGGAAGATGAAGGCAATCCCTCTCAGCCATCACAGGACATTGTGCTATAGGAGTGTAAACTAGACACGCGAAAGTTATCTTCCCGTTGTTCTTCTATTATTTCTTAACTATTTCTCCGTGAATTGGTTGGATGAAAATGATGTTGAATGATGTTTTGGTTTTGAATTTTATTTACCAACCCATGAGCAAAATCTCATAGGGTTGGGATTACTCGATGAAACATTTATTTTCTGTAATGGTTAAAGCAGATATCTGAATTAATTTGCTATTTCACTCAATTGTTTTATTTCTAAATTGTATACGTGCAATCCCTAGACATAGACGACTGTGCAGCATGCCCGTAAACTAATTTAATTCTGAAAAGGTTGGATTGGTTGGATTGAAATTGAATGATATGAGAATTACTCGACAGATACTTGTAGTAGACTCTAGACTTATAGCAGCGTTCATACAGAAGAAAATAGTGCAGGGTACCGTATTAAAAGCCTATAGACATGGGCAAGGTAACTTTAGGTTTCTACTCTTAAAAGAAGCAGACCACTTTAGAACTCTTCTAAGCAGTAGATTGATTACGATTTTTCTGAGCCATTTCTGACAGTAAGGGTAGATTTTTAATAATTCCAACCTTCCATATCAACATTATATATCCCTTATCCCTTGTCATAGTATCTTTGCCATCACATTTTTAGTTGTTTACTTGTTTAGTTACATATTATTCATATAATCATTTTCTTAATTGTCATTGCATTTTCAATTACTCATCAATTACGCATCTTTTTCACATTAATATTCCTTTTGTTTACCATTGCATTCTTATCATTATTTTGTTATAACATTAACTAACTTTGTTATAATAATTTGACCATTTGTATACTTAACCTGATCCTTGTGGAGATGATCTCACTTAACACTTTATTACTTGATCCAATGTGTATACTTGCACAATTCGCATATCATATTCACAATATGGTGTATGAATGAGTTTGGGTAAATGAACAACATGGTTAAGTTCTCCCTGTGGAGCTTCTAGTAGGGCACTTATTCCTAACCAGACTGGCAACTCACAGCGTGAACAAAACAAAAGACTATGTGGTTTTAACCCATGGCATCCTATGAAAGGAAAACACTTATGGCGTAGCCTTTACTAAATTAATGAGTGAACTGGCCGAACATGATACATGGTGTGTATCTAGATCTGTGAGGCTGAGTCCCATGGCAGCAAAGAATATAAAATGATATGATAAAAATGATTCATGGTGTAACCTTTGACATGAGAATCAAAATGGCAAATCACTATACATGAATGAATACGTAAGACCATGAGGTCAAGACCTATGGTAGTATATGAAATGATGTTTTGAATGAATCGTAAGTATATGACCATGTATGAAATCACTAAGGCGTGTTTCCTATGAAATCGTCATGATGTATTCATTGCAATGCCTCTTGGTATTTTTGTGGAACGTTTTGCGATGTATTTTGTCTACTACTCAGTGGTGCATTCTAATTGAATCTTATAGCATCTTTTGATAAATACACTAGGATAACAAACACGAGTTCATATGAAACCTGTATGATATATGTTGTTTGGACTAAATAATGTGATCTGCCATAAATGTCTGGTAAGATTTATATACCTATATTTCTGGAAGATATGAATAAGTTAGACAGTTTTGTAATAAGTATAACTGAGGTAAAGTATTACTATGCTCAAGATCAAAGCTTAAGTAAGATCTGTGAATTAATCGAATAAGTTATCAAAAAGAACCGTGTAGTTGCAAGATGGTAAAGTTATTCACCAAGATAATCTAAAATGGTTAGATATATATAGTTGTATCTGTGTAAGATTTAAGGATTTGTTATTGAGAGTTGTCTATATTATGATGAATGGTTGAATCATAGTTATTTGGAATCTGTCAAATCACGGTTGTTTGGGGTTTAATGACCTCCCCTAATATCATAAGAAATCTAGAAAATGGGTGTTTTGAATATACGTATCCTTGAATAAATGCACGAGAAATTCATCTGAATGGTCCAAGCAATATCTTTTTAGTATCAATATGTGTGCTATAGAATCCAAGTATGCCTAAGAATCATTGGAAGGCATACAATTCAACGAAAGTATTCGCCAAATACATATGTATCCATCCAAGGTAAATGTCAACGAATGATTATTTGAAATAAGAGTATGGCTTAAGGCATGTGTTGTTAAGAAATTTATGAAAGGTTTGAAGGGATTTCTTAGTTAACTAGATAAGGAAGATTTAGTAGGATAAAAGTATGATAATTTGCATATAACAGAATGATGAGACTGTGGTGGTACCCATCGGAATTAACGATGCAGAATAATGGTTGGCATACAACAACTCGTATAGGGTTCCTAAGTATACATCAAGATGTTGTTATGATTTATATTTTAGAAATTGTGAAGAGTATATATAAAAGATTGAAGAAAAGAGAGTTTGAATATTATATAAAAGATTAGATGAGTTCGAATTGCAAGTTGGACTTCATATAGGTATGTATTATGTTGAAGTACATCTACATGAATGTGCCTAGTATGTGAAGCATGAGTTCTAAGGGTTGTATGATTGGTGATCATAAATGTTTGGTATGAATCGTGTGAGTGTATAAGGGATTGATTGTAGGTTTGTGTCTAATCACCGAGGTGGAAAATGATCGATAGGCCCTCAAGGCGTATTCTAATGTATAACCTTTGTGGTGGGTTTTGTGTATAGTTATGGCGTGTTCAGTTGGCTCTTAAATGCGAGTAGTGAAATTAGAATGATTCAATATATCTATTGTTTATATGGTAAGTGCAGGACCAAGTTAAGACAGGATTGAAGGTAATGAGTTGAAGAGACGTAATGGGAAGATACTCTAAATATAAGTTGAAATCTAAACATTCGATAAGGGTCTGCCAATAAGTTGTAACTATGAAGGTTAGCCTGGGTTGAACTTAAGTATACCAATTAAGTTCTGGATGCCTTAGTTTGCAAATGATATTGATAAAAGACCAAATGAATTAAGGAACAATTGAAGAGATAGTGGGATGGATGAACTCATATTGAAAGAACAAATATGAAAAGGTTGCGTCAGATAATCTGTCTGTAGATAGTGAAAGTCAAGATTAGGTATGAGAAGCAATTCCGAACATCGGTTTGCAAGAATACGGGCAAGGAACCATTATCAAGATGAGTTGAAAGAGATTCCTAAAAGAACGGTGTTAGTGATACATGGGGGTATTGGACTCAGACTATGATATAGCAGATAGAAGGAATGAACATGTTGTGCGATTTGTGTGATGCTCATCTTGATAGGCAATTAATGTTGAAAGAAGAGATGTTGGCATTTTATGGAAACCACGACCAAGGTACAAGTGATTAATTTTCACTGAGTTATTATGAACTTACATGAGTTATACTTACTGTTTCAGGTTGAATGAGAATCTATTCCAGGAGGGACGATAATAGGACTACGCCAAAGGAGTGGCGAATTGGGCTACTATGCATACAAAACATATTTGGTGGCACATTCCAAGTCTGAATGCTACCCAAATACCCATAATTTGAGGTAATTGTGTTAGATTAGGAGTTCAAATTTGATATCTCTGTAACTAAATTACCATGTGCTACAGTTGTAGTTGCTTATTGCATATACGTAAGTAATTTAGTTCGAGTCGATGTGTGGTTAAGTTGAAATAAATTGTTTAATTGTATAAGTAGATTAAGTTTTGTATGTATTCGTGTGGTAATACCCAAGACTCGGATTCAACGAAATTGGATCAGATTGGGGGTGTTACACCATGGGAGGGATTAGTTTAATTTCTTATGTTTGTGCCTCTTTTTCTTTTTCACCAAAAAAAAATCTATATTTGTTTTAATTCAAATAATATTTGACAAAAAAATTCAAATTTGAAAATGGCTTATTTAAGAAATTTTAATTTAGCTCTAAATTTTGTTCAAAATAAAAAGTTTTTTACTTAAATAGCATAAAAAAATTAATTACTGAAATAGGATTGCATGTCCATTATTTACAAGAATAGGCAAATTACACAGTGCACCAACAGTGCTGCTTGAGTAATCAGCGACACCAACCTCCCCCTAGCAACAATCATTTATACAATGATTAGAATTTTTTTAAAAAAAATATTTTTTTATGGTGCCACCTAAGCTCAGCGGCACCGATATGTATTTACCCTAAAATATACTCATGTATTTTATACTGTTAGACTAAAAAAAAATATTTTTTAATGGTGTCGTCGATGTGTCAAGAGACATTGGAATTAATTAATATTCAATATATTTTTTTATTTTTTAAAAGATTAAAAAAAAGCTTGAAACCCAGTTTGGGTTTTAGTAATATAAGCATAATCTAGTAATCATTTTGACTAAAGAAAGTGATCCAATATCAATTAATTAGAAGTTAAATTGTAACTTTGTAAATTATCTTCTAACATTTTCTTTCAAAGAGCAGAATTGTACGGATAATTGCTGATTAAGTACAGTATTCGGAGGCTCTTGAAGTTCACAATTAGTCACTCAATTTAAAATATTACAAAATGATCATTAAATTATTTGAATTTTTTTTTTTTTAAATCATCGGATTGTTAAAACCACTACTATATGATATTCTCTATTCTCATTGTTAGATTTGAGTTATGTTATTCTACTAATTGATGTGTATTAATCTACTGTACCAATTGTTAAATTGTCACTTGGAGTTCACTAGTTGAACTTTTCTAAAAAGAATTAATAATCCGATGACTTAAATAAAATTTTTAATTAATTTAATAACTTAAATTAAAATCTTTAAATAATTCAATAATCATTTTACAACTATTTAAATTTAATTTAATCATCTTAGTTTACCGTAAAAGAAGGTCGCAGAACATTCTTACACCTATGAATATATTTGTAGGAAATTAGAAAAAGAAAAAGGAAATGGCGAAAGTTCAGGGAAGGAAATCTGTCATGGGCAGGGACCCATATTTAAAGCCTTATTTGTAACAAACGAATGGTGGGTGCTAAAATTGAAACTCATCTCCACCGCATGATAAACAATAATTAGTAATGATTGAACCATTCAATCTTTATAGATAAAGTAATCACCTTAAACTGAAACCTAGTTATTTGACATGCCTTTTTTCAAACTACTGTCGTCTAACATGTTTTTATCGTTCAATTCATGCTTCAATTAACAAGTAAATTTTGAAGTTTGAGCTCATGTTTACCATTCAATTACACCCCCACATACAATTTGGATCATACTCTTTAACGTGTAATTCAAGTGTATGGAATCTACGTGAATATTTTTGTGATAAGAGTTAAATTATATTTTATTTTTATATTAAAAAATTTAAAAAATTAATTTTAAAATAATAAATTAATGAGTAAATAAGTTATTTGTTAAAGTTTTTATATATTTTTATTGTTAAAAATTATTCTATATATATATATATATTAGCATAAAATATATGTGACATATCATATATCACTACTTTAATTATTTTGTCAAACTAGATTTTAATATAAAATTTTTAACAATAATATCTATTTATCTTTTAATATACTGAAAAAATAAATTTGGGTAAAAAAATAAATTGTACTGAAGCCTCCTATCTTTCCATGATCCGAAAGATATACAACGTATCTACATTTTTCATGCTTTGACCAGAAAAAAAGAGGATAGAAAATGTGTTAGGCATATACATATATATATATATACACTTTTATGCTGGTTAGCAGGATATGTACAAAATTAATCAAACAGTTGATGCGACATAAAATCAAACCATCATAATTAGCAGGTGAGAGAAATAATGAACCACTCTTGTCTGAAATCTGAATTTTCTTCCTATACTTTTCAGGGTGGCTTTAGAGATATTTTATTGAAAAATCTGAAGTCCCTACCAAATCCTGGAAGAACCCAGTTGTCAAATTTTATTAGCCTTCTCCCTTGAATGTTTAACTATATTTGAAATTTTAAATATATTTTAAGGTGATATTGAGTAAGTACTCTAGTAAAGGAGGGAAATTTCTTAATTATAGTTTATTCGTTATTTATATTTGTATTTTTTTTAAATAGATTGGTTTAATAAAATTTATCATTCACTTTAAAATCATTTTTATTTGTCTTTAACAACTTTTGCACATAAAGTAAAATGTAACCAAATATTAGTTCACTGACTACTTAACATTTAACTAAAAATAAGTTGTATTATGTGGTCGAATCATAACACGAAAAGATAACTTATATTAGTTGGTAACCTAAAAGGTCTGTAGTTTGATGAATCAAAATCAATCAAATTGATTAAAAGACTATTATGTTATCTATCAAACCCAATTGATGAGATACCTTATCTTAGGTATGGGAGCAGATGACTCCTAGAAGACAGAGACATATATGTGATTGTCTAGATTGAAAATACATCAGACATGACCTAAGTTGAATTAATCCTAGATCTGTTTATGAATTGATTCACTTGTAACATTCATAGTGTGACTTGTCTTAATCCTGAGTAAATGACTGACTATAAGTGTGTCACTCAAATACTTTGATGTATTAAAAGTCAGAGTTCAAATAACTAAAGAACTGAAAGCTAGTACATTTAGTATACGACTTTTGGATTACATAGCTTTATTTACAATAGTGGAATTCGTAGCATGAGTTCAAATTATATCCTCTCATCAGTATTACATGACAGATGGAAAAGTAATGTGGCCATGGGTAATTTGTCTACGACTAATGATATAATTACTATTTGTTAGTAATTAATGTTTTCATGGAGGGAGATGTAATGGTTACCATGAGATAAAATATGATCATACTATGTGAACAAATTTAACCCAAAAAGATATAAGATATTCTATGAGAGTTACACACTTATGACAATTTCATTGGACAAACATTTATAAAGTTGTTTTCGTAATGGTATACAAGGAGGAGTTCAATCATGGTATATTGGTGGAATGACTTCATGATTAAATAATATTGTAATTAATAGACAAAGAGCTGAAACTTAATTATAAATTATTTGAGCCCTAATTATATATGTCCAATCGATCCCCCCATTATCTCAACAAAACCCAAAACGATTTTACATGTAGAACTGATATTATTGAATGGAAAAAAATGATGATTAAGAGAAATAGATTGCATGTATCATTATCTATAGTGAATGTGTTTTCTCACTAAGTATATAATATGACTTAGAGATTAAATTAATTTCTTTAAATTATTATTTCATTGATTGCAATGGAGAATGGAAGCTCTGACGTTTTGAAAAGCTAAGCTGATAAGACGAAAAAGCATTAGGCGAGTCTCTACACTCCATCCTTTGAATGCTAAGTATGTTTAAGATAATTAGATATATGGTATCTGCCACGTAGTTTAGTATGCATGAGATAGTTAGAAATCCATGTTTAATGGGAAGGGGTATTCCATGTCAGTATGTAAGTGAAACGCATATATATATTGCATGATTTAAAATGGTGGGAAAATAATTGATAGGATAGATGAAGTTAAGATTTGGAGAATGAGAACTTATATTAGATAACGGCATATGGTATTGCTGTGTCTGAACCATGATGTGTGAAGCTCCAGGCCTTGTGGAGGGATGCTACGGTGTTCGAGCATCAATGTTAGAAATGGTGAATGGAAGAATGGATGGAATAAAATGGGTTAAGTAAATAAGAAAAATCATGGTTAGGCCATGGGTCCTATCGGAGGCTATACACACAAAAATGAATAAGACCATAGTTGAAAGATGTTATGGCATCTTGTGTTGGTTTGATGATAAACATGAGCAAGACCATAGCTGAAAGATGCTATAGCATCAATTGAAAACACGCCTGAACGATAAATAGGGCTAAGACTATAGTTGAAAGATGTTATACCATCCTTTGGTAGTCTGTCGGGACAAAAAACACGGGGTTCTGTTGTGTAAAACCATAGCTAAAAGATGCTATGACATCATAAAGAGTCTGCCAGGATAGCAAACACTAGGTAGTCTGCTAGGACAGTGAACACGGGATAGTCCATTAGGACAGTAAACACGGGGTAGTCTGTTAGGACATTAAACATGAGCCGAAAAGGTATAGGACCATAGCTCGGTTGTGGCAATCAATAGTGTCCAATGGGACATTCGGTAGATTGTCAAGACGACAATTAAGGAAATTCACATATATGGAAAAAGAGTTAGAAGAATAATGCAAACGTTGGCGAGTAGGTTTTGAGGAACTTGTAGAACACGGCAAAGGAGGTAGAAAAAGGAATAGTCCGTTAAATAGTAGTCACAGAATTTTGTAGGGCATAAGGGTAGTAACCCAACAAGAACTAGACATGGGAAACGACGTACCAATAACTTTGTAATTAGGGTAAGGGGAAGAGGACTTGTCCGTTGATCGCGATGAAGGATCCGCCAAATAAATGCTCAATGAGTCTCTGTTTGTTAGTGACCACCTTCGGACGTACCAACGTCCAGAATAGAAATCCTACACAAAATATGTGAAAAGGCAGTATCCGCAAGTATACAAGTCAGGTTGTAATATAGTTATATCAGAGTAGATAAGTACTCCAAGGATCGTACCCAATGGAGGCGGGCATGAAATTAGTTCTAACCTAAGCATAAATAGATCTAATTAGTTTAAATGAATTATATTAGGATGAAATAAAAAGAAAAGTTTGGGTGATCTATACTAATAATAATAAAAGAAAGAAAATAAATAAATAAATCATGAGAAGTCAAATAATAGAATACATCAAAATTGAATATAGGTGATTAGCTCGTTTAAGTAATCATAACCAACTATTGCTTCGGGTTTTCTTGTTCAATCAACTAGTTGATATCCCAACAGGATCTTCCGATCTTCCACTAAAATAACGAGTCGACAAGAACTACTTATCTCTCGGCCTTATAGTCCAGATCGGTTTAGGGTTAAGGTGTTCACAGATAGGCCATACCAAATTTGGATTAATTCCCACCTTAATGACTTCCTAGAATTTTTAGACCTAGGGTTTAGGTTCTTCCTTTCTTAAACAACTGATTCGTTAAGAGAACTCTACAAAATAGTTAATTCATCATACCTCTACTCGTTAATCCCCCACAGTGGATTAGTTCCTCATAGATCTCATAAAAAATATAAACTTGATAGAAAGAGTAGACATGAATAATAATTCAATAGCATAAAGTTTAGAAGAAGCCTGATTTGTATTAGAATTGAATGCAGAATCCTCACAGAGTTTGATTATGTTTCAAAAATATGATTTCTTTCACAAAAGCAAATAAAAAAAAACTGAAGTAAACCTAAAGCTTAAGAAAAGAGAAAAACTAAAGATTAAATCTAAGAAAAAAATTATACAATGCTAAAGCTGTCCATAACATTGGTTAATTGAGCCTATTTATAGACTTTAGAGTAGCTGTCGTCCTTAACCCTTGTAACATCTTGATTTTGGGCCTAGTCAGAATAGTGGTTGCAGGACCACAAATCTGACATTAAAAAATTTATTTTATTATTATTTTGATGTCTACATTATGATACTAAAGTTGTGTGAAATTTTCATAAAGAAATTTCCTTATTTGAGTGCTCAATTTGATAAAAAGGACTAAATCGCGTAAGGTGCAAAACTTGAGGTCTAAATGATAAAGGCACTAATAGCTATAAAATTGAAAAGTATGAGCACTTGCATGGTAATTATACCAATAGAAAAGTGAGGAGAAAAAGATGGACATGTAGTAGGTGGATTTGGAGAAGTTATTAAAAGGTTAAATTGGTAAATAAGTGAATAGGTATAATAAGACAAAATAGCAAAAGCTATCATCTTTATTTTTCTTCTTCTTCAACCATAATAGAGATAAAAAAAAAGAAGAGAAATGGTAGCCATGGAATGGGTTTCATTCGGCCAAGCTTTGGAGCTTGATAGGTCAGTGGTTTTTGCCCCGTTTTTAATGATTTTTATGTTTTCGGAGTCGTGGTAACTTGATTTAGCTATCCCGTACCTTCATTTTCAAAAGTGTTAAAGTTTTTGAATTTTTCCATTATTGATGAAGTGTGTATTTTGATAATTGATGATAGAAAATACACCCTTATTGTTAGACAAACAACATTTGTAAAGTGATTTTTGATAGAAATGTCGATTAGGGACTAAATTGAGAAATGTGATAAATTGTGTGGTAAAAGTGTGAATATGTGAAAAATGTGGGCTATTGTAAGTATGATAAATCTTCGACTAGGCATGGGTAGCAAAGAAATTGAATAAATTTCATTTTACGAGCCCAGGGGCAAAAGTGTAAATATGACAAAGTTTAGGGGTAAAAATATAATTTTACCAAAAAAGTGAAATTGGGCTAATTTGAGTAGCATGATGAATAAATAAATTAAATGTGTTGTTATAGATCAAGGAAGATGAGATTCGGAATTAGATCGAGGGAAAAGCAAGATAATCGGGTAATTGACTTATTTCCTCGTTTCATACCGAGGTAAGTTGTAACACCCCTTACCCGTATTCAATGCCGGAATTGAGTACGAGGCATTACCGAACTTATCTTACTTGAACGTACAACTTTGGGCTATAAAATTTCATTCCAAATTAAAACTTTTCATTTACCTTCATAATATACTTATTATAGGCCTACGAGGCATTAAACATGCAAACGGAGGGTCTCAGAATCAAACCGGGAACTTTTGTATACTTAGAAAAATTTTGCCTTAACAGGGCCACACGCCCGTGTGAAATGGGACACGCCCGTGTGGGCAGGCCGTGTGGTCACACACGCCCATGTCCCTAGCCTGTGTGGAATTTTTTTTTTCGAACCTACAAGGGTTTTCACACGCCCGTGTCCTCCACACGGCCTAGACACGCCTGTGTCCTCACCCGTGTGTGAAAACCTAGGTATCCTGTTTATGACATTAGCAACCTTATAAGGTGTAACACCCCTTACCCATATTCCACTCTGGAACCTGGTAAGAGGCATTATCGAACTTAACTTGCTTGTACATACAACTTTGGGCTCTAAAAATCCACCCCAAACTTAAAACTTCTCATTCAAATGCATAACATCCTTATCATGGGCCTATGAGGCCTATATTTGAAAGGTCTCGGAATTAAACCAGAAATTTTTACACTCTTAGAAAAGTTTTTGTCTAAACAAGGGCCACATGCCCGTATAAAATGGAACACGCCCGTGTGGGTAGGCCATGTGGTCACACACACCCATGTCTCTAGCCTGTGTGGAATTTATTTTTCTAATT
Organism: Gossypium bickii; assembly: GCA_025503065.1. Classification (NCBI taxonomy): domain Eukaryota; kingdom Viridiplantae; phylum Streptophyta; class Magnoliopsida; order Malvales; family Malvaceae; genus Gossypium; species Gossypium bickii. The sequence continues at coordinate 22,677,941 of CP106714.1, read as the reverse complement.
CGAACCTACAGGGGTTTTCACACGGCCTGATACACGCCCGTGTACCTGGCCTATGTTCCTCACACGGCCTCGACATGCCCGTGTCTTAGCCTATGTGCTAAAACCATGGCAATCTGTTTATGATGTCATCTATTCACTATTGTCACACGACCAAGGCACACGCCCGTGTCCTTAGGCCGTGTGTCGAATTAAATTCCAAATTTAAAGTGTAGACTTCACGCGGCCTGGGCACACGCCCATGCCCATGGCCGTGCCTCCCACACAGCTGAGAAATACGGTCGTGTATCTGCCCGTATTTACTACTGTGCATTCTGACTTTGAAAACCTAGCATGCAGGGAACACACAGCTGATCAACACGCCCATGGGGCTGACCGTGCGTCTTACACGGCCTAGACATATGCCCTTGTGTCTACCCGTGTAGACATTAAAAAGGCTATATTCTAAGCCAAATGCCACCCTACATAGCAACGATACTTATACCGACTCAATTTATCATAACTCATGACCCTAAGGCACTTCTAAGAACTCGAATCAAAGCATTCACACAAGCATAAACTTCATAATTTCATCATCATTGAATATAATAACTTGTCAAGTATTGGGCCAATTCCAATGACCACTTACAAAATGTATTTGATAACATAAATAGCCAACACTTTGGCTAACAAATATGACATTTAAAAATACCCAAGTCCTATACATGCCATACTCAAAATAAGTTTAACTTGTTATACCCAAGGGATGTCGATAGTATGATTTCTGAACTCTGACATCCCACGATCCTCGAGTTTTCTTGGCAATACTACAAGGAAAAGGAAAATGAGAGGGGTAAGCATAAAGCTTAGTAAGTTTTCATGAAAGTAAATAGCAACAATAAGCTCATAATGACCTCAATCCATGGCATTAGATAACCATAGAAAGTCATAAGCACTTTGCCATAACTTACTTGTACTTTTTCTTATCTAGAACATACCATGCCACATATCGTAAACATTCCTCGTGAATTACTCACGGATACCCGTATTCACTCAATCACATGGCTTTAGTACTAAATCTCATTTCTATCTCCAAGCTTATCTATTTATCCTGCTAAATCACTAGGGATATTCAAAGATACATATTCATCATCATTACATAAACACGAAACCAATGCCACATCCCGGATATGGTCTTATACGAAATCTCGCAACAAGTATCGATGCCATATCCTGGATATGATCTTATACGATTCTTATATTCAATGCCGAAGCCATATCCCAGATATGGTCTTATACGGGATCTCCATTTGGTGCCGAGGCCATGTCCCCGACATGGTCTTACACGGGACCTTATCATTACCCATCTCATGTCTCGGTGATAGTAATTTCACATTTATTATAGTCTCATTGGGACTTCAACATCTCAACTTTTATCATCTTTCTCATTCAACACCAATACTCAATTTCATAGAATATCATGCACCATTACAATATAAAACATTCTCAAATATGCTAGCATAAATGTTGAATTTATCACATACAAACTTACCTCGATTTCAAAATAAGCTAGATCATCGATCTAGTCCGATACTTTGTTCTTTTCCCGGTCAAGGTAAATTCTTGGTTCTTCTTGATCTATAATAGCAAATTAGTTCATTTAATTATCACATTAATAAATGCATTACAATAATCATGCTTTGGCAAAAAATTCTATTTTGCCCTTAGGCTTTTGCAAAATGACCATTTTACCCTTAGGCTCGAAAAATCAATTATAATCAAATTTATCTCTTTAACGAGTCTAGGTGAACATTTTTTTCTCTTATGGCTACCATCAAAACTCAACATTTCACACATTTACTACATATTTTACAACCTTTATAAAAAGGTCCTATAACAGCCTGACTTTGGTGCTAGTCGGAATATTGGTTTCGGGACCACTAATTTGAGGTTGAGGAAAATTATTTTCATATTATTTTATATTTTATAACATGTTTATAGTGATGCATGAGAATTTTGGTGCTTTAATTTTAGCAATTGAAAGCTTAATTGCGAAAAAGGACTAAATATCATTAAATTCAAAAGTATCGTTTAACAAGCAAAAGGTGTCTAATAGTTCTAGATTGTAATTGGAGGTCCCTAATATGCAAATAGACCATTATAAAGTTAATAGTTGGTCATAGGGGACAAAGAAATAAATTTTCAAAGCATTAGGTGAGATTTTGGTGGCAATTTGTCCAGTAATATAACAAAATAAGGAGAAGAAAAGATATCATCTTTTCCCCTTCTTCTCAACACCGAAATTATCAAAGAAAAACACCATGGGAGTTTGAAAATTTTCAGCAACTCCTTATCTCTACAAGTAAGTGATCTCAGTGGTTTTTATTGAGAATTTTTGTACTTATGGAGTCCCCAAAGCTTAAGCTAGCTAATGAGGGGACTAATTTGCAATATGGTTGAAAGTATAAAGACTTGCCATGAGAGAGTTTATTTTGTTTGTTGAGTTTTTATGGAAGAAAATGAATGTTAATGAGAGGAGAAACAACTTTTGTGAAAGGTGTCATCATGAAAACACCTAAATGGGACCAAGTTGTAAATGTTGTGATTTAGTGATAAATGCATGAAATAGTTGGATTTGATAGTAGTTGTAGGAGGAATAAATGTTCAGCTAAGCTTGTTTAATGAGAAAATGTGATGAAAAATGATTTACGAGCCTAGGGGCAAAATTGTAATTTTGCCATAGTACAAGAGCAAATTGGTCATTTTTGCCTAAATTGCCATAGTACAAGGGCAAATTGGTCATTTTTGCCTAAATAGACATTTTGATGTATTATGATCATAAAATGATTGAATGAGTGAATTTTGTTGTTATAGATCAAGAAGAGCACGAAATTAACCTTGACCGAGGAAAATGCAAGATTACGGAATAGACTATTGATTAAACACGTTTTACACCGAGGTAAGTTTATGTGTAAACGATGCATCTTAAATACACATGTTGTTACTTATTGGTGCATTGTATGATTGAGAACATTTATGATTTAAATGGATGGAATTCGGTAGATAATGAATAATTTTCGTATGAACATTGAAATAGATAGGTAAATATGGAATGTTATCTGTAGTGATTAATGGTGGGTTGTGTGCGATACCACCGTAAATATTCTTGTTGGTGGGCTATGTGCGATACCACCTTATTACTTATTCACGATGGGCTATGTGCGATACCATCGTTTATATTATTATTTGGTAGGCTATGTGCGATACCATCAATTTATAGACCAATGGTGGGCTATGTGCAAAACCACCGAGTGTTTAGTATTATTTCAAAAGGTTTCTTGAGAAATTGTTTAAGTGATGTATCATGTAACCTTGTGGTGATAAGTGCAAGGATGTATGTTAATGAATGTGAGCATTATGCTTGTGATATGGTTGGAATGTGGTAAGAGATGAAATGAGTAAGCATGATCATGGAATGTGGATTGTTCTTGCTTAGTATGTTATGCTATTTATTGATCAGCTCATATTATGATGTTCATTGTTTACATGTAAACCTACTAAGCTTAAAGCTTACTCCCTTTCTTTTCCTTGTTCTATAGTGTCAAAGAACTGGGTCGGGATACGAAGATAATTGGAAGATCACCCACACTATCGGCTCATCTCAGTATATCTAGAATTAGTATTTTAGGTATGGCATGTATAGGGGCTAGACTAGGTGAATTGTTTTGTTATTTTGGCCAAGTGTGTATTGACTCCCTTAAAGATGAACTATTTTGTATATTGCCATAGTTGATTGCTTACTATGATTAATTTATAATAATATGAGGTTATTCAAGAAGCAAAAATTGACTTACTTGGTTATTTGTTTTATGGGATCATGTTGTGTGAGCTAGGGTGACAAAAAGAGCTTGGCAAATAGCCTTGTTCATGTCCATACAGGTAGGCACACGGGCATGTGTCTAGGCCGTGTGAGACACACGGGCAGTCCCATGGGTGTGTTATGAGGCCATGTGTCCCTTGCATGTTAGTGTTTCAAGTCAATATCGACCACGAGCTAGCCACACGGGCGTGTGCCTAGGCCGTGTGCCCCTTATGAGGTTACTGACATCACAAACAGAATAACCAAGTTTTTACACACGAGCGATGACACGGGTGTGTCTAGGCTGTGTGGAGCACACGGGCCAAGAACATGGGCGTGTGTCCGGCCATGTGAAAACCCCTGTAGGTTCGAAGTGAAAACAAATCCCACACTGGCTAGGGACATGGGCGTGTGTGACCACACGGCCTGCCCACATGGGCATGTCCCATTTTACACGGGCGTATGGCCCTTATTTAGACAAAAAAATTTAAGTGCATAAAAGTTCCCAGTTGGATTCCGAAACCCTCCGTATGCATGTTTAAGGCCCCGTAGGCCCTTAAAGAGAATGTTTTGATCGTAAATGATAAATTTTATGGTTCAAAGTGGCATGACCAAGTGAATTAAGTTCAGTAATACCTCGTGCTCGGTTCCGGTGTAGAATACGGGTGAGGGGTGTTAGAAGTCATTTTAGGTGTTTTCTTCGTAACACCTTTCACAAAAGTTGTTCATCTAACACCTAAGACCCATTTTCTTCCATAAAAATGTAGAAAACAACTTAAAAGCTTTCATGACAAAACTCTAAACCCTTCACCATTTAACAAATTAGTCCCTCTTTAGAAAGTTTAAGCTTTAGGGGTTCCAAAAGCACAACTTTTATCAAGAAATGATCACTAGAAAACTTACTTGTAAAGAAAAGAGTGTGCTAAAATTTTTGAAGTTTTCCAACCCCTATTTGCTGCTAATTTTCGGTGGAGGGACGAAGGAGAGAAGATGATATCTTTTCTTTCTTTATTTTAATATAAAATCCCAATTTAGTCCACCTAACACACCTACTTGACCAAATTTTGACCTCTTTTGTCCCCTATGGCCTGCCAATCTTTATTTAAGGGGCTAATTGCACTTTAAAGACCTCCAATTAATATTCTATGGCTATTAGGTACCTTTAGCTTGAAATTTTAAACTTTCACACTTTATGCAATTTAGTCCTTTTCCGCGATTAAGCATGAAATCGCTAAAATTAAAGCACCAAAATTTCCATGTACTTATATAATCATACTCTAACTCATAAAATATCATGAAAATAATTTTCTCTAACCTCGAATTAGTGGTTCTGAACCATTGTTCCGACTAGCCCTTAAATCGGGCTGTTACATGAGGTGCACATGGCCTAAGCACACGCCCATGTGTCTAGTCCGTGGTCGACTCTGACTTGCAACATTAACATGCAAGGGACACATGGCCCAGCCACATGCCCGTGGGACTAATCGTGTGTCACACATGACCTAGACACTTGCCCGTTAACTCTTGTAACTAAGCCTTTAACTCTTTTAACTCTAATGGTGCCATCCTATATGGGGCAACCGAAATAGGTGCTGTGCCCGGAACTAACTCTATCCCAAACTCGACCACTCTAACTAGAGGCAATCCGGGTAACTCTTTCGAGAACACATCTATATACTTGCATACCACCGGCACTAATTCAATCTTTACCTCCGACTCTTGAGTATTTAGCACAAAGGCGAGATATGACTCATACCCTTTTCTCAAGTATTTCTCAGCTATCATAGATGAAATCATTATAGGCAAACTATCCGATTTACCTGATTCAACCTGAATAACATCTCCATTTACACATCTCAATTCAATAAACTTATTACCACAATTTACTAAAACATTATGAGCAGTCAACCAATCCATACCAAGAATCAAGTCAAATTCATCAAACGGCAACAACATGGGATTTGCCGAAAAACAATGACCTCTAATTGTCAAAGAACAATTCCTACACACCTTGTCAACTAGCACATATTTGCCTAACGGGTTTAACACTTTTACTAAAAATTCCATAGATTCAACAACCATATTCATGCTAGATGCCAATTTCATACAAATGTAAGAATGGGTAGACCCTGGATCAATCAAAGCAACAACAGAGATATCATGAAGAGAAAAAGTACCCGTTATCACATCTGAAGATGATGCCTTTTCGCAAGCACGAATGACATAAGTCCTTGTAGGTGCTCGACCTTCCGACCTCATAGCAGAGTCTCTAAGCGCACCTCTGCTACTAGTCCCACCTCCTGGTTTCTTTTGTGATCTACCCCTCGAAGATACATTGCTTGATCTCACTTCTTGCTTTCTTTCCTTCTCATACCTCTCTGGAAAATTTCAGATGAAGTCGGATGAACCACACTTGTAACAATTACGGTTATTTCCCCAACACTCCTCAGTGAGTTTCCTACCACAATTTGGACACTCTGGTTTATTTTACTTTGGATTGCCCACGCTTGCCGTCGAGGTGGCTTGAACCCTCGAGCCCAAGTATGTATTACCTCGTCTTAGTGTGAATATCCAACTGACGCAGTCGTCCAAGGGTTTATTTCCTTGGACCTCTTTGATTGAGTTTAGTATGATTTACTCATCGACCTTATTCTTGCAACTCGGGCCTCACTCATGGCTTTTCCCCTTTCCTTATTTAGCTCCTCGGCCTTGTATGCCCTATCAACAAACACCACAAATTCTTTCAATTCTAAAATCACAACTAGCAGTCTGATATCCTCATTTAGTCCGTCTTCAAACCTCTTGCACAAAATAGCCTCTGTAGACACACACTCTTATGCATACTTACTGAGCCTAACAAACCTGCGCTCATACTCTACCACCGTTATTTTACCTTGCTTCAACTCAAGGAATTCTTTCCATTTCTGATCCACAAATCTCTAACTTATGTACTTCTTTCAGAACTCTTCCAATAAGAAGTCCCGTGTCACTATCTCCCTTGGAACTACCGATGTCAATGTTTTCCACCATCAATATGCTGTCCCTTCAGCAATGACACGGAACATTTCAAGCTCTCCTCAGGTGTGTAGGAGAGTTCATCGAATACCCGCATTGAGTTCTCAATCCAGAACTCCACCATCTTAGGGTCATCATTTATATTAGCTCTATATTCCTCGGCCCTTTGTTTCCGAATCTTATCTACCGGGGGTTTGGTCATTCTCACTAAATCTATACCTTGAGGAGCCACAGGAACTGTCTGAGGTATAGGAGGGGGTGGAGGAGGTTGAGCATTAGGGTTCGCTCGTACATACTCCGTAGACCAATGACTCATCATTTGGAGAAAGTCTTTCTGGGCCTCTTCCCCTTAAGCCATAGTCTCAGGTCAACTCTCTACAGGCGCGGTCCCTTGCGCTGGAGCCAGCGCATTACTAGCAACATCATCAGCAGCCGCTCGGTCGGGATCCATTTACTATATAAAAATAAAGTTTAGAATTGTTAGAAGTCACCACACTATCAATATACGTTTATGGCATGTATATCTAGACTCTTACACACGTTACGATAGTCCGAAAACTGACTAAATCATAGATTTGATACCACTAAATGTAACACCTCTTACCCGTATTCAATGTCGGAATCAGGTACAAGGCATTACTGGACTTATCTTGCTTGAACGTGCAACTTAGGGCTATAAAATTTCATTCCAACTTAAAATTCTCATTCACCTTCATAATATCCTTATTATAGGCCTACGAGGCTTTAAACATGCAAACAGAGGGTCTCGAAATCAAACCGGGAACTTTTGTATACTTAGAAAATTTTTTCCTTAATAGGGCCACACGCACGCGTGAAATGGGACACGCCCGTGTGGGCAGGCCATGTGGTTACACACGCTCAGGTGCCTACCCGTGTGGACAAGAACAAGGCTATTTGCCAAGCTCTTTTTATCACCATAACTCATACAACATAAATCACATTCAACCATTAACCAAGCAACTCAATTATGCATCATACGCATTCATGACTAACCTCATCTTTCCATATATTAATAATAAGGAGCTATTCAATATGGCTATTTACAAAAGAGTTCATCTTTAAAGGAGCCAACACACTTGGCCAAGACAACAAGACATTTCACTAATTCTAGCCCCTATTGTAACACCCCTTACCCGAGACCGTTGCCGGAGTCGAGCATGAGGCATTACTAGACTTAACTTACTAGATCAGGGCATAAAAATTGAAACTGTCCATCGGCCTCATGTTCACTAATTTAACTATAAGAGTTACGAAACTCGAAATATAGATCCATAAATTTTTTGTGAAACTAGACTCATATATCTTCTTACTGTAACTTTTCCAGAATTTTCGATGTGGCCAGTTAGTACAGTTTATTAGTTAAATTCTCCCCTATTACACAGTTCGATAGTTCAGACCTCTCTTCACTAAAAATCAATTATCTCATAGTATACAACTCTTTTTCCTACACCCTAATTCCATATATAAAAATAGACTCAATAAGCTTTAATTCTATATCTCATGCACACCCTAATTCCATTTCTACTATCCTTGGTGATTTTTCAAAATCATGTCACTGCTGCTGTCCAAACTGTTCCCCTGCATATAATTACATGATTTCTTTATAATAACTATCAACTAGGCATTACATAACATCCAAAACTTGCTCTTAATTAGCCATTTTAATAGCTAATCATTACCAAGCATTTACAAGCCAATCTTAAGCCATATCATAAGGTCATACACACAAAATGGCTAAGTCCCTATACATGCCATAACTTAAAACATTCGAGTCACAAAATACCAATATAATCCTTTGATAGTGTGTAACGATCTCCGACCTCCTTACGATCCCTGAGTTGGCTTGTAATACTATAAAAAGAGAGAAAGGAATGGGAGTAAGCATTAAGCTTAGTAAGTTTGCATGTAAATAAATAACAACATTCTTATTGCATTATCATATTCTTTTCTTACCAAAATTATTTAAGCCTTTAACTTAATATACTTAAGTCTTAAATTCTTACCTGTACCTTTTTAGCTTGAACTTGTCTTACCTTTCCTTTGGTATACTCTTTAAATTTTCCCGTTGAACCACTTGGAATACTAAGGATACGCGGGTACCTTTCCTTGTGAAACTTAACCATTGCCATGTCTTGACATGGTCTTACGTGGTATCCTTGCCTTATGAACTCACCAATGCCATGCCTTGGCATGGTCTTACATGGGATCTTTGCCTTATAAATTCACCAATGCCATGCCTTGGCATGGTCTTACATGGGACCTTTGCCTTATAGTAACTTATCAATGCCATGTCTTGACATGGTCTTACATGATTTCCGTAAACCCTAATGTCATGACATTTGTATCCTACACATTCCTAAGGTTCAACCGGAACTTTCTGAGATTGTTTCTTCGTCAATTCATGCTTGAATCTTTAAATAATAAATTTACAGAATAAATATGTAAATGCTAGAATTTAATAATATTAAATGTAAAATAATAGAATATTGCATTTATTTACCGCAAACTTACCTCGAAACAAAATACGATAAACTATATCGATTTAGTCCACTATCTTTTTCTTTCCCCGATCTAACTCTGGATTTCGTTCTTCTTGATCTATAATAGAAAATTTAGCTTATTTAATACTCACATTTATCAAAACAGTCCTTAACTCTAACTTTGGAAAAATTACAATTTTGCCCCAAAACTTTTACTTATTTACACATTTGCCCCAAAGCTCAGAAATTATACTTTATCCCTTATTCTTATGTTTTATTACATGCTGATCATTTTTCCCTACTATGACAACATCAAATTCTCACTCTAACATGTACTTATGAACATTAGGTATTTTTACCGATTAAGCCGTTTTACTCGTTTTCACTTAAAATCACTTAGCAAAAGTTGTTTAACATAATTTCAGACTTCATATTCTATCATAAAATATCAAAACAAACACATTTCACCTATGGGTATTTTTCCAAATATGAACCCTAGCATGAATTATTGATAGAATAAGCTAAACCGAGCTATCGGGGCTTCAAAAATATAAAGAACATTAAAAACGGGGCTTAGAATCACTTACTATGGAGCTTGGAAGCTTGAAACAAACCCTAGCTATGGTGAACTCTTGAAAATTCGGCCTAATGAAGAAGATGAGCATATTTTACCATCTTTTTCCCTTTTTAATTTCTTTTTATTACCAAATGACTAAATTACCCTTCATTAAAAACTTTGGTTCTTTCTACCTATATATGTCCATTTTTTTCCATGAAAGCCTAATGGTATAATTACCATTTAAGGACCTCTACTTCAATTATGCTCTTCAATTAAATCCTTTAACATCTAAAACTCATATTTATCAACTTTTACAAAGAAGTCCTAATAGGCAAATTAGACATGCAATTCATAAAATTTTCTGTCGATATTCTAACACATGCATCTAATCACTCAATAAATCATAATAATTAATCGTAATAAACTTTTTTATCTCGGATTCGTGGTTTTGCAACCACTGTTCCGTTTAGGTCCTATTTTGGGATGTTACATTTCTCCCCCTTTAGGGATTCGCGTCCCCGAAAATCTTACCTGTAAAAAGATTTGGGTACTGTTTTTGCATAGTCTCTTCGGGCTCCCATGTAGCCTCATCTATCCCATGCCTATTCCATAATACTTTTACAAGTGCAATACTTTTGTTCCTTAATTGCTTAACCTCCCGAGCTAGAATTTTTACCGGTTCCTTACTGTAAGTCATATCTGGTTGAATCTCAATCTCTATTTGCAAAATCACATGCGATGGATCTGAACGATAACGATGTAGCATAGATACATGAAACACATTATGAATCTTCTCTAACTCAGTCGGCAAAGCTAACCGATATGTCAATGGCCCAACTCTCTCGATCACCTCAAACGGTCCAATGAAACGGGGACTTAATTTGCCTTTCTTGCCAAATCTGAGAACTTTCTTCTAAGGGGATACTTTCAAGAATACCCTATCACCAACTTGAAATTCAATTTCTTTTCTTTTCAAATCTGCATAGGATTTCTATCTATCTGAAGCTGCTTTCAAGCAATCTCTGATGACTTTTACTTTCTCTTTTGTTTCTTTGACTAGATCAACCCCGTAAATCTGATTTTCCTTAATCTCTGTCCAATACAAAGTGTATGACATTTACGTCCATACAAAGCTTCATAAAGTGCCATCTTCAAACTCGATTGATAATTATTATTATAGGCAAACTCTATTAACGGCAAATATTTCTCCCAACTACCTTGAAATTCCAATACACAACATCTAAGAGTATCCTCAAGTACCTGAATAACTCTTTTTGACTGGCCATCAGTCTGAGGATGGAAAGCTGTACTAAAGCTCAACTTTGTACCTAAAGTTTCCTGCAATTTCTTCCAAAATCGTGAAGTAAATCTCGGATCTTTATCCGAGATAATTGATAACGGTATTCCATGTAGTCTCACAATCTCTGAAATATACAACTCGGCCAACTTGTCAAGTGAATAATCCATACGAACTGGGATAAAATGAGCCGACTTCGTTAACTTATCAATCACAACCCATATTACATCTTTCTTTCTCGGTGTCAAAGGCAATCCTGTCACAAAATCCATAGTAACTCGGTCCCATTTCCAGTCGGGAACTAATACAGGCTGCAATAAACCTGAAGGTACCTGATGTTCGGCCTTTACCTGTTGACAGATCAAGCATCTAGAAACAAACTCTGATATATCTCTTTTCATTCCTGTCCATCAATACATTTTTTCAAATCATTATACATCTTTGTACTACCTGGGTGAATAGACAAAGAACTACTATGTGCTTCCTGTAAGATCTTTCGAATAAGCTTATCATTCTTTGGTACACATACCCTGTCTCTGAACATCAAACAACCGTCAGAACCGATCTGAAAATCAGACTCTACACCTAACTCGCACTGAACCCTTTTGGTTTGCAACTCATTGTCATCCTTCTAAGCTTCACAAATTTCTTCAAGAAACATCAATTTAGCTCTCAACTCAGCTAAAATAGAACCATCATCTGATAAGGCCAAACTACTGTGCAAAGCTCTTAATGCAAAGAAAGATTTTCTACTCAAAGCATCAGCAACAACATTTGCCTTACCCGGGTGATAATCGATCACTAGCTCATAATCTTTAATCAACTCTAGCCATCTTCTTTGCCTCAAGTTTAGATCTTTCTGAGTCATCAAGTATTTCAAACTTTTGTGATCAGTGAATATTCGGCACTTCTCACCATACAAGTGATGTCTCCAAATTTTTAATGCAAATACAATAGCAGCTAGCTCTAAATCATGTGTCGGATAATTTTTCTCATGTGGCTTTAACTGTCTAGAGGCATAAGCAATTACCCTTCCTTCCTGTAAAAGTACACAGCCTAGTCTATTCAAGGACGCATCACTGTAAATCACAAACTCTTTACCCAGTTCTGGTTGTACTAAGACAGGAGCTTCAGTCAACAATGCCTTTAACTTGTCAAAGCTCTGTTGACACTTCTCAGTCCATTCAAACTTGACATCTTTCTGTAGCAATCTTGTCAATGGAGTAGCTATTATGGAAAATCCCTCTACAAATCATCTATAATAACCGGTAAGACCAAGAAAACTTTTGACTTCTGATACATTCCTGGGAGGCTTCCAATCAACAATGGTTGAAATCTTGCTCGAATCAACTCTAATACCTTCACCTGAGACAATATGTCCAAGAAAACAAACTTTTCGTAACCAGAACTCACTTTTTCTAAACTTGGCATAAAGCTGATTATCTCTCAAAATCTATAAAACTGTTCTCAAATACTCTGTATGCTTAGTCTCATCATGAGAATAAATTAAGATGTCATCAATGAACACAACTACAAACTTGTCCAAGTAAGGTCTGAAAATTCGGTTCATTAAATCCATGAAAATGGCAGGAGCATTGGTTAAGCCAAATGGCATCACAAGAAACTCATAGTGACCATACCTAGTTCGAAAAGCAGTTTTCGGAACATCTTACTCTTTAACTCGCAATTGATAGTATCCAGATCTCAAATCTATCTTAGAGACCACAGTGGCTCCTTTCAATTGATCAAACAAATAATCTATTCTAGGCAATGGATATTTGTTCTTGATGGTTACCTTGTTAAGTTACCGATCATCTATGCACAATCTCATGGAACCGTCCTTCTTTTTCACAAATAACACTGGTGCTCCCCGTGGTGAATAACTAGGTCTTACAAAGCCTTTATCAGTTAATTCCTATAACTGAGCTTTCAATTCTTTCAATTCTATTGAAGCCATTCTATAAGGAGTAATAGAAATAGGTGTGGTACCTGGAATCAATTCAATACCAAACTCAACTTCTCTGATAGGAGGCAAACCTGGTAGTTCTTCTGAAAACACATCAGGAAACTCATTTACCATAGGCACTGATTTAATTTTCAACTCTGGATCTTTAGCATTCAACACAAAAGCAAGATAAGCTTCACATCCTTTTCTTAAAATTTCTTAGCAGACATAACAGAAATCATGGAAATTGAACTACCTGATTCATTTGAATTAATCCGAAGAATTTCACCATTTTCACATTTCAACTCAATGAATTTCTTTCCACAATTTACTATCACATCATGTGCAGTTAACAAATCCATACCAAGAATCACATCAAACTCATCAAATGGAAATAGCATGAGATCAGCCGGAAAACAGTAACCTCTAATCATCAAAGGGCAATTTTTACATACTTTGTTTACTAACACATGCTAACCTAATGGATTCGATACTTTAATCACAAATTCCGTAAACTCTATGGGCATGTTCTTACTATAATTTTTCCAAAATTTTTGGTGTGGCCAATTAGTACAGTTTATTAGTTAAAGTCTCCCCTATTACACAGTTCGACAGTTCTGACCTCTCTTCACTAAAAATCAATTATCTCATAGTATACAACTCTTTTTCCTACACCGTTTTTTATATAAAAATAGACTTAATAAGCTTTAATTCTATATCTCATGCACACCCTAATTCCATTTCTATCATCCCTTGGTGATTTTTCAAAATCACGTCACTATCATTTGTCCAAACTGTTCCCCTGCATATAATTACAAGATTTCTTAATAATAACTATCAACTAGGCATTACATAACATCTAAAACATGCTCTTAATTAGCCATTTAAATAGCTGATCATTACCAAGCATTTACAAGCCAATCTTAAGCCATATAATAAGGTCATACACATAAAATGGCTAAGTCCCTATACATGCCATAACTTAAAACATTCGAGTCACAAAATACCAATATAATCCTTTGATAGTGTGTAAAAATCTCCGAAGTCCTTACGATCCCCGAGTTGGCTTGTAATACTATAAAAAGAGAGAAAGGAATGGGAGTAAGCATTAAGCTTAGTAAGTTTGCATGTAAATAAATAACAACATTCTTAATGCATTATCATATTCTTTTCTTACCAAAATTATTTAAGCCTTTAACTTAATATACTTAAGTCTTAAATTCTTACCTGTACCTTTTTAGCTTGAACTTGTCTTACCTTTCCTTAGGTATACTCTTTAAATTTTCCCATTGAACCACTTGGAATACTAAGGATACGCGGGTACCTTTCCTTGTGAAACTTAACCATTGTCATGTCTTGACATGGTCTTACGTGGTATCCTTGCCGTATGAACTCACCAATGCCATGCCTTGGCATGGTCTTACATGGGACCTTTGCCTTATAGTAACTTATCAATTCCATGTCTTGACATGGTCTTACATGATTTCCTTAAACCCTAATGTCATGACATTTGTATCCTACACATTCCTAAGGTTCAACCGGAACTTTCTGAGATTCTTTCTCCGTCAATTCATGCTTGAGTCTTTAAATAATAAATTTACAGAATAAATATGTAAATGCTGGAATTTAATAATATTAAATGTAAAATAATAGAATATTACATTTATTTACCGCAAACTTACCTCGAAACAAAATACGATAAACTATATCGATTTAGTCCACTATCTTTTTCTTTCCCCGATCTAACTCCGAATTTCGTTCTTCTTGATCTATAATAGAAAATTTAGCTTATTTAATACTCATATTTATCAAAACAGTCCTTAACTCTAACTTTAGAAAAATTTCAATTTTGCCCCTAAACTTTTACATATTTACACATTTTCCCCAAAGCTCGAAAATTATACTTTATCTCTTATTCTTATGTTTTATGACATGCTGATCATTTTTCCCTTCTATGACAACATCAAATTCTCACTCTAACATATACTTATGAGCATTAGGTATTTTTACCGATTAAGCCGTTTTACTCGTTTTCACTTAAAATCACTTAGCAAAAGTTGTTTAACATAATTTCGGACTTCATATTCTATCATAAAACATCAAAATAAACACATTTCACCTACTGGTATTTTTCCAAATATGAACCCTAGCATGAATTATTGATAGAATAAGATAAACCGAGCTACCGGGGCTTCAAAAACATAAAGAACATTAAAAACAGGGCTTGGAATCACTTACTATGGAGCTTGGAAGCTTGAAACAAACCCTAGCTATGGTGAACTCTTGAAAATTCGGCCTAATGAAGAAAATGAGCATATTTTGTCATATTTTCCCTTTTTAATTTTTTATTACCAAATGACTAAATTACCCTTCATTAAAAACTTTGGTTCTTTCTACCTATATATGTCCATTTTTGTCCAAGAAAGCCTAATGGTATAATTACCATTTAAGGACCTCTACTTCAATTATGCTCTTCAATTAAATCCTTTAACATCTAAAACTCATATTTATCAACTTTTACAAATAAGTCCTAATAGGCAAATTAGACATGCAATTCATAAAATTTTCTGTCGATATTCATGCAATTCATAAAATTTTCTGTCGATATTCTAACACATGCATCTAATCACTCAATAAATCATAATAATTAATCATAATAAACTTTTCTATCTCGGATTCATGGTTTTGCAACCACTGTTCCATTTAGGCCCTATTTCGAGATGTTACACCTATACATGCCATACTGAAAATGCTAAGTCTAAATATACCGAAATGAGCTGATAGTGCGAGTGATCTTCTGATTATCTTTGTATCTCGAGTTTGCTCTTTGACACTATAAAACAAGGGAAAAGAAAGGGAGTAAGCATTAAGCTTAGTAAGTTTACATGTAAACAATAAGCAACATATGTTAATCAATCAATAACATTACATACTAATCAAGAACAATTCACATTTCCATAATCATGCTTACTCATTTCATCTCTTACCACATTCCAGCCATATAACAAATATAATGCTCACATTTACTTGCACACAACCCCTGTACTCATCACCACAAAGACACATGAACCATTTACTTAAACAATTTCTTGGTGAACCCTTCGAAATAATTCTAAGTACTCGGTGGTTTCGCACACAGCCCACCATTAATCAATAATAGGGTGGTATCGTACAGAGCCCACCAACAAGAATATTTACGGTGGTTTCGCACATAGCCCACCAAATAATAATATAAACGATGGTATTGCACACAGCCCATCATAAATAAGTAACAAGGTTGTATCACACACAGCCCACCAAAAAGGATAATTACGGTGGAATCGCACACAGCCCACCAAATAATTATTACGGACATTTTTTCACACTTTCATATCTATTCCGAGGTTTATACGAGAATTACTCACTATCTATCAATTTCAATCAATCTCAATCATAATTGATCTCATTCATACAATGCACCAATAAGTACAACATATGTATTAAAGATGTATCGTTTACACATAATCTTACCTTGGTGCACAATGTATTAATTGACGGTTTAGTCCATAACCTTACCTTTTCCTCGGTCAAGGTTGTTTTTGCGCTATTCTTGATCTATAATAATAAAATTTACTCATTCAATCACTTTATAACTCATGATACATCAAAATTTCTACTTAGGAAAAAAAATGATCATTTTGCCCTTATACTTTGGCAAAATTACGACTTTGCCCTTAGGCTCGTAAATCATTTTTCATCACATTTTCTCATTAAACAAGTCTAGCTGAACATTTATTTCTCTTACAACAATTCATAAAACCCATCATTTCATGCATTTATTACACAATTCCAACCTTTACAAATAAGTTCCATTTAGGCGTTTTCATGGTAACACCTTTCACAAAAGTTGTTCCTTAACTCCCTAACATTCATTTTCTTCCATAATAACTCAGCTAACAACATGAACACTCTCATGGCAAGTCCCTAAACTTTCAACCATTTTGCAAAATAGTCCCCTCATTAGCTAGCTTAAGCTTTGGGGGTTCCAAAAGTACAAAAATTATCAAAAAAGACCTCTAAAATCACTTACTTACAAGAGAATAGCTTGGCTGAAAGAATTTCTCTTCAATTTTTGGTAGGGAAGAAGCATGAGTAGTGAAAGATGATATATCTTTTATTTATCTTATTTTATTCATTTTTTATCACCTAATTTTACCAAATTTTGACCAAAATTTAATGCTCTTGTCTCCTTGTCTCTATGGCCAGCCAACACACCTTTAATGGCCTAATTGCACTTTAAGGACCTCAAAATTAATGTTCTATAGCTATTAGACACCTCTACCTTGTATAATAGAACTTTCGCATTTTATGCGATTTAGTTTTTTTTCACAATTAAGCATGAAATCACCAAAATTAATGCACCAAGATTTTTCATACGTCCTTATAAACATGCTATAACACATAAAATAATATCAAAATAATTTTCTTCAACCTCGTATTAGCAGTCCCAAAACCACTATTCCAACTAGCCCCAAAATTGGGCTGTTACAACTTTACCCCTTTAGAGATTTTCGTCCCCAAAAATCATTACCGATAAAAAGGTTTGCGTACTGTTCCTTCATGGCTTCTTCTGGTCCCCACGTAGCCTCTTCCATATCGTGTTTTTCCCATAACACTTTCACTAAGGCTATGCTCTTATTTCTCAATTGTTTAATCTCTCGAGCCAAAATCTTGATTGGTTCTTCTTCATAAGTCATGTCCGGTCGTATCTCAATTTCGGTTAGAGGGATCACATGACAAAGGATCGGAACGATATCGCTGCAACATCGACACATGAAACACGTTGTGTATTCTCTCTAAATCTACTGGCAAAGCCAACCGGTATGCTACTAGTCCAGTCCTTTCAATAACCGCATACGACCCTATAAACGTGGACTCAATTTGCCAGATCAACCAAATCTCAATATTTTCTTCCACGAGGATACGTTCAGAAATACTTTGTCACCCACTTGAAGCTCGATTTCTTTCCTTTTTAAATTCACGATAACTTTTTTCAATCTGAAGCAACTTTCAGACTATCACGGTTCGCTTTCACTTTCTCCTCGGTCTTTTAACTAGGTCGACCTCGTGAATTTGCTTCTCGCTAAGCTAGATCCAATACAAGGGAGTCCGACACTTGCGACCATATAAAGCTCCTACGGTGCCATCTGTATACTCAACTGATAACTGTTGTTATAGGCAAACTCAACCAAAGGTAGATATTTTCCCAACTACCTTTGAATTCCAACACACAGCATCGGAGCATATCCTCAAGAACTTGAATCACTCTTTCAGATTGGCCATCGGTTTGCGGATGGAACGCTGTACTAAAATTCAATTTTGTACCCAAGGCTTCTTGCAACTTCTTCCAAAACCTCGAAGTAAATCTCGAATCTCTATCTGAGATAATAGATATAGGAACCCCATGCAATCTCACACCTCAGCAATATACAACTTGGCCAACTTATCAAGTGAATAATCCATACCCACCGGTATAAAGTAAGCCGACTTCGTTAATCTATCAACAATAACCCACACAACATCTTTCTTTCTCAGAGTCATAGGTAACCCTGTTACAAAATCCATGGTGATTCGATCCCATTTCCACTTGGGAACCCTCACTGGCTGAAGTAATCCCGAAGGTACTTGATGCTCGGCTTTCACTTGTTGGCAGATCAAACATTTAGTAACAAACTCGGAGATATCTCTTTTCATACCTGTCCACCAATACAATTTCTTCAAATCATTGTACATTTTTGTGCTGCACGGATGTATTGACAAACAACCACTGTGTGCTTCATGTAAAATTTTCCGGATCAACTCATCATCCTTAGGTACACAAATGCTGTCATGAAACATCAAACAACCATTTGAACTAACCCGAAAATTAGAGTCATTTCCCAATTCGCACTGAGCTCTCTTAGCTTGTACCTCACTATCATTCTTTTAAGCTTCACATATCTGCTGAATAAATAACAGTCTAGCCCTCAACTCAGCCAATATAGCACCATCATCAGACAATGCTAAGCTCGTAGTCATAGCTCTCAAAGCATACAGGGATTTCTGCTCAAGACATCCGTAGCCACATTCGCTTTCCCTAGATGGTAATCAATTATTAACTCATAATCCTTCAATAATTCGAGTCGCCGCCGTTGTCGCAAATTCAAATCCTTTTGGTCCATCAAGTACTTCAAACTCTTGTGATCGGTGAAGATTCGACACTTCTCACCATATAAATAATGACGCCAAATCTTCAAAGCAAAGACGATCGCAGCCAACTCCAAATAATGAGTAGGATAATTTTTCTCATGTGATTTTAGTTGTCTCGAGGCGTAAGCTACTACCTTACCCTCTTCCATCAACACATAGCTAAGACCATTTAATGACGCATCACTGTACACCACAAACTCTTTCCCCGACTCAGGTTGTACTAAAATTGGCGCCTCAGTCAACAATGCTTTCAATTTCTTGAAACTCTGTTGGCATTTCTTAGTCCATTCAAACTTAACATCTTTATGCAACAGTTTCGTCATCGGGGTAGCAATCATATAGAACCCTTTGACAAACTGTTTGTAGTACCCCGCTAAACCCAAAAAGCTTTTAATTTCTGACACATTCCTTGGCGGTTTCCACTCCACAATGGCTGAGATCTTACTCAGATCAGCTCTAATACCATCACCCGACACAATGTGTCCTAAAAATTTGACCTCTCAGAGCCAAAACTTACTCTTACTGAATTTAGCATACAATTGCTTGTCTCTTAAAGTCTGCAAAATAATTTTTAGATGCTCTGCATGTTCACTCTCATCCCGGGAATAAATTAATATGTCATCAATAAAAATAATCACAAATTTATCCAAATACAGTCGAAAGATACGGTTCATTAAAACCATAAAAATTGCAGGGCCGTTCTTTAAGCCAAATGGCATGACAAGAAACTCATAATGGCCATACCTCGTCCGGAATGCTATTTTCGGCACATCTTGCTCCTTAACCCTCAACTGGTAATAGCCAGACCTTAGGTCTATCTTAGAGAACACCGTAGGTCCCTTCAGTTGGTCAAACAAATCATCTATCCTTGGAAAATGATACTTATTCTTCACTGTTACTTTGTTGAGTTGTCTATAATCTATGTATAACCTCATCGTCTCGTCTTTCTTCTTCACAAAAAGCACTGAAGCACCCCACAGTGAATAGCTCGATCATGCAAATCCTTTGTTCGTTAACTCTTGCAACTAAACCTTTAGCTCTTTTAACTATAGTGACCGAAATAGGTGCCGTGCCCGGAACTAACTCTATCCCAAACTCGACCTCTCTAACTGGAGGCAATCTAGGTAACTCTTTCGGGAACACATCTGTATACTCGCATACCACCGGCACTAATTCAATCTTTAGCTCTGGCTCTTGAGTATTTAGCACAAAGGCGAGATAGGACTCATACCCTTTCTCAAGTATTTCTCAGCTATCATAGATGAAATCATTATAGGCAAACTATTTGATTTACCTAATTCAACCCGAATAACATCTCCATTTACACATCTCAATTTAATAAACTTACTACCATAATTTACTAAAACATTATGAGCAGTCAGCCAATCCATACCAAGAATCAAGTCAAATTCATCAAACGGCAACAACATGGGATTTGCCGGAAAATAATGACCTCTAATTGTCAAAGAACAATTCCTACACACCTTGTCAACTAGCACATGTTTGTCTAACAGGTTTAACACTTTTACTAAAAATTCCGTAGATTCAACAATCATACTCATGCTAGATGCCAATTTCATGCAAATGTAAGAATGGGTAGACCCTGGATCAATCAAAGCAACAACAGAGATATCATGAAGAGAAAAAGTACTCGTTATCACATTTGAAGATGATGCCTTTTCGCAAGCACGAATGACATAAGTCCTTGTAGGTGCTCGACCCTCTGACCTCATAGCAGAGTCTCTAAGCGCACCTCTACTACTAGTCCCACCTCCCGGGTTCTTTTGTGATCTATCCCTCGAAGATACATTGCTTGATCTCACTTCTTGCTTTCTTTCCTTCTCATCCCTCTCTGGACAATTCCGGATGAAATGGTCGGGTGAACCACACTTGTAACAATTACGGTTATTTCCCTAACACTCCCCAGTGAGTTGCCTACCACAATTTGGACACTCTAGTTTATTTGACTTTGGATTGCCCATGCTTGCCATCGAAGTGGCTTGAACCCTCGAGTCCGAGTATGTATTACCTCGATCTCGGTGTGAATATCCAACTGACGCAGTCTTCCGAGGGTTTAATTCCTTGGACCTCTTTGATTGAGTTTGGTACGGTTTACTCATCGACTTTTTTCTTGCATCTCGGGCCTCACTCATGGCTTTTCTCCTTTCCTTATTCAGCTCCTCGGCCTTGCATGCCCCATCAACCAACACCACAAGTTCTTTCAATTCTAAAATCCCAACTAGTAGTCTGATATCCTCATTCAGTCCGTCTTCGAACCTCTTGCACAAAATAGCCTCCGTAGACACCCACTCTTGTGCATACTTGCTGAGCCTAACAAACTCACGCTCATACTCTGCCACAGTCATTTTTCCTTGCTTCAACTCAAGGAATTCTTTCCGTTTCTGATCCACAAATCTCTGACTTACGTACTTCTTTCGAAACTCTTCCAAAAAGAAGTCCCATGTCACTCTCTCCCTTGGAACTACTGATGTCAATGTTTTCCACCATCGATATGCCAAGTCCTTCAGCAATGACACAGCACATTTCAAGCTCTCCTTAGGTGTGTAGGAGAGTTCATCGAATACCTGGAAACACGAAAATTTAAGTGTTTTTACACAGCCTTTTTAACTTAAAATCATGATATTTCGGTTAAATTCTTGTCAAAAAATAATTAAATATTATAAAATAAATAAATTGTGCTAAAAATCTAAACATGATGAATTTTAATTAATTTTATAGTTAATTTTGATTAATTTTGACTATTTTCAACAGATTCACACAAAGGGCGAAAATTGGCTCGGCAGACACTGCTCGAAGAACAAAATCGAGAAGCAATTTGAAGTAACAAGGTGAAATAATTTCCAGCCCAAGACGGTCCAATTATGAATATTAAATCATAATATAATTAATTTTAATTTATTCCCAATTTAATTTGGGCTAAATAAATTATTATTAATTAATTATGGAAAAAGGGTCCAGTTAAACCGCACTGTCTGAACCAAATTCAGTGAACCGAACCAGTCACCAATTGGGCAGCCCAAACCATCCATATGCTGGCACAAATAAGCTTATTAGCTGATTAATTAAACTTGCAAAGAAGCCCTTGAAGACTTGTCAAAGTTGCATTCAACCCCCTCCACAATTAGTGGCTTTGTAGATTTGCCCCATGCCATATTTAGCAAAGTTGAAGCCATCAACTTTGCCACATAAGTGGCTGGCCAAGGTGTGGCTCTTTGGCTTCTATTTTTAGCAAACTTTAGCTACCACATTCAGCTATAAATACCACCCTTGGCTGATCATTCAAGTCATTCCTCAAGCCTTCAACATTCTCATTCTCTCATCACTTCTCTTCTCTCCATTCTCTCTTTATCTCCAAAAATAAAACCAAGCCTTCTTGTGCCGATTTCTCCTCTTGGAAAAGAGGTGTTTTCTCAACCATTTGGAGCAGCAATTGGAGTGTTCATAATCCACCTTGATAGCCGAGGACAACGGAGAATGAAGAATGGAGCAATCAGTTAAGCCACGGAGAAACATCGAATTTGCTTCTTGTTTCCTATTTCTTTAAATTTTGTTGTTGTTTTGACGAACATGTTTATGAATATTTATGCTATTGGAATGGTTAATTTAATCATCTTAGCTTGAATTTAACTTGTGTTGGGTTGATTGCATTTCGTCCTCTTAAATTATTAAAATTGTGTTTATGCTATTATAGGCCTCTGTAAAATGCTTGATTAAGTAAAATCATGCTTAAGTTATTCTGGTATTATAATTTTTTAGATAACTAAAGAATTAATTATTTAAACACATTGAAATTGTAATTAATGGACGCGATACTTAGTCAGTGCATGTTTAATTCTTCTAAGGTAGCTGAAGATTAAATTAGCATTGTATTTGGCGATACATATGCCTTGCATAGCTTGCAGGATTGTTGTGATTAAACTGTTTCAAGGTAAGGATACTTTGTTACCTCAAATGGTCTTTTATATGCTTTTTAGGTTGAATTAATCGTTTGAATCGACATAGGAATATGTGAGAGATTGTTTAATCTAATAAGTATGTATATGCAATAACATGTTTACCTTTATAAATCTGTTTAATCGGTCGAATTGACATAGGAATATGTACAAGAGATGAATGGATTTTTGATTTGTAAATATGTTCATAAGTTAGCAAATTACCGAGTTGCCGTGATTTATTCGTAACAAGTATAAACATAAGTTTAATAATTCTAAGTTCAGAAATGTAATTAATCCAACACAATTATATTATCTTGATTAAAATCAGGTTTTGAAATCGTGCATTAGAACTTTATTTTATTTTATTTTACTTTGTTTTTTTTAGTTTTTAAATATTTCTTAAATCCAAATATTTTCCCTTCACCAAAGTGTTTGAAATCATTTTCATAAATAATTCTTTTACAGTCCTTTTGGGTACGGTAACTCGACATTTACTTGTCACTTTATTACTTGTTGCGATTGTGTACACTTGCACATTGCCACCGTTCCAAGTTTTTGGCACCATTGCCGGGGACTGTTTTTCAAAGCCATTATTTGTGAATCTATTTTACATTTTGGTTTATTTATTTTCATATTGAAATTTTTAATTACTTAATTTTTCTATGATTATTTTAGGTGTTTATGAGTATTGACCAGATTATTAACTTACTCGCTGTGGACCCTGAAATATAATGAACCTTTCGACAACGAAGAAGACAAGTGAACCAGAGAAAGGCCGAAGAAATGAACTTTGAGAATATGAACCAAGGAAACGAAGCAAACCCTGCTCAGAATCCTATCCTTATTGCTGATGATAGGGATAGAGCCTTAAGACAATATGCCATGCCAGTATTTAACGATCTTAATCCGGGAATTAGGAGACCCGAAATTGAGGCACAACAATTTGAGTGAAGCCACTCATGTTTCAGATGCTTCAGGGCCAATTCAGTGGGATGCCTACTGAAGATCCTCATCTTCACTTAAGACTATTTATGGAAGTGAGCGATTCTTTCAAGTTGGCCGGAGTCTCCGAAGATGCTTTACGATTGAAGTTGTTTCCATATTCGCTAAGGGACAGAGCTCGTGCCTGGTTGAATTCATTGCCACCGAACTCCATTTCTACATGGCAAGAGTTAGCCGAGAGATTCCTCATGAAGTATTTTTCGCCAAGCAAGAATGCTAAGCTGAGGAACGAGATCACTGCTTTCCACCAAATGGATGACGAGTCCTTGTATGAGGCATGGGAAAGATTTAAAGAGTTATTATGAAAATGCCCTAATCATGGAATCTCTTATTGTATTCAACTTGAGACATTCTATAATGGTCTCAATGCTTACACAAGGATGGTAATGGACGCCTCTGCTAATGGTGCTCTCCTTTCTAAGTCTTATAACGAGGCTTATGAAATTATTGAGAGGATTGCCAGCAACAATTATCAATGGCCAACCAGTTGTGCAGCGTCAGGAAGACGAGTTGTTGGAATTCATAAAGTAGACGCTCTTACTTCATTCGCATCTCATGTATCATTAATATCCTCAATGCTTAAAAATCTTCCTACTAATGGGTCTAATAGTTTTGTAGCACAACCGCCTAATCAATTTGAAAATATAGCCTGTGTTTATTGTAGGGAGGGACATTTGTTTGAAGAAGGTCCGTTGAACCCAGAATCTGTATACTACATGGGTAATCAGAACCAAAACCGAGGAAGGCAAGGGCTGCAATCCAACTTTTATAACCCATCGTGGAGAAACCACCCGAATTTCTCCTGGAGTAACCAAGGGGCTGGAACCAGTACCACTTACACCCAACCCAGACCAACCCAGCCACCTAATTTTTCGTAACAAGTTTAGAAACCAGTTCAAGCTGAAGTATCCAAGAGCTTGGAGAGTTTGCTGAAGGCATACATGGCAAAAAATGATGCCTTAATCCAAAGCCAAGCAGCTACATTGAAGAATTTAGAGAATCAAATGGGCCATCTTGCTACTGAACTTAAGAACCGACCACAAGGTGCTCTACCTAGTGACACAGAAAATTTGAGAAATTCGGGGAAGGAACATTGCAAAGCGTTGACATTGAGGAGTGGAAAGATAGTAGAGCCCAACACTGTCGAAGTTGAAAAGGAGCAAGTTGATGCTCAAGACTCAGAAGAAGTTCAACCAAGTGTTGAAACCCCGCCACACCAGAATCAAATCAGAAACCCGTAGCAAGTAACCTCAGGACCAGTTAATTCTGATTGACCAATAACTTCGTTAGATGCAGAATTACTGCCAAAGGCGAATCAACCAGAATAAGTTCCATTAATGAAACCACCACCACCCTACCCTCAAAGACTTCAGAAGCCAAAATACGAGATTCAATTCAAGAAGTTCCTTGACGTACTCAAGCAACTTCACATCAACATCCCGTTGGTTGAAACACTTGAGCAAATGCCGGACTATGTCAAGTTCATGAAAGATATCTTGTCTAAGAAACAAAGACTTGGAGAATTTGAGACGGTAGCTCTGACGAAGGAATGCAGTGCATATCTTCAGGACAAACTACCCCCAAAATTGAACGATTATGGATGTTTCACCATACCGTGCAACATTGGATCAACATATTGTTGTAAGGCATTATGTGACTTAGGTGCAAGTATCAACTTGATGCCTATGTTAATATTTAAGAAGTTGGGGATAGGAGAAGTTAGACCAACTACGGTTACACTTCAACTAGCAGATCGGTCCTTAGCGCATCTAGAAGGAAAAATTGAGGACGTATTGGTACGTGTAGATAAATTTATCTTCCCTGCTGACTTTGTAATTCTAGACTTTGAAGAAGACAAAGAAGTGCCAATTATCCTAAGAAGACCATTCTTAATAACTGGAAGGACCCTTATTGATGTGCAAAAGGGCGAACTGACTATGCGTGTTCAGGATGATCAAGTAACATTTAATGTTTTTAAGTCAATACGATTTCCTGGCACAATGGATGTCTATTCTGCAGTATCCGATTTAGAGGAATTAATAGTAGAGAAGGAACTTAACTGTGTTGAGGACCCACTGGAAAGAATTTTGACTTTGGATCCTCCAAATGATGAAGAGGAGGATGAATACTTAACTCTGCTAGGAGCTAATCAAATCTGCAATCCCATTTTGAATCTTTGGAATTAGAGAAGAGAGATTACATCCAGCCAAAAGCATCAATCGATGAGCCACCTAAGTTAGAACTCAAGGTATTACCTTCACACTTAAAATATGTTTATTTAGGTAACGCCTCTACTATGCCTGTGATTGTTTTAGTAGAATTAACTACTGAACAAGAAGAGAAACTTATCATAGTTTTGATACAATTTAAGAAGGCTATCGGATGGAGCATAGCCGATATTCGTGGTATTAGCCCATCTGTATGCATGCACAAAATCATATTAGAAGATGGAGAGAGAGGAACGATTGATGAACAACGGAGACTGAACCCCATCATGAAAGATGTAGTAAAAAAGGAAATTATCAAGTGGTTGGATGCGGGTATAATTTACCCCATCTCAGACAATTCATGGGTGAGTCCAGTCCAGTGTGTGCCGAAGAAAGAGGGTATCACGGTCATGGAGAATGAGAACAACGAGTTGATACCAATTAGAACAATTACGGGATGGAGAATCGGCATTGATTACCAGAAGCTGAACAAGGCGATTAGGAAAGATCACTTTCCTTTGTCATTCTTAGACCAGATGCTGGATAGGCTCACAGAACGAGATTACTACTATTTTCTTGATGGATACTCAGGGTATAATCAGATTACAGTAGCACCGGAAGACAAACACAAAACGACATTCACCTGTCCATACGGTACATTTTCATTTAGACGCATGCTATTTGGTTTATGTAATGCACCAGCTACATTTCAAAGATGTATGATGTCTATTTTTACTGACATGGTTGAGAAGTACTTTGAAGTTTTCATGGACAATTTATCAGTATTCGGAGATACTTACGATGATTGCTTAGCCAATCTAGCTAAGGTACTAAGGCGATGCGAAGAAACGAATCTCGTACTCAACTGGGAAAAGTGCCATTTTATGGTATGAGAAGGAATTGTTCTAGGGAATCGAATAATGAGACATGGGATAGAGGTGGACAAAGCAAAAGTAGACGTTATTGAGAAACTCCCACCTCCAACATCTGTAAAAGGTGTTAAGAGCTTTTTGGGCCACGCCAGTTTTTATCAAAGATTTATCAAGGACTTCTCCAAAGTGGCTAAATCCTTATGCAAGCTATTGGAGAAGGATTCGATATTCAAGTTTGATGAGGAATGCTTAAAAGCCTTCAACGATCTGAAGAGTCGATTAGTCACGGCACCCATAATCATCACACCAGACTGGGATTTGCCATTCGTATTGATGTGTGACGCAAGTGACTTCGCAATTGGAGCTGTCTTGGGCCAGGGAAGGAACAAAATTTTTCATCCCATTTACTATGCAAGTAGAACTCTAACCAGAGCTCAACTGAACTATACGGTAATAGAAAAAGAGTTACTTGCTATTGTGTTTGCTTTTGACAAGTTTTGATCCTATCTTATACGAACCAAAGTGATTGTCTATTCGGACCACTCCATAATTTAGTACTTATTGGCCAAGAAAGATGCTAAGCCGAGATTGATCTGGTGGGTGCTTCTACTTCAAGAGTTCGATCGAGAAATTCAAGATCGAAGGGGAGTAGAAAACCAAGTAGCAGATCACTTGTCTAGATTGGAGCCGCAAGAGGGAAATTCTCCACTTGTACCGATCCAAGAGACATTTCCAGATGAACACATACTGAAGGTAAATCATGTCCATAATATTCCTTGGTTTGCTGATATTGCTAACTATTTAGCTTGTGGTTTGATGCCAATTGATAAAACCTTTCAACAAAGAAAAAAGTTTCTTCACGATGTGAAGTACTATTTTTGGGAAGAGCCATATTTGTTTAAAAAGTGTGCAGATCAGATGATTAGGAGATGTATGAAAGAAGATGAAATACCGAAGATTTTATACTACTGTAATTTAGCTCCAAGTGGGGGACACTTCAGAGGTACACGTACAGTGGCCAAAGTATTGCAAGCTGGATTCTTTTGGCCAACACTATTCAAGGATGCATACGCTTACGTAAGGAGTTGTGATCAACGTTAGAGGGTTGGAAATGTCACCAATAGAAATAAGATTCCTCGAACAAATATCATTGAGGTAGAATTGTTTGATATTTAGGGTATTGACTTTCTTGGTCCTTTCCCTCAGTCTTTTGGTCACAAGTACATATTGGTAGCAGTAGATTATGTGTCCAAGTGGGTCGAGGCTGAAGCTTATTTGACGAACGATGCCAAGGTTGTGATGAATTTCTTGCAGAATCATGTGTTCACAAGGTTCGGAACCCCAAGAGCTATTATTAGCAATGAAGGGACTCATTTTGTGAACAAGTGGTTAAAATGGTTTTAGATAAACATGGAGTGACACACAAGGTTGCTACAGCTTACCATCCGCAGACAAATGGGCAAGCTGAGCTAGCGAATAAGGATATCAAAGGCATACTTGAGAAGGTAGTTTGCCCGAACTGATGAGATTGGTTCAAGAGACTAGTTGATGCTTTATGGGCTTATAGAACAGCATACAAGACACCTTTAGTTGGTCTTTGGGAAAGCCTGTCATCTACCTTTGGAGTTAGAGCACAAAGCTTACTGGGCTCTTCGACGACTCAATTTGGATCTTAAACTTGCTAGAGAGAAACAGATGCTCAAAATAAACGAGCTAGAGAAATTTCGAATGTTCTCATACGAAAATGCCAAATTACTCAAAGAAAGACTCAAGAAATGGCATGACAAGCATATTCGAGTTCGAGAGTTTGAAGCAGGTCAGCAAGTCTTGCTATTTAATTCCAGATTGAAGTTCTTTCCATGTAAGTTAAAATCACGTTGGTCTGGTCCATTTACGATTCATCACGTCTATCCATACAGAATTGTTGAACTCCAAGGTAAGGGAGGTAATTTTCAAGTCAATGCTCAGCATTTGAAACATTACTACGAAGAAAGACCTGAACGGGATCAAATCTTGTTCAATTTATCTGATCTTTAGATTTTTTTGTTTTCAATAAATTATTTAGGGTATATTTTCGGGTTTATTATGTTTAAATAAATTCTGTCTAGGAGATTGGAACTTAAGCGGGACCGCTTGTGACCCCCTCTAATCTTTCCTAGGAATTGATTTTTACATACTTTCCCGAGAAATTAGCCCCTAAATGACAAAATAAATTTTTGGTTTTCCAAATAAAAAGGTCAATTTTGACCCAAGTCTTAAATTGCAACTCAATTTCAAATTTTCATTAAGTCTAGGGACTTAATTAAATTATTTTTGAAATTTGGTTGCTATTCTAGGTGCCTCTTTTTGTAAATATTTTTTTTAAAAAAAGCATCTAGACTAAATATTTTTACTTAATACCATATTTATAAATTATTGATAAACTTTAATATATAATTGTATTCATTATAATTTATATATTACTGTTTATCAACTTAGCTAAGGATTAGGATTAATTTTATTTTATGTTTATCTTAATAAATTAATAGCAATTGATAATTACATTTGCATATTATTAATTGTTGTTAACATTGAGTAGAATTAGAATTAGAATATTTTTATTATTAAATTGCTCTAAGAGTTCTATTCTAATTCCTACCTCTCCCACTATAAATTACACCCTTGCTTCTCCCCATTCATTCATTACTCAAAACCCCAAATCACCAATTCATCAAAGTGCCGCAAGTCCCTAGCCACAACAGCTATTCGGCCAAAGAGCCCAACCTCAAAGACGCCGCACGCCCAGCCTCCAGCTGAGCTTCCCAGCGGTGTCTCGCTGCTCCTATCTGTGCAGACTGCTGCGCGCGCCGTCGTGGCCTACTACTCGCCAGTAAGGTCAGACAGCTGCCGCCACACTGCTGCGTGCAGCCCCTACCACGCACCCATCCACCCACGCACTCATCCACCCGTGCACCTAGCAACCCTCCAACCCTCTTCCCATTTTGCTATCTATTTCTCCATTTTTTTAGAGTTCTTTTATTCTTACAAGGAAGGTGGTAAGACCGAATTTTCTCTTGAATTTAAATTTTATCCAATTATTTAATTTTTCAAGTTATTGAATTATTGGTAATTTTTATTAATTAAATTTTTGAGAAAATAATTTTTTCCATCTTATGTTTAGGTTAATCATGCCTTGTAAGAGAACTCGTGCCTCCGCCCAAATTGACAAAGCACAAAACAAATTTCACTGTGAAGAAGCCAAAGTAAGATACGAAAGTATCTTCAAAAATCAACAGATGCATCCAGAGAAAGGCTTCACATTTAAGGAAAGCAACTACAGAGACTTTATGGCACGTATTTGTCAAGTTGCTGAACCCCTCAATTGGGAATTGTTTTGTGAAAAGAGACCAAGTGTGGATGAGGAACTAGTTCGTGAATTCTACGCGAACTTAACCTCAAGCGAATTGACCGAAGTTCCAGTCCGCAGAATCAATGTACCAATAAATTCAAATGCTATTAATGAATTCTTTGAATTACCTGATTTCAACAACGATGAATATTCTTCTCTGTTGAGCAACATTAAGCATGAAAATTGGCAAGAAATTCTCGAGGAACTTACAGTTCTAGGTCCTAAGTGGACAGTGTCAAAGCAAGGAATCCACACGTGTCGAAGAGAGTATTTGACACCACTTATGAAGATTTCATATTTGAACCATGGATTTCATCATCAAAGAGGGAGCAAGGCAATTCATGCAAAGTAAATACTGATGGAGCAAAAGATGAGTCGAATTCGGAAGGATCGGCAAACAAATAAAAAAGGGGAGGACTTCAACTTTAGTTTATTTTTATTCTTAAATATTCTAGGATTAGGTTAATTAGGAATTTTTATTTTTGCACAATAAAACAAGAGATAAGAATCATGAATAAAATCTGAACAAGTCACAAAGGCTAAAGTGTGGCAATAAATATATACATGTCTAGGATTGGATTTTAGAAAGAGCCTGGTACTTAAGCAGTCAATTTGACTCACCTCCTCTTTTCTAAATATCCTACCTGGTGTATAGTATCTATTCACTTTAAACAATGAGGACATTGTTCACTTTAAGTAGGGGGGACCGAAAATTTGAATTAATTCCACCCAGAATAAAATTTTCTTTTAATTATGATTAGGATATATTTTGTTCAATAATTTGAGATTTTGTTAAGTATGCTGAACTTCAGTATTAATAAGGTTCTATTATTTCAATAAGTTATTATGTTAGCTTAATAATGATATGAATGTATTTCTAAATAAAACATGCAAATTCATACCATAAATTTTTTAATTCCCTACGAAAAAATTAGGCAGGCATGAAAGTTTAAGTCTTTAGAATTGACGTAGTAATTTCATGAGGCGAAATCCTAGGAAGCATGGAATTTTAAAAATGATTTATTTTGGACCGTTTGAGCCTTTCAAGCTGACCCTTATAAAATTATCCTTTGAAACCCAACTTTGAGACTATATGGCCTAATTTTATTTGGACCTATGCAATATTTAGCCATCAATTTTCTCTTCATTACTTTTAAAATTGTCCCAAACACTAGATTCAAAACTATTCAGAATATCGTTTGAAAATAAGTTTGGGGGAGATAAAAAGAAGTATCAATTGCTCAAAAATTGTAGTACTTGAAGCAAGTGCTTGAATTTGAGCTTGAAAATTCAAAAAGAAATGTACTCAAAATAAAATAAATGGTCGAAAGAGCATAAGTTGGTGTATCAAGGGTAAGAATTCTGAAGGTTCGATTTTAAGCTGAGTCTAGGGTTTTTAAAGCCAAAAATTTGTCTATCTTTTACCTACCCCTAAGCCCAGCCACTTTACAACCTTATTAAAGACCTATTGATTCAAAGTTCCAATGTTACCTACATTAGTGGAGAAAAATTGCTCTGTTCAACATATGAAGATATCAATTAAGCTTAATGATTGCAGTTTAATTTTGGAATAAGGAATTAAAATCAAATTGGTAGTGAGTAACATGTCTTTATTAAGAAAAAATTAGTCTAATTTTGCTAGTATAATAGTTGTTGGAGGTAATTTGAACGATATATATACTTAAGTAACATAATTATCAAAATTCTTGTTCTTGAGCATAAGTATACCTAATTCATAATTTTAGGAAGAATGTTGTTTTGAATAAGTTTTTCAAAAGGTGTTTTCAAGAAATTCTTTTCAATTTGTGTATCACTCGGGATGAGCAATGGATTAATTTGGGGGTGTGGAAACTCAAAAATTTACGTGTTTTTACATAGCATTTTTAACTTAAAATCATGCTATTTCGGTTAAATTCTTGTCAAAAAATAATTAAATATTATAAAATAATTAAATTGTGCTAAAAATATGAACATGATGAATTTTAATTAATTTTATAGTTAATTTTGACTATTTTCGACAGATTCGCACAAAGGGCGAAAATTGGCTCGACAGGCACTGCTCGAAGAACAAAACCGAGAAGTAATTCGAAGTAACAAGGTGAAATAATTTCCAGCCCAAGATGGTCCAATTATGAATATTAAATCATAATATAATTAATTTTAATTTATTCCCAATTTAATTTGGGCTAAATAAATTATTATTAATTAATTATGGAAAATGGGTCCAGTTAAACCGCACTGGCTGAACCGAATTCAGTGAACCGAACCAGTCACCAATTGGGCAGCCCAAACCGTCCATATGCTGGCCCAAATCAGCTTATTAGATGATTAATTAAACTTGCAAAGAAGCCCTTGAAGACTTGTCAAAGTTGCATTCAACCCCCTCCACAATTAGTGGCTTTATAGATTTGCCCATGCCATATTTAGCAAAGTTGAAGCTATCAACTTTTCCACATAGGTGGCTGGCC
This sequence comes from Gossypium bickii, assembly GCA_025503065.1. Classification (NCBI taxonomy): domain Eukaryota; kingdom Viridiplantae; phylum Streptophyta; class Magnoliopsida; order Malvales; family Malvaceae; genus Gossypium; species Gossypium bickii. The sequence goes on along the minus strand of CP106714.1, from coordinate 22,644,668 downwards.
AAGGTGTGGCTCTTTGAATGCTATTTTTAACAAACTTTAGCTACCACATTTAGCTATAAATACCACCCTTGGCTGATCATTCAAATCATTCCTCAAGCCTTCAACATTCTCATTCTCTCATCACTTCTCTTCTCTCTATTCTCTCTTTATCTCCAAAAATAAAACCAAGCCTTCTTGTGCCGATTTCTCCTCTTGGAAAAGAGGTGTTTACTCAGCCATTTGGAGCAGAAATTGGAGTGTTCATAATCCACCTTGATAGTCGAGGACAACGGAGAATGAAGAACAGAGCAATCAGTTAAGCCACGGAGAAACACCGGATTTGCTTCTTGTTCCCTCTTTCTTTAAATTTCATTGTTGTTTTGATGAACATGTTTATGAATATTTATGCTATTGGAATGGTTAATTTAATTAGCTAAGCTTTAATTTAACTCGTGTTGGGTTGATTGCATTTCGTTCTCTTAAATTATTAAAATTGTGTTTATGCTGTTATAGGCCTCGGTAAAATGCTTGATTAAGTAAAATCATGCTTAAGTTATTCTGGCATTATAATTGTTTAGAAAACTAAAGAATTAATTATTTAAACGCATTAAAATTGTAATTTATGGACACAGTACTTAGTAAGTGCATGTTTAATTCTTCTAAGGTAGCTGAAGATTAAATTAGCATTGTATTTGGCGATACATATGCCTTGCATAGCTTGCAAGATTGTTGTGATTAAACTGTTTCAAGGTAAGGATACTTTGTTACCCCACATGATCTTTTATATGCTTATTAGGTTGGATTAATCGTTTGAATCGACATAGGAATATGCGAGAGATTATTTAATCTAATAAGTATGTATGTGCAATAACATGTTTACCTTTATAAATCTGTTTAATCGGTCGAATTGACATAGGAATATGTACAAGAGATGAATGGATTTTTTATTTGTAAATATGTTCATAAGTTAGCAAATTACTGAGTTGCCGTGATTTATTCGTAACAAGTATAATCATAAGTTTAATAATTCTAAGTTAAGAAATGTAATTAATCCAACATAATTATATCATCTTGATTAAAATCAACTTTTGAAATCGTGCATTAGAACTTTATTTTATTTTATTTTACTTTGTTTTTTTTTAGTTTTTAAATATTTCTTAAATCCAAATATTTTCCCTTCACCAAAGTGTTTGAAATCATTTTCATAAATAATTCTTTTACAGTCCCTGTGGGTACGATAACTCGACAATTACTTGTCACTTTATTACTTGTTTCAATTGTGTACACTTGCACATTTCCACCGTTCCAATACCCGCATTGAGTTCTCAAGCCAGAACTCCGCCCTCTCAGGGTCATCATCTATATTAGCTCTAAATTCCTTAGCCCCTTGTTTCCGAATCTTATCTACCGGAGGTTTGGTCATTCTCACTAAATCTATACCTTGATTAGCCACATGAACTGGCTAAGGTATATGAAACACCCCAAACCCGGCCCACGAGCCTTGACCGGATCTGGTATGTTCCTCGATGAAAACCGGTTCAAATTCTTTTGTTACTTAGGAAAAACTTATGTGTTTTGAAAGAAGGATTGTGTCGGGTTGGGCTCGAGTTGAAAACAAGTTTATTTCATTATTAAAATCCTTTACTTTAGGTGACAAAACGTTTAGGCTTTGTTTTAAAAGAAATCTACTTAAACTTTAATTGATAAAAATTTGTAAACATAATAAATAAAATAAATGTAAAATAGTTCAACTATGGCCTTATTACATCAAATAAACCCAAATAATTTAAAATACTTAAATAAAAATAAAATGTCCAAATAAAATTCCTTGCTGAGCATGGCCACCTTTAAGCTCCTACCGACCCGGCCCATTACTGATCATCACCTAAAAAATGTTCCCACAACGGGGTGAGTCAACAGACTCAATGTGTACACAACACTAAGTCCAAATAGAATCAGGCATACAAATGATACACATTCAAATCATAGAATACAATTAATGATGCATTCCCAAACCCAAACCTAATTAGCCATCCGCTACACTTCCCCGTACCAACCTGCACACCGTGGGGACTACTAAGTCGACCCTCCATCCGCTACACACCATCGAAGGCAGTTGCTGCAGTCGACGTGCTCATCGCCCTTATAGTTTTGTGGTCTTAGGTCACCACATTCAGATATTGTGGTCTTAGGTCACCGCATTCAGATCTCGCGGTCTTATGTCACCGCATTCAGATTTCGTGGTCTTAGGTCACCACATTCACTTCCCCTTTTCAATAACCCATATGCCCCATTTCATATTATGCATTAACATGCCAAGGTTCACATTCTTATCATTATTCTCATGTTAAATATAACATATTTCATAATCCTAGTAGGAGTAGGAAACGCGTGCACAGTACTTTGTACCATAACATGGCATCATGTGAGCCATACTTTTCACATTCTTAATATCACATACATATATTTATTAAACATTGCCATAAAACTTATTAAGAAATAGTGTGGGGTACACACTGATTCACTTAGCAAGTTCACTTGGATCTCGAAAATCCGATCTCGCTTTTTTAGATCTTTAATGCCTATATTCGGCCAATACTTGGAAATTTAATAAAACCTTTCACCATAAAACCAAATCCCAATAGGATTATTGTAATCAAATTCTTACCTTGGTACCGATTTCACTACTAATCAAATCCCGAAAACTTGTGTTACTCCTTCCTTCAATCGGCCAATGCTAGATCATTCGACTTAGTTAGTTTTCGGCTTTTAAGTAAATAAGAATTAGATCTTAAATCACTAATATACCTTGTCCAAATATACACATGTACTTACCTTATGATTTGAAATCCCGAAATATCCCTTCTTGAAGTCAACAACGCCTAAATCCCGAAACTTCCTTCAAATAGTCGGCCATAGAGCAACAGTAGAGATTAGATCTCAGATTTCGATAAGCCTAATAAAAAAAGAATGAAAACTGAATTGGATCTTACCTTCACTGAAGAAATCGACAGCACCTATGTTTATCACCACAGAAGTATTCGGCTTTGAGACTTGATGGAGAAAAGAGATGTAACTTACAAAGGTTCGGCAACTAAGGTATTTTGATCTAAGAATTTCGACAAAGAGAAACCTTTGGGAGGGAGGGATTCGGCCTAAGTAGAATGGGACAAAAAGGTGAGAAGAGAAAGATGAAGAATTCGACAATGATTTCTTGAGTTTTTGGCTTGACAAAGTTTAAGAGAAAAGAGAATAATGGCAGAGAGAATTCGGCAGAGGCTTTCAAGAACAGAAAATAATGTAGAATGGCCTCCCTTTTCCTTTTATTGCCGAAATTACTAGGCTAGAGTCCCCTACTTGGCCACCACTCTTCCTATGTGATAACTTTATCTTTTAATTATCACCTAAAAGAAAATAAAAGATAATTCAACACTTATCCTTATTTCCCTTCTTATTTCTTTATTTTAAAAAAAATTAATCCCTCATTTATCCATCATTTAGCCGAATTTTAAAGAGAATAAAACTCCTAAAATATAGCCTTCTGCCGTCCAACTCCCTTGCTCCTTGCAGCAAAATAAAACTCTTTTATTTTGCTTCCCCTACAGCTCGAACCTTGGCCCAATACCCTTGTATGTGGCGCCATTTCCAGAAGCCTAAGTGGCATCTCCAGCCACTTTTCCAAGCTGTTTGTGTGTCAAATTTCACATACAATTTCTCTTAAGGCCACCTCGCCTCAGTTTCCTCTTTTAAACTTTAAAACTCGACATCTTCTATGTCATTTCCTTACATTTCCAAGTTTCCAAAAATTTTCGTTTCCCTCTTTAAACTTGACATTTCCTTACATTTTCAAGTTTCCAGAAATGTTCACTTTCCTCTTTTGAATCATTTCTAAATCATTTCCTTACATTTCCAGGTTTCCAAAAATGTTCAAAATACATTCATAACACATAAGACATGTCATTTCGTACAATTAAACCGAAAATGCATAGGCCCTTTTTAGGATGTTACAGTATAGGGGGTGGAGGAGGTTGAGCATTAGGGTTCACTCGTACATACTCCGTATACCAATTACTCATCATTTAGAGAAAGGCTTCACGTGCCTCTTCTCCTTGACCCATAGTCTCAGGTCTACTCTCTACAGGCGCGGTCCCTTGTGTGGGAGCCGTTGCATTACTAGCAACATCATCAGCAGCCGGTCGATCGGGATCCATTTACTATATAAAAACAAAGTTTAAAATTGTTAGAAGTCACCACACTATCAATATACGTTTATAGCATGTATATCTAGACTCTTACACACGATATGGTAGTCCAAGAACCAACTAAACCATAGCTTTGATACCACTAAATGTAACACCCCTTACCCGTATTCAACGTTGGAATCAGGTACGAGGCATTACCGGACTTATCTTGCTTGAACGTGCAACTTTGGGCTATAAAATTTCATTCCAACTTAAAACTTCTTATTCACCTTCATAATATCCTTATTATAGGCCTATGAGGCCTTAAACATACAAATAGAGGGTCTCGGAATCAAACCGAGAACTTTTGTATACTTAGAAAAAATTTTCCTTAACAGGGCCACATGCCCCTGTGAAATGGGACACGCCCGTGTGGGCAGGCCATGTGGTCACACATGCCCATGTCCCTAGCCCATGTAGAAATTATTTTCTTTTCGATCCTACAGGGGTTTTCATATGGCTAGACACACGTTCGTGTCCTTCGCCCGTGTCCTCCACACGGCCTAGACACACCCGTGTCCTCACCCGTGTGTGAAAACCTGGGAATTCTGTTTATGACGTCAGCAACCTTATAAGGGGCACACGGCTTAGGCACACGCCCGTGTCCCTAGTCCGTGGTCGACTCTGACTTGCAACATTAACATGCAGAGGACACACAGCCCAGCCACACGCCTTGGGACTGATTGTGTGACACACACGGCCTAGACACACTCCCGTGTGCCTATCTGTGTGGACAAGAACAAGGCTATTTGCCAAGATCTTTTTATTACCCTAACTCATACAACATAAATCACATTCAACCATTAACCAAGCAACTCAATTATGCATCATACGCATTCATGACTAACCTCATCTTTCCATATTTAATAATAAGGAGCCATTAAATACGGCCATTTACAAAAGAGTTCATCTTTAAAGGAGCCAACACACTTGGCCAAAACAATAAGACATTTCACTAAGTCTAGCCCCTATACATGCCATACTCAAAATGCTAAGTCTAAATATACCGAGATGTGCTGATAGTGTGAGTGATATTCCGATTATCTTCGTATCCCGAGCTGGCTCTTTGACACTATAAAACAAGGGAAAAAAAAAGGGAGTAAGCTTTAAGCTTAGTAAGTTTACATGTAAACAATAAGCAACATATGCTAATCAATCAATAACATTACATACTAATCAAGAATAATTCACATTTCCATAATCATGCTTACTCATTTCATCTTTTACCACATTCTAGCCATATAACCAATATAATGCTCACATTTACTTGCATACATCCCCTGCACTCATCACCACAAAGACACATGAATCATTTACTTAAACAATTTCTCGGTGAACCCTTCGGAATAATTCTAAGTACTTGGTGGTTTCGCACACAGCCCACCCTTAATCAATAATAGGGTGGTATCGCACATAGCCCACCAACAAGAATATTTACGGTGGTTTCACACGTAGCCCACCAAATAATAATATAAATGATGGTATCGCACACAGCCCATCGTAAATAAGTAACAAGGTGGTATCGCACATAGCCCACCAAAAAGGAGAATTACGGTGGTATCGCACATAGCCCACCAAATAATTATTACGGACGTTTTTCCGCACTTTTATATCTATTCCGAGGTTTATACGAGAATTACTCACTATTTATCAATTTCAATCAATCGTAATCATAATTGATCTTATTCATACAATGCAATAATAGGTAACAACATCTGTATTAAAGATGTATCGTTTACACATAATCTTACCTCGGTACAAAATGTATTAATTGAAGGTTTAGTCCGTAACCTTGCCTTTTCCTCGGTCAAGGTTGTATTTGCGCTATTCTTGATCTATAATAATAAAATTTACTCATTCAATCACTTTATAACTCATGATACATCAAAATTTCTACTTAGGCAAAAATGACGATTTTGCCCTTATACTTTGGCAAAATTATGATTTTGCCCCTAGGCTCGTAAATCAATTTTCATCACATTTTCTCATTAAACAAGCCTAGCTGAACATTTATTTCTCTTACAACAATTCATAAAAACCATCATTTCATGCATTTATTACACAATTACAACCTTTACAAATAAGTCCCATTTAGGTGTTTTCATGGTAACACCTTTCACAAAAGTTGTTCCTTAACTCCCTAACATTCATTTTCTTCCATAAAAAACTCAACTAACAACATGAAAACTCTCATGCCAAGTCCCTAAAATTTCAACCATTTTGCAAAATAGTCCCCTCATTAGCTAGCTTAAGCTTTGGGGGTTCCAAAAGTACAAAAATTATCAAAAAAGACCTCTAAAATCACTTACTTGCAAGAGAATGGCTTGGCTGAAAGTTTGAACTCCTAAAACCTTTAATTTCTCTTCAATTTTTGGTAGGGAAGAAGCATGAATAGTGAAAGATGATATCTCTTTTATTTATCTTATTTTATTCAATTTTTTATGACCTAATTTCACCAAATTTTGACCGAAATTTAATGCTCTTGTCTCCTTGTCTCTATGGCCGGCCAACACACTCTTAATGGCCTAATTTCACTTTAAAGACCTCCAATTTAATATTCTTTAGCTATTAGACTCCTCTACCTTGTATAATAGAACTTTTACATTTTATGCGATTTAGTCCTTTTTCACAATTAAGCATGAAATCACCAAAATTAATGCACCAAGATTTTCATACATCCTTATAAACATGCTATAACACATAAAATAATATCAAAATAATTTTATTCAACCTCAGATTAGTGGTCCCGAAATCACTATTCCGACTAGCTCCGAAATCCGGCTGTTACATAAGTTCGAATGTTAATAAGCATTAAATTTGATATTTTTAAATGCTTAACCGATATCATGTGTTATTTTGTATGTTATTATTTGATCATTAATAATATAAAAATTACGAGATTGTATTGAAACATCAAATTAAGAGAAATGCAGGGCGAAGTATGATCGAATTTCGACATATGATGAATTGACGGTAAAGACCATGGTTGGACCATGGTAATAGGTGTGCTAGTGCAAGACCATGTCTGGGACATGGAATTGGCATTGATATATGTGCTAGTGTAACACCATGTCTAGGACATGGCATCAGCCACGATATGAGAGTTAGTATAAGACCATGTCTGGGACATGGCATCGGCCACGATATGAGAGCCAGTGTAAGACCATGTCTGGGACATGGCATCGATATTAATATGTGTACTAGTGTATGACAATGTCTAGGACATCGCATCGACATTGATATGTGTGCTAGTGTAAGACCATGTCTAGGACATGGCATCGGCCACGATATGAGAGCCAGCGTAAGACCATGTCTGGGACATGGCATTGGTACGATACATCATGTACGAGTTTTCCCAAGTATCCTTAGTATCCCAAGAGGTTCAACGGATAAATCCAAAGATGATGTCAAAGAAATGACAAGGTATGATCTTGTTGAAAGGGTACAGGTATGTACGCAAAATTCATGGGTACTGAATTCGATGTATATAGGACATTTGGTAAAATGTAAATGAGTAATTCATACCTATGAAAATGATCTTGTGATGACCTTGTGACGATAGGTCTATACTTATGATGTATAAATAGGTGGTAAATTTGATTGATGATCATGTGTGAGGCTTTTAGGCTAAATTAAATTGAGACATGATAAATTTAAGTTTTGTTTTTGATGTATAGGTTAAAGAGGCAAATGAATGGCATGGAAATATTCGATAATGACTAGCTATTGGAATGGCTAGTTAGGGATATGCTTTGGTGTTAATGTATGATTAAATGGATGTTAATACAAAGCAATCATGAAAGAGTAAAATTAGCAATAAAATAGTTTTGGACAGCAGTAATTGTATAACTTTTAAAAATCACCAAAAATTATGGAAATCGAATTAGAGGTTGAATAAGATATGAAATTAAAGCTTATTGAGCCTAGTTTCACTTAGAAGAAACAGTGTAAGCAAAAGAATTTCTTATTATGAGATGTTTTAATTTTTGTGGGACAGTGTCAGGATGATTTTAGAATCCCCTATTTGGTTATTAGAAAATCATTAAAATAGTATAAAAATAATTACGAGTTATAATTTATATGTTTGAAATTATTAATGAATATATTTTCAATAGAATCAAATGAGAACATCATCCGAGTCCCATACGAGGAGATAATTAATTCTTAGTGAAGAAAGGTCGAAACTATCGGACAACAAAACAGGGACGAATTTAAAGAATAAATTGTACTTATTGGCTAAACCAAGAATTCTAGAAATTTTATGGTAAGGAGATATGTGAGTCTAGTTTCAGAGAAAATTAGTGGAACTAAATTTGGAGTTCCTTATCTCAAGACATAAATAATCTAGTGACTATAACTCGAGTAGACAGCTTGATATACTTAAAAGTGAATAGTGGAACTTTGTGCAATTATGATTGTATTATCTTGAGAACTTATTATGAGGACATTATAAACATGGAAAATAGGTAGAGTTAGCTATATAGCTTAGTAAGTTGGTAACCAGGCAAACGCCGATACTTATACTAATACCAAGGATGCTAATGATCCTGATCAAACAGATGAAGTGGCTTTGATACGCTATTCGCAACAATCAAATTTTTAGCGTGACATAATAAAAGGTTCCATGCGTGCTCAAATGCGTAAAACAATTACTTGAGAGCTGTTTCAAGCAAATATACATTATCAAGCTATCACTTCGGGTATTGTTGAGTTCAAGTAGTTGAGTTGTGGCATGTATAGGAGATTTAATTATGTTGTTAAGTGTCATAGCTGAATTTGCTAAATGTGGGCCTATGTTATTTGATAGATCATTTTGTATAAGGCCATGGATGATGGCTAATATTTTTTATTGTTATATGCATATGATGATGTTTTTCATGAATGTGAAAATTCGCATGGTTGAGCAAATGGTGTGTTAATGCATGATTGAGCAAATGGTGTGTGATAAGTGTTTCATGTGAATGAAGTGAAGTGGCCATGTTGTCTAATGTCTTAGTTGTGGTGAATTGGTCATGTATTTATATGTGGATGGGTGTTACTTTATGTTGTGTATGTTTGTGCAAGTAAGGGTGGCAAAAGGCTTGGTAAATAGCCTTGTTTCTGTCCACACGGGTAGACACACGGGCATGTGTCTGGGTCGTGTGTGACACACAGTCTGCCCTATGGGCATGTAGTCCAGTCGTGTGTCCCCTGCACCTTAATTGTGTAATTAAATTCACCACACCGCCTAGCATACGGGTGTGTGCCTTGGCCATGTGACCTTAAGGGTTGATGACGCCAGAAACAAAATGTCAAGGTTTTTACACATGGGCTGAAACACGGGTGTGTCACGGCCGTGTGAGGGACACGGGCCATGGACACGGGTGTGTGCCAGGCCGTGTAAGAATCCCTGTAGGTTCGAAAAGAGAAATAAATCCACACGGGCATGTCCCAATATGCTCAGGTCGTGTGAGCTACACGGTCCTTCAGCATGGCCATGTTAAGAGGTCACACGGACGTGTCACTCTTCCATGGGCATGTGCCCCTGATTTCAATGATATTTTCTAAAGTTTTTCTAAAGTGCTCGGTTTAGTCCTGAACTACTTTTAATGTATGTTTTGGGCCTCGTAAGCTCATATTAAGGATTTTAAGACAAGCTTTGAAAAGTTTTAAATTTGAACGAAATTTTATGTCCCAGGAATGTTGTATGCATGTTATTAAGTTAGGTAACACCTCGTACCTTGTTCCGGCGTAGGATACGGGTAAGGGATGTTACAACCCTAGGTTAGTTGTCGTCCTCGTGCTTAATGTATGATTGTGTAGACCAAAACACCCGTGATTCGTAATTATTTCCCGTACATAGGTGATGTCGCAACACACTAGGTCTTGTGTCGCGACATCAAGGGCAGTATGCTCCATCTTTAGGGTGTTTTCTGGGGTATGTGTAAACTCAAAATTATATAGGGTTTTCTATATATTTTTACCACCTTTTTACTTAATAAATATGATAATCTTAAGTAATTGCTATTAAAATAAGTGAATTTTACTTAATTAATAATATTGGGCATGAATTTATAAAGTATGTGAAATTGTACTTAATTACATTATTTTTGTACATATTTTATATTATTTCATGTTAATTTATTAATATGTGATGTTTCACTATGTAGGATGATTATTGAAGATGTGATTAATATGAATGAAACATGGACTTGCGCAAATCAATTCATGTGGACATCAAGACCATGCGAATTGGGTCATGAGGTTGATAATTTGACCTAGTAAAAGTTGTGCTAAAAGATGGACATGTCTACTAAATTATTGAATTGGAAAATCATCCAACAATGGAGAATTAAAGCCCAATTTCGGCACAAGTAGACAGGTGCCCAAAAGCAAGCATTGGGGCATTTAATTGAAGGTCTTTATAGTTGAAAAATAATCAGAAATCAGCCCAACAACTTTGCTGTTGAAACCATCCACCTTATGGCTATTAACAGCCTTGGTTTGAATTCAAAATGAGAAGACTAAGTCATCCCCTTTTCCTTGGAATGTAGCCGGCCATGTGTGATAGAAAAAGAAGGAATTCAAATTCTATTTTTAGCAAACTCTAACCCTTACCTTCACCTATAAATACCATGCATCAATTCATTAACCTCTCATATCTCATTTCTCTTCTCTCATTAGCATTTTCTCTACATTCTATTTCCAATTTCATTTCTATTGTATAGCTGCCCATTTCCCTTTCCATCCTTTAGCCAACAAAAGCTTTGTCAAGGCATTTCTTTGGCCGGCCACCTTAGGAACTCATTAGCAAAAGAAGCATCAATCAGAATGGAGGAGCGCATCAGTCAGAATAGATCTAAAAGGTTGTTGAACTGAATAGAGTTTACTCTTTCCTCTTGTTATTTATTTTAATTATGATTGCTTTGAGTTTATTATTTTTTACATCAACGATGATATTTGAAATCTTATTTGCTAGGATGATTATTTTAATTCAATAATATTTATTTTATTCATGTTTAATATGTTTGGGCCTTAGTTGATCATGTTTTCAATTAATATCATGATGCATTTCATTCATATGTGATTGGGTGCACTCAGGTTAGTTGAGTGATCCTAACCATACGACGGCTAGTAAACACATAATTGAAAAGTGCAATGCTCAATTTAGATCATTAAACCCGACTAAGTTGAGGTTCGTAATATCTTTAGTTAGCTCTATTATCTTGCATAGTTTTTAGGTTTACGTAATTAAGCTGTTGCAAACGTAAATGTCCCTGTGACCTCGCATAAATACTAAGAAACCCTTAGTTAATATGATCAGTAAAATGCATATTTAACTAAGTAAAAGACTCCGAAAGGACTTAATTTGGTTTTCAAACTCATGAAAGATCAAGTTACCATGGAAGTATTTCCGAACATTGTTAAGCATGATAAAGTAAACTGAATTGATTAATATAATTATCCTAGCCCATTTAATGTTGTGTTTTTGTTGCTAAAGCTATTCATTCATACATTTAGGTAAATTGCATCTATATTAAAATTGCATTAGGGATCGCTCTTTGCATTTATTTAATTTAATCATCACTATCCAAAATTATTGAGTTTTTACATCAAACTGTGAATTTATAATTTTACAATTAATTGGTTAAGTTATAAGTTCACCTTCGAAAATTGCACTATTAGTTGAAAAACCACACTTTAAGTCATTGTGGCTCTATCGACTACCAAAGCTAAGTACATGACAATCATAGAAGCTGTGAAAGAAGCCATTTGACTGAGATATCTATTGTAACACCCCATGCCCGACCCGCACCGGATTCGGGTATGGAGAGTCACAAATAGACTTTGACTTAACAACTTCTAACTTGTCTGCTATATACAGTCTAACAATAAAGACTATCTATTAATGAAATTTAAAATAATAATCCTTACAGCTAAGGCCTTAAGCCATTGAATGTTTAATTCTTTAAATCATTTCTATCTCTAATCAAACTATTCATTTATAAGAATTTTTTAAAATCTTACTACGGACTATCTGTCCTAAATGTCCAGACTCCAAGGACGACGTCTGGCCACACCATGTTTTATCCTGAAGCGAAGCCTCCAATGGTATCCCTTCTTATGTACATGATTCTAACTACCTACGCTTACCAGTCTTCACTCCATTTGAATTGGTCCCTCCTCAAAGTCCTCGATCAATCTTGTAAATCTTATGAACATCAATCAACTTTGTAAGTTTGAGAGATTTTAATGAGTTCCTTAACTAGGCCACTCACAAATAAACTCTATCGCACGATGGTAAACAATGTAAAATAAATTAAATATAAATACTCTCTAGTCGCTCGAGGTGACTGTTACTTTATCAAAGTGGTGGACTCCACCTATTCCTCCAAGCTACTTGGCTCACTATAAGACTTTCCTCTGGTTGGACTCTCTGCGCATCCGTATACCAGATACCTCGCCTTATCAGTGAGGCCTATCCTTATTTCTCGTCTTTCCTTCCTTTTTATACACCTCGCATATAAGGTGTTTGTTGGTCTTTGACTTACTGGGTTGTACGCTTGTTTCCCCATAATGTACCTTCATATTAGCTTTCTCGCCTTCCCGCCCAAGGTCTCTTAGGACCTGCCTTTCTTGGCGGACCCTCCTCTATCCAAACCATAGTCCCTAAGGACTCGCTGCCATTTTCGTATTGTGTCGATTTACAACAGACCTCGACACTCTGGCAAAACCATCCCTGTTCCATCCCATTGATATTAACGGTGGAATTACTTCAAATAATCCACAAGTAGCCTTGACCTTTCCTAAGAACTCACTTGTCCCATACATGAAAGTCATTTGGTCTTGCCAAACCAACATGTTGGCGTCCATGCATTTATGCTAGCTTACCATCCACTTGCTCACTTCATTTCTATGGGCTATTATCGAGGCAACTTACCTGCAATAAACTTTTCTTATAGAGGAATAGTCTTGACAGACAGTCTTGGCGTCCTAGCTATCACCAACCTTGTGAGAATCGTCCATTGATAATTATTATGTCTCTCACTAAGGAATCGGCTGGTTCCATCCCAACTGAACCAGAATTGGATCTCAACTATGTCCAATTCATTTTCAAGCTTTCCTGTTTCTTCCAATATAAGTCATCAGCTTGCGGTCTCTTTCAACTTAGTCCCTTATTCATTCTTATTTTCGGGTTAATTGGAAACTAGGTGTTACATCTATTCAGGGAGCTGGTTGATAAAAATGATAAAACTATCATATATTGCGATAGTTAACGTGTCATACATCTCAAAAAAAGATTAGATGCATCACAAAGGAACAAAACATATAGATATTCGGTATCATTTTGTTAAAGAGGTGATAACTCAAGGAGATGTTCAAATTCACAAAATAGACATAGAAAACAATCTAGCAGACATGCTGACGAAGAGTCTTCCGATTTCCAAGTTCGGGCATTGCTTAGGCTTGGTAAGCATTCAATAGAGATCGAATTAGGCCATTGATGGGGCTTGGCAAAGAACTTGTTTTGAAAATACGAGTCAAGATAGGGATTCGTGGAGTGTGCCTCGCATTTCGGACAAAATAGGATTGACATCGAGACGAGAAAGAGCCAACATCCCAATGACACGACAGGAAGATTCGCCATGTCCTGATGATGCGATGAAGGGCGTCTTGACAAGGCAACATGCCATGTTACGACGTGGTGATGTGTTCCCTACTCAACAGATTTTCTTATCCTAGTTAAACTTTGTTATATTTTTCCAATCTAACTATGATTATTCTAGGGATGTTTCAGTCATATTTGTACACTAAATTTAACCTATAAATATTTCTTTTAGCAACCCTAGATAGTTTAGAATAACTACAACAAAATTAAGAGAGTTTATGGGAATTTTAGGGAATCTTTGTATTTCGGGTTCAGGGTTTATTTGTTTCTCCATCTTGTAATCCCCTTTCGGTTGTTGCCGATTTTAGTGAAGTTTCCTTTGCCTGTAATTTTTTATCTTCTTTAGAGGGGTTTTTCCACGTAAATATTTATGTTCAATTTTCTCAGTTTTTGTTAGTGTTCGTTACATTATTTGGGTTAGACCCAACAATTTAATTTAGTATAATATAAATTTAACTTTTATTATTGAATAAATAAATTATTAAGAAAACGTTCAATGACACAGGGTTAGCAGGGTATTAAATTATGGCATAATGATATATTTAGCATTTAATCTTTATTTTTTTTTGAATTTGGTCCTTAGTCTTTTTTTAATTAAATTTTGACCCTCAACCTTTTTTTTAAAAAAAAAAGTTAAATGACCATCAACTTTTCAAAAAGAATTAAGTTGGTGTTTTTTTAATGGAAATACTAACTAAATTGTTAAACTTTTAGATATGACAACTCATATGGTAATTCATATGTACTTTCTATGTTTGAATTTTTATGAAATTTCGAATTTTTTATGTTTTTATAATTTTTAAATTATTTATTAATGTGACATATAATGATATAACACAAATAATGTCATGTCAGCATTAAGTATATGCAGACGGCCACACGAGTTGCCTCACCAATATCGTTAAAAAATTAATGTTTATAATTTTCGTTAAAAATAATTTGACTCTTTTTGAAAGATTAATAACTAAATTTAACTTAAAATAACAACCAAATTGATAAATATATATATATATATATACCAACCAAATTAATAAAAAAGAATATAAATATTAAGGGATAAATTTATTATTATACATTAAATTAATGGTATCAACATAACGGAGGCAATTAGTGAAATAGGCATCTCAAATTTCTGTATAGGAAGTCTTCATGAAATAGTTATTTATTTATTGACTTTAGTTTTTATAATTATTGACTTTCTTCAAATATTATGAAATTCATTACTTGTACGGAAACGGAAGAAAAAATGGAGTAATCCCTACCACATTTTGTTTAGATTAAAAAGAAAATAACAGATATAAAGGTTTTTATAGGTCATAGCACATGGTTTACCTAAATAGCAATGGATTTCGCTATGCTTTACTATTTGCCTCCTTTTAATATACATATACGACCTTCAAAATTACTATTCTAATGTATCCACCTCCTCTCCCTCTATTTCAATTAATTTCATTTTTTTAATTCAAACATATAAATTTACTATAACCCTTTATTCCAATTTTACTCTTGTAATAAATATATATATATATATATATATAAAAGTAAAATGATAATTTCATAAAATAAAGATAGAGTTGAGTATAAATAAGTAATTATCATAATCGCTACATATCTATTATCTAATAAAATAAAATGGAAATTTCATAATTTACCCTCCCTTGTCTCACATTCACTTTTCAAAAATAAAAACTTGACTTTTGAATAAGTATTTTCAGTGAAGTTACCTTTTTATCTTTTATCAAATTTTTTACTTTATAATATTATATCTAAAATTAACATTTTATTTCATAAAAATACCTTTTATCAACAGTAAATACTATCAAGCTTTTTATAAACACCTTTCAACATTAATGGTAGACTAGCTTTGAAACCTGTACATGTGAAATGGATGTAGAAAAAGCGCTCTCAATAGAGGAAGACAAACAACTTCACTCAACCATTAAGAAGGTCAATCATAAGACAAGGTAATATTCGTCTGGTTGAATTATTTAGTTTAAGTCTTGATTTTTCTCTATTAATTTATAGTTATAGATTTTTAAATTGATAAATTATTTTTTTACTATTTTAACTACAAAATCTTTATTTATATTATAAAAATAAGATTAATTATAAATTAAATAAAAATTTGGTTTAATTTTTGGTAAGGTTATCAAAATCAGATTAGTGATCAAACCGATCAAGTCTCCAGTTCATCAATCCAACCAGTCTGACTAGTTTATCCGGTTCGATTAAATAAATCATTAAAAAATTTATAAAATATATTAAAAATCCTATTCGACCAGTTTTTTACCTAGTTCAACTGGTTCATACCAATTCTCTGTTCAATCGGTTCAATGTCTTTCTCCGGACCGATATCTCGGTTGATTCCCAGTCTAACCGGTCCATTCTGGTTCAAACAATCTTGATTTCCTATAATTACAATGTTTTATCTTACATTTCATAAATCGTCCAAACATCTTAATTTAAGTCGATTTTTAATTTTTATTACTCAACCCAAACTATCAGAGTACATATAATAATAGTTTTCCTACAAAGGCTTCTTATTGGGAGGGAGCTTTATCAACTATGAACCATAGTTTTTTTTTTTTTTTTTTTTGATAAAAAGACCAAATAACTTCTATTTAAATTGAGTCACTAATACCCAAGTCATGGATTTCAATGACAGCATTTTTACAAATAAAGTCAGCTACCCTATTGCAGCTCCGGTTGGCCCAAAAAATAGTAGCCGGATGAAAATTATCCATTATTTTTTGAATTTCATTGATTCTCGCCCCCATGATGGTGATGTCCCTTCCATGTTTCTTCACGCTATTTACACAACTAACATTATCAGTCTCAAAGACTACTTTAGAAATGTTAAGCGACCGCACCTTTTTTAAGTTTTCCTCAAAAGCATATAATTCAGCCCATTCTGCCAACAAAGTTTCTTCCTTGAAACCCCCTCCACCGCCAATGACAAAACCATCCTCATCTCTAATAATAAATCCACAGGTTGTTTTGTTATTGTTAATCGCAACACGAAATTAACTTTTGCATAGCCTTTCGGGGGTTTCTCCCATTTTTTACAAGTTGTAGATACGGAAGTCGTGGCTTAAGGTTTTGGCTCTTTCCCAAACAATATACGTATTATCTTCCTTACCACGAAATCCAACTGTTCCAAAGAGGTAGCTTTTTTTATCCAGCACGCAGATTATGTCCTCGAGCCAATCGATGCAGCAATGATACTCTTTAGTAAGATGCCTGTTGTCCAGGCCACCAATGGAAAGGATGGTCCTCGCTGTTAGACAATCTTTGAGGGCGTGAATAAGAGTTTCTTTTTTAGCACTGCACCTTGGACAATCCTGCTGAAACCCCTATCGAATGGAAGCAATCTTGGCATTCGTAGGAAGTATTTCATGAGCGACCCTGTAACAACCATTTTTAGTGAAATCAAAACAGTGGTTCTGGGAGCACAAGTTCGATGTGAAAATATTTATTTTATTATTATTTTAATGTTTATAACTATTGAAATATGTGAAACCCATATAATTTGGGGATATTTTTTTAAATTTATTTAGGTAGATAAGTCTTAGAATAAATCATTAGAGATATTCTAAGAATATTTTATTTTATCTTTTAGTAGTTTATTAAATAAGGGAATTATTTTCTCAATTAGGTTATGACTCTTTTCTCTATTTAAGTTCAGTTCTTTAGTTAATAAAATACATAACAGTTTTATTAAATGCCTTCTTGAAAACTTTCATGGCATTTGAGCTAGGTTAAATCTCTAGTAACATCATGGTTAAAACAACTTTTACTGGAGATAAGAGATTCGACAATCAAACAGAGGAAGAAAGTTCTACCCTTGAAACAACTACCGAGAGTACAATGACTCAAGGGACAGAGGCATCTCACCTTTCTTTTCAGCTGACAGATCACAAGCTAAATGGAAAGAATTATCTGGAATGGTCGCAGTCCATAAAATTAGCAATTTATGGGCACGGCAAGCTAGGTCATTTAACTAGAGAAGTCAAGCAACCACAGGTGGGCGATCCAAACATGAGCAAGTGGATATCAAAAAATTATATGATAATTGCATGGCTTATTAATTCCATGGAAGCATCTGCAGGTAAACCTTTTCTTTTTCTCCCGACTGTTAAAGATGCTTGGGACGCTGTGAAAGGCACCTATTCAAATTTAGAAAACGCTTCACAGATCTTTGAGTTAAAAATAAAACTCTATAAGGCTAGACATAGGGAAAAGGAAGTTACTTTTTATTATAACGAGATGATGTCTCTTTGGCAAGAACTGGATCAGTGTTATAATGATGAGTGGGATTGTCTTGGAGATAGTGTAAAAGCTATGAAAAAAGAAAAGAATGAACGAGCTTATTTGTTTTTGGCTGGTTTAAATAAAGAATTTGATGAAGTGAGATATCAGATCTTAGGAAAAAATCGCTTCAAAAACTCCGTGAGATTTTTTCTGAGTTAGAAGAGAGGATACAAGGAGAAAAGTAATGTTAAGGCCAGGGTTTGAAGGTAATTATGATAATTCTACTCTTGTAATTGTGAATTTTATGAATTGGCTAAACATTATCATTCATTCTTTCCACCTCAAAAATATAAAGCTTCCAAACCTTTTTCGTTAATTCATAGTGGTGTTTGAAGACCTTCAAGAGTCTTAACTTTTTCAGGAAAACGTTGGTTTGTCACATTTATTGATGATCATACTCGTATTTGTTGGGTGTTTTTATTAAAAGATAGGTCTGAAGTTAAAAATGTATTTCAGTCTTTTTATGCTATGGTGAAAACACAATTTGGTGTGAAAATAGAAGTATTTCGGAGTGACAATGGTAGGGAGTTTTTTAGTGACCAATTAGGTGTTTTCTTAACCAAACATGGAATAGTCCACCAAAGCATTGTCCAAATACACCACAACAAAATGAGATTGTAGAAAGAAAAATTTGACATCTTTTGGAAGTAACTAGAGCCTTGATGTTCACTAGTCAGGTACCACATTATCTTTGGGACGAAGCCTTGTTAACAGCTACATATCTTATTAATAAAATGCCCAGTAAAACTCTAAACTATAGAACTCTTTTTTGTTTCTTTAAAGATAAATTTCCTAACTCTAAATTGATCACAGGTTTATCCCTCCAAGTTTTTGGGTGTAGTGTTTTTGTTTATCTTCACAACCAAGGTAAACTAGATCCTATAGCAAAAAAAAAAAAATGCGTCTTTGTTGGCTATATTTTTAATAAAAAGGGTTACAAATGTTATGATCCAATTGATAGGAACATTATTGTTACCAAGGATGTCACATTTGTTAAAACACAATCTTATTTTGATTCTAATCTTCAGGGAGGGAATTATAGTAAGGAAGATTTTATAATTGATCAAGAAAAGATTAGGAATATACAAGATAAGGATTCTAATAATGGGGAAGGCGAATTTATGATTGACACATAAATTAATGATTTTAATGTTGTTAATAAAAAGAAGTATGAAGGTGTAGAGTCTAATCATGAGAATAAAAATCAAACAAAGGAGTTAAATTGTTTACTCGAGAATAAATTGAAACCAAGAAAGTGGAATCCACCAGATTCATCACCAAGAATCCGATCCGCAAGATCTTGTCAAAAGTCCAAGTAAAGCTCATAATCCAGCCAATGAATTTTATGATTTAGATATTCTAATTGCTAAAAGGAAAAGTGTTAAAAATGTTGTCAAATATCCCATGTCTAACTTTGTATCCTATAAAGCCTTGTCTTCAATGTTCTCAACCTTTGTTTTGTGTCTCGATACTGTGAAAGTACCCAAAAATGTGAAATATGCTTTATAGGTTCCTGAGTGGAAGGAGACTATTTTAGAGGAGATGCACGCTCTTGAAAAAACAGGTACATGGGAAACAGTGGAATTACCTGTAGGGAAAAAAACAGTGGGCTGTAAATGGGTGTTCACAACCAAATTCAAACCAGGTGAATCTTTAGATAGATACAAAGCTCGGCTGGTGGCTAAAGGGTACATTCAAACATACGGGATAAATTATCTTGGAACATTTGCTCCAGTAGCCAAATTAATTTCGTTAGAGTTCTTTTATCAATTGCTATTAATCTTGATTGGTCTTTACAGCAGCTAGATGTGAAGAATGCTTTCCTAAATGGGGAACTTGAAGAAGAATTTTACATGGATCCTCCTCCAGGTTTTGAAGAAAAAGTTGGAACACGAGTATGTAAGCTCAAGAAATCTTTGTATGGTCTAAAACAGTCTCCTCGAGCTTGGTTTGAAGGGTTCACTCACTAAGAGGTAGAATAGCAGTTATTATAGTTTATGTCAATGATATCATTCTTACCAGAGATGATGAGGATGAAATAAGGCGTTTCAAGGAGCATCTAGCATTGGAGTTTGAGATTAAAGACTTGGGTCCTTTGAAATAATTTCTTGGAATGGAAGTTACTCAATCAAAGAAGGGTCTCGTGGTCTCTTAAAAAAAATATGTGATTGATCTTTTAAAAGAGGCTGCGATGGGTGGTTGCTGCCCAATTGACACAGCAATTGATCCAAATGTAAATTTCAGAAATAAAGAAGGTCAATTAGTTGATAAAGGGCAGTACCAAAAATTAGTTGGTAAGTTAATTTAATTATCACATCAAAAGCCAGATATAGCTTTTGCAGTGAGCTTAGTGAGTTAATTTATGCACTCTCTAATGGAGGAACATGAAGAAGAAGTGTTTGAGATTCTGAAATACTTGAAGAGTTCACCTGGAAATGGCTTATTCTTCAAGAAATCCGAACAAAGAGGAATTGAAGCTTATACAGATACAAATTGGGTCGGATTAATAACAGACAGAAGATCTACATCAAGATACTGTTCATTTGTTTGGGAAAGCCTTATGACTTGGCGAAGCAAAAAAATAAAGTGTTGTAGCAAGAAGTAGTGCAGAGGCTGAGTTTAGATCAATGGCTCAAAGAATTTATGAAATGATGTGGTTAAAAAGAATTAAGGAAGAGTTGAAGAAACCAATAACTTCACTAATGAAGTTGTACTGTGATAGCAAAGCTACCATTAGTATTGCTCACATCCCAGTCCAGCATGACAGAACTAAATATGTTGAGATTGATAGACACTTTATTAAGGAGAAGATTGGAGAAGGCCAAGTGTGCATGCCGTTTGTTCCTTCAAAACAACAGATTGCTGACATACTCACCAAATGGCTCCCTAAGACAAGCTTTGATTTTCTTGTAAGCAAGTTGGACATGATTGATATATATGCCCCAACTTGAGGGAATGTGTTGAAATATGTAAAATCCATATATTTTGGGGATATATTTTACATTTTTTTAGGTAGATAAATCTTATTTAGGTAGATAATATTAGAATAAATCATTAAAGATATTCTAGGAATATTTTATTTTATCTTTTAGTAGTTTATTAGAATAAATGAATTATTTTCCCTTATCTTTAAGTAGTTTTTAAGAATAAGGGAATTATTTTCCCAATTAGGTTATGACTCTTTTTTCTATTTAAGTTTAGTTCTTTAGTTAATAAAATACAGAACAATTTTATTAAATGCTCTCTTGAAAACTTTCAATAGCATGTTAGTAATATCGTATAAAAATTTTGTTAAGAAAATTTACCGTTTACATGCTTAATTTGATAAAAAGGACTAAATTGCAAAAGGTTTTAAACTTGAGTTCTATAGGCTAAAGGGATTTAATAACTATGAAATTAAATAGTTAAGGGTTTTAAATGGAAATATTACCACTTATAAAGCTAGTGGACACTCTTGGACAAGAATTAAGTGATTTTAATGTTTTATGACAAGGTTATATATGTAATTTAATAAATAAAAGCAAAATTAAGTAAAACAAATCCACTTTTCTCTTCATTCATCTTCATGCTGAAGTTGAACAGAGGAAATAATACCATTTTAGGGTTCTTGAGAATTCGGTCAAGTCTTCTTGTGCATGTAAGTGATTTTTGATCCCGTTTTTAATGATTTCTATGTTTTTAGAGTCATTGTAGCTTAATCTAGCTAGCCCATTGACTAGTTTGCAAAACTGTAAAAATTCTAGGGTATTACCATGAATGTATACATATTTTTTGTGATGTTTGATGAAAGAAAATGAACCTTTGTTGTTAGATAAACAACTTTTATAAAGTGATTTTGGTTGAAAATGTCAATTAGGGATTAAATTGAAAAATGTGAAATATTTATGGTGAAATTGTGAAAATAATGAAATATATGAGTTTCTAGGGACCTATATGAAATTCGGCTAGCTTAGGTTAAGGATGAATTTGCATGAATTTTACTTTACGAGCTTAGGGACTAAATTGTAATGAAATCAAAACAATACAGGCAAAAGCGTAATTTTTTGTAAAATTTGAATTTGGATTGAATTGAATAGAATGATTATTAAATGAATTGAATTTATCCATTTAAATCAAGATAAACGTCGTACGGCTTTAGATCGGGGCAAAGATAAAGATTCAGATTAATTGACTCTATCTACGTTTTTGTCGTCGAGGTAAGTTCGTACGTTTAAATAGCGTTTTAATATGTTTGATTTAAATGCTACTATGTTATATTATTGTAGCACATCTTAACGGAAAATCCAACGATGTTTCGATGACTATCGAGCCCATTTGGACCTTAGGAATATATAGGATACAAATGCCATGTCGTTAGGGTTACCATGTTTCGGGTGCTGGTCCTAAACATCCTACTGGTGGCTCAGTTCCGGTATGTGTTGCGGATACTTGATAGCTTGTGTGAGTAGCACCGTGTATGTAACACCCCAAACCCAGCCCAAACGCTATGACCAGATCTGGTATGTCACTTAAGGGAGTTCACAAAATATGTCGCATTTTGCAAAACAATTACTAGGTTTAAACCTTTATTCTGAAAGCTTAAGAAGTCATTAAAGTATAAAATATTAAGTTATAAATTATCTTGATGGATTTTTAAATAAAAACTGAAATTTCATACATGTCTTAACTTAATTGAAAACATAAAACTTAAAAACCCAACATAACCCAATCAAAAATAATAGTCTAGTGGCCCGTGGCCTTATTACAACCATACTTAAAATCTGCAAAATATAAAATAATAGACTAAAGCCTTTTAGCTGAATCCAATTGCTCTCTTTTGCATGGCCACCTCGCGTTCCTCTCCAGCCCGGTCCGATGCACTAAGTGTCACCTGAAAGTGTTAAATTAAAAGGGTGAGTCGCGAGACTCAGTGTGCAACCCTCATGCACCATTAGATTTGGGCTTTAGCCCCATAAAACAGAATAATTAACATACATAGCACAAAAATAATATGCAAAGCCCAACCCAAATCCTAGGTTTCCATCCGCTACACGCCCCCGTACCAGCCATTCACACCATTGGGGATTTCTACAATCAACCCACACCGCTACACGCCTTGATGGCAGTCGTCTTGCTCATCATCGATCATGGCCATAGCCACTACAATGAATCACGGCAAAAGCCGCTACAACAATCACGATGAAGGAACCGCTACAATAGATCACAAGAAAAAAACGCTACAACATATAGCTTCCTCCTTTCATCAAACCCAACCCATGCAATCACATAAAATCATTATTCTTATATCATTTAATAAGAACATTCACTAACCTGGTGATTTGCTTTTACCCTCTTTGGGTTTCCGTCATTATGATGGGATTTCGGCATTTATCAAAACATATAAGACTTATAATCATATATTAATCAAACAGATCTAAATGGTGTGGAGAGTTACACACCTGATTAATGTCGATACCCTTGCTAGACCGATCTATAACTTTGCTCAAAAAGCCAGAAAGATGTGAAAATAGGGCCTCTCCTATATTCGGCCAAGGGTTAGTAAATCTCAAATTTACACGTTGAAACTAATAGATCTTCTTACCTTGAAATCTCAAAAGTAACATGATTCAAGTGCTACCGATCTATAACTTAGAGATCTATGCGATTGACTCCACTAAAGTTCCCTTCAGATTTCGGCACAAGTAGGCACCACAGAAGCAATTCGACAATCACAGGAGATGAGATCTAGGGATTTCGGCTTTTAGGAAAATCCTGAAAAAAGTATGAACAAGAGAAGGCTGAAGTGTCTTTGGCTTTTAAAATACTTGAGTGAAGAGTTTCGGTTTCTGATAGGAAAAAAGAAGAAAAGAAAACAAGGAAGAGACTTGAAGATTTTCTACTAGGAAGAAAAAGAATGGAAAGAGTTTCACTTTTTGAATCAAAGTGAAGATGAGGATTAGGCTTAGAGATTTCGGCTTTTGCAGAGAATGAAGAAGAAGATGGAACTTTAGGAGTTTTCGGCTTTTACTCAGAGAAGAAGAGAAAAGAATGAGAGAAAAACCCAAATGCCGAAATTGAAGAGATATTCCCCCTATTTATAGAAATTTCTAAGACTTACCTAACCTTGAGTAAATCCTATCTTTTCTCCTTTATCTTAATCTACTAGCTCATCTAAAAGAGACTCAATTATTTCTAACTCCTCCCTCCTTTATCAGCATATTATCCACATATTTTAATCATTAAAATCCCTAAATTTTAGCCTTTATCTGTTTATTATCCACATAAAATAAATTCCTAAATAATAGCCTTTATCTGCTTATTATCCACATATTTTAAACATTAAAACCACTAAATTTTAGCCTTATTGCCATCCACTCCACCTAATCCTAATGCCCGAAATTTAGCTAACTTAAATTAAAAGAATTGGGCTCCATGAAACTTAAATTTGGGCCCCTTACTCCCTTATGTGGCGTCACCTCCTAAGATTGGGCCACAAACCCACTTTGGTATTTTAAACATAGATACTACCTTTTAAACCCTATAATGCCCAAACAGATAATTTTAATCAAGGCCTTTGCCTAATTCTGAGCCCAATTTGGACCCCTATTACTTAAATTAACATTTTAAACATATTCAACCATTAAACGCATAGGCTCAAAAATTCAGGATGTTACAGCGTAGATATATTATGACCGACAGCTTGTGTGAGCAGACCCAATTATGGCTAGAGAGAGAGCATCTATGTAAGGAAAAAGAAAGAACTGGTTTTGACCATATGTTAGCACACAGTGTGTGAGATTCTCGCGTATTCGATATTATTCTAAGTATTTAAACGGGTATACAAAGAGAAGGAACAGTAAGTGATCTGATCAGTAATGTCATGAAAGTATGGAAAGGTATGAGTTTTTGATGATTAAAGTATGTTTAGCCATGTTCATGAAAAGTATGAATGCTTATATGCTATATTCATGAAAGCTATTTTATCATGTGGTGATTTTGCTAAGTTATATGTTTAATCGCTAACTTGAGTTGTTGTTGATGCTTAGCCTTGTGCCAAGAAATGTTGGATTAATTCATAAATTATTTTTAAGCTTATGCATTGAAATGGTAAACATTGTTTATGATTTACAAACTTACTAAGCATTATATGCTTACGTTGTGTTATTTTCCATATTTTTAGATAATCGAAAGATTGTTTAGGTTTGAAGCTTGTCGAAGATCCATCACACTATCCATCGGCTATATCAGTAGATTGATGATTTTGAGTCATGGTTATGATGGCATGTATAGGTGTTTTGTGTTTGATGAAATAGCCATTATATTTGGCTTGTAAATATGGGATTTTGGTTGATGAACTGGTTGTTATGTTGGCATGTATATGTGGTTTTATAATTGTTGACATTTTGGAATTTTGGTGCTTAAATGGTGGATGTTGAAATGGTAAATTAAATACATGCTATGAATGGTTCTTTTAATATGCTTGAATGTGGTCATTGTGGTATGGTTTGGTATGGAAATAAATAGTAATTGATGATCTGATAAATGGCTAATTTGGTATGTGTAGATGTGGTTAACATATGGTCAATTTTGCTAAAGTTTAGTGATGATTGGTGTTGAATGGCCAAACTGGTATATTTAAGTGTGGTTTTGGCATGTGAACATTATAGTAAGTTTTGGCATAGATTTAGTTACAAAAGTTATTTGAATTATGGTTAAACTATGCAAGCGTATAAGCATGTGTGGTTGAGATGATTGAAGTACCTTTTAGGCATATTGGTTGAATGATTAGATACCATGATGATCTAGCTTGAATGTACATGGGTTTAGGTACATTTTGGATGCTTGAAAATAGGTGCATATGGCTTGTTTAAGTGATCATGCTTTGGATAAGGGAAATGGCTTGAAAATGGCCTATTTTTCGTTCACTCGGTCTAAGACACAGGCGTGTGTCTCAGCTTTGTGTGACACACAGCCATGCGATACGGTCATGTGTCCCCTGTAGGTTTCACAGGGTTGCAAGTCAGGCAGTTACATGACTTAGCACACGGCCTGACACACGGGCATGTGAGGCCATTTCGACAGTTATACGGCCTGATAGATGGGCGTGTGGCTTGGTCGTGTGACCAAAGTCAGAGAGTTACATTAGCACGGACACAAGCTGGGACACGGTCGTTTGTCCCTACTTCGAATGTCCACACGGCCGTGTGACCTCTGCAGTAAGAAAAATTTCAAATTTTTTCCAAAAATTCTATAGGTTTCTGATTTAGTCCTGATTCATTTTTAAAGTGTTTTTAGGGCCTCGAGGGCTCCTATAAGGGACAAAATGTATGAGTTTGATTGATATTGTCATATTTTATAATTTATTTGAAAATTGAATTTTTTGAATTTAAAACTTCCTGTAATGCTCCGTAACCCTATTCTGATGACGGATTTAGGTTAGAGGTGTTACATTTAGTGGTATCAGAGCCATTGTTTAATCAATTCTCGGATTGAACATAGCGTGTGTGAGTCTAGAAATTTATGCAATTATATAGCCTGTGATAGTGTGATAACTCCTGACTCATTTTGAAATATGTTTTCATATAGTAATGACTTCCAACCGAGCTGACTCCGATGAAGTTGAAAGTAATACGCAAGCCTCCGTTCACGGAATAGCATCAAGTGGTACAAGGTCCGTATCTAAGGGCGGGGGAGAAGAGGCTAAAGAAGCCTTTTTCGATATGATGAATGAATAGTTTACCGAGTTAGTACGAATGAACCCAGCTGCTCAACAACCTCCATCGCACCTGTTCCCCGATCGGTTCCCGTAGTTTCTCAGGGTTTGGAACCTATGCGAATCGTTAAGCCACCAGTTGATAAAATCCGCAAATATAGGGCCGAAGAAGTTAGAGCTATCGTTGAAGATGATCCTGAGAGAGCAAAATTTTGATTAGAAAACACGATTAGGGTTTTTGACAAGTTATCTTGTTCACCGGTAGAGTGTGTTAAATGTATTGTATCTCTATTAGAAGACTCAACTTACCAATGGTGGAATACGTTGATTTCAATTCTGCCGAGAGAGCGTATAGATTGGGAATTCTTCCAAACCGAGTTAAGAAAGAAATATATAAGTTAGAGGTTTCTTGATTAGAAACACAAAGAATTCCTTGAGCTTAAACATGGTCGTATGTCAGTGTCTGAATACAAAAGAGAATTTGTTAGATTGAACAAATATGCCCGGGAATGCATTCCAACTGAAGTTGCTATGAGTAAGTGGTTTGAAGAAGGGTTAAATGAAGACATAAAGCTCTTAGTCGAGATACTTGAATTGAAAGACTTTGTTGTTCTAGTTGATCGAGCGTACAAAGCCGAAGAGCTTAGCAAAGAAAAGAGAAAAACTAATTACAAAGCTCGAGATTTGAAAAAGAGATCAACGAGAAAATCATATCAGTCGACATCGAAGAAATCGAAAGAACATCATAACCATTTGAATGCTTCAGTGGGATATTTTGGCAAAGATTAAGGCAAACAGCATACGAGTTCAAAAGCTCAAGCGACATCAGTAGCGAGTGCTGGCAGTGTTAAAGCCAATAAGCCCGATTGTCAATGATGCGGACGTCGACACTTTGGTGAGTGTAGGATAAAAGACGGAGCCTATTTTAAATTTGGTTCGCATGAACATTTTATTCAAGATTGCCCTGAGTTACTAGAAAAAGAAAAGATTCAGATTGTCCAACTGAGTAACACAGCTACAAGAAGGAGACCGTCAAAGAACTCTAGAAATGTGGATAATAGCCGTAGTGGGACCAAGGATTCTACTGTGAGATCTAAGGCACGAGCAGCAGCTAGAGCTTATGTGATCCGTGTACGAGAGGAGGCTTCAGCACCAGATGTTATTACGGGTACATTTTCTATTTTTGACACTAATGTTACTACTTTGGTTGATCAGGGATCAACCCATTCATATGTATGCACAAATCTTGTGTCAAGTAAGAATTTACCTATTGAGTCCACTAAACTCGTGGTTAAATTGTCAAACCCCTTAGATCAGAATGTGCTAGTTGATAAGGTCTGCAAGAACTATCCTTTGATGATTTGGGGTTATAACTGATGCTACTGCTATTTGATAAGTTTTACGTGATTTTGGGTATGGATTGAGTGACTCTACATGATGCTATTATGAACTGTAGACGAAAGCTTATTGTATTAAAATGTCAGAACGGTAAGAAGCTTCAGATTGAATCAGTTAGTTTGAGTGGTTTGCCTATTGTTATTTCAGCTATATCATCACAGAGATTTGTGAGAAAAGGCTGTGATGCATACCTTTCTTATGTATTTGATTTTAGAGTTTCTGAGTTGAAGCTAGAATTGGTTCCAATGGTTTGTGAGTATCTAGACCTGTTTCCAGAAAAGTTACCTCGGTTACCACCGATCAAAGAGGTCAATTTTCCCATTGAGTTAGTACTGGGAACATCACCGATATCGATAGCTCCTTACAGAATGTCTCCTACTAAGTTGAAAGAGTTGAAAGTGCAATTGTAAGAGTTGATAGATAGGGGTTTTACTCGACCTAGTTTTTCACCTTGGGGTGCACCTGTTCAGTTCGTTAAGAAAAAGGACGAATTTATAAGATTATGTATTGATTACCACCAGCTCAACAAAGTTACAATCAAGAATAAGTATCCATTGCCACGTATTGACGATCTGTTTGATTATTTAAAAGGTGCAACAGTGTTCTAGAAGATTGATCTTCGTTCTGCTTATTATCAGCCGCGACTTAAAGATTTTGATGTGCCAAAAATTGCATTTAGAACCAGGTACGGACATTATGAATTTCTTGTGATGTGGTTTGGTTTAGCTAATGCACCTACAGTATTTATGGATTTGATGAAGAGAATATTCAGACCGTATCTAGACCGATTTGTTATGGTATTCATCGATGATATTTTGATTTACTCTCGAGATGAGTTTGAGCATGTCGAACATTTGATAATTGTGTTAAAAACTCTGCATGAAAATCGAATATTTTCCAAATTTAGCAAATGTGAATTTTGGCTATGGGAAGTTGATTTTCTGGGACATGTTGTATCAGCAGAGGGCATCAGAGTTGATCCGAGCAAAATTTTAGCGATTATTGGTTGGAAACCTTAGAGAAATGTATATGAGGTTAGAAGTTTTTTGGGATTACCCGGATATTATAGAAGGTTTGTTAAGGGATTCTCAATGGTTGCTACACTGATGATGAGATTACTACAAAAAGATGTGAAGTTTGAGTGGTTTGAGAGATGTCAGCAAAGTTTCAATCAGTTGAAAACATTACTAACTGAGGCACTAATATTAGTTCAGCCTGAGTTGGGTAAAGAATTTGTGATTTTCAGTGATGCATCTTTAAATGGTTTAGGTTGTGTTTTAATGCAAGAAGGCAAAGTGATAGCTTATGCTTCTAGGCAGTTAAAGTTGCACGAAAAGAATTATCCAACGTATGATTTAGAACTAGCAGCTATTGTGTTTGTGTTAAAATTTTGGCGACACCATTTGTACAGCGAAAAATGTCACACCTTTCCAGATCATAAAAGTTTGAAGTATTTAATGTCGCAGAAAGATTTGAATCTAAGACAACGTAGGTGGCTCGAGCTATTGAAAGACTACGACTTAATCATTGATTATCATCCGGGTAAAGTGAATGTAGTTGTTGATGCTTTAAGTAGAAAGATTTTATTCACTTTGTGAGGGTTGAATACACAATTGACGTTCTCTGATGATGGTTCGATTTTAGCTGATTTGAAAGCTAGACCAATGTTTTTACAATAGATTTGCGAGGCTTAGAAATGCAATGTTGTGTTATTAGCTAAACGAGAACAGAGTGAGTCAACTCCTGATTCAGATTTTTAGATTGGATTCGATGATTGTTTACTTTTTAGAGCCCTAATTTGCATTCCAAGGAATTCAGAGCTCGTTCGAAAGATTTTGCATGAAGCTCATAGTGATAGCTTATCTGTTCATCTTGGTAGCAATAAGATGTATAGTGATTTGAAACAAATGTATTGGTGGTCGAGTATGAAACAAGAGATTTCTGAGTTTGTGTCGAGATGTTTAGTATGTCAGGAAGTTAAAGCTGAACATCAGGTACCTTCTAGTTTGTTACAACCAGTAATGATACCGGAATAGAAATAGGAGCGAGTACGATGGACTTTGTATCGAGATTACCCTTGTATCCGAAAAGAAAGATGCAATCTGGGTTGTCATTGATCGTCTGATGAAGTCTGCACATTTTATTCCACTATGTACAAATTATTCTCTTGAGAGATTAGCTGAGCTATATGTTGCTGAGTTTGCAAATTGCACGGGGTGCCAGTTTCCATTATTTCGGATAGAGATCTGCGATTTATGTCACGATTCTAGAGCAACTTACAAGAGGCTCTAGGTACGCAGTTACATTTTAGCACTTCTTTTCATCCTCAGACAGATGGTCAGTCCGAACAAGTGATTTAGGTACTTGAAGATATGCTTCGTGTCATGTTTTAGAATTTGAAGGCATCTGGGAGAAATTTTTACCGTTAGTTGAGTTCACGTACAACAACAGTTATCAATCGAGCATAAAAATGGCACCGTATGAAGCTTTATATGGTCGTAAATGCCGAACTCCGTTGTATTAGACTGAGCTCAGTGAGAAAAAAATTCACAGGGTTGATTTAATTCGAGAGACTGAAGAAAAAGTGAAAGTAATCCAAGATAGTTTGAAACCTGCTTCAGATCAACAGAAATCATATATGGATTTAAAATGTAAAGATATTGGATTTCAAGTCGGCAATAAAGTGTTCCTGAAAGTATCGTCCTGGAAGAAAGTTTTGCGTTTCGATCGTAAAGGAAAGCCAAGTCCACGATTTATTAAGCCATATGAGATTATTGAAAGAATCGGGCCAGTAGAGTATCGTTTAGCTTTACCGATGGAGTTAGAAAAGATTCATAATGTATTTCACCTATCAATGTTACGACGGTATCGATCAGACCTTTCACATATTATCTCAACAGCGGATGCCGAGATTTAGCCTGATATGTCGTATTGCGAAAAACCGATCAGAATCTTAGCTCGAAAGGTTAAAAAATTAAGAAATAAAAACATAGCTTTAGTGAAAATTCTTTGGCAATGACACATTTTAGAGGAGGTCCCCTGGGAGCCGAAAGAAGCTATGAGAAAGCAATATTCAACCTCTTTTTTGGTAAGATTTTTGGGAACGAAAATTCCTTTAGAGGGGAGAGTTGTAACAGCCTGTTTCTAGTGAAATCGGAACAGTGGTTTTAGGACCTCAAATCCAATGTGGAAATATTTATTTTATTATTATTTTATTATCTACAGCATGTCAATAATATCGTATAAAAATTATGTTAAGAAATTTTACCTTTTACATGCTTAATTCGATAAAAAAGACTAAATTGCAAAAGGTGCAAAACTTGAGTTCTATAGGCTAAAGGGATTAAATAACTATGAAATTAAATAGTTAATGGTTTTAAATGGTAATATTACTACATATAAATTTAGTGAACATTCTTGGACAAGAATTAAGTGATTTTAATGTTTTATAACAAGGTTATATATGTAACTTAATAAATAAATCAAAATTAAGTAAAACAAATCCACTTTTCTCTTCATTCATCTTCTTTTCGAAATTAAAAAGAGGAAATAACACCATTTTAGGGTTCTTGAGTATTCGGTCAAGTCTTCTTGTGCATGTAAGTGATTTTTTATCCTATTTTTAATGATTTCTATGTTTTTAGAGTCGTTGTAGCTTAATCTAGCTAGCCCAGGGACTAATTTGTAAAACTATTGAAAGTCTAGGGTCTTACCATGAATGTATACATGTTGTTTGTGATATTTGATGGAAGAAAATGAACCTTTGTTGTTAGGTAAACAAGTTTTATAAAGTGATTTTGGTTGAAAATGTCAATTAGGGATTAAATTGAAAAATGTGAAATATTTATGGTGAAATTGTGAAAATAATGAAATATATGAGTTTCTAGGGACCTATATGAAATTCGGCTAGCTTAGGTTAAGGATGAATTTGCATGAATTTTACTTTACGAGCTTAGGGACTAAACTGTAATGAAATCAAAACAATACGGGCAAAAGCGTAATTTTTTGTAAAATTTGAATTTGGATTGAATTGAATAGAATGGTTATTAAATGAATTGAATTTATCCATTTAAATCAAGATAAACCTCGTACGGCTTTAGATCGGGGCAAAGATAAAGATTCAGATTAATTGACTCTGTATCTACGTTTTTGTCGTCGAGGTAAGTTCGTACGTTTAAATAGCGTTTTAATATGTTTGATTTAAATGCTACTATGTTATATTATTGTAGCACATCTTGACGGAAAATCCAACGATGTTTCGATGACTATCGAGCCCATTTGGACCTTAGGAATATATAGGATACAAATGCCATGTCGTTAGGGTTACCATGTTTCGGGTGTTGGTCCTAAACATCCTACTGGTGGCTCAGTTCCGGTATGTGTTGCGGATACTTGATAGCTTGTGTGAGCAGCACTGTGTAGCTATGTTCCGACTGACAACTTGTGTGAGCAGACCCATTTATGGCTCGAGAAAGAGTATCTATGTAAAGCAAAAGGAAAGAAATGGTTTCGACCATATGTTAGCACACAGTGTGTAAGATTCCGGCGTATCCGATATTATTCTAAGTGGTTCAACGGGTATACAAAGAGAAGGAACGGTAAGTATTCCAATCAGTAATGTCATGAAAGTATGGAAAGGTATGAGTTGTTGATGATTAAAGTATGTATAGCCATGTTCATGAAAAGTATGAATGCTTATATGCTATATTCATGAAAGCTATTTTATCATGTGGTGATTTTGCTAAGTTATGTGTTTAATCACTAACTTGAGTTGTTGTTGATGCTTAGGCTTGTACCAAGCTATGTTGGATTAATTCATAAATTATTTTTAAGCTTATGCATGGAAATGGTAAGCATTGTTTATGATTTACAAACTTACTAAGCATTATATGCTTACTTTGTGTTTTTTCCATGTTTTTTGATAATCGGAAGCTCATTCGGGTTAGAAGCCTATCAGGGATCCATTACACTATCCATCGGTTATACCGGTAGATTTTGATGATTTTGAGTAATGGTTATGATGGCATGTATAGGTGTTTTGTGTTTGATGAAATAGCCATTATGTTTGGCTTGTAAATATGGAATTTTGATTGATGAATATGTTGGCATGTTGGCATGTATATGTGGTTTTATAATTATTGATATCTTGGCATTTTAGTGTTTAAATGGTAAATTAAATGTATGCTATGAATGGTTCTTTTAATATGCTTGAATGTGGTCATTTTGGTATGGTTTGGTATGGAAATAGATAGTAATTGATAAGTTGATAAATGGCTAATTTGGTATGTGAAGGTATGGTTAACATATGGTCAATTTTGCTAAAGTTTAGTGATGATAGGTTTTGAATGGCCAAATTGGTATATTTGAGTGCAGTTTTGGCATAAATTTAGTTACAAAATTTAGTTGATTTATGGTTAAACTATGCAAGTGTATAAGCATGTTTGGTTGTCATGATTAAGGTGCCTTTTAGGCATATTGGTTGAATGATTAAATACCATGATGATCTAGCTTGGATATGCATGAGTTTAGGTACATTTTGGATGCTTGAAAATAGGTGCATATGGCTTGTTTAAGTGATCATGCTTTGGGTAAGGGAAATGGCTTGAAAATGGCCTATTTTTTGTCCACACGGCCTATGACACGGGCATGTGTCTCAGCCATGTGTGCGACACGACCGTGTGTCCCCTGTAGGTTTTAATGGGTTGCAAGTCAGACAGATACACGGCCTAGCACAAGGCCTGGCACATGGGCTTGTGAGGTCATTTCAAGAGTTACACGGCCTGGCACACGGGTGTGTGGCTTGGTCGTGTGACCCAGGTCAGGGAGTTACACGGGCACAGACACGGGCTGGAACACGGCCATGTGTCCCTACTTCAAATGTCCACATGGCCTGGCTACACGACTTTATGACCCCTGCAATATGAAAATTTTCAACTTTTTCCCAAAACTTCTATACGTTTCTGATTTATTCCCGATTCGTTTCTAAAGTGTTTTTAGGGTCTCGAGGGCTAGTATAAGGAACAAAATGTATGAGTTTGATTGATATTGCCATGTTTTATGATATGTTTGAAAATTGATTATTTTGAATTTAAAACTTCTGGTAATGCTCCGTAACCTTATTCCGACGACGGATTCGGGTTAGGTGTTACCTACCAAATGAAGACATGAATCTTGCGGAGGGTTTTCAGTTTCCATATAGCTTTCCAAAAAAATCCATGGGGGTCAAAACCCACTTGCCTCAACATGAGCCAAGAGTACGTTAATTGAGAGTAATAGAAGTCGTGGGGGTTGTGAGACCACACCACCCTATCCTTTTGGTCCTTATCACCAATTGGAAGGTTACATATTTGGTCTCTCAGGAGGTTTCCTAATATCGCATGCACCCTATCTTTGTTCCATCTCTTGTTTTCATCATTCCATAAGTCTTTAACTCTTCTTGTAACAGACCAATATTGACCCTAATCGGAACGGTGGTTTCGGGACCACAAATTTGAGCCCGAGAAATATTTTAATATTTTATTCTGTGTTCATTATAGGTGAATTAAAATGTGTGAAAGTTTCGTAGAAAAATTTTATTGTTTAAGTGCTTAATTTGATAAAAAGGATTTAATCGAGAAAAACGTAAAAGTTGCATGCTAAAAAGAAAGGTACTAAATTGATTGTGGCTTTTTAAGTGGATGTACTAAAAGGGCAATTAGCCCATATACAACAAGGAGAAACGGCAATGGGCCTTTCTAATTTCAAATTATATGTTAGTTAATTTATTATAAAGTTATATTAGTGTATTAAGAAAATATGTTAATATATGTGTGAAATACAACATTAAATAATAAAAACAAGTGGGAAGAAAGAGAACATTACCTTGTTCGTCTTCTTGGCCGAATATTGGAGGAAGAGAACTCTATTGTTGAAGCTTGAAGTTTCGGCAACTTGGAGCTTGATTTGGGGCAGGTATTTTGCTTAGTTTTTGATAATTTTTACATTTTTGGAATGGTTGCCTTGAATGCTATACAACCCATGTGGAAATTTTTGAGATTTTGGCACATTGAAATTCGACTATGGTTGTAAATGCATGGCATGAAATGTTTGATAGTAGATTTTAATTAGTATGTGTTAGACCATCATTTTTAGAATTAGAAGTTTTGATGGAATTGGATGTTAGGGATTTATTTGAAAAAAAAATAAAATTTTTGAAGGACTAAAACATGAAATAAATGAAATGCATGGACACATATGGCTATGGGGAACATTCGGCCTAGCTATAGTATTGAGAAATTTTGTATATTTTGTGTTTAGTGTAAATAGGACCAAATTCTAAAAAAGGGAAATATTAGGGGCAAAATGGTAAATTGCCCATTTGTGTGTTTTGGGACTAAATTGAAGTGAAATGAAATTAAATGAGCTAAATTTTAATATGTTTTAGATTAAGAGCAAAGAAAAACGGAATTAGATCGGGGAAAGACGAAGGTTCTCGAATAGCCGATTCGCACGGACTATCGACAACCGAGGTAAGTCCTTTAGCTAAAATATGTCAACGATTTAATTATGACTATATTAAATAGTATGAATTGCTGAATTTTTGTACCTATTTATATTATGGCCGAATGTATAGAGGTATACTAGATTGAAGATTAAAATTGGTTATGTGAAATGAATTGTTGGATTGCAAAAATGATATAGTGATTTTATTGGTTTAATGTAAACGAGCCCAATTGAATTGGACATATGTATATAGTAGTTATGACGAGTGTGTTGGGAATGTTTGACTACATTGATATTTACATATCGGGCTTTTACGCCTAGCAGGCTTTGTGCCGGTGTTACTTATCGGGCTTTTACGCCTAGCAGGCTTTGTGCCGGTGTTACTTATCGGGCTTTTATGCCTAGCAAGCTTGATGCCGGTGATGCGTTCACAAAAGAGAAACCGAACTCTTGGTCAAGGCAAATTAAAGTTAAATTATTGTGTTAGTGACTTCGGTAAGCATGTAAGATAGGAATTTATTTCTTACTTATTTTAGAATAAAGTACACAAGCAATTCAGTTACTTATTACAAATTGTATGTGTTATAAATGAAATTTATATATATATGTGGTTATAGTATGTGTTCTCGATTTTTATTAATAAATGATATGAATATTGTGACTTTGGTCTTCGAATATGTGGATACAAGACTAGGTATATTCGGCCACATGGATGGTTGTGTATTTGATGCTATATTACAATAATTGAAAGCTTGAAAGTAAACGTGAGTACAAACGTACAAGTTGGACTATTGCATTTTTTTTATGTTTATTAATTGAATGTTATATTATTATGAATTGGGGACTTACTAAGCTCGTAAGCTTATTTGTGTGAAATGTTCTCCTTTGTTTTATAGATTTTGGTTACGTTACGGGCTCGAGAAGGATCTTCAAGAAAGTCAACCACACTATCGTCTTCTTTTGGTATTTTAAATTTTGGCTATGATTTAGAAGGCATGTATAGGCTAGATGAAGTTTTTGAAACATACGATGTTTGATCTTGTACATGAATATAGCCATGCGAAAATGGCTATTTTCTTTGGTTATGTATCGTTTCTATGTTTGAATTTTATAACTTGCTCGTATGTAATTGGATGTTTTAAATTTGATCATGGCCTAAATTACATATGGGATTCGTTTTTGGTATATATATATGTATGTATGGTTAAGGTATAGAGTTTAAATAAAATTGAGTAAGGAGGTTATAAACTAGTTAATCATATTTTTTTTATGAAATAGTTTTTAGTTAGCAGCAGTGATGTGATTTTGAAAAATCACCAAAAATAGGATAAATTGAATTAGAAAGTGAATAAGATATAGGATTAAAGCTTATTGTGTCTATTTTGATATGAAAGAAACAGAGTAGGCAAAGGAATTTCATATTATGAGATATTTAAATTTTAGTGAGACTTGTTCTGAATGAATTAGTGATTTCCTGTTCTATCTTGGATAAATTGTTAAAAATTGTACAAAAATAATCATGGAGCATAGTTTATATGCTTAGAATCCTTAATGAGTCTATTTCTGATTGGAATAAACAAGAACATTATTGAAATTTTGTACAATGAGATAACTGAGTTTTTGTAGAGATAGGTTAGAATCATCAAACAGTGAAATAGGGGTAACTTTGATGAATAAACTGTACTAATTGGCCACATGAAAAATTCTGGAAAAATTATGATAAAAATTTATATAAGTCTAGTTTCAAGAAAAATTTACGGATCTAAATTTCGAGTTTTGTAACTCGAGCTATGGTCAATTTAGTCAGCATGATGCAGTTGGACAGCTTTAAATTTTTATGCCCCGAATTAGTAGTAAAGTCTAGTAATGCCACATACTGACTCTCAAACAAAGGTTTCTGTAAGGGGTGTTACATTTGATTGGTATCAGAGCTTACGGTTTAGTCAATTCTAGGACTACCGTAGCGCGTGTGAGTCTAGCTATACATGCCTTTATCATATATTGATAGTGTGGTGACTTCTGACAGCCTAAACTTTGTTTTATATAGTAAATGGATACCGATCCTGAAAGAGCCGTAGCGGATGATGTAGAGAGTGTAGTGCTGACCGTGCACATGAATCGAATGCTTGTAGACTCTCGACCTGTTTCGGGTAGTCATGAGGGAGAGACCTAGCAAGCCTTCTATCAGATGATGAACGAGTGGTTTACCCAGTTCATTCAGACTAACCCGGCTGTACACCAACCTCCACCCCCGAATAATCCAACTCCGATTCCTTCAGCGCCCCCGATGAGATCTAGTAGGCCCCCAGTTGATAAAATCTGAAAATTTGGGGCCGAAGAATTTAAAGCCAATGATGATGATGACGCAGAGCGAGTGAAATGTGGCTTGATAACACTATTCGGGTACTTGATGAGCTATCTTGTACTCCGTAAGAATGCACAAGTGTGCTATATCTTTCTTTGCGGGACACTTTGCATATCACCGTGGAATACACTAGTATCAGTAGTTTCGAAAGAAAAAGTGACATGGGAATTCTTCCAGAATGAATTCCGCAAGAAATATATCAGTCAAAGATTCGTTGATCAAAAACGCAAGGAGTTCCTTGAAATGAAACAGGGGACGAATGACCGTAACGGAATATGAAAGAAAATTTGTTAGACTCAAAGCAGATATGCTAGAGAGTGTGTTTCTACTAAAGCTATTATGTGTAAAAGATTTGAAGATGGCTTTGAATGAAGATATAAAGATGTTTGTTGGCATTCTTGAAATTCAAGAATTTGTGACTTTAGTTGAGAGAGCTTGCAAAGCGGAAGAGCTCGGGAAAGAGAAAAGAAAGGCTGAGACAGAAGCTAGAGACATTCGTAAAAGACCTTCGGGTAAGGTCTTCCATTCCACAACCAAGAAGTTCAGCGATGACTACAGCCGACATAAAGCTACTACAGATCCACCTAGACGGGATCGACCTCCTATGAGCTCTCGAGCTACCTCGATAGCCAGTGTTGGTAACGTTCCACAGAATAGAATTGAATGTATGTGGAAAATGGCACTCAGAGAGCTGTAAATTTCACGATCGGTCTTGCTTTAAATGTGGATCGTCAGATCATTTTATTAGAGAATGTCCGATGTTAGCTGAGCAGAATACAGTTCAAAACATTAAGTCGAGCAATACGTCAGTGCGAGGCAGACCGCCCAGACATTCAGGTAATGTAAGTGGTAGTCAGAAAGGAACGAAGAACACTGCGGTTCGATCTGAGGCTAGAGCTCCAAATTAGAGCTTATCTTTGCACGAGCCGAGAGGGATGCTTCCTCCCCGATGTCATTACGAGTACTTTCACCCTTTATGATACTCATGCGGATTGCTCTAATTGATCCCGGTTCGACTCATTCTTATGTGTGTGAAACTTTAAAATTCGCAAGACTCTGCTAGTTTAGTCTACCGAGTTTGTGATTTGTGTGTCCAACCCTTTGGGTAGATGTGTTCTTGTAAATAAAGTGTGTAGAAGTTGCCCGTTGATGATTCGGGATTATTGCTTCCCAGCTGATTTAATGTTGTTGCCCTTTGACGAATTTGATATAATCTTGGGTATGGGTGGTTAACTTCACATGAGGCGATAGTGGATTGTAAAAGAAAGCTTATTGAATTGAGATGTCGAAGCGGTGAGACCGCTGCAATTAAATCCGGTGATGTAAATGGGTTGCCTACGATAATATCTCTCGATGTTAGCCCTAAGTATGTGAGAAAAGGGTGTGAAGCTTATTTGGCTTATGTCTTGGATAATAAATTGTCCGAGAAACAAATTGAATCTGTATCGGTTGTAGGTGAATACCCAGATGTGTTTCCTGAAGAACTACCGGGTTTGCCACCAGTACGAGAAATTGAGTTAGGCATTGAGTTAATACCGGGTACGACTCCGATTTCGATAGCTCCGTACCGAATGGCACCTACTGAATTAAAAGAATTGAAAGCACAGTTGCAAGAGTTGACAGACAGGGGCTTCGCACGATTGAATTTCTCTCCTTGGGGTGCACCGGTTTTATTTGTGAAAAAGAAAGATGGGACTATGAGAATGTGTATTGACTATCGGCAACTAAATAAAGTAACTATAAAGAACAAGTACCCATTACCTCGGATTGATGATTTGTTTGACCAGTTGAAGGGGGCTTCAGTGTTTTCGAAGATAGATTTAAGATCGGGCTATTATCAGTTGTGAGTCAGAGATACAGATGTGCCAAAGACTGCATTTCGGATGAGGTACGGATATTTTGAGTTTCTGGTTATGCCTTTTGGGCTCACTAATGCACCTGCTGTTTTTATGGATCTAATGAATCGAGTCTTCCGACAGTTTTTGGATCGGTTTGTAGTGGTGTTTATTGATGATATACTGGTCTACTCCAAAAATGAGACCGAACATGCTGAGCATTTGAGATTAGTACTACAAACTTTGAGAGATCAACAACTGTATGCAAAGTTCAGTAAGTGTGAGTTCGGATGAGCGAGGTCGACTTCTTGGGTCATGTTGTTTGAAAGATCGGGCATTCGAGTGGATCCAAACAAAATAGCAGCTATACTTGATTGGAAACCACCAAAGAATGTTTCCGAGATCCGTAGTTTCCTAGGCTTGCGGGATATTACAGACGATTTGTAAAAGGTTTTTCTGTAATAGCTACACCTTTGACGAAACTACTACAGAAAGATGTCAAATTTGAGTGGTCAGAAAAGTGTCAGAAAAGTTTCGAGCAGTTGAAAGCCCTTTTACCGCAGTTCTAATGCTAGCTCAGCCTGAATCGGGTAAAGCATTTATTGTTTTTAGTGATGCTTCCTTGAACGGGTTGGGTTGCATTTTAATGCAGGAAGGCAAGGTTATAGCCTACGCTTCGAGACAATTGAAACCGCATGAGAAAAATTATCCAACTCACGATCTGAAATTAGCAGCCATTGTTTTCGCATTGAAAATTTGGCGTCACTACTTATTCGGCGAAAAATGTCACATTTACTCTGATCATAAAAGTCTAAAATACTTAATGACTCAGAAGGATCTTAATTTGAGACAACGCAGATGGTTAGAATTGCTGAAGGACTATGAATTAGTGATTGACTACCATCCGGGAAAAGCTAATGTTGTTGCGGATGCGTTAAGTCGAAAGTCATTGTTTACTCTTGTATATGAACGCATACGGTTAGCTATATCGATAATGGTTCGGTCAAAGCCGAGTTACAAGCAAGACCGATGTTTATTCAACAAATTTGTGATACCCAGAAAGTCGACAAAGATTTGATTTCCAGTCGAATTCAATGTGAAAAAGGTGTGGAATCAGATTTTCAGATTGATGCAAATGATTATTTGAATTATAAAAGCCGATTGTGTGTTCCAAAGAACTCAGATTTAATACAAATGATCCTGAGTGAGGCCCATAGTAGTCGACTATCGATGCACCCGGGTAGCACTAAAATGTATAACGATTTGAAGCAGTTCTATTGGTGGCCTGGCATGAAACGAGATATATCTGAATTTGTTTCCAAGTGCTTAATCTGTCAACAAGTAAAAGCTGAGCATCAAGTACCATCCGGACTACTTCAACCAATCATGATACCTGAATGGAAATGGGATAGAATTACAATGGATTTTGTATCCGGTCTTCCTATGACACCGAGTAAGAAAAATGCCGTATGGGTTATCGTTGATAGACTGACTAAATCAGCTCATTTCGTATCGGTACGTACCGACTATTCACTTGATAAGCTTGCCGAATTGTATGTGTCGCAGATTGTAAAGTTGCACGGTGTACCAAGTTCCATTGTTTCAGATAGGGACCCGAAATTCACATCGCGGTTCGGAAGAAATTGCAAGATGCTCTAGGTACTAAACTTCATTTTAGTACACCTTCTTCCATCCGCAAAAGCAGATCGTCGATCGAGCGAACTATTTTGATACTTGAGGACATGTTGAGGTGTTGCATTCTCGAATTTGAAGGTACGTGGGAACGATACCTACCTTTGGTTGAATTTGCTTATAACAATAGCTTCCAAACTAGTATAAAAATGGCGCCTTATGAAGCCTTATGCGGTCGAAAATGTCGCATTAATCGTTGTATTGGACCGAACTCGGTGAGAATAAGATACACGGGGTTGATTGGATTAAAGAAACGAATGTAAGGTAGTTGTTATTAGAAGAAATTTGAAAGTCGCCGGATCGTCAAAAGTCCTATGCCGATTTGAAACGCAAGGACATTGAGTTTCAAGTCAGAGATCGAGTATTCTTAAAAGTCTCTCCGTGGAAGAAAGTACTCCGATTAGGTCAGAAAGGCAAGTTGAGTCCGAGATTTATCGGACCGTATGAAATCATCGAGCGTGTAGGGCCTGTTGCTTATAGATTAAAGTTGCCCCTTGAGCTAGAAAAGATACACAATGTATTTCATGTTTGATGCTTAGCATGCCAGTACTGATCTCGATCCGTCTCATGTGATCACACCATCAGAAATTGAAATTCGATCCGATTTGACATATGATGAAGAACCGATCCGTATCTTAGCTCAAGAAGTGAAAGAGTTGAGAAATAAGAAGATTCCACTAGTAAAGATATTATGGAATAGACACGGGGCTGAAGAGGCTACGTGGGAGCCCGAAGATACAATGAGGCAGCAATACCCGAAATTGTTTAACGGTAAAATTTTCGAGGACGAAAATTCTTAAGGGGGGAGAGTTGTAACAGACCAATATTGACCCTAATCGGAACGGTGGTTTCGAGACCACAAATCCGAGCCCGAGAAATAT
Source organism: Gossypium bickii (assembly GCA_025503065.1). Classification (NCBI taxonomy): domain Eukaryota; kingdom Viridiplantae; phylum Streptophyta; class Magnoliopsida; order Malvales; family Malvaceae; genus Gossypium; species Gossypium bickii. Next base: position 22,602,143 of record CP106714.1, on the reverse strand, counting down.
TTTAATATTTTATTCTGTGTTCATTATAGGTGAATTAAAATGTGTGAAAGTTTCGTAGAAAAATTTTATTGTTTAAGTGCTTAAATTGATAAAAAGGATTTAATCAAGAAAAGCGTAAAAGTTGCATGCTAAAAAGAAAGGTACTAAATTGATTGTGGCCTTTTAAGTGGATGTACTAAAAGGGCAATTAGCCCATATACAACAAGGAGAAACGGCAATGGGCCTTTCTAATTTCAAATTATATGTTAGTTAATTTATTATAAAGTTATATTTGTGTATTAAGAAAATATGTTAATATATGTGTGAAATACAACATTAAATAATAAAAACAAGTGGGAAGAAAGAGAACATTACCTTGTTCATCTTCTTGGCCAAATATTGGAGGAAGAGAACTCCATTGTTGAAGCTTGAAGTTTCGGCAACTTGGAGCTTGATTTGGGGTAGGTATTTTGCTTAGTTTTTGATAATTTTTACATTTTTGGAATGGTTGCCTTGAATGCTATACAACCCATGTGAAAATTTTTGAGATTTTGGCACATTGAAATTCGGCTATGGTTGTAAATGCATGGCATGAAATGTTTGATAGTAGATTTTAATTAGTATGTGTTAGACCATCATTTTTAGAATTAGAAGTTTTGATGGAATTGGATGTTAGGGATTTATTTGAAAAAAAAAATAAAATTTTTGAAGAACTAAAACATGAAATAAATGAAATGCATGGACACATATGGCTATGGGGAACATTCGGCCTAGCTATAGTATTGAGAAATTTTGTATATTTTGTGTTTAGTGTAAATAGGACCAAATTCTAAAAAAGGGAAATATTAGGGGCAAAATAGTAAATTGCCCATTTGTGTGTTTTGGGACTAAATTGAAGTGAAATGAAATTAAATGAGCTAAATTTTAATATGTTTTAGATCAAGAGCAAAGAAAAACGGAATTAGATCGGGGAAAGACGAAGGTTTTCGAATAGCCGATTCGCACGGACTATCGACAACCGAGGTAAGTCCTTTAGCTAAAATATGTCAACGATTTAATTATGACTATATTAAATAGTATGAATTGCTGAATTTTTGTACCTATTTATATTATGGCTGAATGTATAGAGGTATACTAGATTGAAGATTAAAATTGGTTATGTGAAATGAATTGTTGGATTGCAAAAATGATATAGTGATTTTATTGGTTTAATGTAAACGAGCCCAATTGAATTGGACATATGTATATAGTAGTTATGACGAGTGTGTTGGGAATGTTTGACTACATTGATATTTACATATCGGGCTTTTACGCCTAGCAGGCTTTGTGCCGGTGTTACTTATCGGGCTTTTACGCCTAGCAGGCTTTGTGCCGGCTTTTACGCCTAGCAGGCTTTGTGCCGGTGTTACTTATCGGGCTTTTACGCCTAGCAGGCTTTGTGCCGGTGTTACTTATCGGGCTTTTATGCCTAGCGAGCTTGATGCCGTGATGTGTTCACGAAGAGAAACCGAACTCTTGGTCAAGGCAAATTAAAGTTAAATTATTGTGTTAGTGACTTCGGTAAGCATGTAAGGTAGGAATTTATTTCTTACTTATTTTAGAATAAAGTGCACAAGCAATTCAGTTACTTATTACAAATTGTATGTGTTATAAATGAAATTTATATATATATATGTGGTTATAGTATGTGTTCTCGATTTTTATTAATAAATGATATGAATATTGTGACTTTGGTCTTCGAATATGTGGATACAAGACTAGGTATATTCGGCCACATGGATGGTTGTGTATTTGATGCTATATTACAATAATTGAAAGCTTGAAAGTAAACGTGAGTACAAACGTACAAGTTGGACTATTGCATTTTTTTTATGTTTATTAATTGAATGTTATATTATTATGAATTGGGGACTTACTAAGCTCGTAAGCTTATTTGTGTGAAATGTTCTCCTTTGTTTTATAGATTTTGGTTACGTTACGGGCTCGAGAAGGATCTTCAAGAAAGTCAACCACACTATCGTCTTCTTTTGGTATTTTAAATTTTGGCTATGATTTAGAAGGCATGTATAGGCTAGATGAAGTTTTTGAAACATACGATGTTTGATCTTGTACATGAATATAGCCATGCGAAAATGGCTATTTTCTTTGGTTATGTATCGTTTCTATGTTTGAATTTTATAACTTGCTCGTATGTAATTGGATGTTTTAAATTTGATCATGGCCTAAATTACATATGGGATTTGTTTTTGGTATATATATATGTATGTATGGTTAAGGTATAGAGTTTAAATAAAATTGAGTAAGGAGGTTATAAACTAGTTAATCATATTTTTTTATGAAATAGTTTTTAGTTAGTAGCAGTGATGTAATTTTGAAAAATCACCAAAAATAGGATAAATTGAATTAGAAAGTGAATAAGATATAGGATTAAAGATTATTGTGTCTATTTTGATATGAAAGAAACAGAGTAGGCAAAGGTATTTCATATTATGAGATGTTTAAATTTTAGTGAGACTTGTTCTGAATGAATTCGTGATTTCCTGTTCTGTCTTGGATAAATTGTTAAAAATTGTACAAAAATAATCATGGAGCATAGTTTATATGCTTAGAATCCTTAATGAGTCTATTTTTGATTTGAATAAACAAGAACATTATTGAAATTTTGTACAATGAGATAACTGAGTTTTTGTAGAGATAGGTCAGAATCATCAAATAGTGAAATAGGGGTAACTTTGATGAATAAACTGTACTAATTGGCCACATGAAAAATTCTGGAAAAATTATGGTAAAAATTTATATGAGTCTAGTTTCAAGGAAAATTTACGGATCTAAATTTCGAGTTTTGTAACTCGAGTTATGGTCAATTTAGTCAGCATGATGCAGTTGGACAGCTTTAAATTTTTATGCCCCGAATTAGTAGTCAAGTCTAGTAATGCCACATACTCGACTCCGGCAAAGGTTTCGGGTAAGGGGTGTTACACTTCTCTCGTGAGAAACCAAAATACCTAGATTCATCCCATTGCCGTTCAAGCCTTCAAAACCACAATTGTCTAATCAGATATTGATGCTAGTGTCGTTTCCAACCTGCCAACCAAAACCATATTTGAGAACCTTAGTAGCTTCGGTAATACTAAACCAGGTGAAGGATGGTTTGTCCACTATTTTTGGCTGGAAATTATCACCCCAGGGAAATACTTAGAGCTCAATACTTTATAGCAAAGAGTGTCTTTGACCGAAATGAGTCTCCACACTTGTCTGCCAAGGAGAGCCAGGTTAAATAGGTGGAGGTTTCGAAAAGCAAGACCACCCATGCCTTTGGGGTGGAAAAAAAGTTTCCCACGAAAGCATAGCCCAAAACCTTCCACTCTTTTTGCTCGCCCACCAGATTCTGCAAACCTTTGATTGCATGTCATCGACCACACCCCTAAAAGCCAAAAAAAATGAGAAAGCATAAGTTTGAAGAGATTGAAGGACAACTTTTATAAAGATCTCTTTACCACCAAAAGAAAAAAGTCTCTTTGACCAACTATTAACCCTACAAGAAAAACGATTAGTAATGTCATTAAAAGCCTTTGACTTTCTTTTACCAATAGGGAGAGGCAATCCAAGGTAGTTGTCTAGGTTATCCACCACTTGCATGCCAAGTAACTCACTAATAGAAAGACGTTGCACCCTAGAAGTTTTCTGACTAAATAAAACCATGGATTTTTCAAAATTTATTTTTTGACTAGAGAATAAGGCAAACTTGCTAATAATATTCAAAAAAGCATCCACATCCCTTTTTTTTGTTTTTAACAAAAAGAAGGGCATCATTGGAAAAGAATAAATGATTGATTCAAGGGTCGTTTTGCCGAGCCCGAATGCCCCTCAACACATTATTATTCTAAGTATGTAGGACCATTCTCGAGATTTCCTCTATACAAAAAAAAAACATAAGGAGATAAGGGGTCCCCTTGACGGAGACCCCTATTGGGAACGATAACCTCCAAGAGCATAGAATTACACTTGACCACGTATCTCACCAACCAAACGTAACGCACGATTTTATTGACCCAAGTGTCCGCAAAACCCATTTTTTTCATAATATTCTCGATAAAATTCTATTCAACACGGTTATAAGCCTTGCTCATATCAAGCTTTATGACAAGTCATTTGTTAAGGCCGTTTTTCGAGCTCTAGAGATAATGCATAAACTCATGGGCGGTTACAATATTGTCGTAGATCATTTGGGCCGAGACGAAAGCATTTTGGTTTTGATTGATACAACACGAAAGGGCTGTCTTGAGTCAATTTGCAAGAGCTTTGGAAATGATTTTGTAAACAACCTTGCACAAGCTGATAGGATGGAAATTAGTCATGTCAGTGGCTTCCTTAATCTTACGAATAAGAATAATCATTGTATCATTAAGACATGAGATATCATTATTCCCCTTCAAAACATCAAGACAGAACAACACAACCTTTTTTGCCCACGATACAGAACAACACAACCTTTTTACCCACGATCTCCCAATTATTCTTAAAAAAACTACCCAAGAGACCATCAATCCCGAGGGCTTTGCAAGGGTCCATTTCATTAAACGCTTCAAGGATTTCATCCTCTATGAACTCCCTAGCAAGACTATCGTTAATATCCTGTGTGAAAATAAAATAGAATGTCGATAATGACAATATATCGCAAAGAAAAGATAAAATAAAATAAAGAACACACAGATTTTACGTGGAAACCCTTTCGGAAAAAAACCACAGGCAGAGGAGAAGAAAATTCACTATGTCGAATTCGAATCATTACAAGAGGAATACAATATGCTATTTTTAGGCTTGTAAAGCCATATTCTAATAGGAGTGTAGTAAGATTGAAACACCTTCTTCTAATCAATATAAAATAGATGGAGTTTAAAAAACCTTATTTTAAAATAAAATAAAAGAAGTATAGTTCTATATGGCTTTTACTTTTATTTTATTTTACCACTATATTTTATTTAAATAAGGATTCAGGTCACTTAATTCTAACAATTTCCACCTTGACGCGAATTCTCAATGAACAAGTTCTTCATCGCGAACTCTCAACGAACAAGTTCTCCACCTCTTCCATAAAACCCCTTAAGGGTTTAACTTCAACAATGAACACAAACCAAGTCTAAGCAATGCTCAAACTTGGTTATAAGAAGTGACTTAGTCATCATATTTGTAGGATTTTCATGAGTATTAGTTTTGCTCACAACAATATCACCATGAGCAATAATATCACGAACAAAATGATACCGAACATCAATGTGTTTTGTTCTCTCACAAAATATTTGATCTTTTGTAAGGAAGATTGCACTTTGATTGTCACAAAATACTATACTAATTTGAAGGTCTTCATTGAGTTCACTAAAGAGCCCCTTCAACCAAATATGTTCTTTACAAGCCTCAGTAATTGCTATGTACTCAGCTTCACTGGTAGACAAAGCGATTATAGTTTGCAAAGCGACTTTCCAACTAATTGCACAACCTCCGATTGTAAAGACATAACCTGTGAGAGATATTCTTCTATCAAGGTCTCCAGCAAAATTAGCATCAACATACCCAATGAATCCATCTCTAGTTCTTCCAAACTGAACTACTTTCCAATGTTCTTTACTGGGATTCGCCATGTATCTGCTAACTGCACTGACTGCGTATGATAAATCTAGACGTGAACAAACCATAGCATACATGAGAGATCCCACTGCACTAGAGTATAGAACATGTGACATGTACTCAGTCTCATCATCTGATTGTGGAGATAAAGCCGATGAAAATCTGAAATGGGCTACTAAAGGAGTACTAACAGGCTTAACACTCTGCATATTGAACCTACAAAGAACTTTCTCAATGTACCCCTTCTGAATTAGGTACAATTTACTTGTTTTTTTTATCTCTGAGAATCTTTATACCAAGTATCTTCTTTGTTGGTCTCAAATCTTTCGTCTCAAATTCTTCACTTAGTTGGGTTTTGACTTTTCTTATCTCTCATTTATCTTTTGCTGCTATCAACATGTCATCAACATAAAGAAGTAGATACACAAAAGAACCATCATTATTTTTCTTAAAGTAAACACAACTGTCAAAACTACTTCTTTTGAAATCATGAGAAGTCATACAGGAATCAAACCTCTTGTACCACTGTTTTGGTACTATTTCAAACCGTAAAGGGACTTTTTTAACAAGCAAACATAGTCCTGTTTTTCTGAGACTGTAAAACTCTCTGGTTGTTGCATGTAAATATCCTTCTCAAGTTCTCCATGCAAAAATGCAATTTTTACATCTAAATGCTCAAGCTCCAAATCATGCATGGGCAAAATACCAAGCAAAGCTCGAATCGAACTATGCTTCACAACTGGGGAGAACACATCTGTAAAGTCCATTCCTGGAATTTGATTGTAACCCTTTGCAACAAACCTTGCTTTATATCTGGGTTCTTCAAGTCCAGACTCCCTTCTTTATTTTTAAACACATATTTACAACAAACAACCTTTTTACCTTTAGGAGGTTTCACAAGATCCCATGTTCTGTTTTTTTGGAGTGATTCTATCTTCTCTTGCATAACAAACATCCACTTTTCTAAGTCTTCACAGCTAACCTCCTCAAAATAATTAGATGGCTCTTAGTTTGCATCTATATCTTTAGCCACATTTAAAGCATAAGCAACTAGATCTGCCTCGGCATACTTCTTTGGATGTTTAATTGCTCTTCTAGTTTTTTTTTTGGCGATAGAGTATTGCGATGAAGAAGTAACTCTATTCTTAATTTTTGTACTGGCTTGAAGAGTCGACTCTGTATTAATCTGATGTTCCACCTACTTTTGATTTTTTTTTTATTGGAAGAGTCTTTAAAAGATAAGTTAGGTAGCATTGCAGTTTCGTCAAAAACATCTCTGCTAATCACAACTTTACTATTTTCATGACACCATAACTTATAACTTTTTACACCAACTTTATAACTAAGAAAAACATATTTAATGGATCTCGGTTCCAATTTTCCATTACCAACATCAACATATGCAGGACACCCAAAGATCTTTAAATCAGAATAATTAGCAAGATTACAAGACCATACCTCTTGTGGAGTCTTTTTCTCAATGGCAATGGATGGAGATTGGTTGATAAAAAAAACATGCAGTAGAAGTTGCTTCAACCCAAAATGACTTTGGCAAATTGGCATTTGACAACATACATCAAACCTTCTCCATGATTGTTCTGTTCATTCGTTCTGCAACGCCGTTTTGCTGTGGAGTATGACAAACTGTCAAGTGTCTCACGATCCCTTCTAACTTGTATAGTTTATTAAACTCATCAGAATAGAACTCTAAGCCATTGTCTGTGCAGAGGTATTTTATTTGTTTTCCCGTCTATTTTTCAATCATAATTTTCCAAGACTTAAATGTGAAAAACATATTGTTTTTCTACTTCAGGAAGAACGCCCAAACTTTTCTAGAAAAACCATCAATAAAAGTTAGCATATAATTAGCTCCACCTTTCAAAGGCACTCTGGATAGCCCCTATAGATCAGAATGAATATACTCCAACGTCCCCTTCGTGTTATGGATTCCTCTGGTGAATCGAACTCTCTTTTGCTTCCCAAAAACACAGTGCTCACAGAACTTCAATTTACAAATTCCTTGCCCATCAAGAAGTCCTCTTTTGCTCAATTTTGCCATGCCATTCTCACTCATATGCCCTAGGCGCATATGCTAAATTTTAGTAATATCATCACCTGACAAGGAAGAGAAAGCAACAGTTGCATCACCAGTAATAGTAGAATCTTGCAAAACATATAACTTGGCAGTCTTTCTCTGCCCTTTCATCACAATAAGGGAACCTTTGGAAATCTTTAAAACCCCACTTTCAGCTGTGTATCTGTACTCTCTTGAATCAAGAGTACTCAACGAAATTAAATTTCTCTTCAATTCTAGAACATGCCGTACGTCACTAAGTGTTCTGACAACTCCATCAAAAATCTTAACTTTAATTGTTCCAACACCTGCGATTTTACACGAAGCATTATTTCCCATCAAAACAACAACTTCAGACACTGTTTTGTAAGTTGTAAACCAATCCCGATTGGAACTTATGTGGAAGGTACAGCCTGAATCAAGTATCCACTCCTCGCTCACTTTAGAATTGTTGATAGAAGCGACTAGAAGTTCACCATCGCTGTAGTCTTCTACAACATCAGCTTCACCGAAATTTCCTGGTTGTTTTCCCTTTTGATTCGCAGCCTCCCTTTTATTCTTGTTTTGTAGCTTATAGCACTCAGATTTAATGTGCCCTTTCTTCTTGTAGAAGTTACAAGTTTTACCTCTGTTTGAAGACTTCGATCTACCTTTAGATTTACCGCGATGATTTCGTTCTTGTGTCCTTCCACGATCATCATCAGCATTCTGATCTTGTCTCCCACGAACAATGAGACTCTCTCCCTGAGAGTCGGGTTTAACCACAAGATGCTTCATCTTATCATACGAAGTCAAAGAATCATAAACCTCATCAATTGTGAAAGACTCACGGCTATATAAAATCGTGTCTCTAAAGCTTGAATACGACGGGGGCAACGAACAAAGTAGAATCAACCCTAGATCTTCCTTATCATACTGAACCTCCATGGCCTCCAAGTTTGAGAGAATTTCTTTAAACACTGTTAAGTGTTCGTGTACAGATTCCCCTTCCTCCAAACGATGAGCATAAAGGCGTTGCTTCATATGCAACTTGATTGTTAGAGTTTTTGACATACATATTTGTTCCAACCTCTTTCATAATACGACGACAGTCTTTTCCTTCATCGCATCCTACAAAATTTCGTTAGACAAATGCAGATGTAATTGTGTTAACGCCTTTTGATCCTTACGCTTCTTCTCTTCATCTGTTAATGTCGACGGTATCTTATCTATCCTTAGCAGGGCATCCTCCAGATCCATCTGCGCAAGAACTACTTGCATCTTAATCTGCCACAACACAAATCTGGTGTTGCGATCCAACAGCAAAATTCCATACTTCAAAGACGCCATTACCGTGATCGAGATGAACAACCCAGAAACTCTGATACCAATTTGTGAAAATAAAATAAAATGTCGGTAATGACAATATATCGCAAAGAAAAGAGAAAATAAAATAAAGAACACACAGATTCTACGTGGAAACCCTTTCGGAAAAAAACCATGGGTAGAGGAGAAGAAAGTTCACTATGTCGAATTCGAATCATTACAAGAGGAATACACTATGTCTATTTATAGGCTTGTAAAGCCATATTCTAATAGGAGTGTAGTAAGATTGGAACACATTATTCTAATCAATATAAAATAGATGGAGTTTAATAAGGTTTAAAAAACATTATTCTAAAATAAAATAAAGAAGTATAGTTCTATATGGATTTTACTTTTATTTTATTTTACCACTTAGTTCTATATGGATTTTACTTTTATTTTATTTTACCACTGTATTTTATTTAAATAAGGATTCGGGTCACTTAATTTTAACATCCTAAGTAATGCAATGTTGAATATAGCTCAAATTTATATCATCATGAGGTGGGCATCGAGTTTAAAAAAGCCTTGAAAATAATCCACAGCAACTTTGCAAATATCATTGGCTTCATAAACCCAATTACCATTGGAGTCTTCAAGCTTGTCAATTCTGTTTTTCTTAAGTCCACTCGTAGCCCTAACATGAAAGCATCATGTGTTTTTATCCCCCTCTTGGAGCCATTTTATTCTCGACCTTTGGGCTCAGTAATATTTCTCTTTTGCATAAAGGTGACTAACCTTAGACCTAGCTTCTTTTAACAAAACTGCATCATTAACCTACATGGAACCATCAGTGATCTTATTGATCATTTTTTCCAGCTTGTGTATTACGTACCAGACCTCAAGAGCAACATTTTGAGTATGGGGCAACTCATGGAAAAAGGTTATTCGGTACTTATGAAAGATCGGGTGTTACACTTGAAAGATAAGTAAGGGCGTTTGGTCGTTCGAGTTGAAATGGGGAGAAATCGCATGTACAAGTTGAATTTGAGAAGCGTTCGAGAAAAATGTTTGTAAGTCAACGTAGAAGACAAGGCGCCACTGTGGCATCTCCGTTTTGGTCACCTACATTATGGTGGTCTAAAGGAGTTGGCGAAGAACATGGTGCACGGGCTACTGGACATGGACTACAAGGGAAACCTTTGTGAAGAATGTGTGTTCGGCAAGCATGCTAGAACTTAGTTTCAAAAGAAGGCAGAATATCGGGCTAAACAACTCTCAAATTGATTCAAACCGACATACGTAGACCAATCACCCTCGAATCTTTTAATGGTAAAAGGTATTTCATTTTCTTTATCGATGATTTCTCATATAAAACTTGGGTTTATTTTTTGAAAGAAAAATTCGAAGCGTTCGAGGTGTTAAAAAAGTTCAAAGTGATGGTGGAAAAGGTAACCGGTAGACACATCAAATCTGTACGATCCGATAGAGGTGGCGAGTATACTTCGACGGCTTTCATGGAGTATTGTGAGGAGTAAGGCATAAGACGATTCTTAACCGCATCGTACTCTCCCCAACAAAATGGTATGGCTGAGAGGAAGAATCGTGCTGTTCTCGACATGGTTCGGTCAATGCTCAAGAGCAAGAAGATGCCGAAGGAATTTTGGGCGGAAGCCGTGCAATGTGCCATCTACGTGCAAAATTGGTGTCTACATGCGAAGTTGGATGATCAAACACCACAAGAGGCATGGAACGGACAAAAACGACAGTTTCTCATCTCAAAGTATTCGATAGTGAGGCCTATGCACACGTGCCGGATCAGCGAAAAACGAAGCTCGAAGACAAAAGTAAAAGGTTTATTTTTATTGGGTATGATGAGAAAACAAAAGGGTTCAAGCTACTCGACCAGATAAGAAAGAAGGTTGTGGTGAGTCGTGAGGTATGAGTTATCATCAACTGCTACACCAACAATCATACTGACAAATCCTGAAACTACCGATGATGAAGATGAACCGCAAAAACCCAAAATGCGAAGTTTGCAAGATTTGTATGATTCAACAAATGAGGTACACATTGTATGTCTTTTGGTAGATTTCGAGAATATAATTTTTGAAGAAGCGGTGCGAGACAAGAAGTGGCAAACTGCCATGGATGAGGAGATTAAAGCAATTGACTGCAACAACACATGGGAGTTAACGGAGTTGCTGAAAGGAAGTCAGCCCATTGATGTGAAGTGGGTGTTCAAGAGAAAGATGAATGCTCAAGGCGAGATAGAACGATACAAGGCACGACTTGTTGCAAAGGGATACAAGCAAAAAAAGGGAATCGATTATGACGAGGTGTTTACTCTCATTGCAAGAATGGAGACAATCCAATTGCTCTTTTCACAAGCGGCTCAATTCAAATGGTCGATATTTCAAATGGATGTCAAGTCGACATTCTTGAATGGTGTGCTTGAAGAAGAAGTCTACATCGAACAACCACCCGAGTACATGAAAAGTGGAGAAGAGAAGAAGGTGCTGAAATTGAAGAAGGCACTTTATGGGTTGAAGCAAGCACCGCGGGCATGGAATATTCGTATCGGTACATATTTTAAGGAGAATGGGATCGAACAATGTCCCTATGAACATGCCTTTTACGTGAAGAAGAATGGAGGTAATATGTTATTTGTTGCTCTTTATGTTGATGACCTCATTTTTATGGGGAACAATGGTGAGATGATTCAAGATTTTAAGAGCACAATGACACAGGAATTCAAAATGACATATTTAGGTTTGATGAAGTTTTTCCTTGGTTTAGAGGTAAGACAAGAAGAGACAGGTATTTTTGTGTCACGAGAGGCATATGCAAAGGAAATTTTGAAGAAGTACAAGATGCCATATTGCAACCCGGTATCAACACAATGGAACCAGGTGTAAAACTCTCAAAATTAGATGGAAGAGAACGAGTCGACGCGAGCAAATACCGGAGTTTAGTGGGAAGCCTTCGCTATCTCATTTGCACAATGCTTGACCTTTCGTAAGTGTTGGCATTGTAAGTCGGTTCATGGAGGAGCCGGTTTATTCACATTGGAAGGCGTTGAAGCGAATCCTGCGGTACATCCAAGGAACAGTGTCACTTTGGTTATTCTATTCAAATGTGAAAGATTACAAGTTGATTGGGTACTCCGACAATGATTAGTGCGGAGACTTAGACGATCGAAAAAGTACATCATGATATGTGTTCTTTATGGGTAACACGGCGTTTACTTGGCTTTCAAAAAAGCAACCAATCGTGACGCTCTCGACATGTGAAGTTGAAAATGTGGCGGCGTCTTGGTGTGTATGTCATGCTATATGGCTCAGAAATTTGTTGGGCGAGTTGGAGCAACAACAACTCAATGCGACTGAGATACGAGTTGACAATAAATTAGCAATTGAGTTGGCAAAGAACCCAGTGAATCATGAGAGAAGCAAAAACATTGACATTGGCATTCACTTCATCCGAGATCATGTAAAGGAAGGAAGTGTGAAATTAGTGCACGTGGCAAGTCAGGACCAAGTCGCAGATATCTTCACAAAACCGCTACCGATGGTACTTCTCGACAACTGCAAGAAATTAATCGGCATGAAAGATGGCAGAATCATTTAAGTTTACGAGGGAGTTTTGTTGAATAAACATTTAATGCCAGTTTTGTTTTTAGTGGGTTTAATTTAGTAGTTCTTTAGGAGAATGAAAGGTCAAGAGTCGGCAGTTATTTTTATAGAGGACTAAAGGTTTCTACAGGAGATAGTGGTTTTTAATTTTGGTTTATGCCTATTATTATATTTTAATACTTTTAGGTTGTTTGAAGGGCAGATTATAGCATATAAATAATTTGTAAGCAATTGATATAATATAGAGAAGAAAGAAGTTTAATAAAAAAGCTTTTTAGAAAGTTGTTTTTTCTCCACAAGCCCTCACGGCATAGCTAATAAATAGTTGTTCGATTTTGGTTCTGTCTTGGGGGATTTCTCAAATCTCAAGTTACTATGATTCTCCATGTGAACCAATGAGTCTATATGATGTTTGGAGTAATTTTGTATAGAAACATCCAACCTATCTTTCCATAGCAAAGCAACCGCCACTTCGACCCTCTGAACTCACTACCAAACCACCATTCATCCTGCAAATATTTTGAATGTGGCAGAGGTTAACAGGTTTCAACTTTGTTTCACATAGAAAGACTATATTAGCGTTATTTGCAACAAGAAGTTGTTTAAGCTCCTGAACTGTCGCAAGGTTCCCAAGCCCCTGACAGTTCCAACAAAGGAGCTTCATTGTTCTTGGCAGGGCAGGTCGCCAACCACTTCCTTGCATGGTGAGAGACTATCCACTAGTTTCCTACAAACTGGTCTAATTAGGCTTTCATCAGTATTTTCTCCAATGCTTCCTTTCATTCTCTTTCTTTTGCATTTCATTTTCCCAGTCCTTCACGAGTTGTTTTAGGTTGACCTTTTTTTCATGTGTGAGCATGAAACAGATTCCTCCTTAGCAATTTTGACTTTGTCCTTGTCTTTCAAAATTGTGGAACCATTCTCTTCCATGTTTCCACGCTTGTCGTTGTTGGAATCTTCACCCATGTTATTCTTCACTTCAAGGACTTCAATATCGTTTCTTCAACTGCCCCGGCTTGGGTCGTCCCTCCCAACTGAGCTCTGAGCCAGGTGCCATATTGGAAATTAAGGTTATTCGATTTGATATGCTCTTCTTTCCTATTACACTTCTGAGTTGTATGACTAATAAGCCCACATATATAACATAAGGCAGGTAATCGTTCATATTTGATAGCATATATGGTCTCAATGCCATCACTCCCCACTAAATGAACAACTCTACGTAAAGGTCTAAGAACATCAATCTTAACCCTAATCCTAATATATTCCGTGCACCCTCCATCTCTGTCGCGCCAATCAATGGCCACGACCTCCGCTATTGCTTTGCCCACATCTAAAGCCACCTGCCGATCCATGTGCTCTAAGGGAATGTTGAATATCCGTAGCCAAAGGGCGTGATTTTGAACGCGTATACATCCATCTCTTAACCTTTTACAAAAGGTAACATAGCAAAAATACATTGATCAAACAACCAAGGAGAAAGGTTCAAGATCTTCGTTCTGTCATCAATAGTTCCGAACTTAACCAGTATCACTCCCTCTTTTAATGACACAAAGTTAACATCTTTTTTTTTTTTTGTAAACTAAAGGGATTTAACAACACGATACATTGCATCTCTGTTAACCTTTTCATTAGACATGATTTTACCCACAGCCCAAGCCTCATATCCCTTACCATTTGTTGAGCTCATGTTTGAACTAACCACCCTCATGGATTCTTCTTTCGAGAAATAAGCCTTTCCAGGAACACGTTTATATCCTCCGCCATACTTAGCACTTAGAGGAAAACAGCTAATGAAACTCAAGAAGCCAGCCACCTCCAACTGGGGGAGATCAAGAAGGCACCCCTCAAAGGAAACAGAGGGTCATACGCAGAAACACAACAAAGAGCAGAAGCAAGAAACTCCAACAAAAACCAAAGAAAAGAAGAAAACTCACCAAGAAATATTACTAGGATCCAAAAAATCATGCACTCGTTGGCAATTGAGGTAAAGAAAACAAATTAATAGCTGAGCACAGAAATTCAATAAATCAGGCAGAAAAACGTAAAAAAAAACTAAGGATAAGCGCCAACGCCGTAACCAAACACCAAAAACTTTCTAGACCATAAAAGATAGAAAACCCGAAAAAACAGAAAAACGATAACAGATAAAAGAGAAAGACAAAAGGAAACTTAGAGAAGAAGAAGAAAAAAAAAACTAGATGTAAATAATGCACTTTTTGTAGAAATACCAACAAGAACATAGAAACAAATCAACAATTTTACGGAAAAGTCAAAGAAAGAAATGTACCATTAATGAAAAGCCAATCAGAACCAACGAAAACCATGTAGAAAAGACGTAGGAATCATGCATAAGTACATACCATTTAGGAAGAAAGTAATAATAGCAGTAAACGACAAGAAAGCTCGTCAAAACTGGTATCTTTTCCATCGACCATTCCCAGGGACAGCTTGGGCTTCGAAACACCAACCATGTAGAAATCACTGTACACTCTCGAGCAGTACGCCACCGAGTCTTGGGAACCCTACCGTGCAACAGGGACACGCAAACCCACCGTCCAATTATTCTTTTAACCAAAGAATAAAGACGGACATCACAAGGAAAAACAAGAAAGAAAGGCTTTGGAATCTTGGAGAAAATCATGCGCTCTTCCTTCTACCAGAAGACAACTATGAACTATAGTTATTAAGTGAAAAAAATATAATGTCGGTAATGATAATATATCATAAAGAAAAGAGAAATAAAAAATTTAAAGAACACAGATTTTACGTGAAAATCTTTTCGGGAAAAAACCACAGGCAGAGGAAAAAAAATTTACTATGTTGAATTCGAATTAATTACAAGAGGAATAGATCATGTCTATTTACATGCTTATAAAATTATATTCTAATAGGAGTGTAGTAAGATTGAAACACCTTATTCTAATCAATATCAAATAGATGGAGTTTAATAAGGTTTAGAAAACCTTATTTAAAATAAAATAAAATAAGTGTAGTTCTATAGGGATTCTTCTTTTATTTTATTTTACCATTGTATTTTATTTAAATAAGGATTCGGGTCACTTAATTCTAACAATCTCCACCTTGACACGAATTCTCAATGAACAAGTTCCCCACCTCTTCCAAAACCCCTTAAGGGTTTAACTTCAACAATGAACACCAACCAAGTCTAAGAAATGCTCAAACTTGGTTATAGGAAGTCACTTAGTCATCATATCTGCAGGATTTTCATGAGTACTAATTTTGCTCACAACAATATCACCACGAGCAATAATATCACGAACAAAATGATACTGAACATCAATGTGTTTTCTTATCTCATGAAACATTTGATCTTTTGTAAGGAAGATGACACTCTGACTGTCACAAAATACTGTGCTGATTTGAAGGTCTTCATTAAGCTCACTAAAGAGTTCTTTCAACCAAATAGCTTCTTTACAAGCCTCAGTAATCGCCATGTACTCAGCTTCAATGGTAGACAAAGCGACTGTAGTTTGCAAAGTAGCTTTCCAACTGATTGCACAACCTCCGATTGTAAAGACATAACCAGTGAAAGATCTTCATCTATCAAGGTCTCCAGCAAAATCAGCATTAACATACCCAGTGACTCCATCTCTAGTTCTTCCAAATTGTAAGCAAACATTAGTAGTACCTCGTAAGTATCTTAAAATCCATTGAACTGCTTTCCAATGATCTTTACCGGGACTAGCCATGTAACAGCCCGATTCAGGGGCTAGTTGGAACAGTGGTTTCGAGACCACTAAACCGAGGTCGAGGAAAATTATTTTGATATTGTTTTATGTGTTGTAGCATAATTATATGGATGCATGGAATTTTTGTGCTTTAATTTTAATGATTTCATGCTTAATTGTGAAGAAGGACTAAATCGCGTAAAGTGCAAAAGTTCTATTTTTCAAGGTAGAGTTGTCAAATAGCCATAGACTGATAAATTAGAGGTCCTTAAAGTGCAATTAGGCCATTAGGAGGGCATGGCCAGCCATAGGAATGAAGGGAGACAATAGCATTAAATGTTGGTCAAATTTGGTGGAGATTAGGTGATAAAAAAATGACTAAAATAAGACAAAAAGATGAGATATCATCTTTTACTATTCCTTCTTTTTCTACCACCGAAATTTGAAGAGAGAATAGGGGTTTTTCAAGTTCAAAATTTCAACTACATTTCATCCTTGCTAGTAAGTCAATTTGATGATTATTTTTAATGATTTTTGTGTTTTTGGAGTCCCCAAAGCTTAAGCTAGCTATTGAGGGGACTAATTTGTGATATGGTTGAAAGTTTAGGGACTTACCATGAGAGAGATTATTTTGCTAGCTGAATTTTTATGGAAGAAAATGAATGTTAGGAAGATGAGGAATACCTTTTGTGAAAGGTGTTAACATGAAAAGACCTAAATAGGACTTAAATGCAAAGAATGAATTTGTGCCATAAATGCATGAAATGGTTGGAATGGTGAGTAGTTGTAAGAGAAATAAATGTTCAGCTAGGCTTATTTATTGATAAAATGTGTTGAAAAATGATTTATGAGCCTAAGGGAAAAATTGTAATTTTTCCATAGTGCAAGGGAAAAATGATTATTTTTGCCTAAGTGTAGAAATTGATGCATTATGATCATAAAATGATCTAAATGAGTGAATCTTATTGTTATAGATTAAGAAGAGCGTAGAATTAACCTTGACCGGGGAAAAGGCAATGTCATGGATTAAACCGTTAGTTGACGCGTTTTGCACCTAGGTAAGTTTATGTGTAAACGATGCATTTTTATATACAATGTTGTTGCTAACTAGTGTATAGCACAATTGAGTACATGTATCATTCAAGTGGATTTAATGTGGTAGTTATTGAATAACTCTAGTATGAATGATGGAATGAATATGTAAGTGTGTTATATCAATACTTGATGGTGGGCTAAGTGTGATACCACCATAATACTTAATTACGATGGGCTATGTACGATATCATTGTCTATTTATCATTTGGTGGGCTATGTGCGATACCACCGTAACTAACCTCTGGGTGGGCTATGTGCAATACCACCCCAAATAAATTTGATGGTGGACTAAGTGCGAAACCACCAAGAAATTGATCTTGGTATAGTCGATCAATAGATTGTGATGTGTTTATTTATGTAATATTATGGTGCTAAGTGTAGGGAGTTATGCTAATGAATGTATACATTGATCTTATGACATGGTTGGAATGTGGAAATGGGAGGAATGAGTAAGCATGATTATGAATGTGGGTTGTTTCTTGCTTAGTATGTATTGCTTTATATTATTTAGCATATACTAAAATGTTATATTGTTTATATGTAAACTTACTAAGCTTAAAGCTTACTCCCCTTTCTTTCCCTTATTTTATAAAGTTTAAAAGCCGAGCCGAGATACACCGATAACCAAAAGATTGCCCACACTATCTGCTCACCTCGGTTTATTTAGACTTAGTGATTTTGTATATGGCATGTATAAGAACTAGACTAGTTAGATTATTTTGTTATTTTGGTCAAAAGTGTGTTGGCCCCTTGTTAAGATAACTATTTTGTATATTGTCATGGTTGATGGCTCACCTTATCATTTATGAAAATATAAAGTTATTCATGGAAGTTCATATTGAAATTATGAGTTGTTTATTAGTATGTTGAATGGGTTCATGTGGTGTGAGCTAGAGGGGTGCAAAGAGCTTGGCAAATAGCCTTGTTCTTGTCCATATGGGTAGGCACATGGGCGTGTGTCTAGACCGTGTGTGACACACAGTTAGTCCATGGGCGTGTGCCCAGGCCGTGTGAAGTCTACACCTAGGATTTGGAATTCAAATCGCCACACGGTGGAAGCACACGGACGTGCGACCAGCTGTGTAGATTAATCAGAGGTGACCACGGGCCAGCCACACGAGCGTGTCTAAGCCGTGTAGTTCAAGTCAGTATAGTCCACGGGCATCGAACACGGGCATGTGAGATGATACATGGGCGTGTTCCTAGACCAACACGGGCGTGTGGCCCTGTTTTGATGAAAAGTTTTCTCGGGTTCGTAAAAGTTTCGGGAATAGTTTCGAAGCCTCCCAGAGGTATGTATAGCGCCTCATAGGCCAAGATCGAGCTTTGTGATAGGTTTAACAATGATATTTGATAGCTGTTTCGAGACGTTAAGTGTGATAAGTTAGGTAATGCCTCAAACTCGATCCCGGCTTTGGGTACAGGTAAGGGGTGTTACATTTAATGGTATCAGAGTTATGGTTTAGTCGATTCTCAGACTACCGTAGCGTGTGTAAGAGTCTAGCTAAACATGCCATAAGTGTATAATGATAGTGTGGTGGCTTCTAATGATTCTAAACTTTGTTTTTATGTGGTGTATGGATCTCAATCAATTAGCTGCTGATAATACAGCTAGTAATACGCCGGCTAATGCTTACGTCTTTGATTGTTTCTTTCTATGTAGTCCCGCCAAGCTAATTTGTGGATCATTGGAGTCGGAGCTCGTAGCACACTATCGACCCTTATTTTGGTATAGCCAAATTATATTACTAAGTATGGCATGCATAGGAATCATTCATTTTGAGAACATGTTTTGTGTAATGCCATTGTATAGGCTATCGAGTTTATTATTCTTTTGTATATGGCTAAGTGGTTGGCCAAACTTGTTTAAGTTGTTTGTATATAGATATCAATGAAATACGTAGTATTATTCATGAAAATTGTTACTAATGAATTGTATTGTTTTGAGTTGGGTTGATCTTAATTTCAGGGAGGCAAATGGCTTGGTAAATAGCCTCTAGTTGCCTACACGGTTAGACACACGAGCGTGTGTCTAGACCGTGTTAACCCTACACCTTAATGTTTTAAATAAAGTTGGACCATGATCATTTTACACGGCCGTGTGTAAGGACTGTGTAAGACACACGTTCAAAGCATGGGCGTGTGCCCAGGCCGTGTGGTTGAAGTCAGTAGCTTCACACGGTTGTAGACATGGGCGTGTGAACCCTGCTTCCAAGTTGAATGTTAGATGAAGTGTCCAAAAGAGTTCAGTTAATTGTTAAAGGCTTCGTAGGCCTGTAATATGCATGTTATGATCAAGAAAGAAAAGATTTAAGTTGGTTCAAAATTTTAAAGCCCGTAAGTACATGTTTAAGTGAGTTTAAGCATGGTAATGCCTCGTATCCAGTCATAGCATCAGTCTCGGGTATAGGGTGTTACAATAGGGGTTAGACTAGTTAGATTATTTTGTTATTTTGGCCAAAAGTGTGTTGGCCCCTTGTTAAGATAACCATTTTGTATAATGCCATGGTTGATGGCTCACCTTATCATTTATGAAAATATAAAGTTATTCATGGAAGTTCATATTGAAATTATGAGTTGTTTATTAGTATGTTGAATGGGTTCATGTGGTGTGAGCTAGAGAGGTGCAAAGAACTTGGCAAATAGTCTTGTTCTTGTCCATATGGGTAAGCACAAGGGCGTGTGTCTAAACCGTGTGTGACACACGGTTAGTCCATGGGTGTGTGCCCAGGCCCAGTGAAATTTGCACCTAGGATTTGGAATTTAAATCGCCATACGGTGGAAGCACACGGGCGTGCGACCAGCCATGTGGATTAATCAGAGATGACCACGGGCCAGCCACACGAGCGTGTGCTTTGGCCGTATGCTAATTAAATATTGATGGTGTCATAGTTAGAGAGCTCCACGGGTAGAAGACACGGGCATGTTTAGGCCGTGAGGTTCAAGTCAGTGTCATCCACGGGCATTGAACACAGGCGTGTGAGATGATACATGGGCGTGTTCCTAAACCAACACGGGCGTGTGGATCCTGTTTTGATGAAAAGTTTTCTCGGGTTCGTAAAAGTTTCGGGAATAGTTCTGAAGCCTCTCGGAGGTATGTATAGTGCTTCGTAGGCCAAGATCAAGCTTTGCGATAGGTTTAACAACGGTATTTGATAGCTTTTCAAGACGTTAAGTGTGATAAGTTAGGTAATGCCTCAAACCCGGTCCCGGCTTCGGGTACAGGTAAGGGGTGTTACATGCCATGTATCTGTTAACTGCACTGACTGCATATGATAAATCTGAACGTGGATAAACCATAACATACATGAGAGATCCCACTGCATGGAGTATGGAACTTGTGACATGTACTCAATCTCATCATCTGATTGTGGAGACAAAGCCGATGAAAGTCTGAAATGGGCTGCTAAAGGAGTACTAACAGGCTTAGCACTCTGCATATTGAACCTGCAAAAAACTTTCTCAATGTACCCCTTCTGACTTAGGTACAATTTACTTGCTTTTCTATCTCTGAGAATCTCCATACCAAGTATCTTCTTTGCTGGTCCCAAATCTTTCATCTCAAATTCTTCACTTAGTTGGGCTTTGATCTTTCTTATCTCTCCTTTGTCTTTTGCTGCTATCAACATGTCATCAACATAAAGAAGTAGATACACAAAAAAACCATCATTGTTTTTCTTAAAGTAAGCACAGCTGTCAAAACTAATTCTTTTAAAATCATGAGAAGTCATAAAGGAATCAAACCTCTTGTTCCACTGTTTTGGTGACTGTTTCAAACTGTAAAGGGACTTTTTCACTAAGCAAACATAGTCCTCTTTTTCTGAGACTGTAAACCCTCTGGTTGTTGCATGTAAATATCTTCATCAAGTTCTCCATGCAAAATTGCAGTTTTTACATCTAACTGCTCAAGCTCCAAATCATGCATGACCACAAGACCAAGCAAAGCTCGAATCGAACTATGCTTCAGAACTGGGGAGAACACATCTGTGAAGTCCACTCCTAGAATTTGACTGTAACCCTTTGCAACAAGCCTTGCTTTATATCCAGGTTCTTTAACTCTTGGAGTCCCTTCTTTCTTTTTAAACACCCATTTACAGTGAACAACATTTTTACCTTTCGGAAATTTCACAAGATCCCATGTTCTATTTTTGTGGAGTGATTCCATCTCCTCTTGCATAGTAAACCTCCACTTTTCTGAGTCTTCACAGCTAACTGCCTCAGACTAATTAGACGGCTCTTGGTTTGCATCTATATCTTTAGCCACATTTAAAGCATAAGCAACTAGATCAGCCTCGGCATACTTCTTTGGAGGTTTAATTTCTCTTCTAGTTTTGTTTTTGGCGATAGAGTATTGTGGTGAAGAAGAAACTCTATTCTCAATTTTTGTACTGGCTTGAGGCGTTGACTCTGTATTAATCTGATGCTCCACCTGCTTTTGATTTTCTTTATTGGAATAGCCTTTAAGAGATAAGTTAGGTAGCATAGCAGTTTCATCAAAAACAACATCTCTGCTAATCACAACTTTTCTGTTTTCAGGACACCATAACTTATACCATTTTACACCATCTTTATAACCAAGAAAAACACATTTAATGGATCTCGGTTCTAATTTTCCATTATCAACATGAGCATACGCAGGACACCCAAAGATCTTTAAATCAGAATAATTAGTAGGATTACCAGACCATACCTCTTGTGGTGTCTTTTTCTCAATGGCAATGATGGAGATCGGTTGATCAAAAAACATGCAATAGAGGTTGCTTCGGCCCAAAACAACTTTGGTAAGTTCGCATTTGACAACATACATCGAACCTTCTCTATGATCGTTCTCTTCATTCATTCTGCAACGCCGTTTTCCTGTGGAGTATGACGAACTGTCAAGTGTCTCACGATCCCTTCTGACTTGCACAGTTTATTAAACTCATCAGAACAAAACTCTAAGCCATTGTATGTGTGGAGGTATTTTATTTGTTTTCCCTTCTATTTTTCAATCATAGTTTTCCAAGACTTAAATGCTGAAAACACATCGCTTTTCTGCTTCAGGAAGAATGCCTAAACTTTTCTGGAAAAATTATCAATAAAAGTTAGCATATAATTAGCTCCACCTCTCGAAGGCACTCTTGATGGCCCCCACAGATCAGAATGAATATACTTCAACGTTCCCTTCGTGTTATGGATTCCTCTGGTGAATTGAACTCTCTTTTACTTTCCAAAATTGTAGTGCTCACAGAACTTCAGTTTGCAAATTCCTTACCCATCAAGAAGTCCTCTTTTGCTCAATTCTGCCGTGCCATTCTCACTTATATGCCCTAAGCGCATATGCCAAAGTTTAGTAATATCATCATCTGACAAGGAAGAGGAAGTGACAGCTGCATCACCAATAATAGTAGAACCCTGCAAAACATATAACTTGGTAGTCTTTCTCTGCCCTTTCATCACAACGAGGGAACCTTTAGAAATCTTTAAAATCCCACTTTCAGCTATGTATTTGTACCCTTTTGAATCAAGAGTACTTAACAAAATTAAATTTCTCTTCAATTCTGGAACATGTCGTACGTCACTAAGTATTCTAATAACTCCATCAAACATCTTAACTTTAATTGTTCCAACACCTGCCATTTTACACGAAGTATTATTTCCCATCAAAACAACACCTTCACACACTGTTTCATAATTTGTAAACCAATCCCGATTGGGACGCATGTGGAAGGTGCAACCTAAATCAAGTATCCACTCCTCGCCCACTTTAGAATTGTTGACAGAAGCGACTAGAAGTTCACCATCGCTTTACTCTTCTACAACATCAGCTTCACCGAAATTTTTTGGTTGTTTTCCCTTTTGATTCACAGCCTTCCTTTTAATCTTATTCTGTAGCTTATAGCACTCAGATTTAATGTGCAATTTCTTCTTGCAGAAGTTACAAGTTTTACCTCTATTTGAAGACTTCGATCTACCCATAGATTTACCGTGAGGATTCCGTTCCTGTAATGGCCTAAATTCAAGGTTATCGGAACAATGGTTTCGTAACCATAAATCCGATTTAAAGAGAAATTTATTTTAATATTTTTGCATGAATATTTATATGATAGGAAAATCGTATTAAAATATCGATAGAAAAATTTTACCGATTTAGTGGTTAGTTAGAAAAAGGAATTATTGAAGGAATTGGGTAAAAACAAGGTATCGAGACCTTGATCTCATAAAATTGAGTAGGAAATATTTTTATAAATATTTATAAAATGTTAGTAATGTGGTATTAAAATTTCGTTAGAAAATTTTAACGTTTGAGTATGTAATTAAATGAAAAGGACTAAATTGTAACAAATACAAAATTATGAAAAATGATTAAATAGTTTAAATGATAAAATAAAGAGGGCTTAAAGGAAAATAGACCCAAGGTCTAATTGGGCTGGACGGCAAAGGTATGAAATCAGCAAGAAAATAAGGAGAAATAAGGGTAAAATGGGAAAATAACAAAATTTGCTAAATAAAACTAGGACTAAATAGGGATATCTAGAAATCTCTTCATTTTTCTTCACTCTCATCAGCAAAAAACGCCATAGGAGGGGTATCTAAGCTGGTATATCATAATTTTTGCACCAAGTAAGTGAATCCTTGCCTATTTCTTGTAATTTTGTGTTTTTAAAGACTTTTACAACTAGGTCCTATCATTAAATTCATTATTCTTTGATTTCATGGATGAAATTGAAAGCCACCATGGTTGGTTTATGTAAGTTTATGATGAAATAGCATGAAATTTAAGCCTTAATTCGTTTAAGAGATGATTTTATTAGGTAATTTCAATAGAAATTGATTTTGGGACCTAATTATGAAAGTGTTTGGAATTAAAGTCTATTACTGAAATTATGATTTCCAAAGGTTATAAAGTAGTTTAAAGTGATATAATAAAGTGTTAATTGAGAAAAATAAGCTCAATTGAGAGGTTAATTGAGCAGGGACGAAATTATCATTCATTGAAAGTTTAGGGGAAAATGGTAATAACCAGCTTGCACTAAAACAGTTTTTGACAGCAGCAGTAGTCTAACTTTGAAAAATCACCATAAATTGTAGAAGTTGAATTAGAAGATGGAAAAAATATTAAATTAAAGCTTATTGAGTCTAGTTTCTTATGGAAGAAACGTTGTAAGCAATAAATTGTAATTCATGAGATATAATAGGTTTTGTGAGACAAGGTCAGAATGAATTCGGGTTCCCCTGTTCTGACTTTGAAAAATCATAAAAAATTGAATAAAAATAATTATGGGAAGTGGTTTATATTCTTAGAATCCTTAGTGAGTCTATTTTTTTATGGTACAAATGAAAACATTATTTTTATTCTGTACAGTGAGATATCTGAGATTTTGTGAAGAGATAGCAGAACTGTCAAACAATGAAACAGGGAAATTTTAACGAATAAACTGTACTAATTGGCTAAGCCAAAAATTATGAAAATTTTATGGTGTGAAGATATGTGAGTCTAGATTCAAGGAAAATTAACGGTTCTTCATTTGGAGTTCTGTAGCTCGAAAAATAAATAATTTAGTGACTATGACTCAAGTAGACAGCTTTGAATGAACTATAAATAGTAATAGAATTATAATGAATGCTACATGTGAACATGAAATGTATTGAATTGATAATTAAATTTATTTATTTAGATCCGGAAAACTCAAACACAAAGCTAAATCGAGGAAAGGAAAAGTTCCGGACTAGTAGATTTTGTATACAAACTAGAATCGAGGTAAGTTCGTGTAACTTGAATTATATTCTTAAATGTTTGAAATGTATGTTATTGATATGAATATGATTTGAATGTTCATTGTATGAAATTTGATGAAACATTGGTATATTTGATAAAAGGGAAAGAAATCCCGGTTGAACGAAAGGAAAATTCGATGGATCTCTGAAAAGGAATTGACGGTAAAAGGATCTAGCCCGGACGGGTGATCCTATCCCGATATAGCCCTCCCAAGAATAATATGTGGAAAATGGATTTAGCTTGGACGGGTGATCCGAATTAGGTCCAAATTTAGCCTTGGATCGTAATTCAGATCCAAGCTCATTAGAGTAATTGTCGTTGCTGGGATTTAGCTTTGGATGGTAATCCCGACAATGCTCTATGAGTTTATATTACTGAAGATTTAGCTCGACTGTAATCCCATTGTAAAGATGAGGTTCATGCGGAGTGTGCTCTCTCAAATGAAAATGTGCGCACATGAATATGAATTGACGGACCAATTTGTACACTAAAGTGTACCTCTGAAAATCCATCGAAATTCCGAGTAATTCAATGGGATAATTATAAAAAAATATGGAAATTATGGTATTGATGAGCTCATCAATGATAGTATATATAATTGATATATGAAAATTATTGGACTGACTTGAATGTTGAGTTTGTAAATGTTAAGGTAATAATGCATTGAATGGATATATAAATGGATATTACATTATATTGAAAATGTTAGGTAAGTATAATTCTTGTTACATGGGCTTACTAAGCACAAAGTGCTTACTCTGTTTCCTTTTCTCTATTTTGTAGTATTAAGAGCTCGGAGGTCGGATTCGGTGGGAGACACATCACACTATCAACCCCGAGATTTCGGTATATAAAAAAAACTTTATTTTGGAAATCAACGGCATGTATAAGCTAATAAAGTAGATGTTAATATGAAATGAATGTAAGGTCAGCCATTGGTATGGCTAACAAATTTCTAGTTTCAGTATGTAATGAGGTTATCTTATAAATTTGCATGGATCTATTTTGAAGGTATGTTGATTGGATTGGTTGATATGAATTAGTCTCGGTTTAAAAAAAAAAAATTTTGCAGGGAAGACTAGATTGTTTATAAAGGAGTTATATTGAGTAAAAAAAAAATAAATAAATAAATATTGTAAGCTCCGGTAATGCCTCGTTCCCTATTCCGATAATAAATACGGGTAGGGGGTGTTACAGTTCCTGTGTCCTTCCACGATCATCATCAGCATTCCGATCTTGTCTCCCACGAACAATGAGACCCTCTTCCTGAGAGTCAGTTTTAACCACAAGATGCTTAATATTATCATACGAGGTCAAAGAATCATAAACCTCATCAATTGTGAGAGACTCGCGGCTATATAAAATCATGTCTCTAAAGGTTGAATAATATGGGGGCAACGAATAAAGTAGAATCAACCCTAGATCTTCCTTATCATACTGAACCTCCATGGCCTCCAAGTTTGAGAGAATTTCTTTAAACATTGTTAAATGTTCGTGCACAGACGCACCTTTCCTCCAAACGATGAGCATAAAGACGTTGCTTCATATACAACTTGCTAGTTAGAGTTTTCGACATACATATTTGTTCTAGCCTCTTCCATAATGCAGCGGCGGTCTTCTCCTTCATCACATCCTGCAAAATTTCTTTAGACAAATGCAGGTGTAACTGTGTTAACGCCTTTCGATCCTTGCGCTTCTTCTCTTCCTCCGTTAATGTCGAAGGCATCTTATCCACCCCTAGCAGGGCTTCCTCTAAATCCATCTGTGCAAGAACAGTCTGCATCTTTATCTGCCACAACGCGAATCTGGTGTTGCAATCCAACAGCGGATTTTCATACTTCAAAGATGACATTACCGTGATCGAGATGAAAAAACTCGGAAGCTCTGATACCAATTTGAAAAAAATATAACGTCGGTAATGACAATATATTGCAAAGAAAAGAGAAATAAAAAATTTAAAAAACACACAGATTTTACGTGGAAACCCTTTCGGGAAATAACCACGGGCAGAGGAGAAGAAAATTCACTATGTCGAATTTAAATTAATTACAAGAGGAATAGACCATGTCTATTTATAGGCTTGTAAAATCATATTCTAATATGAATGTAATAAGATTGAAACACTTTATTCTAATCAACATCAAATAGATGGAGGTTAATAAGGTTTAAAAACCCTTATTTAAAATAAAATAAAAGAAGTGTAGTTCTATAGGGATTCTTCTTTTATTTTATTTTACCATTGTATTTTATTTAAATAAAGATTCGGGTCACTTAATTCTAACACTAAGAAAAGAAAGGGACGAAATGATAATTGGCTCTATCGGGAGACTCTAGATTCTCAGTAAAATCCAGCAGACCTAAATGGTGACATCCATACCATCTAGAAGTGTTCATGGGACATGTTAAGTTTGAACATAATATTAACATATTTTGCATTTATTCTAGTTCAATTGGACTTAAAATATGAGTTTAAAACTTTGCCTAAAATCATTCGTATTTATAAATGGTTAAGTCAAGTCATTTTAAGCCTGCTCATATTATTTTTTTTAAAAAAAAGAATTTATAATTTTTATTTTAATATTTAATAATTTTTTTCATTTGTTAAAATTTTATATATAGACACTTTAACATTTTTTAATATTTATATTATAATATCATATATATTACTATAAATTTAATTTTATTTATTATAAATTACATAATATATAAAACAATATAATATATTATAAATTTAAAAAAGATAGAGATAAACTTAAACATTCAAGATCGCCCATGGTTTGTTGAAGGAAGGTTCTCAGCCTTCAGCTTTAGAAGCATCCTTTGATATTGTAGTAGTATGGATTTGCCACCTAAGCTACCCATTGAGAATTACAATAGAAAAATTGTCATGAAAATAGGTAAGAGCATTGGAGGAATGATGAGAGTAGATAGGTAGACCATGTCAAAACTGTTCCAACCTATGTATCAGGCATTGAAAAAATATATAATGATGGAGGGTAGAAGACAAGATATTTTGTATGAAGGTATAGATCTACTCTACTTCAAATGCAGCTTGATTGGGGATAAAGTAGAGGCATCTAAATTAATGAATGGAAGCCAGACGGTTGATTCATCTCCTTTGGATCTGTACCTTACTGATAATCATATTACTTATAATTTTCAAATTGATTGCATAAAGGAAAATAAAATATGTAATACCCTTTCTAAGTTTAAAATTTACTTATATTTTTTTAATTTTTTAAGAATATTTTTTTAAATTTCAAATTTTAGGTCTACCTGTCAACATTATCAAAATTATTTTTTTAAATCCAAGTTTATTACAACATTATTTTTTTAGTTAAATGACTATCAAGTGACTAGTTTTTTAGGCATAATGAAATTTTTTTTATTTCTCAAGGCATCTACCAAAACGAGCTCAGTAACTAATCATCTGCATTCTGTAGGCCTATTAAGAGGTAGATGTTGGCCACGAGTTTTAAAGCTACTCCATACCTAGGGCATTTAACCTTATTCTTTAAAATTTACCCTTATTCTTTTTTTAGCTAAATTTAACCTTCGACCTTTTAAAAAGAGTTGAATTTGATCATCAACCATTCAAAGAGTCTAATTATTGGTTTTTTTTAATGGAAAGCTTGCTAAAACATTAAAATTTTAAACATGACAATCTGTATGACAATCTCCATGTACAATATGTTAGTTTTAAAATTTTTATGAACTTTTTATTTTTTAAAAAAAATATTTGTTGATGTGGAATATAAGGTGTCATGCAAATACGAAATACACATGAACTGTCATGCGAGCTGGCTCACCAACATCGTTAAAAAACTAATATTTTAGTCATGTAACAACCTGTTTTCAGTGGTGTTGAAAACAATGGTTTCGAGACCACGATTCTGACGATTGAGTTAGTATTTTATTAGTTATTTAATATTTATGAGTATTTATTAGAGTCGTATTAAAATTTGGTTAAAAAATTTTAACGTTTAGTTAGTTAATTAAGTGAAAAAGATTAAATCGTAAAAGTTACAAAAATTGATGTTTATTAGCTAAAAATATTAAATGGCTATGGAATATTAAATTAATGGACTTAATAGGTAAAAATACCCTATCTTTAGGTAGTGGATGATTATGGATTGGTTTTGGTGTAATTTTGATGGTTTATAAAAGTTAGTTTTGTAAATTAATTAAAAGATGGAAAAAATAGAATCATCATCTCCTTCCTTTTCTTTTTGTTTACAAACTGAAAAAAAGCCATAGCTAAAGAGGAAGCATTCGACCAACCTATCTTGGTGTGCATGTGAGTAATTTTGATCCATTTTTTTAATGATTTTTATGTTTTTGTTATCATTTTAGCTTAATTTAGCTAACTCAGTAGTCAATTTAGTTAAAAGTTTAGGGACTTACCATGAATGAGTTGGGTGTGTTTGTGAATTTAGTTGAAGGAATATTAAGCTTGGTTGATAAATAAGCCTATTTTATTAAGTGATTTTTAGTGATTTTAATGTTTAGGGACTTATTTGAGAAAATAGTAAAATTCAATGAAAATAGGGTGAAATAATGAAAGAGCTGTAACGGACCCCTAGGAAAATCAGCTAGCATGGTTTTTCTTTAAAAATGGTAAACTTGCAACTTTCGGCTTTAGGGACTAAATTATACAAAAGTTAAAATGTTGGGGTAATTTTGTAAAATAATGATGGAAGGGCTTAATTGTATCAAATTGCTTATTTAAGTGTTGGAATGGTATTAATTGAATGAAATTACTATTTATATCAAGAAATGCAACAACCGGATTTTAATCGAGGAAAAATTAAAGTTTCAGACTAGTTGTCGGCTTTGTTTTTGCAATCATTTTTGTCGAGGTAGGTTCGTATAATGTTAATAAATATTATGCTATGTATAATTTAGATTTATAATTGTATGATGTTTTGATATTGTATCAAATTATGATGTTAATTAAATTGGATGTTATATATTTGAGAATGTGTATTTCATGGAAGCAAGTTTGAAATAGCATTATGTAATGTAAATAAAATAATTGGGTTTGTACAATGGTCTCATTTGAACCTTGTGAATACTTAGGATACAAATGATATGGCATTAGGGGTTTTACAATTTCAGGTGTTGGTCTTGGATGTCCTACCGATGGCTGAGGTCCTACATTTGTTGTAGATTCTCTACAGCTCATGTGAGCAGCATCGTTTAGCTTAACATCACGACCCATAGCTCATGTGAGCAGACGCATTTCACAGCTCATGTGAGCATATATTATTACATGTTACAGTCACAGCTTGTGTGAGAATTCCCAAGTATATGATGATATTCCATTAGGTTCAACGAGTGATTAAAGATTAATCCAAATATGTAAGTATATTAAATGGTCTATGTTATTAAAAGATGAAATGGAAAATGTTGATATATGTACATGAAATGAAAAGGGTATTATTTAAATACATGATGGATGAAATATTTATTGAATATTTATTGTGATATGTTCCATGAGTTGGTTGGATTTATATGCTCATTTATATACTTACTAACCTTATGAAGTGGTGTGTTTAGGAAAGGAAATTATGATCATGACTTAAAGAAATTATGCTTGGTTGTTTTAAACATAATATGTTTGGTAAGTTTAAGTTTCCTTTATACGAGCGTACTAAGCACTAGTTGCTTATGTAGTTGTTTTCTTTGTCTTATAGATCGTTGAAAAGCTAAACTGGTTGGGATCTCGTCGGAGCACAACCACATTATTCGTCCCTTTCTTTGGTAGTTTTTGGTTATTTAGTTGATGGTTATAAATGGCATGTAATAGGTGTAACATCCCTAATCCGTATCCGTCACCAGAACAGGGTCACGGAGTATTACCGGGGTTTACAGAACATTCTCATGCAATTTGTATTAAACATACTATTCATACTCCAAAATTTTCTTATTGTCCCTTGAATGTGCCCTCAAGGCCCAAAATGAGTATTAGAATCGAACCAAGACTTGATCGGAACCTCTAAGAATTTTTTGCAAAATTATAAAATTTTTCTAAGGTACAGGGCTCACACGCCCGTATGGTCCAAGGGACACGCCCGTGTTAGAGGTTGTGTCCGATTTAGGGTGCTCTCTGACTTGCGCCACACGGCCATGCGACACACCTGTATGCTAGGCCGTATGAATAATTAATTTAATTCGAATTAGGTGCAGGTTTCAGATAGCCAAGACACACGCCCGTGTTCTAGGCCGTGTCTCCCACACGACTGAGACACACGCCCATGTCTCTGCCCGTGTGCTCAATTCTGAGCATTCTATTTTCTCGAATTTAGGGTGCAGGGGACACACGACCTGGCTACACACCCATGTACTCGGCCATGTGTCACACACGGCCTAGACACACGCCTATGTGGACAAAATGAAGCCATTTCTTAGCTTCATTTTCTCACCCAATTTTGCCCACAACCTACACCAACATTTGCATGTATATACCAGCCAAATCAAACATTAAACCAAGCCTAAACTAACATCTATCATGGCATAATATCACATGCATTTCATATCTATAATCATACTTTTAATGCATATACAATATAAACATACTCTATTCATCCACACTTTACACATAAGTATTGAACATGAGATAACTTATAACATACCAATTTAAATCATTACTAGCCATTCCAATGGCTAGATTACAAAACATCACTTACAAGTCATCATTTGACCAACTAAGCCTATACATGCCATTATACCAAAATGAGATTTCTAATTATACCAAAATGGAGATAGTGGATAGTGTGATTATGCTCTGACCGATCCTCTAACCTTCGCAAGCTTACGAGCACTATAAAACAAGGGAAAATTAAATGGGGTAAGCATCTTCATGCTTAGTAAGTTCGTATAACGGAAAATAAACTTACCAGTTATATTTATTCAAACTAGCATACATAAACATACATTTCACCCATTATAGGTAGTTCACCTAAACATATACACTTAATAAAACAAGTTAGTCACATAACATCATTTAAATATCAAGTAATCATAAATGAGCTCATTACATACAAACTTTCTTTAATTCCACCTTTCCATATTTTGAGAGTCCTTTCCGTTGAACTAATAAAATTTCAATGGAAATTCGGGCGATGTACATAAGGTATACATATGAATTATCCGTCAATTCGTATTCATTATTACCCATTGGGCATAAGTCCAAAGAGCACACTCTCGAGCTACATATTGTACAAAGGGATTACCAGTCCAGGCTAAATCCTGATTTTCAACCAATGTTCACAAGAGTCATTTAGGATTTACCAGTCCAGGCTAAATCCTATTAGTGACCTGTGCTCTAAAGAGCTTAATTAGGGTTACCTGTCCGGGCTAAGCCCAATCTATAACATATGCTCGAGAGACTTAAATTCAAGATTACCCGTCCGAGCTAAATCCTATTTGTACCCTTTGTCATATTATACTCGTTTCAAGAAATAACCATAGTCCATCGAATATCAATATTCAACCGGGACATGATATTTTATCAATATTTCCAACTTATAATTATTTCATTATGTAAATCATCACATACATATTATCACAATCACAATTTAATTCAAACATATTAACGTACCAAATTAAGTTACATGAACTTACCTTGACAGTTGTTCGAGTTTGAATTCCAATTAATCTGAAACTTTTTGTTTCCCTCGATCTTATTCCATAGTTGGTCTTTCCGGGTCTTTCTAAGCTTGAAAAGTTCTCTTCCTCTCTCCTAGGGTTTTCATAAAAAATTGGGGAAGAATATGAATAGAAAATATGATAATTTTCTTTTTATTTTTCTATCATCTTTTAATTTTGTTGATTTCCAATTTAGTCCCTAGTCATTTCTAATTTTTCCATGGATGAGTCACCAAGAAAAATCTACATACTTTTATTAATGGTTTAATTACCATATAAAGACCTCTAGTTTTGAATTCCATAGCTATTTAATCCTTATAGCTGCTAGAATTCAACTTTTGCATTTTATGCAATTTAGTCCTTTACCTAATTAACCACACGATCGATAAAATTTTCATATCAAAATTTTCACGTGACCTTCCTATCATAATACCAACCGTAAAATAAAATAAAATAAAATAAAATTTTATTTTTAAGCTCGGATCTATGGTCACGAAACCACTGTTCCGATCTCACTGAAAATGAGCTGTTACAATAGGTGTTTTGAGCTATTTAGCTGATATGGTGTGATTTGATCTTAATTGTAGCTACTTGCCTATATGGTTTAGGTTTGGCTTCTAAATGTCTAAGCTTAAGTGCTTTACGGACATTTTGGTTATGCCTATATAAAGTGTTAAATTCATGGTGGTTTATATTGAAAATGAAATGGCTTCTGAAACACCCCAAACCCGGCCTACGAGCTTGGATCGGATCTGGTATGTTCCTCAAGTAAACCGGTTCAAAGTTCTTTTGTTACTTTGGGAAAATAGTGTGTTTTGAAAGAAATATTGTTTTAGGTTGGGCTCGAGTAGAAAACAAAATCGTTTTATAATGAAACCCTTTTAAATTTTAGGTGATAAAACATATATAATACATTTAAAGTAAATTACTTAATCTTTAACTTAATAAAAATTTCATAACATAATAAATAAAAACAAAAATAAAATAGTGCACTATGGCCTTATGGTCTTATTACATCAAGTAAATCCAAATAATTCGGAGTACTTAAAAATTAATAGTCCATAAAAATAAAAACTTCATGTTGAGCATGGCCACCACAAGTTCTGCCGTCTCGGTCCATTACTGTTCATCACCTGAAACATGGTCCCTCAACGGGGTGAGTCAACAGACTCAATGTGTACACAATACTAAATCATAATAGAATCAGGCATAACAAATATTACACATTCATATCATAGCATACAAATTATGATGCATTCCCAAACCCAAACCTAATAAGCCATCCGCTACACTCCCCCATACCAACTTGTACACCGTGGGGACTACTAAGTCGACCCTCCTTCCGCTACACTCCATATCGCAGTCTTAGGTCACCGCATTTGTGGTCTTAGGTCACCACATTCAGATATCACGGTCTTAGGTCACTGCATTCAGATTACTGTGGTCTTAGGTCACCACATTCAGATACCACGGTCTTAGGTCACCGTGTTCGTGGTCTTAGGTCACCACATTCACTTCCTCTTTCAGTAACCCATATGCCCCATTTTGTAATATGCATTAATATGCCAAAGTTCACATTCTTATTACTTATCACATGTTAAATATAACATATATCATATTCCTAGTAGGAGTCGGAAACGTACCTGAGTACTTTGTACCACATTATGGTACCTTAGCCATATTCACATTCTTAATATCACATATATTAATTAATCATAGCCATAAAACATATTATGAAATAGTGTGGGGTACACACCTGATTCGCTTAGCAAATTCCTTGAGATCTCGTAATCTGATCTACCGCCTAGATCCTTAATCCCTACATTTGATTAATCACTTACTAATTTAATAAAAAGCCATTCGGCCATAAATCCAAATCCTAGTAGGATTAGTATACTAAAACTTACCTTGTTGCAGATTTGATAATTAATCAAATCCCGAAAACTTGTATTCTTCCCCTTTGAAATCGGCTAATCACTAGATCCCTTGAATCGGTTAGTTTTCGGCTTAAAACACATAAAAATAGATCTAACTACTAAAATAGGCCTTGGCCGAATATTCATAGTCACTTACCTTAAGGATCTTAAATCCCGAAATTATCCGTTGGTTATAGCTTCGTCAAATCCCTAAAACCACATGTTAGATCAACTTCTAACCTTTAATCACAATCAATGGCCCTTGGCCAATGTCGAATATGACTTACCTTGATGGTCAAATCCCAAGATCTTTTCCTTTATAGTCGACTATGGTAAAAATCCCAAGAATCCTTCCAAATTCTAAAATAAGAATATTGATGGGATTAGTCCTAGATTTCGACAAATCTAAAAGAAAAGAATAGAAATCAAAACTTATTCTTACCCTTTCTTGAAGAAATCGACAAAGACCTATGCTTGAAGCCCTCAAAGATTCAGCTTTTGATGGATTGGAAAGAAAAGAAATTGGCTAATGGTGATATCTTGAATTTTCTGGCTTTGGCTAACAAAAGAAAGAAGAACAAATGCTGAGGAAATTCGCAGAGAGAAGGGTTGAGAGAAAGAATGATGAATGGCCCTCTTTTCCTTATATAGCCAAATTTACTAACTTAGAATCCCTTACTTAGCCATCACTCTTCTATTTTGATAGCTTTATCTCTTTAATTATCTCCTAAAATAAAAGATAATTCAAAGAACTATTCTTACTTAGCCAAATTATTAAACTCAAAGTCCCTTACTTGGCCATCACTTCTCCTTATTTTCCTAATTAAAGAATAATTCCTCATTTATCTCTTGAAAATAATCTAAAATAAATCCATTATTTATCCCTTATTTATCCACTATTTATCTCTTAAAAATAAAAGAATAAAGGCTCCTAAATTATAGCCTTGTGCCGTCCAATTACTTCTTCTCGAAAGCAAAATAAAATTTCTTTTATTTGCTTTCCTGTGACTTTCGAACTCATGCCCAATCCCCTTGCATGTGGCGCCATTTCCAGAGGCCCTAAGTGGCATCTCCAGGCCACTTTTCCAAGCCTGTTTGCGTGTCAAATTTCACATACTTTTTCTCTTAAGGCCACCTTGCCTTAATTTCCTCTTTTAAACTTTAAAGTCGACATTCCTAAGTCATTTCTAAGTTTCCAAAAATTTTCGTTTGCCTCTTTAAACTTGACATTTCCTTACATTTCCAAGTTTCCAGAAATGTTCACTTTCCACTTTTGAATCATTTCCAAATCATTTCCTTACATTTCCAAGTCATTTCCTTACATTTCCAAGTCATTTCCTTACATTTCCAAGACAAGACATTTCCTTCCATTTCCAAGTCATTTCCTTACATTTCCAAGACAAGACATTTCCTTCCATTTCCAAGTCATTTCCTTACATTTCCAAGACAAGACATTTCCTTACATTTCCAAGTCATTTCCTTACATTTCCAAGTTTCCAAAAATGTTCACCATACATTCATAACACATAAGACATGCCATTTTGTATAATTAAATCAAAAATGCATAGGCCCATTTCCAGGATGTTACAGCTTCTTGGTATGATTGTTATATGTTTAAGGTGTGGATTTGTAGTTTTGTACTTGAGTTGATTTGGTGTATGAATTGTTGTAACACCCCTTACCCATGTCCGACGCCGGGACAGGATACGAGACATTACCGTACTTAACCTTACTTGAACTTGCATTATTAGGCTATAAAATTTCTTTTCAACTTAAAACGTTTCTTTCTTAATTATAACATACACATTATGAGCCTATGAGGCCTTAAACATACAACCGGAAGAATTCGGAGTTCAACCGGAAACTTTTGCACTCTTTGAAAATTTTTGCCTAAATAGGGGGTCACACTCCCGTGTGACATGAGACATGCCCGTGTGGGCAGTCCGTGTGGTCATGCACGCCCATGTCCCTACCCCATTAGAAATAAATTTTCAATTCGAACCTACAGGGGTTTTCACACGGCCGGACACACGCCTGTGTCTTTGGCCCGTGTCCTTCACACGGCCTCAACATGTCCGTGTCCTCGCCCGTGTGTGAAAACTAGGGGTATTATGTTTATGATGTCAGCAACCTTTTAATGAGCACATGCCTAGGCACACGCTCGTGTGCTGGCCCGTGTGACAAATCAAATTCTCTTAACTAAATGCAGGGGACACACGACCTATCAACACACCCATGGGGTTGGTCGTGTGTCGCACACGGCCTAGACACATGCCCGTGTGTTTGCTCGTGTGGACAACTAGAGGCTATTTACTAAGCCTTTTTGCCACCCTGAAACATAAACTCACTCATTTCATCACAAGTAGCACATACATAACAATATTAAACTTTGAAGAATCCTTAAAATTATCATTCATTCCATCTATATTTTACTCAATAACTTACATGAGCATTCATTTCATTATACTCATCAACTTTATACCCCAAACTTGGCAATATTGGCCAATTCACTATGGCCATTTACAAAATGAGTGTAAAACATTAATAGCCAACCCTTTGGCCTTCAAACATGACATGACAAAAAATAATCAAATTCCTATACATGCCATACTCAAAATAAAGTGACTTTACTATACCAAAAGAATGGTTGATAGTGTGATCCGAGCTCCGACGTTTTATGATCCCCAAGCCAACTTAGCGAAACTACAAGGAAAAAGGGAAAAGAGAGGTGTAAGCATATAGCTTAGTAAGCTTGCATGAAATTCTAAAGTAACATAATTGCTCAAACTAATTCATGCATTTCATGATACAATGGCAACATATGTCTCAAATGCTTAAACAAACTTATTCATACTTACTCATACTTGATCTTACCCATCTCATATCACATTATGGGTTCATAACTTGTACCTATTCATGGTACTTGTATCACTTATCACTTAACTCAGCACATATACTAACATGAGCATAATTCAAATCTTCATCATTCTTAACGTGAATGAAACACAAGGTCATCCATAAATAGTTTTGGCTCTATACCATTTTACACACTTAGCTCTTTTGCCCGCGAACTAATCAAATTATCGTAAGATATTCAAACTCATCATGCATAAATTTTGACGCCAATGCCATATCCCAGATATGGTCTGACATGGGATCACCTCTTGATGCTGATGCTATATCCCAGATATGGTCTTACACGAAATCTCATAGCTCGATGTCGATGCCATGTCCCAGACATGGTCTTATACGAGATCTTCCTTTTAGTGCTGAGGCCATATCCCAGAGATGGTCTTACACGGGACTTTCTTTATTCAATGCTATAACATGAGTATCCTCATTATTCCTAATCTTTATTCGGAATTTCACCTAGCTTATTTTCACCATTTCCTCATCGAGGCTTCATCACTTGATTTCCATAGCAATACATACATTGTCATAATATTAAGTAATTTCAAATATCAAAACATTATGAAACTTTAACTTCATACAAACTTACCTCGATTCTCAAAATGTGTATTGATGCTCAATTTAGTCCTCGATTTTGTTCTTGCCTCGGTTTTGACCCGGGCTTCGTGTTTCTTGATATGTTAAGTACACAAAATGACTAAATCAACTCATAATTCATATTTTGGAAAAATTATGATTTTGCCCCTAAACTTTTACATAATTACACTTTTGTCCCTAGGCTCGTAAAATGATTTTTATTCAACTTTCTTGCATTTCAAGCTTAGCTGAATCATATTCTCAATTATGGCAACCTTCAATTTCCACTATTTCACTCATGTATGACCATTGTTACAACTTTTACAATTTGATCCTTTTATGCATTTTTCATGAAAATCACTTAGAAAAAGATGTTTATCCTACATCAAACTTTCATATTCTTCCATAAAACATCAAAATACATACATGTCATACATGGTTAAATTTTTGAACATAAACCCTAGCTAAAAATATAGCTAAAAATAGCTAACCCGAGCTACGAAGGTTTCAAAAATACGAAGAACATTAAAAATGGGGCTAGGATGCACTTACTATCAAGCTTGGAAGTTGAAGAAACCCTAGCTATGGTTCCTTGTGATTTTCGGCCAAGGGGGAAGAAGATGGACACTATTTTTAACTAGTTTTCCCTTTCTATTCTTTTATTAACCAAATGACTGAAATACCCTTAATGATCTTTTCTTGAGATTTTTCCTTCCCATGTCCATTTTTGTCCATCATCAATTATAATGGTCTAATTGCTAAATAAGGACCTCTAGTAATTTTTTATAATTCTATTTCACACTCAAATCTTCTAGAATCTCATATTTTCTAATCATTGCAATTTAGTCCTAATGGACAATTTATTCACTAATTAATAAAATTTCTTCATGAAATTTTCACACAATCATGCAAACACCTCGTAAGCCTTATGTAAATCATAAAACTCATATTTCTACTAAAGATTTTTGGTCTCGTACCACTATTCCGACTAAGCCCTAAATCGGGATGTTACAATTGTGGTGTCTATTGATGGCATATTGGTTAGACATAGGATGAATGATTTTTTGTATTTTTTTTTGGTGTCCTTGAATGTGTCTTAATCATGTGAAAGTATCTAGAAATGGTGATTCAAATTACTTGCATTAGGGGTTATTTAGGGAGCACACGGCCTAGGATATGGGCTGTCACACAGCCATGTGCTACACACGGCCACACCACATGGTCGTGTGTCTTTTAAATTTTAAGTGCAGGATGAACCACACGATCACAGAGAGTTACATGGCCTGGCGACACGGCCGTGTGACCTAACCTCGAATGTTCACATGGTCTGGCACACGGCCTGTGACACGGACGTGTTACCTTATTTTGAATATCCACATAGACGAACATATGGGCTGGGACACAGCTGTCCCACACTTCAATTTGTACACGGTTTACCACACAGTCATGTATTCGAGCCACACGGCCTTGTGACCCCTATTTCCACAAATTTTCAAATTTTCCAATTTTTTTTGTTTTGTTTCAAAATGGTCCCTAAAGATTCCCAATCTACTTTTAGGGCCCTGTAGGCTCGGTTTAAGGGTTGTAAGTTTACTTTTACTTTAAATAAAATGTGTATTTGAATGTTAGTATTTAATTTGAATAATTGTTTCTATTTGAAGTTCAATGTTTCCAATTGTATTGTAATACTCTATAACCCTAATTTGGCAACAGAGATGGGTTAGGGGTGTTACAAGTCAGCATTTTCATTAAAAAAGTGATTTGACCTCTTTTCAAAAGGTTAATGGCCAAATTGATAAAAGATGTAAACATTAAAGGCTAAATTTACAATTATACTTTTTTTATATTTAAAAATGTACACCAACAAATTTAACCAAAAAAAATCAACAGTATTACCAATTGAGCCTGAATTTTGAAATTTGAAAAGTAGAGGGCTTAAATTCTTGAAAATAAAAGTAAAAGGGCTAAATTTTAAATTTGTGAAGAGTATCAAAACTTAGGCCAAATTTTAATGGGAATAAAATTTCCACATGTTTCATAAAAAGAAAAATGTATAAACAAATATATACTTTTTGGTTACCTAAATTTTAAATAATAATAAGTTGAACGAATTGTATTACGAGAAGACAACTTTTATTAGTTGGTAATCAAAATTGCTCATAGTACGCAAAATCATATTGAGCAAATGATTAAAATAAATAGGAGACTATTATGTTGTCAATAAAGCCCAATCAGAGAGATAACTTATCTTGACTATTGGAGTGGATGACTATTAGAAATGAAGACCTAGTTGTAATTGTCTGGACTAACAATGCATTTGACAAGATCCAAGTTGAACTCATCCTAAGTCCGCTTATGGATTTATTCACTTGTGATGTTTATGATATGACTTACCTAGATACTAAGTAAGTGAAAGACTATGAGTGTATAACTCATTTATTTTGATGTATAGAAAAATTTGAGCTCTCATAGTAATTGGTCGAAAGTTGGTACGTTGGGTACATGACTTGTGTATGGTATGACATCACTTATAATAGTGAAATTCATAACTTGGATAAAGAGTAAATAATATTCTTTCATTGACATTGTATGCATTATGAAAAAGAAACGTGCCCACGAGTTATTTGTCTGGAATAAATTAACATCATTATTGTTTATAAGTAATGGTCATTTTCATTACAAAAGATGAATCAGTGACTATGAGATAAAGTAGATTGAATTAGGTGAATGAATTTAACCTAAATGGATCGATGATATCCTATGAGGGTAACACACATATGATAAAGTCGTTGGATAAAAGCTAAATACTTGTAGCTTTAGTAATGATATATAATAGAGAGATCAATTGAGGTACTTTAGTGGAATGACTTAAAAACTAAATAACTTTGTAATTAATAGACAAAGAGTTAGAACTTAATTACAAATTGTTTAATCTCTAATTATATATGTTCAATCAGTCCCTCCGCTAATTCAACACAACTCTGTACATATTGCATAATAAGAGTTATTTGAATGAATGGATGAAAATGAAGAATGAGAAATAAATTCCATGCATAACTATTTGCAGTAATTGCATTTTCTCAAAGACAAAAGATGACTTAAAAATTGATTTAATTTCTTTGAGGTATTATTTAATTGTATGAAATTAAATAATTGAGTCCAAAGAAAAAAAATTAAATTAATTAGTCATCGTGTTTATATTTTAATAGATAAATACATTAATTTATGCATATTCTATTATGGTGAAGATATCAAGATTTTAACAAAATTAAAATTTGGTTTTACAAATTATTTAATTGAATTAATTAAATTAATTATATTAAAAATAATTATTCATGGATAAAAAATTTAAGTAATTGCCTTATTTTTTTATGTGGGTCAAAACTAAATAACATATATAATTAAACACAATAGAAGACAAAACCTAAAATAGGCATGTGTGCCAAGACATACGAGGAATAAAACTCCTTGGTGCCATCGATTTCTTCATCTAAGAGTCCTAGGATGAGTCAATTTTCTATTAAATAATTATTT
This sequence comes from Gossypium bickii, assembly GCA_025503065.1. Taxonomy (NCBI): domain Eukaryota; kingdom Viridiplantae; phylum Streptophyta; class Magnoliopsida; order Malvales; family Malvaceae; genus Gossypium; species Gossypium bickii. Next base: position 22,560,414 of record CP106714.1, on the reverse strand, counting down.
TTATGGTCACCTAGTTAACATGTGATTCTTGTGACTTTTCCCCTATAAATATAAATCTAAAGGGTGCCAAAATATATATGAGATACCGGGAGGAAACTTTGTTGAAATTTAGTAAAAACTTATCGGAGGTGTTTTCCGTCAAACTCAAATAAATTATTGTTTCTAAATTTGTAAGATTATAAATGTAATCTCTTCAGAAATTGTAATTCGAATTTAGAGATTGAATTTCAATTTTGGATTCCTACTTTTGAGGAAGTTCACTCACTCCTCTGAAACGTCACTTTTTTTATCTTACGTTTAGTTCTTTGAGTTAAAAACACTCTTTAAACAATGAAGAGTTTAAGAATAACTAATAAGATTATTCAGTTGAAAGCTTCAAAGATTTACACTCCAATTAAATTGTTCAAGAAATACAACACCTTCCTAGACGCCAACCTGCAATTTCAATCTCTACCAAAGGTCGGAATCATAAGTACATTTATTATAGATATCATGAAAACAATCATATTTTATGAAAAAATTATTTTAAAATTTCGTTGTTCCAACTCAAAAATTCTCCATACCAATTTTTCCAACATCAAGTAGTGGCATATACATTATCTTCAACAACAATTGATTGCCCCTCAACAGTGGTGCAGGAAATGAAACCGGTCTCTCCATAAGAAGGTAGTTTTGGGCCCAGGATGATGATCCAAAGGAAAAGACCCAAAAACAAGCCCAAGTACAACAATTCAAGTAGAGTAGGGAAAAAACAAAATGGTCAAAATTCAAGCATGGGTACTAACATCCAAATATCCGAAGCTGATGAGGGATCTTTGCCCTGTAAAGAAAAAATACAGACAAGGGGAGCTTTGAAGCAAGTCAAAAAGGGAACATGTACCTCCATAGGATTGAGTTTTCGCCCTTTCGGTGAAAAGTCGTTTTACAAGAAGACCCCTTCGAACACTGTTTTGAATATTATTGATCTAAAGGGAAGAATGGCTGATTTGGGGAACTGTATAAGGGTCGGGAACCCAGGATTCGCAAGGACCGTTAGAGATTTTGTGATGCTTCATAATCCTTCAATCATGATCATTTATGAGATTAAGGTTCGCATGATTATGAATCAACTTTGTTTGATGCCTGGATTACTACCTATATTATTGGCCTTCAAGGTGGATTATACTATGCACCACAGAGCAGGAAATTTATGCCCTGGTGAAGTTATGTTCCTAAAATTCCACTTATCTAATTTCTGTCATATATGCTATCGCTTAAGTTATATGTAGGAGTTTAAATTTGGAAGAATTTGAAAATGAAAGCCTAATAACATCGATTGCCATGTCTAATGGGTGGTGATTTTAAAGAATTTTTATCGAGTCTTAACAAAAAGAGCCCCAATTTGTATTAAAGAGTTCCATGAATGTTTGAATTTCTGTGAATTTAGGGGCATACATTATGTTCCAAAACGTTAAGGTCACTCACCTTTCTCAGACCAAATCAGATCATAGGCCAATTCTTTTGGAATTAAGTAATAGAGCTACAAAAAAAAAAAAAAACAGCAACCATTTAGGGCTTTCTTACATAAATAATATAAAAAAATAATTAATTTAGAAAATGGTATGGAAAATAGGTCAATTACAAAAATAGGTATTTGTTACAGTGTTCCGCCGATGCTGCCTGACATATTGGCGATACCAGACTGAAATGTGATCAACTAAAATATTTAAGGACCTAATATGAAATTTCCCATTTAAATTGACTTCTGTAAAGGTGGACCAAACTTTAAATAAGCTTCGTAAACCATCCTTGTTTATTATTTTCTTTTTATTCCCCTTCAACACAAAAAATAGAGAGGTCTTTTACCAATTAGTCCAAAAAAAATTACTAAAGAATATTTTTGTAAAAAGGTCAAACCCAACTAGAAATAAATTTTATTTATTTTTTCAAAAATATTTTTTATAAAGCTTTTATAATTATCCTTATTATCAATTTGATTTACACATACGACATAAAATTATAATTATAAAAGCTTTAGAAAAATCTTTTTATGTATAAATTATAATTATTAGTTAAATTTATAGTTTTCATATATAATGTGAGCAAAAGAAAACTACTATGAATATTGTTAATTGTTATGTCAGACATATTTTGAATAAAAAATTATTTTTTGCAAAATAAATAAAATTTATTTCCACTTGGAATCAACTTTTTTACAAAAATATTTTTTTGGTAGAAAAAACTTTTTAGACTAATTGGTAAGAGACCTCTCAATTTTTTGTGTTCAAGGGGAATAAAAGAAAAAAGTAAACAAGGAGGGTTTATGAAGCAATTAACCCTGTTTAAGATTTTGTGCCGCCAAAGCTTTCTTTCAGTAGCCAAACTAAATGGGAAATTTACATATCAACTCCTTGAATATTTTAATTTATTACATTTCTGGTGCTGCCATTATATTAAGCGGCACCAACAAAATATTGTAGTAAATATTTATTTTCGTAATTAATCTATTTTTCATACTATTTTAGTAATTAATTATTTTTTATATTATTTATGTAAAAAAAAGCAACCATTTAGGTTTCAAAAGATTTGGTTAAATACCCTGACTTTGATCATATACTTAGAAATGTTTGGGATGGATATGAGGCTATGAATTTTTTTTCAACGATGGAACTGTACGACTTTTGGCTGTGTTCCATAAAAAGAAGAAATTCGATTACAAGACTTAAAGGTATTAAGAGAGAGCCCTTAAATCCAACTGAATGATTTCTTCATGTTTTATCCAAAAAAAAAGAATGATTTCTTCATGAAATTACAAGAAAACCTCATTAGGAATACCAAGATATTCTCAAACAAGAGGAAGATATAGAAGCCATGAAATCCCGAGTGAACTAGTTCATGGAAGGGGAAAGGAACACACCTTTTTTTCCATCTTACCATACTAAAATGAAGAAGTTTCAATAGGATCCAAGGGCTGAATAATGATAATGGAGAATGGAGAACATGTAAGGAAGGTGTCGAGAACATTGTTAATAATTTCTTCATTAATCTCTTCACATCCTCGAAGGAAGAAATCCTAATTACCCTTCAACATTCTACATTATCATGGGTGACTTTTTTAGAAAAAGAAAAGATAGGGATAGGCTTAAGATACGTTTCTCAAAAGCTGAAATTAGGAAGCAACCTTCACCTTAAATTCGTTCAAGACACTTAGACCCGATGGAAATGAAGGAAACAATCATGTTTAATGTTTTTGTGTTGGAAAATCTTGACATCGTGTATATATATATAATAAGGGTAATTACATGTTACTATTTATTATCATAATAGGTTAGCTCAAATGAAAAGTGATTTAGTTTGGTTAAGGTTTATTGGGCTTTAATTATTAAATAAAGTCTGTGTCAAATATGTGTAATACTCTAGTAACTAATTTCTAATTACTGATGGGCTGATTAGAAATTAGGGTTAATGTGCAAAAGTTTTATTTAGGGTTATGGTCCCCAAATTACACATAATATAACTTTTCTAATATCACATCCCTAGAAAAGAGAGAGTCACTTCTCTAGATTACTTATGTGCTAATTTGGAAGATCAAAACCGCAAAATCCGTAGATTTCAAGAAATCGATGAATTCAGGTATGCTTCAGCATTTAGTTTTATTCTTGATGATTTGACATGACAGATCTTAGTTTATGGTTTGTTAATTTTTTATATTAGATATTATTTTACGGTTCTAACAAGTAGCATCCGAGTCTTATCATGTTGAATCATTGAGAACGAATTGATTCTCTATTATTTTTGGATTGATTCTTTTTTGAAATTTTATGGATTTGATATTTTAATTTTCGATTATATATATTAATGTTTGAGATTCATATTAAAGTTTTTTTTTTTTTTTTTTAGGTTTTGATTATTATATTAGATTCATATTGAAGATTATTGGTTTGGTATGAAATGCTTTAGTGCAATCCAGAAGAATAATTTTGGCTAAATTGAAGTATATCTGTGGGAAACATTGTGCGATTGAAAACTATTAATTCTTAGGATGAAGTTAATATATACTTTGGATGTATTAACTGATTTGATGATTAAGAATTATTTTCCCGTTATACACTACTGGGGTATAGTTGAGTAGAATAATTTGATGTAAGGAAAATTATGAGTTTTTAATATTTGGTTTTGGACTCAGAAGCAGAATGTGATTAGCAATTTTGATTTTCTTTTCGGTACTACTTTTTTGGTTCATTAAGTATTATTTTGTTATTTATTGTTTCTTAAGTTTGCATAATGATATGTTTACGGTAGAATTTTGGAATATGCATGCTTTTGATTTTTTTTATTTTTTTTTTTGTGATTTTCAGTTTAGTAATTTTAATTTTTGGTAAAAGGATTTTGGTAGCGTTGAAATTTATTTTTATGATATGTATATTTAAAGAATTTGGTTTTAAGTTTGATTCTATAATATTAGGTTCTTTCGTTTTATTGTTCTAAATATTTGGTTAAATTATGATTATATGGATTATTGTATGAATTGTGGGATATGCCAACTATTATGATTTAGTTTTTAAGATTTATTGGCTTGAAACTATTTTTCAAGTATTCATGCAAATCTCTGCTTGATCGTATATACAATTTTGGATTTACATGGTATATGCAAGGTAAGTTTTTCTATTTAATTTTGAATACACGTATATACGTGAATTGCTTTGGTGTTTTGTCAATGCCAAAATTATGAATGCATGTACTTGTTAATTTTTTGGCTTTGAATTACTACATTATTTTTGTTTGGTTTTGACATATATGGTTTTGGGGATATTTGGTAGAATTTTAACGACTTCTGTGGTGATAAATGTGTGACAATTATAAAATACTTTATATGAGCAATATGTTAATCCAAAGATTAATTCATTATTTGACATAATTTATTATCAATGTTTGATTGCTACAACAAGAGTACTGCTTACTATTAATATTACTGTCCAAAGACTTCGTATTAATTGTGTTTAGTATCTTAAGATAGGATTACCCGTTATCTTAAATTTTATGTTTAGTTATGAATATTGATGTGAGCTTGTATTTATTTATTTATTGTTCTATATTCAGCTAGTTCATCTTCTGCTGCCACAATATCAGCTAATATAAATTCTATACTTATGCTTAATGGAACTAATTTCAATGAATGGAAAAGGCACTTACTTATAGCACTTGGTTGTATGGACATAGACCTTGCACTAAGGGAAGAACAACCCGCATCTCTTACTGCAGAAAGCATCCCTTATGTTAAAAGGGATTTTGAGAGGTGGGATAGTTCAAATCGCATGAATCTAATGATCATGAAATACATCATTCTAGAAGCTTTTAAGGGCACAAAATCTTAAAAGAATACTCAGGCCAAGTAATTCCTTGATGAAATTGAGAAACATTTTGCTAAAAACGATAAGATTGAGATGACATCACTTCTAACTTCATTTCTATGAAGTATAAGGGTTAAGGAAACATGAGGGAGTACATTATGGAGATGTTTCATGTTGCCTCAAGACTTAAGACACTTAAGATTGAACTTTCTGAGGAATTTTTTGTTCTTATGGGAGTTTGGTATTGCTTCCTGCACAATTTAACCAATTTAAAATTTATTACATCTGTCAATAGGAGAAATGGACTCCAAATGAGCTCATTTCTTATTGTGTGTAAAAGGAAAAAAGGTTGAAACATGATAGGTCTGGAAGTGCTCATTTGGCCAGTGCCTCTAAAGACAACAACTTACATTCTGAATAGAATACCCACTAAAACAGTTGCAAAAACAACTTATGAGCTTTGGACAGTCGAAGGCCTAGTATAAAACACTTTCACATTTAGGGATGTCTAGCTAAAGCAAGGCCCTATAGGCTACATGAAAAGAAATTGGACTCCAAAACAGTAAGAAACTACTTTATTGGTTATTCTGAGCGATCTAGGGGCTATGAGTTTTATGATCCCACAATTAGGAATATTTTTGAGACGGGAATTGCAACTCTTTTTTTTAAGGATGTTGAGTTTGGATGGGGAAATAAGGTTAGATAGACATTGCTTTTGAGAAGGAATTGGATTCTAACTCAATTCCTCCTATCACTATTGACGATGTTTATGTTCTCATACCTATCATTGATCAAGAAGTGAATTCAAAACCTTAATAAGACAGTGTTGAACAATTCCCTATTCAAGATGAGGTAATTGTTCCAGAAGAACAAACTCAACAATCTCAAGAACGAATGTCATTAAAAAGGTCCACTAGAGAAAGGGTTATAATTGCTTTAGTGGAATATTTTGACCTTAAACTGCATTAGATGAATGTTAAGTTAATGGTTTCTTAATGGTAGCATTGATCAAACATTTATATGGGGCAACTAGAAAACTTTGTGTTTGATAATGCAAAGTTAATGATTTGCAAATTAAAGAAATTCATCTATGGGCTTAAGTAGACTTCTAGTCAATAGTATTACAAATTTTACTAAATGATTATCTCATTCGGTTTAGAGATGAACTTGGTAGAAAATTGCATATACCAAAAGTTTAATGGGAGTAAGGTTTTGTATTTGGTTTTATATGTTAATGACATATTGCTTGCCAATAATAAGGTAAGTCTCGACCAATACCCCAAGAATGATTTTGAGATCAAGGAAATTAATAATATTCCCTACGTCTCAATGTATGTTTAGGTTTGTACACATTTGAATATTTTATACACTTTAGGATGTTAGGCATATATTTAAGCAACCTTGGTTTGGACCATTGGATAGTATCCAAGAGGGTTATGAGGTATCTTCAGAGAAAAAAAGATTACATGCTCACATACCAGAGGTCTGATAAGTTAGAGATCATCAAGTATACATACTTTGATTTTGATGGAATATTGATGCAAAGTTTTGTCACTAGGGTGTAAATTGTGACAATAATTGGTAGTCCTTTATTCCAATTATAACAGGTGCACATCAAAGTCAAAGCACATAGACTTTAAGTTCCTAGTTGTTAAAATAAAAGATCAGAGTGGTTTAGGTGCCTATAAAGCATATTGGGACAAACTCTATGATTGCGTGTAATAGCCCGTTTTCAGTGGTGTCAAAAATAGTTGTTTCAAGACCATAATTCTGATGAGTGAGTTAGCATTTTAATAATTATTTTAAGTCTATAGAGTTATTTTAAGATCATATTAAATTTTTGTTAAGATATTTTAAAGTTTAAATGGTTAATTAATTAAAAAGGACTAAATTGTAAAGGTTGCAAAAGTGAGATTCTATAAGTTAAATGGATTAAATGGCCTTAGAATCTAAACTAATGGATTTAGATGGTAATTATACCAAAATTAAAGTTAGTGGATGGTTATGGATATGTTTTATGGTAGTTTTAATGATTATTAAAGGTCAAATTAGTAAATAAAAGAAAAACTAAAACTAAAACAAAACATTATCTTTCTCATTCTTTCAATTGGAAACCTAAAAAAACCATTAGAAGGAGCTTCAAGCATTCGATCATGCTTGCATCTTGTGCATGGTAGGTTTTCAAGTCCTGTTTTTAGCTTTTTTTTTTTATGTTTTTGAGCTTGTTTTAGCTTAAACTACTTAGCCCGGGGATTAATTTGCAAAATTGTTAAAGGTTGAGGGATATGCCATGAATAAAATGGATGAGTTTGTGACGTTAATTGATAGATAATTAAAGTTAGTTGTTAAATGAACATGTTTTGTTAAATGATTTTTAGTGAATTTAAGGTTTAAGGATTTATTTGTTAAAAGTGTAAATTTCCATATACATTTTGTGAATTGAAGAAAAATGTGGGTTAATACAAGTCTAGGGGGAAAAGCAGTTAATATGTGTTTCAAGTAAAAATGGTGAATTTGCAAGCTAAGAGCTTAGGGACTACATTGTAAGAAAGTTTAAGTATTGGGGGTAAAGTTGTAAATTAATGATGAAAGGATTTAACTATATAAAACTACTTGTTGGAATGCCGAAATTATAATAATTGAGTTAAATTATTAGATCAAGAAAAGAATCAACCGGACTTGAATTGGGAAAAGGAAAAAGTCTCGGATTAACTTTCAACTTACACTACACCAAAACAGACTTTTAGCGGCGTTTTTAATGGAGTTTTAATAATACAAAAACACCGGAAATATTATACATTAGCGGCGTTTGAAAGAAAACGTCGTAAAAAGTTGAGCAATAGCGGCGTTTGTGGCCCAAACCCCGCTAAAAAGAAGCAATAGCGACGTTTTTTGCCCAAACGCCGCTATAGATCTGAGCATTCGCGCTATAGATCTGAGCATTCGCGACACTTTCGTAAAAGCGCTACTTTAGATCAGAGCATTAGCGGCGCTTCCGTAAAAATGCCGCTATAGATCTGAGCATTAACGGCGCTTTCGTAAAAGCGCCGCTATAGCTATAGATTTGAGCATTAGTGATGCTTCCTTAAAAATGCCGTTATAGATCTGAGCATTAGCGGCGCTTTCATAAAAATGCCACAAAATTTTGAGCAAAACAACGTCGTTTATTTTTTGAGCTTTAGTGGCGTTTTTAGGAAAACGCCGCAAAAGGTAAGCTTTAGTGGCGTTTTTATAAAAAACGCCATAAAAAAATATTTTATTTTAGTGTTTAGGGTTTAGAATTTAAGGTTTAATGTCTATGGTTTAGAGTTTTAGGGTTTATGATATAATGCTTATTATTTTGGGTTAAGGGTTTATGTTTTAGGGTTTAGGGTTTTATAGTTTGGGTTTGGGGTTAAGGTTTAGGGTTTAAAGTTTAAGGATACTATTTAAAAACTGAAAAACATGTGGAATTTACTGAGGTTCATGCCATTTTGTACTACACCCATATTATTTAATATAATAATATAAAATATATGTTTTGTACTACACTAATATTGGCCACATGAATTCTCAAAATTTTGGTCTCGGATTATGGTTTAAGGTTTGCGGTTTAGAGTTTAGGGTCCGGGTTTTATGGTCTAGGATTAATTAAGGTTTAAGGTTAATGATTTTAGGGTTTAAGGCTTGGTTTCATTTTTTTAAAATTAATTTCGTACACAATTATTAATTTTTGACAAATTAGGTATATTGTTTGAAACAAAGCAAACTTAGTTTAAAAGGAATTTAAGAAATACATTAATGGCGTTTTTGACAAAAAAATGCTGCAAAAAACGTGCCACTTTAGCCAAAACGGAGTCGTTTCAGTTGTGTTTGTTGTGGCATTAGCAGTGTTTTTATGAAAAATGCCACGAAATGTCATTTTTGTTTCATCTATTCCCGAAACCCTTTATTAGCTGGACGACGTCGTTTTGTCAAAATGAAAAAAAAAGTTTTAGTGGCGCTAGTGAATAAATGCCGCTAAAAGTCAGGCATTAGTGGCGCTAGTGTACAAACGCCGCAAAATGTATTTTGATTTTGAGCAAAACGGCGCTATTTTTGTATGCTCGGTTTTATCCCGCTCCAACCCCAAAATCCCTTATTGTTTTCCCCTAATTGTATACCCTAAATCCCTAACTCCCTAACCTTATTGTTTTCCCCTAAAAATTACCCTAAATCCCTAACTCTCAAAATCTTCGTCCGAGACCATCCGCTTCACACACACGACGATGTTCCTCTCGCAAACATCACCGTCGACCTTCCTATGTCTCATCGCCTTTGACACTCTGCTGCATCACCGTGTAAGTCTTCCTATGTATGTTCGATTATTGTGCAAAGAGCAGTCGGGTTTTTTAACTTTCGATGACGACTTTTGATGTTAAATGGTTAACATGCTGGTCCTTTGATGTTAACTTGATGTTAAATGATGACTTTTGTCATTGTATGGATGCTGTAAGGGCCCTCCTCCTCTTTGCCTGCTTAGTCAAAACCATTTTCCAGACAATTCTCTCGCCTCTTTTCAGCATTAAAAATGATAATCTCTTCTTTGATGGGAAACATCCTGGCTTGGGAGAGACTGATTATTAAGAGTTATATTCAACAAGTGAAGTATTAATTTTTTTTAGCATATGGTTCCTGACATCAAGGCATTTTGTTAATTAGGTAGTAAACTAGAAATTTATTGAGTGGAAATCTAAATCAAGCTCATTCATATTTAGCAGCATTTAAAAAACCCTAGTGGTGAGCAGTTTAATTTTGTGGCTTAGGAGCAAGGAGGGAGACTTATAGAGAAAATAAAATATCCTTCAATTTCAATCAGTTTAGATGCTGCTGATTTCTGATCTTCCATTTCATGCTTATCCATTGCTGTGAGTATTTTAAAGAAATGTTATTTTATCCAGGTTATCAACACTGCCTGGACATGTCTTATTGAGAAAGAGCTTGAAGGCTTCAGTATAAGGTAACGTTCATACCTTTCTTTTGTCGTGTGTTTATTATGTTATTGATATCATTTCGAATTTTGCTATGTGTTTATTATGTTATTGATATCCTTTTTAAAGTTAAATAATTTATTTTAATATAAAAATCAAATTACTATTTCTTTTTTATATTAATAATGTTTGATTTTAATAAATAATATGTTTACATGTTTTTAAAACTTATAAAAAATTTTACAAAGTAATGGAAGTATATTTTTTTCTTTCTTTAATACATACATGAATTTTATGACATTTTCTTTCATATGTTGAGAGAACAATGACAGTAAAATATACAAGTTTAACAATTTTTTTTCCTTTTATATATCCTTTGATAGAATGTTAATTTTAATATATTTATATATTTGTTTTGTATCATACGAGTTGTGTAATAGGGTCTATGAGCCATTCAACTTATGCAACAATTGTTTTCAATTTATGTTTGACAAGTAACCTTGTATATATTCATATGTATTTGTTACAGATTTGTATTGAGAAAGGTATCCGTACTTTGAAAGTGACTAGAATTGAAGAGGACTTAGATCGACTAATGAATTGACTATTTTTCTTTCAGCCAAAGAATGTGAGTATTAGTTTTTAGTAAATAGCATTTTGTAATTAATCAATATCATTTGCATTTCCTTTCTAATATTACTCTCTATCCCAAACATATATTTGATTACAAATATAAATGTTTTTGTATTAACGATTATCTTCGATTAATGAAACATGTCCATCTTGACATTGCCAAACCAAAAAGCAGTTAAGTGTGCTTTTTCTAAAAAAGCAGTAGTGAATTAATGTTGTTTGATATTATTTTTATTTTCTGTTTTTTATTTTTAATTTAAAGTATTAGTGAGTTAATGTTGTCTGTATTTCAGTTACTGCTTCCTACTCCTCCTGCAACTGTTGGTTCAACTGAAGCTGCCATTTAATCTTTGAATTAATATTTGGTAGTGATATTGATAAAGTTTTTATATTTGGTTCAACGAAATTAATATTTGGTGCTACTCTTATAATCTTACATCTGTTGTAGGTACTAACAACCACCTGAATTAATATTTGGTGCAAATAAATACACCACAGCCATTGACATCGGGTCTACTGGCTATGTTTTGGTTGAAATATTGCTTGGGCAGGTACATGTTTCGTTGCTATTTTTTTTTTTGCTTATTTATATTCATTTTCCCTTTAAATTACTTAACAAAGACTATTTTTCTGACTGTAGTCTCCGTTTCTTGGTGAGAGTGGAGTAGACCAGCTTCTTGAAATTATTAAGGTACGTTTTAGTTCAAAATTTTGATCAATAATAGTTATATCATGATGATTTTGGAAAAATTGTTGTCCAAATTGCTGTATAATTGCTGTCGATTTTTAATTCAGCTGTATAATGTTGTTACACCCGTATAATTTCTGTCCAAATTGGTGCTTAAATGCTGTCGATTTTTATACAAATAATGAAATATCCTTATGTGTACACTACTATTGAATTTAGGACTATCTTTATGTGTCTTGATGTCTAAAGCACCTTCGTGATATATCCTTTGATAGAATGTTTTAAGTTATGACAAATAACCTTGTATATATTTATATATTTGTTTTGTATCATACGAGTTGTGTAATAGGGTTTATGAGCCATTCAATTTATGTAACAATCTTTTGCAATTTATGTTTGACAAGTAACCATGTATATATTCTTATGTATTTGTTACAGATTTGTCTGATATTATACTATTTTCTATTTTTTATTTATAAAGTAACCAAGTAACAATTCGCTTTAAATTGCTTAATAGATACAACTTTTCTGACTCTAGCCTCTGTTTGCTGTTGAGAGTGGAGCAGACCGGGTTGTTGAAATTATTAAGGTATGTTTTAGTTAAAAATACAAAACAAGAGATACAAAACAAAAAATGTTAATCGAATAATTTAACATGAGAAGTAAACTATATGAAAATTTGCAAATGGTTGGTGAAATTGATAGTAAAGTTTGGTTTAGTTATGATGTGTAATTGGCTAAATGTCGGATTTGTGTGATGAACATAGTTGGTTGGTAATTCGGCTATGATGTGTATAAATGTATGTGAAACTTTGTTGGTATATTTGGTTCTATGAGATTCGAAAATGATGTTTTTATCATATGAGTGCACTAATGTTTGATTCATTTGTGGTTTGGTCATTTGGTTTTTGAAACACCCCAAACCCGGCCCACGAGCCTTGGCTAGATTTGGTATGTTCCTCAAGAAAACCGGTTCAAGTTCTTTTGCACTTCGAAAATCTTCAAATGATTTTTGGGAGAGAGTTCGAGTTGGGTTGGGCTTGAGTTGAAAACAAGTTTAATTTATTATTTAAAATCCTTTACTTTAGGTGACAAAACGTTTAGGCCTTGTTTTAAATTAAATTGACTTAATCCTTGATAAATAAAAATTCGAAATATAATAAATAAAACCGAAACAAAATAGTTCACTATGGCCTTATTACATCAAATATAACTTAAATTTAAAAGAAATATACTTAAAATAACAAGAGTCCAAAATAAAGAAAATCTCAACTTCGCATGGCCACCACTAAGCTCCTGCCGACCCAGGTCCATTCATGTCACACACAAACATGTTCCCACAACGGGGTGAGTCAACAGACTCAATGTGTACACAACACTAAGTCCAAATAGATTTAGACATCCCATACATAACATATTCACATAATAATTCAAGATAATGATGCAATCCCGAACCCAAACCTAGTTAGCCATCCGTTACACTTCCCGCACCAACCGCACACCGTGGGGACTACTAAGTCAACCCTCCATCCGCTACACACCATCGAAGGCGGTCACAGCGCGGACGCGTGCTCATCGCCTCTTATGAGTATTCGTGGTCTTAGGTCACCACACTCGTGATATCGTGGTCTTAGGTCACCACATTCGGATATCGTGGTCTTAGGTCACCACATTCAGATCTCGTGGTCTTAGGTCACCACATTCACTTCCCCTTTTCAATAAGCCGTATACCCCATATCATATTATGCATTAATATGCTAAATTTCCCATTCTTATCTTTATTCACATGTTACATATAACATATTTCATATTCCTAGTAGAAGTAGGAAACGTACCTGAGTACTTTGTACCATAACATGGTACCTTAGCCACATTTTTACACTTTCGTATTCTTAATATCACATACATATATTTATTAAACATGCCATAAAACTTATTGAGAAATAGTGTAGAGTACACACCTGATTCGCTTAACAATTTCACTGAAATCCCGAAATCTGATCTACCGCTTTAGATCCGTAATCCCTACATTTGATTAATCACTTACTAGTTTAATGAAGACCATTCGGCCATAAAACCAAATCCTAGTAGGATTAGTATACTTAAAACCTACCTTGTTGCCGATTGGGGCACCAACAAATCCCGAAATCTTTGCTTTACTCCTCCTTGTATTCGGCCAGGCATTAAATTGACAAGTGGGTTAGTTTTCGGCTTTTGAGAAGATAATAAATAGATCTACATATTGAAATAGGCCTTGGCCGAATTTACCTTTGGGCTTACCTTCCAAATCTTAAATCCCGAAATTGATCTCTTGTCTTGGGGAGTTGTCGAAATACTTATAGACCCATGTTAGATCCGATTTCATCCTTAAACACAATAAATGGCCTTTGGCCGAATATTCACATGTCTTACCTTGAAGCTTTAAATCCCCAAAAATCCTCCTTTTAGTCGACTACTCTGATAATCCCGAAAGATCCTTCCATATTTCGGCAACCACAATATTAATGGGGTTAGATTAACTTTCGGCTTAAAGAAGAGAAATACGATAACGATACAGATCCTTTTAGATTAACTTTCGGCTTAAAGAAGAGAAATACGATAACGATACAGATCCTTACCCTTACTACAGGAGTCGACACACCCTTGCTTGAAGTCCCACCAAGATTCAGCTTTTGGATGGATTGGAAAGAAAAGGAATAGGAAGAAAAGAAAGGTGAAGAAATTGGCTTGCTTTGCTAGAGTTTTTAGTTTTGGCAAAATAGCAGAGAAGAGAGGATTTTGCTAGGGAAAATTCGGCAGAGAGAGGAGAATTGCTTAAGGAATTTCGGCAAAGGAAGAGTGAATGAATGAATGGCCTCTTTTCCTCTAGTAGCCGAAATTACTAGCTAGAGTCCCTTACTTGGCCACCACTCTCCCTTATTTTGATAGCTTTATCTCTTTAATTTAAAAATTAAAGAATAATCCTTATTTATCTCTTGAAAATAATCTAAAATAAATCCATTATTTATCCCCTACTTAGCCAGAAATTTAAAGAGAATAAAACTCCTCTTTTAAAAGCCTTAATGCCGCCCACCTCTCTCTTTCATTGTAGCAAAATAAAATTTCTTTTATTTGCTTCCCATGAGGCTTGAACTTAGGCCCAATACCCGGTATGTGGCGCCATTTCCGAAAGCCCTAAGTGGCATCTCCGTGCCACTTTTCCAAGCTGTTTTTGTGTCAAATTTCACATACAATTTCTCTTAAGGCCATCTTGCCTCGCTTTCCTCTTTTAAACTTTAAAACTCGACATTTTCTAAGTCATTTCCTTACATTTCCAAGTTTCCAAAAATTTTCGTTTCCTCTTTTAAACTTGACATTTCCTTACATTTCCAAGTTTCCAAAATGTTCACTTTCCTCTTTTGAATCATTTCTAAATCATTTCCTTACATTTCGGTGTTTCCAAAATGTTCACTTTAAACTTAACATTTCCATATATTTCAGTGTTTCCAAAAATGTTCAAAATACATTCATAACACATAAGACATGTCAGTTCGTACAAGTAAACCGAAAATGCATAGGCCCTTTTCAGGATGTTACAATTCTACTCCCCTTAAAATAATTTCGTCCTCGAAATTTCCTAGCTAAAATAATTGAGGGTATTGCTGTCGCATTGCCTCTTCTGGTTCCCACGAAGCTTCCTCTGATCCATGGTTGCGCCATAACACTTTGACTAGAGGAACTGACTTCCTCCGTAACACTTTTACATCACGTTCCAATATCTGAATTGGCTCTTCCTCGTAGGATAAGTCTGGCCTTAGCTCCACTTCTTCAACTGGTACCACATGAGACGGATCCGATCGGTAATGACGTAGCATGGATACATGGAATACGTCGTGCATCTACTGCAACTCTGGTGGCAACTCTAACTGGTATGCCACTGGTCCACTTCGCTTCAACACTCGATAGGGCCCTATAAACCTTGGGCTTAACTTCCCTTTGTGACCAAACCTCATCACCTTCTTCCAAGGTGAGACTTTCAGAAACACTTGATCTCCCACTTCAAACTCTATTTCCTTTCGTTTAAGGTCTGCGTACGACTTCTGCCTATCAGAGGCTTCCTTTAATCGTACCCTGATTATCTCAACCTTCTCTTCAGTTTCTGCCACTAACTCTGGACCTAAAACTCGACGTTCTCCTAACTCAGTCCAACAAGTAGGAGTTCGACACTTCCGACCATACAATGCTTTATATGGTGCCATCCGAATGCTAGCCTGATAGCTGTTGTTGTAGGCGAACTCTGCTAAAGGCAAGTAATCTTCCCAACTTCCTCAGAAATCCATTACACAGCCTCTCAACATATCCTCCAACACTTGTATAACCCGTTCAGACTGCCCGTCTGATTGTGGATGAAAAGCCGTAGTGAAGTCCAACTTAGTGCCTAAAGCTTGATGAAGTACCCTCCAAAATCGCAACGTAAACCTCGGGTCTCTATCGGAGATGATCGATACCGGTACTCCATGTAACCTTACAATTTCCGCCACATATAATTTGGCCAACTTCTGAAGAGAGTAATCAACTCTTACCGGGATGAAGTGCGCGGACTTGGTCAAACGGTCCACTATTACCCATACCGAGTCCTTCTTAGTAGGCGTAAGGGGAAGCCCACTAACGAAGTCCATGGTAATTCTCTCCCGCTTCCACTGCGGAATCTCGATTGGTTTGTAGCAATCCCGATGGAACTTGGTGTTCACTTTAACTTGCGACACGCGTCGGACATTTTCCCACGAACTCAGTAACTTCCCATTTAAGATCAGGCCACCAAAATTGTTCCCTTCGATCTCTGTACAGCTTAATGCCTCCGGGACGCATAGCATAAGGGCTACTATGCGCCTCCCGAAGAATCTTCTGTCTTAACTCCTCGTCCCTCGGCATACAGACTTTTCCTTTGTAGCACAATACTCCTTCATCATTAACGCCATAATCCTCTAACTCTCCGTTCTGTACTTGCTGGAACTTAGCACTTAGGTCCTTATCAGCCAACTGCCCCCTTTTCACCTCATTCAGCCATGTGGGCTTGACTTGCAACTCTACCAACAGGCTTCCATCATCATACAGACTCAAGTGTGCGAACATAGCCCTTAGATCCGACACAACCTTCCGACTTAGGGCATCAGCCACTACATTCGCCTTGCCCGGGTGGTACTCTATCGAACAATCATAATCCTTCAATAACTCCACCCATCTTCGCTGCCTCCAGTTCAACTCCTTCTGAGTCAACAGATACTTAAGGCTCTTGTGGTCTGTGTAGATTATCGACCTTTCTCTATAAAGGTAGTGCCTCCAAACTTTAAGAGCGAAAACCACTGCTGCCAATTCCAAGTCATGAGTTGGGTAGTTAACCTCATGCGGCCTTAACTGCCGAGACGCATAAGTGACTACTTTTCCATATTGCATTAGAACACACCCTAATCCCGTGTGTAAAGCGTCACAGTACACCACAAAATCCTGCCCTACCTCCGGCTGAATTAACACTGGAGCTTCTGTCAACACCCTTTTAAGCTTTTCGAAGCTCTCCTACTGCTTTTTCGTCCATTAAAAGGGTACTTCCTTCCTTAGCAACTTTATCAAAGGCGCGGCTATTGACGAGAACCCTTCCACAAACCTTCTGTAATAGCCTGCCAAACCTAAGAAACTTCGGATCTCAGCCACTGACCTAGGTGGTTTCCAATCCAACACTGCTTCGATCTTCCTAGGATCCACCCTTATTCCCTCTGCGGATACCACATGTCCTAAGAATGCCACCTCCTTAAGCCAAAATTCACACTTGCTGAATTTGGCATAGAGCTTCTTCTCCCTCAATACTTGTAACAATATCCGTAGGCCCTCATCATGCTCCTCCTCCGACTTTGAATACACAAGGATGTCATCGATAAACACGACAACGAACCTATCCAAATAGGGTTGGAAAACTCGGTTCATCATATCCATGAACGCGGCTAGAGCGTTTGTCAACCCAAACGGCATTACTACAAACTCAAAATGGCCGTATCTTATCCTAAAAGCGGTCTTATGGATATCTGCCTCCTTCACCTTTAACTGATGATATCCTGACCTCAAGTCTATCTTTGAGAAAACCGCGGCCCCCTTCAGCTGATCGAACAAGTCATCGATCCTTGGCAAAGGATACTTGTTCTTAATGGTCAGCTTATTCAACTGACGGTAATCTATGCACATCCGCATAGTTCCATCATTCTTCTTTACAAACAGGACCGGTGCTCCCATGGAGACACACTGGGTCGAATGAACCCACGATCCAGCAATTCTTGGATTTGGGCCCTGAGCTCAACTAACTCCTTCGGCGCCATCCGGTATGGAGCAACTGACACAGGAGTTGTTCCTGGTATCAAGTCTATTCCAAATTCCACCTCCCTATCTGGAGGTATTCCTGGTAATTCCTCCGGAAACACATCTTCAAAGTCCTTTACCATTCTAACTCCACTAACTCCCCCTTCTTTTGCGTCTACAGCACTGACGAAGGCTAGAAATGCCTTGTACCCTTTCCTAACCATTTTCTTAGCCTTCAACGCCGAAACTACGTTAACAGGTAGTTCCTTCTTTCTACGATCATTACTACTACTTCATCCTCCGGGGTCCTTAGTTCCATTCGTTTAGCCGTACAATCCAACACGGCTCGGTGCTCTACTAGCCAGTCCATTCCAAGTATGAGTTCAAACTCCCCAAAGGGTAGTTCCATTAAGTCAGCCCGAAAGTTCATACCCTGAATCTCTAGGGGTACACTTCGAAAGATCTTATCCACCACTACAGTTTGGCCTAATGGGCTCACTACAGTCATCTCCCTATCAGAAAGTTCAGAGTCTAGACCTAGTGTTTCCACTACACTACATGCAATATATGAATGGGTCGAGCCCACATCAATAAGAGCAAAATAGAGCTTGCCATGAATAAGGAACGTACCGGTTATGACGTCCGGTACGTCTCCATCCTCCCTCCGGCAAACCGCATAAACCAAACCCGGTTACCTTGCCTCAGCATTGGTAGCACCTCTGCCCTGAGTTCCACGTCCTCTGCCAGTACCATTACATCTGTTATTCGAACCACGACCTCGTTGAGGCTACTGTCCGCCTCTACCAGCCTGACTAACATTCTGAGCTGCTGGTCGATTCTCGTCTGGTTTCGTAGGACAATCCTTGATCATATGGTCCTTGGACCCACACCTAAAACATCCTCCTGTCTTCTTCCAGCACTCTCCTAAGTGCTTCTTTCCACACAGGTCACAAGGACGATACTGCCTTCCTGTACCAACTTGCTGACCTCGCGGCCCATCAACTCTAGGCCTCTTTTGAACCTTCTTAGACGATCCAAAACCTCTCTTTGGCCTATTTCGATCCATAGTCTGCTTTGTAGAATCCTTAATTCCCTCGGCTACCTTGGCCTTTTCTACTAAAGCGTAAAAACTTCCGCTCCTGATGCGGTGCTATCAACAATCTCAGATCATCCCTTAGTCCATCCTCAAAACGGACACAGCGCTCATGCTCAGTTGCCACTACTCCTCGAGCATTCCGGCTCAACCTCAGAAATTCAGCTTCATATTCCGCAACGGACTTGTTCCCTTGAACCAGCCCCAAAAATGCTTTTCTTTGCTCATCAATATACCTGGTTCCCACATATTTCTTCTGATACGCTTCCTTAACATATTCCCAGGTCAGATCCTCAGCTGTGGCACCATCCCGAACAGTTAACCACCACTGGTATGCTTCATCGCATAGCAGTGCCACCATTCCTTTTAACTTTTCCTCAGGGGTCAGATCAAGCAAATCCATAATGCGCTCAGTTGCTTCTAACCAATACTCAGCTGTACTGGGTGCCACCCCAGATACTCCACGAAACACTTCAGCTCCATTAGCTCGGAGCCGCTCAGGTACAGACTTCCGAGTTCTTGAATTTCCTCCCCGCACGACCACGGCTCGAACTCGCGGCCACCGCGATACGGCATCATCCCCGTCTCGATCTTGCTGCTCAAAGCACCAGCGATTCTTTGGTGGTGGTGGTATCTCATTGTCAGACCCTTGACCCAATCTAACGGGTTCTGACACGGTCATCCTGCCTCTACCGCGTCCACGACGACCACATCCTCTAGAGCTCATTACTAACGTCGTGATCTGATTAAGAAGTTTTATGAATTAGTCCTTGTTTCACTTGATTACCCGCAAGGAGTTTTATGAAAAGAATTTTAGGAGTGGTTCTTTCATTATTCATACATGCACACGCTCTTTGCATCCATACATCCATCAATCAATTATGAACTTTTGTTCATTCAGAGAAATGTTGTAGTTTCCATTGTTGTTGTTTTTCCACTACCCAGGGGTATTTTCGTAATTTGTCCTACAGGGGTATTTTCGTAATTTTTCAAAAGAAAAGTTCCTTGGTGATTTTGTCAAAAAGTATTTTGGTAAATTTTAATTCTCAGGGGTATTTTGGAAAATTTTGAAATCCAGGGGTATTTCGAAAATTTTGAATCTCGGGGTATTTTGGTAATAAGCCAGGGTAAATTTGTAAAGTTTAATAAATCAAGGGTATTTCAAAATTTGTAAAACTTGGGGGTTCTTTTTGTGAATTTGCTTTCTATTTTGGTGATATTGCAAAAATTTTGGAAGTTAGGGTCATTTTGGTAATTTTGTAAGTTAGGGGCAATTTCGTAATTTTTCAAAATCAAGGTATTTTTGATAATTTGCAAATGAGGGTTTTTGAACATTTTATAAAGTAATGAAAATTTGATAAGAACTGTGAGTATTTTGGGAAATTTCATAAACCAAGGGCATTTTTGTAATTTTACCACTAAGGGTATTTTTGTAAATTTTGATAAATTAAGAAATTTTTTTTTCGAAAAGATTTTGTAAAAATAGTTCCAACAGATTAAAAAGGAAATTTTTTTTAAGAGTTTTAAAACTAGGGTTTTTATAAAAACACGGCTAGTTCCCTTTCGGGTTTTAGTTATTGTGTTTAGCCTATGACCGAGTCTTCTTGGTCGAGGTGAACCAAAGCTATGCACCAGGTAGGATTCGAGTGGAGAGGAGGTGAGTCACGCGGACTGCTTAAGTACCAAGCTCCCACCGAAACCGGTCCTAGACATGCGCATGAGGTTGCCACACCTCTTGAGTCTTCTTGGTTGGGTGAGCCAGAAGCTACGCACCAGGTAGGATTCCAGTGAAGAGGAGGTGAGTCACTAGGACTGCTTAAATACCAGGCTCTTCCGGATCCAATCCTAGACATGTGCACAGGGGTTACCACACCCTAACTCGACGACTTAGCCATAGGTTTGTTTAGGCATTTAAGTCTTATGTATTTGTGTTTGAGTAGACTAGACCTACGGTTCAAGTACCTATCATACTATTCTACGTTCCATTTCATTTCTACCCTTCTACAATTCATAAAGCACACAGATGGTCAGGGGTACTTACCTGGTGGACTGCGGGTCGGAGACTTAGGTGCCATGCCAGAAGCCTGCTTGTCTTTAAAAAAATAAAACTCATTTGGGCTCGATTTGAAAACGTTTTGGGCCTTAGCCCATAGGTTGAGAGTTTAAAACTGGCTCTGATACCAAACTGAAACACCCCAAACCCGGCCCACGAGCCTTGGCCAGATTTGGTATGTTCCTCAAGAAAACCGGTTCAAATTCTTTTGCACTTCAAAAATCTTCAAAAGATTTTTGAGAGAGAGTTCGAGTTGGGTTGGGCTTGAGTTGAAAACAAGTTTAATTTATTATTTAAAATCCTTTACTTTAGGTGACAAAATGTTTAGGCCTTGTTTTAAATTAAATTGACTTAATCCTTGATAAATAAAAATTCGAAATACAATAAATAAAACCGAAACAAAATAGTTCACTATGGCCTTATTACATCAAATATAACTTAAATTTAAAAGAAATATACTTAAAATAACAAGAGTCCAAAATAAAGAAAATCTGAACTTCGCATGGCCACCACTAAGCTCCCGCCGACCAGTCCATTCTTGTTCGTCACACAAACATGTTCCCACAACGGGTGAGTCAACAGACTCAATGTGTACACAACACTAAGTCCAAATAGATTTAGACATCCCATACATAACATATTCATATAATAATTCAAGATAATGATGCAATCCCGAACCCAAACCTAGTTAGCCATCCGCTACACTTCCCCGTACCAACCTGCACACCGTGGGGACTACTAAGTCAACCCTCCATCCGCTACACACCATCGAAGGCAGTCGCTGCAGTCGACGTGCTCATCGCCCTTATGAGTATTCGTGGTCTTAGGTCACCACACTCAGATATCGTGGTCTTAGGTCACCACATTCGAATATCGTGGTCTTAGGTTACCACATTCAGATCTTGTGGTCTTAGGTCACCACATTCACTTCCCTTTTTCAATAAGCCGTATGCCCCATATCATATTATGCATTAAGATGCCAAATTTCCCATTCTTATCTTTATTCACATGTTACATATAACATATTTCATATTCCTAGTAGAAGTAGGAAACGTACCTGAGTACTTTGTACCATAACATGGTACCTTAGCCATATTCTTACACTTTCGTATTCTTAATATCACATACATATATTTATTAAACATGCCATAAAACTTATTGAGAAATAGTGTGGAGTACACACCTGATTCGCTTAACAATTTCACTGAAATCCCGAAATCTGATCTACCGCTTTAGATCCTTAATCCCTACATTTGATTAATCACTTACTAGTTTAATGAAGACCATTCGGCCATAAAACCAAATCCTAGTAGGATTAGTATACTTAAAACCTACCTTGTTACCGATTGGGGCACCAACAAATCCCGAAATCTTTGCTTTACTCCTCCTTGTATTCGGCCAGGCATTAAATTGACAAGTGGGTTAGTTTTCGGCTTTTGAGAAGATAATAAATAGATCCACATATTGAAATAGGCCTTGGCCGAATTTACCTTTGGGCTTACCTTCCAAATCTTAAATCCCGAAATTGATCTCTTGTCTTGGGGAGTTGTCGAAATACCTATAGACCCATGTTAGATCCGATTTCATCCTTAAACACAATAAATGGCTTTTGGCCGAATATTCACATGTCTTACCTTGAAGCTTTAAATCCCGAAAAATCCTCCTTTTAGTCGACTACTCTGAAAATCCCGAAAGATCCTTCCATATTTCGGCAACCACAATATTAATGGGGTTAGATTAACTTTTGGCTTAAAGAAGAGAAATACGATAACGATATAGATCCTTACCCTTACTACAGGAGTCGACACACCCTTGCTTGAAGTCCCACCAAGATTCGGCTTTTGGATGGATTGGAAAGAAAAGGAATAGGAAGTAAAGAAAGGTGAAGAAATTGGCTTGCTTTGCTAGAGTTTTTGGTTTTGGAAAAATAGCAGAGAAGAGAGGATTTTGCTAGGGAAAATTCGGCAGAGAGAGGAGAATTGCTTAAGGAATTTCGGCAAAGGAAGAGTGAATAATTGAATGGCCTCTTTTCCTCTAGTAGCCAAAATTACTAGCTAGAGTCCCTTACTTGGCCACCACTCTCCCTTATTTTGATAGATTTATCTCTTTAATTTAAAAATTAAAGAATAATCCTTATTTATCTCTTGAAAATAATCTAAAATAAATCCATTATTTATCCCCTACTTAGCCAAAATTTAAAGAGAATAAAACTCCTCTTTTAAAAGCCTTAATGCCGTCCACCTCTCTGCTCATTGTAGCAAAATAAAATTTCTTTTATTTGTTTCCCATGTGGCTCGAACTTAGGCCCAATACCCTTGTATGTGGCGCCATTTCCAAAAGCCCTAAGTGGCATCTCCAGGCCACTTTTCCAAGCCTGTTTGTGTGTCAAATTTCACATTCAATTTCTCTTAAGGCCACCTTGCCTCAGTTTCCTCTTTTAAACTTTAAAACTCGACATCTTCTAAGTCATTTCCTTACATTTCCAAGTTTCCAAAAATTTTCGTTTCCCTCTTTAAACTTGACATTTCCTTACATTTCCAAGTTTCCAGAAATGTTCACTTTCCTCTTTTGAATCATTTCTAAATCATTTCCTTACATTTCCAGGTTTCCAAAAATGTTCACTTTAAACTTAACATTTCCATACATTTCCAAGTTTCCAAAAATGTTCAAAATACATTCATAACACATAAGACATGTCATTTCGTACAATTAAACCGAAAATGCATAGGCCCTTTTCAGGATGTTACAGTTTTGGTTTGTGATGACAGGTTTGTATATATGTTATGCTTAAATATTAGGTATTTATGTTTAGTTTAATATGACTTATTTCATGTATAAGCATGATGTTTTAGACATGATTAAATCAGTAGATTATATGTGAAATAGGCCATTTGAGTGAGCTTTGATGTCTATACGCATTTGGTTATGGTATTCATGAAGAATGCACTATACGGGATGCGAATTATAATATATTTACATATGTTTCCATGTGAGTTTGCATATTTGTGTTCTAATGAGGTGATAAGTAAATTATGGTTATTATTTGGCAACCCTCTGAATCGTTGTTGGCAGCCCTTGACATCGCCTTCAGTAGCCCTCTGAATCGCTGTTGGCAGCCCTCTGTTGCATCTCCATCGGCAACCATCTGTTGCTACTCCATTTTCTGCCATCCACTTATCTGTTATCTGCCATACTGTGAGTTATTTTTTTAAAAAAAGTCAGTGAATTAATGTTGTCTGGTTTTATTTTTTTTTATCATCCCTGGTTGTTGGAATGCATGGTTAATTGGAAGGTTGAAGATGTCCAAAGCAGGACATGTTTCCTATGATTACCGAATGTTAATGCTTGTTTAATTGGAGTGTAAATGTTGTCCAAAAGAGGGTTGGTTACTTATGTTTTGTCATATTTAATTTCTTTTGCAAATATGTTAAATTAACTGTCCTAATGTGCAGTCATTTATGTTGTTTCATTAGTCAATTATGAGGTTTTATTTAATTAATTGAACTGTTCAAATGTTATGTGCTGTTGTTTATTAACTTAACTGCAAATATGCTGATTTTCCTTTTGGGGCTTCGATTTTGTATAGTTTTGATTGCTGATTTTGTCTTTCAATTTGCCATGTTTGCCATGATCTGTTTTTATTAATTTTTAGTACCATGTACTTTTTTAAGAAGTAGTATGTTAATACATTTTTCAAACTTAAAATTTAAGTTTAAGGATTAAAGCAGTCAACTGAACTTAAGAATTAAATTTGGATTATCAGAAGATATATAAGACATATATGAATTATATGAGCAATAGAACTTGAACTTGTGACTCGAGAAATATTTTGGGAATATAAAGTAAACAAGAAGATGTCAACGGAGCAATGATAATATGAGAAGATAAAGAGAATGAGAGTGATATTTAATTTTTTTAATCCTTGAAAATATTTG
This sequence comes from Gossypium bickii, assembly GCA_025503065.1. Taxonomy (NCBI): domain Eukaryota; kingdom Viridiplantae; phylum Streptophyta; class Magnoliopsida; order Malvales; family Malvaceae; genus Gossypium; species Gossypium bickii. Next base: position 22,535,409 of record CP106714.1, on the reverse strand, counting down.
TGTACTTTTATTTTATTTTTAAATTACATAATTAAATTAAATTGCATATAAACTTTTTTAAATAATATATTTTATTATTTTTAATCACAGAAAATATTTTGTCTTATTTTATTTTATTTTTAAATTACGTAATTAAATTAAATTGTATTTACACTTTTATTTTAAACTATTTATTTTATTTTATTTTAATCACGAAAAATATTTTGTCTGATTTTATTTTATTTTTAAATTATCTAATTTTATTCCCCATTTTGTTTCAAATAACAATATCAATTAATTCATTTTCAAAATCCCATTTTATGCTAATTTAATCAAGAAAAATATTTTGTTTTGTTTTCTTTTATTTTTAATTTACGTAATTAAATAAATTGTATTTAAAGTTTTATTTTAAATATATTATTTTATTTTAGTTAGGAAAAAATATTTTCAATATTTTATTTTATTTTAACATTACAAAATTAAATTAAATTGTATTTTAACATTGCTTTAACAATCTATCTCCTTTTCTTCCCCTCAATTTCCTTTTAGTTTAAATTTAATCACAAAATATTTTATTTTATTTTTAAATTACCTAATTAAATAAAATTATTTTTAAAGTTTCAATTTAAATATTTTATTTTATTTGAATCAAGAAAAATATTTTCAACATTTTTATTTTATTTTAACATTAGTTAATTAAATTAAACTGTATTTAAAGTCTTACATAATTTGAAGTTCAAATTCATAACTTACATAATTTACATAACTTTCATAATACATAACTTACATAATTTAAAGTTTAGATTTCATAACTTATATAATTTACATCACTTACATAATACATAACTTACATAATTTAAAGATCAAATTTCATGACTTACGTAATTGACATAACTTACATAAATATATATCATATCATTTCTTACATAACTTATAAATAAACAACTTACCCGTGTAATTTATTGTCAACTTTAGACTTCAACAACTACGAAATGGATAGGACTTGGATGAATTTGTCAAGGGTAAGCAACGGCTATCGAAATGGAGTAGAAACTTTTCTAAATCTTGCATTTCAAAATGCAAGCCAAGAGAATATGATTCTTTGCTCGTGTAAGAAGTGTGGCAATATCAATTGGCATTATCGAAAAGTTGTCTACGAACATCTAATTGTTGATGGCTTTATTCGGGGGTATAAAAAATGGATTTTCCATGGAGAGTGTACATCTAGTGAAGCCTCTTCATCGATGAATCTGGGTTATCCCCATAGTGCTTACAATCAGAATGTTAGAGAGGATGACATGGAAGGCATGTTGCGTGATGCATTTAATATGCGTAGTGATGGTTTGCAATCATTTCCACCTGACTTGGGTGCAACCGATGATTATAATTTTGGTGGAAATACTTTCACCGGAACGGGAAGAAGTGTACCTGATGAACAGTCAAATGAAGAAGCGACGAAGTTCTACACGTTGCTTGGTGAAATGAATGAATAACTGTATGAGGGATCAAAATTTTCAAAACTATCTTTCTGTATTCGTCTTTTTTACTTAAAATGTTTAGAAGGGTGGACCGGAAACTCTTTGACAATGCTATTAGAGTTTTTGAGAGAAATGTTCCCGTTTGCGAAAATCCTTCAATCTTCCAAAGACATGAAGAAACTGATAAAAGATTTGGGCCTTGGGTACAAAAAAATTCATAGTAGCCCAAATGATTGCATGTTGTATTGGGGCGACCGGAAAAACCAACAGTGCTGTCATGTATGCGGTCAATCCTGTTTGATGAATAGAAATACAAAAGATGGTAATGAGGATGAAAACGATGCACAGTCAAGGAAGAAGCCAGCTAAGATTTTGCGGTATTTTCCAATAATACCAAGGCTTCAAAGGCTTTTCATGTCGTCGAAGACAGCCGAGCCAATGACGTGGCACCATGATGGACGAACCGATAATGGATTGTTAAGGCATCCTACATATTCTTTAGCTTGGAAATCATTTGGCTCCAAATTTCCAAGCTTTGCAAGCGATCCTCGGAGTGTGAGGCTTCGGCTTTTAATCCTTACAAAATCATGAGCATTGCGTATAGTACTTGGCCTGTGGTGCTTGTTCCTTACAATTTGCCTCCGTGGGTTTGCATGAAACAATCATCCTTTATCTTATCTATGATTATCCCTGGAGAGAAAGGTCCCGGGAATGATATTGACATATATTTGTAGCAACTTATTGAAGAGTTAAAATAATTATGGGCTGGTGTTGAGACATATGATGTACTGAGAAAGGAGAACTTTAATTTACGTGCAACTTTGATGTAGACTATTAATGACTTCCCGGCTTATGCCAATTTATCTGGTTGGAATACCAAAGGACGTTATGCTTGTCCTTATTGTGCTGCGCAAACATGTTCGCAATGATTATATAATGGGAAGAAGTTCTCTTACATGGGGCATCGTCGGTGGTTACCGAAAAATCATAGATTTAGATTTTAGAGTACTCAGTTTGACGATACTGAAGAGTTCAAAGAAGCTCCTTCGCAAACCGATGGATTTGAAATCTTGTTCATGTTGAAAGATATGAATTTCATTTATGGGAAGATGAATCAACCGCGCAACACGCAAAGAAATAGAAGATCAAGGGATGAATTTGATGATGAATCTGATGAAGAGGATGATCCTAATGAGGCAGACTTGTGGAAAAAAAGAAGTAGTTTTTTTGAGTTGCCTTATTGGGAACATCACATTTTACGACATAATCTTGATGTCATGCACATAGAGAAAAATGTCTATAGAACATCATTGGGACTATTTTGAATGTCGATGGAAAATCAAAAGAAAATATTCAAATTCGACTAGATTTAGTCCACATGGGAATTCGGCGTGAGCTTCATCCCTAAGCACTTCCGAATAGGAAATATCAGTTATCGCTTTTTATTTTTTCAATGTCGAAGATGGAGAAAGAAGTGTTCTGCATGGTGTTGAAGGTTATAAAGGTTCTGGATGCGTATGCATCAAATATATCTCGATGTGTAAGTCTTAAAGATCGAAGACTATATGCCTTAAAATCACATGACTATCACATCTTAATGCAAGACTTACTTCCAGTTGCTATGCGGTGTTGTATGTCGAAAAAGGTGACGTCTTGTGTAATTGAACTATCCAATATAATAACAGGCATTTGTGGCAAAGTTTTGGATGTTCAAGAACTTGAGACACTACAAGATCGAGCCGCATTGACTTTATGCAATCTGGAGAAGATCTTCCCGCCTTCCTTCTTCACTATTATGGTGCACTTGATAATTCATCTCCCTCGTGAAGCAATACTTGGTGGACCCGTTTTCTATAGAAGGATGTATCCCATAGAAAGGTGTTAATTTATTTATAAATTATTCCTTCATTCACCTCAATGCCTTTAGTTGCAACTTTTAATAATGTTGTATATTGTGTTTAGGTTCCTATCCAAATTCAAGTCTTACTGCCGCAATAAGCGTTATCCGGAAGGATCAATTGCTGAAGGCTACTTGGCAGAGGAATGTATGACTTTCTGTTCAAAGTATTTGGAAGATGTTGAAACAAGAATGAACATACCAAGTAGAAGTGTTGGGCTCACAGATCATAACTTGGCCGAAACTTATTTATTTTAAAGTTTCGAAGAACCAATCGGCAAAGTTGAAATTACAGAATTAGATGATAGATCGTGGGTCCAAGAACATCGATATGTTCTTTTTCATCACGATTCAATGGAACCATTACACAAGTAAGTTCTAGAATTTGATAAATATTCATCAATTATAATTTGTTTGTCTTCTAACAAAATAAACTTTTTTTAACATAGTGAGTACAAACAAATATTGAGAGCTCGTTCACGGTCCCGAAGATTACAACAACGAGAAATTAATAAGTTGTTCACAGAATCATTGCATGAATGGTTAAGCCAAATGGTATGCAATTGAAGCTTTTATTGACAAGTAATAATGTTTTCTCATAACATTTATAATTACTTAATTTACTTTCGATTCAATAGGTTTGGAGTCGGAATAAAGTAAATGACGAAGTTAAATAGCTTTCCCAAGGTCCAAATAGAATAGTGAAAAGATATAGTGCCTTCCTCATCAATGGATTCAGATTTCATACAAAATATCGTGAGAGATTGAGGAGAACTCAAAATTGTGGAATTATTGTTAATTCTTCAATTACAAGTTATGCTAGTGCTAGGGACAGTAATCCAGTTGAGGGAAATGTGGAGTATTATGGACTTCTTACTGACATAATTGAGTTGGATTATTATGGTAAATGGAAAGTTGTCTTATTTCGAGGTGATTGGGCTGATGATAATACGGCTCGCGGAATTAAACAAAATCAATTTGGTTTTACAATGGTGAACTTCTCTCGATTGATTCACACTGGACAACAATTGATAGATGAGCGGGATGTATTTTCTTCTCAAGTGAAGCAAGTTTTTTACTCGAAAGCTCCAACTGATGAGAGTTGGTACGTTGTACTCCGAAACACCCCTAGAGACACATTTGACATGGGCAATGGAAATAGAGATGACATTGTTGAAAGATCAGAAACTTTGGCTTTTCCAGAACAAAACTTAAATAAAAATATCCCTAGTACTAGTACATAATTTCAATGGGTTCGCCAGGACGTGGACGAAGATATTTATGAATTATGATGTAGTAAGATTTTACGATTTTTTAAATATATGTAATATTATAATTTTAATATTGGTCATGTTATATAATTTAACTATTTTATATGTACTATTATTGTTGTTATTTATTACTAAAATTTCAACTATTTTATGTGTATTGCAGGAAAAATGCGTAGAAGAAAATTACGAAATTTAAGTATTGTCCGTAATACTCCAAATTCGTAAGAAGGAAATAGTGAACAAACAAACGACTATTGGATCTTCGAATGTGCGAGAGAGCAGATTGACGAGCTGCGAATTTTTAAAGTAATGTTAAATTTATTTTACATACGTATAGACTTTTATTATTGCTCCTATTTCTCAATTTCAATATAATAATATATTATTTTCCAGCTGAAAGTGGTGGGACGTGCAGAGGTCGAGGACGCACGCTACTTAAAGATTTATCGACTTAAATCACATCGAGCGTGTCAAAGAAAGTAGAAACAATCATGGTCACTGTTGGACGTAAGCTCGATCATTAGCGAGGCTATTTGGGCATTATAGCACGAAATGCCAATATGTTGCCCATCAACTACGAATCATGGCATCACAAGCCTGATAGCAACAAGAATCAAGCTCTCGATAATATTAAGGTAATAAAACGTGAATGTAATTTATAATACTTTGGTTTAAGTTTCATTTATATTTACTTTCTAAACTTGTGTTTTTTTAGGAGAGATTTGCATTATAGGTCTCGGATGCCTATATCAAGAAGGCATTGGGTAAAAAATGGAGAGATCATAAAAGCACTTTGAAAAAAGATTATTTTAAGAAAGACATAAGCCTCGAAGAAAAATTGCGAAATATCCCGCCGGGAATGTTGAGGTACCAATGGGAATATGCAGTTAGATTCTAGAATTCAAAGAAAGGAGAGGTATTACGTAATTCCAAACTCTTATAAATTTCTCGTTTGTAGTATTTACTATATACGTAATAATAATTTCATTATGTAGGGTCATGAGCGAGTTGGAACAAGCAGTAGGCAAAAACAAAAATTCACGCACACGACAAGGTCGAGAAGTTTTGCTTGTGTAGCTGAGGCCCAAGTATTATGAATTTATTAAATCTGTCAAATATTAATGACTTTCTACTGTTAAATAATATTTTTACTACTATATTGTAGGAAGCATCGTCTGGTCAAAAAGTTGGATGCTTCAGCTTTTTGACATTACGCATAGGAAGAAAGATGGATCTCCGATGACATCCGAAGCTGCAGAAATTATGGTATATTTACTTAATAAAATTTGATTTATTATAAATATTTATAATGTTTAATTATAATGGTTTAATTCGTCTTTAGTAGTTTTAAATAATGTTAAGTTATGTTGCGTTCCTTTTTTATTATATATTTTGTTTTTAACTCTTTAATTGATTTATTAGGAGAAACTAAAAGATAAGAAGGCGGAGTATGAAGCGATTGCTTTGACTGATAGTATTGTTAATTGTGAGGACATTCATAACAGAATTATTAATGAAGTTTTGGGTCCTAAAAGGTATGGTCGGGTTCGATTTCAAGGATCTGGTGTTAACTCGACCCAATATTTTGAATCCAGCTCGTAGCAATACATGCCTTCCGGGAGTCAAGCTCAAGCTGAAGTTCAGAGGTTAAGAGACCAGATATCTCAGATGCAAGCGAGCATAGTTGAGCAAACTTCTCAACTTAAAGTGGAGGCAGCAGCGAGGGAGGCAGAGCAGAACAGAAAGTATGGTGAACTCCAGCTACAGCTTCAAACTATGATGAAGATGTTCCAGCAGTCACAAATGCCGCCATCTTAGACATTTGTTTTCTTGTAACTTTAACATTATTGTAAGAAAATTTTGAATTATACTTCATTTATAATTTATATCATATATATCTTTCGTATAATTTTATATCATTTAGATTTGCTGTTTTTGGTTAGATTTCATGCTATATTTGCTGTTTTTGTTGGATTTTATGCAGGAAGGGTTGGAAATTGGTGAAAAATGTATATTGCAAATCTGCGCAAATTAGCGGCGTTTGTAAAAAAAGCGCCGCTAAAAGTCTTGGTCTTTAGCGGCGTTTTATATAGAAGCGCCGCTAAAGACCAGGAGTTTTAGCGGCGTTTTTATATAGAAGCTCCGCTGAAGATCAGGACTTTTAGCGGCGTTGTCTATAGCGGCGTCTTTTGTGGCACTTGTGAAAGCGCCACTAATAGTTTTAGCGGCGCCGCTAAAAGCCAAAAAAAAACGCTGCAAAAAGTCTGTTTTCCTATAGTGTTAGCTTTAACATCTATGTAACACCCCTTACCCGTATTTGACACTTGAACCGGGTACGAGGCATTATCGTACTTAACTGGCTCAATCATACAACCTTGATCCATGAAATTTCGTTTCAAAATAAAACTTTTCATTCAAGACCATAATATCCTTATTATGGGTCTACGAGACCCTAAACATACATACGGAATGGTTCGGGATTAAATCGGAAACTTTTAAACACTTAGAAATTTTTTTGCTTAAAATAGGGCTGCACGCCAGTGTGGGCAGGCCGTATGGTCACACACGCCCATGTTCCTAGCCCGTATGAATTTTATTTTCTAATTTGAACCTACAGGGGTTTTCACACTACCAGACACACGCCCGTGTCCATGGCCCATGTCCCTCACATGACCTTGACAAGCCCGTATCCTCGCCTGTGTGTGAAAACATTGGCATTTTATTTATGACGTCATCATTTAAATAAGGTTACACGGCCAAGACACACGCCCGTGTCCTTAGACCGTGTGTCGAATTAAATTCCCATTTTAAGGTGCAGACTTCACACAGCCTCGGCACATGCCCGTGTCTTAGGTCGTGTCTCCCACACGGTCGTGTCTCTGCCCGTGTTTTTACTACTGAGCATACTGACTTGTCAACCTAGCATGTATGGGGACACACGGCCTCTCAACACGTCCATGGGGCTGACCGTGTGTCACACACGGCCTAGACACACTCCTGTGTGTCTACCCGTATGGACAATTGTATGGCTCTCTACCAAGCCATTTGCCACCCTACAAGTAACCACACTTATACCAAATCAATTCAATCTATATCATGACCATAAGGCACTTCCAAGAACCCAAAATCAAGACATTCACACAAGCATACAGTTCATGAATTTCTTCTTCAATTTTAAATATGAACTTGTCAAGTATTGGCCAGCTTCCAATGACCATTTACAAAATGAATTGAACATCCTTAATAGTCAACACCTTGGTTAACAAATATGACATAACAAAATAACCAAATCTTATACATGTCATACTCAAAATAAATCCAACTTTGCTATACCAAATAGAAGTTGATAGTGTGATTTCCGAACTCCAACATTCCACGAATTCTCGAGCTAGCTTGGCAATACTACAAGGACAAGGGAAAAGCTTAGTAAGTTTGCATGAAATAAATAACAACATAAGGCTCATAATGTCATCAATCCATGGCATTGAATAAAACACAACGTTTAGGGCACATTGCCATAACTTACTCATGCTTACTCTTACCAATTACATATCGTAAACTTTTCTCGTGAATTACTCAGATGTACTTGTGTCACACAGCTTTAGCACTAATCTCATCTCTATTACAAGCTTAACTATTACCCCATTGAATCACATGGGATACTCGAAGGTACATAATCATCATCATTTACTTAAATATGACACCAATGCCATATCCTAGATATGGTTTTACATGGGGTCACCTTTAGATGCCGATGCCATATCCCCGATAGGGTCTTATACGAGATCTCATATCAATTGTCGATGCCATATCCCGGATGGTCTTATACGATTCTCATATTCGATGCCAATGCCATATCCCAGATATGGTCTTATTCGGGATCTCAATTTGGTGCCAAGTCCATATCCCAGATATGGTCTTATACGGGACCTTACCCTTCTCAAGTCTTGATGATATTATTCTCTCATTTATTAAAGTCCAACCGGGACTTCCACATCACAATTCTCGTCATTTTCTCATTCAACATCATTACTCAAATTTATAGAAATCTTATACAACATCACTAATATCAATCATTTAGAAACTTAATAACATGATGTTGAATTTATTGCACACAAACTTACCTCGATTTCAAAATAGGCCAAATTGATGATTTAGTCCGATACCTTGCCCTTTCCTCGGTCAAGGTTAATTCTTCGTTCTTCTTTATCTATAATGAAAAATTAGCTCATTTAATTATCACATTAATCAACACATTTCAATAATCATACTTTAGAAAAATTACCATTTTACCCTCACAATTTCACAAAATGACTATTTTACCCCTAGGCTCGTAAATCGATTCTAGTCGAATTTCTTCCTTTTACAAGCCTAGATGAACATTTATTACTCTTATGGAAACCCTCAGTACTCATTATTTCACACATTTACCACATATTTACAAACCTTACAAAAAGGTCATTTTAGGTGTTTTCATGGTAACACCTTTTACAAAAGTTGTTTATCTAACAACTAAGACTCATTTTCTTCCATAAAAATGCAGTAAACAACATAAATTATCTCATGGAAAAACTCTAAAATTTCAACTATTTTGCAAAATAGTCCCCTCTTTAGCTAGCTTAAGTTTTAGGGGTTCCAAAAGAACAAATGTCATCAAGAAAAACCATTAAAATCACTTACTTGTAAGGATAAGCGCTTGCTGAAATTTTTGAGGTTTCAAACCCCTATTTGCTGCTAATTTTCGGTGGAAGAGGATGAGTAATAGAAGGATATCATCTTTTATTTATTTTAATATAAAACATCAATTTAATCCACTTAATTTCAACAACTTTGACCAATTTGACATTGTTTGTCTCCTATGGCCGGCCATCCTATACCAAAGGGTCTAATTGCACATTAAAGGCACCCAATTAAAATCCTATGGCTATTAGGCATCTTTAGCTTATAAAATAGAACTTTTGCACTTTATGCGATTTAGTCCTTTTTCGCGATTAAGCATGAAATCACTAAAATTAAAGCACCAAAATTTTCATGCACCTATATAATCATGCTATAACTCATAAAATAACATTAAAATAAATTTTATCCGACCTCAGATTAGTGGTCCCGAGACCACTGTTCCGACTAGCCCATAAATCGGGTTTTTACAAGCTATGGTGATAGAGGTAAGTTCGTATAGAGATTAAAATTGTCATTTGATGTTTTGAATGAGTTATTATGAATAATTGTGTGATTTTAATCTTGAATTATAGTTAGTTGGTAATTGATATTGTGGATGAAGTTGTAACATTAATATACATAAAGTTGGTATTTGAGAAATGTATATTTCATGAAACATCTGTGGAATGGTACGATATAATGAAATTAAAGGATTCAGATATATATATAAAGGTCTTGTTTGAACCCTAAGAATTCTTAAGATGCAAACGACATGTCATTATGGATTATATGATTTCGGGTGCTGATCTTGAATGTCTTACTGATGGCTGAGGTCCTACATTTGTTGTGGATTCTCCACAACTCGTGTGAGCAACATTGTGTAGCTAACATTTCGACCCACAACTCGTGTGAGCAAGCCCATTTCATAGCTTGTGTGAGCATTATTGGAAAGGAAAGGTTACAGTTATATGAAAAGGCACACTATGTGTGAGTGTTCTCGATTATCTAATGTAATTCTAGATGGTTCAACGGGTAAGTAAAAGTTAATGAAAAGGCATGTATATAAATGGATTGTTGCTCATGATCTTATGGAAAGGTAAATTTGGTAATTGCAAATGGATGAATAAAGTACTAATCAATTATGTAGTAAGATGAATGAAAGTAATTCAATTCATGATATATGCCACATCTCTTTGATGTTATATGTTTAAGTTTTCTACTAATGATGTGGACTGTAATGAATAGGGAAGTCAAGTACTTCTATAAATTAATGAGCATTATTGAGTGATTAAATGTTAAGAAACGATAAGTTTAAGTTCTCTTATACGAGCTTACTAAGCATTACTTGCTTACGTGATTATTTTCTTCTATTTTTCAGATCACCGAAAGCTCGATCAGTTGGAACCTTGTCAGAGTCCTATCACACTATCTAGCAAACATTTTGGTAGATTTTGAGTTATTTTGGATAAAGTTATAAATGACATATATAGGGCTTTAATGTATGTAAGTTTGTGTGTATGTTATATGGTAATCATGGTTTGGTTATGTCTATTGTGTAAATAGTGTTTGAATTTATAATGCTTAGCAAGTATAGATCATTGAGTCACTTGTATGTGCAAGTTAAGTGGAAAACCTGAACTCTTTGCGGTACTTTAGCCTTCCATATCAATTTCCACATATTGGAAAACTCTCACAGTCACGTATCACATGAAGATTCGATTCAAACACATCACCACATCTAGGAAACTGGCTTTCATTAGTCATATGTCTCATTGTACGCTCCCCATTAGTGAAAAGCCTCCCCTATTAGAAAAGCCATTAGAAAACCCGAACTCTTTACGGTACTTTAGCCTTTCATATCAATTTCCACACATTGGAAAACTCCCCGAAATCTCTATGGTACAGACTTTTACTGTGGAGAAAACATCATTTGCCATCCATTTCCACATTAAACGATCTAATCCTGCAGTAAAGAAATGAGGTAAAATAGTTGTTATTTTTATAACAATGCGATCAGGAAGTAAACTCCTCAACCGATGCTAGTCCCAAATTCCATTACCATTAACAATATCGCAAACCCGCAAAGTATCGTCCATTTGATTGAACCCTCTATAAAATATTCTAAGGCAACCCACTAATTTCAGCCACACATCATTCCAAAAATTCATGAGCTGGCCATCGCCTATGAACCAAAACACGTTATCCATAACCTCAATCCAAACTTCCATTATAGATTTCAAGATGAATGAACAATTACTTCTCACAATTGACAACGATAAAACCCCTTGGATGTGATATTTATTTTGCAAAATCTAAACCCATAGAGTACCCGTATTAAAGAGTAACTGAAAACCCGACTTCAAAAAAAAAATAATTTATTTTGATCATCAAGACTTCTCAAACTGAGGGCCCTAACATCTAGTGGCCTGGAATAGCCTCACCATGACAAAAACGTCGATTTCCTTACTTCCGAACACGTTCCCAAAAAAATTTATGAGCAATTTTCTCAATTTCATTACAAATTGAAACAGAGACACGCACTGTGCTCACGAAAAAATTTGGGACAACGAGTAGTATTGATTTTACCAATGTAATTTTGCCTGCCATTGATAGTCTCTATGCATCCCATTCGTTAAGCTTACTTCGAACTTTGTCTACCATGAAATCAAAGGTATTAGTTGTTACACTTTTATGTAACAGTGGCATACCTAGATAAATACCAAGGTCCTCCACTCGTACAACACCCACCTCATTACAAATTGAAGTAGCTAGATTATCCGAGATGTTGGGAGAGAAAAATACCTACAACTTGTATTTGTTTACCTTCTGCCCAAACAATTGACAAAACATATTCAAAATAGCATTTAAGTGGGATGCTTGATCTCTGTTTGCTTCGCTAAATAAAATAAGGTCACCAGTAAAAAATAAATGAGATAAGCTCAGACCCCTCTGTGATAGACGCATCGGCCTTTAGGTCTTTTGCTCTATAGCCGCATCAATAAGGTGCCCAGTCGCTCCATATAGAGCACGAATAAGTATGGAGAGAGAGGATCACCTTGCCTTATTTTGTGTGATGATCTAAAAGCTTTAGTTACCGTATCATTCCAAAGAACTTGTAAAGAAGATGGACGTCACAAAATTCATAATTATAGTTACCAAAGTCGGTGGAAAGCCCAATTCCTTAAGTGCATCCTCTAAGAAATCCCATCTGACCCGATTGTAGTCTTCCTCAAGATCGATCTTCAAATCCATCTAAGCCTTTCTTCCCTTAGGTTTTTTCATAGAGTGTACCGCTTCTTGTGCAATCACAATATTATTCGAAATAAATCTGTCAACAACAAAACTCGTTTGGTTCTGTTTTGTGATCTCCACCATTAGGGGTCGCAGTCTATTCACAATTGTCTTCGTAATAATCTTATATAAAACATTACACAAACTTATTATTATAAATTGTGTAATCCTTTCCGGATTCCAAACTTTAGGAAGTAAAAGGCGAAGAGTTTTGTTTAGACTCGGGTCTAGAAGTTGCCCTCCCAAAATATTTCGAATAAGAGAATACACCAAACTACCAACAACATCCCATTTTAACTGAAAAAACTTAGCATGAAAGCCTTCAACTCTTGGACCTTTCAGTGGTGCCATACAAAAAACCTGCTCTTCGAATTTCCTTGTCAATAGATGCTACTAGATGGATCTCCTTCTGAACTATTATTAAGGATGAAAAACGACCACAACAAGGAAAGACCCTCTAGACACCATACTCTAAAGAGTAAAGCTCTCTAAAAAATCCCACCAAATGTTGTTTAAACAAACAATTATCGAAACACCACTCATCGATTCCAATTCCTATTTTTAGCCCCTCGATTTTATTCATTTTCCGCCTTGCTAGAGTGCAACTATGGAAGTATATTGTGTTTTTGTCACCATTTGAAAGTCACATCATTCTCGACTTTTGAAACTATAACAATTCCTCATGTTTTAAGACACCCTCAACCTCCTGACGAACTTCAAATTCCTGAGATCGAAGCCCTAGTGATGGTCTTAGCTCCAAAACCCTTTGAATTTGCTTCAACTCCAAAATCAGCTTCTGTTTACGCACAAAAATGTTACCATAAACGCATTTGTTCCAATCTTAGACAACTTTCTGAAAATTATCCAAATTCTCAATCACGTCCATATTATTTTTCCAACACCCATTAACAATATCATTAAACTCTGCATGCATCATCCAACGAGCTAAACAGCGAAACGAACCGGTGGCTTCTCTCATATAATACACAAAGTGAGACTAAAATCGGCCTGTGATCAAATTTTAGGCGATGTAAGTGACGGACTACACAATTAGGTGCAAACGACTCCCAGTCCAAGTTGCACACAACCCTGTCTAAGTGTTGTGATAAGTTACCTCTACTCTACGTAAATTGAGGTCCATAAAACCCTAACTCGTGAATTTCATTGCTGAAAATAAAATATTGGAACCATCGACATCTAATTTGTGTGACATCTGCGCCACCCATTCTGTCTGAACCCTCTAAGATCGAGTTGAAATCCCCAGAAATAACCCACGGTCCAACAACTGGTTCTGCCATTGAGTCCAAAAAAACTCCAAAGATGTCTCTTTGCCAATTGTGGACTAACATACACAGTCATACATAAGAAACTAGTTGAATATTTCCTATTGTGAATTTTCATGTGGATCAATTGAGGATGCAACTCCAAAACATCAATCAAGACATTATCATTCCAAACAACTCAAATTCCCCCAACATAACTTTCAGCCTCAATTCGAAAAGAGTTAGGAAACCCAATTCTTGCAATAACTCTATTAGCCTTATCTCCTCGTCTCAAAGAGACAGACCATTTCTGGGCAAAAGTCTATTTCTATATTCATTCACAAATTTGTGGAATCGGAGGTGTCTGGCTCCCTAACAGTTCCAAAAAAATAGTTTGGTATCCATATAATATAATAGAAATAAACCAATAAAAAATCCAAAAAAGCCGACACTAATCAGCAACTTACCTCATCTTCATCATCCATTGTATCCCATAACGAATGGAACCACATTCTCATCACACGAAGCTCCCGGTCCCTGCTCAATGACCTTGACATTTCCTTCTATTGTCGTCATTAGATCAACCATAGGTGTTATCTACTTCTCCAGTGCTTTATCTGGTGGTTTCTTCTATTGGATATCATCTTTGGTGGTGGTTTGCAGACCAAATTTTGACCCATCAACACTATTTTCACCAAAGAAAAAAACACGATTTTCCTTGTCCATTTTTACACCCAATTTTTCCTTGTCCATTTTTACACCCAATTTTTCCTTCTCCAATACCCGTACAGCCTTGTGCCTTTCTTTGTCAAAATTTACTTTGATCGTTCCTTATTGGAAGTTAAAAACCCCCCACCTTGATAGGATCTTTCTTAATAGGATCTTTTCGGCTCATTTGGGCCCCATCATCAAATTGGACTTGTCCAGTACTAGAAGATTCACCCAAATGTCTATTTGTAGGCTTTAATAAAGTAACACCAAGTTTGGATCCATTACCTATTACTACCCATTTGCCTTTGACTTTTTGTACTATTTTCTTATGGAAATTATTATTTTTGGAATTTGATTCCCCTGCAGATATAGTCACCTTATTTGCCTTGACATGCGCACCATCATTGCCTTGTTTTTCTCCTACAATGCTATCGCAATTATCTATAGTATCTTCCGTCTGATCCTCCTCAAGCGCCCTGAATCTTGAATGGCCGATAGTTGTGCTATAAGTCACAGTCTTTACTAACCCCATGCTCCATCCCTTCCCTCCATGCTAACGTTCAATTAACATCCAAGGTTCAAAAGCTTCCTTCTCCACCCGCTTTTGGAGACCTTCCACTATATTGGTATGTGCACCCCAATTAGCTTGACAATTCGGCAATGGCTCATTATTTTCCATGCACCAATCCGTATTATGTCCACAAAGTCCACACTTAAAGCAAACATTCAGTAATGACTCGTATTCAACACATTGAATACGTCCATTGATCTTGACTTTGGACGCTAGCAGTTTCCTCAAGTCAACACTCACAGCCAAACAAGCAAATCTTCCCATTCTCACAGCATTAGCATGCTCGTCAATTTTAGTAACCGGTCCAATGTTTTGACCTATAACCCAGAGAAGACACTCTGAATAGTAACCTTCCGGTAATCCGAGTAGTCTTATCCAAACAACTTGAGCATCCAATTTATCTCACTGTCAAAAAGGATGGCGACCAAGGGCAGACAGTTAAATACTACCCAAAGATCACCCAAGGACCCTCGATAAGCACCTTGTTGTAATCCTCTTCATCTTGGAAACGAACAAGGTAAAAGTCATTCTCCAGGTCCATTATTTGAATTGGATTCCTAAGGCTCCAGATTGACGACACCTTATTGAGTAAAAAATTAAACCCAATCCTTCTACCCAGAAGTTTGACGATAATTGTTTTCACTATATTACTCTCGATATATTTTTGGACTCGATCAGGGAAAGTAATAGATGGTACACCTTATACTATCTTTGTGGTCTTATCCCCCTCCTGAAGATGGAAATCCTCCTCCATTCTATCAACTTGACACGACCCCGATGAATTCCCCAACAATGTTGATTTGTATGAAGCCTTAGACTCACCCAAATTGGACCTTCCTACCATTCTCATCCACCATCGAATCATCCTTATCTAATGGTATTTTTGGTCTCATCCTTACCTTCTTTGTTGCCCGACCAATGCCACTATTGGAACCTGCTATATTCACACCCTCCACGAAGGCCAACGTCGACAGCGTCTCGCTTATCCTTGTTCAAAGTGTTATTGTTTTCTTTTACAATAATTCAATCTTTAACCATATATGAAATACCATATGATTCTTGTTTTCCTATTAATTTCTTATGAAACTTACGTTTTAATATTTGGGTTATTTTATTCTGTTAGCTTTTTGTCTTATATTTGTTTTATTTGTTTCGTTTTAAAATAACTTATGAGTTATTTAATTTAAGGTCCTTTTATTATTTAAAATAAAATAATCTAATAAAAAGTGATATGTGGCACTATATAATTGGAACATGTGTCAACTTGTATTAGAAATTAACACTGTTAGTCAAAGGTGCTACAAAGATAGATGGAATAAAAAGTCTAGATACCACATTAGACAAATGGAAAGTGTAAGTACCACATTGAAAGATTTGATAAAGTATAGAGGTGTTTCTGCCATTAACCCAAAAATCAATTAAGCCTCTCTAAGAAAAATGCACTGAGTTAAGCCCTCAAATGTTAAATATTAATCAAGGAAGCCCTTTGACCAACAATATTCACCTTTGACCATTAAAATGATAATGTGATCGTTAACAGTTGCTGAGTGGCGGTCCATGTAAACCATCATTGTGCCATGTTACCAGAAATAAAAAATTCAAAAAATAAAAATATTTTAAATTATTTAAAAATTATAATTTTAGAATGAAGTTGGACAAATAGTTGTCTAAGATCATTTGAACCTGGACAACATTTGTCTAGGTTAATTTCGAATGTAAATTTTTTTGTAAAATATTATAAAAATATTAAATAAATTTTAAAAAAATCAAAAGAAATAAAGGTTATAAAAATTAAGTCTAGAATGAATCTAAAGATATGGTTGTCTAAATTTATTTGCATTTGGACAAAAATATGTCCAAATTCAATCTGGATAATTTTTTTTTAAATTATTAAAATTTTAATAATATTTACACTTTTCATTGATGTAGGATATTTGATTATATATATATATTTGTTAAAGAAAATAAAAAACTAAACGAATACTTGTTAAAGAAAAACTAGAATATATATATATATAATATTTAACTGAATTGACTCGGTTGAGTCGGTTTAAATTGAGTTTTGGTTTTAGTTTTACGAAAATGTCTAGTTATAGAGTAACTGTCAAGTTCTTTGCTTAGCATTATAAAAGAAAAAGAAGAAATATTAAAATTTTAATAAATCTAGTTTTGTGGGGTTTCATTTAAACAGTAGGCAAAATAAGAAATATTATTATTTTTTAAAAAAAGTTTTGCAAATATAATTGTTTTATATTCTTTAACAAATCTAAAAACTTGTGTGTAAATAATAATGAAAATACTGGAAATACAATATATTTAGAAAAGCACTCCAACATCATTATAGTCTAAAAAGGAATATGCATATATTTTATTATTAAATGTAATAATGTGGGGTTGAATTACCCAATGGCTGCTTTTTATTAGAACGAATAATGTAAACATAGAAACTTGACCAAAATATTCAATTTCCACATGGGACGGTAGTTTGCTACACTCTCATTTTTAAGTAATACATGAATTTAAATCTCAATTATTGCATTCTTTACATAATAATTTAGCTATTTTTATAAATAAATAAAACCGAAGCATATTCATACATACTCTTGCTTTAAAAACCTGTATATCAAAATTCCAGTTAATAAAGAAAATAAAAAGACATTTTTTAGTTGACAAACAGCTGTCTGATGTTCTTAATCCAACCGGCAAAACAAATTATATAAACCAACTATTTAATATCTTTTGACAAATGTCATTCTCAAGTTTTACGCTACGTTAGGGTTTATTTTATTACAATTCTATAAAATCCATCTACCGTCCCATTATTCCACCCTTTAGGATTTACTCACATTCATGTCATCAAATGGGTCATATCTAATATTACTATCATTTTTCCTCATTCACCTATCTCAAAATAGCCTGTAATAAGAAAGATATTATTTTTAACTCGTAATTTGTGTTGTAAGATTTGATCGAAAAACCCACTTCCCTTGATTTCAGAAAACCTTTGGCAACCTATCAAAAACTGGCAATCCCAGATTTACTCTCCTTTTTGATCGTCCAACTGCATTTGACTTCAATTTTTGTGGCGCCGCCCCAAGAGTTGGCGGCTTCTTCTTCTTTTTTCTCTCTTTTGAGTTGTATAATTGTTTTCTAAGTACTGAAGGTATAGCTTTTTTTTGTTTGTTTATTTTGGCTTGATTTATGTAAAGATTGATGAGAGAAGTGAATTGGGGTTGTTCTTGATAAAGGAGACAATGACTGGAGGGTCATTGGGGATTCGTTCTGGGAGTTATGGTTCTTTGGATAAACAGCTTCAAAACAGTGTTTTGTTGCCAATTCAAGTGCCTTTAGCAACAAGAAGTAAGCCTTCTAAAGTTTTCAAGGAAAAGGAGACATTGGTTCATTGGATCTGTAAGCTTGCTGGGCGTAAAAAGGTTGGAATGTTGCTCCTTTCTGTAATCTCTGCTGCTGTTTTTGTTTGGGTCGTGTATGTTGGCAAAGGTTGGTTCATTTCCCCCTCCCCCCTTTATTTCTCTTCATTATTGGATTCTTGTTAGTGAATTTTAAAAATCAACCTCTGATAGTTTGAATACATACTGTATTTACCTTGTGGTTGGACTTGGATTTTATTTGTCAAGTTTGGTTTAGCGTGTTTGAATTAAGAATTAGGCATCTAGATGTTTGCTCACTGAACTAAATTGAGCTGAGAATTTAGTGTCTGCCCACTTTTTGTTGAGGGAAATGATGTTCAATTGAATGACTTTTTCTTTCTTTCCAAACTTGGATGAATATTAGATCTTACTTAAGGGCTCTTTTGAGTTTTGGACTTGTAGCTGCTAATTCAAAGGGATTATGGGGGTGTTTACAGGTGAATACCAGGATAGTGACAATGTTCGTAAGGTGAATGATAGCTTACCGATTAATAGTTCCGGATTTCCCCTGATATATGAAGTGCAAAGTGTCAAAATAGACAATTGGACATCTTTAGTTGCCAGTGACAGTGTTGAAGGAACTGAAGTTAGAGTAATGCCTCCTCCTCCTCCTTCATACTTTCTCGGCTACACTCTTCCTCCGGGGCATCCATGCCATACTTTCAGTTTACCCCCTCCACCAGCAGACAAAAAAAGAACCGGACCACGCCGTAAGTTTTTGATTTAGTATTTTGACATTGCTAGTTTCAAGCCCTCTTATTGAGATTAGTTTTTTTGAGTTTTCTCGCTTGTTTACGATGATTCAGCTTGTCCTGTATGTTACCTTCCTGTGGAAGAAGCTATTGCTTTGATGCCTAAAGTCCCATCATTTTCTCCGATTCTTAAGAATTTAACATATATTTATGAGGAAAACTTAAATAAGGACAAGGAATTTGGAGGTTCAGACTTTGGTGGGTATCCTACTTTGAAGCAACGGGATGATTCATATGACATAAGAGAGTCGATGAATGTGCGTTGTGGGTATGGTTTACTCTTTTTTTTTTTTTTTAGGGTTTAAAAGTAAATATAGTTTGGTATTCTTTTATCTTTTGAATCATATTGCTAGTTTGCTGATTTAGTATTTTTGATCCATGTGTATTGTACATTTGCCAGATTTGTCAAAGGAAGCAAACCCGGCCGTGGGACAGGATTCGACATCAATGATAATGATCTTCTCGAGATGGAGCAATGTCATGGAGTGGTGGTTGCATCAGCGATATTTGGTATCTGAAACTGTACTATAAGTTATCTTACTGTTCAGTTTCTATGTCAGGGTCAAATGGATTTTTATTGAATAACCTGATTCGTTTTCAGGAGCTTTCGATATCATACAACAGCCAAAGAATATTAGCGAATATTCCAAGCAAACTATCTGCTTCTACATGTTTGTCGATGAAGAAACAGAGGCTGATTTGAAACTGAATGGTGGTTTGGATGAGAGCAAGAAAATCGGAGTATGGAGAATTGTTGTTGCCCATAATCTTCCTTACTCTGATGGAAGGCGCAACGGAAAGGTAAATGTTCAAAATACACACAATGTCATTCGAGTTTAGATCAGAATTAGAGAAACCGAGATTTTAGTAGATTACAATGAATATTATCCTCATTACTTGATTCCTTCCATGAGTATCAGACAAAGAGAAAGAAATTGAGATAATGCATCAACTTGATACCTTTTGACTCGTGTTATGCCTGTAACAGATCCCAAAGCTTCTAACACACAGGCTATTTCCAAATGCTCGTTTTTCTTTATGGATTGATGGAAAACTCGAGCTCGTTGTTGATCCTTATCAAATTCTTGAGAGGTACTTCAGAATTCTATCTAGGTTCTGTTGGAGTTACATTTTGTGATTACTCTCACAAATACTGCGATGATCGAAGTTTGGGCCTGATGTTTGTTAATACTAACTGTTTTAAGTGTTCCTTACAGGTTCTTGTGGAGAAAAAATGCTACATTTGCAATCTCTAGGCATTATAAACGCTTTGATGTTTTTGATGAAGCTGAGGCAAATAAAGCTGCAGGCAAATATGATAATGCCTCCATCAATTTTCAGGTCAATTTTTATAAAAAGGAGGGTTTGACACCATATTCTGAAGCTAAACTTCCTATAACAAGTGGTACGGTGTGAGATACTTGCTCGTATTTATCATGTTTGATTGTGTTTCATTTAGCTTTAATGAATGTTTGCTTTAATGACTGGCTCTACAGATGTTCCTGAAGGATGTGTAATAATAAGGGAACATATTCCTATGAGCAACCTCTTTACTTGTCTTTGGTTCAATGAAGTCGACCTTTTTACTTCAAGAGACCAAATTAGTTTTTCGACGGTGAGGGATAAGATTGCGGCAAAGACAAATTGGACTTTGAATATGTTTTTGGACTGTGAAAGGCGTAACTTTGTCGTCCAGGTATTCATCTTTTCAGTAATATGGTGAAGTGATTTAATGCTGGAAGTTTAACAAATGAATTCTTTTTTGTTTTCTGAACTTTCAATTATAACCAAGGATAAGTGTCTATTGAACCAAAATTTATTTGTTTGTTGTTATCTTCTTGATGCATAATTACTGCCATAAATTGAATCCTTATTAAATATCCGAAATTTCAGGTGCTTGTTGACTCTCCATACCTTCTAGTTTTTCCTAGTCTTACCTCACTATTGATAAGACCATGTTTTGGACTTGTTTCTGTTCTTCTGCATACTGTGTTCAGATTTACTAGAACCCGGAATCTTATCACCAAATTTCAAACTGAGCAAAATCTTCAAGCAAACCTACTTTTCTTATTGCATTATTTGTTATTTGCAGAAATACCATAAGGATGTTCTAGCGCATATGGCTCCACCGGCTGTTTACCCTCCACCTCAACCGCTACGTTCGGCCAACAAACCACCTGGGAAATTCGCAGTTGAAACTTCAGGTGAAGATATTATTCTAAAAGCTCCATTCCGGAACGTCTTACCAAGACGTGGAAGAGATAGGAGGTCCGGTTCTAGGCGTCAACGCAAAGTCAGCAAGGAAATTATTTCGAGTTGAAGTGTTGTTGAGTCCAATTGCCCTACTTTTCGCCTCTTCAACTTTCAGAAACGTTCATCTCAGATCTTCCAAGACGATACAAACAGTGTTGTAAGTTTTGTTCCATAAAAACTACAGTCAGTCCAATTTCTTTCACCTTTTTGGCTGCTATCTAACTTTTGGCAATTGTCTATTTTGATCCATTTTTTGTTGTATATATACATATTAAACATAGTTTTATATATATTATAAAAATGGTCAGCCATTTTGCTGTTTCATTGTATTGGGACTAAAATTTTAGCAAAAATCAATGAGAATTCACATAGGTATTCATCTCCCCCTTGTTCTAGTTTTCACTTTCTCTACCATTTTTGTATTTGTGTTGCATTCATATTATATATTTATGCCCTCTTCAGCTAGATTTTTTTATCATGCCAAAAACTTTCGTGTACATGGATTGAGTCCGATATAACTTAGATTTAATGTGAATCAGATTAAGTTTAATGACTCATTTAATATTTCATTTAAAAAAAAAAAAACTTAAAAAGCTAAATAAGTTGTTATAAAATAATTTAAAAAAAATCAATTAAGCTTTTCATTGAAGACAGCATCTGAATCATGAATTGTACCCAACTGAACTCATTGAATTCACTTTTTCCTTTATGTTTTTACCGAAATCTTTCATTTAAATGTGTCTATGGATTGCATCGGATTTCACTTAGATTCAATGTGAAACTATTGGAGTTTACTGACTCATTTACTGTTCAAAAATAATATCTCATTTTAAAAGTTACTATTATTTTGATCTCATGAAAAATATTTTATTCAAGATTCATATAAATAGATTTAGTGAGTACGGAAGCAACAAAAATAAAATTAAAAATAAAATGTTTTTTGAAATTAACGATGGAATTTTTTAAAGGTAACGATTGAGAACTAGTGTTTCAAAATTTGAATTTGGATTTCAAAACAATTTAGAAAATATAACATTCATCATCATTTCTAAAATCCATGAATTTGTTAGAAGCTTGTTTAGTAATGAATTTGAAATCCTTAAAATGTTTTTGGATACAATAATTAGGTTGAATCTTAACTAATTTGTCAACTTCATTCTTACCATAATAATTGAAACTCAAATCCAAATTTTCAATCCAAACAAAATAGAATTTAAGAAAAAAAACTAATATAATAATAATCTAGCGAAACACGAAATATAATTTAATTCAAATGCAATACAAAAGGGGAAAAAAAATCATTCTCGGTGAAAGGTATCATAGTCTAAGAATTAATAGCTTCAATAATTTGATTACTCATAGCATAAAGGAATGAAAGAGAAACCCTAATTTAATTTTTTTTTTAAAAATTGTAAACTTGTGATAATGCTTAAAAGATGTATTTGAAAAGAGTTGAGCTGTGTTTTAAGAACAATGTTTAGGAGAATTAAATTTCCACAAAGATTGTTATTTGATTAAAGGCTAGATGGAAAAAGTAAATGAACTTTCCTTAGTGGTCATAAAAATGGATGATACTTAGTTTGTGCTTATAAGAGTCTTATGGGTAATAGGATCAATTAGCATATATGAAAGTGAGGTAATCGTTTTGATAATCAAATGATCTTCACTAACACCTAATGGTTGTACATGTTTTATTGTTCATGTGAGCATTATTGGACTCTTAACGTTTAGCGTGTAGCTATTATCGTGTGCGTGTTATAGCTAAATTTCAAGTAACGGTCTTTGTGAAGAGTTATAATGACTTTTCAAAGTCACAGCCTCTCTTTATATGTAATTTCCTTTGTTGTTATATTTCTAAAACACTTAGAGTTGACTGTCATGTCCATAACTAGGGTTGGCCATAAGTTCTTGTGTATATAAATTTACATAAGGTTATCTTGGTGTAAGAATTATATGTTTGGCTAGAATGCTTAGTTGTATATGGTGAGATGTTATGTCAAATAGTGAATGTTGGTGTTGATGTTTGATGGATGATAGTATAATAATGACATGCATTCAAATCGTTTAAGAATGAATAGATGAATTAAGTGTTAAGAATGT
Source organism: Gossypium bickii (assembly GCA_025503065.1). Classification (NCBI taxonomy): domain Eukaryota; kingdom Viridiplantae; phylum Streptophyta; class Magnoliopsida; order Malvales; family Malvaceae; genus Gossypium; species Gossypium bickii. The sequence continues at coordinate 22,511,754 of CP106714.1, read as the reverse complement.
TTAGGACCAATTTTCTTTTTGGCTAAAATGTATAGGACGAATTTAGAAACTTGCATAGGTAGTTGGAGTGTTCCATAAAGTTTTTAAGGGTTCTCTTGGTAGGTAAATAGCTTAAAAAAGCTTAATTTTGATTGTACCGTGCTTAGCTATAAATACCTATGAGTGGGGAAGCCTGTAGCCAATTTAGTGAAAAAGGGGAGTTGAGTATCAATACCCAAACTCCAAGTATTGATACCTTATACCCAAGTATTGATACTTGGCATGAGGGTATCAGTACTTATAAATGTTTAACCTAAATTAGGAAAACAAGGGACCTTGGTACAAATACCTAAGCTTTGGGTATTAATACCTTCTGGTAAGGGTGTTCAAACAGTCGATTCGGTTAATACTCGAATCGAATTACTATTAACCGAATTACCAAAAATGTAAAAATCGTTAACTGTTATTCAAACCGAAGTTTTTTTCAAATACATTAATTGAACTGAGATATTTCAATTAATTCATTAACTGAAATTTATATGTTTTTGTCTTTTGGTTAAAATAAGTATAAAACATATAAAAAATACATTGCTACTGTTCATTTTCGTTTATTTAATAGTTCAAAAAACTTTAAATGGAGGTGAAAATAACAAATAAGACATTAGAAACACTACATAAGTCTTGAAAACTATAAATATTTCGGTCAATTGGTTAATTTGGTTAATTACCCGGTTTCGAACCCAATTAACCGATAACTAAAATTCCAAAAAGTCATTAATCGACCTTTGACCAAACTGAATTCGGCTACCAACCGATTAGCCTAATTAGATCTGTTTAGTCAGTTAATTCTATTTTAACCAAACTGTGAACACCCTTACCTTCTGGCTTAAGGGTGTTGATGCCCTTCCAAAAAGCATTAATACCTCAAGCTTAAATTTGGAAGATAAGTTTTATTTGTTGGAATATACCCAAAGACCAATCATATGATGATTGTAATAACATATTTTTACCTAGTTTATTAATAAAGACATCACTATTATTCTTTTCAGTCTTCATTTATGTGTTAAATAAGTTGTATAATGATAAAGTCCTAAGAATGATATGATCATTCTTAAATATCTTTAGTCAAGTATTATTGTGAGTTTGGAAAACAATAATGCATTGAGATTAATATGTGTGTGATTGATGGCAAGTGTTGTTATAAATATGTGATATCAAGTCAACATATATGGTAGAGAACAATATACTAGATTAGCCTGCCATGAGAATTCTTCTTGGATTTTTATTTCATAGTGATAATTGTATGTATTATCCTTTGACTTGAGATCATCATTGTTCTAACATCGTGAGTTGTACACTTTAATACAGTCAAACATCTTTCGTAAATGGTTGTACTATAAAGATTGATGTTAGGTATGCCACAATCTATGCAGTGGACTGTGAGTGATCAAGATAAGATTTGTCCCTCCTACATAATTGGAGCAATATCTCAGGCCTCTTGATCGAGTGAGATTAAAAATGTATGGTCATGCTCAAATGAGTTTATATGAGATACCACACTTATTTGTTTATTTTAGTCTACTTGGGAATCAAGAAACAAGAGATTCGACTATACAAGTGTGATTATTTCATAACTTGTGTTCAATCTAGATATCAAGTACAAAGAGATATACTACATAATAATATTATCACGGAAGGTTATATCGAACCACGACTTCCTACAACTTGAGTTGCAATTATACATTGCTAGATGTCACTCATTATTTGTAACCTAGAATTGTTTTAATGTTACTGTCAACATTAGAGGATCCTATATGGTCACACCCTTTGGTTGGGAAGATATGCAATTAAAGTTTGGATTATATTTAACATGTAAATTGATTATATAACTATTTTAATAATTAATTTAATTTGAAAATGTTAAAATTGAACATGTTTGTACATATTTGATGCGCATATATAGAGGATTCGATTAAAATAATGTGAAAATATGTTTCACATATTTTAATGTGATAAATCAACTATATTGAATTAATTAAATATAGCATTTAATAAAATTCGGTGAATAAGTATTAGGTTTGAATTTGAAATAAACTAATATATCCTTATAGAAGGGAACATACCATGTTTTGGCAAATATCTTAACTTTACTCTTACTGTTTAATTATCATTCAAAAGAGTTTTGAATAAAAGGAAGGTTGAATTCCAATTTTTGGGTTACTCGAAACATCACTTTAACTAACAACAAAGTTTTATTTTTCTCTGAAAAGTTTGGAGGTTTTCTAGTCTAGTCGTTCTTTCTGGGTGGATCACATAAAGGTTGGGACTTTTTCGCTGCGGCTGAGGTTTGCAACATCACAGAGGCGTTAACCCCGTACCAATGTCTTTTTTTTTTCAAAATGTTTAATGTATATTTTCAACCTTTCTCAATACAGATTTATTCCTAGTACATGGTTCAATGGAATGTGATCATCGAAATTATTTTTCTCTTGCGTCACGAGGCATATCGGCATTCTGACAGTATTTTGATAGTCAAGCTCAAATTTATCACTAAGCATAGTTTGTTCAATAACATTGGATTGGAAAGCTCTAATAAATGTATGATACATCACTGATAAATCAAAAAAGTCACCACATATAGGTTGTAGCACTGTTTAATCGAGACTATTGTCGGTCCAGATTAGGAATGTTATTGTTGGAAAAATTGATTTAGAAAAAGTATTTTTAGGTGCAGCAAAAGTTTAAAATTTTCTTTTAAAACCTAACCATTATGTTATTAATAGAAATAAACCCTTAATCGAAATTATACTTGTGCTTTGTACGAGGTGGTTAAGTCGTTCTTGGCTTTCTATTAAACGGTCTTATCTGCTATTTTCAGACCACGAATTGCTTTGAGTGTAGACTCAAAAAAACATGTACCAATCGCACACAATGAAAGTTTTCTTAACTTTCAATAAGAAAGTTAATTATCTCTTTAATTGGTAACTATGAGTCTTTTCCAGAAAATAGAATTTATTCTATAAAATAAATTTCCACTATGTTTTGGGAGAGTAATAACACTTATGAAGTTTGTGTAAAGTTTAACACATAGTTCCTATTTATAAAGAATTAGCACAATAGTTCTATTCAAATAAAGTCCAATTAGATAATAATATTTTAATAAAAACTACAATATTCCAGTAGAACTAGAACATAAGGGGTGAGAACACCCCTAGTAAAATACTAAGGTTTGCCGCCGCTATCCAGTAACAAAGCTTATTTGGCTCTATTATGTATTAGATCTAATTATATGTTCTATCTGGATTTCTATCCAACCCAATATTTATTTTCTATTACCAAAATATTATTTAATTAATTTAATTAATAAAATTAAATTATCAATTAAATTATTTTCTCAATCCAATTCTAATTTCGTTAAAGTCATGGCAATTTTACTGTATTAGAATTTATAAAGAAAACATATCTAATTGTCTTATTCAACAAACTCATGATGGCTAATTAATTCAATTATGACTTTGAACTTCAATTATTTAATAACACTCAATTCAATGATAATTCGAAGAAATTAAATTAATTTATAAGTCATTTTTTTTGTACTTAGCGAGAAAACACATTCTATGCGGATAATGATACATGATATTTCTCTTACTTCATCGTTTTCATTATTTTATAACATTGGTTCTACATGCAATTCGTTTCTGGTTATCTCGAGCTAGCGGAGGGACCCAATTGAACATATGTAATTAAGTTTCGACTTTTCATCTATTAATTACAACATTATTTAATCATTAAGTCATTCCACTAAAATATCATGATTGAGATTTAACTTATTGTATACCATTATGAAAGCTACTTAATAATTGTTCATCCTATGACTTTATAATAAGTGTATTACCCTCATTGGATATCCTTAATCTCATTGGGATAAATCCATTCTCCCAATATGATCCTATTTTATCCCATGGTAATCATTACATATTCTTTCATGAAAAATCAATTACTAATAAATAATAATTAAATCATTTATCATGTAATGACGATGAAAGGATATCATTTATCCAGAGCACTTAACCACTAAATCAGATCAATTTACTTGACATAATTTAGCAATTCAAAACTAAAAAATTTAGGGCGTTACAGGATATTATGCATACAGTGGTTGTTTTGGAAAACCTAGCGTATTTTAGGACTATGCCTACAAAGTCTATCTTTTGTAAACATTTTTATTATAATAAGCCTGATATTTTTAGAAATTTTCCTCTACTCTTTAATATGTGGTCTTTCATTAAAATAATGAGAAATTATTTTAAATAAAAAGGAGTGATTGTTAACTATTTTGATAAATTTGTTAAGTGGTTTTGGTAACACCCGAGATCCGGACCTGGTGAGTCGAGTTGGGTTTAGGTCTGCTCTTTAATATGCAGTCTCGCAATCTCAGAGATATAGAGCTTCACTAACTTCTACAGAGAGTAGTCAGTCCGAACTGGAATAAAATAAGCAGATTTGGTCAATCTATCCACGATGACCCAAACAGAATCCTTCTTAGTGGGTGTCAAGGGCAACCCACTAACGAAGTCCATCGTCACTCGTTCCTATTTCCATAAGGGAATCTTAACGGGCTGTAGCAAACTCGAAGGCAACTGGTGCTCAGCCTTAACTTGCTGGCACGTCAGACAACGAGCAACAAAATTCGTAACCTCGCGTTCCAACCTCGGCCACCAGTATAGTTCACAGAGATCCCGATACATCTTATTTCCACCGGGATGCACAGCATAAGATCTACTATGTGCCTCCCTCAGAATCGAATGCCTCAGATCAGAATCATTCGGCGTACAGATCCGACCACGAAAACACAGAACCCTATCTTTTATTCAGCCCAAAATCTAAAGTACTGCCACTCTTAATCTGATAGGACCGTAAACTTAGAGACTCATCCCCTAACTGCTTATCTCGAATCTGGTCAATCCAAGTTGGCTTAACTTGCAACTCGGCTCACAGACTCCTATCATCAAACAGACTAAGGCGAGCAAACATCACTCTCAAATCAGTCATTGCTCTACGACTGAAAGCATCAGCCACCACATTAGCCTTACCAGGATGATACTCGATTGTGCAGTCATAATCTTTGAGCAGCTCAATCCACTGACGCTACCTAAGATTCAACTCCTTCTAGGTAAGGAGATACTTGAGGCTCTTGTGATCAGTGTAGATGATGCACCTCTCACCATACAGATAATGCCTTCACATTTTCAATGCAAAGACCACCACAACCAACTCGAGGTCATGCGTCAGATAATTCCCTTCATGTGCTTTAAGTTGACGAGACGTATAAGCCACAACTTTACCATCTTGCACCAATACACATCTCAAGACGTGCGACGCATCACTATAGACTACAAACTCTTTACCAAATTCAGGCTGTATCAGAATAGGAGCCTGAGTCAGAACATACTTGAGCTCGATTGTTGCGCATCAGTCCAGACAAAAGAACACCCTTGCGCAAAAGCTTAGTTAAAGAAGCTGCAATCAGAGAGAGCCCCTCGACAAACCGCCGATAATAACCCACCAAACCCAGAAAACTGCAGATTTCAGATATGTTCCTAAGCTGCTTCCACTCAAGCACAGCCTCAATCTTCTTCGGATCAACATGGATCCCCTTAGTAGAAACCACGTGCCCTAGAAAATTTACCTCACGCAACCAAAACTCATACTTGCTCAACTTAGCATAGAGCTGTTTTTCTCAGAGTATCTGAAGCACTACTCTAAGATGCTCATCATGCTCATCCTCAGTCTTAGAGTAAACCAAAATGTCATCGATGAAGACTACGATAAACTGATCCAGGAATTGCTGAAAAACTCGGTTCATCAAATCCATGAATGCCGCTGGAGCCTTCGTTAGACCAAAAGGCATAACTAGGAACCCGTAATGTCCACAACAAGTCCTAAATGCAGTCTTATGAACATCAGCTTCCTTAACTTTAAGCTGATGATACCCAGATCGGAGATCAATTTTCGAAAACACAAAAGCCCCTCAGAACTAATTAAACAAATCATCAATCCTCGGAAGTGGATACTTATTCTTCACAGTCAATTTATTCAACTACTGATAATCGATGCACATCCTCATGGTTCCATCATTCTTCTTAACAAATAGAATCGGTGCCCCCATAGAGACACACTAGGATGGATGAAACCACGATCTAAAAATTCTTGAAGTTGAGCCTTAAGCTCTGTAAGCTCATTTGGTACCAACGGTATGGAGCGATAGACACCGGAGCTGTACCTGGTAAAAGCTCAATGTCGAACTCAACTTCTCGATTCAGAGGTAAGCAAGGTAACTCCTCGGGAAAAACATCTAGAAATCTCTCATTGTTCTGATATCCCTAATAGAATAGTCCCTAGAAACAGAAACACTGACATATGCCAAATACGTCTCACACCCTTTCCAAACTAGTTTCTCAGCAACAAGAGCAGAGATCACATTGAACAGATAATCTCGACGTTCGCTGATCATAACCACATCCTTATCACCCTCAGTCCTCAAAACGATCATCTTAGTCACGCAATCCAAACTGACTCGGTGCTCAACCAACCAATCTATACTATTACCACCCCTAACCGGTCCATGACCCCTAAGTGGCTACTGAATTAGCCTCTATGACTGTACAGAACCCGGTCTCGAAGCTTGCATCTGATCTGCCCACTATGGACACTCTCTAATACGGTGCTCCAAAGACCGACACCTCATACAAGCCCCTATCCTCCTCCAACACTCGCCCAGATAGCGTCTACCATAATCCTTACAAGGCTGAATCCCAGTAGGAGCAACAGGAATCCCCACTCTAACCGGCCCATCAGGTCTGGCCTTTTTCTTAGGCCTCTGAACTGAACTAGAGGGTTCTAACTCCTTCTTATTCTTGCCTCTCTCACGGTCACTATTTTGGCGCTCCACGCGCTTAACCTTTTTAGCGATTTTTGCCTTATCTACCAAAATAGCGAACTCTCGCTCCCTCTGTGGAGCAATCAGAACCCACAAATTATCCCTCAAGCCATCCTCAAAGTGGACGCACTTCTCATACTCAGACACCACCATACCTCGATCATAACGACTCAACCTTAGAAACTCGACCTCATACCAGGTCATAGATCTATCACCTTGCATAAGATTCATGAACTCATGCCTACGAACATCCACATAGCTCGCACCCACATATTTCCCCTAAAAAGCAGTCTTGAAGAAGTCCCAGTTTAGGCGATCAAGCTGAGTACCCTCCTCAATCGATAACCACCACTGATATGTCTCACCGCTAAGCAAACAGACTGCACCCTTAAGTTTCTGCTCGAGAGTACAGTCTATACCATTCATAATCCTCTCGATGGCCTCCAGCCAATACCCAGCCACAGTTGGGGCGACTCCAGTGACACCCCTAAAGAACTTAGCACCATTGGATCGAAGTCGTTCAGTTATCGACTCACGACCTCCAGATCTAGAATGGGGTCTAGTGACCCTTTCAGATATCTTCAACATGGCTTGGCACAGTGTGTCATCCCCAGCCAAACGGCTTTGAGACCCAGTCTTAGTAGCAGGCGAAACTGGTGTCTCACCCGTATCTAAGTTTGCATACTGCCCAGAGAAGAATACTCAGCTTGAGCCCCATACGGCCTCTACCACGGCCATGAATACCATGTCCACGAGTTCCACGAGTGCTCATCGTAAATTTTGAATTTTTATTTGCATTATAAAGTTTTATGCATCAGTTCCAGTATTTATTAGCAGATGTTTTATACATAAATTATCAGAAGTCTAGAGATGTTTTCAACAGTTTTAGTCTCTACTATTTCAGTACAGTTTCAAAAAGTACTAACTACACTGTTTCAGAATATACTATCTAAGTTTCAGAAATACTTACAGAATCGGCGCCGAAGACTCAGTGTACCACATACTTTCTCAAATTATTCAAAAACCAATTCTTTTCAAATCACAATTTTGGAACCCAAAATTCACAGCCCGAGTTTGCAACCTAACTCTAATACCACAAAAATGTAAAACCCCAAACTCGACCTAAACATTACGAACGAATCTAGAGACGTAAAAAAAAAGGGTTTTGAAAACAAAGTCGATCCGATAAATCATTTCAGCTTTATATCTCATATTCGCTTATATCAATTGTCACAATTTTGGAAAAACTTTGATTTCGTAAAAACCATGGTTTTAAAAACTCGTTACAACTAAAAAGTTAAACTAAAAATCGAAATTCCAAAGTTAAACCAAAAAGTACGGTGAGTCCAATTATTACAAAACTTCAAAAATAATCCTTAAAATCAAAATAAAATCATAATCATAAACCATTTATAAACTCGTGGTCACCAAGAGGCTCCGTCGCATCAATCCGCCTAAGTCTGTAGATTACCTGTACGGAACAGATAGACAAATGTGAGTTTTCGCAAACTCAGTGTGTAACCCAACAAAAATAGACATGCAATACATACAGTAATCTCATATACAATGAAAGCATTCGGCTTACGCCTTTTTTGAATCTGAGATAACAAGAACGCAGTATACGAGCGGATATACGAGAATCCTACCCCCATCCTCTACACACCAACTCCGGCCATCCCATTACACCATGTGGGGTTAGAAACACCCACCCATCCCTACACACCATATCGTGCCATTACGACACATATCAGATAATATACAACCATGCTGCCAGAATATAGGTAAAGGTCGCCTTTCAGAACACTTCCTCCATATATACAAATCTCACCCCAAAACAGATGCAGAAATCAAATACAAAAATAATAGATTAAACATGTTTAACGTGCTTATATACAGATAACATACATACTTAAACAATACCGTTAGACATACATTTAGTATCCTACTTAGATCAGTCAATCAAAATCTTATAGCATACAATATAGGGTTTGGTTAGCCCTTACCGACACTACAGTAGGCCCACAGTCGATCGGAACGACCCGTGCGACCCTAGAGAAAATTTCAGAAATATAGGCCCACATGCCCGTGTGGGCCCACACGCCTAGATTGGCCTTACCTGTGCGACCCACACGGCCTGGCCCAAAACCCACATGCCCATGTGGTATACTCATGTGGGCCCACACACCCAACTTGGCCTAGCCCGTGTAGCCCACACAACCACAATCCAGGCACCACACAGCTGTGTCTTGGACACGACCATGCCCTCGTTGAACATACGGTCGTGTCTTGCACACGGCCAGGCACATGCCCGTGTAGCGTCGACAGTGTGGTTTTTCAACTTTTGCAGAAGCTCGATTTTTTACGTTTTAGGTAAACACCTGGTTCGATTTTAATGCTATTTCAAACACAAGCCCTCTAGAACCTAAAAATCGACATTCTAAAGTCTAAATTCAGTAACACTTACGAAAACTCAATCGAGATTATTTCACAAACAAAGCCTTACAACATCAATCAACGCACGCAAATACTTACCGTTAAAGAACAGAAACCCCGAACACTCAAATTGTTGCAGGAGCCCCAGCCGATTCCTGTTCTTTGCCTAAACCGAGAGTAACAAAACAACCTTCTCGTTAAACACTTAGCCAAAAAGCGTTAAGATTCTAACAATCCAAGACTTACAGAACGATAGAAAGAAAATAGAACAATAAGATGCTAAGATTCGTCAGTAGTTCAACAGACTAGGAAAACGAACGAAATATAGAGAAAAAGGGAGAAGAGCTGACGTCAATTTTTTTCTAGGAAGAGAGAGAACATTTTTGAACAAAATAAAAAATAAAAGATATTACCAATATCCCTTATTTCTCTCCCACTAACCCAATACTCATAACTCCCTCAGAATTTCAGTTCAACAGAACTCTATCAGACAATTGATCAAAAATAAATACTCTCGCTAACGCAGGGATTCGAACACAAGACCCCTAGCGCACCAGCCCCTTACCACTCGAAGCAGTAGGCTCATTCTAACATGAATTAACAGACAATTTAAAATAAGCTCTTCCAACAAGATTAATGCTTGGATCAAAATAACAAAATTTAGCAAAAGTGAGACTTGAACCCAAGACCTTTCACACACACCCAGAACACTTAACCACTGAAGTAGATACACACTTGTGTCAGATATTTACAGAAATAGAAATAAATTATTCAGGGCGTTACAGCTTTGCGTGTCACAACACCTAAGCAGGAGTGTCATGACACTAAGGTCTAAAATGTAAAAATACTGCAAAGGCAATTTTGTGTCAAACTCAACTCAAGTCATCACATTTTTAAGGGCATTTTTGTCAATGTTAGAGTTAGGAAATCTTATGTATTTAAGGTATTTTTATGGCACAAAAAGCTAGATATCCTTTTATCATCATATTTTATTCTCTTAATCATTTTAGATTCCTAGGTTTTTCCTTTTCTAGATTACCTTTATTTTTGTTGTTTTGTTCTTTATTTTGCTGCACTTTTATCTTTATTCCAAAAAGATACAATGATTCATATTTTTATTTTAAGTTTTCTTTTAAAATATTCAATATATCTCCATGTTTTTAGTTATCAAATGTGCATAGTATTAATTTGGGTTCTGGATTTGTGAATATTCTTGCTTGCCTTCATTTTCATCAAGGATTTCTTCAAGATTCAATAAGCATTTCTCAACCCTTACCTCTTTTATGGTTATTTAATGATCAAATTTTGCATGAAATTGGTTGGGCTTTGTGTTTTGATGATGAGTACGAATTAAGATTTATAGTTGTTGATTGATTGAAATGTTGCATGGTTAATTTTAGGGTTAAGGGCTAAATTGAATAAACTTCAAAACCTAGAATTGACAACTCTAGGGGAACATTTAGATAGGTAAGACCAAGAGCAAATCCTATTGTGAACAATTTAATTTTCTCGATTTAGTTTAGTGACGTCGAGAGATAAATTAGACGAAATCATCCAATTGGTTAAAATGATGACAGTGAGGTAAAATTGGACAAATTAGGAGTTTAAGCAATTTACATCACTAATCTGAGAATTAATTAGCAACATGGATATCAATTGATGACTCTTTTCATTGAATTAATACTTTTTTAATTTTTAATTTTGTTTAATTTAGTCCTTTTAGGTATAATTTAGTTTAATCAGCTTGAATTATGGATTGTCATAATATAGCAGCCATGTAACACCCCTTACCCGTATTCAACGCCGGAACAGGGCTCAAGGCATTACCGGACTTATAACACAAGCATTCACACAATTTTAAGTCATAAATTTACGTCCAAATTAAGACCATTCATATTCAATCATAAAGTCCCTTATACAAGCCTACGAGGCCCAAAACATGCTTTGGAAGTGGTTCGGGACCAAATCAAGAACTTTAGAAAATTTTACAAAACTTAGAAATTTTTTCATGCTACAGGGGTCACACGCCTATGTGGTTCAAGGGACACGCCCGTGTGACCCTGAGACATGCTCGTGTGCTAGGCCGTGTGGTCAATTTAATTTTCAAAATTTTTCATAAAATAGGTGCAGACTTCACATGACCGGGGCACATGCCCGTGTTCAAGGCCATGTAGCAACACGGCCGAGACACACGCCCGTGTCTCTGCCCGTGTGCTTAATTTTAGACATTCTGTTTCTTAAAATTAAGGTATAGGGGACACACGGCTGAAACACATGCCCGTGGGGTAGACCGTGTGTCACACACGGCTTAGACACACGCCCGTGTGTCTACCCATGTGGACAAAAATAAGGCTATTTACCAAGCCATTTTCCACCCTCATTTACACCTACACTTACACCAATTCAATGACACAATTCATAGCGTACTTAGGCAATCAAAACATCTACAACCAAGACATCAACACATCATTCACATACTAACATCTATCATACATAAACATCACATAACTTATCAATTCAAATCATGCAAGTTTCCTCATTCATGGAAGGCATCATCATATGAATATACTTATACCAATATTAGCCAATTTCAAATGGCTTTATACAAAATGAACTTCTAACCAACATAAGCCAACACATTTGGCCAAATCAATTATAACACATAACAAAATGACCAAGTCCCTTATACATGCCATAACTCAAAATGTTGAATTCATTGATACCAAAATAATTGTTGATAGTCTGTATGGATCTCCGACGATCTCTAAAACCTCGAGCTAGCTTGGTGACACTATAAGATAAGGGAAAGAAAGGGGAGTAAGCTATATAGCTTAGTAAGTTCTTATGCAAATAATAAACATTATAACCACACACTTAACACACGACTAACATAATGTAAGTTAACATAAATGCTATTAAAACCTCATAATCATAACTTTGCTCAATCACAAACTTACCAAGGGTTCATCACATATTGAGCTCATAACTTATGAATTTTACGTACATACATGTACCAACTCGCAACATAACCATATCCTTTCACAACTTTGACATTCTCGTTGAACACTCGAAATATTAACGGAAACTCAAAAATCTTGCACATAAGTGCCATATATGTAGCTAAAACTACCTCATATATCATAATACATATTGGCTCGCTTTCGAGCTATTCACGGGCCTGCTCACACAAGCTGTCAATCAAGACGTGGCTACACAGTGCTGCTCACACAAACTATCAGGTATCTGCAACACATGCCGGACAACCCAACCACTGGTAAGACGTACAAGACCAGCACCCAGATCACATAATCACATATACACATGGGTTCCTAGTGACATGTCACTCGTATCCTATCCTATTCCTAAGGTTTAACCGGGATTTTTTGTTTGTCGAAACTTTGTCGAATACATCCAAAGATTCAATCACAATTCATACAATATTAAAACATTTAAAACATAAATATAACAATATACTATTTACATACAAACTTACCTCGGTACAAAAATAATAGAATTAGACCTAATAGTCAAACACTTTGTTTTTCCCCCGATCTAGGTTCGAACTTCGTTTTTCTTGATCTATAATAACAAATTTAACTCATTTAATATACAAATAATTCAATTTAGTTGAAAAATCATATTATGAAAAAATTACATTTTTGCCCCTAATATTCCATTTTTTTACAATTTAGTCCCTAGGCTCGTAAATTGAAATATAGTCAATTTCTTCAAAACCCAAGCCTATCCGAACTATTTTCATACTCATAACAGCCCACATTTTTCATCAAATCACACTTCCCTTACATATTTTACAACTTTTACAAATAGGTCCTTTTTGACAATTTCATCAATAATCACTTAGTAAAAGTTGTTTATCCAACATCAAACTTCCATATCCTTGAAATAGCTAAATCAAGTTACAACATTCACAAAAACATAAAAATCATTAAAAACGGGACAAGGACGGACTTACAATCAAGCTTGGAAGCTTGGCCAAAACCCCAGCTATGGAGACCCCTTGAAATTTTTCTAAGGGACTAATTTGATGAAGATGAACATATTTTATTTAGTTTATTTGTCTTTATTTACCATTTTACCAAAATATCCTTAATGCCAAAATTTGAAATTTCACCTAACCATGTCCATTTTTGTCCATACTAAAGTATAATGGTCTTATTACCATTTAAGGACCCCTAATTTGAGATCTCATAGCAATTAGACACCTCTAGCTTCTAGAACACACATTTTGCACCTTTTTCAATTCAGTCCTTTTAACTAAATTGAGTGCTCAAACCTCAAAATTTTCGAACGAAATTTCCACAAAATCATTCTATTAAATTGTAGACCAAAAAAAATATAATAAAAATGAATTTTAATGCGTCGGATTTGTGGTCCCAAAACCACTTTTTCTACTAGACCCAAAATCGGACTGTTACAAGCCATTAACTATCTAGACTTTCTATTTGCATGCTTGATCATTATTCATTCACCTTATCACCCAATCTCTTTTGGGTTCGATTCTCGAAATACTCTGTGTCTCGTTGTAACACACAAATATTACAAACTAACTTGTCACACTTGTAATTAAAATTGCTTTTAAATATATATTTGTGTTAATTATCTTCATGGTGTATGCACATCGATGTGAGCAATCAAGCTCGAGCTAGGTTGTGTTGGCTTACGCAACAAAGCATAGTTAGGGAGTATGTGAAAGTGTCCAGTGAACTCATGCTCTAGATTTCCAATTTGGTTGAGAAGAAGGCATTTTTCTCCTTTATGGATGGGTTGAATCCTTGGGTGAAGCAAGAGTTGCAACATCGAGGGGTCAAAGAACTTACCAAATCCATAATCGTAGTAGAATCCTTACTCATGATTGTTCCAAGGAAAGATAAGTTTGACTTTTCCAAGCCCAAGGAGAAGGGAAATGGTAAGGGAGATGAAGTAGGACATGTTAAAAATAGTAATGGCATAAATGGTGGTAATGTGAAAGCAAAAAAAATGGGTTGAAGCCTAAAAAAAATCGAATGAGCCAGTGAAGTGTTCCTTATGTTGTGGTCTACATAGGATATAAGAATGTCCAGAGTAATCCAAGCTGTCAATAAAGAAAATAAAGCAAAGCCTGATGAGGAAAATGTATTAAGGATTGGATCAATGATATTCAATTTTGCAAAAGTGAAGAAGGATCACAAGTAGAAAGGGTTGATGTTTGTGGATATCAACACTGTGGGTCAAATGAGTGTGCTTATTGATACGGAGGCATCAGACTTGTTCATGTTAGAAAAAGCCGCAGGTAAACTTGGTCTCTCAGTTAGCAAATCGACTAAGAAAATCAATATTTTTAATTATAAAGAGGTCCCAACTATGGGAGTGGCGCAAGAAGTTAAGCTATAGATCAATCAGTGGAAAGGCAAGGAAGACTTTGAGGTAATTCATTTAGATGGTTATGACTTTATTCTTGGCTTGAATTTCCTTGACAATTAATTCTATGTTGATTCATTTTGCCGATTGCATATGTATCTTCGACACTCACCAACAATAATGCATTTGCCAATGAGTTGTGATGATAAAGGTGAAACCAAGTTATTCTCGGCAATCCAACTAGTCGAGGATGTTCATTATGGTAAGAACATTGACTTGTTAGATCAAAGGGATAAGGAGACTGTAACACCCCTTACCCGGCTCAGTCGCCGGACCCAAGTAAAGAGATCCTACATTAACATTTTACAATTAACATCACATTCTTAAACAATACATATTTAAATATAATTGATATTCTATATAAACAAACATATTAAATTTTAATTTGAAAAAAAATTCTAAAATTACTTAATGATAAAATTCAAGCTCGGAATAAGACTTACTTAAAAGAAATTTAACGTTTGAAGTTTAAAGTGAAAATGCATAGTTGGTATTGATACCAAATCGATACCTTTTTGAAAATCGATACCAAAATTGAATACTGTTTTCTTTGTAAAACAATGGTATCGATACTTATTTTAAGGTATCGATATTTTATGAAAATATCGATACTCAAATAAAATCAATACCAAATTAGCATTCTGTTTAATTAGAAAACTATTCAAATGGTCAAGTATCGATACCAAATGCCAAAATATCGATACTTATTTTTAAAATGGTAAAACCTCATCTTTAAAAGTTCAACTCATGCCAAAATTCAGTTATTTTACAATAGATAAATAAAATAACCTATTCAAACATCTAAAAGACTAACCAACGTGTCCTTATTGACACCACAATTCAAAATCCAAACTAAAATAACATTTCAAACCTAAATAGTTGCATTTGAAGTACTCAAACATCTTTAATATCGATACGTACCAAAATACCATGCCTTTCAATCTATAAGTCAAATTGCCATATTCACACACTTTCATTAAACTTATACCAAATATACCAAACAAATTCCAAATATAAATATATACCAAACCAACAACATAGTCACATGTTTCAAAATATATCTAAAGACAAGCATCATTCAAGTTTAAGAACTTCACAAAATAACCTCATAAATTCATTTAACCTATTACATGCCATATAACCTAATACGAGCATTCAAAAACTACCAATAGATTTTCAGATAGTGTGAATCTTGAAGTTGATCTAATTGCCCGAAGCCTCAAAAACAAATCTACAAGAAAGTAGTATAAAGAACACAAATAAGCTTACTTAAGTTTAGTAAGTTCCACGGATTAAACAATTAACTTACTGAATAAACTTAATCAATACATAATACAGAAATGTTGTAAATCATAGTCTTGCCATTCATAACCAAATCACAGATGAGTCATAAACTTTTATACAAGTGAATCAATTCAATCAAATATGTTATATCATTAACTATACCCGATGAACATTGTAATGGATTCGGATACACAGTTAACCAACCAACCATACCAAATCGCTCAAATGAGCTAACCAACTGAGAACACACATGGGCACCAAGTGCCAAGCTCGTAGGCTAACATCCTTCCAAAACACACCTCAGCACCAAGTGTCAAGCCCGTAGGCTTTACATCTGCCCTCGAAACACACTTGAGACACTATAATATAACACGATAGTTCACAACAAATGTTGAACTTCAGTATATTTAGTAAAAATGAATGAAATCATAATCAACATCTCAATATCAACCAATCTCGTATAACACGCGATATAACCTATTGGCATACCAATTGTATCCTATCCTACGTTCATCGGCTCACATATTTATCATTTAACAACATTTAATACAATTTATTTCCCAAATCAATTCACTTACCACAATTCAATACTTTCCAGTCAATTAATAAATTTCAATCCACAAGCAATTTAATATTTAAATTATACTAAAATTTAACCATATGAACTTACTAGGGCCAAACTGTAGAAACATCAAAAGTTCATGGACTAATCCACAACATTCCCTTTTCCACGATTAACAACTTGATCTTGATCTATAATATAATTTATTTTATTTATTAGCCTTAATTTCACATTCTACTCAATTTAATACATCTAGTGTCTTATTTACAATATTTATACATTTGCCCCAAATATTTACATTTAATACAATTTAGTCCATAGTATTGAACAAGCCAATCTCTACAATTAATACAAAAACTCATTTAACTAAATTTTTATTCATATTATTACAACCCATAAATTCCAAGGATTCTCAAGAAAAATCAAGCTAACTTCCATATTTTTCCTATTTAGTCTCTAAAGTCAAATTTACTAAAAATCACTTTACAATATGATCATATCTATCAACTAAGCTTCCAACAACACCAACTAACAAAAAAACATTCAAAATCATTAATGATAAATTTCTAAACATCTGACTATTTCACAAAATAATCCTTGGGCTGGCCAACTTAAGCTATAACTAAATCAAAAATGCCAAATTTACAAAACAAATAATAAAATCACTTACATGCAACACACTAAATGACCGAACTTTCAAAACTCTCCCACTGCTATTTCTTTCTTCTTAATTTCGGCAAAAAACAAAGAGAAAGAAGATAGGATTTGTTTGTTTTTATTTAATTTCAGTTTTATAATATATTTACTATTTTTCTCTTAAGTAAATTTCAAAGTTTCACACTATTTACTTACCAACCGTCTACTACATTTGCTTACATGGTATATTTTTCATTTTAGTCCATGTGTTTTCAATTCTATAATCATTTAGTTCTTTTTAACTAATAGGGTTAACTTTTACATCTTTTTCAATTTAATCATTTTTAATTAATTAACTATCTAAACGATAAAATTTCTAAACCAAAATTTAATACAACACTAATGCCCTTGTAAATATTAAATAATTAATATTTACGGGTTGACACGTTAGAATTGTGGTCCCACAACCACTATTTCCAACACCACTGGGAATCGAGTTGTTCTAGAGACCCCTTAGAAATGCTAGAGCTGCAACAAACTAATGTGAAGCCTGTTGAGTTATCAGTAAGGCTACCACCTATGAGAGAGGTGGGTTGTGCATCAAACTTTGTGGGAAAAGTGATTATGAAAACTAGGCAATCAAAACGAGTAAATGCTATGAGCAAGGTACATTGCAAACAATTTTTTAGTGTTTTTCATTACGACTTACCATTGGCTTGGCAAAGTGTAACAGTCCAGTTTAGACCCTAGTCGGAACAGTGGTTTTGGGACCATGATTTCGAGTCGGAATAATATTTTAATATTATTTTCTGTGCATTTAATATGTGATTAAACATGTGTTAAATTTTCGTAAGTTAATTTGTCCGTCTGTGTGCTTAATTTGACAAAAGGATTAAATTACATTGAAATGCAAATTGGCATGTTTTATGAAAAGATGCCTATTTGTCATGTCTTTATAAGTGTGAAGGTCTTATGTGGCAATTAAGCCAATTATAAGATAGTGGGTAATTAAATGACAAAATAACCTTATTGTTATTTGTCTTATATGTTTAATGAAAGGATAAAATGGTAAAATGTATAATAATATGTATGTAATAAAATAAACAACTGAAAAGATGAATGTTATCATCAATGGGGTGCCAAAAGTTTGAAGAAAGAAAAACAAGAAAACTTGCTAGGGCATTCGGCTATTGTATTGCAAAATTAAGGTATGTTTTGGCTTTGGATTTTGATGATTTTTATGTTTTTGAGATTGTTGCTTAGTCTACTATCAAGCCCATGTTGTAATATGAAGAACTGATGATGTTCATGAGATGTGCCATTGATGAAATGATGAGCTTTGTGATGAGTTTAGGTGTTAAATGAAAGATATGTGTTTAATGAATATGTTTTGTTCTTGAAATTTTGATGAATTTAGCTAAATAAGGCTAAATTGAGAAAATGATTATTTGAGGGACTAAATTGTGAATTTGATGGAAAATATGGGCTTGTATGAGATACATGAGTATTCAGCTAAGCATGGGTATATGGTGATTTTGTGTATTTGATGTTTTGAGAAAAATGGACTAAATTGATAAAATGTGCAAATGTGAGGGCTAAATTACAAATTGCCCTAAATATGTGTATTTGGATTGAATTGAATGATTTTTTGAATAAATGGATCAAATTTGAATATGTATAGATGAAGAACCGAAGAAAACGGATTTAGATCGCGGGAAAACGAAAGTAATTGAGTAGCCGAATCCGTTCCCGTTAAACCAAATTCGATGTAAGTCATTATACAAATAAACGTATTTGTATTGAATTATGTATGTTCATATGACTATTGATAACAATGAATGCCTACTAGATGCTATGTACATGAACTCCGAGATAAGAT
Source organism: Gossypium bickii (assembly GCA_025503065.1). NCBI lineage: Eukaryota > Viridiplantae > Streptophyta > Magnoliopsida > Malvales > Malvaceae > Gossypium > Gossypium bickii. Next base: position 22,492,623 of record CP106714.1, on the reverse strand, counting down.
TGACATAGTGACAATGTCCGAGAAGTCCCATATGAACCTAGGAATAAATAGGATTAGCTATGTCATTACATAGGTGTCTGTTATGTTTTATCATGTAAGACCACGTCTGGGACGATGGCGTCGATATGAGACTTACGTGTAAAACCATGTCTGGGACATTGGCATCGTATTGATTCGTGTAAGACCCTGTCGGGGACAATAGCATCGACATCTGAATACATGCAAGACCACGTCTAGGACATTGGCATTGTACGACTATTCTGAGTATTTTGCATATCTTATTAGATTCCGAACGGTTCAACGGGTAAATCAGAGCTATGAATGAGTATGTGATTGTATACCTGTTTCAGGTATATACAAGGTGTGTATGAAAGGTAAGTATCTATATGAACTTACTAAAATGAATATATGCAAAGAAATGATGAGATGAAATGTGAAATTATGCCTATATGAGCTATGTGTATATATGGTATTTGAGTTGAATAATGTGATAAGTTATGGCTACGTAAGTGAACCAAACTCTATGTGAGATGTATATGCTATGAGAACCATTATTGTTATTGTAACAATACGGTTATGAGCATTTTATGTTAAGTTTATTAGTATATGGCTTACTAAGCTTTTGAAAGCTTATTCTGTGTGTTTTTCTCTGTTTTATAGATCATTAAAGCTACTGAAGACTCGGGGACCGTCGAGGATTATCATCACACTACTCAATTTGTTTTGGTACTTTTGAAATATGTATAGAGCTAGATATGGCATGTATATGCTAGTTATTTGGTATAAGTTGAGTTATGAGCTTAGCCATGTAATGTGGTTAGTTATTTATTGAAATTATGCATTATGAATATGGTATTTGATGATCGTTTTGGTATGATTTCATGACTATAAAATGGACAAGTTTATGGTAAGCATATGGATGAAATTTCGAGTGTTGATGTTTGATTAAAGAAAAGATTATATGAAAAGTAATTATAGATAGATATGCTTGAAGGTATATTTGTTTAGTTGGACAAATTGGTATGTTTGATAATGAGATTGGATGCAAAGCTTTGTTGAGTATTTTGCATGTCTTTGTTTATCAATTGAGTATGATATGAATTGGTATATTGCTTGTAGGTATGACCTTATTATGGGTGGCATTATGGCCTTGACAATGGCCTGTTTTGCCTACACGGTTATGGCACATGGGCGTGCCTAATGGCCGTGGGAAAATGATAGTATTTAGCTAAGAGAGCACAGCCATGGCACACAGACGTGTCTAGTAGCCGTGTGATTAAGTCAGTATATAGCTTAAGAGCACACGGCCATAGTACATGGGCGTGTCTAGTGGCCGTGTAGAAAAGTCAGTATACATGCCCTGATTTGGCACTGCCAAGACACATGGGTGTGTCTGGTGACCATGGAAGACACACAGCCTGCCCACACCGGCATGTGTCCTGCATAACTTAGAAAAGTTTTAAATTTTCGAGAATTTCTGTATGTGTTTGGCCTAGTCCCGGCCCTACTCTAAAGCATGATTTAGGTCTCGTTGACCAATATAAGGGACACTTTGACTGTGTTTGGTGAATGATTGTATGAAATGTTTATAAAAGTTTTCGATCTGTTCGGTAACGCCTTTAACCCTAATCCAGCGTCGGACACGGGTTAGGGGTGTTACATTTGATTGGTATCAGAGCTACGATTTAGTCGATTCTCGGACTAACGTAGTGTGTCAGAGTCTAGCAATACATGTCGTATATCTGAACTGTGATAGTGTGATGAATCCTGACGTGTAAAATGTGATTTTCGTATAGTAATGGATCCCAAAAGAGCCGTAGCTGATGATGTAAAAAGTAATACGCCTGCTCGCACGCAAGGGACAACGCCTTCTGATTCGAGACCGGCTACAAGCGGTCAAGAGGGAGAAGCTAAACAAGCTTTCTTCCAAATGATTAATGAGTAGTTCACTCAGTTCGTAAGAAATAATCCGCTGTTCACAACCTCGGTCCCTGCCTAATCCACCTTAGACATCTGCTATACCTCCGATTTCGAATCTAAATCTGTTGAACAAACCTCCTATAGACAAAATCCGTAAGTATGGGGCTGAAGAGCTTAGGGCTACCAGTGATGACAATGTTGAAAAAGCTGAGTTCTGGTTAGAGAATACAATCAGAGTATTTGATGAGATGTCACTAAATCTCGAGGAATGTATAAAATGTGTTGTATCCTTGTTACGAAAAGCAACCTATCAATGGTGGAAAACCTTAATTTCTATTGTTCCGAGAGAGCGAGTCACGTGGGACTTCTTTCAGATTGAATTTCGAAAGAAATACATCAGTGAGAGATTTATCAATTAGAAACGGAAAGAATTTCTGGAATTGAAACAGGGTCGTATGACTGTTTCGGAATACGAAAGAAAGTTCGTAAGACTGAATCAATATGCTCGTGAATGTGTAACCATCGAGGCAATAATGTGCAAAAGATTCGAAGATGGTCTTAACGAAGACATCCATTTATTTGTTGGGATTCTTGAAATAAAAAAGTTCGTTGTACTCGTTGACCGAGCATGCAAAGCTGAGGCACTTGGGAAAGATAAAAGAAAAGCTGAGTTTGAAGCTAGAGATGTGAAAAAGAGATTTTCGGGTAGATCATTTCAATTTGCTTCAAAGAAATTCAGAGATGAACAAAGTCGTTCAAGAGTTAATGTGGGACACTCGAGTAGAGATCGAGCTAGATCACAGTTGAGCTTCAAAACTCTAGCAACTTCAATAGCGAGTGTTGGAAATATTCGATCCGAGAAACCTGAATGTAGGCATTATGGAAAAAGGCATCCGAAAAGTTGTAGATTGAATGACCGGGCTTGTTTTAGATGTGGATCATTAGATCATTTCATTCGTGATTGCCCAGAGTCTGTGGAGCAAGAGACTACCCGAAATCCAAGATCTGATAATGCTCCAGTGAGAGGTAGACCTTCCCAAAATAAGAACTGTCAGTGGTAGTCAAAGAAGTACGAGAGATACTGTTGTGAAATTTGAAGCTAGAGCGCTTGCTAGAGCGTATGCTATCCGAGCTCATGAGGAAGCTTCATCTCCTGATGTTATAACAGGTACATTTACACTCTATGATACTTCTTTGATTGCATTTATAGACCCTGGTTCTACTCATTCTTATATTTGCATGAACTTAGTATCTAGTAAGACTTTGCCTGTAGAGTCTACTGAGTTTGTTATAAAAGTATCGAACCCCTTAGGTAAAAGTGTCCTGGTTGTTGCCCGTTAATGTTTCGAGATATCTGTTTCCCTGCTGATTTGATGTTATTACCATTTGATGAGTTTGATATCATTCTGGCTATGGATTGGTTGACATTACATGATGCTGTTATGAACTGTAAAAGAAAGATTATTGATCTGAGATGTTCGAATGGTGAAATAGTCAGAGTTGAGTCTAATGATTTAAATGGTTTACCTGCAGTGATATCTGTATTGAAAGCTCAAAGATATGTGAAAAAGGGATATGAGGCATATTTTGTTTATGTGATTGATTCAAAAGTGTCTGAAAAGAAAGTTGAATCAGTGCCAGTAGTCTGTGAATTTTCTGATGTATTCCCTGAAGAATTGTTGGGTTTGCCTCCGATACGTGAAATTTAATTTGGAATTGATCTGTTGCCTGGTACGACACCTATTTCGATAGCTCCGTATAGAATAGCGCCAACGAAATTGAAAGAATTAAAGTATCAACTGCAAGAGTTGACTGACAGAGGGTTTGCTAGACTGAGTTTCTCACCTTGGGGTGTTCCTGTTCTGTTTGTGAAAAAGAAAGATGGTATAATGAGAATGTGCATTGATTATCGTCAGTTGAATAAAGTGACAATAAAGAACAAATATCCGTTGCCCAGAATTGATGATTTATTTGATCAGTTAAAAGGAGCCACCGTGTTGTCAAAGATAGATCTGAGATCGAGATATTACCAATTACGAGTAAAAGCTTCAGACATTCTTAAAACTGCTTTCAAAACGAGGTACGGACATTATGAGTTCTTAGTGATGCCTTTCGGACTAACGAATGCTCCTACTGTTTTTATGGATCTGATGAACAAAATTTTCAAACTGTACCTAGATCGATTTGTTGTTGTATTTATTGACAACATTTTGATTTATTCACGGGATGAAATTGAACATGCTGAACATCTGATAATTGTGTTGCAAACTCTGCGAAAAAAGCAATTGTATGCGAAATTCAGTAAATGTGAATTCTGGTTACGTGAAGTCAGTTTTCTGGGACATATTGTATCAGCCTCTGGTATACGAGTTGATCCAAGCAAGATTTCTGCTATTCTGGAATGGAAACCTCTGAAAAATGTATCTGAAGTTCGTAGTTTTCTAGGACTTACTGGTTATTATCGCAGATTTGTAGAAGACTTTTCGATGATAGCTACTCCGTTAACTAGATTACTTCAGAAAGATGTTAGATTTGAATGGTCCGATAAATGTCAGAAAAGTTTTGATCGATTAAAAACTCTTTTGACTGAAGCTCCAGTTTTATTACAGCCAGAATCGGGTAAAGAATTTGTAATTTACAGTGATGCTTCGTTAAATGGTCTGGGATATGTTCTGATGCAAGAAGGCAAAGTAATAGCTTATGCCTCGAGACAGCTAAAACCTCATGAAAAGAATTATCTGACTCATGACCTTGAGTTCGTATTAAAGATTAGGCGACATTATCTGTTCGGCGAAAAATGTCACGTGTTTTCAGATCATAAAAGTTTGAAATATCTGATGACTCAGAAATATTTGAATCTGTGGCAGAGAAGATGGTTAGAGTTGTTAAAAGACTACGAGCTTGTGATAGATTATCATCCGGGTAAAGCAAATGTCATTGCTGATGCATTGAGTCAGAAATCATTGTCTGCATTGCGTGCTATGAATGCCCATTTAAATCTATTTGATGATAGTTTAGTATTGGCTGAATTGAAAGCAAAACCGTTGTTTCTACAACAGATATGTGATGCTTAGAAAGTTGATAATGAAATAACAGCGAAACGAGCTCAGTATGATCCGAACTCTGATTCTGAATTTTGAGTGGATGATAATGATTGCTTGAGATTTCGAGATCGAATCTGTGTTCCGAGAAATCCAGAGTTGATTCAGTTAATTTTGAATGAAGCTCATAGTAGTCGTCTATCTGTTCACCCGGGAAGCACTAAAATGTATTAGGATTTGAAACAACACTATTAGTGGCCTGGTATGAAACGGGATATATCTGACTTTGTGTCGAAATGTCTAGCCTGTCAGCAAGTAAAAGCTGAACATTAGGTTCCGTCTGGTTTGGTACCACCGATTCTGATTCCCGAGTGGAAATGGGATAGAGTGACAATGGATTTTGTTTATGGATTGCCCCTGACTCCGAGAAATAAAGATGCAATTTGGGTCGTAGTTGATAGATTGACGAAATCTACCCATTTTATTCCAGTAAAATCTGATTATTCACTTGATAGATTAGCTGAACTTTATATTTTTGAGATTGTGAGGTTGCACGGAGTGCCACTACCCATGGTGTCTGACAGAGATCCGAGGTTTACTTCACGATTCTGGAAGAAACTATAAGAAGCTTTAGGCACGAAATTGCATTTCAATACCGCTTTTCATCCACAGACAGATGGTCAGTCGAACAAATTATTCAGATTCTGGAAGACATGTTGAGATGTTGCATTCTTGAGTTTAACGGTACGTGGGAACAATATTTGCCATTAACTGAATTTTCTTATAACAACAGTTTTCAGTCGAGTATTAAAATGACACCATATGAAGCTCTGTATAGACGTAAATGTCGAACACCTCTGTATTGGACTGAGTTCAGTGAAAATAAGATACACGGGGTCGATTTAATAAAATATACAGAACAGAAAGTGAAAGTCATTCGAGATAGTCTGAAAGCAACGTCTGATCGTCAGAAGTCTTATGCAGACTTAAAATGAAAAGTGATTGAATTTGAAATCGGTGACAAAGTGTGTCTGAAGGTGTCTCCATGGAAGAAAGTACTCCGATTTGGGTGAAAAGGTAAATTGAGTCCGAGGTTCATCGGGCCGTATGAAATCATCAAGCGTGCTGGACCTGTTGCATACAGATTGTTATTGCCATCTGAGCTAGAAAAGATTCACAATGTATTTCATGTTTCGATGCTCCGTAGATATCATTCTGATCCGTCACATGTAATTACTCCGTCTGAAATTGAAATCCGATCTAATATGACATATGAGGAAAAACCGATCCGTATTTTAGCTCGTGCAGTGAAAGAACTGAGAAACAAGAAAATTCTGTTAGTAAAAGTGCTATGGCATCGACATGGATTAGAAGAGGCTACGTGGGAGCCTGAAGATTTGATGAAACAGCAATATTCGAATCTGTTTAACGGTAAAATTTACGGGGACGAAAATCCCTAAGGGGGAGAATTGTAACAGTCCGGTTTAGAACCTAGTTGGAACAGTGATTTCGGGACCACAAATCTGAGTCTGAATAATATTTTAATATTATTTTCTGTACCTTTAATATGTGATTAAACATGTGTTAAATTTTCGTAAGTTAATTTGTCTGTCTGTGTGTTTAATTTGACAAAAGGATTAAATTGCATTGAAATGCAAATTGGCATGTTTTATGAAAAGATGCCTATTTGTCATGTCTTTATAAGTGTGAAGGTCCTATGTGGTAATTAAGCCAATTATAAGATAGTGGGTAATTAAATGACAAAATAACCTTATTGTTATTTGTCTTATATGTTTAAAGAAAGGATAAAATTGTAAAATGTATAATAATATGTTTGTAATAAAAAATTGTAAAATGTATAATAATATGTTTGTAATAAAATAAACAAATGAAAAGATGAATGTTATCATCTTTGGATGCCAAAAGTTTGAAGAAAGAAAAAGAAAAAAACTTGCTAGGGCATTCGACTATTGTATTGCAAAATTAAGGTATGTTTTGGCTTTGGATTTTGATGATTTTTATGTTTTTGAGATTATTGCTTAGCCTACTATCAAGCCCATGTTGTAATTTGAAGAATTGATGATGTTCATGAGAGTGTCATTGATGAAATAGTGAGCTTTGTGATGAGTTTAGGTGTTAAATGAAAGATATGTGTTTAATGAATATGTTTTGTTCTTGAAATTTTGATGAATTTAGCTAAATAGGGCTAAATTGAGAAAATGATTATTTGAGGGACTAAATTGAGAATTTGATGAAAAATATGGGCTTATATGAGATACATGAGCATTCGGCTAAGCATGGGTATATGGTGATTTTGTGTATTTGATGTTTTGAGAAAAATGGACTAAATTGATAAAATGTGCAAATGTGAGGGCTAAATTGCAAATTGCCCTAAATATGTGTATTTGGATTTAATTGAATGAGTTGTTGAATAAATGGATCAAATTTGAATATGTATAGATCAAGAACCGAAGAAAACGAATTTAGATCGCGGGAAAACGAAAGTAATTGAGTAGCCGGATCCGTTCCCGTTAAACCGAATTCGAGGTAAGTCATTATACAAATAAATGTATTTGTATTGAATTATGTATGTTCATATGACTATTGATAACAATGAATGCCTACTAGATGCTATGTACATGAACTCCGAGATAAGATTGACATAGTGAAAATGTTCGAGAAGTCCCGTACGAACCTAAGAATAAATAGGATTAGCTATGTCATGACATAGGTGTTTGTTATGTTTTATCGTGTAAGACCATGTCTGGGACATCGGCATCGTATTGATTCGTGTAAGACCCTGTCGGGGACAGTGGCATCGACATCTGAATACATGTAAGACCACGTCTGGGACGTTGGCATTATACGACTATTCTAAGTATTTTGCATATCCTATTAGATTCTGAACGGTTCAACGGGCAAATCCGAGCTATGAACGAGTATGTGATTGTATATCCGTTTTAGGTATGTTTGATATGTACACAAGGTGTGTATGAAAGGTAAGTATCTATATGAACTTACTAAAATGAATATGTGCAAAGAAATAATGAGATGAAATGTGAAATTATGCCTATATGAGCTATATGTATATATGGTATTTGAGTTGAATAATGTGATAAGTTATGGCTAAGTAAGTGAGCCAAACTCTATGTGAGATGTATATGCTATGAGAACCATTATTGTTATTGTAACAATACGGTTATGAGCATTTTATGTTAAGTTTATTTGTATATGGCTTACTAAGCTTTTGAAAGCTTACTCTGTGTATTTTTCTTTGTTTTATAGATCGTCAAAGCTACTGAAGGCTCGAGGACCGTCCAGGATCATCATCACACTACTCAATTTGTTTTGGTACGTTTGAAATATGTTTATAGTTAGATATGGCATGTATAGGCTAGTTATTTGGTATAAGTTGAGTTATGAACTTAGCTATGTGATGTGGTTAGTTATTTATTGAAATTATGCATTATGAATATGGTATTTAATGATGGTTTTGGTATGATTTCATGACTATAAAATGGACAAGTTTATGGTAAGCATATGGATGAAATTTCGAGTGTTGATGTTTGATTAAAGAAAAGATTATATGAAAAGTAATTATAGATGGATATGCTTGAAGGTATATTTGTTTAGTTTGACAAATTGGTATGTTTGATAATGAGATTGGATGCAAAGCTTTGTTGAGTATTTGGCATGTCTTTGTTTGTCAATTGAGTATGATATGAATTGGTATATTGCTTGTAGGTATGACCTTATTGTGGGTGGCATTATGGCCTTGACAATGGCCTATTTTGCCTACACGGTTATGGCAGACGGGCGTGCCTAATGGTCGTGGGAAAATGACAGTATTTAGCTAAGAGAGCACGACCATGGCACACGGACGTGCCTGGTAGCCGTGTGATTAAGTCAGTATATAGCTTAAGAGAACACGGCCATGGTACACGGGCGTGTCTAGTGGCCATGTGGAAAAGTCAGTATACATGCCCTGATTTGGCACTGCCAAGATACATGGGTGTGTTTGGTGACCGTGGAAGACACACGGCCTGCCCACATGGGCGTGTGTCCTGCATAACTTATAAAATTTTTAAATTTCCGAGAATTTCTATATGTATTTGGCCTAGTCCCGGCCCTACTCTAAAGCATGATTTAGGTCTCGTTGACCAATATAAAGGAAACTTTGATTGTGTTTGGTGAATGATTGTATGAAATGTTTATAAAAGTTTTCGATCTATCCAGTAATGCCTTTAACCCTAATTCGGCGTCGAACACGGGTTAGAGGTGTTACACAAAGACACGGGGCCCTTTCAGAGTTCTAAAGTGGGTAAGCTGAGGGGCTTACAAATCAAAGTTTGTGACTACTTAAGGTTAACCCAATGTTTAGTGCGAGTTTGCCTAAGCCTATTTGTAAGGATCAAGATCAAGGGGATCCCAATCAAGGCAAGTCAAAAATGGGGGAAACCAATAATGGCGGGCTCTTACAAGATGTACAAACGAGAGAGACATTTCGAATAAGACGAAGGCGAAGACATAAGCCAAGGAAAATGTTTAGAGGAGCAAAACTACCTAATAAAAAGACTAGTTAGGAAACAACTAAGGTATTACGACAAATCTAAAACAAATCAAACCAGTGTCATTCCAAGAATGTGACGAGGGCATATCGAGAATAGGTGAGGGAAAATGTCACGGATCGCGAATTAAAGCTTGTGACGATTGCGCACAGAATCACCATTGGAGGTCAACTAATTAAATGTGGCACATTTAACCCATTTGAACTGGCCCAAGTTGTGGAACACATGGATAAACCCATCTACTTGAAGCCTTGGTGGCCCAGTGAAACACTTTAGTAAAATTAGGGTTATCATGGTGAATATTGTACATAGGCTTTGATCTTGACCATCGATGTAATTTAAATTGTACTTTTGCATTTGTGGGAACTTAACTATAAATAGAGACCTTCCTCCTCATTTGTAATCACTCAATTGTATTTCTTCAAAGTATTAGAATATTTTGATAGCATTTACTCAAACACTTGGTGAGCTTAATTTTCTTGTGGCTTTTATGTTCGCTTTTCGCTTCTTCGCTTGATAGTTTGCTTCCGTTTTGTTTCAGTGCCTTAGATAATTTCTTTGAAAATTCTCGCCTTTTCGAGAGATAGGCTGACTTGGCCAGTTTTGAAGTAAAGGAATCACTTAAGACTGCGTGGTTTGCTTGCCTAAAGTTCTAACCTCGTGACACTAGCATGTTGCATATTTTATAACTTCAATTATAGGTAGAATTGAGATTATCCATACTTCGAAAAGTATATGAAATTTATAATACATATGATTTTTTTTAACAATTATATTATCATCTACTTTTTTAGACTAACATAATACATAACATAAAATTATATAATTGTTTAATCACAATTTGTATTACCAAACATACGACTCTGTGTAAGGAATTACAATTATTTGTGATGAAAGAGATTGTAATAGTACTCGATACTACACAAACAACACTTGATGAAAAATGTAAAAATAAATAAAAATCAAAACTCAAAAAAGAATTTCATTATATTATTACTTTTCTAAATTTAAAGTAAATTGAAGAAGGATCTGTGAAATTAAAGCAACTGCCGCAACAATCATGATTTCCACATTCTCAAAAGTTTCAACCAGCAAGTCTTTTGATTTTTTGCTTATCTGTTCGTAGGTTTGGGACTTTTTAACTTTTCTTTTATTAAGAAGGGCAGTAACTGATTAATCATTAATCTTACCATCATGCATTCACTAAATTATAAATTATATCCGATGGAGAGTAAAAGATAAAATATTGTAATTGGAGTTACATCATCTAATTTTTTCTTCTGCATTATTCTATAAATACTAAATACTGTATTTATTAATTAAATTATATTCTATTTTACACATATACGTGTGAAAAATAATGTATTTAAAAATAACATAATAAATAATGAAATATATGATTTGAAATAAATAAATTAATAATAATATATTAAAATGAAAAAAAATTAAATTGTGAACATGTAAATACATCAAATTAAGAATATACTGTTTATTATTGTATTGTTATCAATCTTAAGTTGATATCGAATTAACTTATAACACCAACTCAATTGAACATTATCAATATATACAATTGATGGAAGTAATATAATATTCATAATAAAAGTAAAATGTACCAAATATTTTAAAATAAAATTTTGATTGAGTGTTAGTTATTATTTTTTAAAATAAAAATACATCTAAGCATTCTCATCTGCCAAATTAAGTATAATACTTATAACTAGTGACACTGTTTTAGAAGAAGATAAATATAATTTCATTTATCTCACTTAGCAATCAATTAGAAATATCAAAGTATGTTAATTGACTTTGATTTTTTTATTAACTTCTACCTTTTACCTCTTATAAAAGAAACCAACTCATGGTTTAAAAATGTTAATTTATGTTCTCGGTCTCTATAATTTTTATATATTTTTTACTTTTTATTCTCAAGAATTTAATTTTTTATATTTATTTGAATTGAAAATTAAATTTTAATTGATAACATTGTTATTGGATTTTCAATAAATATGAATATTTGGTGTTTTAATTTTATAATTTAAAGTCCAATTTCTAACACATTTAAATTTAGCAAACATTAGTTACCATTGTTATCAATTGGATTTTAATTTTCAAATTTAACTAAATGCTTGAAATTACAAGTGAATGGACTAAATTTCATAAAATTCTAAACATAGGGACTAGAGACAAAATTAAACCTTTAAAAGATTTATGTTTCAAAATAAAATATATAATATGTAAATGGTAAGAATAAAATGCATATATTATGAACAAATTAGTTGAGATTCAATATAATATATAGAGTTAATTTCTCCAAACATCCCAAAACTATGACCATCATTCTAAATTTATCCCTAAATTTCAAGTCATTCTAATTAATCCGTAAACTATCAAGATTATATCAACCAAGTCCTTTCGTTACTAAAATTGTTAATTTAACTATTAAATAACATGTTAGATCTTATGTGATATAATTTAAAATGAAAAAGGTTAAGAAAAATAAATATGGTAAAAAATATATTTTAAAAGAATATTAGTTTTGGGGTTTTCAAAGTTTTTATAATTTTACTTTTAAAAGTTATGTAATAACATTCTATTTCTTTACAATTTTTCATTTTAAATTCAGTTGCATAAGATTTTTCGTGTAATTTAATGGTTAAATTAATGGTTTTAATAATGAAAAGACTTGATTGGTATAACATTAATAATTTAGGGATATAATTAGAACATTTTATAGTTTAAAATCAATTAGAATGAAGGTCACAATTTAGGGATATCTAATACAATTAACTCAAATACATAATAGAAAAGTACAAAAACATAGAATTGTAAAATCCAAAAATATTTTAAGAATTGCAAACTCATTACTAAATAAGCATATAACAGAACCATCTAATTGAAAAATTATCATGAATACTATATTTCTAAATAATTTACTACTCATTTTACATTATTTTTAAAATTCTACTTCCCCAACATATTTCAAGAAACCCATTTATTATCTAAACTCTCGTTATAAAATGGTTAAAAATGCTGCAAGTTTTTATACTTTTTTGTAAATTTAGAATTTAGTCCCTCAATTTTTATTTCATGAAATTTAATCATATATTTTACAGATTTTAAAATTGTTAACTTCATCTTAAAATTATTCTTTTAAATTTGCTGATGTCATGTTTTAAAATAAAAAAAAAATTTCAGTTGATATTCATGTAACAAAAAAAAACTTTTTAATGAATTTTAATTTAATAAAAAAACTTTGAGGATGTTAATAATTAGATTTGTATTTTTAAATTTGAAAAATAGAAAGGCTAAGTTCTTTAAAATGAAAATGAGAGTACTAAATTCCAAATATAGAAAGAAGTATAGGGAATCAAAGAAGTTTTTTTTTTTTTTTTTTTTTTTTTTTTTTTTTTTTTTTTTAAGATGACTTAGTTAAACTTACAATTTGTTTACTAGTCAAATAATAATTTAAAATAAATATTTAAGAAAAAAAAAAGGAGATGGAAGCGCGGAGTAATCCGGCCGACAAACTGGCGTAAGCTAAGCTGAAGTTAGCGATTAATTTCAAACGTTAATAATAATAATAATTATTAACGTTTGAAATTAAATAAAACTGGAACTAACCAAAAATCACTTCCCTTTCCTATTCATCTTCCTCTTTCTTCTCATTTCATTCGGCTCCCAAAATGAGCTTTTGGGGTTAGGGTTTCTTTCCACTACAATCATGTCTATTTTTTCATCAAACCACTGATCACCATCCCTTTTAGACACAAACAAAAACCCCAACCCCCCAAACGAAAAATGTCAACATCAGCAGCAGCTTTCAGGCTGATCTGTCTCCTCCACTCGGTGATCGCCTTATCAAGCGGCGCACTCATGATGTTCTACATGAAAGAAATGTACACATTCACCCACGGGATCGAGACGGCCACCAAGCTCTTGGGATCCACTCCACACGATCAGCTCTTGATCCGGACCTCCGATTCCTTCGCGGGTCTGCTATTGTTCGCCGTGGGGTTCTTGCTTTTCATGGTCTCATTTGTTAAAGACAGAGAGTTCCAATCATTCTTCGCCAAAGGGTGCACGGTTTTGCATGTATCGGTGGCGATGTGGAGGTTCTGGTTCGAGAGAAGAGTAGAGGATTTGGCTTGGGATTGGCTGCGACAGACGGTTGGTGACATTTTGATGGCCTTTTCTTGGGTATTCTTTTTGGTTTACTCTTGGAGAGAAAAGTATGATTAGATTTGAATTTGCTGCTTGGGTGGTTCTGAAATTGAGTGTAAGATGATTGGGTATGAATCAGAATTTGAAAAAGTGTTTTATTTACACTTGATTGTTCAATCGATTCCGTGAAATGAAATTAGATACTGAGTTTTTAGGTTAAAATTGGGTTCTCCCAAAACCGAATGAGATCAGCGATTATGGTACTTCACTCTTGCTTCCACATTGCAAAATATATTGTAAGAAAATAAAGAGAGCTTTAATCACAATTGCAATTATTATTTCTACCATTATTTTTAACTTTACCCAAAAAAAAATGCAACTCACCACACATCCACCAAAATATATGGTTAGCAAGGTAAAAATTGACAACAATTGAAGAGCGCTATTTGTTAATTTAGGTTAAGGTCCATTAAGGTCCCTTATTTTGCTTCTTTTACCAAATCTGTTATTTGTTAATTTCCATTAAGGTCCCTTATTTTGCTTCTGCCTGGTGATGTTTTAAATTTAGGAATTTTATAAAATTTTATAAAAACCTTAAAAGAAATTATAAAAATATGTAAAGAAATATAAAATTTGTAAAAAAAAATTTATGATTTTTATTTTTTTTATCATTTTTCTCCACATTTCATGTTATGTTGCAACACATGGTGACTTTAATTGAAAAATATTATAAAATTTTACAATTTTTTTTATAATTTTTACGATCTTTAAAAGAAATTCTAATTTTCAATAATTTTTTTTACTTTTGTATTAAAATTTAATAATTTTTATAACTTTTATTGATTTTTATTTTTTATAATTTTTTTGCCACATGTCATGCCGTGGTTGTGGCACGGGTGGCTTTAGCTGAAAAATATTAAGGGTAGTTAGCTTTAACGGTCAAAGGGTCTTTTTGATGCATTTTGAAAATTCAAGTACCTAATTGAATGTAAAAAAATAATAATAATAAAGGCTTAATTACTTTTTTTTGAAAAAGTTTGAGGGCCTTTTACACCCTTAAGCCCTTTTTATTTTTATAATGCATACTTATTACCTCCATTAATTGTATATATATATATTAATAATGTTGTTGATAGAGATTTGAACACAATGAGATTTGACCAATTTAATCTAATTTTTTTAATTTTAATATAATGCATATTTCATTTGTTATTATTATTAATTAGTAACAAATTTTTTGTTTCATTATTTATTAAATATTATTTTTAAACACATATTTGTATCTTAATTTTGTGATTTCTACACACATACACATATAATAGTAAATTCTTAATACTTCAAATGTGTAAAAAGTAAAATTACAAACTTCTTTTCATTTTTACTCTCCTCTCTCTCTCTCTCTCTCTCTCTCTCTCTCTTTTTTCCCTCTTTTCTTCTCTGATATATGTTATAAATATATAAATTATATTTTAAAGATTAAAATAATTTTAAATTATTTTAAAAAATTGATAAAAATGTTTATTTAAGTAATAACATTTTAAAAACATTTTTATCAAATAAACAATTTCACGCTTTACTAGTCTTATAGGTAACAATATAGTAACAATAAAACAATTTCAATTAATACAATAACATCAATGGCATTAATGACATTTTAATCAATTGTTGAACTCATGTAGTTAATCAAATTACTAATATTGATAAATGAATAATGGTGTAAACATCAACAATAATAATATTCTCCGACATTCGAGATTATCCATACAATATAAACTCTTGAAGTTTCTCAAATTAAAGTAATGTTTATCATATTGTTATTTATTTAAATGTTTATTTAAGTAATAACATTTTTAAAATGTTATCAATTTCAAATTTTATATGTTGAACAATTGATAGAAATGTTTTTAAAATGTTATTACTTATATTTTACCACTGTTATTCAAGTTAATAACATAAAATATTTAAGTTAGGATAAGATAGAATATTAGAAATTGATACAACATAACAAATAAATAAATAGAACTAACATGAATACATGAACCTGCAAAAGTCGGTAAACATTTATATTAAAAATTATCAACAACGTCGTATGAATATGTTCACTAAATTCAATTATTACAACAAATTATGAAAAGTATATATATATATAAATTAAAATGCAATGTAAAACATATAAAATGAATGTCATCATGTCCATTCTTAACAATTTTAGGGCGAGGATTTCTTCTGAAAAAATTATAAAATATAATACAATAAAATAAAACATATACTAATAAAAAAATAAAAAAAACTTGGAATCTTTTTTATCCCTACCTATAATAAATCATCGATAAAACACTTAAAAGGCTGAAGATTTTTTTTTTCATGTTAAAAGCCAGACTTAAATATGATATAAATATATAAAAACATCTAAAATAAATTAGTAACCTATAAATTTTTAATACTTCAAATGTGCAAAAAAGTAAAAATAAAAACACTTTTTCATTTTTCCCCTCTTTTTCTTTCTTTTTTGTTTTCCTCTTTTCTTCTCTTATATATATAAGCTATATTTTAAATATTAAAATAATATACCAACATAACCCTCGCATGTTTAAATAAATAATGGTATATTTTTTCAAATAAATATAAAAAACAATATAATTTTATACTGAATATAAAAAAATGCTTGAAATGAATTCATTAAACCATAAAGCTTAAATGAGGACAATTTTGTTATTTTACCTTCAAATCACTTTTTATAAAAAGCGAAAAGCACTTGGATATTTTGTTTGAGTTGAATAGCCATTTGAAACAAAAATAAAAGTGGACTATTTAACATTGTTTATGCGTGGAATAATATGGATCGAAATCTACAGATATATACGTTCAGATGTTTACTGAAAAATAAACTATATTCAATGCAACACAGAAGATGAAGACAAATGTACTTCATTTTACACCGCGGCGTTGTTTTTAGGCCTACCTCATTGGATCAACTGGGCCGAAAGCACCTTTGGGATTATCTAATATAGAGATTTACATAAAAGTTTTAGAATATATATAATAAATATATATCGTCGAGTTACAGAGAGTGGGAGAGGGGGAGGGGGAGGCGGAGGGGGGAGGGATTTTACCAAGAGCTGCAATGCAGCTGCAGCAAACAAAGGCCCGGAAAAAAACTTCCCAACATACGTTCTCCCATGACCTTCAACCAATGTCTACAGATCGTCAAACACAAAGAAAAAATGGAACTGACGGGAGAGGAATGGAGAAACCAAGAAAAATGAAGATGTATGCAGAGTGTACGAGAAAACGACCAGATTGTAAAATTGAACAAAACGTGTGAATTAGACCCGGACTACATCCTGGAGGCAATCATAAAAGTGAGATATCTTAATCTTTTCCTTCCCTGAGTAGATTGCCTCTGCTGCTCCACCTTGCTCTCCTTGTGCTGCCATCTCAATCAACATATACAGCTTCTTGATAGGCATCTAAACAGAAACAGGCATGAGTTAGTATGATAACCACAAATTTTCATTTGCTTTCAAATCATTGCCTGGAATAAGATATAAGCGTAAAGAAAGTGTGAATTTCCCAACTACAAATTCATCATGGAGATTCATTTTATCTATAACTCAAGGTTCTAGAAATAATGATGTGGCACTTGGAAAGCTCATTCCCCATATTCATGCACTCACACCTACACCCTACATGCACAAATGGACATTCCTATATACACTAGTACACATAAAGAGAAAGAGTAAATGAAAAGATATGCCTATGAATGAACCAAATCAGGCAGATTGTTTAAACTCACATCATTCAGGGCTTCTGCAGCTGCATCGACATCTCCTTCAGCAAATACGTTCAGTTGTTTTAAAACCTGGGGTATAAAGAGCAGATTAAATAAATTTAACTCCTTAACTAAGAGCAATACTAAGTTGTTTTGCTTTGGAGTTTGAGACAAACATGAAAAATTTACTTATAATGTCCACAAATATCAGACAACATTGTTAGCAATGCAGTTCAGTAATGAAGGAGAATAGTAAAATAAAACTATCTGATCGAAAGAAACTTCCACATGTTTGAGAGTTGTGTCAGCAGCTTTTATAAAAAATGACAGCTTTAAATGTTGTTTTTTTTCTGCTATTGTGGTATAACAAAGAGATTAACACTAATTGAGGCAAATGTACACTGACAAGCCGAAGAAAGCAAACAAAATATCATACCCCTAGATGACTTAAAGCAATAAAATTGATAACATTATTACCTTCTTTGCATCAGCTGTCTTCAGTGTAGGAAGATGGTAGGTGACAGAGAACGCATCACAAATGCCAACTGAATCTAAGAAGGTAATCTCACTGGTTGTCCCAAACACCAGAAGTTTTTTCCCCTGGAAGACAAGCATTTGCAGATCTAAATAACAATACACTTAATTCAGATTAAACAAGATTCTCAATATACTTTTTTGCTAACTGATCCGATTAGCATATGAATCAAATTGTATCTTCTACAATGTTAATGATTTAACTAGTAAGCAGCATGCGACTTCTCAATCAAGAGAATGGGAGAAAGCATTGTTAACCTAGTTCAATTCTCTCTCTCTCTCTTTTTAAATGGAAAAAGTTTTAAACATTTCCCAAGTAACCATTAGGAGTACTTGATTGAAACACATAGAAAGAACCAAAGACAAACCTTAGGAGGAAGACGTTTGAGAAGGACCAACAATGTCTGAGAAATTATATTTGAAAAGCGGGGCCCAATAGCAACATACTCTAGTAGCCTGCAACAATAATTAACCAATTATTTCTGTCAACATTGCACATTTCAAGTCAAAATGAATAGCATAAGTTTCTCATTCCCCTAACCTTTCTATGTCATCAAGGATGATGATGCTCAAGGGTGACTTGTACGCATCCTCAAATACCTGCCAAAGTGCACTAAATTCAAAATGTTCTAACTTTTTCTAATGTAAATTATCCTAGTTTGATACATGAAGCACAAATATTCCTAGCCATTAATTTTTCAAACGTAAACCAGAATTTCTTATAGTCAGCCCTCTCTATAACAACCAGGTTTCTAGTAGAACCGATTTTTTATGTTTTATTTTAACCCTCTATACCAGATTTTCACTTATAACAGCAACATTCATAATTATTAAGTACATTCTTTATTAAATTAGTTCTCTATAACAGCATATTGTCTAAAATATTAAGTAAATTTATAACTATTTCATATAAGCAAGCCTATTAATTAGAATTTATTAAATAAAAATTATATTAATTAAAATATTATTCCAATAAAATGTTTAAATTTCACATGAAAAAATCTATTAATCATATTTTATTAAATGAAGTAATCTTTAATGAGTGGAATTAAAGATATCAATTCAACAAACTATTAAGTTCTCTAGTTAAATATTCTACTATGAATTTGGAACATCATAAACTTATAAATTGATTACTTAAATCTAATAGCTTGTGATAAATTAATTAATTTAATTTAATAACTCATATTACTTCAAAAAAAAAAAATTAATAACTCATATTGATTAATGAACTTGTTAGATTTATGAACTTCATTATTAGCATGTGAACTTGTTATAACTTGTTAATAACTTGTTAAGATTTATGAACTTCATTATTAGCATGTGAAAGAATGTAAAATAAAATATGCATAAAAGCAATAATGCATGCACCTGCTCTATGTCTTTTAATTTTGTTGATTTGATTCCAACTTTCTTTCTTTCTTTTTAACATAATTCTCCCTTTCTTCATTTGATAGAAATCCACAATATGAATTTTATGGTAGGTTTACAACAATTATCTCTCTATAACAGCATGCTGTTATAAGTGTATAATAACCACCTCTTTATAACAGGCAAAATCTTAACAGGCAAATGCGGCTGTTATAGAGAGGGTTGACTGTAAATGTTAAACAGCTTAGACCAAAGCAAAGTTCTAGTTTAGAGCAATAATTTGTTCAGATAATAGTATTCATATCACTTCCAGATTTAAGGATCAGGGCACCACAAACCTTGACAATCTGAGAACATTTTGTACTCTCATGAAGACCAATCATTGATTCAGCAGAGACCTATAAAATTAAAATTAAAACAACAAGAATCTTAACAACAAATAGAAGGTTGCAATATATTTATACATGCTACAGGTCAGGAGCTTACTATCTTGACATATGGGAAATCACTGTCAATGCCAACAGTAGCTGCTAATGCTGTTTTGCCACTGTACAAGTCAACCTAGATTCAGTTAAAGTTAAAGATAAATGATGTCAAACAAAAGGAAATTCCAGCTGCCTACCTTCCACTTGACCCTTCTAGAAGACAAGTGACCAGAGGACTTCCTTTGCTTACTTTGACCTGCTCTACCAGTAGCATGGCTCTCTGATAAATGTGCTTGTGCCGGTCACCACAATCCACCATGCCATTAAGTCTAAAAATTATGTTATGTGAAACAATTCAGGCAAAGCCACTCAAAACTGAAAGATATGAGTCATACAACTAGGAAACTAAAAAGAGAGAGAGAGAGAGAGAGAGAGAGAGAGAGAGAATATTTTAATGAATGGTCTTTAATTCCCCAAAAAGTGAACTCAATGTTCAAGATAAATATTCATATTTTCCCAAGCCAACGCAGAAACAATTATCTTTAAATTAACCAAGGCGACCAAGAAAATAGACCAATGGGGTGCAACAAAAAGAAAAAAATTTACAATCAGCTGAAAGCAGAACCTAGAAGACTACATGTGATGCTCACAGCTCACTATTTTGTTTAAGAGAAATGTTCAAAAATTATTAAAAGCAACAAAAAGAAAAAAATTAACAATCAGCTGAAAGCAGAACCTAGAAGACTACATGTGATGCTCACAGCTCACTATTTTGTTTAAGAGAACTGTTCACAAATTATTAAAAGCAACAAAAAAAAAAAAAAAAAAATAACAATCAGCTGAAAGCAGAACCTAGAAGACTACATGTTGCTCACAGCTCACTATTTTGTTTAAGAGAAATGTTCACAAATTATTAAAAGCAACAAAAGTTAAAGGCTCGAAGCATCATTGCAAAGACTATTGCCTTCTAAACCTACTACTAGAACATAAAAGTAATGAGAATTCAAGCAGAATGGAATTAACATCTTCTAATTAAAGAATTGAAATTTGTACTAAATTGAACAAAAAGAATCACCTGCATCGTTCAAGGTCATCAGTTGAGGCTCCAAATGCAGGAACGATTTCCAGGAGTGCATTGAGAAAATCATCCATTGTAACCTTAATGTTCTCTTCATCCACTGGCTTGGTAAGATCATCCATACTTACTTGTCTATTCAAAGCAAAAGACACTGCACTTTTCACAACACCTTCAAGCTCTGCTCCACTGTAATTCTTCGTACGAGCAGCTGAACATAAAAGAAGTAAATAGAAACTTGTAAGGCTTTCTCAAATACTGGATTAACCACAAGATCATTGTCAACATGATGTGCATATGCTTTAGAAAAAGAAAGTGCAAAGCCAGGTACATTCAGAAGGTGTTATAATAAAGATTTACTACCAAGTTTAATCATCCGGAGGACCCTCAAGAATATTACACAATCTATTGAGAACAAAATAAATGTAAAACACAACTTTAAATAATCATCAAGATCTGTCAGCCTGTATATCTTTTGAGTGGATGGACAGTGGAATAAAAGAACTAAACTCTTACTTTAATAGTTAATTCTTTCATAGCAGTGAAGAATATACATATCACAATCATAAATTACTAATAAACGTACCAAGTTCTTGAAGGTTAACATCAGGAGCAAGAAAAGAGTTCTCTTTCATCTTGTTTGTGTGGATCTGAAGAATCTGAAAACGACCATTCTCATCTGGAAGACTTATCTCTACTTGAACCTCCAAACGTCCTGGCCTACAGAAGAAAAGGATTCAAAGATTTAATTAAGATCAAGATATCTCAACAGTAATCAAACTAATAAATCATCAAGAAACTGAAAAGCCCACAAAGCAGAAAAAATACACAAAAAATTACATAGCAAAACATTCCAACAGCTTATTGCATGTTATTTCCAGATCCTAAGTACAACTCTTAATCAAAGGCCATCAAATTCTGCATAAGAACCACGAATTTTCTGTAACTCTTAGTATACTTCAAAAATTTTAATGTCCACAGTCCACAACACTAAAATGCGCCAAATATTTGTTTCTACTTGATGGGTGTTAATCAAGCTTCTTACTGTAGAGGATGACCTAATGTGAAAAAGAGGTAGACAGAACAAATGGTTTGCCTGGTGGCTGTATGCGCGCATGTGTGTATGTTTTTTTTTTTGTGTGTGTGTGTGTGTGTGTGTGTGTGATAGTGAGAGAGAGAGAGAGAGAAATGGAGGAGGGAGGGAGCAACCTCAAAAGGGCCTCATCAAGTAGATCCTTTCTGTTGGTCATTCCGATAAGCAAAACATTGTTTAGAGACTCCACACCATCTATCTGAAAAGTAAATTAACTTTAGTTAAAATAATCATATCACTTAGACAAGTTAGTGACAAGAGCCCAATAAACATGCATGAGACAAACAGTAGTGATTGTTAAGACAAAAATTGTCAGGAGCTAATCACTGACCTTGGTAAGAAGCTGGTTCACAATGCTGTCGTGAACTCCAGTACCATCTCTAGTTGAGCCTCTTGACTGAAAAAAAAAGAAAAGAAAATAAAGGCACATATTATATCAGAATGTTCAAAAATACAAATAAACAGCCTCAACTCAATTGTCTAGATTTTCATTAGCATGGGATCTTACGATGACTCAGCATAACAATCAAAGGGTGCTATATGTAACTAGGTCAGATTACCCATTCCTTCACACATTAAGAAAAAAAGTGGTCTCTAACTTGAAATATTTTTTGTTATGAAGATTCCCTTGGTTTTGTTAGCATCTAAAACACATCAACATGCATATACAGATGCATACGTACATGATCAACATCAGAGAATGATTCTAGGACTTAAATAATATCCAAATCTTTGCCACGATATTATCATCCACCACTTCAATATTTTAAAGAACATTGCATAATGAAAGTTACAATGTGAAAGAAATTAGAAACATCAAATAAAACCATGTAAAAGTACTATACGGATGAATAGATGTATACAAAGCAGTTTTGTACCTTACAAATAGCATCAATTTCATCAAAAATTATGACATGCAAATCACTCTCATCACCTGAAAAGTCAAAGAACATGATGTTTCACTACAAAATTAGAAGAAAAACATAAAAACTAAAACTAGTAAGCACATATCTCTTACCACGCGTCCTTTGATCATTCTCAGCATCTGCAAATAGGTCTCTAACATTCTTCTCAGTTTCACCAACAAATTTGCTCAGGACTTCAGGGCCATTAACAATCTAAATAGATACAGCAAGAAGGAATATATTGCATTATGCCAATTACAATATTAAGTAATAGTCACCATATAGGCAAACATAATAGTTAATTAAGTCAAATGCAGCATCTCTGAAACATGAAGGCAAGCAAGCGGCCTCAAAAGAATACACTATAAAGCAGACTCCGCCAACAGAAAGTTACAAACTCTGATGCAAAAACAGCAACAGCAGAATGGAGAAGGCAGAAACTATATGATGGACAAATATACAAATCGAAGGACACACAATTGAATTGCCAACTAAAAGTTTTGTCAACATTGTGTCCTGAAACAACTTACAACAGCACAATTCAAAATGCTATTGACACTGGGTCAAGCATGGCATACATGTCTTAAATAAAAAATAGCATCTCTAATTATCTATAGCCAAACAATCATGTGCAATTCAAGGTCATAATACTGAGATCAAACATAGACAAATACATCAATTTTATTCCATCTGAAAAATGAATAATCAGAATTAAATGATCAAAGGATGCCTGACTCAAAATAATATAAATCACGTTAATCAAAAAGGTGACAAACACCAAACCTTTGGTTCCTTTCCATTCAACATCTTTCCAATTTGACGAGCCATGAGAGTTTTGCCAGTACCAGGAGGTCCATAAAGTAGCATCCCTTTAACATGCTTAATTCCCAACCTAGAACCTCAAGCTTTCTTGTCAGAACAATAAATAGGTATCTTACATATAAATAGTATGTTTTAAAGACTAAATTATCATACTTGTTAGTCACATGTGGAGGAAAGACACGAGAGGCAAAAGCTCTTCGAAATATATCAGCAAACTCTGCACTTAAGCCACCAATACCTAGTGATTGTAGATTAAACTCTTTGTGCCTAAAGATATTACTACTAGCAGCTTCACGTTGATTAACAACCTGCATTGCAAACACAAGTCAGTGAATTAAAACTAACCAAATCAAGTGGATTAAATCTAGGTTATTCAGACTCGGGGGTGAGTGCTGGACACAATTATGAGCTTGAAACAGGTATGCTCAATTTTTTTGAAGTTTGTTCATATATTTAGAGGATTGTACCCTCATACTCGCATTGAATATGTTGGAAACAAGTGTTAGATACAAGTACTTTAAAGAAAATAAATAGTCAGAGTATAATAAGATTAAATTACAATCTTGAAACATAAATGTAATTCAAATCTAATATCTGCGAGTGACAATGATGTCCACCGGTCAATACACTATTAAAAGATAAAACTGCAACAACTAACATATCAATATATCACCTTTATTCCACTTGAATTTTGTGCGTCAAAGATAAAGTAAGTATCACTGGAAATCATCCCCCTTTCAGGAGCATTAGCTGCTGCTTGGCCCTCCAGCTGAGCTTGACTGATTGTGAAAATATAGTTATTACCATGATACTCAAATGTAACCTTTTGCCCCGCTGTCATAACCTGCCAAAAGCAAACCAGTATTCCATGACTTCAACAAAAATCATTCAATCTATTGTAGATGTGCATGCCTAAGGAAAGAGAGGAAAGTACCAAACAAACATTTTACATGAGATATGAGTGAAAAAATAGATAGAAGAAATCTATTTTACATGTGTTAATGCCTGAGGAAAGAGAGGAAGTACAAAACAAGCAATTTGCATGAGATATGAGCATGAAAACAGGTAATGTCATCAAGCAAATTATTTCCAAGTGTGAATTGATATAACATAAGAACAACAAAAACACTGACATTTACATTTGAAACAAACTTTCTCCAACATGGCCTTCGTTATAGAACAGAGAATTAAGGAAAAGAAATCTAAATTTAGCTGAATCAAGGATTAGCCAACTTAGCAACCATAAAATTAAAGCAAGCATTTTACAACAGGCAAACTGCATGTAGCTCTACCTGATTGATAAACCTCTTTCTAAGCTGGTTAGCCAGAAGAACAGCATCAACCTACAACAATGGCAAACAGCATTTAATCCTACTCCCATCCATCCAAGCAATTAATATCATCTAATATATATATCCAATACTGCATTAAAATCTACCTGCTCATTTTTAGTACCCTTCTTCACAAATTCTAGCTCAACCCTAAGCAATGCAAGGTTAAAATCTTCAGGGGGAATAAATCTGCATGTGACAGGAAAATAGAAAAACAGTTAGTGATTAGGCACTATCTGACCATCAAATTTCGAAAGGTAAGGTTAACTAACCTGCTCACTGATACATTGTCACCATTAGAAACTTTTGCAAGGCGACGATGGATAGCATTTAGAGCAATATATCCATTGCGTATGCTTTCATGAGAAGTATTTATTAGTTAAGGTTAGGCCATAAAGTTAAAACAGTAAAGAAGGAAAAGAATAGTTCAAAATAAATAAAATAAATAAATAAACCCGGAAAGATTTAAAACTAAAATACATGTTTTCAAAATATGAATATTCAACTTCTTTTAGTAATAAAGGGGAAAAAACAATTCATTAATAAAAATGAGATTCTAATAAATTGAAAGAATTAACAAATTTACATCTCCTAAAATTATCAATTATGAATTTACATTCCATAATTCCATGAAAATGAGCGTAGTAAAGAATAATTAATATGAATAGCGTAGTATAAGATTATGCTACTCAAACAATAAATTATGAACAATGCAACAATAAATCGTGCGAACTGCGGTTTAACTAAAAATATTTTAAAAAAAAAGGATATGAAACAGAAAGAACGAAGGCATCCCCGACGTTAGCGAGGAAGAGTTTGGAGCCAGGGACGGCGAAGCTTTGAAGATCGGAAGGGGAGCAATAAGCAAAATTAGTCAAGGCGAGATCTGTGGATGGTATGCTGGTGACAATCATGGGTGCAACTGTAGAGGATTGCGATCCGAACAGCCCCGCCATTACCTTTGGTTTTGCTTTTTCGTATGAGATCTGCTGAAGAATTTAAATTTCTTTTTTGGCAGAGATAAGAAGAAGAAAGGAAAAGGGAAATGCTTGATCTAACTTGAGGAATTGAAATGCCACGGAAGATATGAAATGGAGAAGAATTGGGTGTCGCGCGGGACAGATATACACAATTGGAACAAATGGAATGAAACAATTGCTCTGATGATCGACGCAAGCCAGACCGATGTCTGTTTTCACAAAGGGAAGGAAATTTCAATTTATTCCATTTTATTACTAATTTTTACGACTATTAGTCACTAAATTATGGATAAATTTTTATTTTGGTTACTAAATTAAAAAAGGTAATAGTTTTAATCACTAAACTATTTAAAGTTTTTATTCATGTCACTAGACTGTTAAAATCGATGTTATATTATTTTTTATGTTTACACTATTTATACAAATTGAAAGCTCTATTTTCTTTTCTCTTTTACAGTTTATTTTTTTTTCATGAAATAACTTTGGACATCATGAATCTGCGAACCAAAATTCAAACAGCTGTTTTCTCTAATCTCTGACACTGACCCTTGGATCGACTTGGATCTAAGATATGTTCTTTTACTAGTTAATGGATATCGATCCACCGTATCGATCATCGAATCGTTATTTGGAGCTCATTAGTGAAATGTAAAAAATAAACTTAATAACTCAACGACTTAAATAAAAACTTTTAAATAGTTTAATGACAAATTTGTAACTTGTTTTAATTAAGTGACCAAAAATAATTTAGCTTAATATTTTTACAATATGATTTTTTTTTTCTTCAAAGTACCAATAGTATCCATAAAGAAAGAGGTGATACAAGGTAGCAAGTGGATTAAGGCCTAAACAAAAGGATTTGGACGCAACATCAAAAGCACGCACATAAAGCAGAAGTCTAAACTAGATAAAGAGCACTGAAGGGAAGCATACCCATTATCCATAGGAGTGACCATTTCTTTGCTAGAGAAGTCGAACTTATTTAAAGAAATTTTTTAATAAAAAACCACCTTGCAAGAAGAGACCCTAACAATGAAACAAACGATTTCCTCACCGATGAGAAGACTTCAAAACCCAACAGAAGCAAGCATTTAGGAAGAAATTTTAAATGCATTTGAGAACCATCCCTTTGAAAATGAAATAAAAAAATCTAAATTCAAAAAGGTTGAGTTAATCAACTCTATATTTTTATTTCTTCACTTTTGAACAGAACATCTATTTTAATCTTTAGTAAGCTTCATTTACCATTTACCTTGCCTTTCAAATTGGTTTCCACTTCTGACGTAATTTCTTTTTTCGGTGAAGCGACAGCGATAGCACTAGAGGGATCAAATTCGATTGTTTTTTCTGAGCTGTAAGCCTATATTCTTAGAGCTTATTGGGTATTTTAAAAAATTTGGTTTGGATTAGCTCTTGAAAGTGCGAAGAAATGAGCCTTCAAGTTGGAGCAGTGTTTTAAATATTGGACTCTAAAAGCCTAACTCATAGATTTATCTTTAGTTGGAGCTACAGGTGATTCAGTTTTCCCAATAGTTTGGCCTTTGTATTTGTAACATCCCATATCTAACCCGATTGTCATGTCTAGGTTACAAGATGTCATATTTATTGTCGAAGCAACTACGGTTGAATTATAGTTCAAATTAGCAGTTAACACATATTTTTTGTTGGAAAAATTGTAATTTTTTGGAAATTTTGAGGCATGTTTTCGATTGGTAAATGTGGAGAGCTCAATCATAAAATTATGGTTTTATATTCTTCTCTATGAGACCTTTACAACGGTATATCATATGCTCAAAATGGTTGAGTGATGAATGAGAAATTGATGCTCAAAGTAAGCTACTTGTGAATATTTGTTGAAAAAAAGAAAAGCTTAGATCTCACATTGGTTAAATACCAAATGTGAGATATGTATATATTTGAGAACCCACTTAAAAGGTGATTAAATGATTAAGCTTGAAACCATGTCTCATGCGCAGAGTTGCAAATCCAAACCTATTGAGGTTGAGGCGCACCTGCACGACGTGGGCGATATGAAATGTTGGGCCCAAAATAGGCCTGCAAATATTTTAGCCCAACACGAAATTTATTTTTTCTCAACAAATATACAAAATCTAATTTAAAAGGACATATATCTTGATTTTATTTGATTTAATTTTAATCAAATTGATTTAATTGCTCATTTAATGCAGATTTTGTATCATTATTCATGGATATTTCCAAAATTCCTCCATATTGAATGCCTATAAAAGGCTAAGAATTCTTCAAAATTTTTAGGACAATTACACTCTCACACCGAGTTTATTTTGCTCTCCAAAATTCTTCTCTTTTTCTCTCCATATTTTCCAACGTTTAGGTGATAGAAAAAGACAACTTTTGTTCGTTGATCACTGCAAAGGTGCTACCACTTCGATCATCGTGTTGTTGTATCCTAGGAGATAGTCGACCAACGTTTCTCCAAGTACCATAGGAGCGGTTGAATTTGTCTTAAGGAAACTGTGTAAAACAAGCCTCAACATCTAGTAAAACTTGATTCTTCTTTTCGATTTCTGGTTTTCGTTATGTTATTTATTGGTTTTTCGTATCTGATAATTTAAATATAAATTATTTAATTTAATTTAATTTATATATAAATATTTTTTATTTATATTTAAATATTTGTTCGCTAACATGTTTTGTCCAGCATTATTTAGTTCAAAACATCGTTACAACATATTACACAATCATATACAAGCCTTATACGAACTTACAAAAGCTTGTTAGAGGACTCGAGGTCGAATAAGGACCAAATTGTAAAATTTTCATATCAAGCTGACGTCGCGACTTCAAGGTTCCAGGTCACGACACAACTCCTTATCAATTCCTCGTCACGACTTGACCGTCTGTTTTCAAAATATCCAAATTGTATCAATTCAATCACCTAAAAACCAAAGATCAAATCCTTATTTTAACCAAATAAATATCATACATGCTTTCAAAGTCTAATATAATATCATTTCAATAACAATTCCATCCAAAATCACCTAATTGGCAATTGAACATATGTTATATTGCTAAATTTCAACCATTTTAACTACTAAACCAAATTCATATTCACTAACCTACCGTATATGTAATTCAAGTTAACATGACTATTAAAACTTTCTATTTAACCATTTATAATACGAAACCAACTCAAAACCTAGGTAAATGCCATATATCAAATGTAAGGAGCTATACAAACATTGCTTAGTCAAGGACCGCAATGGGATGTTGGTTCAGTTCTCAGAACTTCGAGATCCACCTATACGCACGCACGGAATAAACAAACCGTACACTAAATGAGAAAGCTCAGTGGTAATAATAAGGTAATATTAACCATATGAATACAAGTAACACATGTTCTATAACCAACCAATTCAATTGTTATTCATATATCAAGTACTAGCATAATGCACCATTTCATTTCAATAAGTTTATGTACATATATTAATTCATAAATATTCATTCCAAATACCAAGTAAATTCATGATTCCTTTTAGCCAAGTTTATACACATATACATAATCAATTTAAGTTTTACATTTAATCAATTCATATACCATTTATGCCAAGTACCACAATTTATACGAAGTTCCCATTTGATCAAGTTTATATACACATACTATCTCATACTTTACTATAACACAATATCTCTATCTCATTTCTTTTCATTCTACCTATCTGTTCTTTTATTCACACTTTCTCAAATCATTTGATTTATTTAATTTTTGTGTTGGCCCTTAGGGCTTGTAATATCTGAATCAAATGATCTTTCACATGCTTTCCATATTCATGTTTTACATATATGCACATGTGATATCATTTCATACTATCATTTTCAATTCAATGTCATTTATCAAGTTCATATTTTATAATCTGATTTCAAAATTCAATTTAACATTTCGCCAAGTGCAATCTTAGTAAAAACAGACTCGGACACACGAGCGAACTACACCATAGCAAGATAGCTCATATGAACATAAACTATACCACACCAAAGCATCGAAGTGCCAAGCCCATAGGCATCAAATGCATATACATATGTAAATACATCCCTCCACCACACTAAGGTCTCCGAATAGACAATGAATACTTGATGATCCGCAAAAACATGTTGGATTCTAAATGACATATCGTAATCTCTACATCATCGAAAAACTCGTACAGTATACGCATATGACCCTATTAGCATGCGAATTGTAAAGTAGCTTTTCTACTGAGTTTACATGGGCATCAACTATTCATTTATCATAGTCTCATTTCATTTCATCATCAATTCATATAACATACTATTATCAAATTGATTTGTCATAATTTGATATGTCAAATTAAGTTATCCATTACACCTAATGAGCTTATTTTCGAGCAATTTGAATTTTTTTTTTCATATTTTTACTTAGTTTTAGTTATTCATTTTAATAAATGAATTAACATGTTTTATGCTTGACCTGGCGTCAAATGTAGTAGTTATTTTAGGTCATTTTTGCACTTGACAAGCTTGTTTTCTAGTAATTTTATAATTAATTATTACATTTTTAGTATTAGTAGGTTAGAAATAAAATATTAATAAATAGATCCAATGTAACACCTCTAACCCGTCTCCGTCACCGGATTAGGGTTACGGAGCATTACCATACAATCAGAAACATTTAAACATTATATCATTCAATAATTTAATCACATCATAAATCATTCATACATATGCATACTGTCCCTAAATTGAGTCATCGAGGCCCTAAAAATAGCTTAGAAGTAATTCGGGATCAATTTGAAATAAATAAAAAAGTTTAGAAAAAACATGCAAAATTTGCAAAATAAGGGTCACACGACCGTGTAACTTTTGAACAAGGGACACATGGCTGTGTCCCAGCCCATGTCCTCACCCGTGTAACACACTGAGTAGGGTTACACGGCCGTGTCACACACCCGTGTGCCAGGCCATGTAACTCTTTAAGTTGCCCCACACGCCCTTGTGTTAGGCTGTGTAACTCACTGACTTGAACCCTAAGAAAGTCCTTAGATGACACATGACCGTGTCGCCAGGCCGTGTGCCTTACACGGCTAAGTCACATGCCCGTGGCTCAGGCTGTGTGAACCCAAAATTACTTAAAATCAAGCCATTTCAAAACCACTTCATGCATGAACATTTAAACCAATTATGCACACTTTCAAAGCACCAAAACATCATTTAAGCACACATATATTTGCCTTTTCCAATACCCTAATTCAATTAACCAATATCCAATTCAAGGTACCATAATTAGTATCCAAACATCACATACCTAAACAAGTTCATATGGCTCATTTCATGCATATAAATCTAGTCTATTTAGGTACTAAAACATACCACATTTAACCATTTCCAAACCATTCAAGACATACCATAAGAGCCTTATTCTATTATGTACCTAAAACACATCATAATTGACCATTTTCAAGCTAACAAATTGTACCAAAATGCCATACACATCCATTATCAAAAAGTGACCAAAATGACTTACCTAAACAAGACTTATACATGATAACTTAATTCAAGTATTGACTAAAACATGTCACAAGTAACCATTTTCAAGCATCGTGCCAAAATAACATTATAAACAAGCACTTTAAAGTAATCAAAATCACATAACTTGGTGAGGGATCAAAGTGTACCAAACCAACATATTTTTTTAAAGCTTATACATGTTAAAAAACCATTAACACATACAACATAATACCATTACAAAGCACCCTATACATGCCATTATAAACCTTAGTCAAAATAGTCAAAACTACTGAATTGTCCACTGGATAGTGTGATAGATCTTTGACGAGCTTCCGATAATCTAAAAAACAAAGGAAAATAACTACGTAAACAATGAATGCTTAGTAAACTCATATAAACTTAGAACATAACCTATCATTTCAATAATGAAATTTATAGGATAATTACAAATCGTTACCAATGCCATAAGCTTAGTAAAAGCCTATATAACACCATCAACCTCACAAGTTAGTATATTTGATCATGATTCATATGAAATTAATAATGTATAAACATAATATTTAATTCATTATCGTTACCATACAATCATAACTCATTCCATTTGCTTACTTACCGTTTCCAATACCATGAGTCTATTCAAGCATTATCAAGCTCACATGTTGGTAGATTCATTGACAATCATATAAACTCATTTATAGCATAAATAGATTTCATAAGATACATTACGTAAGCATCAGCCCTTTCATATAGTTATGAACCTTTCCATCAAGTCACTGTTCCATTCCTTTCTTACCCGTTGAACCATCTAGAATTACATCGGATACTCGAAAAAGTTCACATGAAGTGTGCCTTTACATATAACCCTAACTTTTCCTTTACATCAATGCTCAAATGAGCTGTGAAATGGGCCTGCTTACATGAGCTGTGGGTCAAAATGTAAGCTACACGATGTTGCTCACACGAGCTGTGGAGAATCCGCAAAAAATACAAGACCTCAACCACTGTTAGGACATTCTGTAACAACCCGATTTAGGGGCTAGTAGGAACAGTGATCTCGGGATCACTAATCCGAGATTTGAGAAATTTATTTTCATGACATTTTATGAGTCAGAGCATGATGGTATATGTACACGATAATTTTGGTACTTTAATTTTAGCGATTTCTTAATTAATCGCAAAAAAGGACTAAATTGCATTAAGTGCGAAAGTTTCATTCTATAAGCTAAAGGTACCAAATAGCCATAGATTGATAATTGAAGGTCTTTAAAGGAAAATTAAACCCCCAATATTAGCATGACCGGCCATAGGAGACAAAGATGGACAATGTTGGTTAAAGTTAGTGATAGTTGGTGACCAATTTGACTAGTTTAATATTAGAATAAAGAAAGAAAAGCTATCATCTTTTCTCTCCATCTTCTCCACCGAAATTTGTAAGCAAAATAGGGGTTTGAAAGCTCAAAATTTTCAGCAAGCTCTCCTCCATTCTAGTAAGTGTTCTTGTGATCTTTTCTTAAAAATAATTGTACTTTTGAGATCCCTAAAGCTTAAGCTTTCAAATGAGGGGACTAATGTGCAATATGGTGAAAAGTTTAGAGTTTTTCCATGAGAGCTATCATTGTTATTTGCTGCATTTCATGGAAGAAAATGAGTCTTAGTTGTTAGATGAACAACTCTTGTGAAAGGTGTTGTCTTGGAAACACCTAATTTGACCTTGTTGTAAAGGTTATAAAATTGTAGTAAGTATGTGAAATGTTGAGTTTTGATGATAGCTATAAGAGTATTAAATGTTCACCTAGGCTTGTGAAAGGTAAAAATATGATTAGAATTTAATTCCGAGCCTAGGGGCAAAATGGTCATTTTATCAAAGCATGATTATTGAAATGCTTTTATTAATGTGATGATTAAAATGAGCTAAATTACTATTATAGAGCAAGAAGAACCGAGAACCCACCTCAATCAGGGAAAGAACAAAGTCTTGGACTAAACCAACGAGTTAGCTCATTTTGAAATCGAGGTAAGTTTGTATGTGATAGATTCAACATTTATGTTAGCATGTTTGAGAATGCTTGGCATTATATTGATGCATGATACTCTACTAAATTGAGTAGTTAATGTTGAATGAGATGACGAAGTACTAGTGGACCATATTGAATATGAAAATGCTATCATCGAGAGATGAGATAGATAAGGTCCCGTATAAGACCATGTTCGGGACATGGCCTCGGCACCGAATTGAGATTCTGTATAAGACCATATCCGGAATATGGCTTCGGTAATGGATATGAAAATCGTATGAGACCATATCTGGGATATGGTATCGATACTTGATGTGAAAGTCCATATAAGACCATATCTGGGATATGGCATTGGCTTTTAGAATTGACTCCATATAAGACCACTTCGAGGATGTGGCATTGGCTTCGTACCTACATGAATGACGATTAATATACGTCTTCGACTATCCCTAGTGATTAATGGGATAAGTAGATGAGTTTAGAAGTAGAAGTGAGAATTGTGCTAAAGTCATGTGAATGAGTGAATACAGGTACTCATGAATGAGTCACGAAGAAATGATTATGATATGTAGCACGGTATGTGCTAAATAAGGGCAGTTGTAAGTAAGTATGGCAAGAAGCTTATGACTTATGTATGGTTAGTTAATACCATGGATAGATTATATTATGAGCTTATTGTTGTTATTTATTTCCATGCAAACTTACTAAGCTTTGTGCTTACCCCCTTTCATTACCCTTTTTCCTTGTAGTATTGCCAAGATAACTCGAGGAACTTGGACGTAGGAGCTCAGAAATCACACTATCGACACCACTTTGGTATAACAATTTAGACTTGTTTTGAGTATGGCATGTATAGGACTCGAGCATTTTCTTAGGTTGTAATTGTTGGCCAAAGTGTTGGCTTTGTAAGGTATCAAAGTCTTTTTGTAATGGTCTATCAAGTTAGGCCGATACCTGGCAAACTCTTATGCTTAATGAAAGTGATATTGCTAAGATGTATGCCATTGTGCATGGATGTTAAATTGAGTATTTAGATGTGCCTTTGGGCTATAAATTATGTGGTATTGAATTGGGGTATGTATGCTTGTAAAGTAGGGTGGAAAAAGGCTTGGTAGATAGCCATCAAATTGTCCACAAGGGTAGACACATGGGCGTGTGCCTAGGCCGTGTGTGACACACGATCAGCCCTATGGGCGTGTGAATTGACCGTGTGTCCCATTACATGCTAGGTTTGCAAGTTAGGATGCTCCACGGGCAGAGGCACGGTCGTGTGTCTCAGCCGTGTGAGAGACACGGCCTAGGACATGGGCGTGTGCCCAAGCCGTGTGAAGTTTGCACATTAATTGTGGAATTTAATTCAACACACAGTCTAAGGACATGGGCATGTGCCTTGGCCGTGTGACCTTAATAAGCTGATTTTGGTACACGGGCTAAGACACGGGCGTGTCAAGGCCGTGTGAGGCACATGGGCGTGTGTCCGGTCGTGTGAAATTGGTCAGGATCGACCACGGGTGAAAGACACGGGCATGTCTTAGGGGCACACGGGCGTGTCCCTAGACCAACACGGGCGTGTGGCCCCTGTTTTGAAGAAAAGTTTTCCAAGCTTGTAAGAGTTCCAGATTAAGTTCCCAAACTTCTCGGAGGTATGTTTAGGAACTCGTGGGCCGAGAATGGGCAAAAGATGGGTTCAAATGAAATCTTATAGCCGTATTTGAGATGTTTAAGTGTGATAAGTAAGGTAATGCCTTAACTCGGTTTCAGCATCGAACCCTGGCGAGGGGTGTTACACATTCAAGACCAGCACCCGAAACATGAAATCTCTAATGACATGTCATTTGTATCCTAAGAATTCCTAAGGTTCAACCGGGATTCGATATTCGTCAATTCATCATAACATTGATATATATATATATAGGTTTGATAATACCAAATCAACATAATGAACATTAAGTTTAACTAGCATAAAAGCTATTATAGTTCATACAAACTTACCAGACTAAATCGCAGAAACGACTAAGTCTCTTCTCTTCAATTTTTTGCTCGTTCTTGATCTAAAATAATAATTCCATTCAATTCACTAATTCTAACAGAAAAATCAATTCATTTTATGCAATTAAGTCTTTTTTGACATTTTTACAAAATTGCCCCCAATATTTTACTTTTATACAATTTAGTCCCTAAGCCCAAAACATGAAATTTAATCATTTTTAATTAAAATTCATGCTAACTGATTTTTTCCTAGTTTTATAACAGCCTATATTTATCATCAATTTGCAATATTTTCCTTTAATTTTTCTTTTTCCATAAATCAGTCTCTAAACTTGAAAATCATCAAAAATTACTTAACAAAATACTTATATTTAACAACCAAGCTTTATAATCTATCATAAAATTTCAATAACATCACAATTTCATCCATGATAAAATTCTAAACATTTAAAAATTTAACAAATTGAGTTTCAGGTTAGCTAAACCTAGTTGCAACGATTTCAAAAACATAAAAATTATTAAAAACGAACCTCAAAATCTCCCACATGCATTGAAGATAGTTTGGCTGAACCTCCTCACTCCAAAAATGGAGTTTCTCTCGTCAAAGAAGAAGAACATAAGATAAATAGGTTTTTGCTTTTTTTTTTTTTTCTTATTTATTACTTATTATTTACTTTAAAATATATCATATAAACTAACAAAATTAATCACCAATCGCCCACTAATTTATAGTATGGTATATTTTCCATTTTAGTCCATTTGATTACCTTTCCTTAGCTATTTGACACTTTTAATTAATAGAATTCAACTTTTACATCTTTTACAATTTAGTCCTTTTCAATTAGTTAACTATCTAAACATTAAAATTTCTTAACGAAACTTTAATACAACCTTAATAACACTCCGTAAATATTTAATAAAATATTTACAGCTCGATTTATAGAAACGATGTCCGGATACCTCATTTTCTAAAACCACTTGACTTTAGGGTCATACCACTTGAGCCTAATTATTCATTCAAATAGCATAAATAACCAATTCAAAATTTATTTCAATACTATAGTTGACTTGTAAATATTAAATAATAATATTTTCAAACTTACTCATCAGATTTGTGGCCCCAAAACCACTGTTTTCGACACTACTAAAAAACAAGTTGTTACAACTAGGTTGTGTTCTATCTATAAGTATAAATAGATAATCAAAATAAATTTCTCTTCTTCTTGAATGATTTGATTACATGGAAAGTGGCATTATTTAGATCTTATGCATGTTTTGAGTTATATATGAGAATTGATGCGATATTATATATTTTTTATATAATTATTTTTTGCCTAGGTTGTGATTATTAGAAAATAGACCGTGGACTATCATCTCCATGTAGTGCTATTTTTTTAAAGTTCATAGAATTCTTGTGAGTCGAAAACAAACATAGGACTTAAATGTAATTTTTCCAAAAAGAGTCCATGACGAGAAAAAGATGCAATGGTGGTTGAAGACCCAATGAATGCCGTGTGGTGAAAAATTATGTAATTTTATTTTTCCATTTATATTCTAGAAATAGAACCATGGAAACCTTGGCTGGCAATTTTATTTTAATTACATATCTTATTATATATATGTTCTATAATTGTTTATAATATTTATATTATGTAATATTATAATTATGATATATATATATATATATATATATGAGATGATCCATAGCTGATCGATTAAAAATAAGAAGTGTGTTAATGAGAAAATACATGTGTTGTATTATTCTATTCACTTCTTTAGGTTATTCGATAACTGTGAGAAGTGTAGTAATGAGAAGGTGCATGTCTAGGATTGGCTCTGGCTAGGAAAGACTTGGTTTTTAAGCGTCAAATTTGACTCACCTCCCTTTCCTAGGATCCTACTTAGTTCACGGTTCGCATTCACTTCTTCAGTTTTTCCCTTAAAAGAAAAACCGTGGAGAATCAAAATTGTTTGTTTTAAGATTGATTGATTCTTGCGAATGAATGTGAATATTATAAAATTGTCATAGCATGCAATGCATATATTGGAAGCATGTCATTTAGATTAGGTAGGAATGCCACTAGGACTATTGTATGATCATTCTTGAAATTTGAGATAAAAAACCTTGCATGCTTTTAAAATATTTAGTGGGAGAAGGTCCTTGAACAAGACTTAAGGCCTCCATTAATGGGCCTTAAGTGACAATAGGATAAAGTTTCGAGCCGGTTCCTACCCTGGTTGCACCCCAAGGTAAACTTTGTCATGTAGGTTCACTAGATGAGATTTCTTTTTAAGGACAACTAGTCATGCACGATTTTCAGAGAGATTCTCCCAAGATGACTCACAAATGAGAGCATGTTCATGATGAGTGTTGAGTCAATGGTTACATACTCAAGATCATCTTTTATTAAATAATTTCCCAAGAAACGATATTTAAGCTAGAGATGATGGCCAAAAGTTAAATAGTTGTTAGTTCGTATGGAGTCTTGAGAATTAAGATTCACGAATTGATTGGATGTAATCCATGTTCTTGCTAGTTAATCATGGGACCCCAAGGTGGCATAGTTGATGGGTGTGAGAATTATCGTAGCAACGAAATTCTTTTTCAAGGTTTTAATACAAGACTCATACATCATACTGCATTCTTGATATGTTACTGAAATGAAAAATATTTGCTTAATACAAAGATAGTAATTACTAAAATCTTTATTTTTTTTAGTTCAAATATGTCTTCTACTCCTCTTAATAGCATTTTTAATGAGAATAAATTAAATGGGGATAACTTTCAAGAATGGAAAAGGAACTTGTTAATAGTTCTCAGCTGTAAGAAACACAAATTCGTTCTTGACGAAATGTGCCCTCCTGAAGCTTAGCCCAAAGCGAGAAATTGTTGGAGAGCTTCTGACTCGATTACTCGATGTTATATGTTAGCGAGCATGAGTACTATGTTGCAAACATAACACGGGAATTTTCGTACTGCTAAAGAGATCATGACAAAGTTGGAGGATTTGCTTAGAGGCCAAGTCATATTGGCTCGACAATTTGCTATTATAAATTTGATGAATTCTCAACAGAAAATCGGCTCTTTGGTCAAAGAACATATGTTTAAGATTATGGGATTTTTTACGGAAGCGGAGGACAATAGGTTTGAACTAGACGTGAACACGTAAATTGAAATAGTGTTTAAATCCTTAACCAAAGAGTTTGCTAGTTTTAGATCCGCTTACAACTTGGGGAACAATGAGCTTACGTTGACTCGGCTTATAAAGGAATTACAATCCTATGAGTTGATGCTGAATGGTGGTAAGCCAGTTCAGGAGAAACCTGAGGCAAAATTAGTTGTAGGCCTCTTGTCTTCTAATGGGAAATAAAAACTAAGGGAAAGAAGAAACTAACTAAGTCTTCGATTCCACCTCGTCTGGATAGGAAAAAGGCTAACAAGTCAAAAGATCCTAAAAAGATCAAATGTTTCTTCTGCAATAGAAAAGATCTTTTCAAATCAAACGATAAGGAGTATTTGGATTACCTAGCCGAAAAGGGAAAATGTATGGAACTATTTATGGTTGAAGCTTGGTTAATGGAAGAATCAATTGACAATTGGGTTATTGTTTCTAGAGCCACTAACCATTATGTGTTTCTTTACAAGGGTTTAGCGAAACGAGAAGTCTGCGTGACAGGAGCCTCTCGTTGCAGACTAGAGATGAGAGCTATGTTTCAGCCGAAGTAGTGGGAGAAGTTATTTTACACTTTGATAATTTTAGGAAGATTGTTTTAAAGAACATGTTTTATGTACCTCATTTTAAGAGGAATTTAATTTCTGTAACATGTTTATTTTTTGACGGTAATACTGTAACATTCAATAAAGGGATTGTTATTCACATAAATTGTTCTTTAATCTGTAATGGATGGATGGAAAACAATCTCTACTTTATCAAACCAAATAACTACTCGATGCTTTAAACTGAAATAGTGAATAAAAAGCTTAAACTAATGAGAGGTACCTATGACATTTAAGACTTGGTCATATTAATTAAGAAAGAATCACTAGACTCGTGAAATATGGTCCCTTAAGTATGCTTAAGAAAGTTAGTCTTCCACAATGTGAATCTTGCTTGGAAGGTAAAATGACTAAGAGGTCTTTTAATGCGAAAGGTACAAGGGCCAACCAACCTTTAGAACCTGTGCATACTGATGTATGTGGTCCTATGAGCATCAGTGCCCGAGAAAGTTACGATTATTACGTGACTTTTATCGATGACTATTCTCGATATAGATATGTGTATCTAATGCACTGCAAAAAATTTATCCATAAAGAATCTTCGGTTTGGCCGAGGTAGGGAATATTTTTCCCATGAGTTCTTAGGATACCTCATAGAGAATGAGATTTTCCCAATTGATTGCGTCGGGCACTTCACAACAAAATTACATAGCTAAGAGAATGAATATAACCTTGCTTGACATGGTTCATTCAATGTTAAGCTATTCACAACTTCCTACTTCCTTCTGGGGATATGCGATACAAATGACTTGCTATATACTGAATGATACGTTAACCAAGTTTGCTTGTAAGACACCTTATGAACTGTGGCATGGAAAGAAAACTACTCTAAATCTCTTTAGAATATGGGGTTGTCCAGCACACATTCTGGATAAGAATGCAAAAAATTTGGATGTACAAACATAATTGTGTATGTTTGTAGGATATCCAAAAGGAACAAAGGGAGGATTATTCTACAATCCGAAAGATAATATGATTAAATTTTCAACTCATGCTACTTTTCTCGAGGAAAGCTACATGGATAACTTTAAGCCTTGAAGTAAAGTGGTGCTTGAGGAACTTTCGGGAGTGGTAGAACAATCACCAAGTTCAATTCTCGAAGAAGTTGTAGAAAAACCTGGAAACGATCAACAACATAGGGGTATCCGTCATAGTAGGAAAGTTTCTAAGAAACCAAACTTCTTCATCTATGATGGTAGTATTTATAATACAGAAGCCAATCATGAGGATGATGATCTAGTCACTTATGAAGAGGCTGTGCATGATGTTGATTCCAACCTTTGGAAACAAGCCATGGATGCCGAGATAGATTCTATGAAATCCAATACGGTATGGGAACCTGTAAACTTACCGATTGGGATTAAACCCATAGGGTGTAAGTGGATCTATAGGAGGAAGAGAAACGTGGAAGGGAAAGTGGAAACACACAAAGCTAGACTTGTAGGGAAGAGCTACACATAGAAAAAAGGCATCGATTATAATAAGACATTTTCTTTGGTAGCCATGCTCACGTCTAGTTGCATTGAAACACCTCACACCCAGCCCATGAGCCTGGACTGGATCTGGTATGTCCCTTAAGTAAACCGGTTTCAAATTCTTTTGTTACTCAGAGAAAATTTGTGCGATTTTTTTTAAAAAAATATTGTTTGGTTTGGGCTTTTATTGAAAACCAATTTATCTCACATTGAAATCCATTTATTTATGGTGATAAACATTTAGGGTTTATTTTAAAATAAATTTACTTGAATCCATAAATAATAATTTGTAAACATAATAAATAAGAGTAAAAGAATTAAAGAAAACCAACTATGGCCTTGTGGCCTTATTACATCAAATAATTCCCCAAACTTTAAGTTTAAGTACTTGATAAAAATAAAAATCCACATTAATTAAATTCCTTGTCAGGCATGGCCATCCCTAAGCTTCTGCGAGCCCTGGTCCATTACCGATCGTCACCAAAAATAGTCCCACAACGGGTGAGTCAAACAGACTCAATGTGTACACGACACTAAATCATAATAGAATTAGGCATACAAGAGTTACACTTTCGTAACAATGAATACAAGTTATGATGCATTCCCAAACCCAAACCTAATTGTCCATCCGCTACACACCCCGCACTCGCCACCACACCGGGGACTAATAAGTCGACCCTCCTTTCGCTACACACCAATTTGCGGTCTTAGGTCACTGCATTCGTGGTCTTTGGTCACCACGTTCAGGTTACTGTGGTTTTAAGTTACCACTTTCAGATTACTGTGGTCTTAGGTCACCACTTTTCAGATATCACGGTCTTAGGTCACCGTGTTCGTGGTCTTAGGTCACCACATTCACTTCCCCTTTCAAACAAACCCATATGCCCCATACAATAATAATATGCATAAATATGCCAGAGTTCACATTCTTATCATATTCTCATGTTACTAATAACATTTTTCATATTCCTAGTAGGAGTAGGAAACGTACCTGAGTACTTAGTACCATAACATGGTACCTTAGCCACTTTCATAATCTTAATATCACATATACTAATTTAACATAGCCATAAAACGTATTATAAAGTAGTGCGGGGTACACACCTGATTCGCTTAAAATTTCCTTGAGATCCCGAAAAGCTTGATCTAATGCTTAGATGCTTAATCCCTACATTGATTTATCACTTATTACCTTAATAAAAAGCCATTCGGCCAAAATTCCAAATCCTAGTAGGATTAGTATTCTTACCTTGTTGCCGATTGGAACACCAACAAATCCTGAAACTGTTCCTTGTTTCCCTAGGAATGTCAAAATCCCTAAAACCTTACGTTAGACTTAATCTTAATCATCGAAACATAAATCAAGGCCTTTGGCCGAATATTCACATGTCTTACCTTAATCTTAGAAATCCCGAATACTCCTCCTTTTAGTCGACTACTCTGATAATCCCGAAAGATCCTTCCATATTCGGCAACCATAATATGTATGGGGTTAGATTATCTCTCGGCTAATCTAAAAGAAAAGAATGGAAATCAAACTTGTTCTTACCTTTGAAGAAATCAACAGAACCTATGCTTGAAGCCCTTCCAAGATTCAGCTTTTGAATGGATTGGTAAGAAGAAATAGGAAGAAAAGAAAACTTGAGAATTTTGACAATGGTGGACTATAGATTCGGCTTGACAAAAGAAAAAAGAGAAGAGAAGAGAAGAGAGCACTCAGAAATTTGGCATAGAGAAGAGGAGGAAGAAAAATT
This sequence comes from Gossypium bickii, assembly GCA_025503065.1. NCBI lineage: Eukaryota > Viridiplantae > Streptophyta > Magnoliopsida > Malvales > Malvaceae > Gossypium > Gossypium bickii. The sequence goes on along the minus strand of CP106714.1, from coordinate 22,450,109 downwards.
GATGAGTAGCCCTATTTTCTTCCTTTTATAGCCGAAACTACTACTTAGAATCCCTTACTTGGCCACCACTCTTCTTTATTGATAAGTTTATCTCCTTAATTTAAAATAATTAGAGAATAATCCTTTATTATCTCTTCAAAAATAATCCAAATTAAATCCCTTATTTATCACCTTATTAATCGAATATTTATGAAAATAAAACTCCTTCTTTCTAGAAGGCTTGTGCAAATCCACCTCAAGCTTCGGAAGCAAAAATAAAACTTCCTTTATTTGCTTTCCAAGTGACTCGAACTCGTGCCCAACACCTTGCATGTGGCGCCATTTCCAGAGGCCCTAAGTGGCATCTTCAGGCCACTTTTCCAAGCCTGTTTGTGTGTCAAATTTCACCAACTTTTTCTTTTAAGGCCACCTTGCCTTAATTTCCTCTTTTAAATTTTAAAACTCGACATTTCTAAGTTTCCAAAAATTTTCGTTCATCAGAAACTTGACATTTCCTTACATTTCCAAGTTTTCGAAATGTTCACTTTCCTCTTTTGAATCATTTCCTTACATTTCCAAGTTTCAGAAATGTTCACTTTCCTCTTTTGAATCATTTCTAAATCATGTCCATACATTTTCGTGTTTCCAAAATGTTCATTTCTAGATCATTTCCATACATTTTCAGTTTCCAAAAATATTCAAAATTTATTCTTAGTACATAAAACATGTCACTGCACCATTAAACCGAAAATGCATAGGCCCTTTCCAGATGTTACGCTTCTACCCCACTAAAATAATTTCGTCCTCTCGAAATTACTTACTAACGAACAATCGTGATTTGGCCTAACTCACCCCACTACGCTATTGTCACAACTCTCGATCTTAAAGAACTATCTTACCTTCTAGGCACGCTCTCTAAGTTCACATCCAAAGTTTCAAACAGTTCACTTGTAACACAAGAATGAACTATCTCTAAAACAATGAATAGTACTCCAAAACAAGGAACTTAACCACTACTATATCCTTGGTTGTCTCACATCCAACCTTCAAAGACTTCTATCGGGTGTTCCATGATCATTTCCTCCATGGTTTAAACCACAAACCTTCGTTGCCTGAGGGCAATTCTTAACCAAATGAGCCTTAGACTTACATCTAAAACATTCCCGATCTCGGTTCCAACACTCGCCAACATGTTACCTTCCACACAAGAGCACACTGACGGTCCGAATTTTTAGCAGTTGGCTTAAAAACACGAGTAGAATTCTCAACCTTCGGTCATTTCTGAAGACTCTTAGATGATTCTGACGGTCCAAGACTCCTCTTATCCCGTCCACGACGACCACGTCCCCTAGAACTCATTTTCTAACATCGCGATTTAATCTGATTTAAGAGTTTTATACATTAGTACTTTTGTTTCACCGATTAACCATGACGGCTTTATGAAAAGAGATGTTTAAAAGTGGTTCTTTCGATCAAACAAAGTTCTCACTCAAGTTCACTATTCGAGAAAGTCACGCTCACATTCATCAACCAATTATGAACTTTCGTTCATTCAGAGAAATGTTGTAGTTTTCATTGTTGTTGTTTTTTTTTCCACTACCTAGGGTTTTTTTCGTAATTTATCCTACAGGGGTATTTTCGTAATTTTTCAAAATAAGGTTCCTTGGTGATTTTGTCAATAAGGGTATTTTGGTAATTTTGAAATCCCGTGGCCTTTCGGTAATTTTAAAATTCCAGGGGTATTTCGGTAATTTTGAATCTCAGGGGTATTTTGGTAATAAGCCAGGGTAAATTTGTAAAGCTCAATAGATCAGGGGTATTGTAGATTTTACAAAACTTTTAGGGTTATTTTTGAGAATTTGTTTTCCAAAAGGATGATGTTGCAAAAATTTGGAAATCAAGATCATTTTGGTAATTTCGTACGTCAGGGGCAATTTCGTAATTTTTCCAAAATCAAGGTATTTTAATATTTGCAAAATAGGATTCTTGGGTGCTTTTGTAAAGTAAGGAAGATTTTATTGAAGTCAGGGTAGTACGGTAATTTTAGAAACCAGGGGTATTTTTGTAATTTCACCACTAGGGGTATTTAGGTAATTTTTTTAAATCAGAAGTTTTTCGGAAAATTTTGTAAAAATAGTTCTCACAAATTAAAAGGGTCATTTTAAGAGTTTTAAAACTAGGGTTTTTATAAAAATACGGCTAGTTCCTTTTCTAGTTTTAGTTATTATGCTTAGCTGTGATCGAGTCCTCTTGGTTAGGGTGAACCGGTTACGCACTGTAGGATTCCAAATAAGAGGAGGTGAGTCACTAGGATCGCTTAAGTACCAAGCTCTTCCCTGATCCAATCCTGACATACGCACCATGGTTGCCACACCCTAACTCGCGACTTAACCACGCTTTGTTTAATTAGGCACTTAAGTCTTATGTAAATGTTGGGGAAAACTAGTCCTGTGGTTCAAGTACTTATCATACTATTTCTACGCTCCATTCCTACCCTTCTGCTGATCATACAGATCATACAATAAATCACACAATGGATAGGAGTACTTACCCGGTGGATCATGGTCTGAGACTTAGGTGCCATGCCGTAAACCCGCTTATTTCAAAAATATTTTCATAAAACTCATTTGGGCTCGCTTTGAAAACGTTTTGGGCCTTAAACCCCTAGGCCGAGGGTTTGAAACTGGGCTCGATACTAAATCAAACACCCCACACCCCGCCCACGAGCCCGGACCGGATCTCGTATGTCCTCAAGTAAACCTGGTTTCAAATTCTTTTGTTACTTAGAGAAAATTTGTGCGATTTTTTAAAAAAATATTGTTTGGGTTGGGCTTTTATTGAAAACCAATTTATTTCACATTGAAATCCATTTATTTAAGGTGATAAACATTTAGGGTTTATTTCAAAATAAATTTACTTGAATCCATAAATAATAATTTGTAAACATAATAAATAAGAGTAAAAGAATTAAAGAAAACCAATTATGGCCTTGTGGCCTTATTACATCAAATAATTCCCCAAACTTCAAGTTTAAGTACTTGATAAAAATAAAAATCCACCTTAATTAAATTCCTTGTTGCAGCATGGCCATCCCTAAGCTCCACGAGCCCGGGTCCATTACCGATCGTCACCAAAAATAGTCCCACAACGGGTGAGTCAAATGCACTCAATGTGTACACGACACTAAATCATAATAGAATTAGGCATACAAGAGTTACACTTTCAGAACAATGAATACAAGTTATGATGCATTCCCAAACCTAATTGTCCATCCGCTACACACCCCGCACTGCCAAATACACCTGTGGGGACTACTAAGTCGACCCTCCTTTCGCACACACCAATTTGCGGTCTTAGGTCACCGCATTCGTGGTCTTAGGTCACCACGCTCAGACATCGTGGTCTTAGGTCACCACTTTCAGACATCGTGGTCTTAGGTCACCACTTTTAGATATCACTGTCTTAGGTCACCGTGTTCGTGGTCTTAGGTCACCACATTCACTTCCCCTTTCAAACAAACCCATATGCCCCATATAATAATATGCATAAATACGCCAGAGTTCACATTCTTATCACATTCTCATGTTACTAATAACATTTTTCATATTCCTAGTAGGAGTAGGAAACGTACCTGAGTACTTAGTACCATAACATGGTACCTTAGCCACTTTCATAATCTTAATATCACATATACTAATTTAACATAGCCATAAAACGTATTATAAAGTAGTGTGGAGTACACACCTGATTCACTTAAAATTTCCTTGAGATCCCGAAAAGCTTGATCTAATGCTTAGATCCTTAATCCCTACATTGATTTATCACTTATTACCTTAATAAAAAGCCATTCGGCCAAAATTCCAAATCCTAGTAGGATTAATATTCTTACCTTGTTGCCGATTGGAACACCAACAAATCCCGAAACTATTCCTTGTTTCCCTAGGAATGTCGAAATCCCTAAAACCTTACGTTAGACTTAATCTTAATCATCGAAACATAAATCAAGGCCTTTGGCCGAATATTCACATGTCTTACCTTAATCTTAGAAATCCCGAATACTCCTCCTTTTAGTCGACTACTCTCGATAATCCCGAAAGATCCTTCCATATTCGCAACCATAATATGTATGGGGTTAGATTATCTCTCGGCTAATCTAAAAGAAAAGAATGGAAATCAAACTTGTTCTTACCTTTGAAGAAATCAACAAAGACCTATGCTTGAAGCCCTTCCAAGATTCGGCTTTTGAATGGATTGGTAAGAAGAAATAGGAAGAGAAGAAAACTTGAGAATTTTGACAATGGTGGACTATAGATTCGGATTGACAAAAGAAAAAGAGAAGAGAAGAGAAGAGAGCACTCGTAAATTCTAAGATAGAGAAGAGGAGGAAGAAAAATTGATGAGTAGCCCTATTTTCTTCCTTTTATATAGCCTAAACTACTACTCGTAATCCCTTACTTGGCCACCACTCTTCTTTATTGATAAGTTTATCTCCTTAATTTAAAATAATTAGAGAATAATCCTTTATTATCTCTTCAAAAATAATCCAAATTAAATCCCTTATTTATCACCTTATTAATCGAATATTTATGAAAATAAAACTCCTCCTTTCTAGAAGGCTTGTGCCGCCCACTCAAAGCCTCCGAAGCAAAAATAAAACTTTCTTTATTTGCTTCCCAAGTGACTCGAACTCAGTGCCCAACATCTTGCATGTGGCGCCATTTCAGAGGCCCTGCTGTGGCATCTTCAGCCACTTTTCCAAGCCTGCTTGTGTGTCAAATTTCACCAACTTTTTCTTTTAAGTCCACATTGCCTTAATTTCCTCTTTTAAACTTTAAAACTCGACATTTCTAAGTCATTTCTAAGTTTCCAAAAATTTCGTTCGCTCAGTAAACTTAACATTTCCTTACATTTCCAAGTTTCCAAAAATGTTCACTTTCCTCTTTTGAATCATTTCCTTACATTTCCAAGTTTCCAGAAATGTTCACTTTCCTCTTTTGAATCATTTCTAAATCATGTCCATACATTTTCAGGTTTCCAAAAATGTTCATTTCCAGATCATTTCCATACATTTTCAGGTTTCCAAAAATATTCAAGATTTATTCTTAGTACATAAAACATGTCACTTCGTACCATTAAACCGAAAATGCATAGGCCCTTTCCAGGATGTTACATGCATACTCTCTGTAACACCCCTAACTCACCTCTGTCGTCGGATTAGGGTCAAAGGCATTATTAACCGATCAGAACATTTAATTTTAACATAATCAAAATGTGCAAGCTAACTATTAACATTCATATTATAGAGAAAGCAGAGCATGCTAATCTAACAGTTCCAAATTATTATTTTATACAATAGAGTAATGAGATATGTTATGCAATGCCAAACTTGGCCTTCCACTATCTATACTCTTATCACTATTTATCCTCTCTTGAAAGCTAGAAATTGGATACATAATAAGACTATTCCAATTATTAGCATCAAAGTATTGAACTATACTTCGATTACTACCTTCGATTATATCAATAGAATGACCTACTTCACCTAGTTTAGGTTTTCTATTTCATTCAAAATCAGAGTAAAAATACTCTTTCAATCCTTAATATAAGTTTACGTGTAACAACCCAATTTCTGTGAGATTAGAACAGTGGTTTCGGAACCACAAATCCAAGCCAAAAAAATAAAATTTATTTTAATATTTTTTATGATTTGCATTATTATAGGAAGGTCATATGAAAATTTTGATACGAAAATTTTACTGATTGCATGTTTGATTAGGGAAAGGACTAAATTGCATAAAATGCAAAAGTTGTGTTCTAGTAGTTATAAGTATCAAATAACTATATAATTCAAAACTTAAGGTCCTTATATAGTAATTAGCCCATTGAAAAAAATTTAGTAGGTAATTTAGTGACTCATCCATGGAAAAATTAGAAATGGGCAAGGACGAAATTGGAAATCACTAAAATTAAAGGATGACAAATAATTAAAAAGGAAATTATCATCTTTTTATTCATCTTCTTCCCCAAAATTTCTATGGAGACCTTAGGAGAGAGAATGAAAACTTTCCAAGCTCAATAAGGTATGAAATCAAGTCCCATTTTTAATGATTTTTATATTTTTAGAATCGGGATAGTCTAATCTATCTATTTGAGGGATTTATTTGAAAATATAACAAAGAATAGAAACTTTGCCATCGATGAATATGTTGGAAATTTGAAATTTATTATAGAAAATGAAAGGTTGTTGGAAGATAAACAACTTTTACATAGTAATTTTTAATGAAGACTCGGTTTAGGGACTAAAATGAAAATTGGGTAAAACCATGGAAAATGCTGAAATTTGTGGAATGTAGGTGCTGTAAAAGTTGTGCATAAATTTTGACTAGGCTTGGAGAGAGGGCTAAATTCCATGAATTTTATTTTCCTAGACTAGGGACGAAATTAGAATTTATGAAAAGTATAGGGGTAAAATGGTAATTTTGCCGAGGATGTAATTGAATGCAAATGTATATGAAATGTGATATATTGACAGTTAAATTTGTTTATATAGACTCGAAAAGACCAACTACCGAACTAGATCGAGGGAAACAAAAGGTTTCAGATTAGTTGTGTAACAACCCAAACCCGGCCCAAACACTATGGCCGAATCTAGTTTGTTACAGTGGAAAATATTTTTGAAAACCCCTTTTTTTTTTAAATCAATTTAAGTTGTCGGAAACCTTTCTTTTTAGTGATCTTACTAAAACCATACTTAGATTTAATTTGGAAATTTATTTAAGTCAAGTTGTTATACAATTTCAAAAGTGCCCGATGGCTTGATAAAAACATTTTCGCGTTAATTTGAGAAAACATGTGACTTAAATTTTATAATGATAATCATAGTTTAAAACAAGTATTCAACATACGAAAAATAGCAAAATAAAATGTCAAGAGGCCTTATTACATCCAAAATAAAACATAACCAATAATGAAATAAAATAACTGAATTTAGAGTCCATTTAAAATCAAGTCCACTACATGGCCACCTCGAGTCAACCGGGCTCCACATCCGCGATCTACGTGTCACCTGAAAAATGTAAAGGAGAAGGTGAGTCACCAAGACTCGATGATGTAACCCTTCCCTGCTTTTAAACATTTTCATACACAACATATAACAAATAAACATGCATATTATCATGTGTCCCAACCTAGCTACCATACACCACTGCTTACCCCACTGTGGTACTAAACCACCGGTGGTGCCAAACCACTGGTGACATTTAGTCACGATGTGCTACCAAAGCACTAGTGTCCGTAGACACAAATCGGGTGGTGGGGCCAACCCATCATGTGATACCAAATCACTGGCAGACGATCCCATATCTCAAGTGGGGCCAACCCACTCGTGGTTTTAACCACGAGGACAAGTCGCTATGAGGTACCAAACCTCTGGAGGTACCAAACCTCTCGGTGACCGTAGTCACAAGGTGTTACCAAAACACTGGTGCCCGTCGGCACGACGATCAATACCGCCCTCTCACTCATCAACCCATATCAAATCATTGTATAACAGATATCTCATGCCATCACATATTTAAGCAACATATATTAAACAATGTCATGCTTCCCAAAAGCATTATTATCAATCTCATCTTGATGTGAGACTTACCTAATCCTCGCTTGTACCATTAAGGCACTAAATCCATATCTACATAAAGCGATTTACACATAACGTGCATTTAATATGATGTATTATTTATTACAAGTGTGTATGTACACACTGTCACCAACAAGGAGTCTAAATCCCGAAAGGAGAGTCGGCCACCTTAGATCCACTAGTCCCTATATTCGCCAAAAATCCGGTTTAGTACTATGGCCTATTCGGCCTAATTAACTTATTAGGGAGGGTTCCTTATGAATCCCAAATTTTACCCGAGTATCTTTGAACCCAAATCACTATACTCCAAATGGTTAGCTTCCCCTAAATCGGCAACTATTAGTAGCCTTAAAATAGCCTTCTGGCTTTTCTTAATTAGAAGATTAATCCTCTTATGAGTAGGCACTTACCACTTACTTACCCGAATCCGGTTGTTACGAGATGAAAGATCCGATCTCCCTGCTTTGAAATCCCGAAGTACCTAAAGAGGAGTCGATTACAAAGTGTTTAGGAGCCTTATACACATTGCCGAAATCGCACCTACCCCCGAGAGAAATCGATAAGTAATAGGAGGAAAACCATGGGGTTTCGGCATACTTACCTTTTCTAACCGATTGCGTAAGAACTCAAGGAGATCACCCCGACTGAGATTCTCGGTTAAGGTTTAATAAAGGAGAAAGTATGGGATTCTGCCTAATGTGGGTGATAGAAGGAAAAGAAAGAAGAATAAGGAGAAGGGAGGAGTGAGGAGTTTCGGCCAAAAGAGTTTTATGAAGAAAAGGAAGGAAAGAATGAGAGTGGAGAGAAAACGATAGAGGAGGAGGGAGTGAGGAAAAATTCGGCTATTGCAGAAAGGCCTAAAAGAGAAAACCAAGATGATAGCTAGGGGTTTATATAGGATTCGCACCCCTTCCTATTGCTTGCCGTCCCACTCCTTCTCATGAGGAGTTCAAAATTCATCAAATTTCCCCCAATTGCTCCTGACCACTCATTTATTTAATTCAAATAATTTTGAATTAAATAATAATAATCTCTTATTAATCCATGCAATATCCTTAATATCCAAATAATATCCCTATAAAATACTTGATTATCCCATGATAATTCATTTAAAATAAATTACAACCTTATTATCTAAAATAAAAAGAATTAAAGGAGAGAAAATTCTCCACATGTGCCGCCCATCCATAAAGCAAAAAGAGGATCCTTGTGACTCGAACCAAGGCTCTCCTTCCTCTTGATGTGGCGTCACATGCTAGCTCCTAAGTGGGCTTCTTTTTGCCACTTTACCAAGGGCTTTTTAGTGCCAAATTACTCCCATTTATTCTTATAACACCCACTCGCTACGGCTTCCTACCTTTAGAATTAAAATTGAAATTTTCTACCAAACCGAGCCACTCAAAGCCTTAAATTAAACTTTATTATTTCATAAATAATGTCACAATAGTTCATACATGGGAAAAATAGTTAATTTCCAAATAACCCCATTTTTGGGATGTTACGATTCTACCCTCTTAAAATAAATTTCGTCCCCGAAATTACTTAACTAGAAAAGGTGGGGGTATTGCTGCCTCATTACATCCTCGGGTTCCCACGTAGCTTCCTCTGTACCATGGTTCCGCCACAGCACCTTCACCAAGGGCACTGACTTCCTACGTAGAACTTTCACATCTCGGTCTAAGATCTGAACTGGTTCCTCTTCAAACGATAAATCTGAATTCACCTCGATTTCGCCCATCGGTACTACGTGGCGATGGGTCCGACCGATACCGCCTCAAAGATTGATACGTGGAAGACATCATGGATCCGGTTCGATTCTGCACGGTAACTCAAGTTGATAAGCTACCGGTCCTACTCGCTTAATTACCGTATAGGGTCCGATGAACCTTGGGCTTAGCTTCCTTTCCTCGCCAAATCTCAACACCTTCTTCCAAGGTGACACCTTCAGAAAAACCTTGTCTCCTACCACATACTCCATTTCCTTACGCTTAAGATCAGCATAGGATTTCTGCCTATCCGATGCTTCCTTAAGACGAGACCGAATCACCTTAACTTTATCCTCGGTCTCTGTCACCAACTCGACCCAAAATCATGCGCTCACCTAATTCTCGCCCAACATGTCTGAGTACGACATTTCCGTCCCATACAAAGGCTTCATACGGAGCATCTCAATGCTCGCTTGATAACTATTGTTATAAGCGAATTCGCTAGCGGTAGAAATTCCTCCCAACTACCTCGAAAATCTAAGACACACCCCTAACATATCCTCCAAGATCTCAGATCACCCTTTCCGATTGTCCATCGATCGTGGATGGAAAGCGGTACTAAAATCCAATCGTGTGCCCATAGCTTGATGCAAGGCTTTCCAAAACCTTGACGTGAACTCGATCCCCTATCCGAGATGATTGATGTTGGAACACCATGCAATCTTACTATCTCCGATACGTATAGCTTAGCTAGCTTCTGGAGAGAGAAATCCATCCTCACCGGTATGAAGTGAGCCGACTTAGTTAAACGGTCTACTATTACCCAAACTGCGTCTTTCTTGCTGGGCGTGAGGGGTAGCCTACTCACGAAATCCATAGTGATCCGCTCCCACTTCCATTGGGGAATCTTCACTGGTCAAGCAACCCCGACGGCACTGATGTTCACCCTGACTGCTGACAAGTCGACACACCGCCAACAAACTCTGTTACTTTTCACGCTTTAACCCGCCCACTAAAATCGCTTCTAAGATCCCTATACATCTTGCTTCCTCCCGGATGCATAGCGTAGGGGCTACTATATGCATCTTGGAGAATCTTCTCGCCTCAACTCCCCATCCTTTGGCATACACGCCGTCCTGAAAGCATAATACTCCATCACTCGACAAAGTTATATCCTTCCAAACCACCCTCCCGAACTTGTGCTCTCTTAGCGCTCAACCCTTCATCCACCGATCGTTTTTCCTTAACCTCCTCGATCCATGTTGGCTTAACTCAAGTTCCGCCAAGAGACTTCCATCATCATATAGGCTCAACCAAGCAAACATTGCTCTTAGATCCGTCATGACCTTCCTACTCAATGCATCGGCTACCACGTTGGCCTTGCCCGATGATACTCAATTGAACAATCGTAATCCTTCAAAAGTTCGACCCACCGACGTTGTCTCGATTTAGATCCTTCCGAGTCAAGAGATACCTCAAACTCTTGTGATCTCAGAAAAACTATCGACTTCTCTCCATAAAGATAGTGTCTCCATATTTTCGTAGCGAAGACGACGATCACGCTAGCTCTAAGTCGTGCGTTGGATAGTTCGGTTCATGTGGCCTTAATCGCCGTGATGCATAGGCTACTACCTTCCCCTCTGCATCAAGCACACATCCCAATCCAAAGATGGGACGATCACAATAAACGGTAAACAACTTCCCCGCCTCAAAGTTGTACCAAAACCGAGCTTTCCGCGAAATTTCCTTAGCCTATCAAAGCTTTCTTCACGCTTCTCCGTCCATACAAATGGAACACCTTTCCTTAGTAACTTAGTCAATGGCACTGCGATTAGAGAGAATCCTTCCACGAATCTCCGATAGTACCCCGCTAAACCCGTAAAACTCAGTATTTCACCACCGATCTAGGCGGTTTCCAATCTAACACCGCTTCAATCTTGTGAGGGTCTACTCTAATTCCTTCCACGATACTACATGACCTAAGAAAGCCACTTCCTAAGCCAAAATTCGCACTTCATCGAATTTGGCATATAATTGCTTCTCCTCAACACTTGTAGGACTATGCGCAAATGCATGTCATGTTCCTCCTCCGCCTTAGAATATACCAATATGTCGCTCATGAACACCACGACAAATTGATCTAAATCATCTTGAAACACCCTATTCATCAAGTCCATGAATGCCGCGCGCGCGTTGGTCAACCTGAATGGCATTACCGTAAATTGTAATGTCCATATCGAGTTCGAATGCCGCCTTGTGGACATCAACTTCCTTCACCTTTAGTTGATGGTAGCCCGACCTAAGGTCTATCTTTGAAAACACCGCGGCACCCTTTCTTCAGCTTGGTCAAACAAGTCATTGATCCGAGGCAACGGATACTTGTTTTTGATCGTTAACTTGTTTAATCGACGGTGAGTTTCGATGTACATCCGCATTGAACCGCCCTTCTTCTTGACGAAACAACACAGCGCGCTCCCACGGAGATATGCTTGGTCGAATGAACCTCTCTATCCAAGAGCTCCGAATTTGAGCCTTCACCCACCAATTCCTTTGGTGCCATTCGGTGCGGTTCTATAGACACAGTCTTTATTCCGGGTAGCAAGTCAATATCGAATTCAACTTCCGATCCGAGGCGCACTGAAGAAGTTCTTCCGAATACGCCGAAGAAATTCCCGACCGCTCGAACCTCAACTCATCGACTCCTTAGCTTTCAAAGCACGATCCGAACCAAATATGCCTCGCAACTTTTCTTGACCATCCTTTCGGCCTTCAAGGCCGACACCACATTGGATAGGTAATTCCTTCTATCACCTATCATAACCACTTCATCACCTCACCGCCTTAAGCACCATGCGCTTAGCCGCAATCCAAATTCACCGATACTTAACCAACCAGTCCATTCCAAGGATCAAATCGAACTCTCCGAAAGGTAGTTCCATCGGATCGGCTACAAATACGACCCTCTGGAGTTCTAGGGTACATCTCTATAAAGTTTGTCTACTACTACAGAGTGTCCTGGGGGGCTTAGCACAGTCATCTTCCTAAGAGTAGTCTCGAGTCTCAGTCCATAGTTCCTACCACACTACTAGCAATGTACGAGTGCGTCGAACCCACATCAATTAATGCAACATAAGGTAAACCAAATATTAGAAATGTACCTAAGCATGACGTCCGCAGCATCTCCCTCCTCGCGACGCCTCACAGATAGACTAAGCCAGTCGCCTAGCCTCTCAGTTACACTGAACCTCGGCCCGAGTTCCACGACCTCGATTGAAACCATTGTTTCTCTCTGCCATTACCCCGACCCTCTGTGTGGTGGTCCAACATTTCGCCACGAGCGCGATTCGCGCCTTCGGCTGATCTCTTAGCGCGCTTTGAGGATGGGCCCTTACCCGATGCTCCAAAGACCCACACTCAAAACAACCTTTGTTACTGCACCAACAACCTCCCAAATGGGTTTTTCCACAGCGGTTGCAGTGAGTCGGCCTTTGATTAGTAGCCGTGGGCTTTCCTCCCCGATTCGCCCACTCGCCTAGCCCGCTTCGAGCATTAGTGCTACCCGATCCAAATGACCCAATTCCTCTTTTACTCGGTTATTCTTACTATAGTTTTGCCTTACGACCTCCTTAACCCCTTCGGCCACCTTGGCCTTCTCCACAAGAGATGAAAACTCACGAACTCGCTGCATGGGCAATTAGTAATCTCGGATCATCTCTCGAGCCCGCCCTCAAAGCGGACACGGTACACTTATGTTCGTGGGCTACGATTCCTCCGCATACCTACTCACCCTCAAAAACTCCGCCTCATACTCGGCCACCGACTTAGTTCCTTGCACTAGACCTAGGAAGGCTTTCCTTTGAGCATCGGTGTAACTAGTGCCCACATACTTCTTCCGAAAGGCCGCTTTAAAGTAATCCCACGTGAGATCATCACCGCGGCTCCATCCCGATCGTCACCACCACCGGCACGCTTCATCCTTTAGAAGCGACACCGCCCCTTTCACTTCTCCTCCTCGGTCGGTCGAGATCATCCATGACCCTTTCCGTAGATTCCACCAATACTCTGCGGCACTGGGTGCCACTCGAGAGACACCACGGAATACTTCGGCCCCGTTAGACCGACCGCCGGGAACAGACTTCCGAGAGCTCCCAAATTCCCACCACCCCGCCACCATCTCCAAAACTCGCAGAAAAAACTTTACGACGACACCTCACCACCGGCCCGTCCCGCTCCTCACCCACGAAAGTAGGAGGTGGTGGTGGCGGTGGTGCCTCGTTTTCCGAACCTTGACCTGACCTGACGGGTTCAGACACCGTCATCCTACCCCTACCGCGTCTACGACGTCCACGTCCTCTAGAACTCATTCTATCTATCGCGCTTTTAATCTGATTAAGAAAATTTTATGTGTTAGTACTTGTTCCACTTATTATTCGCGAAGAAATTTTATGAACAGAATTTAATTAGGGATTCTTTCGAGCAAACAAGGTTTTAGTCTTCTATCCTAGTTCACACAAAGAGTTCATGCATCCATTCCTTAATGCTTTCCATACCTATTCACTCTTCGGACACTTCTGCCCATTTCTAACCCAGGGGTATTTTCGTCTTTTTCCCTACCGGGGTATTTTCGTAAATAAAGAAATTGTACAACTTTAGTAAAGTAGGTCATTTTGAAATTCCCAAAACTGGAGGATATTTATGAAAATTTGTAAAATTGTAATCGTTTTGAAACCAGGGGTATTTTGGTAACTTTGTCAATCAGGGGCAATTTTGTCATTTTGATAAGTCAGGGATATTTTCGACAGTTGTAAAACTTTGAGGGTCATTTTTGAAAGTTTTCCTTTTCAAATAGTGATGTTGGTAAAGTTCTCCAAAGATTAGGGTCATTTCGGTAATTTTCACAAATTGAGGCGTTTAATTTTTCAAAACCAAAATATTTCAAAGTGTTGATTTTCAAAACTAAGTTGTTGGATATTTGTAAAGTAGTTGAAATTTTTGAGCAAAACCCTTGAACTGATATTTTATGGGTCGTGGCGTTTTAGTAATTTTACCCTAAGGGCATTTTTGTAATTTTCCACACATTTGAGTTTTTCAAGAAAACCTTGTAAAATGATGTCCTCGATTTAAAAAGAGTCATTGTAAGAATTTTGAAACATTAGGGTTGTTGTTTCGTTCTTTTTGAAAACATGGCTAGTTCCTTTTCGGGTTTTAGTCATTAGGTTTAGCTTTATGACCGAGCCATCTCGATCGTGGTGAACCAAGGCTACGCACTGCAGATTTCGAGTGAAGAGGAGGTGGGTCACGCGGACCGCTTAAATACCAAGCTCTCACCGAACCTTTCTAGACATGCATGCGCATATAGGTTGCCACACCACCGAGCCTCTCGAGTTAGGGTGAACCGGCTACGCACTGGTGTAGGATACCCGCAAAGAGGAGGTGAGTCACACTGATCGCTTAAATACCAGTGCTCTTCCTGATCCAATCCTCGACATGCGTCATGGGGTTACCACACCCTAGCTCACCGCTAAGTCATAGATTGGTTTAGTTCTTTAATGTCTTATGTTTGGTTCATGTGTTTGAGTAATCTAATCCTAGGGTTTAAGTCCTATAAGTCTATCTACGTTCCATACTTCCTACCCTTCTACAGGATATAATTCACCAAGAGGTTCAGATGTACTTACCTGGGCGGATCGGTGCCGGAGACTCGGGCCATGCTTTGCTTAAAACCCAAAAACAATTCATAAGGCCTACTAAAACATTTTTTTGGGCCTTGGGCCCCACAAACCAGCTTTGAACTGGGCTCTGATACCAATTTTGTAACAACCCAAACCCGGCCCAAACACTATGGCCGAATCTAGTTTGTTACAGTGGAAAATATTTTTGAAAACCCCTTTTTTTTTTTAAATCAATTTAAGTTGTCGGAAACCTTTCTTTTTAGTGATCTTGCTAAAACCATACTTAGATTTAATTTGGAAATTTATTTAAGTCAAGTTGTTATACAATTTCAAAAGTGCCCGATGGCTTGATAAAAACATTTTCGCGTTAATTTGAGAAAACATGTGACTTAAATTTTATAATGATAATCATAGTTTAAAACAAGTATTCAACATACGAAAAATAGCAAAATAAAATGTCAAGAGGCCTTATTACATCCAAAATAAAACATAACCAATAATGAAATAAAATAACTGAATTTAGAGTCCATTTAAAATCAAGTCCACTGCATGGCCACCTCGAGTCAACCCGGCTCCACATCCGCGATCTACGTGTCACCTGAAAAATGTAAAGGAGAAGGTGAGTCACCAAGACTCAGTATGTAACCCTTCCCCTGTTTTAAACATTTTCATACACAACATATAACAAATAAACATGCATATTATCATGTGTCCCAACCTAGCCACCATACACCATCTGTCTACCCCATTGTGGTACCAAACCACTTTGGTGGTGCCAAACCACTGGTGACATTTAGTCACGATGTGCTACCAAAGCACTGGTGTCCGTAGACACAAATCGGGTGATGGGGCCAACCCATCATGTGATACCAAATCACTGGCAGACGATCCCATATCTCAAGTGGGGCCAACCCACGGTGGTTTTAACCACAGGGACAAGTCGCTATGAGGTACCAAACCTCTGGAGGTACCAAACCTCTGGTGACCGTAGTCACAGTGTGTTACCAAAACACTGGTGCCCGTCGACACGATCAATAGTGCCCCCCACTCATCAACCCATATCAAATCATTGTATAACAGATCTCATGCCATCACATATTTAAGCAACATATATTAAACAATGTCATGCTTCCCAAAAGCATTATTATCAATCTCATACTGACAGAGACTTACTGGAATCCTCGCTTGTACCATTAAGGCACTAAATCCATATCTACATAAAGCAGATTTACACATAATGGGCATTTAATATGATGTATTATTTATTACAAGTGTGTATGTACACACTGTCACCAACAAGGAGTCTAAATCCAGAAAGGAGAGTAGTCGGCCACCTTAGATCCACTAGTCCCTATATTCGGCCAAAAATCCGGTTTAGTACTATAGCCTATTCGGCCTAATTAACTTATTAGGGAGGGTTCTTATGAATCCCAAATTTTACCCGAGTATCTTTGAACCCAAATCACTATACTCCAAATGGTTAGCTTCCAAAATCGGCAACTATTAGTAGCCTTAAAATAGCCTTCTGCTTTTCTTAATTAGAAGATTAATCCTCTTATGAGTAGGCACTTACCACTTACTTACCCGAATCCGGTTGTTACGAGATGAAAGATCCGATCTCCCTGCTTTGAGATCCCGAAGTACCTAAAGAGGAGTCGATTACTAAAGTGTTTAGGAGCCTTATACACATTGCCGAAATCAGTACCTACCCCACGAGAGAAATCGACAAGTAATAGGGAGGAAAACCATGGGGTTTTAAGGCATACTTACCTTTTCTAACCGATTGCGTAAGAACTCAAGGAGATCACCCCGACTGAGATTCTAAGTAAGGTTTAATAAAGGAGAAAGTATGGGATTCGGCTAATGTGGGTGATAGAAGGAAAAGAAAGAAGAATAAGGAGAAGGAAGGAGTGAGGAGTTTCTACCAAAAGAGTTTTATGAAGAAAAGGAAGGAAAGAATGAGAGTGGAGAGAAAACGATAGAGGAGGAGGGAGTGAGGAAAAATTCTGGCTATTGCGAGAAAGGCCTAAAAGAGAAAACCAAGATGATAGCTAGGGGTTTATATAGGATTCGGCACCCCCCTTCCTATTGCTTGCCGTCCCACTCCTTCTCATGAGGAGTTCAAAATTCATCAAATTTCCCCCAATTGCTCCTGACCACTCATTTATTTAATTCAAATAATTTTGAATTAAATAATAATAATCTCTTATTAATCCATGCAATATCCTTAATATCCAAATAATATCCCTATAAAATACTTGATTATCCCATGATAATTCATTTAAAATAAATTACAACCTTATTATCTAAAATAAAAAGAATTAAAGGAGAGAAAATTCTCCACATGTGCCGTCCCATCCATAAAGCAAAAAGAGGATCCTTGTGACTCAACCAAGGCTCTCCTTCCTCTTGATGTGGCGTCACATGCTAGCTCCTAAGTGGGCTTCTTTTGCCACTTTACCAAGGGCTTTTTAGTGCCAAATTACTCCCATTTATTCTTATAACACCCACTGCTACGGCTCCTACCTTTAGAATTAAAATTGAAATTTTCTACCAAACCGAGCCACTCAAAGCCTTAAATTAAACTTTATTATTTCATAAATAATGTCACAATAGTTCATACATGGGAAAAATAGTTAATTTCCAAATAACCCCATTTTTGGGATGTTACAAGTTGAAATTCAAATACGAACAATTGTCAAAGTAAGTTCGTGGAACCTTAATATGCATGTTAATGTGATTGAATTGAATTGTATGATTGTGTTGATATGTATGTGAAGATATACCTTATGAAATGACCACAAATTGGAAAATAATGATAAAATGCTATGTCCCGGTTGAATGTTGAAATTCGATGGAATAAGGTGATTTCTCGAAAAGAGTAAAATATTGCATATGTTGCAGATAGGATTTAGCCCGGACGGGTAATCCAAATCAAGCTCTTTAGAGCATATGCTACAGAAAGGATTTAGCCTAGACGGGTAATCCTATTATAAAATATGTGGCTTGAGAGCATGCTATATGATCATGTGTTAAATGAGTACTTTTGAGCAAGAATTGGCGGATAGTTGATATGTATACTTTGTGTATACTACCCGAATGTATGTCGAAATTTCAATAGTTTAACAGGAAGGATTCTTGAAATACGGAAAGGTGAAGCTAACCAGATATTTATAATGTTATGAGCTCATCTATGTTTACTTGATATTCATATGATGTTATGTGACTAACTTGTTTGATTAAGTGTATATGTTTAGGTAAATTTACCTAAAAATTTTTGGATGGTATGGTTATGTATGCTTGTATGAATAAATATAACCGGTAAGTTTAATTCCCGTTATACGAACTTATTAAGCATGAAAATGCTTACGCCGTCTAGTTTTCTTTGTTTTATAGTGCTCGTAAGCTCGCGAAGGTTGGAGGTCGGTCGGAGCATCAATCACACTATGAACTATCTCATTTTGGTATAAATAAAAATCTCATTTTGGTATAATGGCATGTATAGACTCATTTGGCCAAATGATGGCTTGTAAGTGATGTTTTGTAATCTAGCCATTGGAATGGCTAGTGATGTTTTACTTAGTATGTTTATAAAGTTATTCCATGATTAAATCCTTATGTGCTAAGTTGGTTGATTGGATTATGCTTAAGGTGTATGTTTGTTATAATAAAATCATAAACATGAATTGTATGTGATAATATACCATGATAGGTACTAGAATTGGCTTGGTTTTAATGTTTGGATTAGTGGATATATGTTAGTGAGTTTTGGTGTAGGAAAGGGGGGTAAGTTTTGGGTGACAAATGAGGCTAGGAAATGGCTTTATTTTTTCCACATGGGTAGACACACGGGCGTGTGTTTTGGCCGTGTGTGACACACGGCTTGTCCTATGGCCATGTAGACCGGCCGTGTGTTCCCTGCATCTTAAAAATGAGAAACAGAATGCTCAAAATTGGGCACACGGGCAGAGACACAGGTGTGTGTCTCAACTGTGTGGTTGACACGGCCGTATGAAAACTACACCTAAATTTCGAAAATAAAATTCGCCACACAGCCTAGCACACGGGCGTGTGACTTGGCCATGTGACTTTAATTACTTCATGCCTTATAAGTCAGAGAGTTACACAAGTTAGGGTTGTAACACCCCTTGCCCGTATTCAACACTTGAACCGGGTACGAGGCATTACTGTACTTAACTAGCTCAATCATACAACATCGATCCATAAAATTTCATTTCAAATTAAAAATTTTTCATTCAAGACCTTAATGTCCTTATTATAGGTCTACGAGACCCTAAATTTATACCCGGAATGATTCGGGATCAAACCGGAAACTTTTGGCCACTTAGAAAAATTTGATTCAAAACAGGGCCACACGCCCGTGTGAAGGAAGGGAAACACCCGTGTGGCATATCACATGCTCGTGTTCCACACCCGTGTGGATTGATTTTTCAATTCAAACCTACAGGGGTTTTCACACGGCCTGACACACGCCCGTGTCCATAGCCCGTGTACCTCACACGGCCATGACACGCCCGTGTCTTCACCCATGTGTGAAAACCTTGATATTCTGTTTCTGATGTCAGCATTCCATTTAGGTCACACGGCTAAGGCACACGCCTGTGTCCTAGGCCGTGTCTCCCACACGGTTGAGACACATGGCCGTGTCTCAACCCGTGTGTTTACTACTGGGTATTCTAACTTGCCAACCTAGCTTACATGGGGACACACGGCCTATCAAACACGCCCATAGGGCTGACCATGTGTCACACACGGCCTAGACACACACCCGTGTGTCTACCCATGTGGACAATTATAAGGCTATCTACCAAGCCAATTGCCACCCTACAAAGCAATCACACTCATACCAAATCATATCAATATACATCATGACCATAATGCTCTTCTAAAAACTCAAAATCAAGACATCCAGACAAGCATGCACTTCATGAACTTCATCATCATTAATTATATAAACTTGTCAAATTTTGGCCAATTCCCAATGACCATTTATAAAATGAATTGAATAACATCAATAGCTAACACTTTGGCTAACAAATATGACATAACAAAATGACCAAGTCTTATACATGCCATACTCAAAATAAATCTAACTTTGTTATACCAAAGAGAAGTTGATATTGTGATTTTCGAACTCTGACGTTCCACGAATTCCTGAGCTAGCTTGGCAGTACTACAAGGAAAAGGGAAATGAGAGGGGTAAGCATAAAGCTTAGTAAGTTTGCATGAAATAAATAGCAACATAAAGGCTCAAAATGTCATCCATTGCATTGAATAAAACACAAAGTCTTAAGCATATTACCATAACTTACTCATGCTTACTCTTACCAATCTCATATCATGTCTCACATCGTAAACATTCTCGTGAATTACTCACATGTACATGTATCACTTCATCACATAGCTTTAGCACTAATCTCATTTATATTATAAGCTTAGCTATTTACCCATTGAATCACTTGGGATGCTCAAAAATACATAATTATCATGGTTCACATAAATGCGACGCCAATGCCATATCCTAGATGTGGTCTTACCTGGGGTCACCTTTAGATGCCGATGCCATATCCCAGACGGGATCTAGAATCGGTTGTCGATGCCATATCCCAGATATGGTCTTATACGATTCTCATATTCGATGCCAATGCCATATCCCAGATATGGTCTTATACGAGATCTCAATTCGGTGTCGAGGCCATGTCCCAGACATGGTCTTATACGGGACCTTACCCATCTCAAGTCTTGATGATATTATTCTCTCATTTATTAAAGTCTAACTGGGACTTACACATCGTAATTCTCATCATTTTCTCATTCAACATCATTATTCAAATTCATAGAAATATTATACATCTTCACAAATATCAACATTTTAAAACATACTAGCATGATGTTGAACTTATTACACACAAACTTATATCAGTACCAAAATATATGTGGAATCTTTCAAATTAGTCCACCACCTTATTCTTGCCTCGGTTTTGGTCCGGGCTTCGTGTTTCTTGATCTATAATAACAAATTCACTCATTTTAATTACTACATTAATCAATGCATTTCAAAAATCATACTTTGGCAAACTTACCATTTTACCCTTAGGCTCGTAAACCAATTCTAATCAAATTTCTTCCTTTAACGAGCCTAGGTGAACATTTATTTCTCTTATAGCAACTCTCAATACTCATTATTTCACACATTTAACACTTATTTTACAACCTTTACAAAAAGGTCCTTTTAGGTGTTTTTATGGAAACACCTTTCACAAAAAGTTGTTTATTTAACAACTAAGACTCATTTTCTTCCATAAAAATGCAGCAAGCAACATAAATGCTCACATGGAAAAACCCTAAACTTTCTACCTCTTTGCAAAATGGTCCCCTCTTTAGCTTGCTTAAGCTTTAGGGGTTCGAAAAGTACAAAAATTATCAAGGAGTGATCATCAAAACACTTACTTGTAAGGAAACCCCTATTTTGCAGCTAATTTTTAGTGGAGTAGAAGAGAAGAAAAGATGATATTTTTCTTTTCTTTATTTTATTAATACAAGTCAATTAATCCACCTAATTCCAATAACTTTGACCAATTTTGACATTGTTTGTCCCATATGGCCGGCCACCCTATTTCTAAGGGTCTAATTGCACTTTAAGGTCCTCCAGTTAATATCCTATGGCTTTTAGACAGCTTTAGCTTGCAAAATAAAACTTTTGCACTTTATGCGATTCAGTCCCTTTTCGCAATTAAGCCTGCAATCGCTAAAAGTAAAACACTTCATGCACCTATATAATCATACTATAACTCATAAAATAACATTAAAATAATTTTATCTAAGCTTGGATTAGTGGTTCTGAAACCACTATTCTGACTAGCCCATAAATCGGGCTGTTACAAGGGACACGAGCGTGTGTGACCACACGGCCCGACCACACGGGCGTGTAGGCATTGTATATAAGGAAAATTTTAAAATTTTGTGAAAAAAATTTCATGAGATCCCGATCTAGTCCTGATTCGTTTCTAATGCTCATAATGGATCTCGAGGGTCCATTTAAGGGACAATATGATTGTTTTCAGATATGAATAGTATCTTTAACTCGATTTATTTGTAATTATTCTGTAAGTCTCGATAATTCCCTGTAACCCTATTCTGAAAACAGATACGGGTTAGGGGTGTTACATTTAGTGGTATCAGAGCTACGGTTTAGCCAATTCTCAGACTAACGTAGCAAGTACAAGTCTAGCTATGCATGCCATTATATAAATCATGATAGTGTAATATCTCCTGATCACTCTTAAATGTATTTTCATATAGTAATGTCTTCCAACCAAGCGAGAGATGAGTCTGAGGAAGTTGAGAGCACAACTCAAGCTTCCATGCAATGAGCCGCAACCAGTAGTAGTAGGAGGCCCATGTCTGAGGCCCGTGAAGAGGCAAAAGCAGCCTTCTTCGAAATGATGGATGAGTGGTTTAGCGAATATATGAGAACAAATCCCGCTGTTCAATGACCTCCCCCATCTGCTTCACAACATGATGAAACGCCACATGGTACTACACTTGTTAGAATTGATAAGGCTCAAATAGATAAAATCAGAAAATATGGGGCTGAAGAATTTAGGGCTACAGCTGATAACGATCCAGAGAGGGCTGAGTTTTGGCTGGAAAATACTATTTGGGTTCTAGATGAGCTACCTTGCACACCAGCCGGATGTTAGAAATGTGCGGTATCTTTGTTGAAAGACACAACCTACCATTGGTGGAAAACCATATCTTTTGTGGTAGCAAGGGAAAATGTTACATGAGAATTTTTCCAAACAGAGTTAAAAAAGAAATATATTAATCAGAGATTTCTAGACCAGAAAAAGAAGAAATTTTTAGAGCTTAAATAGGGAAATATGACACTGTCCGAGTATGAACGAGAATTTGTTAGATTGAGTAAGTATGCTAGTGAATGGGTTCAAATTGAAGTTGAAATATGCAAATTATTTGAAGAAGGGCTTAATGAAGATGTCAACCTATTGATTGGAATTCTAAAATTAAGAGAATTCGCAATGTTGGCTGAACGAGCACACAAGGCCGAGGAATTAAGCAAAGAAAAGAAACAGGCAGAAAGGGAAGCTCGGGTTTCGAGTAAAATATTCTTTTAGCAAGACGCAATCATCTACTTCGAAGAAATCACAGAATTATCATGAACGTTTTGCTACACTAAGGGAGCATTCGGGAAAGGAACGAAGTTCTAAATGCACCAACCCTAGGTCTTCATCTCCCTTAACAACCAGTGTTGGGAGTGTTGGAAACCCCAAACCGTGATGCAATGTCTATAATAAATTACTTTTTAGAGAGTTCCAGATGAGAAGTGGGGCTTGCTTTAAGTGTGGTTCTCTCGACCATTTTCTTAAAGGTTGCCTGGAAAGGGTTGAGAAAGACATTGAACAGACCCCGAAGCCGAGTAATCTTGTCTCGAGGGGTAGACCACCACGGTATTCTGGAAATGTCGGTGGTAGTCGTAGTGCTGCAAAAGGTTCAATAGCTAAATCTGAGGCTCGGACTCCGGTAAGACATATGCGATACATGTAAGAGAAGATGCCTCGGCACCAGATGTTATCACTGGTACATTCTCTCTACTTGATACTAATATTATTGCTTTGATTGATCTTGGTTCCACGCATTCATATATATGCACAAAATTTATGTCTGATAAAAATATGATTGTTGAACTCACCAACTTGGTGGTTAAAGTTTCAAACCACTTGGGTCAGCTTGTTATGGTGGATAAAATTTGTAAGAATTGTCCATTGATAATAGAGGGTCACTGTTTTCCGGCTAATTTGATGTTGTTACTCTTTGATGAATTTGATGTAATATTGGGAATGGATTGGTTAACCCAACATGATGCAGTGGTAAATTGTAAGCGTAAATACATTGTATTGAAGTGTTAGAATGGTGAGTTACTTCGGGTTGAATCTGAGAAATTGGATGGGTTGTTTAATGTGATTTCAGCAATATCAGAACAGAGATATTTAAAAAAGGGTATGAGGCTTATCTTGCTATTGTACTGGATACCAAAGTATCAGAGTTGAAAATCTAGTCGGTGCCGGTCGTTTGTGAGTTTCCTGAGGTATTTCCAGAAGAACTACCTGGTTTACCTCTAACCAGAGAATTGGAATTTTCCATAGACCTTGTACCAAGAATGACGCTAATATCCATAGCACCATATAGAATGGCTCCTACTGAATTGAAAGAACTGAAGGTACAGTTGCAAAAGTTGATTGATAGAAGATTTTCCTAACCCAACTTTTCACCATGGGGTGTGTAACACCCCCTACCCGTATCCGTCGCCGGAATAAGGTACGAGGCATTACCAAAGTTTCAGAACCATTTTTCATTAAACTGAGTCAATTTACTGTTCATATTTCGAACATAATTATAATGTCCCTCTATTAGGCTCTCGAAGCCCAAACCATACATTAGAAACGATTTGGGACTAAATAGGGATCATAGAGAATTTTTCGCATAATCCCAAAATTTTTTTCTCTATTAAAAGGGTCACACGCCCATGTGCTATAGGGACATGCCTGTGTGGTTCAGGCCATGTGACCAACACACCCATGTGACTTGCCTCGCTCTAGGCCATCTAGCTTCACACGCCCATATGGCTTCACATGCCCGTATATCCAAGCCGTGTACCTCACACGGACAAGGCACACGCCCATGTGGGAGCCTGTGTGCTTGATCCTGGGCATTCTGTTTTGCAATTTCTGGATACAAAGGACACACGGCCTCGACACATGCCCATGTACTAGACCGTGTGTCACACATGGCCTAAACACACGCCTGTGTGTCTACCCATATGAACAAAAACAAGGCTATATCCAAGTCTCATTTCTCACCCAATTGGTCTTTTACTTACATCAACATTTAAATATGTTCAAGATTCAATTTATATGGTTAAATATCTAAATTTATCAATCAACTATTCATATATATATATAGACATTTTCATAAATTTTTATAGCATTCTTAACCATCATCTTCGTCCCTATAGTTATACCATCTCATCATTTGTTCATTTTAAACCCATATCAAACATGATAAAGTCATAATTACATGTAACTCAAAACTTACTAAATACAAGCCATACCAATGGCTAGTTACAATTAGATCATTTATAATCCAACATTAACTAATTAACCTATACTTGCCATTATAACTATAATTCATTTACCACACATACCAAAATAGGCCGATGGATAGTGTGAGTGATCTCCGTCGAGCTTTCTAACCAACGAGCTTCCAAAAACTCACTCATTTAAATTTAATATAAACATACAAGGCATATTCAATCATCTTGATCACGATCCCTAACACATAACCTCATCACCCTTGTTAGTCGTACACTTCATATAAATACCAAGAAACATGTATGGGTTCAATTCTCATTAAATTTCTCATATATATAGATAATTTCACATTATGTAATCATATAACATATAGTAACCATATCTCTGTATTTTAAATACATTTTCATAACAACTTGTCTTGATTTCGTACTATTTTATATTTGACCTTTACTCATCAAAGTATTTGAAATATCATCTTTATGCAAATAGTGCACATGAGGTACATAATTATGAATGAACATATTTATCAAACATATTCCATGTTCATATATCAAAGTCTCATATCTCTATATATCAATAACCATCATTTTCTTGTATTTCAGATAAATACTTGTAACCATACGTAAGTATGCAATTCGCTATTTCTTCCTGTCAATCACAATTTCAAATGACAAATTCTTGTGAATACGCTCACCAATTTCATAATCCCATGTATTTACCGTTTTTCATATTTATCCCGTTGAATTCCTCGGAATTTCGATGGATTTCCTATAGTACACTCATGGTGTACAATCTCATAATCTGTCAATTCATAAAAATATATACATAAGTCCTTTTCAGAGAGCATACTCCTGCGAACCTCATTTCTTACAGTAGGATTACCAGTCCAGGCTAAATCCCCTGTAAGAGAGCACACTCTCGCGAACCTCATTTCTTACAGTGGGATTACCAGTCCAGGCTAAATCCCCTATAACATATGCTCAAAGAGTATTGTCAAGATTACCAGTACAGGCTAAATCCCCTGCAATGAAAAATACTGTATAGAGCTTTATCTGGATTACCAGTCCAGGCTAAATCCAGACTCACATTTACTTTGGATTACTCGTCCAGGCTAAATCCATTTCACACATATTCTTCGGGAGGGCTTATATCAGGATCACCCGTCCGGACTAGATCCTTTTCACACATATTCTTCAGAAGGGCTTATATCAGGATCACCCGTCCGGGCTAGATCCTTTTTATCGTCAAATCCTTTTCAGTGATCCATCGGATTCCATTCCATTCAATCGTGATTTATTTCCTTTTTTATTGAATATTACCAAAATTTCATAAATAATCATACATTGAGCATTCAAATCACATTTGCATCACATAAACATACATTTCAAACATTTAAGAATACAATTCAAGTTACACAAACTTACAATTCGATTTTTATACCATAACGATAATCTTAGTTTCATAATAAATATTTGAAATAAAACATTCTATCATTTATAATTCAACGTTTATCGATTATAATCGGGCATGTGATTAATTTATACATAAGTCATTCATATATTTTCCTCCTCCTCCTCTCCATTCCACATCCTTAATGTATATATCACGCTTATAAGTAACATTATCTATAATTTCACTATTTACTTATATGTATATGCAAAGTTGTCCATCCGTGTCATAGTCACTAAATTATTTTTATCTTGAGCTACAGAACTCCAAATTAAGATCCACTTGATGTTTTTGAAAACTAGATTCATATATCCTTCTACCATAAAAATTTCAGAATTTATAGTTTAGCCAATTAGTACAGTAAAATCTTCAAATTTATCTCTGTTATGCTGTTTGACAGCTTTGACCTTTGCTTACTAAAAATTAATTATCTCTTAACACAGAATTTGGATGATATTCTAGTTTATTTCTCTTGAAAATAGACTCATTAAGAATTTAAAAATATAAATTTAAGCCCCTAATTATTTTTCTTCAATTTTTGATGATTTTCCAAACTCATAACAGGGGAACCCGAAATCATTCTAATCTTGTCTTACAAAATTTATTATATCTCATGATTTACAATTCCATTGCTTACATTGTTTCTTCTATGAGAAATTAGACTCAATAAGCTTTAATTTTATATTTTAATAATCCTTTAATTTGATTCCCACAATTTTTGGTGATTTTTCAAAATTAGACTACTGCTACTATCCAAAACTGTTTTAGTCCAAATGTTGATTACCATTTTTCCCCTAAAGTTTTAATACATAACAATTTCGTCCCTAGGCTCGGAAAATGAAATTCTTGCAATTTAATCCTTATTCCAAGCCTAATTATTCTCATAAAAACCAATCACAGCCCATGAATTCCATGAAATTTTAGAATTTTCCATAAATTCAACACTTTTCAATTTAACCCCTAAAACATGTTTTCATCCAAAATTCTTTAATAAAACACATTCAAACATCCATTAACATCTCGATTTCATCATCAAATAACAAAAATCATATGAACTTATCAATGGTAACTTCCAAAATTTTCAAAAAAATCAAAAACTAATAGAATACTAAGTTGGACCGAATTGTAAAAGTCCAAAAATATAAAACTTTCAAGGAAAAAGCAAGAAATGAACTTACTTGAAGCTAAAATATGGAATACCAACTAAAAACCCTCTTCCATGGCTATCTTTGACAGAAAGTTGAAGAAGAAATAGCATAGAAATCATTAGAATCAACTTTGGCCATGTAACTTTTGTTAAAATTCCAATTTTGTCCTTTTCACATAAAAATCTTTGATTTTTTTCTTACGCTATGCTATCTCAGCCATTTTAAAATGGTCCATTTGCCCTTTTAGTACTTCCTTATTTAATGGTTAAGCTATTTAATCACTTTAGCAAGTTTTTCACCTTTTCAATTTAGTACTTTTTATCTAATTGACTACCGAAACGTTAAAATTTTCTGACGAAATTTTAATACTACTTTATTGACACTCTGTAAATATTTATGGCTCAGTTTATAATACCGAGATCTCAATACCTCTTTTTCTCAATTTCTTAACCAAATAAATCTTTATAAAACACAATTTACTATTTCAAAAATCTTTTAAATGCTACATTTGGCTCGTAAATATTAAATAATATAATTTACGAGTTCATTTGCCGAATTTGGTGGTCTTGAATCACTATTTCCTACATTGCTGAAATTTGGGCTATTACAAGGTGCACTGGTATTGTTTGTAAAGAAGAAAGATGGACCATTGAGATTATGCATCGATTACAGACAGCTTAATAAAGTCACAGTAAAGAATAAGTACTCGTTGCCTCGTATAGATGACTTGTTTGATCAATTAAAAGGTGCCACTGTATTTTTGAAAATTGACCTACGATCTGGTTATTATCAACTATGGGTAAAAGATTCGGATGTGCCAAAGATAGCTTTCAGAACCATATATGGGCATTATGATTTTTTGGTGATACCATTCGGATTAACTAGTGCCCTGACAGTATTTATGGATTTAATGAACCAAATTTTTAGACCATACTTGGACAGGTTCGTGGTTGTTTGTATTGATGATATTTTGGTTTATTCCCGGGATGAGAATGAGCATGTTGAACATTTGAGAACTATATTACAAGCTCTGCGTGAGAAGTAATTGTATGCCAAGTTCAATAAATGTGAATTCTGGTTAAAGGAAGTTAGTTTCCTTGGACATGTTGCATCTACAGAAGGTGTTCGGGTGGACCCGAATAAAATTTCAGCTACTGTAAGTTGGAAGCCATCGAGAAATGTTTTAGAAGGAAGAAGTTTTCTGGGATTAGCTGGATATTATCGGAGATTTGTTAAAGGGTTTTCAATTATAGCTTCTCCGATGACCCGATTGCTGCAAAAAGATGTGAAATTCGAGTGGGCTGACAAGTGTCAACAGAGTTTTAATAGATTGAAAGCTTTATTGACAGAAGCACCCGTATTAGTATAACCTGAATCGGGGAAGGAATTTATAGTCTATAGCGATTCCTCATTAAATGGTTTGGGTTGTGTGTTGGTGCAAGATAGTAAAGTAGTGGCTTATGCATCTAGACAGCTGAAACCGCATGAGAGAAATTACCCGATACATGATCTTGATTTGATAGCCATCGTTTTTGCACTCAAAATATGGCCGCATTATCTCTTTGGTGAAAAGTGTCACATTTTTACAGATCACAAAAGTTTGAAGTATTTAATGACACAGAAAGAATTGAATTTGAGACAACGAAGATGGTTGGAGTTATTGAAGGATTATGACCTCGTTTTTTACTATCATCCGGGGAAAGCTAATGTAGTTGTGAATGCCTTGAGCCGAAAATCTTTATTTTCCTTAAGGGCATTGAGCACTCGGTTATCATTGTCTTATGATGATTTAATCATAGTTGAGTTAAAAGCTAGACCAACATTTCGGCAACAAATCTGTGAAGCTCAAAAGGATGATGGTAAGTTACAGGCCAAACGAGTACAATGTGAGTCAGATCCTGACTCAGAGTTTCAGATTGATTCAAACGGTTGTTTGTTATTCAAAGACAGAATATGTGTACTGAAGAATTTAGAATTGGTACAGAAGAATCTACATGAAGCACACAATGGTATTATGTCTGTACATCCCGGTAGTAACAAAATGTACAATGACTTGAAGAAAAATGTATTGGTGGCCGATAATGAAAAGAGATATTTTTGAATTTGTATCTAGATGTTTGATCTGTCAGCAAGTAAAGGCTGAACATCAAGTACCTTCGGGATTATTGCAGCCAATTATCATACCGAAATGGAAATGGGAAAGAATTACCATGGATTTGGTATCGAGATTACCCTTGTCACCGAAAAAGAAAGATACTGTTTGGGTAATTTTGACCGCCTAATGAAGTCAGCACACTTTATCCAGGTACGTATGAATTTTCCATTGGATAAATTGGCTGAATTATTTGTCTTTGAGATTGTAAGACTACATGGAGTGCCAATCTCCATTATTTCAAATAGTGATCCATGATTTATGTTCCGATTTTGGAGTAAATTGCAAGAAGCTCTGGGCACTCAGTTACGTTTCAGTATTGCATTCCATCCTCAAACAGATGGACAATCTGAACGTGTTATATAGATTTTAGAGGATATGTTTCGATGTTGTGTACTTGAATTTGGAGGTAACTGGGAAAAATATCTATCTTTGATTAAATTTGCTTACAATAACAGTTATCAATCCAGTATTAAAATGGCTCTGTATGAGGCTCTATATGGTCGCAAATGTAGAAATCCTTTGTTTGGAAAGAGTTAAGTGAGAAAAAGATCCACGGAGTTGACTTGATCCGTGAAACTGAAGAGAAAGTAAAAGTAATTCGAGACAGTTTGAAAGCAGCCTCTGACTGTCAAAAGTCCTATGTCGATTTGAAACAGAAAGAGATAGAATTTCAAATTGGTGATAAAGTGCTCCTGAAAGTATCACCATGGAAGAAAGTTCTTCGGTTTGGTTGAAAAGGGAAATTGAGTCCACGGTTCATTAGGCCATATGAGATCATTAAAAGATCAGGCCGGTTGCATATCGGTTAGCATTACCACCTGAGCTTGATAAGATTCACAATGTTTTCCATGTATATATGTTACGACGTTATCAATCAGATCCTTCACACGTTCTTCCTCCGACGGAAGTTGAGATTAAACCTGATATGACCTACAATGAAGAACCGATCAAAATACTGGCACATGAGACGAATGAGTTAAGAAATAAAAAGGTGGCATTGGTAAAAGTTCTCTGGCAACGACATGTATTAGAAGAAGCTACCTGGAAGTAGGAGGATACTATGAGGAAGCAATACCCTAACCTCTTTTCTGGTAAGAATTTTCGAGCACGAAAACTTTTAAGGGGAGAGAGTTGTAATAGCCCAATTTCGGTGAGATTGGAATAGTGGTTTCGGAACCACAAATTTGAGCCAAAAAAATTATTTTAATATTATTTTATGATTTGCATTATTATAGGAAGGTCATATGAAAATTTTGATACGAAAATTTTACCGATTGCATGTTTAATTAGGGAAAGGACTAAATTGCATAAAATGAAAAAGTTATGTTCTAGTAGTTATAAGTATCAAATAGCTATAGAATTCAAAACTTAAGGTCCTTATATAGTAACTAGACCATTGAAGAAAAGTTAGTAGGTAATTTAGTGACTCGTCTGTGGAAAAATTAGAAATGGGCATGGACTAAATTGGAAATCATTAAAATTAAAGGATGACAAATAATTAAAAAGGAAATTATCATCTTTTTATTTAGCTTCTTCGCCAAAATTTCTATGGAAACCCTAGGAGAGGAGATGAAAACTTTCCAAGCTCAAAAGGTATGAAATCAAGTCCCTTTTTTTTTATGATTTTTATATTTTTAGAATCGGGATAGTCTAATCTATCAATTTGAGGGATTTATTTGAAAAGATAACAAAGTATAGAAACTTTTCCATGGATGAATAGGCTGGAAATTTGACAATTATGGTAGAAAATGAAAGGTTTTTGGAAGGTAAACAACTTTTACAGAGTAATTTTTGATGAAAACTCGGTTTAAGGAGTAAAATGAAAAATGGGTAAAACCCATAGAAAATGCTGAAATTTGTGAAATGTAGGTGCTGTAAAAGTTGTGCATAAATTTTGGATGGGCTTGGAAAGAGGGCTAAATTCCATGAATTTCATTTTCCGAGCATAGGGATGAAATTGGAATTTATGAAAAGTATAGGGGTAAAATGGTAATTTTGCCTAGGATGTAATTGAATGCAAATGTATATGAAATGTGATATATTGATAGTTAAATTTGTTTATATAGACCCGGAAAGACCAACTACCGAACTAGATTGAGGGAAACAAAAGGTTTCGTATTAGTTGAAATTCAAATACGAACAATTGTCAAGATAAGTTTGTGTAACCTAAATATGCATGTTAATGTGATTGAATTGAATTGTATGATCGTGTTGATATGTATGTGAAGATATACCTTATGAAATGACCACAAATTGGAAAATGATGATAAAATGCTATGTCCCGATTAAATGTTGAAATTCGATGGAATAAGGTGATTTCTTGAAAAGAGTATAATACTGCATATATTGCAGATAAGATTTAGCCCGGATGGGTAATCCAAATTAAGCTCTTTAGAGCATATGCTACAGAAATGATTTAGCCTGGATGGGTAATCCTGTTATAAATGAGTACTTTTGAACAAGAATTGGCGGATAGTTGATATGTATACTTTGTGTATACTACCCGAATGTCCATCGAAATTTCAATAGTTCAACGGGAAAGATTCTTGAAATATGGAAAGGTGAAGCTAACTAGGTATTTATAATGCGATGAGCCCATCTATGTTTACTTGATATTCATATGATGTTATGTGTCTAACTTGTTTGATTAAGTGCATATGTTTAGGTAAATTTACCCAAAAATTTTGGATGGTATGGTTATGTATGCTTGTATGAATAAATATAACCGGTAAGTTTAATTCCCGTTATACGAACTTACTAAGCATGAAAATGCTTACCTCGTTTAAATTTTTTTGTTTTATAGTGCTCGTAAGCTCGTGAAGGTTGAAGGTCGGTTGGAGCATCAATCACACTATCCACTATCTCATTTTGGTATAAATAGAAATCTCATTTTGGTATAATGGCATGTATATGCTCATTTGGCCAAATGATGGCTTGTAAGTGATGTTTTGTAATCTAGCCATTGGAATGGCTGGTGATGTTTTACTTAGTATGTTTATAAAGTTATTCCATGATTAAATCCCTATGTGCTAAGTTGGTTGATTGGATTATGCTTAAGGTGTATGTTTGTTATAATAAAATTATAAACATGAATTGTATGTGATACTATACCATGTTAGGTACTAGAATTGGCTTGGTTTTAATGTTTGGATTGGTGGATATATGTTAGTGAGTTTTGGTGCAGGAAAGGGGTAAGTTTTGGGTGACATGTAACACCCTGAATTTGGGCCTAGTAGAATTGGGCCTATTGGGCCTTGGGCATGGGAGTGTTTAAAAATTTTGAGAATAAGAGAACGACACTAATGCAAGTTGGATCTATTAGGTGAGTGTTTTTGGAAGGTTAGGGGGCTTCCATGAAGTCTTGGGTTCAAACCTGGGCTTTAGAAAAAAATTGGTTTAGGTGAATAAAACCTTGAATGTAAGTGAGTAGGCTTTGAGAATATTGTTGGGGAAATCATGACACAAGGAGCTAGTTGGTAAGGTGGCTAGCGGCGTGGACAAAGCTACAGGGGAGCCTGAGTTCGAAACCCCTTGCATGCGAAATGTGACTATTTTGCTAATTTGGGACGGTTTTGGAGGATTGATAGAGGGATCCCACATCGGGAAGCTAGCATGAGAGTAGGCGAGAAGCTGGCTTTAAATAGAGTGATTTATGAGGAGAGTAAGGATACCTTGGTTGGCGTTTGGGCATAAGAGTGTTCGGAGCGCGGATTAACTCCAGTTTCCAATTAGATGTGTATTTCGCACTACTCTAGCTATTGAGCGGCAAATGCCGAAATGCCGGTCACACGGCGATGGTAGCCACACGAGCGTGTGAGCACACATGTGGGAGCTTCGAAGCGATAGTTGAGGCCATCATGAGTGTTCTTGTGGGTTTAGGCTGTTTGGGCCACGATGGGCCGAAAGGGGGCATGTGGGGCCAATGGGCCCGTGGGCCTAATCGGATAAGTTGTATGATTGTGTAGTAAATATTGGACCGGACTCTGTGAATCTCATATTTGTTGCTAGATTTGGGCTAAATGGGCCACACAAGCGTGTGGGCCCATTTGGGCCGAGAATAGGCCCTAGGCCCATTCGCATCGTTATCTCTATTTAGAATACCTTGGTTTACAAAATTACTAAAATACCCGTGGTTTACAAAATTACTAAAATACGTTTACAAAATTACTGAAATACCTTCGAATTGTAAAATTTCTAAAATACCCCCGATTTGTGAAATTATCAAAATCCCCCAGTTTGTGAAATTACCAAAATAGCCCAAGTTTGGAAAATTACCGAAATACCTCCGATTTGCAAAATTACCGAAATACTCCCGATTCAAAAAATTACCAAAATACCCTAAGTTTACGAAATTACCAGAGTACCCTTGATTTGCAAAATTACCGAAACACCCCCAATTTGTAAAATTACCGAAATACCCTCGATTTATGAAATTATCGAAATACCTTCAATTTTTGAAATTATTTGAAATGCCCTCAATTTTTGAAATTGTTGAAATACCCTTGATTTGTAAAATAATCGAAATACCCCTGTAGGGTAGAATTACCAAAATACCCTTGTAGGGTAGAATTACTGAAATACCTCTGTAGGGTAGGATTACCGTAATACCTTTGTAAGGGTAAAATGACCGTTTTTCCCCTCGAGGGTAATTGACTCACTTATGGTACGATTGGACTGATTTGACGGTAATTGACTGTTGTGACTGTGTATGTATGATTGTTTATGGGCATAACATTTCACATACATGACATATTGCATGGGGTTGGGACATTGATACAGAGGAAGTTTTGATAGGGTCGCACAGGTCGCATGACGATTGTGGATCCAGTATTGATCTGTTAAGGTCACACGGGTTGCCCGATACTACTGTGGACCAACGAACGGCTTAAAGCCGCATAATCTGATTATGGATCTGTGCCAACCTAAATATGGCTTTGTGCCATCTTGAGAATGGCTTTGTGCTAATCGTATTTACCCATGGCTATGTGCCTAACATATATATCGATGACTCTGTGTCGATCATATTTACCAAAGGCTATGTGCCGATTATATTACCGTTGCTGATGGCTATGTGCCAATTATAATACTGCTACTGAAGGCTTAGAGCCGCATATATATACTAGCAGCTCTGCTGTGATTTATGTTAGGGCCATAACCAGTGCTAACAGTGGTGTGATGGTTAGGTGGGTCGATTTTATCCCCACGTAAGTGTAGGGTTGGTACGGGTGGTGTGTTTGCTGGATCGGGGTGGGATGCATCCTCATACTATTGCATATCTGTTATGAGATCTGTCACTGTACTGGGCTGAGGCCCACTTGTTTTGCTATTGGTTTGGGCTAGGCCCAATTGATTCTGTTATAGGTTGTGACCTAAATGATATTATAGTGGGCATTGGACCACGTATGCTCTGATTTGTACTGCATCATTCTCGTTAAAAGGGCTTTGGCCCGCATCGCTTAGGTTTCGCTTTTTACGATATCGATCGTTACTTTAGTAAGGGGATTACACACTGGGTTTTTGTAAACTCACCCCGTTTTTAATTGTGCAGGTAATCCCCAGCCTTAGATGGATCAGTGCTGCGAGGGACTCAGAGAAGGCCACACACTGCTTGTGTTTTCCATTTTGATTAGTTACTTTCAAGTATTTTGATTTGGGTTGTAATAAGGCCTCTTTAAGTTTCTGGATTTTTAAGAATGGGTCTTTCTTTACTTTGAATTATATCCGTTAGAAGTAAATCACGGTTTTCTAAAATGCTAACTGTTTTTAAAACAATACTACGCTTTCGCAACATTTTTGAAATGGTTTCGCGACTTAATCTTTTTCGTAAATCAATTACTTTCAAAATCAGTTTCCGCAACTGAAAAGATGTTTTAGGATTAAAACTAATAAATTTTCAATGTACCACATTTTTGAAATAAACCAACGTAACTGGGTTTTTACTTAAGCCTTTAAACAAGAAGGGTTTTCAATGAAAATATGGTTTTCGAAAAACACTTCAATGTGACACGCCAGATTTGGGCTTAACTTCTAGGTCGGGTTTGGGGTGTTACATGACAAATGAGGCTAGGAAATGGCTTTATTTTGCCTACATGGGTAGACATACGGGCGTGTGTCTTGGCCGTGTGTGACACATGGCTTGTCCTATGGGCATGTGGTTCGGTCGTGTGTCCTCTACATCTTAAAAATGAGAAACATAATGCTCAGAATTGGGCACACAGGCAGAGACACGGGCGTGTGTCTCAGCCATGTGGTTGACACGGCCTTGAACACGGGCGTGTTACACGACGTGTGAAAACTGCACCTAAATTTCAAAAATAAAATTCGCCACACAGCCTAGCACACGGGCGTATGACTTGGCCATGTGACTTTAATTACTTCATGCCTTATAAGTCAGAGAGTTACACGGGTTAGAGACACGGGCATGTGTGACCACACGGGCGTGTGGGCACTGTATATAAGGAAAATTTTAGAATTTTGCGAAAAAAATTTCATGAGATCCCAATCTAGTCCAGATTCATTTCTAATGTTCATAATGGGTCTCGAAGGTCCATTTAAGGTTAGATATGATTGTTTTCATATATGAATAGTATATTTAACTTGATTTATCAGTAATTGTTCTGTAAGTCTCGGTAATACCCTGTAACCCTGTTCCGGCAACGGATATGGGTTAGGGGTATTACATTACGGGACCTTAAAAATAGTCCAAAAATAAATAGGGGCTAATTTGAAACAATTCTAAAAGTTTAGGGAAAATTTAAAAATAAACTTAGAAACAGGGGTCACACGGCAATGTGGCTTTTGAAGTTGGGACAAACGGTCGTGTCCCAACCTGTGTCTCTACCCGTGTAACTCACTAACTTGAGACACATGGCCGTGTGACAGACCGTGTCTCAGGTCGTGTGTGCATAAATGTACCTTAAAACTCAAGTTTACAAAATCATGCTTACTTGAACACTAAGCAACTCATTTACCAACCATTTAGCCTATACAAAACATAATTAATCATGCTTAAAACATGCCAAAACATCCATCTTTAATGCCTAACCAGTATACCCTCATTGGTACCAAATTTTATAATTAAAAACACATTAGTAAGTCATCGATCATCCAAACTATCATTCATACTAAATTGCCATAATTGAACTAATATTTTAGTTATTTAGGCTACCAAGCTTAAAATTAAAACACATGCAAAACATTAGCTTGACTAACATACCAAAACATGGATTTAACCATAACCATATGAACCCATAAATACCATTACATATGGACTCAAAATAACATCACATTAACAAATCAACATCGGCCAAAAGACCTCCTAGGTACATGCCATTACAAAATAAAACATCACCACGCTTGAGTCCGGGATTGTTGTTGGATGTTGAGTCGATGATAAACTGAAAAGTACCTAATATGCGCACGGGAAACAAACCGTACACTGAGTATAACTCAATGGTATTTCTATAATCCGAACATAAAATAAACAAGATATAATCACATAAACACTCAACCAAAAATTTCAATCATATTAAACATGAAATTTCCATGGTAATTCTATGTTATCTTACACATTTGTACAACATTGATACATGGCATTTTCAATTATACAATGCCCAATTTCCATTTTGGTTTCGAATACATGTTTCATTTCACAACTCTTGTTTTGTCAATTGTCTCTCATAAATCTTTTGATATTTTAATCATGAAATGGCACAAACCAAACCACATTATTGATTCATATTCAAATGGAACATAGTCAATCTATATTCATGGCTCAAACCAAGATTTCATTCCATTCCAATCCATTTCACATATATAAATTTCATAATTCATATTTATTTCCCTATTAACACGACTCAGACTCGGATAGATACGCGAATCCAACCAACACACCAGTTTTGCACCCAATGCCTCATCGGATAATTTCGAAGTAATAACTGCGCCCAGCACCTATAATATGTTGACACCCAGTGTCTCATCGGTTAAACTAAAATAAATTGACACCCAGTACGTCATTGACTGGAAGGCGAAGAAATCCCTAAACTATTCCTATCCTATGGCATGTCATCTATATCCGACTTAGCCCGAAATAGTTAATAGGGTTTCATTTACTTTTCAATACAATCAATGTCTCAATTTCATATATGTACATTATCACATATAAACATATATTCAATTTTGATAGCAATCACATTTTCTCCATACATATATTCATTTCAACATTCATAAAAATACGTATATTTTTCAAATATGTACCATTAAATCCTCATGAATTTTCCATTAATTTGAATCAACCCAATTTGAATAAGAAATCTCACCTTAACTACTTACCAGGAGCAATCCAAATAAAATGCAAAATTTTATAACTTAATTCGGATTATAGAAACACAAATCGTATATTCCGAGCTACTAGTCGTCGGCTTTGTCTTTCCCCTTCTTACTCGAGGATTCTGAAACGAAATTCTCTACGAAATAAAATAATTAAAATAATTAATAATACACAACTCAACTTTTATTAAATTTCAAATTTTATACCACATTTTTCTAAATCTTCAATTTAGTCCATAAACCGAGACTATGTTTAATCTCCATATTTAATCTCAATTTTTTATACTAAATTCACTCTAAGCTAAATTTATCTCTCTATTTTCAATTCTACCTCTTAATTTTGAATTTTTCACAATTTAGTCCCTACTACTCAAAATCAACAATTATCTTCACTATTTAGTCCTTTTCCACTTCTAACTTAAAAAGCTATCAATTTAATCCCCAAAACTCTAACTAATCAACAATGGTAACATCTTCAATCTTGAACAATACTAAAATTATAACATGGGTCTGCTAGTTCTAAGTACCGAGATTCCAAAAACGCAAAAAATTACAAGAAAAGGACTAAATTGCACTAACCAATTTTAAGCTTGAACTCAAGGTCCCTAAGTCATGCGTTCTTTCTTTTCTTCTTTCTCTATTCAGTTTGCATGCAAAAATAAAAGAGAGGAATGGTTTTTGGTTTTATTTATTACTACCAACTACTACTACTACTATTATACCTTATATTTTATATTTTAGTTAATAAAGATTATGATAATTAATCCCACCACCGTCCATCACATTTAATTAGTGGTGTAGTTACCACTATAGTCCCCCTTAATTAATTTCAATCTATAATTCAACTTTTAACCCTTACGCGATTTAAAAACACTTATCCAGAATTTAATTCACTACTAAACTAATTCTGTAAATATTTATTGGTTCAATTTAC
The DNA here is from genome assembly GCA_025503065.1 of Gossypium bickii. NCBI lineage: Eukaryota > Viridiplantae > Streptophyta > Magnoliopsida > Malvales > Malvaceae > Gossypium > Gossypium bickii. Next base: position 22,410,972 of record CP106714.1, on the reverse strand, counting down.
GAAAATGAAGTCCCAAAACTACACATTCTGTCACCCCTGACTATCGAGTTGTTACACTTTTATCCGTTTCCACTGCTCTCGATTATGAGATCTGGAAAATGGATGTCAAGATAGCATTCTTGAATGGCTATCTTGATGAGACCATTTACATGACTCAACCCACTGGCTATGTTGTCATAGGAAAGGAGCAAAAAGTTTGTAAACTGCTAAGATCCATTTATGGACCTAAGCAGGCGTCCTGCTTATAGAATAAAAGATTTGATCAAACGATCAAGACTTTTGGATTTGAGCAAAACGCTGATGAACCTTGTGTTTATAAGCGTATAAAGGACAAAAAGGTGGTCTTCCTCATTTTGTATGTCGATGATATTCTAGCTATTAGAAACGATGTAGGAGAATTGTCGTCGGTTAAACTATGGTTTGCTCAACAATTTAGCATGAGAGGCTTGGGTGAAGCTAGTTATATTCTTGGAATTCGAATTCTTAGGGATCGAAAGAATAAAATGATAGCACTATCTCAAGATTCAATACATTGATAAGGTACTGGAACATTTTGCAATATCCGATGCGAAGCCAGACGTTCAGCCAACTACATCAAGTTTTCATCTTTCTTTAGATGACTGTCCTAAGACAACAGAAGAAAGAGAGCATATGAGTAAGGTTCCATATGCTTCGGTAGTTGGAAGCCTTATGTATGTGATGATTTGCACACGTCCATATATCTGTTTCGTAGAAGGAATGGTTAGTCAATATCAAGTGAATCTAGGTCTCAGGCATCGGCAAGCTATAAAGCATATATTAAGGTATATTAAAAGAACCAGGGATTATATATTTGTGTATTCTATGGAGGACCTTACTCTTGTTGGATACACAAACTTAGACTTCAAAACCTGTAAAGATTCGAGGGAATCAACACCGAGAAATGTATTCGTTCTAAGTAGTGGATCCATAGTATGAAAAATGTAAAACAAACTTGCACAGCTGACTCTACTATGGAGGCCGAGTATGTGGTTGTTTTTGAGGCAAGGAAAGAAGCAATATGGCTTCGAAATTTATTGACCGAACTTAAATTTTTTCCTGGTATGAGAAAAGCTATAACACTATTTTGTGATAACAATGCTGAAATAGGTAATATCAAGGAAATGAGCAGTCATAAGAGGACGAAACACATTGGTTGGAAGTATCACTTGATACGAAAGGCAGTAGCCGAATGAATTGTAGATGTGATGAAAGAAGCTTCTGAAAATAACCTTACGGATCCGTTTACTAAGACTCTTGTAACTAGGAGTTTTAATAAATACTTCGAGGATATGGAAATGCGAAACATGATACATTTACTTCACTAGGGCAAGTGGGAGATTGTTGGGAAATGTGTCTATATTGTAGTAAACTAATAGTTGTTTTATATTTATTTGAACGATGAAGAAATAAATAAAATTAATTTCACATTTCACTATTATGTCTTTTTTATTTATATCTTTTATATTTTGCATGCATAACAAAATTGTGACAAGAAAATATTAGCTCATTGATTGTCTAAGTTCAATAAGTGGCATTATAAGAACGTTTACATTGCGAGAAAGACAACTTAATTCAATAGATAATCTAAATGAGTTCGTAATCCCATAAAAGAATCAAAGTGAATTTTTGATTCAAATACTAAGAAGGACTATTATGTCGTCTACAATTCGAAATGGGGAGATAGTCTTGGCTATAGGAGTAGTTGACTCCACAAGTAGAGACATAGATGTATTCATTGGTAGAATAATACATTAGATTGGACCCAAGATGAATTAATTTTGAATTCGTTTGTGAATTAATTCACTTGTGACGTTTATGGTGTGATTTACCTAAATCCTAAGTTAGTCACTGACCATGCATATGGAACTCATGTGCTCTGATATAAGCGGAGGCATGCTCTAAAGATGATCGAGCTCATAACCGGTATGTTGGGTACATGACTTGTACATGGCATAGCTTTACTAGCAACAGTATAATTCATAACTCAATTAAAGAGTTAATGATATCCTCTCATTGGCATTGTATGGATTGATAAATATAGAATGTGGTCACAGGTTGCTTGTTCTTGAACGAGAAATCTATCACAGCCATTTGTTGACAGTGATTATATTAATCATTAAGAAGACACAATAGTGACAATGAGATAAAATAGGATTGTATTGAGTGAATGAATTTAATCAAAGGAATAAACGATATCATATGAGGTAACACACACATGATGAGGTCATTGGACAAAGTAGTTGGATGAATTGCTTTCGTAAAAAGTATACAATAAGAAGTTTTCAATCATGGTACTTCTTGTGGATTAACTCCATGATTAAGTAATTGCAAATTATCGGAATAATACTTTTGGACATAATTGCAATCACTAAAGCCTAATTGTATATGTCTAGCTCAACAAAAGCTTGATCGGACTGTATTTGAATCAGAAGAAAATTCTACGACATTGGGAATAATTTAATTAAGTTGATTTATTCGATGTGGAATTAAATTAAGTGGTCGTAAGAATTGTTCAACTAGATAATTTGATTAAAAAAATTTCTTAAAAAATTAATTTGTAAAATTTAAGTGATTTTTGAACATTTTAATTTTGATCAAGTAAAATTAAATTAATCAAATCAATTAAAATTATTATGATATTTTTAGAAGTTAAATTTCAAGTTAGACAATTGGCCCAATGGGTAATTGAACTTGAAAATAGGACCTGAGATCGTAAATTGGGCTCGGGAGCCCAACAATTAAGTCAAGGCCAAAAAATTGGTTGAACTAGGCTGACGGTTTGACTGGTGGCTGGAGCGAACCGGTTGGGTCGTCATTGACCCGGATCGAATCTATAACAGCCCGTTTTTGGGTCAAATCAGAACAGTGGTTTTGAGACAACAAATTCGAAGTAGAAATATTTATTTTATTATTTCTTTAAGGTCTACAACATGATGGAGTAATTGTGTGAAAATTTTGTTAAGAAATTTTATCGATTGAGTGCTCAATTTGTCTAGAAGGACTAAATTGCACTAGGTGCAAAATGTGTGTTCTAGAAGCTAAAGGTGTTTCATTGTAATGAGTTCTTAAATTGGAGGTCCTTAAATGGTAATTAGGCCGTTATACCTTAAGATGGACAAAAATGGACATGGAGTAAGTAAAATTTCAAAGTTTAAGTGAAGGGCATTTTGGTAATATAGTAAATAACGCCAAAATAAACTAAAAAAAAGATGTCATCTTCTTCAATTTAGTCCATATAGCTGAAATTTTGGGGGAAACCATTGCTAGGGTTGTAGCCAAGCTTCCAAGCTTGATTGTAACTCCGTCTTTGTCCCGTTTTTAATGAATTTTACGTTTTTGTGAATGTTGTAACTTGATCTAGCTATTCTAATGACTAATTTGAAAGAAAATCAAAGTCTAAAATTTTACCCATGTTGAGTAAACCTGTAATTTGATGTTTAATGGTAGAAAATACATGTTTGATGATAGGTAAACAACACTTAAAAAGTGATTTTTGATGAAAATGTCAAAAAGGGACCTATTTGTAAAACGTTGTAAAATGTGTGTTAAAATGTGAATAAATAGAAAATATGGGCTGTTATGAGCATGAAAAAGATTTGGATAGGCTTAGGTAATAAAGAAATTGGATGAAAATCATTTTACGAGCCTAGGGACTAAATTGTAAAATGTCAAAAGTTAGGGGAAAAATGTAATTTTTGCCATAGTGTGTTTTTGGGTTGAATTGAATAATGTGATGATTAAATGAGATGAATTTGGTATTATAGATAAAGAAAAACAAAGTTCGGGTCTAGATCAGGGGAAAACCAAAGTAATTGACGAATAGACCCGTTTGGTCGTTTTTGTAACAAAGGTAAGTTCGTATGTTAAATAAGCTTTAATTTGATTGTATTTAAATCCTCTAATATTGCATGAACTGTATGTTTGATTATGTGGATGAGTTTAATTCTATAGACGAGTCCGACGACAATTCGACGAGTAAGAAATCCCGTTTGAACCTTAGGAATAGATTAGGATACAAGTAACATGTCACTAAGGTTACCATGTGTTATGTGATTATGTGATCTGGGTGCTGGTCCTGTACATCCTACCAGTGGCTGAGTATACCGGTATATGTTGCGGTTACTGGACAACTTGTGTGAGCAGCACCATATAGCTACGTTTGGACTGACAGCTTGTGAGAGCAGCCTTGTCGATAGCTCGAGAGCTAGAAATTATGAGATATGAGACTTAGGTAGCATTGGCTACATATGTGGCACTTAGTGTGCAAAATTCCTGAGTATCTGACATTATTATTCCGAGTGGTTCACGGGTATGTCAAAAAAATGAGAACACGTGTGAGTTCATTTCGGGATGGTACAGGTACGTACATAAAGCTTATGTTTATTAAATCTTGTGAAATGATGAGTCCGAGATAAGTTTGTGGTGAAAAGAATTATGAATATGATATGGTGGTAAATTACATTGTGTTATATTAAATTATTAGAATGTTAAATGTATGGTAAGGTTTGTTTATTTCTCGCATACGGACTTACTAAGTTATATATCTTACTCCGTTTATTTTCCCATGTTTTATAGTATCACCAAGCTAGCTCAGATTAGAGGTCATCGGAGATCGTGTCACACTATCAACTGTTATTTTGGGTATTGATGATTTTAAACAATTTGAGAATATGGCATGTATAGGGACTTGGTCATTTTGTTGTATGTGTCATTATGATTTGGCCAAATGTGTTGGCATTGAAATTATTAAATGTTTCATTTGGTTTAAGGCAATGAGATTTGGCTTACCTTAGTTAAATTGGTTATAAGTATATACATATTTATGTGTAAGTATGAATATGTGCCAAGTTTTTTTTGATGTGGATTATAATTACTCGTTAAATGGTTGATATGCTAGCTTGGAATTGGTACATTTTAGTCTTGATTGTGTTTGTTTTAATTGTTATGAATATCATGGAATTGTGCCATTGAATTTGTGTAAGTGTAGGTGTAAATGAGGCTGGTAAATAGCCTTTTTTTTGTCCACATGATCTACGCCATAGGCATGTGTTCCGGCCGTGTGTCCCCTGTGCCTAAAGTTTTAGAAACAGAATGCTCAGAATTGAGCATAGGGGCAGAGACACAGGCGTCTGTCTCAGTCGTGTGATGGAGACGACCTTAGGCACGGGCGTGTGTCCCGGGCGTGTGAAGTCTACACCTAATTTATGAAAATTAAATTACCCACACGGCGCAGTACTCGGGCATGTAACTTGGCCGTGTGACTTCAATTTGTTCATGCGTTGCATGTTAGAGAGTTACACGGATTAGGGACACGAGCGTGTGTGACCACACAATCTGCCTACACGGGCATGTGACCCCTGTTTCTAACAAAAATTTTCTAAGTTTATAAAAATTTCCTGAGTTCTCGGTTTAGTCCCGGACCACTACTAAAGCATGTTTTGGGCCTCGTAGGCTCGTATTAGGAACTTTATGATTGAATATGAATGGTTTTATTTTGGACGCAAATTTATAACTCGATTTGTACGATTGTTTATGATGAAAGTTCGGTAATGCCTCGAGCCCTGTCTCAGCGTTGAATACGGGTAAGGGGTGTTATGTTTAGTGGTATCAGAGCTATGGTTTAGTTAATTCTCGGACTAGCGTAGCGTGTTTAAGAGTCTAGCTATACATGCCATATATAAACTGTGATAGTGTGGCGACTTTTGACAATTTAAATTGTGTTTTCATCTAGTAAATGGATCCCAACCGAGAGGTAGTTAATGATGCTGAAAGTAATGCGCCAGCTCCCGTCGAAAGGACAATGCCATCTGAGAGTAGGCCAGTAATGGTTAGTCAGGGAGGAGAGGATAAAGAAGTATTCTTCCAAAGGATGAATGCGTGGTTTGTCGAGTTTGTTTAGACAAATCCAACTACCCAACATCCTCCACCCCCACCTAACCCCCAATCGGTTCCCGTAGCTCCCTAATGTATGGAATTGTTAAGACTGAACAAGTATTCAGTTTGTAACGCCCCAAAAATTTAAACATTTAATTTTTTGCATGTTTGTAACACAATACCTATTTTCTTCAGTGGTTGAGTGATTTGGGTGTGTTTGGGAGTGTCTGAGAAGTCCTGGGTTCAAGCTTGGACTTGTGCAAAAAGTTTTATTTTTAGGGAATAAACTCTTGCCTATAGTTAGTAGGCTTTTAAATTATTGTGGGTAAAAGTAAGACATAAAAAGCCTGCTGGTCTAGGGGGTAAGTGACGTGTTACCCATGCCAATGGACTGAGGTTCGAATATTGGTGGAAGCAAGGGAGTATTTATTTTGCTGCTGTGCCGTGGAGGGAGTTGTGGTTTGACTAAAACACTGAGGTGGTTGAGAAGAATTCAAATTGAGTGGTTAAGGGGAGGTTGTGATCAGGTGGAGAGATTTGAGGAGGGATTTTAGGAGAAAATCAAGGGAAATGAGGGGAGGGGGAGTGTTGTGCCAAATTGTGATATGGGCACTCAACAATTTCGGCCAGAGTGGTATACCTTTCATTGGGTATACTCCTCATTTCGGGTCTTTTTCGCATTTGTGTTTTCTCTCTTTTGCTTGAAACTGAATGTGTTATGGGTTTTCGAATTCTTCTGTTCTTTTGTATTTGACAATCTTTTTGGCCGAATATACCTTCTTGCTCTCCTTGCCTCTTCTTCATTTCTTTTCCCAAAATATTGCTGACGCTTGCTGTTGTGTCTTCCTTGCCAAATCTCTTTTCTTTTTACCCTTATTGTGCCGATTCTGTTCTTGCTACTCCTGCCGAATTAGTGTTCCTATGTTCCCTCTCGACTTCCCAGAATACTACTCTTACTATATAATGAGCAAACATTTTCCACACTATTCTCCCCTTGGCCGGATCTCTCATTTCTTTCATCTTTCCCTTTCTTTTCCTGGTTGCTGAATCTTCCTTTTCTTTTGGGGTCGGCCGTTCCCTTCTCTATTTTCTGGTAAGTATTCTTCTTGTTGTTAAGTCTTACACTTCGTAGTTGGTTCTCTTCCTTGTGTTGTTGGTAAGTGTAATGGAATAATGTTATCTTGTTGCTGGTCGATTAAGTACTTACCCATTTTCGATTTGTACCTAGGAACCTTTCGAAGGGTAGAAGGTTTGTAATCAACGGTTGAGTAGGCGAAACCTCCCTCTTTACTCGATCGAAGGTAATATGGTGCGAGTTAAACGATTTGGATCTTGTGTGTATTCGTTTGAGTTAATGTTTAAATGACTAATTGGGAATTGTTGGTCAAGAGTAGGTTTCAAAGGTATGGCGATTTTCTCAACAAATAGAATCCAGGTGTGTAAACACTGCCCAACTCGGAAATCGACAAAGCCGGGAAAGTATGACAATTGACACTACACGAGCGTACGCTCACTCATGTGATAATCGAAATGCGTAAAACATAGGCGTTAGACTGTTGAGGCCACCATGAGCGACTTCGTAGTCTTTGGTCGTTTTGGGCCACGTTGGGTCAAAATAGGCCATGTGGGCCCAACAAACTTGTGGGCCCCACACGGGCAAACCACACGAACGTGTGGAGAAAATTGGGCCAAACTTGTTATTTTCATGACCGAGACCAATTCTGGGCTATGTAGGACACTCGATCGTGTAGGCCCGCATTATGGGCCTTGGGCCCATTTTCACTGTTTGACTATAAAGGTTGCACGGGTCGCCCAAGACAATTGTGGACCTATGATGGGTTGGTAAGTTTACCTAGATCCCCAACCTGATATGAAATGACTGTTATGCCCCTATACTTAAAATGACTATTATGCCCCTATGATATAATATGACTTATGCCTTATGTTATGTATGACTGTATATGAGCATGCCACGATATATATATGTTGTATACATGTGTGATATGTTGCATGGGATGGGATTATTATGATTGGAGGAAGTGTACTGTATTGGCAGCTTTGCTGCAAATACTGTTTAGTGCCGTGACCGGTGCTAATTTTTAGAGTGTAGGGATGGGTGTGTGATTTTATCCACATATGGAGTGTTGGGCTGGACGGAGTGGAGTGCAGAGTAGGGGCTGGTTGGGTAGGATTCCTGATTGCATGCCCGAATCATTCTCGCCATCGAAATGGTCTAAGGCCCACACCGATCATCGATCATCAGAATGGGCTAAGGCCCAACTGATCTGAACTGTTATTGATTTGGGCTTAGGCCAGATTGTACTTGCCTAATGCATGACTGGCTACTTGCTTACATAGGGTTACACACTGAGTTTTTCGTAAACTTACCCCTCTATTTATCTGTACAGGTAACCCCCAGTCTTAGGCGGATCGGTGTTGCGAGGGATTCGGAGGTGGCCACACAACCACACCTTCTTTTATATTTGAGTTTTATTTCCAATAAATTTAATTTGGGTTTTTGTTATGTAATAAGGCCATTTTAAATTTTAACTTGTAATTTGGGATTTTACTTATTTAATTCATATCTGAAAGAAGTAGGACGCGGATTTTCAAAAAATAAATGTTTTTCAAAACACCACATTTACGTAACATTCGATAAAAGCTTTCGCATCAAACATTGTTTTAAATATAGCAAGAAACTAATTTGATCGGCAAACTGCTAAGAACAACTTAAGTTTTAAATGAACAAGATACCCTTAAATTTCCGTTATGATCATAAACGAGATTTAATATAGAACGGGTTTTTCCAATGAAAGTATGTTTTCAAAAAACACTTCATGTGATATCACTAGATTCGACCATAACGTCTAGGTCGAGTTTGGGGTGTTACACAGTTGATAAGATCTAGAAACAAGGGGCTGAAGAATTTAGAGCCAATATGGACGATGACCCAGAGAAGCAGAGTTTTGGCTTAGGAATTCAATCAGAGTATTTGATGAGCTTTCATGTACACTGGATGAATGTTTTAAATGTGCTATATCACTACTAAGGGACTCAGAATATCAGTGGTGGAATACTCTTGTATTTGTGGTACTGAGAGAAAGAGTTACTTGGGAATTCGTCCAAAAAGAGTTTAAAAAGAAATATATCAGTCAACAGTTCATTGATTAGAAACGTAAGGAGTTTTTGGAATTGAAACAAGGCCGTATGTCTGTGACTAAATATGAGCGAGAGTTTGTCAGGCTCAGTAAGTATGCTCGAGAATATGTTACCACTGAGGCCATCATGTGCAAAAGATTCAAAGATGGGTTGAATGAGGATATCAGATAGTTAGTTGGGATTTTATAGTTGAAAGAGTTTGTTGTAGTAGTCGAACGAGCTTGCAAAGCCGAAGAGTTGAGTAAAGAAAAGAGAAAAGCTGAGTTTGAGACTAGAGATTCGAGAAAAGAGACTAATGAATATGTCATTTTAATCTTCGTCAAAGAATTCGAGGGACTTGTATACTCGTTCAAATGCTTCAGTTGGGTATCTTAACAGAGATCATGGAAAGCAATATTTGAGTTCTAAGGCCCAAACTACGTCAATAGCGAGCATTGGTAATGCTAGGTCTAATAGACCTTAATGTCAGCACTATGGTAGATGACATCCCGATGAATGTAGGATGAATAATCGGGCTTGCTTTAAATGTGGCTCCCAAGATCATTTCATTTGAGATTACCCTGAAATAACTGAGAAAGATAGTTTTCAAAATGCAAGGCCGAGTAACACTGCTACTAGAGGGAGGCCACCGAGAAATACTGGAAGTGGGAATAGTAGTAGAGGTGTGACGAAAGAATTAACTAGGAGGTAAGAGGTCAAAGCACCTGCTAGAACTTACGCTATTCGTGCTCACGAAAATGCGTCATCTCTTGATGTTATTACTAGTACATTTTCTCTTTATGATACTAATGTAGTTGCATTAATTGATCCTAGATCGACTCATTCTTATATATGCATGAATTTGGTATATAGTAAGAATTTGCTTGTTGAGTCTACTAAGTATATGATTAAGGTGTCGAACCCCTTAGGAAAATATTTTCTAGTTGATAAAGTTTGCAAGAGTTGTCCTTTCATGATTCAGGGTCACTGTTTTCTGGCTGACTTAATGCTTTTTCCGTTTAATAAATTTGATGTAATTCTTGGAATGGATTGGTTGGCTGTACATGATGTCGTAGTGAATTATAGATGAAAGATTATTGAATTGAAATGTCAAAATAATGAAATTCTTCAAATTTAACCAAATGAGTTGGGTGAGTTGCCTATTGTAATTTTGTCGATGCCAGCTTAAAGGTATGTAAGAAAAGGTTTTGAAGCATTTCTTGCGTATGTACTGAATACAAAATTATGTGAATTAAATATTGAATCTGTACTGGTAGTATGTGAATATCCGGATGTATTTCCAAAAGAGTTGCATGGATTACCACCAATCAAAGAAGTTGAGTTTACTATTGATTTGGTATCGGAACTTCACCGATATCGATAGCTCCGTATAGAATGGCTTCGAACGAGTTGAAAGAATTAAAGTCTCAGTTGCAAGAATTGATAGATAAAGGTTTTGTGAGACTGAGTTTTTTGCCCTGGGGTGCACCCGTGTTGTTCGTCAAGAAGAAGGACGGATCCATAAGACTTTGTATTAATTAACTTAACAAGGTTACGATAAAGAACAAATATCCTTTACCGAGAATTGGTGATTTGTTCGATCAGTTGAAAAGGGCAACAATGTTCTCGAAGATAGATTTGAGGTAAGGCTATTATTAGCTAAGAGTTAAAGACTTGGATGTGCCGAAAACCACGTTCAGAACGAGGTATGGGCATTATGAATTTCTTGTTATGCCTTTCGAATTAACTAATGCTCCTGCCATTTTTATGGACTTGATGAATCGAATTTTCTGCCCGTATTTAGACAAGTTTGTAGTTGTATTTATTGATAACATCCTGATTTATTCTCGAGATGAGTTTGAGCATGCCGAACATTTAAGAATTGTATTGCAGACTTTGAGAGAGAAGAAATTGTTTGCTAAGTTCAGCAAAAGTGAGTTTTGGCTCCGAGAAGTCAGCTTTTTGGGACACATTATTTCGGCGGAAGGCATTCGGGTCGATCGGAGTAAGATTTCGGCTGTTGTTGGCTTGAAACCCCCGAGAAATGTATCTGAAGTTAGGAGCTTTTTGGGCTTGGCCGGTTATTATCAGTGATTTGTTAAGGGATTTTCGATGATTTCTACACCTATGACAAGATTGTTACATAAAGATGTTAAGTGCAACCTGAGTCGGGAAAAGTTGAAAGTGTTTTGAACAGTTGAAAGCGTTGTTGACTGAGGCACCGGTATTAGTGCAACTTGAGTTGGGAAAAGAGTTTGTAATTTTTAGCGATGCGTCTTTGAACGGTCTTGGTTGTGTGTTGATGCAAGAGGGCAAAGTGAAAGCTTATGCCTCGAGACAGTTGAACTGCACGAAAAGAACTATCCAACGCATGACTTAGAATTGGCTGCCATTGTGTTTGCTTTAAAATTTGGCGACACCATTTATTTGATGAGAAGGGCCACAACTTTACCGACCACAAGGTTTGAAGTATTTAATGACTCAAAAATATTTGAATTTACGACAACGGAGATGGCTCGAGTTGTTGAAAGATTATGAATTGGTAATTGATTATCATCTAGGAAAGGCGAATGTAGTCGCTGATGCTTTAAGCAGGAAATCTTTGTTTGCTTTGAAAGTAATGAATATGCGACTGAATTTATCTGATGATGGTTCGATTTTAACTAAGTTAAAATTTCTTCAGCAAATTTGCGAAGCTCAGAAATGTGATAGTGAATTACAAGCTAAAAGAGTTTAGTGCGAATCAACTAGTGATTCAGACTATTAGATTGGGACTGATGATTGTTTGATGTTCCGAGGTAGGATTTGTGTACAAGAGATACCGAGCTTATTCAGAAAATTCTTCACGAGGCAGACAGTGGTTGTCTGTCTGTTCATCCAGGAAGTATGGAGATGTATAATGATTTGAAGAAATTGTATTGGGAGTCGGGTATGAAACGAGATATTTTCGAATTCGTATCGTGATGTTTGATTTGTCAACAAGTAAAGGCCGAACACCAAGTACCTTCAAGATTACTTCAACCTTTAATGATTCCCGAGTGGAAATGGACAGAATTGCGATGGATTTTGTGACCGAGTTACCTCTGAAACCAAAGAAGAAAGATGCCGTTTGGGTCGCTATTGATAGATTGACGAAATCGACTCATTTTATTCTGGTACGTACTAACTATTCACTTGATAAGCTAGCTAAATTGTACATTGCTGAGATTGTTAGATTGCACGGGGTGCCTATTTTGATTATTTTAGATAGAGATCCGAGGTTTACGTTTGGATTTTGGAAGAAGTTGCAAGAAGCTTTGGGTACAAAGTTGAACTTTAGTACCGCATTTCATCTACAAACTGACGGTCAATCGGAAAGAATGATTCAGGTTCTCGAAGATATGCTTCTCTGTTGTGTGTTAGAGTTCGAAGGTAGTTAGGAAAAATATCTACCTTTAGTCAAATTTGCTTATAACAACAGTTATCAATCGAGTATAAAGATGACACCATATGAAGAATTGTATGGCCGAAAGTGTTGAACTCCGTTGTACTGGGCTAAGCTCAGTGAAAAACAGATTCATGGGGTTGATTTGGTTAAAGAAATCGAAGAAAAAGTGAAAGTAATTTGAGATTGTTTGAAAGCAGCTTCGAATAGACAAAAATCAAACTCGAATCTAAAACGAAAGGAAATTGAATTTCAAGTCGGTGATAAGGTATTTTTGAAAGTGTCTCCGTGGAAGAAAACTCTTAGATTCGGTCGTAAGGGTAAACTGTGTTTGCGTTTTATTGGTCCATATAAGGTTATTGAAAGAATAGGGTCAGTGGCATATCGGTTAGCTTTACCGACAGAGTTAGAAAGGATCCACAATGTGTTTCATGTATCAATGTTGCGTCGTTATCCATCAGATCCTTTGCACATAATATCACCCATATAGATTGAGATTCGGCCCGATATGACTTATGGTGAAGAACCAATTAAGATTTTGGCTCGAGAAGTTAAACAGTTGAGAAATAAAAGCATAGCCCTAGTGAAAGTTTCGTGGCAAAGACATGGAGTCGAAGAGGCTACGTGAGTACTTGAGGAAGCTATGAGAAAACAGTACCCAAACCTCTTTTATGGTAAGATTTTTGGGGACGAAAATCCCTAACGGGGAAGAGTTGTAACAGCCCGTTTTTTGGGTCAAATCGAAATAGTGGTTTTGAGACTACAAATCCGAAATAGAAATATTTATTTTATTATTTCTTTAAGGTCTACAGCATGGTAGAATAATTGCGTGAAAATTTCGTTAAGAAATTTTATCGATTGAGTGTTCAATTTGTCTAGAAGGACTAAATTGCAATAGGTGAAAAATGTGTGTTCTAGAAGCTAAGGGTGTTTAATTGTAATGAATTATTAAATTGGAGGTCCTTAAATGGTAATTAGGGCATTATACCTTAAGATGGACAAAAATGGACATGGAGTAAGTAAAATTTCAATGTTTAAGTGAAGGGCATTTTGGTAATCTAGTAAATAAAGCCAAAATAAACTAAATAAATGATTTCATCTTCTTCAATTTAGTCCATATAGCCGAAATTTTGGGAGAAACCACTCCGTCTTTTTCCTGTTTCTAATGAATTTTACGTTTTTGTGAATGTTGTAACTTGATCTAGCTATTCTAATGACTAATTTGAAAGAAAATCAAAGTCTAAAATTTTACCCAAGTTGAATTAGCATGTATTTTGATGTTTAATGGTAGAAAATACATGTTTGATGATAGGTAAACAACATTTAAAAAGTGATTTTTGATGAAAATGTCAAAAAAGGACCTATTTATAAAAAGTTGTAAAATGTGTGTTAAAATGTGAATAATTAGAAAATGTGGGTTGTTATGAGCATGAAAAAGATTCGGCTAGGCTTGGGTAAGGAAGAAATTGGATGAAAATCATTTTACGAGCCTAGGGACTAAAGTGTAAAATGTTAAAAGTTAGGGGCAAAAATATAATTTTTGCCATAGTGTGTTTTTGGGTTGAATTGAATAATGTGATGATTAAATGAGATGAATTTGGTATTATAGATCAAGAAAAACAAAGTTCGAGTCTAGATCGGGGGAAAACCAAAGTAATTGACGAATAGACCCGTTTGGCCGTTTTTATAACCGAGGAAAGTTCGTATGTTAAATAATCTTTAATATGATTGTATTTAAATGCTCTAATATTGCATGAACTATATGTTTGATTATCTGGATCAGTTTAATTCTATGGATGAGTCCGACGATAATTCGACAAGTAAGAAATCCTGTTTGAACCTTAGGAATAGATTAGGATACAAGTGACATGTCACTAGGGTTACCATGTGTTATGTGATTATGTGATCCAGGTGCTGGTCCTTTAAGTCCTACCGGTGGCTTAGTATACCGACATATGTTGCGATTACTCGACGGCTTGTGTGAGCAGTACCGTATAGCTATGTCTGGACTGATAGTTTGTGTGAACAGGCCCGTCGATAGCTTGAGAGCGAGCAATTATGAGATATGAGACTTACGTAGCATTGGCTACATATGTGGCACTTAATGTGCAAAATTCCCGAGTATCTGACATTATTATTCCAAGTGGTTCACGGGTATGTCAAAAAAATGAGATAACGTGTGAGTTCATTTCGGGATGGTACAAGTACGTACATAAAGCTTATGTTTATTGAATCTCGTGAAATGACGAGTCCGAGATAAGTTTGTGGTGAAATGAATTATGAATATGATATGGTGGTAAATTACATTGTGTTATATTAAATTATTAGAATGTTAAATGTATGGTAAGGTTTGTTTATTTCTTGCGTACGGACTTACTAAGCTATATAGCTTACTCCGTTTATTTTCCCATGTTTTATAGTATCACCAAGCTAGCTCAGATTGAAGGTCATCGGAGATCGTATCACACTATCAACTGTTATTTTGGGTACCGATGATTTTAAACAATTTGAGAATATGGCATGTATAGGGACTTGGTCATTTTGTTGTATGTGTCATTATGATTTGGCCAAATGTGTTGGCATTGAAATTATTAAATGATTCATTTTGTTTAAGGCCATGAGATTTGGCTTACCTTAGTTAAATTGGTTATAAGTATATAAATATTTATGTGTAAGTATGAATATGTGCCAAGTTCTTTTTGATGTGGATTATAATTACTCGTTAAATGGTTGATATGCTAGCTTGGAATTGGTACATTTTAGTCTTGATTGTATTTGTTTTAATTGTTATGAATATCATGGAATTGTGCCGTTGAATTGTTTTAATTGGTACATTTTAGTCTTGATTAGGTAGTTATCAGATTTCCTTTCATTCGATTTTGTTTTCTCTCTTTTGCAAAATTTCGGCTATCATCCTATTTTTAAAATTTTTCTAACGCCTTTTCTCCTTTTCCTTTTCCCTCTGATTACTTCGTTCTCAATTGCTACCTTTTCTATTTTGGGCTCTTGCGATTATTGCTCTTCTAACCTATTATCCTTTCCGTCGATAATTGGTAAGTGTTGGGAGAGTCAAAGTTTCGTTCTTTCTTGAGTTTCTTATAGGGGGCTTATGTTCTGTTTTGGCAGTGTAGAAAGGGGTGGAATGAGGCTTCTCTAATGCTGCCAAACGGTTTGAATCGCGTAAGGTTTTGGAAGTGTTAAGTGGTTGTTTTGGATCATTATTGGAATGATGGATTCGTTTTAAGCGTGGTTATAGGCTAATTCCCAGATTTGTAATGTCGATTATAGGTTCAGGATCGCTCGGGATTACTTTTGCAACGAATTGTTACCAAGTGTGTACCCGGAAACACAGAAAACGAGAATCGGTGAAAGCCGAAAATGATTCTGTTGATGCCACACGGTCGTGTGGTAGGCCGTGTGGTAGGCCGTGAGCAAGGCTGTGAGCCACAACACAGACGTGTGATCGATGAGCCAGGTCGTGTGCAAGTGACACGGCCGTGTGATTGTAGGACAAGGTCGTGTGCAACACACGGGCTCGACCTATTGGGCCGTGTGGAATTCTGGACCAGGCCGTGTGATCCACCCGGCCTGTAATACCCCTTACCAGTATGCAAACCAGAACAGGGTTTGAGGCATTACCTAACTAATCTTGCTTAAACATCTCGAATAGGGTTATAAAATTTTGTTCAAACCCATTTCTTGCTCATTCTCGGCCTATATGGACCTAAACCTGCCTCCAAGAGGTTTTGGGATTAAACCGGTGACTTTTACAAACTTGGAAGGCTTTTCATCAAAACAGGGGCCACACGCCTATGTTGAACTAGGGACACGCCCGTGTGCCCCTAAGACATGCCCGTGTCTTCTACCCATGGTCGACACTGACTAATTGCACACGGCCTTGAGATGCCCGTGGCCTTGGTCCGTGTGCCAAACCTTGTCATTCTGACTTATCCACACGGCCTAGACACACGTCTGTGTGCTTTAGCCGTGTGACGATTTAAATTCCAAGTGCAAGGTGCAGACTTCACATGGCCTAGGCATATGCCCATGTGCTAGTTGTGCCTCTCGCACGGTCTAGACACACGCCCGTGTATCTACCCCTGTGGACAATTAGCAGGCTATATACCAAGCCTTTGCCACCCTAGGTTACACACATACGTATTCCAATTCAAACCAATACAATTCCTATCCCAATGGCACATCTAAGAACTCATTCCAACATAAAAGATAATCAAAGGTATCTCTAAGAGTTCAAAAATCAAGATATACAAAAGGACATACACTTCATTAAGCAATAGAACTTGCCAAGTATTTGCCTAACTTGTAAGGTCATTTACAAAAATGACTTTTATAACTTACATAGCCAACACTTTGACTAACAATTACAACTTAACAAAATACCCAAGTCCTATACATCCCATACTCAACACAAGTCTAAATTGTTATACCAAAGTGATGTCGATAGTGTGATTTCTGAACTCCTACGTCCACAATCCTCGAGTTATCTTGGCAATACTACAAGGAAGAAGGACAATGAAAGGGGTAAGCATAAAGCTTAATAAGTTTGCATGGAAATAAATAACAATAATAAGCTCATATTATAATCCATCCATGGCATTAACTAACTATACACAAGTCATAGGCTCCTTGCGATATTTACTTACAATTTCCCTTATTTAGCACATACCGTGCCACACCTCGTAATCGTTTCTCCGTGACTCATTCACGAGTACCTATTTTCACTCAATCACATGACTTCAGTAAAAATTCTCATTTCTACTTCTATACTCATATACTTATCCCTTTAATCACTAGAGATAGTCAAAGACGCATATCCATCGTCATTCTTGTAAGTACGAAGCCAAGGCCACACCCCGAGGTGGTCTTACATAGAGTCGCTTCTAAATGCCAATGCCATATTCCGGATATGGTCTTATATGGGTTTTCAAATTTAATATCGATGCCATATCTCGGATATGGTCTTATACGATTTTTATATTCATTACCGAAGCCATATCCTGGATATGGTCTTATACAAGATCTCAACTCAGTGCCGAGGCCATGTCCCAAACATGGTCTTATACGGGACCTTATTTGCTTCATATCTCGATGATAGCATTTTCGTATTCAATATGGTCCACTAGGACTTCAACATCTCATTCATCATCAATTTAGTAGAGTATCATGCATAAATAGGATACCAAGCATTCTTAATTATGCTAACATAAATATCACATTAATCACATACAAACTTACCTCGATTTCAAAATGAGCTAACTCGTCGGTTTAGTCCAAGACTTTGTTCTTTCCCCGATCGAGGTGGATTCTTGGTTCTTCTTTCTCTATAATAGTAATTTAGCTCATTTTAATCACCACATTAATGAAAGCATTTCAAGAATCACGCTTAGGCAAAATTACTATTTTGCCCCTAGACTTTAGCAAAATGACCATTTTGCCCCTATGTTCGGAAATTAATTCTAATCACATTTTTACCTTCAACAAGCCTAGGTGAACATTTAATACTCTTATAGCTATCATCAAAACTCAACATTTCACATAATTACTCCAAATTTGTAACCTTTTCATCAAGGTCCAATTAGGTGTTTTCAAGACAACACATTTCACAAAAGTTATTAATCTAACAACTAAGACTCAATTTATTCCATAAAAATGCAGCAAATAACTATGATAGCACTCATGGAAAAACTCCAAACTTTTTACCATAATGCACAATAGTCCTCTCATTTGAAAGCTTAAGCCTTAGAGGTCTCAAAAGTACAATTATTTTCAAGAAAAGATCACTAGTTCACTTACTTGAATGGATGAGAGCTTGCTGAAATTTTGAGCTTTCAAAAACCCCTATTTGCTTGCTATTTTCGATGGAGAAGGATAAGCAAAAATATGGACATCATCTTTTCTTTATTCTAATGGTAAACTAACAATTTAATCCACCATACACCACCAACTTTTACCAACTTGGTCAACTCTTGTCCCCTATGAAGTCTATGGACGGCCAAGCCAATATTGGGGGTCTAATTTCCTTTTAAAGACCTCCAATTGTCAATCTATGGCTATTTGGTACCTTTAGCTTATAGAATGGAACTTTCGCACTTTATGCGATTTAGTCCTTTTTTGCGATTAAACATGAAATCGTTAAAATTAAAGCACCAACATTTTCATGCACATATATTATCATGATCTAACTCATAATATAACATGAAAATAAATTTATCTAATCTCGGATTAGTGATCCCGAGATCACTATTCCGACTAGCCCCTAAATCGGGCTGTTACACGGCCAAGGCTAATTTGGGCCGTGTGGGCCCACACGGGCAGGCCACATGGATGTGCGAGCCCATCTTTATGAATTGATCTGTAAGGTTGCATGGGTCACCCAAGCCGACTGTGGACCTACTGTAGGGTCGATAAGCATTACTTAGACCCCTAATTACGTGATTCGATTATGTGATATATGTATCAAGCATGTTACGCTTAGCATGTATACTGATTTGAATGTATGATCTGTTAATTGCATTGTAGCATGTCGTTGATTGTATGCTGCATTACATTGAGGTGGGTTGATGATATTGGAGGAAGTATCTGAAAGGCTATTAAGCTTGTTATCTGGCAGCTCAGCTGCAAATATCTGATTATGTGCCGTATTTCTGTACATCATGGTGTGTAGGGATGGGTGGGTTGATTATATCCCCACATGGTGTATAGGGTTGGTCAGAGATGGTATGTAGAGGCTGGTGGCTAGGATTCTGATATTTTGTTTTGTTCTACATGTTATATCTGATGGGTTGAGGCCCTAAATTTTATCTTATTCTGTATCTGAGTGGGCTAAGGTCCACACCGATTCTGTAACGGGCTCATACCCGAACTGTAAATATGTGACTATTTTCTGATATTATGTTGTGTGCATGTTTTCCGTGGGGATTACACACTGAGTTTGTGAAGAATCATCTTTTCTCTGTTCAATCTGTTCAGGTACTCCCCAATATTAGACGGATTGGTGCAGTGGAGGACTCGACGATGACCACTACTTCTGCTTCACGATAGATTCTCGATTTTATACTTATTTATGGATTTTGATTATATTTTGGAAAAGTTTTATGTAATTATGGCCATTACGGATTTTTGTTTAAATTTAGTATTTGAAATGTTTTATGGTTTTTATTGCTAGAAATAGGAAAATGAGGGTTTTCAAAAGAAACAAAGGTTTTACCAAAACACCATGATTACGCAAACTGTTTTAAATGCTTCTGCAAAGTATAAATGTTTTGAAAAAAGGATAGCATTTCGGAAACAAATGACACTATTTAGAACTAACATAAAAGAATAAAAAACTTTTAAAGGGGAAATGGTTTAAGCATGGCTATGGATTCAAAAGCATTATCATGTGACATCGCTAGATTCGGGCATAACATATAGGCCAGGTTTAGGGTGTTACATTTAGTGGTATTAGAGCCAGGTTGCAAAACTTGGCTGTGGATTAGGTTTTAAAGATTGGTTTTAAAGAAACAATTTTTAAGTGATTTGAAATATTTTTAGACTAGGTATGTGGTAAACCAAGTCTCCTATGCCGATCTTGTAAGTGTTCTAAAATTCTGCTTAGATTTGTTTAAAAATACTAGTAGCATGCTTGAAACAGCCAATAGGTAGTATACTATACTGAAAACACTCTAGGTAGTGTAAACTGGAAACTGTAGTGAGACTGAGACTCGTGATAACGAACTCTGAACTTCTGATACTGTTATGCATAAAATATCTGTTAATAAATATCCAAACTGTAACTAATGCATAAAACTATTAAATACAGATAAACTCTGAATTTATGATGAGCACACAAGGTACTCACGGATGGGGTACAAGAGGCCGTGGTAGAAGCTGTAGAAGGGCTCGAGCTGGGTCCTCATCATCTGGAAATCTACCTAATCTGGATACGAGCGAGACGCCGGTCTCACCTACTACAGAGACTGGGTCTCATGATCAGGTGGTTGGGGACGATGCACTATCCCAAGCCATGTTACGGATTCTAGAGAGGGTCGTTGGTCCTAACACCGGATCAGGGGGCCAAGGGTCAATTACAGAACTACTCCGGTCCAATGGGGCTGAGTTATTCAGAGGTGTCATTGGAGCCGCCCCTAATTTGGCCGAATATTGGATGGAGGCCACGGAAAGAATTATGCACGACCTGGATTTTACCGAGGAGCAGAAGCTTAAGGTGGTTGTTTCACTGCTTCGCGACGAAGCTGACTAGTGGTGGCTGAAGGTTAAGGAGGGCACTCAACTCAATCGTCTAACTTGGGATTACTTTAAGACTGTGTTCTAGAGTAAGTATGTGAGAGCTAGCTATACCGATGCTAGGACGTGTGAGTTTTTTAATCTCACATAGGGGGATCATTTAGTGGCCGAGTATGAGGCTGAGTTTCTGAGATTGAGCCTATATGCGCGTGGCATGGTGACGACCGAGTGTGAGAGATGTGCCCGCTTCGAGGATGGCCTCAGGGACAGTTTGCGAGTTTTGATAACTCCACAGAGGGAGCATGTGTTTGTTACACTGGTTGAGAAGGCGAAGATCACCGAGGAGGTTAAGCACGCTGATCGCCAAAACCAAGAGAGAGAAAAGAATAAAAAGGAATCGGAGCCCTCGAGTTCTATGATGAGGCCTAAGAAAAAGGCCAGATCTGATGGGCTAGTGAAAGTTGGGCCTCTTATTGCACCTACTGGGGTGGCACTTTGTGGGCACTGTGGTAGACGCTATCCAAGTGAATGTTGGAGGACTATTGCGGCTTGTTTAAGATGTGGCTCTACTGAGCATTGTGTCAGAGATTGTCCGTTGAGAACCGATCAGATGCAAGCTGGGGGTACTGGTACTACGCAGCCACCGAGAGTAGTTCAGCAACCACCTAGGGGCCGAGGTCAGGTCAGGGGTGGTAACGGCATGGGTCAAGGACAGAGAGCACCGGACAGAGGTGCTGTACCAGCTAAGGCGAGGCAGCCTGCACTAGTTTACGCTGCCCGTCGCCGTGAGGACCGAGATGCTCCGAACGTCATCACGGGTATGTTTTTAATTTATAATGTACCTTATTTGGCATTAATAGACATAGGCTCTACACACTCTTACGTAGCCAGTACTGTGTCTAAAACCTTGAGGATTCCGATTGAGAGTACTTCTAGTGAGGTAACTATTGTGAGTCCGTTGGGGCAGTCTATCCGAGTGAGCAAATTGTTTAGAGACGTCCCGCTAGAGGTTCAAGGGACAGTATTTCTGGCTGATCTGATGGAGCTTCCATTAAGGGAGTTTAATTTGATTCTGGGAATGGATTGGCTGGTTAAACACCGGGTAAGTTTGGATTGTGCGAAAAAAAGGGTTATTTTGAGGGCCGAAGAGGACAGCGAGGTAGTTGTGCTTGGGCAACGAAGAGACTATCTGACTAACATGATTTCTGTGTTGGTGGCAGAAAAATTAGTGAGGAAAGGGTGTGAAGCATTCTTGGCCTACATCAGTATTTCTGACTCTAGGGACTCTTTGGTTAAGGACATCAGAACTGTGAGAGACTTTTCAAATGTTTTTCTTGAGGAACCATCAGGTCTGTCTCCAAGCCGAGAAGTAGAATTTGGGATTGAGCTCATTCCGGGTACACCTCCGGTGTCTATTGCGCCCTACCGAATGGCACCGAAGGAGCTTACAGAGCTTAAGGCTCAAATTCAAGAATTGTTAGATCGTGGGTTCATCTGCCCAAGTGTGTCTCCATGGGGAGCACCGGTGTTGTTTGTTAAGAAAAAAGATGGGACAATGCGGATGTGCATCGATTATTGACGGTTGAACAAACTGACAATCAAGAACAAGTACCCACTTTCGAGGATTGACGACCTATTCAACCAGTTCAGAGGGGCTTCTTGTTCTCTAAGATTTATCTACCTTCAGGATATCATTAATTGAGGGTTAAGGAAGCCGATGTGTATAAGATGGCATTTAGGACTCGTTATGGACATTATGAGTTCCTGGTTATGCCTTTTGGGTTAACCAATGCACCAGCGGCATTTATGGATTTGATAAACCGTGTGTTCCAGCCTTATCTGGACCAGTTTGTGGTGGTATTCATCGATGATATCCTAGTGTATTCTAAGACTGAGGACGAGCACGATGAGCATCTCAGAGTGGTACTACAAACACTTCATGAGGGACAGTTGTATGCGAAGTTCAGTAAGTGTGATTTTTGGCTCCGGGAAGTAACCTTTTTGGGACATGTGGTTTCTGTGGAGGGAATTCGTGTTGATCCTTGTAAGATTGAGGCTATGTTGGATTGGAAACAGCCGAAGAATATGTCTAAAATCCATAGCTTTCTGGGGCTGGCGGGTTATTATCGACGCTTCGTGGAAGGGTTCTCCTTGATCGCAGCACCGTTAACCAAGCTTCTACGCAAGGGAGTTCCCTTTGTTTGGACTAATAAGTAACAAGAGAGCTTCGAGAAGCTCAAAACTATTTTGACTTAGGCTCCGATTTTGATACAGCCTGAATCTGGAAAGGATTTCGTCGTATATAGTGATGCGTCGCAAGTGGGTTTGGGTTGCATACTGATGCAGGATAGTAAGGTTGTAGCTTATGTGTCACGTCCGCTTAAGACGCATGAGGTAAACTATCCTACTCATGATTTGGAACTAGATGTTGTAGTCTTTACTTTAAATATTTGGAGGCACTACCTGTACGGTGAGAAGTGTACTATCTACACTGATCATAAAAGCCTCAAATATCTCCTCACTCAGAAGGAGTTAAACCTTAGGCAGCGTAGATGGGTTGAACTGTTAAGGATTATGACTGCACTATTGAGTACCATCCTGGCAAAGCAAATGTGGTAGTTGATGCTTTGAGTCGTAGGGCTATGACCGATCTGAGAGCGATGTTCGCTCGACTGAGTTTATTCGACGATGGGAGTCTGTTAGTGGAACTTCAGGTTAAGCCTATATGGATTGATCAGATTAGAGATAAACAGATGGGGGATATGTCTCTTGAGTTGCATTTCTGTCAGGTTGAGACTGGCGATGCTACTGATTTTGGGATTAACAGTGATGGGGTACTTTGTTTCCACGGTCAGATTTGTGTACTGAGTAATGAGGAGTTGCGACAGTCGATTCTGAGTGAGGTGCACAGTAGTCCTTATGCTATGCATCCCGGTGGGAACAAGATGTACAGAGATCTCCGAGAGTTGTACTGGTGGCTGGGGTTGAAGCGTGAGGTTACTGACTTCATTGCTCGCTGTTTGACTTGTTAGCAGGTTAAGGCTGAGCATCAGTTGCCTTCGGGGTTGCTGCAACCGATAAAGATACTGATATGGAAATGGGAACGAGTAACAATAGACTTCGTTAGTGGGTTGCCTTTAACACCCACTAAGAAGGATTCTGTCTGGGTTATCATGGATCGGTTGACCAAGTTTGCTCACTTAATTCCGGTCAGGACAGACTTTTCTCTCCAGAAATTGGCTAAACTATATATATTTAAAATAGTGAGACTGCATAGGGTTCCTGCCTCGATTATAATAGCCCAGAATAGGGCCTAGTCAGAATAGCGGTTTCGAGACCACAAACCCTAAGTAAAAAAAATATTAATTTATGATTGTTTTAGAGTCTATGATATGTTTGGGTGATGGTATGCAAATTTTGTTAAGTAATTTTTATCGATAAAGTACCCAATTTTATTATTGGGATTAAATTGCATTAATTACAAAATATGAGTTCTAGAACATAAGTACTTGATTTAAATGGGAGTTAAAACTAGAGGTCTTTAAAAGGCAAATAGACCAACATATTTTGTTATGGACAAAACTAGTCATGGAAGGGTAAAAATTGAAGGTTTAGTAAAAAGGGCATTTTTGTCATTTGGGTGTTTTAAGGCATAAAAGACAATTGAAACCCAAAAATTTTCTCATTCTCTTCTCTATGCTGCCAAAATTTTCAAAAAGCCATGGCTAGGGTTTCAAGCTTTTTCAAAGCTCAAATGTAAGTGCATTTGAGCCCCGTTTTTAATGTTCTTCGTATTTTTGAGATCCTAGAAGCTTAACCTTTCTATTTTTACCATTTATTTGCATGAAAAATGAAGTTTAAAAATTGACCAATGCTAGATATTTGTGCATTTTGATGTTTAATGGTAGAATAAGGGTGCACGAGGTTAGGAGAATGATTTTTGCTAAGTGATTTTAGTTGAAATTGGTTAAAACGGGTTAACTAGTAAGAGTTGTAAATGCTCCTAAAAGTGTGAAATAATAAGAATTTGAGGTTTCTTTGGAAGAGAAAAAGGTTTTGATGACCTTCAATTTTATAGAAATTGAATAAAAATCATATTACGAGCCTAGGGGCAAAATTATAATTATGAGAAAATTTAGGGGCAAAATTGTAAAATTTTTGTAGTATGATTTTTGTATTAAAATGAGTAATGTGAGTGATAATTAAGTGAAATGTGACATTTTAGATCAAATAAATCGAGATTTGGACCAAGTACGAGGAAATGCCAATCAAAATGACCGATTCGCATCGAGGTAAGTTCATATGGTTAGTCTATAGTGAACAATTATTAAATTTGAATTGAGATGATGTATTATTTTATATATGTTTGTTATCTAATCATGACTTTATGCAAGTACGAGATTGGATTGAAGGATCAATCGTGAGAAATGCAGGGTCAAGTACATTCGTACTACGACTCGTGATGAATTGACGGAAAAGACCATGGTTGGACCATGGCAATGAGTGTGCCAGTGTAAGACCATGTCTAGGTCATGGCATTGGCCTCAAGTTGTGTTAGTCTAAAACCATGTCAGGGACATGGCATCGGCATGGACAGAGGAGAGTCAAGAGTAAGACCATGTCTGGGACATGGCATCGGCTCGAGATGAGTGCCAGTGTAAGACCATGTTTGGGACATGGCATCGGCACCGGTATGTGATCCCATGTAAGACCATATCTGGGATATGGCGTTGGCATCCTACCAGGTGTACAAGATATCCCAAACATCCCTAATATTACAAGTAGTTCAATGGGAAATTTAAGGAGTATGGTAAAGAAAGTAAGAGTAGGATATGTGAGTATTATGACTAAGCACAGGTATGTATACGAGACTCATAAATAATGTGCTCAGATTATGATGCATTATTGATAAGGATGCAAATGAGTAAGATGTGTCTATGATCACTTGGTTGTTATGTGCCAAGTTATAATATGCTTTGGTGTAAGTGTGTATAAATGAAAGTGAACACAAAGAATTAATGAATGAGTGAAATTGACATTAAAACAGTTGTGGGCAGTAGCATTAGTATAATTGTTTAAAAATCACCAAAAATGGTGGAAATTTAATTAAAGTCTGGGTAAGATATGAAATTAAATCTTAATGAGTCTATTTTTTTATAAAAGAAACATAGTAAGCAAAAGAAATGTGAAGTATGAGATATTTGAATTTTAGTGAGACAGGGTCAGAATGAGTTTCAGAATCCCCTGTTCCAACTTTGGAAAATCAGCAAAAATTGTAAAAAAATAATTATGGAGTATAATTCATATGCTTGAAATCATTAATAAGTCTATTTTCAAGTTAAATAAACGAGAACATCATATGAATTTTATACGAGGAGAAAACTGATTCGTAGTGAAGAAATGTTAGAACTGTTGGACAACGAAACAGGGGTAAACTTAATGAATAAACTGTGCAAATTTGCTAGACCAAAAACTTTGAAATTTCTATGGTAAGAATTTATGTGAATCTAGTTTCATGGATAACGGTTCTTCATTTGGAGCTCTGTAACTCAAGAAATAAATAATTTAGTGACAGTGACTCAAGTAGACAGATTAATGTGAACATGAGTAATAAGGTGTAAGCATGTGATATAATGGCTATATCATCTTAAGAAATTATTGTGAGGATTTATCCACACAAGTTTATAAATTTCTTATTATTTTCATATGAACTTACTAAGCATTTATGCTTACTTCCCTTCTCTTTTCCCTTACATTGTATTATCGCCAAGTTAGCTCGGGGATCGGTGGACATCGGAGGTTCGCTCACACTATCAATTGGAACACTTGGTATATCTAGATACATTAATTTTTGGGTTATGGAATGTATAGTAGGCTTGGTCGTTTTGTCATATATGTCATATTTCTTATGGCCTAAAGTGTTGGCCCTTATTTAATAAATGTTCATTTTTTATTAAGGCTATTTGGAGATGGCCAATATTGATGGTTGTTATACGCCTATGATGTGGTTATTCATTTATGTGGTAATTGCGTAATTGAGATGTTGTGGATGTGGTTTACAAATGATTTCATGAATGACGATGTGTATGGGAATGTGTATGCAAAATTGGATATTCAGATGTCCAACTATAGCATGACACATGTTGATGAAATGGATACAAGAGAGTTTTTGTTTTATCTGGGGAACTGGCTTGGAAAATAGCCAACTTCCAGGCCACACGGGTAGAGACAAGGCCATGTGTCTCAACCATTTGACAGACACGGTCTAAGGGGACGAGCATGTACCAAGGCCGTGTAACCATATTTTGATGATGACATCATAAACAGAGAGTTACATGGGTTAGGGACACGGGCGTGTCCCAGACCACACGGGCATGTGTCCCCTATTTTGAAAAAATCTTCTAAATAGTTTTCCAAAAGTTTCCAAAGTTCTCGGTTTAGTCCCGAACCATCCTAAAGGATATTTTGAGCTTTATAAGCCCATATAAGGATCAAAATGCATGTGTTAGAAAAGTTTTAAATTTGACGAAATTTTATAACCCGGTTTTACATGTTCAAGAAATTTTAAGTCCGGTAATGCCTCGTACCCTGTTCCAGCATTGGATACGGCTAAGGGGTGTTACATCGATCATCTCCAATAGGGATCCTCGCTTCACGTCTCAGTTCTGGAAGAAATTGCATGAGGCTCTGGGTTTAAGGTTGGACTTCAGTACTGCTTTCCATCCTCAGACAGATGGTCAATCGGAGAAGGTGATTCAAGTACTAGAGGATATGTTGAGGAGCTGTGTTATAGATTTTCGAGGCAGTTGGGATAGTATTTTCCATTGGCAGAGTTTGCCTACGACAATAGCTATCAGTCTAGCATTCAGATGAAAACTTACAAGGCCCTGTATGGTCGTAAGTATCGCACTCCCTTATGTTGGACTGAGTTGGGTGAGCAACGTGTTCTGGGTCCGGAATTGGTTTCTAAAAGAGAATATAAGGTCCGATTGATTCGAGATTGACAGAAGTCATATGCCGATCTGAAGAGGAAGGATATTGAGTATTCTGTGGGGGACTTAGTCTTTCTCAAGGTCTCGCCATGGAAGAAGGTCTTGAGGTTCGGTCGTAAAGGTAAGTTGAGCTCTCGGTTTATTGGGCTGTACCGTATTCTGAAACGAGTGGGGCCAGTCACATATCAGATGGAGCTACCTTCGGAGTTGGATCGCATTCATGATGTTTTTTACGTTTTGATGTTGAGACGCTACCGCTCTGATCCCACGCATATTATTTCGGTAGAGGACATTGAGGTTAGACCAGATCTAACGTTTGAGGAGGAGCCAGTCTAGATTTTGGATCACGACATTAAAGTTCTACGAAGGAAGTCTATCCCCTTAGTAAAAGTGCTGTGGTGGAATCATAGCGCTGAGGAGGCCACTTAGGAGCTGAAGGATTCGATGCATTAGCAGTATCCTTACCTTTTCTAATCAGGTAAAATTTTGAGTACGAAATTCTCTTTTTGGGGGGGGTAAAGTTGTAACGCCCCAAGTTTTTAAATATGTTTCTGTAATTCATTGACACAAATATCTGTCTGCTTCAGTGGTTAAGTGTTCTGGGAGAGTCTGAGAAGACTTGGGTTCAAGCCTTGACTTGGGTAAATTTTTGTACATTTATGAATAAAGCCCTATCTCTAGTCAGTAGGCTTTTAATTATATGCTGGAAGAATTATATAAGAATGGGCCTGCTGGTCCGGTGGATAAATGGAGTGTTATTATGCTTGAGGTCCTGTGTTCGAGTTCTTGCGCATGCTCGAATGCTTTTATTTTTGCTCGCTTGTTAGAGAAGAGTTTGAGTGGGTTTTAAAAACTGAGTAATGGGTTTAGTGGAGAGAATTATTGGGAGAGATTAGGGGGTTACCAGATTTCCTTTCATTCGATTTTGTTTTCTCTCTTTTGCAAAGTTTTGGCTATTATCCTGTTTTCAAAAAATTTTTGACGCCTTTTCTCCTTTTCTTTTTCCCTCTGATTATTTCATTCTCAATTGCTACCTTTTCTATTTTAGGCTCTTGCGATTATTGCTCTTCTAACATGTTCTCCTTTCCGTCGATAATTGGTAAGTGTTGGGACTGTTGAAGTTTCGTTCTTTCTTGAGTTTCCTATAGGGGGCTTATGTCCTACTTTGGCAGTGTAGAAACAGGTGGAACGGGGCTTCTCTAGGGCTGCCAAAAGGTCAGAATCACGTAAAGTTTTGGAGGTAAGTGTTAAGTGGTTGTTTTGGATCGTTGTTGGAATGATGGATTCATTTTAACCGTGGTTATAGGCTAATTCCAGGATTTGTAATGTCGATTATAGGTTTGGGATTGCTTTTGAAACGAATTGTTACCAGGTGTGTACCCGAAAATAAAGAAAACAAGAATCGGTGAAAGCCAAAAGATGATTCTATCGATGCTACAAGGCCGTGTGGTAGGCCGTGTGTAAGACTGTGAGTCACAACAAGGCTGTGTGAAACACCCCAAACCCGGCCCACGAGCTTTGACCAGATTTGGTATGTTCCTCAAGTAAACCGGTTCAAAGTTCTTTTGTTACTTTGGGAAAATAGTGTGTTTTGAAAGAAATATTGTTTTGGGTTGGGCTCGAGTAGAAAACAAAATCGTTTTATAATGAAAACCCTTTTAAATTTTAGGTGATAAAACATATAGAATACATTTAAAGTACATTACTTAATCTTTAACTTAATAAAAATTTCGTAACATAATTAATAAAAACAGAAATAAAATAGTGCACTATGGCCTTATGGCCTTATTACATCAAGTAAATTCAAATAATTCGGAGTACTTAAAAATTAATAGTCCATAAAAATAAAAACTTCATGTTGAGCATGGCCACCACAAGTTCTCGCCCGTCCAGTCCATTCTTTGCTCATCACCAAACATGGTCCTCAACGGGGTGAGTCAACAGACTCAATGTGTACACAACACTAAATCATAATAGAATCAGGCATAACAAATATTACACTTTCATATCATAGCATACAAATTATGATGCATTCCCAAACCCAAACCTAACAAGCCATCCGCTACACTCCCCCGTACCAACCTGTACACCGTGGGGACTACTAAGCCGACCCTCCTTCCGCTACACTCCATATCGCGGTCTTAGGTCACCGCATTTGTGGTCTTAGGTCACCACATTCAGATATCGTGGTCTTAGGTCACCGCATTCAGAATACTGTGGTCTTAGGTCACCACATTCAGATACCACGGTCTTAGGTCACCGTGTTCGTGGTCTTAGCTCACCACATTCACTTCCCCTTTCAATAACCCATATGCCCCATTTTGTAATATGCATTAATATGCCAAAGTTCACATTCTTATTCTCATGTTACAAATAACATATTTCATATTCCTAGTAGGAGTAGGAAACGTACCTGAGTACTTAGTACCATAACATGGTACCTTAGCCACTTTCTTATTCTCAATATCACATATTTTAATTAGACATAGCCATAAAACTTATTAAGAATTAGTATGGGGTACACACCTGATTCGCTTAGCAAATTCCTTGAGATCTCGTAATCTGATCTACCGCTTAGATCCTTAATCCCTACATTTGATTAATCACTTACTAATTTAATAAAAAGCCATTCGGCCATAAATCCAAATCCTAGTAGGATTAGTATACTAAAACTTACCTTGTTGCCGATTGACTTAAGAATCAAGTCCCGAATTGAATCCTTGCTTCCTTACTGTTGTCGAAAACCCTATATACACGTGTTAGAGTTCAATCTAACATTAAACATAATGAATGGCCTTTGGCCGAATCTTATAGTTTCTTACCTTGAATCTTAGAAATCCCGAAACCTTCCTTATTGTAGTCGACAGTCACAAAATCCCGAAGTTTTCCTTCAAAGTTTCGGCCAACATGAATGTGCCATTAAAACCTTGCCTTTTTGTTTTTAAAGAAGAAACAAAATAATCATAATAGATCCTTACCCTTTTATATGGAAATCGGAAACACCCTTTGATCTACGAAAATATTCGGCTATGGCTTAGATGTGTGTCACCAAATTTTGGTTTCCTTGAATAATTGGCTGGGGTTTTCTTTGGGGTTTCGGCTTCTGATGGATTGGAAAGAAAAGAAGAAGAAGAAAGAATAAAGGATGAGAGGAAACTTGTGATTTTGTCAGAAAAGAATTTGGGGAAGATGACAAGAGAATTTCGGCAGAGGCTTGCTTGGAGAGAAAAAAAATTGTAAAATGCCTCACTTTTCCTCCTATTGCCGAATTTACTAGGCCAAGAGTCCCTTTCTTGGCCATCACTCTTTTATTTGATAACTTTATCTCCTTAATTTAAAATAATTAAAGAATAATCTTTTATTATCTCCTTGAAAAATAATCTAAAATAAAAATCCGTTATTTATCCTTATTAGTCGAAGTTTAAAGAGAATAAAACTCTTCTTTTTAAACACCTTGTGCCGTCCACCTCACTTCTTCTGGAAGCAAAATAAAATTTCTTTTATTTGCTTTCCCTATGACTCGAACTCAGGCCCAATCCCTTGCATGTGGCGCCATTTCCCAGAGGCCTTAGTGGCATCTGCGAAGCCACTTTTCCAAGCCTGTTTGCGTGTCAAATTTCACATACTTTTTCTCTTAAGGCCACCTTGCCTTAATTTCCTCTTTTAAACTTTAAAACTCGACATTTCTAAGTCATTTCTAAGTTTCCAAAAATTTTCGTTTGCCTCTTTAAACTTGACATTTCCTTACATTTCCAAGTTTCCAGAAATGTTCACTTTCCACTTTTGAATCATTTCCAAATCATTTCCGGGTTTCCAAAAATGTTCATTTCTAAATCATTTCCATGCATTTCTAGTTTTCCAAAAATGTCAAAAATTTATTCGCAATACATAAGACATGTCATTTCGTACAATTAAACCGAAAATGCATAGGCCCTTTCTAGGATGTTACACCGTGTGATCGACGAGCCAGGCCGTGCGCAAGTGACACGGCCGTGTGATGGCAGGGCAAGGCCGTGTGCAACACACGGGCTCGACCTATTAGGCCGTGTGGGCCACACAGGCGTGTGGAATTCTAGGCCAGGCCGTGTGATCCACCCGGCCAAGGCCAATTTGGGTCTTATTGGCCACACGAGCGTGTGGCCCCACACGGGTAGGCCACATGGGCGTGCGAGCCGATCTTTCTAAACTGATTTGTAAGGTTGCACGGTTCGCCCAAGTCGACTGTGGACCTACTGTAGGGTCGGTAAGCATTACTTAGACCCCTAATTACGTGATTCAATTATGTGATATATGTATCAAGCATGTTACACTTAGCATGTATACTGATTTGAATGTATGATCTGTTAATTGCATTATAGCATGTCATCGATTGTATGCTGCATTACATTGGGGTGGGTTGATGATATTAGAGGAAGTATCTGAAAGGCTATTAATCCCTTTATCTGGCAGCTCAGCTGCAAATATCTGATTATGTGCCGTATTTCGGTACAACATGGTGTGTAGGGATGGGTGGGTTGATTATATCCCCACATGGCGTGTAGGGTTGGTCAAAGATGGTGTGTAGAGGCTGGTGGGTAGGATTCTGATATTCTGTTCTGTTCTGCATATTATATCTGATGGGCTGAGGCCCTAAATTGTATCTTATTCTGTATCTGAGTGGGCTAAGGTCCACACCGATTCTGAAATGGGCTCAGACCCGAACTGTAAATATGTGATTGTTTTCTGATATTATGTTGTGTGCATGTTTTATGTGGCGATTAAAACTGAGTTTGCGAAAACTCATCTTTTCTATGTTTAATCTGTTCGGTACTCCCCAACATTAGACGAATTGGTGCAGTGGAGGACTTGACGATGACCACTGCTTCTACTTCACAATAGATTCACGGTTTTATACTTATTTATGGTTTTTGATTATATTTGGGAAAAGTTTTATGTAATTATGGCCATTATGGATTTTTGTTTAAATTTAATATTTGAAATGTTTTATGGTTTTTATTGCTAGAAGTAGGAAAACGAGAGTTTTCAAAAGAAACTAAGGTTTTACCAAAACACCACGATTACGCAAACTGTTTTAAAAGCTTCTGCAAAGTATAAATGTTTTGAAAAATAGACAGCGTTTCGAAAACGAATGACACTATTTAGAACTAACATAAAAGAATGAAAAACTTTTAAAGGGGAAATGGTTTAAACGAGGCTACGGATTTAGAAGCATCATCATGTGACATCACCAGATTCGGCCATAACGTCTAGGTCGGGTTTGGGGTGTTACAGAGTTACATTCCTACTAGAATTCCACCAGAGAATTTGATTATTTTATTAATTTAATATTAAAATTAATTTAATACTTATCTAAATATTATTTTATTAATTTAATATTAAAGTGATTATCTTAATATTAAATTTAATTTAATGTTTATCTTGTAGATAAAAATTCTATTATTTTAATAAGATTTAATATTAAATTTAATAATAGTTGAACTCTCTAAACTCTACATATATAAAGAGAGCCTTGTGTCATTATTTACACACTTGAATTTAAGAAAAAGTTGTAGAGAGAAAATTCTCTGAAGAGATTATTCTAGAAAATTATAGAGATATTTTTTTGATTTACAACTTAACCTAAAAGTTTAGAGAAATTGCAAAATTACCCCACTAGTAATTTTTGTAAAAAATTTTCTAATTCGAATCGAGCCCACACTCGGCAGACGTGAGCTTGAGGATAGCAGAGAAGACTACTTGGTCGAAGCGCTCATCCTAGACGAATCGAAAAGATACAATTTCGATTAAGTGTTTATTACTTTACATATCACAACCAAGATCTTGTTTTGGAAAAAAAATTAAAACTCTAGTTTTTCCCTAAATTTATTTTCCGCTGCGTTTTCCAAACCCCTTTTTTCAACAACATGGGCATCAACTATTCATATATCATAGTCTCATTTCATTCTATCATCAATTCATATAACAGACTATTATCAAATTCATCTGTCATAATTTGATATGTCAAATTAGGCAATCCATGACACTTAATGAGCTTATTTTCGAGCAATTTGAATGTTTGTTCCCCATATTTTTACATAGTTTTAGTTATTCGTTTTAATAAGTGAATTAACACATTTATGCTTGACCTGACGTCAAATGTAGTAGTTATTGTAGGTCATTTCTGCACTTGACGAGCTTATTTTCTTTCACTTTTATAATTAATTATTGCAATTTTAGTTTTAGTAGGTTAGGAATAAAATATTAATAAAATAAGTGTTTTCACATATTTTTTGCTATTTCAATGACCCATAAGGTCAACTTAGACCTCGTAAGTGACAAATGGGTTATTTAAGTGTGTAGGATGTCAATTCAGGTCTAAGAATACAAGGGATAATGATCGGGCCATGAGACAAGGAAGCCCGATAGAACAACGAAGCTGCAAAGGCTGGGAAAACACTCAATGCTATGACGAGGAGTTTCCTCTTGTCATGAGGACACAACAATTTTGGGAGAAAATTCACAGTGGCGACATCATGACGAGGAGTCTTCCCACATCATGATGATGCGACGATGGCAGGCCAAAATGTGGTTGATTCCTTGGACGAAACTTTTGGTATATTTCCATATTTAGACCCCTAGCATTTATCAGGATATTGCATTAATTAGTATCTAAAAGTATCTAGCGTTGAGTGGTCAGCAAGTAGCCCATTGCCTATATAAGCTGTAACACCCCAAACCCGGCCCATGAGCCTTGACCAAATCTGGTGTGTCACAGAATAAAAATGTTTTGAAAGATTTTGATTTGCAGGTAAAAATCTGAAAATTTGCTGAGTTAGTAAAATGGCGTTTATTAAAACTCAGGTGGGATTGATTTATAACATCGTTGAGTCGAAACCTTTGAAAACATTTGATCATCTAATTTTTAGAAACATCAGAGTTGTTGTTAACTTGGTGAATTGTGCTACCCGATGGTAACATCTTTGAAAACGCGTACGAGTACTTATTTTGAAAGCGTTACTCTTAACCGTTTGATTTAACAGTTTATAAGTTCATTAGTAATAAAATAAAAACTACTTAAACATTCAAAATAACGACTAGCGGCCATATTACAAACCAAACCAAAATTTAGTAAATAATAAACTTTAACGGTACGAAATAAAATTTCCAATCCAAGGAACAAGCATGGCCGCCTCGAGTCCTCTCCGGCTCCATCTCCGCGATCTACTCACCTGCAAAATGATATGGAAAGGGGTGAGTCACCAAGACTCACTGTATAAATCCCCAACCCGAGAATGCAACTCATACACAAGATATTAGTAAGAATGCAAATATGCAACCCAAGCTAGCCATCCATACTCCTTTTTACTACCCCGTGTGGTCAAAACCACTTTGTGGTCAAAACACCGTGACCAAGTCAAAATATATCAAGTGATGGGGCCAACCCATCGTGTGGTCAAAACCACTGATGACCATAGGTCACAAATATCAACATGTGGTCAAAACCACTGGTGGTACCAAACCACTGGGACTTAGTCACAAATCATATCAACGGTGTGGTCAAAACCACTGGTGGTCAAAACCACTGGTGACCGAAGTCACAAGTAAATCTGATGGGGCCCACTCATCGTGTGGTCAAAACCACAGGTGACAGTTCATAGAGATCATCTTCCTCCTCTCATCAATCCCACCATCATCATGCTCACATAACAAGTATCATGATCCCATATATCATGCATTTTTGAATAGCATAGCATTTAACAGCATATGATGGCATACACAACATACATCATAGATCAAGTAATAGGGGACTTACCCGAAATCCAAGCTTATGCCCACAAGGCAAAATTTACTACACGAGAGGTTATTTAGCAATATAATAGGCAGTCTATGCTAATAAAGTGTGTAAGAGTTTACACACCTATTTAATCGAAGATCTAAAGAGAAATCCCGAATCTATGCGATATCACAAAAGTCCTGAAACGTGTCCCCGTATTGCTCCTACATTCGGCCACTATAGGTTAGTATTAAAAAGTCTTATTCGGCTACCACAAAATCCCGAAGGATATGTCGTACTTGAAAACGCTTACCAACGCGATTTGAAATCCCGAAAGCCTCTGTTTTCCTTAGCCGATTAGCCCCTAAAATTATAACACACATGCGGTTACCACTTGAATACCTTACATGGCCCATTGCCGAATATAACAACCACTTACCTTGCCTATCAAATCCTGAAATTTCCCCTTGTGCCTTGAGTAGTTGAGATCCTTGAAGAAGCGAAACCCGAAAGACACCTTCAAAGCCCCTTAGCGTTGGTTCCATCGTTTCCTTGAAGAGACTAAAAGTGAAGAGATTCCGGCTATGGCTCCCGAGGGTTGATGAAGATATTCGGCTAACGCCAATTGGGAGATAAAATTTTGAGTACAATGGGGTGATAGGTTCGGCCAAGAAGAACAAAAAGGAGAGAAAGATTTGAGAAATTTTTGAGTAAGGTGGCTAGAGAGGATTTGGCCAAGAAACAATTGAAAAGAAAAGAAGAACAATTCCAAAGGATTTCAGCACCCTCTTGCTCTATTCAAAACCGATTGTGGAGGTCCCTAAGGAGTCCTATATTCGACCATGCACAAAAATGGAGGGAAAGAAAAACAGATTCATGAAATTTGGCCATGCTCCCCTTTCAAAATTCAAGGCCGACCATGCTCCCCCCTCTCTCTTGATAAAATTAATATCATAATTCATCACCCATAAAACATAAAAATTTTTAACAATTTTGTCCCATCTTTCTACTCCCATCTTTCAATAAAATAATAAAGCAAAATAAAATAAAACTACCCCATACTCCAGCAGAATTTTAAAATAAAATAAAAACAATTTGCCTTTATCAATGTTTGAGCCCATGCGCAGGCCACTTCTCACGCCAGCAAAAAAAAAAGAAAAATTAAAACCCCCAGATGCTGCCCCTAGGTCTCGAACCCGAGGCCTGAAGAAAACACCCTCGCCTCCTGCCACTCTGCCACTGCTCATTTCGTGACATAACTCGTCACAATTTTCTTTTAAGCTCTCCCTCCGCTAGCTCCCTTGTCTCAATGCCAAAGCAAAATAAAAACGTCCTTGCACTTCCATCAGGACTCAAACGCGAGTCCGTTCGCCCCCAGGCCCTTAAGTGGCGCTCCCAAGCCACTTTGCCAGGGCGTTCTCTTTGGTCTTAGCTCGCCACAATTATTTTTAAAGCCTCCTTCACCTAGCTCCTTTAACGCCAAAAATAAAAACTCCCCAACGCGATTCCTGCAGCTCGAACCCCTTTCCTCCTGAAGCATCCTTGCACCTTAGCGCCTCAAGCCACTCTGCCACTCAATTTCTTATGTCAAACCCTTCCAAAAATTTCTCTTAACCCTTATCTCACCTAGTTTTCTCTCCTTAGGCACTAAAAGAAATTTTTAGCCCTAAGTCAAAACTAGCTCGGGTTTATGACTAGACCCTAAAACAAGTCAAGTGAGCATAATACTCCATCTCTTCGAGCATATACATGAAAAAATAATTTAATAAAAATTTTACCCCTATTTCAGGATATTACAATTCTACCCCCCTTAAGAATAATTTCGTCTTCGAAATTACCTGGATCAGAAAAGTTGGGGGTATTGCTGCCGCATCATATCCTCGGGTTCCCATGTGGCCTCTTCCGTACCATGGTTTCGCCATAACACTTTTACCAACGGTACCGACTTCCTCCTCAGAACTTTGACATCTCGATCTAAAATCTGCACCGGCTCCTCCTCAAAAGACAAGTCCGCGTTCACCTCAATATCCGCAATCGGTACGATGTGTGATGGATCTGATCGATAGCGCCTAAGCATTGACACATGGAAGACGTCATGAATCTGACTTAATTCTGCCGGTAGCTCAAGCTGGTAAGCTACTGGTCCCACACGTTTCAACACTGTGTACAGCCCGATGAACCTAGGGCTTAGCTTGCCCTTCCGGCCATACCTCAGCACCTTCTTCCAAGGTGATACCTTCAAGAAGACCTTATCACCTACTGCATACTCCACATCCTGGCGCTTAAGATCAGCGTAAGATTTCTGCCTGTCCGATGCCTCCTTAAGACGAGTCCGAATTACCCTAACCTTATCTTCCGTCTCTGCCACCAACTCTGGACCCAACATCTGACGCTCACCCAGTTCTGTCCAACAAGTAGGAGTACGGCATTTCCGACCATACAGCGCCTCGTACGGTGCCATCTGAATACTCACTTGATAACTATTATTATAAGCGAATTCTGCCAAAGGTAGGTACTCCTCCCAACTACTACGGAAGTCCAAGACACATCCCCTTAACATATCTTCCAACACCTGGATTACTCTCTCAGATTGTCCATCGATCGCGGATGAAAGGTCGTCTTTGAAATTTAACTGCACTCAACGCTTTGATGTAAGGCCTTCCGAATCTCGACGTGAACCGGGGATCTCTATCTCGAGATAATGGACACGGTACACCATGCAACCACACTATCTCAAATTTATATACGACTTTGGCTAACCTTTGAAGCGAGTAGTCAACCTCTTCGGTATGAAATGGGCCGATTTAGTTACCCGATCTACAATCACCCATATTGAGTCTTTCTTCTTCGGGCGTAAGGGGAAGCCCACTTACGAAATCCATCGTAATCCTCCCCTTCCACTTGTGGGATCTTTACTTGTTTATGAACGGCCACGATGGCAACCGATGCTCACTTTAACTTGCCGGGGCATGTCAGACACTTGCCCACAAACTCGGTTACTTCCCGCTTAAGACCCGGCCACCAAAACTACTCCCTTAAATCCCGATACATCTTGCTGCCTCCAGGATGCATAGCGTACGGGCTGCTATGTGCTTCTTTAAGGATCCACTGCCTCAAATCATCATCCTTAGGCATACATACTCTCCCCTGAAAATACAACACTCCATCGCTGCCCAAGCTGAAACCTTCGGTCTCACCACTCTGTACTTGCAACCTCCGAGTACTCAAAACTTCGTCGGTCAACTGTCTCTCCTTAACCTCATCGGTCCAAGACGGTTTTACCCGCAATTCTGCCAGGAGACTACCATCCTCATAGAGACTTAGGTGAGCAAACATTGCTCGCAATTCTGCCACCACTTTAAGACTCAAAGCATCAGTGACTACGTTAGCCTTGCCCGGATAGTACTCGATAGAGCAATCGTAGTCCTTCAGCAACTCAATCCACCTCCGCTGCCTCAAATTTCAATCTTTTTGGGTCAAGAGGTACTTCAGACTCTTATGGCCCGAGTACACCACCGACTTCTCCCCATACAGATAGTGCCTCCAAATTTTCAAGGCAAAAACCACAGCAGCTAATTCCAAATCATGTGTCGGATAAATTCCTTCGTGAGGCCTCAACTGCCGTGACGCATAAGCGACCACCTTCCCTTCTTGCATCAACACACACCCTAAACTAGTATGCGATGCATCACAATACACAGTGAATTCCTTTCCTGACTCAGGCTGAATCAAGACTGGTGCCTCTGTCAAAATCTTCTTCAGCTTGTCAAAACTCTCTTACTGCCTCTCAGACCATACAAACGGAACTCCTTTTCGCAGCAACTTAGTCAACAGGGCTGCGATTAAGGAGAAATTTTCCACGAATCTCCTGTAATATCCTGCCAACCCCAGAAAACTTCAAATTTCTGTAACCGACTTTGGTAGTTTCCACTCCAATACTGCCTCAATCTTACTAGGATCCACCCTGATTCCCTCAGCTGAAACAACATGCCCTAGGAAGGTTACCTCCTTAAGCCAGAACTCACACTTGCTGAATTTGGCGTACAACTGTTTCTCCCTTAGCACTTGCAAAACCACATGAAGGTGTGCGTCATGCTCCTCTTCAGACTTTGAGTATACCAAAATGTCGTCTCTAAACACTACGACGAACCGATCCAGATAGGGTTGGAAAACCCGGTTCATTAAGTCCATAAACGCGGCTGGTGCATTTATCAAACCAAAAGGCATTACCAAAAACTCGCAGTGCCCATACCGAGTACGGAATGATGTCTTATGGATATCCGCTTCCTTCACCTTGAGCTGATGATACCCCGACCTAAGATCGATCTTAGAGAAAACCGATGCACCCTTGAGTTGATCAAACAAATCATCAATCCTGGGCAAAGGATACCTGTTCTTTATTGTCAGTTTATTCAGCTGCCGATAGTCTATGCACATCCTCATTGTTCCATCCTTCTTCTTGACAAAAAGCACTGGAGCTCCCCAAGGCGATACACTCGGTCGGATGAACCCTCTATCCAACAACTCCTGGATCTGAGCCTTCAACTCCACTAATTCTTTCGGTGTCATCCGATACGGAGCTATAGATGCTGGTGCGGTTCTGGGTAACAAATCTATACCAAACTCAACCTCACGATCAAGAGGTAGACCCGGGAGTTCTTCTGGAAACACATCAGCATATTCCTTTACAGTCCGGACATCCCTAATAGCTACGTCCTTAGCTTCTAAAGCATGAACATGCACTACATATGCCTCACAACCCTTCCTAACCATCTTTTCCGCCTTCAATGCAGAAACCAAATTGGATAGGTAATCTCTCCTCTTACCTATCATCACTACCTCATCTCCTCTCACTGTCTTTAACACCATGCGCTTAGCTGCACAATCCAGGCTAGCTTGATATTTTACTAGCCAATCCATTCCGAGAATCAGATCGAACTCCCTAAATGGTAGTTCCATCAAGTCTGCCAAGAACACGACCTCTTGTTCCAGCTCCTATCCTGATTCTGTCTAAAAAACTATCTTACCCCTTCAGCAACTTTAGCCTTCTCTACTAGCACAAAACTCCTGCTCTCTGCAGTGAGCTATCATCATCCTCGGCTCATCCCGCACCCATCCTCGACTCGACACGCTCATACTCGAGACAATATCTACTCAATCAGAGAAATTCAGCCTCATACTCTGCCACCGTCTTATTACCCTGAACCAGGCTCAAGAAAGCTTTCCGTTGCGCATCCACGTAGCTAGCTCCTATGTATTTCCTTTGGTAGGCTGCCTTAAAGAATTCCCATGTGAGATCCTCCGCTATCGCTCCATCCCTTACGGTGAGCCACCACCGGTATGACTCATCCCGGCAGTAGAGAGATTATACCCTCTTGCTTTTTCCTCACCAAAAATCCGTGTCATCCATGATCCTCTCAGTTGATTCCAGCCAATACTCCGCCGTACTGGGCGCCACACCTGATACACCTCAAAATATCTCCGCCCCATTAGCTCGGAGTCGCTCAGGTACAGATTTTCGAGCTCCTGTACCTCTACCTGCACCAGCCATCATTTCTAGAACTCGCAGCACAGCCTGCGATACTGACTCGCCTCCCTTCTGATCCTGTTGTCCAACACCAAAAGTTGGGGGTGGTGGTGGAGGTGGTATCTCATTATCAGACCCCTGACCCGACCTAACGGGTTCTGACATAGCCATCCTGCCTCTACCACGCCCCCCGACGGCCAAGGCCCCCCTAGAACTCATCTCTTATCGCACGATCTGCTTAAAAAGTTTTATGAGTTAGTCATTGTTCCACTGTTTATTAGTGAAGAAATTTTTATGCATGGAGTTTAGGAGTTGTTCTTTCGATCAAACAAGTTTCAAGTCTTCTATTCTAATTCAAAGATACACATTCACTTATTCCATCACCTTTTTGTCCTATTCCTACCCCGGGAGTATTTTCGTCATTTGCCCTACAGGAGTATTTTGGTAATAAACCAGGGTAAATTTGTAATTCTTAATAAATCAAGGGTATTTTAAAAATATGTAAAGCTTGGGGTTCTTTTTGAGAATTTGTTTTCCAAACTGGTAGTGTTGCAACAATTTTGAAAATCAGGGTCATTTTGGCAATTTTGTAAGTTAGGGGCAATTTCATAATTTTCCAAAATCATGGCATTTTTGATATTTGCAAATTAAGGTTTTGGATAGTTTGTAAAATAAGAAAATTTTGTTGAATTTGGGGGTAGCTTAGTAATTTTTGAAACTAGGGGCATTTTTGTAATTTTCCGTAAATCAAAATTTTTTCGAAAATTTTGAAAATATAGTCTTCACAAGTTAAAGGGTAATTTTTAAGAGTTTTAAAACTAGAGTTTTTATAAAAACACGGCTAGTTCCCATTCGGGTTTTAGTTATTGGGTTTGGCCTATGAACAAGTCCTCACGGTTAGGGTGAACCGAAGCTACGCACCAGGTAGGATTCCTGCGAAGAGGAGGTGAGTCATTAGGACTGCTTAAGTACCAGGCTCTTTCGGATCCAATCCTAGACATGCGCACAAGGGTTACCACACCCTAACTCGGTGACTTAGTCATAGGTTTGTTTAATTAGGCAATTAAAGTCTTATGCAATTGTTGGGGTAAACTAGTCCTAGGTTTCACATACCTTTCATACTATCTACGTTCCATTTCTACCCCTTTACATATAATAATTCACACAACGGTTAGAAATACTTACCCGAGCAGATTGGTGCCGGAGACTCGATGCCATGATGTTCAAAACAAAACCATTTTCATAATATTTCACAGAGGCCTATCAAGAAAACATTTTTGGGCCTTGGGCCCCCACAGCCGAGTTTTGAACTGGGCTCTGATACCAAATTTGTAACACCCCAAACCCGGCCCATGAGCCTTGACCGAATCTGGTGTGTCACAGAGTAAAAATGTTTTGAAATATTTTGATTTACAGGTAAAAATCTGAAAATTTGCTGAGTTTGTAAAACGGCGTTTATTAAAACTTAGGTGGGATTGATTTATAACATGGTTGAGTTGAAACCTTTGAAAACATTTGATCATCTAATTTTTAGAAACATCAGAGTTGTTGTTAACTTTGTGAATTGTGCTACCCGACGGTAACATCTTTGAAAACGCGTACGAGTACTTATTTTGAAAGTGTTACTCTTAACCGTTTGATTTAACAGTTTATAAGTTCATTAGTAATAAAATAAAAACAACTACTTAAACATTCAAAATAACGACTAGCGGCCATATTACAAACCAAACCAAAATTTAGTAAATAATAAACTTTAACGGTACGAAATAAAATTTCCAATCCAAGGAACAAGCATGGCCGCCTCGAGTCCTCTCCGGCTCCATCTCCGCGATCTACTCACCTGCAAAATGATATGGAAAGGGGTGAGTCACCAAGACTCACTGTATAAATCCCCAACCCGAGAATACAACTCATACACAAGATATTAGTAAGAATGCAAATATGCAACCTAAGCTAGCCATCCATACTCCTTTTTACTACCCCGTGTGGTCAAAACCACTGGTGGTCAAAACCATTGGTGACCGAAGTCACAAATATATCAAGTGATGGGGCCAACCCATCGTGTGGTCAAAACCACTGATGACCATAGGTCACAAATATCAACATGTGGTCAAAACCACTGGTGGTACCAAACCACTGGGACTTAGTCACAAATCATATCAACGGTGTGGTCAAAACCACTGGTGGTCAAAACCACTGGTGACCGAAGTCACAAATAAATCTGATGGGGCCCACCCATCGTGTGGTCAAAACCACTGGTGACAGTCCATAGAGATCATCTTCCTCCTCTCATCAATCCCACCATCATCATGCTCACATAACAAGTATCATGATCCCATATATCATGCATTTTTGTATAGCATAGCATTTAACAGCATATGATGGCATACACAACATACATCATAGATCAAGTAATAGGGGACTTACCCGAAATCCAAGCTTATGCCCACAAGAAAAAATTTACTACACGAGAGGTTATTTAGCAATATAATAGGTAGTCTATGCTAACAAAGTGTTTAAGAGTTTACACACTTATTTAATCGAAGATCTAAAGAGAAATCCCGAATCTATGCGATTTCACAAAAGTCCCGAAACGTGTCCCCGTATTGCTCCTACATTCGGCCACTATAGGTTAGTATTAAAAAGTCTTATTCGGCTACCACAAAATCCCGAAGGATATGTCGTACTTGAAAACGCTTGCCAACGCGATTTGAAATCCCGAAAGCCTCTGTTTTCCTTAGCCGATTAGCCCCTAAAATCATAACACACATGCGGTTACCACTTGAATACGTTACATGGCCCATTGCCGAATATAACAACCACTTACCTTGCCTATCAAATCCTGAAATTTCCCCTTGTGCCTTGAGTAGTTGAGATCCTTGAAGAAGCGAAACCCGAAAGACACCTTCAAAGCCCCTTAGCGTCAGTTCTATCGTTTCCTTGAAGAGACTAAAAGTGACTGGCTATGGCTCCCGAGGGTTGATGAAGATATTCGACTAACACCAATTGGGAGATAAAATTTTGAGTACAATGGGGGTGATAGGTTCGGCCAAGACGAACAAAAAGGAGAGAAAGATTTGAGAAATTTTTGAGTAAGGTGGCTAGAGAGGATTTGGCCAAGAAACAATTGAAAAGAAAAGAAGAACAATTCCAA
The DNA here is from genome assembly GCA_025503065.1 of Gossypium bickii. Lineage (NCBI taxonomy): Eukaryota > Viridiplantae > Streptophyta > Magnoliopsida > Malvales > Malvaceae > Gossypium > Gossypium bickii. The sequence continues at coordinate 22,366,842 of CP106714.1, read as the reverse complement.
AGGATTTCGGCACCCTCTTGCTCTATTCAAAACCGATTGTGGAGGCCCCTAAGGAGTCCTACATTCGGCCATGCACAAAAATGGAGGGAAAGAAAAACAGATTCATGAAATTCGGCCATGCTCCCCTTTCAAAATTCAAGGCCGACCATGCTCCCCCCTCTCTCTTGATAAAATTAATATCATAATTCATCACCCATAAAACATAAAAATTTTTAACAATTTTGTCCCGTCTTTCTACTCCCATCTTCCAATAAAATAATAAAGCAAAATAAAATAAAACTACCCCATACTCCAGCAGAATTTTAAAATAAAATAAAAACAATTTGCCTTTATCAATGTTTGAGCCCATGCGCAGGCCACTTCTCACGCCAGCAAAAAAAAAAAAGAAAAATTAAAACCCCCAGATGCTGCCCCTAGGTCTCGAACCCGAGACCTGAAGAAAACACCCTCGCCTCCTGCCACTCTGCCACTGCTCATTTCGTGACATAACTCGTCACAATTTTCTTTTAAGCTCTCCCTCCGCTAGCTCCCTTGTCTCAACGCCAAAGCAAAATAAAAACGTCCTTGCGCTTCCATCAGGACTCGAACGCGAGTCCATTCGCCCCCAGGCCCTTAAGTGGCGCTCCCAAGCCACTTTGCCAGGGCGTTCTCTTTGGTCTAAGCTCGCCACAATTATTTTTAAAGCCTCCTTCACCTAGCTCCTTTAATGCCAAAAATAAAAACTCCCCAACGCGATTCCTGCAGCTCGAACCCCTTTCCTCTTGAAGCATCCTTGCACCTTAGCGCCTCAAGCCACTCTGCCACTCAATTTCTTATGTCAAACCCTTCCAAAAATTTCTCTTAACCCTTATCTCACCTAGTTTTCTCTCCTTAGGCACTAAAAGAAATTTTTAGCCCTAAGTCAAAACTAGCTCGGGTTTATGACTAGACCCTAAAACAAGTCAAGTGAGCATAATACTCCATCTCTTCGAGCATATACATGAAAAATAATTTAATAAAAATTTTACCCCTATTTCAGGATATTACATAAGCAACTTAGGGTCACCGAAATTGGTGTGCAGACTTAGACAAACAATTTTTCTTATTCAGTTTTCTTGGTATTTTCTTTTCATGTTTGTTTAGTTGGAACTTTTCTTTTCTGATGTGATGACAATTGCGAGCAGAGATTGCTCTAGATTCACGCTTCAATATATATTCATTATCTTTTCTATTCTATTCTTTTATTTATATTTCGTTGATTTCTCCAATTAATCATTGTATAAATATTAGAATAGATTGTTGTGCTTTACTCATATCTCACATAATTCGATTAATAAACTAATTTATTTATTAAGTAATTATTTATCTGAAATTGGTTGTTTATTCAAGAGTACTTAGTATATTAGGAAGTGACGCCCCTGATAGAATATCTAGATAGGTGAGACCGGAAGGTTAACCTATTGTGTATAACTTTTGCCAAGTGAAGAGATCGGGAGGGTATCTGTATGCCTAGGAAGAGACTGGAAAGGTAACTTAGGTGGTAATCCTTAGTGTAGATGAAACCAGAAGGGTATTCTTACTAAGGGTGATAAATAACTCAATCTAGGATAATTAATTATTTAATTAGATAATTAGGGATTTAATCAATGATAGGCTAGAGGCTCGCATTGTCGACACTAGGAATAGGAAATTCCATTAGGTTAATTAATTTAATTAGTTTAATTAATATTTTAATTTGGATTAACACTACTAATTCGTGACTCGATTAGATTAATAATTATTTTTTGTAATTAATTTAATAATAATTTCTCCAATCTACGATCCCTTGGGTACGATCCTCGAAATACTTACCTATGTTCCTTTGTAACACAATACTATATTACATTTTGACCTATACGCTTGTGGACACCGCTGATTTAGTCACATATATTTTGGTGTGATATTTATATTATAAACGATAACACATTTAGACGGTCAAGTTATTAACGCCATTGACGGGGGTTGCGACGGTAAAATTTTTATTAGATTGATTATCGTAAAAATAATAATAATCGAAAGACGAGCGAACTAGATAGTGTTCTAATTTTTTTTTGTATATAATTAAATATTTCTAGTTTGAATTTTTGTAGTTAATTAAATATTTTTACTTACCTTGTTAATTATCAAATTTAATCATGAACATTGATTTTTATAGGTTAGTATACGAACAATCCAAATCGAGTTGGTTGTATGGAGCTTCAACAAGCTAATGGAGTTATGCTTACAAAGATAAGTAGCCCGAGTATTCAAACGAACTTCCACCTAAGTCAAGCAAGTATACATACGAGAGAAATGGTGTAACACCCCTTACCCGTATTCGACGCCGGAATAGGGTACAAGGCATTACCGGAACACATACACTTGTAAACGTATTAAACCGAGTCATAAAATTTCATCCAAATTAAAAATTTTCAAAGTTTTATCTTTGTGTCCCTAAATAGGTCTTATGAGGCCCAATACATACCTTGGAAGTGGTCCAGGACTAAACTAAGAACTTTGGAAAATTTCACAACACTTAGAAAATTTTTCTGCAAAACAAGGTCACACTTAATATGTATCCTCAACAACTCTTATACATGCATATTATATCTAATTATCATACCATACCATATAGCGCAACTTAGCCATTCGACATCAAGACTAGTAGCACATTCAACCATTAGGTATTTAGGCCATAACCCGCAATTCATCATGTATCATGCAAACACACCTCACATCACAAGACCTTGGCATGTAAATAATATATATAGGCTTACAATCAATTAGCCAATATAAGCCAATTAGCATGGCTACACACTACAATAACCTTTAACCATTACAAGCCAATACATTTGGCCAAAACATAATAACACATACACAAAATGACTAAGTCCCTATACATGCCATAGACATAAATTACTTGAAGGCATTGATACCAGTCAAAAGCTTGATAGTGTGATAGAATCTATGACTATCTCCAACTCGAGCTAGCCTTTGTGACACTATAGGAAAAAGGAAAGGAAGGGGGTAAGCTATATAGCTTAGTAAGTTAGCATGTAAATAATAAGCAATTAATTAATATGTTTTTACCAATCCTCACAATATGTTCTCAAGGTAATACAATCATAATTGCACAAAATTTCACTATTTACTTATGTTCATCTTAAGTTGTCTACTCGAGTCACAGTCACTAAATTATTTATATCTTGAGCTACGAAACTCCAAATTAAGATCCAAAAATTTTCCCTCAAACTATACTCACAAATATTAGTATCATAAAATTTTCAGAATTTTTGGTTAAGCCAATAAGTACAGTTTATTCTTTAAACTCTCCCCTATTTCGCTGTCTAATAGTTCCGACCCCTCTACACTAAAAATTAATTATCTCATCGTACAGAATTTGGATAATATTCCCATTTGTTTCTCTTAAAATTAGACTCATTAAGAAACTTAATAATATAAATTATAAACCATAATTATTTTTATAAAATTTTTAATGATTTTCCAAAGTCAAAATAGAGGATTCCGACATCATTCTGACCTTGTCTCACAAAAATTCGAATATCACAGAACATGAAATTCTTTTTTTCACACTGTTTCTTTTATGTGAAAATAGAATCATTAAGATTTAATTTTATATCTTATTCAACCTCTAATTTGATTTCCACAATTTTTGGTGATTTTTCAAAGTCACACAAGTGATGTTGTCCAAAATTGTTTTGTTGTTAAATTTACTCTTTCATAATTTCACTTACTCCATTTCATCTTACTGAAGGTTCGATTAAATATCGAGCACATTGTTCATAAATTTTCACATTTATACCTGCACTTATTCATCACATAATCATATTCAATTACACTTATTCATTACATGATCACATGTATTTTCACTTAGTCAATTTCTCATTGAACTCATCGGAATAATAACAGATACATGGTGGCCTGCACATAGTACCACCCTTGTAGCCGAAGCTATCTGGTGCACATAGTAGCCTGCACTTAGCACTACACATGTGACCAAAACCATCACTTACACATAGTGGCCTACACTTAGTACCACACATGTGGTCAAAGCTATCGGGTATGCATAGTAGCCTACACTTAGTACTACACATGCGACCTATTCGTCTGGTACACATAGTAGCCTGCACTTAGTACTACACACGTGACCTAAAACCATCTCGTAGCTCTCTTGTACACATAGTGGCCTACACTTAGTACCACACATGTGACCTAGCTACCTCATCCGTATCTTTTCTATTACGAAGGTTCAACCGGAAATTCTCGCTCTTCAACATTTTACTAATTCATCCATCACAATTCATAATTTACATCAAATAATTATTCCATATTCAACCATATCTCATATAATATAACAAAATATTAAAAATAAATAAAAATGATGTATTATTTACATACAAACTTACCTCGGTAGCACAACCGGTGAAAAGGACTTATTCGTCATATTTTTTGTTTTTTCCCCGTTCTAAGTCCGAATCTCGTTTTCCTTGATCTATAACAACACATTTAACTCATTTATTCATCCTACAACTCAAATTAGCCAAAATTTTACATTTTTGTCCCTAAACTTTGTCAAATTTACACTTTTTCCCCTAGGCTCGTAAAATGATTTTCATTCAATTTTTTTGTACTTTAAGCCTAGCCGAACCATTTTCATAACTATAACAGCCCACAATTTCCATTAAAACACACTTTTATGACATATTTTATAACTTTTACAAATTAGTCCTTTTAAGCATTTTTACCGAAAATCACTTAGTAAAAGTCGTTTCTCTAACCATAAACATGCATTTTCTACCATTAAACATAAAATTACACATATATTCATCATGGGTCAAAACCATAGACTTTAACCATATCTCAAATAAGTGGTTGGAATAGATAGATATTGTTACGAGGATTTCAAAAACGTAAAAATCATTAAAAACGGGCCTAGAACGGACTTACAATCGAGCTTGGAAGCTTGAAAAACCCTAGCCATGGTTTCCCTTTGTGAAATTAGGCCATGGGGTTGAAGATGGACAAAAATTAGCTTTTGATTTTGTTTTTAATTCATTTTAATTACTAAATGACCAAAATGTCCCTAACATAAAAATATTCTATTTCACCTATTTCATGTCCATTTGTAACACCCCTATCCCGAGTCCGTCACTGGTTTAGGGTTAGGAGCGTTACCAGACAGATCGAAAAACATTTGCAGAAATTCATCCATTCATACATCATTCTAAAGCATAGTGTCCCTTAAGCGGGTCCTCGAAACCTTAATCATGCTTAAATGTCGAGTCGGGACTAAACTGAAACACATATGAAATTCCATGAAAATTTGAAACTTTTCTAAAATACAGGGGAGACACGCCCATGGGAGGAGATCGTGTGCCCTCCACGACTTCTAGACACCCCCGTGTTCCTTATCTTGTCTATATACTGACTTGGTCTCCACGGCTACCAGACACGGCCGTGTGTCCAGACCGTGGTCCTATACTGACTTCCCCACCACGGCCACCAAACACGCCAGTGTCAAGGCCGTGTTATTTTTAGGCTGCATTCTGTCAATTTACCCACGGTCTAAGGCACGCCCTTGTGCCACAACCGTGTGGCATTATAGGCCATTTACAAGGCTAAAATGCCACCCATAAGGGTCAAACCTATAATCAACATATAACATCCCATTTCATTCTCCTATGACCATCAAAACATACCAAATAGCCAACTAAATCATGCATATTTGTCAACTAAGATAATCACACTACAATCCATTCAGTATTCATTCAATCTAACCTTTCAAACCAATTCCAATCATACCAATTTGCATGATCAAATCTCATTTATGCTCAAGCACCAATCATCTATATACTTATCATTTAAAAACCATTTCATATATCTACTAATCATACCAGAAAAACTTCTCAAATCACATTCATTTAAGCATAATACCAAAACTTAACTAGCCAAATCACATGGCTAAGTTCACTTTACAACTCATAACAAGAACTAGCCTATACATGCCATATCGAGCTATATACATATCCAAGGTGTACCCAAAATGATATTAGTAGTGTGATGACGATCCTTGACGGTCTCGAGCCTTCAGTAGCTTTGAGGACCTATAAAACAGATTAAACACACACAGAGTAAGCTTTCCAAAAGCTTAGTAAGTCAATACACAAACAAACTTGATATGTAAAGCATGTAAACATATAAACACATTGGCACATTTCTTCTACAAGGTAAAATTCTAACATTTATACTTTGATTCATATACTTGGCTAAATTGCCACATTTATCAATTCCAGAATCATAGACACATAGTTTTTCATATATGCTTTCATGTGACATATTTCCAATCCATCATAGTAAAACACATAGTCACTTACCTTATATACACATTTGGTGTATAATTAAGGTACCTGAATCAGACATTCATTTACTTAATCTATCAAAGCTCAGATTTGTCATTCGTATTTCACACTTGCCCGTTGAACCAATAGGAAATCTAATAGGATGCTCAGAAAACTTGAAATAGTTGTACAAAGCCAACGTCCTAGACAAGATCTTACATGCACTCAGATATCGATGCCTACGTCACAGACGAGGTCTTACATATAATCAGATAACGATGCCTACATCCTGCATTTGCGGTCTTACATATAATCGATAACGATGCCTACGCCCCGCATTTAGATCTTATATATAATCGATAATGATGCCTACGCCCCGCATTTGCGGTCTAATATATAAACAGATAATGATGCCTACGCCCCGCATTTGCGGTCTTATATATAAACAGATAATGATGCCTACGCCCCGCATTTGCGAGGTCCTATATATAAAAAGATAATGATGTCTACGTCCCAAACGAGGTCTTATATATAAATAGATAATGATGCCTACATCCCAGACGAGGTCTTATATATAAACAGATAATGATGCCTACGTCCCAGACGAGGTCTTATATATAAACAGATAATGATGCCTACGTCCTAGACGAGGTCTTATATATAAACTAGATAATGAAGCTTACGTCCCAAACGAGGTCTTATATATAAACAGATAATGATGCCTACGTCCCAGACGAGGTCTTATATATAAACAGATAATGATGCCTACGTCCCAGACGAGGTCTTATATATAAACAGATAATGATGCCTACGTCCCAGACGTGGTCTTACATGATAAAACACAATAGATACCTTTGTATTCTTAAGTTCATACAAAACTTCTCCGACTTAACACTATGTCTACCTTATCCCAGAATTTATATACATAGCATCACAATTGCAGTCGTTATCATTGATAGTCATGTAAATAAACTTAATTCAATACATTTACATTTATTAGCAATATGACTTACCTCGGATTTGGTTTATCGGATTTGGTTCATGATCTAAAAATATTCAGAATTAACCCTTTTATTCACTAGTTCATTCAATTCAATCCAAAGACATACATTTAGGGCTATTTAGCCCTCACATTTGCACATTTTATCAATCTAGTCCATTTTTCACCAAAACACCAAATTCACAAAATCCACCCATGCTCATGCTTAGCCGAATATCCCTAGGGGCTATACAAGTCCAAATATTTCATCAAATTCACAAATTAGTCCTCCAAAATAATATTTTCTCAATTTAGCCCTATTTAGCTAAATTTAACAGAACTTCAAGAATAAAACATGTTCATCAAGCTTAGATATTTCATTTAACACCATAAAACATCACAAAACTCAACATAGCATCAATGGCATTTTACACAAACATCGTCAATTCATCAAATTGAAACATGGGTTTTAAAGTTCTCGAAGCAACGATTACAAAAATGTAAAAATTATCGAAAATCGATCAAAAACGAACCTTGAATTTTGCTTAATAGTAGCCGAATATCAACAGAACATTTTCTCCTTTTCTTTCTTTGCTATAAACGGTGGTAGATGGATGAATGAAAAATTTCTAACCATGTTTCTTTTATTATATCATATAATAATTCTTTTACCAAAATATCCATCCATTTAATAATTAAAACAAACATATAATAAGGGCATGATTGTCTTTCTTTCATCCAGTAACTATAAGTTGGCATAATAACAACATAAGGACTCCACCTTAACAAAGCCACAACACATTGGTACTTTAACAAATAACAAGCAACTTCCACGTTTAATGCATTTTAATCCTTTTGTCAAATTAAACACACAGACGTACAATTTAACTTATGAAAATTTACCACATGCTTAGTCACATATCAACGACACAGAATATATTATTAAAAATATTATTCGGACTCGAATTCGTGGTCCCGAAACCACTGTTCCGACTAGGGTATAAACTGGACTGTTACAATTCTCTCCCCTTAGGGATTTTCGTCCCCGAAAATCTTACCGTTAAACAGAGTCAAATATTGTTGTCTTACTGAATCTTCAGGCTTCTATGTAGCCTCATCAATTCCGTGCCGATTCCACAATATTTTCACTAACGGAATTCTCTTATTTCTCAACTCTTTCACTTCACGAGCTACCATACGGATCGGTTCCTCTTCATATGTCATATCAGATCAGATTTTAATTTCAGATGGGGCAATCACATGTGACGGATCGGATCGGTATTTATGGAGCATTGAAACATGAAATACCTTATATATCTTTTCTAGCTCAGAAGGCAACTTTAATCTATATGCAACAGGTCCGACACATTCAATGATCTCGTACAGTCCGATGAACCTCGGACTTAATTTGCCTTTACATCCGAATCGAAACACTTTCTTCCACGGTGATACTTTCAGAAATACTTTGTCGCCGATCTCAAATTCTATATCTTTTCGTTTCAAGTCTGCATAAGACTTCTGACGATCAGATGCTGTTTTCAAACAATCCCGGATTAGTTTCACTTTTTGTTATGAGTCTTTTATCAAATAAACCTCATGTAGCTTATTTTCACTGAGCTCAGTCCAATATAGAGGTGTTTGACATTTATGTCCGTACAAAGCTTCATAAGGTGCCATTTTGATACTTGACTGAAAACTGTTATTATACGCAAATTTGATCAATGGCAGATACTGTTCCCACGAACCATGAAACTCTAGTACACAGCATCTTAAGATGTCTTCAAGAATCTGAATAATTCGTTCAGATTGACCATCTGTTTGCGGATGAAAAGCTGTACTGAAATGAAATTTCATGCCCAAAGCTTCTTGCAATTTCTTCCAGAATCTCAACATAAACCTCGAATCTCTATCGGATACAATAGACAGTGGCACCCCGTGCAATCTCACAATCTCAGAGATATAAAGCTCGGCTAATTTGTCAAGTGAATAATCAGATCTTACCGAAATAAAATGGGTAAATTTCATCAATCGATCAACAATAACCCAATTCATATCTTTCTTTCTCGAAGTCTGAAGCAAACCAAAAACAAAATTTATTGTCACTCTATCCCATTTCCATTCAGGAATCAGAATCGGTTATAGCAAACTAGACAGAATTTGATGTTCAACTTTCACTTGTAAACATTTTAACACAAAGTTAGATATGTCTCGTTTCATTTTAGACCACCAACAATGTTACCTCAGACTATACTATAGTAGCTCATTTTTAACTGATCAAATAAATCGTCTATACGGGGCAACGGATATTTATTCTTTATTGTCACCTTATTCAACTGATGATAATCGATACACATCCTCATCGTGCCATCTTTCTTTTTCACAAACAAAATCAGAGCACCCCAGGGCGAGAAGCTCGGTCTAGCAAACCCTCTCTCAGTCAATTCTTGCAATTGTGACTTTAACTCCTTTAACTCTGATGGTGCCATTCTATACGGAGCTATCGAAATAGGTGTAGTGCCAGACAACAAATCAATACCAAACTCAACTTCTCGAATTGGAGGTAAACCCGGTAACTCTTCAGGAAACACATCAGAAACTCACAAACAACAGGCACTGACTCAATCTTCCTTTAAGACATTTTCGAATCAATCACATAAGCGAAATATGCCTCATATCCCTTATTCAAATAACCCTGAGCTTTCAAAACAAATATCATAGCAGGCAATCTATTCAAATCATTAGACTCAACTCGTACAATCTCATCATTCGGACATCTCAAATCTATAGTCTTTCTTTTGCAGTTCACAACAAAGATCGATCATCGAGGGAAACAAATATTTCAAACATTAATGATGCTTCTTTCATACTTTATCAACAATGACACTTTTATCTAAGTGGTTCGATACTTTTGTAGCAAACTCAGTAAACTGTACAGGCAAAGTCTTACTGAATACTAAATTCATGCATATATATACGAATGAGTAGAACCAGGGTTTATCAATACAATCACAAAAGTATCATAAAGAGTAAACGTATCCATAATAATATCTAAAGATGAAGCTTCTTCACAAGCTCGAATAGCATGCTGTAACATCCAGAATTTGGGCCTAGAAGGATTGGGCCAGCTGGACCTTGGGCTTTAGAAAAAAAAAAATATTAGAGTATTATTTTTTTTTATTTGTGTTGGCTCGAGTATGAATTTTTGTGTGTTAGCATAGTCTTGTGAAAGCTTGATTTTATTTAGGAAGTTAGAATAAATTTTAGTATGGTTTATTTAATGAAGCAGGATTAAGTGAGCTTGGCACTTAAGTTAATTAAGTGTTCATTTAAAGCATAAGAGGAGTAAGTGGCAAGTTGGTTAAGGAGCTTGAAAGGTGGCTTGAGGTTAGAGGTTCGAGTAGCATGTTTAGCATTTTGAAGGTTTATTTTTGAATCCTTGCATTTATGGACGGTCAACCTATGTTTATGATAGGTTGGACCTTAAGTTTTGGTAAGTTGAATTTTGGAAAAGGAAAGCATGAAATATGGGATAAGAATCTTGAAGTTATGGAATATGGAGGAGGTTATGGAAGGTTATCTTAAGGTTATGGTAAGATGGGGGGACATAAGGCTTGGCTTGTGGGAAATGTTTTGGAAACAATTCCTATGCTTTTAGTGGATGAATGTGGACGGCATGGGTGTCTAGGGGTGGCCGAATTTTTGTAAGTAGTTTGGGGGGGATATTTGGCCAACTTTGGCATTTAGGCACCAATTGGCATATTTTCTTTCCCTCTCCTAGCAAATTCCTCTTTGGCCGAATGCACCTAGGCATTTTTGTGCAAGATTGTTTTGGATTTTTAGCCTCATTTTTTTGGTTTGAAACAAATACCATTTCTTTTTCTCATCATTCTTTTGACACAAAACTACCTTTTTATTTTGTGCATTTTCTTTTGGGCAAACAAGGTGTGGCCGAATCTCATCTCTCCCATCTCTCTCTTTTCTTCCTTTGATTTGTGCTCAAACACAATTCTATTTTCTTTCATTAGGCCGAACCTCTTTCTTCCCCAAATCCTCTTTTCTTTTCTTTCTTCCATTATTGATTAAACCGAACCCCATCCCATCATTTTTACTCTCTTTACTATTTACATATTCCTTCATTTTTATGCACATATTTTCTCCTCTCATTACTATATAGCCGAAACTTCCCATCTCTTTTAGTCTTTGTTTTGGCCGAATATTCAAGGGTAGTTTCACTTTGATTTTTCGGTTTTGAAAGATAAGCTCTTTGGGACTTTGGAAGCGATAGATTTAAGACTTATATCTCTCTAGCAATCAAAGGTTGGTAAGTTAAAGGGTAAGGATTTTTGTTGATTTATCATTTTTTTGAAAAGACTAAGGTTTTAGGATTAAAGTATTGTGGTTTGGCCGAATGGCCTTTGTTAATAATTTTTAGTATTGGCCGATTGTAGGACAAAGTGATCTAGTGCGATAGAACAGATCTTCGGACGTTAGTTTGCTTTGGTGAAAGTGTGTAACTTATACTAAATATCTAATTGATTAATAGCTATATTAATATAAATGTGTTTATAATGAAATATAAACGATTATGGCTTTGGGTACCACTCAAAGGTACGATGAATTGAGGTACGTTTTTCCTTCGTACTATGTATGTTTTTAATATGAAACATATTCGATAATTGACTATGATTTTTGGGATTATGATTCAAAGGCATGATATTTATATCATAAATAATGTTATATGCATAATACGAAAAAGTGTTCGATTCCGATATGATTATGGGATATATGGCATGAAAATGATGTAATATGTTAATGCATGGGCATATGGGCAATATTGAAAGGGGAAGTATTCCGGTGGTTTTACCACATTATCCGGTGACTTCGGTCACGATATTATGAATCCGGTGACTCTGTCACGATATTATGAATCCGTGACTCTGTCACGATATTATGAATCCGGTGACTCTCTCACAATTATTTGGTGGCTATGCCACGATTATAAGGGCGATGTGCTAGTTGGATCGCAAAGAATCGCCTTCGATGGTGTGTAGTGGATGGAGGGTCGATTTAGTAATCCCCACGGTGTGATTGGTTGGTACGGGTGGTGTGTAGCGGATGGATATCTAAGTTGGGTTCGGGATTGCATTTCATTTATATGTACATGTGATTATGTGATTTGCTATTTTATGGGCTTATGGTTAAATGTGATTTTAATGGGCTTTATTGCTATGATCGATTGGGTTTTTAGTGTATTGTTACACATTGAGTCTGATTGACTCACCCTCGTGGGATATCTTTTCGGTGATGCATAAAGCTTGGACCGGGTTGGGAGTGGATACGAGGTGGCCCATGCAGAAGTTATTTTCTTATTATATATATATTTAATATTTTCAGAATTCGCGAATATTTGGTTATAGTAATAAAGGCCAATTAAAGTATTTATGGACTTTTATTATGTTTTAAATTAGATTGTCGGTTACATTACTATTTGAAAATATTTTATTTTAAACATCTTAATTTTATTTGGAACTTTAATTACACAATGTTTTAGTAAGGACAAATTAAATTTTTATGTTTTCACTTTAAGCCAAAATATTTATCTAACGTTTTCTGTAGTGGCATTCTAAATTCGGCCGTGGTGTTTGGGCCGGGTTTGGGGTGTTACACATGCACTCCGTTTGGCTCTCTAAATTCAGATTTTTCAACAGTATCCCTCGTAGACCTTTGACTACTACTGATATTTTTGATATTTCGAAAAGGTCTATCTCTCTCTGGGGCATTATCTGATCTCAGATTCTGGGTAGTCTCTTGTTCAATAGGCTTTGGGAAATCTCGAATAAAATGATCCAACGATCCACATCTGAAGCAAGCTTGATTATTCAATCTACAATTCCCCGAATATCATTTACTACAACATTTACACTTGAGTCGCTCGGATCTGACATTTTCAATTCGCCATCTTTGGGCAATCTCGAATGAAGTGATTTCATGACCCACATTTATAACAAACTCTATTGTTATACTCGCCCTAACATTTTCCTACATGTCATCTTCCACACTTTCTACACTCAGGTTTGTTACTTTTAGTACTTCCATCATTTATTTCAATTGGAGCTTGAGTTCTCAGACTAACATTTGGTCTTATACGATCTCTACCCTTATGTCCGATTGAAACATCTAATCTATTGCTTGTATCTCTATATTTCTTCGTCGAAGGTTGATAAAAATTACTCATCGATCTTTTTCTTTCATTATGAGCTTCAGAATAGACTTTCTCGGTATTATCATCATTAGTAGCCCTAAACTCTCCGACCTCATACTTACGAATTTCATCAACCGGGGGCTTGTTCATTAGATTCAGATTCACAATCGAAAGCATAGCAGATGTCTGAGGGAGGTTAATCGGGGGCGGAGGTTGCAAAACAGTCAGGTTATTTCTCACAAATTGAGTAAACCACTCACTCATCAGGTGGAAGAAAACTTGTTTAGCTTCTCCCTCTTGACCGCTTGTAACCGGTCTCGGATCTAAGGGCGCTATCCCTTGCGTAGAAGCAGGCACATTACTTTCTACGTCGTCAACTATGGCTCTTTCGGGATCCATACTATACGAGAAATCACATTTTTACACGTCAGGATTCATCACACTATCAAAATTCAGATATATGGCATGTATAGCTAGACTCTGACACGCTACGTTAGTCCGAGAATTGGCTAAACCATAGCTCTGATACCAACCAAATGTAACACCCCTATCCCGAGTCCGTCACCGGATTAGGGTTAGGAGCGTTACCAGAGAGATCGGAAAACATTTGTAAAAATTCATCCATTCATACATCATTCACAAGCATAGTGTCCCTGAAGCGGGTCCTCGAGACCTTAATCATGCTTAGAAGTCGAGTCAGGACTAAACTAAAACACATACGAAATTTTATGAAAATTTGAAACTTTTCTGAAATACAGGGGAGACACGCCCGTGGGAGGAGACCGTGTGCCCTCCACGGCTTCTAGACACCCCCGTGTGCCCTATCGTGTCTATATTCTGACTTAGTCCCCACGGCTACCAGACACGGCCGTGTCTCCTGACCGTGGTCCTATACTGACTTCCCCACCACAACCACCAAGCACGCCCGTGTTAAGGCCGTATTATTTTTAGGCTGCATTCTGCCAATTTACCCACGGTCTAAGGCACGCCTGTGTGCCACAACTGTGTGACATTATAGGCCATTTACAAGGCCAAAATGCCACCCATAAGGGTCAAACCTATAATCAACATATAACATCCTATTTCATTCTCCTATAACGATCAAAACATACCAAATAGCCAACTAAATCATGCATATTTGTCAACTAAGATAATCACACTACAATCCATTTAGTATTCATTCAATCTAACCTTTCAAACCAATTCCAATCATACCAATTTGCATGATCAAATTTCATTTATGCTCAAGCACGAATCATCTATATTTTTATCATTTCAAAACCATTTCATATATCTACTAATCATACCAAAAAAACTTCTCAAATCACATTCATTTAAGCATAATACCAAAACTTAACTAGCCAAATCACATGGCTAAGTTCACTTTACAACTCATAACAAGAACTAGCCTATACATGCCATATCTAACTATATACATGTCCAAGGTGTACCCAAAATGATATTAGTAGTGTGATGACGATCCTTGATGGTCCCGAGCCTTCAGTAGCTTTGACAACCTATAAAACAGATTAAACACACAGAGTATGCTTTCCAAAGCTTAGTAAGTCAATACATAAACAAACTTGATATGTAACATATGTAAACATATAACCACATTGGCACATTTCTTCTACAAGGTAAATTTCTCACATTTATACTTTGATTCATATTCTTGGCTAAATTGCCACATTTATCAATTCCAGAATCATAGACACATAGTTTTTCATATATGCTTTCATGTGACATATTTCCAATCCATCATAGTAAAACACATAGTCACTTACCTTATATACACATTTGGTGTATAATCAACGTACCTGAATCGGACATTCATTTACTTAATTTATCAAAGCTCGAATTTGTCATTCGTATTTCAGACTTGCCCGTTGAACCAATAGGAAATCTAATAGGATGCTCAGAAAACCCGGAATAGTTGTATAAAGCCAACGTCCTAGACAAGATCTTACATGCACTCAGATATCGATTTCTACGTCACAGACGAGGTCTTACATATAATCAGATAACGATGCCTACGTCCCAGACAAGGTCTTACATATAATCACATAACGATGCCTACGTCCCAGATGAGGTCTTATATATAATCAGATAATGATGCCTACGTCCTAGACGAGGTCTTATATATAAACAGATAATGATGCCTACGTCCCAGATGAGGTCTTATTACGAGGTCTTATATATAATCAGATAATGATGCGTACGTCTCAGACGAGGTCTTATATATAATCAGATAATGATGCCTACGTCCCAGACGAGGTCTTATATATAATCAGATAATGATGCCTACATCCCAGATGTGGTCTTATATATAAACAGATAATGATGCCTATGTTCCAGACGAGGTCTTATATATAAACAGATAATGATGCCTACGTCCCAGACGAGGTCTTATATATAAACAGATAATGATGCCTATGTCCCAGACGAGGTCTTATATATAAACAGATAATGATGCCTATGTCCCAGACGAGGTCCTATATATAAACAGCTAATGATGCCTACGTCTCAGACGAGGTCTTATATATAAACTAGATAATGATGCTTACGTCCCAGACGAGGTCTTATATATAAACAGATAATGATGCCTACGTCCAAGACGAAGTCTTATATATAAACAGATAATGATGCCTACGTTCCAGACGAGGTCTTATATATAAACAGATAATGATTCCTACGTCCCAGGCGTAGTCTTACATGATAAAACACAACAGATACCTTTGTATTCTTAAGTTCATACAAAACTTCTCCGACTTAACACTATGTCTACCTTATCCCAGAATTTATATACATAGCATCACAATTGCAGTCGTTATCATTGATAGTCATTGTAATACCCAATTTCTGCCCGGGCCCATTTAGTCAAAATAAAACCAAATTAAAAACCCAAAATATTATTAGAGTGTCCAAACGTCCAGTTACAAAAGCCAACTAAACAAGCCCAAACGCCATAAAACAACCTGCCCACTTAACCTAACCCATTAGCCCAAATTTATAGAGGCCCAATGTGGCCCAACCAGACTAAATCAATAGAAGCTCTAGGGTTTCTGGTTTCCAGCGCCGCCGACCCTTCGTCTGGCCCACACGCGCACGCCTCTCCGGCTTCCCAGCGCGTCGCGTCAGCTCCCCATGCGCCCCGCAGCCCTACGTGAGCACCACGCTCACCACTACCGACCATCACCAGTATTCCCACATCGGTCAACACGCGTCTCTGACCTCTCCATTACGCACGCTTCGCCCATCACCTGCAACAATGCACAAACACAAACAGAGAGCACAAACAACGCACAAACACAAACAGAGAGCACAAAAACAGAGAGAAGGGGAAGAGTTCTGCTATT
Source organism: Gossypium bickii (assembly GCA_025503065.1). Taxonomy (NCBI): domain Eukaryota; kingdom Viridiplantae; phylum Streptophyta; class Magnoliopsida; order Malvales; family Malvaceae; genus Gossypium; species Gossypium bickii. The sequence continues at coordinate 22,349,949 of CP106714.1, read as the reverse complement.
CCGCAGCAGAAAAATGAATAAAAAATTATTTTTGGGGGTTTAAATAATCATAACGGAACGACGCCGTTTCAAGGGTGAAGAGGGTCCGCGCGTTGACCCGTCGGGTTACCCGGAGCCGCGCCTTAATGATCTAAAAGGAATATTTCGTAATTGGTCCCTGCACTCGCTGACTCTCTTATAATTTAGTCCGATTGGAATGCCGCGTTTTGGCTAACTGGGCTATTCACTAATTTGGCCCCTGTAAATTGACGCGTATTACATCTTAGTCCTCAGTGTTGTTTTCAATAGTTTTATTTATTTATAAATTATCCTGTGATTTTTGTTTTGATTTTAATCAAGCCCTTTTCAATTCAATTCCAGTTTCCTTAAAAAACCTATTTTGATGTATATTCTTTGTTTTAAAGTTTTATATTATGTTTATTTTAAATACTATTACGTATTATTATCTTTGTGGATACGTTGTTTATGTTAAGCTATTTCATTTTGTGTATATGTTATTTATTTTACGTTATTACACCTATATATGTTTTCGCTCCCTACAAATCCATATGTATATTATTACACCTTACATGTATATTTGTTTTTAAACTCTACGTTATCTTAACTCATTTCAAATATTATCTACTCTATTTGTATGCGTTCTTTGCTTAAAACTGATTTTTTTATTTATTTTTCTTCATCAAAATTGTTTGGCATATCGTTATTGTTACGATCATGTAGTTCATGGTTCTTGGCCTATTAATATTATTATCTGAATAGTATAAGCTGTGTGGTTAATGTTCTTATATACATTATGAACTGTTTCGCGTCTTCATATCTTCGACATTATCATCGTCATTATTGTTTATATTATTGTTTTATTATCATCATTATTATTCATGCATGTTAGTCTTTTAGATTAATGATTCCAATGTTGTGTATTATGTGCATTATATCATTGTGGCACCAAGTTCATGTCATATATAGTTGTTAAATCTCGTTGGGCATAACCTAAAATCTTGATGAACCTCATCCAAATTTAGAAAGTTTTCAAATAAGGCAATATTCTATATTTGGAGATTCGAGAGATCGTACACTAAGTGTTGGGTTTCGGTTCTCTCGCTTCGCCAAGGATCGAATATCCTTTTGATAAGTTTTATGCATGAGTTTCGGGGATTAAAAGATGACCTTGGATTCGAGGATTAAAATCATCGTGTCTTATGTATTGGATGTGATGTTTTATTCCTTCGGAACGAGAAAATCTTGCTATTCAATTCGAGGAAATTCAAACACTTTTAAAAGGATCATATTTTTTTTAAAAAAAATCTTTTTATAATTTCAAAACTTTTGACATAAGGATATTAATTAATCAATTTGGTACCAATTTTGGGCGTGACGAGGGTGCTAACCCTTCCTCGCACGTCACCGACTCCCGAACCCGTTTTCTAAAAATCTCATAGACCAAACACCGTTTTAGTAAATCAAAACGTTTTATTAAAACAAAGGTGATCCGATCACACCAAATAAAGGTCGGTGGCGACTCCCGTTTTTATTTTCAAAACCCAAGTTCGATCCCCGTTTTGTCAAAAAAATGGTTTCGACAGCTTGGCGACTCCACTGGGGACGTCTGAGAGTCAGGCCATAAATTGATTGGTTTTTGTCCTTTTGTCGAAAGTTTGGAAATTTTTTTTGAAAAATCATGTTTCTTTCAATGCATTTGCTGGTATTATGGTTCCAATGATGTTGAGTCTTATAAAGTACTTTGGCATCGCACTGCATGACCATTGCGGTCACACCCTTAAGTGGGAGTGAGAAGCTACTCTTTCGTGAGGTTTTTACCTCCGTGTAAGATAGTGGATCGCTTCCGAGATACATTCGTACCTATGTCTTCGTGAAATTTTTATCTCCGTGTAGCCATAGGGAAATGTATCCCCCTAAACTGAACTTGGTCCATATGATCCTATAATGGGTGAGGATCGAGGAATCTACTGGTTCAGGTACCCTTGCTTTAGAACCGAACCACATATAGAGAGACCTAAGAGCCCGTTGTAGGTAGAGCCGTGCAAACCCTAGCTGTTACCTTAAATAGGAGTGTGATTATTTCCCCTTTATTTTAAGTTCCTTTTGTACCTGATACTAACTTGTTGTGTTTTGCTTTTACCGCATGACATTTCATCATAAAAAGGTGTTGATTCACATTCGATTACTAGATAGAAAAGCTTGACATGGAAAAGGGGTTTCTCAATAGAGTGGAGGATAATGCGGTTGTCCAAGTGTGGTCCGAAAGAGTACAGCAAGAAAAAGAAGATAGCCTGACAGTGGGGCATGAATCAGAGTTATGGGATTTCACCCGTATCAGCATGGCTCAGAATGACCTGCGAGAATTGAACGAAATATGGGACTCATGGGGGGATGAGGACAAACAACTGTTCTACTATAATTACGGTGATTTACACTATCTGCTGGATATTAAGGTAGATGAGTACCTACTTCGAGCTATTACCCAGTTTTGGAACCCCGCTTACAGTTGCTTCACTTTCGGAAAGGTGGATTTGGTGCCTACCATAGATGAGTACACAGCTTTGTTCCGATGCCCGAGACTTCAAACTGATAAGGCATATTCAAGGTTTGCTAATGTGTCGGCGTTCTCAAAACGGCTAATGAACATCACAGGGATGAGCGAGCAATGGGTTACGGCCCGGATCAAGTAGAAGGGAGATTATAAATGCATCCCATGGAAACACTTGAGGGACCTGATATCGGCTCATCCTGACAAGAAAAAGAAGGTCGACGTCTTCGCTCTAAGCATCTACGGTTTGGTCATCTTTCCCAAGGCGTTAGGGCATATAGAGGATGCGGTTTCAGACCTATTTGATAAACTTGATAAGGGAGTTACACCCATCCCCGCAATTTTAGCCGAAACCTTCAGATCATTGAACGCTTGCCGAAGAGCGGGGGAAGGGAGATTCGTAGGATGTACACAGCTGTTGTTATCTTGGTTTCATTGCCATTTTTGGAAGATAGAAAAGGTCTCATGCAAAGTCTTTTTTGAAAACTATTCTCTTTTAGAGGAATTAGCAAGAACACCAAGGCGGGATGACCTATCTGGAGAAAAATGGATAACGATTCTCCAAAATCTGCAAGTTAAAGATGTAGAATGGAAGGCTCCGTGGATGATCACTGACGAGATCTTGTATCGATGTAGAGGGTTCGACTGGGTTCCTTTACTCAGAATATGGGGAGCTGTCGGATATGCCCCGTTACTAGTGATGAGGCAGTATCAATCGAGGCAGTTCATACCTGCGACACATGGATTAGCCCAATGTGAGTTCTCATACAAGGAGGACAACTATAAGAAGAGAGTTCGCGAAATATCGAATGCATGGACCCAAACCCGGAAAATGAAGAGACTCGCCATGGGGCCTATAGCGACCCCTGAGTATGAACAATGGTGGGGCAAAAGAATCAACGACAATGTCCTAAGGCCAATCCAAGGAAATACTCGACCAATAGAAGAACAGCTGCAAGTAATCCCGTCTGAATTAGAGATTATCAAGCAAGATTTCGAGAGAAAGAGCCGGGAATTAGGTAAGAGGATAGAGCAGCTAGAAAGGGAAAAGATGCAGTTGGGGTTAGATGTGGACATCCACAAGTTCGAGGCCGAGAGATTGAAAAAAGGGAAGAACCAGGCTGAAGAGGATTTGGATAGTTTAAAGACGGACTATAAGAAGCTACGCATGTCCATCAGAACTGCTGGTTTGGGCAAAACATCAGAGCAATGGCGACAGGAAATTAAAGAAGAAAAGTCCAGAACTGACCAGTGGGAGAGGAAATTTTGAGATGCTCAAGTACGAGAGGACGCTTTGAAAAAGAGCCTGTTGGAAAGCCAAAGCGAAAAGGAGAGGTTACGCACCCAAGTAGCGGAACTAGAAAGGTCACTGCATCTGCACCGTAGTCGCAACTCGGTAGTCGAACTAAGAGCCAGTCAGAGCAAGATTGAGGAGATGAGAGGAAGGATAGCGGAGCTCGAGACTGCATTACAAGATAGCAAAATTAGGGTTGAGCTCCTTGAAGCGAACAATGAACATTGGAAGGAGCAGTTCCACTATTCCCAAGAACAGATCAGAAACAGAGACTATGTAATGGGCGAAGCTGTGACTCAAGTCCGAGAGGTGGCCGATCATTTGCAAACTTTGGTGACTCGGGCTGATGCGTTGAGTCTGATGTACGAGTCAAGATCGGAGCGAGGCCAAGGTTTAGCTTGGCTTCTTAGAAAGGTTAAGGATTTAGGCATTAGGGCAAAGTCGTATATGTAATCGTCCGTTCTATAAAAAGAAATTTGTTTTCTAGTAAAGTTTATCTAATGGAATTGAATCAAATAAACACCCTTTTTGCATTCATACCACGCATTTGCATTACATTGCATCATACACGTCGAATCTCACAAAGGGACCCTAAAATTATGGTAGTTACCCTGGAACATCACTACGGTACAAGAGGCAAAACGAGAATAATGGATCAAAGAATGGAAAGACTAGAACAGATGTAAAAAGAAATCCAGGATCAAATAAAAGGACAAGCGCAATTACAAGAGCAACTGGCCAAAAACCAGCAAGACATGATGGAGCAGATGCAAGAATCCCAGAGTAACATGATAAACCAGCTAATGCAACTGATGTCTAAAGAGCGCGAAAAAGAGAGGGGCGTTGCTACCAGCTCAGGGAACGACAGTGATAACCCCTCTCTTACCCCACCGAACGCCCAAACGCCACCAGACACGTATCCCTGAAGGGTATCTATCACTATCAGGTCACAATATCAGGCCGATATCGCAATACCCACACACCTCCCGATAGGTTCGGGTACCAACCCAGGAGAAAGTCCGATCGATCCCAGCGTCCCAGATTTGGATGAGATGGCTGAGAAGGCAAAACAGGAATTACCAAAACAGCTAGAGGATAAATATAAGTGGTTGGAGGAGAAATTCAAAGCTCTAGAAAATGTCGGTAAACGTCGAGGAATAAATGCCAATGACTTAAGCTTGGTCCCTGACTTGGTGCTCCCGTACAACTTTAAGACGCCTGAGTTCGAAAAGTACAATGGGACAAGCTGCCCAGAGGCCCATATTACCATGTTTTGTAGAAGGATGACGGGCTACACTAATAATGACCCACTACTGATCCATTGTTTCCAAGACAGCCTGGTGGAAGCTGCAGCCAGATGGTACAATCAATTGAGTCGTGCCAAAATTTGTTCATGGGATGATTTGGCTCAAGCATTCTTGGAGCAGTATAGCCACGTAACGGATATGACCCCCGATAGGATCACTCTTCAAAACATGGAAAAGAAGGGGAATGAAATCTTTAGGCAATATACACATAGGTGGAGGGAGGTTGCCATCCAAGTCCAGCCACCACTTCTAGAGAAAGAAACTACAATGCTCTTCATCCGCACACTGAAGGCCCCATTCCTCATGCATATGATAGGAAGTGCAACCCGGAGCTTTTCAGACATCGTAACAACCGGAGAAATGATCGAGAACATCATAAAAAGTGGAGGGATCGAGACAGGGGAAAGTGCCAGAAGAATGCCCCCAAGGAAGAAAGAAAGTGAGGTGAACAACGCAAGCATAGGACACCCGAAGTCAATCACCATTAATCAGCCAAAAGCAATGGCCACGGGGAATCAGGGGTTACCCAAGAAAGAACCTGGCACCTCGAGGCAAGATAATGAGAAACCCCAATTCACATCGATTCCGATGACGTACAAGGAGATGTATCAAACCCTGTTCAATACGTATATTGTGTCTCCTTATCACCTAAAACCAACCCAACCTCTGTATCCCAAGTGGTATGACTCGAACGCACAGTGTGAATACCATGCAGGAATCACGGGATACTCAATAGAGAATTACCTTACTTTTAAGAAATTAGTAGAGAAATTTATCAACATGGGTGTGGTGGAGTTAGATGACATGCCAAATGTAACAAATCCTTTACCCAATCACGCTAAAGGCGGAGTCAATGCAATTAGTGAAAGTTCAGAAAAAAGGATCAAAACAAATATTGTGGAGGTCAAAACTCCCTTGAGACGGGTCTGGAAAGAAATGGTCAAGCATGGACTAATTATTGCGAAAGAAAGTCAATGAGAGCTGACAAATTATTATGAGCACCATCAGGAGTTGGGACATAAGATTCAGACTTGTGGAGAATTTAGAGCTCTGGTACAAAACTTAATGAACCATAAAGAAGTCGAATTTTACGATGAAGGCACAGAAGATAAGAACTTATGCGCATATGAGTCAGCAGTAAAAAGTTTGAAAGTTAACCTTCCGATGATCGTTATTTTACGTCCCAAAAGTGATAAAGCAGGGACGCAGGTAGCACCAAGAGTGGTCATACGGAGGCCTGCTGTCGTTGAAAATAATAGGGAGGCTCCTCGGGATCATGGATGTGATGTAGCAGTCCCCGAAAGGGAGAATTCAACTGGCAATGAGGCGAGAACACGAGTAACACCGAAAGTGATAATATGGAGGCCCGCTGCCTTCGCTTACAAAGATAGTAAGGAAGTTCCCTGGAACTATGAGTGTAATATAGCAGTCACAAAGACCTCGACTAATGTAACGAAGGAGGATTCAGATGAAGGCTTCCATACTCGAAGCAGGAGACGCTATGACTTAGTAAAGGGGAAAGCCTCAATGGTGGAACAAGAGAAAGGAAAGCCAGCTGAGCCCGAACCAAGGACCAAGGAGCCGGTGACTGAGGAAGAGGCTAAAGAGTTCCTGAAATTTCTAAAACACAGTGAATATTGTGTGGTAGAACAGCTACACAAACAGCCAGCGCGTATATCCATATTGGCTTTACTTCAATACTCAGAAGTACACAAGAACGCACTGATGAAAGCTTTAAACGAAACCTACGTCACTAGTGACATTTCAGTTAACAAGTTGGATCGATTGATCGGCCATATAAGTGCAGACAACTTCATTCATTTTAATGATGATGAAATACCACTAGGTGGTAGAGGATCCACCAAGGCTTTGCACATTACCGCTAGATGCAATAGGCACATACTACTAGGGGTCTTGATAGACAACAGGTCTGCATTGAATGTGTTGCCCTTGTCCACCCTCAACAGATTACCGGTGGACAGTTCGCACATAAAGGAATGCCAGAGCATGGTAAAGGCCTTTGACGGCACCCAAAGAAGAATCATGGGGAGGATTGAGGTACCTTTACTAATTGGCCCAACCACCTACGAAATAGATTTTCTGGTTATGGACATCGAACCTTCCTACAACTGCCTATTGGGGAGACCATGGATACATTCGTTCAGAGCAGTACCGTCATCATTACATCAGAAGGTGAAGTTAATAGCGGATGGCCGACTGGTAACAATAAAAGCTGAGGAGGACATTATTGCCACCGTGACCAGTGACATGCCCTACGTGGAGACAAACGACGAGGCAATCGAATGTTCTTTCCGATCTCTCGAGTTCGTGAACGCAACTTTTGTTATGGAAGGAAACAAAATCTTGAAGCCAAGAATCTCTGAGACTACAAGGATGGGATTGAAAATGACCGTGGGAAAAGGCGCTTTACCGGAAAGAAGGCTTGGAAAGTACCTTCAGGGGAAAATGGCGGCCCCAATGCTAAGAGAAAAATAAGATTGCTTTGGCCTGGGATTCAGACTAGATGCAAGACAAAAGAAAAAGAAGCTAGAAAGGAGACAGGAAAGAAGACGCGCTCGTTTGAGTGGGAAGGAAATCAAGTGGGAACCCATGATAATCCCGCACATATCCAAGACCTTTGTATCGGGAGGGGTAATTCACTCTGAGCTGAAGACACCGAAGGGAGAGGACATCGCAGCAATGTTAGGCAATGTCTACATTAGTGCCATATCTGAGGAGGCGATGGATGGAGAAATCTTGCCAAATATTCAGCCTTATGAATCGGGAAGCATCTTGAACAATTGGACTGCGGAAGAAATCCCTGTAGTATTTAGGGCTCATTCAGAGTAATGTTCAGGACACACTTGTTGCTCTAAGCCTAAGAGCAGCAAGATTTCTTTTGTGAAATAAGCACATGTTCAAGTATCGTTATATCAATAAAATGCATTTTCATCATCGTTTGAAGCAAACATCTCCTTTCTTTGTTTTCCGATCATTCTTTCAGCATTATCATACATACAATTGTTCAATTACAAATTCATTCATTCTGCCCATATTTTCTTAAACTACAACAGGTCCCTAGATATTAATGACTTGAGCAACGCTGCCTTGGATTCAAAATATCCTTTTGAGCAAGACATATGCTTAGAAAAATTACAGAATTTTGAAGATGACACAGACGATGACCTGTCCCCTGATCTGTTAAAATGGTAGAGCAGGAGGAGAGACAAATTCGGCCTCATAAGGAAGCAGTAGAGATTGTGATGTTGGAAGAAGGGAAAGTGGTAAATATCGGAACAGGGATAGCCGAGGAAACAAGGTAGAATCTTATTAAACTGTTGCAGAAATTCAAGGATGTCTTCGCATGGTCTTATGAAGATATGCCCGATTTAAGCACCGATATAGCAGTACACCGCTTACCCATAAGAAAGGATTACAAGCCAGTTCAGCAGAAGCTCCGAAGGATGAGACCGGATATTGTGCTAAAAATAAAGGAGGAGGTCCAAAAGTAGTTCGACGCGGGATTCTTGCAGGAGATCAAATACTCAGAATGGGTGGCCAATATCGTACTCGTCCCTAAAAAAGATGGAAAGGTGCGAATGTGTGTGGATTATAGAGACTTAAATAAGGCTAGCCCAAAGGATAATTTTCCTCTGCCTCATATTGATACTCTAGTAGACAACACAGCAGGCTTTTCACTATTTTCCTTCATGGATGGCTTCTCCGGATTCAATCAGATAAAGATGCACCCTGAAGATATGGGAAAGACTACCTTCATAACATTGTGGGGCACATTCTGTTATAAGGTGATGCCTTTTGGGTTGAAAAACGCAGGAGCTACATACCAAAGGGCCATGGTGACCTTGTTCCACGATATGATGCATAAGGAAATCGAGGTTTACGTAGATGACATGATTGCAAAGTCTAGAACAGAAGAAGAACATATCCAAGTTTTGCATAAGTTGTTCCTGAGGTTAAGGAAATTCCAATTGAGACTCAACCCTACTAAATGTACCTTCGGAGCCAGGTCGGGCAAACTGTTGGGCTTCATAGTCAGCAAGAAAGGGATCGAGATCGACTCAGACAAGGTCCAGGCTATACAAGAATTACCTCCGCCGAGCACTCAAAAAGAAGTTCGAGGTCTCCTAGGAAGATTAAATTACATTGCTCGGTTTATTTCATAGTTAACCGAGAAATGCGATCCCATATTTCATCTCTTGAAGAAACATAACCCGGACGTGTGGAATGATAAATGTCAAGAAGCTTTCGATAGGGTTAAACAGTACTTGTCAAACCCTCCATGCCCCGACAAGCCATTAATCCTATATCTGGCGGTGCTTAGTCACTTTATGGGATGTGTGTTAGGTCAACATGATGATTCAGGAAGAAAAGAGAAGGCGATATACTACCTCAGTAAGAAATTCACTGAGTGTGAAATGAGATATTTACCGATTGAAAAACTGTGTTGTGCGTTGATTTGGACGACTCGGAGATTGAGACAATACATGCTGTATCACACGACCTGGCTAATCTCAAAGTTAGACCCCCTAAAGTACATGATGAAGGAGACCGCTTTGAATGGGAGGATGGCTAGATGGCAAATCCTACTGTCTGAATTTGATATTGTATATGTGAGCCAGGAAGCTATAAAAGGGAGCGCGATAGCCGACTTCCTAGCTAGTAGAGCTTTAGAAGATTATGAGCCGTTGAACTTTGATTTCCCCAATGAGGATTTAATGTACGTGGCAGCTACGGAAGAGGATACTGCAAAGGATGACCTTTGGAAATTGAATTTCGATGGAGCATCAAACGCTATTGGAAATGGGATCGGGGCAGTTTTGGTATCCCCAAATGGGGATCACTACCCATTTACATGCAAGTTGGATTTTGATTGTACAAACAATATGGCAGAATACGAAGCCTATATCATGGGACTCCACGCTGCTATAGAACGAAAGTTAAAACACTGGAAGTATATGGAGATTCCGCATTAGTGATCCACCAACTAAGGGGCGAATGAGAGACAAGAGATCCCAAATTGATCAACTATCGAAGGGTAGTCATGGGATTAATTGAGGAGTTTGACGATATCACCTTTAGTTATCTCCCACGAGAAGAAAACCAGATGGCGGATGCCTTGGCTACTTTATCTTCCATGATTAAGGCGAGTAAGCAAGAAGATGTAAAGCCCATTCAAATGAGTATTTACGAGGCCCCAGCTTGTTGTTGTAACGTAGAAGAAGAAGAAAAGGATGATCACCCCTGGTACCAAGATATATTGCGATAAGTGAGAAATCGCGAATACCCAAATCATGCAACTGAGAATGAGAAAAGGATACTCAGGAGATTGGCCCGAGAATATGTTTTGGACGGGGACATCCTGTACAAGAAGGGAAAAGATCAAGTATTGTTGAGATGCGTTGATGCTTTAGAAGCCAAGATGATCCTAAAGGAAGTTTATGAGGGCGTTTGCGGAACGCATGCTAACGGATTCATGATGGCCAGGCAAATAATGAGATTTGGATATTACTGGTCCACCATGGAAGGAGATTGTATCAGCTATGCTAAGAGATGTCATAAATGCCAGATCTATGGAGATAAGATTCACGTGCCTCCGTCCCCCCTACACGTTATGACTTCCCCATGGCCCTTTTCCATGTGGGGCATGGATGTTATCGGACCGATCTCCCTGAAAGCGTCAAACAGACACCAATTTATCTTCGTAGTCATTGACTACTTCACGAAATGGGTAGAAGCTACTTCATACGCTAACATCACTAAATCAGCGGTTAGTCAGTTTTTAAAAAAGGAAATCATTTGCCGATATGGGATGCCTGAAAGGATCATATCAGACAACGCGTTGAATTTGAACAACAGCACGATAGTAGATGTTTGCCGTCAATTCAACATTAAACATCATAACTCATTTCCGTACCGTCCAAAAATGAATGGGGCAGTGGAAGCGGCAAATAAAAACATCAATAAGATAGTGGGGAAGATGACAGAGACTTACAAGGATTGGCATGAAAAATACCATTTGCACTTTATGCTTATCGAACGTCCGTCAGGACTTCCACCGGGGTAACACCTTTCTCACTGGTCTACGGGATGGAGGCAGTCTTACCCATTGAAGTGGAAATACCTTCTCTTCGGTTTTGACCGGTAAAGCTGATGAAGTCGAATGGATTCGTGCTCGATACGATCAATTGAACCTAATCGAAGAAAAGAGGCTAAGGGCTATCCGGCACGGTCAGATGTATCAAAAACGTATGATACGAGCCTATAACAGAAAAGTTCACCCAAGAGAGTTTCACGAAGGAGACCTGGTACTGAAGAAGATCCTCCCTATACAGAAGGATTTCAGAGGAAAATGGATGCCGAATTGGGAGGGACTGTACGTGGTGAAGAAGGTTTTCTCCGGGGGTGCACTGATTCTAACAGAAATGGATGGGAAAAGCTTGCCCAACCCCATGAATTCAGATTCAGTCAAAAGATACTTTGCTTGAACTTGATTCCTTAAAAAAAATGAGGGAGAGGCCAAGGCGAAAACCCGCAAAGGGTGCTTTGAGACCAAAAGGGATTTGAGTCGAAAACCTAAAAAAGGGCGGCTCGAACTGTGAAGAAAAAAACCTCTCCGCACTGGAATGGACAAGGAAGGGGTAGGTTGCGCCTCGATGCATCAACAAAATACTAAAGACCTCCTAAGCACATATCAAACTCAAAATGGTCTTTCAAATGCTCAGGCAGAGAAGCCTAGGCTACGATATCTGGGGCACCCAATTTCTATTCTACCCATTTTAAGCTTGTAATTTGTGATTATCTTATTCAATGAATTTCTTTCTTGATTGCATTTGCCAGTTTGGATTAACCTGTTTCATTTTGAGCTGTACTCCCAATCAATCTCCTCCCTACAATCCTTTCTAGGCATTTTACATTGAAATAACGATTACGGAACTAATAATACTTTCATAAAAGGAGTCCTATATATCATTCTGAAAGTCTCTGAATAATGCAAGGACCTGAAACATGACTATTGCTCAAAATTCATTCCACTTAAGGTTTAGAAATGTTGAAGAAAATGATTGTCTATTTGAACAAAGACCAAACGCCTCATCAGAGATACGACTTTGACGAATAACGAGCAACACCGATCTAGGTACATAATGAAGTCGTAATACCATTATATCCAGTAAACAGTGATTGATCCTACACCTCAGAGTCGCAGCAAAAGGGTTAGGAGAAAACAAATGTTACTCTCCTGAGGTTGTGGTGAGAGGTACGAACTTTATGTCTCAGAGGATACAATGGAGGGGACAATGAAATTACAGCGGGGCAAGCTTGCTAATAGAATATGATCGTCTCTTTGGGTTTCCTGTTAAAAATATCTGCTGAGCAAGAGAGTAATCGTAGTGCATCAGTGATAGAACCTTGCTGAACTGTGAGCAATGACAACCCAAACTATAAAAAGGACCTTTCTCATGCATTCATGTGCATCCAGTTAGGAACATTTGATTTATTGTGATCATTACATCCTAGCTATTTTTACAGTGTGAAAAGTCTTCATTCTCATGACATCCAGCATTCATGTAAATATCATCCATAGCGCAAATAGTTAGGAGCATTTGAGTCATCTCGATCATAACATCCTCATCATTTGCATGAACATAAGCATACGGGACAGGTCCCTTAAAAGGGGTACCACAGCATCGAAGTGCAGATTTTGCTCCAGTGGAGCAGACAGAAGATTGAAGTCTTCCTGAAGATAGTAAGGAAGCAAATTGAAAAGTTCAGATTTTATTCCATAGAGATAATAGTGGAGCAGGCTGAAGATTGAAGTCTTCCTGAAGATAATAAGGAAGCAAATTGAAAAGTTCAGATTTTGTTCCCTAGAGATAATAGTGGAGCAGGCTGAAGATTGAAGTCTTCCTGAAGATAATAAGGAAGCAAATTGAAAAGTTCAGATTTCGTTCCTTCGAGATGGCAGTGGAGCAGACTGAAGATTGAGGTCTTCCTGAAGATAGTAAGGAAGCAAATTGAAAAGTTCAGATTTTGTTCCCTAGAGATAATAGTGGAGCAGGCTGAAGATTAAAGTCTTCCTGAAGATAATAAGGAAGGAAATTGAAAAGTTCAGATTTTGTTCCCTAGAGATAATAGTGGAGCAGGCTGAAGATTGAAGTCTTCCTGAAGATAATAAGGAAGCAAATTGAAAAGTTCAGATTTCGTTCCCTCGAGATGGTAGTGGAACAAGCTAAAGATTGAAGTCTTCCTGAAGATAGTAAGGAAGCAAATTGAAAAGTTTAGATTTCATTCCCTAGAGAAGATTATGGAGCAGACTGAAGATTGAAGTCTTCCCGAAGATAGTAAGGAAGCAAATTGAAAAGTTCAGATTTTCTTCCCTAGAGATGATAGTGGAGCAGACTAAAGATTGAAGTCTTCCTGAAGATGGTAAGGAAGCAAATTTGGAAGCTCAAGGTCGCCTTGAAGTCCCAGTAGGGTAGATTTAAGATAGCAAATTCTCGAAGTTACAAAGAAGCAGATCGAAGTTAATCCAAGTTGTAGTGAGGTGGACTCGAGCAACAAGATGCAGTGGAACGGAATGAGGCCATATGAAGAATAGGGGCGCCAAAGAATCCAGACTTTATAGACCCAGGCAAATTTGGGCCTTCTTTATTGTCTTTGCTCTATTCTCGTTTCACGACAATGAGCAAAGAGGGGCAGCTGTAATACCCAATTTCTGCCCAGGCCTATTTAGTCAAAATAAAACCAAATTAAAAACCCAAAATATTATTAGAGTGTCCAAACGTCCAGTTACAAGCCCGAAATTAAGGCCCAATTACAAAAGTCAACTAAACAAGCCCAAACGCCATAAAACAACCTGCCCACTTAACCTAACCCATTAGCCCAAATTTACAAAGGCCCAATGTGGCCCAACCAGACTAAATCAACAGAAGCTCTAGGGTTTCTGGTTTCCAGCGCCGTCGACCCTTCGTCTGGCCCACACGCGCACGCCTCTCTGGCTTCCCAGCGCATCGCCTCAGCTCCCCATGCGCCCCGCAGCCCCACGTGAGCACCACGTTCACCACTACTGACCATCACCAGCATTCCCACATCGGTCAGCACGCGTCTCTGACCTCTCCATTACCCACTCTTCGCCCATCACCTGCAACAACGTACAAACACAAACAGATAGCACAAACAAAGAATGCCAAAAATGATAGAAATGATGTAAATCCCTTATAAAAAGGGAAGAAAAGCAAATCTTGTTTTCTGGTTACGAAGAATCGAAAGCAAAAAATAAAAAAAAACATTTAGAAATTGAAGAGAAGCACAGAAACTCTTAAGGTCGATTTTTACTTTCTGTTTGTCTATCTTGTTTACCTTTCATTTTTATTTTTTTGTACCTCCAATCTTTAATAAATAACAAAAAAGAGAGGGGAAGGAGGCCATACCTGGACCATCGGCGCGCGTTGTCAGAGGCCTGATTTCGAGACACCACCGGCCATCGATATGATGGTGGCTTGGTGGTGCGAGGGGTGGCTAAGGAAGCCCGATCGGCGGCATAAAAGGTTTTAAAAGAAACCCTAGCAAAAGTAAAAAAAAAAAACAGAGAGAAGGGGAAGAGTTCTGCTATTCCGTAGCAGAAAAATGAATAAAAAATTATTTTTGGGGGTTTAAATAATCATAACGGAACGATGCCGTTTCAAGGGTGAAGAGGGTCCGCACGTTGACCCGTCGGGTTACTTGGACCCGCGCCTTAATGCTCTAAAAGGAATATTTCGTAATTGGTCCCTGCACTCACTGACTCTCTTATAATTCAGTCCGATTGGAACGCCGCGTTTTGGCTAACCGGGCTATTCACTAATTTGGCCCCTGTAAATTGACGCGCATTACATCTTAGTCCTCAGTGTTGTTTTCAATAGTTTTATTTATTTATAAATTATCCTGTGATTTTTGTTTTGATTTTAATCAAGCCCTTTTCAATTCAATTCCAGTTTCCTTAAAAAACCTGTTTTGATGTATATTCTTTGTTTTAAAGTTTTATATTATGTTTATTTTAAATACTATTACGTATTATTATCTTCGTGGATACGTTGTTTATGTTAAGCTATTTTATTTTGTGTATATGTTATTGATTTTACGTTATTACACCTATATATGTTTTCGCTCCCCACAAATCCATATGTATATTATTACACCTTACGTGTATATTTGTTTTTAAACTCTACGTTATCTTAACTCATTTCAAATATTATCTACTCTATTTGTATGCGTTCTTTGCTTAAAACCGATTTTTTTATTTATTTTTCTTCATCAAAATTGTTTGGCATATCGTTATTGTTACAATCATGTAGTTCATGGTTCTTGGCCTATTAATATTATTATCTGAATAGTGTAAGTTGTGTGGTTAATGTTCTTATATGCATTATGAACTGTTTCGCGTCTTCATATCTTCGACATTATCATCGTCATTATTGTTTATATTATTGTTTTATTATCATCATTATTATTCATGCATGTTAGTCTTTTAGATTAATGATTCCAATGTTGTGTATTATGTGCATTATATCATTGTGGCACCAAGTTCATGTCATATATAGTTGTTAAATCTCATTGGGCATAACCTAAAATCTTGATGAAACTCATCCAAAATTAGAAAGTTTTCAAATAAGGCAATATTCTATATTTGGAGATTCGAGAGATCGTACCCTATGTGTTGGGTTTCGGTTCTCTCGCTTTGCCAAGGATCGAATATCCTTTTGATAAGTTTTATGCATGAGTTTCGGGGATTAAAAGATGACCTTGGATTCGAGGATTAAAATCATCGTGTCCTATGTATTGGATGTGATGTTTTATTCCTTCGGAACGAGAAAATCTTGCTATTCAATTCGAGGAAATTCAAACACTTTTAAAAGGATCATATTTTTTTTTTAAAAAAAATCTTTTTATAATTTCAAAACTTTCGACATAAGGATATTAATTAATCAATTTGGTACCAATTTTGGGCGTGACGAGGGTGCTAACCCTTCCTCGCACGTAACCGACTCCCGAACTCGTTTTCTAAAAATCTCGTAGACCAAACACCGTTTTAGTAAATCAAAACATTTTATTAAAACAAAGGTGATCCGATCACACCAAATAAAGGTCGGTGGCGACTCCCGTTTTTATTTTCAAAACCCAAGTTCGATCCCCGTTTTGTCAAAAAAATGGTTTCGACAGTCATGTAAATAAACTTAATTCAATACATTTACATTTATTAGCAATATGACTTACCTCGGATTTAGTTTATCGGAAATGTAATCGGCTACTCGTTTACTTTCGCTTTCCCGCGATCTAAATCTGTTTTCCTCGGTTCTTGATCTAAACATATTCAGAATTAACCCTTTTATTCACTAGTTCATTCAATTAATTCCAAAGACATACATTTAGGGCTATTTGCAATTTAGCCCTCACATTTGCACATTTTATCAATCTAGTCCATTTTTCACAAAACACCAAATTCACAAAATCCACCCATGCTCATGCTTAGCCGAATATCCCTAGGGGCTATACAAGTCCAAATATTTCATCAAATTTACAAATTAGTCCTCCAAAATAATATTTTCTCAATTTAGCCCTATTTAGCTAAATTCAACAAAACTTCAAGAATAAAACATGTTCATCAAGCTTAGATATTTCATTTAACACCATAAAACATCACAAAATTCAACATAGCATCAATGGCATTTTACACAAACATCATCAATTCATCAAATTGAAACATGGGTTTTGAAGTTCTCAAAGCAACGATTACAAAATCGTAAAAATTATCGAAAACTGATCAAAAACGAACCTTGAATTTTGCTTGATAGTAGCCAAATATCAACAGAACATTTTCTCCTTTTCTTTATTTGCTATAAACGGTGGTAGATGGATGAATGAAAATCCACTAACCATGTTTCTTTTATTATATCATAAAATAATAATTCTTTTACCAAAATATCCATCCATTTAATAATTAAAACAAACATATAATAAGGGCATGATTGTCTTTCTTTCATCCAGTAACTATAAGTTGGCATAATAACAACACAAGGACTCCACCTTAACAAAGCCACAACACATTGGTACTTTAACAAATAACAAGCAACTTCCACGTTTAATGCATTTTAATCCTTTTGTCAAATTAAACACACAGACGGACAATTTAACTTATCAAAATTTACCACATGCTTAGTCACATATCAACGACACAGAATATAATATTAAAAATATTATTCGAACTCGGATTCGTGGTCCCGAAACCACTGTTCCGACTAGGGTATAAATCGGACTGTTACACTATTTTTGTTTAACAAATTAACCGATGGTCTAATTATCATTTAAGGACCTCAAATTTAAAATTTCATAACAATTGGACACCTCTAACATGTAGAACTCAACTTTTTTACTTTTTACAATTTAGTCCTTTTGACTAAATGGAGTGCCCAAACGTTGAAATTTTCGAACGAAATTTTCACGAAATACTTTTTGTGAAATCGTAGACTATAAAAATGTAATAAAAATAAATTTTTCTTGTCATATTTGTGGTCCAAAAACCACTGTTCTCACTAGGCCCAAAATCGGGCTGTTACAAATGGAAATTCGACGAACATGTGGGATGAAGACGAAGTATACGAGGAGGGAGTATATGATCAATGGGAGATCATGGGGAACCAAAGATCACTTATGAAAGAACTACCTCAACGAAGAAACTAAATAATGGAAGAGATATATGAGCGACCTTTAGGGACATCCTAATACCTTACTGAAATTCCTAGTGATTCGTATGACTATAGGTCCGAACAAGAAAGCCATGAGAGAGAATTCCAGGATAAATCAAAGAGAATCCGACAATAGTTGGATCAATTAAAGGGATTTTTCCAGAAAAAATTCCAAATAAGTACTCCATTGAAAGATACCAATTCGGCAACATGATAATGTGAGCTTCGAGTTTATCTGGCCTAGTGCGTTCCATAAGGTGATCTATAAGGGAAAGGGAAAAGAAATGAGGTAGGCATATTGAATGTTTAGTAAGTTCATAGGCATTAAACAAAAGCTTACCTTAGCTTACAACTAGCACAACAAGTTATTTAGCTTGGCAAGTTTGCCTAAACATGGCAATTCACATAACAATAAGGTGAATTTAACTTAACCAGATCATATAGTAATTCAAACATATAACATTTCAATTCACTTATAATAAACATTTCAATACCATTCTCATAATCAATCCAACATTTAGCCATTTGCATATCAAGCTCATACCATTTCATTTCAATTTACCACTTTTCATTAATAATTTAGCCCAATGAACTCTAGTGAACAAATTCAGATGCACAGGTAACTACACCACATCAAATTGCTCGTTTGAATAGTAACTACACCATACCAAGGCACTGAAGTGCAAAGCCCGTAGGAAATCATTAATAGAATCATATAACAATACATCCCTCCACCACACCAGGGTATCCGTAAAGACATATAATACTCAGTGATCCGCAATAAATGTTAGATTACGATATAATATGTAATGATCTCCGTATAATCAATTTTCCTGTACAAGTGTACATATAACCCTATTGGCATGCTAATCATATCCTATCCTTTACTACATTCACTCGGGCATCTTTAACACATATAACCATTTCTTTATAATTTAGTCCATATCTCACATTTTGTACCAAATCGCAAACAATTCAAATTACAACCAAACATACACCTATTCATAATTTGAACAAATAACAATTTAAATACAATCATACCATATGAACTTACCTGGTCAAAACAACAAATAACCGGATCTTCAAGGACTAATCAACAGTTTTATCTTTTTCTTGATTATCCCATGTTTGGTTCAATTCCCAATCTACACAATTATTCAATTTGATTTATCAACATCAAACACTTTTATATCATCCCATAATATGCATGAATCAATTTAATTTTAATTTATGCCTCTAAAATTTTGCATTTTATTCAATTTAGTCCCTAAAATCTAAATTGCTATAACTTTCAAATTTGTACTTCAATTTCAAAACTGATCTAAATTAAATTCTTTTAGGACCCCCTATATTAATAATTACAATTTAGTCTGAAACACCCCATACCCGGCCCACGAGCCTAGACCGGATCTGGTATGTTCCTCGAAGTAAACCGGTTAAAAATTCTTTTATTACTTTAGAAATCGGTGTGTTTTGAAGATAGTTTGCTGGTGGGTTGGGCTCGAGTTGAAAACAAATTTATTTTATATTGAAACCCATTTAATTTCAAGTGACAAAATATTTAAAGTTTATTTTAAATTAAATTGACTTAATCTCTAAGTTCTAAAATTTCGTAACATAGTAAATAAAACAGAAAATAACATAGTTTACTATGGCCTTATTACATCAAATAAAAACCCAAAATGAAATTTAAAATACTTAGAAAAATAAGGGTCCACATAAAAATTTCTTTGTTAGGCATGGCCACCACTAAGCTCCTGCCGGCCCGGTCCATTACTGATCATCACCTGAAAAATGTTCCCACAACGGGGTGAGTCAACAGACTCAATGTGTACCACAACACTAAAATTTAACAATTCAGGCATACATTATCATATCACATACGTATTCATATAACAGATAGAAAAAAAAATGATGCAACCCGAACCCAAACCTAGATGCCATCCACTACACATCACCCGTACCAACCTGCACACCGTGGGGACTACTAAGTCAACCCTCCATCTGCTACACACCATCGAAGGCAGTCGCTGCAGTCGATGTGCTCATCGCCCTTATAAATATTTGTGGCATAGCCACCAGATTAAATAATTGTGACCGAAGTCACCAAATTCAGATATCGTGGTCTTAGGTCACCACATTCAGATATCGTGGTCTTAGGTCACCACATTCAGATTTCGTGGTCTTAGGTCACCACATTCAGATATCGTGGTCTTAGGTCACCACATTCACTTCCCCTTTTCAATAACCCATATGCCCCATATCATATATTATGCATTAACATGCCAAATTTCACGTTCTTATCACTTATCACATGTTAAATATAACATATTTCATAATCCTAGTAGGAGTAGGAAACGTACCTGGGTACTTTGTACCATAACATGGTACCTTAGCCACATTCTTACACTTTCATATTAATGCATATATCAAGTTTAAGCCATAAATCTATTAAGATTAGGGTAGGGTACACACCTGATTAGCTTAGCGAATTCACTCCAAATTTCGAAGATCTCGATCTAGCGTCCTAGATCTTTTGTTCCTATGTTCGGCCAACATATAGTAATTTACTAAAAACCATTCGGCCATAAAACCAAATCCCATTAGGATTATTGTAATCGAATTCTTACCTTGGTGCCGATTTCACTATAAATCAAATCCCGAAAACTTTGTGCTATACCTTCCTTCAATCGGCCAACATTAAATCCATTAACTTGGTTAGTTTTCGGCTTTTAAACATTTAAGAAACAAATCAAAATACTAAACTAGGCTTTGGCCGAATGTACATATGTACTTACCTTCTAAATCTTAAATCCCGAAATTGATCTCTTGTCTTAGGTGTATGTCGAAATCCCTATAGCCACATGTTAGATCAATTTCTAACATTAAATCTTAATAAAAATGGCCTAAGGCTGAATACTTTATTGTCTTACCTTGATCCTTAAATCCCGAAATAGTTGACTTGGACGAATCCCGAAAGATACTCCCCTTGAAATCGACAACTAGCAAATCCCGAAACCTTTTTCCAAAGTTTTGGCCAAGATTATTAAGGTTAGTTACATTCGGCTATAAAGAAAAGGAATGATCAAGACAATAATCGGCCCTTACCCTATTTGTGGAAGTCGACAGCACTTCCTCTTGATGCCACTTGAGATATTCGACTTTAGGTTGGAAAGAACTTGATTTCGGCTTTCTTGAATAATCGACTATGGCCTCAAAAAGGCTTACTTCCGGCTTTTGAATGGATTTAGAAAGAAAAGAGAAAGAAGAATAAAGATGGAGGATTCACTAGAACACAAGGTGTTTTCTGGCAGGCAAAAATAAAAGAGAAGAGAGGAGTTTTTGCTTGAGAATTCGGCAGAGACTTTCAAGAAAAGAAAATAATACAGAATGGCCTCTCTTTTCCTCCTATTGCCGAAATTATTAAACTCAAAGTCCCTTATTTGGCCATCACTTCTCCCTTATCTTTATCACTTTGTTTAAAATTAATAAAAATAATCCTTTAATTATCTCTTATCCCTTAATTAAAAATACCAATAATAATCCATCATTATCTATCTATTTGCCGAATTTTAAAGAGAATAAAACTCCTCTTTTAAGAGCCTTAATGCCGTCCACCTCTCTGCTCCTTGTAGCAAAAATAAAATTCTTTTATTTGCTTCCCATGCGACTCGATCCTTGGTCCATTTGCCTATGTATGTGGCGTCACTTGCTAGGCCCTTAAGTGGCACCTTGTAGCCATTTTACCAAGGCTATTTGTATGTCATATTTCACATACATTTTCTCTTAAGATTACCTTGCTTTATGTCCCTCTTTTAATACTTTAAAACTTAACATTTCTAAGGCATTTCCTTACATTTCCAAGACATTTCCTTACATTTCCAAGACATTTCCTTACATTTCCAAGTTTCCAAAAATGTTTACTTTCCTCTTGTGAAACTTAACATTTCTGAAGCATTTCCTTACATTTCCAAGTTTCCAAAAATGTTCACCATACATTCATAACACATAAGACATGCCATTTCGTATAATTAAATCAAAAATGCATAGACCCATTTCCAGGATGTTACATAGTCCCTATGTTAAAAAACTAGCAATAAAACTTTACAATCTAGTCATTTTTCACTTCTAAGATTTTAACAATTTAATATGAATTTCTTTATGAAACCATCGATGAAAACTTTTAGAAACTTTAACAGTTTTGCAAATTGATACATGGGCTAGCTAAATCAAGCTCTTATGACCTCAAAAACATAAAAATTATAAGAAAATGACTTGAAATCTTACCAATTTGTGGGACCAAAATTTGAATTGCTATAAACCCTATTTTTCTTTCTTATTTTGGTGATGGAGAAGAAGATGAATGAAAATGCTTTGTTTTTCTTTAGTTATTTTAACTTATATGCTTAAATTGAACTTAATTAATTAAGATTAACTTTTTAACCATTAACTAATTAAACCTTAAGCATGAATAGTAAAATTTAGAGGATTTTATCATCCACCACCACTGTTTGACCATTTATAAGTGGTCTAATTGCTCAATTGGTTCTTTGATCAATTAAAAATCTACAGCGATAAAGTTTTACAATTCAGTCTTTATACCTTAATTAATTATCAATTTAACAAAATTATAAGACCAAATTTTAGTAAACTTTAACACTAGCCTCATAAATATTAAATATTAATATTTATGGACTCAAACTATGAAAATGAGGTTTCAAAATCGTCATTTTGACACCATTAAAATTAGGCTATTATAGGGGGATGTACGTGATGAGACTCGTTCTGTCATTCCTTTTGAATTGTGGTACATGGTTGTTACGTTTAGGTATGGTTTGGTGGCCTAAAGGGCATGCTCACACTAAGAGGAGTGTTCACACTAGAAAAGTAGGTGTCTTAAGAAGTGGGTGGCCTCTTCACAAAGAGGGATGGACAAGGCCTTTCTGAATGGAGCATGTAGACCATTCACAAGGGTGAATGACTTATCTTCGAAAGTAGGTGATTAGAAACCTTCTGAAGAGATCGAGGGTTCAATGAAGGTAGGCCATTTGGGATGTGGGTCATCCAATGACTACCAAGCAATGGAGAATGGAAGGTTCTTTCAGACACTTCTCAGGTGGCTCACTATGTTGCCATGTGTCCAAAGTTAGAAGAAGAATAACACACTTCTAATTCACATTATTTACATCAATCATGCATTGATGAAAGATGTTGCAAAAGTTAGGAAAATTTAAATTATGTGCAATTAACACTAGTAACTTACTTTCGAGCATATTAATAGAGACCTCAACAATATTATTGATTTGATGGCTAAACTTGGATGAGACAATTTAAATGGATTGTGTGTTCTGGACAACCCTTCAATTATTGTAGCTACTTGCCTAGAGTATGAGAGAAACTGTTATGTTAACGATTCTATTGTAAATGACTTTGCTCATATTTAGGTTCTTAAGAACCCTTTTTTTAAAACCAAAAGAAACAAAAAATTGTATAAGCAAAGAAAATGTCAGTGCAACATCACTTATATTTGTTGGTCGTCGGACCAAGTAAAAGGTGTTATAGTACTACTTTTGATTAAAAAAAATGGGGTTAATAACCAAATTTGCTTTTTTGAGGGGGTAGTATGCTATTATGCTTTTAAAATACAGGCAAATTTGTTACTTTACTTTATGCAAATAAATTTTACAATAAAACTTTAATATTAAATCAGGGTCTCTGCATTTTTGTGTGTTGCATATGATAATATGTTTGTTGTGCTAGTTTAGGGTGTTTTGGGGTCCAGGCATGAGCTCGGGGTAGGCCTGAGTCATGGTAAAAATTTCTGTTTTGGGAACTTGAAAGGGGGAGCCAAGGGAGTTAGGTGTTAAGAGATGTTATTGGAGTATTTTGACATAAATAAGCCAGTGGAAAAGTGGCAAGGGAGGCGCTACTGAAGGCTTGGAGAAGTGACGTCACATGCAGGAAGGAGAGCCTAGGTTCGAGTAGCAGAATTCCCTTTCTACTTGTTGTTTTTGACGCCAAAGCTAAGGAGGTAGTGTGCTCAGGATAGACTCTCTTGGATAAGGATGGAAGAGGTCAACAAATTTGAACAGATGAAGGAGAGGAAATTGTGGAATTTGAACTTTTCAAACTCGTTTGAATGTGTGGCCATGAGAATTTTGAAGAATCGGGTAAGGGAGCTTAGTGTTGGCCGAATGCCAAACACTAAGGGTGACGGGAAGAATTGGCTAAGGTAGTTAAGGGTGTGCCGAATTGCATTTGTGGTCTAGGGGGACATTTTTGGCTAATTTAGGAAGCTTTCTTCTTCTTCTTTCATTTACAGTCAAAATCGAAACCATCTATACCATTCTCTTTTTTCTATTTTCGGCATTTGGGGTGTTTTGGCCGAATCAGCCTTGCTATTTCCTTGAAGAGCCGAAATCTTGCTTTCATTTTTCTCTCTTTTCAGTTCATTCATTGTTAGCCGAAACTATTACTACTTCTTCTCCTTTCTTTGGACTATTTTTCCCTCCTATCCCTTGATCATAGCCGAAACACCTTACCATTCTTCTCCTCTAGTTCTTGTAAACCTTTTGAAGAGCCGAACCTTCCTTTGTTTGGGGTAGGTTGTTCTTTATTCTCTCAGATATTTCTTAAAGCCGAAACTGTTTTCTTCTCTCTATTTCTTTGGTTGTGATCAAGCTTCAACAACATTCACTTTGGTAAGTTTTGCTTTAGCCGAATCACTTCAATCTTGTAACCTCTTGGGTTATCTTTTCGATTCTTATATCTTCTTCCTGACTTGCCGAATTTTTTCATCTTCAAGGCTTGTGCCGATTTCTCTAGGGGGTTAATCGGATCTCTTGGTCAGGTTAGTATCGATCGGTTCGGGCTCTTTATCTTTTCCTTTCGGGTTCTCTTGCCTAAGCCGAAGGCTATTTGTTTTATGTTGCTAGTTCTTGGCCGATTGTAGGGGGAGGCTCATCGCGTTGCTTTGGGTTTTTGTTTAGTGACGAAGGGGTGCTAAGGTAAAGGAAATATCTTACTGCATTATATCCTTCGGGATTTCTTGGTTAAGCCGAATAGCTATGTTCTTAATGATATAGTGTTGGCCGAATATAGGAAGGGTGAAGGCAAGTGATTGGATTCTAGGGGTACTCTCGATTCGGGGGTTAGATCTTAGTTTTCGAGATTCGTTAGACTCGCGAGTAACCAGGTGTGTAACTCTTACATACTTCATTAGTTAATCTGCTAATTATGTTACTGTTAAAAGCCGAAATAGCTGTTGAAATTGGTGTGTTACCCTTGTGGGTATGAACGTGGACTCCGGGTAAGTCTCCTGTTGATTGGCTACCGATAAATGCTGTTATATCATTTGACTATGCTATGCTATGTGATATTTGTATGATAAACATGTTAATATGCCATGGAAAATGTGTTAATAATGATGGGTATGTTGAGAGGAGGGGGAAGGTTGATTTAGACTGTCACCAGTGGTTTTGACCACACAGTGGGTTGGCCCCGCTTTCCATATGATTCGTGACTCCGCTTTCCATATGATTCGTGACTAAGTCTCAGTGGTTTTGACCACACGTATATATATTTGTGACTACGGTCACCAGTGGTTTTGACCGTATGGTGGGTTGGCCCCACCCATAATATTTGTGACTACGGTCACCAGTGGTTTTGACCATACTTATATGATTTGTGACTACGATCACCAGTGGTTTTGACCACCAGTGGTTTTGACCACACGGGGTAGACACAAGAGTTCAGATGGTTAGGTTGGAGTTTGCATGAATTGCATACTGACTTATGAATTGTGTAAGTGCTTTGTTATTATCGGGATGGGGATTTATGCACTGAGTCTCGGTGACTCACCCTTTCCCTTACATTTTGCAGATGAGGCATAGATCACGAATGTGGAGCCGGGGTGGACTCGAGGTGGCCATGCGCTATGTTTTCGGGTTTTATTTCAAATACTATTTTGGGTTAATTTACTTTTAAATTTGGTTTTGGATTTGTAATAAGGCCGCTAAATGTTATTATTTTGGGTTTTTGATTATTTGCTTTAAGTTTTATCATATTGTGTTTAAGTTAAATAACATAGCATGCTCAAATAACCTGTAAAATCAACGTTTTCGAAAATTGTACAACCTATCGGGATTTTTCAAACTTTACCATCGGGTAATACTAAACAAATGAAGTCAGCAAACTAACTCAGACTTTCTTCAAATTAAGTTTTTCTTTATGTTCAGATACAAAACGGTTTTTAACTTTATTATTTTAAACTCACTCGGGTTTGCATAAAATCAAACGGCTTTCCAAAACAAGGAACGACAAACGTTTTTTTTTCTTAAAAGAGTTTTTCTTTCAAACTTAAAGTGACGAAGTGTTCCATACAGCGTTTCTTTTCAAAATTTACCTGCAACTTGTGTTTTCTAAGATATTTTCACCCTGTGACATTCCAGATTCAGTCGTAGCGTGTTGACCGGGTTTGGGGTGTTACAAGTTTGGCTTTGAATTTTTAAAATCAATTTTTAGAGTGTTTAGATGTTTTTAAAACAAAATTGAAAAAAAAATTCTCTCAAATATAAAAACTTATTAAGAAAGAATTAAAATAGAATTTTTGATAAATTAAGAAATTTAAAAAAAATTTCTTTTTAATGAAATAAAACCATTTTAATAATTAATTATTTTAATTACTAAAATAAACTTGTTTCAAATTATTCAAAAAGTTTAAGTCAGAAATTCAATAAATTATCCAATCAAACAACAATGGTGAATCAATTAAAGTATAATAATAAATTTTAGGGTAAACTATAAAAATAGTCATGTATAATAATTACTTACTAAAATGACTTTGAATTTTACCACGTAGGACTACTGTTAGGGAGGTAATGGAGTTTAATGGTAGAGTGGTTGTAACAGCTCGTTTTTAGTCAAATTAGAACAGTGGTTTCGGAACCACAAATCTGAGGTCAAAATATTTATTTTATTATTATTTTAATGTTTACAGCATGACTGAATGATTGTGTGAAAATTTCGTTAAGAAATTTTATCGTTTAAATGGTCAATTTGATAAAAAGGACTAAATCGCGTAAAGTGTAAAAATTGATGTTCTAATAGCTAAAAGTATTAAATAGCTATAGAACCTTAAAGTCAAGGTCCTTATGTTGTAATTAGACCATTAATAGTATGAGTGGACAATTATGGACAACCGTTATATGTTGTTAATGTTTAATTAGTAAGGTTAATATTGTAATTTGGTGAATAACATTAATTAAAACAAAACAAAGTCATAATTTTTGTCCATCTTCATGCTAATAGCAGCTTAGTTCAGCTAGCCCAAGGACTAATTTGCAAAACTGTTAAATATTTTGAATGTTGCCATTGATGAATAAGCTTGTATTTTTAAGTTTCTTGATAGATTATGAATGTTGATTGTGAGTTATACAAGTTTTATTAAGTGATTTTTCGTGAAAATGCAAAATAGGGGTTAAATTGAGAAATGTTGAAACTTTGTTGTTAAAATGTGAAATAAATGAAAAATATTAGTTTCTAGGGGCACAAGAGTAATTCGGCTAAGCATGGGTGTTTTGAAATTTCATGAATTTGTGATTTTGTGTAATAAGGACTAAATTGTAAAAGATGTGAAATATTAGGGGCAATTGTGTAAAAATGCCCTAAAGTGAAATTTGGACTAAATTGAATAAATAAATGATTAAATGAGTTGAATTTGATATTATATAGATCAAGAAAAGCGAAATTCAGACCTAGACCGGGGGAAATCTAAAGTTATCGACTAATCGACCTATTTAGTCATTTTCACATCTGAGATAAGTTCGTATGTAATAAGCATTGTTACAATTGTGTTTTAAATGCTTTGATATTGCATAAATTGTGTATATGAGATTATAATCATGTTTGACAATGATTCAGATATATAAGGCACTTAGTGTGCGATTCAAAATAGCTTCGGTTATATATGGCACTTAATGTGTGATTCAAAATAGCTTCGGCTATATATGGCACTTAGTGTGCGAAATCGAGATAGCTTCGGCTATATATGGCACTTAGTGTGCGAGATTAAATAGCTTCGACTATGTATTGGCACTTAGTATACGAGATATTAAGTATTCAACAGTATTCGAATAGGTATGAACTTGTTATGAATTTGTACAGGTATGTACATGGAAAGTATGAGCTTTAAATAGAAGAAGTTATGAATTTGTACATAAGCATATGAGTAAGTATGAGGAAGGTTTGTTTGTAATCATGAATTACTGATTTTACTTTATACGAGCTTACTAAGCTATATAACTTACTTTGTTTATTTTTCCCGTGTTTTATAGTGAAATCAAAGCTAGCTCGGATTCGAGGATCGTCGAAGACATCGTCACACTATCCAACTATCACATTGGTACTTTTAAGCTTCTGGTTTAGTCATATGGCATGTATAAGAATTATGGTAATGTTGGTTATGTTTTGGTAGTGAGTTTTTCCATTTGAGATGGCTTGTAAATGTATATGTTTTGGTTTGTGTATATAACCATGAAAGTTGGCTTGTTTTGGTATGTTTGAGCCTAGTGTATGTGCATATAAATATATGACTTATATTATGAGATTGTGGAATTAGGATCATGATTGTGAATTGATACAAAATGATATATGTTTGGTAAATGTTTATAGATGTGTTAATGCTAGTTTGTGGTGTGGTTAATGTTGCTTGGAAATGGTTGATAAATTGATGATGTTTGTGATTGAGGTTTAGGCTAAAGAATGCTTAGATGAAATAGTAGGAATTATGTTTTATTTGGTTGTTTTGGGTTGCCTATTATGCTTTGTTTTGGTTCCATATGTGTATGTGAAAGTGTGTATCAAATGGGGTGGCAAAATGGCTTGGTAAATAGCCTATTTTTGTCCACACGGGCAGAGACACGGCCGTGTGTCTCAGTCGTGTGTGACACACGATCATGATACACGACCATGTGTCCCCTGGTGTTAAAATTGAAATGAAGTCAGTATGCTCCTCACGGCCTCACACACAAAAGTGTGATTGGCCATGTGACACAAGTTAGTATGACCCAAGTCAATAACCTCACTTTGGACACGGGGTAGGACACGGACTGGGACACGACCATGTGCTTCCATTTCGAATGTTTACACGGCCTGTGACACGGGTGTGTCTAGTGGACGTGTGGTCACACGGGCGTGTGTCCCCTGTTTTAAAGAAAAAATTTATAAGTGTTAAAAAATTCCTCGTGTTATCAATTTCATCCCGAACCATTTCCAATGTATTTTTAAGGCCTTGTAGGCTCGTATTAGGGACAAAGTGATTGAAATTGAATGATGATTACATGTATTGATTGAATGTTTGTGAAAGTATGTTTAAATGTGTTATAAGTCCGGTAATGCTCCGTAACCCTATTCCGGCATTGAATACGAGTGAGGGGTGTTATAGTGGCCATTTCGTAACAAAATGATAACGTAAGTGACTAAAACGTAACATTTCAAACATAAGTGACTAAAATGTAATCTGATTCAAACAAAAATGACCATTTTTATAGACAAACTATTTCTTCTTTTAACATTTGCCAAGAAAACAAACCTTTAAAAATAATTTAATTTTAAATTTAGTTTTTAAAATATGCTCAAAATTTAAATTTATATTTATAAACTAAATATGAAAGAAAGGCTTTTAAGGCATTTCAAACAGGAGACGAATCCTGCTTTTTTACATTATAAAATAATGATTTAATTGTAATTACAATCACTTTAATTTTTTTAAATTTATATAATAATGGTTAAATTTTAATTTCGATATTTAAATTATGCTTAAAATTGAGATTTTATCTTTATATTTAGTTTTTAACATAATTTAGTACCTCAATGGCCTATGTTCTGCTGTTCTCTTTTCATTATAAGATGATGGTCCAATTTCAATTTTGATGCTTTCTTTTCATTTTAAGATGATGGTCCAATTTCAATTTTGATGCTTTTACTTTTTATTACAAAATAGTGGTCAAATTTTAGTTTTAATCCTTATACTACACTCAAAATTAAGACTTTATCTCTATATTTAATTTTGACATAATATGATATTTTTCAAAAATTATGTATACGATTTACATATTAATCGTATACAGATAAATATATTTTATTACTTTATTTATTATTTTATTTTTAAATTATATTATTATTTTATTTTTAAATTATATTATGAAATGATTTATCCGCACTTTGAATAATGTATCATATTTCAGTTCTATCATATAATAATTTTAATTTCAAATTATCTCATATTTTACTAATTTATCTTAACGTAATTCCAAATTTATTTTCATAGAAGATATAAAATAATATTTCAATTGACAAAATTTTGAAAGCTATTTTAATTGGCAATTATTTTCTATAATTAAAATAATTATTTTCAATTAATTATTTAAATTCCCGGTGTTGTGGGGCATACAATCTAGTTCGGAATTTTACCATTAACTACTATCAATTTAGGAATGGAGTATGGTAACTCTTTAAAAAATAATTTGAGTTCAAAAAATTAATTTCCTTACATACCCAAATATTGGTGGGTACTCTTTTTTTTTTTTTTTCTGAAAAAAAAGAAATGAAAATCTAAAACCCCGATTTTCATCTAGCCGAAGTGCTAAACCCTAGCGAGCCATCGCCTGAACTCTAAAAAAAAAAACAGCGCCAAGTTTTCAATGGCTCATCGACGGTGCCTCCACTCAGCTCTCCTCCACGCCACGGCTCTCATTTCTTTGAAGAAGTCGCCGCCACTCTCCATCGTCAAGGCCTTAACCCCGAAACCAAATCCGGTGATAACGACTTCCAATTTGGAACCCTCATGGTTTACCCCCTGGTTCTACGTTCGTCACTTCTCATCCAGAAAAAGCGACGACAGCGAGAACGAAGCCGAGATGGAAGATAGCAGCGATGGAGAAGAGGAGAGCGACGAGATGGCGTCGGATATGGTTAGAGACTACTCACCTGAGGAGAAGGAAGCTGAGGCCGCCGCTATTGGATATAAAGTGGTGGGGCCGCTCCAGCGGTCCGACCGGGTATTCAAAGACTATGAGCCATTTTTCGCAGTGGTTCAGGTATTCAATTTTTGGTTTTGGTTTCGGTTTCATCTTCAACAACCGAAAATTTGGAACATTATTAATGATTTTTTTTTTGAAAAAAAAAAGATTGGATCGCATCAGTTTAAGGTGAGCAACGGGGATTCAATTTTCACGGAGAGGTTGAAATTCTGCGAAGTTAATGACAAGGTAATTTGCAGTTTTTTTGTTCTGCTTATTGTAAGTTTATAGCGGCTCTATTTTCATGCCAACTCTTAATTGTCTATTGATGCATTTTTTTGGGGATATTAATGGCTTGATGATGACATTACGTCAATAAATATTATATAGTTGTTTAATAAGATAATGCATTGAAGAGTCTCATCTAATTGAATTACAACTTTACAAGCAAGTATTTTATTAAAGGTAATCAGTGTTTTTTCTTGGATGAATTCCTTTGTTATATTTGTTTGCTAATAAAGATTACTGAATTTTTGAGTTTTGACTCATTTAAGTAGTTTCTTGCATTAAAAGAAATCATCAACTTTTAAACAACAACGGGTCAGTATTGCAGGCTATTTAGTTATTTTTAAATAGGGAAGTTGCTTGCATTTTTAATAAGACCCATGTCGTGTTAATAATATTTGCCTGGCACAATTTTGGAAGAAGACGTATCCAAGAATTCTTAGAGGGTTAGAGAGAAATCTCAAATAGTCTGATATTTCGAGAAATGAATCAATGACAGGTGCAGTTTTGTAAATGCTCTTTATCATCATGTTTATGTTAAATCTAAGAGAGCGGTTTAGATGTAATTTTTGCTTAATGGTACAGAATGAGAGCTTGTCGAGAAGTTATCATGTTTATGAAATATTTGATTGGCTTTAGTACAAAAAGGCTTGTGTTTTTCAATTAACAATTGGCAGTTTTCTTTTCCTCCGTACTTCTCAATTCAGCAATCAAATTTGCTGAGAGTTCTGCTAGCCTTGGATGATTTGATTCTTTATCATATGTTTTGTGAAAATACTACGTGCACTTATCCATGTTTGTTGCTCTTTTTCCCCTCCTATTTAATTGAATCCTCATGCTTCTATGGCTGTACATTGCAGTTGATATTGAACAAGGTTCTCTTACTGGGATCACCAACACAAACAATTATCGGTAGGCCTATACTCCCAGATGCAGCTGTTCATGCCGTTGTTGAGGAGCATGTAAGCTTCACTCTGATCTTTCTCTCTCTTAATTGCATATTGCAATTTTAGTGACATCCCATTACCTAAATTGCAAAAGGCAACTTACCCTTGTATCCCGAGAAAAATATCTTCCTTTTTTATAGGCAACGGGGGTAGACAAGTGAAGAAATTGGACTACATTTTCCTCAGCTTCATTCTGCTACCTGGATCATTTATAAACAATGAGCATTATATGAAGACATGCTACAAACAATAACTACAGGAGCATGCATTTGTTATTTTAATCATTGACTCTTTATATTGTTCACCTAAATTTATATATACTTTTAATTTTTTTCTGTTAGGCATTAGATGCTAAGGTGATTATCTTTAAGAAAAAGAGACGAAAGAATTACCGTCGAACCAAAGGACATCGACAGGTTTGTCAATGACCATTACCTAAACCATTATAGTTTGTTTGTCCTGATCTCATAACATTTCTTGATTGTTGTTGTTGTGTTCAGGAACTGACTAAGTTGAGAATAACGGATATACAAGGAATTGAAAAACCAGAAATCAAAACTGATGGGAAGCCACTAAAGGCAGCTGTTAAGAAGCCAGAGAAGATTGCTGCTACAGCTTAAGATAGATTTTCTCCCCATGGCTTTGTTTTGCAAAATAATGGCTGCTTTCGTTGAGTCTCAAGGTAATGCGATCTTTATACTAGTGACGATTGTATTCCCCATTCTTCATTTGATCGATGTACCTTTTTTGGATGTCCTGTGAAGCATTGGATTTCTTCACCTTTGCTTTTCTGCACCAAGTGAGAAAAGAAATATGCCCCATGCTAAATTTTTCTGCTATAAAGAAATATGCCCCATGCTAAATTTTTCTGCTATTGTATTTCTTCTTCCTTTCTTTGTAGTAAGTAGCCCAGTAAGTTCGCTAACTTTTAGTTGACAGAATTTTTTTTTTTCTGAACAATTATTAATTATTTCCTACAATTTTTTCTTTAAAAAAATTCTTTGAATCTCTTGGATTTACTTGAAACCTATGTTACCTGAAATTTGGTGCGTCGGACATGTCCAACAGGGGTATGTACATTATGTTTTAAAGATTCCCAAGTATTTGGAGGGTCCTTGGAAGATTATATCACCATGCCTATGTTGGGACATTCATTGGTCACAAATGTTAAGACACGGGTGCCTCAAGAAAATGAACAATTGTAGTAATATAGCTTGAAATTGGGGTTGTTGAGTTAGATTGTCTAGTGGGATGTAATGATAACATTTGTTGCAATAGCAGTTAGCAGGATGAGTGTTCTCTGTTTCAACTTAGTAGGGGTCTTTGGCCCAGTATTTCTTTCCATCTAAAGGCACAAGCTGCTAGCAGAGGCCCATGTTGCAAGGCCCGGTGCTGGGTCTAATACTATCGAGTATGAACAAAAAAAAGTATGATTTTGGAACTTAATTTAGTCAATTCATGTAAATAATCTTTAAAATATGCAATTCAATTAGTGTGAGATTCAACATTCAGAACGCTGCTATGACCTCTTTGTTTAGAAAAAAGGTACATGGTCCATGGCACTGCTGCACCATATATAAAAAGGTCTGAACCATTATTGTGGCCCCATAGTGTCTTTTATTTCGTTAATCATGTTTGGAAGTTCTTATTGGCCATTGCTTGTTGCTTGCTTTTGAGGCACCTTTAGATATATGTTGAAACATATTGAAGTTATGCTAAACACTATCAGGACCAACAGCTATCTGTGTAAAGCTTTTGGATAAAGCTCTCATAAAGAGATTCTTTTGAATAGGCGAACGAGGCAGGTGTCGGAAGAGATTGAAATCAAGGGTGTGCCACTTAATTACACTTCTGCTTTCATGTTCTATTACATTGTTAACAGGATTGCTAGTTTCTTGTTCGAATGGTGTTTCTGAGGTGATTCGCTTGAAGACATGTCTCAGGGTATTTTGGAACATATGGATAGACAGTGACTGAGCATCCTGTCTGCATCCTATGTTCTTATCCGTATGCATAGTTGACTCCATTAATTCAATGGAAGTAGCCCAACAACCGTATTCATATTCCATTTATGGTTGACTTAAAGTCTTATAGTTTTGATTAGGATCATGAAAAACCTTCACTTTCGTAAATTTCTACACTACCAAGTGCCTTTGTGACTTTTATCTAAGGGTCGAGTTACCGTCCAGTTAGGTGAGTCTAGTTTTTAACAAATCGGGTTTAATACTCCAATCTGAATTGTTATACTATAATAATAATCTATATTTTAAAATAGTGTTTATGTATATATTCATTTTGGTAAAAAAAGCAAGGGCAATGAACAAACAGTTTGAAAAAGCCAAGAAAATCAACAAATTTATAGATATGAAGCATGATAATTGTTAAAAGACAACAGGAACTTTTGGACAACCTCAAGGTGGGATGGCCCCTACACTTTGCATCTTTATGAAATTTCTTTCTCTTCTCCTGTTATGCTCCAATTGAAAACTTAAATCCTAATGCCTATGTTTTTCTTTATAATGATCATTATTACTTTGCTTTGTTAGTGGTCGCAGGTGGCCATGGAATTTAGTTGTAATATATGTGACTTTTAAGTGGAAACCCTTTTCATTGCCAATTGCCACTTGCCACTTGCCACCTATATCTCTATATATTATACTACAAATAAGCCTTGCCACTGTTCAAAAAGGCTGTATGAGCTGCTTCCACTTTGGGTTTTAAATATGAGTAAACGTTGATGGAAGATGATTTCTCCACTTCATCACATTCTTGAGCTGTTCTTGACCCCATATATATATATATATATATATATTCATTCCAATTTATTTTACATTTATTTTATTTTACTTTGTTCATATAAAAACATATTCCAACGTTGTTTAACGTTTTATTCCTCCATTTCCTTTTAGTAAAATAGATATTTCCCCTTACTTTTTCAATCCAGTAATTATCTCTATGTTAAACTCTCTTTATCTTTTTTTTTGAAATATTATGTTTGACACTTATTTTTAATACAGTTTTAGATATAAGTATAATGATATCATCCACTAAATACATTTTCAAATAACATAAACCTTTTTCAGTAGATCCC
Source organism: Gossypium bickii (assembly GCA_025503065.1). Lineage (NCBI taxonomy): Eukaryota > Viridiplantae > Streptophyta > Magnoliopsida > Malvales > Malvaceae > Gossypium > Gossypium bickii. The sequence continues at coordinate 22,314,718 of CP106714.1, read as the reverse complement.
TTTCATTGTTTTCTATTCCTAAGAGATCTAAGTGCAATTATTGGTCAATTGGCTTGTATATATTTCCATAACAAACTTGACTGTGAGCGCGCGCGCGCGCGCGCACACACATATATATTTTCTTCCCTGGAAAGAGCAGTATTGTTTGAATAACAACAGTCCGCCATGTTTTATTAGGTTTTGTTAAGTTTCACAGCACTATAACCAATTCAGTGGTTGATGATCAAACATTATTCACCTACTTTGGCCAACCGTGGTCAGCCTCTTCTTGCAGCTTGGCATTGCTCAAAAGTTCATTTTTCTTTACTACTTTGGTATTCGAAATTTACATTAAGGAATTAAGTTTAAACTCCAAACGGGAATATCAACATTTATTTTCTTTCTTCACAAAACTCGAAATTAAAATTTTACTTAAAATAACACCAAATTCCTTATTATTTCTATTGATTTATTTTATCATATTTTCTCTAGAAAAGAAAGGATTTTTTTAATGAATCCACTTCCATTACTTCATTACATTTGAATAAACATAACCAATACATGTTCATGAATCATGAAGGCACACACACATTAATAGTAGAAAAGCAAAGAGAAGATTCCATATCTTTTCCAATTTGCTTTTGCCCCTTTTAGTAGATGTAACTTGAATTATTATTTGTATTATCTAATGGTGTGCTTACTGCTTAGGGTCTCTGCCAGGATTTGGTTATTGGTGGTAAAGTAAACTATGTAGCTTCGATCTTTATTTTTATTTTTTTAAATACTCGTATTTATCTAATATTCAAACATAGGTATGGAATATTCTTTTAAGAATTTTTTTAAAATACATTATAAATCTGAAAAAGAATTGAGCATACTTGTATGGGCGTTTGACACTTAACACTAACTTTCAAATTACATAACTTGCAACCAATAAATGATAAATACAATGGTAATGTAGATTATATTTTTAAATTTCAAAAATAAAATTATTCAACCTTGAATATGAAAAAAACCAACGTAAATTGCAAAACTTTAGGAGTAATTCATTCAAAAATCCCCTGAGAAGATTGTCGAAACCATCCCTTTTTTGAAAAAGGAAGGAATCGAACTTGGGTTTTGAAAATAAAAATGGGAGTCGCCACCGATCTTTTAGGTGCGATCGGATCACCTTTGTTTTAATAAAACATTTTGATTTACTAAAACAATGCTTTTGGTCTACGGAAATTTGAGAAAATGGGTTCGGGAGTCGGTTACGTGCGAGGAAGGGTTAGCACCCTCGTCACGCCCAAAATTGGTACCAAATTGATCAATTAATGTCCTTATATCAAAAGTTAAAAATTGGAAAATAGATTTTAAAAAACATGATCTCCTTTAAAAATCCTCGGATCTAAGATGAATATTGCCTCGTTTGGAAAATCTTATCTCGAAATAACGAGATGCCCCGTCCAGTAAGTTAGGACACAACATATCGAATTCTCGAAAATAAGCTTTTATTTTTATTCAAAACCTTTTATTTTAAAAGATATTTCGCTATTTAGGTTAAACGAGAAAAATCGAAACCTAGTAAGTTAAGGCACGATTTTCTCGAATTTCTAAATACGAAATGTTGCCTTTACGGAAGAAATCGATTTTGTATTGGATAAAATGGAACACGAATTTGTAAAAAATGTGATGATACGAATGAAAATAAAAGTATACGTGAAATGATATAAACACAAATATATGAGCGAAAGCTAAATAAATAATAATGTGTACGTATATATGTAATGTAACAAAGTAGCAAACATAATAATAATAATAATAATAAATATTAATAATAATATACATAATATACATAATATATACAATATATTAACATAAATGTAATAGTTATGAAAATATAATAATAATAGTATGATAATAAAAATAGTAATAATAATAATAGTAATAATAACTATACGAGATATGTGCAATATAATACTATACAATAGCAATAAAAAATGAAATATGTACAATATAATAAAAATAGTAATAGAAATAAAAAAAATAAATAATAATAATAATAGTAATAATAATAATAATAGAATAACATAAAATATATATACAACATAATAATGATATAAATATGGCGATAATAATAAATATATAAATAATATAATGATAATATAAATATAACAATAATATAATAAAAGATTAGAAAGATTACAAAATAACTCAAAAAGGATTAAATCGAACTTAAAATGACAGCTTAGGGTCGATTTGAAATAAATTAAAAGGAAAAGAACTAACTTGCGACACGCGCACAAATTGGAAGGACTGAAATAGCAATAAATCCTTTTATCAAAACGACACGTTGGAAGGAGGACCAAATTTGAAACCGCGAAGAATCATCAGGTCACAATCGAAAAATAAAAGAAATCAATTGCGCAGTCATGGAAAAGCGGAGGGGCTAAATCCGCAATTAGCCCCTCCATGATAAAACACGCGGATCCTGGGGTGGATCCGGGTCAACACGCGGATCCCCCCTATTGAAACGGCGCCGTTTTAATCATCCTATAAAAGGGGTGAATCCTTCACAAAAAATCATTTTTAACACCCCTAAAAAATAATAATAACTTTCTTTCTTTTTCTCTCTGCAGGAGCAAGGAGGGGAACTTCCGGCGAGGAGCTCTGTCCGGCAACCGTCGCCGCCGCCGGCCACCGCAGGCGGTGGCGGAACTTGCGAAAGGGGTAGGTTTTTCTCCCTTTTTTTTTAATATTTTTTATATGTTATATTTAAACAATTTCAAAAAAAAATATAAATATAGTAATAATAAAATGGATTTACGTATATAGTTTCAAAAAGGAATAGAAAATAAACCTTAAATCTTTGTTCCTTGCTTTCTCCGATTTATCGTTGTAAACTTGTATAGATCCCTATTTTAGATGTTTTGCCACTGTTTTTGGTTGAAAGTTTTTTCGTATTCTTTTTAACAATGCCCCAAAAAAAAAAGGCCCTTTTACAGATTTGTTTTCGGCTTTTTATAGCCGAATGAGAAGAAATAAAATAAACCCTAAATACAATCTGTTTCCCAATTCTTTTCTCATTCTTAGGTTTGTCGCTTGTTTGCGGCGCACTTACGGCGTCGCGATGGTGGCGGACAGATGGGTTATGTGATTGCGGTGCAAGTGGGCGTCGTGGTGCCGGTGGCTACAGTGGGGTGGCTGACAGTGGTGGCACGTGCATATGGGGCTGCGGCGGCTGAGAATTTAGGGTTTCAGAAACCCTAGACTTTTCCCAAAACCAATTACTGTTTTGGGCCTATCGGGCCCTTCAAATTTTTGGGTTGCAAGTTTGCTAGGCTCTGGGCTTGGTTTAATGGGCCCGGACCAAATTTGGGTATTACAAAGATGTTTAAATATGAATATGGACATATAAATTAATATCCATGTACGGACAACTAAATAACTATACACAATAGTACCAAACAACAGCTGCATGAACTAAAAGCATTCGGTAGTTAAGTTGACAAAATAATGTGTTGATGCAATTTGACCTATGAAAAGATATATTTTGGAGACATGATGTGCATCATTTCAAACTTCCACTTTTACTTTGATAAAAATAATATTAATATACTAACAAGTATTCAATCTAGTGGACAAAAAATTAGATATTTGAAAAAAAAAACAATTTTTATGAAAATAAAAAACACCTTAATTATATAGAACTATTTATGTATTTCTTTCACAAATATTCCAACTCCAAAATCATTAGCAGCTTCAAACCTCAAATTTAAGAAAAAAGTAAGATTAAGAGGAAGAAATGTGGAAGCCCAAAGGAGGATTTAGGTCATTCAAAAAATTTAATTAAAATTGAATGTGATTCCAATGAATTTAGGGTTGCATTTTAGGTCAGGCAGCCAAAAGTGCAACAAAACAACAAGAGGCAAATTGTTGTCCACCAAGAAAGGGAAAAAAAGAATTTATATAAAATATAGTAATGGGACAAAGGGAGAAAAGAAAAAGATGATTAGGAACTTGTCATTTTCAGCATAATATTTTAGTATTTGTATTTGGCTTTCCAACTAGACAATTTAGTTAGTGCTTGTCTTTAAAAAAAGTTTAAGTTAATTTATACCTACAAAATGAACATAAAATGCTATTGTTGCCCTTTCATTTTGGTTTATAGTTACCAAGTTAAACAAAAAAAAAAAAAAAAACCCAATTGCTTTCACATCTCATATCAGCCTCTAGTTTTGTCAAAATCCTCTTTAAATGTATCCATTGCGTGCCCAAATAAAAGAGATTTTCGTATGTTGAAATTTTAAAAATGACATTGTTAAAAAAAATAATTATGAATTTTAATTTGAATTGTGTTATGTATTTATGATCATCAATCCGAAAATCAGATAAGATCTGGGTCGTTTATCTGCAACTTGATTAGGGCTCACTCAATGGATACTTACAAGCCTACTGTATAAAGCTCACAAGGGGTGCTCGCGAACTTAGCTTGCACACGTCAGGGGGTGTTCGCAAAGGGAGCTCGCGGTCTCGACTTGCATATGCCCATGGAGTGTCTAGCAGGCAGCCTAGAGCAATACATGTGTCCGACATGCATAGAGTCTACTAAGAACGTCAATTCAATGAAAAATAACTATGTATATAAATATTCGATTGTCCCCTCTAATGAGATACAACGAAAATTACTCAACAACCGTAAAATTAATATAGAAAAAAAAAGGTAACATTGATTTATATAATAAAAACATTTCAAGAAGGTTAAAATATTGTATAAGTCCCTATTTTTTGTAAATTTAGAATTTAGTCATTATATTTTTATTTGAAAGAATTTAATCTCTCTAATTTTAGAAATAAAAAAAATATAAGTTTAATTGTTAACGTAATTTTATTAAATTCAGATTCATTACAATAATATATTTTTTTAATTACATGGTTATCAAGTAAGTTTTTTTTTTATTTAAAAATATAATAACAACAAATTTAATAAAAAAATTTGAAATTAAAATTTTAAAATAAAATAAAAAGAAGTAAATTCGAGTTTGTATTTAGTTAGATTTGGTCCTTGTAAAAAAGACAGACAGTAGCGTGGTGTATGTATGTATTGATATGATATACACGTTATATTTTTCCATCTGGAATGAGTGTTATATTGATTCAAGTGATCTGAAAACAGTATTTTTTTAATAATGAAAAACCCCAAAGTTTGTTTTAGTTAAATCATGGAAGTGCATCAAGAAACAATAACTCTTCCACACTTAAATCAAACCAGATGCTGACATTTTGTTTCAGTACCAAAAGCAGATACTAAGCTGTATTTATTTTATAATCAATGTCATTCTTCAGCTTTTATATACTCAGCATATTCTTATACTATTATTATTTTTTAAAAAAAGTAAGATTCTTATGAATTTATTATGTTGATACAAGGTTAAATGCTGTTTACACGGTAATTTAGAGTAGCAAAGTGTTGAAAATATCGACTAATAAAATACTGTCAGATGCATACTGCAAGTTATTTTTTTCTGGTATTTATAATAATAAATCCTACATCTAATCAGAGAACTTGTGTTTTGAGCCAAGTCGCCTAGATCCTGACTTGCTTAGAATGTGGACTTTAATATCAAGAACCGAATGCCCATGAAAACTTTAATTAATCTTTAATAGGAAAATTAATTCTCTTCGTGGGAAACAAAAAACTTCAGCACTCAAGAAAATATAAATTATTCTCTAAACAAATTATTGCTATTTTATGATAGAGTAGCGACGCTCAAAATATAAATAACTAGTGTATCTTTTGGCTCAATCTATAGTTCTTATGTTGGAAAAATCGGTTTAGAAAACAATGTTTTTAGGCGTAGTGGAAGTAAATTTTTTTCTTAAACCTTTTGTGATATTTATGATAATAAATTTTAATCAAAATTATACGTATGCTTTGTACGAGGCGGTTAAGTCTATCCCAGTTGTTACCTTCTCTATTATTCTTGAACCATGAATTGCTTTGAGTGTTGACTCAAAGAATCATGAACCAATATCACAAAATGAAAACTTTTATTAACTTTCATTAGAAAAGTTAATTCTCTCTTTAACCGGAAATTATGTCTTTGTCCCAAAAAATAAAATTTATTCTGTAAAATAAATTGCCACTATTCTAAGATAGAATAACGACGTAAATAATGTGTTGTGTAAAACTTAACACATGATTCCTATTTATAGAAAGTCAGTACAAGAGTTTTGTTCGAATAAAATCTAATTAAATAATAATATTTTAATAGAAAATACAACTTCTATTCTAAGTAGAAATAAGGGCACGCATAGGGAAATACCAAGGTTGCTTCCCCTTGCATGTAATATGACTTTATTGGACCTTTCATATATTGGGTCCAATTATATATGTTATCTAGATTTTTATCCAATATTTATTTTCTATTTCCCAAAATATTATTTATTTAATCAATCAATTTAGTTCAATTTAATTAACTAAATTAATTTATTAATTAAATTATTTTCTTAACGCAGTTCTAATTCCATTAAAGTTATGATAACTTTATCATATTAGAATCTATGAGAAAAATATATTTAATTGCTTTATTCAACATATCCATGACGACTTGTTAATTTAATTCTTACTTCAAAATTCAATTATTTAATTACAATTAATTAAATAATAATTCGAAGAACTAAAATTAATTTCTAAGTCATCTTTTGCATCTTTTGTACTTATTGAGAAAATGCATTAACTACAGATAGTGATACATGTGATCTATTTCTCTCCATCGTTTTCATTCAAATTCATATTGTAGGTTCTATATGCAATTTGTTTCTGGTTATCTTGAGCTAGCAGGGGAACCAATTGGACATATATAAATAAGACTCAAATAATTTGTAATTAAGTTTCGACTCTTCGCCTACTAATTACAACATTATTTAGTTATGAAGTCATTCCACTAAAGTATCATGACTAATCTCTCTCTTATTAAATATTATTATAAAAGCTACTTAATAAGTGCTTGTCCAATGAACTTATCATAAGTATGTTACCTTCATAGGATATCCTTAATCTCTTTGTGATAAATTTGTTCTCCTAATATGATCCTATTTTATCTTATGGTAACCATTTCATCTTCCTTTATGAAAAGTCAATTACTATCAATTAGTAATTAAATCATTTATCACTAAGACAAATGACCCGATGTCACGTTACTTTTCATCTATCATGTAATGTCGATCAGAGGTGTAACGCCCCAAATTTTTAATTTTTGTTTTTGTGTATGTGTGACACAAATTTGTATCTGCTTCAGTGGTTAAGTGTTCTGGGAGTGTGTGAGAGGTCCCAAGTTCAAGCCTTGACTTGTGTATATTTTGGTATTTTTATGAATTAAGCCCTATCTTTAGTTAGTAGGCTTATAAGTAAAAGTGTGTAAGTAATTAACAGAATGGGCCTGCTGGTCTGGTGGTTAAGAGGAGTGTTAATTGGTTGGAGGTCTTGAGTTTGAATCTCTGCATGGGCAAGGGAGATTATTTTTGCTCGGTTTGGTGACGGAGAGTTTGAGTTATATATGATAACTAAGTAGTGGGTGGTTGAGATAATATGGGTAATGAATTAAGTGAATCAGTTTTCCCCAAAAATCCTCTCTGTAACCGACGCCTATTCCCCCTCCTCTGTCAGTTTTCTTTTCTTTTTCATCCATCTTTTGCTCTATAGCCGAAAATTCTCTTCCCTTTTCCCTACTCTTTTTGTTTCGGTATTTTTGCAAATCATCATTGTGGGAGCCACCTTCGAGTTCATCTACTTCGGGAAGTTGGGGTAAGCGTCTTTTAGTTTTGAAATTCTTAAATTGGTGATTAATGGAGTGGTTTCGTGTTCAGGAGACTCGTAGGTGGCTGTGGAGTTTCAATTAGTATCGAAGAGGCGTGATTACGTTATTGTGCGTTCAAGGTAAGAGTTGTTGGAATATTTGGAAATACATGTTCTTGATAATTTGGTTTAGTATCGGTTTAATTGACTGAAATTGGGCTTTGGTTGGTCGAATATAGGTTCTGGAGTGCTCGGTAGTGTTTCTACAGCGAATCGATACAAGTGTGTACCCAAAAATGCAAAAAATGAGGTTTCGATGATAGTCGAAAACCTCACTGTTGACGCCACATGGGCATGTGGTCGCCCGTGTGCCATAACACGGGCGTGTGATCGACGAGGCTAGGCCATACGCACAAGACACAGCCGTGTGATGGCCAGCCAGGCCGTGTGTGAGACACGGGCGTGTGGGATTTTGGGCCAGACCGTGTGATCCACAAACCAAGGCTAATTTAGGTCGTGTGGGCCCACACAAGTAGGCCACATGGGCCCCACGGGCATGTGAGCCCATTTACCAAGGCTAATTTAGGTCGTGTGGGCCCATACAGGCGGCCACATGGGCCCCACGGGCATGTGAGCCCATTTTACTGAAATGTTTTCTAAGGTTGCACGGGTCGCCCAAGTCAACTGTGAACCTACTGTAGGGTCGGTAAGCACTACTTAGCCCCTAAATGTGTGAACTGATTATATGATGTATGTACTGAGCATGATATATATATGCATGAACATTGAACTGTATGTGTATGTAATACCCCTAACCTGTATCCGTCGCCGGATTAGGGTTACGAGGCATTACTTTACTTATCACCACTCAGCATAGGTTACATCATTTATTTACTGTTATTAAAAAAAACATAAACAAATGCATTACGAGTTTTGTACTTCCATATCAAACTTAAACAATAACGACTTCCTAATCCGTCTAAGCTAAATTTGTACATTTGCATTTTCCAACAATTCAAAAATCAAAACATTTCTAATAACATACTCACATCCAACTAAAACAAAATATATGTCCTTTCTTGTCTGAAACATCTAACTTAAACTAATTGTATATGCAAATATTTGAATCATATGCAAATATGTCAATCTAAATACATAGCATAAGATTTCATCATTTATCCTAAAACCACATATATATATTCAATTTCATACAATCAAATTAACTAACTTATTTCATATACAGACGTTTATTATAACTTAATAAGATCATTTCAACTCATGCATTTTTATCATTTCAACCGAATCACATTATCAAACTATCTAAATACCTATTCGGCTTATACTCATCATCTCGAACCAATTAATCATGTTCACGGTATAAGTATTAAATTAAAAAAAATAGTACACAACCATCATTCATATTTCATCTCATAACCGATTATAAATTCCACAACCACCTATATCAACTTACTTAATACAATAACCTTAAGCCACAAACAACTACTTCATGCCAAAACTCTCATATATGTCAAACATTTCACATTTACCAATCTCATATGCCATTTAACATTTTACCAAAATGAGTTTCAATCACCATCAAACATAATTAAACACGGAACAAAATAAAACATGACAAACACATCTCGTTTGTATGCCATGACCGATTATACATTATCAAAACATTATCTTAGCCCAAAATGCCATAAACCATGAAACCAAACTATACCTATTGCCGAATATAAGCTACTAAAAACCCCCACAACCCATGCACAAAAATGACATAACGTATACACCATTTGACCATTAAAACCTTATGTCTCAATACCAAACTAACAAAGGAGATAAGCCATATTCGCATGGCTTTTAATATATATACAAGAACAAAATTCATAGCTCATAACATAGTTTAGCCTATACATGCCTTTAGTCCAAAACCAAACTCAAAAAGGTACCAAAACAGATTGATAGTGTGGATGACTTCATTGACGATCCCCTGAGCTCGTAGCTTGATCAAAATCTATAAAACAGAACGATGAACACACAAAGTAAGCTAATTTAGCTTAGTAAGTCTTAAGCAAATATAATATACCAATTGAACATTCAAGTGTTTTAAAACAATCAAGTAATGACATCAAATAAAATAGCTTAACTCGAAAGTCCTTCGAAACCGAATACCTTTACCTCATTTAACATAACATTTATCACTTCCTTACCATTAGCATACAATTTACCAACTCAGCATCAAATTCAAAGTATAAAACATCATCTCTTTATAATATATTCATAATACACTTACATGAAACTCAATAAGTTCACATAAATATTTGAACAAGTAAAGGCCATGTACATACGAATTTCACCTCCATAATTACATAACATATATCCATTTATTCTCACATTTTTCATTTACACATATGGCCGAATTTCAAAGACACAACCAAAATCAAATTTCAATATATTATACTCATCATTTGTAAAGCAGAATGCACATATTAAAATCTTACAAATATACCTCAACTATATCACATATTACTAGCATCGAATAGTAATATATCAACTTACCTTATTCCTTGCAACTATGAGGCTTATACGTACCTGAACATTTAGCTTATTTGCTGTAATTAAATTCCACATTGATAATAATCCATGAACCCTCTTATTTATAAAAAATCACCGGTATTAAGCCTGCTAGGCAACAAGGCCTGAAAACCACACCGGCACTAAGCCTGCTAGACCCGAGGTTTGAAATTTAATCACCGGCATTTAGCTTGCTAGGCAATAAGACCGATACATTTCACCGGCACAAGGCCTGCTAGGCTCGAAGCCCGAATATCAATATAATTACCATCTCATACACATTACTTATTATCAAAGTCAGTATCACATATATCACACATAATTCATATCACTGTAACATATCAAACTCAATTAAATATAACTACATTTCATTATTAAATCACTTACCACATTCGGCCTTGGCCAAATTCACATTTATAATATCATAATTCAGCATGTAATCAAGGTTATAACCGATATTAACGGTATTAAATTGCTTAAAAACTTACTTTGACTATCGACGGACGACGAAGACCGGCTATTCGTTAACTTTTGTTTTTCCCCGATCCAAGTCCATTTTTCTTTGTTCTTGATCTAAACATATTAAATTTAAGCTCATTCAAACACATTTCATTTCAATTTAATCCAAAAACACCTAAATGGGCAAATTACCATTTTGCCCTTTACATTTCACACTTTTACAATTTAGTCCTATTTGCACAAAACACAAAGTACACAAAATTTGAATGAATGCCTTAAGGGGCGAAAATCCATAGGACTCATACAAGTCCATCCATTTCATTTATTTCACATTTTAGCCCCTCTAAAATTTATTTTTGCAATTTAGTCCAAATTACTCAAAATCATCAAAAATCCAAAGACAAAACATATTAATCTAACATATATATTTCATAATTCATCAATGTCTCATCACAAAATATTCATTAATTAAAGCATGGGTCTTGTAGATATCTAAACAACGATCTCAAAAACGTAGAAATTATCAAAAATCGAAAACTAACCATACCTTAATCAAGCTTCAAGTTGCCGAAATTTTTAAGAAATTCTAAGTTCTTCTTCCTTTAAACATTCGGTCATTAGAAAAAAAATGACAATGGCTTTTTTGTTTTGTTTAATTATTAACTTATATTATGTTATTACTAATTTATAATTTTAACATTTTCTAATTAATAATATAAAACATAAACATTGGTTTATTAGTCTTTCTACCGTCCACTAACTTTAAAATGGGCTTTTTGCCTCTTAAGGACTTCATATTAAAAAGCCACTATCAATTAAGCACTTTTCAGTATAGTTTGCAACTTTTACATTTTACGCGATTAAGTCCTTTTGTCTAATTAAGCACACAAACAATCAAATTTTTATACGAAATTTTCACACATGCTAATTAACATAAATATACATAGAAAATAATATTTAAATATTTTTCAGACTCGGATTCGTGGTCCCGAAACCACCGTTCCGATTAGGGTCAAAAGTTGGACCGTTACAGTGTAACTGGGAATACTGTGATAGCATGTCATTCATTGTATGTTGCATTGCATTGAGTTGGGATGATATTGTTGGAGGAAGTGTACTGAAAGGCTCTTAAGCCTAATATCTGGTAGCTCAGCTGCAGTTTATTGATTATGTGCCGCATTTGGTACTACCTAGAGTGTAGGGATGGGTGGGTTGATTTAATCGCCACATGGAATGTAGGGTTGGACGGAGATGGTATGTAGAGGCTGGTTGGGTAGGACTTTGGGCCCAATCTTTGCATGATTGCTCTTTATTCTTGTGATGATGGGCTAAGTAGTAATACATATTTGATCTTTGTCTTGAAATGGGCTAAGGCCCAACTGCTATTGATACTGAAAGGGGCTTAGGCCCAAGACTTATTTTGACTATGCACTGTGATTACTGTTGTTTGTTTTCTGTGGGGTTACATACTGAGTTTACAAAAACTCACTCCTTTTGTTTAATGTGCATAGGTAATCCCCAGACTTAGATGGATTGGTGTGGCGGAGGACTCAACGATGACCACGGTTTTGAACTTCTATGATTTTTAATTTATGATTCATGGGTTCATTTCTATTGGTTAAGTGTTTGGTTGTAATTGGGACTTACGGACTTTTGTTTTGATTTGGTTCTTAGTTTTCTTTACTTTATGGATTTACAACTGCTAGTTGTAGGAAAGCTCGGTTTTTAAAATAACAAATGATTTCTCTAAACACACAATTACTTAAACTGTTTTTAAAGCTTCCGTAATGAATTATGTTTTAAAACAATCGACTAGATGAGTAAGCGATTTCTGGAATCAATAAGAGTAATAAAACGAACACAGTTTTATCATAATAAACTAGTTTTCAAAATTTCATTCCATGTGACATCGCCAGATTCGACCATAACGTCTGGGCCGAGTTTGGCGTGTTACAAGAGGATATCATTTACCCTTTATTGGGCTATGAATTTTACTATTGTGGAATGATGCAACATCATGCAAAAGTCACATACCCAATGTACCAACTTTTGGTTAATTATCTATTTGAACTTAGGCTTTCATTTCATCCAAGTATATGAGTCATGCATGCATAGTCCATCACCCATAGGATTAAGATATGCCACACTATGAACATCAGAAGTGAATGAATTCATAAACGAATCTAAGATCTGTTCTACTTGGGTCATATCCGATGTACTGTTAGTCAAGTCAGTCACATCTATGTTTATCTTATACAAGTAGTTAAACATACACTCAAGTATTTATGGAGAATGATGGATTATATGCTTGTGTATTTCGGAGGAGATCTTACTCTTATCAACTATATCGATTCTAACTTTCAAATGTGTTGGGATTTGAGGAAATCAAAATCAGGATGAATCCTTGTCTTAGGAAATGGGTCCGTAGTATGGAGAAGTGTCAAGCAAAGTTGTACTGCTGACTTTAATATAGAAGCTGAATGTGTGATTGCTTCTGAGGCAACAAAAGAAGCCACATGACTTCGAAAGTTCCTTACGGATCTTGAAGTCATTCTTGGTATAGAAAAAGCTGTGATAATAGTGCGGCAATAGCTAACACCAAGGAAACCAGGAACCACAAGAGGACGAAACACATTAATAGAAAGTATCACATTATAACAGAGACAATAGTAGACAAAATAGTGGATATAGTTAAAGTCGCATCAGAGGACAACCTTGCGGACCCTTTACAAAGACTATGATAGCTAGGAGTTTTGAGAAACATGTAGAAGGCATGAGAATGTGAAAAATGACTCATCTACTTCACTAGGGCAAGCGAGAGACTGTTGGATTTGGTGCCCTAGGTATAGTATATTCGTTTTGCATACTTGTATTTTTCGAACAGATTAGTTAATAAAATAATCCATTGTTTACATTAATATTCTTTGTATAATGTCCTCAAGGAATTTTTCATACAAAGAAAAATGGAAGCAAATATTGGCTCACTGATGATCTAACGTTTAACTAATATTAATTGATATTACTGTTGGATCCGGTGCCCTAGGTGTAGTATTTTCGTTTAAGTACACTTGTAATTTTTCGAGCAGCTTGGTTAATAAAACTATTCATGAACTACAATAATACTTTGTATATTATCCTCACATTGTTTTTGCATGCAAAGTAAAATGGAAGCAAATGTTGCTCACTGGTTGTCTATTGTTTAACTAATATTTAGCAGCATTACGTGGTCGAGTTGTAATAAAGAAAGATAGCTTGTATTAGTAGACAAACCTAAACATGTCCTTAGTCTAATCGAAAATGAGTAAACTTATTGAAAGACTAATATTTTGTCTATCAAGTCCAATTGGGGAGATGTCTTATCTTGGGCATTAGAGTGAGTGCCTCCTAGAAGTTGGAGACATTAATGTGATTGACTGGATTGACAGTACATCAGATAAGACCCAAGCAAAATAGACCTGAATCTGTTTATAGATTTATTCACTTGTGACGTTCATAGTGTGGCATACCTAAATCCTGAGTGGATGATGGACTATGTATGCGTGGCTCATACACTTTGATGTAAGTAAAAGCCTGAGTTCGAATAGATAAGAAATCGAAAGTTGGTGCGTTGGGTGTACAACTTTTACAGTATGTAGCGTCATTCACAACAGTGGAATTCATACCCCGAACATGGGTAAATGATATCCTCTCATAGGCATTACATGGTTGATGAAAAGTAAATGCGGTCACGGTTTGTTCGTCTTTGTGATGAATGCCTTGATCGTTATTTGATAGTGATTGACTTTTCACGAAGGAAGATATAATGGTTACCATGAGATAAAATATGATCATATTGGGAAATCAAATATTATCCCAAAGAGATCAAGGATATCCTATGAGGGCAACACACTTATGTCTATGTCATTGGATGAGCACTGAGTAGTTGCTTTTGTAATGGTATGCCGTTAGGAAGAGCTCAATCACGATACTAAGTGGAATGACTTCATGACTAATGAGTTTATAATTAATAGGCGAAAAGCCAAAACTTAATTTTAAATCATTTGAGCCCTAATTACATATGTCTAATCGGTTTCTTCACTAGCTCGTTGAAACCATAAATGAATTACGCGTTTAAATAAAAATGAATAGAATGAATAGGAAAAGAAAATTGGGAAACATTCAGGAATGATTATGGTTTTTTTTGAAATGGAAAAATGAAATCATTTGAAAATGAAGCTAGGTTTCCAAAAAATGAAAATGAAAAAAGAAATGGAAATGATTCATTTGCAATTCTATATGGATTACTTAAAAATGATCAGACGAATAAGTGTATGTTTTTGAGTTGTTTTGAAGCCCAAAAATAAAAATAAACCATTTGGTCATAGTGAACATGTTGAGTTGTGAGATATTAAACATATTTTATCAAAATTTTACTAAGGGTAAAATCGTCAAAATTTTATTAATGGTAAAATAGGGATAGGAAAATTATTTAATATAGAATATTAAAGTTTACTTTTGGAAATAAAAAAACCGAATCGAGTTGGATCACATTACAGAGTACTATGTCAAAAGGCCCAAGAAGCACTCATAATTAGACCTGATGTGAAAGAGGCCCAAAACCCCTCATATAACATGAATAGGGCAGAAACCCTAGTAGGAATACTAGGGTTTCCCATCCACCCCACTCCTACTTTAAGTAGGAAGTTGTTTTTTTATTTGAAATAAACCACTACAAATCAACAAGGGTTATATCTTCTCTTCTTATATATAGATAACAACGATAGAGCTATTGAGACAAATTTGAGAGGCTGTTACTTAGTCGAATAATAGAAAGAATTTATTCTCAACTATCAAATATAATTTTCCAGAATAATAATTCTACTGGTTTCTATTAAAAAGAGAGAATTTCCATTTTCTCCCTAAATAAAAGAAATTTTTTTTCTAGTTCTGTGTTTTAATTCAATTGGCTTGAGCCCACACTCGAGGCATTTTATGGTACGAGAATAGCTGAGAAGATCGTTTAGTTGAAATTCGGGAACAACTACGTAGTTGGATCATAATACAAAAAACTAGTAGATAATCTAAACATGTCCATAGTCTAATCAGAAATGAGCAAGTCGGTTGAAAGACTAATATGTCATTTATCAAGTCCAATTAGAGAAATTCTTTGTAATAACTCGATTTAGGGGCTAGTCGAAATAGTGGTTTCAGAATCACTAATTCGAGGTTAGAGAAAATTATTTTTATATTATTTTATGAGTTAGAGCATGATTATATGAGTGCATGAAAATTTTGGTGCTTTAATTTCAGCGATTGTATGCTCAATTGCGAAAACGGACTAAATCGCATAAAGTGCGAAAGTTCTATTTTATAGGCTAAAGGTGCGTAATAGCCAGAGAATATTAATTGGAGGTCTTTAATATGAAAATAGACCCTTAGACATAAGGTAGCCGGCCATAAGGGACAAGAAAGTCAAAATTAGTCAAAGTTGGTAAGGATTTGGTGACTAAATTGATTGTTTTATATTAAAATAAAGAAAAGATGATATCCTTCTCTTCACTCTTCTTCTTCCACCGAAAAATACAAACAAAATAGGGGTTTGAAAGCTCAAAAATTTTAGCAAACTCTTCTCCCTACAATTAAGTGATTTTAATGGTTTTTCTTAATGATATTTGTACTTTTGGAACCCCTAAAGCTTAAGCTTTCTAAAGAGGGGACTATTTTTCAAAATGGTGGAAAGTTTAGAGTTTTACCATATGAGCATATATGTTTTTTTCTGCATTTTTTATGGAAGAAAATGAGTCATAGATGTTTAATAAACAACTTTTGTGAAGGGTGTTACCATGAAAACACCAAAAAGGACCTTTTTGTAAAGGTTGTAAAATAAGAGTTAAGTGTGTGAAATAATGGGTTTTGATGGTTGCCATAAGAGTAATAAATGTTCACCTAGGCTCGTCAAAAAAAGAAATTTGATTAGAATTGATTTTCGAGCCTAGGGGTAAAATGGTCATTTTATGAAAGCTTTAGGGCAAAATAGTAATTTTGCCAAAGCATGATTACTGAAATGCATTAGTTAATGTGATAATAAAATGAGCTCATTTGCTATTATAGATCAAGAAGAACAAAAAATTAACCTCGACAGGGGAAAGAACAAGGTATCGGACTAGATCGACAATCTAGCCTGTTTTCAAAATCGAGGTAAGTTTGTGTGCAATAAATTCAACATCATGTTATTAAGTTTCTAAATGATTGATACTAGTAATGTTTTACAATATTTCTATGAATTTGATTTATGATGTTGGATGAGAAAAACGATGAAAATTGTGTTGTTGAAGTCCCGGTTGGACTATAATGAATGTGAGAACATTATTAACGAGATAGGAGATGGGTAAGGTCCCGTGTAAGACCATGTCGGGGACATGGCCTTGGCACTGAGTTGAGTTCCCGTATAAGACCATATCTGGGATATGGAATCGACATTGAATAAGAACAATCGTATAAGACCATATCCGGGATGTGGCATCGATAATTGATATGAGATCCCGTATAAGACCATATCTGGCATATGGCATCGGCACTCAGAGGTGAACCCATGTAAGACTACATTTGGGATGTGGCATTGGCGACGTATTATGTGAATGACGATGAACAGGAATCATCACATATCCCAAGTGATCTAGTGGGATAAATAGTTAACCTTGGAATAGAAATGAGATTAGTGCTAAATTCATGTGATGAAGTGGTACAGGTGCATGCGAGTAATTCACGAGAAAATTTTACGATATATGTTATGATATGCAATTGGTAAGAGTAAGCATGAGTAAATTATGACAATGTACCTAAGACTTTGTGTTATATTTAATGCCTTGGATGGATGATATTATGAGCCTTATGTTGTTATTTATTTCATGCAAACTTACTAAGCTTTATGCTTACCCCTCTCATTTCCTTTTTCCTTGTAGCATTACCAAGTTAGCTCGAGAATTCATGGAATGTCGGAGATTGAAAATCACACTATCGACTACTCTTTGGTACAGCATAGTAAAATTCATTTTGAGTATGGCATGTATAGGACTTAGTCTCTTTTGTTATGTCATATTTGTTAGCCAATGTATTGGCCATAAATGTTGCTAAATTCCTTTTGTAAGTGGTCTTTGGAATTGGGCCAATACTTGACAAGTTATATATTTATATATATTCAATGATGATGAAATTCATTAAGGATATACTTGTGTGGATGTCTTTATTTTGAATCTTTAGAAGTGCTTTATAGTCCTAATATGTGTTGAATTGAATTGGTGTAAGTATGGTTGCTATATAGGGTGCATTTGGCTTGGTAGATATCCTTTTTAAATGTCCACACGGGTAGACACACGGGCATGTGTCTAGGCCGTATGTGACACATGGTCAGCCCCATGGGCGTGTTGATTGGCCGTGTGTCCCCATGCATACGAGGCTTACAAGTTTGTATGCTCAGTAGTAAAAACACGAGCAGAGACACGGCCGTGTGTCTCAGCCATGTAGGAGGCACGGCCGTGGTCATGAGCGTGTGCCCAGGTCGTGTGAAGTCTGCACCTAAAATTAGGAATTTAATTCGACACACGGTCTAAGGACACGGGCGTGTGCCTTGGCCGTGTGACCATAGTGAGGTGATGATGTCATAAACAGAATGCCATGGTTTTGATACACGGGCTAAGACACGGGTGTGTCGAAGCTGTGTGAGGGACACAGGCTAGGGACACGAGCTTGTGTCTGGCCGTGTGAAAACCTCTGTAGGTTTGAAATGAAAAATAAATTCCACACGGGTTAAGAACATGGGCGTGTGTGACCACACGACCTACCCACACGAACGTGTTCCATCTCACACGGGCGTGTGAACCCTGTATAGGCAAAAATTTACTAATTGCGTAAAAGTTCCCGGTTTAATTCTGAAACCTTTTGTAAGTAAGTTTTAGGCCTCGTAGGCCTATAATAAGGATGTTTTGAGAAGTTTTATGTTGAAATGAAATTTTATAGCCCAAAGTTGTTTGTTGAATGCCTCGTATTCGGTTCCAGCGTTGAACACGGGTAAGGGGTGTTACATTCTTTATCTTGAGCATCGAAATGGATGACTCCTAGAAGATAGAGACATAGATGTGACTGGCTGGATTGATAGTACATCAGACAAGACCCAAGTAGAATAGATCCTAAATATGTTTATATATTTATTCCTCTGTGACGTTCATAGTGTGACATCACTAAATCTTGAGTGGATGGTGGACTATGTATGCTTGACTCGTATACTTTAATGTAAGCAAAAGCTTGAGTTCAAATAGATAAGGAGCAAAAAGCTAGTGTGTTGGGTATACGACTTGTGTAGTATGTAGCATCATTCACGATAGTGGACTTCATAGCCCGACTAAAGGGTAAATGATATCCTCTAATCAAGGATACATAATAAAAGAAAAGTAAAAGTAGCCATGGGTCATTTGTCTTTGTAATAAATGACTTGATTACTATTTAATAGTAATTGACTTTTCATGAAAGAAGATGTAATGGTTTTCATGAGATAAAATAGAACCATATGGAGAGAATGGATTTACCCCAAAGAGATTAAAGATATCTTATGATAGTAACACACTTATGATAAGATAATTGTATGAGCACTGATTACGTAGATTGTAACAACCTAAATTTCAATGGTGTTGGAAAATGCAATTTCAGAACCCCATTTTTGTAAACCAAGTCCGTAAATATAAAATAAGAATATTTATGGAGCTAATATAAAAATATATTGAAGAATGGTAAAAAATTTTAGCCGATAAAATAGTTAATTAAGGTTCAGGGACTAAATTATAAAATTCCAATCTCTATAGAGTTTTAATTAACAAAAATACTTGAACCTAAATAGCAATTAATCAAAAGTCTAAAATGGTAATTAACCCATTTTTAAATAAGTGATAGTGGATGATTATGGAAACTCCACTAAGTGTGATTAAAAGTTAAATTATGTTAAGTAAACCATAATTTAATTAATTAAATAAGGTTAATTAACATCTAATTGAAGTATAAATATGAAAAGATAGTGGAATTTTGTCATCTTCTTCCCATTTATCACCCTCCACCATAGAAAAAGCTTGGAGAAAGTTTTCAAAACCTTGAATATTCGACCATATAATTAGATATGAAATTCAAGTCATTTTCTTATAATTTTTATAGATTTATGATCATGAGAGCTTGGTTTAGCTAGCCCATGTACCAATTTAATCAATTGTTAAAGTTTTAGAAAGTTGTCATTGTTGAGAAATTGATGAATTAAGCTTGGATTGGATGAATGTTAATATTAGATTATGAAAAGACTAGATTGTAAAGTTAATTTAGTTTTTTTTGTAAACTTTGTTACATTAGAGACCAAATTGAATAAATGTAAAACCTGACGTTAAATTATGTTAGAAATAGAAAGTATAAGGTCCCTAATGAAAGTAAGTGAAATCCAATTTTTATCTTAAGCTAGGAATCAAAAGATATGCTTATCCCGAGTTCAGGGACTAAATTAAATAAAATGAAAAATATGTGTAGCTTTGTATTTGCATGTGAATTGAATGGAATCTAATATTTTTTTATTTATTGAATTATCGGTCATAGTGAAAAATGATGTCATGCCATCGAAAGGGATAGGAAAAGCGAGAGTCATCGACAAGTGACGTGAGATTTTGGTTCATACTTTTATGATTCGAGATCAATTTATTTGTTTATATATTCATGTTAATTGCATGATTGAATATCAAGGTGGGTGTACAATTTCCATATGAATTGGTTTGTTGTGATTAATTTTGAATATCAAGATAGTGGACTAAATTTAAAAAAAAAATGGAAAGTAGTATGATTTAGTGGAATATGATTTGTAATATAAGAATGGATTGGAATATGTTATATGATATGCTATATCGTGTGTTCATGATGAATTGAAATGTGATAATGAAATTGAATATATATGAATTGGATTGAGTTGAACTAAAATGAAATAAATGATTGTTATGTGATAGAACAATGTACAAGGTATGAAGATGCAAATGTGATTGAATACAGGGTATGACAGGTAAATGTAAATGATTACAGAGTATGGATATGCGAACAAAAGTAATTATAGGTATGATAATGTAAAAATGAATATTTATGCCATTATGAACTTAGTATAAGGTTACGATACGATTGGTATGCAAATAGAACATATGCACACTAGAAATAGATATATGATTGTACGAAGATTATTACAAGCTATATTGAGATCCAATATCTGTTGCGTATCATCGAGTATTATATGTCTCTATGAAGACTTTGGTGTGGTGGAGGGATGTATTTGAAAATGTTTATACATTGGATGCCTACGGGCTTTGCACTCCAGTGTCTTGGTGTGGTGTAGTTTAAGCTCCTACGTGCTATCTAGTGTGGGGTGGTTCATCCGTGTATCTGATTCTGTTTCACTAGGGTTCCATTGAGTGCAACATTGAAACCAAAACTTGAAATTGGAAAATGAAATAAATCGAATTTCGACAACTATTATAATGTATGATTTGAATTCAAATGGTATGAAATTGTGATTGATATTAGTATATAAATTGATGTGACAACACGGAACTATAGGAGTTCATATATTTAATGTGATATGAATGTATATAAAAGATTATGCAATCTATTTATAACCAAACCTTGAGGCCCGAGTTGAATATGAATGAGCCAATAAACTCCAATAAAAGGTTTAAATGGTAATTTAAACGATTAAATGGTTTTGTTTGAACATGAAAATTAAATAGTTTAATGTCAATGATATATATGGTTGATATATAAGTAGTTCTGAATGTTTAAATGGAATAAATATTGCTATTTGACAATTGGTATGATTTAACTAATTCAATTGAAATTTTGAATGGTATAATATGATAAGTTTAAATGTTAATATCAAATGACTTGATGTACAAAATGAATCTATACATATTTCATATGATAATGGAATCTTTTAGCATGTATGTGTTTGTGATATGGCTAAAGATTGAACTTAAATTGTTACACCCAGTTCTCTTAAGGACCTGAACTCAAAGAAGAGGTTCTAATGAGATATTTAGAAACTAAAGTGGCTAGTTGGAAAAGGTTAGGTTTCGATTCTGATTTAGTTAGATTAGAACCGGTTGGTTCCATAGTGGAAGAAAAAATAATTAGGATTGAGTGATTGTAATGGTCTATGGAGAATGTACCAATGGGGTGTAGGTGTGGATAGAAATAATATTCTTCTCAATTTTATTCACCAATCTTTCCTTTCTCCAAAAGCATCATCTTCTTTGGACGCTCTGAAAAAGAAAGGATGCAACTGAAGGAAACTTTACATGTCGTAGTAGTCGCGTGAATTAAAGTCTGACAATAGATAAATTGAGGAACTAGTAAACTTGTTTACCTCCCTGTACTTGTGGATTGGAGAAAGAAGTAGAGTAAGAACTTTCAAAGCTTTTGTATAATTGTGAACTCTGGGTTTTTAAGGTTTGAATGCCTTCAAGATAACCGATAAATGTTTGTTATGCTTAGTTTCCAGGACAAAAGAGGCTCCGACGTTTGGACGAGCTAAACTGTTAATCATAAGAAAGCAATGTGAGTTTCTGTACGCTACCTTCTGGATGATAGATGGTGTTCTGTGATTGACTAACATCACATTGTGTGTACAAAGATTGCTTAAGATTGTAGTGTGTACGTGCTTGAATAAAGAGTAGGCTGTGCATGTGCAAAGTTTTGTGTGAGCTTGCCTGTTGTTTGCTGATTGTTCAATAATAAAAGGTTGATAATTAGTTGCTGGCATGTTGAATATATACTGATAATTTGTTTGATATTCTCAGTACAAGGAAAATGACTGACGGGATTAGATGAAGTTAGGATGGGAAAAATGGTAATTCTATTAGATAACGTCATACAATATTGTTAAGTGCAAACCGTGATGTGCGAAGCTTTAGGCTTTGCGAATGGGACACTGCAGTGTTCAAATATCAATGTTAGGAAAGACATAATGAAGGAATGAGCGGAGGAATTATGAAATTGGAATTTTGTTAAGATTTCGCCATCTGGGATTGATAGGAGAAAACTGCGATGCGAAGCTCCGGGCATTACGGAGGGTCCAATTTGATGTTCTAGCATTAAGGTGAAATGTGAAATAGGTCCTTCGGGGCTACACCGTGACAACATTTACTAGGTTCCATAGAGCAACACTGCGTTGACTTTCAGTAGGCTCTATGGGGCGACATTGTGAAGGCAGTAAGGGTCCTACAGGGCGACACCTCAACAAAGATCTAATGTGTAAGACCATAGCTAGACAATAAACATGGGGTAGTTCACTAGGACAATAAACAAGGGAACGTCCGCCGGAACGGTAAACACGAGATAAAAGAGTGTAAGACCATATCTCAGCTATAACATCATAAAGAATTCGTCGGGGTGGTGAACACGAGAATTATAAGGTGTAATAACTCGATGATGGTGATAGGTATAGATCGCCAAATGGGATGAACTCAAAAGCTGATAGAACCAGGTAAACCCTTTGGTAGGAATTACAATGTCAAGTTATGAAAAATTTGTGGGTACGAGGTTGCGGATATTTGGAAAATAAACATGTAACAGAGGTTATATTAGAAGATTGAGCGGAACCTAAGGGTCTACAGATAAGGGACAGCTAGAGGCGATTAAGTCCACTGAGAAGGTTAAGCCACTCAGGTTGATGGAAGAAGGAGTCCGCAAAGGACTGACCTGGGAGGGGCAACACGCTAGGAAAAGGAAGATAAGAATCCGAAACCCAATGAAGTAAATTTTAGATAACCCATGCCAAACATTGGGTTTCACATCCAAAGTTGCAAAAGAAAGGAAATTTTGGTTGAGGTGTAATTTGGTCCGTAATCCTAGAGGCCCCTTACCTTGAAGAAATACGTGTATACTCCAAATAAAGAATAAGTTAGTTAGTGATGAGCTACAGGAAAGAGGGAGAGACATAGATCTCATTGGTAAAAATTGCCAGTGGCCTAAGATGACTAGAGATTTGAAATTTCTTTTTAGAATTTCATTTTTGAAGTTTTGAATTTTTCTATATAACTGTTATGCAGAATCTCACTAAGTTCTATTGAACTTACAACTAGTCTGCTTAACTGTAGGATAAAGTTTTCACTTGATGATCGAGTGAAGTGCTGAGCTAGACTTCGCCAATTTGAGGAAAAATAGAGTGGTAGTCATAACATGCGTATAGAGGGCACTCCTAAAGGCTATGCCTTAGGGTTTAGTTGATGTCATTGAAATTTATAATGTTTAACTTCAAAATTTTTATTAGGGTTATAAGGCAGTAACTTTGGGAGATGTATATGGTATTATAGTTTAATGTGTATATTAAACAATCAAGAATGAAATATATTAACCAGTTATTCAAGTCTTTGTACCACCCGGTACCCGAACCCAATGATCGGTTTGGGCCTGAGGTATATTCATTTGAATAATACTTGTGTTATATTGACTTGAATCATGGAAGTACCATTGAGCATTATCGCTCAGCATACGGTTTTTTCATTCCGTGCGCAAGTATATGTGAAACTTAGGGCACGTTTGGTTCACTGTAATGGAATAGAAGTGTAATGGAATAGAGGTGTAATGGAATAAAGGTGTAATGGAATAGAGCTGTAATAAGTAATTCAACTGTTTGGTTGACTGTAATGGAATAGAGCTGTAATAGAATTATTGTGTTTGGTTGAATGGAATGATGTTGTAATAGCATAAGGAAAAGAACTAAAATGACCGAATAATACTTATC
This sequence comes from Gossypium bickii, assembly GCA_025503065.1. Classification (NCBI taxonomy): domain Eukaryota; kingdom Viridiplantae; phylum Streptophyta; class Magnoliopsida; order Malvales; family Malvaceae; genus Gossypium; species Gossypium bickii. Next base: position 22,290,137 of record CP106714.1, on the reverse strand, counting down.
GAAATTTTGTTAGGTAGATTATTATTGTTATTAAATTTTAATAAGGTTAATATTGAAAATAATTTAATGAAAATAATAAATAATTTAATCATATTTTAACATAATTATTATTAAATATAATTTAATAAAAAATATAATTTAATAACATGCTTAATATAATTATTATTATATGAATTAAAAAATTAAAATATATAATACTATAAAAATATATATAATCTATTTTATTATTTTTAAACTGTAATACATATATGTGCTAAAATATCATTCTTGAAATAAATAATTTAATTACTCTACAAAAAAATTAAATATTAGAAGTAATTAATTTGGTTCAAAATAACTCATTTATTTAAAATAACTCCATTCATGTTACGAGAAAAATCAATGCTCAATTTACTTCAAAAATTCATACATCAACCTTCAACTCTATAACCATTATCTCGTATTACATTCCTTCCTAAAACCAAATAACTAGGACACAAACCAACTTCTTACTATTCATGAAGTTAAGCGGTCCGTAAATAAATTAATCCATCCCACAACCAACTCAAACTCCACCCAACGTCAATTGGCTACCATAAATGGATCTACCTCTCCAAGGATCAGCAACCAGAGGCCCTATATTTGTTCCATCCTCATCTTCTGCTGCAAAATAAGTCAGGAACGGAAGCATTGAAACATCAGGTTTCTTGTAAACAGAATCCTTTATAAAGACAAAGTTCCCTTTAGCACCTGGGAATTCCACAAACAAAGGGGGAAAATTCCATTACTAGTCAAAGTTAAAAGGTTGGGTAAGCATGTCTTTGGAAATTCAACACCCAAACTTCTTTAAATCATTAAAATATGGACTAAGTGCACTTCACATCAACAGTGTGAACATATATTATCCAAGCTCAGAGGAGAGTCTAATACAAGTATTTGTTGACTAGGAGAATGCTAATTCTTTTGTACTAAGTTTTTCATTTATTAAGAGGATTATACCCTCAGACTCAAGCCCGAATATATGTCAAAACATACAGCACTTTAAAGGAGGGAAAATACAATTAATGTAGAAAAACAGTGCTAAATCAACTTCAACTCCCTATCCAAATTTAAAGCCAATGCTCTTATTCATAAAGATTGGGCTGAACTTATCTGGAGACCAATGCCAAGAAAAACACTTTTTAACAGTTTACAGTCTATGGCTATTAGCAGTAGTTCTATTAGCTTAGTAAACATGGAACGAAATACTTGTAGAAATGGAGAATGAGGAAAAGAAAAGAGGCTTTCAATGATTATGTAAATCTTGGATAATTAAAGACCACACAAAATTCAAATGGCATTGAAAACTAGGAAAACATAGCATGGAAATGATGCAATATGGAAAAATAAATAAATGATCTGCTCACCTTAATCTTTGCCAACATGAGCTTGAACCTATCAAAATCATTAAGCGATGTCCGTCTTTTCTGGACAATCAGCTTCCTGCCCCATGAACTGTTCTCCCACTTGTTCTTCACATCTGCACCATTATAAAAGCAACTTTCAAGCAACAGATGAAAAAAAAAAGACTACCCTTGCTCTTTTCAAAACTTAAGGATCAACCACCAACCAGCTTTTTCCATAGCATCAATCAAGGTCTTCTTCTTAGGAACCCTATTAATTTCAATCTCGATATCAGTGGGAGTTAGTCTTTTAAAGTTCATTTGGCTTCTCACCATATCGTGCATCGACAAGAGCCTACATCACATTAACAAAGCCATTATCACACACGACATTCCATAACAATAGCAATCATTTTAAGCAAAAACTTCCTTATTGAACCTAAATTTTAGTTAAAAATTGATGTGTACTGAAAAAAAAAATGAAAACCATTAACAAACACCCAAAAAAATTGCAAAGACAATTTAATGGTGTACCCTGTTTTGATCAACGACATCGACAATGACAACAAGCTTGCCGTAGTCCTTTCCGTAGTTAACCAGAGCTACTCTTCCAATCTCCACTTACCTCTTGAAAGGCTACACAGGAAAAAAAAAATCTAATTATAAACTATGAACACGAAAATGATGATATGTTTCTAGTCGATGTTCAGATGCCATGAAGAAACAATAATAGAAGTGAAAAAAACAATGGGGATTTGTTTGTTTAGGAAGCTTACCATTTTTGAGAGATTGGGGAAGAAGGGCAATAGCTGAAGTTAGGGTTTCTGAAGACCACCAAAATTCACCTTCCTGACACCAGATGGAAAAAGGTCGACTCTCGGAAATGATTCAAGATGAAAGGCGAATGGAAGCTTTTGGGGAGGAAGAAATCTGGAGAGAATGAAGAGGCAGGCTATTTTCGTCCAAAAAGGAAAACGGCTAAAGCTGAATAGGTATTCAGCGCTTAACCTCTGTATTGATAAACGGTGATATGAGGGAATAAGGCTGTAATACCTATTACGTCGAATCACCTAAGCGGTGAACCAAACAATTGATTTACTGTAGCGCGCCGAATTGGGGGGGAATGGAATACCAATTCCATCCAACCAAACGTGCCCTTAAAGTTTTGGGAGATGACTTCAGCATCCAATCGATGGTCTTCGATTCGACAATGTTTGTATAGTCCCTTTTTGTTTAATAGATGACATGTACCTAGGTTTGATTCGATTTAGCATACTATGAGATTTTGTTGATATGTAAAGTTAGAAATGGTAAATTTGCTATGCCAAATGGTTAATTTTCATGTTTGAGAATATAATATAGCTATGAATTGGATGAATAGATGTAACAATTTTTGCATGTAGGTGAATTACTACCAAGTGATCAAATGGTTAGTATCATGAAATTTCATTATGTGTTTGAATTGAAAAGATGCAATTGATGTAATGCACATGTATATAATGTGTTAAAGTTTAGAAGTGAACATATTGAAGATGTATCTTTGGCAGGAAAGGTGAATAGAAACATTGAATTGTTTTGTTTATGTGTTACAAATTGGTACCTTTTGGACCATTTGAAAACAGAGGTCACGTCGCAACGTCAGACCCATTACGTCATGATGAGATGAAGTCAATGAGTTGCGTCATGACGAGTAACCCCAAAGTTGCGACGTCAACCCTGTAACGCCCCGAATTTGGGCCTAGTAGAATTGGGCCCATTGAGCCTTGGGCGTGGGAGTGTTTAAAATTTGTGAGAATAAGAGAACGGCACTAATGCAAGTTGGACCTATTAGGTGAGTGTTTTTGGAAAGTTAGGGGGCTTCTATGAAGTCCCGGGATCAAACTTGGGCTTTAGGAAAATTTTGGTTTTAGGTGAATAAAACCCTGGGAGTTAGTAAGTAGGCTTTAAGAATAAAATGTGGAGAAAAATGACATAAAAAGAATTGTGGTCTAATGGAAAATGGCGCCACATGGGAGACAAGGAAGTGATGCCACACAAGGAAGCAAGGGCTCTAAGGTTCAAGTCTTGGCGCTTGCAATTCTTTTTTATTTCTTTTTAAGTGAACTTAGACTTTGGCCCATAGACTTATATTTAGTTGCGCATGTGTTAAGATAACAAGGAGCTAGTTGGTAAGGTGGCTAGCAGCGTGGATTAAGTTACAGGGGAGCCTGAGTTTGAATCCCATTGCAAGCAAAAAGGGATATTTATTTTGCTAAGTTTGGACGGCCAGAGTTTGTGTTGGATTTAAACTCTGCTGAAGGAAGGATCCCACATCGGGAAGCTAGCATAAGAGAAGGCGAGAAGTTGGCTTGAAATAGAGCGATCTATGAGGAGAGTAAACATACCTTGGTTGGCGTTTGGGCATAGGAGTGTTCGGAGCGCGTATTAACTCCAGATTCCTATCAGGTGTGTATTTCGCACTACTCTAGCTGTAGAGCGGCAAATGCCAAAATGCCGGTCATACGGCGATGGTAGTAGCTGACGACGTCGCGGCGCGCGCGTGTGGGAGCTTCGACGCGATAGTTGAGGCCCTCATGAGTGTTCTCATGGGTTTAGGCTGCCTTGGGCCCATATGAATAAATTGTATGATTGGACTAGTCTATGTGAATCTCATATTGTGGCTAGATTTGGGCTAAATGGGCCACGCGAGCTTGTGGGCCCTAGGCCCATTCGTATCGTTATCTCTGTTTAGAATACCTTGGTTTACACAATTACTGAAATACCCTTGGTTTAGAAAATTACTGAAATACCCTCGATTTGTAAAATTACCAAAATACCCTCGATTTGTAAAATTACCGAAATACCACCAGTTTGTGAAATTACCAAAGTACCCCGATTTACGAAATTTCTAAAATACCCTTGAGTTGAAAAATTATCGAAATACCCCCGGTTTGCAAAACTATCGAAATACCCCCAATTTATAAAATTACCTATATACCTTCGATTTGCAAAATTATCGAAACACCCCTGGTTTGCAAAATTATCGAAATACCCTCGGTTTGCAAAATTACCAAAATACCCCAGTTTGTAAAATTACCAAGATACCCCTAGATTGTAAAATTATCGAAATACCCCTAATTTGTAAAATTACTAAAATACCCCTGATTTGTGAAATTACTAAAATACCCCTAGAATGTAAAATTACCGAAATACCCCTAACTTGTGAAATTACCGAAATATCCTTAATTTGTAAAATTACCGAAATACCCTCGATTGTGAAATTACAGAAATACCTCTGGGTTGTGAAATTACCGAAATACCCCCAGTTTATGAAATTACCAAAATACCCATGAAGGGTAGGATTACCGAGATACACTTATAGGGTGAATGATTATTTTACCCTTATAGGTAAATGACTGATTTGACTGTGATCGTATGACTGTATTTTAACTGACTTGACTGTGGGCGTGTGACTGATATGCTATTAATATGTGTTGAAATGATTGTTACTGAGCATGGCCATTTTGCATACACGTGTAATGATTGAGCATGACATACACGACATATTGCTTGGGGTTGGGACATTGATACGGAGGAAGTTTTGATAGGGTCGCACGGGTCGCATGACGACTGTGGATCTAGTATTTATTTGTTAAGGTCGCACAGGTCGCACGACGACTGTGGACCAATAGACGGCTTGAAGCCGCAAAATCTGAATATGACTCTGTGCCAACCTAAATATGGCTCTATGCCATCTTGATTATGGCTTTGTGCCAACCGTATTTACCCGTGGCTATGTGTCTAACATATATATTGATGACTCTGTGTCGATCATAGTTACCCGTGGCTTTGTGCTGATTATATTACCGTCACTAATGGCTATGTGCCAAACATAATACAGTTACTGATGGCTTTGTGCCAATTGTAATACCGCTACTGAAGGCTTAGAGCCGTATATATATGCTTAGCAGCCTTTGCTGCAACATTTGAGTAGTGCCGCTGTTGGTACTACCTTTGGAGTGTAGGGATGGGTGGGTTGATTTTTATATCCCCACAGGAGTGTAGGGCTGGAAGGGAAATGGAGTGCAAGGTTGGATTTGGGATGGGATGCATCCTCATACTATTGTATATCTGTTATAAGATCTGTTATTGGTTTGGGCTAAGCCCAATTGATTCTATTATGGGTTGTGAGCCAAATGATATTGTAGTGGGCTTGGCCCACGTATGCTCCCGATCAGATCTTGTCTTTATTCTTCACAGTAAGGGCTTTGGCCCAGACTACTTCGGGTTCTGTTTTTGTATACTGACTGTTACTCTAGAAAGGGGATTACACACTAAGTTTTCATAAACTTACCCCGTTTTTAACTGTGCAGGTAATCCTCAGCCTTAGACGGTTCAGAGCTACGAGGGACTCGGAGAAGACCATACACTGCTTACGTTTTCCGTTTTGATTATCTACTTTGAAATATTTTGGTTTGGGTTGTAATAAGGCCTTTTAAAGTTTTCGCACTTTAAATTTTAGATTGGTTTTATTTTAATTTATATCTGTTAGAAGTAAATCGTAGTTTTTTGAAATGTTAATTGTTTTAAAACAACACTACATTTTCGCAACATTTTTTAAATGGTTTTACGACTTAATCTTTTTGTAAATCAATTACTTTCAAAATTAGCTTCCGCAACTGAAAAAAAATGTTTTGGGAATAAAACTAACGTAACTGGGGTTTTACTTAAGCTTTTAAACAAGAAGGGTTTTCAATGAAAACATGGTTTTCGAAAAACACTTCAAAGTGATACCCCAGATTCGGGCCTAACTTCTAGGCTGGGTTTGGGGTGTTACAAACCCAATATTTTCTAAACTTTAGAATTTGGTCTTAGTTCAACCTCAAGTTAGCATATGAGCTTTTGTAAACTCGTATAAGACCTAGAAACAATTATGTAACATATTAAGAATATGTAATATACTTGTCTACATGTGTAAATAGTTTCATTGTGTATAAATGATTGTAGTTGCTATGGCAATGGATGTGGCGTCCTATGGTATCAAAGTTATAAGTTTAGCTGATTCTTAGATTAAATCGAGCTTGGAATTGAGTCTAGAGGTACATGCTAAGGTTGAGTTAAGTCTAAGTCGAGATTTGGATGCTAATTATGAAGTGTTCTATTATATAGCTAATAATGATAGACTAATTGAGAAATGTTGTTAAAGAAGAAGTTAACAGCAGTGACCACCCTGTTAAGGGTGAGAATAAAGTAGGAATCGAGATACACAGTATTGATTAAGCCGATTCTTGACACAAAAATAGAGTTAATAGACCTCACTATGAGGGTCAAGGTGATAAGGATCTACTCCACACAATAGCATATGTACTCTAGAGAGTTGCAGGAGCTACTCAGTAAGCTACATCAGTAGCTGTAATTTGGTGAGGCTAAATAAAAAGAGTTGTGAATGTAACACTCCACACCTGATGTAACAACCTAGTTTATACCCTAGTCGGAATAGTGGTTTTGTGACCACAAATCCGAGTCAGAAAAATATTTTAATATTCTTTTCTGTGCTTATAGTATATGAATTGATATGTGTGAAAATTTCCATGATTTAATTTAATCATTTGGGTGCCCGATTTGTTAAAAGGACTAAATAGCATAAAAGGTAAAAGTGGCATTCTATATGTTTAATGTGTTGGATTGCTTTGGCTTTTAAATATGATGGCCTTAAATGGCAATTATGCAATAAGAATTATGAGTCGACATTAATGACCATCCAATAAGTGATTTTTAATTGTTATAAAGCAAGGGTAAAATGGTAAATCATGTATTTATGTATATTAAATAAAGTAAAACCATCTTAATGTTCATCTTTCTCAATTGTCCAACCGAAAATAAGAAAATAGCTAGGGCTTGGAAGCTTTGAAACATTCGGCTACTTCAAGGCTCAATTGTAAGTGAGTTTTTGTTCGATTTTTGATGATTTTTATGTTTTTGTGATCGTTGTTAAGTGTTCTAGCTAGTCCCATGCTTAAGTTCATGAAATTTATTATGATTTTGAGTTCTACCATTATTGATAATGTGAGCTTTGTGAGGTTTGATGATAGAAAATAATTGTTGGATGATAGATAAATGTATTTTGTATTGGGATTTTTTATGAATTTGATTATTATGGGCTAAATTGTGAAAATGAGAAATTGAGAGGCTAAAATCTGAAATAAATGAAAAATATGGACTAATATGAGGTAAGGGAATATTCGGCTAAGCCTTTGTATAAGGAAATTATGTGTATTTTGTGATTTCGTGAAAAGAGGACTAAAGCGTTAAAATGTGAAAATATGTGGGATAATTTGTAAAATGCCCTAAAAATGTGTAAATGGATTGAATTGAATGATTTGTTGAATTAAAGAGTTAAATTTGAATGTGTATAGATCAAGAACCAAAGAAAACGAAATTAGATCGGGGAAAATCGAAAGTAGTTGAATAGCCGTTTGTTTTCGTTCTTTCCCGTACAAGGTAAGTCAATATACAAATAAATGTGCTTGAATTGAATTATTATTGCTTATATGTGAATGAATTGTGATATATGGCTATTGGAGCTGAATATGTAAAATCCGAGAAAAATTCTGATATTGTGATGATGTCTGAAAAGCCCCGTACGAACCATAGGAATAGTTAGGATACATATGTCATGACATATGATTCCGATATGAGTTATCGTGTAAGACCACGTCTGGTACGTTGGCATCGATTTGAGATTTACGTGTAAGACCATGTCTGGGACATCGGCATCGTATATAATTTCGTGTAAGAACTTGTCTGGGACAGAGGAATCGATATTTAATTACATGTAAGACCACATCTGGGACGTTGGCATTGTCCAAGCTTTCTGAGCTATCCGAGGATCCTATTTGATTCTGAACGGTTCAACGGACATTTCGAGAAATGAATGAGTATACGAATGTGCATCCGAATTCTGGTACGTATGTATGTATATGAAATTTGGCAATGAAAGGTATGTATGAATATGATCATTTGATATGTGAGCTACATTACATGATATGTGATTATGAGCAAGTGAACATGACCAATTGAAATATAAGAGAAATATGACTTGTGATTGTGTTATGCCATGAACTATATGTATAAAATGGTTTAAAGTTATTCTATGTGATAAGTTTATTTGTATATGGCTTACTAAGCTTTTGAAATCTTACTTTGTGTGTGTTTGTATTGTTTTATAGATTATCAAAGCTAATGGAGCTCGGGGATCGTCGAGGATCATCACCACACTATCGAACTATATTTTGGTACCTTTTGAAAATCTACATATTGAAGTATGGCATGGATAGGCTAGAGAACTTTGATTATGTTTTGAAATGTGTAAATATAGCCATGTGATATGGCTTGATAATGAATGTGATTATGGAGTGAATTTAGTGCATGCTATGTGATGCAAAATTTGGTATGTTTTGATGTACTCATGAATGGCCAAAAGAAATGTTCAATTTTGGTAAGTTTCATGGTTGATTTATGAAATTGATATGATAAGAAATGCTATGAATGGAAATGGATTAATATGATGTATGAATCACATGTTGTTGATGTGAAGTTAGTACTTTGAATTGGTATGATTGAATTGGATTTGTATATGGAAATGAACGATATTATTACGGGTCAAATTGTGCATGATTTGGTATGTTTTTTGTTGCATTTGGGACATGTTTGTTTGATACTTGTATGTATGACCCAATTTTGGGTGGTAAATTGGCCTTGCAAATGGCCTATATTTGCCCACACGGTTGAGCACACGGGCGTGTGCCCCGTTTTGAAAGAAAAATGTTTAAGTTTCGAAAAAATTTGTATGTGCTCGGTTTATTCCTGACCCCTTCCCAATGCATGCTTAAGGTTTCGTAGACCTTCTAAAGGGACTCTATGTGTATATTTTGCTATGGAATGTTTGTGAATTTTTAATGTTACTGAAATGTTTTTGATATGATCTGATATGTTCGATAATGCCTCTTAACCTTAGTCCGGCGATGGATACGGGTTAGGGGTGTTACACCTGACCCATCTACTGATTCCGGATACTGAGTGCCAAAATTTCCCTAATCTCTTAATAAGTCCCTAACAGATTATTTGCAGCCCTAGCTAGGTTATATACATACCACTAACTTGTAGCACCATTAACCCATAGTAATTTTTCATAAGTAATAATTACAACATTGAAATAATTATTAATCCATACATGTACTACGTTCATGCAGCTATCCCAACTTAAGAGACTTGGAAAATTATTACAACTTAATAAGATTTATGACTTGGATATGGTTATATTTAAGAAATCCCTAATGCGTGACCTCCAAAGGTACCCCTCTATATACATGAAACAACTACCACCATTCATAAGGCCTGGCTATGATTGGCTTGATTCCCATCACGATCCTCGAGTCCACCATTAACCCTGGAATCATACACTTCAAACATAAGTTTGGTGAACTTAGTGATATTTCATTTAGTAATGTCATACAGATTCTCTAGTTTAGGGGACAATAAATGAAATGCAAAATTTAAAACTCCCCGTAATTTGTTAGGAGCACCACAGACTTCTTATTGTATTTAGCACCTAGCATTCTTCGTGCTATAATGGCAATCTACAAGATTATTCGACCCAATCGATGGATTCTTACCGCGTTACCCTTATTGTGTCCTTATGATTCGACTCGTGCTTGAACCTTCCTACGGGGTAAAACCCTTTTTTCAATCTTCCTCATCAAACATCTTGCTTGGGAGATTTGGCGAATATGCAAACTCCCAATTCCTTTCAATTTAGTACTCGTATAATAAACCTATATGATTTTTCCCCATTTTTATTATTCTTCTGTGATGTCCCCGACGAGTCGGGTAGTACTCGACAACTAACTCTTCTTCAGGTTATCCTTGGCGAACTCATTTGACAAGCCTATGGAAGTCCCAAATAAAAGTAACAATAATTAATATGTCATAAAAATCCAAACTTAAAAAGATATCAAATGAAAGGATACAACTCATATTTTCATAAATTTTATCACAACCGTTTTGTATAATCAGTTAATTACCAAGAATAGCTTGCTAGGTCATGTATAGAGAAAAACCTAAATAAAATGTTTGAATAAAAGTCACGTCTCAAGCATCAAAATTAGACATAATGCAAGAACTAGCAAATTTTTCATAACCGCCTTCGAAAACAAGCATAAAATTCAACTCAAAATCCAATTGTCCATGTTCATAGAACTTTTCCATTTACAATTGCTCATGACATTTCTCTACATAATTAACAAATGAAATAATATAAAGCGTATGAACTACCTTTACTAGCTCTATAAAAGTAATAAGTTTCTCAAGGCTGCATAGTAGGAAAAATATAAGGCATTTGCAAAATCAAACCACACAAGGTTTTTTTATGCTTATTATCAAATAACAATCGGTTAATACAAATGATGTCCATAAAAGTGCCAATGGCCAAATTAATATAATAATTCTCATTTGTAAGTTTATGAAAATGCTTTCAACCAAAATAATTCAAGAATTAAAAATGACAACAATTAAACTTGCAATTCTATATTAGAATCAACCCAAAAATCAATTTAGACATTCCTCAAAAATTGTCTTTAGAACTACGCATGTATGAGTATTGAAAATTTTCAAAATCTATAACCAAATTAAGATGAGACATCAGAGGAATATGAGACATCAGAGGAATGTAATCTATATTTGAAAAAAATCAAATCTAAAAAAAAAAAAATCCATTGATTTTTAAATCTGAACAATCATAAAATCATAAAATCCATTGGTTTATCAACACAAATTTGCATGCTAAAAATGCTTTAGTTAAATATATTATTTAATTATAAAACCTACTATAGCGACATAAATAAGTCAATTAATATTCATTTTCATGAACAAATAAGATGCTTAAAATAATAAGTAACTTATGAAATTAAAACTTAAAAAGAAGACTATCTCAAATATTTATATCAAGTCGATTTAATATTGAAATATGTTATAGTTGAGAAAAAAATGTAATGCTAGAGATCTAATTAAGTTGATGTAACTTTCTTGTTCAACGTTGAGCCTTGATGGTTTTATCAAGAATTAAGCAAATTAAACTTCAGTAGTAAACTTTGAATCCAATCAAATTTTATCAATAGTAAACTTTGAGAGTGGATCTTATTTCCCAATTTCATATAGATAAAGGTACCAAATCTTTCACCATCCTCAAGAACATAAAAATAAAATAAGTTAACCAAAACTTTGCATCTTGCCATTTAAGATCTTGGAAATCATGGAGGATAAATTTGATCTTCGATAAAAAGAACTATCACTCTAAGCAAGATCGTATTGATAACATATTATAAAACTAAGAGAATTATAATATGAACAAGAGAGAAGAGTATACACAAAAATGAAAGTATAATTCTACTTTTACTTGGAATACCAAAAAGTTTATATATGTCCTCTATTTATAAGACCTCAATCACCATAAGTTGCAAACATATAATAAAGATAATTAAGGTATCCGACGAATTTTTAGGATTTATGAGAGTTACAAGAAAATGCATTCTTGAGAGTTATGGGATTTATATGGATATCTATTTTATAACAGTTATTTTATTCTTATAATTATTTTATCCTTTAGAATTTTAAAGTCATTAATTTTTAAGATTGTTTTAAAATAATTTTAATTATATTGTTTTAAAAAATTAGAATTTATTATCTCAAAAAAAGTATAAATTATTGTATTACATTAATAATCATATTCAAGATTTAAATTTTTTTAATTTTTTTAAATTTAATCTATTTATTTATAAATTTTAATTAATTAAAAGTACTTAAATACTCTTATATGTTTTAGGATCCCATTTTTACCCTAATTATTATCTAATTTAGTTAAAAATTTGAAAATACCACAATTACTTATGAAGCTTAACATATTTGAAAAATATTATAATTACTTTTTAAATGGGTTATATATTTAAAAAATAAAAGTTACAAAAACAATATTAGTTAAAATAAGAGGTAAATATATTTAAATTAATAACATACAATATTACACCTTAAACTAAAATATAATACCCAAATAATAATTAACATGAAATTCAAATTAAAATGGAATTTTAGCACAATTATATAATGAAAATTTAATTCACTCAAAATTCAAATCAATGTCAAATTTAATATTATAGTTAAAATTTAAACTTAAAATCAATTGAAATTGAAAAAAGATAAAATTGAAGTTAATGACATAACAAGAAATAAAATAATTATTAAAATCAAGATAAAAATTAAAAAAGAAAAGAAAAGATCTCTAAAATAAAAATTTTTATATTTAGGAGGATTAATACTACTTGATTTAAGTTGAAATTTTGAAAGTTAGTGAGCTTTTCGAAGTTGTTCATGTTGAATAATTTGAAGTATTAGGGGATAAAATTTCAAGTTAGAAGTGAAAAGGGATTTAATTGTAAAAAAAAAAAATCATAAATTTTAAGTAATAGGGATTAAATTGAGAGAATTTCAAAATTAGGGATTTATGGTGAAATTAGAGAGTTAAATTTAGTTTTAAGTGTTAATTGAATGAAAATAAAGAATAAAATTTTGAAGAAAATAAGGTTAGATTTTATTAAGGATTAAATTGAAATTTAGGCAAAAGTTGTGTATAAATTGAAAATATTCAATGTTAAATTGTGTGTATTGATTATTTTAAATTGTTTTAATTCTGTAGCTAATGTTGAGCCGGAGATCTCGGCTAGGAAAGGAAAAGACAAATGCAACGAGGATTAGCTCGGAAACTACGATTTGTATTTCTATAATCCGAATCTAGTAATTATTATTTGTTGTACTTTGATTAAATGTTATGGTAAGTAAATGAGGTGAGTAATTAATTTGATTAAATGTTATGGTAAGTAAATGAGGTGAGTAATTATCATTATGAAATTGAATTGAAAGTATGTGATTTTGTGATATTTGAATATTGGATGAATGTGACTTTGAAAAGTGAAATTGATACCCTATTAACTGTATCGGGATGAGTCGGATATAGGTGGCATGTCATAGGATTGGAAGAGTTCAGGGATACTTCAAATTCGAGTCGATGAGACATTGGGTGTCAAACTATTGCTTCGGATAAATTCGATGAGGTACTAAGTACCAATTTACTTCGGCAAGGCCGATGAGACACTGGGTGTCAACTTTTTACTTCGAATTATCCGATGAGGCACTGGGTGTCATACTGGTGTGTTTTCGTTGGATCCGTCTATCTGCCAAAGTCTGAGTCGTGTTAATAGGGGTAAATAAATGAATTGGAAATAAAATTTATATTGAATGATATTGAATGTGAATTCGAAATTAGACATTGAATTGAATTGTATAAGTGAAACACATGAACTAAGGGTTCATGAAAAGAGTATTGTTATTGCCAAATGATAAGTGAATTCAAAGTGAGAAAAGCTATTTGAAATAGCTATTGATGAGAATTAAATGTGTGATAAATGTTTTATATGTGAATTGATTAATTGAATGGATTTGGAATTGTATGAATTAAATGTGCATGTTTAATTATTTTGTTTTAAAGTATTCGGATTATAGAAATACCACTGAGTTTATACTCAGTGTAGGGTTATTTTCCGTGCGCAGGTTAGGCTAAAGTCAGAATGTTGAATCAGCATCCAAAGCTGACCCCGAACTCAAAGTGGTGAAGTATATTTCTTTTGGTAATGACATGTACCTAAGTAGTCATATATATGTCATTTTGAGAAATGGTTGTAAGTGATGATATAAGATGATAATAGTTGGTTATATGTATAAGTATATGAGTTATATTGAAATTACAAAATGTTATATTTTGGTTGAAGTATGAATGAATTTAACATATGCAAATTTTAGGTTGAAGTTTGGTATAAAGTTTGAATTGGTTTAAATGAAATTAAATGAATTAAGTTAGTAAGAATTTGTAAAATACCTATGTTAATATGTTGGTTAGATCATTAGGTTGATTGTTTGAACATGAATTAGATGTATTTGATTGTGATTTGGATTGGTTGAACAATTGATTTTTGAGTTGCTTGTTTTTCAAGATTTGCAGTGTTGGTAAACTTGATGTTTAAGGCTAATTATGAGTCCACACAGCCTGGAACACGGGCGTGTGACTAGACTGTGTGAGACACACGGCTTATACATGGGCGCGTGGATAGGCCGTGTGTCCCTTGCATCTTAAAATTTTAAAACAGAATGCTCAAGTATTACCACACGGGCAGGGACACGAGTGTGTGTCTCAATCGTGTTAAGAACACGGCCTAGCACATGGGTGTGTGACTTGGGCGTGTCTTAGCCATGTTAAGTCAGAGAGTTACACGGGTTAGGACATGACCTAAAGCACGGGTGTGTCCCTGGGCCACACGGGCGTGTCAGCCTGTACTTAGGAAAAATTTTTGAAATTTCACGAAAAATTTTCTAGACTTCCATTAAGTCCCGATTTGTTTCTAACACATGATTTGGGCCTCGAGGGCTCAATAAAGGGACATTATGATGAAATTATGATATGTATGTTATATTATTATATGATTGTTCGTATTTGTTTTGAAATGTATAAAAAAGATAAAATTCAAGTTAATGACATGACAAGAAATAAATAATTATTAAAATCAAGATAAAAATTAAAAATGAAAAGAAAAGATCTCTAAAATAAATTTTTTTTACTATAATCAAATACCCATGTGACATGACCGTGTGGGCCCACACGTCCGTGTGGCCCACACGCCCAACTTGGCCATGCCTGTATGGCCCACACGGCCACACTTGCACCACCACACAGTCGTGTGCTACGCACGTCTATGCCTTCGTCGACCACACGGCCGTGTGTCACACACGACCATCCATACGGGCAACCGCACGCCCGTGTAATGTCGACAATGAGCAGTTTTGGCTTTTGCCAAAACTTCGCTTCTCGCGATTCAAAAACACACCTGTTACAATTTTGATGCAAAACTAGCCCCGAGACCACCAGAACCTAAAATCGACATACCAACACTCAGAATTAGACTTAATACACGGTAGAATCATAATCACAAAAATGACAACAATTTCAACCAACCAACCAACACTTGCCCCAACACCTCGAACGATTTTGATTACGATTCCGCACGAGGAGAGCCCCTTACTTCCTAATTTGCTGCTGCCAAATAGAGAATAAGGTTCCAATAAGAAAGATTCGAAAATACAAGAAACGAATTTAAAGAAAAACCTCTATTCGAGCAGAACATTCTATGCTCACTTACCAACATACAATACCTTGAATCAAAACACCGAAATTATGACCCAATTTGCCCAAAACGAAGAAAAGAATGATGAAAGGAAACAAAAAATAAAAGGATTGTAAAGAAAGAGAGAGAGAGAGAGAGAGAGAGAGAAAGAGACATCAATTTTTTTTTCCAGGAGAGATTTTTAGGAAAACAAGTTTTACCCAAATCCCACTACATCCATAATCATAACCACTACTACTCAGAATTCTACTACAACTGGAACTCTATCACAAAGTTGAGCAAAAATAACACCCATGCTTGCACAGGGATTCAAACATAGGACCTCCATCACACCAACACCCTTACCACTCAAATCAGCAGGCTCATTCTGATATAAAATTACAGGCAATTAAATATAAGCCCACAGAACGAAGATAGGGCTTAATTCCAAAAATAACAAAATTTGCTAAAGGTAAGGCTTGAACTTGGGACCTCTCACACATACCCAGAACACTTAACTACTGAAGCAGATACACACTTGATGTCAAAATTACACAGAAACAGAAATAGGAAAAATTAGGGCGTTATAGCTCTACACCCTAAAAAAAATTTTGACCTCGAAATTTACTTGGTCAGAATAGATGAGGATACCACTGTCGTACTGAGTCCTCATGTAACACCCCTTAACCCCAAACCGTCGCCGGAATAGGGTTACGAGGCATTACCAGACATATCAGACTATTTACAAATAATTCACAAATAAAATAACATTCATAGTATAATTATTAAATAAGTCCCTATAATAGACTTTCAAAGCCCAAAACATTTATTAAAAGTAGAACGAGACTTATTCGAATATTCTAGATTTTTTTTTTAAATCCTATAAAAATTTCGGCAGCATTTCTGCTTATTTTTACCTAAATCCCCCAGCAAATTCAGACCAAAACAACCAATACCAAATTTATCATTTTAAAACTTCATATCATTTTCCTCATCCAAAACATTATAATCATTTATATACAACCAAAATCATTTAACTTAAGTATGTATATTTATAATTCATATAACTATCTAGTACATGCCACTTAACAAAAAGGAAGAAATTCATCACCAAAATCTTCTTGTTGGAGTCGGGTTTGTTTTGGATGCTGGATCGGATCAAAAACTCTATTGACCTGCGCACGGAAACAACCGTACGCTAAGTATTTCACACTCAGTGGTATTACTATAAATCAAAACTATTTAACATAAATAAATTACAAACATCCAACATAAACTTTATAAATCATTTAAACTAATTACACATAATTATATATCTCTTCATAATCTTAAATTCACATTTCATTTATCATATACTAATTCAATTCATAATTTAACTCATACATTCTTTCACATACCTTTCAATAGAGCCAAATCAATCAATCTCATTTTCAAAGTTCCATTTCAATTATTTACCCTATTAACAAGGCTCGGACTCTGATAGATACGCGGATTCCACCCAAACACACCAAAGTATCCAACCCAATCACACTCGGAATAATATAAATCCTCCATAACACACCAGTATAATATAGCCTCCCAAACACACCAGTATAATATAACCTCCCAAACACATCAGTATATTATATCCTCCCAAACACACCAATAAGGCATTATATGCCTCTTCGGATAAACCGAAGCATATATTAACGGAATCATCTTCTCGACCGAGCTATAAATCTCCTCATCACATCACAAATCCAATGGCATGCCATTTGTATCAAATCTAGTCCGACAAGTTAATAGGGGATTATTTTACTTTTCCAATTTCGAATTCATTTCCACAACAATTTCAAATACTTGATCAATTCAAAACATCTATTATATCAATTCACATATAATTCAATATTCACACATATTCTTACTTAATTTCAAATATTTTTACTTACCTTATCTTAATTACTCCATAACATATACTATAAATTCAAAATACATTTGATAAATAGTTTGAGTTATAGTAATACAAACCCGAAATACGAGTTTACTCCTCTACGATCTTTTCTTTTCCCTTGGATGCCGATGCCTCGTTTTCCTTGTTAGCTACGAAAATAATAATAACAATTTACTTTATTAATTACAGCATTAAATTACAATAAATAATTGAATTTTATTCAATTCCTACTCTTGCTCTTCATTCCACATTCTTTATACACAATTCTATTATTTACTTATAAGTTCTTTCAAAGCTGTCTACCTGAGTCATTGTCACTTAATTATCAATATCTTGAGTTACAGAATTCCAAATTAAGATCCGTAAATTTTCTATGAAACTAGGCTCACGTATCTTCTTGCCATAAAATTTTCAGAATTTTTAATTTAGCCAATAAATACAGTTTATTCTTTTTTAAATCACCCCTATTCTGTTGTCCGACAGTTCCAACCACTCTTTGCTAAAATTTAATTATCTTTATGTACAGAATTCAAAAGATGTTCTAGTTTGTTTCTTCTAAAAATAGACTCATTAAGGAATATAACCATATAAATTATGTCCCACAATTATGTTTTTACAATTTTTAATGATTTTTCCAAGTCAGAATAGGGGATCTCGAAATCACTCTGAACCAGTCTCACAAAAATCTAAATATCTCAAGATACAGGATTTCTTTGGTTTCTATGTTTCTTTCATATGAAAATAGACTCAATAATATTTAATTTCATATCTCACTCAACTTCTACTTCCATTTCTACCATTTTTGGTGATTTTTCAAAGTTACTCTTCTGTTGCTGTCCCAAAACTGGTTTTTTTATAGCTTACTTTGCAATTAAATCCTAATTAAGTTTACTTATTTCCTTAACTTAATTCATGCTTTGTTTCTACTTAAGTTCCTTCTATATTCAACTTGACTATCTAATGTTCATAATAAAACCCTAATTTATAATTTCTTCCAAATTAATCTCTATAATACAAAACTTATAGCTTATATAAAACTTATAGCTTACTTTACAATTTAATCCTTTTACTAATTCTAACTTAAATTTCATTCAATTTAATCTTTAATTCATCTTTTTCTTCAACATCATATACTTGAAAACCTATAAACTCTCAAAATATCAACTTAGTTTCATCAAAATCTTGTATTAAAGCTCCTAAAACATCAAAATTAAGAGAAAAGAGCTAAATTTAGCTTACCAATTAAACTTGAAGCTTTAAAATCCCAATTTTCCCTTCTCTTTTCTTTCCCCTTTTTCTTCCCCTGTTTTCGTCTTGTTCTCTGTTTCTTTTTTCTTTTTTTTTTGTTCTTCTTTCTTTTTACTTTTGTTTTTACTTCTTTTTAGTTTTATTTACTAAAAATAATAATATAATATATAATAATTATGAAACACCCCACACCCAGCCCACGAGCCTGAACCGGATCTGGTATGTTCCTTAAGTAAACCGGTTTCAAAATTCTTTGTTTCTTGGATATAATTTGTAAAAAAATTTTAGAAAAATATTGTTTTGGGTTGGGCTTAGATTGGGAACTCATTTAATTAATTTTGAAAATCTAATTTAATTAAGGTGACAAAATAATTGTAGGGTTCATTTTCAAGAAATAATTTTGCTTAACTTTAATCTAAATAGTTCGTAACATAATAATTAAAAGTAAATCAAAAATAAAGAAATTCACTTGGGCCTTATGGCCTTATTACATCAAGTAAACCCAAATAAAATTTAAAGTACTTGGTAAAATAAAAGTCCCCAAATATTGAAAGTTTTTCCTTGCTATGCATGGCCACCTTTAACTCCCCGCCGACCCGGTCCATTATTGCTCATTACCTGAAAAATGGTCCCACAAAGGGGTGAGTCAACAAATTCAATGTGCACACAATACTAACATTCAACAAATCAGGCATACAAGTTCATATCAAGTTCATATTCATATACAAATAAATAATGATGCAACCCAAACCCAAGCCTATTTGTCCATCCGCTACACACCACTCGTACCTGCCAATCACACCGTGGGGGACTACTAAGTCAACCCTCCATCCGCTACACACCATCAAAGGCGTCATTTGCGATCGTCGTGCTCATCGCCCATATAATTTGTGTCATTAGACACCATATTCAAATAATGTAACCAAGTTACCAAATTCGAGATAATGTAACCGAAGTTACCATATTCAAATTATGTGACCGTAGTCACCATATTCCGTTGGTGAGACTGAAGTCAACACCTTCTTCCCCTTTCACATATAGCCCGAAATGCCCCACATATTTTATCATGCACAACATACTTATTTTTCTCATTCATATTACTATTTAAAAATATAACATATTCATAATCCTATCGTAGTAGGAAACGCACTGCACGAGTACTTTTTGTACCACATTAGGGCACATAGCCACATTCACATTCTTATGCATATTCATATAATTAATAATTGCCATATATCGTATTGAAGGTTGGTATGGGTACACACCTGATTCGCTTAAGGTTTCCAATCCAAATCCCGAAAAGCTTGATCTAATGCCTTAGATCTTAATTCTCTACATTCAATCATTTAATACTTAGTAAAGAGCCATTCGGCTATAAATCCAAATCCTAGTAGGATTAGTATACTTAAAACTTACCTTGAAACTCTCAAATCCCGAAATCCTTGTATCCCTATGTCGAAATCCCTATAACTACATGTTAGATCAATTTCTAACATTTATTCACAACAAATAACCCTTAGCCGAATGTTAAATATGACTTACCTTAGATTCTTAAATCCCAAAATTCACCGAATAACTAGGGAACACGCGGCCTATGGTGTACCTTCGGGAAAAGAACTTCTCCTTCCTTGTAGTCGACACTTAGTAAATCCCGAAAGATCTCTTCAAGGTTTCGGCAACCATGAACATTAATAGAATTAGCCCTAGATTTCGATAAGTCTAAAGTATAAAAGAATGGAAACCAAACTTGGATCTTACCCTTATTTGAAGAAATCGATTGCACCTTCACTTCAACCTTCGGCTATGGCCTTGATCTTAGCAAGCTTTCGGCTTTTGGAATCTTAAGAGGAGAAGAATGAAGAAGAAAAGAATAGGGGTTGCAGAGAAAATTCGTGAGAGGTTATCAAGGAAGAGTAAATAATCTTTGAATGGCCTCTCTTTTCTTTTTTATAGCCAAATTTACTAGGCTAGAGTCCTTTACTTGGCCACCACTCTTCTATTTTGATAACTTTATCCTTTAATTATCATAAATAAAAGAGTTTAATCCAACATTTATCTCTTCAAAATAATCCAATTTAAAAATCCTTTATTTATCACCTTTTAATCGAATATTTATGAAAATAAAACCCTCCTTTCTAGAAGCATGTGCCGTCACACTCAGTCTTCTGGAAGCAAAAATAAAACCTCCTTATTTGCTTCCCAAGTGACTCGAACCAGTGCCCATTCCTCTTGCATATGGCGCCATTTCCATAGGCCCTAAGTGACATCTTCGAGCCACTTTTCCAAGCCTGTTTGTGTGTCAAATTTCACCAACTTTTTCTTTTAAGGCCACCTTGCCTTAATTTCCTATTTTAAACTTTAAAACTTGACATTTCTAAGTCATTTCTAAGTTTCCTAAAATTTTCGATCGGCTCTGTAAACTTGCCATTTTCTTACATTTCAAGTTTCCAAAATGTTCACTTTCCATTTTGAATCATTTCCTTACATTTCCTAGTTTCCATAAATGTTCACTTTCCTCTTTATTCCTTTACATTTTCAGGACATTTCCCTACATTTCCAAGACAAGACATTTCCTTACATTTCCTTGCATTTCCTTACATTTCCATACATTTCCTCACATTTCCTTACATTTCCTTACATTTCCATACATTTCCATACATTTCCTTACATTTCCTTACATTTTCTTACATTTCCCTACATTGCCTTACATTTCCATACATTTCCACACATTTCCACACATTTCCATACACTTCCATACATTTCCATATATTTCCATACATTTCCTTATTTCTAGAATTCACATAACACATTCATAATTCATAAAACATGCCATTTTACCACATGGTTCCTTGTGTCATGCTTCACACGGAGTTTCTTTTAAAGCCTCATTTACCTAGCTCCCATTTTACTTAAAAACCAATAATTTTCCAAAGCTTTCTTCTTCCATCCTAAAATTCTAAAAACCCTTAATACACTTCCAACACTGCCAAAACCTACTAACTCATGAATTATGCACAAACGCATAACCCCTAATCTAGGATGTTACAAATTATTTAATAACAAATATCTTTAGCTTAAATTATAAGTAATTATATATTTATTTTACAAGTGAACAAATGTATGCATGACACATGTATAATTTAGTCACCACATATTTGTCTTTATTTTAATTTATTTATCATATAAATATCTTATAATATAATTATTTTAAATTAATTTAATATAATTTATTACTAATATATATATTTTATAATTAAAATCTAAGTAAGAATCTTAGATTTTTATCTCATATGCCTCCTCAACTTATGCTAAATGGCTTAATTGCCATTTTAGCCCTTTTTACTTTCTTTTAATCTATAATTAGACTTTCACTCTTTATTCAATTTGATCCTTTTTCCTAATTACTTTAAATTAAACTAAATTCACTAAATAAAAAAATCTAATTAAACCCACTATTAGACTCATAATTGCTCCTAATAATTATTACTAACTCGGTTTACTGAGACGGAGGCCCGATAACACACTTTTTCCGGTGCCCACGAATTTTGGGTCGTTACATTTCTTCCCCCCTTAATAAATTTCACCCTCGAAATTTACCTGAGAATAGGTGAGGATACTGTGCTCTTATAGTTTCTTCCGGTTCCCAAGTTGCTTCTTCTACACTATGGCTTCTCCACAGTACTTTTACCAAAGGGACCCGTTTGTTTCTTAATTCTTTCACTTCTTGAGCTAGTATTTGAACTGGTTCTTCTTCATATGACAAATCCGGTCTAATCTCAATGTCTTCAGTAGAAATAATATGAGATGGATCCGATCGATACCTTCGTAACATGGAAACATGAAAAACATCATGAATTTTCTGTAATTCCGGAGGTAAAGCTAGTCGATAGGCAACCGGTCCTATTCTTTCAACTACTTCATACGGCCTAATGTAACGAGGACTTAATTTTCCTTTGCGACTAAATCTCAAAACTTTCTTCCAAGGCGATACCTTTAGAAATACTTTATCACCCACAGAATACTCTATATCCCGTCGCTTCAGATCTGCATAAGACTTTTGTCTGTCAAAAGCTGCTTTCAACCTATCTCTTATCTTTTTAACTATTTCTTCTGTCTCTCGATTAATTCCACCAACTATCTTTTCTCATTCAACTCATCCAACATCTCGGTGATCGACATCTTCGATCATATAATGCTTCATATGGAGCCATCCGAATCTTTGGATTGAAATCGTTATTATAAACAAATTCAAACTAACGGTAAGTATCATTCCCAACCTGATTCAAAGTCAATAATGCAAGCCCGAAGCATGTCTTCTAAAATCTGAATTACCCGTTCTGATTGTCCGTCAGTTTGTGGATGAAATGCAGTACTAAAATTAAGCTGAGTACCCAAAGAATCATGTAACTGCTTCCAAAATCTTGATATAAATCGCGGACCCCGGTCAGAAATTATAGATGCTGGAATACCATGTAGTCTCACAATTTCTCGGATATAAACTTCAGCAAACTTCTGTAAAGACCAATCAGTCCTGCTCATTGACTTAGTAAGCCGATCAACTATCACCCGAATGGCATTCTTTTTGCTCGCCGACGGTGGCAACCCCGTAACAAAATCCATAGTAATACTATCCCATTTCCATTCAGGAATACTAATAGGCTGGAGTAACCCTGTCACTAACTGATGTTCTGCCTTTACTCGTTGACAAGTCAAACATTTATAGACATATTCAACTATATCTTTTTCATCCCTGGCCACCAATAAAGCTCCTGTAAATTACGATACATTTTTGTTCCACCAGGATGCAATGCAAAAGTGCCATCGTGTGCTTCTTGAAGAATCATCTTCTTTAATTCAGAAGTAGCTGAAACACAAATCCGGTTTTGAAACCTTAAACAATCATGTTCATCAATACTAAAGCTCTCAGTTGTACCATTCTTAACCATTTTTCTTTTCTTTAATAATTTTTCATCTTCCATCTGAGCTGCTCTAATCTGATCTAACATCATTGGTTTAACCCTTAACTCAGCTAATAAGCTCTCATCATCATTAACACTGAGACGAGCAAACATTGCTCGTAATTCAATCGCAACTTTTCTGCTCAATGCATCAGCTACCACATTTGCTTTTCCTGGATGATAGTCTATAACACAATCATAATCTTTTAGAAGCTCGATCCACCGTCTTTGCCTTAAATCCAATTCCTTCTGTGACAGAAGATATTTAAGACTTTTTTGATCTGTGTAAATATAACATTTTTCACCATATAAGTAATGTCCCAAGATCTTTAGAGCAAAAATTACTGCAGCTAGCTCCAAGTCGTGCGTCGGTAATTACGTTCATGTGGCTTCAACTGTCTAGATGCATATGCAATGACCTTCCCATCTTGCATCAATACACAACCCAAACCACTCAAAGAAGCATTACTATACACAACAAAATCTTTCCCCGACTCTGGTAATGTTAATACCTGCTGCCTCATCAACATTTGCTTCAAAGTCTCAAAACTTTTCTCGCACTTCAATCCCAAATAAAAGGAATATTTTTCTCAGAATAGCTTAGTCATTGGCGATCTTATCTTGAAAAATCCATTAACAAATCTTCGATAATATCCAAACCAAACCAAAAAATCGTACCTCAGATACATTCTTTGGTGCTTTCCACTGAACAATTGCTTCGATTTTCTTCGGGTCAACTCTAATCCCGTCGACAGAAACCACATGTCCTAAAAATACCACCTCTGACGACCAGAATTCACATTTACTTAATTTCCCATACAACTATTTTTCCTGCAGAATCTATAAAACTTTTCGAAGATGCTGATCATGTTCTGCCTCTGTCTTCGAATATACCAATATATCATCAATAAAGACCACCACAAACTGATCTAAGTAAGGCTGAAAAATGCGATTCATCAAATCCATGAAAGCAGCTGGGGCATTAGTTAATCCAAACGGCATCACCAAAAATTCATAATGGCCATAACGAGTACGGAAGGCAGTCTTAGGCACATCACTTTCCTTCACCTTCAGCTGATAATACCCAGATCTCAAATCAATTTTAGAAAATACTGAAGCTCCCTTTAGCTGATCAAACAAGTCGCCTATACGAGGCAAAGGATACCGGTTCTTGATCGTCACTTTGTTCAATTGTCGATAATCAATGCATAACCGCATAGAACCATCTTTCTTTTTAACAAACAACACTGGAGCTCCCCAGGGTGAAATACTTGGTCAGATGAAGCCTCGATCTAATAAATCTTACAACTGTACTTTCAACTCTTTCAACTCAGTAGGCGACATTCGGTACGGAGATATAGAAATTGATGCTGTACCTGGATACACCTCAATAGCAAATTCAACCTCTCTGTCAGGTGGTAAGCTCGGTAGCTCCTCTGGAAATACATCTGGAAACTCACATACAGTCCTAATCTGGCTGCACTGACTCCCACCTGAATCAGAATTAATAACATATGCCAAATACGCTGAACAACCCTACTGTAATAATTTATTAGCCTTTATCGCTGAAATGATACGTGTTGAACCACTGGTACGGATGCCATTCACTTTAATCCTGTCCCCGTTTTGTGTCTGAATACTAAACCTCTTTCTATAGGAATCCAAAACTATCCCATGCTCATATAACCAATCCATACCCAAAATGATATCAAAATCGCCAAAAGGCATTATCAGCAAATCCACAGGAAATATTTTATCATATATTATTAACGGGCACCTCCAGCATACTCTATCTACTAACACTGTTTGTCCCAAAGGGCTAGACACCTCTATGAAAACTCTAGACATTTCAGATTCTAACTTCCCCGACTCAACTAATTTTGAATTAATATATGAATGTGACGAACTCGGATCAATTAAAGCATAAATAGGCTCAGAATACAATAAAAATATACCTGTCACCATATCGTGAGCATTGCCTTCTTCACGGGTCCGAACTACATACGCTCTGGCTGGTGCTTTAGCCTCTGACTATTGTGTAGCTATATCACTGCCTCTATTATCTCCTCCTCTCTTCGAAACAAAACCCCCTTTGGATATTCCTCTACCTCTGGCAGTCGATACCGATCTCTGAGATGCTGCAGGTGTGACACTTTCAATTTTTAGACAGTCTCGAATGAAATGACCTGTAGACCCGCATCGAAAACATCGTCGAGTTATCCTCCAATATTCACCTAAGTGCTTCTTTCCACAATATTCATAGTCTGGAACCTCAATGTTCCGTGAAGGCCCTTTTACACTGCCGGTAGATATAGTAGTCTGTTTACCCTGACTTTTGTCACCTCGATCTGATCTGAAACATGGTCTCCAACTACTTCTTGATTCTCTGGACCTCTTCGGTAGTGGATTAGAACTGGTAGTTCCCATACGTTTCCGAGCTGATTTACCCATTTCTGACTTTATATCCAGGCTTAATACTTGTTCTATCATTTTCGCTCGCTCAATCAGATCAACAAGTTCAGTAATTCTGAGACTTACCAATTGAATCTTGATTGCATCTTGCAGCCCCCGTAGAAATCTCTTGCAGCTATCAGCTTCTGTTGGAATAAACTCAGTAGCATATCTGCTCAATCGAGAAAATTCTCTTTCATAATCCACTACTGATAGATTACCTTGCTTCAACATCAGAAATTCCTCGCTTTTATCTTCAATATATAGCTCTCCAACATACTTCTTCTGAAATTCCTTCTGAAATAATTCCCATGTTACCTGTTCTGCTGGCAAATGTCGGATTACAGATTCCCACCACAGATAAGCTTCACCTTGAAGTAATGAAACAACACAGATTAAGCATTCTCGGGGGGTACATTCTAATTGCTGTAGAACTCTTTTAGTTGATTCCATCCAATTCTCTACTACAGATGGATCAACTCCTGTCAGACCCATAAATTCCGTAGCACCGTATTTTCTTAACTCTTTTATCGAGGCCCGTCTCTGAGTTGATACAGAAGTTGTAGCAGGAGCAATCTCTGCCACTCTTTGTAGTGCATCGGCAATAATTCTTAATATATCAGAATCATCTCTGTCATTTCTTCTTTCTACTCTAGGAGGTTGATTTCTCATCGGGTTAATACTAGGTCTTACCGATTCAGTTTCATTTAACCCGTAAGATTCTTCTTCTCCAGTATGCATTTCTTTATCAGTATCATTTATTCTTTCATCTGACATCTTTTATCTATAAAACAAAAACAAACAAATAGTTCAGCATCCAAAATTCTCGACTCAATTTTAACTCCAAAGTGGCATGTACTATTAGACTCACTTCCGAGCTCAATTTAGCCCGAGAATCGGCTAAACTTGATAGCTTTGATACCAACATTTGTAACACCCCTTAACCCCAAACCGTCACCGGAATAGGGTTACGAGGCATTACCAGACATATCAGACTATTTACAAATAATTCACAAATAAAATAACATTCATAGTATAATTATTAAATAAGTCCCTATAATAGACTTTCAAAGCCCAAAACATTTATTAAAAGTAGAACGAGACTTATTCGAATATTCTAGATTTTTTTTTTAAATCCTATAAAAATTTTGTGAAGATTTCTTATTTTTTACCTAAATCCCCAACAAATTCGACCAAAACAACCAATACCAAATTTATCATTTTATAACTTTATATCATTTTCCTCATCCAAAACATTATAATCATTTATATACAACCAAAATCATTTAACTTAAGTATGTATATTTATAATTCATATAACTATCTAGTACATGCCACTTAATAAAAAGGAAGAAATTCATCACCAAAATCTTCTTGTTGGAGTCGGGTTTGTTTTAGATGCTGGATCGGATCAAAAACTCTATTGACCTGCGCACGGAAACAATCGTACGCTGAGTATTTCATACTCAGTGGTATTACTATAAATCAAAACTATTTAACATAAATAAATTACAAACATCCACCATAAACTTTATAAATCATTTAAACTAATTACGCATAATTATATATCTCTTCATAATCTTAAATTCACATTTCATTTATCATATACTAATTCAATTCGTAACTTAACTCATACATTCTTTCACATACCTTTCAATAGAGCCAAATCAATCAATCTCATTTTCAAAGTTCCATTTCAATTATTTACCCTATTAACAAGGCTCGGACTCTGATAGATACGCGGATTCCACCCAAACACACCAAAGTATCCAACCCAATCACACCCGGAATAATATAAATCCTCCATAACACACCAGTATAATATAACCTCCCAAACACACCAGTATAATATAACCTCCCAAACACACCAGTATATCATATCCTCCCAAACACACCAATAAGGCATTATATGCCTCTTCGGATAAATCGAAGCATATATTAACGGAATCATCTTCTCGACCGAGCTATAAATCTCCTCATCACATCACAAATCCAATGGCATGCCATTTGTATCAAATCTAGTCCGACAAGTTAATAGGGGATTATTTTACTTTTCCAATTTCGAATTCATTTCCACAACAATTTCAAATACTTGATCAATTCAAAACATCTATTATATCAATTCACATATAATTCAATATTCACACATATTCTTACTTAATTTCAAATATTTTTACTTACCTTATCTTAATTACTCCATAACATATACTATAAATTCAATATACATTTGATAAATAGTTTGAATTATAATAATACAAACCCGAAATACGAGTTTACTCCTCCACGATCTTTTCTTTTCCCTTGGATGCCGATGCCTCGTTTTCCTTGTTAGCTACGAAAATAATAATAACAATTTACATTATTAATTACAGCATTAAATTACAATAAATAATTGAATTTTATTCAATTCCTACTCTTGCTCTTCATTCCACATTCTTTATACACAATTCTATTATTTACTTATAAGTTCTTTTAAAGTTGTCTACCTGAGTCATTGTCACTAAGTTATCTATACCTTGAGTTACAGAATTCCAAATTAAGATCCGTAAATTTTTTATGAATCTAGACTCACATATCTTCTTTCCATAAAATTTTTAGAATTTTTTATTTAGCCAATAAATACAGTTTATTCTTTAAAGTCACCCCTATTCTGTTGTCTGGCAGTTCCAACCACTCTTTGCTAAAATTTAATTATCTTTATGTACAGAATTCAAATGATGTTCTAGTTTATTTCTTCTAAAAATAGACTCATTAAGGAATATAACCATATAAATTATGTCCCACAATTATGTTTTTACAATTTTTAATGATTTTTCCAAGTCAGAATAGGGGATCTCAAAATCGCTCTGAACCAGTCTCACAAAAATCTAAATATCTCAAGATACAGGATTTCTTTGGTTTCTATGTTTCTTTCATATGAAAATAGACTCAATAATATTTAATTTCATATCTCACTCAACTTCTACTTCCATTTCTACCATTTTTGGTGATTTTTCAAAGTTACTCTTCTGTTGCTGTCCCAAAACTGGTTTTTTTATAGCTTACTTTGCAATTAAATCCTAATTAAGTTTACTTATTTCCTTAACTTAATTCATGCTTTGTTTCTACTTAAGTTCCTTCTATATTCAACTTGACTATCTAATGTTCATAATAAAACCCTAATTTATAATTTCTTCCAAATTAATCTCTATAATACAAAACTTATAGCTTATACAAAACTTATAGCTTACTTTACAATTTAATCCTTTTACTAATTCTAACTTAAATTTCATTCAATTTAATCTTTAATTCATCTTTTTCTTCAACATCAACTATACTTGAAAACCTATAAACTCTCAAAATATCAACTTAGTTTCATCAAAATCTTGTATTAAAGCTTCTAAAACATCAAAATTAAGAGAAAAGGGCTAAATTTAGCTTACCAATTAAACTTGAAGCTTTAAAATCCCAATTTTCCCTTCTCTTTTCTTTCCCCTTTTTCTTCCCCTGTTTTCGTCTTGTTCTCTGTTTCTTTTTTTTTTTTTTTGGTTCTTCTTTCTTTTTACTTTTGTTTTTACTTCTTTTTAGTTTTATTTACTAAACATAATAATATAATATATAATAATTATTTAATAACAAATATCTTTAGCTTAAATTATAAGTAATTATATATTTATTTTACAAGTGTACAAATGTATGCATGACACATGTATAATTTAGTCACCACATATTTGTCTTTATTTTAATTTATTTATCATATAAATATCTTATAATATAATTATTTTAAGTTAATTTAATATAATTTATTACTAAAATATATATTTTATAATTAAAATCTAAGTAAAAATCTTAGATTTTTATCTCATATGCCTCCTCAACTTATGCTAAATGGCTTAATTGCCATTTTAGCCCTTTTTACTTTCTTTTAATCTATAATTAGACTTTCACTCTTTATTCAATTTGATCCTTTGTTCCTAATTACTTTAAATTAAACTAAATTCACTAAATAAAAAAAATCTAATTAAACCCACTATTAGACGCATAATTGCTCCTAATAATTATTACTAACTCGATTTACTGAGACGGAGGCCCGATAACACACTTTTTTCGGTGCCCACGAATTTTGGGTCGTTGCACCTCAAGTTCCCTCGTGGCTTCCTTGGAGCCATGATTCCACCACAGAACTTTTACTAAAGGGATAGACTTCTTCCTCAGAACCTTAACGTCATGATCCAGAATCTGAATCGGCTCCTCCTCGAAAGTCAAATTCGGCCAAACCTCGATCTTCTCAACAGAAACAACATGAGAAGGATCAAATCGATACCGCCTCAACATCGAAACATGGAAGACGTCGTAGATACGGTCTAACTTTGGAGGTAGCTCCAACTGATAAAAAATTGGTCTCACATGCTTCAGAATCCGATACGACCCTATGAACCTAGGGCTCAACTTGCCCTTATGACCGTACCTCAGAATCTTCTTCCATGGAGAAACCTTAAGAAACACGAAGTCCCTCACTGAATACTTAATATCCCTCCTCTTCAGATCCGCATAAGACTTCTGCCTATCGGATGCTGCCTTCAAATAACCCCGAATTAGTCTAACCTTATCCCTAATCTCAGAAACAAACTCAGGACCCAAAACCCGACGCTCACCCAATTCAGTCAAACATAGCAGAGTGCGACACTTACGACCATACAAGGCCTCGTAAAATGTCATCTGAATGTTAGTTTAGAAGCTGATATTATAGGAAAACTTAGTCAGCTGTAGATAATCTTCCCAACTACCTCGGAAATCAATCACACAGCTCCAAAGGATATCCTCCAGTATCTGAATCACCCTCTTAGATTGACCATCGGTTTGAGGATGGAACGCAGTACTAAAGTCCAATCTCGAACCTAGAATCTCATGTAATTTCTTCCAGAACCGAAATGTGAAACGAGGATCTCTATCAGAAACAATCAAAACAGGAACCCCATGCAGTCTTACAATTTCAAAGATGTAGAGTTTCGCTAGCTTCTGTAGAGAATAGTCTGTCCGAACAGGAATAAAGTGAGCAGACTTGGTCAATCAATCCACGACGACCCACACCCAACCCACTAACAAAGTCTATCGTCACTCGTTCCCATTTCCATAAAGGAATCTTAACAAGTTGTAGCAAACCCGAAGGCAATTGATGCTCAGCCATAACTTGCTGACATGTCAGACATCGAGCAACAAAATCAGTAACATCACACTTCAAACTCGACCACCAATACAGTTCACGGAGGTCCTGATACATCTTATTACCACTGAGATGCATAGCATAAGGGTTGCTATGCACCTCCCTTAGAATCGACTGCCTCAGATTCGAATCATTCGGCACAAAAATTTGACCTCGAAAACATAGCACCCCATCATTATTCAACCCAAAATCTAAACTGCCACAACCCTTGTTGCTTATCTCGAATCTGATCAATCCAAGTCGGCTTAACTTGTAACTCGGCTAACAGATTCCTATCATCGAACAGACTAAGGCGAGCAAACATCACCCTCAAATCAGTCATCACTCAACGACTTAGAGCATCGCCCACCACATTGGCCTTATCGGGATGATACTCTATCGTGCAGTGTGTAACAACCCAAACCCGGCCCAAAACACTACGACCGAATTTGGTGTGCTACAGAGAAAATGCTTTGTAAAACTTCTTAAAATCGATGTGAGTTTTTGATAAAAATAGTGTCTTTATTTAAAACAGTTGAGGTATATGAAAACCATACTTAGGTGTATTTATTAAGTCAAGTTGTTACATATTTTAAAAATACCCGATGGCACGTTAAAACATTTTGCGTACAACTTGGGAAAAACATGTGTACTTGTTTTAATTTCATGAAAATAGTTTAATCAAAAATATTCAAAACATGTAAAAATAATAAAAATAATCCTAGGTGGCATTATTACAACTTGATTGAAAACAAAACCAACAATAAAGAAAAATAAACTAAGATTCGAAGTTCATTAAATCTAATTCCACTGCATGGCCACCTCGAGTCCATCCGGCTCCTCATCCGCGATCAACGGGTCACCTGAAAAGATAAGAGAGAAGGTGAGTCACCAAGACTCAATGTGTAACCCTTCCCCCGGTTTAATGCCACATCATACACAATTTATAATAAATTAACATGCACTAAATCATGCACCAAACCTAACCATCCGTATCACCTTTCTCTACCCCGTGTGGTACCAAACCACTTGTGGTGCCAAACCACTGGTGACTTACAGTCACAATGTCCGTCAATACTTGTGGTGCCAAACCACTGGTGACCCGAAGTCACAATCCAATGATGGGGCCAACCCATCGTCTGATACCAAATCACTGGTGTCAATCCCGTAATGTAAACTGTGGGGCCAACCCACTATGGTGCTAAGCCACTGGGACGAGACGCTATGAGGTGCCAAACCTCTGGAGGTGCCAAACCTCTGGTGACCATAGTTACAATGTGGTACCAAACCACTGGTGTCCGTCGACACGAATATCACTGCCCCCTCCTCTCATCATCCCACATCAATTAATCACATACATATACAAAGTTCATGCTAATAGATTCATCATCTAACAGATTTAACATCAGCCATATGTCTTAAGTCACACATACCAAATGTGTCATGCTTTCCAAAAGCATCGCAAAATAATCTCATAATCAACAAGGACTTACCTGAATCCTTGCTTATACCATTCATGGTATTCAATCCAAATCTACATAGATCCGATTAGCACACAATAGATTTAGTACAGTTATTAATCATAAAGTGTGTATGTACACATCTCTCACCAACGGTCGTTCTAAGTCCCGAAGAATCAAATCGGCACCCTAGACTTCCTGCTCCTATATTCGGCCAAACACTAGGTCAGTGCCATGGCCTATTCGGCCAAACCAAATTAATTGAGAAGGATTCCTTGTGAACCCGAAACCTTACCTATCACCCTTGAGTACTCGCTTCAGTACTCGATATGCGATTCCTGCTTCACTCCCTATAATCGTCCATCACTAAAGTTAATAGCCTTCGGCTTAAACGAATACTAAATAAATATATAGATCCTTACCAAAATCGCTTGACAAGGAATAGGGCTTGGATCGTATACCTTAAGATCCCTAAGCACCTACACGAATCGATTCTATCACCGATTAGCCACTAAAATAATCCGGCTTTTCCATCTAACCAAGTCGACAGAGAGAAGGAATATGGGAGAAGAGTTTCGGCACACTTACCCTTGCTTTAATATTCGGCCAAGACTTCACAAAATATGGAGAAGGGGAATTCGGCTATGGTTGCTTCACTCAATCAATCAGGGTTCGGCTTTGTATGGAATAAAAGAAAGTAATGAAGTGAAAGTAAGAGTTTCGGCTAAGGGTTTGAGAAGAGAAAAGAAAGTCTAAGGGAGAGTGTTTTCGGTTTTGGGAGAGAATGAAAAAGAAAGAAAAAGAAAAGATAAAGGCTAAGAAAATTGCTAGCCGAAAATTCCAAGTAATTCACTTAAGCAAATTTGGCCTCCCCCTACACCTATGCTTGCCGTCCGCTCTTCCTTGAAGAGTTTAAAATTCAACAACTACCTTAGTTCACTCTTGGCCACTAATTTTAAAATTATTCAAAATTATTTGAACACTCAAACTCCTATATTTTCTCTTTGCCACTTATTAAAGATTAATCAATTAATAATCCAATTAAAAATCTAAATAATATCCTCATTATCAAAAAGAGTTTAAACTGAGAAAAACTCTCCCCCTATTGCCGTCCAAAATAAGGAGTAGAAAGGGGATTTCCGCGACTCGAACCCAGGCCCTCTCTCTCCCTTGATGGCGTCAATTCTAGCCCCTTAAGTGGCCTCCATTTTGCCACTTTTCCAAGGCTTTTTAGTGTCAAATAATCCTTCACTTATTCTTGTAACCCCTACTTACTAAGGCTCCCTACCTTTAAGGCTTCCAAATAAAATTTTCTTCTATTCCGAGCCTACTCAAGACCCCCAATTAAGCCTTCTCATACTATGAATACATCACAGCAAGTCAAACACAAGAGAAATAATTCAATTCCAAATAACCCCAATTTTAGGATGTTACAGTTCTACCCCCCTTAAAAATAATTTCGGCCTCGAAATTACCTGATTAGAAAAGGTGGGGGTATTACTGCCGCATCACATCCTCGGGTTCCTACGTAGCTTCCTCTGCACCATGGTTTTGCCAAAGCACTTTCACCAAGGGTACTGACTTCCTACGCAAAACTTTGACATCTCGGTCCAAGATCTGCACTGGTTCTTCCTCGAAAGATAGGTCCGTGTTCACCTCAATCTCAGCCACTGGCACAACGTGTGATGGATCTGACCGGTACCGTCTCAGCATCGACACATGAAAGACATCATGAATCTAGCTCAACTCTGCCGGCAGCTCGAGCTTATAAGCTACCGGTCCTACTCGCTTTACAACTGTATATGGGCCGATGAACCTTGGGCTTAGCTTCCCTTTCCGCCCAAATCTCAACACCTTCTTCCAAGGTGACACCTTCAGAAAGACTTTATCTCCTACCGCATACTCTATTTCTTTACGCTTAATATCAGCATACGACTTCTGTCTATCTGACGCTTTCTTAAGACGAGCCCAAATCACCTTAACTTTATCCTCAGTTTCTGTCACCAATTCCGGACCCAAAACCTGTCGTTCACTCAACTCCGCCCAACACGTAGAGTATGCGGCATTTCCTCCATACGATTGCTTTCGTATGGTGGCATCTGAATACTCGCTTGAAAACTATTGTTATAAGCGAATTCCGCCAATGGTAGATACTCCTCCCAACTTCTACTGAAATCCAACACACACCCTCTCAGCATATCCTCTAAGATCTGTATAACCCTTTCCGATTGCCCGTCGGACTGTGGATGGAAAGCTGTGCTAAAATCCAATCGTGTACCCAATGCCTGATGCAATGCCCTCCAGAACCTTGACGTGAACCTCGGATCCCTATCTGAGATAATTGATACTGGCACACCATGCAATCTTACTATTTCTGACACATATAACTTTGCTAGCTTCTGGAGAGAATAATCCATTCTCACTGGTATGAAGTGAGCTGACTTAGTCAGACGGTCCACAATCACCCAAACTGCATCTTTCTTGCTGGGCGTGAGGGGTAGCCCACTGATGAAATCCATAGTGATCCTCTCCCATTTCCATTGAGGGATCTTCACTGGTTGAAGTAACCCTGATGGCACGTGGTGTTCAGCCTTAACCTGCTGATACGTCAGACATCTTCCTACGAACTCAGTTACCTCACGTTTCAACCCTGGCCACTAGAACTGTTTCCGTAAATCTCCATACATCTTACTAATTCCAGGATGCATAGCGTATGGGCTGCTATGTGCATCTTGAAGAATTCTTTGCCTCAACTCCACATCCTTCGGCATACAAGGCCGCCCTTGAAAACATAGTACGCCATCCTCAGTCAAACTATACCCTTCCAACCCACCATCTTGCATTTGCAACCTTCGAGCATTCAAGCTATCATCCATCAATTCCTTTTCCTTAATCTCCTAGATCCAAGTTGGCTTAACTTGTAGCTCCGCCAAAAAACTTTCATCGTCATATAGACTGAGGTGAGCGAACATCGCTCGTAAGTCTGTCACGACCTTCCGGCTCAATACGTCAGCCACCACGTTAGCCTTGCCCGGATGGTATTCTATTGAACAGTCGTAGTCCTTCAACAGTTCAATCCATCGACGTTGCCTTAAATTCAGATCCTTCTGGGTCAAAAGATACCTCAAACTTTTGTGATCCGTATAGACTATCGACTTCTCCCCATACAAGTAGTGTCTCCATATTTTCAACGCGAAGACTACTGCCGCTAACTCCAAGTCGTGAGTTGGATAGTTAACCTCATGCGATCTTAACTGACGGGATGCATAGGCCACTACCTTTCCTTCCTGCATCAACACACATCCCAAACCAGTATGGGATGCATCACAATAAACTGTAAACAACTTCCCCGCTTCAGGCTGTACCAGAACTGGAGCTTCCGTCAGAATCTTCCTTAGCTTAACGAAACTTTCTTGCTGCTTCTCCGACCAAACAAATGGAAACCCCTTCCTTAATAACTTCGTCAACGGCGCTGCAATTAAAGATAATCCTTCCACAAATCTCCGATAGTACCCTGCTAAACCCAGAAAACTTCGAATTTCTGCCACTGACCTAGGCGGTTTCCAATCCAACACCGCTTCAATCTTGCGAGGATCTACTCTAATCCCTTCAGCTGACACTACGTGACCTAAGAAAGCCACCTCCCTAAGCCAAAATTCGCACTTACTGAATTTGGCATATAACTGCTTCTCCCTCAGTACTTGTAGAACTATCCGCAAATGTATGTCATGCTCCTCCTCCGTCTTTGAGTAAACTAATATGTCGTTTATAAACACCACGACAAATTGGTCCAAGTACTGCTGAAACACCCGATTCATTAAGTCCATAAAGGCTGCCGGCGCATTAGTCAACCCGAATGGCATCACCAAAAACTCGTAATGTCCATACCGAGTTCGGAATGCCGTCTTGTGAACATCAACTTCCTTCACTTTAAGTTGATGATAGCTTGACCTAAGGTCTATCTTCGAGAACACCGATGCACCCTTCAGTTGATCAAACAAGTCATCAATCTGAGGCAACGGATACTTGTTCTTGATCGTTAACTTGTTTAGTTGACGGTAATCGATACACA
Source organism: Gossypium bickii (assembly GCA_025503065.1). Taxonomy (NCBI): domain Eukaryota; kingdom Viridiplantae; phylum Streptophyta; class Magnoliopsida; order Malvales; family Malvaceae; genus Gossypium; species Gossypium bickii. Next base: position 22,253,235 of record CP106714.1, on the reverse strand, counting down.
TCCTCATTGAACCGTCCTTCTTCTTGACGAACAACACCGGTGCTCCCCACGGAGATATACTTGGTCGTATAAACCCTCTATCCAAGAGCTCCTGAATTTGAGCCTTCAGCTCCACCAATTCCTTTGGTGCCATTCGGTAAGGTGCTATAAACACAGGTGCCGTTCCGGGTAGCAAGCCTATACCGAATTCAACTTCCCGATCTGGAGGCAGACCTGGAAGTTCTTTCAGGAACACATCAACGAATTCCCCTACCGTTCGAACCTTCTCAACTGCTGACTCCTTAGCCTCCATGGCACATATTCGAACCAAAAACGCTTCACAACCCTTCTTGACCATCTTCTCAGCCTTCAAAGTAGACACCACATTGGATAGGTAATCTCTTCTATTACCTATCATGACCACTTCATCACCCTCAGCCATCTTAAGAACCATGCGCTTAGCAGCGCAATCCAATCTCGCCTGATACTTAACCAACCAGTCCATTCCAAGGATCAAATCGAACTCCCCAAATGGCAGTTCCATCAGATCGGCCACAAACACTACCCCTTGGAGTTCTAGGGGTACATCTCTATAAAGCTTGTTTACAACTACAGAGTGACCTAAAGGGCTAATTACAGTCATATCCATAGAAGCAGTCTCAGAGTCTAAATTCATAGTCTCTACCACACTACTAGCAACGTACGAATGCGTCGAACCCACATCAATTAAGGCAACATATGGAAGACCAAAAATTAGGAACGTACCGATTATGACGTCTGGTGCGTCACCCTCCTCGCGACGCCTCGCTGCATAGACTAAGCCAGGCTGCCTAGCCTCTGTGTTGCCAGCACCTCTGCCCTGAATTCCGCGACCTCGATTAGGACCATTGCCTCCTCTACCATTACCACGACCCCTCTGTGGTCCCACATTTCTATCCTTAGTACGGTTCTGCCCCTCTGGCTGATTCTTAGCTAACTTTCGAGAACAATCCCTTACACGGTGATCCAGAGACCCACATTCAAAGCAACCCCTCTCACCGGTCCAACAGCCTCCCCAATGTGATTTTCCACAGTGATTGCACTGGGCCGATCTCTGATTAGTAGCCATGGGCCTTCCTGCCTGACTTGGCCCACTCTGCCTAGCCCTTTTTTGAACATTACCACCGACCTGAGGACGACCCAAAGCCTCTCTTACGCTTGTTCCTATCATAATGTTTGTCTCTCACAGACTCCTTGACCCCTTCGGCTACCTTAGCCTTTTCCACCAGAACAGCAAACTCACGCTCCTGCTGCGGAGCAATCAATAACCTTAACTCATCCCTAAGTCCGTCTTCAAAACGGACGCAACGATCATGCTCGGTTGACACAATCCCCCGAGCATAGCGGCTCAGCCTCAAGAATTTTGCCTCATACTCCGACACTGACTTATTTCCTTATACCAACCCCAGAAAAGCTTTTCTCTGCGCGTCAGTGTAACTAGTACCCACATACTTCTTCTGATAAGCAGTTTTGAAGTATTCCCAAGTAAGGTCATCTACCGTAGCATCATCTCTCACCGTGAGCCACCACTGATATGACTCATCCTTTAGGAGCGACACCGCTCCTTTCAACTTCTCCTCATTGGTCAGATCGAGGTCATCCATGATCCTCTCAGTCGACTCTAACCAGTATTCCGCTGCACTGGGTGCCACGCCCGATACACCCCGAAATACCTCAGCTCCATTAGATCGGAGTCGCTTAAGAACAGATTTCTGAGCTCCCATTCCTCCACTAGCACCAGCCACCATCTCGAGGACTCACAACACAGCTTGCGATACTGCCTCACAACCAGTCTGATCCTGCTCCTCAGCTCCAAAAGTTGGAGGTGGTGGCGGAGGAGGTACCTCATTCTCCGACCCCTGACCCGACCTAACGGGTTCTGACACGGTCATCCTGCCCCTACCGCGTCCACGACGTCCACGTCCTCTAGAGCTAATTCTAACTATCACGCTTTAATCTGATTAAGAAAATTTTTATGGATTAGTGACGGTTCCACTTGCTTACTCGCGAAGAAATTTTATGAAATGTTTAATAGGAATTTTTTCGATCAAACAAAGTTTCAAGTTCTCTATCCTAGTTCACACAGAGAGGAACATCCATTCTCTAATATCTTTCATACTTATTCACTCTTCGGACATTTCTGTCCTGTTTCTATCCCAGGGGTATTTTCGTCATTTTTCTACAGGGGTATTTTTATAATAAAAGAAATTTTAAAACTTTAATAAATCAAAACATTTGAAATTTCCCAAAACTGGAGAGTAGTTTCGAAAAATTTCGTAAATTAAAGGTATAGCAAAATTTTTTTGGAAACCAGGGGTATTTTGGTAATTTTGCCAATCAGGGGTAACTTTGTAAATTTAGTAAATCAGGGATGTTTTAACAGTTGTAAAACTTTGAGGGTTCTTTTTGAGAGTTTCCCTTTTTAAAACGATGATGTTGTAAAAATTTTAGAAATCAGGGTCATTTTGGTAATTTTGCAAGTTTAGAGCATTTTCGTAATTTCCAAAACCAAAGTATTTTTGATAGTTTGCAAAGTAGGGTTGTTGGATATTTATAAAATACTGATATTTTGGGCAAAACCATTGAGTAGTTGGTATTTTATGAACCAAGGCATTTTAGTAATTTTACCCCTAAGGGCATTTCTGTAATTTTCCACAAATCAAATTTTTGGAAAAAGTTGTGAAGATGGTTGTTTCTCAAATTTGAAAGAGTAATTTTAAAAGTTCTGAAAAACTAGGGTTTTGTTGTCTTCTTCTTTTTCTGAAAACATGGCTAGTTCCCTTTCGGGTTTTAGTCATTCTGTTTTAGCCTATGGCTGAGCCCTCTTGGTCAGGGTGAACCAAAGCTACGCACCAGGTAGGATTCGAGTAGAGAGGAGGTGAGTCACGTGGACTGCTTAAATACCAAGCTCCCACCGAAACTATTCCTAGACATGCGCACAGAGGTTGCCACACCACTGAGCCCTCTGAGTTAGGGTGAACCAAAGCTACGCACCAGGTAGGATACCTGCGAAGAGGAGGCGAGTCACTAGGACTGCTTAAATACCAGGCTCTTCCGGATCCAATCCTAGACATGCGTACAGGGATTACCACACCCTAGCTCAGTGACTTAGCCATAGGTTGGTTTAGTTCATTAAAGCTTATGTTTTGTTTGTGTTTGAGTAGTCTAATCCTAGGGTTCAAGTTCCTATAAGTCTATTCTACGTTCCATTCCTACCCATTCTACAAGTAATAATTCACAGAGAAGTCCAGAGGTACCTACCTGGGCGGATTGGTGCCGAACACTCGGTGCCATGCTATTCCAAAAACCAAAAATACTTCAAAAAGGCCTACCAAATCATTTTAGGCCTTGGGCCCCCATGGCCGACCTTTGAACTGGGCTCTGATACCAATTTTGTAACAACCCAAACCTGGCCCAAAACACTATGACCGAATTTGGTGTGCTTATATTTTGTTTGTGTTTGAGTAGTCTAATCCTAGGGTTCAAGTTCCTATAAGTCTATTCTACGTTCCATTCCTACCCATTCTACAAGTAATAATTCACAGAGAAGTCCAGAGGTACCTACCTGGGCGGATTGGTGCCGAACACTCGGTGCCATGCTATTCCAAAAACCAAAAATACTTCAAAAAGGCCTACCAAATCATTTTAGGCCTTGGGCCCCCATGGCCGACCTTTGAACTGGGCTCTGATACCACTAAATGTAACACCCCTTACCCGTATTCGACACCGAAATAGGGTACGAGGCATTACCGGAATTACAAATTTATTTATCAAAAATTTTATATCATTTAACATTTATTTTTGAAACCAATCAAAAATCAAACATATTATCCCTTAAAACATATTTATTTTTCTTATTTCATGACTTACTTGAATTTATTTCTCGTCTCAACATATTTAATTACCTTTTATTTACATATTACAGATAATCACATATTGACATGTCATGATAAATATCATTCTCTTGCCGTTTATTCATAAACATATATTAGTTAATTCGTTATATCAATATTTCACGTGCTATCAACTTATATTTCCTTATATCACATATTTAAAGTTACACGAACTTACAGCTAAATTTGCGAAATACCAAGATTCAAGGGCATTTTGGTAATTTCCCATTTTCATCGATTTTTCAACCGATCTTAATCTAATTAATAATTTCATTCAATTTTGCAATTTTAAATAATAAAATAATCCATTCCATGTAAATTGGTCATCTCCAACATTTATACAAAACTAATCATAAACTTTTACTTTTATTCAATTTAGTCCCTGGGCCTAAAACATTACAAATTAGCCATGCTAGCTGAATATTCATACATATTTTTCCTCCTCCTCCTCTCCATTCCACATCCTTAATGTATATAACATGCTATAAGTAACATTGTAAATAAGTTCATTATTTACTCATAAGTATATTCAAAACTGCCCATTTGAGTCATAGTCACTAAATTATTTATTTCCAGAGCTACAGAACTCCAAATGAAGAACCGTGAATTTTTCCTAAAACTAGACTCACATATATTCTTGCCATAAAATTTTCAGAATTTTTGGTTTAGCCAATTAGTACAGTTTATTCTTTAAAGTCACCCCTGTTCTGCTGTCTGGCAGTTCCGACCCTTCTTCACTAAAAATTAATTATCTTTTTATATAGAATTCATATGATGTTATGGTTTATTTCTTATAAAACTAGACTCATTAAGGAATCTAACCATATAAATTACGTTCCCAAATTATTTTTATACAAATTTTAGTGAATTTCTAAAGTAAGAACAGGGGATCACGAAGTTGTTCTAAACCAGTCTTACAAAAATACAAATATCTCAAATTACAGAATTCCTTTGCTTTCTCTGTTTCTTTTATATGAAAATAGACTCAATAAGCTTTAATTCCATATCTCACTTGACTTCTAATTCTATTTATACAATTTTTGGTGATTTTTCAAAGTTAGACAACTGCTGCTGTCTAAAACTGCTTTAGTGTAACATGTTGATTTCTATTTTGTCCCTAATTCCACAATTCATACAATTCAGTCCTTGCTGAATTAACCCCTCAATTGAGTTAATTTTCTCATTTAATACTTTTATCTATCATTTTAAAACTCCTTCATAACCTTTGAAATTAGAATTTTAACACTAGGCCTTAATTTCAGCTATTTCACAATTAGGTCCTAAAACCAATTTCCATCAATTTCACTTGATTAAATCATCATATAACAAAATTAAAGCTTCAATTCAATATTTATTCATCATATTCTTCCAACACTAATCCACATAAACTTTAAAAATTTAGCCATAGAATCAAAAACTAATGAATTAATAAATTGGACCCAATTGTAAAAGTCCAAAACATAGAAATTTCAAGGAGAAAGCAAGAATTAAACTTACATGATGCTTGAGTATAAAAACTAGCTTGAACTCTCTCCCATGGCTATTTTTCAGCTGAAGAAAATAAAGAGAAATGAAGAGAATTCTCCATATATTTCAATTTGATCCCCTTTTTATTTAGCTAATTTTGAAAATTTTCCAATTTTCCCCCTTTTTCTTCTTTCTCTTCTCTTCTTCTTTCTTTCTGCTCTCTCTGCTTCTTCGTTTGGGTTTTACATTTCTCTATTCTCTTCCTTTCTTTTTTTTTTTTTTTTGTTTGTATATATATAATAATATAATAATATAATAATATAATATTATAATAATATACCTTAAAAATCTCAGATTTTTCTTTGTTATGCCGCCTCAACTATACAAAATGGTATAATTTCCATTTTGATCCTTCATAATTTCTTTTAATCTATAATTTAACTTTTACTTTCATTTCAGTTTAGTCCTTTTCATTTAATTTCCTACCCAAACGTTAATTTAGTGTCTTTGTTTAAAACAGTTGAGGTATATGAAAACCACACTTAGGTGTATTTATTAAGTCAAGTTGTTACATATTTTAAAAGTACCCGATGGCACGTTAAAACATTTTGCGTACAACTTGAGAAAAACATGTGTACTTATTTTAATTTCATGAAAATAGTTTAATCAAAAATATTCAAAACATGTAAAAATAATAAAAATAATCCTAGGTGGCCTTATTACAACTTGATTGAAAACAAAACCAACAATAAAGAAAAATAAACTAAGATTCGATGTTCATTAAATCTAATTCCACTGCATGGCCACCTCGAGTCCATCCGGCTCCTCATCCGCGATCTACGGGTCACCTGAAAAGATAAGAGAGAAGGTGAGTCACCAAGACTCAATGTGTAACCCTTCCCCCGGTTTAATGCCACATCATACATAATTTATAATAAACTAACATGCACTAAATCATGCACCCAACCTAACCATCTGTATCACCTTTCTCTACCCCGTGTGGTACCAAACCACTGGTGGTGCCAAACCACTAGTGACTTATAGTCACAATGTCCGTCAATACTTGTGGTGCCAAACCACTGGTGACCCGAAGTCACAATCCAATGATGGGGCCAACCCATCGTGTGATACCAAATCACTGGCGTCAATCCCGTAATGTAAACTGTGGGGCCAACCCACTGTGGTGCTAAGCCACTGGGACGAGACGCTATGAGGTGCCAAACCTCTGGAGGTGCCAAACCTCTGGTGACCGTAGTCACAATGTGGTACCAAACCACTGGTGTTCATCGACACGAATATCACTGCCCCCTCCTCTCATCAACCCACATCAATTAATCACATGCATATACAAAGTTCATGCTAATAGATGCATCATCTAACAGATTTAACATCAGCCACATGTCTTAAGTCACACATACCAAATATGTCATGCTTTCCAAAAGCATCGCAAAATAATCTCATAATCAACAAGGACTTACCTGAATCCTTGCTTATACCATTCATGGTATTCAATCCAAATCTACATAGATCCGATTAGCACACAATAGATTTAGTACAGTTATTAATCATAAAGTGTGTATGTACACACCTGTCACCAACGGTCGTTCTAAGTCCCGAAGAATCAAATCGGCACCCTAGACTTCCTGCTCCTATATTCGGCCAAACACTAGGTCAGTGCCATGGCCTATTCGGCCAAACCAAATTAATTGAGAAGGGTTCCTTGTGAACCCGAAACCTTACCTATCACTCTTGAGTACTCGCTTCAGTACTCGATATGCGATTCCTGCTTCACTCCCTATAATCGGCCATCACTAAAGTTAATAGCCTTCGGCTTAAACGAATACTAAATAAATATATAGATCCTTACCAAAATCGCTTGACAAGGAATGGGGCTTGGATCGTATACCTTAAGATCCCGGCACCTACACAGAATCGATTCTATCACTGATTAGCCACTAAAATAATCCGGCTTTTCCATCTAACCAAGTCGACAGAGAGAAGGAATATGGGAGAAGAGTTTCGGCACACTTACTCTTGCTTTAATATTCGGCCAAGACTTCACAAAATATGGAGAAGGGGAATTCGGCTATGGTTGCTTCACTCAATCAATCAGGGTTCGGCTTTGTATGGAATAAAAGAAAGTAATGAAGTGAAAGTAAGAGTTTCGGCTAAGGGTTTGAGAAGAGAAAAGAAAGTCTAAGGGAGAGTGTTTTCGGTTTTGGGAGAGAATGAAAAAGAAAGAAAAAGAAAAGATGAAGGCTAGGAAAATTGCTAGCCGAAAATTCCAAGTAATTCACTTAAGCAAATTTGGCCTCCCTCTACACCTATGCTTGCCGTCCACTCTTCCTTGAAGAGTTTAAAATTCAACAACTACCTTAATTCACTCTTGGCCACTAATTTTAAAATTATTCAAAATTATTTGAACACTCAAACTCCTATATTTTCTCTTTGCCACTTATTAAAGATTAATCAATTAATAATCCAATTAAAAATCTAAATAATATCCTCATTATCAAAAAGAGTTTAAATCGAGAAAAACTCTCCCCTATTGCCGTCCAAAATAAGGAGTAAAAGGGGATTTCCACGACTCGAACCAGTGCCCTCTCTCTCCTTGATGGCGTCAATTCCAGCCCCTAAGTGGCCTCCTTTTTGCCACTTTTCCAAGGCTTTTAGTGTCAAATAATCCTTCACTTATTCTTGTAACCCCTACTTACTAAGGCTCCCTACCTTTAAGGCTTCCAAATAAAATTTTCTTCTATTCCGAGCCTACTCAAGACCCCCAATTAAGCCTTCTCATACTATGAATACATCATAGCAAGTCAAACACAAGAGAAATAATTCAATTCCAAATAACCCCAATTTTAGGATGTTACACAGAGATAATTTTTGAGCAGCTCAATCCATCAACGTTGTCTAAGATTCAACTCCTTCTAAGTAATGAGGTACTTAAGACTTTTGTGACCAGTGTAGATGACACATCTCTCATAATATAGATAATACCTCCAGATTTTCAATGCAAAGTCCACAGCAGCCAACTTGAGATCATGCGTCGGATAGTTCCCTTCATGTGTCTTAAGCTGACGGGATGCATAGGCCACAACCTTCCCATCTTGCATCAGTGTACATCCCAAACCGACATGTGATGCATCACTGTAGACCACAAACTCCTTACTGGATTCAGGCTGTATTAGAACAGGTGCCTGAGTCAGAATAGACTTGAGCTTCTCAAAGCTCAATTTTTGCGCATCAGTCCAAACTAAAGGGACACTTTTATGCAGAAGATTAGTAAGAGAAGCTGCAATCAGATAGAACCCCTCAACAGAACATTGATAATAACCCGCCAGACCCAGAAAACTTCAGATTTTAGACACGTTCTTAGGCTGTTTCCAATCAAGAACAGTGTCGATCTTTTGATGACCAACTCGAATCCCTTCAGTAGAAACCACATGCCCTAGAAAAGTTACCTATCGCAACCAGAATTCACACTTGCTCAACTTAGCGTAGATATGCTTTTCCCGGAGTATCTAAAGCACTACTCTAAGATGCTCATCAATCTCCTCCTCAGTATTAGAGTAAATCAGAATATCGTCGATAAAGGCCACGATGAATTGATCCAGATACGGCTGAAAGACTCGATTCATCAGATCCATGAATGCAGCCGGAGCATTCATCAGACCAAAAGGCATAACTAAGAACTCGTAATGTCCATATCGAGTCCTAAATGCAGTCTTATGAACATCAGCTTCCTTAACCCTCAATTGATGATACCCAGACCCGAAGATCAATATTAGAAAACACTAAAGCCCCTCGAAAATGATCAAACAGGTCATCGATCCTCGGAAGCGGATACTTATTCTTCACGGTCAACTTATTCAATTGTCGATAATCAATACACATCCTTATGGTGCCATCTTTTTTCTTAACAAACAAAATCGGTGCTCCCCACGGAGACACACTAGGATGAATGAAACCACGGTCCAGAAGTTCTTGAAGTTGAGCCTTAAGCTCTGTAAGCTTTTTCGATTCCATACGGTAGGGTGCGATGGACACTAGAGCTGTACCCGGAAGAAGCTCAATCCCAAGCTCAACCTCTCGATTCGGAGGTAAACCCGATAACTCCTCAGAAAAAATCCAAAAAAATCCCAACAGTAGAACCCTCAGAATCAGAAACACTGACATAAGCCAAGTACGCCTCACACCCTTTTCGGACCAGCTTCTCAGCCACAAGAGCGGAGATCACATTGGAAAAATAATCTCAACACTCATCAATCACCACCACCTCCAAATAATCCTCGATTCTCAGAACGACTCTCTTACTCACACAGTCCAAACTAACCCGGTGCTTAACCAACTAATCCATGCCCAAAATTAAGTCGAACTCCACAAACGAAAGCTCCATCAGATTTGCCAGAAAAACAACCCCTTGCACCATTAGAGGGACATCCCTATAGAGTTTATTAACCCAAACAAACTGCCCCCAATGGACTCAGTCAGTAACCTCACTAGAAGTGCTCTCAACAGAAATCCCCAGAGTTTTAGATACAGTACTAGCTACGTAAGAGTGTGTGCATCCTATGTCTATCAGAGCAATATAAGGTACATCAAATATAAGGAACATACCGGTGATAACATTAGGGGCATCTCTATCCTCTCGGTGACGTGAAGCATAAACCAATGCAAATTGTCTCGCCTTTGTCTGATGCTCTCTATCCACGACCCCCACCATTACCACCCCTAGCCAACCCACGGCCCCTTAGTAGCCGGGAACTGCCCTCTAAAGCTACGCAGAACCTGATCCCGAAGCTTGCATCTAATCAACCCTCTATGGACACTCCCGAATACGGTGCTCCAATGACACACACCTCAGACATGACCTAATCCTTCTCTAACATTCGCCCGAATGGCGCCTACCACAGTCACTGTACGGCTGAATCCTAGTAGGAGCAGCAGGAACCCCCACTCTAACCAACCCATCAGATCTGGTCTTTTTCTTAGGCCTCTGTACAGAATTAGAGGGCTCGAAATCCCTCTTATTCTTGCCTCTCTCTTTGTCCTTATTCTGGCGCTCTACGCGCTTAACATCCTCGGTGATCTTCGCCTTCTCAACCAGGACAGCAAACTTTCGCTCCCTTTGTGAAGCTATCAGTACCTTTAAATTATTCCTTACGCCATCTTTAAACCGAACACACCTCTCATACTCAGCCGCCACCATGCCTCGAGCGTAATGGCTCAGCCTCAGAAATTCAGCCTCATACTTGGTCACAGATCTATCGCCTTGCGTGAGATTCATGAACTCACGCCTACGAGCATCCAAATAGCTCGCTCATACATACTTACTCTAAAAGGTGGTCTTAAAGAAATCCCAAGTCAGATGATCAGGCTGAGTACCCTCCTCAACTGTTAACCACCACTGGTATGCCTCATTGCGAAGCAAGGAGTCTGCTCCCTTAAATTTTTGCTCGGGAGTGTAGTCTAAATCGTTCATAATCCTCTCAGTGGCCTCTAACCAATACTCGACCACACTAGGGTCGACTCCAGTGGCACCCCTAAATAACTCAACACCATTAGACCGGAGTCTTTCAGTTACCGACCCACGGCCCCCAGCTTCAGAATGGGGTCCAGCGACCCTCTCCAATATCCTCAGCATGGCTTGGGATAGTGCGTCATCCCCAGTCAAACGGCTTTGAGACCCAGTCTCAGTAGTAGGCAAAACTAGCGTCTCACTCGTATCTAGATGTGGCATATTATCCAGTGAAGAAGACTCGGCTCGAGCCCCCTACAGCCTCTACCACAGCCTCTAATACCACGTCCGCGAGTTCCACGAGTGCTCATCGTAAATTTGAGTTTTAATCTACATTAAAATTTTTATGCATCAGTTTCAGTATTTATTAGCAGATGTTTTATGCATAAATTATCAGAAGTTTAGAGATATTTCTAAGATTTCAGTCTTCTAATTAACTCAGTACAATTTCAAAGGGTACTGATTATATTGTTTTAGAACAGTTTAATCTAAGTATAGAGATATTACTGGATCGGCGTTGGAGACCCAGTGAACCACATACTTTCTCAATTATTCAAATCATTTAAAATCCAATACTTTCTAAATCAAAATTTTGGAACCCAAAATTCACAGCAGAGTTTTAAAACCTGGCTCTGATACTACTAAATGTTACACCTCAAACTCGACCTAGACGTTACATCCGAATTCAGCCATAACTTCTAGGCCGGGTTTGGGGTGTTATAGTGGCGTATGCCAAAATATTTCGTTTCTATTAGTATTCTTTGAGGAATGATATGAGAATGTAGTAATGAATTCTATTATTATAGATATAAAATATTTATCTTATTTGGTACTGAAATAAACAAATATTATTTCAATATTTGATAGTATAAAATTAGTTGAAAGCTCTAGAAGAACTAATATATTAATATCTAAAAAGCACAAATTTTATAATGGTTAATGCATTAGTTTTAAAAGATATATATTATAATGGATATCATATTGGGATTATGAATGGAGAAAAAATTATATTTCATATGAATCAAAAGAGGATTGGGTTATTGATTTAAATTTATTACTCTTGTTATAAATTGAATTGATCGTGACTATCTTTGTGATCTTTTTTCGTTATCATCCCTCATCAAGGGGTTGAAAGTGAAATATGTGACTGTGAAATATCTACTTATGAGCAATTGAATATGGTAATTCTATCTAAAGCTCATTACGGTTGGATGCACCTAAAGCTGCAATTTTTTTTAAATTGTGAGTATAACTCTACAATATTCAGAATAAGTTCTCAATTAGGATTATGTGGAAAAATATTACTGATGAGAACTTGCAAGAGAGAAAACTTATGTATGAAAAGTCATTAGTTATGTACCTGTTGTACACCAGGAAAATAAGATTCACTCTCAAAGTTTTCTATTAATAGATTTTGATTGGATTCAAAGTCTACTACTTGAGTTTAATTTGCTTATTTCTTGATAAAATCGTCAAGATTCAACGCAATGCTTATTTCTTGATAAAATCGTCCAGACTCAACAAAGAAAAAAAGGTACATATTTAAATATTAAATCAAGTTAATATATGGTTTAAATATTTGATATTGTCTTCTTTTTAAGTTTTGATTACATGAGTTATATATTGTTTTAAGCATCTCATTTGTTCATGAAAATGAATGTTAACTTATTTATTTATGTTGCTATAGTAGGTTTTATAAGTAAATAATATATTTGATTAAAACATATCTAGTATGAAAATTTGTGTTAATAAACCAATGGATTTTATGGTTATTCAGATTTGATTCAGTTCAAAGAATTGTTAAAGGTAGTAGTTCATACGTTTTATATTATTCCATGTGTTAATTATTTAAAGAAATAATATGAGCAAATGTAAATGAAAATTTTTATGAGCTTGAATGGTTTGATTTTGAATTAAATTTCATGCATATTGATGATGATGGTTATGAAAAAAAATTGCTAGTTTTCATTATATCGTATTTTTATGAATTGATATATTTAGTATAAACTTGTTTCTATACATAAACTAGGTAGTTATTCTTGGTAGTTAACTGATTATGAAAAACTCTTGTTAAAAGGGTTTTAAAAGTATTTTGAATCAAACTCAGGACTTCTCGCATCCGAAGTGAGAATCATACCACTAGGCTAAATGCCCTGCATTTGAAGATTTTGGCATATTCCCTGAAGCGAATATTACATATAATTATTTGATAATTATATTTATTGACTTAGTGACATTATAGACTTCACATTGATTTAGACATTTCCAGTAGTAAATGTCACAATAGTACTTATATGCGGATACAAAGTTAAAGGAATAACAGTAAAATTATCAATTTGTCATAATTTATATTGACATTATTAGTAAAATTTAAATGCATGTTAAAGTAAACCAGAAGTTTACGGAGAATTAAACCATCTTGGATCATATATGATGTAAAAATTAATTTAGAATTCATATGGACATTCATTAAAGAACCAGAAAATTCTTTAATTTAAAGAATTCTCATTTGTTGTTTATTTTTAATGAAATTGCTTATTAGAAACTCACTAGCTAAAGTTGAGATTTAACGTCTTGCATTTTTAAAATGAATATGGGCCCATCCATCCACCATGTGGATGGTTTTGATATTATATGATTTTGGTAGATGCATCTAAATAATAATAACATATGTGTTATCAACTTGCAACCTGTCGTTTGCAAGATTGCTTGTTTAAATAATTAATTTCAGATCATGCAATTAAGACAATTCATCTTCCTAATACTGATGAGTTTATATCTCAGTCTTTTATTGATTGAGTTTGAAAAACTTTGGTAAAAGTTTGTTATTTATACGCACAATGGTTTAGAGAAATTATTGATTGAACGCATCTGATTAATGTCCAAATCATTACTTATGAGAATTAAACTTCCTATTTCAACATGAGGTTATGTTGATTTACATGTTGTATACATCAAGCCAATAAGTTATAAATATTCCCCATTACAATTGGTTTTTAATTAAGAGTTAAATATTTCTCATTTTTGAATTTTTGTATCTGCGTTTATGTTCCAATTACTCCACCACAATACACAAAGATGAGTGGATCCTTAAAGAAAGTTGGGAATATGTATTAATTATCAGTCTCTTTGTATTATTAGATATTTTGAATGTATTGGAGATTCAATTATGAATGATTTGTGATTAGAACTTTATTCGATACTTTTCCCAACATTAGGGAGAGAGAAATAATAACTTGTAATGAGTTAGGGGGAGAGTAATTTGAACCAGAAGTTCAACAAGGATAACTCATTAAAAGTTAACTGTTAGATGTATTTACAAACTTAATGAGAATAACCAAGTTAATATTTTAATTTGAATCAAAGTCTCAATCAAACAATCAATTAGAATAAATAATAGATTGATCGGTTCCAAACATGAAAATTCTTCTAGATGATCATATAGTAGAGGCGGGTGCTCCAGAAGAGACCCAAGACATAACTAATAAGTAAAAATCCCGAAGAGATTTAGGAACCTGAAACTGAATTTTAAAATAATGAAAATAAAAGATCTTGATAAGTTATGTCAATTTGAGAAAATGTGGAATTTAATAATAAAAGTGGTCGACAATGATCTTGCATACAATATTATTATTAAAATAATGAAATAAAAGGAAGATCTTAAATAAATCTATTGAGAAATATAGATATGGAATAAATTAATCAAAATAAAAAGACGCAACTCAAGTACAATTAAATTCGTGGAGTTTTTGGACCAGTAGTCCAAATATCTAAAGGTATAAAGCCAATAAGGGTGCAAATAAAGTAGTTTTACAAAAGCAGAATAAAAATATGAAGTTTTTCGCTAAGTCCTGGTATTGATTATGAAAAGATATAATATTCTTTTGTGGTGGATGCAATAACCTTTAGATATATTATTTTGACAATTCATAAAAGATTTATAACTTGTGTCTAATGGTTGTTGTTACAAACCTTTATGAACCACTATATAGTAAAGTTTATATTAAAATCCTTGAAGGATTTAGGATGGTAGAAGCATATTGAAATTCTCGGCAAATTGTTCATTTATATGAATTGAAATAATTTGAACATATGTGGTAAATAGTAGTTGAAGGAGGATAATAAAATGATCCAAAATACCTATTTGTATTTTTATAGAAGAATCACGATTAAAATTTGCTATGATTATTGTTGAAACTCCTGAAGATATCAAAATATATTTCTCCAAATTTTTCCCTCACTCGTGACTTTCAAAAGAATGGTGATATAAATGCTTAGCAAATACATTCAAATAGTCATTTGAAAGACTAATATTCAAGATTGAATACGTAAAATATGAGAAAGTATGCGATGTTTTCATGAGGGGGAGTAAATACGCGTTGTACTCTTTTTCCCTTAACCAAGATTTTGTCCCATTGGATTTTTCTGGTAAGGTTTTATTATGCGCATTATAGATATGCCTACTCTTTTTTCTTCACTCGGAATTTTTTTTCCCTAGGATTTTTATCTTAGTAAGATTTTAACGAGGCACATTATCTATCAATGGACATCCAAGGGGGAGTGTTATGAATATCTTATTAAGTGGATGTCTATCTGGTTCAAGATAAGTTTTGTTATACTGTAAATTCTAATAGTTATTAGAAGTAAATCTCTTGTAACACCCCGATTTCTGGGGTTAGAAGTTTTGAGATTTATAGGTAGGGTCAATGTTTAGATCAGAAAATTGGGTTTGTTGTTGTGTTTTAATGTCAAAATGGGCCTACTGGTCTGGTGGTTGGTAGTGTGTTAGTGTGCCTTTGGGTCTATGGTTTGAGTCCTCAAGAGTGTTTTAAGGGACTATTTTTTTTATTTTGTTTCATTTTAATTTAAAAGTAGAAATATTTATTAGTTTTAATTTAATTTTATTTGGAAAGAAGTCAAGTTCTTTTTTCACATTTTTTTCTTCCTGTTCCATATGTTTTCTTCTTTTCTTCTTCTCCCATATTCACTTTAGGACGTTCTTTTTTTTTCTTCTCTCTGTCAATTGGAACACTATTCCTTTGATTCTACTCCATTTCTTTTGCGTTGTTGTGCAATTCCGTCGACAGGGATTCCGATATCGGTGGATTTGAGGCATCGATTATTTTGGGCATTTTAATCGTGAATTCAGGTATGTGTTCGAAAACCTTTCTGTTCCTTTAACGAATTGCTGCTTGGGTTCAGCGATATTTGACAATTTCGGTATGTTTCTGCAATTATTTGATATATGAGTTGTTTTGTTTTGTGTTGATGGTGTATTATAGGAAAATTTGCAATTTCTAGTATACTTTTGGGTTTAGGTAATTGGGGTCGGTTTGGTGGTGAATTTTATGTTTTTCAGGCTGTTTCGATGTGGTTCGATGACCACATGGGTGGCCACATGGGCGTGTGCCCCACATGGTCGGTTCACATGGCCATGTAAAGTTAGGAATTAGGGTTTTTGATGATTTTTGGTGCCACATGGCCTAGCCACACGGGCATGTGTCCCCACATGGGTGTGTGAGATCACCACACGACTGTGTTTCCTCTACTCTTAATTTTGAGCACTTTGGACAGTGGGTTACACGGGCTACTCACACGGGCGTGTGTGGCCTTCACACGGTCATATGTGACCTTCACACGGGCGTGTAGACCCCCACACGCCAGGCCACACAGCCGTGTGGCCTTATGTTGCCAACTTTTGTACTATGTCTGTTTTTGACTTGTTTGTGATCCTGAGTGTTCTGACCCTCAATTAGGCCTTAGTACGAGTGGTTAGGACTCTATTTTGGCTCAGACATTTCTGTTATAAGCAATCATTGAATTAGTTAAGTGACTCGTTAATGTGATGTTGCTTAATATTTGAATATTGTGATATAAGATTTTGAATTTGGTCGATTGAACGTGCATACTTCTGATTTTGTTTATCTGGTGTGTGATTGTCTTGAAACTATATACATCGATTATGTAATTGATTGACTGTTTATGAGCTTCTGTGTTTGTGTGACTAATAATGTATGGTGTGCATATTTGCATTTGCATTATGATTTCGGGTTTAGGATATGAAGAGAAGGAAGTCTGATCTGATTTAACAGTTTTAATTGCAAAATGTCTGTATAGCAGTTTACAGCACAGTACGATACTTCTGGTAGTTCAGTTGCATACTTATATTTATGTGGCTCAGTTTCACATACGTGAGGTGTAAGGTTGGATGGGCCTTTCGAGGTCCTATGGGGTGTGCATGGTTGGTTGGGCTTCTTATGGCTCATTTGTGGTGTAATTAGAGGACGAAGAGGTGTTTTGTTGGATGGGTGGGTTTTTAATACTTGTGCATTAACATGTATCTGTCTGTATGCCTTAACATTTGTGACTGATCTTGCATGTATTGAGGTTTATCATAGTGACACTTTGGAACGTTGTGTCTGTGATGATAAGTGTTCTAGTGTTGACTCGTTGATGGGTTTTTCAGTTGAGTTTTCGTGTTTGATATGGTGTGCTTGAATTGTTACGTATGGTAGAGATGTTGGTTCCATGTTTACGTTCTGGTTCTGTATATCTCTGTAAGTACACTTCGCTATTGAACTGCTATCCGACATCCTGTTCTATGATTCTGTTGTTAGTATGGTTTCAGACTCACACTAAGCTCCTGTAGCTCACCCCCTCGATTTTTCTTTTTCAGGTACTCGCATAATCTGAAGCTGGATTCGGCATACCGGAGGTCTCGGACAGTCGCTTTTAAAAGTAAGTTAATAAGTCTTCTTTCAATTCCAGTGTTGATAAACTGTTTTGAACTGTAAGAACCATGGTTTAAATTTTAATTTCGAACTTTATAGATTTAACCTTGGACTAATTTCATAAAGTACCATTTTGACTAAACTTTGAAAACTATAGAATTATAACTCTGAACATTTTTGTCGTAGTTTGAATTTTTCTGTTTAACCCGAAAATAAATGAACGGATTAGCTAGAATTAAGCTATTCCATGTTGAAATGAGACTTCAGCAACGTGTTTAGTAAAATTACTTCCAGATCACTTTAGTGATCAAAGTAACCTCTGAGATCCAATCTAAACTTTTACGTCGGGTGTTGAGGCGTTACATTAGTGGTATCAGAGCCAGGTTTATAAAAAATCGACTTGTATTTTTACATATTCATGTGCGCACATGTTCGTTTTAAAATTTTTTTGATAAGCCATACCATAGTATTTTGAAATGATATGTGTTTCACTGATTTTGAGGAGATAAAATATCTGAGACTCCGATGCTGGTCTAGGGTGAAAACTCGAAACTGTAAGATTAGAAATGTAGATTTTCGTATTTATTTTGTATTTGTTTTCTGAAAATATAGATACTCTAAGTTAGTCACAAGACCGATATAGATTCTGATGGTAAGCATGAGTCGTAAGGTCAATCTGGTGAGACTCTCGAAGAGTCGTTGGCTTATCTGGGACATCAGCTTGTTTAGAAGTTAGAAGTCAATACGGTTCTGCCAGCTTCGAGTAGCGATAACCTGGAGGTTGGTACCGAGGTGTTGACGCGAGTGGTAAAAGAGGTGTTAGAGAAAGTCTTCGAGGCTAGTTTAGAGAAGAATAGAGAGTTAGTTCAAGGGAGGTGTATGAATTGTGGGAAGAAAAGGGATCATAGTCCCTTGAGGTTAGAGCATTGGTCTGCGAAGCATATAAGAATGCAGTTGGGTGTTAGTAAAGGTTATGCAAATGGTTCTGGTAATGGGGCAAGGGTATCAGTTTGTCGGCACTATAAGAAGCGCCATTCGAGTGACTATTGGAAGAAGTTGAGAGTGTGTCTTAGATACGAGTCCACAGAAAATTGAATTAGGGAGTGTCCACGACGACATTGAGACAGGTATGATTGTAGGTTATAGTGATTTTGTGTGTTATTTGTGGGAATGACATTGATTGCTTATTCGTTTGATAACGTTTGTGTGTGTGATGAACAAATATGTATCTACTTTAGTGGTTGAGTGTTCTGGTTGTGTGTTTGAGGTTTTAGGTTCGAGTGTCCATGTATGTAAGTACGTGATCTAGTTTAGAGGTTAAATGTTCGGGTTATAGGTGTGAGATTTAAATGTTAGGTACGATAGCGCTACGGGTTTAGAATGCGTAGCGGGAGCGTAGTGGTAGAGTTTGTGTTAGACAACTGTTCTGTTAGTAGGAAATTTTGGGGATGAAATTTCTTTAAGGAGGGGTGAGTTGTAACACCCCGGTTTCTGGGGTTAGAAGTTTTGAGATTTATAGGTAGGGTCAGTGGTTAGATCAGACAATTGGGTTTGTTGTTGTGTTTTAATGTCAGAACGAGCCTACTGGTTTGGTGGTTGGTAGTGTGTTAGTGCGCCTTTGGGTCTCTAGTTCAAGTCCTCAGGAGTGTTTTGAGGGACTATTTTTTTATTTTGTTTTGTTTTGATTTAAAAGTAGAAATATTTATTAGTTTTAATTTTATTTTATTTGGAAAGAAGTCAAGTTCTTTTTTCACGTTCTTTTCTTCTTATTCCATACGTTTTCTTCTTTTCTTCTTCTCCCACATTCTCTTTAGCAAGTTCTTGTTTTTTTTTCTTCTCTTTGTCAATTGGAACTCTGTTCCTTTGATTCTAGTCTATTTTTTTGCGTTGTTGTGCAATTCCGTCGATAGGGGTTTCGAAATCGGTGGATTTGAGGCGTCGATTATTTTGGGCATTTTAATCCTGAATTCAGGTATGTGTTCGAAAACCTTTCTGTTCCTTTAACAAATTGCTACTTGGGTTCTGCGATATTCGACAATTTCAGTGTGTTTCTGCAATTGTTTGATATAGGTGTTGTTTTGTTTTAGGTTGATGGTGTATCATAAGAAAATCTGCAATTTATGGTATACTTTTGGGTTTAGGTAATTGGGGGTCGGTTTGGTGGTGAATTTCGTGTTTTTTAGGTTATTTCAGTGTGGTTTTGTGACCACACGGGTGGCCACATGGGCGTGTACCCCACACGGGCGGTTCACACGGCCGTGTGAAGTTGGGAATTAGGGTTTTCAATGATTTTTGGTGCCACATGGGTGTGTGAGATCACCACACGGCCGTGTCTCATCTGCTCTTAATTTTTAACACTTTTGGACAGTGAGTTACACGGGCTACTCACACAGGCGTGTGTGCCCTTCACAAAGGCGTGTGGGGCCTCCACATGGGCGTGTAGACCCCCACACGACCGTGTGGCCTTATGTCGCCAACTTTTGTACTGTGTCTGTTTTTTACTTGTTTGTGATTCTGTGTGTTTTGACCCTCGGTTAGGCCTTAGTAAGGGTGGTTAGGACTCTATTTTGGCTCGGATATTTCTATTATAAGCAATCGTTGCATTAGTTAAACGACTCATTAATGTGATGTTGCTTAATATTTGAATAATGTGATATAAGATTTTGAATTTGGTCGATTGAACGTGTGTACTTCCGATTCTGTTTATCTAGTGTGTGATTGTCTGGAAATTGTGCACATTGATTATGTAATTGACTGACTGTTTACGAGCTTCTGTGTTTGTATGACTGATAATGTATGGTGTGCATTTTTGCATTTGTATTATGATTTTGGGTTTTGATATGAAGAGAATGAAGTCTGATCTGGTTTGGCATTTTTAATTGCAAAATGTCTATATAGCGGTTTACCGCCGAGTACGATACTTCTGGTAGCTCAGCTGCATACTGATATTTATGTGGCTCAGTTCCACATACGTGGTGTGTAGGGTTGGATGGGCCTTTCGAGGTCCTATGGGGTGTGCAAGGCTCATTTGTGGTGTGATTGGGGGACGAAGAGATGTTTGGCTGGATGGGTGAGTTTTTAATACTTGTGCATTCACATGTATCTGTCTGTATGCCTTAACATTTGTGACTGATCTTGAGTGTACTGAGGTGTTAGCATAGTGACGCTTTGGAACGTTGTGTCTGTGATGATAAGTGTTTTGGTGTCGATCCGTTGATGGGTTTTTCAGTTGAGTTTTTGTGTTTGATATGGTGTGCTTGAATTGTTACAGATGGTGGCAACGTTGGTTTCGTGTTTACCTTCTGGCTTTGTATATCTCTATAAGTACGTTTCGCTATTGAATTGCTATCCGGCATCCTGTTCTATGATTCTGTTGTTAGTTTGGTTTCAGACTCACACTGAGCTCTTGTAGCTGACCCCCCTCAGTTTTCCTTTTTCAGGTACTCACATAATCTAAAGCTGGACTTGGCATACCGGAGGTCTTGGATAGTCGTGTTTAAAAGCAAGTTATTAAGTCTTCTTTCAGTTCCTGTTTTGATAAACTGTTTTGAATTGTAAGAACTGTGGTTTAACTTTAATTTCGAACTTTATAAATTTTAACCTTGGACTAATTTTGTAAAGTAACATTTTGACTAAACTTTGAAAACTATAGAATTATAACTCTGAACATTTTTGTCGTAGTCTGAAGTTTTCTTTTCAACCCGGAAATAATTGAACGGTTTAGCTAGAATCAAGCTATTCCATGTTGAAATGAGACTTCAGCAACGTGTTTAGTAAAATTACTTCCAGATCATTTCAGTGATCAAAGTAACCTCCGAGATCTGGTCCAAACTTCTAGGCCGGGTGTTGGGGCGTTACATCTCTACTTCATTCATACTCTTATGCCTATAAATAGAGACTTTGGAAGCTTTGTAAATATCCCCATTGATCAATAAAATATATTCTCTATTGCTTCCCATATTTTTTTTGTTTTTTACTCTTTGTCTATTTATTTTATAACAACGATAAATATTTTTTTTCTTTTAAGTTGTGTTCTCATAAATAATTAAATAACCACAATTTTCTAAATATATTGTTGTTATTATAAACTTTTAAAAAAATTTTATGCACTATTTAAATTTTAAAAAAATTATAATATACAATATTAAAATAGATTTTTACAATATTTTTACCAGATGTAAAAAATATTATTTAAAAATTTAAAAATTTGTAAAAATAAAAATAATTTTTTGAAATAAATGTTACATTTTTTTTACATTATTAATTAAATTTTAAAAATTACTAAATATTTAATATATTTTAATTGTATATACAACTACACCATGTATCATACAGATAAAAAAACTAATATTGTCTATAATTACAGATTTCAAATATTTGTAAATCATTAATATTTTAAAGTTAAAATAATAAAAAAATTACCTTTAATTATTTCTATTTCTACTTCAATGAAATAAGTCATTAATTTTTTTATTTTTTTATCTTATTTTCGTACTAGGTAAATATCTAATATAAATAAATATTTTTTTAAAATAAAAGAAGTTTCTTAACATAAATTAAAATATTTTTTTTATACAATGCGTAAATACCCAAACTCTTCTTCAACCCTTAAATAGAAGGATAAACATGTTTCATTGTGCTTAAACCCACATTTTTTTGTACTGACAATAATATTAATATCAACTGAATTAAAACTCAATCAACAAATTAAAAGATTTAATACTTTTTTTTAATAACTTCCAGCTGGGATATTTATTAAAATAAAGAAATAGTTTGAAAATGAATACATAAAACTGCCTGAAAAAATAAAGGAAAAAACTATAATAAAAAACAATTAATACCCCAGCACAGAAATGAGCCCACCTCCATTAAACAAATCACGTGAAAATCCTCGGGGAACTTCAGTAAATAGAAGCACTCCATCATTATCCCTTGGAAAACATCAATTTTCCATTCATCCCACGCTCCTAAAGTAGAATCCGTTCATTTCCTTCTACAACTTTCCATTTCCTGCGCACAAAACTCATCAAGCCATTCCAAAACTATAATCCATCAACTTCATCCTCTCCTTCAACACCTCTCACAAGATCTTCCTGAGCCTCTAGAGTCACTATAACCACCAGATCTCGCCGTCCAAGATTCAGAATTTCGTCCCTTATCCGTCATTCCTGAGAACAGGGGCGAAGCTAGGGGGCTGGCATGGGCCCCGGCCCCCCTAAAATGTAAAATTATTATTTATGCCCTTATAATTTTTTAAAAATTTTAAATTAGTAAAGGTAAAATTACATTTTGGCCCCCCTAAAATTATAAAAATTCAATTTAATCCTCTACAAATTATGAAGATATAAACTATAAAAAATTAAAATTTCATCTGGCCCCCCTTAAAAAATTGTTCTAGCTTCGCCCCTGCCTGGGAAAGAGCATGAGTAAATCCATTTGCTGATCAAGGAAGGAAGGTAAACTAGACCTCTCTAAACTTGCTCTGCTCAAGTTTTATGTCTTGAATAAAGGTCCCTATATCCGATCTATCCATAGAACCTGATTTATCTTTCTTGATCACAGTTAATGAGTCACCTTCAATAACCACTTCTCTCAAACACATCTCCACCCCCAACTTGAGTGCTTGAAGGCATGCAAGGGCTTCAGCCATGAAAACAGACAGTACATACTCATTTAAAATGACCCTTGTACCTATTATTCTAGATCTGTCGCCTTTAATAACTAACCCCGAATATGATTTTGCGATGTGAGCCTTAAAAGCCACATCAAAATTAATTTTCAAGAAATGAGCCTCCGGCGATCTTCACCCATCACAAACCACCTTCGAAACTGTTAATCTTTCCCCCATTTTATTTAGCTCAAGTAAATAGGACGATATCTGACTTACCATTTGTTTTGCGGAGATAAACACTTTGTCATGGATCCACTTGTTCCTTGCTGACCGGAGAAACCAAACCACACACACAATCTGTTTATAGATACTCTTCGTTGAAACATTAATAGTTTCTGTAACCAATCCTGAAAACATAAGTTCCCCCTCTCACCTTTCCATCTGATCTCCAATAGGTTCCAAAGCTCAGCAGCAAAAGGATAGCCGCAGAATTCGTGCTCCAGGCTTTCAACAGCCCGCATGCATTTTGGTCATGCTTCTCCACCAGCCAATCTTCTATTGTATAGATTATGCATATTAGGGATTAGATTATGGAATATTCACCAGATTATAATTTTAACTTTTTCTGGCAATTTTAAGTTCCACATTTTTTTGTAAAAAAATTTGTAACAAATTTCCTCTTCATTGGCATTTGGTTCATCACCATATTGTAAAACCCTGTACCCACTTCGAGCAGTATACTCACTCGAGGATTCCATGCGCTAAACCACCGCGTCTTCTTGCACTTGCAAATCTAGAGGAATACACAGAATTCTCATTGCTACCTCTGAATCAAAACAACTAGTAATTAGCTCCACGTTCCATCTCCTATCTTGCTATAATATCAATTCAAAAACTGTCCTGTAAGGCCTATTAGACTTAAGCATCTAAATTTTCTTTGTTTGTAAACCAGGGACCCAAATATCATCCCAAATGTTAATACTATTCTCTGTACCAACCTGCCAATCCAATCCCTTCAGAAGCAAACCTTTTGCAGACCAGATGCTTTTCCAGATATACAAATGGTAAGCTCCAAGACCAACTCTCAAAAAATCTATATTCGGAAAATACTTTGCCTTCAACGATCTAGTTAATAATGAACTCTAATCATTAATTAAATGCCATCCCTGCTTGGAAAGTAGGGAAATATTAAATTGACTAAGATTGTGAAAACCCATGCCTCTATAATCCTTTGAAGTACACATTTTGACCATTCACACCAATGGATTCCTTGTTTCCCCCCAAATACCTGCCACCAAAATCGAGAGATAACTTGCTCTAACTCCCTACATAGTGAGGTTGGAAGTAAGAAACATGACATTGTAAAAGTGGGAATAGCCTAAAGAACACTTTTTATAAACACTTCTTTTCCTTCTTGGGACAATGGTCTCACACAACAACTGTTTATGTAACTTCTCATCGTATCCTTTAGCCCCTGGAATGCTCTCTTTCTATTTCCGCCAACCATATTCGGTAAGCCCAAATATCTCTCAGGATCAACAGAAACCCGAACCCTCAAACTTCTTGAAATTTCCTGTCATATTTCTTCTCCAACATTTGAGCTAAAATATATGGCAGATTTTTCATAATTCACACACTGACCCGAAGCCTTCCCATACTCATTTAGGATCCCTTTCAAATTCATAGCCTCCCTTACTTTAGCCCCCTAAAGAGTATACAATCATCAACAAATAAAAGGTGAGAAACCACTGGGGTTGCCCTACAAATTTTTGCAACCTCTACCAAACAATCCTGACTAACCATATGCATTAAGGAAGAAAGCCCCTCACTGCAAATTAGGAACAAATATGGGCTTAATGGGTCCCCCTGACGAAGCCCCCTTCTCAGGGAAAACTTATCACCCACCTCTCCATTTATAATTAGAGAATAGGAAACAATACTTACACAATTATAAATAAAGTCCACCCAACCTTCCACAAAACCTAACGTCAAAACTATCTATTTCAAGAAACCCCATTCCACCCTATCAAATGCTTTGTTCATATCTAACTTGAGAGCGAACTAACCCTTTTCCCATATCTTTTCCACTTAAGAACTTCTAAAATTTCATAAGCAAGCGAAATATTATCTGTGATTAATCTACTAGGGACAAAAGTGCTTTGCGCTTCATTAATACACCAATTAAACACCTTTTGAAAATGGTTAGCCATAGTTTTGGAGATAATCTTATACAGAACTGAGCATAAACTAATAGGGTGAAAATACTCCATATTATTTGGGTTTGAATTTTTCAGAATAAAAACAATATGAGTATAATTAATATCATCTAAAGACATACCTCCATTGAGCAACTCGAGACAAAAAGTTCCCACATCATATCCCACTATGTGCCAGTAAGTTTTAAAAAATAGTGTAGGAAAACCATCGGGACCAAAAGTTTTCATGCACACCATTGCCTTAATAGAATTAATGATCTCATCCCTCTCATAACGAGCCATGAAACATTAATTCATCTCCTCTGTTATACATCTATTCACCCTTTTCAATAAATGGTCAGCATTGCTAGAACCATAAATAGATCCATAAAATAATTCTTCGCAATATTTTTTACTTCTCTTTCATCACTCATGAATTGCCTATCACCCCTATCCAAATTTTTCACCTTATTCATACATTTTTTTGAGTCGCATAACGGTGGAAAAGCTTGTATTTTGGTCGCATTTTTGAAGCCAATTAACACACGCCCTTTGCTCCTAATACAACTCTTCATTTTCCAACTCTAGATTTAAATCAATTCTACTATTTAGAAATTACAGAATGTTATCATCATCTCAATTCCCCACAGTAAGCTCATCTATTCTCTTAGTCAAATATCCCCTCCTATCCCTCTTCTCACTTCAAAGCCTTGTCGCCTACCTCTTCAAACCAAAACCCACCATCTCTAGGCATTGAGGCACCATCCTACTACTACATTCCCAAAGCTTGTTAACCTCAACCTCACATGACTTTTCAAGCATCTAGGAAGCCTCAAAGTGAAAACCAAAACATTTAGAATGCTTCATATCCTTATCTATTTGAATCAACAGTGGAAAATGGTCAAAAAAGAAATGAGGCAAATGTCGCACAATACAATTTGAGAATTTTTCCCACCATGTCGAAGTTGGTATGCCTCTATCCAACCTTTCCCTAATATTATTATGCTCAAAATTTCCCCCTCCCAACTAAACCATGGCCCATCAAAACCAAATCCCCCAAAGAACCTTTTAAAAACCGTCTATCCTCCTATCATCTCTTCTTGCTCCCTTTCTTCTTAAAAGAATAGAAGATCTCATTGAAATCCCTATAAATCAACCACAACAAGCTTTGATCACGCCCCAGATAGCGAAGAAGGCACCAAGAATCATCACGATATCTTAAATCTGGCAAACCATAAAAATCGGTCAATCTCTAATGTACTTCATCTTCAGGTCCTTTTAAAATCACATCCATATAATTGCTAGAATAACTTCTCAAAGAAACATTATCAGATTTCTACCCCAAACTCAAACCCCCATCGTACTTTCTACTACCACGTCAATGCTATTCCGAAAGCCACCCCTCCGACACACCTTTTCCATTAATATTGAGTCTAATTTTTTCTCTATAAAGAAGACAACATGGGGATTGTGAAGCTTCAAATCCTGTTTCAGCCTCCTAATTGCTCGTGGGCTCCCCAACCCACCAATATTCCAACACATTATTTTCATTGCTGGTCGGTCAACCTGCCCCCTAGCGGTCGTCAATAAAGTTTTTTGGTAAGCTAGATAACTCTCACTCTCTTTCTCCTCAGAATCCGAAATCTCATAAACTTTTTCAAAGAAAATATTCCTTCTTTGCCTCTTCTTTCCATCTATTGCTCCAACCGATATTTCTTCTAGATTATGAATCATCGGATCTTGTGCCCGACCCTCCTCTAAATCCCACTCGCTCCCCAGAACCACTTTTATTTTACCATCCAAATTCACCCTCAGAACTCTATTCATATTGTTGAACATTTCCAAATCCAAAGCTTGAACTTGGCTATTTCTAAGACATATACTTTCCCCCACAACTGCCCTCCTTGGTGGCTGAGCCCTTCCAGATATATCCCATTCCGACTCCAATCCCTCAACATCCATACGCAATCTGATCAAACAGAAACTATCACTATGTCCCAAATAGCCACACAGGAAATAAAATAGAGTAAGCTTTTCATACTTAAAACGAGCATAAGAGAAACAATTAGGGAAACCTAAGACTTCTTCCTTCTTCATAAAAGGGAACATACATCAATAATATCTCTTATGTGTATAAAAACCTGGGTTCCCCTTTTTAATTGATTACAATCATATTTGACAAATTCTCTAATAAAGTCACCCAACTGTTTAGCCACTTTCTTAAAATAAAACCATAGGGGCAAATCATGTACTTGAACCTAAAAAAGCACATAGAATAATGGAACTATCATTAGGTCCTCCATATCTTGCATCCTATGAAAAATCAACAAATGATTATTAAAGGTCCAAAGAGCCCCTTTAATCACTCTTTCAATATCAACCCTATGAAAAAAACGAAATAAAAATTGCTTGGCCCCTAAATCTGAAATTTCGATACCTGCTAGAGGATGCCACTAATACGCAAGCATATTACGATGGCTTGAAACTAAACCACGCTTGCCGTAAGAAAAGTTCCAACCAAGCAACAATCATACAACCTATTCGTTCCCCCTAACAACCCCCCAAATTGCATGACTTCCTCCTCCTTTCCATTAGAAATACGTAACCTAGCCATTCAGTCCTCCATTACAGTTACGTCAAACAATCAATAGAACTCCAAAAAAACACCCCCAACAATAAAAACAAAAAAAAGCCTCAGATATGTTTTTATTAACAAAATAGGATCTAAGCCATAAACCCAGATCAAGCGAAACTTTCAAGGAAAAACCTTAAAAGAACCCCAAATGAAAAAATTAGAAAAAACGTGCTACGATGAGAGCAGATAGAACATGCTAGATAATAGAGATTTTTTAAAAGATTTAATACTTAAAAGAATAACATATTTAATATAATAAAGTATAAAACCTATAATAAAAATAGACTAATTTATGCTTTTTAAATATTTTAATAGTATTTTTTTGTAAAATAAAATAGAAAATTTCAATTTAAAAACTAGGGTAAACTACACTTGAGATCACCCTAAAATAACATTATTTCTATTTTGACCACTTTAAAAATTTTTTATCGCTTCTGTTAGAAAAAAAATGGTACTCAACCATTAAACCCTTAACGGATTGTTGATTGGACCTGTAGAAAAAAAGAAAACTGTTCTTTTAATCATTTTAAAAATTACAAAATTTCAGTTAACGCCATTGCTGTACCCACAAAGTTTTAACTTTTTATGTTTAGGCAAAGAAAAATACATCGATTTACTATAGCTCTGCTCTCTATGACATTGTCGCCGTCTCCGCTTCATCGTCTTTCACTCGAACAAGAAAAATTCGTCATAGTTTTAGTGTTTGGGTTAACAAAAAGTTGTGCATATTATTACTTTTTAATTTTTTAGTTTGATTTAATTGGAGTGCAACTATTGTGGGGTTTCAAGGTTGGGTTAACAGAAGGCTTTGTATTTAAAAAAAAAAATCTTAATACATATAATTTCTCGATGAAGAGTTATCATCTTTTTATAAATCATGGTGCATTTGAAATAAATGGTACAACTAAACTATTTAGTTGGGAAATAAATAAATGGGAAAACATAGTAATTAAGTGCCTAGATCGGAGGAGAAAATTGAGGTGATAGTGGGAGAAGATGGTGACGAAAGGATATCAAAAGCTAGATTTAGCATATTTTAATATGAGTTTTTGATAGGAATTTAAAAGATTAACTTTGAAATTTTTAAAGGGAATCGATAATTATTTTAATCAAAATTTTTAACAATGGTTATTTCAAAATAACTAAAATAATAACAACGATATTTTAAGGTTACTTCCAATATATACATAGGAAGAAAATGGGAGAGAGAGACTGGCAGGTTTTTCGTGTTGCCACTTGCCAGCTGCCACCACGTAAGCTCTAGTAAATAATGAATGGGTTATAAGGGGTTGATTGTGAAATGAGAAACATAAGGGGCAGCATTGTCATTTTATATTATAACTAAGATTTGGTTATGCGAAAGTACAGCATAATCCAGATTCCACTGTATATTCTCTCTTTTTTTCTTTTTTCTGTATTAATTTCCATAAATAATAAACCAAAATGTTTTCTCCTTCGAATGTGGAATGAATGGGCAAAGCAAAGCACCATTAAAACTTTTTCCTTCAACCTTCCATAGCTCTTTCCAACGAAAACCCTAAACGCGTTTTTGAGAGGGAAAGAGAAGGGACTGTTACTGTTTGTTACTGTATTCCAATATGTTGTCCAGCTTCCTTAATGGCGTCCTGATTGTTGGTATTCAGAGAGAAGAAGAACCTCTCTGAATTTCTTACTCTCTTTTTATTTTTATTTTAAAATTTTAAAATTCTGTTTATATTGTTTGGACCTGTTAGAAAGAGAAAGATACGGCGAGGAAAGACAGTCGAGACAGAAAAAGAAAATTAGAAGTCGTTTTCTGAGTTTGAGTTGACTGGCTGTATGGGTGTATGATTTGTCGCGTTTCTTTCATTCGGGTTCATGGCTCTACTCGTATTTAGAAGCGGCAAACGGTAAGTTTTTCTAATTTTTTATTATTTTATTTTCTTTCCTTCGCAATGGTAACTCTTTCAATCTGTTTGTTTCTTGGATTTTTGTCTTTTATAGAAAGCTTGTATATCTCTTAGAACTGGAATTTTCTTTTTGGAATTCGAGCTTCTTGTTTAGGTTTATATTTTATTTGACATGTAAGTAAACTAAAATATATATGTTTTTATTTGAATTTTGGATTTTTAAATTTGTATGCAAAGAAAACTTTGTTAAAGTAGCGAACTTGGAAAATAAATGGGATTTTTATTGAGTAATGTAATTGAAGGATAGAGTATGTTGAATACTTTCTAAAGTTTTTTCGAAGATTTTAATTAGGCCGTAATCATGTCCGAAATTATATTTCTTTTAATGAATTAGTCCATCTCAGTGATGAATATTATACGTAGGTATAATTGCTATTCCTTTTTATGTAAACTGTAATAAGATTTAATTGTCTCTTCAGTCCACCTTTATATGTTGTTATTAATCTCTTGTGTGTCTTGTATTAAGCCAAGAACCTTTGTTTTTTCATGAAAAGATAAATATGTGATTATTGGAACTGAATGATGCTTCTTTTATAATTCTTTTATATCAAAGAATCTTAGGAGTGGTTATTGTTGTTATCGTGAAGGTTTCATGGAAATCTTAAATGGCTTAGAGGAGTTGTGAGTTTCGACAAGGAAAAGCCATCTTTCAGATAAGTTTCTTGATAGGCAACTTTCCACAGACGTTGTCTTGGTTGAACGAGGCTGATCTGTTCATCCACTTTAGTCCAACTCTTTATGAGATAGATCCTGTTCTGTTGTAGGAAAAAAAGAAACAGAAACTTCAGCTTTATAATCTGGTGCATAGCATCATAGGTTTTGTTAGAAACAAACAAGTCTTTCAGATTCGTGAAGTTTAAGCTTCGGTGGCAAATCTTCTTTGGCAAAAATTTCTACAGTTCACGTCAGTCAGGTGAATTTACTAGAACAGTGTTTATTATCATCATTTGCAGCTCTTTCTGGAGGGATCTTCTTTCATACTAGTAAATCAACTCTCGGCTTCAAATAAGGCACCTGCCAAGTTTAACTCCTATTACCTCTGTGAGGAATCTTCTTTGGAAGTTTCTTCCAGTATAAACTTTGTCCATTTCGGCAAATCTCCTTTGGCATTAGAGTCCTTCGTTGGCTCCTTCGTCCCTTTTGGGCAAATCTCCTTTGGCATTAGAGTCAAAATATCCTCTTCAGGATATTTTACTCACTATCTCTTTCAAACAGTTGAATCAACTGGAAGATAAATACCCCGCAATTCGCAACTGAAAATTTAGTTATATCCTTGGCTGTATTGCCTTAGCAAAAATAAAAAAATAAAAATCCTTGGCTGTATCCTCCTTCAGGATTGACTATTGACTTACCATCTTTATCACAATATCTATTATGATTTGAGAGCTTAAGATTAAGTGGGACCAGCATATCTTGGAAGCTTCTATTTCCTCAGACAGGAGTGGAGTTACTGGTATATATCTCTACTCTTTTATCTTTTTCTATTTCGTTATAGTATTAGTACAAAAAAATCAACTAACAGTTCAGTTGCTGTAATTAGGTGAAATACTTGATGATTTGTTTCACATTGCATATCTGTTTTAAACTAAAACTTCCTTGCATGCTGCAGGTGCATGTGCTATCTTGTTCTCCTAAAGATCCTGCTCTTCAAGATAGCAAAACTTTAAAAGCAAAAGTTAAATCAGACATTATATTTTTTATTACTGAGGTCAGAATCTTGCCTGAAAGTGCTTAACTGCATCTCTCTCTCTCTCTCTCTTCTGCTAAATTATAACTCTCTTCATATGTTATTTATGTTCCACTAAATTTAAAATACATCTTGTCCTAGGTGCTGAAACAATGGATTTTCTCACTGATTCGGACTGGGAAAGTTTTAGTGAAAGTGGCAGTAGTGAACACGAAGAAGTTGACTTTCTGTATGGCGGTCAGGCTTGTAACATTCTGTCGAGTCTGGAGGAAAGTATTGGTAAAATAGATGAGTTCCTCTCATTTGAGAGGGGATTTCTTCATGGGGACATTGTCCGCTCTATAACAGATCCATGTGGGCAGATGGGCAGAGTAACCAAAATAAACATGTTTGTGAATCTTGAGAATGTTCATGGGAAAATAGTAAAAAATATAAATTCAAAACAACTTTCGAAGCTACATTCCATTTCAGTTGGAGATATTGTGGTTAATGCAAATTGGATAGGACGGGTGGTTAAGCTGGTTGACTGTGTCTCTATCATCTTTGATGATGGATCTAAGTGTGAGGTCACTGCTGTGGATCATGAGAAGCTTGTGCCTGTTTCTCCCAACTTAATTGATGACCCACAATATCGATATTATCCAGGACAAAGAGTAAGGGTTGTGCCTTCAAATGTTTCTAGGTCAACTAGATGGTTATGTGGTACCTGGAGGGGAAATCAGGACGAAGGAACCATTTCAGGTGTGGATGCGGGTTTTGTCTATGTTGATTGGATTTCCTGTGTTCACGTTGATCATGAATCGAGTGCCTCTCCTCCTTGTTTGCAAAAGGCAAAAGACTTGACTTTGTTGTCATGTTTTTCCCATGCAAATTGGCAGCTTGGTGACTGGTGTATGCTTTCCTCGGCTGACTTCAGGGGGACTACTGAAGAGGTTCTCCACGCATCAACTCAGCATATAACTAGGGAATCGTGGAAACAAGATAAAGGATTTAAAAGTGGAAACCCCGATTCAAGATTGGAAGAGATCTTTACCATCATTAAGACAAAGACCATGGTTGATGTTGTGTGGCAAGATGGTACTTGTGGTTTAGGATTAGATTCACAGACTTTACTTCCTGTCGGCGTCACGAATACGCACGAATTTTGGCCTCATCAATTTGTCCTGGAAAAGGGTACCATAGGCAATAGTCAAAGATGGGGTGTGGCGTGTGGTATGGATGCAAAAGAACGCACAGTTAAGGTACAGTGGAGAACTATAGCTGTGAATCAAATAAATGGTTTTGATGGGAAGCAGGTGGAGGAAACTGCTAGTGCTTATGAACTTGTTGAGCACCCAGACTACTCTTACTGTTTTGGGGATATCGTGTTCAAGAAGGTGGTTCAGAACCAGTATGGTGATCAAGCTGATAAATGTATCAAAATCTCTGAAAATGGTTTTGGCACAGAAGCTGTTTTGAAAGGCAGAAACTTGAATCTGGATCAGTACAAGGATCCCAGTACATATTGTCTATCCTGTATCGGCATTGTAACTGGGTTTAATGAAGGTGATGTGGAGGTGAAGTGGGCTTCTGGTATTACAACAAAGGTTTTAATCTTATTCATCCTTATTCCATTATTTAAATTATATGCATACATATTTAAAATTAAGATGATATTCCTAGTTTCAGGATTCAGATGCTGCAGTTTGAATTTAATATTAAATCTTTCATCTGGATCCATGGACTTGAAACTCATTTATGTTGACTGTATTCTAGTTTTAGCTCATCCATTAGCAGTCGCTGATCTATCATCCTTTGAATTTATCGATAAACTTTGTCACAGGTTGCACCATATGAAATTTACCGTATTGATAAATATGAAGATTCAGCAACAACTCCTGTTCTCTTTGAAGAAAATACTGAGGCTTATAATCAAGAAATGTTTGTGGATGAGAAGCAGTCTGATAGCCACAAAGGAAAGGTAAATACAACTTTCTCTCCCTCATTTTCATTTGCATTTTTTGAGCTCAAGTTTTCTGTCAATCTGTATGTTCACATTTATTGTTTGTGGATGTACACCCAAATACATGAAAAATCTTGTACTATGTCCTTACTAAACTAAACTAAGTAAACACTTTGATTTGATTCGCAGGAGTTGTTGAATTTCAACGGTGCAATTGAAAGTGGTGAGGAATTCTCATTGGTACCTACTTCTTTTTTCCGTCCTCAAGCTGCTATTGGATATTTTAAAAGCATTGCTTCTAGCATTCTTGGATCTCTTGGTCCCAATTCACTGATAAGCCAAGACCCATCTGGTTGTATTTCTCGCAATGCAAAAGAATATGACATTCTCCTTGAGAAAGAGGTGGCTGAAACTTGCCATCACTGTGCTGAACAAGATATGAGTGAGTTGCAGATATTTGAAATGACAAACATAAGACAGGAAGTTGAAGAGATTGAAGAAAACAAAGTTATTATGATGCCTAAACCCGTTGAAACTTCAGATCAATTCAGGCAGTTTGATATGGTTAGTGATTGTTCAGATCATCACTTTCTCGGTGAAAGTAAGGTGTTGGCTGTGTCTCAGGTTCGAAATATGATTAAATGACTCCTAAACCTACCATTTGAGTTGCTCCAACCATCCAGATAATCATTTTAGTTTTTATCATTGTGCCTATATCTAGGTGAAAAGAAGTTGGTTGAAGAAGGTTCAGCAAGAATGGAGTATTCTAGAGAAAAACCTTCCTGGTTAGCACTTTATCTTACTCTTCATAATGATTAAAAGTGTTAACACTGCCTTCATTTTGTTGGTTACCATTGCTTAAATTTTGAAGGCAGATGCTATTTTCTCATGGGACTATGTTTGGCCTGCGCAGAAACCATCTATGTCCGTGTATGCGAGGAAAGGATCAATTTACTACGAGCAGCCCTTGTTGGTGCTCCTGGCACACCCTACCATGACGGGTTGTTCTTTTTTGACATTTCTCTTCCTTCGGACTACCCATATGAACCACCAGTAAGTTCTACTTCCAGCTTTGTTACTATTTAAAGAATCAATCGGCTAGTAGTTGCTGCTTTTGGAATGTGTTTATAATGCCAAGAAAATACTACCCTTTTTGATTCATATCTCTTCAGATGCCAGAAAGTTAAGAATATTGAATTCATGGTCTGCAGAAACTGATACCTGAAAAAATACGGGTGTTTATGTTAACTATGAAAATGTTAATACATGTAAATGGAAAATCGTGGTTTTTATGTTTGTCAAAATTTTGCAGTTGGTGCACTACCGTTCAGGAGGCCTCTGCCTAAATCCCAACTTATATGAATCAGGGAAGGTTTGTTTAAGCCTTCTAAATACGTGGGCAGGTTCAGAAACTGAAGTATGGAATTCGGGAAAATCCACAATTCTTCAAGTTCTTCTGTCACTCCAGGCTCTTGTGCTTAATGAGAAGCCATACTTCAATGAGGCCGGATATGATAAACAGTTAGGAAGAGCCGAGGGGGAAACAAACTCGGTGAGCTACAACGAAAATGCTTTCCTCGTAACCTGCCAGTCTATGCTTTATATACTCCGGAATCCACCCAAGGTAAAATTCCACATTTTAAACAATTTCCCGGGTCCATCATTTGCATTTGTTGAATTAATGGAGTTAATGATAATCAGCTTTGATTACCACCTAAATGTTACATGGAATACTGATGCCATCTCTTGATTGAATGCCTGTTGCTCTACCGGTGCAGCATTTTGAGGCACTTGTCAAGGAGCACTTTAGTAGACGTGCCAAAACTATTCTCTCCGCTTGCAACGCATACATGGAAGGAGCGCCTGTAGGATTTGCTCTTGAATGTGGCAAAAATGGGCACAATGTAAATCTTAAAGAAAGTTCTACTGGGTTCAAAATCATGCTAGCCAAGCTTTTCCCAAAGCTTGTGGATGCATTTTCTGATCAGGGAACCAATTGCAGTGAATTCCGTGGGGTGGAGAAGTGAAAGCACTGCCGAGGCACTAGTATGTGAAAACGATACCCGGAATTGCTAGAATGTGAATAGCTTTGTATAATATTCCTCACCAGAACTGAGCGGAGATCCCTTTAAAAGGGAAGTTATGTATCATATTGGGGTGTGCTTTGCTGAAAGATGGCAATGTTTTCTTGTTTATAACTGTCGGAAGCTATGCTTTACAGGCTTGTGCTGTGACTCTAGAAAACTATTGTTTGCAGACAATAAGATTAATAAGAAGGATCGGTTGCGCTTTGATAATTCATTTTGAGTTTCCGAATCCCTACTTATTTTGTTTAACTTTCTAGTTGGTGGAAGAGGTGTGCATTCAGTTGGTTCGGATTTTTTTATAACAAAGATCGAATTAATCACTTAAATTGAATAAATCAAATCGGCTTAAGGAGTAAAACTAAATAAATCGAACTAAATATTCATATTTGAATATTTATTTTATTTTTTTATATTATGTATGTTCGTTTTACAGTTTATGTTTGGGATTCATAGCTATCCCTTCTAATAATGTTGTTTTCAAGGTCTGAACCTACGTTTTTCCCTTAAATATGACTTATCATTACACTCAACCATTTGATAGCATATCTTACATAGAATAATTTTGAGACCATTAGACAATTCTTATTCTTATTATTTGATGCCACAATAGCACTGCATATTTATATAAAATTTAATAAATGAATAATTTACTTTATATATAAATTTAAATATTTAGTACTAAAAAATTATATATGAATTTTGATTTGGTTCAATTATATATATGAAACTTTAATTGTGATTCAAATGTATACATAAAACTTAATTTTTGGTTCAATTATACACCTTTAAAGAAATAAATACACCAATTTATTTTTATATTAGATAAATATAATTATTTATGTATGCAATATATAAATATAAAATGATATCATATCAGTGATTGTCAGGGGCGAAGCCAGAACAATTTTTTAGGAGGGCCGGATAAAATTTTAATTTTTTATAGTTTATATATTTATAATTTGTAAAGGATTAAATCGAATTTTTATAATTTTAGGGGGCCAAAATACAATTTTATCTTTACTAATTTAAAATTTTTAAAAAATTCTAAAGGTCAAAATAGTAATTTTACATTTTAGGGGGGCCGGGCCCATGCCAGCCCCCCTGGCTTTGCCCTTGGTGATTGTGTTAATAGTTTATTAAAATTGGATCAAATCAAAGTTTCATGTATAGAATTACACAAAAACTAGAGTTATTGTATAAAATTGGACACTAAATCAATGTTCATGTGTAATTTTAAAATCTATCCCTATTTATAGTTATTTTTTAATTATTTTATATGTACAAAAATGCAACCCCCATATAGAAGGAGCAAAATAATTAACGCATTATTATTATTATTATTATTATTATTATTATTATTATTATTATTATTATTATTATTTGTAATGTATTAATTATTTTGTTACTTCCATACGTGAGTTATATTTATATATATAAATTAGCAAAGACAATTAAATTATTATCACATTAGTGACCAACATTTTAAATTATTTAAAAAAAACAGAAAATTAGATAACATATCACATAAAATCATCAATATAACAATATAAGTAAAATATTGTAAATTCCCTATCTCTATTTTTTTATATAACTATTCCAGTGTAATGGATTATATTCTTGACATATTATCTATCTTTGAGATTATAAGATAATATTTATTTTTCAATTCTAATCCTTCTATTTTTTCTTTGATTATATAATAAGAATGATCAAATATTAATTTTGGTTTTTATATTTAGGGCCTTCCTTCATGACAGTTATCCACTATATTTCTTTTATTTTTTTAAAAAATTATAAGGTTTTGATTAATTTTTAATTCTAATCTTCCTAACTTTTTTGAAACTATATAATAATGGTCAAATTTTAGTTTTGGTCCCTATACTATAATTATATTTGAGATTTAATATTTATACTTTAATTTTTGGCATAATTTGGTACCTCAACTTTTATAATATCATTAGTTATTCTAAATAATTTATTATGATTAAAATACTTATGTGAATTTGGTTTTTATATATAGAGGACAAAACCTCAAGTACTATCCAACTTCCTTTAAAACAGTAATTAATCTGGGCAAAATTCGTTGCATCTTGTCATCCTACAAAACTTGCTAAACAGATTTCGGTGGGTCAAGGAAGGCATAAAGGCCAACTAGTTTATCAAATGTTATGGCATCCATGGCATCAGCAAGGTAGTTTCCCTCTCTATATGTGTGGAGCAGTTGCACCTCCCAACATATTCTGATCAATTCCTTAATGGCTCGGACAACCTTGCTTAGCACCATACTATCACATTCAATCCTAAGTAGCT
Source organism: Gossypium bickii (assembly GCA_025503065.1). Classification (NCBI taxonomy): domain Eukaryota; kingdom Viridiplantae; phylum Streptophyta; class Magnoliopsida; order Malvales; family Malvaceae; genus Gossypium; species Gossypium bickii. The sequence continues at coordinate 22,215,189 of CP106714.1, read as the reverse complement.
TTAACAATTTAAGATTATCCATCTCCATCATTATTTGGTGGAGGCCAAGGGTCCATGCCTGAGTTAGCTCGTCAAAGACGCCCCATGTTTCCACTTCTTATAACAATTCTATTACCAGTGGTGTTTAAAAATACGGTGTCGGGACCTCGTTTTCGTAAACTAAGTCCGTAAATATTAAATAAGGATATTTATAGAGTTAGTGTATAGATGAATTGAAATCTGGATAAGCGATTTAGCTGAAATTGTGAGTAACTAAGGCTTAGGAACTAAATTGTAAAAGTTTAATCGCTATAGATTTTTAATTAGGAAAAGGCTAGGGGACTTAAATTACAATTATCCAAAAGGCCAAAATGGTTAATAAACAATTATTAAACACATTTTAGTGGATGGTATTGATAATTGTTGATTAAATTAATTAATTTTAGTTAAAATTATAAGAAATGATTAATTAATGGTTAAATTAAATTAAGTAAAGCTTAATTATTCAAATAAAAAGGAATTTAGTGGAAGGAGAGAGGATAATTCATCTTCTCTAACTGACCAAAGTAGCAAACCTAAGGGAAAAACAATATTTTTGGAAGCTTAAAGCATTCAACCTTTAATTCTAAGTCAATCCCCAGCCATTTTTCATTTTTTTTATATATTTGAGGTCATGAGAGCTTGATTTATCTAGCACATGTACTAATTTATAAAATTTTTAAAGTTTTTAAAAGTTTCCATTGTTGAAAATTGAATGAAATTTGTGTGAAATTGTTATGAATTAAGCTTAGTATATGAAAAGGACTAAATTGTAAAGCTTAATTGTTAGCTTCATACATTAGGGAGTAAATTGAATAGAATGAAAAAAATGTTATAAAATGTTGATGGGACTAAATTGGATTCTAATTCGAGGCCCTTAATTAAAAGTTATGCTTGTCCCAGTTTAAAGGACTAAATTGAATAAATTAAAAAATCTATGTAATTTAGTATTTGATTTTGAATTGGCTGGAAATTGACTGTATGATACATTTTGTGATTATTTGTAGCTAAAGACAATACTGAATAGCCGAGAGGGAAAGCAAAAACGAAAATCGTCGATGAGTGACGCATGAAACCTTAGTTTGTACTTTTATGATTCAATATAGAAATATCTGATTGTATAAGCATGTTTATTGATTGATAAGTCATTAAGGTGAGTCTACTGTGATAATTTTAAATGTTTTGATTGAATTTGACATGGAACATCGTTATATGGGACTAAAATGAATAAAATGGAAAGTGACATGTAATACTTGAATTGTGATATATGGAATGGATATTGAGTAGAAATAGATGGTATGATATGGAAAACATTTATATATATGATGATTTGAAATGTGATATGCATATGACTAGAAAATGGTATATGTATTGAATTGTATATGAAATTGAACATTAGTACCCTATTAATAAGTTAGGCTAAGTCAGATATAGTTGACATGCCATAGGATTGGATTGTGTATGGGTTTATGCACTTATACACCAGGATGCACTTCATGTGCCAAGATATGCTTCGTATGCCAGAATGCACTTTGTGCGCTAGTATGCATTTTACGTGCCAATTTCTCTTACTTCGATTTATCTAATAATGCACTTTGGTGCAAATCTGGTGAGTTGGTTGGATGATACGTGCATTAGTCCGAGTCCGAGTTAGGTTAATAAGGGTTATTGATAATAAGCTTGATAACTTATACTGAAATGAATCGGTATGATACTACAGAATTGAATAAGATCGTACATGAATTGTGATTAAGATAGTATGTAACTTATTATGCAAAACAAGTGAAAATGAGCCTTAGGGGGCCAAAATGAATGTGAATGAGTCGGTAGATTCCAGAAACAAATTCACTGGTAAGTATAAGGTAAGTGAACTAAATTGTTCATAAAAAATTGATGGAAGTAATGCCACTGAAATGTACATGTTGGTGTTAATTATGGATTGTGTATAAATTCTAAAAGGTATTTGAACAGTAAGTAAAATAGATTCATCATGAACTTGTTTTAGATAATGCTAACGTTATGTATGCATAGGTATTCAAATCTTGATTGAGTATAAGCACAAAATGTCCACTTGAAAGGTAAGTAACAAATGATAGAATTGGTTAAAAATGATGAATGCTTAAATAGGTTGATATGTCAATTAGTATATGCATAACTTCATATGATAGTAACTTGGCAAAACTTGATATTATAATTTACACATTGATAGACTAATAGTTCATATGCATTATGTTGTAACAATGTTGTTATGTTATTATAACTTGAATCATGAAAGTAGCCTTATTGCTCAGCGTACTGTAACGCCCCAAATTTGGGCCTAGTAGGATTGGGCCTATTGGGCCTTGGGCAAGAGAGCATTTAAAATTTTTGAGAACAAAAGAATGAAACTAATGCGTGTTGGATCTATTAGGTGAGTGATTTTGGAAGGTTAGGGGGCTTCTATGAAGTCCCGGGATCAAACTTGGGCTTTAGGGAAATTTTGGTTTTAGGTGAGTAAAACCCTGGGAGTTTGTAAGTAGGCTTTAAGAATAAAATGTGGAGAAAGATGACACAAAAGGAGTTGTGGTCTAGTGGAAAATGGTGCCACATGGGAGACAAGGGAATGACACCACACAAGGAAGCATGTGGCCTAGTGGTTGTGGCGTCATTAGAGTTGCAAGAGCCAAGACTTGAACCTAGGCTCCCTTACAACCTTAATGATGCCTTGCCACGTACGTTTTGTTTACTCCGTACGTAGGTGTAGCTATTCTCAAAGCCCCGAAAAAGTGAAGTTAGCATCCAAACTGCATCCATCGACTCAAAATAGTTTGTATAGTTCTCTTATTTTGATCTAAGGGCATGTACCTAGGCTTTAGTTGTTCAAAATTTATAGATGGTCAATTTGTGTTATAATGTTTTGAATATAATGTAATGGCTAATGTTTATGCATAATTTGTTTTGGTTGTACTTGATAAGTTGTTAAATTGGTTGTAAGGGAATGGAGTATGCATGATTTCAGGTCACCCAAACTTGTAACAAGTTTATTTTTGAAGTAATAGTTTTTCACGTCACGACGACGAACCCCTTGCGTCGTGATGAGAAACAACTTAGGGTTTACGTTATGTTGATGTAGCCCGAGGTCTTGGCGAACCATAGTCAGAAAGTTACATCGTGACGAGGAAATCCCCGAAGTCACGTCATCAATTTGAAACTTTGTAATCTTTACAATTTGATCCATATCAACCTCAGGTTAGCAAAAGAGCTTTCGTAAGCTCGTATAAGACTCGAAAATGATTATGTATTGACTAATACGCATGGTTTACATGTATTTAACTGTATAATAAAGTTGAATTGAATGTGGTGCCTTGTAGCTTGGACTTGGCGATTGGTCGGGTAATGGAGTGTTACATTTAGTGGTATTAAAGCTATAGGTTTAGATGATTCTCAGACTAAATCGAGCTTAGAATTGAGTCTAGAGGTACATGCCAAGTTGAGTCAAATCTGAGTCTCTGAGTCAATATCTAAATGCTGATTATAAAATTTATCTGCTTTATGGCTAAAATGTCCGAGAAATTGAGAAATGATGCTAATGATGATAACTAAAATTTATCTGTTTTATAGCTGAAAGGTCAAGATAGCGAGGATTTTCTCTGCACCATTACAGAAGTTCTTCAGCAAGTGGCAGAAGCTGTTCAGCAAGTCGCACCAATAGTCGCAACTCGGTGGGCTTCGATAAAAGAGTTACGTAAATACGAGGTGACTGAATTTAAAGGGTTGAAAGGTGTGGATTCTTTGTCAGTCAAGGCTTGGCTTGAATCTACTAAACGATATTGCAACAACTTGAATGCTCTCTATACGAGTATGTTACTTGTGTTGTGTCCCTCTTGAAAGAGGAGGCGTATCAATGGTGGTTGACAGTTACCCAACACGTGCCAGCTGAACTGGATCACTTGGACTTTTTTCTAGTCTAAGTTCTAGAAAAAATATGTCGGTGAGTTGTATTTGAAAGACAAAAAATAGGAATTTATGATGCTGAGACAAGGTGATATGTTGGTGATCAATCATAAGTTAGAGGCTTGCATTGTCGACACTAGGAATAGGAAAGTCCAATAGGTTAATTTAGGTTAGTTAATTTAACTAGTTTAATTAAAATATTAATTTGGATTCGCACTACTAATTTTTGACTCGATTAGATTAATAATTATTTTTTGTAATTAATTTAATAATATTTTCTCCAATCTGCAATCCCTTGGGTACGATCCTTGAAATACTAACTAGTGTTTCGTTGTAAACCTTACTATATTACAATTTGACCCGTATGCTTGCGGACACCGCCGATTAAATTCAATATATTTTTGGTATGATATTTTACTATAAACGATAACATGTTTATAGGCGGTCAAGTTGTTGGAGCCATTGTTGGGAATTGCGACGGTGAAAATTTTATTAGATTGATTACTGTAAAATAATATTAATCGAAAGGCAAACGAGCTAGATAGTGTTTTAACTTTTTCTAACATACTTAAATATTTTTATTTTTAATTTTTTTGTAGTTAATTAACTATTTTTATTTACTTTGTTGATTATCAGATTTAATCATAAACATTGATTTTTATAGGTCGGTGTACGAACTATGTAACACCCCAAACCCAGCCTAGGCGTTATGGCCGGATCTAGCATGTCATGTCAAAAGGTAGTTGAAAAGATAAGCATACGCTAAAAATATTGCATCTTTTTTTGAAACTCCGAGTTTGTTGTTTGTTTATAAGAGCAAGATTCGCTTAATGTCTATTTTTGTAAAAGTGTTATTAATTTTTGAAACCTGTGTCTGTTGTGAAAATCGAATAGTTGCGGAAGCGTTCTATTTTGAAAACAGTGTTTTATTTTGAAAACAGTTATAAATATTTTAAAAACCCGTGTTTAACTGATTAACATTTCATGGTTAACAGGATTACCAAATGAAAGTTTTAAAAGAAATTCCCAAAGGCCTTATTACAACAAATATTAACCCAAATAAAGGAAATAAAATAAGATAAGTAAAAACCGAATTTACTAAGCTTCGTAAGGAGCAAATCCGAAGTATGGCCACCTCCGAGTCCACCGTAGCTCCAAATCCTCTAACGCTGGGGATTACCTGCAAGATTAATAGAAAATGGGGGTGAGTTATGAGAACTCAGTGTGTAATCCCTTAAACGGTAACTATTTGGGCCTGAGCCCATACGGTATCGGTCTGGGCCTAAGCCTTATTCAGTAACAATCTGGGCCTAAGCCCTATTCGATGCTGATGCGGGCCTAAGCCCTACTCGAATGCAGATGCAGGCCAAAGCCCAAAGTCATATCAATGCAAATGAACATGCATGCACCCCAATCCAATCCAACCATCACACCACCCGTACCAACCAATCGCACCATGTGGGGATCAAGTCAACCCACCCCGCCAAACGCACCAATATTGCAGTCAAGCTGCTAATCACAGTATATATGCGGCTCTTAAGCCTTCAATAGCGGTATTATAATTGACACAGAGCCATCAGTAACTGTATTATGTTTGGCACATAGCCATCAGCGACGGTAATATAACTGGCACACAGCGTTGGGCAAATATGATTGACACAGAGTCATCGATACCTGTTAGGCACATAGCCATGGGTAAATACGATTGGCACAAAGCCATAATCAAGATGGCACAGAGCCAAGCTCTCCAATAATGCAGCCTTGCTGCTAATAACAGTATATGTTGTTGAGCCACTAAAATAATATATGTGGCATAGCCACTAAAACAGTATGTGGCATAGCCACCAGGCTACACTTCCTCCAATCATCAAACCCAACCCATGCAACATGTCGTCTATGTCATGCTCAATCATTACACATGTATGCAAAATGGCCATGCTCGATGTGATCATCTAAACATATATTAACAAAGATATCGATCCACAGCCCACAACAAGTTAGTTAAACTCATAGTTATACAATCACAGTCAAAACAGTCAAATTCACAGTCTAAATAAGTTTTTTACCTACAAGGGCAAAATAGTCATTTTACCCTATAAGAGTATTTCGGTAATCCTACCCTTCAGGGGTATTTCAGTAATTCTACCCTACAGGGGTAATTTAGTAATTCACCCTATAGGGGTATTTCGGTAATTTCACAAATCGGGGTATTTTGGTAATTTTGCAAACTGAAGGTATTTCGGTAATTTCATAAACCAGGGATATTTCGATAATTTTGCAAACTGAGGGCATTTCGGTATTTTCATAAACTAGGGGTATTTCGGTAATTTTGTAAACTGAGGGCGTTTTGGTAATTTCATAAACTAGGGGTATTTTGGTAATTTTGTAAATTGAGGTATTTCGGTAATTTTGCAAACCAAGGGTATTTCGGTAATTTCACAAATCAGGGATATTTCGATAATATTACAAGCCAAGGGTATTTCGTTAATTTTACAAACCAAGGGTATTTTAGTAATTTTGCAATCCGGGGGTATTTCTGTAATTTTGTAAACCAATGGTATTTCAGTAACTTCATAAATCAAGGTATTTTAAACAGAGATAACGATGCGCTCGTGTGGCCCATTTAGCCCAAATCTAGCCACAGATATGAGATTCACATTGACTAGTCCAATATCTACTACACAATCATACAACTTATTCATATGGGCCCACGGGCCCAAACAGCATCAACCCACAAGAATACTGATGGTGGCCTCAACTATCACGTCGAAGCTCCCACACGTGCATTTGCACGCTCGTGTGGCTACCATCACCGTGTGACCGGCATTTCGGCATTTGCCGCTCTACAGCTAGAGTAGGGCGAAATACACACCTGATAGGAATCTGGAGTTGATCCTCGCTCCGACCACTACTATGCCCAAAGGCCATCAGCAGAGTTTAATTCCAACACAAACCCTGGTCGTCCCAACTTAGCAAAATAAATATCCCTTTTTGCTTGCGATGGGATTCGAACTCAGGCTTCCCTGTAACATAATCCACGCCGCTAGTCACTAGGCCACAAGCTCCTCTTGTGTCTAAAATCATGCGCAACTAAATATAAGTCTATGGGCCAACATCCAAGTTCACTTAAAAAATAAATCAAAATGAAATGCAAGCACTAAGACTTGAACCTTGGACCCCTTGCTTTGCTTCCCCTATGGCGTCACCCCCTTGTCTCCCATGTGGCATCATTTGCCACTAGACCACAACTCCTTTTGTGTCATATTTCTCCACATTTTATTCTTAAAGCCTACTTACTAACTCCCAGGGTTTTATTCACCTAAAACCAAAATTTTCCTAAAGCCCAAGTTTGATCCCGGGATTTCATAGAAGCTCCCTAACCTTCCAAAATCACTCACCTAATAGGTCCAACTTGCATTACTCCCGTTCTCTTGTTCTCAAAAATTTTAAACGCTCCCGTGCCCAAGGCCCAATGGGCCCAATTCTACTAGGCCCAAATTCGGGTCGTTACAAACTATCCAAATCGAGTTGGTTGTACGGAGATTCAACAAACCAATGGAGTTGTAATTACAAAAGCCTGAGTGTTTGAACGAACTCACACCAAAGGCGAGCAAGTACATGTACGAGAGGGATGGAAATTTGATGAACCCATGGGACGAAGATGAGGTATACGAGGAAGGAGTATACGAACAATGAGAGATTATGGATAACCAAAAATCGCTTATGCTAGAGCTTTACCAACGATGAAACAAAACAATAACTTTGTAGGAAGACCAACGAAGAAACAAAACAATAACTTTGTTGGAAGATATAGATGAGTGACAATTAGGGACATTCGAGTATTTAGCAAAAACTCCTTGTGATTCGTATGACTATACAATCGAACAAAACAACAGTGAGTGAAAATTCCAAGCTAAATTAAACCAAAACCAACAACAATTGGATCAATTAGAGGAATTTTTCCAGCAAAAATCCCAAGGAAGTACTCCATTGAAAGAGGTCGTACATGATCTCTTCGAACTTTTATAATGAATTTAAAAAATTAAAATAATAAATAAAAATAAGATAAAGGGTTGCATTCAAAGTTAATAACATTATCAAAGATGTTGAAGGCCTTTCCCTTTCTTTGAAAGACCTTGAACAAAATTCACTTCTCCAAAAGAATTTCAGTAAGACCTTTCACAAGTATTTTAAGAGGAATAGATACAATGTTAAAAAAGGAATAATGAGAAAAGAAGAAGAAGAAGAAGAAGAATGAACTTATTGTCAAGGATGTGAAGGTTTTGGGCATATCCAAGCCGAGTATGCCAACACTTTTAAGAAGAAAAATAAATCCCTAACCGTCACCTAGAATGATGAAGGTTTTAAAATTGAAGAGGCAGATGATGACGAACATTTTAGCAATTAATGTTAGTTTTAATGTTTAGATAGGTAGTGTCATATCTAGTATTACAACATCTTTTGATATTGCCTTGAAAATAGAGACAACAGTGAAAGCAACTATGATCAACCAGACAAAACGTTGTAAGAAACTTACAATATTGTAGACGCTCATTTTTGTCCGAGCCCAATAGGAGGCCTATTTAAATTTTTGTTCTCTCTTGGGCCATTCGATGCCCACCCGATTTTGATCAATTTAAGACCTTTGATTTTCTTTTATTTTTCTTTCCTTCATGGGCCTGTCAAGGGCCCAAATTATTATTATTACTATCCTTACTACTACTATTATTATTAAATATTATTAATATATTTTTTTACAAATAAACAAGATTAAAAAACAATATATATAGATGAAATGAAATGAAAGAAAGAAAAGGGGAAAAAAAAACAACGACAAGCATTCTAGTTTCATTTTCTTCTTTTTCTTGTTTTTTTCTTGCCATATACATATCTTAAGGGATTGGGTTTGGGTTTCGATGAAGGGGACGTCACCAGAATGTTGGTCCTTCGCCCCTAGGAGCTCCAAAAATCCCATTTTTTCCCTTCCCTTTTCTAAAATAATTTTTTTTAAAGTTTGATCTTGAGAAAAGTTTTGATTTTTTTTATAAAAAAAGAGAAAGTTTAGATTTTTAAAATAAATTAAAGAGAAAGTTTAGATTTTTAAAATAAATTTTTTTTAGTCATATTAAAAGAAAATTTTAAATTCTTAAAACAAAGTTTTGATCTTTTTTAACTATTTCGAAATAAAATTTTGATTTTTAAGAAAAATAATGTTTTTTTTAAAAAAGCGAACGTTTAGATTTTTAAAACAAAAATATGTTTTTTAGTCATTTTAAAGAAAAAGTTTAATTTTTTTTTAAAAAAGTTTTGATCTTTTTCAACTATTTCGAAATAAAATTTTGATTTTTAAGAAAAGTAGTGATCTTTTTTAAAAGAAAACTTTGATTTTGTAAAAAAAAAAAAAAAATTCTATTCACCGTATGCGGCGGCTCCACCACCAAAGGCCGAAGAGCCATTGGGCTCTCTGGTGGTGGAGCTATGGCCAACATAGTCGGAGGAAGAGTTTTTTTTCTTTGTCGAAAAAAATGAGGTTAAAATAAAAAAATGAATTGTTTTTTTTTTCATTTTTAGGTGCCAAAAATGGGTAATTTATTCCCACCCCTTACTTTTTAAATTTACAAAAAATACTCTGTTTTTTGCAGCAATGCCCTCACTCCTTGGCCTATTAACACCTGTAACCCTTTTGTTTATGCAAACCTTTGATTTAATCCGAAATTTAAAAATTAAAAATAAATTAATTGCTACATCGGTCCTCTATCTTCTACCTTTTTTTATCTTTTGGTCCCAAAATCAAGCTATGTCATTTTGTTTCCATCTTTAATAAATTATTTACACTTATATCTTCCCTTTCATTTGCATTTATACCTTATATATTTAATGTTTTATATTTATTCAAACTTGTATAATTTTTATTTATTCTTATTTCGTCTTTATTTATTTTCATGTCTATTTATATTTATGTTTTTTTTTACACATTCCTCTTACATACATTTTAATATTATTTGTTTATGTTACTTTGATTCTTTTATTGTATTATGAATAAGGTGTATTGTTGTTATTATTATCATCATGTCAATGTCTTATTTATTTCATTTATTTAAGTTTTCTTTTTATTATTGCCATTTTTGAAGAGATTAACTTTTCATTAACTTTAGCCAATTTAATTAATTTCCTATTTCTTTACTATTCGTTTTAAAAGAGAGAACTTTAGGTCATTTTTCTATCCTATAATTGTTGACATGAAGTTAGTTAAGTAAGTGTTACATTTTAATGAAACCAGACGGTTTTTACATTTTAATGAAACTATAAGGTTTTTACATTTGAATTTAGTTTGGTCTTTAAGGTATTATCTACTATTTACCTTAGAAAAATTATAAATAACATGTAAGATATCTTTTTAGGGTTTTAAACTAATTTTAAATATCATAGAGGATTCCTCTTTAGAATATTAAATTAATATGTAAATATCCTTTAGGACTTTATTCAATATTAAAACTAAAGATTTTTGTAGGTGAATTGTAAATCATGAGTAGGTCTTTCTGTAACAGCCCAAACCCGGCCCAAACACTACGACCGAATTCGGTATGTTACAGAGTAAAGCATTTTGTGAAATCCCTTTAAGGCGATTTAAGTTTTGTCGAAAACCTTTCATTTTCTATTGTCTTGCTAAAACCATACTTAGTCCGTTAAAAATCATTTATTAAATCAAGTTGTTACAGATTTCGGATGTGCCCGATGGCACGGTAAAACAATTTCGATGGAATTTAAGAAAGCATATGTAGTTATTTTAATATCACCAAATAGTTTAATCAATTATTCAAAACATGTAAATAATAAAAATAATTCTAGGAGGCCTTATTACAACTTGAATAAAATAAAACCAACAATAAATATAAAATAAAATTTAAAGTCCATTTATCAAATTCCCACTGCATGGCCACCTCGAGTCCATCCGGCTCCTCATCCGCGATCTACGAGTCACCTGAAAAATGTTAAGGAGAAGGTGAGTCACCAAGACTCAATGTGTAACCCTTCCCCCGGTTTTAAGCAATCTCATACACAATTTATAACAATTAACATGCACAAAATCATGTACCAACCTAGCCATCCAAATGCCTTTCTCTACCCCGTGTGGTACCAAACCACTGGTGGTGCCAAACCACTGGTGACTTATAGTCACAGATGTGATGCCAAATCACTGGAGGTGCCAAACCTCTGGTGTCCGAAGACACAAATCGATTGATGGGGCCAACCCATCGTGTGATACCAAATCACTGGCGTCAATCCCTTAATATAGTCTGTGGGGCCAACCCACTGTGGTGCTAAGCCACTGGGACGAGACGCTATGAGGTGCCAAACCTCTGGAGGTGCCAAACCTCTGGTGACCGTAGTCACAATGTGGTACCAAACCACTGGTGTCCGTCGACACGATTATCACTGCCCCCTCCTCTCATCAACCCATATCAATCCATTATATAACAGAATTCATGCCATCAAATATTTAAGTCACATATATTAAACATGCCATGCTTCCCAAAAGCATTATAACCACAAGGACTTACCTGAATCCTTGTCTATACCGTTTTCGGTATTGGATCCCAAATCTAAAGGTTAAATTTAGCACATACAGCATACTTAGCATGTAAATAATTATAAAGTGTGTAAGTACACACCTGTCACCCACGATAGTCCTAAATCCCACTGAGTCAATCAGCCACACTCAATATCCTTGCCCCTATTATTCGGCCAACACAGGGTTAGTGCCATGGCCTATTCGGCCAAACCAAAATAATTGCAAAAGGGTTCCTTGTGAACCCGATACCTTACCTAAATGCTTTTGAATAATAGCCACCACACTCCAAGTGTTTCTGCTTCCCTATAATCGGCAACCATTAGTAGCCATTTAATAGCCTTCGGCTTTTTAATCACTTAAAACAATAATCTATTAAAAATAGACCCTTACCACCACTTACCAAAACCAAATGCTTAGAGATTAGGGACTTGGGTCGACTGCTTCACGATCTTGGGGTACCTAGAAGAGATCGATTACCAAAAAGCATTTAGAAGCCTTGTTAACTACTGCCGAAATCGGCACTTACCCCTAATGGAAATCGGTAAGGAACAGAGAAGGAAAACCATGGAGTTTCGGCACAACGAGGATCCAAAGAGATCTATACTACTTTTATTATTCAGCCAAGGTGCTTCAAGATAGGAGAAAGAAATTTCGGCACAAAGATGAGATGTATATTCGGCTAGAGAGAGTTTAACAACAGGAAAAGGAATTTCAGCAAAGGGTAAGGTGTAGGTTCGGCTATGGTTGATTTCAATATCAATCAAGGCTTGACTTTGAGTGAAAAGAGGAAGAAAAAGAGAGAAGATGAGAGAGTAGGGGAAGAATTCGGCTACTTGCAAAAATGGGGAAAAGAAAAACAAGGTGATAGGTAGGTGCTTTTATAGAATTCGACTTCCCTTATGCTTGCTTGTCAGTCCACTCTTCCCATGAAGAGTTTAAAATTCGGCAATCTCCTTGAAATCCTCCAAGCCTCTCATTTGTATTAATTCAAAAGAATTTGAATTGTACAAATGCCTAAATTTTCTCTGGCCAACTCTTAAAGATTAATCAATTAATAATCTAATTTAATCTTAATAATATCCCTATTATCCCTTGTCATCTAAAAGAGTTTAAAATAAGAAAATCTCTCCCCCCTATGCCGTCCCAATTAAGAGCAAAAAGAGGGATTTCCGCGACTCGAACACAAGCTCCCCTTGCTCTCCTTGTGGCGTCATCTACAGCTCTTAAGTGGCCTTCCTTTTGCCACTTTTCCAAGGCCATTTTTGTGTCAAATGTTCCCTACTTTAACTTGTAACCCCTACCTACTAAGGTTCCCTACCTTTAAAGCTTCCAAAAAATATTTTTCTACTATTCCGACCTACTCAAGACCCCTAATTAAGCCTTACTATACCATAATTAATATCTCAGCAATTCAAACTCAGGCAAAATAATGCAAACACGAATAACCCCAAATTTTAGGATGTTACACTTTCTAAGTATTTTATTTTAGAAACTTTTTAAGAAAGCTAATAAATGTTATTTAAGATATATTATTTTAGGATTTTGACAAATTTAAACCTTAGATCAAGAATTTTAAAGTAAGATAAATCACAAATCCGGTATAGGATACTTTCGTAAGGTCTTGATAGGTTCAACTTTATTAATAAAATCTTTTAAAAAATAATAATAATAAAAGATCGAATAAGTTGTAGATGGGTTTTAATATTTCTCTTTAACTCATTAGTAATTTCTACGTTTTTTTAGAATTCTAAAATAGAATTAATTTTAGAAATGAAGGTATTTTACTATAATTATTTAGGTATCCTTTAGGATTCCCGTTAAAAGTAAAAATCTCTAATTTAAGTTTCAAATTAGATAAGTTTGGTGAACACATCTTAATCGAGTTACAAGTAAACGAGAGGCATTTTCTTTAAAGTTTTTGCTTAAGATTTCCTGATTAAGACATTAATATGCTTAAATAAAAAAATCTAGCTCTTAAGACCACGTAGGACTATCCCCGGATAGGCGTTGTGGGGGTGCTATAACCTTCCCACATGTAACCGTACTTCCGAACCCAAAATTTGGTGATGAGATCGAGTCTAGACTTTTAGGATTTTTTTCGTAGTATTAATTCTAGATTTTTAGACGATAGGTGGCTAATCAACCTAGCCCTAATTGGTTAGTGGCGACTCTACGTTAATTTAGGCCCTCCGTGTCTAGCTTTGCTTACTAGGTTCCTGTACTCTTATGTAGGCAACATTATGACAGCTTGGCGACTCCACTGGGCAACCCAAGTGAGTCGAGTTTCTTAGGTCTGAGAGCTAGGTCTTTTAGTATTTGTGTATATTAGATTTATTTATTCGTGCATTAATTTATTTAATTGTCTAATGTCGTTCTAAATTGTTGAATATGTTTTAAATATTGATTTATTTGTTCATTTAATTTACTTATCCTATTTTGATATGAATGTCAATGCATTTGTTTATTCTTTTATCGATGAAGTTGATTAATGTGTATGTCGACTCCACCGTCGTAGGGCGGCTATAATTGTAATTCATGTTGCATCTTGTGTTCGGTCCTACATTCGGGCCCATCCTATTTAAGAGGAGTAGCCTTAAGCATTTGTGCGGCAATATGTCACCGCATAAGTTTAAGGACTACTTTATGGTTAAGATGGATATAGATGTTTTTGTAGCAAATGCTATCGTGTATGCTATAGATGTCTTACCACCCAAGGGCCAATCTTTTTAAAGGGAAACACATCCCTATGGATGTCGTATTTAAGCCTTGGGTTCCCCGTGCATTAGAGTCAGCCGTAAGCTAGCATGTAATGACCATTTTAAATGTGAAGCCTAGACATAAGAATCGTGTAACAGCCCGGTTTAAACCCTAGTCAGAACAGTGGTTTCAGGACCAAAAATACGAGGTCAAAAAAATATTATAATATTATTTTTCGTATAGTGTGTGATTAAGCATGTGTGAAAATTCTGTGTGAAAATTTTATTGATTGTGTGCTTAATTTGCAAAAAGGACTTAATCGCATAAAATGAAAAAGCTGTATGCTTATTTTAAAGTGCTTATTTGGCATGGCTTATTAAATGAAAAGTCCTTAAGTTGATATTAGACTATTGATAGATGGGATAGACAAAAATGGGCTTATATTAGTGGATTTTAAATGTTATACATTAAGGGTAAAATGGTAAGATGTTAATTAAGTTAATATAATTAAAACAAAACAAATTAGATGGCCATTCTCTCATCTTTCATCCACCGAAAATACAAAGAAAAGAAAAATAAAAAAAGAATAGCTAGGTTTCGGCTATGCTCAAGCAAAATTGAGGTGTGTTTTTGACTCGATTTTTGATGATTTCTACGTTTTTGTGATCATTGCTTTGTGTTTTAGCTAGCCCATGCTTTAATTTTAGAATTTGATGGTGATTTTGAGATATGCCATTGATGAATACTTGAGCTTTATGATAGTTGATGATGAAATATGAAAGATAGGTGAAAGATTAACATATTTTGTCTTTGAATTTTTAGTGAAATTGAGTAATTTGGGCTTAATTGTGAAAATAAGAAATTGGACGATTAAAATGTGAAATAAATGAAATGTGTGGGCTTGTATGGACATAAGGAGAATTCAGCTAGGCATGGGTGAAATGAAATTATGTGTATTTGATGATTTTATGAAATAGGGACTAAAGTGTCAAAATGTGAAAATGTGAAGGCTATTTTGTAAAATGCCCTAAATATGTGTGTTTGGACTAAATTGAATGAATTGGTGATTGAATGAGCTAAATTTGAATATGTATAGACCAAGAAAGGAGAGATTCAGATCGAGATTGGGGCAAAGACAAAGTGCTCGATTGATCGACTAGTCTCAGTATTTCTGTTCGAGGTAAGTTCGGATATAATACATGTTCTTAAATTATGTTTAAATGCTATGAAATGAGAATTTATGTGATTATTGGATTAGAAATGTTATGTGTGGAATCGAGATAGGTGGCACTACGTGTGCGTAATTTAAAACGAGACAGAAATGATTAGCACTGTGTGTGCGAAATAATAGAAGCTTCAGCTTATTGATTTGGCACTGTATGTGCGATACCGAGATAAGTTTGGTTTAAAGTACAGGCACTAAGTGTGCGATGATATTTAAGCTTCAGCTATAAAATTGGCACTAAGTGTGCAAATTAAATCAAATGAATAACAAAGGTTGATCGAAATAAAGTATTGAGCATTGAGTAGCATGAATGGTGAGTAACTAAGTGTTGGCCAAGGTATGTATTGAACCTATGTGGTTGATGAAATTGTAAATGATTTATGAATGGTTGAGTGAGTATATTAGCTATGGATGATATGGTACATATTTATGAGTTGATCTATGTGATGGATTAATTTGTATATTGTAAATGAACCATTAATTTAGATGTATTATAGTACGAACTTACTAAGCTTTAAAAGCTTACTGTGTGATGTGTTTATCTATTTTACAGTGTCAGTAAAGCTAGCTTGGATCCGGGGATCGTCAGCGACTCAATCACACTATCGGCTATCCATTTTGGTATTTTTGGAAAGATGTATATATTTGGTATATGGCATGAATAGGCTAGAAGTTATCGTATGTTTTGAAATATTTTGGACCTTGCCATGTGATATAGCTTGGAAGATGATTAATGTTGGTGTATATGTGTGGAACTATGTGAGTGATGAAAATAATATGTTTCATGCTTAAATGGATGATGAGAATTGAGGCTTAAATATGATCTTGTGGTATGGATTACATGATACTTGATATATACTATTTGGGATGTGAAATTTGGTATTGTGGATGAATTTATTTGAGATGAAATGGAGTATGAAAATAGATGTATAGATGATGATTAAAATGATGCATATATTGGTATGTTTTGGTTGCCATTGAGATATAAATGCATATGATTTGTGGCTTGTAGGTGATTCTAAGTGTGGGTGGCAAGATTGGCCTTGTAAGTGGCCTATAATTGCCCACACGGTTGAGAACACGGGCGTGTGGCTCGACCGTGTTGTTTAAGTTTTCCAATTGAAACAAGTCAGGCTTGACAATGGGCTGGACACACGGGCGTGTGACTGGCCGTGTGGTGCAAGTCAGTGTCGACCACGGGTGAGGCACACGGGCATGTCTCAGGCCGTGTGGACAAGTCAGTATCTATGCCTTGTTTTGCCATGGCTTAGACGCACGGGCGTGTCCGAGGACGTGTGAGGCACATGACCTACCCACATGGGCGTGTGACCTCTGCAGTTTTGAAAAATCTTTAAAATTCTGAAAATTTTCGTATGTGTTCGGTTTAGTCCCGACCTCTCTCTAACGCGTGTTTAAGCTCTTGTAGACATCGTTAAGGGACTATAAGTTTATGTTGTGATATGTTTCAATGATGATTGACTTTATGTTGTAAAATGATATGAAATGTTCGAAAATGATTAGTAATGCCTCTTAACCCTAGTCCGACGACGGTTACGGGTTAGGGGTGTTACAAATCGTACCTTACCCCTCGTAATAATACCCTATATGACCTCATGAGCATTTATTCGTATGTTTTGTATTTGAATTTTTTTGCAATTCTTTATGATTTAATTTTGCATTTTTTTCATTTGATTTATTGCTTTTTTTTTACTAACTTTGTTTTTCTTATGTCTATGTCTCTCCATGGCAAAATTCATGCATCATTTAAATACCTAGGGCACAATGTCGCATTTATATTCGATGTGAACACATTTTGAGAAGATTCTATTGTTCGGCATGGGGTAGAAAATATATAGATAATAGCGAGAATTTTAGAGGATACTCGGAGCAAAGAAAACGATTGCCAAATAGCTAATTTTGACTCGAGCTTGCCTCAGATAGCCCGCATGGATTGTAGGAGGAGTCGTGAAGATGAGTTAAAAGGAATATGGCAATCATGAGATGAGGCTAAAAAAAGGCACTTCTGGGACAAGTATGGCAATGTAACACAGCTTCTGTTCGTTAAATTAGATGATGCCCTATTGAAGGCTATTGTACATTTTTGGGATCCCAATTATAGGTTTTTTACGTTTAATGAATTGGATATGGTACCGACTATCGAGGAATATTCTACCATTCTCCACTATGACTTTAGAGACTCGTTTAGTATATATTGGAAGCGGAACGTCAATTTCTGGGGACCCTTAGCCAATATGATGGGAGTACCTGTAGATACGGTGAAAGCAAGACTAAAAGATAAAAATGGTCCTTGCATTTCCTAGTTCGACATTAGGGATGCTATGGGAAAGGCCAGCGGTGATAGACATTAGGCACTGTTCGCGTTTTTCGTATACGGGTTGATTGTGTTCCCAAAAGCTATAAGATATGTGAGTGTAGAGTTAGCTGATTTTTTGTTTCAGATTAAAAAAAGGGGTGAATCCTACTCCAGCAGTTTTAGCTGAAACCATCATTTCATTCAATTTCATCAGAAGGAAAGGAGACAGGTGTTTCTTAGGATGCACATAGTTTTTGTTCATATGGATGAAAAGCCATTTTAGGTGCCTCTATAAGCGCTTTCGTCAGGTGTTTGTTCCTTCGACTAGGCCTATAGAGGAATTTCTGGAAAGTGAGTGGTCTCCAGATCAATCGATTGAGGAGTGGTTTCAGAACTTTAGTACATTGACATACCAAGAAATAGAATGGAGGGCTCCATGGATGATTCAGAGCATGGTACTCATCGGGTACGATGGTCATTTGTGGGTTCTCTTAATTGGCATATGAGGAGCCATCAGTTATTCCTCATTGATGGTTCTGAGCCAATTCGGGTATGATCAATGCGTACTTGCTATAGCTGGTTTAAACAGGGTGGAAGCTTCAGTTCAGGACCCAGGATTTTGGAAGAGATTGGAAGAGATACGAATCAAGTGGGGCCAAACCTTGAGCTTGCAATCATGAACCTTTTTCAACCATTCCTATGTGGAAAAGTATATCCAGTGGTGCCTAAAAAGAAGAAAAACCTCTATGTCAGCGCAGTTCAAGGGAAAGAAGAAGGTCTTAGACGACGTAGTCGAGCTAACAGAAATTATACATGATTTAGAGATGTGTTTGAGGGGGAGAGATGAAGAGGTCAGACGATAATGAGAGCAGCATCAGGCATATGTAAAGGAAAATGAGGAAAAAATCATGAGACAATAACAACAACACCAGTTAGATATGAAGGGAAGAGAGGAAAAACTAAAAATACAGTAGAACGAAGTCAACGAGAAAGATTTGACTTGTTTGCTCAGATTCAAAGGTTGGAGGTGGATCTGAGTCTACAGGCTAATGAACTCTAAAAAGTGCGAGAACAAGAGCAAACTTGGAGGAGGGTGTCTAATGAGAAAATTGCTAATATTGAGGTGATGGAAGAGGGAATTTGTCGTCTGAATAAAGAATTAAAGGCAAAAGAAGAGCAAAACAAAGAGGTTACGAAAGAATATACAGAGCTTGCAGAGCGTTTTATCGCAGTGGAACAAATGGAAATAAATCGACAGAGGTGTTTGCAACAATCCACAGGGAAGATCAAGTTTTCGCTAAGCAAGCCAAAGACATATGTGAACAGATTGAAGAACTCAAAAAAGAATCTACCTCTTTTACGGCTAGGAATGAGCTTGCAATGAAAATTCTGGAGGTGACTCAGGCACATTGCCAAAAGTTCATCAAGCTCATGAGGAGGAAGAAGAAGAATGACGAGTAGAGATTTGCCCTATGAAAATAGATCGATTAGGATTTTCTTTAGTTGTGAATAAAAAATGAAAACAAATTGTAAGCCGAACAATTTTTGAACCTTCCATGAAAGAAAATGTTTATATTCGAGTATATTTATGACAATGTGCCCTAATTTCAATCAATCAATCATTCATTCATTCATCTATTCATTCACTCATTCGGTTGTTTGTTTATTCAGAAACATTATTTAAAAAAAATAAAAAACATTTTTATGACAAATCCAAATAATTTTCTAACTTTGGAAATAAATGTCATTTAAAAAAGGACCAAGGATAGCTCACCGGTATAACACCCGCCTTGGACAACTGGCAGATCATACCGTTACCTGCTATCCTTGAGTCCTTTGAGATGTAATCGTTTTTAAGAGTTTTTATATCAAATTTTAATATCGTTCAGTTAATTTAATTTCCTTCAAAATTCCATGTAAAATTATTTTCTCTTTAATGAAATCAGATTTGGATTATGTCCCTAGTCACTTTTATTCATTCAATCGTTTTCATTCATATACCAATATACATAATCATAATTATTTTAGGGATATACCTCATGAATTGATAAATGATTCAAATGACATCTTTGAATGAAATTCTCATAATTTTGTTCACTATAACGATCATGGGACGGAATAGGAGGAAGTTATACCATATGAGTTTTTGAGGCTAGTTGAACAAGAAATTAAGCTTATTTAACCCCACTTAGAGGGAATAGATTTTATCAATCTGGGTGATGATGAGGTAAGAAAGGACATTAGGATTGGAACCACTCTCATTGTAACATCCTGAATTTTTGGGCCTATGCGTTTAATGGGTGGATATGTTTAATGTGTTAATTTAAGTGTTAGGGGTCCAAATTGAGCTCAGGCTTAGGCAAAGGCCTTGATTAAAATTATCTGTTCAGGAATTATAGGGTTTAAAAGGTAGTATCTATGTTTAAAATACCAAAGTGGGCTTGTGGCCCAATCTTAGGAGGTGACTCCACACAAGGGAGTAAGTGGCCCAAATTTAAGTTTCATGAAGCCCAATTCATTTAGTTTAAGTTAGCTAAATTTTGGGCATTAGGATTAGGTGGAGTGGATGGCAACAAGGCTAAAATTTAGGGGTTTTAATGTTTAAAATATGTGGATAATAAGCAGATAAAGGCTATTATTTAGGAATTTATTTTATGTGGATAATAAGCAGATAAAGGCTAAAATTTAGGGATTTTAATGATTAAAATATGTGGATAATATGCTGATAAAGGAGGGAGGAGTTAGAGATAATTAAATCTCTTTTAGATGAGCTAGTAGATTAAGATAAAGTAGAAAAGATAGGATTTATTTGCAAGGTTAGGTAAGTGCCGGAATTTCTATAAATAGGGGGAATATCTCTTCAATTTCGGCATTTGGGTTTTTCTCTCATTCTTTCTCTTCTTCTCTGAGTAAAAGTCGAAAACTCCTAAAGTTCCATCTTCTTCTTCATTCTCTCATAAAAGCCAAAATCTCTAAGCCTAATCCTCATCCTCACTTTGATTCAAAAGTCAAAACTCTTTCCATTCTTTTTCTTCTTAGCCGAAATCTTCAAGTCTCTTCCTTGTTTTCTTTTCTTCTTCTCTTTTCCTGTCAGAAACTGAAACTCTTCACTCAAGTATTTTAAAAGCCAAAGACACATCAGTCTTCTCTTGTTCATACTTTTTTCGGGATTTTCCTAAAAGCTGAAATCCCTAGGAACTCACTTCCTGAAGTTGCTGAATTCTCTTCAAAGGAGTTTGCTTGTGACGAATCTTGAAGGAAACAATAGGTAAGTATTGATTTCGGGATTTCAATGTTCTTTCGGCTTTTCAAAAGTCCTTAGCCTAATGGCTATTAGAAACTAGTCTCTTATTTCACTCTTCTTTTTGGCATTCCGGGATTTGAAGAAGGAGGCCAATCGCATAGATCTCTAAGTTATAGAATCGTGTTACTTTAGGTAAGAGGATTTGTTTAAGAGGATTTGTTTATTTATATATATAAAACCGAGTAGAATACTAACCATGGCCGAATATAGGAGAGGCCCTATTTTCACATCTTTCTGGCTTTTTGAGCAAAGTTGTAGATCGGTCTAGCAAGGGTATCGGCATTAATCAGGTGTGTAATACTTCCCCACCATCTAGATCTGATTATTAATGTATGTTCATAAGTTTATATGTTGTGATAAATGCCGATATCTTGGTTTAATGTTGGAAACCCGAAAAGGGTGAAGCAAATCACCAGGTCAGTGAATGTTTTGACTTTATATGATAAAAGTATATTGATTTTATGATTGCATGGGTTGGGTTGATGAAAGGAGGAAGTTATACGTTATATGTGTAGCGGTTTATACCGTGATCTGTTATATGTTGTAGCGGCTAATGCCGTGATCTGTTATAAGGGCTTCGGCCATAATATGTTGATGAGCAGCATGACTGCCATCTTGGCGTGTAGCGGTGTGGGTCGATTGTAGAAATCCCCAATGGTGTGAATGGCTGGTACGGGGGCGTGTAGCGGATGGAAATCTAGGCAAACGGGTTGGGCCTTGTATATTATTTGTTGATTTTTTTATAGATGAAATTATTAATCTGTTTTATGGGCCTAAGGTCAAAATCTAGTGGTGCATGAGGGTTGCACACTGAGTCTCGCGACTCACCCTATTAATTAACCTTTTAGGTGATATCTAGTGCTTGATCATTGGAGAGGAACGCAAGGTGGCCATGCAAAAGAACATCCGGATCCAAAGAAAAAGACTCAAGTTAATACTTTATATTTTTAATTAATGGATTTTAAATCTCGTTGTAATAAGGCCATGGGCCACTAGTTTATGTTTTGTTTTATTTTGGGCTTTAATTACTTTTAGTTATTTAAATTCTTATTGAACTAATGCATGTATTTAAATTTGGGTTTTTAATTTATAAAGGCATGTTTTATTTAACTATCATCTATTAAATTTCTTTCGAATAAGAAGATAAACTTTAGAAAAATATTTTCTAAAAATATGACATGTTTTTCCACAATTTTCTTAGTGACATACCAGATCCGGTCATTGTGTTTGGGCCGGGTTTGGGGTGTTACACTCATGCCAGAGCAAAGTCAATTGTTGAAGGATCTACTTATTGAGTTCCCAGATGTGTTTGCATGGTCATACCAAGATTTTCCGGGTTTGGACACCGATATCTTGGAACATAGGTTACCTTTAAAATCAGATTGCAAGCCTGTATACCAGAAGTTGAGAAGGATGAAACCTGAGATGCTGTGGAAGATTAAAAAAGAGGTCAAGAAACAATTCGATGTAGGATTTTTGAAAGTGGCTAAATACCCAGAGTGGGTGGCGAATATTGTACCAGTGCCTAAAAAGGATAGTAAAGTCAAAATATGCGTCGATTATAGAGATTTGAACCGAGCCAACCCTTAGGATAATTTTTCGTTACCTTATATAGATACACTAGTGGATAACATTGCTAGATATTGTATTTTCTCTTTCATGGATGGATTCTCGGGGTATAATCAAATCAAAATGGTGAGGGAGGAAATGGAAAAGACCACATTTATCACTAGTTGGGGAACTTTTTGTTACAGGGTCATGTCGCTTGGTTTAAAAAATGTTGGGGTTTACGTATCAACAAGCAATGGTGACACTATTTCATGACATGATGTATAAAGAGATTGAAGTTTATGTTGACAATATGATAGAAAAGTTCGCTAGGGAGGAAAGTCATGTGGAAAACCTCTACAAACTATTTGAGAGATTGAGAAAATAAAAATTGAGATTCAATTAAGAAAAATGTACTTTTTGGGTAAAGTCGAAGAAGCTTTGGGTTTTGTAGTGAGTAAATAGGGAATGAAATAGATCCAGAAAAGGTTCGAGCAATTCAATATTTGATACCCCCTAAAACTCAAAAAGAGGTAAGAGGTTCTTTGAGACAATTAATCTACGTGTCTCGTTTAATCTCACAGTTGATGGATAAATGTGATCCCATCTTCAAGCTCTTACGTAATGATAATAATAGTGATTGGATTGAAGATTGTCAAAAACCGTTCGAGAAAGCAAAAGAGTATTTGGCTAAGCCACCAATTTTTATTTCACCGGTGCCAGGAAGACCTCTGAATTTGTATTTAGTAGTGCTGTATAATTTTATAGGTTGTGTTCTAGGGCAATGAGATAGTTCAAACAAGAAAGAGCACGCTGTTTGTAACACCCCTAACCCTTAACCATCGCCGGAATAGGGTTAAGAGGCATTACCGGACATATCGGAACATTTACGATCATTTCACAACACAAGACACATCTTCATCATATCATAGCAAATCATATACATAGAGTCCCTTTAAAAGGTCCACGAGACCTTAAACATGCATTGGAAAGGGGTCAAGACTGAACCGAGTACATATAATTTTTTTTTGAAAATTAAACATTTTTCAAAGTGATAGAGGTCACACGTCCGTGTGGGCAGACAGTGTGCCTCACACGGTATTAGACACACCCGTGTGTCTAGACCGTTGTAAAACAGGGCATACATACTGACTTGTCCACACGGCCGAGGACATACCCGTGTGCTTTACCTGTGGGCAACACTGACTTGATTCAAACGGCCTGTCACACACCGTGTGTCTAGCCCGTCTGTGAGTCTGACTTGTTTTGAAATGCAACCTTAAGAGACTCAGTCGAGACACACGCCTGTGTGCTCAACCGTGTTGGAAAACACAAGCCATTTACAAGGCCAATTTGCCACCCATTTTAGGGTCAATCCTACAAGCACAAATAAACAACATTTCATACTCCAAAAGCAACCAAAACATACCAACTCAATATACCAACCTTTCATCATAAATATACAAACTTTGCATCACAAAACATAGATTAAAATTACCATATTCACATCCATTACAAGCCATATCACATGGCTTTATATATACATCTCAAACATAATCTAAAACTACTAGCTTATACATGTTATACTTAAATATGTACACATTCATAGGTACCAAAATATAGTTCGATAGTGTGATGATGATCCTTGACGATCCCCAAGCTTTCTGTAGCTTTGATAATCTATAAAACAATGCAAACAGACACAAAGTAAGCTTTCAAAAGCTTAGTAAACCATATACAAATAAACTTATCATGTAAAACATTATTAACCATTTCATTCACATGATCTTTAGCTTAATACAATAGAAAATTCATATTTCTTCTTTAGCCCAATTGTTTCTAACCACTTGCTTACCAACAATTCACATCTCCATGTATTTCATTAGATCTTAGCACATTTGTATATAACACATCTTATCTCATTAAGTCCATACATATATCTCAATTCCACAATCTCACATATACTTACTTTTCATACTCAAACTTTGCATACACTTTGAATGTACCTGTATTGGATACACATTTCACATAGTCATTCAATTCTCGGAATGCCCGTTGAACCATTCGGAATCAAATAGGATACTTAGATAACTCAGAATACTCGTACAATGCCAATGTCCCAGACGTGGTCTTACATGTAATCAAATAGCAATGCCACTGTCCCAGATAGGGTCTTACATGAAATCATATACGATGCCAATGTCACAGACATGGTCTTACACGTAATTCTCAAATCGATGCCAACGTCCCTGACGTGGTCTTACACGATATCACATATCGGAACCCTATGTCATGACATATGCATCCTAACTATTCCTAATGTTCGTACGGGACTTTTCGAACATTGACACATTGTCGAAACTTTCTCGGAGTTCACATGTACATCTTCCATAGTCATTCATCACAATTCAATTTCATATAAACATGAATAAATAAACTCAAACACATTTATTTGTATATAGACTTATCTCGTACGGATATGAACGGACAGAAACAACTACTCGACCACTTTAGACTTCCTTCGATCTAAATCCGTTTTCTTTGGTTCTTGATCTATACATATTCAAATTTAAATATTTTATTCACCAAATCATTCAATTCAATCCAAAAACACACATTTAGGGAATTTTACAAATTAGTCCTCACACTTTCACATTTTAACATTTAAGTCCCTATTTCATAAATTCACAAAATATACAAAATTTCAACATTACATGCTTAGGCCGAATCTTCCTCATATTCATACAAGTCCATACATTTCATTAATTTCACATTTTAGTATCTCAATTTCTCATTTTCACAATTTAGCCCAACATAATCAAATTCATCAAAAATTCAAAGACAAAACATGTTAATCTATCACGTTTTTCATATTTCATCAACAACTATCACAAAGCTCTAGCATTCATCAATGGAAAATCTCAAAATCATCATCAAATTCTAAAATTAAGACATGGGCTTGATAAAACACAAAGCAACGATCACAAAAACTTAAAAATTATCAAAAATCGAACAAAAACTAACCTTTAATCAAACTAGATGTTGGCCGAATGCTTCAAAGCTCATGAACCCTATTCTTTTTCTATATTTCGGTGGTGGATGGACAAAAGTGATGAAAGAAATAATTTATTTTATGTTTTAATTAACATAATATCACATTTACTAAATTACCCTTGATTAATAAACATGATAATCACTTAATGGTTGTCCATAATAGTCCACTATAAACTAAAATGGTCTAATTACCATTTAAGGCCATCACATTCAATAACCAACTCAATTAAACACATTAACATGTAGAATGTCACTTTTACCTTTTATGCGATTTAGTCCTTTTCTCAAATTAAGCACACAAACAATGAAATTAATTCACGAAACTTTCACATATGCTTAATCACATGCTATAGACACTAAAAATAATATTAAAACATATTTCTGACTCGGATTTGTGGTCCTAAAACCACTATTCTGACTAGGGTCTAAACCGGACTGTTACACTGTCGAAACCATTGTTTTTGAAAAAACGGGGTCGACTTTGATTTTGAAAATGAAAACGAAAAAGGGAGTCGCCACCAAT
Organism: Gossypium bickii; assembly: GCA_025503065.1. NCBI lineage: Eukaryota > Viridiplantae > Streptophyta > Magnoliopsida > Malvales > Malvaceae > Gossypium > Gossypium bickii. Next base: position 22,189,000 of record CP106714.1, on the reverse strand, counting down.
CCTTTTTGATGAGGTGTGATCGGGTCACCTCGTAATTCTATCATTTTAAAAATTTAAATTTACTAAAACAATGATTTTTGGTCTACGAAATCTAGAAAAACAGGTTCGGGAGTCGATTACACACGAGGAAGGATTAGCACCATCGATACGCCCAAAATTGATACCTGGTTGACTAATTGATGCCTTTAGTGTCAAAAATTGAAAATTTGAAGAAATTTTAAACACGATCCTTTGTTATAAAATTGAAAAATTTTCGAGAACAGGGCATATTTCACATTAATCGAGAAAAAAAATTACGTCCCGTAAGTTAGGACACAATGTCTTAAATTCTCGATACGAGAATAAACGCCGAAAAATTTATTTTGGGAGATGTTTGATTATCTCAGTTTTAGAAAGAAATCATATTCTGTAAGTTAGAACACGATCTTTTCGTAATTCCTGAGATTATTTTAAAAAATTTTAAAACATTCGTTTGTTCAGATTTATCGAGAAAGTTGAAACCCCGTATGTTGGGGAACGACTTTTTGAATTTCAAAATACGATATATTGCTTGCTTTAAAAATTTGATGTATCGGGTAAAGACTAAAGTAACGTAAATTGGTTGTGAGACGTAAAAAAATGATGGTACAAATATGCATAATGAAAGAATAATAATTGCGTTAGTGTGAATAACAATAATAAAGACGAAAATAAAATAAAATAAACAAGTCAAAATAAAAAGAAAAATAATAAGTAAATAAACACACAGAGAAAATATAATTATAATAGTAATAATAAAAAAATAATAGTAATAATAATAGTAATAAATAATAATAATAAATGAATAATAATAAATAAATAATAGTAATAATAGTAATAATAAGAGTAATAGTAATAATAATAATATTATTAATAATATTGATAATAATAAAATTGCAAAAATAACTAAAAAGGGCTAAACTGAACTTAGAACCAAAGTTCAGGGCAAATCCGAAATAAACAAAAAAGGAAAAGGACCATATTGAACGCGTGAATAACAAGGAGGGACCAAAGGGGCAATTAATCCCTGCCCTCCAAAACGACGTCGTTCGAATATGGAATTAATGGAAAATCACAATAAATTATGAGGCGAAATTAAAAATATAAAAACCTGATTGCATAACACTTGAAAAACGGAAGGGCTAAAGGTGCAATTAGCCCTTCCGTTTAAAAACACGTGGATCCTAGCTTGGCGCGGGTTGGGTAATGTAACATCCTAGATTCGGGGTTATGCGTTTGTGCATAATTCATGAGTTAGTAGGTTTTGGCAGTGTTGGAAGTGTATTAAGGGTTTTTAGAATTTTAGGATGGAAGAAGAAAGCTTTGGAAAATTATTGGTTTTTAAGTAAAAAGGGGAGCTGGGTAAATGACGCTTTAAAAGAAACTCCGTGTGAAGCATGACACAAGGAACCATGTGGTAAAATGGCATGTTTTATGAATTATGAATGTGTTATGTGAATTCTAGAAATAAGGAAATGTATGGAAATATATGGAAATGTATGGAAGTGTATGGAAATGTGTGGAAATGTGTGGAAATGTATGGAAATGAAAGGCAATGTAGGGAAATGTAAGAAAATGTAAGGAAATGTAAGGAAATGTATGGAAATGTATGGAAATGTAAGGAAATGTAAGGAAATGTGAGGAAATGTCTTGTCTTGGAAATGTAGGGAAATGTCCTGAAAATGTAAAGGAATAAAGAGGAAAGTGAACATTTATGGAAACTAGGAAATGTAAGGAAATGATTCAAAAATGGAAAGTGAACATTTCTGGAAACTTGGAAATGTAAGAAAATGGCAAGTAAACAGAGCCGATCGAAAATTTTAGGAAACTTAGAAATAATGCAGAAATGTCAAATTTTAAGGTTCAAAATAGGAAATAAAGGCAAGAGGGCCTTAAAAGAAAAAGTTGGAGAAATTTGACACACAAACAGGCTTGGAAAAGTGGCCTGAAGATGCCACTTAGGGTCTCTGGAAATGGCGCCACATGCAAGGTGTTGGGCCTGACTTCGAGTCACAAGGGAAGCAAATAAATGAAGTTTTAATTTTGCTCCCCAGGCTATGAGGTGGACGGCACATGAGTTGGAAAATGGGGGTGTTTTAATTCCATAAATACATGATTAAAAAGAGATAAATAAGGGATTTTTAATTTGGATTATTTGGAAGAGATAATAAGGATTTTTCTTTAGTTTATTTTAAATAAAATAGATGATGAAAGAGGAGTGGTGGCCAAGTAAGGACTCTCCTAGGCTGATATTTTTTCGGCTATAAAAGGAGGACAGGAGGGCTACTCATCAATTTTTGCTTCCTCCTCATCTCTCATAGAAATTTTTAGGGCTTTTTCTCTTTTCTTTTATCTAGCCGAATTCTCTAGCCTCATCTTTCTTTTTCTTTTCTTCTTCTTCTTCCTTTTCAAAACCAAATCCAACCTAGCTGAAATTCTGCCAAAGCCGAATCTCTGAAGTGGTGTCAGGATAGATCTGTCGAATTCAACACTTAAGGTAAGAATTTTGTGGTTATTGATTTATTCTCTTCTTTAAGCCGAAAAATAGGGATTAATGTTATTATTATTGTGGCCGAAACTATAAGGAGTATTTCGGGATTTCTAGTGCTATCGACTACAAGGGAGAGATCATCCGGGATTCAAGAATCTAAGGTAAGATATACACATATTTGGTCAAAAGTTATGGAATATATGTGAGATTAAAATTAACATATAATTATAGGGATTTCGACAGACATACAAGGCAAGGAATCCTTTTTAGATTTGGAAATTTTAAGGATTTGAGATCTAAATCAGTAGATCATTTTTCGGGATTTCAAGGAACCTATTAAGCAAATCAGGTGTGTACTCACACTAACTTTCAATATGTTATGGCAATAATTATGTTTTAATATGTGAATGTGCATAAGAATGAGAATGTGGCTATGTACCACAAATGTGGCAAAAGTACCCAGGTACGTTTCCTACTTTTGATAGGATTGTGAATGTGTTATATTCTGAAAAGTGACATGAATGTGAATTTAAGTATGATATGAATGATATGAAATAATTGGGGCATTTGGGATATATGTGAAGGGAGAAAGTGAAGGTGATGACTACGGTCTCACCAACGAAGGTGCTGACTTCGGTCTCACCAACGAAATATGGTGGCTACGGTCCCATTAATTGAATATGGTAACCGGTTACATTATTCGAATATAGTGTCTAAAGACACAACGTAAGTGGGCGATGAGCACGCCGATCGCAGCGATCGCCTTCGATGGTGTGTAGCGGATGGAGGGTCGACTTAGTAGTCCCCACGGTGCATGCGGTGTTGGTACGGGTGGTGTGTAGCGGATGGACAAATAGGCTTGGGTTTGGGTTGCACCATCCTTTATTTTGTATGATCATGAAATTGATATGACTTGTATGCTCGATTTGTTGAAAATTAGTATCATGTACACATTGAGTCTCAGGACTCACCCCGTTGGGGAATTATTTTTCGTGTGATGAGCGGTAATGGACCGGGTCGGCGGAGCTAAAGGTGGCCATGCATCACATGAAGGATTTAATTAGAAAGTGGACTTTATTAAATTTTAGTACTTTAAATTTTATTTTGGGTTTGAATGATGTAATAAGGCCATAAGGCCCAGTTGGATTTTCTTTATTTACATTTATTTTTATTTGATTATGATACAATTTATTTTTGATTAAAGATAAGTAAATTTATTTCTTTCAAAATAATAAACCCTAAAATTATTTTGTCACCTTATTTAAGTTGGGTTTTCAAAATTTTATTAAATGGGTTCCAATTTAAGCCCAACCCAAAACAATGTTTTCTAAAATTTACAATTTTTCTCTAAGTAACCAAGAATTTGAAAACCGGTTTACTTAAGGAACATACCAGATCCGGTTCAGGCTCGTGGGCCGGGTGTGGGGTGTTTCAGGTAATCGGGTCAGAGGGGCAAAACGACGCCGTTTTGGGGTTTAAGGACACAAGCCAAAACGATGTCGTTTTAGCCCTCTATTTAAGCAAATTTTCCAACAAATAAAATTCATTTTAGCACCCTTTTTTTTTAAAAAAAACTTTCAAAAAATTCTCAAAACACTCTCCTCTTTTCAGAATTTGATGGGGATTCTGGTCGCCAGACTGCTGCCATCCACCGTCGTCGACTACCGTGCACGACGGTCTGAGCTCAAAAGATCACTGTTTTTCGGTGATTTGAACGAAAGGTAATGACTTCCCCTCCCTTATATGTGTTTTTGATATATACGTATAGGTTTAAAATAGATTCGAAAAGAAAAAAAAGAAATATAAAGTAACCTTAGCGCTTTGAACTTCCACTGGTGGTTTTTTTTTTATCACTGATAGTATTTTAATTCTTCTCTCTCATTTTTTGTTTAAATCTCTGCCTTTTTTTTATGTTTGAATCTCGTTTGTATTCAATGAAATCTCCAAAAAAAAATACTTTGAATTTTAATAGCTTTTATAGCCATTTACAAGTTGCTGCTTACTTATTATTCTGCCTTCTTGTTGCATGTAAATGGGCAGTGGAGAGCATTGGCGGTGAACAAGATAGGCGGTCAGAGGGTAGAGGTGGCAGCAGCTATGGTTAGGGGGAAAATTAAGGTTTTTCTAATAATTTTTTAGGGTATTGGGCTAGGTTGGTTGGGCTTAGGTTTGGGTTTAGGGTTTTGGGTCTGATTAGTTTAGTTTTTTTTTGGGGTTTGATTTGGTTTTGGGTTTGGAGTTTAATAGGCCCCAAGCAGAATTGGTCTTGTACACCTGCCCCTCTTTCCTCATTGTCGTGTAACGGGAATGGAGCAAAGACTTCCAAGAAAGACCAATTTTGCCCGGTTTCGCCGAGTCTCAATTTATCTGGTGTTCCTCTTTTCCTGGTAGCTTCATTTGAGTCTGCTGCATCTTGCCGCTTTGATCCACTCCACCGCCACTTCAGAGAGATGAGGGTTGTGACTTCACTCTACTCCATTGCAACTTCCGGGAGGTGAGATTTGTGGTTTTGACTTGCTCTACTGTAACTTTAGAGAGATAAGATCCGTAACTTGTAGCTTCAATCTGCTCCACTACAACTTCAGGGAAAATAAGATTTGTTGTATTCAGTCTGCTTCTACTGCAACTTCAGGGAGATAAGGCTGGTGGCTTCAATCTACTCCACTGCAACTTCAGGAAGATAAGATCTTCCATAATTTGTAACTTTAATCTGTTCCACTACAACAGCAGGGAAATAAGATTCGCTGTCTTTAGTCTGCTCTACTGCAACTTCAGGGAGATAAGGCTGGTGGCTTCAATCTGCTCCACTGCAACTTCAGGAAGATAAGATCCACCATAATTTGTAGCTTTAATCTGTTCCACTGCAACGCCAGGGAAATAAGATTCGTTGTCTTTAGTCTGCTCCACTGCAACGTCAAGGAGATAAGGCTGGTGGCTTCAATCTGCTCCACTGCAACTTCAGGAAGATAAGATTCGCCATCTTCGATCTACTCCACTGCAACTTCAAGGAGATAAGATCTACAACTTCCATCTGTTCCACTGCTACTTCAAGGAGATGATATTTGTGGATTCACCGATCTTGCTACACCGTCCTCTAGGGACATGACGTGTAGAATTGTTTTCATGGGCCTATGCTTATGCCAAATGATTAGGATGTCATGATTAAAATGAATCAAATGCTCCTAACTAGATGTGTATGAATGATGAGTGCATGAGAATGATCCCTTTTTAATGTTTGGGTTGTCATTGCTCATTGTTCATCAAGATTGTATCACTGAGGTGTTATCATGCCCTTTTTTCTCAGCTGGTGTCTTTGACAAAAAATCCAAAGAAGTAGTCACAATTTAGACTCTTCTTTCTCAAATATTTCTAACCCTTAGGTTGGTGAGTTCTAAACAGTAGTCCTACTTCAGGTTCCTGTACTATTTAGAAACTTCTAGAGTAATATACAGAACTCTTTTTATGAAAGTATTATTAGTCCAATAATTGTTATTTTAATGTAAAATGCCTGAAAAAGATCATAATGCTAGACAAAAATGAATTCTATCAGGAACAAAATTTGAAAAGAATAGATTAATCAAATAAAGCAAATATTGCTGAAATACAAAATGAGTAAAAGGAAAATAGGTGGCCCAAATATCGCAGCATGAGCTTCTCTGCACAATCTTCTTGAGGACTCTTTTTGAGCTCAATATGTGTTTAGGGGATCTAGAGTACTCTGTTGATGCCCCAAGACGTAACATCTCTCCTTCTTGTTAATTCAGAGAAAGCGAGACTATCGCATGCCCTATTTTTTATCAAAATTTGAATTGCCCTTTACGGATTTTCAATTTAAAACCCCTTAGGTCTCAAGGTGCCCTTTGTGGGTTTTCGCGTTGGCCTCTCTTTTCTCTCTTATTTTTTTTTCTTTTTCTTTCTTTCTTTTAAGTGAAATACTTCTTGACTGAATCTGAATTCATAGGATTAGGCAGGATCTTGCCATCCATTTTAGTTAATATCAACGCTCCTCCAAAAATGTCTTCTTTACCACATAATGTCCTTCCTAGTTTGGCATCCACTTTCCTCTGAAGTCCTTTTGTATAGGAAGGATCTTCTTCAACACTAGGTTCCTCTTGTGGAATTCTCTGGACGAACCTTTTTGTTGTAAGCTCGCATCATTCGCTTTTGGTACATTTGACCATGACAAATAGCTTTTAACCTTTTCTCTTCGATCAAATTTAGCTGATCATATCGGGATTGGATCCATCCTGCTTCATCCAACTTCAGCTCTAACCAGACTCGAAGGGAAAGGAATCTCGACTTCGATGGGTAACTCTACCTCCATTCCATAGACCAATGACAAAGGAGCTACTCCGGTGGAGGTCCTGCCTGACGTTCGATAAGCATAAAGAGCAAATGGTAAATTCTCATGCCAATCTTTAGAAGTCTCAATCATCTTTCCCACAATATTCTTGATATTCTTATTAGTCGCCTCAACTGCACCATTCATTTTTGGGCAATATGGTGACGAGTTGTGGTGTTTAATTTTGGACTGATTGCAGATCTTGGCTATCGTGCTGTTGTTCAAGTTCAATGCATTATCCGATATGATCATTTCTGGCATTCCATACCAGCATATGATCTCCTTTTTTAAGAACTTGCTGACTGCCGACTTGGTGACATTGGCACATGAAATAGCCTCTAGCCACTTGGTGAGGTAATCGATGACCACAAAGATGAATCGATGCCCGTTAGAGGCTTTTGGCAAGATTGGCCCAATGATATCCATGCCCTACATAGAGAAAGGCCATGGGGAAGTCATGAAGAGGTGAAGGAGATACATGAATTTTGTCTCCCTAAATTTGGCACTTATGGCATTTCTTGGCATAACTGATATAATCCCCTTCCATGGTGGACCAATAATACCCGTGTAACAACCCGATTTTGGGGCTAGTCAGAACAGTGGTTTCGAGACCACTAATCTGAGGTTGAAGAAAATTATTTTAATATTATTTTATGAGTTATAGCAATATTATTAGGATGCATGAAAATTTTGGTGCCTTAATTTTTACGATTGTGTGCTTAATTGAGAAAAAGGACTAAATCGCATAAAGTGCGAAAGTTTCATTTTATAAGCTAGAGGTGTCTAATAGCTATGGAATATCAAATTGGAGGTCCTTAATGTGCAATTAGGCCAATATTAGGGTGTTGGCCGGCCATAGGGACAAGGGAGACAAGAGCATTAATTTTTGGTCAAAAATTTGGTGAAATTAGGTGACAAAAAAATGAATAAAATAAGATAAATGAAAGAGATATCATCTTTCACTATTCACCTTCCTTCTTCCACTGAAAATTTGAAGGGAAAATAGAGTTTTTGGAGCTCAAACTTCCAGCCAAGCTATTTCCTTACAAGTAAGTGATTTTAGAGGTCTTTCTTGATAATTTTTGTACTTTTGGAACCCCTAAAGCTTAAGCTAGCTAATGTGGGGACTATTTTGCAAAATGGTTGAAAGTTTAGGGACTTTCCATGAGAGTTTTTATGTTGTTTTTTGAGTTTTTATGGAAGATAATGAATGTTAGTGAGCTAAGGAATAACTTTTGTGAAAGGTGTTAACATGAAAACACCTAAATGAGACTTATTTGTGAAAGTTGCAATTGAGTAACAAATGCATGAAATGCTTGGTTTTGTGAATTGTTGTAAGAGAAATAAATGTTTAGCTAGGCTTTTTTAATGATAAAATGTGATGAAAAATGATTTACGAGCATAGGGGCAAAATCATAATTTTGCCAAATTATAGGGCAAAATGGTCATTTTTGCCTAAGTAGAAATTTTTAAGTGTCATGAATTATGTAGTGATTGAATGAGTGAATTTTATTATTATAGATCAAGAAGAGCACGAAAATAACCTTGACCGAGGAAAAGGCAAGGTTACAGATTAAACCGTCAATTAACACATTTTGCACCAAGGTAAGTTTATGTGTAAACAATACATCTTTAGTACATATGTTGTTACCTATTGATGTATTGTATGGATAAAAATACTTATTGGTGAGATTGATTGAAAATGTTAAATAATGAGTAATTCTCATATGAACCTCGAAATAGAAATGTAAGTACGGACAAATATCCGTAATTATCATTTGGTGGGCTGTGTGCGATGCCACCGTAATTATCACTGTTAGTGGGCTATGTGCGATACCAACTTATTATTTATTCATGATGGGCTGTGTGCGATACCATCGTTTATATTATCATTTGGTGGGCTATGTGCGAAACCACCATAATTATTCTTGTTGGTGGGCTGTGCGATACCACCCTATTACTAATTAATAGTGGGCTGTGTGCAAAACCACTGGGTACCTAGTATTATTCCGAATGGTTCATCGAGAAATTTGACTAAGTGAATATTTCATGTGGCTTTGTGCTGATGAGTGCAGGGTATATGTGCAAGTAAATGTGAGCAATATATATGTTATATGGTTGGAATGTGGTAAGAGTTAAGATGAGTAAGTATGTTTATGATAAAGTGAATTGTTCTTACATAGTGTGTAATGTTATTGGTTGATTAGCATATGGTATGATGCTTGTTGTTTTTACATGTAGACTTACTAAGCTTAAATCTTACTCTCTTTCTTTTCCCTTGTTTTTTAGTGTTAAAGAGCCAGCTCAGGATACGAAGATAATTAGAAGATCACCCACGCTAGCAGCACATCTTGGTATATTTAGACATAGTATTTTGAGTATGGCATGTATAGGGGCTAGACTTAGTGTAATGTCTTTTTGTTTTGGCCAAGTCTGTTGGCTCTTTTAAAGATGAACTCTTTTGTATAGGCCATAGTTGATGGCTCAATATTATTAATCTATGAAAATTTGAGGTTATTCATGAATGTGTATGATGCATGATTGGGTTTCTTGGTTAATGGTTGAATGTGATTTATGTTGTATGAGTTAGGGGGATAAAAAGAGCTTGGGAAATAGCCTTGTTCTAGTCCACACGGGTAGGCACACGGGTGTGTGTCTAGGCCATGTGTGACACACGGTCAGTCCCATGGGTGTGTGGTTAGGTCGTGTGTCCCCTACATTTTAGTTTTACAAGTCAGTACGCTTAGTAGTAAACACACGGGTAGAGACACAACCGCGTGTCTCAGTCGTGTGGAAGGTACGGCCACGGACATGGGCATGTGCCCAGGCCGTGTGAAGTCTGCACCTAAATTTTGGAATTTAATTTGCCATACAGTCGAAAGACATGGGCGTGTAACTGGCCTTGTGATGCAAGTCCGTGTCAACCACGAGCCAGACACACGGGCGTGTGACAGGCCGTGTGATGCAAGTCAATGTCGACCACGGGTGTGGAACACGGGTGTGTGGCCCTATTTAGGCAAAAATTTTCTAAGTGCGTAAAAGTCTTCGGTTTAATTCTGAAACCCTCCGTGAGTATGTTTAGGGCTTCGTAGGCCCATAATAAGGATGTTATGAATATGAGTGAGAAGGTTGAAGTTGAAATAAAATTTTATAGCCCGATGTCGTATGTTTAAGTAAGTTAAGTTTAGTAATGCCTCGTACCCTATTCTGGCGTCGAATACGGGTAAGGGGTGTTACGACCCGAATCTCATGATTTGCCTAGCCATTGTAAAACCATTAGCATGTGTTCCACAGACACCATCATGGACTTCTTCCAAAATTTTCTTAGCCTCTACAGCGTCTACACATCTTAGTAGCATGTGATCCTTTCTTCTTTTGTATAGGATTCCCCGTTTAAGACATAGTCACTGGCCAACCTTCTCAATGTTCTTTTGTCATTCTCAGTTGCCTGGACAAGTTATTCACGATTCTTCAGGTATCACAGTATACCATGATACCAGAATCATTTCTTTATTCTTCTTCGTTGATATTGTAGCAATGAGCCGGAGCCTCATAAATACTCATCTGGATAGGTTTTACATCCTCTTATTTATTCATCTTGACCATGGAAGATAGAGTAGTTGGGCGTCAGCCATCTGATTTTCATCTCGCGGAAGGTAACAGAAAGTGATATTATCGAACTCCTCGATCAACTCTAGGACTAGTCTTTTGTAGTCAATCAGCTTGGTATCTCTAGTCTCTCATTCCCCTTTTAGTTGGTAGATCACTAGTGCAGAATCTCCATATACCTCCAACACTTTGATCCTGCGTTCTATGGCTGCCCGGATTCCCATGATATATGCTTCGTATTCTGCCATATTATTTGTGCGATCAAAGTCTAATTTACTAGTGAAAGGATAATGATCTCCATTTGAATATACCAAGACTGCCTCGATTTCATTGCCTACAGTATTTGAAGCTCCACCGAAGTTTAGTTTCCAAACATTGCCTTCTTGAGTGTCTTCTTCAACGGTTACCACATTCATTAGATCTTCATTTGGGAAGTCAAAGTTCAAAGGCTCATAACCTTCTAGAGCTCTACTGGCTAGAAAATCTGCTATTGCACTTCCTTTTACAGCCTTCTGATTCACGTAGACTATGTCAAATTTGGAAAACAGAATTTGCCACCTAGCCATTCTTCCATTCAAGGCAGTAGATTCCATCAAGTACTTTAGAGGGTCCAGTTTAGAGATCAGCCAAGTCGTGTGGTACAACATATATTATCTCAGTCTTCGGGTTGTCCAAACTAAGGCCCAACATAACTTTTCAATTGGCTAGTATCACATTTCACACTTAGTGAGTTTCTTACTGAGGTAGTATACCACCTTTCCTTTCTTTCCTGACTCATCGTGTTGGCCAAGCACACATCCCATAGAATTATCGAATACAATATCAATGGCTTATTCGGACTAGGTGGCGCTAGCACTGGGGCATTGGACAGGTTTTGTTTTACCTTGTCAAAATTTTTATGGCATTCGTCATCCCATACACCTGGATTGTGCTTCTTAAGGAGACGGATTATGGGGTCACATTTTTCAGTTAACTGTGAAATGAACCGGGTAATGTACTTTAGTCTTCCTAGGAACCTCAAACTTCATTTTGAGTGCGCGGTGGAAGCAATTGCTGTATAGCCTTTGCTTTGCCTGGGTCAATCTCAATCCCCTTTTCACTGACTACAAATCCTAGTAGTTTTCCTGATCTAGCCCCAAAGGTGCACTTTGCAGGATTAAGTTTTAGTTGGAATTTTCTCAATCTAAAAAATAACTTCATCAAGACTTGTACATGTTCCTCTTCTGTTTGGGATTTGGCGATCATACCATTGACATAAACTTCAATTTCTTTGTACATCATATCATGGAATAGGGTTAACATGGCTCTCTGATATGTCGCTCCCGCGTTTTTCAGTCCAAATGGCATCACCTTATAGCAAAATGTTCCCCACATGGTTACAGATGTGGTCTTATCCATGTCTTCAGGATGCATCTTTATCTGGTTGTATCCTGAGAAGCCATCCATGAAGGAGAATAATGAGTAGCCTATCATGTTATCTACTAAGGTGTCGATGTGAGGTAATGGGAAATTATCCTTCGGGCTAGCTTTGTTTAGGTCCCTATAATCTACGTACATTAGTACTTTCCCATCTTTTTTAAGGATGGGGACGATATTGGCTACCCATTCTGAGTATTTAACCACTTGTAAGAAACCAGCATCAAATTGCTTCTTAACATCTTCATTTTTTTAGCAAACCATCGGGTCTCATCCTTCGAAGCTTCTGTTGAATTGGCTTGTACTCTTCTTTTATGGGGAGGCGGTGTACCACGATATCAGTGCTTAGCCTGAGCATATCTTGATACGACCATACGAAGACATCTTTGAACTCTTGGAGTAACTCAATGAGGTCTTGCTTTGTCTCTGTGGTAATACAAGCTCTGATCTTCACTTCTTTCTTTTCTTGTTTGTCTCCCAAGTTCATAATTTCCACTAACTCTTTGTGAGGTAGGATCTGTGTCTCTTCTCGTTCTACCATCCTTAACAAATCCGGAGATAAGTTACAGCCTCTGTCATCTTCAAAGTTCTGAGATCCCTCTAGACACATTTCTCGCTCAAAAGGAGATTCTGAGTTAGTAGCAGCGTCACTCATATCATTGTTATTTGGAGACCTGTTGTAGGTACGAAGGAATATTGCCAAGAATTAATAAATCTAAGAATATCTATTTATGTGGAAAGAATATGAATAAAATGAAGGAATAAAAGAATATTTGCTCAGAGTGAAACACAAAAATGCATTTTTCATTGAAATAAAGATTTTGGACATGAGCCTATTTCACAAAAGGATTCTTATTGCTTCTAGGCTTAAAGCAACAAGCGTGTATTACTTTGAATCAGCTCTAAAGACTACAGGAATCTCTTCCGCAGTCCAATTGTTCAGAACACTTCCAAGTTCATACGGGCAAATGCCTCATAAATTTTCTCTTCCAATTCCTTCTTCGGATATGGCATTGATGTTCAAATTTCCTATCCTTCCTATTGGGCTTTTGACATCTTCAATGAATTTCAACTCTTTTAATTAACTAGGGTTTTTTTTCTTTTTTTATTTTATGTGAAATGTAATGCATATGATGCAATGCAATGCAGATGTAATGCAATGCAGATGCAATGTAATGCAGATGCATGAATGCATGAAATGAATGCAACAAAAAGACATTGATTCTGATTCAATTTCATTAGAGTAACTTTTTTAGAAAACAAACTTCTTTACATAAAATGGGTTACATATAAGGCATCGCCCTGATGCTTAAGGCCTTGACTTGCCTAAGAAGCCGAAATAACTCTTAGCCTCGGTCTAACTTTGACTCATATTTCAAACTCAGTACATAAGCTTGGACTGCTAAGGTCTGTAAGTGATCAGCCACTTCTCGTACTTGAACCAAAGCTGCACCCATGACGTAGTCCCTATCCCTGACCTGGTCTTGAGATCGATGAAGCTGCTCTTCCCTCTGCTCATTATTCACCTTAAGGGCTTCAACCTGAAGTTCACAGTTTTCCAGAGCGGGTTCAAGTTCTTCTATCTTCCCCTTTAACTCTTCAATTTTGGTCAGGCTAGCCTTCAACTCGATTATAAAGTTATGACTACGATACAGATGCAGGGATCTTGTAACACCCCAAACCTGGCCCGAACCCCACGACCAGATCTGGTATGCTACGGGTTAAATGTTGAAAACATTGCTTTGCGGGGATTTGAAATCTCGGTTCGTTTATGTAGGTATGCGTTAAATAAGTGTCATTAGGAGCAAACCTTTGTAGTTGTTTTTTTTTTTTAGAACTCGTTTGAAAATCCCATTTTTTTTTCTTCTTATAAATAAGTCTTTAAACATAAATTTATAAAATGTAAACATTAACAAATATAAATTAATAACCTAAGCTATGGAGCCTTATTACAAAAATAGTCCCAAAATTAAAAACTAAGGGAAAACTGTAATTTCATCACATAAGGGTATTTTCGTCATTTCACTACCCAGGGGTATTTCCGTAGTTTTATCCTATAAGGGTATTTTCGTAATTTCCAAGAATAGAGTATCTTGGTGATTTTTCAAAATAGAGATATTTTGGTATACTTTTTTTTTGTAAGGCAGGGGTATTTTGAAAATTTTAATTCTTTTCAAATCGAGGGTATTTTGGTAATTTCACAGATTTCGATAATTTTGTAAATTGGGGACTTTTGTAAATCTAGGGGTTTTCGGGTAAATTTTCAAAACATGGGTATTTTGGTAATTTACAAAACTAAGGGTATTCGGTTCCTTTCGGGTTTTAATTATGGTCTTTGGCCTGTCAACAAGTCCTCGCGGCTAAGGTGAATAGTCACTACACACCAGGTAGGATTCCAACGAAGAGGAGGTGAGCCACTAGGGCCGCTTAAGTACCAAGCTCTCCCTGAATCCAATCATAGACATGCGTATGCCTGTTACCACACCCTAACCCAGCGACTTGTTTACGGACATGTTTAATTAGATTAAGTCTTATGAAATTAAAGAGTTGTTTAAACTAGGCCTAAGGTCCATTAACCCTATCATACTAATCTACGTCTATAAAGCCCATCAAACCCAACATGCATATCATATCAAGAGTTAGAATACTTACCTGCGTGGATCGGGTGCCGGTAGACTCGAAGGCCATATCTCAACCCAAAGCATCAAATTCACATCAATTTTACAACACCCTACTAGACCCATTTCACAGCTCGTGTTTTGCAACTGGGCTCTGATACCAAGATGTAACACCTCAAATCCGGCCCAAACCCCATTACCAGATCTGGTATGCTATGGGTTAAATGTTGAAAACTTTGCTTTGCGGGGATTTGAAATCTCAGTTCGTTTATGTAGGTATGCGTTAAATAAGTGTCATTAGGAGCAACCTTTGTAGTTGTTTTCTTTTTTAGAACTCGTTTGAAAATCCCATTTTTTTCTTCTTATAAATAAGTCATTGAACATAAATTTATAAAATGTAAACATTAACAAATATAAATTGATAACCTAAGCTATGGAGCCTTATTACAAAAATAGTCCCAAAATTAAAACTTAAGGGAAAACCGGAAATAGTTTATGAAAGTAAAAGACTTGATGGCCCCTCGAGTCTGCCTCGGCTCCCATGCCCATGATCTACTGCTCATCTGAAAAATCAGGGAAATTAAAGGGGTGAGTCACCAAGACTCAGTGTACAAATCTCGAAAACACACAAAAGGCTTGAGGCCCACAAACACATTATGGGCCTTGGCCCATAAACAATGGCAACAGAGTATTTACATGCAACATGGCCCAACCCAACCTAAAAGTCCATCCTCTACACACCAGCCAGTACCAGCCATCACACCTCGAGGATTTCTACAATCAACCCACCAACCGCTACACACCATATCGACAGTCTTGCTGTCAGCTATAATGCCGATCACCATGTGACCTTATAATCCACTGTGGCAGAGCCACCGATCACTGTGTGACCTTATAATCAAGTATGGTAGAGCCACTGATCACTAATGTGACCTAAATGTACATATCGTGGTTTTACCACCGATCACTAAGTGACCTTTTAACATGCTCTTCCCCTTCATCATATCAACCCCATCCCATGCATACATCCATGCAGAAGCAAAACAATATACGCCCTAAAAGATCACAGACTATCACATACATCGATACACATAGAGAAGTTTCTATGATTACGTACCTGGCATCCCTTGCCTACCCTTTTCGGGTAATACGACTGTCCATACAGCCTTTTTTCGGCTTTTAGCCCATAACATATATAGTACAGATTAATTAGTGTGATAGAGATCTACACACCTGATTACAGTCAAGATGATATTTTCTCTGTCAACATTATCGATAGCCAATACGATTGCTAACTGCCTTTGGTTTTGTTCTGAAGCCGGTCCACTACCTGGTGGCCAATCCCAAACTGCTGACACCATTTGTTTCTTAAACTTAGAGATTGGGTTTATAGATCCAATCCCCTCATTCGCCTGATCGACATTTGATTCCATCAAAAGACCTTATCAATTGCTACCACCCACATATGGTTGTTAATCCGTAACACAAGGTTAAGACCACAAATACAATAAACGAGCCTAACGAAAATCTAAAGAGAACCCCTTACCTTGAAATCTCGAAAAGAGGTATGGGTCTCAGAGACTAGCGATTTTTGGCTTTTGGGATCTAGATGATTTGATCTACTTCGATTCCCGAAATGTCGCCCCAAGATGAGAACAAAAGAACAGTCAAAACGTTACTCTAGAGTTAATATTATCATATCAATTAGCCTTTCAGCTTTGGCCTCCAAAAAATGAAAGAGAAAGGTAGAACATAAAAGAAATCGGCACTTACCTTAACACCAACAGATTCGGCTACTCCTAACAGGTTTCGGCTTGTACGAAAATCCAAAAGAAATATGGTGCAAAGGAATCTATAGAGGTTCGGCTTAATGAAGAAATCAAAAGAAAAAGATGCAGAGGAAGATTATGAGGTTTTGGTTTGTAGGAGAAAGCAGAGAAAAATAATGGACATTCGGCTTTAGCATAAAAGTGGAGATGAGAGAATTAAATTAGGGGTTTCGACTTTAGCAGATGATGAGAGAAAAGAGTAAGAGAATAAAACCCAAATACTGAAAATAAAGAAGTATTCCCCTCTCCTAAAGAGAATTTCGGCTCTCACCAAACAAATGCCGAAAATGCCTATTTTGCAAACTAAAAACCCATCCTATCCATAGGGAAATTTTGGCACCCACTAGCCATACAAAACCGATTCCCCCTTCCCACCTAGAGTTTGAAAGTCGGCCATCAGTTAGCTTACCAGATAACTCCTAGATTTTCTCCCTTATCTCCATCTGATCACTCATCCTTAAGTGGCATGGATAATGCCACCTCTTTCTTCCTTTATCTATCACATTATCAGCCATATTATCCACATTATCCCACTCATTAAATCTCCCTATTTTTAAGCATTCCAATCGACTCCAACTCCCTCTCTTTTGACGCCAAAACATTTAAAATAAGTGGGTAATGTGACTCGAACCTTGGACCTCCTCAGTTGACGCCACCTTTTAGCTCCCTTATGTAGCGTCACGTTGCTGAGCCTTAAGGGGTGCTTCCTTGCCTCTTTATCACATTACTTCTTGTGTCTTAAAATGCAAACAATATCTTTTAAGCCCTAACCCAGATGGCTCTCCACTAGAGTGCCCAAACAGAAATTTTTTTGACTAAGGCCTTGTCCCAACCCTGAGCCCAATCTAAACCCCTTAAACATTCCAATTAACACCTTAAGCATAACAACACATTAAATGCATAGCCCCACCAATCCAGGATGTTACAGTTCTACCCCCTTAAAGAAATTTTGGCCTCAAAATTACCTGATCAGAATAGATGCGGGTACTGCTGCCGCATTGCTTCCTCTGGTTCCCAAGTAGCCTCCTCAGAACCATGATTCCGCCACAGAACTTTAACCAACGGAACCATCTTCCTTCGCAGTACTTTGACATCACAATCCAGAATTTCCACTAGCTCCTCTACAAAGGATAAATAGGGTCTTACTTCGATTTCTTCCACTGACACCATATGGGATGGATCCAAACGGTAACTCCTTAACATAGAGACGTGGAACACATTGTGAATCTGGCTTAGCTTAGAAGGTAGCTCTAGCTGATAAGCTACCGATCTCACTCGTTTCAACACCTGATAAGGTCTGATAAATCTGGGATTTAATTTACCTTTCCATCCAAACCTCAGTACTTTCTTCCATGGTGACAACACCCTGTCACCTACTGCAAATTCTATGTCCTTACGCTTGGATCGGCGCCAGGACTTACGTCCGGTCGATGCTTCCTTTAATCGAGCCCGAATTAACTCAACCTTCTTCTCTGTTTTAGTAACCAATTCCAGACCCAAAATCTGACGTTCTCCTAACTCCATCCAACAAGTAGGTGTACGACACCTCCTCCCGTACAATGCTTCATAGGGCGCTATCTGAATACTAGACTGGTAGCTGTTGTTGTACGTAAACTCCACCAACGATAAGAACTCTTCCTAATTACCCCTGAAATCAATGACACAACCCCTTGACATGTCCTCTAAGATCTGAATTACCCGCTCAGACTTCGATCTGAGGATGAAACGCTGTACTGAAATCCAACTTCGTACCCAACGCTTGATGCAACGCCTTCCAAAATCGTGAGGTGAACCTAGGGTCCCTGTCCGATATGATTGATACTGGTACTCCATGCAACCTTACTACCTCCGTTATGTATAGCTTAGCCAATTTTTGTAGAGAGTAATCGACTCGTACTGGTATGAAATGAGTAGACTTCGTCAAGTGATCAACAATCACCCAGACCGAATCTTTCTTAGTAGGCGTGAGAGGTAGCCCACTAACAAAGTCCATTGTGATCCTTTCCCACTTCCATTGTGGGATCTTCACTGGCTGTAGCAACCTGATGGTAACTGATGTTCCGCCTTTACCTGCTGACAGGTCAAGCACTTACTTACAAGTTCGGTCACCTCTCGCTTCAGACCCGGCCACCAGAACTATTCTTGCAAATCCCGATACATTTTACTCCCTCTAGGGTGCATAGCACATGGACTACTATGCGCTTCTAGCAAAATCGTACGCCTCAACTCAGGATCTTTCGGCATGCACACTTTTCCTTGAAAACATAATAGCCTTTCATCATTCACACTAAATTCCGTTGATCCATCACTTGATCCTACCTGAAACTTCCCCTTTAGCAACTCATCGGTCTGCTGCTTCTCCTTAACCTATCTGACCCAAGAGGGTTTCACTTGAAGTTCGGCTAATAAACTCTCATAATCATATAAACTGAAGTGAGCAAACATTGCTCTCAAATCAGAGATTACTTTACGACTCAGAGCATCCGCCACCATGTTGGCTTTACCTGGATGGTACTCGATCGAGCAGTCATAATCCTTTAACAACTCTATCCACCTCCTTTGCCTCAGATTCAACTCCTTCTGGGTCAAAAGGTATTTTAAGCTCTTATGATCGGTATAAATGAAGGATTTCTCCCTGTACAGATAATGCCTCCAGATTTTCAAGGCAAAAACTACTGCTGCCAATTCCAAATCATGCGTGGGATAATTTGATTCATGCGGTCTTAACTGCCGAGATGCGTATGCAACAACCTTCCCATCTTGCATCAACAAGCACCCTAGTCCGTGTGTGAAGCATCGTAGTAAATCACAAACTCCTTTCTAGCCTCCGGCTGAATCAACACGGGAGCCTCTATCAAGATCCTCTTTAACCTCTCGAAACTCTCTTGTTCCTTATCAGACCAAACAAAGGGAACCCCTTTCCGTAACAACTTAGTCAATGGTGCCGCAATTAAAGAAAATCCTTCAACAAACCTTCGGTAGTACCCATCCAGACCAAGAAAACTCCAAATTTCTGCCACAGACCTAGACAGCTTCCAATCCAACACCGCTTCAATTTTTCGAGGGTCAACCCTAATCCCCTCTACTGACACAACGTGGCCTAGAAAAGTAACTTCATTTAGCCAAAATTCGCACTTACTGAATTTGGCATACAACCGCTTCTCCCTCAGAATTTGCAGAACCACCCGAAGATGTGAGTCATGCTTCTTATCTGATCTTGAATAAACCAGGATATCATCTATAAATACCACGACAAACCGATCCAAGTAGGGTTGGAACACTCGGTTCATCATGTCCATAAACGCCGCTGGCGCATTGGTCAATCCAAACGGCATCACCATGGATTCATAGTGACCATAGCGAGTCCTAAAAGTCGTCTTATGAATATCCGCCTCCTTGACCTTAAGCTGATGGTATCCTGACCTCAGATCTATCTTTGAAAAGACTGAAGCCCCCTTCAACTGATCGAACAAGTCATCGATCCTTGGCAACGGGTATTTATTCTTGATGGTCAACTTATTCAGCTGGCGATAGTCAATGCACATACGCATTGATCCATCCTTCTTCTTAACGAATAAAACCGGTGCTCCCCAAGGCGACACACTTGGTCGAATAAACCCTTTATCCATCAACTCTTGGATCTGTGCCTTTAACCCCACCAACTCTTTCGGCGCCATTCTGTATGGAGCGATAGATACCGGCGCTGCTCCCGAAAGAAGATCAATACCAAACTCCACTTCACGATCCGGGGGTAATCCTGGAAGCTCTTCTGGGAAAACATCAAGAAATTCCTTCGCCGTCCTAATGACCCCAACAGTTAGTTCCTTGGCTTCCAGAGCCCGAAAAAACATTAAAATTGCCTTGCATCCTTTTCTCACCATCCTTTCTGCTCTTAAGGCAGACACCACATTTGACAAACAGTTCCCCTCTTCACCTATCACCAACACTTCACCACCGTCGGGAGTTTTTAACACCATACGCTTGGCTGCACAATCCAAATTTGCTTGATACTTCACTAACTAATCCATTTCTAAGATCAAATCGAACTCCCTAAACGACAGTTCCATCAGATTAGCCCAAAAAGTTACCCCTTGAACTTCCAGGGTACATCCTTATATAGTTTGTTCACCACTACAGTTTGTCCTAAAGGGCTCACTACAGTCCTCTCCCTAGAAGAAGTCTCATAATCTAAGTTCAAAGTTCTCGCTATAGTACTAGCAACATAGGAGTGTGTCGAGCCAATATCAACCAATGCAGTGTAAGGCAAACCAAAAATTAAAAACGTACCGGTTATGACATCCGATGCGTCAGCCTCCTCTCGACGTCTGACAGCATAGACTAACCTCGGCTGTCTCGCCTCAGTGTTTCCTGCCCCTTGGCCTGGTGCTCCACGACCCCGACCGAAACCATTACCACTTCTGACTAGACCACGACCTCTCTGTGGTTGCTGACCACCTCTTTCCGGCTGTGCATTCCCTTGACCCGTGGGCCCTTCACTGCCCCGTTGCTGCGGATAGTTTCTAACTTGGTGGTCCGTAGACCCACACCTAAAGCACTTCCCACTGCCCGCCCAACACTCACCTACGTGGAATTTACCACATCGAGCACACTTCTCTGTCTGACTAGTAGCAGCAGGTCTCTCATCCCGTCTCGGCCCGTCTGACATAGGTCTTTTCTGAATATGCCCAGCTGTCCCTGATGATCTAAATTTCTCTTACTTCCACTCCTATCTTTATCCTGATTCAATTTTTCTGTCCGCTTAACCTCCTCAGCTATCTTAGCTTTTTCCACAAGCACAGCAAATTCCCTTTCCCGCTGTGGTGCTATAAATACTCGCAGATCATCCCTCAGACCATCTTCAAATCGAACACAACGTTCATGGTCTGTGGCCACCATCCCTCGAGCATAACGGCTAAGGTATAAGAATTTTGCTTCATACGCAGCCACCGACCTACTTCCCTGAACCAGATTCAGAAACGCTCTACGCTGCGCATCCACATCACTCATCCCAATGTATTTACTCTAAAACACCATTTTGAAGAGATCCCAGGTGACACGGTCAGCCACCGTACCATCCTTAACTGTAAGCCACCATTGATAAGCTTCGTCCTGCAGGAGAGATACAACCCCTTTCATGTTTTCCTCTTCCGTGAAATCCAGATCATCCATTATACGCTCATCTGCCTCTAACCAATACTCAGCTGTACTTGGGGCTATATCGAAAATTCCCCTAAATATCTCTGCCCCATTGGCTCTAAGTCGCTCTGACACAGATTTCCGGGCTCCCGTGCCTATACTTGCCCCAGCAACCCTCTCTAAAACCCTTAACATCGCCTGAGATACCACACCATCTCCGGTAGTCTGGTTCTGAAATTCCACCTCCGTAGCTGATGGAACTGGCATCTCGTTTCTAGACTCATGGCCAGATCCTACTGGTTCTGACACAGCCATCCTACCCCTACTACGGCTACGCGCAGGACGTCCATGACCCCTCGTACTCATTCTACCGATTCACGTTTATCTGATTAGAAATTTTATGAATTATTAATTTCTTTCACTGATTAACCATGAACAATCTTATGGACAGTAGTTTCAAGAGTAGTTCTTTTGAATTCGAAATTATATCCACGAGTTTTAGTCTCAAGTCTGTATCTCCTAGTTCTAGGAACCACATACATTCAACCATCATACATCAACATACAAGTAGCATCCATGAACTCACATTCATCACATAAGGGTATTTTCGTCATTTCACTACCCAAGGGTATTTTCGTAATTTTATCCTATAGGGGTATTTTCGTAATTTCCCAGAATAGAGTATCTTGGTGATTTTTCAAAATAGAGATATTTTGGTATACTTTTTTTTTGTAAGGCAGGGGTATTTTGAAAATTTTAATTCTTTTCAAATCGAGGGTATTTTGGTAATTTCACAGATTCCAATAATTTTGTAAATCGGGTACTTTTGTAAATCTAGGGGTTTTCGGGTAAATTTTCAAAACATAAGTATTTTGGTAATTTACAAAACTAAGGGTATTCGGTCATTTTTGGGTTTTAACTATGGTCTTTGGCCCGTCAACAAGTCTTCGCGGCTAAGGTGAATAGTCACTACGCACCAAGTAGGATTCCAGCGAAGAGGAGGTGAGCCACTAGGGCCGCTTAAGTACCAAGCTCTCCTTGAATCCAATCCTAGACATGCGTATGCCTGTTACCACACCCTAACCCAACGACTTGTTTACGGACATGTTTAATTAGATTAAGTCTTATGAAATTGAAGAGTTGTTTAAACTAGGCCTAAGGTCTATTAACCCTATCATACTAATCTACATCCATAAAGCCCATCAAACCCAACATGCATATCACATCAAGAGTATTTACATGCAACATGGCCCAACCCAACCTAAAAGTCCATCCTCTACACACCAGCCCGTACCAGCCATCACACCTCGGGGATTTCTACAATCAACCCACCAATCGCTACACACCATATCGACAGTTATGCTGTCAGTTATAATGCCGATTACCATGTGACCTTATAATCCACTGTGGCAGAGCCACCGATCACTGTGTGACCTTATAATCAAGTGTGGCAGAGCCACCGATCACTAATGTGACCTAAATGTACATATCGTGGTTTTACCACCGATCACTAAGTGACTTTTTAACATGCTCTTCCTCTTCATCATATCAACCCCATCCCATGCATACAACCATGGAGAAGCAAAACAATATACGACCTAAAAGATCACAGATTATCACATACATCGATACACATAGAGAAGTTTCTATGATTACGTACCTGGCATCCCTTGCCTACCCTTTTCAGGTAATACGACTGTCCATACAGCCTTTTTTCGGCTTTTAGCCCATAACATATATAGTATAGATTAATTAGTGTGATAGAGATCTACACACCTGATTACAGTCAAGATGATACTTTCTATGTCAACACTATCGATAGCCGATACTACTGATAACTGCCTTTGGTTTTGTTCTGAAGCCGGTCCATAACCCGGTGGCCAATCTCGAACTGCTAATACCGTTCGTTTCTTAACCTTAGGGTTGGGTTTACAGATCTAATCCCCTCCTTCACCTGATCGACATTTAATTCCATCAAAAGACCTTATCAATTGCTACCACCTACATATGGTTGTTAATCCGTAACACAAGGTTAAGACCACAAATACAATAAACGAGCCTAACAAAAATCTAAAGAGAACCCCTTACCTTGAAATCCCGAAAAGAGGTATGGGTCTTAGAGACTAGCGATTTCTGGCTTTTGGGATCTAGATGATTTGATCTACTTCGATTCCCAAAATGTCGCCCCAAGATGAGAACATAAGAACAGTCAAAACGTTACTCCAGAGTTAATCTTATCATATTAATTAGCCTTTCAGCTTTGGCCTCTAAAAACCGAAAGGTGGAACATAAAGGAAATCGGCACTTACCTTAACACCAACAGATTCGGCTACTCCTAACAGGTTTCGGCTTCTGCGAAAATCCAAAAGAAAGATGGTGCAAAGGAATCTATAGAGGTTCGGCTAAATGAAGAAATCAAAAGAAAAAGATGCAGAGGAAGATTATGAGGTTTCGATTTGTAGGAGAAAGCAGAGAAAAATAATGGACATTCGGCTTTAGCATAAAAGCGGAGATGAGAGAATGGAATTAGGGGTTTCAACTTTAGCAGATAATGAGAGAAAAGAGTAAGAGAATAAAACCCAAATACCAAAAATAAAGAAGTATTCCCTTCTCCTAAAGAGAATTTCGGCTCTCACCAAACAAATGCCGAAAATGCCTATTTTGCAAACTAAAAACCCATCCTATCCATAGGGAAATTTCGGCACCCACTAGCCATACAAAACTGATTCCCCCTTCCCACCTAGAGTTTGAAAATCGGCCACCACTCAGCTTACCGGATAACTCCTAGATTTTCTCCCTTATCTCCATCTGATCACTGATCCTCAAGTGGCATGGATAACGCCACCTCTTCCTTCCTTTATCTACCATATTATCAGCCATATTATCCATATTATCCCACTCATTAAATCTCCCTATTTTTAAGCATTCGAACCGACTCCAACTCCCTCTTTTTTGACGCCAAAACATTTAAAATAAGTGGGTAATGCGACTTGAACCTTGGACCTCTTCAGTTGACGCCACCTTTTAGCTCCCTTATGTAGCGTCACCTTACTGAGCCCTAAGAGGCACCTCCTTGCCTCTTTATCACATTACTTCTTGTGTCTTAAAACACAAACAATATATTTTAAGCCCTAACCCAGATGGCTCTCCACTAGAGTGGCCAAACAGAAAATTTTTTTAACTAAGGCCTTGGCCCAACCCTGAGCCCAATCTGAACCCCTTAAACATTCCAATTAACACATTAAGCATAACAACACATTAAATGCATAGCCCCACCAATCCGGGATGTTACAGATCTTTTTAACTCTGACACCCGAGTCTTTAACCCCACCTTCTCATTCTGACTTTCTACCAAACTCTTTTTTAGAGTATCCTCTCGAGCTTGCGTATCTCAGAATTTCCTTTCCCATTGGCTGGCTTTATTTTTTCCTCTTTAATTTCTTGCATCCATTGTTCTGATGTTTTTCTCTAACCAGCTACTCTTATTGACAAACGCAGCTTCTTATAGTCCATTTTCAAACTGCCCAAGTCCTCTTCAGCCTTATTCTTTCCCTTTCTCAGCTTCTAGTTTCTAGACATCGACATCTAGCCAAAGCTGCATTCTCTCCTCCTCCAATTGCTCGATCTTTTTTTCCAATTCAAAACTCTTCCTCTCAAAATCCTATTTGATGATCTCTAGCTCAGACGGGATCACCTGCAAGTGTTCTTCTATCGAATGAGTGTTTTCTTAGTTTAACGTAGGGATGTTGTCATTGATTCTCTGACCCCACCACCGGTCATACTCAGGGGTAGTCATCGGGTTGGCAACAAACCTTTTCATTCTACAAGTTTGGTTCCAGGCGTTCGATATTTCATGAACTTTCTTTTTGTAATTACCTTCCTTGTACACAAACTCGCACTGGGCTAACCCTTGAGTTACCAGTGTAAACTGTCTTGATCTGTATTGTCTTAACATGAGTAGAGGAGTGTACCCGATAGCTTCCCATATTCCAGGTAGGGGAACCCAATCAAAATCTCCACACCGATATAAGATCTCGTCAGGAACAATCCAAGGGGCTCTCCATTCGATGTCTTCTTCTTGCAGATTTTAGAGAATCATCATCCAATATTCCTCCGTAATATCATCCCGTCTTGGCGTAACCACTATCTCTTTTAGGGGAGAATAACTTTCAGAGAAGATTCGATATGAGACCTTTTCCACTTTCTAAAAATGGCTGTGGAACCACGCCAACAAAAGTTGTACACACCCTATAAATCTGCCCTTGCCCGCTCTACTGCATGCGTTCAAAGATCTGAAAGTTTCGGTCAATATCGCAGAAATCGGTGTGACCCTTTTGTCAAGTCGATCAAAGAGATCTAAGACTGCCTCATCTACATGCCCTAAGGCCTTGGGAAAGATCACCAATCCATAAATGCTTAACGTGAAGACATCAACTCTTTTCCTCACATCGGGATGTGCTAGGATCAAATCTCTCAAATTTCTCTAAGGGGTGCACTTGCTATTACCTTTTTGCTTGATTCGGGCTGTAACCCACTGGTCGCTCATTCCCGTGATGTTCATCACCTTTTTTAAGAATGTTGGGATGTTGGCAGCTCTGGAGTAAGCCTTGTCAATTTGAATCTTCGGGCAATGGAGCAAGGATGTGTACTCTTCTACAGTAGGTACCAAATCCACCTTTCCAAAAGTAAAACAACTATAGGCAGGGTTCCAAAACTGGGCAAGAGCTTGAAATAAGTGCTTGTCTACCTTGATATCGAGTAGATAGGGCAAGTCACCATAATTATAGTAGAATAGTTGCTTGATCTCATCACCCCACCGATCCCATATTTTTTTCATCTCTTGAAGATTATTCTGAGTTACGCTGATATGAGTAAAATCCCATAACTCTGACACATATCACTCTGTAAGACTATCACCTTTCTCTTACTGCGTTGGCTCGGGCCCATATCCTGACGACCGCATTATCCTCCACTTTATCAAGAAACCCCTTTTCCATGACAAGTTATCTATCTAGCAACCGGATGTGAATCAACACCTTTTCTGTGATGAAAATGTCATGTAATTACAATCAAAGTAAAAACAACACAAGTCAGTACTTCATACACAGTTTAACGTAAGCAAGGGATAATAAAGTACCTACTCGAGTAACCACTAGGGTTTGGCGCGGCTCTACCTAAGGTGGGCTCTTAAGGCTCGCTATATGGGGTTTGGTTCTAGAGTAAAGGTACCTGAACCGACAGATTCCTTGATCCTCACCCATTATATGCTCATATGGACCGAGTTTAGTTTAGGTGAATACATTTCCCTATGGCTATACAGAGATGAAAATCTCAAAAGACATAACAACGGATGTATCCCAAAAGCGATCCACTATCCTATACGAAGGTGAAAACCTCACGAAGGAATAGTTTCTCACTACCATTTACAAGGGTAAAATTGACCGATACTACAATGCAATGTGCAAAACGATACCGAAAACTCAAACCAGTAGAGCAGTTATAAATCAAAATTATGAAGATCGTAATAAAACAGATGACATGCAACGAAAGGATTGTAAATTTAAACCAAATTTTCAATTTTCGACAAAAAGGAAAAGTAATCAACTCGTGGTTTGACTCTCTTATTTTGCGTCCCCAGCGTAGTCGCCAAGCTGTTGAAACCATTTTTTGAATAAACGGGGTCGACTTTGATTTGGAAAATGAAAATGAAAAATGGGAGTCACCACCAATCCTTTTTGATGAGGTGTGATCGGGTCACCTCGTAATTCAATCATTTTAATAAAAATTTAAATTTACTAAAACAATGATTTTTTGTCTACGAAATCCAAAAAAATGGGTTCGGGAGTCGATTACGCACGAGGAAGGGTTAACACCCTCGATATGCCCAAAATTGGTATCTAGTTGACTAATTGATGCCTTTAGTGTCGAAAATTAAAAATTCG
Organism: Gossypium bickii; assembly: GCA_025503065.1. NCBI lineage: Eukaryota > Viridiplantae > Streptophyta > Magnoliopsida > Malvales > Malvaceae > Gossypium > Gossypium bickii. The sequence continues at coordinate 22,161,599 of CP106714.1, read as the reverse complement.
AAGAAATTTTAAAATACGATCCTTTGTTATAAAATTGAAAATTTTTCGAGAACATGGCATATTTCACATTAATCGGGAAAAAGAATTACGTCCCGTAAGTTAGGACACAATGTCTTAAATTCCCGATATGAGAACAAACACCGAAAAATTTATTTTGGGAGATGTTTGATTATCTCGGTTTTAGAAAGAAATCATATTCCGTAAGTTAGAAGACGATCTTTTCGTAATTCCCGAGATTATTTTAAAAAATTTTAAAACATTCGTTTGTTCAGATTTATCGAGAAATTCGAACCCCGTAAGTTAGGGAACGACTTTTTGAATATCAAAATACGATATATTGATTGCTTTAAAAATTTGATGCATCGGGTAAAGACTAAAGTAACGTAAATTGGTAGTGAGATGTAAAAAAAAATGATGGTACAAATATGCATAATGAAAGAATAATAATTGCGTTAGTGTGAATAACAATAATAAGGACGAAATTAAAATAAAATAAACAAGTCAAAATAAAAAGAAAATTAATAAGTAAATAGAAACACAGAGAAAATATAATTATAATAGTAATAATAATAAAAATAATAGCAATAATAATAGTAATAAAATAATAATAATAATAGTAATAACGATAATGATAATGATGATAATAATAATAATAATAATAATAATATAATAATGATAATAATAAACGAATAATAATATAAATAAATAAATAAATAAATAATATTAATAATAATAGTAATTAATAATAACAATAATGATGATGATGATGATGATGATGATGATGATGATGATGATGATGATGATGTTAATAATAATAAAATTGCAAAAATAACTAAAAAAGGCTAAATTGAACTTAAAACCGAAGTTCGGGGCAAATTCGAAATAAATAGAATGTAACATCCTGAATTTGGGCCTAGAATAAATGGGTTTCGTGTGTCGAGAGAATCGATTTTGTCAATCGAAAAAAATAATGAATTAAGTGTGATTAAAAAAAATTATGATTTGCATGTTTAGTTTAATTTTTAAGTGATTTAGGAAGGGTTGGTAGTGATGGAAAAGTCCTAGGCTCGATCAAGGGATTTAGCGAAAATTTTGTTTTACCCTTAAGAGTGGTTGGTGTTTTAGTTAGAAGGCTTTTAAAATATTTTTGGGTTGAAGATAACCTAATGAAGTAGGTGGTCTGGTGGCTTGGGGCGTTCGCAATAAGCTGGAGGTCAAAGGTTCAAGTCTTGGGTATGGAAAAATTTTTTATAGCGCATATGTTAGTATGAGGGCCAGAGTTTAGGCCTTATAATTAGTTGGAGCTGTTTCATGACATAAAGAAATGCCTGGCCCAGTGGCAAAGGCGTTAGGAGTAGTAGGGGGAGCATGGTTCTAGCCGTGGCGTGCGCTAAATGTTTGTTTTTTTTAAGTAAACCTGGAGCACGGAATAAAGGTTGATAATTAATTGGGGAGGAATTATAACTCAAATGAACGGGTGGCGTAGTGGATAGGGACGTGCCTTATAGTGAAAAGGTCGGAGGTTCGAATGTGGGTGTTGGTTAATATTTTTGGATTTCTTTGGACGATTCGGTCGCTGGAAAGTATACTTTAAAACAAGCTGAGAATGGAATATGTCCCAATAACGGTTGTGGTACAGTGGCAGCGGGCGTGTGGTGGTGCTTGGAGGTCTTGGGTTCAAGTTGCCTTGTGCACATTAATATACTATTTTGCTGCTTGCGTAGGGAAGGTATTTGAATGAAATTCAAATTGAATTTTTGGCTAAATAAAAGGACTTTTTGATGAGGATAAATTTTGGAGATAATAAAGGAATTTAATTAGTGATAAGTTTGAGTTGATTAGGGAGTGTAGGTTTATTCTATTTATTTATTTATTTTAGTATATATGGGTGCCGAATTTTTCCTTTTTATTTGCTTGCTTTTTAGTTATCAGGAAGGGCACTTTCGGCTTTTGATATGTAAGTGCCAAAATTTCTATAAATAGGGGGTGGCTCATCAATTCTAGCATTTAAACCCTACTCTTTTCTTCATTCTTTGTGCCAAAAATTAGTGGTTAAGTTCTTGTCATCTTTTTCTTTCTCTGCCAAAATCACCACTCCATTCTTCCTCTCTATTTTCTTTTCTTTTTCCCATCTAGCCGAAACTCTCTGAAGCTTCATTCATTGCCGAATTCTCTGAGAATTTCTTCCTCTTCCCTTTCAAATACTTTAGCCTAAATCTCTAAATCTCTCATTGCTTTCTTTCTTTCTAAGCCAAAGCCGAAAGCACATCAGTTCATCCTTTCCGAGATTTCCATAAAAGCCGAAATCGCGGGATCTTGCCTCTTGTGATTGCCGAAATCTGAAGGGAATTTTAGGTAAGTATTAATTTGTAGGATCCAAATATTTTCCGGCTTTTCAAAGTCCCTAGTCGAATGGCTATTTAGTGACTAATCTATTGTCTTTCTTTTATTTTTGGCATTCCGAGATCTGAAGCGAGGCCAATCGCATAGATCTCTAAGTTATAGTTCGGTAACACTCGAATCGTGTTGCTTTCGAGATTTCAAGGTAAGAAGATCTATTAGTTTCAACGTGTAAATTCGGGCAATTATTAACCCTTGGCCGAATGTAGGAGAGTCTCTATCTTCACATCTTTTTGGCTTTTTGGGCAAAGTTGTAGATTGATTTAGCAAGGGTATCGACATTAATCAGGTGTGTAACTTCCCACACCATTAGATTGTTTGCTAATATATATATATATTAATGTAATAAATCTGCTATACTCTGTTAAATGCTGAAATGCCGGCATAACGTTTGAAAACCCGAGAAGGGTAAAGGCTAAATATCAGGTTAGTGATTTCTGCCATTCCTCAATGAATGTTTCTATTAAAAACGATATGTTTTATATGTTGATTTTTATATATGCTTGGGGTTGGGTGATTGATGAAAGGGGAAGTGATCTGTTCTGGTGGCTTATGCCATTTCAGCCTGGTGACTCTGCCACAACTCTGTTTCTGGTGGCTTATGCCATTTTAGCCTGGTGACTCTGTCACAACTCTTTTTTTGGTGGCTTTTTCCATTTCAGCCTGGTGACTCTGTCACAACTTTGACAATGAGCAACTAACTGCAGCATGACTGCCATCGATGGTGTGTAGCGGTGAGGGTTGATTGTAGAAATCCCCAAAGGTGTGATTGGCAGGTAAGGGTGGTGTGTAGCAGATGGAAACCTAGGATTGGGTTTGGTTTTATGTATGACATCTACTATGTTATGTTCTATATTCTAATCTGTGGGCTAAGGCCCAATCTGATGGTGCACGAGGGTTGCACACTGAGTCTCGCAACTCACCCTATTATTTAACCAATTCAGGTAGCACCTAGTGCATTGGACCGGGCTGGAGAGGAGCGCAAGGTGGCCATGCGAGAGAGACATTTGGTCCAGTAGAAGAATTCACTTAGAATATTGTTCTTAATATTTTTAATAAATGGGTTTTAAGTTCCATTGTAATAAGGCCATGGGCCATTAGCTTTATTTTATTCCGGTTTTATTTTGGGCTTTTACTATTATTAGACGATTAAATTTTTCCTTTAATTAAGTTGAGGCATGTAACAAACTCAGTTTTATTTACCAAGGCATTTTATAAAATTTACATCTTATATGAATTATTAAATTATTAAGTTTTCTGGTATAAATGATTAAATCTGATAAATTGTTTTCCAAAATACGACATGTTTTATAAAATCTCCTTAGTGACATACCAGATTCGGTTGTAGTGTTTGGGCCGAGTTTGGGGTGTTACATAGAAAAGGAAAAGGACCACATTGAACGCGCGAATAACAAGGAGGGACCAAAAGGGCAATTAATCCCCTCTCTCCAAAACAACATCGTTCGAATATAGACCTAATTGAAAATCGCAATAAATTATGAGGCAAAATTAAAAATATAAAAACCTGATTGCATAACACTTGAAAAGCAGAAGGGCTAAGGTGCAATTAGCCCTTTCATTTAAAAACACGAGATCCTACTTTGGAGTGGGTAGGGTAATCGGGTCGGAGGGGCAAAACGACACCGTTTTGAGGTTTAAGGACCCAATCTATTTAAGAAAATTTTCCAACAAAAAAAAATTCATTGTCGCACCCTTTTTTTTTTTAAAAAAAAACTTTCAAACAAATTCTCAAAACACTCTCTCCTTTTCAGAATCTGGTGGGGATTCTGGTCGCCGGACAGCCGCCGTCCATCGCCGTGCATGGTGGTCTGAGCTCAAAAGATCACCATTGTTCGACGATTTGAACGAAAGGTAATGACTTCCCCTCCCTTAGTTTTTGATATATACGTATAGGTTTAAAATAGATTTGAAAGAAAAAAAGAAAAATAAAGTAACCTTAGAACTTTGAACTTCCACTGGTGGTTTTTTTTGTGTTCACTGTTGGTATGTTAATTCTTCTCTCTCATTTTTTGATATATACGTATAGGTTGCATTCAATGAAATCTCCAAAAAAAATTTACATTAAATTTTGAATGCTTTTATAGCCATTTTACAAGTTGCTGCTTAATTATTATCCTGCCTTCTTTTTGCAGGTAAATGGGCGGTGGAGAGCAGAGGCAGTGGCAGAGGTGGTGGACGTGACAGCAAAATCAGAGGGCGAGCGCGGCGAGCTAGGGTTAGGGGGAAAATTAGGGTTTTTCTAATAATTTTTTAGGGTATTGGGCTAGTTTGGTTGGGCTTAGGTTTGGGTTTAGGGTTTTGGGTCTGATTAGTTTAGTTTTTTTTTTTTTGCGTTTGATTTGGTTTTGGTTTAGGGTTTAATAGGCCCCTGGAAGAATTGGGCTTATACACACGCAATCTATTATCTGAGCAAGAAGTTCATGAAATATGAAGCCAAATATTCCCATCTAGAAAAGATGTGTTGTGCTTTAGCATGGACCACGGTCAACTAAGGCAATACATATTGTATCACACGACCTTCCTCATCGCAAAGTTAGACCCTTTGAAGTACATTTTCGAGAAGCCATCATTGTCAAAGAGAGTTGCTTGTTGCCAAGTGGTATTGTCCGAGTATGGCATCGTCTACGTGTCTCAAAAGGCTATAAAAGAAAGCATAGTTGCAAAATAGAAGTGCAACTTATATAACTAAGGGTTAAGGACTCGTCGGCACACTGCGCGGGAGTAGAATCAGGAACAAATGGGAAAGCATGGTATGTTGATATTAAGTGGTATTTGCAATACCAGCAATACTCGGACTGCGCCTCAGAAAATGATAAATGAATAATTAGGAGGCTGACTATGGGTTTCTTCTTAGACGGTGAGTTTTTGTACAAAAGAGGATGTGTCCAAACCCTGTTGAGATGTGTCAACACAGAAGAGGCAAATAAGATAATGAAGAAAATCCATGATGGAGTATATGGAGCACATAGTAATGGATATATGATGGTAGGCAAATCATTTGGGCTAGATATTTCTTATTGGCATTGGAACAAGACTGTTTAAATTATGCTCAGAAATGTCATAAATGCTAGATTTATGCAGAAATATTAACGCTCCTTCTACCAATCTTCATGTCTTGGCATCCTTGGACGTTCTCAATGTGGGGTATGGGTGTCATTGGCCCCATCACACCAAAAGCATCAAACGAGCATCATTTCATCTTTGTAGTGATTGATTATTTCACCAAGTGGGTCAAAGCTACTTCATATGTTAATGTAACTTGATTAGTGATCTGTAAATTTATGAAAAAAAAGGTCATTTGTCAGTATAGTTTACCAGAAAGAATCATCTTAGAAAATGCCAAGAACTTGAACAATACCTTGATAGAAGAGGTTTGCACACAATTTAAGATCAAGTATCACAATTTTGTGCCATATCGTCCAAAAATGAATGGGGCAGTCGAGGCCCCAAATAAAAATATCAAGAAAATCATTTTCAATACAACATATATGTATAGGGATTGGTATGAGAAACTCCATTTTGCTTTCCATGCATACCATACATCAGTGAAGACGGGAGCTACTCCATTTTCATTAGTGTATGGCATGGAGGCTGTTTTACCTATCGAGGTGCAAATCCCATCTCTACGAGTGTTGAGGGAAGTGCAACTAGAGGAGGTTGAATGGGTACAAGAGAGATATGAGCAGTTGAATTTAATTAAGGAAAAAAGATTAGCAGCTTTATATCATGGCCAGTTGTATCAGCAAAGAGTGATGAAGGCCTATAACAAGAAGGTGCAACCAAGGTAGTTCAAAGAAGGGGATCTAATACTGAAGAAGATTATGCCATATGTTCATAATCATCGGGGAAAATGGATGCCAAAATGGAAGGGACCGTTTGTGGTAAAGAAAGCTTTCTCTGGTGGGGTATTGATTCTAGCTGAAATGGGCGGAGACAAGACGTCGAACCCTGTAAATTCTAATGCAGTGAAAAAAATACTTTTTTTAAAAACTAAGCTTGATTGTTTTTAAAGTGTTATTCACGTTAAGTAATATTGGCTTTTTCTATTTTGCTTTTCTTTGTGCATCACGTTTGAGGTTACGTTTTACCTTGGGATCTTGCATTCTCCTTAAGGTTTATTATTTAATAAGTTGGTCATGTTCAAAGTGACAAATGACATTTTTGAAATATCTTTCACTTGAAGAATATTTCATCCTCTATTAACCACTTTAGCCCATATTGTTTGTTCAAAATTGACCTTTGCTGAAGGATCACCCTCCACTTTGGAGGACAATTTGTGAGGTTTTGGGTATGGATCGATGATTTTACAACATTGCGAGGCAAACATGAGATTATGCGCAATTCAAATTGAAAAGATGGGCGCTTTCCTAAGAATGACCTCTGTGATGAGATTAACCATATTTTGAAATGATAAATGGTATCCTTTTGTTCTTCCTGTCACTTGGAGAAAATTATGTCCCTTTCTACCCCATTTTAAGCCTGATGTATTTTCTTTCTGAACCCTAATTAAAGTCATCCATCGAACATCATGGATTGACAAGAAATATCATGAAGAATGAAAGCAAAATTTTAAATTCTTGATTTTGTTCCAAAAAAAGAACAAAGAATAAATAGGAAAAGCAAATAAGAATCAAAAAAAGAAAGGAAATAGGAAGGAGTAAGAGCAAAGAAAAGTGATTGAGAGATGGAAGGAGCAATAAAAAATTCAAAATAACTCATCATGGTTTTTATACTCTTTCACATAATATATATTTTAGCTTGGAAAACATTTCTCTAATTGACCCTTAACCCTCAAACCAAGTTACAACACTTAAAAGACCATTTTGATCAAATATGTTTTTCCAAATCAAGAAGTTAATCCTTGGGAAATTGACATATTCAAGAGCATAAAAGAGGGAGATGAACTCTAGGGTGAGAACTCAGAAATGAGCAGTCTAGAGAGATTTTAAAAAACAAAAAGAAAAAAAAAGATATGGGATGCCTTAGAGGAAAATGAAAATTTCCAGAAGAAATTGATCTTTTAGTACGAGCCCTAAAGTCATCTATTTTAGCCTATTTTAAACCCTTTCTTTGGCACCCAAACTCGAGCCGACACTATAACCTTGGAATAAGTTCATCTTTGATTGCTCATGTAATATCCCGAAATAGGGGTTGCGAGTTTGGAAAATAACTCAAGTGTTAGTGGGTCTCAAGAGTGGTTTTGATGTGTTTTTGGAGTTCCTAAAGCTCAAGGATAAAAAGGGAGTATTTTGAAAATTTTTGAAAATTTTGGGTTAAAAGAGGAAAGTGTGGAAGGAGGCCTTAAGAATAAATTTTGTAAAGTTGTGGCATATAAAATGCCCTGGTAAAGTGGTTTTCGAGTACCACTTAAGGCTTTGGTTCGGCGCCAAAACAGGTCAAGGGTTCGAGTAGCATGGGGGCGCATAAGCATTTTATTTTGCAAGTTGGCGCTACATTAAGGAAGGCTTTAAAAGAAATCGGGGCAGAATTATGTCACAAAATGGCGCCTGGGCGAGGTGGCAAGGACGCTAGCAGCAGAAGAGCTTCGTGAGGACTCGTGTTCGAGTCCTGATGGCAGTGCGCGAATGTTTTATTTTGGCTCCTGGCGTTAAGGTAAGGGAGCCAGCGAAGCATAGATTAAAAGAAATTTGTGCCGCAATATTGTCATAAAATTCAAAGTGGCCGAGTGGCTAAGGACACTGCTGGAAAGATACGACTTGGAGGACTCGCGTTCGAGTCCAGAAGGCAGCGCTCGATTTCGTTTTATTCTGTTTTTGCATCAAGCAAGGGACGCCTATGAATGAAGGTTTAAAAGAATTTCGCGGCGAGATATAGCATGAAAGTCTCAGTAGCAGAATGGCAGGAAGTTTGGAAGATTCTCTCCAGGTCTCGGGTTCGAGACCTGGGGGCTGCAGCTTGGCCTTGTTTTATTTTGGCCTGCGTGGGAAAGGGTGCATGGCCCATGCACGCATGCAGCATAAGGAGCTGCTGCTTGTGTTATTTTTATTATTTTTTATTATTTTAATTGTTTTGAAGTATGTAGCTTCAATCTTTTATTTATTGTTTTTATTATTTAGCTGCAGGAGCATGGGAATGAACCATTGTTTTTATTATTATTTTTGTTTGCTTAGAATGACGGGATAGTTTATAAATTATTATTATTATTATTTTAATTAAAGGATGGGTAAGGTGATGAAGGAGGGATTAAACAATGGAAATTGATGTAAGAAAATTAGCAAAAAGGGAGAGCATGTGCGGCTTGGAAAGTAGGAAAGCATGGCCAAATTGCATGGTTTTGTCTTGTTTTCCCTCCCACTTGAGCATGGCCGAATGTGGCCTTGCTTGGAGCATTTATTCTCGGTTTTGAATTAGCTAGGAAGGTAGCCTTTGCCTTGTTTTGCTTTTCTTTCTTCATTCTATGTTGGCCGAATGCCTCCTTCTTGTTCTCATTTCTTTGCTTTTTGTGTATGGCCGATTTTGAATAGAGCATGTGGGTGTCGAATTTCTTTGTTGATTTCTCTCTTCTTACCAATTTGATTCTTGACCGAAAAAGAGAGAAAGAAAGGACTGAGCTTCGGGTTTGGAAGGAGCTAGGGAGTTTTCGGCTAGCTAATGTTGCTTGCATGGCTTCCTTACATTGTTGTTAAGCAGAATCCTTTAGTCACTACGCCATGTCAAAGTTTTCCTTCTCTTCCTCTTGTGGTGCTTTGGCCGAATATAGGACTTCCTAGGGTGATATATTTTCGGCTTTGGACCCGAAAGTTGGAGATAGCACTCTATTTCTTGGTTGTGGCCGAACCTAGGAGAGTGATTCATGGAGTGTTCATATGTGCTAAGCAACGTGGGCAATGGTAAGTGTATTCACCCTTTTTGCAATTGATTTGGTCTTTATTCTTTTGGTATGCCGAAATCAAGGGTAGACCTTGATTTCTAAGAAGGGGTGGCCGAATGTGCATAAAACCACATTAATGTGTTTCTTTCGTGCCAACTTTAGAGAGCATTAAAGGAGTCCTTCAAGATTTGCAGAGATTAATATAAGAGATTTCAACAACCCATATTCAAGAGGTGGTTCTCGGTATTTAGTTAATAAGGTAAGGAGGTGTGACTTTTGGCTAAGGGCCTTTGTTCATGTATTAGCCGGTTTTGGCAATATTTTAGTATGACTTTCGGCCATAGGCTATGTTTTGGGTGTTGATAATAACCTAATGTTGACCTTAGTTGTGGCCGAATGTGTATAAGGCTATAATGATGTGCTCTGTTTGTGTGCAGCTAGTGTTAAGGAGCACAAATGACTCTTTCGGGAATTGAAGTGCTCAAGGTAAATGACTCATGGTATTCGGCCTAAGGCCATATTATTGGTATTAAGTGTGACCGATTTTGGTTATGTGTTCTAGGGGCAAAACGATAGAAGTAACAGAAGCTTTCGGGATTTTAGACTTTGTTAGAATCGATAAATCAGAATCTCGCTATAGTCAGGTGCGTAGTATGGATACCAAGGTGAGTGATCGAATAATCAGGTTAGTGGTTATGATATTAACCTTTCAGTGATTTGCGATAATAATTGATTATTGATGAATGTAATAAAAAAAAATGTGATGGCATGTGATGTATATTTGTTTTAAGTAATATGTTACCATGATACATATATTTATGCATGGGACTTGGAGTGTGACTATTGGAGAAAAGGGTGTACATTATGTGAGTGGTCTAATGCTAGCCTCGTGCTACATTCGCGATTGATGATTAGTGAACTGATTGATATGTGGATCACTATGTGGGTTGAGCTTCTTAATTTCATATTTATAAATGTATATTCATAATTGCATATTTATAATCTCATGTTTATATATATGGATTGTGTGGATATGGGATAAGCCCATATGTGAGGACATGTGTATTAACTATGCACTGAGTCTTGGTGACTCACTCAATTTTTCTCAACCCTTTCAGGTGGTGCGTAAAGCTTGGACCGGGTCGGAGAGGATACAAAGGTGGCCATGAGGAAGTGGATTTTTGAAAAAGGACATTTTGTTTGATTTATTAAGTATCTACATTTTCATTATTCCGATTAAGTGTTTGATGTAAAAAGGCCCACTAAAGCATCATTATTATTATGCCCTATTATGGAAAGATAGTTTAAATGTTGATTGCAAATGGTTTTATTGTCTCAAGTAAAGCTTGAATCCGATATTTTTATAACAAACTTCGACTTTTACTAATAATATTACAAGTCATGAAAATGTTTTATTAAAGGAAACAAATTTTTCCACGATTTTTACTGTTAAGTAAGAATGTTTTGAAAGTGTTCCACAGTGGCATTCCAAATTCGGTCGGAGTGAATGGGCCGGGTTTGGGGTGTTACAGCTCATGGCCAGTTCAAATTAGGGAATTAATCTACTTGGAGAATGTAAGAGTCTATAGAAAGAAGATTTTGCTTAAATCAAGGAAAAAAAGAAAAAAATCAATAAAACAAAAGAGAAACCAAAAAATAAAGAGAGAGCAAGAGAAAGGAACTATATTGAAGAATATCTACTATAAGATGCAATTTTGCAAAAGAGCATGGTACAGGGTTCACAGCTAGAATAGTCCAAAGTCAGGACAAGGAAATTCGGCTTCACGAGAATTAACGAGTTGACTCTCGATGCAAGAAATTTATGTTTCAAGGGTGGATTTATGAAATTCGTAGTACCAAGTTTGTAAAGTGAATTATCATTTGAGAATTTAATTTACGAGTCATAAAATCATTTTGAAATTTGTTAAGGTGACGTCCCATGGAATTTTATTTTCATGATTTGTTATGTGTGGATAGGGATTTGATCTTTTTCAACCTAAAACATGATTCTCAAAATGATTACCTTTTATGAAAAATTCAAGGAAGAAAGGAAAACATTCATTACATTTAGAGGCCCAGGTATGGAGGTCCATTTACTTTTCATTGCATTTAGAGGTCCAGATGTGGAGGTCCATTTACTTTTCACTGTATTTAGAGGCCCAGGTGTGGAGGTCCATTTACTTTTTATTATATTTAGAAGCCCAGGTGTAGAGGTCCATTTACTTTTCATTGCATTTAGAGGCCCAGGCGTAGAGGTCCATTTACTTTTATTGCAATTAAAGGCCCAGGTGTGGAGGTCCATTTAGTTTTCATTACATTTAGAGGCCCAGGTGTGGATGTTCATTTACTTTTTATTGCATTCAGAGGCTTAGGTGTGGAGTTCCATTATAATATTTTAATTTGACATTATAATATTTTGTATTTTGTTATGTTATGATATATAAAAAATATATATTATCTAACCACAATGATTTATGAGTGACATGAATTTATTATTTGTTACGTTTAATGTATGTTTTATTTATATCTATTCATTTTATTTTTATATGAATAAATAAAATTTGATTTAAAATAAATTAATCATTCATTAAGGTTATACAATAAAATGATTATATGCTCTTGAAGAGCTAATATTGCATCAAACTGTAAAAAGCAAAGAGCTTATATTTTAGCTCCTTGTGATGCAAAATTTTATAAAATATAATATTGTTTTTCAGATCAAAAAGATATATGTTGAATAAAACCTTAATGTGTTTTATATTAAAATCATATATATAAATAACATGAGATACTCATGTATTTGTATTATATTCCCCGAAGGAATACATTACACTATATGATTGAAATAGTGCTCCTGCAGTAGCAATATTGTGAAAATGAATTTAACATTATTTTCGAACGATATCATACCTTCTACTGGCTAAGCAAAATAATAAGTTACTAATGAACAACTAAGAAATTCTTTCCACTAGTTTTGCTTCATTCCCTGAAGTGAATGTAGTAGTAAATAACAATTATAAAAAATGAAAATATAGAGATCATGATTGTTGTTATAATTGAGGATGTGATTGGAGACTGATTATGACAACATGAATAATAGATTTTGAATTGAAATCTACGCATGTTTTGCGATGGTGGTTATGAAATAAAGAATCAATGGAGGCGTTTAGAAATTTATCCTACTAGATTTATTACATTCCCTGAAGTGAATGCAAACATAAATAAAACAAAAGATATAATTATGGACTACTGAAAGTAGGAACATAGTAATAAATAAGAGAACAATGAGAGTTCTCAATATAACTCTTTAAAGGGTAAAAATAACTTATGTTATCAACGTGATATGAAAGATTATTGGCCACATGTGCCATATGCCCAAATATTTTGTTTCTGTTAATATTCTTTAAGGAAGGATAAGTGAATTTAGTAATAAATTCTATCATTATAGATAGAAAGTATTTATCTTATTTGGTACTAAAACAAACAAATATTACTTTAATATTTGATAGTACAAAATTAGTCGTAAGCTCTACAAGAGCTAATATATTAATATCTTGTGATGGTTAATCTATTGATTTTAAAAGATATTTATAATGGATCTTATATTGAGATTGTGAATAAGGAAAATATTATATTTCATATGAATCACTATTGCTATAAATATCTATTTTGAAACGATGAAAAAGAGAGGATTGGGTTATTAATTTATATTTATTTTATAATCTTTGTGATCTTCTTTTGTCATCATCCCCATTAAAGGGTCGAAAGCAAAATATTTGACTATGAAAGATCTATTTATGAGAAATAAAATATGATAATTCTATCTAAAGCTCGTTATGGTTGGATGCACCTGAAGTTGCAATTTTTTATTATAGATATTTGAAGATTTTGACATATTCCCTGAAGCAAATATTGCATATAATTATTTGGAAATTATATTTATTTTTTTGACTTAGTGACATTATAATATTCACATTGATTTAGACATTTCCAGAAGTAAATGTCACAATAGCACTTATATATGGAAACAAAGTAAAATGAATGATAGTAAAATTATTAATTTGTTACAATTTAGTACAATTGAAATGCATGTTAAAGTAAGCTAGAAGTTTACTAATACAAATGCATTTACTACTTGGGGTGACCAGTTAGACCATCCTAGATCATATATGATGCGAAAATTAATTGAGAATTCATATGGACATTCATTAAAGTCATTGCAAGAAGTCCAATAACTTGTAATGAGTTAGGGGGAGAGTAATTTGAACTAGACGTTCAATAAGGATAACTCATTACAAGTTAACTATAGATGTATTTACAAACTTAATGAGAATAACCAAATGTTATATACCATCTAATATTTTAATTTGAATCAAAGTCCCAGTAGGAAAATCAATTAAAATAAATAATAGATTGATCGGTTCTGTAACATCACAAAATTAGGGGTTCGTGATTTTGTTGTATAATTGCATGTTGTATTTGTTTTGTAGGTTGTTTGAGGGGATTTAAGGGCTCTAGGGAGGCCTGGGGTCGAGGCCAAGCCCTGGAAAAATTTTGATTTTTGGGTCTTTAGTGGAGAAGGCTGTTGGAAGCAGGGTGTAAGTAAATTAATGTGTAGTTTTTAACACAAGTGAGCTGGTGTAGTGGCGGCAAGTGGCGTGATGGGCATGTAAGGAGGTATGAGGTTCGAATCCCACAAGCTACATTTGGGAGCTTTTATTTTATGCTTTGGGGGGTAGAAGAAGTAGAGTTATGATAGAACTCTACAAGATGGATGGAGGCTTGGTCAAACAACTTTGAATGGGAGGAGGAGAGTGAATTGTGGAGCAAAAAGAGGATAGGATCATAGGATTGGGGAGAGAGGTGGAGTTGGCTGTGAGTGGGAGTGTGTGCTAGGTGGGGATTTTGGCTAGAGAGAGGCTTTTAGGTAGCATTTCGGTCTTGGGTATGAGAGTGCCAAATTTCTCTAGGTTCTCCTTAGCATTTTCTTGCGTTTTTTGTGCACTTCCCTTAAGCATTTCGGGTCAATTTTGTTCTTTACAATTTCCTGCTGGCCGAATTCTTTCTCTTCCTCTCTTCTCCAATTTGAAGTTGTTGCTAATACCTTTTGCTAATAGCCAAATCTTCTCCTACTCACCTATTCTCTCATTTCGTCCATTTCTTTCTCTCTTCTTTCTGTTTTTTTTTCTTCTACTCTTTCTTCTCCATAAGTCGAATCTTTCCTCTCTTCTCCAAGTTGAAACTATTTCTTCTATCCCTTGCTAACAGCCGAAACTTATCTTACTCATCTATCCACTTGTGGCATCGATTTCTTCTCTGTTCGTAAAGCCGAAAAATCACCTCTACTTCTATTTTGTTTCCCCTTAGCCGAACATCTAGTAGCAGGAAACTTGGTTATCTTCTGTCTGCCGAATCTCCCTTTTCATTTGGTTCTTCTCTAGTTGTAAGGTAATGGTTTCTTTTCTTTTTATGTTCTTTTTATCTTTTCTCTCTTAAAGATTATCTTTTCTCTCTTAAAGAACCGAAACACTAAACTTTTAACTCTTTTTATTTAGGCCAAATCTGAATACTCCTCTCCACCTCGAGCCTTGTTTGTTCTTTTTGTGAAAGCCAAAACCCTTGTTGAGCAACTGTCAAATTTGTGGCACTTTGGTAAGCATAACTATGGCCGAATGGGGGATGGTTGGTTGCTCTTTATTAATTTTTGAGTTCCTTGAGGCTGAAAGGCCGTTTCTGCGTGGTCTTGAAACAACATTGATAACCTGTGCTCTTCTTTAGGAACTCGTTTTTGTGAATTGAGGGCAGTAAACCAAATACTCTTGCACAGCAAGGAGGGGGCGATCTCTGGTAAGTAGAAGTAATGGGAATAGTGTTTCAAGTTAAGTTTATCAAGGAGAGAAACTAACTTGATTTCTCAATTATCATTATAGGTGTTGGAATCGGTGGTTAGCACAACTCGTAATCAGATGTGTAATCTCACACCAAACATCAACGAAAGCATGTCAAGATCTATGTTTCGGCCAAAAGCCGAAATGCCAGAAAATCAGCAACTATGACCACTCGAGCGCGCAAGCATTCGTAGTGATTAACTGAGTTACTATGAGGGCGGTAGGTCGTGGAGAGTGTCACAAGCACTCTCCCGAAATGGAGGCTGTAAAGGGCCTAATCGAGTTGAAACGGGCTAAATGGGCTGTAACATCCAGGATTTAGGGGTCTTGCATTTTAATTTGTATCTGTGTGTTAGTATGCTTTGTGTGCTGTGTGGGTGTATGTGGGGGCTTCGGGAAACCTTAGGGTTAGGTAGGAGCCTTGGTGAAATCTTTGGTTTGAACCAGATCAGGGGAGAGCTAGGGAAGCTAGGCCTTAAGGGAGTAGAGGTAGTGTTCTTTGGCACAATAATTCTAGTGATAAAGTGGCAAGGGAGGCGCCACTTGCACAAGGGAAGGATGCCTCAGGGAGTTAAAAGGGATAAGGTTCGAGTAGCATGGACTGTATTTTGGAGGTTGCTTTTTGCGTCAAGGAGGGGAGGAGTTGGAGTTGGCGTGGACACTTTAAGGATGAAGTATGGATTGAGTCAAACAACTCAAAGTGGCGGCTAAGAGGGAAGACAGGAGTTTGACTCTTTTAGACTCATTTGAATGGGTGGATATGAGTAGAATTAGAAGAAAAATAAGGGATTTGGGAGAGAGGGGAAGAGGTGGCCGAATGTGGGGTTCGAGAGGTGGGCATATTCGATTTTGGGGAGGGGAGTAAAGTACTGAATTTGTGCTAATAGTGTGAGTGTTCATCTTTTGCGTTTTGTCTTTAGTTCCTTACCGAAAGTGTTAGCAAATAACCATTTGTTCATTTTGTTCCTTTTGGGTGTCTTGCCGAATTCTTCTAGGTTCCTTCTACTTCTCTTTTATTTTCTCTCAACCTCAAGAGCCGTCTCTCCCTATAATTTTCTCTTAGTGGCTGAATAACCCATCTTCTTTTAGGGATCATAACCGAATCATATCACCCTCTCATTCTCTTTTCTTTTCATTTTGTTAATCTTAAGACTTTCACATTAGGAAGCCGAACCTTTTTCTTCATTAGTCCCTATAGTCGAAACTTCATAAGCCTCAACCCTCTCTACTCATTTTTCTTTCTATCAATTTCTTTACCTTCAAAAGCCAAATCTCCTTGAGTGTAGTGATCGTCTTCGTTTGACAATCTCTAAGGGTAGTGACGTCATTCATTTTCTCATAATTTTCTCAATCGTGTTTTGGTGGTTGTGGTAAGTATTCTCTTCTTTAGGAATCGTATTCATCTCTTTTTAGTTTGGTTTGCCGAAATCAAGTGGTTAACCCTATTTTTTGAGGTACGGCCAAATATGTGAGGATTGATTTTGTGGTTCTTTTGGGTGTAGCAAGGGGCGAAGGATATTAAGGATCTTTCAGATTTCATTTGTGCAAGGTAAGAAGGTAATGTTCAGCCGAAGGCCACTCCTTATGTTCATAGGTGTAAGGCCGAATCTAATATGGGTTGTGTAGGGGTTTCGAGATCGTTAAAGCATAAGTGAGTAGCCTTTGGGTTTTGGATCAACCTTGGTAAGATTATTTGATTAAGATTTTGTTTAGTCTCGTTTAGATCTGATTTAGCTCTTTAACCGGGGTTTTCTGATTAAGTTGTTGTTCGATGGATGCGAGTACCAGCCAAGGAGAGAAAGGGGTTGGACACGTAGTCCCTACCCCTAAATTCAAGAAGCGGTCAATTTTTGCAGTTCGTGATTGGCCACCGGGGTGTGGGCCAGCACCAGAGCAGGATCGTAGGCAAATAGCGGTAGTTTCGTTTAGTGACAGTGTTGACATAGAGGGCATGGTGTTACGGGTTATCAGGTGTGTAGTTAATACACTATTTCTTTGTTAAATTAATTAATTCCATGTGATATGTGTGGTAGCCGATACAGCTATGGTGGTATTGTTACCCATATTGGGTAATCCGGTAACCAGGTTAGTATACTATCTGTGGTGTGGTTGTGGTTAATTATTGCGGATATATGTGAGCATGTCATGTGTGCCTATCTAGTATGTTCATACGTTATATTACCATATCATTATAATATGCTGCATGTGCATGGGGTTCGGGATATATTGAATAAGGGGAAGTGTGTACATTTATGTACGTGGATTGATGTGGCCTCATGCCTCATCATGGATTGATGTTAGCCTCGAGCTACATCGTGGATTAATGGTGACCTTGAGTCTCGTCGTGGAATTGTGATTTTAATCACGTGGACCAGTGGCTAGACCACTAAGTGGACTTTGAGCAGCATGACTGCCAAAGAGGTGTGTAGTGGATGGAGGGTCGATTTAGTAATCCCTTGCTGTGTGGTGGCAGGATATACGGGTGGTGTGTAGCGGTTGGATACTAGGTTGGGTTGGGTTAGCATTTTTACATTATTATTATGCGAGATGTGTGGTTATATATGTGGATTTGGGCCAAGCCCATTTGTGGGAACATGTGGATTAATTGCACACTGAGTCGGTTTGACTCACCCTATTTTTACCAAAACAATGCAGGTGACTCATGATTTGCTGAACCGGGCTGGAGTGGATTCAAGGTGGCCATGCAGAAGCTGTTTTATTTCAATATACATTTTAAGCTTTTCAATTACTTTTTGGGGTATTTTTTTTGTAATAAGGCCGCTTTAAATATTTCGAGATTTTTATTATGTTTTAAGTTAGAATTATTAGCGGACTAATAATTGAGAATGATTTTGAGACATTTGCAATTTAAAAATCACATTAAAGTTTCCCAACCCGGTTTACTCACAAACAACCCATTTTCTCGACATTTTGTACATATAATGATCTAAACTATACTTAATCTTCTAAGTTATATTTTCCCGGCAAGTTAACATTTTCAAAACGACGAACCTCTTATAAATAAGATAACCCTCACAAGCTGAAAATTTGCTTTAAAACTTAACACGTGTTTTCACCCTTAAACCGAACTCTTTACAAACATCTTCCCAGTAACATTCTGAATTCGGCCGTGGCATTTTGGGCCGGGTTTAGGGTGTTACATGGGCCCAATGGGCTTACGGGCCCACATGGGTAACACTGATAGAAAATTATCGAATGTCGGATGTGACTGCGAAGTTTGCAAAATCGTGACCGAAATCATGTTTAATGGGCCACACGAGGGTGTGGGCCCGTTTAGGTCAAAAATGGATTTTAGGCCCAATTTCACTATTGAGACCCATAAAAGAGTCTCGAATTGCACGAGGCGACAATAGATGTCCTAAAAGGCTGTTAGATGACTAAATTACTGAAATACCCTTGGTGGGTAAATTATTGAAATACCCTTGGTAGGTAAATTATTGAAATACCATTGGTGGGTAAAATCACTGTTATACCCTTAGGGGTAGATTTAGTTTGGTTGTGAGTATTCTGTTTAACTGCTATGATGGTTTATTTTGCATACACTAAATTATTATGTCACGACATTTTGCATTGGGTTGGGATGATGAAATATATATAAATTTATATATATTGGAGGAAGTCTTCAGACAGTGGCTATGCTACAATATACTTGATTCACACGATATCTCGATTTAGTGGCTCACCACACAAATCATCATTCTTGGCGGCATTCTTTGCGTTATCTTGCGCACCGGCCTTTGCATTCTTGGTGTGTAGGGCTAGGTGGGTTGACTTGGTCCCCACAGGAGTGTAGGGTTGGTACGGGTGGTGTGATGGTTGGATTGGGTTGGGCTGCATTTTCTCTGCTTGCATCATCTTGATTTGGGGCCTTAGGCCCAAACTGTTATTACATGGGCTTGGGCTCGGACTGTGTTTGTAACTGGGATTACACACTGAGTTCTTGTAACTCACCCCTTTACTTTAACTGTACAGGTAATCCCCAACCGTAGAGGATTTGGAGCTGCGAGGGACTCGGAGGTGGCCACTTGTTCCGTACATTTTAAGGGCGAATTAAGTATTTTAAATTTGGATTTCTTTACTTTAATTATTGGGTTTTACATTTGTTGTAATAAGGCCATTGGAACTATTTTAACTTTTTATTTTGAATCTTCTTTAAATAATGCAAATCTAACCAACACGAAGTTTTCAAAACAATAAACAACTATTTTTCAAATAACTCATTTTCGTAAATGATAAGATTAAATTCTTTGTAATCAACTCAGTTTTATTAAACAAGACAAAACGTGCATTTTGAAAGAATAATAAAATGAGTGAAACCCTTTGTGGGCATAAGTGAGGAGAAATGAAATTTCGAACTTATAAATGTGATTTTAAACAATATATTTTCCAAACAACCATGTGATTTCTAACGTCACCTAATGTAGTATACTAGATCTGGTCGTAACGTTTAGGCCGAGTTTGGGGTGTTACATTTAGTGGTATCAGAGCCAGGTTTGCATAAACTCAGCTGTGGAATGGGTTTCAAAAATATCTTGAATTTGTTTGAAGTTTGGTTTAGAAAAGTAGTATCACTGAACTTGTGGCACACCGAGTCTCTGGAATCTGAATCCGTAAGTTTTCTTACTTTAAATTAGATTTTACGATGAAATGACTGTAGTAAGAAACTATTAGAGTTAGTGGTAGTAATGCGCTGAAACTTTTAGCTATAGAAACTGAGACTATAAGACTGAGACGGTAGTAAAATTGATCTGCGAAAAAAAACTCTTATTACTGTTTTCCATAAAACACTTGTTAATAATCATGGGAACTATAAACTGATTCATAAAACTCTTAAACAGATTAACGCGTTACATCAGAATGAGTACAAGAGGTCGTGGAAGAGGTAGACGTGGCCGTGGAAGAGGCTGAGGTGCTAGGGCTAGGTCCTCAGCATCGGGACACATGCCTGAAAAGGAAGCACCTGCATCATCAGTGACCGAAACAGGGTCTTATGATCAAGCTAGTGGGGACGATGCTTTGTCGCATGCAATGCTACGGGTTTTAGAACGGGTTCTTTGGAGCAAATCTTGGGTCGGTCACTGGGGGATCCATTTCTGAGCGACTTAGGGCAAAAGGGGCTGAAATCTTCAAGGGCATTTCTGGTGTAGCCTCGAATGTAGCCGAATACTGGTTGGAGGCAGTTGAACAGATCATGGATAACCTGGACTGCTCAGTGGAGCAAAAGCTGAAAGGGGCAGTATCCATACTAAGAGATGAGGCATACCAGTGGTGGCTCACTGTGAGGGAAGGCAGACAAGCAGATCGATTAACCTGGGATTTCTTTAAAATGGCTTTCCAGGGAAAATATGTAGGGGCTAGTTATGTGGACGCCCAGAGAAAGGAATTCTTGAATCTGGTTTAGGGGAATAAATCTATAGCAGAGAATAAGGCGGAGTTCCTACACTTGAGCCGGTACGCACGAGGTATAGTTGCAACTGAATAAGAGCGCTGTGTGAGATTTGAAGATGGCCTTCGGTATGAGTTACGGGTACTGATAGCTCCGTAGAGAGAAAGGGATTTCGCTGCATTGGTGAAGAAAGCCAAAATTGCTGAGGAGGAGCATGATTCACATCTTCGGGTTGTTCTGCGGATATTGAGGGAAAAGTAACTCTATGCCAAATTCAGTAAGTGCGAGTTTTGGTTGAGGGAAGTGACGTTTTTAGGGCATGTCGTATCTGCCGGGGGAATTAGGGTGGATCCTCGGAAAGTTGAGGCTTTTTTGGATTGGAAGCCACCAAAGTTAGTATCAGAGATTCGAAGTTTTCTGGGTCTAGCCAGATATTACAGGTGGTTCGTTGAGGGGTTTTCATTGATTGTCGCACCCCTAACTAAGTTACTGCGTAAAGGGGTACCGTTTGTTTGGACTGATAAACAGCAGGAAAGTTTTGAGAAGTTGAAGAAGATCCTAACTGAAGCTCTGATATTAGTACAGTCGGAGTTTGGAAAAGAATTTGTTGTCTACTGTGATGCATCACAGACACTAGCTGTATGGGGAAAAGTCGGTTATCTGCACTGACCATAAGAGCCTTAAGTTTCTCCTTACCTAAAAGGAGTTAAATCTCAAGCAACGGAGATGGATAGAGTTGCTGAAGGATTACGATTGCTCGATTAAGTATTATCCGGGAAAAGCCAACGTGGTAGCAGATGCACTGAGTCGTAAGGTGGTATCTAATTTGAAAGCAATGTTTGCCAGGCTCAGTATATTTGAGGAAGGTAGTTTGTTACAAGTAAAACTGACATGAATTAGTTAGATTAAGGAGAAACAGATGCTGGATGAGTCGTTGCGTCCTCGTTTTCAACAGGTAGAAAAGGGAGAGACTGTGGATTTTGAATTGAATGGTGAAGGGGTATTTTGTTTTCGTGGAAAAGTCTGTGTACCGAGGGATTCTGAGTTAACACAGATGACTCTACAGGAAGCGCATAGTAGCCCACACGCTATGCATCTCGATGGGAGCAAATTATATCGAGATCTGTATGAGCTGTATTGGTAGCCAGGACTTAAGCGTGAGGTGACTAATTTTGTAAGTAAGTGTTTGACATGCCAGAAAGTAAAGGTTGAGCATCAACTTCCTTTGGGATTACTGCAACCTGTAAAGATTCCACTTTGGAAGTGAGAGAGGATAACAATGGATTTTGTTAGTGGGCTACCTTTGACGCCTACTAAGAAAGATTCAGTGTGGGTAATTGTTGATCGGCTGACTAATGCTACTCATTTCATACCATTTCGCACCGATTACTCGTTGCAAAAGTTGGCTAAGTTGTACGTGGCAGAAATTGTGAGACTACATGGGGTACCAGTGTCTATCATCTCAGACAGGGACCCCAGATTCACGTATCGGTTTTGGAAAGTGTTACATGAAGTTCTAGGTACAAGGTTGGATTTCAAAGACAAATATTTTTTCATCCGCAGATGATGGACAGTCAGAGAGGGTAATCCAGATTTTGGAAGACATGTTGAGAAGTTGTGTGATTGATTTCATGGGCAGCTGGGAAGATTATTTACCCTTAGCGGAATTTGCTTATAACAACAGCTACCAATCCAGCATTCAGATGGCACCATAGGAGGCATTATATGGTCATAGGTGTCGTACCCCTACATGCTGGACAGAATTGGGTGAGCGACGACTGTTGGGTCCAGAGTTAATTTCTGAAACGGAAGGAAAAGTGAAGTTGATACGAGGTCGGTTAAAAGAAGCTTCTGATAGGCAAAAATCGTATGCTGACTTAAAGCGTTGAGAGATAGAGTTTTCTGTGGGAGATTTTGTCTTCTTGAAAGTCTCACATTAGAAAAAGATTCTGAGATTTGGACGGAAGGGCAAGTTAAGTCCAGATTCATTGGACCTTACCGGGTGTCGAAACTTGTTAGACCGGTCGCCTATCAGCTTGAACTACCTCCTGAGTTAAACCGGATACATAATGTATTCCACGTTTCTATGCTGAGGTGTTACCGTTCAGATCTTTCTCATATAGTGCTGGTGGAAGAAATTGAGATAAGACCTAATCTGTCTTTTGAAGAGGAACCGGTGCAGATTTTGGATCATGATGTTAAAGTGTTGAGGAGAAAATCCGTTCCATTGGTCAAAGTGTTGTGGCGTAATCATGGTTCAGAGGAAGCTACGTGAGAGCCTGAGAAGGCAATGTGACATCAATACCTCCATCTCTTTTGATCAGGTAAATTTTGAGGCCGAAATTTTTTTAAAGGGGTAGAATTGTAACATCCTAAAATTAGGAGTTCATGATTTTGTTGTATAATTGCATGTTGTATTTGTTTTCCGGGTTGTTTGAGGGGATTTAGGGACTCTAGGGAGGCCTGGGGTCGAGGCCAAGTCCTAGAAAAATTTTGATTTTTGGGTTTTCAGTGGAGAGGGCTGTTGGAAGCAGGGTGTAAGTAAATTAATGTGTGGTTTTTAACACAAGTGAGCTGGTGTAGTGGTGGCAAGTGGCGTGATGGGCATGTAAGGAGGTATGGGGTTCGAATCCCACAAGCTACATTTGGGAGCTTTTATTTTATGCTTTGGTGGGTGGAAGAAGTAGAGTTGTGCTAGAACTCTACAAGATGGATGGAGAGTTGGTCAAAAACCTTTGAATGGGAGGAGGAGAGTGAATTGTAGAGCAAAAAGAGGAGAGGATCATAGGATTAGGGAGAGAGGTAGAGTTGGCTGTGATTGGGAGTATGTGCTAGGTGGGGATTTCAGCTAGAGAGAGGCTTCTGGGTAGCATTTCGGTCTTGGGTATGAGAGTGCCGAATTCCTTTAGGTTCTCCTTGCGTTTTTGTGCACTTCCCTTAAGCATTTCGGGTCAATTATGTTCTTGGCAATTTCCTGCTGGCCGACTTCTTTCTCATCCTCTCTTCTCCAATTTGAAGTTTTTGCTAATACCTTTTTCTAATAGCTGAATCTTCTCCTACTCACCTATTCTCTCATTTCGTCCATTTCTTTCTCTCTTCTTTCCTTTTTTTTTCTTCTACTCTTTCTTCTCCATAAGCCGAATCTTTCCTCTCTTCTCCAAGTTAAAACTATTTCTTCTATCCCTTGCTAACAGCCGAAATTTCTCTTACTCATCTATCTACTTGTGGCATTGGTTTCTTCTCTGTTCGTAAAATCAAAAAATCACATCTACTTCTATTTTGTTTCCCCTTAGCCGAACACCTAGTTGCAGGAAACTTGGTTATCTTCTATCTGCCGAATCTCCCATTTCATTCGATTCTTCTCTAGTTGTAAGGTAATGGTTTCTTTTCTTTTTATGTTTTTTTCTCTTTTCTCTCTTAAAGAACCGAAACACTCAACTTTTAACTCTTTTTATTTAGGCCAAATCTGAATACTCCTCTCCACCTTGAGTCTTGTTTGTTCTTTTTGTGAAAGCCGAAACCCTTGTTGAGCAACTGCCGAATTTGTGGCACTTTGGTAAGCATAACTATGGCCGAATGGGGGATGGTTGGTTGCTTTTTATTAATTTTTGAGTTCCTTGAGGTCGAAAGGCCGTTTTTGCATGGTCTTGAAACAACATTGATAATTTGTGCTCTTCTTTAGGAACTCGTCTTCGTGAATCGAGGGCAATAAACCAAATACTCTTGCACAGCAAGGAGGGGGCGATCTCTGGTAAGCAGAAGCAATGGGTATAGTGTTTCAAGTAAGTTTATTAAGGAGAGAAACTAACTTGATTTCTCAATTATCGTTATAGGTGTTGGAATCGGTGGTTAGCACAACTCATAATTAGGTGTGTAATCTCACACCAAACATCAACGAAAGCATGTCTAGATCTATGTTTCGTCCAAAAGTCGAAATGCTGGAAAACTGGCAACTGTGACCACTCGAACGCGCCAGTGTTCGTAGTGATTAACTGAGTTACTGTGAGGGCGGTTGGTCGTGGAGAGTGTCAAGAGCACTCTCGTGAAATTGAGGCTGTAACGGGCCTGATCGAGTTGAAACGGGTTAAATGGGCCTAATGGGCTTACGTGCCCATATGGGCAACACGGATAGAAATTATCGAATGATGGATACGACTGCGAAGTCTGTAAACTCGTGACCAAAATCATGTTTAATGGGCCACACGAGGGTGTGGGCCCGTTTGGGCCGAAAATGGATTTTAGGCCTAATTGCACTGTTGAAACCCATAAAAGGGTCCCGAGTTGCTCGAGGCGACAATAGTTGTCCTGAAAGGCTGTTAGATGACTAAATTACTGAAATACCCTTGGTGGATAAATTACTAAAATACCCTTGGTGGGTAAATTACTAAAATACCCTTAGGGGTAGATTTAGTATGGTTATGAGTATTTTGTTTAACTGCTATGATGGTTCATTTTGCATACACTGAATTATTATGTCATGACATTTTGCATTGGGTTGGGATGATGAAATATATATAAATTTATATATATTGGAGGAAGTACTGTACTGGTGGCTATGCCACATTATACTGATTCACACGATAAATTGATTTAGTGGCTCAGCCACAAATACTGTTACTGGCAGCATTACTATGTTATATTGGCAGCTCGGCTGCATTCTTAGTGTGTAGGGCTAGGTGGGTTGACTTGGTCCCCACAAGAGTGTAGGGCTGGTACGGGTGGTGTGATGGTTGGATTGGGTTGGGCTGCATTTTCTCTGTTTGCATCATCATGATTTGGGGCCTTAGGCCCAAACTTTTATTACATGGGCTTGGGCCCAGACTGTGTTTGTAACTAGGATTACACACTGAGTTCTTGTAACTCACCCCTTTACTCTAACTGTACATGTAATCCCCAGCCGTAGAGGATTTGAAGCTACGAGGGACTCGGAGGTGGCCACTTGTTCCACATGTTTTAAGGGTGAATTAAGTATTTTAAATTTGGATTTCTTTACTTTAATTATTGGGTTTTACATTTGCTGTAATAAGGCCATTGGAACTATTTTAACTTTTTATTTTGAATTTTCTTTAAATAATGCAAATCTAACCAACACGAAGTTTTCAAAAAAATAAACAACTATTTTTCAAATAACTCGTTTTCGTAAATGATAAGATCAAATTCTTTGTAATCAACTCAGTTTTATTAAACAAGACAAAATGCTCATTTTGAAAGAATAATAAAATGAGTGAAACCCTCTGTGGGCATAAGTGAGGAGAAATGAAATTTCGAACTTATAAATGTGATTTTAAACAATATATTTTCCAAACAACCATGTGGTTTCTAACGTCACCTGATGTAGCACACTAGATCTGGTCGTAACATTTAGGCCGTGTTTGGGGTGTTACAGGTTCCAAATATGAAAATTATTCTAGATGGTCATATAGTAGAGGCAGGTGCTCCAGAGACCCAAGACATAACTAATAAGCAAAACTTCAGAAGAGATTCAAGTACCTGAAACTGAATTTTAAAATAATGAAAATAAGAGATCTCGATAAGTTATGACCACTCGAGAAAATGTAGAACCGAATAATAAAAGTGGTCGACAATGATTTTGCATGTAATATTATTATTGAAATAATGAGATAAAAGGAGGATCTTAAATAAATCTATTGAAAAATATAGATATGGAATAAATTGATCAAAATAGAAAGACGCAACTCAAGTACAATTAAATTCGTGGAGTTTTTGGACCAATAGTCCAAATAACTAAATGTATAAAGCCAGTGGGGGTGCAATTGAAGTAGTTTTGTAAGAGCGGAATAAAATTATGAAGTTTTTCGCTAAGTCCTGGCATTGGTTATGAAAAGATATAATATTCTTTTATAGTGGATGCAATAACCTTTAGATATATTATTAAATTGACAATTGATAAAAGATTTAACTTGCGTCTAATGGTTATTATTACAACCTTTTATGAATCACTATATAGTAATGTTTATATTAAAATCCTTGAAGGATTTAGGATGCTAGAAGCATATTGAAATTCTCAAGAAATTGTTCATTTATATGAATTGAAATAATTTGAACATATTTGGTAAATTTAACTTAGTGAATAGTAGTTGAAGGAGGATTATAAATTATCCAAAATACCTATTTGTGTTTTTATAAAAGAATTGTGATTAAAGTTTGTTATGGTTATTGTTGAATCTCCTAAAGATATCAAAATATTTTTCCCCAAATTTCTCTTACTCATGACTTTTAAAAGAATGTTAATATAAATGCTTAGCAAATACATTCAAATAGTTATTTAAAAAACTAGCATTCAAGATTGAATACATAGTATATGAGAAAATATATGATGTTTTCATAAGGGGGAGTAAATACGCGTTGCACTCTTTTTCCCTTAACCAAGGTTTTGTCCCATTGGATTTTCCTGGTAAGGTTTTAATGAGGTAGCATATTATGCTATTATAGATTGTGTACTCTTTCTCCTTCATTACTTTTTTATTCTACAAGGTTTTTCCTAATAAGGTTTTAACGAGACACATTATCTACCAATGGACATCTAAGGGGGAGTGTTGTGAATATCTTATTAAGTGGATGTCCATCATGATCAAGATAAAGTTTTAATATACTTTAAATTCTAATAGTTATTAGAATTAGATCTCTACTTCTTTTATACTTCTTATGCCTATAAATAGAGACTCTGATGAAGCATTGTAATCATCCCTTTTGATCAATAAAGTACACCATCTATTGCTTTTATATTTTCTTTGTCTTTTATTCTCTTCATTTCTCTTTATTTTATAACAAAAACAAAGTTTTGATCTTTTTCAACTATTTCGAAATAAAGTTTTGATTTTTTAGAAAAATAGTGATTTTTTTAAAAAGACAAAGTTTAGATTTTTAAAATAAAAATCTATTTTTTAGTCATTTTAAAGAAAAAATTTAAATTTTTTAAGATAAAGTTTTGATATTTTTCAACTATTTTGAAATAAAATTTTAATTTTTTTTAAAAAAGTAGTGATTTTTTAAAGAAAACTTTGATTTTGCAAAAATAAAATAAAACTCTGACCATCGTACGCGACAGCTCCACCACAGAGGCCGGAGATCCGGTGGTAGAGTCATGGCCAACATAGAAGGAGGAAAAGAAAGAGGAAGATGTTTTTTTTTTTTCATGAGATTAAAATGAAAGAATGAATTTTTTTTTTCATTTATAGGTGCCAAAAATGTGTAATTTGTTCCCGCCCCTTACTTTTTAAATTTACAAAAATACCCCATTTTTTGTAGCACTGTCCTCACTCTCTGGCCTATTTACACCCGTAACCCTTTTTGTTTATTCAAACATTCAATTTAATCTAAAATTTAAAAATTAAAAGCAAATTAATTGTTACATCGGTCCTCTGTCTTCCACATTTTTTTATCTTTTGGTCCGAAATTAAGCTATGTCATTTTGTTTCCATTTTTAATAAATTATTTACGCTTATATCTTCCCTTTCATTTGCATTTATACCTTATATATTTAATGTCAATTATGCACTTTATTTTAATGTTTTATATTGATTCACACTTGTATAATTTATTCTTATTTCGTCTTTATTTATTTTCATGTCTATTTATATTTATGTTTTTTTTTTTTACACATTCCTCTTACATACATTTTAATATTATTTGTTTATGTTACTTTAATTCTTTTATTGTATTATGAATAAGGTGTATTGTTGTTATTATTATCATCATGTCAATGTCTTATTTATTTCATTTATTTAAGTTTTCTTTTTATTATTGCCATTTTTGAAAGAGGTTTAACTTTTCATTAACTTTAGCCAATTTAATTAATTTTCCTATTTTATTACTATTCGTTTTAAAAGAGAGAACTTTAAGTAATTTTTCCATCCTATAATTGTTGACATGAAGTTAGTTAAGTAGGTGTTACATTTTAATGAAACCATAAGGTTTTTACATTTTAATGAAACTATAAGGTTTTTACATTTGAATTTAGGTTTGTCTTTAAGATATTATCTACCATTTACCCTAGAAAAATTATAAATAACATGTAAGATATTTTTTTAGAGTTTTAAACTAATTTTAAATATCGTATAGGATTCCTCTTTAGAATCTTAAATTAATATGTAAATATTCTTTAGGACTTTATTCAAGATTAAAACTAAAAATTTTTGTAGGTGAATTGTAAATCGTGAGTAGGTCTTTCTAAGTATTTTATTTTAGAAACATTTTAAGAAAGCTAATAAATGTTATTTAAGATATATTATTTTATAAATTTGACGAATTTAAACCTTAGGTCGAGAATTTTGAAGTAAGATAAATCACGAACCCGACATAGGATACTTTCATAAGATCTTGATAGGTTCAACGTTATTAATTAAATCTTTTAAAATATAATAATAAAAGATCAAATAAGTTGTAGATGGGTTTTAATATTTCTCTTAATTCATTGGTAATTTCTACGTTTTTTTAGAATTCTAAAATAGAATTAATTTTAGGAATTGAAGGTATTTTGCTATAATTATTTAAATATCATTTAGGGTTCCCGTTAAAAGTAAAAATTTCTAATTTTAAGTTTCAAATTAGATAAGTTTGGTGAACACATCATAAGAGCATCCACTCCATTACCTAAAATTGTACTATTATTTTGGATAGTAGCTAAAATCAAATAATTTATGAGGTGTAATAACAATATAAAATGCTAACAAAATAAGAGCATTCACTTGTCCATAAAAATAAAGGATGTTTTCCACAATAGTGAAAATATTGGTTTTTATTAGGCATTAATAGCACTAAATATATTATGATGAATATATAAGTAAACTACTTCTAGTTTAAACTAAAGATGTAATAAATAACCATGCTTGGACTCATAAATGTAATAAATAACTATGCTTGGACTCATACTTGAAAAACATTTTGTAGGAACAATTATGCTTCACAAGAAAGCCAAATTCTATGCTTGCATACATCATCATTTATGTTAAAATTGAACGTCGATAATGGAAATATAGAATGATCACAAAGTAATAAGAAAAAAAAAATAAAACACATATTTTACTTGGAAACGCTTTCGGGAAAAAACCACGGGCAGAAAAGAAGAAAATTCACTAATGTTGAAAATCGAATGATACAAGAGGAGCTTCGACTACATCTATTTAAAGGTTGAAAACCCTTATTCTAATCAAAGTCAAATAGAGGAAGTGAAGTTTTATATAGATTCCCTAGTTTTACCACAATATTTTATTTTAACAAGGATTCGGGTCACACAACTCTAATAATCTCCACCTTGACACGAATTCTCAACAAACAAGTTCTTCACCACGAACTCTCAACAATCAAATTCTCCACCTCTTCGACGAAAACCCTAAAGGGGTATTCTTCAACAATGAACACCAAACAAGTCCAAGCAATGCTCAAACTTGGTTATAGGAAGTGGTGCAGTGGCAGGGGGCGTGTGGTGGTGCTTGGAGGTCTTGGGTTCAAGTTGCCTTGTGCACATTAATATACTATTTTGCTGCTGGCGTGGGGAAGGTATTTGAATGAAATTCAAATTGAATTTTTGGCTAAATAAAAGGACTTTTTGATGAGGATAAATTTTGGAGATAATAAAGGAATTTAATTAGTGATAAGTTTGAGTTGATTAGGGAGTGTAGGTTTATTCTATTTATTTATTTATTTATTTATTTTAGTATATATGGGTGCCGAATTTTTCCTTTTTATTTGCTTGCTTTTTAGTTATCAGGAAGGGCACTTTCGGGTTTTGATATGTAAGTGCCAAAATTTCTATAAATAGGAGGGGTGGCTCATCAATTCTAGCATTTAAACCCTACTCTTTTCTTCATTCTTTGTGCCAAAAATTAGTGGTTAAGTTCTTGTCATCTTTTTCTTTCTCTGCCAAAATCACCATTCCATTCTTCCTCTCTATTTTCTTTTCTTTTTCCCATCTAGCCGAAACTCTCTGAAGCTTCATTCATTGCCGAATTCTCTGATAATTTCTTCCTCTTCCCTTTCAAATACTTTAGCCTAAATCTCTAAATCTTTCCTTGCTTTCTTTCTTTCTAAGCCAAAGTCGAAAGCACATCAGTTCATCCTTTCCAGGATTTCTATAAAAGCCGAAATCGCGGGATCTTGCCTCCTATGATTGCCGAAATCTGAAGGGAATTTTAGGTAAGTATTGATTTGTGGGATCCAAATATTTTTCGGCTTTTCAATGTCCCTAGTCGAATGGCTATTTAGTGACTAATCTATTGTCTTTCTTTTATTTTTGGCATTCCGAGATCTGAAGTGAGGCCAATCGCATAGATCTCTAAGTTATAGTTCGGTAACACTCGAATCGTGTTGCTTTCGAGATTTCAAGGTAAGAAGATCTATTAGTTTCAACGTGTAAATTCGGGTAATTATTAACCCTTGGCCGAATGTAGGAGAGTCTCTATCTTCACATCTTTCTGGCTTTTTGGGCAAAGTTGTAGATTGGTTTAGCAAGGGTATCGACATTAATCAGGTGTGTAACTTCCCACACCATTAGATTGTTTGCTAATATATATATTTATGCATTAAATCTGCTATACTCTGTTAAATGCTGAAATCCCGGCATAAGGTTTGAAAACCCGAGAAGGGTAAAGGCTAAATATCAGATTAGTGATTTCTGCCATTCCTCAGTGAATGTTTCTGTTAAAAACGATATGTTTTATATGTTGATTTTTATATATGCTTGGGGTTGGGTGATTGATGAAAGGGGAAGTGATCTGTTCTGGTGGCTTATGCCATTTCAGCCTGGTGACTCTGCCACAACTCTGTTTCTGGTGGCTTATACCATTTCAGCCTGGTGACTCTGTCATAACTCTATTTCTGGTGGCTTTTTCCATTTCAGCCTGGTGACTCTGTCACAACTTTGACGATGGGCAACTAACTGCAGCATGACTGCCATCGATGGTGTGTAGCGGTGAGGGTTGATTGTAGAAATCCCCAAAGGTGTGATTGGCAGGTAAGGGTGGTGTGTAGCGGATGGAAACCTAGGCTTGGGTTGGGTTTTATGTATGACATCTACTATGTTATGTTCTATATTCTAATCTGTGGGCTAAGGCCCAATCTGATGGTGCACGAGGGTTGCACACTGAGTCTCGCAACTCACCCTATTATTTAACCAATTCAGGTAGCACCTAGTGCATTGGACCGGGCTGGAGAGGAGCGCAAGGTGGCCATGCGAGAGAGACATTTGGTCCAGCAGAAGAATTCACTTAGAATATTGTTCTTAATATTTTTAATAAATGGGTTTTAAGTTCCATTGTAATAAGGCCATGGGCCATTAGCTTTATTTTATTCCGGTTTTATTTTGGGCTTTTACTATTATTAGACGATTAAATTTTTCCTTTAATTAAGTTGAGGCATGTAACAAACTCAGTTTTATTTACCAAGGCATTTTATAAAATTTACATCTTATATGAATTATTAAATTATTAAGTTTTTCGGTATAAATGATTAAATCTGATAAATTGTTTTCCAAAATACGACATGTTTTATAAAATCTCCTTAGTGACATACCAGATCCGGTTGTAGTGTTTGGGCCGAGTTTGGGGTGTTACATAGAAAAGGAAAAGGACCACATTGAACGCGCGAATAACAAGGAGGGACCAAAAGGGCAATTAATCCCCTCTCTCCAAAACAACATCGTTCGAATATAGACCTAATTGAAAATTGCAATAAATTATGAGGCAAAATTAAAAATATAAAAACCTGATTGCATAACACTTGAAAAGCAGAAGGGCTAAGGTGCAATTAGCCCTTTCGTTTAAAAACACGAGATCCTACTTTGGCGTGGGTAGGGTAATTGGGTCGGAGGGGCAAAACGACGCCGTTTTGAGGTTTAAGGACCCAATCTATTTAAGAAAATTTTCCAAAAAAAAAATTCATTGTAGCACCCTTTTTTAAAAAAAAAACTTTCAAACAAATTCTCAAAACACTCTCTCCTTTTCAGAATCTGGTGGGGATTCTGGTCGCCGGACTGCCGCCGTCCACCGCTGTGCATGGTGGTCTGAGCTCAAAAGATCACCATTGTTCGACGATTTGAACGAAAGGTAATGACTTCCCCTCCCTTAGTTTTTGATATATACGTATAGGTTTAAAAATAGATTTGAAAGAAAAAAAGAAAAATAAAGTAACCTTAGCGCTTTGAACTTCCACTGGTGGTTGTTTTTGTGTTCACTGTTGGTATGTTAATTCTTCTCTCTCGTTTTTTGATATATACGTATAGGTTGCATTCAATGAAATCTCCAAAAAAAAAAATTTACATTGAATTTTGAATGCTTTTATAGCCATTTTACAAGTTGCTGCTTAATTATTATCCTGCCTTCTTTTTGCAGGTAAATGGGCGGTGGAGAGCAGAGGCAGTGGCAGAGGTGGTGGACGTGACAGGCAGTCAGAGGGCAGAGGCGGCAGTAGCTAGGGTTGGGGGAAAATTAGGGTTTTTCTAATAATTTTTTAGGGTATTGGGCTAGTTTGGTTGGGCTTAGGTTTGGGTTTAGGGTTTTGGGTCTGATTAGTTTAGTTTTTTTTTTTGCGTTTGATTTGGTTTTGGGCTTAGGGTTTAATGGGCCCCTAGCAAAATTGGGCTTATACACACGCAATCTGTTATCTGAGCAAGAAGTTCATGAAATATGAAGCCAAATATTCCCATCTAGAAAAGATGTGTTATGCTTTAGCATGGACCACGGTCAACTAAGGCAATACATATTGTATCACACGACCTTCCTCATCGCAAAGTTAGACCCTTTGAAGTACATTTTCGAGAAGCCATCATTGTCAAAGAGAGTTGCTTGTTGCCAAGTGGTATTGTCCGAGTATGGCATCGTCTACGTGTCTCAAAAGGCTATAAAAGAAAGCATAGTTGCAAAATAGAAGTGCAACTTATATAACTAAGGGTTAAGGACTTGTCGGCCCACTGCGCGGGAGTAGAATCAGGAACAAATGGGAAAGCATGGTATGTTGATATTAAGTGGTATTTGCAATACCAGTAATACTCGGACTGCGCCTCAGAAAATGATAAATGAATAATTAGGAGGCTGACTATGGGTTTCTTCTTAGACGGTGAGTTTTTGTACAAAAGAGGATGTGACCAAACCCTGTTGAGATGTGTCAACACAAAAGAGGCAAATAAGATAATGAAGGAAATCCATGATGGAGTATGTGGAGCACATAGTAATGGATATATGATGGCAGGCAAATCATGTGGGCTAGATATTTCTTATTGACATTGGAACAAGACTGTTTAAATTATGCTCAGAAATGTCATAAATGCCAGATTTATGCAGAAATATTAACGCTCCTTCTACCAATCTTCATGTCTTGGCATCCTTGGACGTTCTCAATGTGGGGTATGGATGTCATTGGCCCCATCACACCAAAAGCATCAAACGAGCATCATTTCATCTTTGTAGTGATTGATTATTTCACCAAGTGGGTCAAAGCTACTTCATATGTTAATGTAACTTGATTAGTGATCTGTAAATTTATGAAAAAAAAAGGTCATTTGTCAGTATAGTTTACCAGAAATAATCATCTTAGAAAATGCCAAGAACTTGAACAATACCTTGATAGAAGAGGTTTGCACACAATTTAAGATCAAGTATCACAATTTTGTGCCATATCGTCAAAAAATGAATGGGGCAGTCGAGGCCCCAAATAAAAATATCAAGAAAATCATTTCCAATACAACAGATATGTATAGGGATTGGTATGAGAAACTCCATTTTGCTTTCCACGCATACCATACATCAGTGAAGACGGGAGCTACTCCATTTTCATTAGTGTATGGCATGGAGGCTGTTTTACCTATCGAGGTGCAAATCCCATCTCTACGAGTGTTGAGGGAAGTGCGACTAGAGGAGGCTGAATGGGTACAAGAGAGATATGAGCAGTTGAATTTAATTAAGGAAAAGAGATTAGCAGCTTTATATCATGGCCAGTTGTATTAGCAAAGAATGATGAAGGCCTATAACAAGAAGGTGCAACCAAGGTAGTTCAAAGAAGGGGATCTAATACTGAAGAACATTATGCCATATGTTCATAATCATCGGGGAAAATGGATGCCAAAATGGAAGGGACCGTTTGTGGTAAAGAAAGCTTTCTCTGGTGGGGTATTGATTCTAGCTGAAATGGGCGGAGACAAGATGTCGAACCCTGTAAATTCTAATGCAGTGAAAAAAAATACTTTTTTTAAAAACTAAGCTTGATTGTTTTTAAAATGTTATTCACATTAAGTAATATTGGCTTTTTCTGTTTTGCTTTTCTTTGTGCATCACGTTTGAGGTTACGTTTTACCTTGGGATCTTGCATTCTCCTTAAGGTTTATTATTTAATAAGTTGGTCATGTTCAAAGTGACAAATGACATTTTTGAAATATCTTTCACTTGAAGAATATTTCATCCTCTATTAACCACTTTAGCCCATATTGTTTGTTCAAAATTGACCTTTGCTGAAGGATCACCCTCCACTTTGGAGGACAATTTGTGAGGTTTTGGGTATGGATCGATGATTTTACAACATTGCGAGGCAAACATGAGATTATGTGCAATTCAAATTGAAAAGATGGGCGCTTTCCTAAGAATGACCTTTGTGATGAGATTAACCATATTTTGAAATGATAAATGGTATCCTTTTGTTCTTCCTGTCACTTGGAGAAAATTATGTCCCTTGCTACCCCATTTTAAGCCTGATGTATTTTCTTTCTGAACCCTAATTAAAGTCATCCATCGAACATCATGGATTGACAAGAAATATCATGAAGAATGAAAGCAAAATTTTAAATTCTTGATTTTGTTCCAAAAAAAGAACAAAGAATAAATAGGAAAAGCAAATAAGAATCAAAAAAAGAAAGGAAATAGGAAGGAGTAAGAGCAAAGAAAAGTGATTGAGAGATGGAAGGAGCAATAAAAAATTCAAAATAACTCATCATGGTTTTTATACTCTTTCACATAATATATATTTTAGCTTGGAAAACATTTCTCTAATTGACCCTTAACCCTCAAACCAGGTTACAACACTTAAAAGACCATTTTGATTGAATATGTTTTTCCAAATCAAGAAGTTAATCCTTGGGAAATTGACATATTCAAGAGCATAAAAGAGGGAGATGAACTCTAGGGTGAGAACTCAGAAATGAGCAGTCTAGAGAGATTTTAAAAAACAAAAAGAAAAAAAAAGATATGAGATGCCTTAGAGGATAATGAAAATTTCCAGAAGAAATTGATCTTTTAGTACGAGCCCTAAAGTCATCTATTTTAGCCTATTTTAAACCCTTTCTTTAGCACCCAAACTCGAGCCAACACTATAACCTTGGAATAAGTTCATCTTTGATTGCTCATGGCCAGTTCAAATTAGGGAATTAATCTACATGGAGAATGTAAGAGTCTATAGAAAGAAGATTTTGCTTAAATCAAGGAAAAAAAAGAAAAAAATCAATAAAACAAAAGAGAAACCAAAAAATAAAGAGAGAGCAAGAGAAAGGAACTATATTGAAGAATATCTACTATAAGATGCAATTTTGCAAAAGAGCATGGTACAGGGTTCACAAATAGAATAGAAACACCCAAAGTCGGAGACAAGGAAATTCGGCTACACGAGAATTAACGAGTTGACTCTCGATGCAAGAAATTTATGTTTCAAGGGTGGATTTATGAAATTCGTAGTACCAAGTTTGTAAAGTGAATTATCATTTGAGAATTTAATTTACGAGTCATAAAATCATTTTGAAATTTGTTAAGGTGACGTCCCATGGAATTTGATTTTCATGATTTGTTATGTGTGGATAGGGATTTGATCTTTTTCAACCTAAAACATGATTCTCAAAATGATTACCTTTTATGAAAAATTCAAGGAAGAAAGGAAAACATTCATTACATTTAGAGGCCCAGGTATGGAGGTCCATTTACTTTTCATTGCATTTAGAGGTCCAGATGTGGAGGTCCATTTACTTTTCACTGTATTTAGAGGCCCAGGTGTAGAGGTCCATTTACTTTTCATTGCATTTAGAGGCCTAGGCGTAGAGGTCCATTTACTTTTATTGCATTTAAAGGCCCAGGTGTGGAGGTCCATTTAGTTTTCATTACATTTAGAGGCCCAGGTGTGGATGTTCATTTACTTTTTATTGCATTCAGAGGCTTAGGTGTGGAGTTCCATTTTTTTTCATTATATTTAAAGGCCCGGGTGTGGAGGTCCATTTACTTTTCATTGCATTTAGAGGCTCAGGTGTGGAGGTCCATTGACTTTTCATTGCATCTAGAGGCCTAGGTGTAGAGGTCCGTTCACTTTTCATTGCATTTAAAGGCCCAAGTGTGGATGTCCATTTACTTTTCATTGCACTGTATATGAAGGCATAGGTGTCAGGTCTATTTACATTTCTTCTGCATTCTCATTTCAAAGTTGTGAGATCTATCTTGTTTCACTCTTCATGTTTTGATGGTTTGGTATCTACATTTTTAGTTTTGGATAACGTAATATGTTTTGATCTGTAATAGCCCGTTTTTGGTCGAATTGAAATAGTGGTTTTGGGACCACAAATCTTAGGTTGAAATAATTATTTTATTATTATTTTAATGTTTACAACATGATAGTGTGATTGTGTGAAAATTTCGTTAAGAAATTTTATCGTTTGAATGCTCAATTTGATAAAAAGGACTAAATTGCATAAAGCATAAAAGTTGTGTTCTATTATCTAAAGGTGTCTAATAGCTATAGAACTTTAATGTGGAGGTCCTTAAGTAGTAATTAGCCCATTTATAAAGTTAGTGGACATTCTTAGACATGATTAAATGAATTTTAATGATTTATAACAAAAGCTAAATAAGTAAATTAATAAATAAACTTAAGTAAAATAACATAAAATAAGATACCATCTTCTTCATGCTATTTTTTTTCCATCGAAAATTGAAAGGAGAAAAGCCATAGATAGGGTTTTTGGTTCGGCAAGTTCATCCTTGTGCATGTAAGTGATTTTGACTCGGTTTTTAATTATTTCTATGTTTTTGGAGTCGTTGTAACTTAATTTAGCTAGCCCAAGGACTAATTTGCAAAACTATTAAAGGTTTAGGGTTTTACCATTGATGAATATGTGTGTATTTTGAAGTTTGATTATAGAAAATATATGGTTGTTGTTAGATAAACAACATTTGTTATGTGATTTTTTTAGTAAAATTTCAAATTAGGGATTTATTTGTGAAAAGTGAAAATTTTGTGGTAAATGTGTGAAATAATGAAAAATATGGGCTGCTATGATAATAAGGAAAATTTGGCTAGCATGGTTAGGGACCTAATTGTATGAATTTGTA
The DNA here is from genome assembly GCA_025503065.1 of Gossypium bickii. NCBI lineage: Eukaryota > Viridiplantae > Streptophyta > Magnoliopsida > Malvales > Malvaceae > Gossypium > Gossypium bickii. The sequence continues at coordinate 22,123,742 of CP106714.1, read as the reverse complement.
TTTTTACGAGCTAAGGACTTAATTGTAAAAATGTTGAAATATTAGGGGTAAAATTGTAATTTTTCTATAATGTGATTTATGGGCTAAATTGAATAGAATGATAATTGAATAAGTTAAATTTGATATTATATAGATCAAGAAAATTGAAGTTCGGATCTAGATCGGGGAAAAAATAAAGTATTGGACTAGTCGATCCATTTCATCATTTTTGCTATCGAGGTAAGTTCGTATGTTAATAAGTATTGTTATAATTGTATTTAAAATGCTTTATTATTGAATTAATTGTGAATACGACCTTATGGATATGTTTGACGAAGGTTCAACACTGTGAAATCCTAGTTGAACCTTAGAAATAGATTAGGATACAAATGACTTGTCATTAGGGGTTATGTGTTTTGCGCGCTGGTCCGTACATCCTATCGATAGCTGAGTTTTTTGACATGTGTTGCAAATTCTCATCAGCTTGTGTGAGTAGCACCGTGTAGCTATGACAAGACCGTCAGCTTGTGCGAGCAGACCCGTTGATAGCTCGAGAGTGAGCATTGTATGAGATATGAGATTGATATAGCTTTTGCTATGTATTGGCACTTAGGGTGCGAGATTCCCGAGTATTCGATATTATTCCAAATGGTTCAACGGGTATAGCGCAGATATGGGTAACACCCCTTACCCGTGTCTAAAGCCGGAACCGGGTTTAAGGTATTACCTAACTTATCTCGCTTAAACGTCTCAAATAGGGCTATAAAATTTCATTTAAACCCATCACTTGCCCATTCTTGGCTCACGAGGCCCTAAGCATACCTCCGAGAGGTGTCACGAGCTTGGAAAAATTTTTTTCAAAACAGGGGCTACACGCCCGTGTGCCCCTAAGACATGCCCGTGTCTCCCACCCGTGGTCGATCCTGACCAATTTCACACAGCTGGACACATGCCCGTGTCCCTTACACGACTTTGAAACACCGATGTCTTAGCCCGTGTGCCAAAACCTTTGCATTCTGACTATGATGTCATCATCTCACTATAGTCACACGGCCAAGGCACACGCCCGTGTCCTTAGCCCGTGTGTCGAATTAAATTCCACATTTAAGGTGCAGACTTCACACGGCTTGGGCACACGCCCATGTCTTAGACCGTGCCTCCCACACACCTGAGACACACGGCTGTGTCTCTGCCTGTGTGGTTACTACAAGGCTTACTGACTTGCAATTCTAGCATGCAAGGGGACACACGGTCGATCCACACGCTTATAAGGCTGACCGTGTGTCACACATGGCCTAGACACACACCCGTATTGGCCTAACTTATAAGACCATTTACAAAATAGCTTTAGTAACATACATAGCCAACACTTTGGCTAACAATTATAGCTTAAAAAGATACTCGAGTCCTATACATGCCATACTCAAAATAAGTCTAAATTGTTATACCAAAGTGATGTCGATAGTGTGATTTCTGAACTCCTATGTCTACGTTCCTTGAGTTATCTTGGCAATACTACAAGGAGAAAGGGCAATGAAAGGGGTAAGCATAAAGCTTAGTAAGTTTGCATGGAAAATAAATAGCAACAATAAGCTCGATATGTAATCCATCCAAGGCATTAACTAACCATACACAAGTCATAGGCTTCTTGCCATACTTACTTACAATTGCCCTTATTTAGCATGTGTCGTGCTACACATCGTAATCATTTCTTCGTGACTCATTCACGAGTACTTGTATTCACTCATTCACATGACTTTAGTACAATTCTCCTTTCTACTTCTAAACTCATCTACTTATCCCATTAATCACTAGGGATAGTCAAAGACGCATATTAATCATCATTCATATAGGTACGAAGCCAATGCCACATCCCCGAGGTGGTCTTATATGGAGTCACTTCTAAATGCCAATGCCATATCCCGGATATGGTCTTATATGGAGTCACCTCTAAATGCCAATGCCATATCCCGGATATGGTCTTATATGGACTTTCACATCAAGTATCGATGCCATATCCTGGATACGGTTTTATACGATTCTCATATTCATTACCGAAGCCATATCCCAGATATGGTCTTATACGGGATCTCAACTCGGTGCTGAGGCCATGTCCCGGACGTGGTCTTATACGGGACCTTATCTATTTCATATCACGATGATAGCATTTTCATATTCAATATAGTCCACTAGGACCTCAACATCTCATTCAACATTAACTACTCAATTTAGTAGAGCATCATGCATCAATATGATACAAAGCATTCTCAATTATGCTAACATAAATGTTGCGTTAATCACATACAAACTTACCTCATTTTCAAAATAAGCCAACTCGTCGGTTTAGTCTGATACTTTTTTTTCCCCGATCAAAGTGGATTCTCGATTCTTCTTGCTCTATAATAGCAATTTAGCTCATTTTAATCACCATGTTAATAAAATCATTTTAATAATTATGCTTAGGCAAAATTACTATTTTGCCCTTAGACTTTGGCAAAATGACCGTTTTGCCCCTAAGCTCGAAAATAAATTCTAATCACATTTCTACATTCAACAAGCCTAGGTGAACATTTAATACTCTTATAGCTATCATCAAAACTCAACATTTCACATAATTACTACAAATTTGTAACCTTTTCATCAAGGTCCAATTAGGTGTTTTCAAGACAACACCTTTCACAAAAGTTGTTCATCTAACAACTAAGATTCATTTTCTTCTATAAAAATGCAGCAAATAACAATGAAAGCTCTCATGGAAATTCTTTAAACATTTCACCATAATGCAAGATAATCCCCTCTTTAGAAAGCTTAAGCTTTAGGGATCTTAAAAGTACAATTATCTTCAAGAAAGATCATCAAAATCACTTATTAGGATGGAGGAGAGCTTGCTGAAAATTTTGAGCTATCAAACATCTATTTTTCTTGCTAATTTCGGTGGAGGAAGATGGAGAGAAAGATGATATCTTCTCTTTCTTTATTCTAATATTAAACTGGTCAAATTGGTCACCAACTATCACTAACTTTGACCAAATTTTTGTCCATCCCTGTCTCCTATAATAGCCTATAGTCGGCTATACTAATCTTGGGGGTCTAATTGCCTTTTAAATACCTCTAATTATCAATCTATGGCTATTTGGTACCTTTAGTCTATAGAATGGAACTTTGCACTTAATGCGATTTAGTCCTTTTTCGCGATTAAACATGAAATCGCTAAAATTAAAGTACCAAAATTCTCATGTACATATACCATCATGCTCTGACTCATAAAATGACATGAAAATAAATTTCTTAGATCTCGGATTAGTGATCTCGAGATCTCTGTTCTGACTAGCCCTTAAATCATGCTGCTACAATATGAAATGGTGTGAGATAAATACATATCAATACAAGTATGTACGGAAATCATATGAGCATTGAATCTATGAAATTATAAGTTCTTGATCATTATGTGGATGAATACATGTTAACTTTGTGATTAAATGGTTTTGTAGTACATTATGTTTATATCACTTGAATGATGAATGAATGGTAAGTTTTACTTATTAACTATATGAGCTTACTAAGCTTTATAGCTTACTCTGTTTACTTTTCCCTGTTTTATAGTGAATATCAAAGCTTGCTCGAATTTCGGAGTCATTAGAGATCTCATCACACTATCAAGCTATCACTTTGGTACTTTTGAACTTATGTATTTGGTTATATGGCATGTATAGGAGTTTTGGTCATTTTGGTATATATATTGATAATGGAGTTAGCCAATTGATTTGGCTTGTAAATGATAAGTGCTTGATTATGTGTATAGCCAAGTAATTTGGCTTATTTTGGTATGCTTGGTGATGTATATATATGTGCAAATGGCCTTTTGATATGTTGTGTATAATTGCTATATAGATGCTTGATGTGAATTGGTGTTTAGAGTTCCAAATGGTTGAAACTTGAGATTGGTATGCTTGTGGGTTTAGGTAAAGTAATGTATAATTGAAAGTGATTATTTAGGTGAAATTGTGAATGTGAAATTGGTATGTTTTGTACAGGCAAGTCATGATGTTATGAGCATTATAATTCTTAGTATGGAAATAGCATGAATTAGACTTGATTGAGATTGGTAGGAATGCCTATTTATGCTATGTTATATGTCATTTGGTTTGTGTAGGTGAATGAAAGTTTGGGTGAGAAAGATGGCTTGGTAAATAACCTATTTTTGTCCACACGGGCAGAGACATGGGCGTGTGTCTCATTCGTGTGTGACACACGATCAAGTGACACAGCTGTGTGTCCCCTAGTGTTTAATTAGAAATCAAGTTAGTACGCTCCACACGGCCTTGCACATGGGCGAGTGACTTGACCGTGTGGCATAAGTTAGTATACCCTACAGTTTTGCATGACCTGGCACACAGGCATGTGTGGCCATTTTTCGAAGGGCACACGGGCTAGTCACACGAGCGTGTGTGTTGACCGTGTGACCCAAGTCAGAGAGTTACACGGGGTTAGACACGAGCTAGGACACGGCCATGTGATCCTACTTCGAATGTCCACACGGCCTGTGACACGGGCGTGTATTTGTCTCACACGGCCGGGCGACATGGGCGTGTGTCCCCTGTATTTTGAAAATTTTTCTAAGTTTTCCAAAATTTCCTGAGTTATCAGTTTAGTCCCAAACCACTTCTAATGTATAATTTGGGCCTTGTAGGCTCGTATTAGGGACAATGTGATTGATTATAAATGATTTTTTATTTGGAAATGGAAAATGTATGTGAAATGTATAATTTTTTAATTGTAAGTCCGGTAATGCTCCGTAACCCTATTCTACGGGTTAGGGGTGTTATGATTTTTTTTTATTTTGGTAATTGCAAAAATCTGTTATTCTTTTTACTATGATGTTGAGTGGGGTTTGAAAGTGGTTAGGTGTCTACGTCCTTGCACGTTCCTTGCTACGCAAGCCATGAACAAAGAGGTGCAGCTGTAGACACTCATTTTTGCCTGAGCCTAATAGGACGCCCATTTAAATTTTTGTTCTCTCTTAGGCTATTAGAATCCCACTCGATTTTGGTCAATTTGAGACCTTTGTTTTTCTTTTATTTTTCTTTCCCTTTTGGGTCTGTCAAGGGCCCAAATTATTATTATCATTACTACTACTATTATTAAATAGTCTTATTATTATCTTTTTTTACAAATAAACAATATTAAAATATATATAGATGAAATGAAATGGAAAAAAAAGGAAGGCTTTTCATATTTTGGTCTTAAAAAAAAGGTTTAAAAAAACAACAACAAGCATTCTAGTTTCTTTTTTTTCCTTTTATTCTTTTCTTTTCTTTGCTTTTTTTTTTTTTTTGCCATATACATATCTTGAAGGATCAGGTTTAGGCTCTGATGAAGGGGATGTTACCGGAACGTCGGTCCTCTGCCCCTTGGAGCCCCAAAAATCCTGTTTTTTCCCTTCCCTTTTCTAAAGTAAATATATATTTTTAAAAAGGCTTGATCTTGAGAAAAAAGTTTTGATTTTTTTTTAAAAGAGAAATTTAGATTTTTAAAATAAAAATATGTTTGTTAGTCATATTAAAGGAAAATTTTAAATTCTTAAAACTGTTATGAATATCTTATTAAGTGGATGTCCATCATGATTAAGATAAAGTTTTAATATACTTTAAATTCTAATAGTTATTAGAATTAGATTTCTACTTCTTTTATACTTCTTATGCCTATAAATAGAGGCTCTGATGAAGCATTGTAATCATCCCGTTTGATCAATAAAGTACATCCTCTATTGCTTTCATATTTTCTTTATTATTTATTTTCTCCATCTCTTTTTATTTTATAACAGGTTATCAGCATGATTTTGCTCAAAGTGATAGTTCCTTTTATCAACGATCAAATTTATCCTCCATGGTTTCCAATATCTTTAACGGCAAGATGCAAATTTTTTACAGGAAGTTTCTTTTATTTAATGTTTCATATCTACCTATTATTTTTCATTCTTCTTTCATTATTATTATTGTTTTGATTAACTTATTTTACTTTTTTGTTCTTAAGGATGATGAAAGATTTGATACTGTTATCTATATGAAATCAAAAAATAAGATCTACTCTCAAAGTCTGTTTTTTGATATTTGCTTGGGGATGATCTCTTTCTCTTCATTACAAAAGATGTTTATAATCACTACTTCTCATCCATGCTAATGTAAGTCAATCTAATCAACTTCTTTTGAAATTCGATTTGATTTCTATTAAAAAGTTCAATTTATATAATTCACTATCCGTACCTCTATGAATTTATAAAACCCTTCATGCATTTAGTTATTGGGATTTTTATGTAGAGATAAATATTTTTTTTCATTTTTAATAGAATTTATTAGTTTAATTTTAATTTTGATTAATATATATGATTATTGCGGAATATGAGCAAAAATACTTACTTGTCATGAACTTTGTGATATTCACCCTGCCTGTGATAATTTCATATCATTGTAAAATTTGAAATGAAATTATGTCATAAGAGGTGGAGGTTAGAAAATGTTTATGTTTAAACCTTTATAGTTGTAAAGTTATTTTAATTTGACATTATAATATTTTGTATTTTGTTATGTTATGATATATAAAAAATATATATTATCTAACCACAATGATTTATGAGTGACATGAATTTATACGTTTGTTACGTATAATGTATGTTTTATTTATATCTATTCATTTTATTTTTATATGAATAAATAAAATTTGATTTAAAATAAATTAATCATTCATTAAGGTTATACAATAAAATGATTATATGCTCCTGAAGAGCTAATATTGCATCAAACTGTAAAAAGCAAAGAGCTTATATTTTAGCTCCTTGTGATGCAAAATTTTATAAAATATAATATTGTTTTTCAGATCAAAAAGATATATGTTGAATAAAACCTTAATGTGTTTTATATTAAAATCATATATATAAATAACATGAGATACTCATGTATTTGTATTATATTCCCCGAAGGAATACATTACACTATATGATTGAAATAGTGCTCCTGCAGTAGCAATATTGTGAAAATGAATTTAACATTATTTTCGAACGATATCATACCTTCTACTGGCTAAGCAAAATAATAAGTTACTAATGAACAACTAAGAAATTCTTCCCACTAGTTTTGCTTCATTCCCTGAAGTGAATGTAGTAGTAAATAACAATTATAAAAATGAAAATATAGAGATCATGATTGTTGTTATAATTGAGGATGTGATTGAGACTGATTATGACAACATGAATAATAGATTTTGAATTGAAATCTACGCATGTTTTGCGATGGTGGTTATGAAATAAAGAATCAATGGAGGCGTTTAGAAATTTATCCTACTAGATTTATTACATTCCACAAGTGAATGCAAACATAAATAAAACAAAAGATATAATTATGGACTACTTTGAAAGTAGGAACATAGTAATAAATAAGAGAACAATGAGAGTTCTCAATATAACTCTTTAAAAGGGTAAAAATAACTTATGTTATCAACGTGATATGAAAGATTATTGGCCACATGTGCCATATGCCCAAATATTTTGTTTCATTAATATTCTTTAAGGAAGGATAAGTGAATTTAGTAATAAATTCTATCATTATAGATAGAAAGTATTTATCTTATTTGGTACTAAAACAAACAAATATTACTTTAATATTTGATAGTACAAAATTAGTCGTAAGCTCTACAATAGCTAATATATTAATATCTTGTGATGGTTAATCTATTGATTTTAAAAGATATTTATAATGGATCTTATATTGAGATTGTGAATAAGGAAAATATTATATTTCATATGAATCACTATTGCTATAAATATCTATTTTGAAACGATGAAAAAGAGAGGATTGGGTTATTAATTTATATTTATTTTATAATCTTTGTGATCTTCTTTTGTCATCATCCCCATTAAAGGGTCGAAAGCAAAATATTTGACTATGAAAGATCTATTTATGAGAAATAAAATATGATAATTCTATCTAAAGCTCGTTATGGTTGGATGCACCTGAAGTTGCAATTTTTTATTATAGATATTTGAAGATTTTGACATATTCCCTGAAGCAAATATTGCATATAATTATTTGGAAATTATATTTATTTTTTTGACTTAGTGACATTATAATATTCACATTGATTTAGACATTTCCAGAAGTAAATGTCACAATAGCACTTATATATGGAAACAAAGTAAAATGAATGATAGTAAAATTATTAATTTGTTACAATTTAGTACAATTGAAATGCATGTTAAAGTAAGCTAGAAGTTTACTAATACAAATGCATTTACTACTTGGGGTGACCAGTTAGACCATCCTAGATCATATATGATGCGAAAATTAATTGAGAATTCATATGGACATTCATTAAAGTCATTACAAGAAGTCCAATAACTTGTAATGAGTTAGGGGGAGAGTAATTTGAACTAGACGTTCAATAAGGATAACTCATTACAAGTTAACTATAGATGTATTTACAAACTTAATGAGAATAACCAAATGTTATATACCATCTAATATTTTAATTTGAATCAAAGTCCCAGTAGGAAAATCAATTAAAATAAATAATAGATTGATCGGTTCTGTAACATCACAAAATTAGGGGTTCGTGATTTTGTTGTATAATTGCATGTTGTATTTGTTTTGTAGGTTGTTTGAGGGGATTTAAGGGCTCTAGGAGGCTCAGGGTCGAGGCCAAGCCCGGAAAAATTTTGATTTTGGGTCTTCAAAGGGAGAAGGTCATTGGAGCAGGTGTAAGTAAATTAATGTGTAGTTTTAACACAAGTGAGAGTTGTGTAGTGGCGGCAAGTGGCGTGATGGGCATGTAAGGAGGTATGAGGTTCGAATCCCACAAGCTACATTTGGGAGCTTTTATTTTATGCTTTGGGGGTAGAAGAAGTAGAGTTATGATAGAACTCTACAAGATGGATGGAGGCTTGGTCAAACAACTTTGAATGGGAGGAGGAGAGTGAATTGTGGAGCAAAAAGAGGATAGGATCATAGGATTGGGGAGAGAGGTGGAGTTGGCTGTGAGTGGGAGTGTGTGCTAGGTGAGGATTTTGGCTAGAGAGAGGCTTTTGGGTAGCATTTCTGTCTTGGGTATGAGAGTGCCAAATTTCTCTGGTTCTCCTTAGCATTTTCTTGCGTTTTTGTGCACTTCCCTTAAGCATTTCGGTCAATTTTGTTCTTTACAATTTCCTGCGGCGAATTCTTTCTCTTCCTCTCTTCTCCAATTTGAAGTTGTTGCTAATACCTTTGCTAATAGCCAAATCTTCTCCTACTCACCTATTCTCTCATTTCGTCCATTTCTTTCTCTCTTCTTTCTGCTTTTTTTCTTCTACTCTTTCTTCTCCATAAGTCGAATCTTTCCTCTCTTCTCCAAGTGAAACTATTTCTTCTATCCCTTGCTAACAAAATTAAACTTATCTTACTCATCTATCCACTTGTGGCATCGATTTCTTCTCTGTTCGTAAAGCCGAAAAATCACCTCTACTTCTATTTTGTTTCCCCTTAGCCGAACATCTAGTAGCAGGAAACTTGGTTATCTTCTGTCTGCCGAATCTCCCTTTTCATTTGGTTCTTCTCTAGTTGTAAGGTAATGGTTTCTTTTCTTTTTATGTTCTTTTTATCTTTTCTCTCTTAAAGATTATCTTTCTCTCTTAAAGAACCGAAACACTAAACTTTTAACTCTTTTTATTTAGGCCAAATCTGAATACTCCTCTCCACCTCGAGCCTTGTTTGTTCTTTTTGTGAAAGCCAAAACCCTTGTTGAGCAACTGTCAAATTTGTGGCACTTTGGTAAGCATAACTATGGCCGAATGGGGGATGGTTGGTTGCTCTTTATTAATTTTTGAGTTCCTTGAGGCTGAAAGGCCGTTTCTGCGTGGTCTTGAAACAACATTGATAACCTGTGCTCTTCTTTAGGAACTCGTTTTTGTGAATCGAGGGCAGTAAACCAAATACTCTTGCACAGCAAGGAGGGGGCGATCTCTGGTAAGTAGAAGTAATGGGAATAGTGTTTCAAGTTAAGTTTATCAATGAGAGAAACTAACTTGATTTCTCAATTATCATTATAGGTGTTGGAATCGGTGGTTAGCACAACTCGTAATCAGATGTGTAATCTCACACCAAACATCAACGAAAGCATGTCAAGATCTATGTTTCGGCCAAAAGCCGAAATGCCAGAAAATCAGCAACTGTGACCACTCGAGCGCGCAAGCATTCGTAGTGATTAACTGAGTTACTATGAGGGCGGTAGGTCGTGGAGAGTGTCACAAGCACTCTCCCGAAATGGAGGCTGTAAAGGGCCTAATCGAGTTGAAACGGGCTAAATGGGCTGTAACATCCAGGATTTAGGGGTCTTGCATTTTAATTTGTATCTGTGTGTTAGTATGCTTTGTGTGCTGTGTGGGTGTATGTGGGGGCTTCGGGAAACCTTGGGGTTAGGTAGGAGCCTTGGTGAAATCTTTGGTTTGAACCAGATCAGGGGAGAGCTAGGGTAACAATTCCAACAACCCGTTTTCTCGACATTTTGTACATATAATGATCTAAACTATACTTAATCTTCTAAGTTATATTTTCTCGGCAAGTTAACATTTTCAAAACGACGAACCTCTTATAAATAAGATAACCCTCACAAGCTAAAAATTTGCTTTAAAACTTAACACGTGTTTTCACCCTTAAACCGAACTCTTTACAAACATCTTTCCAGTAACATTCTGAATTCAGCCGTGGCATTTTGGGCCGGGTTTGGGTGTTACATGGGCCCAATGGGCTTACGGGCCCACATGGGTAACACTGATAGAAAATTACCGAATGTCGGATGTGACTGCGAAGTTTGCATAATCGTGACCGAAATCATGTTTAATGGGCCACACGAGGGTGTGGGCCCGTTTAGGTCGAAAATGGATTTTAGGCCCAATTTCACTATTGAGACCCATAAAAGAGTCTCGAATTGCACGAGGCGACAATAGGTGTCCTAAAAGGCTGTTAGATGACTAAATTACTGAAATACCCTTGGTGGGTAAATTATTGAAATACCCTTTGTAGGTAAATTATTGAAATACCATTGGTGGGTAAAATCACTGTTATACCCTTAAGGGTAGATTTAGTTTGGTTGTGAGTATTCTGTTTAACTGCTATGATGGTTTATTTTGCATACACTAAATTATTATGTCACGACATTTTGCATTGGGTTGGGATGATGAAATATATATATTTATATATATCGGAGGAAGTACTGTATTGGTGGCTATGCTACAATATACTGATTCACACGATATACTGATTTAGTGGCTCAGCCACAAATACTGTTACCGGTAGCATTGCTGCGTTATACTGGCAGCCCGGCTGCATTCTTGGTGTGTAGGGCTAGGTGGGTTGACTTGGTCCCCACAGGAGTGTAGGGTTGGTACGGGTGGTGTGATGGTTGGATTGGGTTGGGCTGCATTTTCTCTGCTTGCATCATCATGATTTGGGGCCTTAGGCTCAAACTGTTATTACATGGGCTTGGGCTCAGACTGTGTTTGTAACTGGGATTACACACTGAGTTCTTGTAACTCACCCCTTTACTTTAACTGTACAGGTAATCCCCAGCCGTAGAGGATTTGGAGCTACGAGGGACTCGGAGGTGGCCACTTGTTCCGTACATTTTAAGGGCGAATTAAGTATTTTAAATTTGGATTTCTTTACTTTAATTATTGGGTTTTACATTTGTTGTAATAAGGCCATTGGAACTATTTTAACTTTTTATTTTGAATTTTCTTTAAATAATGCAAATCTAACCAACACGAAGTTTTCAAAACAATAAACAACTATTTTTCAAATAACTCATTTTCGTAAATGATAAGATTAAATTCTTTGTAATCAACTCAGTTTTATTAAACAAGATAAAACGTGCATTTTGAAAGAATAATAAAATGAATGAAACCCTTTGTGGGCATAAGTGAGGAGAAATGAAATTTCGAACTTATAAATGTGATTTTAAACAATATATTTTCCAAACAACCATGTGATTTCTAACGTCACCTAATGTAGCGTACTAGATCTGGTCGTAACGTTTAGGCCGAGTTTGGGGTGTTACATTTAGTGGTATCAGAGCCAGGTTTGCATAAACTCAGCTGTGGAATGGGTTTCAAAAATATCTTGAATTTGTTTGAAGTTTGGTTTAGAAAAGTAGTATCACTGAACTTGTGGCACACCGAGTCTCTGGAATCTGAATCCGTAAATTTTCTTACTTTAAATTAGATTTTACGATGAAATGACTGTAGTAAGAAACTATTAGAGTTAGTGGTAGTAATGCGCTGAAACTTTTAGCTATAGAAACTGAGACTATAAGACTGAGGCGGTAGTAAAATTGATCTGCGAAAAAAAACTCTTATTACTGTTTTCCATAAAACACTTGTTAATAATCATGGGAACTATAAACTGATTCATAAAACTCTTAAATAGATTAACGCGTTACATCAGAATGAGTACAAGAGGTCGTGGAAGAGGTAGACGTGGCCGTGGAAGAGGCTGAGGTGCTAGGGCTGGGTCCTCAGCATCGGGACACATGCCTGAAAAGGAAGCACCTGCATCATCAGTGACCGAAACAGGGTCTTATGGTCGAGCTAGTGGGGACGATGCTTTGTCGCATGCAATGCTACGGGTTCTAGAACGGGTTGCTGGAGCAAGTACTGGGTCGGTCACTAGGGGATCCATTTCTGAGCGACTTAGGGCAAAAGGGGCTGAAATCTTCAAGGGCATTTCTGGTGTAGCCTCGAATGTAGCCGAATACTGGTTGGGGGCAGTTGAACGGATCATGGATAACCTGGACTGCTCAGTGGAGCAAAAGCTGAAAGGGGCAGTATCCCTACTAAGAGATGAGGCATACCAGTGGTGGCTCACTGTGAGGGAAGGCAGATAAGCAGATCGATTAACCTGGGATTTCTTTAAAATGGCTTTCCAGGGAAAATATGTAGGGGCTAGTTATGTGGACGCCCGGAGAAAGGAATTCTTGAATCTGGTTTAGGGGAATAAATCTATAGCAGAGAATAAGGCGGAGTTCCTGCACTTGAGCCGGTACGCACGAGGTATAGTTGCAACTGAATAAGAGCGCTGTGTGAGATTTGAAGATGGCCTTCGGTATGAGTTACGGGTACTGATAGCTCCGCAGAGAGAAAGGGATTTCGCTGCATTGGTGGAGAAAGCCAAAATTGCTGAGGAGGAGCATGATTCACATCTTCAGGTTGTTCTGCAGATATTGAGGGAAAAGTAACTCTATGCCAAATTCAGTAAGTGCGAGTTTTGGTTGAGGGAAGTGACGTTTTTAGGGCATGTCGTATCTGCCGGGGAATTAGGGTGGATCCTCGGAAAGTTGAGGCTTTTTTGGATTGGAAGCCACCAAAGTTAGTATCAGAGATTCGAAGTTTTCTGGGTCTAGTCAGATATTACAGGTGGTTCGTTGAGGGGTTTTCATTGATTGTCGCACCCCTAACTAAGTTACTGCGTAAAGGGGTACCGTTTGTTTGGACTGATAAACAGCAGGAAAGTTTTGAGAAGTTGAAGAAGATCCTAACTGAAGCTCCGATATTAGTACAGTCGGAGGTTGGAAAAGAATTTGTTGTCTACTGTGATGCATCACACACGAGTTTGGGTTGTGTGCTGGTGCAGAAAAAGAAGGTGGTGGCATATGCATCTCGTCAACTTAGGCCGCACGAGGTGAACTACCCCACGCATGACTTGGAATTAGCCGCGGTAGTATTCGCCCTAAAGATTTAGAGACACTAGCTGTATGGGGAAAAGTCGGTTATCTGCACTGACCATAAGAGCCTTAAGTTTCTCCTTACCTAAAAGGAGTTAAATCTCAAGCAACGGAGATGGATAGAGTTGCTGAAGGATTACGATTGCTCGATTAAGTATTATCCGGGAAAAGCCAACGTGGTAGCAGATGCACTGAGTCGTAAGGTGGTATCTAATTTGAGAGCAATGTTTGCCAGGCTTAGTATATTTGAGGATGGTAGTTTGTTACAAGTAAAACTGACATGAATTAGTTAGATTAAGGAGAAACAGATGCTGGATGAGTCGTTGCGTCCTCGTTTTCAACAGGTAGAGAAGGGAGAGACTGTGGATTTTGAATTGAATGGTGAAGAGGTATTTTGTTTTCGTGGAAAAGTCTGTGTACAGAGGGATTCTGAGTTAAGACAGATGACTCTACAGGAAGTGCATAGTAGCCTACACGCTATGCATCTCGATGGGAGCAAATTATATCGAGATCTGCATGAACTGTATTGGTGGCCAGGACTTAAGCGTGAGGTGACTAATTTTGTAAGTAAGTGTTTGACATGCCAAAAAGTGAAGGCTGATCATCAACTTCCTTCGGGATCACTGCAACCTGTAAAGATTCCACTTTGGAAGTGGGAGAGGATAACAATGGATTTTGTTAGTGGGCTACCTTTGGCGCCTACTAAGAAAGATTCAGTGTGGGTAATTGTTGATCGGCTGACTAAAGCTACTCATTTCATACCATTTCGCACCGATTACTCGTTGCAAAAGTTGGCTAAGTTGTACGTGGCAGAAATTGTGAGACTACATGGGGTACCAGTGTCTATCATCTCAGACAGGGACCCCAGATTCACATATCGGTTTTGGAAAGTGTCACATGAAGCTCTAGGTACAAGGTTGGATTTCAACACAGCGTTTCATCCGCAGACTGATGGACAGTCAGAGAGGGTAATCCAGATTTTGGAAGACATGTTGAGAAGTTGTGTGATTGATTTCATGGGCAGCTGGGAAGATTATTTACCCTTAGCGGAATTTGTTTATAACAACAGCTACCAATCCAGCATTCAGATGGCACCATAGGAGGCATTATATGGTCGTAGGTGTCGTACCCCTACATGCTGGATAGAATTGGGTGAGCGACGACTGTTGGGTCCAGAGTTAATTTCTGAAACGGAAGGAAAAGTGAAGTTGATACGAGGTCGGTTAAAAGAAGCTTCTGATAGGCAAAAATCGTATGCTGACTTAAAGCGTAGAGAGATAGAGTTTTCTGTGGGAGATTTTGTCTTCTTGAAAGTCTCCAATTAGAAAAAGATTCTGAGATTTGGACGGAAGGGCAAGTTAAGTCCCAGATTCATTGGACCTTACCGGGTGTCGAAACATGTTGGACCGGTCGCCTATCAGCTTGAACTACCTCCTGAGTTAAACCGGATACATAATGTATTCCATGTTTCTATGCTGAGGCGTTACCGTTCAGATCCTTCTCATATAGTGCTGGTGGAAGAAATTGAGATAAGACCTAATCTGTCTTTTGAAGAGGGACCGGTGCATATTTTGGATCATGATGTTAAAGTATTGAGGAGAAAATCCGTTCCATTGGTCAAAGTGTTGTGGCGTAATCATGGTTCAGAGGAAGCTACGTGAGAGCCTGAGAAGGCAATGCGACATCAATACCTCCATCTCTTTTGATCAGGTAAATTTTGGGCCGAAATTTTTTTAAAGGGGTAGAATTGTAACATCCTAAAATTAGGAGTTCATGATTTTGTTGTATAATTGCATGTTGTATTTGTTTTGCGGGTTGTTTGAGGGGATTTAGGGACTCTAGCGAGGCCTCGGGTCGAGGCCAAGTCCTAGAAAAATTTTGATTTTTGGGTTTTCAGTGGAGAGGGCTGTTGGAAGCAGGGTGTAAGTAAATTAATGTGTGGTTACACAAGTGAGCTGGTGTAGTGGTGGCAAGTGGCGTGATGGGCATGTAAGGAGGTATGGGGTTCGAATCCCACAAGCTACATTTGGGAGCTTTTATTTTATGCTTTGGTGGGTGGAAGAAGTAGAGTTGTGATAGAACTCTACAATATGGATGGAGAGTTGGTCAAACAACTTTGAATGGAAGGAGGAGAGTGAATTGTGGAGTAAAAAGAGGAGAGGATCATAGGATTAGGGAGAGAGGTAGAGTTGGCCGTGAGTGGGAGTATGTGCTAGGTGGGGATTTCGGCTAGAGAGAGGCTTCTGGGTAGCATTTCGGTCTTGGGTATGAGAGTGCCGAATTCCTCTAGGTTCTCCTTGCGTTTTTGTGCACTTCCCTTAAGCATTTCGGGTCAATTATGTTCTTTGCAATTTCCTGCTGGCCGACTTCTTTCTCATCCTCTCTTCTCCAATTTGAAGTTGTTGCTAATACCTTTTTCTAATAGCTGAATCTTCTCCTACTCACATATTCTCTCATTTCGTCCATTTCTTTCTCTCTTCTTTCCGTTTTTTTTCTTCTACTCTTTTTTCTCCATAAGCCGAATCTTTCCTCTCTTCTCCAAGTTAAAACTATTTCTTCTATCCCTTGCTAACAGCCGAAATTTCTCTTACTCATCTATCTACTTGTGGCATCGGTTTCTTCTTTGTTCGTAAAACCGAAAAATCACATCTACTTCTATTTTGTTTCCCCTTAGCCGAACACCTAGTAGCAGGAAACTTGGTTATCTTCTATCTGCCGAATCTCCCATTTCATTCGATTTTTCTCTAGTTGTAAGGTAATGGTTTCTTTTCTTTTTATGTTTTTTTTCTCTTTTCTCTCTTAAAGAACCGAAACACTCAACTTTTAAATCTTTTTATTTAGGCCAAATCTGAATACTCCTCTCCACCTCGAGTCTTGTTTGTTCTTTTTGTGAAAGCCGAAACCCTTGTTGAGCAACTACCGAATTTGTGGCACTTTGGTAAGCATAACTATGGCCGAATGGGGGATGGTTGGTTGCTTTTTATTAATTTTTGAGTTCCTTGAGGCCGAAAGGCCGTTTTTGCATGGTCTTGAAACAACATTGATAATCTGTGCTCTTCTTTAGGAGCTCATCTTCGTGAATCGAGGGCAGTAAACCAAATACTCTTGCACAGCAAGGAGGGGGCGATCTCTGGTAAGCAGAAACAATGGGTATAATGTTTCAAGTAAGTTTATTAAGGAGAGAAACTAACTTGATTTCTTAATTATCGTTATAGGTGTTGGAATCGGTGGTTAGCACAACTCGTAATTAGGTGTGTAATCTCACACCAAACATCAACGAAAGCATGTCTAGATCTATGTTTCGTCCAAAAGTCGAAATGCTGGAAAACCGGCAACTGTGACCACTCGAACACGCCAGTGTTCGTAGTGATTAACTGAGTTACTGTGAGGGCGGTAGGTCGTGGAGAGTGTCAAGAGCACTCTCGTGAAATTGAGGCTGTAACGGGCTTGATCGAGTTGAAACGAGTTAAATGGGCCTAATGGGCTTACGTGCCCATATGGGCAACACGGATAGAAAATTATCGAATGATGGATACGACTGCGAAGTCTGTAAAATCGTGACCAAAATCATGTTTAATGGGCCACACGAAGGTGTGGGCCCGTTTGGGCCAAAAATGGATTTTAGGCCTAATTGCACTGTTGAAACCCATAAAAGGGTCCCAAGTTGCTCGAGGCGACAATAGTTGTCCTGAAAGGCTGTTAGATGACTAAATTACTAAAATACCCTTGGTGGATAAATTACTGAAATACCCTTGGTGGGTAAATTACTAAAATACCCTTAGGGGTAGATTTAGTATGGTTATGAGTATTTTGTTTAACTGCTATGATGGTTCATTTTGCATACACTGAATTATTATGTCATGACATTTTGCATTGGGTTGGGATGATGAAATATATATAAATTTATATATATTGGAGGAAGTACTGTACTGGTGGCTATGCCACATTATACTGATTCACACGATATATTGATTTAATGGCTCAGCCACAAATACTGTTACTGGCAGTATTACTATGTTATATTGGCAGCTCGGCTGCATTCTTAGTGTGTAGGGCTAGGTGGGTTGACTTGGTCCCCACAAGAGTGTAGGGCTGGTACGGGTGGTGTGATGGTTGGATTGGGTTGGGCTGCATTTTCTCTGTTTGCATCATCATGATTTGGGGCCTTAGGCCCAAACTTTTATTACATGGGCTTGGGCCCAGATCGTGTTTGTAACTAGGATTACACACTCAATTCTTGTAACTCACCCTTTACTCTAACTGCATGTAATCCCACTAGTAGAGGATTTGAAGTCATGAGGACTCGGAGGTGGCCACTTGTTCCACATGTTTTAAGGGTGAATTAAGTATTTTAAATTTGGATTTCTTTACTTTAATTATTGGGTTTTACATTTGCTGTAATAAGGCCATTGGAACTATTTTAACTTTTTATTTTGAATTTTCTTTAAATAATGCGAATCTAACCAACACGAAGTTTTCAAAAAAATAAACAACTATTTTTCAAATAACTCGTTTTCGTAAATGATAAGATCAAATTCTTTGTAATCAACTCAGTTTTATTAAACAAGACAAAATGCGCATTTTGAAAGAATAATAAAATGAGTGAAACCCTGTGTGGGCATAAGTGAGGAGAAATGAAATTTCGAACTTATAAATGTGATTTTAAACAATATATTTTCCAAACAACCATGTGGTTTCTAACGTCACCTGATGTAGCACACTAGATCTGGTCGTAACATTTAGGCCGTGTTTGGGGTGTTACAGGTTCCAAATATGAAAATTATTCTAGACGGTCATATAGTAGAGGCAGGTGCTCCAGAGACCCAAGACATAACTAATAAGCAAAACTTCAGAAGAGATTCAAGTACCTGAAACTGAATTTTAAAATAATGAAAATAAGAGATCTCGATAAGTTATGACCATTCAAGAAAATGTAGAACCGAATAATAAAAGTGGTCGACAATGATTTTGCATGTAATATTATTATTGAAATAATGAGATAAAAGGAGGATCTTAAATAAATCTATTGAAAAATATAGATATGGAATAAATTGATCAAAATAGAAAGATGCAACTCAAGTACAATTAAATTCGTGGAGTTTTTGGACCAATAGTCCAAATAACTAAATGTATAAAGCCAGTGGGGGTGCAATTGAAGTAGTTTTGTAAGAGCGGAATAAAATTATGAAGTTTTTCGCTAAGTCCTGGCATTGATTATGAAAAGATATAATATTCTTTTATGGTGGATGCAATAACCTTTATATATATTATTAAATTGACAATTGATAAAAGATTTAACTTGCGCCTAATGGTTATTATTACAACCTTTTATGAATCACTATATAGTAATGTTTATATTAAAATCCTTGAAGGATTTAGGATGCTAGAAGCATATTGAAATTCTCAAGAAATTGTTCATTTATATGAATTGAAATAATTTGAACATATTTGGTAAATTTAACTTAGTGAATAGTAGTTGAAGGAGGATTATAAATTATCCAAAATACCTATTTGTGTTTTTATAAAAGAATTGTGATTAAAGTTTGTTATGGTTATTGTTGAATCTCCTAAAGATATCAAAATATTTTTCCCCAAATTTCTCTTACTCATGACTTTTAAAAGAATGTTAATATAAATGCTTAGCAAATACATTCAAATAGTTATTTAAAAAACTAGCATTCAAGATTGAATACATAGTATATGAGAAAATATATGATGTTTTCATAAGGGGGAGTAAATACGCGTTGCACTCTTTTTCCCTTAACCAAGGTTTTGTCCCATTGGATTTTCCTGGTAAGGTTTTTAATGAGGTAACATATTATGCTATTATAGATTGTGTACTCTTTCTCCTTCATTACGTTTTTATTCTACAGGGTTTTTCCTAATAAGGTTTTAACGAGACACATTATCTACCAATGGATATCTAAGGGGGAGTGTTGTGAATATCTTATTAAGTGGATGTCTATCATGATCAAGATAAAGTTTTAATATACTTTAAATTCTAATAGTTATTAGAATTAGATCTCTACTTCTTTTATACTTCTTATGTCTATAAATAGAGACTCTGATGAAGCATTGTAATCATCCCTTTTGATCAATAAAGTACATCATCTATTGCTTTTATATTTTCTTTGTTTTTATTCTCTTCATTTCTCTTTATTTTATAACAAAAACAAAGATTTGATCTTTTTCAACTATTTCGAAATAAAGTTTTGATTTTTTAGAAAAATAGTGATTTTTTTAAAAAGACAAAGTTTAGATTTTTAAAATAAAAATCTTTTTTTTAGTCATTTTAAAGAAAAAATTTAAATTTTTTAAGATAAAGTTTTGATATTTTTCAACTATTTTGAAATAAAATTTTAATTTTTTTTAAAAAAGTAGTGATTTTTTAAAGAAAACTTTGATTTTGCAAAAATAAAATAAAACTCTGACCATTGTACGCGAAAGCTCCACCACAGAGGCCGAAGATCCGGTGGTAGAGTCATGGCCAACATAGAAGGAGGAAAAGAAAGAGGAAGATGTTTTTTTTTTCATGAGATTAAAATGAAAGAATGAATTTTTTTTTCATTTATAGGTGCCAAAAATGTGTAATTTGTTCCCGCCCCTTACTTTTTAAATTTACAAAAATACCCCATTTTTTGTAGCACTGTTCTCACTCTTTGGCCTATTTACACCCGTAACCCTTTTTGTTTATTCAAACATTCAATTTAATCTAAAATTTAAAAATTAGAAGCAAATTAATTGTTACATCGGTCCTCTGTCTTCCGCATTTTTTATCTTTTGGTCCGAAATTAAGCTATGTCATTTTGTTTCCATTTTTAATAAATTATTTACGCTTATATCTTCCCTTTCATTTGCATTTATACCTTATATATTTAATGTCAATTATGCACTTTATTTTAATGTTTTATATTGATTCACACTTGTATAATTTATTCTTATTTCGTCTTTATTTATTTTCATGTCTATTTATATTTATGTTTTTTTTTACACATTCCTCTTACATACATTTTAATATTATTTGTTTATGTTACTTTAATTCTTTTATTGTTTTATGAATAAGGTGTATTGTTGTTATTATTATCATCATGTCAATGTCTTATTTATTTCATTTATTTAAGTTTTCTTTTTATTATTGCCATTTTTGAAAGAGATTTAACTTTTCATTAACTTTAGCCAATTTAATTAATTTTCCTATTTTATTACTATTCGTTTTAAAAGAGAGAACTTTAAGTAATTTTTCCATCCTATAATTGTTGACATGAAGTTAGTCAAGTAGGTGTTACATTTTAATGAAACCATAAGGTTTTTACATTTTAATGAAACTATAAGGTTTTTACATTTGAATTTAGGTTTGTCTTTAAGATATTATCTACCATTTACCCTAGAAAAATTATAAATAACATGTAAGATATTTTTTTAGAGTTTTAAACTAATTTTAAATATCGTATAGGATTCCTCTTTAGAATCTTAAATTAATATGTAAATATTCTTTAGGACTTTATTCAAGATTAAAACTAAAAATTTTTGTAGGTGAATTGTAAATCGTGAGTAGGTCTTTCTAAGTATTTTATTTTAGAAACTTTTTAAGAAAGCTAATAAATATTATTTAAGATATATTATTTTATAAATTTGACGAATTTAAACCTTAGGTCAAGAATTTTGAAGTAAGATAAATCACAAACCCGACATAGGATACTTTCATAAGATCTTGATAGGTTCAACGTTATTAATTAAATCTTTTAAAATATAATAATAAAAGATCAAATAAGTTGTAGATGGGTTTTAATATTTCTCTTAATTCATTGGTAATTTCTACGTTTTTTTAGAATTCTAAAATAGAATTAATTTTAGGAAGAATTGAAGGTATTTTGCTATAATTATTTAAGTATCATTTAGGGTTCCCGTTAAAAGTAAAAATTTCTAATTTTAAGTTTCAAATTAGATAAGTTTGGTGAACACATCATAAGAGCATCCACTCCATTACCTAAAATTGTACTATTATTTTGGATAGTAGCTAAAATCAAATAATTTATGAGATGTAATAACAATATAAAATGCTAACAAAATAAGAGCATTCACTTGTCCATAAAAATAAAGGATGTTTTCCACAATAGTGAAAATATTGGTTTTTATTAGGCATTAATAGCACTAAATATATTATGATGAATATATAAGTAAACTACTTCTAGTTTAAACTAAAGATGTAATAAATAACTATGCTTGGACTCATACTTGAAAAACATTTTGTAGGAACAATTATGCTTCACAAGAAAGCCAAATTCTATGCTTGCATACATTATCATTTATGTTAAAATTGAACGCCGATAATGGCAATATAGAACGATCACAAAGTAATAAGAAAAAAAAATAAAACACATATTTTACTTGGAAACGCTTTCGGGAAAAAACCACAGGCAGAAAAGAAGAAAATTCACTAATGTTGAAAATCGAATGATACAAGAGGAGCTTCGACTACATCTATTTAAAGGTTGAAAACCCTTATTCTAATCAAAGTCAAATAGAGGAAGTGAAGTTTTATATAGATTCCCTAGTTTTACCACAATATTTTATTTTAACAAGGATTCGGGTCACACAACTCTAATAATCTCCACCTTGACACGAATTCTCAACAAACAAGTTCTTCACCACGAACTCTCAACAATCAAATTCTCCACCTCTTCGACGAAAACCCTAAAGGGGTATTCTTCAACAATGAACACCAAACAAGTCCAAGCAATGCTCAAACTTGGTTATAGGAAGTGACTTAGTCATCATATCTGCAGGATTATCATGAGTACTAACTTTGCCCACAACAATATCACCACGAGCAATAATATCACGCACAAAATGATACCGAACAATAATGTGTTTTGTTTTCTCATGAAACATTTGATCCTTCATAAGAAAGATGACACCTGACTATCACAAAACACTGTACTGATCTGAAGGTCTTTATTAAGTTCACCAAAGAGTTCCTTTAACCAAATAGCTTCTTTACAAGCCTCAATAATCGTCATGTACTCAGCTTTAGTAGTAGACAAAGCAATTGTAGTTTGCAAAATGACTTTCCAACTAATTGCGCAACCTCCAATAGTAAAGAAATACCTTGTGAAAGATCTTCTTTTATCAAGGTCTCCAGCAAAATCAAAATCAACATACCCAATGACTCCATCTTTATTTCTTAAGCAAACATCAATAATACCTTGTAAGTATCTGAAAATCTACTGAACTGCATTCCAGTGTTCTTTATTGGGATTCATCATGTATCTACTAACTTTACTAACTTCATATGATGAATCTGGATGTGAGCAAACCATAGCATACATGAGAGATCTCACTACACTAGAATATAGAACACGTGACATGTAGGCAATCTCATCATCTGATTACGGAGACAAAGCTGATGAAATTTAGAAGTAGGCTGCTAATGGAGTACTAACAGGCTTAGCACTCTGCATATTGAACTTGTAAAGAACTTTCTCAATGTACCTTTTTTGGCTTAGATACAATTTACATGCTTTCCTATCTCTAAGAATCCCCATCCCAAGTATCTTCTTTGCTGCTCCCAAATCTTTCATCTCAAATTTTTCATTAAGCTGGGTTTTGACCTTTCTTATCTCTCATTTATCTTTGGCTGCTATCAACATGTCATCAACATAAAGGAGTAGATATACAAATGAACCATCATTGTTTTTCTTAAAATAAACACAACTGTCAAAACTAATTCTTTTGAAATCATGAGTAGTCATAAATGAATCAAACCTCTTATACCACTGCCTTGGTGATTGTGTAACACCCCAAACCCGGCCTAGACGTTACGGCCGAATCTGGCGGCATCACATGATAGTGCTTTAGAAAACCTAACTACGTTAAAACCATTTGTAAATATCTTAAGCTTTCGTCTAAACATGTCATTTAATCATTTATTGTCCATTTTCAAAATATTATATGTTGCGGAAGCTTTTTTTAAAAGTAATTTGCGAATTCGTGTGTTTTTTATAAAACATTCGTTTACTTTGAAAACTCGAGTCTTGTCCTACTACTAGCAGTTCATAAAATAATAATCCCAAATTTAAGTGAAAATCCGTAAAGGCCTTATTACATGAAATTTACCCAATTATAACCAAATCATTATTAAAAATAAACCGTAATTAAGTGTCCAGAACTGTGGTCACCGTCAAGTCCTCCGCTGCATCGATCAATCTACTGTTGGGGATTATCTGAACAGATTAAACAGAAAAGGGTGAGTTTTCACAAACTCAGTGTGTAATCCCCAAAGAAAACATACACATAGAATATCAAATAACAGACATATATTCACAGTTCGGTTTGAGCCCATTATAGAAAAGGTGTGGACCTTAGCCCACTCAGATACAGAATTAGACATATTTCAGGGCCTTAGCCCATTTCAGATAGAGTATGCAGAAATAGAGTCCTACCCACCAGCCTCTACACACCAACTCCGTCCAACCCTACACACCATATGGGGATAAAATCAACCCACCCAACCCTATACACCATGGTGTACCGAATACGGCACATAATCAGAAATTTGCAGCTGACTGCCAGATAACAGGCTTAAGAGCCTTTCAGATACTTCCTCCAATCATAATCTACCCACCCCGATGCAATGCAACATACAGGAATGACATGCTATTATGTAGATAAATCTCATATATTCAAATCAAAATACATTCTTAGTAATAGAAATCAGATAGACAGAGCATTCAGTCAGGGGTCTAAGTATTGCTTAACGACCCTACGGTAGGCCACAATCAACTTGGGTGACCCGTGCAACCTTACAGAGAATAATGGGCTCACATGTCCATCTGGCATGCCTGTGTGGACCCACACGGCCCAAATTGGCCTTCGCCGTGTGGATCACATGGCCTGGCCCAGAATCCCACACGCCCGTGTGGTTCACCCGTGTGGGCCCACGGCCTCGCTCAGCCCTCACACGACCGTGAGCAAGCGCACGACCGGGCTCGTCGATCACACGGCCGTGTGGTGACTTACAGTCTTACACACGGCCTACCACACGGGCGACCACTTGCCCGTGTGACGTCAATAGAAAGGTTTCTAGCTTTCGCCATAACCTCATTTTCTGCGTTTTCGAGTATGCACTTGGTTTTGATTGAAGCTAAAACGACTCCCAAGCACTCCAAAACCTATATTCGACAAATTAAAGCCCCAATTTCAGTAACATAACTGAGGTTTAAACGAAATTGAAATGAGGCGTCCATCCCTAATTAACAAAACCTTACCTTTGATCGAAATGAGAATTCCACGCGCTTAACTCGTCGATTAAGGAAGATATTCAGTCGCTTGATTGACTCCTAATCAGAAAAGTAAACCTTTAATACTCCATTACTATACCCAAAATGAATCATAACGTACCTCTTGACTTATCGAATACACACTAACCACAGGGATGTACGGTGTTGATGGGAAAAGGGAAAAAACGACAGAAAGCTAGGGAAAAAAAGGGAAATGGCAGAGGAATTTAGGAAAAAGGAGAATGCCAAAATTTTGTTTTTGTTAGGGAGGGGAAAACTAAACAGATTTTCTGATATTCCCCCTATCATCTCCACAAATCTCTCCTTACTGTCAGATTTTCAATCAAACACAAACTCTTTGGGCGTGATAGCTAAAAATAATGCTTACACCGATATTCGAACACAGGGCCACCCACACTTGCAACACTCCACTTAACCACTAGACCAGCAGGCCCATTCTGTTAATTACTTACACACTTTAATTTATAAGCCTATTAACCAGGGATAGGGTTTAATTCATAAAAATACCAAAATTTACCCAAGTTGAGACTTGAACTTGGGACCTCCCACACACACCCAGAACACATATCCACTGAACCAGACACTTATTCATGTAAAAATTTCCAAAAGCAGAATTTAAAGAAAAACGGGGCATTACAGATTGCTTTAAGCCATAAAGAGACTTTTTTCAGTCAGCAAACATAGTCTTCCTTTTTCGAGACTATAAAATCCTCTGGTTTTTGTATGTAAATATCTTTCTCGAGTTCTCCATGCAAGAATGTTGTTTTTACATTTAACTGCTCAAGCTCCAAATCATATATGGCCACAATACCAAGCAAGGCTTAAATCGAACTATGCTTCACAACTAGAGAAAACACATCTGTGAAGTCTACACCTGGAATATGACTGTAACCTTTTGCAAATAGTCTTGCTTTATATCTGGGTTCTTCGACTCCTAAAGTCCTTTCTTTTTTCTTGAACACCCATATACAACAAACAACCATTTTACCCTTAGGAAGCTTCACTAGGCCCCATGTTCTATTCTTATGAAGCAATTCTATCTTTTCTTTCATGGCAAACATTCATTTTCTTGAATCTTCACAGCTAACTGCCTCGGAGTAAGTAGATGGCTCTTGATTTGCATCTATATCTTCATTTATGTTTAAAGCATAAGCAACTATATCAGTTTCGACGAATCTTTTTGGAGGTTTAATTTCTCTTCTAGGTCTGTTGGCAATAGAATATTGTGGTGAAGAAACAACTCTACTCTGAGTTTCTATAGTAACTTGAGGAGTGGACTTTATTGTAAATCTTAGATCAATCTAAAGCTCCATTTGCTTCACATTGTGTATGAAATCTGTTGGTATTTATTGGAAGAGTCTTTAAGAGATAAGTTAGGTAGCATAGTAGTTTCATCAAAAGTAACATCTCTACTAATTACAACTTTCCTCATTTCAGGACACCATAACTTCTACCCTTTAACACCAACCTTATAACAAAGAAAAACACATTTAATGGATCTAGGTTACAATTTCTCATTATCAACATGAGCATACGCAGGAGACCAAAAAATCTTCAAATCAGAATAATCAGTAGGATTACCAGACTATACCTCTTGTGGAGTCTTTTTCTCAATGGCAATGAACGAAGACCGGTTATCAGAAAACATGCAGCAGAGGCCGCTTTAACCCAAAATGACTTTGGTAAATAAGCATTCGACAACATACATCGAACATTTTCCATGATTGTTCTATTCATTTGTTTTGTAAAGCCGTTTTGATGTGGAGTATGGCAAACTGTCAAGTGTCTCACGATCCTTTCTAATTTGAACGATTCATTAAACTCATCAGAACATAATTCCAAGCCATTATTTGTACGGAGGTGTTTTATATCTTTTCTTGTTTTCTTCTCAGTCATAGTTTTCCAAGCCTTAAATGTGGAAAAACACATCAGTTTTCTGCTTCAGGAAGAATGCCTCAACTTTTCTGGAAAAATCATCAATGATCATCAGCATATAATTAACGCCACCTTTCGAAGGCAATCTAGATGGTCCCCAAAGATCATAATGGATATAATCCAGTATTCCCTTCATGTTATGGATTTCTGGGTGAATCAAACTCTTTTTTGTTTCCCAAAAATGCAGTGCTCAGAGAACTTCAGTTTGCTAATACCTTATCCATCAGGAAGCCATCTTTTGCTTAATTCTGTCATGTTGTTCTCACTCATATGCCCTAGACACATATGCCAAAGTCTAGTAACATTATCATCTAAAAAGGAAAAAAAAAAAGTGACGGCTGCATCACCAGTAATAGTTGAACCTTGCAAAACATATAACTTGACACTCTTTCTCTGCCTTTTCATCACAACGAGGGAACCCTTGATAATCTTTAGAACCCCACTTTCAGCTCTGTACTTGTACCCTTTTGAATCAATTGTACTCAATGAAATCAAATTTATCTTCAATTCTTATACATGTTGTACACCACTAAATGTTCTGACGACTCCGTTGAACATTTTAATTTTGATCATGTCAATTCCTACGATTCTACATGAAGCACTATTTCCCATCAAAACAACATCTTTAGACATTGTTTCATATGTTGTAAACCAATCTCGTTTGGGGCTTATATGGAAGGTGTAGCCAAAATCAAGGATCCACTCCTCACTCACTTTAGAGTTGCCGGTAAAAACAACTAGGAGTTCACCATCGCTGTAGTCTTCTACAACATCAACTTCACCGGGTTGTTCTAGTTGTTTTCCTTTTTGATTTGTCACCTCCCTTTTGATTTTATTCTACAAATTATAACTCTCAAACTTAATGTGCCCATTCTTCTTGCAGAAGTTATAGGTTTTACCTCTATTTGAATATCTCAATTTACTCTTAGATTTACTGCGAGGATTTTGTTTCTGTGTCCTCCCACAATTATCATCAGTTTTTCATTCTTGTCTTTCACGAATAATGAGACCCTCTCCTTAAGAGTCGAATCCAAACAAAAGATGCTTCATCTTGTCATTCGAGGCTAAGAAAGCATGGACTATCAACTGTGAGAGACTCACAACTATACAAAATCGTATCTCTAAATGTTTAATAAGACAAGGGCAATAAACAAAGTAGAATTAACCCTAAATCTTCTTTATCATACTGAACCTCCATGGCCTCTAGGTCCGAGAGAATTTTTTTAAACACAGTTAAATGTTTGTGCACAGAGGCACCTTTCTCTAAACGATGAGCATAAAGATAGTGCTTCATATACAACTTGCTAGTTAGGGTTTTCAACATGCATAGCCACTGCAACTTTTCCCATAATGCAGCAGTGGTCTTCTCCTTCAACACATTTTGTAGAATTTCACTCGACAAATGCAAATGTAATTGCGTCAAAACCTTTCAATCTTTACGCTTCTACTCTTCCTCCGTCAATGTCAAAGACATATTATCTAACCCTAGCAGAGCATCTTCCAAATCCATCTGTGCAAGAACTATTTGCATCTTTACTTGCCACAACGCAAATCTGGTGTTGCAATCCAACAGCGGAATATCATACTACATTGTAGCCTTTACTGTAATCGAGAGAAACAACCCGAAAAACTCTGATACCAATTTGTTAAAATTGAACGTCGATAATGGCAATAAAGAACAATTACAAAGCAATAAGAAAGAAAAATAAAACACACAGATTTTACGTGGAAACCCTTTCGGGGCAAAACCATGGGCAGATGAGAAGAAAATTCACTAATGTTGAAAATTGAATGATACAAGAGGAGTTCCGATTACATATTTAAAGGTTGAAAACCCTTATTCTAATTAAAGTCAAATAGAGGAAGTGTAGCTCTATACGGATTTTACTTGTGCCGCATGGTCGGCCCTTAGCCTTAAGCACTACATAGATCTCCTAATTTTACCATTGTATTTTATTTTAACAAGGATTCGGGTCACACAACTCTAACAATATATAATGTTGATATACCCTTTTCTTTATACGTCACATGATTATTTTATATTTAAAACTGTAATCTATTCTTTCATCTTATCGAGTAGTACCATCACTTTTATAAATCGGGATAAGGGGTCTTCTTTTATTTATTTAGGTTTTTTTTATATATTTTTAGAAATTGATTAAGCTCATAAACATATTATAAAGTATGCATATGAAGCACTCTCAATTCGAAATAAAAAAAGAAGCATTTGTATCATGATGAGCATGAAACATAAAAAATAAACTGTTTTTAATTTGTACCTCATTTCTCGTAACTACATCATAAACCATAACGTAATGACACTTTTTAGAAACTATGATAAGTATATGTGTCTAATTATTTTTAGCAGTTACTAGCGTTCCCCTCTTTCCAACCATTTTCACCCATTAATCTACAAATCATATTCGACTATATGAGCCTCACCACTAGTTCACTTCAAATTGTATTACTTCAACAATCTCATCACATTACAGACAATCACAAGACTCATATTGCTAAAACTTACTTTAATATTTACAAAACAATAAAACGAAAGAGCATATTAATTAAAAAAAAATTAAGAGAACTCACATATTCACATATTCCACTTGCTAATTGGTTGATTGAAACATACTTATTCTACAAGTATTCATTCTCATAAATTGAGAGGGAGTTATAGGATTCACGATTAATGGGATTTATAACATTAATATAATTTTTTGATATCATCATTATTTCCAAACAGTAAATTAGGACATCCAACTTGGTTTAAAAACAGAAATTAAAAATTTTCCAACTCTGATCGGGCCTAAAGAAGGGGCTTGACAATAGCGGCAAAGTCCGTCACCAATAGTCTTGACAAGAGCACGAGCCATCTTTAAAATGATGAAACCGAAGTCTATCACGAACGTTAATCTCTCTTTTAGCAATAATTGATATATATTTGATGGCAGTGTGACAGTCCTCGCACATTCGAAGGTTCTTGACAATCCTGATGGCCACACCGGGGCCGGTTTTTAATAGTCCGAATGCTATTGCGAGCTTCTCACTGTGATATCTAAGGGCATATTCCCTCTCCTCTTCTTCCACTTCATGCATCACAGATTCAGATGCCGGTATATAGCCAGCTTCTCTGCACCTACTCATCAACTCATCTAAATACAGATAAATTTGATTTGTCTCGGGATGGGACTTGTCACCCATGCTAAATAAATAAACCTTATGATCAACATCTATCGTGCTATAACCAACTTCCTTCTTCAAACGATTTCTTACCATTATGTTTCGGACCTTTTCCACTCGATCCATCCTACCAGCTAATGCATAGATATTCGAAAGCATTACATAATGGCCAGGATTTTCAGGCTCGATGCTTAAAAGATGCTCTGCCACTTCTACTCCAAGATCGAAATTCTTATGCATCTTGCAAGCCCCAAGCATCGCGGTCCAGACTGCTGGAGCTGGCTCTTTAGGTGATATGTTTTTGATAAACTGATATGCTTCGTTCAAGTGTCCGGCACGCCCAAGCATATCCACCATACAAACCTGATGCTCCACTGATGGCACCAATCCATACTCCTGCTTCATGGTGGTAAATATCTGGCGCCCTTCATCTACGAGCCCTGCATGAGCACAAGCCGACAAGATTGCAACAAATGTAACATTATTGGGTCGTGGACCATCAAAACTCATTTCATTGAACAGCTCAATCGCTTGGCTGCCATGACCATGCATTCCATACCCTGAAATCATAGCAGTCCAAGCAACAATATTCTTTTCCTCCATTGAGTCAAAAACTTCTCTTGCTTTGCTAACATTTCCACATCTCGAATACATATTCATCAATGCGGTACCAAGCACCACATTCAGATCAAAACAGTTTCTAGCAATATACTCATGCACCCAACAGCCCAAACCGATTGCACCTACCTGAGCACAAGCAGATAACAAACTAACAAATGTTGAGGAATCCGGTTTAACTCCCAAATCTTGCATCAAATAAAACAACTGAATTGCTTCTTTTCCATATCCATTCTGCTCATAACCTGAGATTATCGAATTCCAAGCTACCACTGTTTTCTCAGGCATTTTATCAAAAACTTTACGGGCAATCATCACATGACCAGATTTAGCATAAAAACTCACAAGAGCAGCTTGAACATAAGCATCCAAACCGTACCCACAAATGTAAACATGACAATGAATAGTTTCACCTATACTAAAAGCCATTAAATCGGCAGAAGATTTAATCACGGCGGAGAATGTGTAATTTGAAGATGAAATATTGGCTAATAACATCCGGCGATAGTAGAGAAGGGATTCTTGAGGGAAACTGAATTTAGAGGTTAAAGTAATTAAAGAATGAAAGAGAAAAGTATCTGGTTTGGGGATGGAAAAGAAGAGGCGACGAGTGTAACTAATGGGTGAAGCGGCGGCGTAAGCAAAAGAAAGTAATTTGGTGATGAGACATCGGGTACGACCCAAGCCAGTGATGATGATCCGTGCATGGGTTTGTTGAAGAGGTTTGAGACGTGGGCCTGCTAGGATAATTGAGTGGTAGATTGGTGAATGCGTAAGGGTGGTGGTTGACGAAGTTGTTTGGTTTCCATGGAAGCTTGCCATGAAAATGGAAGAGAAGGGGAGAAAGGGAGGGAAAATTTTGATATGAATATCTACAGTCAAAAAAGATTTTGACAACAGAGATTCTTGCTTTACTGCTCACTCAGTTGTTCATATTCTTTGTCTTCCTCAAACCAGAACTGCAATTATTATGCTAAAATCTAAAACATACCTAAGCAGATTATGTAGCACAAAGGACAAAACTAGCTCATGGTTCTCATATCAGCAGCAGCAAATGAAAGATGCAAAGCATTACAACATATTCCATCAAAACCCACCTTTCAAGGCTTGCAAATGGGCAATTTTTTCTTTGCAGAATTTATCATAAACCTCTCCAAACTTTGATGTCTCATCCTTCAACTACTTTTCACACTGCAAATGAAGTAATCGCATTAGCATTTCAGGTCTCAAACAATTCTGTAAATCCGAATAAAAAAACATTCACCTCTTTTGAAAGCGCCTTAGCAAATGTTTGTCTACAGTAAATAGGAACAAATTAACAATGGGTTATAAAGAGGAACAAATTAACAATGGGTTATGTAACGTGCTTACATGTAGAAGAGAAAAATATTTATAAATATTGCAAAACACAACATGAAAAAATAGCACCAACACAGTAAATGTGCATCAACATATATAACAAGAATTACTTACAATAAATATATATATCATAGTTGTCCTTAGATACAATTGTAAACGTGAAAGTACACAAATATAGCACAATACAAAGGTTGCTAGAATTACTTACAATTTTGTTCCAAGTTTGGATTATAAAAGGTTACGTTACCTTTCCTTCTCAAGTTTTCACTTCAGTTCATCAAGCTTAGACCTTATCTCGGCAGCCACACTGTAACCGCAAGATTGAATAAATAGTATAAATTCCATAGAGAAAGGTGATAAGAATGAATTTATGCAACAGTTTTATTATTTCATTTTCTTGTAAAATTAGAACCAGCTATGAGAAGAAGAAATTTCATAGAGCAATTGCAAGGACGAGTTTATAAAATCTTTTTACACTTAATGACCTTTCAGCCCCCAAAAAAAACGTAATCATCTTCACGTATCAACGATCTATAGAAGGACTACTAATAGCAAAATACTAACACAATACAACATTAGTTCAAATCTATTGATACAATGTACAATAAATGAGTACATAATAAAGTAGAGTGGTTGTCATGAAGGTCAGTTCACCCAATCGAGGCAAAGAGTTGGAGGTCATGAAGAGTGGAGGTGAAGAGAATGTAGAGGTGGAGAACATGGAGCTCAAGAACCATGTATGGTGGCTCCAATATCGTACGCTGATAGTGAATCGACTATACATGGGATCAAAATTGATCTTAATATTGCACCCGATATTGATGTGGTTGGTGATGATGGATACGATAGTGGTGATCCTTGTGATCATGAGGTCAATAGTGATAGTGATCCAGATATGGATGAGGTCCCCGATGATATTGACGATGAAAATGTGAATGATGATGAAAACATTAACGCGTCTTCAGTAAGGAACCAAATTCGACGTATTATAATACACAATAATTCTGGGGCACACATGTCACTCATAGACCCCGACGCGACGCACGTATCCGAGTTCTTGGAATACCCTGAAATACTACTTGCTCACCGGCTGGCCGTAGATTTCGATCTTGAGGAGTTGTTCGTGGGCCAGAGATTCGAAAGTAAGGAAGAGTGCGTATTTGCTATTAAGCGGTATAGCATGAATATATCAATGGACTATAAAGTCGTAGTGTCTAAATCGACATTATATATTGGGGAGTGTTGAAAGTCAGCGGAAGGATGCAATTGGAGGGTACGAGCCGCATATATTTAAAAGTTGCAGATGTAGGAGATACGAAAATTTGTTGGGCCTCACACATACACGTCAACACATATGACAGAAGATCATCGAAAACTTGATTCCAAAACTATCTGTATGTGTATCATGCCAATGGTGAAGGACATGCCGACCATTAAAGTTTTGGTACTGATTGCCAAAATGCAGGCACGATTCCAGTATCGAGTATCATACCGAAATGCGTGGATAGCTAAACAGATGGCAATAGAGCAATTGTACAAGGATTTCGATGCATCGTACAATAAGCTACAGGGATGGATAGCCACTATGCGAAAGTACGTACCGGGGACTTTCATTGAGTTATATACACGACCTTATTACGGCCCGGATGACCAATTACAACCGGGAAAAAGAATTTTCCATTAGATGTTCTGGACGTTTGATCCATGTGTGCGTGCATTTCCCCACTACAAGTTGTTTGTGCAAGTAGATGGGACCTGGTTATCTGGAAAATATACACAGATCCTACTTCTTGCGGTTGCTCAAGACGAGAACAAAAACGTGCTCTCGATAGCATTTTCCATCGTAGATAAGGAGAACATGGGATCGTGGGAATTCTTCCTTATGAACCTGCGGAGGTATGTTATTAGCAACGATAATATTTGCATCATCTCCGATAGAGGAAAAGGATTAATTACGCCATTAGGCATTCTGGTGTGCCATAGAGATTTGTTTACTGCATCTGGTACATTGCGGCTAACTTCCATCGAGATTATAAGAATGTAGACTGGCGGAGACAAGCTGTGAGAATGGGTAAAGAATAACCTTATCTTTTCAATATAAGTTTTAATGTTTTAGGGCAATATTGTAACTTATCTTTTCTTAATACATATACAGCGCACAAGCTAAAGCCGCACATTTTTTGCCAAAGAATGACTCGACTTGAGAGTCACATGGAGGCTCAAACGAACACATCTTTCTGACAGTGGTTGGGCACCATGGAGCTGTGGCAATGGACTCAAAGTTTTGATGAGGGCTTTCGCTATGGTCATATGACTAGAAGCTTGGCAGAGGGGGTCAACTCTGTGTTTTTGAAAACATAACATCTTCTGATTTCATCTATCTTCTCAGCTACATTCTACAGGTTAGCTACCTTGGTGCCAAGAATGGGTCAACAACAAGTCAACCAAATGGAGGTGGGACACGTGTTTGTCGAATATGTCAGGGATGCAATGGTTGCAAAATGCTGGATGGCGAGGACGATGAATGTAGAAGTATATTCACGTCATCTTAAAACTTTTTAAGTTACAGAGACCATATGCCGTCGACTTGGTATACCACCTAGGTCCTATAGAGTTGATCTTTGAAACAGACAGTGGATTGCAGGAGGTTCCAAACACTTCATTATCCATGTGCACATGTCGTGGCAGCGTGTGCTAAAGTCTCACTCAATGTTGAAAAATTTATCGGTAATGTGTACACTCTCGAGCACACGTCGCATGTCTGGAAGAATGAGTTTCTCGTCCTGCCTGATGTAACATCCCAAAAATGGGCCTAGTAGGATTGGGCCCAATGGGCCTTGGGCGTTGGAATGTTTAAAATTTTTTTTTGAGAATAAGAGAACGACATTATTTCAAGTTGGACTTATTAGGAAAGTGATTTTAGAAAGTTACGGGGTTCTATGAAGTTCCAGGTTCAAGTTGGGCCCTAGTAAAATTTTGTGTTTAAGCCTATTAAGGAGAGATAGTAAGTGGCATCAAGTCTTATGGAAATAAAAGAGTAAATAGCTAGCATAATTGAGCATTTGGTAAAGAGGTAGTGGCGCCATATGATGGACTTGAAGGAGGAGGTTCGAATCACTTTGTGTACAAATTTGGACTTTTATTTTTGCACTCATCCATCAAGTGTCGGCCAAGCATGTTATTATGGTAAGTTGGACTTTTATTTTTATGTCAAGATGGCTAAAGAGATTAAGGAAAGATTGATGTTGGGGAAAGGAATCAAAAGAGATATGTAAGTAAGGGGGACAAGAGGCTTATTTCGTGGATAGTGTTTTGGAAAGTATGGGTGGCAAATTGTTGACCATTTTAGCTATGTATGTGGACGGTTTTTGGGGCTTAAGGGGCATAGCCAAATTTTTGTAAGTATTGGTAAGGCTTTAGTGTTAGTTTTGGACAATTCCATTAGCATCAAGTATGTTTTTTTTCTCTTCTCAAATTCTTTTCTCCTAGCCGAATTTGGTCTTGGCAATTGGTGAAAGTTTTAGTTTTGTTTTTGGCCAAAATTCATTTATGCAACATTGGTGTCATTTTTCTTTCTCTCAAAATCTTCCTTCTTACCGATTCTTCAAACCATTGGTGAATTTATTCTCATCTTTTCTTCTTTTGTGGCCAAATCTACACAACTTTGAGACCATTTCTTTTGTTCACTCATCATTCTTGAAAACCGAAACTAATCCACCATTCTACTTCTTCCTCTTCTTTTCTTTTCACAAAATCCTTCAAGCATCACTTCCACTCTAATATTATTCACCATAGCCGAATATCAACATATATTTTTCCTTTTCATTAGCCGATTCCTTAATATCATCTTCCTTCTCCATTCTCGCGTGTTGAATGTTTCTCCTTGGTTGAATCGGTGTTATAGCGGGAAGGCCGAATCGATTACCTTTGATTCATCCATAGCCATAAATCAAACGGTGGGAATCAGGATTATCATCTTTAAGGTAAGGGTCTTTTCATAGTCCATTCGATAAATCCATATGGTTATTGTGTTAATCGGATTGAAGGTTGAATAATCGACTTTATGTATTAGGGGTTAAATCACTCGATCTATCCACTCGTTGATCATTCAGAATTTGTGGTAAGTGGAGTTAGCCTAGTAAAGTGTTTCTAGTTACGACTATCAAAGTAAAGACTAACCTTCTATCAACTATCATTATAGGTGTCGAAATCGGTAGAAAGCACAACTCATAATCAAGGTGTGTAATCCCGTACCTTTTGTATACATATCTGAAATGGTGTGTAATCTCACACTTCTCTAAAATTTTGTATGAAATATTCTGTGAATTGATCGAAATACCGAAGAAAACCAAAAACTGGCATCCGTGATCATTCGGGCGTGCGTATGATCGTAGTGGAAATTATATTTTGTAATAAAATAGTTCCGATTAGAAAAAGTGACGTGTATTTGAAAAATCACAAAACATAGGAGGAAGGAAATTAATAAGCAAATAAGATATCGAATTAAATCTTACTGTGTCTATTTTAATATGGAAGAAACGGAGAAGGAAAAGGAGTTTTATATTCTGAGATATTTTAATTTTAGTGAGACTAGTTCTGAATGACTTCGGGATATTCTGTTTTGTCTTGGAAAAATTGTATAAAATTGTACAAAGTGAATTAAGAGTTATAAATGAAATGTATGGATTCCTTAGTGAACCTATTTTCATAAAAACAAGTGGGAGCAGTATATGAAAAACGTACAGTAAGATATTTGAGATTAAGATAAGAGAGGTCATAATCATTGGAAAGTGAAACAAGGGAAATTTTAAGGAATAAACTGTACTAAATGTTCAAGCTAAAAATTCTGGAAAAACTATAGGAGAAATATATATGAGTCTAGTTTTAAAGAAAATTTACAGATTTAGATTTCGAGTTTTCTAACTCGAGTTATGGTCAATTTAGTCAATATGACGCAGATGGACAGTTTCGATTTTATGCTCCAAATTAGTAGTTAAGCCTAGGTTGCGAAATTACCTTAATACCCTTAGAGGGTAAATTACCGAAATACCCCTGGGTTGCGAGATTACCAAATTACCCTTAGTGGGTAAAATTACGAAAATACCCTTTATGGGCCAAATTGAAATATTTTGCTATATGGGTCGTTTGATATTTGCTATATGGGCCGTTTGATATTTGCTATATGGGCCGTTTGATATTTACTATATGGGCCGATTGATAATCTGCTATATGGGCCGATTGATAATTTGCTATATGGGCCGATTATTTTTGTAAGAAATATCTGAATACATTATTGTGAATTGTTATGCATTATATACATGTTTCGCATGGGATGGGATAATGATGAAGAGAAGTTCTGGTAGCTCTGCTACATAAATTTGGTGGCTTTGCCACATATTTGAAAAATGGAAATGCCATGTAAATTCTATTAATCTGGTGGCTTGTCCACAAAATTGATATAAATGGCTTAATGCCTACGTTTGGTGTGTTGGCGGGGTGGGTTGACTAAAGATCACCCACAGGTGTGTTGGTTGGTACGGGTGGTGTGTAGCGGATGGAAAACTAGGTTTGGTTTGGGAATTGCATATCATATGCATATTATAGATGATACATTTATATTATTGTAAACGGGCTTTGGCCCAAATAATGGCTTAATGGATTTTGGCCCAGTGGACAACGGTAAGTGGGTTACACACTGAGTTCTTGTAACTCACCCCCCTTTTTCTCTTAACCCTTGTAGGTAATGCTCAGTGACGTGGACTTGGGCCATGGATGACTTGAGTGGAGGCCATACTTCAGAAATGGTGTTATTGAATTTTAAATTTCTATTTCTGTTTATTTTATTATTTTGCTATTTTGGTTTAAGTTGTAATAAGGCCTCTGGAGTATTTTATTATTTGCTTTATGGTTGATATATTATTTTGCTTAAATTGTTTTAAACGAGAATTTTTCTAAAAACTTAAATAAAGGTTTTCTAAATCGATTAACAAATTGATTTCATAATAAACTTTTACAAATAGTTTAACTCGGATTTTCTTTCAAATTATCGACATGATTTTCAAAAGTCACGGTTTTAAAGTTCACTACCTTGATTGTTGACTCATCAATCAATCTCTCAAAAATACTTTTATTTATTTACGTTTCCGCAACGATTTCAAAATACTTCTGCAACTCTATTTCTAAACATCACATATTTGTAAATCGTTTATTTCAAATATGCTTTCGCCACCAAAAAGTTTTA
Source organism: Gossypium bickii (assembly GCA_025503065.1). Lineage (NCBI taxonomy): Eukaryota > Viridiplantae > Streptophyta > Magnoliopsida > Malvales > Malvaceae > Gossypium > Gossypium bickii. The sequence continues at coordinate 22,085,390 of CP106714.1, read as the reverse complement.
TTTTTAAAATAATTATGTTTTCAAGTAATTAACATTTGCTTAAGTGTTTTGGGTTTTAACAAAGAGGCTGAAATTTTCAAACGAGTTTTTTTTTTTGGTGACACGCCAGATTCGGGCCTAACTTCTAGGCCGGGTTTAAGGTGTTACACCTGACCTGTCTACGTAGGAGGTGCCTCCGATGACTTTCGAGCTTGTCCTAGACAAAAGGTTGCGTAGGAATCTAAAAGGTCATCTGCAATCATCCAGAATCCATAATGAAATGGACATTAGGGAGAAATTCAACGGTAAGTATTGTGGATTATGCAGATTAGCTGGTCATAATCGGAGTAAATGCCCGCAACGAAACTACTATATTGGACAATTGTCACGATAGGGTAGGAATTGAGCTTATGAATCCAATGTACCTAATTTATATTACAAAGTTTGTTTTAAGTTTTAATGTTGTAATGTATTTTATTTATATTACAAAGTTTGTTCCAAGTTTTAATGTTGCAATTAAACTAATTAAATAAATACAAAGATTGTCTTTTTGTTGATTTATATATTTTTTAGAATAAAAAAATACAAACTTTGTGATATTTAAATTGTAAGAAACCCTTAAAATTGATGGTTTGATGGTGTGGTCCTAGGGATATATTTCTGCGGGGTTCGACATTCACGTTGTGGGTGATCGCGGCGATCAACATTCTCTTCAACCATAGGTGGGGCTGTGTGAAACACAAAAGAAAAATCATATGCCCCAAATGCCATCGATGAACTTGAGTCGGGAGGAGTGCCGTACTAAGGTGGATATGACCCAAGAGGAGTAGAGTAATGCGGTGGATACGGGTCGGGAGGAGTATTGTACTACGGTGGTACTGGACTGAAGATATCAAATCCGGAATGATATCCTTATCCTGACGAGCCTGGGAAATAGTCATTGACCCGTAACCCCAAATGATAAGAACTATCCTCAGTATGTGTATTCAACCACTCAGGCTCAGGCTTGAGCTCGACCTCTGGCTCTGGCTCTAGCTCTGGCTCGCCCTCTAGCTCGGACTCTGGCTCGTATGACCCAAGTCCATGCATGTGCGGGGGGACTACAATCGACTGCCCACCAAGTAAATATGGTTTTCCCGTACTAGAGTACCATTGTATGTACTTTAACGATGGCTGTAAATCAAAAGAAATATCCATCTAAGGTCTCCGCGCTATCCGATTATCCCACACTGCAATATATTTCTGGTGCACAACCCCCCAATTATTTCCATGTTTTTCTCTTTTGTTAATCTCGTGAATATTCCCCAACTGCATTGGCGGAGCCGAGATATACTGGATGCAACCAAACTGCCGGAGTACTCGATCCCCGTTATACCATTCGACTGTTTGGAAATTTATAATTGGTGAACTAATGCACGACATGTGAGAATGAATGTGGGCAGACGAGGGTATAACAGTCGCAATTTCTAGTCTCCAATATGGCATCCAAATAAATTGCACGATTAATAACATGGTTAAAATTTAACACGGTTCGAGTAAGATATACAAAGTAATTACATGTCATGAATATTGGAATAGCTTACCCCTTTCCCCAGCATGTTGTTCAATCATCAAACGATATATCAGGACAGTGTATGACATCCCGATACCTGGATTGGTACTCCTTCTATGAAAACAAATTGCATGTTAGAATAGTATCGTTAGAATAGTATCATTAGAAAAAAAATGTCAATTAATTGCTATAACAAGTAAAATTTTTATCACCTGTTCACCAGTGGAAATACATATGCTTGGTGCCTAACCGATGCCAAGAATGGCATGCGATAAAGAGCCCATGACTGAATCAATATGAGGCATCTGCCTATGTTTATGGCATCAGGCTTTGCTGTCCAACAAAGCTCATAATACAACATAGCCAGAACTGCGAAACCTCAACTATACGAGCGAACATTCTGCAAATCAGTTAATAGGGGTAAATACATCAAATGAACCCTGTTGTTTTTCGCATCTAGCATCATTACAGCCCCTATAATATGCATAATGTATGCTCGAGTTGCGCACAGCCATGAAAATCTCAAACCCGTAAATTTGGACTCAGCATCTTTGGGTTAGACTCTTAGTAGGCTATAACAAAGGACAGTTGGCTCAGGTATCGTACTTACGCCCGTTACGACACTCCCGTCGATTGGGAGCCCAAGTTACAATGCAACATCCTCTAGAGTAACAGTGCACTCCCCATACGGTAAATGAAAAGTGTGGGTCTCCAAGCGCCAACGCTCGAACAATGCGGATATTAAATCGTACTGCAAATCAAATGTCCGGATCAATGCTGTTGACCTGAATCCGGCTAACTCCAAGTATGGCATCAGTTGTTCATCCGGGGGATATCCTAAACCATTCACTCGACCCCTCAATGCGTGGTACGGGCCCTGACACTATTAAATTGCAGAAAATAGTTATTATAACATAATTTAAGGGAACCCGTGATTAACAAATAACAATATATTACCATATTATTAACTGTGTTTGATATGTGATCGTCGTTTTTAATCAATGAACCCATTGCAATACTTGCAATTTCAAAACAAATTTCGATAATTAATTTCTAAGTTTGATGCATTTTAAATATTTATCAAAATACCTAAATTTTATATATTGCTTTTAATTACAAAAAAATACCAAACAGTTTTGTCCATATCATATTTTTTTTTTGCTATACTACATTAACAAAATAAATATATCTTATAAATTCCAACTTAAACTCCAACTCAATCAATGAACCCATTCACAAATTTCATCTCAATGGTATAATTTTTTACCTACATAAAAAACAAAAAAAATTATATTAAAATAATAAAAATAACATGCCAATAAAAAAAATATAACAAAAACATAACATAAACTATCTCAACATAATAAATATGAATATTGTTATTATTATTTTAAAATGATAATAAGTAAAATGTATTGGTTTAAAATATAAAATATAAAATATATATATTGTCAAAAAATATAATTTTTTTTTGCATAGAAGGATTCAAAAGAAATTTCATTTATAATATTTATAAAAAACATAAAATAAAATTTAAAATTAGAACATGTAAACTATTATTCCTAATTTATCTCATAAATTCCAACTCAATGGTCCAATTCACAAATTTCATCTAAATGGTCTCATCTTTTACCTACATAAATAATAAAAAGTTTATATTAAAATAATAAAATTAACATGCCAAATAAATTACATAAAAAATAAAGTATTCTTTATACATAACATAAATAGGCTTTTTTACTTCAATAAACATTAAAAATAACTTATGAATGAAAGAAAATATAAAATAAATACAAACATACTTTAATAGCTCTTTTTAACCAAATACACCTTACAAAAATAAAATTAAAAATTAAATCCAAAATAAATCCACAAAACAAATTAACATTTATTTTTAACAAAAAAATTACTAAATAAAAAAAATTACCTTTTATGATTTTTTTTTAAACACCAAATCTTTCTAAACCCTAAACACAACCTCTTCTTTCCTTTTCTATTTATTTTTTTCCTTCCTTTTCTCCTTCCCTCTCTCTATTCTGCTTCTATTTTTTTTCTTTCTTTTTACCCTTCCCGCTCTCTTCGTCTTCTTTTTCTCTTCTTCAAAATTTTTTTCTCTTTCGGCCAAAATGAGACATTGGGGACTTTATAATGGTCCCCAAAACACAAGTCACGGGCATGGGCATAGTCCTGTGGAATGGGCTTGACCAGCGGTGTGCCGCCTGTGGAATGGGCTTGACCAGCGGTGTGCCGCTTGTGGAATGGGCATGACCAATCGGTGCCGCTTGTGAAATGGGCATGACTAGTGCTGTGCCGCCTTTCTCTGTGGCTTCACCAGTTATGCTGCGCCATCTATGACAGCAGGTTGACAGTGGGTCTAGTGGGTCTGGGTGGGTTGTATACGGGTCGTAATTGACCCGTATTCCTTTAGGTGCCGCATATTTAGATGCGATTTCCAGTTATTATTATTTTTTTCAGTCAATGGTGTCAGGTTTTTAGGGTGGTGCCGCCTATGCACCACCCTCCACTTGGTTGGATGTACCATTTCGGTACATAATCTATTTAACATACCATTTAAGTATTTTTTTTTATAATATATAGGTTAAAAAGCCTTAAATTTAATATTTGAATTTGTATTTCTTAAATTAGTATCTGATTTTGACTTTAATTTAGTATTCAAAACCAAATAATCCAATAAATATTTGATACGTATACTGTAATAAAAAATACAAATACTTAATTGGGAGTAAAATAATAAAGCTTAAGTGTTAAATTAAACACTAAACCTAAATTCATATACTCAAATGGTACAAAGAAAAATTCAAATATCAAAGTTACCTCGAAGAGGAATTCAAGTTTCAAATTGAGAAAAAAAAAAAAAAACCCCCGTATATTAACCCTAAATAAATTTTTGTTTTTTTTTTTTTACCCTTTTGGTGAGAAAATGTGAATCACTGGAGTGACCTTATACGTTTGGTGTAGTATCCAACATCTGTAAATTAGATTTGTGCTTTCAACTTTATTCCAATTGCGTAACGGTAAGTGGCAACCTCAGGTTGGCACAAGCTGACCGTTCACTAAATACATTTTCTATTTTTCTGTTGTTTCCTTATTGTATTGAATCATGGTGTAAACTTATGTTATAGTGGTATAAAAATATATAAATTCATGTTATAGCATATTTTTTTTATCTCAATTTGATATATCATGATCGTCCAACATGCACTGGAAATAAAAACATGAATATGCTATAATATATCAGTTTGAGATAAAATAGGCCCCGTTTTACTAAATCTGAGCATGTTTGGGTTATTAGACCGAGGATAGCGTAGCTGGCAGACGAGAGGAAAGGCTACTATGGTGTTGCTGTTTGAGACTTGAATGGCCTCATGCGACCAGGATGTTTCCAGGGGCGAATCTAGGGAGGCTGGCATGGGCCCCAATTCCCTCTAAAATGTAAAATTATTATTTAGCCCTTTATAATTTTTTTAAAATTTTAAATTAGTAAAGATAAAATTAAACTTTGGCCTCCTTAAAATTATAAAAATTCGATTTAATCTTTTATAAATTATAAAGATATAAATTATAAAAAATTAAAATTTTATCCGGCCCCCCTAAAAAATTTTCTTAGTTTCGCCCCTGATGTGTCCAGCGCCTAGTCGAGGCTTATGCAGTCATAGGCATACTCTTAAGCTAGCTAGAGACCATGGCTTTAAGAGCGTCTCCATAGAGATAGATTGTTGTGCTCAAGTCACTAGATTAAATAGTCGAGCTCTTGACCTTTATTTGTCTGGTCAAATCATTGAGGAGGTCCAAAGACTGTTTGGAACAGTGGTAAATCCAGAAATTTTGGGGTGAAACTGAAATATAAATTTTTTGAAAATTAATATGTAATTTTATCATATATTAATTTATAATTCTATTCTTTTAGAAGAGATTAAACATAATTTTTTTCATATTTTAGAGGAGTTAAAGTGTACTTTTATCATGAATTAACTTGTAATTTTATTATTTCTAAAGAGGCCCCTGCCAACCCTTGGTGTTGCCTCTGGTATTGTTTTTAATTATGTCTAGGTCGGTCTATCGGATAGCATATAAGCTTACCCAATGGTCTCTACTTGAAGATGTCAATTTGGATTACCAAATGTTATTTACCGTTGATGACACTTGAACTTATGACTAAAAGGGAAAAGCATGTTTGGGTTCAATGTAAGCTAAGATTTTTGGTTCAACAAATTTGTTCAAGTTAACTTTTTTATTAGGATAATACATTACTGTTACTCATCCATACGTATTGATAATACGAACTGATACACTTACATGACTTGTACGTAATAAATATTTCATGCAAACAACATGAATAAATAGATTAACTTGAATATTCTTTGTTCGATCACAAATTTTATGCCTTCTCTTTTTCTGCAAAATCTTCACTATATAAACCCCTTTCTACCAAACTAAAACCACATAATAAGCTTGAAGTATCTCACAAAGATGGCAGGCGCAGGAAATTGGGTTTCCATAACCTTACTGTTTTCAGTATGTTTATCGGCGTCCTATGGTAAGAGGACCGGAATCTCCACCAGGGCTGACGGAGCCGATGGGTTTCAACCAAGCAACGGTTTTCCGCATGAAGCTGATCCTGATTCTTCAACCTCTATCGATCCTGATCCTACCGGATTCGGTGCTGGCATAGGTATAGGTTATGAAAGAAGCCCTTACTGTATCGACTGCGACGATGTGGATATCATGGGCGGCAGCTTTTGCGGCGCCTGCAATTACGGATGCCCTTACCGCAGGTTCAATAATGGGTGTGGTGGTGGTATCGCTTATATGGATGAACTCAAACGAACGATTAAGGACCTTACCATGAAACTTGATGCCAATGGTCTTTTAGGGAAAAAGAAGGCCATGAATATACAAGCTATGGCGCCAGAATCTTCATAGATTTATATATAGATTATAGAAACTACGGATTCTATACAAAGAGAAAGAAAATAAAGAATAACCAAGCAGCTTGATATATGATTGAATTACAATGTGCTAGCTGTTTTTTTTTTTTTTTTTTTAATTATTATATGAATAAAAGAGATTTAAGGTAAGCTTGATTGAAAATTATCATTCAAAATGCTTGTTGGTTTATGTAGACATTAAGGAGTTAATAAGTGCTGTGTTTTGAGTGGTAAAAAATTAAATATGTTGTTTAAAGCTCAATGATGACTAATTCAAAAGGTAATTGAGATTTAATGTAGTATGTTACTAAATACAAAAAATCTCAATTGTTTTTTAATTGATCATGATTAACATAAATTCCTATAATAATTATATGTAGAAGTTTAATGATGACCTTCAGCATAGATAGTCAAGCAATCTGAAAATAAATGAAGTTCAATGTGCATGTTTTAGTTGTTTCTAAGACTAAAACATCTGCCGGTAATTAATATTTATTATTATTTTTAATAATTCATTTTCATGATTTGTTACCATTCTCAATCTCAACACACTCATTTAAATTGGTACGGATCAATTTCATGAACTTTGAGACTAATAAACCCAATGTTAAAGTTCTAAAGTATGAAATTTGAAACTACATTTACTAAATATTACCTCATAAAAATAACTACTTTATAGTATAAAGGTAAATCTAAACATGTCACGATTCTAGACTTTTCATCTCGCAATGAAGGAGCCACCAATATCGGTAAATATTTTTTTATCTCTAGTGACTACTCCAGATGTGGCAGCACCAAAAGTTTTTTTTTTTTTTTTGAGTTTTTTGCTGCGGCCACTTCACATGGTATCTCCAAAACAGTTATAATTTTTTCCTTGGTCCCTACTATACATGTGGCTGCACCATTATTTGTTTTTTGAAATTTTTGGTCCAACCACTTCATGGGTGTCACCAAAAACAGTAAAAAAGATTTCCCCTAGTCCCTACTATAGATATGGCGGCACTAGTATATTTTTTAAAAATTTATTTTTGACCATTCTTATAAAGTCACCAGAATGAGTAAAAAAAATATTTTCATGGTCCCTATATCAGATGTGGTGGCACCATGTAATTTTTTTTTTTAATTTTTAGGTGCCGTTAGTAAATGTGGTGGCAACAAAATCAATATGTTTATATAAGCCCCCCTTCTATGCACAGTTCATTATCTGTGTTTATTGCTACTTGTTAAAGAGAGAAGGAAAAAAAAAAGGCAATCTTTTTTTTAGTTAGAGTGCGCAGCATAAAAATTGTATAAAGAATGAATAACCAAATTATCGTTTACATTCATTTTGATGGAGTCATTTTAGAAAGAGTGGTTGTTGTGTATTTGAATCTTGTCAGAAGGTTGAAATGAGATTCGATAAAAATGTAGAGGTGCAAGAAATGAAAGAAATGATTGGTACCACAATAGCTCGACATTGTGGGAGGAAAATGTCCAGACTATTCTACAGATTTCATATTTCCTTCAATCCGTTGAAATTTCAATAGATGGAACTTGTAAATGAATAAGACTTAGGCACAGTGGTGGGAATTTATTGCTCGAATGGGGACAACAACACTAAACCAATTCCATTATTTGTCGAGTTAGTCGACCTTGAGCCTCGTTGAACATGTCATTCCATTAAGTTAACAACATGGGTTTGACTTTGATCTCAATGTCAGATGGACAAAACAATCGTGTTATAGAAGGCCATCAAATAGGGGCTGAAAATACACATCATGGGTCAACAACGTATAATAACTCAATTCTGACCCGTTGTTTAGAGATACATCCCAAGGTAAGGGACATCGATGCAAATGATGAAGAAGGGTCCGATAATGATGTTCATTCTCACCACGATGGTGAAGAATATAGTAACCCCAATCCAGATGAAGTCTCGAATAATATCGACAATGAAGGCACAGAGGACAGTGAAAATATACAACCCCCTTCGGTCGGGTACTCGAGTCGTGGGATTATTATAGGAAATGACCCTTGGGCAGACATGTTGAGTGTTACCTTGATGCGGCACATGCACCTGAGTTCCCCGAGTATGAAGATATACTATAACAGCCTATTTTCGGTGAGATCGAAATAGTGGTTTCGGGAACACAAATCCAAGCCCAAAAATAAAATTTTATTTTATTTTATTTTATTTTATGGTTGGTATTATGACAGGAAGGTCACGTGAAAATTTTGATACGAAAATTTTATCGATTGTGTGGTTAATTAGGTAAAGGACTAAATTGCATAAAATGTGAAAGTTGAATTCTAGTAGCTATAAGGATTAAATAGCTATTGAATTCAAAACTAGAGGTCCTTATATGGTAATTAGACCATTAAGAAAAGTATGTAGATTTTTCTTGGTGACTCATCCATGAAAAAATTAGAAATGACTAGGGACTAAATTGGAAATCAACAAAATTAAAAGATGACAGAAAAATAAAAAGAAATTATCATCTTTTCTATTCATCTTCTTCCCTAATTTTTTTTATGGAAACCCTAGGAGAGAGGAAGAGAACTTTTCAAACTTAGAAAGACTCAGATAGACCAACTACGGAATTACATCGAGGGAAACAAAAAGTTTCGGATTAGTTGGAATTCAAACCCGAACAACTGTCAAGGTAAGTTCGTGTAACTTAATTTGGTATGGTAAAATGTTTGAATTGGATTGCGCGATTGTGATCATATGTATGTGGTGATATACATAATGAAATAATTACAAGTTGGAAATATTGATAAAATATCATGTCCCGGTTGAATATTAAAATTCAATGGATTATGGTGATTTTTTGAAACAGGTATAATATGGCAAAGGTTACAAATAGGATTTAGCCTGGACGGGTAATCCTGAATTTAAGCCTCTCGAGCATATGTTATAGATTGGGTTTAGCCCGGACGGGTAACCCTAATTAAGCTCTTTAGAGTACAGGTCACTAATAGGATTTAGCCTGGACTGGCTATCCTAAATGACTCTTGTGAACGTTGGTTGAAAATCGAGATTTAGCCTAGACTGGTAATTCTATTGTAACATATGTGGCTCGAGAGTGTGCTCTTCGGACTTATGTCCAATAGGTAATAATTAATACAAATTGATGGATAATTTATATGTATACCTTATGTACATCACCCGAATGTCCATCGAAATTTCATTAGTTCAACGGGAAAGACTCGAGAAATATAGAAAGGTGGAATTAATGGAAGTTTGATATAATGAGCTCATTTATGTTTACTTGATATTTATATGATGTTATGTGACTAACTTGTTTGATTAAGTGTATATGTTTAGGTGAACTACCTATAATGAATGAAATGTATGTTTATGTATGCTAGTTTGAATAAATATAACTGGTAAGTTTATTTTCCTTTATACGAACTTACTAAGCATGAAAATGCTTACCCCATTTAATTTTCCCTTGTTTTATAGTGCTCGTAATCTCACGAAGGTTGAAGGATCGGTCAGAGCATAATCACACTATCCACTATCTCTTTTTTGGTATACTTAGAAATCTCATTTTGGTATAATGGCATGTATAGACTTATTTGGCCAAATGATGACTTGTGAGTGATGTTTTGTAATCTAGCCATTAGAATGGCTAGTAATGATTTAATTTGGTATGTTATAAGTTATCTCATGTTCAATGCTTATGTGTTAAATGTGGATGAATAGAGTATGTTTATCTTGAATATGCACTAAAAGTATGATTATAAATATGAATTGCATGTGATATTATGCCATGATAGATGTTAGTTTATGCTTGGTTTTAATGCTTGAATTGGCTGGTATATACATGCAAGTATTGGTGTTGGTTGTGGGCAAAATTAGGTGAGAAAATGAAGCTAAGAAATGGCTTCATCTTGTCCACATGGGTAGACACACGGGTGTGTGTCTAGGCCATGTGTGACACACGGCCAAGTACATGGAAGTGTAGCTAGACCGTGTGTCCCCTGCACATTAAATTCAAGAAAATAGGATGCTTAGAATTGAGCACACAGCACAGGCATGTGTCTCAGCCGTGTAGGAGACACGGCCTAGAACACGGATGTTTGTCTTGGCCGTGTGAAACTTGTAACTAATTCGAATTAAATTAATTATCCGTACGGCCTAGCATACGGGTGTGTGGCATGGCCGTGTGGTGCAAGCCAGAGAGCACCCTAAATCGGACACGGCCTGTACCACAAGCGTGTCCCAGGGTCACACAGGCGTGGCCCTTGGACCACACAGGCTTGTGAACCCTGTACCTTAGAAAAATTTTGTAATATTGTGAAAAATTCATAGAGGTTTTAATTAAGTCCCGATTCGATTTTAATACTCATTTTGGGCCTCAAGGGCCTATTCAAGGGACAATAAGAAAAATTTGGAGTATGAATAGTATGTTTAATACAAATTGCATGAGAATGTTCGATGAACTACGGTAATACTCTATAACCCTGTTCTGGCGACGGCTACGGGTTAGGGGTGTTACATATACTACCTTCTCATCGGTTGATAGCATCTTTAGAAAAGGAAGATTTGTTCGTAGGGTAGCCATTCCCAACTAAGCAGGATTGTTTATATGCCATCAAGGGGTATAGCATAAAGGAGTCGGTGGACTACAAAGTCATCAAGTCTACATCGACATTATATGTTGGACAACGTTAGAGGTCTAGGGAAGGTTGCCAATATTCGAGATACATTGGGGCAGAGGACTCAACAGTGGTGCATTCAGAAACTTGAAGAGCCCCATACATGCACGTCCGCACATATGATGCAAGACCATTGCAAACTAGATGTGAAAAATATTTTCAATTCTATCTTGCCGATGGTGAAGGACATGCCCACCATTCCTGTACCGGTGATCATTGCTGAAATACAAGCCCGATACTAGTACCGGGTGTTGTATAGCAAAGCATGGTGGGCAAAATAGATGGCAATGGAGCAATTATATGATGACTGGATGCGTCGTACAACGAACTTCAATGATGGATAGTCGCGATGCAGTAGTACGTGTCAGGTACAATCGTGAAGTTGCAGACGCAACCTTATTATAGCCCGGACGACCAATATCAACTGGGGAGAAGAGTTTTCCACCTAATGTTCTGGACATTCCATCCAAGCATTTGGGCCTTTGCACACTACAAGACGCTTGTGCAAGTTAACGACTCCTAGTTATACAAGAAATATAACCAAATACTCCTTGTTGTAGTTGCACAAGAGAGAAATCGAAACGTCTTATCGATTGCGTTTGTGATCATGGAAAAGGAGGACATAGAGTTGTGGGGATTTTTCTTAACAAACTTGCAGATTCATGTTGTTAGAGAAGATAACATTTGTATAATATCTAACAGATTAAAGGGGTTGATTACTGTGATTCGATAATCCGAGGTTCTGTACAGATTCGTCTACTGCATTCGCCACATTGCGGTTAATTTCCATTGGGAGTTCAATAATGCGAATTGGCACAAAGATTTGGTGAAAATAGGTAAATTCCTAAATCACAATATTAAATATCTTGAATACATTTTGGGTATATAATGAAAACGTAACATGTCATATCTTAATACATACGCGAGGAACGAGTTAGAACCACACCGTTTCAGGGAAATGATTGTGGGGCTTGAGGTTGATATACACGATGTGATTAATCCTTCTCTCTAGGAATTTTTGAGTACCATGGAGCCCTAGAAATGAGCTTAAAGTTTCAATGATGGATCTCAATGTGGCAATATGACCACCAACCTCGTGGAGGGGGTTAATTCTTTCTTGAAGCATACACGTCATCTACCAATTTCTGCCGTTTTCTCAGCTACGTTCTACAGGCTCGCAAAATTGATGCTGAGAATGCGGTTGAAATAATTGAAGCAGTTGAAGGCAGGACACATGTTCGTGGAGCAAGTGCAGAAAGGCAATGGATGTGAACGCCTAAAAAGCAAGGTTGATGAATGTAGAACTATATTCATGGCACATGAAAATCTTTTGGGTAATTGAACACATCGTTCGTCGAGTGAGTGTACCGGTTAGGTTCTATGGTGTTAATCTCTGACACATGCAGTGTGAGCGTGTAAAGTTCTAGGCCCTTCGGTATCTATGTGCACACATTATTGCTACATATGCATGGGCCAATGTGGATTGTCAATAATATATCAATGACATCTACACGCTAGAACGCACATTACACATTTGGGGTAACAAGTTCCCTGTGTTCCAGGACGTCTCAACATGGGAAGTGCCCCCTCTTGAGTTCGAGTTGATCCCGGACAAGGGGTTTTGTAGGAAACCAAAGGTCGAACGCAGGCTGCCTAGATTTGCAATGACATGGACATAAGGGAGTCGTTGGGACAAAAATATTGTGGAATCTGTAGAACAATATATCACAATTGGAACAAGTGGCTATATCAAAACTACTATCCCGGACAATCCTCGAGGTCGAAGGGATTATACAGATTGAAGAGCCCCATTCATTCAAAAAAATTAAAATTAAAATATATGAAAATAATTTATTTCTCACTTAATGCATTTGAATAGGTTACTGCACTTCATACACATTTTTTAAGACTTTTATTCTTTCTTTTGTTTGGTTTCATTGCAAAATTAAAATCTTGTTCAATTTATGATATCTATAGAATTAATTAATTATTGATGACTGTCTGCTTAATACATAATTTATGGAAATTAATACCATTCTATTCAAGCACTAACACAAATTACATACAATATTTCATCAATAACTTTTCCACACTCAAAATACATTTAAGCCCAGAGTTGTGCTCGGGGTGTGCTATGGGGTGTACTGTTGAGGTGGCCTTCTTTGCCATCGGGGCTGAAGGTCGTCATCATTCTCCTCGCGCTGCCTCAAACCTTGGTGTGTATTGAAAAAATCCGAGAAATCAAATCCCCCTAATGATTGGTATTCGGGGGTGCAATATTGGGCGTCCGGGGGTACCAATGGAAACATATCCTCCATCATTATTGATTGGGGTTGCTTAAAATTACACTACTGTAACAACCCGTTTTTGGGTCAAATTAGAATAGTGATTTTGAGACCACAAATCTGAGGTCAAAAAATTATTTAAATATTATTTTTGGTGTTTACAACATGCTATTTGGTATGTGTGAAAATTTTGTGAATTAATTTTATCGTTTAATCAGTCAATTTGAGAAAAAGGACTAAATCGCGTAAAATGCAAAAGTTGCATTCTACTTGATAAAGGTGTTATATAGCTATGGTTTATTAAATTAAGGTCCTTATGATGATATTAGACCATTTGAAATGTTGGTGGACAATATTAGGCATCCATTATATGATTTTATAAGTTTATAACAAAGGTTAATATTGGTATTGGATAATTAAAAGTTAGATTAATAAAACAAAAAGAAAATATATTCATAGCATCATCTTCCACCACCAAAAATTGATGTTTGGAGAAGCCATTGAAGCTTTCTAAGGTTCGGCTATTGCATGGTCTAATTGGTGAGAAATTTTTACTCGGTTTTTGATGATTTCTATGTTTTTGTAATCGTTGCAGTTTTAATCTAGCTAGCCCGTACCTTTAATTTCGAAACCGTTAAAGATTTTGAGAATTTTCATTGTTGAATCCATATGTTCTTTGAGGTTTGATGATAGTTTATGAAAGCTTGGTAATAGATTTTCATGTTTTATAAAGTGATTTTTGACAAAAGTGTCAAAAAGGGGTTAAATTGTGAAATTTGTAAATTGAAGGGTTGAAATGTGAAATAAATGAAATTTTAGGGCTGCTAAGGACCCTATAGAAATTTGACACTCATTAATTTAGAAAGAAATTGTGTAATTTGTGTTTTTATGTGATAATGACTAAATTGTAAAAATGTGGAACTTTAAGGGCTAAAGTGTAAAAATACCTAATTATGTGCTTGTGGACTAAATTGAATGAATTAATGAATAAAAGATTTAATTTTGAATTTATATAGATCAAGAAAGAAAGAAATCAGATTTAGATCGGAGAAAATCAAAGGTTATCGAATAGTCGATCCGGTCCGTCTCTTTTGAATACGAGGTAAGTTCATATGCAAATAAATGTCTTTAAATTGAATTATATAAGTTTATTTTCCATTGAACTGCATTGAATGTCGAATAATCAAATACGAGCAAGAATCGACAGAGTTACAACATCCGGAAGTCCCGTAAAAACCTTAGGAATAGTATAGGATTTAAATGTCATGACATTAGAATTACCGAGATGTAATTACGTGTAAGACCATGTCTGAGACATTGGCATTGTTATGTGATTTTGTGTAAGACCATAGCTGGGCTATTGGCATCGATATGTGATAACATGTAAGGCCATATCTAGGATATGGCATTGTATGAGCTATATGTGATTTCCGGGTATCCTTAATGATTTTCAAAGGTTCAACAGGCAAAGTCAAGACGAGAAAGAGTGTGTAATTGAATTAAGTGATACAGGTATGTACAAGATTCATACGAGTATTAAAAAGGAGAGTATTTGATGAATGTACATGTGTTCTTGGATATGTATACATTAGGAAACGTTTGTCAATTTATATGTGCTTATTCATAATTTGTACATTTGATGGAAATGATGTTGTTTCATGAGGTAATTTTATTTGTATATGGCTTACTAACTTTTAAAGCTTACTCTGTATGTTCTTTCCCTGTCTTATAGATAATCGAAACTATCTCGGATTCGGGAATCGTCAGGGACTTCATCACACTATCGATCATCTATTTTGGTACTTCTGAAGCTATGTATATATGGTATATGGCATGTATAGGTTTGTGTCAAAATGGTTTATTTGATGGATGTGCATTTTGGCTATTTGTGTTGGCATAAAATGATGAACTTGATGATGTTTATGAATGTGCAAATAGTTCTACTTTTAATGTTTGGAAATAAACCTATCTTGAATGAATGGAGTGAAGTGATTATGTATATTTGAATTGGTTTAGTTAGATGAATTATATATGTGGATTATGATTAGTAAAGCAAGATAAATTGATTGATATTTGAATAGGTAAATGGTATGGAATTGAGTATTGAATTTAGTTGAAATGGATTATCTATGTTCGTGTAATGGATTGTGAACTTTGGTTGTATATTTGTGACTTAAAATGATGCTATATGAGTTTGCGTAGGTATGTGCAAAAATGGTGCAAATTGGCTTTGTAAATGGCTTATTTTTGTCCACAGGGGCAGAGACACGGGCGTGTGTCTCAGCCGTGTGCGACACACGGTCATGCTACACGGCCATGTGTCCCCTGGTGTTGAAATTGAAGTGAAGTCAGTATGCTCCACATGGTCACACACACGGACGTGTGACTGGCTGTGTGGTATAAGTCAGTATACCCCTTAAATGGCACACGGCCTAGCACATGGGTGTGTGTGGCCATTTCGTAGGGCACACGGGCTAGACACACGGGTGTGTGGTTGGCTGTGTGACCCAAGTCAGTATACTCTCAAGATTTCACACGGCCTGGCACTCGGGCGTGTCCTCGGCCGTGTGATGCAAGTCAGTATGTATGCTCTGTTTTCACATGGCCTAAGACACAGTCGTGTCTATTAACCATGTGAGGTACACGGCCTGTTCACACGGGCGTGTGACCCTTATACGATTGAAATTTTCTAAGTTTTCTGAAATTTTCGTATGTTATCGGTTTAGTCCCGAACCAGTTCTAAAGCATGTTTAAGGCATAGTAGGCCCTTATAAGGGACAATGTGATTATGATTGAATGATGTTTGAGAATGGATGCATAAATGTATGAATTATGTATGTTAAATGATATGTATTAGTCAATAATACCTCGTAACCATATTTTGATCGTGAATACGGGTGAGGGGTGTTACAACTACAATTGCCAATCTTTGAATTATAAGGGTCACAGCTAGAAACACGCATCTCTAGACGATAAGAAATGGTCTCAGGCTACGAATGTGATTGTGGATGTTCGGGATCAGGGTCGGCCTCAGAGTGTGTCTCGACATCGGGGTGTGCTTGGGTAGTAGGGTTTTGATGGCCTTGACAATGATCTGGTTGATCCGAGCCATGTTGGTGTATGTGTCTTGGGACTACCATCAACTGCCCCCCAAATAGATATGACACCGCTTTCTCCAAATACAATTGTTGGTATTCAATAGAGGGGCTAAAGTCAAACAAACACATTTCCAATCGAGGCCTACATTGCAACCAAGCATTCCATAATACGATAAATTGTTGATGCATGACTACCCAATTCTTTAACTCCTTCCTCCTTTTATTGATACCATGGACAACATCGAAGATGACAGGGTTGTCCAGAACATGTTGTTTGTAGCCGAACTGTCAAAGAACTCGATCATCGTTATACTACTCAATGGTCGAAAAATTCAACACCAGAGTGTTGATGCACCACACAGCTGAGTGTGGGTGAGCCCACTGCAGAATAACAATAGCAAAGTCTAGCCAGAATACAACATCCACACGAACTGCATGATACGATTTTTATTGACATTTTTTATAAAAATTCCACCTCCTCCCAAAAATAAGCCTCGACCATTTGACGATACACCCTAAGTTGTGCGGACCTCCCTATAGAGGGGCATGTAGACCATCTGCCAACAAAGGAAAATTGTTAACAAATAAATTAATGCCAAAAAAATTGAACTATTGATTGGGTTATTCTTGATATTTACTTACCTATTTACAATCAGCCACACTGGTGGTTGATGGCTCAATGATGCCAAAGATGACATCCTATACAACATCCATGATTGTAACAGTATTAGACAACCACATATTTCTTACGTATCATGCTTCGTAGTCCGGCATAGCTCACGATACAATGTTGCCAATACTGCTGATCCCTAACTATACTCTTGGGCGGCACGTAAATCTGACAATAAGGGAAAGTACATAATGTGGACTCTATTATTGTTCACATCCGACATCAATACCCCTTATCAATGCATAATAAATGCTCAAGTAGTGCACATAAGCTCCAACTCTGTGGCATTACTCAATACATTTTCGAAATTTTGTTTTAACCAATAAAAATTCAAACTGGTAAATTTATTCTCCTCATTACCTGGTGATCGACCAAGCAAACAATAGCACAAAACTGCAGGTTCGGCCACCTTACTAAAACCAATGACCGCATAACCATCCACTAGTAGCTCGAATTGTAGTGCGACGTCCCCAAGCGTGATGGTGCACTCCGTACACAGTAAATGATATGTATGGGTCTCCAAACGCCACCTCTCAACCAATGCGGATATTGAGTCAAGTTGCAACTCAAACATCTCGATTAAACCAACTAATCCAAATCCAGTCATTTCCAAGTATCGCATTATACGACCGTCAGTTTGGTAGCCCGACCCTTGGCTATGCGCCCTCAAAACGCGATACTCATGTTGTCAATTAAAAAAATTGATCAACTAAAAAATAATTATGCAAATTTAGCATTTCAACTTCTTGGTAAGACAGAATTAATTCTTTTACCTTCTCATTAATCTTCCGTGCCGTGTGATCGCCTGATCTGATAAGTGTACGCATCCTGATTTTTGTCAAAATTATTATTTAAAATATTGTTAATCATTATTTTAAAATAATAAATAAATTAATATAACATATCAATTATACAATAAACACAATTCACCAAACATTAAATAAACTCAAATAACCAATTATGAAAAATATGCTCATACCTTAAATATGAAAAACCGATATAAGATTCTTCAAAAAAAAAACAAATTAATCAAACCTTTATACAAACTTAAAGCTAATAAAACACAACAACAAAAAATAACATTTCAAGTAAATACGAAAAACTAATATAAGATACCACAAAAACATTAATAAAACAAATTAATCATACCTTTAATACAAATCTAAAACTAAAATAACACAAAAAAAAAAAAAAAAATATCCTCCCCCTTAAATATGAAGAAAAAAACTGATATAAGATACAACAATAACATTAATAAAACAAACTAATCATACATTTAATACAAACTTAAATCTAATAAAACATAACAAAAAAAAATATTTCTTTTAAATATAAAAAACTGTTATAAAATATCATAAAACAATAATAAAACACACAAATCATACTTTTAATAAAAACTTAAACTTAATAAAATACATAAAAATATTTACCTTTCAAAATGATTTTTACCTCCCGAATGTGGTGGCTGTGGGGACAATTTCTTTTCTTCTATTATCAGCCATATGGGGGGACCATTTCACCATTTCCATTTAAATAGGGAGGGAAGAAGAGAAGAGAAGAGAAAGAACATAAAATAGAATGGGCTTGTGACCCTCAATCTCTTTTTTTTATTTTTTAATTCTTTTTTTCTATTTTTCCTTACATAAACAATTTTTTAGCCAGTCACTAACATCTTCTTATTAATTTGTTTTTTTTTTATTTTTATTAATACATCATTTTTTTCATTTAAATTTTCATATTTTTTATCATTTTCAAATATTTTTCCCTCATTTCTTTTATCATTTTCAAATTTCTTTATTTAACTCATATTTATTTTATTAAACTCCCATAATATATATTGTATTTTTTTTCTTTTTAACTATTTCCTAAACCATTAAATGAAATCTTACATTTTTTAAAGCAAAAAAATAACTGTAAAAGCAAACAGATTTTTATTTATGTATCAGATTATATGGAACAATAAATTTATATTTCTCATCATCTAAACATTTTTTCCTTCCACTAATCGTACTTTATATACATAACTAATGGATTAAATATTGCGTAACACACTAACATTTCAAATATTACAATAATAATAAAATTTCAATTGAAACCATCACATTATAGAGTTGATAATCTAGTAAAATCAATATTTTGCCCAATTCCATCAACTTCTACTTGAATCAGGTCGATCAGGAACCCCCACTATATTCATCTTTGGTTGCTCTTGGGGTATGACATTCCGCCGGCACTTCCCCCGCCTGAGAGCACTTTTCATGCCGACGCTTCTCCCTTGATAGCATAACCAATTTGCGGTCGTGATCACGTAACCACTGCCAACAAGAACTCTTGGTTGTATAACTACTACCAACTAGAAGCCACATCCCCCTTAGCGTTAAATGGGGTATTTTGATAAGGGATGGGTTATTAACCGCATAACTCCTACCAACAAAAACTCTTAACCTTGTAACTACTACCCTAAAAACGACATTATATTTACGAGTCGTTTATATATAACGATCATGAAAAAATAATTTTTTTCGTTAAACAATACCATAATAATAAATATCTCCCCTTCCTTCAATATAACATTTTTTTTCTTTCAACATAACAAAAAAATTAAGACCTTTACTTGTGTTAAGTTGGGGTATGGGGTATATATAGTTGGTGGTGCCGCCACATCTAGAGCAGGGACCAGGAAAAAAATTATTATTTTTTGGAGGCTCCATGTAAAGTGGCGGCAGCAAAAAATTCCAAAAATAATATTGATATTAGTCACTCCATGGAACAAGGCGACACTAGAAAAAAAAATTTTAATCTAATTTGGTGCCTCCATTAAAGGAGACGACACCGGAAATAATAATATATATATTTTTCGTTTAACTCTAGAAATACATGTGAAAAATTTATACGCGTGCCGCCTTGGGAAGTGGTAGCACCAAAAAATATTATTTTTCTTCATCATATTATTTATGTAATTATAAAGCAATGATTGAGTCACTTTTTGGGGTGGTGCTCTCGTAGGAAATGGAGACACCTATTAACACTGTAGAAACTAGGTCATTTTTCTAAATAATCTAGTACTAGGGTCATTTTCATAATTTTTAAATTTTTTGGGTTATTTATCTAAAAAAAACCCATTCAAAACTAAGCAAGGACTAATTTGAAACATTTTAGAAAAATGTGATAAAAATGAAAAATAGGGGTCACACGGTTGTGTGGAGCTAAACCACAAAGTCATGTTTTCAAACCATGTACAAGGCTGATACCGTGTATTGCAGGGTCACACGGTCGTGTCGCCAGGCCATTTAACTAATTGTGGTCGTGTGGACCTAATTGTAAAACATTGCAAACATTCACATAACCGTGTGACTAGGTCATGTGAGAGACTAAGACCGTATCAATAATCATGTATCTAATTTACTAGTGGCACACGATCTTGTCAACCAAACATGTGTGACACACGGCTGTGTGGCAGACCGTGTAACATCAAAATGGTCATTTTTCAAATGATGCAATCGAAACCTTTACACATTACCAAAACACAAGTTTAGGTGCATTTTATCCTGCTTAAACCACTTTCATAAACTCAATTCAAAACATGATATAATACATCCTAGTAGTGCCTAAACAATATGCCATTATGACACCATCACATCCAAATATTAAACATACAACTTATCTATTCATACAAGCATAAATAGGCATCATTGTGCATTTTACCATAAATACCTACCAAATACTGCCTTTCTATCAACATAAAATATGCTTTAATACAAACCAATATTGACCATATAGGTCTCAAGCAAACAATTAAACTTATAACATGTAAAGTTCATCTAAACCTCAAATTCCATTCATCCATTCATGATTCAAGGCATATTATATAACTAATAAGCAACCATTCATCAAAACATTGCAATTTCATAATCTTTTTCATGATTCAAGGATAAGTACACATCCAGAGGCATGTTTAAACCATTCATTCCATCAAACATGCTGAATAACCTTGAAGAACACATTACATATAGACCATATAAATCACATTACAACATTTACCACATAATCCCAAAATAACCTATATACATGACATATAACCATTCAAAACATAAACCACAATCAAGAATCAAAATACCAACATTCAAGATTGACCAAAAATGAATCGCCTATATACATGCCACAAAACCAAGTTTTAAATGATAAAAAGACTATTGAATAAATACCGAGATAGTGTAAGCTTCTCGACGATCAGCCTGAGATGTTCCGCAAGTTGGCACTATAGGGGAAAAGAAAACAAGGGGGTAAGCATTACTAATACTTAATAAGTTCATAGTTATTTAAAGCAATAACTTACCTCATTTTACGAATTTATACAACAATTTATTCAACTTGACAATTTTTGCCCAAACCCGACAACCCTATATCAACAAGGTGAGTTCATCCCATAATCAATTCATATAATAATCTGAACATTTAGCATTTCGATTAAT
Source organism: Gossypium bickii (assembly GCA_025503065.1). NCBI lineage: Eukaryota > Viridiplantae > Streptophyta > Magnoliopsida > Malvales > Malvaceae > Gossypium > Gossypium bickii. The sequence continues at coordinate 22,063,741 of CP106714.1, read as the reverse complement.
TTTAAAACCAATATCATGGAATCAACAACTCAATATCATTCAAAACATTCCAATCGACATTTCAATTTACAAATACAACTAAAAGTCTTAACGGTACACGTGTATCAATGTTGTAACATCCTGAATTTGGGCCTACAATAAATGGGTTTCGTGTGTCGAGAGAATGGATTTTGTCGATAGAAAAAAAAATGAATTAAGTGTGATTAAAAAAAATTATGATTTGCATGTTTAGTTTAATTTTTAAGTGATTTAGGAAGGGTTGGTAGTGATGGAAAAGTCCTAGGCTCGATCAAGGGATTTAGCAAAAATTTTGTTTTACCCCTAAGAGTGGTTGGTGTTTTAGTTAGAAGGCTTTTAAAATATTTTGGGTTGAAAATAACCCAATGAAGTAGGTGGTCTGGTGGCTTGGGGCGTTCGCAATAAGCTGGAGGTCAAAGGTTCAAGTCTTGGGTATGGCAAAAATTTTTATTGCGCAAATGTTAGTAAGAAGGCCAGAGTTTAGGCCTTATAATTAGTTGGGGCTGTTTCATGACACAAGGAAATGCCTGGCCCAGTGGTAAAGGCATTAGGAGTAGTAGGGGGAGCATGGTTTTAGCCGCGGTGCGCGCTAAATGTTTGTCTTTTTTAAGTAAACCTGGAGCATGGAATAAAGGTTGATAATTAATTGGGGAGAAATTATGACTCAAATGAAACGGGTGGCGCAGTTGATAGGGACGTGCCTTATAGTGAAAAGGTCAGAGGTTCGAATGTGGGTGTTGGTTAATATTTTTGGATTTCTTTGGATGATTCGGTCGCTGGAAAGTATACTTTAAAACAAGCTGAGAATGGAATATGTCCTGATAACAGTTGTGGTGCAGTGGTAGGGGGCGTGTGGTGGTGCTTGGAGGTCTTGGGTTCGAGTTGCCTTGTGCACACTAATATATTATTTTGCTGCTGGCGTGTGGAAGGTATTTGAATGAAATTCAAATTGAATTTTTGGCTAAATAAAAGGACTTTTTGATGAGGATAAATTTTGGAGATAATAAAGGAATTTAATTAGTGATAAGATTGAGTTGATTAGGGAGTGTAGGTTTATTATATTTATTTATTTATTTATTTATTTATTTTAGTATATATGGGTGCCGGATTTTCCCTTTTTATTTGCTTGCTTTTTAGTTATCAGGAAGGGCACTTTCGGGTTTTGATATGTAAGTGCTAAAATTTTTATAAATAGGGGGGTAGCTCATCAATTCTGGTATTTAAACCCTACTCTTTTCTTCATTCTTTGTGCCAAAAATTAGTGGCTAAGTTCTTGTCATCTTTTTCTTTCTCTGCCGAAATCACCAATCCATTCTTCCTCTCTATTTTCTTTTCTTTTTCCCATCTAGCCGAAACTCTCTGAAGCTTCATTCATTGCCGAATTCTCTGATAATTTCTTCCTCTTCCCTTTCAAATGCTTTAGCCGAAATCTCTAAATCTGTAACATCTAAAAAAAAATTATTCGGGTGTTGTGGTAAGAAAACACAATTATGGCAAATGAATGATGGAGAAGAAAATTGGGAAAAACACAATTATGACAAATGAATGATGGAGAAGAAAATGGGGAAAAACACAATTATGGCAAATGAAGGATGGAGAAGAAAAGGGGGAAAACACAATTATGGCAAAGGAATGATGGAGAAGAAAATGTGGAAAACATAATTATGGCAAATTTTGACCTTTAGGGGAATGGATGTGGATGGTTTTGGCCAAATTTCCTATTTGCAAATCTTGTGTCTTTTTCTCCCAATTTGCTATTTCCATTGCCGAAACCTCCTAGCACAATTGTGCATTTTTTTCAATCTTTCTTCTCTTTTGTTTGGTCAAAACCTTCATCCCTTATTCATCTTTCTTGGATAGCCGAACAATCTATCATCCATCCAACCTCTCATCCTTTCTTTTAACCATTCCTCTAATCTTTTCTCTTCTCTAAACCAACACCATCATTAAATCACATATTCTTGTTTGATTATTCCCCATAGCCGAATATCAACATATATTTTCCTCCATAACCGAACTTTCATCTTATCCCTATTTCTTCTTCTCATCCATATTAACATCCACCTCTTGATCAATCGGTAAGTATTCTTTTCAATATTTTATTTTCTTTCTCTTAATGCCGAATCTATGTTTTGGTTCAGGATGGTCATTTGACCGAGACCATCACCTTATTCTCTCTCAACAAGATCTTTTTCTTCTTTGTAGTGATATAGTGGGAGGCCGAACATCATTCTAGCCTTAAGTTGAACGGAGAAAATTGGATCCAATATTAATAAGGTAAGGAGTTCTTATGGATTATTGATATTATTCAATATTCGATTGGTTGCTAACGAAGTAATAATTTGAAATAATCGACTATATGTTTTAGGGACAAATCACTCGATATATTCAACCTTCGAACATAGTGGTCAACTACGAGTGGTTCATTAGGAAATCGAAATCAGGTGTGTAATCCCGTACCCTTCCGAATATATGTTTGAAATGGTGAGTAAATCTCATATCTCTCTGAAAGTTCACATGAAATATTCTATGATTCGGTAGAAATATCGAAGAAAATCGATAACCGGCATCCGTGATCACTCGGACATACGTATGATGGTAGTGATAATCATGTTTTGTAATAAAACAGTTTCGGTCAGAAACAGTGATGTGAATTTTAAAAATCATGAAAAATTGGATCGAAGGAATTACAAAGTGAATAAGATATCAGGTTAAAAAAGAAACAGAGAAAGCAAAGGATTTGTATATTTTGGGATTTTTATATTTTTGTAAGACTGGTTCAGAATGAATATGTGATCCCCTGTTCTGACTTGGAAAAACCATTATATATTGTAGAAAAATAATTATGGGACATGGTTTATATTATTAGAGTCCTTAGTGAGTCTAATATATTATTAGAGTCCTTAGTGAGTCTAATTTTATTTGGATCAAATGAAACCAGTATTTGAGTTCTGTACAATAAGATATCTAAGATTTTGTGAAGAGAGGGCAGAACTGTCAAACAATGAAATAGGGGATACTTTGAAGAATAAACTGTACTAATTGGCTAAGCCAAAAATTCTGGAAAAATTACAGTAAAAATTTATTTGAGTCTAGTTTCAGGGAAAATTTACGGATCTAAATTTTGAGTTTTCTAACTCGAGTTATAGTCAATTTAGTCAGCATAACGCAGATGGATAGTTTCAATTTTTTTGCCCAAACGAATTACCCTTGGTGGGTAAAATTTATGAAATACCCTTGGGTTGCGAGATTACCGAATTACCCTTAATGAGTACGATTACAGAATTATGAAAACGCCCTTACGGGTCGAATTACGAAAATGCCCCTAATGGGCTGAATTATGAAATGTCCCTACGGATCGAATTACGAAAATACCCTTTATGGGCCAAATGTGATATGTTGCTATATGGGCCGCTTGGTATTTGTTATATGGGCTAAAATTTGCTAGATCGTTAATGGGCCAAATTGTTATTTTGACTAATGGGCCAAATTGATAACTTGTAATATGGGCTTTTTGTTGAAATTTACCTTATGAATATATTGTTAAGCATTATATATATATACATGACTGCATGGGTTGGGATAATTGATGAAGAGAAGAAACGCCTGTTGCCAAAATCTAGTTTAGTGACTCTGTCACAATCTAGTTCGGTGGCTCTGCCACAAATATTATAATTGGCTTAATGCCTGCTATTAGTGTGTTGGCGGGGTGGGTTGACTTGATCCCCACAGGTGTGTTGGTTGGTACGGGTGGTGTGTAGCGGATGGAAATTAGGCTTGGTTGGGAATTGCATATCATATGCATTATTTTTATATTTGATTTATATATATTGTATATTTGTAAATGGGCTCAAGCCCAATTAAATGGTTAAATGGTTTTGGCCCAATGATCATGGTAAGTGAGTTACACACTGAGTTCTTAGTAACTCACCCTGTTTTTCTTAACCTTCTCAGGTAATTGATGGAGGCTCCGGCCGGGGATGACTTCGTGTGGAGGCCATACTACGAATGATGAGTTATAAAAACTTTGAACTTCTTTTAAGTATTTTTATCTAAGTACTATTTCAATTGCGATGTAATAAGGCCTTTGGTATTATTATTATGGATTTTTATTCGTGTTTGGTTTTTAATATGTTTTAGTTACTTAAATGGGGCTGTTTAATTCTTATAAATGTTTTCTTAAACTTACGTATAAAAAGGGTTTTTCTTAAATATCACTTACTCGTAAAATTTCCGTGAAAACTCTTTTATAAATTTATTTCAACCAATTATTTAAGTTTTTAACCAATTATTTCTCTGAAAATCAAATTGTAAACTCTCATGTTTTAAAATCATGGTTTTCAAATAAATCTCGATTTTTGATAAACTCCGTCTTCAAAATCGTTTTTAAAATTGTTTTCATTAAAAGCATTGATGACTGGACGTAAGTTCGAATTGTGTGGCATGCCAAGTCTGGTCTTAACGCATAGGCCGAGTTTGGGGTGTTACAAAATCTCTCCTTGCTTTCTTTCTTTCTAAGCCAAAGCCGAAAGCACATCAGTTTGTCCTTTTCAGGATTTCCATAAAAGCCGAACTCGTGGGATCTTGCCTCCTGTGATTGCCGAAATCTGAAGGGAATTTTAGGTAAGTATTGATTTGTGGGATCCAAATTTTTTCGGCTTTTCAAAGTCCCTAGTCGAATGGCTATTTAGTGACTAATCTATTGTCTTTCTTTTATTTTCGGCATTTCGAGATCTGAAGTGGGCCCAATCGCATAGATCTCTAAGTTATAGTTCGGTAACACTTGAATCGTGTTGCTTTCGGGATTTCAAGGTAAGAAGATCTATTAGTTTTAATGTGTAAATTCGGGTAATTATTAACCCTTAGCCGAATGTAGGAAAGTCTCTATCTTCACATCTTTCCAGCTTTTTGGGCAAAATTGTAGATCGGTTTAGCAAGGGTATCGACATTAATCAGGCGTGTAACTTCCCACACCATTAGATTGTTTGCTAATATATATATTTACGTAATAAATCTGCTATACTCTGTTAAATGCCGAAATCTTGGCATAACGTTTGAAAACCCGAGAAGGGTAAAGGCTAAATATTAGGTTAGTGATTTCTGCCATTCCTCAGTGAATGTTTCTGTTAAAAACGATATGTTTTATATGTTGAATTTTATATATGCTTGGGGTTGGGTGATTGATGAAAGGGGAAGTGATCTGTTCTGGTGACTTATGGCATTTCACCGTGACTCACAACTCGCTTCGTGGCTTTTGCCATTTCAGCCTGGTGACTCTGTCATAACTTTGACGATGAGCAGCTAACTGCAGCATGACTACCATCGATGGTGAGTAGCTGTGAGGGTTGATTGTAGAAATCCCCAAAGGTGTGATTGGCAGGTAAGGGTGGTGTGTAGCGGATGGAAACCTAGGATTAGGTTGGGTTTTATGTATAACATCTACTATGTTATGTTCTATATTCTGATCTGTGGGCTAAGGCCCAATCTGATGGTGCACGAGGGGTTGCACACTGAGTCTCGCGACTCACCCTATTATTTAACCATTTCAGGTAGCACCTAGTGCATCGGACCGGGCTGGAGAGGAGCCAACGTGGCCATGGGAGAGAGACATTTGGTCCAGCAGAAGAATTCACTTAGAATATTGTTCTTAATATTTTTAATAAATGGGTTTTAAGTTCCATTGTAATAAGGCCATGGGCCATTAGCTTTATTTTTTTCCGGTTTTATTTTGGGCTTTTACTATTATTAGACGATTAAATTTTTCCTTTAATTAAGTTGAGGCATGTAACAAACTCAGTTTTATTTACCAAGGCATTTTATAAAATTTACATCTTATATGAATTATTAAATTATTAAGTTTTCCGGTAGAAATGATTAAATCTGATAAATTGTTTTCCAAAATGCGACATGTTTTATAAAATCTCCTTAGTGACATACCAGATCCGGTTGTAGTGTTTGGGCCGGGGTTGGGGTGTTACAAATGTATACAAGCTTTAATTAATCAATCTAAAGATTATATCGTATCATTTCATTTTGTTGTCAACAGTACATCTAATTTCAATATAATGGCAGTCATTATTCCATTTTATTGTTCGAATTCTACATTAAATTAAAAGATTTATCACATTTCTATATTGGCCCTTCAGCTCGTATATCTGACATGTATGAGCATTCAATACTATCGATATTCATATGTATCGTTAATCAAATTGGTATCACCATATCACAATTATCAATCCAATTTATATCTCACAAATCAAATATCACATTTTATACCCTTATTAACATGAATCAGACTCGAACGGAGACATGGATCCAACCAATCATACCAATTTGGCACCCAGTGCCTATCAGATAATTTCGAAACTAGTAAGTTGTGTCCAACGCTGGACGGTATAACTGACAAATAGATGTGCCCTGCACTAGTCAGTATAACCAACAAATGGGGTGCCCAACACTCCCCGACACGTAGTTGTATAACCCTGAACTCTTCCTATCCTATGGCATGCCAATTATATTTGACTTTTCCCGAATAGTTAATAGGGTAAGCATTTTCATTTTTCATTATAATCCAATTTTTCAACTCAATAATATTTTTTCAATAGCAATTCATCAATACATATCAATATACCAACATAATTTTTCTCAATACAAAATCAATTTTACATTTACATCAATATTGGTGTGATCGGATCACCTTATAAAATAATTTTTGTTTTATTTAAAATATTGATTTTGGCCTACAAAATTCAAGAAAACGGGTTCGGGAGTCGGTTACATACGAGGAACAGTTAGCGCCCTCGTAACGCCTAAAAATTGGTACCTACTTGATAAATTCATGTCCTAATGTCAAAAATTTGAAAAATTTAAAACACGATCCTTTTATTTTGAAAGAAAGCCAAGACTCATTTATCTTAAAGAAATAAAATGCCACACCCAATGAGTTAGGATGCAACATTTCAAGACTTCAAAACTAAGCTTGCCTTTATTTATAAAAAACCCTTACCTCGAGATACAAAACATCATATCCAAAAAGTTAGGACACAACATCTTGAATTCCGGAGAATAAGTTTTGATTTGAAGTTTATGAGTTTCAATTTCAAAAAAAGGGATACTTGATATCTTAAGTCCAACGAGAAAATTCGGAACCCAGTGAGTTAGGGTACAATTTTTCTCGAAGCCCCAAATATTATGTATCGCCGAACTTTTTTTTTAAAAAAAAACTTTTGAATAAAATGTGACAATTTAGCAAAATGTATTTTTATTAAAAAATGATTTAAGTAAAATATTGCATTAATACATTACAAGACATAAATACCAAGAACAATTTACGAAAATTACATAATATACTAACATTTAATACTAACATAGATAATTAAGAGGAAGAATAACGTAAAATAGCGAATGATGCAGGAAATAAAATGATCATACTAAAGCAAACATAAAAATAATAAGCAGATAAAAGAACATGGATAAACAAATAAAAATATAAAGTAATAAATAACAAAAGATAAAAACTACGAAATAAAGATGAAACTTTACATACAAGATCAAGTATAAAAATAAAATAACAATATAAGATAAATGACATACCAAATAATAAATAGATACTGCAATAAAAAAAAACATGTATGTAAAAAAATATGGCAAAATCTAAAATGGATATATATATACAAAATAAAATAAATATATGTTCTAAATAAAATATATATAAAATTTTTTGAATATAAAATATGTATAAGAGACAACTTATAATAAATATGTAATATAATACTAATGTATATAACAAAATAATATATACTAAAATAAACAATATATAGAAAGCTTTTCATTAAAAACAAATCAATTTAAGTAATGTACAATATACGAATTTTAAAATATAAAAATAATATAGACACTAATAGAATAAAAAAATGAAATAATTTGATATAATGATAAAGTAATTTAAAAAAATAAAAAAAGGATTAAAAATCAAGGAAACAGGGATCAAATCAAAATAAAAATAAAATCCAGAATAAAAAATGTAAAAGGACCAGATTAGAATGCGCGTCACACTGTAGGGACCTATTGGGCAATTATACCTTATCTCCTAAACGACGTTGTTCCCTCTTTTGCCTTTAAAATGACCTTAAGAACCAAATTGAAACAAAGACCCTAATTCAGGGCCAAATCGAAAATAAGAAAAAAAATGCAAATCGGACATAATTATAAAATTGCAATAATGTGGAAGGGCCTATAGAGCAATTAGACCCTTTAATAAAAACACGCGGATCCTCCCCGGGTATCGGGTCAACACGCGGATCTTACCCCTTTAAATGATGTCGTTTTGGTCATTAATTGACCACACCAAAACGGCGTCGTTTCACTGGCCTATGTATACAAAAATTTTGTTAAAAAAATCATTTTGAAGCCGTTTAAAAAAAATAAAAATAGAACTTAAAAAGCTCTCTCCCTTCCAGCCTCCGGCCATGGCTCTGGTGACAAGCCGCCGCACGCGCCACCACACAAGGGGGGCGAAAAATAAAAAAACTCCGTTTTTTAGCACAAATCAAAAGGTGAACTTGTTCTCTTCATTTTTTAATAGTATTTGTATATATAAAAAAACATTTGCATGGATCGAAAGGAAACGTAAAAAAAAATAATAATAAACAAAATGGAACAATCGAAAATCACCTCTGCTCTTTGATTTTCTTTTGTTCTAATTTCTGTATTCTTTGTATATTGCGTGCCCCTTTTTACAGATTAGGTTAGGGTTTTTATAGCCCCAAAAATAAATCAAAAAATAAATACGAAATCCTATTTTGCTGCTACTGTCTGCATTCTTTCCTTATTTTGCAGGTGAACAACGAGAAACACGACGGTGGAGAGCTCTATCCGCTCGCTGATTGCAACGCGACCAAGGTCTGTTCTTGCGACGTGAGGAAGGAACCCTAGGGTTCGTGTTTTATGAAACAAAATTTGGGCCATTGGGCCATGTAATTTTTTCTTAGTTATTTTGGGTTAGTGGGTCTTAAGTTGGGCTTGTAATTTTGGGCTGTAAATGGACTGGACATTTTGGTTTAAAATTGTTTTATTTTCTGTTTTTGGGTTTTGTATAGGCCCGGGCAAAATAGGTTATTACAGCTGCCCCTCTTTGCTCATTGTTGTGTAACGAGAATAGGGCAAAGACTATAAAAGGACCAATTTTGTCCTGTTTCACCAATTAGCTTCATTCCAATCCACTACATCTTCAGGGGCATAGGAATTGTCGCTTTGATTCTCTCCGCTGCAATTTCAGAGAGATAGGGTTTGTAATCTTCGGTCTGCTCCACTGCAAAACTCAGGGATGCCAGACTAGTATCTTCGATCCGCTTCACTGCAATCTGAAGAAGACAAGATCTGCTATCTTCAGTCTGCTCCGCTGTAACTTTAAGGAGGCAAAGCTGATATCTTCGATCTACTTCCCACAACTTCATGAAGATAAGATCTACTGTCCTCAGTCTGCTCCGCTGCAAATTCAGGTAGACAAGGCTGATGTTTTTGATCTGCTTCACTGCAACTTCAGGGAGGCATGATCTGCTATTGTTTTAGTCTGCTCCACTGCAAACTCAGGGAGACAAGACTAGAGTCTTCGATCTGCTTCACTGCAACTTCAGGGAGGCATGATCTGCTATTTTTTAGTCTGCTCCATTGTAAACTCAGGGAGACAAGACTGGTGTCTTTGATCTGCTTCACTGCAAACTCAGGAAGGTAAGATATGCTATGGTTAGTCTTCTCCACCGCAGGCTTAGGGGAATAAGACTGGTGTCTTCAATTTGCTTCACTACAACCTCAAGAAGGCATGATCCGCTATCTTTTAGTCTGCTCCACTGCAAGCTCAGGGAAACAAGACTGGTGTCTATCTACCCTACTACATTGTCCTATAGAGGAACGACCTATAGAATGGGTATATGCTTATGCCAAATGATTAGGATGCCCTGATCGAAATGAGTCAAATGCTCCTAATTAGACGCGCTATGATATATGGATGCAAAAATGTTATGAGTGTGATTCCTACTCAAGGTGTCATCACTTATTTTTTCTTCATCCTCATTCCTCTCGAAATATCAATCACATTCTGCTCAAATAATTTACCTCATGGTAATTTTGGAGTCCGCTCCATTTGATACTTGGGGACACAAAGCTTGTACCACCTTCAAACCATCCCATCACGATTTACAGGAATTGAAACTTTTTCAGTCTGTCCCTACTGCAATTTAAGGATACAGGATTTGTTTCAACTCCAATTCATTCCACCAAAATTCAGGGGTTTTGAATTTTCCCCATCAATTTGGTTTGTCACACCATTCCCCGAATGGTATGACCCGATGACATCGCTTACTTTCATCACATCAACTCATTATTTTGTCCAATTACTATTTGGATAGAGAATTTAGAGAAATAGTTTCCATCTAGACTCTTCTTCCTCTAATATTTCCAATCCATGTACATGGAAATTCTAAACAATTGTCTTGTTTCAGTTTCTTGTATTATCTAGAAATTTCCAAAGTAATATGTAGGACTTCTTTTGTAAAATTTTAGTTCATCAATCATTATTTCAATGCAACATGCTTATGAATTGTAATAATGGACAACAAATAAATTGATTTTGAGGATTGTTCAAACTGAATAAATTATCGGTAAAAAGGGAATTAACTGGAAAAACATATTTGAGAAGAAAAAGAATCCAAAGATAGTAAATTGATATGAGTAGGACAGAGACCAGGTGCCCTAGATATCACAGATTGGACTTCTATATACAAACTCCATGAAGACTGCTTTGAGCTAACATGTGTTTAGAAGATCCAAAGTACTTTGTTGATGCCCGGATATGTAACATACTTCATTTCTTGTCGATTTAGGTATAGCAAGATCACTGCATGCCCATTCAAAATTTGAGCCGCCCTTTTCGGGTTTTCAACTCAAAATACCTTTGGTCTCAAGGCGCCCTTTACGGGTTTTCGCCTAGGCCTCTCCTTTTTTTTAAAGTCTCAAAGCGCCCTTTGTGGGTTTTCACCTTGGCCTCTTCTCCTTTTTAAGCAAAATTTTTTTTGACTGAATCTGAGTTCACAGGATTGGGTAAGCTTTTCCCATCTATTTCGGTCAAAACCAGTGCACCTCCAGAGAAAGCCTTCTTCACCACATATGGTCCTTCCCAATTCGGTATCCATTTTCCTCTAAAATCCCTTTGTATGGGAATGATCTTTTTTAGTACAAGGTCCCCCTCGTGAAACTCTCTTAGGCGGACTTTTTTATCATAGGCACGCATCATTCGTTTTTGGTACATCTGACCGTGACGAATAGCCCTTAGCCTCTTTTCCTCAATCAAGTTCAACTGATCATATCAAGACTGGATCCATTCCGCTTCATCCAGCTTTATCTCTAACAAAACTCAAAGAGAAGGTATCTCTACTTTAATAGGTAGAACTGTCTCCATCCCATAAACCAATGAGAAAGGGGTTGCCCCAGTAGAAGTTCTGACGGACGTTCGATAAGCATAGAGTGCAAATGGTAATTTCTAATGCCACTCTTTATTAGTCTTAGTCATTTTCCCTATTATCTTCTTGATGTTTTTATTGGCCGCTTCCACTGCCCAATTCATTTTTGAGCGATACGGAGATGAGTTGTGGTGTTTGATCTTGAATTAACTATAGACTTCTGTTATCGTGCTGTTGTTCAAGTTTAGTGCATTATCTGATATGATCCTCTCGGGCATTCCATATCGGCATATGATTTCCTTCTTCAAGAATTGGCTAACTGCTGACTTAGTAACGCTAGCATATGAAACAGCCTCCACCCATTTTGTGAAGTAGTTAATAACCGCAAGGATGAATCGATGCCCATTCAAAGCTTTCGGTGAGATCGGCCCAATGACATCCATGCCCCACATGGAAAAAGGCCATGGATAAGTCATAACATGCAAAGGTGAAGGCAGTACAGGAATTTTATCTTCATAAATCTGGCATTTATGACATCTTTTGGCATAGTTGATACAATCTCCTTCTATGGTGGACCAATAGTATCTGAATCTCATTATTTGTCTAGCCATTGTGAATCTATTAGCATGTGTTCCACAAACGCCTTCATGAACTTCTTCCAAAATTTTCCTAGCTTCAACAGCGTCAACACATCTCAATAGTAATTGATCTTTCCTTCTTTTATACAAGATACCCCCATCTAAAACATAATCACAGGCTAATCTTCTTAACGTCCATTTGTCATTCTCAGTTGTATGCTCTGGGTACTCATTATTTCTTACGTATGGTAATACATCATGATACCAAGGGTGGTCATCTTTTTCCTCTTCTTCCATGTTATAACAATGAGCTAGAACTTCAAAAATTCTCATCTGAATAGGTCTCATATCCTCTGGTTTGTTTACTTTAATCATAGAAGCCAGAGTTCCAAAAGCATCTACCATTTGGTTTTCATCACGTGGGAGATAATTAAAAGTGATGTCGTCAAACTCCTCAATCAATCCCAAAACTAGTTTTCAGTAATTGATTAGTTTGGGGCCTCTCGTCTCTCATTCACCTTTAAGCTGGTAAATCACTAACGCATAATCTCCATATACTTCTAGCACTCTAATTTTACGCTCTATAGCTACTCGAATTCCCATGATGCATGCTTTATATTCTGCCATATTGTTTGTGCAATCAAAATCCAATTTGCATGTGAATAGATAATGACCTCCAGTTGGGGATACCAAGACTGCCCCAATTCCATTTCCTACAGCATTTGATGCTCCATCAAAGTTTAGCTTCCACGGATACTCTTAATTAATTGCCACATACATTAGCTCTTCATTGGGGAAATCAAAACTCAAAGGTTCATAATCTTCTAAAGCCCTACTAGCCAAAAATTCTGCTATTGCGCTCCCTTTTATAACCTTTTGATTTACATAGACTATATCAAATTCAGAAAGCAAAATCTGCCACCTTGCCATTCTTCCATTCAGAGCAGTCGACTCCATCATATACTTTAATGAGTCAAGTTTCGAAATTAACCAGGTTGTATGATATAGCATATATTGCCTCAATCTCCAAGTTGTCCAAATCAAGGCACAACACAATTTCTCAATTGACGAATATCTCATTTCGCAGTCAATGAACTTTTTACTGAGATAATATATCGCCTTTCTTTTCTTCCTGACTCATCATGTTGACCAAGCACGCATCCCATGGAGTTATTGAACACTATCAAATACAGTATTAATGGTCTATCTGGATTAAGCAGAGATATTACTGGGGCATTTGACAGATATTGCTTGACTTTGTCAAAAACTTTCTGGTACTCATCGTCCCATATTCCTTGGTTGTGTTTCTTAAGAAGACGAAATATGGGATCATATTTCTCAGTTAATTGTGAAATAAACTGAGCAATGTAATTTAACCTTCCCAAAAAACCTCGAACTTCTTATTGAGTGCGTGGTGGAGGCAATTCTTGTATAGCTTTGACCTTATCTGAGTCAACCTCGATTCCTTTCTCACTGACTACGAAGCCCAGTAATTTCCCTAACCGAGCTCCAAAAGTACACTTTGCCAGGTTGAGCTTTAATTGAAATTTTCTCAATCTTAAGAACAACTTCTTCAAAACTTCAATGTGTTCTTTTTCTATTCAAGATTTGGCGATCATGTCATCAACATAAACTTCAATCTCTTTGTGCATCATGTCATGGAATAAGGTTACCATGGCCCTTTGATATGTTGCTCCTGCATTCTTTAGCCCGAATGACATCACCTTATAACAAAAGGTTCCCTACAACGTTATGAAAGTAGTTTTCTCCATATCCTCAGGATGCATCTTGATCTGATTGTATCCCGAAAAAGCATCCATGAAAGAAAACAGTGAGTATCCCGCCTTATTATCCACCAACGTGTCAATATGAGGCAAGGGGAAATTATCTTTTGGGCTAGCTTTATTTAAGTCCCTGTAATCTATACACATCCGAACCTTTCCATCCTTCTTAGGGACAAGAACAATATTGGCAACCCACTCTGAGTATTTGACCACTTGTAGAAACTCAGCATCAAACTGTTTCTCGACTTCTGCTTTTATTTTTAACACCACATCAGGCCTCATCCTTCGTAGCTTTTGCTGAACTGGCTTGCATTCTTTTCTTATGGGAAGGTGATGTACTACAATATCAGTACTTAGCCCAGACATATCTTGGTATGACCATGGAAATATGTCTTTGAACTCCTGCAGTAACTCAACGAGGTCTTGCTTTGTCTCTTCGGTTATGTGCATTCCTATTTTCACTATTTTCCCTTTCTCTAATATTATGTTCTCCACCACCTCTTTATGGGGTAAAATTTGTTTCTCCTCTTGTTCTACCATCCTTAACAAATTTAGAGGTAGGTCACAATCTCTGTCATCTTTAAAATCCTAAGATTCCTCTAAACGGACGTCTCACTCAAAAGAGAACTCTGAATCTGTAATATCGTTGCTCATGTCATTGATATCTAGGGACCTGTGGTAAGCACAAAGGAATGTACAAAGAACAAATGAATTCAAGAATAACTATTCACATTATATGAATGAGAATAATAACAATTTTGCAAGGAAATTAGAAAATCAAAAGAATGAAAGAATATTTGCTCAAATTGATCATCAAAGATGTATTTTATTGAAACAAAGATGTCTGAACATGAGCCTATTTCACAAATGAAATCTAATTGCTTCTAGGCTTTAAAAACAACAAGTGTATTCTAAACATTACTCTGTATAATCTCTAAAAACTATAGGAAGTTCCTCTGTAGTCCAGTTATTCAAAACACTTCCAGGTTCATAAGAACGAATGCCTAACAAGTTTCTTCGTTCAGTTCCTTCCTCATGTATGGCACTGATATAGAGGTTTTTGTTGCTCAACAATCTTGTCTCAGAGTGAATTATCCCTCCTGATACAAAAGTCTGGGATATGTGAGGGAATGCCATTAATTCCCACTTGACTTCTTCCCCACTCAATCGTGCTCTCCTTCTCTCCTGCTTCTTTTCCATCTCTTTCTTCCTTTGTCTAGCATCTGGCCTGAAACCCAAGCCAAAACGATCTTTTTTCTTTTTCAGCATCGGAACCTGAATCCCTTCTTGGAGATGTCTACCTAGTCCTTTTCCCGATAAGGCTTCTTTCCCCACCATCATTTGCAAGCCCATTCTCGTGGTCCTGGATATCCTAGGCACTGGGACCTCATTCTCTTCAAAAATGAATGTTGCGTTCACGAACTCTAAAGATCGAAAGGAACATTCAATGGCCTCCTCATTTGCTTCTAAATATGGCGCATCATTGGTAACAGTTGCTATGATGTCTTATTCAGCATTTATAGTAACTAGTCGACCTTCCTTTACAAATTTTAATTTTTGATGTAATAATGAAGGCACTGCTCCTGCTGAATGTATCCAGGGCCTTCCTAACAAGCAATTATAGGAGGGCTTGATGTCCATTACCAGAAAATCTACTTCATATGTGTTTGTTCCAATCAACAAAGGATTGTCGATTCTTCCCATTACTCTTCTTTCAGTGTCATCAAATGCTCTCACCATGTTCTGGCATGTCTTCATGTGAGAACTGTTTATAGGCAATCTATTCAACGTAGACAATGGTAAGGCATTTAAAGCCGATCCATTATCGGTTAACACACTTGGCAGAGTATATCCCTTGCAACTAGTAGTGATGTGCAAAGTCTTAGTCGATCCCATGCCCCCAGGTGGAATTTCATCATCACTGAAATAAATAAAGTTGTCGGCACTTATATTACTAACCAGATGGTCAAGTTTATTGATAGATTTATCCTTAGTAACATAGGTCTCATTCAACACTTTCATCAATGCCTAGCGATGTACTTCTGAGCTTAAAAGTAATGCTAGCACTGATATGTGAGTCAGTTGTTTGCACAGTTGCTCTACCACACTTTGTTCACTGCGCTTCAAGAATTTTAGAAATTCTTTAGCTTCTTCTTCCTTTACTGGTTCATTGATAAGTGCCTCAGGTCCTTTCTCTCATTCAACTGCCAAGGTCTTTGATTTCACTGGTTCTGTTCTGACGTTTACTGAGTCATAACACCTTCCACTATGTGTGTAAGATCCTTCATTTTAGTCCTCCTTGGAATCGCTAGCTAGGATTTCCCTTCCTAGTATTGTCACATTATAGTCGTAATTCCAAGGTACCATTTTGTTATCCTTATAAAGAAAGGCAACAGGTTTCTGGATTACGACCTTTGGTGCCATTTGTGTTTCGCCTTCCGTGTTTCTTGGTCGGGAGATGATGATCCTCGGATAATTGACTTTTTGGTTTGTCAATTATACTTCTGTCGCGCATATGTTTCCTTCCCCTAAGGCTTCTTCATAAAATTCTAATTCTTTATTGTCCATAAGGCTTTGCACCAAGACCCTGAACTCAACACATTCCTGGATCTCGCGCCCTTTTACTTTGTGGAACTCACAATAGTCCCTTGCTCCTTCACATCCTTTCACAGAATCTGATACTATCAATCTTTTTCCTACCATTTCTCTCCAGACAATTCTCAACGGGGTTATTACCTCTACAATATCCTCCTTGATCCTTCTCACGGTACTTTTACCAATGGTATTTACCCCCTTATCTCCATGGTTAGGTAATGGATTTTCTCCACTTGGTGTATCATCAAATTTTACAATCTCCATCTTAATAAGTCTCTCGACTACTTTTTTGAAAGTAGTGCAGTTTTCTATTAAATGCCCCGGTATTCCCGTATGATAGTCACATTAATAAGATAATCCCTGTTTCTAACTTAATCATGAGAATGGTGGAGCTCCTCCTTCCAATGCCCTTCCCTTGCTTCAAGAAGCTCGATTCGTAGTTCACAATTTTGTAATGCCAATTCTAATTTTTTGAACTTGCCTTTCATTTCCTCAATCTTGTTTAGACTTGACTTTAGCTTGATTGTAGAATTACAGCTTTGATGGTGATGAAAAGAGCGTCCCAGTTCAGCCACTCTAGCCTTTAATCCATATTTTTCCTTCTGGCTTTCTACCAAACTCCTTTCTAGGGCCTCATTTCACGCATGAGTTTCTTGAAACTTCCTCTTCCAATGGTCATCTTTGGCCTTTTCCTCTTGAATCTCCTGTTGCCACTGTTCCAAGGTCTTCCCCAATCTGACATTTTTCATTGATAGACGTAGCTTCTTATATTCTGTCTTTAAACTATCCAGATCTTCCTCGACACTTTTCTTCCCTTTTCTTAATTTTTTGGCCTCAAATTTCTGAACATCCGCATCTAATCTTAGGTACATTTTTTCTTCTTCCAACTTCTCTATCCTTTTTTCGAGCTCTGAACTCCTCCTTTCGAAATCTTGTTTTATAATCTCTAATTCTGATGGGACCACTCGTAAATACTCTTCGATCGATCGAGCGCCTTTTGAACTTGGCACTGGGACATTGTCATTGACTCTTCTACTCCACCATCCATTATACTCTGGGGTCGTCATTGGACATACGTCCACTCTCTTCATACAACGGGTCTGATTCCAAGCATTAGGAATCTCCTTAACCCCTTTTTTTGTAGCTATCTCCCTTATACGAAAACTCACATTGAGCCAACCCTTGTGTAGCCGGTATGAACTGCCTTGATCTGTATTGCCTCAGTACGAGCAAGGGTGCATATCCAATGGCTCCCCAAATTCCAATAGAGGGACCCAATAAACTCCCACACCGGTACAGCACTTTATCGAGAACCATCTAGGAAGCTCTCCACTCAACATCTTCTTCTTGGAGATTTTGTAGAAGCGCTATCCAATTTTCTTCTAATATGTCATCTCTCCTTGGGGTGGCCACTATTTCTTTTAATAAGGAGTAATTTTCTGAGAAGACCCGATAAGAAACCTTATCCACCTTCCAGAAATGACTGTGGAACCAAGCCAACAACAACTGCGCACATCCTATAAATCTGCCTTCCCCAGCTCTCCTACATGCATTGAGTGATCAAAATGTCTCAGCCAAGATTGCAGGAACAGGTGTGACCTATTTGTCAAGTCAATTAAAAATATCTAAGACTGCTTCATCCACATATCCCAATGCCCTAGGGAAGATCACTAGTCTGTATATACTCAAAGCAAATACATCGACTTTCTTTTTCATATCAGGATGTACTAGAATCAAATCCTTCAAAACTTTCCATGGGATGCACTTACACTCACCTTTTTGCTTGATTCTGGCTATGACCTACTGTTTACCTATCCCCGTAATATTCATCAATTTCCTCCAAAAGGTCAGAACACTAGCAGCCCTTGAGTAAGCTTTATCAATTTGAATCCAGGGACAACGTAATAGAATTGTATACTCTTCCACCGTGGGTACCAAATCAATCCTTCCAAAAGTAAAACAACTATACGCAGGGTTCCAATATTGGGTGATGGCCCAAAACAAATGTTCATCTACCTTAATATCCAACAAGTACAGAAAATCCCCATAGCTACAGTAAAACAACTGCTTGGTCTCGTCACTTCACCGATCCCATATTTCTCTTAATTCCTGGAGATTGTTTTGCGGTACACTAATGTGAGTGTATTCCCATAATTCTGATGTGTACCCTTCAGCTAGGCTATCTCCTTACTCTCATTGTGTTTGCTCTGACCATATGCGGACAGCTGTATTGTCTTCCAAAATATCAAGAAATTCATTCTTTATAACCAGCTTTCTAACTTATTAACTGACCGTGAATCGATACCTTTTAAAATATGAAATGACATGCACCAAAATAAAGCATAACAAGTTAGTACCATGAAATAAAAAAGTAAATAACCAAACACCTATTTGGGTGACCGCTAAGATTTGGCATAGTTCTACCTAGGGTAAGCCCTTAGGTTTTCTACATGTGGTTTAGCTCTAAAGTTGAGGTACTTGAACCAGCAGATTCCTCGATCCTTAGCCATTATAGGCTCATATGGGCCGAGTTCAATTCTGGGGAATACATTTCCTTATGGCTGCATGGAGATGAAAATTTCACGAAGACATAGGTACAGATGTATCCCGAAAGTGATTCACTATCCTGCACGGAGGTGAAAACCTCACGAAGGAGTAGCTTCTCACTCCCACTTAAAACGGTGTGACCACAACGGTCATGCAATGCAATGTAGAAGTACTTTACAAAATTAGAATAACATGGAATAAAAAGGATCATAATTTTTCAAATCGAATTTTCAAATTTAGACAAAAGGACAAGAAATAATCAATTTTATGGCTTAACTCTCTTATTATGTATCCAGCGGAGTCACCAAGCTGTCGAAACCATTTTTAAAATTGTATTTTGAAAAAATGGGGGTCGACTTTAAAAACGAAAATAGAGTCGCCATCGGTCTTTTTTGCTTTGGTGTGATCGGATCACCTTATAAACAAGTTTTGTTTTATTTAAAATATTGATTTTGGCCTACAAAATTCAAGAAAACGGGTTCGAGAGTCGGTTACATACGAGGAAGGGTTAGCACCCTCGTAATGCCCAAAAATTAGTACCTAATTGATAAATTCATGTCCTAATGTCGAAAATTTGAAAAATTTAAAATACGATCCTTTTATTTTGAAAGAAAGCCAAGACTCATTTATCTTGAAGAAAGAAAATGCCACATTCAATGAGTTAGGATGCAACATTTCAAGACTTCGAAACTAAGCTTGCCTTTATTTATAGAAAATCCTTACCTCGAGACACAAAACATCATATCCAATAAGTTAGGACACAACATCTTGAATTCCCGAGAATAAGTTTTGATTTGAAGTTTATGGGTTTCAATTTCAAAAAAAGGGATACTTGATATCTTAAGTCTAACGAGAAAATTTAGAACCTAGTGATAGGGTATAATTTTTCTCGAAGCCCCAAATATTATGTATCGCCGTATTTTTTTTAAAATTTTTTTGAATAAAATGCGACAATTTAGCAAAATTTATTTTTAATAAAAAATGATTTGAGTAAAATTTTGCATTAATACATTACAAGACATAAATACCATAAACAATTTATGAAAATTACATAATATACTAACATTTAATACTAACATAGATAATTAAGAGGAAGAATAACCTAAAATAGCGAATAATGCAGGAAATAAAATGATCATACTAAAGCAAACATAAAAATAATAAGCAGATAAAAGAACATGGATAAACAAATAAAAATATAAAGTAATAAATAACAAAAGATAAAAATTACGAAATAAAGATGAAACTTTATATACAAGATCAAGTATAAAAATAAAATAACACTATAAGATAAATGACATACCAAATAATAAATAGATATTGCAATAAAAAAAAACATGTATGTAAAAAAAATATGGCAAAATCTAAAATGGATATATATATATACATATATATATATATATATACAAAATAAAATAAATATATGTTCTAAATAAATAATATAGAAAAACTTTTGAATATAAAATATGTATAAGGGACAACTTATAATAAATATGTAATATAATAACTTAATGTATATAACAAAATAATATATATATTAAAATAAACAATATATAGAAAACTTTTCATTAATAACAAATCAATTTAAGTAATGTAAAATATACGAATTTTAAAATATAAAAATAATATAGACTAATAGAATAAAAAATAAAATAATTTGATATAATGATAAAGTAATTTAAAAAAATAAAAAAATGATTAAAAATCAAGGAAACAGGGATTAAATCGAAATAAAAATAAAATTCAGAATAAAAATGTAAAAGGACCAGATTAGAACGCGCGTCACACTGTAGGGACCTATTAGGCAATTATACCTTATCTCCTAAACGACGCCGTTCCCTCTTCTGCCTTTAAAATGACCTTAAGAACCAAATTGAAACAAAGACCCTAATTCAGGGCCAAATCAAAATTAAGAAAAAAATGCAAATAGGACATAATTATAAAATTGCAATAATGCGGAAGGGCCTATAGAGCAATTAGACCCTTTAATAAAAACACGCGGATCCTCCCCGGGTATCGGGTCAACACGTGGATCTTACCCCTTTAAACGATGCCGTTTTGGTCATTAATTGACCACACCAAAATGACGCCGTTTCACTGGCCTATATAAACAAAAATTTTGTTAAAAAAAATCATTTTGAAGCCATTTAAAAAAAAAACAGAACTTAAAAAGCTCTCTCCCTTCCAGCCTCCGGCTATGGCTCCGGTGACAGGCCACCGCACGCGGCAGTCGAAAAGTCAAAAAACTCCGTTTTTAGTGCAAATCAAAAGGTGAACTTGTTGTTTTCATTTTTTAATAGTATTTGTATATATAAAAAAACATTTGCATGGATCGAAAGGAAACGTAAAAAAAAATTAAACGAAATGGAACAATCGGAAATCACCTCTGCTCTTTGATTTTTTTTTTATTCTAATTTCTGTATTCATTGTATATTGCGTGTCCCTTTTTACATATTAGGTTAGGGTTTTTATAGCCCCAAAAATAAATCAAAAAATAAATACGAAATCCTATTTTGCTGCTACTGTCAGCGTTCTTTCCTTGTTTTGTAGTTGAACGACGAGAAACACGGTGGTGGAGAGCGCTATCCACGAGCTGATTGCGGCGCGAACAAGGTCTATTTTGGGCGCTTGCAGCGCGAGGAAGGAACCCTAGGGTTCGTGTTTTCTGAAACAAAATTTGGGCCGTTGGGCCATGTAATTTTGTCTTAGTTATTTTGGGTTAGTGTGTCTTATGTTGGGCTTGTAATTTTGGGCTGTAAATGGACTGGACATTTTGGTTTAAAATTGTTTTATTTTTTGTTTTTGGGTTTTGTATAGGCCCGAGAAAAATAAGTTATTAAAACGGTCATTGGAAATGAGAATAACGAGTTGATAACAACAAGAGCGGTTACAGGATGGGGAATTTGCATCGATTACTGGAAGCTAAACAAGGCAACTAGGAAAGATTACTTTCCTTTGTCATTTTTGGATCAGATGCTGGATAGACTTGCGGGGAAAGATTATTATTGTTTTCTTGATGGATACTCTGGGTATAATCAGATTACAGTAGCACTAGAAGATCAACACAATACAACATTCACCTGCCGGTATGGTACATTTAGGCGCAAGCCATTTGGTTTATGTAATGCACTTGCTACATTTCAAAGATGTATGATGTCTATTTTTACTGACATGGTTGAGAAATATTTGGAAGTTTTTATGGATGATTTTTCAGTATTCGGAGATACATATGTTGATTGCCTAGCCAATCTAGCCAAGGTTCTAAGGCGATGTGATGAAACAAAGCTTGTACTTAACTGGGAAAAGTGCTGATAAACCATAAATTACACATATTTTAACCCCATGCTTGGCTTAATTTTGGATGATTTTCCATTGAATTTGATGAATTCGATGCTCCTAATCTCTTAATTTCATGTTTTATACTCAGGAGAGCTTAGGGAGTCGAAAAGAATGAGAAACGGGCCAAAAAGGACAAAATGGGCCTACACGGCCCGAACCACCGCACACGGGCAAAACCACACGGCCGTGTATGGCAAGCCAGATCAAACTCGGCCTGGACTATCGACCACGGGCGTGTCCCTGCCGAAACTAGGATGAATTCCATTTGGAATAGGATACTTGTGGGCCAAGTAAGGCATCTCGAAGCCTATATAAACACCCTAGGGGGCCATCTAAAAGGGGAGTTCGACAGGACGTCGAATAGACGCCGAGTATAAGGAGAAAATACTTCAAGACAGCCGTCGAGAACAGCTTAGGAGAAGGATCTCCATTAAGATGAAGGATCTCCCATCAACTTCTTTAGAACTTTTTGGGATTTCTTATGTTTTGTTGTTTTTCCTCTTTTATGATGTTTCCCTCTTTTAGCACAAACTAAATCCCTCAAATATCCGAGGGGATGAAACCTAAGACAGATCTTATTATTATTTGATTTATGAGATAAATACTTGTGCTTATTCTTAATTGTGAGTTCTTATTCTTATTTTGATAATTCAGGTTATTGATTCAAGTCGAATGTGCATATTCAGTGGAGCAAAAGTCCCTGTTTAAGAGTAGATCAACATAATTAAGCGGAGTTGATTGCAACCCTAGATATAGGGTGACGAAAATCTTCCGGATTAGGGTCAAACCTAATAAGGGAATCCATAGATCGAATTAATGCGACAATAGGGGTTTTAATTAGAAAGATATTTCAATTAATCAACGTAGAGTGAGTTGTTAGTAGCCTCGAAAGAGGTATTAATATAATTTAGGGATTTCTACGGATTAAGCCAAGTGAATAAATCGCATGAATCAAAATTAATAAGTGAAGTCTAGGTGGATTCTTCCTTAGGTATTGCCTATCTCATATAAGTTGTCCAAAAGTATTTTCTCAATTTACTCTCTGTCGCATTCATAGTTAGTTAAATTAGTTAGATAATTTTAGATTAAAAATAAATCCCCTTAATTATTAGGCTAGATAATAAAAAGATAGTTAATGCTAGTACTCTTGGTCCTTGAGGATACGATATTCCGGACTCACCACAATTATACTACTGTTCGATAAGTGCGCTTGCCTTTGTCAAAATAATAGTTAGTTTCGAGCTCCATCAAGTTTTTGGCGCCGTTGCCGGGGACTAAGATATTAGGAATACTAAATTTTTATTACTTTAGCCATTTGAAATTTATATTTATTTTTAACTTTGCTAATTTTTCTTTTATTTGCTTCTGTCAGGTAATTCTAGTTTATGACTAGAAGGAACCCATCAGGACCATTACTTTTTGACAGTGAAATTGAAAGTACAGTTCACAAAAACTGGAGAGAAATAAGGCAAAGCCTACAGTACATGGAAGAAGAGCAAGAAGATGAAACCAATACTACCGAAGAGATGGCTGATAATAATCCGCTACCTCCTATGGTTTCCGCAAATCCAGTGAATCAAAATCCTGCTCCTCATACTATATATGATTATGCTAAACCTAACTTTATAGGAACTGAGTCAAGTATTGTTAGACCTGCTATTGCTACAAATATTTCGAATTGAAACCTAACACTATTCAGATGATTCAACAGTTTGTTCAGTTTGATGGTTTGCAGGATCAGGATCCAAACAATCAGTTGGCAAATTTTTTGGAATTCTATGACACTTTCAAAATTAATGGCGTTTCTGATGATGCCATTCATCTTCGGTTGTTTCCCTTTTCGTTGAGGAACAACGTTAAACAGTGGTTGAACTCGTTACCACGAGGATCAATCACTACATGGGAACAAATGACCGAAAAATTTTTGTTAAAATATTTTTCGCCGGCTAAAACGGCTAAGTTGAGGAATGATATCTCTTCTTTTGTGCAGATGGATTTAGAGACACTTTACGATGCATGGGAGAGGTACAAGGATCTACTGAGAAGGTTCCCTCACCATGGGTTACCCTTGTGGCTACAGGTTCAAACCTTCTACAACGGTGTGAACCCCTCAACTAGGTAGTTGATTGATTCAGCCGCCGGTGGAACCCTGAATAATAAGACTCCTGAAGCAGCTTATGAGTTTATTGAAGAGATGTCACTGAATAACTATCAGTGGCAAGTTATGAGGATAAAGCCAACAAAAGCCGCCAGTGCTTTCAACTCGATGCAATGACCATGCTATCACATCAGGTAGAACTGTTAAATAAAAAGATTGATGGTTTGTATGGTTCTTCGCAGGTACATCCAGTGATGCAGTGCTATACAAATGGAGGAGGGATGAATAATACAGAATACCCACCCTACAACCCTGGCATAGAAAGCGAACAGATGAACTATATGGGTAATAATTCTAGACCTCAGAATAACCCTTATAGTAACACTTATAATCTAGATTGGAGGAACCACCCAAACTTCTCATGGGGTGGCCAAGGAAATCAAAGACAACAAACACCTCCAGGCTTTCAATAGAAACCTTACCCACAAGAGAAAAAGTCAAACCTTGAGGATATGCTAGCAAAGTTTATTTCAGCATCAAAAACTCATTTTCAGAATACCGAAATGGAGTTGAATAATCATCAAACATTAATTCAATGGCTTAAAAATCAACTAGGATAGCTGACCAAGTTAGTTTCCAAAAGGCAACCAGGTCATTTACCTAATAATACCGAACCTAAACACAAGAGCAAGTGAAGGCAGTAACATTAATGAGTGGGAAGGTATTGGTTGAAGCAGAAAAGAAGATGCCACGAGAAACTAATAAGGAAAAAAGTGAGGAAGTCGAGAATGTAACACCGGTACATGAAGAATATAAACCACCAATCTCATATCCGGCAAATTTGAAGAAAGATCGCTTAGATGTACAATACGGTAAATTTGTTGAACTTTTTAAATAGTTACATATTAACTTAGCTTTTGTTGAAGCTATTTTGCAGATGCCGACATACGTAGAATTCCTAAAAGAGCTTCTAACAAATAAAAGGAAGGTTGAAGAGATATCAACCGTGGAACTTGATGAGGAATGTTCAGTTATTCTCCAAAATAAGCTACCAACCAAATTGAAAGATCCAGGAAGTTTCATTATTCCCTGTTTAATTGGTAGTTTAAACATTGAGAAAGCACTAGCTGATTTAGGTGCCAGTATTAACTTAATGCCTTATAAAATGTTCAAGCAGCTTGGTCTTGGGGAACCAAAACCCACTAGGATGAGTATTCAATTAGCTGACAGATCTATTAAATATCCTAGGGGAATTATTGAAGATATTCTGGTAAAAATTGATAAATTTATATTCCCTGTTGATTTTGTTGTGCTTGACATGGATGAGGAAATTGAGGCCTTTAATTTTGGGATGCCCCTTTTTAGCTACTGCTAGGGCTGTTATTGATGTAGGTGATGGTAAACTTGCGCTAAGGGTAGGCGACGAGGAAATTATTTTTCAAATTTATGATGCTATGCGATATTATAGAGAGCAAGATAATTCATGTTATTTTATTGATCCCATTGCTGACAGATCTATTAAATATCTTAGGGGAATTATTGAAGATATTCTGGTAAAAATTGATAAATTTATATTCCCTGTTGATTTTGTTATGCTTGACATGGATGAGGAAATTGAGGTGCCTTTAATTTTGGGACGCCCCTTTTTAGCTACTGCTAGGGCTATTATTGATGTAGGTGATGGTAAACTTGCGCTAAGGGTAGGCGACGAGGAAATTATTTTTCAAATTTACGATGCTATGCGATATTATAGAGAGCAAGATGATTCATGTTATTTTATTGATCCCATTGATCATTTTATTCAAGATTCTTTGCAGGAAATCATACATGAAGATACGTTGGAATTGTGTCTTACTCAAGGTGAGGGGGAGACGATGATACCGATGAGTTAAATTTTAATACATCTTCCCCTAGACAAAAGAAAGACGAGGGCATTGAAATAAATGATGAACTAAAACAAAAACCCTCTATTGAAGAACCACCTAAATCGAAATTGAAACAGTTACCAAATCACTTAGAATATGCATTCCTCGGAGATAATTATACACTACCAGTAATCATCTCTTCAGAACTCAAATCCAAAGAGAAAGACGAGTTGCTGTAGGTACTAAAGGAGCATAAAAGAGCCATGGCTTGGAAAATTTCTGACATTAAAGGGATAAGTCCATCGTTTTGCACCCACAAAATTTTAATGGAAGATAAATATAAACCATGTATGCAACCTCAAAGACGATTGAATCCCAACATGAAAGAAGTTTTTAAAACTGAGGTAATTAAACTTCTAGATGCTGGAGTTATTTATCCTATTTCTGACAGTACTTGGGTGAGTCCTGTGCAGGTTATTCCAAAGAAAGGAGGCATGACTGTTGTAGCTAACGAAAAAAATGAATTGATTCCTACAAGAACAGTCACAAGTTGGAGAGTCTGTATTGACTATATGAAGTTGAATGATGCTACAAGAAAAGATCACTTCCCTTTACCCTTTAGTGATCAGATGTTAGAAAGATTACCTGGGCATATGTACTACTGCTTCCTAGACGGACTTTCTGGCTACTTCCAAATCCCAATAGCTCCTAAGGATCAAGAAAAGACAACATTTACATGTCCACATGGTACGTTTGCTTATCATAGAATGCCTTTTGAATTATGTAATGCTCATGCTACTTTTCAGCGCTGCATGCTAGCCATCTTTGATGAACTCATGGAAGATATTATGGAGGTATTTATGGACGACTTTTCGGTATTTGGTAATTCTTTCCATCTTTGCCTTAAAAATTTAAACCGAGTTCTAATGAGATGTGACGAAACAAATCTTGTGCTTAACTGGGAAAAGTGTCACTTTATGGTTTGAGAAGAGATTGTGTTAGGCCACAAAATTTCTAGTAAAGGAATTGAGGTTGATAAAGAAAAAATTGAAACCATAGAAAAATTACCTCCTCCTAGTTCAGTTAAGGCTATTCGAAGCTTTTTAGGACATGATGGATTTTATCGAAGATTTATTAAGGATTTTTCTAAAATAGATAAGCCTTTAACAAAACTACTAGAAAAAGATGTGCCTTTCGATTTTGATCAGGAATTTTTAGATGCATTTAACACCCTCAAAAATAAATTAATAAATGCTCCAATTATAATTGCACCTGATTGGAATTTACCCTTTGAACTAATGTGTGATGCAAGTGACTTTGCAGTAGGTGCAGTTTTGGGACACCGAAGAGACAAGCATTTTTAGCCGATCTATTATGATAGCAAAACATTGACGGCCGCACAAGAAAATTACACCACCACAAAAAAAGAATTGCTAGCCGTGGTTTTTGTATTTGATAAATTTAGATAGTATTTTATATTATCTAAAGTTTTCATTTACACTAACCATTCAGCTCTTTGTTACCTTTTAACTAAATTTGATGCAAAACCCTGACTCGTAAGATGAATTTTACTCTTACAGGAATTTGATTTGGAAATTCAAGATAAGAAAGGAGCTGAAAATCTTGCGGCAGATCATCTTTCTAGGCTTGAAAATCCACATATAAAAGAACTCGATGAGAGTGAGATAAATGACTCGTTTCCTGAAGAACAACTATTTGCTATATCTGACTCCGAGGTACCTTGGTTTGTAGACATTGCAAATTACTTAGCTGCTAATATCCTGCCAAAAAGGTTAACACATCATCAAAAGAAGTGATTCTTTGCTGATGGGAAAAACTATTTTTGGAATGACCCTTTTCTTTTCTGTATATATGCAGATCAAGTAATTCGGAGATGTATTACAAAGGCAGAAGCAAGCAAAATCCTAGAACATTGTCATTCAAAACCTTAGGAGGACATTACAGCAGGCTTAGGACAACACATAAAACGCTCGAATCAGGTTTTTATTGGCCCACTCTGTTCAAAGACGCTAACAGGTATGTTTCTTCATGTGATAGATGTTAGAGAACAGGTAATATCTCTAAAAGTGATGAAATGCCTCAAACATATATGCTATCATGTGAAATATTCAATGTATGGGGTATTGATTTTATGGGTCCATTCCCTAGCTCATTTGGGAATAAATACATCTTAGTAGCAGTGGACTATATGTCAAAATGGGTGGAAGCTCAAGCTTTACCTACTAATGATGCTAGAGTGGTAATAAGATTTATTAAGAAACTCTTCTCTCAATTTGGAACACCCAAAGCAATTATTAGTGATGGGGGTACTCATTTTTGTAATACTCAATTTGACAAAGTCTTAAAGAAATATGGAGTACACCACAGAACAGCTACCCCTTATCACCCTCAAACCAGTGGACAAGTGGAAGTAGCTTATTCTAGAGAAAACTATAGAATCAAATAGGAAGGATTGGGCATTAAAAGTAGACGATGCTTTATGGGCCTATAGAACCGCTTTTAAAACTCCCATAGGAACATCCCCATACAGACTTGTCTACCGAAAAAGTTGTCATCTACCATTTGAATTAGAGCACAAGGCTTTTTGGGCTATAAAATTCTTAAACTACGATCTTAAACTTGTAGGTGAGAAAAGAATGATTCAGTTGAATGAGCTAGATGAGTGGCGAGCTAATGCCTATGAGAACTCACGTCTATATAAGGAGGCAACAATGCGACGCCATGATGCTCTTTTAAAGCAACCAAAGCAATTTGAATTAGGAGATCTAGTTCTACTATACAATTCAAGGCTCAAATTGTTTCCTGGAAAGCTGAAATCAAGATAATCAGGTCCATTTGTAATCAAAACTATTTTTCCTTATGGCACAATCGAGGTAACTCATCCGACTTATGCACATTTAAGGTAAACAGTCAGCAACTGAAAATTTATAATGGTAAATATTTTAGGGATATGAGAGATGAGCTTCAGCTCCGTGAACCTTCATTCAGGAATGAAAACAGGGTAAGTCTAGCTTAAGACTTTAAACAAGCGCTTCTCGGGAGGCAACCCGAGCACTAATCTCACTAACATCCATATTTTTGGTTTTAGCATCTAACTAAGAACTAACCAATTTAACTGACGTAGGATTTCTTATCCGCACGGCATAGCACACAGGCGTGGCTGTGGCTGTATGAAAACCACGGGAAAAGACTTAGGCGTGGCGAAGGCCGTGTGAGCCAAGGAAGAAAAACTTTTCCCCAACACGGGCTACGATAAAAGGGCCACCGCCGTACGATGCAGCCGTGGTTGATACTGAGTAAATGACACAGGTGTGCGACACGCCCGTGCCTCAAACCCGCGGTCGATACCGAGTAAATGACACGGGCGTGTGACACGGCCGTGCCTAGAGGCCATGGTCGACACTGATTAACAGACATGGGTGTATGACCATCTACACGGGCATGGGAGAAGCGAACGAAGAAATACATGATCGTGCGATGTGGCCGTGTCACACAATGCGCCCATAGGACACGAGCGTGGGACAAGGCTCAGACACACCCAAAATTTAAATTCACGAATCACACGGGCTAAATAAAGACCCACGGGTGTGGCCACTAGCCGTGTGCCCCACTTCCTATTTAAACCCCCCACTATTCAGTTTCTTCCCAAAAAATATTTCCTCCTTAAAAACCCTAGCTGTTCCCCACTTTCCTTACTCAATCCGGCCACCACCGTTGACACCCCCTCTTCCTTTCTCCTTCTTTTTCTTCCTTTCCTTCTTTACAGCATGTAGCCCACGCCCGTGTAAGGTCGACACGCCCGCGCGACACCACCACGACCATGCGCCCCCTCCCACCACCTCACCATCTGTTACCATTGTTTTACTTTTTATTTTCATTTATCTAGTATTTTTTGCATTATTAGATTTTCTTTCATGAACTCTGTTATTTTCTATTCTAATTATTTTATATATACTTTAATCTTAAATTCTTAAAGCTAACTATTATGATATTTCTAATTGTTAGACAAGTCACTTTATTATTGATTAGCTGATTTCTCTTTTAGTCATCAATATTACTTTCTCACTATTCACTAGACTTATGTGCTCTTAGTTTTCAGTAGTAGGACTATAGCAAAAAAAAAAAAATGATTAGCTAGATCTTACATCCTTGGTTGATTCAATGATACTTAGTTATTATACATCTTTTGCAGGTACGTAATGACTCCCCCACGTGGAAAGAAGACCGCTGTCCCCGCCTCTAAAAAGCGGAAGGGAACCGGTGCGACTTCCTCGAGCGCCTCAGCCAAAGTGCGCCATCCATTCCTACGATTTCCCCTAGGATCCTAGGAGGACCTTTTTCAGATACTTCGTGCGCAACCCCTCGGTGTACGAAGGAGCATTGATTAGGCTGCTTTGGAGTAGGTCCAACTAGCCGATGACGTACGAGCCCTCTTGACTACCGACCCATGGGGGCAATTCTTTGAGATCATCAAGCCCACATACCTAGAGCTCACTTTGGAGCTCTGTTCCACATTCCACCTTCAGATGGTGATGACGTACCACGATGACCCCGAATCCAATTCCGTCTCAGAGGCATCGTACATGAACTGAGTGTCCCACAGTTCGGGGCTGCGTTGGGACTCTACACTGACGAATTCATGGAGGATAATAATCTCGAGGACCTCCACCACCACATCCATAAATCTCCCTCTGCCTGTTGGAATACCTTAGCCCCCGGCTCGGCCACCTATGACCCCAGACGCTCTAAGGCGACAACTCTCGCCCCATCCCTAAGGTACTTACACGCCATCTTAGCTCATACACTGACAGGTAGGCGAGAGAGCACCAGCATCGTCAACACTCACGACGCCTACTTCCTATGGTGCATGGCGAACGGGCACGTCTTCGACTTAGCCTACTTCATAGCTCGCGCCATTCAACATCAGACGGAGCAGCATAGGCGAGGGGTCATCTCCATGGGTCCCTATATCAGACGTTTGGCTCGGTATTTTGGGCTCCTCAACACCGCCGCTCAGTCCTCCTCACTCACCTTGATAAGACAGATATCCCCACAGGGCATGCAGACGATGCTCCACATGAGGATGATTGAGCGCCACCGTGGGTTCGATCCTCCCCAGTATAGGCTATCACAAGCCACCAATGACCCAGAGGACATGATTGATGATGTCCCTCCACAACACGAGGAGCCATCTTCGGCACCACACCCCCTCGCCGACCAGGTCAAGCGGCGGCTTCACTTTCAGATATCTCTGAACACCTCATTCGGTTCGAGCATTACTGTACTCAATAATTTAATGACACCGCTCGACGATTTGACGGCATCGAGGCAACTCTTCAACAGATTTGTCATCACTTTCACATATCGCCACCTCCACCACCACGCGATACAGCCGATGATGAGGACCTTTGAGTCCCTCTATTTTTATTTTTATTTTTATTTTTACTTTTATTTCTATTTTCACTTTTATTTTTATTTTCATTTGTTTGTTCAAATCCTTACCTTTCTTGTTTAAAACTTTTATTAGTATAGTTCGATTTCTCTTATCTCTAGCTGTCTAATTCTCAGTAAATATAACAACGTCCACAATAGAACTCCCTAAAAATTTACTGATGACTTCGCAGTTTACAAAGGTTCAAAGTGCAACTAAAGGAACGAACATACCACCGGAGTATTCCCCCCACCTCCACGTCTGCTTAGTTATCATGTTCATCATTGAATATTTTCTAAGGATTTCATCCACAATTCAGGAAGTTTCACTTCTCTCCCTCTCTTATGATCTCTAATTTTATTGTTATTATCCATTTTTTTTTTACATTGAGGACAATTTACATCTTAAGTGTGGGGAGGTCATTGATTTCCTTATCAGAAAATCCCTAAATTATGTCTTGTTCTTAAAGTAATTTTCTCATATTACTAATTAAAATAAGACTTCTATTGATTTATGATTTTCATTGATATGTTTCAGATTAAGTCATAAGTAATTGTGCAGAGATGGTTTAAACTTTAAGATATTAGAGGATCAAGCATGATAAGTCTATTTTCAGAATTAAAAATTTATTATATTGTTTCCCTAATCCTAAATATTACTTTGAAGTTTGAAATTTATAAGGTTGATATTAAAAACCATAATTTCTGTGAGATTTTGAGCCTTTTAAGAGCATATATTTTTCTTGCTCACTTTATTGATTATGAGTGTGTCAACATTGATTGGTTATTCTAGAACTTGCTTCGATTATACTTGTCGAGACCACATTTTTTATTTGATATACTGAGATGATAAAGGCACCTAGGATTTAACCCACTTACTCCACAAAAAGCCTACCTCCATAATTAACCCCTAGTGAACCCCTTTTTAGCCTAATAAACCATTTCTTAACTCACCCATTAATATTAACCCAAAACTAAATTTTTACTCCCCCTAATCTTTTGACGTCCCTTTTGTCGAGATTTGATTTGAGTAGTTGCCTAACTGTTTTCGATATTTCAGTTGTTAAATTCTATCTTATTATTGTATGTGCATATTCTTAAAAAAAAGGTTGAAAGTTTATTCATTATTAGTTCCATGTTTTATGAGCTTAAACAGTTAAATTCACATCTTTAGAAGAAGCTCGTCTTATTGATGTAAATTTTCATTTTTAGTTCTTTATTTCTAGTTAGGTAAATTGTCAATTCAATCTCGATACTAACCCTCTAATTCAGCCTTTATCCACACCTTTAACCAAAGCCTCATTACAACCCTTTAAAGACCTTTTGATTTGTGTATCATCTCATTTTATAGTGGTGGAGATTTGATTTTCATACAAGCATATGGGATTAACTCTTTATGTTTAACTTTTGAGTGCTTAATTTGAACCTTAAACACCTTGAGTGATTTGAGTGAATCTTTAGTGAGGATGTTAATTCTTGTCGGTTTTGAATTAGAGGTAATTATTTAGGTAAGGGGAAACACCCATATTTTCGTGCTATAAAAATTTATGACTTAGATTGTTTGAATCTTTATGACTCTTTTAGTTCAAATTATCAGTGTATGAATTATTTATGAATTATGATGAAACATTATTGATAAGAATTATGAATTAAGGAAGTTAATTTTAATTGTGAGTTGAGGATTTTGCTTGATGACAAGCAAAAGCTTAAGTGTGGGGATATTTGATAAACCATAATTTACACATATTTTAACTCCATGCTTGGCTAAATTTTGGATGATTTTCCATTGAATTCGATGCTCCTAATCTCTTAATTTCATGTTTTATACTCAGGAGAGCTTAGGGAGTCAAAAAGAACGAGAAACGGGCCAAAAAGGGACAAAATGGGCCTACACGGCCTGGATCACCGCACACGGGCAAAACCACACGGCTATGTGTGACAAGCCGGATCAAACACGATCTGGGCTACAGACTACGGACGTGTCACACGGGCGTGTCCTTGCTGAAACTAGGATGAATTCTATTTAGAATAGGATACTTGTGGGCCAAGTAAGGCATCTCGAAGCCTATATAAACACCCTAGGGGGCCACCTAAAAGGGGAGTTCGACAGGACGTCGAATAGACACCGAGTAGAAGGAGAAAATACTCCAAGACTGTCGTCGGGAGCAGCTTAGGAGAAGGATCTCCATCAAGACGGAGGATCTCCCATCAATTTCTTTAAAAGTTTTTGGGTTTTCTTATGTTTTGTTGTTTTTTCTCTTTTAGGATGTTTCCATCTTTTAGTATGAACTATATCCCTCAAATACCTTAGGGGATGAAACCTAAGACAGATCTTATTCTTATTTGATTTATGAGATAAATACTTGTGCTTATTCTTAATTGTGAGTTCTTATTCTTGTTTTGATAATTCAGGTTATTGATTCAAGTCGAATGTGCTTATTTAGTGGAGCAAAAGTCCCTGTTTAAGAGTAGATCAACACAATTAAGCGGAGTTGATTGCAACCCTAGATATAGGGCGACGAAAATCTTCCGGATTAAAGTCAAACCTAATAAGGGAATCCATAGATCGAATTAATGTGACAACAGGGGTTTTAATTAGAAAGAGATTTCAATTAATCAACCTAGAGTGAGTTGTTAGTAGCCTCGAAAGAGGTGTTAATATAATTTAGGGATTTCTATGGATTAAGCCAAGTGAATAAATCGCATGAATCAAAAGTAATAAGTGAAGTCTAGATGGATTCTTCCTTAGGTATTGCCTATCTCATATAAGTCGTCCAAAAGTATTTTCTCAATTTACTCTCTGTCTCATTCATAGTTAGTTAAATTAGTTAGTTAATTTTAGATTTAAAATAAATCCCTTAATTATTAGGCTAGCTAATAAAAAGATAGTTAATACTAGTACTCTTGGTCCTCGAGGATACGATATTCCGAACTCACCACAACTATACTATTGTTCGATTGGTGCGCTTGCCTTTGTCGAAATAATAGTTAGTTTTGAGCTCCATCAAGTGCCATTTCATGGTACGAGAAGGTATTATTCTAGGGCATCAGATAACAAGACATGGAATAGAGGTAGATAAAGCAAAGGTGGATGTTATTGAAAAACTACCACCTCCAACATCTATAAAGGGTGTTAGGAGCTTTTTGGGCCACGCTAGTTTCTATCGAAGATTTATCAAAGACTTCTCCAAAATTGCTAAACCCTTATGCAAATTATTGGAGAAGGACACGGCGTTTAAATTTGATGAGGAGTGCTTAAGAGCTTTCAACGATTTGAAGACTTAGTTAGTCTCGGCTCCCATAATAGTCACACCAGACTGGGATTTTCCATTGGAATTGATGTGTGACGCAAGTGACTTCACGAACGGAGCTGCCATGGGTCAACGAAGGAACAAAGTTTTTCATCCCATCTACTATACAAGTTAAACTCTGACAGGAGCTCAAATGAATTACGGTAACAGAAAAAGTGTTACTTACTATTATGTTTGCTTTTGACAAGTTTCGATCTTATCTTGTAGGTACCAAAGTGACTGTTTATATGGGCCACTCGGCAATTGAGTATTTACTTGCCAAGAAAGACACTAAGCCAAGACTGATCTGGTGGGTACTTCTACTTCAAGAGTTCAATCTAGAAATTCAAGATCGAAAGGGGGTAGACAATCAAGTAGTAGATCACTTGTTAAGATTGGAGCCGTAAGAAGGGAATTCTCCACTTATACTAATTCAGGAGACATTTCCAGATGAACACGCACTGAAGGTAAATTATGTCCATAATACCCCTTGGTTTGTTGATATTGCTAACTATTTAGCTTGTGGTTTGCTGCCGATTGATAAGACATATCATCAAAAGAAAAAGTTTCTTCATGATGTAAAGTACTATTTCTAGGAAGAACCATATTTGTTTAAAAAGTGTGTAGATCAAATGATCAGGAGATGTGTGGTAGAAGATGAAGTACACAAGATTTTATACCACTGTCACTCAGCTTCGAGTGGGGACACTTCGAAGGACCACGTAATGCGGCCAAAGTATTGCAAGCCAGATTATTTTGGCCAACACTATTTAAAGATGCATATGCTTACGTAAAGAGTTGTGATCGATGTTAAAGGGTCAGAAATGTCACCAACAGAAACGAGATGCCTCGAACAAACATCATTGAGGTAGAATTGTTCAATGTTTGGGGTATTGACTTTCTTGGTCCTTTCCCTCTGTCTTTTGGTCACAAGTACATCTTGGTAGCTATAGACTACGTGTCTAAATGGATTGAGGTTGAAGCATATCCAACAAATGATGCTAAGGTTGTAATGAAGTTTTTGCAGAAGCATGTGTTCACAAGGTTTGGAACCTCACGAGCCATCATTAGTGATGAAAGGTCCCATTTTGTAAATAAGTAGTTGAAATGGTTACTTGACAAACATGAAGTGAAGCACAAGGTTGCCACAGCTTACCATCTGCAGACGAATGGGCAAGCTGAACTGGCAAACAAAGAAATCAAAGGCATACTTGAGAAGGTAGTTTGCCCAAATCGATGAGATTGGTCCAAAAGACAGGATGATGCTTTATGGGCTTACAAGACAGCATACAAGACACCTTTAAGTATGTCACCCTATAGGCTGGTGTTTGGGAAAGCCTGTCATCTGCCTTTGGAGTTAGAGCACAAAGCTTACTGGGCTCTCCAACGACTCAACTTGGATCTTAAAATTGCTAAAAAGAAACAGATGCTTCAACCTAACGAGTTAGAAGAATTTCGAATGTCTTCATACGAGAATGCCAAATTACTTAAGGAGAGACTCAAGAAATGGCATGACAAGCACATTCGAGTTCAAGAATTTGAAGCAGGTCAGCAAGTCTTGTTACTCAATTCCAGATTAAGGTTCTTTCCAGGTAAGTTAAAATCACGTTGGTCCAGTCCATTTATGATTCATCGAGTCTATCTATCCGGAGTTGTTGAACTTCAAGGTAAGGGAGGTAATTTTTGAGTTAATGCCAACGCTTGAAACATTACTAGGGAGATAAAATTGAACGGGATCAAAGCTTGTTCATTTTATCAAATGATTAATTTTTTTAAATAAATAATTTAAGATGTATTTTCAGGATTAGTATGTTTAAATAAATTTTGTCTAGGAGATTGGAACTTAAGCTGGACCGATTGTGACCCCTCCAATCTTTCTTGGGAATTGATTTTAACATAATCTTCCAAGTAATGTTTCAACCGTGTTGCTGCTTGCATCCAACCTGGGCGGCACACGGACCTTGCACTAAACCAACCCCTTTAGCCGAAAAACCTCCAACTTCTTTTAATTTTCCATCTTTTGATTCAAAATTATTTTCTTAGGAGATCCTAATTTTTACAAAAAAAGGTAATAAGACCAATTTTTCTCCTATATTTTAATTTTATTCAATTATTTAATTTTTCAATTTATTGAATTATTAATAATTTTATTCATTAAATTTTTGAGAAAATATTTTTTCCCATCTTATGTTCAGGTTAATCATGCCTCGTAAGAGAACTCGTGCCTCCGCCCAAATTGACGAATCACAAAACAAGTTCCATTGTGAAAAAGCCAAAGCGAGATATAAAAGTATCTTCAAACAGATGCATCCAGAGAAAGGCTTCAAATTGAAGGAAAGCAACTATATTGATTTTATGGCGCGTATTCTTCAGATTGCTAAAACTTTCAATTGGGAGTTTTTTTGTGAGAAGAGACCTAGTGTGGATGAAGAGTTAGTGCATGAATTATATGTGAATTTAACCTCAAGTCAGTTAATAGAAGTTCTAGTTCGTGGAATCAAGGTACCAATAACTTCAAATGCTATTAATGAGTTCTTTGAATTACTTGATTTCAAAAACGATGAATATTCTTCCTTAATGAGCAATATCGAGCCTGAAAATTTGCAAGAAATACTCGAGGAACTTACAGTTCCAGGTTCCAAGTGGACTGTGTCAAAGTAAGGAACCCACACCTTTAGAAAAGAATATTTGACACTACTCGCAAAGGTATGGTTCTATTTTAATCATTTCAGCCTTATGCCTAGTTCGCATGGGACTACAATCTCATTAGAGCGAATGGTCTTATTATACTTGATTTTAACTGGAAAGACCATTGATGTGGGAAATATCATCTTGAGAGAAATGTGAAATTGTGCCGTTAGACGTTCTGGCCCAACTTACTTTCCTTTTACAATAACAATTCTGTGCTTGAAAGCTAAAATTCTTGCAAATGTAAAGAAGAAAAGATACAACCAAGGCACAATCACAGATTGGGACCTCTATCGAATAGCTGGAGACTCTATTCTATAGCAACGAGTTGAAGAAAGTGAGGATCCCAAAGAAGAAGAAGAAGAAGAAGATCCCATAGAGATCGAACCAGTGCAATCTGCTAAAGTCCTTGATAAGGTGGAACCAATGGAACCAGAAGCTGAACTTGATGTCGAGACTTCAATGTTCAGAGCTCAAGTGCTTCACCCAGATTTTCGAGATGAGCTGTCAAAGTTGACGGACATAATGCATATGCAGTGGCAGCAACAAGCTTACTAGAGATACTCAAAAATAAGGGATGACTCGATGAGAAGTGCTCTTACGAAAATTTACAATGACCCATTTATTTTTGTCTCTGGGTTTCCAGATTACATATTTGAACCATGAAGCCCATTATCGAAGAAGGAGTGAAGTGATTTATGCAAAGACAATAATGATGGAGCACAAGATGAGTCGAATTCGGAAGGATCTACAAATAAATAAAGGGGGGTCTACAAATAAATAAAGGGGGATCTCGACTTAATTATCTTTAAATTGTCCCAAACACTAAACTCAGTACTATTCAGAATATTCTTTGAAAATAAGTTTGGGGGAGTTGAAAAGAAGTATCAAATGCTTAAAAACTTTGTAGTACATAAGCAAAATGCTCAAAAAAAAAAAAAAAAAAAAAAAAAGAGCATACGTACTTGAAAGAAAATAGATGTACAAAAAGAGTATGTGAAAGCAAAGTAAGTTGGTGTATTGAAGATAATTATTTCGAAGGTCCGATTGAAGCTGAGCCTAGGGATTTTTAGCCTAAATTTATCTATCTTTTACCTACCCCTAGCTTAGCCACGTTACAACATTTTTAAAGACCTATTGATTCAAGTTTTCTATGCTACCTACATTAGTGGAGATAAACTGCTATGTCAACATATGAAGGCATAAGCTAAACTTAATGATTGCATCTTAATCTTGAATAAGGAAATAAAATCAAATTGGTAAGGGTTAACATGTCTTTGTTAAGGAAGCATTTAGTCTAATTTTGCTATCACAATAGTTGTTGAGATTAATTTGAATGATATGTATACTTGAGTAGCATAAATATCAAATTTCTTGTTTTTGAGCATAAGTATACCAAAATCATAATTTTGGAAGAATGTTGTTCTGAAGGAATTTTTCAAAGATGTTTCTGATAAATTCTTTTCAATTTGTGCATTACTCGGGAAGAGCAATGAATTAAGTTGGGGGTGTGGAAACACGAAACTATACACACTTTTTCATGCCCTTTCTAACTCAAATTCATGCAGTTTTGGAAAAATTATTGTCGAAAAATATATAATTATTATAAAATAATTATTTTGTATTTACATTATTAACATAATAATTTTAATTAATTTTATAATAAATTTTGATCATTTTTCATCAGATGCGTACAAAGGGGAAAAAACGACTCGGCAGACACTGCTAGAAGTTCAAAATCGAGAAGAAATTTGAAGTATCAAGGTGAATTAATTTTCAGCCTAAGTTGGTCCAATTATATGTATTAAATCATGATATAATTAATTTTAATTTATATCTAATTTAATTTGGATTGAATAAATTATTATTATTTAATTATGAAAAAGAGGTCCAATTGAGCCGAACCGAGTGAACTGAACTGACTAAGAAGTGGACAGCCCAAAACCGTCCATATGCTGACCCAAATCAGCTTATTGGCTAATTATTTAGCTTGCAAAGAGGCCCTTGAAGACTTGTTCAAGTTGCAAACAAACCCTTCCACAATTGGTGGCTTTATAGATTTGCCCTAAGCCTAAATTAGCAAAGTTGAAACTTTCAACCTTGCCACATGTTTGGCTCGCCAAGGGAGGGCTCTTTGGCTGATAATTTTAGCTATTTTTAGCAGCCCTCTTCAGCTATAAAAACCCCCTTAGGCTGGTCATTTGAAACACATCTCAAGCATTCACATTTTTTCTCTCTTCTTTCCACTTTCTCTCTTGTTTTCCATTCCAAATACCCTTGCTCTCTTGCCTATTTCTCCTCTTGGAAAAAGGGCATTCATCAGCCATTTGGAGCAGCAATTAAGTCTCATAGCAGCCTTGGTCGACGAGGACAATAAAGAAGGAAGAACGGAGCAAACTAGTCAAGCCACAGAAAAACACCGGATTTGATTCTTGTTCCCTATCTCTTTAATTTTTGTTGTTTTTATGATGAACATATCTATAAATATTTATGTTGTTGGAATGGTTAATTAAATCAATTTAGCTTGAATTAAATTTGTGTTAGGTTGATTGCATTTAGTTTGCTAAAATTGTTAAAATTGTGTTTATGTTGTTATAGGCCTCAGTAAGATGCTTGATTAAATAAAATCATGTGTAACATCCTGGAAAGGGCCTATGCATTTTCGGTTTAATTGTATGAAATGACAAGTCTTAAGCATTATGAATAAATTTTTGATATTTTTGGAAACTCAGAAATGTATGAAAATGCATGGAAATGGAAATGAACATTTTTGGAAACCTAAACATTTTTGGAAACCTAGAGATGCATTAGGACATGAACATTTTAGGAAACCCAGAAATGTAAGGAAATGGTTCAAAAATGGAAAGTACACATTTTTGGAAACTAAGAAATGAAAATGGAAATGATCCAAAAATGGAAAGTATACATTTTAGGAAACTTGGAAATGTAAGAAAATGGCAAGTAAACAGAGCCGATCGAAAATTTTAGGAAACTTAGAAATGATGCAGAAATGTCAAATTTTAAAGTTTAAAATAGGAAATTAGGGCAAGGAGGCCCTAAAAGAAAAAGTTGGTGAAATTTGACACACAAACGGGCTAGGAAAAGTGGCCTGAAGATGGCACTTAGGGCCTATGGAAATGGCGCCATGTGCAAGAGGCATGGGCCTGGGTTCGAGTCACAAGGGAAGCAAATAAATGAAGTTTTATTTTTGCTTCCAGAAGGCTAAGAGTGGACGGCAAGGCTTCTAGAAAAAAAGGGAGTTTAAATCCCTTTAAAATTCGGCAATTTATGAAGATAATAGAGGATTTTTTTTAGGATTATTAAGAGGAGTTAAATAATGGATTAAACTCTTTTATTTATGATAAATAAAAGATAAAGCCATCAGATAGAGGAGTGGTGGCCAAGTAAGGGACTCCTAGCGATAATTTCTGGCTATAAAAGGAAGGCAAGGCGGGAGGGCTACTCATCAATTTTTCTTCCTCCTCATCTCTGCCAAATTTTTAGGGTTCTCTTCTCTTTCTTTTGTCTAGCCGAATTCCCTAGCCTCCTCTCTCTTTTTTTTTTCTTCTTTTTCAAAAAAAAAAACACAATCCAACCTAGCCGAATTCTTCATAGCATCAAAAGCCGAAATTCTGCCAAAGCCGAATCTCTGAAGCAGTGTCAGGAAAGATCTGTCGAATTCAAAAGGTAAGAATCTTGTGGTTATCGATTATTCTCCTCTTTAAGTCAAACATAGAGGCTAATGTTATTATTTTTGTGGCCAAAACTATAAGGAGTGTTTCGGGATTTCTAGTGCTATCAACTACAAGGAAGAGATCATTCGGGATTCAAGAATCTAAGGTAAGATCTACACATATTTGGTCAAAGTTATGGATTATATGTGAGATTTAAGTCTAACATGAAACTATAGGAATTTCGACAGACATACAAGGCAAGGATTACATTCGAGATTTGGAAATTTTAAGGTAAGTCCATAGATCCAATCGGCCAAGGTTTATTCTTTAGAAATACAAATCCTACTAGGATTTGGTTTTAAGGTCAAAAAGGTTTATTTATGTGTTTAAATAATTTGACCGAATATAGGATTGAGATCTAAAGCAACAGATCGATTTCTTCGGGATATCAAGGAACCTATTAAGCAAATCAGGTGTGTACTCACACTAACTTTCAATATATTATGGCAATAATTATTTTAATATATGAATATGCATAAGAATGAGAATGTGGCTAAGTATCACAAATGTGGTGCAGTAGCCACCTGTGCACGTTTCCTACTTCGATAGGATTACGAATATGATATATTTTGAACATGTGAATAGTAACATGAATGAGAAATAAGTATGTTGTGCATGATATAATAATATTTGGGGCATTTCGGGCTATATGTGAAAGGGAAGAAGGTGTTGACTTGGTCTCACCAACGGAATATGGTGACTACGGTCACATAATTTGAATATGGTAACCGGTTACATTATCCGAATTTGGTAACTTCGTTACATTATTTGAATATGGTGTCTAATGACA
Source organism: Gossypium bickii (assembly GCA_025503065.1). NCBI lineage: Eukaryota > Viridiplantae > Streptophyta > Magnoliopsida > Malvales > Malvaceae > Gossypium > Gossypium bickii. The sequence goes on along the minus strand of CP106714.1, from coordinate 22,021,508 downwards.
CAAATTATATGGGCGATGAGCACGTCGATCGCAATGATCGCTTTCGATGGTGTGTAGCGGATGGAGGGTTGACTTAGTAGTCCCCACGGTGTGACTGGTAGGTACGGGTGGTGTGTAGCGGATGGAAAAATAGGCTTGGGTTTGGGTTGCATCATTTTTATATGAATATGTCTTTGATATGAACATGTATGCCTGATCTGTTAGTTTGTGTACACATTGAGTCTGTTGACTCACCCCATTGTGGGACTATTTTTTCAGGTGGTGAGCAATAATGGACCGGGTCTACGGGAGCTAAAGGTGGCCATGCATGTTAAGGAAGAAATTTTATTATTTGGGATTTTTATTTATACCAAGTACTTTAACTTTTCTTAAGTTTGGGAATTATTTGATGTAATAAGGCCGAAAAGGCCATAGTTTTAATTTGTTACTTTTATTTTCTTTAACGACTATGTTATGAAATATTTTATATTTTAAGTCTAAGCAAGAATTATATCTTTCAAAGAAAACCCTAAATTGTTTTGTCACCTTAGACTAAATGGATTTAAAAATAAAGTTAATGGGTTTCCAACCTAAGCCCAACCTAAACAATATTTTTTTAAAATCACAAGTTTTCCGCTAAGTAACAAAGAATTTTGAAACCGATTTTCTTAAGGAACATACCAGATCCGGTTCAGGCTCGTGGGCCAGATGTGGGGTGTTTCAGATTGGTATCAGAGCCCAGTTTTAAACTCTCGGCCTGTGGGCTAAGGCTCAAAATGTTTTCAAATCGAGCCCAAGTAAGTTTTTGAAAATATTTTATGAAATAAGCAGGTGTTTTGGCATGGCACCTAAGTCTCCGACCCGCAGTCCACCAGGTAAGTACCCCTAACTCTTTTGGGTGATTATGTGAACTATATTATGAACCTTAGAAGGGTAGAAGAGGCATGGAACGTAGAATAGTGTGATAGGAATTTGAACTCTAGGACTAGACTACTTAAACACAGAACCCATAAGACTTAATAAACTTAACAAACCTATGGCTAAGTCACTGAGATATGGTGTGGTAACCCCTGTACGCATGTCTAGGATTGGATCCGGAAGAGCCTGATATTTAAGCAGTCCTAGTGACTCACCTCCTCTTCGCAGGAATCCTACCTGGTGCGTAGCTTCGGTTCACCCTAACTCAGAGGGCTCAGTGGTGTGGCAACCTCTGTGCGCATGTCTAGGAATGGTTTCAGTGAGAGCTTGGTATTTAAGCAGTCCGTGTGACTCACCTCCTCTTCACTTGAATCCTACCTGGTGCGTAGCTTTGGTTCACCCTGACCAAAGAGGGCTCGGTCATAGGCTAAACATAATGACTAAAACCCGAAAGGGAACTAGCCATGTTTAAAAAAAAAAAAGAGGGAACAAAACAACAAAACTCTAGTTTTAAAACCTTTAAAATCACTCTTTTGATTTGTGGAAACTATCTTTACAAGATCTTCCGAAAAAAAAAAATTTCTGATTTTCAAAAATTACAAAAATACCCCTAGTGGTGAAATTACCAAAATGCCCTTGATTCACAAATTGTCAAACTTCTCAACGATTTTGCCAAAACTTCATTATTTTATAAACATTCAAAAACCCTAATTTGTAAAATATCAAAATACCTTGATTTTGGAAAATTACAAAATTGCCCCTAACTTACAAAATTACCAAAATGACCCTGATTCCCAAAATTTTTGCAACATCTCCATTTTGGAAGGAACAATTCTCAAAAAGAACCCACAAAGTTTTACAACTTTTGAAATATCCCTGATTTATTAAATTTTACAAATTTACCCTGATTTGTGAAAATTTACCAAAATACCCTTGAGGTCGAAAATTACCGAAATACCCCCAGATTTTGAAATTTCTCCAAATTACCCCGAGACTTTGAATTCTCAAAATACTTTTCGACAAAAACACCAATGAATGTTTTTTCCTTTTGAAAAATTACAAAAATGCCCCTGTAGGACAAAATTACAAAAATACCCCTGGGTAGTGGAAAAACAACAACGATGAAAATTACAACGTTTCTCTGAATGAACGAAAGTTCATAATTGTTTGATGGATGGATGAATGAATGAAAGACTGTGTGCTTGTGCGAATACGAAAGAACCACTCCTAAAACTCTTTTCATAAAACTCCTTCGCGGGTAAATAAGTGGAATAATGACTAATCCATAAAATTCCTTAATCAAATCTCGACGCTAGGAAATGAGTTTTAGAGGACGTGGTCATCGTGGACGAGGTAGAGGAAGGATGACTGTGTCAGAACCCGTTAGATCGGGTCAGGGTTCTGACAATGAAATACCACCGCCACCACCCCCCACATGGGTCTTTGGCGAGCAGCAAGCTCGAGACGGGGAAGATCTTTGTCTGCAGCAGCAAAGTCTTTGTGAGTTTTGGAATTGGTGGCTGGTGCGGGTGGAAATTCGGGAACCCGAAAATCTGTGCCGGAACGGCTCCGAGCTAATGGAGCCGAGATGTTTCGTGGAGTGTCGGGAGTGGCACCCGATGCCGTGAAGATCGGTTGGAGCGACGGAACGCATCATGGATGAGCTCGACTTGACCCACGAGGAGAAGTTAAAGGGGATGGTGGCACTTTATTCTGCGATGAAGCGTATCAATGGTGGTTAATCAGGCGAGATGGTGCCACGGTGAGGATCGACACGGAGTACGTTAAAGAAGCGTACCAAAAGAAATATGTGGGAACCCAGTATACGAGATGAGCAAAGGAAGGCTTTTCCGGGCTGGTTCAAGGAACAAGTCCGCTCACGGAATACACGGCTGAATTCACGAGGTTGAGCCGCTATGCTCGAGGTGTAGTGGCAATCGAGCATGAGCCATTTGTTTCCGCTTTGAGGACGGACTAAGAGATGATCTGAGACTGTTGATAGCACCGCATCAGGAGTGGGAGTTTTTGCTTTAGTAGAAAAGGCCAAGGTGGTGAGGGAATTAAGGATTCTACAAAGCGGACTATGGATCGGAATAGGCCGAGAAAGAGGTTTTGGACCGTCTGGACCATCTCGGGAAAAAGAGGCCTGTGAGTTGATGGGCCGCGAGGTCGACAGGCTCGCTACAAGAGGCGATGTCGCTCTTGTGAGCATTGTGGAAAGAAGCATTTGGGAGAGTGCTGGAGAAAGACGGGAGGATGTTTCAAGTGTGGGTCCAAGGACCATATGCTTAAGAATTGTCCCAAGCAACCAGATGAGAGCCGACCGGCACTCGGGAATGCTAATCAGCCGGTAGAGGTGGGCCAGCGACCTCGGCCGAGGTCGTGGTCCAAACCATGAAGAAATGGTTCGGGTAGGGGCGGGGAGCACCAGCGCGAGATGCTGCGGTGCAGCGCAAGGCAACAACCAAGGTTGGTTTATGCGATTGGCCGTCGCGAGGAGGAAGATGTGCTAGATATGACAACAGTAGTGCGTTCCTTATTTACGAAAAACCCTTAATTGCTTTGCTTGTTATAGGGTTAGCTTATTCTTGTATTGCTAGTGAAGTGACTGAAACCTTGGATGTGAACTTAGAGAATGTGCCTAGAAAGTATGATAGTTCTTTAAGATCAGAGTGCGCAGCATAAGCGCAGTACGGTGAGTTAGACCGTACGTTTGTGTTTAAAGGCCTCAGGAAAAGGCCAGACCTGATGGGACGATTAGAGTGGGGGCTCCTGTTGCTCTTACTGGGATTCAGCCGTGTGGAGACTGTGGTAGGCGTCATCCGGGCGAGTGTTGGAGGTGGATAGGGGCTTGCCTGAGGTGTGGGTCTCTGAAGCACTATATTAGGGAGTGCTCATAGCGGGCAGATCAGATGCAATCTTCAGCACCGGGTTCTGTACAGCCTCAGAGGCCAGTTCAGTAGTCACCTAAGAGCCGTGGATCGGCTAGGGGTAGTAATGGTATGGGTCGTGGGAAGAGAGCACTGGGTAGAGGTGCAAGTTAGACTGAAGTGAGGCAGCCTGCATTGGTATATGCTGCTCGGCACTGAGAGGACAGAGATGCTCCAAATGTTATTACCAGTATGTTCTTAATTTTTGATGTACCTTATACAACCATGATAGATATAGGTTCAACATATTCTTATGTAGCTAGTTCTACTTTTGAAAACCTGGGGATATCTGTTGAGAGCACTTCTAGTGAGGTTACTGTATTGAGTCCGTTGGGGTAGTCTGTTCGGGTTAGTAAACTCTATAGGGATGTTCCGTTAGTGGTACAAGGGATGTTTTTCTGGCAAATTTGATAGAGCTTCCATTTGGGGAGTTCAATTTAATTCTAGGTGTGGACTAGTTGGTTGAGCACTGAGTCAGTTTGGACTGCGCATCTAAAAGGGTCATTCTGAGGACCAAGGATGATATAGAGGTGGTTGTAATCGATGAGCGTCGAGATTATTTATCCAATACAATCTCCGCTCTTGTGGCTGAGAAACTGGTTCAGAAAGGGTGTGAGGCGTATTTGGCTTATGTCAGTGTTTCTGCTTCTAAGGACTCTTCTGTTAGGGATATCAGAACAATGAGAAATTTTTAGAATGTCTTTCCTGAGGAGTTATCGAGTTTACCTCCTAATCAAGAAGTTGAGTTTGGAATTGAACTTCTACAGCGTACAGCTCCTGTGTCCATTGCAACCTACCGAATGGCACCGAAGGAGCTTATAGAGATTAAGGCTCAACTTCAGGAGCTTTTGGATCGTGGTTTCATTTGCCCTAGTGTGTCTCCATGGAGGGCAGTAGTTCTATTTGTGAAGAAAAAGGATGGCATCATGAGGATGTGCCTTGACTATCGGCAAATGAATAAATTGACGGTGAAGAATAAGTATCCACTTCCGAGGACCGACGTTTTTTTTGATCAGTTTCGAGGGGCTTCTGTGTTTTTGAATATTGATCTCCATTCTAGGTATCATTAGTTGAGGGTTAAGGAGGTGGATGTTCATAAGACTGCATTTAGGACTTGTTATAGACACTACGAGCTCCTAGTTATGCCTTTTGGTCTAACGAATGCTCCTGCCGCATTCATGGATTTGATGAACCGAGTCTTTCAGCTATATATGGATCAATTTGTTGTAGTTTTCATCGATTATATTTTGGTTTACTCTAAGACCAAGGATAAGCATGATGAGCATTTTAGAGTAGTGCTTTAGATTTTCCGTGAAAAATAGCTCTACACTAAGTTGAGCAAGTGTGAGTTCTAGTTGCGTGAGGTAACATTTCTGGGGCATGTGGTTTTTGCTAAGGGGATTTGAGTGGATCCTATAAAGATTGAGGCTGTGCTTGATTGGAAACATCCTAAGAACGTGTTTGAAATCCGTAGTTTTCTGGGTCTTGGGGGTTATTATCAGCAGTTTATTGAGGGGTTCTCCTTGATTGTAGCTCTTTTGACAAAGCTTCTGTGCAAGGGAGTTCCTTTTGTTTGGATTAATGCGCAACAATCAAGATTTGAGAAGCTCAAGTCTGTTCTGACTCAGGCTCTTATTTTGATACAACCTGAATCTGGGAAGGAGTTTATGGTGTACAGTGATACGTCACACGTCGATTTAGGATGTGTTCTAATACAAGATGGTAAGGTTGTACCTTATGCATCCCGTCATCTTAAGACACATGAAGAGAATTATCCGATGCATAATCTTGAGTTGGCGACGATGGTTTTTGCGTTAAAAACCTGAATGCACTATCTATATGGTGAGAGGTGTATTATCTACACTGATCACAAGAGCCTCAAGTATCTCCTTACTCAAAAAGAGTTGAATTGTAGGCAGTGTTGTTGGATTGAACTGCTCAAAGATTATGATTACACGATAGAGTATCATCTTGGTAAGGCCAATGTGGTGGCCGATGCTCTAAGTCGTAGAGCGATGTTTGCTTGACTTAGTCTATTTGATTATGGGAATCTGTTAACTGAGTTGCAAGTTAAGCCGACTTGAATTGATCAGATTCGAGTTAAGCAGTTGGAGGATGAGTCTGGGTTTGCGGTTTTGTCAGGTTGAGAGTGGTAGTACTTCAGATTTTGGGCTGAATAATGAGGGTGTTTTGTGTTTTCGAGGTTAGATTTGTGTGCCAAATGATTCAAATTTGAGGCAGTCGATTCTGAGGGAGGTGCATAGTAGCCCTTATGCTATGTATCTCGGTGGCAATAAGATGTATCGTGATCTTTGTGAGATGTACTGGTGGTCGAGTTTGAAGCGTGAGGTAACAGATTTCGTTGCTCGTTGTCTAACGTGTCAGCAAGTTAAAGCTGAGAACCAATTGCCTTCAGGTTTGCTACAACCCGTTAAGATTCCTTCATTGAAGTGGGAGCAAGTAACAATGGACTTCGTTAGTGGGTTTCCCTTGACACCCACTAAGAAGGATTCTATTTGGGTCATCATGGATCGATTGACCAAGTCTGCTTATTTTATTCCAGTTAGGACGGACTTTTCTTTGCAGAAGTTAGCGAAGTTGTATGTTTCTAAGATTGTAAGACTACATGGGGTACCTATTTCAATAATTTTTTATAGATATCCTTGCTTCACTTCTCGCTTCTGGAAGAAATTATAGGAGGCTCTGGATTCGAGATTAAACTTTAGTATTGCGTTCCATCCTCAGATTGATGGTCAATCTAAGAGGGTGATTCAGATACTAGAGGATATGTTTTGGAGTTGTGTCATTGATTTTCGAGTTAGTTGGGAGGATTATCTACAGCTAACTGAGTTCGCCTACAATAACAGTTTCCAGGCTAGCATTCAGACGGCACCTTACGATGCTTTATATGGTTATAAGTGTCGTACTCCGTTATGTTGGACTGAGTTGGGTAAACGTCAGGTTTTGGGTCCTAAGTTGGTTTCTGAGATCGAGGATAAGGTTAGACTGATTCGAGATCATCTAAAAGCAGATTCTGATAGACAAAAATCTTACGCAGATCTGAAGAGGCATGATATTGAGTACTCTGTGGGGGACTTCATTTTTCTTAAGGTTTCTCCGTGGAAGAAGGTTCTAAGATTTGGTCGTAACGGCAAGTTAAGCCCTAGGTTTATAGGGCCGTATTTGATTCTAAAGCGTGTGGGATCGGTCGCTTATCAGTTGGAGCTACCTCCAGAGTTTGACCATATCCACGATGTGTTTCACATTTTGATGTTGAGGCGATATCGATCTGCTCCATCTCACGTTGTCTCTATTGAGGAGATTGAGGTTAGATCGGATTTGACCTTTGAAGATGAGCCAGTTTAGATTCTGGATCGAGATGTTAAAGTTCTGAGAAAGAAATCCATACCTTTAGTGAATGATCTGTCATGTCACTTAGGAAGCTCCTTGGGAACATGAGGACTCGATGCGTCAGCAGTATCCTCATCTGTTCTGATCAGGTAAATTTCGAGGTCGAAATTTCTTTTAAGGGGTAGAGTTGTAACGCCCTGCCTATGTATTTCTGTTTCTGTGAATTTAGACAGAAGAGTGTATCTACTTCAGTGGTTAAGTGTTCAGGGTATGTGTATGAGGTCTTGGGTTCAAGTCTCATTTTTGTTAATTTTATTGTTTTTGGATCCAAGCTTTATCCTGGTTTGGTGGGCTTATATTAATTTGCCTGCAAATTAATATCAGAATGAGTCTACTGGTTCGAGTGGCAAGGGAGTTAGTATGTTGGAGGTCTTGAGTTCGAAACCCTGCGTTAGCATGAATGTTATTTTTGCTCAGTGATGAGTAAGTGTTTCGGAGGTGTTTAGCTTCTGAGAAGTTAGAGGTTAGTAGGTTAGTGGGAGGAAATTAAGGGATGTTCAATCAGATTGATTATTTTTCTTATTATCTTCTTTATTTTCTTTTTCAAAATTTCGGCTTCTCTTGGAAAATTCTAACATTCTTTTTTGCTTCCATTTTCTCCCTTTCTGTTGTTTTTCTCTCCAATCGGCATCATCTTTTTGTTTTCCAAATTATGATTCTCTGTTCATGGTATTCGTACGTTGGTAAGTGATATGTTTCATTCGTGTAGGTAGTCTTTTCTTTTAATCCGTTTAGAGCAGTGTTGGATTTTTCGTTGATGTTGAATTTATGTTTTGGCAACAGCGAATCAAGAAGATCGTGACCTTATTCTTGCGGAATTGTGGTCAATCGTTCGAAGTGTTGAGGGTGAGCGATGAACGCTTGATTTAAACTATTTTTGGTTTAGAGTTTCCGATTTAATCTTGTTTTAGGACTGATATCTGAGCATTGATATGTCGACTTTTAGGAATTGAAAGGCTCGGGATAGTTTTTGCATCAAAACGATACCAGGTGTGTTCTCGAAATGCGAAAAATTGAGTTTCGGAAAAAGCCAAAAAAACTGCACTATAGACGCCACATGGGCATGTGGTCACCCGTGTAGATCGCCTTGTACGAGACACGGTTGTGTGATCGATGAAGGTTGGACTGTGCATAGGACACAGCCGTATGGTGGCCGATGCAGGGCCGTGCGAGCCACACGGGCATGTGGAACCACATAGGCATTTTTACACGGTCGTGTGGATTTTGGGCGAGGTCGTGCAAGGCCAATTTGGGCGAGTGGGCCACACGGGCATGTGGGCCCATATTTTTGAAATTTTCCCTAGGGTCGCACAGGTCATTTCGATCGACTGTGGGCCTACCGTAGGTTGGTAAGGGTTAACGAAACCCTAATTTTATGTGATTTGATATTCTGATAGTATGCTCTGAGTAGGACATTACTATGTATGACTGTCTGTTCTGCTATCTATATTCCTGATATCTGTACATAAGCATGTTGAGCATGTCTAGTATGATAATTTGTATTTGTTTCCGTATATGAATTTGGGGTGGGATTTGTATATGAGGAGGAAGTATTCTGTTCGGTGTTAAATGCCTATATTCTGGCAACTTGGCTGCATATTATCTGATATGTGTCTTAATGGCACGACAAGGTGTGTAGGGATAGGTGGGTGTTTTAAACTCCAAATGGTGTGATGGGATGGACAGAGTTGGTGTGTAGAGGACAGGGGTAGGATTTTTGCATATCTGTTTCTACAATCTAAATCTGAATCTGAATATGAAGATGTATCTGCTTCTGACTGTGTCTATGATTCTGTATGTTTGCATGCTTAATTTTGTTGGGTTACACACTGAGTTTACGTAAACTCACATCTGTTTGTCTGTTCTGTCAGGTAATCCACAGTCTTAGACGGATTAGTGCGGCAGAGACTCAGTGATAACCACTCGACCGTTAACTGTTTAAGTTATTAAGTTATGGTTTTATTTATGAATTTTGTTTGAGAGTTGTAATTTCGGGGACTCTTTGGACTCTATGGCTTTTAACTGTTGGTTTTGTTTTATTGTTAATCTGCATGTTTTGATAAGATGTGTTATAAATTCGACGATTTTGCACAAATTGGGTTTCTAAAATATAATGAATTTGTAAAACTTATGCTGTAATAAGTGTTTTGTCAAATTAATTTATTGAATAACATTTTTCGGTAAACTCATGAACGAACTCGTGGTACAAGAACTGAATGGTTTTGTAACACCCCAAACCCGGCCTAGACGTTATACTTGATAGTGCTTTAGAAAACATAGTAACGTTAAAACCTTTTTTGGTTATCTTATACTACCTTCCAATGACCTGTCATTTGTTTCAATCATTATCCATTTTCAAAACGTTGTATTTTTTTTCCGAATTATTTATGGTTTACGGAAGCATTTCAATAAGTTTGCGTAATCGTGATGTTTCGGTAAAACATTTGTTTATTTTGAAAACTCGCGTTTAATTCTACTAGTAGTAGTTATAAATCAAAATAAAAATCCCAAATTAAAGTAACAACCCATAAAAGCCATTTACAATAAAACTTTCCCCGAATAAAATCAAAACATAAATAAAAAATAAGAAACCATAAACGTCCAGAACTGTGGCCACCACCAAGTCCTCCGCTGCACCGATCCGTCTAATACTGGGAATTACCTGAACAGAATAAACAGAAAATGGTGAGTTTTCGCAAACTCAGTGTGTAATCCCCACAAAAAACACGCACACAACAATATACCAGAAAACAGGCATGCATTTACAGTTCAGGTCAAAGCCCATTACAGAAACGGTGTGGACCTTAGCCCACTCAGATACAGAATCAGATATATTCTAGGGCCTTAGCCCTTTTCAGACATAATATGCAGATCAGAATAGAATAGAAAAGTCCTACCCACCAGCCTCTACACACCAACTTCGTCCAACCCAACACACCATGTGGGGATAAAATCAATCCACCCATCCCTACACACCATGCTGTACCGAATGCGGCACATAATCAGAAATTTGCAGCTGAGCTGCCAAATATCGGCTTAAGAGCCTTTCAAACACTTCCTCCGATAAATCATCAACCCACCCCGATGCAATGCAACATATATAAAATGTCATGCTATTATGCAAATATAGTTCATACACTCAGATATCAGAATTCATGCTCAGTACAGAAATCAGAAAGTCAGGTCACATAATTAGGGGTCTAAGTAATGCTTACCAACCCTACAATAGGTCCAAAGTCGACTACGGCGACTCGTGCAACCTTCCAGAACTTCTCAAAAAAGAAAAAAAATGGGCTCGCACTCCCATGTGGCCTACCGTGTGGCCCACATGGCCCAAATTGGCCTTGGCCTTGTGGATCTCACGGCTTGGCCCAGAATCCCACAGGCTCGTGTGGTTTGTCCGTGTGGGCCCACACACTCCTGTGGCCACACAGCCCAATTGGTCGAGCCCGTATGTCACACACGGCCTAGCTCGTCAATCACACGGCCATGTAGTGGCTCACAGCCTTACACACAGCCTACCACACGGGCGACCACACGCCCATGTGGCGTCGACAGTAAGGTTTTTGGCTTTCACCAAAAACTTGTTTTCTGTGTTTCCGGGTACACACCTGGTTTCGATTGAAGCTAAAACGATTCCCAAGCACTCCAGAACCTATATTTGATAATTAAAACACCATTTTAGTCACTTAAGGCTATACTCAAACAAAAATGCAAGAGATGATCGAACACTAAACTCATAAAAACGATACCTTCAGCAGAACAATCGGGGTTTCGTACACTTAAAGTGCCAATTAACGATCTCTAGCCCTTTGATTACCTCCTAATCACCAATTAAAACCCAATAAAAAATGATTCATTATATCAATAAAAACTATACTACTGCACTTACCAAGAATATAAGAGAACCAAAGTGGTGGATTGTAGATACTAAGCGATAAAAATAAAACGGTTGAAATCAGAAAAAAAAAAAGGAGGGACATTCGACAGCAAGGTAGGGAATAGAAGGTGAATAGCGTCAGGAAATTTTTCGAAACAGGGTGCTAGCCGAAAATTTTGAAAAAGGAAATCTGCTAACCCCCTAATCTATCCCTTTTATTCTTTCCCAACTATTAGATTTTTAGTCCAACACAAACACTCTGGACATGACAGGCAAAAATAATGCTCACGCCGGGATTCGAACACAAGACACTTAGTATCCTGGCACATCTCTTAACCACCAGACCAGCAGGCCCATTCTGACATGTTCTTACAAATAAATACTTCTAGGCATGACAGACAAAAATAATGCCGCGATCCAAGATCAGAACTGGCTCCTCTTCAAACATCATATCTAATCTAACTTCTATCTCCTCAATAGAAACAACATGCGTGCAATCAGAGCGGCAACGTCTCAACATTGAAACGTGGAACACATCGTGAATGTGATCTAACTCCGGAGGAAGTTCCTACTGATATGCAACTAGCCCCACTCACTTCAGAATATGGTACGGCCCAATAAATCGAGGGCTCAACTTACCCTTGTGGCCGAACCTCAAGACCTTCTTCCATGGCGAGACCTTGAGAAAAACAAAGTCCCCCACAGAATACTCAATTTCCTTTCTCTTTAGATCCGCATAGGAATTTTTCCTATCCGATGCCGCTTTCAATCGATCCCGAATCAATCGGACCTTATCTTTAGTTTTAGAAACCAATTCCGGACCCAGAACACGTTGCTCACCCAACTCAGTCCAGCACAAGGGAGTGCGACACTTACGACCGTACAAGGCCCCGTAAGGTGCCATCTGGATGTTATACTGATAGTTGTTATTGTAGGCAAACTCTGCCAATGGCAGATACTCCTCCTAACTGCCCCAGAAATCTATAACACAGCTCCTCAGCATATCTTCCAGCACTTGAATAACCCTCTCCGACTGACCATCTATCTGAGGATGGAAAGCAATACTGAAGTCTAACCTTGAACCCAGAGCTTCATGTAATTTCTTCCAGAACCGAGATGTGAAGCGGTGATCCTTATCGGAGATGATTGAGACAGGAACCCCATACAGTCTCACTATTTTAGATACATATAGCTTAGCTAACTTTCGGAGAGAAAAGTCTGTCCTGACCGGAATGAAGTGGGCGGACTTGGTCACTCGATCCATGATGACCCAGATAGAATCCTTTTTAGTGGGTGTTAAAGGCAACCCACTAACGATTTAACACCCACTAACAAAGTCCATCGATACTCGTTCCCATTTTTACATCGAAATCTTTACCGGCTGTAGCATCCCCGAAGGCAATTGATGCTCAGCCTTAACCTGTTGACAAGTCAAACAGCGAGCAACGAAGTCAGTAACCTCACACTTCAACCCTGGCCACCAGTACAACTCTCGGAGATTTTGGTACATCTTATTCCCGTCGGGATGCATAGCGTAAGGGCTACTATACGTTTCCCTCAGAATCTACTGTTGTAACTCCTCATTACTCGGTACACAAATTCGACCACAGAAACAAAGTACCTCATCATAGTTAATGCCAAAATCAGTAGTATCCCCATTCTCAACCTGACGGAACCACGACTCAAGTGACTTATCCCTCATCTGTTTACTTCTGATCTGATCAATCCATGTAGGCCTAACCTGAAGTTCTACTAACAGACTCCCATCATCGAATAAGTTGAGTCAAGCGAACATCGCTCTCAAATCGGTCATGGCCCTAAGACTCAAAGCATCTGCCACTACATTAGCCTTACCAGGGTGGTACTAAATGGTGCAGTCATAATCCTTAAGCAGCTCAACCCATATACGTTGCCTAAGTTTTAACTTATTCTAAGTGAGGAGATACTTGAGGCTTTTGTGATTAGTGTAAATAGTACACTTCTCATCGTACAGATAGTGCCTCCAGATTTTCAGAGCGAACACTACCGCTGCAAACTCCAACTCGTGCGTCAGATTGTTAGCCTCATGCGTCTTGAGCTGACGAGACGCATAAGCTACCACTTTACCATCTTGCATCAGAACGTAACCTATACCCACATGTGATGCATCATTGTATACCATGAAGTCTCTACCATGCTCCAGTTGTATCAGAATAGGAGCCTGAGTCAAAACAGATTTGAGCTTCTCGAAGCTCTCTTGTTGCTTATCAGTCCAGACAAAGGGAATTCCCTTGCGCAGAAGTTTGGTTAACGGTGTCGCAATCAAGGAGAACCCTTCTACGAAGCGTTGATAATAACCCAACAGCCCCAGAAAGCTGTGAATTTCAGACATATTCTTCAACTATTTCCAATCCAACCCAGCCTCGATCTTACAAGGATTAACACGAATCCCCTCTGCAGAAACCACATTCCCAAAAAGGTTACTTCTCGGAGCCAAAATTCACAATTACTGAACTTTGCATAAAACTGTTTCTCACAAAATGTTTGTAATATCACCCGAGATGCTCATCATGCTCGTCCTCAGTCTTGGAGTACACTAAGATGTCATTGATGAACACCACCACAAAAGGCATCACCAGGAACTCGTAATGTCCATAACGAGTCCTAAATACCGTTTTATGCATATCGGCCTCCTTTACCTCCAGTTAATGGTATCCTGATCGTAGATCAATTTTGGAGAACATAGACGCCCCTCTAAACTGGTCGAATAGATCATCTATCCTCAGAAGTGGGAACTTATTCTTGATTGTTAGCTTGTTCAGCTACCGATAGTTGATACACATCCTCATTGTCTCATCTTTATTCTTCACAAACAACACCAGTGCTCCCTACTGAGATACACTGGGACGAATGAATCCACGATCTAACAGTTCTTAAATTTGAGCTTCAAGCTCTATAAGCTCCTTCGGTGCCATTCGGTAGGGCGCAATTGACACCGGAGCTGTACCTGAAATGAGCTCAATCCCAAATTCTACTTCTCGGCTCGAAGGAGACCCGGTAATTCCTCAGGAAAAACATTCAAAAAGTCCCTTACGGTTCTAATGTCCTGAACTGAAGAGCCCCCAAAATCAGAAACACTGATGTAGGCCAAGAATGCCTCACATCCCTTCCGTACCAACTTCTCTGCCACTAACACAGAAATCACATTCGTTAAGTAGTCTCGACGTTCCCCAATCACTACCACCTCGCTGTCCTCTTCGGTTCTCAAAACAACCTTTTTTGTCACACAGTCCAGACTTACCCGGTGTTTGACCAGCCAGTCCATTCCCAGAATCAAATCGAACTCCCCGACTGGAAGCTCCATCAGATCAGCCAAAAATACTAACCCTTGAACCTTTAATGAAACATCTCTATATAATTTACTAACTCGGATAGATTGCCCCAATGAACTCATAATAATTAGCTCACTCGGAATGTTCTCAACCGGAATCCCCAAGGTTTTAGCTACGTAAGAGTATGTATAGCCTACGTCTATCAATGCCAAATAAGGTACATTATAAATTAGAAACGTACCCGTGGTGACGTCCAGAGCATCCCGATCTTCACAATGACGAGCAACATAAACCAATGTGTGCTGCCTCGCCTCAGTCAGCCCAGCACCTCTGCCCGGTGCTTTCTGTCCTCGACCAATACCATTACCACCTCTGGCCTGGCCTCGGCCTCTAGGTGGCTGCTGAGCTACTCTCGGTGGCTGCACAATACCAGTACTCGCAACTTGTATTTGATCAATTCTCAGCGAACAATCCTTGACACGATGGTTAGTCGACCTATATCTCAAACATGCCTTAGTCGTCCTCCAACATTCGTCCAGATGGCGTCTACCACAGTGTCCACAGAGCGCCACCCCATTAGATGCAATAGAAGGCCCAACTCCCACTGGCCCATTAGTCCTGGCCTTCTTCTTAGGCCTCATCACAGAATTTGAGGGCTCCAATTCCCTCTTATTCTTTCCTTTCTCGCAATTTTAGCACTCAGTGCGCTTAACCTCCTCGGCGATCTTCGCCTTCTCCACCAGTATGGCAAACTCACTCTCCCTCTGCGGAGCTATCAGAACTTGCAACTATCACTCAGTCCATCCTCAAAATAGACGCATCACTCATACTCGTTCACCACCATGCCCTGGGGATAACGATTCAGTTTTAGGTACTCGGCCACTAATCAGTTCTGGGTGAGATTAAGGAACTCACGCCTCCTAGCGTCAATGTAACTGGCTTCCACATACTTGCTCTAGAAAGTCGTCTTAAAGTAGTCCCAAGTCAATCGGTCGGGCTGAGTGCCTTCCTTAACCGTCAGCCACCATTGGTAAGCTTCATCGCCAAGCAGAGAAACAACCCCCTTAAGCTTTTGCTCAGCGGTGAAGTCTAAGTCGTCCATAATCCTCTCTGTGGCCTCCATACAATATTCGGCCACACTAGGGGCGATTCTAGTGACACCTCTAAATAATTCAGCCCCATTAGACCGAAGTCATTCCGTAACTGACCCTCGGCCCCCAAATCTGGTGTTAGGCACAGCAACCCTCTTTAAAATTCGTAACATGGCTTGGGACAGTGCGTCGTCCACAACAACACGATTATAAGACCCAGTCACTGTAGCAGGTGAGATCGACATTTTGCTTGTATCTAGATTAGGTAGTTTTCCATATGATGAGGACCCAGCTCGAGCCCCTCTACGGCCTCTACCACGGCCGCTAGTACCCTGTCCGTGGATAGCTCGTTCGCTCATCGTAAATTTAGAATTTATCTGTATTAATAGTTTTATGCTTTAGTTACAGTTCCAATATTCATTAATAGATATTTTATGCAGACAGTATCGAGAGTTTAGAATTTGTTATCGCAAATCGCATTCTTACTACGGTTTTTGGTTTACACTGCCTAGAGTGTTTTCAGTACAGTATACTACATATTAGTTGTTTCAAGCATACTAGTAGTATTTTACACAAATGTAAGAGTTTCAAAACACTTACAGGATCGGTGCCAGAGACTCGGTGTACCACATACTCATTCCAAAAATATTTTAAATCACTTAAAATCACTTTTTAAAAACCAATTTTTAAAACTCAAATCCACAGTCGAGTTTTGCAACCTGGCTCTAATACCACTAAATGTAACACGCCAAATCCGACCTAGACATTATGTTCGTATCTAGTGATGTCACATGATAGTGCTTTAGAAAACATAATAATGTTAAAACCATTTTTCGTTATCTTATACTACCTTTCAAAGACGTGTCGTTTTTTTCAATCATTATCCATTTTCAAAACGGTCTTTTTTCAAAATTATTTATAGTTCGCGGAAGCATTTAAATAAGTTTGCGTAATTGTGATGTTTCGATAATACATTTGTTTATTTTAAAAACTCATGTTTAATCCTACTGCTAGCAGTTATAAATCAAAATAAAAATCCCAAATTAAAGTAACAACCAATAAAGGCCATTTACAGTAAAACTTTCCCCGGATAAAATCAAAACATAAATAAAAATAAGAAACCGTAAACGTCCAGAACCGTGGTCACCGTCGAGTCCTCCGCTGTACTGCTCCATCTAATGATGGGAATTACCTGAACAAAATAAACAAAAAAGGGTGATTTTTTCCAAACTCAGTGTGTAAACCCCATAGAAAACACGCACACAACAATAAACCAGAAAATAGACATGCATTTATCGTTCGGCTCTGAGCCTATTACAAAAACGGTGTGGACCTTAGCCCACTCAGATACAAAATCAGATATATTCAAGGGCCTTAACCCTTTTCAGACATAATATGCAAATCAGAACAGAATAGCAGAGTCCTACCCACCAACCTCTACTAACCATCTCTGTCCAACCTTACACACCATGTGGGGATAAAATCAACCCACCCATTCCTACACACCATGCTGTACTGAATGCGGCACATAATCAGAAATTTACAGCTGAGCTGCCAAATATCAGGCTTAAGAGCCTTTCAGACACTTCCTCCAATAAATCATCAACCCACCCCAATGCAATGCAACATACAAAAAATGTCATGCTATTATGAAAATACAGTACATACACTCAGATATCAGAATTCATGCTCAATACAAAAATCAGAAAGTCAGGTTACATAATTAGGGGTCTAGGTAATGCTTACCAACTCTACAATAGGTCTACAGTCAACTAGGGCGATCCGTGCAACCTTACAGAACTTCTTAGAAAAGAAAAAAAATGGGCTCGCACACCCATGTGGCCTGCCCGTGTGGCCTACCTGTGTGGCCCACACAACCCAGATTTGCCTTGGCCGTGTGGATCACACTGCCTGGTCTAAAATCTCAGATGCCCGTGTGGTTCAATCGTGCGGGCCCACACGCTTGTATGGCCCACAAGGCCCAATTCGTCGAGCTCGTGTTTCACACACAGCCTTGCCCAGCCGTCACACGGTTATGTCACTCGCGCACGGCCTGGCTCATCAATCACACGACCTTGTAGTGGCTCACAGCCTTAGACACGACCTACCACACGGGTGACCACATGCCCGTGTGGCGTCAACAGTAAGGTTTTTAGCTTTCACTAAAACCTCGCTTTTTACGTTTTCAGGTACACACCTGGTTTCGATTGAAGCTGAAACAATTCCCAAGCACTCCAGAACCTATATTCAATCATTAAAACACCATTTTAGTCACTTAAGGCTATACTCAAACGAAAAAGCACGAGATGACTGAACACTAAACTCACAAAAACGTTACCTTCGGTCGAACAATCAGAGTTTCATACACTTAAAGTGTCAATTAATGATCTCTAGCCCTCTGATTACCTCCTAACCATCAATCAAAACCCAATAAGCAATGATTCATTATACCAATCATAACTATACTACTGCACTTACCAAGAACATAAGAGAACCGAAGCGGTAGATTGCGGATACTAAGCAATAAAAATAAAAAGGTTGAAATCAGAAACAAGGGGGACATTCGGCAGTAAGGTGGGGAAGAGAATGAGAATGGCGTCAGGAAATTTTTGGAAACAGGATGATAGCCGACAATTTTGAAAAAAGAAATCTGCTAACCCCCTAATCTCTCCCATTAATTCTCTCCCAACTATCAGATTTTTAGTCCAACACAAACATTCTGGACGTGACAGACAAAAATAATGCTCACGCCAGAATTCGAACACAGGTCACTCAGTACCCTAACACATCTCTTAACCACCAAACCAGCAAACCCATTCTGACATGTTCTTACAAATAAATACTTATAGGCCTGCTAACCAAAGGTAAGGCTTTATTCCATAAAAACCTAAAATTTGCCCAAGCCAAGGCTTGAACTCAATACTTCTCAAACACTCCCAGAACACATAACCCTTGAAGCAGATAGACATTGTGTAGCAAATTAACAAAAGCGAACTTGGGAGAATTGGGGCGTTACAGGTTTATCAAGTCAACACCATTTTCAAAACCCATTCCTTGTGACTTCACCAAATTCGACCATAACGTCTAGGCCGGGTTTGGGCTTTTTCATGGTAAGATTTGAAGAATAAACTGTATTTATTGGCTTAGGTATAAATTCTGAAATTTTTATAGTAAAAACTTCAATGAGTCTAGTTTTAAAAACAAAAAACACATTTTAAATATCGATTTTGTAGATTGAGATATAAATAAATTCATGATTGTTATTCAAGTGGACAACTTTGCTAAAATTATGTATTTAGTAAAATTGAAATTAGTGTTGCATATAGGCATATAATAGTAAAAGCCATAAATTCTTGTATAAATACAGGTATGCAAAGGATGTAGAATGGAAAAGAAGAGGAGGAAAAATAGTAGAAGATGATTTTTTTATAAAAATAACCAAAATTTGATTAACTACATAAATGACTGACTTTTTTGACTGACTTTTTTGATTAAACACGTAAATGACCTAAAATCTACAGTGAAAGTTGGTGGAGCCAAAGAGTTTGGCGCCACCAACATGCCACGTTAGCAACCGGGATAAAAAAAATATTTTGTGGAGCCATGTAGAATGGTGTCACCTGTATAAATACCATGGAAATACTGCAATTTTTGAAAAATTAGGGGGCTTTCAAAACATATTTGTTTTTTTGGTGGAGCCAAATAATTTGGCGCCACCAGTTTCCAATGCTATGTCAGTGTCTTTTTTAAACCTTTTTGTAGTGTCCTTTTTTTAAATTATTCTTTATTATTTGTTTTTAAAAATTTTAAATCTATATTCTTTTTGGTAGAGCCATTATAAATGGTCCCATCAGTACATTTCAAGGTTTTTTTTTAATTTAATTTTTTTAAAATAATATTTTATTTGTTGGGGCAATTCTTTTTGGCGTGACCAAATTGGTGTATATAACCTTCAATGGCAAATCAATCTGAGTTGAAGGAAAAAAAATTACTTATACTTTGTTACAGGATGAATGGGAGAGATATAAGAAGCGTTTTTTACGTATTTGTGTTTTTTTTTTAATTCAAAGGTATGTTTTGTTTAACGATAATCTGGTGGAGCTCCGACACCAGTAAATTTAATGGTTATTTTCGGATGCCAACTATTTATTTGGTAATAGATTCAAATTGGTTATGTAAGTATTTTCATTGGTTGTGGTAGGACGATAACGGGTTCAAATTGGTTATGCAACCAATGGGTGGATTATTTGGGATTCCCTAGGTCAATATGACGTTTGAAGGTTTTAAGGAATCCCAAATCGAACCGCACGGGTGAGATCATCAATATCAGCAGCATTCGGGCTACAATTTAATAGCACTGAGAAAGTTGCCCTTGTTGCGGTTAAACAATTTATTTTTCAATTTGTAAGATAGAATAATGTCGGTTTTGAACAAAATCATTTAATTTTTTTTAGTATTGAGAAAGTTGTTCGTGTTGTAAAATTATATATTGTAAGTTAAGTGAAACTATTTAGAATGTTTGAAATGTAAAATTATATTTTGTAAAATATATTATTTGAATTATGTAAATTGATAGTTTTTTTGAAAAATATAATTTTCATATAAATCATTTATGTAATGTGAAATTAAGAAAATTAAAGGGACATTTTTAAAGAAAGATTGACAAGGGACATTTTTAATAGAAATAAAAAAAAGGAAAACCAAAAAATAAAGAAAGTTTGGAAAAAAAAAAGAAAAGAAAGTAAGTGGGGGTTGAATTGACTGGAAAAAATGAGAAAGGGTTTATTTGTAAAAAAATAAACTATGGCATTTTAAAAAATAAAAATAAAAGGGTTAAAAATAAATATACTGACCGGTCATATTGCGTCAGTCGCGTCAACGATATGACTGGTCAAGAGTGTAATAACTGTTACTTTAAAAAAAAAAGAAATGGAAAGGGAGAAGAGGAGACGTTGGGCTATTTATAAAAAGGAAGGTGGGGTTTTGGTCCCCCTTCAAATTTTTTATAGAATAAGAGGAAGAAGGGAAGAAAAGAGAAAAGCAATATATATATAAATATATTTGTTTTAAAGTTGATAAATACAAGATAAATACAATGTATGTATAGTTTTTTTATGTGCATGTATTATATTAAAAGTAGTTATTGTAATATAATAATTAATTATATTTAATGTATGTAATTTTTGTAAAATTATGCAGATATCAGAATGTCTTCTCGAGTAAAAAAGGATCACGCTTCATCGAGGATCAATGAAACAGTAAAATTAATTATAAATTAAATTAAAAGATTTCGTTTTGGTTTCTCGTTGTTTCTTACTCAGCGCTATTTTCCTCTATGTGTTTTAGTTGCATGAAACTGATATCTATTTGATTGTTATTAGCACTTTTTAGTCCTTTTTTGCATGAAACTGATCTCTACGTGTTTTGCATGTATTTATATGTATTTATCTATTTGGTTGCATGTACTAAAATTTTTTTTGGATACAAATATAATTAAATAGCTTATATTACATCTTAGGGTTGTTATTAGCCCTTTTT
The DNA here is from genome assembly GCA_025503065.1 of Gossypium bickii. NCBI lineage: Eukaryota > Viridiplantae > Streptophyta > Magnoliopsida > Malvales > Malvaceae > Gossypium > Gossypium bickii. The sequence continues at coordinate 22,000,450 of CP106714.1, read as the reverse complement.
TTTCATTTTAATAATATTTTATCACTCATTTAATTCAACTTAAATAAAAAATACTTAAATAAAAATATTTTTAAATTAATTTTATGTTAAAAATTAATAAAATATATAATTTCTTTAATTTAATGAGTATTGAATGTGTGAGTGTGTCCAACATGGTTATGTTAAATTATTTTCAAGTTTCTCGTGTATTTGAAAAATCTTTCAAAGATCTAATTATAAGGTGTTGTTATTAATCCAATCCCCCATTCTCAAGCAAATGGTCTTCTCTTACAATTTAATTTAACATTAGAAACTTGTTTATATGTGCTAAGCTAAGTTTGCTTTGATGTGCTAAGCTAAGTTTGCTTTGATATGGATGCTTGCTACGTTGGTTTGATTAAAAACATTTCGTTGCATTTTCAAAGATTTATTGGGATGAAGGTCAAACCATTATCTATGGTCATCTCTCAAAGTTTGCTTTGATATGGATGTTTTCAAAGTTTGCTTTGATATGGATGTTTATATATGTACTTTTCTTTTACATGTTATAATTACGTGTGAAATATGTAATTTGGATACAACTTTTACTTTTATTATTTATATTAAAGAAATGGCTTAAATGCAAATTTAACTCCCAAGCTTTAACTTTTTCTCACTTAGGTAAGTTCTTTTATTTTTGTCAAAAATAGCATTTAAACTATAATTTCATGTCTCGACTTTTTAATTTTATGTTTAAACATAAAATTATCCTACAACGAGGATGAATCGAAGAGTATAATATAAGTTTTTGTTTTTGTTTTCTCAAGCTTTCAGTTATACTCTTCAATATATAATTTTATGTATAAAACATATAGATAATGGATTTATCATATTTTTATAAAAAAATTACCATACAGGATGGGTATCGGGTTTTGAGGTCATGGTTTCATTTTCCCAAGGACAATCCAAATGAGTGGATCATGCCATACTTACAGTTGGCTGGATTTGGGGACGTCACATTGATCTAGAGGTTTGACTTGATGGCGAACCTAATATCCACCTCAGTTGAACAATGGTGTCCAGAGACCTATACCTTCATTATGCCGTGCGGGGAGTGCACTATCACATTGGAGGACGTCGTAATGCAACTTGGGTTACGAGTTGACGGTGATGTGGTCATAGGGCGAAGCAAAGTGTTGGAACCTTCAATAGTATGCCACAAATTGCTTGGACGGTCCCCTGGTGATGGGGAAAGGAACTTCACGTGCTTGACATTGGCATGGTTGAGAGCAAATTTCAAGGAGTTATCTAGCACCGCCACTGAGCATAAGGTGATGTGCGCTACTCGAGTGTAACAGCCCATTTTCAATGTAATCAGAATAGTGATTTCGGGACTACAAATCCGATCCAGGAAGAGAAATTTTTTTTAATGTTATTTTATGATCTACCAAATTATAGAAATATCATGTGAAAATTTCGTTAAGAAATTTTACTAGTTATATGTCTAATTTGATGAAAGGACCAAATTGCATAAAATGTAAAAGTTGAATTCTAGTAGCTATAAGGATTAATTAGCTATGAAATTCAAAATTTGATGTCTTTATATGGTAATTAGACCATTAAGAAAGTTAGTAGATATTTTTTGTGAATTATCCATGGAAAATTAGAAAAAGAAAAAGACTAAATTGAAATGTTGAAAAATTAATGGATGATAATAAATTAAATAGAAATATCATATTATTATTATCATCTTCTTCCCCAACAATACATGGAAATCCTAGGAAAGAGAAAGCAATCTTTATTGGCTTAATTGGGTAAGCGTTCTTGTCCCGTTTTTAGTAATTTTTATATTTCTGATATCAGAATAGTTTAATCTATCTGTTTTGGGGATAAATTTGTAAAGATATCAAAGTATAGAAATTTTTCCATGGATTAAATGCTGAAATTTTAAAATTTATGGTAGAAAATGAAAGGTTGTTGATAGATAAACAACTTTTACATAGAGAATTTTGATGAAATTATGATTTAGGGACCAAATTGAAAAATGGTAAAACCCATGGAAAAATTCTAATTTTTGTGAAATTCATAGGCTGTTATTAAGACATGTAAAAATTGGTTAGGCTTGGAATAAGGATTAAATTGCATGAATTTTATTTTCCGAGCCTAGGGATAAAATTGTCATTTATGAAAAGTATAGGGGCAAATTGGTAATTTTTCCTAAGAAGTGAATTGAGTTCAATTGAGTATGAAATGTATTAAATTGAGTTAAATTTACTCGTATAGATCCAGTTAGACCTCATACGGAGTTAGATCGAGGAAAAAGGAAAATATCGGATTAGTAGTCTTTGTGAACACGAACATTATCGAGGTAAGTTCGTGTAACTAAAATGTATGTTTATATGTTTATATGATTAAATTGAATGTTATGATTGTGAAATGTATGATTTTCATGTATAAACATAAATCATATATCCGAAAATGTCTGATAAGTGTTAAGTCCCGTTTGAATAAAAAAATTCGATGGATACATGATTTCCCATATTGAATGTGGTCCTGCATATGTTGTGGACAGAATATAGCTCAGACGAGCAATCCTGTGAAAAGCCTTCTCGAGCATTCCTGTTATATAGTTCCTATGAGCATCCTGATCGGTAATGATCCTCCATGTGTTGCGCACTACCTCAACTCTTTGTGAGCATCCTGTTACACGATTCGATCAGTTGTGATCCAGCATTTATTGCGGACACAAATGCAGCTCTTCGTGAGCGTCCTGATATAGGCTCTTATGATCTTCCTGACATGGCTCACTTGACCTCCCTGTTATGCTATCCAGAGCTCCCTGATAATAACTCTTCGGAGTTACCTGTTAAGCTCAATGAGCTTCCTGTTCTAAACTCTTAGGAGTTTCCTATTTAGCCCGAATAAGCATCCTGTTACATGCCTTATCTGAGCATCTTGATATATGGCTCGAGAGTGTGCTTCCTAATTATGTGCCCTTATGGGTACCCCTGAATATGATTTGACATATCACAGTTTTGTACACTTCGAGTGTACTACATGTGTATCTATTGATATTTCAAATAAATTCAACAGGTAAAAATCTTGATGTGAGACGATGTGAATTTGAGATGAATTATTACAAGTACATACTTGAATTACATGGACATGAATTATATATGATATTTGAATACTTAATGTGGAAAGAATGTGCATATGGAAATAGGACTATTACTATTGAGCTCATACAAACTTATTGATATTCTTAAGAAATATATATAACTAACATGTTTTGTACGTGCTACATCAATACATGATGAAAGAAGTATTTGAATATATAAATGATATCACTTAATATTAAGGCATGATGTACTTGATACTTGAATGTGGAACATACTTGATGACTTTGTTTATCCATGATATATTGAATTATGTGATGAAAATATATGTGAATAAATCTTATCTGATGAGAGTATAAATTCATAGTTATAGACTATTATATGGAACACGGTGACTAACATGGTTGATGAGGATATGTGTTTAGGCACTTGGTCAACACGACTTGGGAATGAATTATAGGTTTACCTTATGTATATAAAATAGTGGTAAGTTAAATTCCCAGTTATACGAACTTACTAAGCTTAAAAGCTTACCCTGTTTTAATTTCCCCATTTTAGAGGAATTCGGAAGCTCGTTGGGTTGGAAGCTTGGCGGAGATATTACACACTATCCATCGACCTAGTCGGTACAAATGGTAAATTAATCTTGATTATAATGGCATAAATGTTGGTTTGTGATCAGCCATTGGAATGGCTAATATTTAATGTATTTTGGTATGTATAAACATGGCATTGTGTTGGTTGATATGTATTAACATGGTAAATTAATGGTAAGATTATAGAAATGTAGATGGATAAGTTAAGGTAGTATGTTTGGCATAAATTGTAAACAAGTGAACTTGATTAATATGGTAAGTTTGGATAATAAGTTATATGTAGTAAAATGACATGCTTAAAACTTAGTTTTGATTTGTTTTGAGTGCCTTGATATAGCATGTTAATGTCTAAAATGTTAGACAAAGTTGATGGTAAATTTGGGTGACAAAAATAGCTTGAAAAGAGCCTATTTTTCGCCCAAACGGGTAGAGACACGGGCGTTTGTCTTAGCCGTGTGTGACACACGATCATGCGCACGGGCCTGTGTTTTTGTGTCCCCTGCATTTTAAAAATTGAGAAACAGAATGCTTAGGTATTATCACACGGGCAAAGACAGAGGTGTGTGTCTTAGCCGTGTGTGTCACACGGCCCAGCACACAGGCATGTATCTTGGTCGTGTGACCCCTGCACCTAATTATTGAAAATTAAATTGTTCGCACGGCCTAGCACACTGGCTTGTGGCTTGGCCGTGTGACCCAAGTCAGAGAGTTACATGGGTAAAGACACAGGCTGGGAGACGGCCGTGCGCCTCACATCAAATGCTCACACGGCCTGGGACATGGGCATGTCATTTGGCCGTGTGAGCCACACGGTGTAACACCCCTTACCCGTATTCTATGCCGGAACTAGGCACGAGGCATTACTGGGTTTATTCTACTTAACCACACAACTAGTCTATAAACTTTCAGTCCCAACTTGACATAGCTCTATCGTTATCACAATAACCTCATTAAGGACCTACGAGGCCTTAAACATCCATACGAGGGGTTTCGAAACCCAACCGGAATCTTACACAATTTTAAAAATGTTCACCTAAACAGGGGCACACGCCCGTGGGAAATGGGACACACCCGTGTGGACAGGCCGTGTGGTCACACACGCCCATGTCCCTACCCCGTGTGGGATTTATTTTCATTTCGAACTTACAGGGGTTTTCATACAGCCGGACACACGCCCGTGTTCTTGGCTTGTGTACTCCACACGGCCTAGACACGCCCGTGTCCTTGCCCATGTGTAAAAACTGGGGTATTCTGTTTGTGACGTCAGTAACCTTATAAGGGTCACACAGCCTAGGCAGACGCCCATGTGGCTAACCCGTGGTCGACACTAACTTACAACACCAACAAAGGGGACACATGGCCAAGTCACACACCCATGGAACTGACCGTGTGTCACACACAGCCTAGACACACGCCCGTGTGCCTACCTGTGTGGACAAGAACAAGGCTATTTTCCAAGCTCCTTTTATTCCCCTAACTCACACATTATGGATCCATTCAACATATCACCAAACAACTCATGTTTTGTAATATAAACTTCCATGAATGACTACATCTTTTCATATATATATATATAACAAAAAGAGCCAACATCTATGGCTGTATACACAAGAGTTTCTCATTAAAGGGGCCAACACACATTTGGCCAAATAACAAAACAATAAACCTAGTCTAGCCCCTATACATGCCATACTCAAAATCACTAAGTCTAGATATACCGAGGTGAGCTAAAAACAAGGGAAAAGAAAGGGGAGTAAGCTTTAAGCTTAGTAAGTTTACATGTAAACAAATAGCATTATAGTATGTGCTAAACAATAAATAACATTACATACTAAACAAGAACAATCCACATTCATAATCATGCTTACTCATTTCCTCCCTTACCACTTTCCAACCACATTACAAACTTAATACTCACATTCATTAACATACATCCCTGCACTTAGCACTACAAAGTCACATGATACAACACATCATATTTTCTCAATAAGCCATTCATACTACCTATCACTCGGGGGTTTCGCACTTAGCCCGCCATCAATCTCTAATAGGGTGGTATCGCACAAAGCCCACAAAAAGGATAGTTACGATGGTATGGCACATAGCCCACCAAAAGGATAGTTACGGTGGTATCGCACATATCCCACCAAAATGATAGTTAGGGTGGTATTGCACATAGCCCACCAAATGATAAATAGCCAATGGTATCGCACACAGCCCATCGTAGTTATGTAATAAGGTGGTATCGCACTTAGCCCACCGTTAAGTGTTGTCATTACACATTTACGTATCTATTTCGTAATTCATATGATAATTATTCAATAACTATCAAATTCAATCCACTTGAACTACACATGTTCTCAATCATGTCATGCACTAATTAGCAACAACAATGTGTATATAAAAATGCATCGTTTACACATAAACTTACCTCGGTGCAAAACGTTTCAATTTGCGGTTTATTCTGTAACATTGCCTTTTCCACGGTCAAGGTTAATTACGTGCTTTTCTTAATCTATAACAATAAAATTTACTCATTTAGATCATTCCATGATCATAATGCATCAAAATCTACACTTAAGCAAAAATGACCATTTTGCCCTTGCACTATGGCAAAATTACGATTTTTCCCCTAGGCTCGTAAATCATTTTTCAACTCACTTTCTCATTAAACAAGCCTAGCTGAACATTTATTTCTCTTACAACTACTCATAATTCCAACTATTTCATGCATTTATTACACAAATTTAATCTTTGCATTTAAGTCTTATTTAGGTGTTTTCATGCTAACACCTTTCACAAAAGTTGTTTCTCATCTCCCTAACATTCATTATCTTCCATAAAAACTCAGCTATCAATATAACCACTCTCATGGCAAGTCCCTAGACTTTCAACCATATTGCAAATTGGTCCCCTCATTAGCTAGCTCAAGCTTTGGGGACTCCAAAAACACAACAATTATCAATTAACACCACCAAAAATCGCTTATTTGGGTGAGGACAAGTTGTTGAAATTTCAAATCTTTCAAAACCCTTCTTTGAATGTAAAAATTGGTGGAAGAAAAAGAGAAGAGAAAAAGATGATAGCCTTCCCTTATTTTATCATATTTTAGTCAATTAGTCACCAACTATCACCAAATTTGACTAAAATTTAATGCTCATGTCCCCTATGCATCCTATGGCCGGCCATCACACTCCAAAATGGCCTAATTGCACTTTAAAGACCTCCAAATTACATTCTATATCTATACCTTGAAAAAAAAAGAACTTTTGCACTTTATGCGATTTAGTCCTTTTTCACAATCAAGCATGCTATCACTAAAATTAAAACACCAAAATTTCCACATAGCCTTATATTAATGCTATAACACATAAAATAACATCAAAATAACTTTCTCTAACCTCGATTTAGTGTTCTCGAAACCACTGTTTCGACTAGCCCCAAAATCGGGTTGTTACACACGACCTGGCCAAACGGGCGTTTGTACCCTGCACCTAGAGAAAAAAATTTGAAATTTTGCGAAAAATTCTCTGAGTTCTCGATTTTGTCTCGACTTGATTCTAATGTTTATTTTAGGCCTCGATGGCTATTATAAGGGACTATATGCTTGATTTATAATGTGAATGAGATATGATGTGAAACTTCTGATAATTGATTTATATATTCCAGTAATACTCCGTAACCCTATTCCAGCGACAGATTCGAGTTAGGTGTTACATCGAGCCTATATTATGCAGCAGATCGGGGGGTACTTATGCCAAACAACACGTCTAATAGGGTCTACTTAAAGTACTTGCCTCTATTGGAGGATTTCCATCATGCCGGTACTTACACTTAGGGATCAGAAGTGTTGGCCATATTGTACTGTCAGCTTTGTTGAGCAACAAAACACGGGGTAAGTAACATGGCCAGTTGTGTGGGTTTGCTGCAGTCCTGGGCTCTGTACAAGATGTCGTTTCTAGAGGCTATTAGGCACCAACCATATTCGTGGCCACTTGTAGGTAAAGACAAAATTATATCTAACATTTAACTACTCATAGGTGTGGATAATATTTTTCCCAAGTTTAAGTGCTAACATGTTTGTTTCGGTTTCAGATGGGCAACTCTGAGAATTGGTGCGAGAAAAACATTAATCATATAATGTCAGATGATAAAGGCGTCTGCTAGAGAGAAAGTAATATATATTGATTTAACTTATCAAGTTGTAGTATGTGATGTGACTTGACTCATTTTGTTATATTGTGCAGTTCTTGTGGATGTCGTATTCTGCACCGAACGTTGTGACCTTTATTCCATAGTGGGTTCACGTCAAAGCCCATGTGTGGTGCATTAACACGCCGGTGCTCAACTTCTCAACTGTTGAATGGTACAATGCCGATCAGGTTATGTGACAGTTTGGGTGTAGACAATTTGTGTCGAACGATCCACAACAATTTGTTGATATCCACGATAAGACCATGAAGGGAAAAGATGGAGCGGATTGGAGTGTAGAACATCAGCATTATATAGCACTATTGTAACACCCCTTACCCGAGACCATCGCCAAGTCGAGTACGAGGCATTACCAGACTTAACTTACTAGTTCAGGGCATAAAAATTTGCTTTTAAAATTTATTCATTCACATACATCCATTATGTTCCTAAAAAGGGCCTTCGAGGCCCTAAAACATGCAATTGAAACGGTTCGAGACCAAACTAGAAACATTAAAAAAAATTCTAATTTCTTAAACAAATCAAAACAATTTATTTCCCTATTCATAATGAAACTGTCCATTTGCATCATGGTCACTAAATTGACTATAACTCGAGTTACGAAACTCAAAATTTAGATCCGTAAATTTTCCTTGAAACTAGAATCATATATCTTCTTACTATAATTTTTCTAGAATTTTTGGTTAGTCCAATTAGTACAGTTTATTAGTTAAAGTCTTCACTAAAAATCAATTATCTCATAATATACAATTCTTTTGCCTACACCGTTTCTTTCATATAAAAATAGACTCAACAAGCTTTAATTATATACCTCGTTCACATCCTAATTCCGTATATACTATCCTTAGTGATTTTTTAAAATCACGTCACTGCTGCTGTCCAAAAACTGTTCCATTGCAAATTTTACTCTTTCATAATTTCTTTGTAATAACTATCATTTAGGCATACATAACACCCAAAACATGTTCTTAATTAGCCATTTTAATGGCTGATCATTATCAAGTATTTACAAGCCATTCTTTATCCATATCATAAGGACATACACACAAAATGGCTAAGTCCCTATACATGCCATAATTTAAAACGTTTCGAGTCACAAAATACCAAAATAATCCTTTGATAGTGTGAAACGATCTCCGACGTCCTTACGATCCCCGAGTTGGCTTGCGATACTATAAAAAGAGAGAAAGGAATGCGAGTAAGCATAAAGCTTAGTAAGTTTGCATGTAAATGAATAACATTCTTAATGAATTATCTTATTCTTTTCTTATCAAGATCATTTAAGCCTTTAACTCAATATGCTTAAGTCTTGAATTCTTACTTGTACCTTTTTAGCATGAACTTGTCTTACCTTTCCTTTGGTATACTCTTTGAATTTTCTGTTGAACCACTTGGAATACTAAGGATACACGGGTACCTTTCTTTTTGAAGCTTACCATTGCCATGTCTTGACATGGTCTTACCTGATATCCTTGCCTTATGAACTCGCCAATGCCATGCCTTGGCATGGTCTTACATGGGATCTTTGCCTTATAGAAACTTATCAATGCCATGTCTTGACATGGTCTTACATGATTTCCTTAAACCCTAATGTCATGACATCTGTATCCTACACATTCCTAAGGTTCAACCGGACTTTCTGAGATTGCTTCTCTGTAAATATGTAAATGCTGGAATTTAACAATATTAAATGTGAAATAATAGAATATTGCATTTATTTACTGCAAACTTACCTCAGAACAAAATACGATCAACTATATTGATTTAGTCCACTATCTTTTTCTTTCCCTGGTCTAACTCCAGATTTTGTTCCTCTTAATCTATAATACCAAATTTAGCTTATTTAATACTCACATTTATTAAAACAGTCCTTGACTCTAACTTTGGCAAAATTATAATTTTTTCCCCTAAACTTTTACATATTTACACATTTTCCCCAAAGCTCGGAAATTAAACTTTATCCCTTATTTTTATGTTTTATGACATGCTGATATTTTTCCCTTCTATGACAACAGCAAATTGTCACTCTAATATGTACTTATGAACATTAGGTATTTTTACCGATTAAGTTGTTTTACTCGTTTTCACTTAAAATCGCTTAGCAAAAGTTGTTTAACATAATTTTAGACTTTATATTCTATCATAAAACATCAAAATAAACACATTTCACCTATGGGTATTTTTCCAAATATAAAGCCTAGGTTAAATTATTGCTAGAATAAGCTAAATTAAGTTACCGGGACTCCAAAAACATAAAGAACATTAAAACCGGGGCTTGGATGCATTTACTATGAGCTTGAGAAGTTGAAGAAACCCTAGCTATGGTGTCCTCTTTGAAATTTCGGCCTAATGAAGAAGATGGACAACATTTTGCCATTTTTTCCCTTTTAATTCCTTTTTAATTCCAAATGACTAAAATGCCCTTCATTAAAACTTTAGTTATTTTTTATTTATGTATGTCCATTTTTGTCCATGGAAAATATTATGGCCTAAGTACTATTTAAGGACTCCTACTTCAAACCCCCATTTCAATCAAGTACTTTATGAATTAGAACCCCTATTTAGCAACTTTTGCTAACAAGTCCTAATAGGCAATTTAAGCATGCAATCAATAAAATTTCTTATCGATACTCTAACAGATGTATTTAATCACTCGGTAAATCATAATAATTAATCGTAATAGACTTTTCTATCTCAGATTCATGGTTTCGCTACCATGTTCCGTTTAGGCCCTATTTCGGGATGTTACAACTATGGAACACCCAGTACGAGAGGCAGCCTGAGATGCACTCTTGTATGTTTGAGTTCAGTCCCTCGATTGAATATATGCTGTGGTATATGACCCAATGGCGCATTTATTTATAAGGTGGGAAACTTATGATAGTACTGGATCACGGCGAGAAACGTGAAAGTCAATTTATAATGGAGCTCGGCCTATAGGATGAACATATGGCAAAGCCCAACCCGAACACATGGGTTGATGCTTTTTGTGAGAGGTCCCAGAGTAGTTAATATCACCCGGAGATGGGCGGTTCTAGTTTAATTTATATGCAACCGCAATCACTGATAACATTTGATATGTTTGGTAATACCACGTACCCCATGCCGTTTTAGGCCACGTTCGATCTGGCAGCCAATCCTCCTGATGTGAACAGTACACCCTAACATACACCCCATCAACGGAAGTCCACAAACCAATGTACCCCAAACGACTATACCACTCCCAGTTCATTTCAATTTTGATACATGAGTGTTATGTCATATTTGTTGTATAGGTTTTTAATTCCACAACTTATGTATTAGTCTTTTTTGTATAACTTATAATTTCTTTTAAAGTATTAAAAGTTGTATAAGTTAATTTTAAATAAAATCTTAACATTAAATAATACAAACTTCATTTCCATAAGACCATAAAATGCAAAAATCGGGTACAACATTTAATTTCCTCCAGACCATGAAGATTGGCCAATATAGACTTTTCCATGGAGACACTTGCTCCGATTGTGGCCAGCTGTTCTACATATGGTGTAACGCTTTTGATCGATCTCTTCTCTAATATCCATGTCATTTTGAATCCTCGTTGTTCCTGGTCAACCTTTGACTTTCCTTTATAGTGACCTATCAGGCAACATCTCAAACGTAGGCGGTTGCACTTCCCATGTCGATACATCCCTCAATAAGGGGTACTCGTTACCCCAAATACGTAACATACATTCAAGCATGTACACATCGTTGATATATTTTTCGACATTCAAATCGAAGGTAGCTCAAGCTGCAACCATATGTGCACACAGGTATCATAGTGTTTGGAACCTCTTACACTCACATCGCCTGTTTCGAAGAACAACTCTGTAGGACCGTGGCGGGATCCCCGACTGATGATCGATGTACTCTGTCACTCAAAAATTTTTCAAGTTTTGGGAATATAGTTTTGCATTTATTGACCTAGCCCTTTAAGCGTTCTCTTTCATGGCATTCCTGACATTTTCGTCGTGCACGTGTTCTGCCTCCAACTGTTTTGCTTGTTTCAACCCCATTTTTGGGTATTAAGGTTACCAGCCTGTAAAACGTGGCTAAAAAACCACTGAAATTGGCAAGTGACGCATACACCTCAAGACAAAATTAACGGCTTCAACAAGGTTGGTCGTCATATGACCATATTGGTACCCCTTGTTAAAATATTGAGCCCATTGCCACAGCTCCATGCTACCCAACCACTGTCTAAGAGAAGTTCGAACCCCGCCATCTCAGTCTCTAACCTCGCCAACTTATGTCTAAATCAGTGTGCTTCTAGCTTGTATCTACGTATGTATTTCAATAAAACACGTTCCATTTTATTTAGTAAATGGACTCGAAATATTTAGAAAAATGAATTTAACTACAATATTTTTACCCATGTCATGATCGTTTGCGCTAGTCTTTGTTTTTTATACTCCTTACGGAAGTTGATAGTGATATGGCAAATACAATAGACAGACCTCTACGGAATCTTGGATTGCCGAATTACAGCAACAAGGCCCTTCGATCTATCAGAGACAATGCAAATGTTGTCTTGCCTAACAACATGCCTCCACAAGTTCTAAATGAAAAATGCCTGTGATTCGAAGTTCTCTGACTCCACGATGGTGAAAGTGATCAGTAGTACATTTCAGTTACCATCTTATGCAACAGCAATCAGAAGTATCTGCATGTATTTTTCATAAAGCCATGTTTCATCAACCTGCACTAGCGATTTGTAGTGGAAGAAGGCCCTAACACATGGATCGAAAATCTAAAACAATCAATAGAAAACTCTTCTCCCTAGTTTCAATTGTTCATTCGGGCCTCTATAAGGAAACGTTTGCAAGTCCACGACAGTTCCTGGGACATACTCCACCATCGCTGAAATCCAACCCTGTAGCTTATTGTATGACTCACCCAGTTGCTGTACAATTGTTGCATGGCCGCTTGTTTCGCCCACCATGCTTTCCTGTACAACACTTTGTACTGGACCTAGGCTTGCATGTCTGCAATCAATGTCTAGACAAGAGTGGTTAGACTATCTTTCACTAGTGGCATGATGCAGTTGTAGATACTTTTGGCGACTAATTTACAATGGTCATGAGACTACGTGCAACAATGCATGTATGGCACCCTTTTAATTTTTGTATTTTCCACTATTGAGTCTTCCATATAAATACAGTCCGAACCCGCTACCCACACCCATCCGCGGCTCTCCAACGTTCCCCAACATATAATGTTGGAGTAGACTTGGAAACCTTGTAATGAATCGACACCTTCATGCTATACTGTTTGATGGCAAACACACAGTCCGCCTTGTTCTTGAATTGTTGCCCAACGAACAACTCTTCCAATTCCGAATTTGACGCCAATCTGTGAGCAAGTACTATATCAGTGTACTCAAGGAAGTCAGATGCATGTGCTGCATCTGGATCTAAGCTCCACATGTCGCCCCTTAGGTTCATTTTGTAAAACAATGCCACAATTCGGGTTACTGAATGAAGGGTCGTGAGCATCCTCAACTTCCTTTGGGCCTTCATCGTCAATATCGTCTAGAACCTCATCAATATCGAGGTCATTAAAATCTTCAATGTCCTGATCAGAATCTTCACCATTATTGGTCCCTTCTCCGATGTCTACCTCAGTGCTTATTATTACCTCTAGATGTATTTGTAGACGGGGACCCAAGTAGGGTTGTTATACGAACTCCCACCATAATTTGGATTTTTGGGCAACTGCGATATCCCACCGCATTCTAATTGATTTGTCCATCCGACATTAAGATCAAAGTCAAATTCGCAATGTTGACTTATTGGACAAACATTCTCAGTGGGCTCTAAGTCCACTAACTCAGCAAATAACTCAATTGGTTGGGGGTTCTCACTCTGAGTCGACCACCATATTTCCATTATAGTGCCCAAGTCATCATCATCTAACAGATGCATCTCACGAAATGTCAACAGATCTGTAGAGATTGAAAACTTGTAGAATAATCTGAACATTGCCCTTCCACAATAGATAGCTAATTTCACACTGATCTTCCTTTTCATTTCTTCTAGCTTTACATTTTTATTCAATCTCAACCCTACTGTAACACCACTAACCCGTATCATCGCCAGAATAGGGTTACGGAGCCTTACAGAAAAACTATAACATAAAAACGTTCATTTCCAATCATTTCATACATCATAACATAATCCATTCAAACACATGCATATCATCCCTTATTCGAGCCCTCGAGGCCTTAGAAACACTTTAGAAACGATTCGAGACTAAATCAAAAACATTTAGAACTTCATGGCAAAAGATAGAAAAATTCATACTATAGGGGTCACACGGCCGTGTGACTCACAGAGCTAAGACACACGCCTGTGTCTCAGGCTGTGTGGGTATTTGAAGTAGGGACACATAGCCGTGTCCGTGTCTGTGCCCGTGTAACTCTCTGACTTGGGTTATGCCAAGTCACATGCTCGTGTGCCAATTCGCGTAGCTCTCGAAATGAAACCTTTAAAAACCTATAGGGGATACACGACCATGTCGCATGGCCATGTGTCACACACGGCTATGTAGACAAGAAAATGGCCAAAATCAAGCCATTTATTTACCCTTTCATCGTTGAACTTACAAGTTATTTGCACACATGAACAAAGCATCATAACCTACCAAAACATGCATAAAAATGATCAAATCATTACACCATTTATCCATACAACCAATATGCCAATAAGGCACCTCAATCACAATAATCAAACATGATTATACAATTGTTAAGTTTAACCACAAATCAACTAAACTTTATAACAAATTTTATGCCAGCATTTACCATAATGTTCACATACCAATATCATACTTAGAAACACCAATTTGACTCTTCAGCACCTATCATCACTACCTTAGCAAACTTGACCATATGTCAACATATTCAAACACACCAAACTAGCCATTAGTTAACTCAATGTTCATTATCAATTTCCATACCTCAATTATCACATTCAAGTATATCAAAACAACATTTCATAGCATGCGTTTTATATACCATTCCAACTCCCAACCTTTAAGGACCAACATGCCAAAGTATCAACCTTTAAACATCAAAGTGCCAAAAGCACACCAACCATCAAGGCATCAAATATCATAAGTTTCACAAATTCAAAGCAACATTACATCTCGATATCATTAACTAAACATTAGACATAAGTCCACCTATACATACCTTGATAACCACGATCAAAGCATCAAAATCTACTGATAAAATCGATGGATAGTGTGATGGATCTCCAACTAGCTTCCAACCTAATCAAGCTTCCCATAATCTGTAAAGGAAAAATAACTACGTAAGCAATGAATGCTTAATAAGCTTGTATAAACTTTAAACATAACATTTCATTTTAATAAAGAATTTTATGGGGTAATTATAAATCTAAACCAATCTCACAAAGTTTATCAACTTTATAACCATTAACTAAAAAATGAGTAAATTCCTCAATATCACAAATGTTTTCCATTCCTAACATAATAAAATTTTATAATACTTTGAACCCTTCCATTTACTTACTTTAGCTTAAATAACAACATCAATTCACTAATTTGTATATTTGTTCATGAACTAGGTATATTCATCCATAACATACGTAAATTTCTCACATATATGTACATCATTCAACTCATCATCCTCTTTTTATCATATTACAATTCAACTATGACTTACATTTCATTACTTTTTCTCACCCATTTCATGTGCATAACATACAAAACATAAGCATAACATCAACCATTGCTACAAACTAGTGCATTTAAACATAGCTCCTTTGGAATCAACTACATGATAAACCTCACTTGAATGCATACCTTTCTTTCCCTTTTCATGCCCGTTGAACCAAATAGAACAACATTGGATAATTGAAACAATATTTACCGTACCAATTACCTATATAACACACCGAAATAAAGCTTGCTAAGTTTGAGGCCTGATACAATTACACCGACACAAAGCCTGCTAGGCACATAGCCCGAATATCTCCAGCACTCAGCATGTCAGGCACAGAGCTCAAATATCACTGGCACTCAGCCTGCTAAGCACAGAGCCTGAATATCACCGGCACAAAGCCTGCTAAGCACAGAGCCCGAATATCACGGGCACAAAGCTCGCTAGGCACATAGCCCGAATAACATTACAATTCTATTTCTTTAAACATAACTAAATGAAATTCATGATTTAACCAATAATGAAATAGTATGAAATATTCAATACAATTAATAATAACCACATAACGAACTTACATGGCTAAATTGCAGAAATGTCAAAGTATAGAGGCTATTTGGTAATTTTCCATTCTCCTCGATTTCCCACTCGATCTTTATCTAAATTAATAATTTCATTAAATTTATTAATTTAGATAGTAAAAAAATTTATTTTATGCAATTTAGTCATTTTTGACATTTTTACAAAATTACCCTAACATTTTACTTTTATTCAATTTAGTCCCTAAGCCTAAAACATGCAAATTAACCATTTTTATTGCAATTTACCACTATCCAAATATTCATAGCCTCCATTTCAGCACATTTTTGCAACAATTTCACATCAAGTCCTTGAACCATTACTATTTCAACAATTTAGTCCCTAATCGGCAAATTCATCAAAAATCACTTAACAAAATAATTTTAAATAACAACTAATATCTCAAATTCATCATTTAACATAAAAAAAACTAGATTCATCAATGGAAAAATTCAAAATTTTTAACAGTTTCAAAATCGAAGGTACGTGCTAGTTGGACCTAGTTGCAATGATTTCAAAAACATAAAAATTATAAGAAATAGATGAGAATTAAGCTCACATGCACAAAGATGAAAGAACCAAAGCTTGAAGCTCTCCCAAATGGTGAACTCGGCCAAGGTTAAAGAAAATGAATAGGAATTGAATTAGTTTTTCAATTTGTTTTACCTAATTTCAAACTATTTACAATTTTTCCATTAAATTACTTAATATTTTTATCTTTTTCTTTAATAATGCCATCCCACCACACAATTAAGGCCTAATTGTCACATAGGTCCTTTCTCAATTAATAATTAAGCCATTTGGTCACTAAATGCATTAATTAACAAATTTTGCACCTTTTACAATGAAGTCCTTTTTCTTTAATTAACTATCTAAACGTTAAAATTTCTTAACAAAACTTTAATACTACATTAATGACACTCTGTAAATATTTATAAAAATATTTATGATTTGGTTTATAGAAACGAGGTCCCGATACCTCATTTTCTAAAATCACTTGACCTTAGGGTCTTACCACTTGAACTTAATAAATCACTTAAATAACATAAATTATTAAATCAAAACCCTTTTTAAAACCATATTTGACTCGTAAATATTAAATAATAATATTTATAAACCTACTCATTAGATTTGTGGCCCCTAAACCACTGAAAAACAGGCTGTTACGCCTACTCTCTGCCGACCTTGAAATACACAACCAACATCACCTTTTACAATTTCACCATAAAAAAGAACGTACACTAAAAACATCGCGTTATTCATCTTCAACAAAATTTTTTAACTCTTCTACTAAACACAACAATTTCTCTCTTTTCTTCTCTTCTAGTTCAACTCTTACGAAAATGCCTCAATATATCTATATATGTTGAAAAACCAAGTGGTAGAGCCATAAAAAATGACTCCACCAAAATAAAATATCAATTTTTAAATTTTTAGATTAAAAAACACATTTAAAAAATAAATTACACTAGTAATAAAGTGGTGGCACCAGTTAGAATAGCCCCACCAAATAAAATATTATTTTTAAAAAAATTAAATATAAAAAAATAGATTAAAAAAAGTCTTGAAATGAACTGGTGGCGCTATTTAGAATGGCTCCACCAAAAAGAATATACATGTAAATTTTAAAAAAATAATAATAAACAAAAAGAAAAAAAACGACACAAATCAAATTAAAAGAAATGACCGTGGTAGACATTGGAAACTGGTGGAGCCAAATGTAATGGCCCGATTTTGGGGCTAGTCGGAATAGTGGTTTCAGAACCACTAATCCGTGGCCGGAGAATTTTTTTTAATATTAGTTTATGTGTTATAGCATGATTATATGAGTTCATGAAAATTTTGGTGAATTAATTTTAGTGATTACTTGCTTAATTTCGAAAAAGGACTAAACCGCATAAATTGCGAAAGTTTGTTTTACAAGATTAATGTGTTAAATAGCTAGAGAACCTTAAATCAGAGGTCCTTAATGTGAAAATAGGCCCTTATGATAAGGATGGCCGGCCATAGGGGACAAAAAATGAAAATTGGTCAAAGTTGGTGGTATTAGGTGACTTAATTGATGAGATAAAACAAAATAAAGAGAAGAAAAGATATCATCTTTCATCTTTCTTCTCTCCACCGATTTTTCCCTAAGAAAACAGCCATGGAAGCTTGAAAATTTCCAGCAACTTATAACCTTTGCAAGTAAGTGATTTTGGTGGTGGTTTTTGATAATTTTTGTACTTTTGGAACCACAATAGCTTAATCTAGCTAATGAGGGGACTATTTTGAAAAATGGTTGAGAGTCTAGAGTTTTACCATGTGAGTATTCATGTTGTTTGCTGAAATTTTATGGATGCAAATCATTCTTGGTTGTTAAATAAACAACTTTTGTGAAAGGGGTTTCTATGAAAACACCTAAAATGGACCTTTTTGTAAAGGTTGTAAAATAGGTAGTAAATGTGTGAAATAATTAGATTTGTGAGTTGCTGTAAGCTTAAAATATATTTGGCTAGGCTTGGTTAATGAGGAAATTTGATGAAAATCGTTTACAAGCCTAGGGGCAAAATCATAATTTTGTGAAAGTTTAAAGGCAAAATGGTAATTTTTCCAAAGTAGGAATTTTGGAATGTCTTGATTAATGTGGTGATTAAATGTGTGAATTTTATCATTATAGATCAAGAAAAATGGAGTTCGGACTTAGGCTGGGGGAAAACCAAACTAGTAGATTAACTCAATCTAGTCGCCCACTTTTTGTATACCGAGGTAAGTTGTACGTAAATAATACAACTCTATTGTTATTATGCATTAAACAATTGATATTACATAAAATGGTTGATTATTGTTATGAATACACATGATGAAATTTGATGTGGTATACTTCCAGTTGAACCTTAGGAATAGATTGGATAACCAAGCCATGACATTTGGGTGATACGTGTGCTAGTGTAAGACCATGTCTAGGACATGGCATCGGCCACATTATGAGAGCCAGTGTAAGACCATGTCTGGGACATGGTATCGGCGTTGATATGTGTTCTAGTGTAAGACCATGTCTGGGACATGGCATCGACATTGAGATGAGAGCTAGTGTAAGACCATGTCTGGGACATGACATCAGTCTCGATATGTGAGCTAATGTAAGACCATGTCGAGGACATGGCATCAGCATCGTACCCTCTCGTGTGAGGCTTGTCGGATATCCTTTGGTATTCCAACCGGTTCAATGGGTAATATAGAGCTTGTGTCAAAAGTGAGAAAAATTACGACTATATTGTAAGTGATACAGGTACCTACATGAAATTCATAAGAAATGAGCTCAAATTATGTTGTATGACTAGTAAGGGTGAAAATGAGTAAGTTATGCTTTTAACCATTTGAGAATTATGTGCAAGTTTATAATATGTTATGAGAATGATAATCCATGGTAATTTTTTGTTAATTATTTACATGCGACTTACTAAGCTTTATGCTTACTCCCTTTCTTTCCCTTTTTCTTATAGTATTGCCAAGCTAGCTCGGGGATCAAAGGACATCAGAGGCTCGATCACACTACCAATCTGAACATTTGGTATAATTAGATTTATCATTTCGAGTATGGCATGTATAGGTACTTGGTCTTTTTCATGTGTCATATTGTTTTGGCCAAAGGTGTTGGCTTGTCTTAAAGATTGATTCATTTTGTATAAGGCCATGGATGATGGCTATTACTTATTATTGATATATGAAAATGATGATGTTTTCCATGAATGCGCAAATTGCATGGTTGAGTATTTGGTATATTAATGCATGAATGAGTAGGTTACTTGATATGGTTTATGTTAGTGCAAGTAAGGGTGGCAAAAAGGGGCTTGGTAAATAGCCTTGTTTTGTCCACACGGATAGACACACGAGTGTGTGTCTAGGCCATGTGTGACACACGGTCTGCCTCATGGGCATGTAGTCAGGGCTTGTGTCCCCTGCACCTTAATTTGGTAAAACAGAATGCTAGTAGCAACTACACGGGCCGAGGCACGGCCGTGTGTCTCAACCGTGTGGATGACACGGCCATAACACATGGGTATGTGCCTAGGCCGTATGAAGTCTGCACTTGATTTTAGGAATTTAATTCACCACACGGTCTAAGGACACGAGCATGTGCCTTGGCTGTGTGTCCTTATTGGATTGATGATGTCAGAAATAGAATATCAAGGTTTTTACACGCAGGCCGAGACACAGGTGTGTCATGGCCGTGTGAGGGACACAGGCCATGGACATGGGCATGTGCCAGGCCGTGTGAAAACCCTTGTAGTTTTGAATTGAAAAATAAACCCACACGGCTAGGGACATGGGCGTTGGTGACCACATGGTCTGCCCACACGGGCGTGTCCCTTGCCACACGGACGTGTGCCCCTGTTTTTAGTGAAATTTTCCAAAGTTTTCTAAAGTGTCTGGTTTAGTATCGATCCACTTCTAAGGTATATTTTGGGCCTTATAGGCATGTGCCCAGGCCGTGTGAAGTCTACACTTGATTTTAGGAATTTAATTCGCCATACGGCCTAAGGACACGGGCGTGTGCCTTGGCTGTGTGACCTTATTGGATTGATGAGTCAGAAACAGAATGTCAAGCTTTGTACACACGGGCTGAGACACGGGTGTGTCATGGCCATGTGAGGGACACGGGCCATGGACACGGGCATGTGCCAGGCGTGTGAAAACCCTTGTAGTTTTGAATTGAAAAATAAACCCACACAGCTAGGGACATGGGCGTGTGTGACCACATGGTCTGCCCACATGGGCGTGTCCCTTGCCACACGGGCGTGTGCCCCTGTTTTTAGTGAAATTTTCCAAAGTTTTCTAAAGTGTCTGGTTTAGTATCGATCCACTTCTAAGGTATATTTTGGGCCTTATAGGCCCATATTAAGGGCGTTAAGAGGAAGTTTGAAAAGTTTTAAATTTGAACAAACTTTTATGACCCGAAAATACATGTTAGTATGTGTTTGAGCTAGGTAACGCCTTGTACCCTGTTTCGACGTTAAACATGGGTAAGGGGTGTTACACCAAATCATTTGGCTCTACCAGAAAAAGGAATATTTTTAAAAGCCCTTCATTTTTCAGAAATTATAGTATTTCCCTAGTATTTATACATGTGGTGCCATTTTACATGACTCCACCAAAAAATTGATTGTTTTATCTGGTTGCTGATGTGGCATGTTGGTGGCGCCAAACTCTTTGACTCTACCAACTTTCACTCTAGATTTTAGGTCTTTTACGTGTTTAATAAAAAAAGTGGGTCATTTACGTAATTAATCAATTTTTTAAGGTTATTTTTATAATAAAAAAGCCGTAGAAAAGTATGATGCTAAGAAATTATTTTAAGTGATAGAATTATTAACACATAAGAATAGTAAAGTGTATTGTTAAGACATTAAGTGAATAATTGTAATATGATAGACTTAATGGAATTATTTTTATAACTTTGATAGTTATTTCAATCTTATAAATTTGATTGAGAATCAAATAGTGTTGAAATGGGAAATAGAAGCATAGGAATAATAGTGAATTTCATGATATAGTAATTAAATTGCATAAAGTGTAAATATAGCATTTTATTGTGAATATATGATGCTAAGATTTGAGAATAAGTTATATGAATGAATGATTGAGGAATGAGGTAAAAATTAGAATAGGAGGTAGTTAATAGACTATAACGAAAATTGAAAACTTGGAGAAATTGAGAAAAATAGGGTGCATGTCACGACGTGGCCATCTAACGTCGCGACAATGCCTTTGATGTCAAAAAAAAAAAAAGAGTTTGTAAACAAAACCTAAGTGGTCGATAAAACTTAAATAAAGCTAACAAAAGCTCGGTTAAAACTTGAAATGTAATTTATAAATTTAATAGTAACTACAAATTGTTCTGTTAACTTGATTAGGAAGAGTATTTGAATTGAATTTATCTGAAGTTGCTGCAGTAATGAATGTAACATTCCGATGCTCGGTCTCGGGGAGCGGGTCGAGTATGAAGGTGTTGCAATAAGGGTTTGTAATTGTGGGGTGAGAATATGTAAAGCAAGTTTTATTTTGGTTTCAGCTTTCGTCTTTTCTTTTTTTTTTCATAAACATAAAAAAGTTTTAACAAATAGAAAACATAGAAAAATTACGTTAAAAGATATGGAGAAGGGAGAAACACAGAGCGAGAAGTAGAAGAGAATAGAAAATAAAAGATAGAGGTGTTCAAACGGTTAACCGATCAGTTAACCAAACCGAACTAGTGTTAACAAAATTAATCGAACTTTTTAATCCTTTAACCATTAACCGAACTGAAATTTTTTCAAAAAAATTTAATAGAACCAAAATTTTTCAGTTAATTCGGTCAGTTAACCGAATTAACCGAAATTTATATGTTTTTTTTTGTTAGAACAAGTATAAAATATATCAAAAAAATAAATTGATAATATTTATTTGATCGAATTAATCGAATTAGTAATAGCCTAATACATATAATATATAATATTATTTATTAAGTTCGGTTAATTACTCAATTTTGAATCAAATTAACCGTTAACCGAAATTCTAAAAAACTTTTAACCGACCTCCGATCAAATTAGACTGATTTATTCGGTTAATTCGATTTTAATCGAAGTTTGAATACTCATACTTACCTTTATACCGTTAACGACAATTAACAGTTTAGTAACTAAAATGTTATAGCACATTAACATAAATGATTAAAACATAACATTTCAAATATAAATAACTAAATATAACATACTATAAATAAAATTAATTATTTTAATAGTTTAGCTATTACCGCGTCTCGTCCAAGTATACAACCGGAAGTTTCGAACATAGAACTTTCTGCTTTTGCCTTTAGGAAAGGAGAAGAAGCCACAAATGACGTGGAGCCTTACTAGTCGTTGATTTTAAAAAATATTTATTGCATCATAATATCAAATTTTCACTTCTCCTTTAATGCACTTTCAAATATTTAAACTCTAAAACTTCAGTGATAATATTGTAAAATAAAATAAAATAAATAAATATAAATTCAAAAACTAAAAATAAGTAATTGAAAAAGAGAACCACAAATTGTAAGTAGAACATGAAAACTAGTTTCACCATAAAAATTATAGATAATATTTCCGTCAAATAAAAGTTATAATGTATTACCTAAATAAAGAAAATCCAAGGAACCAAGATGCAGGGCGGTCATAGTTCCCAAGAGAACACATAATTACCAAACTACCCTTTATTGCCATTGCCTTTATCGGTGCGATGCGCCAAGCTTTTAAAATTAAAACCAAAGCTGCAAATTCGTCCGGTCGGAGACGCCGCGTTTGGAGAGAGAGAGAGAGAGAGAGAGAGAGGGGAAAGGAAATGGAAAACGTGATTCCTCAGCAATGGGCTTCTCCTTGTGGAAATCAATGCACTCACAAATACGCTGCTCTCATGCAAATTCCTTGTATTACTTCCTTTTCTTTTTTCCTCTTTTAAACAATACCATTCTTTTTATTATTTTCTAATAATTCGGGATGGAATTGGATAAGCTTGCCGATCCTTTCAATTTGGATTTCATAGATCTTGGTTTTTTTGTGTATTTTTTTTTTAAATTGTTTACATTTGAAGTTTCTTCATTCAAGGTTCCGTTTAATTCGTTAGTGTCTAAGCGTTTTGATGCTTTATTTGTTGTGATTGAGAGGATTTCTTTTACTATTTTTGAATGGATACTCTATCTCTGTTGCAAGTTTTGGGTGTAAATAGGCTATTATTGTGTATTTGTTTGTCAGATGTCCAAATTACTTTGTTTACTCAATCAGTTGCTTATAATATTAATTTGGGATTCTCTTCATTTTAATCTCCACTTTTTTTTTTTTTTTTTTTTTTTTTTTTTTTTTTTTTCAATTGTGAGCAATGGTTGATTTATCTGAGAAATCTTTTTGTATGTCATCGATTTATTAACGTTGCTAACTATCACGAATTCTTGTAGGGAGAGTGTTCTGCAAAAAAGGGTGTAATGCGGATGGAGACACTTGGGAAGAGTGTAAGCAGTTTTGTTTGAGCTGTTTCTTATGATTTAAGAACCATTTCCGAGGATAGAGTTGTATGTTTCATGGAATCTGGTTTAGTCAGTGTTTTGATGTTCCTTGTTCGGCTTTCTGGTGCTTATTTCATATTTGCAATGAATTAGTCTCGTCAAAGATCTGACTGAAACATGAGTTCCAGTTATGATTTGACCTTCATTCCTTTTGATAGGAAAAATGTGCCGACTTTTAATGAAGAATGGAGAACATTCTTATCACATGTTCTTGAAAATGATGTCTTGTTATTGATTAAAGTATCAAGCATTCAATTCTCTCTCGATTATTCACTTTAGAAGGATTTCATCAAGTGGAAGAGTTCTTTAACCAACCTTAACAAAAAAGTTGTTTTCTTACACTGGCAAAACAACATATCATTTACAGCTGATTATATCTTAATTTTTATGATAATGTACTTTTCAGGTTTAGCAGAGTGCGACGAGATATGCTATAAGGATCCTGTATTAAAGGATCAGCAATGGAGTGCTTACATCGATCGCTCCCCTGGAGCTGTCAATTACTCTCAGGTATTGAATCTTGTGGCAATTCTGTGTGTCCCCTTTTCTCACTTTTAGTGACCCTAGATTTTTTCATTTAATTCATACATTTTCAGGTCTACTGTGGTTGAACTGCTGTTTCTTTGGTCATTTGGTTGTTAGTGCTGGTTTTTGTGTTTCCTCTTGTTTTTTTACACTAGTTTGCAATTGCTTTTTAGTGTTAGACAGGTTGAGCCACAACAAATTTAGTCTTTATGTGTATCGAGGGTGATATACTCCCGTAGATGCCTTTTAAGGCATTCTGGAGTTGATAACCAGTGATGCTGCTTGATTAAATTTGGAATGATCTTGGAATTGCAATGAATCAAACAAAACGTGGTATATATACTTGAAATTATTGTGCAAAAAAAGGAAAATCTGTTACAATGACAACTTTTCCCAATAGCACCACAGGTACTGCCTCTGTGCTAGTAAAGCCAACTCTACTTGTCTTGCTTCTAGACTTCATAAAACAGGATATGCTTTTGCTTTTTGTAAGCTTCTTGTCAGAAATGATGAGGATCATAGTCACATGGAAGCTTCTCGAGAGGTGGCTTATTCCATCATCGTGATTATGCTTTGCTTAATACAGTACTTCCAAAAAGATATTTATAACGGTTTGCACAACAGTGAGACACCAAATTAAAGGTGGAAAGTGCTATAGTTTAAAGAATGTAATAGTGGTAGTGAGTTCTTCAAACATATTGTAATTCAAGGCATAAGGATGTATCATTGGATAAATTATAGGAATTCGTAATATGGATTAGTGGAGGAAAGCAATATTTTTGGTCAAACAATATACTATTAAATTCATTGTTCTTTTTTCTTCATACAGGACTGCTTCAATGCTTGTGTAACTGGCTGTGGTTATAAGGTTGGTTCGACACCGTGAATTTGAAGGACTTATCATTTGCTTTCTTCACCTATGTTTTATCCGCAATTTGATGCTTCTTTATATATTACAGTTTGAAATTTGTAAAGAGAAAGTTGATCAAGTCAGACCAAGACCATTACCATCCGAGCCTCTTCCAGAGGTGAAACCACCAACCTCGCCAGCAGCCACTAAACCTGATGAGCCTGCTGAAGATGTACCAAGTACTTCAGCGTAGCAAGAGGTGAAACATAAAAGTTCTTATTTGATGAATAGTCTGCTAGGAGAGATTCATAACGTTGCTGACATTCTACTATTGATCGATAAAATCTTGTCCAGGGCCGTTTGTGAAGAAACATATATATTTTTCTTCTGTTGTTTGCCCCTTGTCAGTTGCCACCTTATATAACCCTTCAACATCTCTGCAAATTGATATGGGAAGGCGATATAGGCATCCAATTTTGTTAATCATGGCATAATGGAAAAGCTTTTTTGATATTTTGATGATTTTGTAATTTTGATATTCTGAATGAAACATTGGAATCTTTGGTCTGCTCCTTTACGAGCCAAGATTGAAGCTCGGAATGCAAGAATTCTTTTAAACTTGCCTTTTGCTTTCTATGCGCTTTCGATGGATCATTAATAGATGGTTGGTAGGGATAGCAATGACACCTGACTTGCGTTTTGCGGATTTGGATAAGATTTCTATTCCGATTATTCTAATTATCATTTGGGGTGAATGTGGTGTTAAATTTCATATATCCATTATTCAAATCTACTTAGCGGATGTTCAAATTGCTTTATTTTTAAAAAAATTTATTTAAAAAAGGCTTATTAGTGAAAAAATAAAAAAATCAATGAACTCTTTTAACAAAATTTGAGCTTTTAATGGATGAAAAATTAAACAATCAAGTACCTTCATTAATATTGATAAGGTTTTACTTAAGCTTCGTAGATGTTGATAAACTAATCGGTTGGTGACACGTGATAGTCATGTGTATATCATGTTAATGTGGCATTTTGTCATGTAAATAAATATTAAAAAAATCATAAAAACAATTATTTTAAAAAATTACATCTAGAATGAACTTTAACAAAATAAAACTTTTTTAAAAAATAAAAATCATAAAAAATAATTATTTAAAAAAATCACATCTAGAATGAACTTGAACAAAATAAAATGGAAAACTTATTAAAATTAAAATTAATATAAAAAATAATTATAATAAGTTGTAAAAACTTATTAAAATTGATAAAAATTATTAAAAGCAACGATAGGAATGAACTTGGACAAGCGATTGCTCAAATGCATTTGAAACCAAGCAAATGGTTGTTCTAAGTTGGTTTCAAGCATGGTTCTTTATATTTTTTCTAAATATTTTTTCATTTTTAAAAATAAATTTAATAATTTTAAAATAATTTTGTGCCAAAAAATAATTTATAAATAAATTTTTCTATAATTTTTAACAATTATTTAAAATAGCACATCTAGGATGATCCTGAATAACCATTTGTCCCGGTTCATCGTAGATGTATTTTTTAAATAATTATTTAAAAAAATTATTTTTTTAAGATTTTCTATTTTTAAAAAGGATTTGCTGACATGATAAAATGTGCACATGACTGCTATATGTTGTCGTCCAATTGGTCTGTCAACCACGCCAACAAAACTTAATGGTCAAACTTGGTAAACACTAACAGAAAGGTTTGATTGATTAATTTTTTATCCTTTAAGGGTTCAATTGAATGCTAAATTTTGTTGAGGGCTTAATTTATTTTTTGATTTTTCACTGAGAGCGCTTTTTTTTTTTTTTAATAATAAGCCTTTAAAGGATACTTTTATGTTTACTAAATCTAGATACTTTGTAAATTTGGATATTGGGCTTAATTAATTGGGATTTGGATAATAGAAATACTTGAATTATTTGTGGATAATAAATGGACTTCAATTTTAAAGAAAATTTTCATATTTGAAATTGGATTTTATTGAAATTGAAAGGTTAAAATATATTGTTAGTCTTTATACTTTGACAAAATTTGAGATTTAGTCCATATACATAAAAATTTAGAAATTAAGTCCTTTAATTGTTTTGATTTTTTTTTTTTTTGTAAGGAATGAACTGTTTTGATTTAAAAATATCAGTTAATTTATTAAAATCATAAGTATTTTTTTTTTCAAAATTTGTCAATTGGGCATGGTAATTATGTAACACCTCTTACCTGAAATGAATCGATATGTCCCAAGCAAGAGATGTTACATTTGGACACTAAAGCTAACTTTTAACACCTCTTACTTGACCCGATCTCCAGATTCGAATAACGAAATGTCACATTCTTTGCAAAAGTAACCCACATCAAATAAATTCTGTAACACCCTAAACCCGGCCTAGACATTCAAACCAAGTCCAGAGAGTTACATCAACGATAGTAAAAATACCACATTTATAACGCAGTCAAAATGAACCATTCATCATATAGAATCCATCACAGCACATAACTAAGTATATAATCTTCCCAAATACCATAACATCATAAAATATCGAAATTTCTAGTATTAATACATAGAAGAAAGAAAAAATCTTGACCAAGCTCCCGTGGCGCCGACCCATTCATGTAACACCCTGAATTTGGGCCTAGTAGGATTGGGCCCATTAGGCCTTGGGCGAGGGAGCGTTTAAAATTTTTGAGAATAAGAGAATGGCACTAATGCGTGTTAGATCTATTAAGTGAGTGATTTTGGAAGGTTAGGGGTTTCTATGAAGTCCCGGGATCAAACTTGGGCTTTAGAAAAATTTTGGTTTTAGGTGAATAAAACCCTAGGAGTTAGTAGGTAGGCTTTAAGAATAAAATGTGGAGAAAAATGACACAAAAGGAGTTGTGGTTTAGTGGTAAATGGTGCCACATGGGGGACAAGGGAATGATGCCACAAGGAAGCAAGGGGTTCAAGGTTCAAGTCTTGGTGCTTGCATTTTGATTTTTTTTTAAATGGACTTTAGACTTTGACCATAGACTTATATTTAGTTGCGCATGTTTTAAGACGATAAGGAGCTAGTTGGTAAAGCGGCTAGCGGCGTGGATTATGCTACAGGGGAGCCTGGGTTCGAATCTCATGACAAGCAAGGGAGTATTTATTTTGCGGATTGGATGACCAGAGTTGTGTTGGATTTAAACTCTACTGAAGGAGGGATCCCACATTGGAAAGCTAGCAAGAGGGAAGGTAAGAAGTTGGCTATAAATGGAGCTGTCTATGAGGAGAGGAAGCATACCTCGGTGGGCGTTTGGGCATAGGAGCATTCGGGGCGCGGATTAGCTTCAGACTCTTATTAGGTGTGTATTTCGCCTTACTCTAGCTGTAGAGCGACAAATGCCAAAAAGCCGGTCACACGGCGATGGTAGCCACACAAGCGTGCGAGAGCATGTGTGGGAGCTTCGACGCGATAGTCGAGGCCACCATGAGTATTCTTGTGGGTTGATGCTGTTTGGGCCACGATGGGCCCAATGGGCCCATGGGCCCATATGAATAAGATGTATGATTGGGTAGTAGATGTTGGATTAGACTATGTGAATCTCATATCTGTGGTTAGATTTGGGCTAAATTGGCCACACGAGCATGTGGGCTTATTTGGGTCGATAACGAGCCTTAGGCCCATTCCCATCGTTATCTCTGTTTAGAATATCCTTGGTTTACAAAATTACTGAAATACCTTTGGTTTATGAAATTACCGAAATACCCCTAGTTTGCGAAATTACCGAAATACCCCTGGTTTGCAAAATTATGGAAATACCCCTGGTTTGTGAAATTACCGAAATACCCCTGATTTATAAAATTACCGAAATACCCTCGATTTACAAAATTACCAAAATACCCTTGATTTGCAAAATTATCGAAATATCCTCAGATTACAAAATTACTGAAATACCCTTTATTTGTAAAATTATCGAAATACCCCCAGATTGCAAATTATCGAAATACCCTTAGTGCGTAATTACTATTTTACCCCTAAACGACAAATGATCGTTGTACCCTCGTGGTAGTACTAGTGTGGAATGTGTTAATTGTGTGTTATGTTTTGTATAGGTGAAGGCGCTTGTGATTATTTAGTACTCTATGTAATCAGGTGTGTAATCTCACACCTTTATTTCATTTTGTTTGTGTTATACTATGTGTCGACTAAAGGTCGAAATACCCTTAACGGGAATGCAGTTGAGATACCCTAATGGGTAAGATTGGAGATATACCAGGTAAGTAAAATTTATGACTATACCATTTGGATAAATTAGTATGTTGTAAGTGTGTTCTGATTATCTGATGTACATTAATATATGTATGCATTCACCACATTATGATGATATAACATGATGCATGGGAAAGGGATATTGATTGATTGGGGAAGTGTATTTCGGTGGCTCTGCTACAAATTTTGGTGACTCTATCACGTATTTCGGTGGCTCTGCCACATATTTCGGTGACCCTATCACATTACTTCGGTGGCACTGCCACAATTTCGACGATGAGCAGCGTGACTGCTATCGAGGTGTGTAGCGGATGAGGGTTGATTGTAGAAATCCCCACTGGTGTATTTTGGCTGGAACGAGAGGTGTGTAGCGGATGGATTATTAGGTTGGGATGGGTTGCATTGCATGCTTTATCTGTTTTACCATGCTAAAAGGGCTCAGGCCCAGTTCGTTTCCATAAAGGCTTCGCCCAGTTTGATTTCGTAAGAGCTAAGGCCCAATTTGTATCTGAATGGGCTCAGGCCCAGTTAATGTCTGATTAGGGGATTACACACTGAGTTCTCGTAACTCACCCCCCTCTGCTTAATCTTGCAGGTGATCCCCAGCATTGAGGATTTGGAGCTGAGGTGGACTCAGTGGTGGCCATACATTGTTTCTTTAGTAAACTCCGTTTTACATTACTTTAAATTTATGTTAATTTGGGATTATGTTCTGGAATAAGGCCACTGGGATTTTATTTTGGTTTTTGTTTTAATGCGGCTAATATCTATTATGAAATGATCAATACGGGGTTTTACTAAAAACCTTAATAACTGTTTCCCAACATATTAATGAACGGTTCACAACCTATAGATAAATAAACTCAGGATTTTCTTAAAACTACAATAACTGTTTTAGAACGGCGTATTTCTGAAATCCACTGAATCTGGTTTTTGTTTTATAAAACAAGTTGCGGTGTTGGTAATTTTTATAACTTTTTGCAAGAAAACCTTAAAAACATCTAATTTTCAAAAGGGAAACAAAACTCAAAATTTTTAAACGATCGAACTCAAATTTTTTTAAAACGAAGGTGAAGTTTCTCTAAGAACCTTTCCATGTGACATACCAGATCCGGTCGTAATGTCTAGGCCGGGTTTGGGGTGTTACAATTCAAGTCTGAGAACCACCTAAAATCTAATCAATAACAGAGTGAGTTGCAAACTCAATGCGTAAAAGAAGTTGGTTTATTTAGAACACATTTATAAGATAGTTCCCGAATCCCAATATTCAGTTTAGTAACATAAGCAATATCAGTTCAGATTCAGGACAGATAAGTTGCATATATAGAAGCGATTTCAGTTTCATATACTGAACATGTCAAATTCAGATGCAGATATTCTTACCCTTATCCACTACACACCGTCTTTGGCCATCCTAACACACCATTAAGGGCGTTCAATGCCCAACCAACCCTACATATCATAGAGTGTTTGTCTGACACATTTACAGAGACGCAGCTTAGCTGCTAGATCGAAATGCAACAAAGCGCCAAATTCAGATTTATACGTATTGTGGCTTTGCCACTAATTCAGAGCAAATTACTTCCTTCTTCACAATATCCCAACCCATGCAAATGCAGAATACAAATATCCATAATATGTGTTCAGTCATTCTAAATTATTTCACAATTAGATAGTACAGTTCAATATCAGAAATAACTATCACAGTACACATACAATTATATTGTTCATATGTCAGTCACAGAATACCAGAGAGTCCTCTTACAATGAAATTCAGATCATTCATATATTGGGGAGGTCAGTATTAGTGTTGGGCAACACACGCTTATGTCCTTGCCCGTATAGTTCACACGGCCTGGACACATGCCCATGTCCTTACCCGTGTAACTCACACGGCTTAGGCACATGTCCATATCCTCTACCCGTGTGGTTCAAAAATGTAAACAGTGAGTTACACAGCCTGGACATACGCTTGTGTCCTTGCCTGTATGACCCACACGACCCGAGCACACGCCCATGTCCCTGGCCATGTGGCCTTAAGTCACAAATAAAGAGTTACACAGCCTAGATACACGCCCGGGTCTGTTGCCCATGTGAACCATACACTAACATGGCCACAAATGGCCTGGACATATGCTTGTGTGGCTCAAATTTGATTAACAGTGAGTTACACGGCCAAGCACACGGCCATGTGGCGCACACGGCCTGGGTACGCACCTATGTGCCTAGCCGTGTGGCGTCGACACTGTAACATTTTGGATTTTAGGGGTTCTACATCTAATGTATGTTATACGTGTAGGCTGTGCTTTGTACGTTATTTTGGTGTGTTTGGGGGCCCAGGGAAAGCTCGGGGTTAAGCCGAAGCCTTGGCCAGAATTTTCTTTTTGGGCACTTTTAGGGGAGAGCTGATTGGGGCAGGACTTAAGGGTTATTGCTTGTGTTTGTTGACACAAGAATTGAAGTGGTAAAGTGGCAAGGAGATGCCACTTAAAGTGTTGGTAGGTGACGCCACAGGGAAGCAGTGTGGGAGCAGGTTCGAGTCGCAGCAGTTACTTTTTGGGAATTCTTTTGGCGTCTGGAAGGGAGGAGGTGGAGTTCGGCTAGGACACTTTAAGAGGGAGTGTTGATTGGGTCAAACGATTCAAATGTGTGGCCAAGAGAAGAAGGGGGAGTTTGAATTATTCAAACTACTTTGAATGAGTGAACAAGAGTGAATTTAGGAGGAAAGTATGGGATTGAGGGTTGGTGAAGGTAGTGGCCGAATTTTGGATGCTTGAGGAAGGGGGGAAGAAATCGGTTTTGGCTTGTAGTGGGTGTGCTGAAAAATCAATTAGGGGTTTTAGGTTCCTTTAGAACAAATTCAGGTTTTAGGGGGATGTGATTGCCGTTTTTGGGCTAAAGCTTTTGAGCTCTCTTTCGTTTCTTTCTCTTTGGGTCCATATTCCTTATGTGCCAAATTTGTTTAGTCAACTTCTATTCTCCTGTCTTTTCATCTTTAGCCGAATGGGAGGGACCATTAGTGCACCTTTTCTTCATTTTCTCTTCTCCACCTAAGACTCTTAAGCCGCACCTTAGCATCATTCTACTCACCATTTCCATTGTTTTCTTATTCTTCTTCTCTTCCCCTCTTAAACCGAAACCTTTTAAGCCTCTACCGAATCTCTCTTTCTCTCCACTCATACTCTTAAGCCTCACAACCGAAAGCATCACACCATTTCCTTTGTGATTATTTTCTTATTCTTTTCTTCTTTACTTATCTTGTTTTAAACCAAAACCATCTTTTTTTTCACTCATTTGCATACAAGGCCGAAACCCCTATTTACTTCACTTTTCTTCTCTATTTCCTGCTAAAGCTGAACATCCCTTGTTCTATTATTTTCTTTTCTAACCAGTAGTCGACTTGGCCGAAATTAAGCCCCTTGTTACTGATCGTTTTTTCTTCGATTTTGATCTTCAAAGATCCCCTGGGTTATTATCTGTATTAGCCTAAAATGGTGGAACAAGGTGATATGAATCTGCTTCAGATCTTTTATCGATTTGGGTTGTTAAGGTAAGAGAGACTCTGTCATCTTTTCCTGTTCTCCTTCCGATCTTGGTAGCCAGAGCTGAATGGCTAATTAGCTTGTTGATGCTATTGTTTTGACTCATACTCTTTTATCTTCTTTCCTCTTTGGGGTCGCCTATTCCGGGAAACTTGGCTAGCCAAATCATTTGAATTCCAAGTCCGAGAAGCAATCAATCTTTGAAACCTATCTCTCTATTCGGGATCTCAAGGTAAGGGTTTTCTCTCTAGTTATTCAATCGGGT
Organism: Gossypium bickii; assembly: GCA_025503065.1. Lineage (NCBI taxonomy): Eukaryota > Viridiplantae > Streptophyta > Magnoliopsida > Malvales > Malvaceae > Gossypium > Gossypium bickii. Next base: position 21,966,796 of record CP106714.1, on the reverse strand, counting down.
TCTCCTTTCGTGATTCGCTGACCTTAACCTATTGTTTTGTTAAACAACCGTTATCTCATTATAGTATCTTCTGACCATGATCATTTCATGGATTCAAATGCCAGCCAAACAAATGAAGGGGTTGGACCTGTAGTCCCAGCCCCTAAGTTCAAAAAAACGCGCGGTGTCTGCTGTTCAAGATTGGCCACCGGGTTGTGAACCGACTTCGAAACAGAATAGTAGGAAAATAGCAGTCGTTCCTGCTATCGATAGTGTCGACATAGAAAGCATAATATTGCGTGTCATCAGGTGTGTAAAACTTCACACTCTATTATTTATCTGTACTATTAATTGTATGGGCTGAAAAGCTGAAATGACTGAAAAGCAATCGTGATACCCTTGTGGGTAAGCTGGGGATACCAGGTAAGTGACTTTATTAATCTCCTAATGGATATGAAATAAATGTTGTAAACTGCCACTGTAATGAGAGCGTGTGCATTCATATGATTGTATGTTCTGCATGGGTTGGGAAATGATGTGAAAAGGGGAAGTATTTGAGACTGTCACGATGGTTTGGTACCACGGTGGGTTAGCCCCACGTATGTATATTTGATAACAGTGACCATGTCTCGGTGGCTTGGTGCCACGGTGGTTTAATAGCACGTATATATGATTTAGTAACTCGTCCCAGTGGTTTGGTACCATAGTGGGTTGGCCCCACATATATTTATCAGGGATTGTCACGGTGGTTTGGTATCACGGTGAGTTGGCCCCATGTATAATGATAGTGACTTTGTCACGTTGATCTACTATCACGGTGGTCTGGAACCACGAGTGGCTTGGTGTCACATACATGAGGTGTGTAGTGGATGGAGGGTTAATTGTAGAAATCCCCACAGTGTGATGGCCTAGTGTGGGTGGTGTGTAGAGGATGGAAAAACTAGGTTGGGTTGGGACACACATTACATTCATACCTGTATATGTTATTTTGAGTGGGCTGAGGCCCAATGTGCGATCTTGGGCTCAAAGCCATTTATGTTCTTTAAGGGGATTTGCACACTAAGTCTTGGTGAGTCACCTCTTTGCTTAATTTTGCAGGTAATCAGTAGATCGTGGGTCTAGGGGCCGAGGAGGACTCGTGGAGGCCATAAAAATGTTCTTTCAGTAGACTTGTTTTATTTCAAGTTATTTATTTCGGAAATTTTAAAATGTAATAAGGCATTCTTAAGTTTTATTTGGTTTTATTATTTATTTACGATATGACATTATGTTACGTTTAGAACTTGTTAATTAAAAAGAAGTTTTCAAAACTGGAACAACATAAAGTAACCGTTTTGCCAACAAAGATTACGAATATTCGATTAACTCAATTTTAAACTTTTTAAATTGCAAACCACTGTTTTCAGAATATCACCCTAAACGAAAAGTTTTTCAAACATACGGTATTTTTCCTAAATTTAACAAAAATACGTTTTTACTTTTTCCTGTGACATTCCAGATCTGGTCGTAACATTTAGACTAGGTTTGGGGTGTTACAATTATAGTATCAGAGCCTAGGTTGTAAAACTCGGACTGTGAAATAGGTTCAACAGTGTTTTATAAAGTCGATTTAAATGTTATTTGGAGGAAATGTTTTGATTGGAATATGGCATCCGAATCTACCGGCACCCGATCCACGCAGGTAAGTGTTCTGATTTTTGGTGATGTATGCATGAAATGATTATTTGCATGAATGAATATGTTTGCTAGCACTAGGAGATCCAAACTTTTGAGACTGAAACCTCTAGGTCGAGATATGTTTTGCGAGAGTTACTCTTTAAAGCTACTCCTCATAAGGCTTGCTTTCAGTAATAAAAAAAGATGAAAGAAATACTAACTCATAAAACTTTTAATCGAGTTAAGTCGCATGCAAATGATGAGGTATGAGTGCTAGGGGGTGTGGACGTGTTGTGCATGGTCGTGGTAGAGGTCGGAGTGTTGGGTCAGAACCATTGGGATCTGGTCATGGGTCGAAAAGTGATGTACCAGCACCGCCAGCTCTGGAAGCGAAATATCAGGATCAAAAGGGCAGAGAAGACGCTGTGTCTCACGCGATGTTACGTGTATTGGAGAGAGTTGCTGGAGCAGGCATGGGTGCAGGGGCTCGAAAATCTGTGTCAGAATGACTTCGAGCCAATGGAGCGGAAATGTTTAGGGGCATTTCTGGCGTGGCTCCTAATGCAGCTAAGTATTGGCTAGAGGCAGTTGAGCGTATAATGGATGATCTTAATTTCACAGAGGAGGAAAAGTTGAAAGGAGTTGTGTCTCTTCTTCAGGATGAGGCGTATCAATGGTGGCTTACGGTCAGGGATGGTACAGTGGCTGACCGCATTACCTGGGATTTCTTCAAGTCAGCATTCCAAAGAAAATACATCGGATCGAGTTATGTGGATGCGCAGCGTAGGGCATTTTTGAATCTGGTTCAGGGGAATAAATCGGTGGCTGAGTATGAGGCAGAATTCTTACGTCTTAGTCGTTATGCCCGGGGTATGGTGGCCACAGACCATGAGCGTTGTGTTCAGTTTGAGGATGGTCTAGGGGATGATTTGCGAGTGCTGATAGCTCCACAACGAGAAAGGGAATTTACTGTTTTAGTGGAAAAGGCTAAGATAGCCAAGGAAGTGAAGCGGTTCGAAAAACAGAATCAGGATAGGGAAAGAGGTAGAAATAAAAGGAATTTTGGATCGTCGGGATTAGCTGGGCGTTTTCAGAAAAGACCTAGGTTGGATGGGCCGAGTCGTGTGGCGAGATCTGTTGTTGATAGTGGGCCTCAGAGGTGTGCTAAATGTGGTAGATCTCATTCAGGTGAGTGTTGGATGGGTAATAGAGGATGTTTCAGATGTGGTTTTACTGATCATCGGGTAGGAGACTATCCTCAAGAGTTGGGCAGAATGCGACCAGTAGGACAGGGTTATGTTCAGCCGGGTAGAGGTGGTCAACAACCACAGAGAGGTCGTGGTTCCACTAGGGGAGGAAGCATTTTTGGTCGAGGGTGTGGAGCACCAGGCAGAGGTGCTGGGAGCACAGATGCAAGACAGCCTGGGTTGGTCTATGCGGCTAGACGCCGAGAGGAGGGCGATGCACCGGACGTCATAACAGGTACGTTCCTTATTTATGGGTTACCTTATACTGCTTTGATTGATATTGGGTCGACACATTCCTATGTTGCTAGTGCGGTATCTGGAACTTTAAACTTAGACTTTGAGTTTGCCTCTAGGGAGATGACTGTACTTAGCCCTTTAGGACAATCGGTGATAGTAAATAAACTTTTTAGGAAGGTGCCTTTAGAAGTTCAAGGGTTAGTTTTTCCGGCTGATCTGATGGAATTACCGTTCGAGGAGTTCGATTTAATCTTAGGCATGGACTAGCTAGTGAAGTATTGAGCAAACTTAGATTGTGCTGCCAAGTGCATGTTATTAAGGACTCTTGAGGATGATGGGGTGGTGGTAATAGGTGAGAGGAGGAACTACCTATCTAATGTAGTATCCGCTCTAAAGGCTAAAAGAATGGTGAGGAAGGGATGTAAGGCATTCATAACTTTTGTTTGTGCTTTGGAGGCTAAGGAATCAACTGTGGGGAATGTTTGAACGGTGAAGGAATTTTCTGATGTTTTCCCAGAAGAGCTTCTGGGATTACTTCCGGATCGCAAGGTGGAGTTTACTATTGATCTTATTCCGGGAACAGCGCCTGTGTCTATTGCACCATATAGGATGGCGCCAAAGGAGTTGATGGAACTGAAAGCCCAGATTCAGGAACTGCTAGATCGAGGTTTTATCCGATCGAGTGTATCACCTTGGGGAGCGCCAGTGCTTTTCGTTAAGAAGAAGGACGAATCAATGCGTATGTGCATTGACTATCGCCAGTTGAATAAGTTGACTATCAAGAATAAGTACAAACTGCCAAGTACTGACGATTTGTTCGATCAACTTAAGGGAGCTTCAGTCTTCTCGAAGATAGATTTGAGGCCAGGATATCATCAGCTTAAAGTTAAGGAGGCAGATATTCATAAGACGGTGTTTCGTACCCGCTATGGTCACTACGAGTTCTTGGTGATGTCGTTCGAGTTGACCAATGCACCAGCAGTGTTTATGGATATGATGAACTGGGTATTCCAACCCTATCTGGACTGATTTGTCGTGGTGTTTATAAACGATATCCTGGTTTATTCAAAACTAGAGGAGGAGCATGATTCGCATCTTCGAGTGGTTTTACAAATTCTGAGGGAGAAGCAGTTGTTCGCCAAATTCAGTAAGTGTGAATTCTGGCTAAGAGAAGTTACCTTTTTGGGTCATGTGGTATCTGCTGAGGGGATTAGGGTTGATCCCCGGAAAATTGAAGCTGTGTTGGACTGGAAGCCACCTAAGTCTGTGGCAGAAATCCAGAGTTTTCTTAGTCTGGCGGGGATTATAGAAGGTTTGTTGAAGGGTTCTCATTGATTGCGGCACCATTAACCAAGTTGTTGCGGAAAGGGGTTCCGTTTATCTGGTCTAATAAGCAACAGGAGAGTTTTGAGAGGCTGAAGAAGATTTTGACTGAGGCACCAGTATTGATACAACCTGAGGCTGGGAAGGAATTTGCTGTTTATTGTGATGCGTCGCACACAGGATTGGGATGTGTGCTAATACAGGAGGGGAAAGTGGTAGCATATGCGTTTCGGTAGTTAAGACCGCATGAGTTGAATTATCCCACGCACGACCTGGAATTAGCGGCGATAGTGTTTGCTCTGAAGAGTTGGAGGCATTATCTGTATGGGGAGAAGTCCGTTATTTATATAGATCACAAGAGCCTAAAATATCTTCTTACTCAGAAGGAGTTAAATTTAAGGCAGCGAAGATGGATCGAGTTGTTGAAAGATTATGACTGCTCAATCGAGTACCACTCAGGTAAAGCTAATGTGGTGGCGGACGCATTAAGTCGTAGGGTGATCTCTGACTTGAGAGTAATGTTTGCTCGCCTCAGTTTATATGATGATGGAAGTCTATTAGCTGAGCTTTAAGTGAAACCTTCTTGGGACAGTCAGATTAAAAAGAAGCAGTGGGCTGATGAGTTGTTAAAGTCGAAGTTGCAGTTGGGAACAGATGGTGAGATAACGAATTTCAGTGTGAATATTGATGGGTATTATGTTTTCGAGGAAAGACTTGCATGCCAAAAGATCCTGAGTTGAGGTGTAAGATTTTACAGAAAGCGCATAGCAGCCCATACGCTATGCATCCTGGAGGTAGTAAGATGTATCGGGATTTGCGAGAACAATTTTGATTGCCAGGTCTGAAGCAAGAGGTAACCGAATTTGTGAGTAAATGTTTGACATGTCAGCAGATAAAAGCAAAACATCAGTTGCCTTCGGGGTTGTTGCAGCCGGTGAAGATTCCGCAATGGAAGTGGGAAAGGATCACGATGAACTTTTTTAGTGGGCTACCTCTTACGCCTACTAAGAAGAATTCGGTATGGGTAATCGTTGATTGATTGACGAAGTCCACTCATTTCATACCGGTTCACGTCGAGTACTCTCTACAGAAGTTGGCTAAGCTGTATGTAGCAGAGATTGTGAGGTTACATGGGGTACCAGTGTCTATCATATCAGACAGAGACCCTAGGTTTACGTCGAGATTCTGGAAGGCATTGTATCAAGCGTTGGGTACAAAGCTAGATTTCAGTACAGCATTCCATCCTTAGTCTGATGGTCAGTCTGAGAGGGTAATTCAGATCTTAGAAGATATGTTGAGAGGCTGCGTCATAGACTTCAGGGGTAGTTGGGAAGAGTTTCTACTGTTGGCGGAGTTTGCATACAACAACAGCTACCAATCTAGTATTCAGATGGCACCGTATGAGGTGTTGTATGGTCGGAAGTGTCAAACTCCTACTTGCTGGTAAAAGTTGGGTGAGCGACAGTTATTGGGTCCAGAGTTGGTTTTTGAAACAGAGGACAAGGTTAAGTTAATTCAGGCTGATTAAAGGAAGCTTCTGACAGACAGAAATCCTATATTGATCTAAAGCGTAAGGATATATAATTTGCTGTAGGTGACCGGGTTTTCTTAAAGGTTTCACCGTGGAAGAAGGTTCTAAGATTTGGACGGAAGGGTAAGCTAAGCCCCAGATTCATCGGGCCTTATCGTGTGTTGAAGCGTGTGGGACCAGTAGCTTATCAGCTCGAGCTACCTTCGGAGTTAAGTCAGATTCATGATGTGTTTCATGTTTCAATGTTAAGGTGCTACCGTTCAGATTCATCTCATGTTGTGCCAGTGGAAGAAATCGAAGTAAGGCTTGGCCTATCCTTTGAAGAGGAACCAGTTCAGATCTTGGATCGTGACGTTAAGGTATTGCGAAGGAAATCAGTCCCTTTGGTCAAAGTTATGTGGCGGAACCACGGTTCAGAAGAGGCTATGTGGGAGCCAGGGGATGTTATGCGGCAGCAATACCCTCATCTCTTTTGACCAGGTAATTTTGAGGCCTAAATTTTTTTAAGGAGGGTAGAACTGTAATATCCTGGATTTTAGGGGTTCTGCATCTAATGTATGTTGTGCGTGTAGGCTATGCTTTGTACATTATTTTGGTGTGTTTGGGGAAGGCTCGGGGTTAAGCTGAAGCCTTGGCCAAAATTTTCTTTTTGGGTTATTGCTTGTGTTTGTTGACACAAGAATTGAAGTGGCAAAGTGGCAAGGAGACGACACTTAAAGTGTTGGTAGGTGACGCCACAAGGAAGCATTGTGGAAGCAGGTTCGAGTCGCACCAGTTGCTTTTTTGGAATTCTTTTGGTGTCTGGAAGGGAGGAGGTGGGGTTTGACTAGGACACTTCAAGAGGGGAGTGTTGATTGGGTCAAACAATTCAAATGTGTGGCCAGGAGAAGAAGGGGGAGTTTGAATTATTCAAACTACTTTGAATAAGTGAACAAGAGTGGATTTAGGAGGAAAGTATAGGATTGAGGGTTGGTGAAGGTAGTGGCCAAATTTTGGATGCTTGAGGAAGGGGGGAAGAAATCAGTTTTGGCTTGTAGTGGGTGTGCCGAAAATCAATTAGGGGTCTTAGGTTCCTTTTTAGTTTTCTTTAGAACAAATTCGGGTTTTAGGGGGATGTGATTGCCTTTTTTGTGCTAAAGCTTTTGAGCTCTCTTTCTTTTCTTTCTCTTTGGGTCCATATTCCTTGTGTGCCGAATTTGTTTAGTCAACTTCTATTCTCCTTTCTTTTCGTCTTTAGCTGAATGGGAGAGACCATTAGTGCACCTTTTCTTCATTTTCTCTTCCCCACCTAAGACTCTCAAGCTGCACCTTAGCATCATTCTACTCACCATTTCCATTGTTTTCTTATTCTTCTTCTCTTCCCCTCTTAAGCTTAAACCTTTTAAGCCTCTACCGAATCTCTCTTTCTCCCCACTCATACTCTTAAGCCTCACAAATGAAAGCATCACACCATTTCCTTTGTGATCATTTTCTTATTCTTTTCTTCTTTACTTATCTTGTTTTAAACCGAAACCATCTTTTTTTTTCACTCATTTGCATACAAGGCCGAAACCCCTATTTACTTCACTTTTCTTCTCTATTTCCTGTTAAAGCCGAACATCCCTTGTTTCATTATTTTCCTTTCTAACCAGTAATCGACTTGGCCAAAATTAAGCCCCTTGTTAACGATTGTTTTTCCCTTCGATTTGGATCTTCAAAGATCCCCTGGGTTATTATCTGTATTAGCCTGAAACGGTGGAACAAGGTGATAGGAATCTGCTTCGGATCTCTCATTGATTTGGGTTGTTAAGGTAAGAGGAACTCTGTCATCTTTTTCTGTTCTCCTTTCGGTTTTGGTAGCCAGAGCCGAATGGCTAATTGGCTTGTTGATGCTATTATTTTGACTATTACTCTTTTATCTTCTTCCTTATTTTGGGTCGCCTATTCCGGGAAACTTGGCGAGCCAAATCATTTGAATTCCAAGTCCGAGAATCAGTCAATCTTTGAAACTTATCTCTCTATTCGAGATCTCAAGGTAAGGGTTTTCTCTCTAGTTATTCAATCGGGTTCTCCTTTCGTGATTCGCTGACCTTAACCCATTATTTTGTAAACAACCGTCATCTCATTATAGCATCTTCTGACCAAGATCGTTTCATGGATTCAAATGCCAGCAAAACGAAGGAAGGGGTTGGACCTGTAGTCCCAGCCCCTAAGTTAAAAAAAACGCGCGGTGACTGCTGTTCGAGATTAACCACGGGTTGTGGACCGGCTTCGGAACAAAATAGTAGGCAAATAGCAGTCGTTCCTGCTATCGATAGTGTCGACATAGAAAGCATAATATTGAATGTCATCAGGTATGTAAAACTTCACACTCTATTATTTATCTGTACTATTAATTGTATGGGCTGAAAAGCCGAAATAACTGAAAAGCAATCGTGATACCCTTGTGGGTAAGCTGGGGATACCAGGTAAGTGACTTTATTAATCTCCTAATGGATATGAAATGAATGTTGTAAACTGCCACTATAATGAGAGTGTGTGCATTCATATGATTGTATGTTCTGCATGGGTTGGGAAATGATGTGAAAAGGGGAAGTATTTGAGACTGTCACGGTGGTTTGGTACCACAGTGGGTTAGCCCCACGTATGTATATTTGATATCAGTGACCATGTCTTGGTGGCTTGGTGCCACGGTGGTTTAATACCACGTATATATGTGTTAGAGACTGTCACAGTGGTTTGGTACCACAAGTGGATTGGCCCACATGTTGGATCCAGTGACCATGTCTCGGTGGCTTGGTGCCATGGTGGTTTAATACCACGTATATATGATTTAGTGAATCGTCCCAGTGGTTGGGTGCCAGAGTGGGTTGGCCCCACATATATTCATCAGGGATTGTCACGGCGGTTTGGTACCACGGTGGGTTGGCCCCACGTATAATGATAGTAACTTTGTCACAGTGATCTAGTATCACGGTGGTCTGGAACCATGAGTGGCTTGGTGCCACATATATGAGGTGTGTAGCAGATGGAGGGTTGATTGTAGAAATCTCCACGGTGTGATGGGCTGGTACGGGTGGTGTGTAGAGGATGGAAAAACTAGGTTGGGTTGGGACACACATTACATTCATACCTGTATATGCTATTTTGAGTGGGCTGAGGCCCAATGTGCGATCTTGGGCTCGAAGCCATTTATGTTCTTTAAGGGGATTTACACACTGAGTCTCAGTGACTCACCCCTCTGCTTAATTTTGCAGATAATCAATAGATCGTGGGTCTGGGGGCCTAGGAGGACTCGTGGAGGCCATAAAAATGTTCTTTCTGTAGACTTGTTTTATTTCAAGTTATTTATTTCGGAAATTTTAAAATGCAATAAGGCCATCTTAAGTTTTATTCGGTTTTATTATTTATTTACGATATGACATTATGTTACGTTTAGAACTTGTTAACTAAGAAGAAGTTTTCAAACCTGGAACAACATAAAGTAATCGTTTTTCCAACAAAGATTACGAATATTCGATTAACTCAATTCTAAACTTTTCAAATTGCAAACCACTGTTTTCAAAACATCACCCTAAACGAAAAGTTTTTCAAACATATGGTATTTTTCCTAAATTCAACAAAAATATGTTTTTACTTTTCCCTGTGACATTCCAGATCTGGTCGTAATGTTTAGACCGGGTTTGGGGTGTTACAGACAACCACATTTTTTGGCGTCTGAAATTCACAAAAATTTAAGGTTTTCGGTACGCATCTGAAAAGATTTCGAAGCAACAACAACGAGAAGGATCTTTGAAGCTTAAAACAAGTAATCAATTACATAATTAAGCCATTTTATCGACAACCATTCTCAATTACATGCCTAATGCCTAAGTCGAAAGTTTCGCCATGAAACCTTCAACTGACCCAATACCTACTGAAAATTCAATGACAATCACTAGAATTGGCGTGTTGCTGTTCACCACTTCCGCTATTTCCGCCTAAATAGCACAACAACAATCATGTATCAATGATTCTCATAGAACACTTAATACTTGGAGCAACTTACAAAGAACAAAAAGAACACTGTGCAGACAACGAATTGGATGTGACTTACTCAATAGCCTTTCAATCGATGCGATTTACAGTGTATAACTTCGACTAGACCGTAATTACTTACGACCACAATTAGAATGAAGAAAAAATAAAAGAATTGGAAAAGGAAAAGAAAAAGAAATAAAGAAATGCAAAAAGAAATATAAAGAAGAAGGAGATGACAAATTTAAAATTCTAATAACTTCCCATCAAACTTTTAATGTCTGGCAAAATATTCCCTATTGCGTACTCTGAGATTTGAACATGGGACCAGACAATAAAAATACTTAATCAGTGACCAACAGGCTCATTCTTGACATAAGTTTACACTGAATTGAACTTAACTATGTAGTGCCTGATTAAGTGTTGTTTAAAAAAATAACAAAACTTTTAATGATGTGACTCGAACTCCAGACTTTAAACACAAAAGCATAGCACAGAACCACAAGTACAGTGATTTAATTACTGCAGATTCTCACCATTAAATTCTCAAATTTTTAGGGCGTTACAAATTCAAAATTAAATACAATTTATATAACTACAAATCTCAAACCATACATACATAGCAAATTGAGATCATTAAGGACCTAATTATGAAAATCTAGACATTATGGGATTCGATTGTAAAATTTCAAAGCTTTAAAGTTAGCATAAAAAAATTCATAGTTGGAATCGGTACTGTATCGATACCTTATTAAAAATCGATACTAATTTATGAATCTATTTTCTTTGCAAATCAAGGTATTGATATTTATCAACTGTTATCGATATTTTATGAAAAAGTATCAATAGTCATATAAACATCGATACCATTTTGGCATTCTGTTTGTTTTAAAAATTGTTCATATAGTCAAGTATCGGTATCAAATACCAAAATATCGACACTTGAGCTTAGAAGTGGTAAAATCCTATCTTTAAAATATCTTTTTCATGCCAAAATCACCTAGAATTCAATTAGATATAATCATAGACACAATAACTTCCAACTATGAATAAACCTATTCATAAACAACATAATCACTACTTACCAATTTTACAAACAATTCAAAAACACCAAATACATGCCAAATACATCATTTAAATCAACCAAACCAATATGCCATTAAAATACCTCACCATGACTAACTAAGCATGCTTCACTTAACCCTTCCAAGACATGATAAAACATTCAAATTCACTTATAATACATACACAAAATATTGCCATCCATTGCAAGACCAAAACCATGTACCGACCATCATTTTCACAACTATGCATTAACCAAATACACACCTAACATATTAACTAGTTAACTATCAAACCATTATGCACATAACCAAACTACTTTAGCAAGATAACATTAATTTGACCATTTCCATCAACCACATATATAAACACTTATACACATAACATTAAAATACCATCAAGATACAAAATGATCATATTAACCAAAAGAATTCCTAGGTACATGCCAAGAAAAAAAAAATTAAAACATCACCAACACTTGAGTTCGGGATTGTCGTTGGATGCTACGTCAACGATCGAATTGTAAAGTACTAACCTACACACAGAAAGTAAAACCGTACGCTAAGTATAACTTAGTGGTATTTCTATAATCCAAACGTTAAACAAATCATATATCATTTTAAACACATAAACTACATGTAAATGTTAATATGCAATTAACATGCCATTAATGCAAATTCACATTTATTCTATCTTCAATCTAACATATATTGATAATTTATTTACATGACAATCTAATTCACATATCATTTGATATCTCAATTCCTAAATCCATAATTTCAATGAACATTTCCATTAATGTTCTAACTCATTTCACAATTGAATAAACCATTCCACATTTCATTTCTGTTTCATATCTTTTTTGCCATTTCAATAATAACAATTGCATTTCATATAGTTTCTTTCCAATCATATGGATTTTGAGGACTTATTCAATATCACCATTTCAATCATAACCTTTTATTTTTGTCTTTTAACTCCCTATTAACACGACTCGGATTCGGATGGATACACGGATACAACCAACACACCAGTTTGGCACCCAGTGCCTCATTGTATAAATCTGAAGCAATTAGTTGCGCCCAACGCTATAATTAAGTTGACACCCAATGTCTCACCGGTTAAATTGAAGCAAATTGGCATCCAATGCCTCATCGACTTGTGGTCAAAGTAACCCTGAACTCTTCCTATCCTATGCCATGCCATCTATATTCGACTCAACCTGAATAGTTAATAGGGTTTTCATTATTTATTTCATACTCAATCAGTATATTAATTTACATCAATTATATCATGAATTCATTTATTAAAACATATGACAACATCGAATATCTTATTATGCATTCAATTCAATAACTATATAAACATTCACATCTTTCACATATGTTCAATTTAGTCCTTAAGAACATTAATCATTTTGAAACAACCCAAATACATCTCATTATCACAAATTGACTCATCGTATATTCTCACCATGCACATACAGTTCAAAATGCAGCAATTTACTAATAGTTTGGATTATAGAAACACAAACCATAAACTCCAAGCTATTCGTTGACGATTTTGTCCTTTCCTTTCTTTTTTAAGGAATCCGGGTCGACGTTAGCAATGAATCAAAAAAAAAATATATCAATACACAACCAAATTCACATTCAATTTCTAATTTATGCAAATTTTGTATTTTATTCAATTTAGTCCCTAAAATTGGGACTATTGTAACTTTCAAATTAAACCCCCAATTCTTATACCAATTTCACTCTAGGCCTAATTAGACTTCCTATTTCACATTTCTACTCCAAATTCAAAATTTATGCATTTTAGTCCCTGTTGCACAAAATCATTAATTGGCTTTACAATTTAGTCCTTTTTCAATTCTATACTTAAAATTTATCAAATTAGTCCCTAAAACTTCAACTACTCAACAATGATAACATCTTCAAACTTTAAAAATACAAAAAAAATGACATGGGTCAACTAGATTAAACTACGGGGATTCCGAAAACGTAAAAATGACAAGAAAATGGACTAAATCGACTAACCAATTGAAGACAAAAAATTGAAACCCTTAGAAGTCGAAACTTCTCTCTTCTTCTTGCTTCGATTTTCTTTGCATGAAAAAGATGAGAAATCTGTTTTCCTTCTCCGCTATCTTTGTTTTTATCATATTTTATTATTAAGTTTTATTTATTCATTTATTTTAATTATTAACTTAAAACATAGAAATGCTATGTATCATTTCCACCGTCCAGCATCATTACTAAAGTGGTATTATTACCAATTTAGTCCCTAGATCATGTTCTAATTAAAGATTTAACAGTAATTTGAATTTTGACACTTTTACAATTTAGTCCCAACACCTTAATTAAACATTAATTCGATGAATTTACTCGACCAAAATTCAATTCACTTCTAAAATAACTCCATAATTATTTAATAAAATATTTACGAGCTTGGTTTACAGAAACGGGGTCCCGAAACCATACTTTTCGGTACACTGACTTTTGGGTTGTTACATAACTTAATTTGAGCATCAATTTAAATAATTTATTTTATCATAAATAGATCCTTTTGAAATTATTTATGAAACACCCCAAACCCGGCCTAGAAGTTAGGCCCGAATCTGGCGTGCCACATGGAAGTGTTTTTTTTCAAAACCATCTTTGCAATTGTTAACAACTTGTTTGAGACTTACAGCCTCTTTGTTAAAACCCAAAACACTTAAGCAATTGTGTCTACGTGAAACCTTAATTATCTTTAATAAACCTTTTCGGTTGTGAAAGCATATTTGAAATAAACGATTTACGAAAATGTGACGTTTGAAATAGAGTTGCAAAAACATTTTGAATCATTGCGGAAACGTCGATAAAATACAAGTACTTTTGAGAGATTGATTTATGAATCACAAATCAAGGAATTGGACTTTCAATCCGTGACTTTTGAAAATGTCGTTAATAATTTGAAAGAGAGTTCGAGTTAAAACATATTTGAAAAAGTTTATTTTGAAATCCATTTGTTAATCGATTTTGGAAAACCTATATTTTAGTTTTTAGAAAAATTCTCGTTTAAAACAATTTAAGCAAAATACTAAGTAAACCAACCATGAAGCAAATAATAAAATACTCCAGAGGCCTTATTACAATTTAAACCAAAATAGCAAAATAATAAAATAAACGGAAATAAAAATTTAAAATTTGATAACACCATTTTGGAAATATAGCCTCCACCGAGTCATCCATGGGCCCAAGTCCTCACTACGGAGCATTACCTACAAGGGTTAAGAGAAAGGGGGGTGAGTTACAAGAACTCAGTGTATAATCCCCTTACCATCATCCACTGGTCGGAACACACATAGCAATATTTTGGGCCTAAGCCCATTTACAATTATACCATAATAACATGTATATAATATGCATGTGATATGCAATTCCCAAACAAGCCTAATTTCCATCCGCTAACACCCCCGTACCAACCAACACACCTGTGGGGATCAAGTTAACCCACCCCGCCAAACACACCAATCGTAGGCATCAAGCCTTTTTAATAAAATTGTAGTGCACTATCGAACTAGATTGTGACATTGTCACCGAACTAGAGGCATATAGCCAAATTTGTGGCAGAGCCACCGAACTAGAGGCATTTAGCCAAATTTGTGGCAGAGCCACTGAACTAGATTTTTGGCAACAGGCCATTCTTCTCTTCATCAAATACCCCGCCCCATGCAATCATGCGTGCATAGCAAAATATAGCCATATAACAATTTATCAAATAATCCATAACATAAATGGGTTTATCATAAAACATTTCATTTGGGCCCATAAAACAATTTAGTAACTTGTCCATTTAGCCATTTAGCGGACTTTGGCCCATATATCGAACTAGAATATTTTTGGCCCATTTATCGAACTAGAGTATTTTTGGCCCATTTTATCGAACTAGAGTATTTTTGGCCCATTTATCGAACTAGAGTATTTTTGGCCCATTAATCACATGAGGCCCATATAGCAACATATTTCAATTTGACCCATAAAGGGTATTTTCATAATTCAGTCCGTAAGGACATTTTTGTAATTCGGCCCATTAAGGGCATTTTCGTAACTTGACCCGTAAGGGTATTTTCATAATTCGGCAATCGTACCCACTAAGGGTAATTCAGTAATTTACCCTCTAAGGGTATGATGGTAATTTTTGCAACCTAGGCTTAATTACTAATTTGGGGCATAAAATGAAACTGTCCAACTGCGTCACACTGACTAAATTGACCATAACTCGAGTTAGAAAACTCGAAATCTAAATCCGTAAATTTTCCTTGAAACTAGACTCGTATATCTTTCTACTATAATTTTTCCAGAATTTTTAACTTAACCATTTAGTACAGTTTATTCCTTAAAATTTCCCTTGTTTCACTGTCTGACGATTCTGACCTCTCTTAACTTAATCTCAAATATCTTACTGTACGCTTTTCATATACTACTTCCACTTATTTCTTTTGAAAATAGATTCACCAAGGAATCCATACATATCAATTATAACTCTTAATTCACTTTGTACAATTTTATAAGATTTTTCCAATATAGAACAGAATACCTCGAAGTCATTCAGAACCAGCCTCACTAAAATTTACATATCTCCGAATATAAAATTCCTTTTCCTTCTCCGTTTCTTCCATATTAAAATAGACACAGTAAGATTTAATCTTATATCTTACTCACTTTGTAATTCCTTTTATCCAATTTTTCGTGATTTTTCAAATACACGCCACTGTTTCTGACTGAAACTGTTTTATTACAAAACACGTTTACCACTACGAGTATACGCACGTCCGAGTGATCAGGGATGCCGGTTATTGGTTTTCTTCGGTATTTCTACCAAATCACAGAATATTTCATGTAAAATTTCAGAGAGATGTGAGATTTACTCACCATTTCAAACATATATTCGGAAGGGTACGGGATTACACACCTTATTCGGAATCCGTAACACGATATTCTCCGCGGCACCTAAAGATACAATCGATCAACAATTAATCCCAAAACCGAATTTACCACTTCAACCAATTATTTCGATTGATTAACAATCTATCACTTACCAACAATCCGAGTCTCTTATTACAAGGGATAGGTGTTCGATTGGCCCTCCGATAAAGTACTTCGAGTCCTTAGAAGTGATTAACACAAAAACAATGTTAGCCACATCTTATTCGGCTTGAGAAAGAATCACCACAATACACCCCCCTTCACCTATATATGGCTTGGAAGAAAAAGAAAAAAAAAAAAAAAGAGGAATATACGATCACTTACCGATTTGATTAAGAAGAGATTGGATGGAAGAAGAGTGCCTTGTAATTTCGGCTATCAAAGGGAATAAACAATAGATGAAAATCTTGATCAAACAAAAGAGCAAGAAAGTGCACAATTGTGCTAGGGAATTCGGCCAAAGTAAAAGAAAAGAAGAAAATATGGTCACCAAGGCTTCTAATTTCGCACAAAGCAAAGGAAAAGAAAAGAATTTGAGAGGAAAAACAATGCACTATTGTGCTACTATGATTTGGCAAGGAGGGTTGCAAAATTGAGAGAAATGGCACAAAGTTGTCAAAAGGATTTTTGGCCAAAACAAGGCTAAGACTTTACCAAATGCCAAATAAAATTTCAGCCACCTAATTACTCCAAAAACGTCCACATGCATCCCCCCTTAGGATAAGATTTTGGCCACCCAAGCTTTCCAAAACATCATCCATGGAATAAGCCTCATGTCCCCCTTTCTTTCCTATTTCTCTTGATTCCTTTCCCCAACTTCAACCTTGCCTTTTCTCTTAGCCATCTTGCCAAAAATAAGAAGTCCACCTTACCATAAATACCTCTTGACCGACACTTAAGGAAAGCATGCAAAAATAATCAAAATTTGCACACAATGGGATTTGAACTTCTTCCCTCAAGTTACTTCATGTGGCGCCATAGCCCTTTTACCAATAGCACATTTATGCAAGCTATTTACTCATAAATTTCCATATGTCTTGAAGCTACTTACCATCTCTCCTTAAAGTGCTAAAATACCAAATTTTTCATAAAGCCCAATTAAACCCGAGACTTCATAGAAACCTCGTAACCTTCCAAATCCACTTAACTAATAAGTCCAATTTGCAATAACACCATCCTCATATTCTTGAAGATTTTAAACACTCCTAAGCCCAAGGCCCAAACGGCCCAATCCTACTAGGCCTAATTTTGGAATGTTACAATTTAAGTCATTTGTAGACTTCCTTTTAAAGTTAGGTTACAAACGAGAATCATTTGGGGCTTTTTCAAGTCAAAATAAGGTAAACAGGGTCAATGTTGCAGCACTAGAAAAATGGGTGTCGCGACACTAAGAGTCAATGTCGTAGCACTGGAAAATGGGCGTCGTGACACTAAGAGAAAATTACTCTTATGACTCTAATGCCATGACACTAAAAGTTGGATGTCACGAAATCAGAGACAAATTACCCAAAACATATCTAAAACATCTAAAACCAAGTTTAAACTAACATCAATCATTCCATAACACATCTAACATTATAAAACATAAATCTTATCTATACACCTTGCATTAACCTATGTTCATGCCATAATCTAAAACCAAAATATCCAATTCATACTCTTTTTCAAGCCTTTGGTGATGTGATCAGATGCATTGAAGTTGTGACTTGAATCAAAAGTTTCATTTCGATCTTTCACCTACGTGCTAAGCTGCATTATAACTTAGTAAGTACATTAAGAATTTAAACTTATTATTACCTTAACTAAATTTAACATGTAAATGCTTTAAATATAACATATTTAATTTATCTAAATAATCATTATGTAACATCCCAAAGTAGGGCCTAGAAGTTTGAACCTAAAGAACTGTGATCGCCAACAAGTTTGGCGAGCTGATGTGTGCCAATAGGTCTGACAAGATGGTGTTCGCTAGCAGGCTTGGCAAACAATAATCGCCAATGGGCCTAGAGAACTAGGGTTGCCAGTAGGCCTGACAAACTATGATAGTTATTATGGATCAAGAGTCAAAAGTAGGAGTAGCAAAGGGTAATTATAGTAAAGTTAGGAAGTCAAATTATTTCACAGCACTATCCATGCACATTACTATTTCCTAATTCTACTGTGATTAGGATATCCTAAGAACACCAAAATACTCAATGAATATAAATTAAGCCCTTTCCATTAGAAATTTCATATTTTGTTAAACAACAAAACTCTCACAAAATCTTCATTGATTATTTTGTTATCAAGTTCTAGGAACCCAAAAATTAGCTCTTAGGATCCAAGGTAAGGCTCTGTTATTTTAGTTTGTTAATGTTTTGAAAAGTTCGCAACAAAGGAAACTAGGTTTGCCAAAAGACCAATATATGCGAACCTAGGTGCGCTTGGGTTTATGTATGAGTTTTAATGTGCTATGTTTGTTAGTGACTTGTGTATGTTTGTGAAATTGCAAACTTGACAGAATCCACAAGCAAAGATAAGGGAAAAATAAAGCTTGTCTAAAGTTTTCAGCAAATTGGCGAGTGTTCAGTGATCGCCATATGTATGTGGAAACCATAAAGTTAATCAAGAGCTTAGGGTTTTAACCTAAGTTCCGATAGTAAGCCTTTTCTAAAACTCTATTTTGTGAAAATGTTAAATATGTGTTTTTATGAACAGTAAAATGCAAGCTCTTTATTGCGAGCTCAACATGAACAGTACTCTGCGAGCTCCTCATAATTGGCGAGCTTTATGTTTTAAGTAAATGTTTTAACGATAAAACTTCTGAATTGTTGGATATAATGGCATGCCATAGGATTGTGAGTACTCACCTTTATGTTTTGTGTTTTGGGCGAGAGGTCTTAGGACAGGTTGTAGAGATAAGGGATTATCAAGCTAAGCTCCACTCAATGGGACATGTTGGTGTGTTGGAGAGTGCTTAGCTTTATACTACACTTATGGGACATGTTAAGACTCATTGAGTCATATTGTACATTTCTATTCATTGCAGATAACTAAATCACGAGGTGAGTAGTAGCGAGGCGAGTGATCCAGGCAAGGTACATGTTGTAAAAGTAGAAGAAGCGAACTCTGGATTAAAGGCAATGTAGGAATTCTTCTTTGGCTTAAAGATATAATTCTGTTGACTTCACCAATTATTTTAGGACTTAGTTATTTTTATACTTTTCTTTATGTCCATAATTGCGAACCGATAATGTTTTATAAACACATATGAATTTTATGTATATAAATATAGTTCAAATTTGATTGATGTTTTCTTAATTTTACAATTTCACTCTTTAATATCTAAATTATAACATAGTGTTTGCCAGAAGCAAATGCATGAAATATTCTTAACTGACAAACTACGCAGAGCTCACCAAAATTGTAGTGAACTAGTAAGGTTGTGAACTGTGTTAAGTGCGAACCTCAACGATTGGCAAACCTTTAATGGATAGTGATATATGCAAACCTTTAATGTATATTGATATATGCTATAGGAAAAACCCTATGATCGTGCTCGCAGTATTCAAGCACATAGGGGTAGTTCGCGAGAATTACCATGTTTTAAGAAATTTATTCTACGAAGTCTATGTTTTGTGCAAGCTATGCAGGGGTTCGCTATGTTAAATAGATGAACTGCTGTGTTCTTTGTTTTGCAAAATTTAGGATTCGCATGTTCTTAATTCCTTTCTTCAATATCTATGAAAAGAGTAGTTAAGTTCTCATATGCGAAGTAGGTTGGCATATTATTTTTGCTGCATAACATGAAGCAAGCGAAGTAAGTTCATGAGCTTGTGCTTTCTTATATTTATATTTTTTTTATGATTTAACTTATGGTGTGTTGGAGGTTAGGTTGGGTGCTAATTGTAACAGTCCGGTTTAGACCCTAGTCGGAACAGTGGTTTCGGGACCACAAATCCGAGTCTGAATAATAATTTAATATTATTTTTTGTGCCATTAATATGTGATTAAACGTGTGTTAAATTTCCGTAAGTTAATTTGTCCGTCTGTGTGCTTAATTTGATAAAAGGATTAAATTGCATTAAATGCAAAACTAGCATGATATTTGTAAAAGTGTTTATTTGAGATGGCTTTTAAATGAGGAGGCCCTATGAAATAGTTATGCCAATATTTAGATAGTGGATGATTAAAAGACATTGATGGCCTTATATACATATGTTATATATGTTTTATTATAAGGACAATTTTGTAATTAGATTAATAATATGTTAGAAAATAAAACAATTAAGCATGATAGTGGATCTTATTCATCCATCTATCATCGAAAATTCAAAAGAAAGAAAGGAAGAAAACTATCCTAGGTTTCAGCAACTATCAAACAAAAATAAGGTATGTATTGGCTTTGGATTTTGATGATTTTTATGTTTTTGAGATTGTTGCTTAGTCTACTATCAAGCCCATGTTGTAATTTGAAGAATTGATGATGTTCATGAGATGTGCCATTGATGAAATAATGAGCTTTGTGATGAGCTTAGGTGTTAAATGAAAGATATGTGTTAAATGAACATGTGTTGTTCTTGAATTTTTGATGAATTTAGCTAATTACGACTAAATTATAAAAATAGTATTTTGAGGGATTAAATTGTGAATTTAATGAAATGTTTGGACTTGTATGAGATATATGAGCATTCAGCTAAGCATGAGTGTATAGTGATTTTTTATATTTGATTTTTTGAGAAAAATGGACTAAATTGATAAAATATGCAAATGTGAGGGCTAAGTTGCGAATAGCCCTAAATATGTGATTTTGGTTTGAATTGAATGTGTTGTTAAATAAGAGGGTTAAATTTAAATATGTATAGATCAAAAACCGAAGAAAATGAACTTAGATCGCAAGAAAGCGAAGGTAGTCGAATAACCGAGTCCGAACGAATATCCGAATCCGAGGTAAGTCAACATACAAATAAATGTAATTGTATTGAATTATGTATGTTCATATGACTACTGATATTGATGAATGCTTATAAGATGTTGTATACATGAATTCCGAGATAAGATTGACATAGTGTTAACATCTGAGAAGTCTCGTACGAACCTAGGAATAGATAGGATTAACTATGTCATGACATAGGTGTCTGTTATGTGTTATTAGGTAAAACCACGTCTGGGATGTTGGCATTGATTCGAGATTTCGTGTAAGACCACGTCTGGGACGTTGGCATCGATATGAGACTTATGTGTAAGACCATGTTTGGGACATTGGCATCGTATTGATTCATGTAAGACCCTGTCTGGGATAGTGGCATTGACATCTGATTACATGTAAGACCACGTCTAGGACGTTGGCATTGTATGACTATTCTGAGTATTCTACATATCCTATTAGGTTCCGAACGGTTCAACGGGAAAATTCAAGCTACGAATGATTATGTGATTATATATCCGTTTCAGGTACGTTTGATATGTACACTAAGTGTGTATAAAAGGTAAGTATCTATATGAACTTACTAAGATGAATATGTGCAATGGGATGATGAGATGATATGTGAAATTATGCCTAAATGAGCTATGTGTATGTGGTATTGAGTTGAAGAATGTGATAAGTTATGGCTAAGTAAGTGAGCCAAACTCTATGTGAGATGTATATGATATGAGAACCATTATCGTTACTGCATCAATACAGTTATGAGCATTTTATGTTAAGTTTATTTGTATATGGCTTACTAAGCTTTTGAAAGCTTAGTCTATGTGTGTGTTTTCTCTGTTTTATAGATCGTCAAAGTTATTGAAGGCTCGGGGACCGTCGAGGATCGTCATCATACTACTCAACTCATTTTGGTACTTTTGAAATATGTTATTAGTTAGATATGGCATGTATAGGCTAGTCATTTTGAATGATGTTTGAAATGTGTATATAATAGCCATGAGACATGGCTAGATAAGTATTGGTAATATGTTGGGCATATATGAAAAATTATGCATGTTTTGGTATGGCTAGATAGCTAATGAAATGGTCAAAGTTATGGTAAGTTTATGAATACATTGAGAGTATGTATGGTTGAGAAAAGAAATGATTATATGAAAGGTAAATGTGGATGAATCATGTTTGATTATAATTGTGTTTTTAGTTGGGTAAAGTGGTATGATTAGAAGTGAGTTCAAAAATGAAGAATTGTTGATTGTTTGACATGTTTTGGATATCAAGTGTACATGAAATGAATTGGTAATTTGCTTGTAGGGACTGACCTTTGTGTGAGTGGCATATTGGCCTTGTAAATGGCCTGTTTTGCCTACACGGTTGTGGCACACGGGCGTGCCTAGTGGCTGTAGGATTAAGACAGTAGCTAGCCCAAGTGTGCACGGCCATGGTATAGGAACGTGCCTGGTAGCCGTGTGAATAAGTTAGTATCTTGCCTAAGAGTACACGGTCATGACACATGGGCGTGCCTGGTGGCCATGTGGAGAAGTCAGAATACATGCCCTGATTTGGCACGACCAGGACACATGGGCATGTCCAGTAGCCGTGGGAGGCACACGGCCTGGCCACATGGGCATGTGACCTTGACAGTTTTGAAAAAGTTTTTAAATTTCCAAGAATTTCTGTATGTGTTCAGTTTAGTTCCGGCCCTATTCTAAAACATGATTAAGGTCTCGTTGACCTATTTAAGGGACACTATGATTACGTTTGGTGAATGATTGTATGAAATGTCTATAAAACTTTTTCGATCTGTCCGGTTACGCCTTTAACCCTGATCCGGCTACGGATACGGGTTAGGGGTGTTACACTAATGGGGAGTCACTTAGGTGGCTAATGTGGTGTTCCATAGCTTGGGTTTGGCAAGCGAACCGAGTATGGGGTGTTGCACATTAAATGTTTATCTTCACTTGCAATCTCACCTCATATCACTTACTGTACTTTCATCATACACTTATCTTTTATATATTATTCACGTTGTCCATTGTAGACTCGAGAGAACAAGAAGGATAAATATAATGAAATCATAAATACACGAGCATATAAGTGCTAAATCATGAGCACAAGAGTGCAAAATTTAACGAGTACGCTATGGTATTCCTAATGGCATGCCATCTATATCCAATAAGTTCTAATCTTGTCTACATGGGCACTAATAATATTTGTATCAAATTCATTCATAAATTCAATTTCAACTGAAATTTTACACACTTTCCAATTTAATCCTTAATAACATAAATTAAATCATCAACACTATGCACTTGATTCACTTTCATATAGACACTTCACTTAAACCCATTCACGTATTTATTTTAATTTATATAATTATTTTTATACTACTTACAATTTAGTCTTTATTATCACATTATTCAATAATCACTATATTCTCACTTCAACATACATTTCACTTCCATAATTGCTTGACATAAATATATTATTTCCAAGTCTTAATACACTTAACCACTTTTTGAATGCTTTACAATTTAATTTTTTTAACATCAAATAATTCACATATATCTATTATAATATATCTCCTATAACACTTGTGTGACAGCTCGTTCTCAGTGAAATCAGAACAGTTATTTCGGAACCATAAATCTGAAGTCAAAATATTTATTTTATTATTATTTTATTGTCTATAGCATGATAGTAATACCGTATAAAAATTTTGTTAAGAAATTTTACCGCTTACATGCTTAATTTGATAAAAAGGACTAAATCGCGTAAAATGCAAAAGTTGTGTTCTAGTAGCTAAAGGTATTAAATAGCTATAGAACCTTAAAGTATGAGTCCTTATATGGTAATTACACCATTCATGTTGATAGTGGAATGTGATGGCTTGGTATTATTGAAATTATGTAAGTTTTAAAAGGATATAAAAGTAAATTAGTAAATAAATGATAAATTAAATAAAACAAAACAAAGTATCATCTTTTTCCATCATCTTCAATAGAATTTAGGGTTAAGAAAAAGCCATTGGAGAGCTATATCATTCTGTCACTTCTCTTGCTTGTGTGGTAAGATTTTTCATCCTATTTTTAATGATTTCTATGTTTTTAGGATCGTTGTAGCTTAATCTAGCTAGCCCAGGGACTAATTTGTGAAACTGTTAAACTATTAAAGCTTTTCCATGAATGAATGTGTATGAGTTTTGATGATTTATGGAAGAAAATAGTTAGTTGTTGTAAGATAAACAACTTTTGTTAAGTGATTTTTGGTGAAATTGTCAAATAGGGATTAAATAGAAAAATAGAAAAATATACATGGTAAAATTGTGAAATAAATGAAATATATGGATTTTTAGGGACCTATTTGATATTTGGTTATGATGGGTTGTGGTTAAATTGCATGAATTTCCATATTTATTAGCTATGGACTAAACTAAAAAGAAATCAAAAGTATAAGGGCAAAATTCTAATTTTTCTAAAAATGTGAATTTGGGTTAAATTGAATAAAATAAATATTGAATTGAGCTAAATTTATCCATTTAGATAAAGGCAAATCTCGTACGACTTTAGATCGGGGCAAAGATAAAGGTTTGGATTAGTAGCCTCCATATGTACATTTACTCGTCGAGGTAAGTTTGTGTAATTATATTGTGTTTATATGTTTTCAATTGAATTATACATGTGTTATATACCAAATGCATATCCA
Source organism: Gossypium bickii (assembly GCA_025503065.1). Taxonomy (NCBI): domain Eukaryota; kingdom Viridiplantae; phylum Streptophyta; class Magnoliopsida; order Malvales; family Malvaceae; genus Gossypium; species Gossypium bickii. Next base: position 21,942,181 of record CP106714.1, on the reverse strand, counting down.
ACGACGTACGAAAATTACCGAGCCCCGTTTGAACCTTAAAAATTCGTAGGATACAAATGACATGTCATTAGGGTTTACATGATTAGGGTGCTGGTCTTGAACGTCCTTGTAATAGCCCGATTTTGGGCCTAGTCGGAATAGTGGTTTCGAGGCCACAAATATGACGTAAGAAAATTTATTTTTATTATATTTTTATGGTCTACAATTTCACGGAACAATTTCGTGAAAATTTCGTTCTAAAATTTCGACGTTTGGGCATTCAATTTAATTAGAAGGACTAAATTGTAAAAAGTGAAAAACTTGAGTTCTAGAAGCTAGAGGTGTCAAATTGCTATGAAAATTTAAATTGGAGGTCCTTAAATGGTAATTAGACCATTGGTTAATTTTATGGACAAAAATGGACATGAAATAGAATATTTTTAAGTTAGGGGCATTTTGGTCATTTAGTAATTAAAATGAATTAAAAACAAAATTAAAAGCCAATTTTTGTCCACCTTCAACCCCATGGCCGAATTTCTCAAGGGGAAACTATGGCTAGGGTTTTCAAGCTTCCAAGCTTGATTGTAAGTCCGTTCTTGCCCCGTTTTTAATGATTTTTTCGTTTTTGAAATCCTCATAACAAGATTTATCTATTTCTACCACTAATTTGAGATATGGTTAAAGTCTAGGGTTTTGACCCATGATGATATGTGTGTATTTTTGTGTTTAATGGTAGAAAATGCATGTTTATGGTTAGATAAACGACTTTTACTAAGTGATTTTCGGTAAAAATGCCTAAAGGACTAATTTGTAAAAGTTATGAAATTTGTCTTAAAAGTGTGAATTAGAGGAAATTGTGGGCTGTTGTATTATGAAAATGGTTCGTCTAGGCTTAAAATATAAGTAAATTGAATAAAAATCATTTTACGAGCCTAGGGGCAAAAGTGTAAATATGATAAAGTTTAGGGAAAAAAGGTAAATTTCACCAAAATGTGAATTTAGGCTAATTTGAGTAACAGGATGAATAAATAAATTAAATGTGTTGTTATAGATCAAGGAAAACAAGGTTGGAACTAGAACGAGGGAAAAACGAGTAATTGACGAATGAGTCCTTTTCACAGATTTTGCTTTCGAGGTAAGTTTGTATGTAAATAGTACATCATTTTTTTATTTATGTTTTAATATTTTGTTATATTGTATGAGATATGGTTGAATATGGGGTAATTATTTGATGTAAATTATGAATTGTGATTGATTATGGATGAATTGGTAAAATGTTGAAAAGTGAGAATTTCCGGTTGAACCTTCAGAATAGAAAAGATACGAATGAGGTAGCTAGGTCACATGTGTGGTACTAAGTGTAGGATACTATGTGTACAAGAGAGCTACGAGATGGTTTTAGGTCACGTGTGTAGTACTAAGTGCAGGCTACTACGTGTACCAGACGGATAGGTCGCATGTGTAGTACAAGTGCAGGATACTATGCGTACCCGATAGCTTCGATCACATGTGTGGTACTAAGTGCAGGCCACTATGTGTAAGTGATGTTTTTGGTCACCTGTGTAGTACTAAGTGCAGGCTATTATGTGCACCAGATCGCTTCGGCTACAAGAGTGGTACTATGTGTAGGCCACCATGTATCTGTTATTATTCCGATGAGTTTAACGGGAAATTAACTAAGTGAAAATACATGTGATCATGTAACGACCAAGTGTAATTGAATATGACTATGTGATGAATAAGTACAGATATAAGTGTGAAAATTTATGAGCAATGTGCTAGATGTTTGATCGAACCTTCGGTAAGATGAAATGGAGTAAGTGAAATTATGAAAGAGTAAATTTAGCAACAAAATAGTTTTGGACAGCAGCAATTGTGTGACTTTGAAAAATCGAAAGAGTAAATTTAGCAACAAAATAGTTTTGGACAGCAGCAATTGTGTGACTTTGAAAAATCACAAAAAATGGTGGAAATCGAATTATAGGTTGAATAAGATATGACATTAAAGATAAATGAGTCTATTTTCACCTAAAAGAAATAGTGTAAACAAAAGAATTTCATATTCTGTGATATTCGAATTTTTGTGAGATAAGGTCAGAATGATGTTAGAATCCCCTGTTCCAACTTTGAGAAATCACTAAAAATTGTATAAAAATTATTATGATTTATAATTTATATTATTAAATTTATTAATGAGTCTAACTTAAATAGAAACAAACGAGACCATCATCCGAATCCCGTACGAAGAGATAATTAATTTTTAGTAAAGAAGGGTCGAAACTGTTAGACAGCAGAATAGGGGATATTTTAAAGAATAAACTGTACTTATTGGCTAAACCAAAAATTATGAAAATTTTATTGTAATATCCTAATTCTGTGGGTCTGTGCATTTGGTATGTTGCATGGCTAAGTTAGTAGGTAAAGGCTTTGAAGTGTGGATTGGGCTCAGGTTTAGGCTTAAATCTGGGTTAAATTGATTAAAAAGAGAGTTAGTAGTATTTTAATTTAAATTATTTTGTTTAGTAGCAAGCTAGGCTTGTGGCCCAAAAATTTAAGGTGCTTTAGGTGAGCATCAAGGTGGCGTCACAAGGGGGGAGGAATTGGGCCTAGTATGGCCACTTGGAGCCCAAGGTTGTTGGGTAAAATTTCGGCACTGAAAAATGGAGGGGGTAGACGGCATAGAGGTACATTTTAGGAGCTTTAATTCTTTTTATTTAAGTAGTAAAAGATGATAAAAGGAAGGGAAGAGTTGGGTTGAAGATGGTCTCTTTTAAAGGTAAGATAAGGGATGTGATAATAGATGGATGAGATAAGGGATAAAGGCTATCAGGTGATAGCAGAGTTGGCCGAAACTCCAACTGTGTGTGTGTGGGCGTATAGCCGAAATTTGGGAGGCTAGTTATCATCTTTTTTCCATTTGTTCTTTCTCACTTTTTCATCTTTTCTCTCAAGCCAAAATTCTTTTCTCTCTTTTCTCTCTTCTAGCCGAAATTCCCTAGCCTTTTTCTCTTCTCCAACATCTTCCTGAAAGTCGAATTCTTCTTGCTGATATTCCTTCCTCCATAGTCGAATCTGCAAGGGTGGTTTCTGTTTCCCAAAGGTGCACCATAAGCCGAATACTCCTCAGTGATCTAGTGAGTTTCGGGATTTTTCCTTCTTTGCGATTTCTAAATTTTTATCAAGTTCTAACTCGAAACACTTGTTCAAAGGCCCTGTCGATTTCACTCTCTGTCCTAGAAGCCGAATCTGCCTCATTAAAGGTCTCCTGTGCCGGCCGAATGGCCCCTTCTTGATTTTTTTTTATTTGGCCGAATGTCATATGGGCTAGATTGGTTGTGATTATCGGTTTGTTTGATATTTTGAGGATGGCCGAATGTAGGTAGGTTGGTGGTGGTGGTTTCTCAAAGACATTCGGGATTCAATTAATTAGGTAAGAGTTCGTTGTAAGTGTTATAGTTGTTCGAGTAATTAGATCTCATCATTTAAATGGATTAGTGATTAAGGGATTGCTATGGACTCGAATAATAGCCAAGCAATAGGAGAGGTTGGATCTGTAAACCCAACACCGAAATATAAGAAAAGATCTGTATCAGGAGTGCGAGATTGGCCATCGGGGTGTGGGCCGACATTGAAAGCAGATCGTAGGCCAATATTGGTAGTCTCGAGTGACAGTAGCATAGAGGCAGTAAAAGTGTTAGTACGAAAACCAGGTGTGTAACTCTTCCACACTTTCTTACTTAAGATGTTAATGTTGGGTGTTATTAAAAAGCCGGAATGACGGCAATGGTTACTAAAATACCCTTGTGGGAAAAAGCGTGGATGCCGGGTAAGTTGTTATTATTACTTGCGATGAATGTGATCTATGAAAGCATGTTATTCTGTATACATAATTTGGTATGTTAAGCATGATCATACTACTGTCGTTACCATAAATATGTGTTGTGGGTGATGAGTGGAGGGGGAAGTATGATCTATCAGACTGTCACCAGTGATTTGGTATCATACAGTGGGTTGGCCCCACATGTTATAAAATTGTGACTAAGTCTTAGTGGTTTGGCACCACCAGTGGTTTGGTACCACATATGTATATTTGTAACTTCGGTTACCAGTGGTTTGGCACCACCAGTGGTTTGGTACCACGAGGGGTAGATTTGGGAGACCCGGATGGATACTTAGGTTGGATGGGTTGCATGACTTGCATATTATTGTATGAATTTGTGTAAGAGCATAATTTCTGTTGGGATGGGGATTTATACACTGAGTCTCAGTGACTCACCCCTTCCTTTACATTTTGCAGATCAGACTTAGATCGTGGATATGGAGCCGGAGTGGATTTGAGGTGGCCATGCTCAGCATTCGTTTTATTTTAGTGTTTTCTATTTGGACTTGGTCATTTTATTTGAATTTTGGTTTTCTATTTTGTAATAAGGCCGCCTAAGTTTTATTTTGGGATGTTTTATCTAATTATTTCTTTAACTTTTGTTAAACATACCTAGAAGTTATGAGTTGGTTGTTTCCAAAACCTCATTAATTACTTGTTTCCTAAAGTGTTCACTGATTAAGTAACTAATACGGAGTAACAGTATGACAACTAAGTTTTCAAACCAAGTTTCAACATGTTTTACACGATACAAAATACATCGATGTTTTCTCTAAAATCTTGCATTGGTTTTCTATCTAACATAAGTTGACAAATCGGTTTCAAAAACATTTTCTTTTTCGTGGCACACCAGTTCCGGTTGTAGCATTTTGACCGGGTTTGGGGGCTTACATTTTGGTATCAAAGCCCAGTTCAAAAGCTCGGTTGTGGGCTTAAAGATCGAAAGAGGTTTTAAAAGTAGGTGAAATGAAATTTTCCAGAAGGCATGGCACCTGAGTCTCCGGCGCTAATCCACCCAGGTAAGTACCCTAACTTTTGTTGTGATATATTTGGTGGGCTTTAGACATAGTTAAGCATGATAGTACTAATGGACTCTAGGCTTAGACAAACAACTCTTCAAATCCATAAGACTTAACTTCATTAAACAAAACCTGTAAACGAGTCACAAGACTAAAGTGTGGCAACAAGCATATGCATGTCTAGGAGTAGATCCGGAAGAGCTTGGTATTGAAGCAGTCCGAGTGACTCACCTGCTCTTCGCTGGAATCTTACTTGGTGCATAATGACTGTTCACTTTAGCTATGACAAGGTGTGGCAATAGGCATATGCATGTCTAGGAATGGACTCAGGGAAAGCTTGGTATTTAAGCAGTCCTAGTGACTCACCTCCTTTCCACTAAAATCCCACCTGGTGCATAGTGACTATTCACCTTAGTTACAAGGACGTGTTGACAGGCCAAAACTTACAACCAAAACCCGAAAGGGACCAGCCACATTGTTTTGTAAAAACCCTAGTTTTGAAATTACCAAAATACCCCCATATTTGTAAAATTACCGAAATACCCCCGAGTTGGAAAAAATTACCAAAATACCCTTCTTTCGTAAAATCACTCGAGACCATATTTTGAAATTTATGAAAATAGCCCTGTAGGTTAAAATTACGAAAATACCTTCGGGTAGTGAAATGACGAAAATACCCCTACATGTTGAATATGGTCTGTGGATGTTGTTTGTGTGATGAATGTACTTAGAACTACGAGATAATCCTAGAACTGAAACTTTAAGATAGATTCGTATGCGAAAGAATCACTTTTATTCGTATGCGAAAGAATCACTTTCAAAATTATTTCTCATAAAATTGTCCATGGATAAATAGTGAACAGAATTAATAATTCATTAAATTCTTAACAAGATAAATGCGAACGAGAAGAATGAGTACAAAGGGTCGTGGACGTCCGCCGCGTGGCCATGGTAGGGGTAGGATGACCTTGTCAGAGCCAGCAAGGTCTAGTCATGGGTCTGGAAATGTGATATCGGATCTGCCGGTGGCGGAAGCTGAGTTTCGAGGATCGATCCCGGTGGTAAAGATGCGATTCGCATCTCGGGCATCTCGCGGGTCTTAGAGAGAGGATTCTTGGGGCGGCGCGCGGTGTAGGAGCCCGAAAATCTGTGGCTGAGCGACTCAGGGCTAATGGAGCAGAATTGTTCAGGGGAGTTTCTGGTGTGGCTCCCAACACTGCTGAGTACTGGTTAGAGGCAACAGAAAGGATAATGGATGATCTAGACTTCTCGACTGAGGAGAAGTTGAAGGGGATAGTGTCTCTTCTACGGGATGAGTTGTACCAGTGGTGGCTCACGGTCAGGGATGGTGCAGTGGCCGGTGATATCACCTGGGATTATTTTAGGGCAGTCTATCAGAGAAAGTATGTGGGGGCTAGTTATACTGATGGGTAACGTAGGGCGTTCTTGAATTTGGTGCAAGGAAATAAGTCGGTACCCGAGTACGAGGCTGAATTCTTGAGGCTAAGTAGGTATGCTCGGGGTATGGTGGCTGCGGAACATGAGCGCTGTGTTAGGTTCGAGGACGGGCTAAGAGATGAGCTGCGGGTGTTGATTGCACCTCAGTGTGAAAGGGAATTTACCGTTCTCGTGGAAAAGGCCAAAATAGCTGAGAAGGTGAAGTGAACCGAGAGGCAGAATCAGGACAGAAGTAAGGATAAAAGGAGTTTTGGGCCATCAAGGTCTGCTGGAAGTTCACAGAAGAGGGATAGATTTGGTGGACCGAATAGAGCCGCAAAGCCTGCTGCTGCTCACTGGCCACCCCAGTGTGCTCGATGTGGGAAGTCTCATTCGAGAGAGTGTTGGGCTGGTAATAGAGGGTGCTTTGAGTGTGGGTCATTGGAGCACCAGGTAAGGGACTGTCCATGGAAGTTATCTAGGACTCAAGCTGAGGGTCAAGGACATGGTCAATTCAGGAGGGATGATCAGCAACCACAGAGGGGTCGAGGTGCAGCTAGGGGTGGTAATGGTAACGGCCAAGGCTGTGGAGCACCTGGTCGAGGTGCTGGTGGTACTGATGCTAAACAGCCTGGGTTAGTCTATGCAGCCAAACGTCGAGAGGAAGGCGATGCACCGGACGTTATAACCGGTATGTTTATAATTTTTGGGTTATCTTATACTGCTTTGATTGATGTTGCTTCGACACACTCATATGTTGCTAGTAGTATAGCGGAAACTTTGAACTTAGTTAGTGAGACTGTTGCTAGGAAGATGACGGTAGTTAGCCCTCTAGGACACTCTGTGGCAGTAGATAAACTGTATAAGGATGTACCCCTAGAACTTTAAGGGGTCGTGTTTCAAGCGGATTTGATGGAACTACCCTTCGGAGAGTTCGATTTAATCTTAGGAATGGATTGCTTGGCAAAGTACCAGGCAGAGCTGGACTGTGCAGCTAAGCGTATGGTGCTGAAGTCGGTCGAGGGTGAAGAGGTGGTGATGATAGGAGAGAGAAGGAATTACTTATCTAATGTGGTGTCCGCGCTAAAGGCGGAGAAGATGGTAAGGAAGGGATATGAGGCGTTTGTGGTCTACGTTTGTGCCTTGGAAGTTAAGGAATCAGGAATGGAGAATGTTCGAATGGTGAAAGACTTTGTCAATGTTTTTCCGAAAGAGCTTTCGGGTTTGCCCCTGGATCGTGAAGTGGAGTTCGGTATAGATCTTCTACCGAGAACAGCGCCAGTGTCTATTGCTCTGTATAGGATGGCGCCCAAGGAATTGGTGGAGTTGAAAGCGCAGATCCAAGAATCGGGGTTTCATCCGGCCAAGTGTGTCTCCGTGAGGAGCACCGGTACTCTTTGTTAAGAAGAAGGACGGGTTGATGCGAATGTGCATAGACTACCGTCAATTGAATAAATTGACGATTAAGAACAAGTATCCTTTGCCTAGGATAGATGACTTGTTCGACCAACTTAAGGGAGCATTGGTTTTTTCCAAGATAGATTTGAGGTCGGGGTATCACCAACTTAAGGTAAAAGAGGCGGATATCCATAAGACGGCGTTTCGTACTCGATATTGGCATTATGAATTCCTAGTGATGCCGTTCGGGTTGACGAACGCACCGGCAGCGTTTATGGATATGATGAATCGGGTGTTCTAGCCATACTTGGATCGATTTATTGTAGTATTTATCGATGATATTTTGGTGTACTCGCAGTCTGAGGAGGAGCATGACGCGCATTTGCGGGTGGTATTGCAAATTCTTAGGGAAAAGTGGTTATACGTCAAGTTTAGTAAGTGCGAGTTTTGGTTAAAGGAAGTTACTTTCTTGGGTCATGTGGTGTCAGCCGAGGGAATTAGAGTGGACCCCCGGAAGATTGAGGCTGTATTGGACTGGAAGTCCCCGAAGTCTGTGGCGGAGATTTGATGTTTTCTAGGATTAACAGGGTATTACAGGAGGTTTGTGGAAGGATTTTCTCTGATTGCAGCACCGTTAACAAGTTGCTAAGAAAAAGGGTTCCGTTTGTGTGGTCAGACAAGCAATAGGAAAGTTTTGAGAAGTTAAAAAGGATTTTGACGGAGGCTCCAGTGTTGATTCAACCAGAAGTCGAAAAAGAGTTTATGGTTTATTGTGATGCATCCCACACAGGATTGGGTTGTGTGCTGATGCAAGAAGGGAAAGTAGTGGCGTACACTTCCCGACAGTTAAGACCTCACGAAGTGAGCTACCCGACGCATGGTCTGGAATTGGCTGCAGTAGTTTTCGCACTGAAAATTTGGAGACATTATTTGTATGGAGAGAAGTCGGTAGTGTATACAGATCACAAGAGTTTGAACTACCTTCTCACGCAGAAGGAGTTGAATTTAAGGCAAAGAAGGTGGATTGAGCTGTTAAAGGACTATGACTACTCGATTGAGTACCACCTGGGAAAGGCTAATGTGGTAGCGGATGCCTTGAGCCGTAACGTTGTGGCAGATTTAAGAGCCATGTTTGCCCACCTTAGTCTATATGATTATGGAAGCCTGATAGCGGAATTGCAAGTGAGGCCAACATGGATTGATGAGGTTAAAGAAAAACAGCGGGAAGATGAAGTTTTAAGTGCTCGATGTTTGCAAATACAGAATGGTGGACTGGAGGGGTATAGTCTGAGCAGCGATGGAGTGTTATGTTTTCTGGGAAAAATGTGTATGCCTAAGGATGTGGAGTTAAGGCAAAAGCTTTTGCAGGAGGCACATAGCAGTCCCTATGCTATGCATCCGGGAGGTAGTAAGTTGTACCGGGATTTGCGGGAGCAGTTTTGGTGGCCAGGCCTTAAGCGTGAGGTAACGGAGTTTGTGGGTAAGTGTCTGACGTGTCAGCAAGTCAAGGCTGAACATCAGTTACCCTCGGGATTGTTGTAACCGATTAAGATTCCAATTAAGATTCCACAATGGAAGTGGGAAAGGATTACAATGGATTTTGTGAGTGGACTACCTCTTACGCCGACCAAGAAGGATTCAGTTTGGGTAATTGTGGACCGTTTGACAAAGTCGGCTCATTTCATACCTGTGCGTATGGATTATTCTCTTCAGAAGTTAGCAAAATTATATATAGCGGAGGTTGTGAGGTTATATGGGGTGCCAGTGTCGATTATTTCAGACAGAGACCCTAGATTTACGTCAAGGTTCTGGAAGGCTTTGCACTAAGCATTGGGTACAAGATTGGATTTCAGTACAGCATTCCATCGCCAATCAGATGGACAGTCGGAGAGGGTGATTCAAGTTTTGGAGGAAATGCTAAGGGCATGTGTCTTGGATTTCAAGGGTAGTTGGGAAGAATTCTTACCGTTGGCAGAATTCGCGTATAACAATAGTTACTAGGCGAGTATTAAGATGGCTCCATATAAAGCTTTATATGGTCGGAAGTGTCGTACCCCTACGTGTTAGACGGAGTTGGGAGAGCAGCAGTTGTTGGGTCCGGAGCTAGTTACAGAGACAGAAGATAAGGTGAAGGTGATTAGAGCTCGTTTGAAAGAAGCCTCGGATAGGCAAAAGTCTTGTGCCGATCTAAAACGGCAGGATATAGAGTTTGCTGAAGGTGACAAGGTTTTCTTGAATGTGTCGCCGTGGAAAAAGGTTCTGAGGTTTGGTAGGAAAGGCAAGTTAAGCCCTAGATTTATTGGGCCCTATCGTGCATCGTCCCGAGCGAGTGGGACCGTGGCGTACCGACTTGCGCGCCACCGAGTTGAGTCAAATCCACGATGTGTTTCATGTTTCCATGCTTAGACGCTATCGCTCGGATCCATCACATGTTGTGCCAGTGGAGGAGATAGAGGTGAATCTCGACTTATCTTTTGAGGAGGAGCCAGTGCATCCTAGATCGGGATGTTAAGGTTTTGCGTAGGAAATCTGTTCCTTTGGTAAAGGTATTATGGCGGAACCATGGATCGGAGTAAGTGACATGGGAGCCGGAGGATGTTATGCGGCAGCAATACCCTCAACTTTTCTGACCAGGTAAATTTCGAGGTCGAAATTTATTTTAAGGAGGGTAGAACTGTAATATCCTGATTCTGTGGGTCTGTGCATTTGGTATGTTGCATGGCTAAGTTAGTAGATAAAGGCTTTGAGGTGCGGATTGGGCTCAGGTTTGGGCTTAAATATGGGTTAAATTGATTAAAAAGAGAGTTAGTAGTATTTTAATTTAAATTATTATGTTTAGTAGCAAGCTGGGCTTGTGGACCAAAAATTTGAGGTGCTTTAGGTGAGCATCAAGGTGGCGTTACAAGGGGGGAGGAATTGGGCCTAGTATGGCAGCTTGGAGCCCAAGGTTGTTGGGTCAAATTTCGGCACTAAAAAGGGGAGGGGGTGGACGGCATAGAGGCTACATTTTAGGAGCTTTAATTCTTTTTATTTAAGTAATAAAAGATGATAAAAGGAAGGGAAGAGTTGGGTTGAAGATGGTCTCTTTTAAAGGTAAGATAAAGGATGTGATAATAGATGGATGAGATAAGGGATAAAGGCTATCAGGTGATAGCAGAGTTGGCCGAAACTCCAACTGTGTGTGTGTGGATGTATAGCCGAAATTTGGGAGGCTAGTTATCATCTTGTCCATTTGTTCTTTCTCACTTTTTCATCTTTTCTCTCAAGCCAAAATTCTTTTCTCTCTTTTCTCTCTTCTAGCCGAAATTCCCTAGCCTTCTTCTCTTCTCCAACATCTTCCTGAAAGTCGAATTCTTCTTGCTGATATTCCTTCCTCCATAGCCGAATCTGCAAGGGTGGTTTCTGTTTCCTGAAGGTGCACCATAAGCCGAATACTCCTCAGTGATCTGGCGAGTTTCGGGATTTTTCCTTCTTTGCGATTTCTCATTTTTTATCAAGTTCTAACTCGAAACACTTGTTCAAAGGCCCTGTCGATTTCACTCTCTGTCCTAAAAGCTGAATCTGTCTCGTTAAAGGTCTCCTGTGCCGATTTGGTGGAAAAGCTCGAAGGTGGGTGGTGGTAGGTTCGGCCGAATGGCCCTTTTTTGATTTTTTTTTATTTGGCCGAATGTCATATGGTCTAGATTGGTTGTGATTATCAGTTTGTTTGATATTTTGAGGATGGTCAAATGTAGGTAGGTTGGTGGTGGTGGTTTCTCAAAGACATTCAGGATTCGATTAATTAGGTAAGAGTTCATTTTAAGTGTTATAGTTGTTTGAGTAATTAGATCTCATCATTTAAATGGTTTAGTGATTAAGGGATTGCTATGGACTCGAATAATAGCCAAGCAATAGGAGAGGTTGGATCTGTAAACCGAACATCGAAATATAAGAAAATATCTGTATCAGGAGTGCGAGATTGGCCATCGGGGTGTGGGCCGACACCGGAAGCAGATCGTAGGCCGATATTGGTAGTCTTGAGTGATAGTAGCGTAGAGGCAGTAAAAGTGTTAGTACGAAAACCAGGTGTGTAACTCTTACACACTTTCTTACTTAATATGTTAATGTTGGGTGTTGTTAAAAAGCCAGAATGACGGCAATGGTTACTAAAATACCCTTGTGGGTAAAAGCGTAGATGCCGAGTAAGTTGTTATTATTACTTGCGATGAATGTGATCTATGAAAGCATGTTATTCTGTATACATAATTTGGTATGTTAAGCATGATCATATTGCTGTCGTTACCATAAATATGTGTTGTGGGTGATGAGAGGAGGGGGAAGTATGATCTATCAGACTGTCACCAGTGGTTTGGTATCACACAGTGGGTTGGCCCCACATGTTATAAAATTGTGACTAAGTCTTAGTGGTTTGGCACCACCAGAGGTTTGGTACCACATATGTATATTTGTAACTTCGGTTACCAGTGGTTTGGCACCACCAGTGGTTTGGTACTACAAGGGGTAGATTTAGGAGACCCGGATGGATACTTAGGTTGGATGGGTTGCATGACTTGCATATTATTGTATGAATTTGTGTAAGAGCATAATTTCTGTTGGGATGGGGATTTATACACTGAGTCTCGGTGACTCACCCCTTCCTTTACATTTTATAGATCAGACTTAGATCGTGGATATAGAGCCGGAGTGGGCTCGAGGTGGCCATGCTCAGCATTCGTTCTATTTTAGTGTTTTCTATTTGGACTTGGTCATTTTATTTGAATTTTGGTTTTCTGTTTTGTAATAAGGCCGCCTAAGTTTTATCTTGGGATGTTTTATCTAATTGTTTCTTTAACCTTTGTTAAGCATACCTAGAAGTTATGAGTTGGTTGTTTCCAAAACCTCATTAATTACTTGTTTTCTAAAGTGTTCACTGATTAAGTAACTAATACGGAGTAACAGTATGACAACTAAGTTTTCAAACCAAGTTTCAACATGTTTTACGCGATACAAAATACATCGACGTTTTCTCTAAAATCTTGTATCAGTTTTCTATCTAACATAAGTCAACAAATCGGTTTCAAAAACATTTTCTTTTCCATGGCACGCCAGATCCGGTTGTAGCATTTTGACTGGGTTTGGGGTGTTACATTTATGGTAATAATATATGTGAGTCTAGTTTCAGGAAAAATTAGCAGATCTTAATTTTGATTTCTTGATATCGAGATATAAATAATTTAGTGACTGTGACTCGAGTAGACAGCTTGAGATGAACATGAATAAATAGTGGAACTATTTGCAATTATGATTGTATTAATAGTGGAACTATTTGCAATTATGATTGTATTATCATGAGAACATATTGTGAAGATTTATAAAAGTCTGTCAATAAATCACTTATTATTTACATACCTACTTACTAAGCTATAATGCTTACCCCCCTTCCTTTCCTTTTTCCTATAGCGTCACAGGGGCTAGCTCGGGTTGGAGATTGTCGGAGATTTTATCACACTATCAAACTTTTGATTGGTATCAATGCCTTCAAGTAATTTAAGTCTATGGCATGTATAGGGACTTAGTCATTTTGTGTATGTGTTATTATGTTTTGGCCAAATGTATTGGCTTGTAATGGTTAAAGGCTATTGTAGTATGTAGCCATGCTAATTGGCTTATATTGGCTAATTGATTGTAAGCCTATATATATTATTTATATGTCAATGTCTTGTGATGTAAGTTGTGTTCGCATGATACATGATGAGTTGTGGGTTATGGCCTAAATACCTAATGGTTGAATGTGCTAGTAGTCTTGATGTTGAATGGCAAAGTTTGGCTCAATGGTATGGTATGATAATTAGATATAATTATGCATGTATAAGAGTTGTTGAGGATGCATATTGAGTGTGACCCTGTTTTGAAGAAAAATTTTCTAAGTGTTGTGAAATTTTCCAAAGTTCTCAGTTTAGTCCCGAACCGCTTCCAAAGCATGTTTTGGGCCTCGTAGGTCCATATTAGGGACTCTATGATTGAATATGAAAAGTTTTAAATTTGGATGGAAATTTGTGACTCAAAAATGATCGGTTATATGTGATTAAGTCCGGTAATGCCTCGTACCCTATTTTGGCGACGGATATGGGTAAGGGGTGTTACAGTCCTACCGATGGCTGAGGTCCGACATGTACTGTGGATACTCCATAGATCATGTGAGCAACATTGAGTAGCTACGTTTCGACCCACAGCTCTTGTAAGCAAACCCTTTTTCACAGCTCGTGTGAGCGTGCCTATTTTCACAACTCGTGTGAGCATTCTGATTCACAGCTCGTGTGAGCATATATGTATAGGAATTGACGGATTACAGTTATATGAGTTAGCATACTATGTATGAGTTATCCTAGGTATCTAATGGTATTCTAAACGGTTCAAGGGGCATTATTCGGATACGAGATGGTAAGAGTTCGATATGAATTAAGACATAGACACATGTGATTTTCATTGAAATGGTAATACATGGTATATTATGATTTGGGATGGATGATATATGTATATGATACATGATTAAATGTTGTGCTCATCCATGATTATGTTGCCTTTGTTATATTTTTAAATGGCTAATATGTTTGATGTACATGCTTAGGCTTTGGTCAAGTTGTGGTAAGATTATGCCATGTTTAACTTACCTATGTTGTGTTGAAATGGTAAGTTGTGTTTTTACATTATACGAACTTACTAAGCATTTATGCTTACTTTGTATTATTTTTCGTGTTTTATAGTGAACCGAAAGCTCGTTTGGGTTGGAAGCTTGTCAGAGTTATATCACACTATCCATCAGCTATATCGATACTTTTGGATGTTTCTAAGTTTGGTTATAATGACATGTATAGGCATTTTGGTTGTTGAAGTAGCCATTTGTTTTGGCCAATATGTTTTGGCTTGAGAATTTGGTATTTTGAATGTTTGAAATGGTTGAATTTATAGTTTATGGATGCTTAGATGACGGAAGTGAATATAGTCATTTTGGTATGAAAATGTAGTTGGCATATATGAGTTATGATGCTATTTGCTAAATGGTAAATTTGGTATTTGTGAGTGTGAATTTAGTATGTGATCAAAATGATAATTGTTGGTTAAATGATACACATGGTTACATATATTTATATGTTGTCATTGAGGTGCCTTTAGGCATATTGGTTGTATGCAAATGTATCATATTTGGTTAGCTTGATTATGGATGGTTTTAGTGCATTTTAAAGGCTTGATTTTATGTGCAAAAGTGATTGTAGGTTTATGGATGAATGGGTGAGAAAAATGGCTTGAAAATGGCCTATTTTTTTCCACACGGGCGTGTATCTCAGTCGTGTGTGACACATGGCCAATCGACATAACCGTGTGTCCACTGTAGCTATTAAAGGGTTGCAAGTCAGGCTGTTACACGTCCTAGCACACGGGTGTGTGAGGTCATTTCGAAGGGTACACGGCCTGACACACGGGCGTGTGGCTTGGCCGTGTGACCCAAGTCAGTGAGTTACACGAGCATGGGCACGGGCTAGGACACGACCGTGTGTCCCTACTTCAAATGCCCACACAGCCTGAGACACAGGCATGTCTCTTGCCCGTGTGACCCCTGCAGTTTTGAAAATTTTCATTGTTTTTTTGAAAAATTCTATATGTTTCCGATTTAGGCCCGACTTGTTTCTAATGTGTTTTTAGAGCCTCGAGGGCTCGTATAAGGTACGATATGCATATTATGGTTTGGTTTTGATATGATTAATGACATGAATTGAAATGTTTATAAATTTTGTTTGTTTTGAAATGAAAACTCTGGTAATGCTCTGTAACCCTATTTCGGTGACGGATACGGATTAGGGGTGTTACAACTTGCATTCAATCTCACTTACATTTAGCCCTTCATTAAAGGTTTTTATCATATCATTTTATTTCACACATAAGCCTTGTACACTTTCCAGTCTAGTTCTTTTTACTTTAATTTCACTACACTTAGTCTATTCACTTTGTTATTAAAACCAAGCTCATATATCTATTTCTTTATAATTAATTTCATAATAAACATTAACTTTTTCACATATATATAATTAAACCTTAAGAACTTTAGCATAACAATTTAATTAAAAATCATACATATTTTAATTAAGTAAGGTAAGGTTCTTGATGTACTCACTTCTCTTTTGTTAAAATTTCACTATTTTGCTTTGAATTCTCTTCCTTCCTCACTTTTGTCACCAACTTCACTTTATTTCCCACACTTTCATCATTTCTTTTCTTTTTTTACTTCATGAACACATCAAATACATAATCAATTTCTTTACTAAAAATTGCTTTCATATCTCTACTTCAACTAAACATAAATTTCATAAGAAAACACTTGAATTCTTACCTTGTCTCTTTAATCTATTCACTTCCTTCTCTACTTTCTTCACTTGCACCCTATAATTTCTTGATTCCAAGATGATTATATAACTCTTTAGATCTCTACTTCACTTTTTCTTTTTGATCATTATGGAAATTCTCAAGAATTTTTAGTGAAAATTGTGACATTGATAAAAAATGACTAATTTATAAAGAAAAGAAAGTTTCTCTCCTCTCCCTTTTCTCATTCACATTGGAAAGATAAGAACTTTCTCCATCTTTCCTTTCTTTTATACTAACTTTACATATTTAAAATATTCATAAAAAATTTAAATAAAATATTATTAAAACAATAATTAACTAATTAAATAATGTAAAATATCGCCAACATTATGATTACAATCCAAGAGCTTGTATTTTATACTACAAGGCTAAGCAAATCCAATGGTCACAATTCATCCACATTTCCAAGGGCATTTTGGTAAATTTCTCCAAAATTATATTTCTTGCTAAATGACCATTTTACCCTTGGTCAAATTTTATATTTCCATTTATGTCTTTTCCACTTTTGGTTATTTTCTTTTTAGTCCTTCAAAGTTTTAAATTTACACTTTAACCCCTCAACTTTTTAATATTCACACTTTGATCCCATCACTTTTTACTTTTTTACAATTTATTTAGTACCTCGGACTTATATCTCACAATATAGTACTTGTTTCAACTTTCTCCAATATCCAATGCCTTCCTCTACGAACAGTAATGTTCCTTATTTCATTTACGTGATAATTCAATTATACCCATTCCAAGTATTATACTTTACAAATTTAGCATGATGATTTTAGGGGCATTACAAATTAAGTTGTCCTCACGTGACATGTCACATGATTGATGGGAATAAACACGTTAAGTTGACATTTTTAACAAAAACAATCAATGGCAATAATGATTGAACTAAAACTTTTAAATTTTTTAGATTGAATTTTTAACTTTTAAAGTATAAGGATTAAATCTCAAATTCTATAAAAGCATAAGGGTTAATAGCATATTTTAACCAAATTGAAAATTTTCATTATCTAAACAGCTTTATTTAACCAATTTGGATAATAGATGTTCAAATCTACTTTTTTATATTTATTTAAAAAAAAATTTTGTATTTACTAAGACCCTGTTTAATATAAAGTGTTCCAAAAAAATTAAATTAATTGAAAATTAATATTTTCAAAAAACTTATTTTTTTAAACACATTTGATAATCCACAATGAAATTTATTAAATATATTTTTTATACAAAAAGTGTGGAAAATGATAGGTAGATAAACCTACTTATCACTTAATAAAGAATAAATTCAATTGTTTTTATTTATTCTATTTCTTTTAAGATTATATTATCATTTATCAAACAATCTAATTATAATCAATATTTAATTTGAAGTAATACACCAAACATATTTTATAACTTATATTTAGCACTTAATTTTTTAATATTTATTTTTCAACACTTATTTATTTTTTATTTTTTTCAACTCTTAATTTTTTAATCTTTCAAAGAAATTGAAAAATTAAATCAATTGAAAATATTAATTTTCAATTGATTTAATTTTTTACATAGGTTTGATAATTTAAATAAAACAATATGTTAGAATTTTTTTCTATAAAAAAGTGTGGGAAATAATATGTAGATAAGAGCTACTTATCACTTAATGGAGAATATTTTTAATTAAATATATTTTATTTTATTTATTTTAATATTATATTATCCTATATAAACTTTACCTTTAAAATTTAATTTTTGTTTAGAATAAAATAAAATGTTTAAAAATTAAGGATAAAATTTAGAATATGTTATAAAATAAAGAGAGATGGAGAGAATAAGAACAAAGAAAATATGAAAGCAATAGAGAATGTACTTTATTGATCAAAAGTGGTGATTACAATGCTTCATCAGAGATCTAATTCTAATATCTATTAGAATTTAAAGTATATTAAAACTTCATCTTGATCATGATGGACATCCACTTAATAAGATATTCATAACACTCCCCTTTGATGTCCATTGGTAGATAATGTGCCTCATTAAACCTTATTAGGAAAAACCCTGTGAGATAAAAACCTAATGAAGGAAAAAGAGTACACAATCTATAATACGCATAATATGCTGCCTCATTAAACACTTTACCAAGAAAGCCCAATGGGACAAAACCTCAGTTAAGGGAAAAAGAGTACAATGCGTATTTACTCCCTTTCATGAAAACATCACATACTTTCTCATATTCTACGTATTCAATCTTGAATACTAGTTTTTCAAATGACTATTTGAATGTATTGCTAAGCATTTATATCACCATTCTTTTGAAAATCATGAGTGAGGGAAAATTTTCGGGAAACATATTTTGATCTCTTTAGGAGTTTCAACAGTAATCATAGCAAACTTTAAACATGATCCTTCTATAAAAATGCAAATAAATGTTTTGGATAATTTTATAATCCTCTTTCAACTACTATTGACTATGTCAAATTTACCACATATGTTCAATTATTTCAATTCATATAAATGAACAATTTCTCAAGAATTTTAATATGCTTCTAGCATCCTAAATCCTTCAAATTTTAATATAAACTTTACTAAATAGTGATTCATAAAAGGTTGTAACAATAACCATAAGACGCAAGTTAAATCTTTTATGAATTGTCAATTTAATAATATATCTAAAGGTTATTCCATCCACCACAAAAGAATATTATATCTTTTCATAATCAATGCCAGGACTTAGCGAAATACTTCATATTTTTATTCCACTTTTGCAAAACTACTTCAATTGCACCCCTACTGGCTTTATACCTTTAAATATTTGGACTACTGGTCCAAAAACTCCACGAATTTAATTGTACTCGCGTTGTGTCTTTCTATTTTGGTCAATTTATTCCATATCTATATTTCTTAATAGATTTATTTAAAATCCTCATTTTATTTCATTATTTCAATAATAATAACATTGCATGCAAAATCATTGTCGACCTATTTTATTATTTGGTTCCACATTTTCTCGAATTGACATAACTTATCGAGATCTCTCATTTTCATTATTTTAAAATTCAGCTTTAGGTACCTAAATCTCTTCTGAAGTTTTACTTATTAGTTATGTCTTGGGTCTCTTCTGAAGCACCCGCCTCCACTATATGACCATCTAGAAGAATTTTCATCTTTCGAACTGATCAATCTGTTATTTATTCTAACTTATTGTCCTACTAGGACTTTGATTCAAATTAAAATATTAGATGGTATATAACACTTGGTTATTCTCATTAAGTTTGTAAATACATCTAACAGTTAACTTGTAATGAGGTATCCTTATTGAACTTTTGGTTCAAAATACTCTCCCCTTAACTCATTACAAGTTATTATTTCTCTTCCCTTAATGTTGGGAAAA
The DNA here is from genome assembly GCA_025503065.1 of Gossypium bickii. Taxonomy (NCBI): domain Eukaryota; kingdom Viridiplantae; phylum Streptophyta; class Magnoliopsida; order Malvales; family Malvaceae; genus Gossypium; species Gossypium bickii. The sequence goes on along the minus strand of CP106714.1, from coordinate 21,922,704 downwards.
CTGTCGAATCAAAATTATAATCACAAATCATGTAATAATTGAATCTTGAATACATTCAAAACATCTAATAATATAAAGAAACTTGTAATTAATATATATTCCCAACTTTCTTTGAGGATTCACCCATCTTTGTACGTTGCGGTGGAGCAATTGGAAATATACGTACATACAAAAATTTAAAGATGAGAAATATTTAGCTCTTGATCAAAAACTAATTGTAATGGGGAGTATTTATAACTTATTGGCTTGATGCGTACAACACGTAAATCAACATTAGCTCATGTTGAAATAGGAAGTTTAGTTCTCATTATTAATGGTTTAGACATTAATCAGAGATGATTAATCAGTAATTTCTCTAAACCATTATGCATAAACTTTTATAAAATTTTTTCAAACTCAATCAATAAAAGATTGAGATATAAACTCATCAGTATTAGCAAGATGAATTGTCTTAATTTCATGATCTGAAATTAATTATTTAAACACGCAATCTTGCAAATGACAGGTTGCAAATTGACAATACGTATGTGATTATTTTGTAGATGCATCTACCAAAATCATATAATATCAAAATCATCCACATGGTGGATGAATGAGCCCATATTCGTTTCAGAAATGCAAGACATTAAATCTCAACTTTAGCTAGTGAGTTTCTATGTAACAACCTAATTTTCAATGGTGACGGAAACAGTGGTTCGAGACCACTAAATAAAACAAGTGAGTTCAAAAATTTTATTATTTAGTATTTATGAGTTAAATATGATTTTAGGAAGACTTTTAAAATAGTTATTTGTGTTTTAGAAGAAAGTGTTAGGTTAAGCGGTTTTGAAAACGAGGTATTGAGACCTCAATTTCATAAACTGAGCCGTAAATATTTTTATAAATATTTAAGGAGTCATTGAATTAGTATTAAAATTTCGTTAGAAAATATCAATGTTTTGATAGTTAATTAAATAAAAAGGACTAGATTGAAAAATGTGTAAAACTTGTTAATTAAAGAAAATAAGTGAGTAAATGATTTAAATAATAAATAATGGAGGACTTAAAGGACAAATATACCTAATTTTACATGGCTGGACGGCATTTTAATGAAAAACATTAAAATAAAACAAATGAAGGGTAAAATTGTAAATTAAACAGAATTAAACAAATAAATAGAAATTAAAAGAGATTTCTAGACAATCTCTTTGAAATTTTCACAAAAACAGCATGGGAGAAAGCTTCTAAAGCCGGTTTTTCTTTTCTTTTACTACAAGTGAGTTCAATTTTACTTATTTCTTTTAATTTTTGTGTTCTTAAGACTTTTACAATTAGGTCCAAATATCTACTTCATTAGTTTGTGATTTTATGAGTGATTTTGAAAGTTACCATTGATGAGTGGTGGTTGTTTTTGATGAATTAATATGTATTTAGGGATTTAATTTTGTTATATGATGATTTTATAAAGTGAATTTGATAGATATTAATTTTAGGACTAAATTTTGAAGAATTTAAGAATTAGGGTTTGCTATTAAATTTTTATGTATCAAAGGCCATAAGATAGCCTATAATACTTAGATAAATTGTCAATTGAGGAAAATTAGTTCATTTGGTAGACTAATTAGTAAGGGACTAAACTGTAAAAACTATAAAAGTTAGGATAATTATGTAATTTTGAAATTTGAAGGGTACTGATTGTAAAGTGAATTGAAACTGAAATATGCTATTGCATGGATAATTTTATATCTTAGATCAGGAGCCCGTAGATCAACGAGAAAAAGAAAAATTAACAGAATAGTCTTAATCTATTACAAACTTACAAATTAACCCAGGTAAGTTCATATGGTTAAACTTTAATGTTATATGTTAATTTGATGAATGGTAATATATATATATTTATTTATATCATTTGTGAAAATAAAATTATTGTTAATATTATGAAATTAAAGTGAATGTTCGAAGTGAACGGAACGCAGGATTAAGTACAGTCGTTCAGTGTAAAGGAGGAATTGACGGCAAATTACCAAGTAAATTGAGGTTCAACATTTGTTGTGAACTTTCGTGCTTGCTTTCCGTTTAGCTCTCATGAGCTTCAGTTAACTCATATGAATTTCAATTTCACCTTTCTGGGTTTCAGTTAAACTCTTTTGAGCTTCAGTTTAACCCTTATGGGTTTCCGTTCAGCTCTTATAAGCTTCCGTTTAACCCTTAAGGGTTTTCGTTTAGCACTTATGTAACTTCTTGATTTTGGGTTTAGTCGGAATAGTGGTTTTGAGACCACAAATCCGAAGTAAAAATATTTGTTTTATGATTGTTTTGAGGTCCATGACATGTTTGCATGATTGTGTGAAAGTTTCATGAAGAAATTTTGTGAATAAGTGTCCAATTTGACTTTTTAGACTAAATTGTAAAAGTTGCAAAATATGAGGTTCTAGAAGCTTTAAGTATGAAATAGCTTTGGATTATTAATTAGAGGTCCTTAAATAGCAATTTGCCCAATTTCTATTTTTAAGGACAAAAATGGGCATGAATAGGTAAAATTTTAAAGTTTAGTAAAAAGGGGTATTTTGGTTATTCGGTTAATAAAAGATTAAAAAGGGAAAAATGAAGCAAAAATTTGCTCATCTTCTTCAAGCTAGGGCCGAAACTTTGAAGCTCTCCATAGCTACGGTTTCTTCACTTTTCAAGCTTGATAGAAAGTACATCCTAGCCCCATTTTTAATGTTTTTTATGTTTTTGAAGTTATCAACCGATCTAGCTATTTCTACCATTTATTTGAGCTAGGGTTCATGTTTAAAAATTTTCCCATGTGTGACAGGCATGTGTTTTGATGTTTCATGGTAGATTATGAAAGTTTGATGTGCAATAAACATCTTTTACTAAGTGATTTTTTATGAAAACACCTAAAAAGGGCATTTTTGTAAAAATTGTAAAATGAGTAGTAAAAATTTGATTTGAAGGAAAATATGGGCTGTTACGAGCTTGTGTTAGGTTCAGCTAGGCTTGGGTAACAAAGAAAATGGACACATTTCATTTTACGAGCCTAGGGACTAATTTGTAAATATGTGAAAGTTTAGAGGCAAAACTATAATTTTACCAAAGTATGGTTTTTGGACTGATTTGAACAATGTGATAATTAAATGAGCTAAGGTTTCTATTATAGATCAAGAAAAACAGAGTCCGGACCTAAATCGAGGAAAGAACAAGGTTGTGGACTAAATCAAATAGTTAGCCATATTTTGGAACCGAGGTAAGTTCGTGTGTAAATAATGTAACATATATTATGTATTTAATATTTTTTTATTGCATGACTTGTACAATTATCATTATGGATTTGTTCGGCAAAGTTCGATAAGCGAGAAAATCCCGGTTGAACCTTAGGAATAGTTAGGATAGAAATGTCATGACATTAGGGTTATGAGTTTACGTGTAAGACCATATCTGGGATATGGCATCGTTATGAGATTTCGTGTAAGACCATGTCTGGGACATGGCATCAATATGAGAATCGTGTAAGACCATATCTAGGATATGGCATTGGTATAATTATATGTGTATGTGATTCTCGAGTATCCTTTAATATTCCAAATGGTTCAACGGGTAGTCCAAAGATTTCGTCAATGAAATGACAAGGTCTGAACATGTTGAAAGGGTACAGGTATGTACACAAAGCTCATACATATTAAGATTATAAATCGATGAGATCTCGGTAAGAAGTGAATGAATAAATTATGATCATGAGTTCTATTGTACATTATGTAAATGACATGATTTAAAATGTATCTATGATACTTGATGACATGGTGATAAATTATATTATGTTATGTGTACAATAAGGCATGGTTAATGTTGTTAATTATTTACATGCAAACTTACTAAGCTTTATGCTTACTCCCCTTTCTTTTTCATTTTCTTATAGTATTGTGAAGCTAGATTGGGGTTCGAAGGATATCGGAGACTCGATCACACTATCAATTGGAACTTTTGGGTATAGTTAGTCTCAACATTTTGAGTATGACATGTATAGGGACTTGGTCTTTTTTTTATATGTCATATTGCTTTAGCCAAATGTGTTGGCTTATGATGATATTTGATTCATTTTGGATAAGGCCATGAGATGTGGCTCATAATGATTATTTGGTTGTAAACCTATTCATATATGCATGCATGTGCCAATGCCATTATGATATGGCCTATGGTTATTGATGGTTTAATGATGACGTATTGCATGTGATTATGGATGTTTGATGATGGTGAAGCACTTAATTATGCCGAGTTAAGTGCCTTGAAGTCATATATATATTTGGATTGGTGTGGTTTTGATGTTGTGTAGGTTGGTACAAGTATAGGTGGCAAAAAGGCTTGGTAAATAGCTTTATATTTTCCACACGGGCGTGTGTCTAGGCCGTGTGTGACACACAACTTGCCTCATAGGCGTGTGTTATGGCCGTGTGTCCCCTACACACTAATTAATGCAAAACAGAATGCCCAGTAGTAAACACACGGGCTGTAACATCCTAGATTAGGGGTTATGCATTTGTGCATAGTTCATGTGTTAGTAGGTTTTGGCAGTGTTGGAAGTGTACTAAGGGTTTTTAGAATTTTAGGATGGAAGAAGAAAGCTTTGGAAAATTATTGGTTTTTAAGTAAAAAGGGGAGCTAGGTAAATGAGGCTTTAAAAGAAACTCCGTGTGAAGCATGACACAAGGAACCATGTGGTAAAATGGCATGTTTTATGAATTATGAATGTGTTATGTGAATTCTAGAAATAAGGAAATGTATGGAAATATATGGAAATGTATGGAAGTGTATGGAAATGTGTGGAAATGTGTGGAAATGTATGGAAATGTAAGGCAATGTAGGGAAATGTAAGAAAATGTAAGGAAATGTAAGGAAATGTGAGGAAATGTATGGAAATGTAAGGAAATGCAAGGAAATGCAAGGAAATGTCTTGTCTTGGAAATGTAGGGAAATGTCGTGAAAATGTAAAGGAATAAAGAGGAAAGTGAACATTTATGGAAACTAGGAAATGTAAGGAAATGATTCAAAATGGAAAGTGAACATTTACGAAACTTGAAATGTAAGAAAATGGCAAGTAAACAGAGCCGATCGAAAATTTTAGGAAACTTATAAATGATGCGAAATGTCAAATTTTAAGGTTCAAAATAGGAAATAAAGGCAAGAGGGCCTTAAAAGAAAAAGTTGGAGAAATTTGGCACACAAAGAGGCTTGGAAATGTGGCTCAAGATGCCACTTAGGACCTATGGAAATGGCACCATGTGTAGGAGGCATGGGCCTGGGTTCGAGTCACAAGGGAAGCAAATAAATGAAGTTTTAATTTTGCTCCCAGGCTATGAGGTGGACTGCACATGAGTTGGAAAAAGGGGTGTTTTAATTCCATAAATACATGATTAAAAAGAGATAAATAAGGGATTTTTAATTTGGATTATTTGGAAGAGATAATAAGGATTTTTCTCTAGTTTATTTTAAATAAAATAGATGATGAAAGAGGAGTGGTGGCCAAGTAAGGGACTCTCCTAGGCTGATATTTTCTGGCTATAAAAGGAGGACAGGAGGGCTACTCATCAATTTTTGCTTCCTCCTCATCTCTCACAAAATTTTTAGGGCTCTTTTCTCTTTTCTTTTGTCTAGCCAATTCTCTAGCCCTCATCTTTCTTTTTCTTTTCTTCTTCTTCTTCCTTTTCAAAACCAAATCCAACCTAGTTTGAAATTCCACTTAAAGCCGAATCTCTCAAGTGGTGTCGGGATAGATCCATCGAAATTCAACACTTAAGGTAAGAATCTTGTGGTTATTGATTTATTCTCTTCTTTAAGCCGAAAAATAGGGATTAATGTTATTATTATTGTGGCCTAAAACTATAAGGAGTATTTCGGGATTTCTAGTGCTATCGACTACAAGGGAGAGATCATCCGGATTCAAGAATCTAAGGTAAGATATACACATATTTGGTCAAAAGTTATGGAATATATGTGAGATTAAAATTAACATATAATTATAGGGATTTCGACAGACATACAAGGCAAGGAATCCTTTTCAGATTTGGAAATTTTAAGGTAAGTAATACAAATCCTAGTTGTATTTGGAAAAGTGGCGAATGGTCTTTTAAAGTGATTAACGAATATAGGAGTGAAAGATCTAGATCGGTAGATCGTTCTTCGATTCAAGGAACCTATTAAGCAAATCAGGTGTGTACTCACACTAACTTTCAATATGTTATGGCAATAATTATGTTTTAATATATGAATGTGTATAAAAATGAGAATGTGGCTAAGTACCACAAATGTGGCAAAAAGTACCTGTGCACGTATTCTTACTTTTGATAGGATTATGAATGTGTTATATTCTGAAAAGTGACATGAATGTGAATTTAAGTATGATATGAATGATACGTAATAATTGGGGCATTTGGGATATATGTGAAGGAGAAAGTGAAGGTGATGACTACGGTCTCACCAACGAAGGTGCTTGACTTTGGGTCTCACCAACGAATTATGGTGACTACGGTCACATTATTGAATATGGTAACTTCGGTTACAATATTCTGAATATAGTGTCTAAAGACACAACGTAAGTGGGCGATGAGCACGTCGATTGCGCAAAGAATCGCCGATGGTGTGTAGCGGATGGAGGGTCGACTTAGTAGTCCCCACGGTGCATGTGAGTTGGTACGGGTGGTGTGTAGCGGATGGACAAATAGGTTTGGGTTGGGTTGCATCATTTTGTTTTGAACATGTACTTGATATGAATATGTATGCCTGATCTGTTGATTGTTAGCACTGTGTACACACTGAGTCGGTAGACTCACCCCCTTGTGGGACTATTTTTTAAGTGACGAATGATAATGGACCGGGTCGGCAGAAGCTAAAGGTGGCCATGCATTCCTTGAAGAGTTTATTTAGAAATTTGGACTTCATTTAATTTTAGCACTTTAAGTTTATTTTGGGTTTTAAATGATGTAATAAGGCCATAAGGCCCAGTTGGATTGTTTTTATTCTTGTTTATTTTTAATTGGTTATGTTACAATTTATTTTTAACTAAAGTTAAGTAAATTTATTTCTTTTAAAAAAATAAACCCTAATTGTTTTGTCACCTTAATTAATTGGATTTTTTTAAAATAAGATAAATGGGTTTTTAACTCAAGCCCAACCCAAAACAATATTTTTTTTAAAATCACACAAGTTTTTCCTAAGTAACAAAAGAAATTGAAACCGGTTTACTTGAGGAACATACCAGATCCGGTTTAGGCTCGTGGGCCGGGTTTGGGGTGTTTCACGGGCACGAGACATGACCGTGTGTCTCGGCTGTGTGAGAGACATGGCTATAGGACATAGGCATGTGCCCAGGCCGTGTGAAGCCTGCACTTAATTTTTGGAGTTTAATTCGCCACACTGCCTAAGGACACGAGCGTGTGCCTTGGCCGTGTGACCTTATTTGGTTGATGATGTCATAAACATAATGTCCCCTATTTTGGACACGGCCTGAAGCATGGCCACGTGACATCCCACACGGGCGTGTCCCTTCACCTACACGGGAGTGTGAACTTTTTTGATGAAAATTTTCTAAGTTTTCCCAGAAGTTTCTAAAGTTCTCAGTTTAGTCCCGAACCACTCCTAATGTATGTTTTGGGCCTCGTAAGCTCATTTAAGGGATGATATGAATGTTTATGAAAATTTTTAAATTTGAGTGGAAATTCATGTCTCGGTTTTGTATGATTACTTGCATATAAGTCCGATAACGCCTCGTACCCTGTTCCGGCGTCGAATATGGGTAAGGGGTGTTACAACTTATGTGCTTCTATGCAGCCTTCAAGCTTTCGTATATGATGTACTCATATCCGTAAGACGTTCTCCGATTTGACAAATTCTGGTAAGTGACATATGGAATAATTTTTGAAGACTTAATGATTTTGTCGATTTTGAGATGAAATAAGTGAATTCATCAATTGAAGTTGTGATTGGCAGGAAACGTATTTTGAACAATTTATGTAACATCCTAAATTTGTGGGGCTTTGCATTTGATGTGTTGTGATGTGATGTTATGCTTAAGGTGTTGATTAGGGTGTTTAAGGGGTTCAGACTAGGCTCAGGAATTGGGCCGAGGCCTTAGTCAAATTTTTCTGCTTGGGCACTCTAGTGGAAAGCCAGTTAGGATAGGGCTTAAAAGATATTATTTGTAAATTAAGACACACAAATGGGCTTGTGGCCCAGTGGTCAGTGGCGTTACTTAGAGGCTTTGAGGTGGCGTGATAAGCAATAAGGAGGTCCAAGGTTCAAGTCGCATTACCCACTTAGTTTAAATGTTTTTGGCGTCAAAAGAGAGGAGAGTTGGAGGCGGCTAGGATGCTTCGAATTAAGAGATTTATGTGTTTGGATAATATGGATAATGTGACAGATATAAGGATGAAGAGGTGGTGTTATCTGGGTCACTTGTGGATGAGAGATCAGGTAAGGATAAGGGAGAAAGTTTAGAAATTATCTACTGATCACAGTAGTGGCCAAATTTCCAACTTTGGGGGAAAGAGGGAATCGATTTTGATGAGGCTAAGGGGGGTGCCAAAATTTCCCTTATTAATTAATTAGTCTTAGTTTGCAAAAGAGGGCAATTCCGGCTTTTGGTTAGTGTGTGTACCGAAAATTTGATTAGAAAATAGGGTACTTCTTAATTTTGGCATTTATTCTCATTCTCTTTTTTTAGTTGTTTCTTTTCTCAAAAAGCCGAAAACTCCTAAAGTTCCATCTTCTTCTTCATTCTCTACTATAAGCCGAAACCTTTAAGTATTCCTTCTCTTTACTCTCTTCTGCCATAGCCGAATATCCTAGTGTCCATTCTTTTTCTTTTGCCGATCTCTTCACTAAAAGCCGAATCTATATAGATTTCTTCCTATCATCTTCTCTTTTTGATCTTCTCAAAAGCCGAAATCTTCTAGAAGTTACCGAATTCTCTGTAAAGGTAGGTGTCAATTTCTTCTAATCTATTCTTTTTCTCTTTCGATTTTAGAAAGACAAAGCCGAAAGGCTAATGGATTGTTGGTTTCTTCTGTTTACGTGTTAGGCGACATTCGGGAATGGAAGTAGATCGTTTAGATCTAAAAGCCGGAACTGCTAGTCTCTGAACCTCATATCTCTTTTTTCGAGATTTCAAGGTAAGGGGGTTCTCTTTAGATTCTCATTAGATTCGCTATCGTAATTGTGATCTTAACCATATGTTATGATGGTAGCAACTGATAAGGTCTTTTGATGGAATCAAATATCGATCAGGCGAAGGAGGGGATTGGATCTGTTAAACCAACCCCTAAGTTTAAGAAGCGAGCAGTGTCAGCAGTACGGGATTAGCCACCGGGTTGTGGACCGGCTTCAGAACAAAACCTTAGACAGTTAGCAGTCGAATCGGCTTCTGATAGTGTCAACATAGAAAGTCTCGTCTTGTCTGTAATCAGGTGTGTAGGTCTCTATCACACTAATTAATCTGTACTATATATGTTATGGGCTAAAAGCCGAAAAAAGGTTGTATGGACAGTCGTGTTACCCGAAAAGGGTAGGCAAGGATGCCAGGTACGTAACCATAGAATCTTCTCTATGTGTATTGATGTATGTGATAAACTGTGATCTTTTAGGTAGTATATTGTTTTGCTTTTGCATGGATGTATGCATGGGATGGGATTGATATGATGAAGGGGAAGAGCATGTTAAAAGGTCACTTAGTGATCGGTGGTTAAACCACGATATGTACATTTAGGTCACAATAGTGATCGGTGGCTCTGCCACACTTGATTATAAGGTCACATAGTGATTGGTGGCTCTGCCACAGTGGATTATAAGGTCACATGGTGATCAACATTTAAATTGGCAGCATGACTGTCGATATGGTGTGTAGCGGTTGGTGGGTTGATTGTAGAAATCCCCGAGGTGTGATGGCTGGTACGGGCTGGTGTGTAGAGGATGGACTTCTAAGTTGGGTTGGGCCATGTTGCATGTAAATATTCTGTTGCCATTGTGTATGGGCCAAGGCCCATAATGTGTTTGTGGGCCTCAAGTCTTTTATGTGTTTTCGGGATTTGCACACTGAGTCTTGGTGACTCACCCCTTATTTTCCCTGACTTTTCAGATGAGCAGTAGATCGTGGACATGGGAGCCGAGGCAGACTCGAGGGGCCATCAAGTTCTTTGATTTTCATAAACTATCTTCGGTTTACCTTTAAGTTTTAATTTATTGGATTATTTATGTAATAAGGCCCCATGGCTTAGGTTTCGATTTATTATTTGATAATGTTTACAATTTATAAATTTATGTTCAGGGATTTAAGTCATAAGGAGTAATAAAATGGGATTTTCAAACATGTTCAACGAAAAAGCAAAGGTTTTCATCAAATATCGTCTTTCTGAATGAATACCAAAATAAATAAATTGAGATTTCCAAAAACCAACAAAGCAAAGTTTTCAACATTAAACCTCGTAGCATACCAGATCGGGTTGTAGTGTTTGGGCCAGGTTTGGGGTGTTACAATTTATTTAAATGAATTGTTTTAGTATGTTTGGTAAAATTTATGTTTAAAGCTAACGAACTTATTAAGCTTCATTAAGCTCACTTGTATTGTTTAATGTTCTTTGTAGATTTACGAGAAGTCGGGAGATCGGATCAACACATCGAATCACACTATCCAAGTTACCGATAGATTTTGCTAAACATACTATGTTTTATATGGCATGTATATGGATTGAAGTGGTTGTGTAAATATTAGAAATTATTTTGGTTATGTTTCATGTTAACTTATATATGTATGGTTTGTCATGTTTGGTATAAGTGTTGGTATGGGTAATGAATGAATTGGTAAAGCATGTTAATATAGTAGTTGCATGTGTGAAACAATTTATGTTCTAGTTTAGATTGTTAGAGTATATGTAATAATATGACCATAATAATGATAGAAATTGGTTGTTTTAGAGATCTTGTAATGACCTATATGTATGAAATTTGAGATGTGTAGGTTGAAGTCAAGAATGGGTGAGAAAACAAGCCATAAAATGACCTATTTTCGTCAACACGAGTAGAGACACGGGTGTGTGTCTCAGTTGTGTGTGACACACGGCCTAACACATGGGCTTGTGGTCTGGCCGTGTGTCCCCTGCACCTTAAAATTTCAAAACAGAATGCCCAGGTTTTTGCACACGGCCTAGCACACGGGCGTGTGACTTGGCTGTGTGACCTTTGCATCTTACACACGGCCTAGCACACGGACGTGTGGTTGGCTGTGTGATTCAAGTTAGAGAGTTACCCGGGTATGGACACGAGCTAGGACACAACCGTGTGCCCCACATCGAATGCCCACATGGCCTAAGACAAGGGCGTGCCTCCTGGCCGTGTGAGCCACACCACTGGCCGCACGGGTGTGTGTCCCCTGCTCTTAGGAAAATTTTTAGAATTTTGGGAAAAATTCTTTGAGTTTTCGATTTGATCCAAATTTATTTCTAACACTTATTTTGGGCCTCGAGGGCCTAAATAAGGGACAATATGAGTGTTTATGATTGGTTCTGATATGTATGTTAAATTTTATGAAATTTTCGCATTTAGTCCGTAAAGTCCGGTAATGCTTCGTAACCCTACTCTAGCGACGGATAAGGTTTAGGGGTGTTACATTCTAATAATGAATTTTCATTGAGAATAAGCAACATAGGATAATTATTTTAAATTAAAGAATCTTTTGGTTATTTAATGAATGTACATAGAATTCTTAATTAATTTTCTCATCACATATGATCCATGATAATCTAACTGGTTATGCCAAGTAGTAAAATAATTTGTATCAGTAAACTTCTGGTTTACTTTAACATGTGTTTCAATTGTACTAAATTGTAACAATTTAATAATTTTACTATCATTCATTTTACTTTGTATCCACATATGAGTGCTATTGTGACATTTACTACTGGAAATGTCTAAATCAATTTGAATATTATAATGTCACTAAGTCAACAAAATAAATATAATTTCCAAACAATTATATGCAATATTCGCTTTAGGGAATAGCCAAAATTTTCAAATATCTAAAAAAAAATTGCAACTTCAGGTGCATCCAACCATAACGAGTTTTAGATAAAATTATCATAGTTTATTGCTAGAGGTGATCATGGGTTGGGCTACCCGGCCCGACCCGACGGCCCGCCCGAAAAATGGGAGGGTTCGGCTAAAAATATAGGCCCGAAATATGGGTTTGGGCAAAAAAAAGAGGCCCGTTTAGAAAAGGGCCAGGCCTCGGGTAAAACATTATTGTCCCAGCTCGTCTCAAATTATATATTAAATATATATTTTATTTTTAATCAAATATAATTTTTAAATTTACATTTTTTTTTGTTTTAATATTTGTTTTAAAATTTTTTATTTAATGAAAAAAGCTAAAAAAATTTAATATGGGTCGGGCTCGGGTTTACCAATTTTCTTTCGAGCCAGAGTTGGACAAATTTTTAGGCCCATATTTCAGGTGGGGCAGAGCTCGGGCCTAGAAAACGGGCCTAAAATTTTGTCTGGGCTCGGCCTGAACCCGGCCCGACCCATGATCACCTCTATTTATTGCTCATAAATAGATCTTTCACAGTCAAATGATTTGCTTCCAACCCCTTCATGGGGATGATGACAAAAGATCACAAAGATTATAAAATAAATATAAATTAATAACACGATCCTCTCTTTTTCAGACTTTCAAAATAGATATTTATAGCAACAGTGATTCATATGAAATATAATATTTTTACTCACAATCTCAATATAATATTTTCCTCATTCACAATCTCTATAAATATCTTTTAAAACCAATGGATTAATCATCACAAGATATTAATATATTATCTCTTCTAGAGCTTTCATCTAATTTTGTACTATCAAGTATTGGAATAATATTTGTTTGTTTTAGTACGAAATAAGATAAATAATTTCTATCTATAATGATAGAATTTATTACTACATTTTCATATCCTTTCTCAAAGAATATTAACAGAAACAAAATATTTAGGCATGTGCCACATATATGGCCAATAATCTTTCATATCACATTGATAATATAAGTTATCTTTACCCTTTGAAGAGTTATCTTGAGAACTCTCATTGTTCTCTTATTTATTACTATGTTTCCACTTTTAGTTCTCCATGAATATATTTTTTATTTTCTTTATTTTTGCATTCACTTCAGGGGATGCAATAAATCTAGTAGGATAGACTTCTAAACGCCTCCATTAATTCTTTGTTTCATAGTCACCATCGCAAATATGCGTGGATTTCAAATCAAAATCTATGTATTCATGTTGTCATGATTATTCTCCAATCACATCCTCAATTACAACAACAATCATGATTTCTATATTTTAATTTTTCATAATTGTTATGTACTGCTACATAACTTCAGGAAATGAAGCAAAACTAATGGGAAGAATTTCATAGGTTTTTTTTAGTAACTTATTATTTTTCTTAGGCATTAGAAAGTATGAGATTGTTCGAAAATACTGTTAAATTCATTTTCACAATATTGCTACTGCAGGAGCACATTAAATATTTCAATCATAAAGTACATTTAGGTCACTTAGTGATCGGTGGTTAAACCATGATATGTACATTTAGGTCACAATAGTGATTGGTGGATCTACCACAGTGGATTATAAGGTCTCATGGTGATCGGCATTTTAATTGACAGCATGACTATCGATATGGTGTGTAGCGGTTGGTGGGTTGATTGTAGAAATCCCCGAGGTGTGATGGCTGGTACGGGCTGGTGTGTAGAAGATGGACTTCTAGGCTGGGTTGGGCCATGTTGCATGTAAATATTCTATTACCATTGTGTATGGGCCAAGGCCCATAATGTGTTTGTGGGCCTCAAGCCTTTTATGCTTTCGGGATTTGCACACTGAGTCTTGGTGACTCACCCCTTATTTTCCCTGACTTTTCAGATGAGCAGTAGATCTTGGACATGGGAGCCGAGGCGGACTCAAGGGGCCATCAAGTTCTTTTATTTTCATAAACTATCTTCGTTTTACCTTTAAGTTTTAATTTTTTGGATTATTTATGTAATAAGGCCCCATGGCTTAGGTTTCGATTTACTATTTGTTAATGTTTACAATTTATAAATTTATGTTCATGGATTTAAGTCATAAGGAGTAATAAAATAGGAATTTCAAACATGTTCAATGAAAAAGCAAAGGTTTTCATCAAATATCGTCTTTCTGAATGAATACCTAAATAAATAAATTGAGATTTCCAAAAACCATCAAAGCAAAGTTTTCAACATTAAACCTCGTAGCATACCAGATCGGGTCATAGCGTTTGGGGCAGGTTTGGGGTGTTACAATATTGGTATCAGAGCCCAGTTGCAAAACTCGGGCTGTGAAATGGGTCCAGTAGTAGTTTATAAATTGGTAAAAATGCTGGGGTTGAGATATGGCCTTCGAGTCTACTGGCACCCGATCCACGCAGGTAAGTATTCTAACTCTTGATGTGATAGGCATGTTGGGTTTGATGGGCTTTATGGACGTAGACTAGCATGTTAGGGTTAATGGACTTTAGGCCTAGTTTAAACAACTCTTTGAATTCATAAAACTTAATCTGACTAAACCTGTCCGTGAGCAAGTCACTGTGTTAGGGTGTGGCAACAGGCGTACGCATGTCTAGGACTGGATTCAGGGAGAGCTTGGTATTTAAGCGGTCCTAGTGACCCACCTCCTCTTCGCTGGAATCCTACAGTGCGTAGTATTGCTCACCTTAGCCACGAGGACTAGTTGATGAGCCAAAATTTATAACTAAAACCCGAAAGGACCAAATACCTTATTTCGCAAAAAATTACTAAAATATTTCCCCTGGTTTCGTAAAATTTCTGAAATACCCTTGATTTGTGAAAATTTCCCAGAATACCCTGGATTTGTAAAACTACCAAAATTTGTGAAATTACCGAAACACCCCCGGTTGGCAAAATTACCTAAATACCTATGTTTTGAAAATTTACCCGAAAACCCTTAGATTTACAAAAGCACCCGGTTTACAAAATTATCGAAATTTGTGAAATTACCAAAAAACCCTCTATTTGAAAAAATTTAAAATTTTCAAAATACCCCTGCTTTACAAAAAAAATCCCGAAATACCTCTATTTCAAAAAATCACCAAGATGCCCTATTTAGGGAAATTACGAAAATACCCCTGTAGGATAAAATTACGAAAATACCCCTAGGTAGTGGAATGATGAAAATACCCTTATGTGATGAATGTGAATTCATGGATGCTACTTGTACGTTGATGTATGACGGTTGAATGTATGTGGTTCCTAGAACTAGGAGATATAGACTTGAGATTGAAACTCGTGGATATAATTTCGAATTCGAAAGAATTACTCTTGAAACTACTGTCCATAAGATTGTTCGTGGTTAATCAGTGAAAGAAATTAATAATACATAAAATTTCTAATCAGATAAACGCGAATCGGTAGAATGAGTACAAGGGGTCGTGGACGTCCTGCGCGTGGTCGTGGTAGGGGTAGGATGGCTGCGTCAGAACCAGTAGGATCTGGTCATGAGCCTGGAAACGAGATGCCGGTACCACCAGCTGTGGAGGTGGAATTTTAGGATCAGACGGCCGAAGATTATGCGGTATTTCAGACGATGTTAAGGGTTTTAGAGAGGGTTGCTAGGGTAGGCATGGGCACAGGAGCCCGAAAATCTGTGTCGGAGCGGCTTAGAGCCAATGGGGTAGAAATGTTTAGGGGAATCTCTGGTATAGCCCGGAGTACAACGGAGTATTGGTTGGAGGCGGTTGAGCGTATAATGGATGATCTGGACCTCACAAAGGAGGAAAAACTAAAAGGGGTTGTATCTCTCCTGCGGGACGAAGCTTATCAATGGTGGCTTACGGTTAAGGATGGTACGATGGCTAACCGTATCACTTGGGATTTTTTTCAAAATGGCGTTTCAGAGTAAATACATTGGGACAAGTTATGTGGATGCGCAGCGCAAAGCATTTCTAAATCTGGTGCAAGAAAGTAGGTCGGTGGCTGCGTACGAAGCGAAATTCTTACACCTTAGCCGTTATGGTCGAGGAATGGTGGCCACAGGCCATGAACGTTGTGTTCGATTTAAAGATGGTCTGAGGGATGATTTGCGTGTATTGATAGCTCCACAGTGGGAGAGAGAATTTGCTGTGCTTGTGGAAAAAGCTAAGATAGCTGAGGAGGTGAAGTGGATAGAGAAACTAAATCGGGATAGAGATAGGGGTAAAAGTAAGAGGAATTTTGGATCGTCAGGGGCAGCTGGGCGTACATAGAAAAGGCCTAGGTCAGACGGGCTGAGACGGGATGAGAGACCTGCTGCTGCTAGCCAGACACAGAAGTGTGCTCGATGTGGTAAATTCTACGTAGGTGAGTGTTGGGCGGGCAATGGGAAGTGCTGTAGGTGTGGATCTATAGACCACGAGTTAAAAGCTGTCCGCAGCAATGGGGCAGTGAAGGGCCCATGGGTCAAGGGAATGCACTGCTGGGAAGAGGTGGTCAGCAACCACAGCAAGGTCGTGGTCGAGCTAGAGGTGGTAACGGTTCCAGTCGGGGCCGTGGAGCACCAGGCCAAGGGGTAGGAAACACTGTGGCGAGACAGCCGGGGTCAGTCTATGCTGTCAAACGTCGAGAGGAGGCTGACGCACCAGATGTCATAACCGGTACGTTTTTAATTTTTGGCTTCCCTTTACACTGCATTGATTGATATTGGTTCGACACACTCCTATGTTGCTAATGCTATAGCGGGAACTTTGAACTTAGATTATGAGACTTCTGCTAGGGAGAGGACTGTAGTAAGCCCTTTAGGACAAACTGTAGTGGTGAACAAACTATATAAGGATGTACCTCTGGAAGTTCAAGGGGTAGCTTTTCGGGCTGATCTGATGGAACTGCCATTTAAGGAGTTCGATTTGATCTTAGGAATGGATTGGTTAGTAAAGTATCAAGCAAATTTGGATTGTGCAGCCAAGCGTATGGTGTTAAAAACTCCCGAATGTGGCGAAGTGTTGGTGATAGGTGAAAGGGGAAACTGTCTGTCAAATGTGGTGTCCGCCTTAAGGGCAGAAAGGATGGTAAGAAAGGCTGCGAGGCAACTTTAATGTTGGTTCGGGCTCTAGAAGCCAAGGAACTAACTGTCGAAGACATTAGGACGGTGAAAGAATTTCCTGATGTTTTCCCAGAAGAGCTTCCGGGATTACCCCGGATCGTGAAGTGGAGTTTGGTATTGATTTTCTTTTGGGGACAGCGCCAGTATCTATCGCTACATACAGAATGGCGCTGAAGGAGTTGGTGGAGTTAAAGGCACAGATACAGGAGTTGCTGGATAGAGGGTTTATTTGACCAAGTGTGTCACCTTGGAGAGCACCAGTGTTATTCGTTAAGAAGAAGGATGGATCAATGCTTATGTGCATTGACTATCGTCAGTTGAATAAGCTAACAATCAAGAACAAATACCCATTGCCGAGGATCGACGACTTGTTCGATCAGTTGAAGGGGGCCTCAGTCTTTTCGAAGCTAGATCTGAGGTCAGGGTATCATCAGCTTAAGATCAAGGAGGTGGATATTCACAAGACGGCTTTTAGGACTCGCTATGGTGATTACGAATTCTTGGTGATGCCATTTGGATTGACCAATGCGCCAGTGGCGTTTATGGATATGATGAACCGAGTATTCCAACCCTACTTGGATCGGTTTGTCGTGGTATTTATAGATGATATTCTGGTTTATTCAAGATCAGATGAGAAGCATGACTCACATCTTCGGGTGGTTCTGCAGATTCTGAAGGAGAAGCAGCTCTATGTCAAATTTAGTAAGTGTGAATTTTGGCTAAGTGAAGTTACTTTTCTAGGCCACATTGTGTCAGCGGAGGGGATTAGGGTTGACCCTCGAAAAATTGAAGCGGTGTTGGATTGGAAGCCGCCTAGCTCTGTGGCAGAAATTCAGAGTTTTTTTGGTCTGGCTGGGTACTACCGAAGGTTTGTTGAAGGATTTTCATTAATCATGGCACCATTGACTAAGTTGTTACGGAAAGGGGTTCCGTTTGTTTGGTCTGATAAGCATCAAGAGAGTTTCAAGAAATTAAAAAGGATATTGACAGAGGCTCCAGTGTTGATTCAGCCAGAGGCTGGAAAGGAGTTTGTGATTTACTGTGATGCTTTACACATGGGACTAGGATGCGTGTTGATGCAAGATGGGAAGGTTGTTGCGTACGCATCTCGGTAGTTAAGACCACATAAATCAAATTATCCCACACATGATTTGGAATTGGTAGCAGTGGTTTTTGCCTTAAAAATCTGGAGGCATTATCTGTACGGGGAGAAATCTGTCATTTGTATCGATCATAAGAGCTTAAAATACCTTTTGACTCAGAAGGAGTTGAATCTAAGGCAAAGGAGGTGGATCGAGTTGTTAAAGGATTATGACTACTCGATCGAGTACCATCCGGGTAAAGCCAACGTGGTGGTGGATGCTCTAAGTCGTAAAGTAAACTCTGATTTGAGAGCAATGTTTGCTCACCTCAGTTTATACGATGATGGGAGTTTGTTAGCCGAACTCCAAGTGAAACCCTCTTGGGTCAGTCAGGTTAAGGAGAAGCAGCAGACTGAGGAGTTACTAAAGGGGAAGTTTCAGGTAGGATCAAGTAAGGGATCAACAGAATTTAGTGTGAATGAGGAAGGGCTATTATGTTTTCAAGGGAGAGTGTGCATGCCGAAAGATCCTGAGTTGAGGCGTAAGATTTTGCAACAAGCGCATAGTAGCCCATATGCTATGTACCCTGTAGGGAGTAAGATGTATCGAGATTTGCAAGAACAGTTTTGGTGGCCGGGCCTGAAACGAGAGGTGACCGAATTTGTGGGAAAGTGTTTGACCTGTCAACAGGTAAAGGCAGAACATCAGTTACCATCAGGGTTGTTGCAGCCGGTGAAGATTCCACAATGGAAGTTGGAAAGGATCACGATGGACTTTGTTAGTGGGCTACTCCTCACGCCTACTAAAAAAGATTCAGTCTGGGTGATTGTTGATCTCTTGACGAAGTCTGCTCATTTTATACCAGTACTGGTCGATTACTCTTTGCAGAAATTGGCTAAGCTATACATAGCGGAGGTAGTGAGGTTGCATGGGGTACCAGTATCAATCATATCGGACAGGGACCCTAGGTTCACCTCACGATTTTGGAAGGTGTTGCATCAAGCGTTGGGTACGAAGTTGGATTTTAGTACGGCGTTTCATCCTCAGACTGATGGATAGTCTAAGCGGGTAATCCAGATCTTAGAGGACATGTTAAGAGGTTGTGTCATTGACTTTAGGGGTAGTTGGGAAGAGTTATTATCATTGGCAGAGTTTGCGTACAACAATAGCTACCAGTCAAGTATTCAGATGGTGCCCTATGAAACATTGTACGGGCGGAGGTGTCATACACCTACCTGTTGGACAGAATTAGGGGAACGTCAGATTTTGGGTCCGAAATTGGTTACCGAGACAGAGGAGAAGGTAGAGTTAATTTGGGCTCGATTAAAGGAAGCGTCAGACCGACAGAAGTCCTATGCTGACCTGAAGCGTAAGGACATAGAATTTGCAGTGGGTGACAATGTGTTCTTGAAGGTGTCGCCATGGAAGAAAGTACTAAGGTTCGGACGGAAAGGTAAATTAAGTCCCAGATTTATCGGACCTTATCGGGTGTTGAAACGAGTGGGACCGGTAGCTTATCAGCTAGAGTTACCTTCTGAGCTAAGCCAGATTCACAATGTATTCCATGTCTCTATGCTAAGACGTTACCGTTCGGATCCATCCCATGTGGTGTCTGTGGAAGAAATCGAAGTAAGACCCGATTTATCCTTTGAAGAGGAACCGGTGGAAATTCTTGGTCTTAATGTCAAAGTATTACGAAGGAAGACGGTTCCGTTGGTTAAGGTTCTATGGCGAAATCACAGTTCTGAGGAGGCTACTTGGGAACCAGAGGAAGCAATGCGGCAGCAGTACCCGCATCTATTCTGATTAGGTAATTTTGAGGCCGAAATTCCTTTAAAGGGGGTAGCATTTGATGTGTTGTGATGTGATGTTATGCTTAAGGTGTTGATTAGGGTGTTTAAGGGGTTCAGACTGGGCTCAGGAATTGGGCCGAGGCCTTAGGGCCAGTTTGGATGGGCGGTGTGTTTACCTCTGGTGAGATTAAAAACAGCGGTGGCGGTGAGATTAGTTACTGTAGCGGTGAGATTGGACATCATGTGTTGAGATTAGAAACAATGGTGGAGTGTGTGTTTGGATTCAAACGCAATCAGAGCGGTGAGGTGAAAATAAAAATGACTATTAAGGACATCATATTAGAATTGGTATATAATAGAAGTTTTAAATTATTTTACTTATATAAAATTATTAAAATATGTGAATTTATAAATTTATTTAATAAAATATTAAAATGTATCTTCCAATATTTGATTATAAATATTTTAATGAATTATATAATCAATTTAAATTATTTATTAGATAAAATGAAAATTATTTTTAATTTTTATAGTTAAATATTCTTTTATAACAAAGATAAATATTATTTTCCCAAATATCAAATCTTAACAAAAAAGTTCATATTGCATACATGAAATAACACTCTTCAAAATCTTACAACATTAGTTTTAATCCTCTTTGCGGTTCAATCATCAATAACACCAAAGACAGAATAGTTGTGTTTGATGACTCATGATCCTTAGATTTGTAGGAAAAGTGGAGAAAGCATCACTCTGAATTTCTAAAACAATAACTACATATTACGTATTAATGGCATCCAAGACATAAATAAAAACATGGCGAAATACAAGACATCCTGGCTCATTTGTTGTGTGTTGTGGTGTGGTTGAAAAGAAATGAGGTATCTGAACTCACAACAAATTTGATAACTTGGGGTGGGTACATTTTAGTGTTTAAATCAAACAGGAGATTCGCTGGAATCATGAAGAACTACAAGGAAAAATAGAAATAGGAGAACTACAAGTAAACATGAGAACTACAAGTAAAAGCCACCTTAACATACTTTGCTCCTTTATAGACAAGGTTGAAGGCAAGACTTTTGCATTATGGATAAAGCAACGCAAATTACTATCACCGGTAATAACAATTAATGCCCTCTTCCTAGAACCATTTGGCATGGAGTCATCATTTGACAGGACGAGAGATGCACTCTCCCGCAATCTCCCCATTAATGTAAAGCCGCACAAAATCGTAAGAAACTCGACAAGAAAAGAAAAACAAAAATGTTTACGCATCTGGTAACAAATAGGAAATAAAATTAGTATCCATCTATCAAGTATAGTTGAAAGTATACTTGAAGAAAAACCTTAGGCGTATAAGGCTACGTGTAATTTCTCCATTTGAAAAGAAGAAAAACAAGCAGAGTGATATGCAAATTGAGCAATTGTTGCCTCAAACAACATTTTTCCCCGCTCCTATCGATGTTAAATTTAACTTGTCTTTACCCCTTTTTCTTTTTTTCTTATGCCTTGAGAGATTGGTCATTGGTGATGTACACAATATAACCTCAAAGTTTCATACACAAACTTGCCTAATTCCTCTTTGCTCTCTTTTTCTTTTCTGGTTCCTTCGTTTGGTGTTGCTCATTCTCAAATATTCTAAACAATCAACCACTTTTCAAACTAAAAGAAAAGATAACTTGTAGTTATACAGGATGGATTCTCAAAAGAAAAAGAAGGGGATGATGGTCCGAATCGCCTTGTATTTGTAGTATTTACATAGAAATGTTTGTTTGTCTAGCCCCAATTCATTCGTATTCAATGTCACCCAATAAAATGTTTTAAGTTACACACAAAATAGATAACAAATGTAAGAGCCTATTAACCATGAGATCATGTTTAGAAACCAAGGCAACTAAATGGACCAAATAAATACAAGTCCATTTCTCATTCCCAAAACTATATCAAACAATTCAAACATTATGGCAAGATGTTAAAGCAACATATGAAGCTACAAATCAAGATGCGACTCTCAAACCAATCATGTCCTTGTGTTAGTAATTCAAATGATTTTTAAGGCATACCTCATATCCAACATGTATCCAGTTGTTTTGAGTGTGTTCAATCTCTGCGGACACTTTAAGAACTTCAAGGTAAATCGGTGTTCCCGGGACCAAGAGCTTCATTGAGTAGACAAGTCAATGGAAAAATAATCAATGTCTTTTCATTAAGAACAAGTAAAGGAGGATCTTTGTTAGTCTCTGCATATACCTATAAACAGAAAAACAAATCAAGTTATTAAAAACAAATGGGAATTGAAAGCTCTAGTAAAGCTACATGATGATACAACTTTAAGGGGAAAAAATCATCACGATAATGAAATTGGGATGATGAGTGTTGCTCTAATAGATAATGAAATAGAGTCAAGCAACAAAAGAAATTAAAAACCACATTTGGATGCAAATTTTTCTTATTTCTTACGATTAATGAAAAATGGCGCTTTCAAAAACTTTCACAAAACCATTAAAAGAAACACTAAATTAGACATGGGTATTTTCCTAACAATGAGTGAGGGAAGAATACAAAAACACAAAAGGAGCTGTTTTTAGCCCCCTTTTAACAATTACCTTGAACAAAAATAATTTCTTTTAATAAAACTCACAAAAAAAAATGAGCGATGGGTAATTTCCTTAATCCAAAAAAAGTTAAATTTTAAGAGAAAAAGAGAAACTCAAATAAAAAAGGTGCAGCAGTTTCTAAACCTATTTAAGAATGGTGGAAGGAAAGGCATTAGAGTTGAAAATATAAACCCAGAAACATAGTATAAAACCCTTTTCTTCATCAACTTCAGTTTCCACTTTGAAATCCTTCAACTAAATGTAATCATGTTCTCCTATTATCTGATTATTCTCACCATGACTTTCACCCTTTTTGCTTCAACAAAAGAAGAACAGAAAAACAAACCCAAAACTGAAAACCCCAGGAAATTTTTATGAGTCACTTCAAAAGCCAATGATTTGGGTTAAATAGAAACTAAAGAATTTGAATTGAAACTAAAGATGAAAAATAGAAGATGTAGGAGGAAAGTACCTGGATGGAGAAAAAGGAAGAACGGCGTAATTAAGCTACAAATTCCATGGAGATGTTCAAAAAGGGGTATTTTTGTGCAGTAAAAATACCTCTGCGCCCCCCAATTGCCTTCAATCTATTTGCTTTGAATTCTCGATCCAGTTTCAGCACATCGATGAGTTTAAAATCAATTTTCACTGCCTTTTGAAATGTCTGAACAAAGCGAGCAAATGAGATTGGTAGCCTAATCTCACCACACTGGAGGAAAACGGGCATCCAAAGGAGCCCTTAGTCAAATTTTTCTGCTTGGGCACTCTGGTGGAAAGCCAGTTAGGATAGGGCTTAAAAGATATTATCTGTAAATTAAGACACACAAATGGGCTTGTGGCCCAGTGGTCAGTGGCGTTACTTAGGGGCTTTGAGGTGGCGTAATAAGCAATAAGGAGGTCCAAGGTTCGAGTCGCATTACCCACTTATTTTAAATGTTTTTGGCGTCAAAAGAGAGGAGAGTTGGAGGCGGCTAGGATGCTTGGAATTAGGAGATTTATGTGTTTGGATAATGTGGATAATGTGATAGAAAAAAGGAAGAAGAGGTGGTGTTATCTGGGTCACTTGTGGATGAGAGATTAGGTAAAGATAAGGGAGAAAGTTTAGAAATTATCTACTAATCACAGTAGTGGCCGAATTTCCAACTTTGGAGGAAAGAGGGAATCGGTTTTGATGAGGCTAAGGGGGTGCCGAAATTTCCCTTATTAATTAATTAGTCTTAGTTTGCAAAAGAGGGCAAATCTGGCTTTTGGTTAGTGTGTGTGCCGAAATTTTGATTAGAAAATAGGGTACTTCTTAATTTCGACATTTATTCTCATTCTCTTCTCTTAGTTGTTTCTTTTCTCAAAAAGCCGAAAACTCCAAAGTTTCATCTTCTTCTTCATTCTCTACTATAAGCCGAAACCCTTAAGTATTCCTTCTCTTTACTCTCTTCTGCCATAGCCGAATGTCTTAGTGTCCATTCTTTTTCTTTTGCCGATCTCTTCACTAAAAGCCGAATCTACATAGATTTCTTCCTATTATTTTCTCTTTTTGATCTTCTCAAAAGCAAAAATCTTCTAGGAGTTGTCGAATTCTCTGTAAAGGTAGGTGCCAATTTCTTCTGATCTATTCTTTTTCTCTTTTGGTTTTTAGAAGACAAAGCCGAAAGGCTAATGGATTGTTGGTTTCTTCTGTTTACGTGTTGGGTGACATTCGAGAATGGAAGTAGATCGCTTAGATCTAAAAGCCGGAACCGCTAGTCTCTGAACCTCATATCTCTCTTTTCGGGATTTCAAGGTAAGGGGGTTCTCTTTAGATTCTTGTTAGATTCGATATCGTAATTGTGATCTTAACCATATGTTATGATGGTAGCAACTGATAAGGTCTTTTGATGGAATCAAATATCGATCAGGCGAAGGAGGGGATTGGATCTGTTAAACCAACCCCTAAGTTTAAAAAGCAAGCAGTGTCAGCAGTACGGGATTGGCCACCGGGTTGTGGACCAGCTTCAGAACAAAACCTTAGACAGTTAGCAGTCGTATCGGCCTATGATAGTGTCAACATAGAAAGTCTCGTCTTGTGTGTAATCAGGTGTGTAGATCTCGATCACACTAATTAATCTGTACTATATATGTTTTGGGCTAAAAGCCGAAAAAAGGCTGTATGGACAGTCGTATTACCCGAAAAGTGTAGGCAAGGGATGCCAGGTACGTAATTATAGAAAGTTCTCTATGTGTATCAATGTATGTGATAAACTGTGATCTTTTAGGTAGTATATTGTTTTGCTTTTGCATGGATGTATGCATGGGTTGGGATTGATATGATGAAGGGGAAGAGCATCTTAAAAGGTTACTTAGTGATCGGTGGTTAAACCACGATATGTACATTTAGGTCACAATAATGATCGGTGGCTCTGCCATACTTGATTATAAGGTCACACTGTGATCGGTGGCTCTGCCACAGTGGATTATAAGGTCACATGGTGATCGGCATTTTAATTGACAGCATGACTGTCGATATGGTGTGTAGTGGTTGTTGGGTTGATTGTAGAAATCCCCGAGGTATGATGGCTGGTACGGGCTGGTGTGTAGAGGATGGACTTCTAGGTTGGGTTGGGCCATGTTGCATGTAAATATTCTGTTTCCATTGTGTATGGGCCAAGGCCCATAATGTGTTTGTGGGCCTCAAGCCTTTTATGTGTTTTCGAGATTTGCACATTGAGTCTTGGTGACTCACCCCTTATTTTCCCTGACTTTTCAGATAAGCAGTAGATCGTGGACATGGGAGCCGAGGCGGACTCGAGGGGCCATCAAGTTCTTTGATTTTCATAAACTATCTTCGGTTTACCTTTAAGTTTTAATTTTTTGGATTATTTATGTAATAAGGCCCCATGGCTTAGGTTTCGATTTACTATTTGTTAATGTTTACAATTTGTAAATTTATGTTCAGGGATTTAAGTCATAAGGAGTAATAAAATGGGATTTTCAAACATGTTCAATGAAAAAGCAAAGGTTTTCATCAAATATCGACTTTCTGAATGAATACCTAAATAAATAAATTGAGATTTCCAAAAACCAACAAAGTAAAGTTTTCAACATTAAACCTCGTAGCATACCAGATCGGGTTGTAGCGTTTGGGCCGGGTTTGGGGTGTTACAATTTATTTAAATGAATTGTTTTAGTATGTTTGGTAAAATTTATGTTTAAAGCTAACAAACTTATTAAGCTTCATTAAGCTTACTTGTATTGTTTAGTGTTCTTTGTAGATTTACGAGAAGTCGGGAGATCGAATCAACACATCGAATCACACTATCCAACTTACCGATAGATTTTGCTAAACATACTATGTTTTATATGGCATGTATATGGATTGAAATGGTTGTGTAAATATTAGAAATTACATTTTGGTTATGTTTCATGTTAACTTATATATGTATGGTTTGTCATGTTTGGTATAAGTGTTGGTATGGGTAATGAATGAATTGGTAAAGCATGTTAATATAGTAGTTGCATGTGTGAAACAATTTATGTTCTAATTTAGATTGTTAGAGTATATGTAATAATATGACCATAATAATGATAGAAATTGGTTGTTTTAGAGATCTTGTTATGACCTATATGTATGAAATTTGAGATGTGTAGGTTGAAGTCAAGAATGGGTGAGAAAACAAGCCATAAAATGACCTATTTTCGTAAACACGAGCAGAGACACGGGTGTGTGTCTCAGTTGTGTGTGACACACGGCCTAACACATGGGCTTGTGGTCTGGCCGTGTATCCCCTGCACCTTAAAATTTCGAAATAAAATGCCCAGGTTTTTGCACACGGCCTAGCACACAGGCGTGTGACTTGGCTGTGTGACCTTTGCACCTTACACATGGCCTAGCACACAGACGTGTGGTTGGCTGTGTGATTCAAGTTAGAGAGTCACCCGGGTGTGGACACGAGCTAGGACACAGTTGTGTGCCCCACATCGAATGCCCACACAGCCTAAGACACGGGTGTGCCTCCTGGCCGTGTGAGCCACACGACTGGCCACACGGGTGTGTGTCCCCTGCTCTTAGGAAAATTTTTAGAATTTTGGGAAAAATTCTTTGAGTTTTTAGTTTGGTCCAAATTTATTTCTAACACTTATTTTGGGCCTCGAGGGCCCATATAAGGGACAATATGAGTGTTTATGATTGGTTCTGATATGTATGTTAAATTTTATGAAATTTTCGCATTTAGTCCGTAAAGTCCGGTAATACTTCGTAACCCTACTCTAGCGACGAATAAGGGTTAGGGGTGTTACATTCTAATAATGAATTTTCATTAAGAATAAGCAACATAGGATAATTATTTTAAATTAAAGAATCTTTTGGTTATTTATTGAATGTACATAGAATTCTTAATTAATTTTCTCATCATATATGATCCATGATAATCTAACTGGTTATGCCAAGTAGTAAAATCATTTGTATCAGTAAGCTTCTGGTTTACTTTAACATGTGTTTCAATTGTACTAAATTGTAACAATTTAATAATTTTACTATCATTCATTTTACTTTGTATCCACATATAAGTGCTATTGTGACATTTACTACTGGAAATGTCTAAATCAATGTGAATATTATAATGTCACTAAGTCAACAAAATAAATATAATTTCCAAACAATTATATGCAATATTCGCTTCAGGGAATATGCCAAAATTTTCAAATATCTAAAAAAAATTGCAACTTCAGGTGCATCCAACCATAACGAGTTTTAGATAAAATTATCATAGTTTATTGCTAGAGGTGATCATGGGTTGGGCTACCCAACCCGGCCCGACGGCCCGCCCGAAAAATGGGAGGGTTCGGGTAAAAATATAGGCCCGAAATATGGGTTTGGGCAAAAAAAGAGGCCCGTTTAGAAAAGGGCCAGGCCTCGGGTAAAACATTATTGTCTCGGCCCGGCCCGAATTATATATTAAATATATATTTTATTTTTAATCAAATATAATTTTTAAATTTACATATTTTTATTTGTTTTTTTAATATTTGTTTTAAAATTTTTTATTTAATGAAAAAAGCTAAAAAATTTTAATATGGGTCGGGCTTGGGTTTACCAATTTTCTTTCAGGCCGAACTTGGACAAATTTTTAGGCCCATATTTCGGGTCGGGCCGAGCTCGGGCCTAGAAAACGGGCCTAAAATTTTGTCTGGGCTCGGCCTGAAGCCGGCCTAACCCATGATCACCTCTATTTATTGCTCATAAATAGATCTTTCACAGTCAAATATTTTGCTTCCAACCCCTTCATGCGGATGATGACAAAAGATCACAAAGATTATAAAATAAATATAAATTAATAACACAATCCTCTCTTTTTCATACTTTCAAAATAGATATTTATAGCAACAGTGATTCA
Source organism: Gossypium bickii (assembly GCA_025503065.1). Taxonomy (NCBI): domain Eukaryota; kingdom Viridiplantae; phylum Streptophyta; class Magnoliopsida; order Malvales; family Malvaceae; genus Gossypium; species Gossypium bickii. Next base: position 21,894,746 of record CP106714.1, on the reverse strand, counting down.
TATGAAGTATAATATTTTTTACTCACAATCTCAATATAATATTTTCCTCATTCACAATCTCAATAAATATCTTTTAAAACCAATGGATTAATCATCACAAGATATTAATATATTATCTCTTCTAGAGCTTTCGTCTAATTTTGTACTATCTAGTATTGGAATAATATTTGTTTGTTTTAGTACCAAATAAGATAAATAATTTCTATCTATAATGATAGAATTTATTACTACATTTTCATATCCTTCCTCAAAGAATATTAACGGAAACAAAATATTTAGGCATGTGCCACATATGTGGCCAATAATCTTTCATATCACATTGATAATATAAGTTATTTTTACCCTTTGAAGAGTTATCTTGAGAACTCTCATTGTTCTCTTATTTATTACTATGTTTCCACTTTTAGTTCTCCATGAATATATCTTTTATTTTCTTTATTTTTGCATTCACTTCAGGGGATGCAATAAATCTAGTAGGATAAACTTCTAAACGCCTACATTAATTCTTTATTTCATAGTCACCATCGCAAATATGCGTGGATTTCAAATCAAAATCTATCTATTCATGTTGTCATGATTATTCTCCAATCACATCCTCAATTACAACAACAATCATGATTTCTATATTTTCATTTTTCATAATTGTTATGTACTGCTACATAACTTCAGGAAATGAAGCAAAACTAACGGGAAGAATTTCATAGGTTTTTTTAGTAACTTTTTATTTTTCTTAGGCATTAGAAGGTATGAGATTGTTCGAAAATACTGTTAAAGTTATTTTCACAATATTGCTACTGCAGGAGCACATTAAATATTTCAATCATATAGTATAATGTATTCCTTCAGGGAATATATATAATACAAATACATGAGTATCTCATGTTATTTATATCTATGATTTTAATGTAAAACACATGAAGATTTTATTCAACATATATCTTCTTGGTCTGAAAAAGAATATTATATTTTACAAAATTTTGCATCACAGGGAGCTAAAATATAAGCTCTCAAAGAGCTTTTTACAGTTTGATGCAATATTAGCTCTTCGGGAGCATATAATTATTTTATTGTATAACCTTAATAAATGCTTAATTTATTTTAAATAAAATTTTATTTATTCATATAAAAATAAAATGAATAGGTATAAATAAAACATATATTAAACATAACAAATAATAAATTCATGACACAAATAAATCATTGTGGTTAGATAATATCATACCACAACAAAATACAAAATATTATAATGTCAAATTAAGATAACTTTACAGTTAGAAAAGTTTAAACATAAACATTTTCTAAACTCCACCTCTTATTACATAATTTTATCTCAAAATTTCCAGTGATATGAAATTATCACAGAAAAGGTGAATATCCCAAAGTTCATGACAAGTAAGTATTTTTACTCACATTCCGCAATAATCATATATCTTAATCAAAATCAAAATTAAACCAATCAATTCTATTAAAAATGAAAAAAATTTTATCTCCACATAAAAATCCCAATAACTAAATGCATGAAGGGTTTTATAAATTCATAGAGATACGGATAGTGAATTATATAAATTGAACTTTTTAATAGAAATCAAATCAAATTTCAAAAGAAGTTGATTAGATTGACTTACATTACCATGAGAAGTTGTGATTATAAACATCCCTTTGAGAGTGAATCTTAATTCTCAATTTCATATAGATAATGATATCAAATCTTTCACCATCCTTAAGAACAAAAAGCAAAATAAGTTAATCAAAACAATAATAAAATATAATGAGATAAGAATGAAAAATAATAATAAGATATGAAACATTAAATAAAAGAAACTTCATGTAAAAACTTTGCATCTTGTCATCAAAGATAATGAAAATCATGAATGATAAATTTGATCGTCGATAAAAGAAACTATCACTTTGAGCAAGATTGTGCTGAAAACGTGTTATCAAATAAAGAGAGATGAAGAAAATAAAGAATAAAGAAAATATGAAAGCAATAGACAATGTACTTTTTTGATCAAAATGAGTGATTACAATGCTTCATTAGAGTCTCTATTTATAGGCATAAGAAGGTTTAAAAGAAGTAGAGATCTAATTCTACTAACTATTAAAATTTAAAATACATTAAAATTTTATCTTAATCATAATGGACATTCACTTAATAAGATATTCATAATAGAATATATCTTTTTTATAATTTAAAATTTATATTTACCGAACAATTTAATTATATTCCATAATTAATTTTAAGTAATATATGAAACAATTTTATAACTTAAATTTAATACTTAATTTTTTAATACTTATTTTTTTAACACTTAATTTTTCAACTTATTAAATTGCACCTATCAGGCATAATTAATTTAGATTTTGATAATAGTAATACTTGAATTTTTGTGGATAATAAATTGATTTCAATTTTAAAGTAAATTTTCAGATTTGAAATTGGAATTATAGTAATAGAAAGGTAAAGATATATTGTTAGTCCTTGTACTTTGATATAATTTGAGATTTAGTTTCTATACATAAAAAACTAGAAATTAAGTCCTTCAACTGTTTTGATTTTTTGAGAAATGAATTATTTTGATTTAAAAACTTCAATCTAATCATTAAAAGGATAAGTACTTATTTCAAAATTTGTTAAATACTACCAACAACGATAATGATTGGACTAGATATTTTAAAATTTTAATTTTTAAAATATAAAGACTAAATCTCGGATCGAAAAAATTCAACCCGCTAGCAAAGGAAAGAAGCAGCGAGTCTGATATTATTTGCAAGAAGAGATATGAAGAAATGAAAGCAGAACCGAGGAAGGGGAGCCCTTCTACCCATATAGCATCAATGTTATTATTAGCTTGAATGATTAATCAAGTTTATCATCTAAATTCTAAATCTACATAAAAGAACTTTGATTGCCCAAGAATGTTACAAAGAATACTCCATAATTTAACCAAGAAGGGTGAACAACAAAAGAGAGAGCAAAATGGGAAATGCCTATGCGGATTTTTTCGAGAGCTTCCTCTTCATTCGGCTAAAAGGGCCAATGCTCCGATCCATTATATACATGTAAATAACCTGGCTCCATGATTTATACGAATCCAAGCCTTCGTAATATTCGGGAGCAATCTCCTTCACCTTGTGCAATTTGTTCCCAGGGATCCTTGGGAAATCATGGTGTTCATTGTGATACCCAACACACCATGTCATAAGATTCAGCGGACCATAGTAAGAATACGTCTCTTGCTCAGGATTGAATACATAATGCTCGGAGATGAAATGACCGGCCATCGGATGCATTCCACCACCAACGAACGTTGACAGGATCAAATAAGCAAAAGATTTCCAACCCCAAAAGTAAAGTAAGATCCCATCCAGAGCAACCTGAATAGCTAAGTTGATGAACTCCCAATAACCAGGGGGTTTTGGTTTGAGAAACAGAGGGCGGAGCGCGTAAAAGAAGAGTTGGAAGATGACCCATATGGCTTTCGAGATAGTATTAGTCACGAAATGGGCTTCGGTGCAGCTTGGGACATCCATGTCGATGCCATCTACCCCTTGAGAACGATGATGCTCAAGGTGATACTTTTGGAAAGTAATAGACATCGGCACACCAATGGGGAGGTTAGCAAATATCCCGAGCCAACGGTTGTAGACGGGGGTGGAGAAGGCAAGATTGTGGCTGAGCTCATGGATGGCCAAGAAGAGGTTGTGGTTGAGGAAAGAACCGAAGAAATAGGCAATTGCCAACATTTTTAGCCAGCCAGCATCATGGAGAATAATTGCGGTACATAGCTGAAGTGAAACCACCACAGCAATCTGCAAAAACAATTAACTTCATTTGAATGTTTCCATAATAGAGGGAAAGCAATAATAATGACACCAAATAATCGACATACTTTTCGTAAAAACTTGATTTTGACTCTAACTAAACCTAATGTCAACCTCCGCACTTGTACACCTGAATAACATAACAAGAAAGAAAATAATGGAGCTAAATTACGCTATCTCTTTCCTAGAATACTGTTTTGGAGATGAATAAATCACAACTAATCCAAAAAAAAAAAAAAAAAAAAAAAAGAACAAGGCAAATCTGCTCAAGTGTTTGATATAAAATCTCACCCACTCAATAAGTTGGCAAAGCAAATGAAATTGAAAAGAGTGATGTTTGATGTCAATTCCAGATTAGGAATATGAATTTCAAAATTTAGATTGGGATTTTATTTATTATGTAAATGGTGGATATAATATGAGCACAATGATAGAAGCATGAGTTTATTAAATCCAAAAAATATTTTAAAAATTTCAAACCCATTCCTAAATAAGTATCTAATAAATTCACGAATATCATATTTTTAAATAATTTACTACTCAATTTATACCATTTTTTAAAATCCAATCCAAATTTATCCCCATTGAGCTAAATAACAAATCAAAATCAAAACCAGATTAAATGTAGTTGCATTTGCGTTACCTCAGATCTAACAGCAGTAAAAGAAACGATTCAAACAATGTGGGATACCTTAAAGAAAGCAAAAGGATCAGGGCCAAACAGCTCTTTAATTTGAGGGTATTGAGAGAGGATCTGACGTCTCCTCGAAGCATGAGGCTCATCTGTATATGACCAGAAAAAATCATTCGCCATGACTACTCCATCATCTTCCTCTCTCATTTCCCCCCCTTTCCGCATCTTTCTCTATCAACCTTTCCTGATTTGTTTTATTTTTACAATGATTTTGCTTTTCTGTCATTAACAACGAAGGATATATAAATAAAATTTATATATTTGTAAATTACCAATTTATCAAAAAATTGAAAAATTTAGGAGCGTTATATGTATGGACGGTGCAGAAAGGATTGTATGAAACAGTAACACCACGTCATCTGTATCCCTTTCCAATAGTTTTATGCCACATCAGTATTCTTATCCCCAATTTTAGGATTTTAATTTGGATTTGATTTTTTTCTAGATAAAAATGCTGAAATTCAGGATAAGAATACTGATGTGGCATAAAACTATTAGAAAAAGATACAGATGACGTGGCGTCACTGTTTCATACAATCCTTTCTCTGGACGGTGTTCGTGCAGTTCATGGTTCCAAAATCTAGCTTCCAATTTAAACTTTTTATTGTTTTTTTCCTTCTTAATCTTTATATCATATTTCTTCTATAAAAAGAAAACAAAGGAACTTCATATACTAGTTCCAAGTCTGGGTCTTTCCTTTTTCTTTTCTATTTTTTGGCATTTAACCATTTTTTAATATAAATCCAAGAAATTTATTAACGAAAGAATAGTATAGGCATACAAAGAGGTAAACCAAAACAATGTAAACACCTCTAAACAAAATCCTTGACTTTCGAGGAATTGACAAAGACCAAATAGTATGCCAAGAACCGTCAATAGCAGTGTGTAAAACATGGGTGGAAAGCCTTTTTAAGTCTAGATAATATCTCAATTTAACACTATAAGCTCCATTATTAGAATAGTGCCAAATAATGTGATCTTCCAGTCTATGGGAAGTAATCCGAATCTTAATAATTCTTTGAAAATCATATGGAGCCATGATGCCCTCAACTATATACTGTCCCAAGTATGACAATCTCTATGTAACATATCCTAAATTCTCGAGTGTTCCATACCCTACAAAAGAGTGCCTTTGACAAAAAAACTTGTCATCATCATATAAGCGAGGGTCATTTAAAACCTCAATAGAAGCGCAATTGCCAATTCTCCAACGAGTTTCCAAATCCCTTTCTCTTGAAATATCGTCATTCTTCTCATTTTTGTTTTTCAAGTTTCGGAGGTGCCTAATCAGACTTGAAACTTGTCATCATTTGCCTCAAAAAGCTAGCCGCTCATCCCTCTTGTTTGGTCAAGAATCCTCACCATTCAGATCTTCGATAGGAGATCTCAAATGGTGGATTCTAAGAAGGAGATTTAGAGCTCTCCAAGGATATCATGGTGGCCACCCACTTGGCTGTTGAGTAGCTAGTCACAATCCAGTCTTATTATCTTTGTCATACCATCACCCGACCATCGACTAGTTTTCAAGTGTTATGAGGACCATGTTAAAATAATAAGTTTTGGACTTAGATTCGTCCTTTGCCTTCCTCAGTAAATGCTATTATCTTGGTGTTTGCTCTTCGCTCATCCTTTTCCGGGATTATGTCTTTTGCTCAAGCGCAAAGTCTTTTTGTTTTGCTAATGATGGCCTTTGCTCGGCAAGTCTTTGATGACTCGTGTTTTGTTTGATCTCTTTTAGGTTCCACACAATTGTTGATTCTGGTTTTGAGGCCAAGACTTTATCACTACAGGAGCTACGGCATACGAAAGGGATTCATCTCATCAAGGTGATTATTCACTTTGATGGTTTTCTGCCAATGTAACGACTTTGATTTAGTGGTTTTTTTTTTTTCATTCTAAGGCTTTGAATCCTCCTTAGATCTTATTCATGTTTAGTGATGGAGGCTTGTATCAAGTGTAGGATCCTCCTGAGCTAGTCGACTCAAGCTTAGTGTAGAAAAGATGATAACAGTTAATTAGATTGTTGGTGCTAGTAGTTAGTAGTTTGCTGATTAGTAGCAATTAAAGAAAGCATAAATGCATGCACAATGTAACTTAAAAGGTGTGGTTTTATTCTCTATAGCAATAAAACTGATATTTTCTCTAAGCTTCAATATTAGTTACAGGAGGTTGCAGGAGCTTAACACCTCGTCACCGCCAATATTTCAACATGGTATTAAAGCCACCATCAGGCATCTGTTTCTAGCCGTGGTAGTTGCTCGTTCTTCTTCTTCTTGTCTGGTCATTGCTGGTGGTAGTTGTAGAAGTTTTCTGTCTGTTTTTTCTGCTGTTTGTTTCTAGAGTTCTTCTCATGGTGAATTCGACTGATTCTTTAGTTGATTTCAACAATTCGTTGTACTTGCATCCTTCTGACACTCCATGTGCGTTGCTTGTTTCCCATCATTTTTATGGTATCAAGAATTACAGTGTTTGGAGTTGGTCTGTGCGGATTGCATTGTTTGCCAAAAATTAGTTAGGGTTTGTGGAAGGAACTTGTTCTAAAGAGTTTTTATCGAAGGTGTTTCATTTTCAGTGAGAATGTTGAAACGCTATCTTTCTATCTTGGATTTTAAACACGGTGAGGAAAAAACTATCAATTGGCATAGTTTTTGCTTCTAGTGCAGTTGTTTTTTGGAATGATCTTGCTAAAAGGTTTAACAAAGTTGATAGTTTGCAAATTTATTTTTTGCACCGTGAAATCACATCTCATCAACAAGAAACATATTCAATCTTTGTATATTTGTTAAACTAAGTATTATTGGATAGTATTTTTGAATAAAAGTAAAGTTCAGCAATTTGATAAAATCAAGTTGAAATGGTTTCAATTGAGTCAAACATTTTCAAATATGTTTTAACCATTTTCAAAAAAGTTAGAATTGCTCCAGGACAAAAAGTATCGACACTTTTTGTTTAAGTATCGATATTTTACAAGATATCGATAACCAAATTGACATTCTATTTCTTTCAAACCCTAGTAGGTATCGATCCGGTATCGATACTTTTCTTAAGGTATCGATATATTTCCTAAGGTATAGATATTCCTGCGTCGATGGTCACTGAAATCTGCATTAATTACAAAAAAAAATATCAATACCCTTTTAGTAGGTATCGATACTTGTTACTGCAGGTACAGTTAATGACTTGGTATTTCATCCTTAATGGATATATTTACTTCCACAACAACTACAACAGTTGGGAATCAACTAGAGAGTATAAATATCATCTTCCAAAGATCTAGCAACAATAAGAAACATGTACAAAACTTAAAGATCAATCAAAACAACCTAGAGCTTAATTCTTTCATACCTTTTCTTGTAAACACTTGTAAGCTTTCATTGTAATCCAACTCAAGTGTTCTTCTTTATATTTATGCTTAATTGGCAAACATCCTAATCTTGTAAAGATTATTTCTTTGTTTGCTCATTTGTTTCTCTTTGAGAGAGAGGGTTAATCCTTAAGGTTTGGGTAGAAACCTTAAAGGAGTTATATCTTAAAATTTTGGGGCATAAATCTTAAGAGAGATTGTAATGTTAAACCTTGTCCTGAAAGGTTTCCAAATTAGTGAATTTGAAGAAGATCCTTAGTTGTAGACAGGTAAGGTAGTGGAGTAGGCAATTGGGGTCGAACCACTATAAATCATTGTGTTATTTGTTGCACAATCTTTATTGCTTCCACCACAACATCTCAAAGGCCGATTCAATCTCCTTATCGACGATCTCAAGTTGATCCTTCCAGGCTAACAATATTTTACCAAGTTACGCTTGCTATGGGATGAGTGTGATGTTCTTGTTCCATTTTCATCTCGTGGTTGTGCACAATCTAGGTCGAATGTGTCACACCCTAAAAGTGGGCCTAGATATTTCTGGGTAAAATGGGGATTTTAGCTCTAGTGAACTTGGAAATTTCGTTAGCATGGTATTTGGAAATGTTTTTGTCTATGACATTTTGGAAATTAAAACAATTTTTGAAAATAATGTTTAAAAGACTTTCAATTTTGAAATTAGGACTAATTTGTAAAAGAGTCTAAAATTATGAGTTTTTAAAAGACAATTAAACCAAATTTTAATTTCACCTTATTTCCGCTTCAACTTTTCTTATAAAACCCACATTAATCTCTTCTCCATTTTTTTTGGTCGTCTATTGCATTGTAAACCTCCTCTCATTCAATTTTGATTCCCAAACTTAATTCACTACAGCAAAACAGGTTTTTAGCAGCGTCTTTTTGGGCCTATAAGCGTCGCAAGAAATGCCTCTATAGAACATGACCTTTAGCGGTCCTTTTCCCACAAACGTCGCTAAGGAACATGACCTTTATCGGTGCTTTCCCCACAAATGCTGCTAAAGAACATGACCTTTAGCGGCGCTTTCCTCACAAACGTCGCTAAAGAAGTTCCCCAAAAACATCGCTAAAGAACATGACCTTTAGCAGTGTTTTTAGTAAAAGCGTCGCTAAAAGTCACCACTATCCAGCTGCTTCTTTGCTTTTATTGTTCTTTCATGTTTCACATTTGATGTTCCTCATAATTTGTAGTTCCGGTGATTTTTCTTCATCGTTTACCTTATGCTCCCCATGAAATTAGTTTTATTTATAAGAATTATAATGTAACGCCCCAAAATTTCTAATTTCGTTATTGTAAAAATATGACACAAATATCTGTCAGCTTTAGTGGTTATATGTTCTGGGAGTGTTTGGGAGGTCCCAAGTTCAAGCCTTCGCTTGGGCAAATTTTGGTATTTTGAATGAATTAAGCCTTACTCTTGTTCAGTAGGCTTTGACTGTTGGTAAAAATATATCAGAATAGGTCTGCTGGTCTAGTGGTTAAGCGGAGTGTTAGTGTGTAGGAGGTCTTGTGTTCGAGTCCCTGCACAAGCAGGGGAACTAATTTTTGTTTGAGGCGTGTGGAGTGGTGGAGTTCATATTAAACTAAACTGCCGAGTAGTTGTGTTTTAGTGGGTTAATATGGAGTGTTTCTAGGAGATAATTGAGGAGAAATTATCAAAATAAGATTTTCTTCTTATCAGTTTTCTATTTTCTTTTTTCTCAACAAATTTTCTAACGTTAGACTTTTGTTTCTCTGCCGTTTCTTCCCCCTTCTTGTTCACTTTTGGTTTTTGTTCCCTTTTGGCCAAATCTTGTTTCTTCTCTTTCCCTCTCTTTTCGTTTCTGTATTTTTTTGCGAGTCATCTCTTTAAGTGCAACTTTTAACTTCATCTGTTTTGATGTTGTTCAAAGGTTTTAAACAGATATTCCAGTGTTAATGAATTTCTTGCGTTTTTTGAAGGCTCGGTTACTTTGCATAGCGAATCGATACTAGGTGTGTACCCGAAACACAGAAAATGGGATTTGATGAAAAGCCGAAATTGCTTGCTGTCGACAAATAAGATAAATAAGAGAAAATAACACGAAAAATTATAGAGAAAGGAAATAAGGGTGTTATTATAAACTTGGAAATCAACATGTTGCACTAAAATAGTTTTGGACAGCAGCAGTAGTCTAATTTTGAAAAATCATCAAAAATAGTGGGAATTGAGTTAGAGGTTGAATAAAATATGAAATTAAATTTTATTGAGTCTAGTTTTTCATGGAAGAAACAGTGTAAGTAATGGAATTGTAAATCATGAGATATAATAAATTTTGTGAGACAAGATCAGAATGATTTTGGGTTCCCCTGTTCTAACTTAGGAAAATCATAAAAAATTGTAAACAAATAATTAGGGGATTAAATTTATATTTTTAAATCCTTAATGAGTCTATTTTCAAGAGAAACAAACAGAAACATCATCTAAATTCCGTAATAAGAGATAAATAATTTTTAGCAAGAAAAGGATGAAGCTGTCAAACAGCAGAATAGGGATAAATTTAAAGATATTTACTGTACTTATTTGATAAATTATAAATCCTAAAAAAAATTTTGTAGAAAGATATTTGATTCTAGTTTCAAAAACATCAAGCAGATTAATTTGAAATTCTATAGCTCAAGATATAAATAATTTAATGATAATGACTCAAGTAGACAGCTTTAAATGAACATATAAGTAAATAGTGAGAACATATATGAGTATTGAGCTAGCATGAGTTACTTTAAAAATGGATCACATGACCAAGGCCAATTTGGGCCGAGTAGGCCACACGGGCGTGTGGGCCCACATGGGCAGATCACATGGCATGTGGGCCCATTTTTATCGAAATGTTTTAAGGTTACATGGGTCGCCCAAGTCGACTGTGAACCTATTGTAGGGTCGGTAAGCGCTACTTAGACCCCTAAATGTGTGAAATTGACTGAATGATATCTGTACTGAGCATGTTAATATCTGAACTGAATATATGTACTAAAATTGCATAATAGCATATCATCCGTTGTATGTTGCATTGCATTGGGTTGGGGGTTGTTATTCGGAGGAAGTGTACTAAAAGGCTTTAAGCCTAATTTCTATTGCTTTGTGCCACATTCGGTACTACTTGGAGTGTAAGAATGGGTGGGTTGATTATATCCCCACATGGAGTGTAGGGTTGGACGGAGATGGTGTGTAGAGTCTGGTTGGGTAGGATTTTGCTACTGCATAATTGTTATTACTACTGATACTGTGATGGGCTAAGGCCCTACTGCATTTTTGACGATGTACTGAGATGGGCTAAGGCCCAAACTGTCACTAATACTGAAAAGGGCTTAGGCCTAAGACTATTCAACTGTGCACTGTGAATACTGATTGTTTGTTTGTTTCTGCGGGATTACACACTGAGTTTACGTAAACTCACCCTTTTTGTTTAATGTGCACAGGTAATCTCCTGACTTAGATGGATCGGTGCGACGGAGGACTCAGCGGTGACCACAGTAATTTTTGGACTTCATGGTTTTCAATTTACAAGTTATGATTTGTTTATTATTGATTATTTGGGTTGTAATTTAAGGACCCTCTGGGACTTTGGTTTTAAATTTCGGTTTTTATTTATTTATTTTACTTTATGGATTTATACCTGCTGGTCGTAGGAAACTCGATTTTCAAAAGGTTAAAGTAATTTCTAAACTCATGATCACCTAGGCTGTTTTATTAAAACTTCCGCAGCGAGAGATGTTTCAAAACAAATGTTTTAAATGAATAAAGACGACTTCCTAAGTTCTAACAAAGGTTTACTAAAGATAATAACATGGAATATTTTCATCGTAACAACGAGGTTTCAAAAACACCATCGTTTGACATTATCAGATACGGCCATAACGTCTAGGCCGGGTTTGGGGTGTTACATATAAATAATGTGTTGAAATTCAATTTATACGACAGATTAAATAAAATTCAGTTGAAAAATTTTCTACCAATCAAAAACAACAAACAACAATTTTTTTATAAAATCTCTTGCATTAGTAATTTTTTTATCAACAAGCAACAACTGCAATCTGAATGCATATGCAATTGTCTACATGTAATACGGGAAAGTTCAATGTTTACAAGAAAAAAATGTCAATCTCATGATTATAAAATGTACCTTGCAGTTCTCATATTCTACTGCCATTTTCTCACTATCAGTGACAAAGTAAGGTGAGATATAACCATGGTCAAATTGCATCCCTTCAACAACATATAGACTATTCTCAGCACTTTTTCCCTCCTCAAGGGTAACTACACCCTTTCGACCAACTTTACTCATGGCCACAGCAATCATATTTCCTACTTCATTGTTGTTCCCAGCACTAACAACAGCAACATCAACAAGTTCATTGTCTTCAACCTAAACCCCACAGCACACTAATTATATTCCCTTTGTTGAAACCATTTTTTAAGTTTAATGAAAAACGAAGATCGACTAAAGAAAATGAAAATAGGAGTCGCCACCAATCTTTTTTTTTTTTTTTAGGTGTGATCGGGTCACCTTGAAATTGATCATTTTAATAAAAAAACATTATGATTTATTAAAACAATGATTTTGGTCTACGAAATTTGAGAAAATGGGTTCGGCAGTTGTTTACGCACGAGGAAGGATTAGCACCCTCATAATGCCCAAAATTGGTACCTAATTGATAAAATCATGTCTTAATGTTGAAAATTTGAAAAATTTAAAATATGATCCTTTTATTTGAAAGAAAGCTAAAACTCACCTACATTCCCATGATCAAGTTAGAAGTCGGGATTATCTCATAGGTGAAGCCAGATTCGAGAGGTAGCTGATCACCTACAGACTTTGGCAGTACAGGTTAATACATTGAGCACGAAGTATGAGCTACAGTCAGATCGTGGCCAAGAGTTAGCCTTTTTGTTTAGTAAAATCAGAACTTCAGGCTAGGGCGAAAGCATATTTGTAATCCATTTTATGTAAAAAAAATTTATTTTCTAATAAATTTTTCTAAAATAAAGTTGAATCAGAATCGATGCCTCTTTACATTCATGCATTTGCATTACATTACATCATATGCATTGAAGTCCATAGAGAGAGCCTAATTAGTTGAAATTATCAGAGAGAATAAGAGAAAGAGAGAAGGAAAATCTGGAAAACAACACCATTACGGTACACGTGCCAAAAAAAAAGAAAATGGATCAAAGACTTGAACAATTCCAAAGAGATATGCAAGACCAGATGCAGGAGCAATTGGCAAAGCTCCAACAAGAAATGAGAGACCAAATCTTGGAAGCTCAGAGGAACATGATGGCTCAAATGGACCAGATTCTGAGTGGGGCAATGGACAAAGGGAAGGGTCCCATAGTTAACGCTGAAGACAATGAGGACTTTCCTCGGGGTTTCACCCCACCGCATGTACAACCTGAGGAGTATCCCCAAAGGCCACCTGTCACGATTAGGCCTCAACAAGGGCAAGCTGATAATAGACTGCCCATGAACTTCCAAGTTGGCTCAGAATCTAACCCGGGAAATAACCCTGCTAATCCTGTTATCCCTGACCTAGACATAGTAGAGAGAGAGGGGATAAGAACTGAATCTTCAAGGCAGTTGGAAGATCACTGTAGATGGTTGGAAGAAAAGTTCAAGGCTTTGGAAAATGCCGATCATCACCATGGTAGTGACGCAAAAGACTTGAGATTTTGAGAAGTACAATGGGACTAGTTGCCCTAAAGCCCACATCACTATGTTCTGTAGACGGATAACTGGTTACGTTAACAATGATCAACTTTTGATTTATTGTTTCTAAGACAGTTTAGTGGGGGGTAGCGTCCAGGTGGTACAATCAACTTAGCCGTGCTAATATTAGCTCCTGGAGAGACTTAGCCCAAGCCTTCATGAAGCAATACAATCATGTCACAGACATGACGCCTGATAGAATCATGTTGCAAAACATGGAAAAGAAATCAAACGAAAGTTTCAGGCAATACGGAAGGAAGTTGCCATGCAAGTTCAACCACCTCTCCTAGAGAAGAAAACCACCATACTTTTTATTAACACTTTGAAGGCACCATTTATCACTCATATGATAGGAAGCACCATCAAGAGCTTTGCGGATATAGTGATGACAGGAGAGATAATTGAAAATGCCATAAGAGGTGGTACGATTGAAGCGGGGGAAACCACTAGAAGGTTTGCTCCTAGGAAAAAGGGCAATAAGGTGAACAATACGAGTACATACAACAAAGGTTACTTAAAGGCAATTACTATTAGCCAGCCGAAGTAGTTACTGTAGGGCAACAAGGGTCGACAAGACAAGAATCAGGCACCAGAAAAATTCTGAAAAGCTCCAATTTACGCCAATCCCATTGATGTATAAAGAGCTATACCAAAGTTCATTCGACCTGCACATCGTGTCCCTATTTTATTTGAAGCTGTTACAGCCCCCATATCCCAAATGGTATGATTCAAACGCTCAATGAGACTACCATGCGGGAATAACGGGACATTCAATAGAACACTGCACTACTTTCAAAAAGTTAGTCGAGAGATTCATCAAGATGGGGATTGTGAAGTTCGACGATACACCTAGTGCAGAGAACCCGTTACCTAACCACGGTGATAAAGAGATAAATGCGATCGTTGAAAATGTCATGAGAAAGATCAAGGGGGATATCTCAGAGGTAAAAACCTCGTTGAGTATGGTCTGGAGGTGATCGTTGTTTTATGCGATGTCAAAGTCTTAAAATTTATATAAAGAATGATCGAACATGGAAACTAACTATGACAACGATTTGAGGCAAGCGCACCTATCGAACAATGGTATAGTTAAGGCAAGAAGGGATTGTCGAACCCAAAGGAACCAAAAGTACTAATACTGAATTTCTTTTTATTATTTAGCCTTAGAATTAAAGGAATTTTTTATCTAATCTAAAATTAACTAACAACTAAGCTAAAGACTCTAAGACAAAGAAGAATGAAATTGGGAAAATAACTTTCAGGAAAAACTAATTGATTAAGACGATACCCAAGGAAGAATCCATATAGACTTCACTTGTTATCTAACTCTGAACCAGAAGATTTATTCATTTGACTTGATCCGTTTGATTCCCTAAGTTATATTAATCCCTCTCTCGAGGCGACTAATGTCTAACCCTACGTTGATTAATTGAAATCTCTTTCTAATTAAAACCCCTAGAATTGCATTAACTTGATCTATGGACTCCCATATTAGGTTTCACCTTAATTCGGAAAAATCTCGTCACCCTATCTCTAGGCGTACGATCAACTCCACTTAATTATGCTAGATCTACTCTTAGGCAGGGACTTTTGCTCCTCTACCTAAGCACATCATACTTGAATTAATATCTCAGAAATATCAACACAAGAATTAAGAACACATAATTAAGAACAAGTCAAATATTTATCATATAGTTCAGCGAACGATAACAAGATTCATTTTCGGTTTCATCCCCCTTAGGTATCTAAGGGTTTAGCTCATAAAAGAAAACATCTTAGAAGAAAAGATAAAACAAACATAAGAAATCCCTAAAACCCCCTGAAAGAATTGAATGAGAGATCCTCCGTCTTGAGTATGATTCCGGCTTCTTGAGATGAATCAACTGGCTATCTTCGAGTAAATCCCCACAAATCTGCCCTCTTTGGCCTTGCTAGATGCCCCCTGACTAAAGCCTTGGGTTCCCCCGACAAAAGCCCTAGCAAATGGCTTCTACCGAACTCCTCATTTAAGTTGCCCCCTAGGGTGTTTGTATAGGCTTTGAGATGCCTTACTTGGCCTCCAAGTATCCTAATCCGAATAGGATTCCTATTTGGGTGTTTATATAGACTTTGAAATGTGTTTCTTTACCTCCAAGTATCCTATTCCAAGTAAAACTCCCCTTAGCCGCAGCAGGGACACGCCCATGGCACACACTCGTGTAAGTCGTGGCAAGGCCGTGTTTGAGACTATTGAATGGGGCACGGTCGTGGGGTCTTGGGCCCAGGCCATGTGGATTTCGTGATATGGCCCATTTACTCTGTTTTTAGTCTGTTTCTCGTTCTTTTCATTATCCGGTGCTCTTTTTGGAGTATAAAACATGAAAACAAAGGATTAATAGCACCAAATTACTCAATTCAAGGCTTAAATCATCCAAAAGCATGCTAAATGTGGGCTTAAAATATGTTACTTTTACGGTTTATCATGAGGGAAATGGTAATGTAACACCCCAAACCCAGCCTAAACGTTACGACCAAATCTGGCATGTTACAGAGTGAAAACATCTTAAAATCATAAGTTTGTTGGAAATGTTTAAAGAAGACTCTTGTTTTGTTTTAGGGTTTAGAAAACTTAGTAATAATTGATGCTGAGTTTGTTTTAGGAGTGGTCATAATACTTGGAAAACTCGTGAGTAAAAACCCATTTGTGATTGCCGATTTTAGAAAACATTGGACACTTGTTAAAACTGAACGCGATAAGAAAAATCAAGTTTAGAACCATTTTCCTTTAAAGTGATTTGAAAATGAGAGTTTATAAAAACATCCAAGTTACCTTTATTATCTTGTAACGTTTGGAAAACCCGAAGAGGTATAGTTTTGAAAATGCTGTATTTAACGGTTAATTAAGCAATCAAGTTCTAATCACATGCATAACAACATCAGAAGTAAATCAAATAACCAAAACCCAAAATAACAACCAGCGGCCTTATTACAAAAATCATACCAAATTTAAAGAAAATAAAGAAAACTGAGAAGGTATTTTATAGTCAAAACCCGAAACTAACATGCATGGCCACCTCGACTCCTCCCCGGCTCCATATCCGTGATCTATGCCTTATCTGTAAAATATAAAGGAAGGGGTGAGTCACCAAGACTCAGTGTATAAATCCCCAACCCGATAATTCAAGCACTTACACAGATCATTGATAAAACATGCAAATCATGCAAACCCCATAACCTAACCATCCGAACTCCTTTCTCTACCCCGTGTGGTCAAAACCACTGGTGGTCAAAACCACTGGTGACCGAAGTCACAATATCATAACGGTGTGGTCAAAACCACTGGTGACCGTAGTCACAAATCAAGTGATGGGGCCAACCCATCTTGTGGTCAAAACCACTGATGGCAATCCCGTAATATATCATGTGGGGCCAACCCACTGTGGTACCAAACCACTGGGACGAGTCACAATATTCATTTGTGGTCAAAACCACTGGTGACCGTAGTCACAAATATCCAAAGTGTGGTCAAAACCACTGGGACTTAGTCACAAATCATAATAGTAATGTGGTCAAAACCACTGGTGACCGTAGTCACAAATCAAATGATGGGGCCAACCCATCTTGTGGTCAAAACCACTGGTGACAGTCTAAATAAATCATCCCCCTCCTCTCAACAATCCCACCATCATGTCCAAAATTAATCGTGGCATAATAACATATGATGATGCAAAATAACATATGGCAGAGCATTCAATAACGACATGATAGCATATATCAAGATCCACAATCAGAGGACTTACCCGGAGTCCACGCTCATGCCCACAAGGCACATACAGGGGTTTCAATGGCTAATTGGCTAATAACAGTTAACACAATAACATGTAATACTAATGAAGTGTGTAAGGTTACACAGCTGGTTACTAACGCGACTATCAAATCCCGTAGATCAAGATCTAACGCACTAGATCCCCCTTCCTTAACGCTTTTCGAGCACTAGTCACAACCCGAGATATGCGAGATAAAGCCTTCCCCTACAATCGGCCAAAACTAAACAACATAATCATGCTAATCAACCTCTAAGGGTATAACCATAATTTTACCTACCAAGGGCATTTTCGTAATTTACCCACCAAGGGTATTTTCGTAAATTGACACATGCATGGCCTTTCCGAAGGCCTAATGTGGCCACTAGCGACTCAGCTACCATTTCCGGTCGTACCGGATGATTGGGCCTAAAACTCGATTTCGGTCCATCTGGGCCCACACGCTCGTGTGGCCCACCTAGCACGAATCTAGCCACGTATATAAGTTCCACCTAGTCTAGTTCAGCAAATACTAACCAATCATACAATTTACTCATATGGGCCCACGGTCCCATGAGGCCCACTTCGGCCCATCGTGGCCCAAGTAGCCCAACCCACAAGAATACTACTGATGGACTCAACTATCGCATCGAAGCCCTACACGTGCGCTCGCACGCTCGTGTGGCTACTATTGCCGTGATCGGTACTTCGGCATTTGCCGCTCTACAATTAGAGTAGAGAGAGTTACACACCTAATAGGACTGCAGGGCTAATCCGCTCGACCACTCTTGTGCCCAAACGCCTCCAAGATGTGTTTACTCTCCTCCTAGGATGCTCCTTATATAGCTAGCTCTTCACCTTCATTCTTTGTGTCTTTTTCGATATGGGATCCCTTCGTCGAGTGAGAGTTTAAATTCAATCTGAAACTCTTACCGTCCGTGCATCGCAAAATAAATACTCCTTGCTTCTCATGAGATTTGAACCCAAGCTCCCTTGCAACATAATCCACGCCACTAACCACTTGGCCACAAGCTCCTCTTGTGTCTTAAACCATGTGCAACTAAATATAAACTATGGCCCAAATTCTAAGATCGAAGTAAAAAGAAACCAAAATGCAAAAGCCAAGACTTGAACCTCGGACCTCCTTCCTTCCTTGTGGCGTCACTCCCTTGTCCCCTAAGTGGCGTCACTTTGCCACTACACCACACACTCCACTTGTGTCATTTTCCTTCATATTTTATTCTTAAGGCCTATCTGCCAACTTCCAGGGTTTTTTTTCACCTAAAACCAAAATTTCCTCAAAGCCAATATTTGATTCCGGGACTTTATAGAAGCCCTCTAACCTTCCAAAATCATTTATCCAATAGGTCTAACTAGCATTTAAGCCAATCTCTTGTTCTCCAAAAATTTAAACGCTACTACGCCTAAAGCCCATTGGGCTCAATTCTCCTAGGCCCAATTTCGGGATGTTACAAATCTACCCTCCTTAAAGAAATTTCGTCCTCGAAATTTCCAACTAACTAACAGTCGTACATCCTAACCTACCATACTACGCTCTTGCTGCGCACTCTGATCTTAATAAAACTAATATACTTTTAACTAGAATTTAAAACTCCTACCCATACTCAAAAAAACCTAGCAATTAAAACAGACGAATATCTCATACGCTCCCAACTCTATGTCTAATGTCTCGACTTATCAGATTTAAAAGTTTTATGCGTCAGTCTTTATTCCACAGTGTATTAAGGTACAATCTTATGAGTAGTTCTTATTATAGAGTTTTGTTTTCGTGAGTTCACAAAGTCCTATAGGTTTCAGTCTCTAAGGTAGCCTACTATCACTATTCATTCATATCATACATCATCGTGGATCATATGCAAACATCGATTAGGGTACTTACAGGCGGATTGGTGCGAGAGACTCGGTGCCATGCTTTTCCAACTACACCTTTCCGTAAAAACTTTTATAACCCATTTGAAAACATTTTTGGGCCTCAGTCCCACAGCCGAGCTGTTGAAACTAGCTCTGATACCATAATTGCAATACCCCATAACCCAGCCTAAACGTTACGACCGAATCTGGCATGTTACGGAGTGAAAACATCTTAAAATCATAAGTTTGTCGGAAATGTTTAAAGAAGATAAATAAAACTAAGAAGATATTTTATAGTCAAAACCAGAAACCAACATGCATGGCCACCTCGACTCCTCCCCGGCTCCATATCTGCGATCTATGTCTCATCTGCAAAATATAAGGGAAGGGGTGAGTCACCAAGACTCAGTGTATAAATCCCCAACCCGATAATTCAAGCACTTACACAGATCATTGATAAAACATGCAAATCATGCAAACCCCATAACCTAACCATCCAAACTCCTTTCTCTACCCCGTGTGGTCAAAACCGCTGGTGGTCAAAACCACTGGTGACCGAAGTCATAATATCATAACATTGTGGTCAAAACCACTGGTGACCGTAGTCACAAATCAAGTGATGGGGCTAACCCATCTTGTGGTCAAAACCACT
This sequence comes from Gossypium bickii, assembly GCA_025503065.1. NCBI lineage: Eukaryota > Viridiplantae > Streptophyta > Magnoliopsida > Malvales > Malvaceae > Gossypium > Gossypium bickii. The sequence continues at coordinate 21,874,818 of CP106714.1, read as the reverse complement.
GATGACAATCCTGTAATATATCATGTGGGGCCAACCCACTGTGGTACCAAACCACTGGGACGAGTCACAATATTCATTTGTGGTCAAAACCACTGGTGACCGTAGTCACAAATATCCATAGTGTGGTCAAAACCACTGGTGGTCAAAACCATTGGGACTTAGTCACAAATCATAATAGTAATGTGGTCAAAACCACTTTGTAAATCGTAGTCACAAATCAAATGATGGGGCCAACCCATCTTGTGGTCAAAACCACGGTGACACCCAAATAAATCATCCCCTCCTCTCAACAATCCCACCATCATGTCCAAAATTAATCGTGGCATAATAACATATGATGATGCAAAATAACATATGGCATAGCATTCAATAACGACATGATAGCATATATCAAGATCCACAATCAGAGGACTTACCCGGAGTCCACGCTCATGCCCACAAGGCACACACAGGGGTTTCAATGGCTAATCGGCTAATAACAGTTAACACAATAACATGTAATACTAATGAAGTGTGTAAGGTTACACACCTGGTTACTAACGCGACTATCAAATCCCGTAGATCAAGATCTAACGCACTAGATCCCCCTTCCTTAACGCTTTTCGAGCATTAGTCACAACCCGAGATATGCGAGATCAAGCCTTCCCCTACAATCGGCCAAAACTAAACAACATAATCATGCTAATCAACCTTTAAGGGTATAATCGTAATTTTACCTACCAAGGGCATGTTCGTAATTTACCCACCAAGGGTATTTTTGTAAATTCACACCTGCAATGGCCTTTCCGAAGGCCTAATGTGGCCACTAGCGACTCAGCTACCATTTCCGGTCGTACCGGATAATTGGGTCTAAAACCCGATTTCGGCCCATCCGGGCCCACACGCTCGTGTGGCCCACCTAGCACGAATCTATCCATGTATATAAGTTCCACCTAGTCTAGTTCAACAAATACTAACCAATCATACAATTTACTCATATGGGCCCACTTCAGCCCATCGTGGCCCAAGCAGCCCAACCCACAAGAATACTACTGATGGCCTCAACTATCACGTCGAAGGCCCACACGTACGCTCGCACGCTCGTGTGGCTACTATTGCTGTGATCGGCACTTCGGCATTTGTCGCTCTACAATTAGAGTAGAGAGAGTTGCACACCTGATAGGACTCTGGGGCTAATCCGAGCTCCGACCACTCTTGTGCCCAAACGCCCTCCAAGATGTGTTTACTCTCCTCCTAGGATGCTACTTATATAGCTAGCTCTTCACCTTCATTCTTTGTGTCTTTCCGATGTGGGATCCCTTCGTTAGTCGAGTTTAAATTCAACTGAAACTCTTACCGTCCAGACCGCAAAATAAATACTCCCTTACTTCTCATGAGATTCGAACCCAAGCTCCCTTGCAACATAATCCACGCCACTAACCACTTGGCCACAAGCTCCTCTTGTGTCTTAAACCATGCGCAACTAAATATAAACTATGGCCCAAATTCTAAGATCCAAGTAAAAAGAAACCAAAATGCAAAAGCCAAGACTTGAACCTTGGACCTCCTTCCTTCCTTGTGGCGTCACTCCCTTGTCCCCTAAGTGGCGTCACTTTGCCACTACACTACACACTCCACTTGTGTCTTTTTCCTTCATATTTTATTCTTAAGGCCTATCTGCCAACTTCCAGGGTTTTTTTCACCTAAAACCAAAATTTCCCCAAAGCCAATATTTGATTCCGGGACTTCATAGAAGCCCCCTAACCTTCCAAAATCACTTATCCAATAGGTCTAACTAGCATTTAAGCCAATCTCTTGTTCTCCAAAAATTTAAACGCTACTACGCCTAAGGCCCATTGGGCTCAATTCTCCTAGGCCCAATTTCGGGATGTTACAGGTAAGAAGAGGAATGATATTATCTGATTCTGAGAAAGGATGTGAAGAAATAAGGGACTACTGTGAGTTCCACAAAACAGAAGGACATTAGATCCAGGAATGCGTTGAGTTCAAGGTCTTGGTGCAAAGCCTTATGGACAGTAAGAAATTGGAGTTTTATGAGGAAGCTCAGAGGGAAGAAATATATATGCAACCGAAGAAGAATTGACAAAGAAAAAAGTCAATTATCTGAGGATTATTATCTCCCAACCACGAAGTACGGAAGACGGAGCATGAGTGGCGCGAAAGATCGTAATCCAAAAACCTATTGTCTTTTCTTACAAGGATAACAAAATGGTGCCTTGGAATTATGATTGTAATGTGACAATACCGGGAGTGGAAAGATCAATCGGCACTTCCGAGGAAGTCCAGAATGAAGGGTCCTACACACGTAGTGGAAGGCGTTACGATTCAGGAAACGTCAGAACAGAACCAGAAAAGTTAAAGACTGTGGCAGTTGAACTAGAGAAAGGATCTAAGGCCCTTATTAATGAACCTGTGAAGGAGGAGGAGGCTAAAGAGTTTCTAAAATTCTTGAAACACAGTGAATACAACAAAGTAGAGCAGTTGCACAAACAATCGGCTCGCATATCAATGCTAGCCTTACTCTTAAGTTTAGAAGTGCATTGCGAAGCATTGATGAAAGTGCTGAACGAAACTTATGTTACTAAGGATATATCTGTCAATAAACTTGATCACCTGGTTATTAATATAAGTGCTGATAATTTCATTTACTTCAGTGATGATGAAATTCCTCCTGGGGGTATGGGATCGACAAAGGCATTGCACATCACTACTCGTTGCAAGGGATACACTCTGCCAAGTGTGTTAATCGATAATGGATTAGCCTTGAATGTCTTAATGTTGTCCACGCTGAAGAGGTTGCTGATAGACAGTTCTCACATGAAGACATGCTAGAACATAGTGAGAGCATTTGATGGCACTGAGAGAAGAGTGATGGGAAGAATTGACATACCATTGCTAATTGGGCCAAACACGTATGAAGTGGATTTTCTGGTGATGGATATCAAGCCCTCATATAATTGCTTACTGGGAAGGCCTTGGGTTCATTTGGCAGGAGCAGTGCCCTCATCGTTGCACCAAAAACTAAAACTGGTAACAGAGGGTCAGCTGGTAACTAAAAACACGGAGGAGGACATCATAGACACTGTTACCAACGATGCGCCATATTTAGAGTCGAATGAAGAAGCAACTGAATGCTCTTTCTGATCTTTAGAGTTCGTAAACGCGACATTTATCTTGGAAGGGAATGAAGTTCCAGTGCCTAAGTTATCCAGGACCACAAGAATGGGCCTACAAATGATGATCGAGAAAGGAGCCTTACTGGGAAAAGGATTGGGCAAACATCTTCAAGGAGAGATTCAAGTGCCAATGCTGAAAGAAAAGAGAGACCGTTTTGGCTTGGGTTTCAGGCTAGATGCTAGACAAAGGAGAAAAGAAATAGAGAAAAAGCAGGAAAGAAGAATAGCACGGTTGAATGGGGAAGACGTCAAGTGGGAATCGATGACATTCCTCCATATATCCCAAACTTTTGTATCCGGAGGGATAATTCACCCTGAGAGAGGGTTATTGGAAAGTCCTTACATCAATGCCATACACGAGGAGGGAATTGAGCAAAGAAACCTGTTGGGCATTCGCCCTTATGAATCTGGAAGCGTTTTGAACAATTGGACTGCAGAGGAACTTCCTGTAGTTTTTAGAGATTATACAGAGTAATATTCAGAACGCTCTTATTGTTTTTTAGCCTAGGAACAATAAGATTTCTTTTATGAAATAGGCTCATGTTCAGTCATTGTTGTTTTAATAAAATACATCTTTGATAATTAACTCGAGCAGATATTCTTTCATTTTTTCATTCTTTTGATTTTTTAATTTCATCCCAAATTTTTTATTCAAACCATATAAATAGTTGTTCTCGAATTCACTTGTTCTTTGTACATTCATTGGTGCCCACCACAGGTCCCTAGATATCAATGATATCAGCAACGATACTACAGACCCAGAGGTCCGTTTTGAGCAAGACATGTGTTTAGAGGAATCTCAGGATTTTGAAGGTGACAGAGATTGTGACTTATCTCCAGATCTGCTAAAAATGGTAAAGCAAGAGGAGAAAAAAATTTTACGCCACAAAGAGAAGGTAGAGAACATAGCTTTGGAGGAAGGAACGGTCATGAAAATTGGAACGCGCATAGCCGAGGAGACAAAACAAAACCTTGTTGAGTTGCTACTAGAATTCAAGAACGTCTTTGCATGGTCATACTAAGGTATGCCTGGTCTAAGTACTGACATTGTAGTACATCGCCTTCCCATAAGAGAGGAGTGCAAACCAGTTCAGCAAAAGTTATGAAGGATGAGACCTGATGTGATGTTGAAAATAAAGGAGGAAGTCAAAAAATAGTTTGATGCTGGTTTTCTACAAGTGGTCAAGTACTCAGAGTGGGTGGCCAACATTGTTCCTGTCCCTAAGAAAGATGGAAAGGTCAGAATGTGTGTAGACTATAGGGACTTAAATAAAGCCAACCCAAAGGACAATTTCCCTTTGCCACATATTGACACACTGGTGGATAATACGGTGGGATACTCATTGTTTTCTTTCATGGATGGTTTTTCAGGATACAATCAGATCAAGATGCACCCTGAGGATATGGAGAAAACTACTTTCATAACATTATGGGGTACCTTTTGTTATAAGGTGATGCCATTCGGGCTGAAGAATGTAGGAGTGATATATCAAAGGGCCATGGTAACCTTATTCTATGACATGATGCATAAAGAGATTGGAGAATACGTTGATGACATGATTGCTAAATCTAGAACAGAAAAGGAACACATTGAAGTCTTGAAGAAGTTGTTTCTGAGATTGAAAAAGTTTCAATTAAAGCTCAACCCGGCAAAGTGTACTTTTGAAGGTCAGTCAGGAAAGTTATTGGGTTTTGTGGTCAACGAGAGAGGAATTGAAGTTGACTCAAATAAAGTCAAAGCTATACAAGAACTACCTCTATCACTCACTCGAAAGGAAGTTCAAGGTTTTCTAGGAAGGTTAAATTACATTGCTCAGTTTATTTCACAGCTAACTGAGAAATGTGATCCCATATTTCGTCTTCTTAAGAAACACAACCAAGGTGTATGGGACGACGAATGCCAGAGAGCTTTTGACAAAGTCAAACAATATCTGTCAAATGCCCTAGTACTATCTCCGCCTAATCCAAACAGACCATTGATATTGTATTTGTCAGTGTTCAATAATTCCATGGGATGTGTGCTTGGCCAACATGATGAGTCAGGAAGGAAAAAAAAGGCGATATACTATCTCAGTAAAAAGTTCACTGAATGTGAAATGAGATATTCGTTGATTGAAAAATTGTGTTGCGCCTTGATTTGGAAAACTCGAAGATTGAGGTAGTATATGCTATATCATACAACCTGGTTAATTTTGAAGCTTGATCCGTTAAAGTATATGATGGAGTCCACTGCTTTGAATGGAATGATGGCAAGGTGGCAAATTTTGCTGTCTGAGTTCGATATAGTCTATGTGAACCAAAAGGCTATAAAAGGGAGTGCAATAACAGAATTTTTGGCTAGCAGAGCTCTAGAGGATTATGAACCTTTGAGCTTTGATTTCCCTAATGAAGAGTTGATGTATGTGGCAAATACTAAAGAATGTTCACGGAAGCTAAATTTTGATGGAGCGTCAAATGCTGTGGGAAATGGAATTGGGGCAATTTTGGTATCCCCTAATGGTGATCATTATCCATTCACATGCAAATTGGATTTTTATTGCACTGTAACAGTCCGAATTTGACCCTAATCGAAACGGTGGTTTTGGGACCACGAATCCGAGTTCGAGATATATGTAAATAATATATTATGTGCTTATTATATGTGAATTAATGTGTGTGAGAGTTTCGTAGAAAATTTTAATCATTTGTGTGTTCAATTTGACGAAAGGACTTAATTGCGTAAAATGAAACTTTGATAGTTTAATGTGTAAGGATTGAATTGTTTTTGTCTCTTTAAATGGGAGTATTTAAAAGGCAATTCACCCACTTTCAAGATAGTGGCCGGCCATGTACCATAATAACGTTAAGTAGTATTATTAATTATTTTATAATAGAAGGTTAATTTAGTAATTAAACAATTACTTATCATATATGTTAAAATAACATAAAATAAAGCCATCATCTTTTTGGTTCTTTCTTGGCCGAATATTGGAGAAAGAAGAAAGCTTTGAGTTCTTTTGATTTTTGGCAATTCTAGGCTTAAATTCAATGTGAGTTTTTAGTCGATTTTTGTTAATTTTTACGTTTTTGAGATCGTTGCTTCGAATATTAGTTGACCCATGTTAGAATTTTTGAATTTGAGCATGCTTGATATTCGGCCATGGCTAAATGTTGGTGTTTTATGATGTTTGATGGAAAAATATTAAAGTTATGTTAGAAATCTACAAGTTTTGAAATGGAAATTTTGGTAAAATTGAGTATTTAGGGCTAAATTGCAAAAGTCAAATTGTTGCGAGATTAAAATACAAAATAAATGAAATAAATGGACTAGTGTGGTCCCTATGAACATTCAGCCCTTGTATGGTTTAGTGAAATTTTGTGTAATTTGTGTTTTATGCAAATAGGACTAAATTGTAAAAATGTGAAACAATAGGGGCAAAATGGTAATTTACCTATTTATGTGTTTTAGGACTAAATTGAGATGAAATGTGCTTGAATGAGCTAAATTTTAATATGTTTTGATCAAGAACAAAGAAAAACAGATTTGGATCGGGGAAAGGTGAAGGTTATTGAATAGCCGGTCTACGTTGTCCGTCGATAGTCGAGGTAAGTCTTTAAGCAAATATATGTCGAAAATTATTTACGTACTCTAGTAAATGTTGAAATTTGAAAATGTTGAGAATAAATACATGAAGTTGTCGAATGTGGATTGTAAAATGATGAGTTGATTTTATTTATGTAATGTGAATAAGCTTAATTGAATTTGATATGTGATAGAATTATGAAATATAAATGATACAAGTGGTTATGGCATTATGAAATGTGTATAGAATGATTAACCATATTGATACTCGGGCTTAGAGCCTAGTAGGCCTTGTGTCGGTGAAATTTTATCTGGCTTAAAGCCTAGCAGGCTTCGTGCCGGTGATTTATATCGGGCTTTATGCCTAGCAAGCCTAGTGCCGATGAATTATTTCAGGTTTATTGCCTAGCAGGCTAAATGCCGGTGTTCAAACTTTGGACCTTGAGTCTAGTAGGCCTAGTGCCGGTGTGTAAGATTCGGGCTAATGCCTAGCAGGTTATATACCGGTAAGTTGAAATTTCAAGCCTAGATTAAATAAGTTATGAAATGAATCAAGTAAGCCTAAATATTTGAAATTGAACTTGTTGATTTGATTATGAGGTATGTGCTATTCATCTATATATGTGATGTTAATGATCAAAATAGAATGATGAAAGAAATGTAATATTCATGTGGTTGAGGAATATTGTGTATAGACTATGCCAAGTGGAAATTGATTGTTCGAGAGCATGAAAGTGGTTAATGGTATTCGTATAAGTATAATTATATACATAAATATGTGTTTATTTTATATTTGGCAAATAGTGTTTTTGGGTAAATAAATGAAATTGGATAGGTTGAATGAGGTAAGGATATTCGGCTATAGTGACATTATAAGTTAAGTTGTGTACATTCAATGATATGAATTGATTGCTTTAAATGTTTGAATGGTTGAATATTATAAAGTAGATGCTTAAGACTTACTAAGCTAGTGAGCTTACTTGTTGTGTGTTCATTGTTCGTTTTATAGATTTCTATCAAGCTACGAGCTCAGGGGATCATCACCAAAGTCATTCACACTATCGGCTCTTGCTGGTACCTATAATGTTTAGACTTTTGGTTCTTAAGGCATGTATAGGCTAGCTAAGTTTTTGAATGATATTTTGATAATGTATAAAAGCCATGCGAAAGTGGCTAGTTCTTAATGTTAGTGTTCGATGATATAAATCTATCCTTGATGTGATATGCGTGTATGTTTTGTTTGGAAAATGAATGAGTATGTGATATATATATATACTTATGTTTATATATGTTTCATGCTGAATAGTAGGATTTATGACTTATATACTTGAAACGATTGGGTTATAAGTAAGTATTGAGTAGTAAATAGTAATATGGTTGTTCGATTATGAAATGAACTTATTTGGAAGTGTATTTTTGATAAAGCTTGGGTGTGAAGATGAACAAATGTCTTGGCTTGCATGATATGATATTGGATGGTCGAGTCTTAGATTTATGTTCCATGAATCTATGAGTTATGGGATATCTTTGTTATAAATCGGGAAAGTTGGTATATATATATGTGCATGCATTGTATGTTCGGCTATACTATTTGAATAGTTAGGTTCGGGTTAGAAATGCATGAAAATATATGTTTTAAATGTTATAAAATGAAAATGAAAGAAATAGGGTTGGTATGAAGTGAAATTCGTATATGTGGATAATCTAGTGATAGGTTTGAAATGATATAGATGATGAGTCTTTAATTAATGGTATAATGGACAATCTTGATTTAGTTGTATCGGTTTAATATATATATATGTATCTTGTTACATATGTGATTAATTTATTATCATAAAAAGGAAATTTTGTGAAGTTGGTTATGTTATATGCAAACATAGACAGTATCTTTCATATATGAATGAATACACCATAGAGTGCTATGAGAGTTTATGTTTAAATATGTATATGTGTATGATATGTGAAATGATAAGATGATAATTGAATAAGTAATAGATGTATTTATATTCACTATATCTGTATAAAGTGAAAGGTGCATACTCAAACTTGTAATAAATGTAACATCCTGACAAGGGCCTATGCATTTTCGGTTTAAATGTATGAAGTGATATGTTTTATGTACTAGGAATAAATTTCGAACATCTTTGGAAACCTAGAAATGCATGGAAATGGAAATGAACATTTTTGGAAACCTGAACATTTTTGGAAACCTGAACATTTTTGGAAACCTGAACATTTTTGGAAATGATTCAAAAATGGAAAGTGAACATTTCTGGAAACTTGGAAATGTAAGAAAAATGGTAAGTTACAGAGCCGATCGAAAATTTTAGGAAACTTAGAAATGACCGAGAAATGTCAAGTTTTAAAGTTTAAAATAGGAAATTAAGGCAAGGTGGCCTTAAAAGTAAAAGTTGGTAAAATTTGACACACAAACAGGCTTGGAAAAGTGGCCTGAAGATGTCACTTAGGGCCTAGAGAAATGGCGCCACATGCAAGGTGTTGGGCCTGAGTTCGAGTCACTTGGGAAGCAAATAATGAAGGTTTTATTTTTGCTTCCAGAAGGCTAAGGTGGGCCGGGTGTGGGGTGTTTCAGTTTGGTATCAGAGCCCAGTTTTTAAACTCTCGGCCTGTGGGCAAAGGCCCAAAACGTTTTCAAAGCGAGCCAAATGATTTTCTTTGAAACAGCGCAGTTTTTTACGGCATGGCACCTAAGTCTCCGACCAGCAGTCCACCAGGTAAGTACCCCTAACTCTATGTGTGATTATGTGATTTATGAATTGAATAAGGGTAGAAAAGGCATGGAACGTAGAATAGTATGATAGGAATATGGAACCCTAGGACTAGTTTACTCAAACACCAAACGCATAAGACTTAATGCACTAAACAAACCTATGGCTAAGTCACTGAGCTAGGGTGTGGTAACCCCTGTACGCATGTCTAGGATTGGATTCGGAAGAGCCTGGTATTTAAGTAGTCCTAGTGACTCACCTCCTCTTCTTAGCAGAATCCTACCGTGCGTAGCTTCGGTTCACCCTAACTCAGAAGGCTCAGTGGTGTGGCAACCTCTGTGCGCATGTCTAGGAATGGTTTCGGTAGGAGCTTGGTATTTAAGCAGTCCGCGTGACTCACCTCCTCTCCACTCGAATCCTGCTTGGTGCGTAGCTTTGGTTCACCCTGACCAAGAGGGCTCGGTTATAGGCTAAATATAATGACTAAAACCCGAAAGGGAACTAGCCATGTTTTTTTTTTAAAAAAAGAACAAAACAACGAACCCTAGTTTTAAAACATTCTTTTAAATTTGTAAAAACTATCTTTACAAAATTTCCCGAAAAATTTTTTATTTGTGAAAATTACAAAAATGCCCTTAGTGGTAAAATTACCAAAGTGCCCTCGATTTACAAGATGTGAACCTACCCAACAGTTTTGCTAAAACTTCATTATTTTATAAATGTTCACAAACCCTAATCTGCAAACTATCAAAAATATCTTGATTTTGGAAAAAAATTACAAAATTGCCCCTAACTTACAAAATGACCAAAATGACCCCGGTTTCCGAAATCTTTGCAAACATCACCATTTGAAAAGAGGAACTTTCAAAAAGAACCCATAAAGTTTTACAACTTTTGAAATATCCCTAACTTATTAAATTTTACAAATTTACCCTGGTTTTTTGAAAATTACCGAAATACCCCCGAGGTCAAAAATTACCGAAATACCCACAATTTCAAAATTTTCCAAAATTACCCCTAACTTTAAAATTTCCAAAATACTTTCGACAAAATCACCGAGGAACTTTTTGTTTTGAAAAATTACGAAAATGCCCCTGTAGGACAAAATTACGAAAATACCCCTGAGGTAGTGGAAAAACAACAACGATGAAAATTACAACGTTTCTCTGAATGAGCGAAAGTTCATAATTGTTTGATGGATGGATGAATGAATGAAAGATCGTGTGCTTGTGTGAATACGAAAGAACCACTCCTAACACTCTTTACATAAAACTCCTTCATGGGTAAATAAGTGGAACAATGACTAATTCATAAAACTTCTTAATCGATCTCGACGCTAGAAATGAGCTCCGGAGGACGTGGTCATCGTGGGCGAGGTAGAGGAAGGATGATCGTGTGTCGAACCCGTTAGATCGGGTCGGGGTTACGACAATGAGATACCATCGCCACCACCACCCCCAGTTTGTGGGTCTTTGAGCGACAAGCTCGGATGGGGAAGATCTTTGTGTCGTAGGTCGTCTTTGCGAGTTTTGGAATTGGTGGTGATGCGGTGGGAAATTCATGAACCCGCAAATCGTACTCTGAAACGACTCAGAGCTAATGGAGCCGAGATGTTTCGTGGAGTGTTTGGAGTGGCACCCAGTACAGCTGAGTACTGGTTGGAAGCGACAAAGCGCATCATGGATGAGCTTGATCTGACCCACGAGGAAACATTGAAGGGGATGGTGGCACTGTTACGCGATGAGGTGTATCAATGGTGGTTAACTGTGCGGGATGGTGCCACGGTTGAGGATCTGACCTGGGAGTATGTTAAGGAAGCATACGGAAAAAATGCGTGGGAACCAGTACATTGATGAGCAAAGGAAAGCTTTTAAGGCTGGTCCAAGGAAACAAGTCGATTCTGCGAGAATATGAGGTTTGAATTCACGAGGTTGAGCCAGACGCGCTCGAGGTGTTGTGGCTCCTGAGCATGAGCGCTGTGTCCGTTTTGCGGACGGGCTAAGGGATGATCTGAGACTGTTAATAGCACCACATCAGAAGCGGGAATTCTCTGCTTTGGTAGAAAAGGCCAAGGTGGTCGAAGGAATCAAGGACTCTACAAAGCAGGCTACGGATAAAAGTAGGCCCAAGAGAAGTTTTGGGTCATCTGGAAAAGTTCATAAGAGGCCTAGAGTTGATGGGCCGCGAGGTCAGCAAGCTGGATTCAAAGGGCGGTATCGTCCTTGTGAGCATTATGGAAAGAAGCACTTGGGAGAGTGCTGGAGAAAGACGGGAGGATGTTTCAAGTGTGGGTCCAAGGACCATATGCTTAAGGATTGTCCCAAGCAACCAGATGAGAGCCGACCGGCACTCGTAAATGCTAGCCGAGCGGTAGAGGCGGACAGCGACCTTCAATGGGGTCGTGGTTCGCCAACCGAGGTAATGGTCTTGCGCAGAGGCCGTGGAGCACGTGGTCGAGTGCTTTGCTAATCTTTGAAAGCAAGGCAACCGGTTTGGTTTATGCGGTTCACCGGAAGGAGGATGGAGACGCGCGGATGTTATAACCGGTACGTTCTTCATATTTGACAAGCCCTATTTTGCTTTAATTGATGTGGGCTCGACCCATTCATATGTTGCATGTAGCGTAGTGGAAACAATAGGCCTAGACTCTGAACTTTCGGGTAGGCAGATGACTGTAGTAAGCCCATTAGGCCAAACTGTAGTGATAGATAAGATCTTTCGGAATGTACCCCTAGAGATTCAGAGAGTGAATTTTCGGGCTGACTTAATGGAATTACCTTTTGGAGAGTTTGAACTTATACTCGGAATGGATTGGCTAGTAGAGCACCGAGCTGTGTTGAATTGTACGGCTAAACGTATGGAACTAAGAACCCCGGAGGATGAGGTAGTAGTGATGATCGGAGAAAGAAGGAACTACTTGTCTAATGTAGTTTCGGCACTGAAGGCTGAGAAGATGGTTAGGAAAGTGTGCAAGGCGTTCTTAGCCTTCGTAAATGCGTTAGGTGGGAAGGAAGAAGGTGTTCGGGGAGTTAGAACCGTAAGGAATTTTGAGGATGTATTTCCGGAGGAATTACCAGGAATACCCCTAAATAGAGAGGTGGAGTTTGGAATAGATTTACTACCGGGAACAGCTCCTGTGTCAATCACTCCTTATCGGATGGCGCCAAAGGAGTTGGTGGAGCTCAAGGCTCAAATTCAAGAGTTGTTGGATCGTGGGTTCATCCGACCCAGTGTGTCTCCGTGGGGGGCACCGGTCCTGTTTGTGAAGAAGAAGGATGGAACTATGCAAATGTGCATAGACTATCGTCAGTTGAATAAACTGACCATCAAGAACAAGTATCCTTTGCCAAGGATAGACGACTTGTTCGATCAGCTGAAAGGGGCAGCTGTATTCTCGAAGATAGACTTAAGGTCGGGATATCATCAGTAAAAGTTGAAGGAGGTAGATATCCACAAGACGGCCTTTAGGACAAACGGCCATTTTGAGTTTGTGGTGATACCGTTTGGATTGACAAACGCTCCAGCTGCGTTCATGGATATGATGAATCAGTTTTTCCAACCCTATTTGGATAGGTTCGTCATTGTGTTCATCGACGATATTCTGGTGTATTCTAAGTTGGAAGAGGAACATGATGAGCATCTCCGAGTGGTGTTGGAAGTGTTAAGGGAAAAGAAGCTTTATGCCAAATTCAGCAAGTGTGAATTTTGGCTTAAGGAGGTGGCATTCCTAGGACATGTGGTATCCGCCGTAGGAATAAGAGTGGACCCTAGGAAGATCGAAGCAGTGTTGGATTGGAAACCACCTAGGTCCGTCGCTGAAATCCGAAGTTTCTTGGGTTTGGCAAAGCTATTCTGAGAAGTTTTGTGGAAGGGTTCTCGTCTATAGCCGCGCCTTTAACAAAGTTGCTAAAGAAGGAAGTACCCTTTGTATGGACGGGTAAGCAACAGGAGAGCTTTGAAAAGCTTAAAAAAGTGCTGACGGAAGCTCCAGTGTTAGTTCAAATAGGAGGCGAGCAAGGATTTTGTGGTGTATTGTGGCGACGCCAGATACGGGATTAGGATGCGTGCTAATGCAAGATGGTAAAGTGGTCGCGTATGCGTCTCGGCAACTAAGACCTCATGAGGTTAATTATCCAACCCATGACTTGGAACTAGCAGCAGTGGTTTTCGCCCTTAAGGTTTGGAGGCACTACCTTTATGGAGAAAGGCCAATTATCTACACTGACCACAAGAGCCTTAAGTACTTATTGACTCAGAAGGAGTTGAACTTGAGGCAACGAAGGTTGGTGGAATTGCTGAAGGACTACGACTGTTCGATAAAATATCATCCGGGCAAGGTGAATGTAGTGGCTGACGCCCTAAGTAGGAAGGTGGTGTCGGATCTAAGGGCCATGTTCGCCCACTTAAGTCTGTATGATGATGGAAGCATGTTGGCAGAGTTGCAAGTCAAACCCACATGGCTGAAGGAAGTGAAAGAGGGACAGTTGGTGGATAAGGATCTAAGTGCTAAGTTCCAGGAAGTACAGAACAGAGAATTAAAGGACTATGGCGTTAGTGATGAAGGAGTATTGTGCTATAAAGGAAAAATCTGTATGCCGAAGGACACGAAGTTAAGACAAAGGATTCTTCGGGAGGCGCATGGTAGCCCTTATGCCATGCATCCCGGAGGCACTAAGCTGTATAGGGATTTAAGGGAACAATTTTGGTGGTCTGATCTTAAACAGGAAGTTACTGAATTCGTGGGAAAATGTCTGACGTGTTAGCAAGTTAAGGCTGAACACCAAGTCCCATCGGGATTACTTCAACCAATCGAGATTCCCCAATAGAAGTGGGAGAGAATTACCATGGACTTCGTTAGTGGGCTTCCCCTTACGCCTACTAAGAAGGACTCGGTATGGGTGATAGTAGACCGTTTGACCAAGACCGCACACTTTATCCCAGTGAGAGTGGACTATTCTCTTCAGAAGCTAGCCAAGTTATACGTGGCGGAAATCGTAAGGTTACATGGAGTTCCGGTATCGATCATCTCCGACAGAGATCTAAGGTTTACGTCTCGGTTTTGCAGGGCACTTCACCAAGCTTTAGGCACCAGGTTGGACTTCACTACAGCTTTTCATCCACAATCCGACGGGCAGTCTGAACGGGTTATACAAGTGTTGGAGGATATGTAAAGGGGTTGTGTTATGGATTTTCGAGGAAGTTGGGAGGATTATTTGTCTTTAGCTGAGTTCGCCTACAACAATAGCTATCAGGCTAGCATTCAGATGGCACCATATGAAGTATTGTATGGTCGGAAGTGTAGAACTCCTACTTGTTGGATCGAGTTAAGAGAACGTCGAGTTTTGGGCCCAGAGTTAGTTGCAGAAACTGAAGAGAAAGTTGAGTTAATTCGGGCACAGCTGAAAGAAGCCTCTGATAGACAGAACTCGTATGCAGACCTTAAGCGGAAGGAAATACAGTTTGAAGTGGGAGATCAAGTATTTCTGAAGGTCTCACCGTGGAAGAAGATAATGAGGTTTGGTTGCAAAGGGAAGCTAAGCCCAAGGTTTATAGGGCCCTATAGAGTTCTGAAGCGAGTTGGCCAGTGGCATACCAGTTGGAGTTGCCGCCAGAGTTGCAGCAAATGCACGATGTATTCCATGTGTCTATGTTACATCGTTACCGATCGGATCCATCCCATGTGGTACCAATCGAAGAAGTGGAGCTAAGGCCAGACCTATCCTACGAGGAAGAGCCGATTCGAATCTTGGAATGTGATGTGAAAGTACTACGAAGGAAGTCAGTACCTCTAGTCAAAGTGTTATGGCGCAATCATGGATCGGAAGAAGCTTCGTGGGAGTCTGAAGAGACAATACGACAGTAATACCCTCAACTATTTTAGTTAGGAAATTTCGGGGACGAAATTTTGTTTAAGGGGGGTAGAACTGTAACATCCTGACATGGGCCTATGCATTTTCGGTTTAAATGTATGAAGTGATATGTTTTATGTACTAGGAATAAATTTCGAACATCTTTGGAAACCTAGAAATGCATGGAAATGGAAATGAACATTTTTTGGAAACCTGAACATTTTTGGAAACTTGAACATTTTTGGAAACCTGAACATTTTTGGAAATGATTCAAAAATGGAAAGTGAACATTTCTGGAAACTTGGAAATGTAAGAAAAATGGCAAGTTATAGAGCCGATCGAAAATTTTAGGAAACTTAGAAATGACCGAGAAATGTCAAGTTTTAAAGTTTAAAATAGGAAATTAAGGCAAGGTGGCCTTAAAAGTAAAAGTTGGTAAAATTTGACACACAAATAGGCTTGGAAAAGTGGCCTGAAGATGTCACTTAGGGCCTAGAGAAATGGCGCCACATGCAAGGTGTTGGGCCTGAGTTCGAGTCACTTGGGAAGCAAATAATGAAGGTTTTATTTTTGCTTCCAGAAGGCTAAGGTGGACGGCACTGGTTTCTAGAAAATGAGGTGTTTTATTTTCACAAATATGTGAATAATAAGTGATAAATATAGGATTATTTCTAATATGATTATTGAGGAGATAAATGATGGATTAAACACTTTTATTTTTAAATAAAAGAGATAATATTATCATAAAGGAAGAGTGGTGGCCAAGGCAGGGACTCTTGGCCTAGTAATTTCGGCTAAAGGAGGAGAATTAAGGCTATTCTCTCATCTTTTCTAAGCTCTGCCAAAAATTCCCTAGCAAAACTCTCTCTGCCGAATTTTCTTCTCCTCTTTTCTTCATCTGTCAAGCCAAAACCCTTTTCTTTTGATCCCTGACTAAAACTCCATAGCCGAATCTCTGTGACTCTAGGCAAGGAAGCAATCGATTAAAGGCATTAAAGGTAAGGTTAAGCACTATTCAAATTCTTTTCTTTTCTATCTGCCGAAAGATAAGGGTCTAATCTCTATTCCTGTTTTATGGCCGAATCTACAAGGGATCTATCAGGATTCTACAACTATCGAATACAAGGAGGAATCTTTCGGGATTCAAGGATTTAAGGTAAGTAAACATTATATATTCGGCCAAGGAACTCAGATCTGTTTCTTGTGATTTTCAGAGGTCAAACTAACCATGCTTAATGAATTTAGTGTTAGCCGATTTCAAGGAAAAGGATAACTAGCAATTTTTGGGACTTGATTTACAATCATCCAATTCGGTAACAAGGTAAGTAATACAAATCCTACTGGTTTTTAAGCCAAATAGGTTTGTTAATATGTTTTAATGATTGGCCGAATATAGGAGTTAAAGATCTAGATCGGTAGATCATTCTTCGAGATTTCAAGGAATCTATTAAGCGAATCAGGTGTGTACCCATACTAACCTTCAATACGTTATATGGCAAATGTTAATTATATGATTATACATAAGAATGTGAATGTGGCTAAGTGCCCTAATGTGGTACAAAGGTACTCAGGTAGTTTTCCTCTTTCGCTAGGATTACGAATATGTTATGTTTTTAACATGTGAATAAGTAACATGAATGAGAATCCAGTAAGGTTATGCATGCTATAAAATATATGGGGCATTCGGGTTATATGTGAAAGGGGAAGTGAAGGTGTTGACTTGGTCTCACCATATGAATATGGTGACTACGGTCACATAGTTTGAACATGGTAACCGGTTACATTATCTCGAATTTGGTAACTTCGTTACATTATCTCGAACATGGTGTCTATTGACACAATTATCCGAGTGGCTATGCCACGAAAATTATATGGGCGATGAGCACGTCGATCGCAAATGATCGCCTTCCGATGGTGTGTAGCGGATGGAGGGTCGACTTAGTAGTCCCCACGGTGTGGTGGCGAGTGCGGGGTGTGTAGCGGATGGACAAATAGGCTTGGGTTTGGGTTGCATCATTATTTATTTGTATATGAATATGAACTTGATATGAACATGTATGTTTGATTTGTTAAATGTTAGTATTGTGTGCATATTGAGTCTGTTGACTCACCCCATTGTGGGACTATTTTTCAGGTAATGAGCAATAATGGACCGGGTCGGCAGGAGCTATAGGTGGCCATGCACAAAGAAGAAAGGATTTTTATTATTTGGAATCATTATTTTTACTAAGTATTTCAAGTTTCTAAGTTTGGGAATTTATTTGATGTAATAAGGCCGAAGAGGCCATAGTTTTATTTTGTTACTTTTAGTTTCTTTTAACTACTATGTTATGACTTCTTTTATATTTTAAGTTTAAAAAAAATTATTTCTTTAAAAGTAAATCCTAAATTGTTTTGTCACCTTAAATTAAATGGATTTCCAAATAAGACTAATGGGTTTCCAACCTAAGCCAAACCAAATCGATATTCTTTTCTAAAAATTTACACAAACTTTCTTTAAGTAACAAAGAATTTTGAAACCGATTTTCTTAAGGAACATACCAGATCCGGTTCAGGCTCGTGGGCCGGGTGTGGGTGTTTCGATTTGAATATCGAGCCCGCTTTTAAACTCTCGGCCTGTGGGCTAAGGCCCAAAACGTTTTCAAAGCGAGCCAAATGATTTTCTTTGAAACGAAGCAGGTTTTCTGGCATGGCACCTAAGTCTCCGACCCGCAGTCCACCAGGTAAGTACCCCTAACTCAATGTGTGATTATGTGATTTATGAATTGAATAAGGGTAGAAAAGGCATGGAACGTAGAATAGTATGATAGGAATATGGAACCCTAGGACTAGTTTACTCAAACACCAAACGCATAAGACTTAATGCACTAAACAAACCTATGGCTAAGTCATCGAGCTAGGTGTGGTAACCCTCATGCGCATGTCTAGGATTGGATTCGGAAGAGCCTGGTATTTAAGTAGTCCTAGTGACTCACCTCCTCTTCGCAGGAATCCTACCTGGTGCGTAGCTTCGGTTCACCCTAACTCAGAAGGCTCAGTGGTGTGGCAACCTCACATGCGCATGTCTAGGAATGGTTTCGGTGGGAGCTTGGTATTTAAGCGATCCGCGTGACTCACCTCCTCTCCACTCGAATCTCGCTTGCAGCGTAGCTTTGGTTCACCCCGACCAAGAGGGCTCTCATCATAAAGCTAAATATAATGACTAAAACCCGAAAGGGAACTAGCCATGTTTTTTTTTTTTAAAAAGAACAAAACAACGAACCCTAGTTTTAAAACATTCTTTTAAATTTGTAAAAACTATCTTTACAAAATTTCCCGAAAAATTTTTTATTTGTGAAAATTACAAAAATGCCCTTAGTGGTAAAATTACCAAAGTGCCCTCGATTTACAAGATGTGAACCTACCCAACAGTTTTGCTAAAACTTCATTATTTTATAAATGTTCACAAACCCTAATCCGCAAACTATCAAAAATATCTTGATTTTGGAAAAAAATTACAAAATTGCCCCTAACTTACAAAATGACCAAAATGACCCCGGTTTCCGAAATCTTTGCAAACATTACCATTTGAAATGAGGAACTTTCAAAAAGAACCCATAAAGTTTTACAACTTTTGAAATATCCCTAACTTATTAAATTTTACAAATTTACCCTATTTTTTGAAAATTACCGAAATACCCCCGAGGTCAAAAATTACCGAAATACCCCTGAATTTCGAAATTTTTCCAAAATTACCCCGGGACTTTAAAATTTCCAAAATACTTTCGACAAAATCACCGAGGAACTTTTTGTTTTGAAAAATTACGAAAATGCCCCTGTAGGACAAAATTACGAAAATACCCCTGGGTAGTGGAAAAACAACAACGATGAAAATTACAACGTTTCTCTGAATGAACGAAAGTTCATAATTGTTTGATGGATGGATGAATGAATGAAAGACTGTGTGCTTGTGTGAATACGAAAGAACCACTCCTAACACTCTTTACATAAAACTCCTTCGCGGGTAAATAAGTGGAACAATGACTAATTCATAAAACTTCTTAATCAGATCTTGACGCTAGAAATGAGCTCCAGAGGACGTGGTCTTCGTGGATGAGGTAGAGGAAGGATGACTGTGTCAGAACCCGTTAGATCGGGTCAGGGTTCTGACAATGAGATACCACTGCCACCACCATCCCTAGCTGTGGGTGTTGAGCGACAAGCTCGAGACGGGGAAGATCTTTGTGTCGCTGTGTATACGAGTTTTGGAATTGGTGGTCGCGCGTGGAAAATTCGAGAACCCGCAAATCTGTGCCTGAACAGCTCCGAGCTAATGGAGCCGAGATGTTTCGTGGAGTGTTTGGAGTGGCACCCAGTACAGCTGAGTACTGGTTGGAAGCGACGGAGCGCATAATGGATGAGCTTGATCTGACCCCTGAGGAAACATTGAAGGGGATGGTGGCACTGTTACGCGATGAGGTGTATCAATGGTGGTTAACTGTGCGGGATGGTGCCACGGTTGAGGATCTGACCTGGAGTATGTTAAGGAAGCATACCAGAAGAAGTACGTGGGAACCAGGTACATTGATGAGCAAAGGAAAGCTTTTAGGGGTGGGTCCAAGAAACAAGTCGATTCTGAGAATATGAGGTCAATTCACGAGGTTGAGCCAGTGCGCTCGAGGTGTTGTGGCGATCGAGCATGAGCGCCGTGTCCGCTTTGCGGACGGGCTGCTAGGATGATCTCGAGATCGCAATAGCACCACATCGGGAGCGGGAATTCTCTCTGCTTTGGTAGAAAAGGCCAAGGTGGCCGAGGAATCAAGGACTCTACAAAGCGGAAGCTACGGATAGAAGTAGGCCCAAGAGAAGTTTTGGGTCATCCGGAAAAGTTCATAAGAGGCCTAGAGTTGATGGGCCGCGAGGTCAGCAAGCTTTGGATTCAAAGGGCGGTATCGTCCTTGTGAGCATTATGGAAAGAAGCACTTGGGAGAGTGCTGGAGAAAGACGGGAGGATGTTCCAAGTGTGGGTCCAAGGACCATATGCTTAAGGATTGTCCCAAGCAACCAGATGAGAGCTGACCGGCAGCTCAGAATGCTAGCCAGGCAGGTAGAGGCGGACAGCAGCCTCAATGGGGTCGTGGTTCACCCAATCGAGGTAATGGTAATGCGGCGAGGCCGTGGAGCACGTGGTCGAGGTGTCATGCTAATCTTGAAGCAAGGCAACCGGGTTTGGTTTATGCGGTTCGCCGGAGGGAGGATGGAGACGCGCCGGATGTTATAGCCGGTACGTTCTTCATATTTGACAAGCCCTATTTTGCTTTAATTGATGTGGGCTCGACCCATTCATATGTTGCATGTAGCGTAGTGGAAACAATAGGCCTAGACTCTGAACTTTCGGGTAGGCAGATGACTGTAGTAAGCCCATTAGGCCAAACTGTAGTGATAGATAAGATCTTTCGGAATGTACCCCTAGAGATTCAGGGAGTGAATTTTCGGGCTGACTTAATGGAATTACCTTTTGGAGAGTTTGAACTTATACTCAGAATGGATTGGCTAGTAGAGCACCGAGCTGTGCTGAATTGTACGGCTAAACGTATGGAACTAAGAACCTCGGAGGATGAGGTAGTGGTGATGATCGGAGAAAGAAGGAACTACTTGTCTAATGTAGTTTCGGCACTGAAGGCTGAGAAGATGGTTAGGAAAGTGTGCAAGGCGTTCTTAGCCTTCGTAAATGCGTTAGGTGGGAAGGAAGAAGGTGTTCGGGGAGTTAGAACCGTAAGGAATTTTGAGGATGTATTTCCGGAGGAATTACCAGGAATACCCCCAAATAGAGAGGTGGAGTTTGGAATAGATTTGCTACCGGGAACAGCTCCTGTGTCAATCGCTCCTTATCGGATGACGCCAAAGGAGTTGGTGGAGCTCAAGGCTCAAATTCAAGAGTTGTTGGATCGTGGGTTCATCCGACCCCGATTGTGTCTCAAGGGGGGCACGTCCTGCTTTGTGAAGAAGAAGGATGGAACTATGCAAATGTGCATAGACTATCGTCAGTTGAATAAACTGACCATCAAGAACAAGTATCCTTTGCCAAGGATAGACGACTTGTTCGATCAGCTGAAAGGGGCAGCTGTATTCTCGAAGATAGACTTAAGGTCGGGATATCATCAGTTAAAGGTGAAGGAGGCAGATATCCACAAGACGGCCTTTAGGACAAGATACGGCCATTTTGAGTTTGTGGTGATGCCGTTTGGATTGACAAACGCTCCAGCCGCGTTCATGGATATGATGAATCAGTTTTTCCAACCCTATTTGGATAGGTTCATCGTTGTGTTCATCGACGATATTCTGGTGTATTCTAAGTTGGAAGAGGAACATGATGAGCATCTCCGAGTGGTGTTGGAAGTGTTAAGGGAAAAGAAGCTTTATGCCAAATTCAGCAAGTGTGAATTTTGGCTTAAGGAGGTGGCATTCCTAGGACATGTGGTATCCGCCGTAGGAATAAGAGTGGACCCTAGGAAGATCGAAGCAGTGTTGGATTGGAAACCACCTAGGTCCGTGGCTGAAATCTGAAGTTTCTTGGGTTTGGCAGGCTATTACAGAAGTTTTGTGGAAGGGTTCTCGTCTATAGCCGCGCCTTTAACAAAAGTTGCTAAAGAAGGAAGTACCCTTTGTATGGACGGGTAAGCAACAGGAGAGCTTTGAAAAGCTTAAGAAAGTCTTGTGGAAGCTCGGTGTTAATTCAGTAGAGGCGAGCAAGGATTTTGTGGTGTATTGTGACGCTTCGCATACGGGATTAGGATGCGTGCTAATGCAAGATGGTAAAGTGGTCGCGTATGCGTCTCGGCAACTAAGACCTCATGAGGTTAATTATCCAACCCATGACTTGGAACTAGCAGCAGTGGTTTTCGCCCTTAAGGTTTGGAGGCACTACCTTTATGGAGAAAGGCCAATTATCTACACTGACCACAAGAGCCTTAAGTACTTGTTGACTCAGAAGGAGTTGAACTTGAGGCAACGAAGGTGGGTGGAGTTGCTGAAGGACTACGACTGTTCGATAGAATATCATCCGGGCAAGGTGAATGTAGTGGCTGACGCCTTAAGTAGGAAGGTGGTGTCGGATCTAAGGGCCATGTTCACCCACTTAAGTCTCAGATGATGATGGAAGCTTTGTTAAGCGAGTTGCAAGTCAAACCCACATGGCTGAAGAAAGTGAAAGAGGGACAGTTGGTGGATAAGGATCTAAGTACTAAGTTCCAGGAAGTACAGAACAGAGAATTAAAGGACTATGGCGTTAGTGATGAAGGAGTATTGTGCTATAAAGGAAAAGACTGTATGCCGAAGGACACGAAGTTAAGATAAAGGATTCTTCGGGAGGCGCATGGTAGCCCTTATGCCATGCATCCCGGAGGCACTAAAGTCATATAGGGATTTAAGGGAACAATTTTGGTGGTCCGATCTTAAAACGAGAAGTTCTTTTGAATTAGTGGGAAAATGTCGACGTGTCGATAAGTTAAGGCTGAACACCAAGTCCCATCGGGATTGCTTCAACCAATCGAGATTCCCCAATAGAAGTGGGAGAGAATTACCATGGACTTCGTTAGTGGGCTTCCCCTTACGCCTACTAAGAAGGACTCGGTATGGGTGATAGTAGACCGTTTGACCAAGACCGCGCACTTTATCCCAGTGAGAGTGGACTATTCTCTTTAGAAGCTAGCCAGGTTATACGTGGCGGAAATCGTAAGGTTACATGGAGTTCCGGTATCGATCATCTTCGACAGAGATCCAAGGTTTACGTCTCGGTTTTGGAGGGCATTTCACCAAGCTTTAGGCACCAGGTTGGACTTCACTACAGCTTTTCATCCACAATCCGACGGGCAGTCTGAACGGGTTATACAAGTGTTGGAGGATATGTTAAGGGGTTGCGTTATGGATTTTCGAGGAAGTTGGGAGGATTATTTGTCTTTAGCTGAGTTCGCCTACAACAACAGCTATCAGGCTAGCATTCAGATGGCACCATATGAAGCATTGTATGGTCAGAAGTGTAGAACTCCTACTTGTTGGATCGAGTTAGGAGAACGTCGAGTTTTGGGCCCAGAGTTAGTGGCAGAAACTGAAGAGAAAGTTGAGTTAATTCGGGCACAGCTGAAAGAAGCCTCTGATAGACAGAACTCGTATGCAGACCTTAAGCGGAAGGAAATACAGTTTGAAGTGGGAGATCAAGTATTTCTGAAGGTCTCACCGTGGAAGAAGATAATGAGGTTCGGTCGCAAAGGGAAGCTAAGCCCAAGGTTTATAGGGCCCTATAGAGTTCTGAAGCGAGTTGGCCAGTGGCATACCAGTTGGAGTTGCCGCTAGAGTTGCAGGAAATGCACGATGTATTCCATGTGTCTATGTTACGTCGTTACCGATCGGATCCATCCCATGTGGTACCAATCAAAGAAGTGGAGCTAAGGCCAGACTTATCCTACGAGGAAGAGCCGATTCGAATCTTGGAACGTGATGTGAAAGTACTACGAAGGAAGTCAGTACCTCTAGTCAAAGTGTTATGGCGCAATCATGGATCGGAAGAAGCTTCGTGGGAGTCCGAAGAGACAATACGACGAATATACCGTCAACTATTTTAGTTAGGAAATTTCGGGGACGAAATTTTGTTTAAGGGGGGTAGAACTGTAACATCCTGACAAGGGCCTATGCATTTTCGGTTTAAATGTATGAAGTGATATGTTTTATGTACTAGGAATAAATTTCGAACATCTTTGGAAACCTAGAAATGCATGGAAATGGAAATGAACATTTTTTGGAAACCTGAACATTTTTGGAAACCTAAACATTTTTGGAAACCTGAACATTTTTGGAAATGATTCAAAAATGGAAAGTGAACATTTCTGGAAACTTGGAAATGTAAGAAAAATGGCAAGTTACAGAGCCGATCGAAAATTTTAGGAAACTTAGAAATGACCGAGAAATGTCAAGTTTTAAAGTTTAAAATAGAAAATTAAGGCAAGGTGGCCTTAAAAGTAAAAGTTGGTAAAATTTGACACACAAACAGGCTTGGAAAAGTGGCCTGAAGATGTCACTTAGGACCTAGAGAAATGGCGCCACATGCAAGGTGTTGGGCCTGAGTTCGAGTCACTTGGGAAGCAAATAATGAAGGTTTTATTTTTGCTTCCAGAAGGCTAAAGTGGACGGCACTGGTTTCTAGAAAAGGAGGTGTTTTATTTTCACAAATATGTGAATAATAAGTGATAAATATAGGATTATTTCTAATATGATTATTGAGGAGATAAATGATGGATTAAACACTTTTATTTTTAAATAAAAGAGATAATATTATCATAAAGGAAGAGTGGTGGCCAAGGCAGGGACTCTTGGCCTAGTAATTTCGGCTAAAGGAGGAGAATTAAGGCTATTCTCTCATCTTTTCTAAGCTCTGCCGAAAATTCCCTAGCAAAACTCTCTCTGCCGAATTTTCTTCTCCTCTTTTCTTCATCTGTCAAGCCAAAACCCTTTTCTTTTGATCCCTGACTAAAACTCCATAGCCGAATCTCTGTGACTCTAGGCAAGGAAGCAATCGATTAAAGGCATTAAAGGTAAGGTTAAGCACTATTCAAATTCTTTTCTTTTCTATCTACCGAAAGATAAGGGTCTAATCTCTATTCCTGTTTTATGGCCGAATCTACAAGGGATCTATTAGGATTCTACAACTGTCGAATACAAGGAGGAATCTTTCGGGATTCAAGGATTTAAGGTAAGTAAACATTATGTATTCGGCCAAGGAACTCAGATCTGTTTCTTGTGATTTTCAGAGGTCAAACTAACCATGCTTAATGAATTTAGTGTTAGCCGATTTCAAGGAAAAGGATAACTAGCAATTTTTGGGACTTGATTTACAATCATCCAATTCGGTAACAAGGTAAGTAATACAAATCCTACTGGTTTTTAAGCCAAATAGGTTTGTTAATATGTTTTAATGATTGGCCGAATATAGGAGTTAAATATCTAGATCGGTAGATCGTTCTTCGAGATTTCAAGGAATCTATTAAGCGAATCAGGTGTGTACCCATACTAACCTTCAATACGTTATATGGCAAATGTTAATTATATGATTATACATAAGAATGTGAATGTGGCTAAGTGCCCTAATGTGGTACAAAGGTACTCAGGTACGTTTCCTACTTCTGCTAGGATTACGAATATGTTATGTTTTTAACATGTGAATAAGTAACATGAATGAGAATCCAGTAGGTTATGCATGCTATAAAATATATGGGGCATTCGGGTTATATGTGAAAGGGGAAGTGAAGGTGTTGACTTCGGTCTCACCATCTGAATATGGTGACTACGGTCACATAGTTTGAACATGGTAACTTCGGTTACATTATCTGAATTTGGTAACCGGTTACATTATCTCGAACATGGTGTCTATTGACACAATTATCGAGTGGCTATGCCACGAAATTATATGGGCGATGAGCACGTCGATTGCAATGATCGCCTTCGATGGTGTGTAGCGGATGGAGGGTCGACTTAGTAGTCCCCACGGTGTGACTGGCAGGTACGGGGGTATGTAGCGGATGGACAAATAGGCTTGGGTTTGGGTTGCATCATTATTTATTTGTATATGAATATGAACTTGATATGAACATGTATGTTTGATTTGTTGAATGTTAGTATTGTGTGCACATTGAGTCTGTTGACTCACCCCATTGTGGGACTATTTTTCAGGTAATGAGCAATAATGGACCGGGTCGGCAGGAGCTAAAGGTGGCCATGCACAGCAAGAAAGGATTTTTATTATTTGTAACTGTTATTTTTACTAAGTATTTCAAGTTTCTAAGTTTAGGAATTTATTTGATGTAATAAGGCCGAAGAGGCTATAGTTTTTTTTTCGTTACTTTTAGTTTCTTTTAACTACTATGTTATGACTTATTTTATATTTTAAGTTTGAGAAAAATTATTTCTTTAAAAGTAAATCCTAAATTGTTTTGTCACCTTAAATTAAATGGATTTCCAAATAAGACTAATGGGTTTCCAACCTAAGCCCAAACCAAATCGATATAAGCCCAAACCAAATCGATATTCTTTTCTAAAAATTTACACAAACTTTCTTTAAGTAACAAAGAATTTTGAAACCGATTTTCTTAAGGAACATACCAGATCCGGTTCAGGCTCGTGGGCCGGGTGTGGGGTGTTTCAATAAACATTTGAATAACATATATTCGATGATTCAATGGTTTGAAATGTACAAGCATGAATTAAATCTCTTTTGGGTTTGATAAATGTATGATTTGTGATAAATGACTGTGATGATCTGAGTTGGGTTCGGTAATGCCTCATAACCCTAATCCGGCGACGGGTACGGGTTAGGGGTGTTACATGCACAAACAACATGGCAGACTATGAAGCCTACATAATGGGAATTCGAGCAGCTGTAGAGCGTAAAATTAGGGTACTAGAAGTATATGGAGATTCTGCCTTAGTAATCTACTAGCTCAAAGGAGAATGGGAGACAAGAGATCCCAAACTAATTGATTACCGAAAAATAGTTCTGGGATTGATTGAGGAGTTCGATGAAATTACTTTTAATTATCTCCCACGTGATGAAAACCAGATTGGGGATGCTTTGGCAACCCTAGCTTCTATGATCAAAGTAAACAGACCAGAGGATATGAGACCTATTTAGATAAGTATTTTCGAAGTTCCAGCTCATTGTAATAATGTGGAAGAGGAGGAAAGAGATGATCACCCTTGGTGTCATGATGTATTGCTATACGTAAAAAATCGTGAATACCCAGAGCATGCAACTGAGAATGAGAAAAGGACATTAAGAAGATTGGCCTCTGACTATGTTTTAGATGGGGATATCTTGTAGAAAAAGAGAAAAGATCAAGTATTATTGAGATGCGTTGATGCTGTAGAAGCTAGGAAAATCCTAGAAGAAGTTCATGAGGGCACATGCTAATGGATTCACAATGGCCAGCTAGATAATGAGATTTGGATATTATTGGTCCACCATGGAAGGAGATTGTATCAGCTATGCCAAGATATGTCATAAATGCCAGATTTATGGAGACAAAATTCATGTGCCTCCGTCACCTTTGCATGTTACGAATTCCCCATTGTAACAGCCCGATTTCGACCCTAATCGGAACTGTGGTTTCGAGACCACGAATTCGAGTCGAAAAAATATTTTAATATTATTTTCTATACTCATTATGTGTGAATTGGTGTGTATGAAAATTTCGTATTAAAATTTGATTGTTTTGGTGCTTAATTGTGAAAAAGGGCTTAATCGCATAAAAAAAATTGGTGGTTAAATGTGTAAGTACTGAATTGATGATGTCTTTATAAATTGGAGGTTTAAAGTAGCAATTTGACCATAAAATGGACATAGTGGCCGGTCATGATTTGCTTGTAATAGTGATTGGAAATTTTTATTATATTTTATGTTATAATGTATTAATTTAATATATGTTATAATAATATAATTTAGAAAAGATGAAAGTGCTCATCTTTTCTCTTTATTCATGGCCGAAACTTAGAGAAAATAAAAGAGAGAAAGCTTTGTAATGTTCAGCCCTTTTGCAAGCTCAATAGGTAAGTGATTTGAGTTCGTTTTAGATAATTTTTACGTTTTTGAAATCGTTGCTATGTGATTTAGTTAGCCCATGCTTGAATTTTTTATTTGGTTGTGTATTTCATGTATTGCCATTGAAGAAATCTTGTTGTTTTTGTGGTTTAATGATAGAATATTGATTTTATGTGATAGATTAACAAGTTTTGTTCTTGAATTTTTGATGAAATTGAGTAATTTGGATGAAATTGCAAAAATAAATTTTTGAGGGACTAAAATGCAAAATAAATGAAATGTAAGAGCTTGTATTAGGACTATGAATATTCGGTCCTAAAGAAGTGTGGCCAAATTTTCCATATTTTGTGTTTTATGCTATAGGGACTAAATTGTAAAAAGTGTAAAATTTAGGGGTAAAATTGTAAATTGCCCGATTATGTGTTTTGGAACTAAATTGAATGAAAATATGTTGAATGAGCTTAATATGAAATTGATTTAGATCAAGAACAAAAAGGATCGGAGATTGATCGAGGAAAAGCAAAGTTAATTGAATAGCCGGAAAAACGTAGTCCGTTGATACTCGAGGTAAGTTTTTAAGCAATTGGGGTGAATTGAAATTGTTATCTATAGTGATGTGCATATATTAAATAGAAGTGAGTATGTATATCTAAATGTTGAATGTGACATTGATTGAATTATGTATTAGCCAAATGTAAGGTTGATATATAAGTGTTTAATTTATTTTAGTTGAATGAATATATATTAAGATATAGTTAAATGTGGATTTGAATTGGGAGATGGTTGTATCCGAATAGGTGAGTATACATATGTATTGAATATTTACTGAATGTGAAGATGTTTTGTAAGATAAATGGGTTGGTTTGAAAATGTATATATAAATAAATATATATAAATGAAAATAAGGTCATATATGTTTGAATGAATGGGGAGGAAATCAGTCAATGAGCACTAAGTGTGCAAAATTATATATACCGAGCACTAAGTGTGCAAAATCAGTTAATGAGCCTTATGAGTGCGAGCTTAAATACCGAGCACTAAGTGTGCGAAATCAGTTGTATAGCACTAATTATGTGAGAAGTTAAGGTAACGGCACTAAGTGTGCGATACGTTATAAGAATTTTGACATTTAACGTACAAGGTATTAATATGTCAACTTTAAGCATGTGATACATTAATATGTTTTAGCATGAAATATGCAGGTTGTCGATATTTCAATTGTAATATTTATCGAGTGTACTAAATGGAATGTATAATGATCAGGTATGTAATGATAAACTATCCTTTGGATGGTAAGTACGTTTAGTTGTTGAAATGATAATGCCTAATAAACCGTAAAAGTAACATATTTTAAGCCCACATTTAATATGCTTTTGGATGATTTATCCCTTGATTTGTGTAAAAAGGTGCTTTTAATCCTTTCTTTTCATGTCTTATACTCAGGAAAGCACCAAAGGATGAAAAGAACATAAAACGGGCTTAAAACGGGCCAAATGGGCCAATTCACGAAATCAACACGGCCTGAACTTCAAGCCACACGGCCGTGCCACGCCCAATATCTAGAACACGGTCTCTTCCCTGATTCACATGGCCGTGCCTTAAGTTAAAAATCCGAACACGGCCTGGAGTCGAGCCACATGGGCGTGCTACATGGCCGTGCCTCTGTCGTCAGAATGAGCAATTTCAGTAGGAAAAGGATACTTAGGGAGAAAGAATCGCATTCCAAGAGCCTATATATATCCCCTAAGTACCACCTTTGAAAGGGCGTCAAAGCTAGGCCAAGGAGCCAAGCCGAGAAGGTCAGAACTAGGGAATAACGCGAAGATAGCCAGTTGATCCATCCTAAGAAGCCGGAATTATACTCAAGACGGCGGAATTCTCCTTCAATTCCTTCAGGGAGTTTTAGGATTTTCTTATGTTTTGTTTTATCTTTTCTCTTGCGATGTTTTGGTTATTCATTATGAACTAACCCTTCAGATACCTGAAGGGGATGAAACCTAGATGGATCTTTTTATTTGATTTTTAAGTTATATGATAATTACTTAGTTTGTTCTTAATTATGTTGCTTAATCCAAATCTAATGTGCGTAGGTGGAGGAGGAATAGACCCTGCCTAAGAGTAGATCTAACATAATTAAGCAGAGTTGATCGAACGCCTAGAGATAGGGTTACGAGATCTTGCCAAATTAGGGTGAAACCTAATATGGGAGTCCATTGATCGATTTACTGCTATCCTAGGGGGTTATTATAAGCGAACGAGAGTTTCACTAATTAACCTAGGGTTAGACATTATTCGCCTCGAGGGAGGGTTTAATATAGGTTAGAGAGTCTTACGGATCAAGCTAAGTAAAACAAATCATATAATTTAGGGTTAAATAATAAGTGAAGTCTAGGTGGATTCTTCCTGAGGGTATCGTCGCAATCAACTGAGTTTTTCTTCAAAGTTATTTTCCTATTCGTCTTTTTTTTGTCTTTTTGTCCTTAGTTTAGTCTTCGTCAAAAGAAACTTCACTCTAATTTTAAGGCTAAATAATAAAAAGAAAGTTAGTATTAGTACTTTTAGTTCCTTTGGGTTTGATATCCGGTCTTGCCTAAGCTATACTACTGTTCGATAGGTACACTTGCCTTTAATCGTTGTCAGAGTTAGTTTCCAGGTTTGATCATTCTTTTATAAATTTTAAAACTCTGATTTACAGCGATCAATGCCGAATTATGTGTATTTATATGAAATTTATAAGATTTGAAAGTGAGTATGAATTTCGGTATATTTTTTTTAAAATATACATATACGTGTATTTGCTTGAGGTAAGAGGAGGTTTATAAACTTAGATGAATGCTATTATTAAATGTTGTGATCTTTTGCATTAAGGACTATGAAATGTGTGAGTTGTTCATTATAATGTTTAATACATTGTTTTGAAATTTGCTTATAACTTACTAAGCTATGTTAGCTTACTGTGTGTTTATTTGATTGTTTTATAGATTTTGAAGTCTAGATTCGAGCTTGGGGATCATCGTCAAAGTCTATCACACTATCGACCAACTTTGGTACTTTTTAAGTAGTACTTCTTTTGAAACTATGGCATGTATAGGCTAAGTCACTTTTGAATTGATTTTGAATGGTAAATATATGTAAATATGCCCTGCGAAAATGGCTAAATTGTGGTATTATGATTTTATATAGATTCGACCATGGTATTGACTTAATTTGGAGTATATATCTTAATGGATTTATGTGTGGTATTCAGTTGTGAGGATTGAATGAATTGAATTAAATTATCGTTGTGAATATCCAGTTTTGATATTTGTGTGATTTAGTTAATATATTTACATGATTGGTATGAATAGCATTACAGGTTATGTTCTTAAGTAGTGCATATTCGAACATGATATGTGTATGTTTATGTATGGGGTTTGATCTAATATGTTTTAGGTCATGTATAAGATATGTTTGGTTTTGAATAATTTAGTTATGTCATTTATAAGAGATTGATTGATAATATAGTTGGATGCTTTCGGCAATTAGTATTGTATTTGGTATATCATTGTTTTGGTTAAGTAAAGTTTTGACTTATATATATATTTTTGGCTTTAAATGTTTCATACATTGTTGGTAAAATGATTAAAAGCAAATGAGCATATTCGGCCATTATGACCTATTTATCAAATCAATGGTAATTTTTGCTATTTGATCAAAACTGCTTTTATATGAGATTGGTGATATAGATTTGTGATACGCTCATTAATGTTTAAGTAAACAATGAAAGTATATCTTTATTCTTGTTACATTCGATTATGATCTTTTAAAAATGATTGATTGCCATGTTAAATTCATTATGTCTACTAAATAGAAGTATTACAGCGTTGATACATGAGAGATAATTTCATCATTTATTAAATAAATGATAAGTATATGTTTGAATTTGAAAGCATGGATTGATTATGCATTACTTGCAATAAAATGATTTATATGAGTGTGTTGACTTGTGGTTAGTCTAGTAATGCCTCGTAACCCTTAATCGGCGATGGATACGGGCTAGGGGTGTTACACCCATGGCCTTTTTCCATGTGGGGCATGGATGTTATTGGACTGATCTCACCAAAA
Organism: Gossypium bickii; assembly: GCA_025503065.1. Classification (NCBI taxonomy): domain Eukaryota; kingdom Viridiplantae; phylum Streptophyta; class Magnoliopsida; order Malvales; family Malvaceae; genus Gossypium; species Gossypium bickii. The sequence continues at coordinate 21,842,833 of CP106714.1, read as the reverse complement.
GCTTCGAATGGGCATCGATTCATCTTCATGGTAATTGACTACTTCATGAAATGGGTAGAGGCTGCTTCATATGCTAGCATCACTAAGTCAGCAGTTAGTCGATTCTTGAAGAATGAGATCATTTTTCGATATGGAATGCCCTAGAGGATCATATCAGACAATGCACTGAATTTGAACAACAGCACGATAGCAGAAATTTGTAGTCAATTTGGGATCAAACACCACAACTCGTCTCCGTATCATCCAAAAATGAATGGGGCAGTGGAAGCGACCAAAAAACTATCAAGAAGATAGTAGGGAAGATGACTGAGACTTATAAAGATTGGCATGAGAAACTACCGTTTGCACTCTATGCTTATCGGACGTCCGTCAGAACCTCGACTGGGGCAACGCCTTTCTCATTAGTCTATGGGATGGAGGCAGTTCTACCTATTGAAGTGGAAATATCCTCTCTTCGAGTTTTGTCAGAAATAAAGTTGGATGAGGCTGAATGGATCCAGGCTCGATATGATCAATTGAACTTAATTAAAGAAAAGAGGCTAAGGGCTATTCGTCACGGTCAGATGTGCCAAAAACGAATGATGCGAGCCTACGATAAAAAAGTTGGCTCAAGAGAGTTTTACGAGTTGGGAAGGACCATATGTGGTGAAAACGATTCTTCCCATACAAAAGGATTTCAGAGGAAAATGGATGCCGAATTGGGAAGGACCATATGTGGTGAAGAAAGCTTTCTCTGGAGGTGCACTGATTCTGACTGAAATGGATGGGAAAAGTTTACCCAATCCTGTGAACTCAGATTCAGTCAAAAAGTATTTTGCTTGAAGAGGAGAAGAGGCCAAAGTGAAAACTTGTAAAGGGTGCTTTGAGTTTCAAAAAAAAAAGAGAGGCCAAGGTGAAAACCCGCAAAGGGCGCCTTGAGACCAAAGGGGTTTGAGTTGAAAACTCGAAAAGGGCAGCTCAAATTTTGAATGTGCACGCAGCCATCTTGCTATACCTGAATAAACAAAAATGAAGTATGTTGCATATCGGGGCATCAACAAAGTACTTTGGGTCTTCTAAACACATGTTTAGCACAGAGCAGTCTTCGTGGAGTTTGTATATAGAAGCCCAATCTGCGATATCTAGCGAATCTGATCTTTGTCCTATTCATTTTACTATCTTTAGATTCTTTTTCTTCTCAAAGATATATTCCCAGTTAATTTTCTTTGTATTTTTGATAATTCATTTAACCTTCTTTGAAATCAATTTATTTGTTACCCATTATTCATAAACATGTTGCATTGAAATAATGATTGACGAACTAATAATTTCACAAAAGAAGTTCTACATATTACTTTGGAAATTTCTAGATAAAACAAGGAACCGAAACAAGACAATTGTTTAGAACTTCCATGTGCATAGATTGGAAATATTTGAGAAAAAAGAGTCTGGATAGAGACGTTTTCTTTGAATTCTTTGTCCAAATGATAATTGGACAAAATAATGAGTTGATGTGACGAAAGGTCATAACATTCGGGGAATGGTGTGACAAACTAAGTTGATGAAAATTCGAAATTCCTGAATTGCGGTGGAATGGATTAAATTTGAAATAAATCCTATACCCTAAAATTGCAGATGGGATAGACCGAAAAAGTTTCAATTTCTATCGTGGTAGGATGGTACAAGCTTTGTGTCCTCAAGTTTCAAGCGGAGTTGACTCTGAAATTACAGCGGGGCAAGCTTGTTAAGCAGAATATGATTGGTGTTTCGAGAGGAACAAGGATGAAGAACAAATGAGTGATGACACCTAGAGTAGGAATCATACTCATAACATTTTTTTTTCATCATAGCAAATCTCATTAGGAACATTTGATTCATTCCGATCATTGCATCCTAATCCTTAAACGTTTAAAAAAGGAATCATTTTCATGACATGTTGCATTCATGTCACTCTTAACACTTGTGGCTAGAAGCATATGATCAATTCTGATCATAGCATCTTGGTCATTTGACATAAACATATGTAACCGAGTCTACAGGTCATGTCCCTCATAGGACGGTGTAGCAATATCGGTGAATTTGCAGATCTTATCTCCCTAAGCAGTAGTGGAGCAGATCAAATTTGGCGAATCTTATCTTCCCGAAGTAGCAGGGAAGTAGATTTTAGCCACCAGCCTTATCTCCCTAAGGTAGCAAGGGAGCAGGCTAAAGATTGTAGATTTTGTCTCCCTAAAGTTGCAGTGGAGTAAATTGAAGATGGTGAATCTTATCTTCCCGAGGTAGCAGGGGAGCAGATTTTAGCCACCAGCCTTATCTCCCTGAGGTAGCAAGAGAGCAGGCTAAAGTTCATATTCTTATCTTCCTGAGGTAGCAAGGAAGCAGGCTAAAGATTGTAGATTTTGTCTCCCTGAAGTTGCAGTGGAGCAAATCAAAGACGGTGAATTTTATCTTCCCGAGGTAGCAGGGGAGCAGATTTTAGCCACCAGCCTTATCTCCCTGAGGTAGCAAGGGAGTAGGCTAAAGTTTGTAGTTTTATCTTCCTGAGGTAGCAAGGGAGCAGGCAGAAGTTTGTAGTCTTATCTTCCTAAGGTAGCAAGGAAGTAGACTAAAGATTGTAGATGTTGCCTCCCTCAAGTTGCAGTGGAGCAAATCGAAGACGGTGAATCTTATCTTCTTGAGGTTGCAGGGAAGCAAATCAAAGACACTTTCAACCTTGTCTCCCTGAAGTTGAAGCGGAGTAGACTGAAGATAGCAGATCTTGTGTAACACCCCTAACCCGTATCCGTCGCCGGATTAGGGTTACAAGGCATTACCCGCCTAACCACCAACAGCACACTCATATAAATATTAATACCTAAAGGTAATTTATAACATTACAATCAAATATGTATCTTCCTCTTTAATATCAAAATGTAGATAATCATATCACAAATAATATCATTAACGTCAATTAAAACTAATTACATACAAATAGCGAAACACTATTCATTTGGTCAATTTGTATACTATGGCCGAATATATATATGTTACTCTTATTCAACATATACCAATCAAATAATATAATAATTCAATCACATGCATAACATAATTAAATTTTGACTACAATAATTACCCATTTCAAACCTCATAACCGAATGTATATATAGACATCCAATGTGTAATATGAATTCCAAGTTAATTTAATACAATGACCGAATACTTATAAATGAGCATACTTCAACTTGTTCATTAATATGACACATTCAATATTCACATGCATAAAGTATAACTTCATTCTTTCATGACTTGTTTCGCAAGTATATATATAATTAAGTAAGGGAATATTCATCAACCAAAGTGTTCCATATACCTAATCAAACCAATTCATGACTTCAAATATCACCCATAACATAAATATGAAATAACATCCAAGTTAAGTTTATACATCATATATGAGACATTTATTTATAACTTATAAAGAATATACCTTTCGAACTTTCATGAAATACACACATCCCACACAAATTTATGTTATAACCGAACATGCATATTCATATATATATATATATCATCCCAACCAAAAGCAACCAACTCAAGCATAGAAACAAAGCCATTTTCGAATGGCATTTAGATACATACACATTTACATCATTTGAATCTACTCCAAATTAGTTTAGCCTATACATGCCATAGACTTTACGGTCATTCACAAAAGGTACCAAAGATAGTTGATAGTGTAATCGACTTTGATGATGATCCCTGAGCTCGAGCTTAGACTTCAAGATCTATACAATAGTCAAACAAACACACATACGGTAAGCTAATATAGCTTAGTAAGTTATAAGCAAAAGGAAATATATACAACGAATCATTATACAAATTTAATCAATTCAACTTAATCATTAACAAGTTCGTAACAGCATTACATATAGCATATTACCATACAGCAATATCATAATCATTAGATCTCCAAAACCGAATGTTCACATGCCCTATATCCATTTCAAACAAGCTCAAAGATTAATGAATACATCACATTTCTATAATTTAGTATACAAGAACAACTTACCTCATTAGCACCAAGTTATTCAATTACCATGCATCACTTACCTACATGTCTTTTTTGGTTATCTCCATTCATTGGTTCATGTCCTTGAGAGGTCCGATAATCCGCACACACAGTGCAACTAATGTAACGTATCGCACACTTAGTGTCGTTACTTGAAAAAGAGCACACATAGTGCCATTTATTAGTAATGTATCATACAGTTAGTGCCATTACTTATTTTTCCGCACACATAGTGCCATTCGACTGATTTCGCACACTCAGTGCTCGGTATTTAAGCTCGCACACATAGTGCCCCTTAACCGAACCTTTCTTTGTTTATGCGAACACTTAAAATTTCATTCTCTTACATACATACACAAATATTCAAATGTCCAACAACAGCTCAATTTCCTTATATCATACCATTTCATTCGGCACAACTAATATACATGTATATATATATATTTGAATCCATCTATTCAAAACAAACATCTCTCTCATTTCATATTCACATTTAGCTACCTCTTTATTCATTCATATACTCACATTACTCAATGAATCAACACTTATACATTTATATATATTTAATCAACACTTATACATTTATATATATTTACCAACCTTACATTCGGCTAGTTTATATATATTTCATCCTATTCCATATCACATTCGGCAATAAGAGTTTTAATATGCTTAATTCAATTATTCATATACACATTAATATATATATTCAAACTCATTTCATCCAATTGCTTAAAAACTTACCTCGGAAATCGACGAATTAGGGTTTCCCGGCTATTCGTTCAACTTCGTCTTTCCCCGATCCAATCCCGTTTCTTTTTGTTCTTGATCTAAATAATCCCAAATTAAGCTCATTCAAATATATTTTCATTCAATTTAATCCAAAAACACATAATTATGCAAATTACCCTTTTACCCCTAACAGTTACAACTTTTACAATTTAATCCCTATTGCACAAAACACAAAATACACATAATTTGAATTTACTCCTTTAGGGCCGAATGCTCCTCATGCCTATATAAGTCCATACAAGCCATTTATTTTACATTTTAGTCCTTCAACTATTTATTTTTTGCAATTTAATCCATAACACTCAAATTCATCAAAATTTCCAATTCAAAACATGTTAATTCAAAACATATCCTTAATATTTTACCATCAAACATTACAAAACATAAGCATTCATCAATGGCCGAATATTAAACATGCATCAAATTCAAAAATTCCAACATGGGTCGAATAGTATTCAAAGCAATGATCTCAAAAACGTAAAAATTTTCAAGAACCGAGCTAAAACTTACCTTGAATCAAGCTTATTGAATGCCGAACCCTTGGAGTGTTCTTCCTCTCTTTTTTTTCTAGTTTCAGTTGAGTGAGGTTAATAAAGATGAACATGCAACCACTTGTGTTTTATTTATTATTATAATCTTATAATATGTTATTTAATAAAATAAACTTAACATGTATATAAAATAAACATGTAAATGCCTTAAATCATTACATGTTGCCGTCCACTATGCTATTAAATAGATAATTTATAACTTAAGTCCTCCCTTATAGAAAAACACACCAATTTAACCACTTAATCAAGAAGAAAGCTACTTTTACCACTTATGCAATTTAGTCCTTTTTCTTCAATTAAACACACAAACAGACAAATTTACTCACGAAATTTTAACACATGCTCAAACATATATCATAGATATCAAATATAATATTAAAATATTTTTCTAACTCAGATTCGTGGTCTCGAAACCACCGTTCTGATTAAGGTCATAATTGGGCTGTTACATCTTGTCTTCCTGAAGTTGCAGTGAAACAGATCGAATATAGCAGATCTGGCATTTTTGAAGTTGTAAGAAGCAGGTTGAAGCCGTCAGACATACTGAAATCAAGATGAAGTTCCAATACCGTTGAAGTTGCAGTGGAGTTAGAAGCCATTTGGAGAAGACGAGGGCCAAGAGGTCAAGATTCGGCAAGACCGGGCAGAATTTGTCCTTTTATAGTCTTTGCTCTATTCTCATTTCACGACAATGAGCAAAGAGGGGCAACTGTAATTGGCCCAATTTGCCCGGGCCCATGTAATAAACCAGAATAAAAAAATAAAATAAAAAAATAAAGTCCAGATTGTTTAAACAGTCAATTTACAACCTTAAAGCCCAAACCCAAAAATTACTAGCAGCCCAAATACTACCCAGCAGCCCAAACTAAGACCTATACCTAAATAAACTACCAATTACCCGAATACACCCTGACCCAACACTCAGACCCAAAAATTTATAAGGCCCAAAAGGGCCCAAATGCTAAACAGATTCAGAAGCCTAGGGTTTCTGAAACCCTAGGCGCCGCAAGCCTCGTCCAGCCTTCGATCACGCCTTCCTCGCGCAGCCACCAACAATCATCATCACCAGAATCCTCGTCATTGATCTGTAAACAAGGAAAGAACAATAGCAAAAGGAAAGAAAGAAATGGCAGAAACAGAAAGAAATTTTTTGTATTTATTTTTAGTTTGTTTTTAGGGTTATAAATAACCCTAATGAACTTGTAAAACCCACGAACAGACACACAGAGAAATAGATACACAAATATTCAAAAAAATAGAGAAAAATAAAACACCAAAATCTGTTTACAGAGGATATTTCCATTCTTTTTTTTATGTTATCTTTTTATTTTTTCTTTCGATTTGTGCATATTTCCATACAAAATAATATTAAAATAAAAAGGGGGCGAAGTTTTTACCTATGGGCCACCGTGGGCGATGGCACGTGAGGCGTGTGAGGCATGTGTGCGATGACTGCCGGAGGTCGGATGACCTGCGAAGGCAGAGCACCTATCTGGCCTCTACCATTTTTTTAAAAAAATCAGTGTTTAAAATGATTTTTAGGTTAATTTTTTAGCTTTTATAGATCAAAAGAACGACGCTGTTTTGGGCTGGTCAGTTAATGACCAAAACGACGCCGTTTCAAAGCTTATGACCCGCGCGTTGATCCGACCCGGGGAGGATCCGCATGTTTTTGTTAAAAGGTCTAATTGCCAAATAGGCCCATCCGTATTATTTCAATTTTATAATTACATCCTGTTATATTTTTTTATTTTACAATTAGGCCCGGAATTACTACTTGCGTTTCAATTTAGTCCTTCGGGCTACTTAAAGGTCAAAATCAGAATGGCGCCGTTTTGGAAGGGAGGCATAATTGCCATATTAGTCCCTGTAGTTTAACGCGCGTTTTGATTTAGTCCTTTTTATCTATTTTTATTGCTATTTAACCCCTATTTCTTTGTTTATTTTTTTAAATCTTTTTATTTTATTTTATTTTAAATTATTTTAAAATTGTATTAAATTATTTTATCATATTAAATATTCTATATTATTTTCTTTATTATTTATATATTAATTTATTAATAGTATAAAATTCATATATTTTTATATGTATTATTCTATAAAATTCATATATTTTTATATGTATTATTCTTATAAATATTAATTTATTATTTATTATTTTAGTTGGCTTAATTTTAATTTTATTACATATTATTTTTTATATATTAGTTATTATATTATTTAAAAATTTCTATATTATATAGTATTATATTATATCATATATTATTTTTAAAATTTTATTTTGTATAAAATCTATTTATATTATATAACATATTTTATTTATATTATCTATTACATATGTAATTTTTATGATTAGAGTATTATATATATGTTTTTATTTAAAATTATTATATATTATTTTTATATATGTATTTGTTATAAGTACTCTTGTTTTTACTTTAATTTTTATATTGTTTATATATATATATATATTAAATCATTTTAAAAATCATCATATTTTTATTTTTTATTCAATGTTTAAATATATCATTCCCTTTTCATTTGATTTTGTTATTTCGTAAAGATCATAATTATCTCTATTTATTTTATATCTCATGTTTATTTATTTATGTTTCTTTAATCGTTTATTATTGCTTAACATAATTCTTTATTTATTTATTCATGTTATATTATTCTTTAATTATTTATTGTTAATATAATTTGTAGTTATGTTGAATTACCATTAAATATGTATGTTGTAATATTTTACCCAAACCATTGTTTTATAAAAATCCCTTTTGAATTGACGCATTTTATTCAAACGGTGATATCTAATATTTGGGAACTTCGAGAAAAATTGTGCCCTAACTCACTAGGTTTTGATTTTTATCGTTGAACTTAAAATATTAAGTATCTCTTTTCTTTTAAATTTGAAATTTATAAATTTCTAAATCAAAACTTATTTGCGGGAATTCAAGACGTTATATCCTAACTTATTGGATATGATGTTTTGTGTCTCGAGATAAGAATTTTCTAAATAAAGGTGAGCCTAGTTTCGAAGCCATGAGATGTTATATCCTAACTTACTGGGTATAACATTTTATTTCTTTGAGATAGGTAAGCCTTGGTTTTCTTTCTAATAAAAGGATCATATTTTAAATTTTTCAAATTTTCAACATTAGGACATAATTTTATCGATTAGGTACCAATTTTTGGGCGTTATGAGGGTGCTAACCCTTCCTCATACGTAATCGACTCCCGAACCCGTTTTCTTGTATTTCATGGACCAAAATCAATGTTTTGAAATAAAACGTTTTACAAAGTGATCCAATCACACCTAAATAAAAAGAGATTAGTGGTGACTCATTTTCTGTTTTTTTAAGTCGATCCCCGTTTTTATAAAACCTCAAAAATTGTTTCGATAGTGGTTTTCATCAACCTTACCTTTACTTACCATGCTTTCTTGCCTTGGTTCTGGTTTGGACTCAACTAACCCTTCTTCATCTCGAACAGTAATCGCATGGAGTTGCTCTCTTGGGTCTGTTTCGATGTTGTTAGGTAAGCTACCTTGTGGTCTTTTTGAGATCAGCTTAGCAAGCTGACCTACTTGATTCTCGAGCCCTTGAATCGACACTTTCTGATTTTTAAACGCTGTTTCAGTGTTTTGGAAATGTGTTTTTGACACCGAGATGAATTTCGTTAGCATCTCCTCAAGGTTCGGCTTCTTCTCCTATTGGTAATGTGGTTGTTGAAAACCTGGAGGAGGTTGTGGTCTTTGATTACCTTGACCACCTTACGAGAAATTGGAATGGTTCCTCCAACCTGCATTATAAGTGTTACTATAGGGATTATTTTGAAGTATATAATTGTTACCCATATAGTTGACTTGTTCGTTCTTTGTGCTACGGTTGTAGGATAGATATTATGTGTTGTTCACCCCTCCTCCATTTGTATCACATTGCATCACTAGATGTACCTGCGTAGAACCATACAAACCATCAATTTTTTTTATTTAAAAGCTCTACCTGGTTAGATAACATGGTGACCGCGTCAAGGTTGAAAACACCGGCTGCTTTATTAGGTTTTGTCCTCGTGACTTGCCACTGATAGTTATATCAGTGACATCTCTTCGATAAATTCGTAAGCCGCTTTAGGGGTTTTGTTAGTCAGAGTCCCATCGGTGGCTGCATCGATTAGTTGCCTAGTTAAGGGGTTCAAACCGTTGTAGAAAGTTTGAACCTGTAACCATAGAGATAACCCATGGTACGGGCACCTTCTCAATAAGTCCTTATACATCTCCCATGCATCGTAAAGAGTTTCTAAATCCATATACACAAAAGAAAAGATATCATTCCTCAACTTTGCTATTTTAGTTGGTGAAAAATATTTTAATAGAAACTTTTCGATCATTTGCTCCCAAGTAGTGATGGAACCTCGTGGTAATGAGTTCAACCACTATTTAGCTTTATTCCTTAATGAAAAGGGAAATAACCGTAAGCGAATGGCATCATCAGAAACGCCATTAATTTTAAAAGTGTCGTAGAATTCTAATAAATTAGCCAAATGAGTATTTGGGTCTTCGTCCTGGAAACCATCAAACTGAACAAACTATTGAATTATTTGAATAGTGTTAGGTTTCAGTTCAAAATTATTCACAGTAATAGCAGGTCTAACAAAACTCGATTCAGCCCCAGTTAAATTAGGCTTAGCATAACCATACATAGTACAAGGAGCTGGATTTTGATTCACAGGATTCGCGGCAACCATAAGAGGTAGCGGATTATTCTGATTATCAGCCATCTCCTCGGTAGTATTGGTATCGTCCTCTTGCTCTTCCTGTATACACTGTAGGCTTCGCCTTATTTCTCTACGATTTCTGCGAGCTGTGCTTTCAATTTCGCTATCAAATAATAGAGGTCCTGACGGGTTTCTTCTAGTCATAAACTAAAGATACCTGCCAGAATTAAAATGAAAGAAAGATTAGAAAACAAATAATAAACTAAAAACAAAAAATAAATTGCAGAAAATAAAGAATGGCTAAAGTAATAAAAATTGAGTGTTACTATTATTCTAGTCCCCGGCAACGGTGCCAAAAACTTGATGACGTCACGAACTAACTAATAATTTAATAAAGGCAAGCGCACCTATCGAGTAGTAGTATAGCTATGGTGAGTCCGAAATATCGTATCCACAAGGACTAAAAGTACTAGTAATAACTATCTTTCTATTATTTAGCCTAATAATTAAGGGAATTTGTTTTTAATTTAAAACTAACTAATTAACTATGAACGCGACAGAGAGTGAAGAAATTAATCGAATAAACTAATGATAAAGACAACACCCAAGAAGGAATCAACCTAGACTTAACTTATTATTCTAGCTCTGAATCAAATGATTTATTCACTTGCCTTGATCCGTAGAAATCCCTAAATTATGTTAATATCTCTTTTGAGACTAAGAACAACTGACTCTAGGTTGATTAATTGAAATCTCTTTCTAATTAAAAACCCTATCGTCATATTAACTCTATCTATGGATTCCCTTATTAGATTTGACTCTAATCCGGCAGATTTATGTCATCCTATTTCTAGGGTTGCAATCAACTCCGCTTAATTATGCTAGATCTACTCTTAAACAGGGACTTTTGCTCCACTGAATAAGCACATCAAACTTGAATTAACATACTGAAAATATTAAAGAAAGAATTAAGAACACATAATCAAGAACAAGAGCAAGTATTTATCATGTAATTCAGATAATTAAATAATAAAGTTCATCATAGGTTTCATCCACCCTAAGTATTTAGGGAGTTTAGTTCATATTCATAGAGGAAAACATCTCAAAATAAGAATAACAACAAGACATGAAAAACCCAATAAAACTTCGAAGGAAATTCGACTGGAGATCTTCAATCCTGGAGTGGATCTGCTTCTGAGATTATTCTGACGGCTTCCTTCGAGTAAATTCTTCGTTCTACTCTGCGTCTCCCTTTAGGTCCTCTTCTAGTGTGTATTTATAGACTTTAGAATGCTCAGAAACCCTAAAAATTAGGTTTTTCCGTGTAACAAGGAAGCAGGGTGCGAAATACACATGGGCTGGCACATGGGCGTGTGGCCAGCCCGTGTGGCTCACATGGGTGTGTGCCTAGCCCGTGTGGATCCTGAAAACTCCGATTTTGGCCCCTTTTTCGCTCCTTTTGCTCCCAAATGCTCTTATAAGTATAAAAACATGAATTTAAGGGATTAGGAGCATCAAATTCACTAATTCTCATCATAAATCATCCAAAAATAAGCCAAGCATGAAATTAAAATATGTTACATTTATGGTTTATCAATAACCCTCTAGTTATTCACAGCCTCAGACCTAAAAAAATCATTGAAATAATTCCAAGCCACCTTACTAAGGTTTGTCATCCCCTCAACCTGATTGCCATCCATATTAGAAATACCTTCGATCTTATTCTTCTTAAATCTGTCTATCGCACGAACATGAAAAAATTGAGTATTTCTGTCCCCCCTTAAGTCGAGCGATACAAGATCTCTAAGCCCAACAAGATTCTTCCTCTGCATAAATGCGACCCAACTCTGAACGACTGGTTCTGAGCACCTCAGTATTTGACATTACATTAGGCTCGTCAATGGGTCTGTCAATCCTCTTAATCAGACGACACATGCGACTCTTCAACCTATTGTACCGAGCGTACTGTTAAAGACCAAGACTCGAACAAAATTTTTCAAGGTACTCCATGAAATTACAATTATTTTTGTTAACATACCAAACTCTTCTAACAAGATTTTTAGTGTTTCTATCTTTGGCCCAACAAGCCTCAAATTGAAAGAGCAACCTGGAGTCCTTAAAATCATTATTGGGCTTACGACCCACTAAATCAAGGAGAATAGTGTTGCAATCCGAACAACTTTGTCTCACAACCTTAGCAGAAAGGAAAGGCATTTTCTCCACCCTGAAGCCGAGACTATGAATCTATCCAAATGTTATTTGACAAAACCGGATCCGTCCCTATTGTTGGACCACGTAAATCAGCCCTTATCTATTTTAATATCAATCAAAGCCAACTCGTCAAGTACTTTTCCAAACTCTTCCATACCAACCTTTTCCCCATCATTAAAAATGGCATTAAAGTCCCCCCGATAATCTAGTCATCGTGAATCAAACTGCTCACTCTTCTCAACAATTCCCACTACTGCTCGCGATTATTTAGGTAAAAAAACCATAAAAACACATGAAACGGAAACAATCCATCCCCTTAATAGAAACCAAAGAATCAATATGGTGGTTAGAGAAATTCTTTATAGTAACCTTAGTCTCATTTTTCCAAAGGAGAGCCAAACCCACTCGGCGCCCCTCAGCGTCAACCAAAAAACACCCATCCATGTCACATTTGATTCTAACATGCTCCACCTCACAAGCCTTAGCTTTAGTCTCGCTCAATAAGATAATAAAGAATCTAAAAGCTATCGTAACGAGTGCTACAAAGGACTTTTAATAACAAGAAGTTGTTTCAGATCACGAACTGTCGCAAGGTTTCCGTACCCACAACAATTCCAACAAAGAATTTTCATGGTTCTAGGAGAGGCTAATCGCCAACCACCGCGTTGAATGGTGAAGCACCATCCGAGAGTTTCCTCCTTACCATATGAACCGAACTCTCCAAATCTCCCTCACCATTACACCCCTTAATTTTCTTGCGCTTACTCCTTATACGACTCCCTCCTTTGGGAATCCCCCTTGGTTTTCTATCATTTAACGAGCTAGAATCCGAAACCTCTTCTCACCCACCCTTAGCTTACCTTTCCCTTTTTCAGCCTCATATTCTTCCTCTCCAATCCATCCCCGCTTCTCATCATCTATCTTACTAGCGACATCATTCCTTAAAATTTCAACTCCATTTGGCCAAATACCTCCGTAGTTGTTTCACTGTCCTAATTTTACCTGTAACCAATTCCCAAATTTGAGGTTCGATTCATCCGATTCCACCTGAGACTGATATTGCTTAGTCTCATGTCCAATGTAGCCAATTTGTAGCAAAAAATAGGGAGCCTTTCGTATTTTACTGTGCATAAGAGTTCTGTCCCATCCTACCCCACCATTTTCCACATGTCAAAGAGGTTTTAAATATTGATTTTGACTCTGATTCTTATGTATTCGATCCAACAACCGTCCTTGTCCCTCCAATCGTTGGCCATTAATTCACCCAAGACACCACCAAGATCAATCGCCACTTGCCGATTTAATAGGTCAAAAGGAATATTGTAGATTCAAATCCGAAAACGGGTTAAATAGAAATCATAATCCGTCATTGCTTTTCCCTTGACAAAAGGAAGCATAGAGAACAGGCACTGATCAAAAAGCCAATGGGACATATTGAAAATTCTGGTTCTAACCTTCACGCTGCCGAACTTAACAAGGAAGTGGCCGTTCGGCATTGAGACGAAAGTAACTGGCTCTTTGGTAAACCAAATCAATTTTAACACCCTATACATAGCTTCCTGTTAATCTTTTCTGTCGATATAACCCTACCAGTAGCCCATGCTTCGTGTCCATTAAAGTCCAGCGACGACTTATTCAACCCAACCACCTGAGTAGCCTCTTCCTCTGAGAACGTTAATTTAGCGAACAGCTTATTAATATCTTCAGCCATCAAACCCCTGAAAACAGCACTCAAGCAACCAGACAACAAAACACCCAGCCAACAAGAGAAAAACTAAAACCACCCAAGAACTAAGAAAACTGACACCCGAAGAGGAAACAAACGGCCCCCAAAGCAAAGCTCTATTATGAATAAGCCACCACCTTAGAAACTAAAGCAACAACCACGAAAACAAAACAAAAAAAAGGATACCGCAGGCACTTGACCAATAACCAAGGAAAATAAGTCGTAAGACAAGCCAAAAATCAAAAGACCCAGATCAAATACAAAAAGCAATATCAAGAAAGATGAAAAAATAATAATAACAAAAAAAAAGTGATAAAGAAAAATAAAGCGATAAAGAAGAACAAAAATCCCAATTTAAACAGTCCATTTACGACCTTGAAAAGGCAAACTAAAAATGAAAGAAAAAAATAAAACAGGAGCACATTTGCCTTCAAATTTGGGACAACACCAAACTGGAACTTACAGCAGAAGATGCAAGTTTCAGGAGAAACTCCATGCCCAGGCACGTAACAAGCTCTGATCAGGAAGATACTCCAGTGTGTTAAAGTATTATAACAAAGAAGAGAATATTGAATATGATAATTTTCTCATGTTTTGAAAGGTACTGAGTAGTACATTTATACAAACAGTGAGCCAGCAGTTATCAACAACAGTCTTAGATAACTGTCTAACAACCCTAATTGACTTATCAGCTAACCTTTAACAATTAACTGACTTTGCTCATTAGTCTTGTAATATCCTGGATTATAGCCTATGCATTAATACTAAGTTATATGAAATAGTATGCATGTGTGTGTTGTGAATGTGCATTATGAATGTTGTGAATCTTAGTGCGTAGGTGAGCACTTTAAAAATTACTCGATTTTAAAGATAAAAGAGGGAACTAAAGCAGGGTGGCCTTAAGAAAAGTTATAGAGGATGACACATAAATAGGCTTGGAAAAGTGGCTTGGAGGTGCCACTTAAGGCTCTGGAAATGACGCCATACACAGTGCAAGGAGGGCTTGTGTTCGAGTCACGAGGGAAGCAAATAAAAGTTTTATTTTTTTTGCGGCACAAAGGGAGGTGATGGACGGCATTAAGGCACTCAAGGGAGGAGTCATAGATGGGTTTGGATTCCTTTAAAAATTTGGCTAAAGCTAAGGGGATAATTGTAGATTTATTTTTATTATTTTTGAATAAAGGAAGAAGAGTTAAAAGAGGAGAAAAGCAAGGAAAGGCTAGAGTTTGAGTGTTAGCTGAAATTCCTAGCAAAGGTGTCCATCTTTTTACTTTGTTTCTTCTCTTTTCCTTCTCATAGCCGAATTTCCATCCTACTCTCTCTCTCAAAGTTTTCTTTTTCTTATTTGCTCTAGCCTAAACCTCTCCCTAAAACCACCATTGCCGATTCTTCCTAAGCTCATATCCCTCTCTTTTCATCCTTGTTGAAGCCGATTACTCCATTGAATCCCAAAAGCCGAATCTTCTGTGGTGTTAGACAGGGGTGATTGTCGATTTCTTCAAGTAAGGGTAAGATCAAATTTGTTTTCCATTCCTATTCGATAGGCTTGTCAAAATCTAAGATCTAATTGTTATTTTGTTCTTTGGCCGAAACTATGGAGAAGGTTTCGGGATTTGCCTATTGTCGACTACAAGGAAGGATCTTTCGGGACTTTCTTCGGGATTTCAAAGATCTACGGTAAGCCACAAGTATTCGGCCAAGGGCCATTATTATGATTTAATGTTAGAAATTAATCTAACATGTGTCTAGGTGGTTTCGACAGACACCAAGGGTAAACAGCAATTTCGAGATTCTAGATTCGCAAAGGTAAGAGTACCTATCCAATCGGCCAAGGTCTATTTAGCAACCTAGATCTATTCCTTATTTTATTAAAAGCCGAAAACTAACCTAGTCAAGTGACTGAATGTTAGCCGATTTCAAGGAGGAAAGATTACAAGTTTTGGGATTTGATTAATAATCAAATCGGCAGCAAGGGACTAAGGATCTAAGTCAGTAGATCGGATTTTCGGGAAATCTGTGAATCGATAAGAATATCAGGTGTGTACCCTTCCTTAAGACTTAATAAATTTAAAGCATTACATTTAATATAAGTATTATAATGATGTGAAAGCTATGGCTAAGGTACCATGTTATGGTACAAAGTATCCAGGTACGTTTTCCTAGTCCTACTAGGATTATAATATGATCTGTTATGGTACATGTGTAAATAATGATAAGAATGTGAAATGAGGCCTATGGTATGAGATTGCATGATAGGAATGATTTAGGGGGCATATGGGATATTATGAAAGGGGAAGTGAATGTGGTGACTTATGTCACGATATCTGAATGTGGTGACCTCGGTCACAATTATCTGAATGTGGTGTCTCATGACACAATATATTATATGGTGGCTATGCCACAATATTTATACGGGCGATGAGCACGTCGACTGCAGCAACTTCCTTCGATGGTGTGTAGCGGATGGAGGGTTGACTTAGTAGTCCCCACGGTGTGTAGGTTGGTACGGGTGATGTGTAGCGGATGGCATCTAGGTTTGGGTTCGGGTTTGCATCATATTATTTAAATGTTTTATGTTCATGTATGACTTGTATGCTTGAATTTGTTAGGACTTAGTGTTGTGGTTACACATTGAGTCTGTTGACTCACCCCGTTGTGGGAACATGTTTCAGGTGACGAACAGTGATGGACCGGGTCGGCAGGAGCTTGTGGTGGCCATGCTCAGCTTGAAGTTTATTTCATTTTGGACTTTTACATTTTAAATATTTGGATTTATTTCGGATTTTAAATGTTGATGTAATAAGGCCACAGTTGAACTATTCTATTGTTTTTATTATGTTACAAATTTTTATTAAATTAAATATTAAGTAAAATTTTACTTTATGATAAACTCTAAATGATTTATCACCTAAAATAAAGGGTTTTCAATATAAGATAAATTTGTTTTTAACTCGAGCCCAACCTAAACTAATTTTTCTCTCAAAAAACACAGTTTTTCCAAAGTGACAAAAAAATTTTGAACCGGTTTACACCGAGGAACATACCAGATCCGGTCAAGGCTCGTGGGCCAGGTTTGGGGTGTTTCAGTTTGGTATCAGAGCCCAGTTTTAAACTCTTGGCCTGGGGTTTAAAGCCCACAATGTTTTAAAAATTAAGGCCCAAATGAATTTTTGAGAAAGTTTTGAAATTAAGCAGGTTTTTCCGGCATGGCACCTAAGTCTCACCCATGATCCACGGTAAGTACCCTATCCATTGTGTGATTTATAATATGGTCTGTAGAAGGGTATAAATGGAACGTAGAATAGTATGATAGGTACTTGAACCCTAGGACTAGTTTACCCCAACAATTACATAAGACTTAATGCCTAATTAAACAACCCTGTGACTTAGTCGCCGAGTTAGGGTGTGGCAACCCCTGTGCGATGTCTAGGATTAGATCCGAAAGAGCCTGGTACTTAAGTAGTCCTAGTGACTCACCTCCTCTTCGCTGGAATCCTACCTGGTGCGTAGCTTCGGTTCACCCTAACCAAGAGGACTCAATCAGAGGCTAAACACAATAACTAAAACCCGAAAGGGATTAGCCACATTTTCATGGAAACCCTAGTTTTTAAAAGTCAACAAACTACTCTTTTATTGTGAAAATTGTTACTTTTGAAAATTTTCCTAAAAATTTCTAAGTTACAAATTTACCTAAATACCCCTGGCTGTAAAATTACAAAAATGCCCTTGATTTATAAAATGTCCAAACTACCCACAGTTTTATCAAAATTTCCTTACTTTACAACAAGTCCAAAATCCCTAATTTGCAAAATATCAAAATACCTTGATTTTAGAAAATTACGAAATTGCCCCTAAACTACAAATTACCAAAACGACCCTAATTCCCCAAATTTTTGCAACATCACCGTTTTGGAAAGCAAAGTCTCAAAAAGAACCCCCAAGTTTTGCAAATTTTGAAATACCCCTGATTTATTAAGCTTTACAAATTTACCCTGGTTTATTACCAAAATACCCCCGAGTTTCAAAATTACCGAAATACCCTCGAGTTTCAAAATTTCCAAAAATACCCCTGGGAATGTAAAATTACCAAAATACCCGTATTGACAAAATCACCAAGGGACCTTATTTTGAAAAAATTACGAAAATACCCCTGTAGGACAAATTACGAAAATACCCCCGGGTAGGAATAGACAAAAATATAGAAATAGAGAATGTGTGTGAATGAATGCTTGAATAAATGTGCTCCTCTGAATTAGGATAGAAGACTTGAACTTTGATCGATCGAAAGAACTACTTCTAAACTTCTTTCATAAAAATTTCGTCGCGAAAAATCAAGTGAAACAAAATACTAATTCATAAAATTTCTTAATCAGATTAAAGCACGAACGTAGACATAAGCTGTAGGGGACGTGGACGTAACATACGAGGACGCGGTAGAGGTAGAATGACTGAAACACCCCAAACCCGGCCCACGAGCTTTGACCAGATTTGGTATGTTCCTCAAGTAAACCGGTTCAAAGTTCTTTTGTTACTTTGGGAAAATATTGTGTTTCGAAAGAAATATTGTTTTGGGTTGGGCTCGAGTAGAAAACAAAATCGTTTTATAATGAAAACCCTTTTAAATTTTAGGTGATAAAACATATAGAATACATTTAAAATAAATTACTTAATCTTAACTTAATAAAAATTTCGTAACATAATAAATAAAAACAGAAATAAAATAGTGCACTATGGCCTTATGGCCTTATTACATCAAGTAAATCCAAATGATTCGGAGTACTTAAAAATTAATAGTCCATAAAAATAAAAACTTCATGTTGAGCATGGCCACCACAAGTTCTGCCGTCCCGGTCCATTACTGTTCATCACCTAAAACATGGTCCCTCAACGGGGTGAGTCAACAGACTCAATGTGCACACAACACTAAATCATAATAGAATCAGGCATAACAAATATTACACATTCATATCATAGCATACAAATTATGATGCATTCCCAAACCCAAACCTAATAAGCCATCCGCTACACTCCCGCACTAAAACCCATGCATACAGTGGGGACTACTAAGTCGACCCTTCTTCCGCTACACTCTATATCGCAGTCTTAGGTCACCGCATTTGTGGTCTTAGGTCACCACATTCAGATATCGCGGTCTTAGGTCACCGCATTCAGATTACTGTGGTCTTAGGTCACCACATTCAGATACCACGGTCTTAGGTCACCGTGTCCGTGGTCTTAGGTCACCACATTCACTTCCCCTTTCAATAACCCATATGCCCCATTTTGTAATATGCATTAATATGCCAAAGTTCACATTCTTATTCTCATGTTACAAATAATATATTTCATATTCCTAGTAGGAGTAGGAAACGTACCTGAGTACTTTGTACCATAACATGGTACCTTAGCCACTTTCTTATTCTTAATATCACATATTTTAATTAGACATAGCCATAAAACTTATTAAGAATTAGTGTGGGGTACACACCTGATTAGCTTAATGAATTTCTTGAAATCCCGAAAAATCGATCTATCGTTTTAGATCCTAAATCCCTTTCTGCTGATTTGATAATTAATCAAATCCCGGAAACTTGTATTCTTCCCCTTTGAAATCGGCTAATCACTAGATCCCTTGAATCGGTTAGTTTTCGGCTTAAAACACATAAAAATAGATCTAACTATTAAAATAGGCTTTGGCCGAATATTCATAGTCACTTACCTTAAGGATCTTAAATCCCGAAATTATCCCTTGGTTATAGCTTCTATCGAAATCCCTAAAACCACATGTTAGATCAACTTCTAACCTTTAATCACAATCAATGGCCCTTGGCCGAATGTCAGATATGACTTACCTTGATGGTCAAATCCCGAAGATCTTTTCCTTTATAGTCGACTATGGCAAAAATCCCAAAAGAATCTTTCCAAATATCGGCAATTAAGAATATTGATGGGATTAGTCCTAGATTTCGACAAATCCAAAAGAAAAGAATAGAAATCAAAACTTGTTCTTACCCTTTCTTGAAGAAATCGACAGCACCTATTCTTGAAGCCCCTCAAAGATTCGGCTTTTGATGGATTGGAAAGAAAAGAAATGCCTAATGGTGATATCTTGAATTTTCGGCTTTGGTTTACAAAAAGAAGAAGAACAAATGCTCTAGGAAATTCGGCAGAGAGAAGGGTTGAGAGAAAGAATGATGAATGGCCCTCTTTTCCTTATATAGCCGAATTTACTAACTTAGAATCCCTTACTTGGCCATCACTCTTCTATTTTGATAGCTTTATCTCTTTAATTATCTCCTAAAATAAAAGATAATTCAGCAACTATCCTTACTTAGCTGAAATTATTAAACTCAAAGTCCCTTACTTGGCCATCACTTCTCCCTTATTTTCCTAATTAAAGAATAATTCCTCATTTATCTCTTGAAAATAATCTAAAATAAATCCATTATTTATCCCTTATTTATCCACTATTTATCTCTTAAAAATAAAAGAATAAAGGCTCCTAAATTATAGCCTTGTACCGTCCCTTTGTCACTATTATCTGCACAAAATAAAACTTTTATTTTGCTTCCCCTATGCACTCTCGAACCTTGGCCCAATACCCCAGTATGTGGCGCCATTTCCTGAGGCCCTAAGTGGCATCTTCAAGCCACTTTTCCAAGCCCGTTTATGTGTCATATTTCACATACATTTTCTCTTAAGACCACTTTGCTTCATGTCCCTCTTTTAAACTTTAAACTTGACATTTCTAAAGCATTTCCTTACATTTCTAAGACATTTCCTTACATTTCCAAGACATTTCCTTACATTTCCTTACATTTCCAAGACAAGACATTTCTTTACATTTCCAAGTCATTTCCTTACATTTCCAAGTCATTTCCTTACATTTCCAAGACAAGACATTTCTTTCCATTTCCAAGTCATTTCCTTACATTTCCAAGACAAGACATTTCCTTACATTTCCAAGTTTCCAAAAATGTTCACCATACATTCATAACACATAAGTCATGCCATTTCGTATAATTAAATCAAAAATGCATAGGCCCATTTCTAGGATGTTACAGTTCTACCCCCCTTAAAAATAATTTCGTCCTCGAAATTACTTACTAACGAATAATCGTACATCTTAACTCACCGCACTACGCTTATGCTGCGAACTCTGATCTTAAAGAACTATCTTACCTTCTAGGCACAGTCTTTAAGTTCACATCCAAAGTTTCAAATAATTCACTTGTAACACAAGAATGAACTATCTCTAAAACAATAAATAGTACTCCAAAAACAAGGAACTTAACCGCTATCATATCCTTGGTTGTCTCACATCTGAACCTTCAGCACCTCTACCGGTTGTTCCATGACCATTTCCTCAAACCTTCGTTGCCTGAGGGCAATTCTTAACCAAATGAGCCTTAGACTTACATCTAAAACATTCCCGATCTCGGTTCCAACACTCGCCAACATGATACCTTCCACACTGAGCACACGGACGGTCCGGATTTTTAATAGTTGGCTTAAAAACACGAGCAGAATTCTCAACCTTCGGTCTTTTCTGAAGACTTTTAGACGATTCTGACGGTCCAAGACTCCTCTTATCCCGTCCACGACGACCACGTCCCCTAGAACTCATTTTCTAACGTCGCGATTTAATCTGATTTAAGAGCTTTATACATTAGTATTTTTGTTTCACTGATTAACCACGAACAGTTTTATGAAAAGAGATGTTTAAAAGTGGTTCTTTCGATCAAACAAAGTTCTCAGCTCAAGTTCACTATTTAGAAAGTCACGTTCACATTCATCAACCAATTATGAACTTTCGTTCATTCAGAGAAATGTTGTAGTTTTCATTGTTGTTGTTTTTTTTCCACTACCTAGGGGTATTTTCGTAATTTGTCCTACAGCGGTATTTTCGTAATTTGTCAAAATAAGGTTCCTTGGTGATTTTGTCAATAAGGGTATTTTGGTAATTTTGAAATCCCGGGGCCTTTCGGTAATTTTGAAATTCCAAGGGTATTTCGGTAATTTTTCACAAACCAGAGTAAATTTGTAAAGTTTAATAATTCAGGGGTATTTCAAAATTTGTAAAACTTTGAGGGTTCTTTTTGTGAATTTGCTTTCTATTTTGGTGATATTGCAAAAATTTTGGAAGTTAGGGTCATTTTGGTAATTTTGTAAGTTAGGGCCAATTTCGTAATTTTCCAAATCAGGGTATCTTAACATTTTGCAAAAATAGAATTTTCTGATATTTTTATAAAGTAAGAATATTTTAAAAGTCGAGGGTAATATTGGAATTTTAGAAACTAAGGGCATTTTAGTAATTTTACAACCAGGGGTATTTTTGTAATTTTATAAATCAGAGATATTTTGGAAAAATTTTCACAGTAATCTTTTACTACAATTAAAAGGGTAATTTAGGGATTTTAAAACTAGGAGTTTTATAAAACTGCATGGCTAGTCCCTTTTGGGTTTTAATTATCGGGTTTAGCCCGTGAATAAGTCCTCTTGGTTAGGGTGAACCGTAGCTACGCACCAGGTAGGATTCGAGTAAAGAGGAGGTGAGTCACTAGGAATGCTTAAGTACCAAGCTCTTACTGAATCCACTCCTAGACATGCGCACAACAGTTGCCACACCCTAGCTCGGTGACTTAGTCACAGGTTTGTTTAGTGATCCTTAAGTCTTATGTTGAGTAGACTAGTCCTACGGTTCAAGTTCCTATCATGCTATTCTACGTTCCATTCCTTTTCTACCCTTCCATAATTCACATAATCACACAGATGGTTAGGGGTACTTACCTGGTGGACTGCGGGTCGGAGACTTAGGTGCCATGCCAGAAAACCTGCTTCTTTCAAAAATATTTTCATAAAACTCATTTGGGCTCGCTTTGAAAACGTTTTGGGCCTTAAACCCCTAGGCCGAGGGTTTGAAACTGGGCTCTGATACCAAACTGAAACACCCCAAACCCAAATTTACGAGCTTTGACCAGATTTGGTATGTTCCTCAAGTAAACCGATTCAAAGTTCTTTTGTTACTTTGGGAAAATAGTGTGTTTTGAAAGAAATATTGTTTTGGGTTGGGCTCGAGTAGAAAACAAAATCGTTTTATAATGAAAACCCTTTTAAATTTTAGGTGATAAAACATATAGAATACATTTAAAGTAAATTACTTAATCTTAACTTAATAAAAATTTCAGAACATAATAAATAAAAATGAAATAAAATAGTGCACTATGGCCTTATGGCCTTATTACATCAAGTAAATCCAAATAATTCGGAGTACTTAAAAATTAATAGTCCATAAAAATAAAAACTTCATGTTGAGCATGGCCACCACAAGTTCTGCCGTCCCGGTCCATTACTGTTCATCACCAAACATGGTCCTCAATGCGGTGAGTCAACAGACTCAATGTGTACACAACACTAAATCATAATAGAATCAGGCATAACAAATATTACACATTCATATCATAGCATACAAATTACGATGCATTCCCAAACCCAAACCTAATAAGCCATCCGCTACACTCCCCGCACTCAACCTCAGACACCGTGGGGACTACTAAGTCGACCCTCCTTCCGCTACACTCCATATCGCGGTCTTAGGTCACCGCATTTGTGGTCTTAGGTCACCACATTCGATATCGCGGTCTTAGGTCACCGCGATTCAGACATCGTGGGTCTTAGGCCACCACATTCGATACTACACGGTCTTAGGTCATCGTGTTCGTGGTCTTAGGTCACCACATTCACTTCCCTTTTCAATAACCCATATGCCCCATTTTGTAATATGCATTAATATGCCAAAGTTCACATTCTTATTCTCATGTTACAATTAACATATTTCATATTCCTAGTAGGAGTAGGAAACGTGCTCGAGTACTTTGTACCATAACATGGTACCTTAGCCACTTTCTTATTCTTAATATCACATATTTTAATTAGACATAGCCATAAAACTTATTAAGAATTAGTGTGGGGTACACACCGATTAGCTTAACGAATTCCTTGAAATCTCGAAAAACCGATCTATCGCTTTAGATCCTAAATCCCTTGTCACTGATTTGATAATTAATCAAATCCGGAAACTTGTATTTTTCCCTTTGAAATCGGCTAATCACTAGATCCCTTGAATCGGTTAGTTTTCGGCTTAAAACACATAAAAATAGATCTAACTACTAAAATAGGCCTTGGCCGAATATTCATAGTCACTTACCTTAAGGATCTTAAATCCAAATTATCCCTTGGTTATAGCTTCTGCATTTAAATCCCTAAAACCACATGTTAGATCAACTTCTAACCTTTAATCACAATCAATGGCCCTTGGCCGAATGTCGATATGACTTACCTTGATGGTCAAATCCAAGATCTTTTCCTTTATAGTCGACTATGGCAAAAATCCCAAAAGAATCCTTCCAAATTTTGGCAATTAAGAATATTGATGGGATTAGTCCTAGATTTCGACAAATCTAAAAGAAAAGAATAGAAATCAAAACTTGTTCTTACCCTTTCTTGAATAAATCGATAGCACCTATGCTTGAAGCCCCTCAAAGATTCGGCTTTTGATGGATTGGAAAGAAAAGAAATTGGCTAATGGTGATATCTTGAATTTTCGGGCTTGGCTAACAAAAAGAAGAAGAACAAATGCTCTAGGAAATTCGTAGAGAGAGAAGGGTTGAGAGAAAGAATGATGAATGGCCCTCTTTTCCTTATATAGCCAAATTTACTAACTTAGAATCCCTTACTTGGCCATCACTCTTCTATTTTGATAGCTTTATCTCTTTAATTATCTCCTAAAATAAAAGATAATTCAAAGAACTATCCTTACTTAGCCGAAACTATTAAACTCAAAGTCCCTTACTTGGCCATCACTTCTCCCTTATTTTCCTAATTAAAGAATAATTCCTCATTTATCTCTTGAAAATAATCTAAAATAAATCCATTATTTATCCCTTATTTATCCACTATTTATCTCTTAAAAATAAAAGAATAAAGGCTCCTAAATTATAGCCTTGTGCCGTCCCTTGTTTGCTATCTGCTGCAAAAATAAAACTTTTATTTTGCTTCCCCTCGAGCTCAACCTTGGCCCAATACCCCAATGTGTGGCGCCATTTCTGAGGCCCTAAGTGGCATATTCAAGCCACTTTTCCAAGCCCGTTTGTGTGTCATATTTCACATACATTTTCTCTTAAGACCATCTTGCTTCATGTCCCTCTTTTAAACTTTAAACTTGACATTTCTAAAGCATTTCCTTACATTTCTAAGACATTTCCTTACATTTCCAAGACATTTCCTTACATTTCCTTACATTTCCAAGACAAGACATTTCCTTACATTTCCAAGTCATTTCCTTACATTTCCAAGACAAGACATTTCCTTCCATTTCTAAGTCATTTCCTTACATTTCCAAGACAAGACATTTCCTTCCATTTCCAAGTCATTTCCTTACATTTCCAAGACAAGACATTTCCCTACATTTCCAAGTTTCCAAAAATGTTCACCATACATTCATAACACATAAGTCATGCCATTTCGTATAATTAAATCAAAAATGCATAGGCCCATTTCCAGGATATTACAATAACCGTGTCGAAACCCGTTAGATCGGGTCAAGGATATAAGAATGAGGTACCGCCACCACCACCACCACCGGCCAGCGCGGGCAAAGAAGATCGACGGAGACGATCTTTGTATCGCAGTCGTCTTTGCGCGAGTTCTTGAGTTGGTGGCTGGTGTAGGAGGGAATTCAGGAGCTCGAAAGTCGGTACCTGAGCGACTTCGTGCCAATGTAGCTGAGGTGTTCTGTGGCGTATCTGGTGTAGCACCCAGTACGGCTGAATATTGGTTGGAGGCAACCGAGCAGATTATGGATAAGCTTGATCTGACTCCTGAGGAGAAATTGAAAGGAATGGTGGCACTGTTATGCGATGAAGCATATCAGTGGTGGCTCACAGTTCGGGATGGTGCCACAAACGAGGATCCGACACGGAGTATGTTAAGGCGAAGATATCGAAAGAAATATGTTGGCACACATTATACTGATGAGCAGAGGAAGGCTTTTCTGAGGCTGGTTTAAGGGAACAAGTCCGTAGCGGAGTATGAAGCTGAATTTCTGAGGTTGAGCCGGTATGCTCGAGGAGTAGTAGCTACGGAGCATGAGCGATGTGTCCGATTTGAGGACGAGTTAAGGGATGATCTAAGGTTGTTAATAGCTCCACATCAGGAACAGGAGTTTTCTGCTTTAGTAGAGAAAGCCAAGGTAGCTGAAGGGATTAAGGATTCTGTGAAGCAGAATATGGATCGAAATAGGCCAAAAAGAGGTCTTGGATCGTCAGGACCAACTAGAAATATGCAGAAGAGGCCTAGAGTTGATGGGCCGCGAGGTCAGCAAGCTGCTACAGGAGGGCAGTATCGTACATGTGATCAGTGTGGGAAGAAGCACTTAGGGGAGTATTGGAAAAAGACGGGAGGATGTTTCAAGTGTGGGACCAAAGAGCATATGATTAAGGACTGTCCTATGAAACCGGAAGAGAGTCGGCCAAAGGCTCGTAATGTTAATCAAAGCGATGAGGTGGGCAAAGCAACCTCGGCCGAGGTCGTGGTTCGAATAACAGAAGAAATGGTGCTGGCAGAGGACGTGGAACACCGGGCAGAGGTGCTGCTAATACTGAGGCAAGGCAACCGGGTTTGGTTTATACAGTTCACCGGAGGGAGGATGGAGACGCGTCGGACGTTATAACCGGTACGTTCCTTATTTATGGCAAGCCTTATGTTGCTTTAATTGATGTGGGCTCGACCCATTCTTATGTTGCATGTAGAGTAGTGGAAACTCTAGACATAGCCTCTGAACTTTCTGATAGAGAGATGACTGTAGTAAGCCCACTAGGTCAAACTATAGTGGTGAATAAGATCTTTCGGAGTGTACCTTTAGAAATTCATGGCGTCGTATTTTCTGCCGACTTGATGGAACTTCCTTTCGGAGAATTTGATCTCATACTTGGTATGGACTGGCTAGTGGAACATCGGGTTGTGTTGGACTGTGCAGCTAAGCGAATGGAGTTAAGGACCCCAGAGGATGAGGTGGTCATTATGATAGGAGAAAGAAGAAACTACTTGTCTAATGTAGTTTCGGCGTTAAAGGCTGAAAAGATGGTTCGGAAAGGGTGCAAGGCGTTTTTAGCCTTCGTAAGTGCGTTAGATGGAAAGGAAGAAGGTGTTAGTGGAGTTAGAACTGTAAGGGATTTTGAAGATGTGTTTCCGGAGGAATTACCAAGAATACCTCCAGATAGGGAGGTGGAGTTTGGAATTGACTTGCTACCGGGAACAGCCCCTGTGTCAATTGCCCCATACAGAATGGCACCAAAGGAGTTGGTGGAGCTCAAGGCTTAGATCCAAAAGTTGTTGGATCGTGGGTTTATTCGACCCAGTGTGTCTCCTTGAGGAGCACCGGTCCTGTTTGTGAAGAAGAAGGATGGAACTATGCGTATGTGCATAGACTATCGTCAGTTGAATAAGCTGACCATCAAGAACAAGTATCCTTTGCCAAGGATAGATGACTTGTTCGATCAGCTTAAGGGGGCCGCAATATTCTCAAAGATCGACTTAAGGTCGGGATATCATCAGTTGAAGGTGAAGGAGGCAGATATCCATAAGACAGCCTTTAGGACAAGGTACGGCCACTATGAGTTTATAGTAATGCTGTTTGGATTGACGAACGCCCCAGCCGCGTTCATGGACATGATGAATCGGGTTTTCCAACCCTACTTGGATAGGTTCGTCATTGTGTTCATCGACGACATCCTAGTGTACTCCAAGTCTGAAGAGGAACATGATGAGCATCTTCGGATTGTGTTGCAAGTGCTAAGGGAGAAGAAGCTCTATGCCAAATTCAGCAAGTGTGAATTTTGGCTGAAAGAAGTTGCATTTTTAGGGCATGTGGTATCCGCAGAAGGAATAAGGGTGGATCCTCGAAAGATTGAGGCAGTGTTGGATTGGAAACCATCTAAGTCAGTGGCGGAGATTCGTAGTTTCTTGGGATTGGAAGGCTACTACAGAAGGTTTGTGGAAGGATTCTCATCGATAGCCGCGCCATTGACAAAGTTATTGAGGAAGGAAGTACTTTTCATATGGACAAATAAGCAGTAGGAGAGCTTTGAAAAGCTTAAGAGGGTGCTGCCTGAAGCTCCGGTCTTGATCCAGCCAGAGGCAGGGAAGGATTTTATGGTGTATTGTGACGCTTCTCATACAGGATTGGGATGCGTATTGATGCAAGATGGGAAAGTAGTCGTGTATGCGTCTCGGCAACTAAGGCCTCACGAGGTTAACTACCCAACTCATGACTTGGAATTGGCGGCGGTGGTCTTCACTCTCAAGGTGTGGAGGCACTATCTCTATGGTGAAAAGTTGATAATCTACACAGACCACAAGAGTCTTAAGTATTTGCTGACTCAAAAGGAGTTAAACTTGAGACAGCGAAGGTGGGTGGAATTACTGAAGGACTATGACTGTTCGATAGAGTATCATCCGGGCAAGGCGAATGTAGTGGCAGATGCTCTAAGTCGAAAAGTTGTGTCGGATCTAAGGGCAATGTTTGCACATCTGAGCTTGTATGAGGATGGAAGTCTGCTGGCAGAGTTGCAAGTTAAGTCGACGTGGTTGAATGAGGTGAAAGAGGGACAATTGGCTGATGAGGATCTAAGTGTTAAGCTACAGCAAGTTCAGAATGGAGGTTTAGAGGATTACAGTATGTCCAGTGACGGAGTATTGTGTTTCAAGGGTAAGGTCTGTATGCCTAAGGACAAGGACCTAAGACAGAGGATTCTTCAGGAATCGCATAGTGGCCCTTATGCTATGCATCCTAGAGGCACTAAGTTGTACAGAGATCTAAGGGAGCAGTTTTGGTGGCCTGGTCTGAAGAAGGAAGTTACGGAATTTGTCGGCAAGTGTTTGACGTGTCAGCAAGTTAAGGCTGAACACCAAGTTCCGTCAGGATTGCTTCAACCGATAATGATTCTGCAGTGGAAATGGGAGAGAGTTACCATGGACTTCGTTAGTGGATTTCCCCTTACACCTACTAAGAAGAACTTGGTATGGGTAATAGTGGACCGTTTGACCAAGTCCGCGCAATTCATTTCGGTAAGGATGGATTATTCTTTGCAGAAGTTGGCAAAGTTGTATGTGGCAGAGATTGTAAGGTTGCATGGAGTTCCGGTATCGATCATCTCCGATAGAGACCCAAGGTTTACTTCTCGGTTTTTGAAGGCTCTACGCCAAGCTTTAGGCACTAAGTTGGATTTCACTACGGCTTTTCATCCACAGTCGGACGGGTAGTCCGAACGAGTAATCCAAGTGTTGGAGGATATGTTGAGGGGCTGTGTAATGGATTTCAAAGGAAGTTGGGAGAAATATTTGCCTTTAGCAGAGTTTGCCTACAGCAATACCCTCATTTGTTTTAGCCAGGTAATTTCGAGGTCAAAATTATTTTAAGGGGGTAGAACTGTAATATCCTGGATTATAGCCTATGCATTAATACTAAGTTATATGAAATAGCATGCTTGTGTGTGTTGTGAATGTGCATTATGAATTTTGTGAACCTTAGTGCGTAGGTGAGCACTTTAAAAATTACTCGATTTTAAAGATAACAGAGGGAACTAAAGCAGGGTGGCCTTAAGAAAAGCTATAGAGGAAATATGACACATAAATAGGCTTAGAAAAGTGGCTTGGAGGTGCCACTTAAGGCTCTGGAAATGACGCCATACACAGTGCAAGGAGGGCTTGTGTTCGAGTCGCGAGGGAAGCAAATAAAAGTTTTATTTTTTTTTGCGGCACAAAGGGAGGTGATGGATGACATTAAGGCACTCAAGGGAGGAGTCTTAGATGGGTTTGGATTCCTTTAAAAATTCGGCTAAAGCTAAGGGGATAATTGTAGATTTATTTTTATTATTTTTGAATAAAGGAAGAAGAGTTAAAAGAGGAGAAAAGCAAGGAAAGGCTAGAGTTTGAGTGTTAGCCGAAATTCCTAGCAAAGGTGTCCATCTTTTTACTTTGTTTCTTCTCTTTTCCTTCTCATAGCCGAATTTCCATCGTACTCTCTCGCTCAAAGTTTTCTTTTTCTTCTTTGCTCTAGCCGAAACCTCTCCCTAAAACCACCATTGCCGATTCTTCCTAAGCTCATATCCCTCTCTTTTCATCCTTGTTGAAGCCGATTACTCCATTGAATCCCAAAAGCCGAATCTTCTGTGGTGTTAGACAAGGGTGATTGTCGATTTCATCAAGCAAGGGTAAGATCAAATTTGTTTTCCATTCTTGTTCGATAGGCTTGTCAAAATCTAAGATCTAATTGTTATTTTGTTCTTTGGCCGAAACTATGGAGAAGGTTTCGGGATTTGCCTATTGTTGACTACAAGGAAGGATCTTTCGGGACTTTTTTCGGGATTTCAAAGATCTACGGTAAGCCACAAGTATTCCGCTAAGGGCCATTATTATGATTTAATGTTAGAAATTAATCTAACATGTGTCTAGGTGATTTCGACAGACACCAAGGGTAAATAGCAATTTCGGGATTCTAGATTCGCAAAGGTAAGAGTACCTATCCAATCGGCCAAGGTCTATTTAGCAACCTAGATCTATTCCTTATTTTATTAAAAGCCGAAAACTAAACTAGTCAAGTGACTGAATGTTAGCCGATTTCAAGGAGGAAAGATTACAAGTTTCGGGATTTGATTAATAATCATATCGTGACAAGGGACTAAGGATCTAAGTCGAGATCGGATTTTCGAAATCGTGAATCGATAAGAATATCGTGTGTGTACCCTTCCCTAAGACTTAATAAATTTAAAGCATTACATTTAATATAAGTATTATAATGATGTGAAAGCTATGGCTAAGGTACCATGTTATGGTACAAAGTATCCAGGTACTTTTTTCCTAGTCCTACTAGGATTATAATATGATCTGTTATGGTACATGTGTAAATAATGATAAGAATGTGAAATGAGGCCTATGGTATGAGATTGCATGATAGGAATGATTTAGGGGGCATATGGGATATTATGAAAGGGGAAGTGAATGTGGTGACTTATGTCACGATATCTGAATGTGGTGACCTCGGTCACAATTATCTGAATGTGGTGTCTCATGACACAATATATTATCTGGTGGCTATGCCACAATATTTATAAGGGTGATGAGCACGTCGACTGCAGCAACTGCCTTCGATGGTGTGTAGCAGATGGAGGGTTGACTCAGTAGTCCCCACGGTGTGCAGGTTGGTACGGGTGATGTGTAGCGGATGGCATCTAGGTTTGGGTTCGGGTTTGCATCATATTATTTACATGTTTTATGTTCATGTATGACTTGTATGCTTGAATTTGTTAGGACTTAGTGTTGTGGTTACACATTGAGTCTGTTGACTCACCCCGTTGTGGGAACATGTTTCAGGTGACGAACAGTGATGGACCGGGTCGGCAGGAGCTTGTGGTGGCCATGCTCAGCTTGAAGTTTATTTAATTTTGGACTTTTACATTTTAAATATTTGGATTTATTTCGGATTTTAAATGTTGATGTAATAAGGCCACAGTTAAACTATTCTATTGTTTTTATTATGTTACGAATTTTTATTAAATTAAATATTAAGTAAAATTTTACTTTATGATAAACTCTAAATGATTTATCACCTAAAATAAAGGGTTTTCAATATAAGATAAATTTGTTTTTAACTCAAGCCCAACCCAAAATAATTTTTCTCTCAAAAAACACAGTTTTTCCAAAGCAACAAAAGAATTTTGAACCAGTTTACACCGAGGAACATACTAGATCCGATTAAGGCTCGTGGGCCGGGTTTGGGGTGTTTCAGTTTGGTATCAGAGCCCAGTTTTAAACTCTCAGCCTGGGGTTTAAAGCCCACAATGTTTTAAAAATTGAAGCCTAAATGAATTTTTGAGAAAGTTTTGAAATTAAGCAGGTTTTTCTGGCATGGCACCTAAGTCTCCGACCCGCAGTCCACTAGGTAAGTACCCCTATCCATTGTGTGATTTATAATATGATCTGTAGAATGGTATAAATGGAACGTTGAATAGTATGATAGGTACTTGAACCCTAGGACTAGTTTACCCCAACAATTACATAAGACTTAATGCCTAATTAAACAACCCTGTGACTTAGTCGCCGAGTTAGGGTGTGGCAACCCCTGTGCGCATGTCTAGGATTGGATCCGGAAGAGCCTGGTACTTAAGCAGTCCTAGTGACTCACCTCCTCTTCACTGGAATCCTACAGTGCGTAGCTTCCTGTTCACCCTAACCAAGAGGACTCAATCACAGGCTAAACACAATAACTAAAACCCGAAAGGGATTAGCCACATTTTCATGGAAACCCTAGTTTTTAAAAGTCAACAAACTACTCTTTTATTGTGAAAATTTTTACTTTTGAAAATTTTCCTAAAAATTTCTAAGTTACAAATTTACCTAAATACCCCGGGCTGTAAAATTACAAAAAGGCCCTTGATTTATAAAGTGTCCAAACTACCTACAGTTTTATCAAAATTTCCTTACTTTACAACAAGTCCAAAAACCCTAATTTGCAAAATATCAAAATACCTTGATTTTAGAAAATTATGAAATTACCCCTAACCTACAAATTACCAAAACGACCCTAATTCCCAAAATTTTTGCAACATCACCGTTTTGGAAAGCAAAGTCTCAAAAAGAACCCCCAAGTTTTGCAAATTTTGAAATACCCCTGATTTCTTAAGCTTTACAAATTTACCCTGGTTTATTACCGAAATACCCTTGAGTTTCAAAATTACCGAAATACCCTCGAGTTTCAAAATATTCAAAAATACCCCCGGGAATGTAAAATTACCAAAATACCCTTATTGACAAAATCACCAAAGAACCTTATTTTGAAAAAATTACGAAAATACCCCTGTAGGACAAATTACGAATGTAACACCCCATACCCGTGTCCGTCGCCGGATTAGGGTTATGAGGCATTAGCAAACTAAACTCAATTCCGAAATAGACCTTCAATTGAATTCAAGCACAAACAATGCGATCTTTACTATATTATATAACATTACAACCTATTAAATAAATAAATAAAATGAAATGTACAACGAGTTTTAATACCAGTATTTAATACATACAAATGTCTGAATCACATAACTTAAGCATTCATGACATATAAATATACATTTAAACCATATCTCAACTTATGTCAATTTATAACATATATCGGATATCAATCAAGACTCATATAAATTAAGCTGAGTTTCATTCATATTACTATAAGACATATGCATATTAAATCAATTGAACCATTATACCATCTAATAATCAATTACATATAGAAACATATTAATGTTACATCTTGGCCGAATATATTGTTTCACCTTTCATTTGGATTTGTAACAAACCAACCAAGAAACATGTTCATTTCTTACCATTTATAATCGAATCTACATAGTCAACTATCACATTAAAAATCAAAGATACTATTTCACCGACCTCTCTGGGTTTGCGATTAACATTTAAAAACATATTCATTTCTTACTAACAACATCTGAATTTGTATAGCTACTTTTAGGATTCATACATTTATAACAAAATAATGATTTAACTCAACTATCAATAATAAGTCAAATTAACAAATAACACATAAATCACCTAAACCACGATCATATTCCATACATATATATATACATATCAATCTCATTTCGCATATAATGACCTTACCACTTTCAAACAAATGCAAAGCATACTAATATGACATGCTTATCCCGAACGCAAAACATCTATATATAATGAGCATATTACTTATTTAGTATACTACATATTATAACTCATCAGACATCTATCATTCTATTCATTGATAAAACATATGACTACACACCACAACATGTATATCATATGACTACTTTTCATATATAATCAAACCATTATAACAAGAGCATAGGAATTAAACTTGATCAAAGAAAGAGCCATTTTCGCAAGGCTATATATACATATATATATATATATATATATATATATATATATATATACATAACCAAATGTTCTTAGTCTAAACCTTAGTCTAACCTATACATGCCTTCGATTCAACACTAAGATCAAGTACCAAAAAGGGGTGATAGTGCGGTTGACTTTTCCGACGATCCTCAGTGGCCCGTAGCTTACTCGAAATCTATAAGACAGAACATTGAACACACACGAAGTAAGCTTAATAGCTTAGTAAGCCTCAAGTGTTAAAAAAATATACTTAATATAAAGCATAAAATATATATATATTCATGGTATTACACATGAAGTTTTAATTTACAAAATAATTATACCAACGCTCATTTCTTCATTTCACATAATATCATTGATCTCATCCTCACATGCTTAAACTTTGAACATATAATTATCACATTCGTAGATGCTCGATTCTATTCACATGAACATATAAATCACAGTCAATTTTCATATGCCATTTTTAACCACCTAGTACGATATAAATCACATCCATTCTTCACAACCAAGTAATATAGCATATTCTTTTATCCTCTATTCGAACATAGCCATAGCACACACACACACACACACACACACACATATATATATATATCATTCATCAAAGTAATAAACTTCCACTTCTTCAGGTACTAGTTTGTTATTTTCTTGAGTAGTCTGAAAATGAACTACTTACCTCTCTCGTCGAATTAATACATTTCAAAGTCTGAAATTTCTTGACATGTGCATAAACCAATTCTCAAAGACTCGAGCTCAGATTACAATCACCAAGTGTGGCTCTTTGGACTCAAGGTCCGAAATTAATCACCAAGCAATAAGCCCACAGGGCGTTAAGCCCGAATTGTTTCACCCAAGACATGGCCCGCTAGGCTAAAAGCCCGAATAATACACCCCAGACAGGCCGCTAGGGCTAAAAGCTCAATAACATAGCTATAATTCATCAATTCATCATATTAACAACACATTATTACCAATTCATGTACTTAAACCACAATCACCTAACATATCATACATATACGAGTTTTCATTTCAAATTCAAATCACATTAAGTCCAATAATGAACTTTAACATTCGGCTATCCTCAATTTAAATACTCAAATAAGTCAATTTATATCAATGACTACATTCGTAATTAACTCTTATATGTACTTAAACTTAAGAACTTACCTCGGTTGTCGATAGACCGTGCAAATCGGCTATTCGAGAACCTTCGTCTTTCCCCGATCCAAATCCGTTTTTCTTTGTTCTTGATCTAAACACATCAAAATTCAGCTCATTCAAGTACATTTCATTTCAATTTAGTCCCAAAACACATAAATGGGCAAATTACCATTTTACCCCACTATTTCAAAATTTTGCAATTTAGTCCTATTTGCATAAAACTCAAAATACACAAAATTTCACCATTTAACTCAAGGGTCGAATATTCAATGGGGCTATACAAGTCCATATTTTCCATTTATTTTACAAATAAGTCCTTACTAATTTTTATTTTTTTCAAATTAGCCCTAAATACTAAATTTCACCAAAATTCCTAATACAAAACTTGTAAATCTTTGACATATATTTAATCTAAAACCACCAAATATCAAAACTACTTAAACATGTTAATGGCCGAATCCTATATACATACAAATTTCAAAAATTCAAGCATGGGCCGGGTAATATACGAAGCAACGATCACAAAAACGTAAAATTATCAAAAACCGACTAAAACTCACCTTGAATTTTTAGCCTAGAAGTGCTTAAAAATCAAAAGGATTTAAAGCTTCTTCCTTTCCTCAACATTCGGCCATGGGAAAGCTAAAAGATGATGGTTTATTTTTTTATGTTATTTTAACATATAACATATTATTTAGTTTATTTACATATTTAACCTTAAAATTAAAATATCTAATTAATATAACTTAAGGGTTAACTTGTCCATAGCCATCCACTAACTCCTAAAATGGGTTATTTATCCTTTTCATACCTCATATTATAAAGCCATGCTCAAATTAACACCTTCACTTTAGTAAGCTACTTTTACGCTTTACGCGATTAAGTCCTTTTTATCAAATTAAGCACTTAAACGATAAAATTTTTATACGAAACTTTCACACACATCAATTCACATATTATAGACTCAAAATATAATATTAAAATACTTCTCGGACTCGAATTCGTGGTCCCAAAACCACTGTTCCAATAAGGGTCAAATTTGGTCTGTTACAATTCTCCCCCTTAGGGATTTTCGTCCCCGAAAATCTTACCGTGAAACAGAGTCGGATATTGATGCCTCATTGAATCCTCAGGCTCCCACATAGCCTCTTCAACTCCATGACAATTCCATAGTACCTTCACTAATGGAATCCTTTTGTTTCTTAACTCTTTCATTTCTCGAGCTAAAATACGGATCGGTTCTTCTTCAAATGTCATATCGGGTCGAATTTCAATTTCAGATGGAGCAATCACATGTGACGGATCTGATCTATATCTACGGAGCATCGAAACGTGAAATACGTCATGTATCTTTTCTAACTCAGAGGGCAATTTCAGTCTATAAGCAACAGGCCCAATACGTTCGATGATTTCATACGGTCCGATAAATCTCAGACTTAACTTGCCTTTCCGACCAAATCAGAGTACTTTCTTCCACAGAGAAACTTTTAAGAATACACGATCTCAACCTAAAATTCAATGTCTTTACGCTTCAAATCAAAGATAGGACTTTTGTCGATCGATGCGACTTTCAAATTATCTTTGATTATGGCCACTTTACTGCTCGATCTCTTTAATCAAATCAACCCTGTATCTTATTTTCACCGAGCTCACCCAAAGATAATGGTGTTCGACATTTTCGCCGTGCATAAGGCTTCATAAGGCGCCATTTTGATACCGATTGAAAGCTATTATTATAAGCAAATTCAATCAAAGGCGTATCGTTCCCATGTACCTTCGAACTCGAGAACACAACATCTCAACATATCCTCAAGTATCTGAATAGTTCGCTCGGATTGACCGTCTGTCTGCGGATGAAAGGCTGTACTAAAATGAAGTTTAGTACCTAAAGCATCTTGCAACTTCTTCCAAAGCCGCGATGTGAATCTCTGGTCTCTGTCAAAACAATGGAACTTCGGTACACCATGCAATCTCACAATTTGTGATACGTACAATTCAGCAAGTTTATCGAGTGAATAATCTGTACGAACTGGCACAAAATGAGCTGATTTAGTCAGTCTATCAACTATAACCTAGACGACATCTTTCTTACTCGGTGTCATGGGAAGATCAGATACAAAATCCATTGTGATTCTATCCCATTTCCATTCAGGTATCATGATTGGCTGAAGTAGTCCGGATGGCACTTGATGCTCAGCTTTTACTTGCTGACAAACTAAGCATTTAGAAACAAATTCAGATATATCCTGTTTCATGCCAGGCCACCAATAGAACTATTTCAAATCGTTATACATTTTTGTGCTACCCGGATGTATCGTTAGTCGACTACTATGAGCCTCACTCAAAATCATCTGAATAAAATCTGAGTTCTTCGGAACACACATTCGGCTTTTAAAATTCAGACAGTCATTTGTATCAATTTAAAAATCTGACTCTGCATCTTTTTCACACTGAATTCGCCTAGCAATCAAATCTTTGTCAACTTTCTGTGCATCACAATTTGCTGGATAAACATCGGTCTTGCTTGTAACTCGGCTATGATCGAACCATCACTAGACATAGCCATCTGTGCGTTCATTGTAGGAAGAGCAAACAATGATTTCCGACTTAACGCATCCGCAACAACGTTAGCTTTTCCCGGATGATAGTCAATTACCAATTCGTAATCTTTTAACAATTCCAGCCACCTGCGTTGGCTTAAATTCAGGTCTTTTTGAGTCATTAAATACTTCAGACTTTTATGATCCGAGTAAACATGGCACTTCTCGCCGAATAAGTAATGACGCCAAATCTTCAGTGCGAACACAATGGCTGCAAGCTCCAAATCATGCGTCGGGTAATTTCTTTCATGCGGCTTCAATTGTCTCGATGCGTAGGCTACTACTCTGCCTTCCTGCATCAATGCACAGCCCAAACCACTTAAGGAAGCATCAGAATACACAACAAATTCTTTACCCGATTCAGGCTGAGCTAACACTGGAGCTTCGGTCAAAAGGGCTTTCAACTGCTCGAAACTTTTTTGACACTTCTTTGACCACTCAAACTTGACATCTTTCTGTAGTAGCTTTGTCAACGGTGTAGCTATCACAGAAAAACCTTTCACAAACCGTCTGTAATAGCCCGCAAGTCCCAGAAAACTTCGAATCTTGAAAGCATTCTTCGGTGGCTTCCAATCAAGTATAGCCGAAATTTTATTCGGATCGACTCGAATACCTGATGCTGAAACAACATGTCCCAAAAAGCTGACTTCTTTCATCCAGAACTCACACTTACTAAACTTCGCATACAACTGTTGATCTCTCAAAGTTTGTAGCACTAATCTCAAATGCTCGGCATGCTCGGCCATTTTTGGAGTAGATCAAGATATCATTAATAAACACTACTACAAATCGATCCAAAAAGCTGTCAAGACTCGATTCATTAGATCCATAAAAACAAAGTGTGCATTAGTGAGTCCAAAAGGCATAACCAGAAACTCAAAATGTCCGTACCTCGTCCGGAATGCGCCTTTGGCACATCTATATCTCGACTACATAGCGATAATAACTCGATCTCAAATCTATCTTCGAAAATACTGAAGCCCCTTTCAACTGATCAAACAAATCATCAATCCAAGGTAACGGATACTTATTCTTTATAGTTACCTTATTCAGTTGCCGATAATCAATACACATTCGCATCGTTCCATCTTTCTTCTTCACAAAAAGAACTGGTGCACCCCAAGGGGAAAAACTTGGTCGTGCAAAACCCCTATCTGTCAACTCTTGCAACTGCGCTTTCAACTCTTTTAACTTTGTAGGTGCCATCTGATACAGAGCTATCGAGATCGGAGTCGTTCCCGGTACTAATTCAATGCCGAACTCAATCTCTCGTACTGGTGGTAAACCCGGTAGTTCTTCAGGAAACACGTCTGGGTATTCACACACAACCGGTACTGATTTAATATGCTTTTCAGACACTTTATTATCCAGTACATAGGCCAAATAAGCTTTGCACCCTTTTCTCACATACTTCTGGGCTAACATCGAAGATATTACTGTAGGAAACCCACTTAAATCACTGGATTCAATTCTGATGATCTCACCGTTCTGGCATCTCAAATCAATAAGCTTTCTTTTGCAATTCACCACTGCATCATGTGAAGTTAACCAGTCCATCCCCAAAATTATGTCGAACTCATCGAAGGGCAACAACATTAAATCGGTTGGGAAGCAAGAATCCCGAATCATCAATGGGCAACCTCTACACACGTTATTAACAAGTACGCATCTACCCAAAGGGTTGGACACACGAATCACAAACTCGAGAGACTCAATCGCGCGAGTCTTACCGAATACTAGAGTTTCACACACATATGAATGAGTCGAACCAGGATCAATCAATGCAATCACAGTAGTATCATAAAGGCTGAAAGTACCGGTAATGACATCGGGGGAGGAAGCATCCTCTCTGGCTCGTGTAGCATAAGCTCTAGCTGGAGCTCTAGCCTCAGATCGAACTGCAGTGTTCTTCGTTCCTCTCTGACTACCACCTACATTACACCGAATGTCCGGTGGCTCGCCTCATCTTGACGCTGTTGCTAGACTTAATGTTCTAAACTGTATTCTGCTCAACTAACATCAGACATTCTCTAATAAAATGATCTGACGATCCATATTTAAAACAAGACCGATCATGGAATCTACAACTCCCGAAATGCCATTTCCCACAGTGCTTGCATTCAACTCGATTCTGTGGAGCGTTACCAACACTGGCCATCGAGGTAACTCGGGAGCCCACTAGAGGTCTATCACATCTAGGTAAATTTGAAGTAGCTTTATGTCGGCTAAAATCATCTCTGAACTTTTTAGACGTGGAATGGAAATTCTTACCCGACAATCCCTTTCGAGTGTCTCTAGCTTCTGTCTCAGCCTTTCTTTTCTCCTTCTCGAGCTCTTCAGCTTTGCAAGCTCGCTCGACTAGGGTCACAAACTCTTTGATTTCAAGAATACCAACAAGCAACTTTAAATCCTCATTCAAACCATCTTCGAACCTTTTACACATAATGGCTTCAGTTGATATACACTCCCGAGCATATCGGCTCAATCTGACAAATTTTCGCTCATATTCAGTCACAATCATTTGCCCCTGTTTTAGTTCAAGAAATTCTTTACGTTTCGGATCGATGAACCTCTGGCTGATATATTTCTTGCGGAATTCATTCTGAAAGAAATCCCACGTCACTTTTTCTTTCGGAACCACTGATACTAGTGTCTTCCACTAGTGATATGCAGTGTCCTGAAGTAAAGATATAGCACACTTCAGGCATTCGTCTAGAGTACAAGATAGCTCATCAAGTACCTGAATAGTGTTATCAAGCCACATTTCGGCTCGCTCTGCGTCATCATCATCATTGGCCCTGAATTCTTCGGCCCCAAATTTCCTGATTTTATCAACTGGAGGCCTACTACACCTCATCAGATCTATCAGCGGGGGTGCTGAAGGTATCGGAGTTGGGTTATTTGGGGGTGGAGGTTGGGGTACAGCTGGGTTAGTCTGAATAAACTGGGTAAACTACTCGTTCATCATCTGGTAGAAGGCTTGTTTAGCCTCCCCCTCGTGGCTACCCGAAACCGGCACTAATCCTCGTGCACGATCAGGCGCTACACTCTCTACATCATCCGCTACGGCTCTTTCAGGATCAGCGCCCATTTACTATATAAAACACAATTCAGAATGCCAGAAGTCACCACACTATCAATATAAATAACAAAGGCATGTATAGCTAGACTCTCACGCTCTACGGTAGTCCTAGAATCGACTAAACTGTAAGCTCTGATACCAATCAAATGTAACACCCCATACCCGTATCCGTCACCGGATTAGGGTTATGAGGCATTAGCAAACTAAACTCAATTCTGGAATAGACCTTCAATTGAATTCAAGCACAAACAATGCGATCTTTACTATATTATATTACATTACAACCTATTAAATAAATAAATAAAATGAAATGTACAACGAGTTTTAATACCAGTATTTAATACATACAAATGTCTGAATCACATAACTTAAGCATTCATGACATATAAATATACATTTAAACCATATCTCAACTTATGTCAATTTATAACATATATCGGATATCAATCAAGACTCATATAAATTAAGCTGAGTTTCATTCATATTACTATAAGACATATGCATATTAAATCAATTGAACCATTATACCATCTAATAATCAATTACTTATACAAACATATTAATGTTACATCTTGGCCGAATATATCTGTTTCACCTTTCATTTGGATTTGTAACAAACCAACCAAGAAACATGTTCATTTCTTACCATTTATAATCGGATCTACACATCAACTATCACATTAAAAATCAAAGATACTATTTCACTGACCCTCTCGGGTTTTCAGTTAACATTTAAAAACATATTCATTTCTTACTAACAACATCTGAATTTGTATAGCTACTTTTAGGATTCATACATTTATAACAAAACACATGATTTAACTCAACTATCAATAATAAGTCAAATTAACAAATAACACATAAATCACCTAAACCACGATCATATTCCATACATATATATATACATATCAATCTCATTTCACATATAATGACCTTACCACTTTCAAACAAATGCAAAGCATACTAATATGACATGCTTATCCCGAACACAAAACATCTATATATAATGAGCATATTACTTATTTAGTATACTACATATTATAACTCATCAGACATCTATCATTCTATTCATTGATAAAACATATGACTACACACCACAGCATGTATATCATATGACTACTTTTCATATATAATCAAACCATTATAACAAGAGCATAGGAATTAAACTTGATCAAAGAAACAGCCATTTTTGCAAGGCTATATATATATATATATATATATATATATACAGAACCAAATGTTCTTAGTCTAAACCTTAGTCTAACCTATACATGCCTTCGATTCAACACTAAGATCAAGTACCAAAAAGGGGTGATAGTGCGGTTGACTTTTCCGACGATCCTCAGTGGCCCGTAGCTTACTCGAAATCTATAAGACAGAACATTGAACACACACGAAGTAAGCTTAATAGCTTAGTAAGCCTCAAGTGTTAAAAAAATATACTTAATACAAAGCATAAAATATATATATATATTCATGGTATTACACATGAAGTTTTAATTTACAAAATACTTATACCAACGCTCATTTCTTCATTTCACATAATATCATTGATCTCATCCTCACATTCGTAGATGCTCGATTCTATTCACATGAACATATAAATCACAGTCAATTTTCATATGCCATTTTTAACCACCTAGTACAATATAAATCACATCCATTCTTCACAACCAAGTAATATAGCATATTCTTTTATCCTCTATTCGAACATAGCCATAGCACACACACACACACACACACACACATATATATATATATATCATTCATCAAAGTAATAAACTTCCACTTCTTCAGGTACTAGTTCGTTATTTTCTTGAGTAGTACGAAAATGAACTACTTACCTCTCTGTCGAATTAATACATTTCAAAGCTGAAATTTCTTGACATGTGCATAAACCAATTCTCAAAGACTCTGAGCTCAGATTACAATCACCGGCACGTGGCTCTTTGGACTCAAGGTCCAAATTAATCATCGACAATAAGCTCGCTGGCGTTAAGCCTGAATTGTTTCACCCAAGACATGGCCCGCTAGGCTAAAAGCCCGAATAATACACCGACAGGCTAGCTAGGCTAAAAGCCCGAATAACATAGCTATAATTCATCAATTCATCATATTAACAACACATTATTACCAATTCATGTACTTAAACCACAATCACCTAACATATCATACATATACGAGTTTTCATTTCAAATTCAAATCACATTGAGTCCAATAGTGAACTTTAACATTCGGCTATCCTCAATTTAAATACTCAAATAAGTCAATTTATATCAATGACTACATTCGTAATTAACTCTTATATGTACTTAAACTTAAGAACTTACCTCGGTTGTCGATAGATCGTGCAAATCGGCTATTCGAGAACCTTCATCTTTCCCCGATCCAAATCCGTTTTTCTTTGTTCTTGATCTAAACACATAATGATACGGGCACGCCCGGACCATCCATCGAATTTTCAAGTCGACGAAGCTCGACTCCAAATTTTTAATTTTCATGCTTTAAATAAAATTGAGTCTTAAATTGCAGGGAAATTAAATTGCTGAATTTAATTAAATAAATTGAACAATTTCATTTATTTAATTAATTTTCTTTAATTTTCTACAACAATTTAATTTGTCTAAATACTTTATTTAGTGTCTAGAATACTTTTTCTTACCCCAACTTAATGCAGCCTAATAATTTAAATTGGTGTCTAAATTAATTTGTCCAAGTTTTAATTAATTTGTTTGCATGATTTTAATTAAATTTTAAGTTGATCTAGTTTTAAAATTTTAATGTGTTTGTGTTAGTCATAACCAAATTTAATATGTCTTGTTCAAGATTTTATTAAATTTGTTTAGCTTAGTTTATGTGTTAATTAAGGTGTCTAAATTTTATTAGTATTTGTTTCGGCTAAACATACACTTGAAATAAATTAGTTCTCATATTTTCTTGTAGGTACATCGACCATGGGACTTGGAAGAAGCATGCGGCACAGGGAAGGATGAATTGGATTTTTGTGACTTGAATAAAATTGCTAGAAACTAAATGGGCAAAGTGACGGCATGAAGGAATAAGGCAAACAAAAGGGAAGTTTGGATTTTATGAAGATAAAGGAGGAAGCTTGGAAGAATTTTTAAAGTTTGTGGAATGTTGACTCAAGGCACACTTAGGAAATAATGGGTGAATTTGGAGCAAAACAAAACATGAAATAAAAACATGAAGCACCAAGGAATTAAAGAATTCAAGAATTAAAAATTGAAGCATGCGTGAATGAAACATGATCTTGGACGGCACTAGTTTGTGGAATGCAATAAACAATTGAATGGAGAATATGCATGAGGTATTGGACGGCATAGCTAAAGCTTATGGTGACAAAGCATGTGTTAATGGCCATATTATTTTAATGGAAATAACAAAGTCAAATAAAGAGAATGGCATGAAGAAAGTTGGACGGCAAAATGGAGTATGAAACGGCAAAATGGAGTATGAAATAAGAGCCTTGTCATTTAGTGAATAAATAATTGAAGAATGGTAATTAAAGCAAGGCATGAGACGGCATAGTAGAA
Source organism: Gossypium bickii (assembly GCA_025503065.1). Lineage (NCBI taxonomy): Eukaryota > Viridiplantae > Streptophyta > Magnoliopsida > Malvales > Malvaceae > Gossypium > Gossypium bickii. The sequence continues at coordinate 21,798,415 of CP106714.1, read as the reverse complement.
AGGTGAATAAACAATGTGTGTGAAATTGAAGACTTTGTCTATAGTAAACAAAGGTGGACGGCATTGGAAGAATTAATGGGGGAATAAATAATTGGAATGAGGGAGCATTTTAACAAGGATAATACAAGCATCATGTGGAAAGGATTAGATAGCATATGCCAAACTTAAGTGGACGGCACACCAAGTAAAAATAAATAAATAAATAAATAAAATAAAATAAAAAAATGGAATTGTAATAGCTATAAATAGCTTGATAATTTTTCATTTGAAGACAACTTGAATTTGAATGAAAAGAAGAATTTCTTTTGGTGAGTTTTCACTCTCCTTATTCTCGAGGTTTGAATTGACTTATCTAGTTTTCTAGTGGCGTCGTTCTTTCCTTGTTTTGAACTTATCATCCTCACGGGTGTGGCGTTCATCTACCTATACCGTTGGTTCCTATCTCGCTAGATAGTGGGTCTCGGTTTTATTTGGAAATATCATACCGTCGGTTCCTATCTCACTAGATAGTGGGTCTAGGTTTTATTTCGAAACTCCTTCTATCAATTTGAAACCTATAAGATTCGGGTCTTTAATTTTTATTAAAGGTTCTTTCTTGTTTCAAATTTCGAAACTCCTTCCATCAATTTGAAACTTATAAGATTCGGGTCTTTAATTTTTATTAAAGGTTCTTTCTTATTTCAAATACGTATCCATTCAACCTATCACCTATCCTTATTTATTTTTGAAGATATTATTTTTCCAACAAAATTATCCCTTTGTTAGTTGAACGAGAAACTGTCTAATTTACGATCGGGCAACATTAACGATTCGTCTCGTAACTCGGGACGGCCCGTTATCACATAAAAATTCAGCTCATTCAAGTACATTTCATTTCAATTTAGTCCCAAAACACATAAATAGGCAAATTACCATTTTACCCCCACTATTTCAAAATTTTGCAATTTAGTCATATTTGCATAAAACTCAAAATACACAAAATTTCACCATTTAACTCAATGGCCGAATATTCAATAGGGCTATACAAGTCCATATTTTCCATTTATTTTGCAAATAAGTCCTTACTAATTTTTATTTTTTTCAAATTAGCCCTAAATACTAAATTTCACCAAAATTCCTAATACAACACTTGTAAATCTTTAACATATATTTAATCTAAAACCATCAAATATCAAAACTACTTAAACATGTTAATGGTCGAATCCTGTATACATACAAATTTCAAAAATTCAAGCATGGATCGGGTAATATACGAAGTAACGATCACAAAAACGTAAGAATTATCAAAAACCGACTAAAACTTACCTTGAATTTTTAGCCTAGAAGTGCCGAAAATCAAAAGGATTTAAAGCTTCTTCCTTTACTCAACATTCGGACATGGGAGAGCTAAAAGATGATGGTTTATTTTTTTATGTTATTTTAACATATAACATATTATTTAGTTTATTTACATATTTAACCTTAAAATTAAAATAACTAATTAATATAACTAAAGGGTAAACTTGTCCATAGCCATCCACTAACTCCTAAAATGTGTTATTTATCCTTTTCATACCTCATATTATAAAGCCATGCTCAAATTAACACCTTTCACTTTAGTAAGCTACTTTTACGCTTTACGCGATTAAGTCCTTTTTATCAAATTAAGCACTTAAACGATAAAATTTTTATACGAAACTTTCACACACATCAATTCACATATTATAGACTCAAAATATAATATTAAAATACTTCTCGGACTCCAATTCGTGGTCCTGAAACCACTGTTCCAATAAGGGTCAAATTTGATCTGTTACAACGAAAATACCCCTGGGTAGGAATAGACAACAATATAGAAATAGAGAATATGTGTGAATGAATGCTTGAATAAATGTGCTCCTCTGAATTAGGATAGAAGACTTGAACTTTGATCGATCGAAAGAACTACTTCTAAACTTCTTTCATAAAAATTTCGTCGCGAATAATCAAGTGAAACAAAATACTAATTCATAAAATTTCTTAATCAGATTAAAGCACAAACGTAGACATGAGCTCTAGGGGACGTGGATGTAATGTACGAGGACGCGGTAGAGGTAGAATGACTGAAACACCTCAAACCCGGCCCACGAGCTTTGACCAGATTTGGTATGTTCCTCAAGTAAACTGGTTCAAAGTTCTTTTGTTACTTTGGGAAAATAGTGTGTTTTGAAAGAAATATTGTTTTGGGTTGGGCTCGAGTAGAAAACAAAACCGTTTTATAATGAAAAGTCTTTTAAATTTTAGGTGATAAAAAATATAGAATACATTTAAAATAAATTACTTAATCTTAACTTAATAAAAATTTCGTAACATAATAAATAAAAACAGAAATAAAATAGTGCACTATGGCCTTATGGCCTTATTACATCAAGTAAATCCAAATAATTCGGAGTACTTAAAAATTAATAGTCCATAAAAATAAAAACTTCATGTTGAGCATGGCCACCACAAGTTCTGCCGTCCCGATCCATTACTGTTCATCACCTGAAACATGGTCCCTCAACGGGGTGAGTCAACAGACTCAATGTGTACACAACACTAAATCATAATAGAATCAGGCATAACAAATATTACACATTCATATCATAGCATACAAATTATGATGCATTCCCAAACCCAAACCTAATAAGCCATCCGCTACACTCCCTCACATACCAACCTTTGTACACCATGGGGACTACTAAGTCGACCCTCCTTCCGCTACACTCCATATCGCGGTCTTAGGTCACCGCATTTGTGGTCTTAGGTCACCACATTCAGATATCGCGGTCTTAGGTCACCGCATTCAGATTACTGTGGTCTTAGGTCACCACATTCAGATACCACGATCTTAGGTCACCGTGTCCGTGGTCTTAGGTCACCACATTCACTTCCCCTTTCAATAACCCATATGCCCCATTTTCTAATATGCATTAATATGCCAAAGTTCACATTCTTATTCTCATGTTACAAATAACATATTTCATATTCCTAGTAGGAATAGGAAATGTACCTGAGTACTTTGTACCATAACATGGTACCTTAGCCACTTTCTTATTCTTAATATCACATATTTTAATTAGACATAGCCATAAAACTTATTAAGAATTAGTGTGGGGTACACACCTGATCAGCTTAACGAATTCCTTGAAATCCCAAAAATCCGATCTATCGCTTTAGATCCTAAATCCCTTGCTGCCGATTTGATAATTAATCAAATCCCGGAAACTTGTATTCTTCACCTTTGAAATCGGCTAATCACTAGATCCCTTGAATCGGTTAGTTTTCGGCTTAAAACACATAAAAATAGATCTAACTACTAAAATAGGCCTTGGCCGAATATTCATAGTCACTTACCTTAAGGATCTTAAATCCCGAAATTATCTCTTGGTTATAGCTTCTGTCGAAATCCCTAAAACCACATGTTAGATCAACTTTTAACCTTTAATCACAATCAATGGCCCTTGGCCGAATGTTAGATATGACTTACTTTGATGGTCAAATCTCGAAGATCTTTTCCTTTATAGTCGACTATGGCAAAAATCCCAAAAGAATCCTTCCAAATTTCGGCAATTAAGAATATTGATGGGATTAGTCCTAGATTTCGACAAATCTAAAAGAAAAGAATAGAAATCAAAACTTGTTCTTACCCTTTCTTGAAGAAATCGACAAAGACCTATGCTTGAAGCCCTCAAAGATTCGGCTTTTGATGGATTGGAAAGAAAAGAAATTGGCTAATGGTGACATCTTGAATTTTCGGCTTTGGCTAACAAAAAGAAGAAGAACAAATGCTCTAGGAAATTCGGTAGAGAGAAGGGTTGAGAGAAAGAATGATGAATGGCCCTCTTTTCCTTATATAGCCGAATTTACTAACTTAGAATCCCTTATTTGGCCATCACTCTTCTATTTTGATAGCTTTATCTCTTTAATTATCTCCTAAAATAAGAGATAATTCAGCAACTATCCTTACTTAGCCGAAATTATTAAACTCAAAGTCCCTTACTTGGCCATCACTTCTCCCTTATTTTCCTAATTAAAGAACAATTCCTCATTTATCTCTTGAAAATAATCTAAAATAAATCCATTATTTATCCCTTATTTATCCACTATTTATCTCTTAAAAATAAAAGAATAAAGGCTCCTAAATTATAGCCTTGTGCCGTCCCTTGTTGCTACTCTCTCTTGCAAAAATAAAACTTTTATTTTGCTTCCCCTGCAGACTCGAACCTTGGCCCAATACCCCAAGATGTGGCGCCATTTCTGAGGCCCTATGTGGCATCTTCAAGCCACTTTTCCAAGCCCGTTTGTGTGTCATATTTCACATACATTTTCTCTTAAGACCATCTTGCTTCATGTCCCTCTTTTAAACTTTAAACTTGACATTTCTAAAGCATTTCCTTACATTTCTAAGACATTTCCTTACATTTCCAAGACATTTCCTTACATTTCCAAGACAAGACATTTCCAAGTCATTTCCTTACATTTCCAAGTCATTTCCTTACATTTCCAAGACAAGACATTTCCTTCCATTTCCAAGACAAAACATTTCCTTACATTTCCAAGTTTCCAAAAATGTTCACCATACATTCATAACACATAAGTCATGCCATTTCGTATAATTAAATCAAAAATGCATAGGCCCATTTCCGTGATGTTACGCTTCTACCCTTAAAAATAATTTCGTCCTCGAAATTACTTACTAACGAATAATCGTACATCTTAACTCACCGCACTACGCTTATGCTGTGCACTCTGATCTTAAAGAACTATCTTACCTTCTAGGCACAGTCTCTAAGTTCACATCCAAAGTTTCAAACAGTTTACTTGTAACACAAGAATGAACTATCTCTAAAACAATAAATAGTACTCCAAAAACAAGGAACTTAACCGCTATCATATCCTTGGTTGTGTCACATCCGAACCTTCAGCACCTCTACCGGGTGTTCCATGAGCATTTCCTCCATGGTTTAAACCATAAACCTTCGTTGCCTGATGGCAATTCTTAACCAAATGAGCCTTAGACTTACATCTAAAACATTCCCGATCTCGGTTCCAACACTCGCCAACATGATACCTTCCACACTGAGCACATGGACGGTCCGAATTTTTAGTAGTTGGCTTAAAAACACGAGCAGAATTCTCAACCTTCGGTCTTTTCTGAAGACTCTTAGACGATTTTGACGGTCCAAGACTCCTCTTATCCCATCCACGACGACTACGTCCCCTAGAACTCATTTTCTAACATCGCGATTTAATCTGATTTAAGAGTTTTATACATTAGTACTTTTGTTTCACCGATTAACATGTAACGCTTTTATGAAAAGAGATGTTTAAAAGTGGTTCTTTCAATCAAACAAAGTTCTCAGCTTAAGTTCACTTTCAGAAAGTCACGTTCACATTCATCAACCAATTATGAACTTTTGTTCATTCAGAGAAATGTTGTAGTTTTCATTGTTGTTGTTTTTTTCCACTACCCAGGGGTATTTTCGTAATTTTTCAAAATAAGGTTCCTTGGTGATTTTGTCAATAAGGGTATTTTGGTAATTTTGAAATCTCGGGGCCTTTCGGTAATTTTGAAATTCCAGGTATTTCGGTAATTTTTCACAAACCAGAGTAAATTTGTAAAGTTTAATAATTCAGGTATTTCAAAATTTGTAAAACTTTGAGGTTCTTTTTGTGAATTTGCTTTCTATTTTGGTGATATTGCAAAAATTTTGGAAGTTAGGGTCATTTTGGTAATTTTGTAAGTTAGGGGCAATTTCGTAATTTTCCCAAATCAGGGTATCTTAACATTTTGCAAAAATAGAATTTTCTCGATATTTTTATAAAGTAAGAATATTTTAAAAGTCGAGGTAATATTGGAATTTTAGAAACCAATGGCATTTTAGTAATTTTACAACCAGGGCATTTTTGTAATTTTATAAATCGTAGATATTTTGGAAAAATTTTCACAATAATCTTTTACTACAATTAAAAGGGTAATTTAGGGATTTTAAAACTAGGAGTTTTATAAAACCGCATGGCTAGTCCCTTTTGGGTTTTAATTATCGGGTTTAGCCCGTGAATAAGTCCTCTTGGTTGTAGTGAACCGTAGCTACGCACTGCAGGATTCGAGTAAAGAGGAGGTGAGTCGCTAGGAATGCTTAAGTACCAAGCTCTTCACCGAATCCACTCCTGAGACATGCGCACAACATTTGCCACACCCTAGCTCTCTACGACTTAGTCACGAGTGTTTGTTTAGTGATCCTTAAGTCTTATGTACTTGTGTTTGAGTAGACTAGTCCTACGGTTCAAGTTCCTATCATGCTATTCTACGTTCCATTCCTTTTCTACCCTTCCATAATTCACATAATCACACAGATGGTTAGGGGTACTTACCTGGTGGACTGCGGGTTGGAGACTTAGGTGCCATGCCAGAAAACCTGCTTATTTCAAAAATATTTTCATAAAACTCATTTGGGCTCGCTTTGAAAACGTTTTGGGCCTTAAACCCCTAGGCCGAGGGTTTGAAACCGGGCTCTGATACCAAACTGAAACACCCCAAACCCGGCCCACGAGCTTTGACCAGATTTGGTATGTTCCTCAAGTAAACCGGTTCAAAGTTCTTTTGTTACTTTGGGAAAATAGTGTGTTTTGAAAGAAATATTGTTTTGGGTTGGGCTCGAGTAGAAAACAAAATCGTTTTATAATGAAAACCCTTTTAAATTTTAGGTGATAAAACATATAGAATACATTTAAAGTAAATTACTTAATCTTAACTTAATAAAAATTTCGTAACATAATAAATAAAAACAGAAATAAAATAGTGCACTATGGCCTTATGGCCTTATTACATCAAGTAAATCCAAATAATTCGGAGTACTTAAAAATTAATAGTCCATAAAAATAAAAACTTCATGTTGAGCATGGCCACCACAAGTTCTCATTCCCCCACCCATTCTTCGCTTATCACCAAACATGGTCCTCAACAACTGGTGAGTCAACAGACTCAATGTGTACACAACACTAAGTCATAATAGAATCAGGCATAACAAATATTACACATTCATATCATAGCATACAAATTATGATTCATTTCCAAACCCAAACCTAATAAGCCATCCGCTACACTCCTCCGTACCAACCTCGCACACCGTGGGGGACTACTAAGTCGACCCTCCTTCCGCTACACTCCATCGCTCGCGGTCTTAGGTCACCGCATTTGTGGTCTTAGGTCACCACATTCGGATATCGTGGTCTTAGGTCACCGCATTCGATTCATCGTGCTCTTAGGTCACCACATTCGGATACCACGGTCTTAGGTCACCGTGTTCGTGGTCTTAGGTCACCATATTCACTTCCCCTTTCAATAACCCATATGCCCCATTTTCTAATATGCATTAATATGCCAAAGTTCACATTCTTATTCTCATGTTACAAATAACATATTTCATATTCTTAGTAGGAGTAGGAAACGTACCTGAGTACTTGTACCATAACATGGTACCTTAGCCACTTTCTTATTCTTAATATCACATATTTTAATTAGACATAGCCATAAAACTTATTAAGAATTAGTGTGGGGTACACACCTGATTAGCTTAACGAATTCCTTGAAATCCCGAAAAACCAATCTATCGCTTTAGATCCTAAATCCCTTGCTGCCGATTTGATAATTAATCAAATCCTGAAAACTTGTATTCTTCCCCTTTGAAATCGACTAATCACTAGATCCCTTGAATCGGTTCGTTTTCGGCTTTAAACACATAAAAATAGATCTAACTACTAAAATAGGCCTTGGTTGAATATTCATAGTCACTTACCTTAAGGATCTTAAATCCCGAAATTATCCCTTGGTTATAGTTTCTGTCGAAATCCTTAAAACCACATGTTAGATCAACTTCTAACCTTTAATCACAATCAATGGCCCTTGTAGAATGTCGATATGACTTACCTTGATGGTCAAATCTCAAGATCTTTTCCTTTATAGTCGACTATGGCAAAAATCCCAAAAGAATCCTTCCAAATTTCGGCAATTAAGAATATTGATGGGATTAGTCCTAGATTTCGACAAATCTAAAAGAAAAGAATAGAAATCAAAACTTGTTCTTACCCTTTCTTGAAGAAATCGACAAAGACTTATGCTTGAAGCCCTCAAAGATTTGGCTTTTGATGGATTGGAAAGAAAAGAAATTGGCTAATGGTGATATCTTGAATTTTCGGCTTTGGCTAACAAAAAGAAGAAGAACAAATGCTCTAGGAAATTCAAAGCAGAGAGAAGGGTTGAGAGAAAGAATGATGAATGGCCCTTTTTCCTTATATAGCCGAATTTACTAACTTAGAATCCCTTACTTGGCCATCACTCTTCTATTCCGATAGCTTTAGCTCTTTAATTATCTCCTAAAATAAAGGATAATTCAAAGAACTATCCTTACTTAGCTGAAATTATTAAACTCAAAGTCCCTTACTTGGCCATCACTTCTCCCTTATTTTCCTAATTAAAGAATAATTCCTCATTTATCTCTTGAGAATAATCTAAAATAAATCCATTATTTATCCCTTATTTATCCACTATTTATCTCTTAAAAATAAAAGAATAAAGGCTCCTAAATTATAGCCTTGTGCCGTCCCTTGCTGCTACTCTCTGCTGCAAAATAAAGCTTTTTATTTTGCTTCCCCTGCAGCTCAAACCTTGGCCCAATACCCCAGTATGTGGCGCCATTTCCTGAGACCCTAAGTGGCATCTTCAAGCCATTTTTCCAAGCCCGTTTATGTGTCATATTTCACATACATTTTCTCTTAAGACCACCTTACTTCATGTCCCTCTTTTAAATTTTAAACTTGACATTTCAAAAGCATTTCCTTACATTTTCAAGATAAGACATTTCCTTACATTTCCAAGTCATTTCCTTACATTTCCAAGTCATTTCCTTACATTTCCAAGACAAGACATTTCCTTCCATTTCCAAGACATTTCCTTACATTTCCAAGACAAGACATTTCCTTCCATTTCCAAGTCATTTCCTTACATTTCCATGACAAGACATTTCCTTACATTTCCAAGTTTCCAAAAATGTTCACCATACATTCATAACACATAAGTCATGCCATTTCGTATAATTAAATCAAAAATGTATAGGCCCATTTCCAGGATGTTACAATGACCGTGTCGGAACCCGTTAGATCGGGTCAAAGATCTGAGAATGAGGTTCCGCCACCACCACCACCAGCTGCTGGTGCGGAACATCAAGATCAGAAGGGAGACGATGCTGTATCGCAGGCTGTGCTGCGAGTTCTTGAGTTGGTGGCTGGTACAGGAGGGAATTCGGGAGCTCGAAAGTCGGTACCTGAGTGACTTCGTGCCAATGGAGCTGAGTTGTTCTGTGGCGTATCTGGTGTAGCACCCAGTACGGCTGAATATTGGTTTGAGGCATCCGAGCGGATTATGGATGAGCTTAATCTGACTCCTGAGGAGAAATTGAAAGGAATGGTGGCACTGCTACGTGATGAAGCGTATCAGTGGTGGCTCACAGTTCGGGATGGTGCCATAGCTGAGGATCTGACCTGGGAGTATGTTAAGGCAGCATATCAGAAGAAATATGTTGGCACACATTATACTGATGAGCAGAGGAAGGCTTTTCTGGGGCTGGTTCAAGGGAACAAGTCTGTAGCGGAGTATGAAGCTGAATTTCTGAGGTTGAGCCGGTATGCTCGAGGAGTAGTAGCTACGGAGCATGAGCGATGTGTCCGATTTGAGGACGGGTTAAGGGATGATCTGAGGTTGTTAATAGCTCCACATCAGGAACGGGAGTTTTCTGCTTTAGTAGAGAAAGCTAAGGTAGCTGAAAGGATTAAGGATTCTGTGAAGCAGAATATGGATCGGAATAGGCCAAAAAGAGGTCTTGGATCGTCAGGACCAATCGGAAATATGCAGAAGAGGCCTAGAGTTGATGGGCCGCGAGGTCAACAAGCTGCTACAGGAGGGCAGTATCGTACATGTGATCAGTGTAGGAAGAAGTACTTAGGGGAGTATTGGAAAAAGACGGGAGGATGTTTCAAGTGTGGGTCCAAAGAGCATATGATTAAGGATCATCCTATGAAACTCGAAGGAGTCGGCCAAAGACTCGTAATGTTAATCAGGCCGGTAGAGGTGGACAGCAACCTCAGTGAGGTCGTGGTTCGAATAACAGAGGAAATGGTACTGGCAGAGGACGTGGAACACCGGGCAGAGGTGCTGCTAATACTGAGGCAAGGCAACTGGGTTTCATTTATGCGGTTCGCCGGAGGGAGGATGGAGACGCGCCTGACGTTATAACCGGTACGTTCCTTATTTATGGCAAGCCTTATGTTGCTTTAATTGATGTGGGCTCGACCCATTCTTATGTTGCATGTAGAGTAGTGGAAACTCTAGACATAGCCTCTGAACTTTCTGATAGAGAGATGACTGTAGTAAGCCCACTAGGTCAAACTGTAGTGGTGAATAAGATCTTTCGGAGTGTACCTTTAGAAATTCAGGGCGTCGTATTTTCTGCCGACTTGATGGAACTTCCCTTCGGAGAATTCGATCTCATACTTGGTATGGACTGGCTAGTGGAACATCGGGTTGTGTTGGACTGTGCAGCTAAGGGAATGGAGTTAAGGACCCCGGAGGATGAGGTGGTCATTATGATAGGAGAAAGAAGAAACTACTTGTTTAATGTAGTTTCGGCGCTAAAGGTTGAAAAGATGGTTCGGAAAGGGTACAAGGCATTTTGAGCCTTCGTAAGTGCGTTAGATGGAAAGGAAGAAGGTGTTAATGGAGTTAGAACTGTAAGGGATTTTGAAGTTGTGTTTCCGGAGGAATTACCAAGAATACCCCCAGATAGGGAAGTGGAGTTTGGAATTGACTTGCTACCGGGAACAGCTCCTGTGTCAATTACCCCGTACAGAATGGCACCAAAGGAGTTGGTGGAGCTCAAGGCTCAGATCCAAGAGTTGTTGGATCGTGGGTTTATTCGACCCAGTGTGTCTCCGTGGGGAGCACCAGTCCTGTTTGTGAAGAAGAAGGATGGAACTATGCGTATGTGCATAGACTATCGACAGTTGAATAAGCTGACCATCAAGAACAAGTATCCTTTGCCAAGGATAGATGACTTGTTCGATCGATCACCAAGGGGCATAATATTCTCAAAGATCGACTTAATGTCGGGATATCATCAGTTGAAGGTGAAGGAGGCAGATATCCATAAGACAGCCTTTAGGACAAGGTACGGCCACTATGAGTTTGTAGTAATGCCGTTTGGATTGACGAACGCCCCAGCCGCGTTCATGGACATGATGAATTGGGTTTTCCAACCCTACTTGGATAGGTTTGTCGTTGTGTTCATCGACGACATCCTAGTGTACTCCAAGTCTGAAGAGGAACATGATGAGCATCTTCGGATTGTGTTGCAAGTGCTAAGGGAGAAGAAGCTCTATGCCAAATTCAGCAAGTGTGAATTTTGGCTGAAAGAAGTTGCATTTTTAGGGCATGTGGTATCCGCAGAAGGAATAAGGGTGGATCCTCGAAAGATTGAGGCAGTGTTGGATTGGAAACCACCTAAGTCGGTGGCGGAGATTCGTAGTTTCCTGGGATTGGCAGGCTACTACAGAAGGTTTGTGGAAGGATTCTCATCGATAGCCGTGCCATTGACAAAGTTATTGAGGAAGGAAGTACCTTTCATATGGACGGATAAGCAGCAGGAGAGCTTTGAAAAGCTTAAGAGGGTGCAGACTGAAGCTCCGGTCTTGATCCAGCCGGAGGTAGGAAAGGATTTCGTGGTGTATTGTGACGCTTCTCATGTAGGATTGGGATGCATATTGATGCAAGACGGGAAAGTAGTCGCGTATGCGTCTCGGCAACTAAGGCCTTACGAGGTTAACTACCCAACTCATGACTTGGAATTGGCGGCGGTAGTTTTCGCTCTCAAGGTGTGGAGGCACTATCTCTATAGTGAAAAGTCGATAATCTACACAGACCACAAGAGTCTTAAGTATTTGCTGACTCAAAAGGAGTTAAACCTGAGACAGCGAAAGTGGGTGGAATTATTAAAGGACTATGACTGTTCGATAGAGTATCATCCGGGCAAGGTGAATGTAGTGGCAGATGCTCTAAGTCGGAAAGTTGTGTCGGATCTAAGGGCGATGTTCGCACATCTGAGCTTGTATGAGGATGGAAGACTGCTGGCAGAGTTGCAAGTTAAGCCGACGTGGTTGAATGAGGTGAAAGAGGGACAGTTGGCTGATGAGGATCTAAGTGTTAAGCTACAGCAAGTTCAGAATGGAGGTTTAGAGGATTACAGTATGTCCAGTGACGAAGTATTATGTTTCAAGGGTAAGTTCTGTATGCCTAAGGACAAGGACCTAAGACAGAGGATTCTTCAGGAATCGCATAGTATCCCTTATGCTATGCATCATGGAGGCACTAAGTTGTACAGAGATCTAAGGGAATAGTTTTAGTGGCCTGGTCTAAAGAAGGAAGTTACGAAATTTTTCGGCAAGTGTTTGACGTGTCAGCAAGTTAAGGCTGAACACCAAGTTCCGTCAGGATTGCTTCAACCGATAATGATTCCGCAGTGGAAATGGGAGAGAGTTACCATGGACTTCGTTAGTAGGTTTCCCCTTACACCTACTAAGAAGAACTCGGTATGGGTAATAGTGGACTGTTTGACCAAGTCCGCGCATTTCATTTCGGTAAGGATGGATTATTCTTTGCAGAAGTTGGCAAAGTTGTATGTGGCAGAGATTGTAAGGTTGCCTGGATTTCTGATATCGATCATCTCCGATAGAGACCTAAGGTTTACTTCTCGATTTTGGAAGGCTCTACACCAAGCTTTAGGCACTAAGTTGGATTTCACTGCGGCTTTTCATCCACAGTCGGACGGGCAGTCCAAACGAGTAATCCAAGTGTTGAAGGATATGTTGAGGGGCTGTGTAATGGATTTTAGAGGAAGTTGGGAGGAATATTTGCCTTTAGCAGAGTTTGCCTACAACAACAGTTATCAGGCCAGTATTCGGATGGCACCGTATGAAGCGTTGTATGGTCGGAAGTGTCGAACTCCTACGTGTTGGACTGAATTAGGGGAACGACGAGTTTTGGGTATAGAGATTGTGGCAGAATCCGAAGAGAAGGTTGAGATAATCCGGGCACGGTTGAAGGAAGCTTCTGATAGACAAAAGTCATACGCAGATCTCAAACGGAAGGGAATAGAATTTGATGTAGGCGATCAAGTGTTTCTTAAGGTGTCGCCATGGAAGAAAGTGATGAGATTTGGTCGCAAAGGGAAGTTAAGTCCAAGGTTTATAGGACCTTATCAGGTAGTGAAGCGAGTTGGACCAGTGCCATACCAGTTGGAGTTGCCTTCAGAATTGAAGCAGATGCACGACGTATTTTATGTGTCCATGCTACGTCGTTATCGATCGGATCCATCTCATGTGGTACCAGTTGAAGAGGTGGAGTTAAGGCCAGATTTGTCCTATGAGGAAGAGCCGATTCGGATCTTAGAGCGAGATGTGAAAGTGCTACGAAGGAAATCAGTTCCCTTAGTCAAAGTATTATGGTGCAATCATGGATCGGAGGAAGCTTCGTGGGAGCCAGAAGAGGCAATGCGACAGCAATACCCTCATTTGTTTTAGCCAGGTAATTTCGAGGTCGAAATTATTTTAAGGGGGTAGAACTGTAATATCCTGGATTATAGCCTATGCATTAATACTAAGTTATATGAAATAGCATGCTTGTGTGTGTTGTGAATGTGCATTATGAATTTTGTGAACCTTAGTGCGTAGGTGAGCACTTTAAAAATTACTCGATTTTAAAGATAACAGAGGGAACTAAAGCAGGGTGGCCTTAAGAAAATTTATAGAGGAAATATGACACATAAATAGGCTTGGAAAAGTGGCTTGGAGGTGCCACTTAAGGCTCTGGAAATGACGCCATACACAGTGCAAGGAGGGCTTGTGTTCGAGTCGCAAGGAAAGCAAATAAAAGTTTTATTTTTTTTTGCGGCACAAAGGGAGGTGATGGACGGCATTAAGGCACTCAAGGGAGGAGTCTTAGATGGGTTTGGATTCCTTTAAAAATTCGACTAAAGCTAAGGGGATAATTGTAGATTTATTTTTATTATTTTTGAATAAAGGAAGAAGAGTTAAAAGAGGAGAAAAGCAAGGAAAATCTAGAGTTTGAGTGTTAGCCGAAATTCCTAGCAAAGGTGTCCATCTTTTTACTTTGTTTCTTCTCTTTTCCTTTTCATAGCCGAATTTCTATCCTACTCTCTCTCTCAAAGTTTTCTTTTTCTTATTTGCTCTAGCCGAAACCTCTCCCTAAAACCACCATTGCCGATTCTTCCTAAGCTCATATCCCTCTCTTTTCATCCTTGTTGAAGCCGATTACTCCATTGAATCCCAAAAGCCAAATCTTCTGTGGTGTCAGACAAGGGTGATTGTCGATTTCTTCAAGTAAGGGTAAGATCAAATTTGTTTTCCATTCCAGTTCGATAGGCTTGTCAAAATCTAAGATCTAATTGTTATTTTGTTCTTTAGCCGAAACTATGGAGAAGGTTTCAGGATTTGCCTATTGTCGACTCCAAGGAAGGATCTTTCGGGACTTTCTTCGAGATTTCAAAGATCTACGGTAAGCCACAAGTATTCGGCCAAGGGCCATTATTATGATTTAATGTTAGAAATTAATCTAACATGTGTCTAGGTGATTTCGACAGACACCAAGGGTAAATAGCAATTTCGGGATTCTAGATTCGCAAAGGTAAGAGTACCTATCCAATCGGCCAAGGTCTATTTAGCAACCTAGATCTATTCCTTATTTTATTAAAAGCCGAAAACTGAATGTTAGCCGATTTCAAGGAGGAAAGATTACAAGTTTCGGGATTTGATTAATAATCAAATCGTGAAGAAGGGACTAAGGATCTAAGTCGAGAGATCGATTTTCTGAAATCTGTGAATCGATAAGAATATCAGGTGTGTACCCTTTCCTAAGACTTAATAAATTTAAAGCATTACATTTAATATATGTATTATAATGATGTGAAAGCTATGGCTAAGGTACCATGTTATGGTACAAAGTGTCTAGGTACGTTTTCCTACTCCTACTAGGATTATAATATGATCTATTATGGTACATGTGTAAATAATGATAAGAATGTGAAATAAAGCCTTGGTATGAGATTGCATGATAGGAATGATTTAGGGGGCATATGGGATATTATGAAAGGGGGAGTGAATGTGGTGACTTATGTCACGATATCTGAATGTGGTGACCTCGGTCACAATTATCTGAATGTGGTGTCTCATGACACAATATATTATCTGGTGGCTATGCCACAATATTTATAAGGGCGATGAGCACGCCGATCGCAAAGAATCGCCTTCGATGGTGTGTAACGGATGGAGGGTTGACTCAGTAGTTCCCACGGTGTGCAGGTTGGTACGGGTGATGTGTAGCGGATGGCATCTAGGTTTGGGTTTGGGTTTGCATCATATTATTTAAATGTTTTATGTTCATGTATGACTTGTATGCTTGAATTTGTTAGGACTTAGTGTTGTGGTTACACATTGAGTCTCTGCTGACTCACCCTGCTGTGGGAACATGTTTCAGTGACTGACAATGTTGATGGACCTGGGTCTGCGAGGAGCTTGTGGTGGCCATGCTCACTTTGAAGTTTATTTAATTTTGGACTTTTACATTTTAAGTATTTGGATTTATTTCGAATTTTAAATGTTGATGTAATAAGGCCACAGTTGAACTATTCTATTGTTTTTATTATGATACGAATTTTTATTAAATTAAATATTAAGTAAAATTTTACTTTATGATAAACTCTAAATGATTTATCACCTAAAATAAAGGGTTTTCAATATAAGATAAATTTGTTTTTAACTCGAGCCCAACCCAAAATAATTTTTCTCTCAAAAAACACAGTTTTTCCAAAGCGACAAAAGAATTTTGAACCGGTTTACACCGAGGAACATACCAGATCCGGTCAAGGCTCGTGGGCCGGGTTTGGGGTGTTTCAAGTCTAACATTCTCCCCATTTTCCCGTTGACTTTGATACTGATCATGACTGATGAAGACTTGAAGTGTATGTCTGAAAGCAGTAAAATGTTTTGGTGTTATTGGTTTTGTAAGACCATCAGTCACTTGAGCTACAGAAGGAACAAAATTTACTTGAAGAGAACCATTAAGAGCTTTCTCTCGAACAAAGTGGCGGTCTATCTCAACATGTTACGAGCATGATGAGTAGGGTTTACAGCCATTGATACT
Source organism: Gossypium bickii (assembly GCA_025503065.1). NCBI lineage: Eukaryota > Viridiplantae > Streptophyta > Magnoliopsida > Malvales > Malvaceae > Gossypium > Gossypium bickii. Next base: position 21,782,148 of record CP106714.1, on the reverse strand, counting down.
GTAGAAGTATTATCGCACCAAACTACTGGTGCCTGATCCTGCACCACTCCGACTTCATCTAATAACTGTGTAACCCATAACATCTCAGATACACAATCCACTAGACTCTGATATTTAGCTTCAGCAGAAGAACGTGACACGACTGCTTGCTTCTTAGAACTCCACGCAACAGGATTAGAACCTAAGTAAACCACATAGCCTGTAGTCGACCTTCTATCCTCAAATAAAGAAACCCAATTTGCATCGAAGTAGCATACTAGATTAAACGATCCTCTAGTGAAACACAAACCATGATCCAATGTTCTAGCAAGATATCGCAACACCCTCTTAACTGCTTTCCAATGATTCTCGGTTGGTGAGTTCATGAACTGGCTGAGCTTGTTAACACTGAAAACTACGTCAGGTCTTGTTATCCAAAGGTATTGAAACATGCCAACAACACTTCGATATAATTGACCGTCAACAAGAGGCGGACTACCATCCAATGTAGCAAGCTTGGACGAGCCAATCATGGGGGTGGGAGTATATGCAGCACCTGACATCCCAGTTTTGTGAAGAATTTCTTGTACATACCTTTTCTGACTAAGAACAATTCCATGAGCTGAGTGTTGAACCTCAATGCCCAAAAAAAAAATATAGTTGCCCCAAATCTTTAAGCGCAAACTTATTATGGAGTTGTGTTACTACATCATCAACATCCTTATTAGAGCTTCCAGTGAGTATAATGTCATCCACGTATATCATAAGACACATGCAGGAACTTGATGTATTTCTAATAAACAACGAAGAGTCAGCCTTTGAAGCAGAGAAACCCAGAGTGTCGACTAAAAACCGTTTGAGAGTTTGGAACCATGCTCGAGGTGCTTGACGAAGCCCGTAGAGAGCTTTATTAAGCTTGCAAACCAACCTTGAACCTGTCTGACTCTCCACCTCAAATCCAGGAGGCTGCTCCATATATATGTCTTCTGTTAACTCGCCATTCAAGAACGCATTATTGACATCAAGTTGTCTCAATTTCCATCCTCGCATGACTGCTATAGCAAGAACAATTTGTATAGTGACGGCGCGAACTACTAGACTGAAGGTGTCTCGAAAATCAAGACCAGCATGCTGGGAGAATCCTTTAGCAACTAGTCAAGCTTTGTACCTGTCGATAGAGCCATCAACTTTTTTCTTCATTTGAATAACCATTTAGACCCTATTGCTTGAGGATTTTCAGGAAGAGAACACAAGTGCCATGTATTGTTGAGAGCAAGAGCTTACAACTCACACTGAACTGCAGTTCGCCAACACTCAAGACGCATTACTTCATGAATTGTGAGAGGAACATCGGTAGTAGAAGAAGGGGTAGAGCTCATATATACCTTAGGTTTGAAAACCCCTGCCTTGCTTCTCGTAACCATGGGATGGGTATTAAAAGAAGATAAAAATTGGGAGTGAGGTTGAACAGGTGGGGTGGGACAATGAGGGCTGGAAATAGAATTTCTAGACGATTGCCTTAGTGAAGTAGGTAGGTTGGGGTGTATGACCGGAGATAAAGATTGGACTGGGAGGTTGGTAGTAGTGTCAGATGATATGATAGATGAAGGTGGATTGGACAAGACAAGGAGTCTGCTACTAGATTTTGTTGTTGGTAAGGACGGTTTGACTTGGGGACTTTGATTTTTAAAAAGAAAACTATCCTCATGAAAAGTAACATGTCGTAAGACATATATTCTACCAGTAGAGGTAAGACATTTATACCCTTTGTGGATAGGAGAGTAACCCAAGAAAGTACAAGGAGTGGAACGAAATTGAAGTTTGTGCATATTGTAGGGCCTAAGGTTAGGAAAACATAAGCACCCAAAAACTCTAAGAAAATGATAGTGAGGTTTAAGCTTGAAGAGTTTTTCATAAGGTGAAATATTACCAAGAGATGAAGAGGGTAGTCAATTAACAAGGTAGACGGCACTGGTAAAAGCATCAGACCAAAAACCTAAAGGCATTGAAGCATGAGCTAGCATGGACAGACCAACTTCAACTATCTGTCTATGTTTTCGTTTAACAATCCCATTTTGAGCAGAAGTGTAAGGGCATGTGAGGCGTTGCGCATTTCCTTGTTGAGATAAGTATGATTTTAGAACCTGAAATTCACCCCCTCCATCTGTTTGCAAGGTTTTAAGCTTTGCACCAAGCAAACGCTCTGCTTGTTTATGAAACTGAACAAAAATACTGCCCACATCTGACTTTTGTCGCATAAAATATACCCATGTATACCTCGTATAAGCATCTGTAAAAGCCACATAAAACCAAAAAACCATTTGAAGAAACTGGTGCTGGTCCCCAGACATAAGCCATGACTAATTGAAGAGGAGTAAAGTACCCAGTTGTTGACTGAACAAAAGGATGATTATGCTCTTTGCCAAGATGACAAGCAACACAATTAAGAGTAGCTTTATTATTATCACATGCTATGTTACAATGAAGTAAAGCTTTGATTAGAGCATCTTTACATGGATGTCCTAGTCGAGAGTGCCACACATGTAAGGGAACAGAAGAGTTAGCTGAAAAACATTGTGCCAACTTTGATGACTTGACCAATCCACTCCTAAAAGCATTCGAAAGATGTAGTTTGTAAAGGCCATTGTGCACAAATCTATGCAAAATGACCTCCCTGGTTTGAAGATCACGCACTTGGCACTGTGTAGGAAGAAACTCAAATATCACCTGATTATCTTTAGCAAACTTGGACACTGATAACAGATTTTTAGCTATACCAGGTACATACAACAGTGAGCGCATATGCAATGGTCGAGTTCTAGTGAGTAAAGAAGACTGACCAGTAGCCAACACGAGTAGGGCAACACCATTAGCAATAATTACTTTACCTAGTCCATTGGTCGAGGAACTGGTAGTCATGGAGTCAGCCGAGTTTGTCATATGATGAGTGGCGCCTGAATCGGGATACCAGGCATTATCTGAAATTGTCTCTGGAGTAGTAAAACAAACTTGAGGTTGAGCAGCATTAGGAGGTGAAGTACTAACATTCGATGGTGAAGGAGCAGCAAATGGATGAGTCCAAGAAGGGACTAATCCAGGTTGAAAATACCATCCTGCTTGAGGGTTAGGAGCAGATGATGAATATAGAGGCATGGTAGGTGGCATCCACGTTGGTACAGCAGTCCCTGGTCCAACCATGCAAACATTGGCCTAGGCATTAGGGGATCTATATCCAGTGCTCTTGTAGTTCGTGTCAAACCTACGATAACAGCGGTCAACAAAGTGACCCATTTTTCCACGGATCTGACATTGAATGTGAGCCCCGAATGATTTACCACGGCCACGACCTCTAGTTGAAGAAGGGCGATAAGGAGGAGTTTCAGAATAGCTTGTGGACTTGTCAGAGGTATGAGTCACTGTATTGGCCAAGCTAGTTACCTCAAAAATAGAGACTTGCTGACAAGCTTCAGCATCAATCAGCATAGTTGAAACTCCTTGAACAGTGTAAGGAATTTGACTAGCTGTGATGATCGTTATAACCGATTCATACTCAGGTGGTAGACCATTGAGTATAGCTGTCACATGCTCATGCTGGCTGATAACTTCTCCACAACTGGCAAGATTATCGTAAAAGCCTTTAATTTTCATTAAGAAATCTTTCATGGACAGATCTCCCTTTCGTTGAGAGTGCAGCGCACATCGATAGAACATTAACCGAGAGGTGGTTTTACTGCCATACAAGGTGTTGATCGCATTCCAGATCTGAGCGCTTGTGTCCAACCCTATGAGGTGAGGAAGTACAGTGGGGCTTACAGAAGACAGAATCCACGATGCCAACGCACAATCTTGTTGTTCAAAATGGCTGAAGTCTGGATTTTCTTGAAGATTTCCATCCCTGTCTGGAATGAATTGAGGCGGGGTAAGAGTACCAGGATCCAAGAAAGACTGAAGCTTATATGTTTTGATTGCAAGAAGAAATTGCTGCCGCCACAAGAGATAATTTGTATCATCAAGAAACACACTAATCTTCTTGGTGGAAAGAAACCGACTGTCAACACTGGCAGCAATGTTGGACTCCATTTCTGGTGCAGCGGAATGAACAGATGGACTAGATGAAGGCTCCATAAAACCCTACGAGAGGTACCAGGATGAAGAAGATAACTGATACCATGTTAAAGTATTATAACAAAGAAGAGAATATTGAATATGATAATTTTCTCATGTTTTGAAAGGTACTGAGTAGTACATTTATACAAACAGTGAGCCAGCAGTTATCAACAACAGTCTTAGATAACTGAATAACAACCCTAACTGACTTATCAGCTAACCTTTAACAACTAACTGACTTTGCTCATTAGTCTAACACAGTGCAAACCAAATCACGAAGGGAAAACGAAAGAGATCGAAACAAGGACAGATTCATCTTCAGAATTACCCCAATGAACAGCCACCTATAAAAGCAGAACCCAAATAGAGAAAATTCGGAAACAAAAAATCAAGAAAGAAATAAGCACAAAAATGAATCAGGAGAAAAAAGGAATCAAAAAAATAAGGGGAAAAGAACAAAGTAAAACAAAAGGAGATGCGAGAAGAAACTACCTAAATTGTAAAGAAAAAACAGAAAACGAATATTAAAATACTACAGTAACAGATCATTAACAATTGGACTACTTAAAGAAACGTGAAAAATATCGAGGATTGAAAGAAATGCATGAAACATGCATAAAGAAAGATACGTAAAACCATGCAGAAAATAAAGAAACAAACATGCAAAACAATAAAAGAGAGAAAAGGACAAAAATCACCGCTTAAGGTTGTCACCGCCTAAAAGCAGGAGTCGAAACTTGGCAAACAAGGCACCCTTTTCATGCAAAAAGCGACAAGAATCACAGAAAATGGGAAGGAGCAGCACCCCACCACCGCAAAAACACAAAAACGCAGGGTAATCCGAAGAAGACCACGGACCCCACAACCCTACCCCACCGTCCAATTGTCCATAAAAGAACAAAGACGGACCAAAGAACCGAAAAATGAAACAAGAACGAAAATCGCTAAAATCTTGGAGAAAATTCAACTCTCGCTACCAGTCGCCTCCTTCAGCAGGACTAAATGTCGTTTATAAGCATTTGGGAAACAGCAGAGCAGCTTCCTCTGTCGTAGCGACCACTACTCCTTCAGCGGCAGCGTTTTCCTCAAGCCTTCTTCGGACCAGACGAGGGCGTCGGTGGTCAATAGATTGAGGAAGAAGCTGATGGATTTCATGGAAATTTTTAATAGTTTGAGAGAAAAAGTGATTATGTGCACTAAGACTGTTTTCGGTCACAAAATAGGATAAGCTTTATTTTAAAATAACTTTTCTGTCACCACAATAAAATTATTATAGTGATTCGAAACTTCAAATGCATGATGACAGGGGATTATATACAAGGGACTAGTTTAGACGTTTAAAATTAAATTCATAATGACAGGGGATTATATTTTAATTTTTTTTTGAGAGAAATTAAATGCACTTGCTCCCTTTAAAAATCACAATCACATTGTATCATTTAATAGTTCTAATATTGATTCTTATACAATATATCTTATTTAATTGAACGAAGATAATTGTTAGTTGTAATGGTAAATTATATTGTATTTTTAAAATGAAGACATGAGTTTGAACTTTGTAAATGAGACTATTAGAAGGGGCGGTCACAAACTTCGAAGGGAACATGAAAGCTATCTTAATTAAAATAAATGTAAACTACACTGGTAGTCTCTCAACTATTAGTAAGTTTCCTTCATGATAACTCACCAATTCGGTATTTTTCTTTTTTGGTCAGCTATCGTATTAGTAAGTTTCTTTCATGATAACTCACCAATTCGGTTTTTTTCTTTTTTGGTCAGCTATCGTTAAATGACCAATAAAAAATTGACATGGTAGCTTTTAAAATAGGTATAATAAAAAACCTAACTCTTAACATTTATACATTGTGTTAATTTAATCTTGATTTTAAAAAATTAGCCCTCAATCTTTACACATTATGTAATTTAATCCTTTTCCAGTTTTGTTTTGTTGGAGGGTGGGGATAAAAATAAACTTGTAAAAAATTAACGAATGCTTCAAAGCATGTATCAATGTCACTTTCTTTAAGATTCTATTCGCCCTCACCTATATTATAGTGTGCGAAAGAGTTACTGGCAAATGAACCTTAAGTATAGAATGAAACCCAATGACTGTCCACGTTTTTCGCTGATGGAGATAGTTCACTGAGCATAACAAGGATATCAATTTCTATAAAGAATTTTTGTAATAATATTTCTTTATAGAACAATCTAGAAATATGAAAGATGGTGGGAAAATAGAAAGAAACTTTGTTTTTATTTTGTTGGGTGTGTTGTAAAAATGAAATTTCACTCCTATTTATAGAATGTCTCATGTCTCTTCATAGGGACATAAACTATCTAAATGGATAGTCATATCTTTAGCAATAAACATTATTATTCAATAGATATCTACTTAAATAATTATGACTATTTGTTAATAATCAAGTGACATAACTTTTGAATTTAATAGATATAACTTATCACATAATGACAACTTTTGGTTAATAACTAAGTAAGATAACTTTTGGTTATTTATAACTTTTCATTTGCAATAATTGGAACATTATATATATATATATTGAAAATGTTCCAACATGTTTTTCTTTGTGATCCTTTCTAACATTATTCATATGTTTGATTCAATGAAAAAAATGATCAGCAATGAGAAACAAAACGATTCAAATTTTGAAAAAATAGTCAATTCTAGTGTTTGAAAAAAAAAACGCTTCGTTCAATACAATTATAAGTCTAACAACTTAAACAAAATTAATTTATTTTAGTTTTGATTTGCTTTGTTAGAACTCAAGCTAACAAAAATAAATTAATTATGATTGAGGAATCAAGTTTTTAGTCATTTGATGTATAAGAAAAACAATGTATTTGAGGATTTGTCTAGTTTAATAATAAACCATTTTTAAAAAAATATTTTTTTTCTTTTATTTATAATTTACATATTGTGTATTAAATTATATTTTTATGTAAACAAGATAAATTCAGATAATATGTAAACATTGATAGTTAAAATTTTAAAAATTAAGACAAAATTGACACGTACAAATATTGAAAGCTAAATTTATTATTATGTTATTTTTAAAAATTGTTGTTATTAAAAAAATTTAAATAATTAAATAGAATATCAGTAGTTGGGTAAGCAGTGTAGTATAAAAAAGTAATAATAATAATAAGCTTCAACTATATTAAAGTATCGTCATCTAATAGGAGTGCTTAGAATTTACTAAATTTAGATTGTGAGGTATCAAACATGGTGGGGAGACTGGCATTTGGGCATTACCAACTGAAAAGAACCCAAATATCAGTGTTTGCTATCTTTGTTTGTTTGACCAAAACCGAAATCCCACTTTTCGGGCGAAACAAACTGAAACCTTGAAATATAGACTTCCAACTTGAATCCACATGTATATATATAAATCCATAGTTGCACCCTTGTCTGAAGTACTAACAACCAACTTGGAATTCCTTAATTACATGAAAAATGTCTCCCATGTCTTCCCCAATTCTTGCACTCTTCCTTACCTTTTTCCTTCTATTATCAGCTGCGGATGCATTTAACATCACTAAGATCCTTGGCTCCTTCTCAGATTACAGCACCTTCAACGACTTGCTGACTCAAACCGGTGTTGCGAGTGAGATCAACGACAAAAAAAGCGTCACCGTTCTTGTTGTTTCCAATTCTCAGATTTCAGGACTTTCTAGCCAACCGAAGGATACAATAAAAAAGATGTTGAGCATCCATGTGGTACTGGATTATTACGACAAAGCCAAGGTGGACAAGGTGCCATCTAAACCGTTGACTCTCACCACACTTTACCAGCAAAGTGGGAAAGCCCAAAACCAGCAAGGTTTCTTGACTATGACACGTGTGGGGAAACAATTATCATTTGGATCCGCTGCTCCGGGTTCTAGCCATGATTCTATCTTTGTTAAACAAGTTACGACTCAACCCTATGATATTTCAGTACTGGAAATCAGCAATGTTATAAATGTAGCCATAACTCCTTCCCCATCTTACGCTCCTAATGCTTCTCCTCCCAGGAAGGCCTTAGCACCTGGTCCTAACAAGTCCCCACTTGCATCCCCACCTAAAACTACCCGAAGCGACATCCCAGCTGCTGATGCTCCTTCTACAACCACCGACTCTGATGCTCTTGATAATACTTCTGCTGCTTCTATAGCTTCTGCCTCCGCCATCCTTTTCATTTTCGCTTCGGCTTGCTTCATGATTACCATGATTTGAGTAGATGAATTTTTGGTTAGCACTCAACCCACTATGATGGGATGTTCTCAAGTTTTCAAATGCTTATGAAATCAGACTTTTCTTTCTACTTTTTCTTTTGGTTGAAAAAAGAATGCTTCATAATCTTCAACTCCAAAAGTTAGTCAAGTTTGGGTAAATTTAATCAATTACAATCTAACCAGAACAAGAAATGGATTAATTGCCGAATCTTGAGAAAAACCAAAACCTCGGATTAACTTCAGCAAGTGGATCATTGTTTTAACCTGAAATTGGGTTCTCCTTAACACAACTTAGCATTACAAGAATAATGATATTAACTGGAATATATAGGAATATATATATATATATAGATAGAGAGAGAGAGAGAGAGAGAGAGAGAGAGAGAGAGAGAGAGAGAGAGAGAGAGAGAGAGAGAGAGAGAGAGAGAGAGAAACAAAAACAAATATAAAAAAAGTTATGGAAAATATTAAACCTTACGAAGGGAAACGTGCTTAGTAAAATTTGTTAAGCTAGAAATTTATTCGATTTCCAATTTGCATAAAGAGAAATATGTACAAATAAAAGTGAAAAAGATATAAATTTTTGGAGCATGTTTTATAGACTAGTTTACTAAAAAGAAGTGAATTTACTACTTTATTTATGGAAATGGGTCACGTTAAACTTTATTTATCGAAATAGATCAAATATTGAGTAATCAAATACTTTTAAGAGCATTTATTCAAACATTTTGTGTCCATTGCTTTCTTATGGCTTTTTTTGTTCATTTGTTGTTGTTGTTTTTTTTTTTTTTTTTTTTTTTTTTTTTTTTGCTTGAGAGTTTGCTTCCCCTAAGTTTCAGTGTCTTAGAGAATTTTCGTGTGAATTCTCACGTTTCGAGAGTTAGGCTAACTTTGAAGCTAAGTTCTCGCCTAAGGCTGCGAGGTTTGCCAGACTAAAGTTGTGGCCTCATGACAGTTAGTATAGGAGCCAAGGTTCGAAGGTGTTGAGTGAGATGACGAAATAAGTAAATGATCAAATTGAGTCGATAGATACCCATAGGGGGCTAGGAAATCTAGTAGATCGAGGAATATCCTGTCAGCTTTGGAAGGTCGAGTGATCAATCCCTAGGAATCCATAAGTGGTATGAAAGAAACACTCAAAGCAATTGAGGGATGCACCACGTAGATGGACTCAATGAAAGATCAGTTTAAGGGATAGGTGAAGAAGGCCATTAGTTCTAAAATAGATGCGAAACAAGGGGTGATCAACTCTACTATAGGTAAATTGACAGAAAGGGATGATGCTCTCAAGGACATAGTGACTGTTGGATCGTTGGTACGCCCCATGGTGCAGCGAAAATTTATTCCGGTGATCATCAACCATGGATCCATTTACGAGGAACAAATCAATTGAAAAAGAGTTGAAGATATACCTTTAGGATCTGATTTCTTTCACGATGTCGATTCCAAGCCGCAACAAAAAATGTCCTGGCCTTTATGTAGTTCACCTAGTCAACCGTGAACAACAAAACTCTTTGAACTTTTCAAAGAGAATTTAAAAAAAAAAAACGGCCGCGAGACCCTTTTTTATTTTTTATTTTTATTTTCTTGGTAACCCTAACACACTAAAGGATTATATTCCTTTTATTAATCTAACCTAATAAAAACGGAATAATTCCCTTTTATTTTTTTAGAAACATATGGAAAGCATATTAAAAAGATTATATTCTTTCCAAAAGAATATCAACTTCCATGTCTTTTTATCTTTGAGCAAAATTATTATAACTATTTATATTAATAATTTCGATAAACTATATTCAATTAATATTTTATATGAATCAAATTCAAATATTAATTTTAATTATGTTCTCTACTTATGTACAACAAGTTTGTACATATAATGTGTTCAAAATTTATCTGCCAAATTAAATTAATTCAAATTAATTTAATTCATGTGACAACTAAACACAATATCAGCTGTATTTGAATTATGTTCGCTTCAATCATAGGGTGTGACCTTGTAGGCTCTTTCTAATGTCACAAGCAACAATTGGTATCTAGCAAAGCATCATTGCTACTCAAGTTGTAACACCCCTTACCCGTGTTCAATGCCGAAATAGGGTACGAGGCATTACCGGACAATAACACTTGTAACTAAACAAATTCAAGGCATAAATTTTCATTTAAAATTTAAAACTTTTATCTTATATCATCAAGTCCCTAAAATGGGCCTACGAGGCCCAAAACATGCTTTGGAAGCGATTCGGGACTAAATCGAGAACTTTTAAAACTATTGGAACATTTAGAAAATTTCCTTATTTTGGAGAGTCACATGCCCGTGTGGGCAGGCCGTGTGGTTACACCCACCCGTGTGGCCCAAGACACGCCCATGTCCTCCACCCGTGTAACTATCTGTTTATGACGTCATCATTCTTTTTGGATCACACGACCAAGTCACACTCCCGTATGCTAGACCTTGTCCTCCACACGGTTGAGACAACGGTAGAGGCCTGTGTGGTCAAGAAATTGGCTATTTTCTATGCCAATTTCTACTCTATCCTGCCCATACTTGAGTATAACTTGAATGACACATTTCATGACATATTAAAGCTACCAAAACATCCACCACACACACATAACAAGTCATAGCATACAATTTACTCAACCATAGAATGCATCATCATGATTTTATAGCATAACCAATTTATTGGCCACATTAAATGGCTTTATACAACAATGAACTCCGAATATCGTGGGTCATTATTCTAGGACAACTCATAGTAACATATACACATGACCAAGTTCCCTATACATGCCATAACCTTAAGTATAAAATCATCGATACCTAAATTGTAAGCTCTGTAATAGCCCGAAAATTACTACAGTAAGAAAGTAAGATATTATCCTTGATATAGTTAAGTAAGGAAATAAAGTGACAAAAAGGGAAATTTTAGATTATGTCAACATTGGAAAGTATATTATGATATATTACATTATTAATTCAAGAAAGGACTAAATTGTAAAAGTGAGAAAAATTTTGTTGCCTAAGAGTAAATACTCAAAATTTAAGGGTGAAAGTGTAAGTATGAAAAAGTTGAAGGACCAATAGTGTAAATATTTTAGGGGTGGAATAATCTAGAAACTAAGGAAAATGGATAAATTAAGGCCAAATTGAATATGTGAAGAATTATAAGGGATTAAATTGTAATTTTTCCAAATTAAGTGATGACTCAATGATGGAATTTTTAAAGATCATGAAGGGTAAAATGGTCAATTAGTAAGAGAGACAATTCTAGAATGTAATGATTATGTTGATGATATTTTAAATTAATTAATTAGATAAATATTATTTTATTAATATTTTAATAAGATATTTATTATTATTTTATTATTTTATTTAGTATATATATGTGTGTGTATGGGAAGAAAAAAAAAAGAGCAGCACACCATCTACTACCCATGCATCCAACATTTGTGAAGAAGAGAAAGAAAGAAGTTTTGCTTTCTTTACAATTTGGTCCTTTCACCAAAAATCCATCATTCTCACTTAGAATTCAAAAGAATTTCCATAGCCATCAAGAGAGAAAGATGACAAGTAGACATGGGGAACAAGAATATCAAGTTAGATTCAAGAAATTGAAGCTGAAGGAGAGAGAAAATCAAGTTAAAGATTGAAATCAATAAGACAAGGTAAGAACATCAAGATTTCAATATATTTTTAAGTTTGTTATTATTGAAAAAGCATGGAAATGATGTTATACTAGAGTGTTCTTATATATGGTCCTATTTTCTTGATATGTTAGTGAAGGAAAATAAGAGAAAGTGATGGGAAATATTGTAGAGAAAGTAAATAAGGGTGTTACAAACTTGGTAATTAACATTTTACACTAAAACAGTTTTGGACAGCAGCAGTAGGCTAACTTTGAAAATCACCAAAAATTGTAGAAATATAATTAGAGGATGAATAAAATATGTAATTAAATATTATTTAATCTAGTTTCTTATAGAAGAAACAGTGTAAGTCCTGGAATTGTAAATCATGAGATATAACAGGTTTTGTGAGACAAGGTCAGAATGATTTTGGGTTCCCCTGTTCTGACTTTTGAAAATCATCAAAAATTGGATAAAACTAATTAGGGGCTTAAATTTATATTTTTAAAATACTGAATGAGTCTATTTTCAAGATAAATAAATAAGAACATCATTCGAATCCCGTATGAGGAGATAATTAATTTTTAGTGAAGAAGGGTCAGAACTGTCAGATAGCAGAATAGGGGTGACTTTAAAGAATAAACCATACTTATTGGCTAAACTAAAAATTCTGAAATTTTTATGGTAAGAATAAATTTTAGTCTAGTTTCAGGGAAAATTAGTTAATCTTAATTTGGAGTTATGTATCTCAAGATATAAATAATTTAGTGACTATGACGCAAATGGACAATTTTGAATAAATTTATAAGTAAATAGTGAAATCATAGATAATGTTATTTATAAGTATGTAATATAAATTAAGGATGTGTAATGGAGAGGAGGAGGAGGAAAACATATATGAATATTCAGCTAGCATGGCTAATTTGCATGTTCTAGGCTCAGGGACTAAATTGAATAAAAGTAAAACTTTAGGGGTAATTTTTGTAAAAGTATAAAAACGACCAAATTGAGTGAAATGCATTATTTTATTGTCTAAATTAATAAATTGAATGAAATTATTAATTTAGATCAAGATAGGTTGAAAAATCGATAAAAATAGAAAATTACCAAAATGCCCCTGAATCTTGGTATTTCTGCAATTTAGCCGGGTAAGTTCGTGTAACCTAATTATGTGATATAAGGAAATACGAGTTGATGGTATATGAAATATTGATATATTGAATTAATTGATTTATGTTTATAAAGAAACGGCAAGAGAATGATATTTATCATGACATGTAAATATGTTATTATCTTTGATACGTTGATTCAAAGAAATTAAGTATGTTGAGATGAGTAATAAATTCAAGTAAAACATGTCGAGAAAAATAAATATGTTTAAGGGAAAATATGTTTGATTTTGATTGGTTCCAAATATGAATGCTAGATGAAATAAAATGTCTGATAAATAAATTTGTAACTTCGATAATGCTCCATAACTCTATTCCGGTAACGGATTCAGGTTAGGGACGTTACATAGCCATTTGTATGTGTCATAATTGGTTTGGCCTAAAATGTTGGCCTTTAATATTTAGTAGTTCATTTTGTAAAAGGCCATTGAGGTTGGTTAGTATTATTCAAGTTATATGTTTGTGATGATGAATTTTATGAGATGCATAATTTGGGTGAATGAGTATATGATGATTAAATAAGAAAAAATGTGGCATGTGAATAGTTGTGAGAAGGACACGACTTTGGACACGGGTGTGTGCCCCTATTTTCAAGAAAATTTTTAATGTTTTTCCAATGTTCTCGGTCTAGTCCTGGACCGCTTCCAAAATATGTTTTGGGCCTCGTAGGTCCATATTAGGGACTTTGTGATGAAAATTGAAAAGTGTTAATTTGGATGAAATTTTATGACTCGATTTAATACGTTTACAAGTGCATGTGTTTCGGTAATGCCTCGTACCCTATTCTGGCGTCGAATACGGGTAATGGGTGTTACAAGCTCAATAGTGTGATAGGTTCTCCGGCGACTTCCAACCTGAGTTAACCTGAGTACATTTTAAACACAGAAAACAATGGAGTAAGCTATAAAGCTTAGTAAGTACGCATGTAAATAATAAACAATTGATTACCATGCTTTTAACAATCCTCATTATAAGCTTTCAAGATAATACCATCATTATTGCATAAAATTTCAAAATTCATTTATGTTCATCTTGAGTTATTTACTCGAGTTACATACACTAAATTATTTTTATCCAGAGCTATGGAACTCCAAATTAAGATCCGCTAATATTTCCTGAAACTAGACTTACATATGTTTTTACCATAAAATTTCCAGAATTTTTGGTTCAGCCAATCAGTACAGTTTATTCTTTAAAGTCTCCCCTGTTTCTCTGTCCAACAGATCCAATTTCCTCTTCACTATAAATTAGTTATCTCATTGTACAAAACTCGAATTAAATTCCAATTTGTTTCTCTTGAAAATAGACTCATTAAGAATTTCAAGCATAAATTTTATCCCATGATTATTTTTTTAAAATTTTTAATGAATTTCCCAATTTTAAAATTTTTAAAATTTTCAAGCATAAATTTTTTTAATGAATTTTTAAAATTTTTGGTTCAGCCAATCAGTACAGTTTATTCTTTAAAGTCTCCCCTGTTTCTCTGTCCAACAGTTCCGACCCCTCTTCACTATAAATTAGTTATCTCATTGTACAAAACTCGAATTAAATTCCAATTTGTTTCTCTTGAAAATAGACTCATTAAGAATTTCAAGCATAAATTTTATCCCATGATTATTTTTTTAAAATTTTTAATGAATTTCCCAAGGAAGAACAGGGGATTCAAAATCATTCTGACCCTGTCTCACTAAAATCCAATTATCTCACCATATGAAATGTTTTTTCTTATTTTGTTTCTTTTATGAAGAAATAGACTCAATAAGTTTTAATTTCATATCTCATTCAACCTCACAATCAATTTCCACCATTTTTGGTGATTTTTCAAAATTACACAACTGCTGCTGTCTAAAACTGTTTTATTTCAAATTTCACTCTTTCATGAAACATCATAACAATATGCTCACATTCAATAACATAATTTGATTAGCATGAATAATACAAAACTTTATCACTTCACTTACTCATTTTAATCCTCACCAAAATTCATCACATATTAAATTCATTGCTCACATGAAATTCCACTTAGTCGAATTTTCTTGATGAACACTTCGGAGTAATTACGGATACACGATGGTTTCGCACATAGCCCACCCATAATAATAGATACACGGTGGTATTGCACACAGCCCGCCAATAATAACAGATTCACGGTGGTATCGCACACAGCCCACCAATAATAATAGATTCATGGTGGTATCGCACACAGCCCACCAATAATAACAGATTCACAGTGGTATCGCACATAGCTCACCAATAATAATAGATGCTATCCGATGCACATAGTAGCCTGCACTTACTACTACACATGTGACCATAGCTATTTTATTCCACAATCTCACATAGAACCATATCTAGATGCCATAGTCTAACTATGGTCTTACACGATTTCACTTAGTCACACTTTGCCATGACTCATTCATGGTCTTTTCCGTCAATTCATCTTTTAGTACCGAACGAAAGTGTTCAACTATGCGTTCGCTAGTCTCGAATATCAGATTTTAATTGTACAACAATTAATATAATTAAATTCACAAATTATTCATCAATTTATCAAATAAACATTTATGATTAACATACGAACTTACCTCGGTATGAAACGACGAAATAAGTCAATTACTCGATTATCTTGCTTTTCCCCGGATCTAATTCCAAATCTCATCTTCCTTGATCTATAACAACACATTTAATTTATTTATTCATCATTCTATTCAAATTAGCCCAATTTCACATTTTTGGTAAAATTACATTTTTACCCCTAAACTTTATCATATTTACACTTTTGACCCTAGGCTAGTTAAATGAAATGTGTACAATTTCTTTACTACCCATGCATAGCCGAACATTTTTCATGCTTATAGCTGCCCACATTTTCCATTATTTGACACCTTTACTACCTATTTTACAACTTTTACAAAATGGTCCGTTTTAGGTGTTTTCATGAAAATCACTTAACAAAAGTTGTTTATTTAACAACTAAGATTCATTTTCTTTCATAAAAATGCAGCAAACAACATGAATATTCTCATGGCAAAACCCTAGACTTTCAACCATTTTACAAAATAATCCCCTCAGTAGCTAGTTTAAGCTACAAGGGTTCCAAAAATACAAAAATCATAAAAAATGACAATCAAAATCACTTACTTGTGAGAGTTAGAAGTTGCTAAAATTTTCAAGCTTCCATGGCCATTTCCTTGGGTAAGAATCGGTGGACAAGAAAGAGAAATAAAAAAAGATTGTAGCTTTTTGCTATTTTGACTTATTACACCTATTAACTTATTTACCAATTTAACCTTTTAATATCTTCACCAAATTCACCTACTACATGTCCATCTTTGTCTCCTCACTTTTATATTGGTATAATTACCATGCAAGTGCTCATACTTTTCAATTCTATATCTATTTAGTGCCTTTATCAATTAGACCTCAAGTTTTACACCTTACGAGATTTAGTCCTTTTTATCAAATTGAGCACTCAAACGAGGACATTTATTTATGAAAATTTCACACAACTTTAGTATCATACTGTAGACATCAAAATAATAATAAAATAATTTTTTTGATGTCGGATTTGTGGTCCCGCAACCACTGTTCTGACTAGGCCCAAAATTAGGATGTTACACAAGTTACATGAAGTCGTGATTCGACGTAACCTTTTTATGATATCATTTTATCTTTTATATCCAGATTGGATAAAAATCATAAAATAGTCACACTCGTATAGTCCAATCTCATATTTCTTGATATTCTGAGTAGACTACAATAAACAAATAAGTGTAATATCTCATATCAACTTATTTGAGCATGACCGTGCATTTCTAGTCTCACTCCATCAAGTGACTTAAGATATTGCTCCCATTTTGTAGGAGAGACATATCCTATCTTGATCAATCATATCCCACTACATAGATTGTGATATATCCAACATTAGTCTTTATAGTACAACCTGTTATGGTAGACATTTGACTGTATCAAAATATATGACTCGTGATGTTAGGATAATGATGATCTCAAGTCTGAGGATTGTATACATAGTTATCAGTATAAGTAATGTTGTGACTATTACATAATAATCCAAGAAACATACTCACAACGGGTCAGTCCAATATGTTGTTCTCTAACACATACTCATGTATTGATTTTGACATCCTTATGTCAATGACAACACTGCCATCAATCAACTACACAGTAGTCTCAATGCATTATTATGTCTAAATCCACAATAATACTTGACTAAAGACTTTTTAAGAATAATATTATTTTCAGGACTTTATTATTAATCAATTTATTTACACACATAAAAAAAACTGAAATAACAATGGCAATGTCTTATATTAACAAATAAGGTAAAATGAGTATGTTATTATAATCATCTCATGATTGGTCTTTGAGCATACTCTAACAATGATGACTTTGAACGAACAAATTGAAAAGCTCAAGGGAAAACTTGTTGTTTGTAAAGCTACCGTGGGTAAAAGAGTTTTGGGTGTGACAATGAATTGTCAGATGGATGACCCAATATCAGAAAAGTTTAAGGGGGCACTACAGCAAAACTGACTTTTAGCGGCGTTTTTAGTGGCGTTTTAAATAAAAACGCCGCAAATATTATACACTAGCGGCGTTTGAAAGAAACCGCCGCTAAAAGACGGACCTTTAGCGGCGCTTTTTAAATAAACGCCGGTAAAAACGATATATAGCGGCGTTTGTTCCTAAAACGCCGCTAAAAATACGAAGCCATAGCGCTTGTTGACAATCGCCGCTAAAGAGCATGAACCTTTAGCGGCGCTTTTCGAATAAACGCCGCTAAAATACAGACCTGTAGCGGCGCTTCCGTAAAAACGCCGCCAAAAGACAGACTTTTAGCGGCGCTTCGGTAAAAACGCCGCTAAAAGAAAGACTTTTAGCGGCGCTTTGGTAAAAACGCCGCTAAAAGACAGACCTTTAGCGGCGCTTTCTAAAAACGCCGCTAATAGTCGGACATTTAGCGGCGCTTTCTTAAAAACGCCGCTAATATACGGACCTGTAGCGGCGCTTTTGTATAAACGCCGCTAATAGTCGGACCTATAGCGCGCTTTTTTAAAAACGCCGCTAATAGTCGGACTCAGCGCGCTTTTTGTAAAACGCCGCTAATAGTCGGACTGTAGAGCGCGCTTTGTAAAAACGCCGCTAATAGTCGGACACATAGCGGCGCTTTGTAAAAACGCCGCTAATAGTCGGACTTTAGTAGCGGCGCTTTTGTAAAAACGCCGCTAATAGTCGACTCAGTAAGCGGCGCTTTTGTAAAAACGCCGCTAATAGTCGGACCGTTTCTTTGGGCTTTTTTTTGGATTTTTTTAGATTGATATATTAAATAATTTATTATATAATTGTAAAAGATATATATTAATTATAAAATATGAAATTAAGTATGATCATAGTTTAAGGTTTATCGTTTAGCATATATATACTATTTTAATGTTTAGGGATTATATGTGGTTTATGATTTGCGGTTTAAGGTTTAAGGGGGATGTGTTAGGGTTTCATGAGTGTTAATAGTTGAACCTAAATTTTCAAATAAGAAAAGCAACGAGATTGAACTCCTAAAAATAAAATTAATTAGCATATTGACCAAATTTCGATTTTGAGAATATAAGAAGTACTTATATATACCAAATTATAATTATATTTTACATTATTTAAAAGATAATAGATAAGCTTTATATATATTAAAATGAAAAAAAATTGTAACCCATGCATCTGTAGAGAAACAAAATTAATTAGTAAATTGAAAATGTTATTTAAATTTATTAAAATATTGAAAGAATTATTATATAATATTCAAAACTTATCTAAATAATTTAGGGTTTAAGGCTATAATATATATTAAGGGTACTTTAGTCATTTGTATGGGCTGACTAGGGTTTCGAGTTCAATATTTCAAGATTCAGGAATTAGGGTTTAAGGTATGTGGTTTAGGGTTTCGGGTTAGTTATGGCTTGGTTTATGGGTTTATGGGTTTTGTGGGTGTATGGTTTAAGGTTCACAGGTTTAGGGTTTATCGAATGAAGATAGAATATCAAATTTCATTTAATCATTAAGAAATTATAAAAATATATGCTATAAATGTAATCTGATTATACATCTCTTTATCCCTATAGGGTTTAGCTAAACCCTAAATTGTAAACCCTACAGGGTCTAAACCCTAAACTCTAAATATCAAATTTAGATTCTAAACCCTAAATCATAATTCTAAATACTCGACCATAAACTCCTAAACTGCAAACAGTAAACCATTAACCAATTAAATTTCGGCATATTATTAAACCCTAAAAAGTCTAAACCTTGATACTTAATTTGCTCATAGGGATATATATATTGATGTGTATTCATGTAAATATTAATGTAAACTCTTATGTTTATAATAATTAGTGGAAGCACTTACTATTGATTTAAAAGTTTATTAAAATTTAGACATTATAATAAATCATAAAATCTAATTTTGCTGATATAAATAAATTATAATAAATCAAAAATATAAAAATAATTACCTAACTATTCTCTATTTTGATTTGAATTTTAATTTTGATTAAAAACCTGATCGAATTTTAATTGAAGTTAATCTTTAATCTTAAAAACACAAAAATTTAAAAACATAAAAAATTTAGAAAAATATATATATGTGAATGTTTAATTTTTACAAAAATATATACAAACTAAATAATATTTATAAGTAAATAAATGTCTAGTTTTCAAATTTTTAAAATGAAATTTATTTATTAAAGAATAAATCTAATGAAATAAAACAGGTTACCCATTAGTGGCGTTTCTTAGAAAAACGCCGGTAATATATAACAGACGACGTCGTATGGCACTTTAAAAGCTTAGTGGCGTTTTAGCAAAAACGCCGCAAAAGTTGTCTTTTACCGGCGTTTTATCCCAAAAACGCCACTAATATATCCAGAGTTTCAAAAACTGCGCCGTTTTGGTTTATTTTAGTAGTGGCGTTTGTTATAAAAACGCCGGAAAGTGGACGAAAACGACATCATTTTTGTATTTTATTTTCTGGCGTTTATTTAGAAGCGCCGCAATAGGGATTTCATAAACGGCGTCGTTTTATTTACAGCGAATTAAGGAAGCCAAAACCAAGTCAGTTCGACAATTTCCCATTCTTTCTAACTCTCGAAATCCCTAATTTTCATCCCCTTTACAATTCCCCTCCGATTCCCCACAATATTTGTTCGATTCTGGTGCAATTTCTTCCCCAATTTGATTACTTTCCCCACCAGGTATTGTTTTAATGTTTTTAGAATTCTGTTCGTCGTCTCCGAAATTAGATTTGTTTGATTATCGGCATTGATTGTATGCTTAGCCGAATATTTTTGGGCTGTTTGAGGTATTGGTTCCATGTCTTTTTGAGTCTGCATTTGGTTCCTTTGCTGAGTTCCTTTGCTGTTTGAGGATTAATGTTGGGCTGTTTCTTGGGAACGTGGTCTGTTTCTTGGGTTGAATTTGTTGTTGAAAAATTTTTGAATGCGAATGCACTTAGCATTTCTATTTGAGGGTTTCCTGGCTCTTATCATGAAATTTTAATTTAGGGTTTCTTACCTTTTCTTTTCTGTTTTCTGGTAAACTAGAGATACTAGCTTGATGATTCTTTTGGGTTGTTTGTTTGTTTGGTTGAACAACTTGGAGCTTCTTTCAATCTTGCTAAAAGAGGAAACCTCCCTGGTGCAGAGAACTTGGTAAGTGAATTGATTTGTATATTTTCTGCTGTGTTGTTTGTGAATGTTTGCATTATCAATTTTTAGTTGCCAGATAATAATATCCAAGGGAATAATATTTTTTTAACTTGGGGGAAGGGATACTTTTGTGTTAAACTTCCTTCTTGGATGTGGGTTTTCTTCAATCTCACCGATATCTTTGAGATTGAAAACGTCTTGCTTTTTTTGTATCTTGATTTACTTTAGTGGCCTATTTTCTGATTGTCTTCTTATTGCATGATTAGAGTTAGTGATGCTGCACCTTTGTGAACAGTAATGTTGACTCTGTGTTCTTGGATTTCTCAGGTTGTACAACGTTTTCAAGAGTTGTTTGCTCAAACTAAGTATAAAGAAGCTGCTAAGCTTGCTGCAGAGTCCATGTATCAGGGATAAGTAAGTTAATATTTGCAATTAAGAAGATCAATGGGTTTCTGTTTATGTTTAAGAATTGTTATTTGATTTACTTTGTTCTTGATGGTGCAGTAATTGGATTCAATGTCCCGAAGGTTTTCTAATATTTTCTTATCGATTTTTATAGTAATGTACAATGACTTAATTACATATATAATATTAGTTGAGGCAAGTGGATATTTGTAGATATGATCTAAATCAATCTAAGTTTGATGGTTTAAGTTTAAAATGGTTTATCATTTACTTATATATATAAACATTCTGCCATATATTTTTATTTTTATATTAGTTTATGAGCTATTGAAGGAATTTTTCATGGGTACATCAATCTTCATGTTCAAGATGCTTTTGTCTTCGTATATATATTTTTATGTTATATAACTTTTTGTTTGTGCTGAAACTATTTTTTTTCTAAGTGAAGCCCTGGTTTATCTTTATTGGAGAACCAGTAGAGTTGAACATTTATCTTTATTCAGTGAAGCCCTGGTTTTTTTTCTAAGTGAAGCCCTGGTTTATCTTTATTCAGGTTGGACATTTATCTTTAAAAATAATTTAAAATTTGAAGATAATAATATTTAAGAAATTAAGATGTTTATATATAAAATAAATATTAATTTAAAAATAATATAAATATTTTGAATATATATATATAAACCGCCTAAAATGAGTTTGAACTATTAATTTACAAAATAGACTCAAACAAAATTAGGTCAAGGCCTTAGGTTTTCATATACTGTCTTAAACTCTGTGTTAATTTCGACATAAAATATTTTATACATTCATCGCTGAAAGTAATATCTGATTACTTCATTTATCTGTTCTCATTTTCAGTTTTCACTGATTGTATCTGCAAAGACTACAGTTTCCTTCTATTTGCTAATTGCTCTATCAGTGCATCAGTGTTTCCCTTTGGATTCTTATCTTGATTTGGGCTTTCCCTTCTTTTGGTAAGTTTTTTATTCTTTTTTTTTTTGGCTTTTTTTGTTTGTTTTGGGTTTGAAGTTAAATTTTATTTTGTACTGAAGTTCATTTCTCTCTTTGCGGGAAGACTACAATTTCTTCGCACACTTCCCACTCTTCAATTATACACGGTTCTAAGGTTGTGGAGTCTTTGTTGCAATTTTCCAAAGCATTTGAGGTTAGTTTCAATTTGGGTTTTGTTTGGTTTTGAAGAAACTACAGGAATAATTGCGATTTATTATCTTGCTTGGTTGGTATATATCTTTGTTTGTTCTATTGTTTGTCAAAAAAACAAAAAATATTCAAAGTATATAGTGGAAACCTAACAGGTTGCCTTATATCGGATCCTCCTAGGTGTAACAATGCCACGTATGATGAATCTTAAAGAATTTCTGTCCAAATTGCGGTTTATTATCTTGCTTGGTTGGTATATATCTTTGTTTGTTCTATTGCTGTGTCAAAAAAACAAAAAATATTCAAAGTATATAAATGAAACCTAACGGGTTGCCTTATATCGGATCCTCCCTAGGTGTAACAATGCCACGTATGATGAATCTTAAAGAATTTCTCGTCTAAAATAAGCTGTTTATTATTGCTTATTATTATTAATAATGTTTGAACAACCTCCAAATTGCTATCTACTCATGCCGCTTAGATTTTTACAAGCTCCGTGTATTATTTTTTAAAATGTAGGTACGATACGATATAAAAAATAACATAAACAAAATATAAAAGTAAATTGTTAAAATATGTTATAATTTTTTAACATAAATGTCAAATTTTAATAAAAATTTGCAATTTAAGAAGGGATTAACATATTTTAATACAAACATGTCACTACATATATTATATATTATATTAAAGAATTTTTTTACTTTATCTTCCCAAAAATAAACAATTTTTGTAAAGAATACTTACATTTATATGGCTTTTGGTTTATTACTAATTACTATTTTCCAAAATCGTAATAATATTTTGTTATCGATATAATAATATTGATCATTACTTAAAATATGTTTTAATTATAAAAAATAAGAAGTAATTTAAAAACATTTTAAATTTAATATTGTTATTAATATAATAATATAGATCATTATTTAAATATGTTTTAATATAGAAAATAATTTTTTTAAAAGAAGTTAAAAACTTTGTAAACTTAACAACATCGCAACAATTTCAATTATATAAAAACCATATAATATTACTTTTTAGCCTTAATCGATTCTTGATTTGAAATTTTAATTTAACTTACATAATTCATAATACATAACTAACTTAAATTTATTTAATTTACATAATACATAACTTACACACTTTCATCAAATTATTTAACTTACATAATACATAACTTACATAATATATAACTTACATAATACTTTTATAGAAAACAAAAAGATTTAAAGTATAGGTTTGAAACCTTAAGGGTTGCCTTATATCTCAACATTAGATATAATGGATCCTCCTAGGTGTAACAATGCCACGTATGATGAATCGTCATGAGAATACATAACTTACATAATACTTGTATAGAAAAAAAAAAAAAGATTCAAAGTATATAGGTTTGGAAACTTTGACGGGTTGCCTTATATCTCATTTGTTAGATATAATGGATCCTCCTAGGTGCAACAATGCCACGTATGATGAATCGTAAAGAATACATAACTTACATAATACTTGTATAGAATAAAAAAGATTCAAAGTATATAGGTTTGGAAACTTTGACGGGTTGCCTTATATCTCATTTATTAGATATAATGGATCCTCCCTAGGTGTAACAATGCCACGTATGATGAATCGTACAGAATACATAACTTACATAATACTTGTATAGAATAAAAAAAGATTCAAAGTATATAGGCTGGAAACCTGACGGGTTGCCTTATATCTCACTGTTAGATATAATGGATCCTCCCTAGGTGCAACAATGCCACGTATGATGAATCGTAAAGAATACATAACTTACTTAATTTTAAGATCAAAATTAATAACTTACATAAATTTAAGATCAAACTTCGTAACTTACATAATTTACGTAACTTACAAAGTATTCAATTATATATATGATCATATCATTACTTACATAAATGGAGTTTTAACAATTTAGCCGTGTAATTAATTGTCAATGTTAGACTTCAACAACTACGAAATGGATAGGAGTTGGATGAATTTGTCAAGGGTAAGCAACAGTTATCGAACTGGAGTAGAAACTTTTCTGAATTTCGCATTTCAAAATGCAAGCCAAGAGAATATGATTCTTTGCCCCTGTGAGAAGTGTTGCAATACCAATTGGCATTATCGTGAAGTTGTCTACGAACATCTAGTTGTTGATGGCTTTGTCCGGGGGTACAAAAAATGGATTTTTCATGGAGAGTGTACATCTAGTGGAGCATCATCATCGATGAATCAAGGTTATCCTCATAGTGCTTACAATCAGAATGTTAGAGATTATAACATGGAAGGCATGTTGCGGGATGCTTTTAATATGCACAGTGATGTTTTCGGGTCATTTCCACCTGACATAGGTGCAACCGATGGTTATAGTTTTGGTGGAAATACTTTCACCGAAGGGGGAAGAACTATACATGATGAACAGCCAAATGAAGAAGCGGCAAGGTTCTATACGTTACTTGGTGAAATGAATGAAGAACTGTATGAGGGATCAAAATTTTCCAAACTGTCTTTCTGTATTCGTCTTTTTCACTTGAAATGTTTGGGAGGATGGACCGGAAACTCGTTGACAATGCTGTTAGAGTTTCTGCAAGAAATGTTCCCGTTTGCGAAAATCCCCAAATCATCCAAAGACATGAAGAAACTGATAAAGGATTTGGGTCTTGGCTACAACAAAATTCATAGTTGTCGAAATGACTGCATGTTGTATTGGGGCGACCGGATAAACCAACAGTGCTGTCATGTCTGCGGTCAATCCCGTTGGATTAAAAGAAATGCAGAGGATGGTAACGAGGACGAACAGGATACACAGTCAAGGAAGCAACCGGTTAAGATTTTGCGGTATTTCCCGCTAATACCAAGGCTTCAAAGGCTTTTCATGTCGTCGAAGACAGCCGAGTCAATGACGTGGCACCATGATGGACGAACCGATGATGGATTGTTAAGGCATCCCGCAGATTCTTTAGCTTGGAAATCATTTGACTCAAAATTTCCAAGCTTTGCACGCGATCCTCGGAGTGTCAGGCTTGGGCTAGCATCAGATGGATTTAACCCTTACAAACTCATGAGCACAGCGTATAGTACTTGGCCGGTGGTGCTTGTTCCTTATAATTTACCTCCATGGGTTTGCATGAAACAGTCATCTTTTATCTTATCTATGATTATACCTGGAGAGAAAGGGCCCGGGAATGATATTGACATATATTTGCAGCCGCTTGTTGAAGAGTTAAAACAACTATGGGTTGGTGTTGAGACATACGATGCAATGAGAAAAGAGAACTTTAACTTACGTGCAGCTTTGATGTGGACTATTAATGACTTCCCGGCTTATGCTAATTTATCTGGTTGGAGTACTAAGGGACGTTATGCTTGTCCTTGTTGTCTTTGCATGATATGTTCGAAATGGTTATATAATGGGAAGAAGTTCTCTTATATGGGGCATCGTCGATGGTTACCAGAAAATCATAGATTTAGATATCAGAGTGCTCAGTTTGACGGTACCGAAGAGTTCAAAGAAGCTCCATCGCAGACCAGTGGATCCGAAATATTATTCATGTTGAAAGATATAAATTTCATTTATGGGAAGATGAATCAACCGGCCAACCTGCAAAGAAATAGAAGATCAAGGGATGAATCTGATGATGAATCGACGAAGAGGATGATCCTAATGAGGCGGAGTTGTGGAAAAAAAAAGTATTTTTTTGAGTTGCCTTATTGGGAGCATCGATATTACGTCATAATCTTGATGTCATGCACATTGAGAAAAATGTCTCATGAGAACATCATTGGGACTATTTTGAATGTCGATGGAAAATCAAAAGACAATCTTCAAAGTCGACTTGATTTAGTCCACATGGGAATTCGGCGTGAGCTTCATCCCCAAGCACTTCCGAATATGAAATATCGGTTGCCGCCTGCTATTTATTCAATGTCGAAGACGGAAAAGAAGTGTTCATGCGGTGTTGAAGGATATAAAGGTCCCGGATGCGTATGCATCAAATATATCTCGATGTGTTAGTCTTAAAGATCGAAGACTATATGGCTTAAAATCGCATGACTATCACATCTTGATGCAAGACTTATCGCCGATTGCTATGCGGTGTTGTATGTCAAAAAGGTGACGTCTTGTGTAATTGAACCGCCCAACATAATGAAAGGCATTTGTGGCAAAGTTTTGGGCGTTCAAGAACTTGAGACACTACAAGATCGAGCCGCATGACTTTATGCAATCTGGAGAAGATCTTCCCGCCTTTCCTTCTTCACAATTATGGTGCACTTGTTAATTCATCTCCCACGCGAAGCGATACTTGGTGGACCCGTGTTCTATCGATGGATGTATCCCATTGAAAGGTCTTAATTTATTTGCAAATTATTCCTTCATTTACCTAAATGCCTTGATTTCCAACTTTTGATAATGTTCTATTCCGTGTTTAGGTTCCTCTCCAAGTTGAAGTCTTATTGTCGCAATAAACGTTATCCGAAGGATCAATTGCCGAAAGCTACTTGGCGTAAGAATGTATGACTTTCTGCTCAAGGTATTTGGAAGATGTTGAAACAAGAATGAATGCACCAAGTAGAAATGCTTTGGGCTCACGAGATCATAACTTGGCGGAACTTATTTATTTCAAAGTTTCGAGAACCGATCGGCAAAGTCGAAATTGCGAATTAGACGACGGATCATGGGTCCAAGCATATCGATCGTTCTTTTTCATCACGATTCAATGGAACCATTACGAAGTAAGTTCTACAATTTGATAAATACTCATCACTTATTAATTTATTTATCTTCTAACAAAGTAACCATTTTTAACATAGTGAGTACAAACAAGTATTGAGAGCTCGTTCACGATCCCGAAGGTTACATCGACGAGAAATTAATAAGATGTTCACAGAATCATTTCATGAATGGTTAAGCGAAACGGTATGCAATTGAAGTTTTCATTGACAAGTAATAATGTTATCGCACAACATTTATAATTACTCGATTTACTTTTGATTCAATAGGTTTGGAGTCGAAATGAAGTAAATGATGAAGTTAAATGGCTTTCACAAGGTCCAAACCGAATAGTGAAAAGATATAGTGCATTCCTCATCAACGGATATAGATTTCATACAAGGTATCGCGAGAGGTTGAGGAGAACCCAAAATTGTGGAATTGTTGTTAATTCTTCAGTTACGAGTTATTCTAGTGCTAGGGACAAGAATCTCACTGTAGGGAATGCGAGTATTACGGACTTATTAATGACATCATTGAGTTGGATTATTACGGCAAATGGAAAGTTGTCTTGTTTCGAGGTGAATGGGCAGATGTGAATACGGCTCGCGGAATTAAAAAAGATCAATATGGTTTTACAATGGTGAATTTCTCTCGATTGATTCACACCGGAGAACAATTGATAGACGAGCCGTATGTGTTTTCTTCTCAAGTGAAACAAGTTTTTTACTCGGAAGATCCAACTGATGAGGGTTGGTATATTGTACTTCGAAATACTCCTAGAGACTTGTTCGACATGGGTAGTGGAAGTAGAGATGACATCGTCGAAATATCCGAAACTCTGCCTTTTCCAGAACAAAACTTAAATGAAAATATCCCTAGTACTAGTGCACAATTTCAATGGGTTCGTCAGGATGTGGACGAAGATATTTACGAATTATGATGTAGTAAGATTTTACTATTTTTTTATTTATATGTAATATTATAATTTTAATCATGTTCATTTTATGTAATTTAAATATTTTATATGTACCATTATTGTTGTTATTTGTTACTAATATTTCAACTATTTTATGTGTATTGCAGGGAAAATGAGTAGAAGAAGAATGCGAGATTTAAATATTGTACATGATACTATAAATTCCGGAGAGGGCAGTAGTGAACAGCAAACAATAGTTGGATCCTCTAATGTGCCTGACATAGATGATGAGCCTCTGAAATTACAAAGTAAAATTAAATTATTTTACATGCATGTTGACTTTTTTATTGATTTATTTTTCAATTTTAATATAACAATAATTTATCATTGGTCACCGAGATCCAGTGGGGCCAGAGAGGTCGCGACGCGTCTGTTAAAAAGGTTTATACGAATTAAATTCGCGACCAGCCAGTGTGAAAAGTAAGGAGAAAGCAGATTATGGCCACCTATAGGCCCCGAAGCTCCATTCTAGCGAGGCTATTTGGGCATTATTGCACGAAATGCAAATATGTTGCCCATCAATTACGAGTCATGGCATCACATGCCCGACGCAAACAAAAATCAAGCTCGAGAACATTAAGGTAACAAAACATGAATGTAATTTATAATACTTTGGTTGAAGTTTCATTTATATTTACTTTTTAAATTTATGTTTTTTAGGAGAGGTTTAATTTGGAGGTCTCAGATAACTATATAAAAAAGAGATTGGGAAAAAATGGAGAGACAACAAAAGCATATTGAAAAAGAATATTTTAAAAAGAAATAAGCCTCGAGGATAAATCACAAATGTCCCACCGTGTGTTGAGGTATCAATGGGAAGATGCGGTTAGATTCTGGAACTCAAAGAAAGGAGAGGTATTACTTAGTTCTAAACTCTTATAAATTTTCGGTACTATATATGTAACAATAATATCGTTATGTAGGACCGTGGCGTGTCGGAACAAGCGTGACGAAAACAAAAATTCACGCACACAGCGGATCGAGAAGTTTTGCTTCAGTAATGAGGCCGAGGTATTATAATTTATTAATTCATCAAATATTAATGACTTTATACTATTAAATTATATTTGTAATACAACATCATGTAGGAACTCTCCACCGGTCAAAAAGTTGGGCGCGTTCACTTTTTGACATTACGCTATAGGAAGAAGGATGGGTCTCCGATGACACCCAAGTGGAGAGATTATGGTATATTTACTTAATAAAATTTGATTTATTAAAAATGGATTTATAATGTTTACTTATAATAGTTTAATTCTTCGTTAGTAGTTTTAAATTAATAATGCTAAGTTATGATGCATTCCTTCTTATTGTATATTTCGTTTCTAACTTTTTGATTAATTTATTAGGAGAAACTAAAGGAGAAGAAGACACAGTATGAAGCGGCTGCTTCGAGTGATAGTTCTGTTCATCTTGAGGATGTCGATAACAGAATTATTACCGATGTTTTGGGTCCTGAAAGGTACGACTGCTTCGACTGATAGTTCTGTTAATCTTGAGTATATTTATAACAAAATTATCACTAATGTTTTAGGTGTTGAAAGGTACGGTCGGGTTCGACTTCAAGGATCTGGTGTTACTCCGACCCAATATTTTGGATCCGACTCCCAACAATATATGCCTTCCGGGAGTCAATCTCATGGTGAAGTTCAGAGGCTAAAACACCAGATAGTTCAGATGCAAGCTAGCACGGCTGAGCAAATTTCTCAACTTAGAGCCGAGACAGCAGCGAGGGAGGCCGAGGCAGCAGCGAGGGAGGCAGAGCAAATTTCTCTACTTAAAGCGAGCGTGAGCAGCAAGGGGAGGCAGAGCGAGCAGAAGTATGAAGAACTTCACTCACACTTGGGCTATGATGAAGATGTTACAGCACTCGCAGACGCCGCCATCTTAGACATTTATGTTCTTATTGTAAGATGATTTTAACATTGTTACATTTAACATTTTTATAAGAATATTTTGTACGATATCATATATCTTTTATTTAGTTTAAAATATCATTTAGAATTAATGTAGTTGGTGCAATTTTTATGCTACATTTGTTATTTGGGTTGAAATTGTATACTATATTTGTTGTCATTGGTTGGTTTTAGTGTAGGGGTATGATATTGGATAAATTGAATATTTTAAATCAGACGCTTAAGGCGTTTGTGGGTAAAGCGCCGCTAAAAAGTCAAACTCAGAGCGGCGTTTGCGATACAAGCGCCCGCTAAAAGTCATTGTTTTTAGCGGCGTTTTCAAAAAAGCGCTAAAAGTGGCCACACCTTTACCGGCGTTTTTAAGTGTAAAGCGCGCTAAAAGTCACAACCTTTAGCGGCGTTTGTTTTAGGAGCGCCGCTAAAAGTCATGTTTTTAGCGGCGCTTGCAAAAAGCGCTAAAAGGCACAACCTTTAGCGGCGTTTGTTTTAGGAGCGCGCTAAAAGTCATGTTTTTAGCGGCGCTTGCAAAAAAAACGCCACTAAAAGTCATGTTTTTTGCGGCGTTTTCAGAAAAAAACGCCGCTAAAAGTCACGTTTTTAGCGGCGCTTGTATAAAAAGCGCCGCTACAAACATGACTTTTAGCGGCGTTTGTGTTAAGAGCGCCGCTAAAAGTCATGATTTTGGCGGCGTTTTTAAAAAAAGCGCCGCTAAAAGTCATGGTTTGTAGCGGCGTTTTTCTCACAAAAACGCCGCTAAATTTTGCGGCGCCTCTTTTACCGGCGTTTTTTGTGGCGTTTTTAAAAGCGCCGCAAGCTCTATTAGTGGCGCTTAAAAACGCCGCTAAAGGCCTAAAAAAACGCCGCTAAAAGTCAGTTTTGCTGTAGTGGGGCAAGGTCCGTGAAAGATGTGGATAATTTCTTATTAAAATGTCCTTTTTGAACATGATAGTGGAAAGTTAAAAATTACTTAAAATATATAATATTTAAATAATTTAATATAACGATACATGAAGTATATATTTTAAATACTTTTTAAGTAATTAACATAAATTATTTGTAAAATCAATGATATATTAAGTATTTTAAAAAAATGAAATATAATAAATTATATTTAAATAATTTAATATAATTATACATGAAATATTTAAATAATTTAATTTAATAATACATAAAATATAAATTAATCTAATTTTTATATGTTTTTTAAATTGTTAATATAAATAAGTGAGTTGTGATAATCCCCAATGCAAAAGCCAAAATTTAAAGGCAACTAAATCTCAACTTTTGTATTTGGGTGGAAAAACTACTTTTTTCACCCTAATTTTTTGATCCATAAATTCAGATGTTCTTCATTGCTTCTTCATGAAAAAATGTACATTTGAAACCCCAAATGCAATGAAAAACTAGACCTTAACATGTTTGTCTATTCCATTTTACTGAATACTTTCAAATTGAAATCATCTTTTACCAATAAGTGTTGTTGAAAAAGATAACCAACTTTTAAAGGTTTTATTAATATAGACAATAACTTAATTATAAAAAAATAAAATATTTTCTACTTCAGTAATTTTTTTTTTGAAGTTAATAAAAATAGTGGAGAAAAAAAATACCTTCATGTCCAAGAGTTTTCAGTAATATATTAAAAATACAAATATTTCATTATTTCTTTTATCTGACGTGGAGTTTATACTATAAGTACAAAATAAATGAGTAGCGGTTGAGGGAAAAAAAAAAAAAACTCGTTTAGGTGTAGACGTAGACATGTAGTAGAAGAAAATGAGAAAATGATTTTGATAGTGATCAGATATTTCCTTAATTAGTAGGTCCCTCCTCTTCTCTCTCTCGCTCGCTCCTTCTTATATATTTATTTTTATATATCTTTTGAAACAACGATTGATCTCTCAAGGAAGAAATTGAAGAATTCCGTAGATGTCTTCAGAGAAGGTGCATGTGGAGCACTGTAAAGGCGTCAATGGCCTCGATAAGGTCATCTTAAGGGAGATTCGCCGTTGCTCTGCTGAGGTTTTCGCTTTCTTTCTCTTTCTCCCTACTCTCTTTTGCCTCTTATTCTCCTTTTCTTTTTCCATCTATATAATTGTTGTTTTTGTTCGGAATCTTCATTCTCTGTTAAAATGTTAACTGCATTACCTTTTCTTTGAGGAGTTTTGCGTGATCTGTTCAGTTTTTTTTTTATATTTATCGATTTGCATAATGAATGATGATTGAATCGTGCTACCGTTTTGCTTAATATATCATGTGATGATTCGTTAAGTTTGCATTCAATTTAGGTTACGAAGAATTCATTTTTCGTCGTCGTCTTAAATGTAGAGTGTGCTTTATATTATAAACCAGAGAAGAAAGATAGCAGGAGAATGCAAGCTAAAATATATGAATCAATTGGAGGAAATAGTACGAAAGATTATTGACAAACCAAATTTAAGGTGCAGTTTTAAGCATATGATTACTACTTGTTCCGTTTTCTTTTTCTTGGTGAAAATTTTCCTTCTGAAACATTATTGTTGAGATGATGGGAGAAATTTTTGTTTACGAGAACAAAAAGGATGTTTAGAGGATAAGTACTCCTAAGGTTCTTTGGCTCACTAATTAGTTGTAATATGTTTTAAAGTGGGAAGAGCTTATACCGTGTATATAAGATGTTTTGGAAATATGTATATGTTTATATATAAGATGCTTAAGAATAATTTTCCTTTTCCTTGTTAGTGTATACCGGCTTCTGCATGTGCTATTTTGTTTGTAACATTGCTATTCTATGCACTGACAAGGGAGTTCAAATGTCCAGAAGCTAGTTAATATGCTTACCGCGCTACTATTGCTAGATAAATAATGAAGTCAACGTTAGATTATTAAGTTAAAATTGGTAGTTCAATGTACACTTGATAGTCAAGTAATGTTGTGGACTTTTCGAGCTCCAACACTAGTTTATAGATAATAATCCATTTTACTTCCCGCAAATCATTGGAACTTTCCTTTTTTTTTTTTTTTTTTTTTTTGAATATGTGCAGTTTTGCTGATTTTCTTTTTTCTTATATTAAACTTACCTAAAAATGGAATTAGTGTTCTTGAAGCCCTATTTCATGAACTTAGGAAGCCATGAATGCTGCACAATGTAATTTCTTGTGCACTCTTTCCTCTTCCTCTTCTGTTATTTCCTTTTTAATCCGAAAAACTTAACATACACTTGGGAAACAAGCAAATTTTCTTGTATTCATTCTACTTTCTTTTCCCTTAAGCAGGTATATTTGTATGGAGGTCAAGTCACTTCTTGGAAGAATGCACATGGTGAAGAGCTCCTTTTTGTTAGTAGTAAGGTATATGTATTAGAAGTGTTCTTGTGAGAAGCAGTTCAGCTTAAGAATTTAAATGAATTAAAGCTATCTATTTCTCCTGCTATTAACGATCTGTCTTTCATAGTTAGAGATGGTCAGAATGTTTTTATCATTTTCTCCCACTTAGTCAATTATATGCTAGTAATGATCCCATCTATTGTGCAGCGTGGTGATGAATTACTTGCATGTTATAGTATTTTCTTAGTTGTTTGATCAACACTTATTGCTACTTCTAGGTGACGAGGTTAGCGCTCAGAAAGCACTTTTGAAATAAATGAGATCTCGTATAGTTTCAGGAGAGTGTCAAAATAATCGTCACTTGCACTTAATTTCTGATACAAATGAGGCTTTTAAATTTTCTTAAAGTACCTAAAATATTTCTAAATGATGCAATTGATGCATATTAAGTTTTATACAAGAAAATTAGCAATTTTTATGGGTCTACGTAATTTTATGACTACCCTTCCAGTTAATGTGTGCTTTCTGCAGGCTTCTTTTAGACCTCCTAGGGCTATTCGTGGAGGTATACCAATCTGTTTCCCTCAGGTATGTGATTCAATACTTTTATCTGTTTGTCTTTGCAATTTTTATATATTTGTTTCTGAATTCAAGTATTTTCTGTATACAGTTAAAAAGTACTGGTTCTCTTGAGCAATATGGATTTGCAAGGAATCGAATTTGGAGCATTGATCCTGATCCCCCACCATCTCCATCAGATATTTCTCACAAGGCCTTTGTTGACTTAATCCTCACGCACTCTGAAGAAGATATGAAGATCTGGCCTCACAGGTGCGCTCTTAAGAATTTTGATTATTTAACAAAGCTCTCAAATTGAAATTGGAATTTCAGTCTCAATGCTCTTCTTTGGAACAAATTTGTTAAACTAGCATGATATAACTGTCAAACTGTTTTCTGAACCAGATTATAGTGCTTCTCTTTTCCTCTATAAATTTTTAGTTTTCACTGTAAAAAGAATTCTCAAACTTATGGCAGTAGGATGTGTGTTGTTTTGGAGCTAACTCGTAACTATTTTTAAAACCAATCTTAAATGTGCTTAAGTATTGTGTTATATGTGGATCTATGATTGACTGATTACATTTGTTGTCACCTGTCTGTGTATATGTACATTTAGGGCATTACCTATGCGTATGAGATTCTTACTGATGTTTATTCATTTGATTAAGTAATATGCAATTATGTGCAGGTATGAGTGCCGGTTAAGGGTAGCTCTGGGACCTTCGGGTGATTTAATGTTGACATCTCGCATCAGAAATACAAACACTGATGGAAAGTCATTTACGTTTAGATTTGCCTACCAGACCTATTTTTTCGTCACTGATATCAGGTTGAATATATTTATCTTTCCTATCTTGTGGTTTTAGTCATGAGAATCTCTGCATTTAAGCATGCATTGTAATTTTAGCAGCTATGGAATTTTTATGGTTAACAATGATGCATACTGTTTTCTTAGGTCTTGAAAGCAGTGTGAGATGCAATCTGCAGTGAACATTTGTTGATGAACTTATCCTATAGCCTCATGGGGAGGATCTAGGACCGTGAAAAACAGTAGTATAAATATTAGATCAAAGTTGTGCTTAGAACACTAGTAGCTTACACATGATTTATAGCCATGCCTGCTACAGTTACAAGCTAGATGTATGGATTTTCTTTATTTTTTCATTAGATGTCATAAATATCATTGCAACAGATTTTGATTTTAAATTGAAATGTTGTATAGAATTAGGTTATGATTTGAAGCGAGTTCTATTTGTTGCACCTTTTGATAACACGTTCACATTAGAGATGGAATGAAAAAACTTATTTTTTTAGTGGAAAAAGTAGAAATTCTGTTCTAGATGTTATTGTGATACAGAACCAGGACATACTCATTCTGTGTTTTACAATTCTTTTCTATTCACTTTTATTTAGTGAAGTACGAGTAGAAGGACTAGAGACATTGGATTATTTGGATAACTTGAAGAACGGAGAGCGGTTCACAGAACAAGAGGATGCAATAACATTTGAATCAGAAGTAAGTGTCAACTATTATAAGCAAGCGTATGCCTTCCCTATCTTTTTAATTCCAATTGTTTATATTTATGGTTTTATGTTTACTGTCTTGTTGATGAAAAAGGTGGATAAAGTATACCTCAGTACACCAACAAAAATTGCCATCCTGGACCATGAAAGGAAACGAACATTTGAATTGCGAAAGGATGGACTTCCAGATGCTGGTGAGTTTATAACCTCTATACACTATTACACTAACACATTAATTTAGAGCCATCTAGTTAGGTTATGAAGGAAAGTGTACTATAGTTAGAGATAAAACTATTTAATCTCTTGTCCATGCTTCATCTTGGAAGTTATATCAGTTGACAGTTTTTTTTTTTTTTTTGGAGCAATTAAATATAACATATGTAGGGTGATCTACTCAGTTTTATGTTTTACCAAAAATCTGTTTATTACTTTATTTCCAATTTACAGTATTGTTTTCAATGACATCCTTCCCTTCCAACAAATCGACCTCTATTAAGATTTCCCTTTGAAAAATAGTTCTGTTCTTTCAGTCTGTCTAGAGGCAAGGTTTCTCTTAATGGTATGAGGAGGAAAATTCAACCTGAAATGTATATTACGAGGGACAACTAGTTATCCCTTGCATCACAGTCGGGGGGCTTCAAAAATCGAGTCATATGCGATGTTAATATAAAATTGTCATCTAGTTCTGTACTTATTCAAGAAATCTTTCATTTGATGCCTTCTTGAGCTATAGTCATATGTCTGCCATACAAATGAAGGTTTGAAGCCTTATATTTTTTCCATTTGTGGCTCTACTTGAACTATAATATTGTATTTATTACAAACGACGCAGCCTGCATTCGTTTTAGTTGTAATAAATAGATGAGCTATGCAACTTAATGATTCATTTTACATAATCAGGTAAGCATGTATGTAAATCATGGTTAGATGTGTAAGTTAATGATTGATTTTCAGTGGTGTGGAATCCGTGGGATAAGAAAGCAAAGGCAATGACGGATTTTGGTGATAATGAATACATGCATATGCTGTGTGTAGAGGCTGCTTGTGTGGAGGAGCCCATTACCTTGAAACCTGGGGAAGAGTGGAAAGGAAGGCAGGAGATTTCAGCTGTTCCTTCCAGTTACTGTAGCGAACAACTCGACCCTCGAAGGCTACTTCTTAGTGGTTGAATACATTACTCGCGCTTTTCTGCGGCATCTCTTGTACAGTTTAAAGACCGCAATCCGGTTTTCGCAGCCAAT
Organism: Gossypium bickii; assembly: GCA_025503065.1. Taxonomy (NCBI): domain Eukaryota; kingdom Viridiplantae; phylum Streptophyta; class Magnoliopsida; order Malvales; family Malvaceae; genus Gossypium; species Gossypium bickii. The sequence continues at coordinate 21,745,518 of CP106714.1, read as the reverse complement.
TACCCAAGCGTTTAACTCAAAATTCTCTTTTGCCAAGGGTTTCATATGAAAGGTATGGTAATTTTGCAAACTCTGCTTCTCTGGTTGTTTCATTACTAGCCCCTTATTTGATTCATTTAGGGTTTTTAGTTGCTAGTAAATATTTCTTTATTGCATCTGGAAGTCCATTTTCTTATGTAATACTAAAACTGTAGAAGCGATTCATATAAAATCCTTCGCATCTATTTGTGAGATTATAGAAGAACTTGGTATTTCTATGGAATCCATATCTTTGCTTTGCTGGGCAGTTGCCCTTTTCAGATATATGGTAGTACGGTTGTAAACTCCACTGCAATGTTTCTAATATAGTGAGTTCTTCCAAGTATATTCAATACTTTTCTTAGTGACTTGGAGAAGAATACAACAAATATATTTACAAAATGGGCAAGGATCCAAAAATAGTAACATCACAATAGTGAAATGTCAACAAGACAGTGAGAAAACAACAGATTTTTTTTCTTTTTGCAAATTTAGATCAGGCCGAGTTTGGATCCAAAAATGCCTTACCTGAGGCCTGATCCGTTTTCTAAACAATTTTTTTTGCCTAAACTCATTTTTTGGGTCAATATTTTTGTCCAAATCCTTTCACATTTTGCGCAAACATGAGTCGAGTGACTCGATCCATGGACAGATCTACCCTAAAGTCTTAACATAGTTTAATTTACACATTGACTATTATATAAGTTTAATTTTCACATTGACTATTACATAAATGAATACTATGAGTCATTATACAATTTATTTTGGGTTTTAAATATATTTTTTACATGTTGATTAAATTTAATAATTTTCTTTTGTTTTACTTTTTTTTTTAAGAAACAAACAAAAATTGAAAACAAATAAAACTTATTTGTCGAAAATTTAAGGGAAAAAATTATAATCAAAATTCAAAACTAATTATATAACATTTGTCATTTATTTATTCATTGTTGTCGAGTCTGCGTGTAAATTAAACAATGTTAAAGCTTTGGGGTACATTGATCCATGGTAACATAATATAGGTACAATATTAATTGGTTTGCTATTAAGGTAACATAATAAATACGACATTGCACATTGAATGAAAGTCCAAGGGCAATTCTAACATTAATCCATTAGTTTGCTATTCCCATTTTCCTTTCGAGTGAACGTATAGATTGTTTTAGATAAAATTATGATTATGATCTCTAATGTTTAAATTTCGGATTTAATATATATACTTTAATTTTATATAATTTGGTTCTTATATGTGATATCATAGTTAATCGAAATAGTTTTGTACCATTAATTATTTTAGTTAAAATGTTAATTAAGAATTTTTTTATTAAAAATACTCATTTCAACTTCATGCATAAATATATTACTTTTGTATTACAAAGGTGTTTTAAAGATAAATTCATGTCATCATTTTAAATTGGAATAGTTAAGGATTTTAATTGTTTGAGCTAACTAATGCCAGTGTAAAAGTAGAGGACTAAATTATGTCAAATTAAAATGTAAAGACTAAATCTCAAACCTGAGCATAATAAAGAGATCGAGACTGCAATTTACTATTATCTTATAGTAAACATAAATTGGTTCCTATATATTTATTATGTTATTAATTAATTCAAATATTTAACATCATTAAATTTTTTATTAACATATTACGTGGTTATACATAATTTGAATCTTTACTAGTCTTAAACAATGCCAAGTAGCTTTCCATTTCTATTAGGTTTGTGTTGCTTTTATATATATATATATATATATATATATATATATATATATATATATATATATATATCTTATAAAACAATGATCAAATTTAAATTTTAGCTCTTAGACTATGCTTAAAAATAATATTAAATCTATTATTTAAAATTTTAACATAATTTGGTTTCTTCACTTTATAATGTCATTAGTTAGTCTGAATAGTTATTAAGTATTTCAATGAAAATGGTAATGTTAATTTTTCTTAAGAACACTATTTCAATAGAAAAAAATTATATTATCATGATGAGTTCAAATGAGTATTTTTAAGAAAAATCCTAATTAGCATTTTTAAATAAAATTTCAAATTCTCACTCTACAAAATTTAATAGAAGAAATTTAATGGTGGTAACTACTGGACCTGAATTTTTAAATAAGAAAAATAGAAGGATTAGATTCCTAAAAATTAAAGTGGGGGAACTAAATTATAAATGGACGAAGTGAATATTGACTTAGAGCATATTATAACTTTCAATTTTGTATTTTGTAATTTAACACAAACAAATAATCAACCCAATGCATAAGTGTAGGTTAGAATCATACTAATAGAAATATACAATTTAATGATCCCGTCAAATTAATTATAAATTTATTTAATTAATATATATGTGTACATATTTATGCCAATTTTTTGTTAGCTTTTAAAATATGTTATGTCTTCTTTTAATATTCTTTATATCTATTTTATTGTTTATGTTTGAGGTTCATAATTGTCTCTTCTAGTAATGTCGTCTTTAAGGTTTGAACATACATTTTTTCCTTCGAAATGCAATGTACTTTTACCATTGCACCAAACACTTATTGCTAATATTTTATATATTTTTAATTATATTTAATAATAATTACCCATTAATTAAATGAAGTAACTTTTTTACTAAATAATAAAAATAATTAAAAAATGCAAGTATTACTATGATACAAGATCATTAACTATGCCTAATCTTAGCATGCAAAATTACTAAGAATAAAGTATAATATGTAGTGTTATTTGAATCGGATCGGTCGGTTGAATTAGTTAAATTGAGAATTAGTCGGGATATCAGTTTGGAGAGTGATTTTGAACTGGTTAGACCAAGGATCAACACGAACTATTTGAACAGATTAAAAATCGATTGAATCAGATTTTTTATTTTTTTTAATTTTAAGAATTTTTTAATTGAACAAGTTGGACTGATTGAATCGATCGAACTGGAGAACCAGTGGCCTTACCGATTAGACTACCGGTCCAATTTAAAAAACATGTCTAATCCCCTAATTTTGTAAATATTAATTTTCGATTTGAGCCAACAACCTCTTCATTTAGTGACAAGAGTACTATGTTGTGAGGTATGAAACATGAACTCAATCCCTAATAATTTCACCACCCCAAATTATTAAAAAGGAAAAGAAAATAATATTTTATATGAAAATCTCTCATTCACTATCTTGATCTTGCTTAATCCTAAAAGATGGGTTAACACGATTTGAATTTATACTAAATAAGTGTCTGACAGTTCCATTTAACTGTATATATATAACTTACTAATAAAATATAAATTTATGTAGGAACAATGTATTAAATATAAACACTATTACATTATAATACTTTAATTAGACGAAAAGGATTTAACAGGGTCACATTTTATTAGTATTATTGCTTTAACGCATAATAGGAAACCAGACTTTACGGAGGTTCATATGACCATTCTAAAGAGATGGTGGCCAAAAACTCAAGATTCCGAATTCTAGATTATGGCAAATTGGACCTCTATATGAAAGAGAAGGACCTACTAGAAAGTTACATTTAACCTTAATAGCAACATACAAAGATATAATTAATTATACCAACTCCATCAACACCATGCTTAATGTCGACTTGGTGAAAAAGCAAGAGTGTGGCCATAAACTTTCTCTCATTTCCCTCAAAACCCAATGGGGTTACTCCAATCAGGTCAAAAACACAAAAAGGAAACTAGGGGTTGATATTCCACATTGTAAGCCCCGTAGAACCAAACAGGATTAGCATGATTGATGAAGTTGTAGCCTACAATAACCGGAGAATGTTAAATTAATTTGCAAGGTGGTGATGATGAGTTTTTTGCTAGTCATCACCTTGAATGTACCAGCAAAGGAGCATAGTGGCACAACGACGCAAGATGTAGAGTCGAGCACGTTCCTGCTTAACCAAGGAAGCACACTTGGTGGAGAAACCATGCCCCTTCCGTTTTGCACAGGCCTTGGCTCCCCTCTTGTATTGCTGGGATTGAAACTCAGCCATGGGTAAGAGAAAAGTATTTACTTAAACTCGTTAGAAAAAGAAAAGGAAAAAAAAAAAAAAAGAGAAAAAAAAAAGAAGCTCAATGTAGAGCTTTAGGCCGTGAGGGTTAAGGGTAAATGTATTTATACAATTACAATCCCACAATCCAAGAAAGGTTAACTGGAATATGAAGGAAGCAAGTGAACATGGTCAGGTTCAGAAACTGAGGGATTTGCATTTCCATGGAAGATGGTGCATAGTTTTCTATACAAAGGTGACTTAACGTGGCCTTTGCCTTTTATTACTTATTCAATGTAACACCCTTATTTTAAACAAGCAAAGGACTATGAGACCTTCTCATCTCTAATAATCTTTTTTGGGTTTTCCTCTTTTGAAAGATAACCTTTATTGGTTTTAAAGAATGAAATTTAATCAAATAATTATTAAGTAACGTGGTATGGAGGAATGACAAAGTTGAGCATTTAAACAACTCATAGTTTAATAAAATTAGTTTATCCAATCACCTTAAGAAAAGATTTCTAACACCACTAAAATTTAAATCTCAATATCTAGAATTCCTAGTGATGAGTTGATCGTGTATGTCAGAGTCTTAAAAATTTATAAAAAGAATGATTGAGCCTAAAAACTAACTGTGACAACGATTGAGGCAAGTGCACCTATCGAACAGTAGTATAGCTGTGGCAAGACCGGATTGTCGAACCCAAAGGAACCAAAAGTACTAATACTAACTTTCTTTTTATTATTTAGCCTAAGAATTAAAGGAATTTGGCATCTAATCTGAAATTAACTAACAACTAAGCTAAAGATGCACAGACAAAGAGAATTGGGGAAATACTTGTGAGAAAAACCAATTGATTAAAACAATACCCGAGGAAGAATCCACCAAGACTTCACTTGTTATCTAACTCTGAACCAGACGATTTATTCACTTGACTTGATCCGTAGGATTCCCTAATTTATATTAATACCTCTTTCGAGGCTACTAACGTCTAACCCTAGGTTGATTAATTGAAATTTCTTTCTAATTAAAACCCTTAGAATTGCATTAACTCGATCTATGGACTCCCATATTAGGTTTGACCCTAATTTGGCAGATTTTCGTCACCCTATTTCTAGGCGCGCGAGCAACTCCGCTTAACTATGCTAGATCTACTCTTAGGCAGGGACTTTTGCTCCACCACCTAAGCACATCAATACTTGAATCAATATCCCGTAAATACCAAAACAAGAATTAAGAACACATAGTTAAGAACAAATCAAGTATTTATCATATAGTTCAGCAAACGATAACAAGATTCATCTTAGGTTTCATCCCCCTCAGGTATCTGAGGGTTTAGTTCATAATAATAAAAGAATACATCTCAAAAGAAAAGATAAAACAAAACATAAGAAAACCCTAAAACTCCCTGAAGGAATTGAAGGAGAGATCCTCCGTCTTGAGTATAACTTCGGCTTCTTAAGATGAATCAACTGGCTTTCTTCGAGTAAATTCCACAAAACTGGCCTCTCTAGCTCGGCTCCTTGGCCTAGCTGGATGCCCCCTGAAGGTTGGCCTCTAGGGTGTTTATATAGGCTTTTGGAATGGCTTTCTTTGCCTCTAAGTACCCTAATCCGAGTGAAACTCTTCTTTCTCACAGTAGGGACACGCCCATGGCACACGCCCGTGTAAATCGTGGCCAGGCCGTGTTCGAGACTATTAAGGAGGCATGGCCGTGTGGTCTTGGGCCCAGGCCGTGTTGATCTCGTGATATGGCCCATTTACCCCGTTTTGGGCATGTTTTTCGTTCTTTTCATCCTCCGGTGCTCTCCTGAATATAAAACATGAAAACAAAGGATTAAGAGCACCAAATTACACAATTCAAGGAATAAATCATCCAAAAGTATGCTAAATGTGGGATTAAAATATGTTCATATTACGGTTTATCAAATACCCCCACACTTAAGCATTTACTTGTCCTCAAACAAAATTATCAACTCATAATTAAAACGAACTTCCCTGATTTATAATATTCATCAATAATGTTTCCTCACAATTCAAAGATAATTCGTACATTGATAATTTAAATAAAAGGGTCCTAAAGATTCAAACAGTCAAAGTCATATATTTATAGCCTGAAATTTTTAGGTTTCTCCCCTTACCTAAATAATTACCTCTGATTCTAAACCGACAAGGGTTGAAATCCTTACTAAAGATTCACTTAAATCACTCAAAGTGTTTAAGGTTCAAGAAAAAGCACTCAAAAGTCGAACATGAAAAGTTAATCCCATAGGCTTACCTGAACATCAAATCTCCACCACTATAAAATGAGATGATACACAGATCAAAAGGTCTTTAAAAAAAGGGTTGTAACGGGGCTTAGGTTAAATGTGTGGATAAAGGCTGAATTAGGAGGTTAGAATCGAGATTGAATTGACAATTTACCTAACTAGAAAAATGAACTACTCCTAAATAATTACATCACTTGAAAATTTGTAATAATACGAGCTTTTTCTTCGAAATTTGGAATTTACATGTATAAGCTCAACTAACATAGAACTAATAATTAATATACTTCGAAATTTTTTTTTGTAAGAACAAATCAAGTATTTAATAAAGAATGAATGTAACTATTAAAATAAAGATCATAGTTAGGCAACTGATCAAATCAAATCTCGATATTAGGGTGGTCAAAAGGAATGGTGATGACAAATACAAAGGATTTTTGGGTTAATATTAGCAGGTGAGTATAAAAAGGGTTGTTAGGATCAAAGGGGTTCACTAAGGGTTAATTGTGAGGGTAAGCTTTTTAGTGGAGTGAGTGGGTTAAATCCTAAGTGCCTTTATCATCTCTGTATATCAAATCAAAGGTGTGGTCTCGATATGTTTAATCGAAGCAAGTTCTAGAATAACAAATCAATGCTGACAAACTCATAATAAAAAGTGAGCACGAAAGAATATATGCTCTAAAAGGCTCAAAATCTCATAAGAATTATGGGTTTTTGATATCAATCTTGTAAATTTCAAACTTCAAGGTAATAATTAGATTCAGGTAGACAACCTAACAAAATTTTAATTTTGAAAATATACTCATCATGCTTGATTCTCTAGTCTCCTAAAGTTTAAATCATCACTGCATAATTATCAATGACTTATTCCGAAACATATCAAAGAAAATCATGAATCACAGGGAATTCTATTCTAATTAGTAATATGAGAGAATTACTTAAAGACAAGATATCATTCAGGGCTTTGAGAATAATGCAAAAAGTTAGGCATTTTCTCGAAATAAATATTCACCCCCCACACTTAAGATATACATTGCCCTCAATGTACAAAGATAGATAATAACATAGTAGAAAATCAAAAGATAGAGAGAAGTGTAACTCCCTGAATGTTGGATGAAATCCTTGGATGATGGCTAGTGATGATGATTTAGGCATGGGTAAATGTGGTGGTTAATACTCCGGCGCTGTGTTCGTTCTTGGAGTGGCAAATTGAACCTTTTTAAACTGCAAAGTTATTAGTTAGATGTTCAAGGAGTATTTATTTAATAAGTGTTGTTAGAGATACTCGAGAATTAGATAGCCAGTGATAAAAAATAAAACTGTACTAATAGGAGTTTTAAACAAGAAAGGTAAAAAGTTTTAATTAACAACGAAAATAAGCTAAACATAAACGAAAATTGAAAACTGAAAAATAAATAAAAGTAAAGGACTCAAAGGTCCTCATCATCGGCCGGGTCACGAGGTGGTGGAGGTGGCGATATGTGAAAGTGATGACAAATCTGTTGAAGAGTCGCCTCAATGCCATCAAATCGTCGAGCGGTGTCATTAAATTGTTGAGTACAGTAATGCTCGAACTGAGTGAGACGTGCAGAGATGTCGAAAAGTGAAGTCGCCGCATGAGCTGGGCAATGACTCAGTTGTGATTCCTCATGTGGGTGTGGGACATCGTCAGTAATGTCCTCAGGATCCTCCTCTTCGGTGGTAGGTGCTAGCTGATATTGGGGGGGATCGGTCCCTTGTCGACGTTGGATCATTCTCATATGTGGCATCGTCTGGATGCCCTGTGGGGACATCTGACCTATCAGTGTGAGGGAGGAGGTCGTAGCGTCGGTGTTGAGGAGCCCGAAATATCTAGCCGAGTGTGTGATGTATGGACCCATAGATATGACCCCCTCCTATGTTGCTCCATTTGATGTTGAATGGCACGAGCTATAAAATAGGCGAGGTTGAAAACATGCCCGTTTGCCATGCACCATAGGAAATAGGAGTCGTGAGTATTGACGACACTGGTGCTCTCTCGCCTACCTGTCAATGTATGGGCTAAAATAGCGTTTACGTACCTCAGAGATGGGGCGAGAGCCGTCGCCTTGGAGCGACTGGGTCATAGGAGGTGTTGTGGGGTGCTATATTGTACCAGCATCTTGTGGGGGTGTTGTGGATATGAAGATGGAGCGTCTCGAGATCATTATCCTCTATAAATTTGCCGGTATAGAGTCCCAATGCGACCCCCAATTGTGGTACATTCATTTCTCATACAATGCTTCATAAACGAAATTGGATCGTGCCGGGGTCATTGTGGTGTGTCATCACCGTCTGAAGGTGGAAAGTGGAACATAGCTCCAAAGTGAGCTCTAGATATATGGGCTCGATGATATTGAAGAATTGGTCTCATGGATCAGTAGTCAGGAGAACCCGTACGTCGTCGGCTAGTTGGACTTGCTCCAAAGCGGCCCAATCAATGCATCCCCCTGTACCGAGGGGTCGCGTGCGAAGTATCTTATAAAGGTCCTCCTGAGATCCTAGAGGAAATTGTAGAAATGGATGCCGTACTTCGGCGGTTGCGCTGGCTGATGACGAACTGGGTCCCTTTCATTTTTTCAACGTGGGAATGGCAATTTTCTTTCCTCTAGACGAAGACATTATGTTCCTGTAGAAAGAATAAGATCATCTCATGATAATACTTATGACTCAATTTCAATCTCATTAACAATGAAAATTTCTAATAATTCTTTAAAAATTCCAGACATTCAAAAATTATAGTTAATCTATTTATAATGTTCAAATAATCATTAGTTATTGCTAATAATAAAAAGAATGCAATATAAAAGAATATATATATATAAATAAAGGATATAAAAATAATCATGGGATGTAAAATATCAATCAGTAAATTAGAAGGTACAAAATGGACCGACAGTAGTGTAGAGATGGCGCACGGTCATTGATGGCGGAAACACGGGCGTGTGCCGCGGGTGGGTGGTGGTGCAGGGCTACGGGTGTGTATTTTGTTTACACGGGCGTGGTTTGTGTTGTGGATGAGGAAGATAAAGAGAGATAAGAGAGAGGGAAATAAGTGGAAGTGAAGAGAGGGAGAGGGCCAGTGACCGGAATGGCAAGGTATGGGGGATTTTGGGAATTCTAGGAGGGAACGACTAGGGTTGGGGATTTGAAGAAGAAGATGAATAGGGGTGGTTTTAAATAGGAAATCGATCACATGAGCAGGGTCCATGCCCGTGTTTCCTTTATTTAGCCCGTGTTTTTCGAAAATTTTTATTTCAGGCGCGTTTTTGTTTTGTTCCACGCTCGTACTACACGGACGTGCCTGACATTGTTCGTTTCACCCACGCCCGTGTCAATGGTCCCACGCCCGTGTTTCATAAGTCAGTGTTGTCCACGGCCTTGGAGCATGGGTGTGTTTAACCCCCGTGTCCCTTACTCAGGATCGACCACGGTTAGGATGCACGGATGTGTCATACGTTCGTGTCTATTAGTCAGTTTCAAGCACGGTAGCGTAGCACGACTGTGTATTTTAGTCGGAGCCCGTGGCTTAGGGAAAATTTTTCCTTGTTTCTGCACCATCTTTGCCACGCCCATGTACTTGTTCGTAGTATCCACACGACCACAAACACGGCCATGTGTGAGGCCGTATGGGTGGAGAAACCTACACTTTTTGTTAGTTTATAGTTGGATGCTAAAAAGGAAAAATAAAAATAAAAAATACAAATAAAAATAAAATTAATAGGGTTAGTACTCGGGTTGCCTCCCGAGAAGCGCTTGTTTATAGTCTTAAGCTAGACTTTCCCTGTTTTCGGTTCTAAATGAAGGTTCACAGAGCTGAAGCTCCTCTCTTATATCCCTAAAATCTTCACCATTATAAAATTTTAGTCGCTGACCATTTACCTTGAATGTGCCATAATTCGGATGAGTTACCTCGACTGTGCCATAGGGAAAGATAGTTTTGATCATGAAAGGGCCTGACCATCTTGATTTTAACCTCCCAGGGAATAATTTGAGCCTTGACTTGTATAACAAAACTAGATCTCCTACTTTGAATTGCTTTGATTGTTTTAAACGAGCATCATGGTGTCGCTTTGTTGCCTCCTTCTATAGTCGTGAATTCTCATAGGCATTAACTCGCCATTCATCTAACTTGTTCAACTGCATCATCATCTTCTCACCTGCAGTTTTAATATCGTAATTTAGAAATTTTATAGCCCCAAAAGCTTTATGTTCTAATTCAAATGGTAGGAGACAACTTTTTCCGTAGACAAGTTTGTATGGGGATGTTCCTATGAGTGTTTTAAACGCTGTTCTATAAGCCCATAGAGCATCATCTACTTTTAATGCCCAATCTTTCCTGTTTGATTTCTCTAGAATATGCTTGAGCTCTCGATTTGCTACTTCTACTTGTCCACTGGATTGAGGGTGATAAGGGGTAGCTGTTCTGTGGTGTACTCCATTTTTTTTAAGACTTTGTCAAACTGAGTATTACAAAAATGAGTACCCTTATCGCTTATAATTGCTTTGGGTGTGCCAAATCGAGAAAAGAGTTTCTTAAGAAATCTTACTACCATCCTGGCATCATTAGAAGGTAAAGCTTGAGCTTCCACCCATTTTGACATGTAGTCTATGCTACTAAAATGTATTTATTCCCAAATGAACTAGAGAATGGGCCCATAAAATCAATACCCCATACGTCGAAAATTTTGCATGATAGTTTGTATGTTTGAGGCATTTCATTGCATTTAGAGATATTACCCGTTCTCTGACATCTATCACATGAAGCAACATACCTGTTAGCGTCTTTGAACATGGTGGGCCAAAAAAAAAAACCTGATTCGAGTATTTTCTGTGCTATCCTGATCCCACTATAATGTCCTCCTGACGGTCCTAAATGACAGTGTTCTAAGATCTTGCTTGCTTCTACTTTTGTAACACATCTTCGAATTACTTGATCTGCACATATACGAAAAAGAAAAGGATCCTCCCAAAAATAGTTTTTCACATTAGCAAAGAATCGCTTCTTTTGATGATGTGTTAACCTTTTTGGTAGGATGTTAGCAGCTAGGTAATTGGCAATGTCTACAAACCAGGGTACCTCGGAGTTAGAAATAGCAAATAATTGTTCTGCAGGAAACGAGTCATTTATCTCCCTCTCATCTAGTTCTTTGATATGTGGATTTTCAAGCCTAGATAGATGATTTGCTACAAGATTTTCAGCTCCTTTCTTATCCTGAATTTCTAGATCAAATTCCTGTAAGAGTAAAATCCATCTTATGAGTCGAGGTTTTGCATCGATTTTTGTTAAGAGATAACGAAGAGCTGAATGGTCAGTGTAAACGACAACTTTAGATAATATCAAATACTGTCTAAATTTATCAAATGCAAAAACCACAGCTAGCAATTCTTTTTTCGTGGTGGTGTAATTTTCTTGTGCAGCCGTTAATGTCTTGCTAGCGTAATAGATCGGCTGAAAATGCTTGTCCTTTCGCTATCCCAAAACTACACCTACTGCAAAATCACTCGCATCACACATTAGTTCAAAGGGTAAATTCCAATCAGGTGCAATTATAATTGGAGCATTTATTAATTTATCTTTGAGGATGTTAAATGCATCTAAACATTCTTGATCAAAATTGAAATGTACATCTTTTTCTAGTAGTTTCGTTAAAGGCTTAGCTATTTTAGAAAAATCCTTAATAAATCTTCTATAAAATCCAGCATGTCCTAAAAAGCTTTTAATAGCCTTAACTGAACTAGGAGGAGGTAAGTTTTCTATGGTTTCAACCTTTGCTTTGTCTACCTCAATCCCTTTACTAGAAATTTTATGTCCTAACACAATCCCCTCTCGAACCATAAAGTGACACTTTTCCCAATTTAAAACAAGGTTCGTTTCCTCACATTTCATCAGAACTCGTTTTAGATTTTTAAGGAAAAGATGAAAAGAATTACCAAAAGGCATAATCCAAAAGGCATTCTATGATAAGCAAACGTACCGTATGAACATGTAAATGTTATCTTCTCTTGATCCTCGGAGGCTATCGGGATTTGGAAATAGCCGGATAAGAAGCAGTAGTACATATGCCCAGATAATCTCTCTAACATCTGATTAATAAAGGGCAAAGGGAAGTGATCTTTTCGGGTGGCGTCGTTCAACTTTCTATAATTAATACAAACTCTCCAACCCGTGACTGTTCTAGGAATCAATCCATTCTTTTCGTTGGCTACAACAATCATGCCTCCTTTCTTTGGAATGACCTGGACAGGACTTACCCAAGAACTATCAAAAATAGGATAGATTATTCCAACATCAAGAAGTTTAATTACCTCAACTTTAACAAACTTCTTTCACGTTGGGATTCAATCATCTTTGAGGTTGCACACAGGGTTTATACTCATCTTCCATTAAAATTTTGTAGGTGAGAAACGATGGGCTTATTCCTTTAATGTCAGAAATTTTCCAAGCTATGGCTCTTTTATGTTCCCTTAGTACATGTAGCACCTCGTCTTTCTCTCTTGGTTCCAGTTCTGAAGAGATAATTACTGGTAGCGTAGAGTTATCACCTAAGAATGCATATTCTAAGTGTTTTGGCAACTGTTTTAATTCTAATTTGGGTGGCTTATCAATAGAGGGTCTTTGTTTTAGTTCGTCGTTGATTTCAATACCCTCTTCTTTTGTATGTCTAGAGGAAGATGTATTAGAATTCAATTCATCGATATCACCATCTACCCTACCTTGTGTAAGATACAGTTCCATCATGTCGTTATGTATGATTTCCTGCAAAGAATCTTGAACAAGGTGATTAGTGGCATCAATAAAATAACAGGAATCATCTTGTTCTCTAGAATATCACATGACATTGTAAATTTGAAAAATAATTTCCTTGTCGCTTACCCTTAGCGCAAGTTTACCATCACCTACATCAATAACAGCTCTAGCAGTAGCTAAAAAAGGGCGCCCCAAAATTAAAGGTACCTTAATGTCTTCATCCATGTCAAGCACAACAAAATCAACAGGAAATATAAATTTATCAACTTTTACCAAAATATCTTCAATAACTCCCCTATGATATTTAATAGATCTGTCAGCTAATTGAATACTCATCCTAGTGGTTTATGGTTCCCCAAGACCAAGTTGCTTAAACATTTTATAAGGCATTAAATTAATATTGGCGCCTAGATCAGCTAGTGCTTTCTTAATATTTAAGCTACCAATTAAACAGGGAATGGTGAAACTTCCTGGATCTTTTAATTTCATTGGTAGCTTGTTTTGGAGGATGGCTGAACATTCTTTATTAAGTTCCACTGTTGATATCTCTTCGAACTTTCTGTTATTTGTTAGAAGCTCTTTTAGAAATTTTGCATATGTCAGTATCTGCGAAATAGCTTCAACAAAAGGTAAGTTAATATGTAACCGTTTAAAAAGTTCAAAAAATTTACTGTATTGTGCATCTAGTCGGTCTTTCTTCAACTTTACTGGATATGGGATTGGTGGTTTACATTCTTCGCGTACTGGCGTTACATCTTCAAGTTTCTCATCTATTGCTTTATCTGTGTCATGTGGTATCTTCTTCGTTGTTTCAACTAACTCCTTTCCACTTCTCAGTGTAACTGCTTTCACCTGCTCTTTTTCCCTAGGTAAACTTTCTGGTTGCCTTTCAGAAACTAACTTAGTTAGTTGTCCTTAAGCCCTTGAATTGATGCTTGCTGTTTGTTCAATATTGTTTCGGTATTTTGGAAATAGGGTTCTGACACCTTTATAAACTTTGTCAGCATTTCTTCAAGGTTTGACTTCTTTTCTTGTGGAAAGGATTGTTGTCTTTGGTTTCTTTGACTACCCCATGAGAAATTTGTGTGGTTCCTCCAATCTGGATTATAAGTGTTACTATAAGGGTTATTTTGAGATAAAAAATTGTTACCCATATAGTGAACTTGTTCGTTTTCAGCGCTCGTGTTGTAAGGTGGATAATCTATGTTGTTCCTCCAACCTTCATTCAGATTGCACTGCATAACTGGATGTACTTGCAAAAAATCACATAAACCATCAATCTTTTTATTTAACATTTCTACCTGGTTTGATAGCATGGTGACTGCGTCGAGGTTGAAAACTCCGGCTGCTTTTGTTGGCTTCGTCCTTGTGACTTACCACTTATAGTTATTCAATGACATCTTCTCTATAAACTCATAGGCAGCCTCAGGAGTTTTGTTATTCAAGGTTCCGCCGGCGGCTGAATCAATCAATTGTCTAGTTGAAGGGTTCATACCGTTGTAAAAAGTTTAGACCTGTAGCTACAAGGGTAATCCATGGTGTGGACACCTTCTCAATAGATCTTTGTATCTCTCCCATGCATCGTAAAGTGTCTCTAAATCCATCTGCACAAAAGAAGAGATATCATTCCTCAACTTGGCCATTTTGGCCGGCGGAAAATATTTTAACAGAAATTTTTCTGTCATTTGATCCCATGTAGTGATTGATCCTCATGGAAGACAATGCAACCACTGATTGGCTTTATTTCTCAAAGAAAAGGGAAATAACTGAAGATGGATGGCATCATCAGAAACACAATTTATTTTGAAGGTATCACAGAATTCTAGAAAATTCGCTAAGTGTGTGTTAGGATCCTCATCCTGCAAACCATCAAACTGAACAAACTGTTGTATCATCTGTATAGTGTTAGGTTTCAGTTCAAAATTATTTGCAGCAATAGTAGGCCTAACAATACTTGACTCAGTTCCTGTTAAATTAGGTTTAGCATAATCATACATACTTCGAGGAGCATGATGTTCGGCCGCCTCTGGAGGTAGCAGATTATTCTCAGCCATCTCTTCGATGGTATTGATTTCGACTTCTTACTCTTCTTCTATGTAGTTTAAGCTTCGCCTTATTTCTCTACGATTTCTGCGAACAATACTTTCAATATCACTGTCGTAAATTAGGTGTCCTATCGGGTTCCTTCTAGTCATAAACTAGAAGTACCTGCCAGAAGAATAGAAGAAAATTTAGAAAAGTAAAAAGAAAATAACTATAATATGACTAAAGTAATAAAAATCGAGCGTTCTTAATATTTCAGTTCCCCGACAACGGCGCCAAAAACTTGATCGTGTATGTCAGAGTCTTAAAAATTTATAAAAAGAATGATCGAGCCTAAAAACTAACTCTGACAATGATTGAGGCAAGTGCACCTATCGAACAGTAGTATAGCTGTGGCAAGACCGGATTGTCGAACCCAAAGGAACCAAAAGTACTAATACTAACTTTCTTTTTATTATTTAGCCTAAGAATTAAAGGAATTTGTTATCTAATCTAAAATTAACTAACAACTAAGCTAAAGATGCACAGACAAAGAGAATGAATTGGGGAAATACTTGTGAGAAAAACCAATTGATTAAGACAATACCCGAGGAAGAATCCACCTAGACTTCACTTGTTATCTAACTCTAAACCAGACGATTTATTCACTTGACTTGATCCGTAGGATTCCCTAATTTATATTAATACCTCTTTCGAGGCTACTAACGTCTAACCCTAGGTTGATTAATTGAAATTTCTTTCTAATTAAAACCCTTAGAATTGCATTAACTCGATCTATGGACTCCCATATTAGGTTTGACCCTAATCCGATAGATTTTCATCACCCTATTTCTAGGCGCGCGAGCAACTCCGCTTAACTATTCTAGATCTACTCTTAGGCAGGGACTTTGCTCCACCACCTAAGCACATCAATGCTTGAATCAATATCCCGGAAATACCAAAACAAGAATTAAGAACACATAGTTAAGAACAAATCAAGTATTTATCATATAGTTCAGCAAACGATAACAAGATTCATCTTAGGTTTCATCCCCCTCAGGTATCTGAGGGTTTAGTTCATAATAATAAAAGAATACATCTCAAAAGAAAAGATAAAACAAAACATAAGAAAACCCTAAAACCCCCTGAAGGAATTGAAGGAGAGATCCTCCATCTTGAGTATAACTTCGGCTTCTTGAGATGAATCAATTGGCTTTCTTCGAGTAAATTCCACAAAACTGGCCTCTCTGGCTCGGCCCCTTGGCCTAGCTGGACGCCTCCTGAAGGTTGGCCTCTAGGGTGTTTATATAGGCTTTTGGAATGGCTTTCTTTGCCTCTAAGTACCCTAATCCGAGTGAAACTTTTCTTTCTCACGGCAGGGACATGCCCATGGCACACGCCCGTGTGAGTCGTGGTGAGGCCGTGTTCGAGACTATTAAGGAGGCACGACCGTGTGGTCTTGGGCCCAGGCCATGTTGATTTTCTAATATGGCCTATTTACTCCGTTTTGGGCCCATTTCTCTTTCTTTTCATCGTTCGGTGCTTTCCTGAATATAAAACGTGAAAACAAAGCATTAATAGCACCAAATTACACAATT
Organism: Gossypium bickii; assembly: GCA_025503065.1. Classification (NCBI taxonomy): domain Eukaryota; kingdom Viridiplantae; phylum Streptophyta; class Magnoliopsida; order Malvales; family Malvaceae; genus Gossypium; species Gossypium bickii. The sequence continues at coordinate 21,728,837 of CP106714.1, read as the reverse complement.
CAAGGAATAAATCATCCAAAAGTATGCTAAATGTGGGATTATAATATGTTCATATTACGGTTTATCATGAGTTAACTGTGTAGAAACAAGGGGTATTTTGCAAAACATAAATTGTGGTTAAAATAATGCTTGGAATTGTGGTTACAGTTTCAACCACCAAACTAAAAGTGCGTAAAAGATAAAAGTTGAACACGAAGATTGTTTACGTAGTTCAATTTTGGTTTATGTTTGCAGGACCTTACCTAGAGCAATAATCCACTATCTTTCTCATAGTACAATCAATGATTTTAGTCCTAACACTAGTATAACTCTCAGAAATTTAGCGACCTTACCATTCTATAAAAACTAGATCATTGTCCCATTAAGCTTCCCCTCGAAAGCTTAGTTTTAGAACTCAAGAGACTATCTTGATTGTTTACAAAAATAATGCACACATAAAAATGTTCCTAACTGGAATAGCTTTGTGCTCTATCAAGCTTTCAATCTCTCAGTTACTCTCAGTTCACTTTAAACTAGGTAAAACTTAAGTTTTGTTTACATAAGAGTTAAAATCTAATAACTTCTCTATAAATAAGGCTGAAACTAAGCATAAAATACTACTTCCATAAGTGTTTTGATTTAATCCAATGCCTTCAAAGATAGAAAGTGACTTTACTTGTAACGACCCGAAAGTTAGTGGTGTCAGAAACGATGGTTTTGAAACCTTATTTTTTATATTCGATTTCATAAATATTAAATAATAATATTTACGAGGTTAGTATAAAAGTTAATTAAAGTTTCATCTCTCAATTTTGTTAAATTGATAGTTAATTAAGGTACAAGGACTAAATTGTAAAAATACTAAAAGTTAATCACTATAAATTTTTAATTAATTCAAGGACCAATCGGTGATTGGTCTAATAGACTATAGCCAAGCTGTGGTAGATGTTTGATTTATTCCACTAATCTTGTTAATTATATTTAAGTTAGTTATTAAAGTTAATTAGACCAATTATTGGTTAATTAATAGTTAATCCTAATATAATTGTAAAAATAAAATGGAAATGAAACATATCTCCTTCCACTTGTCTTCTTCACTGAATAAAGAGAGAAGGAATAGGTTTTTGATGTTTTCAACTTTGGTCTCTTGATTGGTAAGTATTTTCAAGTACGTTTCTTATAATTTTTAAGTTTTTAAGATCTCGGGAGCTTGATTTAGCTAGACCATGTATCAATTTGCAAAACTGTCAAGTTTTCAAAAGTTTTCATTGATGAATACTTGATGACATCAGTACAAAATATTTATATTTTAAGCTTAGAAGTGAAAAGGACTAGTTTGTAAAGTAAAATTACTAGTTTTTTTTAATATAGCGACTAAAGTGTGTAAATTTCAAAATTGATGTTAAATTTTTGTAAATATAGATAATAGAGGGATTTAGATGGATGAAATTGAGATCAATTTTGAAATCAAAGCTCAAATTTGTAAGTTATGACCATTTCAGTTTTAGGGACTAAATTGAATCAAATGAAAAACTTTAGGGAACATTCGAAAGATAAAATTGAATTGACATATGTATATAATAAGATGATATAAGGTATTTGAAATTGATAAATTGAAATAAATTATTGTATAGATCGAGAATTGAACTGAACCGATGATAACCATGGAAAAGATAAAATTTTTAATTAGTCCTGGCGATTCAACTTGTTTGATGATTTTATCAGGTAAGTTCATAGGGTGTATTTAAATGTAATTTTAATGTGTATATATAATTATGAAATATTTTTGTGTGTAATTGTAATTTGTACTGTTTGCAATTTGGTACAAAAGTTGAGATATGGTCTAAATTATAAAGAAATGATTATATGTGTTAAATGTGCTTGAATGAACATATTAGAGGATAGGATATGATTGACATGCCAATAGGGTTATTTGCGCGCTTGTACGAGTTCAACACTTATGTGCTCTCTACTTAGCACTTCGATGCTCTTTGTTATATGATGTAGTTATATGATAAACTCACCTTATTGTTGTGAAATGTTATGTCAGGAAAATTGTGTCAAGTTAATTAGTTTGATACGTTTAATTGCAAATCAAGGCAAGTTATCATTTTAACACATATGAACTTACTAAGCATTTGAAATGCTTACCTAGTTGTTTTCCCTTTTTCTGTAGATTGTCAGTTTGCAAAACGCGTCAACCGGATCACATCGAAGCTCACACTATCCTGCTATCGACTCGATAGACTTTTGTTCATTTTAATCTCGGTTATGTGGCATGTATATAGGTGTTATATATATGAGTTTTCTTGAAAATGATAGTTTGGTTTGAATCTTGGTTAATGGTTGAATTTGAGAAAGTTAATGTTAATATTTATATGTGTGTATGTTTGGTAATATGTTAAGCCATAAATGTGGTACATGAATGGCAAATTTCTTGATGAATTGATATGGTATATGGGGCTATGGAATAACTTAAAAGCATGATGAAATAAGTTGAATTTGGTTAGGTTGGATTGATAAGTTGATGTAAACTTGTGGAATGGTTGCATTGGATAATTTTTGCAAATGGTTAAGTACATGAATTGGAATGGTTTTGGTTAGTTTCTATGTGGGTATAAGTGTGTTTTTAAGCACCATTTGAGAGTGTTGATATCTTGGCATGAAAGGGGTACCAAAATACAAGTTTTTGACATTTTTGGCTTAGAGGTATCGATACATTAAAAAGGGATACCAATACATTGGTGATCTTTCTTAAAATTTTAAACATCAAACATAAAAATGGTATTGATACAAATATAATGTATCAATACCTTGCCAAAGGTATCAGTACTTTATGCCTGGTGTCGATACTTTTGTTGTTAATTCAATTTTTCTAAAACAACGAAGCTCAAAATGGTATCTGTACCTATATGGGGTATCGATACCTATTCTAGAAACTCTGAAAACATTGCAATTTGGTCCTATTTCATGCTTCAGTGTACAAAAAAGAATTCATAAGCTTGATTAAGTCTTAGATTTAATTGTATATCATAACATCTAGGTGTTTTTGACATGATTGAATACATAAATGATTTATTTATGGTGTATTTGGTTTGAAAATTTAAAAATTGTTCCCTATTTGATCTCAAGTTGACTTTAAAGCATTTTTATGCTCGTATAAGACCCAGGAAAGAATATGCATGGTATTCAATGTTGTATTGTTGTTGATTGCATGAATGATGAATTTGTAACAGTCCGTTATTGGTCAAATCAAAATAGTGGTTTTGGGACTACAAATCTGAGGTTGAAATATTTATTTTATTATTATTTTAATGTTTACAGCATGATTGAATGATTGTGTGAAAATTTGTTAAGAAATTTTATCGTTTAAATGGTCAATTTGAGAAAAAGGACTAAATCGCGTAAAGCGTAAAACTTGAGTTCTAATAGGTAAAGGTGTCTAATAGCTATAGAACCTTTAAGTTAAGGTCCTTATGTGGTAATTAAACTATTATTCATTTGAGTGGACATATATGGACATATTAATATATGTATTAATGGTTTATTATAAAGGTTAAATTGGTAATTAGTCATATAAGTTGATTAAATTAAAACAAAACCATTTTTATCAACCATTGTCATCTCTTTCATTGATTTTTAAAGGAGAAAAACCATGGGAGCATGTTAGGGCATTCGACCAAGCTAATCATCTTACATTGGTATGATTTTTCATCCCTTTTTTAATGACTTCTATGTTTTGGTGATCGTTGCAACTAGTAGTAGCTAGCCCAGGGACTAATTTGAAAAATTTTTAAAGATTTTGAAAGTGTCCATTGATGAATATATGTGTTCTTTGATTTTTGATGATGAAATATGAAATCTTGTTGTTAGATACACAAGTTTTGTAAAGTGGTTTTTAGAGAAAATGTAAAATAGGGATTAAATTGAGAAATGTGTAAAGTTAGTGGTTAAATGTGTGAAAAAGTGATAAATATGGGCTGCTAGGGGTCTTATAGGAATTCAGATATAATGGGTATTAAAGAAATTTCATGAATTTATGATTTTATGGAATAAGGACTAAATTGTAAAAAATGTGAAATATGTGGGGCAAAAGTGTAAATGTGTCTTAAAGTGTGATTTGGACTAAATTGAATGAGTATATGATTAAATAAGTTAATTTTGAATATATTTAGATCAAGAAAAGTGAAATACCGACTTGGATCGGGGAAAAGATAAAGTTATCGACTAATCGACTAGATTCGCCGTTTTAACATCCGAGGTAAGTTCGTATGTTATAATTTCATTTCAAATGTATTTATATGCTTTGATATAGCATGAATTGTGATTATGCGATTACAGACGAGTTCAGAAATGATTCAATGAAGATTCGACAATTGGAATCTCGGTTGAACCTTAGGAATAGTTTAGGATGCTAGTGACATGCAATTAGGTATACTTTGAGTTGGCTTCGGGCCATTTTTTAGCATTTCGGGTGCGAGATATATCAATTTGGCTTTGGGCCATGCATATCGGCTGATTTGGCTTCGGGCCATGATATCAGAATTTCAGATAAGTTACATTGATTTGGCTTCGGGCCATGGTATAGGTACTTATCGAGTGAGACCTTGAGTATCTAACTTCTATTCCGAATGGTTCAATGGGTAAATGAAGGATGTGGTTGAGTATGAGATTGGTAAGAGACGGTACATGTATGTATGGTAATGAATTAAATATTGGAACTATGGAATTGATGAGTTCTTTGGTAAGTTATGTGAATGATCATTTGATAGCTTTGAGATTTAATAGAATTATTGTATATTGTTTTCTATTATTTGAATGATTAATGAATGGTGTCATTTGCTCATTTTTTACATATGAGCTTACTAAGCTTTATAACTTACTTTGTGTATTTTTCCGTGTTTTATAGTGAAATCGAAGCTAGCTCGGATTCAGGGATCGTCAGAGATCGTTTCACACTACTTCGATTTTTCTCGTTAAATCCTAGCAATTGAGTACCCTTTCTTTTTTAAATCAAAATATATAAAAAAAAATTAAACAAAAAGCTTATTCTCGATAATTCAAGATGTTGCGTCCTAACTCACTGGATGTGACGTTTTATCATCTCGAGGTAAGAATTTATAAAAAAAAAAAGGGCAATGTTCTATATTTGGGAATTTTGAGAAATTGTGCCCTAACTCACTGGGTTCCAATTTTTCATAAAGCCCGAATAACCGAATATCTTTTTCAAACTTTATTACACTAGTTTTAAAAATCAAAAGAGAAGTTCAGTTTCGAGAATATAAGTTGTTGTACCCTAACTCATTGAGTATGGCATTTTATTTCTTCGAAATAAGAGGGTTTTGGCATCCAATATGATTCCGTTCAAATGTATTTTAAGCAAACGGATCGTAATCTAGAATCTTTTCAAATTTTCGGCTTTAAGACATTAAATAATCAATTAGGTATCAATTTTGGGCTCTACGAGGGTGCTAACCCTTCCTCGTATGTAACCGACTCCCAAAACTATTTTCTCGAGTTTTTGTAGTCCAAAATATGTTTTAATAAATCAAAGTTTTATTAAAATGATTAGTTTCAAGGTGATCCAATCACACCTCAAAATAGGGTCAGTGGCGACTCCATTTTTGATTTTCCAATTGATCCCTTTTTTTTTCAAAAAAGAAAAAATGGTTTCGACATTATATATTTTTCAGTTTACACCTGTTCTGCAAGGGTGACCTTCCATCAAATGTAATAGTCAATTTTCACACTTAAGGAGCTTGTTTTCTATGTAATTTAGGATTTTATATTTCATCGGTAATTAGGCTTTAGGATTAAATATTAATAAAATAATTTTTTAAACACATTTTATAAGTGTTGTGACCCAATAGGTTGACATGGGCCTTAGGCAGTACTAATATGTTCAATTGAGTATGTAGGATGAAGATTTAAAAGCCCAATTGATGTGGAAGCAAGGGATGAGTGATGCACAAGCTTCTTGAAACATCAAAGGACAAAACGAATGACTAAGGTAGAAATTGCATGTCATGTCGCGTCATATGCTCGGTATGGTGCAACATAGGTCAACGTGCTGCCCAAGTAGACTGAGGTTATTTTCATCTACGCAATCAACTTTATACGAAAACTTAGGGCATGCTGAAGACCTAATTTGGGCTGCCAACACTTCTATAAATAAGACATTAGGGTTTTGATGTAACTAAGTCTTCCTAAACACACTAAAAAACCCTAGCAGTTTAGGAGTAGGAATAGATTAACTTTCTTTCAGCTTTTTAATAACTTAGTTTTTTTTTTCTCTTGGAATCAGTTTTGATCCAAGAGTTTATTTACATTTTTCAAGTATTTCAATTTATCTTTTCTTGCATTCAATTTATTTCTTTATTCCAATCAATCAATTTGGTACTTTATTCTCCATTCAATATCAAATTCTCGATTATTTAAATCTCTTTTCTCTTTCAAATCAATTGTGTTTTTCATGTGATTTATTCAATTGAGATAGAGATTATGAATAACATGGGTGACTAAATCCCTTAAGGGAGATTAACAAGTGCATGGGAATGTGATTAACGGTGGATTTAGGGTTTTCTCGAGAGGTTTAATTGGTATAGATTACATGTTCTTAAACCCTATGCCTGGCAACCCGAAGAAGTTATCTGTAACATCCTAAAATTTAGAATTTTATGTGTTGCATTATTTCTTATGTTAAGCTAGCTAAAAATATTAATTTTGTATGTTTAGGGGTTCTGAGAAGGCTCGGGGTTTATTTGAGCCCTAGTAAAAATTTTGTGTTTAAGCCTATTAAGAAGAGATAGTAAGTGGCATCAAGGCTTATGGAAATAGGTGAGTAATTTGCTAGCATAAATGAGCATATGGTAAAGGGGATATGGCGCCACATGAAGGACTTTAAGGGATGGGGTTCAAATCCCATCAAGTGCAAAATTTTGACTATTCTTTTTGTGTTCTTTCCCTAAGTGTCGGCCAAGATGGTATATAAGGCAAGGTGGACTTTTTAATTTTGGAAAGGTGGTTAAGGAAATAATTCAAGGTTGAGGGTAAGGAAAGAAATCAAAAGAAAAAGGCAAGATAAGGGAACATGTTGCCCTTTTTCATGGGTGATGTTTTGGGAAGTTTTGTTGGCCAATTTTTGACCTTATTGTCAAGGTATGCACGGTTTTGGTATAGGGAGAGGGTAGCCGAATTTCTTTTTCCTTTTGATAGAAATTTTGGTGCTTGTTAGGCCAAACTTCCTTTAGCATTTTTGTGTCATTTTTCTCCAAACATCTTCTTCTCCTTGTCGAAACTTCAAGCCATTATGAGCATTTTTTCTTAATTTCTTTCTTGTATGCCAAAAGTACCAAACCATTGAGACCAAATTATTTTTTCACTCATCTTCTCTTGAAAACTGAAACTAGTTAAGCACACGTTCTCCACTTTTCTTTTCTTTTTCACAAAATTCTTCAACCCTTCTTTCTTCTTTTCTAATCCATACTCTCATAACCGAAACTATTCTTGTTTATTTTTCCTCCATAGCCGAACCACTCAATCCAAAATCACTCATTCATAATTTCTTTCTAATTTGGATTGACACTCTTTTCTTCGATTAAATTGGTAAGTGAATTCTTTTCTATGTTCATATTTTTTTCTAGCTGAATAGGTATTTATTACTATTCGATTGAAAATCCTGATCTTAACCGAAATGGTGTTATCTTCCACTCCTTCATATCTTAATCACCCTCTTTTTCGTAGTGTTCTAAGTGGATGGCCGTGTATTATTCTAGCCCTAAGTCAAACGGTGGAAATTGGGTCCAATATCGATAAGGTAAGGAGTTCTTCATGGATTATTTGAAATCGTTCTTTATTCGTTTAAGTTGTTATTGGGATAATAATGGTTGTGACTAATCCATTATATTTTTAGGGACTTAATCGCTTGATCTATCCACTTGTTGATCATACGATTCTAGTGGTAAGCCGACCCTTTTTCCTTAGTCAATAATTTCATATCAACGTAATATCGTTTTGACTAAGATTTTATTCAATGGAGGCAAGCGATATCGAATCGAAAGGGAAAGCATTTGGAGATCACAAAAGGAGCGGATTAGCGATTCCTGCTCCAAAATTCAAACGAAGAAGGGTATCGGGGGTTTGAGATTTTCCACTGGGTTGTGGGCTGTCACCCGATAAAAATAGACAAATCGTGGTCGTTCACGATTCTAAGGGTAAACAGTTTAGATAGTTTATTTTAGAGTTTGATTAATAAAAACACGAATGTCGATTAATCGAGTGTTATGACATCTTAGGTGTCGACGATCAAGAAGGCCTAGTACTTACCATAATCAGGTGTGTAATCTCACATCGTTTTTCTGTGGGTTTTAAGATTCAATATCATATTGGAAATATATCGTTATTATTTTAAGATTAAAATCGTAATATGACATAAACCGGGGAATTGGCCTAAATTACACTATTTTGATAAATTTGTCAAAATCGGTATTAACACTGTAAGAATTACGAAAATACCCCTAATGGGCTGAATTACGAAAATGCCCCTAATGGGTCAAATTACGAAAATGCCCCTAATGGGCTGAATTATGAAAATGCCCCTAATAGGCCGAATTACGAAAATATCCCTAATGGGCCGATTTGATAGATTGCCCTAATGGGCCGATTTGCAAAGTGTTATAATGGGCCAAATTTTTGTAATGAATCTCTGAATCAATGATTGTTGTTTATATTGTAAATATCATGATTTACTACGTATGTTGCATTTACATAATTTTGCATGGGATGGGAAATTGTTGAAGAGAAGTGATTCCGGTGGCACTGCCACAAAAATGTTTGTTAATATGATTCACTATTATTCTGGTGGCTTGACCACAATCAAAATTTGTTATAAATGGCAAAATGCCTGCGATTGGTGTGTTTGGCAGGGTGGGTTGACTTGATCCCCACAGGTGTCATGGGATGGGACGGGTGGTGTGTAGCGGATGGATTATTAGGTTGGGTTGGGTTGCATTACATTCATTTTATTTATTTGATACCTTATTATGTAAAAGGGGCTTAGGCCCAAAATTTTGCTAAATGGGTTCAGGCCCAGTGGACGACGGTAAGGGGATTATACACTGAGTTCTAGTAACTCACCCCGTTTCCTTAACCCTTGCAGGTAATGCTCAGTGACGTGGACTTGGGCCATGGATGACTTGGTGGGGGCCATACTTCAGAAATGGTTTTATTTGGACTTTAGATTGCTTTTTCGTTCACTTTATTACTTTACTATTTTGATTTAAATGATGTAATAAGGCCTCTGGATTATTTTATTTTGCTTTATGTTTGACGTACTTATATTTTGCTCAAACTACTTTAAATGGGATTTTTTTAAAAACTTTTTCTAAATGGATACACAAATTTTTTTTATAATAAACTTATATAAATATTTTTAACTCGGAAATTTTCTCTCAAATTTTCATCAATATTTTCAAAAGTCACGGATTGTAAAATCATTACTTTAAATTTATTGATTTATCAATCAATCTTCAAAGTTAGCAATATTTTATCAAATATTTTTAATCAAAATTGTTTTTCTTGATTTTAACAAATCAATACCTATTTACATACGAATGAAAAGGACTTAAATATATTTTTCTCATGTGACATGTCAGATCTGGTCATAACGCATGGGCCGGGTTTGGGGTGTTACATTTTATGGTATAAGAGCCTGGTTTCAAAACTCGGCTGTGGTTTGGGTTCAAAACGTTTTCCAAAGCTGTTTGAATTTTAAATTAAAAATGCATGTTTTAAAAGAAGTATGGCACCACGGGTATCCGGCACCAACTCAAGTAAGTATATGTTATCATTGTATGATTATGATTATTGTGATATGACTGTAGGAATACTCTAGAACTTTTAGTTTTAGGAGTCGAAACTATAGAGATCGAGACTATAGGATGCGTTTGCAAAAATGACTTTACTTCTTATACTTCATAAAATATTGTTTAATAAACATTGAAATAGTATACTGATTCATAAGACTCTTAATCAGATTAAATCAAATTAGCCAATATGAGCGCTAGAGGACGTAGACGCGGTAAACGTGGCCGTGGTAGAGGCCGAAGCGCTAGAGTTGTGTCTGAGGCGTCGGGACATATGCCTAAAATAGACGCACCTGCATCACCTGTGACTGAAGCTGGGTCACATGATCGTATGAGAGAGGACGACGCTCTGTCCCAACCAATGTTACGAGTTCTGGAAAAGGTTGCTGGGGCAAGAATTAGGCCGGCAGCTCGTGGGTCAATTTCGAAACGACTCAGATCGAATGGTGCTGAGGTTTTTAGGGGTATCTCGGTTGTGGCCCCAAATGTAACGGAGTACTGGCTTGAGGCTGTGGAGCGGATCATGGACGATCTGGATTGCACCACCGAGCAGAAACTGAAAGGAGCTGTGTTCTTATTGAGAGACGAGGCGTATCAATGGTGGCTCACGGTTCGGGAAGGCACTCAAGCCGATCGTATTACCTGGGATTTCTTTAAGACCGCATTCCAGGGAAAGTATGTTGGGGCTAGCTATGTGGATGCCCGAAGGAAGAAATTCTTAAATCTGGCCAAAGAGGTAAGTCTGTGGCAGCATACGAGGCGAAATTTCTCCGTCTGAGTCGGTATGCCCGAGGAATAGTGTTGACTGACTACGAATGCTGTGTACGTTTTGAGGACGGGTTACGTGATGAGTTGCGGGTACTGATAGCCCCACAAAAAGAGAGGAATTTTGCCACACTGATGGAAAAAACCAAGATAGCTGAAGAGGTTAAATACTCGAAGAGGCAAAACCGAGACAGGGATAGGGGTAGGAACAAGAGAGACTCAGGGCACTCAGATCCTGCTAGAGGGTTTCAGAAGAGGCCCAGGAATGAAGAGCCACCTCGAGCTAGAGTACCAGCTGGTACCAATCAGTTATAACCATGTGCGGATTGCGGAAAATGACACCCGGGTGAATGCTGGAAGAGAACTGGTGGTCGTTTAAAATGTGGTTCCACGGACCATTGGCTTAGAGATTGCCCTCGACAGACTGCTCAAACTCAAGATGTTCGTAACTATGATGCACAGCCAGCTAGAGGCACTCAGCAGCCACCAAGAGGCCGTGGGCCAGGTCGAGGTGGTAATGGCATAGGACGAGGTCAGGGTGCACAGGGTAGAGGTACTGGTAATAGGGGTAATGCGGAGGCGAGACAGCCAGGGTTGGTCTATGCGGTTAGACGTCGAGAGGATGGTGATGCCCCTGATGTAATAATCGGTACGTTCTTCATATCTGATGTACCTGTTACTACTTTGATAGATATTAGATCCACTCATTCGTATGTTGCTTGTGCTGTATCTGGAAATCTGAACATTAGATCTGAGATTACTGTTAGAGAAACAACTGTAATTAGTCCTCTAGGACAGTCGGTGATAGTAAATAATGTGCCCTTAGAAATTCAGGGGGAAATATTTTTGGCGGATTTGATGGAACTGCCATTCGACGAGTTCCACCTTATTTTGGGCATGGACTGGTTGGTGAAACACTGTGCGAACTTGGATTGTGCTGCAAAGCAGATGTTACTAAGAACTTCGGAGGATAAGGAAGTGATGGTGATAGGTGAAAGAAGAATCTATCTGTCTAATGTGGTTTCTGCTTTAAAGGCAGAAAATTTGGTGCAAAAGGGGTGTAGAGCATTCCCAGCCTTCATTAGTGCTGTGGATGCCAAGGAATTGTCAGTGGAAAGTGTTAGAATGGTGAAAGAGTTTTCGGATGTCTTTCCCAGGAAACTTCCAGGATTGCCTCCGGATCAGAAGGTAAAATTTGACATTGAGCTATTGCCAGGAACGACTCCGGTGTCCATTACTCCTTATAGAATGGCGCCGAAGGAGTTAGCGAGCTTAAGGCTCAAATTCAAGAGTTGTTGGATCGCGGATTCATTCGATCAAGTGTGTCATCGTGGGGAGCGTCAGTTTTGTTCGTCAAGAAGAAGGATGGATCGATGCTTATGTGCATCGATTATAGGCATTTGAATAAGTTGACGATCAAGAACAGGTATCTATTGCCGAGAATCGATGATCTATTTGATCAACTGCGAGGAGCTTTGATTTTTTCAAAGATAGATTTGAGACCGGGTTATCACCAGCTTAAAGTCAAGGAGGCGGATGTTCATAAGACTGTGTTTCGAACTAGTTATGAGCATTATGAGTTCTTGGTGATGCTGCTTGGGTTAACTAATGCACCAGCTGCATTTATGGACATGATGAACTGGGTCTTCCAACCCTATTTAGATTGGTTTGTAGTGGTGTTCATAGATGACATCTTGGTGTACTCGAAGAATGAAGAAGAGCATGATTCGCATCTCGGGTAGTATTACAGATATTAAGGGAGAAGTAACTTTATGCCAAATCCAGTAAGTGGGAATTTTGATTGAGGGAAGTGACCTTTTTGGGGCATGTTGTGTCGGTCGAAGGAATTAGAGTTGATCCGCGGAAGGTCGAGGCTGTATTGGATTGGAAACCACCGAAGTCAGTGGCCGAAATTTGGAGTTTCCTAGGGTTGGCTGGTTATTACAGGCGGTTCGTTGAGGGGTTCTCGTTGATTGCTACACCCCTAACTAAGCTGTTGCGTAAGGGAGTACCATTTGTGCGGTCAGATCAGTAGCAAAAGAGTTTTGAGAAATTGAAGAAGATTCTGATAGAAGCGCCAGTATTGATTCAACCTAAGGCTGGAAAAGAGTTTATTGTTTATTATGATGGTCATACACGGGCTTGGGATGTGTGTTGATGCAAGGAGGAAAAGTGGTGGCTTATGCATCTCGTCAATTAAGGCCGCATGAGGTGAACTATCCTACTCATGATTTGGAGTTAGCTGCAGTAGTGTTTGCTCTGAAGATTTGGAGACACTATCTGTATGGTGAGAAGTCAATTATCTATACGGATCATAAGAGTCTGAAATACCTCCTTACCCAGAAGGAGTTGAACTTAAGACAGCGGAGGTGGATAGAACTGTTGAAAGATTATGACTTCTCAATCGAGTATCATCCCGAAAAGACTAACGTAGTGGTAGATGCATTTAGTCGTAAGGTGATATCGGACTTGAGAGCGATGTTCGCTCATCTTAGCCTGAAGATGGTAGTCTGCTAGCCAAACTTCAGGTGAAGCCTGCATGGGTAAGCCAGATTAAGGAAAAATAGTTATTAGATGAAAGGTTGGGTTCATTACTTCAGCAAGTGGAAGGTGGTGTGATAGGGGATTATGGATTAAATAGTGACGGAGTATTGTGTTTCCGCGGAAGAATGTGTATGCCTAGGGATTCGGAATTGAGACAAATGATTCTGCGTGAGACGCATAGTAGCCCATATGCTATGCACCCTAGGGAAATAAGATGTACCGAGACTTTTGTGAGCAGTATTGGTTGCCAGGGTTGAAACGAGAGGTTACTGATTTCGTAAGTAGGTGCTTAACATGTCAGCAAGTGAAGGCAGAACATCAATTGCCGTCGGGATTGCTACAACCAGTGAAAATTCCATTATGGAAATGGGAAAGGATAACGATGGACTTTGTTAGTGGGTTACCCTTAACGCCTACTAAAAAGGATTCCGTTTGGGTAATAGTAGATCGATTAACGAAGACTGCTCATTTTCTACTTATTCGTACGGATTACTTATTTCAGAAGTTGGCAAAGTTGTATGTAGCAGAGATCGTGAGGTTACATGGGGTACCAGTGTCTATTATATCGGACAGGGACCCTAGTCACGATTTTGGAAAGCTTTACATGAAGCTTTGGTAACAAGGTTAAATTTCAACACGACATTTCATCCTCAGACAGATGGTCTCGAAGACATGTTAAGGGGCTATGTGATCGACTTCAGGGGTAGTTGGGAGGATTTCTTACTGTTGGTAGAGTTTGCATACAACAACAGCTATCAATCTAGCATCCAGATGGCACCCTACGAGGCTTTGTATGGTCGTAGGTGTCGTACTCCTAATTGTTGGACTGTGCTGGGGGAGCGACAGTTATTGGGTCCTGAGCTGATATCAGATACGGAGGAAAAAGTAAAAGTAATTCGAGCATGGTTAAAGGAAGCTTTGGATAGACAAAAATCATACGCGGATCTGAAGCATAAGGATATTGAGTTTGCAGTGGGAGATCAGGTCTTTCTAAAGGTCTTCCCTTGGAAGAAGATCTTTAGGTTTGGACAGAAGGGCAAGTTGAGCCCTAGGTTCATCGGACCATACCATGTATTGAAGCGTGTTGGGCCAGTGGCTTATCATCTTGAGTTACCTTCGGAGTTGAGTCAGATACATAGTGTATTTCATGTCTCAATGTTAAGGCGTTACCGATCGGATCCGTCTCATATAGTACCGGTAGAGGAAGTTGAAATAAGACCTGACTTGTCTTTTGAAGAAGAGCCGGTGCAAATTTTAGATCAGGACGTTAAGGTGATGAGGAGGAAGTCGGTGTCGTTAGTCAAAGTATTATGGCGTAATCACGGATCGGAGGAAGCTACATAGGAGCCTGAGGATGCGATTCGGCAGCAATATCCTCACCTCTTTTAATCAGGTAAATTTCGAGGACGAAATTTTCTTTAAGAGGGTAGAATTGTAACATCCTAAAATTTAGAATTTTATGTGTTGCATTATTTCTTGCCTTAAGCTAGTTCAAAATATTAATTTTGTATGTTTAGGGGTTCTGAGAAGGCTCGGGGTTTATTTGGGCCCTAGTAAAAATTTTGTGTTTAAGCCTATTAAGGAGAGATAGTAAGTGGCATCAAGGCTTATGGAAATAGGTGAGTAATTTGCTAGCATAAATAAGCATATAGTAAAGGGGATATAGCGCCACATGAAGGACTTTAAGGGATGGGGTTCAAATCCCATCAAGTGCAAAATTTTGACTTTTTTTTGTGTTCTTTTCCTAAGTGTCGGCCAAGATGGTATATAAGGCAAGGTGGACCTTTTAATTTTGGAAAGGTGGCTAAGGAAATAAGGCAAGGTTGAGGGTAAGGAAAGAAATCAAAAGATGGTATACATACGAACTTACTAAGCTTTATAGCTTACTTTGTTTATTTTCTTCTATGCTCTATAGTATATTGAAGCTAGCTTAGAACCGGGGATTGTCAGAGACTTCATCGCACTATCGAACATCTAGTTTGGTACTTTTGAGTTGTGTATATATGGTCTATGGCATGTATAGGGTTGAGTGATTTTGGTATGTTTGATGAACATGTATTTTGGGCCATTTAAGTTGGCTTGTGTTGATGGTTTTGTTAATGTATAAAGATGTGTAAATGGCTTTTTTTTGAGTTAGGTAATTGACCTATAATGAATGAATGAGATTGAATTGATAATGCATATTTGGAATCGTTTTATTAAATGAATCATATATGTGAATTATGTCTAGTAAAGCAAGATGAATAGATAGGTATTTGAATATGTAAATGGCATTGAATTGAGTATTGAAATGGTTGAAATAGATATAGTATCATTGTGTATTGGTTGATGACTTTTGGCTGCATATTTGTGTCTTAAATTGGTCCCAATTGAGCTTGTATAAGTATGTGCAAAATGGGTGGCAAAATAACTTGGTAAATAGCCTACTTTTGTCCACACGGGCGTGTGTCTCAGCCGTGTGTGACACACGGTCATGTTACACAGCCGTGTGTCCCCTGGTGTTGAATTTGAACTCAAGTCAGTATGCTTCACACGGGCGTATGATTGGATGTGTGGTATAAGTCAATATACCCCTTAATTGGCACACGGCGTAGCACACGGGCGTGTGACTTGGCCGTGTTGCATAAGTCAGTATACCCTACAGGTTTTGCACGACCTAGCACACGGTTTGGCACACGGGCATGTGTGGTCACTTTGAAGGGCACACTAGCTAGTCACACGGGCGTGTGGCTGGCTGTGTGACCCAAGTAAGTATGTACCCCTGTTTTCACACGGCTTGTGATACGAGCATGTCTGGTGGCCGTGTGAGACACATGGTCTAGCCACACGGGCGTGTGTCATTTTTCTGGAGCAAAAGTTTTCTAAGTTTCACAAAAAATTTCTCAAGCTATCGGTTTAGTCCCGAACCATTTCTAATGCATGTTTAAGGCCTCGTAGACTCGATTAAGGGACACTATAATTAGTTGTACATCAGATTAGTGCTTAAAGTGTGTTATTTCTCTTCTGAGAGACTCTACATATCAATGGTGGAATACGTTGGTGTCTGTAGTTCCGAGAGAGTGAGTGACCTGTGAATTCTTTCAGATCGAGTTTCGAAAGAAATATATCAGTTAGTGATTCCTTGATCAAAAGCATAAAGAATTTTAAGAATTGAAACAAGGCTGCATGACTGTAACCGAATATGAAAGAGAATTCGTACGGTTAAGTAAATATGCTCGGGAGTATGTTTCTACGAAAGAGATAATGTGAAAGTGGTTTGTTGATGGGCTGAACGAAGACATTAAACTTCTGGTCCGGATTTTAGATTTGAAAGAATTCATTGTATTAGTTGAATGGGCCTGCAAAGCCGAAGATTTTAGCCGAGAAAAGAAGAAAGCTGATTCAGAGGCTAGAGATTCGAGAAAGAGATTGATGAATAAACCCTATCACTCTTCATCAAAGAAATACCAAGATTCGTATAGTCGATCAAATGCACCAGTGGAGTACTCTAATAGAGATCGTGGGAAACAATTTATGGGTTTAAAAACTCCAGCTATGTCAGTAGCAAGTGTGGGTAATGTTAGACCGAATAAACCTGAATGTTGACGATGTGGAAAATAACATTTTGGAGAGTGTAAACTGAATGATTAAGCCTGTTTTAGATGTGGCTCGCATGAACACTTCATTCGAGATTGTCCTGAGTTAGATGAGAAGGATAAATCTCAGACTGCAAGACTGATCGTGTGTCAGAGTCTTAAAAATTTATAAAAATAATGATCGAGCCTAGAAACTAACTATGACAATGATTGAGGCAAGCACACCTATCGAACAGTAGTATAGCTTAGTGGCAAGATCGGATTGTCGAACCCGAAGGAACCTGAAGTACTAATACTAACTTTCTTTTTATTATTTAGCCTAAGAATTAAAGGAATTTTTATCTAATCTAAAATTAACTAACAACTAAGCTAAATATGAAAAGACAAAGAGAATGAATTGGGGAAAATAACTTTGGGAAAAACCAATTGATTAAAACAATACCTGAGGAAGAATCCACCTAGACTTCACTTGTTATCTAACACTGAACCAGACGATTTATTCACTTGACTTGATCCGTAGGATTCCCTAAGTTATATTAATACCTCCGTCGAGGCTACTAACGTCTATTCCTAGGTTGATTAATTGAAATCTCTTTCTAATAAAACCCCTAGAATTGCATTAACTCGATCTATGGACTCCCATATTAGGTTTCACCCTAATCCGGCAAAATCTCGTCACCCTATGTCTAGGCGTGCAATTAACTCCGCTTAATTATGCTAGATCTACTCTTAGGTAGGGACTTTTGCTCCCCCACCTAAGCACATCACACTTGAATTAATATCCCAGAAATATCAAAATAAGAATTAAGAACACATAATTAAAAACAAATCAAGTATTTATCATATAGTTCAACAAACGATAACAAGATTCATCTTAGGTTTCATCCCCCTCAGGTATCTAAGGGTTTAGTTCATAATCATAAAAGAATACATCTCAGAAGAAAAGATAAAACAAAACATAAGAAAAACTCTAAAACCCCCTGAAGGATTTGAAGAGAGATCCTCCGTCTTGAGTATGACTTCGGCTTCTTGAGATGAATCAACTTGCTTTTTTTGAGTAAATCCCACAATTCTGATCCCTCTGGCTCGGCTCTTTGGCCTTGTTGGATGCTCACTGAAGGTTGGCCTTTAGGGTGTTTATATAGGCTTTTTGAATGACTTTCTTTGCCTCTAAGTACCCTAATCCGAATGAAACTCTTCTTTGTCACGTTAGGGACACACTCGTGTGAATCGTGGCTAGGCCATGTTTGAGTCTGTTTGATGAGGCACGGCCATGTGGCTTGGGCCCAGGCCGTGTTGATTTCGTGATATGGCCTATTTACTCTATTTTGGGCCCATTTCTCGTTCTTTTCATCCTTCAGTGCTTTCCTGAGTATAAAACATGAAAACAAAGGATTAAGAGCACCAATTTACACAATTCAAGGCTTAAATCATCTAAAAGCATGCTAAATGTGGGCTTAAAATATGTTACTATTACGGTTTATCAAATACCCCCACACTTAAGCTTTTGCTTGTCCTCAAGCAAAATTCTCAACTTACAACTAAAACGAACTTCCTCGATTCATAGTATTCATCAATAGTGTCTCATCATAATTCAAAGATAATGTATACATTGATAATTTAACTCAAAGAGTCCTAAAGATTCAAACAATCAAAGTCATACATTTATAGCATGAAAACATAGGCGTTTCCCTTTACCTAAATAATTACCTCTGATTCAAAATTGATAAGAGTTGACATCCTCTCTACAGATTCACTCAAATCACTCAAAGTGTTTAAGGTTCAAAATTAAGCACTCAAAAGTCGAACATGAAAAGTTAATCCCATAAGCTTGCATGAAAATCAAATCTCCACCACTATAATATGAGATGATACACAAATCAAAAGGTCTTTAAAAGGGGTTGTAACGGGGCTTAGGTTAAAGATGTGGATAAAAGCTGAATTAGAGGGTTAGAATCAAGATTGAATTGACAAATTACCTAACCATAAATAATGAACTACTAATAAATAATTACATCAATTGAAAACTTGTAATACTAATGCTAATAGTACGAGCTTCTTCTTCAACAATTGGAATTTAAACGTATAAGTTCATTTAATCACATAACTAATAATGAATATACTTTGATTTTTTTTAAGAACAAATCAATACAATAATAAGAAAGAATTTTAACAATCGACATATAGAACATAGTTAGGTAACTGTTCAAAATCAAATCTCGACAAAAAGGGAGTTGATGAAGAGAAACGTGGGGAGTGCCTTGAGCCGTGTGAACTTGAGTCCTCAAAGCAGTCGGTCTGATTTTATTGTATCCTAAGTTAAATCTAAATGCTATGAAGAATAGAAGAAAATAATCAAAAATAAAAATAAAAATAAATAAAGGAAAATGAAAGCAGAAAGATAACGGGAAAAGGAAAGGAAGAAGGGGGTTTAAATAGAGATGCGGCCCACGCCCATATTCTTACTTGTGGTACCCACACGGCCATGGCCACAGCCACAACCGTGTGTAAGGCCATATGGATATGGAGAACCTGCACCTAAACATGAAAAGAAATAAACTAAACTAATTAGTAAGGTTAGTGCTAGGGTTGCCTCCCGAGAAGCGCACGTTTAAAGTCTTGAGCTAGAGTTACCTCTCATTCGCATAATCATGATGGTTTGAGGAGGTGAAAATCCTTTCTCATGTGATCAATTCGATTATTGATATATAGTTCAATTCGGTTATTGTTTTTGTTTGATGAGTTTGATGTTATTCTGGGTATGGACTGGTTGACGGTACATGATGCAATAGTAAATTGTAGATGAAAGACCATTGAGTTGAAATGTCAGAATAATGAAACTCTTCGAATTGAATCAAATGATTTGAAGGGTTTTCTAGCTGTAATTTCGTCTATGTTAGTTGAGAAATATGTGAAAAAGGGATGCAACACATGTCTTGCATATTTACTTGATACAAAAGTGTCAGAATCAAAGATTAAATCAGTACCAATTGTTTGCGAGTATCCAGATGTGTTTCCAGAAAAGTTACTAGGTTTACCACCAATCAAAGAAGTTGAATTTTCTATTGATTTAGTACCAGGAACTTCACCAATATCGAAAGCTCCATATAGAATGGCTCCGACAGAGTTAAAAGAGTTGAAAGCTCAGTTGCAGGAATTAACTGATAAAGGATTTGCAAGACCGAGTTTCTCACCCTAGGGTGCACCAGTGTTGTTTGTAAAGAAAAAGAATGGTTCTATGAGAATGTGTATAGACTATAGACAGCTCAACAAAGTGACAATCAAGAATAAATATTCTCTGCCGAGAATAGGCGATTTATTTGATTAGTTGGAAGGTGCAACAGTGCTTTCAAAGATTGATTTGAGATCTGGTTATTATCAGTTGCGAGTTAAAGACTCAGAGGTGCCAAAGATAGTGTTTAGAATGAGGTACGGACATTTTGAATTCCTTGTTATGCCTTTTGGATTGACTAATGCTCCTGCCATTTTTATGGATTTGATGAATCGAATATTCAGATCGTGTTTAGACAGATTCATGGTTGTATTTATTGACGACATTTTGATTTACTCTCGAGATGAGTCTGAGCAAGCCGACCATTTGAGGATAGTGTTATAGATCTTGATAGATAAGTAGTTGTTTGAAAAGTTTAGTAAATGTGAGTTTTGGCTACAAGAGGTTAGATTTCTGGGGCATATCGTTTCAGCCGGAGGTATTAGAGTTGACCGAGCAAGATTTCTGCAATTATAGATTGGAAACCTCCGAGAAATGTATCTGAAGTCTGAAGTTTTATGAGAGGACTTTCTATTATTGCAACACTGATGACTTGATTACTTCAGAAAGATGTAAAGTTTGAATGGTCTGAAAAGTGTCAACAATGTTTTGAACAGTTGAAAGCGTTATTAACAGAGGCACCAGTGTTAGTACAGCCCAAATCGGGTAAAGAATTAGTAATTTTTGGTGATGCGTCATTGAACGGTCTGGGTTGTGTATTGATGTAGGAAGGCAAAGCAATAGCTTATGCTTCTAGACAGTTGAAACCGCATCAAAAGAATTACCCGACGCACGATCTAGAGTTGGCTGCGACTGTGTTTGCATTAAAGATTTGGCGACATCACTTGTTTGGTGAGAAATGCCACATTTATATAGATCACAAGAGTTTAAAATATTTAATGACTCAGAAAGACTTGAATTTGCGACAACGAAGATGGCTTGGATTATTGAAAGATTATGAGATAATAATTGATTATCATCTCAGGAAAGTGAACATGGTTGCTGATGCTCTGAGTAGAAAGTCATTATTTTCTTTGATTACGATGAATACACAGTTAGCTTTGTCTGATGATGGTTCGATTGTAGCTGAGTTGAAAATGAGACTGTTATCCCTTCAGCAAATCGGTGAAGCCCAGAAATGTGATAAAGAATTACAAGATAAACGAGTTCAATGTGAGTCAACTTCTAATTTAGAATTTCAAATCGAACCTGATGATTGTTTGATGTTCCAAGGAAGAATTTGTGTACCGCGAAATTCTGAGCTTATTCAAAAGATTTTAAATGAAGCACATAGTGGTTGTTTATCTGTACATCCCAGAAGTACTAAAATGTATAACGATTTGAAATAGTTATATTGGTGGTCTATCTCAGAATTTGTTTCTAAATGTTTGATTTGTCAGCAAGTCAAAGCTGAACATCAAGTACTATCGGGTTTACTGCAGCCTGTGATGATTCCCGAGTGGAAATGGGATGGAGTTACAATGGATTTTGTGTCAGGATTGCCCCTAACTCTGAAAAAGAAAGATGTTATCTGGGTTATCGTTGATCAACTAACGAAATATGCTCATTTCATACCAGTACGTACAGACTTTTCGCTTGATTGACTAGCTGAGATGTATATCTCTGAGATTTTGAGATTGCACGGGGTGTCTGTTTCTAATATTTCGGATAGAGATCCAAGGTTTACGTTGTCGTTTTAGAAGAAATTGCAAGAAGCTTTGGGTACAAAGTTCAATTTTAGTACAACTTTTCATCCACAAACTGATGGACAGTTTGAACGAGTAATTCAGATTCTCGAAGATATGCTCCGATGTAGTGTTTTGGAATTCGAATGCAATTGGGATCAATATTTGCCACTAGTTGAATTTACGTATAATAACAGCTTCCAATCGAGTATAAATATGGCACCATATGAAGTTTTGTATGGTCGCAAATGTCAAACTCCATTGTATTGGACTGAGCTTAGCGAGAAACAGATTCACGGAGTTGATTTGGATAGAGAAATCGAAGAGAAAGTTAAAATAATTTGTGACTGTTTGAAAATAGCTTCAGATCGTCAGAAATCGTATGTGGATTTAAAATGGAAAGATATTGAATTTCAGATCGGTGATAAAATGTTTCTAAAAGTGTCCCCATGGAAGAAAATACTTTGATTTGGTCGTAAAGGCAAATTGAGTCCAAGATTCATTGGGCCATATGAAATCGTTGAAAGAATAAGGCCAGTAGCATATCTGCTATCTCCACCATCAGAGTTAGAAAAGATCCACAACGTGTTTCATGTATCGATGCTACGTTGGTATAGATCTGATCCATCGCATGTGATTTCTTCGTCAGAGATTGAAATTGAACCTGATATGACATACAACGAAGAACCGATCAAAATATTGGCTCGAAGGATCCAAGAATTGAGAAATAAACATAGAGCCTTAGTGAAAGTATTGTGGCAACGTCTCAGAGTTAAAGAGGCTACGTGGGGACCCGAGGAAGCCATGACAAAACAGTACCCTAACCTATTCACTGGTAAGATTTTAGGGACGAAAATCCCTAAGGGGGAGAATTGTAACAACCCATTTCTGTTAAAATCGAAACAGTGGTTTCAGGACCAAAAATCTAAATTTGAAATATTTATTTTATTATTATTTTATTGTTTACAGCATGAATATATGATGGTGTGAAATTTTCGTTAAGAAATTTTAGCATTTGAATGCTCAATTAGGTAAAAAGGACTAAATTGTGTAAAGTGCAAAAGTAGTGTTCTACTACCTAAAGGTATTAAATAGCTATAGAACCTTAAAGTAACGGTCCTTAAGTAGTAATTATCCCATTTGAGAGTTAATGGATGATAGTGGAGTGGTATTTTGTGTAGTTATTAAATATTTTTAAGGTTAAAATTGGTATTTAGTAATTAGTGTATAATTTAATAAAGCAAAAAAAAATTATTTCATTCTCTTCATCCTTAGCCGAATTTTACAAGCTTGGAAGCCATTTTTAGGGCTTTTTCAATCGACCACTTTGAAAGCTAGATTAAGGTACGGTTTTAACTCAGTTTTTAATGATTTTTACGTTTTTGAGATCATTGCTTCGTATTCTAGCTAGCCCGTACCTTAAATTTTGAAATTGTTACAGATTTTTCATGTTTCCATTGTTGAATGCTTGAGTAATTTGATGATTTATAATATATTTGGAAGGTTTAATGTTAGATTAATAGCTTTTGTAAAGTGATTTTTGACAAAAATGTCAAAAAAGGATTAAATTGAGAAAATGTTAAATGTGGTGGTTAAAAGTATGAATGAACTGAAAATATGGGCTGCTAGTAACATGTATTAAATTCGGCTAAGCATGGGTTTGTACTAAATTGCTTGAATTTGCAATTTTATGTAATAAGGACTAAATTGTAAAAGTTGTGAAACATTAGGGGAAAATGTGTAAAATTATCTAAATAAGTGTTTTGGACTAAATTGAATAGAGAGATGATTAAATAAGCTGATTTTGATTACTTATAGATCAAGAAAAGATGAATTCAGACATAGACTAGGGAAAAAGCAAAGTAATTGAATAGTCGGTCCGTTTCATCATTTCCGTACACGAGGTAAGTTCGTATAATTGAATTTGAATGTGTAATTATTCAATTGATGGATGGTATTGAGATTTTATTTATTCTATGGCTAAATGTGATGAATTTGATTTAAATGTACCGTTTAAGTCGACGAGGTACTAAATAAGACAATAGCTGGGTTATGGCAATCGGATAATAAGACCATAACCGGGTTATGGCATGTGAATGTAAGACGACGGCAGGGCCTTGGCAATGTATGTGCAAGACCATAGTGAGACTATGGCATCGAAAAATCGACTTACTTATATCGTAAACATTTATAAACTCGAAGTGATTCGATAAACGAATTGGTGAGAATAGATATGTATTAGTACAAGTATGTACAGAAAACTGTTCGAATGATGAATTACAAGAAGATGAGAACTTATGAGTTGCTTTGTAGTTAAACTTTATTTTCATGTTTTATACCCAGAAGAGCACCCAATGACGAAAAGAACGGAAAAAGGGCCCAAAACGGAGTAAATGGGCCATATCATGAAATCAACACGGCCTGGGCCCAAGACCACACTGTCGTGCCTCACTTAACAGCCTCGACACGGCCTGACCACGACTTACACGGGCGTGTACCATGGGCATGTCCCTGATGTGGCCAAGAGGAGTTTTACTCGGATTTGGATACTTGGAGGCAAAGAAACACATTCCAAAGCCTATTCAAACACCCAAATAGGAATCCTATTTGAATCACGATACTTAGGGGCCAAGTAAGGCATCTCAAAGTCTATATAAACACCCAAGGGGGAAACTTAAGCGGGGAGTTTAGCAGAAGCCGGAACCCAGGGCCTTAGTCAGGGGGACGGTTAGCTAGGCCAAGGAGCCGAACCAGAAAGGTCCGATTTGTGGAAATCACTCGAAGATAGCCAGTTGATCCATCTCAAGAAGCCAGATCTCTCCTTCAATTCCTTCAGGGGGTTTTAGGGATTTCTTATGTTTTGTTTTATCTTTTCTTCTGAGATGTTTTCTTTTATTGTTATGAACTAAACCCTCAGATACCTGAGGGGGATGAAACCTAAGATGAATCTTGTTATTGTTTTCTAAACTATATGATAAATATTTGACTTGTTCTTAATTATGTGTTCTTAGTTCTTGTGTTGAAATTTCTGGGATATTAATTCAATTATGATGTGCTTAGGTGGAGGAGCAAAGGTCCCTGCTTAAGAGTAGATCTAGCATAATTAAGTGGAGTTGATCACGTGCCTAGAGATAGGGTGACGAGATTTTGCCGGATTAGGGTGAAACCTAATATGGGAGTCCATAGATCGAGTTAATGCGATTCTAGGGGTTTTAATTAGAAAGAGATTTCAATTAATCAACCTAGGGTTAGACGACATTCGCTTTGAGAGAGGGTTTAATATAACTTAGGGAATCTTACGGATCAAGTCAAATGAATAAATCGTCTGGTTCAGAGTTAGATAACAAGTGAAGTCTAGGTGGATTCTTCCTTGGGTGTCATTTTAATTATTTGGTTTTCTCTCAAGTTATTTTCTCAATTCATCCTTTCTGTCTTTGCATCTTTAGTTTATTTGATAGTTAAATTTAGATTAGATAAATAAGTTCCCTTAATTCTTAAGCTAAATAATGAAGAGAGAGTTAGTATTAGTACTTTTGGTTTCTTTGGGTTCGACATTCCGGTCTTGCCTAAAATATACTACTATTTGATAAGTGCGCTTGCCTCAAATCGTTGTCAGAGTTAGTTTCTAGGTTCGATCATTCTTTTTATAAATTTTAAGAATTGACAGACATGATCAACTACTATATTAGATACTAATTAGAGTAGAAGTTAGGTCGTTTGGTGTAAGTAGGATCTATACCGGCATTTCCCTTCTTCACAAACTCTTATGGATGCAATCTTTCTCCACCATATACGATTATGTTTGATCACACGGCCTGCTTTCTCCTGGTTTTGTGGTTTATATGCTATAACTAGACATTCCTAATTGGTGGAGACTGGAGACAACCTAAGATAAATTATTGATAATTATTAGTTGGATTAATCCTTTGAATATTGTTTGAATGCAGGTTCGTACGTAACCCACGAGACGAACCACTTTTTTTATTTCTATTTGGATTAGAAAGCAGTTTTACTCTTCAAATCGAGTTAATCATGGAGAGTTGAGAGGCTTCTACTTAAGCTACCTGTTGCGGTTAGCAAACTGTATGTACTAGGCCAGGCATACGCTTGTATGTCCTAAAACTCATCTGCCTGACTTGTATAAATAATTTTTTCAAACACACACCCGAGTTGATATTTTAAGAAAGATTATTTCTTTATTACTGTATGAATAATTTTAGAAAATTTATTAAAATTAACATCAATAATATTAAAAAAAATGACCCTATTTAATATGGATTCGTCTCATTGAAAACAATTAGCTGTCGCCAGTGTTAAATTATCGATGTGCCTGCATCAAAACAAATTTGTAAATATTGTTACTACATATCTTCTTTTTTATAGCTTAATAATTGAGTATTACTATATATTTAATTTGATTTATTTATTTATAAATAAATCATTGCAATATATGTAAAAACAATTTAAAATATAAAAATTTATTAATATGTATATAAATTTATTAATATATGTAAAAACAACTTTTCGGAAAACATTTTCAAGAAATCTGCCAAACAATAGAAAATATTTTACACAGATTCATCCAAACACCAGAAAATATTTTCAGTAAATCATTTTCCAAAAATCATTTTTCGGAAAACATTTTACTGGCAAACAAACAGACCCTAAATGAATCATATATGTGAACCATGTCTAGTAAAGCAAAATGAGTTGATAGGTATTTGAATAGGTAAATGGCATTGAATTGAATATTGAAATGGTTGAAATGGATATAGTATCATTGTGTATTGGTTGATGCCTTTTGGCTGCGTATTTGTGTCTTAAATTGGTACCAATTGAGCTTGTATAAGTATGTGCAAAATGGGTGGCAAAATGGCTTGGTAAATAGCCTATTTTTGTCCACACGGGCGTGTGTCTCAGCCATATGTCACACACGGTCATGTTACAGGGCCGTGTGTCCCCTGGTGTTGAATTTGAATTCAAGTCAGTATGCTCCACACGGTCTCACACACGGGCGTGTGATCGACCGTGTGGTATAAGTCCGTATACCCCCTAATTGGCACACGGCCTAGCACACGGACGTGTGACTTGGCCGTGTTGCATAAGTCAATATACTCTATAGGTTTGGCATGGCCTAGCACATAGTTTGGCACACAGGCGTGTATGGCCAATTCGAAGGGCACACCGGCTAGACACACGAGCGTGTGGTTGGCCGTGTGACCCAAGTAAGTATGTACCCCCTGTTTTCACACGGCCTATGACAAGGGGGTGTTTGGTGGCCGTGTGAGACACACGGCTTGGCCATACGGGCGTGTGTCCTTTATTTGAAGCAAAAATTTTATAAGTTTCACAAGTAATTCTCGAGCTATCGATTTAGTCCCGAACCATTTCTAATGCATGTTTAATGCCTCGTAGGCTCGATTAAGGGACACTATCATTAGTTGTGATTGAATTGTATTTGACAAGATAAATTGTGTATGAAATGTATGTTTATTAGTGTTAGAAGTCTGGTAATGCTCCGTAACCTTATTCTGGCGTTTAATACAGGTGAAGGGTGTTACAAGTAATTATTGGTTAACCGATAGCTAATCCACCCTAATCCAAAGTTAATTACAAACCTTGAAAAGAGTTAATCTTCTTGATTGGTTTATTGATTTTTATCGTTTGTTTAATTTTCTTATTTTTTTGTTATTTAATTTATCTCATCAATTTATTTTATGGTTCATTGTAATATAGGAATTAATTATTACTACTTAGACCTATTATTGCAAAAATATTTTCATAATTTCGTTATATTAACTATATTACAATTGACTCACAAACTTTTAGACAACATTGTTTTAAATTCTTATATATTTTTGGTGTTATATTTTACTATAAACGACAACTCGTCTATAGGTGGTCAAGTTGTTGGCATCGTTGCCAGGGAGGTTTCAACAATAAATCCTGAAAATAATTTTCTACAAATAATAAGATTAGTGGGAAATTTAAAACCTATAGATACAATATTTAATTTTTTTATTTTATTTTTAGGTCGCTTATAACCCGAAGCTTTAGCACTCCAATCAAACCATACCTAGACCTAGAGCAACTACTCAAATGCAACCATCCAACAATGAATACCGATCCACCTGCAGTAATTAACTTACACTGAGGAAATCCATTATTTGAGGAGCCATAAGAGTGATAAGGAAATTATAGAGAAAAAGTCCCAATGGCTCAACAGATGTGCGAGTACGCCCTAGCTACACTAGACGTGGTGCGAGGAAGCATAGAAAGTTTAGAAACTAACGAAAATAATTTCGAGATAAGGTAGCCATGATTTAGATGATCTAGAATACACTACAATTTAAAGGAAAAATGTTGGAAGACATGAACCAGCACTTGAAGCGGTTCCTGCAACTTTGTGACACCTTCAAGTACAACGGGGTATTCGATGATGCTATGCGTCTTCGATTATTCCCGATATCATTGTGTGACAATGTGGCTAATTGGTTGGATTCGTTAGAACCAAATTCCATTACGACATGGAACGATCTAGCGGAAAAATTTCTCTACAAATATTTCTCGATTAGTTGAACCATTTAGCTCCAGCAAGAGATTACCAACTTTAAACAATACGAAGGTGAGACACTATACGAGGCATGAGAGCATTTCGAAACAATGCTAAGGAAGTTCCTTGATGTGGCCTAAAACTAACTATGATCACAATAAAGTAAAGTGCACCTATCATTTATAGTATAGTTATGGTAAGATCGATAATATCGTATCCACAAGGACCAAGAGTACTAGTAATTACTATCTTTTTATTATCTAGCCTAAGAATTTGAGTGATTTCTTTTAAACTAAAACTAATTAAACACGACAACGAAAGAATTCGGAAAATACTTTTAGACAACTTATATGATAAAGGCAATACCTAAGGAAGAATCCACCTAGACTTAACTTATTACTTTTGATTCATACGATTTATTCACTTGACTTAATCCGTAGAAATCCTGATTTATGCTAATATCTCTTTCAAGACTAAAAACAACTGACTCTAGGTTGATTAATTGAAATCTCTTTCTAATTAAAACCCCTATTGTCGCATTAACTCGATCTATGGATTCCCTTATTAGATTTGACTCTAATCCGGCAAATTTTCTTCACCCTATTTCTAGGGTTGCAATCAACTTCACTTAATTGTGTTGATCTTCTCTTAAACAAGGACTTTTGCTCCACTGAATAAGCACATTGGATTTTGAATCAATAACCTGAATTATCAAAACAAGAATAAGAACTCACAATTAAGAATAAGAACAAGTATTTATCTTATAAATCAAATAATAATAAGATTCGTTTTAGGTTTCATCCCCTTAGGTATTTAAGGGTTTTAGTTCATACTGATAGAGTGAAACATCTTAAAATAGGAAAAACAACAAAACATAAGAAAACCTAAAAACTTCTAAAGAACTTGATTGGAGATCTTCAGTCTTGATGGAGATCCTTCTCCTAAGCTGTTCCCGACAACTGTCTTAGTGTATTTTCTGCCTTCTACTCGGCGTCCCCTCTTAGGTTGCCCCCTAGGGTGTTTATATAGGCTTTGTAACGCCTTTCTTGCCCCACAAGTAACCTTTTCTGAATAGGATTAAACCTAGTTTTGGAAGGGACACGCCCGTGTGACACACCCGTGTGTGATGGCTTGGGCCGTGCTCAACTCTGCTTGTCACACACGACCGTGTGGTCTGCCCGTGTACGTTGGTCCAGGCCGTGTGATTTCTGATGTAGGTCCATTTAGTCCCTTTTTGGCCCGTTTCTTGATCTTTTCGACTCCTAAGCTCTCCTGAGTGTAAAACATGAAATTAAGGGATTAGGAGCATCGAATTCATCAAATCTAATGAAAATTCATCCAAATGTAAGCCAAGCATGGGGTTAAAATATGTATAAATTATGGTTTATCATGCCCACACCATGGATTGCAAGTGTGACTCCAGTTCCAGATATTTTAAAATGCTGTTGACGGGCACATTAGATCTAACCTAGACGGAGCATCTGACAGGTCTCTTATGTTTCATACATACGAAAGAGGATATAAAATAAATGATTATATGCCCATGAATTCATACATGTGGCCTAATGAGAGATTTATGTACCAATCCAAGCCTCTAACTATAAATGTTGTGAAGGAAGAGAATGACAATGATCGATTCCAACGAATCCTAAAAAAGCTTAACCATTTAGAGATGCCAGTCAAGCCGACAAAAACGGAGCCACATTCAAAGACCCAATCGGAGGAGGTGAGCTACATAGTTAATAGGAGTTGAGACCCCTATTCAAATACCTACAATCTCGATTGGAGGGATCAGTCGAAACTTAAATAGGGAGGCAACCAAAGAGGTGCAAATCAAGCTTATACTCGACAAAATCCTTCTTAACAACCTCCACCATTACAACAAAGAACCGTGGGAAATGACCATTCTACGTGTGATCAAAGATTTGACCAGTTAGAGGGAGAAATGCAAACTATGAACATGAACATTCGACAAGTCCAAGCTTTGTGTGGATAACTCGAATCTCGAATGGAATCTCTGCAACCAAATAACCTAGCTAATGACAATGTTTCAAAAAAATGGTCAAAGTCTCCCTAGTAATATAGAGAAAAACCCTCGGAGAGATGGAAAGGATGACATGAAGGTGATCGCTTTGTGATCAGAAAAAACATTAAAACTGCCAATCACACCCATTTATAATGATGAGGAGGTTCCCGAAGAGGTCGACGAATCTACGAAAGAGGAAGAAGCTGAGCACCACAAGCCAATTGAAGAGGTAGTCGAGCCGATGCCTAATCCAGTAATCTCAATTCCCAGTACAACGATGAGACCTTTCCTGACAAGACTAGAGGACAAGCAAAAAAGAGATGAGACAGATTTTGTAAGTTTTCTAAATTTGTTTAAATCCCTTAATGTCAATCAGCTACTCTTAGAGCTAACCGAAAAAATTTCGAAACATGTCAAATATTTAAAGGAAATCATGAAACGTCATAAGAAAATGAAAAAGGACGAGCACGTTGACAATAATGCCTCGTGTAGCACACTAATCGATAAGAAGATAACCCCAAAATTAAAAGATTCGGGAAGCTTTACAATCCCAATAGAAATAGGGGATAGGCATATTAGCAAAGCCCTTTTTGATTTAAAGGCTAGTATAAATTTAATGTCTCTATCAATTTATCGAAAACTCACACTCGAGGATCTTAAAAATACCTCGATAATGCTACAATTAGCCAATAGATCCTTGGTGCATCCAAAAGGTGTACTTGAGGATGTATTAGTTAAGGTACGAGAATTTATAGTACTCGTCGATTTCATAGTCTTCAACTTTGAGGAAGATCGAGAAATCCCCATTCTGTTGGGTAGGCTATTTATAGCCACTTCTAAATTGACAATCCATCTCGAGTGGAATGAGTTTATAATAAAAATCAATGATGAGATAAAAGTGTTTAAATGCGGCCAGAATTCCCAAAATGAGGGATTGCTTAGGGAAGAATGTTACTATTTAATTTAATCCCTAACGGCCTTGGTTAAAGGCATTTCTCGAGTTGTATAAGTGTAGGTGCTCACAAGATGAAAGAATGAAATCAATGGCGAGAATCTAGTGGCAGAAGGAGCAAACTGGAAGACCAGAGACGGGCAAGACCGACAACTGAAGTGTAACACCCTTAACCCGTCTCGATCGCTGGAATAGGGTCACAGAGTATTACAACATAAATCAAGTCATATATCATCATTAAACCATTCAAATATTAAATTAAATATCAATATTCAGACCACATATTAATAATAGTATAAATACATTTACAAGCCTTAAATCAAGCTTATGAGACTTTAAAAATAGTTTGGGAACATTCAAGCACTAATTTGAAACAAAATAGAAACTTTTAAAATAATTTGAAAAATTTTAAAATAGGGGTCACACGATCGTGTGACCAAACTGTGTGGCATAGCTCAGGCTGTGTGGCTCAAGAACATTGTCATGTGGCCAAACCATGTAACAAACTGTGCTCGTGTAACTCAAGGTCACACGACTGCGTCGCCAAGCTATGTACCTCACTGTGACCGTGTAATTCAAGGTCACACAACCGTGTCACTAGGTTGTGCAACTCTTTGTGGTCGTGTGGACTACCCTGCACCTAAAAATGAAAATGACACACAATTGTTTGGAGTGACCGTGTGGCAGCCGTGTGCACCTAAAATGACTTCTAAAACAAGACAAATCACTATCCATTTCTTAGGTACCAAGCCAAACCAAAATTATTCATTTACATGACTTCAAAACACATTCAAACAAGCTTAAAACATGCCAAAAACATTCAACCTAAGTACCTAACCAATATTTCCTCAATGGCACCATATTTTATACACCAACCAATTTACATTCAAAGCTCACAAATACTTACTTTAAACACACACCAAACTTACAATTCATCCATACCATTCATGACTACTACCACCATAATCTATTCATCAACAAGTAGCATAAACCAAAATTTCCAAAACACATACATAAGGACCTTTACAAGCCAAATGCCAAAGACATGTATACAAATGAGCCAAAATCTAATTAAGACAACATCATTCAAATATAAGATGTATCACAAGTAAAAAGTATCAAAAACACATATAAGACACCTATTACATGCCATATAACCAAAAGATAACTTGTCAAAATCTACCGATAGATCTCTGGATAGTGTGATCTTCACGTTGATTCGATCGCCCAATTCCACAAAGCGTTATCTACAAGGAAAAATAAAAAAAAAATGACACAAGTAAGCTTCAATGGAGCTTAGTAAGTTCAACGATTGAAACGATAAAACTTATCGTATAAACATATCAATCACACAAAAATAACTAATAAACAATAATCTCGTCAACCACAATCATTTAACAGGTGAGTCCTTATGTTTATACTCATATTGTATAATCTGATCAATTAAACTAGATCATTCAATATCAACTCATTTTACACATTTAAAAGATCATGTAGTCATTCGTAAGATCAAATAACGAATCATATAACCATTGAAAACCTTTCCGATGAACGATATAAACAAATTCGGATACGTGATTAATCATCCAGAAACACCAGAACACTTAAACGAGCCAAACCAACCACACATGGGCACCAAATGCCAAGCCCGTAGGCTAGCATCCCTCTGTAACACACCTAGGCACAAAGTGCCAAGCCCGAAGGCTTTACAACCGCCCCTGGTAACACACCAGAATCACTATAAAAATAACACGATAGTGCGCAACAAATGCTGGACTTCGGTATATTCAGTGGATAGTAGCAAATCAATAATCACCATTTCATCATAAGTCAAACCTGTACCACATGCAATAAAAACCTATTGGCATGCCAATTTTATCCTATCCTACGTTTATCCAGCACAACATATCGCCATAGTAAAAACTTTCAACTCAAATACTTTCTCAACTCACATCAATTTATTTCAATTCAATTTTACTTGAAATATTCAACAACCATAATTTACAATCATTATAACATCTCAATTTATACTAAACTAAACCATACGAACTTTCTAGGGTTGTACTGCAGAGATAGAAAAAGTTTAGGGACTAATCAACAACTTCTCTTTTCCGCGGTTATCTACTTGTTCTTGATCTATAAAATAGTTTATTTCAATTATTAGCTTCAGTTTCATATAATATTCAATTTAGTACATATTTCTTCCTATTTGCAAATTTTCACATTTGCCCTAAATTTTTACACTTATTCAATTTGATCCCTAAGACCAAAACAAGCTTAATTTTCACAATTAAACCTTAAACCTTTTTGTTCCAATTTTACTAATGTTCCCAATTAGTCCTTACATGCTAGAGTTTCACAAGAAATACATATTATATTTACTTTATTTTCAATTTAATTACTAAACTTGAAAATTATACAAAATTACTTAATAAAATATCTTTATTCAACATCCAAGCATAATATTCCACTATTAAACTTCAAAAACATATATTACCCATCAATGGCATCTTCCAAAACATTTAACAATTTAACAAATTAACCTACGGGTTAGCTAGGTTAAGCTAAAACGATTACAAAAGCATAAAAAATTACTAAAAACGAGACCAAAAATCATTTACATGCATCAAACATAGCTTGGCCAAAACTTTTTCTCCAAAAATGGTGTTTTCTACCTTTTAACTTTAGTGTAAGCATGAAGATGGTGATAATTTTTGTTTTTTTTTTTTTTAGTTTATGTTATTTTATTTTTCAATTTACTGTTTAACCTTTATAATATAACTTAATAACTAATCAAACTTAGTACATATTTGTCCACTAATTTTCTATATGGTTTATTTACCATACAAGTCCTTCCACTCACATTTCAATAACTATTTAACATAATTAACTAATAGAGCTAACTTTTTTTAACTTTTACTATTTAGTCCTATTTACTTAATTAACTATCTAAACATTAAAATTTCTTAACCAACTTTTAATACGACATTAATGACCTTGTAAATATTAGATAATTAATATATATGGACAGACACATCGGAATGAGCTTTCGAAACCACTATTTTTGACACCACTAGAAAACGGGCTATTACATGAAGTCGATGGTAAATTTTAAGGAATTGTTGGACAAGTCTGGTAGCACAACATAATTTTTAACAATCAAACTTAATCAATTTGTAAATATTATATACTAATTTTTGCTTAATTTTTTAGATGTAGAAATTAGACTTTTTATTTTGTGTTAGAATTAGTAGTAAATAGGTTTCCGAAAGAAAGAAAGAGCTAGATGTTAGTAAGATAGAAGTACAGGCAACTGAGGACCTTCTACAGGTCCCGTAGAGACCAAATCAAAGGTATTTTGCAACCCAACAATCCCATAGAGTGACACAACCCCTGTGAACTTGAAAATACAAAACTCTGTCATCTATGTCGTGATGCACCTTCAATTAAAAGTAAAAGCAGGGATAAAATTATTGTCATGTCGCATCATGCACTCCCTATGGCACGACATGCAAGCTATTTTTGGAAACTTTTCGCTCTTGATTCGACGCAATCTTCAGAGATTTTCACAAAGTTTGGATGACAAGTAAATCCCTAAATGGCTTTTATAGCCCTTACTAGCTAATACACCATTCAAGCTGTCATAGCCACCCAACTCAATGTTGGTGACCTTTTTCTTCGGGATTCCATAATTTCTCTATCTCTTCTTTGCTTTTTAACCACAAAAACCATGAACAAAAAATAGTAAAATGAAGAATCAATTGTTGATAACTTCGAACATCTTCGAGAAAAAAAAAAGGAAAAACACTTTAGAAAGATTCAACGGAAAGCTCCACTTCAAGAGAGAGGTTTCGAGCTTTTAGCATCGTTGACGAGTGAGATGAAAGACATAATTGAATCACTCAGTTGGGAAAAAATTTGTACGACTCCAAGGAACCCGCATGTATTGCAGTTGTCCAATAATTTTATGTCGTCCAGAAAGAAGCCGAGATGAATCAAGAATGGGACATGCCATTACGTAGGGTAATTATTTGGGGCAAAAAAGTTCCAATATTACTGTTGAAAGTATCGAGGTGTTATGCCACTCCTATATCTCTCTATGATTCTATAAAATGAATGAATCTCATGTATTTTTCGAGAAAGAAAAATGATAACATAGTCAATCTCTTAACGAACAGACGAGGTGCGTCGGAACTACATCCTGGAACAAAGTTCCCAACATTAGGTCCGTAAGAGCAGCTAACTCTGAAAGTAAGAACATGGCTACATTTTATCAATACTCAAGTTTATCCAATCACTAACATGTCCAACATAGATACATTCCAATGTGGCTACATTTTATCAATACTCAAGTTTATCCAATCACTAACATGTCCAACATAGATACATTCCAAGCCATGATGTTGTATGCCATACTACGAAAAAAAGAATTTGTGTTGGTACATAGATTTACTGGAGCATGTTGCTTTGTGTAAGGAAAAACAAGGTCAAATTGCTTTTCTTACAATTAGGAATGGCCTTGTGTAAACAAGCACAAGAACTAATGGAAAATCAAAATATTACCTACAACCATCGGAACTACTAATACACGAACCAAATCGAAAACACTTGGTGAGAAAGAGGACCATTAAGTCAAAACCCCATCTAGGTACGAATGTGTTGACTAATTTGGAATGGATGATTCAATGAATGCAAGAAATGAAACCAGTTTACAAAAATTGTACGAGGAAAAGCGGGATGAAGCTTTCACAATTCCCAACTAATAAGTACAAGGCAAAGATTGAACCAAGCAAGGAGAGGGAATTGGAAGAAGAGGAAGATCCCGAAAAAGACCCAGATAAGGAGTCAAAAGGCAAACCAAGAAAAGTAGATGAAGCATCGAATCCTGATTCTGACTAGTTCTGAACACTTTTATATTTGGATTTTATACTCTATTTTTTATTTGGAATGATTTTTAATTTTTTTCTTTAGTTTTAATTTAGTTAGGATTTGGTACTTTTTATGTGTGTGTATGTGTGTGTGTGTGTGTGTGTGTCTGTTTAATTTTTGTTTGTAAGAACCCCACAATGTTTTACAACACTACCATTGCGAGCCAAAATCGAAAAGTAGGAGTAGTTCCACCAATAGAGTTGCACGCATCACACCAATCGGGTAACCTCTTTCCTTCACATCTTTAATTGCACATTAGGGACAATGTGCTGAATAAAGTGTGGGGTGACTTAGGAAAATATGAAAACTTTTCTTTTTATTTGTTTTGAGTAGTTTTAAATTGTTAATTTTTCTTTTGTAATTGCATGTTTTCCATGTGCTTAAGCTTGTAGAAATACAAGTGATTGGTTAGAAGCATATACCTAGGTTGTTTGTTTAAACTGTAAATTTAACTAGAAATTGAATAATTTAGGTTTTTTATATTTACACTAATTAATTTAGTTTATGAAACTGTAAACAGGAAAAAGAGATTAAATATACCAAGTGGTAAAGGTAGATACGAATAGAAAATTATTTTTGTGGAAGCTTAAGATGTTATAATTAAAAAGAAAATACTCAGTAAAATCCATAGTTATTGAAATGGTTTAGTGTGACTAGTATAACCCTTAAAAAAGTGCTTGAGAAAAATCTCAATTATGTCGGCACAAGTAAATAAAAAAATCATAAGGGACTATACGGGGAAATATTACTACATTAGAGTTCAAAACATGGACAAAAATAAACTAAGTAGGAAAAAAAATTTCGAACTGACTATACCTTGCAAAAATAAATACTATATTCTGATATGCATTTTGATGGAGATATATATTTAATTTTCTTTAACTTGTCTACTTTTTAATTTATTAAAATAATATGTTTAAGTGTAAATAACTTTGAATTGTTTAAATTTCTAGCTAGAGTTACATATTTAGGCAAATTTTCCTAGCGTCGATGCTCCAATCTAATCTCATGTATCAAGCTAGCTCAAGTACATTTTATTTTTTTTGCATGTCTACTTTTTTGTTTTTAGTTTCAATTTATTTTTTATTTTTGGTTTTTTTTTTAGTTTGCTTGATGACAAGTAAAAACTTAAGTGTAGGGGTATTTGAGTCATTTCTGCACTTAAGAGCTTGTTTTCCATGAAATTTAGGATTTTATATTACGTTCTTGGTATCTAGGACTTGGGATAGAATAAGTGTTGTGACCCATAGGCTGATTGTAACACCCCAAATTTGGCGAGTCAAAAGTTTTGGCGTATAGTTGTAAATAGTTTGCTTGGCATAGTATTAAACGCCCAAATGATTGTTTTGGCATATACGTGTGGGCGTATAGTATCCGCCACGTAAGAAAGTAAGAACTTGACTTGATGATTATCTGCTATATTAATGAGAAGTCTGTGTTAAAAGATAAAAGATAAGTATGGAATAATTATTCGCCAAAGGTATAGTGTGCTTGATTTGTAACGACCCAAATTTGGGCCTAGTAGAATTAGGCCCATTGGGCGTGGGAGCGTTTAAAATTTTTGAGAACATGAGAATGGCATTTATGCAAGTTGGACCTGTTAGGTGAGTGATTTTGGAAGGCTAGGGGGCTTCTATGAAGTCCCGGGATCAAACTTGAGCTTTAGGAAAATTTTGGTTTTAGGTGAATAAAACCCTAGGAGTTAGTAGGTAGGCTTTAAGAATAAAATGTGGAGAAAATGACAAAAAGGAGTTGTGGTCTAGTGGCAAATGGCGCCACATCAGAGACAAGGGAATGATGCCACAAGGAAGCAAGGGATCCAAGGTTCAAGTGTTGGTGCTTGCATTTTGATTTTCTTTTTAAATGAACTTTAGACTTTGGCCATAAACTTATATTTAGTTGCGCATGTTTTAAGAAAACAAGGAGCTAGTTGGTAAAGTGGCTAGCGGCGTGAATTATGCTATAGGGGAGCCTGGGTTCGAATCTCATGACAAGTAAGGGAGTATTTATTTTGCGGATTGGACGGCCAGAGTTTGTGTTGGATTTAAACTTTACTGAAGAAGGGATCCCACATCGGAAAGCTGGCAATAGGGAAGGTGGGAAGCTGGCTTTAAATAGAGCTACTTATGAGGAGAGGAAGCATACCTTCGTGGGCGTTTGGGCATAGGAGCATTCAGAGCGCGGATTAGCTTCAGACTCCTATCAGGTGTGTATTTCGCCCTACTCTAGCTGTAGAGCAAAAAATACTGAAAGGCCAATCACACGGTGATGGTAGCCACGCGAGCGTGTGAGCGCATGTATGGGAGCATCGACGCGATAGTCGAGGCCACCATGAGTATTCTTGTGGGTTGATGCTGTTTGGGCCACGATGGGCCGAATGGGGCCAACTGGGTCCAATGGGCCCGTAGGCCCATATGAATAAGATGTATGATTGTAGATGTTGGATTAGACTATGTGAATCTCATATCTGTGGTTAGATTTGGGCTAAATAGGCCACACGAGCGTGTGGGCTCATTTGGGCCGAGAATGGGCCTTAGGCCCATTCGCATCATTATCTCTGTTTAGAATACTTGAGTCGCTCGAGGCGACTGTAGACCTTCTGAGGGGTTGACAAAATTTGAAATACCCCCAGTTTACAAAATTACTGAAATACCCCCGATTTGCGAAATTACTGAAATAGCCCTGGTTTACGAAATTACTAAAATACCCTCGATTTGTGAAATTATTGAAATACCTCCGGTTTACAAAATTACCGAAATACCCCTGATTCGTGAAATTACCAAAATACTCTTGGAGGGTAAATTACTGAAATACCCCTGGGTTACGAAATTACCAAAATACCCTTAGAGGGTAAATTACTAAAATTCCCCTAGGTTGCAAAATTACCAAAATACCCTTGGACCCCTGGGTTGCGAAATTACTAAAATACCCTCGATGGGTAAAATTACCGAAACACCCCAAAGGGGTGAAGATGACCGTTATACCCCTGTTCGGGGTTGAATATCGTATGTATGATTTTTATTACATTTTTATATATCGATAACATTGCATTTTATCATATTGCATGGGGCGGGATAATGACTGAAGAGCAGTGTAGCCTGGTGGCTCTGCCACATATTATTTTAATGGCTATGCCACATATATATACATATTATGACTCTGGTGGCTCAGCCACAAACTTTGTGATTAGCAGCTCGACTGCAATATTGGTGTGATTGGCAGGGTGGGTTGACTTGATCCCCACAGGTGACGATTGGTTGGTACGGGGGTGTGATTGGCTAGATTGGGTTGGGTTACATTGCATTACATTATCTGCACTATCATGATTATGGGGCTTAGGCCCAGTTTGATGTCATATGGGCTCGAGCCCAGTTAATGATCGTGTAGGGGATTACACACTGAGTTCTTGTAACTCACCCCTTCCTTCCATAACCTTACAGGTGATCCCCAGTGATAGCGGATTTGGGAGCTGCGGAGGACTCTGTGGTGTCCATACATCGGGAATAATTTCTCGGGAACTTAGTAAATTTTCGATTTTGCTCTATTTGGTTTTATTCTATTTTGGGTTAATATTTTTGTAATAAGGCCATTGGTATAATTTATTTTAAGTTTTCCTTCATAACTGCTAGATTTACAAATATGTAGTTTTCCTAAACAACAATAATTGTTTTAAAAAATATCACATTTTCGTAGACTACTGAGATTGATTTCTGTTATAAACAAGTTTTTAGGAATAATTTTAATAGTAATAATAATAACGGTTTCATAAGAAAACCATAAAAACAAATCTGGTTTTTCACAAACAACAAAGCTCGAAGTTTCAAAAAGAATGCGAACTTTTTAATGAACGCTTGAGTTTTTAAACAACCCTTATATGTGACATGCCAGATCGGTCGTAACGTCTAGGCCAGGTTTGCGGTGTTACATGATTTGTCTGAAATATTGTGCTAGCTAGATTTGAAGTAACTCAGTAAGAAATCAATGAAATAGCCAATATGGGTAATTGTGATATTAATGTATTTATTAATATTTCTCTCAAAAACTGTTGGCCATTAAGAAGGCAACTTTTGAAATATATGACACTTGTTAAACTCCACTATGTAAGTTAAACTATATATGTGAGAGATGAGTTCTGAAAGGGTTCTTCTTTCTTCTTTTTTTTCTTCTTCCTTAAGTGGTATTTACTGAAACCCTCCTTAAGTCTGAATTTATCCTACATCAATGACCTAGAGGCTATGGTTCTTTTATGATTGGTAGTTACTTCACATCAGGGTAAGTGCTTTAACTCTGCATGTTAAGTTTTGAATGAGTAAGTCTATATGTGGTTTTTGAACAGTAAGTTGTTAGTATAAAGCTTCTACATGAAATTTTCAGCTATTGAATTGATAAGTAATTTGTATGTACAAGAGTATTAATAGTAAAAGTATGTTTCTAGTAATGGTTATTGTTGGTTCGTGATGGATATCTGGAGCTTTGAACTGTAATAGGTGAGTTCTACACCTGATTCATGCATGCTGTTCACACCAAAGTATGTTTGTAGGAGATTGATCGAACTATGAATTCCAAAACCATGGAAAGTGTAGTATAAATATGATATGTATGCAACTATATGAATGATTACTAAAGAAAATATATGAGTGTACGAATGTTTGTTGGGGATAGTATGTATATTTGGTATGGAATTTGATAAGTTCAAGTTTGTGATGAGTGGTGTATGAGTATTGTGATGTTGAAATATGGTTGTATATGTATGCCTGGAATATATGATGTGAGATGTGTGTTCTTTAGGGTGTATGTTAGGGAATTAAAGTGTCAAGTTTAGATTGTGTCAGTGCATGAAGAATCTATAAAGTAAGTCTGTGTCTGGTCACCACTTTGGCATATGACGAAGTCCGTTGGGACAGAAAGAATGAACTTTGAAATGGAACTCTAAAAGAAAAGTCCATGGCCATGGCAATTTCTGAAAAAGGAACTAAGGATGGCGTATGTCATCGGGGGTTCTTTGCGTGTCTCGAAGCGATGACGGGCAAACCTCATGTGATGTAAGTTTAGGCAAATCTGTATATAAAGCACGGCATTCTTGAAATTTCTAGGTGGCATTTTGTTAGCCTCTGTAAT
The DNA here is from genome assembly GCA_025503065.1 of Gossypium bickii. Classification (NCBI taxonomy): domain Eukaryota; kingdom Viridiplantae; phylum Streptophyta; class Magnoliopsida; order Malvales; family Malvaceae; genus Gossypium; species Gossypium bickii. The sequence goes on along the minus strand of CP106714.1, from coordinate 21,687,577 downwards.
GCCCCAAAATTTTGTTTTTCAGTTTTTGTAAATTTTTGACACAACTGTGTATCTGCTTTAGTGGTTAAGTGTTTTAGGTGTGTGTGTGAGGTCCTAAGTTCAAGCCAAGACTTTGGCTAAATTCTGGTATTTTTCTGAATAAATCCTAAACCCCGCTCAGAAGGCTTTTAATTAAAAGTTTGTAAGCACTTACCAGGATGGGCCTACTGGTCTGGTGGTTAAGGGGAGTGTTTGTTGGCAGAGGGTCAGGAGTTCGAATCCCTGTGTAGGTAATATTTTTGTTCGGCTCTGAGAGAGAGAGTTTGAGTTGTGTTAGACATCTGAGTAGTTGAGAGTTTTGTGGAGAGAATTAAGGGGAGTTGGGATAGGGGTTATCAGATTATTCTTTTGGAGTTCTTTTTGCAAAAATTCTGCTTCCCCTTCTCCCTCTTGCCGAATTCTGTCTCCCTTTTCCTCATTATTTTTGAATTATGTTTAATTCGTCTTCTTTTCGAGCACCGTCTGCTTTCACTGAATCGGTTAGTAGGGTAAGTGTAATTCTTACTTTGATTGATAAGCTTTTGATTGATGGAGATTGTTTTGTGTTTAGGAGTAGTTCAAGGGGCTGGATGGGTTCAATCAGCACCTTAATTTTCTGTAATCATCATCTTTATTCGTCTTAAGGTAAGGTTTTGGTAATTAAAAGGGGGCCATTTACAAGATAGTTCACTTGAATACCAATTTAAAAGATTAATCCAGAGTTTAATTGGTCAATTTAGGTTTCCAAAGGCTCGAGAATTGTTGTTGCATCAATTTGATACCATGTGTGTACCCAAAAACACAGAAAATAGGATTTCAGTGAAAGCCAAAAACCCCCACTATCGACATCACACGGGCGTGTGGTTGCCTGTGTGGTAGGCTGTGTACCCTAACACGAGCGTGTGATCGACGAGGCTAGGCCGTGCGCACAAGACACGACCGTGTGATGGCCAGGTAGGCCGTGTGCGACACATGGGCTAGATTGATTTGGAATGTGTTGGCCACACGGATGTGTGGGCCCACACGGGTAATCCACAAGGGTGTGTGGGAATTTGGGCCAGACTGTGTGCTCCACACGGGTGTGTAAGCCCACGTGGGCGTGTGAACCCATTTATCTAAAATGATTCCTAGAATTGCACAGGTCGCCCAAGTCAACTGTGAACCTATTGTAGGGTTGGTAAGCGTTACCTAGACCCCTAACTGTATGATATGAGTGTATGTGATGTATGATAAATTATGCATGATTACTGATATATCTATATATATACATATAAATATGTATATGTATGACTGATGGTTGCATAAAAGCATGACATATTGTATGTTTGCATTGCATTGGGTTGGGATGATGATATTTGGAGTAAATGTACTGAAAGGATTTAAGCCTATTATCTAGCAGCTCCACTGCAAACTACTATTTTGTGCCGCATTCGGTACTACCTGGAGTGTAGGGATGGGTGGTTGATTTAATCCCCACAAAGAGTGTAGGGTTGGTGTGTAGAGGCTGGTTGGGTAGGACTTTGTTATTGAATACTGTATATTTGTAACTGATACTGTGATGGGCTAAGGCCTTTGTACATACTGATACTGATACTGAGTTGGGCTAAGGCCAAACCGTTACTGATACTAAAAGGGGCTTAGGCCCAAGACTATTTCTGACTGTGCACTGTGTTTACTATTTTTTTGTGGGATTACACACTGAGTTTATGTAAACTGACCTCTCTGTTTAATGTGCACAGGTAATCCCCAGACCTAGACGGATCAGTGCGGTGGAGGACTTGATGGTCACCACAGATTTTGGACTTTTACGATTTAGAATTTATGAATTATGGTTTTATTTGTTATTTGGACATAAGTTGGGGACTTTTGGGGACTTTTTCTTAAATTTGGTTTTATTTATTTTTATGGATTTATAACTACTAGACGTAGGAAAATTTGATTTTCGAAAAGGTGAAGTTTTCTCTAAACGCAAGATTTACTCAAACGGATTTAAAAGCTTCCGCAACAAATTATGTTTAAAACAATCAATTAAACGAGTAAGGATTTTGGAATTAATAAAAGATAAGAAAAGTAATTAAACGGAATTGGATTTATCGTAGAAACTTAGTTTTCAAACACCCTATCATGTGACATCACCAGATTCGGCCATAACGTTTGGGTCGGGTTTGGGGTGTTACAGCCTCTGTGGCGAACTCTGAAAGAATAGCTTCTGTGGCAAACTCTGAAAGAATAGGCTTTGTGGTGAACTTTGAAAGAATATCCTTTATGGGAAACTCTAAAAGAATATCCTCTGTGGTGAACTCTGAAAGAATAACCTCTGTGGTGAACTCTGAAAGAATATCCTTTATGATGAACTCTGAAAGAATATCCTCTATGGCGAACTTTGAAAGAATAGCCTTTGTGGCGAACTGTAACATCCCAAAAATCGGCGATTAGTAGAATCTGGTTTGTAAATTGAGAGAGAGTGGTCATTCCTTAATTTTTAAGATTATCTATGCATTTTTAGGAAATAAATGAGGTATTGGTTTGTTAGATAAGTGTTAGTGAAACGTTCCTTGAAACCCAAGTTCAAATCCCTTCTCTCTCACCATTTTTATTATTTTGCAAATTTTACCTTAAACCCTAGTATGTGACATGCCTTGTTTTTAAAATAAATATTGCAAAATTATTTCAAGAATGAGGAAAAAGCTTAATGGTTAAAAGAAATATGAGAAAGCATGGAAATTAAATGAGGTCACAAGCTAAAATCCTTTCCCTTACGAAAAAATTATATTTTGCAAAATCTTTTTTTTTTGTGACATCCATACCCTTGAACCCTAATTATAAATACAAATTTTTATTTTATTTTTCAGCCTTTAATTCAATTTTTTCCTACCCTAGCCATTCACCCTCTTCCTCTCCGCTTTTCTTTTCAATTTTCTTTCTTTGTCCCATTGTTGTCGTCGCCTACACCTCCCATTTTACCATCTCTTTCTTCTTCTTTTTGAATCAAGATTGTACACCATTTCCTTTACTCTATTTCTGACATTTATCCTCATCTAAATCAGCCTTAAATCTGAAATCTTGAATCCCAAGATCGATCCCAAACATTGCCAAGAAAGTGCCATTACCATTTCTCTCAACTAGCTTAGGTAATATCTCTTTTCTCTTCAATTTCTTGATTAATCTTGTCAATTAAAAAAATCGATAGATCTAGAATTTGTTGGATTTAAATGATTTCAAAGGTATTTTTCCAGATTTTAATGATATCTCAAACCATTTTAAAATTCAGGTCCAATTTTGGCCACCATGGGTGGTGGTGCGTGCGCCTATGTGTAAGAAAGGTGGTTGTTTTGTTTCTTGGGTCTTGCCCATACTTTTATAGAATCAAATTGGGTCCTTGAACCCTCCTAACCATCCATTAATCACATTTTAATTAGGGATAGACATTCTTGATCAATTAGCCAATCGGATCCCACAAATCGTGAAGCGTAAGTACAATTAAGGATAAGTAGTTTGTTATTTTGACATAGTTGTTGGGTAAAGGTTATGAATTGATTAAATGAAGGAATTTAATCATTAATTAGCTACTGATTTTTCATAATATTATTGAATTAGGTGCTGAACCAAATGCCCCAAATCATCTATAAAGGCGAAGAATGATTGTACGTATGGTTCACATCGATACAGTATAAGTAATCTAACTAGTTTGGATTCATAAAATAGTTATAATTTCAACAATTGGTTTAAACTCATAAGTGGGTGTTTGGGGTCTGGTTTAATGGTAAATTCATTGAATTTATACTAAATTTTGGTTTAGGTTCGTTTAAGGAATTATGAAGGAAAATTGGAAGATTCGCTAGTGTGCTGCGAGGAAGCGAAAAATAAGGTGTGGGTCCTAAACTCATAAAATTGTTTGAAAATGTTAAATATCATGTTATATGTGATAAATTAGCTTTCTGATTGGATTAACTTAATAGCCAAATTATTGATTTTTTGAGTGACCGAACCAAGTATATTTCGAGCCTTAAAAGATTGACATGTTGGCAAAATTGCTAGTTTGATAGTATGAATTTTTTATTGAGTTTGTAATTGCATATTTAATTTATGAGATTTGAGAATGTTTGACTGAAGGATATAATGTATTGAGATGTTAAGCTTATGTATGATTTAAACGCATGAGATATTTGTTCTATTGTGTACTGAAAAGGGTGCTATTTATGCACAATGAAAATCACTAAAGTATGTGAAACTGAATGATATTGATTAATACCAACACAATGGTAATTTGAAAGACTGGAACACTGTTTCCATTTACTGAAAGTATGTGATTATTGAGGACATGCTGAGCATGTCAAATAAATGTGAAAAGTATTAAGATATGATTATGTATGAGCTTGTGTGACATATTACATATGCACTGGGTTGGGATTTTGTGGTTGACGGAGGAGTTCGGTGGAGTACCGGCGGCATATTAAGTCTGCAATATTCGTATCAAAACACTGCACTCTTAGCACCATGGGGAATGGCGATTTATTGCATTTTTACTGGTAGCTTGTCTACATTTTTACTGGCAAAATTTTCTGCATATTGTTATCAATGGTTTTAACCACAACGGGCTTAAGCCCGTAATGTTTTGGAGTTCGGATGACAGGTTCTGGGGAACTTGTGGTGTGTAGCGAATGGTATGGGTAGGAACCTTTTTGCATTGCATCATGTGCACGACATGTTCAAATGTTATTGATTTATTCTACTTCTTATATTTTATTGTTTTGAATGGTATCCAAATTAATGATTGTTACTCGAATGAATGATGACCCATGCTCATACACTGTTTGACATTAATTTGATTGACTATGTAACAATATGAAATTCCAATGATGGTTTTTTTTTTCTTCTATTAATGCTAATATGTTTCATTGTATTTGATGTTTTTGTCCGTTTAAATAATTGTTCGACTCACGCTGAGCTTTACACAAGCTCACCCCCAATAGTGCTTAACTTTTCACGTAAACCTTGAAATTAGGACTGAACTCGGCATTCGAGAATCACCTTGGACCTCAGACTATTCTTAATAAGTATTATTAAGTCATTATTGGTTTTGGCTTGTAATTTTTAATTATTTCTGGTCTGTGGCTTGGTAACTTTTCTTTCGGGGATTTTGCATGCATGGATTACTCAAACATAATAACCAAAAAATGCATGATATCGAGCTTAAGTAAAATTTGGCATTGTTCCCTAGTTTTCGCTGCATTGCAAATGAAACAATTTTATTTTTTTAAAAAAAAATCAATAAGGCAATTAAGTTTCCAAAATGACTTGAAAAATGGTTTTTCCGCTGCATTAGTTTAACATTGAGTTTTTTTTTAAAGAAAAGCGACAAGCAAATGGTTTTTCTAAAACAATACTATCAACATAAAATTAATCTGAAGTATACACGACCTAATGAATGAATGCTTTTAAGCTAACTCAAAGTACAACTACGATTTTATTTAAAATGAGTTTATTTAAGGTTTTCAAAAGTACGTAAGTTAGCTTAACCGTTTCGGTGGCTAATGTAGCCTTCTCAATCTAGGCATAATGTCTAGGCCGAGTTTGGGAGGTTACATTTAGTTTAAAGTGAGGTTTGAACTTAAGACCTCAAACACATGATCAAAGCCCTTAACTCTGAAAGAATAACCTTTATGGTGAACTTTGAAAGAATAACCTCTATGCTGAACTCTGAAAGAATATCTTCTATGATGAACTCTGAAAGAATATCCTCTATAGTGAACTCTAAAAGAATAGCCTTTGTGGCGAACTTTAAAAGAATAGCCTTCGTGGAAAATTCTTAAAGAATAGCCTCTGTGGTGAACTCTAAAAAAATAGTCTTTATGGCGAAATCTGAAAGAATAACCTTTTTGGTGAACTCTGAATGGACTACCTGTAACTTCCTAAAAATAAGGGTCTGGCATTTTTTTCATTGTTGCATGTGTTGTGCTTGATAAGCTTGTTATTTGGGTGTGTTTGGGGGTCCTAGGGAGGCTCGGGTTTGAGTCCAAGCCCTAGGAAAATTTTGGGTTTTGGGCACTTTAGGGGAGAGGACGGTGGGAAGCAAGGCTTAAGGGAATATGTAGGTGTTTTGCTAACACAAACAGCCTCATGGTGGAGTGGTGGTGGCGTCAGCATGGAAGCAAGGGAAGGGAGGTTCGAATCCCACAAATAACAGTTGGGGAGTTTTATTTTTGTGCTCAAGAAATGAGGAAGCTGAGTGGAGACCAAACTCTGTAGGAGAGAGGGAAGACTTGGTCAAGTTGTTTGAATGGGTGATGGAGAGGAAGTTTGGGAGCAAATCGAGGAGAGAATCAGGGGATTTGAGAGTGTGGAAGTAGTTGGCCAAATGAGGAGTGTGGGGGTGGAATTTCGGCTAGAGGTTAGTATAGTGAAGCAAATTCGGCATTTGGTTGGTAGCAAGAAAGGAAACCGAAACCTTTTGTGAGTATGCCGAATTTCTTAAGCATTTTTTTTGTTACTTTGCATTTGTGCTTTTTGAAGTATTCTCTTCTTTTGGCATTTCGGGTCTTTTTCATTCTTTGGTGAGCCTCTGCCGAGTTCTTTGGTGGTCCTTTTCTTTCTTTCTTCTCAACTCTTTTCTATCTTTTCTTTCACCTTGCCAAATTTCTCCTGAACCTTCTCTCTATTTTGTTTAGACTTCTTTTCTACTCCTCTTTTCCATAGCCAAATACGACCTTGGTGTGTTGTTGTTAAGTGCCGAGTAGTTTTATCTATTATTCGTTGTTGCTAGTCGTGGTGGCCGAATCATTTTTTTCATTCGGGTTCCCTCTAAACAAAGGCCAAGTTATCAGGATTCAATTGTCGAATCTCTTCTCATCTAATCCTCGTGCTGTGATACTCATCTCTTCACGGTACAAAGCTATCATTTTGGGGGTAGGCCGAATCATGTTCTTTTATTTCTTCTGTACTTCTAACTCTTTCTTCTTTTTCCTAGTAAACGTCGTCTCTGAGGGCCATGCGTAATTAAACTCCTCTCGTTCAAAGGGGGTCTGCTGTTGCCGAATCTAAGGGTAGGTAACACTTAGCTTTGTTAAATCTCTCCCTAGTGCTGAATGTGTTAGTTGCTAACACCCCCTTGAACATCAACCAGTGTAGGTGATCGGTTGCTCTAGCCAAGAGAGAGACGAAACTGAATATTGTCACACTATTGGAGGAGATTATTTTGTGGTAAGTGAGGTTAGTGGCTATTCAGATTCAACTTAGATATGTTATATTAGAGTGTATAATAACTATTTGGAATATATTGGATCGTAGGTACGAATTTCAGGGATTCAAGCAACGCTCGTAACAGGTGTGTAATCTCACACCCCTTTCTGAATGATTGCTTGTGGTGATGTGCGAATCGGCCAAAAGCCAAAAAGCCAGAAAATCAGCATCTGTGCCCACACGAGCGTGCCAATGCTCGTAGTGGTAAATTGGAATATGAGTTAAGATGGTAAGTCACGAAGAGTGCTACGAGCACTCTCGCGAAACTGAGGCTGTAACGAGCCTAACTGAGCCGAACGGGCTTAATGGGCCCCACGGGCTATTCGGCCTACATGGGCGAAATTGTTGGGAAACTGTCAAAGGGTAAGGTTGGTTGCAAAATTTGGGAATCTGAGACCGGAATCATGCGAAGTAGGCCACACGAGTGTGTGGGCCCGTTTGGGCCTAAAATGGATTGTGGGCCTAATAGCTCCGTAGAGACCCAGAAAGGGGTCTCGTGTAGCACGAGGCGACAATAGACCTCCAGAAAGGCCGTTAGATGGTAAAATTACTGAAATGCCCTTGGAATGGTAAATTACCGAAATACCCCTAAAGGGTAAATGACCGTTATACCCCTAGAGGTAGTTTAAGTGATATGTGTGTGATATTTACATGATTGTTTATGATTATGACATACTGCATACATGAATTATTTATGTCACGACATTATGCATGGGTTTGGGATATTGATGATCGGAGGAAGTGTAATCTGGTGGCTCTGCCACATATTCTGGTGGCTATGCCACAATCTGTCTAGTGGCTATGCCACGTATGTCCTGATATTCTGGTGGCTTCGCCACAAATTCTGTAATGAGCAGCTTGACTGCAATCGAGGTGTGTAGCGGATGGACGGGTTGATTTAGAAATCCCCACAAGTGTGTTGGGCTGGTACGGGTGGTGTGTAGCGGATGGATTATTTGGGCTGTATTCTATATTTGCATGATCATGTTTGTAGGGCTAAGGCCCAGAGTGTTATGAATAGGGCTTGGCCCAGTTTGCTTCTATACGGGCTTCAGCCCAGTCTGCTTCCGTGTGGGCTTCGGCTCAGTTTTCATCTATATAGGCCCAGGCCCAGTTAATGATCGATTATGGGATTACACACTGAGTTCTTGTAACTCACCCTGTTGTTTCAACCTTGCAGATGATCCCCAGCGTTAGTGGATTTGGAGCTTTGGAGGACTCTGTGGTGGCCATACACTGGGAATTATTCTCATGAACTTAGTAAATTTACATTTTGTTTTATTTTATTTTAATTATTGATTTGGGTTAATATTTCTGTAATAAAGCCATTGGTTTATTTTCTTTTAAGTTTTCCTTAATAACTGCTAAATTTACAAATACATAGTTTTCCTAAAACGACACCTACTGCTTTCAAATATATCACATTTTCGTAATTTACTGAAATTGATTTCTGTTATAAACGAGTTTTGGGGTATAATAAAAATAATAACAACAATAATGTTTTTACAAGAAAACCACAAAAACAAATTTGATTTTTCACTAACAGCAAAGCTCAAAGTTTCAAAAAGAATACAAACTTTCTAGCGAATGCGCAAGTCTTTAAACAACCCTTCTATGTGACATACCAGATCCGATCATAACATCTAGGCCGGGTTTGGGGTGTTACACTACCTTTGTGGCATACCCGAATTTGGAAACTTTGTGGCGTGTTCTATAATATTCTTTAAATTACTAAGTAAAAGCAATATGGTATAAGAGATCTATCAGTCACATGGTAAGTACTATATAAGACCAAGATTTGATTGAAGTTAGTGAATTGAAAAGATACAGAGAATAAATGAGATAATATGGAAAAGATGATTCTAATTGTTTGTATCTATATGTTTGAAGATTGTATCTACCAACTGTATATGTGTTCATTCATGATAGGTGATTGTGCATTGGTTCTGGGTTGAGTATCTACATGTAATGATATTTTGAGTTGTATAGATCCCTGAAGAGGAAATTGGTTAGGACATATGTATGTTCAAATTGAAGGATATAAGAAAAGAGTTGAAGTCATCGATAGGAAAAAAATGAATTTAGAGTGAGGAATGGTAACTAGTGTGTTTAAAATATCAAAATTCGAGAAAGTATTCGCCAGAAGCAAAGTTAAATGTTGAGAACGAAAAGATCGTCATTATGATTCATCAACTACATTATGCAAGTATCACTAAGGTAAATGGTGTTTTTCACACTAGGTTCTTATGAACTTATTTGCCTGTATTATGTTTCAGGTTGGATGATGTAAGTCTACGCTAGAAGGGACGATGCCAGAACTATGCCAATGGAGTGGCATATTGTGTTATTATGCATACAGAGCATGCTTGGTGGCATTCAAGATTTATTAGTACTACGTAGAAGTCTATATTTAGGATAAATGAAATAAGTTGTGATATTAGATAATAATTTTTGTAATTAAATTACTCTACTTGTCTTTGTATATGTCATTGTTGTTTTTGTGATCAATAGAATTTGTAAATAATTATGGTTTGTAATAATAGTGTAAATTTATGTTTGTATTCATGTGGTAACACCTGAGATTTGGATCCGGTAAATCGGATCGGGTTGAGAGCGTTACACTGGCATGGGCCTTAGATAGTACTAATATGTTTAATTGAGTGTATAGGATAAATAAGTAAAGGCATAATTGACGTGAAGCGTAAAAAATGGAGCAAGTACCGATAGTTAATGAATCCATTGATTTTTTTTTCTTGAAGAATCTCCAAGTTTACCACTCGAGAGAGAAGTTGAATTTGTTATAGAAGCGGCACTAGGAATTGCTTTGATTTTGATTACTTCACATGGAATGGCTCCGAGCAATTTGAAAGAGTTGAAAACATAGATGCAAGAATTATTAGACAGGGGATTCGTCCGACCGAGCATATCACAATGGGATACTTCGATTTTGTGTGTGAAAAAATGACGAAATTATGAGATTGTGTATTAACTACAGACAACTAAACAAAGTCACCATAAAGAACAAGTATTTGTTGCTCGTGTTGACAACTTGTTTTATCAATTGAAAGAAGTTATCATGTTCTCAAAAATTGACCCCCAATTAGATTATTATCAATTTAGAGTAAAAAGCCAAATGTACTGAAGACTGCTTTTCAGACTCAATATAGACATTATCAGTTTTTGGTAATATCTTTTGGGCTAGTGAACACCCCAGTCACTTTTATGGAACTGATAAACATAATATTTTAGCAATATATTGTTATGTTTATTGATGACATTCATATTTACTCGACAAATGAAACTAAACATGATCAACATTTGAGAACAATGTTATAGACCTTACGAGAGAAACAGTGGTATGCGAAATTCGATAAATGTGAATTATGGCTTGGAGAAGTAGTATTTTTGGGACATGTAATTTTAGCAATTCTGAACTGGAAACTTTTAAAGAATGTTACCGAGGTGCATAGTTTTTTTTTTAGAATGGTTGGGTATCACAGACGGTTTGTTAAAGGCTTATTGATAATCGCTTCACCGTTAACGAAAATATTGAAAAAAATGTTAAGTTTGGTTTGGTCAGAAAAATGTCAATAGAGTTTCAATCAGTTGAAAGCTATGTTAATAGAGGCTCTAGTGAAGACTCAGCCTAAATCCAAGAAAGAATATATTGTTTACAGTATTGCTTTGTTTAACAGAATGGATTGTGTACTGATACAAGACAAAAAATAGTTTATTCTTTTCTACAGCTTAAACCACACGAGAAGAATTATTCTGCGTACGATCTGGAAGTAGCTACTATAGTGTTTACTCTAAAGATTTGGCGACATTATTATACGAGAAGAAATGTCACATTTTCACTGATCTTAAAAGCCTAAAGTATTTGTTGACATAGAAAAAGCTAAATCTAAAATAGCATAGATGCTCGAGTTGTTGAAAGATAACAATTTGATTACCAACTATCATCCAAGTAAATCTAACATGGTAGCTAATGCATTAAGCCAGAAATCTTTGTTTTTTTAAAAGCAATGAACACTCATTAAAATTTGCAACGTGATGGGAAATATTATGATCTGATTACCAATTATCATCTGGGTAAAGCTAACATGGTAGCTGATGCATTAAGCCAGAAATCTTTGTTTTTTTTAAAGCAATGAACACTCATCTAAATATGAAACATGATGATTCTATTCTAGCCGAACTAAGAGCTAAATTGAAATTCCTATAGAGAGTTCAGGAATTTTAGAAAAATTATTCTGAGTGGCAAGCAAAATAGAAATGGGCTAAAAATGGTTAGACTTCTGAGTTCAGTGTTGATGATAACTAGAATCTATGGTTTCGAACCCATTTATGTGTGCCGAAAGATTTAGAGTTGAAATGAGACATGTTGCGTGATACTTATAGTACTATCTATTCAAATCATTCAGGTAGTGATTGAATGTATTGTGATTTGAAACAGTTGTACTAGTGGTTAGATATGAAAAGAAAGATATCAGAATTTGTGGCTAAATGTATGATTTATCAACAAGTTAAAGCTGAGCATCAGGTTTCGTTAGGTTTGTTCAATCACTGATGATTACTGAATGGAAAAAGGAACGAGTTACTATATATTTCATATTAGGCTTTATTCCTTTCAAGATAGATTACGCAATTCAAAAGCTAGCTGAACTGTACATTTCTAAGATTGTCAGATTATACGTTATGCCACTATCTATTATTTTAGATTGAGACCTAAGATTTATCTCTAGATTTTAAGGTAAATTATATGAAGCCTTAAACACGTAAATTGAATTTCAGTACAGTGTTCTATCTTCGGACTAACGGACAATCAGCTGCTGACCTAGATATTCGAAGATATGTTGTGATCTTGTGTTATTCAATTTGAAGGCAGTTGGGAGAAATATCTATTGTTAAATTAGTTTGTGTAATCACATGAGTATCAAATGGCACCAAACAAGGCTTTATACGAACGTAAGTGTAGAACTCCATTATACTGGGTAGAGTTGAGTGAAAGAAAGTTAGTAGGGACTGATCTACTATGAGAGACAGAGAGTAAAGTCAAAGTTATACGAGACTATTTAAAAGCTACTTCAAATCATCAGAAATAGTATGTTGATTTGAAAAGAAAAGTCATCGAGTTTCAGACCAGTGATAGAGTATTTCAGAAAGTCTCGCCCTGAAAAAAGTACTACGTTGTAGGAAAGGAAAACTCATTCTAAGGTTCATAGGGTCGTACGGCATTTTAGAAAAGGTTGGTCTAATAGCTTATCAAATAGTTTTGCCTCCAGAGATTGAAAAGATTCATAATGTCTTTAATGTGTCAGTGTTACGACAATATCGATATGATCATTCTTACATGATATTTCTCGATGAAATAAAGTTATAGTGAAGAACTAATTAGAATTTTGGTTCAGAAAAGATAAAGAACCACGAAATAAACGAGTATCACATAGCATTCTCATGGTACAAACAAGGCTACATGAAAGCCGAAAGAAACCATAGAGTTATAGTACCCTAACCTTTGCTCAGATAAAAATTTTGGGGATGAAATTTCTTAACGGTGGGAAAGTTGTAATGACCCGAAAGTCAGTGGTTCAAAATAGTGGTTTTGGAACCCCATTTTTTATGTTCAAGTCTGTAAATATTATTATTTAATATTTACGAGGTCAGTATAAAAGTTAAATAAAGTTTGGTCCCTTAATTTTGTCAAAGTGATAGTTAATTAAGGTACAATGGCTAAATTATAAAAGTGGTAAAAGTTAATCGTTATGGCTATAGCCAAACGTTGGAGGATTTTTGGTGTAGTCCACTAAACTTTTTTAATTATAATTAAGTTAGTTAATTCTAGTTAATTAGACTAATTATTGATTAACTAATGGTTAACCTTAATATAAAAGTAAAAATAAAATGAAAATAAAACATTTCTTCTTCCACTCGTCTTCTTCATCAAAGCAAGAAATAATGAATAGGTTTTTGATGTTTTCAATTTTGGTCCCTAGATTGGTAAGCATTTTCAAGTTAGTTTCTTGTAATTTTTTATATTTTTAAGGTCCCAGGAGCTTGATTTAGCTAGCTTGTGTAGCGATTTGCAAAACTATTAAATTTTTCAAAAATTTTCATTGATGAATTATTGATAAAATTGGTACTAAATTGTTAGATTTTAAGCTTAGAAGTGAAAAAGTACTAGTTTGTAAAGTATAATTGCTAGTTTTTTTAATATAGGGACTAAAGTGTGTAAATTTTTAAATGGATGTTAGGTTTCTATAAATATAGATAACAAAGGGTTGTAAATGGATGAAATTGAGATCAGTTTCGAAATCGAAGCTCAAATTTGAAATTTATGACAATTTTGGTTTTAGGGACTAAATTGAATAAAATGAAAAAATTTAGGGGCATTCGAAAGATAAAATTGAATTGACATATGCACATAATAGGATGATATAAGGTATTTGGAAATGATAAATTGAATCAATTATTGTATAGATTGGAAATTGAACCAAACCGAGGATAATCAGGGAAAAGACAAAATTTTCTATTAGTCTTGCTGATTTTATCAGGTAAGTTCATAGGGTGTAGTTAAATGTAATTGTAATGTTTATATATTTGACTTATGAATTTTTTTTGTGTAATTGTAGTTTGAATTGTTTACAATTTGATACAAAAAGTGAGATATGGACTAAATTGTAAAGAAATGGTTATATGTGCTAAATGTGTTTGAATGAATGTATTAAAGAATAGGTAATGAATGACATGCTAATAGGCTTATTTGAGCGCTTGTACAGGTTTAGCATTTCTATGCTCTCTCATTAACACTTTAGTGCTCTCTGTTTAGCATTACAGTGCTCTTTGATGTGGTGTAGTTACCCGTGTATCCAAATTTATTTTTTATAGTTCACCGAACTAATTGATTAATGAAAAAGAGAAATGACAGTGGAATATTACATGTTTGATGTTCAAATATGATTAAATAATGCAAATGATATTGAATTATGGATTCTATGTTTATCGCCTTCAAACGTGTGAACATTTAGAGTTAAAAATGTGCAAATAAAAATATAAATATTCAAGTGCGGTATCTACAAGCATACAGATCAAATTGTAATATAAAGTTGTGTTACAACGGAACACCGATAAGTATTCCAAAGATCATAACCAAGAGATTATAGATCAGATAAACTATTATTAAATTAATTACATAAAATAATTACTAATCTAATCGAGTCACGAATTAGTAGTGTTAATCCAAATTAAAATATTAATTAAACTAATTAAATTAATTAACCTAACTAGCCTAATGGAATTTCCTATTCCTAGTGTTGACAATCTGAGCCTCTAGCCTATGATCGATTAAATCCCTAATTATCTAATTAAATAATTATTTATCCTCAATTGGGTTATTTATCAACTTAGCTAAGAATACCCTTCCAATCTCGTCTTCATTAAGAATTACCACCTAAGTAACCCTTTCAATCTCTTTATAGGCATACGGATACCCTCCCGGTCTCATTGTTTGACGCAATTTATACACGACAAGATACCGTTCTGATCTCACTTGTCTCGTTATTCTATCAGGGGTGTTACTCTCTAATATACTAAGTACTCTTGAATAAACAACCAATTTCAGATAAATAATCACTTAACAGATAATTGGTTTAATAATCAAATCATGTAAGATATAAGTAAAGCACAAGAATTTATTCTAATATTTATAGAAATATTAATTGATCAGGTTAACGAAATATAAATAAAAGAATAAAATAGAAGAGTAAAGAGAATGATCATTGATAAATATACTGAAGCGCGGACCCGGAGCAATCTCTGTTCACAATAATCTTCACATCGAAATAGAAAAGTTTCGACTAAACAAACATAAAAGAAAAGAAAACTAAAAATTGAATTAAACTGTTGAAGTCCAAAACTGTTTTTAATGGATGGATGCCCTAATTTGTGTACAGAAGCCTTTTATTTATAGGATAAAATATGTTCACTTTATGCCTGATATGCCCCCAATACTAATAAATGTTTGATATCAAATGGTATCTTAAAATCTTGTATAACACGATTGCTGACATCATCATTTCTTGTGACCCACGTTCAAGGTATGGCTCAACATAGGCTACTATGGCTCAACATAGGAGTCGTGTCATGCCATAGACTTTCATATCATGCCATAGTAGTCATTTTGTGGGTTTGGACGTTCTTGTCATGCTTTTGCGACTCAGGAGTTCTTACATCAATTGGGCCTAAAATTAAGCATCTTGCACACTTAGATACACAAATTAAACCTACCTAAGGCCCATGTCGGCTTAATAGGTCACTAACACCCAAAAATGTGTCAAAAACACTTATTTTATTAACTTTCACTACCTAGCTACTAACTACTAAAAATGTAATAATTAATATTAAAATGCCTAGAAAATAATCTCCTTAAGTACGAAAATATACCGAAATTACTACTACATTTGACGTCAGGTTATATATGTATGGTATTAAATTGAAAAGCATATTAAATGTTGAACTGTTATATGATTTGGTTCTATGATAAACTCATCTTATTGTTGTGAAATGTTATGTTAGGAAAATTGTGTCAAGTTAATTTGTTTGATACGTTTAATTGCAAATCGCAGTAAGTTATTGTTTTAACACATATGAACTTACTAAGCATTCAAAATGCTTACCTAGTTGTTTTCCCTTTTTTGTATAGATTGCCGGTTTGCAGAACGTGTCAATCAGATCTCATCGAAGCTCATACTATCCTGCTATCGACTCAATAGACTTTTGTTCGTTTTAATCTCGGTTATGTGGCATGTACATAAGTGTTATATATATGAGCTTTCCTGAAAATGATTGTTTGGTTTGAATCTTGGTTAATGGTTGAATTTGAGAAAGTTAATGTCATATTTATGTGTATGTTTGGTAATATGTTAAGCTATAAATGTAGTACATAAATGAAAAATTGCTTGATGAATTGATATGGTATATGAAGGTATGGAATAGCTTAAAAGCATGATGAAATAATTGAATTTGGTTAGGTTGGACTGATAAGTTGATGTAAAATTATGGAATGGTCTCACTGGATAATTTTTGCAAATGGTTAAGTACATGAATTGGAATGGTTTTGGTTAGTTTCTATGTGGGTATAAGTGTGCTTTTAAGAACCATTTGAGAATGTTGATATCTTGGCATGAAAGCGGTACCAAAATGCAAGTCTTTGACATTTTTTGGCTCAAAGGTATCGATACCTTAGAAAGGAGTATTGATACATTAGTGATTGTTTTTAAAAATTTCAAACATTGAACCTAAAAATGGTATTGATACAAAGATAATATATTGATACCTCGCCAAAGGTATCAATACTTTATGCCTAATATTGATACCTTCATTTTTAATTCAATTTTTCTAAAATAATGAAACTCAAAATGGTATCGGTACTTATTTGGGGCATCGATACTTATTTTGAAAAGTCTAAAAATATTGCAATTTAATCCTATTTCATTCTTGAGTCTACAAGAAAGCTTTTGTAAGCTCGATTAAGGTCCGAATTTAATTGTGCATCTTACTATCTAGGTGTTTATGACATGATTGAATATTTGAATGGTTTATTTATGGTGTATTTGGTGTGGAATTTTAAAACTTATTTAAAAAAGGTCCCTATTTCATCTTGTGTTGAAAAAAACTTGGGAAAGAAAGTTCATGATATTCAATGTTGTATTGCTATTGATTGCATGAATATGATTTGTTTGGAAAAAAATTGGTTTGAAAACGGTTTTTTTGCACACAAAAAAAATTAAAATTTTGAAAATCGACCCGGTTTGTGATATTTATAACAATAAACCTTAGACAAAAATCGTACTTGTGTTTTTGAATAAGCAGTTCCTTAATGTTTTTCGGCTTTCAACCAAATGATCTTCTCTTCTATTCTTGTACCACAAACTACTTTGAGTGTGAGCTCGAATCAAT
Organism: Gossypium bickii; assembly: GCA_025503065.1. Classification (NCBI taxonomy): domain Eukaryota; kingdom Viridiplantae; phylum Streptophyta; class Magnoliopsida; order Malvales; family Malvaceae; genus Gossypium; species Gossypium bickii. The sequence goes on along the minus strand of CP106714.1, from coordinate 21,670,363 downwards.
TAAATCAAAACACAGAGCTAGTAAAAAATTTCTTTTCTATTTGGGGTAAAAATAAAAATTCTCTCTTCTTTAATTGAAATCGGTAGAATTGTTACTTTAAAAAATTATATTTAATAGTTAAGAATAAATTCTCTTTATTTTTCGGCAGAGTAACAATCTTTTCATGTAAATAGCTCTACCAATGTCATATATTTAGAAGGGGAGAAGGTAGAAGCCTTGTTGAATTGTAGAGACTTATTTCAAATAGAAAAATAACTTCCTAGTCCAACTAGGAGAGGAAGAGGGGCTAATAGGGTGTGTTTCCCCTCATATGTATTACGATAGGAATTCAGGCCTCTCATTGTATTGGACCCAATTATGTGCTTTGTAAAAGCCCGATTTAGGGGCTAGTCAGAACAGTAGTTTAGGAACTACTAATCCGAGGTTGAAGAAAATTATTTTAATATTATTTTATGAGTTATATCATGATTATAAAGGTGCATGAAAATATTGGTGCTTTAATTTTAGCGATTTCATGTTTAATTGCGAAAAAAGAACTAAATCGCATAAAGTGCGAAAGTTCTATTTTACAAGCTAAAGGTGTCTAAAAGCCATATGGTATTAATTGGAGGCCCTTAAAGAGCAATTAGACCCTTAGATGTAGGGTGGCCAGCCATAGGGGACAAACCATATCAAATTTGGTCAAAGTTGGTAGCAATTTGGTGGACTAATTTGATGTTTTATAAAAAAATAAAGAAAAGAAAAATATCATCTTTTCTTCTCTTCTTCTCCATTGAAAATACAAGCAAAATAGGGGTTTGAAAGCTTCAAATTTTCAGCAAGCTTTTCTCCTTGCAAGTAAGTGTTTTGATGATCATTTCTTGATAATATTTGTACTTTTGGAATCGCTAACGCTTAAGCTAGTAAAGAGGGGACTATTTTGCAAAATGGTTGAAAGTTTAGATTTTTTTCATGTGAAAATTTATGTTGTTTTCTGCATTTTTATGGAATAAAATGAGTCTTAGTTGTTAAATAAACAACTTTTGTGAAATGTGTTACCATGAAAACACATAAAAGGGCCTTTTTGTAAAGGTTATAAAATAGGTGATAAATGTGTGAAATAATAAGTATTGAGAGTTTCAATAAAAGGAATAAATGTTCACCTAGGCTCGTTAAAGGAAGAAATTTTATTAGAACTGATTCACGAGCCTAGGGGTAAAATAGTTATTTTGTGAAAGCTTAAGGGGAAAATGGTAATTTTTTTCCAAAATATGATTATTGAGATGTATTGATTAATGTGGCAATTAAATGGGCTAATTTTTTATTATAGATCAAGAAGAATGAGGAATTAACGTTAACCGAGGAAAAGGCAAGGTATCGGACTAAATCGACAATTTGGCTTATTTTGAAATTGAGGTAAGTTTGTATGCAATAAATTAAGTTTGTGTGCAATAAATTCAACATCATGTTATTAATTTTCTGAATGTTTGATATTAGTGATGTTGTATAATATTTCTATGAATTTGAGTAATGATGTTGAATGGGAAAATGATGTGAATTGTGATGTGGAAGTCCCGGTTGGACTTTAATAAATGAGAGAATAATATCATCGAGACTTAAAATGGCTAAGGTCTCGTATAAGACCATGTCTGGGACATGGTGTAACATCCTAAAAAATAGGGGTCTGGCATTTTTGCATTGTTGCATGTGTGGTGCTTGATAAGCTTGTTAATTGGGTGTGGTTGGGGGTCTTGGGGAGGCTTGGGTTCGAGCTTAAGCCCTGGTGAAAGTTTGGTTTTTGGGAACTTTAGTGGGGTGAGCTAGCGGAGGCAGGACTTAATTTTAATTGTTGGTGTTGTGCTAACACAAGTGAGCACATGGTGGAGTGGGTGTGGCGTCAGTAGTAGAGCAAGGGGAGAAGGAGTTCGAATCCCACATACAGCATATTAGGAAGTTTTATTTTGTGCCCAGGAAAGGGAGGTAGCTGAGTGGAGACCAAACTCTGCATGAGAGAGGGAAGACTTGGTCAAATTATTTGAATGGGATGGAGAGTGAATGGGGGAGCAAATCAAAGAGTGACTCGAGGGAGTTGAAAGTGAGAGGTAGTGGTTGGCCAAATGTGGGGGTGTTGGGGAAAGAGGAAAAATAGCTAGGGGAGTGGGTTTTGGCATTTTCGGCTAGTGTGGCTTTGGTGCCATTTTTTTTTCCTTAGGCTTTCTACGCAAAAGTTTTTTGCATTTTTGGCATTCTGTACTCAAGTGCTTTCGGGTTCTTCTTTTGGTCATGTTTCTTTTCTTTGTTTTGAGCACTGTTCATCTTCTGGTTTTTTTTTCTCTTTGAGACTTGGCCGACATTCTCCTTACCATCTCCTTCACACGTTCTTTTCTTTCATCTCTTTCTCTAATTCTTCAAAAGCCGAACCTCCTTTTTTATCCCATTTTGGAATCGATTTCTCGACTCTTTTATCAATAGCCAAACCTCTCTTCTTCTACTTCTTCTTCTTCTTCTTTGCTTCTCTACTTTTTTTCCACTAACCGAACCTCTGTTTTTCCCCAATTCGAATCGGTGCTTCTCGAGTAACCTGAAGCATGAGGGACTATTTTCTGCCGAATCTACCTTGGCTATTCGGCATCGTTGTGAGCACAAGGTAATATTGTATTCCATCTTTTTCTTCTCTTAGCTTTTCCTTAAAGCCGAACCTCTTACCTTGTTGCTTTTGTGATCAAGGCCGAATCTGAGTCCTTCTCCATCTTGAGTATTCGTTCAACTTTCTTTTGTGTAGAAGCTGAAATCCTGGTTGTGCAACTATCGATTTTGTGGTACATTGGTAAGTGTATCCTTGATCGATTAGAGATGGAAGTTCCCTCATCTTGCTGATTTTTTAAGGCCGAATACCTTGCCTTTGTGAACTTGGAACAACGGTATTAATTTATGTTCTTTGGTTAGGGAGCCAGTTTCGTAATCAAAGGGAGTAGTCAAGCGTACTAGCATAACAAGAAGTTGCCGTCGAGGTGGTGAGTATGGTGGTTCGTTATCAATCTCAATTTTGGGGAGTAGTGTGGATTATGAACTAATTGTTAGCTATTGTAATCTCATGTGTTTGGGAAGTGCCGAGTATCGTAAACTCGTATCAGGTGTGTAATCTCACACCCCTCTGAGTGATTGCATAGGATGTTTTGCAAATCAGCCCAAAAGCCGAAAAGTCAGAAATCGGCACCTATACCCACTCGAGCGTGCGAGTGCTCGTAGTGGTAAATTGGAGTTTGAGTAATGGTGGTAAGTCGTGGAAAGTGTCATGAGCACTCTCGCGAAGCTAGGGTTGTAACAGGCCTAACCGAGCCGAAACAGGCTTAACGGGCTATTCGGCCCACATGGGTAAAATTGATGGAAAATTGTAGAAGGGTAAGTGCGGATATGAAATATAGAAATCCGAGACCGAAACCTCCCGAATTGGGTCACACGAGCGTGTGGGCCCGTTTGGGCCTAAAATGGATTTTAAGCCCAATAGCTCCGTAGACACCCAAAAAGGGTCCCGTGTCGCTTGAGGCGACAGTAGGCCTTCGGAAAGGCCATTAAATGCAAAATTACTGAAATACCCTTGGTGTGTAAAATTACTGAAATACCATTGGTGGATAAATTACTGAAATACCCTTGGTGGGTAAATACTAAAATACCATTAGTGGGTAAATTACTGAAATACCCTTGGTGTAAATTATTGAAATACCCTCGGCGGGTAAAATTACTGTTATACCCTTAGGGGCATATATGGTTTGCTTGTGTATACTTTGATTAATTTTTCATGATGATACATTACTGCATACACGAAATTATTATGCCATGACATGATGCATGGGGTTGGGTTATATTAATGGAGGAAGTGTCTCATTCTTGGTGGCTTTGCCACAAATGTCATATCTTGGCGGCTCTCTGTATATCGCTGCTCGGGTGGCTCACCACATAAAGCGATCTTCGCGACTTTCTTTGCGTTTATCTTAGCGGCTCGACTGCATTGTTGGAGTGTAGGGTTGGGTGGGTTGACTTGGTCCCAAAATGGAGTGTAGGGCTGGTACGGGTGGAGTGTAGCGGATGGAATATTAGGTTAGGGCTGCATTTTCTATTTGCATTACCATGACTTTGGGGCTATGGGCCCAAACTGATACTGTATGAGGCTTAGGCCCAGACTGAAACTATGACTGCGACTCGAATTAGGATTACACATTGAGTTCTTGTAACTCACACCATTGTTTTAACCTTGCAAGTGATCCCCAGTGATAGCGGATTTGGGAGCTGTGGAGGACTCTGTGGTGTCCATACATCGGGAATAATTTCTCGAAAACTTAGTAAATTTTTTATTTTGCTCTATTTAGTTTTTTTCTATTTTGGGTTAATATTTTTGTAATAAGGCCATTGGTATAATTTCTTTTAAGTTTTCCTTCATAACTGCTAGATTTACGAATACGTAGTTTTCCTTAAACAACAATAATTGTTTTCAAAAATATCATATTTTCGTAGACTACTGAAATTGATTTCTGTATTAAACAAATTTTTGGGAATAATTTTAATAGTAATAATAATAACGTTTTCACAAGAAAACCATAAAAACAAATTTGGTTTTTCACAAACAACAAAGCTCGAAGTTTCAAAAAGAATGCGAACTTTTTAACGAACGCTTGAGTTTTTAAACAACCCTTTTATGTGACATGCCAGATCCAGTCGTAACGTCTAGGCCGGGTTTGGGGTGTTACATTTTATGGTATCAGAGCTCGGTTGCAAAACGCGGCTGTGGAATGGGTTCGAAAATGTTTTTCAAATTTTTTTGAAATTTTGTTTAGAAAATTTATGTTTTTATTGGAAGTATGGCACCCGAGTCTCCGGCACCAAATCTGTAAGTCCTCTTACTTTATGTTTGATAATATGACTTTAGTAAGAAACTACTAGAGTTAGTGATAGTATACTGAGGCTGCTAGCTATAAGAGCTAAGACTGTAGAGACTGAGACATTAGGAAACTCGACCTGCAAAAACAACTCTTATATCTACTTCCCATAAAACATTTGTTAATAAACACTAAATTACATATTGATTCGTAAAATTCTTAATCAGATTAATTCAATACAACAACATGAGTGCAAGAGGACATGGACGTGGTAGACAAGGTCGTGGTAAGGGCCGAGGTGATGGGGCTGGGTCCAAAACATCGGGGCACATGCCTGAAATAGAGGCGCCTGCATCACTAGTGATCGAAACAGGGTCTCATGACCGAACTGGGGGGAAGATGCATTGTCCCAAGCTATGCTGCGAGTTTTAGAGCGGGTTGCTGGAGCAAGTACTGGGTCGGCAGCTCGTGGTTCTATTTCTGAGCAACTCCGGTCAAACGGGGCCGAAGTATTTAGGGGTATTTCTATGGTGGCCCCAAATGCAGCCGAATACTGGTTAGAGGCAGTTGAATGGATTATGGATGATCTGGATTGCATCGTTGACCAGAAACTGAAAGGGGCAGTGTCTCTGCTGAGAGATGAAGCATACCAGTGGTGGCTCACTGTGAGGGAAGGTACACAAGTGGATCGTATCACCAGGGATATCTTTAAAGTGGCTTTTCAGGGGAAATATGTCGGGGCTAGCTATGTGGACGCCCAGAGAAATAAATTCTTGAATCTGGTTTAGGGAAGTAAATCTGTAGCAGAATACGAGGCGGAGTTTCTGCAGTTAAGTCGGTACGCTCGGGAAATAGTCTCGACGGATTATGAGCACTGTGTGCAGTTTGAGGATGGTCTGCTGGATGAGCTGCGGGTACTAATAGCTCCACAGCGGGAAAGAGATTTTGCTGCATTAGTAGAAAAAGCCAAGATTGCTGAGGAAGTGAAACGCACTAAGCGTTAGAATCGTGACAAGGATAGGGGCAGGAATAAGAGGGATTTTCGGCCTTCCAAGTCTTCTAATAGATTTCAAAAGAGGCCTAGATTTAATGAGCTGGTCCGAACTGGAGTTCCGTTTGCTACTGGCAGACCGCAGCCTTATGTAGTGTGCGGGTTATTTCATCAGGGTGAATATTGAAAGAAAGTTGGGGCTTGTTTCCAGTATGGGTCAAGAGACCACAGAATCAAGGACTGTACACTGAAACTGGGTCCAATGTCAGCTATGAGACAGGGTTATGTTCAGCCAGAGAAAGGTGGTCAACAGCCACCGAGAGGTCGTGGCCCAGCCAGAGGGGGGAATGGAATAGGACGTGGTCAGGGAGCACCGGGTAGAGGTGCTAGTAATGTGGGTAATGCAGATGCAAGACAACCGGGATTGGTTTATGTAGCTCGATGTCGAGAGGATGGCAACGCACTGGACATCATAACCGGTACGTTTTTCATATTTAATATGCCCTTTACCGCCTTAATTGATATTGGGTCTACCCATTCATATGTTGCATGTACGGTGTCTGGGACTCTGGGTATAGAATCTAAGATTGCTGCTAGAGAAATATCTATGATTAGCCTTCTAGGACAATCTGTGGTAGTGAACAAGTTGTTTAGGAATGTGCCTCTAGAAGTACAAGGGGTGGTATTTCCGATGGATTTGATAGAACTGCCGTTCAGTGAGTTTGATCTTATTCTAGGCATGGACTGGCTAGTTAAGCATCGTGCAAATTTGGATTGAGCTGCTAAGCGTATGGTTTTAAAGACACCAGAGGATGAGGAAGTGATGGTAATAGGAGAAAGAAGGGATTATCTGTCCAATGTGATTTCAGCGTTGAGGGCTGAGAAGATGGTGGGTAAAGGGTGTGAGGCATTCTTAGCTTTTTTCAGCACATCATATGCTAAGGAATTGTCTGTTGGGGATGTTAGAACTGTGAAGGAATTCTCGGATGTTTTTCTTGAGGAGCTTTCGAGGTTGCCTCCAAATCGCGAGGTTGAATTTGGCATTGAGCTGTTACTAGGAACGGCTCCGGTGTCTATTGCCCCTTATAGGATGGCACCGAAGGAGCTGGTAGAACTAAAAGCTCAGATCCAGGAGCTGTTGGACCGTGGATTTATCCGACCAAGTGTATCACCGTGGGAAGCGCTGGTACTGTTCGTGAAAAAAAAGGATGGGCCGATGCGTATGTGTATTGACTATCGTCAATTGAACAAGTTAACTATTAAGAACAAATACCCGCTACCAAGGATTGACGATCTGTTTGATCAGCTACGGGGAGCTTCGATTTTCTTGAAAATTGATTTAAGATCGGGGTACTATCAACTAAGGGTTAATGAGACAGATATTCATAAGACTGCATTCCAAACTCGTTATGGGCATTACGAGTTTTTGATGATGCCGTTCGGATTAATGAATGCACCAGCCACTTTTATGGACATGATGAATCGGGTCTTCCAACCCTATCTAGACCGGTTCATGGTGGTGTTCATAGATGACATTTTGGTGTACTCAAAAATGGAAGAGGAGCATGATTCACATCTTCGGGTTGTGCTGCAGATATTAAGAGAAAAGCAACTTTATGCCAAATTTAGTAAGTGCAAATTTTGGTTGAAGGAAGTGACCTTTTTGGGGTATGCTGTTTCTGCCAAGGGGATTAGAGTTGATCCTCGGAAGGTTGAAGCTGTGTTGGGCTGGAAGCCACCGAAGTCAGTGTCAGAGATTCAAAGTTTTCTGAGTTTGGTTGGGTATTACAGAAGGTTTGTTGAGGGGTTTTTGTTAATTGCTGTACCCTTAACTAAGTTACTGCGTAAGGGAGTACCATTCGTTTGGGCCAATAAACAGCAGGAAAGTTTTAAAAAGTTAAAGAAGATTCTAACTGAAGCACCAGTGTTGATTCAGCATTGTGATGCGTCGCACACAGGTTTGGGTTGTGTGCTAATGCAAGAAGGGAAGGTGGTAGCATATGCATCTCGCCAACTAAGGCCACATGAGGTGAACTATCCCACTCATGATTTGGAGCTAGCTGCTGTGGTATTCGCACTAAAGATATGGAGACATTACCTGTATGGAGAAAAGTCGATCATCTATACCGACCATAAGAGCCTAAAGTATCTCCTTACCCAAAAGGAGCTGAATTTAAGGCAACGGAGATGGATAGAGTTGCTGAAAGACTATGACTGCTCGATCGAGTATCACCCGGGTACAGCCAATGTGGTGGCGGATGCACTAAGTCGTAAGGTGGTATCTGATTTGAGAGCAATGTTTGCTCACCTCATTCTTTTTGAAGATAGTAGTTTGTTGGCGGAACTTCAGGTAAAGCCGACATGGGTTAGTCAAATTAAGGAAAAACAATTTTTGGATGAGTTGTTAAGTTCACGTTTTCAGCAAGTGAAAAGCGGGGAGACAGTGGATTTTGGGCTAAACAGCGAAAGGGTATTATGTTTCCGTGGAAGAGTTTGTGTATCGAAGGACTCTGAGTTGAGACAAGTAATTCTGCGGGAGGTGCATAGTAGCCCATATGCTATACATCCCGATGGAAGTAAGATGTACCGGGACCTACGTGAACTGTATTGGTGGCCTGGTCTAAAACGGGAAGTTACCGACTTTGAGAGTAAGTGTTTGACATGCCAGCAAGTGAAGGCGGAACATCAGTTGCCTTCGGGGTTGCTGCAATCGGTGAAGATTCCACTTTGGAAGTGGGAGAGGATAACCATGGATTTTATTAGTGGCTACCCCTAACGCCTACTAAGAAAGATTCAGTGTAGGCAATCATTGACCGGTTGACTAAGTCCGCTCACTTCATACCGGTGCAAACTGACTATTCGCTACAGAAGTTGGCCAAGCTGTATGTGGCAGAAATTGTGAGGCTACATGGGGTGTCAGTGTCTATCATATTGGACAGGAACCCTAGATTTACATCCCGGTTCTAGAAGGCATTACATGAAGTGTTGGGTACAAGATTGGACTTTAGTACAGCGTTTCATCCACAGACTGATGGTCAGTCGAAGAGGGTAATCCAGATCTTGGAAGATATGTTAATGGGTTGTGTAATTGACTTCAGAGTTAGTTGGGAAGATTATCTGTCGTTAGCAGAATTTGCGTATAACAACAGCTACCAATCCAGCATTCAGATGGCAACCTACGAGGCGTTATATGGTCGTAGGTGTTGTACCCCTACTTGTTGGACAGAATTGGGTGAGCGACGGTTGTAGGGTCCGGAATTGATTTCGGAGACTGAGGAAAAGGTTAAGTTGATTCAGGGTCGGTTAAAAGAAGCTTTTGATAGATAGAAATCGTACGCGGATCTGAAGTGTAAGAAGATTGAATTTTTAGTGGGGGATTATGTCTTCTTGAAGGTCTCACATTGGAAGAAGATTCTGAGATTTGGACGGAAGGGTAAGTTAAGCCCAAGGTTTATCGGGCCTTATCAGATAGTGAAGCGTGTGGGACCGGTTGCCTATCAGCTTGAGTTGCCTCCGGAGTTGAATCGGATACATGACGTATTTCATGTTTCCATGCTGAGGCGCTACCACCCAGATCCATCTCATTTAGTACTAGTGGAAGAATTTGAGGTTAGACCTGATCTATCATTTGAAGAAGAACCAGTGCAGATTCTGGATCGGGATATTAACGTGTTAAGGAGGAAATCGATTCTTGGTCAAAGTGTTGTGGCGGAATCACGGTTCGGAAGAAGCCACTTGGGAGCCTGAAGAGACAATTCGACAGCAATATCCTCACCTCTTTTAACCAGGTAAATTTCGAGGTCGAAATTTCTTTAAGGGGGTAAAAATGTAACATCCTAAAAATAGGGGTCTGGCATTTTTGCATTGTTGCATGTGTGGTGCTTGATAAGCTTGTTAATTGGGTGTGTTTGGGGGTCCTGGGGAGGCTTGGGTTCGAGCCTAAGCACTAGTGAAAGTTTAGTTTTCGGGCACTTTAGTGGGGTGAGCTAATGGAGGCAGGACTTAAGTTTAATTGTTGGTGTTGTGCTAACACAAAGCACATGGTGGAGTGGGTGTGGCGTCAGTAGTAGAGCAAGGGGAGAAGGAGTTCGAATCCCACATATAGCATATTGGGAAGTTTTATTTTGTGCCTAGGAAAGGGAGGTAGTTGAGTGGAGACCAAACTCTGCAGGAGAGAGGGAAGACTTGGTTAAATTATTTGAATGGGTGATGGAGAGTGAATGGGGGAGCAAGTCAAGGAGTGAATCGAGGGAGTTGAGAGTGAGAGGTAGTGGTTGGCCGAATGTGGGGTGTTTGGGGAAGAGGAAAAATGGTTAGGGGAGTGGGTTTTGGCATTTTCGGCTAGTGTGGCTTTGGTGTCGATTTTTTTTCCTTACGCTTTCTACGTAAAAGTTTTTGCATTTTTGGCATTCTGTACCCAAGTGCTTTCGGGTTCTTCTTTTGGTCATTTTTCTTTTCTTTGTTTTGAGCACTGTTCATCTTCTTTTTTTTTTCTCTTTGAGGCTTGGCCGAAACTCTCTTTACCATCTCCTTCACACGTTCTTTTCTCTCATCTCTTTCTCTAATTCTTCAAAAGCTGAACCTCCTCTTTTATCTCATTTTGGAATTGATTTCTTGGCTCTTTTGTCAATAGCCGAACCTCTCTTCTTCTTCTACTTTTTTTCTTCTTCTTTGCTTCTCTATTTGTTCTCCACTAATCGAACCCCTATTTTTCCCCAATTCAAATCGATGCTTCTCGAATAGCCTGAAGCGTGAGGGACTATTTTCTGCCGAATCTACCTTGGCTATTCGGCATCGTTGTGAGCACAAGGTAATATTGTATTCCATATTTTTCTTCTTTTATCTTTTCCTTAAAGCCGAACCTCTTACCTTGTTGCTTTTGTGATCAAGGCTGAATTTGAGTCCTTCTCCATCTTGAGTACTCGTTCACTTTTCTTTTGTGTAGAAGCCGAAATCCTGGTTGTGCAACTATCGATTCTGTGGCACATTGGTAAGTGTATCCTTGACCAATTAGAGATGGAAGTTCCCTCTTCTTGCTGAGTTTTTAAGGACGAATAACCTTGTCTTTGTGAACTTGGAACAACGGTATTGACTTATGTTCTTTGGTTAGGGACCCAACTTCGTAATCAAAGGGAGTAGTCAAGTGTGCTAGCATAACAAGAAGTTGCCATCGAGGTGGTGAGTATGGTGGTTCGTTATCAATCTCAATTTCGGGGAGTAGTGTGGATTATGAACTAATCGTTAGCTATTGTAATCTTAGGTGTTTGGGAAGTGTCGAGTATCGTAAACTCGTATCAGGTGTGTAATCTCACACCCCTCTGAGTGATTGCATAGGATATTTTGCAAATCGGCCCAAAAGCCGAAAAGCCAGAAATCGGCACCTGTACCCACTCGAGCGTGCGAGCGCTCATAGTGGTAAATCGGATTTTGAGTAATGGTGGTAAGTCGTGGAGAATGTCACGAGCACTCTCGCGAAGCTGAGGCTATACCAGGCCTAACCGAGCCGAAACGGGCTTAACGAGCTTAATGGGCTATTCGGCCCATATGGGCGAAATTGATAGAAAATTGTCGAAGGGTAAGTGTGGATGTGAAATATGGAAATTCGAGACCAAAACCTCGCGAATTGGGCCACACGAGCGTGTGGGCCTAAAATGGATTTTAGGCCCAATAGCTCCGTAGAGACCCAGAAAGGGTCCCGTGTCGCTCGAGGTGACAGTAGGCCTTCGAAAAAGCCGTTAAATGCAAAAATACTGAAATACCCTTGGTGTGCAAAATTACTGAAGTACCCTTGGTGGGTAAATTACTAAAACACCCTCGGTGGGTAAAATTATTGTTATACCCTTTGGGGCAGATATGGTTTGCTTGTATATACTTTGATTAATTTTCCATGATGATACATTATTGCATACACGAAATTATTATGCCATGACATGATGCATGGGGTTGGGTTATATTAATGAAGGAAGTGTATTGTTACTGGTGGCTTTGCCACAAATATCGTTCATGGCGCTCTCTGCACGCAATATCATGCATCGGTGGCTCACCACATAATCGATCTTCGCGACTTTGTTTGCGTTTATACTAGCAACTCGACTGCATTATTGGAGTGTAGGGTTGGGTGGATTGACTTGGTCCCCACATGGAGTGTAAGGCTAGTACAGGTGGAGTGTAGTGGATGGACTATTAGGTTGGGGCTGCATTTTCTATTTGTATTACCATGACTTTGGGGCCATGGGCCCAAACTAATACTGTATGGGGCTTAGGCCTAGACTGAAATTATGACTGCGAATGGAATCGAGATTACACACTGAGTTCTTGTAACTCACTCGTTGTTTTAGTCTTGCATGTAATCCCCAGTGATAGCGAATTTGGGAGCTGCAGAGGACTCTGTGGTGTCCATACATCGGGAATAATTTCTCGGGAATTTAGTAAATTTTCAATTTTGCTCTATTTGGTTTTTTTCTATTTTGGGTTAATATTTTTGTAATAAGACCATTGGTATAATTTCTTTTAAGTTTTCCTTCATAACTGCTAGATTTACGAATACGTAGTTTTCCTTAAACAACAATAATTGTTTTAAAAAATATCACATTTTCGTAGACTACTGAAATTGATTTCTATATTAAACAAATTTTTGGGAATAATTTTAATAGTAATAATAATAACGTTTTCATAAGAAAACCATAAAAACGAATCTGGTTTTTCACAAACAACAAAGAGTGAAGTTTCAAAAAGAATGCGAACTATTTAATGAACGCTTGAGTGTTTAAACAACCCATCTATGTGACATGCCAGATCCGGTCGTAATGTCTAGGCCGGGTTTAGGGTGTTACACATGGCCTCGGCACCGAAATGAGATCCCATATAAGACCAAATCTGGGATATGGCATCAGCATCGAATATGAGAATCATATAAGACCATATCTAGGATATAGCATCAACAATCGATATGAGATCCCGTGTAAGACCATATCTGGGATATGGCATCGGCATCTAGAGGTGACCCCATGTAAGACCATATCTAGGATATGGCATTGGCGTCGAATTTATATGAATGATGATAATTATGCATTTTTGAGTATCCCCAAGTGATTCAATAGGTAAATAGCTAAGTTTATATTAGAGATGAGATTAGTTCTAAAGCTATGTGATGAAGTGGTACAAGTACATGTGAGTAATTCATGAGAAATGTTTACGATATGAGACATTATATGAAATTGGTAAGAGTAAGCATGAGTAAGTTATGACAATGTGTTTAAGACTTTGTGTTTTATTCAATGCCATGGATGGATGACATTATAAGCCTTATGTTGCTATTTATTTCATGCAAACTTACTAAGCTTTATGCTTACCCCGCTCATTTCCCTTTTTCTTGTAGTATTGCCTAACTAGCTCGGGAATTCGTGGAACGTCGGAGTTCAAAAATCACACTATCAACTTCTCTTGGTATATCAAAGTTAGGTTTATTTTGAGTATGGCATGTATAGGATTTGGTTATTTTGTTATGTCATATTTGTTAACCAAGGTGTTGGCTATTAATGTTGTTCAATTCATTTTGTAAATGGTCATTGGAAATTGGCCAATACTTGACAAGTTCATCTATTCAATGTTGATGAAATTCATGAAATGTATGCTTGTGTGGATGTCTTGATTTGAGTTCTTAGAAGTACCTTATGGTCATGATATATGTTGAATTAAATTGGTATAAGCATGGTTGATTTGTAAGGAGGCACTTGGCTTGGTAGATAGCCTTACAAATGTCCACACGGGTAGACACACGGGTGTGTGTGACACACGGTCAGCCCCATGGGCGTGTTGATGGGCCGTGTGTCCCCATGCATGCTAGGTTGGCAAGTCAGTATGCTCAGTAGTAAACACATAGGCTGAGACACGGCCGTGTGTCTCAACCATGTGGGAGACACGGCTTAAGACACGGACATGTGCCCAGGCCGTGTGAAGTGTGCACCTGAAATTGGGAATTTAATTCGACACATGGTCTCAGGACACGGGCGTCTGCCTTGGCCATGTGACCTTATTGAGATGATGACAACATAAACAAAATGCCAAGTTTTTTGCACATGAGCTAAGACACGGGACAGGGACACGGGCGTGTGTCTGATCGTATGAAAATCCCTATAGGTTTGAATCAAAAAATAAATCCACACGGGTGTGGAACACGGGCATGTAATACGCCACACGGGCGTGTCCCATCCTTTACATGGGCGTATGACCCTGTTTTGAGTCAAATTTTTCTAAGTGTTCTAAGTTTCCAATTTGGGCCCGAATCATTCCGCGTGAAAGTTAAGGATCTTGTAGACCTATAATAAGGACATTGTGGTCTCGAATGAAAAGTTTTAATTTGAAACATAAATTTTATGGAACGATGTTGTACAATTGAGCTAGTTAAGTACGGTAATGCCTCGTACCCGGTTCAAGTGTCGAATACGGGTAAGGGGTGTTACATGCTTTCTAGAATTTTAACCAGCACCTTATAATTTAATCTAACCCAATACATATTTTTATATTTTCCAAAATAAATATTAATTTTCCAATTAAATAATTTTCTCATACAAATTTTACCCTTGATAAAATTATGACAACTTTACCCCTAATAAATTTTCCAAGAAAATATATTCAATATTTCACAACTCAACTTATTCACTATGATCGAATGATATATTTTCATTTTCAGGCTTTAAAACTACTCAAAAACATAAACTCATTCTTCCGATCATTTTTAAGTAATTCATATATATTTGCAAATGGATCATTTATCATTCCCATTTCCATTTTTTTTAGAAACTCACATTCATTTCCAAATGATTCTATTTTTCCATTTTTCCATTTTGGAGAAAACCGTAATCATTTCTGAATGTTTTTCATTTCTCTGTTTCTATTCATTTCATTCATTTTGATTCAAAAACGTAATTCAGTTCTGGTTTCAACGAGCAAGCGGAAGGATCGATTGAACATATGTAATTACAGCTCAAATGATTTATAATTAAGTTTCGAGTTTTTGCCTCTTAATTATAAACTCATTTAGTCACAAAGTCATTCCACTATAGTATCGTGACTAAGCTCTCTCTAACGATATACCATTACGAAAGCAACTATATAATGATTGTCCAATGACATTTTCATAAGTGTGTTACCCTCATAGTATATCCTTGATCTTTTTGGGATAATATATTTTCTCCCAATGTGATCTTATTTTATCTCATGGTAGTCATTACATCTTCTTTCATGAAAAGCTAATCACTATTAAATAGTGATCGAGTCATTTATCACAAAGACGAATAACTTGTAGCCACATTTACTTTTCATCAACCATGTAATGCCTATGGGAGGATATCATTTACCAATGTCTCGGGCTATGAATTCCACTATTGTGAATGACGCTACATACTGCAGAAGTTATACATCCAATGTACCAGCTTTCGGTTCCTTATCTATTCGAATTTGGGCTTTTACTTACATCAAAGTGTACGAGTCACGCATACATAACCTTCCATCCACTCAGGATTTAGGTATGCCACACTATGAACGTCACAGGCGAATAGATCCATAACTAGATTTAGGATCTATTCTACTTGGGTCAAGTCTGATGTACTGTCAGTCTAGTCAGTCACATCTATGTCTCTATCTTTTGGGAGTCATCCACTCTGATGCCCAAGACAAAGCATCTCCCCAATTGGACTTGATAGACGACATATTATTCTTTCAATCTGTTTACTCATTTCCAATTAGACTAAGGAAATGTTTAGGTTTGTCTACTAATACAAGTTTTCTTTCTATATTACAATCTGACCACGTAATACCGCTAAATATTATTTAAACAATAGACAACCAGTGAGCAACATTTGGCTCCATTTTTCTTTGCGTGAAAAAAAAACATGTAATGATAACATACAAAGTATTAATGTAATTTATAAAAAGTTTTATTAACCAATCTGTTCGAAAAATTACAAGTGTACTTAAACGAAAGTACTACATTTAGGGCACCAGATCGAACATCTTTTACTATGATTTTGTCAGTAGTTGCTCCAGCAACTACTGTAACATCTCGTAACTCGAATTTGGTAATCGGGTCATGCAAGGGTGTTACATTACTTGTTCTGCAGGTAACATGAACTACAAGAACGAATCTTCAAGTCTTCAATTTCAACCCAATTTGTCTTCTTGTTATGGGTTTTACTCGTCCAAATATCTGCAAAATAAATAGCCCAATGCTTTTGTTTTAAAATTTGACAACTCTCTAAATAGGCAAGTAAGGCAATAAAATAGTGTCTCAAGTTGTAGCCACTGTTTCAGCCACAGAAGCAACCACAAAAACAAACTTACCTCCAAATGTGTCAACAATATATTCCTTTGGAAATTTTGAACAGAACATATATAGGGAAAATAAAATCATCATAATTATATATTCTCCCCCTAAGTGTTTTCCTTTTGATCAAACACTCTCATCTTCAACATCGTAAAGAGAGTTATCCATTGATGTATGTATGAATATCGTAAAGACAAAAGCATAAACTTGTTAATAATATGATCCAAAATATTTAAGGGTAGGGTACAAGATTACTAGAATGAGTCAGAATTGGAGCAAAAGAACTAAATTAGACGAGAATTGGAACCCTAAGTTTGTGGTCATTGTTGTGTTGTATCTGGTGCCCTGAGTGTAGCATATTCGTTTGTAAACTTGTAAATTTTTTATTAGACTAATTAATAAAACAAATTCATTGATATACTTTGTATAATTTTCCTCACATAAGTTTTGCATGCAAAGCAAAATGGAAGCTCATTGATTGTCTAATGTTTAACTAACACTAAGTGGTATTACGTGGTCAGATCGTTATACGAAATACAACTTGTATTAGTAGACAAACCTAAACTTGTCCTTAGTCTAAACGGAAATGAGCAAACCAATTGAAAGACTAATATGTCTTCTATCAAGTCTAATTGGGGAGATGTTTTGTCTTAGCATCGGAGCAGATGACTCCCAAAAGATAGAGACATAGATGTGATTAACTCGACTGATTGTATATCGGACTGGATTTAGGACTGGATCCAAGAAGAATAAATCTTGAATCCGTTTATAGGTTTATTCACTTGTGACACTCATAGTGTGACATACCTAAATCTTGAGTGGATGATGAACTATGTATGTGTGACTCGTACACTTTGATGTAAGTAAAAGCTTGAGTTCGAATAGATAAGGAATTGAAAGCTAGTGTGTTAGGTGTACGACTTCTGCAGTATGTAACGTCATTCACAACAGTGGAATTCATAGCCCGGGACATGGGTAAGTTATATCCTCTTATTAGCATTACATGGTTAATGAAAAGTAAACATGGCCACATGTTGTTCGTTTTTGTGATGAATGACTTGATTACTATTTGATGGTAATTGACTTTTCATGAAGGAAGATGTAATGGTTACCATGAGATAAAAAAGGATCATATTGGGAGAACGAATATTATCTCAAAAAGATTAAGGATATCCTATACGGGTAACACACTTAAGACAAGGTCATTGGACAAACACATATAAAGTTGATTTCATAATGGTATATTGTTGGGAAGAGCTCAGTTACGATATTATAGTGGAATGTGTTCATGACTAAATGAGTTTATAATAGGTGAAATGATGAAACTTAATTATAAAACATTTGAGTTTCAATTGCATATGTCCAATCGGTCCCTCCGCTAGCTCATTGTAACCAAAAATGAACTGCAGGATAAATCAAAAGAACATAAATGGGGGGGTAGAACAATACATCTTAAGAAGGGCCATTTTATAAACCCTTTTTCGACTTAATGGGGGGAATACTTTTATACTCTTACCCAATTAAAGACACATGGAAAGTCAGAAGGCTGCTTGAGTAGCAAACTCAACAGTGGCCAGTTGAAAGGTCACCTTTCATTCCAACCACTTGGACATGCAGAAACCATTTGCTAGCTTAAGCCTTGACCTTTTGTTAAGAACGTGATATCATTGGTTACCAAACTTTATGTGGGTTCAACTGCTTCATACCACCAAGCTAGAATGAATGACAGGATTTGTTTCATTATAGACATCCTCGTCCTATCAAAGACATCCACCCTACATGTTCGGCAATGATGGCTAGATGGCAAGTCCAACAAGTTAACACTATCTTACATGAGACCCCACCTATAAATACTTCCAAGAACAATGAAGGAAGCATCGTCTCTCCAAATATACTAAGCCTATACTCTATAAGCTTACCTTCAACACTTAGTCTTTACTCTCCCTTTATATACTCTTTGTAACCTCCGACTTTTCATCCAGACTAAGTAAATCAGTCTCTGTAATTTTCATCACATCCTCCATATCTTTTTCTTGTTGTATAACTGTATCAACAATTTCGAATTGAGATGGTTGTCTTTAACGAGATAATTTCATATAACACATCATACATCAAGCTTTTTTGTCTTAGATAAAAACCAAGCAAATAAGGAGGAAACATTTTTCGGACTTTAGTGTGGGGCTATAATTCATGTGCAGATTCAAATAAAAAGTATTTCTTTTATATAAATGTAGTTTAGTGGTGGTCATGAACTCCATTACAAAACCCTCCAAAAGAAAAAGCTGCTAATCTGACCCGACAGCTTTTAGGTTTTACAGCTCTAATATTTTGTGCTGTTTATATATTTTTAACTGTTTATATTTAGAACCAAAAAAAATGTTTGTATTTTATATTTATATTTTTTATATATTTAAATATAAATTTAAAGATTTATTTCTAAATATTTAAAAATTAATTCACCTCAAACATTAATTCAGCATATTTATAAGTAGAAATATATACACTTTCAATTATAATATATAATCAAATCAATAAAAATACAATAAAAGAAACTAACAGAAAAACTCAAATAAAATTCATAAATGACATGCACAAAAAATAGGATGAAAACCCACATATCAACTTACGATCAAACTTAAATCTGAATAGTTGAAAAATCCAAATACTTCCCCTAACTAACAAACCAAGACTTAACTAACCGCTCAAATATTGATTTACATACTATATTTATCCTAAATCTTGATAAAATAACTAATATCTTAAAGCATAAAAAATGTATAATGACTTATTTCATTCTCCAATTTTACAAAAAAAATTATTTTAGTCATTTATTTAATTTTTCGTTTCTTTTAGCTATTGAATTTATATTGTTTGTCAAATTTTCCCAAAATAAATAAAAAAAAGTTAACGTCTGTTAATTTTGTTGATGTGACTTTTATATGACAGTTCCACGTATGTCCGTTATCCATTAATTAGTTTCTTAAAATTAAAAAAATAAAAAATCTGTATATTTTAATAACTTTTGTACTTTTTAAAATAAATTTAATATTTTTATTTTTAATTTTTAATTTTTTAAAAATTAATTAATTACTGTCTTGGCTTCCACGTGGAAACCCATGTGTATGTTATATCAACAAAGTTAATAGACATTAACTTTTCTATTCATTTTAGGATAACTTGACAATTAATACAAGTTTAAGAGATAAAATAAATGAAAATTTTATTGAATGACTAAAATGTGACAAAAATATTGATGGAGAAAAACCTAATACCTTAAAAGAATGAAAGGCACGGTGCAATTTGCAAATGGTATTACCACCGTAGGTCAATTTTTCAAGAAAATGACGAGCTATATAATATTATAATATATTTATTATTATAAATTATATAATTAATAGTTAATATAAATTTAAATGTAAAATCATATAAATAAGTAAAAGAATTTGTAAAAATTAAGATTTTTTTTATAGAAAAAAAATGTTTCTTTCCTCTTTGTTAAAAATAGGTTATGAGAGTGTAAATATTATTAAATGAATTAGTACCATAAAACCCTTTGTATTATAGTCTGGATTATGTTTTATCCCTCTACTAAAAAATGTATAAATTATCCCTTATACGTTAGATGAGTGAGCAAAGTTTATACATTTATACTAAATGGTCAAAAAGGCCTTAGTTAAAATTTGGTGTTTATATATAAGGTATAATAACAAATTTAGCTATCAACCTTTACACATTTATTCAAATTGACCCCTATTCTTTTTTTTTTTTGAAGTAAATTAGAATTTTTGAAACTAATAAGGTTAAAGGGTCAAAAAGACCTTAGTAACAAATTTTTTTAAAAAATAAATTAAACCCTTTTAAATTTAAAAACTATTAAAAAATCATAAAAATGTTATAAAATTATAAAAATTATATTAAAAATAACAATTCCGACCCATTAAAATCTAATGGTTATAGTATTTTAAAAAATTGACCCCTGCTCTTTTATTGGGTTGGTATTATTATTTTTTAACAAAATTTTTTAATTTTAAAATTTTTTATAACTTTTTTTATAACTTTTGTTATAATTTTTATGATTTTTAAATAATGTTTAAATTTTAAAAAGGCTGAATTGATTAATTTTAATTTATTACTAAGACCTTTTTGACCATTTAGCCTTATTAGTTTCAAAATTTTTTAATTTACTTCTAATAGAAGAATATGAATCAAATTGAATAAATATATAAAGGTTGATGGCTAAATTTATTATTATACTTTATATAAACATCAAATTTTAACATAAGGACTATTTTATTCACTCATCTATAAAAATTAATTTATCTAATTTTTTTAATAAAAAACTAAAATATAATATAAGAGAATTTATGCTACTTTTACTGTTAATACTCTCTATAACACAAATGTTAAAATGATTTTAAAAAGGAAAAATAAAAAGTCAAACATTTGGCGGTGGAATCACGGATTGTAAGCCTGTAATTTTCCATTGCAGATGCAGACAAGTTTGGGTCTGACAGTGCTACTCACTCCTTCCAAAATGTCACAGTCTAGTCGTTAGCCTGAAACCCAAAAGCCTATCAACCCTTTCATTGCTTAAGAATCTATACCGAAATTAACGCTCTAAACTGAAACTATGCGAAAATTATGATCACATAATTTGCTTCTGTCAAAAACAAAAAGCAAGACAATGGGGTGGTTTTGAAACCCCAAAAAATTAATGGGTAGTAATGGTATAATGATTACAAAAAAAAAAAAAAGATAAAAGTAATATTTAGTCCTTTAACTTTTCAGTTTTTCTCAATTTAGTCTTTGAACTTCATTTTAGTTTGCATTAATTCTTGAATTTGGTGATTTTTTTAGTTTTGACCCATTTAATATGACAATCTAAAATTATATCACATCATCATCTAAATTTTAAAAAAAATTATATTTTTTATGTAAAAATATAGCACAATCTTAAACTGTCATATCCCAAAATATAAAGTAAATTTCAAAAACAAAAACATATAAACCTTGTGAAAGTTAGGAATGCTATTTTATTATTGGAAAAATTTAGCAGTGGCATATGAATCAAAGCAATGGTAGTTTTTAAATGAAAGAAATGGCAATTATCAAAGCTAGATACACCTACTAAAATTGTAAGCGACTCCTTGCATTTTCATTTTCTTATCAGTGCAAGTAACATTAAAAGAAACAAATTATAAAAAAGAAAAGAAAAGGAATTTGTGATGTTTGTATATGTAAAAAAAGTTAATTTAATTGTTAAGTAAGGAAACATATTAAGAATTATTTTATGTAATATTTATCGAATTAAAAAAGGTAATTCGTGTTATAGACAAGGGCAGCTCAATGTAAAAATATTTAACATTTCTGGGATTTGGATTCTACTGGTAAGTCGTGTCTGCTAGCTTTTACTTAGTTATAGTGTCTAAATAAATATAAATTCTTTAGAGTTAAAAAATAAATAAAGATTATCATTTAAAAAAAAAAGGAAAGAAGAATACGTATAAACCCAAAATCATTTCTGGTTAGTGGGAACTGGGAAGTGAGCATTTTGGAGAGAGATGGCGGAAATTTGGAGAAAAGGTTTGGTTTTGGTGCTGCTTACAGTCTGCATTTTGGGATGTGCAAATGCTGCTACAGATCAAGGAGATGGTTTGCGTTATTTTCCCTTTGCCTTTTCTCCATATTTTTTTAGATTTCTATATTCTGCATATGGCTACCTTTTCTTGCCGAATCTGTGTCATCTTTGGTGTTTCTTTTTTGGTTCTTTATCTGCTTTTAACTGTTTGTGGCGTAAAACGAACTTACTTGATTGCATTGCCTTTTTCTTGCCAAAACTTTGTCAGTTTTGATTATTGTTTGCAAAGTTTTCACCTTGCTTTCAAAGGTGGGTTTTGTTAGATTATGGAGATAAGAATGGGAAGTTTAGGATTTCAGTTCTGAATTCAATTTTACTCGTAACTTTGTAGGATATATATTCCTGGACGACATTTCTAATCTTTTTGGCTCTTCTCTGAAGTGCTTCTTTCTGGAACAAGTTAATCTTTCTCCCCATTTCTCTTGCTGGGTGTCAATACAATTTTTTTTCCATGCTTGTGGACTCATGGCTATCTTGCCTTACCATGAGTATAAGCATGGATATAGCATTAGCCCAAACTAACTATTTGTTAAGACTGCATTATGAAGACCAAAAAGAGCTCTTGTATTTGTATGTCAGAATTCCCTGTTTTGGTGCTGTTCCTGTAGCTTTGGCTAAATTTCTGACTTACCATTTTGCTCATTGATAGCTAGGTCAGTAATCACTTGAAGGATGGCTAAATATATATTTACTAGAAAGATAAATTTGTTAAACATACACTGTGTGCATGGAAGTACAGTAGTCCATATGAGTGATTGTAATGAATTGGTTTCCATGAACGTTTGCAACCGAGAAGTGGAAGAATTTAATACTTGTGATTAAAACTACTCTCCTTGTGGGATATTTGATTTGCAGCTTCTGCTCTAGGGGTGATGTTCAGCAGTTTAAATTCACCACAGCAGCTAACTGGGTGGACCGCTAACAATGGTGATCCATGTGGGCAGTCCTGGAAAGGTGTTACTTGCTCAGACCAACGTGTCACTGAAATGTAATCTTCTTTGTTTTTTTTCTTTTTTCCTTTGAGATATCTTAAATCAGCTGATGTTAACTATTCTTCTATTTGCCTTTGTTTTTTTTCAGTAAGCTGTCAAATCTCGCACTTTCCGGGTCAATGGGTTACAGCCTTCAAAGTTTGACATCATTGAAGGAACTGTAGGAAATCTAATCTTTAGTAGTGGATTGCTTTTCTTTTCTTACAGCTATAAGGTAATATTTATAGTGATATTTGATCAAATCTGCAGGGACTTGAGCCATAACAATCTTGCAGGCGATATACCATATGATATTCCTCAAAACTTGCAGCGATTGTATGTTTCAAACTTGTATTTGTTTCCTTTCCTATTTCTTCTGTTTCTTTTCTTATTTTTTAACGAATTTTATATAATATAATGTTCACTTGTCTGCAGAAATCTTGCATTTAATCAATTTACTGGAAGTGTCCCTTATTCCATAAATCAGATGCATTCTCTTCAATACCTGTAAGTAGTGTTCCAAATATTCAATTGTTGAGACAAGGTCTGTAGAAATTTAAATTCATGCACTCTTTTTTCTTTTCCATTTCTGGAAATGCAGAAATCTTGCACATAACCAGTTGCAGAACCAATTGAGTGACATGTTTGGACCACTTTCTTCCCTCTCTACATTGTAAAATGTTCTTCCTACCACCATTCAGATTATGTTGTTTTCCGTAGATGCCTGTCTTTAAGTTAATTTAACACTGAGCTAACAGTTATCTTTATTCTTTGCTTCAGGGATCTCTCTTTCAATTCTCTGACTGGTGATCTCCCTGAGAGTTTTAAGAATCTTACTAGTATGAACTCTATGTAAGTAGTATAGGAAATATCTTTTGTGGAACAAGTGCATATGGTGGAACCTCCTGAAATGTGGCTTTTTCCCTTTTGCAGGTACTTGCAGAACAACCAGTTTACTGGAACTATTGATGTGCTTGCCAATCTTCCCCTTGACACTCTGTGGGTAACCTGTTATCATTCTTTTGTTTCCATATAATGTAAATGACCCCGTAATACTAACCTTTGTGATAGTCGTTTTTATGTCTCACAGGTATGTCTCCAATAATCGTTTTACTGGCTGGATACCTGATCAATTGAAAAGCATCAATTTGCAGTAAGCATTTGACTTCAATATCAAGTGCCATGACTTCTTTGTATTAAAGTCCTTTGCAATTTCAATCTGAATAATCTTCATGACAGGATGGATGGTAATTTCTGGAGCTTGGGGCCTGCACCTCCACCTCCTCCTGGTACCCCTCCTGCCACTAGAAATAATAGAAATCACAAATCTGGTAGCAATAGTTCCCCATCGGATGGTGGTTCTAGTGGTGGGCCTGGTGAGGGTAGCAAATCAGGGATTGGAGGTGGAGGCATAGCAGGAATAGTAATATTCATCCTTATTGTTGGGGCTCTTGTAGCATTTTTTCTGGTGAAGAGAAGATCCAGGAGGACATCCTCAGATATTGAAAAGTTTGATAATCAACCCTTTGCTCCTCTTCCTTCTAATGAAGTGAAAGGTAACACTCAGTCTATTTGCAACTCTGCATGGTGGCCAGTTAAATGTCACCAAATAGCTATCTTTACTGTTTGCTCACGTTGCTTGGAATGCTGCTGCATTGGATTTATTGATGAAGAGATTTCGTGTCTTTCATTCAAGCTGCAGAAGCTATAAACTTAATCTTGTAGTTAATAAATCTCTTAAGGATATCCAGGACTTTCATTTAGGACTTATCTCCTTTGTTTTGTAACTTTAGACTCCAATTTGAACATGCTATGTATGCTCAAAGTAGTAGAAATGCAAAGAACTTATGATGTATACAATTCAGTAGGTTAGAAGAAAATATGCTTCTGTGAAGATCCCTTCTTGACTCCATGATTTGATAGGCATTTCTTCATAGATTGTGAATTTAAGCCTTTTGCTTTCATAAAGGGATATGGGAGACTCTAACTGAAGCCTCTTGGTTTTTTTTTTTTTTTACTTTTAGCCCCGGGGGGAGGGGGTGTTGTTTTCAAAATATTCTGATTTTATCATGTTGAAATGCTATTGTATACTGCTGGACGTAATTTAAGTTGTGATTGCTGCTGTGGGCTGCACATATATTGTATAGCATTTGTTTACTTTTATAATGTCTATGTTAACTTTTTTTTATCTAAAACCTTTTTGCTTCTCTTGATCAAACTATTTGTTTCTTCTCATGCTTAAAATTGCATTGCAGAAATGAAATCTATACAGTCTGCCTCTTCAGTTGACACCAAGACCTTTGATACACCTGCTTCGATAAACCTTCGACCCCCACCTGTTGACCGTCACAAATCATTTGATGAAGAAGACTTTTCTAAAAAGCCTTTTGTTGTTAAGAAGGCTGTTGCAGCTCCTAAAACTGTTGCATCATATTCAATAGCAGACCTCCAGATGGCTACTGGCAGTTTCAGTGTTGAAAATCTTCTTGGTGAAGGATCTTTTGGACGTTTTTATCGAGCTCAATTTGATGACGGCAAGGTGTGAATCTTCCTCCCGAAAAATCTATATTCATGTCAAAATTAACGGAGCATGATCTCTGCATTAATATTTTATAGCAACTTCTGTTTTCCTACATGCTCTATCTTGAGAAATACTCTTTTCATAAGCATATTTAATCTTTGTATGCACCTCTATTTCTACAATCTTTTAAGTGTGGTGCATGAGTTTTTTTAATAAGAATGTACTTGGTTGGTTGGAAAAGTGGAAGGAGTGTGTGGAAAAGTGAAAAGAAAATAAATTTTGAGTGTGCTTGGTAGAAAAGAGAAGTGAGGAAAGAAAATAAGAAAGATAAAAGGTGGCCATTTTCCATCCTAGTACATAAAAACAAATTATTCCAAATGAGAGACATGAACGTTAGTTTTAAAATTATACATTTTTCAAAAGTTTCAATTAATTTCAAAATTATGTATTTTTCAAAAGTTTCATTTCCTT
The DNA here is from genome assembly GCA_025503065.1 of Gossypium bickii. Lineage (NCBI taxonomy): Eukaryota > Viridiplantae > Streptophyta > Magnoliopsida > Malvales > Malvaceae > Gossypium > Gossypium bickii. The sequence continues at coordinate 21,644,594 of CP106714.1, read as the reverse complement.
TCCTCTCATTTTTCAACTCAAAGAATGAAAATTACTTTCTTTCAATTTTTTCATCTTTCTTACTAAGCACACAAGCAAAACCTAAGAGATCCCTTTTTCATCTCCATAATTGTTTTGCCCGTAGTTTGTGGTTTACTTGCCATAAAATTTTTAAGAATTTTCTACTCAGTACTCACCTTGCTGGTACCTTGTGTTCACACTGCCATAGGTTCTTGCTGTGAAGAAAATAAATTCATCAGCTCTTCCCAGTGAACTGTCTGATGATTTTATAGAGGTAGTTTCGAATATCTCCGAGTTGCATCACACAAATGTCACAAAGCTGGTTGGATATTGTTCAGAGCATGGACAGCACCTACTTGTCTACGAGTTCCACAAAAATGGCTCACTCCATGAGTTTCTGCATCTATCAGATGAGTACAGCAAGCCATTGATTTGGAACTCCCGTGTCAAAATTGCTCTGGGGACTGCACGTGCATTAGAGTAAGTCAATAAATTGATAATGGGTAACAATAGCCATTACTTCATCTCATTTTAGATCATCACAGCCGGTAGAAGGGGCTGCCGTTAATCTCCTTTCTCTTTTTCCCTCTTGTAAGCAGCTAATGTTGAGCCCCCTAATTCCCAATAACTTTTATTTTCCTCCCTAGTCTTCATTTCCGTTTATACTGTGTTTCGGCATTTGCATCATGCATGTAAAACAGTTCACCAATTTTATGAAGAATGTGTTCAAGTTTTGCCAACTCTAGTTACTAGACCTTTTGAACCTTGCAAAGCCAGGTAGTTATGTGATGAGGTTAAACATATTGGCGTCCCTAGCAATACCCAGTTGATAACAATTGAGAATTAACTATTTGTAAATATGCTAGTAGTATCTATTGGCTGTTAGTGATTATTATCTCTTGTCAAATGGCTACAAAGAATTCATAATTTTTCTTAAAGGTACCTGCATGAAGGTTGCTCGCCATCTATTGTTCATAAAAATATCAAGTCAGAAAACATCTTACTTGACGCTGAACTCAATCCTCACCTTTCAGACTCAGGCTTGGCAACCTTTATTCCAAATGCAGATCAGGTAAATCTCATTAGTTCAGTTATTTTCAGTTAGCTCTGCACAACTATGTTGTACTTCATCTATATTTGAACCTGTCTTGTCTCTTTTGTTCAATGGGATTCTTCTTTCCAATTACTTGCATTGCATATGTTAATTGGTATTTTTACAAGTTTTAGAGGTATCAAACCATTTTTTGACCACAAATGTAGTGACTGTTTGAAAAGTTTTAAAATGGCTTTCTATGCATCCTCAAAAAGCATCACGTTCCACTTGAATTAAATTTTGTGAATTTCATGGTCTATGAACAGTATCATTCAGGTCTCTAATGCACTAGGGTTTTCTGGTGCAGTTAATTGGATGCTAAAAGTGAATTATTAATGTAGGGTATTTGTTATGCAGGTACTAAATCATGATGATGTTACCATGTCTGGATACGGTGCACCCGAAGTTACCATGTCTGGTCAGTATTCTCTTAAGAGTGATGTTTACAGTTTTGGAGTGGTTATGCTGGAACTTCTCACAGGACGTAAGCCATTTGATAGGTGAGGAATCATCTATGAAGTATTTGGTATTCCATCATTCGATGTATTAGCATCCATTTAGTTCACCGCAATTCTAAGTATGCGAGTGTTTTGAACAGCACAAGGCCAAGACTAGAGCAGTCTTTGGTTCGATGGGCAACACCTCAGCTGCATGATATTGATGCTCTATCTAAGATGGTTGACCCTGCACTTGAAGGGCTTTACCCGGTTAAGTCTCTCTCTCGGTTTGCCGACGTTATTGCACTTTGCGTCCAGGTAATGTCTTGGTTGAAAATGCCAAGACAACTTGTGAGCTGCTTGTTTCGTCTTCATTGCTGTAGCATTTAACTGATCCTTTTAATTGTCTCTCTGGAACAGCCGGAGCCCGAATTCCGGCCTCCTATGTCGGAAGTGGTTCAAGCATTGGTTCGACTAGTGCAACGAGCTAACATGAGTAAGAGAACAATAGGGACAGACCAAGGTGCATCTCAGAGAACCGATAACGCTGTCGCTGATGATGCACATGCCTACGTGTCTTGAATGGATATGAAGTAGACGCTTTGACTGTTATGGTGACGAGGACTTTGGATTGTAATCATGTCGAGTATTATTGTTTTATGGTAATATTATTGTAACTAATAAAAATATACACCCCCCTAACTTTAGCCTAAGTTTCAAATCAGCCCTTCACTTGGTAATTTGTTACAATGTAGCCCAACCCCATCAATTGAAATTCTTTCACCGTTGTGTGCGTGTTAAACACTACATTTTCCATTTTATTCCCTTCGATAAATATCACAGGAAGCTGCAGATGTAATAATGCCCTAAAAAAGTAAAATTCCACAAATATCTTTCCCTTGTTTCTGCAACGTTTTTCCCTTTCTATGTGGTAAGCCCTAATGAAATAAATAAAAGGGTTAATATATATATATATATATATAGACTCTTGAACTTATCCATTTGTATGTAGTTGGTCTTTAAAGTTTTTTTGGACTTAATTGGTCTTTCAACTTCTATTTCGTCAGTTAGATCTTTGCACTATCAAAAAATACTGAAAAGATGAATCGTCAGAACTATATTGTTATGTTGATAATACATCGTTTTTATAGAGACTGATAAGCAACTAACTAGTAACCAACATTACAACTATTAACTAGTCAAAATCCTGGTCATTGAAGTTGTTGAGAAAATGAAAATTGTTTGAAATCCACCCAGCTGTCAGAGTTACTAGCTTCAGTAAAAGATAAGACTAGAAGCTTTGACCGGAGTGGAACAAAAGTTGACTAAGACAAAGGCTTAGTAAGAATGTCAACATCTTGATCACCAGCGGGAACATAATTAATCTCCAGTTTTCCTGCAGCTATCCTCTCTAGAACAAAATGTAAATCAATTTCAACATGTTTCATTCGTGCATGATGAATTGAATTTAAAGCCATGGCAACAGCTGATGTATTGTCACACCATAACAGGCTTGGCAAGTACTGCAACCCACATCTCTGCTAATAGTGGTTCAAACCACAGTATTTCAAACACTGAATTGGCCAAACTCCTATATTCGACCTCGAAGAAAGAACTTGATACTACAGACTATTTCTTGGATCCCCAAGCAATGGGAATACCTCCTAGGTAAAGCACATAACTTGAGGTAGACTGCCTATCATCAGGACAGGAGGCCAGTCAGCATCAAGAAAACATTCAAGAACATTTGCAGACGAGGCTTTGTAACACAACCCATAATCCATTATGCTTTGCAAATACCTCAATATTCTTTTAATTGCACGCTAATAAGAGTCCGTTTGTTTACATGTAAAAAGTTTTACGGAAAATATTTTCTATATTTTCCTGTGTTTGTTTCACAGAAAATAGTTTGATCAATGGAAAATGACTTACAGGTCAAGGTAAAATAAGCCATTTTTCCTGTAAAATGACTTACTCTTTCGAAAAGCGTAAGTCATTTTTTGCAAAAGAGTTCATCTATAGATAATTTTATTTTTATATAAAAAAATTAAATTAAATCAAGCTTAATATTATTATATTGATAATAAATTTTATTTTTATTTTTAAAAATATTAAATATATTATATTTTTTTAATATTATTAAACATACATATTTAATTATTTATATTTAATCATATAATAAATTATTAATATAATAAATATAATTTATTATTTTAATAAATTATTTAATATTTCAATTTTATTTTAATAATAAATTTTAAAAAATAATAATTTTAAATAATATTATTCACATGTTCTTGAAAATATTGAATATTAATATTTTAATAATAAATATTTTGTAGTATAAATGTTAAAATATGTCATAAGTCTATGTACACTTCACAGATTTGTAATTTAATTTTTGTACTTTTATTTTTAAGAATTTAGTCCATTTACTTTTCAAATTTGAAAATCAAGTCCAATTATTAACACCGTTAAATTTTTTTTTGTCAATTTTTTTATGTCACATTTTTAAATAAAAAATTCTCACTTAGTAATCATGTAATTAAAAAATGACGTTCTAATAAATCTGAATTTAATTTAATATTTTTTATATATGCAAAAACAATGTAAAATATAAAATTATAGATAAAAATAAATTCAATTAAATAATGAAAAGATAAGAAAATATCAAATATATGTTTGTTTAATTGAAAACAACTTTTATGAAATATTTTTAACAAATCTACTAAACAACAGAAAATATTTTACACAGATTCATCCAAACACCAGAAAAATATTAGCTTTTCCAGAAAAGTAAATCATTTTCCAGAAATTATTTTCCGGAAATCATTTTCAGTGAAACAAACGGAGCCTAAGTCTCTAACGGGGCATTCATAAACTGACTTGCCTTATTAACGCTATAAGCAATGTCAAGTCGTGTCAAACACACATTGTAAAGCACCCATTATTTTCCTATAGTGTGACATATTTGAGAAAGGCTCACCATCAGTAGCACTTAACCTAGGTAAGGTCACACGATAAGAGTGGGAGTTGAAGAAGCACCAACAATGGAAGCTTTAACAAGAAGCTCTTGCATATACAGTCAACCCTCTTTATAACAGTCACTTGCTATAACAGTTAAGTTTCTAGTAGAATCGTTTTTTTTTTTTTTTTTTTTATTTTAACCATCTATAACAGGTTTTCACCTATAACAACAACCATAGTTATGAATTACATTCTTTACTAAATTAGTTCTGTATAAAAACATATTGCCTAAAATTTTAAGTAAAATTATAGTTATTTCATATAATCAAGCCTATTAATTATAATTTTATTAAATAAAAATGATCTTAATTAAAATATTATTTTTTATAAAATATCGACAGCTGAACAAGTTGACAATAAAAAACCGATATCCCTTGTCGCGTATCGATGATTTATTGACCAGTTTAAGGGAGCATTCATCTTTCCTAAGATTGATTTGATATTGGGATATTACCAATTGAAGGTATAGGATGGTAACGTACCAAATACAACTTTCGTACATGATACAATTATTACGAGTTTTTGGTGATGCCATTCGGGTTAATAAATGCTCATGCGACATTCATGGATCTCATGAACAACATATTTCATCCTTATCTAGATCAGTTCATAGATGATATCCTGATATATTCAAGATCATAAGTGGAACACGATAAGCATCTCAAGATTATATTGCAAGTTTTATGAGAGAAGTAACTTTTCGGAAAGTTCAGTAAGTAAGAGTTTTGGTTATTCGAGATGGTATTTTTGGGACATGTTTTGTAACGACCCGATAGTCAAGGGTGTCGGAAAGTGCACTCCTATTACTCCGTTCCCGTAAATCGGACTCGTAAATATTTAGAAGCTAGTTGTGTAGTTAATTAGGTTTTGGTTAAGTGAAATTGAATGAATTAAGAGTAATTAGGTATAAGGGATAAATTGCATATAGGGTGAAAGTTGAATTATAGATTAAAAAAAAAATTAAAGAGACTAAAGAAGCAATTATGCCATTGTTGCAACATAAGGTAAGATATTTATAAATTTAATATATATTATAATAAAATAAGTTTACTTAATATTTAAGTATATATATTATAATAATAATAATAAACTAATGTACAATAAAATAAAATAAGTAAATGCATAAAAAAATAGAAAGCCAAAGCCAAACGAAAACAGAAAGGAAAGAAAGAAAAAGAGAAAGAAAGACGCAAGGCTTAGGGACTTCTATGGTTCAAAGCTCAATTGGTTAGTCAATTTAGTTCTTTTTCTTGTAATTTTTATATTTTTCAAATCCTAGTGTTAAATACTACCCGACCCATGTCGAAATTTTAGCAATTATTGAGTTCTTAAGTGTTGCTAATGTTGAATAATTTTAGTATTAGGGATTAAATTGATAAATTTTTAAGTTAGAAATGAAAAAGGATTAAATTGTAGAATAAATTGTAAATTTTGAATAATAGAGACTAAATTGAGAAAAATTTGAAATTTAGGGATTTAAGTGAAAATAGGGAGTTAAATTTAGTTTAAAGTGGAAATTGTATGAAAATATAGAATTAATTGTGAAGAATAAAAAATTAGTCTCGGTTTAGTGACCAAATTGGAAATTAGGCAAATATTGAGTCAAAATTGAAATATTCAATGTGAAATTGAATTGTGTTGTATTAATAAATTTTAATTATTTTAATTCTATAGCTAACGCCGTACCGAAATCCTCGACTTAAAAGAGGAAAGATAAAGTCAACATCGAATAGCTCGGAATTTCTAGTTTGTATTTCTATAATCCAAACCTAGTTGTTAATTGTTATATTTTAAATTAATGTATATGGTAAGTGGTTAAGGTGAGTATATGGCACTTTGATTATTGAATTGAAATGAATATATGTGCTAATGTGAAATTTGGACATTAAATATTAGTTGTATTTGGAAAGTGAAATTAAACCCTATTAACTGTATTGGGCTGAGTCGGATATAAATTGCATGCCATAGGATTGAAAAAGTTCAGGGATTTTTCGACTTCGAGTCGATGAGGCATTGGGTGCCAATTTACTTCGGTTTAACCGATGAGACACTGGATGTCAATTTTTATAGCGCTGGGCGCAATTACTACTTCAGATTTATCCGATGAGGCACTAGGTGCCAAACTGGTGTGTTGGTTGGAACTGTGTATCCGTCTGAGTCCGAGTCGTGTTAATAGGGGTAAATAAATAATAAAGTTTTATAATTGATATTGAAATGGCATGGTATGAGAAATGGAATTGATATAATGAATTGAAAATAGAATGTGAAATATATTGTAAATACATGGAATATATGAGTTATATACTTATGAATTGTATATGGAATGGATAGTGCCATTGTTTAAATGATATGTGGAACAAATTATGGAAAGCTATTATATAGCAAGTGATGAAAATTGAGTATGGTATATAATGATGTATTCATGAATTGAGTATTGCATGGCTAATTCCATTGTATGAATAAATGTAGTTTTAAATATTCAATTGTTCTTACAATTAATATGTGCATATTATACTATCTTATCTTTAATTATTCTAGTTATAGAAATACCACTGAGTGTTACACAACGTACTGTTTTGTTTTTCATGCGCAGGTTAGGTACTTCACTTTTTGATCGCTGATTCAGCATCCAACAACAATCCCGAACTCAAATGTGGTGATGTCTATCTTTTGTGTCGACATGTACTTAGGGTGTCTAAATAATAGTTATTTTGTGGATTGATTGTAAATGAGGTTATAAGTTTAATGTTGGTTTGGAATATATATAAACATGTGTTTGTTTTTGAAGCCATATTATGGCATAATAAATTGAACCAAATTTAGATATATACGTGTGAAATTAAGATTGAGGCTTAAGTGTTTATGAACTAGGCAAAAATGGATTGAATTTAGTATGTTTATAATTTGGATTAGAATGATGCTTTGATAATATGAATTTGATTGGTTTCTGACCTGAACATTATATGTTGTGAAATGTTTGAAATTTTTGTCTATTGATTTGTAAATTTTGGTAATGCTCTGAAACTCTATTCCTGCGACGGATACGGGTAAGGAGTGTTACATTTAGTGGTATAAGAACTTTGTAGGTTTAGCCGATTCTCGGACTAAATCGAGCTCAGAATTGAGCCTAGAGGTACATGCCATAATTGAGTCGAACTGAGTCGGAATTTGGATACTGATATATATTTGCTTTTGTTTTATAGTTGAAAATGTCAGATGATTGTAATGATGATGTTGATCAAGAGATGTATACCGGAGATAATGTCTCCAATGAGTTAGATGGAACCGAATCGGCAACACCAAGTGTTAATCCAGTTAGCACTCAGCAACCTAACATTGAACGAGGTAATATTGAGGAAAGAGATGATTCACAATTACTTAGAGCTATCACTAATGTTCTTCAGCGTGTGGCGGGAACCACTTCCGCTACGACATCTGCACCTACTGTTCGTCAAGCTCCGATTAAAAAATTACGTAAATACGGTGTAACTGAATTCTTAGGATTGAAGGGAGTTGATCCTTCCGCAGCTGAAGTTTGGATTGAATCCACTAAACACATCTTGCAACAACTTGAATGCAACCTGCATGAAAGTGTAATATGTGTTGTTTCTCTACTGCAATAAGAATCATATACCTAGTGGCAGTCAATGACACATCATATACCCGCAAACCAAGTAAATTGGGAATTCTTTCAAAAGGAATTTTAAAAGAAATATATGGGTGAATTGTATATTGAAGACAAAAAATAAGAGTATTTTTATGCTGAAACAAGGTGAAATGTCTGGTTGATTATGAACGAGAATTTACACGACTAAATAGGTATGCTATTGAATTTGTGCCGACTAAAATTAACAGTTGCAAGCGATTTCTACGTGGTTTACACGATGAGTTACTAGTACAGTTGGTATCACACAGAATTACTGAGAGTGTAGATTTATTTGAACGGGAAAGAATAGTAGAACGAGTCCTGGGTTTTGATAAAAAGACTGAGAATACTCGTACTATTGGAAAGCGTCCTGGAGCTACAAGTTCAAATCCACAACCGAAGAGATCAAAAGAATTTCGTGGTAGCTGGAGATCAAATTTTAAGTCTGATAAAACTGATAGAAATCGTGATAGACAACCGACTGTGTTTACGGGTAGTGTGTGAGGTCCATTCTGGGATACTGATATTCTGAATTATGAGCATTGTGGGAAAAAGCACCGTGGTGAATGTTGAAAGTTAACTCAAGGTTGTTTTTGCTGTAGATCTACGGAACATTTTGTTAGAGATTGTTCGAAGAATGAAAATGCTACACCTGTTACTTCTCAAAGATCTATGCCTACTTCTAGGGTTTGCGTGTCAAGTCGAAGTGATTTATTTTTGAGAGGTGCTGCTAGAAAGGGCAATGATGCTGTTACTCAACAGTCAGAGGTCAGAATGCCAGCTCGAGCTTATGTTGTGCAGACTCGTGAGGATGGTGATGGTAATGATGTTGTGACAGGTATATTTTTATTACAAACCTGTTTATAATTTGATAGATCCGGGATCTTCACATTCATATGTTAAAACTAAATTGGTTGAGTCGAGAAGTTTAAAATCTGAGACGTCTAGAGTATCAATAGTGGTGTCTAGTCCATTGGGACAATTTGTGTTAGTGGGTCAGGTGTGTAGGAGATGTTCGTTAGTGATACAAAATATAACCTTCCCTATTGATTTATTGATAATGCCATTTGGCGATTTTGATATGATTTTGGGTATGGATTGGCTTACGAAGCACGGGGTGATTCTGGATTACTTTAAAAAGAAGTTTATTGTTCAGAGTGAAAGCAGTGATATGATTGAGGTGAATGGTATTTGAACAAGTGGTTCAACTCTTATCATTTCAGCAATTCGAGGTAATAAACTTCTTAATCAAGGTTGTAAAACTTTTTTGGCCTATGTTATCAATTCAAATTTTGTTAATAGTCAGTGCAGTAAAATTTGAACTGTTTGTGAATTCCTTAATGTGTTTCCCGAGGAATTACCGAGATTACCACCGGATTGGGAAGTTGAGTTTGCAATTGAAGTGTTTCTTGATACGAATTCAGTGTCAATTCCCCCTTATCGTATGTCAACTACAGATTTAAAAGAATTAAAAGTACAATTGCAAGGCTTATTGAATCGTGGTTTATATGCCCTAGTATATCGCCTTGGGGAGCTCCAGTGCTTTTTGTCAAAAAGAAAGATGGTTTGATGTGGCTTTATATTGATTATCGGCAATTGAATAAGTTGACGATTAAGAATCGATATCCTCTACCCCATATTGATGACTTATTTGATCAACTAAAAGGAGCTTATGTCTTTTCAAAGATCGATTTGAGATCTGGTTATTATCAGTTGAAAGTGAAAGAAAATGATGTACTGAAGATAGCATTTTGTACACGATATGGTCATTATGGATTCTTAGTGATGCCTTTTGAATTGATGAATGCTCCAGCAGCATTTATGGATCTCATGAGTCATATTTTTCAACCATATTTGGATGAATTTGTAGTATTTTTTATTAATGATATTTTGGTCTATTCGAAATCTGAATCCGAGCATGAACAATACCTCAAAATTGTTTTGCAAGTGTTACAAGAGAAAAAGTTATACGAAAAGCTTAGTAAGTATGAATTCTGGTTATCAAAGGTTGTATTTTTAGGTCATGTTATCTCAACAGATGGAATTAGAGTTGATCCGAAAATGATCGAGGCAGTTGTTTAGTGGAAAGCACCGAGGAATGTGTCAGAGGTTTGTAGTTTTCTTGGACTAGCTGGTTATTACCGAAGATTTGTAAATGGATTTTCGAAGATAGCCTTGCCGATGACAAAGTTTTTGCATAAGAATGTTCAGTTCGTTTGGGATGATCAGTGTCAAGAAAGTTTTGAAACAGATATTGACTGAAGCACCAGTTTTGACTTTACCAGAATCGGGAAAGGATTTTGTTGTTTATAGTGATGCTTCCTTGAGTGGTCTTGGTTGTGTTTTGATGCAAGATGAGAAAGTGATTGCTTATACGTCTCATCAACTAAAAACGCATGAATGAAATTATCCGACGCATGATTTAGAGCTAGCTGCTGTGGTTTTTGCTCTAAAGATCTGGAGACACTATCTGTACGGAAAAAATGTTATATTTATATCGATCATAAGAGTTTCAAATACCTTCTATCTCAAAAGGAGTTGAATTTGGGACAGCGTCATTGGGTAGAGCTTCTGAAATATTTTGATTGTGTTATTGATTACCACATTGGTAAAGCTAATGTTGTAGCTGATGCATTGAGTAGGAAAACAATAATTGAATTACGAGCAATATTTGCTCAGTCAGTATCAATGACGATGGAAGCCTATTGGCTGAACTAAAAATCAAACCGGTGATGTTTGATCGGATCAAGTGCAGTTAGAAGATGACAAGTTGGTGAAGAAAAAAGAAATGGTTAAGAATGGTATATTAGAAAATTTCAGCATTGATTATTATGGTTGTTTGAGATTTCATAACCGAATTTGCATTCCGGATGTTTCTAAATTAAAAGAGTTGATACTTCGGGAAGCTCATTATAGTCTTTTTACTTTGCATCCTAGAGGAACGAAAATGTATCGCGATCTGTGAGAATCTTATTGGTGGCTAGGAATGAAAAGAGATGTGGTCGAGTATGTGGTTAAATGTTTAACTTGTCAACGAGTTAAGGCAGAACATAAGGTTCCCATCGGATTACTTCAGCCTATTTCTATTCCTGAATGGAAATGGGATTGTATCACGATGGATTTTGTAATGGGGTTACCTTTATCGGGAAGTAACAAAAATGCTATTTGGGTGATTGTTGATTGACTTACAAAATCGGCTCATTTCATTATTGTCAGGACTGATTGGTCACTTCAAAAGCTTGTTGAAGTTTATATTCAAGAAATAGTGAGATTGCACAGTGTCATTATGTCGATAATTTTTTATCGAGATCCGTGATTCACTTCGAGATTTTGGAAACAGTTGCACGAATCTCTTAGCACGCGACTTAATTTTAGCACAGCTCTTCACTTGCAGACTGACAAACAATCTGAGTATGTTATTCAGGTTTTGGAAGACTTGTGTTATTGATTTTGAATCAGGTTGGGAGCATTACTTACCTTTGGCCAAATTTGTATACAACAATAGTTTTCAATCGAGTATTTAAATGGCTCCGTATGAAGCCTTATATGGTCGTAGGTGTCAATCACATGTTTGTTGGATAGAATTGAGTGAAAGAAGAATAATCGGGCCAGAATTAATTCGAGAAATGGAAGACATTGTTAATAAAATTTGAGATAGATTGAAGACAACTTTTGATAGACAGAAATCATATGTAGATTTAAAACATTGAGATATTGAATATTCTATTAGTGATAAAGTATTTCTTAAAGTTTCGCCTTAGAAGAAAATTTTGAGATTTGGCCGAAAAGGGAAACTGAGTCCTCGTTTTATTGGACCGTATGAGATCACAGATAGAGTGGGACCAGTTGCGTATCGTTTAGCTTTGCCTGCGGAACTACAGAAAATTCATGATGTTTTTCATGTTTCAATGCTTAAAAGATATTGATCGGATCCATCTCATGTTATTTCGACAGAAGATATTGAAATTCAACCTGATTTGTCATACGAAGAAGAACCAGTTGAGATTTTGGCATGTGAGGTGAAAGAATTGCGTAATAAGCGATATCTGTTAGTGAAAGTGTTATGGAGTAGTCATAGTGTTGAAGAAGCGACTTGGGAACCTGAAGAGATTATGAGATCTGTAACATCCTGAATTTTTGGGCCTATGCGTTTAATGAGAGAACATGTGTAATGTGTTAATTTAAGTGATAGGGGTCCAAATTGGGCTCAGGACTAGGCAAAGGCCTTGGTTAAATTATCTGATTGGGTATTATAGAGTTAAAAGGAGGTAATTGTGTTTAAAATACCAACGTGGGCTTGTGGCGCAACAATAGGTGGCACTACAAGGGAATTTGAAGGTGGCATCATTAACAATTAAAGGGGCCCAAGTTTTGGCTGCAAGGAGCCCATGTTTCTGGGCCATTTTTGGCACTTTAAAGGGAGCAAGGGGTGACGCCATACACAAGGAGTTAGGGGCCCAAAATTTAAATTTTATGGAGCCCAAATCTTTTAATTTAAGTTAGCTAAATTTGGCATTAGGGTTAGGTGAAGTAGACGGCAACAAGGCTAAAAAATATGAGGATTTATATGGATTTTATAATTGATAATATATAAGATAAAAAGGAGAAAAGATAGGAGCTATCTGCAAGGCAAGGTGATGGCCGAAAATCCACCACCTAGAGGAGTAAAGAATTCGGCTACTTCATGGATAAGGGGTGCCGAATTTTCCCTTTTATTAGCTTGACTTTTAGTTATCCGGAAGAGCGTTTTCGGTTTTAAATAATAGGTGCCGAAATTCCTATAAATAGGGGAGGATATCTCATTGATTCTGGCATTTAAACCCTAATTTCCTCTTCACTCTTTGTGTCGAAATTCTTAGCCTCTCCTTCTACAATTTCTTTTCTTCAATTTCTTCAAAAGCTGAAACCTCTCCTTTCACTCTCTTCTCCATTCTTTTTCTCTTGAGCCGATTTCTCTAAAAAGCCGAAAACTCCATAGTTTTTCTCTATTCATCCCATTTGTGAGATAGTTCTATTCTTTCGACATTTAATCTTTTCCTTTGGCATTGCCGAATCTTCTCTCTAGTGCTAGTCGAATCCCTTGTGTTAAGGTAAGCGTCGACTTCTATTATGCTCTCACGTTCTATTTCGGTTTTTGGAAGGCAAAAGCCGAAAAGTTAATAGTTTAATGGTTCTATGTTGGGCGGCATTCCGGGATTTGAAGGAAACTTGGTCGTCTAGATCTAAAAGCCGAAAAACGTTAGTCTCCAATTTCGGGATTTTAAGGTAAGAAGATTTTCCCTAGATTTTTAGTAGATTCGCTTATTATATGCAAGATCTTAACTTTATGATAAGGATTAACGATCATAAATTGTGATAGTAGTTCTGACAAGGACTTGTGATGGAATTAAATATGGATCAGGCAAAGGAGAGAATCCCTAAGTTTAAGAAACGAGCGGTATTTGCCGTTCAAGATTGGCCACTTGGTTGTGGACCAGCTTCTGAACAACATCTTAGGCAGATAGCGGTTGTGTCGACTACGGATAACGTCAACATAGAAAGTATCATTCTATCAGTAATCAGGTGTGTAGATCTCTAACACACTATTAATTATGTATGTATGTCCATAAGTATGTTATGGGCTAACAAAAGCCGAAAAGAGGCTGTATAGACAGTCGAATGGAACCCTAAAAGGGTTGGGCATGGATGCCAGGTATGTAAACATTGAAATCTCTATGTGTATCGAAATATGTATAAGCCTGTATGATGCTTTCTTTATGTGTATGCATGGGGTGGGATTATGATAATGAAGGGGAAGAGCATGATTGGTCACATGGTGATCGGTGGTAGAAAACCCACGTAATGAAATGTTAGGTCACATGGTGATCGGTGGTATAGAACCCACGAAATGAAATGTTAGGTCACTTGGTGATCGGTGGTAGAAAACCACGTTAAAATTCCTGATTGATAAGGAATAGGCAGTATGACTATCGATATGGTGTGTACCGGTTGGTGGGTTGATTGTATAAATCCCCAAGGTGTGATGGTTGGTACGGGTTGGTGTGTAGAGGATGGACTTCTAGGTTGGGTTGGGCCATGATGCATATATAGTTACCCTTGTATACTGGCCAAGGCCCATAAGCTTTGCATCATTTATTATCTGTCATGTGAATATGATTGTTGCCATTATGTTTGGGCCAGGGCTCATAATGTGTTTGTGGGCCAGGGCTCACCTTATTATTTTTCCCTAACTTTTCAAATAAGTAGTAGATCGTGGACATGGGAGCCGAGACGGACTCTAGGGGCCATCAAGTTCTATTTCTATAAATTATATTTTCTGTAGGACTTATTTAAGTTTGTTTTATTGTTATTTGAGGAACAGTTATGTAATAAGGCCCTTAGCTTTTATTCACCTAAGTAGTTTTAAATATTTGCAACTTAAGAATTTATGTCAGGGGTTTATTTATACCAAATAATAATAATACAAGGTTTCTTTTCAAAAGTCACTTATTTATTCAAATATTGCCTAATAACTTACGATTTCCAAAACCAACAAAGCAAAATTTTTCAATGTACAACCCGTAGCATACCAGATCCGGTCGAAACTTATGGGCCGGGTTTGGGGTGTTACAAGATCTCAGTAACCCCATCTCTTTTCGGGTAAATTTCGAGGACGAAATATAATTAGGAGAAGAATTGTAACGACCCGATAGTCAGAGGTGTCGAAAAGTGCATTCCTGACACTCCTTCTCGTAATTGAACTTGTAGTTAATTAGATTTTGGTTAACTGAAATTGCATGAATTAAGTGTAATTAGGTATAAGGACTAAATTTCAAATAGGGTGAAAGTAGAATTATAGATTAAAGAAAAATTAAAGGGACTAAAAAAGCAGTTATGCCATTGTTCTTTAATGAGGCGGCATAAGGTAAGATATTTATAAATTTAATATATATTATAATAAAATAAGTATACGTAATATTTAAGTATATATATATTATAATAATAATAAACTAATGAATAATAAAATAAAATAAGTAAATGAATAAAAAAAAGAATAGAAAGCCAAAGCCAAACGAAAATAGAAAAGAAAGAAAGAGAAAGAGAAATAGAAAGAAATATGGAAGGCTTAGGGACTTCTAGGTTCAAAGCTCAATTGGTTAGTCAATTTAGTCCTTTTTCTTGTAATTTTTATGTTTTTGAAATCCCGGTGTTAAGTAATACCCGACCCATGTCAAAATTTTAGCAATTATTAAGTTTTTAAGTGTTTTTAATGTTGAATAATTTTAGTATCAGGGATTAAATTGATAGATTTTTAAGTTAGAAATGAAAAAGGATTAAATTGTATAATGAATTGTAAATTTTGAATAATAGAGACTAAATTGTGAAAATTTTGAAATTTAGGGATTTAAGTGAAAATAGGGAGTTAAATTTAGTTTAAAGTGGAAATTTTATGAAAATATAGAATTAATTGTGAAGAATAAAAATTAGTCTCGATTTAGGGACTAAATTGGAAATTAAGAAAATATTGAGTCAAGATTGAAATATTCATTATGAAATTGAACTTTGTTGTATTAATGAATTTTAATTGTTTTAATTCTGTAGCTAACATCGTACCAGAATCCTCAACTAAAAAGGGAAAAGATAAAGTCGACATCGAATAGCTCGGAATTTCTGGTTTGTATTTCTATAATCCGAACTTAGTTGTAATTGTTGTATTTTAAATTAATGTATATGGTAAGCGGTTACGGTGAGTATATGACAGTTTGATTATTGAATTGATTTAAAGTTGACTGAATAGAATAGAATTGAATATATGTGTTAATGTGAAATTTGGATATTGAATATTGGTTGTATTTGGAAAGTGAAATTAAACCTTATTAACTATATTAGGCTGAGTCGGATATAGATGGCATGTCATAGGATTGGAAAAGTTCATGAATTTCTTCGACTTTGTCTATTGTTAATCGTTCTTGGTTAATCTCTAAAAGGGGGATTCCTTTTTGGTGTTTAGGAGTTAATCAAGGGGCTGGTGGTTTTGAATTGACGCTGTGATTGTGCGAAGTGGTGGTTACTCAAGCGAGGTAAGGGTTTTTCTAGGTTTTTAGTCGAGTTCCTTCCAAAATTGGTTGATTAAAAACGAATTAAGTGATTAATCTGGAGATATGTTGGTCGATTTTTAGGTTCTGGGGGCTTAGGAGTGCTTACGCATCAGAAACGATACCAGGTGTGTACCCAAAACACAAAAAACGGGATTCGGCGAAAAGCCGAAATTGCTTGCTGTCGAGAAATAAGAGAAAATGATGCGAAAAATTGTAGAGAAAGGAAATAAGGGTGTTATAAACTTGGAAATCAACATTTTGCATTAAAATAGTTTTGGACAGCAGCAGTAGTCTAAATTTGAAAAATCATCAAAAATAGTGGGAATTGAGTTAGAGGTTGAATAAAATATGAAATTAAATTTTATTGAGTCTAGTAGCAATGGAATTGTAAATCATGAGATATAATAAATTTTGTGAGACAAGGTCAGAATGATTTTGGGTTCCCCTGTTCTGACTTAGGAAAATCATCAAAAATTGTAAAAAAAAATAATTGGGGGCTTAAATTTATATGTTTAAATCCTTAATGAGACTATTTTCAAGAGAAACAAATGGAAATATCAGCTAAATTCTGTTCTAAGAGATAAATAATTTTTAGTAAGGAAAGGATGAAGCTGTCAAACAACAAAATAGGGATAACTTTAAAGATTTTATTGTACTTATTTGATAAACTATAAATTTTGAAAATTTTATGGTAGAAAGGTATTTGAGCCTAGTTTCAAAAACATCAAGCGGATCTTAATTTGAAATTCTGTAGCTCAAGATATAAATAATTTAGTGATAATGACTCAAGTAGACAACTTTGAATGAACATATAAGTAAATAGTGAAAACATACATGAGTAATGAGCTAGCATGGGTTACTTTTAAAATGGATCACACAGCCAAGGCCAATTTGGCCGAGTGGGCCACATGAGCGTGTGGGCCCACACGGGCAGATCACATGGGCATGTGGGCTCATTTTTACCGAAATGCTTTTAAGGTTGCACGGGTCACCCAAGTCGACTATGAACCTACTGTAGGGTGGGTAAGTGCTACTTAAACCCCTAAATGTGTGAAGTTGATTGAATGATATCTATACTAGGCATGTTAATATGTGAACTGAATATATGTACTGAAATTGTATAATAGCATGTCATCCATTGTGTGTTGCATTGCATTGGGTTAGGGGTTGTTATTCGAAGGAAGTGTACTGAAAGGCGTTAAGCTTAATTCATCGCAAATTTCACCGCAAAAACTCATCAGATTGTGCCACATTCGGTACTACTTGGAGTGTAAGGATGGGTGGGTTGATTATATCCCCACATAGAGTGTAGGGTTGGACGGAAATGATTGTAGAAGCTGGTTGGGTAGGATTTTTCTCTTTGCCATAACTATTATCTCATCGATATCGTGATGGGCTAAGGCCCTACTGCATTTTGACACTGTATTGAGATGGGCTAAGGCCCAAACTATCGTTGATACTGAAAAGGGCTTAGGCCTAAGACTGTTCAACTGTGCACTGTGAATGCTAATTGTTTGTTTGTTTCTGCGAGATTACACACTGAGTTTACGTAAACTCACCCTTTTTGTTTAATGTGCACAAGTAATCCCCAGAATTAGACGGATCGGTGCGACGGAGGACTCAGCAATGACCACAGTAATTTTTGGACTTCATGGTTTTCAATTTACAATTTATGATTTGATTATTATTGATTTATTGGGTTGTAATTTAAGGACCCTCTGGGACTTTGGTTTTAAATTTGGGTTTTTATTTATTTATTTTACTTTATGGATTTATACCTGCTAGTCGTAGGAAATTTGTTTTCAAAAAGTTAAAGTAATTTCTAAACGCATGATCACCTAGACTATTTTATTAAAGCTTCCGCAACGAGGGATGTTTCAAAATAAATGTTTTAAATGAATAAAGACGGCTTCCTAAGTTCTAACAAAGGTTTACTAAAGATAATAATATGGACTATTTTCATCGTAACAACGAGGTTTCAAAAACACTATCGTATGACATTGCCCGATACGACCATAATGTCTAGGCTGGGTTTGGGGTGTTACATTTAGTGGTATCAGAGCCAGGTTACAAAACTCAGTTGTGGATTATGGGTTTTATAAAAAATGGGCTTTCGAAAAATTGATTGATTTCCAAATGATTTAAAATGTTTTTACTGAGTAAGTGGTACACCGAGTCTCCGGAGCCGATCTTGTAAGTATTCTAAACTGTGATTTGTTTTAAACTGAAACTGTTATGGATAGTAAACTGTACTAAAAACACTCTAGTTAGTGTATACTGAAAATTGTAGAGAAACTGAAAACTATAGTGAGACTGTGATTTACGAAAACGATCTCTGAATAATCAATATTGTTTTACATAAAACATTTATTATTAAACACTGGAACTGTAAATGATTGATAAAACTGTTAATACAGATAAACGTGATTAGACAATGAGCCCACGAGGTATCTGCGAACGGAGTACTAGAAGCCGAGGTAGAGGAGCTCGAGTTGAGTCCTCTTCACTGGGTAGCATATTGAATTTGGATACGAGTGAGACGCCAGTGTCGCCTGCTACTGAGACTGGGTCTCAAAATTGCATGGCTGGGGACGGCGCATTGTCTTAGGCTATGCTAAGGATTTTAAAGAGGGTCACTAGGCCCAATATTGGATCTGGGGGCCGAGGGTCGGTTAGGGAACGATTCCGGTCCAATTGAGCTGAGCTCTTTAGGGGTGTCACTGGAGTTGCCCCTAATGTGGCCGAGTACTGGATTGAGGCCACAGAGAGGATTATGGATGATTTAGATTACACCCCTGAGCAAAAATTAAAGGGTACAGTCTCACTACTGCGGGATGAGGCTTATTAGTAGTGGCTTACGGTTAAGGAGGGCCCTCAGCCCGAACGTCTAATTGGGAGTTCTTTAAGACCGCATTCCAGGGAAAATATGTGGGAGCCAGTTATGAGATTTTAAATTAGAGGTCCTTAGATTGTAATTAGACCATTATGTCCTAGTATGGACAAAAATGGACATGGTTAGGTGAAATTTTGAAGTTAGGCATTAAGGGCAGTTTGGTCATTTGGTAAATAAAGCCAAAATAACTAAAATAAAATATGTCATCTTCTCCAATTTAGTCCCTTTAGCCGAAAATTTGAAGAGAAACCATAGCTAGGGTTTGGCTAAGCTTTCAAGCTCGATTATAAGTCTGTATTTGTCCCATTTTTAGTGATTTTTACGTTTTTGTGAATTTTGTAACTTGATTTAGCTATTTCAAGGACTAATTTGAAAGAAAAACAAAGTCTAAAAGTTTACCCATGTTAGATATTTGAGTATTTTGATGTTTAATGGTAGAAAATGTATGTTTGGTGTTAGATAAATAACATTTAAAAAGTGATTTTTATGGAAATGTCAAAAAGGGACCTATTTGTAAAAGTTGTAAAATGTGTGTAAAATGTGAATAAATGAAAAATGTTGGCTATTATGAGCAAGGAATAGGTTCGGCTAGGCTTGGGTGTAATGAAATCAAATGAAACTCATTTTACGAGCCTAGGGACTAAAGTGTAAATTGTTGAAAAGTTAAGGGCAAAAAAGGTAATTTTGCCATAATGTGATTTTTGGGCTGAAATGAATAATGTGAGTATTAAATGAGTTAAAATTGCTATTATAAATCAAGAAAAATAAGGTTGAGACCTAGACCGGGGGAAATACAAGATGTTTGGCAATTAGGTCTATTTCTACTATTTTTGTATCGAAGTAAGTTCGTATGTTAATAATGCAACGTTACAATTGTACTTATAATGTTTTGATATTAAATGAATTGTATGATTGACTCTATAGATGTAATTGACGAAGTTTCGACAAGCGAAAAAATCTCAGTTGAACTTTAGGAATAGATTAGGATACAAGTGACATGTCACTAGGAACCCATGTGATATGTGATTATGTGTCCCAAGTGCTGGTCTTGTACGTCTTACCGGTGGCTGAGTATACCGGGATATGTTGCGATACTTGACAGCTTGTGTGAGCAGCACCGTGTAGCTGCATCTTGACTGAAAGCTTGTGTGAGCAGGCCCGTGGATAGCTCGAGAGTGAGCCTATATGTGTTATCAGATTTGTGGTAGCATTGGCTACATATGTGGCACTTATGTGCAAAGTTTTCCGTGTATCCGATAATATTCCAAGTGGTTCAACGAGTATGTCAAAGATGAGAAAGTATGTGATTATGTTACGAGTTGGTACAGGTATGTACAGAAAAAACTCAAAGGAAATGGATTCAGTATATGATGAGCTATTGGTAAGATTGTGATGTACAGTTATGCTCATGGAGTTTTAAATTACATTTATGTTGATATATGTTTTGTTATTCATACGAAGAATGTATAATTAATGTTGTTTATTATTTGCATATGAACTTACTAAGTTATATAGCTTACTCCCTTTTCTTTCCCTTGTCTTATAGTGTCACCAAGCTAGCTCGGGATCGGGGGTCGTCGGAGATCCATTCACACTATCAACCATTATTTTGGGTACCGTTGAAATGTCAATATTTTGAGTTATGACATGTATAGGGACTTGGTCATTTTGTTATATGTGTCATTATGATTTGGCCAAATGTATTGGTTTGTAATTGATAAGAGTTTTATTTTGTATGAGGCCTTGAAAGGTGGCCTATCTTGGTTAAATTGGATGTGCTTATGATATGTTCATGTTTGATAAATTATGATGTTAAAGCATGTTGGACTTTTGCATGTGGATGTGATGTTAATACCATGATTATGGATGTTTTGGTTGCCTAAGTATGCCATGAATTGTGCCATTGAATTAGTGTAAGTGTAGGTGTTAATGAGGGTGGTAAACGTCTTGGTAAATAGCCTTTATTTTTTCCACATGGGTAGACACACGGGTGTGTGTCTAAGCTGTGTGCGACACACGGCCTGTCCCATGGGCATGTGTTTTGGCCGTGTGTCCCCTGCACCTTAATTTTGAGAAATAAAATGCCCAGAATTGAGCACACGGGCAGAGACACAGGCATGTGTCTCAGCCATGTGGATGGCACGGTCTCGAACATGGGCGTGTGCCCTAGTCGTGTGAAGTCTGTACCTATTTTGTGAAAATTAATTTTCCACACAACCTAACACACGGGCGTGTGACTTGGCCGTGTGATCTCAATTTGTTCATAGGTTACAAGTCAAAGAGTTTCATGGGGTCAGGACACGGGCGTGTGTGACCACATGGCCTGCCCACACGGGCGTGTCCCAAATCACACGGGCGTGTGACCCCTGTTTATAGGAAAAGAAATTTCTAAAGTTCTTGGTTTAGTCCTGAACCATTTCTAAAGCATGTTTTGGGCCTCGTAGGCTCGTATTAGGGCCTTTATGATTGGATATGAATGGTTTTAATTTGGACGCAAAATTTATGACTCAAGTTGTATGATTGTTTGTGATGAAAGTTCGGTAATGCCTCGAACCCTGTTTCGACGTTGAATTCGGGTAAGAGGTGTTACATCTTTTCTCGTAATTTTTATGTTTTTGAAATTCCAGTACGATAAACTAACTGACCCATGTGGTAATTTTTTTTATTGTTAAAATTTAAGGATGTTGCTTTAGTTGAATGTTTGAAGTTCTGGTATTAAATAGTTAACTTTTAAGCTTCGATATAAAAATTGACTAATTCGTAAAGTGAAAATTGTTAATTTTGAACATAGTGACTAAAATTGTGAATATATCAAAATTGATATGAAATTTCTGTAATTATTAATAATAGAGGGATGTTGAAGGATGAATTTATGAATTTAAAAATCAAAGCTCAAATATGAAAGGTACATGTTTCCTTGCATATCTCTTATGGTATTTAAATTGCATACTTGACCATTTCGTAATATCTTTAAATATTCAAATTATAGAAATGCCATGGGGTTTTACTCAACGTATGATTTATTTTCTATTGTGTGCATAGGTTAGGTATTCATTGATCCGATTGTTGACTCAGTGTCCAGTGGAAAATCCTGAGCTCAACGTTGGTGAATGGTTCTTCTTGGTCTTGGCATGTACCTAGGATGTTTACTGTTTTAAATGGTCATTTTATATTTAGCTAGTTTTGAATTGTTAATTTGAGGTGCCAATTATGACATATTGGTTAGTCACTTAGGATGATTGTTTTAAATAATGATTTGGGTTTAAATTAAATGTTTTTTGTATAGGTTAAATTTCGGTTTAAATGGTAGCTTGGTCAAATTAAATGTTTCATGGATAAATTACTTGTTTAGAAGACATTTTCCAAGTGCACACGGCCTTGGCGCACGATCGTCTGCCACACACGGGCTGGTGGCACGGTCGTGTAGTCTGTAAAGTTTTTTTTTGTGATTTTATTGCACACTAGGTCGGTTTTAAAGTTAGTGGTTTTGAAAATTGAGGTATCAGGAACTTGTTTATGTATACCGGACTCGTAAATATTTTTATTAAATATTTACGGAGTTAATTTGTAAACAAATTGAATTTTGGTTAGGTAATTTCGTATACTTAGTGCTTAATTTAAGTACAAGGATTAGATTGCATAAGAGGTAAAAATGTGCTTTATAAAAATATTATAGTTTGGAATTTAATAAAAGGGCTAAAATGGCAATTAACCACTAAATTTCTTTGTGTGGTCATTTAGCATATGCATATATTTAATAATATATATGCATATTATTAAAAGAAAAAGAAAAAGAAAAGAACTAGTACAGAAAAGAGGGAGATTAGTAAGTTAAACTGGTGGTGGTTGGTAAAAAGAAACATTTTTGTTTCTTTTCATTCTCCAACCATTCCAAGAAAAATTGGCAAGAGGGGAGAAGCACACGGCCTTAGGGCTTGAAAGTTTCAAGCTTAAATTGGTTAGTACAATTTAGTCTTTTTCTCGTAATTTTTATGTTTTCAGAATCTCGGTACTATAAATTAACTGACCCATGTGGTAATTGGCAGGAGGGGAGAAGTGCACTGCCTTAGGGCTTGAAAATTTCAAGCTTAAATTGGTTACAATTTAGTCCTTTGCTCGTAATTTTTAAGTTTTTTGAATCCCAGTACTATAAACTAACTGACCCATGTGGTAATTTTTATTATTGTTAAAATTTGAGGATGTTACTTTAGTTGAATGTTTGAAGTTCTGGTGTTAAATAGTTAACTTTTAAGCTTTGATATGAAAATTGATTAATTCGTAAAGTGAAAATTGTTAATTTTAAACACAGGGACTAAAATTGTGAATATATCAAAATTGATATGAAATTTCTATAATTATTGATAATAGAGGGTTGTTGAAGGATGAATTTGAAATGAGTTTAAAAATTGAAGCTCAAATATGAAAGCTACATGTTTCCTTGCATCTATTATGGTATTTAAATTGCATACTTGACTATTTCGTGATATCTTTAAATATTCAGATTATAAAAATGCCACTCAACTTATGATTTATTTTCTATTGTATGCATAGGTTAGGTATTCATTGATTCGATTGTCGACTCAACATCTAGTGGAAAATCCTGAGTTCAACGTTGGTGAATGGTTTTTCTTGGTCTTGGCATGTACCTAGGATGTTCAATATTTTAAATGTATTTAGCTAGTTTTGAACTACAAATTTGAGGTGCCAATTGTGACATATTAGTTAGTCACTTAAGATGATTGTTTTAAATAATGATTTGGGTTCAAATTAAATGTTTTTGTATAAGTTAAATTTTGGTTTAAATGGTAGCTTGTGGCATAAATGTTTCATGGACAAATTTCCATTTTAGAAGACATTTTCCAAGTGCAGATGGCCTTGGCGCATGACTGTGTGCCACACACGGGCTAGTGGCACAGTCGTGTAGCCTGTAAAGTTTTTTTTTGTAATTTTATTGCACACTGGTTTAGTGAGTTACACAGTTTGCTCACACGGCCGTGTAAGTCATCCATATGACCGTGTGACTCTCACACACGACCATGTGGCCAAACCCACACAGGCTAGGTGCTTTTGCACCTCGTGTCCCCTGCTTAAATTCTTTTTTTTTTTACTCTAGTAGCTTTAATTTATAACTTGAAGAGATTTATTGATGCACATTTTCATGCTCATTTGTGATTATTTATTAATTGTTTGTGAGCTTGAACTGTATACATGTCCGCTGTAAATCAGAGTTTTAAAATTTATAAAGAATGTGATCGAACCTGGAAACTAACTCTGACAACGATTAAAGGTAAGTGTACCTATCGAACAGTAGTATAGCTTAGGCAAGACCAGATATCGAACCCAAAGGAACTAAGAGTACTAATACTAACTTTCTTTTTATTATTTAGCCTTAAAAATAGAGCGAAGTTGCTTTAAACTATATTGATGAAGACTAAACTAAAGACACAAAGACAAAAAGGACGAATAGGAAAATAACTTTGAAGGAAAACTCAGTTGATTACGATGATACCCTCAGGAAGAATCCACCTAGACTTCACTTGTTATCTAACCCTAAATTATATGATTTCTTTTACTTAGCTTGATCCGTAAGACTCCCTAACCTATATTAAACCCTCTCTCGAGGCGAATAATGTCTAACCCTAGGTTAATTAGTGGAACTCTCGTTCGCTTATAATAACCCCCTAGGATAGTAGTAAATCGATCAATGGACTCCCATATTAGGTTTCACCCTAATCCGAAATAATCTCGTAACCCTATCTCTAAGCGTTCGATCAACTCCGCTTAATTATGTTAGATCTACTCTTAGGCAGGGTCTTTTCCTCCTCCACCTAAGCACATTAGATTTGGATTAAGCAACATAATTAAGAACAAACTAAGCAATTATCATATAACTTAAAAATCAAATAAAAAGCTTCATCTAGGTTTCATCCCCTTCAGGTATCTGAGGGGTTTAGTTCATAATGAATAAACAAAACATCGCAAGAGAAAAGATAAAACAAAGCATAAGAAAATCCTAAAACCCCCTGAAGGAATTGAAGGAGAATCCCGCCGTCTTGAGTATAATTTCGGCTTCTTGGGATGGATCAATTGGCTATCCTCGCGTTATTCCTTAATTCTGACCTTCTCGGCTTGGCTCCTTGGCCTAGCTTTGACGCCGGTTTCGGCTTCTGCCAAACTCCCCCTTTCAAGTTGCCCCATTGGGTGTTTATATAGACTTTGTGATGCTTTACTTGGCCCCTAAGTTTCCTAATTTAAGTAGAATTCCTGTTAAGGTGTTTGAATAGGCTTTTGAATGTGTTTCTTTGCCTCCAACTATCCTTTCCCGAATGAAATTTCTCTTTCCAGTGATAGGGACACGGCCATGGCACACGCCCGTGTGAATCGTGGCCAGACTGTGTTTGGACTTTTAATGAGGCACGGCCGTGTTTATCGGGGTCCAGGCCTTGTTCTAGTAATTTAATGAGGCACGGCCGTGTGGCTTGAAGTCTAGGCCGTGTCGATTTCGTGAATTGGCCCATTTGGCCCGTTTTAAGCCCGTTTTACGTTCTTTTCATCCGTGGGTGCTTTCCTGAGTATAAGACATGAAAAGAAAAGATTAAGAGCACCTTTTTACATAAATCGAGGCTTAAATTATCCAAAATCATATTAAATGTGGGATTAAAATATGTTACTTTTACGGTTTATCAATACAGTTTATAATGAGGTGATTTTTGTTAATAGCATCCTTTTGCTTAGGTCCGACGACCGAGTTAAGCTAAAGGTGTTACAATTAGTGGTATCAGAGCTATAAGTTTAGTTGATTTTCAAACTAAATCGAGCTCAAAAATTGAGTCTAGAGGTACATGCCAAGGTTGAGTCTAATTTGTGTCGGGATTTGGATGCTGATCGTAAATTATTTTGTCTTGTATTTGAAAATGTTTGACGAGTCAAAATATGTTATTGAAATAAAAAATTTTTGCACACTTGGAAAGAGAATTGCGACCCTTAATTCACAACCCTAAGTGAACTAAGAAGTCTTAAAGATCATGGAAGGCAACTCCACTGAAAGTCAGGTAAAAAAAATGTTATCAGTGCAGATCTCTAAAACATTTTGCTTGAGTTTGCTCGAAAAATAATAAGAATGTTCCTGCTGCTATTCAGAGCTCTATTCCCGCAGTCAGAGATCAAGAAATCATTATTGGCCAACCAGCAGCACGAGGTTTCGATACGTATTGTTATGATTTAGGATCAATTTACTTGTTTACGAAATTATATTATTTGCATGATTGAGGATCAAAATAAGTTCATAAATATCATATAAATTGGATTGTGATTTTGTGTACTAAATATTAATAAGCAAACTGAATTGAATAGACTAGAAATTCTAAATTTTGGTTGTCATTAGATAGTTGGTATAAAGTTTATTTGAAGCATGTTGTGACATATGGTAATTGATTAGCTGGAATAAAATTTAAACCTGAAGAGAGTGATTTTGTCAGCTTGTAATGAAATAAGAAATGGATATTTTAATAATCATTCAAGACACGACAGAAACAATTGATATGCCTCAGGGCCCGAATGTTATGAAAACCATCATTGCCGAGAATTCCAAGATGGTAAGTCATCATTATCGGACAGCCCGAGGTGACGAGTCCATGTGCCTATACCGAGACCGAGTGTGGTTTGTAGAGTAAATATATATATTCATAAAATGGCCAATTGGTGACGAAATGAAATTAACAGAAATGTGAAATATGACATCCTGTGATTTGGGTTAAAAATGAGTCTCAAGGGCTACTTGAATGCAAGTAAGCTTATAGACTCGAAAATTTTTGAAATGTTAATGCAAAGATAAACATATGTATATGTGGAATATATATACTAAATGATGAATTACTGCTTGTGATTTGAATGGTAGGTTTAATCTCTTACGTGATAAAATAGAAAATAGTACAATTTAATTGATAGGTGGCGTAACACCCCAAACCCGGGCTAAGTTGGCTTTAGAAAATCATAAGTTAATTAGACAATATTTGAATAAACAAGTGACTTTTGTAAAAAAAAACCTTGTATTATTATTATTTCGTATATTTAAACCTTTGACATGGTTTCATAAGTTGCAAATATTAAAAACTACTAGATAAAGGTAAACTATAGGGCCTTATTACATAAATATTCCCAAAATATAAAAAAAGACTTAAAGAAAACCGAAAATAATCTATAGAAGTAAAACTTGATGGCCCCTTGAGTCCGTCTCGGCTCCCATGTCCACGATCTACTACTCATCCGAAAGAGTAGAGGAAAATGAAAGGGTGAGTCACCAAGACTCAGTGTGTAAATCCCAAAACACAATGACCTAAGGCCCACAAACACATTATGAGCCCTAACCCATACATAAAGGCAACAATCATAATCACATGATAAATAATAAATGATGCATAGCCCAACCCTCCATCCTCTACACACTAACCCGTACCAATCTGCCTATTCCTATTATTCAGGAATCATTAAACGTGGCATAACCACCGATCACTATGTGACCTCATAATATAACGTGGCTCAGCCACCGATCACTATTGTGACCTAGTTTTAGATTTTGTGGTTTAACCACCGATCACCAAGTGACCGATCATTCACTTCCCCTTCATTATCATAATCCCACCCCATGCATACACATAGAAAACATCATACCATCTTTAAGAAAAGAGGCTTACATATATTTCGATACATATAGGGATTTCTATGATTACGTACCTGGCATCCTTGCCTAACCTTTTTAGGGTTTTATTCAACTGTCACACAGCCACTTTCCAGCTTTTTAGCCCATAACACATATAGATTATAGTTAACTAGTGTGTTAGAGATCTACACACCTGATTATTGTTAGAATAAGACTTTCTACGTCGACGCTATCCGTAGCTGACATAACCGCTATCTGCCTAAGGTGTTGTTCAGAGGCTGGTAACGAAACATTAGGTTAAGGCACAACTAACGAAAAGGAAACGGTTGATCATCTTAAGGAGAATTGAAATCCTTACCTTGAAATCCCAAAAAGTGATATGAGATTCAGAGACTAGTAGTTTCTGGCTTTTAGATCTAAACGATCTACTTCGATTCCTGATGTCGCCCAACAAGAAAACATCAAACCATTAATCAAACGTCAACCTTACCAATCTCAATAGCCTTTCGGTTTTAACTTCCAAAAACTGAAAAAGAAAGTGAAGAGAAAAAGATCGGCACTTACCCTATCACAGGAGATTCGGCTACTCC
Source organism: Gossypium bickii (assembly GCA_025503065.1). Classification (NCBI taxonomy): domain Eukaryota; kingdom Viridiplantae; phylum Streptophyta; class Magnoliopsida; order Malvales; family Malvaceae; genus Gossypium; species Gossypium bickii. Next base: position 21,616,171 of record CP106714.1, on the reverse strand, counting down.
TAGAAGATTTTGGATTTTGAGACGATCAAAAAGAGAAGATGATAGGAAGAGATCTATGTAGATTCGGCTTTTAGTGAAGAGATCGGCAAAAGAGAAAAAGCAAAGAACAATGAATATTTGGCTTATAGAAAAAGAATGGAGAAGAGAATTAAAATCAAGAGTTTCGGCTTTGGCAGAGAATGAGAGAAAAGCTTTAAGAGAATGGGGTTCAAATGCCGGAATTGAAGAGATACCCCCTATTTATAGAGAATTTTGGCACTTACCTATCAAAAACCGAAAGTGCCCTTCCTGATAACTAACAACTAATCCAATAGTAGGGGAAATTTCGGCACCCCTCCAAGAGATGGAAATTCGGCCAACACTGTACTCAGCAGATAATTCCTATCTTTTCTCCTCTATCTTCATCTGATCACTCATCCTTAAGTGACATGGATAACACCACATCTTCCTTCCTTTATCTGCCACATTATCATCCATATTATCCATATTATCCATCAATTATTCTTCTTAATTTCAAGCATTCTAACTGAATCCAAATCTGCTCTCCCTTGACGCTAAAATTAATTAAAATAGATGGGTAATGCGACTTGAACCTTGGACCTCCCTTACTGCTTATCACACCACCTCAAAGCCCCTAAGTGGCACCACTTTGCCACTGGGCCACAAGCCCATTTGTGTCTTAAAACACAGATAACATCTTTTAAGCCCTATCCTACTGGCTTTCCACTAGAGTGCCCAAGCAGAAGATTTTTAACTACGGCCTCGGCCCAATCCTGAGCCCGATTTGGACCCTTTAAACACTCTAATTAGCACATTATACGTAACACACAACTAATACAAAGGCCCATTAATTCAGGATGTTACAGGTGGTACTCGATATGAAATTAAGTTGAATTATGACATACATATATGGCATTAGAATGATGAATTGAGAATCTTAGACGTAATTTGAAATCATAAGGAAATTGGAACCTAGTTATTAAAGTACATGTTATGTTTTAGTTTATTAGATGATGCATTGTGTGTGGGAGTATAGTTGCTTCAGTATATTCGATGATGCACTGTGTGTGCCAGTATGCACTATATGTGCTAATTTCCTTTACTTCGGTCTAGCCGATGATGTACTTATACGTCAATATGATTGGTTCGATTTTGTTTGAAGATGTATTACAATACTAGATTGGGATACAAGTTGGTTGATCTATGTATTTGACTTAAGTTTGGGAAAGATCAATAAAGTTATAACATGTGAACAGGTTAAATGAAATATGAATTGCGTTGATATCGTGATTGATGATTCAAATGTAAATTGTGCTATATGAATATCGATAACATGCAAAAAACTATACGATCCAATTAAATGAGCCTGAGGATCGATAAGAACGGATAACTAACGAATTAATTAATTCGAAAATGAAAATCTTAGTACCCCACCTCTTTCCAGGTAAATTTTAGGGACGAAATTTCTTAAGGGGGAGAATTGTAACGACCCGGTTTCCAATGGTGTCAAAAATTACGGTTCTAAAATGTCATTTTCGTAAAATGTGTTCGCGAATATTAGTACTTAATATTTATGATACTAGTATAGAAACATATTAAACTTTGGTTTAGTGATTTTGCTTAATTGATAGTAAATTAAGGTACAAGTGTAATGATACTAAAGTGAGTGGAGTTGAAACTTACAATTTCGAGGTCCCATTTCCATAAATCAAGTTAGTAAATATTATTAAGTAATATTTACGAGTTAATTATAATTTTATATTAAATTTTTATCGAATAAATTTGCTAATTGGACAATTAGTAAAAGAACAAGTGTATCGGTTCTAAAGTCAATGGTTTTGGAAATTAAGCTATCGAGAACTCATTTCCGTAAACCAGACTTGTAAATATTTTTATTAAATATTTATGGAGTTAATTTGTAAACAAATTTAATTTTGGTTAGGAAATTTCGTATACTTAATGCTTAATTTAAGTACATGCTTAATTTAACCCATGCAACATGATATGAATGCAATGTATAACAAGTATAAACAGTGTAAATAAAATCACATACACAATATTTAAGCACAATCAAGGGTATAACGGTAATTTTCACCCCTTTGGGGGTATTTCGATAATTTACCCATCAAGGGCATTTCGGTAATTCACCCACTAAGGGCATTTCGATAATTTACCCTCTAAGGGTAATTCGATAATTTACCCTCTAGGGGTATTTCGATAATTTACCCTCTAGGGGAATTTCGGTAACTTTACCCATTTAGGGTATTTCGGTAACTTTCGCAAACTGGGGTATTTCGATAATTCTGTAAACCAGGGGTATTTCAGTAATTTCATAAATTGAGGGTATTTCGGTCATTTCATAAATTGAGGGTATTTCGGTAATTTTATAAATCAGGGGTATTTCAGTAATTTTGTAAACCAAGGGTATTTCAATAATTTTGTAAATTAAGGGTATTCCAATAATTTTGTAAACCAATGTATTCTAAACAGAGATAGCGATGCGAATAGGCCTAGGGCCCATTCTCGGCCTAAATGGGCCCACACGCTCATGTGGCCCATTTAGCCCAAATCTAGCCATAGATATAAGATTCACATAGACTAGTTCAATGTCTACTACACAGTCATACAATTTATTCATATGGGCCCACGGGCCAATTGGCCCCACATGGCCCATCTGGCCCCACATGGCCCATCGTGGCCCAAACAGCCTAAACCCACAAGAACACTCAAGATGGCCTCAACTATCGCGTCGAAGCTTCCACACGTGCGCTCGCACGCTCGTGTGGCTACCATCGTCGTGTGGCCAGGCATTTTCAAAGACTTGTCGCTTGCTACTGCCAGTTAGAGTAGTGCGAAATACACACCTGATAGGAATCTAGAGTTTATCTGCGCTCCAAACACTCCTATGCCCAAACGCCAACCCAGGTATGCTTACTCTCCTCATAGATTGCTCTATTTAAAGCCAGCTTCTCACCTTCCCTCTTGCTAGCTTCCCGATGTGGGATCCCTCCTTCAGCAGAGTTTAATTCCAACACAAACTCTGGCCATCCCAACTTAGCAAAATAATATCCCTTTTTGCTTGCGATGGGATTCGAACTCAGGCTCCCCTGTAACTTAATCCACGCCGCTAGCCACTATGCCACAAGCTCCTCTTGTGTATAAAATCATGCGCAACTAAATATAAGTCTATGGGCCAAAATCTAAGTTCACTTAAAAATAAATCAAAATGAAATGCAAGCGCCAAGACTTGAACCTTGGACCCCTTGCTTCCTTGTGTGACGTCACCACCTTGTCTCCTATATGGCACCATTTGCCACTAGACCACAACTCCTTTTGTGTCATTTTTCTCCACATTTTATTCTTAAAGCCTACTTACTAACTCCCAGGGTTTTATTCACCTAAAACTAAAATTTTCCTAAAGCCCAAGTTTGATCCCGAGACTTCATAGAAGCCCCCTAACATTCCAAAATCACTTACCTAATAGGTCCAACTTGCATTAGTGCCGTTCTCTTGTTCTCAAAAATTTTAAATGCTCCCCTGGTTAAGGCCCAATAAGCCCAATTCTACTAGGCCCAAATTCAGGTCGTTACATCTTTCGTGCAGTCTGGGGACACAATCGTGTATCCCCTACTCAAATTCATTTTTTACTCCCGTAGCTTTAATTTATAACTGGAAGAGATTTATTGATGCACATATTCATGCTCGTTTGTGATTATTTATTGTTAGAATTAAGTGACTCGAATCCTTATTTAAATAAAATATAGTGGTAAAATAAAATAAAAGTAAAATCCATATAGAACTACACTTCTTTTATTTTATTTTAGAATAAGGTTTTTTAAACCTTAATAAACTCCATCTATTTGATATTAATTCGAATAAGGTGATTCAATCTTACCACACTCCTATTAAAATATGGCTTTACAAGCCTATAAATAAGACATAGTCTACTCCTCTTGTAATCATTCGAATTCGACATAGTGAAATTTCTTCTCCTCTGCCCGTCGTTTTTTCTCGAAAGGGTTTCCATGTAAAAATCTGTGTGTTCTTCATTTTTATTTCTCTTTTCTTTACAACAAATTGTCGTTACTGACATTCTATTTTTACAAATTGGTATTGGAGCTTCTGAGTTATTCATCTTAATCACGGTAATAGCATCTTTGAAGTATGAAATTTCACTGTTGGATCGCAACACTAGATTCGCGTTGTGGCAGATAAAGATAAAGGCAGTTCTTGCACAGATGGACTTAGAGGAAGCCCTGCTAGGGATAGATAAGATGCCTTCGACATTGACGGAGGAAGAGAAGAAGCACAAGGATTGAAAGGCATTAACTAAGTTACATATGCATTTGTCTAATGAAATTTTACAATATGTAACGAAGGAGAAGGCCGTCGTTGGATTATGGAAGAGGCTGGAATAAATATGTATGTCGAAAACTCTAACCAACAAGCTGCATATAAAGCAGCATCTTTATGCTCATCGTTTGGAGGAAGGTGCGTTTGTGCATGAACACTTGCTCGTTATGTCAGAGTCTTACAAATTTATAAAAAGAATGATCGAGCCTAGAAACTAACTCTGACAATGATTGAGGCAAGTGCACCTATCGAACAGTTGTATAGCTTAGTGGCAAGACCGGATTGTCGAACCCAAAGGAACCAAAAGTACTAATACTAACTTTCTTTTCATTATTTAGCCTAAGAATTAAGGGAATTATTAATTAATCTAAAATTAACTAACTATTAAGGTAAAGATACTAAGACAAAGAGAATGAGTTGGGGAAACTACTTGTTGGAAAAACCAATTGATTAAGACAATACCCGAGGAAGAATCCACCTAGACTTCACTTGTTGTTTAACTCTGAACCAGACGATTTATTCACTTGACTTGATCCGTAGGACTCCCTAATGTATATTAATACCTCTCTCGAGGCTACTAACGTCTAACCCTAGGTTGATTAATTGAAATCTCTTTCTAATTAAAACCCCTAGAATTGCATTAACTCGATCTATGGACTCCCATATTAGGTTTGACCCTAATCCGGCAGATTTTCGTCATCCTATCTTTAGGGTTGCGATCAACGCTGCTTAACTATGCTAGATCTACTCTTAGAGAGGGTCTATTCCTCCTCTGCCTAAGGGCATAAGTGCTTGAATCAATATCCTGAAATATCAAAGCAAGAATTAGGAACACATAGTTAAGAACAAATCAAGTATTTATCATATTGTTCAGAAAACAATAATAGATCCGTCTTAGGTTTCATCCCCCTCAAGTATTTGAGGGGTTTAGTTCATAATAATAAAAGAATACATCTTAGAAGAAAATAGAAAACAAAACATAAGAAAAACCCTAAAACCCCCTGAAGGAATTGAAGGGAAGATCTTCCGTCTTGAGTATAACTCCGGCATTCTTGAGATGAATCAACTGGCTTTCTTCGAGTAAATTCCACAATTTTGGCCTCTCTGGCTCGGCTCTTCGGCCTAACTGGACGCCCCTTGAAGGTGGCCTCTAGGGTGTTTATATAGGCTTTCGGAATGGCTTTCTTTGCCTCTAAGTACCCTAATCCGAGTAAAACTCTTCTTTGTCACGGCAAGGACACGCCCATGGCACACGCCCGTGTGAATCATGGCCAGGCCATGTTCAAATTTGTTTATGAGGCATGGCAGTGTGGTCTTGGGTCCAGGCCATGTCATTTTCGTTCTCTGGCCCATTTACTCCGTTTTAGGCCCGTTTCTCATTCTTTTCATCCTCCGGTGCTCTCCTGAGTATAAAACATGAAATTAAAGGATTAAGAGCACCAAATTCCACAATTCAAGATCCAAAAATATGCTAAATGTGGGGTTAAAATATGTTCATATTACGGTTTATCAAATACCCCCACACTTAAGCATTTGCTTGTCCTCAAGCAAAATTCTCAACTCACGATTAAAACGAATTTCCTTGATTCATAATATTTATCAATAATGTTTCATCATAATTCAAAGGTAATTCATACATTGATAATTTAAGTAGAAGGGTCCTAAAGATTCGAACAATCAAAGTCATAGTTTTTATAGCATGAAAACATAGGCGTTTCCCCTTACCTAAATAATTACCTCTGATTCGGAATCGACAAGAGTTGACATCCTCACTAAAAATTCACTCAAATCACTCGAAGTGTTTAAGGTTCAAAATTAAGCACTCAAAAGTCGAACATGAAAAGTTAATCCCATCGGCTTGCATGAAAATCAAATCTCCACCACTGTAAAATGAGATGATACACAAATCAAAAGGCCTTTAAAAAGGGTTGTAGCGGGGCTTGGGTTAAAGGTGTGGATAAAGTCTAAACTAGAGGGTTAGAATCGAGATTGAATTGACAATTTACCTAACTAGAAAGATAAACTAATCCTGAATAATTACATCAATTGAAAATTTGTAATAATACAAGATTTTTCTTCAAGATGTGGAATTTAAACGTATAAGCTCACTTAACTATCGAACTAATATTGAATATACTTCGATTCTTTTTAAGAACAAATCAATAATCATAAAGGATGAATTTAACTACTGAAATAAAAAATATAGTTAGGCAACTGATCAAATCAAATCTCGATATAATGTAGTCAAAAGAAATGGTGATAACAAATACAAAGTGGGTTTTGGGGTAATATTAGTGGGTGAGTCAATAGAAATGGTTGTTATGATCAAAGGGGTTCACTAAGGGTTAATTGTGAGGGTAGGCTTTTTAGTGGAGTGAGTGGGTTAAATCCTAAGTGCCTTTATCATCTTAGTATATCAAATCAATAATGTGGTCTTGACATGTATAATCGAAGCAAGTAATAGAATAACAAATCAATGTTGACACTCTCATGATCAAAGTGAGCACGAAAGAATGTATGCTTTAAAAGGCTCACAAAAATTATGGGTTTTTTATATCAATCTTGTAAATTTCAAACTTCAAGGTAATAATTAGATTCAGGTAGACAACCTAACAAAATTTAAATTTTTTTGAAAATGGACTTCTCGTGCTTGATTCTCTAGTCTCCTAAAGTTTAAATCATCACTGCACAATTATCAATGACTTAATCCAAAACATATCAATCAAAATCATGAATCACATGGAATTTTATTCTAATTCGTAATATGAGAAAATTACTTAAAGACAAGATATCATTAAGGGATTTGAGAATAATGTAGAAAGTTAGGCATTTTCTTGAAATAAATATTCATCCCCCACACTTAAGATGTACATTGCCCTCAATGTACAAAGATAGATAATAACAATATAGTAGAAAATAAAAAGGTAGGGAGAGGTGAAACTTCCTGAATTTTGGACGGATTCCTTGAGTTGGAAGTGTGGAAACTTTATTTAGAGGTGAAAGATAAGTTGGAAGAGGCGTCTTTGGTGGTAGTATGGTGACCGCCAACGAGCTCTGCGCTAGATGAAGAAATTGGGGAGCTCGTGAAGTCATAGCCAGGAAATAATAAGAATAATTCAAACTAAACTAAATATATATTTAAACACAAGAAAGATAAAGAGAAAGAAAATAGAAAGTAAAAGAAAATTAAAAGAAAAGATGAATGGACTAAAAGGTCCTTATTGTTGGATGGTTCGCGAGATGGGTGTGATTTCTAAGGCTGTGGTGTCGTGGCTATGGTTGTGGTATGGTGATTCCCAAGTAGCCTTTAGAACCTAAAACCAAGAAACTAAAATAAAATAGATTAATCTAAGTAAAGGAAAACTAAAGAAAATGAAAATAAAGGAGAAGGGAAAATAAAAATAAAAACTAAATGGCCTCAAATATCCTTGGCTTGTCGAGTGGATGAAGCGGCCGACATTAACTTATGTAGATCGGTCTCCCACAAGGAGACTATGCTTGGATCTTTTCGCTTCTTTGACATGGGGATGGTGAAAAATAGAGAGTTTGGAGCAGGAAAATGAGAGAAAATTGAAAAGGGGGAAAGGTGAAAGGGTATGGAAGAGGGGGAATTGGGGTAGGTGGGGAGAAGAAGATGGGTGTTTAAATAGAGTTTTTGTTCTGGTATGTCCCCACTCCCGTGTACCATGGGTTTTCCAATTAAAGGTTTTCCAAAACCTTTAATGAGTTTTGGTATGTCCCCAAAATCGATTAATAAATGGTTTTCAAATAAACTTTTACAAATATTTTTAACACGGACCCATTAAGGCATTGATACGGTCCGTCTCGGGTTAGGAGGCGAATCGTAAATGTTGCCCGATCGTAAATTAGGTAGTTTCTCTTTTAATTAACAAAAGGGTTAATTTTATTGGAAATGATATCTTTGAAATTTAAAGATAGGTGATAGATTGAGATGGAAACGTATTTGAAACAAGAAAGAACCTTTAATAAAAATTAAAGACCCGTATCTTATAAGTTTCAAATTGATGGAATGAGTTTTGAAACAAAAATCGAGACCCACTATCTAGCGAGATAGGAACCAACGGTATAGGTAAATGAACGCCACACCCGTTAGGATGATAAGTTCAAAACAAGGAAAGAACGACGCCACTAGAAAACTAGATAAGTCAATTCAACCTTGAGAATTAGGAGAGTGGATACTCACCAAAAGAAATTTTTCTTTCATTCAAATTCAAAAAAAAGTCCCCTACAAAATGAAATGTGCAACGTATTTATAGGCTCTTTCTAATGATAGCCGAATAAGAGAAAGGAAAGAGGGCTTCAATCTCTATTTGTGCACACGAGCAATTGACTTGGTGGGGCATTTGTGAGCATTCGGCCAAGAGAAGAGATGGCCACTTGCAATTAAAACAAAATACTTGAATTATCCTAATTTAAAAGTGCTTAGCCGTCCACTATGCATGCTCTCCCCTTTGTTTATTACCTTAGGCACACATGGCCTAATTTAGGTGTGGCCGTCCACTTCATGCATTATTTTAATTCATACATTGCTTGTCTTTGTGCCGTCCAATTAGTTGACTTCCCAGACCACTCAAATGTCAATTTAACATACTCCAATTCTCCATGCCGTCCACCTTTGTGATCTTCAATAATATATTTCTTTGATTATTCTCACGCATGCTTCATTCAAGGGATTGCCGTCCATGCCTTCAATTGTTTATCCCATGGTGGTTTTGCACTTCAATTTATTTATTCCAAGCATTGCCGTCCAACAAAACACATGTTCTATTTCTTTAATATTCCACTAGCACATGCCTATAGCCGCCCATGCCTTCATTTGCACATTTTTAATTTTCTCAATTGTCTATTCAACCAACAAACATGGTTTTTCCATCATGTGCCTTTCACGCATGGTCTACCTTATGCACCCACACGCACATTGGCTTCAAATCCCATTATCTTGTAATTGCTTCAATTAAAAATTGTTCAATTGTTTATTTCATTTCCACTAGCCGTCCGTCCACTTTGATTTTGTGCTTTCCATTCATTCTTCAATTGTTTAATTTCTCCACAAGTGTGCCGTCCAAGGTAATTTAATCACCATGTTGATTCATGCTTTGCCGTATGTCATCTTGATAAATACACCATGGTGATTATTTTACTACAAAGTCAAGCATGGTGTCGTTTATGCTTGCACATGTATTTCCACTTGCACATTTGTTTTGAATTTCAGCTACCACCTTCCAACATCTTATCAAAAACGTGGAGCACTACAAAAAGCATAAAAATCACATTAATTAAAATTCGACTAGACTGAATTTTAATCACCTTATTTAAACACTAGGCAAGAACATACTAATATTCAACTTGTACCATCTAAAATATGAAATACGAAAATGAAGTTACTACTGAAAATTAAAATTAAAACATGCGTAAATTAAAGTGTTAAATAAACTAGTAGTCGGGCTAGCTAGTATATTCAACTTCAAATAAGTTGTATGAGTTCAGCATGTTTTTGAGCTCTCTTTTATGGTCATCCCAAATTTGTGCCACCAACACCATTGCGGCATCTTTGAATTGTTTGGTTCGGGAACGTGTAATTGGCCCATTAGGTAGCCTCATCGGTTCATGGTCATCGTCCGTCACAGGCTTCATAGGTGAGCTCATATCAGGCATTCTATCAAATCAGCCTATTATAACACTTTGCAATTTGGCCCATTAAGGCATTCAATCAAATCGGCCCATTATAACACTTGGCAATTTGGCCCATTAAGGCATTCAATCAAATCAGCCCATAGGGGAATTTTCGTAATTCGGTAATTTTACCTACTAAGGGTAATTCGGTAATCTCGCAACCTGGGGGTATTTCGGTAATTTACCCTCCAAGGGTATTTTGGTAATTTTGCAACTTAGACTTAACTACTACTTTGAGCATAATAATAATTGAAACTGTCCATCCGCATCATACTGACTAAATTGACTATAACTCGAGTTAGGAAACTCGAAATTTAGATCTGTAAATTTTCCTTGAAACTAGACTCATATATCTTCTTACTACAATTTTTTCAGAATTTTTGGCTTAACCATTTAGTACAGTTTATTCCTTAAAGTTTCCCTTGTTTCACTATCCAATAGTTCTGACCTCTCTTAACTTAATTTCAAATATCTCAGTGTACGTTTTTCATATACTGCTCCTACTTGTTTCTATTGAAAATAGGCTCACTAAGGAATCTATACATATAAATTATAACTCATAATTCACTTTGTACTATTTTAAACGATTTTTCCAAGACAAAATAGGGAACCACAAAGTCAATCAGAACTAGTCTCACTAAAATTAAAATATCACAGAATTTAAAATCCTTTTCCTTCTTCGCTTCTTCCATATAAAAATAGACACAGCAAGATTTAATTCAATATCTTATTCACTTATTAATCCCTTTTCTCCTATTTTCTGTGATTTTCAAAATCACATCACTGCTACTAACCAAAATTGTTTCATTGCAAAATATGGTTACCACTACGAACTTACGCACGCCCGAGTGATCACGGATGCCGGTTTCCGGTTTTCTTTGGTATTTCGACCAAATCACAGAACATTTCATGCAAATTTTCAGAGAAGTGTGAGATTACACACCATTTCAAACATGTATTCGAAAAGTACGGGATTACACACCTTGATAAGGATTCCCTAAAGAACCACTCTTCGTTGCCCCCACAATCGCGATCCTTCCCTACTAGATTCTAAAATTCGGTCTTGCACCTTGGCTATTGCAACAAGTTCCAATCAACTTTCGAAACCAAGGCTAAGAGAAAGATAAGTAGCAGCAAAGGATGTCTTGATTCGGCCTTAATAATAGGGATGAACCAAAATGAAGAACACGGTTTGGCACTAGTAGCAAGACAACAAAGAAGGATCGGTAGTTTCGGTTTTAAAGAGAAGATGAGTGAAAATAATTGGTCACAAAGTCTAGGTGTTTTCGGCAAGACAAGAAAGAAAAGAGAAAATGCCCACTATTGTCTTGAAGTTGCGGCAATGAGAGGAGAAGTTGGAAGAATGAACACAAAGGATGCCAAAAGGAATAAGGCCTAACAAGCACCAAAACTATCAAAATATTCCCATCAAAACTTGGCTACTCTCTCCCTTTCCCAAACCATTATCATTTTTACCAAAAGATGAACATAGACCAAATAAAACCTTTCCAAAACATCTCCCACGAAAAATGCCAACATGTTCCCTATTCCTTCCCTTTTCTTTTACTCTTTTCTATCCATTCTTCCTTTCCATATTTCCTTAGCCACCTTGCCAAAATTAAAAGTCCACATTGCCTTAAATACCACCATGGCTGACACTTAGGGAAAGAACACAAAAAAAAAAGAGTCAAAATTTTGCACTTGATGGGATTTGAGCCTCCTCCCTCAAAGTCCTTCATGTGGCGCCATATCCCCTTTACCATAAGCTTCTTTATGCTAGCAAAATGCACACTTATTTCCTTAAGCTTTGATGCTACTTGCCTACTCTCCTTAAATGCTTAAACACAACATTTTTCCTATAGCCCATCTTGAACCCGGAACTTCCTAGAAACCTCGTAACCTTCCAAATTCACTTAACTAATAAGTCCAATTTGCAATAACGCCATCCATTTTCTCGAAAATTTTAAACATTCCTACGCCCAATTCTACTAGGCCCAATTTCGGGATGTTACAATTCTACCCTCCTTAAAGAAACTTCGTCCTCGAAATTTCCAACCTACTACTAAACGCACCGCTTAAATCACACCACTATGCTTTCGCTATGCACTCTGATCTTAATAATACTAATGTACTTTTAACATAATCTTGAATCCTCATTCGCACAACCAACATCTAACCACAGAAGCAAGCCGTTATCTACGACTTATACCTAAAATTTTCTACATTCAATCATCACGTCCAACTAAAACATACCTAACTTGATGGTGATGAAACAATCCCGAGCCTTATGCTCCTTAGACCCGCATCTCAAGCACGCTCCTGATCTCCTCCAGCATTCTCCCGGATGACGCCTTCTGCAATAATTGCAAGCCAGAAAGTATGGACGTGCCTTGACATGCTTCGTGGAACGAGATTGCGACCCAAAAGAACCGCTATTTAATTTCTTCTTACAGTCCACAGACCCAACTCGAAGTGCTTCACCGATTCCTTTAACCTTCTCCAATACTTCCTTAACTATCTGAATCAGCTCGACAACCCCAGCTCGGTCATGAGATCCCGTCTCAGCCACTGGCGATGCCAATGCCTCCCTTTCGGAAACACGCCCCGATGCTGAAGATCTAGTCCTAGCACCTCGGCCTCTAGCACGTCCACGTCTACCGCGTCCACGTCTTCTAGCGCTTATGTTCACTAAGTCGATATAATCTGATTAAGAGTTTTATGAATCATTATGCTATTTCAGTGTTTATTAAACAATGTTTTATGGAGTATAAGAAGTAAAGTTGTTTTCGCAAAACGTATCCTAAAGTCTCAGTCTCTATAGTTTTAGCTCCTAAAGCTAAAAGTTCTAAAGTATTTCTACAGTCATACCACAATAGTCATAATCATAAAATGATAACATATACTTACTTGACTTGGTGTCGGATACCCGTGGTGCCATACTTCCTTTAACACATGTATAATTTAAAATTCAAACAGCTTTTTTAAAACACTTTTGAACCCAAACCACAGTCGAGTTTTGCAACCGAACTCTGATACCATAAAATGTAACACCCCAAACCCAGCCCATGCGTTACGAGCGGATTTGGTATGTCACACGAGCAAAACATGTTAAACCCTTTTTATTCGTACTAAAATAGGTATTGCTTTGTTAAAATCAAGAAAATAAGTTTGATTTGAAATATTTGATAAAATACTATTAACCTCAAAGATTGATTGATAAATTGATAAATTTGAACTAATGATCTTATAAAACGTGACTTTTGAAAATGACGTTGAAAATTCGAAAGAGAATCTGAGACTTTTGAAAATTTCATTGATAATTCAAAAGAAAATTTCCGTGTTAAAAATATTTGTAAAAGTTTATTTGAAATCCATTTATTAATCGATTTTGGAAAACCTTTAATTAAGTTTTTAGAAAATTCCCATTTAAAACAATTTAAGTAAAATAATAAGTATATCAAACATAAAGCAAATAATAAAATACTCCAGAGGCCTTATTACAACATAAAACCCAAAATAGTAAAGTGAACGAAAATAGAAATCTAAAGTTCCAAAATAAAAACACCATTTCTGAAGTATGGCCTCCACCGAGTCATCCATGGCCCAAGTCCACATCACTGAGCGTTACCTACAAGGGTTAAGAGAAAAAAGGGGGTGAGTTACAAGAATTCAGTGCATAATCCCCTTACCGTTATCCATTGGGTCTGAACCCACATAGCAATCATCTTGGGCTTAAGCCCATTACATAACAATGTATAAATGCAATAAATGTATGTGCAATGTCTCGGATTCTCTTTCAAATTTTCAATGTCGTTTTCAAAGGTCACGTTTTATAAGATCATTAGTTCAAATTTATCGATTTATCAATCAATCTTCGAGGTTAGTAGTATTTTATCAAATATTTCAAATCAAACTTATTTTCTTGATTTTAACAAAGCAATACCTATTTTAGTACGAATAAAAAGGGTTTAACATGTTTTGCTCGTGTGACATACTAAATCCGCTCGTAACGCATGGGCCAGGTTTGGGATGTTACAAATCCACCTAGACTTCACTTATTACTTTTGATTCATGCAATTTATTCACTTGGCTTAATCCGTATAAATCCCTAATTTATATTAATACCTCTCTCGATGTAATAGCCCAAATTTAAGTGATATTAGAATTAGTGGTTCGAGACCATCAAATTTGACAAATGAACTCGTAGATTGTATTATTTAATATTTACGAGCCAAATGTAGCTTTTAAAAAAATTTTAAAATAGTAAATTGTGTTTTATAAAAATTTATTTGGTCAAGAAATCGAGAAAAAGAGGTATCGAGATCTTGGTGTTATAAACCGAGTCATAAATATTTTTATGAATATTTACGGAATGTCAATAAGGTAGTATAAAAATTTCGTTAGAAAATTTTGATGTTTGGGTGGTTAATTAAATAAAAAGGACTAAATTGAAAAAGGTATAAAAGTTGCTAGAAGGACTAAATAGCTTAATTGTCAAATGAGGAAGGACCTAAAGTGCAAATAAGCCCAAAGGAGATGTTTTGGGCGGCAATAGCTGAGAAAAATCAGGAAATGGGTGAAATAAGGGCAAAATTGGAAAATTGCCAAATTTAGTTAAATAAAAATGGGACTAAATTGGAATATCTAGAATTCTCTTCATTTTTCTTCATTTTCTTCAGCTGAAAAACAGCCATGGGAGAGAGTTCAAGCTGGTTTTCATACTCAAGCTTCATGTAAGTTTAATTCTTGCTTTCTCCTTGAAATTTCTATGTTTTTGGACTTTTACAATTGGGTCCAACTTATTAATTCATTAGTTTTTGATTCTATGGCTAATTTTTAAAGTTGATGTGGATTATTGCTGGAAGAATATGATGAATAAATATTGAATTGAAGCTTTAATTTTGTTATATGATGATTTTATCAAGTGAAATTGATGGAAATTGATTTTAGGACCTAATTGTGAAAGAGTTAAAATTAAGGCCTAGTGTTAAATTTCTGATTTTCAAAGGTTATGAAGTAGTTTAAAATGATAGAATAAATTATTAAATGAGAAAATTAGCTCAATTGAGGGGTTAATTGAGCAAGGATTGAATTGTATGAAATGTGGAATTTGGGACAAAATAGAAATCAACATGTTATACTAAAGCAGTTTTAGACAGCAGCAGTTGTCTAACTTTGAAAAATCACCAAATATGGTATAAATTGAATTAATGTTGAGTGAGATATAGAATTAAAGCTTGTTGAGTCTATTTTCATATAAAAGAAACAGAGCAAGCAAATGAAATCTACATTTTGAGATATTTAAATTTTTGTAAGACTGGTTTAGAATAACTTCGTGATCCCATGTTCTTACTTTAGAAATTCACTAAAAATTGTAAAAAAACAATTATGAGTTATAATTTATATTTTTGTATTCCTTGGTGAGTCTATTTTCATTAGAAATAATCTTAAACACGATATGAAAATTGTACTATGAGATAATTAACTTTTAGTGAAGAGAGGTCAGAGCCGTAGGACTATGTAACAGGGGAGAATTTAACTAATAAACTGTACTAATTGGCCAAACTAAAAATTCTGGAAAAATTATAATAAGAAGATATGTGAGTCTAGCTTCAAATAAAATTAACGGATCTTAATTTGGAGTTCTGTAGCTCAAGATAAAAATAATTAGTGACTATGACACGGATCGACAGCTTGAATATTCACATAAGTAAATAGTGAAAATTATAGATAATGTTACTTACAAGTGAATTGTTTATACTAAGGATGTGGATGGAGAGGAGGAGGAGGAGAAAAAATAATGTATGAACAACTTGTGTATAAATTGATTACATGCTCGACTATAATTGATAAATGTTGAATTAGAAATAATATAATGTTTTATTTGGAATATTTATTATGAAATTATGATTATCATATCGTTATAATACAAAAATTGAACTTGTGAGTTTATATGGCTAAATTTTAGTGATCATTTGTTAATTTTATGAACTTCATGATGTGTTATTTCATATGTATTGATGATAAAATCGTGAATAATGTAAAAGCATGAAATTGAATAAATGATCAAATTGAGCACTTCAGTTCAATGACAAGACGAATTGACGAAAAAGACCATGGTTGAACCATGGCAACAAGTGATAAGTGATAGCTTTGGCTATACTTATCTGATCAAGGATAAATGAAAGTGATAAGTGATAGCTTCCGCTACACTTATCTGATCAAGGACAAGTGAAAGTGATAAGTGATAGCTTTGGCTACACTTATCTGATCAAGGACAAGTAAAAGTGATAAGTGGTAGCTCCGACTACCTGACCAGTGAAAAGTGGTAGCTCTGGCTACCTGATCAGTGAAAAGTGGTAGCTCTAGCTACCTGATCAGTGAATAGTGGTAGCTTCGGCTACAAGTGACGAGTGATTTCTGTGTAAGACCATATCTGGGATATGGCATTAGTGTGATACGTGTTTAAGATGTAAGACCATAGCTGGGCTATGGCATTCTAGTGAAAAGTGATGAATTGACGGATAAGTCCATGGTTTCACCATGGCATAATGATAGTGAAGATGTAAGACTATGGTTGAGCTATGGCATTCTAGTGAAAAGACCATAGCTATGTTATGGCATTAGTGATTATCAGTGAAATTCAATGCATACCGGTGCAGAACAATTCCGTAAGATGTTCACTAATTTGATGAAGTTGGTAAGTGTTACATAGAATTATGTGATATAAGGAAATATGAGTTGATGAGACATGAACATAGAACTTGTGTAATATCCCGAAATAGGGGTTGCGAGTTTGGTAAATAACCCGAGTGTTAGTGAGCCTTAAGAGTGGTTTTGATGTGTTTTTGGAGTTCCTAGAACTCTCGGATTAAAATGGGACACTTTTGGAAATTTTGAAAATTTAGGGTTAAAAGTGGAATTTGGCGAAGGAGGCCTTAATAATAAATTTTGTAAAGTTTTGGACATGAAAGTCCAGTAGTAAAGTGGCTTCCGTGTGCCACTTAAGGGTCAGCGCCAAAATAAGTCAGGGGTTCGAGGCGCGGCGGCAACAAGTGTGTTTTTATTTTTTTAGCGCTAAAGTGAAAGGACACCTGCGAGTAAGGGTTTAAAAGGATTTCCGATGCGTTTGTTAGCATGAAATGAACATTGGCCGAATGGTTAAGGGCCTTCTTTGGGAAGTCATGACTAGGAGGACTCGCGTTCGAGTCCTCGGGAGTCGCACACGAGACGTTGTTTTGCTTTCAGCTAAAGCTTAAGAAGCCCGCCAAGGATAGTTTAAAAGAAATTCGCGATGAGACATGGCATGAAAGTCTCGATGCGCAAAATGGCGAGAAACTTGGTGAAACTCCCTCGGTCTCGGGTTGAGACTTTGGAAGCACACACGGGGATTTTATTTTTGGTCTAGCGTGGGAGCTTAGTGGCTGCATGGGCATTAAATGCATGCAGCATGCACGCATGCAGCCTTGGGAGGGTTGCTTCTTCTTTTTATTTTAATTGTTTTGGAAGTATATGGGCATTGTTTTTATTTTATTGAGAGTATGGGGAATGTTATTTTTTATGGAAGGATGGATTAGTTTATTTTATTATTGATGAATGATGGAATAATAATTATGTTATTATTATTATTATTATTTTTAGTATGCAAGGATGGGTTTTTGCTTTGGGGAAGGAAAAACGTGCAGCATTGGAGTTGCACAAATATGGCCGGCCTTGGTTTGGAAGCATTGCCGTTTGGAAGCATGAGCATTAACCTTTTATTATTTTATGGCCAAGGTGATGGGTTATTATTATATTATGTAGGAAGCATGGTTATTGTTCTTTTATTTTATTAAATAATGGGAAATAGATTAACAAAAGTGGGAAGCATGCCGTTGGGAGCATGCGTATGTTTTGGATAATTATTTTACTTGTTGGAAAAAGAATTTGAATATGGGTAAAGGAATAAACAATGGTTAATTTAGCAACAATGAGAGAGTATGACCGGCGTTGTTTTGGCAAAAGCAAAGCATGGCCGAATGCTTTGATTTTTTTGCCTTTCATTTTCCAAATTCCCTTGATCGAAAGTAGGACTCTTTAGGATCTTCCTTTTGATTTCAAGTTATCAAGGAGTGTTCATATGTGCTAAGCAATGTGGGCATTGGTAAGTGTATTCACCTTTTTGCAATTGATTTGGTTCTTTTTCTTTTGCATGCCGAAATCAAGGCTAGACTTTGATTTTTTAAGAATGGCCGAAAATGCTTAAGGCCATATTGATGTGTTTCTATTGTGCTAGTGTTAAGGAGCTTTTAAAAGAGCCTATTGGTTTCGGCTATTCAAGGGATTTGGTATCTACAAGAGCAAGCAAACATTTTGGGACTTGGAAAAGATAGGTAAGATAGGTAGTATTCGGCCAAGGAATCATTTTCAAAGTATTCTCGTGTTATGCCATTACTAACTATTGTTTAGTAGGGTTTTGACACAACAAGAATTGGTGACGATCTCGGATTTTAGTCGAGCATGGTAAATGGTGAGTGTGACATTCGGCCAAAGGCCTTGTTCATAGATTTGTGTAATAGTTGTTTCTAACAACGTTTTAATAGGACATTCGATGACTTCGAGAGCTAATCTACGAGAACAAGTGGTGTTTCGGGATCGAAAGAAGCTAGGTAAATGACTCTTGGCATTCGGCCTAAGGCCATTTTGGCGCTAAGTGTGACCGATTTTGGTTATGTGTTTTAGGGGCTAATCGATGGAAGTAACAAAAGCTTTCGGGATTTTAGTCGATATTAGATTCGATAAGTCAGAACCTCGCTATAGTCAGGTGCGTAGTTATCGCACTGTTCTTTTGTTGTTATATGTGTTGTGTGTATTATTTCATGTAAAAATATGTCTATGGAGCATGTTAATCGAAATAAAAGCTATGATGATGGATACCCGTGGTGGGTGATTGAATAATCAGGTTAGTGGTTACTGTATTAACTTTTCGATTATAAATGATTATCGATGAGTGTAAAATAATGTGATGTGTATTGTTTTGAATAGTATGTTGCCACGAAATTTAATATATATGGACTATGTGAATATGGACTTTGTAATTGTACATTTAATATATATGGACTATGTGAATATGGACTTTGTAATTGTATATTTATGTGTATGGACTATGTGAATATGGGTTTTGTAATTGTATATTTATGTGTATGGACTATGTGAATATGGGCTTTGTAATTGTATATTTATATGGACTATGTGAATATGGGCTTTGTAATTGTATATTTTGTGTATGGACTATGTGGATATGGGCTTTGAAATTGTATATTTATGGGTATGTACTGTGTGGATATGGGCCAAGCCCATTTGTGAGGACATGTGTATTAGCTATGCACTGAGTCTTGGTGACTCACTCTATTTTATTAAACCTTTCAGGTGGCGCTTAAAGCTTGGACCGGGTCGGAGAGGATACAAAGGTGGCCATGCAAAAGTGGATTTTCATGCAAAGGAATCTCTTGTTTAATGAATTAAATATTTATATTTTCCGTCTTTTGATTAAGTGTGTATTGTAAAAAGGCCCACTAAAGTATTTCAGTTCATTTATTAAGCATCGTTATTATTATGCCCTATCATGGATGGATGATTTAAAGGTTGATTGCAAATGGTTTTATTTTCTCAAGTAAAGCTTGAACCCGATATTTTATAACAAACTTCGATTTTTACTTAGAATATTTCAAGTCACGAAAATGATTTGTTAAAAGAAACAAATCTTCATCGGTTTTACTATTAAGAAAGAATATTTTCGAATGTGTTCCGCAGTGGCATTCCAAATTCGGTCGGAGATAATGGGCCGGGTTTGGGGTGTTACATTTTGGTATCAGAGCCTGGTTCAAAACTCGACTTTGAGGTTTTGGGCCCAAAAATTTTTTTTCAGTGGGCTTTTCAAAATGTGAACTTCTATTTTGGGCTTGTTCTGGCATGGCACCTGTACCTCCGACCCGAAGTCCACCTGGTAAGTATCTCTGACTATTGAGGTATATTGAATATGTAAACTGTGTGGGCATAATTGGGCTTGTAGATTAGAAAATTAGGGCTATTGAACCCTAAGACTAGTCTATTCAAAAATAAGTGCATAAGACTTAAGGACCGAAATGACCATAAGAGTGTAGTAAATGAATGTGTCCCTGTTTATGAATGTGTATGTGACTCTCTGAATTAGAATAGTGAACTTGAATTGAACCTATGTGTGATCGAAAGAACCACTTCTAAATACTTTATTCCATAAAATTGTTCGCGAATAATCAGTGGAACAAATTCCTAATGCATAAAACTTTTTAAGTAAGACTGTGCGATAAGAGATGAGTCCTAAAGGACATGATCGAGGCAAAATGGCCGTATCGAAACTCGTTAGATCGGGTCAAGGATCTGATAATGAGGTATCACCTCCACCACCAGCCTTTGATAATGAGTAGCAAGATCAGACGAGGGATAATCTTTGTATCGTGAGGCGTGCTACCGCGAGTTTTAGAAATAGTGGTTGGAGCGAGAGAAAATATAAGAACTCGATAAGATAAAACAGAGATAAGGATAAGAACCGTGATAGAAGAAATTTTGAATTGTCTAAATTATCTGAGGGTCTTCGGAAAAGACCGAGGGTTGAAAGTTTTGCTCATGTGACTAAGCCAGCTATGAGAAATCGGGACCGTCCGTATGCTCAGTATGGAAAATATCATGTCGACGAGTGTTGAAACCGAAATTGAGAATGTTTTAAGTGTAAGTTTATAAGCAATTGAATATTGTTAAGGTTAATTATAACCTCGTGTACATGTTGGAATCCTAGTTATAAATATAGTGAAAGCCAAATGTGGATAGATTTTCTATCATGATATGATATTGAATTTTTAATTGAAGTGATAAGTACAAGTGATATGAATGATATATGGTTTATAATTTTGGTCCGCTTGTAATGTGATTCAGATGATGATAATCTCGTATTTCAGGCTTTCAGCCTAGCAGGCCTTGTGCCGATGTATTGTATTTCGGGCTTTCAGCCTAGCGAGCCTTGTCTTGCCTGATTATATCGGGGCTTTGATGCCTAGCAGCCTTGTGCTTGTATATTTCAGGCTTTGATGCCTAGCAGGCTTAATGCCGGTGATGTGTTATAATAGAGATTTCATGAATCACTTACAAGATGGAACATGTTTATTACCATAAGCTAAATGTTTGGGTAAGTACAAGTCTTTCATATTTGCAAGAAGTAAGGAAAGTTAGTATATTCCCATTTGAATTAAGTAAGATGTGATATAGTTGAAGCTTGATAAGACTTTTAATATGTGTAATTGATCTTACCAAAGGATGTGTATGAGTTATCTATATTGGAATTTAAGCTTGAATATGCTTATGAAGAAGTGGCCATATGTGAAAATGCTAAATGTGAAAGAGGTTGAAATGTGTTTGCATATGTGTATAATTGAGTATACATGTGAATAATATGTGGTGAATTGAAATGTACGGATGTGCGTTCGTAAGTAATTTCGAGGACGAAATTATTTTTAAGGGGGGTAGAATTGTAATATCCCGAAATAGGGGTTGCGAGTTTGGTAAATAACTCGAGTGTTAGTGAGCCTTAAAAGTGGTTTTGATGTGTTTTTTGAGTTCCTAGAACTCTCGGATTAAAATGGGACACTTTTGGAAATTTTGAAAATTTAGGGTTAAAGTGGAATTTGGCGAAGGAGGCCTTAATAATAAATTTTGTAAAGTTTTGGACATGAAAGTCCAGTAGTAAAGTGGCTTCCATGTGCCACTTAAGGGTCGTCGCCAAAATAAGTCGGGGTTCGAGGCGCGCGGCGACAACAAGTGTGTTTTTTTTTTTAGCGCTAAAGTGAAAGGACACCAGCGAGTAAGGGTTTAAAAGGATTTCCGATGCGTTTGTTAGCATGAAATGAACATTGGCCGAATGGTTAAGGGCCTTGCTAGGAAGCTGCGACTAGGAGGACTCGCGTTCGAGTCCTGGGAGTCGCACACGAGACGTTTATTTTTGCTTTCAGCGCTAAAGCTTAAGAAGCCTGCCAAGGATAGTTTAAAAGAAATTCGCGACGAGACATGGAATGAAAGTTTCAGTAGCAGAAATGGCAGGAAACTAGGTGAAACTCCCTCAGGTCTCGGGTTCGAGACTTTGCAGGCACACCTGGGGGATTTTATTTTTGGTCTAGCGTGGGAGCTTAGTGGCTGCATGGGCATTAAATGCATGCAGCATGCACGCATGCAGCCTTGGGAGGGTTGCTTCTTCTTTTTATTTTAATTGTTTTGGAAGTATATGGGCATTGTTTTTATTTTATTGAGAGTATGGGGAATGTTATTTTTATGGAAGGATGGAGTAGTTTATTTTATTATTGATGAATGATGGAATAATAATTATGTTATTATTATTATTATTATTTTTAGTATGCAAGGATGGGTTTTTGCTTTGGGGAAGGAAAAACGTGCAGCATTGGAGTTGCACAAATATGGCCGGCCTTGGTTTGGAAGCATTGCCGTTTGGGAGCATGAGCATTAACCTTTTATTATTTTATGGCCAAGGTGATGGGTTATTATTATATTATGTAGGAAGATGGTTATTGATCTTTTATTTTATTAAATGATGGGAAATAGATTAACAAAAGTGGGAAGCATGCCGTTGGGAGCATGGGTATGTTTTGGATAATTATTTTACTTGTTGGAAAAAGAATTTGAATATGGGTAAAGGAATAAACAATGGTTAATTTAGCAACAATGAGAGAGTATGACCGGCATTGTTTTGGCAAAAGCAAAGCATGGCCGAATGCTTTGATTGTTTTGCCTTTCATTTTCCAAATTCCCTTGACAGAAAGTAGGACTCCTTAGGATCTTCCTTTCGATTTCAAGTTATCAAGGAGTGTTCATATGTGCTAAGCAATGTGGGCATTGGTAAGTGTATTCACCTTTTTGCAATTGATTTGGTTCTTTTTCTTTTGCATGCCGAAATCAAGGCTAGACTTTGATTTTTTAAGAATGGCCGAAAATGCTTAAGGCCATATTGATGTGTTTCTATTGTGCTAGTGTAAAGGAGCTTTTAAAAGAGCCTATTGGTTTCGGCTATTCAAGGGATTTAGTATCTACAAGAGCAAGCAAACATTTTGGGACTTGGAAAAGATAGGTAAGATAGATAGTATTCGGCCAAGGAGTCATTTTCAAAGTATTCTCGTGTTATGCCGTTACTAACTATTGTTTAGTAGGGTTTTTGACACAACAAGAATTGGTGACGATCTCAGGATTTTAGTCGAGCATGGTAAATAGTGAGTGTGACATTCGGCCAAAGACCTTGTTCATAGATTTGTGTAATAGTTGTTTCTAACAACGTTTTAATAGGACATTCGATGACTTCGAGAGCTAATCTACGAGAACAAGTGGTGTTTCGGGATCGAAAGAAGCTAGGTAAATGACTCTTGGCATTCGGCCTAAGGCCATTTTGGCGCTAAGTGTGACCGATTTCGGTTATGTGTTTTAGGGGCTAATCGATGGAAGTAACAAAAGCTTTCGAGATTTTAGTCGATATTAGATTCGAAAAGTCAGAACCTCGCTATAGTCAGGTGTGTAGTTATCGCACTGTTCTTTTGTTGTTATATGTGTTGTGTGTATTATTTCATGTAAAAATATGTATATGGAGCATGTTAATCGAAATAAAAGCTATGATGATGGATACCCGTGGTGGGTGATTAAATAATCAGGTTAGTGGTTACTGTATTAACTTTTCGATTATAAATGATTATCGATGAGTGTAAAATAATGTGATGTGTATTGTTTTGAATAGTATGTTGCCACGAAATTTAATATATATGGACTATGTGAATATGGACTTTGTAATTGTATATTTAATATATATGGACTATGTGAATATGGACTTTGTAATTGTATATTTATGTGTATGGACTATGTGAATATGGGTTTTGTAATTGTATATTTATGTGTATGGACTATGTGAATATGGGCTTTGTAATTGTATATTTATATGGACTATGTGAATATGGGCTTTGTAATTGTATATTTTGTGTATGGACTATGTGGATATGGGCTTTGAAATTGTATATTTATGGGTATGTACTGTGTGGATATGGGCCAAGCCCATTTGTGAGGACATGTGTATTAGCTATTCACTGAGTCTTGGTGACTCACTCTATTTTATTAAACCTTTCTGTGGTGGTGCTTAAAGCTTGGACCGGTCGAGAGGATACAAAGGTGGCCATGCAAAAGTGGATTTTCATGCAAAGGAATCTCTTGTTTAATGAATTAAATATTTATATTTTCCGTCTTTTGATTAAGTGTGTATTGTAAAAAGCCCACTAAAGTATTTCATTCATTTATTAAGCATCGTTATTATTATGCCCTATCATGGATGGATGATTTAAAGGTTGATTGCAAATGGTTTTATTTTCTCAAGTAAAGCTTGAACCCGATATTTTATAACAAACTTCGATTTTTACTTAGAATATTTCAAGTCACGAAAATGATTTGTTAAAAGAAACAAATCTTCATCGGTTTTACTATTAAGAAAGAATATTTTCGAATGTGTTCCGCAGTGGCATTCCAAATTCGGTCGGAGATAATGGGCTGGGTTTGGGGTGTTACAACTTGGTTGATGAATGAGTTCATTTTTTATTATATATTTGTACACCCTTGAGTGTATTATCCGTATGAATTAGTGTTCCAAATGAGTTAATGAGAAGAGTTCTAATATAACATAATCTAAATTCGAAATGAAATATTATGAAAATGTACTTGGAATACATTGGTATGTCTTGTATATGTTATTTGTGTTCATAATATGGAAAGTAAATGTATGTGAAAATATGATGTGATGATACCTGTACATGGAATTTATTGGTGGTTACATACATCCTAATAGATTTTAGTGAACATTGAAATTAGGCTCAATAAGTGATTTGTCATTTTAAATTGTGATTGGCAGGAAGAGTTAGTGAATTGCATGTTTATGAATTGTTACATGTATTTGTCAAAATACGAGGAAATAGTGGTAATTGATACATGGAAATATGAGACTATAATATATAAAAACATGGAATATGTTTGACAAATGTGCTCATTCATAATTATAGAATTGTGCATATCAAGTGCACTATATGTGTAAAGATGATGTTTCAAATGATTTGATAAGTAAAACTTAAATATGAAGTAGTTTGAAACCAAGACAAATTGTTATAAAAATGTATATGAAATACAGAGGTATGATTGTTATCTGTTATATGAATACATAGTGTGAAAAAGTATAAAGTACAAGAGAAATTTAGTGAGAATTGAGCTCATATACGTTTCTTGTTATTTATATGAAGTGTACGACTAATAAATGGTATTAAATATAAGGTTCAGTTGAATATCTTAAATTGGTTTTTGTATTTTTTAAATGTGGGTGAAGAATAAGGGTCAAATGAGTGGGCAATATGGCTTGGAAAATAGCCTAATTTGTGAAAATTAACCTTACCACACGACCTAGCAACACAAGCGTGTACTAAGGCTGTGTGACCCAAGTTCCTTCATAGATACAAGTCAGAGAGTTATACGCCCCAGAAGCACAGTCATGTGAGCCACAAGGGCGTGAGACCCTTGTAAATGAGATAAACTTAGGGATTTTGCGAAAAATTTCATGCGATTCTGATTTAGTCCCGACCCAATCCCAATGCATGATTTGGACTTCAAGGGTCCGTTAAAGGAACTTTTATAATCAATTTTGATATTTGAGCGATAAATGGTTTAAATCATCTATAAGTGTTTCGTACTCCTCGGTAATGCCTCGTACCCTGTTTCGGCATCGAATACGGGTAAGGGGTGTTACACTCGAGGCTACTAACAACTGACTCTAGGTTGATTAATTAAAATCTCTTTCTAATTAAAACCCCTATTGTCGCATTAACTCGATCAACTCCGCTTAATTATGTTGATCTACTCTTAAACAGGGACTTTTGCTCCACTGAATAAGCACATTCGACTTGAATCAATAACCTGAATTATCAAAACAAGAATAAGAACTCACAATTAAGAATAAGCACAAGTATTTATCTCATAAATCAAATAATAATAAGATCTATCTTAGGTTTCATCCCCTTAAGTATTTAAGGGATTTAGTTCATACTAAAAGAGGAAAACATCATAAAAGAGGAAAAACAACAAAACATAAGAAAACCCAAAAACTTTCTAAAGAACTTGATGGGAGATCCTCAGTCTTGATGAAGATCCTTCTCCTAAGCTATTCCTGACGGCTGTCTTGGAGTATTTTCTCCTTCAACTCGGCGTCTATTCGACGTCCTATCGAACTCCCCTTTTAGGTTGCCCCCTAGGGTGTTTATATAGGCTTCGAGATGCCTTACTTGGCCCACAAGTATCCTATTCCGAATAGAATTCATCCTTATTTCGGCAGGGACACGCCCGTGTGACACACCTGTGGTCGATAGCCCAGGTTGTGTTCGATCCAGCTTGCCACACACGGCCGTGCGGTCCGCCCGTGTGTAGTGGTCCAAGCCGTGTTGGCCTATTTTGTCCCTTCTTGGCCCGTTTTCTCGTTCTTTTCGACTCCCTAAGCTCTCCTGAGTATA
This sequence comes from Gossypium bickii, assembly GCA_025503065.1. NCBI lineage: Eukaryota > Viridiplantae > Streptophyta > Magnoliopsida > Malvales > Malvaceae > Gossypium > Gossypium bickii. Next base: position 21,589,529 of record CP106714.1, on the reverse strand, counting down.
AAACATGAAATTCAGAGATTAGGAGCATTGAATTCATCAAATCTAATGGAAAATCATCCAAAATTAAGCCAAGCATGGAGTTAAAATATGTGTAAATTATGGTTTATCATGTTGCATAATTGCATTGCATAGAATGGTAAGATATTGAGGTAAGTTTAGATTTATTAATTGAATTGAATTGACATGAAAATACTTGATTTTCGAAATGGGGACTAAATTGAATAAAATTAAAAATAGTGTAAAATGATGAAAGTGTGAAATTAACTTTGAATTGGATTGATTCATGCAACTATACATATGAATGACTATTTTTTTGATGAATTGTTAAATTGAAATATATTTGGAATTGAATGGTTGTTTTCCTATTAACTGTTCGAGTAGAGTCAGATATAATTGGCATACCATATCATAGATTGAGTACGAGTTACTTCGACTACATTTCGATGAGTGTTGGGCACAATTTTTACTTCGATTATATCGATGAGCGCTGGAGGTAATCTATTTACTTAGAAATTGTTCAATGAGGCATTGGGTGCCAAATTGGTGTGTTGGTTAGATTTGTGTATCCGTTCGAATCCAAGTCAGGTAAATAGGGACTTAAAGTGTAAAATTTGAAAATGGTATTTGATCTGACACAATTTGTTGTAGTAAATTAGGCCCAATTCTATACTTAACGAGCTGGTCTTATAGCATATTAATATTGTTTTTATGTATTTGAAAATGAGCATTTTGATGTATTTTATGACCTTTTAGGCCAATCTGGGCCTAAGGGAATACTAACATGTTGATTAAGTGTGCAAGACATCATTCGAGGGCAAAATGATAGTGGACTGCTCCCGATGATGCAACACGAAGCTAGGATGTTGCAACACAGCAAGCAAAATACCCAAGGAGTAGCCTGTTGAGGATGTCGTGACACATGTGTGACACAGCCCTAAAGATACCAAGAATAAAGTAAATTGCCTTTGATGTCGCGACACAAGGCAAAGGTGTTTTCATTTGCAAAACCTAAATTAACATGCTTAGTCATCCTTACTTAACCTAATTAGGTCATAATACATGTAATTGCTCAAAACAACACATCAAGGGGATTGATTCTTAGGTTCTTATTTCATTCTTAGTTTTTGCTTTAGTTTACGTTAGGTTCTTGTAATTGAAAGATCCTATTCCGAAGTGAGACTTTCTCAAATTGTTCTGGAGCCACGCTTTTATCAAAAAATCCATGAGCATTTCTTTCATTTATTATATTCTTTATATCTCTTTTAAACTGTCCTAACTGAATTAATTGATTGAAAGGTAGAGTTTAATTTGGATTTGTTGTGTAATAGCCCGATTTTGGGTCTAGTCAGAATAGTGGTTTCGAGACTACAAATCCGACGAAGAAAAATCTATTTTTATTATTATTTTACGGTCTACACTTTTATGGAATAATTTCGTGAAATTTTCGTTCAAAAATTTTGACGTTTGAGCACTCAATTTAGGTAGAAAGACTAAATTGTAATAAATGCAAAATGTGTGTTCTAGAAGCTAGAGGTGTTTAAATGCTATGAGATCTTAAATTGGGGGTCCTTAAATGGTAATTAGACCATTATACTTTAGAGTGGACAAAAATGGACATGGTTAGGTGAAATTTTGAAGTTTTTCATTAAGGGAATTTGGTTAATAAAGACAAAATTTAACAAATAAAAGATGTCATCTTCTTCATATTAGTCCCCATGGCCAAATTTCACAAGAAAAAGACATAGCTAGGGTTTTCCAAGCTTCCAAGCTCGATTGTAAGTCCGTTCTTGCCCCGTTTTTAATGCTCTTTACACTTTTGAAGTCGTTGTAACCCTATCTATCTATTTCTACCACTAATTTAAGAAATGATCAAGGCCTAGGGTTTGACCCATATTATACATGTATGTATTTTGATTTTTGATGGTAGAAAATGCATGTTTGTTATTTGTTAAACGACTTTTGCTAAGTGATTTTCGGTAAAAATGTCAAAAAGGACTTATTTGTAAAAGTCTTTAAAATGAGTGGAAAATGTGAATAAATGGAAAATTTGTTCTGTTATGAGTATGAAAATGGTTCAGTTAGGCTTGGGTTTTGAACAAAATTGAATGAAATTCATTTTACGAGCCTAGGGACTAAAGTGTAAAATGTTAAAAGTTTAGGGGCAAAAATGTAATTTTACCATAATGTGAATTTTTGGCTGAAACGAATAATGTGATGATTAAATGAGATGAATTTGGTATTATAGATCAAGAAAAATGAAGTTCAAGTCTAGATTAGGGGAAAACTAAAGTGTTTGACGATTATGTCCATTTCCGCTATTTTTGTACCAAGGTATGTTTGTATGTAAATAATGCAACGTTATAATTATATCTATAATGTTTTGATATTGTATGAATTGTATGATTGACTCTATGGATGTAATTAATGAAGTTTCAACAAGTGAGAAAATCTCGGTTGAACCTTGGGAATAGATTAGGATACAAGTGACATGTCACCAGGAACCCATGTAATTATGTGATTTATGTGTCCCGAGTGCTGGTCCTGTACGTCCTATCGGTGGCTGGGTATATCGGCATATGTTGCGGATACCTAACAGCTTGTGTGAGTAGCACTACTTAGATACGTATTGACTGACAACTTGTGTGAGTTGGCCCGTGGATAGCTCGAGAGCGAGCCTATATGTGTTATGTGATTTGTGGTAGCATTGGCTACATAGGTTGCACTTATGTGCAAATCTTTCCATGTATCCGATAGTATTCCAAGTGGTTCAACGGGTATATCAAAGATGAGAAAGTACGTAAATATGTTATGAGATGGTACAGGTATGTACTAAAAAGTCAAAGGAAAATGGATTCGATATATGATGAGCTATTAGTAAGAATGTGATTGAGTAAGTTATGCTCATGAAGTTTAATGACATTTATGTTAATATATGTTATGTTATTCATATGATGAGTGATTGAGTAAGTTATGCTCATAAAGTTTAATGACATTTATGTTGATATATGTTATGTTATTCATATGATGAGCTATTGGTAAGAGTGTGATTGAGTAATTTATGCTCATAAATTTTAATGAAATTTATGTTGATATATGTTATGCTATTCATATGATGAGCTATTGGTAAGAATGTGATTAGGTTGTGTTTATGAAGCTTTAATGACATTTATGTTAATATTTGTTAAGTTATTTATATGTCAAATGTATGATAATGTTTTGTATTATTTGCATATGAACTTACTAAGCTATATAGCTTACTCCCATTTCTTTCCCTTATCTTATAATATCACCAAGCTAGCTCGGGATCGAAGATCGTCGGAGTTCGTATCACACTATCAAACGATTATTTTGGGTATAGATGAGCTTAACATTTTGAGTATGTGGCATGTATAGGGACTTGGTCATTTTGCTATATGTGTCATTATGATTGTAGCTAATGTGTTTTCATGTAATTGTCAAAGGCTTGTTTTGATGTTTGGCCATGTAAATTGGCTTATCTTTAGGCTAACATGGTTGTAAGCCTAAGTATATTTATATATATGCCAATGTCTTTGGTGAATGATGGAAGTGTGATTTATGACATGAATGTGAAATGTTTGGCATTGTGGTCTAATGATGAGATGATGAAGCGGTGTACTATTAAGTATCTTGAAAGTAGTCAATTGTGGCTTAATAAATGTTGTGAGTATAATAGATGTTGATATTGTGTTGGCATGTGTTGGTCATAATTGTAGATGTTTTGATTACCTAAGTAGTTATGTTTTGTGCCTTGAATTGGTGTAAGTGTATGTGTGAATAAGGGTGGCAAATGGCTTGGTAAATAGCATTTAATTTGTCCACACGGGTAGACACACGGGTATGTGTCTAGGCCGTGTGTGACACAAGGTCTGCCCCACGGGATGTGTTTCAACCATGTGTCCCCTGCACCTTAATTTTGAGAAATGGAATGTCCAGAATTGAGCACACAGGCGTGTGTCTTATCCGTGTGTGCTACACGGCCTAGCACACGAATATGTGGCATGGCCGTGTGGCACAAGTCAGAGAGCACCCTAAATTGAACACGGTCTGAAGCACGGGCGTGTGAGCCTTACAGTTAGCAAAAGTTTTCTAAGTTTTGTAAAAATTTCCTGAGTTCTCGGTTTAGTCCCGAACCACTTCTAAAGTATGTTTTGGGCCTCGTAGGCTCGTGTTAGGGACTTTATGATCGAATGTGATTGGTTTTAATTTGGATGCAAATTTATGTCTCAGAATTGTGTGAATGCTTGTGTTGTAAGTCCTGTAATGCCTCGTACCCTATTCCGGCGTTGAATTCGGATAAGGGTTGTTACAAGTTGGACCTAGTTGAGTGCAATTAAACCTTGGGATTGTCAACCCTAGGAAGTCAAATAGGTAGGAATGAACGCGAAATCAATATTTCCTACCAAGCATTACTCAGTATATCAGTGACTAGGGAAGGAAGAACTTAAACCATAAGCTTGACGACCCTAGGAAGCCATATAGGTGGGAATTAACCCGAAACCAATATTGCCTATCCGTGAAAACCTTACCTTATCCTGATCTGAACTATGTTATCAAGAGGTGAGTAGTTCTTGTCAACTAGTTAGGTTAGTAGAAAACTGAGAAGCCCTACTAGGTTAATTACTAACCAACTATTTAGAACCCTACATTAATAATTAATCATGTAAAAAACAATTGGAGCTAGGCTAAAGGAACTCGCATAGTTGAAACAAGGAATAGGAGAAACTAATACATGAACTTAGGAGTAAATTTAGGTTTAGTTCAATTCATTTAGTTTATTGTTACTATTATTATCATATTGTTTCCAAATTAACACTACTAATTCATGACTTAAGTAGTTTAGTAGTTATTTTTGGGTAATTAGCTTAATAGCAGTTTTCCCCACAATACAATCCCTTAGGTACAATCCTCGGAGTATTTACCTACTTCGTTGTAACTATTTTACAACCTGACTTGTACACTTGCGGAACCTACTTAACTCTTATATTTGGTTGTAGTATTCAGACTCTAGACATTAGTACATCTAGAGGCGGTCAGTATTTGAAATGAACAACTATTGTGAAATACTATGTGACTAGATTATAAGCCAAAAAGATTGATATGAAATTGGATGAATCAATCGATTTGAATCAAAATATGATATGCTAATACGATTGATTCTAACTTAATCTTTTGAATATTGATCGTTATGTCAGAGTCTTAAAAATTTATATAAATAATGATCGAGCCTAAAAACTAACTATGACAACGATTGAGGCAAGTGCACCTATCGAACAGTAGTATAGCTTAGTGGCAAGACCAGATTGTCGAACCCAAAGGAGCCAAAAGTATTAATACTAACTTTTTTTTTATTATTTAGCCTAAAATAAAAGTGAATTATTTATTTAATCTAAAATTAACAAACTATTAAGCTAAAGATGCTAAGACAAAGAGAATGAATTGGGGAAAATACTTGTGGGAAAAACCAATTGATTGAGACAATACTCGAGGAAGAATCCACCTAGACTTCACTTGTTATTTAACTCTGAACTAGACGATTTATTCACTTGACTTGGTCCGTAGGATTCCCTAATGTATATTAATACCTCTCTCGAGGCTACTAACGTCTAACCCTAGGTTGATTAATTGAAATCTCTTTCTAATTGAAACCCCTAGAATTGCATTAACTCGATCTATGGACTCCCATATTAGGTTTGACCCTAATCCGGCAGATTTTCGTCATCCTGTCTCTAGGGTTGCGATCAACTCCGCTTAACTATGCTAGATCTACTCTTAGACAGGGTTTATTCCTCCTTTGCCTAAGCACATCAATACTTGAATCAAAATCCTAAAATATTAAAACAAGAATTAAGAACACATAGTTAAGAACAAATCAAGTATTTATCATATAGTTCAGAAAACAATAACAAGATCCGTCTTAGGTTTCATCCCCCTCAGGTATTTGAAGGTTTAGTTCATAATAATAAAAGAATACATCTCAGAAGAAAATATAAAACAAAACATAAGAAAACCCCTAAAACCCCCTAAAGGAAATTGAAGGGAAGATCTTCCGTCTTGAGTATAACTTCAGCTTCTTGAGATGAATCAACTGGCTTTTTTCGAGTAAATTCCACAATTCTGGCCTCTCTGGCTCGGCTCTTCGGCCTAACTGGACGCCTCCTGAAGGTTGGCCTTTAGGGTGTTTATATAAGCTTTCGAAATGGCGTTCTTCGCCTCTAAGTACCCTAATCCGAATAAAATTCCTCTTTGTCACGGCAGAGACACACCCATGGCACACGCCCGTGTAAATCGTGGCCAGGCCGTGTTCGGGTCTGTTAAGGAGGCACGATCATGTGGTCTTGGGCCCAGGCCGTGTCAATTTCGTAAGTTGGCCTATTTACTCCGTTTTAGGCCCATTTCTTGTTCTTTTCATCCTCCAGTTCTCTCCTAAGTATAAAACATGAAATTAAAGTATTAGGAGCACCAATTTCCACAATTTAAGGCTTAAATCATCCAAAAGTATGCTAAATGTGGGATTAAAATATGTTCATATTATGGTTCATCAAATATGTTAAATTGAACCATGACATCATTAATGCATTTGGCAATATGGTTTGTATTTGATAAGATGACATGATTATTGAATTGCATACATTAGCTTAACTTGCATTTGATACTTGAATTGTAGAAATACCATTGAGTTTATTACTCAATGTACAGTTTTGTTTTCCATGCACCGATTAGGTTAAATACGAGATCTCAAGCATCGACTTCAGCATCCAAACAAAATTTTGGACTCAGCGAAGTTGGTGAAATTCTTTTATTAGCTAATTGGCATATATCTATAACCGCCTATAAACGTGTTATTGTTTATAGTTAAATACACACCAAAATTATATCGAATTAAATCGGTGATGTCCGCAAATATATAGGTCAAATTGTAATATAGTACAGTTGACAACGAAACATTGGTAAGTATTCCGAGAATAGTACCCAAGGGATTGCGAATTGGAGAAATTAATATTAAATTAATTACATAAAATAATTACCAATCTAATTGAGTCACAAATTAGTAGTGCGAATCCAAATTAAAACATTTATTAAACTAATTAAATTAACTAACCTAAATTAACCTAATGGACTTTCCTATTCCTAGTGTTGACAACGTGAGCCTCTATCCTATGATCGATTAAATCCCTAATTATATAATTAAATAATTAATTATCTTAGATTGAGCTATTTATCACCATTAGCTATGACTACCCTCCCAGTTCATCTTCACTATAGATTATCACCTAAGTCACCATTTCAGTCTCTTCGTAGGCATACGGATGCCCTTCAGGTCTCACCACTTGGCACAAGTTATACACGACATGATATCCTTTCGGTCTCACCTATCTCGATATTCTATTAGGGGCATCACTCCCATAATATACTAAGTACCATTGAATAAATAATCAATTTTAGATAAATAATTATTTAATAAATAAATTAGTTTAATAATCGAAGCATGCGACATATAAAAAAACACAATAATCAATTCGAATATTTAAACTACGATTAATTGGTCGAATTAACAAAATATAAATAAAAGAATAGAAAAGAAGAGATATGAGAATGCTCATGAATATTATTGAAGCTTGGTGCCGCAACAATCTCTACTTGCAATTGTCTTCACATTGGAATAGAAAAGTTCTAACTACATGAACATGAAAAAAAAATAAAACTGAGTAGTAAATATGTCTGTCTAGGTCTGCCTACAATCTTGGTGACCCTAGGGTTGCTTATATAGGAAACAGCCTACTTGGTGACCACTCAATCTCGAGATACACTTAGATACCAATGAATAAAATATTCAGCTAAAAGCTAAGGTCCAAATAAGGAAATTCCCCAAAAGTGTTGTGAGAAGAATCAACAATATCTTAGGCTGCCATCATCACATCGTCGGGACGTGGGAATGCTTCTCATCCCGACATCACCACCGTGCAAAATTTTCCCATTTCCATCACGTCGTCGTGACGAGAGGAAGCTCCTCTTCATGACATCAAGTGTGGTTTTGGCCTTGGTAGCTTTTTTGGCTTATCGGGATCCTTGTCTCACGGTCCGATCATTATTCCTTGTATTGTTGAACTTGATTTGGCATCCTACACACTTAATTAGCTCATTAGTCTCTCACGAGACTCGAGTTGACCTTATGGGTCATTGAAATAGCAAAAAATGCGTAAAAACACTTATTTTATTAACATTTAGCTTCTAACCTACTAATACTGAAAATGTAACAATTAATTATAAAATGCCAAGAAAACAAGCTTGTTAAGTGTAGAAATGACTTAAAATAACTACTACAAGGAACGTCAGGTCACTAACCCCCAAACTTAAGTCTTTGTTTGTCCTCAAGCAAATTAAACAAAATAAAAACCGACATTAAAGCTTAAAATAGAAAATAAACATGCAATAAAACGTACTTGAGCTAGCTTGGTACAAAAGATTGGATCGAAGCATCGACACTAGAAAATTTTGTCTAAATATATAACTATAGTTAGAAATTTAAACAATTCAAAGTTATTTACACCTAAACAAATTAGTTCAATAAATTACAAAGTAAATAAGTTAAAGAAAATTAAATATATAGCTCCATTAAAACGTATGTACGAATATAGTATTTATTTTTGCAAGGTATAGTCAGTTCAAATTTTTTTTTCCTACTCGATTTATTTTTTCCATGCTTTGAACTCTAATGCAGTAATATTTCCCCGATAATCCCTTCTGATTTTTTTTTTGTTCATCTGTGCCAATACAATTGAGATTTTTGCCTGCACTTTTTGTAAGGGTTATACTAGTCATACCGCACCGTTTCAATAACCATGGATTTTACTAAATGTTTTCTTTTTAATTCGAACATCCTATACTTTTACAAATATAATTACCTATTCGTATCTACCTTTATTACTTGGTATATTTAATCTCTTTTTCCTATTTACAGTTTAATAAACTGAATTAATTAGTCTAAATATAAACAACCTAAATTATTTAATTTCAAGCTAAATTTACAAACTAAACTAACAACCTAGGTATATGCTCCTAATCAATCACTTGTATTCCTACAAGCTCAAGCAGAAATAAAACACATAAAATTAAAAATGACTAAAAACAAAACAAAATAACAGAAAATTTTAAAAAGTTTCCTATGCCACCCCCACACTTTATTCAGCACATTGTCCCTAATGTGCTATAAAAAAATAACAAAAAGAGGTTACTTGATTGGCATGATACGTGTAATATAACTGGTGGGACTACTCCTTTCGATTTTGTCTCACTCTTGTAGTGCCGTAAAAAAAAATTGGGATTCCTATGAACCAAAGCTAAACACAAATAGAGGTGTAAATGAACAGAACGTTCGATGAACTGTTCATGAATCGTTCGTATAATATTCGTTTATGTTCATTTATTAAGCTAAATAAACGAGTATGATCAAAGTTTTTATGTTCGTTTAATAAACGAACGAACACGAATAGGGGAGTGTTTGATTCGTTTATGTTCACGAACAAACTCGTTTATTGGCTTGTTTATTGACTCGTTTATTTATTAACGATATTTTCTTATAAAAATTCCATTAGTATATATTAATAAAATTGTCTTAAAACTCGATTATTGTTCCATTAGTATATATTAATAAAATTATCTTGGTTTGTTTTTTTTTTCATTTATAATATAATTATTAATATTTATATTTTGCTATTTTATATCTAAACAATATGTGTGTATGTATTTATTGTTTGTTTGTTTATTATTTATTAACATTGTTCGTGAACATGTTCAATTATATGTTCATGAACATATTCGTTTAATGTTCGTGAACATTAAACAAACGAACATGAACACACATAATTTTAAATAAATGAACATGAACAAAAATTTGAAATTCTTAAAGAACACAAACTGAACACAAACAAGCTTAAAACTAAACAAACGAACATGAACAGAGGTTTATTCGTTCAAGCTCGATTCATTTACAGCCCTAAACACAAACTATAGATATAATAAAATAAAATTCTAATTAAACTAACTAAAAGAAACAACCAAAAATAAAATAAGTTTTAAAAACATAATTCCAAAATAAAAATTAAAAGTGTTTAGAATTAGTCGGAATCAAGTTTCAACTCTGCATTAGCTTCGTCCAGGTCACCCACTAATTCTAGATTTTCTTCAGGATCTTTTTCTGGGTCTACCACTGATATACCTCAAGGGCTTCCTCCGGATCCTCCTTTGGATCTTTTTCTACCATTATCTTGTTGGATTCCACATTTGCCTCATATTTTTCTATTGAGAACTAAGGTAGCCTAAACCCGTTTTCCCGTGCATAGTTCTCGTAGATTGGTCCCACTTTATGCATCCATCAAATTATCTATCCACTCACATCTAGGTACGGCTTTGACTTAATAACCCTCTTTCGTTTATAAAGTCCCATCAGATGTTTCACACTCAGCTTTCGTATCAGATACTTCGTTGGTTGTGAGTAGCGCTTCGGTCATCCCATCAATACCTCACTATCTCAGAGGCGGAGAGAAACTTTTTTTTCCCGAACAATTACCTTCATCCATGGTACGTCCACTTGATTATTCTTCTCGATCTCCTTTAAATATGCATAAAATTCCTCATTCTTACAGAGGGATTTTTCATTGAACTGCTCGAAAGTTATTTTCTAGCTCCCTTTCTCGGATGTTGGCATGGTTGTTCATTATGGATTCACTGTCGAAAAGGTTGCTCCACATGATTTTGAGGTTATGGAACAGTTGAAAAGCTGAGAATTCATGGAATCTCGAAGAAGGGGATAGAGAAGAGTATTCAGTTGCTTGTAGAGGCTTGAAGGGTGTGGTGCATCTTTTAATAAAGACAATATATAGAAGTCATCTATGGTTTGCCTTGTCGTGCAAACTTGAGGAATATCTCTGAAGATCGCATCACACTAAGAATAAAAGTTGCCAAAAAAATGGCCTGTGTGGCACAACACAGAGTAGATATGGCACGACATGATAGGAACTTTTCCCATATTTTTGTCCCGAAATGGTCGTGTCGCGCCACAAGGTATGCATGGCGTGAAACGAATTGATTTTTCATGTTTCCTGGTTCGAAATGTGTGTGTTGCGCCATAAATTTTCTATGTTGCGACACAACTTCGATTTAACCCCTCTGGGACTTGTCGAAATCCGTCAGTTGTCCGTAGTTGCCTCCAAATGACTCCTGGCTCTTCCGTTGCTTCTGAAACCTATTTTCTTCCAATTCTAACATAAAATTAAAAATCTAAATCCTAACAACTAACAAACAATAAGAACAACGAAAAATAAAATCTACAATAAAAAAATTTAAAAATGAAGTCCTTTTTCAAAGTCGAGACGATTTGTATCACCCCCAAATAAGAACTTCCAACTAGTTTTCGACAGTTTGATCTGTCGTTTGTTCCACCATCGATAAATCTGAACCAGTACACTCGGTCTATTCCAAAGATATCGCCTTATCTTTGAACAACACAACATCCAAATCACGAGCCACTTGGTGGCAAATCCAAGCCAACCCCAATTTATTTTTCGTGGTATTATTGCCTTAAGCCTCCTCACCTCCATGCCGCAAGAAGCTTTGGTTTCTCGAGCTTTATCTTCATCATCAAATGAGAATGAGATAAAATCGTTGACCCTTTAAGCTGACACCTTCTCGGTTATGGTCAGAAAGTGTATGAATTTGTTTACACTTTCATTCAAAATTGGTTGAATCTCCTCTACCTCTAATTTTACTGCTACATCTACTACTACCTCTATCTCTATATCTACACCTATGTTAATAGGATCGAAAATGTCTTTGGTTATATTCAATTCGTTCCCGTCTCCAGATCCAAACTCTTGTTTACTTTCCCGATTTAATTCCAAATGATTTTCAGTAGTACATGTTGGAAAATTGTGTTTGGAAAACGCAACGGAAAATAAATTTAGGAAAAAAACCAGAGTTTTAATTTTTTTTTCCAAAACAAGAACTTGGTTGTGATATCTAAAGTAATAAACACTTAATCAAAATTGTACCTTTTAGATTCGTCTAGAAAGAATGCTTCGATCGAATAGTCTTCTCTTCTATCCTCAAAGCTCACGTCTGTCAAGTGTAGGCTCGCTTCGAATCAAAAAATATTTACAAAAATTACCAGTGGGATAATTTTGCAATTTTTCTAAACTTTTAGACCAAGTTGTAAATAAGAAAAATATCTCTAGAAATTTTCTGAAATAATTTCTTCAGAGAATTTTCTCTCTACCACTCTTTCTTGAATTTAACTGTGTTAAAAGTAATGACCCAAACCTCTCTTTATATAGGGAGAGTTTAGAAAGTTCAACTATGATTAAACTTAATCACTTTAATATTAAATTAATAAAATACTGTTAAGATAAGTATTAAATTTAATTTAATATTAAATCTATTAAAATAATATTATCTTTGGAATAATTAATCTGAAATCAAAATCTCTAGTAAAGTCTTAGTAAGAGTGTAATTCTTCCACTACTCAACCACCGAAGACCCATTGTCGTCGACCATTTTTTGACCATCGGAATACCATTGTCGCAATCCTTGGCACCCCGAGCAGTTTTAGTTTGGGCCAATAATGACCCGACTGGTCCGGTCCAGCCACTAGATGGACCATCGACCCACTTTCACATACCAGGCTCGATTCGACCAATTTTTGGGTCTTGGTCTTGATTTTGGGCTCTCGAGTCTAATTTACGATCTCAGATCCAATTTTCAAGGTCAATTACCCAGTGGGCCAATTTTCTAACTTGAAAATTAATTTCCAAAAATATCATATTAATTTTAATTAATTTGATTAATTTAATTTTACTTCATCAAAATTAATTTTCCCAAAAATCACTTAAATTTTTCCAAATTAATTTTTCAAGAAAATTCTTTTGTAACACCCCAAACCCGACCTAGAAGTTATGCCCAAATCTGGCATGTCACATGGAAGTGTTTTTTTTTTTTTTTTCAAAACCATCTTTGCGATTGTTAAAAACTTGTTTGAGAATTACAGCCTCTTTGTTAAAACCCAAAACACTTAAGCAATTGTTATCTACTTGGAAACGTATTTGAAATAAACAATTTACGAAAATATGACGTTTGGAAATAGAGTTGCAGAAGCATCTTGAAAACATTACGGAAACGTAGATAAAATACAAGTATTTTTGAGAGGTTGATTGATGAGTCGAAAATCGAGGTAGTGAACTTTAAAATCGTGACTTTTGAAAATATCGTAGAAAATTTTAAAGGAAAATCCGAGTTAAATCATTTGTAAAAGTTTGTTATGAAAATCATTTGTTAATCAATTTTTAGAAAACCGTTATTTATGATTTTAGAAAAAATCTCATTTAAAACAATTTGAGCAAAATATAAAATACGTCAAACATAAAGCAATATAAAATAAACTAGAGGCCTTATTACAACATTTAACCCAAAATAGTAAAGTAATAAAATAAACGAGAAAGAAGTCTAAAGTCTAAATAAACCATTTCTGAAGTATGGCCTCCACCGAGTCATCCATGGCCCAAGTCCACGTCACTGAGCATTACCTGAAAGGGTTAAAAGAAAAGGGGGGTGAGTTACAAGAACTTAGTGTGAAATCCCCTTACCGTTATCCATTGGGCCGGAACCCGTAAGCAATATTTTGGGCCTAAGCCTATTTACAATAATAATAATTGAATGAAATGAATGCAACCCATCCCATCCAGCCAATCTCTCCACCCGTACCAGCCAGTCTCTCCTGTGGGGATCTAGTCAACCCACCCCGCCAGTCTCTCCAATTTGCAGTCAAGCTGCCATTTATAAAATTTGTGGCTGAGCCACCAAATTCATATACGGTAATATAATCAGCACACAGCCTTCATCACGATGGCACAAAAGCCAAAATCACGTTTATATTGGCACATAGCCTTAATCACGATGGCACAAAGCCAAATCACGTTTATATTGGCACATAGCCTTTATCGGTATTTGCGGCAATGCCACCGGTCTGTACTTCTCTTCATTCATATCCCATCCCATGCAAATCATGTATATAATGCATAACAAATCACAATATAACAACAGTAATTTATTCGAATATTTATTACAAAAAATTATGGCCCATTATAACAAATTATCAATTAGGCCCATATGGCAAAATATTGGATTTGGCCCATTTAGCAAAATATCAGACCGGCCCATATAACAAAATATCAGATTGGCCCATATAGCAAATTATCAGATCGGCCCATATAACAAATATCAGATTGGCCTATAAAACAAAATATCAATTCGGCCCATTAGGGGCATTTCCATAATTCGGCCCATTAGGGGCAATCTTTCAAATCGGCCCATTAGGGGCATTTTCTTAATTCGGTAATTTACCAACTAAGGGTAATTCAATAATGTCGCAACCCAGGGTATTTTGGTAATTTACCCTCCAAGGGTATTTTGGTAAATTTCGCAAACCAGACTTAACTACTAATTTGGGGCATAAAAATTGAAACTGTCCACTCGCGTCATACTGACCAAATTGACTATAACTCGAGTTAAGAATCTCGAAATCTAAATCCGTAAATTTTTCTTGAAACTAGACTCATATATCTTCTTACTACAGTTTTTCTAGAATTTTTGGCTTAACCATTTAGTACATTTTATTCCTTAAATTTCCCTTGTTTCACTGTCCAACGATTCTGACCTCTCTTAACCAAAATTCAATATCTCACTGTACGGTTTTCATATTTGCTCCCACTTGTTTCTATTGAAAATAGACTCACAAGGAATCTGTACATATAAACTATAACTCATAATTCACTTTGTACAATTTTATACAATTTTTCCAAGACATATCAGGGAACCACGAAGTCATTCAGAACCAGTCTCACTAAAATTAACATATCTCAGAATATAAAATTCCTTTTCCTTCTCTGTTTCTTCCATATTAAAATAGACACAGTAAGCTTTAATTATATCTTATTCACTTTCTAATTCCCTTTCTCCTATTTTTCGTGATTTTTCAGAAACACATAACTACTGCTGACCAAACTGTTTCATTGCGAAATATGGTTATCACTACGAATATACGCACACCCGAGTGGTCACGGATGTCGTTTTCCGGTTTTCTTCGGTATTCCAACCGAACCACAGAATATTTCATGCCAACATTCAAAGAGATGTGAAATTACACACCATTTCAAATATGTATACGGAAAGTACGAGATTACACACCTTGATTAGGATTCCCTAAAGAACCACTCTTCGTTGACCCTAGATCAATACCAACCAAAAGTTAGCCTTGACTTTCCAAAAGATTTCATACCCAACATATTACTTACACTTGAATCACTTACCACAATCCGAGTCTCTTATTACGAAGGATAGGTGATCGAGCGATTTGGTCCCTAAAAATAAACTCGATTAGTCACAACCACTATCCCGCTTAGCAAAATAACCGATCAACGAAAAAGATCCAAAAGAACCATGATGAATCCCTTACCTTAATGATTATAAAACTGATTCCCAACGATTGTACAATGGCTACGAATGAGTCAAAGATTCGGCCTTCCACTATAACTCGATTGATCAAAGGAAAGAGTGTCAACCCGAATGAGAAAGAAATTGCAAAGGAGAGATTTTGGATAGAAAGGTTCGGCTATGGAGGAACGGATTTGTGAAGAAGATGAACAAGAGGTGAATGTCTTGACCAAACAAAAGAGAAGAGAAATGCACAATTGTGCTAGGAGGATTCGGCAAAGAGGAGAGAATAGAAGAAAAACCAAAAGTCACAAAGACTAGCAATTTTTGAGAAAAAGATACAATTGATGCCAAAGGTATTTTTGACCTAAAACAACACTTTAGTCTCACCAAAACACCAAGAAAAATTTGGCTATCACTCTTTAGCCCCAAAATCGTCCACATTCATGCCCCTAATAGTCAAAAGTTTGGCCACCCAAACTTTCCAAAACAATCTCCATGAAATAAGCCACATGTTCCCCTTACTTGCCCTTTTCTTTTGGTTCCTTACCTTACCATCACCCTTTCCTTATTTCCTTAGCCACCTTGCCAAAATTAAAAAGTCCAACTTGCCTTATTTACAAGCTTGGCCGACACATTAGGAAAGAGTGCAAAAATAAAAGTCAAAAATTGCACACAAAGGGATTCGAACCTCTTCCCTCAAGGTACTACATGTGGCGCCATATCCTTCTTACCAATAGCTCATTTATCCAAGCATATTACTCACTTATTTCTATAAGTCTTGAAGCTACTTACCATCTCTCCTTAAAGTGCTAAAATACCAAATTTTTCCTAAGGCCCAATTAAACCCGAGACTTCATAGAAACCTCGTAACCTTTTAAATTCACTTAACTAATAAGTCCAATTTGAAATAATGTCGTTCTCTTGTTCTAAAATTTTAAACACTCCTACACCCAAGGCCCATTGGGCCCAATCCTACTAGGCCCAATTTCGGGATGTTACAATTCTACCCTCCTTAAAGAAATTTCATCCTCGAAATTTCCAACCAACTACTAAACGCACCGTTCAAATCACACCACTATGCTTTAGCTGCGCACTCTGATCTTAATAACACTAATGTACCTTTAACATAATCTTGAATCCTCTTTCACACAACCAAACGTCTAACCACAAAAGCAAACAGTTATCTACCAATTATACTTAGAATTTTCTACATTCAATCATCACGTCCAATCAAAACATACCTGACTTGATGGTGATGAAACAATCCCGAGCCTTATGCTCCTTAGACCCGCATCTCAAGCATGCTCCTAACCTCCTCCAGCATTCTCCCGGATGACGCCTTCTACAATAATCGCAAGCCGAAAAGTTTAGACATGCATTGACACGCTTCGCGGAACGAGACTGTAACCCAAAAGAACCGCAATCTCTTTTCTTCTTACAGTCCACAGACCCAACTCGAAGTGCTTCACTGATCTCCTTAACCTCCTTCAATACCTTCTTAACTATTTGAGTCAGCTCGTTAACCCCAGCTCGATCATGAGATCCCGTCTCAGCCACTGGCGATGCCAATGTCTCCCTTTTGGAAACACGCCCCGATGCTGAAGATTTAGTCCTAGCACCTCGACCTCTAGCACGTCCACGCCTACCGCGTCCACATCTTCTGGCGTTCATGTTCACTAAGTCGATTTAATCTTGATTACGAGTTTTATGAATCAATATACTATTCGATGTTTATTAAACAATGTTTTATGGAGTATGAGTAGAAAAGTTATTTTCGAGTGTCAAATCCGCATCCTAGAGTCTCGGTCTCTATAGTTTCAACTCCTAAAGCTAACAGTTCTAGAGTATTCTATTTCGTAGAATTTTCGTACCACAGTAATAACACAATAATCATAAAATGAAAACAAATACTTACTTGACTTGGTGCCGGATACTCGTGGTGCCACACTTCCTTTAGAACATATATTTATAAATCAAAATTCTAAACAGCTTGAAAAATGCTTTTGAACCCAAACCACAGCCGAGTTTTGCAACTGGGCTCTGATACCATAAAATGTAACACCCCAAACCCGGCCTAGAAGTTAGGCTCGAATCTGGCATGTCACATAGAAGTGTTTTTTTTTTAAGTTTGCACACAATGGGATTTGAACCTCTTCCCTCAAAGTCCATCATGTGGCATCATATCCTCTTTACCATATGCTCACTTATGCAAGCACATTACTCATTTATTTCTATAAGTCTTGAAGCTACTTACCATCTTTTCTTAAAGTGCTAAAATACCAAATTTTTCCTAAGGCCCAATTAAACCCGAGACTTCATAGAAACCTCACAACCTTCCAAATTCACTTAACTAATAAGTCCAATTTGAAATAATGTCGTTCTCTTGTTCTCAAATTTTAAACACTCCTACACCCAAGGCCCATTGGGCCCAATCCTACTAGGCCCAATTTCGGGATGTTACATCTTTAATCAAATTCTCTAGTTGAATATTTCTTATAACCTCCCAAATTAATTCAATGTCGAATAAATCAACTCAATTAAATTATTTCCAAAGTCGTAATATTTTCTTCTAATTCAAAAGCAATCTGATCGAGCTTTTGTTGAGTTAGAAGAGGGACCAATCAAACATATACAATTAGGCTCTAGTAATTGTAATTATGTCCAGAAGCATCATTCTGATGCTTTACAATTACTTAATCATGGAGTCAGTCCACAAGAAGTATCATGATTGAAAACTCTTTATTGTATACACTTTACGAAAGCAATTCATCCAACTACTTTGTCCAATGACCTCACCATGTGTGTGCTACCCTCATATGATATCATTTATTCCTTTGAGTTAAATATGTTCACTCAATACAATCCTATTTTATCTAACTGTCACCATTGTGTCTTCTTAATGATTAATATGATCACTATCAACAAATAACTGTGATTAAATTTCTCGTTCAAGAACAAACAACCCACAGCCACGTTCCATATTTATCAATCCACACAATGTTAATGAGAAAGTATTGTTAACTCTTTAATTGAGCTATGAATTCCACTATTGCTAGTAAAGTCCTGCCATACACAAGTCATGTACCCAACATACGGGTTATTGACTCAATCATCTTTAGAGCATAAGCCTCCACTTATATCAAAGGACATGAGTTACATATACATGGTAGTGACTAACTTAGGATTTAGGTAAATCACACCAAGAATGTCACAAGTGAATTAATTCACAAATGGATTTAAAATTATTTCATCTTGGGTCCAGTCTAATGTATCATTCTGCCAATGAATACATTTATGTCTCTACCCGTGGATTTAACCACTCTGATAGCCAAGACTAGTCATCTCCCAAATTAGAATTGTAGACGACATAATAATCCTTCTCAGTATTTGAAGCAAATGCTCACTTTAATTCTTTTATGGGATTACGGACTCGTTTAGATTATCTATTGAAGTAAGATGTCTTTCTCGCAATGTAAACATTCTTACAATGCCATTTATCATCAGTTTGAACTTAGACAATCAATGAGCTAATATTTGTTTATCACAAATTCACTATGTATGCAAAATATGAAAGACAAAAATACAAAAGACATAACAATGAAATGTGAAATTTATTTATTCATCGTTCAAATACAAAGAAAACAATTACATATTTACTACAATATGGGCACATTTCCTAATAGTATATTGGTCCTTTGGATCAAAAGTGGAGACATCATGTACGACCTCTTCCAATGGAGTGCTTGTTTGGGACTTTTGCTAAAAAAATTCCTCTAATTAATCCAACTATTGTTGTTTTCACTTTAATTTAGCTTGGAATTCTCGTTCGTGGCTGTCTTGTTCGAACGTAGAGTCATACAAGTCACAAGGAGTTTTGGTTATATATTTGGATGTTCCCAATTATCACCCATCTATCTCTTCCAACGAAGTTACTGTTTCGTTTCTCGTTGGTAAAGCTCTAGCATAAGCACCTTTTGGTTCTCCATAATCTTTCATTGTTTGTATACTCCTTCCTCGTATACTTCGTCCTCGTCCCATTGGTTCGTTGAACCTCCATTCCTCTTAGATGTATATTTGTTCGGCTTAGGTGGCAGTTCGTTTGAACACTCGGGCTGCTCATCTTTATAAGCAAAACTCCATCGGGTTGTTGAATCACCATACAGCCAACTCAATTTGGATTGCTCATACACCGACCTATAAAAATCAATGTTCATGATTAAATCTGATAATCGACAAGGTAAAAAAAATTAAAAATAAAAATATTTAATTAACTAAAAAAAATTTCAAAATAAAACCAATCAAGGTAAGTAAAAATAATAATTAATTTTTTTAGCACTAAAATAAAATAAATTTACTTAAATAAAAGTTAGAACACTATCTAGCTCGTTCGTCTTTCAATTAATATTATTTTACAGTAATCAATCTAATAAAAAAAATTCCACTGTCACAATCCCCGGCAACGGTGCCAACAACTTGACTACCTATAAACATGTTATCATTTATAGTTAAATATCACACCAAAAATATAGCGAATTAAATCGGCGATGTTCGCAATCATACAAGTTAAATTGTAATATAGTATAGTTTACAGCGAAACATTGGTAAATATTCAGAGAATCGTACCCAAAGGATTGCAGATTGGAGAAATTAATATTAAATTAATTATAGAAAATAATTATTAATCTAATCGAGTCATGAATTAGTAGTGCAAATCCAAAATAAAGTTTTTATTAAACTAATGAAATTAACTAACCTAAATTAACCTAATGAATTTTCCTATTCCTAGTGTTGACAATGCAAGCCTCTAGCATATGATCGATTAAATCCCTAATTATATAATTAATTATCTGAGTTATTTATCACCCTTAGCTACGACCGATCTCTTCCTAGGCATACGGATACCCTTCCGGTCTCACCGCTTGGCACAAGTGATACACAATAGTATACCCTTCTGGTCTCACTTGTCTCGATATTCTATTAAGGGCTCACTTCCTAATATACTAGGTACCCTTGAAAAAATAATTAACTTTAGATAAATAATTATTTAATAAATAAATTAGTTTAATAATTGAAGCATGTGAGATGTAAAATAAACACAATAATTATTTGAATGTTTATACTATGATTAATCGGCCGAATTAACGAAATATAAATAAAAGAACAGATAGGAGAATGTTCATTAATATTATTGAAGCTTGGTGCCGGAGCAATCTCCACTCGCAATTGTCTTCACTTCAAAATAGAAAAGTTCCGACTATACGAACATAAAAAGAAAAGAAAACTGAATGGTAAAACTATTTGTTTAGGTCTGCCTACAATCCCGATGTCCCTAAGGTTGCTTATATAGACAACGGTCTGCTTGGTGACCACTTAATCCCGAGATACACTTAGATACCGAAGAATAAAATATTATTCTAAAAGCTAGGGTCCAAATAAGGAAATTCCCCAAAAGTGTTGTGAGAAGAATCAACAGCTGCCATCATCACGTCGTTGCCACCATGCAGAATCTTTCCATTTCCATCGTGTAGTTGGGATGAGAGGAAGCTTCTCGTCACGATGTCGAGTGTGGTTTGGCCTTGGCAGCTTTGATGGCTTATCGGGCTCCTTGTCTCATGGCCCGGTCATTATTCATTGTATTCTTGGACCTGAATTGACATCCTACACACTTAATTAGCTCATTAGTCACTCACAAGGGCCGAGTTGGCCTTACGAGTCATCAAAATAGCAGAAAATGCTTAAAAATGTTTTTTTTTATTAACTTTTAGTTCCTAACCTACTAATATCGGAAATGCAATAATTAGTTATAAAATGCCAAGAAAACAAACTCGTTAAATGTAGAAATAACCTAAAATAACTACTACAAGTGAGTCATGTCAACCTAGTAGAGTCCTTTTCTATTTTGCTATGTTTGAATTTGGAAGTTGATAAATGTGTATATTAGGTATATGCAAGTTGGTATGGAAATGTGGTATATATGTTTAATGCTTTGTTATTAATGGCATGTTTTGGTAATGGTTGGAATGCTTATAAGGTATGTGAAATGTACCTTTAGGGATATGAATTGGCTTGGACAATCTAGTAGTTGGTTAAGGTTTACCGTGTATTTTGGTAAAGAATGTTGGTTAAATGAATGATGGAAGGTTTATCGTGTATTTTGGTAAAGAATGTTGGTTAAATGAATGATGGAATGTTGGGATTGGTAGTGAGAATGCATATAGTTATTTGTATGTGCTTTTGATGTCCTTGGCATGTGTCATGTTAGTAAATGGTTAGTGCTTGACTTGTGGTTCTTGATAGGTAAAAATGATAAGTTGGATGATCCTAAACAAATGATTATCAAAATACTTATCTAAGTTCATTCTTGATGTGAAAATTTATATTTTTTAATTAATTTATATATTTATATATTTTTTTAATTCATGTTTACTAGAAGCTATCTCGTTACACCACCAGATTGGCCAAAATTATCGCATCAACGCAAACTAAGTTGGTCAAATTAACCCCAAATAAAATAAACCCAATACAGAGAATGAAGCTTATTTGTTCTTGGCTTCCAACAGTATATAATTTCATAATTTCTATAACCCAAAGTGTCTTCAAATATAAAAATGAACATACATAGATGTTAATATAATATGAATGTCATCTTCATCTAAGAGCTCTGTTTCTTTTGGGCAATTCATTCTGCAATACTGCATTGAAAATGTCAATTACACTAAATCTCTGCACTTCAAAACATCGTTCTTGTTCAAACTAAAACTATTGCATATATCTGAGATAGCTTGCTCACTAAGATAATTTTCTTCATGTCCCCGGTTCATAAGGTCCTCCAATTCCTTCGATGGCTCCAACACCTGCTCATTAAATCAATAATAGAAAATATAACATCAAAACAGAAGTGAGTAGCGGAGAGGATGATGCTTGTGCCGAACCATTAAAGCTACATTTCTGCACCGAGAAGAATTACAAGCTAAACCATAAAAAATAATTGGATAGTGTTTAAGGATTTAGATGTCATATGGGATTGACAAAGCAATAAAACAATGAATTCTTGATATTCTTGTGATAAAAAATTATTGTTGCTATTGAGAAATCTCAGTAAAGATGGAGAACAGAACATGATAACCAAGTTATTATCAACGTGTATATATTTAGTTTACATCGCTAAACATCAATTAATTTTATGTATCAACATTACCACTAAATACTGATGACAAGTAAATGAAAAACCTAAATAAGGAGGTAATCGAGTAAATGTAAGTACAAGAGCCTAACAATTAAGGTTAAACTGAAACTATGTTCACATGGAAAAGTAAAGACTCACAACTAACAAGTAACCTCATACGATCCCGTTATGTCCATTGTTTTAGATTATAGCACATATGAGCTTACCCATTGGGAACTTGGTGAATTCTTAGTTCCACATTTCGAATCATGCTCCCATTCATTCCCCTTCCCACTCAAAATAATTGAGTTTTGAACTAGGGTGTAATCGGAGACTAGCTGAAGGAGCTTCTCACTTCCCTGCAACATCAACACAGACAAACAACCATGAATAATAGTGATACTGTATAAAAAAATAAATTATAGAACATGGAGGGTCCAAAAATAGTGATAACAGATGAGAGATATCCAAAAACTAAGGGATCCACATTGTGAAATCCTGAATGCTGTATTGCTTTAAAAGTAACTACTTTCCACTGACCATCTAACCCTTTTTCCCCATTCAGCTAGACGCCGAATAGTCCTTTTCAGCTTCTCAAGCAAGAAACAACAGACATGCAGACGCCAAGACAAGTGGAAAGCAAAAGATAAATGATGCACATCAACATAGGATGACGGAAAGCAATAACAAGGAAACACATGTGAAAAGGAGTGATCTTGTGAATACAATCATGTTTAAAACAGATTATGGCAACACAAATGACTCTAGTTGAATGTCTGCGATAGAAATTCGTAGAACTTAAATTTTACTATAAAGAAGCAGCTTTTGCAATAGGGTATGCCAAACTGTTCAATTCAAATATTAGAAATGTAAGCAGATCCCTCTACTACTGTCTCTTTTAATCCACCCAAAAGGATCTAGCTCTAGGAACATTGAATCCACCTGGAGAGCCCGCCAATGCGAATATGTGCGAAACAAGACCCAAAAGAATGGAATGTTAGGCAGAGGCAGAACCTGTGTGGAAGAAAAGAAGATTAAGTGAGAATGAGAGAAAATATAAATGGGAAAATTGTTCAAGAGGCAAAAGAGTCTATTCAGTAAATGATGGAACAACAATAATAATAAACATGCGTACAGTAAATGCAGTAGTCAGTGGAAGCAATGAAACCGAACCATAAAAGTATTTCCTGTGTAAAACAGTACCCCTGAAAATTAAAGAACACTTGTTTAGTAACATTGCTTATCTGTAGGAATTTGTGCGAATATAAAGTAACATATAAACATAAGCAAACACAACAATAGACTTCAAAACTTGGCATTGACTGTTGGTGTTGGCGTTAAATGCCTTTAACGCAACAAAATCAATAAATTGCACACCGCAGCATAAAACTGTGTTAGAAACTCTCTATGTCCTTACACATCAAGCACAAGAGCATTCTCAATAAGACAACAATGATGCCTCGGAAATGTCATGAACCAGGTTAAAGGGCTAGTGGCACAATTATTATGTGTATTCTGAAACAAATAGAAACTAGAAAACAAAGAAGCATCCTACATTTTGATGGTAAAGCAATTTGTTTGGACATTAGAAATAACTTCTGATCTCTAGCATTCAAGAAAAGCAATAGAAAAAGGTACACCAATTACCTCAAGGCTATTTGCCGTAATCTTCGCCGCACAAGTCGTGCATTTAAACTGCAAAAAATGTTAGAAGTATGAGGAACAAACCAGCAGTCTAAAAGCACCTGAGAATGCACATAACAGACGTAATTCATAAGTCCTTTAGTGCATCAAGCTAAAATTTCCACAAATTATCCAAAATCCCAGATTCAAGACAAAATAAATAGTATTCTCAAATGTAAGTTCTTTTTCCATAGAAGAAGCAGAAAATACATATAGATCTCAAGAAAGGAACAAACCATAGAAGGATGCCTACATTGTTCAATTTTGTAATATTGAGAAACAATAATTTGAAGAAAAAATGATAAGAAAACGAGATAAAGAAAATCACAACCATCTAAACTGAGGGCAAATGGTTGCTTCTGAAAATGTCGTTCACATTTTTTTCCACAAAAGGTTTGCTATAAATAAGCTGTTAAAATGGTAGGAGCCTACTCTAGCTTGAACCAAATTCTACAAAATCTCTTCTAATACATCATCATGATGTTGTGAAAGCTATAAAACAAAGAGATTTGAAATATTGGACTTAAATATAGATCCTAGAGAACATTTAAATATAAATACCGGCAAGATTAGGAAAAATAACTATATTGCAGATATAAAACAGAAGATGCAGCAATGAAAATGAGAAGAAAGAACCTTGTGGGGTAAGTAATCTGTACATTAGTAACGTCTTTGGTAATAGATTTCAACAAAATCTCAGATGGTTTAACTCGAGCTAAAAGCCGCAACCCCAACCTAGATAATACATTCAACCAAAAGAAGAAAAAAAGTTAGCGGAAACTAAAGCCAACTAATCCAATATACGAAAAAGTAGTACCCATGTAGCTTGTTTTTGAAACTGCCCTCAGGCGCCTTTTCTAACCCCATCCAAGTCTTATTCATCTATAACAAAAATCATTAGCAAACCAAGAAACAGGAGAACATAGCATTCCAAAATGCACATTGAAGTTATTGTAAACAAGAATCACAAATATATATATATATATATATAAGAGGGGTGTTTAAATTTTATAAAAATGAAAAAAAAAAAAAACAAGAGGGTTTACCTTGTTGGAAATGAAATCGACAAGAAGCTCAGCATTGGCACTGAGGGGCTTGGAATTGGATGAAATCTTCTTGCAAAGCTCTTTAACAGTGGAAGGTGTGCTAGCAGCGGAAGATTCTGATGTAGACAGGTCAATGGATCTGCTAAAGCACCAGTTTTTCCCTTTAATTGGGAACACCACCAATCTAGCACGCATGATGATGATACTTTTCCTTTATATAAAAGGATAAAGAGAAGTATTTATGGTAGTGGTGATAAGTTCTGTTTTGGGTTCGAAGTTGAGGAAAAAGAAAAGTCCTTTCTTACAAGACTTTAGAAGAAAACAGAACTTGGTTTTGCTTGTAAATAATTAAAGAACCAGACAAGAAGTTGGATTCAACGAAATGTTTATAGAACAAGGATAAAAAGAGAAGTTTGAGGTTGAGATTGAGATTGAGATTGTTACTTCAGAGAAGGAAAGCTGGAAACTTGGGAGAGGATAAACAGAGACGGAGCGGCGCGCTTCTAAACGAATAAGGAACTGGTTCAATTCCCATGTCTTAAACAATTATTTTCAGGTAAACTATTAAAATAATTATTTTTTTCTTAACTAATATTTTAGTTAAATATTATATTTTAATTATTTATTATAATATTTTATATTTAAAATATTACGTTTTAATAGTATAATGGTAAGCTGATGTGATACATTAAATCATTATATACAATTAGTCCCTATATTTTTTTATTTTTGAGCAATTTAATTTTTTCTTTTATGTTTTTTGAACTTGTCTTTCTTTTTCTTTTCTTTTTTTTTCATTCTCTTCTGCTTCTGCCTCTATTTTTGTCCTTTCTTCATCTATTTTAACTTAATTTTTCTATATTTTCCATTTGTTAAAACTTTTTTATGTTTACGAAAAAAAAAAGGCGAAAGTTAAAACTAAAATAAAACTTGCTTCGCATATTTTTATCTCACGATTAGAAACCATCATTGTCCATCATCGCTTTAAGGAATCAATTTGTATCTCTTAATGTCCTAGTCCACAAACTCGCCTCATTCGTATACCTCGTCAGTCGTGACTTATGCCACTTCACCCTCACCAAAATTTCCCGAGTTTGTTCCCTTAACCTCTTAATCAACTCCCACGACCACCTTATCTATCTTACCTACAACATTTTCACCCTCTCAAAACTACGTTGTTTCATGAATTCTTCAAACGAGCTTTACACTCTCAATGACTAAAACGACCACCATACGAAACTTACCCTCAACTTTACCCAAACCAGTTTGGTTCCATGCTCCCTCTCTCTGTTCGATTCATCCATGTTCGGCTTCCAATCAAGCTTACTTGGGAATATCTAAGAAGGTTTAGATCAATTTTATCGTTTGTTTAATTTTATTCGTCAGAAAATAAAAGGAAAGGAAAATAATAATGTACACAATTCTGTAAAAGTTTGGAAACGAAAAAAATTTGTTTTCATCATAAAGAATTCAATTTTATATTTAGATTTGATTAAGGTTATGGTTTTTTTTATATTGATTAGTTTGATCCATTTTTAGTTTCAAAATTAGGTTATATTCAAATTGAGATTTGATTAAAAATGATTAATATTCGATTTTAAGTAAAATTCAATTTAGAAATCATGTGAAAGAAACAAGAAGTTGGTTTATTTGGTGGGAAAAGATTATATTTCTGTTAAAATCTATAGGAGTGTTTTTGTAAAGATGATTCCTCTCTGTGAAAACAAGAATTCTGAAACTATACTTGGGGAAGATTTAATCCCAAAAAAGGTCCGACTTAGAGACAAAGATGATTATATTCGAAGTGATACGGTGATCGATCAGACAACAAATCCAACAATCTCTTGGCGGGATAAGCTTGTGGGCAATTCCTCCAAGTTTAGTTCCTTAGAATCAGATGAAAATGAGGACTTCGACATTTTAGAAGGAGATATATTGAAATCCTTTGTGAATGGAGTACCTTCTATCTCTTTCTCAGAAAGGATCAATCAAATCCTAATCCAAGGTATGGATAATACAGTAGTATTAAAATTATTGGGTTGTAACATTGGTTTTTTTGTTTTGCAGAATAAAATACATAGCTTGTGGAAGCCCTCGGCACCTATACACATGATGGATATAGAGAATGGATATTTCCTCGTTAAATTCCAGAATAAGTTAGATTGTGAGAAGGCTCTTTCTGAAGGTCCTTGGACAATTTTTTGCCAATATTTAACCGTGTAACCATAGACGATGGATTTTGATCCAGTTATGGCATGGATTAGATTTCCTGGACTTCCTGGCTATCTGTATAAGCACAAAATATTGGCCAAAATAGGAGAAATGGTTGGAAAGGTTGTCAAGATGGATTAGAACACAGATAATAGAGTAAGAGGCAGGTTCGCTTGAATGGCAGTCTACATTAATTTGGAGAAGCCATTGGTATCCCAAATCTTAGTCAATAGACGTACACAAAGGGTGGAATATGAATCTCTGCAGACCATTTGCTTTCACTGTGGGAGGTATGGTCATGTGAAGAACAACTGCTCCTTTAGAAATTCTAAAATCACCATGGCAAAGGAAGTAGCTATGTCGGAAAAGTCACCGAAAAATTATGACGTGATTGAGGATGAACAGGTGAAGGAAGGTGAAAATTACGGGCCATGGATGTTAGTAGAAAGGAGGCCAATGCGAAAAATTAGGGATAATAGTCAACACGTTTATGGAAATCTAGAGAAAGAGAAGGAAGGTTCCCATTTTAAAGTGCTAAATAATAGGGATTTAAATCAAGAAATCAATAATAGTGATTCAATAATTTATAGGCTCAATAAAGGGAAGGACATTATTATTGACAGTCAACAAAATAAAGAAAATGGTGAGTCAGTTAACGGTCGGCAGTAAGGGGACCCAAAATTCAAAGGAAAATCCAAAGTGTTGGGCCCTAAAATTGGGGTGGACACGGGTACCAAAGTTAATTTTAATAATGGACCGAATGTTGGTTTCAGCTTGGGCATTAAAAATTTGGGCCATACTAGTTCTTCTTCTGAACAGACCCAATCCGTGGTGGTCTCTACTGGGCAATGCGAGCTGGCCCAAAAAAATACTCATGGTGTCTCTAGCAGCGAAGAAAATTTGGGGGAGACAGAATGTCAAAGTTGTAGGGAAACAGGGGTTTCAATTCCCGGGGAAGATGATCTGTCGATGATGCATGCAAGCCTTATAAACAGGGAAGGTATTTCGATGGTGGAAGAGGTTGTGGAGGTGGGCAGACTTGACGCTGATAAGCACACGACAGTTTTGTTCATGGAAAAAAAGACAGGATACTTACCCAGACCTCAAAGAATGAGTCGGTCTTGAAACGAGTAACGTTGACCGGTCGTAGGAGCTGCATAAAGACTAAAGGGAGAAATATTACAAAGAAACTTAACAAAACGCACCCAAGCAGCAGTAGCAGATTTAAAAATAATGGCAGCCAATGAGTTCTGTTAAAGGATTCGATGAATCAATTGGCAGAAAATATTTCTAATTTAATTAAGGATTTACCTGTTTCGATTGGCTCTTCCGGAGGTGAAAAGAAGCAGAAAAGGAGTAAAACACCTGAACAATAAGATAAGATTTTATTTTTGATTTTTATGACTGTTTTGGCTTTGAGGTGTTTGGTTTAATTTTATAAGTTTTTTTATAAAATCTGTTTTATATATATTTATAATGATTTCAAATTTGAAGATATTTTCATGGAATTGTCAAGGATGTGCTAGTAGGAATTTTATTCGAGCTTTTCGTGAGTATAATGCGTAATACCATCCCGACATCGTCTGCTTATTAGAGCCGAGGGTGAGTGGTAAAAAAGCAAATTACATTATTGAACAATTGGGTTTTAATTTTTCTCACTGAGTTGAGGCTATTGGATTTTCAGGAGGAATCTGGGTAGGATGGTAGGATTCTGTGCGGATTCAAATTATCCAAAATCATCATCAATTTATTCTCTTCCTTGTAAATGATTACGTTCCTAATAACTCTTTTTTTCTTACCTTTGTTTATGGCAGTCCAGACAGGTTTAAACAGAAAACCCTTTGGGAGGAGCTAAAATCTGCGATGCCTCCCAAATCGACACCTTGGATTTTAATGGGAGATTTCAATGCTATCCTAGCTCTTGAGGATAAGCGAAGTCCTCGTACCATGGGTAAGAGATGCAATTTATTTGGTAATTTTGTTGACTCTTGTGAATTGTAGGATTTGGGATTCAGCGGTCCTAATTTCACTTGACAGAGAGGTGGTACCTCTGTCAGACTTGATCATGCTCTAACAAATGACGCATGGATGGCATATTTCCCTTAATGCTTAGTGTCGAATCTCCCACGTATTAAATCTGACCATCGTCCTATTCTTTTGTACCCAAGAACATATTGGATCTGGCTAAAGGAAGACCGTTCAGATTTTTAGCCGAATGGACCAAGCATAATAACTTTTCTTCCTTTGTTAAAGAAAAGTGGAACTATGGGGGAATATGGCTGATTTTCTGAGTAATTTTACATCCCATGCCAAAGATTGGAACAAGAAAGTCTACAGTTTTTTGGGTTCTCACAAGCGGCAACTTATGAGATCGCTCCATAATATTCAAAAGGCTCTAAACCATACTGACTCGAGCTACTTAGCTAAACAAGATATGGAAGTTCGGGATGAGTTGGAAAACATTATTAATCATGAAGAGCTATTTTAGCATCAAAATATGAGGTGTGACTAGCTTCACTTGAGGGACAGAAACACAAAAAATTTTCATAGTCGCACAATCAAAAGAAGAAAATTCAATTGTATTCTAAACTTACGTGTCAACAATGGTGAGTGATGCTCTAATTAGGATATTCTACGATCTGAAGCAGTGAGGTTTTTTGCGAATCTTTATGGTGAAGTACCTCAGGATATGGGAGACCTACCCAATATTAGGTTTCCTAGCTTGAAGTCATTAGAAATCACGTTTTTGGAGGGAGAAATCACTTGCGATAAGATTAAAAGGGCTTTGTTTAATATGGCACTGCTAAAAGCGCCAGGAGTGATGGCTTTCATTCTCATTTCTTTCAAAGCCAGTGGGATATTCTTGGAAATGATATTTGCAACTGGGTGAAAGGAGTTTTCGCTGGACAACCGATTGAGCAGGAATTGAATAATACTTTGATTGTCTGAATTCCTAAAAAGGAATGCCCGGAGGATTGTAATTAGTTTCGACCTATAAGTTTGTGCTCTGTTATGTATAAATTGGTTATGAAAGTGATTGCTAACCGATCTAAGTTGGTTTTCCCTAATATCATTTCACAGGAATAAGTTGGGTTCATAGCTGGTCGGAACATATCTGATAATATCATCCTTGCTCAAGAAGTCCTTCATTCTATGCGATACAAAATGAATGGAAAAAATTGGATGGCTATCATGTTGGACTTGGAGAAAGCATATGATAGAGTTAGCTGGGATTTTATAAGTGCATCCTTGGAGGCTGTTGGGGTGCCTGAATTTTTTAGGACAGTAATTATGTTAACAATTTCATCCTCTTCTATGCAAATCCATTGGAATGGCGTACCGACCCACAAATTTATGCCAGCTAGAGGAATCCGCCAGGGGTGTCCTCTTTCACCTTACTTATTTGTGCTTTGCATCGATTGGTTGGGTCATCTTATAAGGTCTAATATTAAAATTGATAGGTGGAAACCTATTCAGCTTTCAAAATCGAAACCAGCAATCTCTCATCTTTTCTTTGCCGATGACTTGGTGATTTTTTGCAAAGCTTACTTAGATCAAGCTTGCTTATTGAAGAACATTCTAGATCAGTTTTGTGGAATTTCGGGTCACAGAGTTAGTACTAAGAAAAATAATATATACTTTTCTAAAGGTATTGATAATAATGATCGTGATCAGATTGTTAATTTGTTTGGTTTTCAGGAAGTTCAAAATCTTGGCTTTTATTTAAGAGCCCCTCTTCTACATAGTAGGATTACCAAAAGTACCTTCAGTTTTGTGGTGGATAAGGTAAGACGTAAGCTTAATAGTTGGGGCGCGAGGAAATTATCTATAGCGAGAAGAGTCACTTTGGCCCAGTCTGTTCTTCTTTCCATCCCTAACTATTTTATGTAATCGATGCTGATACCTAAAGGAGTCTGTGCAGAAATTGAAAGATTGGTCAGACAATTTATTTGGGGTTGTGTAGAGGGCCATCCAAAAATGTCTTTAGTGGGGTGGGACTCTTTTTGCCAACCACGGTCTCGAGGTGGGCTTGGTTTTCATCAATTGAATGATCAGAACATGTCTTTTCTTATAAAGATTGGTTTTGGGTTAGTCTCGAAGAGTAGTGCTTTATAGGTTCGTGTCCTTAGGGCAAAATATGGTTGGAAAGAGCAGATCCCAGATTCAATTAATAGGAGTCAATGCTCGCATTTATGGAGGTATCTTGCTAAGATATGGCCAATACTTAGTGAAAACTTGGCTTGGGCAATTGGAAATGGTGCAAGTGTTCGATGTTGGAAGGATCCTTGGATTCCAGGTATAGGTCCTTTTATTTTGAAAATTCCATCTTTCTCTAACCTTGATTTGGACTATGTTGTTAGGGATTTGGTTAACTCTGATGGCGGCTGGAACTTGGAATTGCTTCGTGTCTGGTTGCTCGAATACGTGATTAATAGGATCATTAGTATCCCCCCTCCTCATCCTGGTGCAGGATCGGACAAGGTGATATGGGCTCAGTCGACAGCAGGAGCGTTTTCGATTCGCAGTACTTTCTAGACCTTAAAAGAAAACACTTGGAGTACTAGGGATGACAATTGGAAGAATATCTGGAGATATCAGGGCCCACATAGAGTGAGGTTTTTTCTATGGCTTGCCTTTAAATAGAAACTTCTCACAAATACAGAGCATATGAAGAGGGGTATCGGTCAGAGCAATGCTTGCGCTGTATGTGGTCATGAGTTCGAGGATATGGTTTATGTCTTTCGGGATTGCCTAGCAACAAAGGATGTGTGGATGCGCGTGATTCCAAATCAAATTATGCAAAGGTTCTTTTCTGACTCTTTTTAGGTTTGGTTTTCATCTAATTTTAGTTGTCATGAAAGATTGCAGGATAGTGGAGTCACTTGGTTGAGCCTCTTTGGATTAATTGCTTGGCATAACTGGAAGAATAGAAATCTTTTCATTTTTCAGAATATCTCTTGGTCGACAATTGAAGTGGTGAAAGTCTCTATTAGCTAGGCTCGCCAATTTGAATTAAGCCTTAGTGGGTATAAGAGTAATGCTTCCCACACGAACCTTGCTAACATTTTTTAGAGCAGATGGGTACTTCTATCCACTGATGGTGCGGTGACGAGAGATACCAGTCATGCAGCTACAGGAGGCATGATACGAGATAAGGATGGAAATTGGATTATGGGATTTGGTCGCTTTTTAGGTGTTTGTTCACCATTTGAGGCCGAAGTTTGGAGTATCATTGATGGGATATTGTTGCTTCTTAATAAAGGGTATAGACGGGCCATAATTCAGACCGATAATCTCGAAGTAGTCCAAGCTCTGACTGCTATGGATATGGAGGAGTCAGGAATTACAGTGCTCAGAATGACCAAGCGGATTATGAATTCGGAAGGCCAATGGAGAATCTTTCATATACCGAGAGATCGGAACCTGGTGGCGGACCGGCTTGCTAAGCTTAGTATTGGAAATCATCTTTACAGGTCCTTGAAGACGCTCCCAAGGAAATTTTAGATTTGTTACAGGAGTATAAAGTCAATAGTACTTTTATGTAATTGATGTAAATTTTCTTTTCACAAAAAAAAAAAAAAGAAAGATTATATTTCTGTTGTGAATAATATGAGAAGAGAGAAAAATAAAAGGTAAGTAGAAAATGAGAATAAAGAAATAAAAAGAAAATTAAATTGTTCAAACAAATAAAAATATAGGGACTAGTTTTAACAAATGGAAAAATAGAAAAACTATGTTAAAAGAAATGGGGAAGGAGGAAAACAGAGGGAGAAGGAGAAGAGAATGAAAAAAAGAAGAAGGAAAGTTCAAAGTACATAGAAGAAAAAAATTTAAGTTACTCAAAATGAAAAAAAATTTGGAACAGTTGTATAATTTAACCTAAATTTTGTGTTTAAAATAATAATTTAACGTGCCACATCAGCTTACCATTACATCATCAACAAAAATTAACAGTTCAGTGACTAAAATGTTACAACACATTAACTTAACATTTAAAATATAATGGTTCGTTTGTTTGCTTGTAAAATATTTTTTCTACCAAATGAAATCATTCTAAAAAAAAAAAAAAAAAGAGAGGTAAAATCAAGATTTTTTTTAAGGAAAATGTCTTAACAATTTTTTGTTCCTTAAGACATTTTCCAAAATGATAAGACATTGTTCACTGTCTTTACTGTCGAAAAACATAAAGGGGAAGCTTTCAAAGCAACTAAGGGGAAGCTCTCTTCATTGTTGAAGAAAACAGTCCATTATATTCTAATTTTATATTTCTTTTACGATTTAATCCCTAAAATCTAAATTTTTACTATTCTGCAATTTAATTCCTCAAAAATAGATTTTCTTATTCTACAGTTAAATCCTAAACCTCGTTTTGTATAATTTTGCAAAACAGTCCATTTTCTAAAATTTCCAAATTTTATAATACCTTACAACTAAAATTGTCAAAATTTTCAAAAATTAATCCTTGATTTTTGAACAGTTAAACTTTCATGTTCTATTTTTTAGAATTGTAAATTCTCAAATTATGCAAATTAGTCCTAAAACTCAAGTTTCAAACATTACTATTTTATGCTCAACTTTTTAAATTTTCATATTTCATAATCATATAATTTAGTTACTACATCAGTATTTCAGATTTCACAAATCTAGAATTCAAAAATTTAGGAATTTTACAATTTTATCGTTACTTCAATTTTTATCAAATTATTTTAATAGTTTATGCTTATTTTTTACTACCTTGCTTAAAATTAGTCAACCAAACAAAAGAAAAAATAGTCAGCCTTTCATATCCCTTTTTTTCCTCAGTTCCCACTCATTAAATTTTGTACACAAATCCCAAAGCAATTTTGAAAGAGACATCAAAACTTTTTTTTTTTTTTAATAAAAACGATCTAACCGGTCACAATCAATTTATTACATTTTTCAAAATTAACTCATGGATATTAGGGCACGTTTGGTTCACTGTAATGGAATAGAGGTGTAATAGAATAGAGGTGTAATGTAATAGAGCTGTAATAAGTAATTCAACTGTTTAGTTGAATGGAATAGAATAGAGCTGTAATAGAATTCTTGTGTTTGGTTGAATGGAATGGAATAGAGCTGTAATAGAATTCTTGTGTTTGGTTAAATGGAATGATGTTGTAATAGCATAAGGAAAAGAACTAAAATGACCAGAATACCCTTAGCAGAATTTTTGTTAGGTAGATGATTATTGTATTGTTATTAAATTTTAATAAGGTTATTATTGAAAATAATTTAATAAAAATAATAAATAATTTAATCATATTTTAATATAATTATTATTAAATATAATTTAATAAAAAATATAATTTAATAACATGCTTAATATAATTATTATTATATGAATTAAAAAATCTTAATATATAATACTATAAAAATATATATAATTTATTTTATTATTTTTAAACTGCAATATATATATGTGCTAAAACATCATTATTGAAACAAATAATTTAATTACTTTACAAAAAAAAAAATATTAGAAGTAATTAATTAACTTGAGAATTATATTTCACATCCAAGCATAATATTCATATATTAACAAAAAGTTACATGATTTCATTAGTTTATATGTCATAATCCATATGTTTTAAAATTTTACAACATCAAAAAGTTACAACATTGTAATGACATTCTATCATGTCATTATACCATCCAAATATTACAAACACAAAAAGATAGCAAAATATAATTTATACTTTTACTTAATATCTTTTACTTAATAATAATATATAATTTAATAATATATTTATATAATAAGTACATATACATGTATTTTACAAATATATGTATATTAGTATCACACATGTCGCCATATGCACCATACATTTGTCTTAATTTAATTTATTCATCACATAATATCAATTTAATAATAATAAATACATTAAATATTTACTTAAATAATAAGTAAATGCATACATGTATTACAAATGTATGTACAATATTTATTACACATGTATTTTATTTTTACCATACACTTGTCTTTCTTTTATTTATTTAATAATAATTAATTTAAAACCTTAAACATAAAAAAATCCAATAATTAAGATTTTATCTAAGTTTGCCGTCACATCTATAAAAAATGGCTTAATTGTCATTTTGGTCCTTTTTATTTTCTTTTAATCTACAACTAAACTTTCACACTTTATTCAATTTAATCTTTTTCTCCTAATTATCCTTAATTTAAGCTAATTCACTTTATTAAACTTTAATTAACCAGTCACATAACTTCGTAAATATTTTTAATAGATATTTACATATTCATTTTTCAGCAACGGAGACCCGAAAATACACTTTTTCGATGACCGTAAAATTCGGGTCATTACAATTATAACACATGATGAATCAAAGGAAAATAGATTATCATTCAACAAGTCTAGTACGATACAAAAAAATAATTCAAACACCACCAAAGTTTCATAAACTAGATACATGAAATAACATAAACAACGTAACATTTACTATTTTTACCCTAAACCTAACTAATTTCTAGATGCTTGCCATTCATTGAACATTCGATTGGCTAGTTCCATCCTCCAAGTAGCCCATGCATCCGATGGATGAATATTTGCGATATTCGGTTCATCATCATCTATCACATTACTAGGTAATCTTTCTTCCAACTCCGCTTCAATAGGATCAATACTCATATAGGTTCTAATAAAATTATGGAGCAAACAACATGCAATAATGATTCTATTGTGCACCCTCACAGGATAGAATGATGGACTCCTAAGTATTCCCCATCTAAGTTTTAATAACCCAAAACATCTTTCAATAACATTACGCGCTGAAGCATATTTCATATTGAAAAATTCTTCCGGAGTACTTGGTTGGTAACCCTGACGCCACTCATTCAAATGATATCTTTGTCCTCTAAATGGGGCGCAAGAAATCCCTCACAGTTTGTGTATCTAGCATCAACTAGATAATAACAACCTATAAAAAAGAAACTATTTGTCATGGTTAATTTCCCATAAAAGTATGATCTTAAAAATTAATTCAAATTCCGATAATTTTGCACTTTACCATGCGGAACTTTTAGTCCATGTCTCCTACTAATAGCATCTCGAAGAACTCGTCCATCAAAGAATGTAACCTTCCCAACCAGAAGAACATAAACAAAATGCATATCAGGTGTACAAACACCTAACATATTTGTTGCTATGTCACCTTTTCGCGTTCGATATCTAGATTTATCAACTTCTGGAACCCTAATCTTGATGTGGGTTCCGTCTAAAGCACCTAAGCAATTCTACATCACCTGTATAAAACCTCGAGTTAAGATACTATATTTAAATGTAAAAGGATTAAATTATGTACGAGCTATATATAGTATTCACTCCAATACCTTGAACCATTTCCACCTTGGGTCTGTAGAATTAGCTGTAATTGGCTTTGCCTTTTTAAATAACACACCTTGTAAGCGTATGACAGCATTTAAAACATTGTGAAATGATCTGCTAACGGTTTCTCCAGACCTATTAAAGTGATGCTTGATAACTCTATTTTTAAGGTGATGAGAAATGATATGTAAAAACATTGCCACTTGCTCATCAAGCAGCATGTTCCTTGACGACTTCAATCCCCCTAAAGTTTGTAACATCTCACATAGTTTAAAAAAGGTAATTCTATTCATCCTAACTTGTTCAATACAAGTCTCGTCACTAGCATATACAAGTCCCGTCACATAATCTCGTTGTGCATAAAAATCTAAAATATAGGATCTAATCCTTGGTCTATAAGTATGTAGGCT
Organism: Gossypium bickii; assembly: GCA_025503065.1. Lineage (NCBI taxonomy): Eukaryota > Viridiplantae > Streptophyta > Magnoliopsida > Malvales > Malvaceae > Gossypium > Gossypium bickii. Next base: position 21,552,145 of record CP106714.1, on the reverse strand, counting down.
ATGGATGGCACCTAATGCAACTAAGAACCAACTCGCAACAGTACACATTTGCAACCATATTGTAACAGCAAGACCAATTCTTTTACGCCTCACACTTTGTCCTATCAAAGGCAGACGAGCCATAACTGCAATATATTAAAGTTTCAATTTCTTCAAATCATAGTAAAAGGGTCACATTTCTTCAATACTAATTTCAATAGCTCAGAAACAAAATCAAAGAATATAATTGCCATATAACTTACAAAGTTTGATGAATACAAGATGCTCAACTCTGTAACTCCAAAATTCTTTGGATTCACAAACTCTGTAACTCCAAAATTCTTTGCTGCATAGTTAAAGCATAAAGCAAGCATTCAGAAGAAGAAATTAAAAGCCTACTTGTTCCTCCTCTTTTGTATAGTTAAAGCATAAAGCAAGCATTCAGAAGAAGAAATTGGGACACAAATTAAATCTACCTCCATTAGTTTTAGAAATTGGTTTCCCCAGCATTTATCAATGCAGTTTTTTTTATTCAAATTTTCTCAAAAATAGGAGGACACCATACGTATTTTTTTGTCAAAATTATATATCCTTGAAAATATTCATTATGAGTCTCATTCGAATTTGATTGAAAATCTATTGTTCTATTGGCTCTTAACATTTTACTAAATACGTTCTTACCATATAACAAGTAACTCCATCATCTATGATCTACCATATATATAATTAATAAGAAAGAACTGATTTTAGATCAAGAAACATGTTTCATCTTGTAGAAGAAACAAATTATTTGTAGCAAAAGTAGCAGTAACTAGAAGACATGCAAATCTATTCAAATAATTTAATGTTGTCCTAACTCTCAGCTAGTTTCAAAAAGCCAATAGGCATAAATAAGTATTTTTTTTTCTTAATTCCATGAGTTTGTGAAATTTGGAATGACTATTGGTACTAAAATCATATCCATGCCACTGCTAAAATTGCATTACAGGAGACTACTCTTGGAAATGCTCAAATTCAGACTTCTTTTGAACTACCAAAAATTCAAAGGTAGCGTAAATAGCAATTAATTTTTAAGTGAACTGAAAAGGCATGGTACAAAGATAACATGCAATTAATTTTCACATGCTAGTAAGTAGCTATTTATTACAAAGATAACATGCACAAACAACCAAAAAAAGAAAAAGAAAGAAAAGTAAACAACTGCTCCTGCATCAATTGGAATGGCTACATGGATTTTTTTCTTCTGTTGAACAACTTTTTTAGTAGCTACTGCAAACCGTATCTGGACAACTTTTACTACAGCTATGCTTCATCTGAGTTCCCATCATTGGGCAAAATAAAAAAGTAACTCAATGAAACCCAAGGAAATTATCTCAAACCCAAAACATAAATTTAATTTGATAAATTTTTTGAAAAAGGTTTTAAATGAATTAAAGCCATGACATGGTAGTGAGGGTAGTTGTGGATATCATAGATATTATTAGGTTGGGTTCGAATGTTAACCACCGAAGAATCTAAACTGTAAAATAATGATAATGTTGGAAAAAAATAGGATTGGATTGACTAATTCTTGATAACACATTTGATGACATTTTTGAAAATGGAAGATCCAATAAAAAATAGGTTTCTCCTTGAAAAAAAGAACAGGTTTCTATTATTTATTATAATTATTTTTTAAAGCTCCACTGGTATAAAAACAAGTAGAGAATAAATATAAATCTCCAATTAACTGATTAATTAAATGTAAAATCTAATTAATATAATATACAGTGAAGGAAGAATAAGAGAAAAACCAACGCACAAATAAAAGATAAACCCACACATTACAAGTATAGATGGTGAAACTTTATACCAAAGTCTAAAAAGGAAATCAAGGTCCAAGACCCATCCTCAAAGAACCCTTGCAACCACCTTCAGTTCCCTCATATTTGTAAGATGTATTCCGATTACTAACTTCTATATTTTGACATATTTAATAGTGCAAAATAAACAATGAAAAATGGAAGAATATATATTTAAGAGTGCCATATGTCAAAAAGCTATAATATGAACATGACTATTTATTTTTGTAAATTATATATATACACATTACACAAGCATAATCAAAATTTAGTAATATATATATAAAGATATAAGATTCAAACATTTGATATTATTTGTTGAAGTAAAAGCAAGTATCCAAACCAGAATCAAAGTGAGGGTTGAAATGCAGATATATTTGGATTACAATCTAAATATAAGGAACAACATTCAAAAAGTCTATGTATACTTGCACTTGATTGAAAACCACTTTTACCATGGAGAAATAAGCAAGATACCGTATTGACTACTAAAGAGGGAGAGATGGCTTTGTTGAAGTGTCATTTTCCTATATGTACTTTAGAGAAATAACTGGATGCAGGCAAGTTACAAGTCCCAACTCATCCCCCATTCCTTCCCAATTCTTTCATTTACGCATTTCATCATTATTTTATTATCATTTGCAACGCCTCCCATCTCTCTCAGCATGTCTGTTCCTTCTTCATTTTTTTTCTTCTTATAAACTGTTGTTGTTTTTGGGGACCTCCTAGGAACAAACACTATAGAGTCTCACAAAGCAAGTATAGCAGCTATCAAAGTGAGAGCTATCATAAAGGCTCTTGTAGCTAGTCTACTGGTCCTGCTTGAGATATGGATCTGAATGCAGCGTAATGATGCCTACAATATGATCCATGTATCAACCCAACATAAAAGAAAGGGATACTTGTTGCTTGCTTATTCTAACTAATAGCCAAAAACATTTTAATTTGACAATTTCTAAGAATTATGAATTGTATAGAGAAATAAACAAAAACTTTCTAATATATGAGCCTATAATTTAATACATCAGATAATCTCTACATGTGTTACCTTTTTACGTGGGGTTATAAAAACTTAACTGGAAATTTATTTGTAAACAACCTGAAATCTTAAAACAGGGGAAGAAAGATATACGTAGAAGAAAGAAAGGGAAAGAAGAAGGAGAGATTGAGAGATTATGTACCTGAACAAAGTTAACATTTCTTACTCCAAACGTAACAAAATGAAATTGAATTCCATTTTGCTTTTGCATTCAAACAGACGCAAGTAGCAGATAGGGCTAACAAAGGGCTAACAGAGATGCTGTCGTAATAGGGTTCAATCATAAAAGCTAAAATAGGGTTCATCGACAATCAAAATTTTCCCTTAAAGAGAGGTGACTAAAATTCTGTACAGCAAAGAGTGTTTGATTTACTTGGATCCTACCAAATTAGGGGGAAAACAAAGTAAATAAACAAGATCTTGTAATCAATCAGTTTGATAAAATTTGTTTATTAAAATCAATCAAAGAAAAGGAAAATGAATCCAGCAGCACTGAAAATTAATTCACCATTAAGTTGAAGTGTATATGAGAGCAAACAATCAACTCTTTTAGGGAAAAGAAAAAACAATGAACTTTTTTATTTACCAGGAGAAGAAACCCAGAAATTTTAACTTCTTTTCAGCTCATAACATTTAAACCGAAAAACGATAGCAAAAAATATTCAACAAGAATTTCAAATTAAAAAGAAAAAAGTAGAGTATTCACCTAGTACACTGAGGAGACGCTGAGTTTCCTGTTTAGATCAAAGATTAAGAAGAAAAAATTAAGCAATAAACATTTAGAAAATTAACGCAAACAAACTAACAAAACTGAAAATAATTTGCTAAAGTTTTTGATTCATTAAAACCCAAACCAATTCAATTACCAAATCAAATTCTAAAAACCCAGAAAAGAGAACACACAAAATTTAACGGAAAAAATTCTTCTAGGAAGATATCGAAAAGGATCAAAGTGAGATCAAAAGGGGACCTGAATGATTTTTCGAGGGAGATTACTAGTATATATATTATTATTTTATGTTAAAGAAAAGAGAAATCAGCCACCGGAAACACTTGCTTGAAACAGTAATTGGGAGAGGGTGGAGCAGGTGGAGCCTTGTGGGGTGGCTTTGCTGGCAGCTTCTGTTTGCTCTTGCTTTTAGAGCTCTGGGTTGGGAGGGTAAGAATTGGAAAGTAATAGCTAAACGGTGGTCTGGGAAGGGAATAGAAGTCCCCCAAAAATCAGCGTATTTTCCGCATACATACGTAATGGAATAAGCCCGTAATAGGCATTCCATTAAACCAAACGGAGGATTAAGGTGGGCCCATGGAATAGAGGTGTAATGGCTATGCCATTACACCCATCCAAACATCACGTTAGATTTAAAGGAGTTTGATATAGTTATACCATAACCGATTTTTATTTCTGATGAGATGACGTTATTAGTAGGATCCCTGCAATTACAATGTGATATGCCTATCACGCCAGGTGATGAATTGATTCCTCTGCTAACGTTGCCCCATCATACAAGGCAGTTTCATAGTCGAACACAATGCGATTACCAATGTTCACTCCAAACTATACAGGGTATAGCATAAGTATTGCTGGAAGCTTCTATAGTGCTTGCAATTAAGCAATTAACTTGATGGACGATCTATATAGGGTTTGAGTCTTTACTTTCCACAAAGCACAAGATGCAGGGAAATAATTGCCTCTCTTTGTCTTATATTTTTTATACAGTACTCAGAGTTAGGATATAGATACCAAAAGGAATAGGCATCCATATAATGTCCTTTCATTTAACTATTAACTTTTAGTAGGGTAAGTATTCGATTGAGTCGAAAAATTTTGAGTTAGTCGAGTTGACGAATTCTATTTTAGCAACTGAACTTAATTTTATTTTTTTTAATCGAGTTGAGTTAACAAATCCTATTATTTTTACTTAATGTTGCGTTTACATGGACTGATTATTTAACTAGTAGACGAAATATAGATTATTTAACTACATAAATAATTTAATAGTTTTGTCTTTTAACTTAATGAATAAACATTTATCAAAACGACGTAGTTTTGTCTTTTCTTATTTAAATTTTCAAATGACTCGATTTGTGTAATTCATATTCGAGTTAAACCAAAAAACTTAATTTTTTATTCGAGTTTATCCGAATAACTTAATTAACTCAAATAACTTGAACTATTTAATTCAAAATATGAATTTTTACCGAATTTTTCGAATTAAATTGAATTTTACTTTCTTTTAATTTTTAGTGTAAACCCTATTAAGGCTTAGGCTTCCTTTTGTTCATCGTTTAGCATCAGTGAAGTGCAGTTAGGGTATCAAACTCACTGGTTTGCTGTTTGGTTCAGTATTTCAGTGCAGTGAAAATCGATTTCAATCTCACTGCTGTGTTGAAACGGGACTGGAGATGAGAGCAGCAGTAAGAGCAATTGGGGCGGTAGGTATTTTTGACAGACAAAAATACCCATTTTTTGTAATTACCCGTTCTTCATCTTCAGATAAATTTTCTGCAATTACTCATTCTTTATCTTACTTCTTCTCCATCCAGGTATTTTCCTCCTACTTCTTCTATTTTTCATCTTTAGAGTCGATATCGAAGGCAACTTCAGGTGCATAGGATCACTGTTAAGCACAACGATTTTGTACCCTCTTGATCTTGATACCTGCAAAACTAAGTATCAAGCCGAGGTTCAAGCCCATGGTCAATGAAAATAAAGGTTACCCATTTCTTATTATTCTTTTCTTGTTTGTTTTTACATGTTTTGTAATTCTGGTTTTTTTTCCTTTGTTGTGATCACTGATCATGATCCAGAAAATTGTAAATTTGGCTTCTTTGTTTATCGGTGTGTGAATTCATCAGTTAATTCTTTGTTAATATTTGGTATGTTGATTGATTGGTGAGGTTTCAAAGGATCAAAGTTGTCTCTTCTCTTTATAATTTAAAGCTGTTACTTTTCATGGTATTTGTGTTTATGAATGAGTTAGCAATGGTAGAGAACAATTTTTAAAATTTTCTACTCATAATGCGGATTTGATTTGATTTTCTTATTAGTTAAGATAGAATATAACAATCCTAGCATAATGAGGTGTATATGTTAATTGAATTGGATCATATAACCTTAATTTCATTTTCACCTTACTGTTTGTCGTGTCATATACTTGTCTTTGCATTTTTGTAGTTATTGGTGTGGAAAATTGGCCTGGTGGGTTTTAGATGATGACCAGCTAATGGAGTAAGGAGAGTTCAGAATTGACTCTGCCTAACTCTTTGAAGCTAGTCAATCATTGAGAAAGGAAATGGTAAAGTAGTGGAATAAGTTCAACGTCGTAGTAGACATCTAATGGAATTATCATCATTCCTGTTAGTATAATTGTCTGTATTAAGCCATCTAAGATCTTTCGAGAGGAGTTGAGAAATTAAAACTATTTATTCCCATTTTATTGTTATGTGTTGCATATCAATGAATGCTCTGTACCGCTCGGCTCATTGGCAGTGCATCATGAAGTTCTTGGATCTCTATTTCACATCTTATATAGGAATCTCTCTAATGTATTATGGGAAGCGATATCTACTGGCCAAGTTCTTTCCTTATACCAGGGCCTTGGCACAAAAAACCTGCAGTCATTCATTGCACAATTTGTCTACTTCTATGGATATAGCTACTTCAAAAGACTGCACTGAAAACAGTGGTTCCAAGTCTATTGGAACGAAAGCAAACTTGATTCTTGTTGCATTTGGAGCAGGGGCTTCCACTGCTATTGTCACTCAGGTGGGACATCACTTGGCAAGTTTCTTATGTTTCTATTTTGAATATATAAATGCTTCCAAGTTCCATCCATCAAAGCAAAAGTTGTACCCGTTTATTGCATAATACATTGAGATTATGATGTAAAATGTGGAATCCTCTTCTACAATGTGCAATTGTGAGACTACCCTAGTACCATCTACACTTCTACACCTCTGGTAGAATTCCATGTGGTCTAAAATTATGGACTCCTTTCCTTCCATTGGTTGTTGCAAAGTAAAATTGCTCTTTTTTACTATTTCCATGTAAATGTTGAAAGGAATAGAAGGTGAAACTTTTTAGGCCATTGTGTGTTGGGTTTTGATAGTTTTAGCTTGGAAGTTCATAGATTTTTAATGTGTCCCCTTGTAGTTATTGAGTTGAACTTCTTTTAATTATGTTTTTGTCTGCTATTACAGATCAGTGGATATTAAAGGGCAGAATATAGATGATCTGTTGGAGACTGTAATGCTAGTTGCTGAGGTGTGTACTATTATTGGCTTTCCTGCATCTTGACAATTTTGCTTAGTACCATGGTTGGCTGTCAAAGTATGCAGCATATCCTTAGTTACTTTTTCTTCTCTGTTTAAGTTTCCAAATAATTTTGAATTTGCTTTAGTTCATTTTCTTTATAAAATAGCTTCTCAACTCAAGAAGTATCTCTCCTAAAGAATAGACTTTTTTGAAGTTCTACTAATAGGACCAATTAACGATGTCATTTGGCACTTTTGAGGTAGAACATTTTGAAAAACAAAATCATTTCACTAAAGCATAAAAGTTCAATATGATTTGAGGCCTAAGTGGTGATATCTTTGGTGAAATATTTCAAATAATATCGAGTTTTTCTGTGTCTAACTTTAAGCACATAATTATCTTGGTTATTTCTACTTTCAATATGACCTTCACCTGGATTGTTTCAGTTACAAGTGTTAAAGGCTAATCCAGATCGAAATGCAAAAGGCACAGATGATTGAGGCGGGTCTTCATAAATCTAAAGTGTCTGTAGCTACTTTTATTATGCGAATGGAACCCTTAAAAGAGGGGATGTAGTTGTTTGTGGAGAAGCCTTTGGAAAGGTTGGTAAACTAGAGTCACACTCTTGAACATTTGAATATGAAAATTCTCTGCTTGCTATATGGTAAATGCTTAACATTCTAAACCTATTTGAAGAGATTTTTCCACTATATCCATGACCAGGTGCGTGCTTTATTTGATGATGGCGGAAATCGTGTCGATGAGGTTTGGACCTCAATACCTATACACAGTTAGCAAATTATTATGTTTCCTTTTAATTTACTCTATCTTGCCATATTTGATTGCTTTTTTGATTAAATTTGAAAGATACTAATAAACTCATTACTCTAACTTGATCACGGATGAGGAAATTCGGACCTCATTGCGGAATGGTTAACATTTTGACATGCGACTTGATTTCCTTACGTGGCCCTTGTAGTTGGAATTTAGTTACACATGTGGTGTGAGTGTGAGGTTGTAAGTTCTTTGCATTTGGGGCTGTCAATACAATATAAGGAGACATGATTTTGTTCATTGCCACCTTTATCTTCAATATGAACCACGTAATCACCTTTAAGAGAAGAAACAATTCTCTCGATTCTACACTCCTAAATTATCTCGGACTCTAGGTATGAAATCATGCTAGTTTTTGACCATGGATCCACCACGCTAATTGACAATGTATAAATATAGTTGAGTCTAAAAGAGGATTTGGACTTCTTAATATCATCTATAGCCTCAATTTATGTGGTTGCCTTAGCAAATGAGTTACATCTTTGTGAAGCAAAATAATTGTAGCCTAGTTGAAATTGATGGATAAAATAGCTCAATAGCCTTGGCTTAATTGAACTTGGGTGGATGAAGATGGGAAATCTCCTATCTTCTTCCCTGTTTTCTACATTGGCCCTCACAAGACTTTAAAAAAGACAAAATTGGGGTCTACTGATTATGGGCCTTCTAACTTGAAAGTAATTTGTGTATTCTCTTTTAGTTACCTGTATTTATTTTCACAAGTCAGCTATAGAATACATTAAAGAAGCTTGTTAAAGAAACTAGTTAAAATGGCATCATTTATGAAATATCTTGATTATCTGTCGTTGCTTAGGACAGAAGACGATACTTCTAGTAGCTCTATGTAATATATTTGTATAACATGATAAGTAAGATGAGCGAAGTTGTTCGTGAAAGTACCCACGAAATACCATGTGTTCATCCTGTAGTTTTTTGCTACATTAATCTTATTTGCATTCGTTTTTCTTTTTTTCCTTAGTTTTTTGCTAAAAAAAACCAACACATGATAAGGATTTTCGACAATTTGAGAATATACTCGACATGCCAATCTCTTCAGGCCATTTTAGTAGAGGTGAATCGAGTTCTTCTAACAGCGAAAGTGACCTTGAAATTGCAATGTTAAAGGAAACTATTGCAAATAGTTTAATGAATCAATATTTGTAAAAACAATTTTATATCATAACCTAATTTCTAGTAATAATGAAACTTGTTATGTCTTATGTTACTATTTTTTTATTAAAAATCATTCGTTTAGATACTTCAAAATTTGATCCAAGTATAATATTACTATTTGCGAAAATAATATTTATCATTGTTATAAAAGAATATTTAACTATAAAAAATTAAAAATAATAATCATTTTATCTAATAAATAATTTAAATTGATTATATAATTTATTAAAATATTTATAATAAAATATTGGAAGATACATTTTAATATTTTATTAAATGAATTTATAAATTGACATATTTTAATAATTTTATATAAGTAAAATAATTTAAAAACTTCTATTATATATCAATTCTAATCTGATGTCCTTAATAGTCATTTTATATTCCCACCTTACACATACAATTTGCGTTTGAATCCAAACACACACTCCACCTTTGTTTCTAATCTCACCGCTTCAAGATTAAGATCTCAATCTCACATCAGAAGAACTAATCTCAACGCCACCGTTGTTTTTAACCTCTCAGCGGTGGCGGTGAGATTAGTTATCAGAAGTGATGAGATTAGAAACAATGTGGAGTGTGTGTTTGGATTCAAACGCAGCTGTAGCGGTGAGGTGGAATATAAAATGACTATTAAGGACATCAGATTAGAAATTATATATAATAAATAACAAATAAAAATATTGAAAACCTTTACATCAAAATATGAAAAGTTAAAATAATAAATAATTTAAAAATTTTAATTATTAAAAATACATATTAAATTTAATATTAATAATATTATTTGAAATTTTTAAATTAAAAAATAAGATATAAAAGGATAAAAGAAAAAATGAAAAGCATGGATGAAATGGTACTTTCCATCTTTCAAATGGAGTTGCAAATTTTCACTGCATATAAAATCTCCAACCCCGTTTCAGCACAGCAGTGAGGTTGAAATCAATTTTCACTGCACTAGAATGCTGAACCAAACAGCAGTATAGCGAGGTTGATACCCAAACTGAACCTCATTGATGTTAAAAGCTCAACCAAAGGCAGCCTAAGTCAACTGTGATGTGATTTTTTTATATTATTATAGCAGTTTTTTTTGGGTCTATAAAACCCATGCAAGGAAATTGTGAAAAAGTTATAATTATGACATCAAAGTTGGTAATTCCTAAACTGTTTATGCCTTCGTTGCTATCAAGACAAAGCATCAATAATACTGAAAGGAGGCAGGTTTAAATTGATGATTATGTGATTGGTTTATGTTTGTACTGAAATCCATCAACATAATTCGCTTTTTTACAGAAATAATATTAAAACAATCATTTATTACCTACTTTTATTTACTCAAATCATATGTTTAAAACAATAAAGAAATTAGTTTCTCAAGGGTTGGGCCCTTGTAAAACTTTTATTTTCATATTAAAAAAAACATAAATTTAAAATTATTATTTTAAAAAATGAAAAATTATGAAAATAAAAATCTATAAAATTCAAAAATAAATTTTTTATTAAAAATTAAAATTTTAAAAATTAATGTTATTTAAATCGGACCAAACCAGTTAGACTAAAAATCGACCGGAGTATCAAACTGAGCTAAAAAAATTGATTGAACTAGCAGTTGAATCGATTTTGAACTAGTTTAACAAATTGGTTCCTAGAACGACTGGCTCGATCGGTTCAAAGCAACTAAATATAAAAAAATAAAAATTATAAAATTATAAAAATTGGTTCGACTTCAGCTTAACTAGTATTTTATCTCAGCTCAACTAGTCTATACATGTTCATGGGCCAACTCAATTTTAAAAATTTTAAACTTTTTAGCCCTTAACATTTATAATTTTTTGTCAATTTGGTCTATATCCTTTAAAAGCACGTAATTTATTTTATAAATATTTTTTATATTTAAAAAACTTAAATTTTAAAAAATTTATGTACTTTCATTTTAAAGTATATAATTTTAAATTTTTATATTTTTAAAATTGTCAAAAAACTGAAAATGTGTAGGCTAAAAAAGTTTAAAATTTTTAAAATTTGGTTGACCAGTGAACTGATATAGACTTGGTTGAACTGCACTAAAAAAAACTAGTTGAAGTGGCAGTTGAACTGGTTTTTATAATTTTTATAATTTATTTAATTTAACTTCATAATTTTATATAATTTATTTGCTTTTATTTTATAATTTTTGTATATATTATATTTAAAAAATATTTTTATTTTTTAATTTTAAAGAGTTTTTTATTTTTAAAAATTATAATTATAATTTTTTATTTTTTAAATATAAAAAAATAGTTTCCCAAATTTGCACCAAATTATTATTTAAAACATATCATTTGGATAAATAAAACTGGATCTATATTATTTGGACAATAAATTATTGTTTTAATATTATTTCTATAAAAAATGAACATAATTAGAACTAGAGAAAGTGAGAAATTTAACTTTAGATGACTAAATTACTTCAACTTACCAAGTATAAGGAGTCAGGAGACCTAATATTTGCTAGACCTTTAAATGAGAGCTACGATTTAGTGGTGAATCTTAATTTTCAAGGCGAGTTGAGAGATCAACAGGGACTAGGATTAGTCATAAAATTGAGGATGAGTAATTATATTAAAAGAATATATAGGATTTTATAAATGTTTTCTATTAAACACACAGTAACAGTTAGTTGTATGGTCTAGAGACACGACCATGTGGCCTATCTCACATGGACTGAGCTCTCGCACACGATTAGTAACACGACCGTGTGATTCATCACACACAAGTGTAGCTTTCACACTCGGCCAGGGGACACGTCCATATGACCCCTATATGCAGATTTTTCCTACCTTTTTAAATTTGTTTCAATTTGATCCCTATTAATTGCCTGCTTAGGTTTAACCTTCCGTAAGCTCGATATTAAATCGAAATTGATTGAAATACATGTTAATTTGATTTTTCATGAATGATATGATAATTAATTAAGATTTAAGTTATAATTTGTTTGAAAATGGTTTGTAATTATTTATAACATTTTATTACTCAGGTTCGGCGAGCAGACCAGGTAAAAGGTGTTACATTTATTGGTATCGGATCCTTCTTGTCTAATTCCTCCAATAGAAATAGAGTTACAGCCTGATATGGCCTACAGTGAAGAACCAGTTAAGATTCTGGCTCGGGAAGTTAAAGAACTTCGAAATAAACATATTTTTAGTGAAAGTTCTCTGGCTGTGTCGCGGTGTTGAGGAAGGCACTTGGGAACTCAAGAAAACTATGAAATTGCAATACTTGAACCTTTTCTCCGATAAGATTTTTGAGGACAAAAATTCCTTTAAAGGGGAAGAGAGTCAGAACAACCCATTTTCAGTGATGTCGGAAACAATGGTTTTGAGACCACAATTTCGATCAATGACTCAGTATTTTATTATTTATTTAATATTTATAGGGTTGTTACAATGTCCTATTAAAATTTGGTTAGAAGATTTTAACGTTAGATAGTTAATTAAGTAAAAAGGACTAAATTGTAAAAACTTCAAAAGTTAATCGCTATAGGTGTATTTGTATTAAATAGATATAAAATCATGAATTAAGGGCTTTATATGATAAATAAACCTATTTAATAACATAGTGAATGGGTTGGGTGATATATTATATGAAATTTGATTTAATTTTAAAGGGTAAATTTGTAAATTGATAAATAAGTATAATTAAAATAAACAAAAGATGGAATGGTCATCATCTTCTTCCTTTTTACTTTGAAGGCTGATTCTTCCATTGTTAAGAAACCAAAGTTTCAGCCAAAGCTTATTTTAGTTGCGTGGTATGTGTTTTTAACCCGTTTTTAATAATTTTTATATTTTTGAGATCGTTATAGTTTAATCTACCTAACCCAGGGACTAATTCGTAAAAGTGTTAAATATTTTGAGTTATTCCATTAATGAGGTTGTGATGTTTTTGAATTTTGATGATAGACTTATAAGTTTGATAGTTGAATAGGACTATTTTGTAAAGTGATTTTGGTTTATCTTAAAGTTTAAGGACTAAATTGTTAAAATAAGTTACATGAAATTCTTGTAAAAATTTGATAAATATGGGCTGTATAGGGACTATATAAAATTCAGCTAGTATTGATTTGATTAAATTGCGATAGATTTGAAAGTTTCGAGTTTAGAGGTTAAATTGAATAAAAAGTAAAAGTTTAGGGTAAAAGTATAAAATATTGATTAAGGGTCAAATATGTGAATTTAAGTGTTTTAATATATTTGAATTGGTTAATTGAAGTAAATTATTTTTAGGATAAACTACAAACATGATCACTGTAAAATAGGGTTTATCCTATTTTGGTCACTTAATTTTTTTAAATTTAGTCACTATAAATCAAATAATTTTTGTGAATTGGTTACTATTGTTAATTTTTCTGTTTTCTTCTAATGGATTGCACAGTCAACAATCCACGTGATATTTTTTTCCATGTAATTAATATATTTCCTTTTTTTTCTTTTTCCCTTTCATTCCCTTGTTTTTTTCATTTTCCCCCTTGTTTTTTTCTTTCCCATTGTCTTTTTTCTTCTCAACCAAACCATCGCTGTTGAGGTAGTGTAACACCCCTAACCCGTAACCGTCGCCGAAATAGGGTTAAGAGGTATTACCGGACAAACGAAAACTTTCACGGATATTTCACATCATAAAGTTTATCATCATCTTATCATAGCATAATACAAGCATACAGTCCCTTAATGAGATCTACGAGACCTTAATCATGCATTAGAAAGGGATTAGCACTTAACCGAGATCATATAAAATTTTTCTGAAAATCAAGCACTTTTCAAAGTTACAGAGGTCACTTAGCAGTCAGGAATTTTTCTGAATTTTTCTGAATTTTTCTGATTTGAGACTGGCTATTAGCAGTCAGGAAGGCGAGGCTAAACAAGCCTTCTTCTAAATGATGAATGAGTGGTTCACTCAATACGCTAGAATAAATCCGGTTGTTTCACAACCTCCGTCCCCACCTAATCCTCCTCAGACTTCTGTTGTACCACTAGTTATGAATCTGAATCTGATGAATAGGTCGATTGATAAAATTCGCAAATATGAGGCTGAAGAGTTCAGGGCCAATAGTGATGATGATGCTGAAAGAGCTAAGTTTTGGCTCGAGAACACAATCCGAGTGTTCGATGAAATGTCATTGACTCTTGATGAATGTGTGAAATGTGTTATTTTCTTGTTACAGATGCAGCTTATCAGTGGTGGAAGACTTTTATTTTTATTATTTCAAAAGAACGGGCTACATGGGATTTCTTTCAGTCTGAATTCCGAAAGAAATATATTAGCCAAAGATTTATAGATCAAAAGCAAAAAGAGTTTCTAGAATTAAAACAGGGTCGTATGTCCATTACTGAATATGAACGAGAATTCGTGAGATTAAGTCAATATGCTCAAGAATGTGTTTCGACTGAAGAAATAATGTGTAAAATGTATGAAGACGGTTTGAATGAAGACATCCGCTTGCTAGTTGGAATTCTAGAAATAAAAGAATTTGTTGTGCTTGTCGATCGAGTGTGTAAAGCTGAAGCACTCAGGAAAGATAAAAGAAAAGCTGAGTCTGAAGCCAGAGATGTGAGAAAGAGATTTTCAAGTAAATCGTTTCAGTCTGCTTCAAAGAAATTTAGAGATGAGCATAGCTGTTCAAAGGTTAATGTAGGACATTTGAATAGAGATCGAGCTAGATTGCAGTCGAATTTTAAAGCTCCAGCAACTCCGATAGCTAGTGTGGGAAATGTCAGATCCGAGCGACCTGAATGTAAGCATTATGGTAAAAGACATTCGGGTAATTGTAGATTGAATAACCGAGCTTGTTTTAGTTGTGGATCATTAGACCATTTCATTCGAGATTGTCCTGAGTCTACTGAACAAGAGATTGTACAGAATCCGAGGCCAGATAATGTTTCAGCTAGAGGTAGACCTTCTCGAAATACAAGAAATGCCAGTGGTAGTCAAAGAGATAGAAAAGATATAGTTGCAAGATCTGAAGCTAGGGCACCTGCCAGAGCTTACGCCATCCGAGCCCGTGAGGAAGCTTCGTCTCTAGATGTTATTACGGGTACATTTACTTTTTATGATACTTCTGTGATTGCATTGATAGATCCAAGCTCTACACATTCATATATATATATATATGCATGAATTTAGTATCCAGTAAGACTTTGCTTGTGAAGTCTACTGAATTTGTTATTAGAGTATTGAACCCCTTAGGTAAATGTGTCTTGGTTGACAAAGTATGCAAGAATTGTCCATTGATGTTTCGAGATGTTTGTTTTACGGTTGATCTGATGCTATTACCTTTTGATGAATTTGATATAATTTTGGGTATGGATTGGTTAACATTGCATGATGTTATTGTAAATTGAAAGTGAAAGACTATTGAATTGAGATGTCAGGATGATGAAATAGTTCGGATTGAATCAAATGATTTGAATGGGTTACCAGCTGTGATATCAGTGTTGAAAGCTCAAAGTTATGTGAAAAAGGGATATGAAACTTATTTTACCTATGTGATTGATTCGAGAGTGACTGAAAAAAAAGTTGAATCTATGCCAGTTGTCTGTGAATTCCCTGACGTATTTTCTGAAGAATTACCGGGATTACCTCCGATACGCGAAGTTGAATTTGATATTGATTTATTGTCGGGAATGACACCTATCTCTATAGCTCCATACATAATGGCACTAACAGAATTAAAAGAGTTGAAATCACAGTTGTAAGAGTTGACCGATAGAGGATTTGCACAAACGAGTTTCTCACCTTGGGGTGCTTCCATTTTATTTGTGAAAAAGAAAGATGGCACGATGAGAATGTGCATTGATTACCGTCAGTTGAACAAAGTAACTATAAAGAACAAATATCCTTTGTCCAGAATTGATGATTTATTTGATCAGTTGAAAGGAGCCACTGTATTTTCAAAAATAGATCTGAGATTGTGATATTATCAGTTGCAAGTAAAAGATTCAGACATTCTGAAAACAACTTTCAGAACGAGGTACGGGCATTATGAGTTTTTAGTTGCGCATTTTGGACTAACAAATGTTCCTGCTATTTTTATAGATCTGATGGACAGAATCTTCAGATCGTATTTCAATCAATTTGTTGTTGTATTCATTGATGACATTTTGATTTATTCGCGTGATGAAACTGAGCATGCTGAACATTTGAGAATTGTGCTACAAACTCTGCGAGATAAGCAATTGCATGTAAAGTTTAGTAAATGTGAGTTCTAGTTGTGTGAAGTTAGTTTTCTTGGACATATTGTATCAGCATCTGGTATACGAGTTGATTCGAGCAAGATTTCAACTATTTTGGAATGGAAGCCTCCGAAAAATGTGTCTGAAGTTCGCAGTTTTCTGTGACTTACTGGTTATTATCGAAGGTTCGTAAAAGGCTTCTCGATAATTGCAACTCTGTTGACGAGATTACTTCAGAAAGATGTGAAGTTTGAATGGTCTGATAAATGTCAGAAAAGTTTCGATCAGCTGAAAGCCCTTTTGACTAAAGCTCCAGTTTTGGTACAGTCAGAATCGGGTAAAGAGTTTGTGATTTATAGTGATGCTTCGTTGAACAGACTGGGATGTGTTTTAATGTAGGAAGGCAAAGTTATAGCTTATGCTTTGAGACAATTGAAACCGCATGAAAAGAATTATCCGACCCACGATCTTGAGCTAGTTGTGGTTGTCTTTGCTTTAAAGATCTGGCATTATTATCTTTTTGGTGAAAAATGTCATGTGTTTTCGGATCATAAAAGTCTGAAATATTTGATGACTCAGAAAGATCTGAATTTGCGACAAAGAAGATGGATAGAACTGTTGAAAGATTATGAGCTTGTCATAGATTATCATCCGGGTAAAGCAAATGTTATTGTTGATGCATTGAGTCTAAAATCACTGCTTGTATTATGTGCAATGAATGCTCATTTAGACTTGTCTAATGATGGTTCAGTTTTGGCTG
Organism: Gossypium bickii; assembly: GCA_025503065.1. Classification (NCBI taxonomy): domain Eukaryota; kingdom Viridiplantae; phylum Streptophyta; class Magnoliopsida; order Malvales; family Malvaceae; genus Gossypium; species Gossypium bickii. The sequence goes on along the minus strand of CP106714.1, from coordinate 21,535,059 downwards.
AATTGAAGGCGAAATCGTTGTTCTTACAGTAAATATGTAATGCTTAGAAAATTGATAATGAAATGTTAGCGAAACGAGCTCAGTGTGATTTGAATTCTGATTCTGAATTTTGGGTTAACATTGATGATTGTTTGAGATTTTAAGATCGGGTTTGTGCCGATGAATCCAAAGTTAATTCAGTCGATATTGGAAGAAGCACATAGTAGTCGCCTATCTCTTCATCTGGGAAGTACAAAGATGTACCATGATTCGAAGCAACATTATTGATGGTCTGGTATGAAACAAGATATTTCAGAATATGTCTCGAAATGTTTAGTCTGTCAGCAAGTTAAAGCTGAACATCAAGGGCCATCCGATTTGTTACAACCGATAATGATTCTCAAGTGGAAATGGGATAGAGTAACGATGGACTTTGTTTCAGGATTACCTTTGACTCTAGAAAGAAAGATGCAATTTGGATCATATTTAACAGATTGACGAAATCAGCCCATTTTATTCCGGTACGATCCGATTACTCACTTGACAAGTTAGTTGAGCTATATATTTCTTATATTGTAAGATTGCACGGGGTGCCACTATCCATTGTGTCTGACAGAGATCCGAGATTTACTTTACGATTCTGGAAGAAATTGTAAGAGGCCTTAAGTACTAAATTGCATTTTAGTACAGCTTTTCACCCACAGACGGATGGTCAATCCGAGCGGATCATTCAGATACTCGAGGATATGTTGAGATGCTGCATTCTTGAATTTGATGGTACGTGGGAACAATATTTACCATTGATTGAGTTCACGTATAATAATAGTTTTCAGTCGAGCATTAAAATGGCACTTTATGAAGCTTTATACAGACGTAAATGTCGAACACCTTTGTACTGGATCGAGCTCAGTGAAAATAAGATACACAGGGTTGATTTGATAAAAGAAATAGAGCAAAAAGTGAAAGTGATTCATGATAGTTTAAAAGCTGCCTCTGATCGACAGAAATCTTATGCAGACTTGAAATGAAAATATATTGAGTTTGAGATCGGTGATAAAATGTTCTTGAAAGTGTCTCCGTGGAAGAAAATACTTCGTTTTGGCAGAAAAGGCAAGTTGAGTCCGAGGTTCATCGGGCCGTATGAAATTATTGAGCAAATTGGACCTATTGCATACAAATTGTTGCTACCATCTGAGTTAGAAAAGATTCACAATGTGTTTCATGTTTCTATGCTTCGTCAATACAGATCTGACCCATCACATGTGATTACTCCATCTGAGATTCAAATCTGAACCGATATGATTTACGGGGAAAAACCGATCCGAAATTAAGAAATAAGAAAATTTCGTTAGTAAAAGTATTGTGGCATCAACACGGGGTAGAAGAGGCTACGTGGGAGCTTGAAGATACAATGAGACAACAATATCCGAATCTATTCAATGGTAAGATTCTCGGGGACGAAAATCCCTAAGGGGGAGAATTGTAACAGTCCAGTTTAGACCCTAGTCGGAATAGTGGTTTTAGGACCAAAAATCTGAGTCAAAAAAATATTTTAATATTATTTTCTGTGTTTACAGTATATGATTAAGCATGTGTGAAAGTTTCGTGAATTAATTTTATTGTTTGTGTTTAATTTGAGAAAATGATTAAATCGTATAAAATACAAAATTAGCATGCCATTTGTAAAGGTACCTATTTGTTATGGCTTTTATTATATGAAGTCCTTATGTTGCAATTTAGCCATTGAATATTGGTATGGACGGTTGTGGTCATTAATTAAAAGGTTTATGCATTATTTTATTATGGATAAAATAGTAATTGTTGTAATATTATATGTTATAATAAAACAAACATTAAAATGCCATGATAAGTGTGTTCATCCATCGAATATACAAAGAAAAAGAAAAAGAAAAAGCTTGTTAGGCATTCGGCCCTTGTTCATCTTAATTAAGGTATGATAGTTGTTCAGTTTTTGATAATTTCTACGTTTTTGTAATGGTTGCTTCGAGTACTACAACACCCATGCTTTAATTTTGGAATTTGATGATGATTTTGAAAAGTGCCACTAATGAATGCTTGAGCTTTTTGATGTTAGTTGATGAAATATGAAATATGAAATATATGTGTTAGATTAACATGTTTTGTCTTTGGATTTTTGGTGAATTTGAGTAATTTGGATTAAATTGTGAAAATAATATTTTGAGGGACTAAAATGTGAAATAAATGAAATGTATGGACTTGTATGAAGCATATGAAAATTCGGCTAAGCATGGGTACAAGCAAATTATGTGTATTTTGTGATTTTGTGAAATAGGGACTTAAATGTCAAAATGTGAAAATATGAGGGCTAATTTGTAAATTGCCCTAAATGTGTTTTTTGGATTTAATTGAATGATTTGGTGAATAAAAGGGTTAAATCTAAATATGTATAGATCAAGAACAAAAGAAAACAAATTTAGACAAAGGAAAATTGAAAGTGATCGAGTAGTCAAATCCGTTCGTTTATTCCGAATACTAGGTAAGTCTATATACAAATAAATGTATTTAAGTTGTATTGTTCATGCTCATGCAATATTGAATTGTGATAAATGGCTTTGGATGATAAACGTGTGGAATCCGAGAAAGTATCGACAATGTGTCAAAGTCCGAAAAGTCCCGTACGAACCTTAGGAATAGATAGGATTCATATGTCATGACATAGGGATTCCAAAATGAGATATCATGAAAGACCACATCTGGGACGTTGGCATTGATTTGAGATTTACGTGTAAGGCCATGTCTGGGACATTGACATCGTCTTTGATTCGTGTAAGACCCTGTCCGGGATAGTGGCATCGATATTGGATTACATGTAAGACCATGTCTGGGACGTTGGCATTGTACGAGTATTCCGAGTTATCCTATTTGATTTCGAATGGTTCAACAGGTAATTTCGAGAAATGAAAGACTATGTGAAATGCATAACTGATTCAGGTACGTTTGAGATGTACTCATTGTTTGAGTGTGAAAGGTAAGTATATGTGAATTTGCTAATGTGAAATATGTGCATAGAATTGTTGAGACAAAATGTGACATATGTATGAATGTGCTATGATCTATTAAGATGAAATGGGGATGTAATTTGTTGACAAGCAAATGACTAGATATATTTGAACTAAAGAAGAAATATGAACATACTATTAAGATATGTTTATGTTTTAGTATTAGAAATGGCTATAAATGTTTTATATGTTAAGTTTATTTGTATATGGCTTACTAAGCTTTTGAAAGCTTACTCTGTGTATGTGTTTGCATTGTTTTATAAATCATTAAAGCTACAGAAGGTTCGGGGATTGTTGAGGATCATCACCACACTATTAACTCTATTTTGGTACCTTTTGAAAGTGTAAATATTTAAGTATGGCATGTATAGTCTAGTAGAAATGGTTGATGTTTTGAGTTGTATATATAAGCTATGTGATATGGCTTGTAAATAGATGTGCATATGGTAATTTTTGATCTATGTTCTATGTGATACAAAGTTGGTATAATATAGATGAAAAGATGTCATAATGAATTGGTAAGTTGTGGATGGATTTTGTTTAGAAATGCTTGTGATTAGATTGAGCTACATGGCACATAAGTTGGCGTGTTTGATGTGTTCCTGAATGGCTAGAAAAGATGGCCATTTTGGTATGTTTTGGATATTCTTGATGCTTATTTGTGCTTGTAGATATAACCCAAAGTGTGGGTGACAAATTGGCCTTGCAAATGGCCTATATTTGCCCACACGGTTGAGCACACGGGCATGTGGTTCGACCGTGTCCTTCGTGGTTGCAATTCAAAAAAAAAAAGGTTAGACTCGACCACGGGCTAAACATACGGGCATGTGACAGGTTGTGTGGTGCAAGTCAGTGTCGACCACGGGTGAGGCACACGGGCGTGTCTCAGGCCGTGTGGATAAGTCAGTATGTATGCCCTGTTTTGCCACGGCTTAGACACAGGTGTGTCTGAGGCCGTGTGCACGGCCTGCCTACACGGGTGTGTGACCTCTGTAACTTTGAAAAATGCCTGGTTTTCAAAATTTTTTGTATGATCTCGGTTAAGTCCCGGCCCCTTTCTAATGCATGATTAAGGTCTCGTAGATCTCATTAAAGGATTGTATGCTTGTATTATGCTATGATAAGATGATGATATACTTTATGATATAAAATATCCGTGAAAGTTTTTGTTTGTCCGATAATGCCTCTTAACCCTATTCCGACGACGGTTACGGGTTAGGGGTGTTATAGGTAGTCCACCAGATCTGGCCTCCATTCAAACTATTGACACCACCAAAATAAAGCAAGTCCCCTCCTCTCTCAAACTCACCTTATCAAATTGGTGAAGGTGACTGGAAGTCACTTGCAATGGATGTTCAGTGTCGAAAAATATGTACTAAGGAATTTTTTTAATCAAACTCATTCTTTCATTAACGAAAATGATCTCATCTGTATCTTTACAAATAATGTAAAGCCCCTTGTATCAACAAATCTATACATGCAAAATTGATGCCTTGAAAAGTTTCAATATTTTTAAAACGATCAAATTAATTATCTTTCGGATCCTCTCCTAGAAGGTCTTTATATGAAACACGGACCTTAGTTCTATCATGAATAGATTTGTGTGTTCCTTTGGCATTAAACTTTTTTATCAGGTTATTAAGAATAAATCAAGAATATTGTGGAACACTTGCTACAAAGTCATTCGTAAGCATAGATGTTTGCTCGATTAATCAACCGAAATAGCCAAGAGGGGGTGAATTGACCTTTTAAAAATTTGTAGAAGCAAAAGAAAAATTATGAAACAATGAACACAAGAATTTAGAGTAGTTTGACCCTAAATTACATACTACACTACCTTAGCTTTCCCCAACTAAGGATTTTTCCAAATCCAATAATTTGATGAACCTTTGAGGACAAGGTTTAACCTTACAACTCCCTTAATATTTCTACCCAAATCTTAAGATACAAACCCTCTCAAAGGAGCAAACAAAGAAACAATCCTTACAAGATTAGGATGTTTGCCAATTAAGCACTAGCATAAAGAAAACACTTGATCTGATATAAAACAATAAATGCTCACAAGTGTATGCAAGAAAAATATGAAGAATTGAAGCATCAAGGTTGATAAGATGACTTTTTTTTTATTATCTTTTTACTCTCTTTTCTTGTTGTTGATCCTTTAGAAGTTGGTATTTATAGTCTCAAATTGATTTCCAATTGCTGCGGTTGTTGTGGAATTGAATAGAGCTGTTGGAGATGTAAAAATTAGTGCATTAATGTCATCTACAACAATAGGTATCGATTCCTTTTGATGGGTATCGATACTTCTGGCATTTAATGTTCAATTTAGTGACTGTTGGCCCTTTTTTATATCAATACCTGGAGAAATTTATCGATACTTTTTTATGGGTATCGACACTCGGGTAATTTCTTGTATAATTTTCAAAACATCAAACCTTAAAACAAAATCGATACCAGGGGAGGGTATTAATAAATTTTTGATAGGTATTGGTACTTAATTTCAAGTATCGATACTTAACACTTTTGCTCAATTTTTTCTCGAAGTCGAAATGCCCTATTTATAAAACTATTTCCCCCTAATTGAAAAAGGTTTTTAAAATCCATGTAGAATTGGGACTATTTTAAATTAAGGACTAATTAAAAAAAAACAATTTGGCTAGACTGTTTTGCAAATTCGGCACTTTAGTGGGGTAAAAATAAGAAAATAAAATATTTTGGTTGAATGCAAACAAGGAGTTTCAAACATAGGACCTAAGGATAAACTAAGACTTTAGCATTGAACTAGCAGACTCATTCTTAACAACTTATTAACAAAAATAATTTTTAAGGTGTTGAGATCGAAATACACCAAGAGGGGAGGTGAATTGGTGTGTTAAAATGTTTTAAAACGACTCAAGTATTTATAGTGGTTTGGCCTCAATTGCCTACCTCCATTACCTTAGCTTTCTTCAACTAAGGATTTCCCAGATCCACTAGATTTGAACCTTTAATGACAAGGTTTAACTTTAAAAATTCCTATCTTTTTAAAGGTAAGATAGAACCACTTTCTCTTAAGGTTTTCTACCCAAATCCTTAAGTAACACCTCACAAATGAGAGAAAATAATGATGAATAAGATGATACATTTAAAAGGTAGATAATCAATAATTAAACACTCTCACACAAAGTTACAACACTTGAAATAATTATAGAAAACTTAACCCACAAGTGTGTACAAGAAATATTTAGTAAAAGATTGAGAAAGATTGGAAAATTGAGTTCTTGAAATTTAGACACTTGTTTCTCTATGTTAATGAGGAGCTTTGACCTTGTATTTATGCCCACTAACAACCTTGTGGACGTTTGTAGCCATTAGAAACAAAATAGAGTCGTTGCAGCCATAAAAATTTGCATTTAATGCAGTCTGCAACTTCGTTGTATCGGTAGAAGGGAACTTGTATCGGTAGAAGTCCTTCCAAAATATGACCGTTGGGCTCATTGTATCGGTAGATGTCCTCTTGTATTGGTAGAACTCTGAGGGTTTCAACTAGTATTGGTAGAACCCAGCAGAGTATCGATAGAAGTGCAGGGGAGGTTGAACTTTGGCTACTGTCTTGACTTGTTTCGGTAGAAGTGCTCAAGGTATTGGTAGAACTCTGGTTGCATCGGAAGATTGGACCAGGGTATCGGTAAAGATCCTAGGCCAGAACTACCTTGCACACTAGAGTGTGTTCTACCAATAGAAGTTCGTGTTGTATTAGTAAAACTTGAAGTTCTATGGGTAGAATTCTATACCCTTTTCAAGGTCTTTCCATCTTAAGTTCTACCGATACTTGTGCACCTAAGTATCGGTAGAAGTCCTTCAAATTTCAAAATCTAGTTAAAAATTAAGTTAATTCAAGACTTTTTAAAAGTTTATTTTGTCTAACACTTTGAAATAATTTTCAGGATTTATAAATAATTTTTGCAAATTTAAGTAGGGAATTTTTAATATACTTTTTGTTATATCAAAATACTTGAACAACTAGAGCTAACATAAGGCATACTAAATTCTCTTTCCCTTTGCTTAAAAAAAATAAAATCTAAATTTTATCCCTATTTCTTCTAGCTCTACTTTTACAAGGTGACAATTTTAAAAATATTGAAACTTTGAATGACATCAATTTTGCATGAATAGATTTGTTGATACAAAGGGTTTTTATGTTATTTGCAAAGATATAGTTGAGATAATTTTCGTTAATGAAAGAACGAGGTTTAAGTTTGATTAAAAAAAAAATCCCTTAGTATAGATTTTTTTGCTCCAAACATCCATTGCAAGTGGCTTCTAGTCGCCTTCACCAATTTGATATGGTAAGTAGTTTGAGAGAGGAGGGGATGTGCTTTCTTTCGGTGGTGTTGGCAGTCTGAACAGAGACTAGATTCGATGGCAGTGGATTACCTCGACGGCGGCAACTAGGGTTAAGAGAAAAAAAGAATAAAAGAAAAAAAATAAAATGGGAAAGAGAAAGGAAAAAGGGGAAAAGGAAAAAAAAGAAAGGAAAAAAAATATTAATTACGTGAAAAAATATTAGGTGAATTGTTGGCTGTGCAATCCGTTAGAAGAAAACGAAAAAAATTAACGGTAGTGACCAATTCACAAAAAATATTTTATTTAGAGTGATTGGATTTACAAAAAAAATTGAGTGACTAAAATAGGACAAATCTTATTTTTGAGTGACCATGAGTGCAATATACCCTAAAAAAATGAGGATAAATCTTAGAACTATATATTAACTTTGAACAAATGTGCACTTTGATTTTGAACATTTCATATATGAAATTTTCATTTGATTCAATTTTCATATATGAATTATGTTTACATATTGTATATACAAAGTATTATATTCATCTAACATAAATAAATTGATGTATTTATTTAAATGTATAAAGTTGAATCAAAACTAAAATTTCATTCATACATTTGAATCACAATAAAAATTTCATGTATATAATTATGTCAAATCAAAATTTATATATCAAATTATATATTAAATTAGAGTCATGTGTAATTTTGAAATTTGTCAAAAAACTTGTATTAAGAGGGGTTGCATCGTCTCATAATGTTGAAAACAAAATTTCTAGCTGATTTTAATTTCAGTTTTTCACCAAAACTTTTTCATAATGTTGAAAACAAAAGTTTATTTCTCATACTGATTTTATTTTCAATTTTTCACCAAGACTTATTAAGATTATATTCCTGAAGTCATTAAATTTATTAATAATTTCATTTATAAAACATTTATATAATTTGTAGTCTTTTATAATTTCTTATCATATTAAGCATATGTGTATAGGAATCATGTATTTAAAACATATATTTGTATTTAAAAATCACATACAATAAATAATGAAATGTATAATTCGAAATTAATTAATAATAACACATAATAAAAAAATAGATTAAATTGTAACTAAAATGAAATTTAAACATATGAATAGATCATATTAAGAATATCATTATTTATTATGATATTATAATCAATCCTAAATTGGTATCAAATTAATTTGTGACACTAACATTGTTAATATATATGAAAGTAATAAAGTGTGTACGATAAACTTAGAATGTATAAAATTTAAAATAAAACTTTAGTTAAATTACCAATGCAATTGACAGAAACTCAAATTCTACCATATGCATATTTTTTTAATTAAAAAATTAAAATACTTTTACATGTCAATTTAATTTCCTAATCGAATTGGTGCCCAATTAACTCGTGACACCAACTCAATCAAAGGTTTAAATAATAATATAAATCCAACCATATTTATTTATACATCTGTAATAGATATATAAGCCCATTATTTTAATTTATCAATTAATTAAATTATGACATAATAAATGAAAAACATCTTAAAGGTTTTCAAATGTTGATTGAGATATCATATATTTTAAAATATTTATACATACAACTACACTGTGCATGTATTTTTAACAATATCCTAACTGACAATAAAAGTAATTAAGTTAAAATTATTATGATTTAATTTTGTATTTAAAGGATAATATAATATTAAGATAAAAATAAATAAATTGATGGCATTCCTCTAATCTATCTTTTCCAATGCATAGAGAAAAAAAAAAAAAGGTCAAGACCACCGGAAATTTTAATTTTTCAATGAATTGAATATTTTCAATCAGTTAGCAAACAAACCCTCAAGTATGTTCCTAATCAAGAAGAAAAGGGTGACCAAACCCTGCATCAATTACTGATGGATGGTCAACTGATTTACAAACACAACAAAAGAATTCAGGTTTTAGGGGTTTCAACCCCGAAGTGGATCACATCATACACACTCCATCAGTGTAAGAATGTTGTAAAACTATGAAGTAATCAAATCAATGAAATGCTCGTATAAAATACTACAATTCAGTAACACCATACCTACCATCCTCTGCATATTCTTCACTCCTCACCAGCTATAAAGTTTGGCCCTTCGCCTTGGCACAAGTACTCATCACATAAAGATGCTGTTCCCCAGTCCTTTCGGAGTCGCAAAATGTCCTCCGTGAAAGTTGAGCCTGGGGCTCCAATGAACACACTCGCCATCGCACAGATGGTCTTATCCAACATAGCTTCCACCTTTAAATATCAATTAGAGCAAAAATTTAGATTGATCCTAGCAAAATAGTAATTGTACGGACACTGCAGGTTAAATGCAGTTGGGGAAGCTTGATCACCCATAAACAAACCTTCAAACCGACTGAATAATAATGTATATCAAATACTTCAGAAACTTCAATAACTTGGCTCGGTAACCATGGACAAATATATATAGGGGCAAATTTGTGCATTTCATAACCAAGCACAGGTTGATTATCATTACTCATAAGGATGAACTCCAACAAAGACGTGGAAAATGCAAGGAAACCTTTGCAATAATTTAAACTCAATAAGTTGATTCATGCCCAGTGTTGTCAAGAACGCAAGGCACAACTTAGACGCTAGAACACATACATTGCCTTAAGTGCAAGGCAAAAACATAGTGCTCACTTGTTGAAGTAAGGCGCAATAGGTATATGTGCTTGTGTCTGATAATAAACTTTAAAGAGTGGTCTAGTTTATATCTATGAAACATGCAATTTTCTTTTGTTGGTCAATATGCATGAGTGCCCAAATACAGAGAAGTGGAAAGTTTGATATTATCCCTTCTTTCTAGTGAGGTACAGATAATGAAAAAAGTTAAAAGCTAAAAAAATCAGAGAGAATTTCAATTAAATGAGCTTTTGCCTTGAAAAAGAGCATACCTAAGGGCATCAGCCATGCACCTAATCAAAAGCGCCTCACCTGAAAGAGTCTGAGGCACTTTTGTCTAGCACTCAGGTACAAGGCATACGCATGCCAAGGTGCACACCTTGAAAAAAATCTTCATGCCATGGATCTAACACATTTATAACATCTAATACATAGACCTAGAACTGAGGATCTTACAGGTGCAACGTCATAAAAAAGCAGGGTATAGAAATAGGAAAACAAGCCTCATTACTTGACAAGCCAAATGGATAAGTCAACTTTATTTTTCAACAGGTTGGAATTGAAATCTAGAAAATCCTGAACTCATCTGGGTTGAGGGCTTGAATGATGAGAGGACTATTGCTGGTCATGTAGACCATTCTAACATTTGACTAGAACACAGGATTGTTCAAGAAACAAAACTGGACCATACGGGTTCTTCCTCCTAACACTAAAGTAGTATAAAAATCTCACCTGGGGGTCATCCTCAATGCCATGTCTGTATAACAATGCATCCCATTTTTCAGCTGAATTATGAGGAGGCCGTTTAACCAGTGGTATAGTCTTCCCATTTAGTACAACCATCGATTGCAGCAAACCAGTTTCGCTTTCTGCTGCATCTGTTGAAAGGTATATAATTGGAGTGTTGGCCCTTTCAACCATTCTAGTGATGCAATCCGCAGCTTGAGGAATAGGGTAAAAGCAACTAGGCTTTTTAGCATTGCTGGGGAATAAGAAAGTAATGTTAGTGGCATATTACACAAACCCTGCCCTCAAAAGCATAAGACCATACAAACTGACCCAAGCTTTAACTAAAATGGCAATCGCCAAAACCCATTTGTTAAGAAGAGCCCTCTCCGGTAGGATGGGAATCTGTATCCAATTCCAGTATTCCACATTGTTTCAAAACACCTAAGATTCAAATACAAGAAATTCTCGATAATTATGGATACACTCTTCTATGCTAGTAAATTCAGAATGCTTTGAAATCAAAGCTTATCTCAGAACTATGCGATCAACTCAACTAAAACAAATAAAGTTGACATTTTGATACTCAATCAAAGCAAGATAAGGCTAATGCCATCACTTTAACCTTTAGGGTGTGCTTGGTTGAGTGGAAAAGTGAAAGGATAGGCGGAAAGAAAGGAAAAGTCGAAAGAAAATGGATTTTGAGTGTGATTGATAGGAAATAAAAGAGAGAGGAAAGAAAATAGTAGGACAGATCATTTTTTATTTTAATGCATAAAAATCAATTCTTCAAAGTTGAGAATGATGAGAGTAGAGAAAATAAAAGATCTACATATTAGTTCAAAATTATGCATTTTTTTCTTCTTCTATTTTTGGTATCTACCAAACAATGGGGGGAAATGAAAATATTTCTCCATCATTCTAGTTTCTATCCTTTCAAATTTTATCCTCCCAATTTTCTTTCACCCTACCAAGTAAAGCCTTTGAGTTCTGTTCTCTAGCTTAACATTGTGGCTTAAAAGTAAAGATTCTAACTTTCCTATACAATTAAAGCAAAAAATTACAACAAAATGGAGAAGATACCAGAACTTCAAGAATCCATGTCGCCGGAAATGAAGAGCGATAAAATTACTTCCCAGGAACGTCTGAATAAACCGTTGAGCAGTCAATAAGATAAGCTTACTTGGTTCGATCAAAGTCTTACACTTATGCGCGATAGGACCACCTGGTTGCGTCACCCAATCTCTCTCCATTTCCGCAAAGAAAACATCCCCAATTGCGATCACATCATCATCCGAAGCAAACTTCTCTTCCAGATCCTTAATCGTTTTTTGACTCGGCTTCTTAATATCCTCATTCTTCCAAGCACTCTCTAATTTCCCCATCGAAATTCCTAATGACCTCAACTTCTTCAAATGTTCTTCGTCCACGTAACACGGCTGCGGGCTGGAGAAATAGCAAATGAACCTATCAATGTGAGCGTGATTCTTCTTCATTTCCATGAAGTCTTCGAATGGGATAACAGCTTTTTTCCCAACACAATCGTTAATGTGCTCGATATCCAAAACTCGATTGTACTGATAATCGAATTTCGAACTGGGAATCACCAATGCCCGATTTAGAACCGCCGCGAAGAACATGTGTTTCTCCAAACAAATTAGATGGTTACTCATTTGACCCGACAAGCAAATGGCAAACAAGAATTTATTGGGTTTAGGTTTCCATTCGATTGTTCTTCTTTCAGAGAATTTCAGGTCAACTTTTCTGCAACGGTCGAAACTGTAACCGGCATAGGCGGGGTCTAAAACGGTGGCGTTCTGGAGGGTGTTTCCGGTTTTGTGAGGAGATAAGAGGGTTTGCTGGATGTGTTTGTTTAAGGTGATCTGATTGAGCAATGAGGCTTTGATGTCGTCAAATTGAACGGCTGAGACATTGTCATTAGAGTTGACGAAAGTGTGGTTCCAAAGAGAAAGAAGGGAAGTTAGCTGTTGATTCAACAAGTAGAGAGCTTGGAGTTGGGATTCTTTGAGTTGATCTGACACCTTATTGAATTTAAGGGAGGAGATGTTGGAAGAGAAGAGGGAACGAATGTCGGTGGAGAGGAAGATAGGGATGAGGAGGAGAGGGAGGAAGATGGCGAAGAGGTAACGCTTGTTGAAGGTGAGCTTGAAACGTCGTCGGATTTGAGATTCCAGCTCTTCGATGTGGAATCCGGATCTTGGAGCGGTGGAAGCGCGTGGGCTGGTTGGGATTTGGCGTGGGCGGTGCTTGGTGTCGTTTTGGTGGATTAAGGTTTGGCGATCGTCGTCTTCGTCGGATGAATGTCGGTCCATTTATTTGCTTAAGAGTGGAGCAGTGAGTCTGCGAGTGATGGAATGGCTGAGTCAGTGATGATAGTTTTCAAAAAAATACCTTTGTTGATTAAAATGGAGATTGGGATTGGTTAAAAATTTAGGGTTTGGTTAAAAACGATAGAATTTTTGTTGAGCGGAGCTGGCGTAAGGAAGAATGTCAATTATCGAAGCAGCAGAAGAAAGAAACAGGTCGGTGGAAGAAAATGACTCCGTGCCGTCCCACCATTGTCTTGGATACGACCCGAACCCGATAATATGTTTTCGTCGACAAGCATACGGCGTCGTACTGAATCTACATAAGAAATGTGAAAATTAACTAAAAACCTCAGTTACCAACTATATTTTTAAAACGTGATTAAATCGGTTAAATTATTAATTTCAAATTTAATCAATTTGATGAGTTTAATTTATTTAAATATTAAAATAAATAAAAATGATAATAAATACTAAAAGATAAAGGCATGCAAAGTTACCATAGAAACCAGGAAAAGAAAAGGTGTACATTCAAAGGCGATTCTAAGGGGGCTGGCATGGGCCCCGACCCTCCTAAAATGAAAATTTGTTATTTAGGCACTCTATTTTTTTTAAATTTGAAATTAATAAAGGTAAACTTACACTTTAGCCTCCCTAAAATTATAAAAATTTGATTCAATTCTTTTTAAAATTATAAATATTTAGACTATAAAAGATTAAAATTTTATTCGGCCCCCTAAAAAATTGTTCTAGCTTCGCCCCTGTACACATATTTTATTTTTATTATTTTATTCATAAAAAATCAAAGATTCTGGGTTTGATTGGCAATCTTCGAACAAATGCCCTTCCTTACAGGATACGCAGGCTATATGTTCGAATTGACTTGATGACTGAGTTGCAACAATGTTAAACCCATTAGTATTAATTTTTTTAAGCATTGAGGATATCGAAGATACCTGAGCTGCAAGTGAAGTGAGGGTATCCACTTCATGTACTCTTGCGACTCGTCTTGAAGCTGCTCGATTGGCCACTGGTATTTGTTGCTGGAAATTCTCTCAAACATTTCATAAGCCTCATTATAAGACTTAAAAAGGAGAGCACCATTGGCAGAAGCGTCTACTACCATCCTCGTGTGACCATTAAGATCGTTATAGAATGTCTCCAACTAGGTGCAATACAGGGTTCTATGATGAGGGCATTTTTGTAACAGTTCTTTAAATCTTTCCCATGCCTCATACAAGGACTTGTCATCCATTTGTTGGAAGGTAGTGATTTAATTCCACAACTTACAATTCTTGCTAGGTGGGATATATTTCATACGGAAGCGTTTTGCCAACTCTTGCCATGTTGTTATGGAATCTAGTGACAATGAGTTCAACCAGGCTTGAGCTCTGTCCCTTAGAGAATATGGGAACAACTTTAATCTTAGTGCATTTTTAGGTATTCCGACTAACTTGAAGGAATCACTCACTTTCATAAATAATCTGAGGTGAAGGTGAGGATCTTCAATAGGCATTCCACTGAACTAGCTCACTGTCTGAAGCATCTGAAACATAACAGGTTTCATCTTGAATTATTGTCTCTTGATCTTGGGCATTCTAATTCCCAGATTAAGCTAATGAAAAAGCGGTGCGTCATACTATCTTAAGGCTCTATCCCTGTCATCAGCAACAAGGATGGGATTTTGAACATGATTTGCTCCATTTCCTTGATTTTGGTTTTCAAGGTTCATCTCTTCGGTCCTTCTTTGAGTTGCCTATCTTCTCCTTTGTCTAAAAGTCCTTTCAATTTCAAGATCTATGAGGAGTAAGTCAATGGTTTGATCAATATTCATAAACACATGAAACAATTACATAAAATAATGGAATTAAAATTTTATACAAAAATAGACCAAAATGCAAAATTAACAATTTCACAAATAATGTTTATTAAAACAGTCCCCAGCAAAGACGCCAAAAACTTGGAATGATGAAAATGTGGAAGTGTACACAATTATAACAAGTATGATAAGTTATCGTACCCATAGAGACTGTACAAGTAAGTATCTATGAAATGTAAATTTAAGCAAATTGGTAGAAGAAAATATATTAATTTGAAAAAGGTGATCTAAAAACTAAAAAGTAACTAAGTAATCAACTAAAATAAAAAGTAAAATTCCAGTGCATGATTTCTAAAAAAAGTTTTAATCAATATGACATAAGTGTGTTAGATTAATTTCATTCTTTAACTTAGAATTATTAAAACTATGTTCATGTTGTTACGAAGAATTTCATGGCAACTTGGCCTTTTGTTAACTATTGCACATACATACTTATTAAATTAATCAATGTTTCAAACATGTTACTATATTGGATTAATTTATCAATTTTCATAAGCAAGTATAATACTTATTAAATTAATCATTGTTTCAAACATATTACTATATTGGATTAATTAATCAATTTTCATAAGCAAGTATAATACATAGTGAAGTAACAATATATTCCTATACTGAAACAATTTAATCACAACAATCTTACAAGTTATGCAAGGCAAGAATATTGTTTAATACTATTGCTAATTTAACCCACTTTTATACTTAGTAGATTAAATATACAGCAATTAGATATTTTTCCATTAATTACAATTTCAATTTGGTTAATAATTAATTCATTTGTTATCTTACAATTATAATGCAAACATAACATATGCATGATTTTATCTAATTGAACAAATTACCAAGGTCTGTAACAACACAAACATGATTTTAAAAATTTAAGTGAACAAAATGTAATCAATCTAACACAAATAAGATTTAAGTATTCTTAATTGAACTAGGAGCATCAGAACAATAAACATTCATGTTTATAATCACAAAATAATTTGAAAAGATTAATAGAACGATACTAGAAGACAAATCTCGGTGATTCTTCGAAACCAGACTAGTGTGCTTCTCTTCCTTTTTGCTTGTTCTGTTAATCAAAGGCCTTCAAGATGCTTTATTTCTACTACTTCAAGAGACTTTCTAGCTCTTTATCAAGAGGGGAAATCAATAAAGGAAGGAAAGAAAAATGGAAAGGCAAAGGAGAGTGAAGGAGAGAAGTGAAAGGTGAATGAAGATATAAGTGAGAGATGAGAAATGAAGAGGTGAAAGGGGTATTTATACATGGAGATGACAACTTGAATTGGCTAAAAATAGCAGCCAATCCCCCTTCTCATGGCCGGCCCTTGATAGTAGGGAGAGGGGTTGAGATGACTTTGGTAAATTTAGCTTAATGCCACAAGTGAGAATACACAAAAAGAGGAGGGTTTGGGACAGGTTTTGGGAGAAAGTTAAAGGCTATTTTGAAAATATTATAATCATCTTAATTAGCTGATTTGGGTAGCAATTGGGTCGGCATTGGGCAGCTCTTCCCTTGGTGGATCAATCTCCTTCAATTTAATAAATCTGGGCCCCTTTCTCTACATTAGATTAGGATTAAATTCAACACAATTTTTGTTGGATTAAAAAATAATTTTTCAATGGGTCCAAGGAGTTGATTTGTGGCATCCATGGCTGAAAAATTATTAGCCTTCCTTATGTGCCAAATGCTTTGAAAGATGCTTTGAAAATTCGACCTTCTCAAGGTGGCTATTGAGTTGATTTTTTAACTTTTTTGCAAAATTGTCGAAAATTGGCCAAATTATGCAAATTTAGTATAAAAATAACTAAAATTCAAAATCTTTCATAAATAAAGTTCAATTTTAATTATTTTATAATAAAATTATAAATTGAGTCAAGTATTGTTAGACCTACTATTGCTGCAAATAATTTTGAACTGAAACCTAACACAATTCAGATGATACAGTAGTTTGTTCAGTTTGATGGTTTGCAGGATGAAGATCCAAACAATCACTTGGCGAATTTCCTAGAATTTTGCGGTACTTTCAAAATAAATGGCGTTTCTAATGATGCCATCCGTCTTCGGTTATTTCCCTTCTCTTTAAGGAATAAAGCCAAACAGTGGTTGAATTCTCTTCCATGAGGACCAATTACTACATGGGAACAAATGATCGAAAATTTTTTATTAAAATATTTTCCACTAGCTAAAATGGCTAAGTTGAGGATTGATATATATTCTTTTGTACAGATGGATTTAGAGACACTTTACGATGCATGAGAGAGATACAAGGATCTATTGAGAAGATGCCCACACCATGGATTACCCTTGTGGCTACAGGTCCAAACTTTTTACAATGGTGTGAACCCTTCAACTAGACAATTGATTGATTCACCACGGTGGAACACCAATAAAAACACCGAGGTCGCCTATGAATTCATTGAAGAGATGTCACTGAATAACTATCAGTGGCAAGTCACAAGTACAAGGCCAACAAAAACCGCCAGTGTTTTCAACCTCGAAGCAGTAACCATGCTATCAAACTAGGTAGAACTGTTAAATAAAAAGATTAACAGTTTATGTGGTTCTTCGCAGGTACAACCAGTTATGCAGTGCGATATGAATGGAGGAGGGATGAGCAATACAGAATATCCACCTTACAATCCGAGCGCTGAAAACGAGCAAGTTCACTATATGGGTAACAATTTTAAAACTCAAAATAACCCTTATAGTCATACTTATAATCCAGGTTGGAGGAACCACCCCAATTTTTCATGGGGCGGTCAAGGAAATCAGAGACAATAACCCCCTCCAAATTTCCAACAACAACCCTGCTCACAGGAAAAGAAGCCGAACCTTGAAGAGATGCTGAAAAAATTCATCGCGGTGTCAGAACTCGTTTTCAAAACACCGAGACAACACTTAAAAATCAACAAGCATCGATTCAGGGGATCGAGAACCAATTAGGGAAACTTGCCAAGATCATCTCAGAATGACCACAAGGAAGCTTGCCAAGCAACACTGAAACTAACCCAAAGGAGCAACTTCAAGCCATAACAGCTCAGGATAGTGTAGGGTTAGATGAGCCTAAATTAAGCCAAGAGAATTTGGTAGAGAAAGGTAAGGTCAATGTAAGTCACGAGAAGCCAAAACTGATAATTAAAGAGTACCACCCTCGTATACCATACCCCAATGCGATGAAAAAAGACAACACTGATGAACAATTCGGTAAATTTTTTAAACTTTTAAATAAATTACATATTAACTTACCATTTCTTGAAGCTTTTTCGCAGATGCCAGATTCAAGGAAATTTTTAAAAGAGCTTTTGAATTACAAGCAGAAGTTAGACAAGGAATCGCATGTGGAACTAAACGCAGTGTGCTCAGTAATGTTGCAAAATAAACTACCACGAAAATTAAAAGATCCAGAGAGTTTTACAATTCCATGCTTAATTGGTAGTTTATCTGTTGATAATGCTTTAGCTGATTTAGGGGCAAGCATAAATGTTATGCCTTATAGAATGTTTAAATAGCTAGGTTTAGGGAAACCCAAACAAAATAGGATGAGTATTCAATTAGCTGATAAAACTATTAGAATTCCTAGGGGTATAATTGAAGATGTACTTGTGAAAATTGATAAATTCGTATTCCCAGTAGACTTTGTCATTTTAGACATGGATGAGGACAATAGTATCTCCTTAATTTTAGGAAGACCCTTTTTAGCAACTGCCAGGACTAAAATTGATGTCGATGTAGGTGAACTCATACTTTGTGTAGGTGACGAATCAATCAGCCTTCAGGCTCTTGACTCGACTAGGACATCGAGTAATCAAGGTGAGAACATAAATTTTATTAATGACCATTCGGTTAAACCTTCTTTTCGGGAAACACCACGAAACTACACAACTGAGCCAGATCCTAGACCTCATAACAACAAAGAAATAACTCACGAGGAACGACGGCTTCAAATCGATGAACTAGATGAGTGGAAGCCATGTATTAAGGAGAAACTAAGAACACACAAAGTAGAACGAACACCATTCCGTGGGACAAACAAATTTAAGATCGGAGATTAGGTGTTGTTAAATAAGACAGACCCTCAAATATCTCCTCCTGACCTTCATACAAATGAAGAAATCCCTTTTAAGGTGCATAATGTTTTCCCATACGGAATAGTCGAGGTAAGTAATCCTATATTCGGCACTTTTAAAGTAAACACTACTCGAATCAAACTGTATACCGATGATAGAATTGATAGCATGAGAAAGGATTTTCAACTCCTCAAACCACCCTGACTATGCGAATAAGAGGTAAGTCTAACTTAAGACTTTAAACGAGCGCTTCTCGGGAGGCAACCCGAGTACTAACCCCATTAATTTTTACATTTTTTATTTTATTTCTAGCACCTAACTATAAACTAACCAAAGTGTAGGTTTCTCCACCCACACGGCCTCACACACAGCCATGGCCGTGGCCGTGTGGATACTACGGATTTTCGTACTAGCATGGCAGAGATAGTATGAAACAGAACAGAAAAAAATATCTTCAAGCCACGGCCTTCTACTAAATGCCACGGCCTTGTGATGCAGCTGTGGTCGACACTGTTTTATCAACATGGGCGTGGTGACCTGCACATGGGAGTGAGAGAAATGAACGAAGCACAACACGACTGTGCGACACGGCCGTGTAACTCAACATGCCCACAGCATACGGGCGTGGGGATCTACCAGATTTGAAATCTCTATTTAAAACACCCCTCTCCCATTCTTACCTACTCCCCACTTCCCTTCTTCTTCCATATCCTTTACACCCCTTTTCCATTTTCATTTTCATTTGTTCTTCATCCCCCTAACTCTAGATCTAACCATATCCATGTCGAAGAAACAGAAGGATCCTAGCACAGTCTCCCTTTGTGAGACCGATCTACATAAGTTCATGCTGGCCGCTTCATTAACTCGATAGGACAAGGACCCTTGAGTCCATCTCATTTTTCTTTTTCTTTTCTCTTCTCCTTTATTTTCCGTCTCTTTATCTTTCTTGTCTTTAATTTTTTATTCTTACATTTTGTTTTTTTTTATTTAGGTTCTAAAGGCTGCTTGGGAATCACCGACCACGGCCTTAGAAACTACACCCACCTCGCTAACCATCTAACGATAAGGACTTTTCTGTCCATTAATATTTTCTTTTAACTTTATTTTACATTCTATTTTCTTTCTTTTTATCTTTATTTTCTTTAAATATATATTTAGTATATTTTGAATTATTCTTATTATTTCCTGGCTAATTCTTCACGAGCTTCCCAATTTATTCATTTGGCGCAGAGATTGTCGGCGGCCACCACACCACGACACTCCCAACTCAAGGAAGCCATCCAAATTCAGGAAGTTTCACCTCTCCCTATCTCTTAAATTTTATATATATCTTTGTACATTGAGGGCAATGTACATCTTAAGTGTGGGGGGGTGAATATTTATTTCGAGAAAGTTCCTAACTTTCTGCATTATTCTCAAATCCCTGAATGATATCTTGTCTTTAAGTAATTTTCTCATATTACTACTAGGATGAAATTTCCTTTGATTCATGATTTTTATGGATATGTTTTGGAATAAGTCATTGATAATTGTGCAGTGATGATTTAAACTTTAGGAGACTAGAGAATCAAGCATGATGAGTCTATTTTCAAAATAAAAAAAATTTGTTAGGTTGTCTACTTGAATCTAATTATTACCTTGAAGTGTGAAATTTACAAAGTTGATATAAAAAACCCATAAGTTTTGTGAGATTTTGAGCCTTTTAGAGCATACATTCTTTCGTGCTCACTTTTTGATTATGAGTGTGTCAACATTGATTTGTTATTCTAGAACTTGCTTCGATTATACATGTCAAGACCACATTATTGATTTGACATATTGAAATGATAAAGGAACTTAGGATTTAACCCGTTCACTCCACTAAAAAGCTTACCCTCATAATTAACCCTTAGTAAACCCCTTTGATCCTAACAATCCTTTTTATTGACTTACCCATTAATATTACCCCAAAACTTATTTTGTATTTGTTATCACCATTCTTTCTTGACTCACTTTTTGTCGAGATTTGATTTTGAACAGTTTCCTAACTATGTTCTATATTTCAATTGTTAAAGTTCTTTCCTATTATTTATTTGTTCTTAAAAAAAAAAATCAAAGTATATTCATTATTAGTTATATAATTAAGTGAGCTTATACATTTAAATTTCATATCTTGAAAATGAAGCTCGTATTATTAGTTTCAAGTTTTTAATCGATGTTCATTTTTCTAGTTAGGTAAATTTTCAATTCAATCTCGATTCTAACTCTCTAATTCAACCTTTATCCACACCATAACCCCATTACAACCCTTAAAAGACCTTTTGATCTATGTATCATTTCATTTCATAGTGGTGGAATTTGATTTTCATGCAAACCTATGGGATTAACGTTTCATGTTCGACCTTTGAGTGCCTAATTTTGAACCTTAAACACTTTGAGTGATTTGAGTGAATCTTTAGTGAGGATGTCAAATCTTGTCGATTTTGAATTAAAGGTAATCATATAGGTAAGGGGAAACACCTAATGTTTTCAGGCTATAAATGTATAACTTAGATTGTTTGAATCTTTCAGACCCTTTGAGTTAAATTATCAATGTATGAATTACCTTTGAATTATGATGAAACACTATTGATGAATATTATGAATCAAGGAAGTTTATTTTAATTATGAGATGAGAACTTTTCTTGAGGATAAGCAAATGCTTAAGTGTGGGGGTATTTGATAAATCGTAATATATATGATAAATACTTGATTTGTTCTTAATTATATGTTCTTAATTCTTGCTTTGATATTTCAGGATATTGATTCAAGTATGATGTGCTTAAGCAGAGGAGGAATATTCCCTGTTTAAAAGTAGATCTAATATAATTAAGCGGAGCTGATCGCAACCCTAGAGATAGGATGATGAAGATCTGTCGGATTAGGGTAAAACCTAATATGAGAATACATAGATTGAGTTAATGCAATTCTAGGGGTTTTAATTAGAAAGAGATTTCAATTAATCAACCTAGGGTTAGATGTTAGTAGCCTTGAGAGAGGTATTAATATAAATTAGGGAATCCTACGGATCAAGTCAAGTAAAACAATCGTCTGGTTCAGAGCTATATAACAAGTGAAGTCTTGGTGGATTCTTCCTCGGGTATTGTCTTAACCAATTGGTTTTTCCTACAAGTATTTCCCCAATTCTTTCTCTGTGTCTTAGCATCCTTAGCTAAGTAGTTAGTTAAATTTAGATTAAATAACAAATTCCTTTAATTCTTAGGCTAAATAATAAAAAGAAAGTTAGTATTAGTACTTTTGGTTCCTTTGGGTTCGACAATCTAGTCTTGCCACTAAACTATACTATTGTTCGATAGGTGCACTAGCCTCAATCGTTGTTGTCGAAACCATTTTTTTGAAAAACGGGAATCGACTTGGTTTTGAAAACGAAAATAAAAAGGAGAGTCACCACCGATCTTTATTTGGTGTGATCGGATCACCTTTTTTTAATAAAACATTTTGATTTACTAAAACGGTGTTTTTGGTCTACGAAATTTGAGAAAACGGGTTCGGGAGTCGGTTACGTGCGAGGAAGGGTTAGCACCCTCGTCACGCCCAAAATTGGTACCAAATTGATCAATTATTGTCCTTATGTCGAAAGTTGAAAATTGTAAAAAGATTTTTAAAAATATGTTCCCTTTAAAAATATTTGAATTTTTCGAATTGAGTATCAAGATTTTCTCGTTCCGAAGGAATAAAATATCACATCCAATACCTTAGGACACGATAATTTAAATCCTTGAATCCAAGATCGTCTCGTGGTTTCTCGAATTAAACATCAAGATTTTCTCGTTCCGAAGGAATAAAATATCGCATCCAATACTTTAGAACACGATAATTTAAATCTCGAATCCAGGATCATCTCATAATTTTTCTCAAATTGAATACCCAGACTTTCTCGTTCCAAAGGAGTAACATATCACATCCAATACTTTAGGACACGATAATTTAAATCCCCAAGAGTAAGCTTTTTGTTTAAAAATATGTTTGTTTTAAAGGATATTCGGTCATTTAGATTAAACGAAGAAAATTGCAACCCAATACTTTAGGGCACGACCACTCGAATTTCTAAATAAGGAATATCACCTTTAAAAAAAGAAGCAATTTTGTATCGAGCAAAATCAATATAACGCAAGTTTATAATAAAATGTAAAAACAAATTACAATACGGATATGCGCGACAACATGGAAATCAATACGTTGGTACGAACGACAACATAAAGGACGAAGATAGAATAAAATAAAATAAACAAGTCAAGATGACGATAACGAAAAATAAAAATAGGAATAATGAATAATAATGAAATTATTATAAGTATAAATACGAAAAGAAAATATAATTATGATAGTAACAAAAAAATAGTAATGATAATAGTAAAGAAATAAGAATATAATAATGGAAGTAATAATAAAATGATAAAAATATATAATAAACATAATAAAAATAAAAATGAGTTAGCAAGGATAATTACGATAAAAAAAATGATGATATACTAGTAACATAATAGTAATGAAAACGATAAAAATAATAGTAGTGGTAATAACAATAAATAATAATATATACAAAAAAAAACAAATATGATACAATAAAGATATAGAGTAAGTAATGAGGGTGAGTATAATAATAGAAATATTGAGTAATAATGATACCAACAATATTAATAAATAAATAATAATAAAGTGATAATAATAGATAATATTACATTAATAAATAAATAAGTAAGAGTAAAAATGCAAACAATAATAATAGTAATGGTATTAGTAATAAAAGATGAAATAACAATGGTAGTAATAATAAAATAATCATAATAGTAATAATAATATTTGGAAAAATAACAGTATGACGAAAACAGTTGGTAAAGATATATATATTCTTTTAGATTTGCTAAAAAAATATAAAAGAGTAAGGAATAAACAAATAGATATGTAATAATAAAATAATAATGGGAAATAGGGTAGCAAAAATTAAAAAAATAATAATAAAGGAATAATAAGCAACAATATACAAGAATATAAAAAAAAAATTAAATAAATGGACAATGTAAATCGCAAGATAAGCGAATAAACAATGAATAAAATAATAAATAACTAACCATTAAATAAATAGATGAATAAAATAAAGAAATAATAAACACTAACAAATAAATAAAAAAAACAAAGAGTTAGAATGAAAGGGACTTAATCGTCGTTAGAATGAAATTAAGAGGTATAATTTAAATAATAAAGAAATGCTGACGAGGACAAGGGTGTAACGCTCGGAAACTATCGAGGACCATATGGGAAAATATCCCAGGTCTTGATGCGTTACGTTTCATTTGGCCAAAGCACGGACCGAATTAAAATGAACTAGAAATAACAGGGTAAAATTAAAAAAAGAAGTGCTAAACTGGGCTGAAATTAAAGGCACAGAAATGGAAGAGGGGCCTATCGCACAAATATCCTTTTGAAGGGATATGTGCAGCCTCCTGAAGCCAAACGGCGTCGTTTGCTTTTGTTTATAACCCCCCTTTTTCATTTTGCCATTCGACTCCCATTTCTAAAACAGAAAACAAAAAAATCCCCACCCCTTTTCATTTCCTCTTCCCGAAATCAAGAAAACGCAGGCTCTTCCCCTTTTTGTTCCGGCGTTTGGGCTCTCTCTGACCATTCATCGCACCACCACCACGTCCGGTGGCCGACGTCGTATAGAGGTGGGTGTTTAAACCCGTTCGAAGGCCCATTAGAAGATTTCGCCTCCAAATCCCCCGCAAGCGCTGAAGCGAAGAGTCTTTGCCCCACTTAGCCCGATTTCGACATTGGAGAAAGGGGTTCCGATGATTAGGGACGATTAAGGTACGTTCCCCCCTTATTCTTTGTTGTTTATTACTTATTTACAAAGATTCGAGAAAAACAAAATAAAATAAAAGTGAATCGAACAACAGTAGATAAAACGAAAAATAAGAAGAAATCCACCTTTCAAGTTTTTGTTCTTTTTGATTGCTGATAATACTTAAAAGAAAGGGAAGCCCCTACAAATGGGTGTTGTTTCCGTTTTTATAACAGACTTTTACAGATTCTTTTATGTTTGTTCTTGTTCATTTCTTGTCGTTTTTCGCTTTCTTCTTGTTTCCTGTGCTGTGCGTGTTCCTTGCAGATATTTGAGGAACGTGCGAATGTCGACCGAGGCGTGATGGGTGTTGGCAGAGGCGTGGAGACGTGCTGGTGGCAACATCGGGGAATGGTGCTGGTGGTGGCCGACATGGTTGGCGTGGTGCCCATGCGAGGGGATGGGCAATGACAGAAGCGGCGCAAGAGGGAAGGAACCCTAGGGTTCCCTGATTCTGCTTAGTCTGTGGGCCATATTGGGCTGTCTAGGTCTTGGGCCATTTCGGGCTTATTTTAGTTGGTATTTTGGGTTTAAATTTGGGCCTGTAATTGAACATTTGGACTGCCTTGTTTTTATTGGGTTTTTAATGAGCCCTGGGCAAAATTTGGGTCTTATAGTTGTCATAGTTAGTTTCTAGGCTCGATCATTCTTTATATAAATTTTTAAGACTCTGACACATGATCAAATATAACTTAGTAATAATTTGATAGGAAAAATGAATTCTTGAAAAAAAAAATCAATTTTTGGTCCCCCCACTTAAGATGAACAATGTACCCATTGTTAAAAACGATAGATAGAATGGATGAAAATATAGAAGTGAATAGATATTGTACACCAGGTAGGAACCCACGAAAATGAGGTGAGTCAAGTTTGATTGCTTAAATACCAAGCTTTTCTTAGACAAATCCAATCCTAGACATGTAAATATTTATTGCTACACTTCTTTTTTTTGCAATTTTTTTAATTTATTAATGATTTTATTATGCGAGAAATAGAAACATCCTAAAAGAAATTAAAACTAAAAACTAAAAAAAAAAAATCCTAAAAAGCAAAATAAAGTAAAAACAAAATCCCCCTATTTTTATTTATTTGCAGACTCCTCAGAATCAACCTATTTTTTGCTTCATCGCTTTTATCTTTGCTTGAATTGCCTCATTCCTTCCTCGAAATTGGAGTCCATGGTTTGAGTATAAAATCTGGAAATTCAGGCATGAAAGCAAAGGATTGATGAAATATTTTCTTAAAAGCGTCTTTGAATGAGTGATACCGTATTTTTTAGTATATCCAAAAAGCTTATTGTTACAATTGCATGAGCTGTAGAATGTCTTTTATATTTGACTATTCACTTTTTGGATTGGTACTCGATGAAGGAACTTAAAGTGTTAGAGTTTCCTTCTTTGGTTCAGGAATTGTTTTAGTGGGTTCTGCCACGTCAAGAATTTCAACTGGCTCTATTGGTTTTGATTCTGCAGGAACGTAATCGTTTTCAGCTTCATCAACTTGTTCTGACTGTTGTTGAAAGATAACATCTCCTACTACTCTGGCAAATTCCCAATCAGTAATTGTCCCTTAATTATACCACACCATCTTTACAGTTGGACAGACACGAGCTTTCATGCACAGTTTCGTTATGGTATAAGGAAAATATGCTGAGCCAGAGTGTCTTACAGTACAGTCTCGAATTTCCTTGATGATAATCTTTCCCACATTGATAGTCTTTACTGTCATAATAAAATATAACAAAACCATTCTTTCCACAGAAATTGTGGTACCATGTGAGATAGGCATTAGGCTAAAGCTTACGAAATAAAACCATACCTTCGCTAATAAATTTTCTCTATGACAAGTATGACTTTGTACCTCAACACAGTCCATTTAGACCTAGGAAATGTAAGTGTTCGTGCAACATCTATTTTTCGACATTTTTCATTATAAAGGAATAATCGTTCTCTTCAAAGTTAAGTAAGTTAAAGAGATCATTAATAGTTTTAGAATTAAAAGTTACCTTAACTCCTCATACAATTACTTCTGTTGAAGTAAAAGATGTTAGATTTGCATAAAATTCTCTAACTAACTTAGGATATGGAGTCGATTTCTTGTCACAAAACACTTCCCAATTCAATGCTTTGGCAATTTTTGAATGCTCACCATGAAATGAGTGTGGTTACTTTCTCTCAAAGTAAAGCCTTTTTTCGGAAGCATTTGTTGTTTCTTGAAGATGCTTTCATATCTCACTTTTTCTCCTTCAGAATGAAACTTTTCTTGTAATTCTTCGATTTGGACAGAGGCTCGAGTTCTTTTACGAGGCATGATTCAACTTGAAATTGGCAAAAGATGGAGACAAGTAATAATTTCCCAAAATTTAATTAGAAAAATAAAATATTATCAATTCATATAATATTGAAAAGTTAAATTATAATTTTAATTAAAAATTTGGGAACACGAATTGTTACCACCTTTGTTGTTACCAAAAGGAAACAAAAATATCAACTATAGGATGTAACAAAATTTGAGGTGTTAGGCTTGGGGATTGGGATAATGACAATTGGTGGTTAAAAGGGATAAGGGCTGGTGATGGTGCGGTGTAGGTTTGAAGGGAGGTAATTGGGGTGGTGGGTTAGGAAGTTGAAGGTTGTGATAGCTTGGGGTGTGAGAAGCAGGAACGTGCGGCTATTGCTGAATATGGCTAAGGGCGTGCGGCGCTAGGTGTAGTAGGGTGTTTGGTGTTGTTCAGTTAGAGGAAGAGTATGACGGTGGAAGGTGTTAGGGCCGATAGTGGAGAGGTGGTGGTATTCAGAGTGCAAGTAGGGTAGGAGGGTGTTTAACTCAAACTCTTAAGTAAAATAATATTAAAATATTACTACTGCTAATGCTATACAAAGTTAATAACAATTAATATATAATAAATAATATATAATATATATTATTTGTCATTATCTTATTTATTAAAAATAAGAACTAAAAAATTTTTATTTTAGCTGTTTAAAATATTTACAGAAAGCAAAACTAATTATTGAAACAATTCAATTAAGTTCCTGCACTAAAAAATAATTTGAAAAGAAAACAAAATATTAACACTTTTATTCAGCAAATTAAAACTTATTTTGTCACTTAGAAAATATTTTCTCGGAAAATTATGTGAAAATCAATTCCCAGGAAATATTAGAGGGGTCATAAGTAGTCCCGCTTAAATTTCAATCTTCTAGACATAATTTATTTTTAACATAATAATCTAGAAAATATAACATAAGTCATTTATTTAAAAAGAAGAACGGAAAAAAATAAAAAATTTGATAAAATGAGCGAGGTTTTATTTCGCTCAATTATATCACCCAAGTAATGTTTCAAACGTTGAGCGTTAACTCTAAAATTACCTTTCTTACGGTGAAGTTCAACAACCCTGTATGGAAAGACTTGATGAATAGTGAATGGACCGAACCAACAAGATTTTAACTTACTTGGAAAGAACTTTAATCTAGAATTGAACAACTAAACTTGCTGACCTGCTTCAAATTCTTGGAATCGGATGTGCTTGTCATGCCATCTTTTCAATCTCTCCTTGAAAAATTTGGCATTTTCATATGAGAACATTCAGAATTCTTCTAACTCATTAAGCTGAAGCATCATTTTCTCTTTAGCAAGCTTGAGATCCAAATTGAGCTGCTTGAGAGCCTGGTAAGCTTTATGCTTTAATTCCAAGGGTAAATGGCAAGCATTCCCAAAAAACAACCGATAAGGAGACATCCCTAAGGGTATTTTGTATGTTGTCTTGTAGGCCCATAAAGCATCATCTAGTCTTTTGGACCAGTCTCTCGGTTTGGAAAAACTACCTTCTCGAGTATACCTCTTATTTCATTATTCACCAATTGAACCAGCCCATTTGTTTGGGGATGGTAAGTTGTGGCAGTTTTATGCTTCACTCCATGTTTATCGAGCAACCATTTCAACCATTTGTTCACAAAGTGGGACCCTTCATCATTGATGATAGCTTTAGGAGTTCCAAACCTTATGAACACATGTTTCTGTAAAAAACATTATCACTACTTTGGCATCGTTCTTTGAATATGCCTCGGCCTTAATCCACTTAGACACATAATCTACTGCTACTGGTATATACCTGTTACCATAAGAAAAAGGAAAAGGACGAAAAAAGTAAATACCCCAAACATCAAATAATTTTACCTCAATAATGTTTGTTCGTGACATCTCGTTTCTATTAGATATATTTCCAACCCTTTGGCATCAATCACAACTCCATACATAAGCATATGCGTCTTTGAATAAAGTTGGCCAAAAGAATCTAGCTTGCAATAATTTGGTCGCAGTACGTGAACCTCCAAAGTGTCTCTCACTTGGATATGAATGAAAATGATATAGAATATCATTTACCTCATTTTCTTCCATGCATCTCCTAATCATTTGATTCACGTATTGTTGAATAGGTACGACTACTCCCAAAAGTAGTACTTTATGTCATGAAGGGACTTCTTCCTTTGTTGGTACGACTTATAGGGCAACATCACACCAAAAACTAAATAGTTAGCATAATCACAAACCAAGGGGTTTTATGGACGTGATTTATCTTAAGTATGTGCTCGTTCGAAAATTTTTCGTTAATGGGAACAAGAGGAGAAGTCTCTCCTTGTTGCTCTAATATGGATAAGTGTATGCTACTTGGTTTTCTACCCCCTTTTGATCTTGAATTTCAAGGTCGAACTCTTGAAGTAGAAGTACCCTCCGGATCAGTCTTGGCTTGGCATCTTTCTTCCCAAGTAAGGATTTAATTTCTGAATGATCCATTAAAACAATAACCTTGGTACCTACAAGATAAGATTGAAACTTGTCAAAATAAAAAAAACAATGGCAAGTAACTCTTTTTCCGTTACTGTATAATTCAGTTGAGCTCCCATCAAAGTCCGACTTGCATAGTAGATAGGATGAAAAACTTTATTCCTTCTTTGGCCTATTACAGCTCCTACCGCGAAGTCACTTGCATCACATATTAATTCAAATGGAAATTCACAATATGGTGTGACTATAATTGGTGCCGAAACCAATCAATTCTTCAAATCATCAAAAGTCTTCAAGCATTCTTAATCAAAATTGAATGTTGTATCATTCTCCAATAATTTGCGTAAAGGTTTAGCAATTTTGGAGAAGTCTTTAATGAATATCTGATAAAACCTGACATGTCCCAAAAATCTCCTAACACCTTTTTACAGATGTTGAAGGTGAGAATTTCTTAATAAGATCTACCTTTGCTTTACCTACTTTAATCTCTTGTCTCGTTATTCGGTGTCCTAAAACAATATCTTCTTGTGTCATGGAATGACACTTTTCCTAATTAAGCACAAGGTTTGTTTCTTCACACCGCCTTAGTACCTTGGCTAGATTGTCTAAGCAATCATTGTAAGTGTCTTCGAACATTGTAAAGTCATCCATAAAAACTTCCAAAAACTTCTCAACCATGTCAATAAAAATTGCCATCATGCATCTTTGAAATGTAGCAGCTGCATTACATAAACCAAAGGGCATACATCTAGAAGAAAATGTACCGTACGAGCATGTGAATGTTGTTTTAAGTTGACCTTCCGGTGCTACCGTGATTTAGTTGTGATCGTTGTTTTATGCGATGTCAAAGTCTTAAAATTTATATAAAGAATGATCAAACCTGGAAACTAACTATGACAACAATTTGAGGCAAGCACACCTACCGAACAATAGTATAGTTAAGGCAAGATCGGAATGTCGAACCCAAAGGAACCAAAAGTACTAATACTAACTCTCTTTTTATTATTTAGCCTAAGAATTAAGGGAATTGTTTATCTAAAGTAAAATTAACTAACTACTAAACTAAAGACTCTAAGACAAAGAAGAATGAATTTGGAGAATAGCTTTGAGGAAAAACCAATTGATTAAGATGGCACCCAGGGAAGAATCCACCTAGACTTCACTTGTTATCTAACTCTGAGCCAGACGATTTATTCATTTGATTTGATCCGTAAGATTCCCTAAGTTATATTAATCCCTCTCTTGAGGCGACTAACGTCTAACCCTAGGTTGATTAATTATAATCTCTTTCTAATTAAAACCCCTAGAATTGCATTAACTCGTTCTATGGACTCCCATATTAGGTTTCACCCTAATCCGGCAAAATCTCGTCACCCTATCTCTAGGCGTGCAATCAACTCCGCTTAATTATGCTAGATCTACTCTTAGGCAGGGACTTTTGCTCCTTCACCTAAGCACATCATACTTGAATTAATATCCTGGAAATATCAACACAAGAACTAAGAACACATAATTAAGAACAAGTCAAATATTTATCATATAGTTCAGCAAACGATAACAAGATTCATCTTAGGTTTCATCCTCCTCAAGTATCTGAGGGTTTAGTTTATAACAATAAAAGAAAACATCTCAAAAGAAAAGATAAAATAAAACATAAGAAATCCCTAAAACCCTTAAAGGAATTGAAAGAGAGATCCTCCGTCTTGAGTATGATTCCTGCTTCTTGAGATGAATCAACTGGCTATCTTCAAGTAATTCCCCACAAATTTGCCTTCTTTGGCCTAGCTGGACGCCCCCTAACTAAAGCCTTGGGTTCCCCCCTCTTAGGTCATACTTAGGGTGTTTATAGAGGCTTCAAAATGTGTTTCTTTACCCTTAAGTATCCTAATCCGAGTGAAACTCTTCTTTCTCACGGCAGGGACACGCCCATGGCACACGCCCATGTAAGTCGTGGCCAGGCCGTGTTAGAAGCTGTTGAATAAGGCATGGCCGTGTGGTCTTGGGCCCAAGCTGTGTGGATTTCGTGATATGGCCCATTTACTCCGTTTTGGGCCCATTTTCTGTTCTTTTCATCATCCAGTGCTCTTCTGAGTATAAAACATGAAAAAAAAAAGATTAAAAGCACCAAATTACATAATTCAAGGCTTAAATCATCCAAAAGCATGCTAAATGTGAGCTTAAAATATGTTACTTTTACGGTTTATCAGGTTGTATCTTGAGTATCCGTTGAGAAAGTAGTAATAATCTCACCTTGCAAGTTTAACCAGCATTTGATCCAAGAACAACAAAGGAAAGTGGTCTTTCTGAGTCACTTTGTTCAATTTCTGATAATCTATATAGATTCTCCAACCCTTGACCATCCTGGTTGGTACCAACTCATTGTTATCATTCTCCACAATCGTAATGCTCCTTTCTTTGCACATACTAGACCAGACTTATACCTGAACTGTTTGAGATGGGGTAAATTATACTTGCACCTAACCACTTAATAATTTCTTTTTTCACCACATCTTTCATAATGGGGTTTACTCTTCATTGTCCACCAATGTTTCCTTTTTTTCCATCCTCTAAGATGATCTTGTGCATGCACATAGATGGAATAATACGTTGGATATCGACTATAGTCCATCCAATAGCCTTTTTAAATTGTCTTAAAATTAGAATGAGTTTCTCTTCCCGCTCTTTAGTTAGATTAGCTGAAATAATCACAGGAAAAATAAAGATGTCACCTAAATAAACAAATTTTAAATGTAAAAGAAGTACCTTAGGTTCTAATTTAAGCGTCTCTTTGATTGTTGCTTTTGGTTGAACATAATCTCGGTTCTCTAATTTCGAAGATTCAAAGCAAGATTGAGGAATAAAACCCTTTGGGTTAGCTTCAAGCAAAGCTAAGTACTCTTCCCCTTTTTCTTCACTTAGAGAGTTTGACATTAAGATTCGTTCTAATGGGTTCTCAACAAAATTGAGTTCCCATTCTATGGCTAACTCCTCTAACTCAGATACTGCAGAACATTCATCAATTGTGTCAGGAAATCTTATAGATTTAAAAACATTGAACGTTACCTAGTCGTCCTAAACATGCATGGTAAGCTCATCTTTATGTACATCAATTAAGGTCCTTTCGGTTGCCAGGAAAGACCTTACTAGAATGATTGGCACCTCCTTGTTTTCTTTGAAATCTAGAACAAAAAAATTAGCTGAAAAAAAGAATTTATCTACATGTACCAAGACATCCTCGATTTTTCCTTCCAGATGTGCTAAGGACCGATCTGCTAATTGAAGAATAACTGTAATTCTAACTTCACCTATCCCAAATTTTTTGAATAGGGACATGGGTATCAAGTTGATGCTCACACCTAAATTACACAATGCCTTACCACAATAAGATGCTCCAATGTTGCAAGGTATGGTAAAACATCCAGGGTCTTTCATCTTAATTGGTAGTTTATCTTGTAATAATGCGTTGCACTCCTTCGTCAGAGCTACCATATCAAATTCTCCAAGTATCCTCTTTTTGGATAGGATATCCTTCATTAACTTGACGTAATTTGACACTTGTTCAAGAGCTTCTACCAACAAGATGTTGATATGAAGTTGCTTGAGTACGTTTAAGAACTTTTTGAACTGGACTTCCTGCTTTTGTTTCTGAAGCCTTTGAGGGTAGGGTAGTGGAGGATTCTTTACTTGAACTGGGCAATTCATCTACTATGACAGTTTTGATGCATCTAAGAAAGATGTTAGTTTATTTGAATTATCTGGTTTAGAAGTTACCTTATCAAAATTTACAGATTCTGGTTCTGGTGAAGCTAGATTTTCAATACTTGATTGAACTTCTACTTTATTTCAAGTGTCAGCTGGCTCCTTTTCAAATTCGATAGTATTGGGCTCTAACATCTTTCCACTCTTTAAATTTAATGCTTTATAATGTTCCTACCCCCAATTTCTTGGATTTTCCAATCACTGGAGAAAGTGCCTTGTGGTCGGTTCCTAAGTACAGTAGTAAGCTGGACCATTTGATTTTCTAAGTTTTTCAACGAGGCTGCTTGACTTTGGATTAAGGCAAATTTTTTTGCCTTATAAGCCTTCAATAGGTTTTCCAAGCCATTTGAAGGTTCAACTTGAGTTGGTTTTTGAACTTGTTGGCTAAATACAGGTGGTTGGGTTGATCTGGGTTGTCTATAAGTGTTACTGGATCCAACTCTTTAGTTACTCCAGGAAAATTTGTAACGACCTGAATTTGGGCCTAGTAGAATTGGACCCATTAGGCTTTGGCCATAGGAGTGTTTAAAATTTTTGAGAATAAGAGAATGACACTAATGCAGGTTGGACCTATTAGGTGAGTGATTTTGGAAGGTTAGGGGGCTTCCATGAAGTCCCGGGATCAACTTGGGCTTTAGGAAAATTTTGGTTTTAGGTGAATAAAACCCTGGGAGTTAGTAAGTAGGCTTTAAGAATAAAATATGGAGAAAAATGACACAAAAGGGGTTGTGGTCTAGTGGCAAATGACGCCACATAGGAGTCAAGGGAATGACGCCACACAAGGAAGCAAGGGGTCTAAGGTTCAAGTCTTGGCTCTTGCATTTCATTTTGATTTATTTTTTAAGTGAACTTAGACGTTGGCCATAGACTTATATTTAGTTGCAGATGACTTTAGACACAAGAGGAGCTTGTGGCCTAATGGCTAGCGGCATGGATTAAGTTACAGGGGAGCCTGAGTTCGATTCCCATGGCAAGCAAAAAGGGATATTTATTTTGCTAGGTTGGGACGGCCAGAGTTTGTGTTGGAATTAAACTCTGCTGAAGGATGGATCCCACATCGGGAAGCTAGCAAGAGGGAAGGTGAGAATCTGGCTTTAAATAGAGCAATCTATGAGGAGAGTAAGCATACCCTGGTTGGCGTTGGGCATAGGAGTGGTCGGAACGCGGATCAACTCCAGATTCCTATCAGGTGTGTATTTTGCACTACTCTAGCTGTAGAGTGGCAAATGTCGAAATGTCGGTCGCACGGTGATGGTAGCCACACGAGCGTGCGAGCGCACGTGTGGGAGCTTCGACGCGATAGTTGAGGCCCTCATGAGTGTCCTCATAAGTCTAGGCTGCCTTGGGCCAAGGGCCCATATGAATAATTTGTATGATTGTGTAGTAGATATTGAACTGGTCTATGTGAATCTCATATCTATGGCTAGGTTTGGGCTAAATGGGCTACACGAGCGTGTGGGTCCATTTGGGTCGAGAATGGGCCCTAGGCCCATTCGCATCGTTATTTCTGTTTAGAATACCATTGGTTTAAAATTACTGAAATACCCTTGGTTTACAAATTACTAAAATACCCTTGGTTTACAAAATCACTGAAATACCCTTAATTTGTGAAATTACCGAAATACCCCTGATTTGTAAAAGTACCGAAATACCCTTAGATTGTAAAATTACCAAAATACCCTTAATTTTTGAAATTATCGAAATGCCCTCGGATTGCAAAATTATTGAAATACCCTTGATTTGTGAAATTACTGAAATACCCTCGAATTGTAAAATTATCGAATACCTTTGATTTGTGAAATTATCGAAATACCTCTGGTTTACAGAATTATCGAAATACCCTGATTTATGAAATTTCTAGAATACCCCTGGTTTACGAAATTATTAAAATACCCTTTATGGGTAAAGTTACTGAAATACCTTTTATGGGTAAAGTTACCGGAATACCCTCAACGGGTAAAATTACCGAGATGCCCTTACGAGGCGAAATGATCATTTTACCCCTAACCGATTAATGAGCGTTGTACCCTTGTGGTAGTACTAGTGTTGTATGTGTTAATCGTATGATTGATTATGTTTGAGATGCACTGCATACATGGATTAGTTATGGGTAGAATTACTGAGTTACCCCTGTAGGGTAGGATTACCGGAATACCCTTATAGGGTAAAATGACAGATTTGCCCTTGTGGGTAAATGATTAACTTGTGCTATGATTTGTCCGATTTGACTGTGATTGTATGACTGTGTTTTAACCGACTTGACTGCGGGCATGTGTCTGATTATCTGTTAATATGTGTTGAAATGATTGTTGCTAAGCATGGTCATTTTGCATACATGTGTAATGATTGAGCATGACATACGACATGTTACATGGGTTAGGTTTGATGATTGGAGGAAGTACCGTTTTAGTGGCTCTGCCATATACCGTTCTGGTGGCTCTGCCACATACCGTTTGAGTGGGATCGCCACATACCATTTTAGTGGCTCAGCCACATATACCGTTATTAGCAGCAAGGCTACATTATTGGAGAGCTTGGCTCTATGCCATCTTGATTATGGCTTTGTGCCAATCATATTTACTCGTGGCTATGTGCCTAACAGATATCGATGACTCTGTATCGATCATATTTACCCAAGGCTGTGTACCGATTATATTACCGTCGCTGATGGCTATGTGCCAAGCATAATATAGTTACTGATGGCTTTGTGCCAATTATAATACCGCTATTGAAGGCTTAAGAGCCACATATATACTGTAATTAGCAGCTTGACTGCAATATTGGTGTGGATTGGCGGGGTGGGTTGACATGATCCCCACATGGTGCGATTGGTTGGTACGGGTGGAGAGTTAGTCGGCTGGTAGGATTGGGGTGGGTTCATACCCATTGCATTGTTTTGATTTGGGGCTTTGGCCCAGCTTGCTACCGAATAGGGCTTAGGCCCAGACCGATACCGTAAGAGCTCAGGCCCAAACTGTGACTGTATAGGGGATTACACATTGAGTTCTCGTAACTCACCCCTTTCTTTTAACCGTATAGGTAATCCCCAGCGTTAGAGGATTTGGAGCTGTGGAGGACTCGGAGGTGGCCATGCGTCTTTGCTTCTTAACAAAACTTAGTAGTTTTGGGTTCAATTTATTTTATATTATTTTTGGGTTAATATTTATGTAATAAGGCCATTAGATTTTTCCTGTAAACTTTCGTTTGGTAATTTTGCTAGTTAATAATTGTTAATCGATTAATCACGAATTTTTTTAAAACAATAACAACCATTTTCAAAATAACACGTTTCTGCAATTCTTTAAGTCGAACTTCTGCAACCAACAAAGTTTTTGAAAATAATAACATCTTTACAAGAACACACTTTAAGCAAATACTGTTTTTACAAACATCGAAATTCAGAGTTTCAAAAAGGGATACAAAGTTGTTTAACGAACGCATAGCTTTTAAACAACCTTTTGATGTGACATGCTAGATCCGGTCATAATGTCTAGGCCGGTTTTGGGGTGTTACAAAAATTCGAGTAGTTTTACCAAGATGGGTTATAAATATTGGATTGTGGTCCCATCCTACCTCTATTTTGGCTCTGACTACCCATGCAATATACAAATTTTGGGTTTGATGGACAATCTACGAACAAATGCCCTTCCCCACAATATACATAGGCTATATGTTCAAATTGACTTGGTAGATGAGCTGTAACATTGTTAAACCTATTAGTAGTAAAATTTTTAAACATTGAGGATATCGAAGATACCTGAGCTGCAAGTGAAGTGAGGGAATCCATTTCATGTACTCCTACAACTGATTTTGAAGCTGCTCGATTGGTTGGCCACTGGTAATTGTTGTTGACAATTCTCTCAATAATATCATAAGCCTCATTATAAGACTTAGAAAGGAGAACACCACTGGCAAAAACATCTACTACCAACCTCGTGTGAGCATTGAGACCATTATAGAATGTCTCCAACTGAATGCAATGCAGGATTCTATGATGAGAGTATTTGCATAACATTTCTATAAATCTTTTCCATGCCTCATACAATGACTCGTCATCCATCTGTTGGAAGATAGTGATCTTATTTCGTAATTTACAATTCTTGCTAGGTGGGAAATATTTCATAAGGAATTGTTCTGCCAACTCTTGCCATGTTTTTATGGAATTTGGTGGCAGTGAGTTCAACCAGGCTCGAGCTCCATCCCTTAGAGAATTTGGGAACAAATTTAATTTTAGTGCATCTTTGGGTATTCCGACTAACTTGAAGAAATCACTCACCTCTATAAACACCTTGTGGTGAAGGTGAGGATCTTCAGTAGGCATTGCACTGAACTAGCCCACACTCTGAAGAATATGAAACATAATAGGCTTTAGCTCGAATTATTGTGCCTCGATCTCAGGCCTTCTAATTCCTAGATTAAGCTAATGAAAAATTGGTATGGCATACTGTCTTAAGGCTCTATCCTTGTCATCAGCTACAAGGACGGGGTTTTGAGCATGATTTGCTCCATTTCCTTGATTCTGGTTTTCAAGGTTCATCTCTTCGGTCCTTCTTTGAACTGTCTATCTTCTCATTTGTCTACAAGTCCTTTCAATTTCATGATCTACGGGGAGTAAGTCAATGATTTGATCATGTAACATCCTAAAAATATGAGTATCAATATAATGCATGTTTTTGGTGCTTAGCTTGTGAATGATTAAATTTTGTGTGTAGCTTGTGAATGATTAAATTTTGTGTGTTTAATATAGCCTTGAGAAGGCACGAAATTATTCGGAAGTAGAATAATTTTTAGTAATGAGAATTTTATTGAAGTGGAACAAGTGATCCTGATGCTTAAGGTAATTTAAGTGTAAAAAACTAGCATAAGATGAGCTAGTAGCAAGGTGGTGTTGGCGCATGAGTGATTACTTGAGGGGAGAGGTTCGAATCCCATAGATAACATTTTGGTAACTTTTATTTTTGCACCTATATGGCATGTGTCGGTCAAGCCTTACTTATGGTAAGGTTGGACTAACTCTTTTATGGAAAGTAGACTAAGGGAAAAAGGCAAGTGTTAACTTAAGGTAAGGAATCAAAAGGTTTTGGTATGAAAGGGGGACATAAGGCTTGAAATAAGGGAAGGTGTTTTGGAAACTTTTGAATGGCCTTTTTGACCATGAATATGGACGGCATAGGGGGCTAGGGGGGATGGTCAGTTTTTGGTGTTAGTTTGGTAGGATTAGGTGCTTGATGAGCACATTTTCCATATGGTTATTTGGTGTTTTTATCAAATTTTTTCTCTTTAATTTTCCTCTCCCTAGTCGAATGTGCCATAAACTTTGAGTAAGAAATTGTTTCTTTTTGCCATTTCTTTTGACCATTTCGATCTTACGTTGTTCATTCTCTCCAAACCTTTTTCTTCTCTTTGTGATCGAAACCACATAGCCATCAAGGACCATTTCTTTTCTTCTCTTTTTCCTCTTCATCGCCGAATGCATTTTGGTCTCAAAATTTCTTTTTGATTTATCTTCCATCCTTGAGAACCGATATACAAACCTCTCATCTCCATTTTCTTTTCTCTTCTTCCTATTCTCTTTTCCTCTCCATTTTATTTACCATTCAAACACATCCTTCCTTCATTTTCCTTCCATGTCCGAATGCTTGTAACCATCCCCATAGTCGAAATTTATTTTTCTATCTATTATATCATAGCCGAATCTCTTATTCTTCTTTGACCTTATTCTCAATCGTTTCTTTCATTAAGCTTTGGATAACCGTAAGATAGTGGAGGGCCAAACCACCATCTTGTCAAGCCATCTTGAAAGTTATTCAAGTTCGGATCATATTTAGTAAGGAATCCTTTGGAAATCACTCAGGATTTTAAGGCAAGCAAGATAGGGACGAAAAGAGTTGTTAATAGCGTTTGGAAGAGGGGTGGTTCAGCTATTCCCCCTAAATTCAAGAGAAGGGCTGTTTCGGGAATTCGAGACTTTCCACTGGGTTATAGACCCTCATCCGGCGAAAATCAATTATTTGAAGTCATTCGTACTCCTGAGCCTTTGACTGTTCATGGTTCTTCATCGGGTTATGAACTATCGATCGAGGAGAAATCACAAATAGCTGTTGTTCGAGATTTCGAGTGTATCGACGAGCGGGAAAGTATAGTACTCATCGTAATCAGGTGTGTAACTTCACACTTATCTCATGGGCTATACTATGCCGTGAGTATTTGATTAAAAATCGTAAAGCGGTAAAATTGGAAAATACGGTTTATTAGCACTTTTTGTGTGAATGCATGAAAATGGTATTAAAGTTGTGGAAAATTATGGATTTGCCCTTAATGGGCTATATTGTAAAAGAAAAATGACATTTTGGGCCTTATGGATTATTTTTGATAAATTGGCCAAGTGAGAAAATTTCGAAAAGGGCCTCATATGTTTAATGGGCCAAAAATTTGATAGATCGTTAAATGGGCCAAAGTTTGCTAGATCGTTAAATGGGCCAAATTGCTATTTTTGACTTGTGGGCCAAATTGATAACTTGTAATATGGGCTTTTTGATGAAATTTACCTTATGAATATATATTGTTATGCATTATATATATACATGACTGCATGGGTTGGGATAAATGACGAAGAGAAGAAAGGCCTGTTGCCAAAATCTAGTTCGGTGGCTCTGCCACAAATATTTTAAATGGCCTGTTGCCAAAATCTAGTTCGGTGGCTCTGCCACAAATATTATAATTGGCTTAATGCCTGCTATTGGTGTGTTGGCGGGGTGGGTTGACTTGATCCCCACAGGTGTGTTGGTTGGAACGGGTGGTGTGTAGTGGATGGAAATTAGGCTTGGTTGGGAATTTGCATATCACATGCATTATTGTTTTTATATTTTATTTATTTATATATTGTACATTTGTAAATGGGCTCAAGCCCAACTAATTGCTTAAATGGTTTTGGCCCAATGAACACGGTAAGTGGGTTACACATTGAGTTCTAAGTAACTCACCCCGTTTTTCTTACCCTTCTCAGGTAATAATAATTGATAGAAACCTGGGCCGGGGATGACTTCGTGTGGAGGCCATACTACGAATGATGGTTTTTTATAAACTTGAACTTCTTTTTAATATTTTTATTTAAGTACTATTTCGATTGCGATGTAATAAGGCCTCTGGTATTATTTTTATAGATTTTTATTCGTGGATGAATTTTTAATATGTTTTAGTTACTTAAATGGGGCTGTTTAAATTTTATAAATGATTTCTTAAACTTGCGTATAAAAAGGGGATTTTCTTGAATATCACTTAATCCAAAATATTTTGTGAAAACTCTTTTATAAATTTAAGATTTCAACCAATTATTTCTCTGAAAATCAAATTGTAAATTCTTATGTTTTAAAATCATGGTTTTCAAATAAATCTCGGTTTATGATAAATTCCATTTTTTCAAAATTGTTTTGAAGAATTGTTTTCATTAAAAGCATTGATAACTAGATGTAAGTTCGAATTGTGTGGCATGCCAAGTCTGGTCTTAACGCATAGGCCAGGTTTGGGGTGTTACAGATCAATACTCATAAACACCTGAAATAATCACATAAAATAATGGAATTAAAGTTTTACAAAAAAATACACCAAAATGTAAAATTAACAATTTCACAAGTAATGTTTGTTAAAATAGTCACAGACAACAACGCCATAAACTTGGAACGACAGAATTGTGTAAGTGTACACAATCGTAACTAGTAATAAATTGACAATATTTCGAGTTATTGTTCCCACAGGGACTATACAAGCAAGTATTTATGAAATGTAAATTGAAGCAAATTGGTAGAGGAAAATATATTGATTTGAAAGAGGTGATCCAAAAAAAAAAAATTAACTAAGTAATCGATTGAAAGAAAAAGTAAAATTCCAGTGCACGATTTCTAAAATTTTTTTTAATTAATATGACATAAGTGTGTTAGATTAATTTCATTTTTTAACTTAGAATTATTAAAACTATGTTCATGTTGTTACGAATAATTTCATGGCAACTTGGTCTTTTGTTAACTATTGTACATGCATACTTATTAAATTAATCAATCTTTCAAATATACTCCTATGTTGGATTATAAATAAGTATAAGATAGAGTGAAGTAACAATATATTCCTATACTGGAACAATTTAATCACAAAAATCTTACAAGTTATGCAATGCAAGAATATTGTTTAATACTATTTCTAATTTAACCCACTTTTACACTTAGTAGATTAAACATGCACCAATTAGATATTTTTTCCATTAATTACAATTTTAATCCGGATAATAATTAATTCATTTGTTACCTTACAATTATAATGCAAGCATAGCATAGGCATGATTTTATCTAATTGAACAAATTACCAAGGTCTATAATAACACAAACATCATTTTAACAATTTAAGTGAACAAAATGCAATCAATATAAAAAAAAATAAGATTTAAGTCTTCTTTATTACATTAGGAACATCAAAACAATAAGCATTCTTGTTTATGATCACAAAATAAACTGAAAAGATTAAGAGAAGGAAACTAGAAGAC
The DNA here is from genome assembly GCA_025503065.1 of Gossypium bickii. Lineage (NCBI taxonomy): Eukaryota > Viridiplantae > Streptophyta > Magnoliopsida > Malvales > Malvaceae > Gossypium > Gossypium bickii. The sequence goes on along the minus strand of CP106714.1, from coordinate 21,493,072 downwards.
AAATCTCGGTGATTCTCCGAACCCAGTCTAGTGTACTTTTTCCTTTCTGCTTGTTTTTTTTCGATCAAAAGCCTTCAAGATGCTTGATTGTTACTGCTTCAAAAGGCTTGCTATCTCTTTCTCAAGAGGGGAAATCGACAAAGGAAGAAAAGAAAAATGGAAAGCCAATTCAAGAAGTGAATGGTGAATGAAGAGATGAGTGAGGGATGAGAAATGAGGAGGTGAAGGAGGGTTTATACTTGGAGATGATGGCTTGAACTGGCTAAAAATGGTAGCCAATCCCCCTTCTCATGGCTGACCCTTGATAGTAGGGAGAGGGGTTGAGATGACTCTGGTAAATTTAGCTTAACACAAAAAGAGAAGGGTTTGGAATGGGTTTTGGGAGAAAGTTAAGGACTATTTTGAAAATATTATAATGAGCTTAATTAGCTAACTTGTGCAGAAATAGGGTCAGCATTGGGCTGCTCTTTCCTTGGTGGATCAATCCCCTTCAATTTAATAAATCTGGGCCCTTTTCTCTACACCAAACTAAGAGTAAATTCAATCCAATTTTTGTTGGATCAAAAATAAATTTTCAATGGGTCTGAGGAGTTGATTTGGGGCATCCATGACTAAAAAATTATCAACCTTCCTCATGTACGAAATGCTATGAAATTTTTCAAAAATTCAATCTTCTCAAGGCAACTACTGTAACACCCTGAAAATTTGAGTATCGATTTATTGTGTGCTTTGGTGATTACTCTATAAAGGAAAATTTTCTTATTACTTTTCGTGCTTATTATAGTCCTGAAGAAGAGTATAGAATTATTCGGGTAAGGAATAATTTTTGTTGGAAAATTTATTGAAGTGGATCAAGTGTCATTAATACTTAAGTTAATTTAAGTGCTAATAAGTGACATAAGATGAGTAATGGCAAGGTGGTAATGGCGCATGAGAATTAGCATGAGGGAAGAGGTTCGAATCCCTTAAATATCATATAGACAACTTTTATTTTTGCTCTAGTATGGTAAGTGTCGGCCAAGCATATTTATGGTAAGTGTTGACCTTGTTATTTTTGGTTAGTAGATTAAAGGAATAAGGAAACTTCTAACTTATGGTATGGAATCAAGAAAATTTGGAAAGATATGGGGACATAGGGCAAGTATCAAGGAAAATGTTTGGGAAACAAATTCATGGCCATTTGACCATGAATTTGGACGGCAATATGGCTAGGGGGGAGGTTGGTCGAATATGCTTGTAGCTTGGTAAGGTTTAGGAGCTGTTTTTGGTCATTCTTAGTTTTGTGCAAGTTTTGCAATTCTTTCTCAACCCTTCTCCTTTAGCCGAATTTGATCAATTGGTAAGCCTAAATCTTTTGACCATTAGGTCATTTTTGCTCATTACTTTAGCATTTTTGTGTGCCTTTTCTTTTAGTGCCGAAATCACCTATACTAAAAGCCATTCTTTTTCTTTTCTTTTCCCCATTGCCGAATACACAATGCTATCAAACCCATCTCTTTTCTTTCTCTTTTCTTCTCTTTGAAAACTGAATCCTCATCATCATCTTTTCTTCCATCTTTTATTTCTTTCTTTCATTTCTTTTCAATCGAAATTTTCTCCATTTACTCTCTCATGGCCGAATGTTAGTGAGCCATAGCCGAACCATTTTTCTCATTTCTTTGGTTATACATAGCCGAATCTTTCTTTAATCACAAACATCTTTCTCAATCGACTCTTTTCAACCGTGGACAATAGGTAAGGGTTCTTTTTAGTTTACGTTTAATTAATAGTATTTTGGCCGAATCTTGATGGCGGTAAGAAGGATTTCTTAGATTGAAATAAACGGTCATTCTATTAACGCTTTTATTTGTTATACTTTAGTGCGATAACAGAAGATCGGAAATCAAGTGTTCGTGGGTATCTTAGAACGTTGGAATCGATTTAAGGTGATAAAGGAACGTTTTGATTGATTCTCATATTTTGGAACAAGGATCTTTGTGGTAAGCAAAATTTCACCCTTAAACCCTTAGTCATATTTCGATGTAATATTAGATTGGATTAACGATCTTTTGTCTTTGAAGATAATCAAAATAGGGAAGAAAAGGGCGGTGTATAGTGTTCGGAAGAAGGGAGGTACCGTTAATCCCCCTAAGTATAAACAAAGGGATATTTCGGGAATCCGAGATTTTCCACCGGGTTGCGGACGTTCATCCAAGGAGAATCAATTGTTCGAAGTCGTTCATACTCCCGAACCATTATTTGTTCGTGGATTTGATTCGGTTAACGAACCATCAATCGGGGAGAAACCGCAAGTAGAAGTAGTTCGAAAATCTGAGGGTAAAATTTTAGATCGTTATTTTTAGATCGGTTTTATTAATAAATTATAGTGTTCTAAATTATCGTGATACGTATAGGTGTTGACGAGCGGGAAAGTCTAGTCCTCACTATAACCAGATGTGTAACTTCACACTAATTTTTCGGGTTAGTTACTAAACCGTAAGTAATTTGATAAATCGTAAAAATGGCCAAATCGAAAATTTTGTAGTAATCAGTACTTTTGTGTAAATGCATGAAAACGGTTAAAATTGAGAAATTTAGGAAAAACTGCTAGATCGATAAATTGGGCCATAAAACTGCTAGATTGATAAATTGGGCTGTAAACTGCTAGATCGATAAATATGGGCCAAAGTTTGCTAGATCGCTAAATGGGCCAAAAATACTCTAGTTCGAAATATGGGCCAAAGATCGTTAGATCGCTAAATGGGCCAAAAATATTCTAGTTTGATAAAATGGGCCAAAGATCGCTAGATTGCTAAATGGGCTAGATACTATATTGTTAATAGGCCCAAATGAAAGGTTTACTTAAAGACTCATTTGTATTGTGGGTTACTTGATAAAATTTTTATGATTAAAGTTTGGTATTCATACATAATTGCATGGGATGGGATTTGATGAAGAGAAGAAAGGCCTGTGGCCACGTATCTAGTTCGGTGGCTCTGCCACAAATTTTGGCTTAATGCCTCTAGTTCGGTGACTATGTCACAATCTAGTTCGGTAGTGCACTACAATATTATTTTAAAAGGCTAAATGCCTACGATTGGTGTGTTTGGCGGGGTGGGTTGACTTGATCCCCACAGTGTGTTGGTTGGTACGGGGTGTGTAAGCGGATGGAAATTAGGCTTGGTTTGGGAAATTCATTTTACATGCATTTTATATATTTATTTCAGTTTATATTGTTGAAATGTGTAATTGGGCTCAAGCCCAAATAAATGCCTCGATGGCCTGGCCCAATAAAGATGGTAAGTGAGTTACACACTGAGTTTTTTGTAACTCACCCCGTTTTATTATCCATTTCAGGTAATGGAAATTGATGTGGACTTGGGCCGGAGATGACTTGGTGGAGGCCATACTACAAGTATGGGTTTTATAAACTATGAACTTTATTTAAGTTACTTATTTTAATTACTATTTTGGGTTGATGTAATAAAGCCTCTAATTATGTTTTTATGGATTTTATTGTGTGGATGGATTTAATTTTGTTTAAAACTCTCAATATGGGTTTACGTTAAATTTTTAAAGTTTTCTTAAAATATTATGTTTTATGACATTTTGAACACCTAAATTACTCTTTTAAATTCGTTCAAATTCTTTTAAAAACTATTTTAAGGTTTTGGCAACTATATTACAATTTATAAGATTGAAAACAAGTATTTTCTTAAATCATCAATTTTAAATCATTGCACTAAAATTTTATTAAACTTCATTTCCAAAAGGTTTTGTAGTACTGTTTTACTTAAATCATTAGAGAAGTAAATGGATGTTCGATCAGTGTGACAAACCAAATCTCGTCTTAACGCATAGACCTGGTTTGGGGTGTTATATTTAATGGTATCAGAGTCAGTTTCAAAACTGGGCTATGGTTTGGGTTCAACAACGATATTTGTTTGAGAAATAATTCAAATTTCTAGACTTTTGATTTAAAGGTAGTATGGCACCATGAGCATCCCGCGCCAAGTCAAGTAAGTATCTGTATATTGATTGTTTATTATCATTACGATTCTAGAACTTCTAGTTTTAGGTGTTGAAAACCGTAGAGATTGAGACAATAGGATATGATTGCGAAAACAACTCTATCTCTTTTATCTCATAAAACATCTTTAATAAACACTGAAATAGTATTCTGATTCATAAAACTTTCAATCAGATTAAATCGAATTAGTCAATATGAGCACTAGAGGACGTGGTCGTGGACGCGGTAGACGTGGCCGTGGTAGAGGACGAGGTGTTAGTTAGGGCGCAATCGAGCGCGGATCATATGCCGAAATGGATGCACCTGCGTCACTCGAAAGTGAGACAGGATCACATGACCATATGGATGAAGATAATGCTGTGACACGAGCAATACTGCGAGTCTTTGAAAGGGTCGCTGGAACCAAAACTGGACCAGCAGCTCGTGGGTCAATATCGGAACGATTGAAATCAAGTGGTGCTGAGGTTTTCAGAGGTGTTTCTGGTGTAGCTCCAAATGTTGCTTTGAATATTGGCTTGAGGCGATGGAGCGAATTATGGACGATCTTGAGTGCAATCGTGGAACAAAAACTAAGAGGAGCGGTGTCTTTGTTAAGGGACGAAGCATACCAATGATGGCTTATCATCATGCGAAAAGGCACCAAGTCGCATTAGTTAATTGGGAATTCTTCAAAGCTTCTTTCCAAGGGAAGTATGTGGGAACAAGTTATGTGGATGCCTGAAGGAAGGAATTCTTGAGTCTGGTCCAAGAAAATAAGACGGTGGCAGCGTATGAAGCTGAGTTTTTACTCTTGAGTCGCTATGCTCGAACAATAGTGGCATCGGATCATGAGCGTTGTGTACGCTTTGAGGATGGCTTGAATGATGAGTTACGGGTTTTGATAGCCCCACAACAAGTTAGAACTTTTGCCACGCTTGTGGAAAAGGCCAAAATAGCCGAAGATGCTAAGAATTCAGAACGTCAGAATCGGGAACGAGCTAGAGGCAAGAGAGATATGAAGTATTCGGGTTCTTCAAAAAGGTTTCTGAAGAGGCCTCATAATGATGAGCCAGCTCAAGGTAGAACACCTGTAGCTGTTAATCAGAGTCGAGATTGTGCTGATTGTGGGAAACGGCATTTTGAAGAGTGCTGGAAGAAAACGGGTGCTTGCTATAAATGCGGGTCGATGGATCATCAATATAGGAATTGCCCTCGACGAATGGACACAACTCAGGAAGCTCGTAATACTGATGAACCACCGGCAAGAGGAACTCAGCAACCACCGAGGTGTCAAGGACCAGGTCGTGGTGGTAATGGGGCTGGACGTGGTCAAGGTACAGCGGGTCGAGGCAATGGTCCTAGAGGCAACACAGATGCAAGACAGCCAGGGATGGTGTATGCAGTTAGACGTCGCGAGGATGGCAATGCACCTGATTTGATAACTAGTACGTTTTTCATCTTTGATGTACCTGTTATTGCTTTGATAGATATTGGTTCTACCCACTCTTATGTTGCTAGCACCATATCTGGCAACTTGAATTTAGAATCTGAAATTTCTGATAGTGAGATGAAAGTAATTAGTCCTTTAGGATAATCGATGTTGGTTAATAAACTGTTTAGAGACGTGCCCTTAGTAATTCAAGGAGAAATATTTCTGGCAAATTTGATGGAGTTGCCTTTCAGTGAGTTCGATATCATTTTGGGCATGGATTGGTTGGTTAAGCACCGAGCGAAATTGGATTGTGCTGAAAAGCGAATGTCAATAAGAACCGTGGAGGATAAGGAGATAGTTATGATAGGCGAACGAAGGAATTACTTGGAAAATGTGATATCTGCGTTAAAGGCGAAAAAGTTGGTGCGAAAAGGGTATGGAGCATTTTTAGCATTTATTAGTGCTTTAGATGCCAAAGAGTTATCAGTGGAAGATGTGAGAACAGTGAAGGAATTTCCGGATGTATTTCCCGAAGAACTTCCTGGTGTACCTTTGGATCGGGAAGTGGAATTTGGTATTGAGCTTTTGCCCGGAACGGCTCCAGTGTCCATTGCTCCTTATAGAATAGCACCGAAGGAGTTGTCGGAGCTTAAAGCTCAAATTCAAGAATTGCTAGATCGGGGTTTTATTCGACCGAGTGTGTCTCCGTGGGGAGCACTGGTTTTGTTTGTTAAGAAGAAGGATGGGTCGATGCGTATGTGCATTGATTACAGGCAATTGAATAAATTGACGATCAAGAATCGGTATCCTCTGCTGAGAATTGATGACTGTTTGATCAATTGAAGGAGCTTCGCTTTCTCAAAATTGATTTAAGATTGGGTTATCACCAGCTTAAGGTGAAAGAAGCGGATATTCACAAGACGGCTTTCTGAACTCGTTATGGACATTATGAGTTTTTGGTGATGCCGTTTGGGTTGACCAATGCACCAGCTGCATTTACGGATATGATGAACTGGGTCTTTCAACCATATTTAGACCGGTTTGTGGTAGTATTCATAGATGACATTTTGGTATATTCAAGGAATGAAGAGGAGCATGACTCACATTTGCGAATTGTATTCCAGTTGCTTCGAGATAATCAATTGTATGCCAAATTCAGTAAATGTGAATTCTGGTTAAGGGAAGTGACTTTCTTGGGTCATGTGGTATCAGCCGAAGGAATAAGGGTGGATCCTCGGAAGATTGAGGCTGTATTGGATTGGAAACCACCAAAGTCAGTAGCGGAGATTCAAAGTTTCTTGGGTTTGGCTGGTTACTATAGACGCTTTGTTGAGGGGTTTTCGTTAATTGCAGCACCCCCAACTAAGCTTTTGCGAAAGGGAGTACCGTTTATATGGACCGATAAACAGCAAGAAAGTTTCGAGAAATTGAAGAAGATTTTGATGGAAGCGCTAGTACTGATTCAACCTGAGGCTGGAAAGGAGTTTATAGTTTACTATGACGCGTCGCATACGGGTTTAGGTTGTGTACTGATGCAAAGTGGGAAAGTGGTGGCTTATGCTTCTCGTCAGCTGAGACCGTATGAAGTAAACTACCCTACTCATGATTTGGAGCTAGCTGCGGTAGTGTTTGCTCTAAAGATTTGGAGGCATTACCTTTATGGTGAAAAGTCTATCATCTATACTGATCACAAGAGTCTTAAGTATCTTCTTACTCAGAAGGAATTAAACTTGAGACAAAGAAGATGGGTGGAGTTGTTAAAGGACTATGATTTCTCAATCGAGCATCATCCGGGAAAGGCTAACGTGGTAGCAGACGCGTTAAGTCGTAAGGTGGTATCTGATTTGAGAGCAATGTTTGCCCATTTGAGTTTGTATGAGGATGGTAGTTTGATAGCGGAACTTCAAGTGAAGCCTCTGTGGTTAGAAAAAATCAAGGAAAAACAGATATCAGATAAGAAGATGGGACTTTTAATTCAACAAGTGGAAAATGGTGGAATAGAGGATTTTGGACTAAACACGGAAGGTGTGTTGTGTTTTCGTGGAAGAGTTTGTCTGCCTAAGGACTCAGATTTGAGGCAAATGATTCTATGGGAGGCGCATAGTAGCCCTTATGCTATGCACCCCGGAGGAAATAAGATGTATCGGGATCTTCGTGAACAGTATTGGTGGCCAGGGTTGAAGCGTGAGATTTTCGAATTTGTGGGAAAATGTTTAACTCATCGCAAGTGAAGGCGAGCATCAATTGCCGTCGAGTTTATTACAACCAGTAAAGATTCCTCTTTGGAAATGGGAGCGGATAACAATGGATTTTGTTAGTGGGTTACCTTTAACACCTATTAAGAAAAATTTCGTTTGGGTAATTGTTGATCGTTTGACGAAGACTGCTCATTTTCTACCGGTTAAATGCGGATTACTCATTGCGTATTGGCTAAGTCGTATATGTATCTGAAATCGTGAAGTTGCATGGGGTACCCGTGTCTATTATATCAGATAGGGATCCTAGGTTTACATCGGGGTTTTGGAAGGCTTTGCATGAAGCTTTGGGAACAAAGCTAAATTTCAGTACGGCTTTTCATCCTCAGTCAGATGGTCAATCTGAAAGAGTAATTCAGATTCTGGAAGACATGTTAAGGGGATGTGTAATTGACTTCAAAGGTAGTTGGGAGGATTTTCTACCGTTGGCAGAATTTGCTTACAACAATAGCTATCAGTCTAGTATTCAAATGGCACCCTACGAGGCATTATATGGTCGTAGGTGTCGTTCTCCTATTTGTTGGACTGAATTGGGCGAACGACAGATGTTAGGTCCCGAGTTGATCTCTGAAATGGAAGAAAAAGTGAAAGCTATTCGAGCACGGTTAAAGGAAGCCTCAGATAGACAAAAGTCGTATGCAGATCTGAAGCGTAAGGATATCGAGTATGCTGTTGGGGATCAAGTTTTCTTGAAGGTCTCACCTTGGAAGAAGATTTTCAGGTTTGGGAAGAAGGGCAAGTTGAGTCCTAGATACATTGGACCATATCGTGTGGTGAAGCGTGTTGCTCCAGTGGCCTATCAGATCGAATTACCTCTGGAGTTGAGTCAGATTCATAATGGTTTTCATGTTTCCATGCTGAGACGCTATAGATCGGATCCGACGCACATAGTACCGGTAGAAGAAGTGGAGTTGAATTCAGACTTGTCTTTTGAGGAGGAACCAGTGGAAATCTTAGACCAAGATGTTAAGGTGCTAAGAATGAAAACCATACCGTTGGTCAAAGTATTATGGCGTAATCACGGAGCGGAGGAAGCTACGTGGGAGCCTGAGGATGCAATTCGGCAACAATACCCTCACCTCTTTCAACCAGGTAAATTTCGAGGACGAAATTTTCTTTAAGGAGGGTAGAGTTGTAACACCCTAAAAGTTTGAGTATCAATTTATTGTGTGCTTTGGCGATTACTCTATAAAGGAAAATTTTCTTATTACTTTTCGTGCTTATTATAGTCCTGAAGAAGAGTATAGAATTATTCGGGTAAGGAATAATTTTTGTTGGAAAATTTATTGAAGTGGATCAAGTGTCATTAATACTTAAGTTAATTTAAGTGTTAATAAGTGACATAAGATGAGTAATGGCAAGGTGATAATGGCGCATGAGAATTAGCATGAGGGAAGAGGTTCGAATCCCTTAAATAGCATATAGACAACTTTTATTTTTGCTCTAGTATGGTAAGTGTCGGCCAAGCATATTTATGGTAAGTGTTGACCTTGTTATTTTTGGTTAGTAGATTAAAGGAATAAGGAAACTTCTAACTTATGGTATGGAATCAAGAAAATTTGGAAAGATATGGGGACATAGGGCAAGTATCAAGGAAAATGTTTTGGAAACAAATTCATGGCCATTTGACCATGAATTTGGACGGCAATATGGCTAGGGGGGAGGTTGGTCAAATATGCTTGTAGCTTGGTAAGGTTTAGGAGTTGTTTTTGGTCATTCTTAGTTTTTGTTCAAGTTTTGCAATTCTTTCTCAACCCTTCTCCTTTAGCCGAATTTGATCAATTGGTAAGCCTAAATCTTTTGACCATTTGGTCATTTTTGCTCATTACTTTAGCATTTTTGTGTGCCTTTTCTTTTAGTGCCGAAATCACCTATACCAAAAGCCATTCTTTTTCTTTTCTTTTCCCCATTGCCAAATACACAATGCTACTAAACCCATCTCTTTTCATTCTCTTTTCTTCTCTTTGAAAACCGAATCCTCATCATCATCTTTTCTTCCATCTTTTATTTCTTTCTTTCATTTCTTTTCGATCGAAATTTTCTCCATTTACTCTCTCATGGCCGAATGTTAGTGAGCCATAGCCGAACCATTTTTCTCCTTTCTTTGGTTATACATAGCCGAATCTTTCTTTAATCACAAACATCTTTCTCAATTGACTCTTTTCAACCGTGGACAATAGGTAAGGGTTCTTTTTAGTTTACGTTTAATTAATAGTATTTTGGCCGAATCTTGATGGTGGTAAGAAGGATTTCTTAGATCGAAATAAACGGTCATTCTATTAACGCTTTTATTTGTTATACTTTAGTGCGATAACGGAAGATCAGAAATCAAGTGTTCGTGGGTATCTTAGAATGTTGGAATCGATTTAAGGTGATAAAGGAACGTTTTGATTGATTCTCATATTTTGGAATAAGGATCTTTGTGGTAAGCAAAATTTCACCCTTAAACCCTTAGTCATATTTCGATGTAATATTAGATTGGATTAACGATCTTTTGTCTTTGAAGACAATCAAAATAGGGAAGAAAAGGGCAGTGTATAGTGTTCGGAAGAAGGGAGGTACCGTTAATCCCCTAAGTATAAACAAAGGGCTATTTCGGGAATCCGAGATTTTCCACATAAGTTGCGCGGACGTTCATCCGAGGAGAAACAATTGTTCAAGTCGTTCGTACTCCCGAACCATTATTTGTTCGTGGATTTGATTCGGTTAACGAACCATCAATCGGGGAGAAACCGCAAGTAGAAGTAGTTCGAAAATCTGAGGGTAAAATTTTAGATCGTTATTTTTAGATCGATTTTATTAATAAATTATAGTGTTCTAAATTATCGTGATACGTATAGGTGTTGACGAGCGGGAAAGTCTAGTCCTCACTATAACCAGGTGTGTAACTTCACACTTATTTTTCGGGTTAGATACTAAACCGTAAGTAATTTGATAAATCGTAAAAATGGCCAAATCGAAAATTTTGTAGTAATCAGTACTTTTGTGTAAATGCATGAAAACGATTAAAACCGAGAAATTTATGAAAAACTGCTAGATCGATAAATTGGGCCATAAAACTGCTAGATTGATAAATTGGGCTGTAAACTGCTAGATCGATAAATATGGGCCAAAGTTTGCTAGATCGCTAAATGGGCCAAAAATACTCTAGTTTGAAATATGGGCCAAAGATCGTTAGATCGCTAAATGGGCCAAAAATATTCTAGTTTGATAAAATGGGCCAAAGATCGCTAGATTGCTAAATGGGCTAGATACTATATTGTTAATAGGCCCAAATGAAAGGTTTAATTAAAGACTCATTTGTATTATGGGTTACTTGATAAAATTTTTATGATTAAAGTTTGTTATTCATACATAATTGCATGGGATGGGATTTGATGAAGAGAAGAAAGGCCTGTGGCCACGTATCTAGTTCGGTGGCTCTGCCACAAATTTTGGCTTAATGCCTCTAGTTCGGTGACTATGTCACAATCTAGTTTGGTAGTGCACTACAATATTATTTTAAAAGGCTAAATGCCTACGATTGGTGTGTTTGGCGGGGTGGGTTGACTTGATCCCCACAGGTGTGTTGGTTGGTACGGGGGTGTGTAGCGGATGGAAATTAGGCTTGGTTTGGGAAATTCATTTTACATGCATTTTATATATTTATTTCAGTTTATATTGTTGAAATGTGTAATTGGGCTCAAGCCCAAATAAATGCCTCGATGGTCTGGCCCAATAAAGATGGTAAGTGAGTTACACACTGAGTTCTTTGTAACTCACCCCGTTTTATTATCCATTTCAGGTAATGGAAATTGATGTGGACTTGGGCCGGAGATGACTTGGTGGAGGCCATACTACAAGCATGGGTTTTATAAACTATGAACTTTATTTAAGTTACTTATTTTAATTACTATTTTGGGTTGATGTAATAAGGCCTCTAATTATGTTTTTATGGATTTTATTGCGTGGATGGATTTAATTTTGTTTAAGACTCTCAATATGGGTTTATGTTAAATTTTTAAAGTTTTCTTAAAATATTATGTTTTATAACATTTTGAACACCTAAATTACTCTTTTAAATTCGTTCAAATTCTTTTAAAAACTATTTTAAGGTTTTGGCAACTATATTACAATTTATAAGATTGAAAACAAGTATTTTCTTAAATCATCAATTTTAAATCATTGCACTAAATTTTTATTAAACTTCATTTCCAAAAGGTTTTGTAGTACTGTTTTACTTAAATCGTTAGAGAAGTAAATGGATGTTCGATCAGTGTGACAAACCAAATCTCGTCTTAACGCATAGACCTGGTTTGGGGTGTTACATTTAATGGTATTAGAGCCAGTTTCAAAACTCGGCTATGGTTTGGGTTCAACAACGATATTTGTTTGAGAAATAATTCAAATTTCTAGACTTTTGATTTAAAGGTAGTATGGCACCATGAGCATCCCGCGCCAAGTCAAGTAAGTATCTGTATATTGATTGTTTATTATCATTACGATTCTAGAACTTCTAGTTTTAGGTGTTGAAAACCGTAGAGATTGAGACAATAGGATATGATTGCGAAAACAACTCTATCTCTTTTATCTCATAAAACATCGTTAATAAACACTGAAATAGTATTCTGATTCATAAAACTTTTAATCAGATTAAATCGAATTAGTCAATATGAGCACTAGAGGACGTGGTCGTGGACGCGGTAGACGTGGCCGTGGTAGAGGACGAGGAGTTAGGGGCACAACTGAAGCGCCAGATCATATGCCAGAAATGGATGCACCTGCGTCACTCGAAAGTGAGACAGGATCACATGACCATATGGATGAAGATAATGCTGTGACACGAGCAATGCTGTGAGTCCTTGAAAGGGTCGCTGGAACCAGAACTGGACCAACAGCTCGTGGGTCAATATCGGAACGATTGAAATCAAGTGGTGCTGAGGTTTTCAGAGGTGTTTCTGGTGTAGCTTCAAATGTTGCTGAATATTGGCCTGAGGCAGTGGAGCGAATTATGGACGATCTTGAGTGCACTGTGGAACAAAAACTAAGAGGAGCGGTTTCTTTGTTAAGGGACGAAGCATACCAATGGTGGCTTCTTCGTCAGAGAAGGCAATCGAAGTCGCATTAGTTAATTGGGAATTCTTCAAAGCTTCTTTCCAAGGGAAGTATGTGGGAACAAGTTATGTGGATGCCCGAAGGAAGGAATTCTTGAATCTGGTTCAAGGAAATAAGACGGTGGCAGCGTATGAAGCTGAGTTTTTACGCTTGAGTCGCTATGCTCGAACAATAGTGGCATCGGATCATGAGCGTTGTGTACGCTTTGAGGATGGCTTGAATGATGAGTTGCGGGTTTTGATAGCCCCACAACAAGTTAGAACTTTTGCCACGCTTGTGGAAAAGGCCAAGATAGCCAAGAGGCTAAAAACTCGAACGCGTCCCGAACGGGAGCAGCTAGAGGCAAGAGAGATATGAAGTATTCGAGTTCTTCAAAAAGGTTTCGGAAGAGGCCTCGGAATGATGAGCCAGCTCAAGGTAGAACACTTGTAGCTGTTAATCAGAGTCGAGATTGTGCTGATTGTGGGAAACGGCATTCTGGAGAGTGCTGGAAGAAAATGGGTGCTTGTTATAAATACGGCATACTTCTTCTGATACGCCACCTTAACATACCTCCAAGTAAGATCCTCAGCTGTGGCACCATTCCGAACTGTGAGCCACCATTGATATGCTTCATCGCATAGCAGTGCTACCATTCCTTTCAGTTTCTCCTCAGGGGTCAGATCCAGCTCATCCATAATTCGCTCTGTCGCCTCCAACCAATACTCAGCTGTACTGGGTGCCACGCCGGATACGCCACGGAATACCTCAGCTCTGTTGGCTCGGAGTCGCTCGGGTACAGATTTTTGAGCTCCCATATTTCCACATGCTCCAGCCACCATCTCAAGAACTCGCAGTACCGCCTACGATACTGCATCATCCCCCGTCTGATCTTGCTGCTCAACACCAACAGTTGGTGGTGGGGGTGGTGGTACCTCATTTTCAGACCCTTGACCCGATCTAACGGGTTCTGACACAGTCATTCTGCCTCTACCACGTCCTCGCACATTATGACCATGTCCCCTAGTGCGCATTTCTACGATCGCGCTTTAATCTGATTACAAAGTTTTATGTATTAGCCTTTGTTCCACTGATTATCCGCGAACAATTTTATGAAAAGAAGTTTAATAGTAGTTCTTTCGATCATTCAGAGTTTTAAGTCTTCTATCCTAATTCAGAGAAGTACATCCATTCAGTAGCATCTACCACACACATTCATCATTCAACATTGTTGTCTGTTCCTACCCCAGGGGTATTTTCGTAATTTGTCCTACAAAGGTATTTTGGTAATAAACCAGGGTCAATTTGAAAAATCTCTATAAATCAAAGGTATTTCAAAAATTGCAAAACTTGGGGTTATTTTTGAGAATTTCTTTTCCAAATCAGTGATGTTGCAGAATTTTGGAAATCGGGGCTATTTTGGTAATTTGTAAATTGGGAATATTTTGGAGAATTTCAAAAAAATAATTTTATCAATTCAAAAGGGTAGTTTGTTGATTTTTAAAACTAGGGTTTTCATAAAAATATGGCTAGTCCCTTTCGGGTTTTAGTCATTGAGTTTCGCCCATGAATGAGTCCTCTTGGTTAGGGTGAATCGTAGCTACGCACCAGGTAGGATTCGAGCGAAGAGGAGGTGAGTCACGAGGACTGCTTAAATACCAGGCTCTTCCTGATTCCAATCCTAGACATGCGCACAATGGTTGCCACACCCTAACTCGACGACTTAGTCATAGGTTTGTTTAATTAGGCTTTAAGTTTTATGAATTTCTATGTTGAGGTAAACTAATCCTAGAGTTTAAGTACTTCATATGCTAATCTACGTTCCCATTCTAACCCTATACAAATCCTACTATAATTCACACAACAGTTAGGGGTACTTACCTGGTGGAGTTCGGGTCGGAGACTTAGGTGCCATGCCAGAAAATCCTGCTTATTCACAAAATTGTTCACAAAACTTGTTTGGGCCTTATTTTAAAAATGTTATGGGCTTTAAACCCAAGGCTGAGAGTTTAAAATTGGGCTCTGATACCAAGCTGAAACACCCCAAACCCGGCCCACGAGTCTTGACCGGATCTGGTATGTTCCTTGAATAAAATCGGTTCAAAATTCGTTTGTGTCTTTGGAAAATCTGAGTGGTTTTGAAAGAAAATAGATTTTTGTGTTGGGCTCGAGCTGGAAACAAGTTTACTCTTGAAATCTAGGTTTTTATAAAACTTTATTTCTAAGTTGCAAACCTTAAATAAAAGAAATACCGAGTTGTTTTAGGGTTTACCTTATATTGAAAATCATTTGTTTTAAGGTGTCAAAACATTTAACATTTATTTTAGGAAAGGTTGTTTAATCCTGATTTTGTAATAACAGTTTCATAATAGAAATAATAAAAATGCATGCATAACCAGTTCATACTAGTGGCATTATTACATCAAAAACAAAACCCAAAAATAAACCCAAAAATACTTAGAAATAAATAGTCCAAAATAAAATAAAATCTGAGCTGAACATGGCCACCACTAAGCTCCTGCCGACCCGGTCCATTATTGGAAAGTCACCAAAACATATCCCACAGCGGGGTGAGTCAAACAGACTCAGTGTATAACAACCACACTAAGTCCTAATGATTCAGGCATATCAGATCATACATATACATATCACAATTTACAAATAATGATGCATTCCCGAACCCAAGCCTAGATAACCATCCGCTACACATCACCCGTACCAACCATCACACCGTGGGGACTACTAAGTCAACCCTCCATCCGCTACACATCATCGAAGGCGATCATCGCGAGACGGCGTGCTCATCGCCCTTATATATATTGTGGCATTGCCACGGATAAAATTTTGTGACATGAGTCACCACATTCGAATTATGTGACCAAGTCACCACATTCAGATATTTGCGGTGTAAACCACCAGATCACTTCCCCTTTCCATATAACCCATATGCCCCATGTCATACAAATATGCATAAACCATGTCATATTTCTTATTCACATTCTTATTATTTCACATATGTGCTGTACAGATCATATTATATTCATAGTAGGAGTAGGTAAACGTACCTGAGTACTTTGTACGATAGCATTGTACCTTAGCCCACTTTGCACATTATTATAAACACATATATTAAATTTAATACCGTAAATCTATTAAGACTTAGGGAAGGGCTACACACCTGGTATACTTATCGAGTTCACTTCAAATCCCGAAAATCTGATCTAATGCTTTAGATCTCAAGTTCCTACATTCGGCCAACACCTAGCATTTTAGCAAAAGCCTATTTGGCTATACAATCAAATCTCGAAGGATCACTGTAACCAAAACCCTTACCTTGCTGCCGATTTGATTACCAATCAAATCCTGAAACCTTGTGACGCTCCCTTTTGCAATCGGCCCACTCCTACATCACTTAACTAGTTAGTTTTCGGCTTTTGAACAAGTAAGAAACAGATCTAGTCACTAAACATGGCCTTGGCCGAATGTCAGATTCACTTACCTTGTGAATCTTAAATCCCGAAAAGTGCTACTTGATTCTGGTATCTGTCAAAACCACTATGGCATATGTTAGATCCAAATTAATCATAATAAATGGCCCTTGGCCGAATACATGCCTTACCTTAGTTATTGAAATCCCGAAGATCTCCTCCTTTATATTCGACTATAATAAAATCCCGAAAAAATCCTTCATAGTTTCGGCCAAAGACATTAAGGGGATTAGCACTTTGATTTCGGCCAAAAGAAAAAGAAATAAAACGATGATAGAAGAATCCTTAACCTTAAGATTGAAATCGGCAACACCTTTACTTACGCCCACAGAGCTATTCGGCTATGGCCTAGATCTTAATCAATTGATTTCGGCTTTTGATGAATACTAGAGGGTTTCAGCTTCAACAAGGGAAAGAAAAGAAAGGTGTAGAGCTTAGGAAGAATCGGCAATAATGGCCTTTAGGGAGAAGTTTTGGCTAGAACAAGAAAAAGAAGAGAAGATGACGGTTTTAGAGAGAAAAGAGAGTAATTGAAAGAGAGGCCTAAAATCTTTAATGAAATTCGGCTATCCCTCTTTACTAGCTTGGCCGAAAATCCCTTCAAATGAGTCCCTAGGCCGGCCACACTCTTCCCCTATCTAATCCCTAAATTTTCTCTTTATCACCTTATTCAAATTAATAAAATTAATCCATCATTTATCCCTTATCTAGCCGAATTTTTAAAAAGGATTAAACTCATCCCTTTAGTGCCTTAGTGCCGTCCACTACTGCTCACTCTTTCAGCAAAATAAAACTCCTATTTTGCTTCCCTTGTGGCTCGAACCCAAGCCCCTCTGACACTCCTTGTGGCGTCACTTACTGGGCTTTAAGTGGCGCCTCCTTGCCACTTTAACAGGCCCATTTTTGTGTTATAATTCACCTACAATTTCTCTTAAGGCCTCCTCTGCCTAGCTTCCTCTTTTAAACTTAAAATCTGATAATTTCTAAAGCACTCTCCTATTTTCTAAAGTTTACAAAATTCATACAACACATTCATAACACACAAAGGCATGCTTTCACATATATTTAAGCACAAAGGCACAAGCCCAAAATCCAGGATATTACAATTTATGTCATGTAATTATTTTAATTATGTTATTTTACCCATGTCACTTTTCCATGATATAAATTATGCAGTTTGTGTGGATTTTATATGTTGCATTTGATGTTCTGGGTGTAATTCCCAGTTGGTTTACCACCATTCATACACGTGGTGCATTAATGCACCCGTGTTGAATTTTTTAGTCGTTGAGTGGTATAATAGAGTCTGGGTTCTCTGATAATTTAGGAGTAAGCAAGATGCTCCGTACGTTCCATTCAACTTCGACAATGTCCACAACATTAATAAAAGGGGAAAAGGATGCAAAGAATTGGACAGTGGAGCATTTATTGGATTTGGTGCCCTAAGTGTAGTATGTTCATTTATGCACTTATAATTTCTTTGAATATATTGGTTAATAAAATTATTCATGAATTGAATTAATACTCTTTGTATATTGTCCTCACGTGATTTTTGCATGTAAAGCAAAATAGAAGCAAATATTAGCTCATCGGTTGTCTAATGTTTAACTAATACTAAGTAGTATTACGTGGTCAGATCATAATACGAAAAGAAAACTTATATTAGTAGATGAACCAAAACATGTCCTTAGTCTAATCGGAAATTAGCAAACTGATTGAAATACTAATATGTCATCTATCAAGTCCAATTGGGAGATGCTTTGTCTTGGGTATTGGAGTGGATGACTCCTAAAAGATAGAGACATAGATATAACTGATTGGACTGAAATTACATCGGACTAGACCAAAGCATAATAATCCTGAATTCGTTTATGGATTTATCCACTTGTGACATTCATAGTGTGGCATACCTTAAATCTTGAGTGGATTATGGAATATGTATGCGTGACTCATATACTTTGATGAAGTAAAAGCCTGAGTTCGAATAGATAAGGAATTGAAAGCTGGTGCACTAGGTGTACAACTTTTGTAGTATGTAGCATCATTCACAATAGCGGAATTCATAGCCCAAGACATGGGTAAATGATATCCTTGACCAACCGAAAAAAGTGGTGACATTTTTAGTACATTTTGGCACTTATGAGGCTTGCTTTCTAGTCGTTTTACATTTAATAATTATATTTTTAGCTTTCGTAATTTAGATTTAATTATTTACAAAATAAGCGTTTTGTAACAGCCCGGTTTAGACCCTAGTTGGAACAGTGGTTTCGAGACCACAAATCCGAGGGCAAAAAAATATTTTAATACAATTTTTGGTATTTATAATATGTGATTGAGTATGTGTGAAAATTTTATCGTTTGTGTGTCAAATTATGAAAAAGGACTTAATCGCATAAAATGCAAAAGCTGTGTGCTGATTGTTAAAGTGTTAATTGGCATGGCTTATTAAAATATGAGTCCTTATGTTGTTATTATTCCATGTGATAAATGGATGGAAAAAAATGCCTAAGTTAGTGGAAAATTTAAATGAAATAATAAAAGGGCAAAATGGTAAAAAGTAAATTAATGTTAATATAATAAAAAAACACATTAAAAAGCCATTATCATCCTTGCTATTGCCAAATTTGAAGAAGAAAAAGAAAGAACTAGGGCTTGAAACATTCGGCCATTGCTATTCTTGATTGAGGTATGTTTTGAGCTCAATTTTTGATAATTTCTACGTTTTTGTGATCGTTGCTTAGTGTATTATCAAACCCATGCTTAAATTTTAGAAATTGATGGTGATTTTGAGATATGCCATTGATGAATATGTGAGCTTTGTGTTGTTAGTTAGTGGAATATGAAAGCTTAGTGTTGGGTTAACATAGTTTGTATTTGGATTTTTGATGAAATTGAGTAATTTGGGCTAAATTGTGAAAATGAAAAATTGGAGGACTAAAAAAATGTGAAATAAATGAAATAAATGGGCTTGTATGGACATAGGAAGAATTCGGCTAGGCATGGTTGAAGTGAAATTTTATGTATTTTGTGATTTTGTGAAATAGGGACTAAAGTGTCGAAATGTGAAAATGTGAGGGCTATTTTGTAAAATTCCCTAAATATGTGTGTTTGGACTAAATTGAATGAATTAGTGATTAATGAACTAAAATTGAATATGTATAGACAAAGAAAGGAGAGATTCGGATCTAGATTGAGGCAAAGACAAAGTACTCAATTGATCGGCTAGTTTTGGTATTTCGACGTTCAAGGTAAGTTCGGATATAATACAAGTTGTTAAATTTATATCTATGTGATAAGACTTGAAATAATGTATAGTTAATGAAATAGCAATGTTATATATGAAATGAGTAATGAGGCACTATGTGTGTGTAATTAGAAATGAGACAGAGATGATTAGCACTGTGTGTGCGAAATAATAGAAGCTTCAGGTTATTGATTTGGCACTGTGTGTGTGATACTGAGATAAGTTCGATTCAAAGTACAGGCACTAAGTGTGCAATAAGATTTATGATTCGGCTACAAAATTGGCATTAAGTGTGCGATTAAATCAAATGAATAACACAGGTTGATCGAAATGTAATATCGAGCATAAAGTAGCATGGATGGTGAATAACTATGTGTTGGCTAAGGTATGTATTGAACCTTTGTGGTTGATGATAATGTGTATGGAAATTATGAATGGTTGAGTAAGTATTTTAGCTATGGATGATATGGTGTGAATATTTGAGAGTTGATATATGTGATGGATTCACTTTGTATAATGTATTTGATTATTAAATTGAATGTATTATGTTACGAACTTACTAAGCTTTAAAGCTTACTGTGTGATGTGTTTCTCTGTTTTACAGTGTTAGTTAAGCTAGCTCAGATCCAGGGACCGTCAGCGACTCAATCACACTATCGGCTATCTATTTTGGTACTTTAGAAAGATGTATATACTTGGTATATGGCATGTATAGGCTAGAAGTTATGGTATGTTTTGAAAATGTTTAGACTTTGCCGTGTGATATGGTTTGGAAATTGAATGATGTTGGTGTATATATGTAGGCTATGAAAATGATGAATGAGGTATGAAATAGAGAGAATGGAAATGGTATGTTTTATGCTTGAATTGGTTGATGAGAATGATGGATAAAATATAAACTTGTAGTTTGAATTACATGATGCTTGGCTTATATGATTTGAGTTGTGAAATTGGTATTTTAGATGGACTTATTTGAGATGACATTGAGTATGGTTATAGATGGTATAGTTTATGATGAATTGGTGCTTGTATTGGTATGTTTGGTTGCATTTTGAGGCATGAATTGGTAATGGTTTGATGTCTATAGATGATTCCAAAGTGTGGTTGGTAATTCGGCCTTGAAAATGGCCTATAATTGCCCACACGGTTGAGCACACAGGCGTGTGGCTGGACCGTGTCCTTCGAGGTTGTGTTTCAAAACAAGTCAGACTCGACCACGGGCTGGATACACGTGCGTGTGACTGGCCGTGTGGTGCAAGTCAGTGTCGACCACGGGTGAGGCACACAGGCGTGTCTCAGGTTGTGTGGATAAGTTAGTATGTATGCCCTGTTTTGCCATGGCTTGGACATACGGGCGTGTCTGAGGCCGTGTGAGGCACACGGCCTACCCACACGGGCATGTGACCTTTGTAACTTAGAAAAATGTTTGAATTTCAAAAATTTTCGTGTGTGTTCGGTTTAGTCACGGCCCTATTCTAAAGCATGCTTAAGGTCTCGTTGACCTATTTAAGGGACTATTTATGTGAATTGCTACATTTGGTTGTGAATGATATGTAATGTTCGGAAATGATAAGTAATGCCTCTTAACCCTAATCTGATGACGATTACGGGTTAGGGGTGTTACACGTTTTTACACGAGAATTGATGTTAGTTGACCTATTAGGCCAATTTGAGCCTTAGGTAGTTTTAACGTGTTGAATTGAGTGTGTAGTATGTATATTTAGCAACTTGACAACCTTCTGTACGACACCCAAGTGTAGCACAAGCTTCTAGAGACACAAGTCGTGAAGTTGGAACTCCTAGCTGGGGAAATCAGTGTCGTGTCGTGGCACACCTTGGTAGTGTTGTGACATAGGTCTAAACGTGGCGTAGAAGACTCAAAAGGGATAAAAACATCCACGCAATAAATATTTTCTGGGATTAGGGCTTGTAATTTACATAATTAGGGTTTCTAAATATTAGTGTAAATAGAAATGCTATTGCTAATATGAAGCAAGCCTTTAGGAGTCGTAGTTAGTATATTTAGGTTTCAGTTCATTTTGTTTTCCGTTATGAAACGCTGTTGTTCTTTTTGACTAGGTTTGGTTTGAACCTAGGTCTTTTATATTGAAGTATTTAACAATCCATTTTATTTTTGTTATGCAAACATTGAAGATCGGTAAATTTTCAAGAGATTACACAATTCTGAGCACATCCGATTCAATTAATTGAGCAATTTCTTACCTTTCACTTGTTTTAATTTATTCATGTTCTTTTGCATGTTTAAATTAAACGTAAGAGTTATGACATCTAGATCCATAAGAGGCTAAGTCTCTAGGAAGATTAATGAGTGGATGTAGGAGTAGTTAACGAAGGAATATGAGTTTTCCATAGGAATCAACTGGTTTTAAATTATGTATGCTTAAACCTTGGGATTGACGACGTAAGAAAGTTATTTAGGTTAAACGAGGTTGGGAGATAAGTTTGCCGAGTAAATCATAATTTATCCTGGTGGGGAAATTGAGGTCGGGAGATAAGTGAGTACCTGTCAATTAGTTAATTAGTAGAGGCCTAGAGGCAATACTAGTTAATTAATAGTTAATTCGATTTCAACCCAAATTCTGATGTTAACGATAACCACTGAAATGAGTTAATCTTCTGTTTGTTAACCTGATTTAGTTGTTTGTTTATTTTCTATTATTTAATTTAGTGAAATTTAATTTAAGAATTTTATCTTGATCGCTGAAATCAGAGTTTTAAAATTTATAAAGAATGTGACCGAACCTGGAAACTAACTCTGACAACGATTAAAGGCAAGTGTACCTATCGAATAGTAGTATAGCTTAGGCAAGACCGGATTATCGAACCCAAAGGAACTAAAAGTATTAATACTAACTTTCTTTTTATTATTTAGCCTTAAAAATAAAGTGAAGTTGTTTTAATCTAAATTAACGACAACTAGGCTAAAAACACTACGACAAAAACAACGAATTGGGAAATACATGAAGAAAAACTCAATTGATCACGACGATACCCTCAGGAAGAATCCACCTAGACTTCACTTGTTTATTTAACCCTGAATCATATGATTTATTTACTTAGCTTGATCCGTAGGACTCCCTAACCTATGACCCTCTCTCGAGGCGAATAACGTCTAACCTTAGGTTAACTAGTGGAACTCTCGTTCTCTTATAATAACCCCCTAGAATAGCAGTAAATCGATCTATGGATTCCCATATTAGGTTTCACCCTAATCCATCAAAATCTCATAACCTTACCTCTAGGCGTTCGATCAACTTCACTTAATTACGCTAGATCTACTCTTAAGCAGGGTTTATTCCTCCTCTACCTAAGCACATTAGATTTGGATTAAGCATGCATAATTAAGAACAAACTAAGTATTTATCATAAAATTTAGAAATCAAATAACAAGATTCATCTAGGTTTCATCCCCTTCAGGTATCTGAGGGGTTTAGTTCATAATTAAGAAAGAAACATCTCAAGAGAAAAGATAAAACAAAACATAAGAAATTCCTAAAACTCCATGAAGGAATTGAAGGAGAATTCCGTCGTCTTGAGTATAATTTCGACTTCTTGGGATGGATCAACTGGCTAACTTCAAGCGATTCCCACAATTCTGACCTTTCCGGCTTGGCTCCTTGGCCTAGCTCGCCTCCGGTTTCGGCTTTTGCCGAACTCCCCTTTCAAGTTGCCCCCTTGGGTGTTTAGATAGACTTTGTGATGCCTTACTTGGCCCCTAAATATCCTAATTTAAGTAGAATTCCTACTAGGGTGTTTGAATAGGCTTTAGAATGTGTTTCTTTACCTCTAAGTATCCTTTCTCGAATGAAATTGCTCTTTCCAACAATAGGGACACGGCCATGGCACACGCCCATGTGAATAGTGGCCAGGCCGTGTTTGGACTTTTAATGAGGCACGGCCGTGTTTATCGGGGTCCAGGACGTGTTCTAGTAATTTAATGAGGCACGACCGTGTGGCTTGAAGTCTAGGCCGTGTAGATTTCGTGAATTGGCCCATTTGGCTCGTTTTAAGCCCATTTTACGTTCTTTTCATCCTTGGGTGTTTTTCTGAGTATAAGACATGAAAAGAAAGGATTAAGAGCACCTTTTTACATAAATCGAGGCTTAAATTATCCAAAAGCATGCTAAATGTGGGCCTAAAATATGTTACTTTTACGGTTTATCATATCTCTTTCATTAGTTGTCGTAATATAGATTTTAATCATTACTATTTAGATTTGTTATTGTGGAAGTAGATTTTGGGTTTAGTTTGTCCTTCCTTGGTATGATCCTCAGAATACTTCCCCGTGTTCTATTGTAACACTTACTATATTATAATTTGACCTGTATACTTGTGGACATTGCTTACTTAATTTTATATATTTTGGTGTGGTATTTTCTAGTCAAACGTTCGTACGTTTAGCGGCAGTCAAGTTGTTGGCACCGTTGCTGGGGAGGTTTCGACATTAAATCAAAATTTTATTTTATGCAATTAACAAGATAAATAGGAAAGTTAAAATTTATATATACAAATTATTTTCTATTTTAATTGCTAACTTTGATTTTTCTTAGGGTTTAGTGCATGACTCGAAGCGGAAGCATCCAAATCAAGCCGTACCTTGATCTGGAGCAACTCCTAAGGCATAACCGTCAAGTAAGGAAATACAATCCAGCTGCGACAATTGATTTACCTTGAGAGAATCTATTATTTAACTATCCACCTGAACAACAAGATCAACAATCAACACCAATAATTTTGAGATAAAGATGGCTACATGTTAGAATACATTGCAGTTCAAGGGAAATATGATGGAGGATCCAAATCAACATTTGTAGCGGTTCCTTCAACAGTGTGACACCTTCAAGTATAACGAAGTAACTGATGATGTTGTTCGTCTTCGATTATTTCCATCCCTATTATTCGATAATGCGACTGAATGGTTAGATCCATTGGAACCTGGCTCAATAATGACATGGGATGAACTAGCAGAAAAATTTCTTCATAACTTTTTCCTATAAGCCAAACCATTCAACTCAGATGTTATATCACCAATTTTAAACAATTCAAAGGTAAATCACTATATGAAGCATAAGAGTGATTCAAATAAATGATACGAAAGTGCCTTTAACATGGATTGTAAGAGTGGCTCCAGATTCAAGTTTTTTACAATGGTGTTGACAGTAACATAGATACCAACATCAATGGAGCGGTTGAAGGATCTCTTATGCCTACACATATAAGAGAGCATATCAGATCATAAATTATATGGTAATGAACTCGTACATGTGGTCAAATAAGAGATTCAAGTACAAACCAAAACTTCCAACTGTGAAAACAATTAGTGAAGAAGATAAATATTAACAAATTTTGGAGAAACTGAACCAGCTGGATACAACTATCAAAAATATAAGAATAGATCCATACATGGAGAACCAATAGGAGGATGTTAGCTATATCAGTAATATGGATAGAAATCCCTATTCAAATACATATAATACTAGTTAGAAGGATTATGCGGATCTCGAGTGGGGAGGTAATTAAGGAAGAGAAAATCATGTGTACAATAGACTGAACCTTCCATACCAACCACCAAATGTGCAAAGAACTCAAGAAAGATCCATGGGACACGACCATACTGCATATGGTTAACGATTTGATCAAATTGAAGGGGAGATGCAAGGCATGTGTGTAGATATGAACGACATGAAGGAACAAATGCGCCAAACGATGGGTTTATTAAAAAAACAAATTGGCCAAGGCACCCAAGTAATATGAAAAACAGCCCTTGGAGAGATGGGAAAGAACATGTGAATGTGACCGCCCTGCAATTAGGTAATAAACCTGACAACCAAAGTGCACCCATACATGAAGAGGAGAAATTACCTGAAGCTGTTGATAAGCTTGTGGAAGAAACTGAGGATGAGAAGCTGATTAAAGAAATAGTGGAACTGGTAACTGAACCAGTAATGTAACAGCCTAATTTAGGGCCTAAACGAAATAGTGGTTTTGAAAACAACAAATCTGAAGTAGAAAAATTTATTGCGATTAAGTTTTAAAATTTATAGTGTGATAGAATGGTTGTATGAAATTTTCGTTAAGAAATTTTATCGATTGGGTGTCCAATTTGGGCCTAATAGAATTGGGCCCATTGGGACTTGAGCACGAGAGTGTTTAAAATTTTTGAGAACAAGAGAACGACACTAATGAAAGTTGGACCTATTAGGTGAGTGATTTTGGAAGGTTAGGGGGCTTCCATGAAGTCCCGGGATCAAACTTGGGCTTTAGGAAAATTTTGGACCCTAGGAGTTAGTAAGTAGCTTTAAGAATAAAATTTGGAGAAAAATGACACAAAAAGGAGTTGTGATCTAGTGGCAAATGGCGCCACATGGGAGACAAAGAAGTGATGCCACACAAGGAAGCAAGGGGTCCAAGGTTCAAGTCTTGGCGCTTGCATTTCATTTTGATTTTTTTTTAAGTGAACTTCGACGTTGGCCATAGACTTATATTTAGTTGCGCATCATTTTAGACACAAGAGGAGCTTGTGGCCTAGTGGCTAGCGGCGTGGATTAAGTTACAGGGGAGCCTGAGTTCGAATCCCATCGCAAGCAAAAAGGGATATTTATTTTGTTAAGTTGGGACGGCCAGAGTTTGTGTTGGAATTAAACTCTACTGAAGGAGAGATCCCACATCGGGAAGCTAGCTAGAGGGAAGGTGAGAAGCTGGCTTTAAATAGAGGAATCTATGAGGAGAGGAGGATACCTTGGTTGGCGTTGGGCATAGGAGTGGTCAGAGCGCGGATCAACTCCAGATTCCTATCAGGTGTGTATTTCACACTACTCTAGTTGTAGAGCGGCAAATGCCGAAAAGCCGGTCACACGATGATGGTAGCCACACGAGCATGCGAGCGCAAGTGTGGGAGCTTCGACGCGATAGTTGAAGCCACCATGAGTATTCTTGTGTGTTGATGCTGTTTGGGCCAAGTGGGCCCAATAGGCCCGTGGGCCCATATGAATAAATTGTATTATTGTGTAGTAGATAGTGAACTGCTCAATGTGAATCGCATATCTGTGGCTAGATTTGGGCTAAATGGGCCACATGAGCTTGTGGGCCCATTTGGGCCGAGAATGGGCCATAGGCCCATTCGTATTGTTATCTCTGCTTAGAATACCTCGGTTTACAAAATTACTGAAATACTCTTGGTTTACAAAATTACTGAAATACCCTTGGTTTACAAAATTACTGTAAAACCCTCAGTTTGCAAAATTATCGAAGTACCCCAGTTTGTAAAATTACCGACATACCTCTGATTTGTAAAATTACCAAAATACCCTCGATTCACAAAATTACCAAAATACCCTGATTTGCAAAATTACTGAAATACCTTCAATTTACGAAATTACCAAAATACCCCTAGTTTGCGAAATTATCAAAATACCTTAAGTTTACGAAATTACCAAAATACCCCCGGTTTGCAAAATTACTGAAATGGCCCCGGTTTACAAAATTACCGAAATACCCTGACTTGTGAAATTACTGAAATACCTGAAGTTTGCAAAATTACCGAAATATCCCTGTAGGGTAGAATTACTGAAATACCCCTGTATGGTAGAATTACCGAAATACCCCTGAATGGTAGGATTACTGAAATACCCTTATATGCTAAATGACTGTTTTGCCCTTGTGAGTTAATGACTGACTTGTGCTATGATTTGACTGATTTGACTGTGATCGTATGTCTGTGTTTTAACTGACTTGACTGTGGGCGTGTGACTGATATGCTGTTAATATGTGTTGAAATGACTGTTACAGAGCATGCCTATTTTGCATACACGTGTAATGATTGAGCATGACATACACAACATATTGCATGGGCTTGGGACATTGATACAGAGGAAGTTCTGATAGGGTCGCACGGGTCGCATGACGACTGTGGATCCAGTATTTATTTGTTAAGTTCGCACGGGTCGCACGACGACTATGGACCAACGAACGGCTTAAAGCCGCGTAATCTGAATATGGCTCTGTGCCATCTTGATTATGGCTTTGTGCCAATCGTATTTACCCGTAGCTATGCCAATCGTATTTACCCGTGGCTATGTGCCTAACAGATATCGATGACTTTGTGTCGATCATATTTACCTAAGGCTGTGTGCCGATTATATTACCGTCGCTGATGGCTATGTGCCAAATATAATACAGTTACTGATGGCTCTGTGCCAATTATAATACCGCTATTGGGGGCCTAAGAGCCACATATATATATATACTGGCAGCTCAGCTGTGATCTTGGTGTGTAGGGCTGGGTGGGTTGACTTGGTCCCTACAGGTGTGTAGGGTTGTACGGGTGGTGTGATGGTTGGTTTGGGATGGGATGCATCCTCATACTATTGCATATCTGTTTTGAGATCTGTTATTGGTTTGGGCTAGGCCCAATTGATTCTTTTATGGGTTGTTACCCAAATGATATTGTAGTGGGCTTGGCCCACATATGCTCTGATCATCTTCTTCTCACACTCTTAAAGGGCTTTGGCCCGGACTACTTGGGTTTTGTTTCAGATATCTTTTGTCATTAAGGGATTACACACTGAGTTTTCATAAACTCACCCCATTTTTAACTGTGCAGGTAATCCCTAACCTTAGACGGTTCAGAGATGCGAGGGACTCGGAGAAGACCACACACTGCTTATATTTTCCGTTTTGATTATCTACTTTGAAATATTTTGATTTGGGTTGTAATAAGGCCTTTTAAAGTTTTTGCACTTTAAATTTCAGATTGGTTTTATTTTAATTTATATCTGTTAGAAGTAAATCACAGTTTTCCAAAATGTTAACCGTTTTAAAACAACACTACGTTTTTGCAACATTTTTTTTAAATGGTTTTATGACTTAATCTTTTCGTAAATCAATTACTTTCAAAATTGGCTTCCGCAACTGAAAAAAATGTTTTGGGAATAAAACTAATGTAACTGGGATTTTACTTAAGCTTTTAAACAAGAAGGGTTTTCAATGAAAACATGGTTTTCGAAAAAAACTTCAATGTGACACGCTAGATTCAGGCCTAACTTCTAGGCCGAGTTTGAGGTGTTACAAAGGTACTTATTTGAAATGGGTTTTTAAAATGGAGGTCCTTAAATGTAATTAGACCATTATATTTTAATTTGGACAAAAATGGACAAGGATGGATAAAATACTAAAGGTTTTAATGAAGGGCATTTTGGTCATTTGGTAATTAAAAGAAATAAAAAGGGAAAATAGGCCAAAAACATGTTCATCTTCTTCATGTGTTGGCCAAATGTTGCTATGGACACCATGGCTAGGGTTTTCAGGCTTTCAAGCTTAATAGTAAGTGCATCCAAGCCCATTTTTTAATGTTCTTTACATTTTTGAGATCCCCGTAACTCGATTTAGCTATTTCTACCATTATTTTGAGCTAGGGTTTGTGTTTAAAAACTTAACCATGGATAAAATACATGTGTTTTGATGTTTAATGGTAGAATATGAATGCTGGTGTGTAATAAACGTGTAACGCCCAGAATTTGGACCTAGAACGAAGGGACTTGAGCATGGGATCAGCTAGGAGACTACACATAAAAGTTTATGTGTGCAAGAAAATGACACAAGTTGCTTGTTTGCCTTAATGGCTAAGTGATTTGGGTGTGTTTGAGAAGTCTGGGTTCAAACCTGGGCCTTAGCAAAATTTTTTATTTTTTCTTTTAAGTGAACCTTGGCCTTAGCTTGAAGGCTTTATAAATATTTTTGGTGAAATCATGACACAAGAAGTCTACTAGTAAAGGTGGAGAGTGGTGTGTGGAGTGTACTAGTGGTCTGAGGTTCGAATCCCTTGGCATGCAAATGAGTATTTATTTTATTTCCTTGCAGCATGAGAAGTGGAGTTAGACTGAAACTCTGCAAGGTGAAGTTTGAATTGGTCTTAGAGTTGTTATGGAGGATATCAAGGAGGGATAAGGGGAGTGATTTGTGAAGATTTTCAAGGAATTTGAAATATGAGGAGAGTTGTGGCCGAATGGGACTCTAAGGCCTTAGGAAATTTGGCTGAGGGGTTTTCTCTCAGTTTTGGTCAGTTTGTCATCTGTTTCTGAAACTGTGAAGGCTCTTTTCTTTCTCTGCTCTTTTGTGTCAAATTTGCATGTGGCATTTGTGCATTTTGGGTATTCGATTCCTACCATTCTGGTAGTGTAAACTATTTTGTTTTCAAGTCTATTTCTCTCCCCTCTTTTGCACCTACATCTGCTGAAACCTCCCTTTCTTCTCTATTGTTTTCAAGTTCTGCCAATTGCCTGTTGTCTATTGATTTTTTTCGGTCGAACCTATCACCATAGCCCTTGTGACTCTTGCTCCTTTTCGGCTTGTGACTGAAAGTTCTCCCCTCCTTTGCAATTCGGGTTCTTCTCTTCTCTGGGTGGTTCTTATTCTAGCCGAAACTCATTTCGATTCTGTAACGGCTTTGACAATCGATAAGTGTTCAAAATCCATCCTCTGCTTTACTTTTAAAACTAAATGCACCTATGTTCTTCCTTTCTTTTCCAAAATCGAATAACCCCATTAACCGATTGTTATTTCATTCTTCACGTACCGCACTCATTGCGATTCTAGGGTCTTCCTCAAGGAGGGGTGAAGTGTGAACGGTTTCAAGGAGTTACACTTTCGTTCTTAAATGTCCGGTAAGGTAATAAGATTACCTCATGTTTTTTTTCGAATATGCCCTACCACTTACTAATCGGTTCTTAACTGTACTTTCGAAAAGTAGCTAAGGTGTGTGATCATTTTTTAACAGCGATCGTTGAGGGATTAAGGTCACTCTCATTCAAACAAGGTAAGAAGGGTATTTCAGATTAAGTGTTATTAAGAAGGTGTTACCCTAACAATTAAGGACTAACGTTGGATTTCGGTGAATCTAGGTTGGGTGCTTGTAGATCTTGGAACGACTCCGTAAAAAGGTGTGTAATCACACTATCGTTTCTGTGATTCGGCAAAAGCTGAAAAACCAAAAAGCCGAAACTACGGCATTTGAGGCCTCACGAGCATTCGGTTGCTTGTATGGTAAACCGAGCCCACAATCATGGGCGATAGATTGTAAAGGCCATCACGAGCGTTCTCGTGTTCTTGAGCCATCACGGGCCTTGTTGGGCTGAAATAGGCCGTGTGGGCCCAATGGGCTCGTGGGCCCTGCACAAAATAAATCCAGGATAAGTGGCGATTACTGAACTGGGCTATAACAATCAGATAGCCGTGATTGAATTTGGGCTGAATGGGCCACACGAGCTTGTGGGCCCACTTGGGCTGAATATTGGCTTTGGGCCCATTTACACCGTTTTGACTATGTATGTTATCTGTGTCGCTCGAGGCGATTGTAGACCTTAGGAAAGGTTGTTAAATGACCGAAATACCCCTATAGGGTAAAATGATCGTAATACCCTCATAGGGTAAAATGATTGTAATGCCCCCATACGGTAAAATGACCGTAATATCCCCATAAGGTAAAATGACCGTAATGTCCCTGTAGGGTAAAATGGCAATGCCCTAGAGGGTAAATGACTGATTTGTGCTATGATTTTACTGATTTGACTGTGATTGTATAACTATGATTTGATTAACTTAACTATGAATGATATGTTTCATTCTGAGCATGGCATACTGCATACACGACATACTGCATGGGGTTGGGATCTTGTATTGGAGGAAGTGATTGATATGTGAGGGTCGCACAGGTCACATGAGATGACTATGGACCCATCGATGGCTTTAAGCCGATTATGTGATTGGCAGCTCTGCTGCGATATTGGTTAGTGCCACAATTGGTGCTACATAAGGAGTGTAGGGATGGGTGGGTCGATTTAATCCCTATAGGAGTGCAGGGTTGGACAAGAGATGGAGTGCAGAGTTGGTATGGATATTTATGCATTGCATATACTAATTTTGATATTGAAATGGGCTTAGGCCCAGATAGATGTGATATGTGACATTTGATATGGGCTAAGGCCCAACCAAGGCTGATGGGGGCTAAGGCCCAATTGCCACTGTTACTGTAATGAGCTAAGACCTACACTGTACTGTTATTGTTAAAGGGTCAGGCCCAGACTGATTCTATTTTTGTATACTGACTATTTCTTTAATAAGGGGATTGCACACTGAGTTTTCATAAACTCACCCCGTTTTTAACCTTTCAGGTAATCCCCAACGTTAGACGGTTCGGAGCTGGTAGGGACTCGGAGAGGGCCACACAACTTCACAAGTTTTATTCTATTTAGCTCATTTACTTAAGAGCGAGCTTTTTGGTTCAGGTTGTAATAAGGCCTTTTAAATTTGGGATTTATATCTGCTAGAAGTAGAACACAGTTTTCCAAAACAATAACTATTTTCTAACACTACGTTTCCGCAACTCAATTTTTTAAATATCGGGTTTTTGTGAATCATTTGTTCGAAATTAAGCTTCTACAACAAATAAGGTTTTAAAGGTAAAAACGTTTTGAAAGGGAATAACTTTTTAAACCACGATCAAAAGTAAACAAACGCAAACTGAGGTTTTGTACAAGTTTTAAATGGCAGAAGTTTGAAATTTCAAGAAGGGTTTTCAATGAAAACATGGTTTTCAAAAAACACTTCAATGTGATGCGCCAGATTCGGCCATAACGTCTAGGCCGGGTTTGGGGTGTTACAAAACGACTTTTACTAAGTGATTTTCGATGAAATCGCATAAAAGGACTAGTTTGTAAAAAGTTGAAACATGTATAAAAATGTGTGAATGAATGCAAATTGTGGACTATTATAGTTATAAAAATGGTTCGGCTAGGCATAAAATACAAGGAAATTTAATAATATCATTTTACGAGCCTAGAGGCAAAAGTGTAAATATGAAAAAGTTTAGGGGCAAAAATGTAATTTTACCATAATATGATTTTTGGACTGAATTGAATAGTATAATAAATTAATAAGTCAAATGTGATGTTTTAAATAAAGAAAAAATGAGTTTCGCAATTAGAATGGGGGAAAAACAAAAATTGGACGACTCGGTCCCTTTCACCATTTTAAGTCCAGGTAAGTTTATATGTAAATGATACATCCTTTTTATTTATGTTTTTACATATTAATGTATTATGTGAAATGTGATTGAATATTATTGATATTTATTAAAATGATGAAAAGTGAGGAAATTCCCGGATGAACCTTCGGAATAGAAAAAGGATACGGATGAACACTGTATATGTGATTATTGGTGGGTTATGTGCGATACCACCGTATTTATTATTATTGGTGGGCTATGTGCGATACCACCGTGTATCCGGTATTATTCCGAAGTGTTCATTGGGAAAATTTGATTAAATGAAATTACATGTGACAATGTGGTGACAAGTGCAGGGTTATAAGTGCATGTAATTGAAACACCCCATACCCGGCCCATGAGCCTGGACCGGATCTGGTATGTTCCTCGAAGTAAACCGGTTAAAATTCATTTGCACTTTGAAAAACTTTAAGTGATTTTGGGAGAAAGTTCGAATTGGGTTGGGCTCGAGTTGAAAACAAATTTATTTTATACTGAAACCCATTTAATTTCAAGTGACAAAATAATTAAAGTTTATTTTGAATTAAATTGACTTAATAAAATTTCGTAACATAGTAAATAAAATAGAAAATAACATAGTTCACTATGGCCTTATTACATCAAATAAAAACCCAAAATAAATTTAAAGTACTTAAATGAAATAAAATATCCAAATAAAATAAAACTTGTCGCTGAGCATGGCCACCATAAGTCCTGCCGTCCCGGTCCATCACTGTTCATCACCTGAAACATGTTCCCACAACGGGGTGAGTCAACAGACTCAATGTGTACTACAGCACTAAATCTTAACAATTCCAGGCATTACATAACATACAAATTCATATATCATCAGATTAAAATGATGCAACCCGAACCCAAACCTATATGCCATCCGCTACACATCCCCGTACCAACCTGCACACCATGGGGACTACTAAGTCAACCCTCCATCCGCTACACACCATCGAAGCGATCATTTGCGATCGACGTGCTCATCGCTCTTATGAGTATTCGTGGTCTTAGGTCACCACACTCAGATATCGTGGTCTTAGGTCACCACATTCAGATATCGTGGTCTTAGGTCACCACATTCAGATCTCGTGGTCTTAGGTCACCACATTCAAATATCGTGGTCTTAGGTCACCACATTCACTTCCCCTTTTCAATAACCCATATGCCCCATATTATACATGCCATGCATATCACATTCTTATCACTTATCACATGTTAAATATAACATATTTCATAATCCTAGTAGGAGTAGGAAACGCGTGCACAGTACTTTGTACCATTACATGGTACCTTAGCCATATTCTTGTACATTCTTATAATCACATATAGATTAAATATTGCCATGAATATATTAAGAGATAGTGTGAGGTACACACCTGATTAACTTATCAAATTCACTTTGATTTCCAGAGAATTCCGATCTCTTGCTTTAGATCCTTAATCCCTACATTTGGCCACATTTAGTATTTTAGAAAAAGCCTATTCGGCTAAATTAATCAAATCCCGAAGTATTATCGTATCCACTTTCTTACCTTGCTGCCGATTTGATAATTAATCAAATCCCGGAAACTTGTATTTTTCCCCTTTGAAATCGGATAATCACTAGATCCCTTGAATCGGTTAGTTTTCGGTTAAAACAAATAGATCTAAATACTTAAGATAGGACCTTGGCTGATTACATAACCACTTACCTTGTGATGAACTTTCTGAAATTGATCCTTGCTTCCCTAGGGATGTCGAAATTCCTATAACCATATGTTAGATTTAATCTAACATTAAAACAGAAAACATGGCCTTTGGCCGGATATACATATGTCTTACCTTGAATCTTTAACTCCCGAAACTCTCTTCCTGGTTAATGGAGATGCCAAAATACCCTAGATCTGAAATCCCGAATTTCACCTTCCATATTTCGATCAACAAGATTAGGAGGGATTAGACTAACTTTCGGCTTAAAAGAAAGGAATACAATTATGACTATAGATCCTTACCCTTTATATGGAAATCGGCAACACCTTTTGAACTCCAAAAATATTCGGTTATGGCCTAGATGTGGATCAACAATTTCGGCTTCCTTGAATAATCGGCTAGGGGGTTAACTTTGGGGTTTCGGCTTTTGATGGATTGGAAAGAAAAGAAGAAGAAAGAATAGGATTCGGCAATGGTGAATAATGAAGAAATAGATTTCAGCTTTGGCAAAAATAAAAGAAGAAGAACAAAGCTCTAGGAAATTCGGCAGAGAGAGGAGAATTTGCTTAAGAAATTCGGCAAAGGAAGAGTGAATGAATGAATGGCCTCTTTTCCTCTAGTAGCCGAAATTACTAGCTAGAGTGCCTTACTTGGCCACCACTCTCTCTTATTTTGAAGGCTTTATCCCTTGAATTATCCCCTTTATTCAAATTAAAAGAATTTAATCCCACAATTATCTCTTGAAAATAATGATAAATAAATCCCTTATCTATCCCTTATTTATCCCCTAGTTATAAAAGAATAAAAGCTCCTAATTTATAGCCTTGTGCCGTCCCTTGCTACTAATCCCTGCTACAAAATAAAACTTTTATTTTGCTTCCCCTGCAGCTCGAACCTTGGCCCAATACTCCTGTATGTGGCGCCATTTCCAGGGGCCCTAAGTGGCATCTTGAAGCCACTTTTCCAAGCCCGTTTTTGTGTTATATTTCACATACAATTTCTCTTAAGGCCACCTTGCCTTAGTTTTCTCTTTTAGACTTTAAAACTCAACATTTCCTAAGTCATTTCCTTACATTTCCAAGTTTCCAAAAACATTCGTTTCCCTCCTTTAACCTAACATTTCCTTACATTTCCAGGTTTCCAAAAATGTTCACTTTCCTCTTTTAAACCTAACATTCCCATTCATTTCCAGGTTTCCAAAAATGTTCAAAATATATTCATAACACATAAGACATGTCATTTCGTACAATTAAACCGAAAATGCATAGGCCCTTTTCAGGATGTTACAGTAATTGTGAGCAATGTCTATGATTTTTATTTGGAAGGTGAATATGTGACGATTAAGTGTAGGTATATGTATGTATACACTCATGAGCAATGTGCTCGATATGTGATGGAATTTTGGTAAGAATGTAAACGAGTAAGTTATACCTATGAGAATGACCTTGTGATTGTAAGTGAAACACCCCAAACCCGGCCCACGAGCCTGGACCGAATCTGGTATGTTCCTCAAGTAAACCGATTCAAAGTTTGTTTGTTTCTTGGGAAAAACTTGTGCGATTTTAAGAAAAATATCGTTTTGGGTTAGGCTTGAGTTAAAAACCCTTTTATCTTATTTTAAAATCCAATTAATTAAGGTGACAAAACAATTAGGGTTTATTTTTAAAGAAATAAATTTTACTTAACTTTAATTGAAAATAATTCGTAACATAGTGATTAAAAAAAATAAAAGTAAAGAAATGTAACTTATGGCCTTATTACATCAAGTAAAATCCCAAAATAAAATTCTAAAATACTTAAATAAAATTAAATATCCATATTGAATAAAAATTCAAGCTGAGCATGGCCCTCCCTAAGCTTCTGCCGAACCCGGTCCATTATCGATCGTCACCTGAAAAATAGTCTCACAATGGGGTGAGTCAACAGACTCAATGTGTACACAACACTAAAATTCAATAGATCAGGCATACATTTTCATATCAAATACTTATTCATATAACAGATAAAAATGATGATGCAACCCAAACCCAAACCTAGTGCCATCCGCTACACATCCCCGTACCAACCTGCACACCGTGGGGACTACTAAGTCAACCCTCCATCCGCTACACACCATCAAAGGCAGTCGTTGCAGTCGACATGCTCATCGCCCATATAAATTTCGTGGCATAGCCACCAGATTAAATAATTGTGTCATGAGACACCACATTCAGATAATGTAACCGAAGTTACCACATTCAGATAATGTGACCGAAGTCACCACATTCAGATAGTGAGACCGAAGTCACCACATTCACTTCCCCTTTTTCATATAACCCGAATGCCCCGTATTATTCATATCATGCATATCATACTTAAATTCACATTCATGTCACTTTTCACATGTTAAATATAACATATTTCGTAATCCTAGTAGGAGTAGGAAACGCGTGCACAGTACTTTGTACCGTAACACTGCGGTACCTTAGCCATATTCTTATATTTTCAGATTAAAACATATATTAAGTTAAAACCATGAATCTATCAAGATTGGTGTAGGGTACACACCTGATTTGCTTAACAACTTCACTGCAAATCCCAAAATCTGATCTACTGCCTTAGATCTCAAGTTCCTACATTTGATTAATCACTTACTATTTAATAAAAAGCCATTCGGCCATAAATCCAAATCCTAGTAGAATTAGTACACTAAGACTTACCTTGTTGCCGATTTGAATTAAGAATCAAGTGCCGGAAACTTCGTATTCCTCCCCTTTGAAATCGGCTAAACACTAGATTACTCCACGGATTAGTTTTTCGGCTTTTGAGAAGATAGTAAATAGATCTATATATCAAAATAGGCCTTGGCCGAATTTACTTTGGTACTTACCTTCTAAATCTTGAATCCCGAAAGGTATCCTTGCCTCCCTAGGGATGTCGAAATTCCTATAATCATGTGTTAGATTTAATCTAACATTAAAACTTAAAACATGGCCTTTGGCCGAATCGTATAGTTTCTTACCTTAGATCTTTATGAATCCCGAAATATTCCTCTTTGTAGTCGACAGTTGTAGAAACCCGAGAGATCCTTTATAGATTCGGCCATAAAACAATAGTAGAGATTAGATCTTAGTTTTTGACAAACCTAAGAGAAAAAGAATGAGAACCGAATTGGATCTTACCCCTTTTATATGGAAATCGGCAACACCTATGCTTGAAGCCCTTCCAAGATTCGGCTTTTGAATGGATTGGAAAGAAAGAAATAGGAAGAAAAGAAAGGTGAAGAGATTGGCTTCCTCTATTAAAGTTTTCGGTTTTAGAAAAATAGCAGAGAGAAGAGAGAATTTGCTAAGGAAAATTCGGCAGAGAGAGGAGAATTCTTTAGGGAATTTTGGCAAGGAAAAGAGTGAATAAAAATTGGCCTTACTTTTCCTCCTTAGCCGAATTTACTAGGCTAGAGTCCCCTACTTGGCCACCACTCTTCCTTTGTGATAACTTTATCTCCTTAATTTAAAATAATTAAAGAATAATCCTTTATTATCTCCTTAAAATAAAAATCCATTATTTATCCTTATTAGCCGAATTTTAAAGAGGATAAAACTCCTCTTTTGCAAGCCTTGTGCCGTCCACCTCTGTGTTTCTAGAAGCAAAAATAAAACTTCTTTTATTTGCTTCCCATGTGACTCGAACTCAGGCCCAACACCCTTGCATGTGGCGCCATTTCCAAAGGGCCTAAGTGGCATCTCCAGGCCACTTTTCCAAGCCTGTTTGTGTGTCAATATTTCACATACTTTTTCTCTTAAGGCCACCTTGCCTTAATTTCCTCTTTTAAACTTTAAAACTCGACATTTCTAAGTCATTTCTAAGTTTCCAAAAATTTTCGTTTGCCTCTTTAAACTTGACACCAAGTTTCCAGAAATGTTCACTTTCCTCTTTTGAATCATTTCCATACATTTTTAGGTTTCTAAAAATGTTCATTTCTAAATCATTTTCATGCATTTTCAAGTTTCCAAAAATGTTCAAAATTTATTCATAACACGTAAGACATGTCATTTCGTACAATTAAACTGAAAATGCATAGGCCCTTTTCAGGATGTTATAGTAAGTCCATGCTTATGATGTATGAATATGTGGTAAATGTGATTGATGATCATGTGTGAGGCTTTTAGGCCAAATAAATTAAGAAATGATATGTTCAAGTCTTCGTTGTTGATGTATAGGTTAAATTGGCCAATGAATGGCTTGTAAATATTTGATAATGGCTAGTTATTGGAATGGCTAACCATGGATATACTTTGGTGTTATATGTGTGTAAATGAAAATTAATATAAAGGAAAACGAAAGAGTAAAATTAGCAATAAAATAGTTTGGATAGCAACAGTTGTATCACTTTAAAAAAAAATTACAAAAAAATGGCGAAAATTTAATTAGAGGTTGAATGAGATATGAAATTAAAGCTTAATGAGTCTATTTCTACACAAAAGAAACATAATAAGCAAAAGAATTTCATATGGTAAGATATTTGGATTCTAGTGTGACAGGGTCAGAATGATTTTGGAATCCCCTATTCTGACTTAGGAAATTCATTAAAAATTGTACAAAAATAATAATGGAATAAAATTTATATGCTTGAATTTCTTAATGAGTCTGTTTTTAAATGAAAGAAACAAGAATGTCATTTGAGTTCTTTATAACGAGATAATTAATATTTAGTGAAGAGGGGTCGAAACTATTGAACAGCGAAATAGGGGAGACTTTAACGAATAAACTGTACTGATTGGATAAACCAAAAATTCTGAAAATTTTATGGTAAGAATATATGTGAGTCTAGTTTTAGGAAAAATTAGTGGATCTTATTTTGGAGTTCCATATCTCTAGATAAAAATAATTTAGTTACTCTAACTCGAGTAAACAACTCAATATGAACATAAATGAATTGTGAAATTTTAGGCAATAATGATGGTATTATCTTGAGAGCTTATAATGAGGATTGTTAAAAGCATGGTAATCAATTGTTTATTATTTACATACGTACTTACTAAGCTTTATAGCTTACTCCGTTGTTTTCTGTGTTTATAATGTACTCAGGTTAGCTCGGGTTGGAAGTTGCCGGATAACCTATCACACTATTAACCTTACAATTTAGGTATCGATGATTTTATATTTATGGTTATGGCATGTATAGGGAACTTGGTCATTTGTATATGTTACTATGAGTTCTCCTAGAATAATGACCCATGATATTCGGAGTTCATTGTTGTATAAGGCCATGGTTGAGTAAATTGTATCTACGACTTGTTACGTGTGTGCGGTGGATGTTTTGGTAGCTTTAATATGTCATGAAATATTTCATTCAAGTTATACTCAAGTATGGGCATGATAGGGTAGAAATTGGCTTAGAATATAGCCAACTTCTTGACCACACAGGACGAGACACGGCCGTGTGTCTTAGCCGTGTGGAGGACACGGTCTAACACACGGGTGTATGACTTGGTCGTGTGATCCAAAACAAATGATGATGTCATAAACAGAGAGTTATATAGGTGGAGGCCATGGGCGTGTCCTGGGCCACACGAGCGGGTGTAACAACACAGCCTGCCCACACGAGCGTGTGACTCTCCAAAACAAGGAAATTTTCTAAATGTTCCAATAGTTTTAAAAGTTCTCGATTTTGTCTCGAATCGCTCCCAAAGCATGTTTTGGGCCTCGTAGGCCCATTTTAGGGACTTGATGATATAAGATAAAAGCTTTAAATTTTAAACGAAAATTTATGCCTTGAATTTTTCAGTTGCAAGTGTTATTATCCGGTAATGCCTCGTACCCTATTCCGGCGTTGAACACTGGTAAGGGGTGTTACATTTAATGGTATCAGAGCTATAGTTTAATCAGTTCTTGAACTAATCTAGCATGAGTAAGAGTCTAGTTATACATGCCATATGTGGATCGTGATAGTGTGATATCTCTAAGCTCTAACGAAATTGTTTTGTTGAGACAGAGGTGCTTTCCAATCGAGCTATTTTCAAAAGTACTGACATTGACACTGAGATGTTTGAAAATGTGTTTGTGATAAGTTGAAATGTGGTAAGGCTTGAATAAGATTTCATAATATGTATGTGATGATGTATAAAATGAAATAACCATAATTTGAGAATTTTGGGTACAATGTTACTATCCTGGTTGAATGTCGTATTTCGATGAATTATGGTGATTTTATGCAATAGATAAAATGTTATAAATGTTGAGAAGTTATGAAAAAGGAATTAAATGTGTAAACCGAGTAGAACGTTGGAAACAGGTACTTTTGTTTAGAGACATGTGATAGATTGACGATAAAGACCATGGGTTGACCATGACAGCATGTGAAAAATGTGACTATGTGATTTCCGTATAAGACCATAGCTGGGCTATGGCTTCTGTGTGTAATATGTGTATATGTGAAAGACCATAGTTGAACTATGATATTGTGCAAAACAAAGTACCCAATTTTGTAAGACGTTCTCTAATTTGACTAAGAGTAGTAAATGAAAGTGTACGAGGATTTAAAGGATAAATTTGTAGTGAACATGAAATTGAGCTTGAATGAATGATTTTATTAAAGAAATATTGTGTTATGGCAGGATGTGATGGTAAATTACATGTTGTAAATGGATACTTAAAGTTCGATAATTGATGTATGAAACTAATATGGGAAAGTGAAACTAAATGAAGGTTTATATTATGACAAGCATTCATGCTTGTTTGGCATTCACATGATGTAATGTGCCTAACTTGTGTGACTAAGTGAATGTGATAAGAATTTTTTTTCAAAATTTATGGAATGTATATATAAACGCGTCTGTTTGAATAAGATGATCGGAAAATTTGTGTAACATGAATATGTGTGTTAAATTGCCTAAAACAGCTAGTGTGTTATGATGAAATTTTATGAGATTTATGTTGAATGAACTCACAAATGAGAGACTAAAGAATTTAGTAGCGGAGTAACTATTATGGTGGCCAGATAAAAGAATGAGTCGATATGTAAGGACAGAACTAAAAGAGATATTCAATCATTTTGAAGATCATTCGGATTATGCAAGGCTAAGGTTAAAGAAGTCAACCTTGATGAAACAAAACATACATGTATGATACCTAAAGAATGTACTAATTAGAAGTTTTTCTGAGTTGGTTTATGATAGTGGATGGAATAATATAAACCTAATGATGACAGAATTAGACAGTGAGATAATGTTTGAATTGTATCGATAGCTAAGTGCAATGATTATAGTTGAGTAACCTACCTTAGTTCCTTCTGGTTATATTATTTGTTCGATAAATCTCAGAGGTATATGAGGCTATTTATTTTCAAGTAAAACTTTTCTCACAAGAGGTACTATAGCTAAAGATACAGGTAAGCGAAGGCCTTGTTGACCTGTTTGGATTATGTTCGTCATTTTCTATCTTTTATTTGTATTTCATTTCTTTTATTAAAGAAAAGATGATGACAGAATTTGTGTGATGATGCTAAATATTGTGTTGCTTCTGTTACAATTAATTGTAGTGTGGATGAATGATGTTTCTTTCGAAATTAATCTGAGACCTCATTGAGGTATTTATCATTTGGAAAGAGTTGTGTTCTTAAATTTCGGTATAGTTTTATATCTGAAATATTATCCATCTATACAGTTGACTTTATTTTGGCATTTTGTTTTTAAAAATATTCGATGGTTATGGCTTTATCAAAATTCAACATTATGATGATTAGTAATGGAAGACGGCTTGGATATGCATTGTCCTTCCTAGTTGTAATTGAGTTGACATTGATAAATTTGAAAATTTGAAAATATTAATGTTAATCAAGTGGTGTAATGGAGGGGAACATCGCGCTTGAGAAGCCTAATTAGTGGTATTACTTATTAGTAAAGTTAGAAATAGTTGAAACATGATTAACAAAATCACTAATTCTGATTTAGCCTGAGTTGAGAAAAAGGTTTATGTTTTCCAGTTAAGTATTATTGCATGACCTGGGTATAAATAGTACTAAAATGTAAAGTGATGGTTCATATTTTTATACAGTTAATACCACATTAAAAGAGAACTGTTCAACCAGTGATTTAGAGACGGTCGCTTTTATGTTCATATTGAGAATTTGGTGATATCATTTATTCGACAAAAGGTGTCACATGTTGTAACACCCATACCTCGTATCCGACCCTTGATTAGGTCTACAGGCATTACAATACACCACAAGAACCCCAAAACCAAAAGAAATCGTAATATGTTCTTATTATGAACAATTTCCAAATCATTCTCCACTATTTTATGTATAAATAAGTATATATATTCATACCAACTAATGTCATTAAACATAACTAAACAAATTCAACCAATGGGGCGATCACTATTCATTTGGTAAATTTACCTCTCCTAGATGAATAGGTATACAGTAGTAGTCTTGCCATCTAGCTTCAATTACAAGACCTTGAGGATAAAAGCTTTAATCTCATGCACATTACCACAATTAGATTTTTACTTACTCATTAATGTAACAATTTAGTTACCACATACAAAATGCATGATCGAATCATCTCATAATATAGACTTCAAATCATTATAAAATCTCAATCACACTTAAACATAAATACCAACATACTTTATTAGAGACTAAAGATACCAAAACATGCATTGTCTAACATATAAGTGATTCAAGTTCAATCAAAATGAAACTATGAGCCATATTCACATGGCATTTATATACATCAACTCAAAACAAACTCAAAAAGAGGGATCAAGCCTATACATGCCAAAAATTTCTATAAATTTATTAATAACCAAAATACCAAAAGTGGATGATAATGTGATTGACTTTGACGGGATCCCCGAGTATACGCTTCAATTCTGATGATTAAGATCTACAATTTCAAACAACCAAAACAAAGTAAGCTCTCCAAGCTTAGTAAGATTTAAGCAATTCATCGGCAATAGGTAAATTT
This sequence comes from Gossypium bickii, assembly GCA_025503065.1. Lineage (NCBI taxonomy): Eukaryota > Viridiplantae > Streptophyta > Magnoliopsida > Malvales > Malvaceae > Gossypium > Gossypium bickii. Next base: position 21,449,880 of record CP106714.1, on the reverse strand, counting down.
GAAACTCTCATGTATAAACCCTCTTTTTGTCATACTCTTGTCGAATAGTTGTATATTCAAGAAATAGAGGAATATAACATATAGAAAACGGATTGCATTTACCATCACATACTTATATCTATCCTCGTATATCACCATCACCTAGTCGATAGTATACATGATCCTTTCAAATTTTGTTCCGAATCTCATACCACGCATTTCGGTTTACAAAGAATTCACAATTAAATACACATATCACATACCTTTAATTTGTAAGCTTTTCATAACTAACCATTCATACAAAATATACTATACTTGATTTAAACCTTCCTGCATACATAAGAACATTAGTAAACTGATTGATTTTCTTTTAAAATTCTACTTACCTTTAAAATAAGCTTTAGTAAAGTATCGCTCACATAGAGCCATTACTTGTCACTGCTAGTAACGTATCGCTCACAAGGAGCCGTTACTTATCATTTCTCGTAACGTATCACTCACATAGAGCCATTACTTAACACGTCTCGTAACGTATCGCTCACATAGAGCAGTTACTTATCACTTCTCGTAACGTATCGCTCACATAGAGCCGTTACTCTAGTAATTCGCTCACGTAGTGCTCAGTGACCTACTCGCAACTTAGTTCGTGCCTTTCATAAGCTATTATTCATTACTTCCCATACATATATAAATGGAAATCAATCTAACGCATCTCATGTAACAACATACACCATCATACACCATTGATAATTTCTATCTCATATTATCACCCATTCAGCCAAGCCCTTAGCATGTATCAAATCGGCCAATGCATAAAAAAAATCTATCATTTTCCAACTTAATCTCTCACATACGTGTATTACATTATCAATATCAAGGTGTCCTATTTATGCAATCATACTCAAATTATACACAACCTCATATTCGATCAATTTGAACAAACAAAGTCAAAGCAATCCACAATGAAAAATTGACATACCTACTTTCTCTTATAAATATTGATCTAATCTATAAAATAGATTCAATTTAACCCAAATTGCATAAATCTTACCTAGAATGGAATGGATATTACTTCTCGATCACTCGTTCAATCTAGCTTTTCCTTTATCCACCCCTTTTTCCTTAGAAACTTGATCTAAGCAAATATAATTTGAACTCATTCAATACAATTCTATTCGATTTAGCCATAAACAAATAAAAGACAAATTATCAATTCATCCATGATATTCCACACCTTAAGCCATTAATACAAGAATTGTTACTTATTCGAAACATGTCCATGACTTCACTTATAAACTCATACATACATGTATACTTTATGATTTAATCTCCCATGACTATATATATATACTCGGCTTAAACATTATCAAGTCACCAACAATTTCCTTTGGATATATCATATCTCAATTTAATTCATCTTGTATCTAAAAGTATCACTATTTTAAAAATACACATTTCATACAATTAATTTTAACTCATCAAGAAACCACTTATAATCTATCAACTTATACAATTTCCATTATTACCTCCGGCAATGGGGAAGTTAACACACTTGCCACCAAATTTTCTTAGGCATATTACATAGTATACAAATTCAATCAACCTAATTGTTTAAAAAATATACCAAACATATAAAATTTGAGTTTAACCCTTAGGAACCGAATTTCTCTTAGCTTTCTACAAGTCCATACTATTCTCTTATTTAGCATTCTACACCCTCCCTTTTGAGTTTTTACAATTTAAGTCCTCTTACTCTATTCATTCAAAATTTCTATCCAATACATAATAACCTCATACACATGCACGCCATTTCACCATCAAGCTCAACAAAGAAAGATTTTCCATCCATGGCCGATTCTCTATTATGCTTTATACACTAAAATTCTTACATGGGCTGGATAGTATGTAGGATAACTAACTCAAAAATGTATAGATTGCTAGAAATCAAACTCAATTACTAACCTCAAAGAAGCATGCAATGATTGAAATCAAGAGCCAAAATTTTCCCCATTTTTCCCTTGTTGAAATTCGGCAGAATGAAGAACAAAAGAAGAAAGATGAATTTTTCTATCATCTTTTTGTGTTTTACTTATTTTAATCATATAAATTATGATGACATCACCCCACTTACTACATCAAGTAATAAAAAAAACATAAAGCCATCATTATCCCGTCCATACACTTTATTTTAGGACAAATTACCATGCAAGTTCCTACATGCAAGAGAACCATTTAATTATGTCCTTCCAATTCTATAATAGTTATCTTTCATGCTTATTCCATTTTAATCCTTCACCTTAATTAATCTATTTAACATTCGAATTAATCTACGATGTTGTAACGTATGCTCAATCACACAACATTAGAATTAAAATAATAAGTAAAACATCTCTCAAATTCAGGTTCGTGGTCCCGAAACCACCATTCCGATTCGGGTCGTAATTGGGTTGTTACAACTTCCCCCCTTTTAAGAAATTTTCGTCCCCAAAAATCTTACCCGTGAATAGGTGTGGGTAACGTTCTTTCATTGATTCTTTGGTTTCCCAAGTAGCTTCCTCGATTCCGTGCTTACACCATAACACTTTAACCAACGGTATCTTTTATGTCGCAGTTCTTTCACTTCACGAGTCAAGATACGAATTGGTTCCTCCTCATACGTTAAGTCGGGCTGGATTTCAATTTCTGAAGGACTGATCACATGAGAAGGGTCGGATCAGTATCGTCGAAGCATCGATACGTGAAAGACATTGTGAATTTTGTCCAACTCAGAAGGTAACCTAAGTCTATAAGCAACCGGTCAAATCCGCTCGATAACTTCATACGGCCCAATGAATCGCGGACTCAGCTTCCCTTTTCGACCAAATCTCATTAGCTTTTTCCACGGTGATACTTTTAAGAACACTCGATCACCTATCTGGAACTCAATGTCCTTGTGTTTTAAATCAGCATAAGACTTCTGATGATCCGATGCCGCTTTCAAACTATCACGAATTATTGCCACTTTCTACTCGGTTTCTTTAACCAAATCGACCCCATGAATCTTATTTTCTCCTAATTTGGTCCAGTACAACGGAGTACGACATTTTCGACCATACAAAGCTTCGTAAGATGCCATTTTGATGCTCGACTGAAAGCTGTTGTTATAAGCAAATTCGATCAAAGGTAAATATTGATCCCACGTACCCTCAAATTCAAGAATGCAACATCTTAACATGTCATCGAGTATTTGAATAATACGCTCAGATTGTCTATCCGACTGAGGGTGAAAAGTGGTACTAAAGTGTAGCTTAGTACCTAAAGCATCTTGTAGTTTCTTCCAAAACCACGATGTAAACCTTGGGTCTCTATCTGAAATAATAGAAATGGGTACCCCGTGCAACCGTACGATCTGAGATACATACAACTCAGCCAATTTATCAAGTGAGAAATCCATACGCATGGGGATGAAATGAGCTGATTTTGTCAATCTATCCACAATAACCCAGATCGAATCTTTATTGCTTGGTGTCAGAGGCAATCCCGATACAAAATCCATGGTGACTCGGTCCCATTTACACTCAGGTATCATAATCGGTTGAAGAAGTCCCATGGCACTTGATGCTCAACTTTCACTTGCTGACATATCAAACACTTCTATACATAATCCGAGATGTCTCATTTCATACCGTGCCACCAATAATGTTGTTTCAAGTCGTTATACATCTTTGTACAACCCGGGTGAACCGTCAATCTACCACTATGAGCTTCATCACAAATCATTCGAATCAAATCAGCTTTCTTAGGTATACACATTCGATTCTTGAACCGTAAACATCCTTCAGCATCTATCTGAAAATCTGAATTCGCCTCAGAAATACTATGACTCCTTTTTGCCTTTAAATCATCATCAAGCTCCTGAGCTTCTCGGATCTGTGACACAAATGGCGGTCTCACCGTTAATTCTGCAATGATCACACCATCATCGGTCATAACTGATGCATGAAGAGCAAATAATGATTTGCGACTAAGTGCATCGGCTACCATGTTAGCCTTTCCCGGGTGATAATCGATCACGAGCTCATAGTCTTTCAATAATTCTAACCATCGCCGCTGTCTCAAATTCAGATCCTTTTGTGTCATTAAATACTTTAGACTTTTGTGATCTGAATAGATATGACATTTTTCACTGAAAAGGTAGTGACGCCATATCTTCAAAGCGAAGACTATGGCAGCTAATTCAAGGTCGTGTGAAACACCCCAAACTCGGCCCACGAGCCTTGACCGAATCTAGTATGTTCCTTGAGTAAAATGGTTCAAAACTTGTTTGTTTCTTTTGGAAAACTTTGGGTAATTTTGGACAAATTTGATTTGTGATGGGTTCAATTGAAAATCATGTTCTTTTTGAAATCGGGAATTTATTAAAACCTTGTTTTTATATTCCAAAACCATAAGTTAAAAAGAATTGCCAAATTTGTTAAAGATTATCTTTTAATTTGAAAATCATTTATGTTTAGTGTCACAACAGTTAAAAATTCATTTTTATGGAAAAATTGTAATTCCTTAATTTAATAACAATCGTATCACGAAACCAAAATTAAATAGAAAGCATGCATGAAACAGTTAATTGTAATGGCCTTATCACAACAATAAAACAAAGCCCAAAAATAAATCCAAAAATACTTAGAGATAAAGAGTCAAAAATAAAATAAAATCTGAGCTGGACATGGCCACCACTAAGCTCCTGCCGACCCGGTCCATTACTGAGTGTCACCTGAAAAATATCCCACAACGGGGTGAGTCAAACAGACTCAGTGTGTATAAACAACACTAAGTCCCAAAGATTTAGGCATACAAATTCATACGTATAGCAAATATAATGATGATGCAATCCCAAACCCAAACCTAGATAGCCATCCGCTACACATCACCCGTACCAACCATCACACCGTGGGGACTACTAAGTCGACCCTCTATCCGCTACACATCATCGAAGGCAGTCGCTGCAGACGACGTGCTCATCACCCTTATAAATTTGTGGCATAGCCACCAGATAATATATTTTGTGACATAAGTCACCACATTCAGATTATGTGACCGAAGTCACCAGATATTGTGGTAAAAACCACCAGATCACTTCCCCTTTCGTAATCACCCATATGCCCCATGTCATACAAATCACGCAAATATCATGCCATTTTCCTTATTCCACATTCTTATCAATATTCACATACGTGCCATAACAAATATTCATAATATTATAACTACCGTAGTAGTAGATTAACGTACCTGAGTGCTTTGTACCATTGCATGGTACCCTTAGCCACATCTTACATATTCTTATCAACACATTTATTTAAATATTACCGTAAATCAATCAAGATTCAGTGTGGGGTACACAACTGGTTTACTTAACGCTTTTACTGAAATCCCAAAAAACTCCCGATCTAATGCTCTAGATCTCAAATTCCTACATTCGGCCAACACTAGGTAGGTTAGCAACAAGCCATTCGGCTAATTAAACAAATCCCGAAGGATTATTGCAACCAAACTCCTTACCTTGCTGCCGATTTGATTACTAATCAAATCCCGAAACTTTGTAGTCTTTCTCCCTTGTAATCGACTAACATTAGATCACTTGACTTGGTTAGTTTTCAGCTTTTAAACAATTAGGAAACAAATCCGAACCATCAACTATGGCTTTGGCCGAATGTCACATACACTTACCTTGCGATTTTAAATCCCGAAAGTGGTCTCTTGGCTATGAAGATGTCGAAATCCTACAGAGGACATGTTAGATTCAATTCTAACATTCAAATAAATGGCCTTCGGCCTAAACTTACACCTTACTTACCTTAGATCTGAAATCCCGAATGCTCTCCCTAGAATTTGGCTACTATGGAAATCCCGAAGCTCACCTTCATAGTTTCGGCAACGCACATTAATGGGGTTAGATTCCATCTTTCAGCTAAAGAAAAGAAAGAAAAGAATCGATAATTGACCCTTACCCTTATTACAAAAATCGACTGCTCCTTGTTGAACCCACAGAGAGATTCGGCATTGAGGCTTAGTGAATAATCGGCTAGGATTCACTTGTGTATTCTGCTTTAGAAGAGGATAACAAGGGGTTATAGATTCGGCTTGCTATGACCAAATCGGCTATAGTCTTGAAACTATCTTCGGCTTTTGATTGAGTTGTAAAAAGAAGAAGAAAAGTGAAGGTTTTGGAGAGAAAAGAGTAATCAAAAGAGAGGCTAGAATGCTTAATGAAATTCGGCTATACCCCCTTACTAACTTGGCCGAATTTCACCTTAAGAGAGTCCCTAGGTCGGCCACACTCTTTTCCTTATCTCATCCCTTCCTTTCCTCCTATTTTCTCTCTTTTTCACCTATTCAAAATATTTAAAATAAATCCATAATTATCACCACCCTTTAGCCGAATTTTAAAAGGATTTAGCCACATCTAAAACTCCTCTATCAGTCTCCCAATGCCGTCCACTACTCCTCCTTGTTGCCGTAAAATAAAAGCTCTTATTTTGCCTCCCTTGTGACTCGAACCCTGGCCCATTTGTACATGCTTGTGGCGTCACTTACAGAGGCTTTAAGTAGCGCCTCCATGCCACTTAAACAAGCTAATTTTTATGTCATACTTCACCCACAATTTCTCTTAAGGCCTCCTCTGCCTAGCTTCCTCTTTTAAACTTTATAATCGAATAATTTCTAAGGCATTCTCCTATATTCTAAAGTCCTCAAAATTCATAAAACATACTTATAATACACATAGGCATGCTTTCACATAAAATTCAGCAATAATTCATAAGCCCAAAATCCCGGATAATACAGTTCTACCCCCCTTAAAATAATTTTGACCTCGAAATTACCTGGCTAAAATAAGTGAGGGTATTGCTGTCGCATTGCTTCTTCCGATCCATGATTACGCCATAACACTTTGACTAAAGGAACTGACTTCCTTCGTAGCACTTTCACATCTCGTTCCAAAATCTGAATCGGCTCTTCCTCGTAGGACAAATCTGGCCTTAGCTCCACCTCCTCAACTGGTACTACATGAGGTGGATCCGATCGATAACGACGTAGCATCGAAACATGGAATACATCGGGCATCTGCTTCAATTTCGGAGGCAATTCTAACTAGTATGCCACTGGTCCAACTCGCTTCAATATCCGATAAGGTCCTATAAACCTGGGACTTAGCTTCCCTTTGAGACCAAATCTCATCACCTTCTTCCACGGCGACACTATAAGAAACACTTGATCCCCCACATTAAATTCTACTTCCTTCCGCTTAAGATCTGCATACGACTTTTGCCTATCAGATGCTTCCTTCAATCGTGCCCGAATTACCTCAACCTTCTCTTCAGATTCTGCCACAATCTCTGGACCCAAAACTCGACGTTCCCCTAATTCTGTCCAACACGTAGGAGTGTGACACTTCCGTCCATACAGCGCTTCATACGGTGCCATCTGAAAACTGGCCTAATAGCTGTTGCTGTAGGCAAATTCCGCTAACGGCAAATACTCTTCCCAACTTCCTCTAAAGTCTATTACACAACCTCTCAACATATCCTCTAACACTTGGATTACTCGTTCAGATTGACCGTCCAATTGTGGATGAAATGCCGTAGTGAAATCCAATATGGTGCCTAACGCTTGATGTAGAGCTTTCCAAAACTGAGACATAAACCTTGGATCCATATCTGAGATAATCGACACCGAAACTCCATGCAACCTTACAATTTTCGCCACATACAACTTTGCTAACTTCTGCAAAGAATAATCAACCCGCACTGGAATGAAATGCGCGGACTTTGTCAACTAATCCACTATCACCCATATCGAGTCCTTCTTAGTAGGCGTAAGGGGAAGCCCACTAACGAAGTCCATGGTGATTCTCTCCCACTTCCACTACGGAATCTTGATTGGCTGAAGCAATCCTGACGGAACTTGGTGTTCAGCCTTAACTTGCTGACACGTCAAGCACTTCCCTACGAATTCAGTCACCTCCCTCTTAAGACCAGGCCACCAAAACTATTCCCTTAGATCCCTGTACAACTTAGTGCCTCCAGGATGCATAGCATAAGGGCTACTATGCGATTCCTGAAGAATTCTCTGCCTTAACTCCTTATTCTTAGGCATACAGACCTTACCCTTAAAACACAACACTCCATTGCTGTTAACACCATAACCCTCTAACTCCCCACTCTGCACTTGCCGCAACTTAGCACTTAAATCATCATCTGCCAACTGTCCCTATTTCACCTCATTCAACCACGTCGGCTTAACTTGCAATTCTGCCAGCAAACTTCCATCGTCATACAAGCTCAGATGTGCAAACATCACCCTTAGATCCAACACTACTTTCCGACTTAGGGCGTCTACCACTATATTCGCCTTGCCCGGGTGATACTCTATAGAACAATCGTAGTCTTTCAATAGTTCTACCCACCTTCGCTGTCTCAGGTTTAACTCCTTCTGAGTCAACAGATACTTAAGGCTCTTGTGGTCTGTGTAGATCACTGGCTTCTCTCCATATAGATAATGCCTCCACACCTTAAGAGCAAAGACCACTGCCGCCAATTCCAAGTCATGCGTCGGGTAGTTAACTTCATGTGGCCTTAATTGCCGAGACGCATAAGCAACTACTTTCCCATCTTGCATCAATACGCATCCCAATCCTGTGTGAGAAGCATCACAGTACACCACAAAATCCTTCCCTGCCTCCGGCTAAATCAAAACTGGAGCTTCAGTCAAAACCCTCTTAAGTTTCTCAAAACTCTCCTGTTGCTTATCTGTCCATACGAAAGGTACTTCCTTTCTCAACAACTTCGTCAAAGGTGCGGCTATTGATGAGAACCCTTCCACGAACCTTCTGTAGTAGCCTGCCAATCCCAAGAAACTACGAACCTCAGCCACAGACTTAGGTGTTTCCAATCCAGCACTGCCTCAATCTTTCGAGGATCCACCCTTATTCCTTCTACAGACACCACATGCCCTAAGAATGCAACCTCCTTAAGCCAAAATTCACACTTGCTGAATTTGGCATACAGCTTCTTCTCCCTTAACACTTGCAACACAACCCAGAGATGCTCATCATGTTTCTCCTCAGACTTGGAATACACTAGAATGTCATCGATGAACACAACGACGAACCGATCCAAGTAAGGTTGAAAAACCCAGTTCATCATATCCATGAACGCGGCTGGGGCGTTCGTCAATCCGAACTGCATTATTAAGAACTCATAATGGCCGTATCTTGTTCGAAAAGCTGTCTTATGGATATCTGCTTCCTTCACCTTAAGCTGATAATATCCAGACCTTAGATCTATCTTTGAGAATACCGCGGCCCCTTAAGCTGATCGAACAAGTCATCTATCATTGGCAGTGGGTACTTGTTCTTGATGGTCAGCTTATTCAACTGACGATAATTTATGCACATACGCATAGTTCCGTCCTTCTTCTTCTCGAACAAGACCGGTGCTCCCCATGAAGACACACTGGGTCGAATAAACCCACGATCAAGCAACTCTTGGATCTAAGCCTTGAGCTCAACCAACTCCTTTGGTGCCATTCTATACGGGGCAATTGATACAGAAGCTGTTCCAGGCAACAAATCAATTCCAAGCTCCACCTCCCTATCCGTGGGTATTCTAGGTAGCTCCTCCGGAAACACATCTTCAGATTCCCTTACTGTTCTAACTCCACTAACTCCCCCTTCTTTTGCATCCAACGCTCTAACGAAGGCCAAAAATGCCTTGCACCCTTTTCGAACCATCTTATCAGCCTTCAGTACTGAAACTACATTAGACAAGTAGTTCCTTCTTTCCCCTATCATAATTATCTCCTTATCCTCCGGGGTCCTTAACTCCATTCGCTTAGCTGCACAATCCAATATAGCCCGATGCTCCACTAGCCAGTCCATACCAAGTATAAGATCGAATTCTCCGAAAGGTAGTTCCATCAAGTCAGCAGGAAATATAACTCCCTGAATCTCTAAAGGTACACTCCGAAATATCTTGTTCACCACTACAGTTTGGCCTAATGGGCTTACTACAGTCATCTCCCTATCAGACAGTTCAGAGGCTATGCCTAGAGTTTCAACTACTCTACATGCAACATAAGAATGGGTAGAGCCAACATCAATCAAAGCAAAATAAGGCTTGTTCGCTATAAGGAACGTACCGGTTATGATGTCCGGCGCGTCTCCATCCTCCCTCCGACGTACTGCATACACCAGACCCAGCTGTCTTGCCTCTGTATTTCCAACACCTCGGCCCGGTGTTCCCCGTCCTCTTCCAGCACCGTTACCTCTACCATTCGGACCACGACTTGGCCGAGGTCAGCTTGTCAGCTCTTCCACTGATTAAAACCACGACCTGTCAGTCGGCTCCCATCTATCTTAATAGGACAGTCCTTGATCATGTGTTCCTTGGACCCACACTTAAAGCATCCTCCTGTCTTCTTCCAACACTCTCCTAGATGCATCTTCCCACACTGGGTACAAGTACGATACTGCCCTCCTGTCACAGCCTGCTGACCTCGCGGCCCATCGACTCTAAGCCTCTTTTGCATATTCCCAAGTGTCCCTGATGATCCAAAACCTCTCTTCTGCCTATTTCGATCTGTATTCTGCCTCACCGAGTCCTTAACCCCCTCAGCTACCTTAGCCTTTTCCACCGACACAGTAAACTCCCGCTTTTGCTGTGGAGCTATCAATAACCTCAGATCATCCCTTAGTCCGTCCTCAAATCGGATACATCGCTCATGCTCCGTAGCCACTATTCCTCGAGCATACCGGCTCAACCTTAAGAATTCAGCCTCATATTCCGCTATGGACTTGTTCCCTTGAACCAGCCCCGGGAATGCCTTCCTCTGTGCATCAGTATAACTAGTACCAATATATTTCTTCTGATATGCCGCCTTAACATATTCCCAAGTGAGATCCTCAACTGTGGCACTATCCCGAACTGTGAGCCACCATTGGTATGCCTCGTCACGAAGTAGCGACACCATTCCTTTCAGCTTTTCCTCAGCAGTTAAATCGAGCTCATCCATGATTCGCTCCGTCGCCTCCAACCAGTACTCAGCCGTACTGGGTGCCACACCAGATACACCACGGAACACCTCAGCTCTATTGGCTCAGAGTTGCTCGGGTACAGATTTCCGAGCTCCCATATATCCTCCTGCTCCAGCTACCATCTCAAGAACTCGTAGCACTGGCTGCGATACCGCATCATCCCCTGTCTGATCTTGCTGCTCAACACCAACAGCTAGTGGTGGGGGTGGTGGTACCTCATTCTCAGACCCTTGACCAGACCTAACGGGTTCCGATACGGTCATTCGTCCCCTACCACATCCTCGCACATTACGACCACGTCCTCTAGAGCTCATTTCTACAATCGCGCTTTAATCTGATTTAAGAAATTTTATGCATTAGTCTCTGTTCCACTGATTATCCGCGAAGAAATTTTATGAAAAGAAGTTTAACAGCAGTTCTTTCGATCAATCAAAGTTTTCGTTCCAAGTTTTCTACCCTAATTCAGAGAAACATATCCATTCATCAATATCTACTATACACATTCATCGTTTGAACATTTTTGTCTGCTCCTAACCCAGGGGTATTTTCGTCATTTCTCCTATAGGGGTATTTTGGTAATAAATCGGGGTCAATTTGAAAATCTTAATAAATCAGGGTACTTTAAAATTTTCAAAACTCGAGGGTACTTTTGAAAATTTTCTCAAATCAGAGGTATGGCAGAAAGTTTGGAAATCGGGGTCATTTTGGTAATTTTGTAAGTCAGGGGTAATTTCATAAATTTTCCAAATCAGGGTATTTTAATATTTTGCAAGATAGGGGTTTCTGGTATTTTGTAAAGTAAGAATATCTTAGTAAAAGTCGAGGGTAGTACGGTAATTTAAATTCTTTTCAACCAAGGGCAGTTTAGTAATTTCCCAATCCAGGGGTATTTAAGTAATTTTTTTTAAATCGAGAAAAACTTTCAAAATAATTTTTACAATTCAAAGAGGCAATTTGGTGATTTTAAAACTAGGGTTTTATAGAAATACAGCAAGTCCCTTTCGAGTTTTAATTATTGAGTTTAGCCTGTGAATGAGTCCTCTTGGTTAGGGTGAACCGTAGCTACGCACCAGGTAGGATTCGAGCGAAGAGGAGGTGAGTCACTAGGACTGCTTAAATACCAGGCTCTTCCTGAATCCAATCCTAGACATGCGCACAATGGTTGCCACACCCTAACTCGGCGACTTAATCACAGGTTTGTTTTAATTAGGCTTTAAGCCTTATGTAATTCTTATGTTTGGGAAAACTAATCCTAGGGTTCAATAACTTACTATGCTAATCTATTCCCGATATACCCTTCTACAAATCATACTATAAATCACACAACAGTTAGGAGTACTTACCTGGTGGACTTCGGGTCGGAGACTTAGGTGCCATGCCAAAAAACCTGCTTATTTCACAAAATCTTTCACAAAATTCATTTGGGCTAAATTTTGAAAACGTTATGGGCTTTAAACCCAAGGTCGAGAGGTTAAAACTGGGATCTGATACCAAGCTGAAACACCTCATACCCGACCCACGAGCCTTGACCGAATCCGGTATGTTCCTTGAGTAAAATGGTTCAAAACTTGTTTGTTTTTTTTTGGAAAACTTTGGGTAATTTTGGACAAATTTGATTTGTGATGGGTTCAATTGAAAATCTTGTTCTTTTTGAAATCGGGAATTTATTAAAACCTTGTTTTATATTCCAAAACCACAAGTTAAAAAGAATTGCCAAATTTGTTAAAGATTATCTTTTAATTTGAAAATCATTTATGTTTAGGTGTCACAACAGTTAAAAATTCATTTTTATGGAAAAATTGTAATTCCTTAATTTAATAACAATCGTATCATGAAAACAAAATTAAATAGAAAGCATGCATGAAACAGGTAATTGTAATGGCCTTATTACAACAATAAAACAAAGCCCAAAAATAAATCCAAAAATACTTCGAGATAAAGAGTCCAAAATAAACTAAAATCTGAGCTAGACATAGCCACCACTAAGCTCCTGCCGACCCGGTCCATTACTGAGTGTCACCTGAAAAATATCCCACAACGGGGTGAGTCAAACAGACTCAGTGTGTATAACCAACACTGAGTCCCAAAGATTTAGGCATACAAACTCATACGTATAGCAAATATAATGATGATGCAATCCCAAACCCAAACCTAGATAGCCATCCGCTACACATCACCCGTACCAACCATCACACCGTGGGGACTACTAAGTCGACCCTCCATCCGCTACATATCATCGAAGGCAGTCGCTGCAGACGACGTGCTCATCGCCCTTATAAATTTGTGGCATAGCCACCAGATAATATATTTTGTGACATAAGTCACCACATTCAGATTATGTGACCGAAGTCACCAGATATTGTGGTAAAACCACCAGATCACTTCCCCTTTCATAATCACCCATATGCCCCATGTCATACAAATCACGCAAATATCATGCCATTTTTCTTATTCCATATTCTTATCAATATTCACATACGTGCCATAACAAATATTCATAATATTATAACTACCGTAGTAGTAGATTAACGTACCTGAGTGCTTTGTACCGTTGCATGGCACCCTTAGCCACATCTTACATATTCTTATCAACACATTTATTAAAATATTACCGTAAATCAACCAAGATTTAGTGTGGGGTACACACCTGGTTTACTTAACGCTTTTACTGAAATCCCAAAAAACTCCCGATCTAATGCTTTAGATCTCAAATTCCTACATTCAGCCAACACTAGGTAGGTTAGCAACAAGCCATTCGGCTAATTAAACAAATCCCGAAGGATTATTGCAACCAAACTCCTTACCTTGCTGCCGATTTGATTACTAATCAAATCCCGAAACTTTGTAGTCTTTCTCCCTTGTAATCGGCTAACACTAGATCACTTGACTTGGTTAGTTTTCGGCTTTTAAACAATTAGGAAACAAATCCGAACCATCAACTATGGCTTTGGCCGAATGTCACATACACTTACCTTGCAATTTTCAATCCCGAAAGTGGTCTCTTAGCTATGAGGATGTCGAAATCCTACAGAGTACATGTTAGATTCAATTCTAACATTCAAATAAATGGCCTTCGGCCTAAACTTACACCTTACTTACCTTAGATCTGAAATCCCGAATGCTCTCCCTAGAATTCGGCTACTATGGAAATCCCGAAGCTCACCTTTATAGTTTCGGCAAAGCACATTAATAGGGTTAGATTCCATCTTTCGGCTAAAGAAAAGAAAGAAAAGAATCGATAATTGACCCTTACCCTTATTACAAAAATCGACTGCTCCTTGTTAAACCCACAGAGAGATTCGGCATTGAGGCTTAGTGAATAATCGGCTAGGATTCACTTGTGTATTCGGCTTTAGAAGAGGATAACAAGGGGTTATAGATTCGGCTTGCTATGACCCAATCGGCTATAGTCTTGAAACTATCTTCGGCTTTTGATTGAGTTGTAAAAAGAAGAAGAAAAGTGAAGGTTTTGGAGAGAAAAGAGTAATTAAAAGAGAGGCTAGAATGCTTAATGAAATTCGGCTATACCCCCTTACTAACTTGGCCGAATTTCACCTTAAGAGAGTCCCTAGGCCGGCCACACTCTTTCCTTTATCTCATCCCTTCCTTTCCTCCTATTTTCTCTTTTTCACCTATTCAAAATATTTAAAAAAAATCCATAATTATCACCACCCTTTAGCCGAATTTTAAAAGGATTTAGCCACATCTAAAACTCCTCTCTCAGTCTCCCAATGCTGTCCACTACTCCTCCTTGTTGCCGCAAAATAAAAGCTCTTATTTTGCCTCCCTTGTGACTCGAACCCTGGCCCATTTGTACATGCTTGTGGCGTCACTTACAGAGGCTTTAAGTGGCGCCTCCATGCCACTTAAACAAGTTGATTTTTATGTCATACTTCACCTACAATTTCTCTTAAGGCCTCCTCTACCTAGCTTCCTCTTTTAAACTTTAAAATCGAATAATTTCTAAGGCATTCTCCTATATTCTAAAGTCCTCAAAATTCATAAAACGTACTTATAATACACATAGGCATGCTTTCACATAAAATTCAGCAATAATTCATAAGCCCAAAATCCTGGACATTACATCGTGTGTCGGATAGTTCCTCTCGTGCGGTTTTAACTGTCTCGAGGCATAAGCTACCACTTTGCCCTGCTGCATCAATACACATCCGAGCCCATTAAGTGAGGCATCACTAAAAATGATGAATTCTTTTCCCGACTCTGGCTGAACGAGACCGGAGCTTCCGTTAATAGGGCCTTCAATTTATCAAAATTCTTCTGACACCTTTCCATCCAATCAAATTTCACCTCCTTTTGTAATAGCTTCGTCATCGGGGATGCTATCATAGAGAATCCTTTCACAAAGCGTCTATAATATCCAGCAAGCCTTAAAAAACTACGAACCTCAGTAACATTCCACGAAGATTTCCAATCAAGTATAGCTGATACTTTATTCGGATCAACCCGAATACCCGATACTGAGATGACGTACCCCAAAAAGCTGACTTCTTTCAACCAAAACTCACATTTATTGAATTTTTCAAACATTTTCTTATCCCGTAAAATCTGCAGCACCAACCTCAAATGCTCAACATGTTTGATTTCGTCACGGGAGTAGATCAGTATGTTGTCTATGAATACAACTACAAACCGGTCTAGATAGGGCTTGAATACCTGATTCATCAAGTCCATGAAAATAGCAGAGGCATTAGTGAGCCCGAACGGCATCACCAAAAATTCGTAGTGCCTATATCTCATTCGAAATGCAGTCTTTCGTATATCCGATTCTTTAACTCGTAGTTGATAATATCCCAATCTTAAATCGATTTTTGAGAACACTGAAGATCCTTTGAGTTGATCGAATAAATCGTCGATACGTGGCAACGGATATTTATTCTTTATTGTCACCTTATTGAGCTGTCGATAATTAATGCACATTCTCAAGGTTTCGTCTTTCTTTTTCAGAAACAATACGGGCGCACCCCAAGGAGAAAAACTCGGTCTGGCAAACCTTTATCCGTCAATTCTTGCAACTGAGCCTTTAATTCTTTTAGTTCAGCTGGTGCCACTCTATACAGGGCTATCTAAATCGGGGTGGTCCCTGGAACTAGTTCAATCTCAAACTCTACCTCTCGGGCGGGAGGCAATCCCGGTAATTCCTCCAGAAATACATCTAAAAATTCTTTAACAACTGGTATCGATTCAATCCTTCTTTCTGTTATCTTGTCGTTAATCAAGTAGGCAAGGTAGGCTTCACAACCCGTTCTCAAATACCGCTGAGCTGACATCGAAGATATCATTGTAGGTAATCCACTCAAATTCGAAGACTCAACTCTGATTATCTCGTTATTCTGGCATCTCAAATCAATAGTCTTTCGTCTACAATTGACTATCGCATCATGAATTGTCAACCAATTTATACCAAGAATGATGTCGAACTCATCAAAAGGCAATAGCATCAGATCAGCCGGAAAACACATGTCT
The DNA here is from genome assembly GCA_025503065.1 of Gossypium bickii. NCBI lineage: Eukaryota > Viridiplantae > Streptophyta > Magnoliopsida > Malvales > Malvaceae > Gossypium > Gossypium bickii. The sequence continues at coordinate 21,433,349 of CP106714.1, read as the reverse complement.
CGAATCTTCAATGGGCAGTTAGTACACACCTTATCAACTAATACCCACCGACCCAGCGGGTTTGAAACCAGAATTATAAACTCAGTAGACTCAACAGGTAGAGTCTTATTGGACGCTAATGCTTCACACATATACGAGTGTGTCGAGTCGGGATCAATCAGGGCAGTTACATTAGTATCAAAGAGAGTAAAAATACCCGTAATGACATCGGGGGATGAAGCCTCCTCCCTAGCACGGATGGCGTACGCTCTAGCAGGTACACGAGTATCTGATAGAATATGCGCATCTGAAGTCCCTTTCTGTGTACCATTCCTACCTCCCCCAAAACGAGATGATCTACCTCGAGCCATAGTGCCGCTCAGTTTCGCATTCTAAACAGTGCCCCTTCCAGTGGTCTTCGAGCAATCTCGAATAAAATGATCCTGTGAGCCACATTTATAGCACGTGCGAGAAATAGATTTACCCCAACACTCTCCGTGATGTCGTCTGCCACACTGCCGACACTCTGGTTTGCTCAATTTCTCATTATCCACACTTGCAACTGATGTAGCCTGAGAATTTACTGGCGGCCGTTCTCGAATAGAAATCTCGGTGTTAGGCTTGAATCGATCACCATCATTCTTAAACTTCTTTGTAGACATCTGTGAAAATTTGCTTGCAAACCTCTTCCGAGTGTCTTTTGAATCTAACTCGGCTTTTTGTTTTTCATTTCCCAGTTCCTCAGCTTTACAAGCCCGTTCAACCAGCACAACGAACTCATTTATTCCCAGAATACCAACTAGAAGCTTTATATCTTCATTTAAACCATCTTTGAACCTTCGACACATAGCAGCTTCGGACGAAACGCACTCGCGAGCATAGGGACTAAGTCGCACAAATTTGCGTTCATATTCAGATACAGTCATGCGGCCCTGCTTGAGCTCGAGGAATTCTTTGCGCTTAGAGTTGATAAAGCGTTGACTTATATATTTCTTACGAAATTCGACTTGAAAGAAGTCCCATGTAATCCTTTCCTTCGGGACAACAGATACAAGCGTGTTCCACCAGTAATAGGCAGAAACCCGTAACAAGGATATAACGCACTTCAAACATTCATCAGGGGTGCAGGACAGTTCATCGAAAATGCGAAGGGTATTATCGAGCCAAAATTCAGCCCTTTCCGTATCGTCGTGATCTTCGGCTCTGAATTCCTAAGCTCCGTGCTTCCTAATACGGTCAACCAGAGGCTTAGTAACTCTGTCAAGATTAGCAATTGAGGGTACCGCCGGTGTTACTGGGGGTTAATTCGAATCTTGAGCCAAGTGGACAGCAGGAGTGGTCCGTAAATAATGACTAAACCAGTCATTCATCATATTATGAAAGGCCTATTTTACTCTTTCGTCTGGGCCACTCGTAGCAGGTCGAGATTCTTCCGGTGTGGTTCCTTGGTCGAGAACAGGTGCCACACTCTCGACATCATCGCTAAAGCTTGCTCGGGATCTGGATTCATTACTATATGAAAGAAACAATTTCAATTAACGGCCAGAAGTCATCACATTATCTTATCACAAAATTTGGCATGTATAGCTAGACCCTTACGCGCTACGTTATTCCGAGAATCGGCTAAACCGTAGCTCTGATACCAATCAAATGTAACACCCATACCTCGTATCCGACCACAGATTAGGTCTACGGGCATTACAATACACCACAAGAACCCAAAAACCAAAAGAAATCGTAATACGTTCTTATTATGAACAATTTCCAAAACATTCTCTACTATTCTATTTATAAATAAGTATATATATTCATACCAACCAATGTCATTAAACATAACTAAACAAATTCAATCAATGGGATGATCACTATTCATTTGGTAAATTTACCTCTCCTAGATGAATAGGTATACAATAGTAGTCTTGCCATCTAGCTTCAATTACAAGACCTTGAGGATAAAAGCTTTAATCTCATGCACATTACCACAATTAGATTTTTTTACTTACTCATTAATGTAACAATTTAGTTACCACATACAAAATGCATGATCGAATCATCTCATAATATAGACTTCAAATCATTATAAAATCTCAATCACACTTAAACATAAATACCAACATACTTTATTAGAGACTAAAGATACCAAAACATGCATTGTCTAACATATAAGTGATTCAAGTTCAATCAAAATGAAACTATGAGCCATATTCACATGGCATTTATATACATCAACTCAAAACTAACTCAAAAAGAGGGATCAAGCCTATACATGCCAAAAATTTCTATAAATTTTTTAAAAACCAAAATACCAAAAGTGGACGATAATGTGATTGACTTTGACGGGATCCCCGAGTATACGCTTCAACTCCGATGATTAAGATCTACAATTTCAAACAAGCAAAACAAAGTAAGCTCTCCAAGCTTAGTAAGATTTAAGCAATTCATTGGCAATAGGTAAATTTGAAACTCTCATGTATAAACCCTCTTTTTGTCATACTCTTGTCGAATAGTTGTATATTCAAGAAATAGAGGAATATAACATATAGAAAACGGATTGCATTTACCATCACATACTTATATCTATCCTCGTATATCACCATCACCTAGTCGATAGTATGCATGAACCTTTCAAATTTTGTTCTGAATCTCATACCACGCATTTCGGTTTACAAAGAATTCACAATTAAATACACATATCACATACCTTTAATTTGTAAACTTTTCATAACTAACCATTCATACAAAATATACTATACTTGATTTAAACCTTCCTGCATAAATAAGAACATTAGTAGACATGATTGATTTTCTTTTAAAATTCTACTTACCTTTAAAATAAGCTTTAGTAAAGTATCGCTCACATAGAGCCGTTACTTGTCACTGCTAGTAATGTATCGCTCACAAAGAGCCGTTACTTATCATTTCTCGTAACGTATCGCTCACATAGAGCCGTTACTTAACACGTCTCGTAACGTATCGCTCACATAGAGCCGTTACTTATCACTTCTCGTAACGTATCGCTTACATAGAGCCGTTACTTTAGTAATTCGCTCACGTAGTGCTCAGTGACCTATTCGCAACTTAGTTCGTGCCTTTCATAAGCTATTATTCATTACTTCCAATACATATATAAATGGAAATCAATCTAACACATCTCATGTAACAACATACATCATCATACACCATTGATAAAATCTCATATTATCACCCATTCGGCCAAGCCCTTAGCATGTATCAAATCGGCCAATGCATAAAAAAAATCTATCATTTTCCAACTTAATCTCTCACATACGTATATTACATTATCAATATCAAGGTGTCCTATTTATGCAATCATCCTCAAATTATACACAACCTCATATTTGATCAATTTGAACAAACAAAGTCAAAGCAATCCACAATGAAAAATTGACATACCTACTTTCTCTTATAAATAATGATCTAATCTATAAAATAGATTCAATTTAACCCAAATTGCATAAATCTTACCTCGAATGGAATGGATATTACTTCTCGATCACTCGTTCAATCTAGCTTTTCCTTTATCCACCCCTTTTCCCTTAGAAACTTGATCTAAGCAAATATAATTTGAACTCATTCAATACAATTCTATTCGATTTAGCCATAAAAAAATAAAAGACAAATTATCAATTCATCCTTGATATTCCACACCTTAAGACATTAATACAAGAATTGTTACTCATTCGAAACATGTCCATGACTTCACCTATAAACTCCTACATACATGTGTACTTTATGATTTAATCTCCCATGACTATATATATATACTCGACATAAACATTATCAAGTCACCAACAATTTCCTTTGGATATATCATATCTCAATTTAATACATCTTGTATCTAAAAGTATCACTATTTTAAAAATACACATTTCATACAATTAATTTTAACTCATCAAGAAACCACTTATAATCTGTCAACTTATACAATTTCCATTATTACCTTCGGCAAAGGGGAAAATTATTACACTTGCCACCAAATTTTCTTAAGCATATTATATAGTATACAAATTCAATCAACCTAATTGTTTTAAAAAAAATACCAAACATATAAAATTTGAGTTTAACCCTTAGGAACTGAATTTCTCTTAGCTTCCTACAAGTCCATACCATTCTCTTATTTAGCATTCTACACCCTCCCTTTTGAGTTTTTACAATTTAAGTCCTCTTACTCTATTCATTCAAAATTTCTATCCAATACATAATAACCTCATACACATGCACGCCATTTCACCATCAAGCTCAACAAAGAAAGATTTTCCATCCATGGCTGATTCTCTATTATGCTTTATACACTAAAATTCTTACATGGGCTGGATAGTATGTAGGATAACTAACTCAAAAATGTATAGATTGCTAGAAATCAAACTCAATTACTAGCCTCAAAGAAGCATGCAATGACCGAAATGAAGAGCCAAAATTTTCCCCATTTTTCCCTTGTTGAAATTCGGCAGAATGAAGAACAAAAGAAGAAAGATGAATTTTTCTATCATCTTTTTGTGTTTTACTTATTTTAATCATATAAATTATGATGACATCACTCCACTTACTACATCAAATAATAAAAAAACATAAAGCCATCATTATGCCATCCACACACTTCATTTTAGGACAAATTACCATGCAAGTACCTACATGCAAGAGAACCATTTAATTATATCCTTCCAATTCTATAATAGTTATCTTTCATGCTTATTCCATTTTAATCCTTCACCTTAATTAATCTATTTATCATTCGAATTAATCTACACTGTTATAACGTATGCTCAATCTCACAACATTATAATTAAAATAATAAGTAAAACATCTCTCAAATTTGGGTTCGTGGTCCCGAAACCACCATTCCGATTCGGGTCGTAATTGGGTTGTTACACATGTTCTCTGATTTCAAGGATTAAAGTAACAAATGTTATAGAAAGATCTAAAGTTAAGATAGTGCTAAAGACCCTAGCTATTGGAAGATCGCTAGTAGTTATTAATTTATTTCAGGAAAAGCCGATATAATTATAGATGTTGAATGGAAGAATCTTTGTTTATGTTCTGAATGGGTTATACGGTTAACCTTAATTAATGAGGATCTAATTTTAGCTATATTAAAAGTTAAAGCGATGTTTTTTTTTTTCCTTACAGGTTAGAGAGGTTTAGGAATGTGTTAGTAAATGAAATTTGCGTACAAATGAATCCAGAACTTATGCAGAAGTTTTCGTATGAGGCTTATGTAACAGCCCAATTACGACCCTAATCGGAACGGTGGCTTCAGGACCACGAATCCGGGTTAAAAAAATATTTTTATTATTATTAATTTGATATCTATGTTATCTGTTTGAGCATGTTCTAAAATATGATGAGTTAATTCGTTTGTTTGATTGCTTAATTTTAATCAAGGGATTAAATTGTATAATGGTAAAAGTAGCCTATATTTAAATTAAGGGGTTCAATTGAATTGTTTTCTTGCATGAATGGACTTGCATGATAAATTACCCAAAAGTTTAGTGGGTGGACGGCATGATGATTGTTTTATATATATTTTATTTTATTTTTAGTAAGTGGTATTATATTAATACTGTATTATAAGATTAAAATAAAGAAAAACACAAAAGTATGAGTGGATGTTCATCTTCCATTCGTTTGTTCTTTATTGTCGAAATTTGACAAAAAAAAGAGGGAACTCAAGCTCTCATCTTTCGGCCATTGCATGTCCCTTTAAGGTTAGAATTTGAACATGATTTTTGTAAATTTTTTAATATTTTTGAGTTAGTTACCTTGAATATTAACAAACCCATGTGGAATTTTTTTTAGTTTAAAGCATGCTTTAGATTTGGCCCTTGATGAATGTTGGTGATTTGTTGTGCTTGATGGAAGAATAGAAATATATGCCTGAAATCAACATGTTTAAAGTATGAAAATTTATATGAAATGGAGAGTGATGGCTTAAATTTCGAAAATAAATAGTTGAAGGATTATAATGCTAAATAATTAGTTTGTATTAATGTATAAGACCCTTAGAAAGATTCGGCCCTAAAGGATGTTGGACTAATTTTGAGTAATTCATGAGTATTGCATTAGGGACTAAATTGTAGATATTATAAAAGTTAGGGGTAAATTTGTAAATTTGCTAAATTATGTGTTTATGGATCAAATTGAATGGAAATGTTTTTAAATGAGCTTAATTGAAATTGTTTAGATCAAGATTCAAAGAAAAAAAGGATTGGACAAAGGAAAAGCTAAATTAAATGAATAGCCGGGACACTCAAATTCATCGACTTCCGAGGTAAGTTTATAAGCAATTGTGTAACATCTTAAAATTGAATTTTTTTATATGTTGCATTATTCTGGTGCTCAGCTAGTTAAATTATCCAATGTGTGTGTTTAAATAGTTCTGAGAAGGCTCGGGATTTATTTGGATTTGGAATAATTTTTGGCATTTAGTACTTTAACGAAATGGAATAAGTGACCTTAAAGCTTAAGGTAATAAAGTGGTAAAAAGCAAGCATAAATGAACAAATAGTAAAGGGGATATGGCGCCATATGTGTTACCTTGAGGGAAGGAGTTCAAATCCCTTTGTGTGCATGTTGAATTTTATTTTTGCTTTCTTTCCTCGTAGTGTCGGCCAAGCATTGATATTATGGTAAATTGGACTTTTTTTTTATGGCAAGATGGCTAAGAGAAAAGGCAAGATTAAACTTAGGGAAAGGAATCAATTGGAAAATGCATGTAGGGGGAACATAAGGCTTATTACAAGGGTGATGTTTTGGAAAGTTTGGGTGGCCAAACTTTTGACCAAATGGCTATGCATTTGGACGATTTTGGGGGCTAAGGGGGATGGCCGAATTTTTGAAAGCATTTTGGTAAGGGTTAGGTGCTAGTTTTGGTCATTTTTCATTAGCAATTGGGTGTATCAAACTTTTCTCTCCAAAACTTTTCTCCCTAGCCGAAGGTGTCATGAGCAATAGGTAAACTTTTGTTTTGTTTTGGCCAATTCTTTTTGACCATTTTTGTATCATCTTCCATTCTCCCCCAAGCTCTTTTCCTCTTTGTGTCGAAACCATATAACCTTGAAGGGGCATTTTCATTTCTTTTCTTTCCTTCTCTTTGCCGAATGCAAGCCAACTTCAAGACCTTTTTCTTTGTTCATTTTCTATCCTTGAAAACCGAAACATAAACACCCTATATTCTACTCCTTTTTCTTCTTCTTTTCTTCTTGCAAAAACTCTCAAACATCACTCCCTCCCTAATATTTTCACCTTGGCCGAATGTCATTGAACATCTCCCCATAGCCGAATTTTCCACTTCACACATATTTTCTTCTCAACCATTTTTCTACTCACACTTTGATCAATCGGTAAGTGATTCATTACAACATCTTGGTATTTTTAGTTTAGCCTTTCTCTTAGTGCCAAACCTATACTTTGGTGTGGGATGGCCATTTGGGTCGAAACCATCATCATACTATCTCTCATTCGAAATCTCTTTTCTTTGCCATAGAAATTTAGTGGAAGGGCGAAACTTGGAGTTTCCAAAGTCATCATTTTATCGCTAGGATTTGGTCTAAAATCCTTAAGGTAAGGATTTTCGAGGATTCTATATTATTTTTATTCATTAAAGATAGTGTTGATTAATCAATATTATTATAGGAACTCCATCGCTCGATCTTTCATCTTGAGATCATATAGATTTTTGTGGTAAGCCGACTTCACTCTTAAGATCAATCATTTGTAATAACGAAATATTAGTTTGGACTAATAAATATTTTCAATGGAGGTAAACAAGATCGAATCAAAAGGGGTAGTTATTAGTGACCGTAAAAGAAGCGGATTTACGATCCCTGCTAGATTCAAACGAAGGGCTGTTTCGGCGATTTGAGACATTCCACCGGGTTCTAGACCCTCATCCGGTGAGAATCAACTATTCGAAGTTGTTCGCAATTGTGAGGCATCGGTGATTCGAGATTTTCCACCAGGTTGTGGACTGTCAACCGGGGAGAACCGACAAATAGTAGTTATTCGCGATTCCGAGGGTAAAAACCTAGACCGTTTATCTTGGAGTAGATTTACTATATAGTGTACATGATCTAATCGAGCGTTAAAAATATTTTTAGGTGTCGGCGATCAGGAAAGTATAGTGCTTACCGTAATCAGGTGTGTAATCTCACACCGCATTTCATGGGTTTGATAATTATATCATGTTAATCGTTTGAGTAAATCACATGTTAGTGAAATTCGGTAAAATGACATAATTATCATTATATTGGTAAAGACTATGAAAATGGTATTAAGACTGTGAAAATTTTGAAATTACCCTCGATGGGCCAAATGTGATATTTGATATATGGGCCAAATGTGATACTTGATATATGGGCCAAATGTGATATTTGATATATGGGCCAAATGTGATCTTTGATATATGGGCCAAATGTGATACTTGATATATGGGCCAAATGTGATATTTGATATATGGGCCAAATGTGATATTTGAGATATGGGCCGAATTGTGATATGGGCCTGATTGTGATATGGGCCTGATTGTGACAATTGTTATAATGTGACTTATTGTTCGTAATAAATATTTGAATGAATTGTTGTAAATGGATATGCATTATTTACATGATTTGCATGGGATGGGATATTGACGAAGAGAAGTTCTGGTAGCTCTGCTGCATAATTCTAGTGGCATTGCCACAAATCTGAAAAATGGCAATGCCATGTAAATTCTGTGAATATGGTGGCTAGTCCACAAAATTTGATATAAATGGCTAAATGCCTATTTTTGGTGTGTTGGCGGGTGGGTGACTAAAGCTCCCCACAATTGTGCTGGTTGGTACGGGTGGTGTGTAGCGGATGGAAAACTAGGTTTGGTTTGGGAATTGCATATCATTTGCATATTATATATATGATACGTTTATATTATAGTAATGGGCTTTGGCCCAAATAATTGCTTAATGGGATTTTGGCCCAATGGACAATGGTAAGTGGGTTACACACTAAGTTCTAGTAACTCACCCCCGTTTTCCCTACTCTTTTCAGGTAATGATCAGTGATGGAGACTTGGGCTGTGGACTACTCAGTGGAGGCCATACTTCGTAAAATGGTTAATTTAAAATTTGGATTTCTCTTAGTACTTTCACTTACTTTACTATTTGGGTTAAATGTTGTAATAAGGCCTCTGGACTATTTTTATTTTTTTTTTATGGTTGGGATGTTTTTATTATTTTTCCTAAATTGTTTAAAAAGGGAATTTTCTAAAAACTTAAATAATGCTTCCAAAACCGGTTAACAAATGGATTTTCAAAATAAACTTGTACAAATATTTTTACACGGATATTTTCTCTTGAACTATTAACGCTATTTTCAAAAGTCACGGTTTTGTGAGAACATTATTTCAAATTTATCGATTTATCAATCAAATCTTCGAGGTTAGTAGTATTTTAATAAATCAATAAATCAAACTCGTTTTCTTGATTTTAACAAAGCAACAATTTAGTACGAATAAAAAGGGTTTAACATGTTTTGCTTGTGTGACATGCCAAATCCGCTCGTAACGCATGGGTCGGGTTTGGGGTGTTACAAATTGGGTTGATACAAATTTTATTCTATTTTAAAATGCATATGATAAGGTGAATTAATAGACTAAATTACACAAAGCTGAATATGGCATGGGAAATATTTGTTATATTCGAAAGTGAGATTAGTATGTATATTTGTGTGTAAGCTTGGACAAATTGGGTTGATTGAATATATGTATATGTACTAAAGAATAAATATTCATGAAAAATGGAGTGTGAGTAATGATTGAAATTGAATATGCGAATACATGTATACGTTATTATATATAAGGGTGTGGCCGAATGTGTAACAACCCGAACTCGGCCCAAACGCTATGGCCGAATCTGGTCTGTTACAGTGAAAACATTTTTCAAGTTCCTTTTTGAAACCAACTTAAATTTTAAAACTTTTCCATTTTAGTGGGCTTGCCAAAACTTTATTTTTGATTTACAATTTAAGTTAAGTTGAGCTAATATAAAATTATAAGTGTGCCGGTGGCTAAAAAAAATATTTACGAATTAGCTTAGAAACCCTTTTAACTCATTTCATTAAGAGGTAATTAAAACAAATATTCGAGCGTAAAATAAAAATAAATAAAAATACTAGGAGGCCTTATTACATAAACGAAAATAAAATTTAAAACCACAATCCCATGGTAAATAAATTGAAATTCAAGGTCTGTTAAAATTTAACTCCAACGGCATGGCCACCTCGAGTCAGCCCGGCTCCACATCCGCGATCTACTCGTTACACGAAAAATGTAAAGGAGAAGGTGAGTCACCAAGACTCAGTATGTAACCCTTCCCCCGATTTAAGTAATTTCATACACAACATGTAACAAATAAATGTGCATAATGTCAAGTACCCATCCTAGCCAACCATACGCCACTGTCTACCCCGTTGTGGTACCAAACCACTGGTGGTGCCAAACCACTGTGACATATAGTCACAATGTGCTACCAAAGCGCCGTGTCCGTAGACACAAATCGGGTGATGGGGCCAACCCATCGTGTGATACCAAATCAGCGCGGACGATCCCATATCTCAAGTGGGGCCAACCCACGGTGGTATTAACCACAGGGACAAGTCGCTATGAGGTACCAAACCTCTGGAGGTGCCAAACCTCTGGTGACCGTAGTCACAGTGTGTTACCAAAACACTGGTGCCCGTCGGCACGATCAATCTGCCCCTCCTCTCTCGTATAACCCACAAAGAAATAAATGAGCGATTTACCAACAGATCATCATATGTATCATATGTATCAATAAGCCATGCTTCCCAAAAGCATTAAAATAATCTCACATTAATAGAGACTTACCGGGATCCTCACTTGTACCATTAAGGCACTAAATCCATATCTACATAAGACAGATATTCACACAACAGGCATTCAATATGATTTATTAAATATTACAAGTGTGTATGTACACACCTGTTACTACGATAGTCTTAAATCCCGAGAAGAAACGTTGGTCACCACAGATCTATCTGTCCTATATTCGGCCAAAAACATGGGTTAGTCTTATGGCCTATTCGGCCAAATCCAAAATATTCAAAGGGTTAATATTTAACCCGAAAGCCTTACCTAACACCCTTGAGTACTAGCCACCAAGTGTTTCTGCTTCCCTAATCGGCAATCATTAAGTTAGTAGCCTTCGGCTTAATCGAATATCATGAATAAAGAAAACAGATCTTACCACCTTACCCCAAAACCGATTGCTCCAAAGCAACGGGTTCACCTGCTTGCTTCCAAATCCGAAGGCCCTATATTTTAATCAAGCGATTAGTAGCCTTAACAGTCATTGCCGAAATAGTCACTTACCAACCTCCAAGTCGACAAGAAGAGAAAAGAGAATCCTAGACATTCGGCCTAACATACTTACCCTCCAAATTCGATTAGAGAATGCTTCCCCCTCCTTGTTCAGTATTCGGCCAAGGTTCCAAAAGAAGAGAGGGTTATTCTTTTATCGGTTTTTTTTTTTTTTGGGAGAATAATCAAAGAATAAACAACAACTAATGAAGGCTAGCCGAAAATTGAGAGAAGAGACTAAGAGATGGAAGTGGTTCTTAACTTTGAAGAAAGAAAAGAAATCAGATGGCAACTAGTTGGGAGAATTTCGGCTACTAAAAAAAATTCTAAAAAGAATTTAAGATGGTAGATGGGGGTTTATATAGGATTTCGGCACCCCCCCTTCCTATTACTTGCCGTCCACTCTCCCTAGGGAGAGTTCAAATTTCGGCAAAACTCTTACAACCTCTCTTGGCCACACATTTGTATTAATTCAAAATTAAATTGAATTAATCTCCATTAATCAATTAATAATCAAATAATCTAATAATATCCAAATAATATCCCTTTAAAATACTTGATTATCCCATGATAATTCATTTAAAATAACATCCTTATTATCTCCATTTATCTCTTCATAATCCATAGAATTTAAGAAATTAAAAATGCTCATATTATCTCTAAAAAAAAATATATTAAAGAGAGAAAAATCCTCCCTATGTGCCGTCCAACATAAATGAAAAAGAAGGGGATTCCTGTGACTCGAACACAAGCTCCCTATTCACCCCCTTGGTGGCGTCAACACTAGCTCCTAAGTGGCCCTCTCCTTGCCACTTTTCCAAGCTGATTTTTGTGTCAAATTATCCCCACTTATTCTTTTAACACCCCTCTGCTAAGGCTCCTTACCTTTTAAGTTTAAAAACTAAATTTTCTTTTAAACCGAGCCAACTCAAAGCCTTAAATTAAACTCTCTTATTCCATAAATAATATTTCAGTAGTTCATACATAAGAAAATAATGAAATTTCAAATAGCCCCGTTTTTGGGATGTTACAGTTCTACCCCCCTTAAAATAAATTTCGTCCCCGAAATTACTTAACTAGAAAAGGTGGGGGTATTGCTGCCTCATTACATCCTCGGGTTCCCACGTAGCTTCCTCTGTACCATGGTTCCGCCATAGTACTTTCACCAAGGGCACTGACTTCCTACGTAGAACCTTCACATCTCGGTCCAAGATCTGAACTGGTTCCTCTTCAAAAGATAAATCTGGATTCACCTCGATCTCCGCCATTGGCACAACGTGCGATGGGTCCGACCGATACCGTCTCAAAGATTGATACGTGAAAGACATCATGGATCTCAGTTCGGTTCGTGGTGTAACTCAAGCTGATGCGCCATCGGTCCTACTCGCTTAATCACCGTATATGGCCCGATAAACCTTGGGCTTAGCTTCCTTTCCGTCAAATCTTAACACCTTTTTCCAAGGCGACACTTTCGAAAAAACCTTGTCTCCCACAAAGATACTCCATCTCCTTGCGTTTTAAATCGCATAGGATTTTTGCCTATCCGATGCTTCCTTAAGACGAGACCGAATTATTTTGACTTTATCCTCCGTCTCTGTCACCAACTCTGGACCCAAAATCTGTCGTTCACCTAGTTCCGTCCAACATGTCGGAGTACGACACTTCCTTCCATACAGTGCCTCATACGGAGCCATCTGGATACTTGCACAGTAGCCATTGTTATAGCGAACTCGCTAACGGTAGAAATTCCTCCCAACTACCACGAAATCCAAGACACAACCTCTTAACATATCCTCTAAGATCTCAGTATCACCCTTTCCGATTGTCCGTCGATTTGTGGATGGAAAGCGGTACTAAAATCCAACCGTGTGCCCATAGCTTGATGCAAGGCTTTCCAAAACCTTGACGTGAACCTGGGATCCCTATCCGAGATGATTGATGTTGGAACCCCATGCAATCTTACTATCTCCGAGACGTACAGCTTAGCTAGCTTCTGAAGAGAGAAATCCATCCTCACCGGTATGAAGTGAGCCGACTTAGTTAACCGGTCAACTATTACCCAAACCGCGTCTTTCTTCTTCAAGCGTAAGGGTAGCCCACTAACAAAATCCATAGTGATCCGTTCCCACTTCCATTGGGGAATCTTCATCAAGCAAAGCAACCACGACGGCAATCGATGTTCAAATTTAACTTGTTGACAAGTTAGACACTTACCAACAAACTCTGTTACTTCACGTTTTAACCCGGGCCACCAAAACTGCTCTCTAAGATCCCTATACATCTTGCTTCCTCCCGGATGCATAGCGTAAGGGCTGCTATGTGCATCATGGAGAATCTTCTGCCTCAACTCCACATCCTTTGGCATACACGCCCGCCCTTAAAAGCATAATACTCCATCACTCGACAGGTTATATCCTTCCAAACCACCCACCTGAACTTGTGCTCTCTTAGCGTTCAACCCTTCATCCACTGATTGTTTTTCCTTAACCTCCTCGATCCATGTTGGCTTAACCTGAAGTTCCGCCAATAGACTTCCATCATCATATAGACTTAACCGAGCAACCATTGCTCTTAAGTCCGTCACGACCTTCCGGCTCAACGCGTCAGCTACCATGTTGGCCTTGCCTGGATGATACTCGATTGAACAATCGTAATCCTTCAAAAGTTCGATCCACCGACGCTGTCTCAAGTTAAGATCCTTCTGAGTCAAGAGATACCTCAGACTCTTGTGATCTGTATAAACTATCGACTTCTCTCCATAAAGATAGTGTCTCCATATTTTCAGAGCAAAGACGACTGCTGCTAGCTCTAAGTCGTGCGTTGGATAGTTCAATTCATGAGGTCTTAACTGACGTGATGCATAGGCTACTACCTTTCCTTCCTGCATCAGCACACATCCCAAACCAGTATGGGACGCATCACAATAAACGGTGAACAATTTTCCTGCCTCTGGCTGCACCAAAATCGGAGCTTCCGTCAAGATTTTCCTTAGCCTATCGAAGCTTTCCTGTTGCTTCTCTGACCATACAAATGGGACACCTTTCCTTAGTAGTTTCGTCAATGGCGCTGCGATCAGAGAGAATCCTTCTACAAACCTTCGATAGTACCCCGCTAGCCCCAGAAAACTTGGATTACGCCACCGACCTAGGCGGTTTCCAATCCAATCTTGCTTCAATCTTGCGAGGTCTACCCTAATCCTTCCACTGACACTCACGTGACCTAAGAAAGCTACTTCCCTTAGCCAAAATTCACACTTACTGAATTTGGCATACAATCGCTTCTCCTTAGTACTTGCAACACTATTCGCAAATGCTCGTCATGCTCCTCCTCCGTCTTAGAGTACACCAAGATGTCGTCCAATGAATACTACGACGAATCGCCCTGAAATCTTCTTTGAAATACTCTGTTCATCAAGTCCATAAATGCCGCCGCGCGTTGGTCAACCCAAATGGCATTACGAGCTTCGTAATGTCTATACCGAGTTCTGAATGCCGTCTTGTGGACATCAACTTCCTTCACCTTTAGTTGATGGTAGCCCGACCTAAGGTCTATCTTTGAAAACACCGCGGCACCCTTCCGCTTGGTCAAACAAGTCATCGATCCGAGGCAACGGATACTTGTTTTTGATCGTTAACTTGTTTAATCGGCGGTGGTCGATGCACATTCGCATGGACCCGTCCTTCTTCTTGACAAATAAATACACAGTGCTCCCCACGGGGATATGCTTGGTCGAATGAACCCTCTATCCAGAGCTCCCGAATTTGAGCCTTCACTCCACCAATTCCTTTGGTGCCATTCGATATGGGGCTATAGACACGAGTGCCGCCCGGTAGCAAGTCAATACCGAATTCAACTTCCCGATCCGGAGGCGGACACGGAAGTTCTTCCCGAATATCGTCGACAAATTCCCCAACCGTTCGAACCTCAATTCATCGACTCCTTAGCTTCCAAAGCACGGATCCGAACCAAATATGCCTTGCAACCTTTCTTGACCATCCTTTCGGCCTTCAAGGTGACACCACATTGGATAGGTAATTCCTTCTATCACCTATCATAACCACTTCATCACCTCGGTAGTCTTAAGCACCATGCGCTTAGCCGCGCAATCCAAATTCGCCGATATTTAACCAACCAATCCATTCCAAGGATCGGATCGAACTCTCCAGAAGGTAGTTCCATCGGATCGGCTACAAATCGACCCTTGGAGTTCTAGGGTACCTCTTTATAAAGTTTGTCTACTACTACTGAGAGTGTCCTGGGGGCTTAGCACAGTCATCTTCCTAAGAGTAGTCTCAGAGTCTAGGTCCATAGTTCCTACCACACTACTAGCAATGTACGAGTGCGTCGAACCCACATCAATTAATGCAACATAGGGTAAACCAAATATTAGAAACGTACCGGTTATGACGTCCGGTGCGTCTCCCTCCTCGTGACGCCTCGCTGCATAGGCTAAGCCAGGCTGCCTAGCCTCGGTGTTACCCGAACCTCTGCCCTGAGTTCCACGACCTTGGTTGAAACCATTGTTTCCTCTGCCATTACCCCGACCCCTCTGTGGTGGTCCAACATTTCTGCCCTGAGCGCGATTCTGACCTTCCGGCTGATCCTTAGCTGCCTTTTGAGGACAGTCCCTTACCCGATGCTCCAAAGACCCACACTCAAAACAACCTTTGTTACCGGACCAACAACCTCCCTAATGGGTTTTTCCACAGCGGTTGCACTGAGTCGGCCTTTGATTTGTAGCCGTGGGCTTTCCTCCCTGATTCGGCCCACTCTGCCTAGCCCGCTTCTGAGCATTAGTGTTACCCGATCCAAATGACCCAAATCCTCTTTTACGGTTATTCTTGCTATAGTTTTGCCTTACGACCTCCTTAACCCCCTTTCTACCACCTTGGCCTTCTCCACAAGAGATGAGAACTCACGCACTGCCATGGGCAATTAGTAATCTCGGATCATCTACGAGCCCGTCCTCAAAGCGGACCACGGCGCTCATGTTCGGTGGCTCACGATTCCTCCGGCATACCTACTTAGCCTTAAAAACTCCGCCTCATACTCGACCACCGACTTAGTTCCTTGCACTAGACCTAGGAAGGCTTTCCTTTGAGCATCGGTGTAACTAGTGCCCACATACTTCTTCTCGAAAGGCCGTTTTAAAGTAGTCCCACGTGAGATCATCACCGCGGCTCCATCCCGACGATCGGCCACCACCGGTACGCTTCATCCTTTAGAAGCGACACCGCCCCTTTCGACTTCTCCTCGTCGGTCGGTCAAGATCATCCATGACCCTTTTCGTAGATTCCGGTAATATTCTCATGCGACCTTTGGGTGCCACTCCGAGACACCACGGAACACCTCGGCCCGTTAGGCCGAATCCGCTCGGGAACAGGACTTCCGAGCTCCCAAATTCCCACCAGCCCCGGCCACCATCTCCAACACTCGCCAAAGCGACTTGCGACCACGGCCTCACCACCGGCCCGGTCTCGCTCTCACCACGAAAGTAGGAGGTGGTGGTGGCGGTGGTACCTCGTTTTCCGAACCTTGACCTGACCTGACGGGTTCAGACACCGTCATTCTACCCCTACCGCGTCCACGACGTCCACGTCCTCTAGAACTCATTCTATCTACCGTGCTTTTACTCTGATTAAGAAAATTTTTATGTGTTAGCATTTGTTTCACTTTCTTATTCGCGAAGAAATTTTATGAACAGAATTTAATTAGGGATTCTTTCGAGCAAACAAGGTTTCAGTCTTCTATCCTAGTTCACACAAAAGAGTTCGTGCATCCATTCCTTAATGCTTTCCATACCTATTCACTCTTCGGACATTTCTGCCCATTTCTAACCCAGGGGTATTTTCGTCATTTTCCCTACAGGGGTATTTTCGTAATAAAAGGGATTTTAAAACTTTAGTAAAGTAGGTCATTTTGAAATTCCCAAAACTGGAGGATATTTATAAAAATTTGTAAAATCGTAATCGTTTTGAAACCAGGGGTATTTTGGTAATTTTGCCAATCAGGGGCAATTTTGTCATTTTGATAAATCTGGGATATTTTCGACAGTTGTAAAACTTTGAGGGTCCTTTTTGAAAGTTTTCTTTTTTTTTCAATTAGTGATGTTGATAAAGTTTTCCAAAGATCAGAGTCATTTCGGTAATTTTCACAAATTGAGGGCGTTTTCGTAATTTTTTAAAACCAAAATATTTCAGTGTTGATTTTCAAAACTAAGTTGTTGGATATTTGTAAAGTAGTTGAAATCTTGAGCAAAACCATTGAACTGATATTTTATGAGTCAGGGGCGTTTTAGTAATTTTACCCCTAAGGGCATTTTTGTAATTTTCCAAAAATTTGAGTTTTTCTAGGAAAACGTTGTAAATATGAGGTTTTCTGATTTGAAAGAGTTGTTGCAAGAGTTTTGAAAACATTTGAGTTGTTGTTGTTTCGTTCTGTTTCGAAAACATGGCTAATTCCCTTTTCGGGTTTTAGTCATTAGGTTTAGCCTATGACCGAGCCCTCGGTCTCCTGGTCGGTCGTGAACCAAAGCTACGCACTGTGCGAGATTCGAGTGAAGAGGAGGTGGGTCACACGGACCGCTTAAATACCAAGCTCTCACCGAACCTTTCTAGACATGCGCACAAGAGGTTGCCATACCACGGAGCCCTCGGAGTTAGGGTGAACCGAAGCTACGCACCAGGTAGGATACTGCGAAGAGGAGGTGAGTCACACGGACTGCTTAAATACCAGGCTCTTCCGGATCCAATCCTCGACATGCGTCTGGGTTACCACACCCCTAGCTCACACCGGCTAAGTCATAGATTGGTTTAGTTCTTTAATGTCTTATGTTTGGTTCATGTGTTTGAGTAATCTAATCCTAGGGTTCAAGTCCTATAAGTCTATCTACGTTCCATACTTCCTACCCTTCTACAGAATATAATTCACCAAGAGGTTCAGAAGTACTTACCTGGGCGGACCGGTGCCGGAGACTCGGGCCATGCTGTCCAAAATCCAAAAATCATTTTATAAGGCCTTCTAAAACATTTTTGGGCCTTGGGCCCCACAATCGAGCTTTGAACTGGGCTCGATACCAATTTTGTAACAACTAACCCGCCCAAACGCTATGGCCGATCAGTCTCATTACAAGAAAACATTTTTCAAGTTCCTTTTTGAAACCAACTTAAATTTTAAAACTTTTCCATTTTAGTGGGCTTGCCAAAACTTTATTTTTGATTTACAATTTAAGTTAAGTTGAGCTAATATAAAATTATAAGTGTGCCGGTGGCTAAAAAAAATATTTACGAATTAGCTTAGAAACCCTTTTAACTCATTTCATTAAGAGGTAATTAAAACAAATATTCGAGCGTAAAATAAAAATAAATAAAAATACTAGGAGGCCTTATTACATAAACGAAAATAAAATTTAAAACCACAATCCCATGGTAAATAAATTGAAATTCAAGGTCTGTTAAAATTTAACTCCAACGGCATGGCCACCTCGAGTCAGCCCGGCTCCACATCCGCGATCTACTCGTTACCTGAAAAATGTAAAGGAGAAGGTGAGTCACCAAGACTCAGTATGTAACCCTTCCCCCGATTTAAGTAATTTCATACACAACATGTAACAAATAAATGTGCATAATGTCAAGTACCCATCCTAGCCAACAATACGCCACTGTCTACCCCGTTGTGGTACCAAACCACTGGTGGTGCCAAACCACTGGTGACATATAGTCACAATGTGCTACCAAAGCGCTGGTGTCCGTAGACACAAATCGGGTGATGGGGCCAACCCATCGTGTGATACCAAATCACTGGCAGACGATCCCATATCTCAAGTGGGGCCAACCCACGGTGGTATTAACCACAGGGACAAGTCGCTATGAGGTACCAAACCTCTGGAGGTGCCAAACCTCACGGTGACCGTAGTAGTCACGATGTGTTACCAAAACACTGGTGCCCGTCGGCACGATCAATACTGCCCCCTCCTCTCGTATAACCCACAGTAAATAAATAGTTACCAACAGATCATCATATGTATCATATGTATCAATAAGCCATGCTTCCCAAAAGCATTAAAATAATCTCACATTAATAGAGACTTACCGGGATCCTCACTTGTACCATTAAGGCACTAAATCCATATCTACATAAGATGTATATTCACACATGAGGCATTCAATATGATTTATTAAATATTACAAGTGTGTATGTACACACACATTACTATGATAGTCTTAAATCCCGAGAAGAAATGTTGGTCACCACAGATCTATCTCACCTATATTCGACCAAAAACATGGGTTAGTCTTATGGCCTATTCGGCCAAATCCAAAATATTCAAAGGGTTAATATTTAACCCGAAAGCCTTACCTAACACCCTTGAGTACTAGCCACCAAGTGTTTTACGCTTCCCTAATCGGCAATCATTAAGTTAGTAGCCTTGGCTTAATCGAATATCATGAATAAAGAAAACAGATCTTACCACCTTACCCCAAAACCGATTGCTCCAAAGCAACGGGTTCACTGTTTGCTTCCAAATCCGAAGGCCCTATATTTTAATCAAGCGATTAGTAGCCCTAATGATCATTGCCGAAATAGTCACTTACCAACCTCCAAGTCGACAAGAAGAGAAAAGAGAATCCTAGACATTCGGCCTAACATACTTACCCTCCAAATTCGATTGAGAATGCTTCCCCCTCCTTGTTCAGTATTCGGCCAAGGTTCCAAAAGAAGAGAGGGTTATTCTTTTATCGGTTTTTTTTTTTTTTGGGAGAATAATCAAAGAATAAACAACAACTAATGAAGGCTAGCCGAAAATTGAGAGAAGAGACTAAGAGATGGAAGTGGTTCTTAACTTTGAAGAAAGAAAAGAAATCAGATGGCAACTAGTTGGGAGAATTATGGGGGTTTATATAGGATTTCGGCACCCCCCTTTCCTATTACTTGCCGTCCACTCTCCCTAGGGAGAGTTCAAATTTCGGCAAAACTCTTACAACCTCTCTTGGCCACACATTTGTATTAATTCAAAATTAAATTGAATTAATCTCCATTAATCAATTAATAATCAAATAATCTAATAATATCCAAATAATATCCCTTTAAAATACTTGATTATCCCATGATAATTCATTTAAAATAACATCCTTATTATCTCCATTTATCTCTTCATAATCCATAGAATTTAAGAAATTAAAAATGCTCATATTATCTCTAAAAAAAAATATATTAAAGAGAGAAAAATCCTCCCTATGTGCCGTCCAACATAAATGAAAAAGAAGGGGATTCCTGTGACTCGAACACAAGCTCCCTATTCACCCCCTTGGTGGCGTCAACACTAGCTCCTAAGTGGCCCTCTCCTTGCCACTTTTCCAAGCTGATTTTTGTGTCAAATTATCCCCACTTATTCTTTTAACACCCCTCTGCTAAGGCTCCTTACCTTTTAAGTTTAAAAACTAAATTTTCTTTTAAACCGAGCCAACTCAAAGCCTTAAATTAAACTCTCTTATTCCATAAATAATATTTCAGTAGTTCATACATAAGAAAATAATGAAATTTCAAATAGCCCCGTTTTTGGGATGTTACAGAATGTAATGTTATGTGATAGAAGAAATGAGTTGTTTTTGAATCTTTAGTTATATGTGTACTTATATGGATGGAATTGAAATCATATGTATGTTTAGTACTGATGAGAAGATAGACTAATGGCACTATGTGTGCGACCTAAAATACCAAGCACTGCATGTGCTAAATCGGTTGAATAGCACTGTGTGTGCGGATTTATTCACCAAGCACTGTGTGTGAGAGATCGGTTGAATGGCACTGTGTGTGCAGATTTATTCATCGAGCACTTTGTGTGCGAGATCAGTTGAATGGCACTGTGTGTGCAGGTTATCGAATTTCCTCACTGACAGAGACATTTAGTAAGGCTAAATGAAAGTGTCAGGTATGCTCATATTGAATAATGGTTTATTATCTTGGTGTAAAATTGAGTAAGTTATTTCAATATGGGTATGAAGCATATGAATATTTAGTTCTTTTGTTTTGAGATTGAATGAGCATGAGAGTGATGAATGTTAATCTAGTATGTGTGTCGATATTACGAATTATTCAATAGTTAGATTGAAAATTAAAAGAATGATGGTGTAATGTGTAGTTGTGCATCTTACCTTCTTGCTTATAACTTACTAAGCTATTTAAGCTTACATGGTGTGTTTGTTACATTGTTTTATAGATCTTTAAAGTCGAAGCTCGAGCTCGGGGATCCTTGTCAAAGTCAAGCACACTATCGACTATTTTGGGTACTTTTGTGAAATAAACTTTAAGTCCATGGCATGTATAGGCTAAACTATAATTTTTAAGCTTATCTTTTGAATTAGATGTTATAATGCCATGCGAAAATGGCTTTACTTCTACAATGAATTAAGTGAATATTTTGAGTTGGTGTATATATATATATGTTCATGAATTTTCGGTTGAAGGCTGCTTAATTTGAATAGGTAACCTATTTTTTTTAAATGTATTTAAAGATTAATAGTTTATTGTTCCAACTATGGTATTTGGGCATGTAACTAGATATAGATGGAGTAAGATGCTTCTTGTGTATGTGTGTACTAAAGGTGATGCTCTAAAGAGCTATTATATGTGTACTTATTTATGGGTATTCGAGTGTCGCAGAATTTCTAGGATTTTGGTTGACTTGATTTGTTTTGCTTAATATGATATATATATGTGCATTATAGGTTTGGCTTTGAGCATATCACTTTTATGGTCATATGCAATGTGTTGAGTTAGCATACATATTCGGTCATGGCTAAAATTTTAATGTGGTTGGTATAGTTAATGAAATTTGTAAGTTGATTGTATTTGGGTAATGGTAAGGCATCTATCAAGGTTTGTTACATATGTTTATATATATTGAATATAGTGTATGCCATATAAAGATGAAATGGGATTTATGTGTCGTTGTAAGGAGATTACCCTATGACAAATAAATTTATATATGTTTTTAAATTATATCGAGCCATGAATAATTGTATGGAAGTCATGAGAAGCTAAGTGCGTTGTTAATAAAAATGTTCATGGGTTAGATTATTTTATGTGTAATGAATTGTATATATGTATATAGATATTCGGCTTTAGGTATATGCTTGGATGCATGATAGAAATTATAATAGAATAAATGTTTGAATGTTTGTAAATGTATCAATTCGGCTAATACTTAGACTTAATCATGTGAAGTGTATTTTGTTCATGGAAGAATTGAAATGAGTTGAAATATGCATGTTTAAGCCGGTTATGTGAAATGATATGAATTTAGCACGTGATAGTATAATTGAATGCTCTGACTTGATATTTAGTTTAGTGAGGCCTATAACCCTAATCCTGTAACATCTCGAAATTGGGCCTAGTAGGATTGGGCCCAATGGGCCTTGAGCGTAGTAGCGTTTAAATTTTTGGAGAACAAGAGATCGACTTAAATGCAACTTGGACCTATTAGGTAAGTAATTTTGGAAGGTTAGAGGGCTTCTATGAAGTCCCGGGATCAAACTTTGGCTTTAAGGAAATTTTGGTTTTAGGCGAGAAAAGCCCTAGGAGTTAGTTGGTAGGCTTTAAGAGTAAAATATGGAGAAAAATGACTGAAGTTGAGGTGTGGTGGAGTGGGAAAGTGACGCCACATGGGAGCAAGGGAATGACGCCACAAGGAAGGAAGGAGGTCCAAGGTTCAAGTCTTGGCTCTTGCATTTTGGTTTTCTTTTTACGTGGACCTTAGAATTTGACTGTAGATTTATATTTAGTTGCGCATGGTTTAAGACACAAGAGGAGCTTGTGACTTAGTGGCTAGCAACGTGGATTATGTTGCAAGGGAGCTTGGGTTCGAATCTCATGACAAGCAAAGGAGTATTTATTTTGCGGTCTGGACGGTAAGAGTTTGAGTTGGATTTAAACTCTGCTAACGGAGGGATCCCACATCGGAAAGATACAAAGAAGGAAGGTGAGAAGCTAGCTATATATAGAGCATTCTATGAGGAGAGTGAATACACCTTGGAGGGCATTTGGGCACAGGAGTGGTCAGAGCGCGGATTAGTATCAGATTCCTATCAGGTGTGTAACTCTCTCTACTCTAGTTGTAGAGCGGCAAATGCCAAAGTGCCGGTCGCGACAATAGTAGCTACACGAGCATGCGAGCGCACGTGTGGGGCTTCGACGCGATAGTTGAGGCCATCAGTAGTATTATTGGGGGTTGAGGCTGCTTGGGCCACGATGGGCTGAAGTGGGCCCAATGGGCCGCAGGCCCAATTGAATAAAATATATGATGGTGTAATATATAGTGAACTAGACTAGGTGAATCTCATATACGTGGCTAGATTTGTGTTAGGTGGGCGACACGAGCGTGTGGGCTCAAATGGGCCGAAATCAAGTTTTAGGCCCAATAGTCCGGTACGACTGGAAATGGTAGCCGAGTCGCTCGGGGCGACATTAGGCCTTCAGAAAGGCCATTGCAGGTGAGAAATTACTGAAATACCCTCGATAGGTAAATTACGAAAATACCCTTGGTAGGTAAAATTACTGTTATACCTTTAGGAGTTGATTAGCATGATAGTGTGTAAATTTCACACTCTGTTATTAAATTATGTTATTAACTGTATTAGCTGAAAGCCGAAGTGACTTTGTAGACAGTCATGATACCCTTGTGGGTAAAGTTGGTGACACCAGGTAAGTGACTATACCGTTCTATTTATGAGTATATAAATGTATATTGTAATTCATCACTTTGCTTGAGAGCGTGTTTGCATTCATTTTGGTATGTAATTTATATGTGGGCTTTGGATATGATGCGAAAGGGGAAGTGTTATTAAAGACTGTCACAGTGGTTTGGTACCACAGTGGGTTGGCCCCACGTATTTGATTCAGTGACTAAGTCTCAGTGGTTTGGTACCACGGTGGTTTGACACCATGTATATATATGTTGATTCTGTGACTTGTCCCAGTGGTTTGGTACCACAGTGGGTTGGCCCCGCATATATGATTACCAGGGATTGTCACCAGTGGTTTGGTACCACAAGTGGGTTGGCCCTACGTGTTATAATTAGTTACTCTATCACCTGTGGCTTGGTGCCACATATGAGGTGTGCAGCGGATGGAGGGTTGATTGTAGAAATCCCCACAGTGTGTTTAGGCTGGTACGGGTGGCGTGTAGAGGATGGACAAACTAGGTTAGGCTGGGACATATTGCATTCATATCTTTTGTATGCCATCTTGAGTGGGCTAAGGCCCAATGTGCTATTGTGGGGTTTGAGCCGTTTGTGTTATATAGGGGAATTACACACTGAGTCGCAGTGACTCACCCCTCTACTTAATTTTGCAGGTAATCGCTAGACCGCAAATTTGGAGCCGAGGCGGACTTGAGGTGGCCATGCATTACTGTTTTTTTCGTAAACTTCGTACTTTATTTTGAACTTATTTAAATTCGGGATTTTATTATGTAAAAAGGCCTCTACAACTTTAAATTTGGTATTTTATTTGGTTTAGCTTTTAACTTGATTACTGCCTATTATTATTAAATGTTTAATACGGGAATTTCCTAAACCCTTAATAATAGTTTTCCAAAATGTTAACAAAAGGATAACAAGCGAATAAATAATTTAACTCGAAAATTTTAACAAACGCGCAGTTTTTAACCAACCTTTTTATGTGACATGCCAGATCCGGTCATAACGTCTGGACCAGGTTTGGGGTGTTATAAATCTGGCGACGAATATGGGTTAGGGGTGTCACATTTGATTGGTATCAGAGCTACGGTTTAGTCAGTTCTCGGACCAACGTAGCACGTGAGAGTCTAGCTATACATGCCATGTTTTATAATATGATAGTGTGATGACTTCTGACAGTGAAATGTGTTTAGTTCTTCCATATATAGTGATGGATCTCGATTCTGAGCGAGCCGTAGCTGATGACGTCGAGAGTGTGGCACCCGCTCCCGCGCCAGGGACCGTGCTAGAGGAATCTCGACCGGCTACGAGTAATCCTGATGAGGGGGCCAGACATGCCTTCTATAGTATGATGAATGACTGGTTCAGTCAGTACATATGAACCAATCCGGCTGTTCAACCACCCCTGAATCCGAACATTCCTCCTGTAGTACCAGTGGTACCCCCGATTATCAATCCCGAAAGAGTAAATAAGCTCCCAGTTGATCGCATAAGAAAACACGGAGCTCAAGAATTTAGAGCTGGGGATGATGATGATGCAGAGCGAGCTGAATTTTGGCTCGATAATACTGTTCATGTTTTCGACGAGTTGTCCAGCACACCCGATAAGTGTCTGAAGTGTGCCATATCATTACTACGGGATTCTGCTTACTATTGGTGGAATACACTCGTGTCAGTTGTTCCAAAAGAGAGCGTTACTTGGGACTTCTTTCAGATGGAATTTCGTAAGAAGTATATAAGCCAACACTTCATAGACTCTAAGCGCAAAGAATTTCTTGAGCTTAAACAAGGTCGTATGATCGTATTTGAATACGAGCGCAAGTTTGTACGACTTAGTCGCTATGCTCGTGAGTGTGTTTCGTCAGAGACTGCTATGTGCCGGAGGTTTGAAGATGATTTAAATGAGGACATAAAGCTTCTGGTTGGCATTCTCGAGATTAACGAGTTCGTTGTACTAGTTGAACGAGCTTGTAAAGCAGAAGAATTGGGGAAAAAAACGGAAAGCTGAACTTGAATCTAAAGATTTCTCAAAGAGATCTACGGGTAAAGTTTTGTAGATGGCAACGAAGAAGTTCAAGAACGATGGTAACCGATCCAAACCCAACACTGGAATTTCTATACGAGAACGGCCACCAGTGAGTTCTTGAGCTACATCCGTGGCTAGTGTCGGCAATGCTCGATCGAGCAAACCTGAGTGTCAGCAGTACGACAGACGGCATTTCAGAGAGTGCTGGGGTAAATCTTTTAATCGCACTTGTTATCATTGTGGTTCACAAAATCACTTTGTTCGGGATTGCCCGGAAACTGTTGAAAAGGGTACCACTCAGAGCGCGAGACCAAGCGGCACTACAGCTAGAGGCAGACCATCTTATTTTGGGGGAGGTAGGAGTGGTGCACAGAGGGGGACTACAAATGCGGTTATTCGATTAGATGCCTGTGTATCGGATAGAGCTTACGCTATCCATGCTAGAGAGGAGGCCTCATCTCCAGACATCATTACCAGTATTTTCACTCTCTTTGATACTAATGTAACTGCTTTGATTGATCGCGGCTCAACTCATTTGTATGTGTGTGAAACATTAGTATCCAGTAAGACTCTACCTGTTGAGTCTACTGAGTTTGTGATTTGGGTTTCAAACCCCCTGGGTCGATGTGTATTAGATGATAAAGTGTGCAAGAATTGCCCTTTGATGATTCGAGACATGTGTTTTTTGGCTGATTTGATGCTATTACCTTTCGATGAGTTCGACATTATTCTCGGTATGGATTGGTTGACAGTTCATGATGTGGTAGTTAATTAAAGAAGAAAGACTATTGATTTAAGATGTCCGAATAACGAGATAATCCGAATTGAGTCTACGGATATGAATGGACTTCCTGCTATGATATCTTCAATGATGGCTCGGCAGTATTTGAGAAAGGGTTGTGAAGCCTATCTTGCGTATGTGATTGACAACAAGGTAATCAAAAAGAAGATTGAATCAGTACCAGTTGTTAGTGAATATCCGGATGTGTTTCCGGAGGAATTACTGGGATTGCCACCTGTTCATGAGATAGAGTTTGGGATTGAACTAGTGCCAGGGACCACTCCGATATCGATAGAACCGTATAGAATGGCACCGGCTGAATTAAAAGAATTGAAGGCTCAGTTGCAAGAATTGCCAGATAAAGGTTTCACCCGACCGAGTTTCTCTCCCTGGGGTGCGCTCGTTTTATTTGTGAAAAAGAAGGACGGAACCTTGAGAATGGGCATTGATTATCGAAAACTCAATAAGGTTACTGTAAAGAACAAATACCCATTGCCACGTATCGATGATTTATTCGATTAGCTGAAAGGAGCTTCGGTGTTTTTGAAATTTGATCTGAGGTCAGGATATTATCAGTTGCGAGTTAGAGAATCAAATGTACCGAAGATTGCTTTTCATATGAGATACGATCATTACGAGTTTTTGGTGAGGCCGTTTGGGCTCACTAATGCCCCTGCTGTTTTTATGGATCTGATGAATCGTGTATTTAGACCGTATCTAGATCGGTTTATAGTTGTATTCATAGATGACATATTGATCTATTCACGAGACGGAACTGAGCACGCTGAGCATTTGAGGCTTGTGTTACAAATTTTGCGTGACAAACAATTGTATGCAAAATTCAGTAAATGTGAGCTTTGGTTGAAATAAGTCAAATTTTTTGGACATGTTATTTCAGCATCGGGTATTTGGGTTGACCCAAGTAAAATCTTGACTATATTGGAGTGGAAACCTCCGCGAAATGTTTCTAAGGTACGTAGCTTTTTAGGGCTTGCAGGATATTATAGATGCTTCATGAAAGGATTCTCTACGATAGCAACCCTAATGGCAAAGCTATTACAGAAGGATATGAAATTTGAGTGGTCAGAAAGGTGTCAGAAGAGTTTTGATCAATTGAAAACATTGTTAACGGAAGCTCCAGTGCTCGTTCAGCCTGAGTCGGGTAAAGAGTTTGTTATATTTAGCGATGCATCATTAAATGGGTTGGGTTGTGTATTGATGCAGGAGGGTAAGGTCGTAGCTTACGCTTCAAAACAGTTGAAACTGCATGAGAGGAATTATCCGACGCACGACCTTGAGTTGGCCGCTATAGTCTTCGCTTTGAACATATGGTGTCACTATCTATTCGGTGATAAATGCCACGTCTATTTGAATCATAAGAGTCTAAAGTATTTAATGGCTCAAAAGGATCTGAATTTGAGACAGTGAAGATGGTTAGAATTGTTAAAAGACTACGAGCTCGTGATTGATTATCACCCGGGAAAGGCTAATGTGGTTGCAGATGCACTTAGCCGAAAATCACTATTTGCTCTACGCGCAATGAATGCGGATATAGCTATGATTGAGGATGTGCGATCATTGCAGAGTTGAAACCGAGACCATTGTTTGAGCAACAGATTCGAGAAGCCCAAGAGGTTGATGATGACTTAAAAACAAAGAAAAATCTTTGTGGCTCGTGCGCGGATTCAAATTTTTAGATAAATGCTGAAGGATGTTTACGGTTCAAGAATCGGATTTGTGTACCAAAGAAACTTGAATTGATTCGAATGATTTGTGATGAAGCTCATAGTAGTAGATTGTTGATTCATCCGGGTAGCACAAAAATGTTTAATGTTCTGAAACAACATTACTGGTGGCATGGTATGAAACAAGACATTTAAGACTATGTGTCGAAGTGCTTAGTGTGTCAACAAGTGAAAGCTGAGTATCAAGTGCCATCGGGACTACTTTAGCCAATTATGATACCTGAGTGGAAGTGGGATCGAGTTACCATGGACTTCGTATCGGGCTTACCTGTGACGTCAAATAAAAAGGATTCAATTTAGGTTATTGTTGATAGATTGACGAAATCAGCTTATTTCATTTCGGTACGTACGGATTTCTTACTTGATAAACTAGCTGAGTTGTACTTATCGCAAATTGTATGATTGCATGGAGTACCTGTTTCTATTGTTTCGGATAGAGATCCAAGGTTCACATCGCGATTTTTGAAGAAACTGCAGGATACTTTAGGTAGCAAGTTGCACTTCAATACAGCTTTTCACCCTCAGTCAGATGGTTAATCCGAGCGTGTTATTCAAATACTTGAAGATATGTTGAGATGTTGCATTCTTGAGTTTGAGGGTACGTGGGAACGATACTTGCCTTTAATTGAATTTGTGTATAATAATAGCTTTCAATCGAGTTTTAAAATGGCACCCTACGAAACATTGTACGGTCGAAAATGTCGTACACCATTATATTGGACGGAACTAAGTGAAAGCAAGATACACGGGGTTGATTTGATCAGAGAGACAGAACAGAAAGTCAAAGTAATACGAGAAAGTCTGAAAGCCGCGTCAGATCGTCAGAAATCGTACGCGGATTTGAAACAAAAGGATATAGAGTTTCAAGTGGGTGATCGAGTGTTCTTGAAAGTATCACCGTGGAAAAAGATACTTAGATTTGGTTGCAAGGGAAAACTAAGTCTGAGGTTTATTGGGTCGTATGAGGTTATTGAGCGTATCAGGCCGGTTGCGTACAGATTGAGGCTGCCGTTTGAGTTAGACAAGATTCATAATGTTTTTCATGTGTCGATGCTTCGACGATACAGATTCGACCCTTCTCATGTAATTAGTCCAACCGATATTGAAATTCAGCCCACTTTGACTTACGAGGAAGAACCGATTCGTATCTTAGCTCGTGAAGTAAAAGAGTTGAGAAATAAGAAAATATCGCTGGTTAAAGTGATGTGGCATAAACACGGGATAGAGGAAGCAACTTGGGAAACTGAAGAATCAATGAAAGAACGTTATCCTCACCTATTCGCGGGTAAGATTTTTAGGGACGAAAATTCTTTAAGGGGAAAGAGTTGTAACAGCCCAATTACGACCCTAATCGGAACGGTGGTTTTGGGACCACGAATCCAGCTTAGAAAAATTTATTATTATTATTATTAATTTGATACCTATGTTATGTGTTTGAGCATGTTCTAAAATACGATGAGTTAATTCGTTTGTTTGAATGCTTAATTTTAATCAAGGGATTAGATTGTACAATGGTAAAAGTAGCCTATATTTAAATTAAGGGGTTCAATTGAATTGTTTTCTTGCATGAATGGACTTGCATGATAAATTACCCAAAAGTTTTGTGGGTGGACGGCATGATGATTGTTTTATATATATTTTATTTAATTGTTTAGTAAGTGGTATTATATTAATATTGTATTAAAGATTAAAATAAAGAAAAACATATAAGTATGAGTGGATGTTCATCTTCCATCCATTTGTTCTTCATTGCCGAAATTTGACAAAGAAAAGAGGGAACTCAAGCTCTCATCTTTGGGCCATTGCATGTCCCTTTAAGGTTAAAATTTGAACACGATTTTTGTAATTTTTTAAATATTTTTGAGTTAGTTACCTTGAATATTAACAAACCCATGTGGAAATTTTTTTAGTTTAAAGCATGCTTTAGATTCGACCCTTGATGAATGTTGGTGATTTCTTGTGCTTGATGGAAGAATAGAAATATATGCCTGAAATCAATATGTTTAAAGTATGAAAATTTATATGAAATGGAGAGTGATGGCTTAAATTTCGAAAATAAATAGTTGAAGGATTATAATGCTAATAATTAGTTTGTATTGATGTATAAGACCCTTAGAAAGATTCGACCCTAAAGGATGTTGGACTAATTTCGAGTAATTCATGAGTATTGCATTAGGGACTAAATTGTAGATATTATAAAAGTTAGGGGTAAATTCGTAAATTTGCTAAAGTATGTGTTTATGTATCAAGTTGAATGGAAATGTTTTTAAATGAGCTTAATTGAAATTGTTTAGATCAAGATTCAAAGGAAAAAGGATTGGACAAAGGAAAAGCTAAATTAAACGAATAGCCGGGACACTCAAATTCATCGACTTCTGAGGTAAGTTTATAAGCAATTGGGTTGATACAAATTTTATTCTATTTTAAAATGCATATGATAAGGTGAACTAATAGACTAAATTGCACAAAGCCGGATATGGCATGGGAAATATTTGTTGTAACACCCCAAACCCGGCCCATACGCCACGGTCAAATTTAGAATGCCACTATGGAAAACGTTTGAAAAATATTTTGATTTAGAGTGAAAACATATAAATTTATTGTCTTTAGAAAAACATGGTGTATTTAAAATTCTAAATAAAATTAAGTTGCTAAAAATAAACATTTTCAAATAATAATATAATCGACAATCCAACTTAAAACATAATAATAATCCATAAATACTTTAAATGGCCCTTATTACAATAAATAACCTTTCATAAGAAAAATGTGTAAAACAAATAAATTTATCTTCTGCATGGGCCACCTCGTATCCACTCCAACCCGGTCCAAGCTTTATGCATCACCTGTAAGGTTTGGGAAAAATTGGGTGAGTCAACAGACTTAGTGCATAATTATTACACATGTCCCCACATATGGGCTTGGCCCAAATCCACACATCAATCACATATCAGATGATAAGACAATATATCCACATAATTTCACATGTTGGGCTTGGCCCATATTCACATTGATTCACATAATTAGTCATGCAAGATGCATAAATATGCAACATGAAGCCCAACCCAACCTAGAGTCCATCCGTTACTCCTACCTTAGCAGACTCCCTGCCCAAGGCCGTGGCTAATCCACCGATCAAATAATGATCCTCATATCTTACCTTGGCAGACTTGCTGCCCAACGCCGTGGCTAAGCCACCGATCACATAGTGATCCACATATCTATATCCACGAGGTGACTCAAGGTCATCCTCAATCTATGGTGATGCACACAACTATCATCCGCCGAGATGGGCACCTAGCCAACATCTCCCTTGATGAAGCACATAGCCACCATCAAGCGCCGATGTAGCACAAGGCTAACATCAAACCACGTACATAAAGTACACCCTTTCCTTCGATAGTCACATCCCAAGTCCCATGCATATATGTGTATCATGGCAACATATCACTTGAACAATAATGCATCACAAACCATCACATTTCATATATTCATCAATGATCATTTAATATCGTAAATCACTGACCTGAGTATTCGATCACCCACCACGGGTATTCACAATCTACCATTAACATCATATCACATATACATAAATATAACACATACACACAATCAAGAGACAGTGCGATAACTACGCACCTGATAACAGTGAGAACTATACTTTCCCGCTCGTCGATACCTAAATATTTATCACTCTTGATTAGAACACTAATATTCATAAAACTATGCAAATGATAAGTAATCTAAATCCTTACCCTCGGAATCCTGAACAACAACTATATGCAATTTCACTCCAATTGATGGTTCATAACCTGATGAAGAACCACGAACAAACAATGGCTCGGGAGTACGTACGACTTCAAATAATCGATCTTCGCTGGCAAAGAGTCCACATCCCGGTGGAAAGTCTCGGACTCCCGACACAGCCCTTTGTTTGAAATTTGAGGGTATAGCAGAACCACCCCTCTTCCAAACACTATTAACCGCTCTTTTCAAACCCATATGAATGCCCAAAATCTAACGTTCACGGGAGAAATAGATGAAGAAATCGGCTAGATGGTGATGTGTTTCGGCTTTAACAACATAACAAGAGAAAGAAAAGAGAGATAGTAGGTTTATGGTGTTGCGGCAATGGTGAAAATGGAAGAGAGAAGTTTCGGTCTTAGCAAGGTAAAAGAAAAGAAAAAGAATAGGGATGAAACACAAAAATAGAATCGGCAAAGATGAGGAGAAAGAGAAAAGAAATGAAAAGTAACAAATGACTCTTATGGTCAATGAGTGATTCGGCCAAAGTATACAAATGAAAGATAAAAGAAGAAATGTGGATTTTGAACAATATGAAAAAGAGAGATGAGAACAAGAGAGGTTGTTTTCGGCTACAAAGAATTATAAAATGAGAGGGAGGTTCCAAAAAAGATTCGGCCAAAAGCCTAAGAGGAAAAATCAACAACACCAATGGACATTCGGCTATGGCTCACTTTGGTGCATTAGAGAGAAGTTGGTAAAGTTCAAAGGGTTTTTGGTTAAGACACAAAACAAAGAAAGAAGGCCAAAACTACAACAAAATTCACCTTATTGCCAAGAACATATTCGGCTAAGGAGGAGAGCTTTGGGGAGGAAAAGAAAAATGCAAAAGATGCACAAAAAGCACAAAATGCTAAAATTAGCCAACTAAACCCCCCATCTTCCTATCAACATTCGGCCACCCCCTAGCCACACATGCCGTCCACATACATGAACAATTAACCATAGGAGAGTTTCCAAAACAACTTCCTTAAGCCAAGCCTTTTGTCCCCCCATCCTTCCATAAATCTTAAGATTCCTTTCCCAAAGTTCAAGCTTTCCTAAACTAATTATTCAACTTGCCATAAAAATTGAAAGTCCAACTTACATTAATTAGAGCTTGACCGACACTTAATGCTAGGATACATAAAAATAAAGTCTTCCAAATGCAATCCATGTTAGTCGAACCACTTCCCTCGAGCAGCCATCCATGCGCCATAACCACCTTGCCACTAACTCCTCATGTGCTTTAATTTAACACCTAAATTAACTTAAGTGTCAGGTTCACTTAATCCACTTCACTAAATTCTTCAAACTAAAAATTATTCTAACTTCATAAAATAAATCCAAGCCTTCACAAAACTATACTAAGCACATAATAAAATCATACTCGAGCTAACACAAGTAACAAGATGATACTCAAAATTTTTCCTAAAGCCCAAGGTCCAATCGGCCCAATCTTACTAGGCCCAATTTCGGGATGTTACATTTGTTATATTCGAAAGTGAGATTAGTATGTATATTTATGTGTGTAAGCTTGGACTAATTGGGTTGATTGAATATATGTATATGTACTAAAGAATAAATATTCATGAAAAATGGAGTGTGAGTAATGATTGAAATTGAATATGCGAATACATGTATACGTTATTATGTATAAGGGTGTGGCCGAATGTAATTTTATGTGGTAGAAGAAATGAGTTGTTTTTGAATCTTTAATTATATGTGTACTTATATGGATGGAATTTAAATCATATGTATGTTTAGTACTGATGAGAAGATGGACTAATGGCACTATGTGTGTGACCTAAAATACCGAGCACTGTGTGTGCGAAATCGGTTGAATAGCACTGTGTGTGCGGATTTATTCACCGAGCATTGTGTGTGCGAGATCGGTTGAATGGCATTGTGTGTGTGGATTTATTCACCGAGCACTATGTGTGCAAGATCGGTTGAATGGCACTGTGTGTGCGGGTTATCGATTTTCCTCAATGACAGAGACACTTAGTAAGGGTAAACGAAAGTGTCAGGTGTGCTCATATTGAATAATGGTTTATTATCTTGGTGTAAAATTAAGTAAGTTATTTCAATATGGGTATGAAGCATATGAATATTTAGTTCTTTTGTTTTGAGATTGAATGAGCATGAGAGTGATGAATGTTAATCTAGTATGTGTGTCGATATTACGAATTACTCAATAGTTAGATTGAAAATTAAAAGAATGATGGTGTAATGTGTAGTTGTGCATCTTACCTTCTTGCTTATAACTTACTAAGCTATTTAAGCTTACATGGTGTGTTTGTTACATTGTTTTATAGATCTTTAAAGTCGAAGCTCGAGCTCGGGGATCCTTGTCAAAGTCAAGCACACTATCGACTATTTTGGGTACTTTTGTGAAATAAACTTTAAGTCCATGGCATGTATAGGCTAAACTATAATTTTTGAGCTTATCTTTTGAATTAGATGTTATAATGCCATGCGAAAATGGCTTTACTTCTACAATGAATTAAGTGATTATGTTGAGTTGGTGTATATATATATATATGTTCATGAATTTTCGTTTGAAGGTTGCTTAATTTGAATAGGTAACCTATTTTTTTTTTAAATGTATTTAAAGATTAATAATGGTATTTGGGCATGTAACTAGATATAGATGGAGTAAGATGCTTCTTGTGTATGTGTGTACTAAAGGTAATGCTCTAAAGAGCTATTATATGTGTACTTATTTATGGGTATTCGGGTGTGGCAAAATTTCTAGTATTTTGGTTGACTTGATTTGTTTTGCTTAATATGATATATGTGTGTGTGTGTGTGTGTGTGTGTGTGTGTGTGTGTGTGTGTGTGTGCATTATAGGTTTGGCTTTGAGCATATCACTTTTATGGTCATATGCAATGTGTTGTGCTAGCATACAGATTCGGTCATGGCTAAAATTTTAATGTGGTTGGTATAGTTAATGAAATTTGTAAGTTGATTATATTTGGGTAATGGTAAGTCATCTATCAAGGTTTGTTACATATGTTTATATATATTGAATATAGCGTATGCCATATAAAGATGAAATGGGATTTATGTGCCGTTGTAAGGAGATTACCCTATGAAAAATAAATTTATATATGTTTTTAAATTATATCGAGCCATGAATAATTGTATGGAAGTCATGAGAAGCTAAGTGCGTTTTTAATAAAAATGTTCATGGGTTAGATTATTTTATGTGTAATGAATTGTATATATGTATATAGGTATTCGGCCTTAGGTATATGCTTGGATGCATGATAGAAATTATAAAGGAATAAATGTTTGAATGTTTGTAAATGTATCAATTCGGCTAATACTTAGACTTAATCATGTGAAGTGTATTTTGTTCATGGAAGAATTGAAATGAGTTGAAATATGCATGTTTAAGCCGGCTTTGTGAAATGATATGAATTTAGCACGTGATAGTATAATTGAATGCTCTGACTTGATATTTAGTTTAGTGAGGCCTGTAACCCTAATCCGGCGATGGATATGGGTTAGGGGTGTCACAGCTTAGAAATAGCACGTCTATTTATTCAAGGGCAGTAAGGTGAGCATTGATATGTTGTAGGTGTTCTGGTGATTAACACGATATTTTTAAATTGATTTTTAGATGTTTATTTGTTAGCAAGTAAGCCTAACATCAAGAGCACTCAGGAGTATTGTAGTTAGTTATAATACTGGTGTACTACAGATAGAATCACTATAGATTTCATATCGGGATTACCTCCATCTCTGAAATGAATGATGTTGCTAAAATGTTGATCGTTTGATGAAATTCGCATGAATGTTTCAATAGGTAATGAGTTCTTACTTGACGGATCAACTAATTATATGTGTTCCTGAGAGAATAATTTAGGTCTTTGAAGATATGCTCCGGCACTGTGTGCTAAATTTCAAAGGTTATTGGAAAGAGATATATGAAGCTAAATCAATTTGTGATTCTGAGAAATTAGTGAAAGCGTTTCATGAGAAATGGAAACAACTTCTTCTGGTAAGATTTTCGGGGACAAAAACCCTTAAATAGGGGAGATGTAATAGCTTGATTTAGGGTCTAAATGGAACAGTGGTTTCAAAAACCACAAATCTGAAGTAGAAAAATTTATTGCGATTAAGTTTTAAAGTTTATAGTGTGATATAATGATTGTGTGAAATTTTCGTTAAAAAATTTTATCGATTGAGTGACCAATTTGATAATTAGGACTAAATTACAATATGTGAAAAATGTGACTTCTAGAGGTTAAGGTACTTATTTGAAATGGGTTTTTAAAGTGGAGGTCCTTAAATGGAATTAGATATTTTAATTTGGACAAAAATGGACAAGGATGGATAAAATACTAAAGGTTTTAATGAAGGGCATTTTGGCCATTTGATAATTAAAAGAAATAAAAAGGGAAAATAGGCCAAAAACATGTTCATCTTCTTCATGTTTGGCCGAATGTTGCTATGGACACCATGGCTAGGGTTTTCAAGCTTTCAAACTCAATAGTAAGTGCATCCAAGCGTTGTTTTTCATGTTCTTTACATTTTTGAGATCCCCGTAACTCGGTTTAACTATTTCTACCATTATTTTGAGCTAGGGTTTGTGTTTAAAAATTTACCCATGGATGAAATGCATGTTTTTTGATGTCTAATGGTAGAATATGAATGCTCGGTGTGTAATAAACGACTTTTACTAAGTGATTTTCGATGAAATCGCATAAAAGGACTAGTTTGTAAAATTTTGAAAATGTATGAAAATGTGTGAATGAATGCAAATTGTGGACTGCTATAGTTATGAGAATGGTTCGGCTAGGCCTAAAATACAAGAAAATTGAATAAAAATCAATTTACGAGACTAGGGGCAAATTGTAAATATGACAAAGTTTAGGGGAAAAAATTTAATATTTCCATAATATGATTTTTTGGACTGAATTGAATAGTATAATAACTTAATAAGTCAAATGTGATATTTTAGATACAGAAAAAATCGAGTTTCAGAATTAGAACGGGGAAAGACGAGTATTGGATGACTCGGTCCGTTTCACCATTTTAAGTCGAGGTAAGTTTATATGTAAATGATACATCCTTTTTATTTATGTTTTTACATATTAATGTATTATGTGAAATGTGATTGAATATTATTGATATTTATTAAAATGATTAAAAGTGAGGAAATTCCCGGATGAACCTTCGGAATAGAAAAAGGATACGGATGAACACTGTATATGTGATTATTAGTGGGCTGTGTGCAATACCACCGAATTTATTATTGGTGGGCTGTGTACGATACCACCGAGTATCCAGTATTATTTCAAAGTGTTCATCGGGAAAAATTTGACTAAGTGAAATTACGTGTGACAATGTGGTGACAAGTGCAGGGTTATAGGTGCATGTAATTGTGAGCAATGTCTATGATATGAATTTGGAATGTGATTATGTGACGATTAAGTGCATGTATATGTATGTATACACTCATGAGCAATGTGCTCGGTATGTGATGAAATTTTGGTAGGAATGTAAACGAGTAAGTTATACATATGAGAATGACCTTGTGATTATAAGTCCATGCTTATGATGTATGGATATGTGGTAAATGTGATTGATGATCATGTCTGAGGCTTTTAGGCCAAATTAAATTGAGAAATGATATGTTCAAGTCTTTGTTGTTGATGTATAGGTTAAATTGGCCAATGAATGGCTTGTAAATATTTGATAATGACTAGTTACTGGAATGACTAACCATGGATATACTTTGGTGTCATATGTGTGTAAATGAAAATTAATATAAAGGAAACATGAAAGAGTAAAATTAGCAATAAAACAATTTGGACAGCAACAGTTGTATCACTTTGAAAAAAAATCACCAAAAAATGGTGGAAATTGAATTAGAGGTTGAATGAGATATGAAATTAAAACTTAATAAGTCTATTTCTACATAAAAGAAGACTAAGCAAAAGAATTTCATATGGTGAGATATTTGGATTTTAGTGAGACAGGATCAGAATGATTTCGGAATCCCCTGTTTTAACTTTGGAAATTCATTAAAAAATTGTAAAAATATAATCATGGGATAAAATTTATATTCTTGAATTTCTTAATGAGTCTATTTTCAAGAAAAACAAATAGAAACATCATTCAAGTTCTGTAGAATGAGATAATTAGTTTTTAGTGAAGAGGGGTCGGAACTACCGGACAGCGAAACAGGAGAGACTTTAAAGATTAAACTGTACTGATTGTCTAAACAAAAAATTCTGAAAATTTTATGGTAAGAAGATATATGAGTTTAGTTTCAGGGAAAATTAGTGGATCTTAATTTGGAGTTCTATAGCTCCAAAAACAAATAATTTAGTGACTATAACTTGAGTATACAGCTCAAGATGAACATAAATGAATTGTGACATTTTATGCAATAATGATGGTATTATCTTGAGAGCTTATAATGACGATTGTTAAAAGCATGGTAATAAATTGTTTATTATTTACATACGTACTTACTAAGCTTTATAGCTTACTCTGTTGTTTTCTGTGTTTATAATGTACTCAGGTTAGCTCCGGTTGGAAGTCGCCGAAGAACCTATCACACTATCAACCTTACAATTTAGGTATCGATGATTTTATACTTACGTTATGGCATGTATAGGGAACTTGGTCATGTGTATATGTTACTATGATTTCTCCTAGAATAATGACCCATGATATTCAGAGTTCATTGTTGTATAAGGCCATTTAATGTGGCCAAGAAATTGGTTATGCTATAAACTCATGATGATGCATTCCACGGTTGAGTAAATTGTATGCTATGAGTTGTTACGTGTGTGCGGTGGATGTTATGGTAGATTTAATATGTCATGAAATGTGTCATTCAAGTTATACTTAAGTATGGGCATGATAGGGTAGAAATTGACTTGGAAAATAGCCAACTTCTTGACCACACAGGCAGAGACACGACCGTGTGTTTCAGCCGTGTAACACCCCTTACTCGTATTCGACACCTGAACCGGGTACGAGGCATTACCATACTTAACTTGCTCAATCATGCATCAGTGATTCATAAAATTTCGCTTCAAATTAATACTTTTCATTCAAGACCTTAATGTCCTTATTATAGGTCTACGATACCCTAAACTTGTACCCGGAATGATTCAGGACTAAACCAGAAACTTTTGAACACTTAGACAAATTTGACATAAAACAGGGCCACACGCCCGTGTAAAGGAAATAACACGCCTGTGTGGTATATCACATGCCCATGTTCCACACCCGTGTGGATATATTTTCCAATTCGAACCTACAGGGGTAACCTTGACATTCTGTTTATGATGTCATCACCTCAATAAGGTCACATGGCCAAGGCACACACCCGTGTCCTTAGACCGTGTGTCGAATTAAATTCCTAATTTCAAGTGCAGACTTCACACGGCCTGGGTAGATGCTCGTGTCTTAGGCCGTGTCTCCCACACGGTTGAGACACACGGCTGTGTCTCAGTCCGTGTGTTTACTACTGGGTATTCTAACTTGCCCATTTAGCATGCAGGGGTACGCATGGCCTATCAACATGCCCATGGGGCTGACCGTGTGTCACACACAGCCTAGACACACACCTGTGTGTCTTCCCGTGCGGACAATTGTAAGGCTATCTACCAAGCCAATTGCCACCCTAAAATACAACCACACTTATACCATTTCATTTCAACATACATCATGACCATAAGGCACTTGTAAGAACTCAAAATCAAAACACTCACACAAGCATGCACTTCATGAATTTCATCATCATTGAATATATGAACTTGTCAAGTATTAGTCAATTTCTAATGACCATTTACAAAATGAATTGAACAACATTAATAGCCAACACTTTGGCTAATTAATATGACATAACAAAATGACCAAGTCCTATACATGCCATACTCAATATAAATCCAACTTTGATATACCAAAGAGAAGTTGATAGTGTGATTCCAAACTCCGACGTCGTACGATCCCCGAGCTAGCTTGACAATTCTACAAGGAAAAGGGAAATGAGAGGGGTAAGCATAAAGCTTAGTAAGTTTGCATGAAATAAATAGCAACATAAAGGCTCATAATGTCATCCATCCATTGCATTGAATGAAACACAAAGTCTTAAACACATTGCCATAACTTACTCATGCTTACACTTACCAATTTCATATCATGTCTCATATCGTAAACATTTCTCGTGAATTACTCACATGTACCTGTATCAGTTCATCACATAACTTTAGCACTAATCTCATCTCTATTATAAGTTTAGCTATTTGCCCATTGAATCACTTGGGGATACTCGAAAATACATAATTATCATTATTCACATAAATGCGACGCCAATGCCACATCCCAAATGTGGTCTTACATGGGGTCACCTTTAGATGCCAATGCCATATCCCAGACCTGGTCTTATACGGAATCTCATATTGATTGTCGATGCCATATCTCGGATATGGTCTTATACGATTCTCATATTCGATGCCGATGTCATATCCTAGATATGGTCTTATACGGGATCTCAATTCGGCGCCGAGGCCATGTCCCAAACATGGACTTATACGGGACCTTACCCATCTCAAGTCTTGATGATATTATTCTCTCATTTATTAAAGTCCAACCGGGACTTCCACATCACAATTCTCATCATTTTCTCATTCAACATCATTACTCAAATTCATAGAAATATTATATAACATCACTAGTATCAAACATTTAGAAACTTAATAACATGATGTTGAATTTATTACACACAAACTTACCTTGATACCAAAATATATGTGGAATCTTTCAAATTAGTCCACCACCTTGTTCTTGCCTCAATTTTGGTATGGGCTTCATGTTTCTTGATCTATAACAACAAATTCGCTCATTTTAATTACCACATCAATCAATACATTTCAATATCCATACTTTGGCAAAACTATCATTTTGCCCTTAAACTTTTACAAAATGATGATTTTACCCCTAGGCTCGTAAATTGATTCTAATCGAATTTCCTCCTTTTAGAAGCCTAGATGGACTTTTATTACTCTTATGGAAACCCTCAATACTCATTATTTCACACATTTAACACTTATTTTATAACCTTTACAAAAAGGTCCTTTTAGGTGTTTCCATAGAAACCCCTTTCACAAAAGTTGTTTATCCAACAACTAAGACTCATTTTCTTACATAAAAAATGCAAAAAGAAACATAAATTCTCACATGGAAATACTCAAATCTTTCAACCATTTTGCAAAATAGTCCCCTCTTTAGCTAGCTTAAGCTTTAGGGGTTCCAAAAGTACAAATATTATCAAGAAATGATCATCAAAACACTTACTTGTAAGGAGAAAAGCTTGCTGAAATTTTGATCTCTCAAACCCCTATTTTTCTGCTAATTTTTTGGGGAGAAGAAGAGAAGAAAAGATGATACCTTTCTTTCCTT
This sequence comes from Gossypium bickii, assembly GCA_025503065.1. Taxonomy (NCBI): domain Eukaryota; kingdom Viridiplantae; phylum Streptophyta; class Magnoliopsida; order Malvales; family Malvaceae; genus Gossypium; species Gossypium bickii. The sequence goes on along the minus strand of CP106714.1, from coordinate 21,391,533 downwards.
TATTTTATTATAAAACATCAATTTAGTCCACCTAATTCCAACAACTTTGACCAATTTTAACATTGTTTGTCCCCTATGGCCGACCACCCTATATCTAAGGGTCTAATTGCACAATAAGGGCCTAAAATTAATTTCCTATGGCTTTTAAACACCTTTAGCTTGTAAAATATAACTCATAAAATAACATTAAAATAATTGTCTTTGACCTTGGATTAGTGGTTTCGAAACCACTGTTCTGACTAGCCCCTAAATCGGGCTGTTACAAGCCATGTAGAGAACACGGTCTAGCACACGGGTGTGTGACTTGGTCGTGTGATCCAAAACGAATGATGACGTCATAAACAGAGAGTTATATGGGTGGAAGACATGGGCGTGTCTTGGGCCACACGGGCGGGTGTAACAGTGATGGAGCTCGAAACTAACTATAATTTTGACAAAGGTAAGCGCACCAATCGAACAGTAGTATTGTTGTGGTGAGTCCAGAATATAGTATCCTCAAGGACCAAGAGTACTAGTATTAACTATTTTTTTTATTATCTAGCCTAATAATTAAGAGGATTTATTTTTAATGTAAAATTAACTAACTAATTTAACTAACTATGAACGCGACAGAGAGTAAATTGGGAAAATACTTTTAGACAATTTTTATATGAGATAGGAAATACCTAAGGAAGAATCCACCTAGACTTCACTTATTACTTTTGATTCATGCGATTTATTGACTTGGCTTAATTCGTAGAAATCCCTAAATTATATTAATACCTCTTTCGAGGCTACTAACAACTGACTCTAGGTTGATTAATTGAAATCTCTTTCTAATTAAAACCCCTATTGTCGCATTAACTCGATCTATGTATTCCCTTATTAGGTTTGGCCCTAATTCGGCAGTTTTTCCTCGCCCTATACCTAGGATTGCAATCAACTTCGCATAATTGTGTTGATCTACTCTTAAACAGGGACTTTTGCTCCATTGAATAAGCACATTTGACTTGAACTAAGAACCTGAATTATCAAACAAGAATAAGAACTCACAATTAAGAATAAGCACAAGTATTTATCTCATAAATCAAATAATAATATCTGTCTTAGGTTTCATCCCCTTATATATTTAAGAGATTTAGTTCATACTAATGAAGGGAAACATATTAGAATAGGGAAAACAACAAAACATAAGAAAACCCAAAAACTTCTAAAGAACTTGATGGGAGATCCTCATTCTTGATGGAGATCCTTCTCCTAAGCTATTCTCGACGGCTGTCTTGGAGTATTTCGTCCTTCTACTTGGCGTCTATTCGACGTCCTGTCGAACTTTTTTTTTTTAGGTTGCCCCCTAGGGTGCTTATATAGGCTTTGAAATGCCTTACTTGGCCCACAAGTATCTTATTTCAAATAGAATTCATCCTAGGGATGGCAGGGACAAGCCCGTGGTGGATTCCTTCGGCCGTGGTCGATTTTTCTTGCCACACACGGCCGTGTGATTTCCTAAGTAGGCCTATTTTCCCTTTTTTGGCCCATTTCTCGTTCTTTTCGACTTATAAGCCCTCCTGAGTATAAAACATGAAATTTAAAAGATTAGGAACATCGAATTCATTAAATCTAATGAATATTCATCCAAAATTAAGCCAAGCATGGGGTGAAAATATGTATAAATTATGGTTTATCAAACACACGACCAATAGTTTTAAAGGTTCTCGGTTTAGTCCTGAATCACTCCCAAAGCATATTTTGGGCCTCGTAGGCCCATTTTAGGGACTTCATGATATAAGATAAAAGTTTTAAATTTAAACGAAAATTTATGCCTTGAATTTGTTCAGTTGCAAGTGTTATTGTCTAGTAATTGATGGTCTCAAAACTAACTAATAATTCGACAAAGGCAAGCGCACCTATCGAACAGTAGTATAGCTATGGTGAGTCCAGAATATTGTATCCACGAGGACTAAAAGTACTAGTAATTACTATCTTTTTATTGTTGAGCCTAATAATTAAAGGGGTGTTTTAATCTAAAATTTAACTAACTAATTAAGTATGAGCGCGACAGAGATAAAATCAGGAAAATATTCGAAGAAAATCAATAAGAGAGACAATACCCAAGGAGAAATCCACCTAGATTTCACTTATTATTATGATTCCGAATTAAATGATTTATTCACTTGCCTTGATCCGTAGAAATCCCTAAATTATGTTAATATCTCTTTCGAGACTAAGAATAACTGACTCTAGGTTAATTAATTGAAATCTCTTTCTATTTAAAACCCCTATCGTCGCATTAACTCGATTTATGGATTCCCTTATTAGATTTGACTCTAATTCGATAGATTTATGTCATTCTATTTCTAGGGTTGCAATCAACTCTGCTTAATTATGTTAGATCTACTCTTAAACAAGGACTTTTGCTCCACTGAATAAGCACATCAAACTTGGATTAATATCCTGAAAATATTAAAGCAAGGGTTAAGAACACATAATTAAGAACAAGAACAAGTATTTATTATGTAATTCAGATAATAAGATTCATCATAGGTTTCATCCTCCCTAGGTATTTAGGGAGTTTAGTTCATAATGTAAAAGGAAAACATCTCAGAATAAAGAAAACAACAAGACATAAAGAACCCAAAAACTTCTAAGGAACTTGATGGAGATCTTCAATCTTGGAGTGGATCTACTTCTGAGATGATTCCGACGGCTTCCTTCAAGTAATTTCTTTGTTCTATTCTGCCTGACCCCTTAAGTCTTCCTCTGGTGTGTTTTTATAAACTTTAGAATACCCAGAAACCCTAAAAATTGGCTTTTTTCGCATGAAAATGAAGCAGGGTGCGACAGGGGCACGGGCGTGTGATCAGCCTGTGTGAGGAGGCCCAGGCCGTGTTCAAGTTTGCATGGCTCTCGATAGACACGGGCTAGAACATGGGCGTGTGCCCAGCATGTGTGGTTCACACGGGCATGTGCTCAACCCGTGTGGTACGGGCTTTGGCTGTGTGAATCCTTAAGATGGCCCGTTTTGTCTGATTTTGGCCCCTTTTCTGTTCCTTTCACTTCCCTATGCTCTTCTAAGTATAGAATCATGAATTTAAAGGATTAGGAGCATCGAATTCAAAAAATTGAATAATAAAACATCCAAAAACACGCTAAGTATGGGATTAAAATGTGTTACTTTTATGGTTTATCAACAACGCCTCGTACCTTGTTTAGGCGTTGAACACGGGTAAGGGGTGTTACAAGTACTATCAAAATCAAGCACGAAAAAGGTACCATTCCTGTTTAGGTTAGACGACAAAAAATAAGAAGGGATGAAGTTGATTTTGGAAGTTTTCTTAATTTATTTAAATCCATCAATGTCAGTTTGCCACTCTTGGAACTTATAGATAAAATTCCTAAATATGCCAAGTACCTAAAGGAAATCATAGTAAGACATAAAAAATTGAAAAAGGGTGAAGAAATTGATATTAATTCCTCATGTAGTGCCATTATTGTGAAAAAAATACCCTTTAAATTAAAAAACACGGAGAGTTTTACAACCCCAGTAGAGATAAGGGATAAGCATTTTAACAAAGCAATTTGTGAATTAGGTGCTAGCATTAACTTTTTGCTTCTATCGATCTACCAAAAACTCAGATTAGGTTAGCAAAATAAAACTTTGATAACATTACAGTTAACCTATAGATATCTAGTATGCACGAAAGTTGTGCTAGAAGATGTGTTAGTTAAAGTGAGGGGGCTTCATAATACCAGTAGACTTTGTAGTCCTTGATTTTAAGGAGGATCAAGAAATTCCCATTTTTTTGGGTAGGCCATTTTTGGCCACATCTAAAGTGACCATTGACCTTGAAAAAATGAATTGATAATGAAAATCTATGGAAAAATAGAAGTGTTCAAATGTGGTCATGATTCCCAAAGTGAGGATGTAACGCCCCGAATTTGGGCCTAGAAGGAAATAGGTCTTGAGCGTGGGAATACATAAAAGTTTATGTGTGCCAGAAAATGACACAATTGATCATTTGCTTTGATGGTTAAGTGATTTAGGAGCGTATGGGAGTGTGTGAGAAGCCTGGGTTCAAGTCTTGGCTTTTGCAAAATTTTTAGTTTTTCTCTTAAATGAATCTAGACACTGGTATATAGGCCTTATAAATTTTAATGCATGTTTTATGACACAAGAAGAGCTTGTGGTCTAGTGGCAAGGTGGCGTGTTGTGTAACTAAGAGGTTTGGGGTTCAAGTCCTGGGTTGCGCAAAGGGGTATTTATTTTGCTGCATGAGCTGTGTAGGTAGTAGACTTGGATTGAAACACAGCTAAAGGGGAGTTTGAATAGAATTTGAATGGAGTTTGAACTCGTCTTGGAGAGGTTTGAGGAGGGATCTAAGGAGAAAATCAAGGGAAGTGAGGAGAGAGGGAGAGTTGTGTCGAAACTGGACTGTGAACACTCATGAATTCGGTCAGGTTTGATGAGGGATCTATGCATTTGTGTTTTTCCCTCTGCCGAAACCTCTTCTCCCTCTTCTTTTGCATTTTTCTTTCTTTTCCCTATATTGAAACCTCCTCTCCCATAAACCCTTTCTTTTTTCTCTCCTTTTCTGCCACCACACTCTCCTAGTTCTCTACCGATTTGGTCTGCTTCTCCTAACACCCTACCTGTGTTGCCGAATCTTCCCCTTCTTTTATCCTTCTCTTTCATTTCCTGGTTGCCAAAAGTTTCTTTCTTTTCCCCCTTTGTTTTAAAAATCCATTCACCTTCTCCTGTCGAATTGATTTTACTTCTTTCTTCTCTCAAGCGTTCTGAGCCTCCATCTTGTTTAGTGACTAACCGTGATTTTCAGTAAGTGTTTATGATACTTGAAGTTCGGCTTTGGGGTTGTTAATTAGGGTTTGGTAGCTATCAATTGAGGGTGAGAGGCTGTGCTAGTACCGAATCATTCAAGGAAACATCCGGTAATTGTAAGGCCTTGGGTGCTCAGGAATGCTTTTGCAAGGAATCGATACCAGGTGTGTAACCGTACCCTGCAAACGGTAATAGGCGTAAAAGTTGGTAAAGTGTGTACACACACACTGATTAGACTACAGAAAGGTGAAAGCCGAAAAGCCAAAAGGTTGGGTATTGAGCGTGCGAACACTCGTATGGTAAACCGAGCCCACGAAACATGGGCGTACGACGGAAAAGGCCGCCATGAGTGATTTCATGGGCTTAGGCCATAATGGGCTTTGGGCCCATATACAATGTCTGTACTGTTATGGTCGCTCGAGTCGCTCAAGATGACTGTGGGCTTACTGATGGGCCTAAGTGTACTTAAGCCCAAACTGATAAAATGACCAAAATACCTCCATAGGGTAAAACAACTGAAATACCCCCAAACTGATAAAATAACCAAAATACCCCTATAGGGTAAAAAGATCGAAATACCCCCGTAGGGTAAAACGATCGAAATACCCCCGTAGGGTAAAATGACCGAAATACCCCCGTAGGTTAAAACGATCGAAATACCCCGTAGGGTAAAATGATCGAAATACCCCCGTAGGGTAAAAGGACCATAATGCCCCTGTAGGGTAAAATGGCTATAATACCCCCGTAGGGTAAAATGATTGTAATGCCCCCGTAGGGTAAAATGACCGTAATACCCCTGTAGGGTAAAATGACCGTAATGCCCCTGTAGGGTAAAATGACCGTAATACCCTTGTAGGGTAAAATGTCTATTTTGCCCCTCGAGGGTAAATGACTGATTTGTCTGTGATTTAAATGACTGATTTGTTGGTGATTTAAATGACTGATTTGCCTGTGATTTAAATGACTGATTTCTTTATGATTTGTATGACTGATTTGTCTGTGATTTGTATGACTAATTTTGAGCATGGCATTTTGCATACACGACATACTGCATGGGGTTGGGATACTGTTATGGAGGAAGTATATTGTACTGGTGGCTCTGCCACATATACTGTTACTGACAGCTTTGCTGCTATACTATTACTTACAGCTATGCTGCAATATTGGTGTGCTGGCTAGGTGGGTCAATTTTATCCCCACATGGTGTGTTGGTTGGTACGGGTGGTGTGTTGGCTGGATTGGGGTGGGTTGCAAATTTGCATCTTACTGATACTGTATTGGGCTATGGCCCACACCGCATCGCGCAAATAGAATAGGGCCACATCATATTCTTGAAATGGGCTATGGCCCACACCGCATCATATCTTGAATAGGGCCAAAGCCCAGACTATTACTGCATATATTGTTACTCACTGACTGATAGTGGATTACACACTGAGTTTTCGTAAACTCACCCTTTCTTTTTACTGTACAGGTAATCCCTAGCCTTAGACGATTTGGAGCCACGAGAGACTCAGAGGTGACCACACAATCGCTGATGTTCTACTTTAGACTTATTTATTTATGTAACACCCCAAACCCAGCCTAGACGTTATGACTGAATCCAGCATGTCACATGGAAAGGGTAATTTAAAAACTGCGCATTTTTTAAAAAATATTCGTATTCTTTTTGAAACTTCGGGCCTTGTTGTTTGTGAAATTTCAGATTCACTTTTAAGGTTTTCTTGTGAAAACGTTGTTATTATTATTTTCAAAAACTTTGTTTATAGAGAAATTAGATTCAATGAGTTACAGAAATGTGATATTTTGAAAACAGTTATTGTCGTTTTGAGGAAAACAAGTATTTACAAATTTAATAGTTATTAATGAAAACATAAAGAAAATAAACCAACGGCCTTATTACAAAAATTTTAACCCAAAATAAAATTAAAATAAAATCAAGCAAAACAAAAATTTACTAAGTTCACGATAAATATTCCAGATGTATGGCCACCACGGAGTCCTCCACAGCTCCAAATCCACTAATGTTGGGGATCACCTGCAAGGTTAAAACAATAGGGTGAGTTACAAGAACACAGTGTGTAATCTCCTAGTCGGTCATTAATTAGGCCTGAGCCCATACAGAAGCAAACTGGGCCGAAGCCCACACAGAAGCAGATTAGGCCGAAGCCCTATTCAGTAACAATCTCGGCCTTAGCCCTATAAACTTGATAATGCAAACAGAGGATGCAGCCCAACCCAATCCAACCAAACACACCCCTGTACCAACCCGACACACCTGTGGGGACCAAGTCAACCCACCCAGCCCTACACACCAAGATCGCAGCTGAGCTGCCAGAAAATAGGTGGCTTTAAGCCGTCGGTAGGTCCACAGTCATCTCAGGCGACCCGTGCGACCCTAACAATCAAATCAGTGGGTCCACAATTGTCTCGAGCGACCCGTACGACCCTAAAAGTCAAATCGATGGGTCCACAGTCATCTCGGGTGACCCGTGTGACTCTAAAAGTCAAATTGGTGGGTCCATAGTTGTCTCGGGTGATCCGTGCAACCTTAAAAGTCAAATCGATAGGTCCATAATCGTCTCGGGTGACCGTGTGACCCTAAAAGTCAAATTGGTGGGTCCATAGTCATCTTGGGAGACCCGTGCGACCCTAAAAGTCAAATCGATGGGTCCATAATCGTCTCGAGTGACTCGTGCAATCCTGAAAGTCAAATCGGTGGGTCCACAGCCGTCTCAGGTGACCCGTGCGACCCTAACAGATCTATCACTTTCTCTAATTACATAATCCCAATCCCATGTAGGATGTCATGTATGCAAAGCACATATCAAATGATGTATGAAATAAATTACTATCATAAACAGTTAAACAGAATACATAAAATCATACTAATCACAGTCAAATCGATCATCTCATAGCATCAGCCAATCATTTACTTACAAGGGCAAATTAGTCATTTTACCCTGTAAGGATATTCCGGTAATCCTACCCTTCAGGGGTAGTCTGGTAATTCTACTCATAACTAATTCCAATATGCAGTGCATCTCAAACATAATCAATCATACAATTAACACATACAACGCTAGTACTACCATGAGGGTACAACGGTTATTTCACCCTTGGGGGTATTTCGTTAATTTTGCAAACCAGGGGTATTTCGGTAATTTTGCAAACCAAGGGTTTTTCAGTAATTTTACAAACTGGGGGTATCTCGATAATTTTGTAAATCGGGGGCATTTTGGTAATTTGTACATCAAGGGTATTTCAGTAATTTTGCAAACCAAAGGTATTTAGGTAATTTCAAAAATCAGAGGTATTTCGGTAATTTTGTAATCCAAGGATATTTCGATAATTTTGTAAATCGAGGGTATTTCAGTAATTTTGTAAACCAATGGTATTTTAGTAATTTTGTAAACTAAGGGTATTTCAGTAATTTTGTAAACCAAGGGTATTACGGTAATTTTGTCAACCCCTCAGAAGGTCTACAGTCGCCTCGACTGACTCGAGTATTCTAAGCAGAGATAATGATGCGAATGGGCCTAAGGCCCATTCTCGGCCCAAATGAGCCCACACGCTCGTGTGGCCCTTTTAGCCCAAATCTAACCACAGATATGAGATCCACATAGTCTAATCCAACATCTACTACACAATCATACATCTTATTCATATGGGCCCACGGCACATTGGGCTCATCGTGGCCAAAACAGTATCAACCCACAAGAATACTCATGGTGGCCTCGACCATCGCGTCGAAGCTCCCGCATATGCGCTCGCACGCTTGTGTGGCTACCATCACCGTGTGATCGGCATGTCGGCATTGGCTGCTCTACAACTAGAGTGGTGTGAAATACACACCTGATAGGAATCTAAAGCTAATTTGCACTCCGAATGCTCCTATGCCCAAACGCCCACCGAGGTATGCTTCCTCTTCTCATAGACAGCTCCATTTATAGCCAGCTTCTCAGCTTCCCTCTTGCTAGCTTTCCGATGTGGGATCCCAGAGTTTAAATCCAACACAACTCTGGCCGTCCAATCCGCAAAATAAATACTCCCTTGCTTGTCATGAGATTCAAACGCAGGCTCCCCTGTAGCATAATCCATGCCTCTAGCCATTTTACCAACTAGCTCCATGTTGTCTTAAAACATGCGCAACTAAATATAAGTCTATGGCCAAAGTCTAAAGTCCATTTAAAAAGAAAATCAAAATGCAAGCACCAAGACTTGAACCTTGGACCCCTTGCTTCCTTGTGGCGTCATTCCCTTGTCTCTTATATGGTGTCATTTGCCATTAGACCACAACCCTTTTTATGTCATTTTCATCCACATTTTATTCTTAAAGCCTACCTATCAAGTCCCAGGGTTTTATTCACCTAAAACCAAAATTTTCCTAGAGCCCAAGTTTGAACCCGGGACTTTATAGAAGCCCTCTAACCTTCCAAAATCACTCACTTAAAAGGTCCAACTTGCATTAGTGTCATTCTCTTGTTCTTAAGAATTCTAAGTGCTCCTATGCTTGAGGCCCAATGGGCCCAATTCTACTAGGCCCAATTTCGGGGCGTTACAATTTAAATTTCTTATTGGGCTATTGATTTTGTAATAAGGCCTTTTAAACCTAAGTTATGTTATTTTGGCTTTATTTATTTGATACTTAACTGATAGTGATAGAACACTGGTTTTCAAAAAGATTAACTGTTTTCAAAACACTGCATTTTCGCAACATTTTGGATATTGCTTCCGTAACAAACAATGTTTTGAAAGTAAAGATGTTTTAATTGGTTAGTAAATGGTTAAGATGATTTGAGTTTTAACAAAGATATTTCAACTCAGAAATGAATTTCTACCAACAAGTCCAATTTTCGAAAGACACATCAATGTGACACGCCAGATTCGGCCATAACGTCTAGGCATGGTTTGGGGTGTTACAAAGGAATTATTAGGGAAGGAGTGTTTTTTATTTGATGTAACCCCTAATGAGCTTGATCGAAGGTATGTGTGTAGTTGTGTAAGTGCATATGAGTCCAATTCGAGGAAACAAAACAAATGGAAAGATACCAATTGGAATAAACTCTATTGGATGGATGAAGATGATCGAAAAGGCTGTAGAGGTCGATGACGAAATTTGACAAATTACCAAACAGCTCCGGTAGCAATACATAATTAAAACATCAAAAATTAAATTACACTTATATATATTCTAAATTATTTTTCATTTTTCATTTTTAGAATTTTTTTAATCATTGGATTTAGTAGGTACAAGTTTCAGGAAACAAGATATAAAGCACGAAGCTGTCCAAGGTAACTACCGACAACTAGAGGGCTCCAAAATGAATCAAAAGAACAAATTTAGCTGGTTTAAGGTCGTGTTGCAATGTAACATCTGGGATTCAGGGTTTTACATTACTTCTTATCTATGTGATGGCATGCTCTGTATGACTGTTTGAGTGTGTTTGGGACTTCGGGAAACCTTGAGGTTAAGTTTGAGCCTTAGTGAAAATTTTTGGTTTTAAGCTGTTAGGGGAGAGCTGGTGGAGTCGGGCTTTAAAGATTTAAACTTTGTGATTGTTGACACAAGGAAAAAGCTGGTGTAGTGGCAAGGGGCGCCACCTCAGGAACATTAGAAGTGGCGTCAGAAGGGAGTTACAAGGGGGAAGGAGTTCGAGCAGCATGAATGACATTTTGGAGTTTATTTTGCATCAAGAGAGGAAGGTAGTGGATTCGGCAAGGGCACTTGAAAGGGAGAGGTTTGAAAGGGTCAAATGTTCTGAATGGTTGGTGGAGAGGATTATTAGGAGTTTGAATCATTCAAACTTGTTTGAATGTGTGAAGGAGAGGAAATTGAGGAGAGAAAGAGGGGATTTGGAGAGGGGAGGAGTGTTGGCCGAATATGGGGTTCTTGGAAAGAGATTTTTGGTCATGTAAGAGGGGTGTGAGGGGGGTGTTTCGGTTTAGGGGGTTAGGTGAATTTAGGTGTTGGTTGAAACACCCCACACCCGGCCCACGAGCCTGGACCGGATATGGTATGTTCCTCAAGTAAACCGATTCAAATTCTTTCGTTACTTTGTGAAAAACTTGTGTGATTTTAAAAAAAATTGTTTGGGTTGGGCTTGTGTTAAAAACAGATTTGATTTTTATATTAGAAAACCTTTTTTTTTATTTTAAGTAATAAATATATCGAGTATATTTTAAAATAAAATACTTAGTCTTTAACTTAATCAAAATTTGTAACACAATAAAACAACAAGTAGAAATAAAATCGTTCATCATGGCCTTATGGCCTTATTACATCAATAATTTCCAAACTTAAAACTTAAAGAACTTTATAAAAATAAAGGTCCAATTCGAATATATTTTCTTTGCTACGCATGGCCACCTTTAGCTCCTGCCCACCCAGTCCATTCTTTGCTCATCACACAAAAATGGTCCTCAAAGGGGTGAGTCAACAGACTCAATGTGTACACCAACTAACAAACAATATTTCAGGCATACATATTCATATCAGAACATATACATATCAAAATGATGCAACCCAAACCCAAGCCTAATTATCCATCCGCTACACACCACCCGTACCTGCCAATCACACCGTGAGGACTACTAAGTCAACCCTCCTTACGCTACACACCATCGAAGGCAGTCGCTGCAGTCGATGTGCTCATCGCCCATATACGTTGTGTCATTAGACACTATATTCAAATAATGTAACCAAAGTTACCAATTTCAGATAATGTAACCGAAGTTACCATATTTAAATAATGTGACCGTAGTCACCATATTTCGTTGGTGAGACCGAAGTCAACACCTTCGTTGGTGAGACCGAAGTCAACACCTACTCTTCCCCTTTCACAAATATCCCATATGCCCCAAATATTTATACATATCTTATTTCTCATTCATATTACATATTCAAAATATATATATATATATATATAACATATTCGTAATCCTATCGGAAGTAGGAAACGTACCTGGGTACTTTTACCACATTTGTGGCACTTAGCCACATTCTTATTCGCATGCACATTTATATATATATATAAATAATTGCCATAATATAATGAGAGTTAGTGTGGGTACACACCTGATTCGCTTAAGGTTTCCAATCCAAATCTCGAAAAGCTTGATCTAATGCCTTAGATCTTAATTCTCTACATTCAATCATTTAATACTTAGTAAAGAGCCATTCGGCTATAAATCCAAATCCTAGTAGGATTAGTATTCTTAAACTTACCTTGAAATTCTCAAATACCGAAATCTTTGTATCCCTCTGTCGAAATCCCTATAACTACATGTTAGATCAATTTCTAACATTTATTCACAACAAATAACCCTTAGCCGAATGTTAAATATGACTTACCTTAGATTCTTAAATCCCGAAATTCACCGAATAACTAGGGAACACGCGGCCTATTTTGTACCTTCGAGAAAAGAACTTCTCCTTCCTTGTAGTCGACACTTAGTAAATCCCGAAAGATCTCTTCAAGGTTTCGGCACATTAATGGAATTAGCCCTAGATTTCGATAAGTCTAAAGTATAAAAGAATGGAAACCAAACTTGGATCTTACCCTTATTTGAAGAAATCGATTGCATCTTCACTTCAACCTTCGGCTATGGCCTTGATCTTAGCAAGCTTTCGGCTTTTGGAATATTGAGAGGAGAAGAATGAAGAAGAAAAGAATAGGGGTTGCAGAGAAAATTCGGCAGAGGTTATCAAGGAAGAGTAAATAATGCTGAATGGCCTCTCTTTTCCTTTTATAGCCAAATTTACTAGGCTAGAGTCCCTTACTTGGCCACCACTCTTCTATTTTGATAACTTTATCCTTTAATTATCATAAATAAAAGAGTTTAATCCAACATTTATCTCTTCAAAATAATCCAATTTAAAAATCCTTTATTTATCACCTTTTTAATCGAATATTTATGAAAATAAAACACCTCCTTTCTAGAAGCATGTGCCGTCCACCTCAGTCTTCTAGAAGCAAAAATAAAACCTCCCTTATTTGCTTCCCAAGTGACTCGAACCCAGGCCCATTCCTCTTGCATATGGCGCCATTTTCATAGGCCCTAAGTGACATCTTCAGGCCACTTTTCCAAGCCTGTTTGTGTGTCAAATTTCACCAACTTTTTCTTTTAAGGCCATCTTGCCTTAATTTCCTATTTTAAACTTTAAAACTTGACATTTCTAAGTCATTTCTAAGTTTCCTAAAATTTTCGATCGGCTCTGTAAACTTGCCATTTTCTTGTATTTCCAAGTTTCCAGAAATGTTCACTTTCCATTTTTGAATCATTTCCTTACATTTCCTAGTTTCCATAAATGTTCACTTTCCTCTTTATTCCTTTACATTTTCAGGACATTTCCCTACATTTCCAAGACAAGACATTTCCTTACATTTCCTTGCATTTCCTTACATTTCCATACATTTCCTCACATTTCCTTACATTTCCTTACATTTCCATACATTTCCATACATTTCCTTACATTTCCTTACATTTTCTTACATTTCCCTACATTGCCTTACATTTCCATACATTTCCACACATTTCCACACATTTCCATACACTTCCATACATTTCCATATATTTCCATACATTTCCTTATTTCTAGAATTCACATAACACATTCATAATTCATAAAACATGCCATTTTACCACATGGTTCCTTGTGTCATGCTTCACACGAGTTTCTTTTAAAGCCTCATTTACCTAGCTCCCTTTTTACTTAAAACCAATAATTTTCCAAAGCTTTCTTCTTCTATCCTAAAATTCTAAAAACCTTAATACACTTCCAACACTTTGCCAAAACCTACTAACTCATGAATTATGCACAAACGCATAACCCCTAATCTAGGATGTTACAGTTTTACCCTCCTTAAAAATAATTTCGTCCTCGAAATTACTTACTAACAGTCGTACCATCCTTCTCACCGCACTATGCTTACGCTGCGCACTCTGATCTTAATAGAACCATCATACTTTCTAGGCACAATCTCTAAGTTCACGTCCCTAGAACTTATTTCTAACGTCGCGATTTAATCGACTTAAGAGAATTTTATGAATTTGTCTTTATTCCACTTTGATTACCATGAAGAAGTTTTATGGAAAGAATTTTAGGAGTGGTTCTTTCGTATTCATACATGCACACAGTCTTTACATTCATACATCCATCAATCAATTATGAACTTTCGTTCATTCAGAGAAATGTTGTAGTTTTCATTGTTGTTGTTTTTCCACTACCCAGGGGTATTTTCACAATTTTGTCCTACAGGGGTATTTTCGTAATTTTTCAAAATAAGGTTCCTTGGTGATTTTGTCAATAAGTATTTTGGAAATTTTGAATTTTTGGGAAATTTTGAAATACGGGGGTATTTTGAAAAATTTCGAAATCCGGGGGTATTTCGGTAATTTTTCACAAACCGGGGTAAATTTGTAAAATCTAATAAATCAGGGATATTTTAAAAGTTGCAAAACTTTGAGGGTTCTTTTTGAGAATTGTACTTTCCAAAACAGTGATGTTGCAAAAATTTTGGAAATCAGGGTTATTTTGGTAATTTTATAATTTAGGGGCAATTTTGTAATTTTCCAAAATCAAAGTATTTGCAAATTAGGGTTTTGGACTTGTTATGAAGTAAGGAAATTTTGATAAGAACTGTGGGTATTTGGAAATTTCATAAACCAAGGGCTTTTTTTGTAATTTTACCGCAAAGGGTATTTTTATAATTTTATAAATCGAAAATTTTTTCGAAAAATTTTGTAAAAATAGTTCTCACAAATTAAGAGGGTAATTTTAAGGGTTTTAAAAACTAGGGTTTTTATAAAAACACGGCTTGTTCCTTTTCGGTTTTATTTATTGTGTTTAGCCTATGTCCGAGCCCTCTTCGGTCAGGGTGAACCAGAGCTACGCACCAGGCAGGATTCCTGCGAAGAGGAGGTGAGTCACTAGGATCGCTTAAATACTGTGCTCTTCCTGATCCAATCCTAGACATGCGCACAGGGGTTACCACACCCTAACTCAGTGACTTAGCCATAGGTTTGTTGAGTGCATTAAGTCTTATGTATTTGTGTTTGAGTAGACTAATCCTAGGGTTCAAGTTCCTATCATACTATTCTACGTTCCATGCCTTTTCTACCCTTCCATAATTCATAACATAATTCACACAATCACCCAAATGGTTAGGGGTACTTACCTGGTGGACTGCGGGTCGGAGACTTAGGTGCCATGCCAAACACCTGCTTTATTTCAAAGAAAATCATTTGGGCTCGAATTAAAAACGTTTTGGGCCTTAGCCCACAGGCCGAGAGTTTAAAACTGGGCTCTGATACCAAGCTGAAACACCCCACACCCGGCCCACGAGCCTGGACCGGATCTGGTATGTTCCTCAAGTAAACCGATTCAAATTCTTTCGTTACTTTGTGAAAAACTTGTGTGATTTTAAAAAAAATTGTTTGGGTTGGGCTTGTGTTAAAAACAGATTTGATTTTTATATTAGAAAACCTTTTTTTTTATTTTAAGTAATAAATATATCGAGTATATTTTAAAATAAAATACTTAGTCTTTAACTTAATCAAAATTTGTAACACAATAAAACAACAAGTAGAAATAAAATCGTTCATCATGGCCTTATGGCCTTATTACATCAATAATTCCCAAACTTAAAACTTAAAGAACTTTATAAAAATAAAGGTCCAATTCGTAAATATTTTCTTTGCTACGCATGGCCACCTTTAGCTCCTACCGACCCAGTCCATTACTGCTCATCACTTGAAAAATGGTCCCTCAAAGGGGTGAGTCAACAGACTCAATGTGTACACCAACTAACAAACAATATTTCAGGCATACATATTCATATCAGAACATATACATATCAAAATGATGCAACCCAAACCCAAGCCTAATTATCCATCCGCTACACACCACCCGTACCTGCCAATCACACCGTGGGGACTACTAAGTCAACCCTCCTTCCGCTACACACCATCGAAGGCAGTCGCTGCAGTCGATATGCTCATCGCCCAGATACGTTGTGTCATTAGACACTGTATTCAAATAATGTGACCGAAGTTACCAATTTCAGATAATGTAACCGAATTTACCATATTCAAATAATGTGACCGTAGTCACCATATTTCGTTGGTGAGACCGAAGTCAACACCTACTCTTCCCCTTTCACAAATATCCCATATGCCCCAAATATTTATACATATATTATTTCTCATTCATATTACATATTCAATATATATATATATATATATATATATATATATATAACATATTCAACATATTCGTAATCCTATCAGAAATAGGAAACGTACCTGGGTACTTTTACCACATTTGTGGCACTTAGCCACATTCTTATTCACATGTACATATATATATATAAATAATTGCCGTAATATATTGAGAGTTAGTGTGGGTACACACCTGATTCGCTTAAGGTTTCTAATCCAAATCCCGAAAAGCTTGATCTAATGCCTTAGATCTTAATTCTCTACATTCAATCATTTAATACTTAGTAAAGAGCCATTCGGCTATAAATCCAAATCCTAGTAGGATTAGTATTCTTAAACTTACCTTGAAATTCTCAAATCCCGAAATCTTTGTATCCTCTCATTAAAATCCCTATAACTACATGTTAGATAAATTTCTAACATTTATTCACAACAAATAACCCTTAGCCGAATGTTAAATATGACTTACCTTAGATTCTTAAATCCAAAATTCACCGAATAACTAGGGAACACGCGCCTATATGGTGTACCTTCGAGAAAAGAACTTCTCCTTCCTTGTAGTCGACACTTAGTAAATCCCAAAAGATCTCTTCAAGGTTTCGGCAACCATGAACATTAATGGAATTAGCCCTAGATTTCGATAAGTCTAAAGTATAAAAGAATGGAAACCAAACTTGGATCTTACCCTTATTTGAAGAAATCAATTACACATTCACTTCAACCTTCGGCTATGGCCTTGATCTTAGCAAGCTTTCGGCTTTTGGAATATTGAGAGGAGAAGAATGAAGAAGAAAAGAATAGGGGTTGCAGAGAAAATTCGGCAGAGGTTATCAAGGAAGAGTAAATAATGCTGAATGGCCTCTCTTTTCCTTTTATAGCCAAATTTACTAGGCTAGAGTCCCTTACTTGGCCACCGCTCTTCTATTTTGATAACTTTATCCTTTAATTATCATAAATAAAAGAGTTTAATCCAACATTTATCTCTTCAAAATAATCCAATTTAAAAATCCTTTATTTATCACCTTTTTAATCGAATATTTATGAAAATAAAACACCTCCTTTCTAGAAGCATGTGCCGTCCACCTCAGTCTTCTGGAAGCAAAAATAAAACCTCCTTTATTTGCTTCCCAAGTGACTCGAACCAGTGCCCATTCCTCTTGCATATGGCGCCATTTCCATAGGCCCTAAGTGACATCTTCAGGCCACTTTTCCAAGCCTATTTGTGTGTCAAATTTCACCAACTTTTTCTTTTAAGGCCACCTTGCCTTAATTTCCTATTTTAAACTTTAAAACTTGACATTTCTAAGTCATTTCTAAGTTTCCTAAAATTTTCGATCGGCTCAGTAAACTTGCCATTTTCTTGCCTTTCCAAGTTTCCAAAATGTTCACTTTCCATTTTGAATCATTTCCTTACATTTCCTAGTTTCCATAAATGTTCACTTTCCTCTTTATTCCTTTACATTTTCAGACATTTCCTACATTTCCAAGACAAGACATTTCCTTACATTTCCTTGCATTTTTTACATTTCCATACATTTCCTCACATTTCCTTACATTTCCTTACATTTCCATACATTTCCATACATTTCCTTACATTTCCTTACATTTTCTTACATTTCCCTACATTGCCTTACATTTCCATACATTTCCACACATTTCCACACATTTCCATACACTTCCATACATTTCCATACATTTCCTTATTTCTAGAATTCACATAACACATTCATAATTCATAAAACATGCCATTTTACCACATGGTTCCTTGTGTCATGCTTCACACGGAGTTTCTTTTAAAGCCTCATTTACCTAGCTCCCCTTTTTACTTAAAAACCAATAATTTTCCAAAGCTTTCTTCTTCCATACTAAAATTCTAAAAACCCTTAATACACTTCCAACACTGCCAAAACCTACTAACTCATGAATTATGCACAAACGCATAACCCCTAATCTAGGATGTTACATTGGTGGTGAGTGTGTTCCTCTTTTGTGTCTTTTCTTTTCTCTAAGCTCTTTGCCGAAAAGGATGCTAGCCAAGAGTCATTCATCTATTTTCATTTTTTTCATATGATCTAAAGCCGAAAGTGAAAGAGGCCATTTGTGAATTTTCATTCTTCAAAATACCTCAACCGTAAGCACCACACCCTTCCTTTGCAACTTTTTCTCTTCTTTCTACTTACTAAGGCCGAACCTTACCCCTCTCTCCATCTCTTTTACTCTTTGATAGCCTGAAACATTTACTTCACTTTCAAAAGCCAATCAGCTCTTCTTTCTTGTAGCCGAATGAGCTTTCCATTCTTGTGAACCTCAGCCGAATCTTGCAAATCATCTTCACCCTTCCTTTTTCATCTCTTAAGTTCTCTTATGGTTCTTATTCTTTCGGAAGCCGGATCTCTCTCTTCCGTGTGGTAATTATTTTCGTGTGTTAATCCCTAGGGGAAGTGTCGTCACTCATCTCCTAGCAAAGCCTCTCAATCGGTTCCTAGTGGTAGTGGTAAGGGGTTCTTTTCTATTTGAATCTTTCTCTTTTTCTCTTTGGTTTGCCGAAACCAAAAGCCTAACTTTGTTCTTATGTGTGGCCGAATCTATGAAGGGTTTGATTTCGGGTCTTTCATTTTAAACCAGTGTTAAAGGTGTTAAGGATCTTTCGGGATTCGATCAACTAAGGTAAGAAGGTTATAACGTTCGTTCGGTCGAAGGCCACTTCTTTTGACCACAAGGTTATAAGGCCGAATCTAACATGGGTTTATGTAGGGACTTTGGCAATCTTTAAGCGCAAGTGAATAACCTCCGGGTTCTGTCGACTTTGGTAAGGATTTGCTTGATCGTAACATTCATTTAGTTTCGTTTAAATCTTATTCAACGTTTTAATCGGGTCTTCTGATCAAGATCTTATTGTATGGATTCGGGTACCAGTCGAGTAAGGAAAAGGGCTGGACACGTAGTCCCTACCCCTAAGTTCAAGAAGCGAACAGTTTTAACCGTTCGGGATTGGCCACCGGGCTATGGGCCAGCGTCTGAAAAGGACAAGCAAATCACTGTAATCTCTTCGAGTGAGGATGTTAGGGAGATCGATAGTCTAGTTCTTCAAGTTTTCAGGTGTGTAGTTATCACACTATTCTTTTAAATTTATGAATGTATGTGTTTTGGTTGGAAGCCGAAAATAGCGGCAGTGGAGGGTGGATTACCTGTGTTGGGTAATCTGTAAATCAAGTTAGTGTGCTACCTATATTAACAAATGTGGATAAGCTACTGTGGACACATGTGAATATGATATGTATATGTATATTAATGTTTTATCATGATGCCTATATGTCATATTATGTTGCATGTGCATGGGTTGGGTTATAAATGATTAAGGGGAAATGTATATACGTGGGTGACTTTGTCATGATTGATGATGGCCTCGAGCCTCATCGTGGATTTTTGTGATTTAATCACGTGGATTTAGTGGTTAGACCACTTATGTGGACTTTGAGCAGTGTGTCTGTCAGCATAGACTGCCAAAGAGGTGTGTAGCGGATAGAGGGTTGATTGTAGAAATCCCCAGGTGTGTATGAGGGTGGATGTACGGGTGGTGTGTAGCGGATGGATACTAGGTTGGGTTGGGCTATCATATTGTATATCTGTGCATGGTATAACGATTTGATATGGATTTGGGGCCAAGGCCCATTTGTGGAATGATGTAGTGTAATTGCACACTGAGTCTGCTGACTCACCCATTTTTTTCAAAACAATGCAGGTAGCTCATGACTCATTGGACCGGGCTGGAGTGGACTCGAGGTGGCCATGTAGAAGTTGCTTTCATTAAGTTTATTTAAATTGTTAGATGCTATTTCGGGATATTTATATTATGTAATAAGGCCTTTTAAAATATTTTGGATTTGATATTAAATAATTACCTAAAATGTGATTTAAAATATTTTCAACATGGGAGTCCGAATGAAGCTTTCAAACTTGGGTTTCTTAAAAACAACAGTTTCCTCTCAAATACCAACACAAATAACGAACCGAACTTTGCGCAACTTGGAAATTTATATTTATCGGCAAACTACTATTTTTAACGACAACCCTTAAAGTGGAAGGTTTTCAAACTTAAAGTTTATTGTTACATTCAAAACAAAATTCGGTTTCACATCTTTCCCAGTAACTTTTCGGATTTGATCGTGGTGTTTGGGCTGGGTTTGGGGTGTTACATGCAACACATGCACTTCTATGTTGTGACACACAGCTTCGAAATAGGGAAATTGGAGATATCAGAGTCATGTTGCGACACACAACCCATGTGTTGTGATACAGAAAAATTGAACTAACCAAATTGGGGGAATACAACATCGTGTTGCGACACGTCCTCCCTGTGTCACGACACTCTAACTAAATTCGACAAATTTCGTTTTTTCAAACCAAAAAAAATATTTCGAGATTTCACAAAGATCACATGGAAAAGTTGCCCTAAAAACCAGTAACATCCTGAAAAGGGCCTATGCATTTTCGGTTTAATTGTACGAAATGACATGTCTTATGTGTTATGAATATATTTTGAACATTTTTGGAAACATGGAAATGTAAGGAAATGTTAGGTTAAAGGAGGGAAACGAACGTTTTTGGAAACTTGGAAATGTAAGGAAATTACTTAGGAAATGTTGAGTTTTAAAGTCTAAAAGAGGAAACTAAGGCAAGGTGGCCTTAAGAGAAAATGTATGTGAAATATAACACAAAAACGTGCTTGGAAAAGTGGCTTGGAGATGCCACTTAGGGCCCCTGGAAATGGCACCACATGCAGGAGTATTGGGCCAAGGTTCGAGCTGCAGGGGAAGCAAAATAAAAGTTTTATTTTGCAGTAGGGATTAGTAGCAATGGACGGCACAAGGCTATAAATTAGGAGCTTTTATTCTTTTATAACTAGGGGATAATTAAGGGATAAATAAGGGATTTATTTATCATTATTTTCAAGAGATAATTGTGGGATTAAATTCTTTTAATTTGAATAAAGGGGATAATTCAAGGGATAAAGCTATCAAAATAAGGGAGAGTGGTGGCCAAGTAAGGGACTGTAGCTAGTAATTTCGGCTACTAGAGGAAAAGAGGCCATTCATTCATTCACTCTTCCTTTGCTGAATTTCTTAAGCAAATTCTCCTCTCTCTGCCGAATTTCCTAGACCTTTGTTCTTCTTCTTTTATTTTTGCCAAAGCCGAAATCTACTTCTTCATTATTCACCATTGCCGAATCCTCTATTCTTTCTTCTTCTTTTCTTTCCAATCCATCAAAAGCTGAAACCCCAAAGTTAACCCCCTAGCCGATTATTCAAGGAAGCCTAAATTGTTGATCCACATCTAGGCCATAACCGAATATTTTTGGAGTTCAAAAGGTGTTGCCGATTTCCATATAAAGGGTAAGGATCTATAGTCATAATTGTATTCCTTTCTTTTAAGCCGAAAGTTAGTCTAATCCCTCCTAATCTTGTTGATCGAAATATGGAAGGTGAAATCCGGGATTTCAGATCTAGGGTATTTCGGCATCTCCATTAACCAAGAAGAGAGTTTCGGGAGTTAAAGATTCAAGGTAAGACATATGTATATCCGGCCAAAGGCCATGTTTTATGTTTTAATGTTAGATTAAATCTAACATATGGTTATAGGAATTTCGACATCCCTAGGGAAGCAAGGATCAATTTCGGAAAGTTCATCACAAGGTAAGTGGTTATGTAATCAGCCAAGGTCCTCTCTTAAGTATTTAGATCTATTTGTTTTAACCGAAAACTAACCGATTCAAGGGATCTAGTGATTAGCCGATTTCAAAGGGGAAAAATACAAGTTTTTGGGATTTGATTAATTATCAAATCGGCAGCAAGGTAAGAAAGTGGATACGATAATCCTTCGGGATTTGATTAATTTAGCCGAATAGGCTTTTCTCTAAAATACTAAATGTGGCCAAATGTAGGGATTAAGGATCTAAAGCGAGATCGAATTCTTCTGAAATCGATGAATTTGATAAGTTAATCAGGTGTGTACCTCACACTATCTCTTAATATATTCATGGCAATATTTAATCTATATGTGATTATAAGAATGTGCAAGAATATGGCTAAGGTACCATGTAATGGTACAAAGTACTCAGGTACGTTTCCTACTCCTACTAGGATTATGAAATATGTTATATTTAACATGTGATAAGTGATAAGAATGTGATATGCATGGCATGTATAATATGGGGCATATGGGTTATTGAAAAGGGGAAGTGAATGTGGTGACCTAAGACCACGATATCTGAGTGTGGTGACCTAAGACCACGAATACTCATAAGGGCGATGAGCACGTCGACTGCAGCGACTGCCGTCGATGGTGTGTAGCGGATGGAGGGTTGACTTAGTAATCCCCACGATGTGCAGGTTGGTAGGGATGTGTAGCGGATGGCATATAGGTTTGGGTTTGGGTTGCATCATTTTAATCTGATGATATATGAATTTGTATGTTATGTAATGCCCGAATTGTTAAGATTTAGTGTCAGAGTACACATTGAGTCTGTTGACTCATCCCGTTGTGGGAACATGTTTCAGGTGATGAACAGTGATGGACCAGGACGGCAGGACTTATGGTGGCCATGCTCAGCGACAAGTTTTATTTTATTTGGATATTTTAGTTCATTTAAGTGCTTTAAATTTATTTTGGGTTTTTATTTGATGTAATAAGGCCATAGTGAACTATGTTATTTTCTGTTTTATTTACTATGCTACGAAATTTTATTAAGTCAATTTAATTCAAAATAAACTTTAATTATTTTTTCACTTGAAATTAAATGGGTTTCAGTATAAAATAAATTTGTTTTCAACTCGAGCCCAACCCAATTCGAACTTTCTCCCAAAATCACTTAGAGTT
Source organism: Gossypium bickii (assembly GCA_025503065.1). Lineage (NCBI taxonomy): Eukaryota > Viridiplantae > Streptophyta > Magnoliopsida > Malvales > Malvaceae > Gossypium > Gossypium bickii. The sequence goes on along the minus strand of CP106714.1, from coordinate 21,368,621 downwards.
TTTCAAAGTGCAAACGAATTTTAACCGGTTTACTTCGAGGAACATACCAGATCCAGTCCAGGCTTGTGGGCCGGGTATGGGGTGTTTTAAAACCCTTATAAATTCCCCTTGATCAGTAGCCAAAGTCCCAAGCCACCCTGAAACACCAATGTAACACCCCTCACCCGTTCCGATCATCGAAACCAAGTAATAGGATGTTACAAACAAAATATTATCTAATACGAACAATTTATTATTTAATTCTAATTACTATTAATACATAAATAATAAGTTTATACATAATTCACAAGTTTACATATCATACAAACATAATAATTAGGAAACAATAGCCTAGGCATGATATGGGTTTAAAAAGTAAAATCTCAAAGTTTTAAGTTGGTATCAATAATTCATAGTTGGTATCGATACTGTAATGGTACCTTATGAAAAATTGATACCAAATTATGGTTCTATTTATTACTACAAAACATAAGTATCGATATTTATTAGGTGGTATCAATATTTCATGAAAAAGTATTGATGCTCAAATAAAAAATAGATACCATATTATCATTATGTTTATTTTAAAATTGTTCATATGGTAAGGTATTAATACTAGATGCTAAAATATTGATACATAATTTCAAAGTGGTGAAATTTCAACTTTAAAAGGGTCATTTCATGCCAAATTTACCTATCCAACAAAAGACAATAATATCACCTATTCAAATACTTAATGTCTAACCAATGTGTCCTCATTGACACCATAATTCAATATTCAAATTAGTTTCACATTTCATACCAACAAATGCCATTCAAATTCATATATTCATACATAATGCATATAACAAACTTACCAAATTTCAAATGCCATAATGAGACTTTATCAAATGGTTAAAGACAAGTTCATATATACATGAATATACCAAAACTATAAACACATATGCAAGTACTTATCTAACTTTGTACTAACTAAAGTTATATCACATGAAATCTTTATTCAAATTATACACATAACATTCCTGTTAAGTTCATACTAACATATATAAACACACAACTTATATATGTCTCCAACCAAAACACAAAATGTCCATTAAAATACAAAATGAGCTTTATAGCTTAAAAGAATTACTAGGTACATGCCAAGAACCAAAATAAAAAAATCACCAAGAAGTTGAGTTCGAAATTATCTTTAAATGCTGAATCAAAGTACCAACTGAAAATTACCTAAACTGTACATGAAATTTAAAAGGTATACTGAGTATTACTCAATTGAATTTCTATAATTCAAACATTACTAGAAAAATATTATGCCTTTAAATATTTAATGTAAGACAAAAAGATACTATGGAATTATCAACTCAAATGTGCAACTTCATAAGATACTGTTTTTATATGTATTTTACTAATGTTAATACATAGCAAATTCTATTCATACACATCCATTTCATATGTGAATTTACAATACACATTTCATTTCATATTACTTGCCATTTCAAATTGATACTCAATTTTAACATTTACTTCCCCTAATAACACGACTCGGACCAGGATGAATACGTGGATCCAAACAACACATTAGTTTGGCACCAGTGCCGCATCGGATAAATCCAAAGAAAATAATTGAACCCAATTCTATAAATAAATTTGACACCCAGGGTTTCATCAGTTAAACCAAAGCAAATTGACACCTAGTGCCTCCTGACTCGTGGTCGAAGTAACCCTAAACTCTTCCTATCCTATTGTAACACCCCTCACCAGTATTCAATGCTAGAATAGGGTTACAGAGCATTACCAAACTTATCACACATTTAAACATATATTTCTCATACAATTAGTCAATTCAAATACAATTCATTCACAACCAATCATATTGTCCCTAATACGAGCCTACGAGGCCCAAAACATGCATTCAGAGTGGTTCGGGACTAAACCGATAACTTTAGAAACTTTTGCAACACATAGAAAAATTTTCCAAAAACAGGGGACACACGCCTATGTGGCCTGGCCGTGTGTCTCACACGACCAAAGACATGTCCATGTCGCAAGGCGTGTGAACATTCTTAATAGGAGCACATGGTCGTGTCCCAGCCCATGTCCGACCCGTGTAACTCTTTGACTTGGGTTACATGGCCAACACACACGCTTGTGTGACTAGCCCGTGTGCCCTAAAAATGGCCATACACCCCCATGTTCCAGGCCGTGTACTAGGCCGTGCCAAACCTGCAGAGTATATTGACTTAGGCCACACGGCCAATCACACGCCCGTGTGCTAGGCCGTGTATAGCATACTAACTTGGTTTCTATTTCAACACCAGGGGACACACAACCGTGTAACATAACAGTGTGTCACACAAGGCTGAGACACACACTCGTGTCTCTGCCCGTGTGGACAAAAATAGGCTATTTACCAAGCCATTTTTTCACCCAAATTGCACAAACCTACACCAAACCAAATTTCACAATTCATGGCATAAAAATAGGCATGCAAACAAACTAAATCAAGCCTAAATCATGTGAACTCAATTCCATTATCCATAATATATACAAGTTACAAAATATGCCAATCCATCTATACCAAATTCACATATACATTTAAACTAAGTAAACATTTCCAAACATGTATCATTACGCTCAAATTCACAAGCATATATCTTCTCTAATTTCAACCATTTGACAACCACAATATCTACTATAAATAAGCTTCACAAAACCAATCTCAATCACATAATATAAGCCATATGTGCACATTTATATTGTAACACCCCAAAAATTTAGGGACTTTAATTTTTCATGTTTAGATACAAAAAGCTTGTTTGCTTTAATGGCTAAGTGATTTGGGTGTGTATGGGGGTGTGTGAGAAGCCTGGGTTCAAGTCTTGGCTCTTACAAAATTTTTATTTTTCCCTTAAAGGAACCAGGACACTGGCACTTAGGCTTTATTAGTAATAATGCTTGTTTAATGACATAAGAGGAGCGTGTGGCCTAGTGGCAAGTGGCGTGTTATGTAATAGTGAGGTCTAAGGTTCAAATCCTGGGATAAGTAATGAAATGTTTATTTTGCTGCTTGAGCTGGGAAGGTAGAAGAGTTGGACTGAAACACTGTTAAGGAGGTGTTTGAATTGGTCATAGAGAGATTGTAGGAGCAAATTGTGGAGAGGATTAAAGAGAGTATTGTGGAGAGAATCAAAGAAGTGGGAGTGTGTAGGAGTGTGGGTGCCGAATTGGGGGATAGGAAATTCGATTGAGGGGTTTTCTCTCAGTTTTGGTCAGTTTGTCACCGATTTTCTGAAACTATTAAGGTTTTTCTTTCTCTGCTCTCTTGTGCCGAATTTGCAAGTGGTCATTTGTGCATTTTGGGTATTCGACTCCGAACATTCTGGTTTGCAAATTTTGACTAATTTTTTTGACTAATTTTGACTAATTTTTTTGCACTCTTTCCTTAAGTGTCGGCCAAGAGGTATATATGGCAAGTTTGACTTCTTTATTTTTGGTAAGGTGGCTAAGAAATAAGGAAAGGTTGAGGTTGGGGAAAGGAATCAAAAGGAAAAGGCAAGTAAGGGGAACAAGTGGCTTATTTCATGGAGAATGCTATGGAAAGTATGGTTGGCAAAATTTTGACCCTTATGGCAACGCATGTGGACGATTTTGGGGGTAGATAGGTGGTTAAAATTCTACTTTGGCATTTAGTAGGGTCTTGGTATTGTTTTGGTCAAAAATCTTATTTGCAACTTTAGTGTCATCTTCTCCCAATTTGCTATTCTCTTTGTCAAAATCTTCTTGCACAATAGTGCATTTTTCTTCTCTTTGGATTGGTCACATATTCACCTTTTTTCCATCTTCCTTGATAGCCGAAACTTCCATCTCATCCATATTTTCTTCTCAACCGTATTACTACTCATACTTTGATCAATCGGTAAGTGATTCATTTCAACATTTTATTTTTTTTCTTTCTCTTAGTGCCGAATCTATGCCTTGGTGAGGGATGACCATATTGACCAAGACCATCATTTTATTCTACCCTCTCAAACTAGATTATTTTCTCTTTTCGTAGTGTTTTAAGTAGGAGACCTGTATTGTTCTAGCCGAAGTCAAATGGTGGAAATTGGATCCAATATCGATAAGGTAAGGGGGTTCATTTTGGATTTTTTGCTATATCTCTATTTGGCTATGTTGCAAATCAGATTGAAGTTTCGACTAATTGATTGTGTTTTAGGGACAAAATCACTCGATATATTCGTTTTGCAAATCCTTCGGATATAGTGGTTCTTTAAGGAATTCTAATCAAGGTATGTAATCCCGTATCTTCCGTATACAAATCTGAAATGGTGTGTAATCTCACACTTCTCTGAAAATTTGTATGAAATATTTTTTGAATCGGTTGAAATACCGAAGAAAACCAAAAACCGGCATCCGTGATCACTCGGGCGTGCGTATGATCATAGTGTTAATCGTATTTTGTAATAAAACAGTTTCGATTAGAAGCAGTGACGTGTTTTTGAAAAATTACGAAAAATAGGAGAAATGGAATTAGAAAGTGAATAAGATATAAAATTAAAGCTTACTATGTCTATTTTGATAAGGAAGAAATGGAGAAGGAAAAGTAATTCTATATTTTGAGATATCTTAATTTTAGTGAGATTGGTTCTGAATGACTTTGTGGTTCCTTGATCTGTCTTGGAAAAATCGTATAAAATTGTACAAAGTGAATTATGAGTTATAGTTTATATGTACAGATTCCTTAGTGAGTCTATTTTCAATAGAAAGAAGTGACAGCAACATATGAAAACTTTACAGTGAGATATTTGAATTTCGGATAAGAGAGGTCAGAATTATTGGTCAGTGAAACAAGGGAAACTTTAAGGAATAAACTGTACTAAATGGTTAAGCCAAAAATTCTGGAAAAATTGTAGTAAGAATATATATGAGTCTAGTTTCAAGGAAAATTTACGGATTTAGATATCAAGATTTCTAACTCAAGTTATAGTCAATTTAGTCAGTACAACACAGATGGACAGTTTTAAATTGTTATGCCCAAATTAGTAGTTAAGTTTGGATTGCGAAATTACCGAATTACCCTTAGTGAGTAAATTACCGAATTACGAAATTACCCTTACGGGCTGAATTATGGAAATGCCCTAAAGGGCTGAAATACGAAATTGTTTATGGGCCGAATTGTTATATTGCCTTAATGGGCCGATTTGATAGATTGTTATAATGGGCCGAATTGTTATATTGCCTTAATAGGGATTTGATAGATTGTTATAATGGGCCGAATTGTTATATTACCTTAATGGGCCGATTTGATAGATTGTTATAATGGGCCGATATGCAAAGTGTTATAATGAGCCGATTTACCAAAATGTCCTTATGGACCGATTTACCGAAATGCCCCTATAGGCCGAATAATCGTATTGCTTTAATGGGCTGATTCATAAAAAGAATTCAATAGGATAATGGATGTTATTTTTTTTATGGATGTTTTATGATTATGTGTGTTGCATCTTTACATATTGCATCGGATGGGAAAATATGAATGAAGAGAAGTATAGACCAGTGGCATTGCCACAAATACCGATAAAGGCTATGTGCCAATATAAACGTGATTTGGCTTTGTGCCATCGTGATTAAGGCTATGTGCCAATATAAACGAGATTTTGGCTTTGTGCCATCGTGATTAAGGCTGTGTTCCGATTATATTACCGTATATGAATCGTGGCTCACCACAAAAATTTATATAAATGGCAAACTTTGACTACAAATTAGAGAGACTGGAGGGGTGGGTTGACTAGATCCCCACAGGAGAGACTGGCTGGTACGGGTGGAGAGATTGGCCGGATGGGATGGGTTGCATTCATTTCATTCAATTATTATTTTGTTAATGGGATTAGGCCTAAGATATTGCTATTTGGTTCAGGCCCAATGGATAACGGTAAGGGGATTATGCACTGAGTTCTTGTAAACGCTTGATGATATGGACTTGGGCTATGGATGACTCAAGGGAGGCCATACTTCAGAAATGGTTTATTTTGAATTTAGACTTCTTTCTCATTTATTTTATTATTTTACTATTTTGGGTTAAATGTTGTAATAAAGCCTCTGGACTATTTTTATTTTGCTTTATGGTTTGGATGTTTTTATTATTTTTCTTAAATTGTTTAAAAAGGGAATTTTCAGAAAACTTAAATAATGGTTTCCAAAATTGAATAACAAATGAATTTTAAAAATAAACTCTTACAAACATTTTTAACTCGAAAATTTTCTCTCGGATTATCAGACGATATTTTCAAAAGTCACAGTTTATAAATTCTCTAGTTCAAATTTATCGATTTATCAATCAATCTTCGAGGTTAGTAGAAATATTTATCAAATATTTCAAATCAAACTTGCTTTCTTGATTTTAACAAATCAATACCTATTTTAGTACGAATAAAAAAAAGATTTAACATGTTTTGCTCGTGTGACATGCCAAATCTGCTCATAACGCATGGGCCGGGTTTGGGGTGTTACAAACTGCCTGTTTCATCTTTTCTTATCTATTGATTCTTTCGGCCGAACCTTTCACTCTAGTTTTCTTCTTTTTGGCTTGTGACTGAAAGTTCTCCCACCTCTATTCCGATTCTGCAACGGCTCTGACAATCGGTAAATGTTCAAAATCTATTCTCTGTTGTTCTTTTAAAACCAAATGCACCTATGCTCTTCTTTTCTTTTCCAAAACCGAATAACCCCATTAAATGATTGTTATTTCATTCTTCTCGTAGCGCACTCATTGTGATTCTAGGGTCTTCCTTAAGGAGTGGTGAAGTGTGAAGGGCTTAAGGAGTCATACTTTCATTCTCAAAACGCCAGGTAAGGTAATAAGGTTACCTCATGTTTTTAGGGTCAGCCGAATATGCTCTACCACTTACTAATTGGTTCTTGACTGTACTTTAGGAAAGCAGCGAAGGCATGTGATCATTCTAAATAGCGTTTGCTGAGGGATTAAGGTCACCCTCGTTCAAACAAGGTAAGAAGGGTATTTCAGATTAAGTGTTATTAAGAGGGTGTTACCTTAACAATTAAGGACTAACATTGGATATCGTTTCTGTGAGTCGGCAAAAGCTAAAAAACTGAAAAGTCGAAACTTCGGCATTTGAGGCCTCACGAGCGTGTGATCGCTCGTGCGGTAAACTGAACCACAATCATGGGCGATAGATTGTAGAGGCCACCACGAGCGTTCTCGTTCTTTCGGGCCGTTATGGGTCTCGTTTGGCTGAAATGGGTAGTGTGGGCCCAACGGGCTCGTGGGCCCTATACGAAATAAATCCACGATAAGTGGCAATTACTGAACTGGGCTATAACGTTCACATAGCCGTGACTGAATTTGGGTTAAATGGGCTACACGAGCTTGTGGGCCCACTTGGATCGAATATTGGGCTTTGGGCCCATTTACACCGTGTTGACCATATATGTTATCTGTGTCACTCGAGGCGACTGTAGACCTTTAGGAAGGTAATAAAATGACTAAAATACCTCTAAAGAGTAAAATGACTGAAATACCTCTAAGGGTGAAATGACTAAAATACCCCTAAGGAGTAAAATGGCTTATGTATTCATGATTGTATATGATTGTTACTAAGTATGACATTCTACATACACGTATTATATATTGCATGGCATACTGCATGGGATGGGATACTGTTATGGAGTAAGTATACTGTATGGATGGCTTTGCCATATATCGCTCTCTTGCGACCTTTTGCGTTCTATCATTCTCGTGTGGCTTTGCCACATATCTCGTTATTCGGCAGCTCTCGCCGCAATTTTGGTGTGTTGGTTGGGTAGGTCGATTTTATCCCCACATGGTGTGTTGGTTTTGGATTGGGGTGGGTTCATACGTGCACCACATTGATTACTGTAATGGGCTAAGGCCTGCACCGTACTGTTACTGATTAAGGCTGAGGCCTAGACTATTACTGCATGATAGGGGATTGCACGCTGAGTTCTCGTAACTTACCCTTTTCTTTTAACTGTATAGGTAATCCTCAGCATTAGATGATTTGGAGCTGCGAGGGACTCGGAGGTGGCCACACGTTCGCTATTATTTTACTTTAGACCTAGTTATTTAAATTTTTATATTGGGTTGATATTTATGTAATAAGGCCTCTGGTGATTTTATTTTCTTTTAATTGGGTTTAAATTTCTTATTTTGAAACTGCCAAACTGATACAAATAAGTTTTCAAAATTTATAATTATTTTAAAAGACAAACAAATATTTTCGAAATTCAAAAATGGCATTAATTGGAGTAGTTTTCGCTGGTTTTTAACCAACTAAGAAACCAACAGTAATAATGATGGCTATCGTTTAAAAATGGATTTCTCTCAACAAGTCTGATTTCGAAAAACACTGCGATGTGACACGTCAGATTCGATCGTAATGTCTAGGCCGGGTTTGGGGTGTTACATAAATACAGAACCAAACCAAGAAAATTAAGCAAACTTTCATGGCCATATATACAAACTAAAACATAGACATTTACAAGCCAATTCAAATTGCTAAATTCATCATCAACTTATATACCAAAATGACCCAAGTTCCTATACATGCCATATATTCCAAGAAAATAGATTCAAAAGTACCTAAAAGATAGCTTGATAGTGTGATGAAGTCTCCAACGATCCACGAATCTGAGCTAGCTTTGAAATCACTATAAATCATGGAAAAATAAACAAAGTAAGCTTTATAGCTTAGTAAGCTCGTATGAAATAAACTCAATCTAATCATAAATACACAATTCACAAAATTGAATATATCAACATGTAGCTCATAATAACTAACAAACCTTTCACAAATTCAATCATAAGATTATATGTGAACTTCACAATTTCTTCGATTTAAAGATTATACAGTTCATGTACATACCTGTACCATCTCATATCAATCTCATACTCAACCATGTCTTTCATTTACCCGTTGGACCATTCGGAATACTATCAGATACTCAGAAAATTCGCACCAAAGTGCCACATACATAGCCAATGCTATCTCAGTCTCATATCACATATATGCTCACTCTCGAGCTATCAACGGGCCTACTCACACAAGCTGTCAGTCAAGATGTAGCTACACGATGTTGCTCACACAAGCTATCAAGTAAGCGCAACACATGGCGATATACTCAGCCATCGTAGGACGTATAGGACCAGCACCCGGATCACATAATCACAATAACCCCTAATGACATGTCATTCGTATCCTAATCTATTCCTAAGGTTCAATTGGGATTTTCACGTTTGTCGAATCATCGTCGAACATGTCAACAGTCTCGTGTTCATAGTTTATGCAATATAAAAGATGTAACACCCCCAAACCCAGCCTAGAAGTTAGGCCCGAGTCCGACATGTCACATTGAAGTGTTTTTGCAAAAACGTTGTTTTCATTGAAAACCCTTCTAAAGAAAAGTTAAGTAAAATCTAGTTTGCTTTCAAAACGAGGTGTATAAAAAAAACCATTTCCTTGTTACTATGTAAAAAAAAATTTCCTTTGACAAACACAATTATTTTCAAAAACTTGAAATATGCTTAAAAGAAAAAAATCCAGGTTCCATTTCAAAAATTCAATGCATAGTGGAAGTAATGGAATAATAACTAGAGGGAAAATCTTATTACAATCTGAAATAAAATACTTAAAATAAATAACTTAAAATCTATAATTTAAATATTACAGGTCTAATCGTCTTGCTAGTTGGCCACCTCTGAGTCCCTCCATCCGTCGAACCGCCTACTGAGGATCACCTGAGAAAAAAAAGAGGTAGTGAGTTTTTGAAAACTAAATGTGTACGACCCTCGTCAAAAAATAAACATACATATCATAATAATAACATAATAATATCATACATGCAATGCTGTGCAAACCCTCCCCATATAATCCATCCAGTGCACTTCGTCTCCGTCCAATCGAAACACTTCTGTGGGGATCTCTAAATCGACCAAACCATCCGATACACTTCAAGGGTAGCCCGGTTGCGGTACTACCAAACGTTGCAGCAAAGCTGCTTATCATATAATAGGCTTAAAAAGCCATCGGTGGATCCACAGTTGTCAAGCAACCATGCGATCCTCATATACTTCCACCGTTTCATAATTTCCTAACCAATATGCAACCTAAACAGAATATCATATGAATGCAGCAAATGTACATGTAACATCCATAAATCTTACATTCAACACGTAGGGGCATTTTAGTCATTTTCACAAGTTAAGGGTATTTCGATAATTTTGCAATTCAGGGGTATTTCTCTAATCCCACCCTACAGGGGTATTTCAGTAATTTTACCCTACAGGGGTATTTTAGTAATTCTTAACAGTATGCGTCTTAATTACGAACCTTGGCCTATCAACAAGTCCTCGCGGCTTAAGTGAATAGACACTACGCACCAGGTAGGATTCCAGAGAAGAGGAGGTGGGTCTTTAAGACCGCTTAAGTACCAAGCTCTCCTTAGATCCAATCCTAGACATGCATAACCCATTGCTACACCTTAACTTTATGACTTGTCCACGGTCACAATTAGTTAATAATTTATGTTTTATGCAAGCTTAAGCAGTTTACCAAATACTAAGCCCAAGAACCCTTACAAAGCCAAACTAAGTCACATACGTTCATATGGACCACCAGGCCCAATCTCATTCGTATGGCCCATTAGTCCCAAATCACATTCATATGGCCATCTAGCCCAATCACATTCGTATGGCCCATTAAGCCCAAATCACATTCGTATGGCCCATTAGGAAAAAATCACATTCATATGGCCCATCTGGCCCCATCACATTCATATGGCCCATTAGGCCCAAATCACATTCATATGGCCCATTTGGCCCAATCACAATTATATGGCCTATCTAGCCTAAACCAATTCCAAGCTATGTAACCAGCAAGCCCAGTTGGCCATAACACGACCCAAGTCCATGAGATTGCTCATGGGGTCTCTTTTATCAACTCCATTTCCCTCATACGAGTGTTCGCACACACGCAAGACTATCGAAGCCAAACTTTTAAGATTTCGGGATTTCCCAATCCATTGTGTGTGTATAGTGTATGTACACACCTGATAACCAAAATGCGTTGCAATCTCCTTAGCCATGATCCTACAAACGATGTCACTCAATGATTAATCACATATACTTATCGAATACTTCACCAAAAGCCGAAGTCCTACCTTAACCTTACTTGAAACGCCAAGCCTTAATAGCTTTTCCTCGATCACTAATCACGAGTACTTCCTAAATCTGCATCAATCTTAATTATTAAAAACTGAACCATAAGTGACTGATATCCATCTTAAGTCACCCTTACATTACTTACAACCATTCGGCCAACCTTCAAAACAAAAAGTGAAGAATACTTACCCAAATCCCAAAACGCATAAAGAGTAATTCGGTAGAGATCTGAAGAACAGAGATTCGGTATCAATTCCCCCACCAAAATCGATTTAGAGAGAGTGAGTGTAACAGTCCGATTTTGGCCCTGATGGGAATGGTGGTTTTGGGACCACGAATTCGAGTCCGAAAAATATTTAAATATTATTTTCTGTGTAAATTATATATGAACTAGCATGTGTGAAAGTTTCGTGAATTAATTTTACTGTTTGTGTGCTTAATTTAGTGAAAGGAGTACATCACGTAAAATGAAAATTTGATGGTTAGTTGTTAAAGTGCTTAATTGTTGATGTCTTTTTAATATGAAGGATTTGCATTGTAACTAGTCCCTTTTATAAATAGTGGACAGCATGTTTGTTTATAAATTACTTTATTATAGGTATTATATATATTATAAAAGTTATAATTATTAATTATATATTATATTAACTTATAATAAAACAAAACAAAAAGCCATTATCATTTCTTTTGTAAGTGATCGAATGCTTGAAGGAAGAAAACAAAAATTCTTTAACATTTCGGCAACTTTGAAGCTTGATTGAGGTATGTTAATAGTTCGGTTTTTGATAATTTCTATGTTTTTGAGATTGTTGCTTAGAAATCTTCAAGACCCATGTGTTAATTTTTTATTTTGATGAATATTTTAAGTTGAGCCATTGATGATAGCTTGTTGTTTATGATGTTTAATAGTGAAATATGATATATATGTGATAGATTAACAAGTTTTGTCTTTGAATTTTTGACGAAATTGAGTATGTTGGACTAAATTGCAAAAATAAATTTTTGAGGGACTAAAATGTGAAAAAATTAAAATGTATGGACTTGTATGAGGACTAGGAACATTCGGCCCTTAAGGTGTTTAGTCAAATTTTGTGTATTTTGTGTTTTGTGCAAATAAGACTAAATTTCAAAAGTGTGAAATATTAGGGGCAAAATGGTAATTTTCCTATTTATGTGTTTTTGGATTAAATTGAATGAAAATATGTTAGAATGAGCTTAATTTAAACATGTTTAGATCAAGAGCCGAAGAAAACGAATTTGGAACGGGGAAAAGTGAAAATAGTCGAATAGCCGATTTTTGTCGTCCGTAGATATCCGAGGTAAGTTTTTAAGCGTTAAAACATTCGTAAATTAGATATGTAATTTAGTATATGCTGTTTTGGAAATTATGGAACTATATTATTGAATAGTCGAATGTGAAAATTCTTAGAATTTGGTATGATTAAGTTTATTTTGATTGAGATTTGATATGTGAATGTTATACAAAAATTTTGAGGTACATAAAAGGGTCGACATTATGAAATATATGTGTGAGGCAAATTAAAAGTATCGGTATTCAGGCTGTGAGCCTAGTAAGCCTTGGACTGGTGAACTTAATCGGGCTTCATGCCTAGCAAGCTTATTGCCGGTGATTGAATATCAGACCTCGGGTCTAGCAGGCTTAGTGCCAGTGTGTGATTCAGGCTTATGCCTAGCAGGTTTTGTACCAGTGATTTAATTACAAGCTTATGTTTATGAAGTGTTCAAGTTATGGTGGAAACTAAGCAAGTTAAAGCTTAGTTAAATGATTTAGATTATATTGGGCCAAAAGGCATGTATTTATATATATATGTCTGTTTAGCTTTGATAATTGATAACTTGCTTTAGTAAAGTAATTATGAGCATGTGCATATTTAGTCAATGTAATTTAAATAACCAAATCAATAGTAACCTTTTTTATTTGATGGAAAATGTTTATATGTGAATTTGGCTAAATGGATTTCAGATATGTACGTTATTGTTTAAGCATACTATGAAAATGCTTACTCATAATGCATTCAGTTATGACCATATGAATAGTAAATATTTGTTATGACTTGTGCTGTGTCTAGTAATGCCTTGTAACCCTAAGCCGGTGATGGATATGGGTTAAGGGTGTTACATTTGATTGGTATCAGAGCTTACAGTTTAATCGATTCTAGGACTACTGTAGCGCATGTAACTCTAGCTATACATGCCTTAATTTATGATGCGATAGTGTGATGACTTCTGACTTCTGAAATGTGTTTTTATATAGTAAATGGATCTCGGTAGAGTCGTACCTGATGATGTCGAGAGCGTAGCGCCTAATCCCGCACATGGGACAGCGCCGGTTGAATCGCGGCCTACCTTGAGTAGCCATGAGGGAGAGGCTAAGCAAGCCTTCTATCAAATGATGAACAACTGGTTTACTCAATATATCCGAACTAATCCGGCTGTACAACAACCTCCACCCCCGAATAATCCATCTTCGATACCTATAGTACCTCCGACGATAGATCCGATGAGATTTAACAGGCCTTCTATAAATAAAATCAGAAAATACAGGGCCGAAGAGTTTAAAGCTAATGATGATGATGATGCGGAACGAGCTGAGCTGTGGCTTGATAATACTATATGTGTGTTCGACGAGCTATCATATACTTCAGATGAATGCTTAAAATGTGCTATATCTTTATTACGAGACACCGCATATCACTGGTGGAATACGCTAGTATTGGTGGTTCCGAAAGAGAAAGTGACCTAGGAATTCTTCCAGCCTGAGTTCCGTGAGAAATACATCAGCCAGAGATTCATCGATCAAAAACGCAAAGAATTTCTGGAACTAAAGTAGGGTCGTATGACCATAACTGAGTATGAACAGAAATTTTTGAGACTAAACCGATATGCTCGTGAATGTGTTTCAACCGAAGCTATCATGTGTAAAAGATTCGAAGATGGTTTGAATGAAGACATTAAGTTGTTGGTCGGCATACTTGAGATTAAAGAGTTCGTGGTACTTGTTGAGCGAGCCTGTAAAGCCGAAGAGCTTGGAAAAGAGAAAAGAAAAGTTGATTTTGAAGCCAGTGACTTTCGTAAAAGATCATCGAGTAAGACTTTTCATTCAGTATCGAAGAAGTTCAAAGATGATTCTAGTTGACATAAAGCTACTTCAGACTTTTCTAGACGAGTCCGAGACCGACCTTCTGTGGGTTCACGAGCTACATCGATTGCCAGTGTCGGTAATGTTCAGTAAAATAGGGTTGAATGCATGCATTGCGGTAAATGGCATTCTGGAAGTTGTAGATTACATGATCGGTCCTATTTTAAATGTGGATTGATGGATCATTTTATCCGGGAGTGCCCGATGTTAGCCGAGCAAAACATTATTTAGAAGGTGAGACCAAGCAACATGTCATCGCGAGGCAGACAACCCAAGCATTCGGGTAATATAAGTGGCAGTCAGAGAGGAACAAAAGATACAGCGGTTCGATCTGAGTCTCGTGCACCTGCTAGAGCGTATGCTATACGCGCTCGTGAGGATGCTTCTTCCCCAGATGTTATTACCGGTACTTTCACTCTTTATGATACTAGTGTTATTGCGTTGATTGATCCTGGTTCGACTCATTCTTATGTGTGTGAAACATTATTATCCAGTAAGACTCTGCCTGTTGAGTCTACTGAGTTTATGATTCGAGTGTCAAACCTCCTGGGCAGGTGTGTATTGGTTGACAAAGTGTGTAAAAATTGCCCATTGATGATTCGAGATTTATGTTTTCTAGCCGATTTAATGTTGTTACCATTCGATGAGTTTGATATAATTTTGGGTATGGACTGGTTAACTTTGCACGATGCCGTTGTTAATTGTAAAAGAAAGACCATTAATTTGAGATGTCAGAACAGTGAAATTATTCGGATTGAATCTAATGATCTGAATGGGTTACCAGCATTAATATCGTCGATGTTGGATCGGAAGTATGTGAGAAAAGGTTATGAAGCTTACTTTGCTTATGTGCTTGATAGTAAAGTGATTGAAAAGAAGATTGAATATGTACCCGTTGTGTGCGAGTATCCGGACGTGTTTCATGAAGAATTACCGGGTTTGCCACCTATTCAAGAGGTAGAATTTGGTATTGAGTTAGTATTGGAGACGACTCAGATTTTGATAGCTCCATACTGAATGGCACCTACTGAATTAAAAGAGTTGAAAGTAGAGTTGCAAGAGTTAACAGACAGGGGTTTTGCACGATCGAGTTTCTTTCCTTGGGGTGCGCCAGTTCTATTTATGAAAAAGAAAGATTGAACTATGCGAATGTGTATTGATTACCGACAGCTAAATAAGGTGACTATAAAGAATAAATACCCATTGCCACGGATTGATGACATGTTTGATCAGCTGAAAGGGGCTTTAGTGTTTTCAAAGATAGATTTGAGGTTGGGTTATTATCAGTTGCGAGTCAGAGATTCTGATGTGCCAAAGACTGCTTTTCGGACAAGGTACAGACACGGTGAGTTTTTGGTTATGCCTTTCGGACTTACTAACAGACCTGCTATTTTTATGGATATGATGAATCAGATTTTCAGACAGTATTTGGATCGATTTGTTGTAGTGTTTATAGATGATATTCTAATCTACTCCTAAGATGAAACTGAGCATGCCGAGTATCTAAGACTTGTGCTACAAACTTTGCTGTTTCTGCAAAGTTTAGTAAGTGTGAGTTCTGGTTACATGAAGTTTGTTTTCTGGGCCATGTTGTTTGAGCATCAAGTATTCAGGTTGATCCGAATAAAGTATCGGCTATACTTGATTGGAAACCACCGAAAAATGTTTCTAAAATTCGAAGCTTTCTGGGGCTCGCTGGTTACTACAGACGATTTGTGAAAGGTTTTTCTATGATAGCTACACCGTTGACAAAGCTATTACAGAAAGATGTTAAGTTCGAGTGGTCAGAAAAGTGTCAGAAAAGTTTTGATCAGTTGAAAACTCATTTGATCGAAGCTCCAATGTTAGTTCAGCCTGAATCGGGTAAAGAATTTGTTATTTATAGTGAGCATCTTTGAATGGTTTGGGTTGTGTTTTGATGCAGGAAGGCAAAGTCATAACTTATGCCTCGAGACAGTTGAAGCCACATGAAAGAAACTATCCGACACATGATTTGGAGCTAGCAACTATTGTGTTTGTGTTAAAGATATTGTGTCATTATTTTTTCGGTAAGAATGTCATGTTTATTCATATCGTAAATGTTGTTGCGGATGCTTTAAGTCAAAAGTCATTATTTGCTTTACGTACGATGAACGCACATATGGTTATGTCTGATGATGGTTCGGTAGTAGCCGAATTAAAAGCGAAACTGTTGTTTATTCAACAAATTGGTGATCCCCAGAAAGTTGATAAAGATTTGTTGGCAAAACGAGCTCAGTGTGAAAATAATGTTGAGTCAGAGTTTCGAATTGATGAGAATGACTGCTTGAAGTTCAAAGATCGAATATGTGTTCCGAGGAATCAAGATTTGATTCAGATGATTTTAAATGAAGCTCATAGCAGCCAATTGTCTGTACATCTGGGTAGCACAAAAATGTATAACAATTTGAATTAGTTCTATTGGTGGTCTGGTATGAAACGAGACATATCTGAATTTATTGCGAAGTGCTTAGTTTGTCAACAAGTAAAAGCCAAACATCAGGTACCTTCTGGGTTGCTTCAGCCTATCATGATACCAGAATGGAAATGGGACAGAGTCACTATGGATTTTGTATCCGGTTTACCTATGACACTAAGCAAGAAAGATGCAATTTGGTTATTGTGGATAGATTGACCAAATCAGCTCACTTTGTTCCAGTTCGTACGGATTATTCGCTCGATAAGCTTGCTGAGTTGTATGTATCTCAAATTGTGAGATTACATGGTGTGCCTATTTCTATTGTTTTAGACAGAGGCCCGAGATTCACATCACAGTTTTGGAAGAAATTGCAGGATGGTCTAGGTACAAAACTGCACTTTAGCACAGCTTTTCATTCGCAGACAGATGGTCAGCCCGAACAAATCACACAGATACTTGAGGATATGCTGAGATGTTGCATCCTCGAGTTCGAAGGTGCGTGGTAACGATACTTACCTCTGATTGAATTTGCTTATAATAATAGTTTTCAATCAAGTATCAAAATGGCACCCTATGAAGCTTTGTACGGTCGTAAATGTCGTACACCATAGTATTAGACTGAGCTCAGTGAAAATAAGATACACGAGGTTGACTTGATCAAAGAAACTGAACAGAAAGTGGCAGTGATCCGTGATAGTTTGAAAGCTGCATCAGATCGTTAAAAGTCATACGCAGATTTGAAATGTAAAGACATTGAGTTTCAGATTAGAGATCGAGTATTTTTGAAAGTTTCACCGTGGAAGAAAGTACTCAGATTCGATCGTAAAGGCAAATTGAGCCCGAGATTCATTGGACCATATGAAATCACAGAGCGAATCGGGCCGGTTGCTTATAGATTGTAGTTACCACTTGAGTTAGAAAGAATTCAAAATGTATTCCATGTTTCGATGCTTCGTAGATATCAATCTGACCCTTCACATGTGATTTGCCCGACAGAGGTTGAGATTCAGCCTAATATGACATATGAAGAGGAACTGATTTGTATTCTGGCTCAGGAGATAAAAGAATTGAGAAATAAGAAAATTCCATTAGTTAAAGTGCTGTGCCAAAAGCACGGAGTTGAAGAAGCAACTTGGGACTCAGAGGATACAATGAAAGAGCGTTATCCAAATCTATTAACTGGTAAGATTTTCGGGGACCAAAATCCCTATGGGGGGAGAGTTGTAACAGTCTGATTTTGGCCCTGATGGGAATGGTGGTTTTGGGACCACGAATTCGAGTCTGAAAAATATTTTAATATTATTTTTTGTGTAAATTATATATGAACTAGCATGTGTGAAAGTTTCGTGAATTAATTTTACTGTTTGTGTGCTTAATTTAGTGAAAGGATTAAATCGCATAAAATGAAAATTTGATGGTTAGTTGTTAAAGTGCTTAATTGTTGATGTCTTTTTAATATGAAGGATTTGCATTGTAGTTAGTCCCTTTTATAAATAGTGGACGGCATGTTTGTTTATAAATGACTTTATTATAGGTATTATATATATTATAAAAGTTATAATTATTAATTATATATTATATTAACTTATAATAAAACAAAACAAAAAGCCATTATCATTTCTTTTGTAAGTGACCGAATGCTTGAAGGAAGAAAACAAAAATTCTTCAACATTTCGGCAACTTTGAAGCTTGATTGAGGTATGTTATTTGTTCGGTTTTTGATAATTTCTACGTTTTTGAGATCGTTGCTTAGAAATCTTCAAGACCCATGTGTTAATTTTTTATTTTGATGAATATTTTGAGTTGAGCCATTGATGATAGCTTGTTGTTTATGATGTTTAATGGTGAAATATGATATATATGTGATAGATTAACAAGTTTTGTCTTTGAATTTTTGATGAAATTGAGTATGTTGGACTAAATTGCAAAAATAAATTTTTAAGGGACTAAAATGTGAAAAAATTGAAATGTATGGACTTGTATGAGGACTAGGAAAATTTGGCCCTTAAGGTGTTTAGTCAAATTTTGTGTATTTTGTGTTTTGTGCAAATAAGACTAAATTGTAAAAGTGTGAAATATTAGGGGCAAAATGGTAATTTTCCCATTTATGTGTTTTTGGATTAAATTGAATGAAAATATGTTTGAATGAGCTTAATTCAAACATGTTTAGATCAAGAGCCGAAGAAAACAAATTTGGAACGGGGAAAAGCGAAAATAGTCGAATAGCTAGTTTTTGTCATCCGTAGATATCCGAGGTAAGTTTTTAAGCGTTAAAACATTCGTAAATTATATACGTAATTTAGTATATGCTGTTTTGGAAATTATGGTACTATATTATTGAATAGCCGAATGTGAAAATTCATAGAATTTGGTATGATTAAGTTTATTTTGATTGAGATTTGATATGTGAATGTTATACAAAAATTTTGAGGTACATAAAAGGGTCGACATTATGAAATATATGTGTGAGGCAAATTAAAAGTATCGGTATTCAGGCTGTGAGCCTAGCAAGCCTTGGGCTGGTGAACTTAATCGGGCTTCGTG
This sequence comes from Gossypium bickii, assembly GCA_025503065.1. Lineage (NCBI taxonomy): Eukaryota > Viridiplantae > Streptophyta > Magnoliopsida > Malvales > Malvaceae > Gossypium > Gossypium bickii. The sequence continues at coordinate 21,349,304 of CP106714.1, read as the reverse complement.
CCTAGCAGGCTCATTGCCGGTGATTGAATATCAGACCTCGAGTCTAGCAGGTTTAGTGCTGGTGTGTGATTCAGGCTTATGCCTAGCAGGTTTTGTACCGGTGATTTAATTACAAGCTTATGTTTATGAAGTGTTCAAGTTATGGTGGAAACTAAGCAAGTTAAAGCTTAGTTAAATGATTTAGATTATATTCGGCCACAAGGTATGTATGTATTTATATATATATATATATATGTCTGTTTAGTTTTGATAATTGATAACTTGCTTTAGTAAAGTAATTATGAGCATGTGTCTATTTAGTCAATGTAATTTAAATGACCAAATGAATAGAAACCTTTGTTATTTGATGGAAAATGTTTATATGTGAATTTGGCTAAATGGATTTCAGATATGTGCGTTATTGTTTAAGCATACTATGAAAATGCTTGCTCATAATGTATTCAGTTATGACCATATGAATAGTAAATATTTGTTATGACTTGTGCTGTGTCTAGTAATGCCTTGTAACCCTATGCCGGCGACAAATATGGGTTAAGGGTGTTACAATGAGGGAGTGGAGAAGTTGATTCTAGCAAGATCAATTGAAAGAGTAAAGTACTTACACAAGAATCAGCTAGGTTAAAGAAATAGTGACAACACAAAAAGAATTTCGACAAAGGGAGGGTGGAATTATTCAGCTTTAGAGGGTTTGGAAAAGGTAACAAGAAGAAAAGAAAAAGATCAAATGTGCTTGTGTGAGGGTAACCACAGGATATTCGGAAAAGAAAAGAAAGGATGACCTATTTGCAAAACTCTCCAAATGCCGAAAGCCACAATGAAAAATCGTAATACCCCTAAAAGACCCAAAAACGACACTCATCTACCCTCCTAAGCCGAATTTATACACTTCCCACTTCCCAAAACGACACCAACTCTTCACACTTCTCAACTCCTAACTTTTCTCCTTGATAACTCAATCTCATCCTAAATTTTCCCCAAGATAAGCTCCTACAATCTCTCCATGACCATTTCAAACCTCTCATCCATCAGACTTTCACTGCAACACAAACTCTAGCTGTCCTAACAGCAAAATAAATACCCCAATAAAATACCATGCCACTACTCGAACCTTGGACTCCCTTGCCTGCTAATGACGCCACCTCTCTGTTCCCTAAGTGGCGCCGCTTTGCCACTACACCACAAGCTCTTTTGTGTCATTTTTCTTCTTCATTTTCTTAAAAGGCCTACTAACTGAAGTCACAGTTCCCTTGGGGCTAAAACCAAAATTTTTCCTATACCCGTACTTGATCCCCGGACATCTCCAGCACCTCTAGACACTATAAATTCATTAACCCTCAAAGCCCACATGCCAATTGTCATTTTCTCGCTCACCTAAAAATTTTCTAAGACGCAAAGCCCAAAGCCAATAGGCCCAATTCTACTAGGCCCAAATTTGGGGCGTTACAATTCTACCCCTCTTAAAGAAATTTTGTCCTCGAAATTTCCAACTAACGATTACTTGCACCGCTCAAGTCACATCGATACGCTTTCACTGGGCACTCTGATTTTAATAACACTAACACATTTTAACTCTAATTGAACCCTCTTACACTTACCCAAAAAAAAAAAAAAAAACTACCCACTGGAGCAGATAAACATTGCACACATATAGTTTCTATACCTAAAATATCGCATCCACCCAAAACATACCCGACTTAATGGTGATTGAACAATCCCGAGCCTAATGCTCCTCAGACCAGCATCTGAAACAAGCTCCTGACTTCCTCCAGCATTCACCCGGATGACGCCTTCTGCAATATTCGCAAGCCAAAAAGTTTGGACGTACCTTAAAATGCTTCATGGGACGAGACTGCAGCGCTAGAGAAATGCGATCTCTTTTTTTCTTACAGTCTATGCACCTAACCCGAAGTGTTTCACCAATTTCTTTAACCTCTTCTAGTACCTCCCTTACTAGCTGCGTCAGCACATCAGTAACAAATTCCAAGTTACCGCTACTAGAGGTTGGTGGGCTCACTCTGACCTCTGTCTCCTGGACCTTCTCATGCTCTGGTGAAACGGGTGCCTCCTCAGTAGATGTGTGTCCTGACGCTGATAACCCAGCCCTAACACTTCCACGGCCTCTATCGCGACCTCTTACACCTCTTCTAGCACTCATCGTTGATTCTCGTATTATCTGAATTAGGAATTTTATGAAATTTTAGTTAGTTTCAGTAATTAAGTCGATGTTTTATGATAGTATTAAGTAAAGAGGTTGTTTTCGTAAATCCTCTACAGTTTCAAGTTCCTACGGGCTTTAGTTTCACTGTAACTAAAAAGCTTTAGTATACTAATCTAAAGTAGCCCACTAACTATCTACAGTACATCAGGTTAAACAAGCTTAATAATTACTTGGTTCGACGTCGGAGACTCGGTGTGCCACATCACAAGAATTTCCAAAACATTTCGATCCAATCCAAAAATAGTTTTTTTTAATACCCAAGTAATAAGGCCTATTTCACAGCCCGAGCTTTGCAATCGGGCTCTGATACCACTAAATGTAACACCCTAAATCGGGCCTAGAAGTTAGGCCCGAGTCTGACATGTCACATTGAAGTGTTTTTGCGAAAACCTTGCTCTCATTGAAAACCCTTCTAAAGAAAAGTTAAGTAAAATCTAGTTTGCTTTCAAAATGAGGTGTATTCAAAAAAACCGTTTCCTTTTACCATGTAAAAAAATTCCTTTGACAGCAGAAGCTCGTTCTTAAAACACAAGTATTTTCAAAAACTTGAAATATGCTTAAAAGAAATAAATCCAGGTTCCGTTTTAAAATTTCAATGCATAGTGGAAGTAATGGAATAACAACTAGAGGGAAAACCTTATTATAATCCGAAATAAAATAACTTAAAATCTAGAATTTAGATATTAAGAAAAACAGGTCTAATCGTCTTGCTAGTTGGCCACCTCTAAGTCTCTCCATCTGTCGAACCACCTACTAAGGATCACCTAAAAAAAAAAAGAGGGAGTGAGGTTTTGAAAACTTAGTGTGTACGACCCTCGTCAAACAAATAGCATACATATCATATTATCAAGATAATAACATCATATATGCAACGTAATGCAAACCCTACCCAAATAATCCATCCGGTACGCTTCGTCTCCGTCCAACCGAAACACTTCTGTAGGGATTTCTAAATCGAGCCACCCATCCGATACACTTCAAAGGTAGCCCGGTTGCTGTACTACCAAATGTTGTAGCAAAGCTGCTTATCATATGATAGGCTTAGAAAGCCATCGGTGGATCCACAGTTGTCATGCAACCTTGCGATCCTCATATACTTCCTCCATTCCATAATTTCCCAACCTATATGTAACCTAAATAGAATATCATATGAATGCATCAAATGTACATGTAACATCCATAAATCTCGCATTCAACACATAGGGGCATTTTAGTCATTTTCACAAGTCAAGGGTATTTTGATAATTCTACAATTCAGGGTATTTATCTAATCCCACCCTATAGGGTATTTCAGTAATTCTACCCTATAGGGGTATTTCAGTAATTCTTAATAGTATGGGTCTTAATTACAAACCTTGGCCCGTCAACAAGTCCTCGCGGCTTAAGTGAACAGACACTACGCACCAGGTAGGATTCCAGAGAAGAGCAGATGGGTCTGTATCACTGCTTAAGAACCAAGCTCTCCGTAGATCCAATCCTAGACATGCATATACCCATTGCCACACCTTAACCTTATGACTTGTCCTCAGTCACAATTAGTTAATAATTTAAATTTTATGCAAGGTTAAGCAGTTTACCAAATACTAAGCCTAAGACCCCTTACAAAGCCCAAACTAATTCATATACGTTCATATAGCCCACAAGGCCTAATCTCATTCGTATGGCCCATTAGGCCCAAATTAAATTCATGTGGCCCATCTGGACCAATCACATTTGTATGGCCCATTAGGCCCAACTCACATTCATATGGCCCATCTGGCCTAATCACATTCGTATGGTCTATTAGGCCCAAATCACATTCATACGGCCCATCTGGCCCAATCACATTCATACGGCCCATTAGGCCCAAATCAAATTCATATGGCCCATCGGCCCAATCACATTCGTATCGCCCATTCGGCCCAAATCACATTCATATGGCTCATCTGGCCCAATCACATTTATATGGCCCATCTGGCCCAAACCAATTCCTAGCCATGTAACCAGCATGACTAGTTCATCACTTATTACCAAATCATCAAATTCGCCTATTTTGAGCCTACGGCCCATCGGCCCATTTTGCCCATTCTGGCCTAGTTGGCCATAACACGACCCAAGTCCATGAGATCACTCATGGGGTCTCTGTTATCGATACCATTTCCCTCATACGAGTTTTCGCACACTCGCAAGACTACCGGAGCCTAACTTTTAGGATTTCGAGATTTCCCAATTCATTGTGTGTGTATAATGTATGTACACACCTGATAACCAAAACGCGCTGCGATCTCCTTAGCCACGATCCTACAAACGATGTCACTCAATGATTAATCACATATACTTATCGAATACTATACCAAAATCTGAAGTCTCACTTTAATCTTACTTGAAACATCAAGCCTTAATAGCTTTTCCTCGATCACTAATCACGAGTACTTCCTAAATCTGCATCAATCTTAATTATTAAAAACTGAACCATAAGTGACTTATATCCATCTTAAGTCACCCTTACATTACTTATGACCATTCGGCCAACCTTCAAAACCAAAAGTGAAGAATACTTACCCAAATCCTGAAAAGCATAAAGAGTAATCGGCAGACATCTGAAGAACAGAGATTCAATATCAATTCCCCCACCAAAATCGATTTAGAGAGAGTGAGGGAGAGGAGAAGTCGATTCTAGCAAGATCAATTGAAAGAGTAAAGTACTTACCCAAGAATCGGCTAGGTTGAAGAAATAGTGACGGAACAAAAAGAATTTCGGCAAAGGGAGGGTGAAATTATTCAGCTTTAGAGGGTTTGGAAAAGGTAACAAGAAGAAAAGAAAAAGATCAACTGTGCTTGTGTAAGGGTAACTATAGGATATTCGGTATAGAAAAGAAAGACTGACTTATTTGCAAAACTCTCCAAATGCCGAAAGCCGCAATAAAAATTCATAATACCCCTAAAAGACCCAAAAACGGCACTCATCTACCCTCCTAAGCCGAATTTATACATTTCCCACTTCCCAAAATGGCACCAACTCTTCACACTTCTCAGCTTCTAACTTTTCTCCCTGATAACTCCTCAATCTCATCCTAAATTTTCTCCAAGATAAGCTCCTACAATCTCTCCATGACCATTTCAAACCTCTCATCCATCAGACTTTCACTGCAACACAAACTCTAGCTGTCTTGACAACAAAATAAATACCCCAATAAAATACCATGCCACTACTCGAACTTTGGACTCCCTTGCTTGCTAAAGACGCCACCTCCCTGCTCCCTAAGTGGTGCCACTTTGCCACTACACCACAAGCTCTTTTGTGTCATTTTTCTTCTTCATTTTCTTAAAAGGCCTACTAACTGAAGTCACAGTTCCCTTGGGGATAAAACTAAAATTTTTTGTATACCCTTACTTGATTCCCGGACATCTCCAACACCCCTAGACTCTCCAAATTCATTAACCCTCAAAGCCCACATGCCAATTTTTATTTTCTCGCTCACTGAAAAATTTTATGAGACTCAAAGCCCAAAGCCCAATAGGCCTAATTCTACTAGGCCCAAATTCGGGGTGTTACAAAAGCATATAAAATACATTTATAATGAAACTTATTACATACGAACTTACCTCGAATGTAAAAACGATGAAATAGGTCAATTAGTCGAGTACATTGTTTTCCCCCTGATCTAGATCTAAATGTCCTCTTTTCTTGATCTATATGCAATCAAGATTAACTTATTTAATTATCTCTCTATTCAATTTACTCCAAAACTCACATTAAGGTACTCTTACACATTTGTCCCTAAATTTTTTATTTTTACAATTTAGTCCTTATTTCATAAAATTAAAAATTCATGCAATTCCACCCAAACCCATGCTAGCTGAATTTCAATTAGGTCCCTAGTAGCCCATATTTTTCATTTATTTCACATTTTAACCGCAAAGTTCCCATATTTCACAATTTAATCCCTAATTTGCAATTTTATCAAAAATCACTTTACAAAACTTGTATAACTTTCACCAAACTTTCATTTTCATCCATCAAACACTAAAATACATGCTTATTCATTAATGGAAACATCCTAAATCTTTAACAGTTTTGCAAAATAGTCCCTGGGCTAGCTGGACTAAGTTGCAACAATCTCAAAAACATAAAAATCATTAAAAACGGGACAAAAACCGTACCTAATTGAGCATAAATGCCTTGGCTGAATGAAGAAGATGAAAAATGGTTTTCTTTGCTCTAGTTCCAGTTGAAACATGAAGAAGAAAAGATGGTACTTTATTTTATTTGTTTTTAATTACCATTATTTACTAAATTACAAAATTAACCTTATTAATTAATCACTTTAAACACTTAATATATGTCCAAGAATGTCCGCTAACATTTATAATGGTCTAATTACCACTTAAGGACCTTAACTTTAAGGTTCTATAGCTATTTGACAAGTTAGCTATTAGAACTCCACTTTTATACTTTACGCTATTTAGTCCTTTTTATCAAATTAAGCATTCAAACGATAAAATTTCTTAATGAAACTTTCACACAAACATACTATCATGCTGTAAACATTAAAATAATAATAAAATAATTATTTTGACTTCTGATTTGTGGCCCCGAAACCACTGTTCAGCTTTGACTAAAAACGGGCTGTTACAACTCTCCCCCCTTAGGGATTTTGGTCCCCAAAAATATTACCAGCAAAAAGGTTAGGGTACTATTTTCTCATAGCTTCTTCAGGTTCCCACGTGGCTTCTTCGACACCGTGTTGTTGCCAAAGTACTTTCACTAAAGCTATGCTTTTATTTCTCAACTGTTTAACCTTACGAGCTAAAATTCTGATTGGTTCTTCAATGTATGACATGTCGGGTTGAATTTTAATCTCTGCCGGAGAAATTACATGTGATGGATTCGATCTATATCGACGCAACATCGACACATGAAACACATCACGTATCTTTTCTAAATCTGATGGTAAAGCTAGCCGATATGCCACTGGCCCTATTCTTTCAATAATCTAATACGGCCTGATAAATTGTGGACTTAATTTCCTTTTACGACCAAATCGAAGAATTTTCTTCCACGGCGATACTTTCAGAACACTTTGTCGCCGATCTAAAATTCAATGTCTTTTCGTTTCAAATCTACGTACGATTTTTGTCGATCTGAAGCTACTTTCAAACTGTCACGAATTACTTTCACTTTATCTTCAGTCTCTCAGATCAAATCAACCCCATGAATCTTTTTCTCACTCAGCTTAGTCCAATATAATGGACTTCGGCATTTGAGACCATACAAATCTTCATACGGTGCCATCTTTATGCTCGATTGAAAACTGTTATTATACGAAAATTCAACCAACGGCCAAAATTTCTCCCAATTGCCTTCAAATTCTAAAACACAACAACGAAGCATATCTTCAAGAATTTGAATTACTTTCTCAGACTGACTGTCATTTTGTGGATGAAATGCTATACTAAAATTCTGTAACGCCCCAAAAATGTGGGGTTTGTAATTTTGCTGGAGTGGCTTAAATTCCATGATGTGCTTGAATGGATAGGTATTTGAGTGTATTTGGGGGTTGTTAGGAGGCCTGGGTTCGAGTCTTGGCCTTGGAAAATTTTTAGTTTTTGCTCTTAAGAGGAATGGGTTGTTAACAGTAAGACTTATGTATAAATGTGTGTGTTTTTTTCTCACAAAAAGAGGTTGTGACTTGGTAGCTATGGTGTCACTGAGATGGCAAGGGGAGTGGCATTCAAATCCCATGACAAGCAACTAGGGGATTTTATTTTATGACTTGGTGGTGCAAGAGGTAGAGTTTGGATCAAACTCTGCAGAGGAGGTTGAAGACTTGGTTAACAAATTCGAATGGTAGGCTGTGAGCAATTGAAGGAGGATTTGGTGGAGAGTTTGAGGAAGTTTGAATGTGAGAGGGAGTTTGGCCGAATTTGGAGAGCTTGAGTATGGGGGAATTTCGGTTAAGGGTTGTCAATTGGGAGCATTTTTGGCAGCTTAGTGGTAGGATAGAATTGAAAACTCTCTCTGCATTTTGGGGCCTTCCTTTATTTTTTTTCATTTCAGTTTCAGGATTTACTTCTTCGTAGCATTTCGTGCAACTTTTCGACCATTCAACTCTCTTCTCCCTATTTTCTTTTTGGCTCTCAACTGTCATTCTTTTTGTCAAGCACAATACCAACTGCCCATTTGCTGAATTCATTACTGAAACCTATCCTTCTTCTTCACATCCTCCTGCCGAATCACCGTTCCTCCTTTCGGTTTCTCCGTAAGCCGAACACAACCTTTCTTTTTCCTCTTGTTATTCTTTTCTTTTCTCTGCAAGATAGCAGAACACTTTCTTTCTTCTGGTGTCAACTGAATCTACTAAGGCTTAAATATCTTCTTCTCTTTGTTTCTAACTGTTTCCGAACCTTATCGATTGGTTGGTAAGTGGTGACTATAGCCTAATCTAGGTTGGCTTTTTTCTCTTTATTCGATTTTGTTCTCTTAGGACAAAAAGGCTTTTCTCCTCTGTTGTCGTGGAAATATATATTGCTAACACTTTCTTTCTCGTCGAATGTTGCTAGGGACTCGATTTCCTTAACCAAGGGGTAGGCTTATTATCTATTTCACCCCAAGAGATCTTTCGTTTCATGGTAAGTAAAGTGAGTTGATTAAAGCGTTTCAATACTATGGTTTAACAAGGGTTTGTGACTAATTAATGGACAGTTGTTATCATAGGTGTCTTGGAAGTGCTTCAAATTACAACTCGTAACAGGTGTGTAATCGACACCCAATACCGTACTCTTCAAACACTGGATAAAGGTGTCTCACACTCTTGTGCTACTGTGAATTGGCAAAAGCCGAAAACTAAACTTTCGGCATTTGAGGGCCCTCGAGCGTGCAAATGCTCGTAGGGATAAATCAAACCCCAATTGTTGGCGTTAAACCGTAAAGGCCGTCACAGACGTTTCGTGGGCTTAGGTCATAAAATTATCGAAATATCCTCGATGGGTAAAATTATCGAAATACCCTCAAAGGGTAAAATTACCAAAGTATCCTCAAAGGGTAAAATTACCAAAATACACTCGAAGGGTAAAATTATCGAAACACCCTCGATGGATGATATTATCGAAATACCCTTGGTGGGTGAAACTACTGAAATACCCTCGAAGGGTAAAGTTATCGAAATACCCCTTGATGGGTGAAATTACCATTTTACCCCTAACCGAAAAAATGACCGTTATACCCCTAGTGGTAGTGTTAGTGATGTGTAACATCTCGAAATTGGGCCTATTAGGATTGGGCCGATTGGGCCTTGGGCTTAGGAGTGTTTAAAATCTTCAAGAATATGAGAATGGTGTTTTTGCAAATTGGATTTATTAGTTAAGTGGATTTGGAAGGTTATGAGGTTTTTATGAATTCTCGGGTTTAATTGGGCTTTAGGAAAAAATTAGAGTATCATTTTTGTTACTTGTGTTAGCTCGGATAGGATGTTTATTGTGTGCTTAGTATATTTGTGTGAAGGCTTGGAATTATTAGCTAAGCTAGAATAATTTTTAGTATTGAAAATTTAGTGAAGTGGATTAAGTGAACTTGACACTTAAGTTAATTTAAGTGTTAAATTCTAGCACATGAGGAGTTAGTGGTAAGGTGGTTATGGCGCATGGATGGTTGCTTGAGGGAAGTGGTTCGAGTAGCATGGAAGGCATATTAAGGATTTTATTTTTATGCATCCTAGCATTAAATGTCGGTCAAGTTTTACATATGGTAAGTTGGACTTTAAATTTTATGGCAAGTTGAATTATAGATTAGGAAAGCTTGTATTTTAGGATAAGAATCTTATGGATTAAGGAAAGATAGGGGGACAAAAGGCTTGAATGTTGGAGAGTTGTTTTGGAAACTCTTCTATGGCCATTAGTCCATGTATGTGGACGGCATTTTGGTCTAGGGAAGGGGTTGACCGATTTTTGTTGGAGGCTTTGGTAGGTTGGTAGCTAGTTGGCCATTTTTCCTAAGTATTGGAGCATCAATTTCTTTTCTCTCCACAAACACTCTCTATAGTCAAATATGTTCTTGGCAATAAGGTGAGTTGTTGTTTTAGTTTTGGCCTTCATTCTTTGTTTTGTGTCATAACCGAAAACCCTTTGAGTTTTGCAAATTTCTCCCTAGTGCACCAAAGGGAACCAAAAGCCGAATGTCCATAGTTGTTTGACGAATTTTCTCTTAGGCATTTGGCCGAATATCCATTTGAGTCTTTCTCATATTTCATTTTCTTTGTAGCCTAAAACCAACTCTCTCCCCTTCATCTTTTTCTTCTTTAGTGGTTGGCCGAATCTTTCTTCTCCCCAACTCTCTTTTCTTTCTTCCAACTTTGCTTAAGCCGAACCTCTCATCCATTTTATTCTACCTTTGCCGCAACTTCTAAGCCTCACACTATTCTTCTTTTTATTCTTTTGTTAAGCCGAATCTACCATCTTTCTTCTCTTCTCTTCTCTTCTTTTCTTTTATTGTGTTTAGGCCGAACCTCTCTCTCTCAAAGTTCACCATTGCCGCAACCTCTTCAAACCAAAACACCATCATTGTCAAATCTTCTTAAACTCTATTTCTTTTCCTTCTTATTTATTAAGGCCGAATATCTCTTTGGATACCAAAGCTTAATCGGTTTTGAAGATAGGCTCTTTGGGACTTTGGAAGCAATCGATTTAACCCTATTTCTCTAGCAATCGGAGTTGGTAAGTCAAGTGGTAAGGATTTTTATATTACTTGTTATATCGTTTTAGATAGACTACTAATCGATTTCGTTTTAGAGGACTCTATCGCTTGATTATTATTTTTCGTGAACGTTAGATTTTGGGGCAATCAAGAATGGGTTCAAAAAGAGCGGTACATAGTGTTTGGAAGAGGGGTGGTTCTACTATACCGACAAATTTCAAACGAAGGGCTGTGTCGGGAGTCCGAGACTTTCCACCGGGATGTGGACCCTCTGCCGGTGATAATCGATTATTTGAAGCCGTTCGTACCCCTGAGCCATTGTTTGTTCATGATTCTTCAACGGGTTATGAACCAACAATCAGAGAGAAATCGTATATAGTTGTTGTTCGAGATTCCGAGGGTATCGACGAGCGGGAAAGTTTAGTTATCACTGTTATCAGGTGTGTACCTTACACACTTTATAACTCGGTAATATATATATTTATAAATATACTAATCATGTTATTAAAGTTGGAAACTGTGTGATTTTGATATGATACCGTAAAGGGTATAAGCAAGGATTCAGGTAAGTCCGTTTCGATATGTTTTGTTATATGATACTTATTACCATGACATGTGATATATATTTCTATATGATACATAAATGAGCATATGGCATGTTTTGCATAATATTTATATGGTTATGGGTAACATGAGAGGAGGGGGAAGATTTGATATCCGTGTCTTTGGGACACCAGAGGTTTGGCACCTCCAGTGGTTTGGTACCACAATTATTTTCGTGTCTTTGGCACACCGCAGGTTTGGCACCTCATAGCGACTTGTCCCAAAGGGGTGGCCGCACCACGCAGGGTTGGCCCCACATTTGATATTACGGGATCGTCGCCAGTGATTTGGTATCACATGTGGGTTGGCCCCATAACTTTATTATTCATGACTTTGGGTCACCAGTGGTTTGGTACCACATATTTCGTGTCTTTGGGACACCAGAGGTTTGGCACCTCATATCGACTCGTCCCAGTGGCTTAGTACCACCGTGGGTTGGCCCCACTTTTGATATATTAGGATCGTTGCCAGTGATTTGGTATCACACGTGGGTTGGCCCCACAACTTGATTATTCGTGACTTTGGGTCACTAGTGGTTTGGCACCATATTATTGGATATCGTGACTTTGGGTCACCAGTGGTTTGGCACCACCAGTGGTTTGGTACCACACGGGGTAGAAAAGGAGTTATGGATGGCTAGGTTGGGTGCATTGTATATATATATTGCTTGGTTATAAATTGTGTAAGTTTGTTGCATCAACTGGGGGAAGGATTTATGCACTGAGTCTTGGTGACTCACCTTCTCCCTTATCTTTTCAGGTGATTCGTGAATCGCGGATGAGGAGCCGGATGGACTCGAGGAGGCCATGCAATAAAATTCGATTTACACGGATTTTGGTTTGGGTACTATATTTTATTTAAATTTGGTTTTTCATTTTTATTTGGATTTGTAATAAGGCCTTTCAAATTATGTTTTTGGATTATTTATATGTTTTGGACTTGTTTTAAACATGGCTTAATAAACTACATGGTTAATTAAATAATATGAGCAGAAAGTTTTCTAAACTACAAAACGCAATGGTTTTCAAAACGTTACCATCGGGTAATATAAATCATTTGACAATATTTAACAACTTAAGTGTTTTCGATAACTCATACTATTTTCCAAAACTCAAGTTCCCAAATTTCAATTAGAAATTGATTTTCAAACTATTCATTTTTGGTTTCTTTTAAATTATAAAAGGTTTTCTAATCCATGGATTTACAACTAAGTTTTAAAGAGTTATTTACAGAATTTCAAAGTAAATTATTAGTTTTTAACTTATTATACACATGATTTCTATAAACATAGAACAACAAAGAGTTTTTCACTAAAATTTAATCATTAACACGATTTTCTTCAAAACTTTTTCCTCTGTGGCATGCCAGATTCGGTCATGACGTATTGACCGGGTTTGGGGTGTTACATGATGTATGTGTGTATTTGTATGAATGATTATGATTGTGACATATTGCATAAACGAATTATTTATGACACAACATAATGCATTAGGGTTGGGATTTGTAATTCGAGGAAGTACTGTACTAGTGGCTCTGCCACGTTTTACCGATCTAGTGACTTCGCCAATTATCCTGATTTTAGTGGCTTGGCCCACGTTTACTATCATTAGCAGCTTTGCTATGTTACTACTAGCAGCAATGCTGCTATATTGGTGTGTTGGCTGGATGGGTCGACTTGGTCCCCACATGGTGTGGTTAGTACGGGTGGTGTGTTGGCTAGATTGGGTTGTGTTGCATTACTATTCTGTTCTATGATCATTTGGGCTTTGGCCCACCCTGCTACTGAATAGGGCTAAAGCCCAGACTGAACTAATACTAGATAGGGCTCATGCCCAGATTATTATTGCATGATTGGGGATTACATACTGAGTTCTAGTAACTCACCCTTTTCTTTAATTGTGCAAGTAATCCCTAGTCTTAGATGATTTGGCGCTTCGAGGGACTCAAAGGTGACCACACGCTCGATATGTTTTAATCTTAGACTTAGTTATTTTATTTTTAATGTTTTGGGTTAATAACTATGTAATAAGGCCATTTGGGGTTTTAATTTGTATTGGTGGTTCTCTTTATTTCAACCTTTATTTGAACCTGCTAGTCTAGGGAACACAGGTTTTTAAAACAATAACCGTTTTCTTAAAATCACGTTTTCAAATCTTAAAGTTTACAACTAGAAAAGGCTTCCGTGGTTTTATTTTAGATTAATAAGCTCATAACAATTGTTACGGCCTATAATCGGACATCAAGGTTTACAACACTAACATTTTCAAAACAATTGTTAAATGGGATTTAGAATTTAGTAACAAACTTTTATCGATAAACTCAGTTTTCAAACGACACTTTGATGTGACACGCCAAATCTGAACGTAACGTTTAGGCCGGGTTTGAGGTGTTACAAATTCAACCTCGTACCTAGAGCTTCTTGCAATTTTTTCCAAAACTGTTATATAAACCTCAGATCTCTATCCGAAATAATCGAAATTCCACCTATGCAATCTAACGATCTCAGAAATGTACAATTCAGCCAACTTATCAAGCGAATGATCAGTACGTGTTGGAATGAAATGTGTAGATTTCGTCAGTCAATCAACGACATCCCAAATAACATCTTTCTTCTTCAAATACAAGGGTAGTCCCAATACGATATCCATTGTAATTCTATCCCATTTCCATTCTGGTATCATCACAGGCCGTAGTAATCCCAAAGCTACTTGTGTTCAGCTTTTACTTGTTGACAAACTAAACATCTCAATAGAAACTCTGAAATGTCTGGTTTCATACCCGACCACCAATACAACTGTTTCAAATCATTGTATCTTTTAGTACTCATCGGGTGAATAGATAAACAACCACTGTGTGCTTCATGTAAAATTTTCTAAATGAGCTCAGAATTCTTTGGTGCACAAATTCTATCTCGGAATATTAAACAATCATCGGATCCGATCTTATAGTCTGAATCACTAGTCGACTCACATTGCATTCTTTTGGTTCGCAAATCATTATCACACTTCTAAGCTTCACACATTTGCTGAAGAAAAATCGGTTTAGCTTTCAACTCTACTAGAATTGAACCATCATATGACACCCCTAACCCGTAACCATCGCCGGAATAGGGTTAAGAGGCATTACCGGTCATATCGAAACTTTTACGATCACTTCTCAAACATAAATACATCATCATCATCATCATAACAAATCAAATACTTAGAGTCCCTTTAATAAGTCTACGAGACCTTAATCATGCATTCGGAAGGGGTCGAGACTAAACCGAGCACGTACAAAATTTTTCCAAAACTCAAACATTTGTCAGAGTTACAAAGGTCACACACCCATGTGGGCAGGTCGTGTGCCTCACACGGCATCAGACACACCCGTGTGTCCAAGCCATGGCAAAATAAGGCATACATACTGACTTGTCCACACGGCCGAAGACACGCCCGTAGGCAACACTGACTTAACTCACACCGCCTGTCACACACCCGTGTGCTCAACCGTGTGGGCAAATATAGGCCATTAGCAAGGCCAATTTGCGACCCAAATTTTGGGTCAAAGCTACATGCATCAAACCATTCCAAATTCATACTCCAAATACATTCAAAACATACCAAAACATACATAATTTAACCTCTTAACATCATCATTCATTTCCCTATGCAAATTCAACTCAACATACCAATCCAAAGTATCAACTTCACATCAAAATCATATAATCCATTCATCATTTAATCCTTACCAAATTTAAGCATGAAACATACCATTTCCATTTCACTAATTGATACCATAGTGATCATTCACATAAAACACACATACACATATTAAACATCCTTTTCACATACCCAAAGCATATACCAAAATTATTAAACTATCAAGCCATATCACATGACAAGATCTACACATCTCAAAACATACCATAATCACTAGCCTATACATGCCATATACCAAATATACAACTTCCAAAAGTACCAAAATAGATGGCCAATAGTGTGATTGAGCCACTGACGATCCCTGGATCTGAGCTAGCTTTAATAACACTGTAAAATAGAGAAATACTTCACATAGTAAGCTTTTTAAGCTTAGTAAGTTCGTAATATAACACATTTAACTCAACAATTCAAATTCAATATACAATATTAACTATCACATGGTGTAATTCACAATAATACACAATCTCATCCATAGTCAATACTCACATGATCATCCATTTATCCTATATACAATATCATCAATCACATAGGTTCCATACATACCTGTACCATCACTTAATTAACGATCACTTTTGCTACTCAATGCTCAATACCACAATTCATTCGATCTTCTTTAACCATTCGATTTACTCGCACACTTAGTGCCAATTTCTTAGCCGAAGCTTTAATATCATTGCACACTTAGTGCCTTTACACTTAGCACACATAGTGCTAATAAATATAGTCGATGCTTTCTTTATTTCGCACACATAGTGCCGTACACCACTATATCGATCCTATTTACGCACACTTAGTGCCACGACTCTTCAAACCCATCATTCACATTACTAACTCAACAACCATATTTCCATTCATTGCATAATATGTGAACATAAATTTAACAAATCGTATTATACACGAACTTACCTCGAACGTAGAAACAACGATTCAAGTTGATCAATCGAGCACTTTATTCTTGCCTCGATCTAAGTCCGAATTTCTCTTTTCTTGATCTATACATATTCAAATTCAGCTCATTCATTCATCAAATCATTCAATTCATTCCAAAAACACATATTTTGAGCAATTTACAAAATAGCCCTCACATTTGTACATTTTGACATTTTAGTCCCTATTTCATAAAATCACAAAATACCCCTAATTTCATTATACCATGCTTAGGCCGAATCTTCCTCATGTTCATACAAGTCCACATATTTCATTTATTTCACATTTTAGTCCTTCATTTTCTCATTTTCTCAATTTAGCCCATTTTTGACATTTTTGCCAAAAAATCAATTTACAAAACATTAAAATATATCAACAATTATTCATTGTTCATCATCAACTATCACAAAGCTCAAGCATTCATCAATGGAATTTTACAAAATCACCAACGAACTCAAAAATTAGGACATGGGCTAGCTAAAACACGAAGCAACGATCACAAAAACGTAAAAATTATCAAAAACCGATAAAAAATCATACCTCAATTAGCTAAGCTTACTGCCGTACCTAAAACTCTTTTTCTTTTCTTTTTCCTTAGTATTTTCAGCAAGAACAGGATGAATGAAACATTATTTTGGCTTTGTTTAAATAATCATTAACTTATTTATCATTTTACCATTCTAACCTTAATGTTTCCATTTAAAATTCTACTAACTTAACCCATTTTTGTCCATCCAATCTATTAATGGTTTAATAACATAAGGACTTCTCATTTAAGAAGCCATGGCAATTAAACACTTAAACAATTAGCACACAGCTTTTGCATTTTATGCAATTAAGTCCTTTTTCACAATTCGGCGCACAAACGATGAAATTTTCACACCGAATTTTCATACATGCTTAATCACATACTATAAACACTAAAAATAATATTAAAATATTTTTCTAACCTCGAATTTATGGTCTCAAAAACACTATTCCTACTAGGGTCTAAACCGGGCTGTTACACATCATCAGATAAGCTAACTGAGTATTCATCACTCTCAAAGAAAATAAATATTTTCTACTCAAAGCATCTGTGACTACATTTGCTTTCCCCGAATAATAATCAATCACTAACTCATAATCTTTTAGCAATTCGAGCCATCTTCGTTGTCGTAAATTCAAATCTTTCTGAGTCATTATATACTTCAAACTCTTGAGATCAATAAAGATATGGCACTTTTCACCGTACAAATGATGTCGCCAAATTTTTAATGTGAAAACTATAGCAGCCAACTCTAAATCATGTGTCGGATAATTCTTTTCATGCGGCTTCAACTGTCTGGAGGCATAAGCTATCACTTTACCCTCCTGCATCAAAACACAACCCAAACTGTTCAATGACGCGTTGCTGAAAAACACAAATTCTTTACTCGATTCAGGTTGAAACAACATTGGTGTCTTAGTTAACAATGCTTTCAATTGTTAGAAAATCTGTTGACATTTCTCAGACCACTCAAATTTCACATCTTTTTGAAGGAATCTAGTCATTGATGTAGCAATCATCAGAAATCCTTTAACAAAATGTCGATAATAACCAGCAAACCTCAGAAATCTTTTGATTTTGGATACATTTCTCAGTGATTTCTAGTCAACAACTGCAAAAATCTTGCTCGGATAAACTCGTATACATTCCGCTGAAACAATATGTCCCAAAAATCAAACCTCTCGGAGCCAAAACTCACATTTACGGAATTTAGCAAATAGTTACTTATCTCTCAAGGTTTGTAGCACAATCCTCAAATGATCGGCATGCTTAGACTCATCTCGAAAATAGATCAAAATGTCGTCAATGAATACAACAATGAATCTGTCTAAATACGTTCTAAAAATTTGATTCATCAAATCCATAAAACTGTAGGAGCATTAGTCAATTCGAAAGGCATAACAAGAAATTCATAATGTTCATACCTTGTTCTGAACGCGGTTTTTAGAACATCTGAATCTTTAACTCGTAATTGATAATAGCCCAATCTCAAATCAATCTTCGCATACACTGTTGCCCCTTTCAACTGATCAAACAAATCATCTATTCGCGGCATCGAATACTCTTTCTTTATTGTAACATTATTGAGCTGACGATAGTCAATACACATTCTCATTGATCCATCATTCTTCTTTACGAATAACACTGGCGCACCTTAGGGTGAAAAACTAGGTCGTGCAAAACCTCTATTTGTTAACTCTTGCAACCGAGCTTTCAACTATTTTGGAGCCATTCTATACGGAGCTATCGATATTGGTGATGTTCCTGGCACTAATTCAATAGCAAATTCGACCTTTCTGATCAGTGGCAAATTCAATAGCAAATTTAATAGCAACCACAGAGGGGTCGTGGTCCAGCGAGAGAAGGAAATGGTTTCAGTAGGGGGCGTGGAGCACCGGGCAGAGGTGCTAGGAATACAGAGGCAAGACAGCTCGGGTTAGTTTATGCAACCAGACGCTGAGAGGAGGGTGATGCAACAGACGTGATAAAGAGTACGTTCCTCATTTTCGGTTTGCCCTTTACTGCATTAATTGATATTGGGTCGACGCATTCCTATGTTGCTAGTGTGGTGTCTGGAACTTTAAACATAAACTCAAAAATTGCTTCTAGGGAGATGACTATACTTAGCCCTTTAGGAAAATCTGTAGTGGTAAACAAACTTTTTAGAAGTGTGTCTCTAGAAGTACAAGGGTTGGTTTTCCCGGCTGATTTGATGGAACTACCGTTCGGGGAGTTCGATTTGATCTTAGGTATGGATTGGTTGGTAAGATATCAAGCAAACTTAGATTGTGCTGCTAAGCGCATGGTGTTAAGGACTCCTGAGGATAATGAAATTTTAGTGATAGGCGAAAGGAGAGACTACTTGTCCAATGTAGTGTCTGCTCTAAAGGCAGAAAGAATGGTGAGGAAAGGATGCAAGGCTTTCTTAACTTTTGTCAGTGTATTGGATTCTAAGGAAGTGACTGTGAATAATGTTAGAACAGTAAAAGAATTTGTGGATGTCTTTCCTGAGGAGCTTCCGAGGTTGCTTCTGGATCGTGAAGTGGAGTTTGGAATTGAGCTACTTCCGGGTACCGCTGTGGTGTCCATCGCCCCTTATAGAATGGCGCCAAAGGAGCTGGTTGAACTTAAGGATTAGATCTAGGAGCTGTTGGATCGTGGTTTCATTCGACCAAGTGTATCTCCATGGGGAGCGCCGGTGTTATTTGTGAAGAAGAAGGACGGGTCCATGCGAATATGCATTGACTACCGCCAGTTGAATAAGTTGATGATCAAGAACAAGTACCCACTGCCGAGGATTGACGATCTGTTTGATCAGCTCAATGGGGCTTCGATTTTTTCAAAGATAGATTTGAGGTCAGGGTATCATCAGCTTAAGGTCAAGGAAGCGAATATTCATAAGACGACATTTCGAACTTGCTATGGTCACTACGAGTTCTAGTTGTAACATCCTGGAAATGGGCCTATGCATTTTTTATTTAATTATACGAAATGGCATGTCTTATGTGTTATGAATGTATGGTGAACATTTTTGGAGACTTGGAAATGTAAGGAAATGTCTTGTCTTGGAAATGTAAGGAAATAACTTGGAAATGGAAGGAAATGTCTTGTCTTGGAAATGTAAGGAAATGACTTGGAAATGGAATGAAATGTCTTGTCTTGGAAATGTAAGGAAATGACTTGGAAATGGAAGGAAATGTCTTGTCTTGGAAATGTAAGGAAATGACTTGGAAATGTAAGGAAATGTCAAATGTAAGGAAATGTCTTGGAAATGTAATGAAATGTCTTAGAAATGTAAGGAAATGCTTTAGAAATGTCAAGTTTAAAGTTTAAAAGAGGGACATGAAGCAAGGTGGTCTTAAGAGAAAATGTATGTGAAATATGACATACAAATAGCCTTGGTAAAATGGCTACAAGGCGCCACTTAAGGGCCTAGCAAGTGATGCCACATACATAGGCAAATGGGCCAAGGATCGAGTCGCATGGGAAGCAAATAAAGAATTTTATTTTTGCTACAAGGAGCAGAGAGGTGGACGGCATTAAGGCTCTTAAAAGAGGAGTTTTATTCTCTTTAAAATTCGGCAAATAGATAGATAATGATGCGTTATTATTAGTATTATTTTTATTAAGAGATAAGAGATAACTGATGGATTAAATTCTTTTAATTTGAATATATTGATAATTAAAGTGATAAAGCTATCAAAATAGAAGAGTGATGGCCAAGTAAGGGATTCTAAGTTAGTAATTTACACTACTAAAGGAAAAGAGGGCCATTCATTCTTTCTTTCAACTCTCTCTCTCTCGAATTCTCTCTAGCAAATAACTCTTCTCTTCTCTTTTATTTTTTGCTGTCCGAAATACCTTGTGCTCTAGCTGAATCCTCCATCTTTATTCTTCTTTCTCTTTTCTTTCTACCAATCAAAAGCCAAAATCAAGATCCTTCTAGCCTACATAGCCGAATATTGTTAAAGGTTCAAGCAAGGATTGCCGATTCCTAAAGTAAGGGTAAGATCTCATTCGGTTTCATCCTTTTTCTTTTAAGATTTACCGAAATCTAGGACTAACCCCATTAATATCTTGTTGCCGAAACTTTGAAGAGATCTTCCGGGATTTACTAAGTGTCGACTACAAGGAAGGAGAAGTTCTTTTCCCGGGTACACCATAGGCCGCGTGTTCCCTGTTTATTCGGTGAGTTTCGGGATTTAAAATCCACAAGGTAAGTGTCTATAGCATTCGACCAAGGGCCATCTATGATGATTTAATGTTAGAATCGAATCTAACATATCTGTATAGGTATTTCGACAGATAATTAAGACAAGGGATATTTTCGTGATTTGAAATTGCAAGGTGAGTGCATAAGTACAATCGGCCAAGGTCTATTTTGGTAATTAGATCTATTCTCTATTTGTTTAAAAAGCCGAAACTAATCAAGTTAAATGATCTAGCATTGGCCGATTGAAGGGAGGAGTAGCACAAAGTTTTCAGGATTTGATTTATAGTGAAATCGGCACCAAGTTAAGTTTTGGGTTACAACAATCCTAATAGGATTTGGTTTTACGGCCGAATGGTCTTCATTAAATTTTTAAGTAATGGCCGAATGTAGGGACTAAGGATCTAAGGCTTTAGATGGATTTTCGGGATTTGAAGTGAAGTTGCTAAGTTAATCAGGTGTGTACCCCACACTAATCTTAATAGATTTATGGCTTAAACTTGATATATGTGTTAATATGAAAGTGTAAGAATGTGGCTAAGGTACCATGATATGGTACAAAGTACTCTGTGCACGCTTTCCTACTCCTACCAGATTATGAAATATGTTATATTTAACATGTGATAAGTAATAAGAATGTGAAATTTAGCATGTTAATGCATAATATGTATGATATGGGGCATATGGGTTATTGAAAAGGGGAAGTGAATGTGGTGACCTAAGACCACGATATTTGAATATGGTGACCTAAGACCACGAGATCTGAATGTGGTGACCTAAGACCACGATATCTGAACGTGGTGACCTAAGACCACGATATCTGAGTGTGGTGACCTAAGACCACGAATACTAATAAGGGCGATGAGCACGCCGATCGCAATGCCGATCGCCTTCGATGGTGTGTAGCGGATGGAGGGTTGACTTAGTAGTCCTCACGGTGTGCAGGATGGTACGGGTGATGTGTAGCGGATGGCATATAGGTTTGGGTTCGGTTGCATCATTTTTAATTTAATGATATATGAATATGTATGATATTAAATGCCCGAATTTATTTGGACTTAGTGTTTGTGTACACATTGAGTCTCATTGACTCACCCTGCTGTGGGAACATTTTTGTGTGATGATCGGTAATGGACCGGCCTCGGTAGGAGCTTAAAGGTGGCCATGCTCAAGAAGGAATTTTATTTGGACATTTTATTTTTATTTAAGTATTTTAAATTATTTGGGTTTATTTGATGTAATAAGGCCATAGTTGAACTATTTTACATTTATTTTATTTATTATGTTTACAAATTTTTATCAATTAAAGTTTAAGTAGATTTTTTTTTAAAATAAAGCCTAAACGTTTTGTCACCTAAAGTAAAGGATTTTAATAATGAAATAAACTTGTTTTCAACTCGAGCCCAACCCAACACAATCCTTTATTCAAAACACACAAGTTTTTCCTAAGTAACAAAAGAACTTTGAACCGGTTTTCATCGAGGAACACACCAGATCCGATCAAGGCTCGTGCGTCGGGTTTGGGGTGTTTCACTAGTGATGCCTTTTGGGTTGACGAATGCACTAGCCGCGTTTATGGATATGATGAACCAGGTGTTCCAACCCTATCTGAACTGGTTTGTTGTAATGTTCATAGAGGACATTCTGGTATATTCCAAGACAGAAGAGGAGCACGATTCGTATCTTCAGGTGGTTGTGCAGATTTTGAGGGAGAAGCAGCTGTATGCCAAATTCAGCAAGTGTGAATTTTGGTTGAAAGAAGTTACCTTTCTGGGTCATATGATATATGCAGAGGGGATTGGGGTTGATCCCTAGAAGATTGAAGCTGTGTTGGACTTGAAACCGCCTAAGTCCGTGGCGGAGATTTGAAGTTTCTTGGGAGTGGCAAGTTACTACAGAAGGTTTGTTCAGGGATTCTCCTTAATTGCGGCACCCTTAACTAAGTTATTGAGGAAATGGGGTATCATTTGTTTGGACTGACAAGCAGCAGCAAAGCTTTGAGACGCTAAAGAGGATTTTAACAGAGGCTCTGGTTTTGATTCAGCCTGAGGCCGAGAAGGAGTTCGTAGTTTATTGTGATGCTTCACAAACAGGATTAGGGTGTGTGTTAATGCAAGATGGGAAGGTTGTTGTGTATGCGTCTCGGCAGTTAAGACCGCATGAGATAAACTATCCCACACATGATCTGGAGTTGGCTGCGGTAGTGTTCGCTTTGAAGATCTGGAAACATTACCTGTATGGGGAGAAGTCCGTTATCTATACTGACCACAAGAGTTTGAAATATCTTCTAACTCAAAAGGAGTTGAATTTAAGGCAGCGAAGGTGGATTGAGCTGTTGAAGGACTATGATTGCTCGATAGAATACCATTCGGGTAAAGCTAACATGGTGGTGGATACATTAAGTCGGAAGGTAATAACGGATTTAAAGGCGATGTTTGCTCATCTCAGTCTGTTTGATGATGGAAGTTTGTTAGCTTAACTCCAAGTGAAGCCAACGTGGGTAAGTCAGATTAAAGAGAAGCAGTTACCAGACGAGGTCTTGAGTGCCCGACTTCAGCAGCTGCAGAATGGTGGGGTAAAGGATTATAGTCTGAACAGTGATGGGGTTTTGTGTTTCTGTAAAAGGTTCTGCGTGCCAAAGGATGTGGATTTAAGACAAATAATTCTTCAAGAAGCACATAGTAGCCCTTATGCTATGCATCCTAGAGGGAATAAGATGTATCGGGATCTGCGTTAACAGTTTTGGTGGCCTGGGTTGAAGCGAGAGATTACTGAGTTAGTAGGAAAGTGTTTAACGTGTCAGCAGTTGCCTTCGGGGTTGTTACAGCCGGTGAAAATTCCACAGTGGAAATGGGAAAGAATCATGATGGACTGTGTTAGTGGGCTACCTCTTAAGCCTTCTAAGAAAGATTCGGTATGGGTGATTGTGGGTCGGTTGACAAAATCTGTCCATTTCATACTTGTTCATGTTGACTATTCTCTGCAGAAGTTAGCTAAGTTATATGTGGTGGAGATTATGAGGTTTCACGTGATACCAGTGTCGATCATATCAAATAGAGACCCCAGGTTTACGTCGCGTTTTTGGAAGGCACTGCATCAAGCATTGGGTACAAGGCTAGACTTCAGTACAGCTTTTCATCCACAGTTTGATGGTCAGTCTGAGAGGGTAATTCAGATCTTGGAAGATATGTTGAGAGGTTGTGTCATAGATTTTAGGGGGAGTTGGGAAGAGTTTCTACCATTGGCAGAATTAGCATACAACAACAGCTACCAGTCTAGTATTCAGATGGCGCCCTATGAAGCATTGTACGGACGGAGATGTCGCACTCCTACTTGTTGGACAGAGTTGGGTGAATGACATTTGTTGGGTCCGGATTTGATCATAGTAACAAAAGAGACAGTTAAGTTAATTCGGACTCAGCTGAAGGAAGCCTCCGACAGGCAAAAGTCGTATGCAGATCTGAAACATAGGGATATAGAATTTGCAGTGGGGGATCGGGTTTTCTTAAAGTTTCACCGTGGAAGAAAGTGATGAGGTTTGGACGGAAGG
Organism: Gossypium bickii; assembly: GCA_025503065.1. NCBI lineage: Eukaryota > Viridiplantae > Streptophyta > Magnoliopsida > Malvales > Malvaceae > Gossypium > Gossypium bickii. The sequence goes on along the minus strand of CP106714.1, from coordinate 21,324,895 downwards.
GCAAGCTAAGTCCTAGGTTCATCGGGCCTTATCGGGTATTGAAACGTGTGGGACCGGTGGCGTATCATCTTGAGTTACCCTTAGAATTGAAAGAGATACATGATGTGTTCCATGCTTCAATATTAAGACGCTACCGTTTGGATCTGACTCACATTGTGCTAGTAGAGGAGATCGAGATAAGACCAAACCTGACCTTCGAAGAGGAACCAGTGCAGATCCTAGATCGAGACGTTAAAGTGCTGAGAAGGAAACCAGTACCTTTCGTCAAAGTTTTGTGGCGGAATCACGGTTTAGAGGAGGCCACATGGGTGCCAGAGGAGGTTATGCATTAGCAACACCCTCATCTCTTTTGATCAAGAAAATTTCGAGGTCGAAATTTCTTTAAGGGGGTAGAACTGTAACATCCAGGAATTAAAGGCTTTGCAATTGTTATGTTTTTGTGTGTTTGGTATGCTTTACTTGTTATTTGGGTATGTTGGGGACCCCGGGAAGGCCCGAGGTTAAGCTGAAGTCTTGGTGAAAATTTCATTCTTGGGCTTCTTCGGGAAGAGCTGACTAGGGCAGGACTTAAGGATTATTCCTTGTGTTTGTTGAAAAAAGAATTGAAGTGGTAAGGTGGCAAGGAGACGTCACTTAGGATGCAGGTAAGTGACACCTCAGTGGAGCAGTGAGGGAGCAAGTTCAAGTCGCATAGCTCGCTTTTTGGAGTTCTTTTTGGCATTTGGAAGGGAGGTGATGGATTCGGCTAGGGACCTTGAGAAGTGGGAGTGGACTCAATCAAATATTTCGAATTGGAGGCCAAGTGTGAAAGGTGGGAGTTGAACCTTTCAAACCGATTTGAATGTGGGGAGGAGAGTGAATGTAGAAGGAAAGTGTGGGATTTGAAGCTTGGTGAGGATGTTGGCCGGTTGGGGAAGCTTGTTAGGGGGTGTTGGATTTAGGTTAGTAGTAGCTAGGGGTGTGCTGAACCATGCCTAGTTACTTTTGTCATTTTCGGCTTTATGCTTAGTGAGGTGTGTGCCAAAAATCATCAGGAGTTTTAGGTGCTTCTTTTGTTTCTTTGGTGCATAATCGGTCCTTAAGGAGAGTGGGGACTGCTGAATTTTAGTGATCTTTGAGTGCTCTTTCGATTCTCTTCTGGTGACCCTACTTTTTTTAAGCCGAAATTGTTAATGAACCTTTATTCTTTTCTTCTCTGCCCTTTCTCTTGAAACACCATAGCCGAACCTTTCCTTGTTGATAACACCCTTCTTTTCATCTTCCTTTTTCCTTTTTACTACTCTTGGATTTGTTGGCCGAAACTCTCCTCTCCTCCATTTTTTTCTTTTCCTGATCAAAACACCTTCTACATCCATTCATTCTTTGGTTTCTTTTTACTCTAGTCGAATCTCCCTAGCCCATTTCTTCTCGTTTCTTCATAGCCAAAACACATTCTTGTTTTATTTATTTCTCTCCTCTTCTTCATTTCCTATCTTAGTAAAAGCCGATAGTTCCTTTTTCTTCAAGAGGAGATTTCTTCCTATCGTGTTATTGAGTAGTTGATTATATTCTCTCCATGCGTCAACCTGTTGGTTCGAAGGCAGTAGATTCAACATCCTTTTTCGTGTGACAAGTTGGGAAGAGGGCCTTGAGACTTAATCGGTTTCTTAATCCAGGTCTACTAGCTTTCAACTTCTGTTGTTTAAGCCAAGTAAAGGAGGGGGTTGGACCCGTAGCCCTAGCCCCTAAGTTTAAGCGACGTGCGGTATCGACAGTACGAGCCTGGCCACCGGGTTGTGGACCGATGTCAGAATAGAATAGACAGATTGCAGTCGTTCCCTCTTCCGAGAGTGTCGATAGTATTAAGAGTTTAGTTATCCTCGTATACAGGTATGTAATATTCACACATTTTTACTGTTAGCTTTAAGTATGTTTATGCTCTATTAAATGCCGAAACTTCGGCATTTGCTGTTCTTTTACACATGGTGAGTAAAAGCAGGGCATCAGGTTAGTGGCTTTTATCTGTTGTAAATATGTAGTTATACTGACATGATTATTAGCTCACTCTGAGTATTTAATACATGTTCAAATCTATTGCATGCATTCATCATGATTTTATGTTGCATGAGGGGATATGCCATGAATGGAAGGGGAAGTGTATCTAGTGGCTTTTGCCATTTCAGCCAGGTGACTCTGTCACAACTCTATTCTGGTGGCTTTTGCCATTTGAGCCTGGTGACTCTGTCACAACTCTGATGATCTGGTGGCTCTGCTACACTCTGTTCTGGTGGTTATGCCATTTCAGCCTGGTGACTTTGTCACAATTTCTAACGATGAGCAGCTAACTGCAGTATGACTGCCATCGATGGTGTGTAGGGGTGAGTGTTGATTGTAGAAATCCCCATTGGTGTGATTGGTTGGTACGGGTGATGTGTAGCGGATGGATATTTAGGCTGGGTTTGGGTTTTGCATCATCTTGCATAAGTTATTTAAAGGGGGCTAAGGCCCAATCTGACTTCGAATGGGCTTCGCCCAATGTGATTATTTAAAGGGGGCTAAGGCTCAAATGGTAAGGGGTGGGCTTGAGCCCAACAATGGTGCTTGGAAATTGCACACTAAGCCTTTTGACTTACTCTGTTTGCTTAACATCTTCGCAGGTAATACATAGTGCAGTGGACCGGGCCAGAGGGGACTACGAAGTGGCCATGCACGATTTTCTTTCTTTTAAAATAGAACATTATTTATCTTTAATTTTTGGGATTTTATGCTGTAACAGGGCCACTATTAATTTGGTTTAAAATTCCGATTTTAAGTTTTAGACTCTTTCATTCTAAGATAATTGGTAAGATGTTTTGTTCATCGAAATGCAAATAAAGTTTTTCTTATAATTATTTTAACGATTTTACAAACGGATTTCTGCAACACGCCTCTAGCTTAATCAAATGTAATAAAATATGTTTTCAAATGTCACCTAATCACAAGGTTTTGGCTAATTAAATTTTATCTTAAATGAATAATGGATTTTCAATTGAACCACGAAACTTGGGATTTTTAAAAAGAATGATTTAAAAATCTTCTGAAGTTCGTAATACTTTATAAATTCTTTCCTAGTAACATGCCAGATCCGGTCGTGGTATTTGGGCTGGGTTTGGTGTGTTACATTTTGGTATCAAAGCCTGGTTTAAAAGCTCGACCGTGGGTTTTTGGGTTCAAAACATTTTCCAAATTTTGGATTTAAGATGGTTTGGAAAGAAAATATATATATGTACCTGTTTTCCGGAAGTATGGCACCCGAGTCTCCAGCCCAAGTCTGCCAGGTAAGTCTTTTGATTGTTAAGTGATTTGCATGAGGTAGTTATATTTTATGGATATATCATTATGGATGTTAGAATTTAGAAACTTTACTATAGAGATGAAAACCTTTAGGTATACATGTGCTTTGCGGAAAAACTACTTATAATCCTATCCTCATAAAACTACACATTAATCAACAGTGAAATGAGATGCTAATTCAATAAAACTTGTAAATCAGACTAAGACGAAACATTGGACATGAGTTGTAGAGGATGTAGACGTGTTGCACGCGGTCGTGGGAGAGGCCAGGGTGCTGAGGCTGAATTCTCAGAAGCAAGAAATGAGCCTGAGGGTGAAGCGCCAACATCACCTGTGGCAGAAGCAGGATCGCAAGATAGAACTAGTGGGGATGATGCCCTGTCTCAAGCGATGCTGAGTGTGTTGGAGCGAGTGGCTGAGGTAAGCACCAGATCAGCATCTCGGAAGTCTATTCCTGAGCGACTTTGAGCAAATGAAGCTGAAAAGTTTAGGGGTATTTCTGGAGTAGCTCCAAATATGGCAAGTATTGGCTAGAGGTAGTCTAAAGGATTATGGATGATCTAGACTGCACAGCAGAGGAGAAGCTGAAAGGAGCGGTGTCTCTACTTCGGGATGAGGCATATCAGTGGTGGCTCACAGTAAGAGAGGGTATTCTAGCGGATCGAATCGACTGGGACTTCTTTAAGACGACATTTCAAGGGAAATACGTTGGGGCAAGTTATGTGGATGCCCAAAGGAAAGCATTCCTGAATTTGGTACTGGGTGGAAAATCTGTAGCTGAGTATGAGGCGAGTAAGGGAGGGGGTTGGACCCATAGTCCCAGCCCTTAAGTTTACGCGATGTCTTTGATCAGCAGATCGCAGACCGCCCCGGGTTGTGGACTAAGCGTCGAGCGTAATAGGCGATTGCGCTCGCTCCTCTTACGAGATTGTTGATAGTATTGAGAGCTTAGTTCTCCTTGTATACAGGTGTGTAATATTCACACCTTTTTACTGTTACTTTTAATTATGTTTATGCTCTATTAAATGTCGAAACTTCGACATTAGCTGTTCTTTTACACATGGTGAGTAAAAGCAGGACATCAGGTTAGTGACTTTTATCTGAGCTAAATATGTAGTTAAATTGACATGATTATTAGCGCACTCTGAGCATTTGATACATGTTGAAATCTGTTGCATGCATTCATCATGATTTTATGTTGCATGAGGGGATATGCCATGAATGGAAGGGAAAGTGTATCTGGTGGCTATTGCCATTTCAACCGGTGACTCTGTCACAACTCGCTTCGTGGCTTTTGCCATTTCACCGGTGACTCACACAACTCGATGATCTGGTGGCTCGCCACACTGCTTACGTGGTTATGCCATTTCAGCCTGGTGACTCTGTCACAATTTCTAACGATGAGCAACTAACTGCAGCATGACTGCCATCGATGGTGTGTAGTGGCGAGGGTTGATTGTAGAAATCCCCATTGGTGTGATTGGTTGGTACGGATGGTGTGGAGCGGATGGATATTTAGGCTGGATTTAGGTTTTGCATCATCTTGCATAAGTTATTCTGCTATTCTGTACTGTGGGGCTAAGGCCCAATCTGACTTCGAATGGGCTTCGCCCAATGTGATTATTTAATGGGGGCTAAGGCTCAAATGGTAAGGGGTGGGTTTGAGCCCAACAATGGTGCTTGGAAATTGCACACTGAGTCTTTTGACTCACTCTGTTTGCTTAACATCTTCGCAGGTAATACATAGTGCAGTGGACCGGGCTGAAGGGGACTACGAAGTGGCCATGCACAGTTTTCTTTCTTTTAAAATAGAACATTATTTATCTTTAATTTTTGGGATTTTATGCTGTAATAAGGCCACCATTAATTTGGTTTAAAATTCCGGTTTTAAGTTTTAGACGCTTTCATTCTAAGATAATTGGTAAGATGTTTTGTTCATCGAAATGCAAATAAAGTTTTTCTTATAATTTTTTTAACGATTTTACAAACGGATTTCCGCAACACACCTCTAGCTTAATCAAATGTAATAACAGGTGTTTTCAAATGTTACCTAATCACAAGGTTTTGGCTAATTAAATTTTATCTTAAATGAATAATGGATTTTCAATTGAACCACGAAACTTGGGATTTTTAAAAAGAATGATTTAAAAATCTTCTGAAGTTCGTAATACTTTATAAATTATTTCCTAGTAACATGCCAGATCCGGTCGTGGTATTTGGGTCGGGTTTGGGTGTTACAATTTCTTAATGAAACTTTCACACAAACATACTATCATGTTGTAAATATTAAAAAAATAATAAAATATTTATTTCGACTTCTGATTTGTGGTCCCGAAACTACTGTTCTGATTTGACTAAAAACGGGCTGTTGCACCTATGGCATGCCAATTATACCCGACCTTGCTCGAACAATTAATAGGGTAATAATGTTTCCAATTCAATTTGTGATCTCATTTCATATCAAATCGAATATTACATTCATTATATAAAATTCTTACAACTATGCAATTTACCACCTTGTAGTTCATAATCATTCAATCATATCATTCCAATTCAATTTCACATCTCAATAATAACATTTCGAAGGACCAACTTACCTTATACAGGCATGCTTACCAATTAATGCAATGCATAAAAGCAAAATTTTAAATAGTTTGGATTATAGAAACACAAACTGTAAACTCCGAGTTATTCGTTGACGACCTTATCTTTTCTGTTCTTTTATGAGGAACCTGGGTCGACGTTAGCTACAAAATAAAACAAACAACACATTCTATCAATACACAACAAATTCCAAATTCAATTGTTAAATTATGCAACTTTTGTATTTTATTCAATTTAATCCCTAAAACCGAGACTAGCTTAACTTTCACACTTAACCCCAAATTTATATACCAATATTACTCTAGGCCAAATTTAACTCTCTATTTCTCAATTCTACCCTTAAATTTTGAAATGTTCACAATTTAGTCCTTAATGCTCAAAATCAATAGTTAACTTCATAGTTTAATCCTTCCCCACTTCTAACTTAAAAATCTATCAAAATAACATCTCAAACATTAATTATTCACTAATGGTAAGACTTACAATCTCTAGGCATACTAAAAATTATAACATGGGTCTGATAGTTCTAAGTACCGGGATTTCGAAACATAAAAATTACAAGAAAAGAGACTAAATTGACTAACCAATTGAAACTAGAATGCTTAAAGCCCCTTAAGGTCGTTCATTGTTCCTTTTCTTCTCTCCCCATGCATGAACAAAAATGGGAAAAGAATGTGTTTTCATTCTTTTAATCCCACTAACCAAATTCTTTATAATTATAATTATAACTTAAGTTTTAACTTAAGTTTTATAATATATATAACATATAATATAACTTAACTTGTCAGAATCATGACTATATATATAAGGGTTTATTTATTTATTTAGTCCGACATATTCAACTCTAATTATAATTTCTTTAATAATTAAACTTTTGATCCTTTTATAAATTAATCCTTGAGCTCTAATTAAACATTATTTCGTCGAATTTACTTAATTGAAATTTAATCCACTTCATAAGTAACTCCATAAATATTTAATAAAAATATGTACGAGTCCGATTTATGAAAATGGGGTCTCAAAACTACATTTTCCAACACCATTGACTTTTGGGTCGTTACAACCAAAAGAACTCCTTAGTCAATTTTTTCGTACAATTGTCTGTGTTTTTCATCCTTGAAAACATGCACAACCACTTTCTCGATGATAAATCCTTTTCTAACAACTTCGTTCAAATTAAAGAAAAAGAAGGAGTGTAACACCCCTTACCGTATTCAACACCGGAATAGGGCTCGAGGCATTACCGAACTTATAACACAAGCATTCACACAATTTCGAGTCATAAATTCGCGTCCAAATTAAACCCATTCATATTCAATCCTGAAGTCTCTTATACGAGCCTACGAGACCCAAAACATGCTTTGGAAGTGGTTCGGGACTAAATCGAGAACTTTAGAAAATTTTACAAAACTTAGAAAATTTTTCATGTTACAGGGGTCACACGCCCGTGTGGTTCAAGGGACACTCCCGTGTGACCCTAAGACACGCCCGTGCTACAGGTCATGTTCAATTTAGGGTGCTCTCTACCTTGTCCCACACGCCTATGTTCTAGGCTGTGTGGTTAATTTAATTTTCATAATTTTTCATAAAATAGGTGCAGACTTCACACGGCCGGGGCACATCTGTGTAGCACACACGGCCAAGACACACGCCCGTGTCTCTACCAAGTGCTATATTCTGGATATTCTGTTTTGCAACAATTAAGGTGCAGGAGACACAAAGCCAATACACACAGCCGTGGGGCGAGCCGTGTATCGCACACGACCTAGACACATGCCCATGTGTCTACCCATGTGGACAAAATAAAGGCTATTTACCAACCCATTTGCCACCCATATTCACATATATACTTACACCAATTCAAAGGCACAAAACATAACATACTTAGGCAACCAAAACATCTACAACCAAGGTATTAACATGTCCTCCACATGTTAACTTCTAACATGCATAAACATCATGATCTATCCATACAAGTCATGCAAGTTTCCACATTCATGAATAATGTCAACATATAAATATATTTCTACCAACATAAGCCATCATTCATTGCCATATACAAAATGAAATCATTAACCATTACAAGCCAATACATTTGGCCACATTACAAATGAAACATATAACAAAATGACCAAGTCCCTATACATGCGACACACTCAAAATGCTAAAACCATTAATACCTAAAATGAGATTTTGATAGTGTAATTCAAATCTGTGACGATCTCCATTTCTGAGTTAGCTTGGCGACACTATAAAAACATGGGAAATAAACGGAATAAGCTATATAGCTTAGTAAGCTCGTATGCAAGAAATAAGAAACCCTACCATGCACATAACATTCAAATAACATAACAGAATTAAATGTGAACCTACCGTTGTTTCATAATCACAATCTATCCCATCACAATCTTACCTCATATTCATCATTTCACACATTTAATAAGCATAAGCTTTATATACATACCTGAGCCATCTCAAAGTGATTATACACATTCTTTCATCTTTGACATACCCGTGAGCCACTCGAAATAACAATGTAAGATACTCAGGAAACTTTGCACACTAAGTGCCACATATGTAGTCAAATCTACCTAAGTCTCATATCACATAATCGCTCGCTCTCAAGCTATCGATGGGCCTGCTCACACAAGCTGTCAATCAAGACATAGCTACACGGTGCTGCTCACACAAGCTGTCAAGTATCCGCAACATATGTCGGTATACTTAGCCACTGGTAGGACGTATGAGACCAGTACCTGGATCACATAATCACATAACACATAATGACCCTAGTGACATGTCACTTGTATCCTAACCTATTCCTAAGTTTCAAACGGGATTTCTTGCTCGTCGATTCATCTTCGAACTTGTTCATTGGATTAAACTCATCCACATTTATTAAACGTACAATTCATGCAATATTAAAGCAATAAAATACAATCATATTAAAGCTTATTTTTAACATACGAACTTACCTTGGTACAAAATGGATAATTGTTCGATTTACTACACAATCTTGTTCTTTCCCTGGTCCAGGTCAGAACCTCGTCTTTCTTGATCTATAATATCAAATTTAACTTATTAAAGTATCATTATCCAATTTAATCCCAAAAACGCCTTATGGAAAAAAATACATTTTTCCCCTAAATTTTCAACTTTTTACATTTTAATCCCTAGGCTCGTAAAATGAAATATAGTCATTTTATTCAAAACCCAAGCCTAGTCGAATCTTTTTCATACTCATAGCAGCCCACATGTTTCATTTATTCACATTTATTCACTCATTTTACAACTTTTAAAAATAGGTCATTTTTAGGTATTTTCATCAAAAATCACTTAGTAAAGGTTGTTTATCTAACATCAAACATACATAATCTACCATTAGACATCAAAATACAAAAATATCTAACATCAGTAAAACTTTAGACTTTGGTTTCCTTTCAAATTCGTCCTCGAAATAGCTAGATTAGGTTGCAAGGATCTCAAAAACATAAAAATCATTAAAAAGGGGCTAGAACGGACTTACAATCGAGCCTGGAAGATGAACAAACCCTAGCTATGGACTCCTCTTGTGAATTTCGGCCATGGAGGACTAAATTGATGAAGATGAAGACTTTTATTTAGTTAATTTGGCTTTATTTACAAGATTACCAAAATGCCCTTCACCTAAACTTTGAAAATTTTTACTAACCATATCCATTTTTGTTCATACTAAAGCATAATGGTCTAATTATCATCTAAGGACCTCCAATTTAAAATTTCATTACAATTAGACACCTCTAGCTTCTAGAACACACATTTTGCACCTTTTGTAATTTAGTCCTTTTAACTAAATTGAGTGCCCAAACGTACAAATTCTTTAACAGAATTTTCACAAAATCATTCCATAAAATTGTAGACCATAAAAATATAATAAAAATATTTTTTTTTGTCAGATTTGTGGTCCCGAAACCACTGTTCTAACTAGACCCAAAACCGGGCTGTTACAAGGAGAGTTTGAGAGTTACCTCTGGGAGATCAAGAGAAAAACACCTCTTTAAGAAAGAGGTTATGAATCCTTATTCGCGCTAAACGACGATACTCGAAAAAGAATTTGTTACCATAGATGGGAAATTTTCTGTAAACTCCCAACCGAATCTGCTAGCATCCCGATTGTTCAAGAGTTCTATGTGATGCGTCATGAACTAACTAAAAATTTGACTAAGGCAAGTGCACCTATCAATTAATAGTATAGCTACGGTGAGCAAAAATATCGTTCTAACAAAGACTAAAAGTACTAGTAATTAGTGTATTTCTATTATTTAACTGATAAATTTGAGTGGCCAATTAAAAACTAAAATGAACGAAACTAAATAACTACGAATGCGACAAAAAACAAATCAGAAAAATAATAGAGTAATAACCAAGAAGCAGAACAATACCCAGGAAAGAATTCACCAAGATTTCATCTGTCACTATCAATCTAAATTATGCAAATTCTTTATTTAGTATCTTGATCCATAGAAATACCTAAATTATGCTAATAACTCGTTCAAGAGTAAGAGAAACTGACTATAGGTTGATTAATTGAAATTTCTTTCTAATTAAAACCCCTATTATCGCATTAACTTGGTATATGGATTCCCCTATTAGATTTGATTCTAATCCAGTAGATTTATGTCGTCCTATTTTACGCAAGATCTACTCTTAAATAAGGTCTATTCCTTCTCTAATTTAAGCACATAACATGGATCAATAATATAGAAATATCAAACCAAGAATTAAGCACACATAATTATGAACAAGATCTAAGTATTTATTGAGTAAAATAAAAATCAAACGAAAAAATCCATCATAGTGTTCATCTCCTTAGGTATTTAGAAAATTAATTCATGCTTGAAAATAAAAGCATCCAAAACACAGTGTAACTGAAAGAAAAAAAAACTCATGATAATCTCTTAAGAAATCAACTGCAAATCTTCAATCTTGACAAAAATCTGCTTCAAAATCGGCTTTAATGGTGTTTTTCTAGTTGTTTTCTTCAATAGTCTATGACGACCCACTCCTATCTTCTTATTTTTTTTCATATATATGTCTTAGAATGCTGAAAACCCTAAAAACACGATTTTCTGCAATTTAGGGTGCAAATTTACAAAATCGAGATGACCTATCACATGGCCATGTGGCAGGTTGTCTGGCTCAAATGGTAGTGTGGCTAGGCCGTGTGGCTCCTATAATTTTTGGTTTTCAGTCATTTTGCTCCCAAATGCTCTCCTAAGTATAAAAACAAGAATTTAAAAAAATTAGGAGCATAAAATTCATAATTAACATTGAATAATCACCCAAAACCGCATTAAGAATGAGATTAAAACATGTTACTTTTATCACTTATCAAATATCCCCACACTTAAGCATTTTTCTTGTCCTCAAGCAAAATCCTCAACCCATATTCAAGTTAACTTCCCTTAATTTATTTTTCTCATCGATAATGTCTTAGGATAACTTATAGATAATCATGCATTAAAAATTCAACTAAAATGACACTAAAGAATACAAGCATTCTAACCAGAAATTTTCAAGACATAAGAACAAAGGCATCTCCCCTATCTAAAAAATTACCTAAAATTCAAAATCAACAATAATGAACACCCTCACTAAGGAGCACTCAAAGCACTTAAAGCATTTAAGGTTCAAGTAATATGCACTCAACAGTCGAACAAGAAATGTTATTACTAAATGCTTGCTAGAAAATCAAATCTACACCACTATAGAATGAGATGACATAACAATCAAGAGGTCTTTACAAGGTTGTAATGAGGCTTAGGTTGAGGGTATGATAAATGTTAGAAAAGTTTGTTACAATTGAGAGTTGAGTTGATACATTACCAAACTAGAAAAAAATCAATTGCTGAATTAAAGGAATTTACATCAATAAGAAATAAACAATGAAACTGAGCTTTTCAACAGAATATGAATCTAACGATTCAAGCTCAATCAATTTTTTTTTTTCATTTTTTGAGAGTAAAGTAAAATTTAGTGTAACATCCCTCACCCGTATTCAATGCCAGAATAGGGTTATGGAGCATTATCGAACTTACAACACTTTAAAACACACATTTCATATACAATTTTATCATTTCAAATACAATTCAATCACAACCAATGATAGCGTCCCTTAAACGAGCCCACGAGGCCTTAAACATGTATTAGAAATGGTTCGGGACTAAATCGATAAGTCAGGAAACTTTTCCATTCTTAAAATAGGGGACACAGGCCAGTGTGTCTCACACGGCCACCAGACACGCCCGTGTCACAGGTCGTGTGAACATTCAAAATAAGAGCACATGGCCGTGTCCCAGTCCGTGTCCTACCCTGTGTCCAAATAACTGAAGTTTCTGAATTGGGTCACACGGCCAACCACATGCCTGTGTGCCCTTTGAAGTAGCCACACACCCCTGTGTGCCAGGCCGTGTGCTAGGCCGTGTCAAACATATAGGGTATACTGACATATGCAACATGGCCAAGTCACACACCCGTGTGCTAGGCCGTGTGCCAATTAGGGGGTATACCGACTTGTACCACATGGCCTATCCCACGCTCATGTGTGAGACCTTATGGAGCATATGAACTTCACTTCAATTTCATCACTAGGGGAAACACGCCCGTGTGGACAAAAGTAGGCTATTTACCAAGACATTTTGCCACCCCATTTGGTACATATCTTCACCTACACAAATGACACCAAATCATAGCATAATTGTAACAGTCCAGTTTTGACACTAGTCGAAATAGTGGTTTCAGGACCACAAATCTAAGTTAGAAAAACATTTTAATATTAATTTCTGTGTCTGTAGTATACGATTAAGCATGTATGAATGTTTCATGAATTAATTTTGTTGTTTGTGTGCTTAATTTGAGAAAAGGACTAAATTGCATAAAAGGTAAAAGTGGCAATTCATTTGTTAATGTATTGAATTAACATGGCTTAATAAAGGTGAAGTCCTTAAGTGGATATTAGACCACTAAACATTACAGTGGATGGTTATGGGCATGTATTATGTAGTTTTCTATTTAATTCATTAAGGGTAAAAAGGGAAATTAATAATTATGTTTAATTTAATAAAACAAAAGCATAAAATTAGCCATTGTCATCATCTTTGTGCCGAAAATAGAAAAGAAAAAGGAAGAAAAAAAGCTTTGAACATTCGACTAGCTATAATATTTATTCAAGGTTAGTTTTTGTTCGATTTTTGATAATTTCTATGTTTTTGTAATCGTTGCTTTGTGTTCTTCAAAACCCATGCTTTAATTTGTGAATTGATGAAGATTTTGAGAAGTGCCATTGATGAACTTATGAGCTTTGTGATGATTGATGATGAAATATGAAATATACGTTTAAGATTAACATGTTTTGTCTTTGATTTTAGGTTATTTTGAGTAATTTGGACTTAATTGAGAAAATAATATTTTGAGGGACTAAATTGTGAAATAAATGAAATGTATGGACTTGTATGAAGCTAGTGAGAATTCGGCTAAGCATGGGTATATAGAGATTTTGTGTATTTTGTGATTTTGTGAAATAGGGACTAAAATGTCAAAACGTGAAAATATGAGGGCTAAATTGTAAATTTCCCTAAATATGTTTTTTTTGGATTGAATTGAATGATTTGGTGAATAAATGGATTAAATTTGAATATGTATAGATCAAGAACCGAAGAAAACAAATTTAGATCGAGAAAAGTCGAAAATCATTAAATAGTCGTTCGTTTCCATTCTTTCCGTACGAGGTAAGTCTATATACAAATAAATATATTTGCATTGATTTATGAATGTTTATATGAAATTTCATTGTGATGAATATGTATGAGATTATAACTATATGAAATCCGAGGAAGTAATGACAATGTATCAATGTCCGAGAAGTCCCGTACGAACCTAGGAATAGATAGGATTACATATGTCATGACATAGGTTTCCGATAAGTGATATCGTGTAAGACCACGTTTTGGACGTTGGCGTCGATTTGAGATTTATGTGTAAGACCATGTCTGGGACACTGGCATCGTATTGATTCGTGTAAGACCCTGTCTGGGACAGTGGCATCGATATTTGATTACATGTAAGACCGCGTATTCTATTTGATTCTGAATGGTTCAACGGGAAATTTCAAGAAAACAAAAGGCTATGTGAAATGTATAAACGAATCAGGTACGTTTGAAAAGTACAATATGTATGTGTATGGAAGGTAAGTATAAATGTGAACTTACCTAATTGAGATATATGCATAGATTGTAGATATAAAATGTGATATATGTATGAAAAAGTTATGATCTATGTTGTATATGGAGATGAGTTGGCTAGTAAGATATAGCTAAACAAATGAGCCAAGATGGAATTAAGAATTTGCAATTGTCATATATGAATGATCTTGTGTTTGATATGATATTATATGTTTATATGTTAAATTTATTTGTATATGGCTTACTAAGCTTTTGAAAGCTTACTTTGTGTGTGTTTGCTTTATTTTATAGATCGTCAAAGCTACTGAGGGCTCGGGGATAGTCGAGGATTGTCATCACACTACTCAAATCATATTTTGGTACCTTATGAATATGTGTATATTAAGTATGGCATGTATAGTCTAGTTGATAAGGTTATGTTTTAAAAGGTGTATAGTTAGCAATGTGATATGGCTAGATAATGACATTATATGAATGATTAGTCATATCTTATGATGTTTAGTTTTGGTATGGCTTGATGGCAAATGAAAAGGTCATATGAATGGTAAGCTTATTGATGCATAGTTAGCATGTTATATACTTTGAAATGCTTGTGGTTATATTGAGTTAAATGGTTCCTAAGTTGGAGTGTTTCTGATATTTATAAATGGATAGAAATGATGCACAATTTGATATGCTTTGGTTGCCATTGATCTATAGAAAGATGCTTGTATGTGTTTGTAGGGATGACCCAATGTGTGGGTGGCATTTTGGCCTTGTAAATGGCCTATAATTGCCCACACGATTAAGCACACGGGCGTGTGGCTCGACCATGTCCTTCGTTGATGCATTTCAAAACAAGTCAGACTCAACCACGGGCTGGACACACGGGTGTGTGAATGGCCGTATGGTGCCAGTCAGTAGTGACCACGGGTGAGGCACGGGGGCGTGTCCATGGCCATGTGGACAAGTCAGTATGTATGCCTTGTTTTGACACGGTTTAGACACACGGGCGTATATGAGGCCGTGGGAGGCACACGGCCTGCCCAAATGGGCGTGTGACTTCTATAAATTAGAAAATATTTTAAATTTCTAAAAAATTCTATATGTGTTTGGTTTACTCCCGGCCTCTTTCTAAAGCATGTTTAAGGTCTCGTAGACCTATTCAAGGGACACTTTGATTTGAATAGTTGAATTTTATTATTATATGTCCGTAAAAGGTTCCGTTTTGTCCGGTAATGCCTTTAACCCTAGATCGGCGATGGTTACGGGTTTGGGGTGTTGCAGTAATATACCATCCAAAACAACCAAATCAAGTCTAATTTTTACCATTTCAATACTAACCAATTCAAGGCACATAAGTACCACCATATGCTAACTAAATTCATACCAATCTTTATCACCTCAAATCATCAAAATGACCATTATCAAAGATGCATTATTTGACCTAATTTCATAAGCACAACTACATATACAAATCATCAATTTACCATTCATAGTACCTATTATTATCAATCATCACAACCAAATCAATATACAAAAGACATAAGCATATATATATGCACATGATTTAAACATACCAAATAAACCATAATGATCCGTATCTCATGTCTATATATACATATCAAACATAAACATTTACAAGCCAATTCATTTGGCCAAATTCTTTACCAAATATAACCAAAATGACTCAAAATCCCTATACATGCCATATGACCAAACCATAAGTTCAAAAGTACCAAAGTGATGGTTGGATAGTGTGACGATGTCTCTAACGATCCCTGAATCCGAGCTAGCTTTGAACTCACTATAAAACACGGGAAAAATAAACAAAGTAAGCTTTATAGCTTAATAAGCTCGTATGAATTAAAATCAACAAATCATATTACATAAATCAACAACTTGAACCATTTAACATGTATTTTGTGGTAACAACAAGCTTTTCATATGCTTAATCATATACTTATATACAATTTCATAACTTATCCTATTTGAATCTCATACTTTACATGTACATACCTATACCAAATTCGTAACGAACTCATACCTTTTCGAAGTACTGTCGCATACTCGATATCTCACACACTAAGTGCCAATGCGTAGACGAAACTATTATAATCTCACACACTAAGTGCCTTACACAGCCGAAGCTATCTCGGTCTTGCACACTGAGTGCTATATATATATCCGAATCATCGTCAAACATGACTATAATCTCATATACACAATTTATGAAATATCAAAGCATTTAAAGCGTAATTGAAACAGTCCTTATTACATACAAACTTACCTCGGACGTAGAAACGATAACACGGATCAATTAATCCGACACCTTGTTCTTCCCTCGACCTAGGTTTGAATTCCATTTTTCTTGATCTAAGTATATTCAAAATTGACTTATTCAATCATCTATTAATTCAATTTAATCCAAAACTTACTTTAAAACACATTTACACTTTTTCCCTACATATTTCACAGTTTTCACAATTTAGTTCTTATTGCATAAAATCACAAATTAGTGAAATTCTGATAAACCATAATTTACACATATTTTAACCCCATGCTTGGCTTAATTTTGGATGAATTTCTATTGAATGAATTCAATGCTCCTAATCTCTTAATTTCATGTTTTATACTCAGGAGAGCTTAGAGAGTGAAAAGAACGAGAAACGGGCCAAAAAGGGACAAAATGGGCCTACACGGCCTGGACCACTGCACACGGGTGGACCACACGGCCTGGGCTATCGACCAGAGGCGTGTCACATGGGCGTGTCCCTGCCGACCCTATGATGAATTCTATTCAGAATAGGATACTTGTGGGCCAAGTAAGGCATCTCGAAGCCTATATAAACACCCTAGGGGGCAACCTAAAAGGGGAGTTCGACAGGACGTCGATTAGACGCCGAGTAGAAGGAGAAAATACCATAAGACAACCGTCAGGAATAGCTTCGGAGAAGGATCTCCATCAAGACTGAGGATCTCCCCTCAAGTTCTTTAGAAGTTTTTGGGTTTTCTTATGTTTTGTTGTTTTCCCTATTCTAATATGTTTCCCTTCATTAGTATGAACTAAATCCCTCAAATACCTGAGGGGATGAAACCTAAGACAGATCTTATTATTATTTGATTTATGAGATAAATACTTGTGCTTATTCTTAATTGTGAGTTCTTATTTTTTTTTGATAATTCAGGTTATTGGTTCAAGTCGAATGTGCTTATTCAGTGGAGCAAAAGTCCCTGTTTAAAAGTAGATCAACACAATTAAGCGGAGTTGATTGCAACCCTAGATATAGGGTGACGAAAATCTGCCGGATTAGGGTCAAACCAAATAAGGGAACTCATGGATCTAGTTAATGCGACAATAGGGGTTTTAATTAGAAAGAGATTTCAATTAATCAATCTAGAGTCAGTTGTTAGTAGCCTCGAAAGAGGTATTAATATAATTTAGGGATTTCTACTAATTCAGCCAAGTGAATAAATCGCATGAATCAAAAGTAATAAGTGAAGTCTCGGTGGATTCTTCCTTAGGTATTGCCTATCTCATATAAGTTGTTCAAAAGTATTTTCCCAATTCACTCTCTGTCATGCTCATAGTTAGTTAAATTAGTTAGTTAATGTAGATTAAAAATAAATCCCCTTAATTATTAGTCTAGATGATAAAAAGATAGTTTATACTAGTACTCTTGGTCCTTGAGGATATGATATTCCGGACTCACCACAGCTATACTACTGTTCGATAGGTGCGCTTGCCTTTGTTAAAGTAATAGTTAGTTTCGAGCTCCATCAAGTTTTTGGCACCATTGTCGGGGACTAAGATATTAGGAGAACTAAATTTTTATTACTTTACCCAATTTTATTTTATTTTCAATTTATATTTATTTTAATTTTAACTTTGCTAATTTTTCTTTTATTTGCTTCTGACAAGTAATTCTAGTTTATGACTAGAAGGAACCTGTCAGGACCATTACTTTTTGACAGTGATATAAAAGGTAACGTTCGCAGAAATCATAGGGAAATAAGGTGAAGCCTACAATACATAGAAGAAGAGCAAGAGGACGATGCCAACACTACCAAAGAGATGGCTGATAATAATCTGTTACCTCCTGTGGTTGCCGCAAATCCAGTGAATCAAAACCCTGCTCCTCGTACTATGTATGATTATGCTAAACCTAATTTAACAGGAATTGAATCAAGTATTGTTAGACATGCTATTGCTACAAATAATTTTGAACTGAAACCTAACACTATTCAGATGATTCAGCAATTTGTTCAGTTTGATGGTTTGTAGGATGATGATCCAAACAATCACTTGGCTAATTTTCTTGAATTATGTGACACGATCAAAATTAATGGCATTTCTGACGATGGCATTCGTCTTCGGTTGTTTCCCTTCTCGTTGAGAAACAAAGCTAAACAGTGGTTCAGAAACAAAGCTAAACAAAGCTAACTACATGGGACCAAATGACCAAAAAATTTATATTAAAATATTTTCCGCCGGCTAAAATGGCTAAGTTGAGGAATGATATCTCTTCTTTTGTGCAGATGGATCTAGAGACACTTTACGATGCATGAGAGAGATACAAGGATTTACAAGAAGGTGTCCTCACCATGGGTTACCCTTGTGGCTACAAGTTTAAACCTTTTACAACGGTGTGAACCCCTCAACTAAGCAGTTGATTGATTCAGCCGCCGGTGGAACCCTAAATAACAAGACCCCTGAAGCGGCTTATGAGTTTATAAAGGAGATGTCACTGAATAACTATTAGTGGCAAGTTACAAGGACAAAGCCAACAAAAGTCACCAGTTTTTTCAACCTCGACGCAGTAACCATGCTATCAAACCAGGTAGAACTATTAAATAAAAGGATTGATCGTTTGTATGGTTCTCTGCAGGTACATCCAGTGATGCAGTGCGATACAAATGGAGGAGAGAAGAGCAATGCAGAATATCCGCCCTACAACCCTGGCATCGAAAGAAAACAAATGAACTATATGGGGTAATAATTCTAGACCACAATATAACCCTTATAGTAACACATACAATCTAGGTTGGAGGAACCACCCAAACTTTTCATGGGGTGGTTAAGGAAATCGGAGACAACAACCTCCTCCAGACTTTCAACAGCAACCCTACCCACAAGAGAAAAAGTCGAACCTTGAGGAGATGCTAAAAAAATTTTTCGTAGTGTCAGAAACCCGTTTCCAAAACACCGAAACAACACTTAAAGATCAACAAGAATCGATTCAAGGGATCGAGAACCAACTAGGAAAGATTGCTAAACTGATCTCAGAACGACCACAATGTAGCTTGCCAAGCAACACTGAAACTAACCCAAAGGAGCAACTTCAAGACATAACCACTTACAATAGTGAAGGGTTAGATGAACCAAAATTGAGGCAAGAAAATGTGGTATAGGAAGATAAGGTTGAGGTAAGCCATGTTAAACCAAAACCGTTAATTACAGAGTACCAACCTCGTGTGCCATACCCCAATGTGATAAAGAAAGACCGCACAGATGAACAATTCGGTAAATTTCTTAAACTTCTAAAGAAATTTACATATTAACTTACCGTTCCTTGAAGCTCTTTTGCAGATGCTAGATTCAAGGAAATTTTTAAAAGAGCATTTGACAAACAAACGGAGGCTAGACGATACGCCATATGTGGAGCTAAATGCAGTGTGCTCAGTAATTTTACAAAATAAACTACCACGAAAGTTAAAAGACCCAGGGAGTTTTACAATTCCGTGATTAATTGGTTGTTTATCTGTTGATAATGCTTTAGCTAATTTAGGGGCAAGCATAATTTATGCAATATAAAATGTTTAAACAGCTAGGTCTAGGGAAACCCAAAAAAAAAAAAAAATAGGATGAGCATTCAATTAGCTGATAAAACTATTAGAATTCCTAGGGGTATAATCGAATATGTACTAGTAAAAATTGATAAATTCATATTCCCTCGTTTTAGACATGGATGAGGAGAACAATGTTTCTTCAATTTTAGGAAGACCCTTTTTAGCAACTGCAAGAACTAAAATTGATGTTGGTACAGGTGAACTCATACTTCGTGTAGATGACGAAACGATTACTCTTCAGGCTCTTGACTCGGCTAGGACATCGAGTAATCCATGTGAAAACATAAATTCTATTAATGACCATTTGGTACAACCTTCTTTCCAGGAAGCACCACGGAATTACACATCTGAGCCACATCCTAGTCCTCATGCCAACAAGGAAATAACTCATGAGGAACGAAGGCTTGAGATTGATGAACTAGACGAGTGGAAGACACATTTCAAGGAGAAACTAAAAACACACGAAGAAAAAAAGAGGCAACTCCATGTCAAACTTAAAGATGGGACATACCAATTTCAGATCGGGGATCAAGTATTGTTGGATAAGACAGACCCTCAAATCACCACTTCAGACCTTAAAACAAACGAAGAAATCCCTTTTAAGGTACTCAATGTCTTCCCATATGGAACAGTCGAGGTAACTAATGCTAAGTTCGGCACTTTTAAGGTAAACGCTACTCGACTCAAACTATATATTGATAGTAGAACTGATAGCATGAGAAAGGATTTTCAACTCCTCAAACCACCATGATTATGCGAATGAGAGGTAAGTCTAGCTTAAGACTTTAAACGAGCGCTTCTCGGGAGGCAACCCGAGCACTAACTTCACTAATGTCATATTTTTGATTTTTAGCACCTAACTACAAACTAACCAATTTAATAAAATGCAGGTCTCCTTACCACATGACCTTGCACACAGGCGTGGCCGTGGCCATGTGGACACCACGAAGAGGCACATCGGCGTGGCAGAGACTGTGCAGTCCAACGACAGAAACTTTCCCCAAAACACGGGCTACGATAAAATGCCACGGTCGTGCGATGCTACCGTGGTTGAAACTGCCTAAAGAACACGGGCTGAGATAAATGCACAAGCCGTGCAAGGCGACCGTGGTCGATACTGAGTAAGTCGCACGGGCGTGCAACATGCCCCGTGCCTTTAGCCCGTGTAAGACCACCACGCTCGTGCACTACCGCCACGTCTATGCCACTGCTTCAACACTTCCACCTCGTGACCCATCTGCCGATGAGGACCTTTGAATTCATTTATTTATTTTATTTTCTTAATTTTAATTTTTAAACTATTTTTCTTTATCTTTCTTGTCTTTAAATTATATTCGTATGTTTTGATTTCTTTATATTAGGTTCAAAGGGCTATTAAGGAATGGCCACACCACGACCCTAGTATCCACATCCACCTTCATCTATGCCCAACTTACAGTTTCTTTTCCTTGACTCCATCCAAAATTCAGGAATTTCACTTCTGTCCTTATCTTATGATTTTACATATTGTAGATATTTGTCTTTGTACATTGAGGACAATGTACGTCTTAAGTGTGGGGAGGTGTCAACAACACTGAACTATATCTTGTTCTTAAGTATCTTTCTCATATTTACTATTAGAATAAAACTTCTATTGATTTATGATTTTCATTGATATGTTTCGGATTAAGTCATAAGTAATTGTGCAGTGATGGTTTAAACTTTAAGATATTAGAGAATCAAGCATGATAAGTCTATTTTTCGTAATTAAAATTTTTAGGTTGTTTCCCTAATCTTAAATATTACTTTGAAGTTTGAAATTTGCAAGGTTGACATCAAAATTCATAATTTTTGTGAGTCTTTGAGTCTTTTAGAGCATATATTTTTCTTGCTCACTTTATTGATTATGAGTGTGTCAACATTGATATGCTATTCTAGATCTTGCTTTGATTATACATGTCGAGACCACACTTTTGATTTGATATACTAAAGATGATAAAGGCACCTAGGATTTAACCCGCTTACTCCACAAAAAGCCTACCTCCATAATTAACCCCTAGTGAACCCCTTTTTAGCCTAATAAACCATTTCTTGACTCACCCTTTAATATTAACCCAAAAACCAAAATTTAATTCCCCTAATCTTTTGACGACCCTTTTTGTCGAGATTTGAATTGAGCAGTTGCCTATGTTCTCTATTTTAGTTGTTAAAGTTCCTTCTTATCATTGTATTCTTAAAAAAAAAAAGTTGAAGATTTATTCATTATTAGTGGTTATGAGCTAAAACTGTTAATTGCATATCGTTAGAAGAAGGTCGTGTTATTTAGTGATAAGTTTCCAACCAATGTAATTATTAATTAGTTATTTTTCTAGTTAGGTAATTAGTAAATTTGGTCTCGATTTTTAACCCTCTAATTCAGCCTATATCTACACCTTTAACCTAAGCCCCATTACAACCCTTTTAAAGACCTTTTGATTTGAGTATCATCTCATTTTATAGTGGTGGAGATT
Organism: Gossypium bickii; assembly: GCA_025503065.1. NCBI lineage: Eukaryota > Viridiplantae > Streptophyta > Magnoliopsida > Malvales > Malvaceae > Gossypium > Gossypium bickii. The sequence continues at coordinate 21,302,442 of CP106714.1, read as the reverse complement.
TGATTTTCATGCAAGCTTATGGGATTAACTTTTCAAGTTTGAATTTTGAGTGCTTAATTTGAAACTTAAACACTTTTAAGTGATTTGAGTGAATCCTTGGTGAGGATGTCAATCCTTGTCGATTTTGAATCAAAGGTAATTATTTAGGTAAGGGGAGACACATATATTTTCGTGCTATAAAAAAAATTATGACTTAGATTGTTTGAATCTTTAGGACTCTTTTAGTTAAATTATCAATGTATGGATTATCTATGAATTATGATGAAACATTATTGATAATGATTATGAATTGAGGAAGCTAATTTTAATTCTAAGTTGAGAATTTTGCTTGAGGACAAGCAAAGGCTTAAGTGTGGGGTTATTTGATAAACCATAATTTGCATATATTTCAACCCTATACTTGGCTTAATTTTGGATGAATTTCAATTGAATTTGATGAATTCGATGCTCCTAATCTCTTGCTTTCATGTTTTATACTCAGGAGAGCTTAGGGACAAAATAGGCCTACACGGCCTGGACCACTACACACAGGGGGACCACACGGCCGTGTGTGACAAGCAGAATCGAACACGGGCTGGGCTATCGACCACGGGCGTGTCACACAGGCGTATCCTTGCCGACCCTATGATGAATTCTATTCGAAATAGGATACTTGTGGGCCAAGTAAGGCATCTCAAAGCCTATTTAAAAACCTTGGGGGCAACCTAAAAGGGGAGTTCGATAGGACATCAAACAGACACCGAGTAGAAGGAGAAAATACTCCAAAAATACTCCAAGATAGCCGTCGAGAACAGCTTCGGAGAAGGATTTCCATCAAGACTGAGGATCTCCCATCAAGTTCTTTAGAAGTTTTTGGGTTTTCTTATGTTTTGTTGTTTTCCCTATTCTAATATGTTTCCCTTCATTAGTATGAACTAAATCCCTCAAATACTTGAGGGGATGAAACCTAAGACAGATCTTATTATTATTTGATTTATGAGATAAATACTTGTGCTTATTCTTAATTGTGAGTTATTATTCTTGTTTTGATAATTCTAGTTCTTGATTCAAGTCGAATGTGCTTATTCTGTGGAGCAAAAGTCCTTGTTTAAGAGTAGATCAACACAATTAAGCGGAGTTGATTACAACCCTATATATAGGGCGATGAAAATCTGCAGATTAGGGTCAAACCTAATAAGGGAATCCATAGATCGAGTTAATGCGACAATAGGGTTTTAATTAGAAAGAGATTTCAATTAATCAACCTAGAGTCAGTTGTTAGTAACCTCAAAAGAGGTATTAATATAATTTAGGGATTTCTACGTATTAAGCCAAGTGAATAAATCCCATGAATCAAAAGTAATAAGTGAAGTCTAGGTGGATTCTTCCTTAGGTATTGCCTATCTCATATAAGTTGTTCAAATGTATTTTCCCAATTCACTCTCTGTCATGCTCATAGTTAGTTAAATTAGTTAGTTAATGTAGATTAAAAATAAATCCCCTTAATTATTAGTCTAGATAATAAAAAGATAGTTTATACTAGTACTAGTTTATACTAGTACTCTTGGTCCTTGAGGATATGATATTCCGAACTCACCACAGCTATACTACTGTTCGATAGGTGCGCTTCCCTTTGTCGAAATAATACTTAGTTTCGAGCTCCATCATATTCCAAGTAAATGAGCTCCATAAAATTCCAAATAAACCCATGCTAGCCAAATTTCTCTAGTACTCATATTAACCCATATTTCTCATTTATTTCACATTTTAACCACAAAGTTTCCACATTTCACAATTTAATCCCTATTTTGCATTTCTCCAAAAATAACTTAACAAAACTTGTTTATCTATCAACAACCATCTAATCTATCATCAAACATCAAAACACACATGTATTCATCAATGTCAACATTCAAAATATTTAAAAGTTTTGCAAAATAGTCCCTAGGTTTGCTAACCCTGTAACACCCCAAACCCGGTCAAAACGTTACGACCAAATCTGGATTGTTACAGGAAAAGTAGATTTGAAAATTTTTTAGGTAAAACGTAGGAATTCGAGAAAATAATTTTGTTTAGAGAGTTCAAGCTAAAGCTAATTGAAAATTTGGTTAATTTGTACATATCTTTCCATCTTCTCTTTGAGTTACTTAGGTGCTAAAAACGGGTTTATTTTACCAAAACCGAACGTAGAAAATTTCGTTGTGTGTTGAGTTGCATGATCTTCGGAACCAATTTTGTATGTTAAGAAAAATCCCAAAATTTTAATTATTTATGGTTTGTTATCCATTCGTTGAAATTTTGGAAAACTTCTGTTAATGTCTATGAGAAAAGCCCGTTTTTCGATAATTCATAACATATATAAATTCAACATTTAAACAAAACCCCAAAATAAAGTTAAAGCGGCCTTATTACAAATTAGAACCTCGAAATAGAAATAAATTTAAAATGAAGATCGTGTTTACTAAAGCAATCGTAATGCATGGTCACCTCGAGTCCTTCCCGCCCCAAAACCCGCCATCTACTGATTACCTGCAATATTAGCAAAGGGGTGAGTCATCGAGACTCAGTGTGTAAATCCCCGTGTAACGCAAACTGGGCCTTAGCCCACTCAGTACGACATATGTCACATGTATGCAATGCAGCCCTACCTAGTTTAGCTCTCCACCCAAACACCTGTGGCATTATGCCACTGTGGTTCATGACCACCGTGGTCCCAGACCACTCGTGACAGCAGTTACTTGTGACAAAGTCACTAATACATATAATCGTGGGGGCCAACCTACTATGGTCTTAGACCACCGTGACGATCTCTGATATGTTTATGATTATGTGGGGCCAACCTACTGTGGTCTTAGACCACCGAGACAAGTCCCTGATATAAGCATACGTGGTTTCAACCACCGTGGTACTTAGACTACTCGTGACAATAGTCACTTGATTATCACTTCTTCTTCCATTCAAATCCCGAGCCCATGCTCTTTTCATCATGCTAAATATGAATGCAACATACTCTTAATGGGAAACAGTTAATAATGACATACATGTATACAATCAAGAATATCATCATCGAAGAACTTACCAGTGTCTCCAACCTTACCCATAAGGGTATCTCAACTGTCAAATTAGCCATTTCGGCTTTCAGTCAATACAGTTAATAATACAACTACAAGATACGTGTGAGTAATACACACCTGATAATACGTAACACTAAGCTTTCTACATCGACACTTTCGTTAGTAGGGACGACGGCTATCTGTCTATTCCAGGCAGTCGTCGGCTCTCTACCACAGCCCGGTGGAAAATCTTGAACCGCCGACACAGCACGCTTCTTAAGCTTAGGAATAAGGGTTACGGATACACTCCCCTCCTTGGCTTGACCGCTCCTTGTATCCATGAGATAGACTCGATGAGAGATCAAAGAGAATATCTAATCAAGAGATTCGGTTAAGAGAGACTATAATCAGAAAAGAGTCCAAAAATGCAAGACTAAAGAACTCTTCACCTTAAGAACCTAAATGGAGAGATGAGATTCGAAAATCAGCTGATCCTCAGACTTTAGACTCAAATAATATGGCTAAAGGTGTTTCCCAGAATAAGCGTCCCAAACGAGAGAAGAAGATAAAAGAAAAGGGGTTAACCAAAATATACACACTAAGTTAATTAGCCATTTGGCTTTGGCTACAAAAATCGAAAGAAGAGAAAAGAGATGAGCAACAGAATCTCTCCTTACCTTAACAACAGAGCCGATTGAAAAGACTTCTTGGCCAAGATCCCTAACCCCTTTCTTCATGATATTCGGCTTAAAGCAGATATGTCGATTGGCACTCAAGATGATTCGGCTAAGGAACAAACAGGTCGAGAACCGAGAGGAGAAAAGGAGTAGATTTCGGTCAAAGGAGAAAAGAATGTCAAAGGCAAGAAATAAAGGGTGAAGAAGAAGGGTTCGACCTTGGAGAAAGATGAACACCAAGTAGTGGAATGAAAGTGTCGGTTGGAGGGTTCAAGAGAATGAGTAAAGGAGAAGAAGAGATGAAGAATAGTAATAGGAGTGTAGGAGATGGGTGGTTCGGCCAAGGTGATAGATAACTCAATAGGGGAAGCAAGGAACGATCAAACAAAGTAAAGAAAAGATGGTTTAGGGAGGGTTCGGCAAAATGGAAAAAAAGATGAGAAGAATGTTCAAAGAAACGAAGAGAAGAACATGTAATGCACTAAGGGATTCGGCACAAGCACCAAAATGGTAACCAACCCGAAATGTTCTTTGACAAAATGCCCAAATATCGAAAAGAAGAACTTAAGGGCTACCATATTCGGCACCCACACTCTAAGCCTCTCGGTTTTACTATCACTCCCACAATACCGAAATTCACTAACCCCATGCACCACATAGCCGAAATTCTCCTCCCCCCCTTCTCCAACTTTCGGCCAACACTCAAACACCAACTCACCTCCTTCATTTCCTCCACCGAATGCTCCCCATCACTTATTTGAATTGTTTGACCATTTCAAACTCCCCAAGCTCCTCATGACCATCCATTCAAACGGTTTGACTCATTCAACCAACCACCTTGCAGAGTCCCTGTCGAATCCACATTTTCCCCATCCAGGTGCAAAAATTAAAGCTCCAAAGTGAGGCTTGTGGGATTCGAACCTCCTCCCTGCTGCTACTCGCTTGTGACGCCACTTCCCACTTTACCACCTCTCTTCTTGTGTTAGCAAAACACAAGTAATTACCCTTAAGGCCTGCCTTAGCTAGCTCTCCCCTAAAGTGTCTAAAAATAAAATTTTCACCAAGGCTCAAGCTTAACCCCGAGCGTTCCCGTGACCCCTAAACACACCAAAATAATAAACAAACCATGCCAAACACACGCGGAGACATAAAATGCAGAGCCCTTAAGACCAGGATGTTACAGTTCTACCCCCTTAAAGAAATTTCGGCCTCGAAATTTACCTGATCAAAATAGATGAGGGTATTGCTGTCGCATCACATCCTCTGGCTCCCACGTGGCTTCTTCTAAACCGCGATTCCGCCACAACACTTTAACCAATGGAACCATCTTTCTCTGCAACACCTTAACATCTCAGTCTAGGATTTGAACTGGTTCCTCCTCAAAAGATAAATCAGGTCTTACCTCGATTTCCTCCACCGGCACTATGTGAGATGGATCCGAATAACATTGAAACATGAAATACATCATGAATTTGCCTCAATTCCAAAGGTAGCGCGAGCTGGTAAGCTACTACTCTCACACGCTTCAACACACGATAAGGCCCGATGAATCTAGGGCTCAGCTTGCCCTTCTATCCAAACCTTAAGACTTTATTCCACGGTGAAACATTTAGGAAAACCTGATCACCTACAGAAAACTTTATATTCCTACGCTTCAGATCTGCATAAGATTTCTGCCTATTAGAAGCTTTCTTCAACCGAGTCCGGATCAACTTAACCTTTTCCTCTATTTCAGAAACCAATTCCAGACCTAACAACTGTCGCTCACCCAATTCTATCCAAGAAGTAGAAGTGCGACACTTCCGACCATACAACGCTTTATGGAGTGCCATCTGAATACTAGATTGGTAGGTGTTGTTGTATACGAATTCTGCCAACGGTAGGAACTCCTCCCAACTACCTCTGAAGTCAATGACACAGCCCCTCAGCATGTCTTCCAAGATCTGAATTACCCTCTCAGACTGACCATCGGTCTGTTGATGAAACGCTGTGCTGAAATCCAGTCTTGTACCCAATGCTTTCCAGAACCTCGATGTAAACCTGTGGTCTCTGTCTGATATGATAGACAAAGGTACCCCATGTAACATTACAATCTCTACCACATATAGCTTGGCTAACTTCTGCAATGAATAATCAACCCGAACCGATATGAAGTGAGCGGACTTCGTCAATCGATACATAATTACCCACACTGAATCCTTCTTCGTAGGCATAAGGGGTAGCCCACTCACAAAGTCCATCGTTATCCTCTCCCACTTCCAAAGTGGAATCTTCACTGGCCGTAGCAACCCCGATGGCACTTGATGCTCTGCCTTCACCTGCTGACACGTCAAGCATTCACCCACAAATTCAGTCACCTCTTGCTTCAGACCCAGCCATCCCAATACATCTTACTCCCACCAGGATGCATAGCATATGGGCTACTATGCGCTTCCTGCAGGATCTTCTGCCTCAACTCGAAATCCTTTGGCATACAAGCCTTTCCTCGAAAGCCCAATACCCCATCACTGTTCACACTAAAATCTGCTATCTTATCACCTGCCACTAGCTGAAATTTAGGACTTAGTGATTCCTCAGATAATTGCCTCTCCTTAATCTGACTGACCCAAGAAGGCTTCACTTGCAGTTCCGCTAGCACACTTCCATCATCATACAAGCTGAGATGGGCGAACATTACCCTCAATTCCGAGATCACTGTACGACTTAACGCGTCTGCCACCACATTCGCTTTACCCGGGTGGTACTCAATCAAACAATCATAGTCCTTTAGCAATTCAATCCACCTTCACTACCTTAAATTCAACTCCTTCTAGGTAAGGAGATATTTCAGACTCTTGTGGTCTGTATAGATAATGGACTTCTCCCCATACAGGTAATGTCTCCAAATCTTCAGAGCAAACACCACCGCAGCTAACTCCAGATCATGCGTGGGATAATTCACTTCATGTGGTCTCAACTGCCGAGACGCATATGCTACCACCTTCTCCTCTTGCATCAGCACACATCCTAGCCCTGTGTGTGACGCATCACAGTAGACAACAAACTCCTTCCCAGCCTCAGGCTGAATCAACACTGGAGCCTCAGTCAAGATCCTCTTCAGCTTCTCAAAACTTTCCTGTTACTTATCCGACCAGACAAACGGTACCCCTTTCCGTAACAACTTGGTTAATGGTGCAGCTATCAATGAGAATCCCTCAACAAACCTTCTGTAATACCCAGCCAGACCAAGGAAACTCCGAATTTCTACCATAGACTTAGGCAGTTTCCAGTCCAACACAGCCTCAATTTTTCGGGGATCAACCCTGATCCCTTCAGCAGACACAACATGTCCCAGAAAGGTAACTTCCCTTGACCAAAATTCACACTTACTGAATTTGGCGTACAGCTGCTTTTCTCTTAGAATATGCAGAACAAGCCGAAGATGCGAATCATGTTCCTCTTCCGAACTTGAATAAATCAAAATATCGTCTATGAACACCACGAAAAACCGGTCCAGATAGGGTTGGAATACTCGGTTCATCATGCCCATAAACGCAGCTGGTGCATTCGTCAACCTAAATGGCATCACTAAGAACTCGTACTTGCCATAACGAGTTCAAAAAACTGTCTTATGGATATCTGCTTCCTTGACCTTAAGCTGGTGATTACCTGACCTTAAGTCTATCTTTGAAAAGACCGAAGTGCCTCGTAACTAATCAAACAGATCGTCTATCCTAGGCAACGGATACTTGTTCTTAATCGTCAACTTGTTCAACTGCCTATAGTCAATGCACATCCGCATCGACCCATCCTTCTTCTTAACAAATAACACCGGCGCTTCCCAAGGTGACACACTGGGTCGGATGAAACCCCAGTCTAACAGTTCCTGAATTTGGGCTTTCAATTCCACCAACTCCTTCAGAGCCATTCTATATGAGGCAATAGACACTGGCGTTGTTCCCGAAAGGAGATCAATACTGAATTCCACCTCATGATCCGGAGGTAACCCTGGAAGCTCTTCTGGAAAAACATCGGAGAATTCCTTCACCGTTCTGACATCCCTTACAGACAACTCCTTGGCCTCCAGAGCACAGACAAAAGTTAAGAAGGCCTCGCATCCTTTTTTCACCATTCTTTCAGCTGTTAAAGTAGACACTATGTTGGACAAGTAGTTCCTCCTTTCGCCTATCACTAACACCTCATTATCCTCAGGAGTTCTTAACACTATGCGCTTAATAGCACAATCCAAGTTTGCTCGATACTTTACTAACTAGTCCTTTCCTAGGATTAAATTGAACTCCCCAAACGGTAGTTCCGTCAAATCAGCTGGGAAAACCATCCATTGTACTTCTAGAAGCACACCCCTAAAGAGTTTGTTCACCACTACAGATTGTTCTAAAGGGCTAGGTACAGTCATCTCCCTAGAAGCAATCTCAGAGTCTATGTTCAAAGTTCCAGACACAGTACTAGCAATGTAGTAATGTGTTGACCAAATATTAATAAATGCAGTAAAAGGCAAACCGAAAATAAAGAACGTACCGGTTATGACGTCCGAAGCATCGCCCTCCTCTCGGTGTCTTGCTGCATAGACCAACCCAGGCCGTCTTGCATCTGTGTTCGCAGCACCTTTGCCCGGCACTCCACGTTCACGACAAAAACCATTTCCACCTCTGGCAGGACCATGACCTCTCTGTGGCTGCTGACCACCTCTACCAAGCTGAACATAATTCTAACCTACTGGTCACGTTCTGTTTGGATCTTGCGGACAATCCCTTACCCGATGATCCACTGATCCACATCTGTAGCATCCATTACTTCTTGCCCAGCATTCTCCCAAATGGAACTTCCCACACATAGCACATTACTGTGGCTGACCAGCAATAACAGGCCTCACAACTCGACCCGGCCCATCCAACCTAGGCTTCTTCTGTAAATTCCTAGTAGACCTCGACTGTCCAAAACTTTTTTTATTCCTACCCTTGTCCCTATCCTGGTTCTGCCTTTCAGATCGCTTTGCCTCTTCGGCTATCTTAGCTTCTCAACCAAAACTGTGAATTCCCTTTCCCGTTGCGGAGCTATCAGCACTCGCAACTCATCCCTTAGACTATCTTCAAATTGGACACAACGCTCATGATCTGTGGACATAATACCCCGGGCATACCGGCTAAGACGTACGAATTTTGCCTCATACACGGCCACTGACTTACTCCCCTGAACCAAGTTAAGGAATGTCTTCCGCTGAGCATCCACATAGCTCGACCCAATGTATTTCCCCTGGAACGCAGACTTAAAGAAGTCCCAGTAATGCGGTCAGCTTCTGTGCCATCTTTAATCATGAGCCACCATTGGTAAGCCTCATCTCGGAGAAGACACACAACTCCTTTCAGTTTCTCTTTCGCGATGCAGTTAAGATCATCAATAATCTGTTCCACTGCTTCTAACCAGTACTCGGCTACATTAGGAGCCACACTAGATATGCCCCTAAACACCTTAGCCCCGTTAGCTCGAAGTCACTTCGACACAGATTTTTGAGCCACTGTTCCCATGCTCGCCTCAGCAACTCTTTCCAAAACACGTAACATAGCCTGAGACACCGTAACGTCTCTAACAGTTTGATCTTGAAATTCTGCTTTCGCAACTGGCGATGCTGGCACTTCACCTTCTGATCCATGCTCAGATTCCAAAAGTTCAGCCCCAACATCTTGGCCTCTTCCCCGGCCTCGAATACCGTGTCTACGTCCTCTAGTACTCATTACTACTAATGTGATTTAATCTGATTAAAAGTTTTATGAGTTAGCATTTTCTTCCACTATTTATTATAGAGCAGTTTTATGAGAATAGCATTATAAGTAATTCTCGCCCATTCACGCATACCTAAGGTTTCAGTCTCTAATGTTGCATTTCTCAGTACTAGTAATCATAGCATATTACACTTACTTCATGTAAAACAACTAATAGTCAGATGACTTATCGTGCTGATTTGGTGCTGGAGGCTCACGTGCCATGCTTCTAGAAGACATATATTTCCAAACTATTTTCTAAACCATCTTTTGAAATCATTTTGAACCTCATACCCACAGCCGAGTTTTTGAAACCTCACTCTGATACCACAATTGTAACACCCCAAACCCGGTCAAAATGTTACGACCAAATTTGGATTGTTACAGGAAAAGTAGATCTAAAAATTTTTTAGGTAAAACATAGGAAATCGAGAAAATCATTTTGTTTAGAGAGTTCAAGTTAAAGCTAATTGAAAATTTGGTTAAGTTGTACATATCATACCATCTTCTCTTTGAGTTACTTAGGTGCTGAAAATAGGTTTATTTTACCAAAACCAAAATTAGAAAATTTCGATGAATGTTGAGTTGCATGATCCTCGGAAACAATTTTGTATGTTAAGAAAAATCCCAAAATTTTAATTATTTATGGTTTGTTATCCATTCATTGAAATTTTGGAAAACTTCTATTTATGTTTTGGAGAAAACCCCGTTTTTTGATAATTCATAACATATATAAATTTACCATTTAAACAAAACCCCAAAATAAAGTTAAAGCGACCTTTTTACAAATTAAAACCCCAAAATAGAAATAAATTTAAAATGAAGATCACGTTTACTAAAGCAATCGTAACGCATGGCCACCTCGAGTCCATCCCGCCCCAAAACCAGCCATCTACTGATTACCTGCAAGATTAGCAAATGGGTGAGTCATTGATACTCAGTGTGTAAATCCCCGTGTAACGCAAACTGGGCCTTAGCCCACTCAGTACGACATATGTCACACGTATGCAATGCAGCCCTACCCAGTTTAGCTCTCCATCCAAACACTCGTGGCATTATGCCACTGTGGTTCATGACCACCGTGGTCCCAGACCACTCGTGATAGCAGTCACTCATGACAAAGTCATTAATACATATAATCATGGGGCCAACCTACTGTGGTTTTAGACCACCGTGATGATCTCGGATATGTTTATGATTAGGTGGGGCCAACCCACTATGGTCTTAGACCATCGAGACAATTCACTAGTATAAGCATACGTGGTTTCAACCGCCGTGGTACTTAGACCACTCGTGACAATAGTCACTTGATTATCACTTCTTCTTCCATTCAATTCCCGAGCCCATGCTCTTTTCATCATGCTAAATATGAATGCAACATACTCTTAATGGTAAACAGTTAATAATGACATACATGCATACAATCAAGAATATCATTATCGAAGAACTTACCCGGTGTCTCCAACCTTACCCATAAGGGTATCTCGACTATCAGATTAGCCATTTTGGCTTTCAGCCAATACAGATAATAATACAACTATGTTTGAGTAATACACACCTGATAACGCATAACATTAAGCTTTCTATGTCGACACTTTTGTTAGCACGGATGACGGCTATCTGTCTATCCTATGCACACGTCGATTCTCTACCACAGCCTGGCAAAAAATCCTAAACCGCTGACACAGCACTCGTCTTAAACTTGGGAATAAGGGTTACGGATACACTCCCCTCCTTGGCTTGACCGTTCCTTATATCCATGAGATAGACTCGATCAGAGATCAAAGAGAACCTCTAATCAAGAGATTCGGTTAAGAAAGACTATAATCAGAAAAAAGTCCAAAAAAGCAAGACTAAAGAACCCTTTACCTTAAGAGCCCGAACGGAGAGATGAGATTCGAAAATCGGCTGATTGATCGCTGAAATCAGAGCTTTAAAATTTATAAAAGTGAATGATCGAACCTGGAAACTAACTCTGACAATGATTAAAGGCAAGTGTACTTATCGAACAGTAGTATTGCTTAGGCAAGACCGGATTGTCGAACCCAAAGGAACTAAAAGTATTAATACTAACTTTCTTTTTATTGTTTAGCCTTAAAAATAAAGTGAAGTTTTTTTAATCTAAATTAACGATGACTAAGCTAAGGATAAAGACAAAAAGAAACAAATTGGGTAATAACTTGAAGAAAAACTCAATTGATCACGACGATACCCTCAGGAAGAATCCACCTAGACTTCACTTGTTATCTAACCCTCAATCATATGATTTATTTACTTAGCTTGATCTGCGAGACTCCCTAACGTATATTAAACCCTCTGTCGAGGCGAATAACATCTAACCCTAGGTTAATTAGTGGAACTCTCATTCTCGTTCTCGTTCCCATATTAGGTTTCACCCTAATCTGACAAAATCTCGTCACCCTATCTCTAGGCGTGCGATCACCTCCGCTTAATTACACTAGATCTACTCTTAAGCAGGGTCTATTCCTCCTCCACCTAAGCACATCAGATTTGGATTAAGCATGCATAATTAAGAACAACCTAAGTATTTATCATATAATTCAAAAATCAAATAATAAGATTCATCTAGGTTTCATCCCGTTCAGGTATCTGAGGGGTTTAGTTCATAATGAATAAAGAAAACACCTCAAGAGAAAAGATAAAACAAAACATAAGAAATTTCTAAAAATCACTAAAGGAATTGAAGGGTAATTCTGCTGTCTTGAATATAATTCCGGCTTCTTGGGATGGATCAACTAGCTAACTTCGAGCGATTCCCACAATTCTGACCTTTCCGGCTTGGCTCATTGGCCTAGCTCGATACCCTCTCAATGGTGGCACTTAGGGGATATATATAGGCTCCTTGGAATGTGATTCATTCTCCCTAAGTATCCTTTTTTGACTGAAATTGCTCTTTCCAACAACAGGAACACGGCCATGGCACACGCCCGTGTGGATCGACTTCAAGCTGTGTTTGGATTTTTAATTTGAGGCACGGCCATGTAAGTCAGGGTTGAGCCCGTGCTCTAGGTGATCGACGAGGCAGGGCCGTGTTGATTTCGTGCTAAGGCCCATTTACTCTGTTTTGGGCCCTTTTAATGTTCTTTTCATCCTCGGCTGCTTTCCTAAGTATAAGACATGAAAAGGGAGGTTTAAGAGCACCTTTTTATATGAAACGAGGCTTATATCATCCAAAAGCATACTAAATGTGGGATTACAATATGTTACTTTTACAGTTTATCAAATACCCCCACACTTAAGCTTTTGCTTGTCCTCAAGAAAAAATTCTCAACTTACAATTAAAACGAACTTTCCATAATTCATATTTCCTACTGACAATGCCTTATCATAATTCATAGATAATTTATACATGGATAATTCAACTTAAAGCTTCCTAAAGATTCAAGTAAGATAAGCCATGCATTTGTAGCATAAAAACATAGGTGTCTCCCCTTATCTGAACAATTACCTTTAATTCAAAACCTACAAGGATTGACATCCTCACAAAAGATTCACTCAAATCACACAAAAAGTGTTTAAGGTTCAAAGTCAAAGAATCACTCATAAGTCGAACTTGGAAAGTTAATCCCATAGGCTTGCCTGAAAATCAAATCTCCACTACTATAAAATAAGATGATAAATAGATCAAAAGGTCTTTGTCAGGGTTGTAACGGGGCTAGGTTTAAAGGTGTGGATAAAGGCTGAGTTAGAAGGTTAAAATCGAGATTGACTTGATAAATTACCTAACTAGAAAAAATGAACTTAATCTTACATTAATTATGAACTAATAATACGAGCTTTTTCCTTCAAAATTGGAATTTGAACATGCAAGCTCACTTAATCATAGAACTAATAATGAATATACTTTTTTTTAAGAACAAACTATCATAATAATAAGAAAGAATTTTTACAACTGAAATATAAACCACAGTTAGGAAACTTGTTTAAAATCAATTCTCGACAAAAAGGGTAATTAGAAGGATGGTAATAACAAATACAAAGGGTTTTTGGGTTAATATTAGTAGGTGAGTCAATAAAAAGGGTTGTTGGGCTCAACGGGGTTCACTAGGAGTTAATTATGAAGGTAGGCTTTTTAGTGGAGTAAGTGGGTTAAAACCTAAGTGCCTTTATTAGCTCTGTGTATCAAATCATAACTGTGGTCTTGACATGTATAATCAAGGCAAGTTCTAGAATAACAATTCATAGTTGACAGACTCATAAAAAAAAGTGAGCATGAAAAGGAATATATGCTCTATAAGGCTCAAAATCTCACAGAAATTATGGGTGTTTGTGACATCATCCTTATAAATTTCAAACTTCAAGATAACATTCAAATTCAGGTTAACAACCTAAAAATTTTAAATTTTTGAAAATTAGACTTATCATGCTTGATTCCCTAGTATTCTTCAAATTTAATCATCAATGCACAATTAACCACGACTTATTCAAAAACATGTCAGTAAAAATCATAAATTATTAGAAATTTCATCTTAATTAGTAATATGAGGAAATTATTTAAAAACAAGACTAAATTTAGGGATTTGAGAATAATGCAGAAAGTTAGGTACTTTTATCCTCAGGGTTTGAGAATAACGAAGAAAGTTAGGCATTTTCTAAAAATAATTATTCACCCTCACACTTAAGATGTACATTGCCCTCAATGTACAAAGATAGATAAAAACATTTAAGGGATAAATCAAAAGAGAAGGGGGACGAATTACTCCTTGAGTTTTGGATGTTTTCCCGGTGGAGTGTCTTTGGTGGTGGTGATGGTCGATCTGGATGACGAACCTGCGTTAGATGAAGAAATTGGGTAGCACTCTGAGAAGTAGCCCAGAATTATTAAGACCTAAATAAAATAAACTAAGTATATAATTAAAGATAAGAAAGATAAAGAAAGAGGAAAAAAGATGTAAATAAAATGAAAATCAAAGATAAGTAGACCGTAGAGTCCTTATTATTGGATGGTTCGTGAGGTGGGTGTGACCTCTAAGGCTGGGGATGTGCTGGCGGTGGCGGAAGTGGCGTGATTCCCTAGCAGCCTGACAAACCTGACACTACGAAACTAAATTAAGCATAAGATTGTCAAAGAAAAGGAGAATGAAAGGAAAGAGAAACAAAAAATAGAAACTAAATGGTCTCAAAGACCCTTAGCCTGTTGGTTGGATGAAGCTGCCGGCATGAACTCATGTAAATCATCCTCCTTTAAGGAGTTTAGCCTTTTACGATTCTTTGACATGTTGTGTGATGGCTCAAGGATCTAGAGTTTTAATAAATGGAGTGAAAAGTCTGAGAGGAAGAAGGGGAAAGAGAGAGCCAAGATGAAATTAGATGTGGGGAAGGGAAGGGCTGTGGGGTTTAAATAGGAGTTCAAATCTGCCATTTCTCCACGGTCGTGGTCCAAGGCTGTTTTGATTTATACGGACGCCTCACATGGCCGTGTGTTAAAGTGTGTTGTTACCCCATGCCCGTTCTTCATCCATCCACGCACATGCTTTGAAAGTCAGTATGTAGGCACGGTTGGGCGGCACGGGCGTGTTGATCCCGTGCTCGGTAAGTTAGTAGCTTCACACGGCCAAGGGGCATGGCCGTGCCATTCTATCGGTGCCCGTCCAGGAGAGTGGTTGGATTCGTGACGTCGAAAAGTGGTTGAACTGGTTTGCACGGCCTCTGTTATGTCAGTACGAAGATTTCGGTGGTCCACATGGCCACGGACACGACCGTGTGTAGGACCATGTGGCCTAGAAATCTGTAACTCTGATTAGTTTAAAAGAAAAATTAAATGGAAAAATAAAGTAAAAATGAAAATAATTATAAAATAAGTAAGGTTAATGCTCGGGTTGCCTCCCGAGAAGTGCTCGTTTATAGTCTTAAGCTAGACTTTCCCTGTACTGGAAGATTTTTAAGGAGGATTAAATGTTTGAATATCTTTCTTCATGCTTACGGTCCTATTTTCATGACAAAGTTTAAGTCGAGAAGCGTTTACCTTTAAAGTGTTGAATGTGGGATTGCTTACCTCGGCTGTTCCATGGGGGAAGATATCGTGTACCTTAAGAGGAATTTCTCCCTTTGCCTTTAGGTCTGTTGTGGTGATATGACGGCCAGCTTTGTCTAACAATACCTGGTCTCTTATTTTGAAGTGATTTGATGTTCCTACGAGTTTTTCTGGTGGTTCCTTCGGTTTTATTTTGAGTGGTTCCGGTTCTTCTTTGTCGCGTGTCTTCTGTTCTTCTAATTTGTTGACCCTAAGGTTTTGTTCATCGTGTAATTCCTCTTTGTTGATTTTGGGTCTATGAGTTGGCTTAGGTTTCTTACCTTCATCGATTGTTGCCCTGGCCGAGTCAAGAGCTTGAAGACTGATTGATTCGTCACCTATACAAAGTATGAGTTCTCCTGTGGCAACATCAATTTTAGTCTTGGCAGTTGCTAGAACAGGTGTTCCTAAAATTAAGGGGATCGAATTGTCCTCATTCATGTCTAGAACAACAAAATCTACTGGGAAAACAAATTTATCGATCTTTACGAGAACATATTCGATAATGCCCCTAGGAATTCTAATAGTTTTATCAGCTAATTGAATACTCATCCTAGTTTGTTTGGGCTTCCCTAGACCTAGTCGTTTAAACAATGTATAAGGCATGACATTTATGCTCGCCCCTAAATCAGCTAACGCATTATCAATAGTTATACTACCAATTAAACATGGTATTGTAAAACTCCCTGGATCTTTTAATTTCCATGGTAGTCTATTTTGTAGAATTGCTGAGCACTTTGCGTTGAGTTCCACATATGGCTCTTCGTCTAATTTGTGTTTGTTTGTCAAGAGCTGTCTTAAGAATTTTCTTGAATCTGGAATCTAAAAAAGAGCTTCAAGAAGTGGTAAGTTAATATGTAATTTCTTTAAAAGTTTAAGAAACATACCGAACTGTTCCTCTGTATCATCTCTTTTGAATGCTTCCGGATAAGGTATGCGAGGTTGGTACTCCTTGATTACTAGTTTTGTCTTTCCTTGTGTTACCTCTACTTTACCTTCATCTACCTTGTTTTCTTGTTGTGAGATGGGTTCGTCTATCTCTGCATTTTCCTAAGCTGCTATGGCTTGAATTTGCTCCTTTGAATTAATCTCGATGTTACTTGGTAGACGTCCTTCCGATCGTTCTGACATTAGCTTTGTGAGTTGTTCGACTGCATTAGTGACTTCTTTGAGGGACTTAGTAATTTCTCCGATTCGGCTCTCGTTGCTTTTAATTGTTCTCTCAGTTTCTTGGAAATGTTTTTCTGTGTCTGCCGTGAATTTTGTCAGCATCTCCTCGAGGGTTAGTTTCTTCTTTTGTGGATAGGGCTGATGTTGGAAGTTTTGAGGAGGTTGTTACCTTTGATTTCCTTGACTTTCTTGACCTCCCCATGAAAAATTTCGGTGGTTCCTCCAACTCGGATTGTAAGTATTACTATATGGATTATTATTGGATCTAAAATTATTACCTATATAGTTCATCTATTCGCTCTCTGCTTCCGGTTGGTAGGGTGGGTACTTAGGTTTCGCCACAGTTCCACTTGTGTCGCACTGCATTACTGAATGTGCCTGCGAAGAACACAAATTATCAAGCTTTTTATTCATTAATTCTACCTGATTTGATAGCATGGCTATTGCATTGAGGTTGTAAACTCTGGCCGATTTTGTCGGTTTCGTCCTTGTAACCTGCCACTGATAATTATTTAGTGACATCTCTTTAATGAACTCATACGCTGCTTCAGGAGTTCTGTTGTTCAGGGTTCCACCGGCGGCTGAGTCGATTAGTTGCCTCGTTGAGGGGTTTATACCGTTATAAAATGTTTGGACTTGTAGCCACAAGGGTAAACCATGGTGTGGACACCTTCTCAAGAGATCCTTGTATATCTCCCATGCGTTGTATAATGTCTCTAAATCCATATGCACAAAAGAAGAGATATCATTCCTTAATTTGGCCGTTTTGGCCGGTGGGAAATATTTCAATAAAATTTTTTTGGTCATTTGTTCCCATGTTGTGATTGACCCTTGTGGTAATGAGTTCAACTACTGTTTGGCTTTATTCCTTAATGAAAAGGGAAATAACCGAAGACGTATGGCATCATCAGTAACGCCATTTATTTTGAAGGTATCACAGAACTCTAAAAAGCTAGCTATATGAATATTTGGATCTTCATCCTACAAACCATCAAATTGAACAAATTGTTGAATCATTTGTATTGTGTTAGGCTTTAATTCAAAATTGTTAGCAGCTATAGCAGGCCTCACAATACTTGGTTCTTCTCCTGTTAGATGTGGTTTAGCATAATCAAACATAGTACATGGAGCATTGTGTTCTCCCACATCATGGGGTTGTGAATATTCTCGTCCATCCCTTGAGTATGATTGGATCTGTCTTCTTCCTCTCTTTCTGTATAATTTAGGACTCACCTGATTTCTCGGTGATTCCTTCGACCGGTAGCTTCAATATCACTATCGTATACTAACGGTCCTCTCGGGTTCCTTCTAGCCATAAACTAGAGGTTCCTGAAAAGAAAAGAAATGAAGAAAAATTAGTAAAATTAAAATTTAACCTAAAAACAAAAATAAATTGCTGAAAATAAAAATAATGGCTACAGTAATAAAAATAGAGTTTTCTTAATATTTTAGTTCCTCAGCAATGGCGCCAAAAACTTGATCGCTGAAATCAGAGCTTTAAAATTTATAAAAAAGAATGATCGAACCTGGAAACTAACTCTGACAACGATTAAAGCCAAGTGTACCTATCAAACAGTAGTATAGCTTAGGCAAGACCGGATTGTCGAACCCAAAGGAACTAAAAGTATTAATACTAACTTTCTTTTTATTGTTTAGCCTTAAAAATAAAGTGAAGTTGTTTTAATCTAAATTAATGACGACTAAGCTAAGAATAAAGACAAAAAGGAACGAATTGGGAAATAAATTGAAGAAAAACTCAATTGATCACGACGATACCCTTAGGAAGAATCCACCTAGACTTCACTTGTTATCTAACCCTGAATCATATAATTTATTTACTTAGCTTGATCCGTGAGACTCCCTAACGTATATTAAACCCTCAACGAGGGAAATAATGTCTAACCCTAGGTTAATTAGTAGAACTCTCGTTCTCTTATAGAATAGCAGTAAATCGATCTATGGATTCCCATATTAGGTTTCACCCTAATCCGAAAAAATCTCGTCACCCTATCTCTAGGCGTGCGATCAACTCCGTTTAATTACGCTAGATCTACTCTTAAGCAGGGTCTATTCCTCCTCCACCTAAGCACATCAGATTTGGATTACGCATGCATAATTAAGAACAAACTAAGTATTTATCATATAATTCAAAAATCAAATAATAAGATTCATCTAGGTTTCATCCCCTTCAGGTATCTGAGGGGTTTAGTTCGTAATGAATAAAGAAAACATCTCAAGAGAAAAGATAAAACAAAACATAAGAAATTCCTAAAACTCCCTAAAAGAATTGAAGGATAATTCTGCCGTCTTGAGTATAATTCCGGCTTCTTGAGATGGATCAACTGGCTAACTTCGAGCGATTCCCACAATTCTGACCTTTCCGGCTTGGCTCCTTGGCCTAGCACGATGCCCTCTCAATGGTGGCACTTAGGGGATATATATAGGCTCCTTGGAATGCGATTCTTTCTCCCTAAGTATCCTTTTTCGACTGAAATTGCTCTTTCCAGCGACAGAAACACGACCATGGCACACGCCCTTGTGGATCGACTTCAAGTCATGTTCAGACTTCTAATTTGAGGCTCGGTCGTGTAAGTCAGGGTTGAGGCCGTGCTCTAGGTGATTGGCAAGGCGCAATCGTGTCAATTTCGTGCTAAGGCCCATTTATTCTGTTTTGGGCAATTTATGTTCTTTTAATCCTCTGCTACTTTCCTGGGCATAAGACATGAAAAGGGAGGATTAAGAGCACCTTTTTATATGAAACGAAGCTTAAATGATCCAAAAGCATACTAAATGTGGGATTAAATTACGTTACTTTTACGATTTATAAAATACCCCCACACTTAAGCTTTTGCTTGTCCTCAAGCAAAATTCTCAACTTACAATTAAAACGAACTTTCCATAATTCATAATTCCTACTTACAATGCCTTATCATAATTCATAGATAATTTATACATGGATAATTCAACTTAAAGCTTCCTAAAGATTCAAACAATATAAGCCATGTATTTGTAGCATAAAAACATATGTGTCTCCCCTTATCTGAACAATTACCTATAATTCAAAACCTACAAGGATTGACACCCTCACAAAAGATTCACTCAAATCACTCAAAAAGTGTTTAAGGTTCAAAGTCAAAGAATCACTCATAAGTTGAACTTGAAAAGTTAATCCCATAGGTTCGCCTGAAAATCAAATCTCCACCACTATAAAATGAGATGATAAATAGATCAAAAGGTCTTTATCAGGGTTGTAACGGGGCTAGGTTTAAATGTGTGGATAAAGGCTGAGTTACAAGGTTAAAATCGAGATTAACTTGAGAAATTACCTAACTAGAAAAAATGAACTTAATCTTACATTAATTAAGAACTAATAATACGAGCTTTTTCCTTGAGAATTGGAATTTGAACATACAAGCTCACTTAATCATAGAACTAATACTGAATATACTTTTTTTTTAAGAACAAACTATCATAATAATAAGAAAGAATTTTTACAACTGAAATATAAAACATAGTTAGGAAACTTGTTTAAAATCAAATCTCGACAAAAAGGGTAATTAGAAGGATGGTAATAACAAATACAAAGGGTTTTTGGGTTAATATTAGTAGATGAGTCAATAAAAAAGGTTATTAGGCTCAACGGGGTTCACTAGGAGTTATTTATGAAGGTAGGCTTTTTAGTGGAGTAAGTGGGTTAAAAACTAAGTGCCTTTATCATCTCTGTGTATCAAATCATAACTGTAGTCTTGACATGTATAATCAAGGCAAGTCCTAGAATAACAGTTCATAGTTGACAGACTCATAAAAAAAATGTGAGCATGAAAAGGAATATGGGTGTTTTTGACATCATCCTTATAAATTTCAAACTTCAAGATAACTTTCAAATTCAGGTTAACAACCTAAAAATTTTAAAATTTTGAAAATTAGACTTATCATGCTTGATTCCTAGTATTCTTCAAATTTAATCATGAATGCAGAATTAACTACGACTTATTCAAAAATGTGTCAATAAAAATTAGAAATTATTAGAAATTTCATCCTAATTAGTAATATGAGGAGATTACTTAAAAACAATACTAAATTCAGGGATTTGAGAATAATGCAGAAAGTTAGATACTTTTATCCTCAGGGTTTGAGAATAATGAAGAAAGTTAGGCATTTTCTAAAAATAATTATTCACCCTCCACACTTAAGATGTACATTGCCCTCAATGTACAAAGATAGATAAAAACATTTAAGGGATAAATCAAAAGAGAAGGGGGAAAAATTAATACCTGAGTTTTGGATGTTTTCCTGGTGGAGTGTCTTTGGTAGATGAAGAAATTGGGTAGCGCTCTGAGAAGTAGCCAGGAATTATTAAGACCTAATTAAAATAAACAAGTATATAATTAAAGATAAGAAAGATAAAGAAAGAGGAAACAAAGATGTAAACAAAATGAAAATCAAAGATAAATGGACCGTAGAGTCCTTATTGTTGGATGGTTCGCGAGGTGGGTGTGACCTCTAAGGCTGGGGATGTGCTGGCGGTGGCGGAAGTGGCGTGATTCCCTAGCAGCCTGACGAACCGGACACTACGAAACTAAATTAAGTTAAACTAAATTAAGCATAATATTGTCAAAGAAAAGGAGAATTAAAGGAAAGAGAAACGAAAAATAGAAACTAAATGGTCTCAAAGACCATTGGCCTGTTGGTTGGATGAAGCTGCCGGCATGAACTCATGTAAATCATCCTCTTTTAAGGAGTTTGGCCTTTTACGCTTCTTCGACATGTTGTGTGATGGCTCAAGGATCTAGAGATTTAGTAAATGGAGTGACAAGTCTGAGAGGAAGAAGGGGAAAGAGAAAGGTAAGATGAAATTAGATAGGGGGGAAGGGAAGGGCTATGGGGTTTAAATAGAAGTTCAAATCTGACATTTCTCCACGGTCATGGTCCAAGGCTGTTTCAATTTACACGGTCGCCTCACATGGCCGTGTGTTAAAGTGTGTTGTTACCCCATGCCCGTGCTTCATCCATCCACGCACATGCTTTGAACGTCAGTATGTAGGCACGGTTGGGTGGCACGGGCGTGTTGATCCCGTGCTCGGTAAGTTAGTACCTTTACACGATCGAGGGGCACAGCCGTGCCATTCTGTCAGTGCCCGTAGGGGAGAGTGGTTGGATCCGTGATGTCGAGAAGTGGTTGAACTAGTTTGCACGGCCTCTGTTATGTCAGTACGAAGATTTCGGTTGTCCATACGGCCACAGACACGGTCGTGTGTAGGACCGTATGGCCTGGAAATCTGCAACTCTGGTTAGTTTAAAAGAAAAATACAAAGGAAAAATAAAGTAAAATGAAAATAAATGAAAAAATATGTAAGGTTAGTGCTCGGGTTGCCTCCCAAGAAGCGCTCGTTTATAGTCTTAAGCTAGACTTTCCCTGTACTGGAAGATTTTTAGGGAGGATTAAAGGTTTGAACATCTTCCCTTATGCTTACAGTCCTATTTTTGTGACAAAGTTTAAGTCGAGAAGCGTTTACCTTTAAAGTGTTGAATGTGGTATTGCTTACCTCGGCTGTTCCATGGGGGAACATATCGTGTACCTTAAGAGGAATTTCCCCCTTTGCCTTTAGGTCTGTTGTGGTGATATGACGGCCAGCTTTGTCTAACAATACCTGGTCTCTTATTTTGAAGTGATTTGATGTTCCTACGAGTTTTTCTGGTGGTTCCTCCAGTTTTATTTTGAGTGGTTCTGGTTCTTCTTTGTCGCGTGTCTTCTGTTCTTCTAATTTGTTGACCCTAAGGTTTTATTCCTCGTATAATTCCTCTTTGTCGATTTTGGGTATATGAGTTGGCTTAGGCTTCTTACCTTCATCGATTGTTGCCCTGGCCGAGTCAAGAGCTTGAAGACTGATTGATTCGTCACCTACGCAAAGTATGAGTTCTCCTGTGGAAACATCAATTTTAGTCTTGGCAGTTGCTAGAAAAGGTGTTCCTAAAATTAAAGGGATCGAATTGTCCTCATCCATGTCTAGAACAACAAAATCTACAGGGAAAAGAAATTTATCGATCTTTACGAGAACATCTTCGATAATGCCCCTAGGAATTCTAACAGTTTTATCAGCTAATTGAATACTCATCCTAGTTTGTTTGGGCTTCCCTAGACCAAGTCGTTTAAACAATGTATAAGGCATGATATTTATGCTTACCCCTAAATCAGCTAACGCATTATCAATAGTTATACTACCAATTAAACATGGTATTGTAAAACTCCTTGGATCTTTTAATTTCCGTGGTAGTCTATTTTGTAGAATTACTGAGCACTTTGCGTTGAGTTCCACATATGGCTCTTCGTCTAATTTGTGTTTGTTTGTCAAGAGCTGTCTTAAGAATTTTCTTGAATCCGGAATCTGAAAAAGAGCTTCAAGAAGTGGTAAGTTAATATGTAATTTCTTTAAAAGTTTAAGAAACATACCGAACTGTTCCTCTGTATCATCTCTTTTGAACGTTTCGGGATAAGGTATGCGAGGTTGGTACTCTTTGATTACCAGTTTCGGCTTTTCTTGCGTTACCTCTACTTTACCTTCATTTACCTTGTTTTCTTGTTGTGAGATGGGTTCGTCTATCTCCACATTTTCCTGAGCTGTTATGGCTTGAATTTGCTCCTTTGGATTAATCTTAGTGTTACTTGGTAGACGTCCTTGCGATCGTTCTGACATTAGCTTTGCGAGTTGTTCGACTGCATTAGTGACTTCTTTGACTGACTTAATAATTTCTCAGATTCGGCTCTCGTTGCTTTTAATTGTTCTCCCAGTTTCTTGGAAACGTTTTTCTATGTCTACCGTGAATTTTGTCAGCATCTCCTCGAGTTTTCGTTTCTTCTCTTCTGGATAGGGATGATTTTGGAAGTTTTGAGGAGGTTGTTGCCTTTGATTTCCTTGACTTCCTTGACCTCCCCATGAAATATTTGGGTGGTTCCACCAACCTGGATTGTAAGTATTACTATATGGATTATTATTGGATCTGAAATTATTAGCTATATAGTTCATCTGTTCGCTCTTTGCTTCCGGTTGGTAGGGTGGGTACTCAGGTTTCGCCATGATTCCACTTGCGTCGCATTGCATTACTGGATGTGCCTGCGAATAACTCAAATTATCAAGCTTTTTATTCATTAATTCTACCTGATTTGATAGCATGGCTACTGCATCGAGGTTGTAAACTCTGGCTGATTTTGTCAGTGTCGTCCCTGTAACCTGCCACTGATAATTATTTAGTGACATCTCTTTAATGAACTCGTACGTAGCTTCAAGAGTTTTGTTGTTCAGGGTTCCACCGGCGGCTGAGTCGATTAGTTGCCCCGTTGAGGGGTTTACACCGTTATAAAATGTTTGGACTTGTAGCCACAAGGGTAAACCATGGTGTGGACATCTTCTCAAGAGATCCTTGTATCTCTCCAATGTGTCGTATAATGTCTCTAAATCCATCTGCACAAAAGAAGAGATATCATTCCTTAATTTGGCCGTTTTGGCCGGTGGGAAATATTTCAATAAAATTTTTTCGGTCATTTGCTCCCATGCGGTGATTGACCCTCGTGGTAATGAGTTCAAGCACTATTTGGCTTTATTCCTTAATGAAAAGGGAAATAACCGAAGACGTATGGCATCATCAGAAACGCCATTTATTTTGAAGGTATCACAGAACTCTAAAAAGTTAGCTATATGAGTATTTGGATCATCGTCCTGCAAACCATCAAATTGAACAAACTGTTGAATCATTTGTATTGTGTTAGGCTTTAATTCAAAATTGTTAGGAGCTATAGCAGGCCTCACAATACTTGGTTCTGCTCCTGTTAGATGTGGTTTAGCATAATCAAACATAGTACGTGGAGCATTGTGTTCTCCCACATCATGGGGTTGTGAATATTCTCGTCCATCCCTTGAGTATGATTGGATCTGTTTTCTTCCTCTCTTTCTGTATAGTTTGGGACTCGCCTGATTTCTCGGTGATTCCTTCGACCGGTAGCTTCAATATCCCTATCGTATACTAACGGTCCTCTCGGGTTCCTTCTAGCCATAAACTAGAGGTTCCTGAAAAGAAAAGAAAGGAAGAAAAATTAGCAAATTTAAAATTTAACCTAAAAACAAAAATAAATTGCTGAAAATAAAAATAATGGCTACAGTAATAAAAATAGAGTTTTCTTAATATTTTAGTTCCCCAACAATGGCGCCAAAAACTTGATCGCTGAAATCAGAGCTTTAAAATTTATAAAAGAGAATGATCGAACCTGGAAACTAACTCTGACAACGATTAAAGCCAAGTGTACCTATCAAACAGTAGTATAGCTTAGGCAAGACTGGATTGTCGAACCCAAAGGAACTAAAAGTATTAATACTAACTTTCTTTTTATTGCTTAGCCTTAAAAATAAAGTGAAGTTGTTTTAATCTAAATTAATGACGACTAAGCTAAGGATAAATACAAAAAGAAACGAATTGGGAAATAACTTGAAGAAAAACTCAATTGATCACGATGATACCCTCAGGAAGAATCCACTTAGACTTCACTTGTTATCTAACCCTGAATCATATGATTTATTTTCTTAGCTTGATCCGTGAGACTCCCTAACGTATATTAAACCCTCTCTCGAGATGAAAAACGTCTAACCCTAGGTTAATTAGTAGAACTCTCGTTCTCTTATAATAACCCCCTAGAATAGTAGTAAATCGATCTATGGATTCCTATATTAGGTTTCACCCTAATCCGGCAAAATCTCGTCACCCTATCTCTAGGCGTGCGATCAACTCTGCTTAATTACGCTAGATCTATTCTTAAGCAGGGTCTATTCCTCCTCCACCTAAGCACATCAGATTTGGATTAAGCATGCATAATTAAGAACAAACTAAGTATTTATCATATAATTCAAAAGTCAAATAATAAGATTCATCTGGGTTTCATCCCCTTCAGGTATCTGAGGGGTTTAGTTCATAATGAATAAAGAAATCATTTCAAGAGAAAGGATAAAATAGAACATAAGAAATTCCTAAAACTCCCCGAATGAGTTGAAGGATAATTTCGCCATCTTGAATATAATTTCGACTTCTTGGGATGGATCAACTGGCTAACTTCGAGCGATTCCCACAATTCTGACCTTTCCGGCTTGGCTCCTTGGCTAGCTCGATGCCCTCTCAATTGTGGCACTTAGGGGATATATATAGGCTCCTTGGAATGTGATTCTTTCTTCCTAAGTATCCTTTTTCGACTAAAATTGCTCTTTCCAGTGACAGGAACACGGCCATGGCACACGCCCGTATGGATCGACTTCAAGCCTTGTTTGGATTTCTAATTTGAGGCACGGCTGTGTAAGTCGAGGTTGAGGCCGTGCTCTAGGTGATCGGCGAGGCACGGCCGTGTCGATTTTGTGCGAAGGCCCATTTACTCCATTTTGGACCCGTTTTATGTTCTTTTCATCCTCGGGTGCTTTCCTGGGTATAAGAAATGAAAAGGGAGGATGAAGAACACCTTTTTATATGAAACGAGGCTTAAATCATCCAAAAGCATATTAAATGTGGGATTAAAATACGTTACTTTTATGGTTTATCACTGATCCTCAGACTTGGGACTCAAATCGTATGGCTAAAGGTGTTTCCCAGAATAAGCGTCCCAAACGAGAGAAGAAGATAAAGGAAGAGGGTTAACCAAAATATACACACCAAGTTAATTAGCCATTCGACTTTGTCTACAAAATCTGAAAGAAAAGAAAAGAGATGAGCAACAGAATCTTTCATTACCTTAACAATAGAGCCGATTGAAAAGCCTTCCTGGCTAAGATCCCTAACCCCTTGCTTCGCGATATTCGGCTTAAAGCAGAGATGTCGATTGACACTCAAGATGATTCGGCTAAGGAGCAAACAGGTCGAGAACCGAGAGAAGAACAGGAGTAGGTTTCGGTCAAAGGAGAAAAGAATGTCAAAGGCAATAAATAAAAGGTGAAGAAGAAGGTTTCGGCCTTGGAGAAAGATGAACACCAAGTAGTGGAATGAAAGTTTCGGTTGGAGGGTTCAAGAAAATGAGTAAAGGAGAATAAGAGACGAAGAATAGTAATAGGAGTGTAGGAGATGGGTGGTTCAGCCAAGGTGATAGATAACTCAATAGGGGAAGCAATGAACGATCAAACAGAGTAGATAAAAGAAGGTTTAAGGAGGGTTCAGCAAAATGGAAAAAAATATGAGAAGAATGTTCAAAGAAACGAAGTGAAGAACCTATAGTGCACTAAGGGATTCGGCACAAGCACCAAAATGGTAACCAACCCGAAATGCTCTTTGAAAAAATACCCAAATATCGTAAAGAAGAACTCAAGAGCTACCACATTCGGCACCCACACACTAAGGCTCTCGGTTTTACTATCACTCCAACAATGCCAAAATTCACTAACCCCATGCACCACATAGCCGAAATTCTCCTCCCCTCCTTCTCCAACTTTCGGCCAACACTCAAACACCAACTCACCTCCTTCATTTCCTCCACCAAATGCTCCCCATCACTTATTCGAATTGTTTGACCATTTCAAACTTCCCAAGCTCCTCATGACCATCCATTCAAATGGTTTGACTCATTCAACCAACCACCTTGGAGAGTCCCTGTCGAATCCACCTTCTCCCCATCCAGGTGCCAAAAATTAAAGCTCCAAAGTGAGGCTTGTGGGATTCGAACCTCCTCCCTGCTGCTACTCCCTTGTGATGCCACTTCTCTGCACTCTAAGTGGCGTCTCCTTGCCACTTTACCACCTCCCTTCTTGTGTTAACAAAACACAAGTAATTACCCTTAAGACCTGCCTCAGCTAGCTCTCCCCTAAAGTGTCTAAAAATAAAATTTTCATCAAGGCTCAAGCTTAACCCCGAGCCTTCCTGGGACCCCCAAACACACCAAAATAATAAACAAACCATGCCAAACACACACAGAGACATAAAATGCAGAGCCCCTAATACCAGGATGTTACAAGACCTAGCTGTAATGATATTAAAAAAGTAGAAATCATTAAAAATCGAGTCAGAATACATACCATGAAAGAGGAGGAGCCTAGCCGAACCTTGAAGCTCTTTTAATGGAGTTTTTCTTAGCTTAATTTCGGTTAGATGATGAAGAAACAAGATGATATCTTATTTTTCTTTAATTTAATTTACTTTAATACTAATTTACTTATTTAACCTTATTTAATAACCACCAAAATCACTTAATATATGCCCAAAATTGTCCACTCACAATTAAAATTTTCTAATTACGACTTAAGTACCTTAACTTTAAGGTTCTATAGCTGTTAAACACCTTTAGCTAATAGGACACAACTTTTACACATTACTCAATTTAGTCCTTTTTATCAAATGAAGCATTTAAACAATAAAATTTATTAACGAAGATTTCACACAATCATATTATCATGTTGTAGACATTAAACTAATAATAAAATAAATTTTTTACTTCAGATTTGTGGTCACGAAACCACTATTCTGATTTGAGTAAAAATGGGTTGTTACAACTATCCCCCTTTAAGGATTTTCGTCCTCGAAAATCTTACCGTTGGGTAGGTTAGGGTTCTGTTTTCTTATAGTTTCCTCGGGTTCCCACGTAGCCTCTTCAATACCGTGTCATTGCCAAAGTACTTTCACTAAAGCTATGCGTTTATTTCTCAACACTTTGATCTTTCAAGCTAAAATTCTGATCGGTTCTTCATTATACGTCATATCGGGTTGAATCTCAATCTCTGATGGAGAAATCACATATGAGGTATCCGATCTATATCAACGTAACATCAACACATGAAAAACATTGTGGATTTTCTCTAACTCAATCGATAAAGATAGCCGATATGCCACTAGCTCTATTCGTTCAATAGCCTCATACGGCCCGATGTAAGACGGGCTCAACTTACCTTTACGACCAAATCAAAAAAATTTCTTCTACGGAGATACTTTCAAAAACACTTTGTCACCGATTTGAAATTTAATATCTTTTCGTTTCAAATCCGCGCACGATTTTTGACGATCTGAAGCTGCTTTCAAATAGTTGCGAATTACTTTCACTTTCTCTTCGGTTTCCCTAATCAAATCAACCCTGTTAATCTGTTTCTCACTAAGCTCAATCCAGTACAATGGAGTTTGGCATTTATGACAATACAAAGCTTCATACGGTGCCATCTTTATAATCGATTGAAAACTATTATTATACGCAAATTCAACCAGCGACAAATATTTTTCCCAATTGCCTTCAAATTCTAATACACAGCATCTGTGCATATCTTCAAGGATCTAAATTACTTGTTCAGACTGTCCGTCAGTTTGCGGATGAAATGCTGTACTAAAATTCAACTTTGTACCTAGAGTTTCGTGCAATTTCTTCCAAAACAGCGACGTAAACCTCAGATCTCTATCCGAAATAATTGAAATTAGCACCCTGTGTAATCTAACGATCTCAGCAATGCACAATTCAGTTAATCAATTGAGTGAATAATTAGTACGTACTGGGATGAAATGTGCTGATTTCGTTAATCGATCAATGACAACCCAAATAGCATCTTTCTTTTTCGGAGTTAGAGGCAAGCCCGATACGAAATCCATCGTAACTCTGTCCTATTTCCACTCTGGTATCATCATAGGCTAAAGTAAACCTGATGGTACTTGATTTTCAACTTTGACTTGCTAACAAATCAAACATTTAGAAACAAACTCTGAGATAGCTCGTTTCATGCCTTGCCACCAATAAAATTGTTTCAAATTGTTGTACAATTTGGTACTTCTCGGATGAACAGATAAGCAGCTATGCTGCGCTTTGCGCAAAATCTTCTGAATGAGTTCTGAATTTATAGGTATGCAAATTCTATTCCAGAACCTTAAACAATCATCAGCTCCAATTTGAAACTCTGAATTAGGGATACTCTCACATTGAATTTGTTTAACTTGCAATTCATGACCATTTTTCTGAGCTTCACAGATTCGTTGAAGAAATAACAGTTTAGCTTTTAATTCGGCTAAAATAGACCCATCATCACAAATCATCAACTGGGTATTCATTGCTTGTAATGCAAACAAAGATTTTTGGCTCAGGGCATCAGCAACAACATTAGCTTTTCCCGGATGATAATCAATCACAAATTCATAATCTTTCAATAACTCAAGCCATCTTCATTGTCGTAGATTCAAATCTTTTTATGACATCAGATATTTTAATCTTTTGTGATTCGTAACAATGTGGCATTTTTCACCTTATAAGTAGTGTCGCCAAATTTTTAATGCGAACACAATTGTAGCCAATTTTAAGTCGTGTGTCGGATAGTTCTTTTCATGTGGTTTCAATTATCGGGAAGTATAAGCTATAACTTTTCCTTCTTGCATCAAAACACATCTCAAACCGTTTAATGATGCGTCACTGTAAATCACAAACTCTTTTCCAGGTTCAGGTTGAACCTGAACTGGTGCTTCAGTTAACAGTACTTTCAACTTTTCGAAACTCTACCGACTTTTTTCTGACCATTCGAATTGCACATCTTCCTGAAGTAGTCATGTCATCGATGTTGCAATCATCGAAAATCCTTTCACAAATCATCGGTAATAGCCCACTAAGCCCAGAAAACTATGGACTTCAGACACATTTCTCGGAGGTTTCCAATCAACAATAGCAGAAACAATGTGCCCCAAAAATCCAACTTCCCAGAGCTAGAACTCACGTTTGCTGAATTTAGTATACAATTGCTTATCTCTCAAGGCATGCAACATAATCCTCAAGTGCTCGGCATGCTCAAATTCACCTCGCGAATAGATCGGAAGGTCGTTAATGAACCAACAACAAATCTGTCTAAATACGGTCTAAATATCCGATTCATCCATAAAAATGGCAGGAGCATTAGTTAATCCAAAAGGCATAACAAAGAATTCATAATGTCCGTACCTCATTCTGAATACAGTTTTTGGCACATCTCAGTCTTTAACTCGTAACTGATAATAACCCGATCTCAAATCAATCGTTGAAAACACTGTTGCAGCTTTCAACTGATCAAATAAATCATCAATCCTCAGTAGAGGGTTTATTTTCTTTATAGTCACTTTATTTAGCTGTCTGTAATCAATACACATTCTCATTGTGCCATCTTTCTTCTTTACAAGTAATACCGGTACACCCTATGTAACGACCCAAATTTGGGCCTAGTAGAATTTGGCTTATTGGGCCTTGACCAAGGGAGCGTTTAAAATTTTTTGAGAACAAGAGAACGGCACTAATGCAAGTTGGACCTATTAGGTGAGTGATTTTGGAAGGTTAAGGGGCTTCTATGAAGTTCAGGGATCAAACTTGGGCTTTAAGAAAATTTTGGTTTTAGGTGAATAAAACCCTGGGAGTTAGTAAGTAAGCTTTAAGAATAAAATGTGGAGAAAAATGACACAAAAGGAGTTGTGTCTAATGGCAAATAGGGCTACATAGGAGAGAATGTGGTGACGTCACACAAGGAAGCAAGGGGTCCAAGGTTCAAGTCCTGGCGCTTGCATTTCATTTTGATTTATTTTTAAGTGAACTTAGACTTTGGCCCATAGACTTATATTTAGTTGCGCATGATTTTAGACACAAGACGAGCTTGTGGCCTAGTGGCTAGCGGTGTGGATTAAACTACAGGGGAGCCTGAGTTTGAATCCCATCGCAAGCAAAAAGGGATATTTATTTTGCTAAGTTGGGACGGTCAGAGTTTGTGTTGGAATTAAACTCTACTGAAGGAGGGATCCCACATCGAAAAGCAAGAGGGAAGGTGAGAAGCTGGCTTTAAATAGAGCAATCTGTGAGGAGAGTAAGCATACCTTGGTTGGCGTTGGGCATAAAGAGTGGTCGAAGCGCGTATCAACTCTAGATTCCTATCAGGTGTGTATTTCGCCCTACTCTAGCTGTAGAGCGGCAAATGCCGAAATGCCGGTCACACGATGATCGTAGCTACAAGAGCGTGCGGGCGCACGTGTGGGAGCTTCGACGCGATAGTTGAGGCCACCATGAGTATTCTTGTGGGTTGATGTTGTTTGGGCAAGGATGGGCTGAAATGTAACACCCCTTATCGGAGTTCCACACCGGAACTGAGCCCGAGGTATTACCCAAGCCAACGCCACTTAAACACAACTTAGGCTCAATGTAGTCACACTCCTACATTACTCTGGCAGCCTTATTCTAGACTTACTAGGCTATTTTTGTACCCAAGAAGGCTCTCGAGACCATATCAGAACTTTTTCGATTCCTAAAAATTTTCTTTTTTCTATACAGAGATCACACGCCCGTGTATCATGTAACACACCCGTGGCTTTGCACCCATGCCCATGTCCTCAGCCTGTGCCTAAAACTCCAACATTCTGTTTTAATACCACGGTTAGGGCACACGCCCATGTGAAATGGGACACGCCCATGTACCCTCACAACATGCCCGTGTCTTCAAACCGTGGGGGGTTACTGACTATATTCACACGGCCTTAACACACCCGTGTAGATAACCCGTGGTCTATCCTAATTTAGAATGCTAACATACAGGGGACACACGGCAAAGTTGACGCTCGTGGGCTGACCGTGTGCCACACATGGTTTAGACACATGTCCGTATGCCTATCCATGTAGACAGAACAAGGCTAATTGCCCAACTTCTAGCACCCTTATGTCTTACACTACATGAGTCCATTCAACATACTAATAAACATCTCAGTTATAACTTTGAAATTTCATAAATGATAAAGTATGCCATCATTCTTGGCAATTTACAAAATAAATATCTTAGCAAGAGCCAATACACCTTTGGCCAAAATAACAAAATAATCTATCTAGTCTAGCCCCTATACATGCCATACACAAAATCACTAAGTCTATTTATACCGAAGTGAGCAGATAGTGTGGGCGGTCTCCTGGTTATCGGTGTATCCTGGCTCAGCTTTTAAGCTCTATAAAACAAGAGAAAGAAAATGGGAGTAAGCTTTAAGCTTAGTAAGTTTACATGGAAACAATAAAACACTTTAACATGTATTCAACAATTTTCTTGGCTTTAAAAATACTAATCAAGAGACAATTTATATTTATGATCATCCTTACTCATTTTCTCCATTCACACATTCCAACCAAATCACTGGCATAACACATACATTCATTCTCAAGTTTCCCTGCACTTAACATCACAAGGTTACAATATACAGCACATCACGATCTCTTAATCGATTACTTAGAGTCAATTTACTTGATGGTTCCGCACCTATTCCACCATTAATTTTTATTAGGGTGATAACGCACTTAGCCCATCAAAACAACTAGTTACGGTGGTATCGCACATAGCCCACCAAATAATAAGTAAACGATGGTTTCACACAAAGCCCATCGTAATTGAGCAATAAGGTGGTAGCGCACTTAGCCCACCAAAGATAAATAAACGATGGTATCGCACAAAGCCCATCGTAATTAAATAATGAGGTGGATTGTAACACCCCAAACCTGGCCCATACGCCACGGCCGAATTTAGAATGCCACTGCGGAAAACGTTTGAAAAATATTTTGACTTAGAGTGAAAACATAAAATTTATTGTCTTTACTAAAACATTGTATAATTAAAATTCCAAATAAAATTAAGTTGTTACAAAATTTCCGACTTGAAAACTTTAAACATAATTTGCTAAAAATAAAACATTTTCAAATAATGATATAATCGACAATCCAACTTAAAACATAATAAAAATCCTTAAATACTTAAAGTGGCCCTTATTACAATAAATAACCTTTCACAAATAAAATGTGTAAAACAAATAAAATATCTTCTGCATGGGGCACCTCGTATCCACTCCAACCCGGTCCAAGCTTTATGCATCACCTGTAAGGTTTGAGAAAAATGGGTGAGTCACACAGGACTCGGTGCATAGTTATTTCACATGTCCTCACATATGGGCTTGGCCCATATCCACACATCCACATACAAAATTATGCAATTATGAAGCCCACCCCAACCTAGTGTCCATCCATTACACCTACCTCTACACACCTGCGCCGCCCAAGGCGTGTGGTTACTCCACCGATCACCTAAGTGATCCCACATATCTCACCTTGGCAGACTTGCCGCCCAAGGCCGTGGCTAAGCCATCGATCACAAAAGTGATCCCACATATCAATTAATCCACGGTGATGCACACAGCTTGTAACAGACCGATTTTGACCCTAATCGGAACAGTGGTTTCGGGACCACGAATCTGAGTCCGAGAAATATTTTAATATTATATTTTGAGTCGCTTATATGTAAATTAATGGGTGTGAAAGTTTCAGATAAAAAAATTAACTGCTTTGTGTGCTCAATTAGTTAAAAAAAAAGAATAAATCGCGTTACTGGTAAAAGTGGCCTTTTATTTGATTTATGGTTAAATTGATGTGGCTTTATTTTAGTGAAGTCCTTAAAGGGTAATATACCCATTTTAAATTGTAATGGACGGCAATGTGGTCTTATAACATGTTTTTAAGTATTATTTTATATGTTAAAGATTATATTATAATTGTTTTATAATTTATAACTATATTATAATGAAACCAACATGAAAGTGGGATTTTATTCATCCTTCTTCCACCGAATAACAAAGAAAAGAAAAGAATGTTGGAGCTTGGTACATTCGGCCCTTTTGCTAGCTAAATTAAAGGTTAGTTTTTAATCGGCTTTCAATAATCCCTACGTTTTTGAAATCGTTACTTCGAATACTTCAAGACCTATGCCTGAATTTTTGATTTTTATGAATATTTTGAAATGTTCTATTGATGAGTTCATAAGTTTTATGATGATGGTCTCGGGACCATGGATCCGAATTAGTAGAATATTTTAATATTCCATATTAGGCCTATAATCTATGATTGAGCATGTGTTAAATTTTGGTGATTTAAATTGCTTATTTGTGTGAGTAATATGATTAAAGGACTAAATTGTGTAATGGTTAAAAGTGACCTTTTAATTGATTTAGTGTTAAATGGATATGGCTTTGTAAGGTGAAGTCCTTAAAGGACAACTTAGCCAATGTTATCAAGGCGGACGGCAAATTGATGAAATTTTTGTTTTAAATTATTATTAATATTATAATATGTTTGGTGGTTAATGAATAATAAAATATTAGTATCATTTTAACACTTATAATAATAAAACCAAGTGAGAAGAAAGAGAAGGCATCTTGTTCATCTATTTGGCCAAACTTGAAGAAAGAAAACTCCATTTTTGGAGCACAGGATTCGACATTTGAGAACTCAAATTGGGGTATGTTTTATGCTTAGCTTTCAATTATTTTTACACTTTTGGAATGGTTGTTTTAAATACTACATAACCCATGGTGAAATTTTCGAGTTTATGGTACTTTTACATTCGGCCATTGAAGTATCCTTATAGTGAATAATTGTTGTTGATAATTATTAATAATAAGGCTTAATCTATCATGTTTATCATTTGAAGTTTTAGTGAAATTGATTGTTAAGGGTTAAATTGGAAAATGAAAAATTTTTGAAGGTCTTAATCATGAATTAAGTAACATGCAAGGCCTTATATGAGGTCAAGGAATATTCGGCCTTGGGTATAAGTGATCAAAATTGGTGTATTTTGTGTGGTGTCCAAATTGGGCCAATTTGTAAAAGTGTGTTATAAAGGGGGCAAAATCGTAAATTGCCTATTTATATGTGTTGGGACCAAAATTGGTTATAATGTGCTTAATTGAGTTTAATTTAAATTATTTAGATCAAGTACAAAAAAAAAAAAAGGAAAGGCTTTCGATCGAGGAAAAAAAAATTTACTAGTAGTAGGAAGTTTAATTCGACAACTATCGAGGTAAGTTTTTAAGCAATCGGATTAATTTGAATTATCGCTATACTAAATTATACATGTTTGAGTGACATAACAAATTTTATTGTCAAATTGCCGAATGAGGCATAGAAATTATTATATGTGATAGCCGAATACTGATTAATAAATACATGTATATATATATCTATAACCATTGAATAATTGAGTTGGCAAAATATATGCACTTGTGATAAGGGATAAATATATATATAATTATATATATATGTATGGGAATAGAATATTCGGATATGTGTGAGTGTATATACATATTTAATGATGCCAAATGTGGTATGGTGACTTTAAATGTGTTTGCCGAATATGCTGGTATCATATTAAAGAATGCATTATGAATCTATTTAATGACAATATTTGATAAATTTGGGTATACTTTCATGTGATAGCCGAATGTAAAGATATTACATTGAATTGGATATGTTTTGTTAATACAATGTGAATGTGTATAATTGATATGATATACGGGTTATACAATGTTATAATGGTTTTATTTGTGAAAAGTGAATAAGCTTAGTTGAATTGGAAATGTGATAGAATTATGAAATTTAAGTGATAAGTGGTTATAATACTATTGAAATGTTCATTGAAATGTTGAAAAGGTTGATATCTCGGGCTTTAAGCCTAGCAGGCCATGTGCCAGTGATTTAATTCAGGCATAATGCCTAGCAGGCCATGTGCCGGTGATTTAATTCAGGCATAATGCCTAGCAGGCCTTGTGCCGGTGAATGTATCGGGCTTAATGCCTAGCAGGCCATGTGCCGGTGATTTATTTCAGGCTTAATGCCTAGCAGGCCTTGTGCCGGTGAATGTATCGGGCTTAATGCCTAGCAGGCTAAATGCCGGTGTTTTAAATTTCGGATTTCAAGTCTAGCATGCAAGGTGCCGGTATATACGATTCGAACTAGTGCATAGCTTGTTATAAGCTGGTGAGTTTTCAACTTCCGAACTTTAGCTACGAAATGTAAAGGTATGAAACAAACCATGAAATTTTACGTTTATGAAAGTGAAGTTTTGAGTTCGACTATAAGGTATGTATTAAGCATACTTTAAGGTTATGTTTATATGCAAGGATAATAATTAAATGAATTGATGAAAGATAGTGTTATACATATGGTAGATGGAATTTGATTATATGTGTACTATGAGTGAATTGATTATAGAAAAGTTTGGAAGGAAATAAGTAATCATACCATCATAACGTTATGCATAAGTGAGTCATTATTTATTTGGTACAAAATAAACTATGGTAAAGAGGTGAAAGTTAATGTATGTTTATATAATAAAAAGGGATATTCGGTTTTGGTACATTAAATATTAAGTCATGAATGTTTGAGTTAAGTGTGATGTAATGAATTTGATAATACAAAATATATTTTATTTTGTGAAATTGATCCTATCATTGATAGGTATAAAATATATATATAATTGTAAGATTAAGGCATGTACATGTGTTTATATCACTTGAAGTTTACGACTATAATTGAGGAGGATATTGGTAAAAGAAATCGATAATTATGACATGTTTATTTGAATTGAAATGTACGAATGTTTACGATATTCATATGATTAGATAATGTTTATGTTCATGGTAGTAAAGTGTAAATAATTAATTTAAGGGCGTTGAGGGTATTCGCCATGAAAAATTCACTTAAATAATGTTTATATCCATCGCTATGAATTTATTTATTAAAAGTTTAAATGTTTGTATATTGTGTAGTATTTGCTTAAGACTTACTAAGCTAGTAAGCTTACTCAGTGTGTGTTTAATGTTCTATTTTATAGATTTGGTCTAGCTACGGGCTCGAGAAAACGTCAGTGAGTCAACCCCACTATCTACATTTTGGTACTCTTTCATTTTGGTTTTTAAACGAAGGCATGTATAGGAAAGACTTTGTCTTTGTTTTGATGAAAACTCAAGGTTCATGTATATAATAGCCATGCGAATATGGCTAAATTTTTAGTTAAGTATGCTTTTTTTTTGTGTTTTTGATACGAATGTCGGTTTATGTTGGAAATGTTTATGCATTCTTAATCGAAGTTTAATCGTTTTTGATAAGGAAATGTATGTATACGAAATGAATCCTTGAATTAGGGATGTGGATATGTTCGGTTAGAAACTAGTTTTTCATAAATTGCAACGAGACAGTTTGTAGTAGTAGCAGTGATGTGATTTTTGACAAATCACCAAAAATAGGGTATATTGAATTAGAAAGTGAATAAGATATGAAATTAAACCTTATTGTGTCTATTTTTACATGAAAGAAACAGAGTAGGCAAAGGATTTATATATTATGAGATATTTAAGTTTTAGTGAGACTTGCTTTGAATGAATTCGTGAGTCTCTGTTCTGTTTTGGAAAAATTGTTAAACATTGTACAAAAATAATTATGGAGCATGGTTTATATTTTTAAAATCCTTGATGAGTCTATTTTTGATTGGAGTAAACAAGAACATCATTGAAAATTTTTGCTATGAGATAAATGAGTTTTTGTAATGACAGGTCAGAATCGTCAACAGTGAAATAGGGTAAATTTTGATGAATAAAATGTACTAATTGGCCACATGAAAAATTCTGGAAAAATTATGTTAAATTCATATATGAGTCTAGTTTCAAGTAAAATTTACAGACCTGAATTTTGAGTTTTGTAACTCAAGTTATGGTCAATTTTGTCAACATGACGCAGTTTGACAGCTTTAAATTTTTATGTTCTGAACTTGTAGTCAAGTCTTGTAATGCCACATACTCGACTCCGGCGAAGGTCTCGGGTAAGGGGTGTTACACAGCTATCAACCGCTGAGATGGGCACCTAGCCAACACCTCCCTTGATGAAGCACATAGCTAACATCTAGCGCTAATGTAGCACAAGGCTAACATTAGACCACGTACATAAATATGTACACCCTTTCCTTCGATTTTCACATCACAAGTCCCATGCATATTTGTGTACCATGTCAGATTAACATTTAGAGTAAATATTCATCACATGCTCACCACAAATATCACACATATATTATAGGCAAAATAGAGCACTGACCTGATTAATTGATTACCCACTACGGGTATCCACCTTCTTAGCCATTATTTTCGGCTAACATACACACACATATATATATCAATATACACAAATAACAGGAGAATAGTGCAATAACTACGCACCTGCTTTGGCACAATCAATCAAATCTCGAAACCCACGTCTAACGATTTGCACTCCTACGATTGTTGAACTCCTTCCTACACAACCTAAGTTAGAATCGGCTTTAAGTAAATATCCATAAGAATGGCCCTTGGCCGAATGCTACACTTACTTACCTTGAAGAATTGAATCCAAAAGACTCCTCTATGCGAGCACTTCACACTTTAAAACGAAACTAAGAGCAAGAGATCGATGGTATCACCCTTAGAGAATCGACTTCAAGTCCCAAAGAGAAAGATTTTGGCACTTGAATGGTGAAGAGAGAGAGATCACGCCAAAGTGGAGGGAGTTGAATGCTAAGAGGATTCGGCTATGGTGTTTCTTAAAATTTCAAGCAAAGACAAGAGAGAAAGAGGCTATAGGGTTCGGCCAAGCCTTACCAATGGTGATGACATACTCGGCTATCAAAAGGAAAAGAAGGAGTTTGGGAAAGGAGATAGATTCGGCCAAACTAGCAAATAGAGAGAAGAAGAAAACGCTAGTGACCTTAATGATCTTTGAAGTTTCGAACACAAAACAAAGAGAAGGGAAACCGAAACTAAATGGCTTATGCACAAAAACGGCACTTTGATGGCATTAGGATTTCAGCACCACACTAGAGAAAGAAGAAAAAACCCGAAAAGAAAACATCTAAACTCCTTAAGAGAAATTCGGCTACTCCTCTCTACTCACAAAACCGAAATGGTCATCAAAGAAATCCCCCTTAGCCATCCAACTCACATATTCATCACAAATCCCACAATTTCCTCTTTATTTCCTCCTAATCCTATTCCTCCCAAAAATTCGGCCAACTCCCCCTAGTCCATGAAACCATCCATGTTCATGGACAGAATGCCATAGAAGAGTTTCCAAAACAACACTCCATAATCCATGCCTTTTGTCCCCTCATTATACCATAATTCCTTGATACCATACCATAAATAAGTGCCTGCCTTATTCCT
The DNA here is from genome assembly GCA_025503065.1 of Gossypium bickii. NCBI lineage: Eukaryota > Viridiplantae > Streptophyta > Magnoliopsida > Malvales > Malvaceae > Gossypium > Gossypium bickii. The sequence continues at coordinate 21,262,796 of CP106714.1, read as the reverse complement.
TAGTCTACTATCCATAAATAACAAAGTCCATCCTTACTATAAGTAAAATTTGACCAACACATGCCATACAAAAATTAAAAGTCACCTTAATGTCATCCATGGGATTCGAACCTAAGACCATTAATACACTCCACACTCCACTTGCCACTTTACCAATTGACTCATTGTGATTAAAACCTCAAACTAATTTTCTTAAGGCCAATTTTGCTTAGCTCCCCTTCTAAGAATAAAAATCTAATATTTTTCTAAGGCATTCCCTTACATTCTAAAATTCTAAAAACCTTTAAAACATATCCAAACACACACTAAGCCCACTATCACTTGAATTATGCATAAACGCATAACCCCTAAATCTAGGATATTACAGTTTTACCCTCCTTAAAAATAATTTCATCCTCGAAATTACTTACTAACGAACAATCGTACATCCTAACTCACCACACTACGCTACTGCTGCGCACTCTGATCTTAATAAAACTAACATACTTTCTACTAAATCTTGGAATCCCTGACCAGACCCAACTGGTTCCGTCACAGCCATTCTGCCTCTACCACGTCCTCGCACATTATGACCACGTCCCCTAGAACTCATGTCTACGATCGTGCTTTAATCTGATTAGAAAGTTTTATGCATTAGTACTTTTGGTTCCACTGTTTATCCGCGAACAGTTTTATGAAAAGAAGTTTAATAGTGGTTCTTTCGATCAATCAAAGTTTTCATCTCAAGTTCACTATTCTAATTCAGAGAATCACATCCATATTCATCCACAACATTCAACACATCATTATGGGTATTTTTGACCATTCCCGACCCAGGGGTAATTTCGTCATTTTTCCTATAGGGTATTTTAGTAATAAATCAGGGTCAATTTGAAAATCTTTACAAATCAAAGGCATTCCAAAATATATAAATCTCGAAGTTATTTTGAAAATTCTACCAAATCAATGGTATTGCGAGAAATTTGAAAATCGGGTTATTTTGGTAATTTTTGAAAGTCAAGGGGCATTTTAGTAAATTTCCCAAATCAAGGTATCTTATTATTTCACAAAATAGGGGTTTTGGTATTTTTGTAAAGTAAGAATATTTTCATAAAAGTCGAAGGTAATATGGTAATTTTATAAACCAAGGGCATTTTGGTAATTTTTTAACCAGGGGTATTTTAGTAATTTTGTGAATAAAAAAATTTTTAGAAAAATTTTCAAAGTCGAAAATGTTTTTTTTTAAAATCAGGGGGTAATTCGGTGATTTTAAAACTGAGATTTTTTATAAAAATACGGCTAGTCTCTTTCGAGTTTTAGTTATCGAGTTTAGCCCGTGAATAGGTCCTCTTGGTTAGGGTGAACCGTTACTACGCACCAGGTAGGATTCCAGTGAAGAGGAGGTGAGTCACGAGGACTACTTAAATACCAAGCTCTTCTTGAATCCAATCCTAGACATGCGCACAATGGTTGCCACACCCTAACTTGGCGACTTAGTTCACAGGTTTGTTCGGTTGTTCTTAAGTCTTATGAATCTTGTGTTGGAGTAAGCTAATCCTAAAGTTCAATAACTTAATTTACTAATCTACATTCCCATCATACCCACATACCAATCATATAATAATTCACACAACAATTAAAGGTACTTACCTGGTGGACTTCGGGTCGGAGATACAAAGCCATGCGAATAAACTCAAAAAATTTATGAAAGCCCAAAGCTTTGAAAAGCCCATCTTAAAAAAATGTTTTTGGACCCAAAACCCTCAAAGCCAAGTTTTGAACCGGGCTTTGATACCAATTTGTAACACCCCAAACCCGGCCCATGAGCCACGGCCGAATTTAGCATGCCACTGCGGAAAACGTTTAAAAAAAATATTTTGACTTAGAGTGAAAACATAAAAATTTATTTTTTTTCATAAAGCAACATGGGTTTAAAATGCAAAATAAAGTTAAGTTGTTACAAAATATTCGGTTGAAAACTTTAATACAAGTATTTATAATATCACTTGATTATCAAAATCATTTCCAACTTTAGCTTAATAATAACATAACCTCAAAACCATAAATAAAGTCTCCAAATAGTTTAAGTGGCCCTTATTACAATAAATAATCATTCGAAAATACTGATAATATAAAATGCATAAATTAAGTGAAAACATCTTATGCATGGGCCACCTTGTATCCACTCCAACCCGGTCCAAGCTTTATGCATCACCTGTAAGGTTTGAGAAAAAAAATTGGGTGAGTCACACAGACTCAGTGTGTAATTATTTCACATGTCTCCACATATGGGCTTGGCCCATATCCACACAGTCCACATACAAAATTATGCAAAATGAAGCCCAACCCAACCTAATTCCATCCATTACACCTACCTCGGCACACCTGCTGCCCAAGGCCGTGGCTAATCCACCGATCACCTAAGTGATCCCACATAACTTACCTCGGCAGACTTGCTGCCCAAGGCCGTGGCTAAGCCACCGATCACATAGGTGATCCCACATATCAATTAATCCACGGTGATGCACACAGCTATCAACAGCCAAGATGGGCACCTAGCCAACACCTCCCTTGATGAAGCACATAGCTAACATCAAGCGCCAATGTAGCACAAGGCTAACATCAGACCACGCACATAAAGTACACCCTTTCCTTCGATAGTCACATCCCAAGTCCCATGTATCATGCCACAATATCATAAAAATAAGCATACATCACATGCTATCACGTTTTCATACATAGATCATATGTAAATTAACATCATAAAATACTGACCTTGTTAATCGATTATTCAACATGGGTATCCATCATTTTAGCCATTATTGCTTGGTTCTCAGTACACATCATACGCATATACATAATAACACATAAACAATCAAGAAACAAGATCGATAACTACACACCTTTTTGGCACGGCTTACTCAATCCGAAACTCTCTTATTCCAATCGATTTGTTCTTAAGAACCAAAGTCGAAATCAGTCATCACTTAAACTCATACAATGGCCTATGGCCAAATACTACAAATCACCTACTTTGCTTAACTAAATCCCGAATCACCACATAACACTTACCTTGATGAATTAAATTCTTACAATCCAACTTAAGGCTCCTTACCGTTGGCTACACAAAAGAAACACAATATTATGACTCTACATACATTCGGCCATCCCTTAGAAACCAAGGCCAACCATTGGTTTCGGCATACTAAATAAAGAAGAAGAGAATTCGATTGCTAAGAAAATACTTACTATACTCGAAACCGATTGGAAGATTGATGAAAAGGAATGTCGACACCTCCCCCTCTAAAGGCTCTGATTCGGCAAGAACTCCCAAATGGAGATGGGATAATCGCCTAACACAAAATAGGTACAGAAAAGAAGAAAAGAAGTATAGATGAAAGTTAGGAGAATTTGGAAATGAAGAGCAAAGGTGTAGAGGTTTCGGCTTTGTTGCAAATGAGAGGATGGGTTTCGGTTTTTAGGAAGTGAATGGAAGGAAAATAAGTTGCAAAAGGAAAAAGAAAAAGATGCACCAAATGACTTCCAACTTTCGGCTTTTGGTCAAGAAATAAGGAGAAATTTAGGAGTAAGTTTAATTCAAAATTAGTTTGAATTGATGGCAAGAAGAATTTTGAGTGTGGAGGCCGAATGTGGGTCTCTTTTGGGTGATAATTTCGGTCATGAGTGGGAGGGAATAGCCGAATTTCCTATTAGAGGTCTAGAAGTTCTTTTTGGGTTTTTTTTTTCTTTCTTTAGTATTCTCTTTTGAAACTTTCTTTTCACCATTGCCATTGCCAAAATTTGCACCCTATTTCTTGACCAAAAGCCGAAAGTTGGAAGTCATTTGGTGCATCTTTTTCTTTTTCCTTTTGCAACTTATTTTCCTTCCATTCACTTCCTAAAAACCGAAACCCATCCTCTCATTTGCAACAAAGCCGAAACCTCTCCACCTTTGTTCTTCATTGCCGAATTCTTCTAACTTTCATCTACACTTCTTTTCTTCTTTTCTGTACCTATTTTGTGTTAGCCGATTATCCCATCTCCATTTGGGAGTTCTTGCCGAATCTTTTAGAGCCTTTAGAGGGGGAGGTGTCGACATTCCTTTTCATCAATCTTCCAATCGGTTTCGAGTATAGTAAGTATTTTCTTAGCAATCGAATTCTCTTCTTCTTCATTTAGTATGCCGAAACCAATGGTTGACCTTGGTTTCTAAGGGATGGCCGAATGTATGTAGCATCATAATATTGTGTTTCTTTTGTGTAGCCAACGGTAAGGAGCCTTAAGGTGGATTGTAAGAATTTAATTCATCAAGGTAAGTGTTATGCGGTGATTCGGGATTTAGTTAAGCAAAGTAGGTGATTTGTAGTATTCGGCCATAGGCCATTGTATGAGTTTAAGTGATGACCGATTTCTGACTTTGGTTCTTAGGAACAAATCGACTGAATAAGAGAGTTTTCGGATTGAGTAAACTGTGCAAAAAAGGTGTGTAGTTATCGTACTGTTTCTTGATTGTTTATATGTGTTATTATGTATATGCGTATGATGTGTATGGTAACCGGTAATAATGGCTAAAATGATGGATACCCATGTTGAATAATCGATTAACAAGGTCCGTATTTTATGATGTTAATTTACATATGATCTATGTATGAAAACGTGATAGCATGTGATGTATGCTTATTTTTATGATATTGTGGCATGATACATGGGACTTGGGATGTGACTATCGAAGGAAAGGGTGTACTTTATGTACGTGGTCTTATGTTAGCCTTGTGCTACATTGGCGCTTGATGTTAGCTATGTGCTTCATCAAGGGAGGTGTTGGCTAGGTACCCATCTCGGCGGTTGATAGCTGTGTGCATCACCGTGGATTAATTGATATGTGGGATCACTTATGTGATCGGTGGCTTAGCCACGGCCTTGGGCGGCAAGTCTGCCGAAGTAAGTTATGTGGGATCACTTAGGTGATCGGTGGATTAGCCACGGCCTTGGGCAGCAGGTGTGCCGAGGTAGGTGTAATGGATGGAATTAGGTTGGGTTGGGCTTCATTGTGCATAATTTTGTATGTGGACTGTGTGGATATGGTCCAAGCCCATATGTGGAGACATGTGAAATAATTACACACTGAGTCTGTGTGACTCACCCAATTTTTTTCTCAAACCTTACAGGTGATGCATAAAGCTTGGACCGGGTTGGAGTGGATACAAGGTGGCCCATGCATAAGATGTTTTCACTTAATTTATGCATTTTATATTATCAGTATTTTCGAATGATTATTTATTGTAATAAGGGCCACTTAAACTATTTGGAGACTTTATTTATGGTTTTGAGGTTATGTTATTATTAAGCTAAAGTTGGAAATGATTTTGATAATCAAGTGATATTATAAATACTTGTATTAAAGTTTTCAACCGAATATTTTGTAACAACTTAACTTTATTTTGCATTTTAAACCCATGTTGCTTTATGAAAAACAAATAAATTTTTATGTTTTCACTCTAAGTCAAAATATTTTTTTAAAACGTTTTCTGCAGTGGCATCCTAGATTCAGCCGTGGCTCATGGGCCGGGTTTGGGGTGTTACATGGATCGCACCTAGCCCACCATTAAACGTTGTTTTTACATATTTATACGGCTATTTCTTCATTCATAAAAAAATTATTCAATGACTACCACATTCAATCCATTTGAATCACATATGATCTCAATCAAGTCATAATTCAATTAGCAGCACAATGCATAAAAGTAAATTGTATTGTTTACATGTAAACTTACATCGGTGCAAAACGTGTTAACTAGTAATCTACTTTCCCACGGTCAAGGTTGATTCCTCGGTCTTCTTGATCTATGACAATAAAATTTATTCGTTTAAATCATTCTAGGATCATAATACATCAAATTCTATCCTTGGGCAAAAATGACCATTTTGACTTTGTACATTGGTAAAATTACGGTTTTGCCCCTAGGCTCGTAATTTATTTTTCAACACATGTTCTCGATAAACAAGCATAGATGGACATTTATTTCTCTTACAACTACTCACCATTCCAACTATTTCATGCATTTATGACATAATTTAGATATTTGCATTCAAGTCCTATTTAGGTGTTTTCATGAAAACACCTTTCACAAAAGTTGTTTCACAAGTCCCCAACATTCATTTTCTTACATAAAAACTCAGCTAACTACATAAAAACTCTCATGGAAAGTCCCTTTCATTTACACATTGAACCATTCGGAATAAAAGTCAGATACTCAAGGGTCTCACACGATAAGTACCTATACCATGGCCCGTAGCCAAATCAAGGTAACTTATCTCCGAAATATTGAAATCATGGCTCGAAGCCAAATCAATTGATATGCATGGCCCAAAGCCAAATTGGTATAACTCGCACCCGAAGTGCTATATCATGGCCCGAAGCCAACACAATGTATTCCCTAATGACATGTCACTAGCATCCTAAACTATTCCTAAGGTTCAACTGGGATTTCGAATGTTGAATCGTTGTCAAATCATTTCCAAACTTGTCCGTGGTCACATAATCACAATTTATGTTGTATCAAAGCATGTAGAATTCATTTGAAATGAGATTATAACATATGAACTTACCTCGGATGTTAAAACGAGGAATCGAGTCAATTATTACGTAACTTTATTCTTTTCGCGATCTAAATCCGTATTTTTCCTTTCTTTATCTAAGTATATCCAAAATTGACTTATTCAATCAAATATTTATTCAATTCAATCCAAAATATACATTAGGGCTATTTTACACATTTGCAACTAAACTTTCACATTTTTTACAATTTAGTCCTTATTTCATAAAATCACAAATTAATGAAATTCCAAATATACCCATGCTAGCCGAATTACCATAATGCCCCTAGCAGCCCAAAAATTTTCATTTATTTAATATTTTAACCACTAACTTTACATATTTCTCAATTTAATCCCTATTTTGCATTTTCACTAAAAATCACTTAACAAAGCTTGTTTAACTATCAACAACTATTCAAAATCTATCATCAAACATCAAAATACTCATGCAACTATCACAAAAACATAGAAATCATTAAAAACGGAACAAAAATTGGACTTACTTGTACCAAAGATAGTTGGCTGAATCTTCAAACTATTTTCATGGCTTTCTCTACCCTAACATTCGGCTATGAAGATGAAAAATGCCTAAAATTTATGTTTTGTTTTATTTATTTAACATTAACACATAAATTACTAATTTAACCTTAGTATAAAACTATTAAAATCACTTAATGGTTGTCCACAATTGTCCACTCACCTTTGAAATGGTTTAATTACCATTTAAGGCCGCTATATTTAAAAACCAATGCTATTTGACACCTTAAACTAATAGAATACAATTTTTTCATTTTACACGATTAAGTCCTTTTTATCAAATTGACTAATCAAACGATAACATTTCTTAGCGAAATTTTCACACAACCATTCAATCATGATATAAAAATTAAAATAATAATAAAATTAATATTTTGACCTCATATTTGTGGTCCCAAAACCACTGTTCTGATTTAACCAAACACAGACTGTTACAACTCTCCCCCCTTAGGGATTTTCGTCCTCGAAAATCTTACCAGTGAATAGGTTAGGGTACTGTTTTCTCATAGCTTTCTCCGGTTTCCACATTGCTTCTGCAACCCCATGATGTTGCCATAAAACTTTCACTAAAGCTATGTGTTTATTTCTTAGCTCCTTAATCTCTCAAGCCAAAATTTTGATCGGTTCTTCGTTGTATGTCATATCGGGTTGAATTTCGATTTCTGACGGAAAAATCACATGTGATGGATCTGAGCGATAACGGCGTAACATCGACACATGAAATACATTATGAATCTTTTCCAACTCTGGTGGTAAAGCTAGTCGATATGCCACTGGCCCTATTCTTTCGATAATCTCGTACGACCCGAAGAAATGCCGACTCAACTTGCCTTTGCGACCAAATCTAAGGATTTTCTTCCACGGAGATACTTTCAGAAACACTTTATCACCGATTTGAAATTCAATATCTTTACATTTCAAATCTGAATATGATTTCTAACGATCTGAAGCTACTTTCAAATAGTCGCGAATTACTTTCACTTTCTCTTCGGTTTCTCTAACCAAATCAACCCCGTGAATTTGTTTCTCGCTAAGTTTAGTCCAGTACAATGGAGTTCAGCATTTACGACCATAAAATGCTTCATACGGAGCCATCTTTATGCTCGATTGAAAGCTATTATTATATGCAAATTCAACTAGCGAAAAATATTTCTCCCAGTTGCCTTCGAACTCTAAAACACAACATCAGAGCATATCTTCAAGGATCTGAATTACTCATTCAGACTATCCATCAGTTTACGGATGAAAAGTTGTACTAAAATTCAACTTCGTACCCAGAGCTTCTTATAATTTCTTCCAAAACCACGACGTAAATCTTGGATCTCTATCCGAAATGATCGAAACTTGTACCCCATGCAATCTAACGATCTCAGAAATATACAACTCAGCCAATTTATCAAGTGAAAAGTCAGTACGTACCGAGATGAAATATGTTGATTTCGTTAATCGATCAACGACAACCCAAATAGCATCTTTCTTTTTTGGAGACAAAGGTAATCCTGATACGAAATCCATCGTAACTCTGTCCCATTTCCACTCTAGTATCATCACAAGCTGAAGCAAACCTGAATCATAAATGTCTCTTTTCATACCGTACCACCAATACAACTTCTTCAAATCATTGTACATTTTGGTACTTACCGAGTGAACAGATAAACTACTACTATGTGCCTCGTGCAAAATTTTCTGAATCAACTCTGGATTTTTTAGTACGTAAATTCTATCTCGAAACATTAAAAAATCATTGGATCTGAATTGGTACTTTGAACTATTAGTCAACTCGCATTGCACTCTTTCAGCTTGCAATTCACTATCACACTTTTGAGCTTCACAAATTTGCTGAATAAAAACCGGTTTAGCTTTTAACTCAGCTAATATCGAACCATCATCAGACAAAGTCAGTCTCGTATTCATCGCTCTCAAAGCAGACAAAGATTTTTTACCTAAAGTATCAGCGACCATATTCGCTTTCCTTGGGTGATAATCAATCACTAACTCGTAATCTTTCAATAACTCGAGCCATCTCCATTGTCGTAAATTCAAATCCTTTTAAGTCATTATATACTTTAAGCTTTTATGATCGGTAAAGATGTGGCATTTTTCATCGTACAAATGATGAATCCAAATTTTCAATGCAAAAACTATAGAAGCCAATTCTAAGTCGTGCATCGGATAGTTCTTTTCATACAGCTTCAACTGTCTAGAGGCATAAGCTATCACTTTTCCCTCTTGCATCAACACGCAACCTAGACCTTTCAATGGCGCATCGTTGTAAATAAAAAATTCTTTACTCGACTCAGGTTGAACCAACACTGGTGCCTCAGTTAACAATGCTTTCAATTGATCGAAACTTTGTTGACATTTCTCGGACCATTCAAACTTAACATCTTTCTGTAGTAGTCTGGTCATCGGTGTAGTAATCATCGAAAACCTTTTTATAAAACGTCAATAGTAACCAGCCAATCCCAGAAAGCTTCTGACCTCGGATACATTTCTAGGTACATTTCTAGGTGGTTTCCAGTCAATAACTATAGAAATCTTGCTCGGATCAACTCGAATGCCATCTGCTGAAACTATATATCCAAAAATCTGACTTCCTAGAGTCGAAACTCACATTTGCTGAATTTAGCATACAATTGCTTATCTCTCAAGGTCTACAACACAATCTTCAAATGCTCGGCATGCTCAAACTCATCTCGTGAAGAGATCAGAATGTCATCAATGAACACAACAACAAATCCGTCTAAATATGATCTAAAGATCCGATTCATCAAATCCATAAAAACGAGAGGAGCATTATTTAGTCTAAAAGACATAACAAGAAATTCATAATGTTTTTACCTCATTAATGCAGTTTTCGGTACATCTGAGTCTTTAACTCGCAACTAATAATAGCTAGATCTCAAGTCAATCTTTGAAAACACTATTGCACCTTTCAACTGATCAAACAAATCATTTATTCTTGACAACAGATACTTATTGTTTATCGTAACCTTATTGAGCTGACAATAGTCAATACACATTCTCATGGACCTGTCTTTCTTCTTAACAAACAATACTGGTGCACCCCAGGGTAAAAAACTCGATCGTGCAAAACCTCTATCTATTAACTCTTACAACTGAGCTTTCAACTCTTTCAACTCTGTCAGATCCATTCTATATGGAGCTATAGATATCGGTGATGTTCTCGATACTAATTCAATAGTGAATTCAACCTCTCTGACCGGTGGCAACCCAGACAATTCTTCTGGAAATACATTTAGATATTCGCAAACTACAGGCACCGATTCAATCTTCTTTTCAGACACTTCAGTATCTAAAACATATGCTAGGTATACATTACAACCCTTTCTCACATATCTCTAAGACAACACCAATGAAATCACTACAGGTACTCCACCCGACTCATCAGATTCAATCCGAAGAATCTCATTATTCTGACATTTCAATTCTATGATCTTTCGTCTACAGTTCACAATGACATCATGCAGAGTTAACCAATCCATTCCCAGAATCACATCAAACTCATCAAATAGTAAAAGCATCAAATCAACAGGAAATAGTAACCTTGGGTCATTAAAGGACAATTCTTGCAAACTTTGTCAACTAAAACATACTTGCCTAAGGGGTTCGATATTTTAATCATAAACTCAGTAATTTCAACAGGAAATTTCTTACTAGACACTAAATTCTCACAAACATATGAATGTTTTGATCTAGGATCAATTAAAGCAATCATATTAGTGTCGTAAAGAGAAAATGTACCGGTGATAACATGTAACAACCCATTTTGGGTCAAATCGAAACAGTGATTTCAGGACTACAAATCTAAAGTTGAAATGATTATTTTTTTTTTTCTACAGCATGATAATGTGATTGTATGAAAATTTAGTTAAGAAATTTTATCGTTTAATTTCTTAATTTGAGAAAAAGGACTAAATCGCGTAAAGCGTAAAACTTGAGTTCTATTAGCTAAATGTGCCTAATAGCTATGGAACTTGAAAGAGAAGGTCCTTATGTTGTAATTAGACCATTATAATTGTAAGTGGACATTTATGGACATTATAAATGAATTTATAAAGGTTAAAACTTAAGGTTAAATTAGTAATTAAGTTAATAAGTTTAATAAAACAAAAAATAATTTTTACTATCATCTTCTTCACTAAGTGTCCACCACCGAAAGTAAGGTTTTGGAAAGCCATTAGAGAGCTTGAAGCATTTGACACTTTCAATTGCTAGCATGTAAGTGATTCTAACTCAGGTTTTAATGATTTCTATGTTTTTGAGATCATTGCTTCGTATTCTAGCTAGCACGTACCTTAGATTTTGAAATTGTTAAAGATTTGTCATGTTTCCATTGCTGAATGCTTGAGTAATTTGATGAATTATGATAGATTTGGTAGGTTTAATGTTAGATTAATAGCTTTTGTAAAGTGATTTTTGACAAAAATGTCAAAAAAGGATTAAATTGAGTAAATGTGAAAAATGTGTAGTTAAAATGTAAAATAAATGAAAAATATGGGATGTTAAGGGTATTATGGTAATTCGGCTAGCATGGGTTAGTCTTGAATTTCATGAATTTGTGATTTTGTGTAATAAGGACTAAATTGTAAAAATGTGAAAGTTTAGGGGCTAATGTGTAAAATAGCCCTAATGTGTGTTTTGGATTGAATTGAATAAATAGAAGAATAAATAAGTTAATTTTGATTAATTATAGATGAAGAAAAGAGGAATTCAAAATTAGATCAGGGAAAAAGCAAATTAATTGAATAGTCGGTTTGTTTCATCATTTCTGTACACGAGGTAAGTTCATATAATTGAACTTAATTGTGCATTTGCTGAATTGATGGATATAATTGAGATTGTATGTATTCCATTAGTTAAATTTGGAGATATTTAATTTAATGTACGGTTTAAATAGGATGAGTTGTTAAATAAAACCATAGTCGGTCTATGGCAATCGGATAATAAGACCATAATCGGGTTATGGCATGTGAATGTAAGACCACGGCAGGGCCTTAGCAATGTATGTGTAAGACCATAGTTGGACTATGGCATCAAAAAATCGATGTATTTGTTTCGTAAGCACTTATAAGCTCGAATTGATTTGGTAAGAGAATTGGTGGTAAATAGATGTGTATCGGTACATGTATGTACTGTAAACTATTCTTGTATCGAGTTAGAAGAAGTTGAGGATTTATGAGTTATGGTATGGTTAAACTTTATGTTAGCTCATTGATTAATGTTTTAAATGTTAATTATGTTATCCATTTTGAAGTGTTAATGATTTTTGGGATTATTTCATATTTACAAAAGAACTTACTAAGGTTTATAGTTTACTTTGTTTTTTTTCTTCTATGTTTTATAGTATATCATCAGAGACTTCATCGCACAATCGAACATCTATTTTGGTACTTTTTAAGTTGTGCATATATGGTATATGGCATGTATAGGCTTGAGTCATTTTGGTATGATTGATGAATATGTATTTAGGCCATTTAAGTTGGCTTGTGATGATGAATTTGTTAATGTTTAAAGATGTGTAAATGGCTTTGTTTTAAGTTTGGTAATTGACCTATATTGAGTGAATGAGGTTGAATTGATAATGCATGTTTGAAATAGTTTAATTAAAGGAGTTATATATGTGAATTATGTCTAGTAAAGAAAGATGAGTTGATAGGTACTTGAATTGATAAATGGTATTGAATTGAGTATTCAATGGTTGAAATAGATATAGTATGATTTTGTAATTATTGATGACTTTTGGCTGCATATTTGTGTCTTAAAATGGTACCATTTGAGCTTGTGTAGGTATGTGCAAAATGGGTGGAAAAATGGCTTGGTAAATAGCTTATTTTTGTCCACACGGGCAGAGACACGGGCGTGTGTCTCGGCCATGTGTGACACACGGCCGTGTGTCCCCTGGTGTTGAAATTGAAATGAAGTCAGTATGCTTCACATGGTTTCACACACTGACGTGTGATCGACCCTATGCACAAGTCAGTATACCCCCTAATGGGCACACGACCTAGCACACAGCCTGGCACACGGGCGTGTGTGGCCACTTCAAAGGGCACACGGGGTAGACACACGGGCGTGTGGTTGGCCGTGTGACCAAAGTCAGTAACCTCACTTGTTTGGACACGGGGTAGGACACGGGTTGGGACACGGCCTTGTGATCCCATTTTGAATGTCCACGCGGCCTTTGACACGGGCGTGTTTGGTGGCCATGTGAGACATACGGCCTGGCCACACGGGCGTGTGTCCCTTGTTTTGATAAAAAATTTCTAAGTGTGGAAATGTTTCCCGAGTTATTGGTTTAGTCCCAAACCATTTCTAATACATGTTTAAGGCCTTGCAGGCTCATTTAAGGGACACTATGATTGATTGTGATTTAAATTGTATTCAAATTGATAAATTGTGTATGAAATGTATGTTTAAAAGTGTTGTAAGTCTAGAAATGCTCCGTAACCCTATTCAGATGGTGAATACGGGTGAGGGTGTTACATAACATCTGGCCAAAAAACTTCTTCGCGAGCATGAATAGCATAAGCTTTGGCTGGTTCTCTAGCTTCAGATCTTCCAGTTGAATCCTTAGTCATACCTCTACCACTGGACACATTCCTTGTATTTCTCGGTGGTCTCCCTCTCGCAGTTGTATTACTTGGTCTTGCATTCTGAACTTTTTCTTTCTTAGATAACTTTGGGCACTCTAGAATAAAGTGATCTGGTGAACCATATTTGAAGCAAGCTTTACTACTCTTGTTCTAGCATTCTCCAAAATGACATCTCCCACACTATTGACACTCGGGTTTGTTGTTTCTTACACTGCCAACGCTTGAGACAGAAGTTGCTTGAGCTTTAAAACTCACATGTTGATTTCTACGATCTTTATTCTGATATCCCACTGATGCATTTGATCGACTATACGAATCTCGGGATTTCTTTGATGAAGAATGATAAGGTTTATTCATCAATCTTTTTCTCGAATTTCTAGCTTCTAAATCAGCTTTCCTCTTTTCTCGGCTAAAGTCTTCGACTTTGCAAGCCCAATCAATTAACACAATGAATCCTTTAAATCTAATATTCTGACCAGAAGTTTAATATCCTCATTCAACCCGTCAGCAAATCGCTTGTACATAATCTCTTCAATAGAAACATACTCCCGAGCGTGTTTTCTCAACCACCCAAATTCTTTCTCGTACTTGGTTATAGTCATACGGCCTTATTTCAATTCTAAAAACTTTTTGTGCTTTTGATCCAGAAACTGTTGGCTTATGTACTTCTTTCAGAACTCAGTCTGAAAGAACTCCCAGGTGACTCTCTCTCTCTCGGCACCATTGATACTAATGTATTCCACCACTGGTATGCGGTGTCCCTCAGAAGTGATATAACACATTTTAAACATTCAGCCAGTGTGCAAGAAAGCTCATCAAACACTCGAATCGTATTTTGAAGCCAAAACTCAGCTCTCTCAGGATCATCATCAACACTAGCTCTGAACTCTTCAGCCCCGTGTTTACAGATCTTATCAATTGGAGGTTTATTCACTCTCAAAAGCTCGACTCCTTGAGGAGCTACGAAAATCGGTTGGGGATTAGGAGGAGGTGGAGGCTGTTGAGCAGCCGGGTTCATTCGGATATATTGTGTGCTCCATTCGTTCATCATTTGGAAGAAGGTTTCTCTAGCCTCTTCACCATGGTTGCCCGATACGGGTCTAGAATCAGACGGCGCTATCCCTTGAGCGGGAGCTGGTGCATTACTTTCAACCTCATCAGCTATAGCTCGATTGGGATCCATTTACTATATGAAAACATAGTTTAAATTGTTAGGAGTCATCACACTATCACAGTTTATATATGGCATGTATAGCTAGACTCACACACACGCTACGTTAGTCCTAGAATCGACTAAATCGTAGCTCTGATATCAATAAATGTAACATCCCTCACCCGTATTCAACGTCGAAATAGGGTTACGGAGCGTTACCAGGTTTATAACACATTTAAACATACTTTTCATATACATTTAATCAAATCATATAATCATCATTCAATCTCAATCAATTTGTCCCTAATACGAGCCTACGAGGCCTTAAACATGAATTGGAAGTGGTTCAGGACTAAACTGATAACTTAAGAAAAGTTTCATGAAACTTTGAAATTTTTCTCAAAACAGGGGACACACGGCCACCAGACACACTCGTGTCACAGACCGTGTGGACATTAGAAATGGGAGTACATGGTTGTGTCCCAGCCCGTGTCCGACCCCGTGTAACTCTCTAACTTGTTTCACACGGCCAACACACATGCTCGGGTGCCCTAAAAATGGCCATACACGCCCGTGTGCCAGGCCGTGTGCTAGACCATGTCAATCCTGTAAGGTATACTGACTAATGCCACACAACATAGGTTAATTACCAACTCAAAACAAAAGCCATTTGCACACTTTTATACATCATCAAATTCACCATCCTAATCTAACTAACATGACGATATATATACAAACCAAAACATATACATTTACAAGCCAATTCAAATGGCCAAAATCAATACCATAACATAACCAAAATTACTCAAAGTCTCTATACATGCCATATACTTAAAATACCAAGTTCATAGGTACCGATAGATATATGGATAGTGTGAAGCGATCTCCGACGATCCCCGTATCTGAGCTAGCCTTGATAACACTATAAAACACGAGAAAAATAAACAAAGTAAGTTATAAAGCTTAGTAAGCTTGTATGACATAAATTAGATATAATCATAAACACATAATACAACAATTGATCATAAGTAAAACAATTCACATCAACTAACAAGCCTCCCAATTACTCATTCACAAAACTATATACTTTCTTCACCATTTCTTCGATTCAAAGCTAATATGGTTTCTGCACATACCAGTACCATCTCATACTAATCTCATTCACATTCTCGTCTTTCATTTACCCGTTGAACCATTCGGAATAGAAGTCGAATACTCAAGGGTCTCACACTATAAGTACCTATACCATGGCTATCTCTGAAATACTGAAATCATGGCTTGAAGCCAAATCAGCCAATATGCATGGCCCGAAGCCAAATCAGTATAACTCGTACCCAAAGTGCTATATCATGGCCCGACGCCAACAGAATGTATTCCCTAATGACATGTCACTAGCATCCTAAACTATTCCTAAGGTTCAATCCGGATTTCGAATATCAAATCATTGTCGAATCATTTCCAAACTTGTCCGTAGTCACATAATCACAATTTATGCTATATCAAAGCATGTATAATTCATTTGAAATAAAATTATAACATACGAACTTACCTAGGATGTTAAAACGACGAATCGAGTCAACTATTACGTAACTTTATTCTTTCCCCGATCTAAGTCCGTATTTCTCCTTTCTTTATCTAAATATATTCAAAATTGATTTATTTAATCAACTATTTATTCAATTTGACCCAAAATATACATTAGGGCTATTTTACACATTTGCCCCTAAACTTTCACATTTTTTATAATTTAGTCCTTATTTCATAAAATCACAAATTAATGAAATTCCAAATGTACCCATGCTAGCCAAATTACCATAATGCCCTAGCAGCCCAAAATTTTCATTTATTTCACATTTTAACCATTAACTTTACACATCTCTCAATTTAATCCCCATTTTGCATTTTCACTAAAAATCACTTAATAAAACTTGTTTAACTATCAAAAACTATTCAAAATCTATCATCAAACATCAAAATACTCATATATTCATAAATGAAAACATTCAAATCTTTAAAAAGTTTGCAAAATAGTCCCTGGGCTAGCAAGTACTAGTTGCAACGATCACAAAAACATAGAAATCATTAAAAACGGAACAAAAATTGGACTTACTTGTACCATAGATAGTTGGCCAAATTTTCAAACTATTTTCATGGCTTTCTTTACCCTAAAATTCAGCTATGAAGATGAAAAATGCCTAAATTTGTGTTTTATTTTATTTAATTAACATTAAGACATAAATTACTAATTTAACCTTAGTATAAAATTACTAAAATCACTTAATGGTTGTCCATAATTGTCCACTCACATTTCAAATGGTTTAATTATCATTTAAGGCCACCATATTTAAAAACCAATGCTATTTGACACCTTAAACTAATAGAATACAAACTTTGCATTTTGTGCGATTAAGTCCTTTTTATCAAATTGACCAATCAAACGATAAAATTTCTTAACGAAATTTTCACAAAACCACTCAATCATGCTGTAAACATTAGAATAATAATAAAATAAATATTTTGACCTTAGATTTGAGGTCCCAAAACCACTGTTCCGATTTAACCAAAATCGGGCTGTTATAAAATCTCTAAATTATTTGTTGTGTTTGAATAATATTCTCATACCTTCCATTAGAGTGATTTTTTTCTATTTGGAATTTTTAGATGTTGTTCTAGATTTATTTGTGGATATTTTTACACTGATTCATTTATACTTTAAGTCATAAGAGAGTCAAGCATGATAAGTTGTTTTTCATAAATAAATGTTCTAGGTCCCTGAATTGAAGTATTGATAAACCGAAAAAGTAACATATTTTAAGCCCACATTTAGCATGCTTTTGGATGATTTAAGCCTCGATTTATGTAATTTGGTGCTCTTAATCCTTTCTTTCCATGTTTTATACCCAGGAGAGCACCCAATGACGAAAAGAATGAGAAACGGGCTTAAAACGGATTAAATTGGGCCAAAATAGAAATCGACATGGCCTGCGCCCAAGACAACACGGTCGTGCCTTATTAAAAGTTCGAACATGGCCTGGCCAGATTCACACAGGCGTGTGCCATGGCCGTGTCCCTGTCGTGGAGAAGAGAAATTTCACTCGGAAAATGATACTTAGGGGCAAAGAAACCCATTGCAAAAGCCTATATAAACCCCCTAAGTATAACCTAGAATAGGACGGTTAGCTAGGCCAAAAAGCCGAGCCAGAAAGGTCAGATTTGTGGAAATGACTCGAAGATAGCCAGTTGATCCATCTCAAGAAGCCAGAGTTATACTCAAGACGGAGGATCTCTCATTCAATTCCTTCAGGGGGTTTTAGGGATTTCTTATGTTTTTTTTTTTTTTATCTTTTCTTCTGATATGTTTTCTTTTATTGTTATGAACTAAACCCTCAGATACTTGAGGGGGATGAAACCTTAGATGATTCTTGTTATCGTTTTCCGAACTATATGATAAATATTTTGACTTGTTCTTAATTATGTGTTCTTAATTCTTGTGTTGATATTTTCGGGATATTAATTCAAGTATGATGTGCTTAAGTGGAGGAGCAAAAGTCCCTGCTTAAGAGTAGATCTTGCATAATTAAGCAGAGTTGATCGTGGGCCTAGAGATAGGGTGACGAGATTTTACCGGATTAGGGTGAAACCTAATATGGGAGTCCATAGATCGAGTTAATGCGATTCTAGGGGTTTTAATTAGAAAGAGATTTCAATTAATCAACCTAGGGTTAGACGTTCTTCGCTTCGAGAGAGGGTTTAATATAACTTAGGGAATCTTATGGATCAAGTCAAATGAACAAATCGCCTGGTTCAAAGTTAGATAACAAGTGAAGCCTAGGTGTATTCTTCCTTGGGTGTCGTTTTAATTAATTGGTTTTCTCTCAAGTTATTTTCTCAATTCATCCTTTCTATCTTTGCATATTTAGTTTAGTTGATAGTTAAATTTAGATTAGATAAATAAGTTCCCTTAATTCTTAGGCTAAATAATAAAGAGAGAGTTAGTATTAGTACTTTTGGTTCCTTTGGGTTCGACATTCCAGTCTTGCCTAAACTATACTACTGTTCGATAGGTGCGCTTGCCTCAAATCGTTGTCAGAGTTAGTTTCTAGGTTCGATCATTCTTTTTATAAATTTTATGACTCGATAGACACGATCAAGTATTATCTTCATATTTTAAATTTGCAAGTTTGACATCGAAACCGTTATTTTTGTGAGCTTTTGAGCCTATAAAGCATATATTTATTTGTGCTCATTTTATTTTTGGTTGAGAGTATGTCAACTTGAATTGTTATTCTAGAACTTGTTTTGATTATCCATGTCGAGACCAGATTATTGATTTGATATACTTAGATCATGGAGGAAGTTAGGATTTAACCCACTTAACCTGTAAAAAGCTTACCTAGTAAACCCCATTGATCATAACACATTTTTCTAACTCGTTAATTTAACCCATGCCCCATATGTATGTTGTAAAATTATCCTTTTTATTGAATCTTTTTTTGTCGAGATTTGATTTGGCTAGTTGCCTAACTATGTTTCAGTTTTTTTAATTGCTAATTTTAATTTCTGTTTCCAAAACAAAATCAAAAGAAAAAAGAAATGAAGAAAGAAAAAAATCGAAAAAAATTGATTGAGCTTGAATAGTTAGTTTCATATTGTGTTGAAAAGCTCATTTTTATTTATTATTTCCTGTTGATGTTAATTCTTTTAATTCAGCATTTGATTTTTTTCTAGTTTGGCAATTTATCAACTCGATTCTTGATTGTAACCAACTATATTTTCATGTTCCATACCCTTAACCTAAGCCCCATTACAACATTTTAAAGACTTCTTGATTGGTGTATCATTTCATGTTATAATGGTGGAGGTTTGATTATCAAGCAAGCATATTGTAATGACATTTCTCGTTTGACTGTTGAGTGTGAACCTTAAACACTTTGAGTGCTTAAGTGAATCTTTGTGAGCATGTCAATTCTTGTTGATTTTGAATTTAAGGTAATTATTTAAATAAGGGGAGACACATACATTTTTGTGCTTTGAAAATTTAAGCTTGGATTGTTTGAATCTTTAGTGTTCTCTCTAGTTGAATTTTCAATACATGATTGTTTGTGAATTATCTTGAGACATTATTGATGAAAATGAAAAATTTGGAAAAGGTAATTTGATTGCGGGTTGAGGATTTTGCTTCAGGACAAGTAAATGCTTAAGTGCGGGGATATTTGATAAATGCAAAAATTACCATGTTTTAATTCCATTCTTAATGCTTTTCTGGATTATTATTTGAGGTAAAATGGTAATTTGATACTCCTAATTCGTCAAATTCATGTTTCTATACTTAGGAAAGAATTTGGGAGCAAAAGAAGTGGAAAACAAGTGAAAATAAAAAAATCGAAGCAAGTTTCAAGAGCCACACGGGCTAGGCCATTCCACACAGGCTGGACGCACAACCATGTGAGCCATACAAGCTGCCACACGACTATGTGCCAAACCTTGTGGATTTCATGATTCGCACTCCGAACATGCAAAAAAAAATGAAATTTTTAGGTTTTTTGGGCATTGTAAGACCTATATATGATAAATATAAGAAGAGAGAAGAAAGTCGCCAGAGAATATTTAAGAAAATAACTCAAAAAACACTATTAAAGATGACTCTCAAATAGATTTCCACCAATATTGAATATCTTCTTTTGATTTCTTTGAAGTTTATTATGAATTTCTTTGTTTCTTGTCGATATACTATCTTTGAAATGTTTTTATTTGTGATTATGAACTAATTTTCTAAATACTCAGAGGAGATGAACCCTATGATGAATTATATCTTTTTATTTCTATTTTTACGCAATAAATACTTGGATATTATTCTCAATTTTGTGTGTTTAATTATTGGTTTATTATTTCCAAATTATTTATCCATGTTTGCTTTGCTTAAATCAGAGGAGGAAAAGTCCATTTTTAATAGTAGTTCTAGCATAATTGAGTGGAGTTGCATGCAATCCTAGAAATAGGACGACATAAATCTACCATATTAGAGTCAAATCTAATAGAGGGTCCACAAATCGAGTTAATATGATAATAAGGGTTTTAATTAGAAAGAAATTTCAATTAATCAATCTAGAGTCAGTTGCTCTTACTCTCGAAAGAGGTATTAGCATAATTTAGGGATTTCTATAGATTGAGGTACTAAGTGAAGAAATTACGTAATATAGATTGATAATGACAGATGAAGTCTAGGTAGATTCTTTCTTAGGTATTGTCTTGCTTCTTCATTATTAATCGTTTATTTTCCTAATTTGTTCTTTGTCGTGTTTTTTAGTTAATAATTTTAGTTAATTTTAGTTTTACTCAATCTGTCCAATCTACCGGTTAAATAATAGAAATACGGTAATTACTAGTACTTTTAGTTCTCGTGGGAATGGTATCTTTGTTTACCGTAGCAATACTATTAATTGATTGCTGCACTTGCATTTGTTGAATTTTTAGTTGGTTTCGTGGACATCACCTCCGGTTCCATATGAGGACCAGTATCAGCATTTAAAGGAGCGACCATTGGGTTTGAGTTGTTGCATCGACTGGAAGGCCTTGAAGTTGGTCCATTTAGCTAGCAGAGTTCAGGCTCTGGTTTATATAGCTCCGTAGGACTGGTTTTTCACTATCATGGAGCCTACATATACAAAACTCATACTAGAGTTCTATTCGACATTCTTTCTGCAGTAGGCTATGTCATAGTGGGATGAGCCACGCACTGTCTCTTTTAGACTCTGGGGTACGACACGTTATCTGAGCGCCTTGGGCTTTAGAGCTGTCCTTGGACTTTAGTCCGAGAAGATTATGAGTACCCAAGAGTTCCTGACCTAATCCAAGCACATCCATAGACTAGCTCCACTCTGTTGGTCCAAGATCATCAAGACTGCAACACAGTAAAACCCGAGCCACTCTAATGTGAGTTTTCTACCTCACGCCCTGCATTATATTCATGCAATTCTGGCGCACATATTGACCCGTCAAAGCGAAAGCACATGCGTTATTAGTACATCTGACGCTTTTTTCTTTTAGAGTATAGAGGTACGCCACCCTATTGATGTCCCTTACTTCGTGGCTCTTTGTTGTCGCCACCGGTCTGATCGGAGTAGGAAGGGCCCTATTTGTATGGGTCCTTACATGACTCAACTGGTGAAGTACTTTGAACTCCTCGACACCTTAGAGTGAATATCTCCATTCACTTTAGTTAGGCAGATTGCCCACAGGGATTATCTATTATGAGTCATATGAGGATAATCTAGTGCCAGCATCGAAAGGGTCCTCATCGATTTACACTTTTCCATCTGGATCCTCAAGATGAACACGAGGAGATCCCGGATGATGATCCCCCTCACTCTGTTAACCCGGCTTGACCCTCTTCACCGCCAAGTCACTCTACTGCTGCATATTCAGTCACACTCAACGACATCTATCGTCTTCAATAGTAGCAATCAGCACGGATCAAAAGCATTGAGGCATATCTACAACAAATTTACCAGCATTTACGTATTTACCCACCCGATCATGCGCCTTGCGATCCTGGTCACTGATTTTCTTCAATTTTCTAGTTTTTATTCTTTTTATTTTCAATTGTACTTTTATTTTATTTGTTAGTTGTTTTTATTTTATCTTTCGAACTTGTATGTTTTATTCTATTTTATTATGCATTGTTATTTTTTTATTTTTTTGGTTGTTTTTTCTAGTTTGTTATCTCTTTATCTTATTTATTTTTGTCTACTTTCTTATTAGTTTTCTCAGAAACATGTATTTCATTTCGATTCGCTTACAATTCCAAATTTCACTATTTCGATGAATTCATCCAAATTCAAGGCAGTTTCAGTTCTCTCCCTCCTTTATGATAGTTTGCTTATTTTGTTTGCATATTGAGGGCAATGTACATTTTAAGTGTGGAGAGGGTGTTTATATGCTTACGCGATGAAGTCTCTGAATTATTATTTGTGTTTAAGTATTTTTCTCACATCTATCATTGAAGCTATTTTTTTTTCAATTTAGAGTTTTTATTGATTCTGTTTTCGAATAATTTGTTGGTTTATGTGCATTGTTCAATTTATACTTTAAGACATGAGAGAGTCAAGCATGATGAGTTATTTTTCAAAAATTATTGTTTTAGATTGTCACCCTGAACTGAAAAATTATTTTGAAATTTTAAATTTGCAAGTTTGACATCAAAACCATAATTTTTTTATAAGCTTTTGAACCTATAAAGCATATTTATTATTTTGTGCTCATTTTATTTTTGGTTGTGAGTATGTCAAATTGATTTTTTATTCTAGAACTTGTTTCGGTTATACATTTCGAGACCACATTATTGATTTGATATACTGAGATGATAGAGGCACTTAGGGTTTAACCCACATAACCTTTAAACAACTTACTTGTTAAATTAACCCTTAGTAAATTTTGTTGATCCTAACCCATTTTGTAACTCGTTAATATTAACCTGTAACCCATCTCTATGTTGACTCCCTTTTTGTAGAGATTTGATTGGTTAGTTGCCTGATATGTTTCATTATCTGCATTGCTAAATATAACAACCCGTTTTTAGTCAAATCGAAATAGAAGTTTTGGGACCACAAATCCGAATTAAAAAAAGTTATTGTATTATTTATTTAATGTCTACAGGATAATATGATTGTGTGAAATTTTTGTTAAGAAATTTTATTGTTTAAATGATTAATTTGATAAAAAATGACTAAATCGCGTAAAGTGTAAAAGTTGTGTTCTATTAGCTAAAGGTGGTTAATAGCTGTAGAACCTTAAATTTAAGGTCCATAAGTGATAATTAGACCATTTTAATTGTGAGTGGACAATTTTGGGCATATATTAAGTGATTTTGATGGTTATTAAATAAGGTTAAATACAAAAAATTAGTATTAAAGTAAATTAAATTAAGGAAAAATAAGATATCATCTTGTTTCGTCATCATATAACCGAAATTAAGCTAAGAAAAAATCCATTAAAAGAGCTTCAACGTTCGGCTAGGCTCCTCCTCTTGCATGGTATTTAATTTGACTCTGTTTTTAATGATTTCTACGTTTTTGAGATCGTTGCAGCTAGCTCTAGCTAGCCCAGGGACTATTTTGCAAAAAATATTAAATATTTTGAATGTTTCCATTGGTGAATACATGTGTGTTTTGATTTTTGATGATAGATTATGAATGGTTGTTGATAGATAAACAATAGATTATGAATGGTTGTTGATAGATAAACAAGTTTTGTTAAGTGATTTTTGGTGAAAATGCAAAATAGGGATTAAATTGTGAAATGTGAAAACTTTGTGGTTAAAATGTGAAATAAATGAGAAATATGGGTTAATATGAGTATTATAGAAATTCGGCTAGCATGGGTTTATTTGGAATTTCACTAATTTGTGATTTTATGCAATAAGGACCAAATTGTGAAAAATGTGAATTATATGGGGCAACAGTGAAAATGTGTTTTAAAGTAAGTTTTGGATTAAATTGAATGAATAGACGATTGAATAAGTCAATTTTGAATATATTTAGATCAAGAAAATTAGAATTCGAACCTAGATCGAAGGAAGAACAAGGTGTCGAATTAGTTGATCCGCGTTATCGTTTCTACGTCCGAGGTAAGTTCGTATGTAATATGCATTGTTTCAATTATGCTTTAAATGCTTTGATATTGCATAAATTGTGTATATGAGATTATAGTCATGTTTGACAACGATTCAGATATATATATATGGCACTTAGTGTGCAATTCGAGATAGCTTCGGCTATATATGGCACTTAGTGTGTGATTCGGAATAGCTTCAGCTATATATGACACTTAGTGTGCGAGGCTAAGATAGCTTCGACTATGTAAGGCACTTAGTGTGAGAGATTATAATAGCTTCGTCTACGCATTGGCACTTAGTGTGTAGGATATCGAGTATTCGACAATATTCCAAAAAGGTATGAGTTCGTTACGAAGTTGGTATAGGTATGTACATGTAAAGTATGAGATTCAAAAAGAAGAAGTTATGAAATTGTATATAAGTATATGATTAAGCATATGGAAAGCTTGTTATTACCATTAAATACATGTTAAATGGTTCAAGTTGTTGATTTATGTAATATGATTTGTTGAGTTTAATTCATACGAGCTTACTAAGCTATAAAGCTTACTTTGTTTATTTTTTCTGTGTTTTATAGTAAGTCCAAAGCTAGCTCAGATTCGGGGATCATCAGAGACATCATCACATTATCCAATCGTTTGGTACTTTTGAACTTATGGTTTGGTCATATGGCATGTATAGGGATTTTGTGTAACATCCCGAAATTGGGCCTAGAAGAATTGGGCCCAATGGGCCTTGAGCGTAGTAGCGTTTAAATTTTTAGAGAATAAGAGAACGGCTTGTTGGACCTATTAGATAAGTGATTTTAGAAGGTTAGAGGGCTTCTATGAGGTCCCGGGTTCAAACTTTGGCTTTAGGGAAATTTTGGTTTTAGGTGAAAAACCCTGGGAGTTAGTAGTTAGGCTTTAAAGAAAATGACACAAAAGGAGTGTGTGGTGTAGTGGCAAAGTGACGCCACATAAGGAACAAGGGAGTAACGCCACAAGGAAGGAAGGAGGTCCAAGGTTCAAGTCTTGGCTACATCTCTTTTCCAGTTCCATTCAAGAGTTCTTATGTGTTTCCATGACCCTTGAAGACCTCGAAATTTTGACAAATTTCTTTTCTTAGGAACACATACAAGATTCGTTACTACAAATAGGATAATGGTAACCCCACGATTAATTACTTCATTTATGAATTTCATAGTAATAGAAATAAATGTCCTACCGAAACAAAGTTTGTAACTTGCTATCTTCTTGCCTAGAGGGCAAGGATTTACCTCTGTGGAAAAGATGATTCATTCAGATCTGCATGAAAGCCCAACTCCATTGCATTGCCAGAATCCATGTTGTATATTTGAAAGAGGAGGTCCAAGGTTCAAGTCTTGGCTCTTGCATTTTGGTTTTCTTTTTAAATGGACTTTAGAATTGGGCTATAGATTTATATTTAGTTGCGCATGGTTTAAGACACAAGAGGATCTTGTGGCTAAGTGGTGAGCAGCGTGGATTATGTTGCAAGGGAGCCTGGGTTCGAATCTCATGAGAATCAAGGGAGTATTTACTTTGCGGTCTGGATGAGAAGAGTTTGAGTTGGATTTAACCTCTGCTGATGGAAGGATCCCACATTGGAAAGATACAAAAAAGGAAGGTGAGAAGTGAGCTATATATATAGCATTCTAGGAGGAGGATGAATACACCTTGGAGGGCGTTTGGGCATAGCAGTGGTCGGAGCACGGATTAGGACCAGATTCCTATCAGGTGTGTAACTCTCTCTACTCTAGTTGTAGAGCGGCAAATGCCGAAGTGCCGGTCACGGCAATAGTAGCCACACGAGCGGGCGAGCGCACATGTGGGGCTTCAACGCAATAGTTGAGGCCATCAGTAGTATTCTTGTGGGTTGAGGCTGCTTAGGCCACGATGGGCTGAAGTGGGCCCAATTAAATAAAATTGTATGATGGTGTAGTATATAGTGAATTAGACTAGGTGAATCTCATATACGTGGCTAGATTTGTGTTAGGTGAGCTACACGAGCGTGTGGGTCCGAATGGGCCGAAATCAGGTTTTAGGCCCAATAATCTGGTACGACCGAAAATGGTAGCTAAGTCATTCAGGGTGACATTTGGCCTTCGGAAAGGCCATTGCAGGTGCAAAATTACTAAAATACCCTCGATATGTAAATTACAAAAATACCCTTGCTAGGTAAAATTACGGTTATACCCTTAGAGGTTGATTAGCTTGATTATGTTGTACTATGTCTATCTAATTATGATGGTAATTCATGTTATACTTATATTTGATATATGTTTTGCATACATGTCATACTGCATACACAAATTATTATGTCATGACATATTGCATGGGTTGGGGTATGATGAGAAGAGGGAGGAAACATGATCTCTTTTAGACTGTCACCAGTGGTTAGGTACCACAAGTGGGTTGGCCCCACATATGATATTTTGTGACTAAGTCTCAGTTGTTTGGAACCACCAGTGGTTAGGTACCACATATATTATTTCTGTGACTCGTCCTAGTGGTCTAGCACTACAGTGGGTTGGCCCCACATATGGATATTAGGGATTGTCACCAGTGGTTAGGTACCACAAGTGGGTTGGCCCCACATATGATTATTTGTGACTTTTGTCACCAGTGGTTAGGTACCACAAGTGGGTTGGCCCCACATATTATTATTTGTGACTTTTGTCAACAGTGGTTTGGAACCACCAGTGGTTAGGTACCACCAGTGGCTAGATGCCACAGATATTGGGTAGATTCCGGAGATATGGAGGATGGATACTAGGTTGATTGGGTTGCATTACATACATGCTTAGTATATGATTGGTGTGAGAGCTCAAAGCTCAACTGGACTGGGATTTACACATTGAGTCTCGGTGACTCACCCCCTCCGTTAAATTTTGCAGGTAATCCTTAGACCGTGGATATGGAGCTGAGGTGGACTCAAGGTGGCCATGCATTATGATTGCTTTCGTAAACTTTGTTTTAATTTGAACTTATTTTAATTCGGGATTTTATTTTGTAATAAGGCCACTATTACTTTAAATTTGGTATTTTATTTGGTTTAGCTTTTAATTTGATTACTGCCTATTATTAGCAAATGTTTAATACGAGAATTTCCTAAACCCTTAATAATCGTTTTCCAAAATGTTAAATAAAGGATTACCAGCGAATAAATATTTAAACTCAAAATTTTTAACAAACGCGCAGATTTTAAACAACCCTTTCATGTGACATGCCAGATCCGGTCATAACTTCTAGGCCGGGTTTGGGGTGTTACAATTTTGGTATCAGAGCCTAGGTTTAAAAACTCAGCTGTGGGTTTGGGTTCAAAAATATTTTCAAAAGATGGTTTGGAAAATGGTTTAGAAAAATATATATCTGTTTTTTTTAAGTATAGCACCCGAGTCTCCAGCACCAATCCACACTGTAGTTTTCTGATATTTTGCTTTGCTATATGCTGTATTTCTAGTATTAATTATGTGTGTTTGGTTTGGATGTGATGTTCGAATATAGAGTTGGTTGTGTATGAAATATTTGTCTGCTTTAAGGGCTAGGTGTTTTTGAGTATGTGTAGGAGTTCTAAATTCTAGTTAAAAGTATATTAGGGTTATTGGAATCAGAGTGTGCAGCGAGTGTTGTAGGTTAGGTTGTACGACTGTTCCTGTAGCCGGAAATTTCGAGGACGAAATTTCTTTAAGGAGGGTAGATTTGTAACATCCCGAAACTGGGCCTAGAAGAATTGGACCCAATGGGCCTTGAGCGTAGTAGCGTTTAAATTTTTGAAGATTAAGAGAACGGCCTGTTGAACGTATTAGATAAGTGATTTTGGAAGGTTAGAGGGCTTCTATGAGGTCCCAGGTTCAAACTTTGGCTTTAGGGAAATTTTGGTTTTAGGTGAAAAACCCTGGGAGTTAGTAGGTAGGCTTTAAGAATAAACTATGGAGGAAAATGACACAAAAGGAGTGTGTGGTGTAGTGGCAAAGTGACGCCAGAAGGAAGGAAGGAGGTCCAAGGTTCAAGTCTTGGCTCTTGCATTTTGGTTTTCTTTTTAAATGGACTTTAGAATTGGGCTATAGATTTATATTTAGTTGTGCATGAGACACAAGAGGATCTTGTGGCCAATTGGTTAGCGGCGTGGATTATATTGCAAGGGAGCCTGGGTTCGAATCTCATGAGAAGCAAGGGAGTATTTATTTTGCGGTCTGGACGGGAAGAGTTTGAGTTGGATTTAAACTCTACTGATGGAAGGATCCCACATCGGAAAGATACAAAGAAGGAAGGTGAGAAGCTAGCTATATATATAGCATTCTAGGAGGAGGATGAATACACCTTGGAGGGCGTTTTTTTGGCACAGGAGTGGTGGAAAGCTTGCGGATTAGCACCAGATTCCTATCAGGTGTGTAACTCTCTCTACTCTAGTTGTAGGGCGGCAAATGCCGAAGTGCCGGTCACGGCAATAGTAGCCACACGAGCATGCGAGCACACGTGTGGGGCTTCAACGCGATAGTTGAGGCCATCAGTAGTATTCTTGTGGGTTGAGGCTACTTGGGCCACGATGGGCCGAAGTGGGCCCAATGGACCCGTGGGCCCAATTGAATAAAATTGTATGATGGTGTAGTATATAGTGAACTAGACTAGGTGAATCTCATAGACGTGGCTAGATTTGTGTTAGGTGGGCCACACGAGCGTGTGGGCCCGGATGGGCTGAAATCTGATTTTAGGCCCAATAGTCTAGTACGACCGGAAATGGTAGCTAATTCACTCGGGGCGACATTAGGCCTTCGAAAAGGCCATTGCAGGTGTGAAATTACTGAAATACCCTCGATAGGTAAATTATAAAAATACCCTTGCTAGGTAAAATTACGGTTGTACCTTTAGAGGTTGATTAGCTTGATTATGTTGTAGTATGTCTATCTGATTATGATGGTAATTCATGTTATACTTATATTTGATATATGCTTAGCATACATGTTAGACTGCATACACGAATTATTATGACATGACATGTTGCATGGGTTGGGGTATGATGAGAAGAGGGAGGAAACATGATCTCTTTTAGACTGTCACCAGTGGTTAGGTACCACAAGTGGGTTGGCCCCACATATGATATTTTGTGACTAAGTCTCAGTGGTTTGGAACCACCAGTGGTTAGGTACCACATATATTATTTTTGTGACTCGTCCCAGTGGTCTAGAACCACAGTGGGTTGGCCTCACATATGGATATTAGGGATCGTCACCAGTGGTTAGGTACCACAAGTGGGTTGGCCCCACATATGATTATTTGTGACTTTTGTCACCAGTGGTTAGGTACCACATGTGGGTTGGCCCCACATATTATTATTTGTGACTTTTGTCACCAGTGGTTAGGTACCACTAGTGGCTAGGTGCCACAGATATTGGGTAGATTCTGGAGATATGGAGGATGGATACTAGGTTGATTGGGTTGCACTACATACATGCTTAGTATATGATCGGTGTGAGAGCTCAAAGCTCAACTGGACGGGGATTTACACATTGAGTCTCGGTGCCCCCTCCATTAAATTTTGCAGGTAATCCTTAGACCGCGGATATGGAGCTGTGGTGGACTCAAGGTGGCCATGCATTACGATTGCTTTCGTAAACTTCGTTTTAATTTGAACTTATTTTAATTCGGGATTTTATTTTGTAATAAGGCCACTATTACTTTAAATTTGGTAATTTATCTGGTTTAGCTTTTAATTTGATTACTGCCTATTATTAGTAAATGTTTAATACGGGAATTTCCTAAACCCTTAATAATCATTTTCCAAAATGCTAAATAAAGGATTACCAGCGAATAAATATTTAAACTCAAAATTTTTAACAAACGCGCAGATTTTAAACAACCCTTTCATGTGACATGCCAGACCCGGTCATAACTTCTAGGCCGAGTTTGGGGTGTTACATTTTGAGTCATTTTGGTTATATTTATATATAGCCATGTGATATGGATCATTATGGTTTATATGGTATGTTTAAATCATGTGCATATAAATATGCTTATGTCTTGTGTATATTGAGTTGGTTGTGAGAATTGATAATAATAGGTACAATGAATGGTTTGTTTTTTTTTTTTTTTGGATGAAGGAGTGCTTATGAAATTAGGCCAAATAATGCATTTTTGATACTGGTCATTTTGATGATTTGAGGTTATAAAGATTGGTCTGAATTTAGTTAACATATGGTGGTACTTATGTGCCTTGAATTGGTTAATATTGAAATGGTAAAAATTAGATTTGGTTTGGTTGTTTTGGATGGTATATTATGCTATGATTTGGTATCATTTGTGTAGGTGAAGATATGTACCAAATAGGGAGACAAAATGGCTTGGTAAATAGCCTAGTTTTGTCCACATGAGCAGAGACACAGGCGTATGTCTTAGCCGTGTGTGACACATTGTCATGATACACGGCCATATGGTACATCTCAGTATACCCCCTAATTGGCACACGACCTAGCACAAGGGCGTGTGACTTGGCCATGTTGCATAAGTTAGTATACCCTACGGGTTTGACATGGCCTAGCACACAACCTAGCACACGAGCGTGTGTGGCCACTTCAAAGGGCACACGGGTTAGACACAAGGGCGTGTGGTTAGCCGTGTGACCCAAGTCAGTAACCTCACTTGTTTGGACATAGGGTAGGACACGACTGAGACACGGCCATGTGCTCCCTTTTCGAATGTTCACATGGCCTGTGACATGGGCGTGTCACACGGCTTAGCCACACAGGCGTGTGTCCCCTGTTTTGCGAAAAATTTTCTAAGTGTGGAAAATTTTCTCGAGCTATTAGTTCAGTCCTGAACCATTTCTAATGGATGTTTAAGTCCTTGTAGGCTCGTTTAAGGAACACTATCATTGGTTGTGATTGAATTGTATTTGAAATGAAAAAATTGTATATGAAATGTGTGTTTTTAAGTGTTGTAAGTTCGGTAATTCTCTGTAACCCTATTTCAGCATTGAATACGGGTGAGGGGTGTTACATTTATTGGTATCAGAGCTATGGTTTAGTCGATTCTAGGACTAACATAGTGTGTGTGGGAGTCTAGCTAAACATGCCATATATAAATTGTGATAGTGTGATGACTCCTGACAATTTACACTATATTTTCGTATAGTAAATAGATCTCGATCGAGCTGTAATTGACGATGTTGAGAGTAATCCCCTAGCTCCTACTCAAGGGGCAGTGCTGTTTGATTCTAGACATGTGTTGAGTAGTCAAGTTGGAGCGGCTAAAGAAGCCTTTTTCCAAATGATGAACGGGTGGTTCACTCAATATGTCCGGACCAATTTGGCTACTCAACAACCTCCACCTTATAACGTCCCGAATTTGGGTATAGTAGAATTGGGCCCATTAGGCCTTGGGCACAGGAGCTTTTAAAATTTTTGACAATAAGAGAACAGCACTAATGCAAGTTGGACCTATTAGGTGAGTGATTTTGGAAGGGTAGGGGGCTTTCATGAAGTCCCGGGTTCAAACTTGGGCTTTAGGAAAATTTTGGTTTTAGGTGAGTAAAACCCTGGGTATAAGTAAGTAGGCTTTAAGAATAAAATGTGGAAAAAAATGACACAAAAGTAGTTGTGGTCTAGTGGCAAATGATGCCACATGGGAGATAAGAAAGTGACGCCATAGAGGAAGTAAGGGGTCCAAAGTTCAAGTCTTGGCGCTTGCAATTCATTTTGATTTATTTTTAAATGAACTTAGACTTTGGCCCATAGGCTTATATTTAGTTGGGCATTTTGTAAGTCACAAAAGGAGCTTGTGTTGTGGTGGGATGTAGCGTGGAAGCATAGGAGAGGGCAAGGGTTCGAATCCTATTGCATGCAAAAAGGGATATTTAGTTTGCTAAGTTGGGACCGCAAGTGGTTGTGATGGATTTAAACTCTGCTGAAGGAGAGATCCCACATCAGGAAGCTAGCATGAGGGAAGGTGAGAATCTAGCTTTAAATAGAGCAATCTATGAGGAGAGTAAGGATACCTTGGTTGGCGTTTGGGCATAGGAGTGTTCAGAGCACAGATTAGCTTCAGATTATTATCAGGTGTGTATTTTGCATTACTCTAGCTGTAGAGCGGCAAATGCCGAAATGCCGGTCACACGGCGATGGTAGCCACATGAGCGTGCGAGTGCACGTGTGGGAGCTTCGACGCGATAGTTGAGGACACCATGAGTATTCTTGTAGGTTGATGATGTTTGGGCCACGATGGGCCAAAAGGGGCCAAGTGGGCCCAATAGGCCCGTGGGTCCATATGAATAAGTTGTATGATTGTGTAGTAGATATTGGACTAGTCAATGTGAATCTCATATCTGTGGCTAGATTTGGGCTAAATGGGCTACACAAGCGTGTGGGTTCATTTGGGCCAAGAATAGGCCCTAGGCCCAATCGCATCGTTATCTTGTTTCTTCCTGTTAGGGTGATTGGTTATTTTGTGGTTGTGATTTAAGCATTCGTGTTGACTTCGGTTCTGTAAGATCGTGTTCTTGATGAGCAAAGGGGATTCTAGCCATAGGGGGCAGCAAAGGTGGTAGTCGAGACTGTGTACATAGCCTCCACACGTAGGGTGTCAGCGGCTCGGGACTTTCCGCCTGGATGCGGAAGGGTGTCGGCATAAAACCTTTGTTTAGCTAGGCAAATCGTAGTTGATCGTTCTAGTGAGGGTAAGTGACAGTGAATCTCATGGTTAGGTGTTTGGAATAGAGATCTCCCAACTCTTTTGCTATTTGAGTTAAATGGCTGTTATGTTTTGTATAGGTGAAGGCGCTTATGATTATTTAGTACTCTACGTGATAAGGTGTGTAATCTCACAGCTCTTTTTATTATGTTAATGCAATGTTCTGTGAATCGACTAAAAGCCAAAATATTGAAAAGCCAGAATATCGGCATCTGAGATTACTCGAGCGTGCGAGCGCTCGTAGAGATAAACTGAGCCACAAGTGTTGGCGATAGATTGTTAGGAGTGTCACGAACTCTCTCGTGGGACTGAGGAGTGTAATGGGCCTTGTTGAGCCAAAGTGGGCTAAGTAGGCCCAATGGGCTAATGGGGCCACAGGGGTCAAATCCATGGTAAGTACCGGTTTATAGATGTGGTTGCGA
Source organism: Gossypium bickii (assembly GCA_025503065.1). NCBI lineage: Eukaryota > Viridiplantae > Streptophyta > Magnoliopsida > Malvales > Malvaceae > Gossypium > Gossypium bickii. The sequence continues at coordinate 21,229,194 of CP106714.1, read as the reverse complement.
AGTTTGCAAAACCGTGACCGAAAGTGGGCTGAATGGGCCACACGAGTGTGTGGGCCCACTTGGGCTAAAAATTAAGCTTTGGCCCAATTACACTGTTTTGATCAAAAAGGGTATCCGTGTCGCTCGAGGTGACAGTGGGCCTCCGAAAAGGCTGTTATAGGGGAAAAATTACCGAAATACCCTTCACAGGTAAAATTACTGAAATACCCTTCTCGGGTAAAGTTACCGAAATGCCCTCGATAGGTAAAATTATCGAGATGCCCTTACGAGGTGAAATGATCGCTATACCCTTAGTGGTAGTTTAAATGTTGTTTATGTGATTTAAAAATATATGTATATGATCGTAATACACTGCATACATAACATATTGCATTGGGTTGGTTTTGATGATTGGAGGAAGTACCGTTATAGTGACATCGCCACATACCGTGATAGTGGCATCGCCACATACTCTTATTTTAGTGGCTCAGCCACGTATACCATTATTAGCAGCTAGGCTGCATTATTGGAGAGTTTAGCTGGGTGGGTTGACCCCCACATGGAGAGATTGGTTGGTACGGGTGGAGAGTTTGGTTGGTATGGGTTGGGTTACATGTCTATTGCATTGATATGATTTTGGGGCTTAGGCCCAGATTGTTATCGAGTAGGGCTTAGGCCCAGATTGTTACCGAATAGGGCTTAGGCCTAGACTAATATCGTATAGGCCTAGGCCCAGACTGTGACCGTAACAGGGGATTACACACTGAGTTCTCGTAACTCACCCTTTTCCTTTAATTGTGCAGGTAATCCCCAACCATAGAGGATTTGGAGCTGCAAGGGACTCGGAGGTGGCCACACGTCCGATCTATTTTAAAGTTAAACTTAGCGACTTTATTTTATTTTACTTTATTTAATTTATTGGGTTAATAATTTTTTGTAACAAGCCCATTGGGATTTTCTTTTTAACTTTTATTTGGTATTTCTTTTAATTACAAACTGTTAGTCTATTAAACATGAGTTTTTTTTTTTCCAAAATATCATGTTTTTGCAACTATTTTAGATTAAGCTTCTGTAACAAACAAGGTTTTAAAGATATTAATGTTTTACAAGAGAATGACTTTTAATAAACTACGTTTTGAAGATAAGCAAACGAAATCTGAGGTTTTACATGGCAGAAAGTTTTAAATTCTTTAAGAAGGGTTTCTAATGAAAGCATGGTTTTCAAAAAACTATTCAATGTGACACACCAGATTTGGGCCTAACTTCTAGGCCGGGTTTGGGGCGTTACAAACCTCCTCCTAATCCTTAACCGGTTCCCTTAGCTCCTCAAGGAATCGAGCTTTTAAGATTGAACAAGCTTCCAGTTGATAAGATTCGTAAACACGGAGCTGAAGAGTTCAAAGCTAATGTTGATGATGACCCTGAGAGAGCCGAGTTTTGGCTTGAAAATATGATTCAAGTGTTTGACGAGCTTTCTTGCATGCCATTTGAATGTTTAAAGTGTGATATATCCCTTCTGAGAGATACCGCATATCAGTGGTGGAATACATTAGTAACGGTGGTGCCGAGGGAGAGTCACCTGAGTGTTCTTTTAGACCAAGTTCCAAAAGAAATATATAAGCCAGCGGTTTCTAGATAAAAAACATACAGAGTTTTTAGAATTGAAACAAGGCTGCATGACTGTAACTGAATATGAAAGAGAGTTTGTACGGTTGAGCAAGTATGCTCGAGAATATGTTTCCACTGAAGAAATCATGTACAAGCGGTTCGTAACCATATCACAAATTAGTCCCCTCATTAGCTAGCTTAAGCTTTGGGGGTTCTAAAAGTACAAAAATTATCAAAAATAGCCATTAAGAACACTTACTAGTGAGAAGAATAAGTTGCTGAAATTTCATGCTCCCAAGACCCTTTTTTTAGTGTAAAAATCGGTGGAAGAAGAATAGAAGAGAAAAAGATGATAGCCTTCCTTTATTTTGTCATATTTTATTCACCTAGTCTCTATCAAATTTGACCAACATTTAATGCATTTGTCTCCTTAGCTTGTATGGCCGACCAACACACATTAAATGGCCCAATTGCACTTTAAAATCCTCCAATTTACATTCCATAGCTATTATGTACCCCTCCCTCATAAAATAGAACTTTCGCATCTCATGCGATTTAGTCCTTTTTCTCAATTAATCATGCTATTGCTAAAATTAAAGCACCAAAATTTCCGTATAGTCATATATTAATACCATAACACATAAAATAATACTAAAATAATTTTCCTCAACCTCGGGTTAGTGGCCCCGAGACCACTGTTCTGACTAGCCCTAAAATTGAACTGTTACATGAAAGAGGCCAAGTGGGCCCAATAGGCCCGTGGGCCCATATGAATAAATTGTATGATTGTGTAGTAGATAGTGAACTAGTCTATGTGAATCTCATATCTGTAGCTAGATTTGGGCTAAATGGGCCACATGAGCGTGTGGGCCCATTTGAGCCGAGAATGGGCCATAGGCCTATTCACATCGTTATCTCTGCTTAGAATACCTCGGTTTACAAAATTACTGAAATACCCTTGGTTTACAAATTACTGAAATATCCTTAGTTTAAAAATTACTAAAATACCCTTGGTTTACGAATTACTAAAATACCTTTGGTTTACGAATTACTGAAATACCCTTAGTTTAAAAATTACTGAAATACCCTTGATTTACAAATTACTGAAATACCTTTAGTTTACAAATTACTGAAATACCCTTGGTTTACAAAGTACCGAAATACCATTGGTTTAAAAATTACTGAAATACCATTGGTTTACAAATTACTGAAATACCCTTGGTTTACAAATTACTGAAATACCCTCGGTTTGTAAATTTACTGAAATACCCCTGATTTGTGAAATTATCGAAATAACCATAGAGGGTAAAATTATCGAAATACCTCTGGTGGGTAAATTACCGATATACCCTCAATGGGTAAATTACCGAGATAGCTCCAAATGGGTGGAAAATTACTATTGTACCCTTACATGAGAAAATGTCCGTTATACCCTCGTTTGTGGATAAATGTTGTGTATGTGATTTTAGATATGTTGTTTATATTTGTAATACTTTGCATTCATAACATGTTGCACGGGTTGGGTTTGATATTTGAAGAAAGTGCAGCTCTGGTGGCTTTCCCACACATCCCGTTTTAGTCGCCATGCCACATACTGTTTTAGTGGCTCAGCCACATATATTGTGATTAGCAGCTTGACTGCAATATTGGTGCGATTGGCAGGGTGAGTTGACTTGATCCCCACATGGTGTGATTGGTTGGTACGGGTGGTGCGATTGGTTGGATTGGTTTGGGCTGCATTTTTATTTTTCTGCTGCATTATCATGTGTTTAGGGCTTAGGCCCAGACCGATACCATAAGGGCTCAGGCCCGGATAGTGACCGTTATAGGGGATTGCACAGTGAATTCTCGTAACTTACCCCTTTCTTTTAACCATGTAGGTAATCCCCAGCGTTAGAGGGTTTGGAGCTGCATAGGACTCGGAGGTGGCCATACTTTGGAATCGCATCTTACAAAACTTAGTAGATTGAGTTTTTAATTTATTTTATGAGCTTATTTGGGTTAATATTTTATGTAATAAGGCCATTAGATTTTTCTTCTAAATTTTTGTTTGATAATTTTGCTAGCTAATAATTATTAATCGGTTTGTCATGGAATTTTTTAAACAATAACAACTATTTTCAAAAAAACACATTTCCGTGAATCTTTGAGTCAGATTTTAGGAATAAACAAAGTTTCTGTAAATACTAATAACATATTCTCCAGAAAACATTTTAAACAAACCGTGTTTTCACAAACAGCAAAGTTCGGAGTTTCAAAAATAAAAACAAAGTTTTTAACGAATGCATAGCTTTTAAACATCCTTTTGATGTGACATGCTAGATCCGCTTATAACGTCTTGGACAGGTTTGGGTTGTTACATTTTATGGTATTAGAGTCTGATTACAAAACTCGGCTGTGGAATGGGTTTAAAAACTTTTTTTCCAAAATCTGTTTAACCTTTGGTTTGGAAAAGTGATAGTGTAACTGGAAGTATGGCACACTGAGTCTCTGGCACAAAATCCGTAAGTTTCTTGATCTTAAACTTTGTCATATGCTGAAATGACTGTATATTTTGTATTTATTTTGTGTGCGTTTTGTTTGGATGTGATGTTTGAATATAGAAATTGTACGCATGTGTGATAAATATCTGCTTGTTTCTGTGGTTAGATGGTTGATTGTGTGTAAGAGGTTTCAAGATTAAGTTAGAAGTGTTGTAGTGTTATTGGGATGAGAGTGCACAGCGAAAGCGTAGTGGGGTACCCTTTGTTGTGCGGCTATTATATAGTTGGAAATTTCGAGGACGAAATTTCTTTAAGGGGGCAGATTTGTAATGACCCGAATTTGGGCCTAGTAGAATTGGGCTTATTGGGCCATGACCAGGGGAGCGTTTAAAATTTTTTGAGAACAAGAGAATGGAACTAATGCAAGTTGGACCTATTAGATGAGTGATTTTGGAAGGTTAGGGGGCTTCTATGAAGTTCCGGGATCAAACTTGGGCATTAAGAAAATTTTGGTTTTAGGTGAATAAAACCCTGGGAGTTAGTAAGTAGGCTTTAAGAATAAAATGTGGAGAAAAATGACACAAAAGGAGTTGTTGTCTAGTGGCAAATGGCGCCACAGAGGAGACAAGGTGTGACGTCACACAAGGAAGCAAGGGGTCCAAGGTTCAAGTCTTGGCGCTTGCATTTCATTTTGATTTATTTTTAAGTGGACTTAGACTTTGGCTCATAGACTTATATTTAGTTGCGTAGGATTTTAGACACAAGAGGAGCATGTGGCCTAGTGGCTAGCGGCGTGGATTAACTTATAGGGGAGCCCGAGTTTGAATCCCATCACAAGCAAAAAGGGATATTTATTTTGCTAAGTTGGGAGGGCCAGAGTTTGTGATGGAATTAAACTCTTTTGAAGGAAGGATCCCACATCGGAAAGCTAGCAAGAGAGAAGGTGAGAAGCTGGCTTTAAATAGAGAAATCTATGAGGAGAGTAAGCATACCTTGGTTGGCATTGGGCATAAGGAGTGGTCGGAGCGTGGATCAACTTCAGATTCCTATTAGGTGTGTATTTCACCCTACTCTAGCTGTAGAGCGGCAAATGCCGAAATGCCGGTCACACGGTGATGGTAGCCACACGAGCCTGCGAGTGCACGTGTGGAAGCTTCGACGCGATAGCTGAGGCCACCATGAGTATTCTTGTGGGTTGATACTGTTTGGGCCACAATGGGTCGAAAGGGGCCAAGGGGGCTCAATGGGCCCGTTGGCCCATATGAATAAATTGTATGATTGTGTAGTAGATAATGAACTAATCTATGTGAATCTCATATCTGTGGCTAGATTTGGGCTAAATGGGCCACATGAGCGTGTGGGCCCATTTGGGACGAGAATGGGCCATAGGCCCGTTCGCATTGTTATCTCTGCTTAGAGTACCTCGATTTACAAAATTTCTAAAATACCCTTGGTTTACAAATTAATGATATACCCTTGGTTTACAAATTACTGAAATACCCTTAGTCTACAAATTACTGTAATACCTTTGGTTTACAAATTACTGAAATACCCTTGGTTTACAAATTACTGAAATACCATTGGTTTACAAATTACTGAAATACCCTTGGTTTACAAATTACTGAAATAACTTTGGTTTACAAATTACTGAAATACCCTCGGTTTATAAAGTTACTGAAATACCCCTGATTTGTGAAATTATCGAAATACCCCTAGAAGGTAAAATTACCGAAATACCCCTGGTGCCTAAAATTATCGAGATACCCTTGATGGGTAAATTATCGAGATACCCCCAAAAGGGTGGAAATTTACCGTTGTACCCTTACATGAGAAAATGTCCGTTATACCCTCACTTGTGGATATATGTTGTGTATGTGATTTTAGATATGCTGTTTATATTTGTAATACTTTGCATTAATAACATGTTGCGTGGGTTGGGTTTGATATTTGGAGGAAGTGCAGTTCTGGTGGCTTTGCCACACAACCCATCTTACTGGCCATGCCACATACCGTTTTAGTGGCTCAGCCACATATATTGTGATTAGCAGCTTGACTGCAATATTGGTGCGATAGGCGGGGTGGGTTGACTTGATCCCCACATGGTGCGATTGGTTGGTACGGGTGGTGCGATTGGTTAGATTAGGTTGGGCTGCATTTTTATTTTTCTATTGCATTATCATGTTTTTAGGGTCTAGGCCCAGACTGATACCGTAAGGGCTCAGGCCCAAATAGTGACCGTTATAGGGGATTGCACACTGAGTTCTCGTAACTCACCCCTTTCCTTTAACCATGCAGGTAATCCCCAGCGTTAGAGGATTTAGAGCCTGCGTAGGACTTGGAGGTGGCCATACTTCGGAATTGCATCTTACGAAACTTAGTAAATTCAGTTTTTAATTTATTTTATGAGGTTATTTGGGTTAATATTTTATGTAATAAGGCCATTAGATTTTTCTTCTAAATTTTCGTTTGATAATTTTGCTAGCTAATAATTATTAATCGGTTAGTCATGGATTTTTTTAAACAATAGCAACTGTTTTCAAAATAACACGTTTTCACGAATCTTTGAGTCAGATTTTAGCAATAAAAATTTCTGTAAATACTAATAACATATTCTCCAGAAAACATTTTAAGCAAACCCTGTTTTCACAAACAGCAAAGTTCGGAGTTTCAAAATTAAAAATAAAGTTTTTATGCATAGCTTTTAAGCATCCTTTTGATGTGACATGCTAGATCCGGTCATAACGTCTAGGTCAAGTTTGAGTTGTTACATTTTATGGTATCAGAGCCCGATTGCAAAACTCAGCTGTGGAATGGGTTTAAATTTTTTTTCCAAAATCTGTTTAACCTTTGGTTTAGAAAAGTGGTAGTGTTACTGGAAGTATGGCACACCGAGTCTTCAACACCAAATCCGTAAGTTTCTTGATTTTAAACTTTGTTATATGCTGAAATGATTATATATTTTGTATTTATTTTGTGTGCGTCTTGTTTGGATGTGATGTCTGAATATAGAAATTGTATGCATGTGTGATAAATATCGGTTTGTTTCTGTGGTTAGATGTTTGATTGTGTGTAACAGATTTTAAGATTAAGCTAGAAGTGTTGTAGTGTTATTGGGATGAGAGTGCACAGCGGAAGCGTAGTGGGGTAACCTATGTTATGTGGCTATTATATAGTTGGAAATTTCAAGGACGAAATTTCTTTAAGGGGGTAGATTTGTAACGACCCGAATTTGGGCCTAGTAGAATTGGGCTTATTGGGCCTTGACTAGGGGAGCGTTTAAATTTTTTTGAGAACAAGATAACAGCAATAATGCAAGTTAGACCTATTAGGTGAGTGATTTTGGAAGGTTAAGGGGCTTCTATGAAGTTCCGGGATCAAACTTTGGCTTTAGGAAAATTTTGGTTTTTGGTGAATAAAACCCTGGGAGTTAGTAAGTAGGTTTTAAGAATAAAATGTGGAGAAAAATGACACAAAAGGAGTTGTGGTCTAGTGGCAAATGGCGCCACATAGGAGACAAGGTGGTGACGTCACACAAGGAAGCAAGGGGTCCAAGGTTCAAGTCTTGGCGCTGGAATTTCATTTTGATTTATTTTTAAGTGAATTTAGACTTTGGCCCATAGACTTATATTTAGTTGCGCATGATTTTAGACATAAGGCATGGATTTTTTTTAAACAATAATGACTATTTTCAAAATAACGCGTTTCCGTGAATCTTTGAGTCAGATTTTCGCAATAAACAAAGTTTCTTTAAATACTAATAACATCTTCCCCAAAAAAATGTTTTAAGCAAACCCTATTTTCACAAACATCAAAGTTCAAAGTTTCAAAATTAAAAACAAAGTTTTTAACGAACGTATAGCTTTTAAACACCCTTTTGATGTGACATGCTAGATCCAGTCATAACGTCTAGGCCGGGTTTGGATTGTTACACCCTAGGGTGAATAACTCGGCTGTGCAAAACCTCTATCTGTTAACTCTTGCAACTGAGCTTTCAACTCTTTCAACTCTGTCGAAGCCATTATATACGAAGCTATCGGTTTCGATGAAGTTCCCGGTACTAATTCAATAGCAAACTCAACCTTTCTGGCTGGTGGCAACCCAGGCAATTCTTCTGGAAATACATCTGAATATTCACAAACTACAGGTACCGATTCAATCTTCTTTTCAGACACTTTGGTATCTAAAACATATGCTAGGTACGCATCACAACCTTTTCTCACATATCTCTGAGCCGACATCAATGAAATCACTATCGGCAATCCATTCGACTCATCAGATTCAATCCAAAGAATTTTATTATTCTGAAACTTCAATTTTATAACCTTTCATCTACAGTTCACAACAGCATCATGTAGAGTTAACCAATTCATACCCAGAATCACATCAAACTCATCAAATGGTAAAAGCATCAAATCAGCCGGAAAATAGTAACACTGAGTCATTAAAGGATAGTTCTTACAAACTTTATCAACTACAACATACTTGCCTAAGGGTTTTGAAACTTTAATTACAAACTCAGTAGACTCGACAGGAAAACTCTTATTAAACACTAAATTCATACATATATACGTATGTGTTGATCCAGGGTCAATTAAAGCAATCACACTAGTATCATAAAGAGAGAATGTACCGGTAATAACATCTGGGGACGACGCTTCTTCGTGACCGTGAATAGCGTAGGCTCTAGCAGGTGCTCTGGCCTCAGATCTCACAGCTGAGACTCTAGTCATACCTCTACCACTAGATACATTCCTCGTATTTCTTGGTGGTCTCCCTCTAGTCAACATATTACTCGATCTCACATTCTAAGGTCTATCTTTCTCAACCATCTCAGGACAGTCTTTAGTAAAATGATCTCTTGAACCGCCACTGTAACAAGCTCTATTATTGTATTTCACCCAAAAAACTCTAAAATGCCATCTTCCACACTATTGACACTTTGGCTTGATATCTTTTACGTTGCCAACCCTCGATACTGATGCGGCTTGAGCTTTACGGTGGGTGTATTGTTTTCTACGATCTCTATTGGAATACCCTGCTAAAATGGTCGATCGGTTAAAATAATCTTTTGATTTCTTCGACACAGAATGGTAAGTTTACTCATCAATCTTTTTCTCGAATCTCTAGCTTCTGAATCAGCCTTTCTCTTTTCTTTATTAAGTTCCTCAGCTTTGCAATCTCTGTCGACCAAAACACCAAATTCTTTCAATTCCAAAATTAGTACGAGATGGTACATGTATGTGCATAAACCATATTAGCTTTGAATTTAATAAATGGTGAAGAAAGTATATAGTTTTGTGAATGAATAATTGAGAGGTTTGTTAGTTGATGTGAATTCTTTTACTTATGATCAATTGTTGAATTATTTGTTTATGATTATATATAATTTATGTCATACAAGCTTACTAAGCATTATAGCTTACTTTGTTTATTTTTCTCGTGTTTTATAGTGTTATCAAGGCTAGCTCGGATACGGGGATCGTCGGAGATCGCTTCACACTATCCATATATCTATCGGTACCTATGAACTTGGTATTTTAAGTATATGGCATGTTTAGGGACTTTGAGTAATTTTTGTTATGTTATGGTATTGATTTTGGCCATTTGAACTGGCTTGTAAATGTATATGTTTTGGTTTGTACATATATGTAGTCTTGTGAGTTAGTTTAGGATAGTGACTTTGATGATGTATATAAGTGTGCAAATGGCTTTTGCTTTGAGTTGGTAATTGACCTATGTTGTGTGATTGAGGTGTGATTGAGGTGGATTCATGATGCTTATTTGTAACACCCCAAACCCGGTCAATACGCCATGACCAAATCTGGCATGCCACGAAGGAAAACGTTTTGAAGAAAAACGAATTAACGATTAAATTTTAGTGAAAAACTTTTTGTGATTCTAAATTCGTAGAAAATTAAATTGAAAATTGATAAATTACTTTGAAATTTTGTAAATAGATATAAAAAGAAAACTTAGTCGTAGCTTAGATTCGTAAACCATTTATGAATTAAAGAGAAACTAAAGCAATTAGGTTGAAAATCGTATCTAATAGAAATTTGGAAACTTAAGTTTTAGAAAATAGTATAAGTTATCGAAAACACTTAAGATGTTAAATTTTATCAAATAATTTTATGTTACCCGATGGTAACGGTTTGAAAACTATCGCGATTTGTATTTGAAAAACTTGTGCACATACCATTAATTAAACCATATAATTTGTAAGCCATATTTAAATCAAATCCAAAGCATATAAATAATCCAAAACATAATTAAACAGGCCTTATTACAAATCCATAAAAAGATGAAAACCAAATTAAAATGAAGTACCCAAATAGAAGTTCATGTAAAACAAAATTTTATTGCATGGCCTCCTTGAGTTCATCCGGCTCCTCATCCGCGAATTTACGCATCACCAGAAAAATTGAGGGAGAAGGTGAGTCACCAAGACTCAGTGCATAATCCATCTCCCGGGTAATTGCCACGTACTTACACAAATTATAACCAAGCAATATATATATATAATGCACCCAACCTAGCCATCCGCAACTCCTTTTTCTACCCCGTGTGGTACCAAACCACTGGTGGTGCCAAACCACTGGTGACCAAAGTCACAAAATTCAATATTGTGATACCAAATCACTGGTGACATAAAGTCACAAATAATCAAGTTGTGGGGCCAACCCACTTGTGATACCAAATCACTGGCGATGATCCCAATACATCAAATGTGGGGCCAACCCATAGTGGTGCGAAACCACTGGGACGAGTCGCTATGAGGTGCCAAACCTCTGGTGTCCCAAAGACACAAATGTGATACCAAATCACTGGTGACCAAAGTCACGAATAATCAAGTTGTGGGGCCAACCCACTTGTGATACCAAATCAATGGCGACAATACCATATCTCAAAAATGGGGCCAACCCACGGTGGTATTAAACCACAGGGACGAGTCACCATGAGGTGCCAAACCTCTGGTGTCCCAAAGACACAAATGTAATACCAAATCACTGGAGGTGCCAAACCGCTGGTGTCCGAAGACACGAATATCAATCTCCCCCTCCTCTCATATTGCCCATACCAATGCAATAGATAAACAAATCATGTCAACATACTTTATTATGAATCACATAACAAATATATCATAAATCGTAGATCATGATTTCAATCCACATGTATTAACAACATATAGAAACGGACTTACCCGAATCCTCATTCATACCATCATGGTATCATATCAAAATCTCATCGTTTTCCCACTTTGATAATATGATTAGTAAATTAATATTGTAAATACATATACATAACCGAGTTATAAAGTGTGCAAGGTACACACCTGACACCAACGAAAGTATTAAGATCCAAAGATCTGATCTACCGTACTAGATCACCTTGTCCTACATTCGGTCAAATCACAGAACTTTAAGCAACATCATTCGGTCAACATCATATCTAAATCCCAAAAGCCTTAGGCTTTCTCAATCAACTTAAAGAATATTGAATCTTTACCACTTGGCTTACTAATTTCAATTGCTAAAGGAAAGGCTTAAATCAATTGCTTCCGAAGTCCCAAAGTGTAACATCCTCAAAAGGGCCTATGCATTTTCAGTTTAATTGTAAGAAATAACAAGTCTTAAGCATAATAAATAAATTTTTGATATTTTTGGATACTCAGAAATGCACGAAAATGAATGGAAATGAACATTTTTGGCAACCTGGAAATGCATTAGGACATGAACATTTTAGGAAACCTAGAAATGTAAGGAAATGGTTCAAAAATGGAAACTGAACATTTTAGGAAACTCGAACATTTTGGAAACCAACATTTTAAGAAACTCAACATTTTGAAATCGAACATTTTAGGAAACTGAACATTTTGGAAACTTGGAATGTAAGAAAAATGGCAAGTTTCTGAGCCGATCGAAAATTTTAGGAAACTTAGAAATGACCCCAAAATGATGAGTTTTAAAGTTTAAAATAGGAAATAAAGGCAAGAGGGCCTTAAAAGAAAAAGTTGGGAAAATTTGACACACAAACAGGCTTGGAAATGTGGTGCAGATATGCCACTTAGGGCCTATGGAAATGGCACCATGTGAAGGAGGCATGGGCACAGGTTCGAGTCACAAGGGAAGCAAATAAATGAAGTTTAATTTTTGCTTCCAGAAACTTAAAGGTGGATGGCACAAGCATCTAGAAACCAAGGTGTTTTAATTCCATAAATACATGATTAAAAAGTGATAAATAAGGGATTTTAAATTAGGATTATTTGAGGAGATAAATAAAGGATTAAACACCTTTAATTTTGAATAAAAGTGATAATTAAAGGTTAATATTATCACTTGAGGAGTAGTGGCCAAGTAAGGGACTCTCCTATTGATAATTTCGGCTATAGGAGGGAAACTAAAAGAGTTTCTCTCATCTTTCTAGTGTTGCCAAAATTCTCTAAGCTCTCTCCCTCTCTCGAATTTTCATTAAGCAAAATCCTCTCTTTTTTCTTCTAGTTTCTTCTCCGTTTCTCTTTGTCAAGCCGAATCTTTGTGGATTCTAAGAAAGAGAGCAATCATCTACAACATCAAAAGGGTAAGATCTGTAATCAATCAATTCTTATTTCTCTTCTTTCCATCGAAATCAATGTACTAACTCTGTTAGCAAATTTGGCCAAATTTGAAGGATCTTTCGGAAATCTAAGGATCTAAGGTAAGAAAATTTATTCAGTTAAAGGTTATGATGTATATGTTAGATTAGATCTAACATGAAGATTTCGACAGATATAAAGGAGGCAAGAAATCGATTTTGGGAATCCCATCACAAGGTAAGTGATATTCGGCCAAGGCTTAATTTTGGTATTTGAGGTTATTTCTCATTTATTTCAAAAGCCTGGAGACTCACATGGTTACATGATTTAGTGTTAGCGATTTCAAGGAAGGAATATTAGCAATTTTGGGACTTGATTAACAATCATCCAATTCGGCAACAAGGTAAATAATACAAATCCTACTAGGATTTGGTTTTCAAACCAAATAAGGTTATTAATGTGTCTTTTATAATGGTCGAATAAAGGCAACAGCAGATCTAAACTATAGATCGGGATTTTCGAGATCTCAAGGAGCCTATTAAGCAAATCGGTGTGTGTACTCACACTAACTTTCAATATGTTATGGCAATAATTATGTTTTAATATGTGAATGTGCATAAGAATGAGAATGTGGCTATGTACCACAAATGTGGCAAAAGTACCTGTGCACGTTTCCTACTTTTGATAGGATTATGAATGTGTTATATTCTGAAAAGTGACATGAATGTGAATTTAAGTATGATTTGAATGAGATGAAATAATTGGGGCATTTGGGATATATGTGAAGGGAGAAAGTGAAGGTGATGACTACGGTCTCACCAACGAATTGTGGTGACTACGGTCACATTATTGAATATGGTAACCGGTTACAATATTCGAATATAGTGTCTAAAGACACAACGTAAGTGGGCGATGAGCACGTCGACTGCAGCAACTGCCTTCGATGGTGTGTAGCGGATGGAAGGTCGACTTAGTAGTCCCCACGGTGTACAGGTTGGTACGGGTGGCGTGTAGCGGATGGACAAATAGGCTGGGGTTTGGGTTGCATCATCCTTTAATTTGTATGAACATGAAATTGATATGACTTGTATGCCCGATTTGTTGAAAATTAGTACTCAGTGTACACATTGAGTTCAGGGACTCACCCTGTTGGGGAATTATTTTTCGTGTGATGAGCAAGAATGGGGTGGGTCGGCGGGAGCTAAAGGTGGCCATGCATCACATGAAGGATTTAATTAGAAAGTGGACTTTATTAAATTTTAGTACTTTAAATTTTATTTTGGGTTTGAATGATGTAATAAGGCCATAAGGCCTAGTTGGATTTTCTTTATTTCTACTTATTTTTAGTTGATTATGTTACAATTTATTTTTGATTAATGTTAAGAAAAACAAAAATTTATTTCTTTATTTAAATTGGATTTTCAAAAATTTATTAAATGGGTTCCAATCTAAGCCCAACCCAAAACAATGTTTTCTAAAATTTACAATTTTTCTCTAAGTAACCAAGAATTTGAAAATCGGTTTACTTAAGGAACATACCAGATCCGTTCGTGCTCGTGGGCGGGTGTGGGGGTGTTTCGATTTAGTATCGAGCCCGCTTTTAAACTCTCGGCTTTGTGGGCTAAGGCCCAAAACATTTTCAAAGCGAGCCAAAATGATTTTCCTTGAAATTAAGCAGGTTTTCTGGCATGGCACCTAAGTCTCCGACCCGCAGTCCACCAGGTAAGTACCCCTAACTCTATGTGTGATTATGTGATTTATATAGGGGTAGAAAAGGCATGGAACGTAGAATAGTGTGATAGGAATTGGAACCCTAGGATTAGACTACTCAAACACATGAAACTCATAAAACTTAATGAACTTAACAAACCTATGGCTAAGTCATTGAGCTAGGGTGTGGTAACCCCTGTACACATGTCTAGGATTGGATCCGGAAGAGCCTGGTATTTAAGCAGTCCTAGTGACTCACCTCCTCTTCGCAGGTATCCTACCTGGTGCGTAGCCTCGGTTCACCCTAACTCAGAGGGCTCAGTGGTGTGGCAACCTCTGTGCGCATGTCTAGGAATGGTTTCGGTGAGAGCTTGGTATTTAAGCAGTCCGCGTGACTCACCTCCTCTCCACTCGAATCCTGCCTGGTGCGTAGCTTTGGTTCACCCTGACCAAGGGGACTCGGTCATAGGCTAAACATAATGACTAAAACCCGAAAGGGAACTAGCCATGTTTCTTTTTTTTTTTAAAAAAAAAGAGAACAAAACAACAAACCCTAGATTTCAAAACTCTTAAAATTGCTTTACTAAATCTTCGAAAACCAGCTTTACAAAATTTTTCTGAAAAATTTCTAATTTGTGAAAATTACAAAAACGCCCTTAGTGGCAAAATTACCAAAATGCCCTAGATCCACAAAATGTCAAACTTTTCAATGGTTTTGTCAAAACTCCATTATTTTATAATATTCATAAACCCTAATGTGCAAACCATCAAAAATACCCTGATTTTGGAAAAAAAATTTACAAAATTGCCCCTAACTTACAAAATTACCAAAATGACCCTGATTTTCAAATTTTTGAAAACATCACTGTTTTGGAAAGTACAATTCTCAAAAAGAACCCTCGAAGTTTTGCAACTTTTGAAATATCCCTTATTTACTAGATTTTACAAATTTACCTCGATTTGTGAAAAATTACCAAAATACCCCTGAGGCCAAAAATTTCCAAAATACCCCCGGATTTCAAAATTTTTCCAAATTACCCCAAAACTTTGAGGTTTTCAAAATGCTTTTTGACAAAAGCACCAAGGAACGTTTTCCCTGAAAAATTACGAAAATACCCCTGTAGGACAAAATTACGAAAATACCCCTAGGTAGTGAAAAAAAACAATAATGAAAATTACAACGTTTCTCTGAATGAACAAAAGTTCATACTTGTTTGATGGGTGAATGAATGAATGGAAAAGACTGTGTGTTTGTATGAATACGAAAGAACCACTCTTAAATCCCTTCTCATAAAATTTCTCCGCGAGTAAACAAGTGAAACCAAAGTACTAATACATAAAACTTTCTAATCAGATCTCGACGCTAGAAATGAGCTCCAGAGGACGTGGTCATCGTGGAAGAGGTAGAGGAAGAATGACAGTGTCAGAACCCGTTAGGTCGGGTCAAGGTTCTGACAACGAGATACCACCGCCACCGCCACCCCACCGGTGGCAAAGCAGCTCGCTTGGGGAAGATCTTGTGTCGCAGTCGTGTCTTTGCGAGTTTTGGAATTGGTGGTGGTGCAGGAGGAGGAAATTAGGAACCCGTAAGTTCAGTGCTGAACGGCTCGAGCTAATGGAGCCGAGATGTTTCGTGGAGTGTCTAGAGTAGCACACAATGATACCGAGCATCGGTTGGAAGCATACGGCGCATCATGGATGAGCTCGACTTGACCCCGAGGAGAAGTTGAAAGGGATGGTGGCACTCGTTACGCCGATGCGTATCGTATCGGTGGTGGTTAATCGTTCGGGATGGTGCTACTGGCCGCAGATTTGACACAGGAATATGTTAAAGAAGCATTTGAGAAAAAGTATGTGGGAACTAGGTATACGGATGAACAAAGAAAGGCTTTTCTGGGATTGGTACAAGGAAGTAAGTCCGTCGCAGAATATGAGGCGGAATTTCTGAGGTTGAGCCGTTATGCTCGAGGTGTAGTAGGAACTGAGCATGAACGCTGTGTCCGTTTTGAGGATGGACTGAGGAATGATCTGAGACTGTTGATAGCACCGCATCAGGAGCGGGAATTCTCTGCTTTGGTGGAAAAGGCCAAAGTGGCCAAGGGAATCAAGGATGCTACCAAGCAGGCTGTGGATAGGAATAAGCCCAAAAGAGGTTTTGGGCCATCTAGAAAGGGTTATAAGAGGCCTAGAGTTGACGCCCCTGCGTAATCAACAAGCCGGTACGGTGGCGAGATCGCCTTGTGAGCATTGTGGAAAGAGGCACTTGGGAGAATGTTGGAAAAAGACGGGACGATGTCTCAAGTGTGGGTCCAAGGACCATATGCTTAAAGATTGCCCCAAGCTGCGAGATGAGAGCCGACCGGCAACTCAAAATGCTAACCAGGCTGGTAGAGGCGGACAGCAGCCTCAAAGGGGTCGTGGTTCGGCAAACAGAGGAAATGGCGGAGGTCGTGGGGCACGCGGGCCGAGTCTGCTTAATGCCGGCAAGGCAACCGGGTTTGGTTTATGCGGTTCGCGGAGGAAGAAGATGGAGACGCGCGGATGTTATAACCAGAGTGCGTTCTTTATTCATGACAAACCTTATTTTGCTCTGATTGATGTGGGCTCGACCCATTCCTATGTTGCATGTAGTGTAGTGGAAACACTAGGCCTAGATTCTGAACTTTCTGACAGACAAATGACTGTAGTAAGCCCATTAGGCCAAACTGTAGTAATAGATAAGATTTTTCGGAATGTACCCCTAGAGATTCAGGGAATAAACTTTCGGGCTGATTTGATGGAGTTACCCTTCGGAGAATTTGAGCTTATACTTGGAATGGATTGGCTGGTAGAGCATCGAGCCGTGTTGGATTGTGCGACTAAACGTATGGAACTAAGGACCCTCAGAGGATAAAGTAGTAGTGATGATCGGCGAAAGGAGGAACTATTTGTCTAACGTAGTTTCGGCACTAAAGGCTGAGAAAATGGTTAAGAAAGGGTGCAGGGCGTTCCTAGCCTTCGTAAATGCGTTAGGTGGAAAGGATGAAGGTGTCAATGGAGTTAGAACCGTAAGAGATTTTGGAGATGTATTTCTGGAGGAATTACCAGGAATACCCCCAGATAGGGAGGTGGAATTTGGAATTGATTTGCTACCAGGAACAGCTCCTGTGTCAATCGCTCCATATCGAATGGCGCCAAAGGAGTTAGTGGAGCTCAAGGCTCAAATCCAAGAGTTGTTGGATCGTGGGTTTATTCGACCCAGTGTGTCTCCATGAGGAGCACCGGTCCTATTTGTGAAGAAAAAGGACGGAACTATGCGTATGTGCATAGATTATCGTCAGTTGAATAAGTTGACCATCAAGAACAAGTATCCTCTGCCAAGGATAGACGACTTGTTCGATCAGCTGAAAGGGGTAGCTGTGTTCTCGAAGATAGACTTAAGGTCGGGATATCACCAGTTGAAGGTAAAGGAGGCTGACATCCATAAGACCGCTTTTAGGACAAGATATGGCCATTTTGAGTTTGTGGTGATGCCGTTTGGTTTAACGAACGCTCCAGCCGTGTTCATGGACATGATGAATCGGGTTTTCCAACCCTACCTGGATAGGTTCGTCGTTGTATTCATCGACGATATTTTGGTGTACTCAAAGTCAGAAAAGGAGCATGATGAGCATCTCCGAGTTGTGTTGGAAGTATTAAGGGAAAAGAAGCTCTATGCCAAATTCAGCAAATGTGAATTTTGGCTTAAGGAGGTGGCATTCTTAGGACATGTGGTATCCGCAGAAGGAATAAGAGTGGACCCAAGGAAGATCGAAGCAGTGTTGGATTGGAAACCACCTAGGTCTGTGGCTGAGATCCGAAGTTTCTTAGGCTTGGTAGGCTATTACAGAAGGTTTGTGGAAGGATTCTCGTCAATAGCCTCGCCTTTGACAAAGTTGCTAAGGAAGGAAGTACCCTTTGAATGGACTAATAAGCAGCAGGAGAGCTTTGAAAAGCTTAAGAGGGTGTTGACGAAGGGTGTTGACGAAAGCTCCTGTGTTAATTCAGCCGGAGGCAGGCAAGGATTTCGTAGTATATTGTGACGCTTCGCACACAGGGTTAGGCTGTGTGCTAATGCAAGAAGGAAAAGTAGTCGCTTATGCGTCTCAGCAGTTAAGGCCGCATGAGGTTAACTACCCAACTCATAACTTGGAGCTCGCAGTAGTGGTTTTCGCCCTCAAGGTTTGGAGGCACTACCTTTATGGAGAAAGGTCAGTAATTTACACAGACCACAAGAGCCTTAAGTACTTGTTGACTCAGAAGGAGTTGAACTTGAGGCAACGAAGGTGGGTGGAGTTGTTGAAAGATTATGATTGTTCGATAGAATACCATCCGGGCAAGGCGAATGTGGTAGCTGATGCCCTAAGTAGGAAGGTTGTGTCGGATTTAAGGGCTTTGTTCGCTCACTTAAGTTTGTATGATGACCAGGCTTTGTTGGCGAGTTACAAGTCAAGCCCACATGGTGAAGGAGGTGAAAGAGGGACGGTTGGTGGATAAAGACTTAAGTACCAAGTTCTGACAAATAAGTGAAAGAGGAGGATTAAAGGACTATGGCGTCAATGATGAAGGAGTACTATGCTACAAGGGAAAGGTTTTATGCCGAGGGATAAGGAGTTGAGACAAAGGATTCTTCGGGAAGCGCATGGTAGCCCTTATGCTATGCATCCCGGAGGCATCAAGCTGTATAGAGATCTAAGGGAACAATTTTGGTGGTCAGATCTGAAACGAGAGGTGACTGAATTTGTGGGGAAATGTTTGACATGTCAGCAAGTAAAGGCTGAACACCAAGTCCCATCAGGATTGCTTTAACCAATCGAAGTTCCCCAATGGAAGTGGGAGAGAATCACCATGAACTTCGTTAGTGGGCTTCCCCTTACGCCTACTAGGAAGGACTCGGTATGGGTGATAGTGGACCGATTGACTAAGTCCGTGCACTTTATCCCAGTAAGAATGGATTATACTCTTCAGAAGCTAGCTAAGTTATATGTGGCGGAGATCGTGAGGTTACATGGAGTACCAATGTCGATCATCTCCGATAGAGACCCAAGGTTCACGTCTCGGTTTTGGAACACACTTCATCAAGCTTTAGGCACTAAGTTGGACTTCACTACGGCTTTTCATCCACAATCAGACGGGCAGTCTGAACGGGTTATACAAGTGTTAGAGGATATGTTGAGAGGTTGTGTGATGGATTTCCGAGGAAGTTGGGAAGATTACTTGCCTTTAGCTGAGTTCGCCTACAACAACAGCTATCAGGCAAGCATTCGGATGGCACCATACGAAGCATTGTATAGAAGGAAATGTAGAACACCAACTTGTTGGACCGAGTTAGGAGAACGCCGCGTTTTGGGTCCAGAGTTAGTGGCGGAAACTGAGGAGAAGGTGGAATTAATTCGAGCACGGTTGAAGGAAGCTTCCGATGAGACGTAAGTCGTCTCGCACCTTAAGCGGAAGGAAATCGAGTTTGAAGTAGGAGACCAAGTATTCTTGAAAGTTTCGCCTTGGAAGAAGGTTATGAGGTTTGGTCGCAAAGGGAAGTTAAGCCCAAGGTTTATAGGGCCTTATCAAGTGCTGAAGCGAGTTGGGCCAGTGGCATACCAATTGGAGTTACCACCAGAGTTGCATCAAATGCACGACGTATTTCATGTATCCATGCTACGTCGCTATCGATCGGATCTGTCTCATGTGGTACCTGTTGAAGAAGTGGAGCTAAGGCCAGATCTATCCTACGAGGAGAAGCCGATTCGGATCTTAGAACGTGACGTGAAAGTACTACGAAGGAAGTCGGTTCCTTTAGTCTAGGTGTTATGGCGCAATCATGGATCGGAAGAAGCTTCGTGGGAGTCAGAGGAGACAATGCGACAGCAATACCCTCAATTGTTTAGTTAGGAAATTTCAAGGACGAAATTTTGTTTAAGGGGGGTAGAACTGTAACATCCTCAAAAGGGCCTATGCATTTTCAGTTTAATTGTAAGAAATAACAAGTATTAAGCATAATGAATAAATTTTTGATATTTTTGGATACTCAGAAATGCACGAAAATGAATGGAAATGAACATTTTTGGCAACCTGGAAATGCATTAGGACATGAACATTTTAGGAAACCTAGAAATGTAAGGAAATGGTTCAAAAATGGAAAGTACACATTTTTGGAAACCTGAACATTTTAGGAAACCTGAATATTTTTGAAACTGAACATTTTAGGAAACCTGAACATTTTTGGAAACTTGGAATGTAAGAAAAATGGCAAGTTACAGAGCCGATCGAAAATTTTAGGAAACTTAGAAATGACCCCGAAATGATGAGTTTTAAAGTTTAAAATAGGAAATAAAGGCAAGAGGGCCTTAAAAGAAAAAGTTGGGAAAATTTGACACACAAACAGGCTTGGAAATGTGGTCTGAAGATGCCACTTAGGGCCTATGGAAATGGCACCATGTGAAGGAGGCATGGGCCTGGGTTCGAGTCACAAGGGAAGCAAATAAATGAAGTTTAATTTTTGCTTCCCAGGCTTAAAGGTGGACGGTACAAGCATCTAGAAACCAAGGTGTTTTAATTCCATAAATACATGATTAAAAAGTGATAAATAAGGGATTTTAAATTAGGATTATTTGAGGAGATAAATAAAGGATTAAACACCTTAAATTTTGAATAAAAGTGATAATTAGAGGTTAATATTATCACTTGAGGAGCAGTGGCCAAGTAAGGGACTCTCCTATTGATAATTTCGGCTATAGGAGGGAAACTAAAAGAGTTTCTCTCATCTTTCTAGTGTTGCCGAAATACTCTAAGCTCTCTCCCCCTCTCTGCCGAATTTTCATTAAGCAAAATCCCTCTCTTTTTCTTCTAGTTTCTTCTCCGTTTCTACTGTCAAGCCGAATCTTTGTGGATTCTAAGAAAGAGGGCAATCATCTACAACATCAAAAGGGTAAGATCTGTAATGAATCAATTCTTATTTCTCTTCTTTCCATCGAAATCAAGGTACTAACTCTGTTAGCAAATTTGGCCGAAATTTGAAGGATCTTTCGGGAAATCTAAGGATCTAAGGTAAGAAAATTTATTCAATTAAAGGCTATGATGTATATGTTAGATTAGATCTAACATGAAGATTTCGACAAATATAAAGGAGGCAAGAAATCGGTTTTGGGAATCCCATCACAAGGTAAGTGATATTCGGCCAAGGCTTAATTTTTGTATTTGAGGTTATTTCTCATTTATTTCAAAAGCCGGAGACTCACATGGTTACATGATTTAGTGTTAGCCGATTTCAAGGGAAGGAATATTAGCAATTTTGGGACTTGATTAACAATCATCCAATTCGGCAACAAGGTAAATAATACAAATCCTACTAGGATTTGGTTTTCAAACCAAATAAGGTTATTAATGTGTCTTTTATAATGGCCGAATAAAGGCAACAGCATATCTAAACTATAGATCGGGATTTTCGAGATCTCAAGGAGCCTATTAAGCAAATCAGGTGTGTACTCACACTAACTTTCAATATGTTATGGCAATAATTATGTTTTAATATGTGAATGTGCATAAGAATGAGAATGTGGCTATGTACCACAAATGTGGCAAAAGTACCCAGGTACGTTTCCTACTTTTGATAGGATTATGAATGTGTTATATTCTGAAAAGTGACATGAATGTGAATTTAAGTATGATTTGAATGAGATGAAATAATTGGGGCATTTGGGATATATGTGAAGGGAGAAAGTGAAGGTGATGACTACGGTCTCACCAACGAATTGTGGGGACTACGGTCACATTATTGAATATGGTAACTTCGGTTACAATATCTGAATATAGTGTCTAAAGACACAACGTAAGTGGGCGATGAGCACGTCGACTGCAGCGACTGCCTTCGATGGTGTGTAGCGGATGGAGGGTCGACTTAGTAGTCCCCACGGTGTACAGGTTGGTACGGGTGGTGTGTAGCGGATGGACAAATAGGCTTGGGTTTGGGTTGCATCATCCTTTAATTTGTATGAACATGAAATTGATATGACTTGTATGCCTGATTTGTTGAAAATTAGTCTCTGCGTGTACACATTGAGTGTGTGGACTCACCCTGTTGGGGAATTATTTTTCGTGATGAGCGAGAATGGACCGGGTGGCAGGAGCTAAAGGTGGCCATGCATCACATGAAGGATTTAATTAGAAAGTGGACTTTATTAAATTTTAGTACTTTAAATTTTATTTTGGGTTTGAATGATGTAATAAGGCCATAAGGCCCAGTTGGATTTTCTTTATTTCTGCTTATTTTTAGTTGATTATGTTACAATTTATTTTTGATTAATGTTAAGAAAAACAAAAATTTATTTCTTTATTTAAATTGGATTTTCAAAAATTTATTAAATGGGTTCCAATCTAAGCCCAACCCATAACAATGTTTTCTAAAATTTACAATTTTTCTCTAAGTAACCAAGAATTTGAAAACCGGTTTACTTAAGGAACATACCAGATCCGGTTCAGGCTCGTGGGCTGGGTGTGGGGTGTTTCACAAAGAGCCTAAAAGAATAATCGATTCCTAAAAATGGTTAGAACTTTGCAAACAAATGCCCAAAGATTCGGCCTTTGTCCACAAGAAAATGACTTAGAAAGGAGAAAGAAACAAAGGAAAAACGGCCATGAACACTTACCCTTTTCCAAAACCGATTGAAGAGAACCAAAATGAATGCCTACCCTTGATGATATTCGGCCAAATCAATACAAAAAGGGGGTGTGAAGTTTCGGCAATATGGTTATGAAAGAAGAAAGATATGTGTATAAAAAGTAAGGAAGTATGTGAGTAGAAAAGAGAATAAAAATGAGAGAGAGAGGATTCGGTTTTAGCAACAATGGAAGAAAAGAAAAGTGAGTTTGGGGAAGAAAGAGGTTCGGCCAAATGAAAGGAAAAGGAAATGTGGTTGAGCAAATATCAAAAGAAGAAAAGAGAGAGATGGGAGAAAAAGGTTCGGCCAAGCACCTAGTTTTGCCGAAAAGAAAAGTGCACAAAATGTAAAAATGAGTTTTCGGTTTCAAAAGGAAAAATGAGAGAAAGAAAATAGTATTTGGTTCAAACAAAATGAGAGCTAAAACCAAAAGTAAAATTGCACAAAATGCTTATGGTGCATTCGGCCAAAGAGGGATTTGTTTGGAGAGGAAGAGAAAAATATGCCAAAAGGTGCACAAATGCTAAAGTTGGCCAAATATCCCTCCCAAACCTCCTATCAATATTCGGCCACCCCCTAGCCATACATGCCGTCCACATACATTCACTAAAGGCCTTGGAATAGTTTCCAAAACATTTTCCTTAAGCCAAGCCTTATGTCTCCCCATCCTTCCATAACCTTAAGATTCCTTTCCTAAAATACAAACTTTCCTAAACCAATATTCAACTTACCAAAAATTTGAAAGTCCAACCTTCCATAATTTGAACTTAGCCAACACTTAATGCTAGGATGTACAAAAAAATAAAATCCTCAATATGCTTTCCATGCTACTCGAACCACTTCTCTCAAGCAACCTTTCAAGCTCCTTATCCACTATGCCACTAACTCCTCATGTGTTTTAACTTATAACTTAAGTGTCAGGCTCATTTAATCCACTTCACTAAATTTTCCATACTAAAATTTATTCTAGCTTAGCTAATATTTCCAAGCCTTCACACAAAAATACTAAGCATACAATAACAATCATATCCAAGCTAATCACAAGTAACAACATGATGCTCTAATAGTTTTGGGATATTACAATTCTACCCCCTTAAGAAAATTTCATCCTCGAAATTACCTGATCAAAATAGTTGAGGGAACTACTGCCTCATTACATCCTCCGGTTCCCAAGTAGCTTCTTCCACGCCATGATTCTGCCATAAAACCTTCACTAAAGGAACTGACTTCTTGCGCAAAACTTTTACGTCTCGATCTAGAATCTGCACAGGTTCCTCTTCCACCGTCAAATCTGGACTCACCTCTATTTCTTCTACTACCATGACATGCGATGGATCAGAACGATAGCGTTTAAGCATGGAGACATGGAACACATCGTGAATCTGACTCAGTTCTGCTGGCAACTCGAGCTGATAAGCTACTGGTCCCACTCGTCTCAATACCTTATACGGCCCAAGAAACCTTGGACTTAACTTCCCTTTTCTCCCAAATCCTAACACTTTCTTCCATGGCGAGACCTTCAGAAAAACTTTGTCACCTACGGCAAACTCTATATCCCTCCGCTTGAGATCGGCATACGACTTTTGCCTATTCGAAGCTTCCTTCAGACGAGCCTGAATTATCTTAACCTTATCCTCAGTCTCTGCAACCAACTCTGGTCCTAACATCTGACGCTCACCCAACTCAGTCCAGCCTGTAGGTGTGCGACACCTCCTACCATACAACGCCTCATATGGTGCCATCTTAATGCTTGCCTGATAACTATTGTTGTATGCGAACTCAGCTAACGGTAAAAACTCTTCCCAGCTACCTCTGAAGTCCAAAACACATCCTCTCAACATATCTTCTAAAATCTGAATAACCCTTTCCGACTGTCCGTCAGACTGTGGATGAAATGCAGTACTGAAATCCAACCGCGTACCCAAAGCCTGATGTAACGCTCTCCAAAACCTCGACGTAAATCTAGGATCTCTGTCCGAGATGATCGACACTGGTACACAGTGCAACCTTACTATCTCCGCTACATACAACTTAGCTAACCTCTGAAGCGAGTAATCCACCCTTACCGGAATGAAATGAGCTAACTTAGTCAGACGATCCACAATCACCCAAACTGAATCCTTCATACTTGGTGTAAGTGGTAATCCACTGACAAAGTCCATAGTGATCCTTACCCACTTCCATTGTGAAATCTTCATCACCGGTGAAATGCCAGACGCGAATCGATGTTCACCCTTGACTTGGCGACACGTCGGACATTTGCCCACAAACTCGCCACCTCAAACTTGGACACCGCCACCAAAACTGCTCTCTTAAATCCCGATACATCTTGCTACCTCCAGGATGCATAGCGTATGGGCTGCTATGTGCGTCCTGAAGAATCCTTTGCCTCAACTCCACATGCTTCGGCATACAAGCTCTCCCTTTAAAACACAAAACTCCATCACTGGACAAACTATAATCCTCTAAACCTCCGTTCTGAACCCGCAACCTCCGATCATTCAAACCACCATCCTCTAACTGTTTCTCCTTGATTTGCTCTAACCAAGTCGGCTTGACTTGCAATTCAGCCAAAAGACTCCCATCATCATATAAGCTAAGACGAGCAAACATCGATCTTAAGTCAGATACAACCTTACGGCTCAACGCGTCTGCCACCACGTTAGCCTTGCCCGGATGATACTCAATCGAACAGTCGTAGTCTTTTAACAACTCAATCCATCTACGCTACCTTAAGTTCAAATCCTTCTGAGTCAAAAGATACTTAAGACTCTTGTGATCCGTGCAGACTATCGACTTCTCTCCATACAAATAGTGTCTCCATATCTTCAAAGCAAAAACCACAGCAGCTAATTCCAAGTCATGCGTCGGATAATTAACTTCATGTGGTCTCAACTGTCGAGACGACTACCTTTCCTTCTTGCATCAGCACACATCCCAAACCAGTATATGACGTATCACAGTAAACCATGAATTCCTTGCTTGCCTCGGGTTGAATCAAAATCTGAGCTTCAGTCAGAATCTTCTTCAACTTGTCGAAACTTTCTTGCTACTTCTCGGTCCAAACGAATGGAACTCCTTTCCTCAATAACTTGGTCATAGGTGCGGCGATCAAAGAAAATCCTTCCACTAATCTTCGATAACACCCCGCCAAACCTAGAAAACACTGAATCTCAGCCACTGACTTAGGCGGCTTCCAATCCAACACTGCCTCAATCTTCTGAGGATCCACTCTAATCCCCTCAGCTGATACTACATGACCCAAGAAAGTCACCTCCCTAAGCCAGAACTCACACATACTAAATTTGGCATACAGCTGCTTTTCCCTCAGAATCTGCAACACTACTCGCAAATGCGCATCATGCTCCTTCTCTGACTTTGAGTATACCAAAATATCGTCTATAAATACCACAACAAATTGATCCAAAAATTGCTGGAATACCCGATTCATCATGTCCATGAATGCTGCCGGCGCGTTAGTCAACCCAAACGACATTACCAGAAATTCATAGTGCCCATACCGAGTGCGAAATGCTGTCTTATGGATATCAGCCTCTTTCACCTTTAGCTGATGATATCCAGACCTTAAATCAATCTTGGAGAAAGCCATATTTAAATCAAATCCAAAGCATATAAATAATCCAAAACATAATTAAACAGGCCTTATTACAAATCCATAAAAAGATGAAAACCAAATTAAAATGAAGTACCCAAATGGGAGTTCATGTAAAACCAAATTTTATTGCATGGCCTCCTCGAGTTCATCCGGCTCCTCATCCGCGAATTTACGCATCACCTGAAAAAGTGAGGGAGAAGCTGAGTCACCAAGACTCAGTGCATAATCCCTCTCCCGGGTAATTGCCACGTACTTACACAAATTATAACCAAGCAATACATATATATAATGCACCCAACCTAGCCATCCGCAACTCCTTTTTCTACCCTGTGTGGTACCAAACCACTGGTGGTGCCAAACCACTGGTGACCAAAGTCACGAAATTCAATATTGTGATACCAAATCACTGGTGACCCAAAGTCACAAATAATCAAGTTGTGGGGCCAACCCACTTGTGATACCAAATCACTGGCGGCGATCCCAATACATCAAATGTGGGGCCAACCCACGGTGGTGCGAAACCACTGGGACGAGTCGCTATGAGGTGCCAAACCTCTGGTGTCCCAAAGACACAAATGTGATACCAAATAACTGGTGACGAAAGTCACGAATAATCAAGTTGTGGGGCCAACCCACTTGTGATACCAAATCACTGGCGACAATCCCATATCTCAAAAGTGGGGCCAACCCACTGTGGTATTAAACCACAGGGACGAGTCGCTATGAGGTGCCAAACCTCTGGTGTGCCAAAGACACAAATGTGATACCAAATCACTGGAGGTGCCAAACCTCTGGTGTCCGAAGACACGAATATCAATCTCCCCCTCCTCTCATATTGCCCATACCAATGCAATAGATAGACAAATCATGTCAACATACTTTATTATGAATCACATAACAAATATATCATAAATGTAGATCATGATTTCAATCCACATGTATTAACAACATATAGAAACGGACTTACCCGAATCCTCATTCATACCATCATGGTATCATATCAAAATCTCATCATTTTCCCACTTTGATAATATGATTATTAAATTAATATTGTAAATACATATACATAACCGAGTTATAAAGTGTGCAAGGTACACACCTGTCACCAACGAAAGTATTAAGATCTAAAGATCCGATCTACCGGACTAGATCACCTTGTCCTACATTTGGTCAAATCACAGAACTTTAAGCAGCATCATTCGGTCAACATCATATCTAAATCCCAAAAGCCTTAGGCTTTCTCAATCAACTTAAAGAATATTGAATCCTTACCACTTGACCTACCAATTTCAATTGCTAAAGGAAAGGCTTAAATCAATTGCTTCCGAAGTCCCAAAGAGCCTAAAAGAAAAATCGATTCCTAACAATGGTTAGAACTTTGCAAACAAATGCCCAAAGATTCAGCCTTTGTCCACAAGAAAATGACTTAGAAAGGAGAAAGAAACAAAGGAAAAACGGCAATGAACACTTACCCTTTTCCAAAACCGATTGAAGAGAACCAAAATGAATGCCTACCCTTGATGATATTCGGCCACATCAATACAAAAAGGGAGTGGGAATTTTCGGCAATATGGTTATGAAAGAAGAAAGATATGTGTATAAAAAGTAAGGAAGTATGTGAGTAGAAAAGAGAATAAAAATGAGAGAAAGAGGATTCGGTTTTAGCAACAATGGAAGAAAAGAAAAGTGAGTTTGGGGAAGAAAGAGGTTCGGCCAAATGAAAGGAAAAGGAAATGTGGTTGAGCAAATATCAAAAGAAGAAAAGAGAGAGATGGGAGAAAAAGGTTCGGCCAAGCACCTAGTTTTGCCGAAAAGAAAAGTGCACAAAATGTAAAAATGAGTTTTCGGTTTCAAAAGGAAAAATGAGAGAAAGAAAATAGTATTTGGTTCAAACAAAATGAGAGCTAAAACCAAAAGTAAAATTGCACAAAATGCTTATGGTGCATTCGGCCAAAGAGGGATTTGTTTGGAGAGGAAGAGAAAAATATGCCAAAAGGTGCACAAATGCTAAAGTTGGCCAAATATCCCCCCCAAACCTCCTATCAATATTCGGCCACCCCCCTAGCCATACATGCCGTCCACATACATTCACTAAAGGCCTTGGAATAGTTTCCAAAACATCTTCCTTAAGCCAAACCTTATATCCCCCCATCCTTCCATAACCTTAAGATTCCTTTCCCAAAATACAAACTTTCCTAAACCAATATTCAACTTACCAAAAATTTGAAAGTCCAACCTTCCATAATTTGAACTTAGCCAACACTTAATGCTAGGATGTACAAAAAATAAAATCCTCAATATGTTTTCCATTCTACTCGAACCACTTCTCTCAAGCAACCTTTCAAGCTCCTTATCCACTATGCCACTAACTCCTCATGTGCTTTAACTTAACACTTAAATTAACTTAAGTGTCAAGCTCACTTAATCCACTTCACTAAATTTTCCATACTAAAAATTATTCTAGCTTAGCTAATATTTCCAAGCCTTCACACAAAAATACTAAGCATACAATAACAATCATATCCAAGCTAATCACAAGTAACAATATGATGCTCTAATATTTTTAGGATATTACATTATTGATAATAGGTAATTTTGAATGTCAATAGGTGATGGTTTGTGAATTGGTATGTTTGTGGAATTGAGCATAATAATGTTTAATTGTAAATGGTCATTTTGATGTTTTGAGAAGACAAAGATTGGCATGAAATTAGATGGAAATATGTGGTATTTATGTTTTGTATTGGTTGGTGTTGGAATTGGAATAAATCATGCTTGATTGGAATTGTAATATATGCCTTTTGATGCTATATCGTGTGCTATTTGTGAGGTGTAGGTGTACCTAAATATGGGTGGCAAAATGGCTTGGTAAATAGGCTATTTTTGTCCGCACTAGCAGAGACACGGGCGTGTGTCTCAGCCGTGTGTGACACACAGTTATGTTACACGGCCATGTGTCCCCTGGTGTTGAATTTGAAATCAAGTCAGTATGCTCTACACGGCCTCACACACGTGCGTGTGACTTGTCCGTGTGGCATAAGTTAGTATACCCTACAGGATTGACACTACCTAGCACACGGCCTGGCACACAGGCATGTATGGCCATTTTTAGTGCACACGGGCTAGCCACACGGGCGTGTGTGTTGGCTGTGTGACCCAAGTCAGAGAGTTACACGGGGTTGTACACGGGCTAGGACACGACCATGTACTCCCATTTCGAATGTCCACACACGGCCTGGCCACACAGAAGTGTGTCCCCTGTTTTAAGAAAAAATTTCAAAGTTTCGTGAAAGTTTTCTTAAGTTATCGGTTTAGTCCCGAACCAGTTCCAATGCATGTTTAAGGCCTTGTAGGCTCGAATTAGGGACAAATTGATTGAGATTGAATGATGATTATAGGATTTGATTAAATGTATGTGAAAAGTATGTTTAAATGTGTTATAAGTCTGGCAATGCTCTGTAACCCTATTCCAACGTTGAATTCGAGTCGGGGTGTTACAGATTTTATCACAAATATATAAACAACCTCCCCACACATAAGATGTACGTTGCCCTTAATGTACAAATAGATATAAACAGACTAAGCACAATATCAAAAAAGAGGGAGAGAACTAAAACTGTCTTAAATGTAGATGAAATTTCCAGAATAGTGAAAAACGGAATTGTGGGCAAATCTAAATGTAGTGCATATTTATGAGCAAACTAATAAGAAGATAAAAAATAAATAAGAATATAAAGATATTACAAACTCGAATAGAAGCAACCATCAAAATAAAAACTAATAACTTAGTTCAAAATAAAAATAAAATAAAGCAGTCGCACCAATAAAACTAAAACAACTAACAAAACACAAAAACAAAATAAAAATAAAAATAAAAGTACAATTGGAAATAAAATTAAATAAAGCATAAAAACAAAGTAGATTAGTGATCGTCGTTGTGAGAGGCGTCGGGATTGTGCGGCGTATAATCAAAATGAGAGATACAAAGGCGCTGACGAATCTGATGCAAAGCCACATTGATGCTATCAAACTGCTCAAAGCATCACTGCTCAAATCGGTCAAACCGCTAGGAGAGTCCTCGAGTGTAACAACAAGGGCAATGGTAGTGTGACTCGGAGGTGGAGAACGAGGTAGGTCTACATAGTGAGGAGGACCATCATCGAAAAACTCTTCATTCTCATCCTGAGGGTCGAAATGAGATAATATGTATCGACCTGGACCCATTCCACGTTGTCACTCACTCATCCTCATGTGATTCATAATCAATAATCCCTGCAGGATCATCTATCCAACTAGTGTAAAGGAGGATGTCTACTTTGGAGTATCAAGGAGGCCAAAATACCTCGCTACGCGAGTCATATAAGGGCCCAAATAGATAGGACCTTTCCTACTGCGGTTAGATTGGTGGTGAAAAGATAGGGCGATGAAGTAGGCAAGATCAAAGGGTCGTCACATTACCATGCTCCAAAGAAATTAAGCATCATATGTACCTATGACATCGGTGCTCTCCCTTGATCGATCAAAGTGTGAGCCAAGATGGCATGGATGTAGCACAGTGTCGGAGGTAGAGAAGTAACCTTCGATTGACTTGGGTTGTCTGGTGACGCAGTCACAACAAAGTCGGTCCAATAGAGAGAAGGTAACTGATGGATGTGTCGGTATAATGTGGGGAACCCTTCGGCACTCATGAACTTCTCAAAATATAAGCCAACTACAGCTCCAAAACCCAGGACACTCAGATAACACGTCGTACCGCTGAGTCTAAAGGAAATAGTCCGCAACTCATCCCACTGTGACATAACTTGTTGTAGAGAAAATGTCTAACAAAAATCCAGTGTGAGTTTAGAATAAGTAGGCTTGATAATGGTGAAAAATTGGTCCCATGGAGCTGTATCAGTCAGTGCTTGCACTCTATCAGCTAAGCATATCGCCTTTAATGCCTTTCAGTCTATGCAACAACCTTAGTCTTATCTCTGGTATTAGTCTTAATGAACCTGAAAGAACATATAAAAACTGAATAATGCAACATCAATACAAATTAAATAACACATAGAAAAATCAACATGAAAAAATAGAACACAACAACAACCAATCCAACCAATGACGAAAGCTAAATCACATAACCAAAATTAAAGTCTATTACTAATATCAACTAGAACTAATGCTAGTTAGAATCAAGCAGAGATAAGATAACTAACAACCTAAAACTAAAAATTATAATACTAAGTAATATAATGCAAGAATAAACACCATACTAATAGTAAAAAATAATAAAATAAATAAATAAAATAAAAACTAACTAAAAGACTATAATAATATATAAAATACTTCTACTCATAGTACTAATAACAATAAATAAAAAAACTAAAAGTAATAATAATAACAACAACAACAACAACAACAACAACAAAAACAATAACAAGGAATATAATAATAAACAAAAAGGAAAAGAAAGGGCCAAACGATAGGGGTTTGCGTAGGTGTACGGCGGTGGCACACTTTGCGAAGGTACGTCGACGAAAGAAAACAGTCAGAAATGGTGCAAAAAGAAGAGGAGGGGGAAGGAGGGTAGAGGTGTGGCCAATAGTGAATGAACGAGGGAAAATTTAGGGAAAGGGACTGAGGAGGTTTGGAAGGATTAGATCTAGAAAGTTGACAACGTTGGTAGGCCACACGAGTGAGGGAGATAGGGAGGAGTACTGATTGCTGAAATCAGAGCTTTAAAATTTATAAAAGAATGATCGAACCTGGAAACTAACTCTGACAGTGATTAAAGGCAAGTGTACCTATCGAATAGTAGTATAGCTTAGGCAAGACCGGATTGTCGAACCCAAAGGAACTAAAACTACTAATACTAACTTTCTTTTTATTATTTAGCCTTAAAAATAAAGTGAAGTTGTTTTAATCTAAATTAACGATGACTAAGCTAAGAACATTAAGACAAAAAGAACGAATTGGTAAATAACTTGAAGAAAAACTCAATTGATCACGACAATACCCTTAAGAAGAATCCACCTAGACTTCACTTGTTATCTAACCCTGAATTATATGATTTATTTACTTAGCTTGATCCGTAGGACTCCCTAACGTATATTAAACCCTCTCTCGAGGCGAATAACGTCTAACCCTAGGTTAATTAGTGGAACTTTCGTTCTCTTATAATAACCCCCTAGAATAGCAGTAAATCGATCTATGGATTCCCATATTAGGTTTCACCCTAATCTGGCAAAATCTCGTAACCCTATCTCTAGGCGTTCGATCAACTCCGCTTAATTACGCTAGATCTACTCTTAAGCAGGGTCTATTCCTCCTCCACCTAATCACATCAGACTTGGATTAAGCATGCATAATTATGAACAAACTAAGTAGTTATCATATAATTCAAAAATCAAATAACAAGATTCATCTAGGTTTCATCCCCTTTAGGTATCTGAGGGGTTTAGTTCATAATGAATAAAGAAAACATCTCAAGAGAAAAGATAAAACAAAACATAAGAAATTCTTAAAACTCCCTGAAGGAATTGAAAGAGAATTCCGCCATCTCGAGTATAATTTCGGCTTCTTGGGATGGATCAACTGGCTAACTTCGAGCGATTTCCACAATTCTGACCTTTCCGGCTTGGCTCCTTGGCCTAGCTCGATGCCCTTTCAATGGTGGCACTTAAGAGATATATATAGGCTCTTTGGAATGCGATTCTTTCTCCCTAAGTATCCTTTTCCGACTGAAATTGTTCTTTCCAGCGACAGGGGCACGGCCATGGCACACGCCCGTGTGGATCGTCTTCAAGCAGTGTTTGGATTTCTTATTTGAGGCATGGCCGTGTAAGTCGAGAGTCAGGCCATGCTCTAGGTGATCGGCGAGCCGTGTAGGATTTGGGCCAGGCCATGTCGATTCTGTGCTAAGGCCGAATTACTCCGTTTTGGGCCCGTCTTATGTTTTTTTCATCCTCGGGTGCTTTCCTGGGTATAAGGCATGAAAAGAAAGGATTAAAAGCACCTTTTTATATAAATCAAGGGATAAATCATCCAAAAGCATACTAAATGTGGGATTAAAAAATATGTTATAATTACGGTTTATCAAATACCCCCACACTTAAGCTTTTGCTTGTCCTCAAGCAAAATTCTCAACTTACAATTAGAACAAACTTTCCAAAATTCATAATTCCTACTGACAATGCCTTATCCTAATTCATAGATAATTTATACCTAGATAATTTAACTCAAAGAGTCCCAAAGATTCAAACAAGATAAGTCATACATTTGTAGCACGAAAACATAGGTGTTTCCCTTCATCTAAATAATTACCATTAATTTGAAACCTACAAGGATTGACATCCTCACAAAAGATTCACTCAAATCACTTAAAAAGTGGTTAAGGTTCAAAATTAAGTACTCAATAAGTCGAACATGAAAAGTTAATCCCACAGGCTTGCCTGAAAATCAAATCTCCACCACTGTAAAATGAGATGATAAACAGATCAAAAGGTCTTTGTCAGGGTTGTAACGGGGCTAGGGTTAAAGGTGTGGGTAAAGGCTGAAATTAGAAGGTTAGAATCGAGATTGAATTGAGAAGTTACCTACCTAAAAATTTCTAAGATAATAATTACATCAACTGAAAATAATAATAAACCTACTAATACGAGCTTTTTCTTTTGATAATTAGACTTTAACTTGTATAAGCTCACTCTTCATAATACTAATACTAAATATACTTTGATTTTTTTTAAGAACAAACTAAATAAAGACAATTTCAACTTATAATAATAAAAAACTAATCAAATCATATCTCGATTAAAGGGTAGTCAAAAGGAAGGGTGATAAAAAATACAAAGGGTTTTGGTTTATTAGTGGGTGAGTCAATGAAAAGGGTTGTTAGTATCAACGAGGTTCACTAGGGGTTAATTATGAGGGTAGGCTTTTTAGTGGTGTGAGTGGGTTAAAACCTAGGTGCCTTTATCATCTCGGTATACCAAATCATAACTGTGGTCTCAACATGTATAATCAAGGCAAGTTCTAGAATAATAGTTCATGGTTGACATACTCATAAAAAAGTGAGCACGAAAAAGAATTATGCTCTATAAGGTTCAAAATCTCACAAAAATTATGGGTGTTTTTTACATCAACCTTGTAAATCTCAAACTTCAAAGTAATATTCAAACTTAGCTCAACAACTTAAAATTTTGAATTTTTGAAAATTAGGCTTATCATGCTTGATTCTCTAGTATTCTTCAAGTTTAATCATCAATGCACAATTAACTATGACTTGTTCAAAAACATATCAATAAAAGTCATGAATTAATAGAAATTTCATCCTAATTAGTAATATGAGGAAATTACTTAAAAACAAGACTAAAGTCAGGGATTTGAGAATAATGCAGAAAGTTAGGAATTTTCTAAAAATAATTATCCACCCCCCATACTTAAAATGTACATTGCCCTCAATGTACAAAGATAGATAATATCAGTTAAGGGATAAATCAAAAGAGAAGGGAAACGAATTACTCCCTGAATTGTGGATGTTTTCCCGGAGGAGTGTCTTTGGTGGCGGTGATGGTCGGTTTGGATGACGAACCTGCGCTAGATGAAGAAATTGGGTAGCGCTCTGAGAAGTAGCCAGGAATTATTAAGACCTCTAAGGCTGGGGAGGTATTGCCAGTGGCGGAAGTGGCATGGTTATCGTGGTGGTCGGCGTGATTCCCAAGGAACCTGGCGAACCTGACACTAAGAGACTAAATTAAGTTAAACTAAATTAAGCATAAAATTGTTAAAGAAAAGGAGAATGAAAGGAAAGATTAATGAAAAATAGAAACTAAATGGTCTCAAAGACCATTGGCCTATTGGTTGGATGAAGCTGCCGGCATGAACTCATGTAAATCATCTTCTTTTAAGGAGTTTGGCCTTTTACGCTTCTTCAACATGTTGTTTGATGACTCAAGGATCTAGAGTTTTAGTAGTGAAAAGTCTGAGAGGAAGAAAGGGGAAAAGAAAAGCAGAATGTAATTAGATGGGGCCAAGGGAATGGGTGGTGTAAATGAAATAGATTTTCCAAATCTGGCGTGTTCCCACGCCCGTGGTCTAAGGCCGTTTCGATTTACATGGGCACCTCGAACGGTCGTGTTTTGGAGTGTGTTGTTACCCCATGCCCGTGCTTCAGCCATCAATGCCCGTGCTTCAGAAGTAAGTATGTAGGCACGGTTGGGAGCCACGGGCGTGTTTTGGTCATGCTATGTAAGTCAATAGCTTCACACGGCCGAGGGGCACGGTCGTGTCCCTCTGTCAGTGCCCGCGTGGGAGGGTGGTTGGATCTGTGACATCGGGGAGTGGTTGAACTGGTTTGCACGGCCTCTGCTATGTCAGTACAGAGATTCCGGTGGTCCATACGGCCATGGGCACGGCCGTGTCGGAGGCCGTGTGTAATATCCGAGATTTAGGGCTTGTGCTTTTTTTTTGTTTAAATATATGTGGAAGCATGTCTATGTGTGGTTTGAATGTATTTTGGGAGTTTCGGGAACTTTAGAGTGTAAGAGTATGCCTTAGGAAAATATTAAACTTTAAGTCTTGAAGTGGAGCTAAGCATGATAGGCCTTAAGAAGATTTGTAGGGGGATTTGGACACAAAAATTGGCTTGGTAAAGTGGCAAGGAGGCGCCACTTAAAGCTTTAAGAAGTGACGCCACAAG
The DNA here is from genome assembly GCA_025503065.1 of Gossypium bickii. Lineage (NCBI taxonomy): Eukaryota > Viridiplantae > Streptophyta > Magnoliopsida > Malvales > Malvaceae > Gossypium > Gossypium bickii. The sequence continues at coordinate 21,192,875 of CP106714.1, read as the reverse complement.
CAGTGTGCAGGGCCTAGGTTCGAGTAGCAGGGGGAGCACTTGTGGAATTGTTTTTGCGTCAGGGAGGAAGGGAGTTGGACGGCATGGGCAGACTGGATGGATGAGCAGTAGATGAGGTCAAATTCTTTTAAAAATTCGGCTAAGGGCAAAGGATAATGGTTGACTCATTCAAATTATTTTGAATGGGTAGAGAAGAGAAAAAGTAGGAGAAAAAGGAGGAAGCAGATAGGGGAAGGAGAGTTGGCTGGCCAGGGGACACTTTTGATGTCAATTTCGATCATGAGAAGGGGGGAGAGGCTGAATGTACATAGGGAAGCTTAGGCATTTTTCGTGTGCAATTTCTTTTCCCAAAAAGTTCATCATTGCCGAAATTTCTTAAGTCAAAACACCATTATTGCCGAATCTCTCTTCATCTCTTTTCTTCCATTTGTTAAGGTCGAATATCTCTTTTCTTCTCTTCTTCTTTTCATAATTCTCTAAAAGCCGAAAGTAAGTCTTTCCTAACCAGAACCGATTGTTCACTTCTTACCTAAGCCGAATTTCCTATTTTGTGGCCATAGCCGAATGCTCCTCCACCCTTTTGGAGCCGATTTGATCATTTAATCAGGAGCCGAATCTCTCGGTTCCAAGCAAGGATATTCGATTGAGTTGGTAAGGGATTCTTGGCATTTAACTTTCCTATCTCTTTCTTTTTGGATAAGCCGAAATCTAGGATCTAATCCCTTTTCCCCCTCTTTGGCCGAAACTTTGAAGGTGAGTTTCGGGACTTGGTTGTAGCCGATTGCAAGGAAGAGATCATTCGGGATTTGAATATCCTAGGTAAGTGAAGTGTGATTTAGGCCGAAGGCCATCTGCTTTGGTTCATTAAATGTTAGAATTGATTCTAACATAAAGTTTGTAGGGATTTCGACATCTCCATAAGTCAAGTGGTATTTTCAGGATTTAGATTCGCAAGGTAAGGGAGTATTAATATTCGGCCAAGGCCATATTAAGTGTTAATGTTGGCCGATTCTAACTATGGTTTTTAGGGAGGAGTACAACCTGTTTCGGTAGATTTTCGGGATTTAGTAATCGTGTTAGTACCAGGTGTGTAGCCCTACACTAATTCTTGATAGATTAATGGTATTAATGTTATGCATGTGATAATGGAAATATGAAAAATGTGGCTAAGTGTACCGTACAATGGTACAGAGTATTCAGGTACGTTAACCTTTAATACTATGTTAATAATGTTATGAACATTTGACACGACATATGTGTAAATTCGTTATGAATTTGGGATAAGGTATATTGCATGATTTCTGTATGTTTTGTATGACGCATGGGCATATGGGTGATAATGCAAAGGGGAAGTGTTCTAGTGGTTTTTACCACATTATCTGGTGACTCATGTCACATAATCTGAATCTGGTGACTAATGTCACATATTATTATCTGGTGACTCTGTCACATTATCTGGTGGCTATGCCACGATTATAAGGGCGATGTGCAGTTGACTGCAGCGACTGCCTTCGATGGTGTGTAGCGGATGGAGGGTCGATTTAGTAATCCCCACGGTGTGATTGGCAGGTACGGGTGATGTGTAGAGGATGGATATTTAGGTGGGGTTGGGATTGCATCATTGCCTATATTTGTTATATATGATTTGATATGCCTAAATTGTTTGGGAGTTTGTATTGGTTGTTACACACTGAGTCAGTTGACTCACCCTTCGTGGGCTAACATTTTGCAAGTGACATCCAGTAAATGGACCGGGTCGGCAGGGACTTAGTGGTGGCCATGCTCAACTCAGTGTTTTCTTTTATTTTGGGTTTTTATATTAAGTTTTGGATTTATTTCGGGTTTTGCTATTGTTGTAATAAGGCCATTACTGTTAAACTGTTTTATGCATGCGTCTTAACTTTTATTATGATACGACTAATATTAAACCAAAGGTTAAACAACTTTTCTTTAAAATAATTTCAAATGTGTTGCCACCTAAACACCAACGATTTTCAACTTAGTGTTAAGCTCTAAAGTTCGGTATTTCTTTTAACTTATAGTTTTCAAGTACGAAAATAACGTTTTAATAAAATATAGACTTCAAAAATGACACCGTTTTCAATTTAATCACAACACAAATCGATTTCTCTTCAAAATGACCAAAATTTTCGAATTGACAAGCAAGCTTTTGAAATGTTTTACACAAGGAGCATGCTAGATCCGATCGAGGCTCGTGGGCCGGGTTTGGGGTGTTTCACTGTGCGGCCTAGAAATCTGCACTTCTTGTTAGATTAAAAGAGAAAAGAAAAAGGAAAAATAATGGAAAATGAAAATAAATGCAAAATTCAGTAAGGTTAGTGCTCGGGTTGCCTCCTGAGAAGCGCTCGTTTATAGTCTTAAGCTAGACTTTCCCCGTGTTTTGAAAAAATTAGGGAGGTTTAAAGGTTTGAATATCTTTTCTCATATTATCCGTTTTATGTTCATTATGTGGTTCAGGTCATGTAGCAATTATTTTAAGAGCATCAAAATTAGGATTACTTACCTCGACTGTCTTGTGTGGTAGAGCATTGATTACCTTAAAAAGGATTTCTTTGTTTGTGTCAAGGTCCAGAGGAGATAGTCGTAGGTCTAATAATACCTGATCTTCGCTTTTGGACTTGCCTATCTCGTAGAGTGGTTTTGACTCTGTTTCTTGTATCCCTAATTTTTCTTTGAAGTGCATTTTCCACTCGTCTAATTCATCGGGTTGAACCTTTTGTTCCTCATGATCTATTCCTTTGTTGGCATTGTATTCAAGATCAGGTTCAATTATGCCCTTTTCTGAAAAGAAGGGTTGATCGAATGGTTATCAATGGATTTTTCTTTCTTACCTTAGTCATTCAATGTCTTGGCTGAATCGAGAGCTTGAAGAGTGACTGCCTCATTAACTACACAAAGTATGAGTTCTCCTGTGGCAACATCAATTTTAGTTTTGGCAGTTGCTAGACAGGGTCTTCCTAAAATTAAAGAGATCGAATTGTCCTCATCCATGTCTAAGACAACGAAGTCTTGTAACACCCCTATACCGTGTCCATCGCCAGATTAAGGTTAGGAGCGTTACCAGACAGATTGAAAATATTCACAGACAAAATCATACATTCGATCATCATTCTCAGACATAATGTCCCTTAATCGGGTCCTCGAGACCTTAAGCATACTTATAAACCGAGTCGGGACTAAACCGAAACACATACAGAATCTCAGGGAAAATTTAAACTTTTCTAAAATGCAGGGTAGACACGCCCGTGGGAGGAGACCGTGTTCCCTCCACGGCTTCTAGACACCCCCGTGTGTCCTATCGTGTCTATATACTGACTTGGTTCCCAACGGCCACCAGACATGGCCGTGTGTCCTAGCCGTGGTCCTATACAGAGTTCCCCACCATGGTCACCAAACACGCCCGTGTTGAGGCCGTGTTACTTTTAGGCTAAATTTTGCCAATTCTCCCACGGTCTTAGGCACGCCCGTGTGCCACAACAGTGTGACATTATAGGCCATCTACAAGGCCAAAATGCCACCAACAAGGGTCAAACCCATAATCAACATATACCATCTCATTTCATTCACCTATGACCATCAAAACATACCAAATAGCCAACCAAATCATGCATATTTGTCAACTAAGGTAATCACACTACAACCCATTCAATATTTATTCAATCTAACCATTCAAACCTCATTTATGCTCAAGCACCAATCATCTATATACTTACCATTTCAAAACCATTTCATATATCTACTAATCATACCAAAATAACTTCACATATCATACTTCTTTAAGCATATATCAAAACATGTCTAGCCAAGTCACATGGCCAAGTTCACTTTACAACTTATACCAAGACTAGCCTATACATGCCATATTGAGCTATATACATTTTCAAAGTGTACCAAAATAAGTTATAGTAGTGTGATGACGATTCGTGATGGTCCTGAGCCTTCAGTAGCTTTGACAACCTATAAAATAGATTAAACACACACAGAGTAAGCTTTCCAAAAGCTTAGTAAGTCATGTACAAATAACTTAACATAATTCATTCATAAGTATGGCAATTTGAATTCATTAACATATCCTTAATTCAAGCACATAAATGAACTCTTTGCTCACTTGGTTTGCCATTTCTTACCAATACACACACCCCAAAGATCTCATTTGCTCATACCTCAAACACGCATAATCTCAAATGTTCATTTGCATTAATGCACATACGTACTTACCTTCCATGCTTATGCAAAGCATATATATATAAAAGTACCTGAAATGGATATACATTCACGTATTTGTTCCTAGCTCGGAATTGTAATTCGTATCACAGATTTGCCCGTTGAACCATTGGGAATCTAGTAGGATACTCAGAAAGCTCAGAATAGTCGTACAATGCCAACGTCCCAGACGAGGTCTTATATGCACTCAGATATCGATGCCACTGTCCCAGACAGGGTCTTACACAATTTAATACAATGTCGATGTCCCCGACATGGTCTTACATGTAAAACTCATATCGATGCCTACGTCCCAGACCAGTCTTACACATAAAGATTAAATCGATGCCAACGACCCAGACGTGGTCTTACACAAAATCTCAAATCAATGCCAATGTCCTAGACGTGGTCTTACATGATAAAATAAAACAAATACCTATGTCATGACAAAGTTAATCCTATCTATTCCTAGGTTCAAACGGGACTTCTCGGATATTGTCGCTATATCGACCTTATCTCGTAATTCATATACCCAACATCTCATAAACATTCATTATCATTATTAGTCATATGAACATTTACAAATTCATACAAATACGTTTATTTGCATAATGACTTACCTTGGATTCGGTTTATCGGAATGAAAATGGCTACTCGTTTACTTTCGCTTTCCCACGATCTAAATCTTTTTTCTTCGGTTTTTGATCTAAACATATTCAGAATTAACCCTTTTATTCACTATTTCATTCAATTCAATCCAAGGACACATTTCGGGCTATTTGTAAATTAACCCTCAAATTTGTACACTTTATCAATTTAGTCCATTTTTCTCAAAACATCAAATTCACAAAATCAATATAAAACCAAGCCTAGCTGAATATATATATATACACATCATACAAGCCCATAATTTTCATCCAATTGACAATTTAGTCCTACAAAATAATATTTTCTCAATTTAGCCCTAATTAGCTAAATTTATCAAAAATTCAAGAACAAAGTATGTTCATCTAGCTCATATCTTGCATTTAACACCAAAAAGCATCAAAAAGCTTAACATCTCATCAATGGCATCTCACACAAACATCACCCATACTCAAAATTAGTACATGGGTTTTAAAGCTCTCGAAGCAATGATTACAAAAACGTAGAAATTATCGAAAACAGATCAAAAAACCTAACCTTTAATTCAAGCTTGTAAGTGCCGAAACTTTAAAGCTTTTGTTCTTTCTTTCCCCTCGATATTCAGCCAAAGAAAATAAGATGATAACTATCATCTTTCAATTGTTTCTTTTACTAATTATGTTATAATTCAATTACTAAATTGCCCTTCCATTATACATATAAAACAATTTATTACTAAGGTTATTATGACATTCTACCATCCACTAATTCAATAATGGCTTAATTGCCATATAAGGCCCCCAACCTTACAAAGCCACAACATATTAATACTTTAACAATTAGCAAGCAACTTTTACATTTAATGCAATTTAATCCTTTTTGTCAAATTAAACACAAAGACAGTCAAATTAGCACACGGAAATTTTACCACATGCTTTGTCACATAATAACGGGACAGAAAATAATATTAAATATTATTCATACTCGGATTCGTGGCCCTGAAACCACTGTTCCGACTAGGGTATAAACCGGACTGTTATAATTCTCCCCTTTAGGGATTTTCGTCCCCGAAAATCTTACAGTTGAACAGATTCGGATATTGTTGGCTTATGGAATCTTCAGGCTCCCACGTAGCCTCTTCTACCCCGTGTCCATTCCACAGTACTTTTACTAACGGAATTTTCTTAGTTCTCAACTCTTTCACTTCACGAGCTAAGATACGGATCGGTTCCTCTTCATATGTCATATCAGATCGGATTTCAATTTTAGATGGGGAAATCACATGTGACGGATCAGATCGATATCTACAAAGCATCGAAACATGAAATACATTGTGTATCTTTTCTAGCTCAGAGGGTAACTTTAATCTATATGTAATAGGCCCGACACGTTTAATAATCTCGTAAGGTCCGATGAACCTCGGACTTAATTTGCCTTTACATCTGAATCGAAGCACTTTCTTCCACGGAGTCACTTTCAGAAATACTTTGTCACCAATTTCAAATTCTATATCTTTACGTTTCAAGTCTGCATAAGACTTCTGACAATCAGATGCTGCTTTCAAACAATCTCGGATCAGTTTCACTTTCTGTTCTGAGTCTTTTATCAAATCAATCCCATGTAGCTTATTTTCACTGAGCTCAGTCCAATACAGAGGTGTACGACATTTACGTCCATACAAAGCTTCATATGGTGCCATTTTGATGCTTGACTGAAAACTGTTGTTATACGCAAATTCAATCAATGGCACATACTAATCCCACGTACCATTAAACTCAAGTATGCAGCATCTTAACATGTTTTCAAGAATCTAAATAATTCATTCAGACTGACCATCTGTTTGTGGATGAAAAGCTGTACTGAAATGTAATTTCGTGCCTAAAGCTTTCTGCAATTTCTTCCAGAATCTCGACGTAAACCTCGAATCTCTATCTGACACAATCGATAATGGCACCCCATGCAATTTCACAATCTCAGAAATATAAAGCTCAGCTAATCTGTCAAGTGAATAGTCAGGTTTTACCGAAATAAAATGGGCTGATTTAGTTAATAGGTCAACTACGACCCAAATTGCGTTTTCTTTCTCAAAGTCAGGGGCAAACCAGAAACAAAGTCCATCGTTACTCTATCCCATTTCCATTCCGGAATCAGAATCGGCTGAAGCAATCCAGACGAAACTTGATGTTTGGCTTTTACTTGTTGATAGACTAAACATTTCAAAACAAAGTCAGAAATGTCCCGTTTCATACCAGACCACTAGTACTGTTGTTTCAAATCATGATACATTTTAGTCTTCCAGGGTAAACAGATAAACGGCTATTATGTGCTTCATTCAGAATCAACTGAATCAACTTTGGATTTCTCGGAACACAGATACGATCCCGGAATCTCAAACAATCATCAACTATTTGAAATTCAGATTCAGAATTCACTTCACACTGAGCTCGTTTCGCTAGCAACTCATTATCAAATTTTTGAGCATCGCATATCTGTTGTAAGAACAACGATTTTGCTTTTAATTCAGCAATCACAGAACAATCATCAGACAATTCCAACTGAGTACTCAAAGCACCTAATGTAAACAATAATTTTCTACTCAAAGCATCAGCAACAACATTCACTTTACTCGGATGATAATCTATCACGAGCTCATAATCTTTTAATAGCTCTAACGATCTTCTTTGATGCAGGTTGAAATCTTTCTGAGTCATCAGATATTTCAAACTTTTATGATCTGAAAAGACGTGACATTCCTCACCATACAGATAATGGCGCCAAATCTTAAGTGCAAACACAATCGCAGCTAGCTCAAGGACGTGCATCGGATAATTCTTTTCATGAGGCTTTAGCTGCCTCGAGGCATAAGCTACAACTTTGCCTTCCTACATCAAAACACATCCCAAACCATTTAACGAAGCATCACTGTATATAATAAATTCTTTACCCGATTCCAGTTGTACTAATACTGGATCTTCTGTTTACAGAGTTTTCAACTGATCAAAACTTTTCTGACATTTATCCGACCATTAAATCTGATATCTTTCTAAAGTAATCTAGTCAATGGAGTAGCTATTTTCGAAAAGCCTTTCACAAATCTGGGGTAATAATTAGCCAAACCCAGAAAACTGCAGACTTTAGATACATTTCTCGGAGGTTTCCAATTCAAAATAGCAGAAATCTTACTCGGATCAACTCGAATTCCAGATGCTGACACAATATGCCCCAGAAAACTAACCTCGTGCAACCAGAATTCACATTTGCTGAATTTCGAATACAATTATTTTTCTCTCAAAATTTGCAAAAACAACTTTCAAATGTTCAGCATGTTTAGCCTCATCACGCGAATAAATCAAAATGTCATCAATGAATACGACAACAAATCAATCTAGATACGGTCTGAAAATTCTGTTCATCAGATCCATAAAAATAGCAGGACCATTGGTTAGTCCAAACGGCATAACTAAAAATTCATAATGCTTGTACCTTGTTCTGAAAGCGGTCTTCGGAATATCTGAATCTTTCACTCTCAACTGATAATATCCAGATCTCAGGTCAATCTTTGAAAACACCTTAGCTCCTTTTAGCTGATCAAATAAATCATCAATTCTGGGCAATGGGTATTTATTCTTTATTGTCACCTTATTCAATTGACGATAATCAATACACATCCTCATGGACCATCTTTCTTTTTCACGAACAGAACAGGAGCACCCCAAGGCGAGAAACTCGGTCTAGCAAACCCTCTATCAGTCAACCCTTGCAACTGTGACTTTAACTCTTTCAACTCTTTTGGTGCCATTCTATATGGAGCTATCGAAATAGGTGTAGTACCAGGCAACAATTCAATACCAAACTCAACTTCTCGACTCAGAGGTAACCCCGGTAACTCTTTAGGAAACACATCAGAAAACTCACAGACAACAGGCACTGACTCAATCTTCCTTTCAGACATTTTCGAATCAATCACATAAGCGAAATATGCCTCATATCCCTTATTCAAATAACCCTGAGCTTTCAAAACAGATATCACAGTAGGCAATCCATTCAAATCATTAGGCTCAACTCGTACAATCTCATCATTCAGACATCTCAAATCTATAATCTTTCTTTTGTAGTTCACAACAGCATCATGCATAAACAACTAGTCCATACCCAGAATAATATCGAATTCATCAAATGGAATAAGTATCAAATCAGCAGGGAAACAGATATCTCAAAACATTAATAGACAATTCTTGTATACTTTTTCAACAAGGACACTTTTACCTAAGGGGTTCGGTACTTTCATAGCAAACTCAGTAGACTCTATAGGCAAAGTCTTGCTAAATACTAAATTCATGCATGTATATGAATGCGTAGAACCAGGGTCTATCAAAGCAATCATAGAAGTACCATAAAGAGTAAAAGTACCAATTATCACATCAGGCGATGAAGCTTCTTCTCGAGCTCGGATAGCATACGCTCTGGCTAGCGCTCTAGCTTCAGATCTGACAATATTATCCCTCGTAGTTCTCTGACTACTGCTAAAATTTCTTACATTCTTCGATGGCCTACCTCTCACAGGTACATTATCAAACCTCAAATTCTGAACAGTCTCTGGCTTGACAGACTAGGGCAATCACGTATAAAATGATCAAGTGATCCACATCTGAAGCAAGCTCTGTCATTTAATCTACAGCTTCCCAGATGTCTTTTTCCATAATGTTTACATTCAAATCTCTCGGATCGAGCATTTCCCACTCTAGCCACTGAAGTTGCTGGAGTTTTAGAACTTATTTGCGGTTTAGATTGATTTCTATTTGAATGTCCCATATTATCTCTGGAACGACTCTGATTATCTCTGAATTTCTTCGAAGCAGACTAAAATGATCTACTCTAAAATCTCTTTCTTACATCTCGGGCTTCAGACTCAGCTTTTCTCTTATCTTTCCCGAGTGCCTCAGCTTTGCAAGCTCTGTCAATGAGTACAGCAAACTCTTTTATTTCCAAAATCCCGACTAGCATACGAATGTCTTCATTAAAACCATCTTCAAATCTCTTGCACATTATAGCTTCAGAAGATACACATTCCTGGGCATGCTGACTTAGTCTCACAAATTCTCATTCATACTCAGAAACAGTCATTCGGCCCTGTTTAAGTTACAGAAATTCCTTCCATTTCTGATCAACAAATCTCTCACTGATATATTTCTTCCAAGACTCGATCTGAAAGAAATCCCATGTGACTCGTTCTCTCGGAACAACAGAAATCAGAGTCTTCCACCATTGAGATGCTGCATCTCGGAGTAGTGATATAACACATTTTATACATTCTTCTAGAGTCGGAGACATTTTGTCAAATACTCGGATCGTGTTTTAAATCCAGAACTTAGCCTTTTTAGCATCATCATCTTTAGTAGCTCGAAATTCTTCGGCCCCATACTTACGAATCTTGTCAACAGGAGGCTTATTCAACAGATTCGGATGCATAATCGGTGGCACAACTGTAGTCTGAGGGGGATTAACCGGGGGCGGGGGTTGCGAAATAGTCGGGTTATTTCCTATGAATTTAGTGAACCACTCACTCATCATCTGGAAGAAAGCTTGTTTAGCTTCTCCCTCTTGACCGCTCTTAGCCGGTCTCGAATCAGAGGGCAATGTCCCTTGCACGGGAGCAGGCGCATTACTTTCTACATCGTCAGCTAAGGCTCTTTCGGGATCCATTACTATACGAAAATCACATTTTATACGTCAGGATTCATCACACTATCACAATTCAGATATATGGCATGTATAGCTAGACTCTAACACGATACGTTAGTCTGAGATCAGCTAAACTATAGCTCTGATACCAACCAAATGTAACACCCCTATCCCGTGTCCGACGCCGAATTAAGGTTAGGAGCATTACCGGACAAATCAAAAATATTCACAGACAAAATCATACATTCAATCATCATTCTCAGACATAATGTCCCTTAATTGGGTCCTCGAGACCTTAAGCATACTTATAAACAGAGTCGGGACTCATCCGAAACACATACAGAATCTCATGGAAAATTTAAAAATTTCTAAAATACAGGGTAGATACGCCCGTGGAAGGAGACCGTGTTCCTTCCATGGCTTCTAGACACCCCTGTGTGTCTTATCGTGTCTATATACTAGCTTGGTCCCCACGGCCACCAGACACGGCCGTGTGTCCTAGCCGTGGTCCTATACAGACTTCCCCACCACGGTCACCAAACACGCCCGTGTTGAGGCCGTGTTGCTTTTAGGCTACATTCTGCCAATTCTCCCACGGTCTTAGGCACGCCCAAGTACCACAACCGTGTGACATTATAGGCAATCTACAAGGCCAAAATGCCACCCACAAGGGTCAAACCCATAATCAACATATATCATCCCATTTCATTCACCTATGACCATCAAAACATACCAAATAGCCAACCAAATCATGCATATTTGTCGACTAAGGTAATCACGCTACAACCCATTCAATATTCATTCAATCTAACCATTCAAACCAATTCCAAACATACCTATTTGCATGATCAAATCTCATTTATGCTCAAGCACTAATCATCTATATACTTACCATTTCAAAACCATTTCATATATCTACTAATCATACCAAAACAACTTCACATATCATACTTTTTTAACCATATATCAAAACATGTCTAGCCAAGTCACATGGCCAAGTTCACTTTACAACTTATACCAAGACTAGCCTATACATGCCATATTAAGCTATATACATTTTCAAAGTGTACCAAAATAAGTTTTAGTAGTGTGATGACGATCCATGATGGTCCCGAGCCTTCAGTAGCTTTGACGTCCTATAAAACAGATTAAACACATACAGAGTAAGCTTTCCAAAAGCTTAGTAAGTCATGTCCAAATAACTTAACATAATTCATTCATAAGTATGGCAATTTGAATTCATTAACATATCCTTAATTCAAGCACATAAATGAACTCTTTGCTTACTTGGTTTGCCATTTCTTACAAATACACACACCCCAAAGATCTCATTTGCTCATACCTCAAACATGCATATATCTCAAATGTTCATTTGCATTAATGCACATACATACTTACCTTCCATGCTTATGCAAAGCATATATATATATCAACGTACTTGAAACGAATATACATTCACGTCTTTGTTACTAGCTCGAAATTGTAATTCGTATCACAGATTTGCCCGTTGAACCATTAGGAATTTAGTAGGATACTCAAAAAGCTCGGAATAGTCGTACAATGCCAACGTCCCAGACGAGGTCTTATATGCACTCAGATATCGATGCCACTGTCTTAGATAGGGTCTTACACAATTTAATACAATGCCGATGTCCCCAACATGGTCTTATATGTAAAACTCATATCGATGCTTACGTCCCAGACGAGGTCTTACACGTAAAGATTAAATCGATGCCAACGTCCCAGACGTGGTCTTACATGATAAAATAGAACAGATACCTATGTCATGACAAAGTTAATCCTATCTATTCCTAGGTTCAAACGGGACTTCTCGGATATTGTCGCTATATCGACCTTATCTCGTAATTCATATACCCAACATCTCATAAACATTCATTATCACTATTTGTCATATGAACATTTACAAATTCATACAAATACATTTATTTGCATAATGACTTACCTTGGATTCGGTTTATCGGAATGAAAACGGCTACTCGTTTACTTTCACTTTCCCACGATCTAAATCTATTTTCTTCGGTTCTTGATCTAAACATATTCAGAATTAACCCTTTTATTCACTATTTCATTCAACTCAATCCAAGGACACATATTTAGGGCTATTTACAAATTAACCCTGAAATTTGTACACTTTATCAATTTAGTCCATTTTTCTCAAAACATCAAATTCACAAAATCAATATACAACCAACCCTAGCCGAATATATATACATCATACAAGCCCATACTTTTCATCAAATTGACAATTTAGTCCTACAAAATAATATTTTCTCAATTTAGCCCTAATTAGCTAAATTCATCAAAAATTCAAGAACAAAGTATGTTCATCTAGCTCATATCTTGCATTTAACACCAAAAATCATCAAAAAGCTTAACATCTCATCAATGGCATCTCACACAAACATCATCCATACTCAAAATTAGTACATGGGTTTTAAAGCTCTCGAAGCAATGATTACAAAAACGTAGAAATTGTCGACAACGGATCAAAAACTAACCTTTAATTCAAGCTTGTAAGTGCCGAAACTTTAAAGCTTTTGTTTTTTCTTTCCCCTTGATATCCGGCCAAAGAAAATAAGATGATAACTATCATCTTTCAATTGTTTCTTTTACTAATTATGTTAATAATTCAATTACTAAATTGCCCTTCTATTAAACATATAAAACAATTTATTACTAAGGTTATTATGACATACTACCATCCAATAATTCAATAATGGCTTAATTGCCATATAAGGCCCCCAACCTTACAAAGCCACAATATATTAATACTTTAACAATTAGCAAGCAACGTTCACATTTAATGCAGTTTAATCCTTTTTGTCAAATTAAACGCACAGATAGTCAAATTAGCACACGGAAATTTTACTACATGCTTTGTCACAAAATAATGGCACAAAAAATAATATTAAAATATTATTCAGACTCAGATTCGTGGTCTCGAAACCACTGTTCCGACTAAGGTATAAACCGGACTGTTACAAGTCTACTAGAAAAATGAATTTATCAATTTTGACAAGAACATCTTTGATAATACCCCTAGGAATTCTAACAGTTTAATCAGCTAATTGAATACTCATCCTAGTTTGTTTGGGTTTCCTTAGACCTAGTTGTTTAAACAATGTATAAAGCATGACATTTATTATTGCCCCTAAATCAACTAACGTATTATCAATAGTTAGACTACCAATTAAATAGGGAATTGTGAAACTTCCTGGATCTTTTTGCTTCTGCGGTAGTCTGTTTTGTAGAATTGTTGAGCACTTTGCGTTGAGTTCCACGTGTGGCTCTTCGTCTAATTTGCGTTTGTTTGTCAAGAGCTGTCTTAAAAAATTCCTCGAGTCTGGCATCTGAAAAAGAGCTTCAAGAAGAGGTAAGTTAATATGTAATTTCTTTAAAAGTTTAAGAAATTTACCGAACTGTTCTTCTGAATCGTCTCTTTTTAATGATTCAGGATAAGGAATGCGAGGTTGGTATTCTCTGATTACCGGTTTTAGCTTTTTCTGCGTTACCTCGATTTTACCTTCTTCTTCATTGGTTTCTTGTTGTGGGATGGGTTCGTCTACCTCTGCATTTTTTTGAGCTGTTATGGCTTGAATCTGTTCCTTAAGGTTAATCTCGGTGTTACTTTGTAGACGTCTTTGCGGTCGTTCTGACATCAGCTTTACGAGTTGTTTAACTGCATTAGAGACTTCTTTGACTGACTTGGTGATTTCTCCGATTCGGCTCTTGTTGCTTTTAATTGTTCTCTCAGTTTCCTAGAGATGTTTTTCTGTGTCTGCCGAAAACTTTGTCAGTATCTCCTCGAGGGTTGGTTTCTTCTCTTGTGGATAGGGCTGATTTTGGAAGTTTTGAGGAGGTTGTTGCCTCTGATTTTCTTGACTTCCTTGTCCTCCCCATGAAAAATTTGGGTTGTTCCTCCAACCCGAATTGTAAGTATTACTATATGGATTATTATTAGATCTGAAATTGTTACCTATATAGTTCATCTATTCATTCTCTGCTCCTGGTTGGTAGGGTGGGTACTCAGGATTCGCCATGGTTCCACTTTCGTCGCACTGCATGACTGGATGTGCCTGCGAAGAACGCAAATTATCAATCTTTTTATTCATCAATTCTACCTGGTGTGATAGCATGGTTATTGCAGCGATGTTGAAAACTCCAATTGATTTTGTTAGTTTTGTCCTGTTAACTTGCCGCTGATAATTATTCAGTGACATCTCCTCAATGAACTCGTATACCGCTTCTAGAGTTTTATTATTCAACGTTCCATCAGCGACTGAATCGATTAATTGTCTTGTTGAAGCATTCACACTGTTGTAGAATGTTTGGACTTGTAGCCACAAGGGTAAACCATGGTGTGGACACCTTCTCAAGAGATCCTTGTATCTCTCCCATGCGTCGTATAACATCTCTAAACCCATCTACATAAAAGAAGAGATATCATTCCTTAATTTGGCCGTTTTGGCCGGTGGGAAATATTTTAATAAAAACTTTTCGGTCATTTGCTCCCATGTAGTGATTGACCCTCGTGGTAACGAGTTTAACCACTATTTGGCTTTATTCTTTAATGAAAAAGGTAATAACCGAAGACGTATGGCATCATCAGAAACGCCATTTATTTTGAAGGGATCACAGAACTCTAAGAAGTTAGCTATATGAGTGTTTGGATCTTCGTCCTGCAAACCATCAAATTGAACAAATTGTTGAATCATTTGTATTATGTTAGGCTTTAATTCAAAATTATTATCAGCTATAGCGGGCCTAACAATACTCGATTCCGTTCCTGTTAAGTGCGGTTTAGCATAATCAAACATTGTACGTGGAACATTCCGTTCCCCCACATCTTGTGGTGGTGGATTAATCTCATCCATCCCTTCAGTAGGATTGGATCTGACTTCTTGATTTTTCTCTGTGTAAATTAAGGCTCGCCTGATTTCTCGGCGATTCCTACGAGCGGTTGCTTCAATATCACTGTCGTATACTAAAGGCCCTCTTGGGTTCCTTCTAGTCATAAACTAGAGGTACCTGAAAAGAAAAAAAGAGAAAAATAACCAAAATTAGAATTTAACCTAAAAACAAAAATAAATTGAGGAAAAATAAAATAAAATAATGGATAAAGTAATAAAAATAGAGTTTTCTTAATATTTTAGTTCCCTGGCAACGCGCCAAAAACTTGATCGCTGAAATCAGAGCTTTAAAATTTATAAAAGAATGATCGAACCTGGAAACTAACTCTGACAACGATTAAAGGCAAGTGTACCTATCGAACAGTAGTATAGCTTAAGCAAGATCGAATTGTCGAACCCAAAGGAACTAAAAGTACTAATACTAACTTTCTTTTTATTATTTAGCCTTAAAAATAAAGTAAAGTTGTTTTAATCTAAATTAACGATGACTAAGCTAAGAACATTAAGACAAAAAGAACGAATTGGGAAATAACTTGAAGAAAAACTCAATTGATCACAACGATACCCTCAGGAAGAATCCACCTAGACTTCACTTGTTATCTAACCCTGAATTATATGATTTATTTAGTTAGCTTGACCCGTAGGACTCCCTAACGTATATTAAACCCTCTCTCGAGGTGAATAACGTCTAACCCTAGGTTAATTAGTGGAACTCTCGTTCTCTTATAATAACCCCCTAGAATAGTAGTAAATTGATCTATGGATTCCCATATTAGGTTTCACCCTATTCTGGCAAAATCTTGTAACCCTATCTCTAGGCGTTCGATCAACTCCACTTAATTACGCTAGATCTACTCTTAAGCAAGGTCTATTCCTCCTCCACCTAAGCACATCAGATTTGGATTAAGCATGCATAATTAAGAACAAACTAAGTAGTTATCAAATAATTCAAAAATCAAATAACAAGATTCATCTAGGTTTCATCCCCTTCAGGTATCTGAGGGGTTTAGTTCATAATGATTAAAGAAAACATCTCAAGAGAAAAGATAAAACAAAACATAAGAAATTCCTAAAACTCCCTGAAGGAATTGAAGCAGAATTTCGCCATCTTGAGTATAATTCCGGCTTCTTGGGATGGATCAACTGGCTAACTTCGAGCGATTTCCACAGTTCTAACCTTTCCGGCTTGGCTCCTTGGCCTAGCTCGACGCCTTCTCAATGGTGGAACTTAGGGGATATATATAAGCTCTTTGGAATGTGATTCTTGATATATATAGGCTCTTTGGAATGCGATTCTTTCTCCCTAAGTATCCTTTTCTGATTAAAATTGCTCTTTCCAGCGACAGGGGCATGACCATGGCACATGCCCGTGTGGATCATCTTCAAGTCGTGTTTGGATTTCTTTTTTGAGGCACGGCCGTGCAAGTCAAGAATCAGGCCGTACTCTAGGTGATCGGCAAGGTACAGCCATGTGGGATTTGGGCCAGGCTGTGTCAATTCTGTGCTAAGGCCCAATTACTCCGTTTTGGGCCCGTTTTATGTTCTTTTCATCCTCGGGTGCTTTCCTGGGTATAAGACATGAAAAGAAAGGATTAAAAGCACCTTTTTATATAAGTCAAGGGATAAATCATCCAAAAGCATACTAAATGTGGGATTAAAAAATATGTTATAATTATGGTTTATCAAGTACGTGCGAGAGTGGGTATTGAACAGCGGTGCGAAGGACGAAACGACGAAAGAAATGATAGAGAGATGTGTTGACAAAAGAAAAGAGGAAGGGAGATGGAGGGATACGGTTTCGAAGGTGGACGGGGTTTTAAAAGCAGGTGGCTAGTGAGCGAGGGAGAGGCACTGTTGGTGGACGCGGGCTTGGACAATGTGAGGAACAGAAGGAGAAAAGAGAGAAGGGGGACCAGGGAAAGGTAGAAGGTTGTTGGCGCAGGTAGATCGACAGAGGAAGCAGCGGTGTAAGGTGGAGTTGCATGGTAGACGGACTAGCAAAAAGAGTTATTATTGTTGCGTGGGGAGGGTTATAATTGCGTGGTGGTTTGACCGACAAGGGGAGTTGCAGTGTAACGCCCCGAATTTTGGGCCTAGAAGAACTGGGCTTCGCATGCCGGAGGAATTGTAATTTAGTTGTGCATATGAATAACATAAAAATATGTCTTCTTTGAGGTTAAGGGTCCTGAAAAGTATTGGAGAAGTCCTGGGTTCAAACCTGAGCTCTAGTAAAAATTTTGGTTTTAGGTGAATAAAACCCTGAGAGTAAGTAAGTAGGCTTTAAGAATATTGTTGGGGAAATCATGACACAAGGAAGCTTGTGGTCTAGTGGTAATGAGGCGTTAGGAGTATGCATGTGGTTTGAGGTTCAAGTCATGGCGTGCGCAGAATTTTTGGTTGCTCCTCAAATAAACCTGGATATTGGCATGAAGCCTTTATAAAATATTAAGGATAAGTTAGGACTCAATTGAGCTTGTGGCTTATTGGTAAGCAGTGTGATAGAGCTTCAAAAGAGGGCTGGTGTTCGAGTCACGCCTGGAGCAAAGAGGTATTTATTTTGCTGCTATGGCCAATAGAGAAGTAGAGGTGGACTGGAACTCTACAAGGTATGGTTTGAATTGGTCATTGAGTGAATCAAGGTGGATTTCGTGGAAGGATTAAGGGAGTGATTTATGGAGAAAAACAAGGAGTTAGAAGTGTGTGGGAGTGTTGTGCCGAATTGGTAAAGGAAAGCATATGAAATTTGGCTAGGATAGTTTTCTCTCATTTTCGATTTGGTTTCGGTCACTTTTTCCTTGGGAAAAAACTGGTTGGTGTTGCCAAATTATTCTTTTTCTTTCACCTCTTCTGTTTTACATTTTTTCTAGCCAAATACATTTTCCCTTTTCCCTTCGGTTTCATTCTTTTCTTTTTGATTATTCTCCTCTAGTCGATTTCCTCTTCTCCATCTTTTCTCTTTCGATATTCCCCTCTGCTTATTGCTTTTTTGGCTTAATATTCAGCTTCTCTCCCTATTATTGGTCAACTGTTTCAGTGCTCTGCCATTGGTGTTGTTTCGGTCTTACAAGGGTTCTGAGGAATCTATTGGTACTTATAAGTTCCCTCTGTTGTTTCTCTGTTATTGCAATATGTGTTCAAATCTGTTTCTTCTACTTTTTCTAAAAGTCGAATACATCTCCATCTTATTCTTTGATTACCGAATGTTAGTTTCCTAGGTTGATCATTAGGTTTTTAGATTTCTACAAGAAGTGACGGGGTGCAAGCATTTCAGAAGCGATTGAAATTCTTTTGTTATTCAATCAAGAACTCTCGACGGGTAAAGAGGATTCTAGTAGTAAAGTGATGGCAAAGGTACTGGCTGTGTTTGAGCGCGTAGCCTCTACTCCCAACTTTAAGCGGCGTAAGGTGTCTGCTATTCGGGATTTTTCGCCAAGATGCGGAAGGGTGACTGCATCAAACTTTGGATTAACTAGGCAAATCACAGTCGACCGATCTAGTCAAGGCATGTGGTATCAATCTCTTGGTTAGGTGGTTGCTAAGAGTTTTTCTTAACATTATTTGTTTGGTAATTAATTGAATGTCATGTTTGAATATAGGTTCTGGTGATCATGCATTTTTAGTACTCTACGTGATCAGGTGTGTAACAGTACCCTATATTCAATAGTTGGCGAGAAAGCCGATAGAGTGTGTGTAACCACACTCCTTCTGATCGTAGATCGACAAAATACCGGCGAATGATGCCACACGAGTGTACGATCGTGCTTGTGGTAAATCGAGTCCACGAACATCGGCATTAGTCTGTAGAGGCCACCACAAGCGCTCTTGTCGTCTTGGGTAGCTCTGGGCCTCGTTGGGCCGAAATGGGCTGTGTGGGCCTAGTGGGCTTATCGGCCCACATGGATAAAATGTATGTGATGTGGTAACTGTTGTTCGGACTGTGACTGTTGCATAACTGTGGCTGTTTCTAGGCTAAATTGGCCACACGAGCGTGTGGGCCCACTTAGGCCAAATAATGGGCCTTAGGCCCATTTACACTGTTGTGTCTGTTTGGGTTATTTAAGATGCTCGAGACGATGGTGGACCTTCTGTTAGGTCGCTGAGACATCGATTTGTAAAATTATCGTAATACCCCAATTTGTAAAAATATCAAAATACCCTCGGATTGTAAAATTACTAAAGTGCCCTCGATTTGGAAAATTATCGAAATACCTTCAGATTGTAAAATTACCAAAATACTCTCAATTTATGAAATTACCGAAATACCCTTAATTTGTAAAATTATCAAAATACCCTCAGATTTTAAAATTATCAAAATACCCTTAGATTATAAAACTACCGAAATACCCCCGATTTGTGAAATTATCAAAATACCCTCGATTTTTGAAATTACCAAAATACTCTTGATTTGTAAAATTATTGAAATACCCTTAGATTGTGAAATTACTGAAATACCCCCAATTTGTAAAATTACTGAAATACCCCCGATTTGTGAAATTACCGAAATACCCTAGTTTGCAAAATTACCTAAATGCCCTTGGAGGGTAAATAACTGTTTTGCCCTTGTGGGTAAATGACTGACTTAGATTATGAATTTGATTGATTGGACTGGGATTGTATGACTGTGTTTTAACTCACTTGACGGTGGTTGTATGACTAATATGCTTTTAATATATGTATAAATGACTGTTACTGAGCCTGGCCATTTTGCATACACGTGTGATGATTGAGCATGACATATACGACATATTGCATAGGGTTGGGACATTGATACGGAGGAAGTTCTGATAGGGTCGTACGGGTCGCATTAGATGACTATGGATCCAGAATTGATCGGTTAAGGTCGCATCGGTCGCATGAGACGACTATGAACCGACGGACGGCTTAAAGCTGCGTAATATGATTTTTGCTCTGTGCCATCTTGATTATGGCTTCGTGCCAATCGTATTTACCTGTGGCTATGTACCTAACATATATATTGACGACTCTGTGTCGATCATAATTACCCGTGGCTATGTGCCGATTATATTACCATCGCTGATGGCTATGTGCCAAACTTATTATAGTTATCGATAGCTTTGTGCCATCCTGATTATGGCTCTGTCCCATCTTGATTATGGTTTATAACCATTCTGTTTATGGCTTTTAGCCATTCTGTTAACTGGCAGCGTTGATGTGATATTTATGGCTTTTAGTTGTTCTATCTACGGCATCGAGCTGTTCTATTGAATTAGTGCCGCAACCAGTGCTAAGTTTGGTGTGTTGTCTGGGTGGGTCAATTTTATCCCCACAGGAGTGTAGGGTTGGTACGGATGGTGTGTTGGCTGGATCGGGGTGGGATGCATCCTCATACTATTGCATATTTGTTTATGAGATCTGTCACTGTACTGGGTTTAGGCCACTTGTTCTGTTATTGGTTTGGACTAGGCCCAATTGATTCTATTATGGGTTGTGACCCAAATGATATTGTGGTGGGCTTGGCCCACGTGTGCTCTGAACGGGACTGTACTGTTACTGTTAAAGGGCTTTGGCGTAGACTATTTCGGTTTCTATTTTTGTATACTGACCATTACTCTAGTAAGGGGATTACACACTGAGTTTTCGTAAACTCACCCCGTTTTTAACTGTGCAAGTAATCCCTAGTGTTAGGAGGATCGGTGCTGCGAGGGACTCGGAGGTGACCACACGACTGAGGTTGTTACGCTTTGGACTTTATATATGTTTTAAATTCCATTTTGGGTTTTAATTTCTGTAATAAGGCCTCTCTGGATTTAATTCTGAATTTGGGATTTTGTTACATTTTATATCTGCTAGACATAGACGAGTTTTCAACCCAATTACTATTTTTAAAACATACGTTTTAAACTTCTTTACTTTAAATTAGCTTCCGCAACTAAAGGATATTCTTTACTTTAAACCCAATAAACCACGATTGAAAATGAACGAACACAAACTGAGAATTTAGTTTTTAAATTTTAAGATTGGTTTTCAATGAAAACATGGTTTTCAAAAAACACTTCAATGTGACACGCCAGATTCAGCCATAACGTCTAGGTCGGGTTTCGGGTGTTACATGCAGAACGGGAGATAGGGTTTTAAGAAGGGAATAAACAATGTGTAAGGAAAAAAGTAAAAAAATGTAAAAAAAAAATGAAATCCTAAAATTTAACAAAGGGCATGTTCGTGTGTTGGCCCGTGTTAGGCCACACGGCCATGCCACACGCACATGTAGGCACTCTCAAGCTGTGTGAAACTTCAAAATTTAAGAAAATGTAGCCCCAAGATTGACACGGCTTAAGACACACCCGTGTCCTAGGCCGTGTGGGGAACGAGGTCTCACACATGCCCGTGTGTCTCACATGGCCTTGTCTATAGCCCATGTAACTCACTGTTTTAAAATAGAATTAAAAAAAAAAACTCATTCCAATATAGACAATGCCTGAGACACGCTCGTGCGTCTAAGCCATGTGTCCCACACGGCCGTGTGACCTCCTTTTTATTTTCAATTTGTTTCTGAATTTTTTTCATTTTAAAAAAAAATAAAAGTAAAATAATTAAATAAAAATAAAAACACTTGGGTTGCCTCCCGAGAAGCACTTATTTAGAGTCGAAGCTCGACTCCCTTTATAAGCTCACGGTTAAGACGAATCTTGGAGCCGAAGCTACTCTCTCTTGTTATAAGTATTACCACCTAAATAAAGTTTTAAGCGATGACTATTTATCTTGAATATGCCGTTATCACGGTGTGTTACCTCAATGGTTCCATATGGAAATATAGTTTTTACCACACATAGGTCGGATCCTCTTAACTTAAACTTCAAAGGAAAAATTTATGGATCCGATTTGTCTAGTAGCACCTTGTCCCAAAGTTTGAATTGGTTCATTCTCTATACATGCACATCATGGCATTGCTTTGTTACTTCCTTTTGCTTTCTCGATTTCTCATCAACCTTCGTTCACCATTCGTCTAGCTCATCGACCTGCACCATTCACTCTTCACTTGTCCCTCGAGTTTTATCACTTCGAATAAACTATGGTTCCAACAAATTTTCATGAGGGATTTCCTGGAAACAACGTTGAGCCACATGATTACCAACATTAACAAAACAATTAGTATCATCTCGCTCAATAAGGACTCTCAAAAAATCACATGTTTGAAGAGTAATCTTCTCATCACCAACATGAAGCACAAGTTCACCATTAGCCACATCGATAATAATTCTAATAGTGGCTAAAAAGGGTCGACCTAAAATCATAGGTACCTCAATAACCTCATTCATGTCTAATACAATAAAATCAATAAGGAATTTGAATTTATCTACTTTTACAAATACATTATCAGTAATACCCTTATGATATTTGATTGATCTATCAGCTAATTGAGTACTCATCCTAGTGGGTTTTGGTTCCCCAAGATCACGTTGTTTGAACATTTTATAAGGCATAACATTTATGCTAGCCCTCAAATCAGCCAAAGCTTTATCAAAATTTAAGCTTCCAATGAGATAAGAAATAGTAAAACTTCCTGGATCTTCAAGTTTTTTAAGTAGTTTGTTTTGGAGAATGGACAAATAAACTGCATTGAGCTCCATAGTCGACAAGTCATCTAACTTCTTGTTATTTGTTAACAGCTCCTTTAAAATTTTGACATACTTTGACATCTATGAAAGGGCTTCAACAATAGGTAAGTTAATATGTAATTTTTTTAGAAGTTCAAGAAATTTACCAATTTGTTCTTTTGTACAGTCTCTCTTCGATGTTGTTGGATATGGAATTTGATGTTTGTATTCTTTAATTACTAGCTTATGCTCTTTCTTACCTTCTTTAACCTCATCACTTTTCATAATAACTTCCAAATTCTGCTTCTGTTCAGGCTCTACTAACCCTTCCACACTTTGAACAATGATTACATGGACTTGCTTCTTTGGGTTAGTTTCTATGTTGCTATTTAAGCTACCTTGTGGTATTTCTAAAACAAGTTTGGTAAGCTATCCAATTTTATTTTTAAGCCCATGAATTGATGCTTGTTGATTTTTCATTGTTGTTTCAGTTTTTTGAAACCAAGTTTCTGACATCGAAATAAATTTAGCCAACGTCTCCTCAAAGTTCAGTTTCTTCTCTTGCAGATAAGGTTGCTGAAAACCCGAAGGGGGTTGTGACCTTGATTTCCTTGACCACCTCAAGAGAAATTTGGATGGTTCCTCCAACCTGCATTATAGTTATTTGTATTGGGATTATTTTGAGGTTTAGAATTGTTACCCATAAAATTGACTTGCTTATGCTCCATGATAGAACCGAAAGGTAAACATTCTAAATTGATCATCGCCGCTCCATTCAAATCATATTGCATTACTAGGTTCACCTGCGTAGAAAAATTGAAACCATCAATTTCCTTATTTAGTGCTTCCACTTGACTTGACAACATAGCATTTGCATCTAGATTAAAAGCACCGGTTGCTTTTATCAGTTTTGTTCTCATGACTTGCCACTGATAGTTATTCAGTGGTATTTCCTAAATAAACTCTTGAACTGCCTCGGGTGTTTTATTATTCAGTGTTCCACCAGCTGCTACATCAATTAATGACCTAATTGAAGGATTCAAACCGTTGTAGAAGGTTTGAACTTGTAACCACAAAGGTAACCCATGATGAAGGCACATTCTCAAAAGATATTTAAATCTCTCCCATGCATCATATAATGTCTCCAAATCAATTTGAGCAAAAGAAGAGATATCATTCCTCAATTTAGCTATTTTAGTCAATGGGAAGTACTTCAAAAGAAACTTCTTAGTCATTTGATCCGAAGTCATGATAGAACCTCGTGGCAATGAATTTAACAACTATTTTGCCTTGCTCCTCAAAAAGAATGGGAACAACCGTAAACATAAGGCATCATCAGTAGCGCCACTGATCTTAATTGTGTCACAAATCTCTAGAAAGTTAGCCAAATGAGTATTCAAATCTTCATCTTGCAAACCATCAAACTGAACATATTGTTGTACCATTTGAACTGTATTAGGCTTCAGCACAAAATTGTTTGCAACAATGGTAGGTCTCATAATACTCGATTCAGCCCCAATCAGAGTGGGCTTTGCATAGTAAAACATAGTACATGAGCAAGAGGTGTAGGAAGCTGCTAATTATTTTGATTATCACCCACCTCCACAGTAATATCCTTTTCCTCTTGATCGTCTACTATATTCTGTTGATTTTTCCTTGCTTCTCTAGCTTCTCTACGATTTTTGGGAGCAGCCTTATCAATCTCACTATCAAAAAGTAATAGATCCAACGAGTTTCCACTAGTCATAAACTAAAAGAACCTGCCATAAGAAAACAAATGAAAAATTAGAATGTAAAAATTAAATTAAAAACAAAAAATATTAAAATAAAAAATGGCTAAATTAATAGACATAAAGTTTTCCTAATATTTTAGTCCCGGGCAACGGCGCCAAAAACTTGATGTTCATGAAACCAGCTAAAAATTCGACAAACGCAAGTGCACTTATCAATTAATAGATAGCTACGGTGAGTAAATATATCATTCCCATGAGGACTAAAAGTACTAGTAATTACCGTCTTTCTATTATTTAACTGACAAATTGGAGAGATTGAGTAAAACTAAAATTAACTAAAATTATTAACTAAAGAACACGACAAATAAAAAAATCAGGAAAATAAACGATTAACAATGAAGAAGTATGACAATACCCAGGAAAGAATCCACCTAGACTTCATCTGTCATTATCAATCTATATTACGCAATTTCTTCACTTAGTACCTCGATCCGTAGAAATCCCTAAATTATGCTAATATCTCTTTCGAGAGTAAGAGCAACTAACTCTAGGTTGATTGATTGAAATTTCTTTCTAATTAAAACCCCTATTATCACATTAACTCGATCGGTGGATCCCCCTATTAGATTTGACTCTAATCTGGTAGATTTAAATCGTCCTATTTCTAGAATTGCATACAACTCCACTTAATTATGCTAGATTTACTCTTAAATAGGGACTTTTCCTCCTCTGATTTAAGCATACTAAACATAGATAAATAATCTAGAAATATTAAATCAAGAATTAAACAAAAAAAAAAATGAGAACAAGATCCAAGTATTTATTGCATAAAAATAGAAATCAAAAGACAAAATTCATCATAGGGTTCATTTCCCCTAGGTATTTAGAAAATTAGTTCATAATCGCAAATAAAATATCTCAAAGACAATATATTTATAGGAAATAAAGAAATTCATAATAAACTTCAAAGAAATCAAAAGATGATATTCAATCTTGGTGGAAATCTGCCTCAGAGTCGACTTCAATGATGTTTTACGAGTTGTTTTCGTGAATATTCTCTTAAGACTTTCTCCTCTCTTCTTATCTGTCATATATAGATCTTAGAATACCTGAAAAACCTAAAAATTACATTTTTCCACGTGTTTCGAGTGCAAATTGTGAAATCCACACATTCTGGGACATGGTCGTGTGGCTACACAGCCTTGTGTCCAACCAGTGTGGAATGGCCCAGCTCGTGTGGCTCTTGAAACTTGCTTTGGTTTTTCAATTTTCACTCCTTTTGCTCCCAAATGCTCTCCTAAGTATAGAAACATGAATTTAACGGATTAGGAGTATCAAATTCACCATTTTACATCAAATAATCATTTGAAAACACATTAAGAATGGAGTTAAAACATGTTACTTTTGGCATTTATCAAGAGGAAATTGGAGACACGAATGTCTCGAGACTATAGTAGGGGTTGAGGGCGAGGTGGCACCTGGTGTCTTCTACCTTTTAGAGGCAGGGACAGCGACCTTAGTTTTACCTCTAGTGTTATTCATTATATACATGAAAGAACAGATGATTAACTGTAAAAGTAACATATTTTAAGCCCACATTTAGCATGCTTTTGGATGATTTAAGCCTCAATTTATGTAATTTGGTGCTCTTAATCCTTTATTTTCATGTTTTATACTCAGGAAAGCACCCGAGGATGAAAAGAATGAGAAACGGGCTTAAAATGGACCAAATTGGGCCAAAATAGAAATCGACACGACCTGGGCCCAAGACCACACGGTCGTGCCTCATTAAAAGTCCAAACACGGCCTAAAAGACGACTCACACGGGCGTGTGCCATGGCCGTGTCCCTGTCGTGGAAAAGAGCAATTTCACTCAGAAAAGGATATTTAGAGGAAAAGAAACCTATCTCAAAAGCCTATATAAACACCCTATGTATAACCTAGAAGGGGGACGGTTAGCTAGGCCAAGGAGCCGAGCCAGAAAGGTCAGATTTGTGGAAATTTTCTCGAAGATAGCCAGTTTATCCATCTCAAAAAGCCGGAGTTATACTCAAGATGGAGGATCTCTCCTTCAATTCCGTCAGGGGGTTTTAGGGATTTCTTATGTTTTGTTTTATCTTTTCTTTTGAGATGTTTCTTTTATTGTTATGAGATACCTGAGGGGGATGAAACCTAAGATGAATCTTGTTATTGCTTTTTGAACTATATGATAAATATTTGACTTGTTCTTAATTATGTGTTCTTAATTCTTATGTTGATATTTTCGGGATATTAATTCAAGTGTGATGTGCTTAGGTGGAGGAGCAAAAGTCCCTACCTAAGAGTAGATCTAGCATAATTAAGCGGAGTTGATCACGCGCCTAGAGATAGGGTGACGAGATTTTGCCGAATTAGAGTGAAACCTAATAGGGGAGTCCATAGATCGAGTTAATACGATTCTAGGGGTTTTAATTAGAAAGAAATTTCAATTAATTAACCTAGAGTTAAACGTTATTCGCCTCGAGAGAGGGTCTAATATACATTAGGGAATCTTACAGATCAAGTCAAATGATAAATCGTCTGGTTCAGAGTTAGATAACAAGTGAAGTCTAGGTGGATTCTTCCTTGGGTGTTGTCTTAATCAATCGGTTTTCTCTCAAGTTATTTTCTCAATTCATCCTTTTTGTCTTTGCATCTTTAGTTTAGTTAATTTTAGATTAGATAAATAAATCCCTTAATTCTTAGGCTAGATAATAAAAAGAGAGTTAGTATTAGTACTTTTGGTTCCTTTGGGATTCGACATTCTGGTCTTGCCTAAACTATACTACTATTCGATAGGTGCGCTTGCCTCAAATCATTGTCATAGTTAGTTTCCATGTTTGATCATTCTTTTTATAAATTTTAAGACTTTGACATCGCAAAAACAACGATCAAGTTTTTGGCGCCATTGCTGGGGAACTAAAATATTAAGAACGCTTAATTTTATTACTTTAGCCATATTTATTTTATTTTTGCAATTTAAATTTTTTTTTTTAGACTTTGCTAAATTTTCTATTGTTCCTTTCAGGTACCTTTAGTTTATGACTAGAAGGAACCCGACAGGACCCCTACTTTACGACAGTGATATTGAAGGTACCATTCGTAGAAATCGCAGAGAAATAAGGCGAAGCTTAAACTGCATAGACAAAGAGCAAGAAGCCGAAATAAATACCACGGAAGAGATTGCTGAAAATAATCCACCACCTCTAGAGATGGTCGAACATCATGCTCCACGTACTATCATGCTCCACGTACTATGTATGATTATGCTAAACCTAGTTTAACAGGAACTGAGTCTAGTATTGTTAGGCCTACTATTGCTGCAAATAATTTTGAACTGAAACCTAACACTATACAGATGGTACAACAGTTTGTTCAGTTTGATGGTTTGCAGGATGAGGATCCTAACACACACTTAGCAAATTTTCTAGAATTCTGTGATACCTTCAAGATAAATGGCGTTTCTGATGATGCCATCCGTCTTTGGTTATTTCCCTTTTCTTTGAAGAATAAAGCCAAACTGTGGTTACATTCTCTTCCACAAGGGTCAATCATTTCATGGGACCAAATGACTGAAAATTTTTTGTTAAAATATTTTCCACTGGCCAAAATAGCCAAATTAAGGAATAATATCTCTTATTAAGGAAGTGTCCACACCACGGATTACCTTTGTGGCTACAGGTCCAAACTTTTTACAACGATGTGAACCCTTCGACAAGGCAACTAATTGATTCAGCTGTCGGCGGAACTCTAAATAACAAAACTCCTAAAGTAGCCTACGAGTTTATAGAGGAGATGTCACTGAATAACTATCAGTGGTAAGTTACAAGGACAAGGCCAGCCAAAGCAGCCGGAGTTTTCAACATTGACGCAGTAACCGCGCTATCAAATCAGGTAGAGTTGTTACATAAAAAATTTGATAGTTTCTATGGTTCTTCGCAGGCACATCCAGTTATGTAGTGCGATGCAAGTGAATGAGTGGTGAATCCTGAGTACCCACCCTATGGACAGGGCATGGAAAATGAGCAGATGAACTATAAGGGTAACAATTTCTGTTTTAACAGTAACCCTTATAGTAATACTTATAATCCAGGTTGGAAGAACCACCCCAATTTCTCATGGGGCGGTCAAAGAATTCAAAGGCAACAACCTTCCCAAAATTTCCAACAACAACCATACCCACAAGAAAAGAAGTCGAACCTTGAAGAGGTACTGACAAACTTCATAGTAGCCTTATAAACATGTTTCCAGAAGGTAGAAACAAAACTTGAGGCATTGTCACAAGATTTCAAGGATCAATTCGGGCAACTTGCTAAGCAGATTTCTGAGAGACCACAGGGAAGAATAACGAGCAACACTGAGACTAACCCAAGGGAGCAAGTTCAAGCCGTAACAGCTCAAGATAGTGAAGGGTTAGACGCACCTAATTTAGAACAAAAGAATACGGTAGAAGAAGATATGGTTGAGGTCAATAATAAACCGAAACCAGTAATCAAAGAGTACAAACCTCGCATACCATATCCCCAAGCAGTAACGAAAGACGATACAGAGGAACAGTTTGGTAAGTTTCTTAAACTTTTTAAAGAAATTACATATTAACTACCCGTTTCTTGAAGCTCTTTCGCAGATGCCAGATTCCAGGAAATTTTTAAAGAAGCTATTGACAAATAAGCGAAAGATTGACGCGGAATCACATGTGGAACTTAACGCAGTGTGTTCAGTAATGTTGCAAAATAAACTACCACAGAAATTAAAAGATCCAGGGAGTTTTACAATTCCATGCTTAATTGGTAGTTTATCTATTGATAATGCGTTAGCTGATTTAGGGGCAAGCATAAATGTTATGCCTTATAAATTGTTTAAACAACTAGGTCTAGGGAAACCCAAACAAACTAGGATGAGCATTCAATTAGCTGATAAAATTCTTAGAATTCCTAGGGGTATAATCGAAGATGTACTTGTGCAATTTGATAAATTCGTATTCCCAATAGACTTTGACGTTTTAGACATAGATGAGGACAACACGATCCTCCTAATTTTAGGAAGACAATTCTTAGGAACTTCCAGAACTAAAATCGATGTTGATGCAGGCGAGCTTATACTTTGTGTAGGTGACGAGACAGCTACTCTTCAAGCCCTCGATTCAGCTAGAACATCGAATAGCCAAGGTGAGAAGGTAAATTCTATTGATAACCATTCGGCTAACCCTTCTTTTCAGGAAACACCACAGCATGATCCCGATCCTGAACCCTGTGCCAACAAAGAAATAACTCATGAGGAATAAAGGATTCAGATCGATGAACTAGAAGAGGGGAAGAAATATTTTTAAAAGAGAACTAGGGATACCCGAAACAGAACCAAAGCCACCCTACAAGACATAAAAGTTCAAAATTAGAGATTAGGTATTACTAGATAAAGCAGATCCACGAGTGTCCCCTCCTGATCCTAACACCAGCAAGGAAATCCCTTTCAAGGTAATGGATGTCTTTCCGTACGGAACAGTCGAGGTAAGTAACCCTATTTTTGGCACTTTGAGAATAAACGCTACTCGTCTTAAACTCTATCATGATAATGGAACTGCTAGCACGAGGAAGGACTTTCAACGCCTCAAACCACCATGAATATACAAAGGAGAGAAGAGTCTAGCTTAAGACTATAAACGAGCGCTTCTCGGGAGGCAACCCAAGTACTAACCCCATTAACTTCTGCATTTTTCATATTATTTATATTATTTTATTCTTTCTTTACAACACCTAACTCAAAGCTAACCAAAAATACAGAATCTTCAGGCCACATGGCCTTGTATATGATCGTGGCCAAGGCCGTGCGGACCTCTCGAATCTTCGTACTGACATGGCAGGAACAGTACGAGTCAGAGAGAATCAATTTTCAGAATCATGGACTCCAAACACCACACCACGGGCACCGACAAAACCCCACGACCGTGCGATGTGGCCATGGTTGACACTATTATATTACACACGGGCATGGTGACCTAAGCATGGGTGTGGGAGAAATGAACGAAGCCTACCACGGCCATGCGATGAGGCCATGTGACATGCCACGCCCACGAGACACAAGCGTGTGAATGTACCTGACTTGAGAATTCTATTTAAGCCACTCAGCCCTCCCTCTTCTCTCATAATTCTCACCCTTCTTCCTCCCTTACACCCTTCTACACCCTCCATTCTCAGCATTCTTTGTTCTCATAGCAATCTTCTCAATCTTTTGGCCATGTCGAAGAAACGGAAGGATTCAAGCACAGTCTCCCTCATGGAGACCGATCTACATAAGTTCATGCCGGCCGCTTCATTCACTCGACAAGCCAAGGGTCTTTGAGACCATTTATCTTTTGTTTTACTTTTATCTTCTCCTTTATTTTCCTTCTCTTTGACTATCTTATGCTTAATTTAGTTTATTTTAATTTAGTTTCTTAGTGTCTAGTTCTTTAGGCTACTAGGGAATCACGTCTTGGGAACCATGACCACCACCACCGTAGCCTTCGAAGTTCTTCAGGCTGCTTGGGAATCACGCCACTTCTGCCACCGCCAGCACTTCCACAGCCTTAGAGGTCACACCCACCTCGCGAACCATCCAACAATAAGGACCCCTCAGTCCATTCATCTTTCATTTTAATTTTATTTACATTTCTATTTTCTTTCTCTTTATCTTTCTTGTCTTTATTTATTTATTTAGTTTATTTTAAATGTGTTTTAATAATTCCTGGCTAATTCTCTACGAGCTCCCCAATTTCTTCATCTAGCGCAGAGCTCGGTAGCAGCCACCACCCCTAGCAGACCTCTCTCTTAAATTGCATATACATCTTTGTACATTGAGGACAATGTACATCATAAGTGTGGGGTTAACTATAGTATTATTTGAAAATCCCTGAATTATGCCTTTTTCTAAAGTAAGTTTCTCATATTATGACTAGAATGAAATTTCCTTTGATTTATGATTTTTATTGATATGTTTTAGACTAAGCCATTGATAATTATGCATTGATGATTAAATTTGAAGGATACTAGAAAATCAAGCATGATAAAGTCTATTTTTTTTCAGGATTAAAATTTTTTAGGTTGTCTACCTGAATCTGAATGTTATCTTGAAGTTTGAAATTTATGAGGTTGACGTCAATTACCCATAATTTCTGTGAGATTTTGAGCCTTTTAAAGCATATATTCTTTTTCTTTCTCACTTTATTGATTATGAGTGTGTCAACATTGATCTGTTATTCTAGAACTTGCATCGTTTATACATGTCGAGACCACACCTTTGATTTGATATTCAGAGATGATAAAGGCACTTAGGTTTTAACGCACTCACTCCACTAAAAGCCTACCATCGTAATTAACCCCTAGTAAACCCCATTCATCCTAACAACCCTTTTTATTGACTCACCTACTAATATTAACTCAAAACCCTTTGTATTTGTTATCACCATCCTATTTGAATACTCTTATATCGGGATTTGATTTGATTGGTTGCCTAATTATTTTAGTAGTAAATTCATCATTTGCCTTGTTCTAAAAAAAAGTATATTCACTATTAGTTTTGTGATTAGGTGAGCTTATACGTTAAATTCCAATTATTGAAGAAAAATCTCGTATTATTAGTTTTCAATTGATGTAATTACTTAAGATTAGTTCATAGTTAGGTAAATTGTCAGGTAAATCTCGATTCTAACCTTCTAATTCAGCCTATATCCATACCCTTAACCTAAGCCCCGTTACAACCCTGTAAAGGCCTTTTGATTTGTGTATCATCTCATATTTTAGTGGAGGAGTTTTGATTTTCATGCAAGCTTAAGGGATTAACTCTTCATGTTTGACTTTTGAGTGCTTAATTCTAAACCTTAAACACTTCGAGTGATTTGTGTAACAGACCAATATTGACTCTAATCGGAATGGTGGTTTCGGAACCATGAATCCGAGCCCGAGTAATATTTTAATATTTTATTTTGTGTTCATTATATGTGAATTAGAATGTGTGAAAGTTTCGTAGAAAAATTTTATTGTTTAAGTGCTTAATTTGATAAAAAGGATTTAATCGCGAAAAGCGTAAAAGTTGCATGCTAAGGTGTAATGTACTAAATTGCTTGTGGCTTTTTAAGTGGGTGTCCTAAAAGGGCAATTAGCCCATTGACCATAGTGATGGACGGCAATGGGCCAATTTTGCTAGATATATATGTTAGTTTAATTATATTATATGCTTATGTTAGTATATTTTTATATAAAGAATTAATGTTAGTAAACAAAGCATAAAATAATAAAAACAAGTGGGAAGAAAGAGAACATACCTTGTTCATCTTCTTGGCCGAAAGTTGGAGGAAGAAAACTCCATTGTTGAAGCTTGAATTTCGGCAACTTGGAGCTTAATTTGGGGTAGGTATTTTGCTTAGTTTTTGATAATTTTTACATTTTTGGAATGGTTGCTTTGAATACTATACAACCCATTGGGAAATTTTTGAGATTTTGGCACATTGAGATTCGGCTATGGTTGTATATGCATGGCATGAAATGTCTGATAGTATATTATGATTAGTATGTGTTAAATCATCATTTTTGGAATTAGAAGTTTAGATGAAATTGGGTGTTAGGGATTTATTTGGAAAAAATAAAATTCTTGAAGGACTAAAACATGAAATAATGAAATGCATGGACACATATGGCTATGGGGAAGGTTCGGCCTAGCTATGGTGTTTAGAAATTTTGCATATTTTGTGTTTTGTATAAATAGGACCAATTTGTAAAAATGGGAAACTTTAGGGGCAAAATGGTAAATTGCCCATTTGTGTGTTTTGGGACTAAATTGAGATGGAATGTAATTAAATGAGTTAAATTTTAATGTGTTTTAGATCAAGAACAAAGAAAAACAGAATTAGACCGGGGAAAGACGAAGGTTCTCGAATAGCCGATTCGCACGGACTATCGACAACTGAGGTAAGTCCTTTAGCTAAAATACATCAAAGAATTAATTGTGAATATATCAAAAATTAGAAATGAATAAATTTTAGTACTTGTTTATGTCATGGCCGAATGTATGTAGATACACTTGGTTGATGACTAAAGTTGGTTATGTGATTGAATAATTATTTCTATATAAATTGTGGTATACTATAGTGAGACAATGATTTTATTTGTTTAAGGTGAGTGAGCTCAATGGAATTGAATATGTATATAATAGTTATGAAATGAGTCTAAAATTTTTAACTACATTGATATTATTTATCGGGCTTTTACGCCTAGCGTGCCTTGTGCCTGTTATTATTTATCGGGCTTTACGCCTAGCAGCCCGAGGCCTGATGTATGCTAAAAAGAGGAACCAAATTTTGTTCAAGGCATATCAATGCTAAATTATTAAGTTAAGGGCTCTGGTAAGCATGTAAGGTATGAATTAATTTCTTACCTATTTAAAATAAGGTAAGTAAGTAACTCAATTATTCATTACAAATTGTATGTGTTACAACCAAGTATAAATATATACATATACATAGTTATAGTATGTGTTCTGTTTTATAAATGAAGGATATGAATGTGTGGTTTTGGTCTTTTGATATGTGTATACAAGACCGGTATATTCGGCAACATGGGTAATTTGTTTATGTGAGACTATATTTTAATAATTGAACTAAGTATAGGAATGTTTATACGCTTGGTTATACAATGGCATTTTGGCTTTCGAAGACCGGATTATGAGTAAATAGTTTGATTATACGAGCATTCGATTAAGGAGAAATTGTTCTATGAATTTATATGTTATATAGGTGTGAAATTGGAAGTTTGAAAATAATTGTGACTACTAGTATACAAGCCGAATTAATCTTAATTTAAATGTTAAATGTTTAATGTTATATTATTTGGAGATTAGGACTTACTAAGCTAGTAAGCTTAATTGTGTGAATAGTTCTCCTTTGTTTTATAGGTTGGGTCTATGCTACAAGCTCTTCGGGATCGTCAAGGAAGTCGGCCACACTATCAACTATCATGGTACTCTTTTACTTGCGTTAACTTAGATAAAGGCATGTATAGGAGGAAATTTTGAGATGATCTTGTTTGGATGAAACCTTCATATTACATGTATTATAGCCATGCGAATATGGCTTAAGTTTTACGTTTAAATTGTGTGAAGATTTATGGTTTGATAATTTGGTAATGTTTATGAGTATATCATTATGATGCAAAAATATTAGAGATTTTGTTTTGACATATTCGGTGTTAAATCTAGGTATGTCGCATTCGTGTATATATATATAATTTGTTAGAAAATGTTTTGGATGTTATATTTGGGCTGGAATTTTACTCGTGTTTTACTAACAATTATAGTAGGTTTGGTTCAAATATTTGTCTTTTAAAACAAAATAAATATGCATTTGTTTTCTCGGGTTTTAGTATAATAATCATGGGTGCATGGCCTTGTAAATATTTGTATATATATACATATGCCATTCGAATATGGCTTTACTTTTATAGTTGGGGTTGGTTTGGTATTATAATAATGAGTTTGATGACGATGTTGTATATATTCGGTTATGGAAAATTTATTTGGAAGTCTATGCCATATTATTATTATATGTATGTCATCTATGAATGCATGAACATGGTCTAAGTAAAATATATAATAAATTTTAAGTGATGGATGATTATACATGTTTAAAAATAGATATACATATACCTGTTAGGTCATGGGATAAATTATATTATATTATATTTTATTTGGTGGCTTTTGGATGTGTTATATTAATGATCTAAGTGGGGTATAGTAATTAATAAATTTGACTATAGTATCCATGCAACAATCGGTCCTGCTATTTATATGTGTTTTAGGAATTAACATTTGTATTTAGGAATAAATGATATTCAGGCCATGTTTTCTTTTTCTGATATATATATGTATATATATATATTCGAACATAATGTGTATATGATCTTGAACGAGGTTTGATATTATATGGATAATTCGGGTTAGCATAAATCCATATTATGGTTCTATTTACTTAAAGTGGTTGGTATTTTTGTTAGTGAAATGAAAACAAGTGAGGTGCATATTCGGCTATGATGCAATAATAACCAAACGAATAATAAATTATGTCTTTTTAAATAGTACTACTTTTGTATGTATTTGGTCTTATAAGTTGAGACATATATACATGCATATATGTAAATGTTGTGTTAATTAATGATAGAATAATATTATTAATGATGCTTTCGACTATGACTAAATTGAAAAATTTTTATACTACTATGGATATTTGATTTCTCGATGTTGTCAAATTTGGGAAAAATTGTCTGTAAATGCCTCGTAACCCTAATCCGGCGACGGATATGGGTTAGGGGTGTTACATTTAATTGGTATCAGAGCTTACAGTTTAGTCGATTCTAGGACTACCGTAGCGCGTGTGAGTCTAGCTATACATGCCTTTATCATATATTGATAGTGTGGTGACTTCTGACAGCCTGAACTTTGTTTTTTATAGTAAATGGACAGTGATCCTGAAAGAGCCGTAGCGGAGGACGTAGAGAGTGTAAATACCGACCGTGCACACATCGGATCACCCTAGACTCTCGACTGCTTCGGGTAGTCATGAGAGAGAGACTAAACAAGCCTTCTATCAGATGATGAACGAGTGGTTTACTCAATTTATTCAGACTAACCCGGCTGTACACCAACCTCCACCCCCGAATAATCCAACTCCTTCCTTCAAGACTTCGATGATAGATCCGATGAGATCTAGTAGGCCCCAGCTTGATAAAATCCAAAATTTTGGGGCCAAGAATTTAAAGCCAATGATGATGATGATGCGAGAGAGCCGAAATGTGGCTTGATAACACTATTCGGTACTTGATGAGTTATCTTGTACTCCGATGAATGCCCAAGTGTGCTATATCCCTCATCGGGACATCGTGATATCACCGTGGAATACACTAGTATCGCTGGTTCCAAAAGAAAAGGTGACATGGGATTTCTTCCGTAACGAATTCATAAGAAGTATATCAGTCAAAGATTCGTTGATTAAAAACGAAAAGAGTTCCTTGAGCTGAAACAGGGGCGAATGACTGTGACGGAATATGAACAGAAATTTGTCTGGCTCAGCAGATATGCTAGAGAGTGCATTTCTACTGAAGCTATTATGTGCAAAAGATTCGAAGATGGCCTGAATGAAGATATAAAGATGTTTGGTGGCATTCTTGAGATTCAAGAGTTTGTGACACTAGTTGAGCGGGCTTGCAAAGCTGAAGAGCTCAGGAAAGAGAAAAGAAAGGCTGAGACAGAAGCTAGAGACATTCGTAAAAGATCTTCGAGTAAGGTCTTCAATACCACATCCAAGAAATTTAGAGATGGCCACAGCCGACATAAAGCTACCATGGATCTACCTAGACGGGATCGACCTCCTGCGGGCTCCCGAGCTGTCTCGATGGCCAGTGTTGGTAATATTCCCCAGAATCAAATTGAATGCAAGCACTGTTGGAAATGGCATTCCGGGAGTTGTAGATTTCATGATCGGTCTTGCTTTAAATGTGGATCGTCAGATTATTTTATTAGAGAATGTCTGATGTTAGCTGAGCAGAAAACAGTTCAGAACATTAAGCCGAGCAACACGTCAGTGAGAGGCAGACCACCCAGACATTCAGGCAATGTAGGTGGTAGTCAGAAAGGAACGAAGAACACTATAGTTCGATCTGAGGCGAGAGCTCCAGCTAGAGCTTATGCTGCACGAGCCAGAGAGGATGCTTCCTCCCCCGATGTCATTACCGGTACTTTCACCCTTTATGATACTACTGTAATTGCTCTAATTGATCCTGGTTCGACTCATTCTTATGTGTGTGAAACTTTAGAATTCGGTAAGACTCTGCTAGCTGAGTCTACCGAGTTTGTGATTCGTGTGTCTAACCCCTTGGGTAGATGTGTGCTTGTTAATAAAGTGTGCAGAGGTTGTCCGTTGATGATTCGGGATTTTTACTTCCCAGCTGATCTAATGTTGTTACCCTTTGACGAATTTGATATAATCTTGGGTATGGATTGGTTAACTTCGCATGAGGCAGTAGTGGATTGTAAAAGAAAGCTTATTGATTTGAGATGTCAAAACGGAGAGACTGTCAGAATTAAATCCGGAGATGTCAATGGGTTGCCTACAGTAATATCTTCGATGTTAGCCCGGAAGTATGTGAGAAAAGGGTGTGAAGCTTATTTGGCTTATGTACTGGATAATAAATTGTCCGTAAAACAAATTGAATCTGTATCGGTTGTAAGTGAATACCCAGATGTGTTTCCTGAATAACTACCGGGTTTACCACCAGTACGAGAGATTGAATTTGGCATTGAGTTAGTACTGGGTACGACTCCGATTTTGATAGCACCGTACCGAATGGCACCTACTGAATTAAAAGAATTGAAAGCGCAGTTGCAAGAGTTGATAGATAGGGGCTTCGCACGACCGAGTTTCTCTCCTTGGGGTGCACCGGTTTTATTTGTGAAAAAGAAAGATGGGACTATGAGAATGTGTATTGACTATCGGCAACTAAATAAGGTAACTATAAAGAATAAGTACCCATTACCTCGGATTGATGATTTGTTTGATCAGTTGAAGGGGGCTTCAGTGTTTTCGAAAATAGATTTGAGATCGGGTTATTATCGATTCTATGAAGTCGAGAGATACGAGATGTGCCAAAGAGCGCATTTCTGGACGAGGTACGGACATTTGAGTTTCTGGTTATGCCTTTTGGACTCTCTAATGCACTGCTTTGCTTTTATGGATCTAATGAATCGAGTCTTTCGACAGTTTTTGGATCGGTTTGTAGTAGTGTTTATTGATGATATACTGATCTACTCCAGGAATGAAACCGAACATGCTGAGCATTTGAGATAAGTACTACAAACTTTGAGAGATCAACAACTGTATGCAAAGTTTAGTAAGTGTGAGTTCTGGATGAATGAGGTTAGCTTCTTGGGTCATGTTGTTTCAGCATCAGGTATTCGGGTGGATCCAAACAAAATAGCAGCTATACTCGATTGGAAACCACCAAAGAATGTTTCCAAGATCTGAAGTTTCCTAGGCCTTGCGGGATATTACAGACGATTTGTAAAAGGTTTTTCTGTAATAGCTGCACCTTTGACGAAACTACTACAGAAAAATGTTAAATTTGAGTGGTCAAAAAAGTGTCAGAAAAGTTTCGAGCAGTTGAAAGTCCTTTTGACTGAAGCTCCAGTGTTAGCTCAGCCTAAATCGGGTAAGGAATTTATTGTTTTTAGTGATGCTTCCTTGAATGGGTTGGGTTGCGTTTTAATGCAGGAAGGCAAGGTTATAGCCTACGCTTCGAGACAATTGAAGCCGCATGAGAAAAATTATCCAACTCACGATCTGGAGTTAGCAGCCATTGTTTTCGCATTGAAATTTGGCGTCACTACTTATTCGGCGAAAAATGTCACATTTATTCGGACCATAAAAGTCTAAAGTATTTAATGACTCAGAAAGATCTTAATTTGAGACAACGCAGATGGTTGGAATTGTTGAAAGACTATGAATTAATGATTGACTACCATCCGGGGAAAGCTAATGTTGTTGCGGATGCGTTAAGTCGAAAATCATTATTTGCTCTGCATGCAATGAATGCACAGATGGCTATGTCTGAAGATGGTTCGATCATAGCAGAGTTACAAGCAAGACCGATGTTCATTCAGCAAATTTGTGATGCACAGAAAGTTGACAAAAATTTGATTGCTATTCAGATTCAGTGTGAGAACGGTACAAAATCAGATTTTCAGGTTGATGTAAATGATTGTTTGAATTATAAAAACCGATTGTGTGTTCTAAAGGATTCAGATTTGATACAGATGATCCTGAGTGAGGCCTATAGTAGTCGACTATCGATACACCCGGGTAGCATAAAAATGTATAACGATTTGAAATAGTTCTATTGGTGGCCCGGCATGAAACGGGATATATCTGAATTTGTTTCCAAGTGTTTAATTTGTCAGCAAGTAAAAGTTGAGCATCAAATACCATCTGGACTACTTCAACCAATTATGATACCTGAATGGAAATAGGATAGAATTACAATGGACTTTGTATCCGGTCTTCCTATGGCACCGAGTAAGAAAGATGCCGTGTGGGTTATTGTTGATAGACTGACTAAATCAGCTCATTTTGTACCGGTACGCTCAGACTATTCACTTGATAAACTTGCTGAATTGTATGTGTCACAGATTGTGAAGTTGCATGGTGTGCCGAGTTCTATTATTTCAGACAGAGACCCGAGATTCACATTGCGGTTTTCGGAGAAATTGCAAGATGCTTTAGGTACCAAGCTTCATTTTAGTATAGCCTTTCATCCACAGACAGACGGTCAATCTAAGCGAACTATTTTGATACTTGAGGACATGTTGAGGTGTTGTGTTCTCGAGTTTGAAGGTACGTGGGAACGATGCCTACCTTTGATTGAATTTGCTTACAATAATAGCTTCCAATCTAGTATAAAAATGGCGCCTTATGAAGCCTTACACGGGCAAAAATGCCGCACACCGTTATATTGGACTGAGCTCAGTGAGAATAAGATACACGGGGTTGATTGGATTAAAGAAACAGAACAGAAGGTAGTTGTTATTAGAAGTAATTTAAAAGTCGCTTCGACCACAAAGTCCTATGCCGATTTGAAACGCAAGGACATTGAGTTTCAGGTCGGAGATCGCGTATTCTTAAAAGTTTCTCCGTGGAAGAAAGTACTCCGATTTGGTCGGAAAGGCAAAATGAATCCAAGATTTATCGGACCGTATGAAATCATTGAACGTATAGGTCCTATTGCTTATAGATTAAAATTGCCCTTTGAGCTAGAAAAGGTACACAATGTATTTCATGTTTCGATGCTTCGCAAGTACAGAGATTGAAATCCGATCCGATTTGACATATGATGAAGAACCGATCCGTATCTTAGCTCGAGAGTTGAAAGAGTTGAGAAATAAGAAGATTCCATTAGTAAAAATATTATGGAGTAGGCACGGAGCTGAAGAGGCTACGTGGGAGCCCGAAGATACAATGAGGCAGCAATACCCGAAATTGTTTAACGGTAAAATTTTCGAGGACGAAAATTCTTAAGGGGGGAGAGTTGTAACAGCCAATATTGACTCTAATAGGAACGGTGGTTTCGGAACCATGAATCTGAGCCCGAGTAATATTTTAATATTTTATTCTGTGTTCATTATATGTGAATTAGAATGTGTGAGAGTTTTGTAGAAAAATTTTATTGTTTAAGTGCTTAATTTGATAAAAAAGATTTAATCGCGAAAAGCGTAAAAGTTGCATGCTAAGGTGTAATGTACTAAATTGCTTGTGGCTTTTTAAGTGGGTGTCCTAAAAGGGCAATTAGCCCATTGACCATAGTGATGGACGACAATGGGCCAATTTTGCTAGATATATGTTAGTTTAATTATATTATATGCTTATGTTAGTATATTTTTATATAAAGAATTAATGTTAGTAAACAAAGCATAAAATAATAAAAACAAGTGGGAAGAAAGAGAACATACCTTGTTCATCTTCTTGGCCAAAAGTTGGAGGAAGAAAACTCCATTGTTGAAGCTTGAATTTCGATAACTTGGAGCTTAATTGGGGGTAGGTATTTTGCTTAGTTTTTGATAATTTTTATATTTTTGGAATGGTTGCTTTGAATACTATACAACCCATGTGGAAATTTTTAAGATTTTGGCACATTGAGATTCAGCTATGGTTGCATATGCATGGCATGAAATGTTTGATAGTATATTATGATTAGTATGTGTTAAATCATCATTTTTGGAATTAGAAGTTTAGATGAAATTGGGTGTTAGGGATTTATTTGGAAAAAATAAAATTCTTGAAGGACTAAAACATGAAATAAATGAAATGCATGGACACATATGGCTATGGGGAAGGTTCGGCCTAGCTATGGTGTTTAGAAATTTTGCATATTTTGTGTTTTGTATAAATAGGACCAATTTGTAAAAATGGGAAACTTTAGGGGCAAAATGGTAAATTGCCCATTTGTGTGTTTTGGGACTAAATTGAGATGGAATGCAATTAAATGAGTTAAATTTTAATGTGTTTTAGATCAAGAACAAAGAAAACTAATTAGACTGGGAAAGACGAAGGTTCTCGAATAGCCGATTCGCACGGACTATCGACAACCGAGGTAAGTCCTTTAGCTAAAATACATCAAAGGATTAATTGTGAATATATCAAAAATTAGAAATGAATAAATTTTAGTACTTGTTTATGTCATGGCCGAATGTATGTAGATACACTTGGTTGATGACTAAAGTTGGTTATGTGATTGAATAATTATTTCTATATAAATTGTGGTATACTATAGTGAGACAATGATTTTATTTGTTTAAGGTGAGTGAGCTCAATGGAATTGAATATGTAT
The DNA here is from genome assembly GCA_025503065.1 of Gossypium bickii. Lineage (NCBI taxonomy): Eukaryota > Viridiplantae > Streptophyta > Magnoliopsida > Malvales > Malvaceae > Gossypium > Gossypium bickii. The sequence goes on along the minus strand of CP106714.1, from coordinate 21,150,708 downwards.
ATAATAGTTATGAAATGAGTCTAAAATGTTTAACTACATTGATATTATTTATCGGGCTTTTACGCCTAGCAGGCTTGAGGCCGGTGATGTATGCTACAAAAGAGGAACCGAATTTTGTTCAAGGCATATCAATGCTAAATTATTAAGTTAAGGGCTCAGGTAAGCATGTAAGGTATGAATTAATTTCTTACCTATTTAAAATAAGGTAAGTAAGTAACTCAATTATTCATTACAAATTGTATGTGTTACAACCGAAGTATAAATATATATATACATAGTTATAGTATGTGTTCGGTTTTATAAATGAAGGATATGAATGTGTGGTTTTGGTCTTTTGATATGTGTATACAAGACCAGGTATATTCGGCAGCATGGGTAATTTGTTTATGTGAGACAATATTTTAATAATTGAACTAAGTATAGGAATGTTTATACGTTTGGTTATACAATGGCATTTTGGCTTTCGAAAGACTGGATTATGAGTAAATAGTTTGATTATACGAGCATTCGATTAAAGAGAAATTGTTCTATGAATTTATATGTTATATAGGTGTGAAATTGAAAGTTTGAAAATAATTGTGACTACTAGTATACAAGCCGAAGTAATCTTAATTTAAATGTTAAATGTTTAATGTTATATTATTTGGAGATTAGGACTTACTAAGCTAGTAAGCTTAATTGTGTGAATTGTTCTCCTTTGTTTTATAGGTTGGGTCTATGCTACAAGCTCTTCGGGATCGTCAAGGAAGTCGGCCACACAATCAACTATCTTGGTACTCTTTTACTTGCGTTAACTTAGATAAAGGCATGTATAGGAGGAAATTTTGAGATGATCTTATTTGGATGAAACCTTCATATTACATGTATTATAGCCATGCGAATATGGCTTAAGTTCTACGTTTAAATTGTGTGAAGATTTATGGTTTGATAATTTGGTAATGTTTATGAGTATATCATTATGATGCAAAAATATTAGAGATTTTGTTTTGACATATTCTTGTTTAAATCTAGGTATGTCGCATTCGTGTATATATATATAATTTGTTAGAAAATGTTTTGGATGTTATATTTGGGCTGGAATTTTACTCGTGTTTTACTAACAATTATAGTAGGTTTGGTTCAAATATTTGTCTTTTAAAACAAAATAAATATGCATTTGTTTTCTCGGGTTTTAGTATAATAATCATGGGTGCATGGCCTTGTAAATATTTGTATATATACACATATGCCATTCGAATATGGCTTTACTTTTATAGTTGGGGTTGGTTTGGTATTATAATAATGAGTTTGATGACGATGTTGTATATATTCGGTTATTGAAAATTTATTTGGAAGTCTATGCCATATTATTATATGTATGTCATCTATGAATGCATGAACATGGTCTAAGTAAAATATACAATAAATTTTAAGTGATGGATGATTATACATGTTTAAAAATAGATATACATATACCTGTTAGGTCATGGGATAAATTATATTATATTATATTTTATTTGGTGGCTTTTGGATGTGTTATATTAATGATCTAAGTGGGGTATAGTAATTAATAAATTTGACTATAGTATCCATGCAACAATCGGTCCTGCTATTTATATGTGTTTTAGGAATTAACATTTGTATTTAGGAATAAATGATATTCAGGCCATGTTTTCTTTTTCTAATATATATATATATATATATATATATATATATATGTATATATATATATATTCGAACATAATGTGTATATGATGTTGAACGAGGTTTGATATTATATGGATAATTCGGGTTAGCATAAATCCATATTATGGTTTTATTTACTTAAAGTGGTTGGTATTTTTGTTAGTGAAATGAAAACAAGTGAGGTGCATATTCGGCTATGATGCAATAATAACCAAACGAATAATAAATTATGTCTTTTTAAATAGTACTACTTTTATATGTATTTGGTCTTATAAGTTGAGACATATATACATGCATAGATGTAAATGTTGTGTTAATTAATGATAGTATAATATTATTAATGATGCTTTTGACTATGACTAAATTGAAAAATTTTTATACTACTATGGATATTTGATTTCTCGATGTTGTCAAATTTGGGAAAAATTGTCTGTAAATGCCTCGTAACCCTAATCCGGCGACGGATATGGGTTAGGGGTGTTACAATTTGAGTGAATCTTCAGTGAAGATGCCAACCCTTGTCGATTTTAAATCAAAGGTAATTATTTAGAGGAGAGGAAAGATCACATGATCGTGCCTCAATAAAAGTCCGAACACGCCCTAAAAGACGACTCACATGGGCGTGTGCCATGGCCGTGTCCCTGTCATGGAAAAAAGTAATTTCACTCGGAAAAGGATACTTAGAGGCAAAGAAACCTATCTCAAAAGCCTATATAAACACCCTAAGTATAACCTAGAAGGGGGACAGTTAGCTAGGCCAAGTAGCCGAGCCAGAAAGGTCAGATTTGTAGAAATTTACTCGAAGATAGCCACTTGATCCATCTCAAAACGCCGGAGTTATACTCAAGACGGAGGATCTCTCCTTCAATTCCTTCAGGGGTTTTAGGGATTTATTATGTTTTGTTTTATCTTTTCTTTTCAGATGTTTTCTTTTATTGTTATGAACTGAACCGTTAGATACCTGAGGGGGATGAAACCTAAGATGAATCTTGTTATTGTTTTCTGAACCATATGATAAATATTTGACTTGTTCTTAATTATGTGTTCTTAATTCTTGTGTTGATATTTCTGGGATATTAATTCAAGTGTGATGTGCTTAGGTGGAGGAGCAAAAGTCTCTGCCTAAGAGTAGATCTAGCATAATTAAGCGGATTTGGTCGCGCGCCTAGAGATAGGGTGACGAGATTTTGCCGGATTAGGGTGAAACCTAATAGGGGAGTCCATAGATCGAGTTAATGCAATTTTAGGGGTTTTAATTAGAAAGAGATTTCAATTAATCGACCTAGGGTTAGATGTTATTCGCCTCGAGAAAGGGTCTAATATACATTAGGGAATCTTACGGATCAAGTCAAATGAATAAATCGTCTAGTTCAGAGTTAGATAACAAGTGAAGTCTAGGTGGATTCTTCCTTGGGTGTTGTCTTAATCAATCGATTTTCTCTCAAGTTATTTTCTCAATTCATCATTTTTGTCTTTGCATCTTTAGTTTAGTTAATTTTAGATTAGATAAATAAATCCCTTAATTCTTAGGCTAGATAATAAAAAGAGAGTTAGTATTAGTACTTTTGGTTCCTCGGGGATTTGACATTCCAGTCTTGCCTAAACTGTACTACTGTTCGATAGGTGCGCTTGCCTCAAATTGTTGTCATAGTTAGTTTCTAGGTTTGATCATTCTTTTTATAAATTTTAAGACTTTGACATCGCAAAAACAACGATAAATAGACAAAGACCAAATAACTCAACAACATTACAAATTAAATAACATATAATGAAGTTGAGATAATAACCCTAAATTCTTCAATTCACTTACTAACGAACACCAATTCACTAAATATGCTAAAACTAGTATAGGAAAAATCTAATCCTAAAACTAAGAGTAAGACTAAAACTAATGAGCCAAAAACATTGCAAGTAAACTAATAATAGAATAATAAGAAACTAATATTAATAATAATAAAAATAATAATAACCAAATCATTATAATAATATAATAAAAAAGTAAATAAGGTGGACAAACAGTAGAGGGTTAGTAGATGGCGGTGACGGAGTGACGAAGGGACGGTCGATGGTGTTGGGGCAAAATAGTGAAACGACTAATGAGAAACGGTGGCTACAACAAGGATGAGCGAGTGAGGAAAGAACGGGGGAGGGTGTTCTTCAATGAAAAGAAATGGGGGAGAAAAAGGAAGGGGAAAAAATAGGGTTGGTGGTGGCGTGTAGGTTCAGGACGGGTCGATGGGGGCGGAGATCTAGAGGAACAGTGACTGAAAAGGAGAGGGTGAATGGCAACAACTTGTGAATGGAGCAAAGAAAAAGGTTGAGGGGCGCAGTTGTTTGTGATCATCGTGGTTGGTGCGACTAAGGGCAGTGGTGCGTGGTGGCAACGAGGGAAAAGGGAAGCGAACAAGGATGAGGGGAGGAAATAATGATGACAAGAAGTGGAGAACGACCGTGAAGGGTTGGATGAAGCTTGAGAATGTGAACGATGGCTAGGGAAAGACAAAAGTGAAACAAAAATTTTGAAACCCTAGTCTTGAATAGAAGGCACGATCTTGTATATGGCCGGTGTTAGCCCACACGGTCGTGTCTGGATACTGTAACACCCCTAACCCGTATCCATCGCCGGATTAGGATTACGAGGCATTACTCGTCAAACCACCGGTCAATACATTCATAAAAATATTATTACATTAATTAATACAAAATTAATCCATGCTATCACGATCAAACACGTACTTTCATTTTTAAAATTTAAAGAGTTAACAAGCTTATCACAAATAATATCATTAGTATCATATAAAAACAAATCTAAATCAAATAGTAAAAATACTATTCATTTGGTCATTTTGAATACAATAGTCGAATATGTACACCTACCCTTGTTCAATTTATACCAATCAAATGCACTAATATTTAAGACAAATATACCTATATGCCAAAGCTTTGCAAATTACCATTATCATCCATTTACATTATCAGTCAATTCCTTATAGATGACATGATTAAATTACTTAAAACCATGTTCATATATGACCTAAAACATAAAAGATTAAATCCCTCATATAAACTTACTCAAATCATTTTCGAATGAACTTAACTCAGGAATATATCTATAATGTTAATTATACCAATCATATAACCATATTTATTTAATCACATGCGCACCATAACTAAATGTTCACAACAATAATTTAACCATTCAAACCTCATGTTTGAATACATATGAACATCCAATAAAAAATATAAACTCCAAACTAAGTCAATACCATGGCCGAATATTACAAGTAAGTATACTATAATTTGATCATTAATATTTCACTCATAACATAATATGAAATAAACTTTCATGATAAGTTTATAATATATCCGAACATGCACAATTAATTACACCATAATCAAGCATGACTAAACAATATTCAAGTATAGAAGTATAGCCATTTTCACATGGCCTTTATACATCATATTCAAAATAAACTCAAAAGAGTAATATAGCCTATACATGCCATAGTTCCAAAAGTTCAACTTATAAAAAGGGTACCCAAGATAGTTGATAGTGTGATTGACTTTGACGATGATCCCCAAGCTCGAACGTAGACTTCAAAATCTATAAAATAGTCAAATGATCACACACAGTAAGCTAATATAGCTTAGTAAGTTATAAGCAATTGTAAAACATACAATTTAACATTATACAATTCAAATCAATTTAATATGATTATCAACGAAACTCATAAACATAAGTATGAATCATGTCACCTTTCATTAACTATCATATTTAGTAATCTCAATACCGAATACCTATCCATTATTATTCCATCTCAAACAAACTCAAAAATTTATAATCACATCTCATTTCTTTAGTTTCTTAAACAAGAATAACTTACCTCTTTAGTACTAAATTTATCCAACTATCGTGAATCACTTACCTGTTTATTTCATTCATTTATCACAATTCACTAGTTGATATCCTTGGAGGATCTGTAAACCCGCACACTTAGTGCAAACCATGTAACGTATCGCACACGTAGTGCCGTTACTTTGATAAAGTGCACACGTAGTGCCATTTACTTGTAATGTATCGCACAGTTGGTGCAATTACTTGTAATGTATCGTACACTTAGTGCCATTATTTATTTTCCACACACTTAGTGCCAGACGACCGATTTCGCACACACAGTGCTTGGAATTTAAGCTCGCACACATAGTGCCCATTAACCGATCTTTTCTTCATTCATATAAACACATATGATTTCATTTTCATTCGTGTATATACATATATGTACATGTTCAAAACAACTTATTCTTCCTATAAATTACCAACACATTCGGCAATACTCAATAAATATGTATACTTACATATTCAAGTACATCCATCACCCATTACAAACTCCACATTTAACTACCTCTTAATCTATATGTACTCATTCAACTCAAATAAATCAAGGCTTATATATAAATCAATCTTATATTCGGCTAGCATATAACTTATCAAATGTCACTTTTGGCCTTAAGTAATTTAATATGCTTATTTCTATTTAACATATACACCTTAATATAGATTAAAATTCAATTCATCCCAATTGCTTAAAAACTTATCTCAAAAATCGACGGATTAGGTTTCCTGGCTATTCGTTCAACTTTGCTTTTCCCGAATCCAATCCCGATTCTTTTTGTTCTTGATCTAAATAATTTCAAATTAAGCTTATTCAAATATATTTTCATTCAATTTAATACAAAAACACATAGATGGGCAAATTACTATTTTACCCCTGACATTTATAATTTTTACAATTTAGTCCCTATTGCACAAAACACAAAATATACAAAATTTTCACACACTTCTTTTGGGCCGAATGTGACTCATGTCCATACAAGTCCATACAATCCATTTATTTCACATTTTGACCCTTCAATTTACAAATTTCACAATTTAGTCCTAATTACTCAAAATCATCAAAATTTTCAATATAAAACATGTTAATCTAAAACATATCTTTAATATATAATCATCAAACATCACAAAACACAAGTTTTCATCAATGGCCGAACACCATACATGCATCAAAATCAGAAATTCTAACATGGGTCGGATAGTATTCGAAGCAACGATTTCAAAAACGTAAAAATTATAAAAAACTGAACTCAATTACATACCTTAATCAAGCATGCAAGGGCCAAATGTTTTGAGAGCTTAAGTTCTTCTTTCTTCTTTAGTTTCGGTGATGAAGAAATAAAATGATGATGAATAACATGTTTCTTTATTTTAATATTATTAACTTATTTTATAATATAACATTTTAACTTATAATTTATGTATATAAAAACATATTAATATAAAATTAAAGCCAAATGCCGTCCACTAACATGCTATTTGGTTAATTTACAAACTAAGTCCACATATAAAAGAAGACAAATTAATTAAACCACTCAATTAAATAGAAGTCTACTTTTACCACTTATGTGATTTAACCCTTTTCCTTAAATTAAACACACAAACGGGCAAATTAGTTCACGAAATTTTTGCACATGCTCACTCATAGATTATAGACACCAAATATAATATAAAAATATTCTATTGACTCGGATTTGTGGTCCCGAAACTAATGTTTCGATTAGGGTTAGAATTGGGCTGTTACAACTCTTCCCCCTTAAGGGATTTTCATCCCCGAAAATCTTACCGATGAATAAATGTTGGTAGTGTTCTTTCATTGAATCTTCAAGTTCCCAGGTTGCTTCCTCAACCACGTGCTTATGCCACATAACTTTAACCAACAAGATTTTCTTATTTCGTAACTCTTTCACTTCACGAGCCAAAATGCGAATTGTTCTTCCTCATAAGTCAGGTCAGGCTGAATCTCAATCTCTGACCGGCTAATCATATGAGAAGGATCAGATCTGTATCATCGAAGCATCGATACATGAAAAACATTGTGGATCTTGTCTAACTCAGATGGTAACATCAGCCTGTATGCAACTGGCCCGATACTCTCAATAACCTCGTATGGGCTAATAAATCTCAGACTCAGCTTTCCTTTACGATCAAATCTAAGTATCTTCTTCCACGGCGAGACTTTCAAAAATACTCGGTCACCCACCTGAAACTCTATATCTTTACATTTCAAGTCCGCATATGATTTCTGACGATCTTGCGCGGTTTTCAGACTTTCTCGGATCACTTTTACTTTCTATTCCGTCTCTTTGATTAAATCAACCCCGTGTATCGTGCTTTCACTTAGCTAAATCCAATATAAAGGCGTACGACATTTACGACCGTACAAAGCTTCATAAGGTGCCATTTTGATACTTGATTGAAAGCTGTTATTGTATGCAAATTCAATCAAAGGCAAGTATCGTTCCCACGTACCCTCGAACTCAAGAACACAACATCTCAACATATCCATGAGTATTTGAATAATACGCTCGGATTAACCATCCGTTTAAGGGTGAAAAGCAGTACTGAAATGCAATTTAGTACCTAGAGCATCTTGCAGTTTCTTCCAAAACCGCGATGTAAACCTTGGATCTCTATCTGAAATAATAGAAATAGGTACTCCGTGTAATTGTACAATCTGAGAAATGTACAATTCAGCTAACTTATAAAGTGAGAAATCCGTGCATACTGGAAGAAAATGAGTCAATTTCGTCAATCTATCAACAATAACCCAGATTGCATCTTTCTTGCTCAGTGTCAACGGTAACCCAAATACGAAATCCATCGTGACTCGATCCCATTTCCACTCAGGTATCATAATCGGTTGAAGTAATCTCGATGGTATTTGATGCTCAACTTTTACTTGTTGACATATTAAACACTTCGACACATAGTCTGAAATATCTCGTTTCATACCATGCCACCAGTAATGCTGTTTCAAATCATTATACATCTTTGTACTACCTAGGTGGATTGATAGTCTACTATTATGAGCTTCATTACAAATCATTTGAATCAACTCAGGATTCTTTGGCACACATATTCGATTTTTGAACCGTAGACATCCCTTAGCATCAATCTGAAATTCTGAATTAGTATTCGAACCACAATGATTCCTTTTTGCTAATAAATCATTATCAACCTTTTGAGCTTCGCAAATCTGTTGAATGAATAATGGTCTCGCTTTCAACTCTACAATAATCGCACCGTCATCAGTCGTATCTATATCAGTATTCATTGCACGTAGAGCAAATAGTGATTTTCGGCTTAGTGCATTAGCAACCACATTAGCTTTCCCCGGGTGATAATCAATCACGAGTTCGTAATCTTTTAACAGTTCCAACCATCGCCGCTGTCTCAAATTTAGATCCTTCTGAGTCATTAAGTATTTTAGACCCTTGTGATCAGAATAGACATGACATTTTTCACTAAATAGATAGTGACGCCATATTTTCAAAGCAAAAACTACGGCAGCCAACTCGAGATCGTGTGTCGGATAGTTCTTTTCGTGCGAATTCAACTGTCTCGAGGCGTAGGCTACAACTTTACCCTCCTACATCAAAACACAGCCCCAAACATTTGAGGATGCATCACTGAGGATAACGAACTCTTTACCCGATTCTGGCTGAACAAGCATTGGAGCTTCTGTTAACAAGGTTTTTAGCTGATCAAAACTCTTCTGGCACCATTCTGACCACTCGAACTTAACAACTTTCTGTAACAGCTTTGTTATAGGAGCTGCAATCATAGAAAACCCTTTTACAAAGCATCTATAGTACCCAGCAAGCCCTAGAAAACTTCGAACTTCAGAAATATTTCGCGGGGGTTCCAATCTAGTATAGCCGAGATTTTACTCGAGTTAACCCGAATGCCTGATGCTGAAACAACATGCCCCAGAAAACTCACTTCACGTAACCAAAACTCACATTTGCTGAATTTCACGTACAAATATTTATCACGCAAAATCTGTAACACAAGTCTTAAGTGTTCGGCATGTTCGGTTTCATCATGTGAATAGATCAAAATATCATCTATAAATACAACCACAAACTGATCCAGATACAATTCAAATATCCAATTCATCAAATCCATGGAAACAACAGGGGCATTAGTGAGTCCAAATGGCATCACTAAAAACTCGTAATGGTCATATCTCGTCCGAAAAGCGGTCTTAGGTACATCTGAGTCTCTAACTCACAGCTGATAATAACCTGATCTCAGATCCATCTTCGAAAATACTGAGGCTTCCTTTAACTGATCAAATAAATTTTCAATACGTGGCAACAGATATTTATTTTTTATGGTCACTTTACTGAGTTTTCGGTAGTTGATGCACATTCTCAAAGTTTCGTCTTTCTTTTTCACAAAAAGAACTGGTGCACCCCAGGGAGAGAAACTAGGTCGAGCAAAACCTCTATCTGTCAATTCTTGCAACTGAGCTTTCAACTCTTTTAATTCTGTCGATGTCATTCTATACGGAGCTATTGAGATCGGGGTCATCCCTGGCACCAACTCAATACCAAACTCTACCTCCCGAAGAGGTGGCAATCCCGGCAATTCCTCCGAGAACACATCCAGATACTCACATACAACTGGTACAGATTCAATCTTCTTTTCGGTCACTTTACTATCGATCGCATAAGCAAAGTAAGCTTCCCAACCCTTTCTCAAATACTGTTGAGCTAACATCGAAGATATCACTGCTGGTAACCCAGTCAAATCCATAGATTCAATTTAAATTATCTTATTATTCTGACACCGCAGATCAATAGTCTTTCATCTGCAATTCACTACTGCATCATGCACGGTTAGCTAATCCATACTGAGGATAATATCGAACTCATCAAATGGTAGCAACATCAAATCAGCTGGAAAACATGAATCTCAAATCATTAAAGGGCAAATCTTGCACACTCTATCAACTAGCACACACCAGCCCGGGGGTTCGAAACCCGAATCACAAACTCATTAGACTCAACAGGTAGAGTCTTGCTGGATACTAATGTTTCACACACATAGGAATCGGTTGAACCGGGATCAATTAGAGCAATTACACTAGTATTAAAGAGAGTAAATATACCGGTGATGACATCTGGAGATGAAGCCTTCTCTCTGGCACGAATGGCATAGGCTCTAGCTGGCACACGAGCATCTGATCGAATAGCTGTGTCCGAAGTCCCTCTCTGAGTACCGCTCCTACCTCTCACATTTCGGGGTGGTCTACCTCTAGCTGCAGTACCACTCGGTCTTGTACTTTGAACATTATCCTTTTCAGCTAACTCTGAGCAATCTCAAATGAAGTGATCCTACGAACCACACTTGTAGCAAGCTCAGTTGTTGGATTTGCCTCAACATTCACCAAAATGTCGTCTACCACACTGTTGACACTCAAACTTATTCAGTCGAGTATTGTCGACACTAGCAATCGAGGTGCTCATGAACTCACTGGTGGTCGTTCTCGTATAGAGATCCCTGTATTAGCTTTGGATTGGCTACCGTCATTTTTGAACTTCTTTGATGACAATTGAGAAAATTTACCCACTGATCTCTTACAGAAATCTCTAGTTTCAAATCAGCTTTTTGTTTTTCATTCCCCAACACTTCGACTTTACAAGCTCGCTCAACAAGTACCACGAACTCATTTAATTCAAGTATGCCAACCAGTAGTTTTATATCTTCATTTAACCCTTCTTTAAATCTTCTGCACATAGCATCCTCAGATGAAACACACTCACGGGCATATCGGTTAAGTCTCACAAACTTGCACTCCTACTCAGATACGGTCATACGACCCTGTTTAAGCTCGAGAAATTCCTGGCATTTCAAATCTATGAATCACTGGTTGATGTATTTCTTCCAAAACTCTATCTGAATGAAGTCCCAAGTAACTCGTTTCTTTGGAACAACCGATACAAGAATGTTCCACCAATAGTAGACAGAATCCCATAATAAAGATATAGCAGATCTCAGGCACTCATCAGGTGTACAGGAGAGTTCATCAAAAACACGAATTGTATTATCGAGCCAAAATTCAGCTCGTTCAGCGTCATTATCATCTTCGACTCTAAACTCTTGAGCTCTATGTTTCTGATTCTGTCGACCGGAGGCTTATTTGTTTTCTCAGGATTAATGGTCGGGGGTACCACCAGTGCTACAGATGGAGTATTCAGATTCGAGGATTGTTGAACAGCCGGATTGGTCCAGATGTATTGGTTGAAACCAATCATTCATTATGCTAAAGAAGGCTTGTCTAGCCCCCTCATCAGGATTACTCGCAGCTGGTCGAGATTCATCCGGCGCGGTCCCTTGCGCGGGAGCAGGCGCCACACTCTCGACATCGTCAGCTATAGCTCGCACAGAATCAGGATCCATTTACTATACGAAAGAAGAAAACACATTTCATCGTCAGAAGTCATCACACTATCACATTATAAATTATCGCATGTATAGCTAGACTCACACACGCTACGTTAGTCCGAGAACCGACTAAACCGTAGCTTTGATACTAATCAAATGTAACACCCATAACCTATATCTGTCGCCTGATTAGGGTTACGAGGAATTACTCATCAAACCACCAGTCAACACACTCATAAAAATATTATTACATTAATTAAGACAAAATTAATCCATGCTATCACGATCAAACATGTACTTTCATTTTTAAAATTTAAAGCATTAACAAACTTATCACAAATAATATCACTAGTATCATATAAAAATAAATCTAAATCAAATAGTAAAAAATACTATTCATTTGGTCATTTTGAATGCAATAGCCGAATATGTACACCTACCCTTGTTCAATTTATACCAATCAAATGCACTAATATTTAAGACAAATATACCTATATGCCAAAGCTTTGTTAATTACCATTATCATCCATCTACATTATCAGTCAATTCCTTATAGATAACATGATCAAATTGCTCAAAACCAAGTTCATATATGACCTAAAACATAAAAGATTAAATCCTTCATATAAACTTACTCATATCATTTTCAAATGAACTTAACTCAGGAATATATATGTATAATGTTATTTATACCAATCATATAACCATATTTATTTAATCACATACGCACCATCACTAAATGTTCACAACAATAATTTAACCATTCAAACCTCATGTCCGAATACATATGAACATCCAATGAAAAATATAAACTCCAAACTAAGTCAATGCCATGGCCGAATATTACAAGTAAGTATACTATAATTTGATCATTAATATTTCACACATAACATAATATGAAATAAACTTTCATGATAAGTTTATAATATATCCGAACATGCACAATTAATTACACCATAATCAAGCAGGACTAAACCATATTCAAGTATAGAAGTATAGCCAATTTCGGTGATGAAGAAATAAAATGATGATGAATAACATGTTTCTTTATTTTAATATTATTAACTTATTTTATAATATAACATTTTAACTTATAATTTATGTATATAAAAACATATTAATATAAAATTAAAGCCAAATGTCGTCTACTAACATGCTATTTGGTTAATTTACAACCTAAGTCCACATATAAAAGAAGACAAGTTAGTTAAACCACTCAATTAAATAGAAGACTACTTTTACCACTTATGCGATTTAGGCTTTTTCCTTAAATTAAACACACAAACGGGCAAATTAGTTCACGAAATTTTTGCACATGCTCACTCATAGATCATAGACACCAAATATAATATAAAAATATTCTATTGACTCGGATTTGTGGTCCCAAAACCACTGTTCCAATTAGGGTCAGAATCGGGCTGTTACAGACACCATGTAAAGCCCCTTAGCCTGTGTGTAATTCGAAACATAAAAAAATAAGCTTCAGTATCCACACGACCTTGGGCATGCCCGTGTGTCCAGGCCGTGTGGTCTCTCTTAAACTGTGTGATCCTTTCGTTCACTTCTCCCACGGCCGTGTACATCGGTGTGTGAGTCACAAGGCCGTGTAACTCTTTGTGATCGTGTGAGTTAAAATAAAATTGGAAAAAAATTAGCTCTAGTATTCACACAGCCTAAGAAATGTCTGTGTGTCTCACACGGCCGTGTCGCCAAGTCGTGTAGTGCTTCCAAGATCGTGTGGACCCTTTTATAATTATTTTATATTTTTTAATAACATACTTGGCATGCCTCAAAGAAATAAAAATCAACACATGGATTGCCTCCCGAGAAGCTCTTATTTAGAGTCTAAGCATAACTTTCCCTTTCACGCATATGGTTAACTCGAATTTTGGAGTCGTAACTCCTCTCTCTCATTATTAATATCACCACCAAGATAGGATTTGAGTCAATGACCATTTACCTAGAATGTGTCATATTCAGGATGTGTTAGCTTTACTGTACCATATGGGAGAACGTTCTGTACCACAAATGGATTCGACCCTCTTGACTTAAGCTTTACAGGGAACATCCGTGGATCTAACTTGTCTAGCAGCTCTTTGTCTCTAACTTTGAATTAATTTTTCCTCTTTACTTACACACTATGGCATTGCTTTCTTGCTTCTTTGAACATTTTCAGTTTCTCATAAGCCTTTGGTCACCATTCATCTAATTAATCAAGCTGCACCATTAGTTCTCCACTCGTCCATTGATTTTTATCACATTGAAATGTATGCGGTTTTAACATATATTTGTGAGTGATTTCCAACAATGAATGTTGAGTCGTACGATTACTAACATTATTAGAATAGTGAGTATCATCACGCTCATTAGAAACTCTCACAAATTCACGTACTTGAAAAGTAACCTCTTCATCAGCTACCCGCAACACATGTTCACCATTACGTACATCAATAACAATTCTAATAGTGGGTAAAAGGGGTCAACCTAAGATCATAGGCACCTCAACATCCTCATCCATGTCTAATATAAAGAAATCAACATGGAATATAAATTTATCTACTTTAACAAATACATCCTCAATGATACCCTTAGGATACTTAATTGATCTATCAACCAACTGAATACTCATCCTAGCGAGTTTTGATTCTCCGAGACCAAGTTGTTTGAACATTTTATAAGCCATAAGATTTATACTAGCACCTAAATCAGCCAAAGCTTTTTCTACATTTAAGCTACCAATAAAATAAGAAATAGTGAAACTCCCTAGACCTTTAAGCTTGGTGGGTAGTTTGTTTTTGAGAATGCCCGAACAATCCTTATTGAGCTCCACAGTTGACAAGTCGTCTAACTTCCTTTTATTTGTTAACAGCTCCTTTAAAAAAATTGTATAAATTGGCATTTGCGAAAGGGCTTCAACAAAAGGTAAGTTAATAAGCAATTTTTTCTAAAGGTCAAGAAATTTACCATATTGTTCATTCATGCGATCTTGCTTTACTTTTGCCAGATATAGAATTTATGCTTTTTATTCTTTAGCCACTAGCTTATGCTCTTTCTTTCTTTCCTCAATCCCATCATTTTTCTCAACAACTTCCAGATTCATCTTCTTTCCAAGCTCGACTAACCCTTCCACGCTTTGAACAGTAATTGTGTGGACTTGCTTCTTTGTGTGGGTTTTAGTGTTACTAGGTAAGCTACCATTCCGTCTCTTCAAAACCAGTTTATCAAGAAGTCTAATTTGATTTTTAAGCCCTTGGATCGATGCTTGTTGGTTTTTTTAGACCTATCTCAATGTTCTGAAATCTAGTTTCAAACACTAAAATAAATTTAGTTAACATCTCCTCAAGGTTTGGTTTATTTTCTTGCTGATAAGGTTGCTGAAAACCAGGAGGGGTTGTGTATTTTGATTACCTTGACCACCCCAAGAGAAATTTGGATGATTCCAACATCCTAGATTATAATTATTGCTATAAGGGTTGTTTTGAGCTCTAGAATTGTTACCCATAAAGTTGACCCATGCTTTATGCTAGAGCCGAAGGGTAAACATCCTGGATTGATTATCCCCGCTCTAGCCGCATCACATTGCATTAACGGATCCATCTATTTATTTCAATTCAAACCATCAATCTTTTTACTTAGCGCTTCCACCTGACTTGCCAACATAGCAACTGCATCCATATTAAAAACACCGAGTACCTTGATCTATTTTGTTCTCATGACTTGCCACTGATAGTTGTTCAATATCATCTCCTCAATAAATTCTTAGGCTTCCTCAGGTGACTTATTATTTAATATTCCACCAGCTACTGCATCAATTATCTTCCTGGTCGAGAGATTCAAACCATTGTAAAAAGTTTAAACTTCTAACCATAAAGGAAATCCATGATGAGGGCACTTTCTCAGAAGATCCAAATATCTCCGATGCATCATATAATGTCTCAAGCTCCATTTAGGTAAAAGAAGAGATGTCATTCTTCACCTTTGCTATTTTAGATGGTGGAAAATATTTCAATAGAAAGTTCTTAGTCATCTAAGCCTAAGTTGTGATAAAGCCCCGGGGAAGTGAATTCAACCATTGTTTTGCCTTACTCCTCAAAGAAAATGGGAACAACTGTAAGTGTACGGCATCGTCAATAATGTAATTAATCTTAAATGTGTCACAAATCTATAGAAAGTTAGCCAAATGAGCATTCAAATCTTCATCTTGCAACCCATCAAACTGAACATATTGCTACACCATTTAAATTATGTTCAGTTTAATCTCAGAATCGTTTGCAGCAATAGTCGGTTTGGGGATACTCGATTCAGCCCCAATCAGAGTGGGCTTCCCATAATCATACATAGTACGAAGAGTAAAAGGTGCAAGAAGCTACTGATTATTTTGATTATCATCCATCTCTACATAATATCATTTTCCTCTTGATCGTTTATTAAAACCTATTGACCTTCCCTTGCTTCTCTAACCTCTCTACGATTTCTATGAGTAGTTCTTTCTATCTCACTGTCAAAACTATTGGTTCGAATGGCTTGCCTCTAGTCATAAACTAAAAGAACCTGTAAAAATCAAACAAAAAAAAAATTTAAAATGTAAAAGTTAAATTAAAAACAAAAAATTAAAATTAAAATGACTAAATTAATAGAAATAAAGTTTTCCTAATATTTTAGTCCCCGGCAACGGTGCCAAAAACTTGATGCGTCGTGAAGTAACTAAGAATTTTACTAAGGTAAGTGCACCTATCAATTAATAGTATAGCTACAGTGTACAAAAATATCGTTCCCATGAGGACTAAAAGTACTAGTAATTACTGTCTTTCTATTATTTAACTGATAATTTCGAGTGATCAATTAAAAACTAACATTAACTAAATTAATTATCTACGAACGCGACAAAGAAAATAATCGAGTAATAATCAAGAAGCGAAACAATACCAAGGAAATAATTCACCTAGATTTAATAAGTCACTAACAATCTAAATTATGAAAATTCTTTACTTAGTATCTTGATCCATAGAAATCAATAAATTATGCTACTATCTCTTTCGATACTAAAAGCAACTGACTCTAGGTTAATTAATTAAAATTTCTTTCTAATTAAAACCCTTATTGATAAACCATAATTTACACACAATTTAACCCCATGCTTAACCTAATTTTGGATGATTTTCCATTGAATTTGATGAATTTGATGCTCCTAATCTCTTAATTTCATGTTTTATACTCAGAAGAGCTTAGGAAGTCGAAAAGGCAGAGAAACGGGCCAAAAAGGGGCAAAATGGGCCTACCTAGGAAATCAACAGGCCTGGACCATTGGGCAGACCAAACGGCCGTGTGTGGCGAGCAGAATCGACCACGACCGAAGGAGTCCACCACGGGCGTGTCCTTGCCGAAACAAGGATGAATTCTATTCGGAAAAGGATACTTGTGGGCCAAGAAAGGCATCTCAAAGCCTATATAAACACCCTAAGGGGCAACCTAAAAGAGGGTCGACAGGACGTCGAATAGGACACGAGTAGAAGGTAGAAAATACTTGAAGACAGCCGTCGGGAACAACTTAGGAGAAGGGTCTACATAAGACTGAGGATCTCCCATCAAGTTCTTTAGAAGTTTTTGGGTTTTCTTATGTTTTGTTGTTTTCCCTATTCTAATATGTTCCCCTTTTTTAGTTTGGACTAAATCCCTTAAATACCTAAGGGGATGAAACCTAAGACGAATCTTATTATTATTTGATTTATAAGATAAATACTTGTTCTTATTCTTAATTGTGAGTTCTTATTCTTGTTTTGATAATTCAGGTTATTGATTCAAAGTCAAATGTGGTTATTCAGTGGAGCAAAAGTCCATGTTTAAGAGAAGATCAACACAATTAAGCGGAGTTGATTGCAACCCTCAAAATAGGCCGACGAAAATCTACCAGATTAGAGTCAAATCTAATAAGGAAATCCATAGATCGAGTTAATGCGACAATAGGGGTTTTAATTAGAAAGATATTTCAATTAATCAATCTAGAGTTAGTTGTTTTTAGTCTTGAAAGAGATATTAACATAAATCAGGATTTCTACGGATTAAGTCAAGTGAAAAATCATATGAATCAAAAGTAATAAGTGAAGTCTAGATGGATTCTTCCTTAGGTATTGCCTATCTCATATAAGTTGTCCAAAAGTATTTTCCCAATTCACTCTCTGTCGCGTTCATAGCCAATTAGTTAGTTAAATTATTTAGTTAAATTTAGATTAAAAATAAATCCCTTAATTATTAGGCTAGATAATAAAAAGATAGTTATTACTAGTAATTTTAGTCCTTGAGGATACGATATTCCGAACTCACCATAACTATACTATTGTTCGATAGGTGCGCTTGCCTTTGTCGAAAACTACGATATTAGGAATACTAAATTTTTATTACTTTAGCCATTTTATTTCTTTGCAATTTATTTTTATTTTTATTTTTACTTTTCTAATTTTTCTTTCTTTGCTTCTGGCAGGAACTTTTAGTTTATGACTAGAAGGAACTCGTCAGGACCATTAATTTTTTACAGTGATATAGAAGGTACCGTTCGCAGAAATCGTAGGGAAATAAGGCAAAGCCTACAATACATAGAAGAAGAGCAAGAGGAAGATACTAATACTACTGAAGAGATGGCTTATAATAATCCGCTGCCTCCTGTGGTTGCCGCAAATCTGGTGAATCAAAATCTTGCTCCTCGTACTATGTATGATTATGTTAAACCTAATTTAACAAGAACTGAATCAAGTATTGTTAGACCTGCTATTGCTACAAATAATTTTGAACTGAAACCTAACACTATACAGATGATTCAGCAGTTTGTTCTGTTTGATGGTTTGCAGGATGAGGATCCAAGCAATCACTTGACAAATTTTCTGGAATTATGCGATACGTTAAAAATTAATGGCGTTTCTGATTATGTCCTTCGCCTTCGGTTGTTTCCTTTCTCGTTGAGAAACAAAGCTAAACAGTGGTTGAACTCGTTACCACGAGGATCAATCACTACATGGGACCAAATGACCAAAAAATTTTTACTTAAATATTTTTCGCCGGCTAAAACGGCTAAGTTAAGGAATGATATTTCTTTTTTTGTGCAGATGGATCTAGAAACACTCTACGATGCATGGGAGAGATATAATGATCTACTAAGGAGATGTCCTCACCATGGGTTACCCTTGTGGTTACAGGTTCAAACCTTTTACAACAGTGTGAACCCCTCAGCTAGGCAATTGATTGATTCAGCCTCCGACGGAACCCTAAATAAAAAACCCCTGAAGCGACTTATGAGTTTATAGAGGAGATGGCACTGAATAACTATCAGTGGCAAGTTATGAGGACAAAGCCAACAAAAGCCACCAGTGTTTTTAACCTCGACTCAATGACCATGCTATCAAATCAGGTAGAACTGTTAAATAAAAAGATTAATGGTTTGTATGGTTTTTCGCAGGTACATCCAATGATGCAGTGTGATACGAATGGAGGAGGAATGAATAATACAGAATACCCATCCTACAACCCCGGCATAGAAAAAGAACAGATGAACTATATGGGTAACAATTCTAGACCTCAAAATAACCCTTATAGTAACACTTACAATCCAGGTTGGAAGAACCATCCCAACTTTTCATGGGGTAGCCAAGGAAATTAGAGACAACAGCCCCCTCCAGGCTTTCAACAGCAACCCTACCCACAAGACAAAAAGCTAAACCTTGAGGAGATGCTAACAAAATTTATCGCGGTGTCAGAAACTCGTTTCCAAAACACCGTAATAGCACTTAAAAATCAGTAAGCATCGATTCAAGGGCTCGAGAACCAATTAAGAAAACTTGCTAAGCTCATATCTGAACGGCCATAAGGCAGCATGCCAAGCAACACTAAAACAAACCCAAAGGAGCAACTTCATGCCGTTACCGCTCACGATAGTAAAGGGTTAGATGAACCAAAATTAAGGCAAGAGAATGTGGTAGAAGAAGGTAAGGTTGAGGTAAACCATGATAAACCAAAACGTGTAATTACGGAGTACCAACCTTGTAACACCCCTTACCCGGGACCATTATCAGCGTCGAGCACGAGGTATTACTAAACTTACCTACAAATTTTTTTCTTTTTTTATTACATTTTATTTTCTTTATACTTATATATATATACCCAAAACCAAATCAACCAAAACTACAACCAAACATGATAATCGAACCAAAACATAAATTCCAAGAATTAACAAGATGTACAAGCCATTTTCGCATGGCTTCACATATATCTACAACTTCAACTATATTCAAAGGGTAGTATAGCCTATACATTCTATAAATCTCTAATCAGCTTTTAAACATCGAAAACAGTCGATAGTGTGATAAACTTCTCTAACGATCCCCGAGCCTGCAACTAGCCTCCAAGATCTATAAATAAAGGTAAAAATACACACACAGAGTAAGCTATCATAGCTTAGTAAGTCATAAGCAAATAATAACTCAGTAACAATAATGATCTAATAAAACATAACCAAACCATACTTGTAAATTCAAATATCCACATGTAACAAACATGAAATAAGTTTTGTCCAGACAAGCATCCGTTTGACCGAATACATACTATCATAATACATTTATACGATTCACATTTCATTAGTCATAATCTCACATTCAATTACCTTACAGACAAAAGCACATATAAACTTTAGCATGAATATGAATTTCGCATTTCCATATCATACATATATTTATATCATTAAACCGAATATAACCCATTATATGTTTAAACATATGGTTTCATTCACTTAATTCATAGCTTAATTTAATTCGAATACTACCTCAATGGCATTGATAATTTATCAAGGTGTAAACCATCCATACTTATGAAATTCAACAACCAAACATTTATCTACAACTAAATTTTAACATTTCCACACACACATTGACCATTAATATGTTTAATATCCCATAGATCTTATTTTTACCAAGTATATATATATATCACTATAAATACGTTAAAGGTCCACATTTGAAATACCTACTAATCGAAGGCACATAAACCTTTTAATATTAATATAATTTTTACATTTCAACTTATTCCTCATGTAACATTAGGCCGAATATAAACTCAAAAATCAAACATTAATATCACATATTTATGCATTAATCCATATATAGCTTTTCATATACACATTCACTACCATTGACGTCGTTTTTAACTTGTATCACATATCGAATAATCTACTTACCTTATTTCAAAAAGGGAAATAAATTGTTACATACCTGTTCACTTTAACTCATTTAGCACATTTGATTATTTTTACCGTTGCTCACGTAAAATTTGCTAGGCATAAAGCATAATGTAATACACCGGCACAGAGCCTGCTAGACAGTAAACTTGATATAATTCACCAGCCTAAAGCCTGCTATTATACACCAAATCATTTTATAACCTTAATAAAATCACATAGTACAATTTGATCATCTTAGCCGAATACCACCAATTTAATAAGTACCATATACAACTTACTCCATACAATCGAAAGTACATATATTTATATAAGTAATTCCACATGTCCGAATGAATATCCATAAAATCTCTATATGGCCGAACTGATTTATGTACAAATACTCATACATCCATTGAATACTCTAATGTTGCAAGTAAGCAACATCAAATCAATATCATATTATCCACCTATCCAAAAATATCGAATGCGCCAACACATTATCTATCAACTTACTTAATCAATAAACATCACATATAATTTGTACTTAAGTCAATACATACCTTATGGCCAAATAATCACATTCACTTGAATAAGCCTAAGCTTGTTCATTTGCCACCATAATTCAATCATTTAAGTAAGCATAAGCTCGTATTATAAATCACCGTATAAAACCCGCTAGGCATGAGCTCGAATCACATACCTAAGACTAAGCCCGCTAGACCCAAGGTCCGATAATCATTCACCGCAATAAGCTCCGCTAGGCATAAAGCCCGATAAATTCACCACTCAAGGCTTGCTAGGCTCATAGCTTTGAGTAGTAATACTTTAAATTTTCTCCCCTGAATCATTTCATATATCGAATCTTTTACGCATTGCGAACATCATTATACGAACATTTGATAGCACATATCACACAAATAACTTAACCGAAACAATTTTATACTTAGCTAAATTCGGCTAATTTACATATAATTACAAAAATTCCAAATTTCAAAGATATGCTAATTTACTAAAATAATATACGATGATTATTTGCTTAGAGACTTACTCCGACACTTTCATTTACCTTTATTAGGTATTTTGGTCCTTGGAGAAATGAAAAACGATAACTCACACACCCAATGCTTGGTGATAGATCCGCACACACCGTGCCATTCTACCGATCTCGCACACACAGTGCTCGGTAAATGAATCCTTTCCTCAACCACATGAACATATAAATATATATATATATATATATATATATATTCACTATCCATGTTTTCTATGCCCAATAAAACATCTATTAATCGTAGTTCATGCTCCCATCTTAACCCACCATATCCGGCAACCATCAATGCATATACAACTATAATTATATATCAAAGTTAACTCTCGTTCATTATTGATTTCCATCACATTCGGCTAACATATAATATAAGAGCCAAATCGTTAATTTCAATACAACCATAATCCTTCTCTATTTATTTCCATATATACAATCTCCAAATATAAATATACATATATGCGCAAACTTATATTGAACCCAAAATAAATTAAACTTACACATTCATATATATATATCATTAGCTCATTCAGCTTATGATTAATATATAGATAAAAGAAAATTTAATTTCTCCAATTGCTTATAACTTACCTCTTTTTACAAATATCATATGCCTTTAAAACAAATTTGTATATACATAACACACATATATACACAAATCCATAGTTTGATATTTTCCAAATCCTATTCTCCCTATCGAATATGCTCCATGTATACACATAATTTATTATTCAATGATCATTATTTTATACCTTAGGATTCACTTTAACTTAAAATCAATTCACTTCAAATTGTTTAATCTCAACACATTAATTTAATACATGCTTCAATTCACATTCGTCTTTCACATAATTTAAGCCCCATACCGTATCACATTCAGTAACTTATGTGTATTTACATCAATGATTTCATGCACATACAATTTTACAGCTCTCAAGAAAATAAGGAATTATACCCAACACATATATAGGTTAACATTTCACTCGGCATCTACCATTAAATTATCATAGTGTATTCGGCATTTATATTTGTTACATCTAATTTAGTTAAAAAAAATGTATATTAAAATTTAGCACTAATTATTTAAAACCAGTCACTTATAACTTACATCAGAAATTTGATGATTTAACCTTTCTCGGCTACTCGTTTACTATGGTCTTTCCCCCGGTCCAAACCCTTCCCTTGTTGTACTTGATCAAAAATAAGATCAAATTAATCCCATTCGAACGAATTTTCATGAAGTTTCATCCAAAATGCATCATTATAGATTTTTACCATTTTCACCCTTAACAATTTCCATGTTACAAACAAATCCTTACAACTCAAAACATGCAATACCCAAAAATTCAAGCACGTTCATGAAGGGCCGAATGTTCATAGCCCTTCTTTCATCTCCTTTCTTCTATCTATTTGCAATTTAAAGCATTCATAATTTTTTTCTTTCTCTTCCTACGTCCTCCTACTAAGCTTTATTCAACAATTTCTAAGGGAAAAAAATATAGTTAATCTTACAAACTTGTAACGTGTTCTACTCTAAATTTTACCATATATTTTCTACCATGGCCACTTTCGGCTATCATCTTTAACTCAAAAATTTGAGTATGATCTAGCTAAAATACAAGACAATAGCCTCAATTTGAAAAAGAATAACGAAAACTAAATGAAATTTCTTACCTTAAAGGGACATGCAAAGACCGAATCTATGGAAGCTTAAATTTCATCTCTTTTCCCCTTTTGTGTTCGTGAAGAAGATGAAGCAAAAGAGAGAGAATTAACAATGTTTTCTTTCTTTTATTAATATCATCCAATAATAATAATTTATTATGCATCATCTCCACTACCTAATATTATTAACATATAAAAAATATTGCAAGAAATCATGATGCATGTCAATGCCGTCCACTGACTTGGAAATAAGGCTAAATTGCAACTTAACTCCCATGTAATAATACAACCATTTAAAATTAGTCCTAATTTTCCATAATAGCTATTTTCATCCCTACTCAATTTAATCTTTCTCTAAAATTAACCACTCAAACATTCAAATAATTTCACTATAATATAACACACGCTCAATTATGTAACTAATATCGGTTAAAACATTAAAATATTTTACTAGATTATTTAACATCGGATTCGTGGTTCCGAAACCACTGTTCTGACTAGGGTCAAATTCGGACTGTTACAAACCTCGTGTGCCATATCCCAGTGCGATGAAGAAAGACCGCACAAATGAAAAATTCAGTAAATTTCTTAAACTTCTAAAGAAATTAGATATTAACTTACCGTTTCTTAAAGCTCTTTCGTAGATGCCCAATTCAAGAAAATTTTTAAAAGATCTTTTGACAAAAAACAAAAGTTAGACGATACGTTGCATGTGGAGCTAAATACAGCGTGCTCAGTAATTTTACAAAATAAACTACCACGAAAGTTAAAAGATCCAGGGAGTTTTACAATTCCATGTTTAATTGGTAGTTTATCTGTTAATAATGCTTTAGCTGATTAAGGGGCAAACATCAGTTTCATGCCTTATAAAATGTTTAAATAACTAGGTCTTGGGAAACTTAAACAAACTAGGATGAGCATCCAATTAGCTGATAAAACCATTAGAGTTCCTAGGGGTATAATTGAGGATGTACTAGTGAAAATTGACAAATTCATATTCCCAATAGACTTCCTTGTTTTAGATATGAATGAGGATAATGATGTTCCTTTAATATTAGGATGGCCTTTTTTAGCAACTGCTAGGACCATTATCGATGTTGATATAGGGGAAGTAACACTTTGTATAGGTGATGACATGATTAAACTCAAAGCACGTGATTCAGACAGAATATCTAATGATCAAAAGAATACAAGTCCTGTTAATATAAATAAACTTAACGTTCAATCTTTTTTTGCAGGAAATCCTTTAGGAAAAGATAACAGAGCCAGGGTCTAGCTGTCGTATTGAGAACAAAACTGTTCATGAGGAATGAAGATTACAAATCGATGAACTAGATGAAGGGTGGACACGCGTCAAGGAAAAACCGAAAAAACACGAGGAACCAAGGCAAATCCGTGTCAAACTTAAGAATGAGACAACCCAATTTAAGATGGGGGATCAGGTATTGTTGGATAAGACAGACCCTCGAATCGCCATTTTAGACTCTGATACAAACGAAGAGATCCCTTTCAAGGTACTCAATGTCTTTCCATATGGAACAGTCGAGGTAACTAATCCTACATTTGGCACTTTTAAGGTAAACGCCACTCGACTCAAACTATATAGTGATCATAGAACTGATAGCAGGGGAGAGGAGTTTCAACTCCTCAAACCACCATGATTGTACGAATGAAGGGTAAGTCTAGCTTAAGACTTTAAACGAGCGCTTCTCGGGAGGCAACCCGATCACTAATCCCATTAATTTCCATATTTTTGATTTTTAGCAATTAACTACAAACTAACCAAATTAATAAAACACAGGTTTCCCTACCACACGACCTTGCACACGGGAGTGGCCGTGGTCGTGTAGACACCACGAGTAGGAACATCGGCGTGGATAAAAACTTTTCTCCAAAACATGGGCTACGATAAAAGGCCATGGTCGTGCGATTTGGCCGTGGTCGAAACTGAGAAATCTACACAGGTGTGCGACACACCGGTGTCCCTAGACCATGGTCGACACTGATTAATCAACACAGGCGTGGAAACTTTTACACAGGCGTGGGAGAAACAAACGAAGAACCACACGGCCATGCGATACGGCCATGTGACCTAACATGCCCATGGCACACAGGCGTGGGCAGCAACCAGGCCATTGATTCCTATTTAAACCCTTTTATTCTCACTTTCTCCCTAAATTCTTCTTCTCCCAAACCCTAGCCACTACACCCCTTCCTTTTTCTATTCTCTTTTTTCTTTCATTCATTTCCCACTATCCCTCATTCTTTCTTTACATCACCATTACCATGTCGAAGGAGCAAAAGGACCCTAGCACAATCTCCCCGTGCGAGACCAATCTACATAAGCTCATGTTGGCCACTTCATTAACTCGACAGGACAAGGACCTTTGAGTCCATTTATTTTTTCTTTTTCTTTTATTTTTATTTTTAAATTATGTTCCTTTATCTTTCTTGTCTTTAAATTATATTATTATATTTTGATTTCTTTAATTTAGGTTCAAAGGGCTGTTAAGGAACGACAACACCCCTACCACAGTATCTACCTCCACCTTCACCTCTGACCAACATTCCGTTTCTTTTCCTCGACTCCATCCAAAATTCAGGAAGTTCACTTCTCTCCATATCTTATGATTTTATATATTGTATATATCTATCTTTATACATTGAGGACAATGTACATCTTAAGTGTGGGGAGGTGTCAACAATACTGAATTATGTCTTGTTCTTAAGTAATTTTCTCATATTACTATTAGAATGAAACTTCTATTGATTTATGATTTTCATTGATATGTTTGGATTAATTCATATATAATTGTGCATTAATGGTTTAAACTTTAAGATATTAGAGAATCAAGCATGATAAGTCTATTTTCAGAATTAAAATTTATTAGGTTATTTTCCTAATCTTAAATATTACTTTGAAGTTTGAAATTTACAAGGTTGACATCAAAAACCATAATTTCTGTGAGATTTTAAGCCTTTTAGAGCATATATTTTTCTTGCTCACTTTATTGATTATGAGTGTGCCAGCATTGATTTGTTATTCTAGAACTTGCTTCGATTATGCATATCGAGACCACATTTCTGATTTGATATACTAAACATGATAAAGGCACCTAGGATTTAACCCACTTAGTTCACAAAAAGCCTACCCTCATAATTAACCCCTAGTGAACCCTTTTCTAACAAACCATTTCTTGACTCACCCACATATATTAACCCAAAACCAAATTTTTGACTTCCCCTAATCTTTTGACATCCCTTTTAATCGAGATTTGAATTGAGCAGTTGCCTAACTATGTTCTCTATTTTAGTTGTTAAAGTTCTTTCTTATCATTGTATGTTCTAAAAAAAAGTTGAAAGAATATTCATTATTAGTTCCATGTTTTATGAGCTTAAACAGTTAAATTCACATCACCAGAAGAAGCTCGTTTTATTGGTGATAAGTTAAATTGATGTAATTATTAATTATTAGTTCATTGTTTCTAGTTAGGTAATTGATCAATTTGATCTCGATTCTAACCCTCTAATTCAGCCTTTATCCACACCTTTAACCAACCCCCGCTACAACCCTTTAAAGACCTTTTGATTTGTGTATCATCTCATTTTATAGTGGTGGAGATTTGATTTTCATGCAAGCCTATGGGATTAACTTTTCATGTTCGACTTTTTGAGTGCTTAATTTGAACCTTAAAACACCTTGAGTGATTTGAGTGAATCTTTAGTGAGGATGCCAATTCTTGTTAGGTTTTGAATCAGAGGTAATTATTTAGGTAAGGGGAAACACCTATATTTTCGTGCTATAAAATTTATGACTTATATTGTTTGAATCTTTAGAATTCTTTTAGTTAAGTTATCAATGTATGAATTATTTATGAATTATGATGAAACATTATTGATGAAGATTATGAATTGAAGAAGTTAATTTTAATTATGAGTTGAGGATTTTGCTTGAGGACAAGCAAAGGCTTAAGTGTGGGGATATTTGATAAACCATAATTTACACATATTTTAACTCCATGCTTAACCTATTTTTGGATTATTTTCCATTGAATTTGATGAATTCGATGCTCCTAATTCTTAATTTCCTGTTTTATACTCAGGAAAGCTTAGGAAGTCAAAAAGGATGAGAAACGGGCCAAAAAGGGGCAAAATGGGCCTACCTAGGAAATCAACATGGCCTGGACCATTGGACACGGCGTGTGTTATGAGCAAGATCAACCACGGCATGGACTATTGTCCACGGGAAGACCACACGACTGTGTGTGGCAAGTCGAATCGACCACGACGTCCACCACAGGCGTGTCCCTGCCAAAACCAGGATGAATTCTATTCGGAAAAGGATACTTGTGGGCCAAGTAAGGCATCTCAAAGCCTATATAAACACCATAGGGGGCAACCTAAAAAGGGGTCAACAGGACGTCGAATAGGACGCCGAGTAGAAGGCAGAAAATACTCGAAGACAACCGTCGGGAACAACTTAGGAGAAGGATCTCCATCAAGACTGAGGATCTCCAATCAAGAACTTTAGAAGTTTTTGGGTTTTCTTATTCTTGTTTTGATGATTCAGGTTATTGATTCAAAGTTGAAAGTGCTTATTCAGTAGAGGAAAAGTCTCTGTTTAAGAGAAGATCAACACAATTAAGTGGAGTTGATTGCAACCCTAGAAATAGGGCGACAAAAATCTGTTGGATTAGAGTCAAATCTAATAAGAGAATCCATAGATCGAGTTAATGCGACAATAGGAGTTTTAATTAGAAAGAGATTTCAATTAATCAACCTAGAGTCTGTAACATCCTGGAAAGGGCCTATGCATTTTTCGGTTTAATTGTATGAAATGACAAGTCTTAAGCATTATGAATAAATTTTTGATATTTTTGGAAACTCAGAAATGTATGAAAATGCATGGAAATGAAAATAAACATTTTTGGAAACCTGAACATTTTTGGAAACCTGAATATTTTTGGAAACCTGGAAATGCATTAGGACATGAACATTTTAGGAAACCCAGAAATGTAAGGAAATGGTCCAAAAATGGAAAGTACACATTTTTGGAAACTAAGAAATGAAAATGGAAATGATCCAAAAATGGAAAGTATACATTTTAGGAAACTTGGAAATGTAAGAAAATGGCAAAAACAGAGCCGATCGAAAATTTTAGGAAACACGAAATGACCCTAAAATGATGAGTTTTAAAGTTTAAAATAGGAAATCAAGGCAAGAGGGCCTTAAAAGAAAAAGTTGGTAAGTTTTGACACACAAACGGGCTAAGAAAAGTGGCCTGAAGATGGCACTTAGGGCCTATGGAAATGGCGCCATGTGCAAGAGGCATGGGCCTGGGTTCGAGTCACAAGGGAAGCAATTAAATGAAGGTTTTAATTTTGTTTCCAGAAGCACAAGGAGTGGACGGCAAGCATCTTGAAAAAAAAAGGTTTATTCTCTTTAAAATTCGGCTATTAAGTGATAAATAAGAGATTTCTTTTTAGATTTTTAAATTTGGATTATTTGAGGAGATAAATGATGGATTAAATATTTTTTTATTTGAATAATATTATCACATATGTGGAGTGGTGTCCAAGTAAGGGACTCCTTGGCTGATAACTTTGTCTATAAAAGGAAGGAATGAGGGCTACCCCTCAGTTCGCTTCTTTTTCTGCTCTGCCGAAATTCCCTAGCTCTCCCCCTCTCTGTCGAATTTTTCCTTAAGTAAAATCCATCTTCTCTTCTTCTATTTTTTTCTCTGTTTCTACTATCAAAGCCGAATCTTTGTCGATTCTAAGTAAAGGAGCAATCAACTACAACATCAAAAGGGTAAGATCTGTGGTCAATCAATTTCTATTCTTTTTCTTTTACCAAAATCGTGGTACTAATCTTATTGTTGTGAATGGCCGAATATACAAGGGGTTTATCGATTTAAACAGGACATACAAGAAAAGGAATATTTTCGGAACTCGTGGGATTCAAGGTAAGAAGTTATATTCGGCCTAGGTTATCTCTTTAATAATTAGATCTATTCGTTTTAATCAAAGATTTATCAAATCGGTGGATCTAGTGGGTAGTCAAATTCGGGAGGAATACCACAACTTTGGGTTTTGATTTGGCAAACAAGGTAAGTGTTAGTAATTCTATTCCTAGTAGGATTTGGTTTTAAAATCAAAAGGGTATTAATATGTTTATATATGATGGGCCAAATATAGGAGTTAACAGATCTAAAGTCTGAATCTGTGATCGATTCACTTCGGGAATTCAAGGAATCCATTAAGCGAATAAGGTGTGTACCCACACTAACTCCCAATATATTATGGCAATTATTTTATATGTATATATATGAATGTGCATGCGAATAAGAATGTGGCTAAGTGTCACAAATGAGGTAAAAGTACCCAGGTACATTTCCTACTTCCGATAGGATTACAAATACGATATATATATTTTTTGAATATGTAATATGAATGATAAATAAGATATGCATGATATAAATATTTGGGGCATATGGGATATATATGAAAGGGGAAGAATAGGTGTTGACTATGGTCTCACCAACGAAATATGGTGGCTACGGTCCCATTAAGTGAACATGGTAACTTCGGTTACATTATCTGAACATAGTGTCTAATGACACAACGTATATGGGCGATGAGCACGTCGACTGCAGCGACTGCCTTCGATGGTGTGTAGCGGAAGGAGGGTTGACTTAGTAGTCCCCACGGTGTGATTGGTAGGTACGGGTGGTATGTAGCGGATGGATAATTAGGCTTGGGTTTGGGTTGCATCAATTTGATATGTATATGTTCTGATATGAATATGTATGCCTGAAATATTCTTTGTTAGTTGGTGTACACATTGAGTCATGTTGACTCACCCTTTTTGAGGCGGTGTGATGAGATAATGGACCGGGTCGGCAGGAGCTAAAGGTGGCCATGCGTAGCAAAGAAAATATTTATGAATTGGACCATCACTTTTATAAAGTTCTTTAAATTTTAAGTTTGGGAATTATTGATGTAATAAGGCCTAAAAAGCCATAGTTTTATTTTCGTTACCATTATTTACTTGCAATTATTATGCTTCAAAATACTTTACATTTATGATATTAAAATTTTATGTCTTTACATTTAAACCCTAAATTATTTTACCACCCTAATTAAATGATTTCTAAATTAAATAAACGGGTTTTAAACCTAAGCCCAGTCCAAAATGAACAGTTTTCTAAAAATACACCAATATTCTCTAAGTAATAAAGGACTACGAAACCGATTTTCTTAAGGAACATACGAGATCCAGATTCGAGCTCGTGGTGGTAAAAGTGGGAGTGTTTGACTTGGCATCGAGCCCGATTTTAAACTCTCGGCTTTGTGGGCTAAGGCCCCCAAAACGCGTTTTCAAAGCGAGCCAAAATGATTTTCTTTGAAATTAAGCGAGTTTCGGCATGGCACCTAAGTCTCCGACCCGCAGTCCACCAGGTAAGTACCCCTAACTCTATGTGTGATTATGTGATTTATATAGGGGTAGAAAAGGCATGGAACGTAGAATAGTGTGATAGGAATTTGAACCCTAGGATTAGACTACTCAAACACATGAAACTCATAAGACTTAATGAACTTAACAAACCTATGGCTAAGTCATTGAGCTAGGGTGTGGTAACCCCTGTACGCATGTCTAGGATTGGATCCGGAAGAGCCTGGTATTTAAGCAGTCCTAGTGACTCACCTCCTCTTCGCAGGTATTCTACCTGGTGCGTAGCTTCGATTCACCCTAACTCAGAGGGCTTAGTGGTGTGGCAACCTCTGTGCGCATGCCTAGGAATGGTTTCAGTGAGAGCTTGGTATTTAAGCAATCCGCATGACTCATCTCCTCTCCACTCGAATCCTGCCTGGTGCGTAGCTTTGGTTCACCCTGACCAAGAGGACTCGGTCATAGGCTAAACACAAAGACTAAAACCCGAAAGGAACTTAGCCATTTTTTTGTTTTTGAAGAACAACAAACCCTAGTTTTAAAACTTTTAAAATCACTCTTTTAATTTGTGAAAACCATCTTTACAAAGTTTTCCGAAAAATTCCCGATTTTCAAAAAAAAAATTACGAAAATACCCCTAGTGGTAAAATTACCAAAATGCCCTTGGTTTATGAGATTTCCAAAATACCCACAGTACTTATCCAAAATTTCATTTCTTTATAAAATGTTCAAAAACCCTAATTTGCAAATTATCAAAAATATCTTGATTTGGAGAAAAATTACGAAATTGCCCTTAACTTGCAAAATTACCAAAATGACCCTGATTTCCAAAATTTTTTCAACATCATTGTCTTGAAAAGTACAATTCTCAAAAATAATCCACAAAGTTTTAGAACTTTTGAAATATCCCTGATTTACTAAATTTTACAAATTTACCCTGATTTGTGAAAATTTACCAAAATACCCCTGAGGTCAAAAAATTACCAAATACCCTTAGATTTCAAAACTCTTCCAAAACTTTCCCGGAACCTTAAAAGTACCAAAATACTTCATCAAAATCATCAAGGAATTTTTCATCTTGAAAAATTTACTGAAAATGCCCTCAGAGGACAAAATTACGAAAATACCCACAGGTAGCGGAAAAACAACAACAATGAAAGTTTCAACGTTTCTCCGGATGAACGAAAGTTCATATTTGTTTGATGGATGAATGAATGAATGGAAAGATGTATGTTTGTATGAATACGAAAGAACCACTCTTAAATTCTTCTTCATAAAACATCTTCATGGGTAATAAGTGAAACAAGAATACTAATTCATAAAACTTCTTAATCGATCTCGACGATAGAAAGTGAGCTCTAGAGGACGTGGTCGTCGTGGAAGAGGTAGAGGAAGAATGACTGTGTCAGAACCCGTTAGATCGGGTCAGGGTTCTGACAATGAAATACCACCGCCACCACCACCCCCACCACAGGTCTTTGGCGAGCAAGCTCGAGACGAGGGAAGATGCCGTGTCGTGGGTCATCTTTGCGAGTTTTGGAATTGGTGGTCTGGTGCGGGTGGAAATTCGGGAACCCGTAAATGTGCGGGAACGACTCCAGAGCTAATGGAGCCGAGATGTTTCGTGGAGTATCGGGAGTGGCACCCAGTACAGCTGAGTACTGGTTGGAAGCAACTGAGCGCATTATGGATGAACTCGACTTGACCTCTAAGGAGAAGTTGAAAGGAATGGTGGCATTGTTCTGCGATGAAGCGTATCAATGGTGGTTAATGTGCGGGACGGATTGCCACGGAGGAGGATTTGACACAGGAATATGCTAAGGAAGCATTTCAGAAGAAGTATGTGGGAACCAGGTACATAGACGAACAAAGAAAGGCTTTTCTGGGGTTGGTGCAAGGAACTAAATCACATCCGCAGAATATGAGGCGGAATTTCTAAGGTTGAGCCGCTATGCCCGGGAGTAGTGGCAACTGAGCATGAGCGCTGTGTCCGTTTTGAGGATGGACTGAGGGACGATCTGAGACTGTTGATAGCACCGCATTAGGAGCGGGAATTCTCTGCTTTGGTGGAAAAGGCCAAGGTGGCCGAGGGAATCAAGGATGCTACCAAGCAGGCTGTGGATAGGAATAAGCCCAAAAGAGGTTTTGGGCCATCCGGAAAAAGGGTTATAAGAGGCCTAGAGTTGACGGCCCACGAATCAACAAGCCGGTGCGGTGGCGATGCACGCCCTTGTGAGCACTGTGGAAAGAGGCACTTAGGAGAGTGTTGGAGGAAGACGGGTGGATGTCTCAAGTGTGGGTCCAAGGACCATATGCTTAAGGATTGTCCCAAGCGAGCAGATGAGGGCCGACCGGCGGCCCAGAATGCTAGTCAGGTAGGTAGAGGCGGGACAGCGACCTCAATGGGGTCGTGGTTACATCAACAGAGGTAATGGGGCCGGCGGAGGCCGTGGAGCACGGTCGAGTCGCTGCTAATCTTGCCGAGGCAAGGCAACCGGGGTTGGTTTATGCGGTTTCTGGGAGGAAGATGGAGACGCGCCGGATGTTATAACCGGTACGTTCTTTATTTTTGGCAGACCCTATTTTGCTCTGATTGATGTGGGCTCGACCCATTCCTATATTGCATGTAGTGTAGTGGAAACACTAGGCCTAGACTCAGAATTCTCTAATAGACAGATGAATGTAGTAAGCCCATTAGGGCAAGCTGTGATGATAGATAAGATCTTTCGGAATGTACCCCTAGAGATCCAGGGAGTGAACTTTCGGGCGGACTTAATGGAGTTACCCTTCGGAGAGTTTGAGCTTATACTTGGAATGGATTGGCTAGTAGAGCATCGAGCTGTGTTGGATTGTGCGGCTAAACGTATGGAACTAAGAACCTCCGAGGATGAGGTAGTAGTGATGATCGGAGAAAGGAGGAACTACTTGTCTAACGTGGTTTCGGCGCTAAAGGCTGAGAAGATGGTTAGGAAGGGGTGCGAGGCATTCTTAGCCTTCGTAAGTGCGTTGGGAGGAAAAGATGAAGGTGTCAATGGAGTTAGGACGGTAAGGGACTTTGTAGATGTGTTCCCTGATGAATTACCAAGAATACCCCCAGATAGGGAGGTGGAATTTGGAATAGATTTGTTACCGGGAACAGCTCCTGTGTCAATCGCTCCATACCGAATGGCGCCAAAGGAGTTAGTGGAGCTCAAGGCTCAAATCCAAGAATTGTTGGATCGTGGGTTTATCCGACCCAGTGTGTCTCCATGGGGAGCACCGGTCCTATTTGTGAAGAAGAAGGATGGAACTATGCGTATGTGCATAGATTATCGTCAGTTGAACAAACTGACCATCAAGAACAAGTATCCTTTGCCAAGGATAGACGACTTGTTCGACCAGCTGAAATGGGCAGCTGTGTTCTCGAAGATAGACTTAAGGTCGG
The DNA here is from genome assembly GCA_025503065.1 of Gossypium bickii. Classification (NCBI taxonomy): domain Eukaryota; kingdom Viridiplantae; phylum Streptophyta; class Magnoliopsida; order Malvales; family Malvaceae; genus Gossypium; species Gossypium bickii. The sequence goes on along the minus strand of CP106714.1, from coordinate 21,115,970 downwards.
GATATCACCAGTTGAAGGTGAAGGAGGCTGACATTCATAAGACCGCTTTTAAGAGAAGATACGGTCATTTTGAATTTATGGTGATGCCATTTGGATTGACGAACGCTCCAGCTGCGTTCATGGACATGATGAATCGGGTTTTCCAACCCTATTTGGATAGGTTCGTCGTTGTGTTCATCGACGATATTTTGGTGTATTCTAAGTCGGAAGAGGAGCATGATGAACATCTCCGAGTGGTGTTGGAAGTGTTAAGGGAAAAGAAGCTCTATGCCAAATTCAGCAAGTGTAAATTTTGGCTTAAGGAGGTGGCATTCTTAGGTCATGTGGTATCCGCAGAAGGAATAAGAGTGGATCCTAAGAAGATCGAAGCGATGTTGGATTGTAAACCACCTAGGTCCGTGGTTTGAAATCAAAGTTTCTTAGGATTGGCGAGCTATTACGTAGGTTCGTGGAAGGATTCTCGTCAATAGCCGCGCTTTGACAAAGTTGCTAAGGAAGGAAGTACCACTTTGTATGGACGGATAAGCAACGGAGAGAGCTTTGAAAAGCTTAAGAAGGTCTTGTGGAAGCTCGGTGTTAGTTCAAATGAGGCGAGCAAGGATTTTGTGGTGTCTTGTGACGCTTAGCATACGGGATTAGGTCATGTGCTAATGCAAGAAGGAAAAGTGGTCGCCTATGCGTCTAGGCAACCGAGGCCTCATGAGGTTAACTATCCAACCCATGACTTGGAACTAGCAAGCGCGGTGGTTTTCGCCTCAAGGTTTGGAGGCACTACCTTTATGGAGAAAGGTCAGTGATTTACACAGACCACAAGAGCCTTAAGTACTTGTTGACTCAAAAGGAGTTGAACTTGAGGCAACGAAGGTGGGTGGAGCTGTTGAAAGATTATGATTGTTCGATAGAGTACCACCCGGGCAAGGCGAATGTGGTAGCTGATGCCCTAAGTAGGAAGGTTGTGACAGATTTAAGGGCTTTGTTCGCTCACTTGAGTCTGTATGATGATGGAAGCCTGTTGGCAGAATTGCAAGTCAAGCCCACGTGGCTAAGGAGGTGAAAGAGGGACAAATGGCTGATAAAGATCTAAGTGCTAAGTTTCAACAAGTACGGAGCGGAGAACTGAATGACTATGGCGTTAATGATAATGGAGTGTTGTGCTATAAAGGAAAGGTCTGTATGCAGAAGGACAAGGAGTTAAGACAAAAGATTCTTCGGGAGGCGCATGGTAGCCCTTATGCTATGCATCCCGGAGGCACTAAGCTGTATAGGGACCTAAGGGAACAATTTTGTGTGGTCCGATCTTAAGCGGGAAGTGACCGAATTCGTAGGGGAAGTGTCGACGTGTCAAATAAGTTAAGGCTGAACACCAAGTCCCATCGGGATTGCTTCAACTAATTGAGATTCCCCAATGGAAGTGGGAAAGAATTACCATGGACTTCGTTAGTGGGCTTCCCTTACGCCTACTAAGAAAGACTCGATATGGGTGATAGTGGACCGTTTGACCAAGTCCGCACATTTTATTCCGTGAGAATTGACTATTCCTTCGAAGTTAGCCAAGTTATATGTGGCGAAAATCGTAAGGCTACACGGAGTACCGATGTCGATCATCTCCGACAGAGACCCAAGGTTTACATCTCGATTTTGGAAGGCACTTCATCAAGCTTTAGGCACTAAGTTGGACTTCACTACGGCTTTTCATCCACAATCGACGGCGGTTTGAGCGAGTTATTATACAAGTGTTGGAGGATATCTTTGAGAGGTCAGTGTGATGGATTTCAGAGAAGTTGGGAAAATTATTTGCCTTTGGCTGAGTTCGCCTACAACAACAGCTATCAGGCAAGCATTCGGATGGCACCATACGAAGCATTGTATGGTCGGAAGTGTAGAACTCCTACTTGTTGGACTGAGTTAGGAGAACGTCGCGTTTTGGGCCCGGAGTTAGTGGCAGAAACTGAAGAGAAGGTTGAAATAATTCGGGCAAGGTTGAAGGAAGCCTCTGATAGGCAAAAGTCATACGCCGACCTTAAGAGGAAGGAAATAGAGTTTGAAGTGGGAGACCAAGTGTTTCTAAAAGTCTCACCTTGGAAGAAGGTTATGAGGTTCGGTCGCAAAGGGAAGTTAAGCCCAAGGTTTATAGGCCCTATCGAGTACTACAGCGAGTTGGACCAGTGGCATACCAAGTGGAGTTGCCACCAGAATTGCAGCAAATGCACGACGTATTCCATGTATCCATGCTACATCGCTATCGATCGGATCCGTCTCATGTGGTACCTGTTGAAGAAGTGGAGCTAAGGCCAGATCTATCCTACGAGGAAGAGCCAATTCGAATCTTGGAACGTGATGTGAAAGTACTACGGAGGAAGTTAGTACCTCTAGTCAAGGTGTTATGGCGCAACCATGGATCGGAAGAAGCTTCGTGGGAGTCAGAAGAGACAATGCGACAGCAATACCCTCAGTTGTTTAGTTAGGAAATTTCGAGGACGAAATTTTTGTTTAAGAAGGTAGAAGCTGTAACATCCTCGAAAGGGCCTATGCATTTTCGGTTTAATTGTATGAAATGACAAGTCTTAAGCATTATGAATAAATTTTTGATATTTTGGAAACTTCGAAATGTATGAAAATGCATGGAAATGAAAATAAACATTTTTGGAAACACAAAATGCATTAGGACATGAACATTTTAGGAAACCTAGAAATGTAAGAAATGGTTCAAAAATGGAAAGTACACATTTTTGGAAACTAAGAAATGAAAATGGAAATGATCCAAAATGGAAAGTATACATTTTAGGAAACTGAAATGTAAGAAAATGGCAAATAAACAGAGCGATCGAAAATTTTAGGAAACTTGGAAATGACCCTAAAATGATGAGTTTTAAAGTTTAAAATAGGAAATCAAGGCAAGAGGGCCTTAAAAGAAAAAGTTGGTAAGTTTTGACACACAAACGGGCTAGGAAAGGTGGCTTTGAAGATGGCACTTAGGGCCTATGGAAATGGCGCCATGTGCAAGAGGCATGGGCACAGGTTCGAGTCACAAGGAAGCAATTAAATGAAGGTTTTAATTTTGTTTCCAGAAGCATAAGGAGTGGATGGCAAGCATCTTGAAAAAAGAGGTTTATTCTCTTTAAAATTACTGCTATTAAGTGATAAATAAGAGATTTCTTTTAGATTTTTAAATTTGGATTATTTGAGGAGATAAATGATGGATTAAATATTTTTTTATTTGAATAATATTATCACATATGTGGAGTGGTGGCCAAGTAAGGGACTCCTTGGTGATAACTTTGTCTATAAAAGGAAGGAAGGAGGGCTACCCTCGGTTTGCTTTTTTACTTTTACTTCTCTGCCAAAATTCCCTAGCTCTCCCCTCTCTGTCGAATTTTTCCTTAAGTAAAATCCATCTTCTCTTCTTCTATTTTCTTCTCTGTTTCTACCATCAAAGCCGAATCTTTGTCGATTCTAAGTAAAGGAGCAATCAACATCAAAAGGGTAAGATCTGTGGTCAATCAATTTCTATTCTTTTTTCTTTTTACCAAAATCAGGGTACTAATCTTATTGTTGTGAATGGCCGAATATACAAGGGGTTTATCAGATTTCGACAGACATACAAGAAAAGGAATATTTTCGGGAACTCAGGGATTCAAGGTAATTAGTTATATTCGGCCTAGGTTATCTCTTTAATAATTAGATCTATTCGTTTTAATCAAAGATTTATCAAATCAGTGGATCTAGTGGGTAGCCGAAATTCAGGGAGGAATACCACAACTTTGGGTTTTGATTTGGCAAACAAGGTAAGTGTTAGTAATTCTATTCCTAGTAGGATTTGGTTTTAAAATCAAAAGGGTATTAATATGTTTATATATGATGGGCCAAATATAGGAGTTAACTGATCTAAAGTCTGAATGCGTGATCGATTCACTTGAAATTCAAGGAATCCATTAAGCGAATAAGGTGTGTACCCACACTAACTCCCAATATATTACGGCAATTATTTTATATGTATATATATGAATGTGCATGCGAATAAGAATGTGGCTAAGTGTCACAAATGAGGTAAAAGTACCAGTGCACGTTTCCTACTTCCGATAGGATTACAAATATGATATATATATTTTTGAATATGTAATATGAATGAGAAATAAGATATGCATGATATAAATATTTGGGGCATATGGGATATATGTGAAAGGGGAAGAATAGGTGTTGACTACGGTCTCACCAACGAAATATGGTGGCTACAAATCCATTAAGTGAACATGGTAACCGGTTACATTATCTGAACATAGTGTCTAATGACACAACGTATATGGGCGATGAGCACGTCAACTGCAGCGACTGCCTTCGATGGTGTGTAGTGGAAGGAGGGTTGACTTAATAGTCCCCACGGTGTGATTGGCAGGTACGGGTGGTGTGTAGCGGATGGATAATTAGGCTTGGGTTTGGGTTGCATCATTTTGATAAGTATATGTTCTGATATGAATATGTATGCCTGAAATATTCTTTGTTAGTTGGTGTACACATTGAGTCTGTTGACTCACCCCTTTGAGGGACTATTTTTTTCAGGTGATGAGCAGTAATGGACCGGGTCGGCAGGAGCTAAAGGTGGCCATGCGTAGCAAAGAAAATATTTATGAATTGGACCATCACTTTTATAAAGTTCTTTAAATTTTAAGTTTGGGAATTATTGATGTAATAAGGCCTAAAAAGCCATAGTTTTATTTTCGTTACCATTATTTACTTGCAATTATTATGCTTCGAAATACTTCACATTTATGATATTAAAATTTCATGTCTTTACATTTAAACCCTAAATTATTTTGCCACCCTAATTAAATGATTTCTAAATTAAATAAATGGGTTTTTAACCTAGGCCCAGTCCAAAATGAACAGTTTTCTAAAAATACACCAATATTCTCTAAGTAATAAAGGACTACGAAAACCGATTTTCTTAAGGAACATACCAGATCCGGTTCAGGCTCGTGGGCCGGGTGTGGGGTGTTTCAGAGTCAATTGTTTTTAGTCTTGAAAGAGATATTAACATAAATCAGGGATTTCTACGAATTAAGTCAAGTGAATAAATCATATGAATCAAAAGTAATAAATGATGTCTAGGTGGATTCTTCCTTAGGTATTGTCAATCTCATATAAGTTTTCCAAAATTATTTTCCCAATTCACTCTTTGTCGCATTCATAGCCAATTAGTTAGTTAAATTTAGATTAAAAATAAATCCCTTAATTATTAGGCTAGATAATAAAAAAGATAGTTAGTACTAGTAATTTTAGTCCTTGAGGATACGATATTCTAGACTCACCATAACTATACTACTGTTCGATAGGTGCGCTTGCCTTTGTCGAAATAATAGTTAGTTTCGAGACCATCACTTATTATCACATTAACTCAATCTATGGATTCCCTTATTAGATTTGAATCTAATTCGGTAGCTTTATGTTATCCTATTTCTAGGATTGCATGCAAGTTCACTCAATTACGCAATATCTACTCTTAAACAGGGTCTATTCCTCCTGTGATTTAAGTACATCAAATATGGATCAATAATCTAGAAATATCAAACCATGAATTAAGCACATGTAATTGAGAAAAAGATCTAAGTATTTATTGCATAAAATAAAAATCAAACAACAGAATCCATTATAAGGTTCATCTCCCTAGGTATTTAGAAAATTAGTTCATGCTTGAAAATAAAACCATCCAAAACACGCCGTGTGAACCCAAAGATTACCTAAAATCAAGCCATTTCAAAACCATTTCATGCATGACTTTTCAAACCATTTAAACACACATTCAAGGGTTCAAACACCATTCAAACTTGCATAAACATACCATTTCAACCCTAAATCACCTAACCAATATGCCATTCAAAGGCACTACAATATGCATCCAAATATCCCTTACCTAAACATACTCATATGCTACATTTCATGTATACAAACCTAGTCCATATAGGTACTAAATATACCACAAATAACTATTTCCTAACCATTCAAAACATACCATAAGAGCCTTATTTACAAGCCTTAACAAGTGACCAAAATGACATAGCTTAACAAGCATTACAAATCCATCAACCAAACATAATCTTCAAAGCAATATATACCAAGCCACAATTACGTAACATGCCATTATAAACGTTGGACAAAATGCTCAAAAACTACCGAATTGATTACTGGATAGTGTGATAGATCTCTGACGAGTTTCCAAACTGATTGAGCTTTCGACAATCTATAAAACAAGGAAAGAAACTACATAAGCAACAAGCACTTAGTAAGCTCGTATAAACTTAAACAAAACTTACCATTTCATGTGCATAAAGTATATAACATAAGTGTAATATCAACTAAAACCATAAGCTTGGCATAAGCATATACAACATTATCCAATTTACAAGTTAGTATTCTTGTACATGGTTAAAATAAATTCATCCATAACAAGTAAATTTATACATGTAATCACATCATTTAGTTCATAAATCCTTTTCATAATTTCATGATACATTCCATTTGAACACTTTCCATTTTGTTCCTTTTCATACCCATTGAACCATCTAGAATTACATTAGATACTCGGAAAAGCTCACACAAAGTGTGCATTTACATATAATCGTAACCTTTCCTTTGCATCATTGCTCACACATGCTATGAAATGGGCCTGCTCACACGAGCTGTGGAGAATCTACAACAAATGCAGGACCTCAGCCATCAGTAGGACATTCAAGACGAGCACCTGAAACATGAAAACCCTAATGACATGTTATTTGTATCCTAAGAATTCTTAAGGTTCAACTGGGACTCGATATTCGTTAATTCATCATAGCATTGTTATATTGATATATTTATTGATTTACATTAAAACAACACAATAAGCATGCAATTTAAACAACATTAAATCGAATATAGTTTATATGAACTTACCTCAATAACTAAGGGTGTAGAAGTTAGATCGAATTAATCAAAGTTTTAGCTTTTCCTCAATCTAAGTCCAAACGTGGTTTATCTTGATCTAAATAGGTAATTTCAATCAATTAAGTACTTTTAGAATTCAATTTAATCCACATTTCATATTTATGCAAAATTACCAATTTACCCCTAACGTTTTAACTTTTCACAAATTATTCCTTAAGCTTATAACTTCAAACCTAACCATTTTAATCTAAATCCATGTTAATCAAATATGCAAGGGACCTTGAAAATACCTATATTTATCATCATTTCACAATAAATCCCTAGAATTTATACCTTTAACAAATTAATCTCGATTTGCAATTTCATTAAAAATCACTTAACAAAGCATGTTTTTTTTTTCCAACAAAGATTAATAATCTATTAACTAGCATCAAAACCTATTCAAAAAAATCCATAGAATAACCCTAAAAAATTAAAAATTTTACAAATTAACCCCCGGGTAGCTAGATTAAGCTAAAAAAATCTCAAAAACATAAAAATCATTAAAAAGGGGACTCGAAATCACTCACATGCAAGAAACAAGCTTGACAAAACCTTTAAAGTGTAAAAATGGCTTCTTATTTGCTTAAATTCATTGGAGAAAATCCTTAAGAAAGATGATACCAAATCTTACCTAATTTTAGTTTACATTAATTATTAAATTACTATTTTAACCTTAGCTATTGACTTTAAAACCAACCAAATCATGTCCATACTTTTCCACTAAAATTAAGGATGATATAATTACCATTTAAGTCCATTAGGTTTCCTTTCCATAGCTTTTATCCCTTTTAACTAATAAAACTCAACTTTCACACCTTTTACGATTTAGTCCTTTTTACTTAATTAACTATGTAAATTTTAGATTTTCTTAACGAAATTTTAATACAATCCCATAAACATTAAATAATAATAAAATACTAACTTACTCATCAGAATTGTGGTCCCATAACAATTATTTTCGACACCACTGAAAACGAGTTGTTACACACATGTGTGATTTCAGGTAAAGTTTATTGCTATAAATTGTATGTAATTGATTATAATATGTGTTATATTGATTTGAATCATGAAAATACCACTGAGATTTATCGCTCAGTGTACGATTTGTTTTCTGTGCCCAGGTTTAGATATATATTGAGGTCCCTAGTAGTGACTCCAACATCCAACCAGAGACCCCTAACTCAATAATGTTTGTATAGCCTCTTTTTGTTCGTTATATGACATGTACCTAGGTTGAGTCGGTTCTTAGTATAATAGGTGATCATGTGAATTTTAAGGTCGGAATTAGCATTGTTGAATTTATCATATGCTTATATATATGAAATTGATAATGTTACAACATTTGGTTATGTATAACTTATGGTAAAGTATCTAATTACCTATATATATGTCAATTAGTTCTATGAAGAGGATTGATGAAATGATTGTGAATTTGAATGGATTGGTTGAAATGGATGAAGACTTATATGTATAAATGGTACTTTAGCTATAATGGAATTCAATGGATATGTAGATTTGTTTAAAATTATATTTGCAAATGAATTTGAGGTGCTATATGCAATTGCCAACAAGTACCAGAACTTGACCATTTGAAAAACAGTATGTCACATCGCGACTAAACCAAATTTTCCATGCCACAATAAGACGCCGAGTATTGATCGTTTTGACGAGGCTAACTCGGTATGTTGCGTTGCGATGAGGAATCCCCTAACGTCGCGACGTCAACCTGGTGTTTTGAATTTTTTACAATTTGGTCATAATTCAACCTTGGCTTAGCTTTAGAGCTTTCGTAAGATCATTTAATGTTAGAGTATGCCTAAAGACCAATCATGAGATGATTGAAATTACAAACTCGTATTACCTTGTTATTAATATAGGACATTACCATTATTATTTCAATTCTTTTCTATGTGTATAAAAACCCAATTAATAATAAAGTCCAGAGAATAATATGATTATTCTTAAAAATTCCTTAGTTAAGTATTATTGTGGGTTTGGACAGTGATAATGTATTGAGACTAATGTGTAGTTGATTGATGAAAAAGGGTTGTCATTGACATAGGGATGTCAAAATCAACACATGAGTATGTGTTAGAGAACAACATATTGCACTGACCTGCTGTGACTGTGTTTATTGGATTATTATGTAATAGTCACAACATTGGGCATTACAAGAACCTATAAGATCACACCTTATGGTTAAAACGAACAGACTTCACACAAATACATTAGGTGTATGCCCTCCTACATACATCTTTGGTGAAGTGTATCGCCTGATGGATAGTATTGTTTTGTGGACTGTATCGCTTGACGGATAGTATCATCTGACGGATTGCCTGGTAGACTGTATCACCTAGCGAATACGATTCACAACTACTTTTCAAAGTTAATATTTATGGAAGTCTATATTCTTTTGGAAAGAATATAAAGTTTAAATACCTTCCATGATTTCTCTAAAAGTAAAAAGGGAATTATTTTGTTTTGTTACAGGTGATTAATAAATGGAAAAAGATCCCAAAAAATATGTGTGGGGAAGTAAGAAAATTCAAGAAGTCAAGCAGCTAATTTTGAATTCTCTAGAAAAAAAAAGTTCAAAGAGTTTTGTTGTTCGTGATTAATTGTATGAACTATGTAGAGGCCGAAAGGATTCTATTGTAGCCTGGAATCGACACCTCAAAGGGAATCAGATATCAGGGGCGTAGCTAGGATGCTGGCAGGGGCCCCAGCCCCCTAATATGGAAAAAAATTCATTTAGGCCATTTAAATTTTTTTAAATTTTAAATTAGTAAAGGTAAAATTGCACTTTGGCCCCCTAAAAATGATAAAATTTTGATTCATTACTTTAAAAATTATAAAGATATAGGCTATTCAAATGGTAAAAATACATTTTTACTATTGTAAAAATTAAATTTTAATTTCAAACCCCTTAAAAAATATTTTTGCCTTCACCCCTGTCAGAAATTTAAAGGTATATCTTACAATCTTGTTTCAGCCCGATTCGTTCCTCTTACATGGATCCTTAGTTGGTGATCGCCGGAATAATTTTTTCACTACGCCATGGGGTGGACCGACGATCCAACAAATCCTAGATACGTTCAAGGATTAATTCACTTGGAATATTCATAGTGTGACTTACTTAAATTCTAACTAAATGAATAATTGTGTGTGTAACATATATACTTTGATGAGTTGAAAACCTATATGTCTCAAAGTAGTAAGCTGAAAATTGGTACGTTTAGCATATGACTTATGCATGGCATAACTTCATTTACAATAATAGAATTATAGTTCTACAAGGGTAAATGGCATTGTATATCATGGATCATTTGTTTTTGACAAATCATTAATCGTTACTGGTATAATCGTTTTTGTTATAATAAATATAATGATGACTATTAGTTAAATGTGATCAAATTTTAAAGTATTACAAAAATCTTATAAAAATAAAAAATATGACTAAATCAATGAACTAATTCATGTACTTTCTCATGATTTGTCTAGCAATCCAATTTGGTTTTAGAAAAACATATAGTTGGTCTGTTATAATTATTTCATGCCTTCATGCTTCCGCAAGTAATGGTACCTAATTGCCAATTATACACGTTTCCTGAATATAAGTTTTAGCAGTAGCATTTATTATAATTTGGCGAAAGAAGTTAGGCTATTACTATACTGCTGTTGATAGCAGCCATGTTTTAACTAGTCAAACCCAGGACTTAAAAGCATAAATATCCAGACGATCGAGAATAAGATTATGGTAGCAAGTTTCCAGTTTAGCTTCTCTTTCCAGTCAGTTTGCTCATCTTATTGGCCACTTGCCACTAGACACGGCAGCAACCGCCCCCTTTGCTTACCAGTCCAAGAAATAGAACCGTTGAATTTGACTCGAAACAGACCAAATAAATCCTCCCCCCCCCCCGGCGGCTAAATAAAACAATAAATTAAACTTCCACTTCCATATCATATTCAGCAAGATGCTCCCAATAATCTTGGTTTTCGTGGCTTTCCTCGTTGTCATCAGTTGCCGCCGTGTTTACGTCAAATGGTTTGGAAATAGATGTGACTTTGATTGCGTGGTCTGTCTAAGCAAGGTCTCCAAGGAGGAAAAACGCTGGTCATTACCGAGATGTCACCATAGTTTTCATGTTCACTGCATTGATGCCTGGCTCAAAGTTCGTCCAAATTGTCCACTTTGCAGGATTAACGTAGCTCCTCGACAAGACTTTTTCCTTTCTTCTAGCTTGCTTTCTGATTTTGCTAAAACACTCGGAAAATGGATTGAAAACCCACTTTCTTTGGAGCTTACATCTGCAGTTTGTGAGAGTTTAGTCTATACTTAATGACAAAGCTGGGTTAGCCTAGCCTGCAAATCATGATTGGTCTTTTATGCATATATAGGTTCTTCTTAAAGAGGAGGGCAATACCCCCAATTGTATTATATTCTTTTACTCATCATTTACTTTTGTTTGAAACATGGTAGCCTGAGATATGATTCAATTGGTGATAAAGAAAAACAATCCAATATATTGTTTACTTTGTTTTGTTGCTTCGAAAAATCTATCATGTTTGATTACCTGCAAACGGGAATCCTCTGCCCCAAGCGCCTCCCCGGCCCCCCGGTGCCCCCTCGTGTATATATATTGGTTTAAATATGTCAAAAGTCCCCGTACTCTTTTCAAATTTAAAATTCAATCTTTATACTTAAAATTTGATACATAGAATCCGTGTACTTTTTTATTTAAAAATCTTGTTCCCTCTATTTAATTTTACTGTTAAAGTTAACAATGCCAAAATTAAAATAACTTCTTTAGCCCTTAAAATTTACTGTTTTTGTCAATTTTTATGTACTTTTAAAGGGTAAAGACCAAATTGACAAAAGCTATAAATGATGAGGGATAAAAAAAGTTACTTTACCTTTGACACCGTTAACTTTAACGAAAAAATTAGACTGTGTGACCAATATTTTTAAATTAAAAAAACAAGAACTCAAAATCTCAAAAATATAAGGACTAATAATTTTCCAAAGAGTATAGGTATCTTTGGCATATTTAAACTATTTGTTCATTTTATATCTTATGAACTTTAATTAAAATTAAAATTTATCTTCTCAATTTTATATTAATTATAAAAGAACTAAAATTTATAAGAAACAAAAATAACAGAATGTGTTAATAAATGAGAAATAAAAAAAATTAAACCAACTCTTCATATATATATCACTACACCAAAACAGACTTTTAGCGGCGTTTTTTTGGGCCTTTAGCGGCGTTTTTAAGCGCCACTAATCGTGTTTACGGCGCTTTCGGAAGTGTCGAAAAAAACGCCGCGTAAGAAAACGCCGCAAAATTTAGTGGCGTTTTTTGTGAAAAAACGCCGCTATAGGTAGGGGCTTTTAGCGGCGCTTTTAAGACAAACGCCGCTATAGGTAGGGGCTTTTAGCGGCGCTTTTAAGACAAACGCCGCTTTTAAGACAAACGCCGCTATAGGTAGGGGCTTTTAGCGGCGCTTTTAAGAGAAACGCCGCTAAAGTAAGGGAACTTTAATGCGCGCTTTTGAGAAAACGCCGCTAAAGGTAAAGGCTTTTAGCGGCGCTTTTCAGGAAAACGCCGTTAAAGGTAGGGGCTTTTAGCGGCGCTTTTTAGAAAAACGCCGCTAAAAGTAAGGGCTTTTAGCGGCGCTTTTCCCAAAAATGCCACTAAAAGTCATGAAAATTAAAAAAAAATTAAAATATTATAAAAAGGAATAAAATTAAAATATTATAAAAATATTTAAGGAAAAAATAATAAAAATTAAACATTTTTCAGCCCATTAACATTTAAACCAAAAAAAGGAAATCGATAGCAAACAATATTCAACAAGAATTTTAAAAAAAGAAGCAAGGATGGATTTCTTCAACTCTTCATAACACTTTAGCAAATCACTTGAACCTGCATCTGAACCCTTTTCATCCTCGTACTCCTCACCATGGATTTCTTCAACTCTTCATATCACTTTTCATTCTCCAAGTATTGAGGATCCTTAATTACATATAGCAAATTATGCAACTTAGAACACAGTAGTTTCATCTAGAAAAGTATGCAGAACTGACAAGAATCTAAAATTTCTGATATGGCCCTTCTAAAATTTACATAAGCTGAATGATGCATAAAAAAGTATATTAATAGCAGCAGCAATAATAATTAGAAGTACTAGTTAATGAATGTCAAATTCAGTACCCATTTCATACGCAAGAAGGGAAGATTATCATAAATTCACAACAGAGAGATTCTTATGATATCAAGAACATTGAGGTACAACTACACCAAGCTTACTTAAAATCTTAACTTAAAACTACAACTAGACTAGTAGGCTAAAATGCAAAACAAATGTCTGCCATTTGCCTCTACTTTAACAAGTTCTAAAAACCTACATCAAGAAATCTATAATTTAATGACTCCAATGCTGTGAAAGGGAAAGAAAGGTTATATTAAATTGATAACAGAAAGTTCTCATAGTATTTGTTTCAGGCAACCATTTCATGTAAATGACTCCTATACTTAGAAAGTCTTAACCCACATACCAGTGCAAAAAAATAAAAATAAAAAATGTTTACAAGCCAAATCAGTAAGCTTGAATAAATTACAACTATGAAACAAATTGCACTTACATTGAAAGAACTAGAATTGCTGGTATTGGCCGTGCATGCACAAAAGAAGAGAAAAAAGGAATACGTATCAGCATCTTCAATGGAAGTCAGCCCATAAATAGTGAACTCCTAATAATTTTTTATTTAAAACTTACACAAAGGAATTGAAGGCAATCTCCAAAGAAAAAAAAATACTGTAATGAACAAAATCACAATGTTTCTCTTGACTACATAGTTATATAACCAAAATCCAATAAAAGAGGCGTTATAAGATATCAAGTAATGAAAAGTGAAGAAAAGGGTAAACAACCTATAGTAAAATATCAAGTAATAAGATCAAATAATTTTTCATTCGAGTATGAGTAGAAAATTCACCTACAAAAGCCATTACATTACCTTTGAAACATAATGGTAAATGATATTCACTATTATTAAAATTAAATAATAGTCAATTATTGAATATTAAATAATAATAACTAAACTAACTCAAATAATAATGAAAATCATATCTTTATTGTGTAATATATCATTGCACACGGTCCTGTAAGATGTTTAATATATCTCAAATACTGAAAAAAAAACACAAACTAGATAAAAAATTGTTTTTGTTCAACTTATGATGCCAGAACAACGAACTTGCCATCTATTTAGGAAATAAATGGTAAAGCCCCAACAAAGAAACATCACAAAAATCAATATGTCTTAGTAAATTACTACAAGAAGCAATCATAAGACAAATTTTGATGGAAAAATTGTAAAAATAACATTAATCAGGGGAAATGCCAGAAAAGAAAAGAAAAGAAAAGAATAATGATGCATGGAGTGGTTAATTATATACTGATAGAGATTTGATTACCTTGTGATATGTTTCAAAAAACTTGATCACTTCTTCCATGTGATTTAAATAGAAATGCATCTGTTAAATTTTCATTTACATTATTTAAATAGAAATGCATCAGCAAAGGACCTCATTTTCTGTTTATACCTTGAGGCGATCTCTTTGTTCTGCATATTTGTAAAGGATTGTTGTTCCAATTTCAAAAGATTATTGCAACATTCCTAATGAATTTCGAACTAAATTATCAGTAATAAATTATCCAAGACCTCAATCATTTGAAGATTAAGGATATTGAATCAAATTGACAAATTGAAGACAAATCTTTGGAATTCTAAAATATAAAAGGATTTACAATAAACAAACTAGAGTTGAGTTGAGTCTCATACGAATATTGATCGGTAGTAGCTTAGAGTTGATTCTTCCACTTGGTAGACCCGAATCTTCCCTTTAAGTCCAACTTTGAATTCATGATTGCAAAATTTTTAATATATATATTAGAAACAGTTTGAAAATTTTATTGGGCTAAAAATTATATTTGAGATGTATAAGTTATAGTTATGTTTTTGAGCTATCAACGGTCCTCCATACTATTAATATAAATGATTAATATTAAAACATAGGCGACACCACAACGAGGAGCCTAGGACATCGTATACTATTAAAACATTAACAAATAAACAAAGAAATCATAGACAATATTAGAAATGTCACTTATACAAACTACAAAGTACTAATGAATCCTGTTTGGAAAGCATATTAAAACATTAACAATAAACAAAGAAATCATAGACAATATTAGAAATCATATTTTTATTGGAAAATAATGAACTTAAATGGAAAAAAAGAATTCCTTTGTTTGCTTTTCTTTTCATGCATTTGAGTATTAAATGAGATAATTTGTAGAGTTAATTTTATTATATTATTTAAAATTAGAACCAAATTGATATAATGTGTAAGTATTTAAGTATTAAATATATTATTATAGAATAAAAATGACTAAAACATAACTAAACAATAATATCAAATTGAAAAATTTTATAATTTAATAACTAAAATAAAAATACTAAAATTGAAAGACCATAATAGTTTGATAATTAATAGTATACCTTAAAATCTAAATAATAATTTTAGAAATTTAAATTTAGGCATTTAGCAGAATGAAGCTACTAAGTTAGTGCCGTGCATGTCTTTGCAAACTCTCTTTATATTTTTTCCTTTTTGGTTTTGATGTACGTGCCACTAGTTGATTGAATAAAGTAAAGCCTAAATAATGAACCAAATAAATCCTAATACCAAGAAATCAAAAGATCAACATTAATATAAGGCGATATTTCCTCACAAGTTATGAAATAGTTTCTATTTACTGGTAGCAAAGAAAAGAAACCCAAGTTAACAAAAACCACAACGATTAATAAAACCAATTGTGACTATAGCATATTTAGAGGAAGTGGTGTAAAGACAAAGTTTGAAGCTCATAAAATTGAATGCATGAACCAAATGGATTAAATCCAAATTATATGGCGTACATTCACCCTTTCCTCCCACTCTGTATCAATTCTTGTGGGAACAATTCACATGCCCCATCCTCCAATAAGGAAAGAGGAAAAACCTTGTTAGCTAAATTACTAATTATAGTTAATTTATAGTTAACTAATAACTAAAACATGTGGAAAAAATAATACTCTAACCAATTATTGGTATTATATACTAAGAATAAACTATAATGTATTAAAATGAAATTTTTAATCACCAAAAATAAATATTAAAAAAATCGATTAAAGTATACAAGTACAAAACAATTCAATTTACAACATGTAAACACTTCAATTTGCAACACTTTAACACTTCAATTCAAAGCATTTAAATACTTCAATTTGCAGCACTTTAAACACTTCAATTTGCAGCACTTTAACACTTCAATTCACACATTTAAAATGAGTTCAATTTGCGAAGACTTTAACACTTCAATTTACAACATTTAAACACTTCAATTTGCAGCACTTTAACACTTCAATTCACAGCATTTAAATACTTCAATTTGCAACACTTTAACACTTCAATTTACATCATTTGAGCACCTCAATCTACAGAAATTAAACACTTCAATTTACATCAATTAAGCACCTCAATTTACAGCAAATAAACACTTCAATTTACAGCATTTAAACACCTCAACTTACAACACTTTAACATCCCAATTAACACAATTATACACCTCAATTAACACATTTAAACACCTCAATTAACATTGAAATATGAAGTGAATGACTTGCTTTTTGAAGACTAAATCACTTGAAAAATAAACATGAATTAAATTATTATCAGTTTAATTCGTGGTTTATAAGATCAAAAGCATAAAACAAATATGGATGAACGAGGTTCTTATGCATGCAACGATTAATTCCCTACAACTTATTTAAGCATCATAGTAACAGTGCTATACTACAAGAACGAAAATTGCATAGAGAAAGGGAGCTTTTTGCTCACGTACTGACAAATTCCCCATGTATTCAACAAAAAACAACATCCATATTATTGATATGCAGGACTACTAAACTAAGGGAAAGGAAACACTTCAAAATTTCTGAAAGGAAAACTAATATAACATCTCAAAGGTATTTACTTCTTCACTGCGAAAAAATAATTCAAATAAGTAGAACCATGGCCTCACGGACCCAAATGATTTTGCTTGTCGCTTCACCCAAAAAATAATGAATAACTTGACGCAAAAATGTTAAGAACATCTTAAACTCTTAGGACTATACTTAATGGGTGCAATCATCCAAATACGAAAGGAGAAAAGAAAAGGTGAAAGAAGTGAAAGAATGTTAACTAACAAAATCAGAGAAAAAAAAAGAATCAAAGGAAAGCTAAATTTGCTCAGGGAAGGGAAGAGCTAGACATGCATACAACCTACCAAATAGAATATACATGATATTTCTTCCTTTTATATTTGACACTTTAGGAGAAATGCCAAATTTGAAAATTAAATGGTTTTATTTTCCTAAGAGAAAATAAGTTAAATTACTGATGTTGAGAAAATAAAGTTATATTTATTTCCCAAAAACTAAAAGTAAGAATCTTAAAAAGCAATACCTTGAACCATTATCACCAAGGCCATGTAACCAAACTACAGTTGCTTGGTGCCTACCTTTAGGCCTAACCACGAGTTCTTCCAAATTCAAGTGACTCCCTTCTACCACCTGATATTTGTCATAGAATAGTTCAAGTATTAACCGCTAAAATCTAACACAAGGAGGAAAAACATGCTTGCAAAAATATTAAGATCCTAACCTTTGACTTGTCTTGCTCACAAAGATATCCTTAACAGTATAATATATAACTAAGACTTAAAGATAGTAATGAATAGTAAAAAAAGGACATAACACTCTTTCAATCCGTTCTAGATTCTAGATGAATTAAAAGATAAACTTTTAATACCCATATATGTTTATATATCATATATTAGATAAATTAAACTAATTCAAATTCAAATGTTTTCAAACTTATGCTCAAAAGTAAAATAAAGAATCAAATAAGCATTAAAATATAAATAAAGAAATTACTTATAGCCACTATGCTAAGATGACATAAAAGCAGGTGAAAGCAAAATGTACTAGAAGCAAAACAATTTCAATAAACAATGACAAATTAACCTTTGATGGTTTTGACGAAAACCATTGAGTTGTAATTGATGCTTGTCTTGGAGAATTACCAGCATTGTTCCTCAAACAGTGAATATATATCGGGAAAGAAAAAACAGAGTAAAATAACCACCAAAGGCTAAGATAAAAAGTCTACATAACAATCCTAAAACATTCAGATATGAGGCAAAAGAAATATCAAATCAAATCAAATCATACTTGGAAAGAAGTCAATTGCCCAATCAGCTAATGCTTCAATCATCAAAGGCCAAAGGCTTTACATTTCCAAGGATATAATTGGAGAAAAGAATGTCATATATGAAACAATCTCCAAGACTTCTTCAAAAACCTCTACAAAGAGTACAAAAAGAAAAGGTTCAATAAAATGACCCTAAAAATGATATATACCAAATACCATCTCATAAAAGTCAAATTTGGCATGTATGAAATGCAGTAGCCATCCCATAAACTATTTGATAATGTAGTTTATCAACGATAATGTAGTTTAACAACGGAACATTTCACTATTGAGAAAATAAAACAAATAAAAATAATCATTCGGACAGTTGAGAGAAAGAGACTGTACAGACCTTGTCCATCAGTTGTCAGCATTCTTTGCATGATTGGAAGCAAAGTTGGCTCAACCTGAACCCGAAATCAAGATCTATCTTGACACAAACCCTAGATTATAGTTAAGATATAGAAAACAACCAAAAAAAAAAAAAAAAAAAGAGAAAAAGCGAAGGGCTCACCATTGATTCGGAGGCGGAGAGACAAGAGAAATGAATGTACAAATCTTGCGTTTGTTTGGCGAAAGTAGAGCGAATCGGAGTAGACTGCATTTGGAGGCTGAATGCTTATCACTCTCTCGGGATGTTTGCCCACTGTAACCTAAGCAATAACAAACAAATGCCTAAAAAAATACCCAAAAAGTTTCGAATCTAACAATTCATCCTTCAAATTTTTCAGAGTTTCGAATTAAAAAGTTTCGAATCAAACCACTTAAGAAAAACACAAAGCATTAAAATTGAGAAATGAGGGAAGAAAGAAAGGGGGGATTACCAGTTGGGAAAGGGGATGAAGACCTAGGCAGAAGGAGATATTTGCTGGGAAGAAGAAAAGAAGACTTAGCCGAAATTTGAGAAATTTGAGAAAATAAAAACCGCGCCGTTTCAATTCAATTTTATTTCTTTCTGTGGCGTTTTGAAAAACAAACGCCACTATTAATCCTATTTTGCAGTGTTTTTATCTCTAGCGCTGCTAATACAAAAGTAAAAAGGCGTCGTTTTTTAGTTAGCTTTTTGCGGCGTTTTTGAGTTTAGTAATTTTTTAAATTGAATTGGTATTAAAATAATATTAAATATTTTCAATAATTTTGAAAAAAAGAATATATATTTTAAATTTTTTTGAAAAAAATAACTTTTAAATTATTACAATTATACGGACTTTTTTTTAAAATTAATTTTATTGTTATTATTTTCATAATAAAATTCTTTCTGTTACAGTTAATTATAATTAATTTACATACATTAATTATAATTAATTTACATACTTTTGACATCTCTATTTATTATAATCATTTTAATTTACTATTTCAAAGAATAAAATATTTTTTTATACTACTAATATGTATTATTGATTTTTAATACTACTAATATATTTTACAATTATGTAAGAAATTATTTAATATACAAATTAAAAGAGATTAATTACTCTAAACCCTAAACCCCTATCCTATATCTCATAATCCCTAAATCATACAACATAAACCCCTAACCCCTAACCATTAACCCTTAAACCCATGAAACCCTAAACTTTAACCAACAAAATATACACCATAATCCCTAAACATTTAAAATAGAAACTCCTAAACCTTACACCCTAAATTATATATGCTAAACCCTAAACCCTAAACTATAATGATAAATTAATTTAATATATTAAAATTAATATATCTATTTTACAATTATGTAATAAATTATTTAATATATAAATTAAAAGAGACTAATTACTCTAAACCTTAAACCTCTATCTTATATCTCATAAACCCTAAATGATCATACAACATAAACCCCTAACCCCTAACCATTAACTCCTAACCTATAACCCTTAAACCCATGAAACCCTAAACTTTAAACCATAAACTATACACCATAATCCCTAAACATTTAAAATAATAACTCCTAAACCTTACACCCTAAATTTTATATGCTAAACCATAAACCCTAAACTATAATGATAATTAATTTAATATATTAAAATTAATATATACTCGATTTTTTGGCGCGCTTACGGAGAAACGCCGCTAAAGACTGAACTTTTTAGCGGCGTTTTTCCGTAAGCGCGCTAAAGACTAGATTTTTAGCGGCGTTTCTCCGAAGCGCGCTAAAAGATTAGACTTTTAGCGGCGTTTCTCCGAAAGCGCCGCTAAAGATCGGACTTTTTTAGCGGCGCTTTACTAAAAAACGCCGCTATTTATCCTTTTTGGCGGCGTTTTCAAAATAAATGCCGCTATTGCTCATTTTTTAGCGGCGTTTTCTTTCAAACGCCGCTAATGTGTAATATTAGCGGCGTTTTCCTTTAAAACGCCACTAAAAACGCCGCTAAAAGTCTGTTTTGGTGTAGTGTATATATATATACAAATTCATAGAAAAAAATATACTTTAATGTGATTATGTTGGTACTACTCTTTTGGAACTCGTGTCTACTATTAATAATGATTATGCTAATAAGAAGATAGGATGCCAAGACTAAGTGTATGGAATAAGCCTGTTGACCCAAGTTTTCGTGACCCTGTCCTTATTTGCTCTTATTGTTCTTTTTTTGGTAATCTATTGCAAGTTGCGTTTTCCTTCAAAAAAGTCTACAACATTAAACTAAATTCTAATTCTTTTATTAATAAAAAAACTCATATCAATGGAAAAGATTACTTTTTGGGATATAAGAATTTATTAACATTGAAATAAAAATATTTATAATTTAAAAAGCATCAAAATCATCAGAATCAAACTAATCTATGGTCGCCTAGTCTAAACCAATTCAAATACAAGAAAATTGATGATTTACAAAATCGAGTTCAAGAAAAACATGTGTTCACGAAACCATGAACATGAGAATATTTAAGTTCGAGCTAATTCGAGCTCAAAATAATCCAAATCTGAAGATAACTGAATCCGAACCTACGATAAATTTTTGTTTTTTTACTCTTGACACTAAAATAGAGCATATAACCCTTTTCAACAAAAGCTTTCCTCAATATTAACTATTTTAACTTTTTAAATATTTACTAGTATTTTTCCTCAACTTATGTAACACCTCGTTACCAAACTCGATCGCCAAGTCTGAATTACAAGGTACCACATTTATTGCCGAAGCAACTACAATCAATAATATTAAATCCAACATCATTGCACATTTAAATATAAATAAATCATGTGTATTAAATAGTACATAGTCATTTTTGGGTCTTATACAAGCTTACGAAAGCTCTTTTGCTAACCTGGGGTCGAAATGGACCAAATTGTAAAGATTACAAAATTTCGAGTTGATGTTACAAATTCAGGGTTTTCTCTTCACGACGTGACTCTCTAAGTTAGGTTCATCGTGTCCTTGAGGCCTATGTCATCGCAACATGAACCTTGAGCTATTTCTTGTCGCAACATCTAGGGTACATTGTTGCGACATGACAAACTATTACCTCAAAAATTAGTTTGTTACAAGTTTGAACGACTTGCAATTACACATACATACTCCCATACAACTAAATCATTAACATACCAAATGAAATCAAGTCAAAATATACCAAAATTTTAATTCACAATAACACCAACTACCAACTCTAACTTCAACCATCTACAATTCGAAAACCAACCAAAAATCCTAGGAACATGCAACATTCAATTCAAAAGGTACATTACAAACTTTGTTGAGTCAGAGAATCAATTCTTGGATGTTGGGCATGGAGAAAACAAACTATATGTTGAGCAATAGGGCTCAACGATACATTTACAATTTAATATATATAAAACATAAACATTAGCATTAACTTCAAGCTAAAAGATGCAATTTGCACATAACATATTTGTATCAATACCAAAATAAAATATCCAATTTACCACAAATATGATCAATTCCAACTTACCTATCAATATTCAACCATATTTCAATTGTCAAACTTATCATCATCAATCCAAGTACATAAGCATACATATAATGCATACTAAATCATCCTACTCCAATTACATGTATAAACACTTCAATTAACTTATAAATAGCCAACTCTTCACAATTAATATCAATTCAATGTTATTCAACATCAAGCATACAATTATAAGCCTTTTCCACATACCACTTATAATATGCCATTTAAGTTTCACGACATATAATTTATTCTTGATATTACATTTTCAACTCATTTTTGGATTCTACTGACTGATTTTGTATTTGACTTGGCCCCCAGGGCTCAATTTCATCAAGTTTACATATTCAGCCGTATGTTTTCAACATCACATTTACATTTGAACATAATTCTTTCCAATGGTATCAAAATTAGAACCTGACTGGGACTCTGAAGGATACTTGGATCGTTCAACCAACACACCAAACTGGTACCGAAGTGCATCATTGGATAAATAGGGGCAAGGTAACTGACACGTAAAGTGCATACCAGTGTACAAAATGTATCCTGGCACACAAAGCGCATACTAGCACAGAAAGTGCATCTTGACGCACAGAGTACATATTTGGCACACGAGGTGCATTATGGCGCATAATCCTATACAAAACTCAATCTTATGACATGTCAACTATATCTGACATAGTCGAACAACTAATAGGGTACCATAATCAACTTATTTACAATTTAGTACAATTTTCATTTATCAATTATACTCAGAATCACAATCCAATCAATTAAGATATAATATAAGCTTCATGTCATTTGATACATTTTCATCAAATCTTATAGCACACATCATATTTCGAGCAATTCATATTATTTTACAACTTATTTAGTCCTCATTTCGGCAAATCCATAATCAAGCTCAGTTCAATAGCTTTTATTATCACAAAGTACTCACCTTGATATTTATAAATTTAGTTATCGTGAAGATGCAACCTGTAACACCCCAAACCCAGCCTAGACATTATGGCCTAATTTGGCATGTCACGTTGATGTGTCTTTCAAAAATTAGACTTGTTGGTAGAAATTTGTTTCTAAGTTGAAATCTCTTTATTAAAAATCAAATCATCTTAACCATTTACTAACCAACTAAAACGTCTTTACTTGAAAAACATTGTTTGTTGCGGAAGCAATATCCAAAATATAGCGAAAACACGGTGTTCGGAAAACAATTAATCTTTTTGAAAACTAGCGTTCTATCACTATTAGTTAAGTATCAAAGAAATAAAGCCAAAATAACATAACTCAGGTTTAAGAGGCCTTATTACAAAATCAATAGCCCAATAAGAAATTTAAATAAATAAGTCTAAAGCAGAACATCAGCGATCGTGTGGCCACTTCTGAGTCTCTCGCGGCTCCAAATCGTCTAAGGATAGGGATTACCTGTACAGTTAAAAGAAATGGTGAGTTTACGAAACTTCGATGTGTAATCCCTATCGATCGATTAGTAACAATATATGCAAGATATGATGCGGGCCTTGGCCCTATTCAAGAATAAAGGCATATGGGCCATATCCCATTTTAGTAACAGTGTGGGCCTAAGCCACATATAGTATCAGTACGGTGCAAATATGCAACCCACCCCAATCCAGCCAGCACACCATCCGTACCAACCAACACACCATGTGGGGATAAAATCGACCCACCCAGCCAGCACACCAATATTGCAGCATAACTGCTAGTAATAATAGCGTAATAGAGCTGCCAGTAACAGTATGGCTAAGAGCCATAAATAGGATAGTTATAAGCTATAAACAAGATGGCTAAAAAGCCATCAGTAGCTGTAATATGATCGGCACAGAGCCATCGATAGCTGTAGTATGACCAGCACAAAGCCATTAGTAGTTGTAATATGATCGGCACAAAGCCATTGGTAGCTATACTATGACCGGCACAAAGCCATCAGTAGCTGTAATATGACCGGCACAGAGCCATCAGTAGCTGTAATATGAACGACACGAAGCCATAAGTAGCGGTAATATGATCTGCACGAAGCCATCAGTAGCAATAATATGCACGGCACGAAGCCATCAGTAAGTCCACAGCCGTCTTGTGCGACCCGTGCGACCTTGGGTCCACAGTCATCTTGTGCGACCCGTGCGACCTAATAGTATAGTAATCTTTCTCCGTAACAGTACCCCAACCCCATACAGTATGTCGTGTATGCAGAATGCCATGCTCAGAATCAGTCATACAAATCACAAACAAATCAGTCATACAAACCACAGGCAAATCAGTCATTTAAATCACAGAAAAACCAAGTCATTTAAATAACGGACAAATCAGTCATTTAAATCACAGACAAATCAGTCGTTTACCCTCGAGGGAAAAAATAGTCATTTTACCCTTTAGGGGTATAATGGTCATTTTACCCTACAGGGGCATTACGATCAATTTACCCTATAGGGGCATGATGGTCATTTTACCCTACTCGGGCATTACGGTCATTTTACCCTACTGGGGCATTACGATCAATTTACCCTACAGGGGCATTATGGTCATTTTACCCTACGGGGTATTTTGGTTATTTTACTATATAGGGGTATTACGGTCATTTTACCATATGGGGGTATTTCGGTCATTTTACCATATGAGGGTATTTCAGCATTTTACCATATTGGGGTATTTCAGCCATTTTACCCTATGGGGGTATTTCTGTCATTTTACCCCTATGGGGGTATTTTGGTCATTTTACCTTATAGGGGTATATCGATCATTTTACCATATGGGGGCATTTCGACCATTTTACCCTATGAGGGTATTTTGGTCACTTTACTTATTTTGGGGTCTCTGTGCAGATAACGACCTCTCCGAAGGTCTACAGTCGCCTCGAGCGACGCAGAAAATCTAAATGGTCATAATAGAGTAAATAGGCCCAAAGCCCAATATTCGGCCCAAGTGGGCCCACACGCTCGTGTGGACCATCCAGCCCAAATTCAGTCACTGCTATGCAAACTACATAGCCCAATCCAGTTTTAGCCACTTTTATGGATTTTATCAGTGTGGGGCCCACGAGCCCATTGGGCCCACACGGCCCATTTCAGCCAAACGAGGCCCATAACAGTCCAAGAGCACGAGAACGCTCGTGGTGGCCTCTACAGTCTATCGCCCATGATTGTGGGCTCGATTTACCACACAAGCGATCGCTCGCTCGTGAGGCCTCATATGCTGGGGTTTTGGCTTTTCGGCTTTGCCGATTCGCAAAGGAGATAGTGTGATTACACACCTGTTTGCGCAACGAACAGATTTCTCCACGCGCGATCAACCTACAATCATCCTAAAACAATCAATCTCTCATCCTTTAGATCATTAACACTAAAGCCCCAAACCGGTATCACCATTTACCTTGACCGAAAGTTATGCGATTTTTACTCTTAAATCGCTGGTTGAAAATAATCACACCCTTCTTCTCGATTTACTGCGTATAAGGCAGATTTCATTAGCCATACTCGTCTAATACAAGGCTTGAATTGATGCCCATAGTCCAAAGAGTCAGAGTTAGAGCAGATTGGGTATTTGGCCAATACTACAAAACAATCTACTTACCCCCACAATAGTCGACCAAAGAGGTATTCGAAGCAAAAGCAGAGATGTGCAGAGAAGTAAGGCATTGACGCTCCACCGATTGTCAGAGGCTATCATCCACAGGGTTTTGAAATAACAAGACAAGATTTATGACATTCAGTCTATATTGGAAAAGCAGAGAAACAAAAGAGAGAGGGGAAAGACGAGATGTAGGATTCGACTTACCACAGTGTTATGAATAGGAGAAGAGATCGTCGTCCACTACCAAACCGACTGGTACAGCAGAGAAAGAAAAAGAGAGAGGGTCGCTTAGTCAAAGAGGAAAGGAGAACAGTTGATAAGAAGTGAAGGAGAAATAAAGGAAAAGAATGAATTTGGCTGAAAGGAAAAATAGCAGAGGAAAAAAGAATCCAAAAAGGTACCGAGAGGCACTTGACTTACCAGGAATCGACCAAATAACTTACGATGCCAAGACCCAAAAGGACAATTTGGCCAGGGAGATCAAAAAGAATAAAACAAAAATGCCAAAAGAAAGAACCGAACAAGGACTATACCCAAAAGAAATCATTGCTGAAAATCTGAGTAGCCAGACACCCAAATCGGCACAACTCTCCTCTCACTCAAACTCCTTGATTCTCTCCCTTTATCCCTCCTTGAATCTTTCCATGACCAGTTCAAACACCTTTCAAATCTATTCAAACTCCCCTTAGATGTGTTTCAGTCCAACTCTACTACCTACACAGCTCATGCAGCCAAATAAATACCCCCTTGCACAACCCAGGACTTGAACCTCAGACCTTTTAGTTACACAACACGCCACCTTACCACTAGACCACAAGCTCTTCTTGTGTCATAAACAAGCATTATTATTTATAAAGCCTATATTCCAGTGTCCAGTAAGAGAAAAACTAAAAATTTTGCAAAAGCCAAGCCTTCAACCCAGGCTTCTCAAACACTCTCATACACACCCAAATCACTTAGCCATTAAAGCAAACAAGCAATTTATGACATTTTCTTACACACATAAATATTTATGTGCAGTCTCCTAGTTGATCCCACACTCAAGGCCCATTCCTTCTAGGCCCAAATTCGGGGCGTTACACAACCAATTAAAACAACCTTAAATCGTAAATGTACAAACCTTGGTCTCGCGTCACTTGTCAACAACTCTCACTTTTCCTTTCCCTCTCGAATGTTCCGCGTCAATGTCAGCTACGTATAGTCACAAAGCATACCACATTATCAAATTTCAGCCAAATTAGAATCAAATACCAAATTAAACATATTTTTCAATTTATTAAATTTAGTCCTTAAAACTGAGACAAGCACAACTTTTAATTTAGGGATTCATATTAAAATTTGTTTCACCAAAATTCATTAGGGACATTCTAGTTTCTATTCCTATCAATATTTCATAATATTTTTTTTATTTTATTCTATTTGGTCCTTCATTAACAAAACTAACAACTAAGCTCTACAATTAAGTCCTTTTCTTAAATTAACTTAATTTCTAATAATTTCACACCAATTTCATTCAATTGTCAATAATTAAAACTTTGAAAAACTTTAACAGTTTTACAAATTAGTACATGAGCTAGCTAAATCAAGCTCCCATGATTCAATTTTAATAAAAATCAAAGAAAAATAACTAAGGACTTACTTGAAATCTAAGCTGAAAGTTTAAAACCCTTAGCAATGGCGTTTTATTCTTCCTTTTCCTCTTATGGCCGGTTGAAGATGATAAACTATCCTCTCTCCTTCAACTAGCTTCTTATATATATATATATATATATATATATATATATATATATATATATAATTAAGTTTTAATTAATCTAAATTAGCTTTTAATTAATCACTTCTTATAATCATAACTTTAATTAATTAATTTAATCACCAATTATCATTAAAATCCACTATGAGCTATTTTAAAATGGTTTATTAACCATTTTGGCACTTTGGATACTTGTAATTTAAGTCCTCAAGTCATTTCCTAATTAAAAATCTATAGCGATTGAACTTTACGATTTAGTCACTAGGCCTTGATTAATCATAATTTCAGCTAAATTAATTATCCAAATTTTAGTTCATCTATATACTAATTCTATAAATATCTTTATTTAATATTTACAGACTCGATTTACAGAAACAGGATTCCGAAACCATATTTTCTAATACCATTAGAAACCAAGTCATTACAACTTATTAATGGTGAAAAACTAGTGGGTTTAGGTGGGTTCAGATCTGACTATTTCTGAATTTGAATTATTTTAGGTTTGAATTATCTCAGGCTCGAATTAGGTTGTCTTCGATATGTTGGAAAAATTGTATTTTATGGGAACTTTGGGGCATATTCTCAATAGGTAAAGGTGGAGAGTTGAATCATATAATTATGGTTTTATATTCTACTCCATAAGACCTTTATAATGGTATATCATATACTCAAAATGGTTGAGTGATGAATGAGAAATTGATGCTCAAAGTAAGCTACTTGGAAATATTGTTGAGGAAAAGTAAAGGCTTAGATCTCGCATTGGTTAAATACCAAGTGTGAGATGTGTTTATATATGTGAACTCTCTTGAAGGGTAATTGAATGACTAAGCTTGTAACATTGCCTCGCACGAGGGCTACAGGTCCAAACTCGACGGGGTTGGGGAGCACCCGCATGACGTGGGACGTGAAAAGTCTGGACCGGTCGGGCCCAAATGGGCCTACAGATATTTTAGCCCAACACAAATTTATTTTTCCTCAGTATACATAATATGCTTATATAAGGATAGTATCTGATTCCAATCAATTTGATTTAATTTTTAAATCAAATTGATTTTTTGGCTCTTTAATGGCAGATTTTGTGGTTATTTCCATATTTTCCACCATCCTGCATGCCTATAAAAGGCTGTGTTTTCTGTAGGATTAAACCTACATTTGTTAATTTCTTATACCGAAATTCTGTTGATTTCAAAATTCTTCTTTTGTCTCTCTGTATTTTTAGAACATTTCGATGATATAAAAAGGCAAAGTTCGTTCGTTGATCGTTGTAGAGGTGCTACTACTTTGATCACTGTTGTTGTATCTTGGAGACATTCGACCAATGTTTCACCAGGTACCGTAGGAGCGACTGAATTTTCCTTAAGGAAACTGTGTTTCACAAGCCTCAACATTTCATAAAATCCCTATTCTTCCTTCTTATTTAAAATTTTATTCGATTTTACTTTTGATTGTTTTTCGTATTTGTCTTATAAATTATTCTATTTTATTTTATATGTGTTTAGTTATCTTTTATTTAATTTGTTCGCTAACGTGTTTTGTCTAACAATCTTAAGACAGATCCTTATTATTTTTGCAATCCTTTAATTCGAGACAAACGAAACACCAAGGCGAAAAGAAAAATATCATTTCTAAAATAATTTTTTTAAAAGTGAATAAAATTTGTTTCAGAATTTATCACCGCCGTTTTGCGGATTTTACTCTTTTTTTATTTTATTTCCAAAAATGAGGAATTAAATTGAATAAAGTCTGTTTCAGGATTTATTCCTGCCGTTTAACAAGATTTTATTCAATATTAATTTTTTTTCCAAACAAAGACTTAATCAAATAATTTTGTTTTAGGGTTTACTCCTGTTGTTTAACAGAATTTATTTTGATTTAATTACTTAATTTTGTTTCAGGATTTAGTCCTGCCGTTTAACAAAATTAATTTTGATTTTGTTTCAAAATTTTAATTCTACCATTTAACAAAATCAAAGAGAAATTTTCTGTTTCTTTTTTTCCCTAATTGTGGCTTTAAATTGCAAATTAATAAGGAAATTTATCAGCGGTGAAATTAAAAATACAATATGAGAATGCATGTCTAGGATTGGCTCTTTGAAAGACTTCATATTTAAGCGTGCCGAGTGCACCACCTCTCTTTTAGGGTTACCTACCTGGTGCATTACTTTATTGTTTTTTTATTGAACCGCATAAACTTTTGTTTTGAGTTTTATTAGATTTCTGTCATCTAACAAAAGTTGATAATTTTCTAATTCTGATTTTGTTTCTTAACAGAAAACGAAAACTCCCATCAATGTTGTGGAAGATATGAACTTAGGTGCTGTGATTTCTGAAGTCAACATGGTTGATTCAAATCCAAGATAATGGTGGCTTGATACAGGTGCCACACATCATATCTACTATGACGAAGACTCCTTTTCTGAGTTGGAACCTAGTGAAAATACGAAGAAGCTCTATTTGGGCAATGCTGCAACTTCTAAGAACAAAAGGAATGGTACTGTGGTTTTGAAGATGACTTCTGGCAAAGAACTCAAGCTTCAAAATGTGTCGTATGAGCCTGACATACTCAAGAACCTTGTTTTTAGGACACTCTTTAGTGTACACGGCTTTAAGATGGTGCTTGAATCCTAGAAGCTAATTTTGTCTAAGGGGGGAATGTATGTGGGAAGGGGATATGTATTAAATAACATGTGGAAACTTAATTCAATCTCTATAAAAGCAAAGACAATGAATAAAAATGTCACTTCTTCCTCTTTTTATATGCTTGAGTCATTTACATAGATTAATTAACTTGGGGCACATTCCTTCATTTCACATTAATTATAAACATAAATGTGAAACTTGTGTTGAGATAAAATTAACAAGATCTTCATTTCAAAGTGTTGAAAGAAGCATAGAGCCACTTGATCTAATACATAGCGACGTTTGTGCCTTAAAGTTTGTGCAAACAAGAGGAGGGAATAAATATTTTATTACCTTCATTGCTACGTGTATTTGCTTAAGAGAAAATATGAAGCTATAGAGAAATTTATTCTCTATAAGCAAGAAGTTGAAAACCAACTTAATTAAAAGATTAAGATGGTGAGAAGTGATTGTGGTGGTGAATATGTTGAACCATTTAGTGAATGTTGTGCATAATATGGTATTATTCATGAATTAACACCGCCATACTCTCCTCAATAAAATAGAGTAGTTGAGCGGAAAAATCAGACTTTAAAGGAAATGATGAACGCACTTGTAACAGCTTGAACTTGGGCCTAGTCGGAACAGTGGTCTCGAGACCACAAATTCGACGAGGAAAATTTTATTTTTATTATAGTTTATGGTCTAGAATTTCACGGAATGATTTCCTGAAAATTTCATTTGAAAATTTTGACGTTTGGGCACTCAATTTAGCCAAAAGAACTAAATTGTAAAAAGTGCAAAAGTTGAGTTCTACATGTTAGAGGTGTCCAATTGTCATGAAATTTTATATTGAGGTCCTTAAATGATAATTAGACCATTGGTTAATTTTTTGGACAAAAATGGACATGAAGTAGGTGAAATAGAATATTTTTAGGTTAGGGTCATTTTGGTCATTTAGTAATTAAAACAAAATTAAAAGCCAAATTTTGTCCATCTTCAACCCCATGGCCGAATTTCACAAGGGGAAACCATGGATACAGGTTTTCAAGCTTCCAAGCTCGATTGTAAGCCGTTCTAGCCCCGTTTTTAATGATTTTTACGTTTTTGAAATCCTCGTAACAAGATCTATCTATTTCTACCACTAATTTGAGATATGGTTAAAGTCTAGGGTTTTGACCCATGATGAATATGTGTGTATTTTTGTGTTTAATGGTAGAAAATGCATGTTTATGGTTAGAGAAACGACTTTTATTAAGTGATTTTTGATGAAAATGCTAAAGGGGACTAATTTAGAAAAATTATAAAATTTGCAATAAAAGTGTGAATTAGTGGAAATTTTGGGCTGTTTTTGTTATGAAAATGGTTCGGCTAGGCTTAAAATACAAAGAAATTGAATAGAAATCATTTTACGAGCATAGGGTCAAAATTGTAAATATGTGAAACTTTAGCGGCAAAAACATAATTTTGCCATAATATGATTTTTGAGTCACATTGAATAATGTGACTAATAAATAAATTAAATGTGATATTATAGATCAAGGAAAATGAGGTTTGGAACTAGAACGAGGGAAAAACGATAAATTGACGAATAAGTCATTTTCACCGATTGTGCTACCGAGGTAAGTTTGTATGTAAATAATACATTGTTTTTATTTATGTTTTAATATTTTGTTATATTATATGAGATATGGTTGAATATGGAGTAATTATTTGATGTGAATTATGAATTGTGATTGATTATGGATGAATTGGTAAAATGTTAAAAAGTGAGAATTCCCGATTGAACCTTCGGAATAGAAAAGATACGAATGAGGTAGCTAGGTCACATGTGTGGTACTAAGTGTAGGCCACTATGTGTACAAGAGAGCTACGAGATGATTTTAGGTCAGGTGTGTAGTACTAAGTGCAGGCTACCACGTGTACCAGACGGATATGTCGCATGTGTAGTACTAAGTGCAGGCTACTATGCGTACCCTATAGCTTCGATCACATGTGTGGTACTAAGTGCAGGCCAGTATGTGTAAGTGATGGTTTTGGTCACATGTATAGTACTAAGTGCAGACTACTATGTGCACCAGATAGCTTCGGCTACAAGGGTGGTACTGTGTGCAGGCCACCATGTATCTGTTATTATTCTAATGAGTTTAACGGGAAATTGACTAAGTGAAAATCCATGTAATCATGTAACGACTAAGTGTAATTGAATATAATTATGTGATGAATAAGTGAATGTATAAGTGTGAAAAATTATGAACAATGTGCTCGATATTTGATCGAACCTTCAGTAAGATGAAATAGAGTAAGTGAAATTATGAAAGAGTAAATTTAACAACAAAACAGTTTTGGACAGCAGTAGTTGTGTGAATTTGAAAAATCGCCAAAAATTGTAGAAATTGAATTAGAGGTTAAATAAGATATGAATTAAATATGAATGAATCTATTTTCACATAAAAGAAACGTTGTAAACAAAAGAATTTCATATTCTATGATATTTGAATTTTTGTGAGACAGAGTTAGAATGATGTCGGAATCCCCTATTCCAACTTTGGAAAATCATTAAAAATGGTAAAAAAATAATTATGGTTTATAATTTATATGCTTAAATTTCTTAATGAGTCTACCTTCAATAAAAACAATGAGAACATCATTTGAATCCCGTACAAAGAGATAATTAATTTTTAGTGAAGAAGGGTCAAAACTGTCAAACAGCAAAACATGAGAGAATTTAAAGAATAAATTGTACTTATTGGCTAAACCAAAAAATCTAAAAATTTTATGGTAAGAAGATAGGTTAGTCTAGTTTCAGGCAAAATTAGCAGATCTTAATTTAAAGTTCAGTAGTTCATGATATAAATAATTTAGTGACTGTGACTCGAGTAGACAGCTTGAGATGAACATGAATAAATAATGGAACTATGTGCAATTATGATTGCATTATCTTGAGAACATATTGTGAAGATTTATAAAAACTTGTTAATAAATCAATTATTATTTACATACCTACTTACTAAGCTATAATGCTTACCCCCTTCCATTCCTTTTTCCTATAGTGTCACAGATGCTAGCTCGAGATGGAGGTCGTCGGAGGTTCTATCACACTAGCAAGTTATTGATTGGTATTGTATCAACGATCATTGATTGGTATTGTATCAACGATCTTCAAGTATTTTTAAGTCTTTGGAATGTATAGGGACTTGATTATGTGTGTATATGTTATTATGAGTTGGCCTACAATGTTGGCCTATGTTATTAGAAGGTTATTGTTTTATAATGCCGTTTAATGTGGCTAATAATTGTTATGTTATAAGTCTATGATGTTGCATTTCAAGGATGTGTGTGCTTACATGTGTTGGATGAGTAAATGTGTGATAATTATGAGTGGTAAATGTATTTGGTTGTGTAAGTTGCATGATGTGAATGGTTAAGTGTGTGTGTTATTATGCATGATGAATGTGGTTTGTAAATGGTATGTGGATTTCTTAGTGTGGATGTTTGAATGCTTAATAATACCATGTTGTGTGATGACAAATTTGTATAGGTGTATAAGTGTTTTGGAGTGGCAAAGGGCTTGGTAAATAGCCTTACTTGTGGTCACAGGCGCAGCCACACGACCATGTGCCCAGAGTGTGTGAAGTCTACACTTGATTTTTGAAAATTCGAAACGCCACATGGCCTAACACACGAGCGTGTATGAATGACATCGCCTTGGACACGGGCGTGTGAAGGACATGGCCTTGGACACGGGCATGTGCCCCTATTTTTCAAGAAATTTTCTAATGTTTTCCAAAGTTCTCGGTTTAGTCCCAGACCACTTCCAAAGTATGTATTGGGCCTTGTAGGCCATATTTAAGGACTCAAAGATAAAAATTTGAAAAGTTTTAATTTGGATGAAAATTTATGACTCGGTTTAATACATTTACAAGTGTATGTGTTCCGGTAATGCCTCGTACCCTATTCCAGCATTGAATATAGGTAAGGGGTGTTACAACATTGTTAGGAAGCTTCAGGTTATCACAAAACATGTTGGGGGAAGCTATTCTATCAGCTAATTATCTTTTAAATAATGTTCCTCGCACGAAAAGGGATAAGACACCATATAAGTTATAGAAAGGTAGAAAACCTTCCTACAACCACTTGAAAGTGTGGGGGTGTCTTGCAAATGTAATGGCTCCATTACTAAAGCAAATGGAAATAGGTCCTAAAACAATGGATTGTATTTTTATTGGCTATGCAAATCATAGCAATGCATATAGGTTTCTTGTGTATGAATCGAAAAATCCTAACATTCACAAGAACACCATATTGGAATCAAAGAATTTTTCATTCTTTGAAAATATCTTCCCTTGTAAAGCTAGAAAAGTTGATTCAAGTTCAATAAAATGGACTTCAGAGATTATAGATGAAAATAGTCCTGACAAGGCTGAAACTGAGATAAAGCCAAGGAGGAGTCAACGAGCAAGGGTAGAAAAGCCTTTTGAAAGGGATTTTCTAGCATTTATGCTAGAGGTTGAACCTCAAACGTATAATGATGCTATACGATCATTCGAAAGCACCTCATCGAAAGATGCTATTAAAAGTGAAATTGATTCCATCATGTAAAATCATAAATGGGAATTAGTGGATCTTCCTTCGGGAATTAAACAATTGATAAGTACAAGGCTAGGTTGGTTATAAAAGGTTATAAACAAAAG
Source organism: Gossypium bickii (assembly GCA_025503065.1). NCBI lineage: Eukaryota > Viridiplantae > Streptophyta > Magnoliopsida > Malvales > Malvaceae > Gossypium > Gossypium bickii. Next base: position 21,081,114 of record CP106714.1, on the reverse strand, counting down.
GAAGGCCTTGTGTAATAGCCCGATTTAGAGTCTAGCCGAATGTAACACCCCAAACCCGGCCCAAACACCACGGCCGAATTTAGAATGCTACTGAGGAAAAAGTTTGAAAAGAATTTGACATAAGGGTGAAAACATAATAATTTTCCGTCTTTTATAAAACATTGTACCTTTGAAATTCTAAGTAAAATTATGTTGTTACAAATTTCCGGATTTAAAACTTTAATATAAGTTTTTAAGAAATTTTTTTTTAAAAAATAAAACACTCCCAAATATTAACTTGATCGTCAATCCAAATTAAACAAAATAAAAATCCGCAAATACTTTAAGTGGCCCTTATTACAATAAATATTTATTCAAAAGTACTGAAAATATAATGTGCATGAAATAAATAAAAACATCTTCTGCATGGCCACCTCGTATCCGCTCTAGCCCGGTCCAAGATTTATGTATCACCTTCGATGTTTTTGAAAAAAATAGGGTGAGTCAAACCGACTCAGTGTGTAATTATTTCACATGCCTCCACAAATGGGCTTGGCCCACATCTACACAGTCCACATAAACAATCATGCAAAATGAATCCCAACCCAACCTAGTGTCCATCCGCTACACACCCCCGTACCTGCCACACACTAGGGGATTACTAAATCACCCTCCAACTGCTATACACCTCCTTGGCAAAGTTGCTGCCCAAGGTCGTGGCATAGCCACCGATCACCTAAGTGACTCCACATATCTGTATCCACAAGGTGACTCATGGTCATCCTCAATCCACGGTGATGCACGTAGCTATCATCCGTCCACGATGTGGCACATAGCCAACACCCGACCTTGATGAAGCACATAGCCAACATCAAGCGCCGATGTAGCTCGAGGCTAACATCAGACCACGTACATAAATATGTACACCCTGTCCTTCAATCATATCCCAATCCCCATGCATATATATGTATCATGACAAAATAACAGTAAATTCTAATGAGCATACATATTACCACAATTTCACACATATACCATAGGTAAATTAATATCATAAAACACTGACCTGATTAACCGATTACCCACCATGGGTAGCCACCATCTCAGCCATTATTGTCGGGTACCACACACATCATATACGCATATATATAACACAAATACAAACAATAGGAGAACAGTGCGATAACTACACACCTTTTTGGCACAGTCGACTAAATCCCGAAACCCAAAGCCTAAACGGTTTGCACCTGAACTTGCCGAAATCCTCCTACACAACCCTATGTTAGATTCAGCTCAACCCAAATAAACACATGAAATGGAATTCGGCCCAACAATATACCCTGCTTACCTTGATCACTCAAATCCCAAAAGATCTCTACTCCTTTAACGTTAGCCTACAGAAATCCCGATAACACCTTTCATGAATTCGGCCATAACAAGAAAAGGGAGTTAGTCTTTCCCGATTTGATATCCTAATGGAAAATAATTGAGAAACAAATAGAACGAAATCCCCTTACCACAATATTGAGAATCGATTTGGAAGATTGATGGAAGGTGAATGTCGACACCTCCCCCTTTACAGGCTCTAGTAGATTCAGCCAAGGTTTCATAAAAGGAGAAAAGCTCCTTCGGTTTTTGCAAATGGTTGGATCATTGAGAAGATAGAGAAGAAGAGAAGGTAAGGTTTAGAAGATTTCGATTTCTGGTCACACAAGAAAAGAAAAAGGAAATAAAGCTTTCGGAAGAGAGAAAAAGAATTACAAAAAGATGCCTATCACTACACTAAGTAAATTCAGCACCTAGCTCCCCTTGTATGACCGAATTATGGCCCCCTAAAGTCCCATATTCTCACTTGCTAAACTTAGCGTACAACTTCTTCTCCCTTAAAAGTTGCAGCACCACCCGAAGATGTGCATCGTGCTCCTCCTCCGACTTGGAATACACTAGGATGTCGTCTATAAACACAACGACAAACCGATCCAAGTAGGGTTGGAAAACTCGATTCATCATATCCATGAACGCAGCTGGGGCGTTCGTCAACCTGAGCGGCATTACAAGGAATTCATAGTGTCCGTATCGAGTCCGAAAAGCTGTCTTATGGATATCTGCTTCCTTCACCTTTAGTTGGTGATATCCAGACCTTAGATCAATCTTTGAAAACACCGCAGCCCCTTTAAGCTGATCAAACAAGTCATCTATCTCGGCAACTGATACTTGTTTTTGATCGTCAGCTTATTCAACTGGCGATAATCTATGCACATCCGCATAGATCCATCCTTCTTCTTCACAAACAAGACCGGTGCTCCCCATGGAGATACGCTGGGTTGAATAAACCCATGATCTAGCAACTCTTGAATCTGGGCTTTAAGCTCAACCAACTCTTTTGGTGCCAACCTGTACGGAGCGATTGACACTGGTGCCGTCCCTGGCAACAGGTCGATTCCAAATTCCACCTCACGATCTGGAGGCAATCCTAGAAGTTCTTTCGGAAAAACATCTACAAACTCCTTCACTGTCCTGACCTCTCCCACAGTTGCTTCCTTACCATCGAAGGCACTAACGAACATCAGAAAAGCCAAGCATCCCTTTTTCACCATCTTTTCTGCCTTAAGAGCAGACACTATGTTACACAGGTAGTCTCTCCTGCCACCTATCACCGTAACCTCATTGTCCTCGATAGTCCTCAATGACATACGCTTAGCAGCACAGTCCAGATTTGCATGATACCTTACTAGCCAATCCATACCTAGGATCAGGTCAAATTCCCCAAACGGTAGCTCCATCAAGTCAGCTGGGAACACTCCCCCTGAACTTCTAAAGGCACGTCTCTAAAGAGTTTATCTACCACTACAGATTGCCCTAAAGGACTAAGTATAGTCATCTTTGTAACATCCTAGATTAGGGGTTATGCGTTTGGAGCATAACCTAAGTGCTAGTGGGTTTTAAGGGTATTTGGAGATGTTTTAAGAGTATTTAGAATTTTAGAATAAAGGTGAAAGCTTTGGAAAAAATTTTGGATTTAAGTATAAAAAGAGGAAATTAGGCTGAGGAGGCCTTAAGAATAATTTGTGGGCGTTTTGGGTCATGAAAGGGGGCTTGGTAAAGTGGCTTAGGGACTTAAGGCCTGGAAATGACCCCAACAAGGGTCTGGAGTTCGAGTCTTGAGGGCAGCATGAGAGTGTTTTATTTTTGTATTTTGTGTCAAGAAGGGAGGTTGGACTGAAGATGGCTTTAAGGAAATATGCAGTGGTCCTTGGACATAAAGTAGGCCTAGGTAGAGTGGCTGCAAGGCGCCACTTAAGTGCCTGGAGGTGACGCCTGGCGCAGGTCTTTGGTTCGAGTTGCAGAGGAAGCGAATGGGATTTTATTTTTATGCGTCAAGTAGGAGCTTGGCTTGGGAGGTCTTAAAAGAATTTGTGGCGGGTTTATGTCATAAAAAAAACGCCATGGCAGAGTGGCTTTGGGCGCTATATGTGGCTTTCGGCAACAAGGGCCTTGGTTCGAATCCCGTTGGCAGCATGGGGCGTGTTTTTATTTTGCTTTGGCGCTAGGACAAGGGGGAGCTAGGGAAAGAGGTGTTAAAAGAAGTTTAGGGTGAATTATAACACAATTAGTGCCTTGGCAAAGTGGCAGGGACGTTATCTGCAGTTAAGGGTTCCAACAGGTCCCGGGTTCAAGGCGTGGGAGCAGCAGTTGGGTGTTTTAATTTTGGCTTTTGGCGCCAAGAGAGAAGGAAGCATTGGACGGCAATTGGACTTTTAATTGAAAGAGGATTAAGCTTTTTATCCTCTTAAAATTCAACTGGAGTAAGGATAATTGTTGGATTTATTTTTGTTATTTGTTTATTTTGAATAGGTAGAGATAATGGTTGTATTATTTATTTTAGATAATAGAGGAGTTATTTTATTTAGTTTAAACGTGGAGATAAGAGATAAAAAGGAGATAGAGTTTTATTTTATTTTATTTATTATGAATATGTGTTCAAGAGTTATTATAGGAGAAGGAAGTGGAATTTGAGAGGCGGTAGGAGTGCCGAATTTGAGTAGTATAAATAGGGGTGACCATCCTTTAGCTATTCTTTTCTTCATTTTTATTTTCCTTGGCCGAAAGTTGTTCCTTTAATTCTCTTTTTGAGCCGAATTGCTTCTCACTTCTTCTCCCTATTCTTTCTCTTTTCTTCAACTTTAATTCTCTATCTTTTCTTATATGGCCAAATACCCCATTTGCCATTAGTGCCATAGCCGAACCTAGTAGCTTCTCTTTGTTTGAAACTCTAAAGAAACACCATCACTACCTTGATTGTCAAAAGCCGAAGATCAAGCATTTTCTCTCTTTTGTCGAATACACTCTCTCTTGCACTTCAACGAGTGATTGTGGTAAGTATTTTCTGTCCTAGGAATCGGTTATAGGTTCTCTTCCATTTGTATGCCGAAAGCAAGTGTTTAAAGCCTTGGTTTTGGTTTGGCCGAGTTTAATAATTGTTTAATAGGGATTTCGACAGTCCAAGAGCAAGAAAGTAGGCAAATAGCCGTAGTGTCGCTTAGCGATAGCATCGGGATCGAAAGCGTAGTTCTTCAAGTAATCAGTGTGTGATTAACCCACCATTTTTCTAAGTTTTTGCTATAATTGCATGTGTGATTTATGTGCTAACCAAAGGCATGGGCGATTATGTGGTAATTACCCTAAAAAAGGGTATATCGATATTCAGGTTAGTATTATCTGTTGATAAGAATGTGAAAGTGCCGATGTGAATGTGACTATGCCTATGGAAATATGATTGATTGCCTTAATAACATGTGCATGCATTTATTATTATGTCATTATTACATGTGCATGTGCATGGGGTGGGATATGAAAGAAGGTACGGGTGTACTTCGAGTACGTGGTTTGATGTTAGCCTTGAGCTACATCGTGGATTGACGTTGACTGAGGTCACGTTGTAGATTAATTACGATTTAGTTCGCGTGGTTTGATGAGTAGCTGTGTGCCTCATCGTGGTTGTTATCGGCTATGTGCCATATCGTGGTTGATGAGTGACTATGTGTCCCATTGTGGTTTTGGTGTTAGCTACGGCTACATCGTGGATTGGCGCTGACTGAGGTCATGTTGTGGATTATTATGCTTAATTGCACGTGGACGGCATTGATTTCCTTTTGGAGTGAAAAGGAGAGGGTGATTTGATAATCCTCGTGTGTGTGTAGGTCGGATAAGGGGTGTGTAGCGGATGGACCCTAGGTTTGGGTTGGGTTTCATTATTGCATGATTTCGTATGTGAACATATGTGAAAATGGGCCAAGCCCAGTGATATGTGGACTAATGTGGAAATGGGCCAAGCCCAGTATATGAATGTGGATCAGTGTGGAAATGGGCTAAGCCCGATATGTGGAATTATATGGTTAATTACCCTGTTACCTGATAAGTGATTTGAATGTGGGCCAAGCCCAGAATGTGATAATATGTGAATATGATAATTGTTATCTGATATATGGGTTATTATGTGGTTAACATGTGGGTGGAATTCAGTGGTTTAATTACACACTGAGTTTGTATGACTCACCCAATTATTTATCAAACATCGCAGGTGATATGATGATCGGACCGAGTTGGAGTGGATACGAGGTGGCCCATGCAGAAGATGTTTTGATTATTTCAATCAGTTTATTATTAAGTATTTTGGTTTAATTATTTATTGTAATAAGGCCCATTAAAGTATTTAAGTATTTTTATTAAGTATTTTTATTATTATGTTCTATTATGGATTGACAATTTAAATATTAATTGCAAATGATTTTATTTTATTAAGTATGTATAATAAAGTTTTGAATCCGGTATTTTTATAACAATTTAATTTTTACTTAGAATATTTTAAGTCACAAAAATGTTTTATTAAAGGCGACAAATTTTTAACGGTTTTTACTCTTAAGTAAGAATATTTTCGAACGTGTTCCGCAGTGGCATTTCAAATTCGGTCGTAGTGAATGGGCCAGGTTTGGGGTGTTACAGTTTGGTATCAGAGCCCGGTTCAAAACTCAGCTTTGAGGGTTGTGGGGCCCAAAAATGTTTTCAAAGATGGGTTTTTCAAAAATATGGGCTTTTATGAATTATTTTTCAGGTTATTCTGGCATGGCACCTGTATCTCCGGCCCGTAGTCCACCAGTTAAGTACTTCTAATTATTAAAGTGATTTGTTTATGTGAACTGTTATGGGCTTATTTGGGTTCGTAGATCAGAATATTAGAGCTATTGAACCCTAGGGCTAGTGCACTCAAACACATGCATAAGATTTAAGGACAATCAAACAAACCTGTGAAGTAAGTCACCGAGTTAAGGTGTGGCAACCATTGTACGCATGTCTAGGATTGGTATTCAGTAAGAGCTTGGTACTTAAGCAGTCCTAGCGACTCACCTCCTCTTTACTCGAATCCTACCTAGTGCGTAGCTACGGTTCACCTTAACCAAGAGGACTTATTCATAGGCTAAACCCAGTAACTAAAACCCAAAAGGGACTAGCCGTTTTTTTTTTAATAAAAACCTTAGTTTTTAAATCCTTAAATTACCCCTTCGATTTGTAACAAAATCTATTTTGAAAATTTCTCGAAAAGTTTTTTGAATTGCCAAATTACTAAAATACCCCTGGTGGAAGAATTACGAAAATGCCCTTGGTTTCTAAAAGTACCATATTACCCTTAATTTTAATAAAATTTCTCTATTTTGCAAAAGTGTCCAAAAACTCTATTTTGCAAAAATTCAATGTACGTTGATTTGGGATAATTACTAAAATGCCCCTGTATTGTAAATTACTAAAATACCCTTAGTTTTTAAGATTTTCAAAAATACCCTCGACGTTTGCTAAAATATTTCTACTTTACAAAAATACCAAAAACTTCTGTTTTACAAACCCTGATTTGGAGAATTTACTGGATCGCCTTTCGACTTACGAAATTACTAAAATAAACCCGATTTCTAAAATTTTTGTATTACCTTCGATTTGTAGAAATTTTCAAAATTCCCACAAGTTTCAAAAATTTTGAAATGCCTATGATTTATAAAGATTTTCACATTGACCCTGATTTATTACCAAAACACCCCTGTAGGAAAAATGACGAAAATGCCCCTGGGATAGAAACGGACAAAAGTGTTCAAATAGTGAATGTGGGTGGTGGATACCACTGAATGAATATGTTGGTGAATGAATGTGTCTCTATCGAGATCGATTAATGTGAATGTGAATATGACTCTCTGAATTAGAGTAGTTGAACTGAGCCTTTGTGCGATCGAAAGAACTACTTCTAAATATCTTTATTTCATAAAATTGTTCGCGGTTAATAAGTGGAACAAAAGTCTGATACATAAAACTTTTTAATCAGATAAATCGCGATGTTAGAAATGAGTTCTAGGGACGTGGTCGTCGTGGGCGCGAGAGGTAGAATGGCGATGATCGGAACCCGCAGGTCCGCCATGGGTCAAAAAAGCGCGTCGCCGCCACAAGAATGGGCGCGGAGGATCAAGATCAAACGGGAGGCGATGACGCTGTATCGCGAGCTATGTTGCGAGTGCTCGAGCGAGTGGCAGGAGCTAGTGTAGGAAATAAAGCTCGGAAGTCAGTATCGGAAAGACTTAGGTCGAACGGGCTGAAGTTTTTAGAGAGTATCGGAGTAGCTCCAAATGTAGCGGAGTATTGGTTGGAGGCGATCGAAAGAATCATGGATGATTTGGACCGCACTCGAGAAAAAAGCGAAAGGTCTTTGTCTCGTTACTCGAGATGAAGCTTATCGATGGTGGCTCACTTTGTTAGACAAGGTGTCCCTACAGATTGATTAGATTGGGAATATTTTAAGCTTAAGTTTGAAGGGAAGTATGTTGGATCTAGTTATTTGGACTCGCTAAGAAAGGCGTTTCTAAACTTGGTTCAAGGAAGCAAGTCGGTAGCGAGTATGAAGTCGAATTTGTGCGCGTTAAGTCGAGACGCCAAAAGGATCGTGGCTCACGATTACGAAAAGGTGTGTCCGATTCAAGATGGGCTACGAGATGAGTTATGAGTTGATTGCTCATGCGAGAAAGAGACTTTGCCATTCTAGTGGAGAAAGCTCTGGATAGCTAAAGAAGTTAAGAGGGTCAAAGAGAGAACCGAGATAAGAAAAGGAATGAGAATAAGAGAAGTTTTAGGCCACAAGATCATTTGGAGATGTCGAGAAAAGACAAAGGATCGAGAATTACAGACGTGCACTGTGCGCGCTTTTGAGAATCGGAGTCGTCTATGTGTTCGGTGTGGGAGAGCTCACCTGTAAGAATGTTGGGGTAATAGTAAGGTATGTTTCCGATGTGGATCTAAGGCTCATTTGGTTAAGAACCGCCCTCGAGCAACGAGGTTCGTGGCCCAAACCATGGAGGAAATGGTTTCGCCAAGGTCATGGAACGCAAGCAGAGTGTTTGAAGGTTTGGATGCGAGGCAACTAAGGAAGTGATAGCGGGTAAGTTCCTTGATTTTGGAATATTATTTATTGCTTTGGAGATAGTTCATTCTTATGTGCTAGTGAAGTGCTTGAACTCTGGATGTGAACTTAGAAACTGTGCCTAGAAGGTAAGATAGTTCGTGTTTGTATGCTAGTGAAGTATGGAACTTTGAATACGAATCTTGAGATAGTATCTAAGGAATGTGTTAGTTTTGTTAAGATCAGAGTGCGCAGCATAAGCGTAGTGTGGTGAGTTAAAATGTACAATTATTCATTAGTAAGTACTTTCGAGGACGAAATTATTTTTAAGGAGGGTAGAACTGTAACATCCTAGATTAGGGGTTATGCGTTTGGAGCATAACCCAAGTGCTAGTGGGTTTTAAGGGTATTTGGAGATGTTTTAAGAGTTTTTAGAATTTTAGAATGAAGGTGAAAGCTTTGGAAAAAAATTTGGATTTAAGTGTAAAAAGAGGAAATTAGGCTGAGGAGGCCTTAAGAATAATTTGTGGGCGTTTTGGGTCATGAAAGGGGGCTTGGTAAAGTGGTTTAGGGACGCCACTTAAGGCTTGGGAATGACGCCAACAAGGGCCTGGAGTTCGAGTCTTGAGGGCAGCATGGGAGTGTTTTATTTTTGTATTTTGCGTCAAGAAGGGAGGTTGGACTGAAGATGGCTTTAAGGAAATATGCAGTGGTCTTTGGACATAAAGTAGGCCTTGGTAGAGTGGCTGCAAGGGGCCACTTAAGGGCCTGGAGGTGACGCCTGGCGTAGGTCTTTGGTTCGAGTTGCAGAGGAAGTGAATGGGATTTTATTTTTATGCGTCAAGTAGGAGCTTGGCTTGGAAGGTCTTAAAAGAATTTGTGGCGGGTTTATGTCATAAAAAAACGCCATGGCAGAGTGGCTTTGGGCGCTATATGTGGCTCGCGGCAACAAGGGCCTTGGTTCGAATCCCGTTGGCAGCATGGGGCGTGTTTTTATTTTGCTTTGGCGCTAGGACAAAGGGGAGCTTGGGAAAGAGGTGTTAAAAGAAGTTCAAGGTGAATTATAACACAATCAACGCCTTGGCAAAGTGGCAGGGACGTTACCTGCAGTTAAGGGTTCCAACAGGTCCCGAGTTCAAGGAGTGGGAGCAGCAGTTGGGTGTTTTAATTTTGGCTTTTGGCGCCAAGAGAGAAGGAAGCATTGGACAACAATTGGACTTTTAATTGAAAGAGGATTAAGCTTTTTATCCTCTTAAAATTCAACTGGAGTAAGGATAATTATTGGATTTATTTTGTTATTTGTTTATTTTGAATAGGTAGAGATAATGGTTGTATTATTTATTTTAGATAATAGAGGAGTTATTTTATTTAGTTTAAATGTGGAGATAAGAGATAAAGAGGAGATAGAGTTTTATTTTATTTTATTTATTGTGAATATGTGTTCAAGAGTTATTATAGGAGAAGGAAGTGGAATTTGAGAGGCGGTAGGAGTGCCGAATTTGAGTAGTATAAATAGGGGTGACCATCCTTTAGCTATTCTTTTCTTCATTTTTATTTTCCTTGGCTGAAAGTTGTTCCTCTAATTCTCTTTTTGAGCCGAATTGCTTCTCACTTCTTCTCCCTATTCTTTCTCTTTTCTTCAACTTTAATTCTTCATCTTTTCTTATATGGCCAAATACCCCATTTGCCATTAGTGCCATAGCCGAACCTAGTAGCTTCTCTTTGTTTGAAACTCTAAAGAAACACCATCACTACCTTGAGTCTCAGAAGCCGAAGATCAAGCGTTTTCTCTCTTTTGTCGAATACACTCTCTCTTGCACTTCAATGGGTGATTGTGGTAAGTATTTTCTGTCCTAGCAATCGGTTATAGGTTCTCTTCCATTTGTGTGCCGAAAGCAAGTGTTTAAAGCCTTGGTTTTGGTTTGGCCGAGTCTAATAATTGTTTAATAGGGATTTTGACAGTCCAAGAGCAAGAAAGTAGGCAAATAGCCGTAGTGTCGCTTAGCTTAGCGATAGCATCGAGGATCGGCGTAGTTCTTCAAGTAATCGTGTGTGATTAACCCACCGCTTTCCGGGTTTTTGCTATAATTGCATGTGTGATTTATGTGCTAACTAGTGCAGTGGCGGTTATGTGGTAATTACCCTAAAAAGGGGTACATCGATATTCAGGTTAGTATTATCTGTTGATAAGAATGTCAAAGTGCCGATGTGAATGTGACTATGCCTATGGAAATATGATTGATTGCCTTAATAACATGTGCATGCATTTATTATTATGCCGTTATTACATGTGCATGTGCATGAGGTGGGATATGAAAGAAGGTACGGGTGTACTTCGAGTACGTGGTTTGATGTTAGCCTTGAGCTACATCGTGGATTAACGTTGACTGAGGTCACGTTGTGGATTAATTGCGATTTAGTTCACGTGGTTTGATGAATAGCTGTGTGCCTCATCGTGGTTGATATTGGCTATGTGCCATATCGTGGTTGATGAGTGACTATGTGTCCTATCGTGGTTTTGGTGTTAGCTACGGCTACATCGTGGATTGGCGCTGACTGAGGTCGCGTTGTGGATTATTGTGCTTAATTGCATGTGGATGGTATTGATTGCCTTTTGGAGTGAAAAGGAGAGGGTGATTTGATAATCCCCTGGTGTGTGGCAGGCTGGATAAGGGGGTGTGTAGCGGATGGACCCTAGGTTTGGGTTGGGTTTCATTATTGCGTGATTTCGTATGTGAACATATGTGAAAATGGGCCAAGCCCAGTGATATGTGGACTAATGTGGAAATGGGCCAAGCCCAGTATATGAATGTGGATCAGTGTGGAAATGGGCTAAGCCTGATATGTGGAATTATGTGGTTAATTACCTTGTTACCTGATAAGTGATTTGAATGTGGGCCAAGCCCAGAATGTGATAATATGTGAAACACCCCACACCCGGCCTACGAGCCTGAACCGGATCTGGTATGTTCCTTAAGAAAATCGGTTTTGAAGTTCTTTATTACTTAGAGAAAATTTGTGTATTTTTAGAAAGATATGGGTTTTGGGTTGGGCTTAGGTTGGAAACCCGTTTATTTAAATTAAAAAAAAACAATTATTTAAAATGACAAAAACCATTCAGGGTTTATTTTTAAAGAAATAATTTTACTAGAACTTAAATCCAAAAAAAAAAAAAAAAATTAGTTCGTAACATAGTAAGTAAAATTTTAAACAGAAATAAAGAAATCCAACTTGGGCCTTATGGCCTTATTAAATCAAATAATTTCCAAAATTAAAATTCAAAGTACTTTAGGAATAAAATGTCCAAATGAAGTAAAATAATCCCTTGCTGAGCATGGCCACCACTAAGGTCCTTCTGGCCCGGTCCATTACTGTTCCTCACCTGAAAAATAGTCCCACAATGGGGTGAGTCAACAAACTCAATGTGTATACAATACTAACAATCAACAGATCAGGCATACATATTCATATCAAGTACATATTTATATCAAAATGATGCAACCCAAACCCAAGCCTATTTGTCCATCCGCTACACACCACCCGTACCTGCCAGTCACACAGTGGGGACTACTAAGTCGACCATCCTTCCGCTACACACCATCGTAGGCAGTCGCTGCAGTCGACGTGCTCATCGCCCATATAATTTGTGTCATTAGACACCATGTTCAAATAATGTAACCGAAGTTACCAAATTCAAATAATGTAACCGAAGTTACCAAATTCAGATAGTGTGACCGTAGTCACCATATTCAGATAGTGAGACCGAAGTCAACACCTTCACTTCCCCTTTCACAAATATCCCAAATGCCCCAAATATTTTTATATCATGCATAACATACTTATTTCTCATTCATGTTGCTATTTACATGTTCAAAATATATCATATTCGTAATCCTATCAGAAGTAGGAAACGTACCTGGGTACTTTTTACCACATTTGTGGTACTTAGCCACATTCTCGTTCTTATGCATATTCATATATTAAAAATAATTGCCATATGATATATCAAAAGTTAGTGTGAGTACACACTGATTCGCTTAATAGGTTCCTTTAAATCCCAAGAGAATCGATCACAGTTTTAAATCCCAAATCCTACATAAGTTAATCACTTACTATTTAAAAGACCATTCGGCCATTTTTCCAGATACAACTAGGATTTGTATTACTTACCTTGTAAGTGAATTGATTTTAAGAATCAAGTGCCGGATCTTTGTATTCCTCCCTTGTGAATTCTACTAAACACTATATTACTCCATAGGTTAGTTTTCAGCTAAATAATAAATCCAAACATGTAACATAGGCCTTAGCCGAATTTCTTAGCACTTACCTTGTGATTCTAAATCTCGAAAAGTAACCCTTGGCTTATGGAGATGTTGAAATCCCTTAGATCTGAAATCCCGAAATTCCTCCTTTGGTAATCGGCCAAGAGACACAAAAGGGATTATTTCCTAGATCTTGATTAAAAGAATTAGAAGAACAAAAATTCATTGTTCTTACCTTAGATCCTTGATCCTTGTATTCAAAAATTGTAGAAACCTGAGAGATCCCTTGTAGATTCGGCCAAAATTGATAATAGAATTAGTACCCTGATTTCAATAAAAAGAGAAGGAATACAAATCGACTGACCACAGATCTTACCCTTTTGATGCTGTAGTTGATTACTTCCTTGCTTAGAGTCACAGAGATTCGGCTATGGAACAGGGATCAAAGAAAAGATTTGGCTTGACAGATGAAGAAAAGAGAAGAAGAAAAGAGGAGAAGAAAATTCGGCAGAGAGGGTTTGCTTAGGGAATTTCGGCCACACTTGGAAAAGATGAGAGAAAATCCTTTAATTCTCCTTCTTTAGCCGAAATTACTAGGCCAAGAGTCCTTGACTTGGCCACCACTCTTCCTTGTGATAATATCATCTCTTTATTTAAAAATAAATAAAGAAAAATCCTTTTTATCTCTTCTAAATAATCCAAATTAAAAAGCTTTTATTTATCACATTATTATTCACATATTTATGGAATTAAAACACCTCCTTTTCTAGAAAACTTGTGCCATCCACCCCTTAGCCTTGGAAGCAAAAATAAAACTCATTTTTATTTGCTTCCCAAGTGACTCGAACCCAGCCCATGCCTCTTGTATATGGCGCCATTTCCATAGGCCCTAAGTGGCATCTTCAGGCCACTTTTCCAAGCCTGTTTGTGTGTCAAATTTTACCAACTTTTTCTTTTAAGGCCCCCTTGCCTTGATTTCCTATTTTAAACTTTAAAACTCATCATTACAAGGTCATTTCTAAGTTTCCTAAAATTTTCGATCGGCTCTGTTAACTTGCCATTTTCTTACATTTCCATGTTTCCAGAAATGTTTACTTTCCATTTTTGGATCATTTCCATTTTCATTTCTTAGTTTCCAAAAATGTGTACTTTCCATTTTTGAACCATTTCCTTACATTTCTAGGTTTCCTAAAATGTTCATGTCCAATGCATTTCCAGGTTTCCAAAAATGTTCATTTCCATTTCTTTTCCATTCATTTTCGAGTTTCCAAAAATATTAAAAATGTATTCATAATACTTAAAATATGTCACTTTGTACAATTAAACCGAAAATGCATAGGCCCTTTCTAGGATGTTACAGTTCTACCCCCTTAAAATAATTTCTTCCCCGAAATTTCTAAACTAAAATAATTGGGGGTATTGCTGTCGCATTGTCTCCTCTGGTTCCCACGAAGCTTCTTCCGATCTATGGTTGCGCCATAACACCTTGACTAGAGGAACTGACTTCCTTCGTAGTACTTTCACATCACATTCCAAGATTCGAATCGGCTCTTCCTCTTAGGATAAGTCTGGTCTTAACTCCGCCTCTTCGATAGGTACCACATGAGACGGATCCGATCGATAGTGACGTAGCATGGATACATGGAATACGTCGTGCATTTGCTGCAACTCGTGGCAACTCTAATTGGTATGCCATCGCCCAACTCGCGCTTCAAGCTCGATAGGGCCCTATAAACCTTAGGCTTAACTTCCCTTTGCGACCGAACCTCATAACCTTCTTCCACGGTGAGACCTTTAGAAATACTTGATCCCACTTCAAACTCTATTTCCTTCCGCTTAAGGTCTGCGTACGACTTCTGCCTATCAGAGGCTTCTTTCAACCTTGCCCGGATTATCTCAACCTTCTCAATTTTTGCCACTAACTTCGGACCCAAAACGCGACGTTCTCCTAACTCAGTCCAACAAGTAGGAGTTCTACACTTCCGACCATACAATGCTTCATATGGTGCCATCCGAATGCTTGCACGATAGCCGTTGTTGTAGGCAAACTCACCTCAAAAGGCAAATAATCTTCCCAACTTCCTCGAAAATCCATCACACGACTCTCAAAGATATCTTCCAACACTTGTATAACCCGTTCAGACTGCCCGTCTGATTGTGGATGATACGCCATAGTGAAATCCAACTTAGTGCCTAACGCTTGATGAAGTGCCTTCAAAAACCGAGACGTAAACCTTGGGTCTCTGTCGGAGATGATCGATGTTGGTACTCCGTGTAACCTTACGATCTCCGCCACATAAAGCTTGGCTAACTTCTGAAGAGAATAGTCGACCCTCACCGGAATAAAATGTGCGGACTTGGTCAAACGGTCCACTATCACCCATACCGAGTCCTTCTCAGTAGGCGTAAGGGGAAGCCCACTAACGAAGTCCATGGTAATTCTTTCCCACTTCCATTGGGGAATCTCAATTGGTTGAAGCAATCCCGATGGAACTTGGTGTTCAGCCTTAACTTGCTGACAAGTCAGACATTTTCCAACGAATTCAGTCACCTCTCGTTTAAGATCGGACCACCAAAATTGTTCCCTTAGGTCTCTGTACAGCTTAATGCCTCCGGGATGCATGGCATAAGGGCTACCATGCGCCTCCCGAAGAATCCTTTGTCTTAACTCCTGGTCCTTCGGCATACAGACTTTTCCTTTGTAGTACAATACTCCTTCTTCGTTGACGCCATAATCCCCTAATTCTCCGCTCCGTACTTGCTGAAACTTAGCACTTGGATCCTTATCAGCCAATTGTCCTTCTTTCACCTCGTTCAGCCACGTGGGCTTAACTTGCAATTCTGCCAACAGGCTTCCATCATCATATAAGCTCAAGTGAGCGAACAAAGCCCTTAGATCTGACACAACCTTCCGACTTAGGGCATCAGCTACCACGTTCGCCTTGCTCGGATGATATTCAATCGAACAATCATAGTCTTTCAACAACTCCACCCACCTTCTCTGCCTTAAGTTGAACTCCTTCTGAGTCAACAAGTACTTAAGGCTCTTGTGGTCTGTATAGATCACTGACCTCTCTCCATAAAGGTAGTGCCTCCAAACCTTAAGGGCAAAAACCACTGCTACTAATTCCAAGTCATGGGTTGGATAATTAACCTTATGAGGCCTTAACTGCCATGACGCATAAGCGACCACTTTTCCGTCTTGCATTAGCACACAGCCTAACCCCATATGCGAAGCGTCACAGTACACCACGAAATCTTTTCCTGCCTCCGGCTGGATTAACATTGGAGCTTCTGTCAACACCTTTTTAAGCTTTTCAAAGCTCTCCTGTTGCTTATCCGTCCATACAAAGGGTACTTCCTTCCTTAGCAGCTTTGTCAAAGGCGCGGCTATTGACAAGAATCCTTCCACGAACCTTCTGTAATAGCCTGCCAATCCTAAGAAGCTTCGGATTTCAGCCATAGACCTAGGTGGTTTCTAATCCAACACTGCTTCGATCTTCCTAGGGTCCACTCTTATTCCTTCCGCGGATACCACGTGTCCTAAGCATGCCACCTCCTTAAGCCAAAATTCACACTTGCTGAATTTGGCATAGAGCTTTTTCTCCCTTAACACTTCCAACACCATTCGGAGATGCTCATCATGCTCCTCTTCCGACTTAGAATACACCAAAATATCATCAATGAACACCACGACGAATCTATCCAAATAGGGTTGGAAAAACCGATTCATCATGTCCATAAACGCGGCTGAAGCATTCGTCAATCCAAACGGCATCACTACAAATTCAAAATGACCGTATCTTGTCCTAAAAGCGGTCTTATGAATGTCAGCCTCCTTCACCTTCAACTGGTGATATCCCGACCTTAAGTCTATCTTGAGAACACAAATGCCTTTCTTTTCACCGATCGAACAAGTCGTCTATCCTTGGCAAAGGATACTTGTTCTTGATGGTCAGCTTGTTCAACTGACGATAATCTATGCACATGCGCATAGTTCCGTCCTTCTTCTTTACAAACAGGACCGGTGCTCCCCATGGAGACACACTGGGTCGAATGAATCCACGATCCAACAACTCTTGAATTTGAGCCTTGAGCTCCACCAACTCCTTCGGCGCCATCCGGTAAGGAGCGATTGACACAGGAGCTGTTCTCGGTAGCAAATCTATTCCAAACTCCACCTCTCTATCTGGGGGTATTCCTGGTAATTCCTCCGGAAATACATCCTCAAAATTCCTTACGGTTCTAACTCCATGGACACCTTCATCTTTTCCTCCCAATGCACTTACGAAGGCTAAGAATGCCTCGCACCCTTTCCTAACCATCTTCTTAGCCTTCAGCGCCGAAACTATGTTGAACAAGTAGTTCCTCCTTTCTCCGATCATCACTACTACTTCATCCTCTAGGGTTCTTAGTTCCATACGTTTAGCCGCACAATCCAACACGGCTCGATGCTCTACTAGCCAATCCATTCCAAGTATAAGCTCAAACTCTCCGAAGGGTAATTCTATTGAGTCAGCCCGAAAATTCACTCCCTAAATCTCTAGGGGTACATTCCGAAAGATCTTATCTATCATCACAGTTTAGCCTAATGGGCTTACTACAGTCATCTGCCTATCAGAAAGTTCAGAGTCTAGGCCTATTGTTTCCACTACGCTACATGCGACATATGAATGAGTCGAGCCCACGTCAATTAAAGCAAACTAGGGCTTGTCAAAAATAAAGAACGTACCGGTTATAACATCCGGCGCGTCTCTATCCTCTCTCCGGCGAACCACATAAACCAAACCCGGTTGCCTTGCCTCAGCATTAGCAGCACCTTGGCCCTGTGCTCCACGGCCTATGCCAGCACCATTACCTCTGTTGGCCGAAGCACGACCCCGTTGAGGCTGCTGTCCGCCTCTACTAGCCTGACTAGCATTCTGAGCTGCCGGTCGGCTCTCATCTGGTTGCTTAGGACAATCCTTAAGCATATGGTCCTTGGACCCACACTTGAAGCATCCCCCCGTCTTTCTCCAACACTCTCCCAAGTGCCTCTTTCCCACAATGCTCACAAGGCGATCTTTGCGGCCATACATACCAAATTTGTTGATTTCGTGGCCCGTCAACTCTAGGCCTCTTATGACCCTTTCCAGATGGTCCAAAACCTCGTTTGGGCTTATTCCTATCCACGGCCTGCTTGGTAGCATCCTTGATTCCCTCGGCCACCTTGGCCTTTTCCACCAAAGCAGAGAATTCCCGCTCCTGATGCGGTGCTATCAACAGTCTCAGATCGTCCCTCAGCCCGTCCTCAAAAAGGACACAGCGCTCATGCTCAGTTGCTTCCAACTAGTACTCAGCTGTACTGGGTGCTACTCCCGATACTCCTCGAAACATTTCTGCTCCATTAGTTCAGAGCCGCTCAGGCACAGACTTATGATTTCCTGAATTTCCCCCTGCACCAGCCACCAATTCCAAAACTCGCAGCACAGCCTGTGACACAGTATCTTCTCCCGTCTGAGCTTGCTGCTCAACACCCACAGCTGGGGGTGGTGGTGGCGGTGGTATCTCGTTGTCAGAACCTTGACCCGATCTAACGGGTTCTGACACAGTCATTCTTCCTCTACCTCATCCACGACGACCACGTCCTCTAGAGCCCATTTTCTATCGTCGAGATCTGATTAAGAAATTTTATGAATTAGTACTTTTGTTTCACTTATTTACTCGCGAGGAAGTTTTATGAAAAAGAATTTAGGAGTGGTTCTTTCGTATTCATACAATCACACAGTCTTTCCATTCATTCATTCACCCATCAAACAAGTATGAACTTGCGTTCATTCAGAGAAGCGTTGAAATTTTCATTGTTGTTGTTTCTCCACTACCCAGGGGTATTTTCGTAATTTGTCCTACAGGGGCATTTTCGTAATTGTTTTCAAAATAAAAAGTTTCTTGGTGATTTGACGAAAGTATTTTGGTACTTTTAAAGTCCTGGGGAAATTTTGGAAAAAAATTTTAAAATCCAGAGGTATTTCGGTAATTTTTGACCTCGGGGGTATTTTCGGTAATTTTCCAAAAACCAGGGTAAATTTGTAAAATTTAATAGGTTAGGGATATTTCAAAAGTTGTAAAACTTTGGGTGTTCTTTTTGAAAGTTTCCTCTTTTTCAAATGGTGATGTTTGCAAAAATTTCGAAAACTAGGGTCATTTTAGTAATTTTGTAAGTTAGGGGCAATTTTGTAATTTATTTCCAAAATCAAAGTTTTTTTTTTTTGGTAGTTTGCAAATTAGGGTTTGTGAACATTTATAAAATAATGAAGTTTTGGCAAAATCGTCGAGAAGTTGTGAATCAAGGGCATTTTGGTAATTTTACTACTAAGGGTATTCTTGTTATTTTCACAAATCAGAAATTTTTCAAAATTTTTTTTTTTTTGTAAACATGGTTTTCACCAATTTAAAAGGAAGTTTTAAGAATTTTAAAACTAGGGCTTGTTGTTTTGTTCTCTTTTTTTTTTAAAACATGGCTAGTTCCCTTTTGGGTTTTAGTCATTATGTTTAGCCTATGACCGAGCCCTCTTGGTCAGGGTGAACCAAAGCTACGCACCAGGCAGGATTCGAGTGGAGAGGAGGTGAGTCACGCGGACTGCTTAAATACCAAGCTCTCACCGAAACCGTTCCTAGACATGCGCACAGAGGTTGCCACACCACTGAGCCCTCTGAGTTAGGGTGAACCAAAGCTACGCACCAGGTAGGATTCCTGCGAAGAGGAGGTGAGTCACTAGGACTGCTTAAATACCAGGCTCTTCCATATCCAACCCTAGACATGCGTACAGGGGTTACCACACCCTAACTTAGTGACTTAGCCATAGGTTTGTTAAGTGCCTTAAGTCTTATGTGTTTTGTGTGTTTGAGTAGTCTAGTCCTAGGGTTCAAATTCCTATCATACTATTCTACGTTCCATGCCTTTTCTACCCTTCTAAAGTTCATAATATAATTCACATAATCACCCAAATAGTTAGGGGTACTTACTTGGTGGACTGCGGGTCGGAGACTTAGGTGCCATGCCAGAAAACCTGCTTATTTCAAAAAAACTCATTTGGGCTCGCTTTGAAAACGTTTTGGGCCTTAGCTCACAGGCCGAGAGTTTAAAACTAGGCTCTGATACTAAACTGAAACACCCCACACTCGGCCCACGAGCCTGAACCGGATCTGGTATATTCCTTAAGAAAATCGGTTTTGAAGTTCTTTATTACTTAGAGAAAATTTGTGTATTTTTAGAAAGATATGGGTTTTGGGTTGGGCTTAGGTTGGAAACCCGTTCATTTAATTTAAAAAAAACAATTATTTAAAATGACAAAAACCTTTTAGGGTTTATTTTTAAAGAAATAATTTTACTAGAACTTAAATCCAAAAAAAAAAATAGTTCGTAACATAGTAAGTAAAATTTTAAACAGAAATAAAGAAATCCAACTTGGGCCTTATGGCCTTATTACATCAAATAATTTCCAAAATTAAAATTCAAAGTACTTTAGGAATAAAATGTCCAAATGAAGTAAAATAATCCCTTGCTGAGCATGGCCACCACTAAGGTCCTTCGGCCCTGGTCCATTCTTGTTCCTCACCAAAAATAGTCCCACAATGGGGTGAGTCAACAGACTCAATGTGTACACAATACTAACAATCAACGAATCGAGCATATATTCATAACAAGTACGATTCATATCAAAATGATGTAACCCAAACCCAAGCCTATTTGTCCATCCGCTACACACCACCCGCACTGCCACCACACACGCTGGGGACTACTAAGTCGACCATCCTTCCGCTACACACCATCGTGTGGCGATCATTTGCGATGACGTGCTCATCGCCCATATAATTTGTGTCATTAGACACCATGTTCAAATAATGTAACCGAAGTTACCAAATTCAGATAATGTAACCGAAGTTACCAAATTCAGATAGTGTGACCGTAGTCACCATATTCAGATAGTGAGACCGAAGTCAACACCTTCACTTCCCCTTTCACAGATATCCCAAATGCCCCAAATATTTTTATATCATGCATAACATACTTATTTCTCATTCATGTTGCTATTTACATGTTCAAAATATATCATATTCGTAATCCTATCAGAAGTAGGAAACGTACCTGGGTACTTTTTACCACATTTGTGGTACTTAGCCACATTCTCGTTCTTATGCATATTCATATATTAAAAATAATTGCCATATGATATATCAAAAGTTAGTGTGAGTACACACCTGATTCGCTTAATAGGTTCCTTTAAATCCCGAAGAGAATCGATCACAGTTTTAAATCCCAAATCCTACATAAGTTAATCACTTACTATTTAAAAGACCATTCGGCCATTTTTCCAGATACAACTAGGATTTGTATTACTTACCTTGTAAGTGAATTGATTTTAAGAATCAAGTGCCGGATCTTTGTATTCCTCCCTTGTGAATTCGGCTAAACACTATATTACTCCATAGGTTAGTTTTCAGCTAAATAATAAATCCAAACATGTAACATAGGCCTTAGCCGAATTTCTTAGCACTTACCTTGTGATTCTAAATCTCGAAAAGTAACCCTTGGCTTATGGAGATGTTGAAATCCCTTAGATCTGAAATCCCGAAATTCCTCCTTTGGTAATCGGCCAAGAGACACAAAAGGGATTATTTCCTAGATCTTGATTAAAAGAATTAGAAGAACAAAAATTCATTGTTCTTACCTTAGATCCTTGATCCTTGTATTCAAAAATTGTAGAAACCTGAGAGATCCCTTGTAGATTCGGCCAAAATTGATAATAGAATTAGTACCCTGATTTCAATAAAAGAGAAGGAATACAAATCGATGACCACGAGATCTTACCCTTTTGATGTCAGTAGTTGATTACTTCCTTGCTTAGAGTCACAGAGATTCGGCTATGGAACAGGATCAAAGAAAAGATTTGGCTTGACAGATGATGAAGAAAGAGAAGAAGAAAAGAGGAGAAGAAAATTCGGCAGAGAGGGTTTGCTTAGGGAATTTCGGCCACACTTGGAAAAGATGAGAGAAAATCCTTTAATTCTCCTTCTTTAGCCGAAATTACTAGGCCAAGAGTCCTTGACTTGGCCACCACTCTTCCTTGTGATAATATCATCTCTTTATTTAAAAATAAATAAAGAAAAATCCTTTTTATCTCTTCTAAATAATCCAAATTAAAAAGCTTTTATTTATCACATTATTATTCACATATTTATGGAATTAAAACACCTCCTTTTCTAGAAAACTTGTG
This sequence comes from Gossypium bickii, assembly GCA_025503065.1. Lineage (NCBI taxonomy): Eukaryota > Viridiplantae > Streptophyta > Magnoliopsida > Malvales > Malvaceae > Gossypium > Gossypium bickii. The sequence goes on along the minus strand of CP106714.1, from coordinate 21,059,188 downwards.
CCGTCCACCCCTTAGCCTTGGAAGCAAAAATAAAACTCCTTTTTATTTGCTTCCCAAGTGACTCGAACCCAGGCCCATGCCTCTTGCATATGGCACCATTTTCATAGGCCCTAAGTGGCATCTTCAGGCCACTTTTCCAAGCCTGTTTGTGTGTCAAATTTTACCAACTTTTTCTTTTAAGGCCCCATTGCCTTGATTTCCTATTTTAAACTTTAAAACTCATCATTACAAGGTCATTTCTAAGTTTCCTAAAATTTTAGATCGGCTCCGTTAACTTGCCATTTTCTTACATTTCCAAGTTTCCAAAAATGTTTACTTTCCATTTTTGGATCATTTCCATTTTCATTTCTTAGTTTCCAAAAATGTGTACTTTCCATTTTTGAACCATTTCCTTACATTTCTAGGTTTCCTAAAATGTTCATGTCCAATGCATTTCCAGGTTTCCAAAAATGTTCATTTCCATTTCTTTTCCATTCATTTCCGAGTTTCCAAAAATATTAAAAATTTATTCATAAAATATGTCACTTCGTACAATTAAACCGAAAATGCATAGGCCCTTTCTAGGATGTTACAATATGTGAATATGATAATTGTTATCTAATATATGGGTTATTATGTGGTTAACATGTGGGTGGAATTCAGTGTTTTAATTACACACTGAGTCTGCATGACTCACCCAATTATTTATCAAACATCGCAGGTGATATGATGATCGGACCGGGTTGGAGTGGATACGAGGTGGCCCATGCAGAAGATGTTTTGATTATTTCAATCAGTTTATTATTAAGTATTTTGGTTTAAATATTTATTGTAATAAGGCCCATTAAAGTATTTAAGTATTTTTATTATTATGTTCTATTATGGATTGACAATTTAAATATTAATTGCAAATGATTTTATTTTCTTAAGTATGTATAATAAAGTTTTGAATCCGATATTTTTATAACAATTTAATTTTTACTTAGAATATTTTAAGTCACGAAAATGTTTTATTAAAGGCGACAAATTTTTAACGGTTTTTACTTTTAAGTAAGAATATTTTCGAACGTGTTCTGCAGTGGCATTTCAAATTCGGTCGTAGTGAATGGGCCGGGTTTGGGGTGTTACAATCTTCCTAGTGACAATTTCAAAGTTCACACCCAAAGTTCCAGACACAACACTAGCAATGTACGAATGAGTTGACCCAACATCAATTAAAGCCATAAAGGGTAACCCGTAAATAAGGAACGTACCCGTGATAACATCTAGTGCATCTCCCTCTTCACAACGTCTGGCTGCATACTCTAACCCTGGCTGCCTTGCATCCGAACTCCCAGCACCTCTGCCTGGTGCCCCACGACCTCGACCAACGCCATTTCCTTCACGGTTCGGGCCACGACCCCTCGACACCTGTTGACCACCCCTTTTTGGCTGTACATACCCCGGACCTACTGTTCGAGCCCTATTCGGATCCTGAGGACAATCTTTAATCAAATGAGACTTAGACTTACACCTAAAACACTCTCGATCCCGTCCCCAGCACTCGCCAACATGAAACCTTCCACATCGAGCACACGGACGGTCCTGATTTCCAGCAGCTGGCATAGAAACACGAGCAGAATTTTTGACCCTCAGTCTTTTCTGAAAGCCTCCAGAAGACCCTGATGATCCAAAACCTCTCTTGTTCCGACCTCTGTCCTTATCCTTGTTCTGCCTCTCAGTCCGCTTGACCTCTTCGGCTATCTGAGCTTTCTCTACCAAAGTAGCAAAGTCTCTCTCCTGATGAGGAGCTATCAGTACCCGCAGCTCATCTCGCAGCCCCTCCTCAAACCTCACACAGTGTTCGTAATCAGTAGCAACAATCCCTCTTGCATATTGACTTAGCCTTAAGAATTCTGCCTCATATTCTGCTAATGACTTACCCCCTTGTACTAGGTTCAGAAACGCTTTCCTCTACGTGTCCACGTAGCTAGCTCCAACATACTTTCCTTCAAACTTTACTTTAAAGTAACTCCAGTCTACTCGATCTGCTAGAGTACCCTCTCTGACAGTGAGCCACCACTGGTAGGCTTCATCCCGAAGTAAAGAAACAGCACCCTTCAGCTTTTCCTCAGTAGTATAGTCCAAGTCGTCCATGATCCTTTCGACCGCCTCTAGCCAGTATTCTACCACATTTGGAGCTACCCCCGAAACTCCCCTAAATATCTCGGCTCTATTCGCCCTAAGCCACTCTGGCACTGACTTCCGAACCCCAGCACCCATGTTTGCTCCTACAACTCTTTCCAAAACTCGTAACATAGCCTGCGAAACTGCGCATCCCCACCCATCTGATCCTGATCCTCCGCGCCCACCGTTGGCGGTAGCAGCACATCATTTTCTGACCCATGGCTAGACCCCACTGGTTCCGACACTGTCATCCTGCCCCTACCACGTCCACGTGCATTACGACCACGTCCCCTAGAACTTATGTCTATTATCGCGATTTAATCTGATTTAAGAAATTTTATGCATTAGTCTTTTGTTCCACTAATAATCCACGAACAATTTTATGTAAAGAAGTTTTAGTAGTAGTTCTTTCGATCAACCAAAGTTTTCATCTCAAGTTTATTACTCTAATTCAGAGAGTCACATTCATTCATCCACAACATTCACTACACTACTTTGGGCCTTTTGTCCGTTCCCAACCCAGGGGCGTTGTCGTAGTTCATCCTACAGGGGTATTTTAGCAATAAATCGGGATTAATTCAAAAAGAATCTTAACGAATCAAAGGTATTTCAGAGATTTTAGAAATCAGGGTTACTTTGAAAATTTGTACAAATCAAAGGTATTTTTGGAAATTTCAAAAATCGAGGTTATTTTGGTAATTTTGTAAATCAGGAGTAATTTAGTAAATTTTCCAAATCGGGGTATTTTGGTCATTTTTCAAATCTAAGGTAGTTTTTGCAAATAGTGTAGCTGATCCCTTCTGGGTTTTAATTATTGGTTTAGCCTGTGAATAAGTCCTCTTGATTAGGGTGAACCGTCACTACGCACCAGGTAAGATTCGAGTGAAGAGGAGGTGAGTCACTAGGACTGCTTAAATACCAAGCTCTTACCGAATCCCATGCTAGACATGTGCACAACTGTTGCCACACCCTAACTCGGCGACTTACTCATAGGTTTGTTTGGTTGTACTTAAATCTTATGTATTTTGTGTTGGAGTAAGCTAGTCCTAGGGTTCAATAGCTCCTAATCTACTAATCTACGATCCCATAGTGCCCATAGAGTTCACATATCAATCACTTCAATGGTTAGGGGTACTTACCTGGTGGACTTCGGGCCAGAGATACAGGTGCCATGCCAGAATAAACCTGAAAAAGTTCATGAAAGTCTATGTTTTTGAAAAGCCCATCTTTGAAAAATGTATTTGGGCCCAAAACCCTCAAAGTCGAGTTTTAAACATGGCTCTGATACCAAATTGTAACACCCCAAACCCAGCCCAAACACCACGGCCGAATTTAGAATGCTACTGTGGAAAAAGTTTGAAAAGAATTTGACATAAGGGTGAAAACATAATAATTTTCCGTCTTTTATAAAACATTGTACCTTTGAAATTCTAAGTAAAATTATGTTGTTACAAATTTCCGGATTTAAAACTTAATATAAGTTTTTAAGAAATTTTTTTTTTAAAAATATAAAACATTCCCAAATATTAACTTGATCGTCAATCCAAATTAAACAAAATAAAAATCCCCAAATACTTTAAGTGGCCCTTATTACAATAAATATTTATTCAAAAGTATTGAAAATATAAAGTGCATGAAATAAATAAAAACATCTTCTACATGGCCATCTCGTATCAGCTCCAGCCCAGTCTAAGATTTATGTATCACCTGCGATGTTTTTGAAAAAAATAGGGTGAGTCAAACCGACTCAGTGTGTAATTATTTCACATGCCTCCACGGCCCACATCCACACAGTCCACATATACAATCATGCAAAATGAATCCCAACCCAACCTAGTGTCCATCCACTACACACCCCCGTACCTGCCGCACACACCAGGGGATTACTAAATCACCCTCCAACCGCTACACACCTCCTTGGCAAACTTGCTGCCCAAGGTCGTGTGATAGCTACCGATCACCTAAGTGACCCCACATATCTGTATCCACAAGGTGACTCATGGTCATCCTCAATCCCGCGTGATGCACACATTATCATCCGTCCACGATGTGGCACATAGCCAACACCCCACCTTGATGAAGCACATAGCCAACATCAAGCGCCGATGTAGCTCGAGGCTAACATCAGACCACGTACATAAATATGTACACCCTGTCCTTCAATAATCATATCCCAATCCCCATGCATATATATGTATCATGACAAAATAACAGTAAATTCTAATGAGCATACATCACATGCTTACCACAATTTCACACATATACCATAGGTAAACTAATATCATAAAACACTGACCTGATTAACCGATTACCCACCATGGGTAGCCACCATCTCAGCCATTATTTCTGGCTACCACACACATCATATATGCATATATATAACAAAAATACAAACAATAGGAGAACAGTGCGATAACTATACACCTTTTTGGCACAGTCGACTAAATCCCGAAACCCAAAGCCTAAATGATTTGCACCTGAACTTGCCGAAATCCTCCTACACAACCCTACGTTAGATTCGGCTCAACCCAAATAAACACATGAAATGGCCTTCGGCCCAACAATATTCCCTGCTTACCTTGATCACTCAAATCTCAAAAGATCTGTACTCCTTTAATGTTAGCCGACAGAAATCCCGATAACACCTTTCATGAATTCGGCCATAACAAGAAAAGGGAGTTAGTCTTTCCCGATTTGATATCCTAATGGAAAATAATTGAAAAACAAATAGAACGAAATCCTCTTACCATAATATTGAGAATCGATTTGGAAGATTGATGAAAGGTGAATGTCGACACCTCCCCCTCTATAGGCTCTAGTAGATTCGGCCAAGGTTTCATAAAAGGAGAAAGCTCCTTCGGCTTTTGCAAATGGTTGGACTAGTGAGAAGATAGAGAAGAAGGGAAGGTAAGGTTTAGGAGATTTCAATTTCTGGTCACATAAGAAAAGAAAAAGGAAATAAAGCTTTCGGAAGAGAGAAAAAAAAATCACAAAAAGATGCCTATCACTACACTAAGTAAATTCGACACCTAGCTCCCCTTGTATGACCGAATTATGCCCCCTAAAGTCCCATATTCGGCCAACTCCTCAACCTCACTCCCTATCCCTTGTTTTTCTCCTATTTTTTCTCAACTCCACTCTTTCGAATGAGTTCAAATTAAGTCCAATCTCATCCCTTCTCATTGCCACACATTTAAAATAATTTGACTCAGTCAAATCCCCCTTTTTTAGTGCCATAGCCGAATCCAACTCTCTCCCTCCTCCTGACGCAAAAACAAACTCCAAAATGCTGCCTCTGCAGCTCGAACCTTGTCCCCTTTTAGCTCCCTGAGGCGTCACTCCCTCATGCTCTAAGTGGCACCTCCCTTGCCACTCTGCCACTAGGTTATTTGTGTCCTATTCTCCACATTAATTTCCCTTAAGGCCTAGCTCCCTTAGCTCTCCTTCAACCAGGTTCAACCCAAAATTACACTAAGGCTCCTACCAACTCCCTAGGGTTCCAAAAACCCCTAACCACATACAAATAACACACAAAGCACACTATCACATGAATTATGAATTAAAACGCATAACCCCTAAATCCCGGATGTTACACCAAAATTGTGGTTTCAAGACCAAAAATTTAAAGTAAAAATATTTATTTTATGATTGTTTTAAGGTTCATGATATAATTTTTTGATTGTGTGAAATTTTCGTTAAGAAATTTTGTTGGTAAAGTGTCCAATTTGACTTTTTGACTAAATTGCAAAAGTTGCAAAACATGTGTTCTAGAAGCTTTAAGTATGAAATAGTTATGGAATCTTAATTAGAGGTCCTTAAATAGTAATTTTACCAATTTCTATTTTTATGGACAAAAATAGACATGTTTAGGAAAAATATCAAAGAAAGGCTTTAGGGGCATTTTGGTCATTTGGTTAATAAAAGAATAAAAAGGGATAAATCAAGTCAAAATTGGTGTCCATCCTCTCTCTTTGGCCAAATATTACAAGACACCATAGCTAGGGTATTCTTCAACTTCCAAGCTTGATTGTAAGTACATCCTAGCCCCGTTTTTAATGCTCTTTATGTTTTTAAAGTCGTATTCACTTGATCTTTCTATTTCTACCAATTTTTTGAAGTAGGGTTCATGTTTAAAATTTTACCCATGTATTATATTCTTGTGTTTTGATGTTTTATGGTAGAAAATGAAAGTTTAATGTGTGATAAACATTTTTTACCAAGTGATTTTTTGATGGAAATGCATAAAAGGACCTATTTGTAAAAAAGTCATAAAATGTGTAGTAAAACTGTGATTTAATGAAAAATGTGGGCTAATATGAGCATGTATATGGTTTGGCTAGGCTTGAGTAACAAAGAAATTGAATACATTTCAATTTATGAGCCTAAGGACTAATTTGTAAAAATGTAAAAAGTTAGTGGCAAAATGGTCATTTTTCTATAGTGTGATTTTCGGACCGAATCGAACAATGTGATAGTTAAATAAGTTAAAATTTCTATTTTAGATTAAGAAAGACGAGGTTCGGACCTTGATCGAGGGAAAATCAAGGTTATTGATGATTAGGTCCACTTCCGCTATTTTTTTACCGAGGTAAGTTCGTATGTAAATAATGTATTGTTATTTATGCTTTAATTGCTTTACTATTATATGAATTGTTATTTACTCTTGAATGAAATCGAAAAAGTTTGACGAACGAGAAATCCCGATTGAACCTTAGGAATAGGTAGGATACAAATGTCATAACATTAGGGTTATCTAAGATTATGTGTAAGACCATATCTGGGATATGGCATCGATATGAGATTACATGTAAGACCATATCTGGGATATGGCATTGGTACGATACTGTATGTACGAGATTCTCGAGTATCCTTTAGTATTCTAAATGGTTCAATGGGAAATTCAACGAGTATGCCAAAGAAAAGGAAAAGTATGTAAGTATTACGAATTGGTATAAGTATGTACGTAAAGTTTCTAAGCATTGACTTCATGAAACTGTGAGTTCATGATTTCCACGAGAATGATTTTCTGAAAACCATGTGATTATGAGTCTATACTTGTGATGTATGAAATACATAATAAATTCAATTGACAATTTTGTGATTGGCTTTCGGGCTAGATTGAGTTATGACATAGCATGTTATATTCATGCAAATTGTGATTTATCAGATATGAGATAAAGGAAATATTGGATAAGTTTCCTATTAAAATGATTATGGAAGCATGGAAAGATAAGAGTTTAGGGAATTGTAAGATGCAAGAGTATATGCTTGAAATGTAAATGCTCATAATTAATGTGTATGTTTTATGTAAGGTTTGAAAAGGTTTGTTGATTGTGGTATAAGTTATGTTATTCATATGATTAAGTTATGCTCATGAAGTTTAAGGACATTTATGTTAATATATGTCATGTTATTCATATGGTAAAGTATAATTAATGTTGTTTATTATTTGCATATGAACTTACTAAGCTATATAGCTTACCCCCTTCCTTTCCCATGTCTTATAGGGCTAATAAGCTAGCTCGAGTTGGAGATCGCCGAAGATTTTATCACACTATCAAGCTACCTTTTTGGGTATATATGTTTAAGTATTTTGAGTTATGGCATGTATAGGGACTAAGTCAATTGGTTATATGTGTCTTTATGATTGTAGCCAATATGTTGGCTTGTAATCGTCAAAGGCTTGTTTGCTATTTGGCCATGTAAGTTGGCTTATGTTGGCAACATGGTTGTACGCCTAAGTATATTCATACATATGTCAATATCTATGTGATATGATCATGGTATGCTTGATGAATGTGAAATATTTGGAAATGTGATTTATGGCATAATTGTGTAATGTTGGAATTGTGACCTATTGATGAGATAAGGAATTTAAGTATAATTTGGTAACTAGATAGTAATTGAATTAAGCCTAATGAATGTGGGATTTGTATGTTTGATTTAGGGCTTAATAAATGTAGTGATTATGTTAGATAAACATATAAAGTTGATATGTTTTAACCATGAATGTGGATGCTTTGGTTGCCTAAATATGTAATGTTATGTGCCTTTGAATTGATGTGAGTGTGGATGTGAATAAGTGGCAAAAAGGCTTGGTAAATAGCCATATATTTGTCCACACGGGTAGACACACGGTCTGCCCTACGGACATGTATTTCAGCCGTGTGTCCCTGCACCTTAATTGTTGCAAAATAGAATGCTCAGTAATGAGCACACGGGCGTGTGTCTCAGCTGCGTGGACGGCATGGCCTCGAACACGGGCATGTGCCCTGTCCATGTGAAGTCTGCACCTATTTTATGAAAACTTATGAAAATTTAATCGATCACACGGCCTAAGCATACAGGCGTGTGACTTGGCCGTGTGACCTCAATTTGATAATGACGCCATAAACAGAAAGCTCCCTACTTTGAGCACGTCCTGAAGCACGGGCATGTTTTAAGGTCACACGGGCGTGTCCCGAACCCACACGGGCCTATGACCCTTTTTACATGAAAAATTTTCTAAGTTTTTTAAAAGTTTCCAAAGTTTTCAGTTTAGTCCCGAACCATTTTCGATGCATGTTTTGGGCCTCGTAGGCTCGTTTTAGGGACGATATGAATGTTTTTGAAAATTTTTAAATTTGAATGGAAATTCATGTCTCGGTTTTGAATATTTGCTTGTGAATAAGTCCGGTAATACCTCGTACCCTATCCCATCGTCTGATACGAGTAAGGGGTATTACATTTAGTGGTATCAGAGCTATGGTTTATTCGATTCTCAGGCTAACGTAGCATATGTGAGAGTCTAGCTAGACATGCCATATTTCCACCTGTGATAGTGTGATATCTCCCGACTCTGATGAAATTATTTTGTTGAGGCAGAGATGCTTTCCAACCGAGCTAGTTTCGAAAATGCTGAAAGTGATATTAAGATATTTGAAAATGTGTTTGTGATAAGTTGAAACTTAGAAAGGTATGAATAAGAGTTCATGATATATATGTCATGATGTACAAAATGAAATGACCATAAGTTGAGAAATATGGATAAAATGTCATTGTTATGGTGATTTAATGAAACAGATAAAATGTTTTAAATGTTGCAAGAAGGATTTAACCTAGAACGACAATATCGAATTAAGCCCTCTCGAGCATATGTTATGAAATTGATTTAGCCCGACGAGTAATCCAGAGTTGCCTTTAGAGCATACGTTATCGAAAAGATTTAGCCCGAATTGGCAATCCTGTTATGTCATATGTGGCTCGAGAGTGTGCTCCATGCATATATGCCAAAAGGGCACTCTTGAATATGAATTTACGGATTGTTGACATGCATACCTTGAGTATACTACTCGAGTATCCATCAAAATTACAATAGTTCAATGGGAATTATTCTTGAAATATGAAAGGTGAAATGAAATGAAAGTTTATATTGTGGTAAGCTCATCTATGTTTATTTGGGATTCATATGATGTTATGTGCCTAATTTGTTTGATTAAATGAATGTGATAAGTAAACTTACTCAAAATCTATGGAATGCATGTATAAGTGCACTTGTTTGAATAAGATAATTGGAATGTTCATGTAACATAAATAAGTATGTTAATTAGCTTGAAGTGAATTATATGATTGTGAAGATATTATGTTGATGATGAATGCTAAGCTATATATGTGTATTTATTAGAGTCGAGTTAGAGGCTTTACGACCTCACCCCCTTACCAATGTGATATTTTATAACGAAATTTCACGAGATTTAAGTTGAATGAGTTCACAAGTAAGAGACTAAAGAGTTCAATAGCGGAATGACTAGTAATGTGGTCAGAGATGGGAATAGTTTGACAAGTGAATATAGTTCTAGAAAAGATGCCAGGTTATTTTAAAGATCAATTGGATTTCGTGATGTCACGGTTAAAGAAAAAGTTAATCTCGGCTAATCAACTCATTCAAGTCTGATGTCTAAAGTATGTATTTGCTGGAATTTCTTCCGGATTGATTTTGGTTAGTGAATGGAATAATACGAGATTAGTGATGACAAAATTAGTTAGAGAAATGAAATTTGAATCATAAAGATGTCTGAGTGTAACAGTTGTAATTGAATAGATTATGATGATCTCTCCTAGGTATTTTATATATTCATTTATCCTCAGAGATATATGTGATTGTTAGCTTTCTGACAAAATTCTTATCGTATGAGAATGCTAGCTGCTTAGAATTTTAGATGAGAGCACTGTTGATCTGGTTGGTTGATGAGTAGCATTTCTTATCTCTCTGTGGGATTCTATTCTATTATGTTTGGAATAAAAGTTGTTGGTGAAATTTATGTGAGGCTATTCTTCTGGCACTATTGGATGTTGTTTTGCTTTATATATATTTGGAAAATATATTATCTCTATTACAATTGATTCCAGAGCGTATAATCATTGTTTTTCTTTTGATTTTCTCTGAAGAATCATCAAGGTCTTTATTATTTTCTTATGAGTTATGTTCTCAGACTTCTATTTTGATATCACATCTTGTATTTTTTTATCTCGATTTTCTTATCATCCTTATTTCGTAAATTATCAATCATGGCTCATCTTTAAAGTGTGTTCTTTGCCTTGTGATGACTATGTCTATTATGAGTGTATTCCTGGTCCGATCATAGGAACCTGGTGATTCTAGTATCAGGATTTCTCTACTCTTCGTGAAAGGAATTGACATTGGTAAAGGTATAGATAGTGGAAGCTCAAGTTCAAATTGTATGATTGTTTTCCTTTCTCAGGTAAGTTTGATTAAGATCAATGAGTTTGACCAAGATATTTTGTTTCCTTGAGCTAATATGATTGTAAAGATCTTTTTACTAGATTTGTAATAGTCCGATTTAGACCCTAGTCAGAACAGTGGTTTCGAGACCATAAATTCGAGTTAGTAAAATATTTTAATATTATTTTCTGTGCCAATGATACGTGTTTAAGCATGTGAGAAATTTCTGTGAAATAATTTGTCTGATTGGGTGCTTAATTAGAGGAAAGGATTAAATTGCATTGAATGCAAAATTAGCATGCCACATGTTAAAGCACTTATGTGTTATGTCTTTATAAATGTGAGGTCCTGATAATGCAATTGAACCTTTTGAAAAATGGATGGACATTAATGCTTAAAATTGGTGGAATTTATAATGTATTAATAAAGGCTAAAATTGTAAAATAGTAAATATGTTATATTAAATAAAACCATAGCATAAAATATGGTCACTTTTAATCATCTTCCACCGAATATTAGAGAAAAAAGAAAGGTTTAAGTTCTTTTGATTTTCGGCACACCTTTTGGCTTGATTAAGGTATGATTTTGACTCGGTTTTTGATAATTTCTACGTTTTTACAATCGTTTATTCGTATACTATAAAACCCATGTTTTAATTTTGAGAATTGATTATGTTTTTGACATGAGCCTTTGATGAACTCATGTGTATTGTGATGTCTGATAGTGAAATAAGAAAGATATGTGTTTGATTGTCATAGCTTGTCTTTGGAGTTTTGTTGAATTTGAGTATTTTGGACTCAATTGAGAAAATAGTATTTTGAGGGACTAAATTGTGAAATAAATGAAATGTATGGACTTGTATGAGATACATGAATATTCGGCTAAGCATGGGTATATGATAATTTTGTATATTTTGTGATTTTGTAAAATAAGGACTAAATTGTCAAAATGTGAAAAATATGAGGGCTAATTTGCAAATTACCCTAAATATGTGTATTTGGATTGAATTGAATTTTTTGGTAGATAAATGGATTAAATTTGAATATGTATAAATCAAGAACTGAAGAAAACGGACTTAGATAGTGGGAAAACGAAAGTAGTCGAATAACTGAATCCAATCGAATATCCGAATCGGAGGTAAGTCGATATACAAATAAATGTATTTGAATTGACTTATTTGTGAATATATGAAATTTTAATGGCTATGAATAATACTCAAAATGATGAATATATGGATTCCAAGAAAGTATCGAGAGATGGTTAATGTCCGAGAAGTCCCGTCTGAACCTAGGAATAGATAGGATAGTATATGTCATGACATAGATGTCCGATATTTGATATCATGTAAGACATTGGCATTGGTTCGAGATTTCGTTTAAGACCACATCTGGGACGTTGGCATCGATATGAGATTTACGTGTAAGACCATGTATGGAACATTGGCATCGTATTTGATTCGTGTAAGATCCTGTCTGGGACAGTGGCATCGATATCTGGTTGCATGTAAGACCACGTTTGGGACCTTGGCATTTTACGACTATTCCGAACACTCTGAGTATTCTATTTAGTTTCGAACGGCTCAGCGGGCAAGTCCGAGAAATCAACAACTTGTTGAGTTGTATATTTGTTTCATGTACGTTTGAAAAGTACATTATATGTGTGTGAAAGGTGTAATTGAATCAGGTACGTACGATATATACACATTTTGTGTATATGAAATTGAAAGGTAGGTATGTTTATAAGCTTACCTAGATGAGATATGTGTATTGATTTGGTGAAGTAAGATGAGATACATGATTGAATAAGTTATGACCTAATGAGATACATGGTGATATGCATGTTGATATGGAATGGCTAAGTAAATGAGCCAAAGATTAAGTGATAAAATTGCAATGAGAAATACTTATGTCATTGTATCAATATGGTTATGTGCATTTTAAGCTAAGTTTATTTGTATATGGCTTACTATGCTTTTGAAAGCATACTTTGTGTGCATTTGTTCTATTTTATAAATCGTCAAAGCTACTGAAGGCTCGGGACCATCAAGGATCATCATCACGCTATCTAAACTCATTTTCGTACCTTTTTGGAAATGTATATATATTAAATATGGCATGTATAGGCTAGTCTTTTGGTATATGTTTGTGATGTAAATAGCCATGTGATTTGGCTAGTTAAATGTTGGTATTATGCATGAATGAATATGATATATGATTCATGTTTTGGTATGGCTTGATAGCAAAAGAAATGGTCAAGATCATGGTAAGCCTATTGATGCAATATGGATGTATATATGTTTGATAAATGAAATAGTTTAATGATAGTAAATTGTGATTGAAACATGCCTTGTTATACATGTGTTTTAGTTGTGCAAATTGGCATAATTGGAAATGAGATTGAATGTGAAGATTTGTTGATTATTTGATATGTCATTGTTGTCAATTGTGTATGAAATGAATTGGTATATTTCTTGTAGGGATGACCTTTGTGTGGGTGGAAATTTGGCCTTGAAAATGGCCTATATTTGCCCACACGGTTGAGCACACGGGCGTGTGGCTCAATCGTGTCCCTCGTGGTTGAAATTCAAAACAAGTCAGGTTTGACCACGGGCTGGACACACAGGCGTGTGACTGGCCGTGTGGTGAAGTTAGTAGCGACCACGGGTGAGGCACATGATAAACCATAAAAGTAACATATTTTAAGCCCACATTTAGTATGCTTTTGGATGATTTAAGCCTTGAATAGTGTAAATTGGTGCTCTTAGTCCTTTTTTTTCATGTTTTATACTCAAGAGAGCACCGGAGGACAAAAAGAATGGAAAAAGGGCCCAAAACGGAGTAAATGTGCCATATCATGAAATCCACACGGCCTGGGCCCAAGACCACACGGTTGTGCCTCATTCAACAGGATCAAACACGGCCTGGCCATGACTTACACGGGCGTGTGCCATGGGCGTGTCCCTGCCGCGGCCAAGGGGAGTTTTACTCGAATTTGGATACTTGGAGGCAAAGAAACACATTCCAAAGTCTATTCAAACACCCATAGTAGGAATTCTATTTGAATTAGGATACTTAGGGGCCAAGTAAGGCATCTCAAAGTCTATATAAACACCCAATGGGGCAACTTGAAGGGGAGTTCGGTAGAAGCTGGAACCCAAGGCTTTAGTTAGGGGACGGTTAGCTAGGCCAAGGAGCCGAGCCAGAAAGGTCCGATTTGTGGAAATCTCTCGAATATAGCCAGTTGGTCCATCTCAAGAAGCCGGAGTTATACTCAAGACAGCGGATCTCTCCTTCAATTCCTTCGGGGGTTTTAGGGATTTCTTATGTTTTGTTTTATTTTTTCTTCTGAGATGTTTTCTTTTATTGTTATGAACTAAACCCTCAAATACCTGAGGGGGATGAAACCTAAGATGAATCTTGTTATCGTTTTCTGAACTATATGATAAATATTTGACTTGTTCTTAATTATGTGTTCTTAATTCTTGTGTTGATATTTTCGAGATATTAATTCAAGTATGATATGCTTAGGTGAAGGAGCAAAAGTGCCTGTTTAAGAGTAGATCTAGCATAATTAAGCAGAGTTGATCGTGCGCCTAGAGATAGGGTGACGAGATTTTGCTAGATTAGGGTGAAACCTAATATGGGAGTCCATAGATTGAGTTAATGCGATTCTAGGGGTTTTAATTAGAAAGAGATTTCAATTAATCAACCTATGGTTAGACGTTATTCGCTTCGAGAGAGGGTTTAATATAACTTAGGGAGTCTTACGGATCAAGTCAAATGAATAAATCGTCTAGTTCAGAGTTAGATGACAAGTGAAGTCTAGGTGGATTCTTCCTTGGGTGTCGTCTTAATCAATTGGTTTTCTCTCAAGTTATTTTATCAATTCATCCTCTCTGTCTTTGCATCTTTAGTTTAGTTGATAGTTAAATTTAGATTAGATAAATAAGTTCCCTAAATTCTTAAGCTAAATAATAAAGAGAGAGTTAGTATTAATACTTTTGGTTCCTTCGACAGTCCAGTCTTACCTTAACTATACTACTGTTCGATAGGTGTGCTTGCCTCAAATCATTGTCAGAGTTAGTTTCTAGGTTCGATCATTCTTTTTATAAATTTTAAGACTCGACAGACACAATCAGCACATGGGCGTGTCCACGGCCATGTGGACAAGTCAGTATGTATGCCCTATTTTGACATGGGTTAGACACATGGGCGTGTTGAGGCTGTGGGAGGCACACGGCCTGCCCACACAGGCGTGTGACCTCTGTAACTTAGAGAAATTTTTAAATTTCTGAGAAATTCCATATGTGTTCGGTTTAGTCCCGACCCTATTATAATGCATGATTAAGGTCTCGTTGACCTATTAAAGGGACACTTTGATTGCGTTTGATGAAATGTATTATGAAATGTCTGTAAAAGTTTTTGATTTATCCGGTAACATCTCGTAACCGTAGTTCGACGACAGATACGGGTTAGGGATGTTACAGGCTTGTGAGAAAATTTTCAAAGATTGTATGTTTGAGCTGTTTCAACAGCATGAATAAGGGAGTATTTTGATATGATATTATTTGATAGTTGAGATTGACTCAGTTGTTTTTATCTCAGTGAGCTGGTTAGTTGAAAAGTAATGTGAGTTACATGCATTTAAGTTTATCCTCAGGTAAGAGGATAAAATCTTGTACATTAGTGGGTAAATTGACGGACAGTCTGAATGGAGAATTTATATTCAAAAAGGTGTGATGCAAGGACATACCTATTAGATCAGTTCTAATTGGATGACATTATTATGAGTTAAAGCTATTTTGATTGATAAAGTTATCACATTTGTGAAATTTTGAACGGTCTATTGAGTGATAGCAAAGTTGAAAATAGTTAAAGATATTGTTAACCGAAGTACTGATTCAGAGTCCAGTTTAAATTGAGTAAAGAAACTGTGATTTTTCAGCGATGCATTATCGAACGGATTGGAATGTGTTTGAATACAAGCATTTAAAGTGATAGTTTATGCTTTCAGACGGATAAACTCACATGAAAGGAATTGTTCGAAGGGTGATTTAGAGTCTGTCATTTTTTATGTCTGTGTTGAGAATTTTATGGCGTCGGTTGACCGATGAAAAAGGCCATATGTTTCTTGATTCCAAGAGTTTAAAGTATCTAATGTCACAGAAGGATTTGAATTTAAAACAGCATAGATGGCTTGAACTATTGAAAGATTGTGAGGCGGTTATCGATTAACCTTTAGGAAAGCAGATATAGTTGCAAATGCTTGAATAGAAAGCCTTTGAATATTTTGTGAGTATTGGATACATGATTAATCTTAATTGATGACGGTCTGTATCTAGCTAAGTTAAAAGCTAAAACGATGTTTTCTTTGCAAGATTGAGAACCTCAGGAATGTGATAGTGAGTGGTAGATTGAACGAGTACAGTGTGAGATGAATTTTGATTCTTATTTCTATTATTATTACTCCGAGATAAAATTTGTGTAATAAATTATCCAGAGCTTATGCAGAAAAAGTTGTACGAGACTCAGTAGTAGCTTGTTTGTTCATTCAGAGAGTAATGAGATGTACAGTTATTTGAAATAGATGTTCTGGTGATCGGGTATATAACCTGATAGATTAGTTGAGTTATATGTTTCCGAGACTATCCGATCAGAAAATGTACAAAAAGTAAAAGTGATTCGTGGAAGTTTAGAATCCACTTTAAATTTTCAGAAAATGTGTGTGAATTTGAAACATGGGGATATGAAATTCCCGTTCAGCAATAGCATGCTTCCAAAAGTATTGCCTTGGAAAAAGATTCAAAATGTGTTTTGTGTATCTATGTTGTGATGGTATCGATTGGACTCTTTGTAACACCCCTAATCCGTATCCATCGCTGGAATAGGGTTACGAGGCATTACCGACCAAATTACAACATACAACATACATTTATGCATCCATTCTCAAACATCATTCAATCATAATCACATTGTCCCTTATAAGGGCCTACGAGGCCTTAAACATGCTTTAGAAGTGGTTCGGGACTAAACCGATAACTTACGAAAATTCTCTAAAACATAGAAATTTTTCAAACATACCAGGGTCACACGCCCGTGTGAACTGGCCATGTACCTCACACGGCTCCAGACACGCCCGTGTCCCTGGCCGTGTGAAAACAGGGCATACATACTGACTTGGGTCACACGGGTGACTACACGCCCGTGTGTCTAGCCCGTGTGCCCTTTAAAAAGGCCACACACGCCCGTGTGCCAGGCCGTGTGTTAGGCCGTGCCAATCTTGTAGGGTATACTGACTTATGCAACACGGCCAAGTCACACGCCCGCGTGCTAGGCCGTGTGCCATTTAGGGGGGTATACTGACTTGTGCCACACGGCCGGTCACACGTCCGTGTGTGAGACAGTGTGGAGCATACTGACTTCAATTCAATTTCAACATCAGGGGATACACGGCCATGTAACATGACCGTGTGTCACACACAGCTGAGACACACATCCGTGTGGACAAGAATAGGCCATTTGCAAGGCTAATTTGCCACCCTTTCTCATGCTCACCTAAACATCCAAAATAATACCATTTCAACACAATTATAGGTAGCCAAAACATGCTATTTCATATACAAATCATGCCATTTAAAATCCATCCATTTCATTACTCAAATCATAACCATAAACATACCAAAACAATATATCAGTACCAACCATTTCCCCTATCTTCCCTATGCATTTTCTCATCATTTTATCAACTAATTCATGTCATAAAGCATACAAATTCATTATCCCTATATCATACCAAATCAACTATGATATATCATTGGTAAATAATCAAATCAATTAACCACTTAGCCATCATAACAATCATATGAAGCATGCCAAAACACAAGGCCACATATACATCACATATCACTTACCAAATTCATAAATTAGGCCAACTTAGATGGCCAAATACACACCAACATGTGCATAATTTACAAGTGAACTCTCATGGCTGAAATCACAACTAAAAACATATCATCTTAACACTAGCCTATACATGCCATGTACCATATATACATAACATCAAAAGTACCAACAAGTTGATCGATAGTGTGATGATATTCCTGATGATCCCCAAGTCTGAGCTAGCTTCGATTGTCTATAAAATAGAGAAAGAACACACCAAGTAAGCTTTAAGAGCTTAGTAAGCCATATACAAATAAATTACAATATGGATTAACATAATCTTCATCAATAGGTAAACTATAAGTATGCACATAGAAGTTCACAAACCTTTCCCAATGTATACATATTCAATATCATAAATGAATTCATCAAATACTTCCCTTTTCAATAATCATATGAATCTCATATGTACCTGAGTCAATTAACTCATTCAAACATTCTTTCTCAAATTGACTTTGCCCGTTGAACCATTTGGAACCGTTAAGGATACTCGGAACTTGCATATAACTTGTACAATGCCATATCCCGGATATGGTCTTACATGTTATCACATATCGATGCAATTGTCCCTGACAGGGTCTTATACAAAATCATATAACGATGCCAATGTCCCAACCATGGTCTTACACGTTATCACATCTCTGTAATCCTAATGTCATAACATTCGTATCCTATACTATTCCTAAGGTTCATACGGGACTTTCAGATATTGTAACCCTATCGATTCTTGCTCATATTTGATCATTCAACATTCATAATAGTTCAATGACAATTAAACACATATAATTCAATTTAAAGACATTTATTTGCATATGAACTTATCTCGTATTAGGGATAAACGGGCTGGATCGACTATTCGATAACTTTTGATTTTCCCCGATCTAAATCTGATTTCTTTCGTTCTGATCTATATACATTCAAAATTAACTCATTTATTCATCAAATCACTCAATTCAGTCCACAAACACATATTTTGGCCTTTTACACTTTAGCCCCTAGAGTTCCATATTTTTACAATTTAGTCCTTATTTCACAAATACACAAAATTCATGCAATTTAATATATTCCTAAGCTAGACAAATTTTCCTAGAGCACATATCAGCCCATATTTATCATTTATTCAAACATTTAACCACACATTTCCACATTTCACAAATAAATCCTTATTTGACATTTTTCCCAAAAAATCACCTTACGAAACTTGTGTAACTATCAACAAATATTCATTTTTCATCATAAAATATTCAAAAGCTTAACTATTCATCAATGACACTTCACAAAATCATCAAAAAACTCAGAAATTAAGGCACGGGCTAGCTAGTACTAATGCAAATATCTCAAAAACGTAAAAATCATCAAAAACCGAGCAAAGAACATACCTTGATCAAGAACAATAAGAGTCGAACCCTAAAATACTTCAAAGCTTTCTTTTTTTATTCCTTAATTCGATTGAAGAAGATGGAAATGGTGAATTAAAATGGTTTTGTTTTATTTAATATAACTTAATTCACTAATTACCATTTTATCCTTTAGTTAAAACATTATAAATCACATAATTTAAGGCCATTTATGTCCATCTCCACTATCAATGGTTTATTAACAACAAAAGGACTTCACATTTACTTGTTCATAACAATTAAGCACTTAAACAATTAAAATGCAACTTTTGCATTTTACGCGATTTAGTCCTTTTATCAAATTAGACATCCAATTGATAAAATTAAACAATGAAACTTTAACACATATATAATCACACGCTATAAACACCAAAAATAATATTAAAATAATTTTCTAACCTCAGATTTGTGGTTCTGAAACCACTGTTCTGATTTAGCTAAAACTGAGCTGTTACACTCTTTGAGTATGAATTCTCCGATAGGGATTAAGTTTCAGCCAATATGTTGTATAATGAAGAGTTGAACGGAATTTTGACACGAGAGATTTGAAATATGGGAAATAAAGGCGTAACCTTAGTGGAGGTTCTTTGGCAGTGTCACGAGATAGAGGAGTTTACGTGGAAATCGAATTTATATTCCGATAAGATTTTCGGGGACGAAAATCCCTAAAGGGGGGAGAGTTGTAACAACCCGATTTAGGGTCTTGTCAGAATAGTGATTTTGAGACCATGAATCTGAAGTAGAAATATTTATTTTATGATTGTTTTAAGGTTCATGATATGATTGCTTGATTGTGTGAAAGTTTCATTGAGAAATTTTGTTGGTAAAGTGTCCAATTTGACTTTTAGGACTAAATTGTAAAAGTTGCAAAAAATGTGTTCTAGAAGCTTTACGTATGAAATAGTTATGGATTCTTAATTAGAGGTCCATGGGACTATCGTTAGGGAGGTAACGGAGTTTAACAGTAGAGTGACCACTTCGTAATAAAATGAGAACATAAGTGACTAAAACATAATATTTCAGACACAAGTGACTAAAATGTAGTCTGAGGCAAAAATAAAATGACTATTTTTGTAGTTTACCCAAACTTATATAGTGAAAATATTATTTTCATGATATGTATGATGCATGAAATAATTTTGGACCATTGGATCTTGAATTAAAAAGGTGGGCTACAATTATTAAACTATGGATTTGGACCTTTAGCCCACTTGAGTGATTTTAAACATTGAAGAAAATAGGAGAAACCAGCCCTCTTCTCCCTCATTCAATCGACCACCCTCTTTCCATAGGTGCTTTCTTTGTTTTCATCATATTTCTTACTTTTCTTTAAATCTCACCAACAAAATTTCAATACCTACACTGAATTTTTGTTAAAATTACTTAGAAAATCCCCTCTAAAACTCATTTTCACCATCAATCTCTCAATTTTCAACCTAAGGTGTGGATAAGTTTAGTGAGAGAAGTTGAAGCTTGAGAGACAAACCTTCAATAAGATTAGTAATGGTGTTTGCCACCTGTAACATCCTCAAAAGGGCCTATGCATTTTCAGTTTAATTGTAAGAAATAACAAGTCTTAAGCATAATGAATAAATTTTTGACATTTTTGGATACTCAGAAATGCACGAAAATGAATGGAAATGAACATTTTTGGCAACCTGGAAATGCATTAGGACATGAGCATTTTAGGAAACCTAGAAATGTAAGGAAATGGTTCAAAAATGGAAAGTACACATTTTTGGAAACTCAACATTTTGGAAATCCAACATTTTAGGAAACTCAACACTTTGGAAATCGAACATTTTAGGAAACTCAACATTTTTGGAAACTTGGAATGTAAGAAAAATGGCAAGTTCTGAGCCGATCGAAAATTTTAGGAAACTTAGAAATGACCCCAAAATGATGAGTTTTAAAGTTTAAAATAGGAAATAAAGGCAAGAGGGCCTTAAAAGAAAAAGTTGGTAGAATTTGACACACAAACAAAGCTTGGAAATGGGCTCAAAGATGTCACTTAGGGCCTATGGAAATGGCACCTTATGCAGTGGACTTGGCACGAGTTCGAGTCACTTGGGAAGCAAATAAAATAAGTTTTATTTTTGCTTCTAGAGACACCAAGGTGGACGGCACAAGCATTCTAGAATGGGGTGTTTTATTTCCATTAATATTGCTTAATTAAGTGATAAATAAAAGCTTTTTAATTTGGATT
The DNA here is from genome assembly GCA_025503065.1 of Gossypium bickii. NCBI lineage: Eukaryota > Viridiplantae > Streptophyta > Magnoliopsida > Malvales > Malvaceae > Gossypium > Gossypium bickii. The sequence goes on along the minus strand of CP106714.1, from coordinate 21,037,777 downwards.
ATTTAGAAGAGATAATAAGGATTTTTCTCTAGTTTATTTTAAATAAAATAGATGATGGAAGAGTGGTGGCCAAGTCTAGGACTCTTGGCTTGCTAAATTCGGCTAAAGAGAGAGAGTTTAAGGATTTTCTCTCATCTTTTCCAAGTGTGTCGAAATTTTCATAGTTCTCCCCCTCTCTGCCGAATTTTCATTAAGCAAAATCCCTCCCCTTTTCTTCTATTTTCTTCTCCGATTCTTCAGTCAAAGCCGAATCCTTGTTGATTCTAAGTAAAGGAGCAATCAACCACAACATCAAAAGGGTTTTCCCCATTATTGAATAGAAGGATCAAGGATCTAAAGTATGAGGAATGAATATTTGGTTAAAGGTTATGATTCATATTTTCAAAGTTAGATTTAATCTAACACAAAGTTATAAGGATTTTTACAAGCATATAAAGGAATCCTCTTCAGATTTGGAATTTGTAAGGTAAGTGATATTCGGCCAAGGCTTTTTTTTTTTTAATATTTAGGATTATTTCCCATTATTTCAAAAGCCGAAAACTAACATGGTTACATGACTAGTGTTAGCCGATTTCAAGGAAAAAGAATACTAGCAAATTTTTGGGACTTGATCATCTAATTCGGCAACAAGGTTAGTAATACAAATCCTACTAGGATTTGGTTTTCAAACCAAATAAGGTTATTAATGTGTCTTTTATAATGGCCGAATATAGGCAACAAAGTGATCTAAACTATAGATCGGGATTTTCGAGATCTCAAGGAGCCTATTAAGCAAATCAGGTGTGTACTCACACTAACTTTCAATATGTTATGGCAATAATTATGTTTTAATATGTGAATGTGCATAAGAATGAGAATGTGGCTATGTACCACAAATGTGGCAAAAGTACCCAGGTACGTTTCCTACTTTTGATAGGATTATGAATGTGTTATATTCTGAAAAGTGACATGAATGTGAATTTAAGTATGATTTGAATGATATGAAATAATTGGGGCATTTGGGATATATGTGAAGGGAGAAAGTGAAGGTGATGACTACGGTCTCACCAACGAATTGTGGTGACTACGGTCACATTATTGAATATGGTAACTTCGGTTACAATATCTGATTATAGTGTCTAAAGACACAACGTAAGTGGGCGATGAGCACGTCGACTGCAGCGACTGCCTTCGATGGTGTGTAGCGGATGGAGGGTCGACTTAGTAGTCCCCACGGTGTATAGGTTGGTACGGGTGGTGTGTAGCGGATGGACAAATAGGCTTGGGTTTGGGTTGCATCATCTTTTATTTTATATGAACATGAAATTGATATGACTTGTATGCCTGATTTGTTGAAAATTAGTACTGTGTACACATTGAGTCTGTGGACTCACCCCGTTGGGGAATTATTTTTCAGGTGATGGGTCGGCAGGAGCTAAAGGTGGCCATGCATCACTTGAAGAATTTATTTAGAAATTTGGACTTTATATAATTTTAGTACTTTAAATTTTATTTTGGGTTTGAATGATGTAATAAGGCCATAAGGCCCAGTTGGATTTTCTTTATTTCTGTTTATTTTTATTTGATTATGATACAATTTATTTTTGATTAAAGTTAAGTAAATTCATTTCTTTTAAAATAATAAACCCTAGAATTATTTTGTCGCCTTATTTAAGTTGGATTTTCAAAATTTATTAAATGGGTTCCAATTTAAGCCCAACCCAAAACAATGTTTTCTAAAATTTACAATTTTTCTCTAAGTAACCAAGAATTTGAAAACCGGTTTACTTAAGGAACATACCAGATCTGGTTCAGGCTCGTGGGCCGGGTGTGGGGTGTTTCACCACTTCCCTTATCTTGAGATTTGTGTTTGGTTGTTATGAAAAAGCTTGGAAACCTTATATGTTAATTATTTTATTTTATTTTATTTTTATGTATAGGAAAATGAGGAAATGACAAGAATGAAATTTAAAGCTTGTAGGAAGATTATTTCAAGTGTTGGAAGCTTGATTATGAGTATTTTTGCATCCAAAAGGTAAGTACCCTTGGATACTCCTACTTTTCCAATGTTAACATGTTTAGGAAACTTGATAAATTTGTGTAATAAATATGAAAATGATTGTGTAATGAATGTGTCTAACTTCCATGACTCAATGTATTGAAAACAAGTGGTTTGAAAATTTGTGGCTTGATAAGCCTTGGTCATAAAGTGAAGTATTAATCATTAATGTGCTATGGAAACTTTGTTGCTATGGAATAGTTATAAACATGACTTAGTACATGGGGTTAGGCATGAAATGAATGAGAACTTAGTTTAAATAGTGTAATAAAGTGTAAAATGACCTTGTATGGTTCAAATATGATTAGTGGTATATATACGAGAAAAATGATAACTTAGTAAGTTGTGATAGTTGGGCATAACTTGGTGGAATCCATAAACATGGCATAATGTGGTAAAATGTGAATCAATGCTAAATTGAGCTAAAAGTGCAATCTTATAACAAGAGGGAGTGAGAAAATAATGAAATGTGTAATGTTTCTATTTATGCATGGAGAAAACATTTTTGAAAGCACTAAGTTCTTGAACATCCTATTAAGTAAATATGCAATCTTCAATTGAAATTGCCCAATGAGTATTTAAAAATGGTATGTGATATGATGTGGAAATTAAAGATGTAAGATATTGCATGGAAGTTCATAAGCTCCAATTACATGAACATGATATGTATTGTATATCATGAAAACATGGTATACATGGTTATATGTGATTACGTGAATACTTGAATGCTTAAAGTGCCTTTAAGTAAAATGCTCTAGTAAGCTTAGTAGAATAGTTAGGATACAATGGGCATGCCAATAGGGACTAGATTGCATGCCTTGGAACGATGGTATGATATGATGCCTTTTTGGCACAACACTTTGGTGCACTTGAGCCTTCTATATGTATATGTATGGTGTTAATGGTTGATACACATTTAGTGCAATATGTGAGAAGCTTGTGTGGGAGTCTAAGTATCCGGGTCATGTTTTACTAGAGTTTACTAAGGTTGAAATGGATTAAAATCTTGATAATAAAACCTGCCTATAATTATAAATGTTATATGTGGACTAAAGTGATATGAGATAAAGGCTTTGTAACACCATAAATATCCCTGATTAATCATACAATTGATTTCGAGTATATCAGCCACATTTTGGGCACAAAATATTGATTCGAATATTTTTAAAGCCATAAGTTCGTATTGAGATTCATTTTTAAATTTTTGGACATGATCAAGAAAGATGTCTATTTAAGGGGCAAAATGGTATTTTTGCCTTAAAAAAGGGTTTTTAGACTTTTTTCACAGAATATGCTAGAATACTTGAATCTATAAGTATAAGAGGTGATGAGATGAATTTTGGACTGTTAGATCATCTTTTGTCATAGATTGTAAAAGTCTTGATTTTTGACTTTTCTTTGTGGTATTTTAAAAAGCCATAATAAATGAAAAGGGGAAGAACCCCTATTCATTTTCCTCTTTAGACGACCAACACTAGAACGGAGAGGAAGTCCCCATTTTCTTCTCCTTGTAATTTTTCACCCTTTTTAAACAAAAAGTAAACCATTGGAGCCTATTTGCTTGTCTTTGTAGCACCCCACATCCAACCTAATCGTCGGATCTGAGTGTGAGGCTCGACATTCATCGCCAAAGCAACTCAAGCTAGCTTCTAATTAAAAATCAACACAATAACCAAGAACTCATCTTGATTATAATCATTTTCAAGTCATTTAAAAGACTTTACAAATATTTTTAAAAAGTTTTAGGTGTTCGAGGGTGATCAGAACCAAGTTCGAGTTTCGAGAGTCAAAATAACTCAAAACAAGGGAGGGACCCTCATCATACATTTTGTATCGACACAAGTACCCTCTTGTGTCGATACATCTACCTAGTATTTTCTTTTTTGGTTATTGGCTTCCCTGTTCCAATACTCCACTTGTACCAAAACAAGTTTGCTAGAACACAAAACTCACCTAGTTTGATCCAAAATAACACCAATTCATTTCCAAACATTACATGACATCAAGAGCAAGTTCTAAACATCATACTGACAAACCGTAAAAGTAACATATTTTAAGCCCACATTTAATATGCTTTTGGATGATTTATCCCTTGATTTATGTAAAAAGGTGCTCTTAATCCTTTCTTTTCATGTCTTATACCCAGGAAAGCACCTGAGGATGAAAAGAACGTAAAACGGGATTAAAAAGGGCCAATTCACGAAATTGACACGGCCTGGACTTCAAGCCACACAGCCGTGCCTCATTAAATTACTAGAACACGGCCTGGACCCTGATAAACACGGTCGTGCCTCAAGTTAGAAATTTGAACACGGCCTGGAGTCGATCCACACGGGCGTGCTACATGGCCGTGCCTTTGTCGTCAGAATGAGCAATTTCAGCCGGAAAAGGATACTTGGGGAGAAAGAATCGCATTCCAAGAGCCTATATATATCCCCTAAGTACCACTTTAGAAGGGGCATCAAAGCTAGGCCAATGAGCCAAGCCGAGAAGGTTAGATTTAGGGAAAAACCACGAAGATAGCCAGTTGATCCATCCCAAGAAGCCGGAATTATACTTAAGACGGTGGAATTCTCCTTCAATTCCTTCAGGGAGTTTTAGGATTTTCTTATGTTTTGTTTTATCTTTTCTCTTGCGATGTTTTGTTTATTCATTTTGAACTAAATCCTTCAGATACATGAAGGGGATGAAACCTAGTTGAATCTTTTTATTTGATTTTTAAGTTTTATGATAATTACTTAGTTTGTTCTTAATTATGTTGCTTAATCCAAATCTAATATGCTTAGGTGGAGGAGGAATAGACCCTGCCTAAGAGTAGGTCTAACATAATTAAGCGAAGTTGATCGAACGCCTAGAGATAGGGTTATGAGATTTTGCCAGATTAGGGTGAAACCTAATATGGGAGTCCATTGATTGATTTACTACTATCCTAGGGGGTTATTATAAGCGAACGAGAGTTCCACTAATTAACCTAGGATTAGATGTTATTTGCCTCGAGAGAGGGTTTAATATAGATTAGGGAGTCTTACAGATCAAGCTAAGTAAAAGAAATCATATAATCTAGGATTAAATAATAAGTGAAGTCTAGGTGGATTCTTCCTGAAGGTATCGTCGTAATCAACTGAGTTTTCCTTCAAAGTTATTTTCCTATTCATCATTTTTGTCTTTGTGTCCTTAGTTTAGTCTTCGTCAATATAGTTTAAAGCAACTTCACTCTATTTTTAAGGCTAACTAATAAAAAGAAAGTTAGTATTAGTACTCTTAGTTCTTTTTGTTTTGATATCCGATCTTGCCTAAGCTATACTACTGTTCGATAGGTACACTTGCCTTTAATCGTTGTCAGAGTTAGTTTTTAGGTTTTGATCATTCTTTTATAAATTTTAAAACTCTGATTTATAGCAATCAAGTTTTTGGCGCCATTGCCGGGGATCGAAGATATTAAGAAAACTCTATTTTTATTACTTTAGCCATTATTTTTTATTTTTCAGCAATTTATTTTTATTTTAGGATAAATTTTAATTTTGCTAATTTTTTCTTTCTTGCTTTTCTTTTCAGGTACCTCTAGTTTATGACTAGAAGGAACCCGAGAGGACCTTTAGTATACGAAAGTGATATTAAAGCTACCGCTCGAAGGAATCGTCTGGAAACCAGGCGAGCCCTAAATTACACAGAAAGAGAGAAAGAAGACAGATCCAATCCTATTGAAGGGATGGACGAAAACAACCCACCACCACGCGATATGGGAGATCGCAACGCTCCACGTACAATGTTTGATTATGCAAAACCGCATTTAACAGGAGTGGAATCAAGTACTGTTAGGCCTGCTATATCTACTAACAATTTTGAATTAAAACCTAACACAATACAAATGATTCAATAGTTTATTCAATTTGATGGTTTGCAGGACGAAGATCCAAACATGCATATAGCTAACTTTTTAGAGTTCTGTGATACCTTCAAAATAAATGGCATTTCTGATGATGCCATACGTCTTCAGTTATTCCCTTTTTCATTAAGGAATAAAGCTAAACAATGGTTAAACTCGCTACAACGAGGGTCAATCACTACATGGGATCAGATGACCGAAAAGTTTTTAATGAAATATTTTCCACCAACCAAAACAGCCAAATTAAGGAATGATATCTCTTCTTTTGTGCAGATGGATTTAGAAACACTATATGATGTATGGGAGAGATTCAAAGATCTCTTGAGGAGGTGCCCACACCATGGCTTGCCCTTATGGCTACAAGTCCAAACATTCTACAATGGTGTGAACCCCTCAACAAGGCAACTGAATGATTTAGTCGCCGGTGGAACCCTGAATAACAAAACTCCAGAAGCAGCCTACGAGTTCATTGAGGAGATGTCATTAAACAATTATCAGTGGCAAACTTCGAGGACTAAACCAACGAAATTGGCAAGAGTCTTCAACGTCAACACCATGACCATGCTATCAACGTAGCTTGAGATGATGAATAGAAAGCTTGATAGTTTATGTTCCTCGCAGGTACATCCAATCATGCAGTGTGACGCAAGTGGAACCATGGCGAATCCTGAGTACCCATCCTACCAACCGGAAGCAGAGAACGAACGGATGAACTATATAGGTAATAATTTCCGATTCAATAATAATCCTTATAGTAACACTTACAATCCAGGTTGGAGGAACCATCTAAATTTTTCATAGGGAGGTCAAGGCAATCAAAGAAATCAAGGGCAACAACCTCCTCAGAACTTCCAAAATCAAACCTATCCACAAGAAAAGAAACCAATCCATGAGGAGGAACTAAAAAAATCAGCAAACACAGAAGAACGTCTACAAGATATAAATAGAACAATTAGAAGCAATGAGAGCCAAATGAGTGAAATTGCTAAGTCGGTCAAGGAAATGACTAATGCAGTCGAACAACTCACACGGCTCATGTCAGAACGACCGCAAGGACGTCTACCAAGTAACACCGAGATTAATCCAAAGGAGCAAATTCAAGCCATCACAGCTCAGGAGAGGGAGGAATTAGATGAACCAAAACCAATTCCAGAAAGTAAGGTAGACGAAGGGATAATAGACGTAGCACAAGAAAAGTCAAAACTAGTAATAAAATAGTACAAACCTCGCATACCTTATCTCGGAGCATTAAAAAGAGACGACTTAGAGGAACAGTTCAATAAGTTTCTTAAACTTTTAAAGAAATTACACATTAAATTACCTCTTCTTGAAGCTCTTTTTCAGATGCCAGACTCGAGGAAATTTTGAAGACAGCTCTTGACAATCAAACACAAATTAGACGAAGAGCTACATATTGAACTCAACGCAAGGTGCTCAGCAATCCTATAAAATAAACTACCACGAAAATTAAAAGATCTAGGGAGTTTTACAATTCCATGTTTAATTGGTAGTTTAACTATTGATAATGCGTTAGCTGATTTAGGGGCAAGCGTAAATGTCATGCCTTATGCATTGTTTAAACGACAAGGTCTAAGGAAGCCTAAACAAACTAGGATGAGTATTCAATTAGCTGATAAAACTGTTAGAATTCTTAGGGGCATTATTGAAGATGTTCTCGTAAAAACCGATAAATTTGTTTTCCCAATAGATTTTGTTGTTTTAAACATGGATGAGGATAATTCAATCCCCTTAATTTTAGGAAGGCCTTTTCTAGCAACTGCCAAGACTAAAATTGATGTTGCCTCAGGTGAGCTCATACTTTGTGTAGGTGACGACTCAATTAGCCTTCAAGCCCTCGACTCAGCTAGGTTATCAAACAATCAAGGTGAGAAAGAAAATCCTTTTGATAATCATTCAATTACACCCTCTTTACAGGAACCACCAAAAAAAGGAACGATTGAACCGGATCCTCAGCTCAGTGCCAACAAAGAAATAACTCACGAGGAGCAAAGGATTCAAATCGATGACCTAGATGAGTTGAAAGCGCACTTTAAGGAGAAATTAGGGATACACGAGAAAGAGCCCGAGCTACACACTGAAAAGCCGAAGGAGTCACCAGCAGAGCTCGTAGGAACATCAAATCACATCAAAATAGAAAATCAAGTACTAATCAATAAAGCCGATCTTAGCATCATCACAGCAAACCTGAAGAAAGAAATCCCTCTTGAGGTACATAATATCTTCCTACACGAAAGAGTCGAGGTAAGCAACCCAACATGCGACACTTCTAAGGTAAACGCTTCTCGACTCAACCTTTGTCAAGAAAATAAGACTATAGGCATGAGGGAAGGTATCCAAACTTTCAAACCTCCCTAAAATTTTCAAATAAGAGGAAAGTCTAGCTTAAGACTATAAACGAGCGCTTCTCGGGAGGCAACCCGATTACTAACCCCATTTCTTTTTGCTTTTTTTATATAAATTTTATTTTCTTTTTCTTTTTCTTCTCCTTTTTAACTAATCAAAAATGCAGAATTCCCGACCACACGGCCTTACACACGGCCGTGCTCGTGGCTGTGTGGACCACCTGAACCACCACCCTGACAGGGCAGAGGCCGTGTAACCCAGTCCAATCACCCCAACATCACGGATCCAACCACCTTCCCCACAGGCACCGATAGACAAAACACGACCGTGCCACATAACCGTGTGAAAATTCTAAGCGTACTGACTTGTTACACACGGGCTCCACATGCCCGTGGTACCTCACCGTGCCTGCCGTTTACTTTTTCAAGCACGGGTGTACCAAAAAGACACACGGCCATGCCACGAATCCTGAATGTGCCTAATCCTGAAAAATGCAAAAAACACGGGCATGGAGGGACCAAACACGGGCATATGGTGACAACACCCTCTATAACACGGCCACGTGAGGAGGCCGTGTAAATCGACACACCCTGGGACCACGGCCGTGGGGGAGTACCAAACTTGAGCATCTATTTAAACCCCTCAACTCTTCCTCTTCCCTCCATCTGATTTTCACCCCTATCTTCTTTGCTTCTCACTCTCTTCCATCTCAGATTCTTCACTCACTAAAACTCTAGATCCTTGAGCAAGCCAACACCATGTCGAAGAAATAGAGAAAGCTAAGCATAGGATCCTTAATAAAGAACGATCAACATGAGTTTATGCCGGCAGCTTCGTCTCAACACCGAGCCAAGGATCTTTGAGAACAATTAATTTTTATTTTCCATTTCTCTTTCCTTTCATTCTCCTTTTCTTTAATAATCTTATGTTTAATTTAGTTTAACTTAATTTAGTTTCGTAGTGTCAGGTTCGCCAGGCTGCTAAGGAATCACGCCGACCACAACGATAACCTCTTCACTTCTACCACCGCCAGCACCTCCCCAGCCTTAGAAGTCACACCCACCTTGCGAACCATCCTTCAATAAGGACTTCACAGTCCATTAATATTTTCTTTTCATTTTAGTTTTCTTCTTAGTCTCATTCCCTTTAATTTGTTTTTCTATAACTTTATATTTAGTTTATTTTTATTAGGTCTTAATAAAGCCTGGCTACTACACAAAGCGCTACCCAATTTCTTCATCTAGCGCAGGTTTGTTATCCCGACTGACCATCATCACCACCGAAGACACTCATCCGGGAAAACATCCACAATTTAGGGAGTAATTCTTTCCCCTTCTCTTTTGATTTATCCATTACATGCTATTATCTATGTTTGTACATTGAGGGCAATGTACATCTTAAGTGTGAGGGGGAGAATAGTTATTTTGAGAAAATACCTAACTTTCTGCATTATTCTCAAACCCTGAGGAAGAAATGCTTAACTTTCTGCATTGTTCTCAAATCCTTGAATTTAATCTTGTTTTGAAGTAATTTTCTCATATTACTAATTAAGATGAAATTTTTGATGATTTATGATTTTTATTGATATGTATTAGACTAAGTCACAGTTAATTATGCATTGATGATTAAATTTGAAGAATACTAGGGAATCAAGCATGATAAGTCTAATTTTCTAGACACTAAAATTTTAGGTTGTCAACCGGAATTTGAATGTTATCTGGAAATTTGATATTTACAAGGTTGATGTCAAAAACACCCATAATTTTTGTGAGAATTTGAGCCTTATAGAGCATACATTCTTTTTTATGCTCACTTCTTGATTATGAGTGTGTCAACTATGAACTGTTATTCTAGAACTTGCCTCCATTATACTTGTCAAGACCACTGTTATAATTTGATATACCGAGATGACAAAGGCACTTAGGTTTTAACCCACTTACTCCACTAAATAGCCTATCCTTACAATTAACCCTTAGTGAACCCCGTTGAGCCTAACGACCCTTTTATTGACTTACCCGCTAATTTTAACCCAAAACCCTTTGTATTTGTTATCACCCTTTCTGTTGACTACCCCTTATTTGAGATTCGATTTGAGCTAGTTACCTAAGTTTATTATTCTGGTAGTTAAATTTATCTTGTATTTATATTGTTCTTAAAAAAAAAGTATATTCAGTATTAGTATTATGAAGAGTGAGCTTATACAAGTTAAAGTCTAAATTCAAAAGAAAAGCTCATATTAGTAGGATTTCTATTTTCAGTTTATATCTTAGAAATTTTTAAGGTAGGTAACTTATCAATTCAATCTCGATTCTAACCTTCTAATTTCAGCCTTTATCCACACCTTTAACTCTAGCCTCGTTACAACCCTAACAAAGACCTTTTGATCTGTTCATCATTTTGTTTTACAGTGATGGAGATTTGAATTTCAGGCAAGCCTATGGGGTTAACTTTTCAGGTTCGACTTATGAGTGCTTAATTTTGACCCTTAAACACTTTTCGAGTGATTTGAGTGAATCTTTTGTGAGGATGTCAATCCTTGTAGGTTTTGAATTAAAGATAATTATTTAGATGAAGGGAAACACCTATGTTTTTCGTGCTACACATGTATGACTTATCTTGTTTGAATCTTTAGGAATCTTTGAGTTGAATTATCCATGTATAAATTATCTATGAATTAGGATAAGGCATTATTGATAGGAATTATGGATCATGGAAAGTTTGTTTTAATTGTAAGATTGAGAATTTTGCTTGAGGACAAGCAAAAGCTTAAGTGTGGGGGGTATTTGATAAACCGTAAAAGTAACATATTTTAAGCCCATATTTAATATGCTTTTGGATGATTTATCCCTTGATTTATGTAAAAATGTGCTCTTAATCCTTTCTTTTCATGTCTTATACCCAGGAAAGCACCCGATGATGAAAAAAATGTAAAACAGGATTAAAAAGGGCCAATTCACGAAATTGACACGGCCTGGACTTCAAGCCACACGGCCGTGCCTCATTAAATTACTAAAACACGGCCTGGACCCTGATAAACACGGCCGTACCTCAAGTTAGAAATCCGAACACGGCCTAGAATCGATCCACACGGGCATGCTACATGACCGTGCCTCTGTCGTCAGAATGAGTAATTTCAGTCGAAAGAGGATACTTGGGGAGAAAGAATCACATTCCAAGAGCCTATATATATCCGCTAAGTACCACTCTAGAAGGGGCGTCAAAGCTAGGCCAAGGAGCCAAGTCGAGAATGTCAGAGTTAGGGAAAAACCACGATGATAGCCAGTTGATCCATCCCAGGAAGCCAGAATTATACTCAAGACGGCGGAATTCTCCTTCAATTCCTTCAGGGAGTTTTAGGATTTTCTTATGTTTTGTTTTATCTTTTCTCTTACGATGTTTTGTTTATTCATTATGAACTAAACCCTTCAGATACTTGAAGGGGATGAAACCTAAATGAATCTTTTAATTTGATTTTTAAGTTATATGATAATTACTTAGTTTGTTCTTCATTATGTTGCTTAATCCAAATCTAATGTGCTTAGGTGGAGGAGGAATAGACCCTGCCTTAGAGTAGATCTAACATAATTAAGCGGAGTTGATCAAACGCCTAGAGATAGGGTTACGAGATTTTACCAAATTAGGGTGAAACCTAATATGGGAGTCCATTGATCGATTTACTGCTATCCTAGGGGGTTATTATAAGCGAACGAGAATTCTACTAATTAACCTAGGGTTAGATGTTATTCGCCTCGAGAGAGGGTTTAATATAGGTTAGAGAGTCTTACGGATCAAGCTAAGTAAAAGAAATCATATAATTTATGGTTAAATAATAAGTGAAGTCTAGGTGGATTCTTCCTGAAGGTATCATCGTAATCAACTGAGTTTTCCTTCAAAGTTATTTTCCTATTCGTCTTTTTTGTCTTTGTGTCCTTAGTTTGGTCTTTATCAATATAGTTTAAAGCAACCTCACTCTATTTTTAAGGCTAAATAATAAAAAGAAAGTTAGTATTAGTACTCTTAGTTCCTTTGGGTTCGATATCCGGTCTTGCCTAAGCTTTACTATTGTTCGATAGGTACACTTGCCTTTAATCGTTGGCAGAGTTAGTTTTCAGGTTTTGATCATTGTTTTATAATTTTTAAAACTCTGATTTACAGCGATCACATACATTTCTAATTTATCACATTCAAGCACATAATTACAATCATAATCACAAAATTTCCAATTTCAAGCATCAATTTCACTTACTTAGCGTACAAGTAATGGATTAACATAGCATAAATATATCATTATGTTGATGCATACCTTTTCTAAAAAAAGGTTTCATGCATACCAACATATCCATAGAAGAACATATATATAAACACCATTATACATATATGATCACACTCTAATTATAAGTCTCTAGCGTAATATATACCAAAACATCAAAATGGACTCCAAAACTAAATTAGGACATTAGGTGCATGTCAGCTTCCTACAAAATGCACAAAAACTAGACAAAATCTATTGAGCCAAGAAATTGAGTCCTGGATGTTGTTGAACCTCTAAAATCCTTGAGACCTAAACATCACCTACGTATGGAAATAAACAAATCTGCACGTTAAACAATAGAGCTCAATGGTGCCAACATGATTTGAAAGTAAAACAAAATAAAGCATAATTAAGTTAAGCAAATAAACTAGTTATGTAACTAATATATACATATTATTCAATGTCAACAATCCTTGTCCCATGCTTATTAGTATCATTCTTTCCTGACTTTTGTTCAAATGTCATTTATCAACATTTAAATTCAAATTTCATACCATTATAATGTCAACTTAAATTACATGATACATAAATCATTTCATATTTGTATTCATAACACTTTTCCCTAATTGAATATATTGATTGATTTCATAATGTCATTGGCCCTCAGGACTAGTAATACTTAATCTGCATGATCGTTCACGTTCTATCATTTATCATGTTTACATTTACATTCATTAATTAAATCAACACTATTTACTTCATTAACCAATGTCAATTACCATATTCAATCACATATTGTACAATATATAACCCCAGTTAACTAGATACAAGCTCAATATGGATACACGGATAAACTATCCATCACAACAATATGCATTGCACCTAGTACATCATCAAAGTAATATGCATTCTGTAACAACCTGATTTCAGGACTGGTCGAAACAGTGGTTTCGGGACCGCTAATCCGAGGATGAAGAAAATTATTTTGATATTATTTTATGTGTTATAGCATGTTTATCAGGATGTATAAAAATTCTGGTGCTTTAATTTTAGCAATTGTATGCTTAACTGAGAAAAATGACTAAATCGCATAAAGTGCGAAAGTTCTATTATACAAGGTAGAGGTGTCTAATAGCCATATAATATTAAATTGGAGGTCCTGAAATTGAAATTAGGCCATTAAGGGTGTGTTGGCCGGCCATAGAGACAAGGAGACAAGGGCATTAAATTTTGGTCAAATTTTGGTGAAATTAGGTGATAAAAAATGAATAAAATAAGATAAATGAAAGAGATATCATCTATCACTATTCATGCTTCTTCTACCACCGAAAATTGAAGGGAAATTAGAGGTCTTGGAGTTCAAATTTTCAGCAAAACCAATCTCTTGCAAATCAAGAAGAGCGTGGAAACAATTTGACCGAGGAAAAGGCAAGGTACAGACTAAGTCGCCGATTAATACAGGCTAGACACACGGGCGTGTGCCTTGGCCGTATGCCCCTTATAAGGTTGTAGACGTCATAAATAGAATACCCAGGTTTTCATACATGGGTAAGGACACGAGCATGTCTAGGCCGTGTGGAGCATACAGGCCAAGGACACGGGCGTGTGTCCAGTCGTGTGAAAACCCCTGTAGGTTCGAAGTGAAAAATAAATTCCACACGGGTGTGTCCCATTTCACATAGGCGTGTGACCCTGTTAAGGCGTGTGACCCATTTCACAGTGGCTGCTGATGACGCTGCTAGTAACGCGTCGGCTTCCGCGCAAGGGACCACGCCTGTAGAGAGTAGCCCCAGGACTATGGGTCAAGGAGAAGAGGCCTGGGAAGCCTTTCTCCAAATGATGAGTAATTGGTATACGAAGTATGTACGAGCGAACCCTAGTGCTCAACCTCCTCCACCCCCTCCTATACCTCAGCTAGTTCCTGTGGCTCCTCAAGGTATAGATTTAGTGAGAATGACCGAACCCCTAGTTGATAAGATTTGGAAACAAGGGGTCGAGGAATTTAGAGCTAATATAGATGATGACCCCGAGAGGGTAGAGTTCTGGCTTGAGAACTCAATGCGAGTGTTCAATGATGTAACACCCCAAACCCGGTCATCACACCATGACTGAATCTGGTATGTTACGGAGTGAAACCGTTTGCATAAACAAATTACCGGTTAAATTTTGTTGAAATCTCTTTGTCTTTTTTAAATTTAGAAAACATAATATGAAGTGAAGTTTGAAATTATTTTTAAGGTTGTTTTAAACCTAGCAAACCCATTCTTGAAAAATCTATTTGTTATCCTTAATTTTAGAAAACATCTGGTTTTTACGAAAAACAGAGTGTGACAAGTATAATCAAGTTTAAAACCATTTGCCTTTGAAGTTGTGTGAAAATTTGTAATCATAAAAACATTCAAGTTACCCTTCTAATTATTTTATGAACTTTGTTACCCGATGGTAACGTTTGGAAAACCCAAGAGATATAACTTTGAAAACCACTTTGCTTTACTCTGCTTAATTTATCAAGTCATTACTTCCAACAAGTATAATATATTCAAAGAAAAAGCAAATTATAAAAACCAAAAGAATAAAACTTAGCGGCCTTATTACAAACCCAAAACCAAATTTAAAAGAAATAAATAAAACCGAAAATATAGTTTAAAGTTACACCAAACTAGGATGCATGGCCACCTCGAGTCCTCCCCGGCTCCATATCCGTGATCTACGCCTCATCTGCAAAATATAAGGGAAGGGGTGAGTCACCAACACTCAGTTTATAAATCCCCAACTCGAGTATTCAAGCACTTACACAGATCATCAGTAAAACATGCAGATTATGCAACCCATAACCTAGCCATCCAATCTCCATTAACTACCCCGTGTGGTCAAAACCACTGGTGACCGAAGTCACAAATATATTGGTGTGGTCAAAACCACTGGTGACCGTAGTCACAAATCAAGTGATGGGGCCAACCCATCGTGTGGTCAAAACCACTGATGACAATCCCGTAACATATCATGTGGGGCCAACCCACTGTGGTACCAAACCACTGGGACGAGTCACAATATCCATGTGTGGTCAAAACCACTGATGACCGTAGTCACAAATATCAATAGTGTGGTCAAAACCACTGGTGGTCAAAACCACTGGGACTTAGTCACAAATAATAATAATAGTGTGGTCAAAACCACTGGTGACCGTAGTCACAAATCAAATGATGGGGCCAACCCATCTTGTGGTCAAAACCACTGGTGACAGTCCAAATAAATCATCCCCCTCCTCTCATCAATCCCATCATCATCATGCTCATATCGTACGTCTCATAAAATCATGTATCATGCATTTAAAGCATAGCATAGCATTTAACAAATCATGATGGTGTATAACAAAAATCACATAGCAGGGGACTTACTCGGAATCCAGGCTCATGCCAACAAGGCAAAGTCACTAATATCGAAGGTTATACAGTAACATAATAAGCATCATTAAACTAATAAAGTGTGTAAGCGTTTACACACCTGACTATATGTAGATCTAATGAGAAATCCCGAAGCTACGCGATACTACGAGATCCCGAAACGTATGCACGCACTGCTTCTACAATCGGCCAATGCTTCGTTAGTAATCAAAAGCCCTATTCGGCTTAACTAGAAATCTCGAAAAGATGATGCCCCAAATATCGCACTCACCATAAGCCGATTTGGTTATTAACCAAATCCCAAAGACTCACTTTATTCAGCTATAGCCCTCCCTGCAATCAGTTTCACACATCATTAAGGAACCAAAGGCTATTCGGCCATAGCATGAATCCAAAACCAAAAGAGTTTGTCGTCCCTTACCTTAACGATTGACTTGGCCTTTAAACACCACAGGTCGGCACTCCCTATTGGTGTTTAAGGGTTTCGGCTATCACATAGAGCAAGAATAAGTTAAGATTTCGATTACCACGATTGAAGAAATATCAAAAGAGGGACAGAAGAGGTTCGGCATTACTCAAATCGATCAAAAAGAAGAGAAGAGATCCCTTACCAGAAGATTCGGCTATGTCCCCAAAAGCCACCTTGATTTCGACACTTATGGCGATGAAGAGAAACGCAAGAAGAGAGGGGTTTATGGACACAATATTCGGCCAAGGTGTCAACAAAAGAAAAGAGTAAAGAGTAGAGAGGTTCGGCTATCCAAGAAGGTTCGGCTTTTAGGAATAATCAAGATGAAGAAGAAAATAAGTATGGAGGAAGAAGGATTCAGCCAAGGTACATGAAAAGGATTTCGGCACAAAGAGTTTTGAGAGAGAAAAGAAAAGGTGCCAAATAGGGGTGAGATTATTGGTTTCGGTTGAGCAAAAAGAAGAAAGGAAGAAGAGAAGGTGAACAAAAGTGGATTCGGCAAAGAAAGGCTAACAAAGAGTGACCCAACAAGAGAAGCAGAGAGAATAGCTATGTGAGTTTTGGTTTTAACAAAAGAATGGCAATATCTAGCTTGGCCAAATGCCCACTTTGCCGAAAAGGAAAAGAGAGAATGAACACCTGAGGTTCGATTTTTAGCAGAAAACGCAAAAGAATAAAGGCCCTCAAGCTAGCCGAAACACTCCCCTTACCTACCATAGACATTCGGCCACCACCTAAAGGCTCCCCAAACCGACTACAGTTCCTCCCCCCTTAGAGTTCAAATTCGGCCAACCTCCTCAAAGCTCTCCCATCCACTCATTCAAACAAATTTGAATGAGTCAACTCTAAATTTTTCTCCCTTCCATCCATTTCAAATTAGTCCCACCTGAGCACTCATCCTCTAACTTGTGGCGTCAAAAATAAATAAGCAGAAAGGAATTTCTGCAGCTCGAACCAAGGTCCTCCTTGCTCCCTGTGGCGTCACTTCCCTTGTGTCTTAAGTGGCGCCTCCTTGCCACTTTACAAGGCACTTCTTGTGTCTAGAACCTTAAATGAATTCTCTTAACCCCTATCTCACCTAACTCCTTCCTCTTAAGCATTAAAACAAAAATTTTGGCCATGACCCAGGACTAACCCGAGGCCATGCCTATGCCCCAAAACATACCAAACAAACACAATAACCATACTATCACATGCAAACACATGCAAGATGCAGAGACCCCGATTTAAGGATGTTACAAATGAACTCTCCTGCACACCTGAGGAGAGCTTGAAATGTACCGTGCCATTGCTGAAAGACTCGACATATCATTGGTGGAAAATGTTGACATCAGTTTTTCCAATGGAGAGAATGACGTGGGACTTCTTTTTGGAAGAGTTCCGAAAGAAGTACATAAGTCAGAGATTTGTGGACCAAAAATGAAAAGAATTCCTTAAATTGAAGCAAGGTAAAATGACTGTGGCAGAGTATGAGCGCGAGTTTGTTAGGTTCACCAAGTATGCATAAGAGTGTGTCCACAGAAGCTATCTTGTGCAATAGGTTTGAAGATGGGCTAAATGAGGATATCAGGCTGCTAGTTAGGATTTTAGAATTGAAAGAATTTATGGTGTTGGTTGATAGGGCATGCAAGGCCGAGGAGCTGAATAAGAAAAAGAGAAAAGCCATGAGTGAGGCCCGAGATGCAAGAAAGAGGCCAATGAGTAAATCGTACCAAACTCAATCAAAGAAGTCCAAGGAAATAAACCCTCGGACGAATGCGTCAGTTGGATATTCACATCGAGATCGAGGTAATACTTACTCAGGCTCGAGAGTTCAAGCCACCTCGATGGCAAGCATGGGTAATCCAAAGTCTAGTAGACTGGAGTGTCCAAATTGTAGTGGGCAACACACTAGGAGTGTTAAGGGAATAATCATAATTGTTACAAGTGTGGTTTACCCAACTATTTCATCCAGAATTGTCCAGAGAGGGATGAGAAGGAAAGAAAGTAAGAAGTGAGATCAAGCAATGTATCTTCGAGGGGTAGATCATAAAAGAACCCAAGAGCCAAGGCTAGTAGTAGCGGCTGCTGTAAGGTCAGACGGTTGAGCACCTGCAAGGACTTATGCCATTCGCGCTCGCAAAAAGGCATCATCTCCAGATGTGATAACGGGTACTTTTTCTCTTCATGATATCTCTGTTGTTGCTTTGATTGATCCGGGGTCTACCCATTCTTACATTTGCATGAAATTGGCATCTAGCATGAGTATGATTGTTGAGTCTACGGAATTTGTAGTAAAAGTGTCAAACCTGTTAGGCAAACACGTGCTAGTTGACAAGGTGTGTAGAAATTATCCTTTGACAATTAGAGGTTATTATTTTCCGGCAAATATCATGTTGTTTCCGTTTGATTAATTTGACTTGATTCTTGGTATGGATTGGTTGACTGCTCATAATGTTTTAGTAAACTATGGTAGTAAGTTTATTGAATTGAGATGTGTAAATGGAGATGTTATTCGGGTTGAATCAGGTAAATTGGATAGTCTGCCTGTAATGATTTTATCTATGGTAGCTGAGAAATACTTGAGAAAAGGGTATGAGTCCTATCTCGCCTTTGTGCTAAATACTCAAGAGTCAGAGGTAAAGATTGGATCAGTGCCGGTGGTATGTGAGTATAAAGATGTGTTCTCGAAAGAGTTACCTGGATTGCCTCCAGTTAGAGAGGTCGAGTTTGGGATAGAGTTAGTTCAGGGCACGACACCTATTTTGGTTGCTCCGTATAGGATGGCACCATTTGAGTTAAAAGAGTTAAAGGTTCAGTTGCAAGAGTTAACGGACAAAGGATTTGCAAGATCGAGCTGTTCACCATGGGGTGCTCCAATACTTTTTGTAAAGAAGAAAGACGGGTTGATGAGATTTTGCATAGATTACAGACAACTCAACAAGGTGACAGTGAAGAATAAGTATCCTTTGCCAAGGATAGATGACTTGTTTGACCAATTGAAGGGATCTACGGTATTCTCTAAGATAAACCTAAGGTCTGGCTATTACTAGTTGAGGATTAAGGAGCAAGATGTGCCAAAAACTGCATTTAGCATGAGGTATGGCCATTATGAGTTTCTTGTCATGCCATTTGGCCTAACAAATGCTCCTGCGATTTTTATGGATTTAATGAACCGTATCTTCCGACCATATTTAGAAAAATTTGTGGTTGTTTTTATTGACGACATATTAATTTATTCCCGAGATGAGAATGAGCATGCAGAGCATTTGAGAATTATTTTACAGACTTTAAGAGACTAATGGGCTCGAAACTAACTAATATAGGCAAGCGCACCTATCAAACAGTAGTATAGCTTTGCTGAGTCTGGAATATCGTATCCTCAAGATCAATCTAAAATATAACTAACTAATTAATTAACGATGAACGTGACAGAGAGTGAAGAAATAATCGAATAAACCAATGATAAGGACAATACCCAAGGAAGAATCCACCTAGACTCCACTTATTATTCTGACTCTGAATTAAATGATATATTCACTTGACTTTATCCGTAGATATCCCTAAATTATGTTAATATCTCTTTCGAGACTAAAAACAATTGACACTAGGTTGATTAATTGAAATCTCTTTCTAATTAAAACCCTTATTGTCGCATTAACTCGATTTATGCATTTCCTTCTTAGATTTGACTCTAATCCGATAGATTTATGTCATCCTATTTATAGGGTTGCAATCAACTCCGCTTAATTATGCTAGATCTTCTCTTAAACAGGGACTTTTTCTCCACAGAATAATCACATCAATCTTGAATTAATATTCCTGAAAACATTAAAACAAGGATTAAGAACACATAATTAAGAACAAGAACAAGTATTTATCAAGAACAAGAACAAGGATTAAGAACACATAATTCAGATTTATTAAATAATTAGATTCATCTAGGTTTCATCCTCCCTATGTATTTAAGGAGTTTAGTTCATAATGTAGGAGGAAAACATCTCAGAATAAAGAAAACAACAAGACATAAAGAACCCAAAAACTTCTAAAGAACTTGATGGAGATCTTCAATCTTGAATGAGATCTTGCTTCCGAGATGATTCCGACGGCTTCCTTCGAGTAATTCCTTCGATCTCCTCTCCGTCTCTATGTGCTCCTTTTAGGTCTTCCTCTGGCTCGTATTTATAGGCTTTAGAAGGCTCAGAAACCCTAAAAATTGGCTTTTTTCGCATGAAAACAAAGCAGGGTGCGGCAGGGACACAGGCGTGTGCTCAGCCCGTGTGAGAGTGCACAGACCGTGTGGGAATTTGAGTGAATCGCGATCGACACGGTCTGGCACACGGGCATGTGTCCAGTCTGTGTGGTTCACACGGGCATGTGCCCTACTCGTGTGGTTCTGGCTTGGCCGTTTGGATCCTTAAGGTGGCTCATTTTGTCCGGTTTTAGCCCATTTTTTACTCCTTTTACTTCCCAATGCCCACATAAGTATAGGAATACCAATTTAAAGAATTAGAAGCATTGAAATCATAAAATTATATAGATAAACATCCAAAAACATGCTAAGTGTAAGATTAAAATGTGTTACTTTTATGGTTTATCAAATATCCCCACACTTAAGCGTTTGCTTGTCCTCAAGCAAAATCCTTAACCCACAATTAAAGTTACCTTCCTCAATTTGTAATTCTCATCAATAATGTCTTATCATAATTCATAAATAATTCATACATTGATAATTTAACTAAAAGAGTCCTTAAAGACTCAAACAATTTAAGTCATAAATTTTTATAGCACAAAAACATAGGTGTTTCCCCTTACCTAAATAATTACCTTTGATTCAAAACCGACAAGAACTGACATCCTTACTAAAGATTCACTCAAAGTGTTTAAGGTTCAAATTAAGCACTCAAAAGTCAAACATGAAAAGTTATTACCATAGGTTTGCATGAAAATTAAATCTCCACCACTGTACAATGAGATGATACACAAATCAAAAGGTCTTAAAAGGGGTTGTAACGGGGCTTGGGTTAAAGGTGTGGATAAAGGCTAAATTAGAGGGTTAGAACCGAGATTGAATCGACAATTTACCTAACTAGAAGGGTCTTGGGTTAATATTAGGGGTAAATCAAGAAATAGTTTATTAGGATCAAAGGGGTTCACTATGGGTTAATTATGAAGGTAGGCTTTTTGGGATGAGTGGGTTAAAACCTAGGTGCCTTTATCATCTCAATATATCAAATCATAAGTGTGGTCTCGACATGCATAATCGAAGCAAGTTCTAGAATAACAAATCAATATTGACACACTCATAACCAATAATAAAGCGAGCAAGAAAAGTGTATGCTCTAAAAGGCTCAAAATCTCACAAAAATTATGGTTTTTGATGTCAACCTTGCAAATTTCAAACTTCAAAGTAATATTTAGTTCTAGGGAAACAATCCTAATAAATTTTTAATTCTGAAAAATAGACTTATCATGCTTGATTCTCTAATGTCTTAAAGTTTAAACCATCAATGCACAATTACCTATGACTTAATCCAAAACATATCAATAAAAATCATAAGTTAATTGAAATTTTATTCTAATAGTAATATGAGAAAAGTTACTTAAAAACAAGGCATAATTCAGGGATTTTCTAATAATACTATAATTAACCTCCCCACACTTAAGATGTACATTGTCCTCAATGTACCAAAATAGATAATAGCAATGTAAGCAGAAAATCATAAGAGAGGGAAGGAGTTGAAACTTTCTGAATTACGGATGAAATCCTTAGAAAGAAGCATGATGAACTAGGCAGAGGTGAAGGTGGGGGAGAATACTCCAGTAGTTTGTTCATTCCTCAGTAGCACCTTAAACCTTTTGAAACGTGAAAGGGGTTGTTCCAATAGGTTCAGAAGTGGCAACACGAGGATATGCATTATCCATTAGAACTCGATCTCCAACCTTAATTTGACTCGTTTTATTTCTAGGCTCATCATGGCTCTGCTTTGGTTCATCGTGTACTTTCAATTTCTCCTTAAACTGTGTTCGCCATTCATCTAGTTCCTCGATCTAGACTCTTCGTTCCTCATGAATAGTTCTGTTCTCAATATGAGAACTAGACCATGGCTCTGTCATCTTTTTTCGAGGAATTTCCTGCAAAGAAGATTGAACATTAAGTTCACTTACATTAACAGGACTTGTATCATCTTGATCACTAGATATTCTGACAGAATCATGTGCTAGGAGTTTAATCATGTCATCACCTACACGAAGTATTAATTCCCCTGTACCAACATCATTAATGGTCCTAGCAGTTGCTAAAAAGGGTCGTCCTAAAATTAAAGGAACGTCACTATCCTCATCCATGTCTAAAACATCAAAGTCTACTTGGAATATGAATTTATCAATTTTGACAAGCACATCTTCAATTATACCCCTAGGAAATCTAATGGTTTTATCAGCCAATTGAATGCTCATCCTAGTTTGTTTGGGTTTCCCAAGACCTAGCTATTTAAACATTTTATAAGGCATAACATTGATACTTGCCCCTAAATCAGCTAAAGCATTATTAACAGATAAGCCACCAATTAAGCAAGGAATCGTAAAACTCCCTGGATCTTTTAATTTGTGGGGTAGTTTATTCTGTAAAATTGTTGAGCAAACTGCATTTAGCTCCACATACAACGTATCGTCTAACTTTCGTTTGTTTGCCAAAAGCTCTTTTAAAAATTTTACTGAATTGGGCATTTGCGAAAAAGCTTCAATAAATGGTAGGTTAATATGTAACTTTTTTGAGAGTTTAAGAAATTTACCTAATTGTTCATCTGTGCGGTCTTTCTTCATCGCATTGGGATATGGCATACGAGGTTTGTACTTTGTACTTACCAATTTTAGTTTATTATGTCTTACCTCAACCTTACCTTTATCTACCACGTTTTCTTGCCTCCGTTTTGGTTCGTCTAACCCTTCACTATCGTGAGCAGTAATGGCATGAAATTGCTCATTTGGGTTAGTTTCAGTGTTGCTTGGCAGGCTGCCTTGTGGTCATTCAGATATTAGCTTAGCAAGCTGACCTATTTGGTTCTCGAGCCCTTGAATTGATCCCTACTGGTTTTTGAGTGCTATTTCGGTGTTTTGAAAACGGGTTTCTGAAACCTAGATGAATTTTGTTAGCATCTCTTCAAGGCTCTGCTTTTTCTCCTGTTGATAGGGTTGTGGTTGAAAGCCTAGAGGGGGTTGTGGTCTCTAATTTCCTTGACCACCCCATGAGAAATTGGGATGGTTCCTCCAACCTGGATTGTAAGTGTTACTATAGGGATTATTCTGAGGTCTAGAATTATTACCCATATAGTTCATCTATTCACTTTCTATGCCATGGTTGTAGGATGGATATTCTATATTGCCCATTCCTCCTCCATTCGTATCGTATTGTATCACTGGATGTACTGCGAAGAACTACACAAACCATCAATCTTTTTATTTAAAAGCTCTACCTGGTTTGATAGCATGGTAACTGCGTCAAGGTTGAAAACACTGGCTACCTTTGTTGGCTTCATCCTCATATCTTGCCACTGATAGTTATTCAATGACATCTCTTCAATGAATTTGTAGGCAGCCTCAGGTGTTTTTTTGTTTAGTGTACTGCTGACGGCTGCATCAATCAATTGCCTAGTTGACAACGGTTTGAACCTGTAGCCATAATGGTAACCAACGGTGAGGGCATATTCTCAGTAAATCCTTGTATCTCTCCCATGCATGGTAAAGTGTTTCTAAATCCATCTGCACAAAAAAAGAGATATCATTCCTCAACTTAGCCATTTTAGCCGGTGGAAAATATTTAAGTAAAACATTTTCAGTCATTTGTTCCCATGTAGTGATTGATCATCATGGTAATAAGTTCAGCCACTATTTAGCCTTGTTCCTCAATGAGAAGGGAAGCAACCGAAGGCGAATGGCATCATCAGAAATGCCATTAATCTTGAAAGTGTCGCAGAATTCCCGAAAATTTGCCAAGTGATTGTTTGGATCCTCATCCTGCAAACCATCAAACTGAACAAACTACTGAATCATTTGAATATGTTAGGTTTCAGTTCAAAATTAGTTGTAGCAACAGCAGGTCTAACAATACTTGATTCAATTCCTATTAAAGTAGGCTTAGCATAATCATACATAGTACGAAGAGGAGGATTTTGATTCACCAGATTTGCGGCAACCATAGGAGGGAGCAGATTATTATCAGCCGTCTACTCGGTAGTATTAGTGTCGTCCTCTTACTCTTCCTCTATGTATTATAGACTTCGCCTTATCTCTCTTTAATTTCTACGAGTGGTACTTTCTATTTCACTGTTAAAAAGTAATGGTCCTGACGGGTTTCTTCTAGTCATAAACTAAAAATACCTGCCAGAAGCAAATAAAAGAAAAGTTAGTTAAAATAAAAAGAAAAATAAATTGCAATAAAAATAAAAATGGCTAAAGTAATAAAAATTAAATGTTCCTAATATTAGTCCCCGGCAGCAGTGCCAAAAACTTGATGGGCTCTAAACTAACTAATATTTCGACAAAGGCAAGCGCAGCTATCGAACAGTAGTATAACTTTGGTGAGTCTGGAATATCGTATCCTCAAGGACTAAAATTACTAGTAATAACTATCCTTTTTATTATCTAGCCTAATAATTAAGGGGTTTTGTTTCAATCTAAAATTTAACTCACTAATTAATTAACGATGGACACGACAAAGAGTGAAGAAATAATCGAATAAACCAATGATAAGGACAATACCCAAGGAAGAATCCACCTAGGCTCCAGTTATTATTCTAACTCTGAATTAAATAATTTATTCACTTGACTTGATCCGTAGAAATCCCTAAATTATGTTAATATCTCTTTCGTGACTAAAAACAATTGGCTCTAGGTTGATCAATTGAAATTTTTTTCTAATTAAAAACCCCTATTTTCGCATTAACTCGATTTATGGATTCCCTTATTAGATTTGACTCTAACCCGACATATTTATGTCGTCCTATTTCTAAGGTTGCAATCAACTCCGTTTAATTATGCTAGATCTTCTCTTAAACAGGGACTTTTGCTCCACTGAATAAGCACATCAATCTTGAATTAATATTCCTGAAAACATTAAAACAAGGATTAAGAACACATAATTAAGAACAAGAATAAGTATTTATCACGTAATTCAAATTTATTAAATAATTAGATTCATCTAGGTTTCATCCTCCCTAGGTATTTAGGGAGTTTAGTTCATAATGTAGGAGGAAAACATCTCAGAATAAAGAAAAAAACAAGACATAAAGAACCAAAAAACTTCTAAATAACTTGATGGAGATCTTCAATCTTGAATGAGATCCTGCTTCTGAGAAGATTTCGATGGCTTCCTTCAAGTAATTCCTTCGATCTCCTCCCCGTTCTCCGCGTGCTCCCTTTAGGTCTTCCTCTGGCTCGTATTTATAGACTTTAGAAGGCTCAGAAACCCTAAAAATTGGCTTTTTCTACTTGAAAATAAAGTAGGATGCGGCAGGGACACAGGCGTGTGCTCAGCCCGTGTGAGAGTGCACAGGCCGTGTGGAAATTTAAGTGAATCATGATCGAGACGGTTTGCCACCTGGGCATGTGTCCAGCCTGTGTGGTTCACACGGGCATGTGCCCTACCCGTGTGGTTCTGGCTTGGCCTTGTGGATCCTTAAGGTGGCCCGTTTTGTCTGGTTTTAGCCTGTTTTCTAGTCGTTTTGCTTCCCTATGCTCACCTATGTATAGAAATAAAAGTTTAAAGGATTATGAGCATCGAATTCATAAAATTATATAGATAAACATCCAAAAACACGCTAAGCATGGGATTAAAATGTGTTACTTTTATGGTTTATCAGAGACAAGCAGTTGTATGCTAAATTCAGCAAGAGTGAGTTTTGGCTCCGAGAGGTTGGATTCTTAGGACAGATTGTGTCGAGTGATGGCCTTAGAGTTGATCCGAGTAAGATATCGGCTATTGTGGAGTGGAAACTGCCAAGGAATGTGTCAGAAATTAAAAGCTTTTTCGGTTTAGCAGGGTACTACAGACGGTTCGAGAAATGCCAATAGAGTTTGAGTGGACTGAAAAATGCCAACAGAGTTTCGAGAGATTGAAAGCATTGTTGACTGAGGCATCGGTTTTAGTACAACCTGAGTTGGGGAAAGAGTTTGTGGTCTACAGTGAAGCGTCATTAAATGGTCTTGGCTGTGTGCTGATGCAAAATGGTAAGGTAGTAGCTTACGCCTCGATACAGCTAAAACCGCATGAGAAGAATTATCCAAACCACGATTTGGAATTGGCTGCGATCATTTTCGCACTGAAGATTTGGCGTCATTATTTATATGGTGAGAAGTGCCGAATCTTCACCAATCACAAGAGTTTGAAGTACTTGATGGACCAAACGGATTTGAATTTGCAACAATGGCAGTGGCTCAAATTATTGAAGGATTATAAGTTAGTGATTGATTACCATCCGGGGAAAGTGAATATGGTTGTGGATGCTTTGAACAGAAAGTCCCTGTATGCTTTGAATAGAAAGTCCCTGTCTGAGTGCGAGTTTGGCGTTGTCTGATGATGGTGCTATATTGGCCGAGTTGAGGGTGAGACCATTATTTCTTCAACAGATATGTGAAGCTCAAAAGAATGATAGAGAATTGCAAGTTAAGAGAGCTCAGTGCAAATTGAGAAGTGATTCTGACTTTTGGGTTGGTAAAAATGATTGTTTGATGTTTCGTGATAGATTTTGTGTATCTGAGGATGATGAGTTAATTTGGAAAATTTTACATGAAGCACACAATGGTTGCTTGTTAGTACATCTGGGCAGTACGGAAATGTACAATGATTTGAAATTGTATTGGTGGCCGGGTATGAAAAGAAACATCCCTGAGTTTGTTACAAAATGTTTGATCTGTCAACAAGTGAAAGCTGAGCATCAAGTATCTTCAGGATTACTTCAACCGGCGATGGTTCCAAAGTGGAAATGGGATAGAATCACCATGGATTTTGTTATGGGGTTACCTATGACTCTGAGAAAAAAAGATGTTGTATGGGTTATTGTGGACAGATTAATGAAGTCGGCTCACTTTATACCGATGCGTGTGGATTATTCACTTGATAAGTTGGCTGAGCTGTATATTGCTGAGGTGGTGAGTTTGCATGGGGTGCTTATATTTATTATCTCGGATAGAGATCCAAGATTTACTTTGAGGTTTTGGAAGAAGCTGCAACAAGCCTTGTAACATCCCGAATTTGGGCCTAGTAGGATTGAGCCCAATGGGCCTTGAACGTAGTAGCGTTTAAAATTTTTGGAGAACAGGAGATCGGCTTTAGTGCAAGTTGGACCGATCGGATAAGTGATTTTGGAATGTTAGAGGGCTTCTATGAAGTCCTGGGATCAAACTTTGGCTTTAAGGAAATTTTGGTTTTCTTTTTAAATGGACTTTAGAATTTGGATATAGATTTAAAATTAGTTGTGCATGGTTTAAGATACAAATGGGCTTGTGGCCCAGTGGCAAAGTGGCGCCACTTAAAAAGCAGGAAAGTGGCGTCAACTGAGGAGGCCCAAATTCAAGTTGCATGAAGCCCCATTATTTTAATTAAAATTTTTGCATTAGGGTTTTATTCTCCATTCTCTTCTTTATTTTTGGCATTTAGGGTTTTTCATCTTCTCTCTTTTCCTTCTTTTCTGAAAAAGAGCTGAAAACTCCCTTAAGCATTCTTTCTTTTCACATTTGTCTGCCATAGCCGAATCTGCCCTAGCCTTGCCGAAATTCTTCTTTTTCCTATACCGTTCCTATCACTTCTTTACGTTTGATATTACTCTTTTCTCTCAATCATCTCCTTCTCAAAAGCCGAAACTTTATAGATCTCTTGAGATCATCTTTTTTTTTTAATCTTCTCAAAAGTCGAAACTTCATAGATCTCTTGAGATCATCTTTTCTTTTTGATCTTCTCAAAAGCTGAAACTTTATAGATCTCTTGAGGTCATCTTTTCTTTTTGATCTTTTCAAAAGCCAAAACTTTATAGATCTCTTGAGATCATCTTTTCTTTTTGATTTTCGCAAAGAGCCGAAATCTTCTAGGAGTTGTCGAATTCTCTGTAAAGGTAGGTACTGATTTCTTCTGATCTATTCTTTTTCTCTTTTGGTTTTTAGAAGACAAAGCTGAAAGGCTAATGGATTGTTGGTTTCTTGTGTTTACGTGTTGGGCGACATCGGGAATCGAAGTAGATCGTCTAGATCTAAAAGCCGAAAATCGCTAGTCTCTAAACTCCATCTTTTTCAGGATTTCAAGGTAAGGGGTTCCCTTTAGATTTTTGTTAGGTTCGTTTATCATAATCGTAATCTTAACCCTATGATATGGATTAACAACCACATGTTGTTGAGGATAAGGAGGGAATTGGATCTATAAACCCAATCCCTAAGTTTAAGAAACGAGTGGTGTCAGCAGTTCGGGATTGGCCACCGGGTTGTGGACCGGTGTCAGAACAAAATCTTAGACAGTTAACAGTCGTATTGGCTTCTGATAGTGTCAACATAGAAGGTCTCGTTTTGACTGTAATCAGGTGTGTAGCTCTCTAACACACTAATTTATCTGTACTATATATGTTATGGGCTAAAAGCCGGAAAAAGGTTGTATGGACAGTCGTATTACCCGAAAAGGGTAGGCAAGGGATGCCAGGTACGTAATCATAGAAACTTCTCTATGTGTATCAATGTATGTAAAAACCTGTGATCTTTTAGGTAGTATATTGTTTTGCTTTTGCATGGATGTATGCATGGGATGGGATTGATATGATGAAGGGGAAGAGCATGTTAAAAGGTCACTTAGTGATCGGTGGTTAAACCATGATATGTACAGTTAGGTCACAATAGTGATCGGTGGCTCTGCCACACTTGATTATAAGGTCACATGGTGATCGGCATTACAAATGACAGGATGACTGTCGATATTGTGTGTAGCGGTTGGCGGGTTCATTGTAGAAATCCCCGAGGTGTGATGGCTGGTATGGGCTGGTGTGTAGAGGATGGACTTTTAGGTTGGGTTGGGCCATGTTGCATGTAAATATTCTGTTGCCATTGTGTATGGGCCAAAGCCCATAATGTGTTTGTGGGCCTCACGCCTTTTATGTGTTTCGGGATTTGCACACTGAGTCTTGGTGACTCACCCCTTTATTTTCCCTGACTTTTCAGATGAGCAGTAGATCATGGACATGGGAGCCGAGGCAGACTCGAGGGGCCATCAAGTCTTTTTATTTTCATAAACTATTTCTGATTTTTCTTTAAGTTTAAATTTTGGGACTATTTATGTAATAAGGCCTCCATAGCTCAGGTTATCAATTTATAATTGTTAATGTCTTCATTTAGTTTTTTTAAATTTATGTTCAGCAAAAGAGCAAAGGTTTTCTTCCAATATCACTTACTTAACAAATACTTGTATAAAGAAACTAAATTTCCAAAGATCATCCAAGTGAAGTTTACGTTCCGTAGCATACCAGATCCGGTCGTAGCATTTGGGCCGGGTTAGGGATGTTACAAGCCTAGGGTACAAAATAGAATTTTAGTACAGCGTTTTATCCTCAAACTGATGGCCAATCTGAAAGAGTGATTCAAGTTCTTGAAGATATGCTTCAATGCTGTGTGTTAGAGTTTGAAGGCAGTTGGGAAAAATATCTACCTTTGGTTGAGTTTGCCTATAACAACAATTATCAGTCGAGTATACGGATGGCACCGTACGAATATTTATATGGTAGCATGTGTCGGACTCCCTTTTATTGGACCGAGCTTAGTGAGAAGCAAATTCACAGGGTCAATTAGTCAAAGAGACCGAGGAGAAAGTGGAAGTGATCCATGATAGTCTGAAAGCTGCTTCGGATCGACAAAAGTCATACACAGATTTAAAATGGAAAGAAATCGAGTTTTAAGTGGGCGAAAAAGTATTTCTAAAGGTATTCTCGTGGAAGAAAATATTGAGATTTGGTCGAAATGGCAAATTGAGTCTGCGATTCATAGGGCCGTAAGAGGTTATTGAAAGGATTGGGCCAGTAGCATACTGGTTGGCTTTGTCAATAGGGTTAGAGAGAATACACAACATGTTTCATGTGTCGATGTTGCAGCGATATCATTCTGATCCTTCGCATGTGATCCCTCCAACAGAAATTGAGATACGACCGAACATGACTTATGAAGAGGAACCAATCAAAATTTTGGCCCGAGAGATTAAACAGTTGAGAAATAAGAGCATAGCCTTAGGGAAAGTGTTATGGAAAAAACATGGTGTGGAAGAGGCTACGTGGGAACTGGAAGAAACCATGAGGGAACAATACCCAAACCTTTTTACCAGTAAGATTTTCAAGGATGAAAATATCTAAACGGGGGAGAGTTGTAACAGCCCGATTTTGGGGCTAGTCGGAACAGTGGTTTCAAGACCGCTAATCCGAGGTTGAAGAAAATTATTTTGATATTATTTTATGTGTTATAGTATGTTTATAAGGATGTATAAAACTTTCGTGCTTTAATTTTAGCAATTGTATGCTTAATTGAGAAAAAGGACTAAATCGCATAAAGTGCAAAAATTCTATTAGAAAAGGTAGAGGTGTCTAATAGCCATAGAATATTAAATTGGAGGTCCTTAAAGTGCAATTAGGCCATTGAGGGTGTGTTGGTCGGCCATAGAGACAAGGAGACAAGGGCATTAAATTTTGGTCAAAATTTGGTGAAATTAGGTGATAAAAAAATGAATAAAATAAGATAAATGAAAGAGATATCATCTTTCACTAGTCATGCTTCTTCTACCACCAAAAGTTGAAGGGAAATTAGATTTCTTGGAGTTCAAATTTTCAGCAAAACAAATCTCTTGCAAATCAAGAAGAGCGCGGAAACAACCTTGACTGAGGAAAAGGCAAGGTTACGGACTAAGTCGCCGATTAACACGTTTTGCACCGAGGTAAGTTTATGTGTAAATGATACATCTTTAATACATATGTTGTTACTTATTGGAGCATCGTATGAATAGGATCAATTATGATTGAGATTGATTGAAATTGATAGATAGTGAGTAAGTCTCGTATGAACCTCAGAATAGATATGTAAGTGAAGAAAAATGTCTATAATAATTATTTGGTGGGGTGTGTACGATACCACCGTAATTATCCTTTTTGGTGGGATGTGTGTGAGTGTGTGATACCATCGTTTATATTATAATTTGATGGGCTATGTGCGAAACTATCGTAAATATTCTTGTTGGTGGGCTATGTGCGATACCACCCTATTATTGACTAATGGTGGGCTATGTGCGAAACCACCGGCTACTTAGTATTATTCCGAGGGGTTCATCAAGAAATTGTATACGTAAACATTTCATGTTGCTTTGTGGCGATGAGTGCAGGGAAATGTGTACAAATAAATGTGAGCAATATAATTGTTATATGGATGGAATGTGGTAAGAGATTAAATGAGTAAGCATGATTATGGAAATGTGAATTTTTCTTGATTAGTATGTAATGTTGTTGACTAATTAGCATATGTTATGATGCTTATTGTTTACATGTAAACTTACTAAGTTTAAAGCTTACTCCCTTTCTTTTTCTCTTGTTTATAGTGTCAAAGACCCAGTTCGGGATATGAAGATAATCGGAAGATCACCCACACTATTAGCTCATCACGGTATATTTAGACTTAGCATTTTGAGTTTGGCATGTATAGGGGCTAGACTTAGTGAAATGTCTTGTTGTTTTGGCCAAATGTGTTGGCTCCTTTAAAGATGAACTCTTTTGTAAATGGCTATATTTAATGGCTCATTATTATTAATATATGGAAAGATAAGGTTATTCATGAATGTGTATGATTCATAATTGAGTTGCTTGGTTAATGGTTGAATGTGATTTATGTTGTATGAGTTAGGGTGATAAAAAGAGCTTGGCAAATAGCCTTGTTCTTGTCCACACGAATAGGCACATGAGCGTGTGTCTGGGCCGTGTGTGACACATGGTTAGTCCCACGGGCATGTGGCTGGGTCGTGTGTCCCCTGCATGTTACTGTTGCAAGTTAGTGCCGACCACGGGCTAGACACACGGGCGTGTGCCTAGGCCGTGTGCCCCTTATAAGGTTGCTGACGTCATAAACAGAAAAATCAGCTTTTCATACACAGGTGAGGACATGAGCGTGTCCAAGCTGTATGGAGAACAAGGGCCAAGGACACGGGCGTGTGTCTGGCCGTGTGAATACCATTGTAGGTTCGAAGTGAAAAATAAATTCCACACGGGAGTGTCCCATTTCACACGGGCGTGTGGCCCTGTTAAGGTAAAATTTTTCTAAGTACACAAAAGTTCCTGGTTTGATTCCGAGACCCTCCATTTGCATGTTTAAGGCCTCGTAGGAATATAATAAGGATATTATGAATGTGGATGAGAAATTTTAAGTTAGAATGAAATTTTATAGCCAAAGTTGCATGTTCAAATGGCCTTGAATACGGGTAAGGGGTGATACACATTCTGTGCATCATCAGTATAAACTGAAGTAATCCCTGTATAACTAATCTTATGGTATGCCAACTATACCCGACTTTATACGAGACCATTTAATAGGGTATTCATTATTTCAATGCAAACAAGTTTCACATATTCTGTATTATTTACTTGGAAAATACATATTGTTCACATATCATTTATATATCATTACTATTCTTTCACTTATCATTTACACAGTGGATCACACTTTCACTTATCATTCATTACATTCATCCATACCTATTTTTTTGCATCAAAACATAATATACAAACAATCACATAAACTTTCATCAAATTATAACAATTTAACATAGCACCAGAAACTTACCAATCATAAGACAAGTATCATTTGTTACCTTAATCAACTTAGTACTTAGTAAGCTATGTATTGAACTCAAAGTCATGAAAGCAGAAAATGGAATAAAGCTACTCGTCTATGGCCTTTTCCCTTCTCAAGCGACATCCCAACATGTCTTTACCTACGTACGAAAAATTCAATTATAGAAATGATATCATTTTCATACAAAACTCATAGAAATACGTCAATGATTCATGAAATTCAATTTATTCATTTTAGTCCCTCTAAACCTTAATATCTGAAAACTTTGTATCTTTCGATTTTATCGATCGAATTTAATCCAACTTTGTATCTAATCACTAGGGACCTCCAGCTTCCAATTCATGACATAAATTTTCGATAACTTCCATTTTATTCTATTTGGCCCATAATGTCATAAAGTTAATTAACAAACTTAGCTTAAATTCTAACTTAATCCCACACTTTCCCGCTATTTTCTAACATGGTCCTAACATAATCTAAGCTTACCATTCAACAATTCTCAACATTTAAGGTTAATCTCTTCAAGAATTAATTAATGGCAACCTAAGATAAACTTGATAATTTGAAAATCTAACAAATAGGTTGACTTAATCAAACTCATATAATCATAAATTATTTCTAAGTATAAATTCTATTTTTGGTAAGAAATTTTTTTTTGGTTCTGTGTTTGATTCAAAATTGTTTGAGCCCACACTCGGAGCAATTCGTGGTATGATAATAGTGGTGAAGGTCATCCCGTTGAAAATTGAGAACGACAAGGATCCGTTTCGCTAAAAGCACATGTAATTTTCAGGAAAATTTTATTGTTATAAATATCACAAAACAACTTGGTTTTTAAAATTTTTATTTTTCTGTTGTGCAAGAAAACCATTTTAGAATCAGATTTTTTCCAACAATCGGCGTCAGAGCCAGGTTGCGCTATGTTTATGGTACAAAATGATAACGCAATTTTATCTCTTCTTCATGTTTAGTTAATTTTTTGATAATATGTGACATTTATAATTATTAACATATTTTGTGTTATGTATGTGAATTTATTTTTATTATTTTATTATTTATATGATGAAGTAAATTTGCCAAAATTGTGATTGTTAGAAATTAAAATGGTTGTAATTATTATTTTAATATATTTTTGGGTTATGTAATTAGATCATAGACTATCATCTCCATGTTGGAAGTATTTTATTTTATTTATTTTTAGAATAATTCATGTGAGCTGAAAGCAGACATAATATTATGTAACCAAACCTTTTGACAAGTTCGAAGAACCAAGACGCATCTAAGACTGGTTCAGACGATGAAAACTCGACCCAACAACTGGAAAAAAACCGATGGTGGTCCAATATTGAAGGTTGTCGATGGTCCAACGAAGGTGGTCAACAGTGGTCTAGTGGTGGCATGACATTGGCTGACAATAGTGGAAGACGACTACTCAATGACAACGATGTCAATTGACACGACGACGAATGTTCATGGTGGTCGTAACAGCTACAAGAAATCCCTTCAATGTTTTTCAAGGCATATCAGTTTTTGGGGAAACCCCCCCAGAAATAAGGAAATTTGGCTTTTAACCAAAATACCAAAAGTATAATTTAGGGTAACCATTTTAATTTTAATCTTTTAATACTTTCTAGGATGGAATCATAGAAACTTTGACTAGTTAGAGTCATTTAATTTCACGCTTTTTTTGTGATAGCATGATGATATTTAAATTGATTGCAAAGTATGTTCATGTATATGTATGATAAGCATGCCATATAGTTTAGGAAAAGAATGTCACATGTACTTATCATGCATTTATTAATCATTCATGATTGAAACCAGACATAAGAACCTTACTTGTTTTAAAAAGATTGAGTGGGAGAAGATTCCTAGACAAGACATATGGCCTCCATTGATGTTCTCTTCTGAGGGCATGAAAAGGACTTGCCCTAAGGTAGATGTTATGTGAATTTCACTGAGAGATTTCCTAAAAGAAAGAAGAATTATCTTGTAATCGTATGATAGTTGGTCGACCACATTGTAGGTATTATCATGCGATATAACAAGAAGTTTTTATTTAAATAGAACAATTAGTCATAGCATGTCACTCGATGAGATTGTCCCAAGCTGACTTATTTGTGGTACAAGATGTGATAGGTGTTGAGTTGATGGTTGCACACTCAAGATTATTCTAGTTAAGTAATTTCCCAAGAAAATATGCTTAAGATAGAATGGTGGCCAAACACGATATGATTATTAGCACATGTGAACGAATAAGGAATTAGGTTTAGGTATTAATTAGATGGAATTCCATGTTATTACTAGTTGGTTAAGATTGCCCCAAGGTGACTTACTTCAATGGGTGTAGGAATTATTGCTTGTAATAACCAAATTTTCAGTAGTACCAAAAAAAGTTAGTTTTGAAACCCTATTTTCATAAACCAGTCCATGAATATTAAATATGAATATTTACGAGGTTAATATAAAAGTATATTGATGTTTCGTCCATCAATTTTCTTAATCAAATAGTTAATTTAGGTATAGGGACTAAATTGTAAAAGACTAATTGCTATATAATTTTAATTGGATAAAGACTTAGGGACTTAAATTGCAACTAGCCAAAGATCCAAAATGGTAATTAAACTATTTTGTAATATGAATTAGTGAATGATGATAAAAGATTCTACTAATGTAACACCCAATACTCAACTTGATCGTCGAGTCCGAACTATAAGATGCTACAGTCCAATAAAACTTAACTTAGACTTTCAACATTATTATTCACAACTAAAAGAATGAAGATAAAGGATATATTTGATACTACGAATGAAGATAAAGGATATATTTGATACTACGAGTAAAAAAATTTAAATTTTACAAGCATCTATATCGATTCTAAAACCCTGATTCAATATACAATAGTTTAACCAAGTAAACTTTAACATGTTAAAATAACCACTTAGTATTAAAACAACTGGCATTCTGGCTGTTTAATTTCATTTACAAAAAAGACCTTGAGATTCCACCTTTGCGTCACCCCACTGTATGCATATTACAACTAAGTAACAAAATTTTTTCGATGCGCTACAATCTCAGGCCTAGTCCCTTCTCAAACTCTCTGAATCCCCTATTTACCAGCAATGCATAATAAAAACCAGTAAGTTCTAAAGAACTTATTAAATCTTCATAGCCTACTAATGCAATGCTAATACAATTGAGCTTTTTGGCTTGGATTTCACGATTTCTTGCCGATATTAGGATAGTACGCCACCCTCTTTGTCACAATGGATGATTCTTTGGCAATTTTCCATTACTAATTCCATTTTTATTTATTGTCGTCATGGCCCTTAATCATCTATCTCCTTGAGAGGGGAATCCTCATTGATTCTTACTTGCATACAATAAAAGATACTCCTTAAATAATTCCCATGACACACCTTGCACTAATGACTACAGATATTCACAAAAGACCATTCTTGGTGAATAGTCCCTATTGCGGGATATTGATAGTGTTTTTCTTATCGAAATCAGACTCGTATTATGATCGTCCTAGATTCATAAGGGAAACACCCTTGTGGCTTAATATAGAAAGTCTGCTCATCCCCATCAAATGGATAGATCGGGCGATACATCATCCCACCCCATTTGCACAATCAAGTAGTCCACTCCTAGTGGTTATCTCTTTGAAATAGATAACTTGTAGGCAGATTCTTAATAGTGAATCCTCTATTTACGGAATCATACATATGAGACAGTCATGTTGACTACTGCATATTTCACATATAGTTTCTTCATTTCGAAAGTATATGAGAATATTGTATCGTCCCCAAAAGAAATTGGCAAACTGTCATATGTATATTTGATATGACTCCCTTACAATTTGTCTGTACAGTGAGCTCGAGCTTAAGATGTGCTACTAGCACGCGGACTCATTCTTGGCAGGCTTGTAAAGTTGAATTTGAATCCCCAAATTCTCCTGCGACTTTCACCAAAGTTAATTCCATGACGACTAACTCTTATCTTCTTATTTTTGACATATATACGTTTTAAAATACCCAAAAAAACCTAAAAACAAAATTTCCCGCAGTTTATGGTGCAAATTCATGAAATTGAAATAGCCTACCACATGGCTGTGTGATAGGCCATGTGGCTCACACGGTACTGTGGACACACCGTGTGGAATGGGTCAACCCATGTGGCTCCTATAGCTAGATTTGATTTTCTGGTTTTCCCTCGTTTTTCACTCAATTTTCTCCCAAATGCTCTATTAAGCATAAAAACGTAATTTTAAAGGATTAGATCATAAAATTGACAATTAACATCAACTAATCATCTAAAAATACAATAAGAATGAGATTAAAACATGTTACCTTTAGCACTTATCAATGTTCGAGCATCAAGGTGAAATGTGAAAAAAGTTCTTCGGGATGACATCATGGCAATGATATTAATTTCCATAGAGTACCATCGTGATGGCTGTCAGCAGGCTCTATTGGATGACATCGTGAGAACAGTAATGTCCTTCGGGGCAACACCTCAAAAGAGGTCTAAAGTGTAGGACCATAGCTCACCAATGGAAACTAAGGTAGTCTGCTAAGACAGTAAACACAAGGTAGTCTGTTCGGACAGTAAACATGAGGTAGTCTGCTGGGATAGTAAACATGAGGTAGTCCATCGAGACAGTAAACACGGGGAATGTTCACCAGGACAAAAGACATAGGAACATCCACCAGGACAAAAAACAGGGGAACGTCTTTCAGGACATTTAATATGGGGAAAAAGAGTTAAAGACCATAGCTTGATTATGGAATCATGAAGAGTTAGCCAATAAGGTGAACATAAGAATAATAAGCCGTAAGATCTTAACTAAGTGATGGATTTGTAAATATCGCCAAATGGGGATGAACTCTAAGGCTAATCGAACAAGGTTGATCGCTAGTCAGAGTCTTAAAATTTATATAAAGAGAATGATCGAACCTAGAAACTAACTATGACAACGATTCGAGGCAAGTGCACCGATCGAACAGTAGTATAGCTTAGGCAAGAGCGGATTGTCAAACCCAAAGGAACTAAAAGTACTAATACTAACTTTCTTTTTATTATCTAGCCTAAAATAAATGAAGTTTTATCTAATCTAAAATTAACTAATTACTAAGCTAAAGACGCAAAGACAAAAAGAATGAATTAGGGAAATACTGTTGGAAAAACTCAGTTGATTAAAACGATACCCTTAGGAAGAATCCATCTAGACTTCACTTGTTATCTAACACTGAACAAGACGATGTATTCACTTGACTTGATCCGTAAGATTCCCTAATTTATATTAAACCCTCTCTCGAGGCGAATAACGTCTAACCCTAGGTTGATTAATTGAAATCTCTTTCTAATTAAAACCCCTAGAATCTCATTAACTCGATCTATGGACTCCCATATTAGGTTTCACCCTAATCTGGCAAAATCTCATCACTCTATCTCTAAGTTTGTGATCAACTCCGCTTAATTATGCTAAATCTACTCTTAAGCAGGGACTTTTGCTCCTCCACCTAAGCACATCCAACTTGAATTAATATCCCAGAAATATCAACACAAGAATTAAGCACACATAATTAAGAACAAATCAAGTATTTATCATATAGTTCAGAAAACAATAACAAGATCCGTCTTAGGTTTCATCCCCTTCAGGTATTTGAAGGATTTAGTTCATAACTATAAAAGAAAACATCTTAGAAGAAAAGATAAAACAAAACATAAGAAATCCCTAAAACCCCCTGAAGGAATTAAAGGTGAGATCCGCCGTCTTGAGTAGAATTCCAGCTTCTTGAGATGGATCAACTGGCTATCTTCGAGTGATTTCCACAAATCTGACATTTTTGGCTTGGCTTCATAGCCTAGGTAACCGCCCTCTTTAAGGTTAAACTTAGGGGGTTTATATAGGCTTTTGAAATAGGTTTCTTTGCCCCTAAGTATCCTTTTCCGAGTAGAATTTCTCTTCTCCACGACAGGGACACGGCCATGGCACATGCCCTTGTGAATCGTCTTTAGGATGTGTTCAGACTTCTTTAATGAGGCACAGTCGTGTGAATCAGGATCAGGCCGTGTTCTAGTTTTTCAAGGAGGCACGGCTGTGTGGGCTTAAGTCCAGGCCGTGTCGATTTCCACTTGGGCCCAATTTGGTCCGTTTTAGGCCCGTTTCTCATTCTTTCTGTCCTCCAGTGCTTTCCTGAGTATAAGACATAAAAAGAAAGGATTAAGAGCACCTTTTTACTTAAATCAAGGGATAAATCATCCAAAAGTATGCTAAATGTGGGATTAAAATATGTTACTTTTACGGTTTATCACATACCCCCACACTTAAGCTTTTTCTTATCCTCAAGCAAAATTTTCAACTTATAATTAAAACAAACTTTACATGATTCATAATTCCTATCAACAATGTCTTATCATAATTCATAGATAATTTATACATGGATAATTTAACTCAAAGATTCCTAAAGATTCAAACGATATAAGTCATACATTTGTATCGCGAAAATGTAGGTGTCTCCCCTTATCTAAATAATTACTTTTAATTCAAAACCGACAAGAATTGATAATAAACTATAATTATAACAAATTTTAATCTCGCATTTAGCTTACTTTTGGATGATTTATCCCTTGATTTATATAAAAAGGTGCTTTTAATCCTTTCTTTTCATGTCTTATACCCAGGAAAGCACCCGAGGATGAAAAGAACATAAAACGGGCCCAAAATGGAGTAAACGGGCCTCAGCACAAAAATGACACAGCTTGGCCCAAAGCTCACACGGACGTGCCTTGTCGAACAGCTGGAACACGGCCTCAACCTCAAGTTACACGACCATGCCTCAAGTTAGAAATCCGAACACGACTTGAAACCGATCGCTGGAAAGAGTAATTTCAGTCGAAAAATGATACTTAGGGAGAAAGAATCACTTTCCAAGAGCCTATATATACCCCCTAAGTACAACCTTTGAGGGGGGCGTTCAGGTAGGCTAAGGAGCCAAGCCGGAAAGGTCAGAATTGTGGGAATCGCTCGAAGTTAGCCAGTTGATCCATCCCAAGAAGCCAGAATTATACTCAAGACGGTGGAATTCTCCTTCCATTCGTTCAAGAAGTTTTAAGGATTTCTTATGTTTTGTTTTATCTTTTCTCTTGAGATGTTTTCTTTATGCATTATGACCTAAACCCCTCAGATACTTGAAGCGGATGAAACCTAGATGAATCTTGTTATTTGATTTTTGAATTATATGATAAATACTTAGTTTGTTCTTAATTATGCATGCTTAATCCAAATCTGATGTGCTTAGGTGGAGGAGGAATAGACCCTGCTTAAGAGTAGATCTAGCGTAATTAAGCGGAGTTGATTGCACGCCTAGAGATAGGGTGACGAGATTTTGCCAGATTAGGGTGAAACCTAATATGGGAATCCATAGATCGATTTACTGCTATTCTAGAGGGTTATTATAAGAGAACGAGAGTTCCACCAATTAAC
The DNA here is from genome assembly GCA_025503065.1 of Gossypium bickii. Classification (NCBI taxonomy): domain Eukaryota; kingdom Viridiplantae; phylum Streptophyta; class Magnoliopsida; order Malvales; family Malvaceae; genus Gossypium; species Gossypium bickii. Next base: position 20,997,045 of record CP106714.1, on the reverse strand, counting down.
ATAGGGTTAGATGTTATTCACCTCGAGAGAGGGTTTAATAAACGTTAGGGAGTCCTACAGATCAAGCTAAGTAAATAAATCATATGATTCAGGGTTAGATAACAAGTGAAGTCTAGGTGGATTATTCCTGAGGGTATTGTCGTGATCAATTAAGTTTATCTTCAAGATATTTCCCAATTCATTCTTTTTGTCTTTGTCCTTAGCTTAGTCGTCATTAATTTAGATTAAAACAACTTCACTTTATTTTTAAGGCTAAATAATAAAAAGAATGTTAGTATTAATACTTTTAGTTCCTTTGGGTTCGACAATCCGGTCTTGCCTAAGCTATACTATTGTTTGACAGGTACACTTGCCTTTAGTCGTTGTCAGAGTTAGTTTCCAGGTTCGATCATACTTTTATAAATTTTAAAGCTCTGATTTCAGCAATCAATTGACATCCTCACAAAGGATCCACTCAAATCACTTGAAGTGTTTAAGGTTCAAAATTAAGCACTCAAAAGTCTAACCTGAAAAGTTAATCCCATATGCTTGCATGAAAATCAACTATCCACCACTATAAAATGAGATGATAAACAGATCAAAAGGTCTTTACAGGGTTGTAACGAGGCTAGGTTAAGGGTATGGATGTAGGTTTGAATTAGCAGGTTAGAATCGAGATTAATCTGATAGATTACCTAACTAAAAAAATGAACTAATCCTAGATAATTACATCAACTGAAAATTTAATAATACGAGCTTTTTCTTCAAGATTTGAAATTTAAACATGTAAGCTCTCTTAATTATAGAACTAATAATGAATATACTTCGAATTTTTTTTAAGAACAAATCAAATAATAAAGGATAAATTCAACTACTGAAATAATATAATTATGTAACTAATCAAATCAAATCTTGATATAAGTGTAGTAAAAAAGGAATGGTGACAACAAATACAAGGGTTTTGGGGTTAATATTAGTGGGTGAGTTAATAAAAAAGGTTGTTAGGATTAAACAGGGTTCACTAGGGGTTAATGAAGGTAGGCTTTTTGTGGAGTAAGTGAGTTAAATCCTAAGTGCCTTTATCATCTCTGTATATCAAATCATAGGTGTGGTCTCGACATGTATAATCGAGGCAAGTTCTAGAATAACAGTTCAATGTTGACACACTCATAATTCATAAAGTGAGCAAGAAAAGGAATATATGCTCTATAAGGCTCAAAATCTCACAAAAATTATGGGTGTTTTGATATCAACCTCGTAAATTTCAAATTTCAAGATAACATTCAGATTCAAGTAGACAACTTAAAAATTTTTTAATTCTGAAAAATTAGACTTATCATGCTTGATTCTCTAGTATTCTTCAAATTTAATTGTCAATGCACAATTAACTATGGCTTACTCAAAAACATATCAGTAGAAATCATAAATCATCAGAAATTTCATCCTAATTAGTAATATGAGGAAATTACTTAAGAACAAGATTATATTCAGGTATTTGAGAATAATGTGAAAGTTAGGCATTTTCTCGAAATAAGTATTCACCGCCAACACTTAAGATGTACATTGCCCTCAATGTACAAAGATAGATAATAACATTTAAGAGATAATCAAAAGAGAAGGGGAGAAGTGAAACTTCCTGAATTATGGATAATTTCCTTGAGTCGGATGTGAAAAGATGATGACTTATGTAGTATTGAATTACTCCTAGTGATTTGTTCGTTATTTGGAGAGTGCAATTGAAACTGCAAAGTCATCAGTTAAATGTCTCGGTGAAATGATTAAACAAGTGGTTGTTAGTAGTACTCGAAGGTTAGATAGCCAATGATATCTTGAATGAAATAAAAGTTTGAAATATAAAATGCAACAAGTTTAAATACAAATAAAAATAGAAATTAAAACTAAGAACTAAAAATAAAGAAGAGAAAACTAAAATTAAAGATAATAAGAGGACTCAGATGTCCTCATCATTTGCTGGGTCCTGCGGTGGTGGTGGTGAAGAAATATGGAAGTGATAACAAATCTGCTGAAGGGTGGCCTCGATCCCGTCAAAACGTCAAGTGGTGTCAGTGAACTGCTGAGTACTGCTCAAACTGTGTAAGGCGTGTAGAGATGTCTGAAAGTGAAGCTGCTACATGGGAGGATCGTTGGCTCGGGAATGGTTCCTCCTGTGGTGGTGGGACATCATCAGGAATGTCCTCATGCTCTTCCTCGTCAGTGAGGAGGGCTTGTAACAACCCAAACCCGGCCCAAATGCTATGACCGAATTTGGTTTGCTACGGAGAAAACATTTTGAAATCCTTGAAAACCAATTTTACTTTTTTGTAAAAGATAGTTATTTTGGTTAGAACATTTGAGGTGTATAAAACCCATATTTAGGTTTATTTTGAAATTAATTTGTTAAGTCAAGTTAATATGTATATTTTAAATGTACCCGATGGTACTTTAAAACCTTTACGATTGCTTTGGAAAACATATAAACTCGTTCTTATAAGTAAGTAGTTTAAAACAAGTATTTAAACATGTAACGATAATAAAATAATCCTAGGAGGCCTTATTATAACCCAATTAAAAATTAAACCAACAACCGAAAAATAAATAAACCGAAACTCAAAGTCTATTAAATTTTAATCCCACTGCATGGCCACCTCGAGTCCCTCCGGCTCCATATCCGCGATCTACGTGTCACCTGAAAAATAAAGGAGAAGGTGAGTCATCAAGACTCAGTATGTAACCTTTCCCCTGGTTTAAGCAATTTCATACACACTTTATAACAATCATTATGCATAAGGTTATGTACCCAACCTAGCCAACCAAACGCCTCGGTCTACCCTGTTGTGGTACCAAACCACCGGTGGTGCCAAACCACGGTGACGATAGTCACGTATGTGATGCCAAATCACCGGAGGTGCCAAACCTCTCGTGTCCGAAGACACAAATCGATTGATGGGGCCAACCCATCGTGTGATACCAAATCACCGGGCGCTAATCCCAGATTATCATCCATGGGGCCAACCCACCGTGGTGCTAAGCCACTAGGGCGAGACGCTATGAGGTGCCAAACCTCCGAGGTACCAAACCTCTCGGTGACCGTAGTCACAATGTGTTACCAAAACACTCGGTGCCCGTCGACACGATATCATCGCCCCTCCACTCATTTAATCCACAAAGAGTCAAACAATATAAACAGAGTTCATACATTCACCACATGTATCAAATAAGCCATGCTTCCCAAAAGCATTATAATAATCTCATACTGACAGAGACTTACCGGGATCCTCGCTTGAACCGTTAAGGTACTAAATCAATATCTACATCAAGCGATTTACATACAACATGTATTTAGTACAGTTTATTAATTGTCATAAGTGTGTATGTACACACCTGTTACCACTGAATAGTTTAAATCCCGAAAAGAGAAGTCGGCCACCCTAGATCTACTTGTCCCTATATTCGGCCAAACACTTGGGTTAGTATTATGGCCTATTCGGCCAAATCAAATTATTTGAGAGGGGTTCCTTGTGAACCCGAAATCTTACCTTTTCTCTTTTGGTTACTAATCACAACACTCGGGTACAAATCTGCTTTACCAAATAATTTGGTCAAATGACAATGTCAATAGTCTTCGGCTTTTAATCACTTAAAAGAATAATCTTATTAAAAGTAGATCCTTACCACCACTTACCAAAGTCGTGGTCGAGAATGGCCTAGATCGCTTGTTACACAAATCCCGTGAATCCTATAATCAATCGGTTTCACAAGAGTGTTAATATCTTTTGCTTACAAATCTTTGAAATCGCCCTTACCCCTTGCAAAAATCGACAGAGACACGAGAGGAAGGAAAATAGCATTCGCCATAATTACTTACCCACCTTATGAACCGATTGGAGACGAGTTTAGAGAAGGTTACCTTTGCTTGCTATTCGGTCAAGGCTACACCAACAAGAGAAGGGAATTTCGGCACTTCAAAGGGTGTATTCGGCCAATGGTGAGTTTAATGGAAAGAAATGTGTTTTCGGCTAAGAGTTTTGAGAAGAGGAAGGAAAGAAGTGAGATGGGAGGTGGGATTTGACAAAGAGAAACAAAAGAGTGGAGTTTTGGGACTTTGAACAAGTTTGTAAAAAGAAACAAAAATAGAAAAGTTGCTCACTAGGGAATTCGGCTATGTGCAAGAATGAAGAAAAAGGAAATAAGATGATAGATATGAGCCTTAAAAGGATTCGGCATCCCCTAGTAACCTTGCCGTCCCACCTTCCTTGAGCAAGGAATTCAAACTCCCTCAACTTCCTTGAATCACTCCAAGCCACTTATTTTGAAACAATTCAAAATAATTTTCAATAATCCCAAATAATAACCAAATAATAATATCCTTGATTATCTTGTATTATCTTATTATCTAAAAAAGAAAAAAAAAAGAGTTTTAAGGAGAGAAAATCTCCCCCCTATGCCATCCATAAATAAAAGCAAAAAGGGAATTTTGTGACTCGAACCAAGGCTCTCCCTTGCTCAATGTGGCGTCACTTCTAGCTCCTAAGTGGCCCTCTTTTTGCCACTTTTCCAATGCTTATCTTGTGTCAAATAATCCCTTATTTATTCTTGTAACCCCTACCTGCTAAGGCTCCTTACCTTTAAAGTTCCCAAATACAATTTTCTACTAAATCGAGCCTACTCAAGACCTCCAACTAAGCCTTATTACACCACAATCAATAACACAGCAATTCAATTTAAGAAAAAATCATTTAATCACAAATAGCCCCAGCTTTTAGGATGTTACGCTTTCTACTCCTTTAAAAAGAATTTCGTCCCTCGAAATTACCTGATCAGAAGAGGTGGGGGTATTGCTGCCGCATCACATCCTCGGGTTCCCACATAGCTTCCTCTGCACCATGGTTCTGCCATAGCACTTTCACTAAGGGCACTGACTTTCTACGTAAAACCTTCACATCTCGATCTAAGATCTGAACTGGTTCTTCTTCAAAGGACAAATCCGAGTTGACCTCAATCTCAGCCACTGGCACAACGTGCGATGGATCTGACCGATATTGCCTAAGCATCGACACGTGGAAAACGTCATGAATCTGACTCAGCTCTGCCGGTAGCTCCAGCTGATAAGCTACCGGTCCCACTCGCTTCAACACCGTATATGGGCCAATGAACCTTGGGCTTAGCTTCCCTTTTCGCCCAAATCTCAACACCTTTTTCCAAGGCGACACCTTCAGAAAAACTTTGTCTCCTACATCATACTCCATTTCTTTACGCTTCAAATCAGCATAAGACTTCTGTCTATCTGACGCCTCTTTCAGACGAGCCCGAATCACCTTAACTTTGTCCTCAATTTCTGTAACCATTTCCGGACCCAAGACTTGTCGTTCTCCCAACTCCGTCCAACATGTAGGAGTACGGCATTTTTGTCCATACAATGCTTCGTATGGTGCCATCTGAATACTTGCCTGATAGCTATTGTTGTAGGCGAACTCTGCTAATGGTAAAAACTCCTCCCGACTACCCTGAAAATCCAAGACACAACCCCTCAGCATATCCTCTAAAATCTGTATGACCCTTTCTAATTGTCCGTCAGACTGTGGATGGAAAGCAGTACTGAAATCCAACCGTACACCCAAAGCTTGATGCAATGCTCTCTAGAACCTTGACGTGAATCTCGGATCCCTATCTGAGATAATTGACATTGGCACACCGTGCAATCTTACTATCTCAGCCACATACAACTTTGCTAGCCTCTGAAGAGGATAATCCATTCTTATCGGTATAAAATGAGCTAACTTCGTCAGACGGTCTACAATCACCCAAACTGCGTCCTTTTTGCTGGGCGTCAGGGGTAGCCCATTGACAAAATCCATGGTGATCCTCTCCCATTTCCATTGAGGGATCTTTACCGGTTGAAGTAGCCCTGATGGCACCTGGTGTTTAGCCTTAACCTGCTGACAGGTCAGACACTTTCCCACAAACTCAGTTACCTCACGTTTCAATCCCGGCCACCAGAACTGTTTCCGCAAATCCCCATACATCTTGCTTCCTCCAGGATGCATAGCGTATGGGCTGCTATGTGCATCTTGAAGGATTATTTGCCTTAATTCCACATCCTTCGGCATACAAGCTCGTCCTTGAAAACATAGCACACCATCATCAGTCAAACTATACCCTTCCAAACCCCCATCTTGAACTTGCGCCCTCTTAGCATTCAACCCTTCATCCACTAACTGCTTTTCCTTAATCTCCACAATCCAGGTTGGCTTAACTTGGAGTTCTGCCAAAAGACTTCCATCGTCATATAGACTCAAATGAGCAAACATCGCTCTTAAGTCCGACACGACCTTCCGGCTCAACGCGTCAGCCACCACGTTAGCCTTACTCGGATGGTACTCTATTGAACAGTCGTAGTCCTTTAACAGTTCAATCCATTGGCGCTGCCTCAAGTTCAGATCCTTCTGAGTCAAAAGATACCTCAAACGTTTGTGATCCGTGTAGACTATCGACTTCTCCCCATACAGATAATGCCTCCATATCTTCAAAGTGACGACGACTGCTGCCAACTCCAAGTCGTGAGTCGGATAGTTCACCTCATGCGGTCTTAACTGACGAGACGCATAGGCCACTACCTTCCCTTCTTACATCAATACACATCCCAAACCAGTATGGGATGCATCACAATAGACCGTGAACAATTTTCCAGCCTCGGTCATACAGGCTGGAATCGAGCTTCGCTGAATCTTTCTTAGCTTATCAAAACTTTCTTGTTGCTTCTCCGACCAAACAAATAGGACTCCTTTCCTTAATAGTTTCGTCAACGGCGCTGCGATTAAAGAGAATCCTTCCACAAACCTCCGATAGTACCCTGCTAGACCCAAAAAACTTTGGATTTCTGCCACCGACCTAGGCGGTTTCCAATCCAACACCGCTTCCACCTTGCGAGGGTCCACTCTAATTCCTTCCGCCGATACTACGTGCCCTAAGAAAGCCACCTTTTTAAGCCAAAATTCGCACTTACTGAATTTGGCATATAACTGCTTCTCCCTTAACACTTGTAGAACTGTACGCAAATGCATATCATGCTCCTCCTCCGTCTTTGAATAAACCAATATGTCGTCTATGAATACTACGACAAATTGATCCAAGTACTGTTGGAATACTCTATTCATTAAGTCCATGAACGCCGCCGGTGCGTTGGTCAACCCAAATGGCATCACTAGGAACTCGTAATGCCCATACCGAGTTCGGAATGCTGTTTTGTGAATATCAACCTCTTTCACCTTAAGTTGATGGTAACCCGACCTAAGGTCTATCTTCGAGAACACCGAGGCACCCTTCAGTTGATCAAACAAGTCATCAATCCGAGACAACAGATACTTGTTCTTGATCATTAACTTGTTTAACTGTCGGTAGTCGATGCACATCCGCATCGAACCGTCCTTCTTCTTGACAAACAACACAGGTGCTCCCCACGGAGATATACTTGGTCGGATAAACCCCCTATCCAACAGTTCCTGAATTTGAGCCTTCAGCTCCACCAATTCCTTTGGCGCCATTGGTACGGTGCTATAGACACAGGTGCTGTTTCGGGTAGCAAGTCTATACCGAATTCAACTTCCCGGTCTAGAGGCAGACCCGGAAGTTCTTCTGGGAATACATCAACAAATTCCCCAACCGTTCGGACCTTCTCCACTTCTGACTCCTTAGCCTCCAAAGCACAAATACGAACCAAATACGCCTCGCACCCTTTTCTGACCATCTTCTCAGCCTTCAAGGCCGACACCACATTGGATAGGTAATTCCTTCTATTACCAATCATAGTCACTTCATCACCTTCAGCCATCTCAAGAACCATGCACTTAGCCGCACAATCCAACCTTGCCTGATACTTGACCAAGCAGTCCATTCCAATGATCAAATCGAACTCCCCAAACGGCAGTTCCATCAGATCAGCCACAAGCACGACCCCTTGGAGTTCTAGGGGTACATCCCTATAAAGCTTGTTCACAACTACAGAATGGCCTAAAGGGCTAATTACAGTCATCTCCCTAGAAGCAGTCTCAGAGTTTAAGTTCATAGTCTCTGCCACACTACTAGCTACGTACGAATGCGTCGAACCCACATCAATTAAAGCAACATAAGGAAGACCGAAAATTAAAAACGTACCAATTATGACATCCGGTGCGTCACCCTCCTCGCGGTGCCTCGCTGCATAGACTAATCTAGGCTGCCTTGCCTCTGTGTTGCCTGTGCCTCTGCCTTGTGTTCCGCGACCTCTATTAGGACCATTGCCGCCTCTACCGTTACCGCGACCTCTCTGTGGTCCCACATTTTTATTCTAAGTACGGTTCTGCCCTTCTGACTGATTCTGAGCTCGCTTCCAAGGACAATCCCTCACACGGTGATCCAAAGACCCACTTTGAAAGCAACCCCTCTCACCGGTCCAACAACCTCCCCAATGGGATTTTCCACAATGACTACTACCGAGCCTGGCTCTCGATTTAGTAGCTATGGGCCTTGCCACCGATTTGGCCCACTCTGCCTAGCCTTTTTCTGAACATTACCACTTGACCTAGACGACCCAAAGCCTTTTTTCAGCTTATTCTTATCATAATTCTACCTCACGGACTCCTTGATCCCTTCGGCTACCTTAGCCTTCTCCACTAGCGACGAAAACTCACGAACCTGCTGTGGAGCAATTATCAGCCTCAAGTCATCTCTAAGCCCGTCCACAAAGCGGACACAATGCTCATGTTCGGTAGCTACGATGCCTCTAGCATATCTACTCAGCCTTAAAAATTCCGCCTCATACTCCGACACTGACTTAGTCCCTTACACTAACCCTGAAAAGCTTTCTCAAGCGTCAGTGTAGCTAGTACCCACGTACTTCTTCTGATAAGTAGTTTTAAAGTACTCCCAAGTCAGATCATCTGCCGTAGCACCATCCCGAACCGTAAGCCACCACTGGTATGCTTCATCCTTTTAGAAGCGACACTGCTCCTTTTAGCTTTTCCTCCTCAGTTAGGTCAAGATCGTCCATGATCCTTTCAGTCAATTCTAACCAGTATTCCGCTGCACTGGGTGCCACGCCCGACACACCCCGGAATACCTCAGCTCCGTTGGATCGGAGTCGCTCGGGAACAGATTTTCTAGCTCCCAATCCTCCACTAGCCCCAGCCACCATCTCCAAGACTCACAAAACAGCTTGCGATACAGCCTCACCACCGGTCTGATCCTGCTCCTCAGCTCTAAAAGTTGGAGGTGGTGGTGGCGGTGGTACTTCATTCTCAGAACCCTGACCCGACCTGACCGGTTCTGACACGGCCATCCTACCCCTACCGCGTCCACGGCGTCCACGTCCTCTAGAACTCATTCTATCTACTGCGCTTTTAATCTGATTAAGAAAAATTTATGGATTTGTACTTGTTCCACTTGATTATTCGCGAAGAAATTTTTTATGAAGAAAGTTTAGTTAGGGATTCTTTCGAGCAAATAAGGTTTCAAGTCTTCTATCCTAGTTCACACAAAAGAGTACATCCATTCCCTAATACTTTCCATACTTATTCACTCCTTGGACATTTCTGTCCGTTTCTATCCCAGGGGTATTTTCATCATTTTCCTACAGGGGTATTTTTGTATTAAAAGAAAGTTTAAATTTTAATAAAGAATGTCACTTTGAAATTCCCAAAACTAGAAAGTGTTTCTGAAAATTTGCAAAATTTTAAAGACATGGCATCATTTTGGAAACTAGGGGTATTTTGGTAATTTTGTCAATCAGGGCAATCTTGTAATTTTGGTAAATCAGAGATATTTTAAATAGTTGTAAAACTTCGAGGGTTTTTTTTGAGAGTTTTCCTTTTCAAGTGGTGATGTTTGTAAAGATTTCGAAAACCAGGGTCATTTCGGTAATTTTGTAAATGGAGGGCGTTTTCATAATTTTCCAAAACCCACGTATTTTATTGATGATGAGCAAAGTAAAGTTGTTGGATTTGATAAAATAATAAAATTTTTTTTTGGGCAAAACCATTGAGTTGAAATTTTATGAACCAATGGCGTTTTAGTAATTTTACCCCCTAAGGGCATTTTTGTAATTTTCGTAAATTTTCGAAAAAAAATGTTGTAACGATGATTTTTCTCAAATTTTGAAGAAGAAATTTTAATAGTTCTGAAAACTAGGGTTTTGTTGTGTTCTTCTTTTTCCAAAAACATGGCTAGTTCCCTTTCGGGTTTTAGTCATTATGTCTAGCCCATGACCGAGCCCTCTTGGTCAGGGTGAACTAAAGCTACGCACCAGGCAGGATTCGAGTGGAGAGGAGGTGAGTCACGCGGACTGCTTAAATACCAAGCTCCCACCGAAACCTTTCTAGACATGTGCACAGAGGTTGCCACACCACTGAGCCCTCTGAGTTAGGGTGAACCGAAGCTACGCACCAGGTAGGATACCTGTGAAGAGGAGGTGAGTCATGAGGACTGCTTACATACCAGGCTCTTCCGGATCCAATCCTCGACATGCGTACAGGGGTTACCACACCCTAGCTCAGTGACTAAGTCATAGGTTGGTTTAGTTCATTAAGTCTTATGTCATGTTTTGTGTGTTTGAGTAGCCTAATCCTAGGGTTCAAGTTCCTATAAGTCTATTCTACGTTCCATGCTTCCTACCCTTCTACACGAGAAATAATCCACCAAGAGGTTTAGAAGTACTTACCTGGGCGGATCGGTGCCGGAGACTCGGTGCCATGCTATTCAGAACCCAAAAATAACTTAGAAAGGCCTGCTAGTATAAAACAAAACATTTTGGGCCTTGGGCCCCCACAGCCGAGCTTTAAATAGGGCTCTGATACCAATTTTGTAACAACCCAAACCCGGCCCAAATGCTATGACCGAATTTGGTTTGCTACGGAGAAAACATTTTGAAATCCTTGAAAACCAATTTTACTTTTTTGTAAAAGATAGTTATTTTGGTTAGAACATTTGAGGTGTATAAAACCCATATTTAGGTTTATTTTGAAATTAATTTGTTAAGTCAAGTTAATATGTATATTTTAAATGTACTCGATGGTACTTTAAAACCTTTACGATTGCTTTGGAAAACATATAAACTCGTTCTTACAAGTAAGTAGCTTAAAACAAGTATTTAAACATGTAACGATAATAAAATAATCCTAGGAGGCCTTATTACAACCCAATTAAAAATTAAACCAACAACCAAAAAATAAATAAACCGAAATTCAAAGTCTATTAAATTTTAATCCCACTTCATGGCCACCTCGAGTCCCTCCGGCTCCATATCCGCGATCTACGTGTCACCTGAAAAATAAAGGAGAATGTGAGTCACCAAGACTCAGTATGTAACCCTTCCCCCGGTTTAAGCAATTTCATACACACTTTATAACAATCAATATGCATAAGGTTATGTACCCAACCTAGCCAACCAAACGCCTCAGTCTACCCCATTGTGGTACCAAACCACTGGTGGTGCCAAACCACAGGTGACGTATAGCCACAGATGTGATGCCAAATCACTGGAGGTGCCAAACCTCTGGTGTCTCGAAGACACAAATCGGTTGATGGGGCCAACCCATCGTGTGATACCAAATCACCGGCGTCAATCCCAGTATTATCATCTGTAGGGGCCAACCCACCGTGGTGCTAAGCCACTGGGACGAGACGCTATGAGGTGCCAAACCTCTGGAGGTACCAAACCTCTGGTGACCGTAGTCACAATGTGTTACCAAAACACTGGTGCCCGTCGACACAATATCACTGCCCCTTCCACTCATTTAACCCACAGTAGTCAAACAGTCATAAACAGAGTTCATACATTCACCACATGTATCAAATAAGCCATGCTTCCCAAAAGCATTATAATAATCTCATCTTGTGAGAGACTTACCGGATCCTCGCATGCACTGTTAAGGTACTAAATCCGTATCTACATCAAGCAGATTTACATACAACATGTATTTAGTACAGTTTATTAATTGTCATAAGTGTGTATGTACACACCTGTTACCACTGAATAGTTTAAATCCCGAAAAGAGAAGTCGGCCACCCTAGATCTACTTGTCCCTATATTCGGCCAAACACTTGGGTTAGTATTATGGCCTATTCGGCCAAATCAAATTATTTGAGAGGGGTTCCTTGTGAACCCGAAATCTTACCTTTTCTCTTTTGGTTACTAATCGCAAAGACTTTCGGTACAAATCTGCTTTACCAAATAATTTGGTCAAATGACAATGTCAATAGTCTTCGGCTTTTAATCACTTAAAAGAATAATCTTATTAAAAGTAGATCCTTACCACCACTTACCAAAGTCGACCGTCAGAGAATGGCCTAGATCGCTTGTTACACAAATCCCGGGAATCCTATAATCAATCGGTTTCACAAGAGTGTTAATATCTTTTGCTTACAAATACTGAAATCGGCCCTTACCCCTTGCAAAAATCGACAGAGACACAGAAGGGAAGGAAAATAGCATTCGGCCATAATTACTTACCCACCTTATGAACCGATTGGAGACGAGTTTAGAGAAGGTTACCTTTGCTTGCTATTCGGTCAAGGCTACACCAACAAGAGAAGGGAATTTCGGCACTTCAAAGGGTGTATTCGGCCAATGGTGAGTTTAATGGAAAGAACAGAAGTTTCGGCTAAGAGTTTTGAGAAGAGGAAGGAAAGAAGTGAGATGGGAGGTGGGATTTCGGCAAAAGAGAAACAAAAGAGTGGAGTTTTGGGACTTTGAACAAGTTTGTAAAAAGAAATAAAAATAGAAAAGTTGCTCACTAGGGAATTCGGCTATGTGCAAGAATGAAGAAAAAGGGAAATAAGATGATAGTTATGAGCCTTAAAAAGGATTCGGCATCCCCCCTAGTAACCTTGCCGTCCACCCTTCCTTGAGCAAGGAATTCAAACTCCCTCAACTTCCTTGAATCACTCCAAGCCACTTATTTTGAAACAATTCAAAATAATTTGCAATAATCCCAAATAATAACCAAATAATAATATCCTTGATTATCATGTATTATCTTATTATCTAAAAAAAAAAAAGAGTTTTAAGGAGAGAAAATCTCCCCCTGTGCCGTCCATAAATAAAAGCAAAAAGGGAATTTTGTGACTCGAACCAAGGCTCTTCCTTGCTCAATGTGGCGTCACTTCTAGCTCCTAAGTGGCCCTCTTTTTGCCACTTTTCCAATGCTTATCTTGTGTCAAATAATCCCTCATTTATTCTTGTAACCCCTACCTGCTAAGGCTCCTTACCTTTAAAGTTCCCAAATACAATTTTCTACTAAACCGAGCCTACTCAAGACCTCCAACTAAGCCTTATTACACCACAATCAATAACACAGCAATTCAATTTAAGAAAAAATCATTTAATCACAAATAGCCCCAGTTTTAGGATGTTACAGGGTTAGTCGGTATTGAGAAGCATCGGTCCCACACTGATATTTGATCATTATCATGTGCATCATCGTCTGGATACCCTGGGGTACCATCTGTCCCATCAGTGTTAGGGAGGAGGTCTAGTTCTCGATGTTGAGGAGGCCAAAGTACCAAGCTAAACATGTGATGTATGGGCCCATCGATAGGATTCACCTACTATGTGGCTCCGTCTGATGCTGTATGGTACGGGCTATGAAATAGGCTAGGTTGAAGACGTGCGCGTTTGCCATGCACCACAGGTAGTAGACGTCGTGAGTGTCTACGACGTTGGTGCTCTCGCATCGTCCTGTAAGAGTGTGAGCCAAAATTGCGTGGACGTACCTCAGAGACTGGGCTCGGGCCGTCGCCTTGGAGCGACTGGGGTCGTAGTTGCCCTTATGGGGGGCTACGTTATACCAACAGCTGACGGGGGTCAAGTGGATGTGGCAGTGTAGCTTGGAGAGGTCATTTTCTACCACGAAGTCCTTTGTGTAAAGGCCGAGTGTGGCCCCGAATTGTGGTACATTTAGTCGTCGTAATTTAAAAATTTTATAGCCCAAAAAGCTTTGTGTTCTAACTCGAATGGTAGATGACAGCTTTTCCCGTAGACAAGTTTGTATGGGGATGTTCTTAGGGGTTTTAAACGCTGTTCTATAGGCCCATAGGGCATCATCCACTTTTAATGCCCAATCTTTTCTGTTTGATTCAACCGTTTTTCTAGGATGCGTTTAAGTTCTCGGTTTGCTACTTTAACTTGCCCACTGGTTTGAGGGTGATATGGGGTAGCTATCCTATGGTGTACTCCATATTTTTTTAAGACTTTGTCAAATTGAGTATTATAGAAATGAGTGCCCCTATCACTAATGATTTCTCTAGGTGTTCCAAATCGAGAGAACAGTTTCTTGAGAAACTTAACTATTACTCTAGCATCATTAGTGGGCAAAGCTTCAGCTTTCACCCATTTTGACATGTAATCAACTGCTACTAGGGTGTATTTATTTCCAAATGAACTAGGAAATGGACCCATAAAATCAATACCCATACATCAAATATTTCACATGATAACATATATGTATGAGGCATTTCATCATGTTTAGAAACATTACCTGTTCTTTGGCATTTATCACACGAAGCGACATACTTGTTGGCATCTTTGAATAGAGTGGGCCAATAAAAACCTAATTTCAGTATTTTATGTGCTGTCTTAATGCCACTGTAGTGTCCTCCTGAAGGTCTTGAATGGCAATGTTCTAGAATTTTGCTTGCTTCCGCCTTTATAACATATCTTCGAATTACCTGATCTGCACATATGCAGAAAAGAAAGGGATTTTCCTAAAAATAGTTTTTTGTATCAGTAAAGAATTGCTTCTTTTGGTGATGTGTTAGTCTTTTTATCACGATGTTAGCAGCTAAATGGTTCGCAATATCTTCAAACCATGGTACCTTAGAGTGGGTTAGAGAAAAGAGTTGTTCTTCGGGAAACGAGTCGTTTATCTCACTTTCATCGAGCTCTTCGATATGTGGGTTTTCAAGCCTAGAGAGGTGATCCGCTGTAAGGTTTTCAGCTCCCTTCTTATCCTGTATTTCCAAATCAAATTCCTTTAAAAGTAAAATCCATCTTATGAGTTGAAACACCCCAAACCCGGCCCACGAGCCTGGACCGAATCTGGTATGTTCCTCAAGCAAATCGATTCAAAGTTCGTTTGTTTCTACGGAAAAACTTGTGCGATTTTAAGAAAAATATCGTTTTGGGTTGGGCTTGTGTTGAAAACCAAGTTATCTTATATTGAATTCCATTTAATTAAGGTGACAAAACAATTAGGGTTTGTTTTAAAAATAAATTTACCCAAACAATTAGGGTTTTTGAATATTTATAAAATAATGAAATTTTGGTAAAATTGTTGGGTAGTTGGACATTTTATAAACCAAGGGTATTTTGGTAATTTTACCACTTGGGGCATTTTTGTAATTTCATAAATCAAGGAATTTTTCGAAAAATTTGTAAAATTGGTTCCCACCAAGGAAATTTTAAGAGTTTTAAAAACTAGGGTTTTTTTTTAAAAAACTAGGGTTTTGTTGTTTTTATAAAACAAGGCTAGTTCCCTTTCGGGTTTTAGTTATTGTGTTTAGCCTATGATCGAGTCCTCTTGGTCAGGGTGAACCAAAGCTACGCACCAGGTTGGATTCGAATGGAGAGGAGGTGAGTCATGCGGACTGCTTAAATACCAAGCTCCCACCGAAACCATTCCTAGACATGCGCACAGAGGTTGCCACACCTACTGAGCCCTTTGGGTTAGGGTGAACCAAAGCTACACACCAGGTAGGATTCCTGCGAAAAGGAGGTGAGTCACTAGGACTGCTTAAATACCAGGCTCTTCTGGATCCAATCCTAGACATGCGTACAGGGGTTACCACACCCTAACTCAGTGACTTAGCCATAGGTTTGTTAAGTGCATTAAGTCTTATGCGTTTGTGTTTGGGTAGACTAGTCCTAGGGTTCAAGTTCCTATCATATTATTCTACGTTCCATGCCTTTTCTACCCTTCCATAATTCATAAATCACGTAATCATACAAATGGTTAGGGGTACTTACCTGGTGGACAGCGGGTCGGAGACTTAGGTGCCATGCCAAAAACCTGCTTATTTCATAAAATACTTTAAAAAAAACTTACTTGGCTCGATTTGAAAATGTTTTGGGCCTTAGCCCACAGGCTGAGAGTTTAAAACTGGGCTCTGATACCAAACTGAAACACCCCGAACCCCGCCCACGAGCCTCGACCTAGTCTGGTATGTTCCTCAAGCAAACCGATTCAAAGTTCGTTTGTTTCTTGGGAAAAACTTGTGCGATTTTAAGAAAAATATCGTTTTGGGTTGGGCTTGTGTTGAAAACCAAGTTATCTTATATTGAATTCCATTTAATTAAGGTGACAAAACAATTAGGGTTTGTTTTAAAAATAAATTTACCCAAACTTTGATTGATAATAATTCGTAAACATAATAATTGAAAATAAAAATAAGGAAAATTCAACTATGGCCTTATTACATCAAGTAAAAACCCAAAATAGAATTCTTAAGTACTTAGATAAAATAAATTGTCCATAATGAATAAAACTTCTTGCTGAGCATGGCCACCACAAGTTCTGCCGTCCCGGTCTATCACTGCTCATCATCTGAAACATGTTCCCACAACGAGGTGAGTCAACAGACTCAATGTGTACACAACACTAAAATTTAATAGATCAGGCATACCATAATGTATCACATGCACATTCATATACAGATAAAATAATGATGCAACCCATACCCAAAACCTAGATGCCATCTCGCTACACCCCAGTACTAACCTCGCACACACGTGGGGACTACTAAGTCAACCCTCCATCCGCTACACACCATCGGCGCGCCATTTTGAGTCGACGTGCTCATCGCCCATATAAAATTTGTGGCATAGCCACCAGATAATTGTGTCATGAGACACCACATTCAGATAATGTAACCGAAGTTACCACATTCAGATAATGTAACCGAAGTTACCGTATTCAGATAATGTGACCATATAAAGATAGTGAGACTGAAGTCACCACGTTCACTTCCCCTTTTTCATATAACCCGAATGCCCTATATTATTCATATTATGCATATCATACTTAAATTCACATTCATGTCACTTTTCACATGTTAAACATAACATATTTCGTAATCCTAGTAGAAATAGGAAACGTACCTGAGTACTTTGTACCGTAACACGGTACCTTAGCCATATTCTTATATTTTCAGATTAAAACATATATTAAGTTAAAGCCATGAATCTATAAAGATTGGTGTAGGGTACACACCTGATTCACTTAGCAAATTCCTTGAGATCCCGAAAAGCTTGATCTAATGCTTAGATCCTTAATCCCTACATTTGATTAATCACTTACTACTTTAATAAAGAGCCATTCGGCCACAAATCCAAATCCTAGTAGGATTAGTATGCTTAAAACTTACCTTGCTGCCGATTTGGACACCAACAAATCCTGAAATTGATCCTTGTGTCCCTAGGAATTGTCGAAATTCCTTTAACCATATGTTGATTTAATCTAACATTAAAACATAAAACATGGCCTTTGGCCGAATGTATATAGGGACTTACCTTGAAATTCTCAAATCTCGGAATCCTTTTATACCTCTGTCGAAATCCCTATAGACTTATATATATTAGATCTAATTTCCAATTATTTAATCATAAGGAATAGCCTTAGATCGATTGCCTCACCTTAGATCTTTGAAAATCCCGACAGATCTCCTTTTGTAGTTGACCACCACTAAATCCCAAAATTCCTTCCATAGTTTCTAAAAAAATACAATATGAGGGATTAGTCCCTAAATTTCGACAGCTTAAAAAGAAAAGAATGGAAACCGAGTCTAGATCTTACCCTTACTTGGAGAAATCGACAGCACCTATGCTTGGAGCTCCTCAAAGATTCGGCTATGGAGTCTTGAAGACTAGACGACTATGGCCTAGAGGTGTGTCAACACTTTTGATTCTTGAGGCTTAAAGAATCGGCAATGGTGGATAAAGAAGAAGTAGATTTCGGCTTGACAAAATAAAAAGAGAAGAGAAGAGAGGAGAGCACTAAAAAATTTGACAGAGAGAAGGAGAGGAAGAAAAATTGATGAGTAGCCCTAATTTTTTTCCTTTTATAGCCGAATTTACTACTCAGAATCCCTTACTTGGCCACCACTCTTCTTAATTTGATAACTTTATCTCCTTAATAATAATAATAATAATCCTTCTATTATCTCTTCTTTTATCCATTAAAAATAAAAGGAATTAATCCACAATTATCTCTTGAAAATAATTTAAAATAAATCTACTATTTATCCTCTTATTAAATAAATTTAAAGAGAATAAAACTCTTCCTTTCTAGAAAGCTTGTGCCGTCCACCTCTGGCTTCTGGAAGCAAAAATAAAACTTCTTTTATTTGCTTCCCAAGTGACTCGAACTCAGGTCCAACACCCTTGCATGTGGCGCCATTTCCAGAGGCCCTAAGTGACATCTCCAGGCCACTTTTCCAAGCCTGTTTGTGTGTCAAATTTCACATACTTTTTTCTCTTAAGGCCCCCTTGCCTTAATTTCCTCTTTTAAACTTTAAAACTCGACATTTCTAAGTCATTTCTAAGGCCTTAATTTCCTCTTTTAAACTTTAAAACTCGACATTTCTAAGTCATTTCTAAGTTTCCAAAAATTTTTGTTTGCCTCTTTAACCCTAACATTTCCTTACATTTCCAAGTTTCCAGAAATGTTCACTTTCCTCTTTTGAATCATTTCTAAATCATTTCCTTACATTTCCTTAGTTTCCAAAAATGTTCACTTTCCTCTTTTAACCCTAACATTTCCAGACATTTCCAGGTTTCCAAAAATGTTCATTTCTAAATCATTTCCATGCATTTTCAAGTTTCCAAAAATGTTCAAAATTTATTCATAGCACGTAAGACATGTCATTTCGTACAATTAAACCGAAAATGCATAGGCCCTTTTTAGGATGTTACGCTTCTACCCTTAAAAATAATTTCGTCCTCGAAATTACTTACTAACGAACAATCGTGCGGTCTAACTTACCCCCACTACGCTATTCTTGCGCGCACTCTGATTTTATAAAACTATCATACTTCCTATGCACAATCTCTAAGTTCATATGCAAGGCTTCGAACACATTCACTAGCAATACAAGAATACTCCACAATAATCAAAGCAATTAAGGGTATCCCAGAAATAAGGAATGTACCCGTTATCACATCTGGCACATCTTCCTCCTCGCGACGGCCAACCGCATAAACCAACCTTGGTTGCCTCACGTTTGCACCTTCAGCATCTCTGCTTGGTACTCCACGTCCTCGGCCCGAACCATTTCCTCCATGGTTCGGTCCACGACCTTGCTGAGGCTGCTGTCCATCTCTACCAGCTTGATTAACATTCTGAGCTACTGATCGACTTTCATCTGGTTTCTTAGGACAATCCTTGAGCATATGGTCCTTAGACCCACACCTAAAACATCCTCCCGTCTTTTTCCAACACTCCTCTAAGTGCTTCTTTCCACAATGATCGCAAAGACGATACTGCCCTCTTGTAGCAGCTTGCTGACCTCGCGGCCCATCAACTCTAGGCCTCTTATTCCCAGATGATCCAGACAAACCAAAACCTCTTTCTGGCCTATTCCGATCAGTGTTCTGCCTTGTAGCATCCTTAATTCCCTCGGCTACCTTGGCCTTTTCTACTAAAGTAGAAAACTCCCGCTCCTGATGCGGTGCTATCAACAACTCAGATCATCCCTTATTCCGTCCTCAAAATGGACACAGCGCTCATGCTCAGTTGCCACTACTCCTCGAGCATACCGGCTCAACCTCAGAAATTCAGCCTCATATTCTGCAACGGACTTGTTTCCTTGAACCAGCCCCAGAAAAGCTTTCCTTTGTTCATCAGTGTACCTGGTTCCAACATACTTCTTTTGATAAGCTTCCTTAACATAGTCCCACGTCAGATCCTCAGCTGTGGCACCATCTCGAACAGTTAACCACCACTGGTACGCTTCATCGTGTAACAGTGCCACCATTCCTTTTAACTTCTCCTCAGGGGTCAGGTCAAGCTCATCCATGATGCGCTCAGTTGCTTCCAACCAAGATTTCACCATCTCGGGTGCCACACCCGATACTCCACGAAACATTTCGGCTCCATTAGCTCGGAGCCGTTCAGGCACAGACTTACGATTTCCCGAATTTCCTCCTGCACCAGCCACCAATTCCAAAACTCGCAGCACAGCCTGCGATACAGCATCTTCTCCTGTTTGAGCTTGCTGCTCAACACCCACAGCTGAGGGTGATGGTGGCGGTGGTATCTCATTGTCAGACCCTTGACCCAATCTAACGGGTTTTGACACGGTCATCCTGCCTCCACTTCGTCCTCGACGACCACGTCCTCTAGAGCTCATTTCTAATGTCGTGATCTGATTAAGAAGTTTTATGAATTAGTCATTGTTTCACTTGTTTACCCGCGAAGGAGTTTTACGAAAAGAGTTTTTAGGAGTGGTTCTTTCGTATTCATACATGCACACAGTCTTTTTATTCATTCATACATCCATCAACCAAGTATGAACTTTCGTTCATTTAAAGAAATGTTGTAGTTTTCATTGTTGTTGTTTCTCCACTACCTAGGGGTATTTTCGTAATTTTGTCCTACAGGGGTATTTTCGTAATTTTTCAAAAGAAAGAGTTCCTTGTGATTTCGTCACAAGTATTTTGGAATTTTTAAATTCCCGGCGTATTTTGGAAAAATTTTGAAATCCTGGGCCTTTCGGTAATTTTGAAATTCCAAGGGTATTTCGGTAATTTTTCACAAACCAGGGTAAATTTGTAAAGTTTAATAATTCAGGGGTATTTCAAAAGTTGCAAAACTTTGAGGGTTCTTTTTGAAAATTGTACTTTCCAAAACAGTGATGTTGCAAAAATTTTGGAAATTAGAGTCATTTTGGTAATTTTGTAAGTTAGGGGCAATTTTGTAATTTTTTCCAAAATCAAGGTATTTTTGATATTTTTCAAATTAGGGTTTTTGAATATTTATAAAATAATGAAATTTTGGTAAAATTGTTGGGTAGTTGGACATTTTATAAACCAAGGGTATTTTGGTAATTTTACCACTAGGGGCATATTCGTAATTTCATAAATCAAGGAATTTTTCGGAAAATTTGTAAAATTGGTTCCCACCAAGGAAATTTTAAGACTTTTAAAAACTAGGGTTTTTTTTAAACCAGGGTTTTGTTGTTTTTATAAAACACGGCTAGTTCCCTTTCGGGTTTTAGTTATTGTGTTTAGCCTATGACCGAGTCCTCTTGGTCAGGGTGAACCAAAGCTACGCACCAGGTTGGATTCGAATGGAGAGGAGGTGAGTCACGCGGACTGCTTAAATACCAAGCTCCCACCGAAACCATTCCTAGACATGCGCACAGAGGTTGCCACACCTACTGAGCCCTTTGGGTTAGGGTGAACCAAAGCTACGCACCAGGTAGGATTCCTGCGAAGAGGAGGTGAGTCACTAGGACTGCTTAAATACCAGACTCTTTCGGATCCAATCCTAGACATGCATACATGGGTTACCACACCCTAACTCAGTGACTTAGCCATAGGTTTGTTAAGTGCATTAAGTGTTATGCGTTTGTGTTTGAGTAGACTAGTCCTAGGGTTCAAGTTCCTATCATATTATTCTACGTTCCATGCCTTTTCTACCCTTCCATAATTCATAAATCACGTAATCATACAAATGGTTAGGGGTACTTACCTGGTGGACAGCGGGTCGGAGACTTAGGTGCCATGCCAAAAACCTGCTTATTTCATAAAATACTTTAAAAAAAACTTACTTGGCTCGGTTTGAAAACGTTTTGGGCCTTAGCCCACAGGGTAAGAGTTTAAAACTGGGCTCTGATACCAAACTGAAACACCCCGAACCCCGCCCACGAGCCTGGACCTAGTCTGGTATGTTCCTCAAGCAAACCGATTCAAAGTTCGTTTGTTTGTTGGGAAAACTTGTGCGATTTTAAGAAAAATATCGTTTTGGGTTGGGCTTGTGTTGAAAACCAAGTTATCTTATATTGAATTCCATTTAATTAAGGTGACAAAACAATTAGGGTTTGTTTTAAAAATAAATTTACCCAAACTTTGATTGATAATAATTCGTAAACATAATAATTGAAAATAAAAATAAGGAAAATTCAACTATGGCCTTATTACATCAAGTAAAAACCCAAAATAGAATTCTTAAGTACTTAGATAAAATAAATTGTCCATAATGAATAAAACTTCTAGCTGAGCATGGCCACCACAAGTTCTGCCGTCCCGGTCCATCACTGCTCATCACCTGAAACATGTTCCCACAACGGGGTGAGTCAACAGACTCAATGTGTACACAACACTAAAATTTAATAGATCAGGCATACCATAACATATCACATGCACATTCATATACAGATAAAATAATGATGCAACCCATACCCAAAACCTAGATGCCATTCGCTACACATCCCCGTACCAACCTGCACACCGTGGGGACTACTAAGTCAACCCTCCATCCGCTACACACCATCGAAGGCAGTCGCTGCAGTCGATGTGCTTATCGCCCATATAAAATTTGTGGCATAGCCACCAGATAATTGTGTCATGAGAAACCACATTCAGATAATGTAACCAAAGTTACCACATTCAGATAATGTAACCGAAGTTACCGTATTCAGATAATGTGACCGAAGTCACCACATTCAGATAGTGAGACCGAAGTCACCACGTTCACTTCCCCTTTTTCATATAACCCGAATGCCCCATATTATTCATATTATGCATATCATACTTAAATTCACATTCATGTCACTTTTCACATGTTAAACATAACATATTTCGTAATCCTAGTAGAAATATGAAACGTACCTGAGTACTTTTTACCGTAACACGGTACCTTAGCCATATTCTTATATTTTCAAATTAAAACATATATTAAGTTGAAGCCATGAATCTATAAAGATTGGTGTAGGGTACACACCTGATTCACTTAGCAAATTCCTTGAGATCCCGAAAAGCTTGATCTAATGCTTAGATCCTTAATCCCTACATTTGATTAATCACTTACTACTTTAATAAAGAGCCATTCGGCCACAAATCCAAATCCTAGTAGGATTAGTATTCTTAAAACTTACCTTACTGCCGATTTGGACACCAACAAATCCCGAAATTGATCCTTGTTTCCTTAGGAATTGTCGAAATTCCTTTAACCATATGTTAAATTTAATCTAACATTAAAACATAAAACATGGCCTTTGGCCGAATGTATATAGGGACTTACCTTGAAATTCTCAAATCCCGGAATCCTTTTATACCTCTGTCAAAATCCCTATAGACTTATATATATTAGATCTAATTTCCAATTATTTAATCATGAGAAATAGCCTTAGATCGATTGCCTCACCTTAGATCTTTGAAAATCCCGACTGATCTCCTTTTGTAGTTGACCACCACTAAATCCCAAAATTCCCTTCCATAGTTTCGGCCAAAATACAAATGAGGGATTAGTCCCTAAATTTCGACAGGCTTAAAAAGAAAAGAATGGAAACCAAGTCTAGATCTTACCCTTACTTGGAGAAATCGACAGCACTTATGCTTGGAGCTCCTCAAAGATTTGGCTATGGAGTCTTGAAGACTAGACGACTATGGCCTAGAGGTGTATCAACACTTTTGATTCTTGAGGCTTAAAGAATTGGCAATGGTGGATAAAGAAGAAGTAGATTTCGGCTTGACAAAATAAAAAGAGAAGAGAAGAGAGGAGAGCACTAAGAAATTCGGCAGAGAGAAGGGGAGGAAGAAAAATTGACGAGTAGCCTTATTTTTTTCCTTTTATAGCCGAATTTACTACTCAGAATCCCCTACTTGGCACCACTCTTCTTAATTTGATAACTTTATCTCCTTAATAATAATAATAATCCTTCTATTATCTCTTCTTTTATCCATTAAAAATAAAAGGAATTAATCCACAATTATCTCTTGAAAATAATTTAAAATAAATCTACTATTTATCCTTTTATTAGCCGAAATTTAAAGAGAATAAAACTCTTCCTTTCTAGAAAGCTTGTGCCGTCCACCTCTGGCTTCTGAAGCAAAAATTAAACCTCCTTTTATTTGCTTCCCAAGTGACTCGAACTCAGGCCCAACACCCTTGCATGTGGCGCCATTTCCAGAGGCCCTAAGTGACATCTCCAGGCCACTTTTCCAAGCCTGTTTGTGTGTCAAATTTCACATACTTTTTTTTCTCTTAAGGCCCCCTTGCCTTAATTTTCTCTTTTAAACTTTAAAACTCGACATTTCTAAGTCATTTCTAAGTTTCCAAAAATTTTCGTTTGCCTCTTTAACCCTAACATTTCCTTACATTTCCAAGTTTCCAGAAATGTTCACTTTCCTCTTTTGAATCATTTCTAAATCATTTCCTTACATTTCCTTAGTTTCCAAAAATGTTCACTTTCCTCTTTTAACCCTAACATTTCCAGACATTTCCAGGTTTCCAAAAATGTTCATTTCTAAATCATTTCCATGCATTTTCAAGTTTCCAAAAATGTTCAAAATTTATTCATAACATGTAAGACATGTCATTTCGTATAATTAAACCGAAAATGCATAGGCCCTTTTCAGGATGTTACATGAGTCGAGGTTTTGCATCAGGTTTAGTTAAAAGATAACGAAGAGCGAAGTGTTCAGTGAAAACGACAAATTTAGATAATAATAAATACTGTCTAAATTTGTCAAAAGCAAAAACTACAGCTAGTAGTTCTTTCTCCGTGGTGGTGTAGTTTTCCTGTACGGGTGTCAAAGTTCTGCTAGCATAATAGATTGGCTAAAAATGCTTGTCTCTTCGTGGTCCCAGAAGTGCACCTACTGTGAAATCACTTGCATCACACATTAGTTCAAAGGGTATATTGCAATCAAGTGCAATTATAATCGAAGCATTTATTAGTTTATCCTTAAGGATATTGAATGCATCTAGACATTCCTGGTCGAAATTGAAAGGAACATCTTTTTCTAGTAATTTTGTTAAAGGCTTAGCTAGTTTAGAAAAATCTTTAATGAATCTTCTATAAAATCCTGCATGTCCTAAAAAGCTTCTAATAGCCTTAACTGAACTAGGGGGAGGTAAGTTTTCAATGGTTTCAATCTTTGCTTTATCTACCTCAATCCCTTTACTAGAAATTTTATGTCCTAATACAATTCCCTCTTGTATCATAAAGTGTCATTTTTCCCAATTTAAAACAAGATTTGTTTCCTCACATCTCATTAGGACTCGTTTTAAATTTTTAAGGAAAAGATGGAAAGAATTACCGTATACCGAGAAATCGTCCATCAATACCTCCATAATGTCTTCCACAAGTTCATCAAAGATTGCCAACATGCAATGCTGAAAAGTAGCAGGAGCATTACATAATCCAAAAAGCATTCTACGATAAGCAAACGTACCGTATGGGCATGTGAATGTTGTCTTCTCTTGATCTTCAAGTGCTATTGGGATTTGGAAATAGCCGGAGAGTCCATCTAGGAAGCAATAGTACATATGCCCAGGTAACCTTTCTAGCATTTGATCAATGAAGGGCAAAGGAAGGTGATCTTTTCTAGTGGTGTCGTTCAGCTTCCTGTAATCGGTGCAAAATCTCCAACCTGTGACTGTTCTAGTGGGAATTAGTTCATTCTTTTCGTTGGCTACCACCGTCATGCCTCCTTTCTTTGGGACAACCTGCACAGGACTTACCCAATTGCTGTCATAAATAGGATAAATTATTCCGGCATCTAGAAGTTTAATTACCTCAGCTTTCACAACTTCTTTTACGTTGGGATTCAATTGTCTTTGAGGTTGCACACATGGCTTGTATTCTTCTTCTATTAAAATTTTGTGGGTGTAAAACGATGGGTTTATTCCCTTAATGTCAGAGATTTTCCAAGCTATGGCTCTTTTATGTTCTCTTAGTACCTGAATCAACTCCTCTTTTTCCTTAGGTTCTAGCTCTGAAGAGATAATTACTGGTAGCGTAGAATTATCCCCGAGGAATACATATTCTAAGTGTTTCGGTAACTATTTCAATTCCAATTTGGGCGGCTCATCAATGGAAGGTTTTGTTTTAGTTCGTCATTGACTTTAATGCTCTCTTCTTTCGTATGCCTAGATGAAGATGTTTTCAAATTCAGCTCGTCAACTTCATCTTCTTCCCCCTCTTCTTGAGTCAGGCATAGTTCCATCGTGTCATCATGTATAATTTCTTGTAATGAGTTTTAAATGATATAATCAGTGGTATCAACAAAATAACAGGAATCATCTTGTTCTCTAGAATATCGCATGGCATCATAAATTTGAAAAATAATTTCCTCATCGCCTATCCTTAATACAAGTTTACCGTCACCTACATCGATAACAGCCCCAACAGTAGCTAAAAAAGGGTGCCTAAAATTAAGGGAACCTCAATGTCCTCATCCATGTCAAGCACAACAAAATCAACAAGGAAAATAAATTTATCAATTTTTACCAAGACATCTTCGATAACTCCTCTAGGATATTTAATAGATCTATCAGCTAGCTGAATACTCATCCTAGTGGGTTTTGGTTCCCCAAGACCTAGTTGTTTAAACATTTTATAAGGCATTAAATTAATACTGGCACCTAGATCAGCTAATGCTTTCTTAATATTTAAACTACTAATTAAACAAGGAATAGTAAAACTTCCTGGGTCTTTTAATTTGGTTGGTAACTTGTTTTGGAGGATGGCTGAACATTCTTCATTAAGCTCCACTGTTGATATTTCTTCAAGCTTCCTTTTATTAGTCAGGAGTTCTTTTAAGAATTTTGCGTACGTTGGCATCTGTGAAATGCCTTCAACAAAGGATAAGTTAATATGTATTTGTTTGAAAAGTTCAAGAAATTTACTGTATTGGGCATCTAATCGGTCTTTCTTCAACTTTGATGGGTAATGGGATTGGTGGTTTACTTTCTTTGCGCACTGGAGTTTCATCCTCAATTCCCTCCTCCTATGATTTGTTATCTTTGTGTGGTATTTTTTTCTTTGGTTCGACTAACTCCTTTCCACTTCTCAGTGCAACTGCCTTTACCTGTTCGGTTCCTTTAGAAAAAACCTCTGATCTAATTTTAGAAACTATCTTAGTAAGTTGTCCAACTGACTTAGTAAGTTCTCCAACTTGGCTCTCAATCCCTTTGATTAATGCTTGTTGATTATCGAGTATCATCTCAGTGTCTTGGAAACGGGCATCTATGGCTGCCATGAATTTTGTTAGCACCCCTTCAAGGTTCAGCCTCTTTTCCTGTGGATAGGGCTGATTTTGGAAATTTTGAGGAGGTTGTTGTCTTTGATTTCCTTGACCTCCCCATGAAAAATTTGGGTGGTTCCTCCAACCTGGATTATAATCATTAATATACGAGTTATTATTAGATCTAAAACTATTACCTATATAGTTCATCTGTTCGCTTTCTGTGCTCGGTTGGTAGGGTGGGTACTCAAGATTCGCCACAGTTCCACTTGCGTCGCACTGCATTACTGGATGTACCTGCAAAGAACACAAACTATCAAGCTTTTTATTCATCATCTCTACTTGTGTTGATAGCATGGTTACTGCATCGAGGTTGTAACCTCTGGCTGATTTTGTTGGTTCTGTCCTTGTAACTTGCCACTGATAGTTATTCAGTGACATCTCTTCGATAAACTCGTAGGCTGCTTCAGGAGTTTTATTGTTCAGGGTTCCACCAGTGGCTGAATCAATTAGTTGCCTCGTTGAGGGGTTCAAACCATTATAGAAAGTTTGGACTTGGAGCCATAGGGGTAAACCATGGTGCGGACACCTTCTCAAGAGATCCTTGTATCTCTCCCATGCGTCGTATAATGTCTCTAAATCCATCTGCACACAAGAAGAGATATCATTCCGTAATTTGGCCGTTTTGGCCGGTGGGAAATATTTTAATTAAAAATTTTCGGTCATTTGATCCCATGTAGTGATTGACCCTCGTGGTAACGAGTTTAACCATTGTTTGGCTTTATTCCTTAATGAAAAGGGAAATAACCGAAGACGTATGGCATCATCAGAAATGCCATTTATTTTGAAGGTATCACAGAACTCTAAAAAATTAGCTATATCAGTATTTGGGTCTTCGTCCTGCAAACCATCAAATTGAACAAATTGTTGAATCATTTGTATAGTGTTAGGTTTTAATTCAAAATTGTTAGCAACTATAGCAGGCCTAACAATACTTGATTCTGCTCCTGTTAAATGAGGTTTAGCATAATCATACATAGTACGCGGAGCATTATTTTTTGCCACACCTTGTGGTGGTGGATTATTCTCGTCCATCCCTTTAGTAGGATTGGATCTGCCTTCTCGCTCTTTTTCTGTGTAATTTAGGGCTCGCCTAATTTCTCTGCGATTCCTGCAAGCGTTAGCTTCAATATCACTGTCGTATACTAACAGTCTTTTCGGGTTCCTTCTAGTCATAAACTAGAGGTACCTGCTAGGAAAATAAAGAAAGAAAATGTAGCAAAAATAGAAATTAAACTAAAAATAAAAGTAATTTGCGGAAAATCAAAAATAATGCTAAAGTAATAAAAATAGATCTTTCTTAATATTTTAGTTCCCCGGCAACGGCGCCAAAAACTTGGTCGCTAGTCAGAGTCTTAAAATTTATATAAAGAGAATGATCGAACCTAAAAACTAACTATGACAACGATTTGAGGCAAGTGCACCTATCGAACATTAGTATAGCTTAGGCAAGACCGGATTGTCTAACCCAAAGGAACTAAAAGTACTAATACTAACTTTCTTTTAATTATCTAGCCTAAAAAAAATGAAGTTTTATCTAATCTAAAATTAACTAATTACTAAGCTAAAGACGCAAAGACAAAAAGAATGAATTGGGGAAATACTGTTGGAAAAACTCAGTTGACTAAGACGATACCCTTAGGAAGAATCCACCTAGACTTCACTTGTTATCTAACACTGAACCAGACGATGTATTCACTTGACTTGATCTGTAAGATTCGCTAATTTATATTAAACCCTTTCTCGAGGCGAATAACGTCTAACCCTAGGTTGATTAATTGAAATCTCTTTCTAATTAAAACCCCTAGAATCGCATTAACTCGATCTATGGACTCCCATATTAGGTTTCACCCTAATCCAGCAAAATCTCGTCACCCTATCTCTAAGCGTGCGATCAACTCCGCTTAATTATGCTAGATCTACTCTTAAGCAGGGACTTTTGCTCCTCCACCTAAGCACATACAACTTGAATTAATATCCCGGAAATATTAACACAAGAATAAAGCACACATAATTAAGAACAAATCAAGTATTTATCATATAGTTCAGAAAACAATAACAAGATCCGTCTTAGGTTTCATCCCCTTCAAGTATCTGAAGGATTTAGTTCATAACTATAAAAGAAAACATCTCAAGGATTTAGTTCATAACTATAAAAGAAAACATCTCAGAAGAAAAGATAAAACAAAACATAAGAAATCCCTAAAATCCCCTGAAGGAATTAAAGGAGAGATCCGCCGTCTTGAGTAGAATTCCGGCTTCTTGAGATGGATCAACTGGCTATCTTCGAGTGATTTCCACAAATTCGTCCTTTTCGACTCGGCTCCTTGGCCTAGCTAACCGCCCTCTTTAAGGTTACACTTAGGGGGTTTATATAGGCTTTTGAAATAGGTTTCTTTGCCCCTAAGTATCCTTTTCCGAGTAGAATTGCTCTTCTCCACGACAGGACACGGCCATGGCACACGCCCGTTTGAATCGTCTTTAGGCTGTGTTCAGACTTCTTTAGTGAGGCATGGCCGTGTGAATCGAGATCAGGCCGTGTTCTAGTTTCTCAAGGAGGCACGACCATGTGGGCTTAAGTTCAGGCTGTGTCGATTTCCACTTTGGCCCAATTTGGTCCGTTCTAGGCCCGTTCCTCGTTCTTTCTGTCCTCCGGTGCTTTCTTGAGTATAAGACATGAAAAGAAAGGATTAAGAGCACCTTTTTATATAAATCAAGGGATAAATCATTCAGAAGTATGCTAAATGTGGGATTAAAATATGTTACTTTTACAGTTTATCAAAGGTAAACCTCCTTAAGAGGTTTTACCATTTAAATTATGAAGTACACACGAACACGAGGTTGCAAATCTTAGACGAGTAATCCTGTAACAGAGGATGTACTAGATGAAAGAGCAGAATTTGAGAGTTCACAGATAAAGTGAAACTAGAGGCAACTAAGTCCACCGAGGTCATACGGGGGCTAAATCCTTCAAGCTGGCTAAAGATTGAGTTCGGCAAGGACTAACCTGGGGCGAGTAGTCCGCCAAGATATAGGGAGGATAAGAATATGAAACTCTAGGGAAGTCAATGTCAGATAGCCAATGACTGACATTGGGTCTCCCATATAAGATTGCGAGGGAACAAAACATTTGGTTGAAGTGTGTTCAAGTCCGTGTTCCTAGAGAACACATATATTGAAGAAAATTCGTGTATACTACAAATAGAGAAGAAGTAAGTTAGTGGTGGACTTCAAAGGAAAAAGGGGAAGACAAATACCACATTAATATAGTCTGCTAGTGTAACAGCCCATTTTTAGTGAAATCAGAACAGTGGTTTCGGAATCACAAATCCGAGTCAGAAAGAAAATTTATTTTAATATTATTACATGAATTGCATTATGATAGAAATGATGTATGAAAATTTCATTAAGAAAATTTTATCGGTTTCATATTTAATTGTAGAAAGGACCAAATTGCATAAAATGCAAAAGTTGAGTTCCAGTAGCTATAAGTATCAAGTAGCTATGGAATTCAAAATTTGAGGTCCTTACATGGTAATTAGACCATTAAGAAAAGTTAGTAAATATTTTTGGTGAACCATCCATGGAAAATTAGAAAAAGAAAAGGACTAAATTGGAAAGTAGGAAAAATAAAGGATGATATAATAATTAAATAGAAATATCATATTATTATAATCATCTTCTTCCCCAAAAATACATGGAAACCCTAAGAAAGAGAAAGCAAGCTTTCTTGGCCTAACTGGCTAAGTAATCTTGTCCCATTTTTAGTAATTTTTATATTTCCGAGATCGAAATAGCTTAATCTATTTATTTTGGGGATTAATTTGTAAAGATATCAAAGTATACAAATTTTTCCATAGATGTAAATGCTGAAATTTTGAAATTTATGGTAGAAAATGAAAGGATGTTTATAGATAAACAACTTTTACAAAGAAAATTTCGATGAAATTGTGATTTAGGGACTAAATTATAAAGATGTAAAACACATGCAAAAATTCTGATTTTTGTGAAATTCATGGGCTGTTATTAAGACATGTAAAAATCGGTTAGGCTTAGAATAAGGATTAAATTGCATGAATTTTATTTTTTGAGCCTAGGGACAATTGTCGTTTATGAAAAGTAAAGGGGCAAAATGGTAATTTTTCCTAGGAAGTAAATTGAGTTCAATTGAGTATGAAATGGGTTAAATTGATGTTAAATTCATTTATTTAGATCCGGAAAGACCAAATAAAGAGTTAGATCGAGAAAAAGAAAAGGTGACAGATTAGTAGATTATCATACACGAACAAGTGTCGGGGCAAATTCGTGTAACTAAAATGGTCCTGCATATGTTGCGGACATAATCTAGCTCAGACGAGCAATCCTATTATAAGTCCTATCGAGCATCCTGTTATATAGTTCCTGCGAGCATCCTGATCGGTAGTGATCTTGCATATGTTGCACACTACCGTAAATATTTGTGAGCGTCCTGTACATGATTCGATTGGTTGTGGTCCAGCCTTTATTGCGAACACAAATGCAGCTCTCAATAAGTGTCTGGATATAGGCTCATATGAGCTTCCTAACATGGCTCACTTGAACTCCCTATTATGCTATCCAGAGCTCCTTGTTAATAACTCTTCGGAGTTACCTGTTAAGCTCAATGAGCTTCCTGATTAAAACTCTTATGAGTTTCCTGATTAAAACTCTTATGAGTTTCCTGTTTAGCTCGGATAAGCTTCCTGATACATGGCTCACATGAGCATCCTGTTACATGGCTCGAGAAAGTGCTTCCTGATTATGTGCCCTAATTGAGTACCCCTGAATACGAATTGACAGATTTATAGTTTTGTACAATTTGAGTGTACTACTAATGTATCCATCGATATTTCAAACAAATTCAACGGGTAAAGTTTTAACATGTCTACACTGAATTAGAGATGACTTGTTATGGAAATGTATGAGTTATGTGAAAACGTGATATGAAAGAAATATGTATATGAAAGGATGAGAATAAATCAAATAATAATAAGATCTGTCTTAGGTTTCATCCCCTTAGGTCTTTAAGGGATTTAGTTCATACTAAGAAAGGAAAACATCTTAGAATAAGGAAAACTACAAAACATAAGAAAACCCAAAAACTTCAAGAGAAATTTATAGAAGATCTTCAGTCTTGATGGAAATCCTCCTTCCAAGCTGCTTCCGTTGGATGTCTTCGAGTATTTTCTGCCTTCTACTCGGCGTCCTCTTTTAGGTCACCCCCTAGGGTGCTTATATAGGCTTTGGGACGTCTTTCTTGGCCCACAAGTAACCTTTTTTGAATAGAATTAGACTTGGGTTCGGCAGGGACACGCCCGTGCGTGATGGCTTGGGTTGTGCTTAATTCTGCTCGTCATCCACGACCGTGTGGTCTGCCCGTGTGCAAAAGTCCAGGCCGTGTTGATTTCTGAGGTAGGCCCATTTTGTCCCTTTTTTGCCCGTTTCTCATTCTTTTCGGCTCTCTAAGCTCTCCTGAGTGTAAAACATGAAATTGAAGGATTAGGAGCATCGAATTCATCAAATCTAATGAAAATTCATCCAAAAATAAGCCAAGTATGGGGTAAAAATATGTATAAATTATGGTTTATCAAATATCCCCACACTTAAGCATTTGCTTGTCCTCAAGCAAAATCCTCAACTCACAATTAAAATTAACTTCCTCAATTCATAATCCCTATTAATAATGTTTCATCATAATTCATAGATAATTCATACATTGATAATTTAACTAAAAGAGTCCTAAAGATTTAAACAGTCTAAGTCATAAATTTTTATAGCACGAAAATATAGGTGTTTCCCCTTACCTAAATAATCACCTTTAATTCAAAATCGACAAGAATTGACATCCTCACTAAAGATTCATTCAAATCACTCAAAGTGTTTAAGGTTCAAATTAAGCACTCAGAAGTCAAATATGAAAAGTTAATCCCATAGGCTTGCATGAAAATAAAATCTCCACCACTATAAAATGAGATGATACACAAATCAAAAGGTCTTAAAAAGGGTTGTAACGGGGCTTGGGTTAAAAGTGTGGATAAAGGCTGAATTAGAGGGTTAGAATCGAGATCGAATTGACAATTTACCTAACTAGAAAAATAAACTAATATTGAATAATTACAATAACATGAGCTTCTTCTCAAAGTGTGATATTAAACGTTTAAGCTCAAATAACATAGAACTAATAATGAATATACTTTTAACTTTTTTTAGGAATAAGAACAAGTAAATATATAACAACTGAAATAAAGAACATAGTTAGGCAACTGCTCAAATCAAATCTCGACGAAAAGGAGCTAAAAGAATAGGAAAAATTCTCAATGAATCAAAAAGAATAGTCTTAGGTTAATATTAAGGATAAATCAAGAAACGGTTTATTAGGATCAAAGGGGTTTACTAGGTGTTAATTATGAGGGTAGGCTTTTTATGGATTAAGTGGGTTAGATTCTGGTGCCTTTATCATCTCAGTATATCAAATCAAAAGTGTGGTCTCGACATGCATAATCGAAGCAAGTTCTAGAATAACAAATCAATATTGACACACTCATAATCAATAAAGTGAGCAAGAAAATATATGCTCTCAAAGGCTCAAAATCTCACAAAAATTATGGTTTTTGATGTCAACCTTGCAAATTTCAAACTTCAAAGTGATATTTAAATTTAGGGAAACAACCTAATAAATTTTTAATTCTGAAAATAGACTTATCATGCTTGATTCTCTAATGTCTTAAAGTTTAAATCATCAATGCACAATTATCTATGACTTAATCCAAAACATATCGATGGAAATCATAAATCAATAGAGGTTTCATTCTAATAGTAATATGAGAAAATTACTTAAGAACAAGGCATAATTTAGGGATTTTCTAATAATACTATAATTAACCTCCCCACACTTAAGATGTACATTGTTCTCAATGTACAAAGATAGATAATAGTAATATAGTAATAAAATCATAAGATAGGGAGAGAAGTGAAACTTCCTGAATTTTGGATGGAGTCAATGAAAAGGAACCAGATAAATCTGGGCAGAGGTGAAGGTAGGGGAGGATACTTCGGCAACACCTCGAACCTTTTGACATCGAATTAATGAAACAACCGGCATGAACGTATGGTACCTTAAGCTAAATCTAAATGGTATGAAGAATAAAACAACATAATAAAGAAAATGAAAAAAATAATGGAAAATAGATATGAATTCAAAGATAAATGGGAAAAAAAGTGACCAACGGTGGCAAGGATGGTGGTTGGTGAGGTGGCAATGTAAAAAAAAAGAATAAAGGAAAGGGGGAAAGGAAAAAGATGGAAGAAAGAAAGTGGAAAAAGGAAAGGTAAAAGAAAAAGGAGTTTTGGGCTAGGGAAGAAGGGAGAAGAGAAGAAAGTGGAGAAGAAGGGCGGTGGTCGGAAAAGGGGTGTGGTGGCTAGGGTTGGGGGGAAGAAGATTTGGGAAAGAAAATGAATAGAAGAAGGGGTTTAAATAGAGATGCAGCCCACGCCCGTGTACCCTGGGCATGTTAGGCCACACGGCCGAATCACACGGTCGTGTGATGTTTCTTTCATTTCTCCCACGCCTGTGTAGAGTTTTCCACGCCGATGTTGTTTGATCAGTGTCAACCACGACCTAAAAGCACGGGCGTGTCGCACGCCCGTGTGACTTTCTAAGTTTCAACCACGGTTTTTTGGCACAGGCGTGTCGCATGCCCATGTAGGTTTATCAGCATCCCATGTTCTTTGGTCTGTGTCGGCCACGACCGTAGCATTTTATCGTAGTCTGTGTTTTGGGGAAAATTTTTGTCCTTAGTCCGCACAGTCTCCTCCACGCCAATGTGCCTATTCATGGTGTCCACACAGCCATGGCTACGCCCATGTGTAAGGCCGAGTGGTAGGGAAACCTACGCCTATCAATTTAGTTAATTTTTAGTTAGGTGCTAAAAATCGAAACTATAAACATTAATGAGGTTAGTGCTCAGGTTGCCTCCCGAGAAGCGCTCGTTTAAAGTCTTAAGCTAGACTTACCTCTCATTCGCATACTCATGGTGGTTCAAGGAGTTGAGACTCCTCTCTCTTGCTATCGGTTCTATTATCAATATACAGTTTGAGTCAAGTAGTGTTTACCTTGAAAGTGCCAAACTTCGGATTAATTACCTCGACTGTTCCTTATGGGAAGACACTGAGTACCGTGAAAGGGATCGCTCTGTTTGTATTGAGGGCTGAAGTGGCTATTCGATGGTCTGTACTATCCAACATTACCTGATCTCCAACCTTGAAGTGATTTGCTTCTCCCTTAAGTTTGTCATGGAGTTACCTCAGTTTTGCTTCGTGTGTTCTAGGTTTCTCCTTGGAATGTGTCCTCCACTCGTCTAGTTCATCTATCTAAAGCCTTCGCTCCTCATGAGTTATTTCATTGTTGGCATAAGAACTATGATGTGGCTCAATTGAGTATTTTTTAGGTGCTTCCTGAAAAGAGGGTTGAACCGAATGGTTATTAATAGAATTTATGTACTCACCTTTATTACTCGATGTCCTAACCGAGTCCCGAGCCTGAAGAGTGATCGTTTCATCACCTACACAAAGTGTGAGCTCACCGAAACCAACATCAATTCTAGTCTTAGTAGTTGCTAAAAAAGGGTCGTCCTAGGATTAAAGGCGTGTTACTGTCCTCATCCATGTCTAGAACAAAAAAGTTAACTGGGAATATAAATTTATCAATTTTTACAAGCACATCCTCAACAATTCCCCTAGGAAATCTAATGGTTTTATCTGCGAGTTGAATACTAATCCTAGTTTGTTTAGATTTCCCAAGACCTAGTTGCTTAAACATTTTATAGCGCATGACGTTAATACTCACCCCTAAATCAGCTAAAGCATTATTAACATTTAAACTACCAATTAAACAAGGAATAGTAAAACTCCCTGGATCTTTTAATTTGCAAGGTAGTTTATTTTGTAAAATTGCTGAGCATACTGCATTTAGCTTCACATGCGATGCATCGTCTAACTTCCGTTTGTTTTTCAAAAGCTCCTTCAAAAATTTTGTTGAATTGGGCATCTGCGAAAGAGCTTCAATAAATGGTAAGTTAATATGTAATTTTTTAAAAAGTTTAAGAAATTTACTGAATTGTTCATCTGTGCGGTCTTTCTTCGTCCCATTGGGATATGGCACACGAGGTTTGTACTCTGTACTTTACAATTTTGGTTTATCATGGCTTACCTCAACCTTACCTTTATCTACCGTGTTTTCTTGTCTTGGGTTTGGTTCGTCTAACTCTTCACTGTCGTGAGCAGTAATGGCATGAAGTTGCTCCTTTCGGTTAGTTTCAATGTTGCTTGGCAAGCTGCCTTGTGGTCGTTCAAATATCAGCTTAGTAAGTTCCCCTATTTGGTTCTCGAGCCCATGAATCGATGCTCGTTGATTTTATAGTGCTGTTTCGGTGTTTTACAAACGGGTTTCT
This sequence comes from Gossypium bickii, assembly GCA_025503065.1. NCBI lineage: Eukaryota > Viridiplantae > Streptophyta > Magnoliopsida > Malvales > Malvaceae > Gossypium > Gossypium bickii. The sequence continues at coordinate 20,960,322 of CP106714.1, read as the reverse complement.
GACACCGCGATGAATTTTGTAACGGTCCAGTTTATACCCTAGTCAAAACAGTGGTTTTGGGACCACAAATCTGAGTCTGTATAATATTTTAATATTATATTTTGTGTCTCTGATAAGTAATTATGCATGTGTTAAAGTATCGTAAATTAATTCGTCTGTCTGTGTGTTTAATTTGAGAAAAGGACTGAATTGCATTGATATACAAATTAGCATGCTACATGAAAAGGTACTTAATTGTCATGTCTTTATAAGTATGAGGATTTTATGTGGCAATTAAGCCATTAGCTTGTAAGTGGACGGTTAAGGTAAAAAATGACCTTGATTTATATGTTATATATGTTTTTTATTATAAGGATAATTTGGTAATAAGGTTAATAATATGATTGTTAATAAAATAAAGCATGAAATGGAACATTCATTCATGCATTCTCCACCAAAAATACAAAGGAAAGAAAGGTTTTGAAGCTTTCTAACATTCGGCATTCATTAAGCAAAATTAAGGTAAGTTTTAGCTTTGGATTTTGATGATTTTTATGTTTTTGAGATTGTCGCTTAATTTACTATCAAGCCCATGTCTTAATTTGATGAATTAATGTTGTTCATGAGAAATGCCATTTATGATATGTTGAGCTTTGTAATGAATCTAGTTGTTAAATGAAAGATTTGAGCTAGATGAACATATTTTGTTCTTGAATTTTTGATGAATTTAGCTAATTAGGGTTAAATTAAGAAAATAGCAATTTGAGGCACTAAATTGCAAATTTGATGGAAAATATGGGCTTGTATGTGATGTATGAACATTCGGCTAAGTATGAGTATGTAATGATTTTTTGAATTTGATGTTTTGAGAAAAATGGACTAAATTGATAAATTGTGCAAATATGAGGGTTAATTTGCAAATAGCCCTAAATGTGTGTCCTTGGATTAAATTGAATGAGTTAGTGAATAAAAGGGTTAATTCTGAATATGTATAGATCAAGAACCGAAGAAAACGGACTTAGATCGCAGGAAAGTGAAAGTAACCTAGTAGCCGTTTCCATTTCCGTTAAATCGAATCCGAGGTAAGTCATTATGCAAATAAACGTATTTGTATGGAATTATGTATGTTCTTATGACTATTGTTATTGATGAATACTTATTATATGATCTGTTCATGAATTTCGAGATAAGGATTACTTAGTGACAATGTCCGAGAAGTCCCATACAAACCTAGGAATAGATAGGATTAGTTATGTCATGACATAGGTATTTGTTTTGTTTTTATCATGTAAGACCACGTCTAGGATGTTGGCTTTGATTTGAGATTTCATGTACGACCTCGTCTGGGACGTAGGGATCAATATGAGCATTACGTGTAAGACCACATTTGGGACGTTGACATCGATATAATCTTTACGTGTATGACCATGTCTGGGACATCGGCATCGTATTGATTCGTGTAAGACTTTATCTGGGACAGTGGCATCAATATCTGAGTGCATAAAGAACTCGTCTGGGATTGTAACACCCCAAACCCGGCCCAAACACCACGGCCGAATTTAGAATGCTACTGAGGAAAACGTTTGAAAAGATTTCATCGTAAGGGTGAAAACATAAAAATTTGCTGTCATTTGTAAAATATTGTGTATTTAAAATTCTGAGTAAAATTAGGTTGTTACAAAATATCCAGATTTAAAACTTTAATATATATTTTTAAGATGTAAGTTGCTAAAAATAAAAATATTTCCAAATAATAATTTAATTGTCAATCCACCTTAAACATAATAAAAATCCCCAAAAACTTTAAGTGGCCTTATTACAATAAATAAAAATTCCAAGTACTGAAATGCAAAGCGTATAAAATAAGTAAAAACATCTTCTGCATGGCCACTTCGTATCTACTCCAGCCCGGTCCAAGCATCATGTATCACCTACGATGTTTGGTAAAAATTTGGGTGAGTCAAACCGACTCAGTGTGTAATTAGTCCACAGATTTCCACACATGGGCTTAGCCCACAACCACACCAAACCACATATCAAATAATAATGCAATTAATCCACATGAGTCCACAAATGGGCTTGGCCCATATCCATACCAATCCACATACCACACATGATTATGCAAAGTGCACCCAACCCAAGGGTCCATCCTCTACACACCCCCGTATCCAGCCACCACACACCAGGGGATTACTAAATCAACCCTCCAACCTCTACACACCAATTTGGCAATCAATGTCGTCCACGTGAAATAAATCACAAAATAAACCACAACGCGACCTCAGTCAACGTCAATCCACGATGTAGCTCGTAGTTAACATCAAACCACGATGAGGCACATAGCCGTCACCAACCACGATATGGCACAAAGCCGATACCAACCACGATATGGCACAAAGCCGATACCAACCACGATGAGGCACAGAGCCAATCATCAATCCACATAAGGCTCGTAGCCATCACTAAACCACGTACATAAATGTACACCCTGTCCTTCTTTCATATATACAAATCCCATCCCATGCACATGCAACATACGATAGTGACATGATAAAATAATGCATGAACATGTTATTCGGCATACCACACATATACACACCAATAACCACAATTTTATCAGATTTGATACTGACCTGATTATCGACATACCCCACTCAAGGGTAACCATCTCATTATTTCCACTCCATTAATCAACATATACATAACACATGCAAATATAACATACAACCGGGAAATTGTGGGTTAATCACACACCTGATAACCTGAAGTATTACGCTCTCAATCTCGATGCTGTCACTAATCGTAACTACAGCTATCTGTCTATAATTCTGCCCCGCTGCTGGCCCACACCCTGGTGGCCAATCCCGTACTGCAGAGACTGATCGCTTCTTAAACTTAGGGATAGGGGTTACCCCTTTCTCTCCTTGACTGGTACCCGTATCCATCGAAAGTCACTTAATCAGAATCAATCGGTTAATCGTCAATGTACGAGATCTTAAATGAATAGAAACTACAATTTAACATCCTTACCAAAATGGATCTGAATCCCGAAAGCTTCTACTACTCCTGTCGATTTGCCCTTAAATAACCACAGTTAGAATCGGCTAACAATAGTAGACAAAATGGCCTATGGCCGAATACCATAACCCACCTACCTTGCTTATCTAAATCCTTGCCTATGAAGTTGATGAAATCCCTGCTTATCAACTTAGAATCGGCTTTAATGCATAAATCTATGAAAATGGCCCTTGGCCGAATACCACATTTGCTTACCTTGATCACTCAAATCCCGAAGGATCTTTATTCCTTTAACGTTAGCCTACAGAGATCCCGATAACACCTTCCATGAATTCAGCCATAGCAAGAAAAGGGAGTTAGTCTCCTTGATTTTATATCCTAATGGAAAATAATTGAGAACCAAATAGAACGAAATCCCCTTACCACAATATTCGAAACCGATTGGAAGATTGATGGAAAAAAAAAAGAATGTCAACACCTCCCCCCTCTACAGGCTCTAATAGATTCGGCCAAGGTCTCCCCACCAAAAGAGGTTTGATCAGCTTTCTAGAAGAGCAAAGAAGAAAGGAATTATGAATGGAAGATTCGGCCACAGAAGAGAAGGGTGTATTCGGCTTCTTGAAAAGAATAGCAAGGGGTTACAGATTCGGCTTGATAAATACTAGGGAGATTCGGCTTCAACAAAAGAAAGAAAAAGAAGAGTATCATGCTTTAGGGGTTGCGGCAATGAAGAAATAGGGAGAAGAAGGTTTCGGCCTTGGCAAGGTAAAAGAGAAAAGAAGAACAAAACCAATTTTCGGCAAAAGAAAATGGTCAAAAACACATTCTGATGGCTTTAAACTTTCGGTAACCACCCCCCTAGCATGACCGAATATACCTCATCCCAATCCCCTCTTCTAAATTCGGCTATCACTCAAACTCTATCTCCCCTTCCTTTTCTCCTATTTTTCCTCTTCAACACTCTTTCAAAAAGTTTGAATGAGTCAATTATTATCTCTTCCCCTCTATCTGATTTTTTGAATGAATTTGACATGATCCAAACTCATCCACTCAGTATCCCACTGCCGTCCAACTGCCCCTCCCCCTTGACGCAAAAAGAAACCCCATAATGCTTCCTCTGCAACTCGAACCTCTTTCCTCCTGCAGCCCTTTTTGACGCCATCTCCCCCTTGCACCCTTGCGTCTCCATGCCACTTTACCACATGGTTTCTTGTGTCCTAAACTCCACCATTTATTCCTTTAAGGCCTAACTCCCATAGCTCCCCTTTTTAAGATTTAAATTCTAATATTTTCTAAGGCATTCTCCTACATCCTAGGGTTCCCAAAACCCCTAAAACACATCCAAACACACACAAAGCCCACTATCACTTGAATTATGAATCAATCGCATAGCCCCTAAATCCCAGATATTACAGGGATGTTGGCATTGTACGACTATTCTGAGCTTTTGAGTATCCTACTAGATTCCTTACGATTCAACGAGCAAGTCTGTGATACGAATTCTTATGTAAATAATGAACCCGTTTCAGGTAAGTTGACTTATACACTAAGTTTGTATTTAAGGTAAGTACCTATGTAACCTTACTATTATGATTATGTATATTGGGATAATGATATGATATTTGAATGTAAGCATGAAAGAGTTATGTGTATACATATATATAAGACTTTTGAATTGACGAATGTCGCAAATATGGCCAAGTACATGGACCAAAGCATATATGTGATAGTTTGTTAAGTAATTAAGATGTGCCAATATACCTATGTGCACATATCCTTCCATGCTAAGTTTGTTTGTAATATGACTTACTAAGGTTTTGGAAAGCTTACTCTGTGTGTATGTTTTTCTATGTTTTATAGGTCGTCAAAGCTATTGAAGGCTCGGGACCATCAAGGATCATCATCACACTACTAAACTCATTTTGGTACATTTTGGTAATGTATATAGCTAGATATGACATGTATATGGTAGTATTTGATATAAGTTTGTTATATGAACTTTGCCATGTGAATTGGCTAGTTATGAATTGAGAATTTGCTTGAATGAATATGATATGTAGGAAGTATGTTTTTGGCATGGTTAGTTGATTCATTAAATGTTCAAGTTTTGGTTAAGCAATTGAATGAAATATGCTTGAGATGAGATGAGTTTTAGTCTTGTAATTTTGATGGTTAGTTTGGTATGTTCTTAGTTGCCAAATAGGCATGAGATGTCTTAATGAATTTGCTTGTAGGTAAGACCCTTGTAGGTGGCATTTTGGCCTTGCAAATGGCCTATTTTGTCACACAGTTGTGGCACACGGGCGTGCCTAGTGACCGTGGGGCTAAGTTAGTAGCTAGCATAAGAGTACACGGCCTTGGCACACGGACGTGCCTAGTAGCCCTGGGATTTTTGACAGGATCGACCATGGCCAAAGTACACGGGCGTGCTTGGTGGCCGTGGAGCAAAGGTTAGTTTCGGCCACAGGGAGGACACATGGGTGTGTCTAGCAGCCGTGGAAGGCACATGGCATGCCCACACGGATGTGTAACCCCTGAAACTTAGAAAAGTTTTAAATTTCCATGAAATTTTGTAAGTGTTTCGATTTAGTCCTGACCCGGTATATAGCATGTTTTAGGTCTCGATGACCTAATAAGGGGACATTATGGTTGAGGTTAATATTCAATTGTATGACATTTCTATAAACATTTTCGATCTGTTCGGTAACGCCTTTAACCCTAGTCCGACGACAGATACGGGTTAGGGGTGTTACATTTGGTTCGTATCAGAGCTACAGTTTAGCCGATTCTCAGACTAATGTAGCGTGTCACAGTCTAGCTATACATGCCGTATATCTGAACTATGATAGTGTGATGAATCCTGACGCTAAAAATGTGATTTTTGTATAGTAATGGATCCCAAAAGAGCCGTAGCTGACGACGTAGAAAGTAATGCGCCTGCTCCCGCGCAAAGGACAGTGCCCTCTGATTCGAGACCGGCTACGAGCGGTCAAGAGAGAGAAGCTAAACAAGCTTTCTTCCAGATGATGAGTGAGTGGTTCACTCAATTCGTAAAGAATAACCTGACTGTTTTGCAACCCTCGGCCCCGATTAATCCCTCTCAGACATCTGATATACCTCTGACTGCAAATCTGAATCTGTGGAATAAGCCTCCAGTTGACAAGTTTTGTAAGTATGGGGTCGAAGAATTTCGGGCTACTAATGATGACGATGCTGAAAGGGCTGAGTTCTGGTTAGAAAATACTATACGGGTATTCGATGAAATGTCTTTGACTCCGGAAGAATGCATAAAGTGCATTGTGTCATTACTCCGAGATACAGCTTATCAATGGTGGAAAACTTTGATTTCTGTTGTTCTGAAAGAGCGAGTTACATGTGACTTCTTTCAGAGTGAATTCTGGAAGAAATATATCAGTGAGAGATTCGTCGATCAGAAATGAAAGGAATTTCTGGAACTAAAACAGGGCCGAATGACTATTTCAGAATATGAACGAGAGTTCGTGAGACTGAGTCAGTATGCTCGGGAATGTGTATCATCTGAAGCTATAATGTGAAAAAGATTCAAAAATGGTCTTAATGAAGATATTCGCCTATTAGTCAGGATATTAGAAATAAAAGAGTTCATTATACTCGTTGATCGAGCGTGCAAAGCTGAGGCGCTCGGGAAAGATAAAAGAAAAGCTGAGTCTGAAGCCCGAGATGTGAGAAAGAGATTTCCACGCAAATCATTTCAGTCTGCTTCAAAGAGATTCAGAGATGATCAAAGTCGTTTCAGAGATAATATGGGACATTCGAACAGAAATCAAGCTAGATCGCAAATGAGTTCCAAAACTCCAGCAACTTTAGTGGCCAGCGTTGGTAATGTTCGATCCGAGAGACCTGAATGTAAACATTTTGGGAAAAGGCATCCGGGAAGATGTAGATTAAATGACAGAGCTTGCTTCAGATTTGGATCACTTGATCATTTTATCCGTGATTGCCCTGAGTCGGTTAAGCCAGAAACTATTCAGAATCTGAGATTGGATAGCGTACCTGTGAGAGGAAGAACTTCGATGAATGTAAGAAACATCAGTGGTAGTTAGAGAACTACGAGAGACACTATTGCAAGATCTGAAGCCAGAGCGCCTGCCAGAGCGTATGCTATTCGAGCTCGTGAGGAAGCTTCATCTCCAGATGTTATAACGGGTACTTTTATACTTTATGATACTTCTGTGGTTGCATTGATAGACCCTGGTTCTACGCATTCGTATGTTTGCATGAGTTTAGTATTCAGTAAGAATTTACCTATAGAGTCTACTGAGTTTGCTATTAAAGTATCGAACCCCTTAGAAAAAAGTGTCCTGGTTGACAAGGTATGCAAGAACTATCCGTTAATATTTCGAGATATATGTTTCCCTGCTAATCTGATGCTTTTGCCATTTGATGAGTTCGATATCATTCTAGGTATGGACTGGTTGACTTTGCATGATGCTGTTGTAAATTGTAAAAGAAAGACTATTGAATTGAGATGTTCGAATAGTGAGATTGTACGAGTTGACTCTAATTATTTGAATGGATTGCCTTCTGTGATATCTATTTTGAAAGCTCAAAGTTATGTGAAAAAGGGTTATGAGGCAGATTTCGCTTATGTGATTGGTTCGAAAGTGTCTGAGAAGAAAGTTGAACCAGTGCCTATTGTTTGTGAGTATTCTGATGTGTTCCCTGAAGAGTTACTGGTTTTACCTCCGATTCGTGAAGTCAAATTTAGTATTGATTTACTACCTGGTACTACACCTATATCGATAGCTCTGTATAGAATGGCACCAACAAAGTTGAAAGAGTTAAAGTCACAGTTACAAGAATTGACAGATAGAGGGTTTGCTAGACCGAGTTTGTCGCCTTGGGGTGCTCCTGTTCTATTTGTGAAAAAGAAAAATGGCACGATGAGGATGTGTATCGATTACCGTCAATTGAATAAAGTGACAATAAAGAATAAATATCAGTTGCCTCGAATAGACGATTTATTTGATCAGTTAAAAGGAGCTACTATACTTTTTAAGATTGATCTGAGATCGGGATACTACTAGTTGAGAGTTAAAGATTTAGACATTCCAAAGACTGCTTTCAGAACGAGGTATGGGCATTATGTGTTTTTAGTTATGCCATTTGGACTAACCAGTGCTCTTGCTATTTTTATGGATCTGATGAACAGAATTTTCAGACCGTACCTAGATCGATTTGTTGTGATGTTCATAGATGACATCTTGATTTATTCACGTGATGAAAATGAGCATGCTGAACATTTGAAAATTGTGTTGCAAACTTTGAGAGAAAAGCAATTATACGTGAAATTTAGCAAATGTAAATTTTGGTTACACGAGGTTAGTTTTCTGGGACATATTATGTTAGCTTCTGGAATCTAAGTGGATCTGACAAGATTTCTGCTATTCTAGATTGGAAACCTCCGAGAAATGTATCTGAAGTCTGTAGTTTTCTGGGTTTAGCTGATTATCGTCGATTTGTAAAAGGATTTTTAGTGATAGCTACTCCGATGACTAGATTACTTCAGAAAGAGGTTAGATTTGAATGGTTGGATAAATGCCAGAAAAGTTTTGATCAGTTGAAAACTCTGTTAATAGAAGCTCTAGTGTTAGTACAGACAGATTCGGGTAAAGACTTCATTATATATAGTGATGCTTTGTGAAATGGTTTGGGATGTGTTTTGATGCAGGAAGGCAAAGTTGTAGCTTATGCCTCGAGACAATTGAAGCCTCATGAAAAGAATTATCTGACAGACGATCTTGAGCTAGCTGCAATTGTGTTTGCACTTAAAATTTGGCGCCATTATCTTTACAGTGAGAAATTTCATGTGTTTTCAGATCATAAAGTCTGAAATATTTGATGACTTGGAAAGATTTGAACTTGCGTCAAAGAAGATGGTTAGACTGTTAAAAGATTATGAGCTCGTGATAGATTATCATCCAGGTAAAGCAAACGTTGTTGCTGATGCATTGAGTAGAAAATCATTGTTTGCACTACGTGCTTTGAATGCTCAGTTAGATTTGTCTGATGATAGTTCTGTGTTAGCTGAGTTAACAGCAAAACCATTGTTTATACAACAGATATGTGATGCTCAGAAATCTAATAATGAGTTATTAGCGAAACGAGTTCTGTGTGATTCAAATTCTGAATCTGAATTTTTGGTTGTTGATGATTGCTTAAGTTTCCGAGGTCGTATCTATGTTCCGAGAAATTCGATGTTGATTCAGCTGATTTTAAGTGAAGCATATAATAGTCGTCTATCTGTTCATCCGGGAAGTACAAAGATGTACCATGATCTGAAGCAACACTATTGGTTGTCTGGTATGAAACGAGTCATTTCTGACTTTGTTTCGAAATGCTTAATCTGTCAACAAGTGAAAGTCGAACATCAAGTTTCATCTGGTTTACTACAGCTAGTTCTGATTCTTGAATGGAAATGGGATAGAGTGACAATGGATTTTGTTTCTGGTCTGCCACAGACACCAAGAAAAAAAGATGTGATTTGGGTCATAGTTGACCTATTGACGAAATCTGCCCATTTTATTTCTGTAAGATCTGACTATTCACTTGATAGATTAGCTAAACTTTATATTTCTGAGATTGCTAGATTGCACGAGGTGCCACTATCCATTGTGTCAGATAGGGATTCGAGGTTTACATTGAGGTTCTAGAAGAAATTGCAAGAAGATTTAGACACGAAACTACATTTCAGTACAGCTTTTCATCGGCAAACAGATGGTCAATCCGAGCGGATCATTTAGATTCTCGAAGATATGTTAAGATGTTGTATACTTGAGTTTAACAGTACGTGGGAACAGTATCTGCCATTGATTGAATTTGCATACAATAACAATTTTCAGTCAAGTATCAAAATGGCACCTTATGAAGCTTTGTACGGACGTAAATGTCGTACACCTCTGTATTGGACTAAGCTCAGTGAAAATAAGCTACATGGGGTTGATTTGATAAAAGATCCAGAACAGAAAGTAAAAATGATCTGAGATTGTTTGAAAGCAACATCTGGCCGTTAGAAGTCTTATGCAGACTTGAAACGAAAAGATATAGAATTTGAGATCAGCGACAAAGTATTTCTGAAAGTGTCTCCGTGGAAAAAAGTGCTTCGATTCAGACGTAAAGGCAATTTAAGTTCGAGGTTCATCAGACCATATGAAATTATTGAACGTGTTAGGCCTGTTGCATATAAATTAAGGTTGCCCTCTGAGCTAGAAAAGATGTATTCCATGTCTCGATGCTTCATAGATATCGATCCGATCCATCACGTGTAATTGCCCCATCTAAAATTGAAATTCGATCAAATATGACATATGAAGAGGAACCGATCCGTATCTTAGCTCGTGAAGTGAAAGAGTTGAGAAATAAGAAAATTTCGTTAGTGAAAGTACTATGGAATCGACATGGAATAGAAGAAGCTACGTGGGAGCCTGAAGATTCAATGAAATAGCAATATCTGAATCTGTTTAACAGTAAGATTTTCGGGGACAAGAATCCCTAAGGGGGGAGAATTGTAACAGTCCGGTTTATACCCTAGTCAAAACAATGGTTTCGGGACCACAAATTTGAGTCTGTATAATATTTTAATATTATATTCTGTGTCTTTGATAAGTAATTATGCATGTGTTAAAGTATTGTAAATTAATATGTCTGTCTGTGTATTTAATTTGAGCAAAGGACTGAATTGCATTGATATACAAATTAGCATGCTACATGAAAAGGTACTTAATTGTCATGTCTTTATATGTATGAGGATTTCATGTGGCAATTAAACCATTAGCTTGTAAGTGGACAGTTAAGGTCAAAAATGACCTTGATTTATATGTTATATATGTTTTTTATTATAAGGATAATTTGGTAATAAGGTTAATAATATGATTGTTAATAAAATAAAGCATGAAAATGGAACATTCATTCATGCATTCTCCACCGAAAATACAAAGAAAAGAAAGGTTTTGAAGCTTTCTAACATTCGGCATTCATTAAGCAAAATTAAGGTAAGTTTTAGCTTTGGATTTTGATGATTTTTTTTTTTTTGAGACTGTTGCTTAGTTTACTATCAAGCCCATGTCTTAGTTTGATGAATTAATGTTGTTCATGAGAAATGCTATTGATGATATGTGATAAACCGTAAAAGTAACATATTTTAATCCCATATTTAGCATGTTTTTGGATGATTTATCCTTTGATTTATGTAAAAGGGTGCTTTTAATCCTTTGATTATGTAAAAGGGTGCTTTTAATCCTTTCTTTTCATGTCTTATACTCAGGAAAGCATCGGAGGACGAAAAGAACAAGAAACGGACCTAAAACATAGCAAATTGGGCCAAGGAAGAAATTGACACGGCCTGGACTTAAGCCCACATGGCCGTGCCTCACTGATCATCTAGAACACGGCTTGACCTCGATTCACACGGCCGTGTCTCATTAAAGAAATCTGAACACGGCTTGAAGATCATCCACACGGGCGTGTGCCATGGCCGTGTCCCTGTCGATGGAAAGAGCAATTTCACTCGGATTTGGATACTTAGGGAGAAAGAAACGTATTTCAAAAGCCTATATAGACCCCCTAAGTATCAGCTGAAAAGGGGGCGGTTAGCTAGGCCAAAGAGCCAAGCCGAAAAGGTCAGATTTGTGGGAATCACTCGAAGATAGCCAGTTGATCCATCTCAAGAAGCCAGAATTCTACTCAAGACGGCGGATCTCTCCTTCTATTCCTTCAGGGAGTTTTAGGGAGTCTTTATGTTTTGTTTTATCTTTTCTTCTGAGATGTTATCTTTATTTGTTATGAACTAAACCCTTCAGATACCTGAAGGGGATGAAACCTATATGAATCTTGTTATTGTTTTCTGAATTATAAGATAAATACTTAGTTTGTTCTTAATTATGTGTGCTTAGTTCTTATGTTAATATTTCTGGGATATTGATTCAAGTCAGATGTACTTAGGTGGAGGAGCAAAAGTCCCTGCTTAAGAGTAGATCTAGCATAATTAAGCGGAGTTGATTGCACGGCTAAAGATAGGGTGATGAGATTTTTTCGGATTAGGGTGAAACCTAATATAGGAGTCCATAGATCGATTTACTGCTATTCTAGGGGGTTATTAACAGAGAAAGAGATTTCCATTAATTAACTTAGGGCTAGACGTTATTTTCCTCGAGTGAGGGTTTAATATACATTAGGGAGTCTTACGGATCAAACTAAGTAAATAAATCATATGGTTCAGTGTTGGATAACAAGTGAAGTCTAGGTGGATTCTTCCTAAGGGTATCATCTAAATCAACTAAGCTTTTCTAAAACTTATCTCCCCAATTTAGTATTTTTTTGTCTTTGTGTCTTTAGCTTAGTACTTAATTTAGATTAGATTAAACAACCAATCACTTATTATTTTAGGCTAGATAATAAAAAGGAAGTTAGTATTAGTACTTTTAGTTCCTTTGGGTTTGACAATCAGGTCTTGCCTTAACTATACTACTGTTCGATAGGTGCACTTGCCTTAAATCGTTGTCAGAGTTAGTTTCCAGGTGTGCACTTGCCTTAAATCGTTGTCAGAGTTAGTTTCCAGGTTCAATCATTCTTTTATAAATTTTAAAGCTTGATAGATAGACGATTAATATGTTGAGCTTTGTAATGAATTTAGTTGTTAAATGAAAGATTTGAGCTAGATGAACATATTTTGTTCTTGAATTTTTTATGAATTTAGCTAATTAGGGTTAAATTGAGAAAATAGAAATTTGAGGGACTAAATTGCAAATTTGATTGAAAATATGGGCTTGTATGTGATGTATGAACATTCGGCTAAGCATGAGTATGTAATGATTTTTTGAATTTGATGTTTAGAGAAAAATGGACTAAATTGATAACTTGTGCAAATATGAGGGTTAATTTGCAAATAGCCCTAAATGTGTGTCCTTGGATTAAATTGAATGAGTTAGTGAATAAAAGGGTTAATTCTAAATATGTATAGATCAAGAACCGAAGAAAACAGACTTAGATCGCAGGAAAGCGAAAGTAACCGAGTAGCCGTTTCCATTTTCGTTAAATTGAATCCGAGGTAAGCCATTATGCAAATAAACGTATTCGTATGGAATTATGTATGTTCTTATGACTATTGTTATCGATGAATACTTATTAAATGATCTGTTTATGAATTTTGAGATAAGGATTACTTAGTGACAATGTCTGAGAAGTCCCGTACGAACCTAGGAATAGATAAGATTAGCTATGTCATGACATAGGTATTTGTTCTGTTTTTATCATGTAAGACCACGTCTTGGACGTTGGCGTTGATTTGAGATTTCGTGTAAGACCTTGTCTAGGACGTTGGCATCGATATGAGCGTTACATGTAAGACCACGTCTGGGACGTTGGCATCGATATGATCTTTACGTGTAAGACCATGTCTGGGACATCGGCATCGTATTGATTCGTCTAAGACTCTGTCTGGGATAGTGGCATCGATATCTGAGTGCATATAAGACCTCGTCTGGGATGTTGGCATTGTACGACTATTCCGAGCTTTTTGAGGATCCTACTAGATTCCTTGCGGTTCAACGGGCTAGTCTATGATACGAATGGCTATGTAAATAATGAATCCGTTTCAGGTACGTTGATTTATACACTAAGTGTGTATTTAAGGTAAGTACCTATGTGATCTTACTATTATGATTATGTATGTTGGGATAATGATATGATATTTGAAAGTAAGCATGAAAGAGTTATGTATATATATAAGACTTTTGAATTGATGAATGTGGCAAATATGACCAAGTACATGGACCAAAGCATATATGTGATAGTTTGTTAAGTAATTAAGATGTGCCAATGTACCTATGTGCACATATGCCTTCCATGCTTAGTTTGTTTGTAATATGACTTACTAAGCTTTTGGAAAGCTTACTCTGTGTGTGTGTTTTTCTCTATTTTATAGGTCGTCAAAGCTACTGAAGGCTCGGGACCATCAAGGATCGTCATCACACTACTAAACTCATTTTGGTACATTTTGGAAATGTATATAGTTAGATATGGCATGTATAGGCTAGTATTTGATATAAGTTTGTTATATGAACTTTCCCATGTGAATTGGGTAGTTATGAATTGAGAATTTGTGTAACACCCCAAACCCGACCCATTCGTTACGACCGAATTTGAAATGCCACTGCGGAAAATGTTTGAAATTATTCGTTCTTAAAAGTAAAAAGGGTTAAAAATTTGTTGCCTTTAATAAAACATTTTTCGTAATTTAAAACATTCTAAGTAAAAATTTAATTGTTATAAAATACCGGGTTCAAAACTTTATTATATACAGATTTAAGAAAATAAAACCATTGGCGAAAGATAAATACTTAATTAATTAAAATATCTTTCTGCATGGGCCACCCTGTATCCACTCCAAACCCGGTCCAAGCATCACCTGAAATGTTGGTAAAAATTGGGTGAGTCATACAGACTCAGTGTGTAATTAAGCCACTGAATTCCACCCACATGTTAACCACATATTAACCCATATATCAGATAACAAATATCATATTACATATTTCCACATTCTGGGCTTGGCCCATATTCATATCACATTCATATAATAGGGTAGATAACCACATAATTTCCACATACTGGGCTTAGCCCGTTTCCACACTAATCCACATTCATATACTGGGCTTGGCCCTTTTCTTAATAATCCACATATCAACTGGGCTTGGCCCATTTTCACATTAATCCACATATCATATTGGGCTTGACCCATTTTCACATATGTTCACATACAAAATCATGCAATTATGAAGCCCAACCCAGCCTAGGGTCCATCCTCTACACACCCCCGTATCCAGCCTACCACACACCAGGGGATTATCAAATCACCCTCTCCTTTTCATTCCAAAGGCAACCAATGCCATCCACTTGCAATTAAGCACAATAATCCACAATGCGACCTCAGTCAGCGCCAATCCACGATGTAGCCGTAGCTAACACCCAAAAACCACGATGGGACACATAGTCACTCATCAACCACGATATGGCACATAGCCGATATCAACCACGATGAGGCACAGAGCTACTCATCAAACCACGCGAACTAAATCGCAATTAATCCACAACGTGACCTCAGTCAACGTTAATCCACGATGTAGCTCAAGGCTAACATCAAACCACGTACTAAAGTACACCCGTGCCTTCTTTCATATCCCAACCCATGCACATGTAACATAAAATAATGATATAATATAAATGTTCACCAAGCATATTGTCACATATTCATATTAATAAACACATTCCATCAGATTTGGTACTTACCGGATTATCCACATACCCCTTGAGGGTATCCATATCACAATTTCCACTGCACTAGTTAGCACATTCATAACACACATACAGATATCACATACCATCATAAACCCGAAAAACGGTAGGTTAACTACACACCTTTTAACTCGAAGAATATGCTTTCGATCCCGATGCTATCGCTAAGCGAAACTACGGCTATTTGCCTACTTTCTTGCTCTGACGCTGGTCCACACCCCGGTGGCCAATCCCTAACTGCTTAAGAAACTGCTCTCCTTTTGAACTTGGGGATAGGGACTATCCCTTTACCTTCTCGTTCGGCATCCGTGTTCATTAATGATTTCTTAATCAGAACCAAACGGTTAAACACTAATACTTTAATCTAAATATTTCGAATCGAAACTACACTTACTAAATATCCTTGCCCTTATGCCTGTCGATTTGCCTTTAACACCAAAGTACTCAATCGGTCAACCCTTAATATCCGAAATATGGCTTATAGCCGAATATCACATAACACTTACCTAACTTACCGAAAATCCCGAATCACCACTTGCTCCTTGAATAGTCGAAATCCCACTATTACACGTTTGCTTTGAAGAGCCTAAAGTAAGTAGTCGACAGCACCTTCCTTTAAAGATTCGTCTAAGGCTTTAAATAGTGGTTCGGCACTTTATGATCTCAAGAGAAGAAAGGAGAAGGAGAAAGCTATAAGATTCGACTAAGGCTTTAAATCACAAGAAATATTCGGCTACAAGGGAATTTGGGGTTGAAAGAAATAAAAAGATGAATAAGGGAAAAGTAGAAGAATTTCGGCAATGGAGATTAAAAGATGAACAAACAATTTCGGCACTTAGAAAATTCAAGAAAGAAAGAAATATAAATGGCTTTTGCACAAGAGGAAGAACGGCACAAGTAATGGGAAAAAGAAACTAAATTCGGCACCCCCCTCCTTATAAAGCTTCAAAATCGACTAGGCACCCCAAAGAGTCCCTCATTCGGCCACCTTATCAATTCATTATCAAATTCCTGATAAATCTCCTATTATCCCTTCTTTATCACTTTACCAAGTAAAATAAAATAAACCATCACATTATCTCCTCTATTATCTTAAAAAATAATCCAAACTTAATCCCTTATCTACTCATAAATAAACTAAAGCCACAATTATCTTCTATCTATTTATTTAAACTAAATAAAATAAATTAATAATTATCCTACCTTTTTAAAAATAAACAAATCACATAATTATCTCCTATATCTACCAACTTAAAATAAATAAAATAAAACTACCTTTATCCTATATCCTAGCCGAAATTCAAAATAAAATCCAGCTTAATCCTCACCCAATGAAAAGTCCAATTGCCGTCCATTACTCCTTTCTCTCTTGGCGCCAAAAGCATAAAATAAAACACCCATTTGCTGCCCCCAAGGTTCGAACATGGGACCTACTGGAGCAAGCTACAGGTAACGCCCCAGGCCACTTTGCCAAGGTGTTTTTTTGTGACATAAACTCGCCACAATCTCTTTTAAAGCCTCCTTCACCTAGCTTCCCCTTGTCTTAACACCAAAAGCAAAAATAAACCACTACTTGCTGCCGCCGCGATTCGAACCCAAGACCTGCGCCAGGCGTCACTTCCAGGCCCTTAAGTGGCGCCTTGCAGCCACTTTACCAAGGCTTGTTTTATGCCAAACACGCCTAAGATTTTTCCTTTAAGGCCTCCCTGGCCTTGCTCCCCTTTAACGCCAAAAATAAAACTCCCAAGTGCGATTCCTGCCGCTCGAACCCCTTCCCTCCTGAAGTCCCCTTGCACCTTAGCGCCCCAAGCCACTTTGCCCATTAATTCCTTATGTCCTAAACCCCACATAATTTCTTTTAAGGCCTCTTTGCCTAGTTTCCTCTTTTTAACCTAGAATCCAATTATTTCCCAAAGTTTTCACCTTCATTCTAGAGTTTTAAAAACTCTTAAAACATCTCCAAATACCCTTAAAATCCACTAGCACTTGAGTTATGCTCCAAATGCATAACCCCTAATCTAGGATGTTACAATTTGCTTGAATGAATGTTATATGTAGGAAGTATGTTTTTGGCATAGTTAGTTGATTCATGAAATGGTCAAGTTTTGGTTAAGCAATTGAATGAATTATGCTTGTGATGAGATAAGTTTTAGTCTTGTAATTTGGATGGTTATTTTGGTATGCTCTTGGTTGCCAAATAGGCATGAGATGTCTTAATGAATTTGTTTGTAGGTAAGACCCTTGTAGGTGGCATTTTGGCCTTGCAAATGGACTATTTTGTCACACGATTGTGGCACACGGGCGTGCCTAGTGTAACATCCCCAAACCCGGCCCATTCACTACGACCGAATCCGGTTATGTCACTGCGGAAAGACGGTGGAAAAATTCTTTTTGACTTAAAATAAAATAATAAATTTATTAACCTTTGAAAATCCATGTACTTTAAAAAAAAATACTTTAGACTTGATATTATAAAAATGTCCATGTTAAAACACTTTATTAACTTATGAAGACTTTGAATGAGTAGATTAGAATAAAATCATTTTAACGAGCTAGTAATTAAATTTTCCCAAGTCATAACCAAATTAAAATAAAAGAAAAAGTACCCAAAATAATAATTAAGTAATTTCCAAAGTAAATAAAATTAAATAAAAGGCCCTTATTACACAATATTTAAACCCAAATACTTCAAATATAAATCAGCTTTAAAAGTATTTAAACTTCTCCTCCTGCATGGGCCACCATGTGTCTTCTCCGATCCCTAGGTCCAATCTATACGTCACCGAAATGGTTAATAAAATAGGGTGAGTCCACTGACTCAGTGCATAATCAAAACACAGATTTCCACACGTATGGGCTTGGCCCATAACCATACTTTTCTTATAGCAAGTCATGCAAAATGCATCTCAGCCCAACCCACAATCCAACCGTACGCCAACCTTAGCGGACTCCTCGCCAAGGCCGTGGATAAAACCACCACCGATCACATCGTGATCCAAAATCCTACCTTGGCAACTCATCGCTCAAGGCCGTGGTGAGCCACCGATCAACCAATCGTGATCCCGGTATCAAAATCCGTCTCACGGTGATGCACATAGCCATCAACCGCCGAGATGGGCACCGAGCCACACCTCCCTTGAGGTAGCACAAAGCTAGCCATCAAGCGCTAATGTAGCCTGAGCTATCATTAGACCACGTACATCCTGTGTACACTTCTTCCTTCTTCAATCCAATCCACCTCCCATGTATGTAGAAATGCAACATGTCAGATCATATTATAACATAAGAGTGGACATCACATGTTAATTATCATACCATAAATATATCATAAATAACTTACCATTCAAGCCATTATAATCGGAATACACGTTAGCAAACCAAAACCACAGAAATAGTGCGATGATTACGCACCTTAATAGCACCACCGATCAAACCTCAAAATGCTACTTAATGCCTCCGCAAAAACCGACTAAACCACTCCAAAGAAAGTCTCTGCTACCTGGGCTCTCCTCCCCTACAACCTACTCAATCAAAAACTTAACCATCTTAAGCTTAAACGAAATACCAAAACATAGCTTACCAAAAGCCCCACCACCACTTACCAAACTGACTGCTACAAACGGAGGCTTATCCTAACAATGGTTGAAATGAAACCCAACGAGACCTATGCTAACATTCGGCCAAGGTGCTACTATATAAAAGAAAGGGGACACGGCACAAGTGTGAGGCGTAGATTCGGCTTATCAAGGAAATCAATGAAATGGGTATAATAGGTTCAACCAAAGAGGTTTGGAAAGAGGAGAGGGAAGTATGGGAGTGTACTTTCGATCTAGCAAAATGGAAGAAGAGGGATGGATAGAAGAGTGGGTGGTTCGGCTAAAGGTCCAAAAGAAAAGAAAGAAAAGAATGGCAATGGAGATTTCGATTTATGAGAGTGGGAGAACAATGGAGAAACTTCCGGCAAGAAAACAAGTGGGGAAAAACTAAAAAGGTGAGCACCCTCCCCTATTTATAATATTCGCCAAGCTCCCCCAAAGAAAGAAAAAAAATCGGCCACTACTCAACTCCCTTCAAAATCCCAAAAATTTCTCTACTTTCACTCTACACCAACCCTTCAAAAATTCAAAATAAAAACCATTACATCTCTCCTCCTAGCCATCCATTTAAAATGATTTGAACAAGTCAAATCCTTCTTTTAAGGTGCCAAAACCAACCCAACTCTTCCCCTTGCTCATGACGCAAAAAACAAAGGCAAAATGTTTGCGCTTTGCAGCTCGAACACCGCCCCTTACGCTCCCCGAGGCGTCACTTCTCCATGCCTTATGTGGCGCCTCCTTGCCACTCTGTCAAAGCCACCTGCGTGTCTTAACCTCCCAAATAATTCTCTTAAGGCCCCTCTATCCAAGCTCCCATTTTAACCCTTAAACTAAAAATTTTCCAGGGCATTCCACTACACTCTGTGGTTCTCAAGACCCTAAAACTAACCCAACCACACACTTTGAGTGTGCCAACACCCGAGCTAAGCACCCAAAAATCTAACCCCTAAAACCAGGTGTTACAATTCTACTCCTCCTTAAAATAATTTCGTCCTCGAAATTACTTGTCTAAACTAACACTCAATTCCTCCCACTACGCTATGGCTGCGCACTCTGATCTTAAAGAGCTAACATATATCTAGGCACAGATCTAAGTTCATACTCAAAGTCCCAATACTTTATGAGTAACAAAACAAACAGTCACCAACACTAACGAGACCACAAGGAATATTCCGAACATAAGAAACTTACCATTGGCACATCGTGCACATCACTTTCCTCTCTCGACGGATCGCATAAACCGGACACGGTTTGTCTTGCCTCGGTGCCACCATTACCGCGGTCATCGCTTCCCCGACTCCTCGGCGGAACCATTTCCTCCATGGTTCGGACCACGACCTCTCGTCGCTTGCTGACCACCTCTGCCTGGTTGCACATAACCTTGACCTTCTGTCCAAGTCCTACTCGGGTTCTGGGGACAATCCTTAACCAGATGAGTCTTAGACTTGCATCTAAAACATTCTCGAACACGATTCCAGCACTCGCCAACATGGTACCTTCCACATTGAGCACACGGACGATCTGGATTTCCGGCGGCTGGCTTAGCAATATGAACAGGAGTCTCAACCCTCGGTCTTTTCTGAACTCTCTCAACCATTTCTGGCGATCTAACACTTCTCTTCTCACGGTTCCTTTCTCTGTTGTGTCTCTCCGCCTTCTTGACTTCCTCAGTTATCCGAGCTTTCTCCACTAAAACGGCGAAGTCTCTTTCTTGATGCGGAGCAATCAAAACTCGCAGCTCATCCCGCAGACCATCTTCAAATCTGACACATCTCTCATAATCCATTGCTACGATGCCTCGAGCATACCAGCTCAAACGCAGAAACTCAGCTTCGTACTCCGCTATTGACTTGTCACCTTGCACCAAGTTGAGGAACGCCTTCCTCTGAGCATCCACATAGCTCGCTCCGACATACTTCCCTTCAAACTTGATCTTAAAGTAACCCCAGTCCACTCGCTCCGCAGGGGTACTTTCCTTAACCGTGAGCCACCACTGGTAGGCTTCATCCCGTAGCAACAAAACAACACCCTTAAGCTTCTCTTCAGCAGTTAAGTCTAAGTCGTCCATAATCCTTTCAACAGCCTCAAGCCAATACTCTGCCACGCTTTGGAGCTACCCCGACACTCCTCTCGAAAACCTCGGCTCCATTCGCCTAAGCCTTTCTGCATCGCGATTTTTGAGTCCTAATGCCCACATTGGCTCCTGCCACTCGTTCGAGCACTCGCAGCACAGCTTGTGACACTGCGTCGTCTCCTCCAGTCTGATCCTGCTGTTCAACCTCAACAGCTGGTGGCGGTGCATCGCCCTATGACCCATGGCGTGACCCAACCGGTTCCGATACTGACATCCTGCCTCTACCACGTCCACGAGTATTGCGACCACGCCCCCTAGAACTCATATCTAGCGCTTCGATTTAGTCTGTTTAGAAAGTTTTATGGATTAGAAATTCTTGTTCCACTGTTTTATCCACGAGCAATTTTATGCCATGAAGTTTCCGAGAGTAGTTCTTTCGAGCAATCAAAGTTTCCTTCCCTACCCAGGGGTAATTTCGTCATTTTCCTATAGGGGTATATAGGTAATAACTCTGGGTCAATTTTGAAAATAGTTTTCCAACTTAAAGATATCTCAAAATTCACAAATCTCAGGGGTCATCTTGAAAATTTTGTTTTTCGAACAAAATGTGTTGCACAAATTTCGTAAATCGTGGTTATTTCATAATTTTGGAAATCATGGGCCTTTTCGTAAATTCTCAAAAATTGAAATGTCACAACATTTTACAAAATAAAATTTTCTGATATTTAGTGGAATAGGAATATTTCTTGCAAAAGTCGAGAGAAATCTGAAAATTTAGAAACCAGGGGCATTTTGGTAATTTTATCAACTAGGGGTATTTTCGTAAATTCTCACAAACCAGAGTATCTGAATATTTCGAAACCGCAAAATTTTGGTATTTTACAAAGTAAAAATCATTTTATCAAAAGTTGAGGGTAGTACGGTAATTTTATAACACAGGGGCATCTTTGTAATTTTGCAAGTAGGGGTATTTTAGTAATTTTGTAAATCAAAACCGTCCTTCAAAATAAAATTTAGGGTTTACAAACCAAAAGGGTAAATTTGAAAAATTTTAAACGAAGGATTTTAAAACAATCAGGTCAAATCCCTTTCGGGTTTTAATAATCAGTTTAGCCTATGATCAAGTCCTCTTGGTTAAGGTGAACCGAAGCTACGCACCAGGTAGGATTCCTGCGAAGAGGAGGTGAGTCACGAGGACTGCTTAAGTACCTAGCTCTTCCGGATCCAATCCTAGACATTCGCACCAAGGTTACCACACCTTAACTCGGCGACTTATTTCACAGGTTTGTTTAATAGCCTTAAATCTTATGCATGTGTTTGAGTAGTCTAGCCCTAGGGTCCAACAGATCCTATTATTCTATTCTACGAGCCCAAATTAAGCCCAAACCAATTCATACAAACAAACAAAACAATTTAAAAGTCCGAAGCACTTACCTGGTGGACTTCGGGCCGGAGACAGGTGCCATGCCAGAAAACCTGAAAACTTTTATAAAAGCCCACTTTCCAAAAACCCATTTTGAAAACTGTTTCGGGCCCAAACCCTCAAAGTCGAGTTTTGAACCGGGCTCTGATACCAATTTGTAACATCCCCAAACCTGGCCCATTCACTACGACCGAATCCGGTTATGTCACTGCGGAAAGACGGTGGAAAAATTCTTTTTGACTTAAAATAAAATAATAAATTTATTAACCTTTGAAAATCCATGTACTTTAAAAAAAAATACTTTAGACTTGATATTATAAAAATGTCCATGTTAAAACACTTTATTAACTTATGAAGACTTTGAATGAGTAGATTAGAATAAAATCATTTTAACGAGCTAGTAATTAAATTTTCCCAAGTCATAACCAAATTAAAATAAAAGAAAAAGTACCCAAAATAATAATTAAGTAATTTCCAAAGTAAATAAAATTAAATAAAAGGCCCTTATTACACAATATTTAAACCCAAATACTTCAAATATAAATCAGCTTTAAAAGTATTTGAACTTCTCCTCCTGCATGGGCCACCATGTGTCTTCTCCGATCCCGGTCCAATCTATACGTCACCTGAAATGGTTAATAAAATAGGGTGAGTCCACTGACTCAGTGCATAATCAAAACACAGATTTTCACACGTATGGGCTTGGCCCATAACCATACTTTTCTTATAGCAAGTCATGCAAAATGCATCTCAGCCCAACCCACAATCCAACCGTACGCCAACCTTAGCAGACTCCCTACCTAAGGCCGTGGATAAAACCACCACTGATCACATCGTGATCCAAAATCCTTACCTTGGCAACTCGCTGCTCGAGGCCGTGGCTGAGCCACCGATCAACCAATCGTGATCCCGGTATCAAAATCCGTCTACGGTGATGCACATAGCCATCAACCGCCAAGATGGGCACCGAGCCACACCTCCCTTGAGGTAGCACAAAGCTAGCCATCAAGCGCTAATGTAGCCTGAGCTATCATTAGACCACGTACATCCTGTGTACACTTCTTCCTTCTTCAATCCAATCCACCTCCCATGTATGTAGAAATGCAACATGTCAGATCATATTATAACATAAGAGTGGACATCACATGTTAATTATCATACCATAAATATATCATAAATAACTTACCATTCAAGCCATTATAATCGGAATACACGTTAGCAAACCAAAACCACAGAAATAGTGCGATGATTACGCACCTTAATAGCACCACCGATCAAACCTCAAAATGCTACTTAATGCCTCTGCAAAAACCGACTAAACCACTCCAAAGAAAGTCTCTGCGTTGGGCTCTCCTCCTACAATCGGCCTCAAAGATCAAAAAACTTAACCATCTTAAGCTTAAACGAAATACCAAAACATAGCTTACCAAAAGCCCGACCACCACTTACCAAACTCGATCGCTACAAACGGAGGCTTATCCTAACAATGGTTGAAATGAAACCCAACGAGACCTGTGCTAACATTCGGCCAAGGTGCTACTATATAAAAGAAAGGGGACACGGCACAAGGGTGAGGCGTAGATTCGGCTTATCAAGGAAATCAATGAAATGGGTATAATCGGTTCGGCCAAAGAGGTTTGGAAAGAGGAGAGGGAAGTATGGGAGTGTACTTTCGATCTAGCAAAATGGAAGAAGAGGGATGGATAGAAGAGTGGGTGGTTCGGCTAAAGGTCCAAAAGAAAAGAAAGAAAAGAATGGCAATGGAGATTTCGATTTATGAGAGTGGGAGAACAATGGAGAAACTTCCGGCAAGAAAACAAGTGGGGAAAAACTAAAAAGGTGAGCACCCCTCCCCCTATTTATAATATTCGGCCAAGCTCCCCCCCTCCCAAAGAAAGAAAAAATTCGGCCACTACTCACCTCCCCTTCAAAATCCCAAAAATTTCTCCTACTTTCACTCTACACCAACCCTTCAAAAATTCAAAATAAAAACCATCACATCTCTCCTCCTAGCCATCCATTTAAAATGATTTGAACAAGTCAAATCCTTCTTTTAAGGTGCCAAAACCGAACCCAACTCTTCCCCCTTGCTCATGACGCAAAAACAAAGGCAAAATGCTGCTCTTGCAGCTCGAACACTGGCCCCCTTCTGCTCCCTAAGGCGTCACTTCTCCATGCCTTATGTGGCGCCTCCTTGCCACTCTGTCAAAGCCAATTCTGTGTCTTAACCTCCCAAATAATTCTCTTAAGGCCCCCTCTATCCAAGCTCCCATTTTAACCCTTAAACTAAAAATTTTCCAGGGCATTCCACTACACTCTAGGGTTCTCAAGACCCCTAAAACTAACCCAACCACACACTAAAGTGTGCCAACACCCGAGCTAAGCACCCAAAAATCTAACCCCTAAAACCAGGGTGTTACACCTAGTGACCGTTGGGCTAAGTTAGTAGCTAGCGTAAGAGTACACGGCCTTGTCACGCAGTCGTGCCTAGTAGCCCTAGGATTTTTGACAGGATCGTCCACTGCCAAAGTACACGGACGTGCTTGGTGGCCGTGGAGCAAAGGTTAGTTTCAACCACGGGGAGGACACACAGGTGTGTCTAGCAGCCGTGGGAGGCACACGGGCGTGTAACCCATGAAACTTAGAAAAGTTTTAAATTTCCATGAAATTTTGTATGTGTTCCGATTTAATCCTGACTCGATTTTTAGCATGTTTTAGGTCTCGATGGCCTAATAATGGGACATTATGGTTGAGGTTAATGTTTAATTGTATGACATTTGTGTAAACATTTATGATCTGTTCGGTAACGCCTTTAAGCCTAGTCTGGCAACGGATACGGGTTAGGGCTGTTACAAATTTTGTTAGCATCTCCTCAAGGTTCGGCTTCTTCTCTTGTGGGTAAGGTTGCTGTTGAAAACCTAGAGGGGGTTGTTGTCTCTGATTTCCTTGACCACCCCATGAGAAGTTTAGGTGGTTCCTCTAGCTTGGATTATAAGTGTTACTATAGGGATTATCCTGAGGTTTAGAATTATAACCCATATAGTTCATCTGTTTGCTTTCTATGCCAAGGTTGTAGAATAGATATTCTGTATTACTCATTCCTCCTCCATTCGTATCGCACTGCATAACTAGATGTACCTTGTAACACCCCAAACCCGGCCTAGAAGTTAGACCCGAATCTGGCGTGTCACATGAAAGCGTTTTTCAAAACCATCTTTGCAGTTATTAAAAACATGTTTGAGAATTTCAGCCTCTTTGTTAAAATCCAAAACACTTAAGCAATTGTTATCTACTTGAAAACATAATTATCTTTAATAAACCTTTTCGGTTGCGAAAGCATATTTGAAATAAACGATTTACAAAAATGTGACGTTTGAAATAGAGTTGCAAAAGCATTTTGAAACATTGCGGAAACGTAGACAAAATATAAGTATTTTTGAGAGATTGATTGATGAATCACAAATCAAGGAATTGAACTTTAAATCCGTGACTTTTGAAAATGACGTTGAAAATTTGAAAGAAAGTTCGAGTTAAATCATATTTGTAAAAGCTTATTTTGAAATCCATTTGTTAATCGATTTTGGAAAACCTTTATTTACGTTTTTAGAAAAATTCTCGTTTTAAACAATTTAAGCAAAATAATAAGTATATCAACCATAAAGCAAATAATAAAAATACTCCAGAGGCCCTATTACAACTTAAACCAAAATAGCAAAAATAATAAAATAAACAGAAATAGAAAATTTAAAATTCAAAAACACCATTTCGGAATAATAGCCTCCACCGACTCATCCATGGGCCCAAGTCCTTGCTACGGAGCATTACCTACGAGGATTAAGAAAGAAAGGGGGTGAGTTACAAGAACTCAGTGTGTAACCCACTTATCATTTTCACTGGGCCAAAATTCAATTAAGCATTTATTGGGCCAAAGCCCATTACAATCATAACATAATATCATATGTAACATGCATATGTTATGCAATTTCCCAACTAAACCTAGTTTTCCATCCGCTACACACCACCCATACCAACCAACACACCTGTGGGGAGCTTTAGTCACCCACCCCGCCAACACAACAAACTGGGCATTAAGCCATATATCAAACTGGGCATTAAGCCATATATCAATTTGTGGACAAGCCACCCGAATTTTGTAGCAAAGCTACCAGAACTTCGCTTCGTCAAATATCCCAACCCATGCAAATCATGTATAAAATATGTACATTCAATTACTACAATCCATTCCTATAATTATTACAAACATATGGCCCATTATAAAAATTCTCACAATCTGGCCCATATCACATTTTGGCTCATGTAGCCAATATCACATTTGGCCCATAAATCAAGTATCACAATTGGCCCATAATTCAAGTATCACAATTGGCCCATAAATCAAGTATCACATTTGGCCCATTTATCACATATCACATTTGTCCTATTTCACAATTTATTTCAAATCGGCCCATATAGCAAATTATCAATCAGCCCATATAGCAAATATCAAACGGCCCATGTAACATCCTGAAAAGGGCCTATGCATTTTCAGTTTAATTGTACGAAATGACATGTCTTATGTGTTATGAATATATCTTGAACATTTTTGGAAACATGGAAATGTATGGAAATGTTAGGTTTAAAAGAGGAAAGTGAACATTTTGGAAACACGAAATGTATGGAAATGTTAGGTTTAAAAGAGGAAAGTGAACATTTTTGGAAACTTGGAAATGTAAGGAAGTGATTTAGAAATGATTCAAAAGAGGAAAGTGAACATTTCTGGAAACTTGGAAATGTAAAGAAATGGCAAGTTTAAAGAGAGAAACGAAAATTTTTGGAAACTTGGAAACGTAAGGAAATGACTTAGAAAATGTTAAGTTTTAAGTTTGAAAGTGGAAACTAAGGCAAGGTGGCCTTAAGAGAAAATGTGGGGTAGAATATGACACACAAACAGGCTTGGAAAAGTGGCCTGGAGATGCCACTTAGGGCTTCAGGAAATGGCGCCACATACTGGGGTATTGGGCCTGAGTTCGAGTCACAAGGGAAGCAAACAGAAGGAATTTTATTTTTGCTTCCAGAAGCAAAGAGGTGGATGGCACAAGGCTTTTAAAAGAGGAGTTTTATTCTCTTTAAATTTCGGCTAATAAAGGGATAAATAATAGATTTATTTTAGATTATTTTTCAAAGAGATAATAAGGGATTGTTCTTTAAATTTTAAACTAAGGGATAATGATAAGGAAGAGTGGTGGCCAAGCAAAAGATTCTTGGCACAGTAATTTCGGCACAAGGAGGAGAAATAGGCCATTCATTCATTCTCCTTCTCTATTCTCTCTGCCACAAATTCTCCTAGCAAAATCCCCTCTTCTCTTTTCTTTCTCTAAGCCCTAAAATACATCCTGTGTTCTAGCCAAAACTTCTCCATTAAGTGCCGATTCTTTCTGAGCCTAATATCCTACTCTTTTTATCTTGAAGCCGAATACATAAGTGACCATCTAGTCTCCAAGTAATCATAGCCGAATCTTTGAAGGGCTTCAAATAAAGGTGCTGTCGATTTCTTCAGTAAAGGTAAGATTAAGTTTTGGTTTTTATTCTTTCCTTTAAGGAATTGTCGAAATTTCAAAGACTAATCCTTATTATTGATTTTGGCCGAAATATGGAAGGATCTTTCGGGGTTATCAGAGTAGTCGACTAAAAGGAGGATTTTTATGGGATTTAAAGCTTCAAGGTAAGAAACTATAAGATTCGGCCAAAGGCCATTTATTATGTTTAATGTTAGATTAAACTCTAACATGTGTCTGTAGGGTTTTCGACAACAGTAAGGAAGCAAGGATCCAATTCGGGATTTAAGATGTGGAGGGTAAACACATAGGTATGTTCGGCCAAAGCCTGATTTGATAACTAGATCTATTTCATAATCGTTTGAAAAGCCGAAACTAATTTGTTTAAGTGATTCAATGCTTGGCCGTATGCAAGAAGAGTATAGCAGAGATTTCAGGACTTGATTTTTAAGTCAATCGGCAACAAGGTAAGTTTTAAAGTATACTAATCCTACTAGGATTTGGATTTATGGCCGAATGGCTTTTTATTAAATTAGTAAGTGATTAATCAAATGTAGGGATTAAGGATCTAAGCGGTAGATCAGATTACGAGATCTCAAGGAATTTGCTAAGCAAATCAGGTGTGTACCTCACACTAATTCTTAATAAGTTTTATGGCTATGTCTAATTAAAATATGTGATATTAAGAATAAGAAAGTGGCTAAGGTACCATGTTATGGTACTAAGTACTCAGGTACGTTTCTTACTCCTACTAGGAATATGAAATATGTTATTTGTAACATGAGAATAAGAATGTGAACTTTGGCATATTAATGCATATTACAAAATGGGGCATATGGGTTATTGAAAGGGGAAGTGAATGTGGTGACCTAAGACCACGAACACGGTGACCTAAGACCGTGGTATCTGAATGTGGTGACCTAAGACCACAGTAATCTAAATGCGGTGACCTAAGACCGCGATATCTGAATGTGGTGACCTAAGACCACAAATGCGGTGACCTAAGACCGCGATATGGAGTGTAGCGGAAGGAGGGTCGACTTAGTAGTCCCCACGGTGTACAGGTTGGTACGGGGGAGTGTAGCGGATGGCTTGTTAGGTTTGGGTTTGGGAATGCATCATAATTTGTATGCTATGATATGAATGTGTAATATTTGTTATGCCTGATTCTATTATGATTTAGTGTTGTGTACACATTGAGTCTGTTGACTCACCCCGTTGAGGACCATGTTTGGTGATGAGCAGTGAATGGACCGAGACAGCGAGACTTGTGGTGGCCATGCTCAACATGAAGTTTTTATTTTTATGGACTATTAATTTTTAAGTACTCCGAATTATTTGGATTTACTTGATGTAATAAGGCCATAAGGCCATAGTGCACTATTTTATTTCTGTTTTTATTTATTATGTTATGAAATTTTTATTAAGTTAAAGATTAAGTAATTTACTTTAAATGTATTCTATATGTTTTATCACCTAAAATTTAAAAGGGTTTTCATTATAAACGATTTTGTTTCCTACTCGAGCCCAACCCAAAACAATATTTCTTTCAAAACACACTATTTTCCCAAAGTAACAAAAGAACTTTGAACCGGTTTACTTGAGGAACATACCAGATCCGGTCCAGGCTCGTGGGCTGGGTGTGGGGTGTTTCAGCCCATATAGCAAATATCAAACGGCCCGTATAGCAAATATCAAACTGCCCATATAACAAATTATCAATCGGCCCATATAGCAACATATTTCAATTTGGCCCATAAAGGGTATTTTCGTAATTGTTGTAAATTTACCCACTAAGGGTAATTTGGTAATTTACCCACTAAGGGTAGTTCGGTAATTTACCCACTAAGGGTATTATGGTAATTTTGCAACCTAGGCTTAACTACTAATTTTGGGCATAAAATCGAAACTGTCCATCTGCGTCATACTGACTATATTGACCATAACTCGAGTTAGAAAACTCAAAATCTAAATACGTAAATTTTCCTTGAAATTAGACTCATATATCTTTCTTTTATAATTTTTCCAGAGTTTAGCTTAACCATTTAGTACAGTTTATTCCTTAAAGTTTCCCTTGTTTCACTGTCCAATGATTCTGACCTCTCATACCTTAATCTCCAATATCTTACTGTACGCTTTTCATACACTTCTCCCACTTGTTTCTATTGAAAATAGGTTTACTAAGGAATCCATATATATCAATTATAACTCTTAATTCACTTTGTACAATTTTATACGATTTTTCCAAGACAGAACAGAATACCCCGAAGTCATTCAGAACCAGTCTCACTAAAATTTACATATCTCAGAATATAAAATTCCTTTTCCTTCTCTATTTCTTTCATATCAAAATAGACACAGTAAGCTTTGATTTGATATCTTATTCACTTTGTAATTCCTTTTCTCCTAGTTTTTGTGATTTTTCAAATACATGACACTATTTCTGACTGAAACTATTTTATTACAAAATACAATTACCACTACGATCATACGCACACCCGAGTGATCACGGATGCTGGTTTTCGGTTTTCTTCGGTATTTTGACCGATTCACAAAATATTTCATGCAAAATTTCAGAGAAGTGTGAGACTACACACCATATATGGAAAGTACGGGATTACACACCTGATTTTGATTTCCTAAAGAACCACTCTTCGTTGACCCTAGAACAATACCAACCAAAAGTTAGCCTCGAATTTCCAAAATATTTCATACCCAACGTATTACTTACAATTGAATCACTTACCACAATCTGAGTCTCTTATTACGAGGAATAGGTGATCTAGCGATTTAATCCCTATAGATAAACTTGATTAGTCACCACCACTAACCCGCTTAGCAAAAACATCGATCAACGAAAAAGATCCAAAAGAACCATGATGAATCCCTTACCTTAATGATTATAAAACCGATTCCCAATGATTGTACAATGGCTACGGGTGAGTCAAAGATTCGGCCAAAGTAAAAAGAAAGAAGAAAAATATGGTCACCAAGGCTTGTAATTTCGGCACAAAGCAAAAGAAAAGAAAAGAAAAGAGATTGAGAGGAAAAACAATGCACTATTGTGCTAACATGTTTCGACAAGGAGGGTTGCAAAATTGGGAGAAATGACACAAAGTTGTCAAAGGGATTTTTGGCCAAAACAAAGCTAAGACTTTACCAAAAGCCAAAATAAAAATTTTAGCCACCTATCTACCCCAAAACCGTCCACATGCATCCCCCCTTAGGATAAGAGTTTGGCCACCCAAACTTTCCAAAACATCACCCACGAAATAAGCCTCATGTCCCCCTTTCTTTCCTATTTCCCTTGATTCTTTTCCCCAACTTCAACCTTGCCTTATTCTTATAGCCACCTTACCAAAAATAATGAAGTCCAACCTTCCCATAATTAGTTCTTGGCCGACACTTAAGGAAAGAGTGCAAAAATATTAGTCAAAATTTGCACACAAAGTGATTTGAACCTCTTCCCTTAAGGTACTACATGTGGCGCCTTATCCTTCTTACCAATAGCTCAATTATGCTAGCAATTTACTCATTTATTTCCATAAGCCTTGATGCCACTTACTATCTCTCCTTAATAGGCTTAAACACAAAATTTTACTAAGGCCCAACTTGAACCCGTAACTTTATAGAACCCCGTAATTTTCTAAAAACACCTTCCTAATAAGTCCAACTTGAAATAATGTCATTCTCTTGTTCTCAAAAATTTTAAACATTCCTACGCCCAAGGCCCATTGGGCCCAATCCTACTAGGCCCAATTTCGGGATGTTACATACCTGCAAAGAACCACACAAACCATCAATCTTTTTATTTAATAGCTCTACCTAGTTTGATAGCATGGTCACTGCGTCGAGGTTGAAAACTTTGGCTGCTTTTGTTGGCTTTGTCCTCATAACTTGCCACTGATAGTTATTCAGCGGCATCTCTTCAATGAATTCGTAGGTAGCCTCAGGTGTTCTGTTGTTTAGTGTACCGCCAGCAGCTGCATCAATCAACATCCTAGTTGAGGGGTTCACACCATTGTAAAAGGTTTGAACCTGTAACCATAATGGTAACCCATGGTGAGGGCACCTTCTCAGTAGATCCTTGTATCTCTCCCATGTATTGTAAAGTGTCTCTAAATCAATCTACACAAAAGAAGAGATGTCATTCCTCAACTTAGCAGTTTTAGCCGGCGAAAAATATTTTAACAAAAATTTTTCAATCATTTGCTCCCATGTAGTGATTGATCCTCGTGGTAACGAGTTCAACCACTGTTTAGCTTTGTTCCACAACGAGAAGGGAAATAACCGAAGGCAAATGGCATCATCAGAAACGCCATTAATTTTGAAAGTGTCGCAGAATTCCAGAAAATTCGGCAAGTGGTTATTTAGATCCTCTTCCTACAAACCATCAAGCTGAACAAACTGCTGAATCATCTGAATAGTGTTAGGTTTCAGTTCAAAATTATTTGCAGCAACAGCAGGTCTAACAATACTTGATTCAGTTCCTGTTAAATTAGGTTTAGCATAATCATACATAGTACGAGGAGCAGGATTTTGATTCACCAGATTTGAGGTAACCACAGGAGGTAGCGGATTATTATCAGCCATCTCTTCTGTAGTATTGGTTTCATCTTCTTGCTCTTCTTCTATGTATTGTAGGCTTCACCTTATTTCTCTTCAGTTTCTGTGAGCTGTCCTTTCAATCTCACTGTCAAAAAGTAATGGTCCTGACGGGTTCCTTCTAGTTATAAACTAGAATACCTATCAGAAGCAAAGAAAAGAAAATTAGCAAGTTAAAATAAAATAAATTGCAAATAAAAATAAGAATGGCTAAAGTAATAAAAATTTAGTGTTCCTAATATCTTAGTCCCCAGTAGAAACACATTAAACTTGATGTGTCTTTAACTAACTATGATCACAATAAAGGCAAGTGCACCTATCGTTTAATAGTATAGTTTTGGTAAGACCGGTAATATCGTATCCACAAGGACCCAGAGTACTAGTAATTACTATCTTCTTGTTATCTAGCCTAAGAATTGGAGTGATTTCTTTTCAACTAAAACAATTAAAAGCACGACAGAGAATGAATTGGGAAAATACTTTTAGACAACTTTTTGAGATAGGCAATACCCAAGGAAGAATCCACCTAGACTTCACTTATTACTTCTGATTCATATGATTTATTCACTTGACCTAATCCGTAGAAATCCCTGATTTATGTTAATATCTCTTTCAAGACTAAAAACAACTGACTCTAGGTTGATTAATTGAAATCTCTTTCTAATTAAAACTCCTATTATCACATTAACTCGATCTATGGATTCCCTTATTAGATTTGACTCTAATCCAAAAAAATTTCGTCGCCCTATTTCTGGGGTTGCAATCAACTCCACTTAGTTGTGTTGATCTACTCTTAAACAGGGACTTTTGCTCCACTAAATAAGCACATTTGACTTGAATCAATAACTTGAATTATCAAAACAAGAATAAGAACTCACAATTAAGAATAAGAACAAGTATTTATCTTATAAATCAAATAATAATAAGATCTATCTTAGGTTTCATCCCCTTAGGTATTTAAGGGATTTAGTTCATACTGAAAAAGGAAAACATCTTAGAATAAGGAAAACTAAAAAACATAAGCAAACCCAAAAACTTCAAGAGAAATTGATAGGAGATCTTCAGTCTTGATAGAAATCCTCCTTCCAAGCTGCTTCTGTTAGCTGTCTTCAAGTATTTTCTGCCTTCTACTCAACGTCTTCTTTTAGGTCACCCCTAAGTTGTTTATATAGGCTTTGGGACATCTTTCTTGGCCACAAGTAACCTTTTCTGAATAAAATTAGACTTGGGTTCAGCAGGGACACGCCCGTATGACATGCCCGTGCGTGATGGCTTGGGTCGTGCTCAATTCTACTCGTCATCCACAGCCATTAGGAACATTGAATTCATCAAATCTAATGAAAATTCATCCAAAAATAAGCCAGGTATGGGGTAAAAATATGTATAAATTATGGTTTATCAAATACGGGTTAGGGGTGTTATAGCTAGTGGTTCGCAACGGAATGTGCAAGTATACACAATCGTTATCAAGTTATAAGTAAGTAAGGAAAGAGTATCATCTCCACAGGGACTCTGTTTAAATCAATAATTGTAAAATTAATATTCACAAGTTAAGAAAACACAATATTTTTAAGATGATGGATGTTAAAATTAAATTAATCAACTATATACAAATTAATTAACCTAAATGTAGTGAAATGAAATAAAATGCAATGAGATGGTTTAGCAGCAGTTCTCAAGTTTTTACAACAATAACATGAATAAGCTAGAACAATTACAACACTCGATTCAATTCATTCTTTATATTGTTTAACAAAGTTCCGAAAAAATTCCATGGCAACTCGATCATTCATTAACTTGAAATCTCATGTAAGTTCTTTCAAAGTCTTATACTTAGGAAAACATGCATATTTCTATGTCAATATTTAACTAAAGATTACTTAGAATTTATGTGAAGTAATAGGGAGTGAGTCGATTTGAAACAATTTAATCATACAAACCTAAAGTTATGCAAGGTAATAGTATTCTTTTGGAATCATTACAAACGTTTAGTTTATTCTGGGTCAGATATAAATTAAGCATGCAACTTCCAATTATTGTGTCCATTAATCACCATTTAGGTTGAATTAAGCAACTAATTGTAATGCATTCAAACATATTTTATTGCATGAATAACATGAATGATTTTAATTGGAAGCATGAACAATTGAGGCACAGAACAGTAAAAACGTGAATTTAATCAAATCATTTCAATTACTCTAGCTTAAAAAAATTTAAGTCATCATCATTAATGGAAAATCAATCAAACAATTTGCAAACATAATTAAAAACTAACAAATTAAAGATAAAGGAAGAAGAAACTCTTGATGAATTTGGTTTTTCTCCGAAGACTATTTGTGGTGGCTTCCTCAAATTTTCATGGTTGCTCCTTTGCAAATTGTTCCTCAAGGTGGCCGACCAAGAGTGTTTTTCTCTTAAAGAAATGCTAGCTAAAAGAAAATGGAAAGATGGAGAGCTTTAGGCGTGGAATATAGGAGATAATAATGAGAGAATTGTTGAGTATTGAGGGACGAGATGAAAGGTGAATGGAAGGCCTATTTTTACTTGAGGGAGAGCTTGGGAGTTTGCTAAAAATAGCATGCACATCCCTTGAGAATCTCTTAAGCATGGTTGACCATGATTTGTTGGGTGAGGGGTTGATGGTTGCTTGATTTATGACTGATTCTTCCTTGATTCAAGGCATGGAGTTGGACGGCAATCAAGCCAACTTGTTGGGGCCATTATGTGATTTTTTTAACACATACAGGGACCCTTAAATAGTTTTTCCAAAAGTTTTTTTGGGCTGCTCCTCATGTCTATGCTGAATTTGGGCTTTTTTTCCCCTATTGGATGGTGTGTCAACCCAATTAAAAAGTAGATTAATTCATTAGCTTGTTATCCACATTGTTGAATAATTAGCTCACTTGCATGTGTTTCCTAACTAGCTCCCAAAATTGAGTAATTTAGTGGTCCATACTGCAGTATTTTAAACAGGAAATTAACATGTAGCATAATAAAGTGAATTTATGTAAAATTAATACCTAATAAAGTGTGTAATGTCTCAATATGAACTAACATTACACAATTAGCTATCTAAATGCTCAAGATATGCATAAATTCTAAGCAAAAAAGTGCTAAACAAGCCTATATAATTTAGACTTATCAGCTAGTGACCAGGGACTAGAAAATTTATTTCAAACCTACAATCCCTTAGTTTTGAAATTTGTTATGTGAACATTATGCATAATCTCAGTAAGTTTTATTGAACTTACAAATGATCTGCTTTATCGCAGGATAAAGTTGTCACCTGGGAAATCGAGTGGATGGTTGAGCCAGACATCGCCAACTTAAGGGAAAAAAAGGACGATAGTCATAACATGCGTATAGAGGGGCACTCTTAAAGACCACAACTCGGGTTTAGTCAATTCATAAAATTTTCAAGTCTTATAGTCAATTTTTGAATTAAATTTGTAAGGTCGCAACTTCAAAAAGATGTGTAAGCTAGTACAGGTTAATTTGTATAAATAATAGTCAGAATTTAAATAATATTTAAATTAAAAAATGTTAACCAATTATTCAAGTATTGTGTCATTTGGGACCTGAAGATCAGGTCGGGCCTAGGGTGTTATAGCTGAGCATTTTCTAAAGCTTGTAGGGAGAATAAGGCCAAGCAGATCCAGCTCAAAAATTCATGAGTTCTCTTAATGAATTGCTTGCTTAGCTTCGCCACATTCATGAAGGCACAGTCTACCAAAATTAGGAGCTTTTTTATTCCATCTCTATTTGGGAGTCTAAGTACAATTCCTTGGAGAAGGAGATAAATAACAAGATCTGCCAACTAGAGGCTAATAAGAAGGCTCTAAACGGACAACAGCTCTCATACTTTGAGCAGCTCTAAAAAGAAAACCACAAGGCTCTAAAGAACTATAAGGTGGATACTAGAGCTAGCATTAAAAGTTATTTGCCTAAACTAAGATCAAATTTGATAATTCACGCCTAAGTCACTGCGGGTCCGTTTAATGTGAGTTCGGTAAATTTCCATTGCACATACAAACTCACAAATTTGGATCTTGCTTTCTATGTTTTCAGTCTCTCGGGTGAAGAGTGGGAAAATTTTAGAAGGAATGGAGAGAATCAGGTAAGCTCTTCTATTCTCAGACTCTATGGTTAACTAGCCCTACTCCCAAAAAAGGAATTGGCCCTAAGGAAGAGGGTCCAGAAGATCCTGCCACTACAACTCCACCAGATGAAGAAAAAGATTAAAATTTTCTCTTTTGTAATTGTACATGTCTCTTTCTTTTATTAATGAAAGTTTTATATTCTTCTCTAGCCTTCATGACTACTTACTCTTCTTGCTTACTTTTTTTTTCCTGACAATCTTTTGAATATTCATACTCAACTCCTTGGTTTGTTGATTCTCCTTTGCATTTTACACTCCTCACCTTAATATGCCTATAGAAATTCAACATCCCAACACAACATAATAGACACACCCAATTTCCTTTAAACATAGAAATTAGGACATTTAGGGGTTAAATTGAAAGAGACGGTAAGTTGGAGGTCTCTACTGAAAAATGAGGAAAAGATAGTAATTAAAATTGGACAAGGTAGAGATCCAAATCTGGTTCAATTGGATTAAAACCAGTCGATCTCTTAGTGGGAGGCATAATGACTGTGAATGGGTGGATTTTACACGGTTGGAGACTCATTATGTATTCTAACCAATACTCAGACCAGTACATAGCCCTAACCGAATCATCTTCTATCTTTCCACAAAATTTTTCAACCCTACATTTTCTAATTTTATCAATCAGGGACCGCGTGAGCTTTCAGTATTCCGAGGACAAAATGGTGTCATTGGAGGTACAATAAGGGGCGGATGTTAGAGAGACGTAGGGTTGGCTCCCATAAACTCGATAAACCATTAGCTCATCATACCGTAGAAGGCATTTTTGCCTCGTTTACAGAAAATTACGGAATTGAAACACTATGACTTGCTCCCTAATTGGAAGCAAGGATGTTATTACCAACTTCATCAATGACGGAACGGTTTGGTTCGGCCAACATCTTTATATCTATAAGAAAACAAGATCATATCGGATCAAATAGCATCACACTATCACAAGTTAATATGGCATGTATTTTCTAGACTCAGTACACGCTACGTTCAGTCTTAGAATCGACTAAATTGTAGCTATGATGCCACTAAGTGTAGCACCCCTCACCAGGTCTGGTTGTCAAACTCGAGTTAGATGATGCTACAATAGTTAATGGAGCAATTCAGATACAGTTCCAACTTTAAGCATTTAATTAAAAAATCAAAACAATTAATAATTCATGCATAATATCATTTACAAACTAATTCGAGTCTCAATCGAACTTACGAAAGCTTACAAGTTAACCCGAGTATAAATAAAGACCATACTAAAAACTTTGCAAAAAGTAAGGTAATTTTTAAAGTTAGGGTCACATGGTTGTGTGCCCAGGCCGTGTTACAAATGGTAACCATGCAGAATTGGAGTCAAATGACCATATGGCTGGGCCGTGTAACAAACTAAGACCGTGTGAAAATTAAAAGACTACATCAATAGTACCCATACGGGCGTGTGGCCAGCCCGTGTGACATTCGAAGATCGTATAATACATAAATATCCTAACTACCATAGAGCACACAGTCGTGTCACTTGTCTGTGTGTGACACACAATCGTGTATTAGCTCGTGTATGCAAAATGAACCTTTTCATGCTAGTCACCAAAACCAATCTTAAATAGGGTAACCAAATGCATTTATCAACTTTTAAAATCTATACAAAACATACCAAATCATATCATATAAGTAGACCTAATCATCTAACCAATATGCATCAATGGAACCATCACAATTCAAGGATTTCAAATCACTACAAATCATTCAACTAAATTTGTACCATTTCATATACTAGGTCGTCCAAACCAACTTCATGCTTGGTTCACTTCCATGAACCAACAAGTGAACATATCTATAATGAAATTCCTATAAACATATCATCAACCATTCAAGACAACATTAAACTTATAAGCCATTCTTATTTCCTAGCAAAGGTCTACACTTTGACATATTAAACCCATTTACAATTTATATGTACATTCAAAACAAGTATCATTTAAAGATCATTTCACCAACTTTCAATATCAACACTTAACTATATAAAACCCTATTTACATGCCACATAATTGGATCTAAAACAATTCAGAAATCTACTAAAACTGAAGTTGGATAGTGTCAGCTCCGAGTTGATCCAATCTTTACATTCTGCAAAAGACAACTACAAGACATGAAACATAATCAGGTAAGAATTATATATTCTTAGTAAGCTCATAGAAGTTAACACATTAACTTACCTCATTTCACAGGTAAATCTATCAAAATAACAAGTTTAACTAAGTTTCTTGTCACAACATATCACAACTGTAAGGTGAGTATTTCATATTTAGTCATATAATCCGTAAATTTGCTCATACCATTCAGATTAATATCATTTCATCAAAACTATCAAACGGAAACATGATTTTTGCTCAATTAATCATAAGAACACATATAGTTGTATGAACACATTCATGTCCAATTACTATACAGAATCAGACAATATATTTCCTTTTAAATAGTTAGCCCGATGAACTAAATGAATAGATACGAATACGCACATAACTACACCACACAGTAGGCACCGAAGTGCTGAAGAGTAGGGAACATAGTGAAAATTCTAAACAAGCACAGCTAGCCCTATTGGCATGCTAATTGTATCCTATCATATGCTCATCTGGGCTGAATAGACATATTAGAACAATTCTTTACATTTCAGTCCTTCTCGCCTTTTTATACCATTTTGAATATGTTTCAAAATCAATTTATATAACAAAATTTCATAATTTAAGCACAAGCAATACATTTATAAACATAACTACACCATATGAACTTACCAGGAGCAAACAACAATAACAGAAGTGTCAGGGACTAGTCTGTAATTTTCCCTTTTCCTCAATTATCTTTCTATCAGTTCACTTCTTGATCTATAGAGTAATTCATTTCAAATTATCATTTCCAATTACCTTAAATCATCTTAATCAGTGTACATGCCAACTTATTTTTTTTCATAATTTTCCTAAAGTTTCACATTTTATTCAATTTAATCCCTAAAACCAAAACTATCATATCTTTCCCATTTAAGCTTCATTTTTCAATCCGTTTTCAATTTCATCCTTATTTAACCATATAGAAACAGTAATTACTAATTTTCATGTCAAATCCGTAATATTTTTATTTTAGTCCCTAAACTCAAAACTAACCAAATTCACTTACAAATTAGTCCTTAATCATTTCTAAGCTTACAACCAAACCATTTAACATAAAAAATCTCAAAATTCATCAATGAAAATATTTTAAAAATTTGACAGGTTTACAAAATAGTCCATGGGCTAGCTAAGATTAAGCTACAATGATATCAAAAACATAAAATTTACTAAAAATAGGGCCAACAAAGTACTTACATGCATGGTTGGAAGCTTGGCCAAAATTCTCTAAGCTTAAAAATGGAGTTTCAGTGAAGAAAGGGGGGAATGAAGAGGAAATGGCCACATGCTTTGTTTTATGCTTTAACAAAATTTAATTATAAACTAATATTATAATTAACATAAATTTTCCATTTAAAGCCGTATATTAACCGTCCACTAAAATATATTATGGCATAATTGTTGTTTAAATCTATTCAATTATATCATTTACCCCATTTAGCTAATATAGATTAAATACGATTGACTTTTATAATTTTTACAATTTAGTCCTTATACCTTAATTACTAACTAATCAATAAAATTATCAGACTAAAAACCACCATAATACTGTAAATGACACGTAAATATTAATAAATAATATTTATTGACTCGGTAATCAGAAAATGGGGTGCTGAAACACATTATTTTCGGTGCCACTAAAAACGAGTTGTTACAAAAATTTTATTGCTATAAATATCACAAACTAGCTCGATTTTCAAATTTTTATTTTTTGTTGTGCAAAAAAATCGTTTTCTAACCAGATTTTTCTAGCAAAACATATAATCAAAAATATTTTGCATTTTATTCACTTTGGTCCCTTTATCTGAAATGCTCATATTTTTTTTATGTTTAATATCATATCAAAATTTGATTTCATATTGACATTGTACTTTTAATCTATAGCATAATTTCTTAACAACTTTCAATTTATTCATTTTAGTCTCTAATGTCACAAAACTAAATATCAAGCCTAGTTAAATTTCAAATCTATTCCAACAGTTTTCTCTACTTTCAACTTGGCTCTAACATGCTCAAAACTCATACTTCAATTTCTCTTCAAAATCAAACTCAATTTCATAAAATACCCATTAACGACAATTTGATAGACATTTAAAAACTGAAAATTCCAAGGCATGGGTAAGCTTAATCAAAGCTTAGATGATCATGAATTAATCAAAGCTTAGATGATCATGAAAACATAAAAAATTCAAAGAATGGACTTAAGTACCTTAGGGATTTTGTGTAACATCCTGAATTAATGGGCCTTTACATTTGTTGTGTGTTACGTATAATGTGCTAATTAGAGTGTTTAAGGGGTCCATATTGGGCTCAAGGTTGGGCCAAGGCCTTAGTTAAAAATCTTCTGCTTGGACACTCTAGTGGGAAGCCAGTAGGATAGGGCTTAAAAGATGTTATCCGTGTTTTAAGACACAAATGGGCTTGTGGCCCAAGTGGCAAAGTGGCGCCACTTAGGGGTTTTGAGGTGGCGTGATAAGTAGTAAGGGAGGTCCAAGGTTCGAGTCGCATTACCCATCTATTTTAATTAATTTTGGCGTCAAGGGAGAGCAGAGTTGGAGTCGGCTAGGATTCTTGAAATTAGGAAGAATAATTGATGGATAATGTGGATGATATGGATGATAAAGTAACTGATAAAAGGAAGGAAGAGGTGGTGTTATCCATGTCACTTGAGGATGAGTGATCAGATGTTGATAAGGAGAAAATTTAGATTTTATCTGCTGGTCACAGTGGTGGCCGAAATTCCAACATTGAGGGGGAGGAGGAATCGGTTTTGGTAAGTTCAAGGGGTGCCAAAATTTCCCTTGACTAGTAGCCTAGTTTTAGTTTTAAAAAGGGGCATTTTTGGTTTTTAGGGAGTAGGTGCCAAAATTTAGGGTTAAGTAAGGGGGATATCTTTTATATTCGGCATTTAGGGTTTATTCTCCCATTCTCTTCTTCAATTTCAGCATTTGGGTTTTCTCTCCTTCTTTTCTCCCATTCTCTACAAAAGCTAAAATCCCTAAATCCCATTCTCTCATCTTCACTTTTATGCAAAAGTCGAAACTCTTGATTTTAATTCTCTTCTCTATTCTATTCCTATAAGCCGAATAGTCATTGTTATTGTTTTCTCCTTGCCGATTTCTTCATCAAAGCCGAATCTTCATAGATCTCTTGAGATCATCTTTCCTTTTTGATCTTCTCAAAAGCCAGAATTCTTCAAAAGTTGCCGAATTCCCTGTGTTAAGGTAAGTGTCGAATTCTTCCTTCACTTCTTCTCTTTCAGTTTTTGGAGGCCAAAGCCGAAAGGCTAATCGATGTGGCAAGGTTATCCATTGAGTAACGTTTTGATTGTTCTTGTGTTCACATTTTAGGGCGATATCTCGGGACAATAGGAGTAGATCGAATCATTCAGATTCCAAAAGCTGGAAACCGTTAAGTCTCTAAGTCTCATACCTATTTTCGGGATTTCAAGGTAAGGGTTCAATTCTTCCTACATTTTTTAATCGGGTTCTTTTTCATTATTCGTGCCTTAACCTAATGTTGCATTAAGCAATCATCATAGTATCTTCTGACCAAGATCACTCATGGACTCTAATGTCAGCAAATCAAAGGAAGGGGTTGGATCTGTAGTCCCAGCCCCAAAGTTCAAAAAACGCCCGGTGTCTGCTTTTCGAGATTGGCCACCGGGCTGTGGACCGGCTTCTAAACAACACCTTCGACAGATAACGGTTGTGTCAGCTACGGATAGCGTCGACATAGGAAGTATCATCTTGTTGGTAATCAGGTGTGTAGATCTCTAACACACTAATTAATCTGTACTAAATATATGTTATGGGCTAAAAGCCGGAAAAAGGCTGTATAGACAGTCGTAAAACTCGAAAAGGGTTAGTCAAAAGATGCCAGGTACGTAATCATAGAAACCTCTCTATGTGTATCGATGTATATATGGATGCCTGTTTTCTTAAAAATTGTAAGACGTTCTCAATTTTTCATGTGTGTATGCATGGGGTGGGATTATGATAATGAAGGGGAAGAGCATGATAGGTCACTTGGTGATCGGTGGTTAAACCATGAATTCAAATGTTAGGTCACATAGTGATCGGTGGCAAAGCCAGACTTAAATGATTCCTGATTAATAGGAATAGGTAATATGGCTGTCGATATGGTGTGTAGCGGTTGGTGGGTTGATTGTAGAAATCCCCGAGGTGTGATGGTTGGTACGGGTTGGTGTATAGAGGATGGACTTTTAGGATGGGTAAGGCCATTTACCATTCATCATTTGATATGTATTTATGTTTGCTGCCATAATGTATGGGCCAAGGCCCATAATGTGTTTGTGGGCCTCAGGTCGTTGTGTGTTTCCGGATTTATACACTGAGTCTTGGTGACTCACCCTTTTATTTTCCTGACTTTTCAGATGAGCAGTAGATCGTGGACATGGGAGCCGAGGCGGACTCGAGGGGCCATCACGCCATTTAATTTCTTAAACTATTTTTGGTTTTTCTTTAAGTTTGAATTTGGGACTATTTTTGTAATAAGGCCTCTCTAGCTTAGTGTTTTGATTTATATTTGATGATGTTTACATTTATACATGTATGTTCGAATTTTTATTTATAAAAAGAAATAAAAATGGGATTTTCAAACAAGTAATTGGTATAGAAGAAATAAAAATACTACAAAGGTTTTCTTCAAATAGCACTCATTTAACGAATACTTCTACAAATCAATTGAGATTTCAAATCCTTTCTAAGCGAAGTTTTTAAACTTTAACTCGTAACATACCAAATCCGGTCGTGGCGTTTGGGCCGGGTTTGGGGTGTTACATTTTGGACCAATTTGTAAAGAAAGAAAAAGAGAAAATTCTTTCTTTTTCTTCCCATTTGGAGGACACAAACTTGAAAATTTTGAATACTCTCTCCACTACTTGTTATTTATACTAAGATTAATGTTTTAATTAACTTAATTAATCATGATTAGTTTACTAAATTAATACATATGCTTGTTTATTAATTATAATTATGGAACTAAATGGATATCATCATCATTTTCCACTATCACACAAGAAACAATGGT
Organism: Gossypium bickii; assembly: GCA_025503065.1. Classification (NCBI taxonomy): domain Eukaryota; kingdom Viridiplantae; phylum Streptophyta; class Magnoliopsida; order Malvales; family Malvaceae; genus Gossypium; species Gossypium bickii. Next base: position 20,916,384 of record CP106714.1, on the reverse strand, counting down.
TTAATAACCATTTAGGTCCCTTGGTTGACTAATTAGGTCCTCAAGTGTTTTCGAAATTAAAATTAAATAGTGATTGAAATTTTACAATTTAGTCCCTGAACTTTAATTAATGATTTTCTCGCTTTAATTTCTCAATCATTTACTAATATATTTCCATACTAACTTTGTAAATCCTTCTATTCATATTTTCACTAACTCTGTTTATGGAATTGGGTTCCGAAATTGCATTTTACAACACCAAAAAAGTAGGATAGTTACAGAATGGATTTAACCCATAAAGATTAAGGATATCCTATAAGGGTAACACATATGAGAAAATCATTGGATGAGCACTTAATAAGTAGATTCTGTAATGGTATATAAAAGGGAGAGCTCAATCATGGTACTTTAGTGGAATGACTCACTGACTAAATAATGTTGTAATTAATAGGCGAAGAGTTAGAATTTAATTCTATTATTGAGCCCTAATTACATATGTCTAATCGATCACTCTGCTAGCTTAATATAACATTGATGGTTTGCATTTGAATCAATGAGATGAGTAAACGAAAATGATGAATTAGAGAAATAGATTGCATGTATCACTATTCGCAGTGAATTTGTTTTCTCACTATAAGCAAGAGATGACTTAGAGATTGAAGCAATATTTTCAATTTAGTATTTGATTGATTGTGACTAAATAATTGAATATCAAAGTGCAAATTAACCTAATTAGTCATTGCAGTCTTATTGAGCAAGGAAATTAAATTAATTTACTCATTGATTCTAACATGATAAAGTGGTTATGACTTTAACAGAATTAGAATTGGGTTGAAAAAATAATTAAATTATAAAAATAATTAAATTTATTTTAATTAAATAATTAATTAATTTTTTGAGAGTAGAAAAATTATTATTATGTAGGTTAAATTATATGAGATAGTTAAATATCTAAATAACACATATAATTGCACCCAACACACAAATGAGTCTAAGAGACTGATTAATACATGATGGGCGAAAAACCCTAGTCTCCATAGAGGAAGGTGTTGCCCTTTATTTAGTCCTAGTAAGAATACATATTTTAAATTAAAATATTTTTATTTTTTGGCTCCTTCTTGTTCAACTAATACTCTTGTGATTTTCTCGATAAATAAAGACCATTGGCAAGGTAAAAAAAAACAATATTTAGTGTCGGTACTCTATCAAAATTCAGTGACATTTATTCTTCCAAATATATTCTAATTTTCAGAGAGTCTTTTTTTTCTATTTCTAGACTATGAGACTTACTTATATTCCCACTAAGTATCAATAGAAACTTTTCATAGTGTTCATCGGTTTGTGAATTAGAGCACACACTCTAAGAAAGCTAGGGTTTGAGAATAGAAAAGAATATCATGTTGGTCGAAAGTCGAGAAACATCTTATATTGCCTATTCCAAAGCACAGGTACAAATTTGATAAAGAGTTTATTGCTATAAATAACACCATATTTTGGGTTTTAGTAAAATAAAAAAACATAATTTTTTGTTGTGCAACAAATCTGTTTTATAAACTAAAATTTTCCAACTGACACACTAGGAAGCACATAAGTGTTGATCCTTTAAGCATACCAAAAAGCACCGAAGTGCTAAGCACGAAGGCATCATGGACTACATGTGAATGCAAGGCTCAAAGACAACAAAGAGTGCACAAAATAGGTGTAAGGCTTAAAGGCATCAAAACTCCAACCATAACAAAACTTCATATTCAATCCATATTGGTGAGCCAATCATATCCTATCTATTTCACTAAGTTTACTAGGACACATTATGTATATAAATATCTTAAATCAATAATGGAAAAAAAACATATTCATCATTCATACAGAAATGAATACAAAGCTTATTGAGTTTACATAGTTTCGAGTATATCAGAAAAACTTTTGTCTAATTTCACATATTGGCACAATGAATGCCTTCACAAATACGTTCAATTCCAATTTATCAGTTTAAGTTTTATAGCCATGTTCATTGCTTAGGTTATTATTTTCAAGCATCAAAGGTATTTAGTTTATTTGTTTGTTAACATTTTCACAGTGATTTCTAAGAAGGGTTGTTATGACCTCACATATAATTGAACCTCCATTTTATAAGTTATACACAATTATCTTGTACCAAAAATTCTCTTATTAAACAAGATAGCTTATAAAGACATGTTACTCATCAATATTACCAACCCACACACACGTATTCACATGCTAAATTCACATTCAAGCCAATGTGTCAACTCTATCGACATTCACAAAAGTTAACAAATTAATCTTTAAACTAAAATAGTAACATTTTAGCACATTTTCCTTAGTAATATGACATTTCATATTTATTCATACTAATCAAATCACTTTTATATGCCATTCCATGGCAACCAAATTTTTCATATCACATTATTAGTTGGTTTGGCACATTATAACTAAGGCTCATTAGGCTTAAACCTTTCACAAGTCAATGTTTCAAACACACTTGTCCATGGAGATTTCCATGCAATTATTACATTAACATTTTCAGATTCATTACAAAATTTAACTAATTTCCCAAACATTTAGTATAGGAAAGTAAAATCAAGCCTCACTTGAATCCATCCTTTTACTAGCTTAAAAATTCATTTCTCATCATTTCTCATTCACGTATCCACAAACACATAATCAAATATTATTCGAAATTTTCTCGTAACAACCCATAACAAATATCAAGTTAAGGAAGATGGAAAACTTTATTACTAACCTTATTGAAGCTTTCTATCTCTAGCTTCAAGTTCCTCTCTCAAGAACCATAAAAAGACCTTGCTCAAATAATGGTTTTGAAGGTTATTCAAGCTTGATTATGAGTTTTCTAGTTGATCTATGCAAGAACTCAATATGGATGTTGATATTTTTTTAAGAGATTTAGAGAAAATAACACGACAATGAAAAGGGAAAGCTTCCCCTTGGTGAAGGAGAGGGGCCGGTTGGTGGGTGGAGGAAGAGGATGAATTTTCATCCTTTTTTTCCCATTTTAAAATACCAAAATAACCTAGAGTCAAAGTTGGTCAAAATTCATTTAAAATTTGTGTGATCCACAATTCATCTCACAAAAATAATCACATCTAATGGTCCATAATAATTCTCAATCTTAAATATCTTATCAAAATAATATTTCCAATATTGAATTCTTGAGAAATGAACAAATGCCCTTTTGTAGCAAAATAATCATTTTGCATCTCTTTGCACAATTCATTTACAACAAATAGATATTTGTCAACTCAAATATCATAATTCATATTTAATCTTTAATATCAATCCATGGGTAGGGAAAATTACATATTTTCCCTTTTCTTGATAAAAATGGAAAATTTGTAATTTAGTCTCTATACTTTCAAATCTTTCCAATTTGGTCTCGAAAGTGACTTTCATTACATCAATGCATATTCTAACTTATTCTTGTGTCAATTAATCAATAATAACATGAATTCCCCGTTTTGGTTAAAATGTGTATGTAACACCCCAAACCCGGCCCACGATCCTGACCGGATCTAGTATGTCACTGCGGAAAATGTTTGAAAAGAGTTTCACTTGTAAATAAAATCGTAAAAATTTGCCATCGTTTATAAAGCATGGTATAAAAATTTAAGTAAAACTTTACTGTTACAAAATAACCGAATTGGAAACCTTCATGTAAATTTAAAATAGGTAAGTTACCGAAAATAAAACATTTTCAAATAATAATTTAAATGTCAATTCAACATAATAATAAAAATCCTTAAATACTTTAGGAGGCCCTTATTACAATAAATAATCAATCACAAGTACTTAATAATAATCTGAGTAAAATAAATATAATGTCTTCTGCATGGCATAAAATAATTTCTGCATGGCCACCTTTGTATCCACTCCAACCCGGTCCAAGATTCACGTATCACCTGCGATGTTGATAAAATTTGGGTGAGTCATACAGACTCAGTGTGTAATTAGTCCACTGAAATCCACCCACATGTGGGCTTAGCCCACAACCACATTAACCACATATCAGACAATATAATTCAAATGATAAGGCATTTTATTCACATTATTCCACAATTGGGCTTGGCCCATGTCCGCATCAATACCACATCCCATATATTGGGCTTAACCCATTTCCACATCGATCCATATTTCAGAAATGTTTATGCAAAGTAAATGCACCCAGCCCAGCCTAGGGTCCATCCGCTACACACCCCCGTACCTGCCGCACACACCAGGGGATTACTAAATCGCCCTCCAACTGCTACACATCTCTTTGGCAGTCATGCTGCTCAAAGCCGTGGCTTAGCCACAGATCACCTAAGTGACCCCACATATCTGTATCCACGAGGTGACCCAAGGTCATCCTCTATCCACGGTGATGCACACAACTATCATCCGCCCACGATGTGGCACATAGCCAACACCCCTTCTTGATGAAGCACATAGCCAACATCAAGCGCCAATGTAGCACAAGGCTAACATCAGACCACGTACATAAATGTACACCCTACCCTTCGATAGTCACATTCATACCCATCCCATGCACATGCACATACGATAATGACATAATAAAATAATGCATGCACATGCTATTTGGCATTCAATCATACTTTTATAGGCATATTCACATATACACATAATAATCACATTATGTTAGGTTTGAGACTGACCTGATTAACGACATACCCCTTAAGGGCATCCACTTCATAAATTGTCACTGCACTTATTAGCACATACATATAACACATGCAAATATCAATAAACCCAGAAAACGGTGGGTTAATCACAAACCTAACTATTTAGCGAAATCCCGAACTATTTGAATCTAACACAATCTTGGAATGTGGTTTTCCTCCTCCCTTAATGCCGATTTGGTCTCTTACAAAATCCTGAAGGCTTTGCTTATTCCTGTCGACTAATCCCTAAACCACCATAGTCAAATCGGTTAACCACTAACAACTAATATGGCATCTGGCCGAATATTTGCAATCACTTACCCAGCTTATTTAGAACCCGAACACTTGCTTACTCTTGAAGTTACAAAAATCCCTGCTTAACAACTTATTAGAATCGACCAACACAAGAATACTATGAATATGGCCCTTGGTCGAATACCACATGTCACTTACCTTAATCACTTCAAAACCTGAAAGACCTCCTTTAATGCTCCTACACATCGGCTACCTTCAAAAAGAACACATGTTAAGGCACTAAGAACATTCGGCCATCCATAACCCAAGGCCTATACACATGGTTTCGGTACACCCATGAAAAAGAGCAAAACCGATTGCTAAGGGAGAACACACTTACCACTATTAAGGCACCTTCAAAGAGTCGGCTTCTGGATCCTAAAGAGGAACGTTTCGGCACTTTAAGGGTGAAGAGAAAAACGCAAAAGTAGAGGGGTTTAATGATTAAAGAATTCGACCAACAATACACTAGATCAAGGTAATCAAAGTTTCGGCTTTGATAATCTTAAGAAAAGAAAAGAGAAGAAGAAAGCTACCATATTCGGCTAAGGTTCTAAATGTCAAAGGGACAATCGGCCATTCAAGAAAATAAGGTTGAAGGAAGGAAGAAGAGTAGGAGAATTTCGGTAACTCACCTAAGTACCTAATGACCGAAGCCTTTAAAAGAAACTCAAAAAGAGAAGCCTACACACTTAAAAATTCGGCACACACCCTTGCCACACTTCAAAGCCAAAATTTACTACCCCAAGGAGTCCTATATTCGGCCACTAGCCCTCCCCTATCAAATCCCTTGATAATCTCCTATTTTATCTTTTTAACACCCATTCAAAATAAATAAAATAAATCTACAATTATCTTCTATCTACCAACTTAAAATAAATCAACCATTAGCATATATCCTAGTCGAATTTTAAAATAAAAAAAAAACAAAACCAAAGCCTTATCATTATCCTTTGAAGTCCCATAGCCTTCCACCTCCTACCCCTCCTTGACGCCAAAATGAAAAATAAAAAACACATTTCCATGCCGTCACCAAGACTCGAACCCGAGCCCTTCCTCACTGCTCATGGCGTCATTCACCAATGCCCTAAGTGGCGCCTTGCAGCCACTTTACCAAGCTCACTTGCATGTCCAAAAACCCCTACATATTTCCTTAAGGTCTCCTTAGCCCAACTTCCCCTTCTTGACGCAAAAATACAAGCCCCTAATGCTTCCCACGTTGCTCGAACCTCCTCCCCTGAAGCTCCTTTGACGCAAACTCCACAAAGACACCAGTGTGGCGTCCCTTGCCACTTTGCTGCTAGCTCTTTTGTGTCATAAATTCCCTACAATTTCTCTTAAGACCTCTTCAGCCTAGCTTCTCCTTTAGACTTAAAATTCCAGTATTTTTCCAAAGCATGTCCCCTTCACCTAGAGTTCTCAGAAACTCCTAAAACACATCCCAACACTCCCTAAGCTTACTAACACATGAATTATGCACTAAATGCATAACCCCTAAATCCGGGATATTACAGGTCTACCCTCCTTAAAAATAATTTCGTCTAAATGCATTCCTACTCACCACACCACGCTTATGCTGCGCACTCTGATCTTATAATACTATCATACTTCCTAGGCACAGTCTCTAAGTTCACATTCAAGGCTTCGAACACTTAACTAGCAATACAAGAAAGAGCTAATTCTATTATAAGCAAGCAATAAAGGGTATTCCAGAAATAAGGAACGTACCTGCTGTCAGCTCTGGCATATCTTCCTCTTCACGACGACTGGCTGCGTAAACCAACCTTGGTTGCCTCGCTTCTGAACCTTCAGCACCTCTGTTTGGTGCTCCACGACCTTGGCCGGAACCATTCCCTCCATGGTTCAGACCACGACCCTTTGTCGCTTGCTGACCACCTCTGCCTGGCTGCACATATCCTTGGCCTACTGTCCGAACCCTATTTGGATCTTGAGGATAGTCTTTAACCAAATGAGATTTAGACTTACACCTAAAACACTCTCGATCCCGGTTCCAGCACTCGCCAACATGATACCTTCCACACTGAGCACACGGACGGTCCGGATTTCCAATAGCTGGCTTAGAAACACGAGCAGAATTCTCAACCTTCGGTCTTTTCTGAAGACTCTCAGATGATTCTGACAGTCCAAAACTCCTCTTATCCCGGTTCCTATCCTTATCTCTGTTCTGCCTCACAGAGTCCTTAATCCCTTCAGCTACCTTAGCCCTCTCTACTAACACAGCGAACTCCTGCTCCTGATGTGGAGCTATCAACAACCTCAGATCATCCCTCAGTCCGTCCTCAAACCGAACACATCGTTTATGCTCCGTAGCCACTACTCCTCCAGCATACCGGCTTAACCTTAGGAATTCAGCCTCATACTCTGCTACGGACTTGTTCCCTTGAACCAGCCCCAGAAATGCCTTTCTCTGCGCATCTATATAATGAGTACCAACATACTTCTTCTGATACGCCGCCTTAACATACTCCCAAGTGAGATCCTCAGCTGTGGCACCATCCTGAACTGTGAGCCACCATTGATACGCTTCATCGCGTAGCAGCGCCACCATTCCTTTCAGTTTCTCTTCAGGGGTTAAGTCGAGCTCATCCATAATCTGCTCAGTCGCTTCCAACTAGTACTCAGCCGTACTGGGTGCCACCCTAGATATGCCACGAAATACCTCAGCTCCATTGGCTCGGAGTCGCTCGGGTACAGACTTCCTAGTTCTCATATTTCCACCTGCTCCAGCCACCATCTCAAGAACTCGCAGCACAGCCTGCGATACAGCATCATCCCCCGTCTGATCTTGCTGCTCAACACCAAAAGCTGGTGGTGGAGTTGGTACTTCATTCTCAGACCCTTGACCCGACCTAACGGGTTCCGACACGGTCATTCTGCCTCTACCACGTCCTCGACGACCACTTCCTCTAGAACACATTTCTAATGTCGCGATTTAATCTGATTAAAAAGTTTTATGCATTAGAAATTTTGTTCCACTGATTATCCGCGAACAATTTTATGAAAAGAAGTTCTAGAAGTGGTTCTTTCGATCAATCAAAGTTCTCAGCTCAAGTTCACTATTCTATTCCAGAGAGTCACATTCACATTCATCAATAGAGACACTTTCATTTCTCAATAGAGCCACATTCATTCATCCACAACATCCACCATGCTACCATGGCTGTCTTATCCTTTCCCAACCCAGGGGTTATTTCGTCATTTGTCCTATAAGGGTATTTTGGTAATAAATCAGGGTCAATTCAAACATCTTACAAATCAAAGGTTATACCAAATTTACAAAAACTCAAGGTTATCTTGAAAATTTGTTTTCCAAACCAGAGGTATTGCAAAAATTTCAGAAATCGGGGTCATTTTAGTAATTTTGTACATCAGGGGTAATTCAGTAATTTTCCAAATTAGGGTATTTCAATATTTCACAACATAAGGTTTTTGGTATTTTCGTAAAGTAAGAATATTTTAAAAGTCGAGGGTAATAGGAAAATTTTTATAAACCAAGGATACTTTGGTAATTTTACAACCAGGGGTATTTTCATAATTTTGCAAATCAAAAAATAAACGTCTTTCAACATCTAATTTAAGGTTTACAAACCAAAGGGGTAATTTGATAATTTAAAAACTAAGGTTTTTAAAACAGTAAGGTTGATCCCTTTCGGGTTTTAATCATCGAGTTTAGCCCGTGAATAAGTCCTCTTGGTTGGGGTAAACTGTAGCTACGCACCAGGTAGGATTCGAGTAAAGAGGAGGTGAGTCGCTAGGACTGCTTAAATACCAAGCTCTTACAGAATCCACTCCTAGACATGCGCACAATGGTTGCCACACCCTAGCTTGGCAACTTAGTCACAGGTTTGTTTAGTGGTTCTTAAATCTTATGAATCTTGTGTTCGGAGTAGACTAGTCCTAGGGTTTAGTAGCCCTATTCTACTATTCTACGTTCCCATATAAGCCCATACAATTCACATACTCAATTCACTTTAGAAGTCAGAAGTACTTACCTGGTGGACTTCGGGCCGGAGATACAGGTGCCATGCCAGAATATCCTGAAATAAAAATCCATATTTTTGAAAAGCCCATTTTTTGAAAACTGTTTTCGGACCCAAAACCCTCAAAGTTGAGTTTTGAACCGGGCTTTGATACCAAACTGTAACACCCTAAACCCGGCCCACGAGCCCTGACCGGATCTGGTATGTCACTGCGGAAAATGTTTGAAAAGACTTTCACTTGTAAATAAAATCGTAAAAATTTGCCATCGTTTATAAAGCATGGTATATTTAAAAATTTAAGTAAAACTTTACTGTTACAAAATAACCGAATTGGAAACCTTAATGTAAATTTAAAATAGATAAGTTGCCGAAAATAAAACATTTTCAAATAATAATTTAAATGTCAATTCAACATAATAATAAAAATCCTTAAATACTTTAGGAGGCCCTTATTACAATAAATAATTAATCACAAGTACTTAATAATAATCTGAGTAAAATAAATATAATGTCTTCTGCATGGCATAAAATAATTTCTACCTGGCCACCTTTGAATCCACTCCAACCCGGTCTAAGATTCACGTATCACCTGCGATGTTGATAAAATTTGGGTGAGTCATACAGACTCAGTGTGTAATTAGTCCACTGAAATCCACCCACATGTGGGCTTAGCCCACAACCACATTAACCACATATCAGACAATATAATTCAAATGATAAGGCATTTTATTCACATTATTCCACAATTGGGCTTGGTCCATATCCGCATCAATACCACATCCCACATATTGGGCTTAACCCATTTCCACATCGATCCATATTTCAGACATGTTTATGCAAAGTAAATGCACCCAACCCAGCCTAGGGTCCATCCGCTACACACCCCCGTACCTGCCGCACACACCAGGGGATTACTAAATCGCCCTCCAAGTGCTACACATCTCTTTGGCAGTCATGCTGCTCAAAGTCGTGGCTTAGCCACAGATCACCTAAGTGACCCCATATAACTGTATCCACGAGGTAACCCAAGGTCATCCTCTATCCACAGTGATGCACACAGCTATCATCCGCCCACGATGTGCCACATATCAGACCACGTACATAAATGTACACTCTGCCCTTCGATAGTCACATTCATACCCATCCCATGCACATGCACATACGATAATGACATAATAAAATAATGCATGCACATGCTATTTGGCATTCAATCATACTTTTATAGGCATATTCACATATACACATAATAATCACATTACGTCAGGTTTGAGACTGACCTGATTAATGACATACCCCTTAAGGGTATCCACTTCATAAATTGTCACTGCACTTATTAGCACATACATATAACACATGCAAATATCACATAAACCCGGAAAACGGTGGGTTAATCACACACTTGACTATTTAGCGAAATCCCGAACTATTTGAATCTAACACAATCTTGGAACGTGGTTTTCCTCCTCCCTTAATGTTTGGTCTCCTACCAAATCCCGAAGGCTTTGCTTATTCCTGTCGACTAATCCCTAAACCACCATAGTTAAATCGGTTAACCACTAACAACTAATATGGCCTCTGGCCGAATATTTGCAATCACTTACCCAGCTTATTTAGAACCCGAACACTTGCTTGCTCTTGAAGTTACCAAAATCTCTACTTAACAACTTATTAGAATCGGCCAACACAAGAATACTATGAAGATGGGCCTTGGCCGAATACCACATGTCACTTACCTTAATCACTTCAAAACCCAAAAGACCTCCTTTAATGCTCCTACACGTTGGCTACCATCAAAAGGAACACATGTTAAGGCACTAAGAACATTTGGCCATCCATAACCCAAGGCCTATGCACATGGTTTCGGCACACCCATGAAAAAGAGCAAAACTAATTGCTAAGGGAGAACACACTTACCACTATTAAGGCACCTTCAAAGAGTCGGCTTTTGGATCGTAAAGAGGAACGTTTCGGTACTTCAAGGGTGAAGAGAAAAACGCAAAAGTGGAAGGGTTTAATGATTAAAGAATTCGACCAACAATACACTAGATCAAGGTAATCAAAGTTTCGGCTTTGATAATCTTAAGAAAAGAAAAGAGAAGAAGAAAGCTACCATATTCGGCTTGTAATATCCCAAAATTTGAGTATCATTTGTGTTGGCTCGAGTATGAATTTTGTGTGTTAGCATAGTCTTGTGAAGGCTTGATTTTATTTTAGGAAGCTAGAATAAATTTTAGTATGGTTCATTTAATGAAGTGGATTAAGTGAACTTAGCACTTAAGTTAATTTAAGTGTTCATTTATAGCATAAGAGGAGTAAGTGGCAAGTTGGTTAAGGAGCTTGAAAGGTGACTTGAGGTTAGAGGTTCGAGTATCATGGAAAGCATTTTTGAAGATTTTATTTTTTATGTCTAGCATTAATGGGCGGTTAACCTATGTTTATGATAGGTTGGACTATTGTTTTTAGTAAGTTGAATTTTGGTTTATGGAAGCTTGAAATAGGGGATAAGAATCTTAAGATTATGGAAGGTTATCTTAAAGTTATGGTATATTGAGGGGACAAAAGGCATGGAATATGGAGGATGTTTTGGAAACTTTATTCAAGGCTTTAGTGCATGTATGTGGACGGCATGTATGGCTAGGGGGGTGGCCGAATTTTGTAAGTAGCTTTGGGGGGAATTATTGGCCAATTTTTGTCATTTGAACAACTTTTTGCAATTGTCTTTCCTCTCCAAAAATTCCCTCTTTGGCCGAATGTGTCTTGTGCATTTTGGTGCATTTTTGCTTTTGATTTTAGCCTCTTTTTGTTGAACCAAACCATACCATTTCCCTTTCTTTCATTTGCTCTTTTGAAACCGAAACAACATTTGATTTTTGGGCAATTGTTGCAAGGTTTTAACCTTTTTAGGAATCGATTTCTTTTAGGCTTCTCGGGACGTTGGAAGCAATCAATCTAAGCCTCGTATCTTTATCGATCGTTTTGGGTAAGCCTTTAGGTAAGACTGGTATTTCGAAGGATAACTCTTTGGGATTTAGTGATATGGCCGAATGGCCTTTATTCATAATCTTAATATTGGTCGATTGTAGGACAAGGTGATCTAGTGGTAGATCGGATCTTCGGACGTTAGTTATTGCTTTGGTGAAAGGTGTGTATCTTACACACTTTATAACTTGGTTTATATATGTATGTTTATGTGTGTTATGACTAATCATATTATGAAAGTGGGAAAATCGATGAGATTTGGATATGATACCATGATGGTATGAATGAGGATTCGGGTAAGTCCGTTTCATTATGTTGTTAATACATGTGGATTGAAATCATGATCTACGATTTATGATATTTGTTATGAGATACATATCAAAGTATGTGACATGATTTGTTTATCTATTGCATTGATATGGGCAATATGAGAGGAGGAGGAAGATTGATATCGTGTCGACGGACACCAGAGATTTGGTATCTCCAGCGATTTGGTATCACATTCGTGTCTTCGGACACCAGAGGTTTGGGACCTCATAGCGACTCGTCCCTGTGGTTTTACACCACCGTGGGTTGGCCCCACTTTTGAGATATGGGATTGTCTGCCAGTGATTTGGTATCACACGTGGGTTGGCCCCACAATTTGATGATCCGTGACTTCAGTCACCAGTGGTTTGGCACCACCAGTGATTTGGTATCACATTCGTGTTTTCGGACACTAGAGGTTTGGGACCTCATAGCGTCTTATCCCTGTGGATTAATTCCACCGTGGGTTGGCCCCACTTTTGAGATATGGGATCGTCGCCAGTGATTTGGTATCACACGTGGGTTGGCCCCACACTTGATTATTTGTGACTTTGGTCACCAGTGATTTGGTATCACATTTGCGTCCTCGGGACACCAGTGGTTTGGCACCACCAGTGGTTTGGTACCACACGGGGTAGAAAAGGAGTTATGGATGGCTAGGTTGGGTGCATTATACATATAAGTGCTTTGTTATAATTTATGTAAGTATGTGGCATTTACCCGGGAGAGGGAATATGCACTGAGTCTTGGTGACTCACCTTCTCCCTTATCATTCCAGGTGATTCGTGAGATCGCGGATGAGGAGCCGGATGAACTCGAGGAGGCCATGCAATAAATTTTGGTTCTACGTGAACTTTGTTTTAAAAACTTTACTTTATTTAAATTTGGTTTTATATTTTGTGGGTTTGTAATAAGGCCTCTCTAAATTATGGTTTGGATTATTTTTATGTTTTGAGTATGTTTTAAATATGGGTTATGAATTTCTTGATTATTATAATAAATTGAGCAGAAAGTTTTCTAAACTACACAGCGCGATGGTTTTAAAAACGTTACCATCGAGTAACCTAAATTATTTAACAATCTTAACAATTTAAGTGTTTTCGATAATTTAAATGATTTTCAAATATTAAGTTTCTACAATCCAATGCAAATGGTTTGCAAAGTAATAATTCGAGTTTTTTTTTAATGATATAAATGTTTTCTAACCTATGATTTATTCGCCTATTTTAAAGTATTACGTAATTTCAAAGTAAATTTTCAGTTTTAACTTATTTCTACAAATATAGAATTTTCAAAGGGTTTTCACAAAAATTAAATCGTTAATTTGTTTTTCCTCAAAGTATTTTCCTCAGTGACATACCAGATTCGGTCATGGCGTATTGACCAGGTTTGGGGTGTTACACGGCTAAGGTTCTAAATGTCAAAGGGATAATCGGCCATTCAAGAAAATAAGGTTGAAGGAAGGAAGAAGAGTAGGAGAATTTCGGTAACTCACCTAAGCACCTAATGACCGAAGCCTTCAAAAGAAACTCAAAAAGAGAAGCCTACACACTTAAGAATTCAGCACACACCCTTGCCACACTTCAAAGCCGAAATTTGTTACCCCAAGGAGTCCTATATTCGGCTACTAGCCCTCCCCTATCAAATCCCTTGATAATCTCCTATTTTATCTTTTTAACACCCATTCAAAATAAATAAAATAAATCTACAATTATCTTCTATCTACCAACTTAAAATAAATCAACCTTTAGCATATATCCTAGCCGAATTTTAAAATAAAAAAAACAAAACCAAAGCCTTATCCTTATCCTTTGAAGTCCCATAGCCGTCCACCTCCTACCCCTCCTTGACGCCAAAATGAAAAATAAAAAACACATTTCCATGCCGTCACCAAGACTCGAACCCGAGCCCTTCCTCCCTGCTCATGGCGTCATTCACTAATGCCCTAAGTGGCGCCTTGCAGCCACTTTACCAAGCTCACTTTCATGTCCAAAAACCCCTACATATTTCCTTAAGGCCTCATTAGCCCAACTTCCCCTTCTTGACGCAAAAATCCAAGCCTCTAATGCTTCCCACGTTGCTCGAACCTCCTCCCCCTGAAGCTCCCCTTTGACGCAAACTCCACAGCACCCCAGGTGGCGTCCCTTGCCACTTTGCTGCTAGCTCTTTTGTGTCATAAACTCCCTACAATTTCTCTTAAGACCTCTTCAGCCTAGCTTCTCCTTTAGACTTAAAATTCCAGTATTTTTCCAAAGCATGTCCCCTTCACCTAGAGTTCTCAGAAACTCCTAAAACACATCCCAACACTCCCTAAGCTTACTAACACATGAATTATGCACTAAATGCATAACCCCTAAATCTGGGATATTACAGTGTACTTTAGTCATCAAACTTTTCAAAATTTATAATTTAGTCCTTTTGTCACTTTTCCACATCTACAATACTTTTCATCAATTTTCATCGCTCATGTCAATTTCTCTTTTTTTTTAAAAAAAAAAACAATCTTTATTTGACTCAATTTCCAAATTTCTCAAAATTTCACCCTTTTTTTTTATCCGCAAACATTACATGTCTTAAAAAAAATTTGGAGGGTTACAAAGTAAAAATAATAATAATAGGATAAACTATAAAAATGGTTGTCCAACTATGCCCACATTACTGTTTCGATCATCCAACTTTGAAATTTTTCAATTTAGGCACTAATGTTTCGTTCCTGTTTTGGTTACCCGGCATTAAATTGATAACAGAAAGCCTTTTTCTAACTAGTGTAATAACACATTTAGTCCTCAATACTTATTTGTTATATTCATTTGATCCTAGTTTAAATTAATTCAATAAATTTAACCATTCACGTTTACAAATTCTATCAATTTGAACATCAAACTTCCTAACCAATGCTTTTAACTTTTAAAACAAAGGCATCCCACATCTATTAATTGCTTTACTTATGGTTGAAATTATCCAGTTTGGTACATAACCCTTTTTGTTTATATTTTTAATAAGTTGGTGCTAGAAATTAACTAAACACCATTAAAAATAATAGAAAATATAAATTTTAAAAATATAATATATAATAAATTTATATAAATAGTTTAATATTTGTAAAAAATAATTTTTCATTCTTACTAGCATAATTTCAGCTTTTAATTAATTTGGTAAATGATTAGAAACTAAATTAGATTAATAGTGATACATATTGCTTATTATGGATTTAAAAAATAAAAATAAATAGAACAGAGAATAATATCTTAATAAAAATCATTATCAATGTAACAAAAGGAAATTCCATTAATTCTTTCACATTTTTATCTTATGAAAAATTAAATGTCATAAATTTTTGCTTATATAATTATTGATTGAACAATTAAACTTTGCAAAGCTATATTTTTTAACTCTAGATTTAATTTCCAATTTCAAGAACTAACTTTGAGGACTATTTCTATGCACCTTGAATGAAATATTATACTATTAACAATAAGAGTAAATCTAAAGTATTTTTTTAAGGTTTTTTTTTATTTTCTTTAGCTAAAATTTTATCAATCAAAGGGTTATAAAATATTATATTTAGAAGAAAACCAATGAAAAAAAAGAAATAAAGTGTCAAGATAAACTCATTGGTATCAGGAATTGGCTCAGAAAACTTTGATTAGGAAGTTTGATGATCAAATTGATAGAATTTATAAACGTAAAAGGTTAAGATATTGAATTATTTAGAGTTAGGATCAAATTGATAAAATAAGTAAGTATTGAGGATCAAATGTGTTCTTATACTGATAGAAAAAGAAATTCAATTATCAATTTAACAACATATGGTCAAAACAAGAACGAATTCAAATGCCAATGCCTAAATAAATAAAAATATTTGTTGGGTGACCAAAACAAGAACATAGGCATAGTGGGGTGATCATTTGTATAGTTTACCGTTAATAATAAATAACGCAATTTAGTTAAAATTAGTATAAGTCATTTATAATAAACACTATATAATTTAACTAGATATTTAGTAGGTCAAAATATATGAGAAATTCTCTCTTAGTCAATAATTTTTTCAAGTTATATAAATAAGTAGTAAAATACCATTATTTAAAAAAATAAACATATGTACTAAATTAAAATATTGCTATTATTGTATAAAAATATGACCATTTTTGTAACATCCTGAATTAATGGGCCTATGCATTTAATGTGTGATTATGTTTAATGTGTTAATTAGAGTGTTAGGGGTCCAGATTGGGCTCGAGGTTGGGCTAAGGCCTTAACAGAATTAGTTATTGGACACTCTAGTGGAAAGCCAGCTCAGATAGGGCTTTAAAGATGTTATCTGTGTTCTAAAATACAAAATGGGCTTGTGGCCCAAGGTTAAGTGGCGCTACATGGGACTATGGGGTGGCGTCATTAGCAGATGAAGAGGGCCCAAGTTCGAGTCACTTGAAGCTTAATTCTTTTAATTAAATTTTAGCTAATCTTCGGCTTTTAAATGGATAGAGTGGGACAGCATAGGGGCTTGTAAATAGGAGGATAATTGAAGGGATAATAACATGTGGATAACGTGCTGAAAAAGGGAGGAAGAGGTGGTGCTATCTAGGCCTCTTTTGAAAGAGTGATCAGATAAAGATAAGGGAGTAAGTTAGGAATTATCTGCTAAGCACAGTGGTGGTCGAATTTCCAACTCTAGGGGGTGCCGAAATTCTCTTTAAATAGAGGGGATATCTCTTCAATTCCGACATTTGGAACCCTATTCTTTTCTTCTTTCCCTGTGCCGAAATTCTCAGTCTTCCTCTGCAAATTCTTTTCTTTTGATTTCTTCAAAAGCCGAAACCTCTCAATTTTCTCAACATCTTTTCTTCTAAAAGCCGAAAACGCATCAGTATCTCTGTTGTTCATCTTTTCGGGATTTGCTTAAAAGCCAAAATCCCTAGATCCCATCTCCTGTGATTGCCGAATTTTCTCTATGGTGTCTGCTTGTGCCGAATCTTGAAGGAAACTGAAGGTAAGTGTCGATTCGCAGATTTCAATTTTTCCTGCTTTTAGAGATCTTAGCCGAATGACTATATGGTTAACTAATTGGGTGTTTTCTCTCATATGCGGCATTTCAGGATTTGAAGGGGATTCAATCGCTTAGATTTCTAAGCCAGAGTTCAGTAGCACTTGGATCGTTTTGCTTTCAGGATTTCAAAGTAAGGAGATCTGTTATTTTTAAACGTATAAATTTGGGTAAACACTAACCCTTGGCCGAATATAGGAAAGGCCTTATCTTCGCGTTTTTCCGGCTTTTGAGCAAAGTTGTTAGACAGAGGGCAGTAGATCCGATTAGCGAGGGTATCACATAGAGGGTAGTCTTACGTATTAATCAGGTGTGTAACTTTTCACACCATTTAGATTGTCTGTTAGTATGTGTAAATGCATCTGTTTATATTCTATTAAATGCCGAAATCCCGGCATAATGGTTGAAAACCCAAGGAGGGTAAAGGCGAATCACCAGGTTAGTGATTTCTGTCATTCATAAGTGAATGTTTCTGTTGAGATGATATGTATTTTATATGTATGCCGATTTCTATGTATGCATGGGGTTGGGTGATTGATGAAAGGGGAAGTGTTCTGTTGCAGTGGCTTTTGCCATGATCTGTTGTAGTGGCTAATGCCATGATCTGTTGTAGTGGCTATTGCCATAATCTGAAGATGAGCAGCTAACTGCAACATGACTGCCATCAATGGTGTGTAGCGGTGTGGGTTGATTGTAGAAATCCCCAATGGTGTGATTGGCAGGTAAGGGTGGTGTGTAGCGGATGGAAACCTAGGATTGGGTTGGGCTTTGCATATTTTCTGTTATACTATGCTTTGTTATCTATTCTTTAGGGCTAAGGCCCAATTTGATGGTGCACGAGGTTTGCACACTGAGTCTCGCGACTCACCCCATTATTTACCATCTCTCAGGTAGCACCTAGTGCATCGGAC
Organism: Gossypium bickii; assembly: GCA_025503065.1. NCBI lineage: Eukaryota > Viridiplantae > Streptophyta > Magnoliopsida > Malvales > Malvaceae > Gossypium > Gossypium bickii. The sequence continues at coordinate 20,898,176 of CP106714.1, read as the reverse complement.
CGGGTTGGAGAGGAGCGCAAGGTGGCCATGCGAGGGATTATTTTGATTCAGCAAAAGACTTTACTAGTTTATTTATTTTTAATATTTTTAATTAGTGGGTTTAAATTTCATTGTAATAAGGCCATGGGCCACTAGCTTCATATTTTCGTTTGTTTTGGGCTTTTATTATTACTAGACATTTACATTTTACGTTTTAATTAAGTTAAGGCATGTACTAAATTTTGGGTTTTTAATTCATAAAGGCATTTAAAGGAAAACTTATATCTTCTACAAACTATGCAAATTATTAAGCTTTCCGGTATACATTTTTATACTCGACAATTATTTTCCAAAAATGCAACATGTTTTACTAAATCTTCTTAGTGACATGCCAGATCCGGTCATGGTGTTTGGGCCGGGTTTAGGGTGTTACAATTTTACTAAAAAAAAGGCCCATTTCCAACTTTATTTACAGAAATGGGCCACTTTTCATTATTTATCGGAATAGGCCGAAACACCAAAACGCGTCCATGTAGGAGCATTTTAGGGGGAAATTCCAGCAAAACGCATCCTTGAGGGAGCGATTTTGCCAAGTCAGCACCGAACGTGCTAACGTGGATGCGCTTTGCTAACGTAGCAAAATCGCTCCCTCAAGGACTCATTTTAGCTCGTGATTTTTACCCCCACAGTTATTTAAAATTTTGACAGTTGGGGGCCCAACGGTAAAAAAAAAAACTATAAAAACCCCCTCCTATTTTTTCACACAAATATTTTTCTAAAGTTTTTAAAAAAGCTATCAAATTTCTCCCAAAATTTCTCAAAGCACACTTTAATTGTAACGAGCCGAATTTGGGCCTATTAGAATTGGGCCCAATGGGTCTTGGGCGCAGGAGCGTTTAAAATTTTTGAGAATATGAGAACGGCATTAATGAAAGTTACACTTACGAGGTATGTGTTTTTAGAGTGTTTAGAGGGTACTATGAAGTCTCGGGTTCAAGTTAAGCCATAGGGAAAATTTTTATTTTTGGCCCTTTAGCAGATAGGGCTGTTGGCAGGAGGGCTTAAGAATAATTAGGTGCTTTTGGAAGACACAAGTGAAGTGTGTGGTGTGGTGGCTGTGGCGACATTGGCAGAGCAAGGGGGGAAGGAGTTCGAATCCCTCAAATAGCAAGTGCAGGCTTTTATTTTGCTCAGGAGGAGACAAGAGGTTGTGTTGGATTCAAATACTGATAGAGAAGGGTTTGAATTGGTCAAGGTTATTGTAACATCCTGGAAAGGGCCTATGCTTTTTCGGTTTAATTGTACGAAGTGACATGTTTTATGTACTAAGAATAAATTTTGAATATTTTTGGAAACCCGGAAATGAATGAAAATGATTTGGAAATGAACATTTTTGGAAACCTGAAAATGTATGGACATGATTTAGAAATGATTCAAAAGAGGAAAGTGAACATTTCTGGAAACTTGGAAATGTAAGGAAATGATTCAAAAGAGGAAAGTGAACATTTCTGGAAACTTGGAAATGTAAGGAAATGTCAAGTTTACAGAGCCGAACGAAAATTTTTGGAAACTTAGAAATGACTTAGAAATGTCGAGTTTTAAAGTTTAAAAGAGGAAATTAAGGCAAGGTGGCCTTAAAAGAAAAAGTTGGTGAAATTTGACACACAAACAGGCTTGAAAAAGTGGCCTGAAGATGTCACTTAGGGCCTATGGAAATGGCGCCACATGCAAGGTGATGGGCCTGAGTTTGGGTCACTTGGGAAGCAAATAAAAAAAGTTTTATTTTTGCTTCCAAAAGCCTGAGGTGGACGGCACAAGCCTTCTAGAAAGGAGGAGTTTTATTTTCATAAATATTCGATTAATAAGGTGATAAATAAGGGATTTAATTTGGATTATTTTTGAAGAGATAATAAAGGATTATTCTCTAATTATTTTAAATTAAGGAGATAAACTTATCAATAAAGAAGAGTGGTGGCCAAGTAAGGGATTCTGAGTAGTAGTTTCGGCTATAAAAGGAAGAAAATAGGGCTACTCATCAATTTTTCTTCCTCCTCTTCTCTCTGCCGAATTTCTGAGTGCTCTCTTCTCTTCTCTTCTTTTTTTCTTTTGTCAAGCCGAATCTATAGTCCACCATTGTCAAAATTCTCAAGTTTTCTTTTCTTCCTATTTCTTCTTACCAATCCATTCAAAAGCCGAATCTTGGAAGGGCTTCAAGCATAGGTGCTGTTGATTTCTTCAAAGGTAAGAACAAGTTTGATTTCCATTCTTTTCTTTTAGATTAGCCGAGAGATAATCTAACCCCATACATATTATGGTTGCCGAATATGGAAGGATCTTTTGGGATTATCAGAGTAGTCAACTAAAAGGAGGAGTATTCGGGATTTCTAAGATTAAGGTAAGACATGTGAATATTCGGCCAAAGGCCTTGATTTATGTTTCGATGATTAAGATTAAGTCTAACGTAAGGCTTTAGGGATTTTGACATTCCTAGGGAAGCAAGGAACAGTTTCGGGATTTGTTGGTGTTCCAATCGGCAACAAGGTAAGAATACTAATCCTACTAGGATTTGGAATCTTGGCCGAATGGCTTTTTATTAAGGTAATAAGTGATAAATCAATGTAGGGATTAAGGATCTAAGCATTAGATCAAGCTTTTCGGGATCTCAAGGAAATTTTAAGCGAATCAGGTGTATACCCCACACTACTTCATAATACGTTTTATGGCATGTTTAATTAAAATATGTGACATTAAGAATATAAAAGTGGCCAAGGTATCATGTTATGGTACTAAGTACTCAGGCCTACTCCTACTAGGAATATGAAAAATGTTATTAGTAACACGAGAATATGATAAGAATGTGAACTCTGGCATATTTATGCATATTATTATTATATGGGGTATATGGGTTTGTTTGAAAGGGGAAGTGAATGTGGTGACCTAAGACCACGAACACACGGTGACCTAAGACCGTGATATCTGAAAGTGGTGACCTAAGACCACAGTAATCTGAAAGTGGTGACCTAAGACTACAGTAATCTGAATGTGGTGACCTATGACCACAAATGCGGTGACCTAAGACCGCAATTTGGTGTGTAGCGGAAGGAGGGTCGACTTAGTAGTCCCCACGGTGTGACTGGCAAGTACGGGGGTGTGTAACGGATGGACAAGTAGGTTTGGGTTTGGGAATGCATCATAACTTGTATTCATTGTTCTGAATGTGTAACTCTTGTATGCCTAATTCTATTATGATTTGGTGTCGTGTACACATTGAGTCTGTTTGACTCACCCTGTTGTGGGACCATGTTTCAGGTGATGAGCAGTGATGGACCGGGACGGCAGAACTTGTGGTGGCCATGCTCAACATAAAGTCTTTATTTTTATGGAACTATTAGTTTTTTTTTTAAGTACTTGAATTATTTGGAAATTATTTGTTGTAATAAGGCCATAAGGCCATAGTTGAATCATTTTACATTTATTATTATTTATTATGTTTAGGAACTTTATTTATTAAAGTTTAAGTAAAAATTTCTTTAAACTAAATCCTAATTGTTTTATCACTTAATATTAAAAAGGCATTTCCAAAAATAAAATCGAGTCTGTTTCAACCCAAGCCCAACCCAAACAATATTTTTTTTTAATCGCACAAGTTTTCTCTAAGTAACAAAAGAATTTGAAACCGGTTTTCTTGAGGAACATACCAAATCTGGTCAAAGCTCGTGGGCCGGGTTTGGGGTGTTTCAGTTGTTGGGTGCGTTTGAATAAGAGATGGAGAGTGAATTGACGAGGAAGAAGGGGAGAAAATCTTGGGATTCCAAGTGGGGGAAGAGTTGGCCGAATATGGGGAAGTGAATGGGAAAATTCGGCCAAGAGACTTGGCTTTTGGAAAAGTGCATTTTTGGGTGTGTCAAAGGAAAGTACCGAAACTTTCCTTGTATTTTCTTTGGGAAAAAGGTCATTTTTTTAGCACTTTTGAGGCATTTTCAATTCATTTTCTCCTCACTGTCTACCTTAGCCAAATTCTCAGTTGGCTTTCCTCTCATTTTTGGCTTTTGTTTTCCACCTAGAGCATTTCGGGTTTTCTCATTTGGCATACTATTTTTCTTCTCCTTGTACACTTTTCTTTTCTCTTTCCTTTTCCCATTTGTGACTTGGCCGAATCTGCTTGTGAGATTGACCACTCGTGCTTTTGTCTTCTTCAACTTCTCTTCTTCTCCGTTCTTTCCTACTCTTTTTCTCCACAAGTCGAATCTTACCTACTCTAGCTATTTCGGCTTGGTTCTCTATTTGTTCTTTAGTTCAGTGTAGCCTCATAGCCGAAACTTGGTTCTCTGCTGTCTGTCGAATCTCCCTTTTCATTTAGTTCTTCTCTACTTGCAAGGTAACAGTTTCTCTCTTATTAAGCTTTCCGATATACATGTTTATACTCGACGATTGTTTTCCAAAAATGCGACATGTTTTACTAAATCTTCTTAGTGACATGCTAGATCCGGTCATGGTGTTTGGGCCAGGTTTGGGGTGTTATAAATTGGTATCAGAGCCCAGTTCAAAACTTGACTTTGGGGTTTGGGGCTCAAAATGTTTTCTAAAGATGGGTTTTAGGAAACATGCATGTTTATAAATAACACAGGAGGGTTTTCTCGGCATGGCACCTGCATCTCCGGCCCAAGTCCGCCAGGTAAGTATTCTAAACTCACTGTGTGTTATATAAGTACGTGGGCTTTATGGGACGTAGACTATTTAAATTAGAACTTGATGGACTCTAGGCTTAGCTTGAACAACCCCTTAAACCTCATAAGACTTAAGTCAACTAAACAAACTCGTGAACAAGTCGCTGGGTTGGGGTGTGGCAACAGGCATGCGCATGTCTAGGATTGGATCCTAAGAGCACAGTACTTAAGCGATCCCTAGTGACTCACCTCCTCTTCGCTGGAATCCTACCTGGTGCGTAGTGACTGTTCACCTTAACCTTGAGGACTTGATAACGGGCTAAAGGTTTCTAACTAAAACCCGAAAGGGACCAGCCACCCTAGTTTTGAAAAAAAAATACCAAAACACCCTTGATTTGAAAATTTTCAAAACACCCTTGATTTGGAAAATCAACAAAATTTGAAAAATTATCGAAATACCCCCGGGTTGCAAAATTCCCAAAATACATCTGCTTCACGAAATTACCAAAATACCTTTCTTTTGAAAACCACCAAGATACCCATGATTTGCAAATATACCCCCAGATTTACGAAAATACCCCAATTTACAAAGTCAACGAAATTTAAAAAAAAACACATACAACACACAACAACAACCAAAAACCACAAACACCAGAACGCCCCTATTATTCTTTTGAAATCAAATTCTTCAGAATACCCCTGTTTTTTTTAAAAATATATATACCTTTATTTCGAAAATCCTCAAGATACTTTATTACAAAGAAACCCCATAGGATGAAATTACGGAAAAACCCTTACGTAGTGAAATGACGAAAATACCCTTATGTGGTGGATGTGACTTCATGGATGTGATATGTATGTTGTGGTGTGAATGTATGTGGTTTCTAGAATTAGGAGGTAAACTTGAGACTGAAACTGTAGATAGGATCGAATTCAAAAGAATCACTCTTAACTATTTTTCATAAGATTGTTCGTGGATAATCAGTGGGAAGAGTTAATAATTCATAAAATATCTAATCAGATAAACGCGAATCGGTAGAATGAGTACAAGGGGTCGTGGACATCTGCTGCGAGCTCGTGGTAGGGGTAGGAGGACCGTGTCAGAGCCAGTAGGGTCTGGCCATGGGTCAGGAGACGAGATGACGGATATGCCGGCTGTAGAGGGAGAATTTCGGGACCAGGCGCCCAGAGATGATGCAGTATCTCAGGCGATGTTGCGGGTCCTCGAAAGAATTGTTGGGGCAGTCACAAGCTCAGGACCTTGGAAATCTGTGCCGGAACGACTCCGAGCCAACGGAGCAAAGATGTCTAGGGGTGTTTCTGGCGTAGCCCCTAACACAGCTGAGTATTGGTTAGAAGCGAGTGAGCGCATAATGGATGACCTAGACTTCACGGCAGAGGAGAAGTTGAAAGGGGTCGTGTCTTTTCTTCGAGAGGAGGCTTACCAGTGGTGGCTCACAGTAAAGGAGGGTACTGCCGCAGACCGGATTGACTGAGATTTCTTTAAGGAGTCATTTCAGGGAAAGTACGTTGGGGCCAGCTATGTGGATGCACAGAGGAAGGCATTTCTGAACTTGGTGAGGGAAGTAAGTCTGTATCTGAATACGAGGCGGAGTTTCTGCGATTGAGCCGTTACGCTCGAGGGATTATGGCGACTGACTATGAGCGTTGCATATGGTTCGAGGATGGACTAAGGGATGAGCTAAGGGTATTCGTAGCACCGCAGTAGGAGAGAGACTTTGCGGTTTTGGTTGAGAAAGCTAAGATAGATGAGGAGGTGAAGCGGACAAAAAGACTGAATCGAGATAGAGATAGGGGTGGAAGTAAGAGAAATTTTGAATCATCAGGAGCAGACGGGCGTAATCAGAAAAGACCCAAGTCTGATGGGCCAGCTCGTGCTCCGACGGGTCAAAATCGATCATGTCCTTCGTGTGGGAAGGTGCATTATGGGGAGTGTAGAAGGAGAACAGGTGGATGCTTTAGGTGTGGATCCACGGAGCATATGATTAAGGACTGTCCACAAGTGGATCAGGTACAGCCAGCTGAACAAGGTTCTGATCAGGTTAGGAGGGGTGGACAATCATCACCGGGGGGCCGTGGTCAAGTCAATGGTGGTAGCGCCACAAGACATGGTTGTGGAGCACCAGGTAGAGGTCCAGGTTATTCTGAGGCGAGGCAGCCAGCTTTGGTCTATGCAGCACGTCGCCAAGGGGACGAGGACGCTCTAGATGCAAATACCGATGCGTACTCTATCATAGTACACTAAGTGTTTCTTTTGGCTTTAGAATTAGAGTTCGCATCGAAAGCATGGTGGAGGGACTTGGGTAGTATGATTAATAGTTAGTTGGAAATTTCGAGGACGAAATTTCTTTAAGGGGGTAGAACTGTAACATCCTGAATTAATGGGCCTATGCATTTAATGTGTGATTATGTTTAATGTGTTAATTAGAGTGTTAGGGGTCCAGATTGGGCTCGAGGTTGGGCTAAGGCCTTAATGCACTTAGTTATTGGACACTCTAGTGGAAAGCCAGCGCAGATAGGGCTTTAAAGATGTTATCTGTGTTCTAAAATACAAAATGGGCTTGTGGCCCAAGGCTAAATGGTGCTACATAGGACTATAGGGTGGCGTCATTAGTAGATGAAGAGGGCCCAAGTTCGAGTCACTTGAAGCTCAATTCTTTTAATTAAATTTTAGCAAATTTTCGGCTTTTAAATGGATAGAGTGGGACGGCATAGGGGCTTGTAAATAGGAGGATAATTGAAGGGATAATAACATGTGGATAGCGTGCTGAAAAAGGGAGGAAGAGGTGGTGCTATCTAGGCCTCTTTTGAAAGAGTAATTAGATAAAGATAAAGGGGGAAGTTTAGGAATTATCTGCTAAGCACAGTGGTGCCCGAATTCCCAACACTAGGGGGTGCCGAAATTCTCTTTAAATAGAGGGGATATCTCTTCAATTCTGGCATTTGGAACCCTATTCTTTTCTTCTTTCCCTGTGCCGAAATTCTTAGTCTTCCTCTGCAAATTCTTTTCTTTTGATTTCTTCAAAAGACGAAACCTCTCAATCTTCTCGACATCTTTTCTTCTAAAAGCTGAAAACGCATCAGTATCTCTCTTGTTCATCTTTTCAGGATTTTCTTAAAAGCCGAAATCCCTAGATCTCATCTCCTGTGATTGCCGAATTTTCTCTATGGTGTCTGCTTGTGCCGAATCTTGAAGGAAACTGAAGGTAAGTGTCGATTCGCGAGATTTCAATTTTTCTGGCTTTTAGAGATCTTAGCCGAATGACTATATGGTTAACTAATCGAGTGTTTTCTCTCATTTGCGGTATTCCGGGATTTGAAGGGGATTCAATCGCTTAGATTTCTAAGCCAGATTTCAGTAGCACTTGGATCGTATTACTTTCGGGATTTCAAGGTAAGGAGATCTGCTATTTTTAAACGTATAAATTCGGGTAAACACCAACCCTTGGCCAAATATAGGAGAGGCCTTATCTTCGCGTTCATCGGGCTTTTGAGCAAAGTTGTTAGACAGGGGGCAGTAGATCCGATTAACGAGGGTATCACATAGAGGGTAGTCTTACGCATTAATCAGGTGTGTAACTTCTCACACCATTTAGATTGTCTGTTAGTATCTTTATTTACAGAAATGGGCCAGTTTTTCATTATTTACCGGAATAGGCCGAAACACCAAAACGCGTCCATGTAGGAGCGTTTTTGGGGAAATTCTAGCAAAACGCATCCCTGAGGGAGCGATTTTGCCAAGTCAGCACAAAACGTGCTGATGTGGACGCGCTTTGCTGACGTGGCAAAATCGCTCCCTCAAGGACTCATTTTAGCTTGTGTTTTTACCCGCAACAGTTATTTAAAATTTTGACAGTTGGGGGGCGCAACGGTAAAAAAAACTATAAAAACCCCCTCATATTTTATTCACACAAATATTTTTCTAAAGTTCTGAAAAAAGCTATCAAATTTCTCCCGAAATTTCTCAAAGCACTCTTTAATTGTAACGACCCGAATTTGGGCCTATTAGAATTGGGCCCAATGGGTCTTGGGCGCAGAAGCGTTTAAAATTTTTGAGAATATGATAACGGCATTAATGCAAGTTGAACTTACGAGGTATGTGTTTTTGGAGTGTTTAGAGGGTACTATGAAGTCCCGGGTTCAAGTGAAGCCATAGGGAAAATATTTACTTTTGGCCCTTTAGCGGATAGGGCGTTTGGCAGGAGGGCTTAAGAATAATTAGGTGCTTTTGGGAGACACAAGTGAAGTGTGTGGTGTGGTGGCTGTGGCGACATTGGCAGAGCAAGGGGGAAAGGAGTTCGAATCCCTCAGATAGCAAGTGCAGGCTTTTATTTTCTCAGGAGGAGACAAGAGGTTGTGTTGGAATCAAATACTGATAGAGAAGGGTTTGAATTGGTCAGGGTTGTTGGGTGTGTTTGAATAAGAGATGGAGAGTGAATTGACGAGGAAAAAGGGGAGAAAATCTTGGGATTCCAAGTGGGGGAAGAGTTGGCCGAATATGGGGAAGTGAATGGGAAAATTCGGCCAAGAGACTTGGCTTTTGGAAAAGTGCATTTTTGGGTGTGTCAAAGGGAAGTGCCGAAACTTTCCTTGTATTTTCTTTGGGAAAAGGGTCATTTTTTAACACTTTTGAGGCATTTTCAAGTCATTTTCTCCTCAGTGTCTACCTTAGCCAAATTCTCAGTTGGCTTTCCTCCCATTTTTGGCTTTTGCTTTCCATCTAGAGCATTTCGGGTTTTCTCATTTGGCATACTATTTTTCTTCTCCTTGTACACTTTTCTTCTCTCTTTCCTTCTCCTATTTGTGACTTGGCCGAATCTGCTTGTGAGATTGACCACTCGTGCTTTTGTCTTCTTCAACTTCTCTTCTTCTCCATTCTTTCCTACTCTTTTTCTCCACAAGTCGAATCTTACCTACTCTAGCTATTTCGGCTTGGTTCTCTATTTGATCTTTAGTTCAGTGTAGCCTCATAGCCGAAAATTGGTTCTCTACTGCCTGTCAAATCTCCCTTTTCATTTAGTTCTTCTCTACTTGCAAGGTAACAGTTTCTTTTTAAGTTCTTTTTCTCTTTTCTCTCTTAAAGAACCGAAACATCCATTTTCTAACTCTTTCTATTTAGGCCAAATCTGAATACTCCTCTCCACCCTGAATCTAGTTTATTCTTTTTATGAAAGCCGAAATCCTAGTTGTACAAACTATCGCTTTTGGGGTACTTTGGGTTAGCCAATCAAGAGTTCTTCATGGAGTAAGATAATAGCCGATCTGAGGGAGGATCAGGAAGGGAGCCTGATGGAAGTGGACTCGTAATCCCTGCTCCCAAGTTTAAGCGGCATAGTGTGTCAGCAGTTTAGGACTTTCCGCCGGGTTGTGGAAGGACGTCGACATCTAGTTTAGATAAGCAAATCGTAGTTGATCGCGCTAGTGAGGGTAAGTGTTACTAAATCGTATAGTTAGGTGTGTGGATTAAAGATCTTTCATTTTTGTTGTTATAGAGTTAATTTTGTGTTATGTTTGGTATAGGTGACGACGATCGTGAGCGTTTAGTACTATACGTAATCAGGTGTATAATCTCACACTCTTCTGAATGACTGCATGTGATGACTTACAAATCGACCAAAAGCCGAAAAGCTGAAAAATCGGCATCTGTGCCACTCGAGCATGCGAGCGCTCGTAGTGGTAAATCGAGATACGAGTAGTGACAGTAAGTCGTTGAGAGTGTCATGAGCGCTCTAGTGACATTGGAGCTGTAACGGGCCTAACCGAGCCTATACGGGTTTAACAGGCCCAATGGGCTATCCGACCCACATGGGCGAAGTTGGTGGAAAATCGTCAAAGGGTAAGTGCGGTTGCGAAATCTAGAAATCTGAGACTGAAACCATGTGAAATGGGCCACACGAGCGTGTGGGCCCATTTGGGCCTAAAATGGATTTTAGGCCCATTAGCTCTATAGAGACCCAATAAGGGTCCCGTGTCACTCGAGGCGACAGTAAGCTATCGAAAAGTCGTAAGATGCTAAATTACCAAAATACCCTTGATGGGTAAAATTACTAAAATACCCTCGGTGGGTAAATTACTAAAATACCCTCGGTGGGTAAATTACTAAAATACCCTCAGTGGGTAAATTACTGAGATACCCTCATTGGGTGAAATTACTATTATACCCTTAGGGGCAGATTTGGTATGATTGTGTATAACTTGAGTAATCGCCATGATGATACATTTTGCATACACTGAATTATTATGCCATGACATGTTGCATTGGGATGGGTTATAATGAAGGAGGAAGTGTTGTACTGGTGGCTATGCCACATATATACTAATTTCGCTGCTCACCACATATATCGACGATCTCGCCGACTTTGCTTTGCATTTATCTTCGCGACTTGACTGTATTTTTGGAGTGTAGGGTTGGGTGGGTAGACTTGGTCCCCACATGGAGTGTAGGGCTGGTACGGGTGGAGTGTAGCGGATGGACTATTAGGTTGGGGCTGCATTTTCTGTTTGCATTACCATGATTTTAGGGTCGTGGGCCCAAATTGATACTGTATGGGGCTTAAGCCCAGACTGAGACCATGACTGTGACTAGAATCGGGATTACACACTGAGTTCTTGTAACTCACCCCTTTTTTTTCCATAACATTGCAGGTAATCCCCAGTGATAGCTGATTTAGGAGCTGCGGAGGACTCGGTGGTGGCCATACATCGGAGTCGTTCCTCACGGAACTTAGTAAATTTGGTTTATATATTATTTCAAAGATTATTTGATTTGGGTTATTACTTTGTAATAAGGCCATTGGACTAAATTTCCTTTTAAACTTTTATTTCTGATTGGTTACTATTATATGTTTTTAAATGGGGGTTTCCCAAAACATTAATAATTGTTTTCCAAAATATCACGTTTCCACAAATGATCCAAACTCGATTTTCATAACCAAAGCAGTCTACGAAATAATAACTATAACGTTTTCCAAGGAACCTTAAAAAGCATAATCAAATTTCACAAACAATAAAACCGAAGTTTCAAAAAGAATGCGAACTTTTTAACGAAAGCATGGTTTTTAAAACAACCCTTCTATGTGACATGCCAGATCCGGTCATAACGTCTAAGCCGGGTTTGGGGTGTTACATTAATTAATTATTTCCTTTAATTTTGTTTCTAAATTAGTATTTTTTTATAATTTCAAAAATATTTGATCGTGTTAGCAATGGCTGGGGAATTAATTCGTCTCGATCATAAATATCTTTGTCAAAGAAATTAAAATGGTAAGTGTTAATTTCAATTTTGAATATTAATTAATATTTTTTCATTTATGTAATTTTAATTAATTTTTATTTTATAATTGTTTACAACAGCCTATAGATCGGATGTTACAATGTTATATTTGTAATATGTCTGGTCCTCCATCACCATTAATAGAAAATTACTTGAGGGAAGCGGGTTTTTGGCATGTTGCCAATATAGGCCAGGGGTGCAAGTTAGAAATTATCAACTATTGAATATAGGCCAGGGAATTTTGGCACGTGGCCAATAAAATAAAAGTTCTTTTGAATAAGATAATAGAAATAATGCAACATAGTTTCATTTAAGCAACTATCAACTATTTCAATTTGGACATTTTTGAATTGTATAACCTGGGTTCCTACACCATCCGCACAACTTCTGTTGGTTCATTCTTTCTCGGATATCCATATTATCACGTATTCTACTTGAGTAAGGTCGACATTTTGGTTTGCAACGCAATTTTCCGGTAACAACTTAAACGGAGCAAGCGATACAGACGGCCACTTACGTTCATCTGGGACCGAAGGGAATACGTGTCTCCACACATTGTACATGTATTCTATTTTGTACACTTCATTGACATAGCTTATTGGATGCAACTGGAGATTTTGACAAGTTGCAATTGCATGAACGTATGGATAACGAAGTGCGTCAAACGTCCCACAGTCGCAAGTCTTATTTCTTAGGTGTACAAAATATTGCCTGTCGGTAATACTTGGTTTGATCTATCGAACTCCGTTACACGAAACCATAGGTTGTCACGATCGTGACACACTGTGTGCATGGTGTTGACCCACACTTTGACCTTATTAATTTCTTACAATACCTTCCAGCACCATACATGGTCTCCATGCATTTGGCCTTTATAACTCGCTGCTCGCTTTGGAAATAGTGCCACCAAATGGAAATATGTCTCTCGCACAACCGAGGTTACCGAATAATGACGTGTTCCTTTTAGAACATAATTTATGCATTTAGCTAGGTTTGAGGTCATATGACCATATCGTAGGCCACTGCTATATGCTTATGTCCACTGATCGAAAGGTATGTTATAGAGGTTGTAACGCCCAGAAAATTCTTTATAATTTATTTTTGTATGTTTGTAACATAAATACATGTCTGCTTCCATGGTTAAGTGTCCTGGGAAGTGTCTGAGAGGCCCCAAGTTCAAGCCTTGACTTGGGAAAAAAATTGTTTTCAATTGAATAAACCCCTACCTTTAACCAGTAGGCTTATAAATAAATGCTGGTAAAATATGTTAGAACAGGCCTGCTAGTCTAGTGGTTAAGTGGAGTGTTAAGTGGCTGGAGGTCTGGGGTTTGAATCTATGCGCATTCAAAGGAGATTTATTTTTACTACTTGGCTGTGAAAGAGTTGTGTTTGACCGAAATTCTACAGAGTTTAGGTGGGATTTGAATTTGGTGGTTGGGGGGAATGTGTTGAAGTGATATGGGGAGAAAAATGTGGAGGGAAGAGTTGTGATAAAACTGAAATTTGTAGTGGCAATTCGGCCACTCTTCCTCATTCTCCCAAATTTTCTTTCATGATAGTCTTTTCTTTCTCTGCCTATAGTTTCTTTGTCGAATTTGTTTGATGCCCCAAACTCTTCCCTTCATCGTCGATTTTCTACTTTCTATCACTACCTATTCATCTTTTTCTTCTTGTTATTTTATTCATCGCAGTTTCTTTCTTCTTCTTCTTCCCGTAAACCTCTGTCTAATCTTCCCCATTATTTTTGGGTCTCCCTTTTATGATTGCTACTGAATTCTTGTTCTTCCCCACTCCAAGTTTTCAGTTTTTCTATAAAAAGGGGAAAACGTCGTTGGTTTCGTCTTTGTTCCCCTTGGCCGAATTTCTATTGATCTTTTCCCTCTCTGTTGTACTTTTTCTTTTACTTGCTGCCCAATTTGGTATTTGACTCGTCATCAAATTCTCAATCACCGCAACTCGTTATATCAGTTCCTTTGTGCGTTTTAGGTAAGGTTGGTAAGAGTGGACACTATTTTAGATTGATGAATCTTTTTCTAATGGAGGCTTAAATCATGTTTAGGTAACAGATAATTGACTGTGGAGGTTCGTTCAGTGCTGAAGGAGTGAGGAATCACCATTGTTCATTCAAGGTAATATATCTGTAAGTTTGGCATTTAGTCGTCGTATGCGACTTCGTTGAAGTTATCGGCAAATAACTTAATTGATGTGTTAATGGACAATAATTGGTGCTAGAGTACTCATGGTTGCACTACCTTCGAACCAATACCAAGTGTGTAAACACAATTCTGAAACTAGAAATCGGCGAAAAGCTGAAAAATGTGATTGTCGTCGCCACACGGGTGTGCGGTCGCCCGTGTAGTAGGCCGTGTGATCGATGAGGCTGGCCGTGTGCGATACACAGGTCGGATCGAATTGGGTCGTGTTGGCCCCACACGGGTGAACCATGCGGGCATGTGGGATTATTGGGCCAGGTCATGTGATCTACACGGCTAAGGCCATTTTAGGCCTTGTGGACCACACGGGCGTGTGGGTCCACATGGGCAAATCACATGGGCTTGTGGGCCCATTTTCGCTGTTTTGGCTACTAAGGTTGCACGGGTCGCCCAAGTCGACTGTGGACCTACTGTAGGGTCAATAAGATTACCTAGATCCCTAATCAACTGAATGACTGTTATATCCATGTACTTTATATATATATGTACGACTGTAATTTGAGCATGCTGTTAAAACTGTACTGAATACATATATGATACCATGATTTGGCATGACATGATTGTATGATGCATTGCATGAGGATGGGTTCATATGGATCGGAAGAAGTGTACTAAAAGGCTTCGAGCCTAACTTACTGGCAGCTCAGCTGCAAGCTACTGTTTAATGCTGCATTCGATACTTTTTGGAGTGTAGGGATGGGTGGGTTGATTATATCCCTACATGGAGTGTAGGGTTGGACGAAGATGAAGTGTAGAGGTGGTTGGGTAGGACTTGTGTAACACCTCTAACCCGTAACCATCGCCAGTCTAGGGTTAAGAGGCATTACCGGACAATCAGAAACTTTTACGGACATTTCAAAACATAACTTAACAAATCATATCCAAGGGTCCCTTAAATAGGTCTTCGAGACCTTAAACATGCTTTAGAATAGGGCCGGGACTAAACTGAACACATACGAAAATTCTCAGAAATTTAAAAATTTTTCCAAAGTTACAGAGGTCACACGCCTATGTGGGCAGACTGTGTGCCTCACACAGCCTCAGACACGCCTGTGTGTCTAAGTCGTGTCAAAACAGGGCCAACATACTGACTTGTCCACACGGCCGTGGACACGCCCGTGTGCCTCACCCGTGGTCGCTACTGACTTGCACCACACGGCCAGTCACATGCCCGTGTGTCTTGCCCGTGGTCGAGCTTGACTTGTTTTGAACTTCAACCACGAGGGACACAGTCGAGCCACATGCCCGTGTGCTCAATCGTGTTGGCAATTATAGGCCATTTTCAAGGCCAAATTGCCACCCACACAATAGGTCATCCCTACAAGCACAATTAAGCAGCTTTTCAAGCATCATTGGCAACCAAAACACATCAAAATGTTCATCATATCGTCATATTCAATCTCATCTTTAAGCATGCTAACTTATAAACCAATTAGCACAACTAAATCACATGTAAAACCAAGCATGATTCATCCACAATTTCACCAATTCACTATGGCATCAATCCATCAATAAGCTTGCCATTCATAAGACCATTTCATTGCCATCAAGTCATACCAAAACATGCACCATATACCATAATCACTCATGCATATTACCAACATTTATCTAGCCACATCACATGACTATTTACATCCCAATCATATTCCTAAATGAATAGCTTATACATGCCATATTTAGCTATATACACATTCAAAAGTACCAAAAATTGAGTTTGATAGTATGATAACGATCCTCAACGGTCCCCAAGCCTCTCGTAGCTTTAACGATCTATAAAACAAAATAAACACACACAAAGTAAGCTTCAAAAGCTTAGTAAGCCATATACAAATAAACTTAGCATAAAATGCACATGAACATATCAATACAAAATTATTAATAGCTCATTTGCACATTCATAATTCTTCTTGGCTCATTGAATTAGCCATTTACTTACTAGCATGCATATCACTAAATACATCAATAGATTATAGCCTATTCATTCATACACCATGCCTCACTTCATCAATTCCATACACATAATCCATTTAGGTAAGTTCATAGTATACTTACCTTCCATACACATACATGGTGTACTTTTCAAACATACCTGAATCATTATATATTTCTCATAGTCATTTGCATCTCAGACTTGTCCGTTGAACCATTTGAAATCTAATAGGATACTCAGAATGCTCGAAATAGTCATACAATGCCAACGTCCCAGACGAGGTCTTACATGTACTCAGATATCGATGCCACTGTCCCAGACAGGGTCTTACACGAATCAATACGATGCCAATGTCCCAGACATGGTCTTACATGTAAATCTCATATCGATGCCAACCCCCCAGACGTGGTCTTACACGAAATCTCGAATCAATGCCAACGTCCTAGACGTGGTCTTACATGATATCACATATCGGACACCTATGTCATGACATACGTTTTCCTATCTATTCCTAGGTTCGTACGGGACTTCTCAAACATTTATAACTTGTCGATATATCCTCAGATTTCACATACATTCCATCTTGAGCATTATTCATAGCCATCAAAATTTCGTAAATGCATAAATAGCTCAAATCAAATACATTTATTTGTATATCGACTTACCTCGTATAGGAGAAACGGAAATGAACGGCTATTCGACTGTTTTTTATTTCCCACGATCTAAGTCCGGTTTCTTCAGTTCTTGATCTATACATATTCAAATTTAACCCTTTTTATTCACCAAAACATTCAATTCAATCTAAGAACACATTTTTAGGGAAATTTACAAATTAGCCCTCACATTTTCACATTTTGACATTTTAGTCCCTATTTCACAAAATCACAAAATACACATAATTTCATATTACCCATGCCTAGCCGAATTTTACTCATGTTCATATGAGTCCATACATTTCATTTATTTCACAATTGAGTCCTTCAAAATATTATTCTTTCAATTTAATCCAAATTACTCAAAATCACCAAAACTCCAAAGACAAAACATGTTAATCAAACACGTGTCTTTCATAATTCACCATCAAACATCACAAAACTCATGTGTTCATCAATGGCGCATTTCAAAATATTCATCAATTCACAAAATTGAGACATGGGTTTTGAATTATACAAAGCAACGATTACAAAAACGTAGAAATTATCAAAAACCGCACAAAAATACATACTCAATTTATGCCTAAACATGGCCGAATATAGCAAAGCTTTAAACTCTTTTCTTTTCTTTCAAAATCGGTGAGAAGATGATAATAGTGGCCTTCAATTTGTTTTTATTTTATTATTAAAGCATTATTTATCCTATTACAAAATTAACCTGTATAACAAAATATATATAACATATGATATAAGGTCATTCTTGACCATTACCATCCACTAACTAAAAAAATGGCTTAATTGCCTCATAAGGCCACAACATTTAAAAGCCATTACACATAGGTGCTTTTAACATATGGCATGCTAATTTAGCATCTTTCACAATTAAGTCCTTTTTACCAAATTAAACACACAAATGACCAAATTAAATCACAAAAATTTCACACATATCAATTCACATGCTGTAAACTCAGAAAATAATATTAAAATATTTTTCTAACTCGGATTTGTGGTCCCGAAACCACTGTTCTGACTAAGGTCTAAACCGGACTGTTACAACTTGTATACTGTATATTTTGATACTGTACTGATACTGTAATAGGCCAAGGCCCAAATGCATGACTGCCTCTGTACTGAGATGGGCTAAAGCCCAAACCGATCATCACATCGATTACGAAAAGGCTTAAGCCTGGACTATGATTGCCCTTCATGCATCTGCTTGTTCTATATGGGATTACACACTGAGTTTTTGTAAACTCACCCTTCTGTTTTAACTGTACAGGTAATCCCCAAACATAGGTGAATCGGTGCGACGAAGGACTCAGCGATGTCCACACGACCCATTTCGTTCTATTTTAGTACATAAATATAATTTTGATTTTATTTTGGGGTATTTGTAATAATGGCCTTTTTGGATTTTCATGGTTAAATTAGAACTTCTATTGTTTTGATTTATAACTTCTAGCAATAAGGTTACTCGAGTTTCCAAAATGAATCAAATGCTTTCACAAAATACACTCAAATACGCAAACTGATTTTAAAAGCTTCCGCAATAAGTAACGTTTTAAAAATTAACAATGTTTTGAAAAAGAATAATTTTATGATAATGACCTACGTTTTTTTAACTGAACAACGCATCCTAGAATTAATACAGGATGAGGTTAAATAGAAAGGAAGTTTTACGACAACTCCTTTATTTCGAAAAACGCTACCATATGACATCACCAGATTTGGCCATAACGTCTAGGCCAGGTTTGGGTGTTACAAAGATAGTCTACGCCTTGATCGTTAACTGACTACAAAATTGCCAACATCTCATGAAAACGGTTCTTATTGATCTACTTACCCTGTCAATAAAAGTTGATAGTGAAAAATACATACCACTCTTCCATACAAAATAAATTAAATATTAAAATTGAAATTATATTAATAGGGATTAAATACCCATGTTGGTCACTTGTCGTCGTTCAGTGGTAAACTGGTATTACCCGCAGTAGTTGGACGCAACATGCCTTGGATAATACCCATGGTGTGTGCGATCCCATAAGCTTCATTGTCACTCAATTGCGGCTAGTATTCCAGTGCCCCGATCCGATATAACGAAGATATCAGGTTGGGGGCAAACATGCCTCCTTAACCTAGAAAGAAAGAAATCTCAGTCATCACCTGACTCCCTCGATGTTATTGAAAATACAATTGGAAGAATTCTCCCACCACCATCCTGTGCCACAGCTAGCAATAGCTGATGGGTATATCTACCATACATAATGGTAACGTCAATTTGTACCAATGGCTTGCAGTACACAAATGCGTCTCGGTATTGCTTAAAGCTCCAGAACAGCCGCTTGAACACTTGGCATCCACGGAGCAAGTTGTCACTGTAGTACGCAGGGCCCGTCTCAAGGTCTGTTATGCAACCTGAGACGTACCTCTCCAGCACCTGACACCACTACCACACCTCATTATATAAAGTGTCCCGCCCACTATGCATATTTTCCAACGCCTTCTGTTTAGCTATCCAGCCTTGCGGTAAGAGGGCGTGTACCTCAATTGGTTACGAATATTGGCAATTAAGACCGACACAGAAGTCTTGGGATCCACCTTCACCATCGGTAGTATTAAGCTAGCTATCATATCTAAATCCATCTTAGGATGATCTTGTGAAACATCTGTCAAAGAAGTACGTTAAATAATGCAACATTAAGTAATAACAGTATTATTCGAAAACCCTAAACACCCAGTGATACTGTACTGGCAACACTGGTATGTGGACCTTTTTACTTTTTTATCTCCCACAAGCCTGTCTTTTTCCTAACCGAAGCCAAGATTTTCCATGAACAGTACTGTATTGCACTGCACAATTGGCCTCGAAATTCTTGGATTTGGATTTAACCACGTGGTAGCTAACCTCGTTCATGATGCTATGTTGTTTCAATGCACCAAGAAAACTATCCTTACTAGAAAACTCCTTACCAACTTCCAATTCACTCAAATCCAATGACAAACTTATACGGTCACACCTTCTGTGTGGGAAATCTGAAAACTCCAACACATCATCTGTCGATAAATCAATATTATGCATGTGGGTTGGAGGTGAGTACACCATGAATCGTAGATCTTCTTCTTCTTAATCTAAACCCTCTTCAAAGTCTTCAAGTTCGATTGGAACAGGCTCTGATTTAGAAAATAATGCAACTTCTGCACTATTGGGGTCGGGCTCTCGAGGTGGATCCACATTAGACTCATCATCCAACCCACCATCATTTTCAATGTACAAGGTCCCCTCGCTGATGGATGTCGTAAGGAGTACATCATCCCTTCTTGTGGACGTTTTGTAACGTCCCCAATCAGATGTGGATTGCCAACCACTAGAAGTTGATGTCAATCTCTAGTACATATTTCCAACATCGAACATTGACCTACTAAGGTGCATGTCCCATCCACTAATTGAGTGTTGTGCAGAAGTTGTGTATTCCATACTGCCACCAAACATGGGTGCTTTTGTGTTCTGCCTCCCACTAACGGAGTGTCGGGTAGGGGTCGTGTATTCCTCTCGAATAGCAGTAGATGTTGAAGTCGCAAATACTTCATTTGGTGATGAAAATTGTACATATAACTCAAGATAGGGTGATTCACTAGCGAGATGAGTTTGCACCATCGCCTCCAAGCTACAACCACCTTTGATATCAAATGAGTCATACGTCACGAGATCAACCGAAGCACAAAATCGATACTTAATAGACGAAACTCTCATTGGTGTCATTCCGAAGATTTTGTGCTAAGTCTTTTACAAAGTTTTGTCAAATCTATGTTCTGGTTAAAAACCAGTTGAGTTGTGTTCTCCAATAAAAAAACAACGCCGGTCTCGGTGTCACGAACCTCACCATCATAGTAAATAACAACTCTAATACGTTCACTCATCTTCAATTTCTATTATGCTTAGCCTCTCTAATTTTTCTTGTTGTAACTTATGCAACATGAGAATGAAATTTGGCTCATTTATAGCCTAAGGCCAAGCAGGAACTTCTATAGAAAAAGAGCGTCCACGTGGGAGCTTTTTCATAATTTTTGCCGACAATGTGTATCCTTCATCAAGCGCGCTTTTACACTATTTTTTCAGAACCGCCTTCTCAAAATTATTTTTTCAGGAACTACTATAGAAAAAGAGCGTCCACATGGGAGCTTTTTTTAGTAATTTTGCTGATAGTGTATCCTGCTTGAAGCGTTTTTTACACTATTTTTTCAGAACCGTCTTCTAAAAATTATTTTTTCAGGAACTACTGTAGAAAAAAAGCGTCCACGTGTGAGCTTTTTTTAGTAATTTTGCTGATAGTGCATCTTGTTTGAACCGTTTTTGACACTATTTTTTTAGAACCGTCTTCTCAAAATTATTTTCTCAAAAACTACTGTAGAAAAAGAGCGTCCACGTGAGAGCTTTTTTCAGTAATTTTGCTGACAGTGCATCCTACTTGAAGCGTTTTTTACACTATTTTTTTAGAACCGTCTTCTCAAAATTATTTTTTCAGGAACTACTGTAGAAAAAGAGTGTCCACGTAGGAGCTTTTTCAGTAATTTTGCTGATAGTGCATCCTGCTTGAGCGTTTTTGACATTATCTTTTCAGAACCATTTTCTCAAAATTAATTTTTCTGAAACTACTGTAGAAAAAAAACAAAATCCTTCTTGTCAATATAATTTTTTTTAAACCCTTAATCTAAACCCTTTTACAACAACCCTAAAAGCTAAACATAAAAATTATTTTAAAAAAACTAAACCCTAATTTAATTAATTTTCTTAAAAACTCTAAACCTTAACTTAATTAATTTATTTAAAACCCTTAAAACCTAATTTAATTAATTTTAAAAAAACTCTAAACCCTAATTTATTTTTTAAAATTCTTAAACCCACATTATTTTAACTAAACACTAACACTACAACCCTAAAACCCTAAACCACAAACCCTAGGCACTAAACATGCAAATATCCCTAACCCTAGAAAAACACGGGCTAAAACGTGTCCCTGAGGGAGCGATTTTACCATGTCAACAAAGCGCGTCCACGTCAGCGCATTTTCTGCTGACATGGCAAAATCGCTCCCTCAAGGACGCGTTTTGCTTGAATTTCCCCCTAAAACGCTCCTACGTGAACGGGTTTTGGTGTTTTCGGCCCATTCCGGTAAATAATGAAAAAAGTGACATATTTCCGTAAATAAAGTTAGAAATGAGCCTTTATTGGTAAAATGGTCTAAAAATATTCATAAATTTAAAATCATATACAAGTATATTTGAAAAGCTAAAATAATTGAATCTAGATGTAATTTTTTGTAACTAATTAAATGCATAATTACTTTAATTCTCGTTTTCTTTCTAACAATTAAAAACGTAATTGAAATGTTCCAATTATACTATATTCAATAAAATACAGTAATTACCATAATTACCCCATCACACCATATATATATATATATATATATATATATATATATATATATATATATATATAAAATATATAGAAGCAAGTACGATCAAATTTCAAAATTGGCCTCAATTAGCCGGTGCCTTTTCATGCAGGAAGAAAATAGCTTATCTGTGAGTCGAGCTATACGGTATAATGATGAACTGAAATGAAAACAACACTTAGCGTCGTATATTCTATCATGGGACTCGAGGGATTAATGCATAATTTGCTGCGTATGTTTTGGACTCCATTCTTATCTGCTTTTCCGGGTTTTGGAGGGAAATGCCAGACCAGACTGACTAGCACTGTAGCGTCAAAGTTATGGCCAGAGATGAGTTCAACACTAGTTACCCTTATCCAAATCCCAATATCTGCAATCATTTCTCTTATTTCCAAATTATCACATCTTTTCTATCAAAAAACAAAAAGGAAAAATGAAAAGAAAAATATAGAAACCCGGTGTAGTACTTTTTAGCTTTGTAATTATTAAAAACCATGCCCATTGGTTAAAACACTAATATTTAATAATTTTGGTAATTTGATGGCCAAGCAGGGTACGCTAGCACCAAATAAGGAAAAGGGGTGTTGCACATTTTATCAATCAGTAGGATCGAGAGTAATCCGTCCCATTGAGAGGAAAAAAGGTAAAGCTAATTCATAGTACACCAACAACGAACCGGTGGTTTTAGGACTTAAAGAAGATATAAAGAAAAAGGAGAGTGGAAATAGACCTTACCATTGTAATTTCTATAATGCCAGCTCAAATTAGCATTAAGAAAAAAGCTTATGGTTCTTCAGCACGTCCTGGCTCGCAAAGTTGGTTCATTGGTTCGCCTCGTCCCAGACAGTTACTCAATTTCACAGCTAAGCCAAAATCTTTTATGTTTTCAGTGCATGAATCTCAATTCCCAGTAGCACACGACTTGACCTTGGCAAGCACTAGGACGACACAGAACAGCTATGAAACCAAATCAATCAAACGACTCCAACCAAAATAATAACAATGTTGCAAGCATGTAATGTTTCGACATCAATTGGTCACCGACATGAAGTTAACATAGTAGAAACATCAATCAAGATCCAACTGACCCTCCTTCCAAGGAACCAAACCCCCTTTACATAATTTCTAGTACAGAGCAAACCTTTGGAGCATTTAAAAGGATTACCTAAAGTAGGGACTGTTATAATCACTCACTACAATTTTTTTCCATGTTGTAACACCTATATCAAAGTTGAAGCAGTGGCAATGCCATTACAATACCAAAGATGGAAACAAGCAACAACATCATCCAAATCGGGAAAGACTGTTTCTGGTTTCTTCGTGTATTCCTGAGGGTATCTACTTTTTTAACATCTTCCCCTGAAGTGTTAACAACTTTTTCAGTCTCGGGTTTAGAATTTTCTCCTTGAGGTGATTCTGGTGATAAATGCTCTGACACAAGCTGCTGCTGCTTGTTGTGCTTATCCACATACTCCGGAAACAGTTTTCTGAATGTGGGGCTGCCAAAACAGACCTAAGATGTAATTCTCAATATGGAAAGCAATGTGCACAAACAGTTTAGAAAACAAAACCAAGGCAAAATTTTCCTGATAGTAACTGCGCAGACACCATTCAAAAAATAAATTGAAAAGAAAAAGGGAGGTACAATGGAAAATGTGCAAAGATTTAGATTGAAGCAAACTACTCAAAGCAACTTATTACTGTTAACATCATGTACAACCGTGTAAAGTTTATTTCTTTGCAAATAACAATAATAATCCAGCTGACAGAAATACATTTAGCTTCCGAAAGACTGCCAAAGCATATTCACAGCGGCAGACAATGGATGAAACTAAATTGGAGAGCCTTATATAATAAATAAACAGAAAAATGAAAAAAAAAAAAAAAAAAAAACCAATGCAGGTGAATCAGTAGACTTACTTTTTACAATTAAATGCAAGGGATGTCTTTGCCAAGCGTAGCTTCTCAGTAACAGTAGTGTTCACACTGCCAGTGGTAGGACTGTTATCCATCTGCACAAGAAATAAAGCAGCTCAGCATAAGGACATCCTCAATGCAAGCAAGAAGTCTCAACAACCTAACTGCAATCTAAATTATTTAAATGACAATAAAGACACCAAGTCTCACCATGAAAGAGAGAAGCCCGGTAAGTATGCTGCAATATTAAAGAAAAAGATTTTTAGCAACAAGAGCTAAAGATGCAAATACAAGCTATGGCAACTGTAACACATTCAACAGCACCCTGTGACAGTTACATGTTTGAACATATGATGCAACAACAAAAGGAACTTGCAATTAGAATGTAATCTTCGTACCTAGATACAGACCACATAGGGTTCCAACTTTCTGGATGAACTGAAAAAGAACATGACCAAGATTAAAATGAAAACAGCTGTTAGAGATGCAGATAAAACAGGAATCTAATTCATTAAAAAATATTACAATCACTCATGGACAAGCATATTTTCTTCTGTGTCATAAACCGTCCATTGGGGGTGATCATCCTACATAGAAGAAAAATGCAGTTCAAGGTTACAAAGAGCTTTGTTTTCTATCATAATTTTTAAAAGGGTTAAAACAGTAAGAAAGTGCATACGTGATTCCAGGAGGTTTGTAGGGATACTCTGGAGGGAACTTGATCTTTCCATAATAATACCCACCTTAGCAAACCAAATTGAATGAATAAATAAATGTCAGTTAGCTTCTTCCAGAGTGTACAATGATCCAGAGAAAATCAACCACAAACATCATGGAATAAACTAGCTAACCTGCAAAAGGCGTTCCTTCACTCCCTTCCAGCACATAATCTGAATGAGCGAAGCAGAAAAATTAAATCGATGTCCGTAAAACCCACTGCATCAGTAATATAACTTAGACAAGAAAATCATAGCAATTCAATCAAATACTTAACCCAGTGCTGCAACATCATTTCAATGGAAAAAGACTAGGGTACTTGGATTACAGGTCCAACAGAAGTAATATCCAGGAAACAAGTCAATTTTATAATGCAACTGCACGAGTAGAGGAACAATATGCCATTCCTGATTGATACAATATCCATACTTATCATTACTTGCAACAGTGAAGAAATCAACTAACCAAATTGAGGATAGACGGCAACTTCCTTCAGAACAATATCTTGGAAGGTATAATTGGATAAAGATTATAAGACAATAGAGATTGAACTTAGTTTTTGTACAATTATACCAGAAGTCTGCTATAGGTTCCATTTCCACATTCAATCACAAATTTACAGTCCACAACTTAGCTAGCACGAAGCATATTGCAAACCAACTACCATCCCCACACATAATTAACCAACAGTCAAGCCATGAATCATTTCTCAACAGCATTGGGCAACAGGAAAACACATTTTCCCGCTTTTACATAAGATGTTTTCACGTGAGTGTTACAGAGTCTTATCCAAAGAAAGAAGATGAAAAAAAGATTTAATAAACTTACGCCACTCAAGAATGTCATTTGGGGATGGACGAGCAACAACATGAGAAACTGGTTCCTACAAGGTCATAGAATAACTGTTAAAATTATCAAAAAATAGAATTAAGTTATAATAATACCAACAACTTCTTATTCTAGCATCAATTTTCTAATATTTTCAATTTATTAGTGAATTGAGTGAAAAGATATCCGAAAATTTATTTGTCAATGGTTATGTAAGTTTAACAGAATGCTGAATTGTAGACTGATAAACTACTAAAACAGACAATAATTCCCAATCTGTCCACTCTTGATGCAAGTCATACACATGGTACCATAGGCATAAAATTTTCCTTGAATCAAAAGAAGAGTTATCAACCACACAGATACATAAATACTAAAAAATTACACTGAAATGAAAGGATACCTAGATAATATTAACGATTCAAGAACAGCTTAGCATATCCATCACCAATTCATATAAAAAGCATGAGAAACAATAAAAGGAACTGGATGAAATACAAGGATAAAACCATACCTTACAAAGTGCTCTATATTCTTTCTGAAGGCGTTTAACACACGATTTCGCCGCCATTCCTCTGAAACCTAAAAGTGGTCTGGGCCACAAGAAAATAAAACCCCACCCCCTGTTTCGTTTCTTCAACTTTCAAATTATAATTATTCACTGACCCAAGAAAAAAAAAGAAAGAGTAAAGTAAGAACAAAAAGTTAAATGGAAGACAGCAATACGATAAATTCCACAAACATTTGCCTAAAATCCTCTACCTAAAGATCCATATAAGCAGGCAAATTAGCTAATTAAAAGAAAACTGATCCAATGAATTTATCGACTAATCAAAGACCTAAAAACTCCAAAAATAAATTTACGTACTCGTAACCAAGAATCATGAGAATAACTCAACAAAAGTAACATCCTGTTTTCTTAGATTACTTTAGTTAACAGCTGGTTTAATAATAAAACAAAGATTACCTTAAGGAATTGCCAAAATCATTGCAAAACAATTAACAAATAAATTGCTAAATCTGTTTAGACTGATATAGATTGAATTATAAATTTTGATGATCAATTAATTAAATTTAAACTCAACGTCTTATCTAGGAATCACCCTTTTAAAAAAAATGAAAATTGAGATCGGACTTTTATTACTGAAATTCAAAGACGATAAGTTCAAAAATATCCCAAAATCAAGGGGGGAAAAAACTAAAGCGAAAATTGAATTTTAAAAAGAGAGAGAAATTACCTGGGGATCGAGGCAGATAAAAGAAGCTGAAACTATAACTAAAAGAAAGACGAAAAAGAGGAAAGGAAAGATCTAACAGAGAGCGAAAGCGAGAGAGGAGGATTCTTTTGACGCTGGGGATTTGTTTGTTACGCTTTACGTGATAGTACTGTAGCGTACATCTAATGCTGCCGCTGCTCCGTCCTTTCCTTTCCTTTCTCCAGTTATCGTCTCTCCTTCGAGATACTTGCCGGAGGATTTTGCTTTTGCTGCTTTCTTGAAATGACATTATCAGCCTTCTTATGTGGAATAATTAATGGTTAATTTGGTAATATCAGATGCTTGTTTCCTTTTTGAATAACATTTGTTTTAGCACGGATGAATAGATTATTGGAAATGGAGTTTGACAACTGTATTTTAAATTGCCAAAAAAAAAAAAAAAAAAAACTAAGTTCAGAATTTTCAAAAATATAAAAAATAAAAAATAAAACCAATACAGAAGTACTAAAAAAAAAAAAAACCTTAATTGAAAATTACAATTAATTGAGTCAAAATTAGACATGAATTCAGCAATTGAAATATAATTTCTCGTTACAATTAATTGAGTCAAAATTAGACATGAATTCAGCAATTGAAATATAATTTTTCGTTGTGACAGGTGATATGTGAAAATTGCTGATTTGACGTAGAAAAATGTTAATACATGAGTTTTGTTTTTAATTATTTTATAGAATTTAATTGATTTTTAATTATTTAAGCTTAAAAATTGTAAAATATTATAATAAATGCAAAAATTTATAAAACTTACAAAAAAAAAAAATAAAGGGTAAATGATATCTTCTCATCGACATCACATGATAGATAGAAAAGTAACGTAATCACGAGTCATTTGTCTAGAACGAATGATTTAATTACTTTATGATTAATTTTTTCATAAAGAAAAATATAATGGTTATCGTGAGATAAAATAGATTATATTGGGAGAATGAATTTTATCCCAAAAAGATCAATGATGTCCTATGTAGTTAACACATGTATGATAAGGTCATTAGACAAGCAGTTGATAAGTAGCTTTCGTAATGGCATATAATATGGAGAGCTCGATCATAGTACTTTAGTAGAATAACACCATGACTAAAAAATGTTATAATCAATAGACAATGACTCGAAACTTAATTACAAATTATTTGTACTCTAATTATATATATGTTCAATCGATCCCTCTACTAGCTCGATATAACCTTGATGGTTTGCATTTGGATTGATGAGATGAACTGTAACACCCTTCACCATCCCAACAAATAGTATGAATGGGAGATGCTATCAGAAACTTTCTTTGCTTGTTTGAAAATTTTCTTTTAATAAAATATCATTAGGAATGTTATAAAAAAAAGATAATTTTACCAATAAAGGCCCATTTTTAACTTTATTTACGGAAATGGACCACTTTTTTTATTATTTACCAGAATGGGCCGAAAACACCAAAACGCATCCACGTAGGAGCGTTTTAGGGGGAAATTCCAGCAAAATGCGTCCCTGAGGGAGCGATTTTACCATGTCAGCACAAAACGCGCTGACGTGAACGCGCTTTGCTAACGTGGTAAAATCACTCTCTCAATGACGCGTTTTAGTCTGTATTTTTCTTGAGTTAGGGCTATTTGCATGTTTAGTGCCTAGGGTTTGTGGGTTTAGGGTTGTAGTGTTAGTGTTTGTTAGAATAATTTAGGGTTTTATTTATTTAAGGTTTAAGAATTTTTTTTAAAAAAAATTAGGGTTTAGAGTTTTTAAAAAAATTTAATTAAATTAGGTTTTAGGGGTTTTAAATAAATTAATTAAATTAGGGTTTTGAGTTTTTAAGAAAATTAATTAAATTAAGGTTTAGTTTTTTTTAAATAATTTTTGTATTTAGCTTTTAGGGTTTTGTAAAATAGTTTAGGTTAAGGGTTTAGAAAAAAATTATATTGATAAGATGGTTTTTGTTTTTTTTTTTTACAGTAGTTTCAGAAAAAGTAATTTTGAGAAGACGGTTCTGAAAAGATAATGTCAAAAATGCTTCAAGCAGGATGCACTGTCAACAAAATTACTGAAAAAAGCTCCCACGTGGACGCTCTTTTTCTACAGTAGTTCTTGAAAAAATAATTTTGAGAAGACGGTTCTAAAAAATAGTGTAAAATACACTTCAAGCAGGATGCACTGTTAGCAAAATTACTGAAAAAGCTCCCACATGGAAGCTCTTTTTCTACAGTAGTTCCTGAAAAAATAATTTTGAAAAGACAGTTCTGAAAAAATAGTGTAAAATATGCTTCAAGCAGGATGCACTGTCAGCAAAATTACTGAAAAAAGCTCCCACATCAACGCTCCTTTTCTACAGTAGTTCCTGCTTGGCCTTAGGCTATAAATGAGTCAAATTTCATTCTCATGGTGCATAAGTTACGGTAAGAAAAATTAGAGAGGCTAAGCAGAATAGAAATTGAAGATGAGTGAACGTATTAGTGTTATTATTTACTATGATGGTGAGGTCCGTGACACCGAGAACGACATTATTTTTTTACCGGAGAACACAACGAGATTGGTTTTTAACTAGAACATAGATTTGACAAAACTTTGTAAAAGACTTAGGCGCAAAATCTTCAAAACGACTCGAATGAGAGTTTCATTTATTAAGTATCGACTTTGTGCTTCGGTTGATCCCATGACATATGACTCATTTGATATCAAAGGTGGTCATAGCTTGGAGGCGATAGTGCAGACTCATCTCGCTAGTGGATCACCCTATCTTGAGTTATATGTATGATTTTCATCGCCAAATGAAGCATTTGCGACTTCAACATCTACTGTTTTTCGAGATGAATACACGACCTCTACCCAACACTCTGACAGTAGGAGGCAAAACACGGAAGTACCCGTGTTTGGTAACAGTATGGAATACACAACTCCTGCACGACACTAAGTTAGTGGATGGGACATGCACCTCGGTTGGTCAATGTTCAATGCTGGAAATATGTACTGGGGAATGACATCAACTTCTACTGGTTGACAATCCATATCTGATTGGGGACGTTATGAAACTTCCACAAGAAAGGATGATGCACTCCCTTCAACGTCCACCAGCGAGGGACCTCATATGTTGTAGATGATGGTGTGTAACAGCCCGATTTTGGGGCTAGTTGGAATAGTGGTTTGGGGACCACTAATCCAAGGTTGAAGAAAATTATTTTAATATTAGTTTATGTGCTATAGCATGATTATATGAGTGCATGAAAATTTTGATGCATTAATTTTAGCTATTCTATGCTTAATTGCGAAAAAATACTAAATCACATAAAGTGCAACGTTTTGTTCTACAAGATAAAAGTACCAAATAGCCATAGAACCTTAAATTGGAAGTCTTTAAAGTGAAATTAGACCCATAGAAAGGGTACGCCGACCATGGAGACAAATGGGAGACATGGTCAATGGTTAGGTAACATCTTGTGACTAAATTGATTTTTAATCATAAAATAAAGAAAAGCTATCATCTTCCCCATTTTTCTTCTTCTCTCCACCAAAAATATCAGCCAAAGAGGGGTTTTGGAAGCAAAAAATTTTCAGCAACTTCTCACCCTAGCAAATAAGTGATTTTGGTGGTCTTTCTTAATAATTTTTGTACTTTTGAGACCCTTGTAGCTTGAGCTAACTAATGAGGGGACTATTATGCAAAATGGTTGAAAGTCTAGGGTTTTTCCATGAGAGCATTAGTGTTGTTTACTGAAATTTTATGGAAGAAAATGAGTCTTGCTTGTTAAATAAACAACTTTTGTGAAAGGAGTTTCCATGAAAACACTTAAAAAGGACCTTTTTGTAAAGGTTGTAAAATAGATGGTAAATGTAAAAATTGAAATCTTAAGTTGCTATAAGAGGGAATATGAATCAGCTAGGCTCGGGTGTGTGAAAAATGAACACATTTCATTTTACGAGCCTAAGGGTAAAATCGTAATTTTTATAAAAGTCTAAGGGCAAAATAGTGATTTTGCCAAAGTAGAAATTTTTAGAATGTTTTGATTTATGCGGTGATTAAATGAGTGAAATTGTCATTTTAGATCAAGAAACACGAAGTTCGGACCAAAATCGAGGAAAGAACAAGGTGTTGGACTAAATCGAACAAATATACATATTCTGGTACCGAGGTAAGTTTGTGTGTAATAATTCAACATCAGGTTATTATGCATTGATATGCTTGAGATTACATGAAATATATATTATTTCTATGAAAATTGATCAATGATGTTTAATGAGAGTATGATGAAAATTTATGATGTGAAAGCCCCAGTTGACCTTCGGAATAGAAAAGATACCATTGTCAATACATGAGATTCATAAGGTCCCGTATAAGACCATGTCTAGGACATAGCCTCGGCATTGAATTGAGATCCCGTGTAAGACCATATCTGGGATATGGCATCGGCATCGAAGATAGACTTCGTGTAAGACCATGTCTTGGATATGACATCGATATACGATCTCGTATAAGACCATATCTGGGATATGGCATCGACATCGATATGAGATCCCAGATAAGACCATATCTGGGATATGACATCGGCATCGACATGTGACCCCATGTAAGAACATATCTGGGATATGGTATTGACATCTTATTATGTGTATAACGAGTTTGGGTATCCTTCGTTATTCCAAGTGGTTCAACGGGGTAAAGAGCTAAAATTTATGTTCAAGATGGTAAAAGTGCTAAAGTTATGTGATGAAGTGATACAGGTACATGTGAGTAGCTTACGAGAAATGTGTCCAATATGTGATATGTGATTGGTAAAAGTAAGCATGAGTAAGTTATAACAATGTGCTTGAGAACTTATGTTGTTACTCAATGAAACGTATGAATGTTATCATAAGCCTTTATGTTGCTATTTGTTTCATGCAAACTTACTAAGCTTTATGCTTACTCCCTCTCTTTTCCCTTTCCTTGTATTATCGCCAAACTAGCTCGGGGATCGTAGAATGTCGGAGCTCAGTTCACACTATCAAGCTATTTGGTATAGTGAAGTTTAATTATTTTGAGTATGGCATGTATAGGATTTGGTCATTTTGTGATATGTCATATTGGTTAGGTTAATTATTCATTTTGTACATGGTCATTGAATTCGGCCAAAACTAGCCAAGCTATATTTATTCAATGATGATGAAATTCATGAAATGCAAGTTTATATAATTGAATGAGTAATGTGTGAAATTTATATATGCATTATGAAGTAGTGAATATTAGAAGTGCTTTATGGTCATGTTATGTATTGCTTCAGGGTGGCAAAGGGGCTTGGTAAATAGCCTTGTATTTGTCCACACGGGTAGACACACGGGCGTGTGTCTAGGCCGTATGTGACACACGGTCTGCCCCATGGGCATGTGGTTTGGCCGTGTGTCCCATTGTATTCTAAGTTAGCAAAATAAAATGCCCAGTAGTAACCACACGGGCTGAGACACGGCTGTGTGTCTCATCCGTGTGGGTGACACGGCCCTAGGACATGGGCATGTGTTCAAGCCGTGTATAAGTCTGCACTTGAAATTAGGAATTTGATTCACCACACGATCTAAAGACACGAGCTTGTGCCTTGTCCGTGTGACCTTTTGGAGATGATGACGTCAGAAACAGAATGTAAAGGTTTTCACACACGGGTTAAGACACTGGCATGTCATGGCCGTGTGAATGACACGGGCTGTAGACACGGGCGTGTGTCAGGCCACGTGAAAGCCCCTGTAGGTTCGAATTGAGAAATATATCCACACGAACGAGGGACATAGGCGTGTGTGATGACACAGCCTGCCGACATGGGCGTGTTCCCTTTCATACGGGTGTGTGGCCCTGTTTTTAATAACATTTTTCTAAGATTTTCCAAGGGACTCGAATTGATCTCGAAACGTTCCTAAGTTGTGTTTTGGGCCTTGTAGGCCTATATTAAGGATGTTAAGAGTAAGTTTGAAAAGTTTTAGATTTGAACAGATTTTTGTGATTTGGAATTATGTGTATGCATGTGTTTATGTTAGGTAATGCCTCGTACCTGTCCCGGTGTCGGATACGGGTAAGGATGTTACATGATGGGTTGGATGATGAGTCCAAATGGATCCACCTTGAGAGCCCGGCCCTGATAGTGCAGAAGTTGCATTATTTTCTAAACCGAAGCCTGTTCCAATTGAACTTAAAGATGGTGAAGGGGGTTCAGATGAAGAAGAAGATGATCTATGATTCAAGGCATACTCGCCTCTAGCCCACATGTACAATCTCGATCTATCAGCAGATGATGCATTGGAGTTTTCAGATCTACCACACAGAAGGCATGACCGTACAAGTTTGTCATTGGATTCGGGTGAATTGGAAGTTGGTAAGGAGTTTTCTAGTAATGATAGTTTTATTGGTGCATTGAAACAACATAGCATCATGAACGGGGTTAACTACCAAATGGTTAAATCCAAATTCGAGAAGTTCGAGGCCAAGTGTGCAGTGCAAGATGGTACATGTTTATAGAAAATCATAGCTTCGGTTAGGAAAAAGACAGGCTTGTGGGAGATAAAAAAGTACAAAGGTCCACATACCTGTGTTGCAGGTACAATATCACTGGGTGTTTAGGGTTTTCGAATAATATTGTTGATCGCTGTAAATTAGAGTTTTAAAATTTATAAAAGAATGATCAAAACTTGAAAACTAACTCTGACAATGATTAAAGGCAAGTGTACCTATCGAACAGTAGTATAGCTTAGGCAAGACCGAATATCGAACCCAAAGGAACTAAGAGTACTAATACTAACTTTCTTTTTATTATTTAGCCTTAAAATTAAAGTGAAGTTGCTTTAAACTATATTGACGAAGACTAAACTAAGGACACAAAGACAAAAAGGACGAATAGGAAAATAACTTTGAAGGAAAACTCAGTTGATTATGACGATACCCTCAGGAAGTATCCACCTAGACTTCACTTGTTATCTAACCCTAAATTATATGATTTCTTTTACTTAGCTTGATCCGTAAGACTCCCTAACCTATATTAAATCCTCTCTCGAGGCGAATAACGTCTAACCCTAGGTTAATTAGTGGAACTCTTGTTCGCTTATAATAACCCCCTAGAATAGTAGTAAATCGATCAATGGACTCCCATATTAGGTTTCACCCTAATCCGACAAAATCTCGTAATCTTATCTTTAGGCGTTCAATCAACTCCGCTTAATTATGTTAGATTTACTCTTAGGCAGGGTCTATTCCCCCTCCACCTAAGCACATTAGATTTGGATTAAGCAACATAATTAAGAACAAACTAAGCAATTATCATATAATTTAGACATCAAATAACAAAATTCATCTAGGTTTCATCTCCTTCAGGTATCTGAAGGGTTTAGTTCATAATGAATAAAAAGGACATCGCAAGAGAAAAGATAAAACAAAACATAAGAAAACCCTAAAACCCCCTAAAGGAATTGAAGGAGAATTCCGCCGTCTTGAGTATAATTCCGGCTTCTTGGGATGGATCAACTGGCTATCCTTGCTTATTCCCTAACTCTGACCTTCTCGGCTTGGCTCCTTGGCCTAGCTTTGACTCCTTTTCAAAGGTGGTACTTAGGGGATATATATAGGCTTTTGGAATGCGATTCTTTCTCCCTAAGTATCCTTTTCCGATTGAAATTGCTCTTTCCAGCGACAGAGGACGGCCATGGCACACGCCCATGTGAATCGAGAACAGACCGTGTTTGGATTTCTAACTTGAGGCACGGCCGTGTGAGGCGGATTTGAGGCCGTGCTCTAGGTGTTTGTCGAGGCACGGCTATGTGGACTTTGGGCCAGGCCGTGTCAATTTTGTGCTAAGGCCAATTTACTCCGTTTTGGGCCCATTTTGTGTTCTTTTCATCCTCAAGTGCTTTCCTGGGTATAAAACATGAAAAGAAAGGATTACAAGCACCTTTTTATATAAATCAAGGAGTAAACCATCAAAAAGTAAGCTAAATGTTGGATTAAAGTATGTTACTTTTACGGTTTATCAATTGTTATTACTTAATGTTGCATTATTTAATGTACTTCGTTGACAGGTGTTTCACAAGATCATCCCAAGATGAATTCAGATATGATAGCTAGCTTAATACTACCGATGGTGAAGGCAGATCTCAGGACTTTTGTTTTGGTCTTAATTTCCAATATTCGTAGCCAATTGAGGTACACGCCCTCTTATCACAAGGCTTGGATAGCTAAGTAGAAGGTATTGGAAAAGATGCATAGTGGGTGGGATTCTTCATATAATGAGGTGTGGCAGTGATGTCAGGTGCTAGAGAGGTACGTCTCAAGGTGCATAACAGACCTTGAATTGGGCCCTGCGTACTACAATGACTACTTGCTTCGTGGATGCCAAGTGTTCAAACGTCTGTTCTGGAGCTTTAAGTAATGTTAGGATGCATTTGTGTACTGCAAGCCATTGGTACAAATCGACGGTACCTTTATGTATGGTAGATATACCCATCAACTATTGCTAGCTATGGCACAGGATGACAGTGGGAGAATCCTTCCAATTGTGTTTCCAATAACACCAGGGGAGTCAGGTGATGACTGAAATTTCTTTCTTTATAGGTTAAGAAGGCATGTTTGCCCATAACCTCATATCTGTGTTATATCGGATCGGGGCACTAGAATACTAGCCGAATTGAGTGGCAGGGAAGCCTATAGGATCGCACACACCATTGGTATTGTCTAAGGCATGTTGTGTCCAACTACTACGGGCAATATTGGTCTACCACTGAACGACGACAAGTGACCAACATGGGTATTTAATCTCTATTAATATAATTTCATTTGTAATATTCAATTTATTCTGAATAGAAGAATGGTATGTAATTTTCGCTATCACTTATATTGATAGGGTACGAGATCAATAAGGACATTTTTCATGAGATGTTGGCGATTTTGCGGTCAAGTTAACGATCAAAGAGCATACTACCTCTGTAACATACCTTTCGATCAGTGGACACACGCATACGATGGCGGCTTACAATATGGTCATATGACCTCAAACCTGGCTGAATGCATAAAATTTGTTTTAAAAGGAATGCGTCTGTAACACCCCTCACCAGTATTCAATGCCGGAACAGGGTTTCGAAGCATTACCAAACTTATAACATAATTACACATACATTTACTCATACATTTCCAAATTTCATTCAAATATCAATCAACACATTCATATCGTCCCTAATACGAGCGACAAACCATAATTTACACATATTTTAACCCCATGCTTCGCTTACTTTTGGATGATTTTCCATTAAATTTGATGATTTCGATGCTCCTAATCTCTTAATTTCAAGTTTCATACTCAGGAGAGCTTAGGGAGTCGAAAAGAATGAGAAACGGGCCAAAAAGGGGAAAAATGGGCCTACCTAGGAAATCAACACGGCCTAGACCATTGGACACGACCGTGTGTTACGAGTAGGATCAACCACGGCCTGGACTATCCTCCACGGGCAGACCACACAGCTGTGTGTGGCGAGCAGAATCGACCACGACCGAAGGAGTCCACCACGGGCGTGTCCCTACCAAAACCAGGATGAATTCTATTCGGAATAGGATACTTGTGGGCCAAGTAAGGCATCTCAAAGCCTATACTAACACCTTAGGGGGCAACCTAAAAAGAGTGCGACAGGACGTCAAATAGACACCGAGTAGAAGGTAAAAAATACTCCAAGACAGTCGTCGGGAGCAGCTTAGGAGAAGGATCTCTATCAAGATTGAAGATCTCCCATCAAGTTCTTTAGAAGTTTTTGGGTTTTCTTATGTTTTGTTGTCTTCCCTATTTTAAGATGTTTCCCTCTTTTAGTATGAACTAAATCCCCTAAATACCTAAGGGGATAAAACATAAGACGAATCATATTATTATTTGATTTATAAGATAAATACTTGTTCTTATTCTTAATTGTGAGTTCTTATTCTTGTTTTGATAATTCAGGTTATTGATTCAAAGTCAAATGTGCTTATTCAGTGGAGCAAAAGTCCCTATTGAAGAGAAGATCAACACAATTAAGCGGAGTTGATTGCAACCCTAGAAATAGGGCGACGAAAATCTGCCGGATTAGAGTCAAATCTAATAAGGGGATCCATAGATCGAGTTAATGCAACAATAGGGGTTTTAATTAGAAAGAGATTTCAATTAATCAACCTAGAGTCAATTGTTTTTAGTCTTGAAAGAGATATTAACATAAATCAGGGATT
Organism: Gossypium bickii; assembly: GCA_025503065.1. Lineage (NCBI taxonomy): Eukaryota > Viridiplantae > Streptophyta > Magnoliopsida > Malvales > Malvaceae > Gossypium > Gossypium bickii. Next base: position 20,861,077 of record CP106714.1, on the reverse strand, counting down.
TCTACAGATTAAGTCAAGTGAATAAATCATATGATTCAAAAGTAATAAGTAAGGTCTAGGTGGATTCTTCCTTAGGTATTGCCTATCTCATATAAGTTGTCCAAAAGTATTTTCCCAATTCACTCTCTGTCACGTTCATAATCATTTAGTTAGTTAAATTAGTTAGTTACATTTAGATTAAAAATAAATCCCCATAGTTGTTAGGCTAGATAATAAAAAGATAGTTATTACTAGTAATTTTAGTCCTTGAGGATACGATATTCCGGACTTACCATAACTATACTACTGTTCGATAGGTGCGCTTGCCTTTGTCGAAATAATAGTTAGTTTCGAGACCATCAAGTTTTTGGCGCCATTGTCGGGGACTAAGATATTAGGAACACTAAATTTTTATTACTTTAGCCATTCTTACTTTTAATTGCAATTTATCTTTTATTTTTAGTATACTAGCTTTTCCTTTTCTTTGCTTCTGGCAGAAACTTTTAGTTTATGAATAGAAGGAACCCGTCAGGAACATTACTTTTTGACAGTGATATAGAAGGTACCATTCGTAGAAATCGTAGGGAGATAAGGCGAAGCCTATAATACATAGAAGAAGAGTAAGAGGACGATACTAATACTACCGAGGAGACGATCGACAATAATCTGTTACCTCCTGTAGTTGCCGCAAATCCGGTGAATCAAAATCCTACTCCTCGTACTATGTATGATTATGCTAAACCTAATTTAACAGGAACCGAATCAAGTATTATTAGACCTGCTATTACTGCAAATAATTTTGAGCTGAAAACTAACATTATATAGATGATTTAGCAGTTTGTTTAGTTTGATGGTTTGCAAGATGAGGATCCAAACAGTCACTTGGCAAATTTCCTAGAATTATACGATACGCTCAAAATTAGTGGTGTTTCTGATGATGCCATTCGCCTTCGGTTGTTTCCCTTCTCGTTGAGAAATAAAGCTAAACAGTGGTTGAACTCGTTACCATGAGGATCAATCACTACATGGGACCAAATGACTGAAAAATGCATGGGAGAGATATAAGGATCTACTAAGAAGATTCCCTCACCATGGGTTACCTTTGTGGCTATAGGTTCAAACCTTTTATAATGGTGTAAACCCCTCAACTAGGTAGTTGATTGATTCAGCCGCCAGTAGAACCCTAAATAACAAGACCCCTGAAGCGGCTTATGAGTTTATAGAGGAGATGGCACTAAATAACTATCAGTGGCAAGTTATGAGGACAAAGCCAACAAAAGCTGCTAGTGTCTTCAACCTCGACGCAGTAACCATGCTATCAAACCAGGTAGAACTTTTAAGTAAAAAGATTGATGGTTTGTATGGTTCTTCGCAGGTACATCCAGTGATGCAGTGCGATACAAATAGAAGAGGGACGAACAACACAGAATATCCGTCCTACAACCTTGGCATAGAAAGCAAACAGATGAACTATATGGGTAATAATTCTAGGCCTCAAAATAACCCTTATGGTAACACTTACAATCCAGGTTGGAGGAACCACCCAAATTTCTCATGGGGTGGCCAAGGAAATCAGAGACAACAACCCTCTCCAGGCTTTCAACAGCAACCTTACCCACAAGAGAAAAAACAGAACCTTGAAGATATGCTAGCAAAGTTTATTTTGGCATCAGAAACTCATTTTCACAATACCGAAACGGCGTTGAATAATAAGCAAACATTAATTCAAGGGCTTAAAAATCAAATTGGACAGCTGACCAAGTTAGTTTCCAAAAGGCAACCAGGTAGTTTACCTAGTAATATCGAACCTAAACCAAAAAAGCAAGTGAAGGCAGTAACACTAAAGAATGGGAAGGTATTGGTTGAAGCAGAAAAGAAGATGCCACAAGAAACAGATAAGGAAAAAGGTGAGGAAGTAAACGAGAATGAAAAATCGGTACTTAAAGAATATAAACCACTGATTCCATATCCGGCAAAGCTGAAGAAAGATCACTTAGACGCACAATATGATAAATTTCTTGAACTTTTTAAATAATTACATATTAACTTACCTTTTGTTAAAGCTATTTCGTAGAAGCCAACATACGCAAAATTCCTAAAAGAGCTTCTAACAAATAAAAGGAAGTTTGAAGAGTTATCAACTGTGGAACTTAATGAGGAATGTTCAACTACTCTCCAAAATAAGCTACCAACTAAATTGAAAGATCCAGGAAGTTTTACTATTCCTTGTTTAATTGGTAGTTTAAATATTGAGAAAGCACTAGCTGATTTAGGTGCCAGTATTAATTTAATGCCTTATAAAATGTTCAAGTAGCTTGGTCTTGGGGAACCAAAACCCACTAGGATGAGTATTCAATTAGCTGACAGATCTATTAAATATCCTAGGGGAATTATTGAAGATATTTTGGTAAAATTTGATAAATTTATATTCCCTGTTGATTTTATCGTACTTGACATGGATGAGGACGTTGAGGTGCCTTTAATTTTAGGACGACCCTTTTTAGCTACTGCTAAGGCTATTATTGATGTAGGTGATGGTAAACTTGCACTAAGGGTAAGCGACGAGGAAATTATTTTTAAAATTTACGATATTATGCGATATTCTAGAGAGCAAGATGATTCATGTTATTTTATTGATACTTTTGATCATTTTATTCAAGATTCTTTTTAGGAATTCATACATGACGACACGTTGGAACTGTGTCTACCCATGTGAGGGGGCAGATGACGATACCAATGAGTTGGGGGAGATAAAAAGTGAGTTAAATTCTAATACTTCTTCCCTAAGACAAAAGAAAGACGAGGGCATTGAAGTAAACAACCCAAATTGAAATTGAAACAGTTACCAAATCACTTAGAGTATGCATTCCTCGGAGATAATTCTACACTACTAGTAATCATCTCTTTAGAACTGGAACCCAAAGAGAAAGACGAGTTGCTACAGGTACTAAAGGAGCATAAAAGAGCCATAGCTTGGAAGATTTCTGACATTAAAGGAATAAGTCCATCGTTCTGCACCTACAAAATTTTAATAGAAGATGAATATAAACCATGTGTGCAACCTCAAAGATAATTAAATCCCAACATGAAGGAAGTTGTTAAAGCTGAGGTAATTAAACTTCTAAATGCAGGAGTTATTTATCTTATTTCTGACAGTACTTGGGTAAGTTCTGTGTAGGTTGTTCCAAAGAAGGGAGGTATGTCTGTTGTAGCTAACAAAAAGAATAAATTGATTCCAACAAGGACAGTCACAGGTTGGAGAGTCTACATTGACTATAGGAAGTTGAACGATGCCACGAGAAAAGATCACTTTCCTTTACCCTTCATTGATCAAATGTTATAAAGATTATCTGGGCATATGTACTATTGCTTCCTAGATAAACTCTCTGGCTACTTCCAAATCCCAATAGCTCTTGAGGATCAAGAAAAGACAACATTTACGTGTCCATATGGTATGCTTTCTTATCGTAGAATGCCTTTTGGAGTATGTAATGCTCCTGCTACTTTTAAGCGCTGCTTGCTGCCATCTTTGATGAACTCATGGAAGATATTATGGAGGTATTTATGGATGACTTTTCAGTATTTGGTAATTCTTTCCATCTTTGCCTTAATAATTTAAAACGAGTTCTAATGAGATGTGAGGAATCGAACCTTGTACTTAATTGGGAAAAGTGTCACTTTATGGTTCGAGAAAGATTTGTGTTAGGTCACAAAATTTCTAGTAAAGGGATTGAGGTTGATAAAGCAAAAATTGAAACCATAGAAAAATTACCTCCTCCTAATTCAGTTAAGGCTATTAGAAGCTTTTTAAGACATGCTGGATTTTATAGAAGATTTATTAAGGATTTTTCTAGAATAACTAAGCCTTTAACAAAACTACGAGAGAAAGATGTGCCTTTTGATTTTGATCAGGAATGTTTAGAAGCATTTAATACCCTTAAAAATAAATTAATAAATGCTCCAATTATAATTGCACCTGATTGGAATTTACCCTTTGAACTAATGTGTGATGCGAGTGACTTTGCAGTAGGTGCAGTTTTGGGACAACGAAGAGACAAGCATTTTCAGCCGATCTATTTGCTAGCAAAACATTGATGGCTGCACAAGAAAATTACACCACCACAGAAAAAGAATTACTAGCTGTGGTTTTTGCATTCGATAAATTTAGACATTATTTGATATTACCTAAATTTGTCGTTTACACTAACCATTCAGCTCTTCGTTATCTTTTAACTAAATCTGATGCAAAAACTCGACTCATAAGATGGATTTTACTCTTACAGGAATTTGATTTGGAAATTCAAGATAAGAAAGGAGCTGAAAATCTTGCGGCAGACCATCTTTCTAGGCTTGAAAATCCATATGTCAAAGAACTCGATGAGAGTGAGATAAATGACTTGTTTCCTGAAGAACAACCATTTGCTATATCTGACTCTGAGGTACCTTGGTTTGCAGACATTGCAAATTACTTAGCTGCTAACGTCCTACCAAAAAGGTTAACACATCATCAAAAGAAGTGATTCTTTGCTAATACGAAAAACTATTTTTGGGAGGACCCTTGTCTTTTCCGTATATGTGCAGATCAAGTAATTCAGAGATGCGTTACAAAGGCAGAAGCAAGCAAAATCCTTGAACATTGCCATTCAGGACTATCAGGAGGACATTACAGTGGGATTATGACAGCATATAAAATGCTTGAATCAGGTTTTTATTCGCCCACTCTGTTCAAAGACGCTAACAGGTATGTTGCTTCGTGTGATAGATGTTAGAGAACATGTAATATCTCTAAATGCGATGAAATGGCTCAAACGTATATGCTATCATGTGAAATATTTGATGTATGGGGTATTGATTTTATGGGTCCATTCCCTAGCTCATTAGGGAATAAATACATCTTAGTAGCAGTGGATTATATGTCAAAATGGGTGGAAGCTCAAGCTTTACCTACTAATGATGCTAGAGTAGTAGTGAGATTTCTTAAGAAACTCTTCTCTCGATTTGGAACACCCAGAGCAATTATTAGTGATAGGGGTACTCATTTTTGTAATACTCAATTTGAGAAAGTCTTAAAGAAATATGGAGTACACCACAGAGCAGCTACCCCTTATCACCCTCAAACCAGTGGACAAGTGGAAGTAGCAAATCGAGAGCTTAAGCGTATTCTAGAGAAAACAGTAGAATCAAATAGGAAAGGTTGGGCATTAAAAGTAGACGATGCTTTATGGGCCTATAAAGTCGCTTTTAAAACTCCCATAGGAACATCCTTATATAGACTTGTCTACGGAAAAAAGTTATCATTTACCATTTGAATTAGAGCACAAAGCATTTTGGGCTATAAATTTCTTAAATTACGATCTTAATCTTGCAGGTGAGAAAAGAATGATGCAGTTGAACGAGCTAGATGAGTGGCGAGCTAATGCTTACGAAAACTCACGTCTATATAAGGAGGCAATAAAGCGACGCCATGATGCTCGTTTGAAGCAACCAAAGCAATTCGAAGTGGGAGATCTTGTTCTACTGTACAATTCAAAGCTCAAATTGTTTCCTGGAAAGCTGAAATCAAGATGGTCAGGTCCATTCGTAATCAAAACTATTTTTCCCTATGGCACAATCAAGGTAACTCATTTGACTTATGGCACATTTAAGGTAAACGGTCAACGACTTAAAATATATAATGGTGAAGATTTTAGGGATATGAGAGAGGAGCTTCAACTCGTGAACCTTCATATAGAAATGAAAATAGGGTAAGTCTAGCTTAAGACTTTAAACAAGCGCTTCTCGAGAGGCAACCCGAGCACTAACCTCACTAACATCCATATATATATTTTTTTAATTTTAGTATCTAATGAAGAACTAACCAATTTAATAGGCGCAGGATTTCCTATCCACATGGCATAGCACACAGGCATGGCCATGGCCTTGTGGACACTAGGGGAAGAGGCATAGGCGTGGCGGAGACCGTGCGGACCAAGGAAGAAAAACTTTTCCCCAACACGGGCTACGATAAAACACCACGGTCGTTCGATGAGGCCATGGTCGAAACTGACTCGAAAACACTGGCTGCGATAAAAGAGCCACGGCTGCGTGATATAGTCATGGTCGATACTGAGTAAATGACATGGGCATGCGACACGCCCGTGCCCAGAAGCCATGGTTGAAACTGAAAGAATCAAACGGGCGAAGGACACGCCCGTGCCTTTAGGTCGTGGTCGATACTGACTACTTACCACGGGTGTGTGACTCTAAACACGGGCGTGGGAGAAACGAATAAACCATTATACGGCTGTGCGATGAGGCTGTGTGACCCAACACGCCCAGGGGACACGGGCGTGGGACAAGGATCAGACGCGCCCTAATTCAAAATTTATGAAACACATGGGCTAAATAATAGGCACACGGCCGTGTTCCATGACCGTGTGCCCCAACTTCTATTTAAACCAACCCTCTATTCATCTTCCCCCCAAATCCCCCTTCCAAAAAACCCTAGCCACTCTCTACCCTCTCTACTCACCTTCCCTATTCTAGCCACCACTGTCAATTTCCCCTCCACCCTTACCGTCCCCTTTCTCCCCTTTTCCTCATTCTCCCTTCCCTTTTCCTCTTTCCCCTTTCTTCTCCAAGCGCACCAGCCCGCAGACCACGCCCATGCACGATCCACCACGCCCGTACCCACCGTCACGACCGAGCCATAACTTCAACACCTCCATCGGTTCACCTTTCTACACCATTGTTACTTATTTCTTTCATCTTTAATTATTTATTTGATATTATTCATTATTCATATTATTATCTTCTTTTTTTACTATTACCTTAGTTCTTTTGATAGTTAGTTAGTTTGAATATATTAGTTTGATACTAATGCTTAATCTTGTTAACTCGTACTAATATTAGAATCAATTGATAATCTAATCTCACTATTATAGGTTTATTTAGGAATACTAGGATAGTACGTTTTTGGCTGGCAATGATACTTTATTAATGAAAAATTTTTGGTTCTTTTTCAGGTACGTAATGACTCCACCACGAGGGAAAAAGACCACCATCCCCTCTGCAAAAAAGCGGAAAGGACCTGGCGCAACTTCTTCGAGTGCCTCCGCCGAAGTGCACCACCCTTACCTATATTTTTCTTCGAGATCCCAAGAAAACCTTTTTCAAACACTTCGTGCGCGACCTCTCGACATGGGGAGGTGTATTGATTGGGCCGCTCTAGAGCAGGTCCAGCTAGCTGACGCGGTTTGAGCCCTATTATCCACTGATTTGTGGGGGCACTTCTTTGATATCGTCGGGCCTACATACCTAGAGCTCACTTTGGAGTTTTGTTCCACTTTCCACCTCCAGACGGTCATGAAGAACTTTGACGACTCCGGCACAATCCAATTCCGTCTCAGAGGCCTCGTACATGAGCTGAGTGTCCCACAATTCGGAGCCGCCTTAGGACTTTACACCGAGGAATTCATGGAGGAGGACGAATTTGAAGACCTCCATCGCTACATCCATCACTCCCCTTCTAAATGTTGGAACGACTTAGCCCCTGGCTCGGCTATCTATGACCCTAGCCGCTCCAAAGCGTCAGCTCTCGCCCCTTCATGGAGGTATATACATGCTATCCTCGCTCATACTTTGACCGGTAGGCGAGAAAGCACCGGCATCGTCAACACTCACGATGCCTATATTTTATGGTGCATGGCGAATGAGTGTGTCTTCGACTTAGCTTACTTTATCGCTCGCGCCATTCAGCATCAGATGGAGCGGCATAGAAGAGGGGTCATCTCTATGGGCCCATACATTACGCGCCTAGCTCGATATTTTGGGCTCCTCAACACCGCAGCTCAATCCTCATGGCTCACCCTTATCAAGTAGATGTCTCTACAAGGCATTCGGACTATGCTTCACATGAGGATGATTGAGCGCCGATATGGGTTTAATCCTCCCTAGTACCAACTATCGCAACCCATCGAGCAGGACGACCTAGAGGACATTACTAATGATGTCCCCCCACAGTACGAGGAGCCACTGTCTGTGCCACCAACCCCACACCGACCAACTCATGCGGTAGCTTCATTGACCGACATTTCTAAGTGCCTCACTAGGTTCAAACAGTATTGTACACAGCAATTTAATAACAATGCTCGATGATTCGACGGTATCGAGGCGACGCTGCAACAAATTTGTCAGCATTTTCACATATCGCCGCCACCTCCACCTCACGATCCATCTAGGGATGAGGTCCTTTGAGTCCATTTATTTTCATTTTTCTTTTCGTTGTATTTATTTTAAGTTTTAAACTATTGAACTTTTTCCTTTTCTTATTTTTAAATTATATTAATATGTTGATTTCTTTTTATCTTGGGGCTGTTCATTATCAAGTAATCATAACGACATCCATTTAATAAAACCCCTTGAAACTTTATTGATGACTCCGTAGTTCAAAAGGTTCAAGGTGGTACTAAGGAACTGGAATATTCTTCACCACATTCACCTCTGCCTAGTTCATCAAGCTTTTCATTGGTTCGATTGCTACAAGTTTCATTTTCAAGAATTTCATCCATGATTCAGGAAGTTTTACTCCTCTCCCTCTCTTATGAATTTCTTACTATATTATCTATCTTTGTACATTGAGGATAATGTACATCTTAAGTGTGGGGAGGTTAACTATAGTACTATTTGAAAATCCCTGAATTATATCTTGTTCTTAAGTAACTTTCTCATATTTACTATTAGAATAAAATTTCTATTGATTTATGATTTTTATTGATATGTTTCGGATTAAGTCATAGATAATTGTGCATTGATGGTTTAAACTTTAAGATATTAGAGAATCAAGCATGATAAGTCTATTTTCAGAATAAAAAATTTTATCAGGTTGTTTCCCTAATCTTAAATATTACTTTGAAGTTTGAAATTTACAAATTTGACATCAAAAACCATAATTTCTGTGAGATTTTGAGCCTTTCAGAGCATATATTTTTTATTGCTCACTTTTTTTGATTATGTGTGTGTCAATATTGATTTGTTATTCTAGAACTTGCTTCCATTATACATGTCGAGATAAAAAATTTGATTTGATATACTGAGATGATAAAGGCATCTAGGTTTTAACCCACTTACTCCATAAAAGCCTACCTCCATAATTAACCCCTAGTAAACCGTTTTTAGCCTAATAAACCATTGCTTGACTCACCCGTTAATATTAACCCAAAACCAAATTGTTACTTTTCCTCCTTTGACCCCCCTTATGTCGAGATTTGATTTGATCAGTTGCCTAACTATTTTCTTTATTTCAGTTGTTAAATTTTATCTTATTATTGTAAATACTTATAAAAAAAAGAAAGTTGAATATTTATTCATTATTACTGATTATGAGCTTAAAACAATTAATTTCACACCTTTAGAAGAAGCTCGTTTTATAAGTGATAAGTTAAATTGATGTAATTATTAATTATTAGTTCATTGTTTCTAGTTATGTAAATTGTCAAGTCGATCTCGATTCTTACCCTCTAATTCAGCCTTTATCCACACCTTTAACCAAGCCCCGTCACAACCCTTAAAAGACCTTTTGATTTGTGTATCATCTCATTTTATAGTGGTGGAGATTTGATTTTCATGCAAGCCTATGGGATTAACTCTTCATGTTTGACTTTTGAGCGCTTAATTTGAACCTTAAACACTTTGAGTGATTTGAGTGAATCTTTAGTGAGGATGTAAATTCTTGTAGGTTTTGAATCAGAGGTAATTATTTAGGTAAAGGAAAACACCTATGTTTTCGTGCTATAAAAATTTATGACTTAGATTGTTTGAATCTTTAGGATTCTTTTAGTTGAATTATCTTAGATTGTTTGAATCTTTAGGATTCTTTTAGTTAAATTATCAATGTATGAATTATCTATGAATTATGATGAAACATTATTGATGAAGATTATGAATTGAAGAAATTAATTTTAATTGTGAGTTGAGGATTTTGCTTGAGGACAAGCAAAGGTTTAAGTGTGGGGATATTTGATAAACCATAATTTACACATATTTTAACCCCATGCTTGGCTTACTTTTGGATGATTTTCCATTGAATTCGATGAATTCGATGCTCCTAATCTCTTAATTTCATGTTTTATACTCAGGAAAGCTTAGGAAGTCGAAAAGAACGAGAAACGGGCAAAAAAGAGGCAAAATGAACCTACCTAAGAAATCAACATGGCCTGGACCATTGGACACGACCGTGTGTTACAAGCAGGATCAACCACGGCCTGGACTATCGTCCACGGGCAGACCACACAGCCGTGCGTGGCGAGTAGAATCGACCACGACCGAAGGAGTCCACCACGGGCGTGTCCCTGCCAAAACCAGGATGAATTCTATTCGGAATAGGATACTTGTGGGCCAAGTAAGGCATCTCAAAGCCTATAGTAACACCTTAGGCGGCAACCTAAAAAGAGTGTGACAGGACGTCGAATAGACGCCGAGTAGAAGGCAAAAAATACTTCAAGACAGCATCAGGAGCAGCTTAGGAGAAGGATCTCCATCAAGACTGAAGATCTTCCATCAAGTTCTTTAGAAGTTTTTGGGTTTTCTTATGTTTTGTTGTTTTTCCTATTTTAAGATGTTTCCCTCTTTTAGTATGAACTAAATCCCCTAAATACCTAAGGGGATGAAACCTAAGATGAATTTTATTATTATTTAATGAATCTTATTATTATTTAATTTATAAGATAAATACTTGTTCTTATTCTTAATTGTGAGTTCTTATTCTTGTTTTGATAATTCATGTTATTGATTCAAAGTTGAATGTGCTTATTCAGTGGAGCAAAGTCCCTATTTAAGAGAAGATCAACACAATTAAGTGGAGTTGATTGTAACCCTAGAAATAGGGCGACGAAAATCTGCCGGATTAGAGTCAAATCTAATAAGGGGATCCATAAATCGAGTTAATGCAACAATAGGGGTTTTAATTAGAAAGAGATTTCAATTAATCAACCTAGAGTCAGTTGTTTTTAGTCTTGAAAGAGATATTAACATAAATCAGGGATTTCTACGGATTAAGTCAAGTGAATGAATCATATGAATCAAAAGTAATAAGTGAAGTCTAGGTGGATTCTCCCTTAGGTATTACCTATCTCATATAAGTTGTCCAAAAGTATTTTCCCAATTCACTCTCTGTCACGTTTATAATCATTTAGTTTGTTAAATTATTTAGTTACATTTAGATTAAAAATAAATCCCCTTAATTATTAGGCTAGATAATAAAAAGATAGTTATTACTAGTAATTTTAGTCCTTGAGGATACTATATTCCGGACTCACCATAACTATACTACTGTTCGATAGGTGCGCTTGCCTTTGTCAAAATAATAGTTAGTTTCGAGACCATCAACGAGCCTACGAGGCCCTAAACATGCATTAGGAGTGGTGCAGGACTAAACCGATAACTTTGCAAACTTTTTGAACATTTAGAAAATTTTCTCAAAACAGGGGACACAAGGCCGTGTGGCTCGGCCATGTGTCTCACACGGCCAGCAGAGACGCCTGTGTCACAAGCTGTGTGGACATTTGAAATTGGAGCACATGGCCGTGTCCCAACCCGTGGCCGACCCCGTGTAACTCTCTAACTTGGGTCACACGGCCAACACACACGCCCGCGTGACTAGCCCGTGTGCCCTAAAAATGGCCATACATACCCGTGTGCCAGGCCGTGCCAAACTGTAGGGTGTACTGACTTATGCCACACGGCCAGTTCATACGCTCGTGTGTGAGGCCATGTGGAGCATATTGACTTGATTTTAATTTCAACACTAGGGGACACACGGCAGTGTAACATGACCATGTGTTACACACGGTTGAGACACATGCCCGTGTGGACAAAAATAAACTATTTACCAAGCCATCTTGCCACCCAAATTTGCATATAACAACACCAGCCCAATTGGTACACAAACATGGCATAAATAGTCATTTAACATCAACTCAAAACAAGCATAATTCACTATTTCAATACAAAAAATTAACATGCTCATATTACCATATTTTCCAATTCAAATCACACATTATCGTATCATCAAATGGCATTAAAACTCATCTAATCCAAGTTCAATTCATGATATATCAATACCACTAATCACAAGACACACAAATACCATAATATACTAGTAAATCTCCTATCAAAATCACCTTCTCCATCCATCAATATGGTCACATTCATTTATGCATCATTTTGCTTACAACCATAAGCATACAAAACCCAAATTCAACCATTTGGTACCATCATTACCAATTTACAACTAGACGTTCACAAGCAAATTAAACTACATCACACAAGGGCTTTTACACATATATACATATACATACCAAGATAAGCCAAATCACATGGCTATTCACAAATCAAAATAAACATCATTTACAAGCCAAATCAAATGGCTAAAATCGATCATTAACGAAACATGTAGGCTATCATTAGCCAAAACAACCTATACATGCCATTATAACCGAAAGTATAAAACCATGAGTACCAAAATGGCCAATAGATAGTGTGATGATGTCTCAAACACCTTCCAACCCGAACAAGCTTTCGATATCTAGATATACAAAGAAATTAAAACAAAGTAACCATAAAATGCTTAGTAAGTTTGTAATTCAGAGAAATAAAGCTTATAACTTCAATTTATAAGCATAATCATTTAAGTCACCCAACATGCCTTGGTTTTAGCTCAAACAACATTAGCTTTTCGATTTTAAACATCATATGAATTAGCAAATTATTACAAAACATTATAACATAAGCTTACATTACTTATGTGCATTCATATATTAAGCATATGTTTAAATATATTTGCATCATCCAAAAACTCTTACTTTTCCATGCATTCAATAGCAATTCTAATCAAAGAATTTGCCGATCTTTACCTTTTTCTCATATCCGTTGAACCACAATTTAAGTGAGTAAAACATACTATATCACAACTAAATTTGGCCCAAAAACCTAACACATAATCATCAACCAAGTTTACCATATATTTATTTCTATAATGATCATGAACTTTCAATTTCAGGGATTCAATATTCAATTGAATTTCCGTACATACCTGGACCGATACATGATTATATCACATCATTTCATATCTTCGATATACCCATTGAATTATTTCAATATCACGAAATATACCCTACCTTGGATTGATACTACTAATAATAATAAGACTTTATATATTAATTCCATAATTCACTTACCAAATCACTCCGGATTTATAAATGCTTACTGTATGAGTACTTCAATTTTCCAATTGCCATAGTCCAACTATGGTCTTACAAATACATTGTCATGGCCCTGCCGTGGTCTTACATTCACATGCCATAACCCGGTTATGGTCTTATTTTCCGATTACCATAGCCCAGCTATGGTCTTATTTAGCAATTCGTCTTACTTAAATCGTACATTTAATTTAAAATTCACAAATTTAATCGATAAGATAAATACAATCACTATACCATTTATCAATTAAATAAATACACATTTAAGTTTAATTACACGAACTTACCTCGAACTCATATGACGAAAAACGATCATTTAATCGATAACTTTGTCTTTTCCTCGATCTAATTCCGTACGTCATTTTTCTTGATCTATATAATCAAATTTAAGTCATTTAATCATATTTCTACCCAATTCAATCAAATTTCATATTATGGCAAAATTACCATTTTGCCCTATACTTTTGACCTTTTTACCATTTAGCCCCTAAGCTCGTAAAATAAAAATTCATGAAATTTCACTACACCCAAGCTTAGCCGAATTTTATACATGCTCACAATAGCCCATATATTTCACAATTTTGCACATTTATCACACACTTTTCACATTTCTCAATTTAGCCCCTAATTGACAATTTCATTAAAAATCACTTAACAAAAGTGGTTTAACTAACAACAAATATTCATTTTACTCCATTAAACTTTAAAACCCTAACATTTTTGTAACATCCTAAATTTGAGGCTAATTGTGATTGCATGATTATTCTTGTGTTTGAATTATTATAGTATTAGTTATGGAATAATAAGGCTTAATTAAGGGTCTTGAGTAGGCTCGGGTTGGTAGAAAAATTCATCGTTTGAACTTTAAAGGCAGGGAGCCTTAGCAGAAGGGGGTTATAAGAATAAATAAGGGATAATTTGACACCAAAAGAGCCTTGGAAGAGTGGCAAAAAGAAGGCCGCTTAAGAGCTAGCATGTGACGCCACAAGGGATTAGGGAGAGCCTTGGTTCGAGTCACGAAGATCCCCTTTTTGCACTATGTTTGGACGGCACAAGTGGGAGAGTCTTCCTCCTTTAAACTCTTTTATTATTATTATTATTAAAAGATAATGTGAGTTTTTTTAAGGATTTTATTCTAAAGATAATAGGGGATAAATGAGGATATTACATGGATTATTAAGAGATTATTATTTATTATTAGGAATTAATTCAAATTAGTTTGAATTAAATCAAATGGGTGGCTAAGAGAAAACTAAGGAGATTGCCGAAAATTGAACTCTTTGTTGGAGTGGAGTGGACGGCATGGAGTCTTTGTGAAGGGGGAATGCCGAATTCTTCTTAGCCATTTACTTGACAATTTCGGCTAACATTCTTCCCATTTGCTATCTCTTTTCCTTTTTTCTTCTTCAAGACCAAACACCCTCCCTCTCATTCTTCTTTTATTTTCTTTCTTCATAAAACTCTTTTGGCCGAAACTCCCCACTCCTCCCTTCTCCTTATTTTCCTTCTCTACTCTTACCCACATTAGCCGAATCATCTAGTCCCTTTTACCTTTCTTCTTCTTTTTCTCACTGAAAGTCCAGCCTTGTTTGATAACAAAATAAATCATAGCCGAATTTAATCCCTATCAAAGTGCCGAAATCCCTTTTCTTTATATTAAACTCTACTTGGCCGAATATTGTGCAAGAGAAGGTAGCTTTCCTTTAGTCGATTTCGGAAGGTAAGGGTCTTAGGCCGAATACTTGTGTTTTTTCCATTATGTCGATCGGTAAAAGGTAGGGGTGGATTCGCCATCATATTAATTAAGGGTGCTAATCACGGATTAAATCAAATTATTGTAGGATCTTCGGGATTTGGGAACAAGCAAGTGAGTTCGTCAACGTTTAATAATCAAATTTTCGGTTAGGATCTACATATGTATTTAGTGTTCATTTAAAAGCCGAAGGTTATGGTTATCAATAGTGACCGATTGTAGTTTGTGACCCAGATTCGCGATTCGGGTGTTGAAGCTAGTATTCAAAGTGATTAGGTAAGGATTCGGGTACAAAAGATGACCCCTTTTGACTGTTTTGGTTTGGCCGAATGGCCCATATCACTAACACTATAATGGCCGAATATAGGGGCAAGGACTTGAGTGTGGTCGATTGGTTGTTTCGGGATTTAGACTTCTCGTTGGTGACAGGTGTGTACATGCACACTTATAGCAATTAATAGATTGTATTAAATACATGTTGTATGTAAATCTACTTGATGTAGATACGGATTTGGTACCTTAACGGTACAAGTGAGGATCCCGTAAGTCTCTCATTAATATGAGATTATTTTAATGCTTTTGGGAAGCATGGCTTATTGATACATGTGATAAATGTATGAGATCCATTGATAACCGCTTTAACTCATGTGGGTTATATGAGAGGAGGGGGCGTGATATTGTGCCGGCGGGCACCAATGTTTTGGTAACACATCGCTGACTACTACGGTCCACGAGAGGTTTGGTACCTCCAGAGGTTTGGCACCTCATAGCGACTTGTCCCCGTGGTTATCACCACCGCGGGTTGGCCCCACTTGAGATATGGGATCGTCTGCCAGTGATTTGGTATCACACGATGGGTTGGCCCCATCAATCGATTTGTGTCTACGGACACCAGTGTTTTGGCACCACCAGTGGTTTGGTACCACAACGGGTAGACAAATGCGTTGGTTGGCTAGGTTGGGTACATAATATTCTCGCATATTAATTGTTATATGTTGTGTATGAAAATGTTTTTAAAACGGGGAAGGGTTACATCATCGAGTCTTGGTGACTCACCTTTTCCTTTACATTTTTCAGTGACACGTAGATCGCGGATGTGGAGCCAAGGTTGACTCGAGGTGGCCATGCGGTGAATTTAAATTGAATGAACTTTAATTTTAGTTACGATAAATTTTATTTCCGGTTTTTATTTTATTTGGATGTAATGAGGCCTCCTGACACTTTACTTTTGCTATTTTTCATATGTTGGATACTTGTTTTAAGCTATGTTATTATTATTGAATTAAAATCACATGTTTTCCAAGTTAAAACGAAAATTGTTTTTAACGTGCCATCGGGCACATTTGGAATTTTATATTAACTTGGCTTAAATAAATTTCCTAATAGACACTAAATAAAGTTTGTACAAGACAATCAAACAAAAGGTTTTCAACAACTTAAATTGATTTAGAAAAACGAATTTCTCAAAAATGTTTTCCACTGTAACAAGCTAGATTCGGCCTTAAATTTTGGCCGGGTTTGGGTTGTTACAAAATTGGTATCAGAGCCAGGTTCAAAGCTCAGCTGTGGGGGCCCAAGGCCCAAAAATGTTTTGATAGGCCTTATGGAATGATTTTGGGTTTTGAGGCAGCATGGCCCGAGTCTCCGGCACCGTTCCGCCCAGGTAAGTACATCTAAACCTCTTTGTGAATTATATTCTGTAGAAGGGTAGGAAGCATGGAACGTAGATAGACTTATAGGAACTTGAACCCTAGGATTAGATTACTCAAACACACAAATAGAACATAAGACTTAAGGAACCAAACCAATCTATGACTTAGCCATTGAGCTAGGGTGTGGTAACCCCTGTACGCATGTCGA
This sequence comes from Gossypium bickii, assembly GCA_025503065.1. Classification (NCBI taxonomy): domain Eukaryota; kingdom Viridiplantae; phylum Streptophyta; class Magnoliopsida; order Malvales; family Malvaceae; genus Gossypium; species Gossypium bickii. The sequence continues at coordinate 20,844,250 of CP106714.1, read as the reverse complement.
GGATTGGATCCAGAAGAGCCTGGTATTTAAGCAGTCCTCGTGACTCACCTCCTCTTCGCAGTATCCTACCGTGCGTAGCTTCGGTTCACCCTACTTCGAGAGGCTCGGTGGTGTGGCAACCTCATGCGCATGTTTAGAAAGGTTCGGTGAGAGCTTGGTATTTAAGCAGTCCACGTGACTCACTTCTTCTTCACTCGAATCCTGCCTGGTGCGTAGCTTTGGTTTACCCTGACTAAGAGGGCTCGGTCATAGGCTTAACATAATGACTAAAACCCGAAAGGGAACTAGCCATGTTTTTGAAAAGGAATGAAACAAAAAAAAAAACCCTAATGTTTTCAAAACTTTTGCAATAAACTCTTTCAAAGCTGAGAACGTCACTTTTACAACGTTTTTCTCGAAAAACTTGATTTGTGGAAAATTACAAAAATGCCTTTAGGGGTAAAATTACCAAAATGCCCCTGACTTATAAAATATTAATTCAATGGTTTTGCCCAAAAATTTCAACGATTTTACAAATATTCAAAAACCTTGCTTTGCAAATCATCAACAAAATATTTTGGTTTTGGGAAATTACGAAAACGCCCTCAGGTTGCAAAATTACCGAAATGACCCTGATCTTTGAAAATCTTTACAAACATCACCACTTGAAAAGGAAAGTTTTCAAAAAGGGAACCCTCGAAGTTTTACAACTGTTGAAAATATCCCCGATTTATCAAAATTTCAAAATTTCCCCTGATTGACAAAATTACTGAAATACCCTGGTTTCCAAAACGATGCCATATCTTTAAATTTTGCCAATTTTCGGAAACATCCTCCAGTTTTGGGAATTTCAAAACGACCTACTTTACTAAAGTTTTAAAATTTCTTTTATTACGAAAATACCCCTATAGGAAAATGACGAAAATACCCCTGGGTTAGAAATGGGCGGAAATGTCCGAAGAGCGAATAGGTATGGAAAGTGTTAGGGAGTGGATGCATGTACTCCTTTGTGTGAACTAGGATAGAAGACTGAAAACTTGTTTGCTCGAAAGAATCCCTAACTAAACTTTCTCCATAAAACTTCTTCGCGATTAATAAAGTGGAACAAATGCTAACGCATAAAAATTTTCTTAATCGTTAAAAGCGCGGTAGATAGAATGAGTTCTAGAGGACGTGGGCCGCCGTGGGCGCGGTAGGGGTAGGATGATTTGGTGTATCCGAACCCGCGTCAGTCGGGTCAAGGTTCGAAAATGAGGTACCACCGCCACCACCACCTCTCCTACTTTTAGAGTGAGAGCGAGGATCGGGGCCGGTGGTGAGGTCAGATCGCAAGTCGCTTTTGCGAGTTTTGGAGATGGTGGTCAAATTTGGTGGGAATTTGGGAGCTCAAAAATCTGCTCCCGGCGACTCCTATCTAACGGAACGGAGGTATTCGGGGTGTGTCGGGAGTGGCACCAGTCGCGCAGTAGTCTTGGCTAGAGTCAACTGATTGGATCATGGATGATCTTGACCTGACTGAGGAGGAAAAGCTGAAAGGGGCAGTGTCGCTTCTAAAGGATGAAGCGTATCAGTGGTGGCTTATGGTTCGAGATGGCGCTACGGTAGATGACCTGACTTGGGATCATTTCAAAACCACCTATCAAAAGAAGTATGTGGGCACCAGCTATACTGATGCTCAGAGGAAAGCCTTTCTAGGGCTAGTGCAAGGAACTAAGTCAGTAGCGGAATATGAGGCGGAGTTTTTAAGGTTGAGTAGGTATGCTAGAGGCATTGTGGCTACTGAACATGAGCGCTGTGTCCGCTTTGAGGATGGACTCCGAGATGATTTGAGATTACTGATTGCCCCGCAGCAGGTTCGTGAGTTTTCATCTCTAGTGGAAAAGGCTAAAGTAGCCGAAGGGATCAAGGAGGCTGTGAGGCAAAGCTATAGTAGGAATAATCAGAAGAGAGGATTTGGGTCAGCTGGATCAAGTGGTAGTGTCCAGAAAAAGGCTAGGCCAAGTGGGCCAAATCAGGCGGCAAGGCCCATGACTACTAATCAGAGGCCGACTCAGTGTGACCGCTGTGGAAAGACCCATTGGGGAGGTTGTTGGACCGGTGATAGAGGATGTTTTGAGTGTGGGTCTTTGGAGCATCGGGTCAGAGATTGTCCCTGGAAACTAGCTAAGAATCAGCCTGAGGGACAGAACTGTGCTGAGGGCAGAAATGTTGGACCACCACAAAGGGGTCGTGGTAATGGCAGAGGAAACAACGGTCCTAACCGAGGTCGTGGAACTCAGGGCAGAGGTTCAGGCAACACAGAGGCTAGGCAGCCTGGCTTAGTCTACGCAGCAAGGCATCGCGAGGAGAGTGACGCACCGGATGTAATAACCGGTACATTTCTAATTTTTGGTCTTTCTTATGTTGCATTAATTGATGTGGGCTCGACGCACTCGTACATTGCTAGTAGTGTGATAGGGACTATGGACCTAGACTCTGAAATTGCTTCTAGGGAGATGACTGTAGTTAGCCCTTTAGGTCACTCTGTAGTCGTAGACAAACTTTATAGAGACGTACCCCTAGAACTCCAAGGGGTAGTATTTGTGGTCGATTTGATGGAACTACCGTTTGGGGAGTTCGATTTGATCCTTGGAATAGACCGGCCGGTTCAAGATCGTCGCGAATTTGGATTGCGCGCTAGCGCATGGTTCTTAAGACGGCGGAGGGTGATGAAGTGGTTATGATAGGTGATAGAAGGAATTACCTATCCAACGTAGTATCCGCCTTGAAGGTGAAAAGATGGTCAAGAAGGGTTGTGAGGCGTATTTGGTTCGAATCTGTGCTTTGGAAGCTAAGAAGTCGATGAGTTAGAACGGTCCGAACGGTTGGGGAATTCGATGTGTTCCCGGAAGAGCTTCCGGTCCGCCTCGGATCGGAAATTGAATTCGATATAGACTTGCTACCCGAACGGCACTTTGTGTCTATAGCACCATACCGAATGGCACCAAAGGAATTGGTGGGTGAAGGCTCAAATTCAGGAGCTCTTGGATAGAGGGTTTATTCGACCATGCATATCTCCGTGGGGAGCACCGGTGTTGTTTGTCAAGAAGAAGGACGGTTCAATGCGGATGTGTATCGACTACCGCCAATTGAACAAGTTAACGATCAAGAACAAGTATCCGTTGCCTCGGATTGACGACTTGTTCGATCAACTGAAGGGTACCTCGGTGTTCTCGAAGATAGACCTTAGGTCGGGTTACCATCAACTTAAGGTGAAAGAAGTTGATGTTCACAAGACGGTATTCAGAACTCGGTATGGGCGTTACGAGTTTCTGGTAATGCCATTTGGATTGACCAATGCGCCGGCAGCATTCATGGACTTGATGAATAGGGTGTTTCAGCAGTACTTAGACCAATTTGTCGTGGTGTTCATAGACGGCATATTGGTTTATTCTAAGACGGAGGAGGAGCATGATATGCATTTGCGTATAGTTCTACAAGTGTTGAGGGAGAAGCAATTATATGCCAAATTCAGTAAGTACGAATTTTGGCTTAGGGAGGTGGCATTCTTAGGACACGTGGTGTCGGCTGAGGGAATTAGAGTAGACCCTCGCAAGATTGAAGTGGTGTTGGATTGGAAACCGCCTAGGTCGGTGGCTGAAATACGGAGTTTTCTGGGTCTAGCGGGGTACTATCGGAGATTCGTGAAAGGATTCTCTTTAATCGCAGCGCCGTTAGCTAAGTTACTAAAGAAAGGTGTTCCATTTGTATGGACGGAGAAGCAGCAAGAAAGCTTTGATAAGCTAAAGAAAATTCTGACGGAAGCTCCGGTTTTGGTACAGCCTGAAGCAGGAAAGTTATTTACTGATCTCATCGTGATGCATCCCATACCGTTTGGGATGTGTCTGATGCAAGAAGGAAAGGTAGTAGCCTATGCATCTCGTCAGTTAAGACCGCATGAGGTTAACTACCCAACGCACGACTTGGAGTTAGCGGCAGTCGTCTTTGCCTTGAAGATATGGAGACACTATCTGTACGGGGAGAAGTCGATAGTCTACACGGATCATAAGAGTTTGAGGTATCTTCCGACCCGAAAGGATCTAAACTCGAGATGATGTTTCGTGGATTGAACTATTAAAGGACTACGATTGTTCAATCGAGTACCATCCGGGTAAGGCTAACGTGGTAGCTGACGCGTTGAGTCGGAAGGTTGTGACGGACTTAAGAGCGATGGTTGCTCGTTTGAGTCTATATGACGATGGGAGTCTTTTGGCAGAACTTCAAGTTAAGCCAACGTGGATTGAGGAGATTAAGGAAAAACAGTTAGGGGATGAAGGGTTGAATGCTAAGAGGGTGCAAGTTCAAGATAGTGGTTTGGAAGGGTACAATCTGTCTGGTGATGGAGTATTATGCTTTCAAGGGCGAGCTTGTATGCCAAAGGATATGGAGTTGAGGCGGAAAATTCTCCATGATGCACATAGCGCCATACCATACACTATGCATCCGGGAGGAAGCAAGATGTATGGAGATCTACTGAGCGATTACGTGGCCGGGATTGAAGCGTGAGGTAACTGAATTTGTGGGAAAGTGTCTGATGTGTCAGCAGGTTAAGGCTGAACATCAGTTGCCATCAGGGCTACTTCAACTGGTAAAGATCCCTCAATGGAAGTGGGAGCGGATCACTATGGATTTCGTCGATGAGGCTACCCCCGACGCCAAAGCAGAAGGACGCAGTTTGGGTGATTGTGGACCGTCTGACTAAGTCAGCACACTTCATACCGGTAAGAGTGGATTTTTCTCTTCAGAAGCTAGCTAAGTTGTATGTGTCGGAAATAGTGAGATTGCATGGTGTGCCAGTATCGATCATCTCGAATAGGGATCTCAGATTCACGTCAAGGTTCTGGAAGGCGTTGCATCAGGCGTTGGGTACAAGATTGGATTTGATCTGACTTTCCATCCACAAATCGACGGACGATCGGAAAGGGTGATCTGAGACCTTAGAAGACATGTTAAGAGGATGTGTCTTGGATTTTAGTGGTAGTTGGGAGGAGTACCTACCATTAGCGGAATTCGCTTATAACAATAGTTATCAAGCGAGTATTCAGATGGCTCCATATGAAGCGCTGTATGGACGAAAATGTCGTACTCCAACATGTTGGGCTGAGTTGGGTGGCGCGCGTTTTTGGGTCCAGTTGGTAGTATGTAAACGAGGACAAAGTCAAGGTGATTCGATCTCGTCTTAAGGAAGCGTCGGATAGACAGAAATCCTATGCTGATTTAAAACGCAAGGAAATGGAGTATGTTGTAGGAGACAAGGTTTTTCTGAAGGTGTCACCTTGGAAAAAGGTGTTGAGATTTGGCCGAAAGGGGAAGCTAAGCCCAAGGTTCATCGGGCCATATACAGTTGTAAAGCGAGTAGGACCGGTAGCTTATCAGCTAGAGTTGCCGGCAGAACTGAATTAGATCCATGACGTATTTCATGTATCGATGTTGAGACGGTATCGGTCAGATCCTTCGCACGTTGTGCCAGTAGCAGAGATTGAGGTGAACTCGGATTTATCTTTTGAAGAAGAACTGGCTCAGATCTTAGATTGAGATGTGAAGGTTCTACGTAGAAAGTCAGTGCCCCTAGTGAAAGTGCTATGGCAGAACCATGGTACAGAGGAAGCTACGTGGGAACCCGAGGATGTGATACGGCGGCAATACCCCCACCTCTTCTGATCAGGTAATTTCGAGGACGAAATTATTTTAAGGGGGTAGAACTGTAACATCCTAAATTTGGGGCTAATTGTGATTGCATGATTATTCTTGTGTTTGAATTATTATAGTATTAGTTATGGAATAATAAGGCTTAATTAAGGGTCTTGAGTAGGCTCGGGTTGGTAGAAAAATTCATCGTTTGAACTTTAAAGGCAGGGAGCCTTAGCAGAAGGGGGTTATAAGAATAAATAAGGGATAATTTGACACCAAAAGAGCCTTGGAAGAGTGGCAAAAAGAAGGCCGCTTAAGAGCTAGCATGTGACGCCACAAGGGATTAGGGAGAGCCTTGGTTCGAGTCACGAAGATCCCCTTTTTGCACTATGTTTGGACGGCACAAGTGGGAGAGTCTTCCTCCCTTTAAACTCTTTTATTATTATTATTATTAAAAGATAATGTGAGTTTTTTTTAAGGGATTTTATTCTAAAGATAATAGGGGATAAATGAGGATATTACATGGATTATTAAGAGATTATTATTTATTATTAGGAATTAATTCAAATTAGTTTGAATTAAATCAAATGGGTGGCTAAGAGAAAACTAAGGAGATTGCCGAAAATTGAACTCTTTGTTGGAGTGGAGTGGACGGCATGGAGTCTTTGTGAAGGGGAATGCCGAATTCTTCTTAGCCATTTACTTGACAATTTATTAACATTCTTCCCATTTGCTATCTCTTTTCCTTTTCTTCTTCAAGACCAAACACCCTCCCTCTCATTCTTCTTTTTTTTTCTTTCTTCATAAAACTCTTTTGGCCGAAACTCCCACTCCTCCCTTCTCCTTATTTTCCTTCTCTACTCTTACCCACATTAGCCGAATCATCTAGTCCCTTTTACCTTTCTTCTTCTTTTTCTCTCACCGAAAGTCCAAATTGTTTGATAACAAAATAAATCATAGCCGAATTTAATCCCTATCAAAGTGCCAAATCCCTTTTCTTTATATTAAACTCTACTTGGCGAATATTGTGCAAGAGAAGGTAGCTTTCCTTTAGTCGATTTCGGAAGGTAAGGGTCTTAGGCCGAATACTTGTGTTTTTTCCATTATGTCGATCGTGGTAAAGGTAGGGGTGGATTCGCCACTCATTAATTAAGGGTGCTAATCACGGATTAAATCAAATTATTGTAGTATCTTCGGATTTGGGAACAAGCAAGTGAGTTCGTCAACGTTTGATAATCAAATTTTCGGTAAGGATCTACATATGTATTTAGTGTTCATTTAAAAGCCGGAGGTTATGGTTATCAATAGTGACCGATTGTAGTTTGTGACCCGGTTCGCGATTCGGTGTTGAAGCTAGTATTCAAAGTGATTAGATAAGGATTCGGGTACAAAAGATGACCCTTTTATTGCTTTGGTTTGGTAGAATGGCCCATATAACTAACACTATAATGGCCGAATATAGGGGCAAGGACTTGAGTGTGGTCGATTGGTTGTTTCGGGATTTAGACTTCTCGTTGGTGACAGGTGTGTACATACACACTTATAGCAATTAATAGATTGTATTAAATACATGTTGTATGTAAATCGCTTGATGTAGATCTGGATTTGGTACCTTAATTGGTACAAGTGAGGATCCCGTAAGTCTCTGTTAATATGAGATTATTTTAATGCTTTTGGGAAGCATGGCTTATTGATACATGTGATAAATGTATGAGATCTGTTGATAAATCTGTTTAACTCATCGTAGGTTATATGAGAGGAGGGGCGTGATATTGTGTGCCGACGCACACCAAGATGTTTTGGTAACACACTCGTGACTACGGTCACCGAGAGGTTTGGTACCTCCAGAGGTTTGGCACCTCCAGAGGTTTGGCACCTCATAGCGACTTGTCCCTGTGGTTATCACCACCGTGGGTTGGCCCCACTTGAGATATGGGATCGCCTGCGCGCGTGATTTGGTATCACACGATGGGTTCGCCCCATCAATCGATTTGTGTCTCACGGACACCGGTGTTTTGGTAACACATTGTGACTATATGTCACCGTGGTTTGGCACCACCAGTGGTTTGGTACCACAACGGGGTAGACAGTGGCGTTTGGTGGGCTAGGTTGGGTACATAATATTCTGCATATTAATTGTTATATGTTGTGTATGAAAACGTTTTTAAAACGGGGGAAGGGTTGCATACTGAGTCTTGGTGACTCACCTTCTCCTTTACATTTTTCAGGTGACACGTAGATCGCGGATGTGGAGCCGGGTTGACTCGAGGTGGCCATGCGGTGAATTTAAATTGAATGAACTTTAATTTTAGTTACGATAAATTTTATTTCCGGTTTTTATTTTATTTGGATGTAATGAGGCCTCCTGACACTTTACTTTTGCTATTTTTCATATGTTGGATACTTGTTTTAAGCTATGTTATTATTACTGAATTAAAATCACATGTTTTCCAAGTTAAAACGAAAATTGTTTTTAACGTGCCATCGGGCACATTTGGAATTTTATATTAACTTGGCTTAAATAAATTTCCTAATAGACACTAAATAAAGTTTTTACAAGACAATCAAACGAAAGGTTTTCAACAACTTAAATTGATTTAGAAAAATGAATTTCTCAAAAATGTTTTCCACTGTAACAAGCTAGATTCGGCCTTAAAGTTTGGGCCGGGTTTGGGTTGTTACAATTTTTATCAATGGAAAAACTCAAACTATTCGATAGTTTTACAAATTAGCCCCCTAGTTAGTTAGGTTAAGCTACAACGATCCCGAAAACGTAAAATCATCAAAAATGGACTTAAAAATCACTTACATGCAAGAGGTTTAATAAGCTAAAATTTTGAGCTCTCCCATGGCTATTTCTTGCTGTAAAAATCTGTTCATGCATGTGGGAAGAAGATGGCCACTTTGTTTTATCTTTATTTATTCATTAATTGACTATTTACTACTTTAACCTTACTAAACATTAAAAATAACCAAATTGCCAAGCCATGTGTAATAGCCTGGTTTAGACCCTAGTCGGAACAGTGGTTTCAGGACCACAAATTCGAGGACAAAAAATATTTTAATATTATTTTCTGTGTTTACAATATGTCATTAAGCATGTGTGAAAATTCTGTGTGAAAATTTTATGGTTTGTGTGTTAATTTGTGAAAAAAGACTTAATTGCATAAAGTGCAAAAGCTGTGTGCTAGTTGGTTAAGTGTTTAATTGTCATGGCTTATTAAATAAGAAGTCCTTATATTGTAATTAGACCCTTGATAGTGGGGATGGACAAAAATGGGCTTATATTAGTAGAATTTTAATGTTTTAATCAAAGGTTAAAATGGTAATTGAGTTATTAAAGTTATTATAATTAAAACAAAAACATTTGGTGGCTATTTTATCATCCTTATTCCACCGAAAATAGAAAGAAAAAATAGGGTTCTTGAGATTTGGATATTCGACACTTACAAGGCCTGATCGAGGTATGTTTTGAGCTCGGTTTTTGATGATTTTTATGTTTCTGAGATCGTTGCTTCGTCTTTTAGCTAGCCCATGTCTTAAATTTTGAATGTGTTGGTGATTTTGTAAGATGCCAATGATGAATGCTTGAGCTTTGTGATAGTTGATGATGAAATATGAAAGATATGTGATAGATTAACATATTTTATCCTTGGATTTTTAATTTTGGGCTAAATTATGAAAATGAGAAATTGAAGGACAGAAATGTGAAATAAGTAAAATATGTGAGCTTGTATGAACATGAGGAAAATTTGGCCTAAGTATGATATGATGAAATTGTGTGTATTTTTTGATTTTATGAAATAGGAACTAAAATGTCAAAATGTGCAAATGTGAGGGCTATTTTGTAAAATGCTCTAAATATGTGTGTTTAGATTGAATTGAATGATTTGGTGAATGAATGAGCTAAATTTAAATATGTATAGATCAAGAAAAGAGAAATTCAGACTTAGATCGAGAAAAGAACAAAGTGCTCGATTGATCGACTTGTTTCATGATTTCGACGTCTGAGGTAAGTTCGTGTATAATACGAATTGTTAAATCATGTTCATATATTATGTAATGAATGGATATATGTGGTTGATGATTTATTAATGGTATATGTGGATTTGAGTGTTCTGGCACTAAGTGTGCGTAAATGGAATTGATACAGTGATGAACGACACTATGTGTACGAAATAAAGAAAGCATCGATTATAATGATTGGCACTGTATGTGCGATACTGAGTTAAATTTGGTTTATTGTAAAGGCACTAAGTGTGCGATGATATTAAAGCTTCGGCTAAGAGAATTGGCACTAAGTGTGCGAGTAAATCGAATGATTAATGAAGATTGAACGAAAAGTGGTATTGAGTATTGAGTAGCAAAAGTGATCGTTAATTAAGTGTTGGCACAGGTATGTACGGAACCTATGTGGTTGATGATATCGTATATGGATAAATGGATGATTATGTGATTAGTGACTATGAATGAGATTGTACATCATTGTGAATCAAACCATGTGATAGTTTATCTTATATATTGAATTAGAATGATTAAGTTAAGCGTATATGACGAACTTACTAAGCTTTTAAGCTTACTGTGTGAAGTGTGAAGTGTTTCTCTGTTTTACAATGTCATTAAAGCTAGCTCGGATCTGGGAATCGTCAGTGACTCAATCACACTATCGGCTATCTATTTTGGTACTTTTGGAAGTTGTATATATTTGGTATATGGCATGTATAGGCTAGTGATTATGGTATGTTTTAAGAAGTATAGATCTTGCCATGTGATATGGCTTGATAGTTTAATGATGTTGGTATATGCTTTGGGTATGTGTAAAGGATCGTAATATGTGTATATGTGTGTTCTATGTGAATGATCATTTTGACATAAATTAGTAAAAATGGAAATGGTATGTTTTATATTTAGATTTGATAAGGACTGAATGATGAATGGATTATATGGTTTGGTTGTGAAGTTGATACTTGGATTGGTAAGTTAAGTTGAAGTTGTATAGGAAAATGAATGATGATTTTAAGAGTTTAACTATGCAATGTTTTGGTATGTTTGGATGCCATTTGTGGTATGAAATTATATGGTTTGATGCTTGTAGGTGTGACCCAAAGTGTGGGTGGCAAATTGGCCTTGCAAATGGCCTATATTTGCCCACACGGTTGAGCACACGAGCGTCTAGCTCGACCATGTCTCTTAAGTTTTCAAATTGAAACAAGTCAGACTTGCATACGTGTGGACACACAGGCGTGTGATTGGCCATGTGAAATAAGTCAGTGTCGACCACGGGTTAAGTACACGGACGTGTTTTTAGCTGTGTGGACAAGTCAGTGTTTATGCCCTATTTTGACATTGCTTGGACACATGAGTGTGTTTGAAGCCTTGTGCCACACGGGTGTGTGACCTCTGTAACTTTGAAAAACGTTAAGTTTTTGGAAAAATTTTATATGTTCTCGGTTTAGCCCTGATCCATTTCCAATGCATGTTTAAGGTCTCGTAGACCTTATTAAGGGACTTAGTGACATTGTTCGATTATGATTTAATGATATATGAACAATGAAAGTTAGATGTTATGATTTGATCGGTAATGCCTCTTAACCTTAATCTGGCGACGGATATGGGTTAGAGGTGTTTCATTTTATTGGTATCAGAGCTACGGTTTAGTCCTTTCTAGGACTAATATAGCGTGTGAGAGTCTAGCTATACATGCCTTATATATGCCTGTGATAGTGTGATGATTCCTGACAGTTAAAATTTTTTTTTATATAGCAAATGGATCCCAATCGAGCAGTAGCTGACGGTGTCGAAACTAATGCGCCTGCTTCCACTCAAGGGATAGCGCCGACTGAATCTAGGCCAATAGCTAATAGTCACGAGGGAGAGACAAAACAAGCTTTCTTTCAAATGATGAGTGAGTGGTTTACGGAGTTCGTTCGAACGAATCCGGCTACTCAATAACCTCCACCCCCGCAAGTTCCTATAGTCCCACAAGTTTCAGATCCGATTCGATTGAATAAGCCTCTTGTGGATGAAATACGAAAGTACGGGGTCGAAGAGTTTAGAGCAACAGTTGATGATGATGCTGAGGGAGCTGAATTCTAGCTTGAGAATACCGTAAGAGTGTTTGATAAATTATCATGTACTCTTGATGAATGCCTAAAATGTGCTGTTTCACTGTTGACAGATATAGCGTATAATTGGTGGAAAAAATTAATATTTGTGGTTCCGAGAGAAAGAATCACCTGGAATTTCTTTCAAGCTGAATTACGGAAGAAATATATCAGTCAACAGTTTATAGACCAGAAATGTAAAGAGTTCCTAGAGCTGAAATAGGGCCGTATGTCTGTTACGGAATACGAACGGGAATTTGTAAGATTGAGCAGTATGGGCGAGAATATGTTTCGACGGAAACTATTATGTGTAAACGATTCGTCGAAGGTTTGAATGAAGACATTAAACTGTTGGTTGGGATTCTTGATCTGAATGAATTTGTAGTATTGGTTGAAAGAGCTTGTAAAGCCTAAGAGCTTAATAAAGAAAAGAAGAAAGCGGATTCAGAAGTTAGAGATGAAAGAAAAAGGTCGATGAATAAGTCGTATCATTTTTCGTTAAAGAGATTCAAAGATGCAACCAATCACTCAAATGTTTCGTTTGGAAATTCGAGTAAAGATCGTGTGAAACAAAATACTGATACTAAAACTCAAACTCCAATTGAATCAAGTGTTGAAAGTGTCAGAAGTAATAAGCTTTAGTGTAGACAGTGTGGAAGACGTCATATCAAAGAATGCTAGGGCAAGTACAATAATAGAGCTTGCTATAAATGTGGATCACGAGATCACTTTATTCGGGATTGCCCAGAGATAGCTGAGACATATAATGTTCAAAGTGCGAGGCCGCGGAACACAGAAACTAGGGGTAGATCACCCAGAAACACTGGAAATGTGAGTGGTAGCCAGAGAGGAACAACGGATACAGCTGTGAGATCTAAGGCGAGAGCACCTACCCGAGCTTGCGCTATTTGTGCTCTAGAAGAAGCGTCATCTCTAGACATCATTACTAGTACTTTTACTCTTTTTGATACTGATGTGATTGCATTGATAGATCCAGGATCTACTCATTCATATGTATGTGTGAACCTAGTATCTAGTAAGACTCTACCAGTTGAGTCTACTGAATTTGTGATTAGAGTATTGAACCCCTTAGGCAAGTGTGTTCAGGTTGATAAAGTGTGCAAGAATTATCCGTTGATGTTTCGAGATATTTGTTTTCCTACTAATTTGATGCTGTTACCCTTTGATGAATTTGATATAATTCTGGGTATAGATTGGTTAACGCTACATAATGCTATTGTGAATTGCAAATGGAAGAGTATTGATTTGAGAAGTCAGAATAGTGAGATAGTTTGAATTGAATCTAATGATTTGAATGGGCTACCAGCTGTAATATCTTCAATGAAAGCTTTAAATTATGTGAAAAAGGGATGTGAAGCTTATCTTGCATATGTGATAGACACAAAAGTGATAGAAAAGAAAGTTGAATCTATGCCTATAGTTTGCGAGTTCCTAGATGTGTTTCCTGAAGAATTACCAGGATGACCTTCGATAAGAGAAGTCAAGTTTGGTATTGACTTAGTGCTGGGAACGACTCCTATCTCAATAGCTCCGTATAGAATGGCACCAACAGAATTGAAAGAATTGAAGTCTCAGTTGCAAGAGTTGACAGATAGAGGACTTGCACGACCGAGTTTCTCGCCCTGGGGTGCTCCTGTATTGTTTGTAAAAAAAAATGATGGCACTATGAGGATGTGTATTGATTACCAAAAATTAAATAAAGTGACAATAAAGAGTAAATATCCTCTACTGCGAATTGATGACTTGTTTGATCAGTTAAAAGGAGCTACAGTGTTTTCGAAAATAGATCTGAGATTGAGATATTATCAATTGAGAGTCAAAGAATCTGATGTGCCAAAAACTACTTTTAACAACAAGGTACGGACATTATGAATTTTTAGTTATGCCTTTCAGACCAACGAATGCTCCTGTAGTATTTATGGATTTGATGAACCGGATATTTAGACCGTATTTGGATCAATTTGTCGTAGTGTTTATTGACGATATTTTGATTTATTCTTGTGATGAGGTGCAACATGCCGAGCATTTGAGAATCGTGTTGCAGACCCTGCGTGAGAAGCAATTGTATGCAAAGTTTAGCAAATGTGAGTTCTGGTTGCGTGAGGTTGGTTTTCTGGGACATATAGTGTCAGCTTCGGGAATACAAGTTGATCCGAGCAAGATTTCAACAATTTTAGATTGGAAACCTCCGAGAAATGTGTCTGAAGTCCGTAGTTTTCTGGGACTAGCAGGATATTATAGACGGTTTGTGAAAGGCTTCTCCATGATTGCAACTCCGTTAACGAAATTGCTACAGAAAGATGTTAAATTTGAGTGGTCAGAAAAGTGTCAACTGAGTTTTGAACAGTTGAAAGTATTGTTGACAGAAGCACCAATGTTAGATCAACCTGAATTCGGTAAAGAATTCATAGTTTACAGTGATGCATTGTTGAATGGTTTAAGCTGTGTGTTGATGCAAAAAGGCAAAGTTATAGCCTATACTTTGAGATAGTTAAAATCGCATGAAAAGAACTATCCGACGCATGATCTTGAATTAGCAGCTATTATATTTGCATTGAATATTTGGCGTCACTACTTATTTGGTGAGAAGTGTCACACTTATATTGATCACAAGATCTTGAAATATTTGATGACTTAGAAAGAATTGAATTTGAGACAGCGGAGATGGTTAGAATTGCTAAAAGACTATGAATTAGTAATTGATTATCATCCGGGAAAAGCTAATGTTGTTGCTGATGCTTTGAGCCGAATGTCTTTATTTGCTTTACAAGCAATGAACACTCAAATAGATTTGTGTGATGATGGTTTGATTTCGGCTGAGTTGAAAGTGAGGCCAATGTTTATACGTCAGATTTGCGATGCCCAGAAAAGTGATGCTGAGATGATGGCAAAATGAGATCAATGTGGTTTGAATTCTGATTCAGGATTTCGAGTTGATAATGATGGTTTTTTGAGATTCCGAGATCGGATTTATGTTTCAAGAAATTCTGAGTTGATTCAGTTAATTTTGAATGAGGCTCATAATAGCTGTTTGTCTGTTCGTCTGGGAAGTACAAAAATGTACAATGATCTGAAACAGTTTTATTGGTGCCATGCTATGAAATGAGATATCTCAGAGTTTGTTTCAAGATATTTAGTTTGTCAGTAAGTTAAAGCTGAACATCAGGTTCCATCCGGTTTGTTACAAATAATCATGATTCCTGAGTGGAAATGGGAGAGAATTACAATGGACTTTGTGCCGGGGTTGCCTTTATCTCTGAGAAAGAAAGATGCAATTTGGGTGATAGTTGATAGATTAACGAAATTAGCTCATTTTATTTCGGTGAGAATAGATTATTTGCTTGATAAGTTAGCCGAATTGTATATTTCCGAGGTTGTGAGATTACACGGGGTATCCTTATCCATTGTGTCTGATAGAGATCCGAGAAATACTTTGCAATTGTGGAAGAAACTACAAGAGGCTTTAGGTGCGAAGCTACATTTCAGTACTGCATTTCATCTGCAAACGGATGGTCAATCCGAGTGGATCATTCAGATTCTCGAGGATATGTTAAGATGTTGTATTCTTGAGTTTGAAAGTACATGGGAAAAGCATTTGCCATTGGTTGAATTCGCGTACAACAATAGTTTTCAATCTAGCATTAAAATGGCACCATATAAGGCTCTCTACGGTCGAAAATGCAGAACTCCATTGTATTGGACTGAGCTTAGTGAGAATAAGATTCACGGGGTTGATTTGATTAAAGATACTGAACAGAAAGTGAAGGTGATTCATGACAGTCTGAAAGCCGCATCAGATCGTTAGAAATCTTATACAGATTTGAAACGAAAAGATATTGAATTTGAGATCGGTGATAAAGTGTTTTTGAAAGTGTCTCCGAGGAAGAAAATACTTCATTTTGGCAGAAAAGGCAAATTAAGTCCGAGGTTCATCGGGCCGTATGATATCATCAAACGTATCGGGCCGGTTGCTTATAGATTGTTGTTGCCACTTGAGCTAGAAAAGATCCATAATGTGTTTCATGTATCGATGCTTCGATGATACAGATCTGATCCATCGCATGTGATTGCTCCTACTGAAGTTGAGATTCAGACCGATTTGTCGTATAATGAAAAATCGATTCGAATTCTGGCACATGAGATCAAAGAGTTGAGAAATAAGAGAATTTCTTTAGTGAAAGTGTTGTGGCACAAACATGGAGTTGAAGAGGCTACGTGGGAGCCTGAAGATGTTATGAGAGAGCAATATCGAAATCTATTCACTGGTAAGATTTTCGGGGACAAAAATCCCTAAGGGGGTAGAGTTGTAACAGCTGGATTAGACCCTAGTCGGAACAGTGGTTTTGGGACCAAAAATTTGAGGTCAGAAAAATATTTTAATATTATTTTCTGTGTTCATAATATGCGATTAAGCATGTGTGAAAATTCTGTGTGAAAATTTTATTGTTATGTGTTAATTTGTGAAAAAGGACTTAATCACGTAAAGTGCAAAAGCTGTGTGCTAGTTGTTTAAGTGTTTAATTGTCATGGCTTATTAAATAAGAAGTCCTTATGTTGTAATTAGACCCTTGATAGTGGGGACGGACAAAAATGGGCTTATATTAGTGGAATTTTAATGTTATAGTCAAAGGTTAAAATGGTAATTGAGTTATTAAAGTTATTATAATTAAAAAAAGCATTTGGTGGCCATTTTATCATCCTTATTCCACCAAAAATAGAAAGAAAACATAGGGTTCTTGAGCTTTGGATATTCAGCACTTACAAGGCATGATTGAGGTATGTTTTAAGCTCGATTTTTTATGATTTTTATGTTTCTGAGATCATTGCTTCGTGTTCTAGCTAGCCCATGTCTTATTTTTTGTATTTTTTGGTGATTTTGTAAGATTCCATTGATGAATGCTTGAGCTTTTTGATAGTTGATGATGAAATATGAAAGATATGTGATAGATTAACATATTTTGTCTTTGGATTTTTGATGAAATTGGCTATTTTAGGCTAAATTGTGAAAATGAGAAATTGAAGGACGAAAATGTAAAATAATGAAAGAAATGAAATATGTGGGCTTGTATAAACATGAGAAAAATTCGGCCTAAGCATGATATGATGAAATTGTGTGTATTTTGTGATTTTATGAAATAGGGACTAAAATGTCAAAATGTGCAAATGTGAGGGCTATTTTGTAAAATGCTCTAAATATGTGTGTTTGGATTGAATTGAATGATTTGGTGAATGAATGAGCTAAATTTAAATATGTATAGATCAAGAAAAGAGAAATTCAGACTTAGATCGAGAAAAGAACAAAGTGCTCGATTGATCGACTTGTTTCGTGATTTCGATGTCCGAGGTAAGTTCGTGTATAATACAAATTGTTAAATCGTGTTCATATATTATGTAATGAATGGATATATGTGGTTGATGAATTATTAATGGTATATGTGGATTTGAGTGTTGTGGCACTAAGTGTGCGTAAATGGAATTGATACAGTGATGAACGACACTATGTGTACGAAATAAAGAAAGCATCGATTATAATGATTGTCATTGTATGTGCGATACGGAGTTAAATTCAGTTTATTGTAAAGGCACTAAATGTGCAATGATATTAAAGCTTTAGCTAAGAGAATTGGCACTAAGTGTGCGAGTAAATCGAATGATTAATGAAGATTGAACGAAAAGTGGTATTGAGTATTGAGTAGCAAAAGTGATCATTAATTAAGTGTTGGCACAGGTATGTACGGAACCTATGTGGTTGATGATATCGTATATGGATAAATGGATGATTATGTGATTAGTGACTATGAATGAGATTGTACATCAATGTGAATCGAACCATGTGATAATTTATCTTATATATTGAATTAGAATGTTTAAGTTAAGCGTATTATATGACGAACTTACTAAGCTTTTAAGCTTACTGTGTGAAGTGTGAAGTGTTTCTCTGTTTTACAATGTCATTAAAGCTAGCTCGGATCTGGGAATCGTCAGTGACTCAATCACACTATCGGCTATCTATTTTGGTACTTTTGGAAGTTGTATATATTTGGTATATGGCATGTATAGGCTAGTGATTATGGTATGTTTTAAGAAGTATAGATCTTGCCATGTGATATGGCTTGATAGTTTAATGATGATGGTATATGCTTTGGGTATGTGTAGATGATCGCTATAAATTAGAGTTTTAAAATTTATAAAAGAATGATCATAACCTAAAAACTAACTCTGACAACGATTAAAGGCAAGTGTACCTATCGAACAGTAGTATAACTTAGGCAAGACCGAATATCGAACCCAAATGAACTAAGAGTACTAATACTAACTTTCTTTTTTTTTATTTAGCCTTAAAAATAGAGTGAAGTTGCTTTAAACTATATTGACGAAGACTAAACTAAGGACACAAAGACAAAAAGGACGAATAGGAAAATAACTTTTGAAGGAAAACTCAGTTGATTACGATGATACACTCAGGAAGAATCCACCTAGACTTCACTTGTTATCTAACCCTAAATTATATGATTTCTTTACTTAGCTTGATCCGTAAGACTCCCTAACCTATATTAAACCCTCTCTCGAGGCGAATAACGTCTAACCCTATGTTAATTAGTGGAACTCTCATTCGCTTATAATAACCCCTTAGAATAGCAGTAAATCGATCAATGGTTTCACCCTAATCCGGTAAAATCTCGTAACCCTATCTCTAGGTGTTCGATCAGCTCCGCTTAATTATGTTAGATCTACTTCTAGCAGGCCGTGTCGATTTTGTGATATGGCCCATATTTTGTTCTTTTTATCCTCGGGTGCTTTCATAGATATAAAACATGAAAACAAAGGATTAAGAGCACCTTTTTATATAAATCGAGGCTAAAAGCATACTAAATGTGGGCTTTAAAATATGTTACTTTATGGTTTATCAAATACCCCCACACTTAAGCTTTTGCTTGTCCTCAAGCAAAATTCTCAACTTACAATTAAAACAAACTTTCCATGATCCATAATTTCTATCAACAATGCCTCATCATAATTCATAGATAATTTAAACATGGATAATTCAATTCAAAGAGTCCTAAAGATTCAAACAATATAGGTCATATTTTTGTAGCACGAAAACATAGGTGTTTCCTTTCATCTAAATAATTACCTTTAATTCAAAACCGACAAGGATTGATATCCTCACAAAAGATTCACTCAAATCACTCAAAAAGTGTTTAAGGGTCAAAATTAAGCATTCATAAGTCGACCATGAAAAGTTAATCCCATAGGCTTGCCTGAAAATGAAATCTCCACCACTGTAAAATGAGATGATAAATAGATCAAAAGGTCTTTGTCAGGGTTGTAACGAGGCTTAGGTTAGGGGTATGGATAAAGGCTGAATTAGAAGGTTAGAATCGAGATTGACCTGATAAATTTTCTAACTAGAAAAATGAACTTAATTAAAAACTAATAATACGAGCTTTTTTCCTTGAGATTTGGAATTTGAACATGCAAGCTCACTTAATCATAGAACTAATAATGAATATACTTCGTTTTTTTTAACAAACTATCATAATAATAAGAAAGAATTTTTACAACTGAAATATAGAACATAGTTAGGAAACTTGTTCAAAATCATATCTCGACAAAAAGGGTAATTAAAAAGGGATGGTGATAACAAATACAAAGGGTTTTGGGTTAATATTAGTGGGTTAGTCAATAAAAAGGGTTGTTAGTCTCAACGAGGTTCACTAGGGGTTGATTATGAGGGTAGGCTTTTTAGTGGTGTAAGTGGGTTAAAACCTAGGTGCCTTTATCATCTCTGTATATCAAATCATAACTATGGTCTCAACATGTATAATCAAGGTAAGTTCTAGAATAACAGTTCATAGTTGACACACTCAAAATAAAAGAATGAGCATGAAAAGGAATGTATGCTCTATAAGGCTCAAAATCTCACAAAAATTATGGGTGTTTTTCACATCAACCTTATAAATTTCAAATTTCAAGATAACATTCAAATTCAGGTTAACAACCTAAAATTTTAAATTTTTGAAAATTTAGACTTATCATGCTTGATTCCCTAGTATTCTTCAAATTTAATTATCAATGACTTAATCTAAAACATATCAATAGAAATCATAAATCAAAGAAAATCTCATTCAAATCGTAATATGAGAAACTTACTTTAAGATCAAGGCATAATTTAGGGATTTTCAGATAATACTGTAATTAACCCTCCACACTTAAGATGTACACTGCCCTCAATGTACAAAGATGGATAATATCAAAATAATCATAAAATCATAAGATAGGGAAAGAAGTGAAACTTCCTGAATTTTGGATGAAGTCAATGAAAAGAAACCGGATAGGACTGGAGGTGAACGTGGGGAAGCGTCTCGAACCGTTTAAAATTGAATCCTCGAGGCAGCCAGTCTGATTTTATTGTATCCTAAGCTAAATCTAAATATCATAAAGAATAAGAAGAAGACAATAAAATAAAAAAAAGTAAAAAAAAATGAAATGGAAATAAAATTAAAATAAAAACAAAAATAAATAATGGAAAATGAAAGACAATTAGAAGATGGGAGAACGAGTTTTAAATAGAGTTGTAGCCTGTGTTTTGGATTTTTGAATTTTGGGCACGTTCAGGATGTTCGGGCACGACCGTGAGTGTAGTGGCACGCCCGTGTCTTTCTTCATACAGTCATTTAATACGGGTGTGCTCCTTCCGTGTTCGATAAGTCAGAATGTTGGCACGGTTGGTAGGCACAGCCGTGTTTAGCCCGTGCTTAACAAGTCAGTAACCTCGCACGAGGCGTCGACACGGGCGTGGACTATTATCACCACCCGTGTTGGGAAAAGAATTTTTTTCTATGTCGTGCATGGCTACTAGCACACCCATGGTTCATCCCCTGGCTTCCACACGGCCACGGACACGCCCGTGTGTAGGGCCGTGTGGTCTAGAAATCTACTCTTTGGTTAGTTTATGGTTAGGTGCTAAAAGGAAAAATAAAAGAAAAGAAAAGAAAAAAATAAAATAAAAAATAAAAAATAAAAAATGTAAAAATGGGGTTAGTGCTCGGGTTGCCTCCCGAGAATCGCTCGTTTATAGTCTTAAGCTAGACTTTACCTCTCATTCGTATAGTCATGGTGGTTTGAGGAGGTGAAAATCCTTTCTCATGCGATCACTTCGGTTATAGATATATAGTTTAAGTCGAGTAGTGTTTACCTCAAAAGTGTTGAATTTATGATTGCTTACCTCGATTGTCCCGTATAGGAAGACATTAAGTACCTCAAAAGTGATTTTTTCGTTTGCCGTGAGGTCTGAATTGGTGGTTGGAGGGTTTTCCTTATTCAACAATATTTGATCCCCTATTTTGAAGTGATTTATTGTTTCTATCGGCTCGTTTGGGGTTTCCTTTAGTTTCACTTCGTGCGGTTCCTGTTCCGCTTTTAGTTTTTCAACCCTAAGGCTTTGTTCCTTAGGTATTTCTTCTTTGTTGGCACGAGGTCTAAGATCTAGCTCAGCTAAGTGATTTCACGATGCTTCCTGTAAAGAAGGTTAAACCAAATAATTATCAATAGAATTAATGTTCGTACCTTCATTACTTGATGTCCTAGTTGAGTTAAGAGCTTGAAGAGTGATTGTTTCGTCGTCTTCATAAAGTGTGAGTTCACTGGATTCTTCCTCTGTGTGGTCCTTCTTTATTGCATCGGGATATGGCACACGAGGTTGGTATTCTTTATCACTTGATGTTTTGGCCGAGTCAAGAGCTTGAAGAGTGACTATCTCGTCTCCTACGCGAAATATGAGTTCACCTGCATAGATATCAATTTTAGCTCTGCGATTGCTAAAAAGGGTCTTCCTAAAATTAAAGGAATATTATTGTCCTCATCCATGTCTAAAATGACAAAGTCTCATCGGGAATACGAATTTATCAATTTTGATTAGAACATTTTCTATTATACCCCTAGGAATTACGATAGTTTTATCAGTTAATTGAACGCTCATCCTAGTTTGTTTGGGTTTCCCTAGACCTAGTTGTTTAAACAGTTTATAAGGCATAACATTTATGCTTGCCCCTAAATCGGCTAACGCATTTTCTATAGATAAACTACCAATTATGAATGGAATTGTAAAACTCCCTGAATCTTTTAATTTCTGTGGTAGTCTATTTTGTAAAATTGCCGAGCACTTTGCGTTGAGTTCCATATGTGATTCCTCTTCTATTCTTTGCTTTTTCGTTAACAGCTCCCCTAGAAATTTTCTAGGGTCTGACATCTGTGAAAGAGCTTCAAGAAGAGGTAAGTTGATGTGTTATTTCTTTAACAGTTTAAGAAACTTCCCGAACTGTTCCTCTGTATCGTCTCTTTTTAATGCTTCGGGGTAAGGAATGCGAGGTTGGTATTCTTTGATTACCGATTTTGGCTTTTCTTGTGTCACCTCTACCTTACCTTCGTCTACCTTGTCTTCTTGTTTTGAGATGGGTTCATTTATCTCTACATTTTCCTGAGCTACTATGGCTTGAATTTGCTCATTTGGATTAATCTCAGTGTTACTTGGTAAACATCCTTGCGGTCGTTTGGACATTAACTTTGCAAGTTGTTCAACTGCTTTAGTGGCTTCCCTTACTAACTTAGTAACTTCCTCTAATCGGTTCTTGTTCTCTTCAACCGGTGTTTGTTGACTTTTAAATGTTTTCTCAGTGTCTTGGAGAGGGGTATCTGTGGTGGCCATGAATTTTGTCAGCATCTCTTCAATGTTCGACTCCTCTTCTTGTTGGTGAGGTGGTTGTTGATAATCTGAATGAAGTTCCTGTCTTTGGCTACTTTGATCATTCCACGAGAAATTGGGATGGTACCTCCAACCTGCATTATAAGTGTCATTATAATAATTATTTTGAGGTCTAGAGTAGTTACCCATATAATGGACTTGTTCGTTCTCCATGCCATATCCGTAGGGTGGGTACTCAGGATTCGCCAAGCCTCCTAGATTCGAGTCATATTGCATTACTGGATGTACCTGCAAGAGTCTACACAAACCATCGATCTTTTTATTCACCATCTCTAGTTGGGTAGATAACCTGGCGAACACGTCGTGGTCGAAGGCACTGGCTGCTTTAGTAGGAATTGTCCTCATGACTTGCCACTGATAATTATTCAGTGCCATTTTCTCTATAGACTAAAATTATCTGCCAAAAGCAAAATAGAGGAAAAATTAGCAAAGTAAAAAATAAAAATAAAAAAATAATAAAGAAAATAAATTGCAATAATAAAAAAAATGGCTAAAGTAATAAAAATAGAGCTTCTTAATATTTTAGTTCCTCGGCAACGGCGCCAAAAACTTGGTCGCTGTAAATCAGAGTTTTAAAATTTATAAAAGAATGATCATAACCTGAAAACTAACTCTGACAACGATTAAAGGCAAGTGTACCTATCGAACAATAGTATAGCTTAGGCAAGACAGGATATCGAACCTAAAGGAACTAAGAGTACTAATACTAACTTTCTTTTTTTTATTATTTAGCCTTAAAAATAGAGTGAAGTTGCTTTAAACTATATTGACGAAGACTAAACTAAGGACACAAAAACAAAAAGGATGAATAGGAAAATAACTTTTGAAGGAAAACTCAGTTGATTACGATGATACCCTCAGGAAGAATCCACCTAGACTTCCCTTGTTATCTAACCCTAAATTATATGATTTCTTTACTTAGCTTGATCCGTAATACTCCCTAACCTATATTAAACCCCCTCTCGAGGCGAATAACATCTAACCCTAGGTTAATTAGTGGAACTCTCGTTCGCTTATAAGAACCCCCTAGGATAGCAGTAAATCGATCAATGGTTTCACCCTAATCTGGCAAAATCTCGTAACCCTATCTCTAGGCGTTCGATCAACTCCGCTTAATAGATCTACTCTTAGGCAGGGTCTATTCCTCCTCCACCTAAGCACATTAGTTTTGGATTAAGCAACATAATTAAGAACAAATTAAGTAATTATCATATAACTTAAAAATCAAATAAAAAGATTCATCTAGGTTTCATCCCTTTCAGGTATCTGAAGGGTTTAGTTCATAATGAATAAAAAGAACATCGGAAGAGAAAAGATAAAACAAAACATAAGAAAATCCTAAAACCCCCTGAAGGAATTGAAAGAGAATTCCACCGTCTTGAGTATAATTCCATCTTCTTGGGATGGATCAACTGGCTATCTTCGCGTTATTCCCTAACTCTGAGCTTCTCTGCTTGGCTCCTTGGCCTAGCTTTGACGCCCTGGTTTAAACCTGTTTGAACTCCTTTCATGTTGCCCCCTTGGGTGTTTATATAGACTTTGAGATCCCTTACTTGTCCCCTAAGTATCCTAATTTAAGTAGAATTCCTAATAGGGTGTTTGAATAGGCTTTGGAATGTGTTTCTTTGCCTCCAAGTATCCTTTCCCGAATGTAATTGCTCTTTCCAGCGACAGGGACACGACCATGGCACACGCCCGTGTGATTCGTGGCCAGGCCGTGTTCAGACTTTTTAATGAGGCACGGCCGTATAGTCTTTGGGCTAGGCCGTGTTGATTTCGTGATATGGCCTATTTACTCTGTTTTGGGCCCATTTTCTGTTCTTTTCATCCTCGAGTGCTTTCCTAGATATAAAACATGAAAACAAAGGATTAAGAGCACCTTTTTATATAAGTCGAGGCTAAAAGCATACTAAATGTAGGCTTTAAAATATGTTACTTTTATGGTTTATCTGTAGAGGATGATAATATGTGTATATGTGTGTTCTGTAACACCTCTAAACCCGGCCCATGCGTTTCGACCAGATCTGGTATGCTACGAGTTGTACATTGAAAACTTCTACTTTGTCGGTTTTGGAAGTCGTAAGTTAATTAGACATTATTTGAGTGAATAATTGACATTTTAAAAATAAAACCTTTGAATTATTATTAAGTATAATAAAACCTTTGACACAATTTCATAAGTTGCAGAACATTAAAACTACTTAATTGAATAAAAACTATGGGGCTTATTACATAGATAATTCCAAAATAGAAATAAAATAAAACTTAAAGAAAAAGCCGAAATAGGCTATAAAAAGAAAATAATATAAGCTTGATGGCCCTTCGAGTCCGTCTCGGCTCCCATGTCCATGATCTACTGCTCATCTGAAAGAGTAGAGAAAAAAGAAAGCGTGAGTCACCAAGACTCAATGTATAAATCTCAAAACACACGACAACCTGAGCCCACAAACATATTATGGGCCCTGGCCCATACATGAAGGCAACAAGCATGATTATATATATATCAAATAATAAATGATGAATAACCCAACCCATCCTAGGTTTCCATCCTCTACACACCAACCCGTACCAACCATCACACCTTGGGAATTTCTACAATCAACCTTCTATCCGCTACACACCATAACGACAGCCGTACTGCCTATTCCTGTTATTTAGGAATCTTTAGATGTGGCACAGCCACCGATCACTATGTGACCTAGCATTTATATGTGTGGGATTTCTACCACCAATCACCAAGTGACCTATCATGCACTTCCCCTTCAACATCATAATCCCACCCCATGCATACACATAAAGAAAACATCATACAGACTTATACATATTTCGATACACATAGAGATTTCTATGTTTACGTACCTGGCATCCATGCCTAACCCTTTTAGGGTTCCATTCGACTGTTTATACAACCTCTTTTCGGCTTTTGTTAGCCCATAACATACATATAGACATACATATATGATTAATAGTGTGTTAGAGATCTACACACCTGATTACTGATAAAACGATGCTTTCTATGTCGACGCTATCCTTAGTCGACACAACTGTTATCTGCCTAAGGTATTGTTCAGAAGCCAGTCCACAACCAAGTGGCCAATCTCGAACGACAGATACTGCTCATTTCTTAAATTTAGGGATTCTCTCCTTTGTCTGATCCATATTTAATTCCATCACAAGTCCTTATCAGAACTACTATCACAATTTATGAACGTTAATCCTCATCATAAAGTTAAGATCTTGCATATAATGAGCGAATCTAGTAAAAATCTAGGGGAAATCTTCTTACCTTAAAATCCTGAAATTGGAGACTAATGATTTTCGACTTTTAGATCTAGACGACCAAGTTTCCTTCAAATCTCAGAATGCCGACCAACATAGAACCATTAAACTATTAGCTTTTCAGCTTTTGCCTTTCAAGAACCGAAATAGGACATGAGATCTAATAGAAGTTGACACTTACCTTAGCACAGGGAATTCGGCTAGCACTTGGAGAGAAGATTCGGCAATGTCAAAGAAGAAGTTTTAAATGCCAGAAGAATAGAACTAACTCACAAATGGGATGAATAGGGAAAAACGATGGGGATTTTGGCTTTTTAGAGAAATCGGCTCAAGAGAAAAGGAGAGGTTTCGGCTTTTGAAGAAATTAAAGAATAGAAATTGTAGAGGGAGAGGCTAAGAATTTTGGCACAAGAATGAAGAGGAAATTAGGGTTTAAATGCCAGAATCAATGAGATATCCCCCCTATTTATAGGAATTTCGGCACCTATTGTTTAAAACCAAAAACGCCCTTCTTGATAACTAAAAGTCAAGCTAATAAAAAGGGAAATTCGGCACCCCTTATCCATGAAGTAGCCGAATTCTTTACTCCTCTAGGTGGTGGATTTTCGGCCATCACCTTGCCTTGCAAATAGATCCTATATTTTCTCCTTTTTATCTTCTATATTATCAATTATAAAATCCATATAAATCCTTCTATTTTTGAGCCTTGCTGCTGTCCACTTCACCTAACCCTAATGCCAAATTTAGCTAACTTAAATTAAAAGATTTGGGCTCCATAAAACTTAAATTTTAGGCCCCTAACTCCTTGTGTGTGGCGTCACCCCTTGCTCTATTTTAAGTGCCGAAAATGGCCCAAAACATGGGCTCATTGCGGCCAAAACTTGGGCCCCTTTAATTGTTAATGACACCACCTTCTAATTCCCTTGCAGTGCCACCTTTTGTTGGGCTACAAGCCCACGTTAGTATTTTAAACACAATTACCATCTTTTAACTCTATAATGGCTCATCAGATAATTTAACCAAGGCTTTTGCCTAATCCTAAGCCCAATTTGGACCCCTATCACTTAAATTAACATATTAAACATATCCATACACTAAACACACAGACCCATTGATTCATGATGTTACATGTTCTATGTGAATGATCATTTTGACATAGATTAGTAAAAATGGAAATGGTATGTTTCATATTCAGATTTATAAGGATTGAATGATGAATGGATTATATGGTTTGGTTGTGAAGTTGATACTTGGATTGGTAAGTTAAGTTGAAGTTGTATAGGAAAATGAATGGTGATGTTAAGAGTTTAACTATACAATGTTTTGGTATGTTTGGATGCCATTTGGGGTATAAAATTATATGGTTTGATACTTGTAGGTGTGACCCAAAGTGTGGGTGGCAAATTGGCCTTCCAAATGGCCTATATTTGCCCACATGGTTGAGCACACGGGCATGTGGCTCGACCATGTCTCTTAATTTTTCAAATTGAAACAAGTCAGACTTGAAGACGGGGTGGACACACAGGCGTGTGACTGGCCGTATGAAATAAGTTATTGTCAACCACGGGTTAAGCACACAGGCGTGTCTTCTGCCGTGTAAACAAGTCAGTATGTATGCCCTGTTTTGACATGGCTTGGACACACGGGTGCATCTGAGGCTGTGTGAGGCACACAGCCTACCTCACATGGGCATGTGAGCTCTATAACTTTGAAAAATTTTAAGTTTTTGGAAAAATTTTGTATGTGCTCGGTTTAGTCCCGATTCCTTTCCAATGCATGCTTAAGGTCTCGTAGACCTTATTAAGGGACTTAGTGACATTGTTTGATTATGATTTAATGATGTATGAACAATGAAGGTTAAATGCTATGATTTGATCGGTAATGCCTCTTAACCCTAATCTGGCGACGGATACGAGTTAGGGGTGTTACACCATGATCATCCACTATCACATTTAATGGTCTAATTACTATTTAAGGACCTTCACTTTAATTTTCTATAGCTATTTAATACCTTTAGCTAATAGAACACAACTTCTGCACTTTACGCCATTTAGTCCTTTTCATCAAATTGAACATGAAAGCGGTAAAATTTCTTAACGAAATTTTTATACCATAATATTATCATGCTATAGACCTCAAAATAATATAAAAATCAATTTTTCAACTTCGAATTTGTGGTCCCAAAACCATTGTTTCGATTTTATCGAAAACGTGCTATTCCAGTGTCATTTGCCGATAACCTTGGTTGGGCGAGAGACATATTTCCGTTTGGTGGCACTATTTCCAAAGCAAGCAGCGATTTATAAAGGACAAATGTAGAGAGGCCATGTATGGTGCTGAAAGGTTTTGCAAGAAATTAACAAGGTGAATGTGCGGGCCAACACCATACACACAGTGTGTCATGATCGTGACAACCTATGGTTTCGTGTGACGGAGTTTGACAGACCGAACCAAGGTATTATCAGTGGGTAATATCGTGTACACCTGAGAAATAGGACTTGCACCTGTGGGACGTTTGACGCACTTTGTTATGTATACGCTCATGCAATTGCAGCTTGTCAGAATCTCCGTTTGGATTCCATAAGCTATGTCGACGAAGTGTACAAAATAGATTACATGTACAATGTATGGAGATACGTATTCCCATCAGTCCCAGATAAACGTAAGTGGCCGTTTGTATTGCTTGCTCCATTTAAGTTGTTACCGGATAGAGAATTGTGTCACAAACCAAAAGGTCGACCTTGCTTAAGTAGAACACGTGATAATATGGATATCCAAGAAAGAACGAACCAATAGAAGTTGTGCGGATGGTGTAGGAACCCTGGTCATATAGTTTGAACATGTCCAAATAGAAATAGTTGATCATTGCTTAAATGAAACTATGTTGCATTATTTCTATTGCCTTATTCAAAATAAATTCTATTTTATAAAATAGGACAAAATATAAAAATAATTTACTATTAAAAAATTCAAAACAACTTTTATTTTATTAAATGAAACAATATAAAAATAGTTTGTACAAATATATTAAAAAAAATCAATGTGTGTGCCAATCGGAATCAGTGCCACATGGGGGTGGTCGATAGTTATGCGTTGGATTCCTTCTTGGTTTAGCTTCCGGAGGGTTGTAGTTGCTCTGTTGGGGGTTGTGGTTGTTCTGGTTGTGGGTGTTGGGAGGATGACCAACCTTGATAGAATAAAGAATGTGGAGGTGTTTGAATCCCATAAGGTGATGGGGATTGGAAATGAGATGAGCTCTCCGACGGTGCCTCGTGCGATCCCTTCTGTGACGATGGCCTATATATCGTTGGTTGAGTCGGAGTCATCAGGAAAGAAGATGCACCGAGGCATGCATTCCAACCTAGCATAGGACTGGGAAAAGGAAACATATAAGGGTTACAATACAGATAAGGGCTAGGATACGCACCTGGCATAATCTAAAAAGTCTGTGTTGTGGGTGTCGTCACTTGAGGAATTGGGCCCGGTGATTGTGTGGGGCTATTCATGGGCCCGTGTTGTCATCCCTTCTACTTGGAATGAAAGGGCCCCGTTGTTCCCTTTCGACATGGATTTGCTAACGCCTCTACTCTTCTGAGAGCAAATATGGCTTGCCATAGATCTTAAACCATGGCATGTAATTCGGCGCGTACGCTAACTCTGGAATGATGATCAATTCGCGAGTAGGTATATGATCATACCGGTTTTCCCAAATTTTGATATATTCCGAGAAAAATACCAGCCAATGCGTATTTGATTGCCATAAGCCGATTTTGTGCTCATCATTGAGCACCTCAAGTGTCACAGGAATTGGTTGTCAGAATCCAAATTACCACAACACTCTATCTGCTTGGTGCATCTCAACAGTAGCATAGTTGACCAATAGGATTTTAACATGCCAAATGTTCAGATTTTGAAAGAATTCATTCAAAATTAC
Source organism: Gossypium bickii (assembly GCA_025503065.1). Classification (NCBI taxonomy): domain Eukaryota; kingdom Viridiplantae; phylum Streptophyta; class Magnoliopsida; order Malvales; family Malvaceae; genus Gossypium; species Gossypium bickii. The sequence continues at coordinate 20,814,498 of CP106714.1, read as the reverse complement.
TGCCCGAATTACCGGATCCTCATATGTTGTCCATTAAAACTATATGAATGTGATAAAAATACTAGTTATATACATAATACTAAATACTAAATATGAAATGACTATGTTATGTTTATATATTTTATTTAATACTTACATGCGCTTGCGACCGTTGGTCTAATAGAAGTCGTATATCTTCAAGAGCGATAGGTATTCCAACATAACTCGCCAAATGGTTCCACCTAATTAAATAAATTTTTAGCATAAAATTATATTTTAAATCTATGTAATAATTTTAAAATCTAATATAAATTTTGCCTCGTTATGAGTGGTAATGTATATATGTGGTTCACTTGAGGACGTAAAAATGGAAAGCGAAACCAAGCCCATGATTGTAGTAGTGATAGGCAACCCCCGATTTTGGCTTTATTTGGTTTCATCGCCCCGCACATCTCCCGGTACAATGTTGCCAACATGACAGACCCCCAATTAAGTTCGCCAGTTGCTCTAAAATCAACGAGTTTCAGTAGCCACCTCAGATGTACGAGGTTTCGTGACAAGTTCGACATCAGATAACCTCCAATGATCTCAAAGATGTATGCCCGAATATATCATATTCTTTATACTTTAATCGAATCATTCCCCGGCTCCGGAATATGTCTTGTAACCAATCTGTCTATATATGACCTCCTTAAATATTATCCAGAATCGCACCCAAAAGATCGTAGCATATTGCTCCCCAATTAGCAGATTGAACGAACCCAGTGAGTACAGACCTATCCACCGGCAATCCCAATTGTAATTGCACGTCCTCCAAGGTGATTATACACTCTTCGCATGGGAGATGGAATGTGTGCGTCTCAGGTCTCCACCTCTCTATGAACGCGTTGATGAGTTTCTTGTCCAACTTGCACCCCTGGCCTATATTGACCATGTGCCAAAAACCCGCTTCCCTCAAGTAATTTTCTATCAACGGTTATGGAGGACCAGACATATTACGAATATAAAATTTTAACACTCGATCTACAGGCTGTTATAAAAAATTATAAAATAAAAATTAATTAAAATTACATAAATGAAAAAAATTAAATAATATTCAAAAATTAAAAATAACCCTTACCATTTTCATTTGTTCGACAGAGATATGTTTATGATCGGGACGAATTAATTCCCCGGCCATTGCTAGCACGATCAAATATTTTTGAAATTACAAAAAAATAATACTAATTTAGAAAAAAAAATTAAAAGAAATAATTAATTAAAGAAAGCTTTGAGAAATTCAGGGGAGAAATTTAAGAGCTTTTTTGAGAATTTTGGAAGAAATGTTTGTGTGAAAAAAATAGGGGTTTTTATAGTTTTTTTTTTTACTGTTGGACCACGGTCAAAATTTTAAATGACCGTTGACACAGGCTAAAACATGTCCTTAAGGGAATGATTTTGCCACGTCAGCAAAGCACGTCCATGTCAGCGCATTTTGAGCTGACATGGCAAAATCGCTCCCTCAAGGACACATTTTACTGGAATTTCCCCCTAAAATGCTCCTACATGGACGCGTTTTGGTGTTTTTAGCCCATTCCTTTAAATAATGAAAAAAGTGGCCTATTTTTGTAAATAAAGTTGGAAACGGGCCTTTATTGGTAAAATGGTCTATAAAAAAATATTTAAAATAATTCTAAACATTTAATAACCTTAAATATATTTTTAAAATTATTTTGAATCATTTCCTATGTGAGAACGTTTGGGCATCACTTGGGATCATTTGAAGGCTTAAAAACACAAGTTTGTAGAAGAAACAACATTTGTTCCTATACAACTATTCCAAGTTATGAAACAACTACCTAGAACTGTAGCAATTTGAAATATGTTTGACTTGTTATGATACTACAGAGGTCAAGTACCGATATTGAGGCCTTTGGAGTTGAAAATTAGTCCAAAAACATTATAAAACATTCTCAAACTTTTCTATAACATTTAATTGAGTTCCATGTTAAATCTAGTGTCTTAAGTATAGTATATTTGTCATTATACACTTGTATTTTTCAAACAAATTGATTTAATAAAACATCCATTGTTTACATTAATATTCTTTGTATATGGTCCTCAATATTTTTGTACGAAAAGCAAAATGGAAACAAATATTGACTCACTGGTTATTTAGCGTTTAACTAATACTAAGCAGTATTATGTAATAGGATCGTAATACAAAAAGATAGCTTGTATTAGTAGATAAACCTAAATGTGTCCTTAGTCTAATTGGGAATGAACAAACTAATTGAAAGATTAATATGTCTTCAATCAAGGCCAATTGGGAAATGTTTTGTCTTAAGCAACAAATCGGTTCTCAAAAGATAGAGACATAGATGTGATTGATTGGACTAATAGTACATCGAACAAGACCCAAGCAGAATAGATCCTATATCCATTTATGGATTTATTCACTTGTGACATTCATAGAGTGGCATACATTAATCCTAAGTGGATGAAGGACTATGTATGCCTGACTCATATACTTTTATGTAAGTAAAAGATTGAGTTCAAATAGATAAGAAACCGAAAGCTAGTGCATTGGGTGTATGGCATCTGCAATATGTAGCATCATTTAAAATCTTGGAATTCATAGCCCAAGTAATGGGTAAAGGATATCCTCTCATCAGCATTACGTGATAGATGAAAAGTAAACATGGTCACTGGTTATTTATCTTTGTGATAAATGACTTGATTACTATTTGATAGTAATTAACTTTTCATGAAGGAAGATGTAATTGTTACCATAAGATAAAAAAGAATCATATTGGGAGAACGAATTTATCCCAAAGAGATTAATGACATCCTATGAGGGTAGCACACTTATGACAAGCTCATTGGATGAGCACTGATTGAGTAGCTTTCATAATGGTATGTAATTAGGAGAGCTCAGTCACGTACTATAGTGGAATGACTTCGTGACTAAATGAGTTTATAATTAATAGGAAAAATTCTGGAACTTAATTATAAATTATTGAGCTCTTATTATATATGTCCAATTGGTCCTTCTGCTAGCTCGTTGAAACTAGAAATGAATTGTATGTAGAATCAAACGAATTTAAATGGATGGAAATGATAAATTTGTTAAGAGGTGGATTAGGCACTCGCATGTCATGCCTTTATGCATAATGGATGCCCACTAGGGACATCTCTTGCATCCATCGAATGACCCATTCCATATCCGATAAGTTGCTCAAGCCCATCAATTGAGGTGTCTTGCTTTTGCTTTTTCATTTCAGGGGAGGTGGGACGTCTATATTATGTTTACGTTATTGGTTCCACTCTATTACTTGCTTGTGCTGAAGCTTGATAAACTGAGCATACATAGTATTGTTAAGAATGCTCTTTGTCGACTTAGCGAACTGCTCCATTGGTGACATTAGAACCTTTGCCCACTTGCACAGAGCTATCAAGAGATGTGGGAAATACATTCCCCTCTTCATATTGCTAATGCATGTGAGTATTGACTAATAAATCTAGTGTCCAATGTAAACCTGTCTTTTTTTCAAGATAGCATCAAGAAAAACCACTCGAAAGGTGGTGGTGTGAGAAACATTTTGGGTAGAGGAGATAAGGGTGCAAATAAATTGCATCCACATTTTGGCCATCGAAAACATAATGGCCTAATTAAACTTAACAGGTATATTAGTACTAGTTTGGTGAGTCCACTCGCCTCTGTGTTAGATATTTTAATATAGCATCCATATCCATATCTCTATACATATATAAATTTAAAGTTTACAAAAAATCAGAGGCATAGAATGGTGCATCATAAAATCGACATATTCTGTGGGGTCCTCACTAGCACTTCCTTGACTCAGACTGTAACATTGGTGTGTACGCTTAGTAGTCTACGAATTCCTCGATCTTTTAGAGAGGCATAAAACTCGTAGACTACTAAGTCGAGTGTCGATTTGTTTAGGGTCGAGTAGAAATTTCACCAGTGGTGGAAATCCACCAATTCCCATATTGCATCACATTCAATCTATAAAAGATTGAAACCTCATTCCTAGATAAATGTACAACTGTTCATCTGCAAATAATATCGTTCCACTTCTAGATTGTGGAAACGGTTGGCATCAATTTTGCTTGGTGCCTCTATAGCCAATCGTACTTGCTGAGGTGCCAATGAATAGATATAATCAAGCTAATGAAACAATAAATTACCCAAACATGTTTTATAACAGAAAATAAAATTTGAATGTCTAACCTTGTTAGGTTGTGGGTTCTGTTGTGTCAAGTTGTTCCTCGAGCCAACAAGCGACACTTTGTACCTACAAAAGAGACTAAATCAAAAGAAAGAACAAGAGAATTTATATCTAACAGAGAAAAAAAAAGACTAATAGAAGAATCAAGGTTGGAATCAATAAATATCGACTAGCGATGGAAGGAAGGAGTGTGGCAACCTAAGGGGGTCTTTTGGTGGCTGTTTAGGTGTTTTAAAAGTGAAAATTTAGGGTAAAAATTGTTTGGTATATATATATTGAAAAATCTCAATAGCTTGTTGCAACACAAGTGGTGCGTGTCACGATAGGATACCTTAATTTCTAGGTTTTTTAGTTCGAAGTTGCATGTTGTCATACGAGCTATACGTGTCACAACACGACCTTTGGATTTTCAATATTTTTGTTTTGAATTTGCTTGTCGCAACACATGGCGTCTTGTCACGACACGACTTAAAAGTTTCAAGTTCTTGAGCTTCAAAGTTCTGTGTCACAACATATTGTGTCACAACACCGCTTGGAAGTTTTAAAAATTGCCTTTTCGGGTCGTGTCTGAGTAATCGGTTTGTGCCCAATCACCCTAGACAACCTCTAAGAACACTTTCACTCCCTAAACATTATTCCTACTTTAACTAAAACTAAAAATAAAAAATTATAATTCAAAACACATAGAACTTTATAATATTTACAAAATTAATAATAAAGTTAGGACATGGTTGGCTCGTTGTGACGACGCAATGTCCCTTGTCAGGACGTCACCTACTATGTTCAGCCTCCCCGTTTGCAAATATTTCAATGTTTTCGATTCTTTGCTTCCCCCACTTTACGAACTCCGCAACCATTGTAAAGTCACATACAAACACTTAATTTAAGATTAAAACTAAAGTGATAAAAACGAACAATGAAAATTAAAATTAAAACGAATTTAAAGGATAAGTCCTGTTTCAGAGTCAGGACGATCCGTATCGCTATCGTAGAAGAAATTTTCGTTGGTCCTCGACATTTTGATCCTTCGTTTGTTCCACTATTGATATATCTATACTAACAACTTTGGTCTATTCTAATGATATCGCCTTATTTTTTACCGCCACAACATCCACATTACGAGTAATTTAGTTCTAAATCAGAGCCACCCTTGAATAATTTTTGTGTAATATCCTGAAATTGGGCTTGTGCATTTTGCTTAATTATATGAAAAAGCATGCCTTGGTGTGTTATAATGTCTTCTGTGAATTTTGTGAACCCTAGAGTGTAGTGAATGCCTTAGGAATTATTCGATTTAAAGTTTAAAAGAGGGAACTGAAGCAGAGGGGCCTTAAGAGAAAATATAGGGGAGATTATGACACACAAATAGGCTTGGTTAAGTGGCTTGGAGGTGCCACTTAGGGCTTCTGGAAATGACGCCGTGGGCTATGAGGAAGGGCCTAGGATCGAGTCGCATGGGAAGCTAATAAAGGCTTTTATTTTTGCGGCACAAAGGGAAGTAATGGACGACAAGGGGAGACTGAGGAGAGCTTTAGATGTGACTAAACTCTCTCTAAAATTTGGCTAAGAAAAGGATAACTGATGATTGGTTTTTGAATTATTTTTGAATGGGTGAAAAGAGAGAAAAGAGGAGAAAAATAAGGCTTGTGAAAGGGAAGGATGTAGTGGCCGAATATGGGACTCCTTCTAGGGGTGATTTTCTGCTAAAATAGAGAGGGAAGTAAGCCGAATTTCATTAAAAGATTTTAATCTCCCTTTTGTTAACTCTTTTCTCTCCAAGTTAGCACTTTTCTCTTCTTTCTCTTCTAATTGTTCTAGCCGAATTCTCCTTCTCCTTATTCCACCATTGCCTAATTCTCTAGTGACTCTTTTCCCTCTTTTTTATCTTGATAAAATCGACAACACAGATAAACTCTAGCCGATTTCTTGTTAAGCTCCAAAAGCCGAAAGCTTGTTAAGATCTAGGCTATAGCCGAATAGCTTTGTGGGTGCAAGTAAGGGAGTTACCGATTTCAAATCAAAGGGATTCTTCCAGGATTTTGCTATAGTCGACTATAGTATTTAAGGTAAGATCAATTGCTATTTGATTTTCAATCTCTCTTTTAGCCAAAATACAGGAATCTAACCCTTTAGAATTCTTTGGCCGAAACCTTGAAGGGTCTTTTCGGATTTCGGCAGTTGTCAACTACAAGGAGGATATCATTCGAGATCTCAAGATCTACGCCAAGTGACTAATTTCAGGATTTCAATATTCAAGGTCAGTGAATATAAGATTCGGCCATAGGCCATTCTATTGTGTTTTAATGTTAGATTAAATCTAACATGTGTCTATAGGAATCTCGACATCATTAAGGAAGCAAGGATCAATTTCGGGAATTGAATCACAAGGTAAGTGGACATATGTATTCGGCCAAGGCCATAGTGGTATTTCAGGTCTGTTTCTTATTTGTTTAAGCCGAAAACTAACCAAGTCAATGGATCTAGTGATTTAGTGCTAGCCAATTTCAAGGAAGGAATACTACAAATTTTGGGATTTGATTAATAATCAAATCGACGAACAAGGGATTGAAGATCTAAAGTAGTAGATCGGGATTTTTCGGGATTTTCGGGCTTTCAGCGAATTTGTTAAGTATACCAGGTGTGTACCCCACACTATTTCTCGAAAGATTTATGGTTATGTTTTTGTTAAATATGTTAAAAAGAATGTGAAAAGTATGGCTAAGGTACCATGCAATGGTACAAAGAACTCAGGTACGTTTTCCTACTCCTACTAGGATTGTAATGTGATCTGTTATAGCATATGTGAAATTATAAGAATGTGAAATAAAGAATGGGACATAATCTGTGCATGATATGTATGACATGGGCATATGGGTTATTATGAAAGGGGAAGTGAATGTGGTGACTTCGGTCACAGTATCTGAATGTGGTGACTTCGGTCACAGTATCTGAATGTGGTGTCTCTTGACACAAAATGTTATCGGGTGGCTATGCCACAATATATAAGGGCGACGAGCACATCGACTGCAGCGACTGCCTTCGATGATGTGTAGCGGATGGAGGGTTGACTTAGTAGTCCCCACGGTGTGTAGGTTGGTACGGGTGATGTGTAGCGGATGGTAACTAGGTTTGGGTTCGGGTTTGCATCACTAATTATAAATTGCTACATGTATATGTATGATATGTTATATGCCTAAATCGTTTGGGACTTAGTGTTGGTTATACACACTGAGTCTATTTGACTCACCCCGTTGTGGGAATATTTTTTTCAGGTGATGACCAGTGGTGGACTGGGTCGGCAGGAGCTTAGTGGTGGCCATGCTCAGTTCAGGATTTTACTTAATTTTGGACATGTTATATTTTCGATACTTTGAATTTATTTCGGGTTTTAAATTTTGATGTAATAAGGCCAAAGTATGAACTGTTTTATGCATACTATTATTTGAATTCATTATGTTACGAATTTTATCAAATTAAAGATTAAGTTTATTTTTTTAAAATAAACTATAAAGGCTTTGGACACTTTAAAACAAATGGTTTTCAATGTAAGATAAACTTGTTTTCAACTCGAGCCCAACACAAAATAAATTTTCTTTCAAAACCATCTGAACTTTTCCAAAGTAACCAAGAGTTTTGAATCATTTTACTCGAGGAACACACCAGATCCGGTCAGGGCTCGTGGGCCGGGTTTGGGGTGTTTTAGCTTGGTATCAGAGCCCAATTTTAAACTCTCGGCCTAGGGTTTAAAGCCCATAACGTTTTAAAATAAGGCCAAAACAAGTTTTGAGAAAAACTTTTATGAAAAGAGCAGGTTTTCAGGCATGGCACCCAAGTCTCCGACCTGAAGTCCACCAGGTAAGTACTTCTAACTACTGTGTGATTTATAGTATGACTTGTAGAAGGGTAGAAATGGAACGTAGATTAGTATACTAAGTACTTGAACCTTAGGATTAGGTTACCCCAACAATTACATAAGACTTAAGTACCTAAGTAAACAAACTTGTGGCTAAGTCGCCGAGTTAGGGTGTGGCAACCTTTGTGCGCATGTCTAGGATTGGATCCCAAGAGCACTGCACTTAAGCGATCCTAGTGACTCACCTCCTCTTTCTTTGAATCCTACAGTGTGTAGCCTCGGTTCACCCTAACCAAGAGGACTTATTCACGGGCTAAACCCAATAATTAAAACCCGAAAGGGACTAGCCGTATTTTTATGGAAACCCTAGTTTTAAAATCACCAAATTACCCCTTTAAATTGTAGCAAAACCATGTTTGAAAATTTTTCAAAACATTTCTGATTTACAAAATTACCCAAAATACCTCTAGTGGTGAAATTACTAAAATGCCCTTGGTTTCCAAAATTGCCATACTACCCCCGCTTTCAATAACATTTTCTGATTTTTGCAAAAATATCCAAAAACTTTATTGTTACAAATATTAAAGCACCTTGATTTGGAAATTTACGAAACTACCCCCGTTTTACCAAATTACCAAAATGACCCCCGATTTCTAAAATTTCTGCAACAACACCGATGTGGAAAACAAATTCTCAAAAGAACCCCCAAGTTTTGCAAACTTTGAAATACCTTTTGATTTATAAGGATTTTTGGAAGTTACCCCAGTTTATTACCAAAATACCCCTGTAGGAAAAATGACGAAAATACCCCTTGGATAGGAATAAGACAAAAATGTTAGGGTAATGAATGTGTGTGGTAGATACTACTAAATGAATGATTGAATGAATGTGCTCCTCTGAATTAGGATAGAAAGCTTGAACGAAGACTTTGATTGATCGAAAGAACTGCTGTTAAACTCCTTTCATAAAATTTCTTCGTGAATAATCAGTGGAACAAGGACTAATGCATAAAATTTCTTAATCAGATTAAAATGCGAACGTAGACATGAGCTCTAGGGGACGTGGTCGTAACGTACGAGGACGCGGTCGAGGTAGAATGACAGTGTCGAAACTCGTTAGATTGGGTCAAGGATCTGAAAATGAGGTATCACCACCCCCATCACCAGCTGTTGGTGCTAAACAGCAAGATCAGACGGGAGATGATGCTGTATCGCAGGCTATACTGCGAGTTCTTGAAATGGTGGCTGGTGCTGGAGGAAGTATGGGAGCTCGAAAATATGTACCCGAGTGACTCCGGGCTAATGGAGCTGAGGTGTTCCGTGGTGTATCTGGTGTGGCACCCAGTACGGCTGAGTATTGGTTGGAAGCGACTGAGCGGATCATGGATGAGCTCGATCTGACCGCTGAGGAAAAATTGAAAGGGTTGGTGTCGCTTCTCCGCGATGAGTCATATCAATGGTGGCTCACGGTTCGAGATAGTGCTACGGCCGAGGAACTTACTTGGGAATATGTTAAAGCGACATATCAGAAGAAGTATGTTGGTACCCATTACATTGATGCACAGAGGAAGGCATTTCTGGGGCTGGTTCGAGGAAATAAATCCGTAGCGTGTCTGAGGTGAATTCTTAAAAAAGTGAGCCGTTAAGCTAGAGGGATAGTGGCTACTGAACATGAGCGATGTGTCCGGTTTGAGGATAGACTGAGGGATGATCTAAGGTTATTGATAGCTCCACAGCAAGAGAGGGAGTTCGTAGTGTTGGTAGAGAAGGCTAAGGTAGCTGAGGGAATTAAGGACTCGGTAAAGCAGAACTCTGATCAGAACAGGCAAAAAAGAGGTTTTGGATCGTCAAGGTCATCTGGAAATGTGCAGAAGAGGCCCAGAGTTGATGGGCCGCGAGGTCAGCAAGTTGGTTCAGGAGGGCAGTATCGTACATGTAACCAGTGTGGGAAGATGCACCTAGGGGAGTGTTGGAAGAAAACGGGAGGATGCTTTAAGTGCGGATCGAAGGATCACATGATTAAGGATTGTCCCATAAAGATAGATTTTGAGTCGACCCACGGTCGAGGAGCTAATCAGGCTGGTAGAGGTGGACAGCAGCCTCAGCGAGGTCGTGGTCTGAATGGCAGAGTTAATGGTACTGGAAGAGGACGTGGAACACCGGCGAGAGTGTTGGTATCTGGTGGCAAAGCGATCGAGTCTAGTGTATGCGGTTCACCGGAGGGAGGATGGAGACGCATCGGACGTCATAACCGGTACGTTCCTTATAGTGAACAAGCCTTATTTTGCTTTGATTGATGTGGGCTCGACCTATTCTTATGTTGCATGTAGTGTAGTTGAAACACTAGGCATAGCCTCTGAACTTTCTACTAGGGAGATGACTATAGTAAGCCCACTAGGTCAAACTGTAGTGGTGAATAAGATCTTTCAGAGTGTACCTCTAGAGATTCAGGGAGTGAACTTTCCGACTGACCTAATAGAATTACCCTTCGGAGAATTCGATCTTATACTTGGCATGGATTGTCTAGTAGAACATCAGGCTGTGTTAGACTGTGCAGCTAAGCGAATGGAGTTAAGGATCCCGGAGGATGAAGTGATAAGCATGATAGGAGAAAGAAGAATCTACTTGTCTAACGTAGTTTCAGCACTTAAGTCTGTGAAGATGGTTCGAAAAGGGTGCAAGGCATTTTTAGCCTTCGTAAGTGCGTTGGATGGAAAAGAAGGGGGAGTTAGTGGAGTTAGAACTGTAAAGGACTTTGAAGATGTGTTTCCGGAGGAATTACCCAGAATACCCCCGGATAGGGAAGTGGAATTTGGAATTGACTTGCTACCAGGTACAGCTCCAGTGTCAATTGCCCCATACAGAATGGCACCAAAAGAGTTGGTTGAGCTCAAGGCTCAGATCCAAGAGTTGCTCGATCGTGGGTTTATTCGACCCAGTATGTCTCCGTGGGGAGCACCGATCCTGTTTGTGAAGAAGAAGGACGGAACTATACGTATGTGCATAGATTATCGTCAGTTGAATAAGCTGACCATCAAGAATAAGTATCCTTTGCCAAGGATAGATGACTTGTTCGATCAGCTTAAGGGGGCCGCGGTATTCTCAAAGATCGACTTAAGGTCGGGATATCATTAGTTGAAGGTGAATGAGGCAGATATCCATAAGACAGCCTTTAGGACAAGGTACGAGCATTATGAGTTCTTAGTAATCCGTTTGGGTTGACGAAAGCCCCAGCTGCGTTTATGGATATGATGAACCGAGTTTTTCAACCTTACTTGGATCGATTCGTCGTTGTGTTCATAGACGACATCCTAGTATACTCCAAGTCGGAAGAAGAGCATGATGAGCATCTTCCGGTGGTATTACAAGTGCTAAGAGAAAAGAAGCTCTATGCCAAATTCAGCAAGTGTGAATTTTGGCTTAAGGAAGTTGCATTCTTAGGGCATGTGGTATTCGCAGAAGGAATAAGGGTGGATCCTAGGAAGATTGAGGCAGTGTTGGATTGGAAACCACCTATGTCTGTGGCTAAGATTCGTAGCTTCTTGGGATTGGCAGGCTACTACAGAAGGTTTGTGGAAGGGTTCTCATCGATAGCCGCGCCCTTGACAAAGTTGCTGAGGAAGAAAGTACCTTTCGTATGGACAGAGAAGCAACAGGAGAGCTTTGAGAAGCTTAAGGGAGTTTTGACCAAGCTCCGCTCTTCGATTCACTTTGAGCGAGAAAGGACTTCGCAGTGTATTGTGACGCTTCTCATACAGGATTGGGATGCGTGTTAATACAAGATGGAAAGGTAGTTGCTTATGCGTCTCGGCAATTGAGGCCTCATGAGGTTAACTACCCGACGCATGACTTGGAATTGGCGGCAGTGGCCTTTGCTCTTAAGGTATGGAGGCATTAGCTTTATGGAGAAAAGTCGGTGATCTACACAGACCACAAGAGTCTTAAGTATTTATTGACTCAAAAGGAGTTTAACCTGAGACAGCGAAGGTGGGTGGAGTTGTTAAAGGATTACGATTGTTGCATAGAATATCATCCGGGCAAGGTGAATATGGTCGCAGATGCTCTAAGTCAGAAGGTTGTGTCGGATCTGAAGGCGATGTTCGCACATCTGAGTTTGTATGACGATGGAAGTCTATTGGCAGAGTTGCAAGTCAAACCGACGTGGTTGAGTGAGGTAAAAGAGGGTCAGTTGGCTGATGAGGATCTATGTGCTAAGATGCGACAAGTTTAGAATGGTGGTTTAGAGGATTACAGTATGTCCAGTGATGAAGTATTGTGTTTCAGGGGAAAGGTTTGTATGTCGCAGAATTAGGAACTTAGGCAGAAGATTCTTCAGGAAGCGTATAGTGGCCCTTATGCTATGCATCCCCGAGGTAACAAGTTGTATAGAGATTTAAAGGAACAGTTTTGGTGGCCTGGTCTTAAGAGGGAAGTTACCGAATTTGTCGGCAAGTGTTTGATGTGTCAGCAAGGTAAGGCTGAACATCAGGTTCCGTCAGGGTTACTTCAGCTAATTAAGATTTCGCAGTGGAAGTGGGAAAGAATTACCATGGACTTCGTTAGTGGGCTTCCCTTTACGCCTACTAAGAAGGACTCGGTATGGGTAATAGTGGATCGATTGACAAAGTCTGCGCACTTCATTCCGGTAAGAGTTGATTATTCTTTGCAGAAGTTGGCAAAGTTGTATGTGGCAGAGATTGTAAGGTTGCATGGAGTGCCGATGTCAATCATTTCAAATAGGGATCCAAGGTTTACGTCTCGGTTTTGGAAGGCTCTACTTCAAGCTTTAGGCACTAAATTGGATTTCACTACGGCATTTCATCCACAGTTAGACGGCCAGTCTGAACGAGTGATCCAAGTGTTGGAAGATATGTTGAAGGGCTGTGTGATGGACTTCAGAGGAAGTTGGGAAGAATATTTGCCTTTAGCGGAATTTGCTTACAACAACAGCTATCAGGCTAGTATTCAGATGGCACCATATGAAGCATTGTATGGACGGAAGTGTCGCACTCTTACGTGTTGGGCTAAATTAGGGGAACGTCGTGTTTTGGGTCCAGAGATTGTGGCGGAATCTGAGGAAAAGGTTGAGGTAATTCGGGCACGGTTGAAGGAAGCATCGGATAGGCAGAAGTCGTATGCAGATCTCAAACGGAAGGAAATAGAATTTGATGTGGGAGATCAAGTATTTCTTAAAGTGTCGCCTTGGAAGAAGGTTATGAGATTTGGTCGGAAAGGGAAGTTAAGTCCAAGGTTTATAGGACCTTATCGGGTATTGAAACGAGTTGGACCAGTGGCATACCAGTTAGAGTTGCCTTCGAAATTGAAGTAGATGCACGACGTATTCCATGTGTCCATGCTACGTCGTTATCGATCGGATCCATCTCATGTGGTTCCGGTTGAAGAGGTGGAGCTAAGGCCAGATTTGTCCTACGAGGAAGAGCCAATTCAGATCTTGGAGCGAGATGTGAAAGTGCTACGAAGGAAATCGATTCTCTTAGTCAAGGTGTTATGGGGCAATCATGGATCGGAAGAAGCTTCATGGGAGCCGGAAGAAGCAATGCAGAACAATACCCTCACTTGTTTTAGCCAGGTAATTTCGAGGTCGAAATTATTTTAAGGGGGTAGAACTGTAATATCTTAAAATTGGGCTTGTGCATTTTGCTTAATTATATGAAAAAGCATGCCTTGGTGTGTTATAATGTGTTCTGTGAATTTTGTGAACCCTAGAGTGTAGTGAATGCCTTAGGAATTATTCGATTTAAAGTTTAAAAGAGGGAACTGAAGCAGAGGGGCCTTAAGAGAAAATATAGGGGAGATTATACACACAAATAGGCTTGGTTAAGTGGCTTGGAGGCGCCACTTAGGGCCTCTGGAAATGACGCCGTGGGCTATGAGGAAGGGCCTAGGATCGAGTCGCATGGGAAGCTAATAAAGGCTTTTATTTTTGCGGCACAAAGGGAAGTAATGGACGGCAAGAGGAGACTGAGGGAGAGCTTTAGATGTGATTAAACTCTCTCTAAAATTTGGCTAAGAAAAGGATAACTGATGATTGGTTTTTGAATTATTTTTGAATGGGTGAAAAGAGAGAAAAGAGGAGAAAAATAAGGCTTGTGAAAGGGAAGGATGTAGTGGCCGAATATGGGACTCCTTCTAGGGGTGATTTTCGGCTAATATAGAGAGGAGAGTAAGCCGAATTTCATTAAAAAATTTTAATCTCCCTTTTGTTAACTCTTTTCTCTCCAAGTTAGCACTTTTCTCTTCTTTCTCTTCTAATTGTTCTAGCCGAATTCTCCTTCTCCTTATTCCACCATTGCCGAATTCTCTAGTGACTCTTTTCCCTCTCTTTTATCTTGACAAAACCGACAACGCAGGTAAACTCTAGCCGATTTCTTGTTAAGCTCCAAAAGCCGAAAGCTTGTTAAGATCTAGGCTATAGGCGAATAGCTTTGTGGGTACAGGTAAGGGAGTTGCCGATTTCAAATCAAAGGGATTCTTCCGGGATTTTTCTATAGTCGACTATAGTATTTAAGGTAAGATTAATTGCTATTTGATTTTCAATCTCTCTTTTAGCCAAAATACAGGAATCTAACCCTTTAGAATTCTTTGGCCAAACCTTGAAGGGTCTTTTTTGGATTTCTGCGCTTATGTCGACTACAAGGAGGAGATCATTTGGGATCTCAAGATCTACGCCAAGTGATTATTTTCGGGATTTCAATATTCAAGGTAGGTGAATATAAGATTCGGCCATAGGCCATTCTATTGTGTATTAATGTTAGATTAAATCTAACATGTGTCTATAGGAATCTCGACATCATTAAGGAAGCAAGGATCAATTTCGGGAATTGAATCACAAGGTAAGTGGACATATGTATTCGGCCAAGGCCATAGTGGTATTTTAGATCTATTTCTTATTTGTTTAAGCTGAAAACTAACCAAGTCAATGGATCTAGTGATTTAGTGCTAGCCGATTTCAAGGAAGGAATACTACAAATTTTGGGATTTGATTAATAATCAAATCGGTGAACAAGGGATTGAAGATCTAAAGTAGTAGATCGGGATTTTTCGAGATTTTCGGGCTTTCAGCGAATTTGTTAAGTATACCAGGTGTGTACCCACACTATTTCTCGAAAGATTTATGGTTATGTTTTTTTTAAATATGTTAAAAAGAATGTGAAAAGTATGGCTAAGGTACCATGCAATGGTACAAAGTACTCAGGTACGTTTTCCTACTCCTACTAGGATTGTAATGTGATCTGTTATAGCATATGTGAAATTATAAGAATGTGAAATAAAGAATAGGACATAATCTGTGCATGATATGTATGACATGGGCATATGGGTTATTATGAAAGGGGAAGTGAATGTGGTGACTTCGATCACAGTATCTGAATGTGGTGACTTCGGTCACAGTATCTGAATGTGGTGTCTCTTGACACAAAATGTTATCGGGTGGCTATGCCACAATATATAAGGGCGACGAGCACATCGATCGCAATGATCGCCTTGATGATGTGTAGCGGATGGAGGGTTGACTTAATAGTCCCCACGGTGCGCGTGTTTGAATACGGGTGATGTGTAGCGGATGGTAACTAGGTTTGGGTTCGGGTTTGCATCACTAATTATAAATTGCTACATGTATATGTATGATATGTTATATGCCTAAATCGTTTGGTACTTAGTGTTGGTTATACACACTGAGTCTATTTGACTCACCCCGTTGTGGGAATATTTTTTTCAGGTGATGACCAGTGATGGACTGGGTCGGCAGGAGCTTAGTGGTGGCCATGTTCAGTTCCGGATTTTACTTAATTTTGGACATGTTATATTTTTGATACTTTGAATTTATTTCGGGTTTTAAATTTTGATGTAATAAGGCCAAAGTATGAACTGTTTTATGCATGCTATTATTTGAATTCATTATGTTACGAATTTTATCAAATTAAAGATTAAGTAAGTTTATTTTTTTTTAAAGATAAACTCTAAAGGCTTTGGACACTTTAAAACAAATGGTTTTCAATGTAAGATAAACTTGTTTTCAACTCGAGCCCAACACAAAATAAAATTTCTTTCATAACCATCCGAATTTTTCCAAAGTAACCAAGAGTTTTGAATCGTTTTACTCGAGGAACACACCAGATTCGGTCAGGGCTCGTGGGCCGGGTTTGGGGTGTTTCATTTTGGGATATTATCAGCTTGAGCTTCCTCGCCTCTATGTCGCGTGAGGCTTTGGTTGCATGAGCTTGACCTTTTTCGTCGTATGAGGACGGTATAAACCCATCGACTCCTTGTGTTGGAACCTCCTTGGTTATAGCTAGAAAGTGTATTGTCTCTTCTACACTTTCATTTAGAATAGGTTGCAGCTCAGTGTTAGTTTTCAATGCTACCTCCAACTCTACTGCTATGTCTACCTCTATGTCAATTGGACTGGAGTCATCTTCAGCTATTTTTAACTCATCTTTGTGGCTTCTGGTTCCAAACTCTTACTGAACATTATCATCTAATTTAGGATTATTGATGACAATATCGTGGTCCACATGATCAAGGTTTGGAACATTATACATGACCTCTTTTAGTTGAGCCATTGCTTCGTACCTTCGTTGAAGTAGCTCTATCATGAACGACATTTGATCCGACATATCCTCCAATTGTTTAGGTACCTCCTCCAACCATTCGAAAATGGGCTACTTAATTGCGTCATATAATGATATCTCTTGTGAATTATAAGAGAGCCATTCTAGATATTCAAGCATATCATTCTCTTGATCATACAACTCATAAAGAGGTTCTTATGAATACTCATAAAGAGGTTTATCTAGCTCTGTTCGACCAACCTGATCCTTTATTAATGTACCAGTCATCCCCATACAAACATCTCACGTTCCTTGTCCCAACTACTATCATTGTCAATTTCATCGTAAACTTTATCCATGATCAGATTAAATAAAACTAATTAAAAAATTACAGCACTATCTAGCTCATTCGTCTTTCGATTAATATTGTCAATTTTTACGTTGCAATCCTCGAAAATAGTGCCAACAACTTGACTGCTACCAAAAATGCGAACATTTGGACTGGAAATACCATAATAAACATATATATAATCAACCAGCAATGTCCGCAAGTATATGAGTCAAATTATAATATAGTTTGTTTACAACGAAACACTTGGTAAGTATTCCGAGAATCGTACCCAAGGGATTGTTGATAGGAGAAAATCACTATTAAATTAATTACAAAAAATAAATACAAATCTAATCGAGTTATGAATTAGTAGTGTAAATCCAAATCAATAACTAAAACTAACCCGAAACTAAAATCACTGAAAGGAATTCAACGAAATCTCGAATAGTAGGTAGAAGATTAACTCGCTTTAGTGGCTGTAATTAACTTTAGAATTCGGGTTTTAGTGAATTAACTAATAACTAATCAATTATTACCTTTTAGTCTCTAACTGATTAATTAATAGATAAATACTCACTTATCTTTCGACCTCACTTTTTAAACTGAGATAAATTATGATTTACTCGACAAACTTATCTCTTGACCTCGTTTTACCTAGATAACTTCCTAGGGTCATCAATCCTAGGGTTTAAGCATACATATTGAGCTAACTAATTATATGGTGAACCCTTGTTCTTCTATTAATTACTTCAACACTCGCTCGTTAACCTTCCTAAAGGACTTAGCTACTCATGGATCTAGAGACCATTTTCCTAAGAATTAATTTAAATCATTCAAAAACAAAAATTAAAATAAAACAAAAGAAAGATAGAAATTGATCCGTTTGATAAATTGGATGCGCTCGGTTCTGCAAAACCCTTTAACAACTAGTGAGATATCGATGTCGACGAGCAAAAAGTGAATGAAAAATGTAGTGACCCATTTGTGCTCGGGCCCATTCCATTCATACAAAAGCCAAATAAAAAAAAAATAAATAAACAATGTTTTTTTAAACAGTCCAATACAAACCCAAACAACAATTAAACAGCCCAACACCCACTACCATTGGCCCAAACAAAACCTATGGCCTGTCACACTTAGCCCAGACCCTAACTTCCCTACCCAGACCCAAATTACACCACCCAAAGAGGCCCAAAAACTTAAACAGAAAACAGAAGACCTAGGGTTTCTGAAACCCTAGGTGCCGCAGCAAGCGCCCCAGCCTTTGCGCCGCAACCCTCGTCTAGCCTTGGATCACGCCTCAGTAGGCGAGCCACGATGCCATCAACGCGCCTCATCGCCTGTATCCTTGCTGTTGATCTGCACGAAAAAGGAAAGAACACCAAATGACAGCAGCATAACACAACAAACATGGCATTTTTTTTCTTTCCTATTTTATTTTCGGGTTATAAAAACCCCTAATATGTAAATCGAAAGGGGGGATACACACAGAAACATGAATAGACACACGATAACAGACAGAGATATACACGAATATAAACAGAAACATACACAGAAACAGAGAATACCAAAAATCCAGAAATAATATACAGAAATTTTTTTAGCAAAGGTGATTTTTTTTTTTCATTTGGTTTTTTTTTTTTTTGATACATTCATGCATATACAAACATTTTAAAAAAATAAAAAAAGGGAGTGTTTACCTTTTGAAGATGCCGAAAATCGGAGGTTTAGGCCTCTGGCCACCGGCCACGGAGGCGCGTGTGGCGCATGCGGTGCGTGGCCTATGACGTCTGACGACTCCTCAGAACATAGGCGAGGAGAAATCGAGAGCATTTGGGGGACTCTCTGATTCTTTTTTTAAAAACGAATGTAAAAATGAATTTTTTTTAAAGAAACTGACTTATATAGCCTCGTATAAACGATGCCATTTTTTCTTAAACTGATAAGCGCCAAAACGACGTCGTTTTACAATCAGATCCACGTGTTGACCCGATAACCCGGGCAGGATCCGCGCGTTTTGTTAAAAGGGGTTAATTGCCTCTTTGGTCCTTCTATTTTTTAATATTTTTAATTCGGTCCTATTTGAATTTTTATTCTTTACTAAATTAGCCCTAAATTTTGTTTTTTTTTCAATTTAGTCCCTCGGCTATTTGAAGGCTAAATCAGAACGACGTCGTTTTTGGAAGAAGGTATAATTGCCTAATGAGTCCCTACAATGTGACGCGCGTTTTAAATTAGTCCTTTTATATTTGTTTTATTGCTATTTAGTCCTTACTCATTTTAAAACCCTTTTTAATTATTCTAATATTATATTTAGTTATTTGATTATATTAAAATATTAAAATATTCTTATTGCTTATATAAAATTCGTATATATGTATTTATTTTTTTATGTATTATTCTTTTTTAAAAATTATTATTATTTATAATTTTATTTGTTATTTGTAACTTATACATTAGTATTTACATTATATCTTATATATTATATAGTGTTATATCTTATATTATTTTATGAAATTTTATTCTATCTAAAGTTACTTATATTGCATAGTATATTATTCATTCTTAAAAATGTAGTTTTAGAAATATAAATTATTTATTTATTTTAAAATATATTTTATTTATTTTCTCAATACATATATATACTTTTTGTATTTATTTATTACTTGGTATAGGTTATTGTATGAAAATTTTCAACCTGCAAGAAATGTGTTCATATTTATTTTATTGTTTATTGTATTTGTTTATACTTCCTCATGTATTTACAATTGCTTTAGTGTAGGAATTATTATTTGTCATATTTTGTATTGTTATTTCTTTATTGCCTATATTAAATGTTAGTATATTATAATTGCTTTTGATGTTTGATAATGTGTTAGTATGATATTTTCATAAGATCTTCGTTTTAAAATAAAATGCATTTTACAAAATTACTATATTTTAACTAAAGGATTTAAAATAAGGCAATGTTTCGTATTTAGAAATTCGGGAAATAGCGGCCTAACGTGCTGGGTTTCGATTTTCTGTTTGACTAAATAATTAAATACCCTTTTAATAAATTTCGTAAATTATGAGATGATTTTAATTACGAGGGTTTAAAAATATCGTGTCCTAACGTGCTGGATGTGATGTTTGTATTCTTATGGAACAAAGAAATCTCAAGTTTTAAATCTAATTGTTCAGTTTTTTTAGTCATATTTTAAATGTTTATTAAATTTCAAACATTTGGACATGATTCTATCGACTAGGTACCAATTTTTGGGTGTTATGAGGGTCCTAACCCTTCCTCATACGTAACCGACTCCCGAACCTTTTTTTGTTTTTCGTTGACCAAAAATAAGATGTTTTAAAATAAAATGTTTTGCAAGGTGATCCAATCACACCTAAGTAAAAAGAGATTGGTGGCGACTCCCACTTTTGTTTTTAAAAGTCGACCCTGTTTTTCAAAAAATTAAAAATGGTTTCGATAGCTTCGCGACTCCACTGGGGAAAAATAAGAGAGTCAAGCCGTAAAATCGATAATTTCATGTCCTTTTGTTCGAATTTAAATTTTTGATTTTTTTAAAAAAACATGATCCTTTTATTGTATGTGATTTTAAAATATATCTCTTTGCATTGCACTGCATGACCGTCGTGGTCACACCCTTAAGTGGGAGCCAGAAGCTATGCCTTCGTGAGGTTTTCAACTCCGCATGGGCTAGTGGACTGCTTCCGGAATACATCTGTACCTATGTCTTCGTGAAGTTTTCACTTCCGCATGCACATAGGGAAATGTATTCCCCTGAACTGAACTCGGTCCGTATGAGTCTATAATCAGTGAAGATCGAGGAATCTGCTAGTTCAGGTATGTAACACCCCAAACCCAGCGTTATGACCAGATCTGACATGTCACATGAGAAAAACATGTTAAATTCCTTTTAATCGTACTAAAATAGGTGTTGATTTGTTAAAATCAAGAAAACAAATTTGATTTGAAACATTTGATAAAATACTACTAACTTCGAAGATTGATTGATAAATCGATAAATTTGAACTAATGATCTTATAAAACATGACTTTTGAAAACAACGTTGAAAATTCAAAAGAGAATCCGAGTCTTTTGAAAATTTCATTGATAATTCGAAAGAAAATTTCCGTGTTAAAAATATTTGTAAAAGTTTATTTTGAAATCCATTTGTTAATCGATTTTGGAAAACCTTTATTTAAGTTTTTAGAAAATTCCCATTTAAAACAATTTAAGTAAAATAATAAGTATATCAAACATAAAGCAAATAATAAAATACTCTAGAGGCCTTATTACAACATAAAACCCAAAATAGTAAAGTGAACGAAAATAGAAATCTAAAGTTCCAAAATAAAAACACCATTTCTGAAGTATTGCCTCCATCGAGTCATCCATGGCCCAAGTCCACATCACCGAGCATTACCTACAAGGGTTAAGAGAAAAAAGGGGTGAGTTACAAGAACTCAATGCGTAATCCCCTTACCGTTATCCATTGGGCCTGAACCCACATAGCAATATCTTGGGCCTAAGCCCATTACATAACAATGTATAAATGCAATAAATGTATGTGCAATGTATATATCCCAACCCTTCCTAAAAATATCCATCCGCTACACACCACCCGTACCAGCCCTCACACCTGTGGGGATCAAGTCAACCCACCCCGCCAAACACACCAATCGCAGGCAAGTTGCCATTTATAATATATTTGTGGCTGAGCCACCAGAGTCATAATTAGCGGGCATAGCCACTATACAGATTGCGGCAGAGCCACCAGAATATCATATACGGTAATATAACTGGCACACAGCCTTGGGTAAATATGATCGACACATAGTCGTTAATTCATATGTTAGGCACATAGCCATTATCAGAATTTGTGGCAGAGCCACCAGAATCAGAATTTGTGGCAGAGCCACCAGAATCACTTCTCCTCAACAATTTCCCATCCCATGCAAAATCATGTAAATACAACATACCTAGTAAATCATGATATTTACATTTGTAAACAACAATCATTAATTCAGAGATTCATTACAAAAATTTGGCCCATTAACACTTTGCAAATCGGCCCATTAGGGCAATCTATCAATTTGGCCCATTAACATTTTGCTAATCGGCCCATCAGGGCAATCTATCAATTCGGCCCATTAGGGGCATTTCCGTAATTCGGCCCATAAGGGTATTTTCGTAATTTCGGCCCATAAGGGCATTTTTGTCATTCGGTCCATAAGGCCATTTTTGTAATTTTGGTAATTTACCCACTAAGGGTAATTTGGTAATTTACCCTCCAAGGGTATTTCGGTAATTTCGCAATCCAGACTTAACTACTAATTTGGGCATAAAAATTTAAACTGTCCATCTGCGTTGTACTAACTAAACTGTCTATAACTTGAGTTAGGAATCTCGAAATCTAAATCCGTAAATTTTCCTTGAAACTAGACTCATTTATCTTCTTACTAAAATTTATTCCTTAAAGTTTCCCTTGTTTCACTGTCCAACAGTTTTGACCTCTCTTACCTTAATTTCAAATATCTCACTGTACGATTTTCATATACTACTCCCACTTGTTTCTATTGAAAATAGGATCACTAAAGAATCTATACATATAAAATATAACTCATAATTCACTTTGTACAATTTTAAACGATTTTTCCAAGAAAGAACAGGGAATCACGAAGTCAATCAGAACCAGTCTCACTAAAATTAAAATATCACAAAATTTAAAATTCCTTTTCCTTCTTCGCTTCTTCCATATAAAAATAGACACAGTAAGGCAAAATATGGTTACCACTACGAAATTACTTACGCCCGACTGATCACGGATGCCGATTTCCAGTTTTCTTTGGTATTTTGACCAAATCATAGAATATTTCATGCAAATTTTCAGAGAAATGTGAGATTACACACCATTTCAAACATGTATTCAGAAAGTACGGGATTACACACCTTGATTAGGATTCCCTAAAGAACCACTCTTCGTTGCCCCCTAAAAATAAAATCGATCAAAAGTTAGCCTCGATTTCTTAAAGGTTCCAAAAGTCCAAAAGTACTCACTCACAAGAGTCACTTACCACAATCACGATCCTTCCCTACTAGATTCTAAAATCCGGTCTTGCACCTTGGCTATTGCAACAAGTTCCAATCAACTTTCGAAACCAAGGCTAATAGAAAGATAAGTAGCAGCAAAGGATGGCTTGATTCGGCCTTCATCAAAAGAGAATAAGAGGATTTTAAAATAATAATAAGTGGCTAGGTTCGGCTTAGCCAAGGGATGAGAGTTTCGGCTTAGTCAAGTCAAGAGAGGAAAGAACAAACAACATGAAATAAGAAGAAAGAACCTTTACCTTAATAATAGGGATGAACCGAAATGAAGAATACGATTTGGCACTAGTAGCAAGACAACAAATAATGATCGGTAGTTTTGGTTTTCAAGAGAAGATGAGTGAAAATAATTGGTCATAAAGGCTAGGTGTTTTCGGCAAGACAAGAAAGAAAAGAGAAAATGCCCACTATTATCTTGAAGTTGCAGCAATGAGAGGAGAAGTTGGAAGAATGAACACAAAGGATGCCAAAAGGAATTAGGCCTAACAAGCACCAAAACTATCAAAATGTTCCCATCAAAATTCGGCTACCCTCTCCTTTTCCCAAACCATTATCATCTTTACCAAAAGATGAACATAGACCAATTAATACCTTTCCAAAACATCTCCCACGAAAAAATGCCAACATGTTCCATATTCCTTCCCTTTTCTTTTGATTCCTTTCCTTACCTTCATCCTTTCCTTGTTTCCTTAGCCATCATACCATAATTAAAAAGTCCACCTTGCCTCAAATACCACCATGGCCTACACTTAGGGAAATAACGCAAAAAAATAGTCAAAATTTTGCACTTGATGGGATTTGAACCTCCGACCATTAGTACACTCCACACACCACTTTCCACCTTTACCAATAGACTCCTTGTGCTAGTAAAATGCACACTTATTTCCTTAAGTCTTGATGCTACTTGCCTACTCTCCTTAAATGCTTAAACACAACATTTTTCCTATAGCCCATCTTGAACCCGAAACTTCCTAGAAACCTCGTAACCTTCCAAATTCACTTAACTAATAAGTCTAATTTGCAATAACGCCATTCATATTCTCGAAAATTTTAAACATTCCTACGCCCAAGGCCCATTTTGGGATGTTACAAGGTACCTCAACTTTAGAACTAAACCGCATATAGTAAACCCTAAGAACCCACCTTAGGTAGAGCTATGCCAAACTTTAGTAGTTACCCTGATAGGTGTGCGTTTATTTCACTTGCTTTATATTTTATTCTGTGGTACTATCTCATTGTGTTTCATTTTTGTGCATGTCATTTCATATTTTTAGAGGTATCGATTCACGGTCAGTTTCTAAGTTAGAAGGCTGGTTATGGAGAACGAGTTTCTTGATAAAGTGGGAGACAATGTAGCTGTTCGCATATGGTCAGAGCAAACACAATTGGAGAAAGGGAATAGCTTAGTTGACGGGTATGTGTCTGAACTATGGGAGTTTACTCGTATTAGTATGACACATAATGAGTTTTGAGAGTTGAAAGAAATATGGACCCAGTGGGACGATGAGTCAAAGCAGATGTTCTATCGTAATTATGGTGATCTGCCTTACTTGCTCGACATCAAGGTAGATAAGCATCTATTCCGTGCTATGACTCAATTTTGGAATTCTGCTTATAGCTGTTTTACTTTCGGGAAGGTAGATTTAGTGCCCACACTGGAGGAATAAACGACCTTGCTTCGCTGTTCGAGATTCCAAATAGACAAAGCTTATTTTAGGGCTTCTAATGTTCCAACTTTTGCGAAGAAGTTGATGAGTATCAGAGGGATGAGTGAACAATAGGTTACAGCTAGAATCCAAGAGAAAGGTGAAGATAGATGCATACCTTGGGTGAGTTTGAGAGACCTAATCCTAGCACATCCAGATGAAAAGAAGAAGATCGACGTGTTTGCCTTATGTATTTACGGTTTGGTGATCTTCCCCAAAGCTCTAAGACATATAGATGAAGCAGTTACTGATTTATTCGATCGATTTAACGAAGGGGTCACACCTATACCTGCGATATGATACAAGCACAGCCGGGGCACCAACATTTTTGCAAGTGACGAATCTCGAATCAAATGCCCCAAGCATTGAAAAAGTAGATTTGCACCTTGGTGCATTTCCAATTGAACTGGATTAGTCCATTTGGGTTCAGTTTGAGCTCATTCGAGCTCATCTCAGCTTATTGAGCTGATGGTTTTAAATTAAATGTTTTAAATAAATTGCATCCTCAAATTAATTATTTCTTACCATAAATTAATGCGGCCTAATAATTTAAATTGGTGTCTAAATTAATTTGTCCAAGCTTTAATTAATTTGTTTGCATGTTTTTAATTAAATTTTCAGTTGATCTAGTTTTAAATTTTTAATGAGTTTGTGTTAGTCACAGCCGAATTTAATATGTCTTGTTTAAGACTATTAAATTTGTTTAGTTTAGTTTATGTGTCAATTAGTGTGTCTTAGTTTTAATTTATCCAGCTAATTTTTGCTCAACTTAAATTAAGTTCTTGTATGGTGCAGGTAAAGCCGAATATATGATGCCCAATTTTCCCAATTTAATATGATGATTTTAGAGACAATGGAATAATTCAAATGCTGCACATTCAATTGCTACAGTCGAATTTGGAGAGTATGAAGCATGGATAACACATGAAGTTGAATTAAAAATTTGGACAGCATGTTCTTGATATTGTGAACGGCAAGCATGTTTTTGGTGTGGTTGAATAAACAAATGGAGCTTTGGGAACATTGTAGGGGACGGCAACATGGGGTTAAAAAGAGAACATATTTTGGATGATTAGTGGAGCTGAAAATTAAATTGAATTTCTTTAATCCTTTAAAGGAATATGCTAGAGTGGACGGCATGAAGAATATTTTATGGAGGCTTGGTGTATGAATGGAAGCATGGGATAATAAGACAAATCTTGTCTTCTTGTGAACATGGTGGACGGCGCACACACAAAGGAAATGCATAAACAAAAACGCATGTGGCTTTGGAGTAAATAATTTAATAAATAAATGGCAACATGATGGGACAAGTGGAAGCATGAAGAATTAAAATTATAAACATGTGAGGAGTATGGACGGCCAAATGGAGCTAAAAGCTATTGGGAGCATGGATTTGAGATTGTTGGATGAATAAAGAATGAAATGGTATGAAATGGAATCATGATTATTTTATGGGATAATGGATACATGTTGGACAGCATAAAGCCTTGGTGCTCAAAAGCTTGGACGGCAAGCCTTGAAGACATGGATGGATGATTAATTATTATTATTATTTTTAATTGGAGTATTGGAGACAAACTTTGTTGGTACATGAGACGGCAACAATATGAGGTGGGTTGAACTTTTAAGATCTTTTAAGTGGAGCATGGGTAGTGGAAAATCAAAATCTTTTAATTGAGAGCCTGTGCATGCCATAGCCGAACCTCCAATATTGTTTTGAACATTCGGCTGCCTAATTTTTAGGCTATAAATACTTGCTATTTTTATTTGTAAAACAGAGAATTTTTATGAATGAAATTTTATGAACTGTTGTTCATTTGAGTGAGTTCATCTCCTCTTCGTTTCGTACAAGTTTCGTTAGACTTATCAAGCTTCCTTGTGGCGTCTTCGACTTGTTTGAACTTATCACCAAATTTCGTTTGGTATGGCGTTCATCAACCTAGCTCCATCTATCCACCTTAACGATATAAGAAACGGGGTGACAATGTTATATAGTGTTGAATCTTTCTTAAGTTAAGTTCGTATTTCCATTTCCATCATCGATTCCATTTATCCACCTTAAACATTATAGAACCCGGGGTGACACTCTTTAGTGTTGAATCGCTTCTCGTTTAAGTTCGTTTATCCGCTTCCATCAAAATTATCTTTTATCTATTTTTATTTTTATTTGTTCTATCAAACCGAACCATCTCATACTCTATTCAATTAAAGCTTCCGCAAATACATCCATTTTTTCCGAATATCTTCCAAAGGCTTGTTCCCTCCTCGTAGACGATTGGGCAACTCATATACGTTTCGACTCACCCCGAGCCGGCCCGTATCATCTAGTATCAGAGCTACAAAATGAGGAATTCCGATGACCATCGTGAAGCCAGAAGTTAGTCCGTAAGTTAAAAAAAAGTTCAAAAAAAAAGTTAAAAAAAAAAGATAAAAAAAATCAAGTTGTAATTTTTGTTCCTTATTTGAAGTTCAAAAAAAAAAAGAGAGAGAGAAGTTAAATAAAAAAAAAAGTGTGTGGAAATGTTTTTTGCAAGTTTTGTTTCATTTTTTCTTTCCCTATCTTCAAGCCACCCTTCTTCACCCCAACACCACTATACCGAAAAAAAAAAAATTTCAGCCGACCTCCACCCCATAACATTATTTTCCCTTGTACCAATTTTTTTTTGAAGCCGACCCTCAAGCCGCAAATAAGTCTTTCAAAACAAAGTACGAATTTGTGAGACGAGATTGAGTGGTAAAAGGCACGAGTGATTCATTAAAAAAAAAAAACCTTATACGAGTGAAACACGAGTGTGAGCGAAATTTTTTTTTGAGTGACTTGTGAGATTTTATGGTAAGGTATTTTAATTTTTGTCGGTTTATTTCCCTTTGTTATAATAGTTTCTTTTTCAACAATAAACATGTCTCAGGAAGAGTTCTCATCCAATGATTACCAATACTTGTTGAATGGAGTGCGAAGAGCCATAAACAAGTTGGAGAAGAACTTGGATCGAATCGAGGAACGAGACCAACGAGATCGACTTTCTTCAAGTCGAAGGACGGAGTCAAGATCATCCCAAAGACACACATTTGAAGAATATTCAAGAAGAGACTGTGATCGAAATTCTTATTCCTCAAGAAGTTCGAAACGGTATTCATCCACGAAAGATTATTCTCAAAGTGGTACATATTATGATTCTTATTCCCTCCAAGAAAACACGCGAGTTGTTTGATATATTCATTCAGAAACTTCCAAGAAAACGTCTTTGGAGTATTCTTCCCGAAGAAATTATCGTGATTCATCCGTAAATAATTTTTCTTCTTTTGGAGATTCTTATTATTATAATTCTTTTGTAACTTCATGTAATAGAAACAAAGAAAAAGAAAAAGAAAAAAGAAATAGAAAGAAAAGAGGCAAGAAAGAGAGAAAATGAGCAAGTTTTGAGAAAGCTTGAAAAGGCCATTGAGAAGATCATTGAAAAGAACAAGAAAAAGAGAGAAAAAACAAAAAGAGTGTGAAAGGGAAATAAGAAAACAAGATGAGCAAGTAGAAGTGAGTGTTGATTTAATTAACTCATTTGAAGTTTGTTCTTCTTCTGCTTCTTCATTTCAGGTTCCCGACGTATCGCACAAGAACCTACAACTTCAATACCTCCCGGAAGGGCGACGTATTTCTTTGATTGAAAGAGGTAAAGTTGAAGGTGAAGTTGAACCCCACGAGCCGGAAAGTAAGCGAGGTAAGGAAATTTTAATAACCAAGTCGCAGAAATTCGATTTGACATTTGTCAATGAAATCTTTGGTGACTTAGTTTTTAAAAGCTTTCCCTATTTTCATTCGATCAATTTTTGCTCGCTACATATGGTTGATATTTTGGGTTCTTCTCGACAAAACCCAATGATTTTGCAAAATGACAAGTTTTCATGAAAAGCAAATAAATTGCTCAAATACGGTGATTTAATGAATCAATTTTTGTCTCTTGAAAAATCGTTGAATTTGTGCAATTTTGTTTTGACGAGTACAAGGAGTTTTGTACATAAGATATCGTGTATGAAAAATTCTTTTTGGTTTAACATGTTTGATTTAATGCAACTGTTGTTACATTTTGATTTAGATAATCAAACCCATGTTTTTAAACCGGGAATATGTTCAGTATCATCCGATATATTTTGTGGAAAACAATTGTGTGTGAAAAATTTCCCATCGATTCGATACTTGGTTTTTAAATAAGGTAACAAATTTTGTCAACCTTGTTTTCAATTTTTATTCGTTCTTTAAGCAAATTTTGTGTTTGTATATGCAATTCGTGTACATGGAGCTCCCATCTTGTTTGAAAAATATTGATTCGCGAATAAAGCATCGACTACATTACTTGCCCGAGGAGAGAAGATTCGTCTTGATCGAGCGAGGTAAATTCGATCTTCAATTTTCAGCTTGTGAAGGTAAAGTCGATTTCTTTCTTTCAACACCCAAAGGTAAGACACTTGAAACCTATGAACCCATTTTGTTTTCTTCGGATGTTGACACGAATCACGTTGGTGAATCCACTCTTGTAAAATCTTTAAAACGTGATGTTCTTCATTATTCTATCTTGTTGGATAATAGACTATCTGTTTTAGTTCTTGACAAAAAGATAATTGTTTTCGATAAGTGTCATGAAGCATTTGTTGAAACATTTTTGTACATTTTAAATGTTGAAAGAGTTCATAATGATGACTGCCATTTTGTAAAGCATTTAGATCATGAATTATTTGAATGCCATATTTTGTTTATTAATGGTCTATTTGTTTTAAAAGAAGACAAAAAGAATTTTGTTTTCGATCATTTTTATTCATGTGCGAATACGATGCCATGTGCATTTTCTTCATTACGTGCTTGTAACGACTATATCTATCACTTGATGTGTTATTCGCATGTTTATTTTGACTTGTGGGATCCAATTAGATCGTATGCATGTTTTAAAGCTTATCCGCTTTTGATCCAAAATTTTGACAAGGCTTTGACCCTATTATATGATACAGTGCTTATGCCTGTCCGCATGCGATTTATTTGTTTGGTGTTGTTTTTATTCGGGTTGCAAGTATGCTTAAAACATTTCTTGCTAATTCCTAAAATTTCTTTCCAGGTATTGCTATTATTGAAACACCCCAAACCCGGCCCACGAGCCTGGACCGAATCTGGTATGTTCCTCAAGTAAATCGATTCAAAGTTCGTTTGTTTCTTGGGAAAAACTTGTGCGATTTTAAGAAAAATATCGTTTTGGGTTGGGCTTGAGTTAAAAACCCATTTATCTTATTTTAAAATCCAATTAATTAAGGTGACATAACAATTAGGGTTTATTTTTAAAGAAATAAATTTTACTTAACTTTAATTGAAAATAATTCGTAACATAGTGATTAAAAAAAATAAAAGTAAAGAAATGTAACTTATGGCCTTATTACATCAAGTAAAATCCCAAAATAAAATTCTAAAATACTTAAATAAAATTAAATATCCATATTGAATAAAAATTCAAGCTGAGCATGGCCCTCCCTAAGCTTCTGCCGAACCCGGTCCATTATTGATCGTCACCTGAAAAATAGTCCCATAATGGGGTGAGTCAACAGACTCAATGTGTACACAACACTAAAATTCAATAGATCAGGCATACATTTTCATATCAAATACTTATTCTTATAATAGATAAAAATGATGATGCAACCCAAACCCAAACCTAGGTGCCATCCGCTACACATCCTGTACCAACCTCGCTGCACACCGTGGGGACTACTAAGTCAACCCTCCATCCGCTACACACCATCGAAGCGCGTCAGCTGCGCGATCGCGTGCTCATCGCCCATATAAAATTTGTGGCATAGCCACTGGATAATTGTGTCATGAGACACCTCATTCGAATAACGTGAACCGGTTACCACATTCGGATAATGTGACCGAAGTCACCACATTCGAGATAATGTGACCGAAGTCACCACATTCGGATAGTGAGACCAAGTCACCACATTCGATAGTGAGACCGAAGTCACCACGTTCACTTCCCCTTTCTCATATAACCCGAATGCCCCATATTATTCATATTATGCATATCATACTTAAATTCACATTCATGTCACCTTTCACATGTTAAATATAACATATTTCGTAATCCTAGTAGGAGTAGGAAACGTACCTGAGTACTTTGTACCATAACATGGTACATTAGCCACATTCTTATATTTTCATATTAGAACATATAACAAGTTTAAGCCATACATCGTATTAAAAGATAGTGTAAATTACACACTGATTAAACTTAGCAAATTCTTTGAGATCTCGAAATCTGATCTACCGCTTAGATCCTTAATCCCTACATTTGATTAATCACTTTAAAAAGCCATTCTGCCATAAATCCAAATCCTAGTAGGATTATTATACTTAAACTTACCTTGTTGCCGATTTCACTATAAATCAAATCCCGAAAACTTTGTAGTATTCCTTCCTTAAAAATCGGCTAGCCACCAAATCATTTAACTAGGTCGGTTTCAACTTTTTTGAATAAATAGGAAATAATTCTAAATACCAAAAATAAGCCTTGGCCGAATACTTCATATGCTTACCTTGTGGATTTTAAATCCCGAATCTCACCGAATAACTAGAGAACACGTGGCCTATGGTGTCCCTTTGGGAAAAGAACTTCTCCTTCCTTGTAAATCCCGAAAGATCTCTTCAAAGTTTCGGCAACAAGATACTAATAGGGTTAGTCCTAGATTTTGGCAAATCTTAAAAGAAAAAGGATGAAACCGAATGAGACCTTACCCTTACTTGAAGAAATCGATTGCACCTTCACTTCAATCTTCAGAGATTCGGCTATGGCTAGATGATGATCTCACAACTTTCGGCTTTTGGAGGGATTAGAGAAGGAAGAATAAAGATGGAGGATTCAGCTGGAACACAAGGTATTTCGGCTTGGCAAAAATAAAAGAAGAAGATTTGGTGAAGAGGATTCGGCAGAGGCTTTCAAAGAACAGAAAATAATGCAGAATGGCCTCTCTTTTCCTTTTATAGCCGAAATTACTAAGCTAGAGTCCCTTACTTGGCCACCACTCTTCTATTTTGATAGCTTTATCCCTTTAATTATCACTTTATTAAAATTAAAAGAATTTAATCCAAAAATTATCTCTTGAAAATAATCCAAATTAAATCCTTTATTTATCCCTTATTTATCCACTATTTATCTCTTAAAAATAAAAGAATAAAAGCTCCTAAATTATAGCCTTGTGTCGTCCACCTCACTTCTTCTGGAAGCAAAATAAAATTTCTTTTATTTGCTTTCCCTGTGACTCGAACTCAGGCCCAATTCCTTTGCATGTGGCGCCATTTCCAGAGGCCCTAAGTGGCATCTTCAGGCCACTTTTCCAAGCCTGTTTGTGTGTCAAATTTCACCAACTTTTTCTTTTAAGGCCACCTTGCCTTAATTTCCTCTTTTAAACTTTAAAACTCGTCATTTCTAAGTCATTTCTAAGTTTCCAAAAATTTTTGTTCGGCTCTGTAAACTTGACATTTCCTTACATTTCCAAGTTTCCAGAAATGTTCACTTTCCTCTTTTGAATCATTTCTAAATCATGTCCATACATTTTCAGGTTTCCAAAAATGTTCATTTCTAAATCATTTCCATGCGTTTTCAAGTTTCCAAAAATGTTCATTTCCAAATCATTTCCACACATTTCCATGTTTCCAAAAATTTTCAAAATTTATTCTTAATACCTAAAACATGTCACTTCGTGCAATTAAACCGAAAACGCATAGGCCCTATTCAGGATGTTACAATTATCTTCCTTCCCGTTTGATCTAGGAAAGACGAACAAGGAGTGTTGTTCGGACAACCAACGGGTCGATTCGAGGACGAATCGTCTTGAAGAGGGAGGGGATGATACGAGCATGGCCGGGGCACCAACATTTTTGCAAGTGATGAAACTCGAATCAAATGCCCCAAGCATTGAAAAAGTTGATTTGCACCTTGGTGCATTTCCAATTGAACTAGATTAGTCCATTTGGGTTCAATTTGAGCTCATTCGAGCTCATCTCAGCTCATTGAGCTGATGGTTTTAAATTAAATGTTTTAAATAAATTGCATCCTCAAATTAATTATTTCTTACCACAAATTAATGCGACCTAATAATTTAAATTGGTGTCTAAATTAATTTGTCCAAGCTTTAATTAATTTGTTTGCATGTTTTTAATTAAATTTTCAGTTGATCTAGTTTTAAATTTTTAATGTGTTTGTGTTAGTCATAGCTGAATTTAATATGTCTTGTTTAAGACTTTATTAAATTTGTTTAGTTTAGTTTATGTGTCAATTAGTGTCTTAGTTTTAATTTATCCAGCTAATTTTTGCTCAACTTAAATTAAGTTCTTGTATGGTGCAGGTATAGCCGAATATATGATGCCCAATTTTCCCAATTTAATATGATGATTTTAGAGACAATGGAATAATTCAAATGCTGCACATTCAATTGCTACAGCCGAATTTGGAGAGTATGAAGCATGGATAACACATGAAGTTGAATTAAAAATTTGGACAGCATGTTCTTGATATTGTGAACGGCAAGCATGTTTTTGGTGTGGTTGAATAAACAAATGGAGCTTTGGGAACATTGTAGGGGACGGCAACATGGGGTTAAAAAGAGAACATATTGTGGATGATTAGTGGAGCTGAAAATTAAATTGAATTTCTTTAATCTTTTAAAGGAATATGCTAGAGTGGACGGCATGAAGAATATTTTATGGAGGCTTGGTGTATGAATGGAAGCATGGGATAATAAGACAAATCTTGTCTTCTTGTGAACATGGTGGACGGCACACACACAAAGGAAATGCATGAACAAAAATGCATGTGGCTTTGGAGTAAATAATTTAATAAATAAATGGCAACATGATGGGACAAGTGGAAGCATGAAGAATTGAAATTATAAACATGTGAGGAGTATGGATGGCCAAATGGAGCTAAAAGCTATTGGGAGCATGGATTTGAGATTGTTGGATGAATAAAGAATGAAATGGTATGAAATGGAATCATGATTATTTTATGGGATAATGGATACATGTTGGACAGCATAAAGCCTTCGTGCTCAAAAGCTTGGACGGCAAGCCTTGAAGACATGGATGGATGATTAATTATTATTATTATTTTTAATTGGAGTATTGGAGACAAACTTTGTTGGTACATGAGACGGCAACAATATGAGGTGGGTTGAACTTTTAAGATCTTTTAAGTGGAGCATGGGTAGTGGAAAATCAAAATCTTTTAATTGAGAACCTGTGCATGCCATAGCCGAACCTCCAATATTGTTTTGAACATTCGGCTGCCTAATTTTTAGGCTATAAATACTTGCTATTTTTATTTGTAAAACAGAGAATTTTTATGAATGAAATTTTATGAACTGCTGTTCATTTGAGTGAGTTCATCTCCTCTTCGTTTCGTACAAGTTTCGTAAGACGCCTCAAGCTTGCTTGTGGTGTCTTCGACTTGTTTGAACTTATCACCAAATTTCGTTTGGTGTGGCGTTCATCAACCTATCTCCATCTATCCACCTTAACGATATAAGAAACGAGGTGACACTGTTATATAGTGTTGAATCTTTCTTAAGTTAAGTTCGTATTTCCATTTCCATCATCGATTCCATTTATCCACCTTAAACATTATAGAACCCGGGGTGACACTCTTTAGTGTTGAATCGCTTCTCGTTTAAGTTCGTTTATCCGCTTCCATCAAAATTATCTTTTATCTATTTTTATTTTTATTTTGTTCCATCGAACCGAACCATCACCTACTCTATTCAATTAAAGCTTTCACAAATACATCCATATTTTCCGAATATCTTCCAAAGGCTTGATCCCTCCTCGTAGACGATTGGGTAACTCATATACGTTTCGACTCACCCCGAGCTGGCCCGTATCACAATATTAGCCGAGACATTTAGATCTTTAAATGCATGTCGGAGAGCTAGTGAAGGTAGATTCATTGGATGCGCATAGTTATTAATGGTTTGGTTTCACAGTCATTTTTGGAAGGTTGACAGGGTTCCTTATCGAGTGTTCTCTGAAGGTTATTCTCCCTTAAAGAAGGCCATAGCTACGACAAGGAGAGATGATCTATCAGAAGAAAGGTGGATGGAAATTCTTCAAAACCTCCGGGAAGAAGATGTTGAGTGGAAAGCCCCTTGGTTGGTTCCCGTCGGAGTCCTTTATTGGTGTGGAAGTTTTGATTGGGTACCTCTGCCTGCAATTCGGGGAGTTGTTGGATATGCACCCTTGTTCGTACTAAGGCAATACAAAGCAAGACAGTTCATACCAGCGACACATGGGTTAGCTCAAAGCGATTTCTCATATAAGGGGGATAATTATAAGAAGAGGATTTGAGAGATTTCTGAGGCTTGGAAGCGAACTCGCTGTATGAAGATATTGACTGGAGGATCAACGATAACCCCAGAGTACAAGGAGTGGACGAGCAAAAGGATCAATGATAACATCCATGGGCCAAGTTTGGAGGGTGCTCGATCGATGAAAGAGTATTTACAAGTTGTCCCATCAGAGTTAGAGATTATAAAGGAAGACTTCGAAAGGCAAAGTTTAGAGCTCGAAAAGAAGATAGAGAAGTTAGAAGAAGAAGATCGAGATAGCTTGAAGACAGAGTATAAGAAGATGCGATTTACGATGAAGAACGCTAAATTGGGGAAGACTTCTGAATAATGGCAACAAGAGGTCCAGGAGGAAAAGGCCAAAGCTGACTATTGGGAGAGGAAGTTTCGAGAAATGCAAGCACGAAACGAAGCCTTAGAGAAAAAAATGGCACAAAGTTTAAATGAAAAGGAAGAATTAAAAGCTAGAGTGGCTGAACTTGGACGGTCTCTTCATCACCATCAAAGCCGTAATTTTGCGATCGAGTTAAAGTCAAGCCTGAACATGGCTGAGGAAATGAAGGGTAAGATTAAAGAGTTAGAATCAGCATTGCACAGTTGTGAACTTTGGATCGAGCTTCTTGAAACAAGAGAATGGCGTTGGAAGGAAGAGCTTCACCATTCTCAGGATCAAGTTAGAAGTCGAGATTACCTCATGGGTGAAGCAATAGTTTAGATTCGAGAGATAGCTGATCATCTATAGACTCTGGAATCACAGGCTGATACGTTGAGCATAAAATATGAGCTACAGTCCGATCGTAGTCAAGAGCTAGCTTCCTTACTTGGAAAAATCAAAACCTTAGGACTTAGGGCGAAAGCATATCTGTAGTCCATTTTATGCAAAGGATTTTGTTTTCTAATAAAGTTTTCTAAAATGAAGTTGAATCAGAATTGATGTCTCTTTGCATTCATGCATTTGCATTACATCATATCATTTCCATTCAAGTCCATAGAAAGAGTCTAATTAGTTGAAATTATAACACACAGAGAGAGAGAGAAAAAGGGAAGGAAAATCTAGAAGCTGAACATCCTTACAGTACACGTGCCAAATCAAGGAAAATGGATCAAAGATTGGAACAATTCCAAAGAGACATGCAAGACCAGATGCAATAGCAAATGGCAAAACTCCAACAAAAGATGAGGGACCAGATGTTGGAGGCTCAAAAGAATATGATGACTCAAATGGCCCAGATGCTGAGTGGGGCAATGGACAAGGGAAAGGGTCCCTTAGTTAACGCTGAAGATAATGAGGATTTTCCTAGTGGATTCACTCCACCACATATGCAGACACAACCTGAGGACTATCCCAAAAGGCCACCTGTCACAATTAGGCCTCAGCAAGGGCAAGCTGACACTGGAGTGCCCATGAATTTTCAAGTTGGCATAGGATCCCACCCAGGGGACAGCCCTGCTAATCCTCTCATTCCTGATCTGGACATAGCGGAGAGAGAGGGGATCAGAATTGAATCCTCGAGACAGTTAGAGGATCGCTGTAGATGGTTGGAAAAAAAGTTTAAGGCTATGGAAAATGCTGACCATCACCATGGTATTGACGCAAAGGACTTAAGTTTGGTCCCTGATCTGGTACTTCCTCATAAATTCAAGATGCCAGAATTTGAGAAGTACAATGGGACTAGTTGCCCTGAAGCCCACATCACTATGTTCTGTAGACACATGACTGGTTACATGAACAATGATCAACTTTTGATTCATTGTTTCCAAGGCAGTTTAGTGGGGGCAGTATTCAGGTGGTATAATCAACCCAGTCGCGCTAACATTAACTCCTAGAGAGACTTAGCTCAAGCCTTCATAAAGCAGTATAATCATGTCACAGACATGACGCCTGATAGAATCATGCTACAGAACATGGAAAAGAAATCAAATGAAAGCTTCAGGTAATACATGCAAAGATGGAGGGATGTTGCCATGCAAGTTCAACCACCTCTCCTGGAAAAGGAAACTGCTATGTTGTTTATCAACACTTTAAAGGCACCTTTTATCACCCATATGATAGGAAGCACCACCAAAAGCTTCGCAGATATAGTATGGCAGGTGAAATGATAGAAAACGCTATAAGGGGTGGTAAGATTGAAGCAATAGAAAGTGCTAGAAGATCTACTCCTAGAAAAAAGAACAACGAGGTGAATAATACGAGTACATACAACAAAGGGTACTCAAAAGCAGTTACTGTTAGCTAGCCGAAAGTAGTTACTGCTGGGCAACAAGGGTCGACAAGACAAGAATCAGGCCTTAGACAAAATTTTGAAAAGCTCCAATTTACGCCAATCTCAATGATGTATAAGGAGCTATATCAAAGTTTGTTTGATGCACGTGTAGTGTCCCCATACTATCTACAGCCGTTACAACCCCCATATCCTAAATGGTATGACTCCAATGCTCATTGTGATTACCATGTGAGAATATCGGGGCATTTGATAGAAAATTGCACTTTCTTCAAAAAGGTAGTTGAGAGGCTCATCAAGATAGGATTGTCAAGTTTGATGATACACCCAGTGCAGAGAACCCGTTATCCAATCATGGAGATAAGGGGATAAATGTGATTGGGGAAAATGTTGAGAGATAGATCAAAGAAGATGTCTCAGAAGTAAAAACTCTATTGAGAATAGTGTGGAAGGAAATGGTAAGAAGGGGACTAATAAAATCAAGTCTCGAGGAAGGAGGTGAAGAACCAAGAAACTACTGTGAGTTCCACAAAGCTAAAGGACATGAGATCCAGAAATGTGCTGAGTTCAAACTATTGGTACAAAGCCTCATGAACAATAAGGAGCTGGGGTTTTACGAAGAAGGCTCAGAGGGAGGAAACATATATGCAATCGAAGGAGAGTTGACAAATCAAAAAGTCAATTATCCGAGGATCATTGTTTCTTGACCGAGAAATATAGAAGGTTGAGCACAAATCGCGCCTAAAGTTGTAATCCAGAGGCCTGTGTCCTTCCCTTATAAGGATAACAAGATGGTACCATGGAATTACAATTGTAACATGATGACACCGAAAGTAGAAAACTCAGCTAGCACTTCCAAGGAGGTCCAAAGTGAGGGATTCTACACACGAAGTAGGAGGCGTTACGACTCGGTAAACATCAGAACAGAACCATCAAGTTCAAAGACTGTGGCAGTTGGACCGGAGAAAGGACTTGACGCCCTTATCAATGAACCTGTGAAAGAGGAAGCGGCTAAAGAATTTTTAAAATTCTTAAAGTACAGTGAATACAGTGTGGTAGAATAGCTGCGCAAGCAACCGGCTCGCTTATCGGTGCTAGCCTTACTCTTAAGTTCAGAAATACATCGTGAAGCTTTGATGAAAGTGCTAAACGAGACTTACGTTACTAAAGATATATCTATCAATAAACTTGACTGATTAGTTAGTAACATAAGTGCTGACAACTCTATTTCCTTCAGCGACGATGAAATTCCACATGGAGGTATGGGATCGACCAAGGCCCTACACATAACTACTCGTTGTAAGGGATATACTCTACCGAGTGTGCTAATCGATAATGGATCAGCATTGAATGTCTTACCGTTGTCGATGCTGAAAAGGTTGCCGATAGATAGTTCTCACATAAAGACATGCCAGAGCATAGTGAGAGCATTTGATGGCACCGAGAGAAGAGTGATGGGGAGAATTGACATACCATTGCAGATTGGGCCAAACACATATGAGGTGGACTTTCTGGTTATGGATATAAAGCCCTCATACAATTGCTTGCTGGGAAGGCCCTGGATTCATTCGGCAGGGGCAGTGCCCTCATCCCTTCATCAAAAACTAAAACCGGTGACGGATGGTCGACTGGTCACTATAAATATGGAGGAAGACATCATAGCGACTATTACCAATGACGCGCCATATGTATAGACAAATGAGGAGGCCATTGAGTGTTCTTTTCGATCTTTAGAGTTTGTTAATGCTACATTCATTTTGGAAGGAAATGAAGTTCCGGTGCCCAAGATATCCAAGACCACGAGGATAGGCTTACAAATGATGGTGGGGAAAGGAGCCTTACCAGGAAAAAGACTGGGCAGACATCTCCAATGGGAAGTTCAAGTGCCGTTGCTGAAAGAGAAAAGAGACCGTTTGCCGCAACATGCCATTCTTCTCTCCATTTAACTTGACCTTTGTATCCGGAGGGGTAATTCACCCTGAGAGAAGGTTATTGGAAAGTCCTCATGTTAATGCCATACACGAGGAAGGAATCGAACAAAGGTTAAGTACTCAGAGTGGGTGGCCAACATTGTTCCTATCCCTAAGAAGGACGGAAAGGTCTGGATGTTTGTGGACTATAGGGACTTAAATAAAGCTAGCCCAAAGGAGAATTTCCCTTTGCCCCATATCGACACATTAGTGGATAATATGGCAGGATACTCACTATTTTCTTTCATGGATGGCTTTTTGGGATATAATCAGATAAAGATGCACCCTGAGGATATAGGGAAAACCACCTTCATAACATTGTGGGGTACTTTTGTTATAAGGTAATGCCATTCGGACTAAAGATTCCAGGAGCAACATATCAAAGGGCCATGGTAACACTGTTCCACGACATGATGCACAAAGAGATTGAAGTATATATTTATGACATGATTGCCAAATCTCGAACGGAAAAGGAACAACTTGAGGTTTTGAAGAAATTGTTTTTGAGGTTGAGAAAATTTCAATTGAAGCTCAACCTGGCAAAGTGTACTTTCGGAGCTCAGTCAGGGAAATTACTGGGTTTTGTGGTCAGCGAGAGAGGAATCAAAGTTGACTCAAATAAAGTCAAAGCAATACAAGAGTTGCCTCCACCACGCACTCAAAAAGAAGTTCGGGGCTTTCATGGAAGATTAAATTACATTGCTTGGTTTATTTCACAATTAATCGAGAAATGTGATCCTATATTTCGTCTTCTCAAGAAACACAACCAAGGTGCATGGGATGATGAATGCTAGAGAGCTTTTGACAAAGTCAAACAATATCTGTCAAGTGCACCAGTACTATCTCCGCCTAACCCAGATAGACCATTGATACTGTATTTGTCAGTATTCAATAACTCCATGGGATGTGTGCTTGGACAACACGATGTGTCAGGAAGAAAAGAAAAGGCAATATACAATCTCAGCAAAAAGTTCACTGAATGTGAAATGAGATATTCGTCGATTGAAAAATTGTGTTGCGCCCTGATTTGGACAACTCGGAGATTGAGGCAGTACATGCTATATCATATTACCTGGTTAATTTTGAGGCTTAATCCATTAAAGTATATGATAGAGTCCATTGCTTTGAATGGAAGGATGGCTAGGTGGCAGATTTTGCTTTCTGAATTCGATATAGTCTATGTGAACCAAAAGGCTATAAAAGAGAGCGCAGTAGCAGAATTTTTAGCTAGCAGAGCTTTGGAAGATTATGAACCTTTGAGCTTTGATTTCCCAAATGAGGAGCTGATGTATGTGGAAAATACTGAAGATTGTTCGTGGAAGCTAAACATTGATGGAGCATCGAATGCTGTGGGAAATGGAATTGGGGCAATCTTGGTATCCCCTAGTGGTAATCATTACCCATTCACATGCAAACTGGATTTAGATTGCACGAACAAGATGGCAAAATATGAAGCATGCATCATGAGACTTCGAGCAGCCTTAGAACGTAAGATCAGAGTGCTAAAAGTATATGGAGATTCTACCTTAATAATCTACTGGCTTTAAGGAGAGTGGGAAACGAGATCCTAAACTAATTGATTACCGAAAAATAGTTCTGTGTTTGATTGAAGAGTTTGATGACATTACTTTCAATTATCTCCTACGCGATGAAAACCAGATGGCAGATGCTTTGGCGACCTTGGCTTCTATGATCAAAGTAAATAGATCAGAAGATATGAGACCTATTCAGATGAGTATCTTCGAGGTTCCAGCTCATTGTTATGACATAGAAGAGGAGGAAAGAGATGACCACCCTTGGTATCAGGATATGTTACGATACGTAAAAAATCGTGAATACCCGGAGCACACAACTGAGAATGAGAAAAGGACTTTAAGAAGATTGGCCTCTGACTATGTTTTAGATGGGGATATCTTGTACAAAAAGAGAAAAGATCAAGTATTATTGAGATATGTTGATACAATCGAAGCTAGGAAGATCCTAGAGGAAGTCCATGAGGGCGTTTGTGGAACACACGCTAATGGATTCATAATGGCTAGACAGATAATGAGTTTCGGATATTATTGGTCCTCCATGGAAGGAGATTGTATCAACTATTCCAAGAGATGTCATAAATGCCAGATTTATCGAGACAAATTTCATGTGCCTCCATCACCTTTGCATGTTATGACTTCTCCATGGCCTATTTCCATGTGGGGCATAGATGTTATTGGACCAATCTCACCGAAAGCTTCGAATGGGCATCGATTCATCATTGTGATAATTGACTACTTCACGGGATGGGTGGAAGCAGCTTCATATGCTAGCGTCACTAAGTCAGCAGTTAGTCGATTCTTGAAGAAGGAGATCATTTGTCGATATGGAATGCCCGAGAGGATCATATCAGACAACGCGCTGAATTTGAACAAAAGCATGATAGCAGGAATTTGTAGTCAATTTGGGAT
Organism: Gossypium bickii; assembly: GCA_025503065.1. NCBI lineage: Eukaryota > Viridiplantae > Streptophyta > Magnoliopsida > Malvales > Malvaceae > Gossypium > Gossypium bickii. Next base: position 20,772,709 of record CP106714.1, on the reverse strand, counting down.
CAAACACCACAACTCCTCTCCATATCGTCCAAAAATGAATGGGGCAGTGGAAGTGGCTAACAAAAACATCAAGAAGATAGTAGGGAAGATGACTGATACCTATAAGGATTGGCATGAGAAACTACTGTTTGCACTCTATGCTTATCGGAATCTGTTAGAACCTCTACTGGGGCAACGTCTTTCTCGTTGGTCTATGGAATAGAGGCAGTTCTACCAATTGAAGTGGAAATACCTTCTTTTCGAGTTTTTTCAGAAATAAAACTTGATGAAGCTGAATGGATTTAGGCTCGATATGATTAGTTGAACTTAATTGAAAAAAAGAGGCTAAGGGCTATTCGTCATGGTCAGATGTACCAAAAATGAATGATGCGAGCCTGTAATAAGAAAGTTTGCCCAAGAGAGCTCCATGAGGGGGACCTTGTATTGAAAAAGATCCTTCCCATACAAAAGGATTCCAGAGAAAAATGGATGCCGAATTGGGAAGGACCATATGTGGTGAAGAAGGCTTTCTCTGGAGGAGCACTGATCTTGACCAAAATGGGTAGGAAAAGTTTACCCAACCCTATGAACTCTGACTCAGTCAAAAAGTATTTTGCTTGAAAAGGAGAAGAGGCCAAAGTGAAAACTTGCAAAGGGCGCTTTGAGTTTCTAAAAAAAATGAAGAGGCCAAGGCAAAAACCCGCAAAGGGCGCCTTAAGACCAAAGGGGTTTTGAGTTGTTTTGAGTTGAAAACTCGAAAAGGGCGGCTCAAATTCTGAATGAACACGCAGTCATCTTGCTACACTTGAATTAAGAATGAAATGAAGAAGTCGCATATCTGGGCATCAACAAAGTACTTTGGGTCTTCTAAACACAGGTTGAGTTCAAAGCAGTCTTCATAAAGTTTGTATATAGAAGCTCAATCGGCGATATCTAGGGCATCTGATTTTTGTCTTATTCTTTTTACTATCTTGGGATTCTTTTTCTTCTCAAAGATATGTACTTAGTTAATTTTCTTTGTATTTTTGATAATTTATTCAATTTTAACTTTTTTTGAGATCAGTTTATTTGTTACCCATTATTCATAAATGTGTTGCATTGAAATAATGATTGACGAACTAATAATTTCACAAAAAGAAGTTCTACATATTACTTTAGAAATTTCTAGATAAGACAAGGAACCAAAACAGGACAATTGTTTAGAATTTCCATGAGCATAGAAATATTTGAGAAAGAAGAGTCTGGATAGAGGCTATTTTTCTGAGTTCTTTGTCCAATTGATAATTGGAATGAAAGTAAGTGATGTCATCAGGTTATAACATTCCGGGAATGGTGTGACGAACTAAGAAACCCTGAATTGTGGTGGAATGGGTTGAAATAAACCCTATACTTTGAAAATTTCAAATGGGTCAGATTGAAAAAGCTTCAATTCCCATTGTGGTAGCATGGTACCAGCCTTGTGTTCTCAAGATTCAAGCGGAGTTGGCTCAAAAATCACATTGGGGCAAGCTTTTTGAGCAAAACATAATTGATGAACGAAAATGAAGAACAAATAAGTGATAACACCTAGAGTAGGAATCATATTCATAACATTTTTGTATCATAGTAAAATTCATTAGGAGCATTTGATTCATTCCGGTCATTGCATCCTAATCCTTTAAAAGGAATCATTTTCATGACATGTTACATGTAGCTAGAAGTATTTGATTCATTCTGATCATAGCATCTTAGTCATGTGACATAAGCATAAGGAACCGAGTCTACAGGACATATCCCTCAGTGGACGGTGTAGCAATATCGATGAATTTGCAGATCTTATCTTCCTGAAGTTGCAGGAAGCAGATCGAAGATACTTTTAGTTTTATCTGTAATATCCCGGGTTAGGGGCTATTTTGTGTTGCATGATATTGCATGTGTTTGGTGTGCTGTGTTGCTATTTCGGTGTTTTAGGGGCTTAATTGTAGGCTAGGTGTATGTCTGAGTGTATGGAAAAATTTTGGTTTTGGGTGTTAAGTCAGGGGAGCTGATGGAGCTGAGGGATGTGTATTTTATGTTGTGTTTCTGAGCACAAAAGAGGAGCTGGTGGAGTGGCAAAGCATGCGCCACATGGAGGAGCTTGATGTGGCGTCATCTTCAGGAGAGGGAGGTCCAGTGTTCGAGCTGCAGAGTTCTCCTTTTTACTTCTTTTTGGGACGGCATGGAGGAGAGGTAGAAGGCTAGTGAAACTCTAGCTTGGACCAAGTCTTCACATTCAAAAGGATGGTGGAGAGTAAATAGTGGAGTGTGACTTGGTCCACACATTTGAAATGTGTGGAGTGGAGTGAATGGGGGGATTGAGGCCGAATTTTAGGGGGAGTTTGGGGGGTGGAATGACGGCTTGGTAAGGGAAGGTGTGTGTGCCGAAAATGCATTTGGCATTTTTGGTGATTTCGGCCACTCTTTGTCAAAAGCAATTCTTCTATTTTCTTTTGGAAACCGAAACTAGCACCCATTCCTTTCATACTCTCTTCCTTTCTTCTCTTGAAACCTTGGTTGCCGAAATTGCCTTGCTCTTTTGATTTGTGACAGCCGAATGCTCTCTTCTATGCCATTTTCTTTCTTCCCATTTTGTTGAGCCGAAACTTGCCTTCCAAAGCATTTTCTCCATCCCTTTTCTTGCTCAAAACCGAATGTCCAAGCCTCTAGTTGCCGATTTCTCCACTTCTTTTCACCTCTATTTCTTCTTTCTTGTCTATTGGAAGCCGTACATAGGTGGGTGTTAAACACCAAAACCGAATCCTCTTGTAAAAAGGTGTTAAGCCGAATCTCCCTTCTCCTAGTGGTTGTCTTGGCCAAATAGTGGTTGGTGTTGGGTAAGTAAGCCGAATGCTCATTTCTTCTCTCCCTTAATTTCTTTGTCAATTTTAGGATTGGCTAAGGGCCGATTGGAACATGAGTAAAGGAGTTAACCTCTTATTTTGGAATCGAATGCTTGGTAGGGCAAACAGGAATTGCAAAGCAGTCAGGTGGAGCCTTTTCCCTTTGTTAACCGATTAGGTAAGTGAGGGTAAGATATCGTTCACAGTTATTCGTTTAAATCTGATTAAGTCAAGATGACAAAGGATTAACCATTCTCTCTTAAGGTGTAGCCGATTGTTGATTAAAGAAGGAACCATTGTGGTTCGGGTTTGGTAGGAAACCAAACGTGTGCAAGGTATGGGTTCGATATTAACCCATTGGTTAATTGTTGTTGGCCGAATGTCATAGATGCCTAATCCTATGTTGGCCGATTGTTATAGGAGCTTGATAATCGAGGGACGTAGATCATTCGTTGGGATTTTTAGACTCGTGTATACCAGGTGTGAACTAACACACTGATACTTAGTAAGATTATTAATAAACCTGTTTGCCTGTTAAAAATTATAACAGTATGATGGACAATGGGATACCCAAATAGGGTATGTGTACGATTCGGGTAAGTCTGTTCTATCATGAGTACTATTAATGAAGTATGATATCATGATCTATGTTATGTATGTATGCTATGAGAGGTAATGCTTGGTATGTTGGCATGATATGCATGACTTGTATGAGAGGCATGATTACATGAGTATGACATGTTGATGGGTGATACGAGTGGAGGGAGCAGTGATATTTGTGCTGACGAGCACCAGTGCTTTGGTAGCACACTTTGTGACTTTGGGTCACCAGAGGTTTGGCCCCTCCAGAGGTTTGATACCTCAGCGTCTCATCCCAGTGGCTCAGTACCACGATGGGTTGGCCCCACGATGATTATATGGGATTGACGCCAATGTTTTGGTAACACACGATGGGTTGGCCCCATCACCCGATTTGTGACTACGGTCACCACCAAGTGCTTTGGTAGCACATTGTGTCTTTGGGACACCGGAGGTTTGGCACCTCATTGCAACTTGTCCCCTCGTGTGGTTTGACCACCGTGGGTTGGCCCCACTTGAGATATGGGATCGTGCACTAGTGTTTTGTAACACACGATGGGTTGGCCCCATCACCCGATTTGTGACTACGGTCACCAAATGCTTTGGTAGCACATTGTGTCTTTGGGACACCAGTGGTTTGGGACCACATTGATGGATAATGTGTCTTTGGGACACCAAAGTGTTTTGGTAACACATTGTGACTATACGTCACCACTGTGGTTTGGCACCACCAAAGTGGTTTGGTACCACACGGGTAGAAAAGGTGATATGGATGGTTAGGATCGGGTTGCATTAATTATGTTGCTTTGTATGATGTGTGTTAGCATGTGGTTTATTCGGGAGCGGGATTTACACATTCGAGTCACTCGACTCACCCTCTCCTTTGACATTTCAGTGACTCGTGAGACGCGGACTTGGAGCCGGATGGACTCGGGTGCACATGCCATGCTCTAATAAAGGCTTTGCTCGAGTTTATTGCATTTGGGTACTTTAGTTTATTTACTTTTATTTGGGTTTTATCTTGGATTTGTAAAAGCCTTTTTAAGATGTGCTTTATAATGTTTATGCTTTACGTTGGATTTTAATATGCCGTAACGAAAATAACTTGGTACGAATTTTATTAAAATTTGGAAAGACGACTTTTTCAAACCAACAAAGCGATATGTTTTTGAACTATACCATCGGGTATCACACCGTTTTTATAATTGAATGAAAAATAATCGGATTCAAACTTGAAACCAAAAATTTTTCTAAGACTGAATGTTCTAGTAACAATATTCAACAACTCGTTTTCGAAAAGAAACAAAGTTTTACCAAATCTATTTAGCACAAATTCGAGATTTTCAAATACGTTTTCCCTCGTAACATACCAGATTCGGTCGTGGTGTTTGGACCGGGTTTGAGGTGTTACAATTGTGGTATCAGAGCTAAGTTCAAAAGCTCGGCTATGGGCTTGAGGCCCAAATTGTTTTCAAAAGTTCGTTTTAAGTGTTTTGGGATTGAATACATGGTTTACAAGGCATGGCACCGAGTCTCCGGCACCAGTTCGCCCAGGTAAGTAATTCTAAACTCTTCTGTGAATTATTATTTGTAGAAGGGTAGGTGTTATGGAACGTAGTTAGATTTATAGGACTTGAACCCTAGGATTAGGTCACTCAAACACTCGAATTAAAGCATAAGACTTAAAGCACTAAACCAATCTATGACTCAGCCACGGGGCTAGGGTGTGGTAACTCCATGACGCATGTCTAGGAGAGGAACCTAAGAGCTTGGTATTTAAGCGATCCCTCGTGACTCACCTCCTCTTCGCAGGTATCCCACCTGGTGCGTAGCTCGAGTTCACCCTGACCAAGAAGGCTCGGTCATAGACTTAACCTAACGACTAAAACCCGAAAAGGGAATTAGCTATGTTTTCAAAAATACAACAACAACCCTAATGTTTTCACACTTTTATTAATAAACTCTTTCAAAACCGAAAATGTCACATTTACAACAATTTTCTTGAAAAACCTCGATTTATGGAAAAATTACAAAAATGCCCTTAGTGGTAAATTTACTAAAATGCCCTCGGTTCATAAGATATCAACCCAATGATTTTGCTCAAAATTTCAAAAATGTTACTGAAATTCAAATACTGCTTTTTACAAAATATCAATCAAAAATTTTGATTTTGGAAATTTACTGGCATACTCTGTTTGTGAGAATTACTAAAATACCCCGGTTTCCAAAACGAAGTATTTTACAAAATTTTCAAAGAACACTCTCAAATTTTTGGAATTTCAAATTGGCCGGTTTACGAAAGTTTAAAATATCTTTTATTACTAAAATACCTGTAGGAAAATGACGAAAATACCTTGGGGGCTAGAATGGGCAAAGAATGTCCAAAGAGTGAATAGGTATGGAAAGGGTTAAGGAATGGATGTATGACCTCTTTGGGTGAATAGGATAGAAGACTCAAACCTTGGTTGCTCGAAAAGAACCCCGATTAAACTCTATCCATAAAATTTCTTTGCGGTTAAGAAAGTGGAACGATACTAATGCATAAAAATCTTTTAATCGATCATGTAGGAAGATTAGACATGAGCACTCGAGGCGGGCGTGGTCGTAATACTCGTGGTAGAGGTAGGGTAGAATGACGTTTACGAACCCGTAGGATCCGGTCAAGGGTCGAAAAATGAGATGCTTGGATTCGCCACCACCGGAGGTGGTGAGTTCCGAGATCGATCGAGAGGATGCAGATGTCACGAGCGATCTCGCGGGTGTTGGAAAGAGTAGGCCGGTGTAAGTGGTGGTGCGGGAGTTAGGAAATCTGTTCCTGAGAGACTCCGGGCTAATGGAGCCGAATTTTTCCGAGGTGTATCGGGTGTTGCTCCTTGCACTGCTGAATATTGGCTGGAGGCAACTGAGCGGATCATGGATGATCTGGACCTTTCTGCTGAAGAGAAGCCGAAGGGCATCGTATCGCTTCTTCGGGATGAGTCATATCGGTGGTGGCTCACCGTCGGAAACAGTGTGGCAAACCGGATCCGACATGGGATTATTTTAGAGCCGCATATCAAAAGAAATACATCGGGGCTAGTTACATCGACTCCCAAATGAAAGGCATTTCGAGGCTTGTTCAGGGAGTAAATCATTCTTTGAGTACGAGGTGAGTTCTGGTGAGAGAGGTATGCCAGGGCATTGTAGCCACTGAGCATGAGAGGTGTGTTCGTTTCGAGGATGGTCTGCAAGACGAGTTGAGGTTACTGATTGCTCCTCAGCAGGAGCGCGAGTTTGTTGTCTTAGTCGAGAAGGCTAAGGTAGCCGAGGGGTTAAGGAGCCTCGGTAAGACAGAGCATGGACAGGAGTAGGCTTAAGAGGAGCTTGGGTCTTCTCGGATCGTCCCGTAATCCGCGAAAGAGGGCTAGACCGAGTGGGCGTAATCGATCTGCTAGGTTTGTTGCTGGCTAGGCGGGGACCGCCGCAGGGTAATCGTGTGGGAAAACTCATTGGGGTGGTTGTTGGACTGGTGGAAAAGGTTGCTTCGAGTGTGGTTCTCTGGATCATCGCATTAGGGACCGTCCCGCGTAGGATGGCTGTGATTCGATCCCGAGAGTCGAGCCGTAATCGGGCCTCGTAGAGAATGGACCGCCACCACAGAGGGGCCGTGGTAATGGCGCAGGTGGTAATGGATTTGGTCGAGGTCGGAGCACCGCGCAGGAGCGGGTAGTTCGAGAGGCACGGCACTGGTCAGTGTATGCAGCTAGGCGCCGCGAGAGAGAGCGACGCACCGGGCGTAATCACCGACGTTTTTGATTTTTGGTTCTCCTATACCGCTTTAATTGATTTGGGTTCCACGCGTTCGTATGTTGCTAGTAGTATAGTTGAGACCATGGACTTAGACTCGTAAACCGCTTCTAGACAAATGACGTGTATTTAGCCCTCTAGGTCACTCAGTAGTGGTAGATAAGTTGTATAAGGATGTACCCCTAGAACTCAAAGGGTCATTTTTGTCGCTTGTCCGATGGAACCGCCGCTTGGGGAGTTCGATCGATTCTCGGGATGGACCGGGTGGTGAAGTACCGTGCCAAGGTGGATTGCGCGGCTAAGCGCATGGTTCTATCGACGGATAAGGAGATGAAGTGATCATGATAGGTAATAGGAGAGATTACTTATCCAATGTGGTATCGGCACTAAAAGTCAGAAAGATGGTCGGGGAAGGGTCGCGGCGCGTATGTGGTTCATGTGTATGCCTTGGAGGCTAAAGAGTCCACCGTTGAGAAGGTTCGCATCATTAAGGAATTTGTTGATGTGTTTCGCAGGAGCTTCCGGTTTGCCACCGGATCGTGAGGTAGAGTTTGGGATAGATCTGCTACTGTGGATCGCGCCGGTGTCTATTGCTCCATATAGGATGGCACCAAAGGAATTGGTGGAGCTTAAGGCTCGATTCGTGAGCCGTTGGATCGAGGCTTCATTAGGCCAAGTGTTTCACCGTGGGGAGCGCCGGTATTATTCGTTAAGAAGAAGGGCGGAACGATGCGGATGTGTATCGATTACGCTAACCGAATAAGTCGACGATTAAAACAAGTATCCGCTACCACGGATAGATGACTTGTTTGATCACCGAAAGGTGCATCGGTGTTTTCAAGATCGATTTGAGGTCCGGGTACCATCGGTTGAAAGTTAAAGAAGCGGATATCCATAAGACAAATAAGTTTGGACTCGATGCGACGCACTACGAATTCTCGTAATGCCGTTCGGGTTGACTAACGCCCGGCGCCTTTTATGGATATGATGAATAGGGTGTTTCAAAGAATGTCCGGACCGTTTAAATCGTGGTTTTTATTGGCGACATCTTGGTTTACTCAAGGTCGGAAGAAGAGCATGATGCACACTTAAGAGTGGTGTTGCAAATTTTGAGGAGAAGCAACTCTATGCTAAGTTCGGTAAGTGTGAGTTCGCTTAGTGAAGTGACATTTTTGGGTCATGTAGTATCACCGAGGGGATTAGAGTAGATCCTCGGAAGGTTGAGGCGCTTTTGGATTGGAGGCCTCCTAAGTCGGGCCATAAGATCCTGAGTTTCCGGGTTTGGCAGATACTACGAAGATTTGTTGAAGGTTTCTCGTTAATTGCAAAGACCGATGACTAAGTCGTTGCAGGAAGGGAGTTCCGCTCGTTTGGACCGAGAAACAAAGCAGGAGAGCTTTGATAAGTTGAAGAAGATCTTGACAGAGGCTCTCTGCTTTAATTCAACTTTGAGGTGGTAAGGAATTCACAGGTGTCTTCGATGCATCACACACGGGATTGGGTTGCGTCTTGTCGATGCAGAGGGTAAGGTTGTGGCTTACGCTTCTGCACACCGAGGCCACACGAGGTCAACTATCCGACGCCTTACGACTTGGAGCTAGCAAACCGTAGTCTTCGCTCTAAAAATCTGGAGGCACTACTTGTACGGTGAGAGATCAATAGTCTACACGCATCATAAGAGTCCAAATATCTATTGACTCGTAAGGACCTGAATTTGAGGCGTAGATGGGTTGAGTTGCTCAAGGACTACGATCGCTCGATTGAATATCATCCGCAAGGCTAACGTGGTGGCGCACGCCACCGAGCCGTAGGGTTGTTTCGGACTTAAGAGCGATGTTTGCCCATTTAAGCTTGTATGACGACGGGAGTATTCGCAGAGCGCGTTAAGCCTACTTGGGTTGAGCGGATCAAAAAGAAACAGTTGGAGGATGAGGTTACGAGTGCGCGAAGGTTGCAAGTCAAGTGCGTAAATGGTGGTTTGGAGGGTTACAAATTGTCTAGTGATGAGGTTCTGTGTTTTCAAGGAAGGCTTGTATGCCTAAAGATGTTGAGTCGAGGCGGAGATTTCTTCAGACGCATATATGCAGATCCTTATGCTATGCATCCCGGAGGTAGCAAAATGTATAGGGATCTTAAAGAGCAGTTTTGGTGGCCTGGCTTGAAGAAAGAGGTGACAGAGTATGTTGGGAAGTGTCTGACTTGTCAGCAGGTCAAGGCGGAACATCGCCATTGTCGGGTTTGCTTCACCGCGTGAAAATCCTCATGGAAATGGGAAAGGATAACCATGGATTTCGCAAATGGGTTACCGCTTACGCCGAGCAAGAAAGATTCGATTTGGGTTATTGTGGACCGTCTGACGAAGTCGGCCCATTTCATTCCGGTGAGTGGACTATTCACTTCGTGAGATTGGCGAAGCTTTATGTGTCAGAGATAGTAAGGCTACACGGTGTTCCAGTTTCAATTATCTCGGATAGGGATCCCAGGTTTACGTCGAGGTTCTGGAGAGCGTTGCACCAAGCTCTGGGTACTCGTTTGGATTTCAGCACGGCTTTTCACCCGCAAATCGCGCGGTCGACCGAAAAGGGTTATTCAGATTTTTAGAGGACATGCCGAGAGGTTGTGTTCGGACTTGAGGCAATTGGGAAGAGTTTACGTCGTTAGCCGAAGTTCGCCTATAACAACAGCTACCAAGCAAGCATCAAAATGGCACCATATGAGGCGTCAGATGGTAGGAAGTGTCGCCACCTACTTGTTGGACAGAGTTAGTTAAACGTCGCTTGTTGGGACCCGAGTTGGTTGGCCGAGGACGAGAAGACAAGGTTAAGTTGATCCGGCTCGTTTAAAGGAAGCTTCTGACCGGCAAAAGTCTTATGCCGATCTTAAGCGAAGAGATATAGAGTTCATTTGTGGGAGATCGGGTTTTCTTAAAGGTCTCGCCTTGGAAGAAGGTCTTGAGGTTTGGCGAAAAAGGCAAGCTAAGTCCGAGGTTTATTGGGCCGTATAAGGTATTGAGACGAGTTGGACCAGCATGGCGTATCACTTGAGTTGCCGCCAGAGCTTAGTCAGATTCACGACGTTTTTCACGTTTCGATGCTTCGGAGGTATCGTTCAGATCCATCACATGTAGTAGCAGTGGAAGAGATCGAGGTAAATCCAGATTTGACTATGGAAGAGGAACCTGTGCAAATTCTTGATCGGGATGTGAAGGTTCTGTGCAGAAAGTCCGTGCCTTTGGTTAAGGTTCTTTGGCGGAATCATGGCGTGGAAGAAGCCACGTGGGAACCCGAGGATACGATGAGACAGCAATACCCGCAACTCTTTTGACCAGGTAATTTCGAGGCCGAAATTATTCTTAAGGGGGGTAGAACTGTAATATCCCGGGTTAGGGGCTATTTTGTGTTGCATGATATTGCATGTGTTTGGTGTGCTGTGTTGCTATTTCGGTGTTTTAGGGGCTTAATTGTAGGCTAGGTGTATGTCTGAGTGTATGGAAAAATTTTGGTTTTGGGTGTTAAGTCAGGGGAGCTGATGGAGCTGAGGGATGTGTATTTTATGTTGTGTTTCTGAGCACAAAAGAGGAGCTGGTGGAGTAGCAAAGCATGCGCCACATGGAGGAGCTTGATGTGGCGTCATCTTCAGGAGAGGGAGGTCCAGTGTTCGAGCTGCAGAGTTCTCCTTTTTACTTCTTTTTGGGACGGCATGGAGGAGAGGTAGAAGGCTAGTGAAACTCTAGCTTGGACCAAGTCTTCACATTCAAAAGGATGGTGGAGAGTAAATAGTGGAGTGTGATTTGGTCCACACATTTGAAATGTGTGGAGTGGAGTGAATGGGGGATTGAGGCCGAATTTTAGGGGAGTTTGGGGTGGAATGACGGCTTGGTAAGGGAAGGTGTGTGTGCCTTAAAAAATGCATTTGGCATTTTTGGTGATTTCACCACTCTTTGTCAAAAGCAATTCTTCTATTTTCTTTTGGAAACCGAAACTAGCACCCATTCCTTTCATACTCTCTTCCTTTCTTCTCTTGAAACCTTGGTAGCCGAAATTGCCTTGCTCTTTTGATTTGTGACAGCCGAATGCTCTCTTCTATGCCATTTTCTTTCTTCCCATTTTGTTGAGCCGAAACTTGCCTTCCAAAGCATTTTCTCCATCCCTTTTCTTGCTCAAAACCGAAAGTCCAAGCCTCTAGTTGCCGATTTCTCCACTTCTTTTCACCTCTATTTCTTCTTTCTTGTCTATTGGAAGCCGTACATAGGTGGGTGTTAAACACCAAAACCGAATCCTCTTGTAAAAAGGTGTTAAGTCGAATCTCCCTTCTCCTAGTGGTTGTCTTGGCCGAATAGTGGTTGGTGTTGGGTAAGTGTCAATGCTCATTTCTTCTCTCCTTAATTTCTTTGTCAATTTTAGGATTGGCTAAGGCCTGATTGGAACATGAGTAAAGGAGTTAACCTCTTATTTTGGAATCGAATGCTTGGTAGGGCAAACAGGAATTGCAAAGCAGTCAGGTGGAGCCTTCTCCCTTTGTTAACCGATTAGGTAAGTGAGGGTAAGATATCGTTCACAGTTATTCGTTTAAATCTGATTAAGTCAAGATGACAAAGGATTAACCATTCTCTCTTAAGGTGTAGCCGATTGTTGATTAAAGAAGGAACCATTGTGGTTCGGGTTTGGTAGGAAACCAAACGTGTGCAAGGTATGGGTTCGATATTAACCCATTGGTTAATTGTTGTTGGCCGAATGTCATAGATGCCTAATCCTATGTTGGCCGATTGTTATAGGAGCTTGATAATCGAGGGACGTAGATCATTCGTTGGGATTTTTAGACTGCGTGTATACCGTGTGAACTAACACACCGATACTTAGTAAGATTATTAATAAACTGCTTTGCTCGTTAAAAATTATAACAATTATGATGGACAATGGGATACCCAAATAGGGTATGTGTACGATTCGGGTAAGTCTGTTCTATCATGAGTACTATTAATGAAGTATGATATCATGATCTATGTTATGTATGTATGCTATGAGAGGTAATGCTTGGTATGTTGGCATGATATGCATGACTTGTATGAGAGGCATGATTACATGAGTATGACATGTTGATGGGTGATACGAGTGGAGGGAGCAGTGATATTTGTGCTGACGAGCACCAGTGCTTTGGTAGCACACTTTGTGACTTTGGGTCACCAGAGGTTTGGCACCTCCAGAGGTTTGGTACCTCGCGTCTCGTCCCCATGGCTCAAGCACTACCACGCGGGGTTGGCCCCACAGATGATTATATGGGATTGACGCCAGTGTTTTGGTAACACACGATGGGTTGGCCCCATCACCCGATTTGTGACTACGGTCACCAGTGCTTTGGTAGCACATTGTGTCTTTGGGACACCAGAGGTTTGGCACCTCATTGCGACTTGTCCCTGTGGTTTGACCACCGTGGGTTGGCCCCACTTGAGATATGGGATCGTCTGCTAGTGTTTTGGTAACACACGATGGGTTGGCCCCATCACCCGATTTGTGACTACGGGCCACCAAGTGCTTTGGTAGCACATTGTGTCTTTGGGACACCAAAGTGGTTTGGGACCACATTGATGGATAATGTGTCTTTGGGACACCAAGTGTTTTGGTAACACATTGTGACTATACGTCACCGGTGGTTTGGCACCACCAAAGGGTTTGGTACCACACGGGGTAGAAAAGGTGATATGGATGGTTAGGATCGGGTTGCATTAATTATGTTGCTTTGTATGATGTGTGTTAGCGTGTGGTTTATTCGGGAGCGGGATTTACACATCGAGTCACTCGACTCACCCTCTCCTTTGACATTTCAGTGACTCGTGAGACGCGACTTGGAGCCGGGATGGACTCGGTGCACATGCCATGCTCTAATAAAGGCTTTGCTCAGTTTATTGCATTTGGGTACTTTAGTTTATTTACTTTTATTTGGGTTTTATCTTGGATTTGTAAAAGCCTTTTTAAGATGTGCTTTATAATGTTTATGCTTTACGTTGGATTTTAATATGCCGTAACGAAAATAACTTGGTACGAATTTTATTAAAATTTGGAAAGACGACGTTTTCAAACCAACAAAGCGATATGTTTTTGAACTATACCATCGGGTATCACACCGTTTTTATAATTGAATGAAAAACAATCGGATTCAAACTTGAAACCAAAAATTTTTCTAAGACTGAATGTTCTAGTAACAATATTCAACAACTCGTTTTCGAAAAGAAACAAAGTTTTACCAAATCTATTTAGCACAAATTCGAGATTTTCAAATACGTTTTCCCTCGTAACATACCAGATTCGGTCGTGGTGTTTGGACCGGGTTTGGGGTGTTACATTATCTCTCTGAAGTTGCAGCAGAGTAAACTAAAGATAGAAGATCTCATCTTCTTGAAGTTGCACCAAGCAGATCGAAGACACTTTCAGCCTTATCTCCCTGAAGTTGCAGGAAGCAGATCAAAAGCACTTTCAGCCTTATCTCTTTGAAGTTGCAGTGGAGTAGACTGAAGATAGAAGATCTTATCTTCCTGAAGTTGCAGGAAGCAGATCAAAAGCACTTTCAGCCTTATCTCCCTGAAGTTGCAGTGGAGTAGACTGAAGATAGAAGATCTTATCTTCCTAAAGTTGCAGGAAGCAGATCAAAAGCACTTTCAATCTTGTCTCCCTGAACTTACAGTGGAGTAGATTGAAGACAGAAGATCTTATCTTCCTAAAGTTGTACGAAGCAGATCAAAAGCACTTTCAGCCTTATCTCCCTGAAGTTACAGCGGAGTAGGCTGAAGACAAAAGATCTTATCTTCTTGAAGTTGCAGGAAACAGATCAAAAACACTTTCAGCCTTATCTCTCTGAAGTTGCAGTGGAGTAGACTAAAGATTAAAGATCTTATCTTCCTGAAGTTGCAGGAAGCAGATCGAAGACACTTTTAGCCTTATCTCCCTAAAGTTGCAGTGGAGTAGACTGAAGATTGAAGATCTTATCTTCCTAAAGTTGCAGGAAGCAGATCAAAAGCACTTTCAGCCTTACCTCCCTGAAGTTGCAGTGGAGTAGACTGAAGACAGAAGATCTCATCTTCTTGAAGTTGCAGGAAGCAGATCAAAGATAGTAGATCTAGCATTCTTGAGGTTGCAAGAAGCAGATCAAAGACAACAAAATTTGTCTCCCTGAAGTTGCAGTGGAGCAGATAGTGGATATTGCCTTCCTAAAGTTGCGGTGAAGTAGATTGAAGCTATCAGACTTATTGGAACCAAGATGAAGTTCCAAATACCGTTGAAGTTGCAGTGGAGTTGGAAACCATTTGAAGAAAACGAGGATCAATAAGTCAAAGCTCGAAAAAGACCGGGCAAAATTGGTCTTTTTATAGTCTTTGCTCTATTCTCGTTACACGACAATGAGCAAAGAGGGGCAGCTGTAGTGACCTATTTGTGCCCGGGCCCATTCCATTCATACAAAAGCCAAATAATAAAAAATAATAAATAAACAATGTTTTTTCTTAAACAGTCCAATACAACCCAAACAACAATTAAACAGCCTAAGACCCACAACCCTTGGCCCAAACTAAACCTATGACCTGTCACACTTAGCCCAGACCTTAACTTCCCTACCCAGACCCAAATTACACGGCCCAAAGAGGCCGAAAAACTTAAACAGAAAACAGAAACATGGCATTTTTTTCTTTCCTATTTTATTTTCGGGTTATAAAAACCCCTAATATGTAAATCGAAAGGGGGGATACACACAGAAACATGACTAGACACACGATAACAGACAGGGATATACACGAATATACACAGACACATACACAGAAACAGAAAATACCAAAAATCCTGAAATAATATGCAGAAAATTTTTTAGCAAAGGTGATTTTTTTTCATTTCGTTTTATTTTTTTGATACATTCATGCATATACAAACGTTTTAAAAAATAAAAAAAAGGGAGTGTTTACCTTTCGAAGACACTGAAAATCGGAGGTTTTAGGCCTCCAACCACCAGCCACGGAGGCGCGTGTGGCGCATGCGGTGCGTGGCCTATGACGTCCGATGACTCCTTAGAACATAGGCGAGGAGAATTCGAGAGCATTTCAGGGACTCTCTGAATCTTTTTTTTTAAACGAATGTAAAAATGAATTTTTTTTAAGAAACTGACTTATATATCCTCGTAAAAACGACGTCGTTTTCGCTTAAACTGATAAGTGCCAAAACGACGTCGTTTTACAATCAGATCCGCGTGTTGACCCAATAACCCAGGCAGGATCCGCGCGTTCTGTTAAAAGGGGCTAATTTCCTCTTTGGTCCTTCCACTTTTTTTAATATTTTTAATTCGGTCCAATTTGAATTTTTATTCTTTACTAAATTAGCCCTAATTTTTTTTTTCAATTTAGCCCCTCAGGCTCTTTGAAGGCTAAAATCAGAACGATGTCGTTTTGGGAAGAAGGCATAATTGCTTAATGAGTTCCTACAGTGTGACGCGCTTTTTAAATTAGTCCTTTAATATTTGTTTTATTACGATTTAGTCCTTACTCATTTTAAAACCATTTTTTTAATTATTCTAATATTATATTCAGTTATTTGATTATATTAAAATATTAAAATATTCTTATTATTTATATAAAATTCGTATATATGTATTTTTTTTATGTATTATTCTTTTTTAAAAATTATTATTATTTATCATTTTATTTGTTATTTGTAACTTATACATTAGTATTTACATTATATCTTATATATTATATAGTATTATATCTTATATTATTTTATGAAATTTTATTCTATCTGAAATTACTTATATTGCATAGTATATTATTCATTCTTAAAAATGTAGTTTTATAAATATAAATTATTTATTTATTTTAAAATATATTTTATTTATTTTCTCAATACATATATATATTTTTTGTATTTATTTATTACTTGGTATAGGTTATTGTATGAAAATTTTCAACCTGCATGAAATGTGTTCATATTTATTTTATTTCTTATTGTATTTGTTTATACTTCATAATGTATTTACAATTGCTTTAGTGTAGGAATTATTATTTGTCATATTTTGTATTATTATTTCTTTATTGCCTATATTAAATGTTAGTATATTATAATTGCTTTTGATGTTTGATACTGTGTTAATATGATAGTGAAACACCCCACACCCGGCCCACGAGCCTGGACCGGATCTGGTATGTTCCTCAAGTAAATCGATTCAAATTCTTTCGTTACTTTGTGAAAAACTTGTGTGATTTTTAAAAAAAATTGTTTGGGTTGGGCTTGTGTTAAAAACATATTTGATTTTTATATTAGAAAACCTCTTTTTTTATTTTAAGTAATAAATATATCAAGTATATTTTAAAATAAAATACTTAGTCTTTAACTTAATCAAAATTTGTAACACAATAAAACAACAAGTAGAAATAAAATCGTTCATCATGGCCTTATGGCCTTATTACATCAATAATTTCCAAACTTAAAACTCAAAAAACTTTATAAAAATAAAGGTCCAATTCAGTAAATATTTTCTTTGCTACGCATGGCCACCTTTAGCTCCTCGCCACCCGGTCCATTACCGCTCATCACCAAAAATGGTCCTCAAAGGGGTGAGTCAACAGACTCAATGTGTACACCAACTAACAAACAATATTTCAGCATACATATTCATATCGAACATATACATATCAAAATGATGCAACCCAAACCCAAGCCTAATTATCCATCCGCTACACACCACCCGCACTCGCCAATCACACCGTGGGGACTACTAAGTCAACCCTCCTTCCGCTACACACCATCGGCGGCGATCATTTGCAATCGACGTGCTCATCGCCCATATATACGCTGTCATTAGACACTATTCAAATAATGTAACCGGTTACCAATTTCGATAATGTAACCGGTTACCATATTCAAATAATGTGACCGTAGTCACCATATTTCGCTGGTGAGACCGGTCAACACCTTCGTTGGTGAGACCAAGTCAACACCTACTCTTCCCTTTCACAAATATCCCATATGCCCCAAATATTTATACATATCTTATTTCTCATTCATATTACATATTCAAAATATATATATAACATATTCAGTAATCCTATCGGAAGTAGGAAACGTGCTGGGTACTTTTACTACATTTGTGGCACTTAGCCACATTCTTATTCGCATGCACATTTATATATATATATATATAAATAATTGCCGTAATATATTGAGAGTTAGTGTGAGTACACACCGATTCGCTTAAACAAGGTTTCCAATCCAAATCCTCAAAAGCTTGATCTAATGCCTTAGATCTTAATTCTCTACATTCAATCATTTAATACTTAGTAAAGAGCCATTCGGCTATAAATCCAAATCCTAGTAGGATTAGTATACTTAAAACTTACCTTGAAACTCTCAAATCCAAATCCTTGTATCCTCCTCATTAAAATCCCTATAACTACATGTTAGATCAATTTCTAACATTTATTCACAATAAATAACCCTTAGCCGAATGTTAAATATGACTTACCTTAGATTCTTAAATCCCAAATTCACCGAATAACTAGGAACACGCGCCTATTGTGTACCTTCAGAAAAGAACTTCTCCTTCCTTGTAGTCGACACTTAGTAAATCCCGAAAGATCTCTTCAAGGTTTCGGCAACCATGAACATTAATGGAATTAGCCCTAGATTTCGATAAGTCTAAAGTATAAAAGAATGGAAACCAAACTTGGATCTTACCCTTATTTGAAGAAATCGATTGCACCTTCACTTCAACCTTCGGCTATGGCCTTGATCTTAGCAAGCTTTCGACTTTTGGAATATTGAGAGGAGAAGAATGAAGAAGAAAAAAATAGGGGTTGCAGAGAAAATTCGGCATAGGTTATCAAGGAAGAGTAAATAATGCTGAATGGCCTCTCTTTTCCTTTTATAGCCAAATTTACTAGGCTAGAGTCCCTTACTTGGCCACCACTCTTCTATTTTGATAACTTTATCCTTTAATTATCATAAATAAAAGAGTTTAATCCAACATTTATCTCTTCAAAATAATCCAATTTAAAAATCCTTTATTTATCACCTTTTTAATCGAATATTTATGAAAATAAAACACCTCCTTTCTAGAAGCATGTGCCGTCCCACCTCGGTCTTACGAAGCAAAAATAAAACGTCCCTTATTTGCTTCCCAAGTGACTCAACCTGTGCCTATTCCTCTTGCATATGGCGCCATTTCCATAGGCCCTAAGTGACATCTTAAGGCCACTTTTCCAAGCCTGTTTGTGTGTCAAATTTCACCAACTTTTTCTTTTAAGGCCACCTTGCCTTAATTTCCTATTTTAAACTTTAAAACTTGACATTTCTAAGTCATTTCTAAGTTTCCTAAAATTTTCGATCGGCTCAGAACTTGCCATTTTCTTACATTTCCAAGTTTCCGAAATGTTCACTTTCCATTTTGAATCATTTCCTTACATTTCCTAGTTTCCATAAATGTTCACTTTCCTCTTTATTCCTTTACATTTTCAGGACATTTCCCTACATTTCCAAGACAAGACATTTCCTTACATTTCCTTGCATTTCCTTACATTTCCTTACATTTCCTTACATTTCCTTACATTTCCATACATTTCCATACATTTCCTTACATTTCCTTACATTTTCTTACATTTCCCTACATTGCCTTACATTTCCATACATTTCCACATGTTTCCACACATTTCCATACACTTCCATACATTTCCATATATTTCCATACATTTCTTTATTTCTAGAATTCACATAACACATTCATAATTCATAAAACATGCCATTTTACCACATGGTTCCTTGTGTCATGCTTCACACGGAGTTTCTTTTAAAGCCTCATTTACCTAGCTCCCCTTTTTACTTAAAAACCAATAATTTTCCAAAGCTTTCTTCTTCCATCCTAAAATTCTAAAAACCCTTAATACACTTCCAAACACTGCCAAAACCTACTAACTCATGAATTATGCACAAACGCATAACCCCTAATCTAGGATGTTACAGATAGTTTCATAAGATCATCATTTTAAAATAAAATGCATTTTACAAAATTACTATATTTTACCTAAAAGTTTTAAAATAAGGCAATGTTTAGTATTTAGAAATTCGGGAAATAGTGCCCTAACGTGCTGGGTTTCGATTTTTCGTTTGACTAAATAATTAAATACCCTTTTAATAAATATTGTAAATTATGAGATGATTTTAGTTACGATGGTTTAAAAATATCATATCCTAACGTGCTGGATGTGATGTTTGTATTCTTTCGAAACAAAGAAATCTCAAGTTTTAAATCTAATTGTTCAGTTTTTTTAGTCATATTTTAAATGTTTATTAAATTTCAAACATTTGGACATGATTCTATCAATTAGGTACCAATTTTTGGATGTTATGAGGGTGCTAACCCTTCCTAATACGTAACCGACTCCCGAACCCCTTTTTTTGTTTTTCATGGACCAAAAATCAGATGTTTTAAAATAAAACGTTTTGCAAGGTGATCCAATCACACCTAAGTAAAAAGGGGTTGGTGGCGACTCCCACTTTCATTTTTAAAAGTCGACCCTATTTTTCAAAAAATTAAAAATGGTTTCGACAAAAAATATAAAAAATACTTAATAACAAAGTCTTGGAATCAAATCGAATCTAAGTTAGAACAAGAGATAAAAAACTATTTGGAAAAGAAAATAAAAACCTAATTAAAATCCTAATTAAAACTAAGGGCCCCTTTGGATGGGTACTGCGTTTACCTACGGTTAGTGTAAAAACAACGGTGGTGGTAAGATTAGATACTCTAATGATAATGTAACATGAGACAAGCTAAAACACATTACGACCAACTCTCTTTATGAAATTAACAGTCGGGAATTTAAAATAAGATACAAAAATCACGGCTTTACTACAAGTGTGACAGGTTAGTTGTAATATTTGTAGTGTTCCAAGGATTGAACCCATGAGAATCATGGATTGAATCAATTACTAAATAACATGCGTGTAAAATAAAGAGTCTAACTAACTAACCGCAAAAAAACTATATTATGGCAAATTATAAAATTAAGAGAAATTAATTTACTTTACTATTTAGCTAAAGAAGACTAAAATGTAAAATATACAAAGTTACGAAATTAACTATTATATAACAATTGGTGGTTGGTTGACATTGATGTGGTTTACTAATCCTTGAATTAACTCCCAAAATGACTTCGTTCTACCTCTCAGTCTCCACTTTACCAAGTTAGACAAATTAATCTGGATTATCTCTCGATATCATCGGTTAACTCAGGACTAATGAATCGGTGCTAACAAGATCTCCTCTTGGTCTCACTTGCCTTAATGTTCCCCTTGGATCCTCAATCCTAAGTTTTGAAGTTCATCCAAATTAGTCCAATTTATTACAATTTTGTCATTCATCCAAAAATCAACTTACCACATCTATATCAACCAACCCCTTAAAAGTTTAGTTACTCATGCTAAAAATAAAACTAATAACCATGTAAATGAAAAGCAAAGAAGTAATTAAAGTAACGCTTAAGAAAAATATAAAATTTGAGATTTTTATGTAAAAAAATGTAAAAAGCATGTAAGAAAACCATTCAATAAGAAAATCTAATGCAGTAAACATAAAAGGAGAAAACTTTAACAAATACAAAGAAAAAGAAACTGGAATACATTAAACTAAATCTGAAAATGTCTTACAAACAAGGTACAAGGACTAAAGATGAAAATAAACCTAAGCTACAGTGATAACTAACTTAACTACACTAAGGAAAACTAGAACAAGAAAAAAAGTTGATGGGAAATGTAAAATCTTCAGCTAAGGAAATGAAAATAAAAAACCTTAAAAGAAGAAGAAGAAAAGCTAAGCGAAAACCTAGAGAAAACTAAGCTTAAACTAAGGTAATGTGTCCTCCTTTTTCTCTCACCCAATTTTTGGATGATATAGTAGCTATTCTAACCCACTTTGTGTGCCCAAAATACCCTTGAATGGGCTTTCATTGATTGGTGCTTCGGGTGGACAAAGACTAACCTTTTCTCCAATTTCGTCCCATCACAATATTGTATTACAACACCAAAAAAGAGGATATCACGATACCTCCGATAGTTCCAAAGGTGGGGGTCTTCTTAAAGGGTGGATATTGTGATACTATTGAGGGGTGGTCTCCAATCTTCGAGTTTGTTGGAGGTATCACGATTCCAAGGTTTAGATATCAAAATGCCCTCTCCTTTGGTATCATTTTCATTTATTTTCTGTAACACCCCAAACCCGACCTAGAAGTTAGGCCCGAATCTGGCGTGTCACAAAAAAAACTCGTTTGAAAATTACAGCCTCTTTGTTAAAACCCAAAACACTTAAGCAATTGTGTTTACGTGAAAACTTAATTATCTTTAATATACCTTTTTGGTTGAGAAAGCATATTTGAAATAAAGGATTTACGAAAATGTAACATTTGAAATAGAATTGCAAAAGCATCTTGAAACATTTCGGAAACGTTGATAAAATACAAGTATTTTTGAAAGATTAATGAATCACAAATCAAGGAATTGAACTTTTAAATCTGTGATTTTTGAAAATATCGTTTGATAATTCGAGAGATAACTTCTGTGTTAAAATATTTATAAAGTTTATTATGAAATCCATTTGTCAATCGATTTTGGAAAACCTTTATTTAAGTTTTTAGAAAAATTCTCGTTTAAAACAATTTAAGCAAAATAATAAGTAAACCAACCATGAAGCAAATAATAAAATACTCCAGAGGCCTTATTACAATTTAAACCAAAATAGGAAAATAATAAAATAAACGGAAATAGAAATTTAAAATTTGAAACACCATTTTTGAAGTATGGCCTCCACCGGGTCATCCATGGCCCAAGTCCACCTCACGGAGCATTACCTACAGGGTTAAGAGAAAAGGGGGGGAGTTACAAGAACTCAGTGTATAATCCCCTTACCATCATCCACTGGGCCAAAACCATTTAAGCATTTAATTGGGCTTGAGCCCATTTACGAATATAACAATATAGTAATTAAAAATGCATATGAAATGTAATTCCCAACCAAGCCTAAATTTTCCATCCGTTACACACCACCCGTACCAACCAGCACACCTGTGGGGATCAAGTTAACCCACCCCGCCAACACACCAATCGCAGGCATAAAGCCATTTAAAATGTTTGTGGCAGAGCCACCGAACTAGATTGTGATAGAGTCACCGAACTAGATTGTGACAGTGTCACCGAACTAGAGGCATTATGCCATTTAAAATATTTGTGGCAGAGCCACCGAACTAGATTTTGGCAACAGGCCTTTCTTCTCTTCGTCAATTATCCCAACCCATGCAGTTATGTACATATATATAATGCATAACAATATATTCATAAGGCGGATTTCAACAAAAAAGCCCATATTACAAGTTATCAACTTGGTCCATTAGTCAAAATAATAATTTAACCCATTTAACGATCTAGCAATTTTGGCCCTTATATCGATCTAGCAAATTTGGCCCATATATCGATCTAGAAAATTTGGCCCATATATCTACATGAGGCCTTTTTCACAAATTTCAGACTTGGCCAATTTATCAAAATAATTCATATGGCCCAAAATATCAAATATCAAACGGCCCATATACCAAATATCAAACGGCCCATATAGCAAATACCAAACGGCCCATATATCAAATATCAAACGGCCCATATAGCAAATACCAAACGGCCCATATGGCAACAAATCACATTTGGCCCATAAAGGGTATTTTCGTAATTCGGTCCATAGGGACATTTGGTAATTCGGCACATTAGGGGCATTTTCGTAATTTGGCCCATAAGGGCATTTTTATAATTCGGTAATCGTACCCACTAAGGGTAATTCGGTAATTTACCCTCTAAGGGTATGACGGTAATTTTGCAACCTTGGCTTAATTACTAATTTGGGGCATAAAATCGAAACTGTCCAACTGCATCATACTGACTAAATTGACCATAACTCGAGTTAGAAAACTCAAAATCTAAATCCGTAAATTTTCCTTGAAACTAGGCTCATATATCTTTCTCTTTAATTTGTCCAGAATTTTTAGCTTGACCATTTAGTACAGTTTATTCCTTAAAGTTTCCCTTGTTTCACCGTCCAATGATTCTGACCTCTCTTATCTTAATCTCAAATATCTTACTGTACGCTTTTCATATACTTCTACCACTTGTTTCTATTGAAAATAGATTCACTAAGGAATCCATAAATATCAATTATAACTCTTAATTCACTTTGTACAATTTTATACGATTTTTCCAAGACAAAACAGAATACCCCAAAGTCATTCAGAACCAGTCTCACTAAAATTAACATATCTCAGAATATAATATTCTTTTCCCTTCTATGTTTCTTCCATATTAAAATAGACAGAGTAAGCTTTAATGTAATATCTTATTCACTTTGTAATTCCTTTTATCCTATTTTTCGTGATTTTTCAAATACACGTCACTGTTTCTGACCGAAACTATTTTATTACAAAACATGATTACCACTACGATCTTACGCACGTCCGAGTGATCACGGATGCCAGTTATCGGTTTTATTCGGTATTTTTACCAAATCACAGAATATTTCATGTAAACTTTCAGAGAGATGTGTGATTTACTCACCATTTCAAACATATATTCGGAAGGGTACGGGATTACACACCTTATTCGGAATCCATAACACGATACTCTCCGCGGCACCTAAAGGTACAATCGGTCAACAATTAATCCCAAAACTGAATTTACCACTTCAACCAATTATTTTGATTGATTAACAATCTATACACTTACCAACAATCCGAGTCTCTTATTACGAGGGATAGATTGAGCGATTTAGTCCCTAAAAATATAATCAATTAGTCACAACCACTATTTCGTTAAGTAAAATACTGGTCAACGAAAAAGATCCAAAATGAACCATGATGAATCCCTTACCTCAATGATATTAGTTCCGATTTCTAACGATTGTACAATGGCTATGGATGAGTCAAAGTTTCAGCCTTCCACTATCACTCGATTGATCAAAGGAGTGAATGTCAACACAAATGAGAAGAAATGATTAAAAGAATAGAGAAGGTGTATCAAGGTGTTTGGAATGTTTCAATCGACACTAAAAGAAATATGAACCAAAAAGAAATGTGAGTATTTTGATAACAAAAAGAATGGTGAAAGATGGATTAAGGTTTTGGCCCTCAAGGAAAAAAAATGAAGAAAGTGTGCTCATCAATGGCTTGTAAATTCGGCACAAAGCAAAAGAAATTTGAAGAGTACCAAATAGTGCAAAGAGACAGGTTTTTGGTCTAACAAGCACCAAAAATTAAATTAAAAGGCAATGGAGAATTTCGGCTATTAAAGAAGGTGGAAAGAAAATGAGTTTGTGGTCAAACAAAAGAGAAAGAAAATGCACCATTGTGCTAATAGGTTTCGGCAAGGAGAGTTGCAAAATTGGGAGAGAATGACACAAAGTTGTCAAAGGAATTTTGGCCAAAACAAAGCTAAGACTTTACCAAATGCCAAATAAAATTTTCAGCCACCTATCTACCTCAAAATCGTCCACATGCATCCCCCCTAGGATAAGAGTTTGGCCACTCATACTTTCCAAAACACCTCCCCCGATATTAGCCTCTTGTCCCCCTTTCTTTCCTATTCCTCTTGATTCCTTTCCCAAACTTTAACATTGCCATATTCGTTTAGCCACCTTACCAAAATAATGAAGTCCACACTTACCAAAAAATACTTCTTGGCCGACACATAAGGAAGGAAAGCAAAAATAATAGTCAAATTTGTAAACAATGGGATTTGAAACTTTTCCCTCAAGGTACATCACTTAATGCCATAAACTCTTTACCATATGCTCATTTATGCAAGCACTTTACTCATTTATTTCTATAAGTCTTGAAGCTACTTACCATCTCTCCTTAAAGTGCTAAAATACCAAATTTTTCCTAAAGCCCAATTAAACCCGATACTTCATAGAAACCTCGTAACCTTCCAAATTACCTTAACTAATAAGTCCAATTTGCAATAACACCATTCTCATATTCTTGAAAATTTTAAACACTCCTAAGCCCAAGGCCCAATGGGCCCAATCCTACTAGGCCCAATTTCGGGATGTTACATGTTCAACCTCAACACATCCCTACATCACACAACTATACGTTAGGGGCCCCAATGGCACTATTGACCAAATTGGGTCTCAAAATGAGTAAAAATAAGGCATTTACACTTATTAACTTAAAATCTAAAATTTTCAAAAGTTACAAAAAAATACTACTTTGCTTGAGAATAAGCTCCTTAAGTATGCCGAGAAAGCCTAATTTGCCATATCAAATTACGATAGATGACACCACACTGGAGGTAAATGCCCATCCAATTGGGTCCTAAGTCTACTAATTAAAGCCCTTAGGGGAGCCTTCTAACGACCTCCCATAGCTTAGCCTAAGCTTTTCTATTTATACGCAAAGTTAGCTACTCAATTAGGTCAATTACAAGCCTTATTTTTGCTAAATATGGATTGTGCGGACGAAAACACCATTAATTAATTTTTCCATCCATCAAACCTATGTTGACATAGGCTTATGCATGTCGCGACACACAACTTTGAATCTCACATCTGGAGTTTGATCTGCTGTGTTGCAACCCTAAAAGCTTGTGTTGTGACCCGATTGTCTTTTTTTGACGCTTTTGGGCCTAAAAATAGGTGTCTTGCACACTCACTTAACTCAATAAAATTACCTTAGGACTCATATTGTAACATCCTGGAAATGGGCCTATGCATTTTTGATTTAATTATACGAAATGGCATGTCTTATGTGTTATGAATGTATGGTGAACATTTTTGGAAATGACTTGGAAATGTAAGGAAATGTCTTGTCTTGGAAATGTAAGGAAATGACTTGGAAATGGAAGGAAATGTCTTGTCTTGGAAATGTAAGGAAATGACTTGGAAATCTAAGGAAATGATTTGGAAATGATTCAAAAGTGGAAAGTGAACATTTCTGGAAACTTGGAAATGTAAGGAAATGTCAAGTCTAAAGAGGAAAACAAAATTTTTTGGAAACTTAGAAATGACTTAGAAATGTCGAGTTTTAAAGTTTAAAAGAGGAAATTAAGGCAAGGTGGCCTTAAGAGAAAAAGTATGTGAAATTTGACACGCAAACAGGCTTGGAAAAGTGGCCTGGAGATGCCACTTAGGGCCTCTGGAAATGGCGCCACATGCTGGGGTATTGGGCCAAGGTTCGAGTGCGAGGGGAAGCAAAATAAAAGTTTTATTTTGCAGTGAGAGAGTAATAGTAGCAAGGGACGGCACAAGGCTATAATTTAGGAGTATTTATTCTTTTATTTTTAAGAGATAAATAGTGGATAAATAAGGGATAAATAATGGATTTATTTTAGATTATTTTCAAGAGATAAATGAGGAATTATTCTTTAATTTGGAAAATAAGGAGAAGTGATGGCCAAGTAAGGGACTTTGAGTTTAATAATTTCGCTAAGTAAGGATAGTTGCTGAATTATCTTTTATTTTAGGAGATAATTAAAGAGATAAAGCTATCAAAATAGAAGAGTGATGGCCAAGTAAGGGATTCTAAGTTAGTAAATTCGGCTATATAAGGAAAAGAGGGCCATTCATCATTCTTTCTCTCAACCCTTCTCTCTGCCGAATTTCCTAGAGCATTTGTTCTTTTTCTTTTTGTTAGCCAAAGCCGAAAATTCAAGATATCACCATTAGCCAATTTCTTTTCTTTCCAATCCATCAAAAGCCGAATCTTTGAGGGGCTTCAAGCATAGGTGCTGTCGGTTTCTTCAAGAAAGGGTAAGAACAAGTTTTGATTTCTATTCTTTTCTTTTAGATTTGTCGAAATCTAGGACTAATCCCATCAATATTCTTATTTACTGAAATTTGGAAGGATTCTTTCGGGATTTTTGCCATAGTCGACTATAAAGGAAAAGATCTTCGGGATTTGACCATCAAGGTAAGTCATATCTGACATTCGGCCAAGGGCCATTGATTGTGATTAAAGGTTAGAAGTTGATCTAACATGTGGGTTTAGGGATTTCGACAGAAGCTATAACCAAGGGATAATTTCGGGATTTAAGATCCTTAAGGCAAGTGACTATGAATATTCGACCAAGGCCTATTTTAGTAGTTAGATCTATTTTTATGTGTTTTAAGCCGAAAACTAACCGATTCAAGGAATCTAGTGATTAGCCAATTTCAAAGGGGAAGAATACAAGTTTCCGGGATTTGATTAATTATCAAATCAGCAACAAGGTAAGTTTTAGTATACTAATCCTACTAGGATTTGGATTTATGGCCGAATGGCTTTTTATTAAATTAGTAAGTGATTAATCAAATGTAGGGATTAAGAATCTAAGCGATAGATCAAATTTCAAGATCTCAAGGAATTTGCTAAGCGAATCAGGTGTGTACCCCACACTATCTTTTAATACGATTTATGGCAATATTTAATATAAGTATGTATAAGAATGTGAATATGGCTAAGGTACCATATTGTGGTACAAAGTACTCAGGTACGTTTCCTACTCCTACTAGGAATATGAAATATGTTATTTGTAACATGAGAATAAGAATGTGAACTTTGGCATATTAATGCATATTACAAAATGGGGCATATGGGTTATTGAAAGGAGAAGTGAATGTGGTGACCTAAGACCACGAACACGGTGACCTAAGACCGTGGTATCTGAATGTGGTGACCTAAGACCACAGTAATCTGAATGCGATGACCTAAGACCGCGATATCTGAATGTGGTGACCTAAGACCACAAATGCGGTGACCTAAGACCGCGATATGGAGTGTAGCGAAAGGAGGGTCGACGTAGTAGTCCCCACGGTGTACAGGTTGGTGCGGGGGAGTGTAGCGGATGGCTTATTAGGTTTGGGTTTGGGAATGCATCATAATTTGTATGCTATGATATGAATGTGTAATATTTGTTATGCCTGATTCTATTATGATTTAGTGTTGTGTACACATTGAGTCTCATTGACTCACCCCGTTGAGGACCATGTTTTCTGGTGATGAACGAATGAATGAACCGGGACGGCGAGAACTTGTGGTGGCCATGCTCAACATGAAGTTTTTATTTTTATGGACTATTAATTTTTAAGTACTCCGAATTATTTGGATTTACTTGATGTAATAAGGCCATAAGGCCATAGTGCACTATCTTTATTTCTGTTTTTATTTATTATGTTACGAAATTTTTATTAAGTTAAAGATTAAGTAATTTACTTTAAATGTATTCTATAAGTTTTATCATCTAAAATTTAAAAGGGTTTTCATATCAAATAAAACGATTTTGTTTTCTACTCGAGCCCAACCCAAAACAATATTTCTTTCAAAACACACTATTTTACCAAAGTAACAAAAGAACTTTGAACCGGTTTGCTTGAGGAACATACCAAATCTGGTCAAAGCTCGTGGGCCGGGTTTGGGGTGTTTCAATTTGGTATCAGAGCCCATTTCAAACTCTCGGCCTGAGGTTTAAGGCCCAAAACGTTTTCAAAGCGAGCCCAAATACATTTTATGAAAACATTTTTTTGAAATAAGCAGGTTTTTCTGGCATGGCACCTAAGTCTCCGACCCGCAGTCCACCAGGTAAGTACTTCTATCCATTTGTGTGATTTATTGAATGATCTGTAGAAGGGTAGAAATGGAATGGAACGTAGATTAGCATGATAAGTACTTGAACCCTGGGACTAGTTTTCCCCAACATTTACATAAGACTTAAGTGCCTAATTAAACAAACCTATGGCTAAGTCGCCGAGTTAGGGAGTGGTAACCACTATGATCATGTCTAGGATTGGATCCGAAAGAGCCTGGCACTTAAGCAGTCCTAGTGACTCACCTCCTCTTCGCAGTAGCTTCGGTTCACTCTGACCAAGAGGACTCGATTATAGGCTAAACACAATAACTAAAACCCGAAAGGGAACTAGACGTGTTTTTTTTAGAAAAACCCTAGTTTTAAAACTCTTAAAATTACCTTTTTAATTTGTGAAGACTATTTTTACCAAAAAAAAAAATTTGATTTATGAAATTACAAAAATACCCCTAGTGGTGAAATTACAAAAATACCCTTGGTTTATAAAATGTCCAACTACCCAACAATTTTACCAAAGTTTCATTATTTTATAAACACTCGAAAACCCTAATTCGCAAAATATCAAAATACCTTGATTTTGGAAAATTACAAAATTGCCCCTAACTTACAAAAAAATTACCAAAATGACCCTAATTTCCAAAAAATTTTTTGCAACATCATCGTTTTGGAAAGAACATTTCTCAAAAAGAACCCTCAAAGTTTTGCAACTTTTGAAATACCCCTGAATTATTAAACTTTACAAATTTACTCTGGTTTGTGAAAAATTACCGAAATACCCCTGGAATTTCAAAATTACCGAAAGGCCTCGGGATTTCAAAATTACCAAAATACCCTTATTGACAAAATCACCAAGGAACCTTATTTTGACAAATTACAAAAATACCCCTGTAGGACAAATTACGAAAATACCTCTGGGTAGTGGGAAAAAACAACAATGAAAACTACAACATTTCTCTAAATGAACGAAAGTTCATAATTGGTTGATGAATGTGAACGTGACTTTTTGAATAGTGAACTTGAGCTGAGAACTTTGTGTGATCGAAAGAACTACTTCTAAATATCTTTATTTCATAAAACTGTTCGCGGTTAATAAGTGGAACACAATTCTGATGCATAAAACTTTTTAATCAGATTAAATCGCAGCGTTAGAAATGAGTTCTAGGGGACGTGAACTTAGAGATTGTGCCTAGGAAGTATGATGGTTCTATTAAGATCAGAGTGCACAGCATAAGCGTAGTGCGGTGAGTTAAGATGTACAATTATTCGTTAGTAAGTAATTTCGTGGACGAAATTATTTTTAAGGGGGTAGAACTGTAACATCCTGGAAATGGGCCTATGCATTTTTGATTTAATTATATGAAATGGCATGTCTTATGTGTTATGAATGTATGGTGAACATTTTTGGAAACGACTTGGAAATGTAAGGAAATGTCTTGTCTTGGAAATGTAAGGAAATGACTTGGAAATGGAAGGAAATGTAAGGAAATGACTTGGAAATGGAAGGAAATGTCTTGTCTTGGAAATGTAAGGAAATGACTTGGAAATGTAAGGAAATGACTTGGAAATGTAAGGAAATGATTTGGAAATGATTCAAAAGTGGAAAGTGAACATTTCTGGAAACCTGGAAATGTAAGGAAATGTCAAGTTTAAAGAGGCAAACGAAAATTTTTGGAAACTTAGAAATAACTTAGAAATGTCGAGTTTTAAAGTTTAAAAGAGGAAATTAAGGCAAGGTGGCCTTAAGAGAAAAAATATGTGAAATTTGACACGCAAACAGGCTTGGAAAAGTGTCCTGGAGATGCCACTTAGGGCCTCTAGAAATGGCGCCATATACTGGGGTATTGGCCCAAGGTTCGAGCTGCAGGGGAAGCAAAATAAAAAGTTTTATTTTGCAGTAGAGAGTAGCATCAAGGGACGGCACAAGGCTATAATTTAAGAGCCTTTATTCTTTTATTTTTAAGAGATAAATAGTGGATAAATAATGGATTTATTTTAGATTATTTTCAAGAGATAAATGAGGAATTATTCTTTAATTAGGAAAATAAGGGAGAAGTGATGGCCAAGTAAGGGACTTTGAGTTTAATAATTTCTATTAGGGTAAGGATAGTTGCTGAATTATCTTTTATTTTAGGAGATAATTAAAGAGATAAAGCTATCAAAACAGAAGAGTGATGGCCAAGTAAGGGATTCTAAGTTAGTAAAAATTCGGCTATATAAGGAAAAGAGGGCCATTCATCATTCTTTCTCTCAACCCTTCTCTCTGCCGAATTTCCTAGAGCATTTGTTCTTCTTCTTTTTGTTAGCCAAAGCCGAAAATTCAAGATATCACCATTAGCCAATTTCTCTTCTTTCCAATCCATCAAAAGTCGAATCTTTGAGGGCTTCAAGCATAGGTGTTTGTCGGTTTCTTCAAGAAAGGGTAAGAACAAGTATTGATTTCTATTCTTTTCTTTTAGATTTGTCGAAATCTAGGACTAATCCCATCAATATTCTTATTTGCCGAAATTTGGAAGGATTCTTTCGGGATTTTTGCCATAATCGACTATAAAGGAAAAGTTCTTCTGGATTTGACCATCAAGGTAAGTCATATCTGACATTCGGCCAAGGGCCATTGATTGTGATTAAAGGTTAGAAGTTGATCTAACATGTGGGTTTAGGGATTTCGACAGAAGCTATAACCAAGGGATAATTTTTGGATTTAAGATCCTTAAGGTAAGTGACTATGAATATTCGTCCAAGGCCTATTTTAGTAGTTAGATCTATTTTTATGTGTTTTAAGCCAAAAACTAACCAATTCAAGGGATCTAGTGATTAGCCAATTTCAAAGGGGAAGAATACAAGTTTCCAGGATTTGATTAATTATCAAATCGGCAACAAGGTAAGTTTTAGTATACTAATCCTACTAGGATTTGGATTTATGGCCGAATGGCTTTTTATTAAATTAGTAAGTTATTAATCAAATGTAGGGATTAAGAATCTAAGCGATAGATCAGATTTCAAGATCTCAAGGAATTTGCTAAGCGAATCAGGTGTGTACCCCACACTATCTTTTAATACGATTTATGGCAATATTTAATATAAGTATGTATAATAATGTGAATATGGCTAAGGTACCATATTGTGGTACAAATTACTCAGGTACGTTTCCTACTCCTACTAGGAATATGAAATATGTTATTTGTAACATGAGAATAAGAATGTGAACTTTGGCATATTAATGCATATTACAAAGTGGGGCATATGGGTTATTGAAAGGGGAAGTGTATGTGGTGACCTAAGACCACGAACACGGTGACCTAAGATCGTGGTATCCGAATGTGGTGACCTAAGACCACGATGTCCGAATCACGATGACCTAAGACCGCGATATCTAAATGTGGTAACCTAAGACCACAAATGCGGTGACCTAAGACGGCGATATGGAGTGTAGCGGAAGGAGGGTCGATTTAGTAGTTCCTACTGGTGTGCGAGGTTGGTACGGGAGTGTAGCGGATGGCTTATTAGGTTTGGGTTTGGGAATGCATCATAATTTGTATGCTACGATATGAATGTGTAATATTTGTTATGCCTGATTCTATTATGATTTAGTGTTGTGTACACATTGAGTCTGTTGACTCACCCCGTTGAGGACCATGTTTGGTGATGAATGCAGAATGGGCCTGGAGGGACGGTAGAACTTGTGGTGGCCATGCTTAACATGAAGTTTTTATTTTTATGGACTATTAATATTTAAGTACTCCGAATTATTTGGATTTACTTGATGTAATAAGGCCATAAGGCCATAGTGTACTATCTTTATTTCTGTTTTTATTTATTATGTTACGAAATTTTTATTAAGTTAAAGATTAAGTAATTTACTTTAAATGTATTCTATATGTTTTATCACCTAAAATTTAAAAGGGTTTTCATATCAAATAAAACGATTTTGTTTTCTATTCGAGCCCAACCTAAAACAATATTTCTTTCAAAACACACTATTTTCCCGAAGTAACAAAAGAACTTTGAACTGGTTTACTTGAGGAACATACCAAATATGGTCAAAGCTCGTGGGCCGGGTTTGGAGTGTTTTAGTTTGGTATCAGAGCCCGTTTCAAACTCTCGGCCTGAGGTTTAAGGCCCAAAACATTTTCAAAGCGTGCCCAAATACGTTTTATGAAAACATTTTTTTTGAAATAAGCAGGTTTTTCTGGCATGGCACCTAAGTCTTTGACCCGCAGTCCACCAGGTAAGTACTTCTATCCATTTGTGTGATTTATTGAATGATCTGTAGAAGGATAGAAATGGGATGGAGCGTAGATTAGCATGATAAGTACTTGAACCCTGGGACTAGTTTTCCCCAACATTTACATAAGACTTAAGTGCCTAATTAAACAAACCTATGGCTAAGTCGCCGAGTTAGGGTGTGGTAACCCCTGTGCGCATGTCTAGGATTGGATCCGAAAGAGCCTGGTACTTAAGCAGTCCTAGTGACTCACCTCCTCTTCGCAGTAGCTTCGGTTCACCCTGACCAAGAGGACTCGGTCATAGGCTAAACACAATAACTAAAACCCGAAAGGGAACTAGCCGTGTTTTTTTTAGAAAAACCCTAGTTTTAAAACTCTTAAAATTACCTTTTTAATTTGTGAAGACTATTTTTACAAAAAAAAAATCGAAAAATCTTCGATTTATGAAGTTACAAAAATACCCCTAGCGGTGAAATTACAAAAATACCCTTGGTTTATAAAATGTCCAACTACCCAACAA
Source organism: Gossypium bickii (assembly GCA_025503065.1). Lineage (NCBI taxonomy): Eukaryota > Viridiplantae > Streptophyta > Magnoliopsida > Malvales > Malvaceae > Gossypium > Gossypium bickii. The sequence goes on along the minus strand of CP106714.1, from coordinate 20,739,150 downwards.
TTTTACCAAAATTTCATTATTTTATAAACGCTCGAAAACCCTAATTCGCAAAATATCAAAATACCTTGATTTTGGAAAATTACAAAATTGCCCCTAACTTACAAAAAATAACCAAAATGACCCTAATTTCCAAAATTTTTTTTTTGCAACATCACCGATTTGGAAAGAACAATTCTCAAAAAGAACCCTCAAAGTTTTGCAACTTTTGAAATACCCCTGAATTATTAAACTTTACAAATTTACTCTGGTTTGTGAAAAATTACCGAAATACCCCTGGAATTTCAAAATTACTGAAAGGCCCCGGGATTTCAAAATTACCAAAATACCCTTATTGACAAAATCACCAAGGAACCTTATTTTGACAAATTACGAAAATACCCCTGTAGGACAAATTACGAAAATACCCCTGGGTAGTGGAAAAAAACAACAACAATGAAAACTACAACATTTCTCTAAATGAACGAAAGTTCATAATTGGTTGGTGAATGTGAACGTGACTTTCTGAATAGTGAACTTGAGCTGAGAACTTTGTGTGATCGAAAGAACTACTTCTAAATATCTTTATTTCATAAAATTGTTCGCGGTTAATAAGTGGAACAAAATTCTGATGCGTAAAACTTTTAAATCAGATTAAATCGCGGTGTTAGAAATGAGTTCTAGGGGACGTGAACTTAGAGATTGTGCCTAGGAAGTATGATGGTTCTATTAAGATTAGAGTGCGCAGCATAAGCGTAGTGCGGTGAGTTAAGATGTACGATTATTCGTTAGTAAGTAATTTCGAGGACGAAATTATTTTTAAGGTGGGTAGAACTGTAACATCCTGGAAATGGGCCTATGCATTTTTGATTTAATTATACGAAATGGCATGTCTTATGTGTTATGAATGTATGGTGAACATTTTCGGAAATGACTTGGAAATGTAAGGAAATGTCTTGTCTTGGAAATGTAAGGAAATGACTTGGAAATGGAAGGAAATGTAAGGAAATGACTTGGAAATGGAAGGAAATATCTTGTCTTGGAAATGTAAGGAAATGACTTGGAAGTGACTTGGAAATGTAAGGAAATTATTTGGAAATGATTCAAAAGTGGAAAGTGAACATTTCTGGAAACCTGGAAATGTAAGGAAATGTCAAGTTTAAAGAGGCAAACGAAAATTTTTGGAAACTTAGAAATGACTTAGAAATGTCGAGTTTTAAAGTTTAAAAGAGGAAATTAAGGCAAGGTGGCCTTAAGAGAAAAAGTATGTGAAATTTGACACGCAAACAGGCTTGGAAAAGTGGCCTGGAGATGCCACTTAGGGCCTCTGGAAATGGCGCCACATACTGGGGTATTGGGCCAAGGTTCGAGCTGCAGGGGAAGCAAAATAAAAAGTTTTATTTTGCAGCAGAGAGTAGCAGCAAGGGACGGCACAAGGCTATAATTTAGGAGCCTTTATTCTTTTATTTTTAAGAGATAAATAGTGGATAAATAATGGATTTATTTTAGATTATTTTCAAGAGATAAATGAGGAATTATTCTTTAATTAGGAAAATAAGGGAGAAGTGATGGCCAAGTAAGGGACTTTGAGTTTAATAATTTCGGCTAAGTAAGGATAGTTGCTGAATTATCTTTTATTTTAGGGGATAATTAAAGAGATAAAGCTATCAAAATAGAAGAGTGATGGCCAAGTAAGGGATTCTAAGTTAGTAAATTCGGCTATATAAGGAAAAGAGGGCCATTCATCATTCTTTCTCTCAACCCTTCTCTCTGCCGAATTTCCTAGAGCATTTGTTCTTCTTCTTTTTGCTAGCCAAAGCCGAAAATTCAAGATATCACCATTAGCCAATTTCTTTTCTTTCCAATCCATCAAAAGCCGAATCTTTGAGGGGCTTCAAGCATAGGTGCTATCGGTTTCTTCAAGAAAGGGTAAGAAAAAGTTTTGATTTCTATTCTTTTCTTTTAGATTTATCGAAATCTAGGACTAATCCCATCAATATTCTTATTTGCCGAAATTTGGAAGGATTCTTTCGGGATTTTTGCCATAGTCGACTATAAAGGAAAAGATCTTTGGGATTTGACCATCAAGGTAAGTCATATCTGACATTCGGCCAAGGGCCATTGATTGTGATTAAAGGTTAGAAGTTGATCTAACATGTGGGTTTAGGGATTTCGACAGAAGCTATAACCAAGGGATAATTTTGGGATTTAAGATCCTTAAGGTAAGTGACTATGAATATTCGGCCAAGGCCTATTTTAGTAGTTAGATCTATTTTTATGTGTTTTAAGCCGAAAACTAACCGATTCAAGGGATCTAGTGATTAACTGATTTCAAAGGGAAGAATACAAGTTTCTGGGATTTGATTAATTATCAAATCGACAACAAGGTAAGTTTTAGTATACTAATCCTACTAGGATTTGGATTTATGACTGAATGGCTTTTTATTAAATTAGTAAGTGATTAATCAAATGTAGGGATTAAGAATTTAAGCGATAGATCAGATTTCAAGATCTCAAGGAATTTGCTAAGCGAATCAGGTGTGTACCCCACACTATCTTTTATTACGATTTATGGTAATATTTAATATAAGTATGTATAAGAATGTGAATATGGCTAAGGTACCATATTATGGTACAAAGTACTCAGGTACGTTTCCTACTCCTACTAGGAATATGAAATACGTTATTTGTAACATGAGAATAAGAATGTGAACTTTGGCATATTAATGCATATTACAAAATGGGGCATATGGGTTATTGAAAGGGGAAGTGAATGTGGTGACCTAAGACCACGAACACGGTGATCTAAGACCGTGGTATCTGAATGTGGTGACCTAAGACCACAGTAATCTAAATGCGGTGACCTAAGACCGTGATATCTGAATGTGGTGACCGAAGACCACAAATGCGGTGACCTAAGACCGCGATATGGAGTGTAGCGGAAGGAGGGTCAACTTAGTAGTCCCCACGGTGTACAGGTTGGTACGGGGGAGTGTAGCGGATGGCTTATTAGGTTTAGGTTTGGGAATGCATCATAATTTGTATGCTATGATATGAATGTGTAATATTTGTTATGCTTGATTCTATTATGATTTAGTGTTGTGTACACATTGAGTCTGTTGACTCACCCCGTTGAGGGACCATGTTTCAGGTGATGAACAGTAATGGACCGGGACGGCAGAACTTGTGGTGGCCATGCTCAACATGAAGTTTTTATTTTTATAGACTATTAATTTTTAAGTACTCCGAATTATTTGGATTTACTTGATGTAATAACGCCATAAGGCCATAGTGCACTATCTTTATTTCTGTTTTTATTTATTATGTTACGAAATTTTTATTAAGTTAAAGATTAAGTAATTTACTTTAAATGTATTCTATATGTTTTATCACCTAAAATTTAAAAGGGTTTTCATATCAAATAAAACGATTTTGTTTTCTACTCGAGCCCAACCCAAAACAATATTTCTTTCAAAACACACTATTTTCCCAAAGTAACAAAAGAACATTGAACCGGTTTACTTGAGGAACATACCAAATCTGGTCAAAGCTCATGGGCTGGGTTTGGGGTGTTTCACATATTGGCCCAATAGGTGAACTAACTCAAATCTATTTGCATAAAAATGATTATTTTACAAAAAAATTAAATATAAGCTAATAAAACTGAAAATGCTATAGAATAACATAAAATGACTTAAAAACAAGCTCGTTAAGTGTTGGAAAGTACCTAATTTGCCACTACAAATTGTGGTAGGTTAGGCGGGAGGTTAATTTTTTTATGGCTTGTTTATTGTGACTTTAATGAGATTTTTGCTAATTGTGAGACTCAAGTTGTAACGTCCCGAATTTGGGGTTATGCGTTGGATGCATAATTCAAGTGTTAGCAGGCCTTGTGTGTGTGTTTGGATATGTTTGGGAGGTTTGGAGAACCTTAGGAGATGGGGAAAATGCATTGGAAAATAATTGGATTTTAAGTTAAAAAGAGGAGCTAGGCCGAAGAGGCCTTAAGAAAAGTTTTGGGGAGTTTAGGACACAAGGAACCGTGTGGCAAATGGGCAAGGGACGCCACATAGGAGCAGGAGAGCTTGCGTCAGGAAGGAGGAGGTTCGAGCAACAGAAATTACATTGTGGGCTTTTCTTTTTGCGTCAAGAAGGGGAGCAAGGCCAGGGAGGCCTTAAGGGAAGAATATAGGCGTCTTTGGACATGAAAGTGAGCTTGGTAAAGTGGCTGCAAGGCGCCACTTAGGGCCTTGGTGATGACACCATGGGCAAGGGCCTTGGTTTGAATCACGGGAGTGTGTTTTTATTTTTGCTGCTTGCGTTAAGAAGGGGAAACTGGGCTAAGGAGGCTTTAAAAGGAATTGTGGGAAGTTTATGACACAAAAGAGCTAGCAGCAAAGTGGCTTGGGGCGTTATCTGTGAGGCTCCAGCAGATCTCATGTTCGAATCACGTGGGCAGCAAATGGGTGTTTTTTTATTTTGGCTTTTGGCGTCAAGAGAGAAGGGAAGTAATGGACGGCATGTGGACTCCAAAAAGATGAGATAAGCTTGTTTTTTTTTTATGTTAAAATTCGGCTGAAGAGTAGGATAAGTATGGTTTTATTTTATTTATTTTAAATGGGAAGATAAGGATAATGTGATGGATTATTTTATTTTATTTGTTAAGGTGATAAAAGAGAAATATAAGGGATATGATAAGGAGTTGGGGTAGTGGCCGAATGTGGGTCTCTTTGGTGGTGGTAAATTCGGCCATGAAGGTGGGGGGAAGTAGCTGAATTCTTTATAAGGGGTTTAGATGTTCTTTTTCAACTCTTTTTCTTTATTGAGTATTCTTTCTTTCGAACTCTCTTTTCATCTTTATATATGCACCCTATTTCCCTTTAACAAAAGCTGAAAGTTAGCAATATTTGTGCATTTATTTTCTTTCTCCTTTCACATCTCTTTCTTTTCTTTTATCTTGCTTAAACCGAAATCTCCCTTAAAGTTGCCATTGCCGAATATTTCAACTTCATTCAGGAGCCTTAGCCGAATCTTTTAAGTCCTACATTCTCTATTCCTTCTCACAAGTGTTAGAAGCTGAAAATATCCCTTTGATATCATTCTTAAAAGCCGAATCTCCAAGAAAGGTGCTGTCGACCACTCTCTTCTAGTCTCTTCAAACATGTGGTGCCAACGTTAGGAGCAGTAAGGAGACTCTCAGGATTTAAAGCATTCAAGGTAAGCAACTAAAATATTCGGCCAAGGGCAATTTTCCTAGATTATGTATTAAGCCGATTCTAACAGTGGTTAATAGGGATTTCGATAACTTCAGGAGCAAGCAAGTATTCGTGTTTTGGATAAACAAGGTAAGTGATTTAGGACTTTCGGCCATAGAACATATTATGGGTTTAAGTGGTGACCAATTGTGTATTATGATTTTTAAGGGCTGATCGACAGAGGTAACAGAGGCTTCGGGATTCTAGATCGTTTCGGTAAGGATACTTAGTAAGCTTAGATCTACTCTGTATTTGTTCAATATCCGAAGGCTGATTATTTGTAGGTACCAGTGTATGGCCGATTACTCAGAGTGTGATTCGAGATTTGGTAGGAGACCAAATCGGCATTTAGGGAGAAGGAAGAACCACGTTTCGAGATCGTGTTAGATTCGAGTAGTTCAAGATTTCACTAATAAGCAGGTGTGTGATTAACCCACCGTTTTCCGGGTTTATGTGATATTTGCATGTGTTATATGTATGTGCTAATAAGTGCAGTGGCAATTTATGAAGTGGATACCCTTAAGTGGTATGTTGATAATCAGGTCTATCTCAAACCTGACGTAATGTGATTACTATGTGTATATGTGAATGTGCCAATGAAAATATGATAGTATGCTGATTAACATGTACATGCATTATTATATAATGACACTATCATATGTTGCATGTGCATGGGATGGGTTATGGATATGAAGGAAGGACAGGGTGTACATTATGTACGTGGTCTAATGTTAGCCTTGTGCTACATTGGCACTTGATGTTAGCTAGGTGCTTCATCAAGGTAGAGTGTTGGCTATGTGCTACCTCCTAGCGGATGATAGCTGTGTGCATCACCGTAGATAGAGGATGACCTTGAGTCACCTTGTGGATACAGATATGTAGGGTCACTTAGGTGATCGGTGGATTAGCCACGGCCTTGAGCAGCAGGTCTGCTAAGGTAGGTGTAATGGATGGACATCAGGTGGGGTCACTTAGGTGATCGGTGGATTAGCCACGGCCTTGGGCAGCAGGTCTGCTAAGGTAGGTGTAACGGATGGATCCTAGGCTGGGTTGGGTGCACTTTGCATATTGTATCTGATATGAGTATTTGATGTGAAAATGGGCCAAGCCCAATTGATATGTGGATTAATGTGAAAAGGGCCAAGCCCAGTATATGAATGTGGATCAGTGTGGAAATGGGCTAAGCCCGATATGTGGAAATTATGCGGTTAATTACCCCATTACGATAAGTGATATGAATATGGGCCAAGCCCAGAATGTGTTGTTATGTGAATATGTTATCTTGTTATTTGCTATATGGGTTGATATGTGGTTTGACATGTGGGTGGAATTAAGTGGATTAATTACACACTGAGTCTGTATGACTCACCCAATTTTTATTAAACATCGCAGATGAGTCGTGGTGATCGGACCGGGTTGGAGTGGATACGAGGTGGCCCATGCAGAAGATGTTTTAATTATGTTATGAAATTTTATTATGAAGTACCTTGATTAATTATTTATTGTACTAAGGCCCGGTTAAAGTATTTGAGCATTTTTATTATGTTTAAGCTAGATGACTATTAAATTATTATTTGGAAATGCTTTTATTTTTGGCAACTCATATTTTTAAAGTTTATAAAAGTTTGAATCCGGGAAATTGTAACAACTTAGTTTTATTGGGAGTTTTAAACACACAATGTTTTTTTAAAGACAAAATTTTTAATGTTTTTCCCAAAAGTAAATCAGTGTTCAAACGTTTTCCACAGTGACACACTAGATCCGGTCAAGACTCGTGGGCCGGGTTTTGGGGTGTTACACAAGTGAGGGCAAAGCAACTTACTGTGGCAATGGGGACATTTAAGGATGGGTTGGATGAAACTTGGCTTATTGATTTTAAATCGAAAATGAGTTTGTTTACTTGTTCTAACAATCAGGAGGATGATGGTTGGAATGATGGAAATGTGCAAGTGTACAAAATCACAACAAGTAATAAAGTGACAAGTAAATGTCAAGTTATCGTACCCACAGGGACTGTGGAAAGAAATATTTGTGAATTAAAGAATTTAACAAGTTGGTGGTGAAATTTGATGATATGAAAAGGGGTTTAATTAAGATTAAAAATTAAAATAAGTAAAATAAAATAAAAAATAATTTCCAATGCACGATTTCAAAACAAGTTGTAATCAATATGACACAAATGTGCTAGATCAATCGCATTCTTTAACTTAACATTATCATAACCATGTTCATGTTTTTTACGAATTTAATTTACGACAACTCGACAATTTTCTACCTTATGAACATACTCACCTACTAAAATCCATTTTTCTCTTTACTATATTCTATGTCAATTCAACTGATTAAACAAATTTTAATAAGCAAATGTGTTAATGCACATACATACTTATGAAATTAAAATAATCTCTTGTACATATATCTATGTCAATTCAAACAATTAATTCACAATTTTCATAAGCAAGTAAAAGATTAATTGAGGTAACAATATATCTCTATATTGAAACAATTTAATTACAAAATCCTACAAGTTATGCAAGGCTAATGTATTGTTTAATACCGTCGCTAATTTAACCTTCAGCTACCTTAGAAGATTAAACATGCACCAATTAAATATTGTGTCCATTAATTACAATGTCAATCCGCTTAAATAATTAATTCAATTGTTACCTTACAATTTAAATGCAAGCATAACATAAACATGGTTTTATATAATTGAACAAATTAACAAGGCCTATAACAACACAAACATGATTTTTAATAAATTAAGTAATAGAACACAATCAATCTAACACAAATTAAATTTAAGCCATTTCAATCAAATCAAAAGTAACGAAACAATGAACATTCATCATAACAGAATCACGAAAATAAAAGAGTAGGGAACTAGAAACAAATCCAGTGTCTTTCTGAAGTCACTAGTGCGCTCCTCTTCTTCTCTACTTGTTTTGTCAATTCGGGGTCTCTACAAACACTCGAGTGCTACTCCAAGGCAAAGAAGGCTCTTTATCAAAAGGAGAAATTGGAAAAGAAGGGACAAGAAAGAAAATGGAAAACAAAAGGAGAAAAGTGAGTGAAGAGAGAATGTGTTGTGAATGAATTGATGTGTTGAATGAATAGTTGAAAGGGCTATTTGTAGGTGGGAGTCACTACTAAAAATAACAAATAATTAGCAGTCACACACTTGCCTTGGCTGGCCATACATGAAGCAAAGTTTGAATGTTTCAAACTTTGCTAAATTTAGTTTGGGGCAAATCTTCAAAGGAACAAAAAGTGGAGGGGTTTGAATAGGATTTTAAGGAAACTTGAGGAATGTTTTGCAATTAATTTAATTAGCTAAATAAGCTGATTGGGTCAGCTTATTAGGTCGTTTTTGGGCTGCAAATTTTCTTATTGGATTAGTCTTCAATGCTTAGCACATGGGCCACTTTCTCCTTCAGGCTTTATATTAATTTTTAACCCAATAACTTGGATAAAAATTAAATATAAAGTATATAAAATGATCATCATTTGGAATGAGCTTAGCTGGAAAAATATTTAATCTTGCCCTTAGATCACTCGATGCAAAATTTCCCCAATGGTTCAAGCCTTTTAAGGTGTCTCCCAAGCCAATTTTCACCTTCTGTGCAAAACTGTCGAAAACAAACCAAATTTGTAAAAAATTATTATAAAAATAATTAAAATTCAATATTTTAATAATTTAAGTACAAATTAATTATTTTATAATTAAAGTGTGAATTTCGACAAAATTTACTACGAAACTGCATGAATTAGAGCTTAAAAGGTGCTGAAAAAGTCTATATACTTTTTATGTTTCCAATGGTTTTATAAAAGAGATGCTTGATCATTTTGTGATGAATGTTGACTAGCTCTAAAAAAAATGCATATGTGAGAAAAGGTGGTGAGGCAGGTTAATTCAAACCATAATGCTATTTTTTAAAGATACAATAAAGGGATGAAGAGAAAAGGTGGGGGTGATCCAAGATTGAAGTTTTGATATGAGGCTTGCTGGGTGGGTGATTCTACAATAAGGAGGAGGCTCTGTAACATCCTAAATTAATGGGCCTTTGCGTTTAATGTGCTGTGATGTTTATGTTATGCTTGATGTGCTAGTTAGGGTGTTTAAGGGGTCAAGAATGGGCTCAGGGTTGGGCCGAGGCCTTAATTGAATTTTCTATTTGGGCACTCTAGTGGAAAGTCTGATAAGATAGGGCTTAAAAGATGTTATCTGTGATTATAAGACACAGATGGGCTTGTGGACCAGTGGCAAAGTGGCACCACTTAGAGAGCAGGGAGGTGGCGTCAGTTGAGGAGGCTCAAGTTCGAGTCGCATGAAGCCCAATTATTTTAATTAAGATTTGTTAATTTTCGGCATCTAAATGGATAGAGAGGGACAACAATAAGGCTTAAAAATAGGAAGATTTACTCAAGTGGATAATGCTGATTACATGGCAGATAAAGGAAGAAAGAGGTGGTGTTATTTAAGCCTCTTTCGGAGGTGTGAGTAGATAGAGATAAGGGAGAAAGAGTAGGAGTTATCTGCTGATCAACAGTGGTTGCCAAATTTCCATCTCTTGGAGGGGGAGAAATCGGTTTTGTTAAGCAACAGGGGTGCCGAAATTTCCCTTATTAGTTGATCAATTTTAAGTTATCAAAAGGGGCACTTTCGGTTTTTGAGAGGCAGTTGCCGAAATTTAGGTTAAGTAAGGGGGAATATCTTTTATTTCGGCACTAAGGTTTTATTCTTCCATTCTCTTCTTCAATTTCGGCATTTAGGTCTTTTTCTCCCAATCTCTTTTCTCATTATTCTGCTAAAGCCGAACTACATCTAGTCTGCCGAAAACCTTTTTCTCTTTACCGTTTTGATTATTTCTTTTCCTTCTATTCTACTCCTCTCTTCTCAACTATTTCTTTATCAAAGAGCCGAAACCTTAATTTCAATTCCCTTCTCCATTCTGTGCCTATAAGCCAAATGTTCATTGTTCTTCCGGGATTTCTTTGCCGATCTCTTAACTAAAAGTCGAAATCTTCTAAGAGTTTTCGAATTCTCTATAAAGGTAGGTGCCGATTTCTTCTAATGTACTATTTTTCTCCTTCGATTTTTAGAAAACAAAGCTGAAAGGCTAATGAATTGTTGGTTTCTTGTGTTTACGTGTTGGGCGATATTGGGAATCGAAGTAGATCGTCTAGATCTAAAAGTCGAAAATTGCTAGTCTCATATCTCTCTTTTCGGGATTTCAAGGTAAGGGGTTCTCCTTAGATTTTCATTAGGTTTGTTTATCATAATCGTAATCTTAACTCTATGATATGGATTAATAACCACATGTTGTGATGGTAGCAACTGATAAGGTCTTATGATGGAATCACATGTCGTCAGGCGAAGGAGGGGATTGGATCTGTAAACCCAATCCCTAAGTTTAAGAAACGAGCGGTGTCAGCAGTTCGGGATTGGCCATCGGGTTGTGGACCGACGTCAGAACAAAATCTTAGACAGTTAGCAGTCGTATCGGCTTCTGATAATGTCGACATAGAAGGTCTCATCTTGACTGTAATCAAGTGTGTAGATCTCTAACACACTATTTTAATCTGTAATATATATGTATGTGTTATGGGCTAAAAGCCGGAAAAAGGCTGTATGGATAGTCGTGTTACCCGAAAAGGGTGGGCAAGGGATGCCAGGTCTGTAATCATAGAAACTTCTCTATGTGTATCGATGTATGTAAAAACCTGTGATCTTTTAGGTAGTATTCTGTTTTGATCCTGCATGGATGTATGCATGGGATGGGGTTCATATGATGAAGGGGAAGAGTATGTTAAAAGGTCACTTAGTGATCATTTAGGTCACAATAGTGATCGGTGGCTCTGCCACACTTGATTATAAGGTCACACAGTGATCGGTGGCTCTGCCACAGTGGATTATAAGGTCACATGGTATCGGCATTTTAACTGACAGCATGACTGTCGATATGGTGTGTAGCGGTTCGTGGGTTGATTGTAGAAATCCCCGAGGTGTGATGGCTGGTACAGGCTGGTGTGTGGAGGATGGACTTTTAGGCTGGGTTGGGCCATATTGCATGTAAATGTTCTATTGCCATTATGAATGGGCAAGGCCCATAATGTGTTTGTGGGCCTCACGCCTTTTATGTGTTTTTGGTATTTGCACACTGAGTCTTGGTGACTCACCCCTTATTTTCCCTGACTTTTCAGATGAGCAGTAGATCATGGACATGGGAGCCGAGGCGGACTCGAGGGGCCATCAAGTCTTCACTTTCATAAACTTATTACCGGTTTTCTTTAGTTTTCTTTATTTTGGGTTTATTTTTGTCAGCTTGTAATAAGGCCCTTAGCTTATATTTTCTTTTTCCTTTGATTTAAAGTTGTTAATCAATATGGATTCGGGATTTATGTTCAAGGATTTAAGTCATAAGAAGTAATAAAGTGGGATTTCCAAAGACGGTTTAACGGAAAGAAAAAAAATAAGGGTTTTCATCAAACATCACTTATTTAACAAATACCTAAATAAGCAAACTGCAATTTCCAAAAACTATCAAAGCAAGGTTTTCAACATTAAACCCAGTAGCATACCAGATCTAGTCGAAGCGTTTAAGCCGGGTTTGGGGTGTTACAGGCTCATAACACTAGTTTTTTTTTTCCCATGCAAGAGCACTTAGGAAAAGGTGTAAGAACTTTATTTCTTATCTAAAGGTATTGAGTAGATGGGATTGAAAGGATAAAAGGAGTGAGATTGGATTACTTTACTTATTTATTTTGATCAACTCGTGAGGGGAAGAGCTTGAGGATGGTTTTAGCAATTGATCCTTCGATTACATAGCCTATGAATGAAGTATTGTATGTGTCATTTATCACCAAGGAGATTTTTAGAACCTTTAAATAGATGGATCTGAATAAAGCCCCAGGCACTGATGGTTTTCTAGTTTGTTTTATTAGAATTTTTGGTCGATTATTGGTATTGATGTTGTTAATATATGTTTAAATTACCTAATGGCTTAGTTGATATAAGGCTAGTGAATGATGTTATGATTGTCTTGAACGTTAAAAAGAAAGATTTTTCGTCTATGATGCACTTTAGGTCGATTAGTCTGTGTTAGGTTATTTATAAGATTACCTCTAAAGTCTTATCTAATCAATTCAAAATGGTTCTCCCCTTTTGCATTAGCCAAAATCAGAGTGTGTTTGTGGTAGTTTGGATGATTCATGATAATGCTTTGGTGGCCCATGAGCTCATGCACCATCTTTAGAGTTCTAAGAATGGGCCCAATAACGGTTTTTCATTGAAAGTAAACATGAGTAAGGCTTATGACAGAGTATAATGGAGTTTCCTTGCAGAGGTTGTGGATAGGACAAATTTTGTCAAAGGTGGATTGATATCATTACATGGTTCATAACTATTATCTTATATGCGATTAAATGTAATGATTCTTTTTAGGAAACCTTTGTGCCAAAAATGGGCTTGCGGTAAGGGGGCACTTTGTCTTCCTATTTGTTCTTGCTTTGCATAAAGGCCTTTTCTACGCACTTGACTAAGGCATAATTACATAGGAGGGTAAGAAGGGTCTATGGCAGTCAAAATGGCCTTCAAGTTAACCATTTGTTCTTTGTAGATGATTGCTTGCTCTTTGTCTGAAATAGATTAGCGAAGGTGGATGCAGTGAATAAATATTGTCTCTCTTTGAAAGTGCCTCAGGGAAAAAGGTAAATGTGAAGAAATCTAGGGTTTATTTTAGCCTAAATACAAACTTGGAGAAGAGGGGGATAATAGCTAAATCTTGAGGAATGCGTGTGCTTGACTTTCCAGATGTGTACTTGAGGCTTGCCCTTTTGGTGGTTTGGAATAAAAATTAGCTTCCTGATCTGCCATAATTTGGTGTAGAATATTAAACTAGTTTTCGCACTTGAGGAGCTTGAACAAAAAAATTTTGGTTTAGTTTTAATTACATTTTTGCAAGTTTAGTCATATTCAATAAAATGTGTAATTTGAATCTTTTATTGACCTTAGGGGCCGAATGAGGCCTAAATGTGAGCTAATAAACTTTGTCAGCGTGTGGAAACACGAAATATAGACTTTTTTAATACCCTTTTAAACTCAAATTCATGTAATTTCGTAGTAAATCTTGTCGAGAAATAGAATATAGTTATAAAATAATTAAATTATACTTAAATTATTAAAATATTGAATTTTAATTAATTTTATAATAAACTTCGATTTATTTTCGACGGATTCGCACAAAGAATGAACATTGGCTCGGTAGACACTACTAGAAGTACAAAATCGGGAAATGATTTTTGAAGCAACGAGGAGAATTAATTTTTCAGCCTAAGACGGTCCAACTTATGAATATCAATTCATAATATAATTAATTTTAACTATATCCAATTTATTTTGGGTTAAAAAAATTATTATTAATTATATTATGAAAGGAGGCCTAGTTGATTATTTGACTGATCCAACCGAGCAATAGGCTGCCCAAAACCGTCCAACATGCTGACCCAATTAGCTCAAATTAGTTGATTATTTGACTTGGAAATCAGCCCTTGAAGTTTCCTTGAAATTGCATTCAAATCCCTTCACTTTTTGTGCATTCAAAGATTCACCCCAAGCTAACTTTAACAAGTTTGAAACTTTCAAACTTGCCACATGTGTGGCCGGCCAAGGGGTCCTATGGCTACTAATTTTTTGCTATTTTTGTCAATCCCACCTATAAATACCCCCCTTTGCTACTTCTTTCAACACACCTCTCATTTCTCACATCTCTCTGATCGCTGAAATCAGAGCTTTAAAATTTATAAAAGAATAATCGAACCTGAAAACTAACTCTGACAACGATTAAAGGCAAGTGTACCTATCAAACAATAGTATAGCTTAGGCAAGACCAGATTATCAAACCCAAAAGAACCAAAAGTATTAATACTAACTTTCTTTTTATTATTTAGCCTTAAAAATAAAGTGAAGTTTGTTTTAATCTAAATTAACGACAACTAGGCTAAGGACACCAAGACGAAAAGAACGAATTGGGAAATAACTTGAAGAAAAACTCAATTGATCACGACGATACCCTCAGGAAGAATCCACCTAGACTTCACTTATTATTTAACCCTGAATCATATGATTTATTTACTTAGCTTGATCCGCAGGACTCCCTAACCTATGCTAAACCCTCTCTCGAGGCGAATAATGTCTAACCCTAAGTTAATTAGTGGAACTCTCATTCTCTTATAATAACCCCCTAGAATAGCAGTAAGTCGATCTATGGATTCCCATATTAGGTTTCACCCTAATCTGGCAAAATCTCGTAACCCTATCTCTAGGCGTTCGATAAACTCTGCTTAATTACGCTAGATCTACTCTTAGGCAGAGTTTATTCCTCTTTCACCTAAGCACATCAGATTTGGATTAAGCATGCATAATTAAGAACAACCTAAGTATTTATCATAAAATTCAGAAATCAAATAACAAGATCATCTAGGTTTCATCTCCTTCAGGTATCTGAGGGGTTTAGTTCATAACTAAGAAAGAAAACATCTCAAGAGAAAAGATAAAAGAAAATATAAGAAATCCCTAAAACTCCCTGAAGGAATTGAAGGAGAATTCCACTATCTTGAGTATAATTTCGGCTTCTTGGGATGGATCAATTGGCTAACTTCGAGCAATTCCCACAATTCTGACCTTTCCGGCTTGGCCCTTGGCTTAGCTCGCCCCTGGTTTCGGCTTCTGCCGAACTCCCCTTTCAAGTTGCCCCATTGGGTGTTAATATAGACTTTAAGATGCCTTACTTGGCCCCTAAGTATCCTAATTTAAGTAGAATTCCTAATAGGGTGTTTGAATAGGCTTTGGAATGTGTTTTTTTGCCTCCAAGTATCCTTACCCGAATGAAATTGCTCTTTCTAGCGACAGGGACACGGCCATGGCACACGCCCGTGTAGATCATGGCCAGGCCGTGCTCGGAATTCTTTAATGGGGCACGGCCATGTAAATCGAGGGTCAGGCCACGTTCTAGTAGCTCGGTGAGGCGCGACCGTGTGGGCTTACATCCAGGCCGTGTCGATTTCTTCCTTGGCCCAATTTACTCCGTTTTGGGCCCGTTTCTCGTTCTTCTTGTCCTCGGGTGCTTTCCTGGGTATAAGACATGAAAAGAAAGGATTAAAAGCACTTTTTTACATAAATCAAGGGATAAATCATCCAAAAGCATACTAAATGTGGGCTTAAAATATGTTGTTTTATTGTTTATCACTCTCTCACTTTCACTCATTTCTCTTCTTGTTTCCCATTTTCTTTCTTGTCCATTCCTTGCCGATTTCCCTCTAGGAAAAGATCCTTTCAACCACATTGGGAAGCAACATTCAAGTGCTTGTAGAAGCCTCAGCTCAACAAAAATGAGCAGAGAAGGAGGAGCGGAGCAAACTAGTCAAGCTTCGGAGAAACACCGGATTTGATTCTAGTTTCTTATCCTTTAAATTTTATTGTTGTTGTTATGAACATGTCTATAAATACTTGTTATGTTTTTATTCTTAATTTATTTAACATGTCTTAAATTTAATTCGTGTTAGGTTGATTGTATTTCGTCCATGTAGGTTATTAAAATTATGTTTATGTTGTTATAGGTCTTGGTAAATTGTTTTATTAAGTAAAACCATGATTATGTTATTCTTGCATTACAATTGTAAGGTAACTAATGAATTTATTATTAATAGTATTGAAATTGTAGTTAATTGATACAATACTTAATCAGTGTATGTTTAATCTTTTTAAGGTAGCAGGGTTAAACTAGCGTTGGTATTAAACACTACATTAGCCTTGCATAACTTGTAAGATTATTGTGATTAAACTGTTTCAATGTAGGTGAAACACCCCAAACCCGGCCCACGAGCCTTGACCGGATCTAGTATGTTCCTCGAAGTAAACCGGTTAAAAATTCTTTTATTACTTTGAAAATTGTGTGTTTTTGAAGAAAGTTTGTTTGTGGGTTGGGCTCGAGTTGAAAACAAATTTATTTGTTATTGAAACCCTTTACTTTAGGTGAGAAAACGTTTAGGCTTTGTTTTAAAATAAATCTACTTAAAATTCACTTGGTGAAAATTCGTACATAGTAATTAAAAGAAAATTTAAAGTAATTCAACTATGGCCTTATTACATCAAATAAATCCCAAAATTAAAACCTTAGTACTTAAAATAAAGTAGTCCAAATAAAATGAATTTCTTGCTGAGCATGGCCATCCCTAAGCTTCACAGGCCCCTTACCCATTACTCGATCATCACCTAAACAATGTTCCCACAACGGGGTGAATCAACAGACTCAATGTGTAACACAACACTAAGTCTTAACAAATTTAGGCATTTCATAGCATACAAATTCATATATCATTAAATTAAAATGATGCAACCCAAACCCAAACCTAGATGCCATCCGCTACACATCACCCGTACCAACCTGCACATCGTGGGGACTACTAAGTCAACCCTCCATCCGCTACACACCATCGAAGGCAGTCGCTGCACTCGACGTGCTCATCGCCCTTATGGGTATTCGTGGTCTTAGGTCACCACACTCAGATATCGTGGTCTTATGTCACCACATTCAGATATCATGGTCTTAGGTCACCACATTCAGATCTCGTGGTCTTAGGTCACCACATTCAAATATCGTGGTCTTAGATAACCACATTCACTTCCCCTTTTCAATAACCCATATGCCCCATATCATACATATTATGCATTAACATGCCAAATTTCACATTTTTATCACTTATCACATGTTAAATATAACATATTTCATAATCCTAGTAGGAGTAGGAAACGTACCTGAGTACTCCGTACCATAACATGGTACCTTAGCCACATTCTTACACTTTCATATTAATACATATATCAAGTTTAAGCCATAAATCTATTAAGATTAGTGTAGGGTACACACCTGATTATCTTAGCAACTCACTTCAAATCCCGAAAATCTGATCTCACCGCTTTAGATCTTTGTTGCCTATATTCGGCTAACACTAGGAATATTTAATAAAAAAAACCATTTGGCCATAAATCCAAATCCCAATAGGATTAGTACACTTAAAACCTACCTTGGTGCCGATTTGACTATCACTCCAAATCCCGAAAACTTTGTGCTACTCCTCCCTTCAATCGGCGAATGCTAAATCATTTAACTTGATTAGTTTCGACTTTTTAAACAAATAAAGAATAGATCTAATTACCAAAATTGACCTTGGCCGATTGTACTTTTGCACTCACCTTGCGATTTCAAATCCCGAAAGTATCCCTTGTCTTAGTTATCTGTCGAAATACCTATACACATATGTTAGATTCGATTCTAACATTAAATCATCATAGATGGCCCTTGGCCGAATGCTATAGACACTTACCTTGTGGATTTTAAATCCCGAAACTCAATGAATAACTAGGGAACACGCGGCCTATGGTGTACCTTCGGGAAAAGAACTTCTCCTTCCTTGTAGTCGACACTTAGTAAATCCCGAAAGATCTCTTCAAAGTTTCGGCAACAAGATATTAATGGGGTTAGTCCTAGATTTTGGCAAATCTTAAAAGAAAAAGGATGAAACCGAATGAGATCTTACCCTTACTTTAGGAATCGGCAATCCTTGCTTGAGCCTTTAACAATATTCGGCTATGTAGGCTAGAAGGATCTTGATTTGGGCTCTTTGATTGGTATAAAGTAAGAAAAGAGAATAAAGATGGAGGATTCGACTAGAGCACAAGGTATTTCGACTTGGCAAAACAAAAATAAAAGAGAAGAGAGGAGTTTTTTGCTAGAGAGAATTCGGCAGAGAGAGAGTTGAAAGAATGAATGAATGGCCCTCTTTTCCTTTAGTAGCCGAAATTACTAACTTAGAATCCCTTACTTGGCCATCACTCTTCTATTTTGATAGCTTTATCTCTTTAATTATCACCTTAAATAAAAGATAATTCAGCAATTATCCTTACTTAGCCGAAATTATTAAACTCAAAGTCCCTTACTTGGCCATCACTTCTCCCTTATTTTCCTAATTAAAGAATAATTCCTCATTTATCATCTTTTATCCTTAAATAAAATAAAAGGGATAAAACTCCTAAAATTTAGCCATGTGCCATCCCTCTATTCCCTCTTATTGACGCCACTTAGCAAAATAAAGGCTTTAAAATTTTGCTCTCCACGCGACTCGAACACAAGTCCTTCCCCCTAGCATGTGGCGTCATTTCCAGAGCTTTAAGTGGTGCCTCCAAGCCACTTTTCCAAGCTCATTTGTGTGTCATGTTTTGCATACAATTCCTCTTAAGACCACCTTGCTTCATGTCCCCCTTTTAAACTTTAAACTTATCATTTCTAAAGCATTTCCTTACATTTTCAAGACATTTCCTTACATTTCCAAGACAAGACATTTCCTTACATTTCCAAGTCATTTCCTTACATTTCTAAGACATTTCCTTATATTTCCAAGACAAGGCATTTCCTTACATTTCCAAGTCATTTCCTTACATTTCCAAGATTCTAAAAATGCACACATCACATCCATAACACATAAGACATACTAATGCATAGGCTATAATCCAGGATGTTACAGTAGGAATATGTTGTTACTTCACTTAATCTTTTACTTTCTTAGTAAAATTGATTAATTGTTTGAACTAGCATCGTAATAAGTTCAAGAGATTAGCTAACTTAGTAAGTCTGTATATGCTATAGTTAACAAATTACCAAGTTACCGTGAATGTATTAGTAACAACATGAACATTGTTTTAGTACTATTAAGTTAAGAAATGTAATTGATCTAACAAAGTTATATCATATTGATTAAACTTATTTTTCAGAAATCGTTCTTTGGAGTTTTTAGTTTTTAATTTTCTTAGTTAATTTACTTAGTTAAAATCCAGTTTTATTAAACTCCTTTTTCAAAAAAAAAAATTTTTTAAAGATTTTCCTTCACCAAAGTGTTTTTAATTGCATTTCATAAATATTTCTTTGCAAAATCCATGTTGGTACGATAACTAGACATTTACTTGTCACTTTATTACTTGTTGCGATTGTGTACACTTGCACATTTCCATCGTACTAGCGTGCAAGAGACAATTATAAGGCATGCTAACTCGATACTGGTCGTTGTGTTGCACGGAGCATTGAATGTCGCAACATAGGGGGTAGAATAGAAGAATTCCAAGACTACCTTCGGTGTCGCAACACACTTCTGAAGATACCTTGAAGATAAGCATACTACCCTCGATGTAGTGACACAGAACCTGGTGTGTCGCGACATCACCTCTGTACGGGAACTAATTACTAGCAAAGGGTATTTTGGTCCACACAATCAAATGTTAAGCATGGGGATGTCAGCTGACCTAGGGTTAAGGACAATGACCATTCTAAAGTCTATAAATAGGATCATTTAACACATGTGATAAGAGGCTTTCGTATTGTAAATTTTCTTCTTAGATTTAATCTTTAGTTTTTCTCTTTTCTTAGGCTTAGGTTTATTTTAGTTTTTGTTATTTTCTTTTGTGAAAGAAATCGGATTTTTGAAACATAATCAAGCTCTGTGAGGACTCTACATTCAATTCCAATACAAATCAGTCTTCTTCTAAACTTTATGCTCTTGAGTTATTATTCATGTTTGCTTTTTCTATCAAGTTTATATTGTTTATGACATCCATGAGGAACTAATCCTCTTGTGGGGGATTCGCAAGTAGAGGTATGATTAATTAATTATTTTGTAGGGTTCTTTTAGCAGATCAACTGTTCAGGAAAGGAAGAACCAAAACCCTAGGTCTGACAACCCTAGAAAGTTATTAAGGTGGGAATTAACCCAAATTTGGTATGACCTATTCATGAACACCTTAGCCTTGAACCGGTCTGGAATGTGAGGTTGAGAGATAAGTAGTTCTTACCGACTCGTTATTCTAGTGGAAGATCGAAAGATCTTGCTAGGATATTGACTAGTTGATTGAACAAGAGAACCCGAAACAATAGTTGGTTATTATTATTGAAGCAAGCTAATCACCCATACTTGGATTTGATATATTCTATTATTTGATTTCTTGTGATTTGTTTATTTCTTTTCTTTCTTCATTATTATTAGTATAAATCACCAAAACCTTTCCTTTTATTTCATTGTAATATAATTCATTTAAAGTACTAATTACATCTATTTATGCTTAGGTTAGAATTAATTTATTGCTCGCCTCCCTTGGGTACGATCCTCGGAGTACTCATCCACTCCGTTGTAACTATATTACAACTTGATCCTTATACTGATGGATACCGCCTTTTCATATATATTTTGTGAATGATTTCTAATCTAGACATCGGTACGTCCAGGGGCGGACACTTCCTAGCATGTACTTGATAAGATCTCAACTTGCGTTCAGAGTTGGTCTAAGCTTGTCCTATCATATAGAGGTAATGATGTTTTTATCTAGGCGACCCCTTCAATCTATTCCCACTGATGCCATGCTGATTTTTCTGATGGCACGTACGATTATTTATGAGGAACTTGGAGCAATTAGACGGATTTGGTGGGTGGAATA
This sequence comes from Gossypium bickii, assembly GCA_025503065.1. Lineage (NCBI taxonomy): Eukaryota > Viridiplantae > Streptophyta > Magnoliopsida > Malvales > Malvaceae > Gossypium > Gossypium bickii. Next base: position 20,718,381 of record CP106714.1, on the reverse strand, counting down.
GACAAAGAGTCGTGGACGACCAATATTGGCTTAGGAACTTTTATGTCAGTCGAAGGGTATGAGAAGTTTGAGCTTTAAGGATTTGAGACCGTTTAATTTTTCTCTCTTAAGCCAACAAGTTTGATGCTTTATCCATAATAGGAACACTTTGTGTTATCGGGTTTTTAGTGCTAGGTATTTCCCCGAAGAGACATCTTTTTCCCTAAAGCTACGGAGAAATCGATGCATGTGTGGTCGAGTATTTGGCAATGTTGAAGGAAATGACCTTAGGTTTCTTTTGGCAAGTAAGAAAGAGGTCTGTTATTCGTATATGGCATGATCGTTGGAGGGTGGATGTAATAGCCTGTTTTTAGTGCTATTGGAAACAGTGGTTTTGGGACCACAATTTCAACTAGTGTGTTAGTGTTTTATTAATTATTTATTATTTATAAGGTTACTGCACGGCAGTATTAAAACTTGGTTAATAAATTTTAACGTTTAGATAGTTAATTATGTAAAAAAGATCAATTGTAAAAGATACAAAAATTAGTTTATATTAGTTAAATGTGTTAAATGGTTATTGAAATGAAAATTTATGGACTTAAATGGTAAATATACCAATTAGATTTTTAGTGGACAATTTTGGTCGCTATTATCATGAAATTTTGTTAATTTTTAAAGGGTAAAGTTGTAATTTGATAATTAAACAAAGCAAAAGCTTAATTGACTATCATCTTCTTCATTTTATGCCTATCAAAACCAAAAGCACAATTGATGCTTAAAGAACATTCAACCAAGCTTGTCTTTAATGCATGGTATGTAAATTTTGTCTGCTTTTAGTGATTATTATGTTTTTGAGATTGTTTTAGATTAATCTACCTAACCCGATGAAATTCGTAAAACTGTGAAACATTTTGGATTATGCCATTAATGTGTTCGAGGTGTTTGTGAAGTTTTGTGGTAGATTATTAAGCATGGTTGATACATAAGGCTATTTTGTAAAGTGATTTTTACTAATTTTGATGTTAAAGGATTAAATTGTTAAAAGAGTAAAATTTCTTAGAATTATTGTAAAATTTTGATAAATGTGGGCTAAATAAGGACTTTATAGAAATCAGTTAGCTTGTATTCTGCTTAAATGTGGTTAATTCATAAGGTTCAGGATTTAGGACTAAATCCCATAAAGTGTAAAGTTTAGGGGTAATTTTGTAAATTGATAATAAAAAGGCTTATATGCATAAATTTGATTATTTAAGCTGGTTGAATCAGTCAATTAAGTTAAACTTTTTATTTAGATCAAGAAACAAATCCGCTGGACATAAATTGTAAGAAGGCAAGGTTAGTAGAATAGTTGTCGGCATCATTTCCGTAATCGTTTTTGTTTAGGTAAGTTCGTAAATTGGTTAACTTAATTAGTTATTGTTTCGGTAATTTAATACCTATTTATGTATGTGGTGCTCAATTTCATTGGCTTGAAAAATGAATAAGACCATAGTTGAAAGACACTATGGCATTATATCGGAAATGAATAAGACCATAGTTGAAAGACATTATGGCATCATGTCGAAAATGAATAAGACCACAGTTGAAAGACACTATGGAGACATGACGAAAATGAATAAGACCGTAGCTCAAAGATATTGTGGCAACATGACGTCAATGAATAAGACTGTGGTTGAAAAACACTATGTCATCCTTGAACAATTGTTTATCAGGTAATATGTATCATGTAACACCTCGACCCCGGCCTAGACGTTATGACCGGATTTGACGTGTCACATCAAAGTGTCGTTTGCAAACTGAGTTTGTCGATAAAAGTGCGTTACTAAATTTTAAATCCCATTTAACAATTGTTTTGAAAATGTTAGTGTTGTAAAACATTGTTGTCGAATTATAGGTTGTATAAATTTTTATAAGCTTATTAATCTGAAACAAAATTGCGAAAGCCTTTTCTAGTTGTAAACTTTAAGATTTGAAAACGTGATTTTCAAAAAAACGGTTATTGTTTTAAAACCCGTGTTTCCCAGACTAGCAGGTTGAAATAACGAGAAACACCAAATAATAGTTAAAAACCCCAAATGGCCTTATTACATAATTATTAGCCCAATATATTAAAAAATAAAATAACCAAGTCTAAGATTAAATCATATCGAGCGTGTGCCACCTCCGAGTCCCTCTCAGCTCCAAATCATCTAAGGCTAGGGATTACCTGCACAGTTAAAGAAAGGGTGAGTTACGAGAACTCAGTGCGTAATCCCCAATCATGCAATAATAGTCTGGGCCTGAGCCCTACTCAGTATGATTCAGTCTGGGCTTTAGCCCTATACAGTAGCAGTGTAGGCCTAAGCCCAAATGCTTATAGAATAGAACAATAATGCAACCCAATCCAATCCAGCCGACACACCACACGTACCAACCAACACACCATGTGGGGACCAAGTCGACCCACCCAGCCAACACACTAATATTGCAGCATAGCTACTAGTAATAATGTAGCAAAGCTGCTAATGACAGTAAACGTAGGCCAAGCCACTAAAATCAGAATACGTGGCAAAGCCACTAGATCAGTAAAACGTGCCAGAGCCACTAGTACAGTACTTCCTCCAAATACAAATCCCAACCCAATGCAGAATGTCGTGTCATAAATAATTCGTGTATGCAGTATGTCACAATCATAATAAGTCATATAAATATCGCACATATATCACTTAAACTACCACTAGGGGTATAACAGTTATTTTGTCAATTAGGGGCAAAACAGTAATTTCACCCATCGGTGGTATTTCTATAATTTTACCCATCGAGGGTATTTCGATAATTTCACCCATCAAGGGTATTTCGGTAATTTTACCCATCGAGGGTATTTCAGTAATTTTACCCATCTAGGGTATTTTAATAATTTCACCCATCGAGGGTATTTCGGTAATTTTACTCATCGAGGGTATTTCGATAATTTTACCCATCAAGGGTATTTCAGTAATTTTACCTATCGAGGGTGTTTCGGTAATTTTACCTATCGAGGGTATTTCGATAATTTTACCCTTCGAGGGTATTTTGGTAATTTTACCCTTCGAGGGTATTTTGGTAATTTGATGATCTTTCCAAAGGCCTACCGGCATCTCGCACGGCTCGAATAACCTACATGGCCCGAATAACCTATATGGCCAAAAGAGTGTAATTGGGCCCACAGCCTCCTATTCGGCCCAAGTGGGCCCACACGCTCGTGTGGCCCATTCGGCTCCATTTCAGTCACGGCTATGCGAACTTCGCAGCCCAATCCATTATTAGTCACTTACCCTGGATTTTGTCCCTATGGGCCCATGAGCCCATTGGGCCCACATGGCCCATTTCGACCCAGCAAGGACCATTACGACCTAAGCCCACGAGAACGTTCGTGGCGGCCTCGACGTGTAGCGCCACCGATTGTGACTCGATTTATCCCTACGAGTGTTCGCACGCTCGAGGGCCCTTAGATGCCGAAAGTTTGGCTTTTCAGCTTTTGCCGATTTACAATAGCACAAGAGTATAAGAACACCTTTATCAAGCGTTTACACAGTACGGTATTGGGTGTACGATTACACATCTGTTATGGGTTGTAGTTTGAAGTGCTTCTAAGATACCTATGATAACAACCGCCCCAATAATTAGTCACAACCCTTGTTAGTCCATAATATTGAAACGCTTTAATCAAACTATCTTTACTTACCACGAAACAAATGATCTCTTGGAGTGGAAAAGTAATCGGCCTACCCCTTGGTTAAGGAAAACGAGTCCCTAGCAACATTCAACAAGAAATAAAGTGTTAGCAATACAAATCTCCACGGCAACTAGGGAAAGAACCTTTCGGCCTAAGAGAAATAAAATCGAGTAAGGAGAAGAAAGCCAACCTATATTCGGCTAGAGTCACCACTTACCAACCAATCGAAGAGGTTCAAAAATGGTTAGGAATGAAGAGAAGAAGATGCTTAGGCCTTAATAGATTCGGCCGACACAAGAAGAACCAAGGTTTTAAGAGAGAAAATGTTCGGCTATCTTGCAAAGAATCGAAAAGAATAAGAAGAGGGAAAAGAAAAAGTTGCGTTTGGCTAAAGGAGAAACTGAAAGGGGAAGGGGTGATTCAGCAGAAAGTAGGCAGCAACAGAGAAATAACAATGAAAAGAGGAAAGGAAAGATAAGACCTGAATGGTAAAAGGTTGCACGAGATGTAACAAAAGGAAAGAATCCCAAAATGCAACCGAAGAAAATTTAAAATGCCAAAGAGAAGATTCGGCTTCTTCACTCACCCTAATTGCCAAAATTACACAATTGAAAACCCTCTAGCTGTAATCCCCCCTACTCAAGCTCTCCCAATTTGGCCAAACTCCCCTCACACTCAAACTCCCTCAAACTCTCTACCAAATCCTCCTTGAATTGCTCACAGCCTCCCATTCGAATTTGTTGACCAAGTCTTCAACCTCCTCTGCAGAGTTTGATCCAAACTCTACCTCTTGCACCACTAAATCATAAAATAAAAGCCCCCCATTTGCATGTCATGGTATTCGAACCCCACTCCCCTTGCCATCTCAGTGACGCCACAGCCACCAAGTCACAAGCTCTTTTTGTGACACATAAACACACACATTTATACGTAAGTCCTACTGCTAATAGCCTATTCCTCTTAAGAGTAAAACTAAAAATTTTCCAAGGCCTAGACTCGAACCCAGGCTTCCTAAAAACCCCCAAATACCCTCAAATACTTAGCTATTCAAGCACACATGAAATTTAATCCAAAATAGCAAAATCACAAACCTTACATTTTTGGGGCGTTACATATCAGATAATAAATGTGTTATATGATATTAACATGTGATAGATGTTTTGAATTTCATATGTTATTTTTGAATGTTAAATGATATGGTGTGATTACAAGTTTTATATGTATATGGACTCATTAAATTGTGAGATCTGTGGTGTGTATAGGCATTCAATGAATTCATGAGCTGTTGAATGAATTTTATACATGAATTGTTAGTTGAATTCTATCTGGTAAGTTTACGTTTATGATTTATATGAGCTTACTAAGCACTAGTTGCTTATGTTAGTTGTTTTCCTTTTCTATAGATCATTAGAAATCTCGACCGATTGGAATCAAGTCGGAGCACACACACTATCGATTTCGCATCTCGGTAGATGTTTTGATCATTTTGATGTGGAGTTATAAATGGCATGTAATAGGAGCCTCTAAGTTCTTTTATTATAATGATGTTGTTTAAACTTGGTTTGAGCATACTTGTGTATATATATTTGATTTTTGCTTGAATATGTCCATATGTATATGCTTTTGGTCATTTGGTTTATGCTTCTTGTAAGTGATTGAAAGATGGTAGAATTGAATGTGAATGGAATGGATGAGTTGGTATACATGTCATATGTTTAAGGTAAGGACTAGTGACTTTTGAATGTGAATTAGATTGGAGTATGAAATGTGGTGCCAATGAGGGCATATTGGTTAAACACTTAGGTTGAATGTTTTGATATGTTTTAAGATTGTTTGAATGTGTTTTGAAGGCATGTGAATGGTTGATTTCGGTTTGGCTTGGCACCTCAGAAAAGGGCATTGTGGACTATTTAATTTTGGTGTAATTTTGTCCAACATGGTCTTAGGTTGTTACACGGCCTGGAGACACGACTGTGTGACCATATTTCAAATCACAAATGGTTTGGCACATGGTTCATGACATGGCCGTTTGACCCTATTTCGATTTGCACAGGGTCGGGCACACAGTTTGCGGCACGACCGTGTAACCCTATTTTTGAACTATACACACTTTGGCCACACGATCATGTCCCTAAGCCACATGACAGTGTGACCCATATTTTCAAGTTTTTCTACATTTTTATGTTTTTTTCAAATAAGTCCCTGATTGTTCTCGAATTTATTTTTAGGTTACTTAAGCTTGATATAAGGCACGTAATCATATATTTGCTATGAATTATGATTAGTTTTGAATATTTAGTATTTAATTTAATAATTGAATGGTTTTATGATATTATTTGATTTGATATGTGTCGTAATACTCTATAACCCTAATCTGGTGATGGAGACGAGTTATGGGTGTTACAATGGAAGGGTTGGTGGGACATGAGTTAAGCTATAATAGGTTTTTTCCAAGAGACTTGATAATTGATGGGCTTCTAAGGGTAAAGGGTGAAGGGTTGACGCCATATGGGTTCAAGAGGTGTTTATAATGGATGAGGCATGTTGGATCCTTTCCATTTCTGTTGCTATGTTCGGGCCTCCTGATTTACTATTATGGTGGCACTTCAAATAGGTTGTTGTTCAAAAAAATTGGGCTATAATTGGTTGTTGTTTCACAATATTAGTTTGGGCCCTCATTGGTTTTTTTGGAAAGCTATTTAGAAGTGTAAGACCCTCCTTAATATACAAGTGTTTTCGTAGAGAGTGTAACATCCTAAATTGGTGGGCCTTTGCGTTTGATGTGTGGTTATGTGTAATGTGAGTGTTAGGGGTCCAGGAAGGGGCTCGAGGTTGGGCAGAGGCCTTAGTTAAATTTTCTGTTTGGACACTCTAGTGGAAAGCCTGATAGGATAGGGCTTAAAAGATGTTATCTGTGGTTATAAGACACAGATGGGCTTGTGGCCAGTGGCAAAGCGGCGCCACTTAGATAGCAGGGAGGTGGCGTCAGCTGAGGAGGCTCAAGTTTGAGTCGCATGAAGCCCAATTATTTTAATTAAGATTTGTTAATTTTCGGCATTTAAGTGGGTAGAGTGGGACGACAATGATACTTGAAATTAGGAGGATTTATTTGAGTGGATAATGCAGATAATATGGTAGATAAAGGGAGGAAGAGGTGGTGTGATCTAGGCTTCTTTTGGAGATATGATCAGAAAAAGATAAGGGAGGAAATCTAGGATTTATCTGCTGGTCACAATGGTGGCCGAAATTCCAACACTAAGGGGGAGGAGGAATTGGTTCTGGCATGTTCAAGGGGTGCCAAAATTTCCCTTGATTAATAGCCTAGTTTCAGTTTTAAAAAGGGGCATTTTCAGTTTTTAGGTAGTAGGTGCCAAAATTTGGTTTAAGGAAGGGGATATCTCTTTAATTTTGGCATTTGGATCTTATTCTCTTCTCTCAATCATCTCCTTCTCAAAAGCCGAAACTCTGAACTCTCTTCTCATCTCCATAGCAGAATACCCTTGTCTATTCTTTTCTCTTTGCCGATTTCTTCATTAAAGCCGAATCTCCATAGATCTCTTGATATCATCTTTTCTTTTTGATCTTCTCAGAAGCTGAAATTCTCTGGGAGTTGCCGAATTCTCTGTGTTAAGGTAACTGTCAATTTCTTCCGTTCTTCCTTTCTCTTTCGATTTTTGGAGGCCAAAGTCGAAAGGCTGTTTGAGGTGGCAAGGTTATCTTTTGAGTAACGTTTTGACTGTTCGTGTGTTCTTATTTTGGGGCGACACATCGGGAATTGAAGTAGATCGTCTAGATCTAAAAGCTGGAAACTGCTAGTCCCTAAACTTCATCTCTTTCGGGATTTTAAGGTAAGGGGGTTTTCTTTAGATTTTCGTTAGGTTGTTCATCATAATTCTGATCTTGACTCTATGATATGGATTAACAACCATATGTTGGGATGGTAGCAACTGATAAGGTCTTTTGATGGAATCAAATGTCGATCAGGCGAAGGAGGGGATTGGATCTGTAAACCCAATCCCTAAATTTAAGAAGCGTATGGTGTCAGCGGTTCGGGATTGGCCACCGGGTTGTGGACCGGCTTCAGAACAAAACCTTAGACAGTTAGCAATCGTAGCGGCTTCTGATAGTGTCGACATAGAAAGTATAGTCTTGTCTGTAATCAGGTGTGTAGATCTCTATCACACTAATTAATCTGTACTATATATGTTATGGGCTAAAAGCTAGAAAAAGGCTGTATGAACAGTCATATTACCCGAAAAAGGTTGGCAAGGGATACCAGGTACATAATCATAGAAACTTCTCTATGTGTATCGATGTATGTGATAGTCTGTGATCTTTTAGGTCGGATATTGTCTTGCTTTTGCATGGATGTATGCATGGGATGGGGTTAATATGATGAAGGGGAAGAGCATGTTAATAGGTCACTTGGTGATCGGTGGTTAAACCATGAATTTTAAAGTTAGGTAACAATAGTGATCGGTGGCTAAGCCAGTTTAAATTTATTCCTGATTCTTAGGAATAGGCAGCATGGCTGTCGATATGGTGTGTAGCGGTTGGTGGGTTGATCGTAGAAATTCCCAAGGTGTGTTGGCTGGTACGGGCTGGTGTGTAGAGGATGGACTTTTAGGTTGGGATGGGCAATGTAGCATGTAAATATTCTGTTGCCATTGTGTATGGGCCAAGGCCCATAATGTGTTTGTGGGCCTCAACCCTTTTATGTGTTTTCGGGATTTGCACACTGAGTCTTGGTGACTCACCCCTTTAATTTCCCTGACTTTTCAGATGAGCAGTAGATCATGGACATGGGAGCCGAGGCGGACTCGAGGGGCCATCAAGTCTTTTACTTTCATAATCTATTTTTGGTTTTCTTTTAAGTTTTAATTTTGGGACTATTTTTGTAATAAGGCTCCATAGCTTAGGTTATCAATTTATATTTGTTAATGTTTACATTTTATAAATTTATGTTCAAAGACTTATTTATAAGAAGGAAAAAAGAATGGGATTTTCAAACGAGTTCTAAAAAAAGAAAAAAAATAACTACAAAGGTTTTCTACTAATGACACTTATAAACGAACCTAGATTTCAAATCCCCGCAAAGCAAAGTTTCCAACATTTAACCCGTAGCATACCAGATCTGGTCGTGGTGTTTGGGCCGGGTTTGGGGTGTTACAGAGAGTGGGCCACAAATTGCTTTTGAAAGCTACTGAGATTGTTTTGATTTGCTTGGACTATGATATGCATTGTGTGTAGTGCGACCACCTAGTTGAGACTATTGAACTACATTAAGTGAGTACCTGGCCTCATATAGTACGTTGTCTCTAGTAGGTATTGATAATTATTTATTAGGTGCTGATATTGTGAGTGGCATTGTAAAACAATTTGATTTTAATTGGTTTCTAAAAAGCTAGTTTCTAGGTCAAATTTTCTAACTTAAGCTAACCGAAGAAATTTACTTGAAGAGTTTATATGTCATATATGAAATTATAAGTTCGATTTGCTAAATATTTAAATTGGAAAAGTTGTTAATTATAGTACAGGACTACATTGCCAGATGAGTAAAATAGTGAAATTTGATGAAGAAAAAAAACAAGCCCTTGAGTGGTAATTTTACCAAGGACCTAGAAGCAATTCAACCATAATTAAAGTGGGATTAGTTGTAAACATAATCATTTTCATACATTTCCGCTAAGGATGATAAGATTGAATTGTGGCCTTTTAGGATTAATTAAATTAATTAAATTGTTAATCACGTGTATATGTACATGTTAAGTGCGAGAGAGTAACTGTAACCTCTTGAAATTTTACAGTGATTTGTATGATACTATTCTAGTAATGCAGACAGTAAATTCAATAAGAAAATGCAAGTTATTCAAATTTTTAATGTTTATGGACTATTAGTGTGGTATTAGAATGAATTTTGAGTTATTTATAGGATTTTAGGCCTAATCTGATAAGAATACGAGATTAGGGGTAAAATGGTAAATTTTTCCATGAGGTATTTTAGATATTGAGAACATGAATAGGATCATATATTAGAGTAATTATGAATTCTTGGTGATGAGATGGTGATGGAATATATTTTATTTGACTTTTAAGCATTAAAATAGTACTTTTGTCACATGTTGAAAATGTTTATGTGTATTAAATTATTTTATTTTATTTTATTACATAAAATAAGAGACAAAAGATGAGAAAAATATCTCTTCGTCTTCATCCCAAATGGTTGACAATACATGTGAGGAGAAGTTTCTCCACTTTTGTCTCTTTTTCACCATTTTTACTCATTTCTTCTTTAATCTCTACCCTTTTTCATATTCTCTTTTTCAAAAGTTATCACCATAAAATCTTATTGACCTTATTTCCTCATCATCTTCATCACCAAAATTTCTAGGGTTTGAACTTTAAAAGAGGGTTTTGATAATAGTATCATATGGGTTTGAATAAGGTAAGTTTTTAAGAAGTCTTATCTCTCTCATGCATTAAATACATGTTTATTGAAAGTTTTGTTGCTGTTGAGCCATTCAAGTGGCTAATAAATGTTGGTTCAATAACGGTTATGGATATTTATGGTGATATTTATTTATTTTGATGAAGAAAATCAAGAAGAGGAGAGAGCTCTTCCTAAAGGCAAGGAGAAAGTTAAAGATTGAAGTGGGAAGTATGGAATTTTCCACCCCTTTTGGTGAAGTCTATTGTAAGTTTCATGGAAATTGTTCTTATAATTAGTATTATTGTTTAATGGTGAATTTAATTAGTTTGAGTAATTAAAAGTACTAAGGTAAGTTAAAATGTTATTAATTTTATTGTGATTATAAGAAGTGTCTAATGTGGATATATTTATATAGAGTTAACTTATAATTGGTAATTGATGTAGTTTAATTGTAATTCTTCAGTTAATATTTACTTAATGAAAATTTTTGTACAAGCCTTGGGTGAAGTTTAAGGGCACCTGTAAAGATTATAATTGTATTCTGAAGGTAAGTGACTTGTCTACTCCTTAGAAATCTATTTTAACTATATGAATGTGATAGGTGGTTATAAAAGTTGGATAAAAAATATGGATGTGAAATGTAAATGTGACCTTGATAATGTACTCATATGAAAAAGAGTAAGATATTTCCCTTGTAACACCCCAAATCCGGCCCAAACGCTACGACCAGATCTGGTATGCTACGGGGTTTAACGTTAAAAACTTCACTTGGATGATTTTTGGAAATTCAGTTTGCTTATTTAGGTATTTGCTAAAATAAGTGATATTTGAAGAAAACCTTTGCTTTTTCTTTGAACGTGTTTGAAAATCCCGTATTATTATTTCTTATAGATAAGTCTTTGAACATAAACTTTAAATTTTAAAACAAAATAGAATAAAGACATTAACAATTATAATTTAAACTAAGCTATGGAGCCTTATTACATAAATAGTCCCAAAATTAAAAACTTAAACGAAAACTAAAAATAGTTTATGAAAATAAAAGAACTTGATGGCCCCTCGAGTCCGCCTCGGCTCCATGTCCACGATCTACTGCTTATCTGAAAAGTCAATGAAAATAAGGGGGTGAGTCACCAAGACTCAGTGTGCAAATCCTGAAAACACATAAAAGGCTTGAGGCCCACAAACACATTATGGGCCTTGGCCCCTACACAATGGCAACAGAATATTTACATGCAACATGGCCCAACCCAACCTAAGAGTCCATCCTCTACACACTAGCCCGTACTAGCCATCACACCTCGGGGATTTCTACAATCAACCCACCAACCGCTACACACCATATCGACAGTCATGCTATCAGTTATAATGCCGATCACCATGTGACCTTATAATCCACCGTGGCAGAGCCACCGATCACTGTGTGACCTTATAATCAAGTGTGGCAGAGCCACCGATCACTATTGTGACCTAAATGTACATATCGTGGTTTAACCACCGATCACTAAGTGACCTTTTAACATGCTATTCCCCTTCATCATATCAAGCCCATCCTATGCATACATCCATGCAAAAGCAACACAATATACTACCCAAAAGATCACAGTTTATCACATACATCGATACACATAAAGAAGTTTCTATAATTACGTACCTGGCATCCCTTGCCTACCCTTTCCGGGTAATACGACTGTCCATACAGCCTTTTTCCGGCTTTTAGCCCATAACATATATAGTAATTAGTGTGATAGAGATCTACACACCTGATTACAGTCAAGACGAGACCTTCTATGTCGACACTATCAGAAGCCGATACGATCGCTAATGCCTAAGATTTTGTTCGATGCGACCCACAACCCGGTGGCCAATCCTGAACTGCTAACACCGCTCGTTTCTTAAACTTAGGGATTGGGTTTACAGATCCAATCCCCTCCTTCGCCTGAACGACATGTGATTCCATCACAAGACCTTATCAGTTGTTACCATTACAACATGTGGTTGTTAATCCATATCATAGGGTTAAGATTACGATTAAGATAAACGAACCTAACGAAAATCTAAAGAGAACCCCTTACCTTGAAATTCCAAAAGAGATGGAGTTTAGGGACTAGTGATTTCTGACTTTTAGATCTAGACAATCTACTTCGATTCCCGATGTTGCCCAACATGTAAACACAAGAAACCAACAATCCGTTAGACTTTCGGCTTTGTCTTCTAAAATTGAAAGAGAAAAAGAATAGATCAGAAGAAATTGGCACCTACCTTTGCAGAGAATTCGGCAACTCTTAGAAGATTTCGAGTTTTAGTGAAGAGATGGGTAAAGAAATCTCGGAAGAACAATGAACATTGGGCTTATAGGCACAGAATGGGGAAGGGAATTGAAATTAAGGTTTCGGCTCTTTGATAAAGAAACAGTTGAGAAGAGAGGAGTAGAATAGAAGGAAAAGAAACAATCAAAACAGTAAAGAGAAAAGGGTTTTCGGCAGACTAGAGGTAGTTCGGCTTTAGTAGAATAATGAGAAAAGAGATTGGGAGAATAAAGACCTAAATACCGAAATTGAAGAAGAGAATAGAAGAATAAAACCTTAGTGCCGAAAAAAAAAAGATATTCCCCCTTACTTAACCTAAATTTTGGCAACTACCTCTCAAAAACAGAAAGTGCCCTTTTTGATAACTTAAAATTGATCAACTAATAAGGGAAATTTCGACCCCCCATAGTATAAAAAAACTGATTTCTCCCCCTCCAAGAGATGGAAATTCGGCCACCACTGCTGATCAGCAGATAACTCCTAAATTTTCTCCCTTATCTTCATCTGATCACTCATCCTCAAGTGGCATGGATAACACCACCTCTTCCTCCCTTTTATCAGTCACTTTATCAGCCTTATTATCCACATTATCCATTCTATTAATCTCCTAATTTCAAGCATCCTAGCTGCCCCCAATTCTCCTCTCTTTTGACGCCAAAACATTTAAAAATGAGTGGGTAATGCAACTCGAACCTTGGACCTCCTCAGCTGACGCGACCTCCCTGCTCTCTAAGTGGCGCCACTTTACCATTGGGCCACAAGCCCATTTGTGTCTTAAAACATAGATAACATCTTTTAAGCCCTATCCTAAGGCCTCGGCCCAATCCCTGAGCCCATCCTGAACCTCTTAAACACTCTAATTAGAGATAACATAAATATCACAGCACATTAAACGCAAAGGCCCATTAATTTAGGATGTTACAGTTCTACCCCCTTAAAGAAATTTCGGCCTCGAAATTACCTGATACGAATAGATGCAGGTACCGCTGCCGCATTACTTCCTCTGGTTCCCAAGTAGCCTCCTCAGAATCGTGATTCCGCCATAGAACTTTAACCAACGGAACCGTCTTTCTTCGCAGTACTTTGACACCACGATCCAATATTTCCACTAGTTCCTCTTCAAAGGATAGGTCGGGTCTTACTTCAATTTCTTCCACAGACACTACATGAGATGGATTCGAACAGTAACGTCTTAACATAGAGACGTGGAATACATTGTGAATCTGGCTTAGCTTAGAAGGTAGCTCTAGCTGATAAGCTACTGGTCCCACTCGTTTCAACACCCGGTAAGGTCCGATAAATCTGGGACTTAATTTACCTATCCGTCCAAACCTCAGTACTTTCTTTCATGGCTACACCTTTAAAAACACCTTGTCACCCACTGCAAATTCTATGTCCTTACGCTTCGAATCAGCATAGGACTTCTGTCTATCTGATGCTTCCTTTAGTCGAGCCTGAATTAACTCTACCTTCTCCTCGTCTCGGTAACCAACTCCGGACCCAAAATTTAACGTTCCCTAATTTCGTCCAACAGGTAGGTGTACGACACCTTCGCCTGTACAATGCTTCATAGGGCACCATCTGAATACTAGACTGGTAGCTATTATTGTATGCAAACTCCGCCAACGGTAAAAACTCTTCCCAACTACCTCTGAAGTCAATGACACAACCTCTTAACATGTCTTCTAAGACCTAGATTACCCGCTCAGACTGTCCATCGGTCTAAGGATGAAACGCTGTACTGAAATCCAACTTCGTACCCAATGCTTGATGCAACGCCTTCCAAAATCGTGAGGTGAACCTAGGGTCCCTGTCCATTATGATTGATACTAGTACCCTATGCAACCTCACTACATCCGCTATGTATAGCTTAGCCAATTTCTGCAAAGAGTAATCGACCCGTACTGGTATGAAATGAGCAGACTTTGTCAAGCGATCAACAATCACCCAGACCGAATCTTTCTTAGTAGGCGTGAGAGGTAGCCCACTAACAAAGTCCATCGTGATCCTTTCCCACTTCCATTGTGGAATCTTCACCGGCTGTAACAACCCTAATGGTAACTGATGTTCCGCCTTTACCTGCTGACAGGTCAAACACTTCCCCACAAATTCGGTCACCTCTCGTTTTAGACCCGGCCATCAAAACTGTTCTCGCAAATCTCGATACATCTTACTCCCTCCAGGGTGCATAGCGTATAGACTACCATGCGCTTCTTGCAAAATCGCATGCCTCAACTCAGGATCTTTCGGCATGCACACCCTTCCTTGAAAACATAATAGCCCTTCCTCATTCACACTAAATGCTGTTGATTCCTCACTTGATCCTAGCGGAAACTTCTCCTTTAGCAACTCATCGGTCTGCTGCTTCCCCTTAACCTGACCGACCCAAGAGGGTTTCACTTGAAGTTTAGCCAATACACTCCCATCATCGTATAAACTGAGGTGAGCAAACATTGCTCTCAAATCGGAGATTACCTTACGACTTAGGGCATCCGCCACCACGTTGGCTTTACCCGGATGGTACTTGATTGAGCAGTCATAATCCTTTAACAACTCGATCCACCTCCTTTGTCTTAGATTCAACTCCTTCTGGGTCAAAAGGTATTTCAAGCTCCTATGGTCGGTATAAATGACAGATTTCTCCCCGTATAGTTAATGCCTCCAGATCTTCAAAGCAAAAACTACCACCGCCAATTCCAGATCATGGGTGGGATAATTAGCTTCGTGCGGTCTTAACTGCCGAGATGCATACGCAACAATCTTTCCATCTTGCATCAACACACATCCTAGTCCCGTGTGTGAAGCATCACAGTAAATTACGGATTCCTTCCCAGCCTCTGGCTGAATCAATACCAGAACCTCCGTTAAAATCCTTTTCAACTTCTCGAAACTCTTTTGCTGCTTATTTGACCAAACAAACAGAACCCCTTTCCGCAACAACTTAGTCAATAGAGCCGCAATCAAGGAAAATCCTTCAACAAACCTTCTATAATATCCTGCCAAACCAAGAAAACTCTGAATTTATGCTACCGACTTAGGCGGCTTCCAATCCAATACCACTTTAATTTTTCGAGGGTCAACCCTAATCCCCTCTGCCGACACAACGTGACCTAGAAAAGTAACTTCCCTCAGCC
Organism: Gossypium bickii; assembly: GCA_025503065.1. NCBI lineage: Eukaryota > Viridiplantae > Streptophyta > Magnoliopsida > Malvales > Malvaceae > Gossypium > Gossypium bickii. The sequence goes on along the minus strand of CP106714.1, from coordinate 20,702,832 downwards.
AAAATTCGCACTTACTAAATTTGGCATAGAGCTTCTTCTCCCTCAGAATCTGCAGAACCACCCGGAGATGTGAATCATGCTCCTTTTCTGATTTTGAATAAACCAGAATGTCATCTATAAATACCACGAAAAATCGATCCAAGTAGGGTCGGAATACTCGGTTCATCATATCCATAAATGATGCTGGCGCGTTGGTCAACCCAAATCGCGAGTCCTAAAAGCCATCTTATGAATATCCACCTCTTTGACCTTAAGCTGATGGTACCCTGACCTCAGATCTATCTTTGAAAAGACTAAGGCCCCCTTCAACTAATCGAACAAGTCATCGATCCTTAACAACGGGTATTTATTCTTGATAGTCAACTTATTCAGCTGGAGATAGTCAATGCACATACGTATTGATCATCCTTCTTCTTAACGAATAACATCGACGCTCCCCAAGGTGACACACTTGGTCGAATAAACCTTCTATCTAGCAACTCTTGAATCTGCGCTTTCAATTCCACCAACTCTTTTGGCGCCATCCTATACGGAGCAATAGATACTGGCACTGTTCCTAGAAGAAGATCGATACCGAACTCCACTTCACGATCTGGGGCTAACCCCGAAAGCTCTTCTGGGAAAATATTAAGAAATTCCTTTACCGTCCTAACGTCTCTAACAGTTAGTTCCTTGGCTTCCAGAGCCCGAACAAACATTAAAATTTCCTCGCATCCTTTTTTCACCATCCTTTCTGCCCTTAAGGCAGACACCACATTTGACAAACAGTTCCTCCTTTCACCTATCACCAACACTTCGCCTCCCTCGGGAGTTTTTAACACCATACGCTTGGCTGCACAATCCAATTTTGCTTGATACTTCACTAACCAATCCATTCTTAAGATCAAATCGAACTCCCCAAATGGCAGTTCCATCAGATCAGCCCGAAAAGCTACCCCTTGCACTTTCAGCGGTACATCCTTATATAGTTTATTCACCACTACAATTTGTCTTAAAGGACTTACTACAGTCATCTCCCTAGAGGAAATCTCAGAATCTACACTTAAAGTTCCAGACACCTTACTAGCAATGTAGGAATGCATCGACCCAATGTCAATCAATGCAGTGTAAGGCAAGCCAGAAATTAAAAACGTACCGGTTATGACATCCGGTGCATCAGCCTCCTCTCGATGTCTGACAGCATAGACTAACCCCGGCTGTGTCGCCTCATTGTTTCCTGCCCCCTGGCCTGGTGCTCCACGACCTCGACCAGAACCGTTACCACCTCTGGCTGGACCACAACCTCGCTGTGGTTGCTGACCACCTCTTCCCAGTTGTGTATTCCCTTGACCTGTGGGCCCTTCACTGCCCCGTTGCCGCAGACAGTTCCTAACTTGGTGATCCGTAGATCCACACCTAAAGCACTTCCCACTGCCCGCCCAACACTCACCTACATGGAATTTACCACATCGAGCACACTTCTGTGTCTGACTAGCAGCAGCAGGTCTCTCATCCCGTCTCGGCCCGTCTGACCTAGGCCTTTTCTGAGTACGCCTAGCTGCCCCTGACGATCCAAAATTCCTCTTACTTCCACCCCTATCTCTATCCCAATTCAGTTTCTCTATCCGCTTCACCTTCTCAGCTATCTTAGCTTTTTCCACAACCACAGCAAATTCCCTCTCCCGCTGTGGAGCTATCAATACACGCAAATCATCCCTCAGACCATCCTCAAATCAAACACAACGTTCAGGGTCTGTGGCCACCATTCCCCGAGTATAACGGCTAAGGCGTAAGAACTTCGTTTCATACGCAGCCACCGACCTACTTCCTTGAACCAGATTAAGAAACACTCTACGCTGGGCATCCACATAACTCGTCCCAATGTATTTACTCTAAAATGCCGTTTTGAAGAAATCCCAGGTGAAACGGTCAACCACCGTACCATCCTTAACCGTATGCCAACATTGATAAGCTTCGTCCCGCAGGAGAGATACAACCTCTTTCAGTTTTTCCTCTTCCGTGAAATCAAGATCATCCATTATACGCTCAACCGCTTCCAACCAATACTTAGCTGTACTTGGGGCTATATCGGAAATTCCCCTAAACATCTCTGCCCGATTGGCTCTAAGCTACTCCGGCAAAGATTTTCGAGCTCCTGTGCCCATGCCTGCCCCAGCAACCCTCTCTAAACCCTTAACATCGCCTGAGATACCGCATCATCTCTGGCCTTCTGGTCTTGAAATTCCACCTCCGCAGCTGGTGGTACCGGCATTTCTTTTCTAGACTCATACTCATTCTACCCCTACCACTACCACGCGGCGGACGTCCACGACCCCTCGTACTCATTCTACCGATTCGTGTTTATCTGATTAGAAATTTTATGAATTTTTAATTTCTTCCACTGATTAACCACGAACAATCTTATGGACAGAGATTTTCAAGAGTAGTTCTTTCGAATGCGAAACTATATCTACGGGTTTCAGTCTCAAGTCTGTATCTCCTAGTTCTAGGAACCACATACATTCAACCATCATACATCAACACATAAGTAGCATCCATGAACCCACATTCACCACATAAGGGTATTTTCGTCATTCCACTACCCAGGGGTATTTTCGTAGTTCGTTCCTACAGGGTATTTTTCGCAATTTCACAAAATAGAGTATCTTGGTGATTTTTTCGAAATAGAGGTATTTTGGTGTGTATATATATTTTTTTGTAAAGCAGGAGTATTTTGAAAATTTTAATTTTTTTTTCAAATTGAGGTTTTTTTTTGGTAATTTCACAAATTCTGATAATTTTGTGAACTGGGTACTTTTGTAAATCCAGGGGATTTCAGGTGAATTTCATAACATGGGTATTTGAGTAATTTTGCCAACTAGGGGGTGTTTCGGTAATTTCACGAATTTTGGTAGTTTTACAAATCCAGGGTATTTTGGGAAATTTTCCCAAATCAAGGATATTTCGGAAATTTTGCAAAACTTAGGGGAAATATTTTAGTAATTTTGCGAAATAGGGTGGCTGGTCCCTTTCGGGTTTTAGTTATAAATTTTGGCCCACAACTAGTCCTCGTGGCTAAGGTGAATAAATACTACGCACTGTAGGGTAGGATTCCAAATAAGAGAGGTGAGTCATTAGGACCACTTAAGTACCAAGCTCTCCCTGAATCCAATCCTAGACATGCGCATGCATGTTACCACACCCATCCTCTACACACCAGCCCGTACCGGCCATCACACCTCGGGGATTTCTACAATCAACCCACCAACCGCTACACACCATATCGATAAATCATGTTTATCGGTTATAATGCCAATCACCATGTGACCTTATAATCCACTGTGGCAAAGCCACCGATCACTGTGTGACCTTATAATCAAGTGTGACAGAGCCACCGATCACTATTGTGACCTAAATGTACATATCGTGGTTTAACCACCGATCACTAAATGACCTTTTAACATGCTCTTCCCCTTCATCATATCAAGCCCATCCCATGCATACATCCATGCAAAAGTAACATAATATACTACCTAAAAGATCACAGTTTATCACATACATCGATACACATAGAGAAGTTTCTATGATTACGTACCTGGCATCCCTTGCCTACCCTTTCCTGGTAATACGACTGTCCATACAGCCTTTTTTTGACTTTTAGCCCATAACATATATAGTACATATTAATTAGTGTGATAGAGATCTACACACCTGATTACAGTTAAGATGAGACCTTCTATGTCGACACTATCAGAAGCCGATACGACTGCTAACTGTCTAAGATTTTGTTCTAACGCTGGTCCACAACCCGGTGGCCAATCTCGAACTGCTAACACCGCTCGTTTCTTAAACTTAGGGATTGGATTTACAGATCCAATCCCCTCCTTCACCTGAACGACATGTGATTCCATCACAAGACCTTATCAGTTGCTACCATCACAACATGTGGTTGTTAATCCATATCATAGGGCTAAGATTATGATTATGATAAACGAACCTAACGAAAATATAAAGAGAACCCCTTACCTTGAAATCCCGAAAGAGATGGAGTTTAGAGACTAAAGATTTCTAGCTTTTAGATCTAAATTATCTACTTCGATTCCCGATGTCGCCCAACACGTAAACACAAGAAACCAACAATCCATTAGCCTTTCGGCTTTGTCTTCTAAAACCAAAAGAGAAAAAGAATAGATCAGAAGAAATCGGCACCTACCTTCTTCGCTATTCTTATACCATGGATCATTTTGAGTGTGGGCTAGAACAATTTCGAATCAAACACAAAACCATAGATAATTTTCTTACTTTCAGTAGGAAAGTAAATCTTTCTCTTATAGAAATCGATAGAATTCTTATTCCCAGGAAATATAATTTATACTTAAAAATAAATTCTAACTTTTTTTTGGCAGAATAACAATATCTCATAATTGTGTGATTGAGCATAATAACAATTTTTTAAAATATAATTTAGCCCTACCAGTGCCATCTATTTATATAGAGATTGAGAAACTCTAGTTGAATTAGTAAAATACAAATAATATATATTTAATAGAAAAATCAATCCCCTAGTTGAATTAGGAGAGAGGGTCAACAAACCCTAATTAATAATACTATGGTTGCTTCCCCCATACTTATTATGAGGGGTTTTAGGTCTCTCTAGTATCATGTCCAATTATATGTGTTTCTCGGACTTTCAACCCAGGACTTTGTAATTTAATCCAACCAAGTACATTTTTCCACATTTCAAAAAGAAATATTATTTATTAAATTAATTTAAAATAATTAATTTTCCACTTAAATAATTTTCTCAACCAAATTGTAACGCCCCAAAAATCCATGTTTTGATTTTATGTGTTTTGACTTGAATAATGGATTGTTTGAGTCGTTTAGGAGTGGTTGAGAGTCTCTGAGAAACTTTGGGTTCAAGCTTTGTCTTTAGCAAAAATTTGTTTTTCTTAATTAAAGGGGTTGAGCATTAGCAGGTAGGCTGTATAAATAATTGTAGGGTAAAGGAGACAGAAATGAGTTGGTGGCCTAGTGGTGATGGCGTGAAATGGCTGATGTGAGAGCTTGGGTTCGAATCCCTTGGCATGCAAAGGAGTATTTGTTTTATATCCTTGTGGTGTGAGAGGTAGAGTTTGACTGAAACTCTGTTGAATTGGTTGTGGAATTGGTCAAGGGAGGAGATCAAGGGATATGATAATGTTGATAAGGTTATGAAGGAGATTTAGGAGGAGAAAATCAAGGAAATTCAAATGTTGGTGTGGTGTAGCCAAACAGGGAGTCTTAGGCATGTAAATTTAGCTAGAAGGATTCTAAGTGTTTTTTTCTGCTCTTTGTTCAGTTTGGGAATTTTTGTGCTATTTTTGGGTGTGCCGAATTGTGACTTTTGTCAACTTTTAGCACCATTTTCTTTTATTTTCCTTTTCGAGTAGCCGAAATTGCATTTCGAGTATTTTTTTTCCTTTCGAGTTTTGTTCTGTCCATTCTAGTGCCGACTCCTCCTCTTCACAATCTAGTTGAGTTGTTCTCTTTCTCACATTTCCTTTCCTCTTACTGTTCAATTAAGCCTTTGTCGAATTGCTTGTTGCTTTCCCCCTCTTCTGTGACCGAATATAGCTTCATCCCTCCCTCTCTATTTGATTTTCTCTTGGTTTCTTTTCTAGCCGAATTCTCTTTTCATCTTTTACTTCATTCCCTTTTTTTTCTATTTTCTTCCGATATACTCATATTATTTAGGCCAAATACCCTTCACCTTTTTGGCTAGCCATTTCCGGTTACTATGCTATTTGGGGATTGGCCGAGTACTCTTCTGTTCTACTATTATTTTGCTATCTCGATTTTCATAAGATCCTGACAATCGGTAAGGGTTTAAGTTATGCTTCCTTTCATTCATCTAAGCCGAATGTTTTTCCTTTTATTTTTTGGTATCGATTTATGATTCTTTCCTTATTTCTAGGGTTTCCTCATGGAATGGTGGTGTACAAGTGGTTTTGAAGCAACCACAGCCTTTTCCTCAAGTATTCAATTAAGGTCATATGCTACCTCATTTTCTAGGGTTAAGCTGAATGTTGTCTTTGTGTTGATGAGATAGTAGTTGATCTTATCTAAAAAGATCTGCTTATAATTCAGATTCTCGACAAGGCGTGTGATCAATTTTGGGTTAGCGATCTTAGAGGATTAAGCCACCCTCATTCAATCAAGGTAAGGTTGTGTATTTTGGGCTAAATGTTAAGAAGTGGTTAACTTGAACCGTCAGTTAATTAACTGAAGGTCTTGTTGAGTGTAGGTTCGGTACACGTGGGATTCTTCGCGCGTCTCGCTAAACAGGTATGTAATCACACTATCTCCTCTGCGAACCGGTAAAAGCCGAAAAGCTGAAACCTCGACATATGAGGCCTTACGAGCGTGCAATCGCTCGCGTGGTAAATCGAGCCCATAATCATGGGCGATAGACTATAGAGGTCACCACCAGTGTTCTCGTACTCTTGGTCCGTTATGGGCCTTGTTTGGCTAAAATGGGCCGTGTGGGCTCAATGGGCTCGTGGGCCCCATATGGAATAAATCCACAATAAGTGGCAAATACTAGACTAGGCTATATCGTTGGCATAGCCGTGACTGAATTTGGGCTAAATGGGCCACACGAGCGTGTGGGCCCACTTGGGCCGAATATTGGGCTTTGGGCCCATTTATACCGTTTTGACCATATATGTTATCTGTGTCGCTCGAGGTGACTGCTGACCTTCGGGAAGGTTGTTATCTGACTGAAATACCCCTAAAAAGTAAAATGACTAAAATACCCCTATGGAGTAAAATGACTGAAGCACCCCTAGAGAGTAAAATGACTAAAATTCCCATAAGGAGTAAAATGACTGAAATACCCCTAAGGAGTAAAATGACTGAAATACCCCTAAAGAGTAAAATGACTAAAATACCCCTAAGGAGTAAGTTGTCTGATGTGTTCATGATTTGAATATAATTGTTCCTGAGTATGACATTCTGCATATACGTATGATTTATGACATGACATACTGCATGGGGTTGGGATACTGTTATGGAGGAAGTATATCAGATCGGTGGCTCGCCACACATATCGTCTTGGCGGCAAATTTGCGCGTTACTATTATTGGTAGCTTTGCTGCGATACTGTTACTGGCAGCTCTGCTGCGTTATTATTACTAGTAGCCATGCTGCAATATTGGTGTGCTGGTTGGGTGGGTCGATTTTATCTCCACATGGTGTGTTGGTTGGTACATGTGGAGTGTTGGTTGGATTGGGGTGGGTTATATATGTGCACCATATTGATACTGTATTGGGCTTAGGCCCACATTGATTACTGAATGGGCTAAGGCCCACGCTGTACTGTTTCTGAGTAAGGTCCCGGCCCAGACTATTACTGTATGATAGTGGATTACACACTGAGTTCTCGTAACTCACCCTTTTCTTCTAACTATGCAGGTAATCCCCAGCCTTAGATAATTTGAAACTGTGAGGGACTCGGAGGTGGCCACACGTTCGCTAATACTTTATTTTAGACCTAGTTATTTAAATCTTTATATTGGGATGATATTTATGTAATAAGGCCTCTAGTTATTTTAATTTCTTTTAATTGGGTTTAATTTCTTATTTTGAAACTGCCAAACTGATACAAATAAGTTTTCAAAAATAATAACTGTTTTAAAAGACAAATACACATTTTCAAACCCGAGAAATGACAATAATTAAAGTAGCTTCCACGGGCTTTTAAACTAAGAAACCAACAGTAACAAACGTGGCAATCGTTTAATAAAATGGTTTTCTCTTAACAAAGCCGGATTTCGAAAAACACTTCGATGTGACACGTCAGATTTGGTCGTAACGTCTAGGCCGGGTTTGAGGTGTTACACAAATTTTAATTCCTCTAAAGTCATGGAAACTTTATTGTAAAAAAATCTATGAGAAAATATATTTAATTTCTACATTCAATGGATACAAAATGACCAATTAATTTAGTTCCATTTTTTAACTTCAAATATTTAGTTAAATTGTAATTCAAAAAACTTAAATTAATTCTCATGTCATTTCCATACTTAGTGAGAAACCAAATTCATTTTTGAATGCAACCTATTTCTCTAATTTTATCATTTCTATCCATATATGTTCATTTGATTCAACATGTAATTCATTTATGGTTTTAACGACCTACTGGAGGGATTGATTGGACATATATGACTAGGGCTCAAATAGCTTATAATTAACTTTCAACTTTTTGCAGATTAATTATAAACTCATTTAGCCACGAGGTCATTCCATCATAGTATTGTGACTGAACTTTCCCTAATTACATACCATTTTTGAAAGCTACTCCATTAGTACTCGTCAAATTACCTTTTCATAAATGTGAAAACCTATTTTATCTTATGGTAACCATTGCATCTTCCGTCATGAATAGTCAATTACTATCAAATAATAATTAATTCACTTATCACAACGACAAATGACTCGTGGCCATGTTTACTGCTCATCTATCATGTAATGTCGATGACAGGATATAATTTACCTATGTCTTAAGTTGTGAATTCCACTATTGTGAATGATGCTACATACTAAAAAAGTCATATACTCAGCTTTTGGTTCCTTATCTATTTGAACTTAGGCTTTGACTTACATCAAAGTATACGGGTCATACATACATGGTTCATCATCCACTCAAGATTAAGGTATGTCACACTATGAATGTCACAAGTGAATAAATCCATAAACGGATTCAGGATCTATTCTACTTAGGTCCTATCTAATGTACTATTAGTCTGATCAGTCACACCTATGTCTATCTTTTAAGAGTTATTTGCTTTGATGCTCAAGGAAAAACATCTCCCTAATGGGACTTGATAGATAACATATTAGTCTTTCAATTGATTTTATCACTTCCAATTACACTATGGACATGTTAAGTTCATCTACTAATATGAGCTTTCTTTTTGTATTACGGTCTGACCACATAATATCGCTTAGTATTAGTTAAATATTAGGTAACCAATGAGGTTATATTTGCTTCCATTTTGCTTTGCATGAAAAAACCAGAGAGGACAATATAAAAATGGTGTTAATGTATTTAATGAATAATTTTAGTAAACCAATCTGTTAGAAAAAAATTACAAGTTCACATAAACAAAATTACTACACTTAGGACACCAGATCCAACAATGTTTCCATACGACATAGCACTTCAACGCGACTCGGGTTTATATGACATGTATTAGTGTGATGGTTGGAGGCACCTTTAGTGCCTAATATTTGGTGTGAAAAGGAAATCCCAAGTGTTTGACACTTAATGAGTTTTAATGAGATTAACAAGTATTGAAAGAAGTACCAATCTAACATGTCCTTATAAGTTAATTATTTTAGAAACTAATTCATTATTTTACGATAGTTATTTTAAGATCTTTGGGACTTACTAAGCTTTGTGCTTAACACATTATTATTTCTTAAACGTAGGTAATTCGACTTTGGAAACCAATTCAACGGGAGGATCACCAACTCACACCATTGCTATTATTAGTGAGTATGAAGCCCATGTATTTGTATTTTATATTTCTAGTGCCATGTACTAGAGGGTCTTGTAACACGCTTAACCCATAACCATTGCCGGAATAGGGTTAAGAGGCATTACCAGACAATTCAGAACTTTCATGATCATTTCACAACATACGATATACCATCATCATATCATAGAAAATAATATACAAAGAGTCCCTTTAAAAGGTCTACGAGACCTTAAACATGCATTGGAAAAGGGTCGGGACAAAATCGAGCACATACAAAAGTTTTTCGAAACTTAACATTTTCAAGGTTACAGAGGTCACACACCCGTGTGGGTAGGCCGTGTGCCTCGCACGGCATCAAACACACCCGTGTGCCCAAGCCGTGACAAAATAGGGCATACATACTGACTTGTCCACACGGCCGAACACACGCCTGTGTGCTTGACCCGTGGGCAACATTGACTTAATCCACATGGCCTGTCACATGCCCGTGTGTCTGGCCCGCTTGTGAGACTGACTTGATTCAAATTACAATCTTAAGGGACACGGTCGAGACACACACCCGTGTGCTTGGCCAAATTGCCATCCAAAGTTTGGGTCGAACCTACAAGCATCAAACCAATAAAACTTTCATACCTCAAAGGCATCCAAATCATACCAAAACATACATGATTTAACTTTTAACATCATCATTCATTTTATATGCAAATCTAACTCAAACATATCAATTTCAAGTATCAATTATACATCAAGTGTAACACCCCTAGACCCAGCCCAGACGTTATGGCTGAATCCAACGATGTCACATCAAAGGAATAATTCAAAACAACTTCGCTTTAGTTAAAAATCAAGCTTAAGGTTTAGAAACCCAAAATCCTTGCAATTTGTTAAAGTTATGATAAAAGCCCATGTTTTAAGTTATAGCTATTTCGAGAACCATGTTTAAACTTTAAAAAAAAATTATTCAAGTTTAATAATTAAACAGTTGAACAATAATGAAACCCAAATGTAGAGTCAAATTGGAGATATAAGGCCTTATTGCATCTAAAGAAAATAAAGTAATTAAAACAAAGTCTTTTGAAACTAATAAACAAAACTTCTAAGTAACTTGTAGTGTGCCCGTCTCCGAGTCCTCTCCCATGTCGAGCCGTCTACTAAGGGTCACCTGAAACATTTAATAAAAGGGTGTGAGTTTCAAAACTCAGTGTGTACGACCCTTAGTAATCCAATCAACATGCAATTATCACATTGGGCCTAAGCCCTATCAAAATTGGTGGTCTTGGGCCTTAGCCCACAATGACCTCATATCATATCAGTATCACATGAATACAATGCTCCCATCCCAAATCCAACCCTGCACTCCATTTCCCTTCCAGCCCTACACTCCTGTGGGGATATGAATATCAACCCACCCATCCCTACACTCCAAAGGTAGCACCAATAGCGGCACTACTCAAATGTTGCAGTAAGGCTGCTAAACATATAATGGGCTTAAATCCACCAGTGGATCCACGGTCGTCAAGTGACTATGCGATCCTCACATATCTTCCTCCGTATCATCAAACCCACCTAAGTGCAACATATATATCATGAATGCAACATACACATTTTCACACAATAAGCACCTAGGGGTATTTTAGTCATTTCACTACCTAGGGGTATTTTTGTAAATCTACCCTACAGGGGTATTTCGGTAATTTTGAAAATTAGGGGTATTTTAGTAATTTTGCAAATCATGGGTTTTAGTTATGAACTTTGGCCCATTAACAAGTCCTTGCGGTTAAAATGAACAGACACTATGCACCAGGTAGGATCCCAGAGAAGAGGAGGTGGGTCACTAGGACCGCTTAAGTACCAAGCTCTCCCAAGATCCAATCCTAGACATGCATTTGTCCATTGCCACACTTAAACCTAACGACTCGTTCACAGACATGCTTGATTATTAAATTAAGTTTTATGATATTTAAGAATTTATTAGAACTAGGCCTAGAGTCCATAAACCCTAGCATGCATTTCTAAAATCCCATAAGGCCCACTAAGCCTATTAATGTCCATTTAACCCTTTAAACCCCATCATGTTTATATAGCCCATCATTTAATTTTCACATATCAATTCCTGCCGATTTGGGCCCACGGGCTCGGTAGGCTCATTTATTCCCTTTTTGGCCCGGTTGGCCAAGTAATGGCTCGAAACCATGAGATCGCTCTCTTGGCCCTGGTAATCGTATCGGTGTTCCCACATGAATGTTCGCACGCTCATGGGGTTGCCAGCGCCAACCTTTCAGCTGTTCAGCTTTTTCGGCATTTCGACTTTTTGGGATTTCGACTTTTGCCGATTTGTCGTGTGTGAAGTGTATGTCCACACCTGGTTACTGCGACGTGCTACACTATCCTCAGCCTTAGCCTACAATCAATACCAATCTCCAAGTCAATACACACTTAACTACAGTATTTACCCAAAAGTCGAAGCCTTACCATAACCTTACCGTGTGCCACCAATTCTAGTAGCCCTTCCTTAGCTACTATTCACTTAGATCTGCACCCACACAAATATTATCAGAGATCGAGTGACTCATATTCCACACAAGTCACCTCAATAAGCCATACTTACATTCGGCCACCACCACTAAGACGAGTACACTTACCTCCTTACTAACGATCCTTATCACGCTTGCGATCTTTGAACCCTACCCTTGTTAATACAAGGTTAACGATAAGGAGATGTTAGATAGCCCTTCGGCTTTTAACAAAACACACTAAGAAGGTTGACTGAGTACTTACAGAATCCTACCTTTGATCTTGTGGCATAGATAGCTACTGAACAAGACCTAGCTTTTAATTACTTGATCAACAGATTTGTGGTGGAGGAAAGACAACAAAGAATCTGCACAAACAGGAATTTCGGCAAATAGGGAAGATAGTATTCGGCAATGGAAGAAAAAAATGAAAGGAAGAAAAGAAAGAAAGATGGAAACTCAAAGAACCCTTCTAAGGAATTCGGCACCCCCTTTATAGGCAAAGCCGAAACTACCTTCCCCTAGAGTCCAATTCGGTACCAACACATCCACACCTCAATCCCCTATCTTTTCTCTCTTATCTTTACCTTAAATTTCTCTCCTAAACACTCCCTTCCAGAGTCTATTCTAGCGCCACTACCTTTTTTCCATGTGAAAAAATAAAACCCCTCAATTTACCACACTTAAGCCTCGAACCTTGGACCTCCTGTAACACCCCAAACCCGGCCCATGCATTATGACCGAATCTGACATGTCACATGAGAAAAATACGTTAAGTCCTTTTTATTTGTACCTAAATAGATATTGATTTGTTAAAATCATGAAAACAAGTTTGATTTGAAATATTTGATAAAATACTACTAACATCGAAGATTGATTGATAAATCAATAAATTTGAACTAATGATTTTATAAAATCGTGACTTTTGAAAATATCGTTGATAGTTCGAGAGAAAATTTCCGTGTTAAAAATATTTGTAAAAGTTTATTTTGAAATCCATTTGTTAATCGATTTTGAAAAACCTTTATTTAAGTTTTTAGAAAATTCTCATCTAAAACAGTTTAAGCAAGATAATAAGTATATCAAACATAAAGCAAATAATAAAATACTCCAGAGGCCTTATTACAACATAAAAACTCAAAATAGTAAAGTGAACAGAAATAGAAATCTAAAGTTCAAATAAAACACCATTTCTGAAGTATGGCCTCCACCGAGTCATCTATGGCCCCAAGTCCTCGTCACTGAGCGTTACCTACAAGGTTTAAGAAAAGAAAGGGGGTGAGTTACAAGAACTCAGTGTATAATCCCCTTACCGTCATCCACTGGCTTGAATCCTTATAGCAATAACTTGGACCTAAGCCCATATAGCATAATCCTTTGGGCGAAAGCCCATTTACATAACAAAATATAAATATGTGCAATGTATGCAACCCAACCCATCCATCCAACACACCCCCGTACCTACCATCACACCTATGGGGATCAAGTCAACCCACCCTGCCATCACACCAAAACGCAGGCAATTTGCCATTTATAATTTTTTTTATGGTCAAACCACCGATATCATGTGTAAACATTATAGTGAGCACTTTATTGTGGCAATGCCACCAGGCTACTCTTCTTTTCAACATTTCTTTCCCAACCCATGCAATATATGAAAATGCAACAAACATAATAAGATGTTCACATATAAATAGCAACCATTTAACAATTAATTTATTACAATGACTCGGCCCATTTAAGCAATAATAATTCGGCCCATTAAGGCATTCTAGCAAATTGGCCCATTAGGGGCATTTTCGTAATTCGGCCCATAAGGGCATTTTTGGTAAATCAACACTTTTAAAGGCATTTCAGCAATTTCAGCCCGTTAAGGCATTTTGATAAAACGGCCCATTGAGGGTATTTTCGTAATTCAGCCCATAAGGGCCGTTTCGTAATTCGGCCCATAAGGGCATTTTCGGTAATTTACCCTCCAAGGGTATTTTGGTAATTTCATAACTCAGACTTAACTACTAATTTGAGGCATAAAAATTGAAACTGTCCATCTGCGTCATACTGACTAAATTGATTATAACTCGAGTTAGGAAACTCGAAATTTAGATCCGTAAATTTTCCTTGAAACTAGACTCATATATCTTCTTACTACAATTTTGTCTAGAATTTTTGGCTTAACCATTTAGTACAATTTATTCCTTAAAGTTTCCCTTGTTTCACTGACCAACGATTCTGACCTCTTTTATCTTAAATTTAAATATCTCGCTGTACAGTTTTCATATGTTGTTCCTACTTATTTCTATTGAAAATAGGCTCACTAAGGAATCTATACATATAATTTATAACTCATAATTCACTTTGTACAATTTTATATTATTTTTCGAAGATAGATTAGGGAAATGCGAAGTCATTCAGAACCAGTCTCACTAAAATTAAAATATCACAGAATATAAAATTCCCCTTCCTACTCCGTTTCTTTCATACAAAAATAGACACAGTAAGGTTTCATTCTATATCTTATTCACTTTCTAATTCCCTTTCTCCTATTTTTCGTGGTTTTTCAAAATCACATCACTGCCATTAACCAATACTGTTTCATTGCAAAATAAGGTTACCACTATGGACATACGCATGCCCGAGTGGTCACGGATTTTCTTCGGTATTTCGACCGAATCAAAAAACATTCCAGGCAAACTTTCAAAGAGATGTGAGATTACACACCATTTGAAACATGTATTCGGAAGGGTATGGGATTACACACCTTAATTACGAGTTGTGCTTTCCACTGATTTCAACACCACGAACGTGATCTCCCTCAGTGCACCAAGAATCAATCCTACCCCTTGGCTACTGAAATCCCGTCCTAACAATATTTGGTGAGCGAAAGAGTTGTTAGCAATTATCCCACCTTCGGCCAAAACAAATCTTATGACAACGTTCTTACCCGACTTACTTGACGAGTCGATGATAACGATTTGGTTAATACAAATCATTTATGCTCCTTCACCTTGTTGAAAACCCGATTGTTAAATTCCTTGTAGCGCCACTCTAGGGGAGAATAGGACTGTGATTCGGGCAAGAACTAACTCACAAGATGCAATAAGTATATCCAAGACAAAAAGAGATAGAGAGTGTTCAGCTAAGAGAATTAAACTGCAAAGAAAATCGAATGATGTGGAAGGAAAAAGAGGAAGAAACGATTAAGGATTAGGGAAGAGAGAAAAGGTTAGGTTATGGAGAGAAATGAGTAGGAAGGAAATTGGAGAAGAAAAGAGAGGGCTTAAGAATTCGACAAGAAGAAATTGAAAAGGAGATGACCTGAAATGCTCAAGGAAAAAGTACCCAAAACGTCACTCTCAAAAAGAAACCCGAAAGAACACTCAAAAGCAAAGAAAAGTCTCGGTTTCTCCCCTTACACCAAATGGCCGAAAATGCTATTTTGGAAAAAAGACACAAAATGATCAAAGGAGAAAAATATCTCTCATGCACAAGACTTGCAAAAAGGTATGGAAAAATTTGGCTCCTCCCTCTCCCTAACAAAATCGTCCATCGCATTTGCCTAAAGGAAGAATGTTGACCAAAATTCTTTCCAAAACATCTTCCACCCTTTAAGCCAACATGTTCCCTACTCTTGCCTTTTCTTTCATTTCTTTCCTTCATTATCCCTTATCTTCCTCCTTTCCATAATCCTTAGCCACCTTTCCATAATTTAAAAAGTCTTACTTACCTTATTTAAGCCTTGGCCGACACTTACCATATAGCACAAAAATTTAATCCAAAATATTTGCACTAGGTGGGATTCAAACCTCAGACCATTAGTACACTCCACACGCCACTTGCCACTTTACCATTAGACTCCTTGTGCTAACAAAATGCACACTTATTTCCTTAAGTCTTGATGCCACTTACCTTGTCCCCCTTAAGAGCATAAACACAAAAAATTACCTATAGCCTAACTTGAATCCTGAGACTTCATAGAAACCCTGTAACCTTTCAAATTCACTTAACTAATAAGTCCAATTTGCAATAATGCCATTCTCTTATTCTCAAAAATTTTAAACACTCTTACGCCCAAGGCCCATTGGGCCCAATTCTTCGAGGCCCAATTTCGGGATGTTACACCTCCTCACCTGATAATAACGCCACCTTGTAGCTCCCCAAGTGACGCCACCTTGCCATTGAACCATAGGCATAATCGTGTCCTATTTTCCCCTTAATATGTTTAAGAGGCCTAATACCTGAGACTAGGGTCCACTAAGGCAAAAATTAATTTTTCCATTTGGTCTTCCCTATCCCTAAGACTTCAAATAACCCTCAAAGCCTACATGCCAATTGTCATTTTCTCTCTCACTTAAAATTTTTCTAAGACCCAAAGCCCAATAGGCCCAATTCTACTAGGCCCGAATTCGAGGCGTTACATCAAGAACATATAACTAATACTTCATCTAACCAATTCAATTCATAGCAATTTCTTATCATTTGCATATCCAAAATCAACCATGAACTCACCTATATATGTACCATTTCATTTAGCTACTTATGAGCACATTAAAACTTACCAACTTATGCATAAATAAGCATGAACAAAACTCATTCATAAACACATCCATTAACTAGCGATATCACATGGCTATTCTTACATATCACAAAACATATTCTAAGTTCTCTAGACTATACATGCCATACTTTAATATATACATTCTCAAAAGATACCAAAATATAGTTTGATAGTGTGGTGATGATCCTCGATGATCCCTGAGCTTCACGTAGCTTTAATAATCTATAAAACAATGAACAAACATACACACAAAGTAAGCTATCATAGCTTAGGAAGTCATAAGCAAATAATGTACAAATAAACATTTACATTAAGTCAACTAGCCAAATGAAAACAAACTTAACCAAATGTACATCTATCATGTTTGCAACCTCAAATATTATCACATTTACATTAACATTATAACATCAATAACCAAGTGCACAAATACTAAATAGCACATATAAATTTCCCTTTCATCATAACTAATTCATATATCCATCTCAATCACAAATACTTACCTTACTTTCATATTCATATCACATAGCACGTATCTGAATCTTCTAGTTCGTTTTCACATTTGATCTTATCTCGTTAATGCCGTTGAACCATTCAGGATTAATAAGGATACTCAGATAGTCGAAAAGCTAGTACAATTCCAACGTCCCAGACGTGGTCTTAAATGTAATCACACATCGATGCCACTGTCCTAGACAAAGTCTTACACGAATCAAATACGATGCCAATGTCCCAGACAAAGTCTTACACGTAAACACAAGTCGATGCCAATGTCTCATACGTTGTCTTACACGAAAACAAATATCGGAACCCTATGTCATGACATATGTATCCTAACTATTCCTAAGGTTCGTACGGGACTTTCGGACGTCGTAACTCGATCATTTCAGGCTCGTGAATATTGCTCCCGTGCTTAATTCATTTCAGTATAATATATACACAATAACAATTAAATTTGGCACTATTAAAATGAATACAATAGAATTTATTGACATTTATTTAGTTATGAACTTACCTCGGATAACGACGAATGAAATCGACTACTCGACTAATTTCGACTTCCCCCGATCTAATTCTGATTTCTTCCGTTCTTGATCTGAATATATTCAAATTTAACTAATTTAATCACACATTCATTCAAATTCATCCAAAAACATATAAATGGGTCAATTACACTTTTGCCCCTTTCCTTTCACATTTTTCACAAATTGGTCCTTATTTCACAAAACACAAAATACACATAATTTCACTAAACTCTAGTATAGCCAAATTTTCCTTTAGCTTATATAAGTCCATACATTTCATTTATTTGACATTTTAGTCCCTTAATTTATTATTATCACAATTTAGCCCAAATTACTCAAATTCATCAAAAATCTAAAGACAAAATATTATAATCTATCACACATCTTTTATTTTCCATGATCAAACAACAAAAATCACAAGCTATCATCAATGGAAAAACACAAAATTATCATCAAATTCAAAAATTAAAGCATGGAATTTGTAGTACTCGAAGCAACGATCACAAACATAGAAATTATAAAAAACTGAAGCAAAACATACCTTAATTTAGCCAAAACTAAAGCCGAGCCTAGTTGTTCTTTCTTTCTTTATTTTTCTTTTGTATTTTCGATGGAAAATGAACATAATGCCTATTTTCATACTTTTATTATATTATAAAACATATTATTACATAGATTACTATAATAGCCTTAATGAATTAATAAGAAAAACCATTTAATTAAAGCCTATAACCGTCCATCCCATAACTAAATGGCTAGATTCCAACCTAAGGATTACATAATTAACTCATCAAAGCAATTAAGCACTTTAACATATAGAAAGTCACTTTTACATTATATGCATTTAAGTCCTTTTTAAAAATTAAGCACACAAACAATTAAATTAAATCACAGAAATTTTATACATATCAATTCACATACTAAACACATAGAAAATTATATTAAAATATTTTTCTAACTCGGATTTGTGGTCCCAAAGCCACTGTTCTGATTAAGGTTTAAACTGGACTGTTATGTAACACCCCAAACCCGGCCCAAAAGTTAGGCCCGAATCTGGCGTGTCACATTGAAGTGTTTTTCGAAAACCATGTTTTCATTGAAAACCCTCCTTAATATTTAAAAACTAAAGTCTCAGTTTATGATTGTTCAATTTCAAAACGTGGTTCATTGAAAAGTTAATTACTTTTAAAAAAAAAGGTTATTAACTTTGTTGAAAATATCTTTTAGTTGCGAAAGATAATTTAAGGTAAAGAAGTTTAAAATATATGTTTTTTAAAAACAGTAATTGGGTTGAAAACTCGTCTACGTCTAACAGATATAAAACGTAACAAAATCCCAAATTCAGAATTAAATCCAAAGAGGCCTTATTACAGAAATTACAACCCAAAACAAAATTTAAAACTTATATAAAATCCAAAACATAACAGCCGTAGTCGTGTGGTCACCTCCGAGTCCCTCGCAACACCGATCCTTCTAATGTTGGGGATTACTTGCACAGTTGAAAACGGGGTGAATTTACGAAAACTCTGAGTGTAATCCCCTTTCTAGAGTAACGATCGGTGTCTGAAACAAAAAAATCGAAAACGATGCGGGCCAAAGCCCATTAACAAGATATAAGATGCAGTCTAGTTTAGAGCATACGTGGGCCAAAACCCACTACAATATCATTTGGGTCACAGTCCATAACAGAAATGATTGGGCCTAACCCAAACCAATAATAGAACAAGTGGGCCTAAGCCCAGTACAGTGACAGATCTCATAAATAGATATGCAATAGTATGAGGATGCATCCCACCCCGATTCAGCCAACACACCACCCGTACCAACCCCACACTCCTGTGGGGATAAAATCGACCCACCCAGCCAACACACCAAGCTTAGCATCGGTTGAGGCACTAAGTCAACAGAATGGCTCGACGCCGTGGACAGAATGCTAAAAGCCATAAACAGAATGGTTATAAACCATAATCAGGATGTCACAAAGCTATCGATAACTATAATAAGTTTGGAACATAGCCATCAGCGACGGTAATATAATTGGCACACAGCCATGGGTAATTATGATTGACACAGAGTCATCAATATATATGTTAGGCACATAGCCACAGGTAAATACGATTGGCACAAAGCCATAATCAAGACCGTACAGAGCCATATTTAGGTTGGCACAGAGCCATAATCAGATTACGCATCTTTAAGCCGTTCGTCGGTCCACAGTCATCTCATGCGACCCGTACGACCTTAACGGATCAATACTGGATCCACAATCGTCTCGGGTGACCCTATCAGAACTTCCTTCGTATCAATGTCCCAACCCCATGCAATATGTCGTGTATGTCATGCTCAATCATTACACGTGTATGCAAAATGGCCATGCCCAGTAACAATCATGTAGACATATATTAAAAGCATATGAGTCACATGACCACAGTCAAGTTAGTTAAAACACAGTCATCCGATCACAGTCAAATTCATAGTCTAAGTCAGTCATTTACCCACAAGGGCAAAATAGTCATTTTACCCTATAAGGGTATTTCGGTCATTCTACCCTACATGGGTATTACGGTCATTTTACCCTATGGGGGTATTACGATCATTTTGCAAACTGGGGGTATTTCGATAATTTTGCAAATCAGGGGTATTTCGGTAATTTTACAAATTAAGGGTATTTGATAATTTCAAAAATCGAGGGTATTTCAATAATTTCCCAATCTAAGGGTATTTTTATAATTTTACAAATCGAGGGTATTTTAATAATTTTACAAATTGAGGGTATTTTAGTAATTTTTCAAATTGAGGGTATTTCAATAATTTTACAAATCGAGGGTATTTCGGTAATTTTACGAATCAGGGGTATTTCAGTAATTTTACAAATCGAGGGTATTTTAGTAATTTTATAAATTAAGGTTACTTAGGTAATTTTACAAATCGAGCGTATTTCAGTAATTTTACGAATTAGGGGTATTTTAGTAGTTTTACAAATCGAAGTCTCAGCGACCCAACAGAAGGTCCAGCGTCGCCTCGAGCGACTTAAGTAACCTAAACAATCACAACGGTGTAAATAGGCCTAAGGCCCATTACTCGGCCCAAGTGGGCCCACACACTTGTGCGACCCATTTAGCCTAGAAACAACCGCAGTTATGCAAACGTCACAGTCCAAACAACACTTACCACATCACATACATTTTATCCGTGTGGGCCCACACGGCCCATTTTGGCCCAACGAGGCCTAGAACAGCTCAATACCACAAGAGCGCTCGTGGTGGCATCTACAGACTAACGCCCATGTTCGTGGGCTTGGTCCACCACACGTGCGATCACACGCTCGTATGGCATCATTCGCCGGTATTTCAGCTTTTCGGTATTCTGTCGATCTACGACCAGAAGGAGTGTGGTGACACACACTTTGTCGGCTTTCTCGCCATCTATCGGATATAGGGTACTGTTACACACCTTCGGCTTATCAGCCGACTATCAAGTACAGGGTAAAATACACACCTAATTGCAAACGTGCGCGACTAACCCACAAGAACACCAACCTAACACAATCAGAAACTTTGGTTAGTTACTTATCAATCAATTGAAAAGAACCTTAACCCAAAACTCCTGTTCGGAGGCTTACCTATCACCCGCCTTAATCAATCTCACTCAGGCCGTCGCAGGAGATCACTTCACTTCAAGTCCTTAAAAAAAGAACTATCTGCATCCCATTCATGACTCAATAACTAATATCATATACACAAATAATTGAACCAGGAGTATCGCAACTTACCCAAATTGTGGAATTAAGACTGAGAGACAGAAGTATTCGGCCACCATCACAACACACCCATAAACCGAGGCACGAGAAGAAACAATTGCACTCCCCTGAGACCAAGTATTTGACTAGCCTAGAAGTTCAGAGTTTATTTGGATCTAGCAAAAAAGGAGGGAAATGAGAAAAGCCCAAAGAAAGAAGAGAGGAGATAACAATATGTTTGGCCAAAAACACATCAACCAATTGAGAGAGAAAAGAAATATTCGGCAAAAGTGTGAAGAGGTAAAGGAGAGAAAAAGAATCGGTTTGACAGGAGATTGGCAGAGGAATGCAAAGTAGAGAATAGAAGAACCCGAAAGGTATTCGACATGACCAAAAACAAAAAGATACTACCCACACTCTTAGCACAAATCAGCCTCCAAGAAAGAAAAATAACCAAAATGTTTCAAGCTACCGAATTAGAGAGTAAAAGACTATTCAAAGCTAATTTCTGATAAGCAAGAATTTTCATTCGGCACACACCCCACTTTCCTTTCAAAATCCTGAATTTTCCTCCCAAAATCACTCAAACCATCCACCACCCTTAAACCGCTCCTAAAATCCCTCTTCCAACCTCTCCACCATCCAATTCGAATTCCCCTTTTTCCTCCTACATTTTCTCCATGACCAATTCAAACTTCACCCTTTTACCAAGTCCACAACAACCTTCTAGAGTTTCAATCCAATTCAACCACTTACCATCCCCATGTAGCAAAATAATTGTATTTTGCTTGCAAGAAGATTCGAACCCAAGTCCCCCTCAATAGCTCAACATGCCACTTTCCTCCTTTCCACAAGCTCTTTCGTGTCACAAAATATCCTCAATTAATAAAAATGTCTATAGGCCAAAGTCCACGTTCCTTTAAAAGAAAAACCAAAATAAATTGCAAGAGCCAAGACTTGAACCCAGGCTCCCTTACAACCTTAATGACGCCACAACCAATAGACCACATGCTTCTTTGTGTCATTTTTTCCACAAAAATATTCTTAAAGCCTACTTACTTACATCCAGGGTTTTATTCACCTAAAACCAAAAAATTTGCTAAAGCCCAGGTTTGAACCCAGGACTTCTCCAACACTTTTCAGGGCCCTTAACCACTGAAGCAGACATTTAATTGTGTCATTTCCTTGCACAATTAAATACTTATGTATAGCCTCCTTACTGATCCATACACAAGGCCCAATACTTCTAAGCCCAAAATTCGGGGCATTACATGTTACAATTCTCCCCCTTAGGGATTTTCATCCCCAAAAACCTTACCCGCGAATAGGTTAGGGTAACGTTCTCTCATAGCATCTTTGGGCTCCCAAGTAGCTTCTTCCACCCCGTGTCGATGCCATTAGACTTTCACTAAAGAAACTTTCTTATTTCTCAATTCCTTCACTTCGCAATCTAAAATCTGAATCAATTCTTCTTCATATGTCATATCAGATTGAATCTCAATTTCAGACGGAGAAATTACATGTGATGGATCGGATCGGTATCGTCGAAACATTGAAACATGGAATATGTTATGGATCTTTTTCAACTCAGGTAGTAACAACAGTTTGTAAGCAACCGACCAGATACATTCAATAGTCTCATATGGTCCAATGAATCTTGGACTCAATTTGCCTTTACGACCGAATCGAAGTATTTTCTTCCACGGTGAGACTTTTAAGAACACTTTGTCCCCGATCTAAAACTCAATGTCTTTTCGTTTCAAATCAGCATATGACTTCTGATGATCTGACATGGCTTTCAAAATGGCAAATTACTTTCACTTTTTGTTCAGTCTCTTTGATTAAATCGACCCTTGTGTAACTTATTCTCAATGAGCTCAGTCCAATACAAAGGTGTTCGACATTTGCGACTGTACAAAGTCTCGTAAGGTGCCATTTTGATACTCAATTGAAAGCTATTATTATATGCAAATTCAATCAGTGGCAAGGAACGTTCCTACGTACCTTCAAATTCAAGAATGCAACATCTTAACATATCCTTGAGTATCTGAATGATTCATTCAGACTGACCATCTGTCTGCGGATGGAAAGCAGTGCTAAAGTATAGTTTCGTACCTAGTGCGTCTTACAGTTTCTTCCAAAACCGTGATGTGAATCTCGGATCTCTATCCGAAACAATAGAAATAGGTACTCCATGCAATCTCACAATCTGAGATATGTACAACTCAACAAGATTATCAAGTGAATAATATATGCAAAACTTATCAAGTGAATAATCTATGCAAACCGGAACAAAGTGAGTCAATTTAGTCAATCTATCAACAATAACCCAGATTGCGTCTTTCTTACTCGGCGACAAAGGCAAACCTAACACAAATTCCATTGTGACTTTGTCCCATTTCCACTCAGGTATCATAATCGGCTGAAGTAACCCAGGAGGTACATGATGCTCAGTTTTAACTTTTTGATAGATCAAACATCTCGAAACAAAATCAGAGATATCTCGTTACATACCAAGCCACCAGTAAAGCTGTTTCAAATCATTATACATTTTCGTACTACCCGGGTGAACAGATAACCGACTACTATAAGCTTCATTCAAAATCAACTGGATCAATTCTGAATTTCACGAAGCACACATTCGGTCTTTGAACCTCAAACAACCTTCTGTATCAACTTTGAACTCTGAATCAATATTCGCATCACATTGAGCTCGTTTTGCTGTCAACTCATTATCAACTTTTTGATCCTCACAAATCTATTGAATAAATAATGGTTTCACTTTCAACTCAGCTATAATCGAACCATCATCGGATAGAGCCAACTGAGTATTCATCACCCTTAAGGCAAACAATGATTTTCGACTCAAAGCATCTGCAACAACATTAGCCTTTCCCGGATGGTAGTCAATCACAAGGTCATAATCTTTTAACAACTCTAACTATCTTCGCTGTCATAGATTTAGATCTTTCTGAGTCATCAAATATTTTAAACTTTTCTGATCAGAATAAATGTGACATTTCTCACCGAACAGATAGTGGCGCCAAATTTTTAACGCAAACACAATAGCTGCTAATTCTAGATTGTGCGCTGGATAGTTCCTTTCATGCTGCTTTAACTGTCTTGAGGCATAAGCTATAACTTTTCCTTCCTGCATCAAAACACAACCCAAAGCATTCAATGATGCATCACTATAGATAACGAATTCTTTACCCGATTATGGTTGAATTAACATTGGAGCTTCAGTCAACAAAGCTTTCAAATGATCGAAGCTTTTTTGGCATTTTTCTAACCATTTGAACTTAATATCTTTCTGAAGCAATTTCGTCATCGAGTTTACAATCATAGAGAAACCTTTTACGAACCGTATAGTAACCAGCTAATCACAGAAAACTTCAGACTTCGAATACATTTCTTGGAGGCTTCAAATCTAATATTGCCGAAATCTAACTCAGATCAACCTAAATACCCGATGCTGATACAATATGTCCCAGAAAACTGACTTCTCATAACCAGAACTCACATTTACTAAATTTCGCATGCAACTATTTATCACGTAAAGTCTGTAACACTGATCTCAGATGTTCAACATGCTCAGACTCATCACGGGAATATATTAACATATAATCTATGAACACAACCACAAATCGATCCAAGTACTATCTACAGCTTGATTCATTAGATCCATAAAAACAGAAGATGCATTAGTAAGTCTGAAAGGCATAACCAGAAACTCATAGTGTCCTTACCTCGTTCGAAAAATAGTTTTCGGCACGTCGAAGTCTTTAACTCGCAGTTGATAGTAACCCGATCTCAGATCTATCTTAGAAAACACAG
Organism: Gossypium bickii; assembly: GCA_025503065.1. Taxonomy (NCBI): domain Eukaryota; kingdom Viridiplantae; phylum Streptophyta; class Magnoliopsida; order Malvales; family Malvaceae; genus Gossypium; species Gossypium bickii. The sequence continues at coordinate 20,677,663 of CP106714.1, read as the reverse complement.
TAGCACCTTTCAACTGATCGAAAAAATTGTCAATTCGTGGCAAAGGATATTTGTTCTTTATAGTTACCTTATTGAGCTGTCGAAAGTCGATGCACATTCTCATAGTTTCGTCTTTCTTTTTCAGAAACAAAACCTGTGCACCCTAGGGAGAAAAACTCGGTCATGTGAAGCCTCTATCAGTCAATACTTGCAACTGAGTCTTTAATTCTTTTAATTCAGTTGGTGCCATACTGTATGGAGCTATCGAAATCTGAGTCATTACTGGCACTAACTCAATACCATACTCTACTTCTTTGATCGGTGGTAAACCCTGTAACTCTTTAGGAAACACATTTTAATACTTAGACACAACTGGTACTAATTCAATCTTTTTTTCTGTCACTTTAGAGTCAAGCACATAAGCAAAATAGGCTCCATAACCCTTTCTCACATATTTCTAAGCTAACATTGAAGATATCACTGCCCGCAAACCATTCAAATCATTAGACTCAATCCGAATAATCTCATCATTCTCACATCGCAAATTAATAGTTTTCCGTTTGCAAATCACAATAGCATCGTGCAAAATTAACCAATCCATACCTAGAATTATATCAAACTCGTCGAATGGCAACAACATCAAATCAGTTAGAAAACATAAATCTTGAATTATCAACGAACAATTCTTGCACACTTTATCAACCAAGACACATCGGCCTAAGGGGTTCGATACTCTAATCACAAATTTAGTAGACTCTACAGGTAAAGTCTTACTGGATACTAAAGTTTCACATACATAAGAGTGAGTCGAACCAAGATCAATCAATGCAACAGCACTAGTATCATAGAGAGTGAAAGTACCAGTAATCAAATCTAGAGACGAAGCTTCTTCGCGGGCGTGAATAGCATAAGCTTTGGCAAGTGCGCGAGCCTCAAATCTAACAGCTGTGTCTTTGGTTTCTCTTTGACTGCTACTCACATTACCTGTGTTTCTGGGTGGTCTACCTCGAGCTGCCGTATTACTTGGTTTGACATTCTGTACTATGTTTTGCTCAGCTAACTCAAGGCACTCACGAATGTTATGATCTAATGATCCACATTTGAAACAGGCCCGATCATTCAGTCTACAACTGCTGGGATGTCGTTTACCACAATATTTGCACTTCGATTGATTTGATCTGACATTACGAACACTAGCTAGTGAGGTAGGTCTTGAACTCACAATTGGTCTATCTCGATCACATCTAGAATAACCCGTAGTAGTCTTTGAACGGCTAGAGTCATCTCAAAATTTCTTTGATGCTGATTGGAAAGACCTACTTGGGAATCTCTTACGTGCATCTTTAACTTCAAAGTCAGCTTTTCTTTTCTCTTTTCTGAGCTCTTCAGATTTGCACGCTTGTTCAACAAGTACAACAAACTCTTTTATTTCAAGAATCCTGACTAATAGCTTGATGTCTTCATTCAATCTATCTTCAAATCTTTTACACATTATTACTTCGGTCGATACACATTCCCGGGCATATCTACTAAGTCTTCCAAATTCCCGCTCATATTCTGTTACGGTCATACGACCCTGTTTCAACTCGAGGAATTCTTTGCGCTTCTGGTAAATGAATCTATGACTGATGTATTTCTTAAGAAATTCAGTCTGAAAGAACTCCTAGGTAATCTGTTCTCTCAGAACTACAGATATCAGTGTATTCCACCAATGATACGAAGAATCACAAAGTAATGATACAACACATTTAATGAACTCATCAGGTGTACAAGATAGCTCGTCAAACACACGGATTGTATTATCAAGCCAAAATTCAGCTCGCTCAGCATCATCATCAACAGTGGCTCTGAATTCTTCGGCCCCGTGTTTCTTGATTTTATCAACTGATGGCTTATTCATTCGTACTGGATCAACAACCTGTGGCATAACATGTATTTTAGGAGGAATCGGTGGGGGAGAAGGTTGTGGAACAGCCAGATTTGTCCGGATATATTGAGTAAACCATTCATTAATTATTTGGTAAAAGGCTTGTTTAGCTTTTCCCTCTTGGTTACTCGAAGTCGGCCAAGATTCAGCCGGCGCAGTCTCTTGAGCGGGAGCAGGAGTGTTACTTTCCACATCATCAGCTACGGCTCGATCGAGATTCATTTACTATACGAAAACACATTTTAATTGTCAAGAATCATCACACTATCACAATTTATAAATATGGCATGTATAGCTAGACTCACACACACTACGTCAGTACCAGAACTGACTAAACCGTAGCTCTAATACCAATAAAATGTAACACCCCTAACTCGTAACCATCGCCAGAATAGGGTTAAGAGGCATTATCAGACAATTTAAAACTTTTATGATCATTTCACAACATAAGATATAACATCATCATATCATAGCAAATCATATACAAAGAGTCCCTTTAAAAGGTCTACGAGACCTTAAACATGCATTAAAAAAGGGTCAGGACTAAACCGAGCACATATAAATTTTTTTCGAAACTTAACATTTTCAAAGTTACAGAGGTCACACGTCCGTTTGGGTAGGCTGTGTGCCTCACACGGCATTAGACACACCCGTGTGTCCAAGCCGTGGCAAAATAGGGCATACAAACTGACTTGTCCACACGGCCGAAGACACGCCCGTGTGCTTGACCCGTGGGCAACACTAACTTACTCCACGCGGCTTGTCACACACCCATGTGTTTGGCCCATGTGCGAGATTGACTTGATTCGAATTACAATCTTAAAGGACACAGTCGAGACACACTCCCGTGTGCTTAACCATGAGGGCAAATATAGGCCATTTGCTTGGCCAATTTGCCATCCAAATTTTGGATCAAACCTACAAGCATCAAACCAATAAAATTTTATACCTCAAAAGCATCCAAATCATACCAAAACATACATGATTTAACTCTTAACATCATTATTCATTTTATATGCAAATCTAACTCAAGCATATCAATTTCAAGTATCAATTATACATCAAGAACATATAACTAATACTTCATCTAACCAATTCAATTCATAGCAATTTCTTATCATTTGCATGTCCAAAATCAACCATGAACTCACCTATATATGTACCACTTCATATAGCTACTTATGAGCACATTAAAACTTACCAACTTATGCATTAATAAGCATGAGCAAAACTCATTCATAAACACATCCATTAACTAGCCATATCACATGGCTATTCTTACATATCAGAAAACATATTCTAAGTTCTCTAGATTATACATGCCATACTTTAATATATACATTCTCAAAGGTACCAAAATATAGTTCGATAGTGTGGTGATTGTAACACCCTAAACCCGGTCAACACACCACGATCGAATTCGGCTTAATTTCTATTGAAAACTCTTTTATCATTTTATGGATTAGAAAACCCTGTATAAAGTGATGTTGAAATAGTTTTGGAAATACTGTGGATACTTATTAAAAACTGAGTGAGCTGAGCATAGCCGAGTTTAAAATCATTTGTTTTTGAAGTCATTGAAAATTTAAGTTTGAAGTCATCCATGATAACGTTGTTATGACCTTGTGAGTAATGTTACCCGGTTACTTAAGCGATATCAAATTGTTAATCACATGCGTAAGATAAACAAAATATAATTAAGAAATAAAAACCCAAAATAATACTTAGCGGCCTTATTACAAGTTAAAACCCAAATCAAAAGAAAGCGAATAAAACCGAAATAGTAGTTTAAAGTCAAAACTGAAACTAAGATGCATGGCCACCTCGAGTCCCCCTCGGCTCCATATCCACCATCTATGCCTCATCTGCAAAATATAAGGGAAGGGGTGAGTCACCGAGACTCAGTGTATAAATCCCCAACCCGATAGTGCAAGCACTTACGCAAATCCTCAATATAACATGCAAATCATGCAACCCCATAACCTAACCATCCGATCTCCTTTATCTACCCCGTGTGGTTAAAACCACCGGTGGTCAAAACCACTGGTGACCGAAGTCACAAATATATATATATCGGTGTGGTCAGAACCACTGGTGACCGTAGTCACGAATCAAGTGATGGGGCCAACCCATCGTATGGTCAAAACCACTGATGACAATCCCGTATCAATCATGTGGGGCCAACCCACTGTGGTACCAAACCATTGGGACGAGTCACAATATCCATATGTGGTCAAAACCACTGGTGACCGTAGTCACAATATCATATATGTGGTCAAAACCACTGGGACTTAGTCACAAATAATAATATCAAAGACGGGGCCAACCCGTCGTGTGGTCAAAACCACTGATGACAGTCCAAAATAATTCCTTCCCCTCCTCTCAACAATCCCGCCATCATGTCCATATCAATCGTGGCATAATAACATATGATGATGCAAATAACACATGGCATAGCATTAACCAATGACATGAAAGCGTATAACGAAATCCATATAACAGGGGACTTACCCGGAGTCCACACTCATGCCCACAAGGCATAACTACTAGTTTCAATGGTTTTTAATAGTAACACAATAAGCATATCATACTAACGAAGTGTGTAAGCGTTACACACCTGACTATTCTAAGTGAACTCCCGAAAGTACGCGAAACTAGCGAGATCTCGAAACGTTTGCCTTTCCTTTCCTACAATTGGCCAACACCTTGTTAGTAACCAAAAGCCCATTTGGCCCAACTAGAAATCCCGAAGGACATGTCGCACAAAAGGTAGTACCTTACCTTAATGTCGATTTGGTTTCCAACCAAATCCCGAAACTACGTGGTGAACCTCCCTTGCAATCGGCCAAGCCTTAACACACACAAATAATTAGCCTTCAGCTTTGAAGGAATATGAAACAGATCCCAAATCGTCAGAACCCTTACCTAAATCGTTTAGCCAGATCCCGAAGATCTCCCTTACCAACAGGTTCGGCCTCCAATCACCAAAGATCGGCACACCCTAGGTGATGTTAGGGGTTCTGCTACCACCATAGAACAAGAACAGAGTTTAAGTTTGGATCTACAATGATTGAAGAAGTATCACAAAGAAAGACAAAAGAGATTCGGCATTACCCAAATCGATCAAGAAGAGAAGAAGAAGAAGTCACTTACCGGGAGGTTCGGCTAACCTAAATGAAAGTACTAGAGATAGATTCGGCACTTAAAATGATGAAGAGAAGACGCAAGAAGAGAGGGATTTATGAGCAAAGTATTCGGCCCACCACTTGAAAGAAGAGAAGAAAAAGAAGAGAGCCCAACAAGGTTTCGGCTTTGAAGATGGTAAAAATGGAGAAGAAAAATGAAATGGAAAAGAAGGGATTCAGCAAAGAAGAAGTTTCGGCTAACAATGGATGAATCGAAAATGAAAAGGGAGAGAATAGCTTCTTGAGTTTCGGCTTTTACAAGATATGGCAAGGTTTGATTCGGCCAAATACAAAGCTTGCCGAATAAGAAAAGGAAGTAAGCCAATGAGGTTTCGGTTTTTGGCACAAAATAAAAATGAAGAGGGCTTCCTAAGCTAGCCGAAAATGCACCCTTACCTGGCCACTGAAATTCAGCACATCCCAAGTTCCCAAACTGATTACTCCTCCTCTCCAAAGTCCACAATTCGGCCAACACCTCAAGACTCTCCCAATCACTCATTCAAATCAGTTTGAATGAGTCAAACTCCACAATTTTCTCCTCTCCATCCAATTCAAATCTGATGATCCAATCCTCATCCATTCAAGAGAGTCCCACCTGAGCACACCTCTTCCCTGCTTGTAGCGTGAAAACAAATAAGCAGAAAAGGGATTTCTGCAGCTCGAACCCAAGCACTCCTTCCCTGCATGTGGCGTCACTCTCCTGACACCTTAGTGGCGCCGCCTTTGCCACTTTACCAAGGTAATTCTTGTGTCACAACCCTCCAAGAATTTCTTTTAACCCCTAACTCCCTTAGCTTTCTCTCACTAAGTACCAAAACAAAAATTTTGGCCATGACCCAGGCTTAACCCGAGGTCATGCCTAGACCCCAAAACATACCAAACAAACACAGCAAACATATCATCACATGCAAACACATGCAAAATGCAGAGACCCCGATCTAAGGATGTTACAGTTCTACCCTCCTTAAAAATAATTTCGGCCTCTAAATTACCTGGTCAGAAAAGTTGAGGGTATTGCTGCCGCATCACATCCTCTGGTTCCCACGTGGCCTCCTCCGTACCATGGTTCCTCCTTAACACTTTCACCAAGGGAACTGACTTCTGATGCAGAACCTTCACATCCCGATCCAAGATCTGTACCGGTTCCTCCTCGAAAGACAAGTCTGAGTTTACCTCTATCTCCGCAACTGGCACAACATGCGACGGATCTGATCGATAGCGCCTAAGCATGGAAACATGAAAGACATTGTGAATCTGACTTAACTCTGCTAGTAACTCGAGTTGATAAGCTAACAGTCCAACTCGCTTCAACACCGTATACGGCCCGATAAATCTAGGGCTTAACTTCCCTTTTCGCCCAAATCTCAACACTTTCTTCCATGGCGATACCTTCAGAAAGACCTTATCACCCACTGCATACTCTATATCCTTGCGCTTAAGATCGGCGTAAGACTTCTGCCTGTCCGACGCTTTCTTAATACGGGCCCGAATCACCTTAACCTTATCCTCTGTTTCTGCCACCAATTTCGGACCCAACATCTGCCGTTCACCCAGTTCCGTCCAACACATAGGAGTACGACATTTTCGTCCATATAGTGCCTATATGGTGCCATCTGTATACTTGCTTGAAAGCTGTTGTTATAAACGAACTCTGCCAATGTTAGATACTCCTCCCAACTACCACTGAAATCCAGAACGTAACCCCTTAACATATCTTTCAGAATCTGGATTACCCTTTCAGACTGCCCATCAGACTTTGGATGGAAAACCATGCTGAAATCCAATTTCGTACCCAATGCCTGACGCAAAGCTTTCCAAAACCTTGACGTGAACTTGGGATCCCTATCCGAGATAATTGACACTGGCACTCCATGCAACCTTGCCATCTCTGCCACATACAACTTGGCTAACTTCTGGAGCGAATAATCAACCCTTACCGGTATGAAATCAGCTGACTTAGTCAAACGGTCCACAATCACCCACACTGAGTCCTTCTTACCAGGCGTAAGGGGTAGCCCACTGACGAAGTCCATCGTAATCCTTTCCCACTTCCACTGCGGGATCATTACCGGCTGCAACAGTCCTGACGGCAACTGATGCTCAGCTTTAACTTGCTGGCATGTCAAACACTTGCCCACAAACTCAGTTACTTCCCGCTTAAGACCCGACCACCAGAACTGTTCCTTTAAATCACGATACATCTTACTGCCTCCAAGATGCATAGCGTATGGGCTGCTATGAGCTTCCTGAAGAATCCGCTATCTCAACTCAACGTCCTTAGGCATACATACTTTCCCCTAAAAACACAATACTCCATCAATACCCAAACTATAACCCTTCGATTCACCATTCTGCACTCGTAACCTCCGAGCACTCAAAACCTCATCTGCCAGCTGCTTCTCCTTAACCTGATCAGTCTAATTCAGCTTTACCTGCAATTCTGCCAAAAGACTCCCATCGTCATATAGGCTAAGGTGAGCAAACATTGCTCGCAAGTCTGCTACCACCTTACGGCTCAACGCATCAACTACCACGTTAGCCTTACCTGATGGTACTCAATCGAGCAGTCGTAGTCTTTCAACAACTTGATCCCCCTTCGCTGCCTCAAATTTAAATCTTTCTGAGTCAAGAGATACTTCAGACTCTTGTGATCCGTGTAGACTATCAATTTTTCCTTATACAAATAATGCCTCCAAATCTTCAAGGCAAAAACCACTGCAGCCAATTCCAAGTTGTGTGTCGGATAGTTACCCTCATGAGGCCTCAATTGTTGAGATGCATACGCTACTACTTTCCCCTCCTGCATCAGCACACACCTTAAGCCAGTATGCGATGCATCACAACAGACCGTGAATTCTTTCCCTGCCTCAGGCTGAATCAAAATCGGAGCTTCAGTCAAAATCTTCTTCAACTTGTCAAAACTTTCCTGCTGTTTCTCAGACCACACAAACGGAACCCTTTTTCTCAACAGCTTACTCAGCGGCGCTGCGATCAAAGAAAAACCTTCCACGAACCTTCTGTAGTATCCTGCCAAACCCAGAAAACTCCGAATCTCTGCAACCGACTTAGGTGGTTTCCAATCCAACACTGCTTCGATCTTACGAGGATCCAACCTAATCCCTTCAGCTGATACCACATGACCCAAGAAAGTCACCTCCTTAAGCCAGAACTCGCACTTACTAAATTTGGCGAATAACTGCTTCTCTCACAAAACCTGTAGAACCACCCGAAGATGCGCGTCATGTTCTTCCTCAGATTTCGAGTACACCAAGATGTCGTCTATAAACACTACGACAAATCGATCCAAATACAGCTGAAACACCCGATTTATCATATCCATGAATGCTGCCGGTGCATTATTCAACCCGAATGTCATCACCAGAAACTCGTAATGCCCATACCGAGTACGAAACGATGTCTTATAAATATCAGCTTCCTTTACCTTGAGTTGATGATACCCCAACCTGAGATTGATCTTAAAGAAAACCAATGCACCCTTAAGTTGACCAAATAAGTCGTCAATCTTGGGCAACGAATACTTGTTTTTGATCGTCAACTTATTCAGCTGGCGGTAGTCTATACACATCCGCATTGTACCGTCTTTCTTCTTAACAAAGAGCACAGGAGCTCCCCAAGGAGATATACTCAGCCGGATGAAACCCCTGTCCAACAATTCCTGAATCTGCGCCTTTAACTCCACCAATTCCTTTGGCGCCATCCTCTATGGAGCAATAGACACTGGCGCGGTTCCTGGCAGCAGATCTATACCGAACTCAACTTCACGGTCTGGAGGCACACCCGGAAGTTCCTCTGGGAATACATTAGCAAATTCCCTCACGGTTCGGACACTCTTCACAGCTGAATCCTTAGCTTCCAAAGCACAGACATGCACCACAAATGCCTCACAACCTTTCCTAACCATTTTCTCCGCCTTCAGTGCAAAGACCACATTGGATAAGTAATCTCTCCTATTACCTATCATTACCACCTCCTCACCTTCCAATGCTTTCAACACGATGCGCTTAGCTGCGCAATCCAACCTGGCCTGATACTTCACCAGCCAATCCATCCCAAGAATCCGATAGAACTCCCCAAACGACAGTTCCATCAAGTTAGCCAAAAACACGACCCCTTGAAGTTCTAGGGGTACATCCCTATATAGTTTATTTACTTCTACTGAGTGACCTAGAGGGCTTATCACTGTCATCTTCCTAGAAGTAATCTCAGAGTCTAAGTTCATGGTTTCCGCTATGCTACTGGCTACATACGAGTGCGTCGATCCCATATCTATTAAAGCATTATAAGGTAGTCCAAAGATTAAGAACATACCGGTTATGACGTCCGGTGCGTCGCCCTCCTCTCGACACCTCACTACATAAACCAGTCCAGGCTGTCTCGCCTCTGTACTAGCTGTACCTCTGCCCAGTGCTCCATGGCCTCTACCAGAGCCATTACCTCCCCTGGCTATACCACGGCCCATACGCGGTTCGCGACCATCCTCCCGACGACGTATGCGATTCGATCCCCGGATCGCAACTAGCTGACCTCTGTGGACAATCCCTCACTCAATGCCCCATCGATCCACACTCAAAGCATCCTCTATTTCCAGTCCAGCATTCCCCCGTGTGAGACTTCCCACACCGAGCACATCGTGCGGCCACTGAGTATTAGCAGCATCAGGCCTAGCAGCTTGATTCGGCCCACTAAATCTACCTTATTTCTGCTGATTCCTGGTAGACCCAGATGATCCAGAATTCCTCTTGTTCTAACCCTTATCCTGATTCTGTCTTACCGACTGTTTCACTTCCTCAGCAACTTTGGCCTTTTCCACTAAGACTGCAAACTCTCTTTCCTGTTGTGGGGCAATTAACATCCGCAGCTCGTCTCTCAGCCTATTCTCAAATCTGACACAGCGCTCATACTCCTTGCCCACAATAACACGTGCATAGCGACTCAACTGAAGGAATTCCGCCTTATATTCTGATACAGTCTTATTACCTTGGACCAAGTTCAGGAACGCCTTGCGCTGCGCATCAATGTAGCTAGCCCCCATGTATTTCCTCTGATAGGCTGCCCTAAAGAATTCCCAAGTAAGGTCATCCACCATTGCTCCATCCCTAACTATGAGCCACCACTGATATGACTCATCTCGCAGCAAAGATACTACCCCCTTCAGCTTCTCCTCAGCCGAGAAGTCTAGATCATCCATAATAAGTTCTATCGCCTCCAACCAATATTCCACGGTACTGGGAGCCACACCGGATATACCTCTGAACACCTCGGCAACATTAGCCTAGAGTTGTTCGGGCATAGATTTTCGAAACCATGCTCCGACGCCTGCACTAGCAACCCTCTCTAACACCCGCAGCATTGCCTGCGACACTGCATCATCACTAGTCTGATCCTGATGTTCCGCGCCCACAGCTGGCGGTGGTGGTACCTCATTTTCCGATCCATGACTAGACCCTACCGGTTCCGAGACTGTCATCCTACCCCTACCTCGTCCACGAGTGTTACGCCCATGTCCACGTGTACTCATGTCTACCAATACTATACGAGCTGATTAAGAATTTTATGCGTTAGACTTTTATTCCACTGTCTATTAAGGCACAGTTTTATGAGAAGTTTAATAAGGGATTATTTCGCGAGTACATCCATCTTATAGTTCAAGTCTCTAGAGTAGTTCCTACTACTATTTAGTCATGCCAATATCATCATAATCATATCATCAAAAAGCAATAGTTTAGGGTACTTACTTGGGCGGATTGGTGCCGGAGACTCGGTGCCATGCCTTTCACCACTATTCTTTTCCCATAAAAACCTTTCATAACCCATTTGAAAACATTTTTGGGCCTCGGGCCCACAGCCGAGCTGTTGAACCTGGCTCTGATACTAAAATTGTAACACCCTAAACCCGGTCAACACACCACGACCGAATTCGGCATGTTACAGGGTGAAAACATTTTGAAGAAATCAAGTTTCCCGGTTTATTTCTATTGAAAACTCTTTTATTGTTTTATGGTTTAGAAAACCCCGTATAAAGTGATGTTGAAATAGCTTAAAATTCGGAAAAATAAGTTTTGGAAATACTGTGGATACTTATTAAAAACCGAGTGAGTTGAGCATAGTTGAGTTTAAAATCATTTGTTTTTGAAGTCATTGAAAATTTAAGTTTGAAGTCATCCATGATAACGTTGTTATTACCTTGTGAGAAATGTTACCCGATGGTAACGTTTGAAAATCCCGATATAAAGTATGGTTTTTTGAAAACGTTGCTTTTTACCCGGTTACTTAAGCGATATCAAATTGTTAATCACATGCGTAAGATAAACAAAATATAATCAAGAAATAAAAACCCAAAATAATACTTAGCGGCCTTATTACAAGTTAAAACCCAAATCAAAAGAAAGCGAATAAAATCGAAATAGTACTTTAAAGTCAAAACCAAAACTAAGATGCATGGCCACCTCGAGTCCTCCCCGGCTCCATATCCGCGATCTATGCCCCATCTGCAAAATATAAGAGAAGAGGTGAGTTACCGAGACTCAATGTATAAATCCCCAACCCGATAGTGCAAGCACTTATGCAAATCATCAATATAACATGCAAATCATGCAACCCCATAACCTAACCATCCGATCTCCTTTATCTACCCCGTGTGGTCAAAACCACCGGTGGTCAAAACCACTGGTGACCGAAGTCACAAATATATATATCAGTGTGGTCAAAACCACTGGTGACCGTAGTCACGAATCAAGTGATGGGGCCAACCCATCGTGCGGGCAAAACCACTGATGACAATCCCGTATCAATCATGTGGGGCCAACCCACTATGGTTCCAAACCACTGGGATGAGTCACAATATCCATATGTGGTCAAAACCACTGGTGACCGTAGTCACAATATCATATATATGGTCAAAACCACTGGGACTTAGTCACAAATAATAATATCAAATACGGGGCCAACCCGTCGTGTGGTCAAAACCACTAATGACAGTCCAAAATAATTCCTTCCCCTCCTCTCAACAATCCCGCCATCATGTCCATATCAATCGTGTCATAATAACATATGATGATGCAAATAACACATGGCATAGCCTTAACCAATGACATGAAAACGTATAACGAAATCCATATAACAGGGGACTTACCCGGAGTCCACGCTCAAGCCCACAAGGCATAACTACCTGTTTCAATGGTTATTAACAGTAACACAATAAGCATATCATACTAACGAAGTGTGTTAGCGTTACACACCTGACTATTCTAAGTGAACTCCCGAAACTACGCGAAACTAGCGAGATCCCGAAACGTTTACCTTCCCTTTCCTACAATTGGCCAACACCTTGTTAGTAACCAAAAGCCCATTTGGCCCAACTAGAAATCCCGAAGGACATGTCACACAAAGGTAGTACCTTACCTTAATGCCGATTTGGTTTCTAACCAAATCCCGAAACTACGTGGTGAACCTCCCTTGCAATGGGCCAAGCCTTAACACACACAAATAATTAGCCTTCGGCTTTGAAAGAATATGAAACAGATCCCAAATCGTCAGAACCCTTACCTAAATTGCTTAGGCAAATCTCGAAGATCTCCCTTACCAACAGGTTCGGCCTCCAATCACCAAAGATCGGCACACCCTAGGTGATGTTAGGGGTTTCGGCTACCACCATAGAACAAGAACAGAGTTTAAGTTTGGATCTACAACGATTGAAGAAGTATCACAAAGAAAGACAAAAGAGATTTGGCATTACCCAAATCAATCAAGAAGAGAAGAAGAAGAAGTCACTTACCGGGAGGTTTGGCTAACCCAAATGAAAGAAATAGAGATAGATTAGGCACTTAAAATGATGAAGAGAAGACACAAGAAGAGAGGGATTTATGAGCAAAGTATTCGGCCCACCACTTGAAAGAAAAGAAGAAGAAGAAGAGAGCCCAACAAGGTTTTGACTTTGATGATGGTAAAGATGGAGAAGAAAATGAAATGGAAAAGAAGGGATTCGGCAAAGGGAGAATGGAAGAAGTTTTGGCACAAGGAGATTGGAAAAAGAAGAAGAAAGAAGTCGACTAAAGAGTGGGTGTTGGTTTTGGCTTTGAGCAAAAATAGAAAGAAGAAGAAGTGACAAAGGTGGATTCGGCAAAGAGGAAGTTTCGGCTAACAATGGATGAACCAAAAATGAAAAGGAAGAGAATAGCTTCTTGAGTTTTGGCTTTTACAAGATATGGTAAGGTTTGATTCGGCCAAATACAAAGCTTGCCGAATGAGAAAAGGAAGTAAGCCAATGAGGTCTCGGTTTTTGATAAAACAACAATGAAGAGGGCTTCCTAAGGTAGCCGAAAATGTACCCTTACCTGGCCACTGAAATTCGGCACATCCCAAGTTCCCAAACTGATTACTCCTCCTCCCCAAAGTCCACAATTCAGCCAACACCTCAAGACTCTCCCAATCACTCATTCAAATCAGTTTGAATGAGTCAAACTCCACAATTTTCTCCTCTCCATCCAATTCAAATCTGATGATCCAATCCTCATCCATTTAAGAGAGTCCCACTTGAGCACACCTCTTCCCTGCTTGTGGCGTGAAAACGAATAAGCAGAAAAGGGATTTTTGCAGCTCGAACCTAAGCACTCCTTCCCTGCATGTGGCGTCACTCTCCTGACACCTTAGTGGCACCTCCTTTGTAACTTTATCGAGGTAATTCTTGTGTCACAACCCTCCGAGAATTTCTTTTAACCCCTAACTCCCTTAGCTTTCTCTCACTAAGTACCAAAACAAAAATTTTGGCCATGACCTAGGCCTAACCCGAGGCCATGCCTAGACCCCAAAACAAACCAAACAAACATAGCAAACATATCATCACATGCGAACACATGCAAAATGCAGAGACCTTGATCTAAGGATGTTAGAGTGATGATCCTCGACGATCCCCAAGCTTCACGTAGCTTTAATAATCTATAAAACAATGAACAAATATACACACAAAGTAAGCTATCATAGCTTAGTAAGTCATAAACAAATAATGTACAAATAAACATTTACATTAAGTCAACTAGCCAAATCAAAACAAACTTAACCAGATGTACATTTATCATATTTGCAACCTCAAATATTATCACATTTACATTAACATTATTACATCAATAGCCAAGTGCACATATACTAAATAGCACATATAAATTTCCCTTTTACCATAACTAATTCATATATTCATCTCAATCACAAATACTTACCTTACTTTCATATTCATATAACATAGCACGAACTTGAATCTTTTAGTTCGTTTTCACATTCGATCTCATCTTGTTAATGCCCGTTGAACCATTCAAAATTAATAAGGATACTCAGATAGTCAGAAAGCTGGTACAATGCCAACGTCCCAGACGTGGTCTTACATGTAATCACACATCGATGCCACTGTCCCAGACAGGGTCTTACACGAATCAAATACTATGCCAATGTCCTAGACATGGTCTTACATGTAAACGCAAGTCGATGCCAACGTCCCAGACGTGGTATTACACGAAAACACATATTAGAATCCTATGTCATGACATATGTATACTAACTATTCCTAAGGTTCGTACGGGACTTTCGGACGTCGTAACTCGATTATTTCAGGCTCGTGAATATTGCTCCCGTGCTCAATTCATTTCAGTATAATATATACACAAGTAACAATTAAATTTGGCACTATTAGAATGAATACAATAAAATTTATTAACATTTATTTACTTATGAACTTACCTCAAATAATGACGGATGAAATCAACTAGTCAACTACTTTCGACTTCTCTCCATCTACTTTCGATTTCTTCCGTTCTCGATCTAAATAAATTCAAATTTAACTAATTTAATCACACACTCATTCAAATTCATCCAAAAACATATAAATGGGCCAATTACACTTTTGCCCCTTTCCTTTCACATTTTTCACAAATTGGTCCTTATTTCACAAAAACAAAATACACATAATTTCACAAAACTCTAGTATAGTCGAATTTTCCTTTAGTGACATTTTAGTCCCTCGATTTATTATTTTCACAATTTAGCCCAAATTACTCAAATTCATCAAAAATCTAAAGACAAAATATTATAATCTATCACATATCTTTTATTTTCCATCATCAGACAACAAAAATCACAAGCTATCACCAATGGTAAAACACAAAATCATCATCAAATTAAAAAATTAAAAAACGGGCTTTGTAGTACTCGAAGCAACAATCACAAAAACATAGAAATTATCAAAAACCGAAGCAAAACATACCTTAATTTAGCCAAAACTAAAGTCGAGCCTAGTTGTTCTTTCTTTCTTTATTTTTCTTTTGTATTTTCGGTGGAAAGATGAACATAATGCCTATTTTCATACTTTTATTATATTATAAAACATATTATTACATAAATTACTATAATATGCATAATGAATTAATAAGAAAAACCATTTAATTAATACCCATAACCGTCCATCCCATAGTTAAATGGCTAAATTACAACATAAGGATTCCATAAGTAACTCATCAGAACAATTAAGCACTTTAACATATAGAAAGCCACTTTTACATTATATGCATTTAAGTCCTTTTTGAAAATTAAGCACATAAAGAATTAAATTAAATCACAGAAATTTCACACATATCCATTTACATTCTAAAAACACAGAAAATAATATCAAAATATTTTTCTGACTCAGATTTGTGGTCCCGAAACCACTGTTCCGATTAAGGTCTAAATCGGACTGTTACAGGTCTTGCCTAATGCATATATATCACTTTCGTATTATCATGTTATGTAACTGATGTGTTTACAAATTCCATCTTGGAACTTAGTTGGTTGGTTTTGACCTAAAAGGCTCTATATTTTATGTAGTTACTTGCATACTAGATTATAGTTACAATTTTAACTATTTTGAATGGTTTTACATATGTTTTATATTTCTTATTTATTGCTTCAAGTGTTTGACATGAACGGTTTAGTTTCCACTAAGTTTTTTGTAGAGTTCTGTTGAAAAATAGTTAAATTTGATGCATATGACATGAATAATTTCGTTGGAGTTGGTTCAGAGGTTGTTTTTTACTTTAAAAATGTGATATTTGGAATTTCAAAGTTTGGATTTAATTCTGGTATTGTTTGAGGTTGAAACAAGAGTATTTCAGGGCTACTTTTTTTTACCATTGGGGCAAAGGTATCAATACCTTTAGCCTTAGGTACTACACCCCTTGTACCTTTTGGGACCACTACATTGTTTTGTGCAAAAAACGCCCAGTAAAGACTCGAAAATGGTCTCGGATGGTTTCAAACACCTCCAAATTGATTCAAAATGGTTTTAAAAGATTTAAAAACTTATATATAGATTTCATCTATTTTATATAATTTTATAAAAAAATTCTTAATTAATTTCTTAAATAAATTTGGAATTTTTTTATATATAAAAACCAACATTTTTTTTCCTTCATATTTTCTTTTCCCAAAATTGAAACTAAAAAGAAGCAATAACTTGGTTTTGTTCCTCCATTGAAGTGGAAAGAAAGCTCATTTTTCAATATTATTCATAGATTTTCAATATAGTAAGCTTGGTTCAACCAACCAATTGGTTAAATTTTGTGATTTTTGAAATTAGCTTAAGTTTCCCTTAAAGATAACCTAGAGAAATGGAGTCAGAAATTATGAAGTGTTAGTAGATAAGCTTGATATATGTTGGTTTTATGTTAGAATTGAAGTGGGTGAGGTTAAAACTAAGTTAAAATTTGATGATTTTAGGAAAACTATGAATGGGTTACTAAGGACTTATATGTGAAGAATGAAAGTGTAACACCACTTGCTTGGTCCTATCTCATGTCCGAGCTATAGGACACTGCAGTTGTTACCAAAGTAACTACAGTTAATTATTCGATAAAATGATCATTCAGTCATTGAAACATGTATTATCACATTAAAATTATGATACACAATCAAATTCTGAGCCTTAATTGAGCTTACAAAAGCTTAATGCCATCCCAAGGTTGAATTAGGACTAAATTAAAAATTTTCAAAATTTTCCAAATGAAGATCGTGATATTTAGGGCTTGGTATCGCGATTCCATGGACAGTATCTAATCTTCAAATTAAGCCAGGTGGGTATGACGATATCCAGGGTTTGGTATCATGATATCAAAGATAGTAGCCAAACTTCCCAATTGAGGATCAGATTGCAAATTTTTCAAAATATAACAAGTCACGATATCTAGGGTGTGGTATCGCGATACCGTAAATAGTCCACTAATTCCCCTGTTTTTGAAAAAACACAACTTTGGTATCTATTTTAAGTTTCCACCAAATCTATCATTTGGGAATGAGTAACCAATATCATCAGCACCAAAACATCACAAATTCATACAAAAAAAATGCAAGCAACCATGTTCAATCTCATTTCAATTTATATCACCTATTCCATCAATAAACATATCATTTCAATGCCATGACATAAAATCCAAACCATTTTCCAAATGCCAAACATTTACATATCTAAAAACTTCTTGAAACACATTTATTTGCATACAAATATACCATTTCAATGTTCACAAACATATCTCAAACATGTTTACCAAAACATACATATTCATTTAGGCATTAACCTTGGCAAATCATGTAATAGATAAGTTTCAAAACTATACCAACATTCAAGCTTAACAAATACATAACACTTATGTACATGCCACAAAATTGGGCTTTAAAATGATTGAAAAACTACCAAATCAATAACGGGATAGTATGAGCTTTCGAACTATCTGCTTGACACGTTCCGCAAAGTGGCAATCTACAAGGAAAGGGAGGAAACAAAGTAAGGATATTGAATACTTAGTAAGCTCATATGAAATTTAATTAAATTACCTGACATTACAAAAAACTAAACATTTATACACCTTGGTAATCAATATGGCATGCTTTGGCATACTTTAAAGTATCATATGCATATCGACATATACAACCAATAGGCTAGCTCAAAACTTTGCACATCATGATCATAAAACAAGAAATCATATTCAACAATGCAATTTGAAACCATGTATAACAAAATCATATTCAATTTGGAAGCATATGTAATTTAATTCATATTCGATCCATTTCAATAATTTCATTTTCATTAAGTTGCATTTTCTCCCAAAAGAACCGTAGTAAATCAAACTTAGATACATGGGGACTATATTGCTCACACAAGCTAACAGTGATCAGGGTTGCTCACCCAAGCTAAAATTGTATCGAGGTTACAGTCTAGGCTAAACCAACAATACATATAAATTGCAAATCTGCAACAAATGTTGGATCTCAAATAACCATGAAAGTCTTTGATCGTTTCAATATTTGATTTAAATGACATGCTATGCGTATCCTAATCCTTTACTAAGTGCACACGGGCATTATTATTATAATCGTATCAAATCAATCCCTGTAATAGTATATACTTATCATACCAATCTTCTAAATATTCCATGTCCATTTTAGTACCTTGTACCTTTTCCTAAATACCATAGATTTCATGCTTTGCAATTTATTCCAATTGATGTCAAAAATCACCAAATTCACATTTATATAAACTAATAAGAAAAATAAATACAATTTAATCACAAAATGAAACAAAATAGTATGTTCCAAATGAATTTACCTGGAAAAACAATAAACGAACAAGTCTTTAAGGACTAGTAAACAATTTTTTTTCTTTTCCCCAATTATCTTTAGTTTGGTTCAATTCTCGATCTATACAATAATTTGGTTCATTTTATCAAATCCAAACATTTTATAACATCCTATTAAATGCATGTATTAGTCCAATTTAATTTTTTAAATTCCCCTAATTTTTTCATTTTATTCAATTTAGTCCCTAAAATCAAAATTGCTATAACTTTCAATTTTGAGCTTCCATTTCAAAACCGGTCTTAATTATATCATTCTATGATCCTCTATTATCTAATATTATAGAAAATTCACATCAATTTTGAAATTTATATGTTTAAAAACTAACAATTTTCACTTTACAATCTAGTCTTTTTCGCATATAAGCTCAAAATCTAAAAATTTAATACCAATTTCTTCAAGAAACCATCAATGACAACATTTAGAAACTTTAACAGTTTTACAAATCGGTACATAGGCTAGCTAAATAAGGCTCTCATGACCTCAAAAACATAGAATTTATAAGAAAATGACTTAATTAACATACCATTCAAGGGTCAAAAGTTTGAAGCTTTAAAAATGGCCTCCTTAGGTTTTTTCTTTTTCTTTTCGTTTTTTTTTTTTTTTGTTTTCATTCGATAGAGAAGAGAAGAAATAAAAGATGGCAAGAAAATTTTTTCTTATATACTTAGATTAAACACATTTAACTAAAGTTAGTGGATTTTCACTAACACCCACCACCATTTGAAGCAATTAAAATGGTTTAATTTCTTATCTAGTCTATAACATCCAGGTTTTAGGGGTTATGCATTGAATGTATAATCCAAGTGATAGTAGGCTTAGTGTGTGGTTGGATGTGTTTTAGGGGTTCCTAAAACTTTAGGATGTAGGAGAAAGTCTTGGAAAAATATTGGAATTTAAGTCTAAAAGGAGGGGAAGCTAGGCAAGGAGGCCCTAAGGAAATTTGTGGTGGAGTTAAGACACAAAACAACCTAGTAGTAAAGTGGCAAAGGACGCCACTTAGGGTGCTGTGGAGTTTGCGTCAAAGAGAGCTACAGGGGGAGGAGGTTCAAGCAACGTGGGAAGCATTGGGGAGCTTGTATTTTTGCGCCAAGGAGGGAAGAGTGTTAGACGGCAAGAGGACTTTCAAATGGATGAGGATGAGGCTTGTATTTCTTTTAAAATTCGGCTAATAGGAAGAGATTATAGTTGACCCATTCAAATTATTTGAATGGGTAGAGAGGAGAGAAAATAGGAGAAGAAAAAGGGATTTAAGAGGAGAGGACGTAGTGGCCGGCCAAGGGACTCTCTTGGTGGCTATTTTCGGTTTTGTTTGAAGTGTGTATAGGTGTGTGCTGAAATTGTGTAGTATAAATAGGGTGATCACCTGTTGGAAATTCATTTCTCCAATTATTTTTCTTTAGCCGAAAATTCTCCTCTCATCTCACTCTCTATTGTTCCGATTTCTTTTGTGAAAAGCCACCCAGTTTCGACTTTTGTTTTGTGACCGAAACTTCAAGGACCCTTAAGGTCATTAGTGTTTTCTTCTTCTCATTCCCTATTTGTGTCTTAGCCGAACCTATTCCTCTTTCTCAAACTCTCTTCTTTTCTTTTGATAGCCGAATATTTCAACCCTCTTTTAAGAGCCATAACCGAACCACATAGCCTCATTCTCCACTCTTTTTCTCTCCATTGTTAAGGTGCCGAAACACCATAGCCGAATCTTTATTGAAGGTGCTGTCAACTTGCTTGTGATCTCCCTTTCTCTTCAAACGTGTAGTGGTAAGTGGTCTTTTGTTATCAGTCGGTTTTGAGCTCTTTCTGCTAGTGTGCCGAAACCATGTAGTTAGGCCTAGGGATGGCCGAATATTCTTTAAGCCATGAGTATGTGTTCTTTTGTGTGCAGCCGAAGGAAGGAAGCACTAAGGAGTCTTCGGGAATTTGATTCATCAAGGTAAGGTGGTATGTACCATTTGGCCAAGGGCCTTGTTCATGGATTTATGTTAGGGTCGATTCTAACAATAGTGTAGCAGGGATTTCGACAACTCAAGGAGTAAGCAAATATTTCGGGACTTGGAAAAGCTAGGTAAGTGGTTGTTGATATTCGACCATAGGCCACTTGGGTTATTAATATTAGCCGATTCTGGCTATGATGTTTTAGGGCCAAATCGATAGGAGTAAGAGAAGCTTTCGGGATCCAAGTTCATTCTCGGTAAGGATATTTAGTAAGTATAGTTTGGATTCGATATATTTAGATTGTGACTATCGATTAACCGGTTGATTCTGATTAAGTATTGTGATGGAGGTGAACACCAGTTAATAAGGAAAAGGGATAGTCCCTATCCCGAAATTTAAGAAGAGATTAGTCTCTGCTGTTCGGGATTGGCCACCGGGGTGTGGGCCAGCAGTAGGGAAAGCTATAAGCAGATAGCTGTGGTTTCGCTTAGTGATAGCATCGGGATCGAGAGCGTAGAGCTTCAAGTTATCAGGTGTGTGGTTAGCCTACTGTTTTCTAGGATATATGTGATATTTGCATGTGTTATATGTATGTGCTAATAAGTGCAGTGGCAAATGTGAAATGGATACCCTTAAAGGGTATGTCAATAACCAGGTTAGTATCGAATCTGATGAAATGTGGGTATTAATGTGTATATGTGAATGTGCCTATGAAAGTATGATTGAATGCCTGAATAACATGTACATGCATTATTTTATTATGTCATTATTATATGTTGCATGTGCATGGGATGGGATATGAATATGTAAGAAGGTACGGGTGTACTTCGAGTACGTGGTTTGATGTTAGCCTTGAGCTACATCGTGGATTGGCGCTGACTGAGGTCGCGTTGTGGATTACTTGTAATTAAGTTCACGCGGTTTGGTGAGTGGCTCTGTGCCCCATCGTGGTTGATATCAGCTCTGTACCATATCGTGGTTTGATGAGTAGCTAAGTGCCTCATTGTGGTTGATGTTAGCTACGAGCTACATCATGGACGGCATTAATTGCCAAATTGGTGTGTAGCGGTTGGAGGGTGATTTAGTAATCCCCTGGTGTGTGGTGGCTAGATACGGGGGTGTGTAGAGGATGGACCCTAGGTTAGGTTGGGTGCACCTTGCATAATTATATCTGATATGTGTATTTGGTGTGGAAATGGGCCAAGCCCAATATGTGAATGTGGATTGGTATGGAAATGGGCCAAGCCCGATATGTGGAATCAAGTGGTTAATTACCTTATTATCTGATAAGTGGTATGAATATGGGCCAAGCCTAAAATGTGGTATTATGTGAATAAGTTGCCTCGTTATCTGTTATGAGGGTTGATATGTGGTTTGATTTGTGGGTGGAATTCAGTGGTCTAATTGCACACTGAGTCCGTGTGACTCACCCAAATATTTATCAACATCATAGGTGATATTTGATGATCGGACCGGGCTGGAGTGGATACAAAGGTGGCCATGAAGAAGTTATTTTTATTTGTTTACGTATTTTATATTTTCAGTATTTGGATTAAGTATTTATTGTATTAAGGGCCGCTTTAAGTATTTGAAGTTTGCTAAAGTGTTTAAGTATTTTTATTAAGTATCTTTATTATGTTTTAAGATGGGTTAATAATTGAATTAAGATTTGGAAATGAGTTATCTTTAGCAACTTTCATTTTAAAATATATATATAAGTTTTAATCCAGATATAATTTGCTACAACATTATATTATTTGGAGTTTTAAATATACAAGATTTTACAAAAGTTAACAAATTTTCATGTTTTCACCCGTACGACAAAATCTTTTCAAACATTTTCCTTAGTGAAATACCAGATCCGGTCAAGGCTCGTGGGCCGGGTTTGGGGTGTTACATAGTCCTTCGGCCATTTAAAATCTATAGCGATAAACATTTACAGTTTAGTCCCTTTACCTTAATTAACTATCAATTCGGCAAAATTCTTAGACCAAACTTTAATATATTTCTATACTACCCTCGTGAATATTAATTATTAATATTTACAGATTCAAACTACAGAAATGGGGTTCCAAAATCGTCATTTCTGACGGCACTGAAAATTGGGCTGTTATAGAAAGTCACTAGAAATAAATGTTATAAATTGATAGTTGGAGGTCCTTAGAGTATAGTTAGAAACTTGGATTTTGATTCGACCGGGAGATTTCAAAGATACAAGAATTTCAGACATTAAGGTTATAAGTGACCTAAGTGAATTGTGCATAGCCTGTTTAATTACAAGTTATACATATGCTTGGTGACGAGAAAATGGCACTATTCTTATACCAAAACTGTCATTTGACCGCCTTAAAATGTGCAAATATTTAAAGTGAAACTCGTGCAAATAAAAGTATATAAAATAATTGTGGTATCTAAAAGTGAATAGGTCAAATTGTAATATAGTTTAGAGTTACAATGGAACACTAGTATGTATTCCGAAGATTGTACCCAAGGGAGGTTGAATTAAATCTAAATATATTAACCATTACATGGTTTAAGCAGACAAGGAATATGTTATAATAAGATGCTGCCATAATTTGTAAGCTAGAAAAAGGTCAGCCGAAAGATTGAATAGGTCGTTAAGAGTTTTCGTGGGAGGAAATGCCTACTCAAGGCTAAATGACCAGTAAAGTAAAGAATAGTGGAAAACGAAGATCCATCAGAACCATGAGCAGCTATAAAGGTCTTGTTGACTTACCAAAGGTAGGAACTGCACATCTAATGAAGCCTCTTTAAGGAATAGACTGAGAAAGCAAGTGATATGGTGTTGTGCTGTGGGCACTACTACTCCCAGGGTAGTGAAGATATGGTATTCTAGTAAAGACTGCAATATTGGCAATTATTTGGGTGGTCGCCAAACATTGCCAGCCAAAAGTAATGAATTCTAGTATCAGGGATGTAACCCCTAAAACCGAGCGTAGACGCTATGGCCTAGTATGTGTGATTACATGAGCCTTGAAGATGGCCAAAATGATTCTTAACAGAAAATTCACTTACCTTTTGAAAACATTTGATTTTGTAAAACATATTGTACTTTTCGTTATAGAGTTATGTGTTCCTTTATAATTCAAAATTATTTGATCGTTTTAGAAATCACATAAAAACAATTCATGCATAATACATTATTATATCAAAATAGTATCCTTTACCACAATTCATAATATAAAATTTAAATTCCAAAACCATTTAGACAAACCCAATTTAAAGTCCATAGTAAAAGTCCAAAAGAAGTTCAAAAAGTCCATAAAACACCAAACCATTTCCAAAATTCATAACCAAGAAAACATATTATACTGAGAGCCTCTTCGAAGATCCAAATCCAAGCCTTAAGTATGAGAATTACCTGAGACACACGAAAATCATGGGTGAGCTTTAAGAAAACTTAGTGTGAGATTAACACAAACACTTATTTTAACACATAACATAACACATCAAAATATCACAAGGCATCTTTCATTAAATTCAAACATTATCGCATTTATTGAATCAAAACATGGCATGCTTATGAACAATGCACAATTATAGGATTTCCTTCCTACCTATCTCTGCTACACTCCAATATCGAATTCCCTAGAACTCGTCCATCCAATAACACACCAATTTGTGGACAAGCCACCACATAGATATCGATGAACGATCACATATCACATCGTGAACAAGCCACCACAAAATTGCCGATAATTACCACATAATTGCAGTTAAACTGCCACATAACTTCCTCCTTTCACAAACCCACCCCATGCATATGGTATGCCCATTTAACACATATGTTTCTCTTTTCACATTTTTCACATATTCATGCTCATAACTCATATTTCTAGGTTTTTACACATATGCATGTATCATGCTCACATTTTCTCATATCATATAGTTTTTACTTTAGCATGCTTTAATATACATATTTATATTAAAACATGGATCTTAGCATACTCATACACATATAATGCACATTTAGCTTATCACATATCAATCTAGCCATAAATCACTTACTATAGAGTTGAGATCAACATTACATACATCACATATCATAAATCATGGATTTTCACAACATTTAATAGTTTAGGTCACTTACTTGGTTTCCTCTTCGATTGAGTTTTTCAACTCCACACGAGTACGTAAAATACTCACACATTAATTAATTAAATAACATTTTAATTAAATAGTAATATTAAACTTCACTTAAAATGAGAGTTAAATCCCACACCTTAATGTAGATCTAAACCATTTGCTCCATTGTAGAAGTTCGTCCCTCTCGTTATGTTTCACTATTGATTTCTCAAAGGATTGTTAATCGGTCCTCCATGTTAACACAAGATCATATTAGTACTAATGATTTTCGAAATAATAAAAATAAAATATGAAATATTTAGGCCCTATACCATTCAGTCGTGTCACAAAATTTTAAGACGAAGGATTTTCAATCCTAAAACATCACTTACACTTGTTTCATTATGAGGTGATCGAAGGAATAAAAATGGAGCGAAACCGATGGTTGGAGAAACTAAAATAATAAAATAAAATAAAATATTCATTTTAGTCACTAGGGTAATCGACAAGATAAAGAGAAAACAAAAAAGAAGAAATTGATCACTGATGGCGGCGGTGACAGTGGTCTAACAATAGCAACGGTGATAGCGATGGAAACTCAGCGGTGGCTCGACTACGGGGGTGTGATTGTCCGACGGTGGTTTGAAATACAAGTAGGGAAGAGGGTTCGGTCACTTTTAATTGAAATAAAGGAGAAAAAGATTAAAGAAAAGAATATCGGTGGATGAGAAGGTGACCCACGGTGGTTGCGATGGTGGACACGACAGCTCATTACAGTGCATAGTGGAAGAGGGGAGGGGAAACCGAGAGGAAAAGAGAGGGAATGTTGGTTGTGGACGGTGGTGAGGTGGTGGTGCAAATAAACTCACGGTGGTGGAAAGAAAAGGGTGGTGGTTGTGGTGGCCAAAAAGAAAGAAAATAGAGGGGAGGAAAATGAGAAAAAAATAAAGACTAGGGTGCAAAGGGGGGTGATGCACAGTACAAGAGGTGGTGTAGCTTGGTCAACCATGACCAAATTCAATGCACCACAAGCTTATGGAAAGGGAGTGAGACAATGAGGGAAAAAGGGGATGCGTTTCATTTTAAAAAGGCAAGTTTGACTTGCTAATGAAGGAAAGGAATCCTCTCCATATAGTAACATAGGTGGATGACAAGGCTAGCTAGCACATGCTAAAAATGTGCAAATATTAAATAAAAAAATTATGCACAAAGGGGTTGGAACTAGAGACCTCAATGATAGCTAAGGAGCTTCCTAACACTAAGCCACAACACTTCCTTATTTTCAATAATGCGCAAATAATTTTGAAGACAAAGAGCTAGCAGATTCACACCCTTAACTAAATTAAATTAATTAAGAAAATGGGATGTGACAAGGAATATAAAATAATAAGAGAAGAGGAGGGTGTGAGACCCAAGAGTGGACAGTCAGGACCAAACCAGGGTCTAATACCGCTAATAAATAATTCATAATGCACAAGGCATGAGCCTTTTCAACTAAGTCTGCAAGTTCTTCTACGAAATTCAGGGAGTTAACTCCTGAGCTAGAAATATCAATTATTAAAGATTTATGCAGTTTTACACGCATTTTATTTACAAATCTCACTAAGTTTTCTGAACTTATAAAATTTACTACTTGAATGCAGGATAGGTTAAGACTAGAAAAAATGGAGAGGGACCTGGCCAAACTCCGCTAAAGTGGAGTGGTGCATGGTAGCTTTTCATGTATATAGAGAGGTACCAGGGTTTAAGATAATTATATCCATTATCGAGTTGTAAACTAAACATTGTAAATATTGGTGGGAATCAAAGTCGTAGGAATTTATCACCAATTTTGTACAGGTTTAAATAACAGTTAGATTTTTGAATTTAAGTTGTTCAAGCATGTAATTACAATAGACACAAAAGTATCGTTAAGGTATTGGGTTAGTGTAGCATCCAGTACCTAGACTTGGCGATCAGGTCTGGTATAGGGTGTTACATAATTTAGGTATGGAATGATTATAATTTGCATGCTTTGAAATGTTCAATTTAGGTTATTTTACAATAATGTCTTGAAACCCCAAGAACAAAAATGATTGTTTCATGCATTTATGGTAAAGGTCTCGAGACTTATCAAGCAAGTCTTGATACATTATGGTTCAATTCTCAAGACATAGGTCACTATGTCTTGAGATAGCTAAACATCGAAGCTAAATTAAATTTGTCATGTTCCAAGTCTCGAGATAAAAACCCATTTGACTTGAGACTTCTAAACATCAAAACTAGAGGTTTGAAATAGGGGAGCTATTCCTTGAGACTTGTTTCGAGACATGAACCCCACTATCTCGAGACATTCCAACATCAAAGAAAAAAATATAAAATAGGGGAAGCATGTCTCCAGACATCAACTATAAAAATTATTATTTTAATTTGGATTATAACCCTAACTCTATGTTTGATCTTATATAATCTCAAATCCCTTTAAGTGAGACTATTGGATATCTATTGTGCATGTTTATGTTTGAAATTTGAAATGTATGAGATTTATTAAGATTTTATGTTAAATTGCTTAAAGGATTGAATGAAATATTTTGATTTGCTTTAGCAATGAATTTGATGTCTCACATTCGGATCTGGCGATTGGGTCAGGTGTGGGGTATCACACAATAACTGGCCAGAGAGGGCTATGCATTCTTTGAATAAATTGGCCTTTATGGATTTATTAGTGTTATTACGGAGCCTTTGGAATGAGAGGAAGAATGTGGTTATATAGGGTTGACTACAATGCCACATCTGATATTGGATCAGGCAATATAGAGGCTTAGTGATGAATTTTGTATCCATAACTTAATGCCTATGCTTCCGGTGCACGGACAACTTGTTTTTTAGGTGCCTTTGTACGGGTAGAATCTAAAGGTCAATGTTGATTTTGCATTGAATCTTGTTGGTCAATGAGTGATAACACTTGAAAAGAGTTATATTTCAGGACTCTAGATTGAATTAATTGTTCGTAATTAAGTAAATATGTTTGCATTTTTAGGATATTTTTAAAACCTTACATAACAAAGCTTGGATTGTGCTATAAATGTCATTATTTTTTATCGGGGAAGAAAGGTTTGGTTATTGTTTGCAACAGGTGCAGGATTAAGAAGAGAAGAGAGAAAGGAAAAACAAAATGAAGGAAGTGAAATATTGCCATGGCAAAATGTTGGTTAGATTGCCAACAAGAATACCATGGAAATTCCAGGAAGATGATGCAACACTCAGTTCACGTCACTTTCAGCCATGTAACATCCTGGTATTAGGGGCTCTACATTTTATGTGTCTGTGTGTGTTTGGCATGGTTTGTTTATTATTTTGGTGTGTTTAGGGGTCTCGGGAAGGCTCAGGGTTAAGCTTGAGCCTTGGTGAAAATTTTATTTTTAGACACTTTAGGGTAGAGCTAGTTGAGGCAAGCCTTAAGGGTAATTACTTGTGTTTTGTTAACACAAGAAGGGAGGTGGTAAAGTGGCAAGGAGATGCCACTTAGAGTGCAGGGAAGTGGCATCACAAGGGAGTAGCAGTAGTGAGGAGGTTCGAATCCCACAAGCCTCACTTTGGAGCTTTAATTTTTGGCACCTGGATAGGGAGAAGGTGGATTCGGCAGGGACTCTCCAAGGTGGTTGGTTGAATGAGTCAAACTGTTTGAATGGATGGTCATGAGGAGCTTGGGGAGTTTGAAATGGTCAAACAATTCGAATAAGTGATGGGGAGCATTCGGTGGAGGAAATGAAGGAAATGAGTTGGTATTGAGTATTGGCTGAAATTTGGAGAAGGGGGGAGGAGAATTTCGGCTACGTGGTGCATGGGGTTAGTGAATTTCGACATTGTAGGAGTGATAGTAAAATCGAGACCCTTAGTGTGTGGGTGCCGAATGTGGTAGCTCTTGAGTTCTTCATTTCGATATTTGGGTATTTTGTCAAAGAGCATTTCGGGTTGGTTACCATTTTAGTGCTTGTGTCGAATCCCTTAGTGCATTATAGGTCCTTCTCTTCGTTTCTTTGGACATTCTTCTCATCTTTTTTTTCCATTTTGTCGAACCCTCCTTAAACATTCTTTTGTCTACTTTGTTTGATCGTTCATTGCTTACCCTATTGAGTTATCTATCACCTTGGCTGAACCACCCATCTCCTACACTCCTATTACTATTCTTCATCTCTTCTTCTCCTTTACTCATTCTCTTGAACCCTCCAACCAAAACTTTCATTCCACTACTTGGTGTTCATCTTTCTCCAAGGCCAAAACCTTCTTCTTCACCCTTTATTTCATGCCTTTAACATTCTTTTCTCCTTTGACTGAAACCTACTCCTTTTCTTCTCTCGGTTCTCGACCTGTTTGCTCCTTAGCCGAATCATCTTGAGTGTCAATCGGCATCTCTGCTTTAAGCCAAATATCGCGAAGCAAGGGGTTAGAGATCTTGGCCAGGAAGTCTTTTCAATCGGCTCTATTGTTAAGGTAAGGAGAGATTCTATTGCTCATCCCTTTTCTCTTCTTTCGGTTTTTATAGCCAAAGTCGAATGGCTAATTAACTTGGTGTGTATATTTTGGTTAACCCCTCTTCCTTTATCTTCTTCTCTCGTTTGGGACGCTTATTCTGGGAAACACCTTTAGCCATACGATTTGAGTCCCAAGTCTGAGGATCAGCCAATTTTCAAATCTCATCTCTCCATTCGGGTTCTTAAGGTAAAGAGTTCTTTAGTCTTGCATTTTTGGACTCTTTTCTGATTATAGTCTCTCTTAACCGAATCTCTTTATTAGAGGTTCTCTTTGATCTTTGATCGAGTCTATCTCATGGATACAAGGAGCAGTCAAGCCAAGGAGGGGAGTGTATCCGCAACCCTTATTCCTAAGTTTAAGAAGCGTACTGTGTCGGCGGTTCGGGATTTTTAGCCGGGCTGTGGTAGAGAGCCGATGTCTGCCTGGGATAGACAAATAGTCGTCATCCCTGCTAACGAAAGTGTCGACGTAGAAAGCTTAGTGTTATGCGTTATCAGGTGTGTATTACTCACACGTATCTTGTAGTTGTATTATTAACTGTATTGGCTGAAAGCCGAAATGGCTAATCTGATAGTCGAGATACCCCTATGGGTAAGGTTGGAGACACCGAGTAAGTTCTTCGATGATGATATTCTTGATTGTATGCATGTATGTCATTATTAACTGTTTCCCATTAATAGTATGTTGCATTCATATTTAGCATGATGAAAAGAGCATGGGCTCGGGAATTGAATGGAAGAAGAACTGATAATCAAGTGACTATCGTCACGAGTGGTCTAAGTACCACGGTGGTTGAAACCACGTTTGCTTATATCAGTGACTTGTCTCGGTGGTCTAAGACCACAGTGGGTTGGCCCCACGTAATCATAAACATATCAGAGATCGTCACGGTGGTCTAAGACCACAGTGGGTTGGCCCCACGATTATATGTATTAGTGACTTTTTCACGCGTGACTGCTATCACGAGTGGTGTGGGACCACGGTGGTCATGAACCACAGTGGCATAATGCCACGGGTGTTTGGATGGAGAGATAAACTGGGTTGGGCTACATTGCAACATGTGACATATGCCGTACTGAGTGGGCTAAGGCCCAGTTTGCATTACACGGGAATTTACACACTGAGTCTCGATGACTCACCCCTTTGCTAATCTTGCAGGTAATCAATAGATGGCGGGTTTTGGGCCGGGACAGACTCGAGGTGGCCATGCGTTACGATTGCTTTAGTAAACACGATCTTCATTTTAAATTTATTTCTATTTCGGGGTTTTAATTTTTAATAAGGCCGCTTTAACTTTATTTTGGGGTTTTGTTTAAATGCTGAATTTATATATGTTATGAATTATTGAAAAACGGGGTTTTCTCAAAAACGTAAATAGAAGTTTTCCAAAATTTCAACGAATGGATAACAAACCATAAATAATTAAAATTTTGGGATTTTTCTTAACATACAAAATTGTTTCCAAAGATCATGCAACTTAACATTCATCAAAATTTTCTAAGTTCAGTTTTGGTAAAATAAACCCGTTTTTCAGCACCTAAGTAACTCAAAGAGAAGATGGTATGATATGTACAACTTAACCAAATTTTCAATTAGCTTTAGCTTGAACTCTCTAAACAGAATGATTTTCTCGAATTCCTACGTTTTACCTAAAAAAACTTCAAATCTACTTTTCCTGTAACAATCCAGATTTGGTCGTAATGTTTTGACTAGGTTTGGGGTGTTACAAGCCAGCTGTACTTGTACCAGATAAACTACCCTGAGAAAGAGGAAGAAAAAGGTGTGTGCTGAGAGGGAGGGACATACCCTATAAAGGAGGAAAGAAAAAAAATGAGCAGAAGAGGATTTTAGGGAGAGAGCAGTTGGAGAGCAATTTTTCTCTACATCGAATTTTCGTGGAAAATTTCAGATAAAAGAAATGAGAGGGTAGCAGCTTACAAAGCAAAAATCACAAACGCAAGGAAGGGGAAGAGAAATA
Organism: Gossypium bickii; assembly: GCA_025503065.1. Taxonomy (NCBI): domain Eukaryota; kingdom Viridiplantae; phylum Streptophyta; class Magnoliopsida; order Malvales; family Malvaceae; genus Gossypium; species Gossypium bickii. The sequence goes on along the minus strand of CP106714.1, from coordinate 20,646,387 downwards.
TGCCCTGAGTTTTGCATCAAATTTCAATATTAAAGTGAAAGCAGGAGTAGCGAGAGCTTCCTGCAATTCTGTTTTTGTTTTCTAATTTGAACTTTGTGATTCGTAAACTTGACTGATGATGTTGAATTATTTTATTTTGGATTTGAATGTCCAATCCATAAGCTAAAGCTCATTGGGTTTGAATTATTTGGGTGAATTTTTACTATCTTTAATGCCTAAGGTCTGATTTTGAGTAGATTAATGTTTCATTTGATTTGTGAATATTTTAAATGCATGGATGCAAGCTCTAGATATAGATGATTGTATGCTATGTTGTTAGATCTTATTTAATTCTAAAAAAGATTAAATAAATTGGATTATTATCGATTGATACAAGCGAGTACTCAAATGAATATTCGCAACACTCTAGACGTAAAAGTTGTTATCTATACAGGGAAAGGAAGAACAATCTAGATATCATTCTTGAGTTCTATAGACATACAAAAACTCAGAATGTGTAACAGCTCGTTTTTAGTCAAATCAGAACAGTGGTTTTAGGACCACAAATCCGAAGTCAAAATATTTATTTTATTATTATTTTAATGTTTACAGTATGATTAGGATATTGTGTGAAAATTTCGTTAAGAAATTTTATCGTTTGAATGTTCAATTGGATAAAAAGGACTAAATCGCGTAAAATGCAAAAAGTATTGTTCTATTAGCTAAAGGTGTCAAATAGCTATAGAACCTTAATGTTAAGGTCCTTATGTTGTAATTAGATCATAATTAAATTGAGTGGACATATATGGGCATAATATCATGAACTTTGATGGTTTTTAATTAAGGTTAAATTAGTAAATTAGTTAATAAACATATAATAAGTAAAACAAAGCCAATTATCCTCTTTATTTTCTTCATATTCAAACTGAAATAGGTTTTTGAAAGCCATTGTTGAGCTTTTTCACTCGGCCAAGCTTCCCAACTCAATTTTAAGTCCGTTTTTGTCCCGTTTTTAATGATTTCTATATTTTTGAGATCGTTGCAGCTAGTACTAGCTAGCCCAGGGACTAATTTGTGAAATTGTTAAAGATTTTGAATGTTACCATTGATGAATATGTATGATTTTTGATGGTTGATGATAGATTTTGAATGTTTTTTGTTAAATAAACAAGTTTTGTAAAGTGATTTTGAGTAAAAATGCAAAATAGGGATTGATTTGTGAAAATGTAAAAATGTGTGGTTAAATGTGTGAATAAATGAAAAATATGGGCTTCTAGGGGCCTTATGGTAATTCAGCTAGGCATGGGTGTTGTGAAATTTGCATGAATTTATGATTTTGTGTATTGAGGACTAAATTGTAAAAATGTGAAACTTTAGGGGCAAAAGTGTAAATATCCTAAATGTGTGTTTTGGATTAAATTGAATAAATTAGTGATTGAATAAGATGAATTTGATATTATATAGATCAAGAAAAGTGGAATTTGGACCCAGATCAGGGGAAAACTAAAGTTATCGACTAAACGACTCAATTTGTCGTTTTAGCATCCGAGGTAAGTTCGTACGTGATAAACATTGTTACAATTATTCTTTTAACACTTTGATATTGTATAAATTGTATACACGAGACTATGGCCATGTTCGATGATAAATCGACTATGTTTAGCACTTAGTTTGCGATTTGAGATATCTTTGGCTATTTATGCCACTTAGTGTGCGATTTGGAATAGCTTCGGCTATTATGGCACTTAGTGTGAGATTTGAGATAGCTTCGGCTGTATATGGCACTTAGTGTGCGAGACTGAGAAAGCTTCGGCTATGTAAGGCACTTAGTGTGCGGAATTATAATAGCTTCGGCTATGCGATGGCACTTAGTGTGCGAAACATCGAGTATTCGACAGTGTTACGAAAAGGTATGAGTTCATTATGAAATTGTACAGGTATGTACATATAAGCATGAAGTTCAAATAGAAAAGGTTATGACTTGCATATAAGTGTATAGACAAGCTTATTGAAGGTTTGTTATATTCATGAGTTATACATTATCTTGTTCAAATTAATGATTTGTGTGTTATGAACTGTTAAGTATATGTATTACGAACTTACTAAGCTATAAAGCTTACTTTGTTTATTTTTCCATGTCTTATAGTGATTTCAAAGATAGCTCGGATTCGGGGATCATCAGATATTATGTCACACTATCCAACCATCTACTTGGTGCTTTTGAGTTGTGTATATATGGTATATGGCATGTAAAGGCTTGAGTCATTTTGGTATGTTTTATGAACATGTATTTTGTGTAACGCCCCAAAATTAGGGGTTTGTAATTTTTCTTAAATTCATGTGGTGCTTGATCGGCTTGCTATTTGAGTGTATTTGGAGGTTCTAAGGAGACCCGGGTTTGAGCCGGAGCTTTGGAAAAATTTTAGTTTTGGCCTTAAAGAGGAGAGGGTTGTTAGTTGTAGGACTTAAATATATTTGTGTGCATTTAGGAGTCACAAAAACAGCTTGTGGCTTGGTGGTATGGCGTCAATGGGATAGCAAGGAGATGTGGGGTTCGAATCCCATGAGTAGTAAAAGGGTGACTTTTATTTTATGTCTTGAGAGAGCAAGAGGTAGAGTTTGGATCAAACTCTGCAAGTGAAGTTGAAGACTTGGTCATGAATTTTGAATAGGAGGCTGAGAGTGTTCCAAGGAGGATTCAGTGGAGGAAATCAGGGGGATGGATGTGTGAGGGAGTGTTGGCCAAATGTGGGGAAGTTGAATAGGGAATTTCGGCCAAGGGTTGTCATTTGGGGAGTGCATATTCGGTTTGTGTTAGGGGAGAGTGTCAACTTTTCTTTGGATTGTTTTGCGGTAGTGTTTACATTTTGATACCTTTGGACGTTTTAGGTCTTTCTTTTCATTGTTGACCTCCGCTGAATTCACCTTGTCTTCATCTTTTCTTCCTCCTTCATATTTCCTGGTAAGTGCCGAATTGATAAGCCTTTACTCTCACCTCCTTTTCTTCCTTCTTCTCATTATTCTTCTTCTTATTTCATCATCTCGCGGTTACTGCTCACTTGCTGTCAAATCTCTTCTCCCTTCTCGATTTTTCCTTTAGCCGAACATCATCTCATCTTAAAGCTTTGGTTCTCTTTCTTCTGGCCGAATCTTGGAGGGCCCAAATATTCTCTTCTCTTCGTTCTAACTGTTACAGAATCTCTCCCACTTGATTGGTAAGTGGTGGCTATAGCTGAATATAGGTTGGTTGTTTTCTCTCCTTCTTGATTTGGGTTCTTGGCGGGGCCGAAATGCTGTTTCTCTAGTTGCCATGGAGTAGCGTTCCTAACATGTTCCTTTTTGTAGTTTGTCGCTAGGGACTCATTTCCCTTAACTAGGGGGAGTAGGCCGAATGCTCTTCCATTGAAATGAGTCTTTCATTTTTGGGTAAGTATGTAAGTTGATTTAAACGATTAATACTCAAGCTTAGCAAGACTTTGTGACTAACTAATGGATGGTCATTATCATAGGTGTCTTGGAAGCGGTTCAAATCACAACTCTTAACAAGTGTGTAATCGTACACCTATTTCCATACTGTTCAAACATAGAATATTGTTGTTATCACTTCTGTGCTACTGTATACCGATAAAAGCCGAAAAACTGATAAGCCGCGGCATCCGAGATCACTCGAGCGCGCGAGCGCTTGTAGTGATAAACCGAGTGACAAACATTGACGATAGACCTTCGAGAGTGCCACGAACTTTCTCGTAGGCTTAGGCCGTAATGGGCCTTGTTGGGCCATAGTGGGCTGAGTGGGCCCAAATGGCTGATGGGCCCACAGGGGCGAAATCCATGGTAAATGCCCGATAATAGATGTGGCTACGAGGTTCGCAGAACCATAGCCGAAAATGGGCTAGATGGGCCACACGAGTGTGTGGGCCCACTTGGGTCAAAAATTGGGCATTGGCCCAATTGCACCGTTTCGATCAAAAAGAGCATCTGTGTCGCTCGAGGCGACTATAGGCCTCTAAAAAGGCCGTTATAGGAGTAAAATTATCGAATAACCCTCTATGGGTAAAGTTACCGAAATACCCTCGATGGGTAAAATTATCGAAATACCCTTTATGGGTAAAGTTACCGAAATACCCTAAAATTACTGAAATACCCTCTATGGGTAAAGTTATCAAAATACCCTCGATAGGTAAAATTATCGAAATACCCTTAAGAGGTGAAATGACCATTTTACCCCTAACCGTCTAAATGACCGTTGTACCCTTAGTGGTAGTACTAGTGTTGTATGTGTATTAATTGTATGATTGATTATGTTTGAGATGCACTGCATGCATGGATTAGTTGTGACATGTCATACTGCATTGGGGTAGGTTTTTCTGATTTGGAGGAAGTACCATTATATTGGCATCCCCACGTATGCTGATTCTAGGGGCTCAGCCACGTAGATCGTTGTTAGCAACTAGGCTGCATTATTGAAGAGTTGGCTAGGTGGCTCAAGATGGTCCCCACATGGAGAGCTGGTTGGTACGGGCGGTGTGTTGGCTGGGTGGGTCGACTTCGTCCCCACATAGAGAGATGGTTGGTACCGGTGGTGAGTTGGCTTTTACGGGTTGGGTTACATGTCTGTTTGCATTGATATGATTTAGGGCTTAGGCCCAGACTGTTACCGAATAGGGGATTACACACTGAGTTCTTGTAACTCACCCTTTTCCTTTAACTGTGCAGGTAATCCCCCGCATTAGAGGATTTGGAGCTGCGAGGGACTCAGAGGTGGCCACACGTTCGGTTGGCTTTAAAGTTAAACCTAGCATGTTCTGTGTTTGGAACATTGGGCATACAGTTCAGAATTACTAATAGGCAAATGTCAGTGATTAGTCCACTAGGACAGTCAGTTAGGGTGACTAAACTGTTTAGAGATGTGCCCCTGGAGGTCCAAGGGGTTGTTTTTCCGGCGGATTTGATGGAACTGCCATTTGGTGAGTTCGATCTCATTTTGGGCATGGATTGGTTAGTGAAACATCGAACTTGGATTGCGCTGCTAAGCGTATGGTATTGAAGTCTTCGGAGGTGGAGGAGGTGGTCGTGATAGGGGAGCGAAGGGATTATTTATCTAATGTAATCTCAGCTCTAAAGGCCGAGAAGCTAGTTCGCAAAGGTTGCGAGGCGTTCCTAGCTTATGTCAGCACATCTGATGTTGAGTGTTTGTCTATGGGGGATGTCAGGATAGTAAAAGAGTTTCCGGATGTATTTTCTAAAGAGCTTCCGGGGTTACCTCCAAACTGTGAGGTCGAATTCGGCATTGAGCTCCTATCGGGAATGGCTCCGGTGTCCATTGCCTCTTATAGGATGGCGTCGAAGGAGCTGGTGGAATTAAAGGCTCAGATCCAAGAGCTACTGGATCGAGGATTCATTCGACCGAGTGTGTCTCCGTAGGGAGCACCGGTATTGTTCGTGAAGAAGAAGGATGGGTCCATGCGCATGTGTATTGATTATCGTCAACTGAAGAAACTGACGATTAAGAACAAGTGCCCATTACCAAGGATAGACGATTTGTTCGATCAGCTGCGAGGAGCTTCAGTTTTCTCTAAGTTAGATCTTAGATCGAGATACCATCAGCTAAGGGTTAAGGAGGCAAATGTGTACAAGACAGCATTCAGGACTTGTTATGGACACTACGAGTTTCTGGTCATGCCGTTTGGGTTAACGAATGCACCAGCTGCTTTCATGGATATGATGATTCGGGTTTTCCAACCCTATTTGGACGGTTCGTGGTGGTGTTTATAGATGATATTCTGGTGTATTCAAGAACCGATGAGGAGCATGATTCACGCCTCCGGATTGTTCTACAAATATTGAGGGAAAAGCAGCTTTATGCCAAATTCAGCAAGTGCGGGTTTTTGGCTGTGAGTGGTGACATTTCTGGGGCATGTCGTGTCTGCCGAGGGGATTAGGGTTGATCCTCGAAAAGTCGAGGCTATATTAGACTGGAAGCCACAGTCGGTATCTGAGATTCCAAGTTTTTTGGGTCTGGCCGGGTATTACAAACGGTTCATTGAGGGGTTTTCATTGATTGCTACACCCCTAACTAAATTACTGCACAAAGGGGTACCGTTTAATTGGACTGATAAATAGCAGGAGAGTTTTGAGAAACTGAAGAAGATTCTCGATCAAGCCCCGTATATTAATATGACGAGGTCGGAAAGGAATTCATTGTCTACTGCGATGCGTCGTACACGGGTTTAGGTTGTGTGCTGATGCAGGAGGGTAAGGTGGTGGCTTATGCATCGCATCAGCTTAGGTCGTATGAGGTGAATTACCCCACTCATGACTTGGAACTAGCTACGGTGGTGTTCGCACTAAAGATTTGGAGACATTACTTGTACGAGGAGAAGTCGATCATTTATGCCGATAATAAAAGTCTCTAGTACCTCCACTCAGAAGGAGTTGAACCTTAAGCAACGAAGGTGGATAGAGTTGCTTAAGGATTATGATTGCTCGATTGAGTACCATCCGGGAAAAGCTAACGTAGTAGCGGATGCATTGAGCCGTAAGGTGGTATCTGATCTAAGAGTAATATTTGCTCATCTCAGCCTATTTGAGGATGGTAGTCTGTTAGATGAACTTCAATTAAAACCAACTTGGATTGGTCAAATTAAAGAGAAGCAGTTGCTAGATGAATCGTTGGTTCCTCGCTTTCAACTGGTGAAGAAGGGAGAAACTATGGATTTTGGGCTGAATAGTGAAGGAGTATTATGTTTCCGTGGGAGAGTTTGTGTACCGAGGGATTTTGAGTGAAGGCAGTCTATTTTGTGGGAGGCGCATAGTAGCCCATACGCTATGCATCCTGGTGGAAACAAGTTATACAGAGATCTACGTGAACTATATTGGTGGCCAAGACTTAAGCGTAAGGTTACCAATTTCGTAGGTAAGTGTATGACACGCTAGCAAGTGAAGGCTGAGCATCAGTTGCCTTCTGGATTGCTGTAACCTATTAAAATTCAACTCTGGAAGTGGGAGAAGGTAACCACGGATTTTGTTAGTGGGCTACCTCTGACGCCTACTAAGAAAGATTCGGTATGGGTTATTGTTGATCGACTGACTAAGTCCGCCCACTTCATACCGGTTCACATCGATTACTCGTTGTAGAAGTTTGCCAAGTTATATATGGTAGAAATTGTGAGGTTACATGGGGTACCAGCGTCTATCATTTCGGACAGGGACCCTAGATTCACATCTCGATTCTAGAAAGTGTTACACGAGGCTATGGGTACGAGATTAGATTTCAGCATGGCATTTCATCCTCAGACCGATGGTCAGTCGGAGAGGGTAATATAGATTTTGGAAGACATGCTAAGAAGCTGTGTGATTGATTTTAAAGGCAGTTGGGAAGACTATTTGCCGTTGGCAGAATGCGCTTACAACAACAGCTATCAATCCAGTATTCATATGGCACCGTACGAGGCGTTATATGGTCGTAGGTGTCATACCCCTACTTGTTGGATAGAATTGGGTGAGCGGCGATTGTTGGGTCCGGAGCTAGTTTTTGAAACTTAGGAGAAAGTGAAATTGATCTGTAATTGGTTAAAGGAAGCATCTGATAGGCAGTAGTCATATGTTGATTTAAAGCGTAAAGAGATTGAGTACGCAGTGAGAGATTATGTTTTTTTAAAGGTCTCACCATGGAAGAAGATTCTGAGATTTGGGCGAAAAGGCAAGCTGAGCCCTAGATTCATCCAACCTTACCAGATATTAAAACGTGTGGGATCGGTTGCCTATCAGCTGGAGCTGCCTCCTGAGTTATATCGTATATATAATGTGTTCCACGTTTCTATGCTGAGGTGGACACACGGAAATTTATACACTTTTTGATGCCCTTTTTAACTCAAATTTATGAAGTTTCGATTAAATTCTTGTAGGAAAATAATTAAATATTATAAAATAATTAAATTTTGCTAGAAATATGAACATGATGAATTTTAATTAATTTTATAGTTAATTTTGATTTATTTTGACTATTTTCGACAGATTCGCACAAAAGGCAAAAATTGGCTCGGCAGACACTCCTCGAAGAATAAACCCAAGAAGCAATTTGAAGTATCAAGGCGAACTTATTTCCAGCCCAAGACGGTCTAATTATGAATATTTAATCATAATATAATTAATTTTAATTTATTCCCAATTTAATTTGGGTTAAATAAATTAATATTAATTAATTATTAAAAAAAGGCCCAGTTGAATCGCATCAGTTGAACCAAACCTATTGAACCAAAACGAAAAAAGAATTGGGTAGCCCAAACTATCCATATGCTGACCCAAATCAGCTTATTAGCTGATTAATTAAGCTTACAAAGAAGCCCTTGAAGTCTTTTCAAAGATGCATTCAATCCCCTCCAAATTTAGTGGCTTTGTAGATTTGCCCCATGCCATATTTAGCAAAGTTGAAGCCATCAACTTTGCCACATAGATGGCCGGCCAAGGGAGGTCTCTTTGGCTGATGGGATTTGCTATTTTTAGCAGCCACAATCAGCTATAAATACCACCCCTTGCTGATCATTCAAACCATCCCTCATTTCTCATTCACTCTCTCATTCTCTCATCACTTCTCTTCTCTCTTTTCTCTCCTTTTCTCCAGAAAACCAAGCCTTCTTGTGCCGATTTCCCCTCTTGGAAACGAGGTGTTTTCTCAGCCATTTGGAGCAGCAATTGGAGTGTTCATAAGCCACCTTGATAGCCGAGGACAACGGACAATGAAGAACAGAGTAATCAGTCAAGCCACGGAGAAACACTAGATTTGCTTCTTATTCCCTATCTCTTTAATTTCGTTGTTGTTTTGACAAATATGTTTATGAATATTTATGCTATTGAAATAGTTATTTTAATCAATTTAGCTTGAATTTAATCCATGTTGGGTTGATTATATTTTGCCTGCTTGAATTATTAAAATTATGTTTATGCTGTTATAGGCCTCGGTAAAATGCTTGATTAAGTAAAATCATGCTTAAGTTATTCTGGCATTATAATTGTTTAGATAACTAAAGAATTAATTATTTAAACGCATTAAAATTGTAATTAATAGACACAGTGCTTAGTCAGTGCATGTTTAACTCTTCTAAGGCAGCTGAAGATTAAATTAGCATTGTATTTGGCGATACATATGCCTTGCATAACTTGCAAGATTGTTGCGATTAAACTATTTCAAGGTAAGGATACTTTGTTACCTCACATGATCTTTTATATGCTTATTAGGTTGAATTAATCATTTGAATCGACATAGGAATATGCGAGAGATTGTTTAATTTAAGAAGTATGTATGTGCAATAACATGTTTACCTTTATAAATCTGTTTAATCGGTTGGATTGACATAGGAATATGTACAATAGATGAATGGATTTTTATTTATATATATGTTCATATGTTAGCAAATTACCGAGTTGCCGTGATTTATTCGTAACAAGTATAAGCATGAGTTTAATAATTCTAAAGTAAGAAATATAATTAATCCAACACAATTATATCATCTTGATTAAAATCAGCTTTTGAAATCGTGCATGAAAACTTTGTTTTATTTTATTTTAATTTGTTTTTCTAGTTTTTAAATTTTTATTAAATCCAAATATTTCCCCTTCACCAAAGTGTTTGAAATCATTTTCATAAATAATTCTTTTACAGTCCCTGTGGGTACGATAACTCGACATTTACTTGTCACTTTATTACTTGTTGCGATTGTGTACACTTGCATATTTCCACCGTTTCAAGTTTTTGGCGCCGTTGCCGGGGATTGTTTTAAAAGACATTATTTGTGAAATTGTTAATTTTGCATTTTGGTCTATTTTTTTCTGTTAAATTTTAATTCCATTTTTTTGTGTTTATTTTAGAGTATTTGTCAAATTATTGACTTGCTACCTGTAAACCCTGAAATTGAAAGGAGTTTTTTACAAAGGAGAAGACAAGCGAACCAAAGAAGGACCTAAGATATGAATTTCGAAAATCCAAACCAAAATCCAGGAGGAACATTCGCTTGTAATACTCATAATCCGATCATTGTTGCCGATGATAGAAACTGTGCCACTCAACAATATGCCTTTCTTCTATTCAACGAGCTCAGTCCGAGTATTAAGAGACCCGAAATTGAGGCATAACAATTCGAGCTGAAGCTGGCCATGTTCCAAATGTTGCAAAATATGGGTCAATTTAGTGGGATTCCTAATAAAGATCCACATCATCATCTTCGACTATTCATGGAAGTGAGTGACTCATCTAAACTAGTCGGAGTGAATGAAGAGGCCTTGAGACTGAGATTATTTCCATACTCTTTAAGAGATAGAGCACGAGCATGGTTGAACTCCCTACCGTCCGATTCCATAACTACATGGCAAGAGTTGGTTGAACGTTTCTGAAACACCCCACACCCGGCCCACGAGCCTGAACCGGATCTGGTATGTTCCTTAAGTAAACCGATTTCAAAGTTCTTGTTACTTAGAGAAAATTTGTGTAATTTTTTTAAAATATATCGTTTTGGGTTAGGCTTAGGTTGGAAACCCATTTATTTTATTTGAAAATCCAATTAATGAAGGTGACAAAACAATTTAGGGTTTATTTTTAAAGAAATAATTTTACTTGAACTTTAATTTAAAATAATTCATAACATAGTAATTAAAAATAAAAGTAAAGAAATGTAACTATGGCCTTATTACAACAAGTAAAATCCCAAAATAAAATTTCAAAGTACTTAAATAAAATTAAAGTGTCCATATTGAATAAAACTTCAAGTTGAGCATGGCCACCATAAGATCTACCGTCCCACCCATCACTGCTCATCACCAAACATGTTTCCCACAAAGGGGTGAGTCAACAGACTCAATGTGTAACCAACACTAAAATTCAATAGATCAGGCATACATGTTCATATCAAGCACTTATTCATACAACAGATAGCAATAATGATGCAACCCAAACCCAAACCTAGATGCCATCCGCTACACATCCCCGCACCAACCTCGTGACACCGTGGGGACTACTAAGTCGACCCTCCATCCGCTACACACCATCGAAGCGCGCATTTGCGATCGACGTGCTCATCGCCCATATAAAATTTATGGCATAGCTACGGATATAATTGTGTCAAGCGACACCAGATTCGAATAATGTAACCGGTTACCACATTCGAGATAATGTGACCGAAGTCACCACATTCGATATAGTGAGACCGTAGTCATCACATTCACTTCCCCTTTTTCATATATCCCGAATGACCCATATTATTCATATCATGCATACCACACTTAAATTCACATTCTTATAAATTTTCACATGTTATAAATAACATATTTCATAATCATAGTGGAAGTAGGAAACGTACTGAGTACTTTGTATGCGATAACACTGCATACCTTACCCATATGCACATATTACATATTACCATAATCATATTAAAAGTTAGTGTGGGGTACACACCTGATTCACTTAACGAAGTCCTTGAAATCCCGAAAACCGATCTACTGATTTAGATCTTTAATGCCTATATTCAGTTAACATGGTAATCTTTAGCAAAGACCTATTTGGCTATAAACCAAATCCTAGTAGGATTTGTATTACTAAAACTTACCTTGTTGCCATACTGAATTAAGAATCAAATGCCGGAACTTTGTATTCCTCCCTTAAAATCGGCTAGCCACCAAATCATTTAACTATGTCAGTTTCTGGCTTTTGAATAAATAGGAAATAGTTCCAAATACCAAAAATATAAGCCTTGGCCGAATACTTACCTTGTGGATTCTAAAAATCCCGAATTGGATCCTTGCTTCCTTAATGCTGTCGAAATATCTATACACATATGTTAGATTTTAGTCTAACTTGAAATCATACTTATGGCCTACGGCCGAATATCACTTTATTGTCTTACCTTGATGCCTTAAATCCCGAAAATCCTTCCTACAGCAGACTTGAGACAGATCCCGAAAGAGTTCTTCATATTTTGGCCAAAATACAATATGAGAGATTAGTCTCCAAATTTCGACAGGCTTAAAAAGAAAAGAGGGAAACCGAGTCTAGATCTTACCCTTACTTGGAGAAATTGACAACTCCTTCCTGACACCACTTCAGAGATTCGGCTAGAGACTAAGTGAATACTTGATAGATTTCGGCTTGACAAAAGAAGGAAAAGAAGAGAGGAGAGCACTAAGAATTCGGCAGAGAAGAGGAGGAAGCAAAAATTGATGAGTAGCCCTCCTTCCTTCCTTTTATAGCCGAAATTATCATCTAACGAGTCCCTTACTTGGCCACCACTCCTCTATCTGATAACTTTATCTTTTAATTATCATAAATAAAAGAGTTTAATCCAATATTTATCTTTCAATTATCATAAATAAAAGAGTTTAATCCAATATTTATCTCTTCTAAATAATCCAATTTAAAAATTAAAAAAAAATCCTTTATTTATCCCATTAATTGCCGAAATTTAAAGGGAATAAAACTCCTTTTTTCTAGAAGCCTTGCCGTCCCACTCAGTCTTTCGGAAGCAAAAATAAAACTCCTTTTATTTGCTTCCCAAGTGACTCGAACCTGTGCCCATTCTTCTTGCATATGGCGCCATTTCCATAGGCCCTAAGTGGCATCTCCAGGCCATTTTTCCAAGCCTGTTTGTGTGTCAACTTTCACAAACTTTTTCTTTTAAGGCCACCTTGCCTTTATTTCCTCTTTTAAACCTTAAAACTCGACATTTCTAGGTCATTTCTAAGTTTCCAAAAATTTTCGATCGGCTCTGTAAACTTGCCATTTCCTTACATTTCCAAGTTTCCAGAAATGTTTACTTTCCATTTTTGAATCATTTCCTTACATTTCCAGGTTTCCAAAAATGTTCATTTCCATGCATTTCTAGGTTTCCAAAAATGTTCATTTCCATTTTCATTTCCATGCATTTCTAGGTTTCCAAAAATATTAGAAGTTTATTCATAGTACTTAAGACTCGTCATTTCGTACAATTAAACCGAAAATGTATAGGCCCTTTCTAGGATGTTACAGTTCTACCCCTTAAAATAATTTCGTCCTTGAAATTCCCTAACTAAAATAACTGAGGGTATTGCTGTTGCATTGTCTCTTCTGACTCCCACGAAGCTTCTTCCGATCCATGATTGCACCATAACACTTTGACTAGAGGAACTGACTTTCGTCGTAGTACTTTCACCTCACGTTCAAAGATCCAAATCGGTTCTTCCTCGTAGGACAAGTCTGGCCTTAGCTCCACCTTTTCAACAGGTACCACATGAGACGGATCCGATCGGTAGCGATGTAGCATGGATACATGGAATACGTCGTGCATCTGCTGCAACTCTGGTGGCAACTCCAATTGGTATGCCACTGGCCCAATCCGCTTCAGTACTCGATATGGCCCTATAAACCTTGGGCTTAACTTCCCTTTGCGCCCAAATCTCATTACCTTCTTCCAAGGCGAGACTTTTAGAAACACTTGGTCTCCCACTTCAACCTCTATTTCCTTCAGCTTAAGGTCTGCGTACGACTTCTGCCTATCAGAGGCTTCCTTCAACCGTGCCCGAATTAACTCAACCTTCTCTTCAGTGTCTACCACTAACTCTGGACCCAAAACTTGACGTTCTCCTAACTCAGTCCAACAAGTAGGTGTTCTACACTTCCGACCATACAATGCTTCATATGGTGCCATCCGAATGCTAGCCTGATAGCTGTTGTTGTAGGCGAACTCAGCTAAAGGCAAGTAATCTTCCCAACTTCCTCGGAAATCCATCACACAGCCTCTCAACATATCCTCCAACACTTGTATAACCCGCTCGATCGCCCGTCGATTGTGGATGAAAAGCCGTAGTGAAGTCCAACTTAGTGCCTAAAGCTTGATGAAGTGCCTTCCAAAACCGAGATGTAAACCTTGGGTCCTTATCGGAGATGATCGATACCGGTACTCCATGTAACCTCACGATTTCCGCCACATATAACTTAGCCAATTTTTGAAAAGAATAATCAACTCTTACTGGAATAAAGTGCGCAGATTTGGTCAAACGGTCCACTATCACCGATACTGAGTCCTTCTTAGTAGGCGTAAGGGAAAGCCCACTAACGAAGTCCATGGTAATTCTCTCCCACTTCCATTGTGGAATTTCGATTGGTTGAAGCAATCACGATGGGACTTGGTGTTCAGCCTTAACTTGCTGACACGTTAGACATTTTCCCACGAATTCAGTAACTTCTTGTTTAAGATTAGACCACCAAAATTGTTCCCTTAGCTCTCTATACAGCTTAATGCCTCCGGGATGTATAGCATAAGGGCTACTATATGCTTCCCGAAGGATCCTCTGTCTCAACTCCTTGTCCCTTGGCATACAAACCTTCCATTTGTAGCACAATACTCCTTCATTATAGACGCCATAATCCTTTAATTCTCCATTCTGTACTTGCTGTAACTTAGCACTTAGGTCCTTATCAGCCAACTGTCCCTCTTTCACTTCCTTCAGCCGTGTGGGCTTAACTTGCAACTCTGCCAACAGGCTTCCATCATCATACAGACTTAAGTGAGCGAACAAAGCCCTTAGATCCGACATAACCTTCCTACTTAGGGCATCAGCTACCACATTCGCCTTGCCCGGATGATATTCTATCGAACAATCGTAGTCCTTCAACAATTCCACCCACCTTCGTTGCCTCAAGTTCAACTCCTTCTGAGTCAACAAGTACTTAAGACTTTTGTGGTCTGTGTAGATAACTGACCTTTCTCCATAAAGGTATGCCTCCAAACCTTAAGGGCGAAAACAACTACTGCCAGTTCCAAGTCATGAGTTGGGTAGTTAACCTCATGAGGCCGTAACTGCCGAGACGCATAAGCGACCACTTTTCCATCTTGGATTAGCATACAGCCTAACCCCGTATGCGAAGCGTCACAATACACCACAAAATCTTTTCCCCGCCTCCTACCAATTAACACCTGAGCTTCCGTCAACACCTTTTAAGCTTTTCAAAGCTCTCCTGCCGCTTATTAGTCCATTCAAAGGGTACTTCCTTCCTTAGCAACTTTTTCAAAGGCGCGGCTATCGACGAGAACCCTTCCACAAACCTTCTAGAATAGCTCACAAACCCAAGAAACTTGATTTCACCACGGACCTAGGTGGTTTCCAATCCAACATCGCTTCGATCTTCCTAGGGTCCACTCTTATTCCTCTCATGATACCACATGTCCTAAGAATGCCACCTCCTTAAGCCAAAATTCACACTTGCTGAATTTGGCATAAAGCTTCTTTTCCTAACATTGCAAAGACAACTCTGAGATGTTCATCATGCTCCTCTTCGCACTTAGAGTACACCAAGATGTCATCGATGAACACAACAACGAACCTATCCAAATAGGGTTGGAAAACCCGATTCATCATGTCCATGAACGCGGTGGGAGCGTTTCACAACCCAAACGGCATCACCACAAACTCAAAATGGCCGTATCTTGTCCTAAAAGCGGTCTTATGGATATCGACCTCCTTCACCTTCACCGATGATATCCCGACCTTAAGTCGATCTTTGAAAACATCAGACCCCTTCACCGATCGAACAAGTCATCGATCCTTGGCAAAGGATACTTGTTCTTAATGGTCGACTTTATTCAATCGACGGTAATCTATGCACATACGCATAGTTCCGTCCTTCTTTTTCACAAATAGGATCGGTGCTCCCTATGGAGAAACACTGGGTCGGATGAACCCACGATCCAACAACTCTTTGATATGAGCCTTGAGCTCCACTAACTCCTTTGGCGCCATTCGGTATGGAGCGATTGACACAGGAGTCGCTCCGGTGAGCAAATCTATTCCAAATTCCACCTCCTATCTCTGGGTATTCTCGTAGTTCCTCCTCGAAATACATCTTCAAAGTCCTTGACCGTTCTAACTCCACTAACACCTTCTTCCTTTCCACCCAACACACTTACGAAGGCTAGGAATGTCTTGCACCCTTTCTTAACCATTTTCTCAGCCTTCAGCGCTGAAACTACGTTAGACAAGTAGTTCCTCCTTTCTCCAACCATTACTACTACTTCATCCTCCGAGGTCCTTAGTTCCATTCGTTTAGTCGCACAATCCAACACGGCTCGGTGTTCTACTAGCCAGTCCATTCCGAGTATAAGTTCAAACTCTCCGAAGGGTAACTCCATTAAGTCAGCCCGAAAGTTCACTCCCTGAATCTCTAGGGGTACATTCCGAAAGATCTTGTCTACCACTATAGTTTGGCCTAATGGGCTTACTACACTCATCTGCCTATCAGAGAGTTCAGAGTCTAGGTCTAGTGTTTCCACTACACTACATGCAACATATGAATGGGTCGAGCCCACATCAATTAGAGTAAAATAGGGCTTGTCAAAAATAAAAAACGTACCGGTTATAACATCCGACGCGTCACCATCCTCCCTCCGGTGAACCGCATAAACCAAACCAGCTTGCCTTGCCTCAAAGATTAGCAAGCACTCGCCCTGTGTTCCACGGCCTCTGCGAACCATTACCTCTCATTGTTCGAACCACGACCCCGTTGAGGCTACTGTCCGCCTCTACCAGCCTGACTAACAGTCTAAGCTGCCGATCGACTCTCATCTTATTTCTTGGGACAATCCTTGAGCATGTGGTCCTTGGACCCACACCGAAAACATCCTCCCGTCTTTTTCCAGCACTCCTCTAAGTGCTTCTTTCCACAATGCTCACAAGGACGATCGCCATCCAAGACCGAATTGTCGATTTCGCGGCCCATCAATTCTAGGCCTATTATGAACCTTTCCAGATGGTCCAAAACCTCTTTTGGGCTTATTCCTATCCACAGCCTGCTTGGTAGAATCCTCAATTCCCTCGGCCACCTTGGCCTTTTCTACCAAAGCAGAAAACTCCCGCTCCTACTGCGGTGCTATCAACAGTCTCAGATCGTCCCTCAGTCCGTCCTCAAAACGGACACAGCGCTCATGCTTAGTTGCCACTACTCCTCGAGCATAGCGACTCAACCTCAGGAATTCAGCTTCATATTCTGCAATGAGACTTGCTCCTTTGCACCAAATTTTTAAAGCCTTCATTTGCTCATCTCAGATACTGGTTCCCACATATTTCTTCTGAAATGCTTCCTTAACATATTCCCAGGTCAAATCCTCAGCCGTGGCACCATCCCGAACAGTTAACCACCACTGATACGCTTCATCGCGTAACAGTGCCACCATCCCTTTTAACTTTTCCTCAGGGGTCAGATCAAGCTCGTCCATGATGCGCTCCGTTGCTTCCAACCACTACTCAGCTGTACTGGGTGCCACTCCAGATACTCCTCGAAACATTTCCGCTCCATTAGCTCAGAGCCGTTCCGGCATAGACTTACGTGTTCCCGAATTTCCACCTGCACCAGCCACCAATTCCAAAACTTGCAGCACAGCCTGCGACACAGCATCTTCCCCGTCTGAGCTTGTTGCTCAACACCAACAGCTGGGCGTGGTGATGGCGGTGGTATCTCATTGTCAGAACCTTGACCCGATCTAACGGGTTCTGACACAGTCATCCTTCCTCTACCTCGTCCACGACGACCACGTCCTCTAGAGCTCATTTCTAACGTCGAGATCTGATTAAGAAGTTTTATGCATTAGTACTTTTGTTTCACTTGATTACTCGCGAAGAAGTTTTATGAAAAAGAATTTAGGAGTGTTCTTTCGTATTCATACAAACACACAGTCTTTCCATTCATTCATTCATCCATCAAACAAGTATGAACTTTCGTTCATTTAGAGAAACGTTGTAGTTTTCATCGTTGTTGTTTTTCCACTACCCAAGGGTATTTTCGTAATTTGTCCTACAAAGGCATTTTCGTAATTTTTCAAAAGAAAAAGTTCCTTGGTGATTTTGAATTCCTGGGGTATTTTGGTAATTTTGAATTCCTGGGGTATTTTGGAAAAATTTTGAAATACGGGGTATTTCGGTAATTTTTCACAAACCGGGGTAAATTTGTAAAATTTAATAAATCAGGGATATTTCAAAAGTTGTAAAACTTTGTGGGTTCTTTTTGGGAGTTTTACCTTCCAAATAATGATGTTTGCAAAAATTTCGGAAACCAGGGCCATTTTGGTCATTTTTGTAAGTTAGGGGCAATTTTGTAATTTTCCTAACTCAAGATATTTTTGATAATTTGCAAATTAGGGTTTTTGAATACTTATAAAATAATGAAATTTTGGTAAGACTGTTGGGTAGTTTGACATTTTATAAGCCAAGGGCATTTTGGTAATTTTACCACTAAGGGTATTTTTGTAATTTCCATAAATCGAAAATTTTTCGGAAAATTTTGTAAAGATAGTTTTCACAAATTAAAAGAGTGATTTCAAAGGTTTTAAAACTAGGGTTTTGTTGTTTTTCTTTTTTTTTTTAAAAAAAATGGCTAGTTCCCTTTCGGGTTGTAGTTATTGTGTTCAGCCTATGACCGAGCCCTCTTGGTCAGGGTGAACCAAAGCTACGCACCGTGCAGGATTCGAGTGGAGAGGAGGTGAGTCATGCGGACCGCTTAAATACCAAGCTCCCACCAAACCATTCCTAGACATGCGCATGCAGTTTGCCACACACCACCGAGCCCTCTCGAGTTAGGGTGAACCGGCTATGCACTGTAGGATTCTGCGAAGAGGAGGTGAGTCACTAGGATCGCTTAAATACCAAGCTCTTCCGATCCAATCCTAGACATGCGCATGAGGATTACTTACCACACCCTAGCTCAAAGACTTAGCCATAGGTTTGTTTAGTGCATTATGTCTTATGCGTTTGTGTTTGAGTAGACTAGGCCTAGGGTTCAAGTTCCTATCATGCTATTCTACGTTCCATTCCTTTTCTACCCTTCCGCAGTTCATAATTTACATAATCACCCAAATAGTTAGGGGTACTTGCCTGGTGGACTGCAGGTCGGAGACTTAGGTGCCATGCTAGAAAACCTGTTTATTTCATAAAATCCTTTCAAAAAGCTTACTTGGCTCGATTTGAAAATGTTTTGGGCCTTAGCCCACAGGCCGAGAGTTTTAAAATTGGGCTCTGATACCAAACTGAAACACCCCACACCCGGCCCACGAGCCTGAACCGGATCTGGTATGTTCCTTAAGTAAACCGGTTTCAAAGTTCTTGTTACTTAGAGAAAATTTGTGTAAATTTTTTAAAATATATCGTTTTGGGTTGGGCTTAGGTTGGAAACCCATTTATTTTATTTGAAAATCCAATTAATGAAGGTGACAAAACAATTTAGGGTTTATTTTTAAAGAAATAATTTTACTTGAACTTTAATTTAAAATAATTCGTAACATAGTAATTAAAAATAAAAGTAAAGAAATGTAACTATGGCCTTATTACAACAAGTAAAATCCCAAAATAAAATTTCAAAGCACTTAAATAAAATTAAAGTGTCCATATTGAATAAAACTTCAAGTTGAGCATGGCCACCACAAGATCTACCGTCCCGGTCCATCACTTTATATCACACAAACATGTTTCCCACAACAGGTGTGAGTCAACAGACTCAATGTGTAACCAACACTAAAATTCAATAGATCGGGCATACATGTTCATATCAAACACTTATTCATACAAATGTGATAGCAATAATGATGCAACCCAAACCCAAACCTAGATGCCATTCGCTACACATCCCCGCACCAACTTTGCACACCGTGGGGACTACTAAGTCGACCCTCCATCCGCTACACACCATCGAAGGCAGTCGCTGCAGTCGACGTGCTCATCGCCCATATAAAATTTGTGGCACACCCACCGGATATAATTGTGTCAAGAGACACCAGATTCGATAATGTAACCGGTTACCACATTCGAGATAATGTGACCAAGTCACCACATTCGAGATAGTGAGACCGTAGTCATCACATTCACTTCCCCTTTTTCATATATCCCGAATGACCCATATTATTCATATCATGCATATCATACTTAAATTCACATTCTTATAAATTTTCACATGTTATAAATAACATATTTCATAATCCTAGTGGAAGTAGGAAACGTACCTGAGTACTTTGTACCATAACACTACACTTATCCATATGCACATATTACATATTACCATAATCATATTAAAAGTTAGTGTAGGGGTACACACCGATTCGCTTAACGAGTCCTTGAAATCCCGAAAATCGATCTACTGATTTAAATCTTTAATGCCTATATTCAGTTAACATGGTAATCTTTAGCAAAGACCTATTTGGCTATAAACTAAATCCTAGTAGGATTTGTATTACTAAAACTTACCTTGTTGCCGCATGCAATTAAGAATCAAATGCCGAACTTTGTATTCCTCCTTTAAAATTGGCTAGCCACCAAATCATTTAACTATGTCGGTTTACGCTTTTGAATAAATAGGAAATAGTTCCAAATACCAAAAATATAAGCCTTGGTGAATACTTACCTTGTGGATTCTAAAAATCTCGAATTGGATCCTTGCTTCCTTAATGTCTTTAAATATCTATACACATATGTTAGATTTTAGTCTAACTTGAAATCATACTTATGGCCTACACGGTAGAATATCACTTTATTGTCTTACCTTGATGCCTTAAATCCCAAAATCCTTCCTACAAATTGACTTGAGACAGATCCTGAAAGAGTTCTTCATATTTTGGCCAAAATACAATATGAGAGATTAGTCTCCAAATTTCGACAGGCTTAAAAAGAAAAGAGGGAAACCGAGTCTAGATCTTACCCCTTACTTGGAGAAATTGACAACTCCTTCCTAACACCACTTCAGAGATTCGGCTAGAGACTAAGTGAATACTTGACAGATTTCGGCTTGACAAAAGAAAGAAAAGAAGAGAGGAGAGCACTAAGAATTCTGCAGAGAAGAGGAGGAAGCAAAAATTGATGAGTAGCCCTCTTTTCTTCCTTTTATAGCCGAAATTATCATCTAAGGAGTCCCTTACTTGGCCACCACTCCTCTATCTGATAACTTTATCTTTTAATTGTCATAAATAACAGAGTTTAATCCAATATTTATCTCTTCTAAATAATCCAATTTAAAAATTAAAAAAATCCTTTATTTATCCCATTAATTGCCGAAATTTAAAGGGAATAAAACTCCCTTTTTCTAGAAGCCTTGCCATCCACTCCAGTCTTCTGGAAGCAAAAATAAAACTTCTTTTTATTTGCTTCCCAAGTGACTCGAACCCAGGCCCATTCTTTTTGCATATGGCGCCATTTCTATAGGCCCTAAGTGGCATCTCCAGGCCATTTTTCCAAGCCTGTTTGTGTCAAATTTCACAAACTTTTTCTTTTAAGGCCACCTTGCCTTTATTTCCTTTTTTAAACCTTAAAACTCGACATTTCTAGGTCATTTCTAAGTTTCCAAAAATTTTTGATCGGCTCTGTAAACTTGCCATTTCCTTACATTTCCAAGTTTCCAGAAATGTTTACTTTCCATTTTTGAATCATTTCCTTACATTTCCAGGTTTCCAAAAATGTTCATTTCCATTTTCATTTCCATGCATTTCTAGGTTTCCAAAAATATTAAAAATTTATTCATAGTACTTAAGACTTGTCATTTCGTACAATTAAACCGAAAATGCATAGGCCCTTTCCAGGATGTTACAGTTTCTTAATGAAATATTTCCCTCCATCTTTAACCGCCAAGATCCGAAATGAAATCACTTCATTTCAGCAACTTGATGAAGAATCTTTATATGAGGCATTTGAGCGGTTTAAGGAGTTATTACGAAAGTGCCCTCATCACGGCATTCCTTACGACATTCAAATGTGGATTTTCTATATCGGTCTCAATATTCATACTAGAATGATGGTGGATGCTTCGACAAATGAAGCCCTTCTTTGTAAGTCTTATAACGATGCTTATGAGATTATTTAAAGAATTGCCAGCAATAACTATCAATGGCCCACCAGCCGAGCAGCGTCAGGAAGACAGGTCGCTGGAATACATGAAGTAGACACTCTTACTTCACTCGCATCTCAGGTATCATCAATTTCCTCAATGCTTAAAAATCTTACTACTAATGGGTCTAATAGTTTTGCAGCATAGCCGCCTAATCAATTTGAGAATATAGCCTATATTTATTGTGGGGAGGGACATTTGCTTAAAGAATGTCCGTCGAACCCAGAATCTGTATACTACATTGGTAATCAGAACCAAAACTGAGGAAGGCAAGGGCTGCAATTAAATTTTTGTAACCCATCGTAGAGAAACCACTCGAATTTCTCCTGGAGTAACCAAGGGGCTGGAACCAGTACCACTTACACCCAACCCAGACCAACCTAGCCACCTAATTTTCCATAACAAGTTCAAAAACCAGTTCAAGTTGAAGCATCCAATAGCTTGGAGAGTTTGCTAAAGACATACATGGCAAAGAATGATGCCTTAATCCAGAGCCAAGCAGCTACATTGAAGAATTTGGAGAATCAAGTGGGCCAGCTTGCTACTGAACTCAAGAATCAACCATAAGGTGCTCTACCTAGTGACACGGAAAATCTGAGAAATTCAGGGACGAAACATTGCAAAGCGTTAACATTGAGAAGCGGAAAGATAGTAGAGCCCAACACTGTCGAAGTTGAAAAGGTGCAAGCTGATGCTCAAGACTCAGAAGAAGTTCAACCAAGTGTTGAAACCCTAGTTTCACCAGAACCGAAATCCGAAAAACCCGACAAAGTAACCTCAGGACTAGTTAATTTTGATCAACCAACAATTTCTTTAGATGCAGAATTACCGCCAAAGGGGAATCAACCAGAATCAGTTCCAGTAATGAGACCATCACCACCCTACCCTCAAAGACTTCAGAAGCCGAAGTAGGAGATTCAATTCAAGAAGTTCCTTGATGTACTCAAGTAACTTCACATCAACATTCCGTTGGTCGAAGCACTTGAGCAAATTCCGAACTACGTCAAGTTCATAAAAGATATATTGTCAAAAAAACAAAGACTTGGAAAATTTGAGACGGTAACTCTGACGAAGGAATGCAGTGCATATCTTTAGGACAAACTACCCCCAAAACTAAAGGATCCTGGATGTTTTACCATATCGTGCAACATTGGATCAACATATTGTGGTAAGATATTATGTGACTTAGGTGCAAGTATCAACTTGATGCCTATGTCAATATTCAGGAAGTTGGGGATAGGAGAGGTTAGACCAACTACGGTTACACTTCAACTAGCTGATCGATTCTTAGCGCATCCAAAAGGAAAAATCGAGGACGTATTGGTACGTATAGATAAATTTATCTTTCTTTCTGACTTTGTAATTCTAGACTTTGAAGTAGACAAAGAAGTGCCAATTATCCTAGAAAGACCATTCTTAGCAACTGGAAGGACCTTTATTGGTGTGCAAAAGGGCGAGCTGACTATGCGTGTTCAAGATGATCAGGTAACATTTAATGTTTTTAAGTCAATGCGATTTCCTGACACAATGGATGATTGTTCTGCGGTATCCGATTTAGAGGAATTAATAGTAGAGAAGGAACTTAATTGTGTTGAGGACCCAGTGGAAAGAATTTTGACATCGGATCCCCCAAATGATGAAGCGGAGGATGAATACTTAGCTGTGCTAGAAGCTAATCAAAAGGGATTTAATCCGTAATACCGTTTTGAATCTTTGGAATTAGACAAAAGAGATTACATTCAGCCAAAAGCATTAATCGAAGAGCCACCTAAGTTGGAACTCAAAGTATTACCTTCACACTTAAAATATGTTTATTTAGGTAACACCTCTACTCTTCCTGTGATTGTTTCAACAGAATTACCTACTGAACAAGAAGAGAAACTTATCATAGTTTTGAAACAATTCAAGAAGGCTATCGGATGGACCATAGCCGATATTCGCGGTATTAGTCCATCTGTATGCATCTACAAGATCATATTAGAAGATGGCGAGAGAGGAACGGTTGATGGACAACGGAGGCTGAACCCCATCATGAAAGATTTAGTAAAAAAATGAAATTATCAAGTGGTTGGATGCGGGTATAATTTACCCCATCTCAAATAGTTCATGGGTGAGTCCAGTCCAGTGTGTGCCGAAGAAAGGAGGTATCACGGTCATGGAGAACGAGAACAACGAGTTGATACCAACTAGAATAGTTATAGGATGGAGAACCTGCATAGATTATCGGAGGCTGAACTAGACGACTAGGAAAGATCACTTTCCTTTGCCGTTCTTGGACCAGATGCTGGATAGACTCGCAGGACAATATTACTACTGTTTTCTCGACGGATACTCAGGATATAATTAGATTATGGTAGCACTGGAAGATCAACACAAAACGACATTCACCTATCCGTACGGTACATTTGCATTTAGACGCATGCCATTTGGTTTACATAATGCACCAGCTACATTTCAAAGATGTATGATGTCTATTTCTACTGACATGGTTGAGAAGTACTTGGAAGTTTTCATGGACGATTTCTCAGTATTCGGAGATACTTACGATGATTGCTTAGCCAATCTAGCTAAGGTACTAAGGCGATGCAAAGAAACGAATCTCGTACTCAACTAGAAAAAGTGCCATTTATGGTACGAGAAGGAATTGTTCTAGGGCATCGGATAACGAGACATGGGATCGAGGTGGACAAAAAAAAGGTAGTCGTTATTGAGAAACTCCCACCTCCAACATCTATAAAAGGTGTTAGGAGCTTTATGGGCCACGCCGATTTTTATCGAAAATTTATCAAGGACTTTTCCAAAGTGGCTAAACCTTTATGCAAGCTATTGGAGAAGGACTTGATATTCAAGTTTGATGAAGAATGCTTAAAAGCCTTCAATGATCTGAAGAGTCGATTAGTCACAGCACCCATAATCTTCACACCAGACTGGGATTCACCATTCATGTTGATGTGTGACACAAGTGACTTCGCCATTGGAGCTGTCTTAGGCTAGCGAAGGAACAAAGTTTTTCATCCCATCTACTACGCAAGTAGAACTCTAACCGGAGCTCAACTGAACTATATGGTAACAGAAAAAGAGTTACTTGCTATTGTGTTTGCTTTCAATAAGTTTCAATCTTATCTTGTAGGTACCAAAGTGATTGTCTATACGGACAACTCCACAATTAAGTACTTATTAGCCTAGAAATATGCTAAGCTGAGATTGATCTGGTGGGTGCTTCTACTTCAAGAGTTCGATCTAGAAATTCAAGATCGAAGGGGAGTAGAAAACCAAGTAGCAGATCACTTATCTAGATTAGAGCCGCAAGAGGGAAATTCCCCACTTTTATCGATCCAAGAGACATTTCCAGATGAACACATACTGAAGGTAAATCATGTCCATAATATTCCTTGGTTTGCTGATTTTGCTAACTATTTATCTTGTGGTTTGATGCCGATTGATAAAACGTATCAGCAAAGGAAAAAGTTTCTTCACGATGTGAAGTACTATTTTTGGGAAGAGCCATATTTGTTTAAAAAGTATGCATATCAGATGACTAGGAGATGCGTGACAGAAGATGAAATACCGAAGATTTTATGCCACTGTCATTCAGCTTCAAGTGGGGGACACTTCGGAGGTACATGTACAGTGGCCAAAGTATTGCAAGCTGGATTCTTTTAGCCAACACTATTCAAGGATGCATACGCTTACGTAAAGAGTTATGATCGATGTCAGAGGGTTGGAAATGTCACCAACAAAAATGAGATGCCTCGAACAAATATCATTGAGGTGGAATTGTTTGATGTTTGGGGTATTGACTTTCTTGGTCCCTTCCCTCAGTCTTTTGGTCACAAATACATATCGGTAGCAGTAAATTATGTGTCCAAGTTGGTCAAGGTTGAAGCTTATCCGACGAACGATGCCAATGTTATGATGAAGTTCTTGCAGAAACATGTGTTCACAAGGTTCGGAACCCCAAGAGCTATTATCAGTGATGAAGGGACCTATTTTGTGAACAAGTGGTTAAAATGGTTGTTAGATAAACATGGAGTGAAACACAAGGTTGCTACAGCTTACCATCCACAGACAAATGGGCAAACTGAGCTAGCGAATAAGGAGATCAAAGGTATACTTGAGAAGGTAGTTTGCCCGAACCGATGAGATTGGTTTAAAAGGCTAGATAATGCTTTATGGGCTTACAGAAAGGCATACAAGACACCTTTAGGAATGTCACCCTATAGGTTGGTCTTCGGGAAAGCCTGTCATCTACCTCTGGAGTTAGAGCATAAAGCCTATTGGGCCCTTCGATGACTCAACTTGGATCTTAAGTCTGCTAAAAAGAAACGGATGCTCCAACTTAACGAGCTAGAGAAATTTCGAATGTTCTCATATGAAAATGCCAAATTACTCAAAGAAAGACTCAAGAAATGGCATGACAAGCATATTCGAGTTCGAGAGTTTGAAGCAGGTCAGCAAGTCTTGTTATTTAATTCCAGATTGAAGTTCTTTCTAGGTAAGTGAAACTCACGTTGGTCCGGTCCATTTATGATTCATCGCGTCTATCCATACGGAGTTGTTGAACTCCAAGGTAAGGGAGGTAATTTTCAAGTCAATGCTTAACGTTTGAAACATTACTACGGAGAAAGACCTGAACGAGATCAAATCTTGTTCAGTTTATCTGATTTTTAGATTTTCTTATTTTCAATAGATTATTTAGGGTATATTTTCTGGTTTATTATATTTAAATAAATTCTGTCTAGGAGATTTGAACTTAAGCGGGACCGCTTGTGCCCCTCCAATCTTTCCTGGGAATTGATTTTTACATAGTTTTCTGAGAAATTAGCTCCTAAATGACAAAATAAATTTTTGGTTTTCCAAATAAAAAGGTCAATTTTGACCCAAGTCTTAAATTGCAACTCAATTTCAAATTTTCATTAAGTCTAGGGACTTAATTAAATTATTTTTATAATTTGGTTACTATTTTCGTAAATAATGAAAACTAGGTGCATCTTTTTGTAAATATTTTTAAAAAGCATCTAAAATAAATATTTTTTTACCATATTTATAAATTATTGATAAACTTTAATATATAATTATATTCATTGTAATTTATATATTAATTTTTATCAACTTAGCTTAGGATTAGGATTAATTTTATTTTATGTTTATCTTAATAAATTAATAGCAATTGATAATTACATATGCATATTATTAATTGTTGTTAACATTGAGTAGAATTAGAATTAGAATATTTTTATTATTTAATTGCTCTAAGGGTTTTACTCTAATTCCTATTTCTCCCTCTATAAATTACACCCTTGCTTCTCCCCATTCATTCATCACTCAAAACCCCAAATCACCAACTCATCAAAGTGCCGCAAGTCCCTAGCCACAACAGCCATTCGGCCAGCAGCCTGCTTCAGCACACACCGCACGCCCACATCACACACAGCCTTGTGTGTTTTCTCCTTCAACCCCAGCTGCCCAGGCCTTATCGCACATAGGCAGCACCTGCGCCCGGCACCGAGCGCACACCAGGCGTGGTCAACAAGGACCTGCACACTACCTGCTTGCATCTCCCCCGCACGTTGCTACTCGCTCTAGCTCCATCAGCCGTGTGCCTTGCTGCCTCGTGTGCTTGCGGCACTCTTCCATTTGCCCAACCTAAACCAAAAGCCTTCAACCCTTCCTTTTAAATTTCCATCTTTTGTTCATTAGTATATTTTATTTTAGGAGTTCTTAATTTTTACGAGGAAGGTGGTAAGAACAATTTTTTTTTCCTTAAGTTTAATTTTTATTCAATTATTTAATTTTTCAATTTATTGAAATATTAATAATGTTTATTAATTAAATTTTTAAGAGAATAACTTTTTCCATCTTATGTTTAGATCAATCATGCCTCGCAAGAGAACTCGTGCCTCCGCCCAAATTGACGAAGCACAAAACAAATTTCACTGTGAAGAAGCCAAAGCAAGATATGAAAGTATTTTCAAATATCAACAGATGCATCTAGAGAAAGGCTTCACATTGAAGGAAAGCAACTACAAAGATTTTATGGCACGTATTTGTCAAGTTTCTAAAGCCCTCAATTGGGAATTGTTTTGTGAAAAGAGACCAAGTGTGGATGAGGAACTAGTTCGCGAATTCTACGCGAACTTAACCTCAAGCGAACTGACCGAAGTTCCAGTCTGCGGAATCAAGAAATTCTCGAGGAACTTACAGTTCAAGGTTCTAAGTGGACTGTGTCAAAGCAAGGAATCCACACGTGTCGAAGAGAGTATTTGACACCACTTGCAAAGGTATGGTTCTATTTCATCCGTTTCAGCCTTATGCCTAGTTCACATGGGACTACAATCTCATTAGAGAAAATGGTCCTATTATACTCGATTCTAACTGGAAAGACCATTGATGTGGGCAAAATCATCCTAAGAGAAATGCGAAATTGTGCCGTTAGACGTTTTGGCCCGGCCTATTTCCCCTTTACAATAACAATTTTATGCTTAAAAGCAAAACTCCTTGCGGACGTGAAGGGGACAGAGTACAGCCAAGGCACACTATACTGTTCTACAGCAACGAGTTGAAGAAAGCGAGGATCCTGAAGAAGCAGAAGATGAACCCACAGAAATCTCGCCAGAGCAATCAACTAAAGTCCCTAATGAGGCAGAGTCATGGAACCAGAAGCTGAACCTGACATCGAAACCTCAATGTTTGGAGCTCCACCGCCTAGCCCAGATCATCGTGATGAGCTGTTAAAGCTGATGGACTTAATGCAACACATGCAATGGCAGCAACAAGCCTACTGGAGATACTCAAAAATAAGAGATGACTCGATGAGGAGTGCCCTCAAGAAAAATTATAATGACCCATTTATTTTTGTGCCTAAGTTTCCAGATTTCATATTTGAACCATGGATTTCATCATCAAAGAGGGAGCAAGGCGATTCATGTAAATGCAATACTGATGGAGCAAAAGATGAGTCGAATTCGGAAGGACCGACAAACAAATAAAAAAGGGGAGGACTTCAACTTTAGTTTATTTTTTTCTTAAGTTATTTTAGGATTAGGTTAATTAGGAATTTTT
Source organism: Gossypium bickii (assembly GCA_025503065.1). NCBI lineage: Eukaryota > Viridiplantae > Streptophyta > Magnoliopsida > Malvales > Malvaceae > Gossypium > Gossypium bickii. The sequence continues at coordinate 20,617,469 of CP106714.1, read as the reverse complement.
ATTTTTGCACAATAAAGCAAGAGATGAATGGATTTTTTATTTGTAAATATGTTCATAGGTTAGCAAATTACCGAGTTGCCGTGATTTATTCGTAACAAGTATAAGCATGAGTTTAATAATTCTAAGGTAAGAAATGTAATTAATCCAACACTATTATATCATATTGATTAAAATCAGCTTTTGAAATCGTGCATTAGAACTTTATTTTATTTTACTTTACTTTGTTTTTTCTAGTTTTTAAATTTTTATTAAATCCAAATATTTCCCCTTCACCAAAGTGTTTGAAATCATTTTCATAAATAATTCTTTTACAGTCCCTGTGGGTACGATAACACGACATTTACTTATCACTTTATTACTTGTTGCGATTGTGTACACTTGCACATTTCCACCATTCCAACAAGTCACAAAGGCTAAAGTGTGGCAATAGATATATACATGTCTAGGATTGGATTTTAGAGAGAGCCTGCTACTTAAATAGTCAACTTGACTCACCTCCTCTTTTCTAAATATCCTACCTGGTGTATAGTATCTATTCACTTTAAACAATGAGGACATTGTTTACTTTAAGTGGGGGGACCGAAAATTTGAAGTAATTCCACCCAGAATAAAATTTTCTTTTAATTATGATTAGGATATATTTTGTTCAATAATTTGAGATTTTGTTAAGTATGCTGAACTTCAGTATTAATAAAGTTCTATTATTTCAATAAGTCATTATGTTAGCTTAATAATGATATGAATGTATTTGTAATAAAACATGTAAATTCGGACCATAAAATTTTTAATTCCCTATGAAAAAATTAGGCATGCATGAAAGTTTAAGTTTTTAGAATTGAGTTAGTAATTTCTTAAGGCGAAATCTGAAACACCCCATACCCGGCCCACGAGCCTTGACCGGATCCGGTATGTTCCTCGATGAAAACCGGTCAAATTCTTTTGTTACTTAGGAAAAACTTGTGCGTTTTGAAAGAATGATTGTGTTGGGTCGGGCTTGAGTTGAAAACAAGTTTATTTCATTATTAAAATCTTTTACTTTAGGCGACAAAACGTTTAGGCTTTGTTTTAAAATAAATCTACTTAAACTTCACTTGATAAAAATTCGTACATAGTAATTAAAAGTAGAATTAAAGTAATTCAACTATGGCCTTATTACATCAAATAAATCCCAAAATTAAACTTAAAGTACTTAGAAAAATAAAGAGTCCACATAATAATTTCCTTGCTGGGCATGGCCATCACTAAGCTCCTGCCGACCCGGTCCATTATTGATCATCACCTAAAAAATGTTCCCACAACGGGGTGAGTCAACAGACTCAATGTGTACCACAACACTAAGTCTTAACAAATTTAGGCATTTCATAGCATTCATATCCATATATCATTAAATTAAGATGATGCAACCCGAACCCAAACCTAGATGCCATCCGCTACACATCACCCGTACCATCCTGCACACCGTGGGGACTACTAAGTCAACCCTCCATCCGCTACTGTAACACCCCAAACTCGGCCCATTCACTAAGACCGAATTTGAAATGCCACTGCAGAAAAACGTTTGAAAAGTATTTTGACTTATAGTGAAACATAAAATTTTGTATGCTTTTAAGAAAATATTGGGTATGTAAAATTCCAAAATAAAATTAAGTTGCTAAATGTAAAACTTTAAAATAATTTATCAAAGTATAAACTTACTCTTTAACAGAACCATTCTCAAATATTAACTTAATCATCACTCCAACTTAAAACAAATAAAAATCCTTAAACACTTAAAATGGCTTTTATTACAATAAATAACCTTTCATAAATAAAATGTATAAAACAAATAAGATATCTTCTGCATGGGCCACCTCGTATCCACTCCAACCCGATCCAAGCTTTATGCATCAACTGAAATGTTGGTAAAAATTTTGGGTGAGTCAACAGACTCAGTGCATAGTCATTTCACATGTCTCCACATATGGGCTTGGCCCATATCCACACAGTCCATACACATAATCAGTCATGCAAACATGCATCCCAACCCAACCTAAGTCCATCCATTACACCTACCTCGGCAGACCCTCTGCTCAAGGCCGTGGCTAATCCACCACCGATCACATAATGATCCATATATCCTACCTTGGCAGACTTGCTGCTCAAGGCTGTGGCTGTGCCACCGATCCCATAGGGATCCCACATATCAATCAGTCCACGGTGATGCACACAGCTATCAACCGCCGAGATGGGCACTTAGCCAACACCTCCCTTGATGAAGCACACAGCTAACATCAAGCGCTAATGTAACACGAGGCTAGCATTAGACCACGTACATAAATATGTACACCCTTTCCTTCAATTTTCACATCCCAAGTCCCATGCATATATGTGTATCACGTCAGATTAACAATTAGAGTAAATATTCATCACATGCTCACCACAATTATCACACATATATCATAGGCAAAAGAGAGCACTGACCTGATTAATTGATTACCCACTACGGGTATCCACCATCTTAGCCATTATTTCCAGCTAACATACACATCATAAATGTACATACAATCAACATACAAATAACGGGAGAATAGTGCGATAACTACGCACCTGATTAGCACAATTGACTAAATCTCGAAACCCACGTCTAACGATTTGCACCTTTACGATTGTAGAACTCCTTCCTACACCACCTAAGTCAGAATCGGCTAACATAATATACCAAAATGGCCTATGGCCGAAAATTACTACTGCCTTACCTTACGGATCTAAATCCCAAAACCGCTCCTTGTCTTAGAAGTTGTCGAACTCCCTGCTTAACCTCTGTTAGATTCGACTTAACAATAAATCTAGGGAAAATGGCCCTTGGCCGAAACTATACTTGCTTACCTTGATGCTTTCGAATCCCGAAGAACTCCTTACTGCTCCTTAATATCGGCTACACAAAAGACACATAAAATAGCTTAATGGACATTCGGCCATCCTTAGATCAAGGCCTGTACACTTGATTTCGGAAAACTAAAAGAATAGGAACCCAAATCGATTGCTAGAATAGAGAATACTTACCCTTACACGCTTACCACGAAACCAAAAGCAAGAGATCGATGGTACTACCCTTGTAGATTCGGCCTCAAAGATTGTGAAATAGAAAAGAGAATAAGAGGTTGAAAGATTTGGCAATAGTGACAAATATTAGAGAGGTTTCGGCTTCAAGACTCGCAACAACGAAGAGAAAATAAAGTACCTCAAGATTCGGCTACAAGAGAATAAGTAAGGAATTTGGGTTGGAAGAAAAATAAAGAAGAGGAGGAGAGGGTAGAACAATTTCGGCAAGAAGAATTTAGAATGGGAAAAAGAAATATCAAAAGGTGAGCACCCCTATTTATACTACACACTTTCTCCTATTTTATCTCTTTAACATATATTCAAAGTAAATAAAAATAAATCCATACTTAATCTCTTCTTTATCACCTTAATAAAATAAAATAAAATCCATCTCATTATCCCCTAATCACCTATTCAAAATTCTAAAATAAATCAATTATCCTCCACTTAATCTCCTATTCTATCTACTAATCTACCTATTTGAATTAAAAAAAAAAACAACAATTATCCTACCTTCATCATGCTTCGAATTTTAAAAGGATTAAACAAGCATTATCCTTATCAAATTGAAGATCCCATGTGCCGTCCACTTTCTTCTTTCTTGCCTTGGCGTCAGAAACCAAAAAAACCTCAAAATTTTGCTTCTCTTGCGTCTTGAACCCATGACTGCACTAAGCCCCTTTAAGCTTTAACGCCCCAAGCCACTCTGCGAGCGTTTTTGTGATATAAATTACGCCCCAATTTCTTTTAAGAGCTCTTTCCTTAGCTCCTCCTTGTCTTAACGCCAAAGACAAAAATAAAACACCCTTCTTTGCCGCCAGTGTTTGAACCAGGCCCTTGTTGGCGTTATATCCAGCCCTTAAGTGTGGCGCATGGAAGCCACTTTACCAAGGCATTTCTTATGCCATAAACCCCAACAACTTCTCTTAAAGCCCCCTTAGCCTAGCTCCCTTTTTGACGCAAAAATAAAAGCCTCTGATGCTTCCCGCGTTACTCGAACCTCTTCCCTCCTGCGCAAGCCCCCAAGGCCCCTAAAGTAGCATCCCAAGCCACTTTACTAAGCCCAAGTTGATGTCCCTAAACTCCTGAAATTTTCTTTAAGGCCTCCCTAGCCCAATTTCCCCTTTTAACTTAAAATTTCAAAAATTTCCAGTGCATTCCCTTTTAATCCTAGAGTTTTAAAAACCCTTAAAATATCACCAACCACACTTAAAGCCTACTAACACTTAAGTTATGCTCCAAACGCACAACCCCTAATCTAGGATGTTACAGCTACACACCATCGAAGGCAGTCGCTGCAGTCGACGTGCTCATCGTCCTTATAAATATTCGTGGCATAGCCACTAGATTAAATAATTGTGACCGAAGTCACCACATTCAGATATCGTGGTCTTAGATCACCACATTCACTCCCCTTTTTTCAATAACCCATATGCCCCATATCATACATATTATGCATTAACATGCCAAATATCACATTCTTATCTCTGTTCACATATTAGTCATAACATATATTCATAATCCTAGTAGGAGTAGGAAACGTACCTAAGTACTTTGTACCACAATATGGTACCTTAGCCATGTTCACATTCTTATACATACTTATATTAAATATTGTCATAAATCGTATTAAAAGATAGTGTGGGGTACACACCTGATTCGCTTAACAAATTCACTGAAATCCCGAAAAGCTTGATCTAATGCCTTAGATCTTAAATCCCTACATTCGGCCAACCTTAATATGTTAGCAAAGAGCCTATTCGGCTATAAGACCAAATCCTATTAGGATTGTTGTAACTCAAACTTACCTTGGTGCCGATTGATGTCTAATCAAATGCCGAAAACTTTGTATCCTTCTTTCTTGAAATCGGCAATCACTAGATTACTTGAATAGATTAGTTTCGGCTTTTGAATAAGTAATGAAACACATCTATTTACCATACATGGCCTTGGCCGAATGCTATAAACACTTACCTTGTGGCCCAAAACTCACCGAATAACTAAGGAACACGTGGCTTACGGTGTACCTTCGGGAAAAGAACTTCTCCTTCCTTGTAGTCGACACTTAATAAATCCTGAAAGATCTCTTCAAAGTTTCGACAACAAGATATTAATGGGGTTAGTCCTAGATTTCGGCAAATCTTAAAAGAAAAAAAGGATGAAACCGAATGAGATCTTACCCTTACTTTAGAAATCGGCAATCCTTGCTTGAACCTTTAGCAATATTCGGCTATGGAGACTAGCTTGTTGTGGATCAATCAACTTCGGCTTTGACAAATAGAAGAGAAGAGAATAAAAGAGGACTTTAGAAGAGGAAAAGAATCAACGAAAAGGAGGCTATTTGGCTAAGTGAAATTCGGCTATCCCTTTCCTAGCTTAAATTAAAATTACCAAGCTTAAAGTCCCTTACTTGGCCATCACTTCTCCATATTTTGATAGCTTTATCTCTTTAATTATTACCTTATTCAAATTAATAAAAATTTAATCCAATAATTATCTCTCATCTCTTAATAAAAATAATACTAATAATAATCCATCATTATCTATCTATTTGCCGAATTTTAAAGAGAATAAAACTCCTCTCTGCTCCTTGTAGCAAAAATAAAATTCTTTTATTTGCTTCCCATGCGACTCGATCCTTGGCCCATTTGCCTATGTATGTGGCGTCACTTGCTAGGCCCTTAAGTGGCACCTTGTAGCCATTTTACCAAGGCTATTTGTATGTCATATTTCACATACATTTTCTCTTAAGACCACCTTGCTTCATGTCCCTCTTTTAAACTTTAAACTTGACGTTTCTAAAGCATTTCCTTACTTTTCTAAGACATTTCCTTACATTTCCAAGACATTTCCTTACATTTCCAAGATTCTAAAAATGCACACATCACATCCATAACACATAAGACATACTAATGCATAGGCTATAATCTAGGATGTTACAAAATCCTAGGAAGCATGGAATATTGAAAATGATTTAGGCAACTATTGTTTGGACCGTTTGAGCCTTTCAAGCCGACCCTGATAAAATTATCCTTTGAAACGCAACTTTGAGAATATATGGCCTAATTTTATTTGGACCTATGCAATATTTAGCCATCAATTTTCTCTTCATTACTTTTAAAATTTTCCCAAACACTAGACTCAGTACTATTCAGAATATCGTTTGAAAATAAGTTTGGGGGAGTTGAAAAGAAGTATCAATTGCTCGAAAAATTGTAGTACATGAAGCAAGTGCTCGTATTTTAGCTTTGGAAAAAAAAACATGTACTCAAAATAAAATAAATGGTCGAAAGAGCAAAAGTTGGTGTATCAAGGGTAAGAATTCCGAAGGTTCGATTGTAAGCCGAGTCTAGGGTTTTTAAGCCAAAAATTTGTCTATCTTTTACCTACCCCTAAGCCCAGCCTTGTTACAACCTTGTTAAAGACCTATTGATCCAAAGTTCAAATGTTAACTACATTAGCGGAGAGAAATTGCTCTGTTCAACATATGAAGACATCAGTTAAGCTTAATGATTGCAGTTTAATTTTGAATAAGGAATTAAAATCAAATTGGTAGTGAGTAACATGTCTTTATTAAGAAACATTTAATCTAATTTTGCTAGTATAATAATTGTTGGAGGTAATTTGAACGATATGTATACTTAAGTAGCATAACTATCAAATTTCTTCTTTTTGAGCATAAGTATATTGAATTCATAATTTTGAGAAGAAAGTTGTTCTGAAGGAGTTTTTCAAAGGTGTTTCTGAGAAAATTCTTTCCAAATTTGTGCATTACTCAGGACGAGCAATGATTTAAGTTTAGGGGTGTGGAAACACGAAAATTTATACACTTTTTCATGCCCTTTTTAACTCAAATTTATGCAGTTTCTGTTAAATTCTTGTCGGAAAATAATTAAATATTATAAAATAATTAAATTGTGCTAAAAATATGAACACGATGAATTTTAATTAATTTTATAGTTAATTTTTATTTATTTTGACTATTTTCGACAGATTCGCACAAAGGGTGAAAATTGGCTCGACAGACACTGCTCGAAGAATAAACCTGAGATGCAATTTGAAGTATCAAGGCGACTTTATTTCCAGCCCAAGACGGTCCAATTATGAATATTTAATCATAATGTAATTAATTTTAATTTACTCCCACTTTAATTTGGGCTAAATAAATTAATCTTAATTATGAAAAAGGCCCAGTTGAACTGCATCAGTTGAAACACATCGATTGAACCGAACCAAACAAAGAATTGGGCAGCCCAAACCGTCCATATGCTGACCCAAATCATCTTATTAGCTGATTAATTAAGCTTGCAAAGAAGCCCTTGAAGACTTTTCAAAGTTGTATTCAACCCCCTCGAAATTTAGTGGCTTTGTAGATTTGCCCCATGCCATATTTAACAAAGTTGAAGCCATCAACTTTGCCACATAGATGGCCGGCCAAGGGAGGTCTCTTTGGCTGATGGGATTTGCTATTTTTAGCAGAAACAATCAGCTATAAATACCACCCCTTGCTGATCATTCAAACCATCCCTCATTTCTCATTCACTCACTCATTCTCTCATCACCTCTCTTCTCTCTTTTGCCTCATTTTCTCCAAAAAAAACAAAGCCTTCTTCTGCCAATTTCCCCTCTTGGAAAAGATTTGTTTTCTCAGCCATTTGGAGCAGCAATTGGAGTGTTCATAAGCCACCTTGATAGCCGAGGACAAAATAGAACGAAGAACGGAGCAATCAGTCAAGCCACGGAGAAACACCAGATTTTCTTCTTGTTCCCTATGTCTTTAATTTCGTTGTTATTTTGACAAACATGTTTATGAATATTTATGCTATTGAAATAATTATTTTAATCAATTTAGCTTGAATTTAATCCGTGTTGGGTTGATTATATTTTGCCTGCTTGAATTATTAAAATTGTGTTTATGCTGTTATAGGCCTCGGTAAAATGTTTGATTAAGTAAAATCATGCTTAAGTTATTCTGGAATTATAATTGTTTAGATAACTAAAGAATTAATTATTTAAACGCATTGAAATTGTAATTAATGGACACAATGCTTAGTCAGTGCATGTTTAATTCTTCTAAGGTAGCTGTAGATTAAATTAGCATTGTATTTGGCGATACATATGCCTTGCATAACTTGCAAGGTTGTTGTGATTAAACTGTTTCAAGGTAAGGATACTCTGTTACCTCACATGGTCTTTTATATGCTTATTAGGTTGAATTAATCATTTGAATCGACATAGAAATATGCGAGAGATTGTTTAATTTAATAAGTATGTATGTGCAATAACATGTTTACCTTTATAAATCTGTTTAATCGGTTGAATTGACATAGGAATATGTACAAGAGATGAATGGATTTTTTTATTTGTAAATATGTTCATAAGCTATCAAATTACCGAGTTGTCGTGATTTATTCGTAACAAGTATAAGCATGAGTTTAATAATTCTAAGGTAAGAAATGTAATTAACCCAACACAATTATATCATCTTGATTAAAATCAGCTTTTGAAATCGTGCATTAGAACTTTGTTTTATTTTATTTTACTTTGTTTTTTTTTAGTTTTTAAATTTTTATTAAATCCAAATATTTCCCCTTCACCAAAGTATTTGAAATCATTTTCATAAATAGTTCTTTTACAGTCCTTGTGGGTACGATAACTCGACATTTACTTGTCACTTTATTACTTGTTACGTTTGTGTACACTTGCACATTTACACCGTTCTATGAGGCGATATCGTTCTGATCCTTCTCATATAGTGCCAGTGGAGGAGATCGAGGTAAGACATAATCTGAATTTTGAGGAAGAACCGGTACAAATACTGGATCTTGATGTTAAGGTGTTAAGAAGAAAATCTGTCCCGTTAGTCAAGGTGCTTTGGCGTAATCACGGTTCAAAGGAAGCCACGTGGGAGCCTGAGGAGGTAATGCAACACCAATACCCTCACCTCTTCTGAGCAGGTAAATTTCGAGGCCAAAATTTCTTTAAGGGGGTAGAGTTGTAACGCCCCAAAAATTAGAGGTTTGTAATTTTTCTTAAATTCATGTAGTGCTTGATGGGCTTGCTATTTGAGTGTATTTGGGAGTTCTAAGGAGACTCAGGTTCGAGTTGGAGCTTTGGAAAAAATTTAGTTTTGGCCCTAAAGAGGAGAGGGTTGTTAGCAGTAGGACTTAAGTATATTTGTGTGCATTGAGGAGTCACAAAAAAAGCTTGTGGCTTGGTGGTGTGGCGTCAATGGGATAGCAAGGAGGTGTAGGGTTCGAATCCTATGAGTAGCAAAAGGGTGACTTTTATTTTATGTCTTGAGAGAGTAAGAGGTAGAGTTTGGATCAAACTCTGCAAGGGAAGTTGAAGACTTGGTCAAGAATTTCAAATTGGAGGCTGAGAGTGTTCCAAGGAGGATTCAGTGGAGGAAATCAAGGGGATGGATTTGTGAGGGAGTGTTGGCCGAATGTGGGGAAGTTGAATAGGGAATTTTTACCAAGGGTTGTCATTTGGGGAGTGCATATTCGGTTTGTGTTAGTGGAGAGTGCCAAATTTTCTTTGGATTGTTTTGCGGGAGTGTTTACATTTTGGTACATCTGGACGTTTTAGGTCTTTCTTTTCATTGTTGACCTCTGCCGAATTCACTTTGTCTTCATCTTTTCTTCCTCCATTTTTCTTGCTAAGTGCCGAATTGATAAGAATTTACTCTCACCTCCTTTTCTTCCTTCTTCTTATTATTCTTCTTCTTATTTCTTCATCTCGCTGTTACTGCTCACTTGCTGTCAAATCTCTTCTCCCTTCTCGATTTCTCCTTTAGCCGAACATTAACTCTTCTTAAAGCTTTGGTTCTCTTTCTACTTTAGCCGAATCTTGGAGGGCCTGAATATTCTCTGCTCTTCGTTCTAACTGTTACAGAATCTCTCCCACTTGATTGGTAAGTGTTGGCTATAGCCGAATATAGGTTGGTTGTTTTCTCTCCTTCTTGATTTGGGTTCTTGGGGGCCGAAAGGCTATTTCTTTAGTTTCTATGGAGTAGCGTTTCTAACATGTTCTTTTTCATAGTTTGTCGCTAGGGACTCGTAACCCTTAACCAGGGGGAGTACACCGAATACTCTTCCATTGCAAGGAGTCTTTCATTTTCGAGTAAGTATGCAAGTTGATTTAAGCGATTAATACTCGGGTTTAGCAAGACTTTGTGACTAACTAATGGATGGTCTTTGTCATAGGTGTCTTGGAAGCGGTTCAAATCACAACTCGTAACAGGTGTGTAATCGTACACCTATTTCCATACTGTTCAAACACAGAATATTGTTGTTCTCACTTCTGTGCTACTGTATACTGATAAAAGCCAAAAAACCGATAAGCTGAGACTTCGGTATCCGAGATCACTTGAGCATGCGAGCACTCGTAGTGATAAACCGAGCCACAAATGTTAACGATAGACTTTCAAGAGTGCCACGATCTTTCTCGTAGGCTTAGGCGATAATGTGCCTTGTTGGGCCATAGTGGGTCGTGTGGACCCAATGGGCTGATGGGTCCATAGGGGCGAAATCCATGGTAAATGCCGGATAATAGATGTGGCTGCAAGGTTCGCAGAACCGTAGCCGAAAATGGGCTGAATGGGCCACACAAGTGTGTGGGCCTACTTGGGCCGAAAACTAGGCTTTGGCCCAATTGCACCGTTTAGATAAAAAAGAGCATTCATGTCGCTCGAGGCAACTGTAGGCCTTCGAAAAGGCCGTTATAAGAGTAAAGTTATTGAAATACCCTCTACGGGTAAAGTTATCAAAATACCCTCGATGGGTAAAATTATCGAAATACCCTCAATGGGTAAAGTCACTGAAATACCCTTGATGGGTAAAATTATCGAAATACCCTCTATGGGTAAAGTTATCGAAATACCCTCGATGGGTAAAATTATCGAAATACCTTCTATGGGTAAAGTTACCGAAATACCCTTGATGGGTAAAATTATCAAAATAACCTCTATGGGTAAAGTTACCGAAATCCCCTCGATGGGTAAAATTACTGAAATACCCTTAAGGGGTGAAATGACAATTTTACCCCTAACCGCCTAAATGATCGTTGTACCCTTAGTGGTAGTACCAGTGTTGTATGTGTATTAGTTGTATGATTGATTATGTTTGAGATGCACTGCATGCACGGATTAGTTGTGACATGTCATACTGCGTTGGGGTGGGTTTTTTTGATTTGTAGGAAGTACCGTTATTGTGGCATCACCACGTATGTTGATTCTAGTGGCTTAGCCACGTAGATCGTTGTTAGCAGCTAGGCTGCATTATTGGAGAGTTGGCTGGGTGGGTCGACATGGTCCCCACATGGAGAGCTGGTTGGTACTGGCGGTGTGTTGGATGGGTGGGTCAACTTGGTCCCCACATGGAGAGATGGTTGGTACGGGTGTTGAGTTGGCTTTTACAGGTTGGGTTACATGTCTGTTTGCATTAATATGATTTAGGGCTTAGGCCCAGACTGTTACTGAATAGGGCTTAGGCCTAGATTGATACCGTATGGGCTCGGGCCCAGACTGTGACCGTAATAGGGATTATACACTGAGTTCTCGTAACTCACCCTTTTCCTTTAACTGTGCAGGTAATCCTCCGCCTTAGAGGATTTGGAGCTGCGAGGGACTCAGAGGTGGCCACACGTTTGGTTGGCTTTAAAGTTAAACCTGGAAACTTTATTTTATTTTAGTTTAATTTATTGGGTTATTAATTTTGTAATAAGGCCATTTGTGATTTTTAACTTTTATATGGTGTTTCTTTAAAATTTCAACCTCATAGACTATTAAACATGGGATTTTAAAACTATAACTACTATTTTCAAAATATCACGTGTTCGTGAATGTTTTGAAACACCCCAAACCCGGCCCACGAGCCCTGACCGGATCTGGTATGTTCCTCGAGAAAACATTTGACAGTCTGTTTGTTACCTAGGAGAAATTTGTGTGGTTTTGAGGGAATTTTTAAACTTCTTTGGGTTGGGCTCGAGTTGGAAATAAGTTGATTTTTTAAAATCCAAGTTTTTATAAGACTTTAAATCAGAGAAAATATTGAGTTCTTTTAAAGTTTACTATCAATTGAAAACTATTTGTTTAAGGTGTTCAAATCACTTAGAGTCATTTTTAAAATAAAATTTACTTAATCCTTAATTTGATAAAAATTCGTAACGTCATAAAATCAATTAAAAACATGCATAAGACAGTTCATACTATGGCCTTATTACATCGAAAACGAAACCCCAAAATAAATCCAACAAACTTAAAATAAAACAAGGCCAAAAATAAAGTAGAATCCGAACTGAGCATGGCCACCACTAAGCTCCTGCTGACCTGGTCCATCAGTGATCGTCACCTGAAAAATATTCCCACAACCGGGTGAGCCATACAGACTCAATGTGTAACCAACACTAAATCCAAACAGATTCAAGCATATCAGATCATAAATATTCATATAGTATTTAAATAAAATGATGCAAACCTGAACCCAAACCTAGGTACCATCCGCTACACATCACCCGTACCAACCTGCACACCGTGGGGACTGCTAAGTCTACCCTCCATCCGCTACACATCATCAAAGGTAGTCGATGCAGTCGACGTGCTCATCGCCCTTATAAAATTCGGGGCATAGCTACCAGATAAAATATTTGTGACATGAGTCACCACATTCAGATAATGTGACCGAAGTCACCACATTCAGATATTCTGGTATAAAACCACCACATTCACTTCCCCTTTCATATAACCCATATGCCCCATGTCATACAAATATGCATATGTCACATTCCTATTTCACATTCTTACAGTTTCACATAAGTGCCATGACAGATCTCATTATAATCCTCGTAGGAGTAGGAAAACGTACCTGGGTACTTTGTACCATTGCATGGTACCTTAGCCATATTTTTCACATTCTTATTAACATATTTAAGAAAGCATAACCATAAATCTATCGAGAAATAGTGTGGGGTACACACCTGATATACTTAACGAATTCGCTGAAAGCCCGAAAATCCCGAAAAATCCCGATCTACTACTTTAGATCTTCAATCCCTTGTTCGCCAATTTGATTAATAATCAAATCCCGAAATTTGTAGTATTCCTTCCTTGAAATCGGCTAGCACTAAATCACTACGCTTGGTTAGTTCGGCTTCTGAAAATCATAAGGAATAGGTCTAAGTTGCTAAATAAGGCCTTGGCCGAATATCAGATTCACTTACCTTGTGAATCTTAGTTCCCGAAAAGTGCTACTTGGGTAAGGTGTCTGTCGAAATCACTCTAGCACATGTTAGATCCAATTCTAACATTTAATTATAATGAATGGCCCTTGGCCTAATACATGACTTACCTCAGATATTGAAATCCCGGATATCTTCTCGACTATAGACAAAATTCCCGAAAGATCCTTTGTAGTTTCGGCCAAGAGACACAAATGGCATTAGAATCTTAATTTTGACTTAAAGAAAGAAAATAAACAACAACTATAGATCCTTACCCTTTACTACAGAAATCGACTGCTCTTCTGATAGATGTGGATCACCTTAGTTTCGGCTTTTGATCAAATAAAAGAATCGGCTAGAAGTCACTTTGTATATTCGGCTTTTGAGAAATCCCAAAAAGAAAAAGAGAAGAAAAGTGTATGGGACTTAGAGAGAATCGGCAATGGTGGATCTTGAGTAAGGGGTATTCGCTGTTGGCAAAATGAAAGAGAAGAGAGATATTGCTAGAAAATTTGGCAGAGGGAAAAAGAGAAAAAGAAAAGAATGCAGAATAGCCTCACTTTTCCCCCTTTTGCCGAAATTACTAAGCCTAGAGTCCCCCATTCGGCCACTACATCCCTCCCTTATTTTCCTCCTATTTTATCTCTTTTTCATTTATTAAAAATAATTAAAAATAAATCCTCAATTATCATCTACTTTTGCCGAAATTTTCAAGGGAATTGGACCCCATCTTAAACTCCTTCCCTAGTCTCCCTTTGTCGTCCACTACTCCCCTTTGTGCCGCAAAAATAAAAGCCATTATTTGCTTCCCATAAGACTCGATCCTAGGCCCTTCCTCATAGCCCATGGCGTTATTTCCAGAGGCCCTAAGTGGCACCTTGCAACCACTTTAACAAGCCCATATTTGTGTCATAAATCCCCTGCTAATTCTCTTAAGACCTATCAGGCCTAGCTCCCTTTTTCTAGATTTAAAATCTAATAGTGTCTAAGGCATTTATCTACATTTTAGAGTTCACAAAATTCATAGAACACATTCAGAATATTCATAAGCATGCTACCTCATCTAATTTAGTATTAATGCATAAGCCATAATCCAGGATATTACAGTTCTACCCCCTTAAAAAAAATTTCGTCCTCGAAATTACCTGGCTGAAATAAGTGAGGGTATTGCTGTCGCATTGCTTCTTCCAGCTCCCACAAAGCTTCTTCCGATCCATGATTACGCCATAACACTTTGACTAGAGGAACTGATTTCCTTCATAGTAGTTTCACATCTCGTTTCAAGATCTGAATCGGCTCTTCTTCATAGGACAAATCTGGCCTTAGCTCCACCTCTTCAACCGGAACTACATGAGATGGATCTGATCGATAACGACGTAACATAGGCACATGAAATACGTCGTGCACCTGCTTCAATTCCGAAGGCAACTCCAACTGGTATGCCACTGGTCCAACTCACTTCAATACTCGATAGGGCCCTATAAACCTTGGGCTTAACTTCCCTTTCCGACCAAATCTCATCACCTTCTTCCAAGGTGAAACCTTAAGAAATACTTGATCTCCCACATCAAATTCTATTTCCTTGCGCTTGAGATCTACATACGACTTCTGCCTATCTGATGCTTCCTTTAATCGTGCCCGAATTACCTCAACTTTTTTCTCAGATTCTGTCACAATCTCGGGACCCAAGACTTGACGTTCCCCTAATTCAGTCCAACACGTAGGAGTTCGACACCTCCGACCATACAACGCTTCATACGGCGCCATCCGAATACTGGCTTGATAGCTATTATTGTATGCAAATTCCGCTAAAGGCAAATAGTCTTCCCAACCTCCTCTGAAGTCTATCACACAGCCTCTTAACATATCCTCTAACACTTGGATTACCCGTTCAGATTGCCCGTCAGACTGTGGATGAAAAGCCGTAGTGAAATCTAGCTTAGTGCCCATAGCCTGATGTAATGCTTTCCAAAACCGAGACGTAAACCTTGGGTCCCTATCCGAAATGATTGACATTGGCACTCCATGCAACCTTACAATCTCTGCCACATATAACTTTGCCAACTTCTGCAAAGAATAGTCAACCCTTACCGGAATGAAGTGCGCAGACTTGGTCAACCGGTCCACAATCACCCATACCGAGTCCTTCTTAGTAGGCGTAAGGGGAAGCCTACTAACGAAGTCCATGGTAATTCTCTCCCACTTCCACTGCCGAATCATTATCGGCTGAAGCAATCCTGACGGAACTTGGTGTTCAGCCTTCAAGCACTGGCCGACAAATTCGATAACTTCCCGCTTTAAGCCAGGCCACCAAAACTGTTCCCTTAGATCTCTGTACAACTTAGTACCTCCAGGATGCATAGCATAAGGACTACTATGCGATTCTTGCGGAAATTTCTTCCTAAGTTCCTCATTCTTCGGCATACAGACCTTACCCTTGAAACACAATACTTCATCACTGGATATACTGTGATCCTCTAAACCACCATTCCGAACTTGCCGCATCTTAGCACTTAGATCCTTATCAGCCAACTGGCCCTCTTTTACCTCACTCAACCACGTCGGTTTGACTTGCAACTCTACCAACAGACTTCCATCGTCATACAAACTCAAATGTGCAAACATCGCCCTCAGGTCTGACACCACTTTCCGACTTAAGGCATCTGCTACTACATTCGCCTTGCCCGGGTTGTATTCTATAGAACAATCATAGTCCTTCAATAATTCTACCCACCTGCGCTGTCTTAGGTTCAACTCCTTCTGATTCAACAGATACTTATGACTCTTGTGGTCGGTGTAAATCACTGACTTTTCCCCGTAAAGATAATGCCTCCATACCTTTAGAGCAAAGACCACTGCTGCCAATTCCAAGTCGTGGGTCAGATAGTTAATCTCGTGAGGCCTTAATTGTCGAGACGCATAAGCGACTACTTTTCCATCTTACATTAGAACACATCCCAATCCCGTATGAGAAGTGTCACAATACACCACGAAATCCTTTCCTGCCTAAGGCTGAATCAACACTGGAGCTTCCGTCAACACCCTCTTAAGCTTCTCAAAGCTCTCTTGTTGCTTATCCGTCCATACGAAAGGTACCTCCTTCCTCAACAACTTTGTCAAAGGTGCGGCTATTGATGAGAACCCTTCCATGAACCTTCTGTAGTAGCCTGCCAATCCCAAGAAACTACGAATCTTCACCACAGACTTAGGTGGTTTCCAATCCAGCACTGCCTCAATCTTTTGAGGATGCACCCTTATTCCTTCTACCGATACCACATGCCTTAAGAACGTAACTTCCTTAAGCCAACATTCACACTTGCTGAATTTGGCATAGAGCTTCTTCTCCCTTAGCACTTGCAACACAATCCGAAGATGCTCATCATGCTCTTCTTCAGACTTTGAGTACACCAGGATGTCGTCGATGAATACTACGACGAACCGGTCCAAGTAAGGTTAGAAAACCCGGTTCATCATATCCATGAACGCGGTTGGGGCGTTTGTCAACCCAAATGGCATTACTAAGAACTCATAATGGCCGTATCTTGTTTGGACAGCTGTTTTATGGATATCTGCCTCCTTTACCTTAAACTGATGATATCCTGACCGAAGATCTATCTTCAAAAATACTGCTGCCCCCTTCAGCTGATCGAACAGGTCATCGATCCTTGGCAAAGGATACTTGTTCTTGATGGTCAGTTTATTGAACTGACGATAGTCTATGCACATACGCATAGTTCTGTCCTTCTTCTTCACAAACAGGACTGGTGCTCTCCACGGAGACACACTGGGTCGAATAAACCCATGATCGAGCAACTCTTGGATCTGAGCCTTGAGCTCAACCAACTCCTTTGGTGCCATTCGATAGGGGCAATTGACACATGAGCTATTCCCGGTAGTAAGTCAATTCCAAATTCCACTTCCCTATCTGGGGGTATCCCAGGTACTTCCTCCAGAACGACATCCACAAAATCCCTTACTGTCCTTACTCCACTAACTCCCCCTTCCTTAGCATCCAACGCACTAACGAAAGTCAAGAAAGCCTTGCACCCTTTCTGAACCATCTTCACAGCCTTAAGTGCTGAAACTACGTTAGACAAGTAGTTTCTTCTTTCTCCTATCATGACTATCACTTCATCCTCCGGGGTCCTTAATTCCATTCGTTTAGCTGTACAATCCAACACAGCCCGATGTTCTACTAACCAATCCATGCCAAGTATGAGATTGAATTCTCCGAAGGGTAGTTCCATTACGTCGGCAGAAAATGTCACTTCCTGAATCTCTAGAGGTACACTCCGAAAGATTTTATTCACCACTACAGTTTGACCTAGTGGGCTTACTACAGTCATCTCCCTAGCAGAAAGTTCAGAGGCTATGCCTAGTGTTTCCACTACACTACATGCAACATAGGAATGGGTCGAGCCCACATCAATCAGAGCAACATAAGGTTTACCAAATACAAGGAACGTACCGGTTATGACGTCTGGCGCGTCTCCATCCTTCCTCCGACGAACCGTATAAACCAGACCCGGCTGTCTTGCCTCTATATTCCCAACACCTCTGCCAGGTGTTCCTCGTCCCCTTCCAGCACTGTTACCTCTACCATTCAGACCACGACCTCGCTGAGGCTGCTGTCTACATATACCAGCCTGATTAACATTCTGAGCTGCTGGTCGATTCCCATCTGGTTTCATAGGACAATCCTTAATCATGTGATCCTTAGATCCATACTTAAAACATCCTCCCGTTTTCTTCCAACACCCCTCTAAGTGCATCTTTCCACATTGAGCACAAATACGATACTGCCCTCCTGTAGCAACTTGCTGACCTTGCAGCCTATCAGCTCTAGGCCTCTTTTGTACATTTCCTGACGATCCAGACGATCCAAATCCTCTTTCCTGCCTATTACGATTAGTGTTCTACCTTACAGAGTCCTTAATCCCCTCGGCTACCTTAGCCTTCCCTACCAACACTGCGAACTCCCTCTCTTACTGTGGAGCTATCAATAACCTTAGATCATCCCTCAGTCTGTCCTCAAACCGGACACATCGCTCATGTTCAGTAGCCACTATCCCTCTAGCATAACGGCTCAGCCTTAAGAATTCAGCCTCGTACGCTGCTACGGATTTGTTCCCTTGAACCAACACCAGAAATGCCTTCCTCTGTGCATCAATGTAGTGAGTCCCAACATACTTCTTCTGATATGCCGCTTTAACATATTCCCAAGTAAGTTCCTCAGCCGTAGCACTATCCTGAACCGTGAGCCACCATTGATATGACTCACCGAGGAGAAGCGAGACCAACCCTTTCAATTTTTCCTCAGCGGTCAGATCAAGCTCATCCATGATCCTTTCAGTCGCTTCCAACCAATACTCAGCCGTACTGGGTGCCACACCAGATACACCACGGAACACCTCAGCTCCATTGGCCCGGAGTCGCTCTCGTGTGCGAACCAGCGCGCCATATTTCCTCCAAAGACTAGCCATCATTTCAAGAACTTCGCGGCCACGACTGTGATACAAAGATCATCTCCCATCCCGATCTTCTTTGTTCTCAAAGACCGACGATTCTTGTGGTGGTGGTGGCAGTACCTCATTCTCAGATCCTTGACCCGATCTAACGGGTTCCGACACGGTCATTAGGCCTCGACCGCGTCCGCGTACATTATGACCATGTCCCCTAAAGCTCATGTCTACGGTCGCGTTTTAATCTGATTAAGAAATTTTATGCATTAGTCCTTGTTCCACTGATTATTCGCGAAAAAATTTTATGAAAAGAATTTAATAGCAGTTCTTTCGATCAATCAAAGTTTTCGTTCAAGTTTTCTATCCTAATTCAGAGGAGCACATTCATTCAAACATTCATTCAGGAGTATCTACCACACACCTTCATTGTCCTAACATTTTTGTCTTATTCCTATCCCAGGGGTATTTTCGTTATTTTTCCGACAGGGGTATTTTGGTAATAAACCGGGGTAACTTCCAAAAATCCTTATAAATCAAAGGTATTTCAAAGATTGCAAAACTTGGGGGTTCTTTTGAGAATTTGTTTTCCAAATCGATGTTGTTGCAGAAATTTTGGAAATCGGGGGTCATTTTGGTAATTTTGTAAAATAGGGGTAATTTCGTAAATTCTCCAAATCAAGGTACTTTAACATTTTGTAACGATAAAATTTTTGGATATTTTTGCAAAATCAGAGAATTTTATTGAAATCGGGGTAGTTTGGTAATTTGGAAACCAAGGGCATTTTAGTAATTTTACCACTAGGGGTATTTAGGTAATTTTGTAAATCGAAAATATTTTGGAAAATTTTCAAACTAAGTTTTGCTACAGTTTAAAGGGGTAATTTGGTGATTTGAAAACCGAAGTTTTTATGGAAATACAGCTAGTCCCTTTCGGGTTTTAGTTATTGATTTTAGCCTGTGAATAAGTCCTCCTGGTTAGGGTGAACCGAAGCTACGCACCAGGTAGGATTCCGGCGAAGAGGAGGTGAGTCCCTAGGATTGCATAAGTACCAGGCTCTTCCGGATCCAATCCTAGACATGCGCACCAAGGTTGCCACACCCTAAGTCGGCGACTTAGCCACAGGTTTGTTTACTTAGGCACTTAAGTCTTATGTAATTGTTGGGGTAAACTAGTCCTAGGGTTCAAGTACTTAGTATACTAATCTACGTTCCATTTCTACCCTTCTACAAGTCATACTATAAATCACACAGTAGTTAGAAGTACTTACCTGGTGGACTTCGGGTCGGAGACTTGGGTGCCATGCCTGAAAACCTGCTCTTTTCATAAAAGTTTTTCTCAAAACTTGTTTGGGCCTTATTTTAAAATGTTATGGGCTTTAAACCCAAGGCCGATAGTTTAAAACTGGGCTTTGATACCAAGCTAAAACACCCAAACCTGGCCCACGAGCCCTGATCGGATCTGGTATGTTACTCGAGAAAACATTTGAAAGTCTGTTTGTTACCTAGGAGAAATTCGTGTGGTTTTGAGGGAATTTTTAAACTTCTTCGGGTTGGGCTCGAGTTGGAAATAAGTTGATTTTTAAAATCCAAGTTTTTATAAGACTTTAAATCAGAGAAAATATCGAGTTGTTTTAAAGTTTACTATAAATTGAAAACCATTTGTTTAGGGTGTCCAAATTACTTAGAGTCATTTTTAAAATAAAATTTACTTAATCCTTAATTTGATAAAAATTCGTAACGTCATAAAATCAATTAAAAACATGCATAAGACAGTTCATACTATGGCCTTATTACATCGAAAATGAAACCCCAAAATAAATCCAACAAACTTAAAATAAAACAAGTCCAAAAATAAAGTAGAATCCGAACTGAGCATGGCCACCACTAAGCTCCTGCCGACCCGGTCCATCACTGATCGTCACCTAAAAAATATTCCCACAACGGGGTGAGCTATACAGACTCAATGTGTAACCAACACTATATCCAAACAAATTCAAGCATATCAGATCATATATATTCATATAGTATTTAAATAAAATGATGCAAACCCGAACCCAAACCTAGGTACCATCTGCTACACATTACCCGTACCAACCTGTACACCGTGGGGACTGCTAAGTCTACCCTCCATACGCTACACATCATTGAAGGCAGTCACTGCAGTCGACGTGCTCATCGCCCTTATAAAATTCGTGGCATAGCCACCAGATAAAATATTTGTGACATGAGTCACCACATTCGAATAATGTGACCAAGTCACCACATTCGAGATATTGTGGTATAAAACCACCACATTCACTTCCCCTTTCATATAACCCATATGCCCCATGTCATACAAATATGCATATGTCACATTCCTATTTCACATTCTTACAGTTTCACATAAGTGCCATGACAGATCTCATTATAATCCTAGTAGGGGTAGGAAAACGTACCTGGGTACTTTGTACCATTGCATGGTACCTTAGCCATATTTTTCACATTCTTATTAACATATTTAAGAAAGCATAACCATAAATCTATCGAGAAATAGTGTGGGGTACACACCTGATATACTTAACGAATTCGCTGAAAGCCCGAAAATCTCGAAAAATCCCGATCTACTACTTTAGATCTTCAATCCCTTGTTCGCCGATTTGATTAATAATCAAATCCCAAAATTTGTAGTATTCCTTCCTTGAAATCAGCTAGCACTAAATCACTAGGCTTGGTTATTTCGGCTTCTAAAAATCATAAGGAACAGATCTAAGTTGCTAAATAAGGCCTTGGCCGAATATCAGATTCACTTAC
Organism: Gossypium bickii; assembly: GCA_025503065.1. Lineage (NCBI taxonomy): Eukaryota > Viridiplantae > Streptophyta > Magnoliopsida > Malvales > Malvaceae > Gossypium > Gossypium bickii. The sequence goes on along the minus strand of CP106714.1, from coordinate 20,595,915 downwards.
CTTATGAATCTTAGTTCCCGAAAAGTGCTACTTGGCTAAGGTGTCTGTCGAAATCACTCTAGCACATGTTAGATCCAATTCTAACATTTAATTATAATGAATGGCCCTTGGCCTAATACATAACTTACCTCAGATATTGAAATCCCAGAGATCTCCTCGACTATAGACAAAATTCCCGAAAGATCCTTTATAGTTTCGGCTAAGAGACACAAATGGCATTCGAATCTTAATTTTGACTTAAAGAAAGAAAATAAACAACAACTATGGATCCTTACCCTTTACTACAGAAATCGACTGCTCTCCTGATAGATGTGGATCACCTTAGTTTCAGCTTTTGATCAAATAAAAGAATCGGCTAGAAGTCACTTTGTATATTCGGCTTTTGAGAAATCCTAAAAAGAAAAAGAGAAGAAAGGTGTATGGGACTTAGAGAGAATCGGCAATGGTGGATCTTGAGTACGGGGTATTCGGTGTTGGCAAAATAAAAGAGAAGAGAGATGTTGCTAGAAAATTCGGCAGAGGGAAAAAGAGAAAAAGAAAAGAATGCAGAATAGCCTCACTTTTCCCCCTTTTGTCGAAATTACTAAGCCTAGAGTCCCCCATTCGGCCACCACATCCCTCCCTTATTTTCCTCCTATTTTATCTCTTTTTCATTTATTCAAAATAATTAAAAATAAATCCTCAATTATCATCTGCCTTAGCCAAAATTTTCAAGGGAATTGGACCCATCTTAAACTCCTTCCCCAGTCTCCCTTTGCTATCCATTACCTCCCCTTTGTGCCGCAAAAATAAAAGCCTTTATTTGCTTCCCATGCGACTCGATCCTAGGCCCTTCCTCATAGCCCATGGCGTCATTTCCAGAGGCCCTAAGTGGCGCCTTGCAACCACTTTAACAAGCCCATATTTGTGTCATAAATCCCCTACTAATTCTCTTAAGACCTATCAGGCCTAGCTCCCTTTTTCTAGATTTAAAATCTAATAGTGTCTAAGGCATTTATCTACATTTTAGAGTTCACAAAATTCATAGAACACATTCAGAATATTCATAAGCAAGCTACCTCATCTAATTTAGTATTAATGCATAAGCCATAATCCAGGATATTACATGTTTTGAATTATACCTCCTCAACCAACGAGGCTTTGAAAACAATAATATTCTGCAAGAGAATGTCTTTGAGTAAATCGTGTTTTAAACTGTAAGCAACGAAATCTGAGGTTTTTAAATGGTAGGAAGTTTTAAATTGTAAGAAGGGTTTTCGCTGAAAGCATAGTTTTCAAACATCACTTTGATGTGACATGCCAGATCCGATCATAACGTCTAGGCCGGGTTTGGGGTGTTACATTTTGATCCATTTGAGTTGGCTTATAAATAATGAATTTGATGATGTTTATGCATGTGTAAATGGTTCTATTTTGAGTATGGTAATTGACCTATATTGTGTGGTTAAAGTTGAATCTATATTGCTAAATGATATTAGGTAATTTGGAAAGCTATGTGCTTGACAATTGATGATTGATAATGTATGTATGGAATGGTTTAGTTGATTGAATTATATATGTGAATTGTGGTAAATGAACCATATTATTGATGTTGTTTTAGTTTATATTTGAGTAAGTGAAATAGTTGTAATTGTAAAGCATAAAATGTGTATGAATTTGGATTGATTTGGCTGCATATTTGTGCCTTGAAATGGTACCATTTGTACAATACAGGTATGTGTAAAATGGGGTGGCAAATTGACATTGCAAATGGCCTATTTTTGTCCACACGGGCAGAGACACGGGCTTGTGTCTCAGTCGTGTGTGACACACAGTCATGTTACACGGTCGTGTGTCCCCTGGTGTTGAAATTAAATTGAAGTCAGTATGCTCCACACGGTCTCACACACGGGCGTGTGATTGGCAGTATGGTACAAGTCAGTATACCCCCTGATTGGCACATGGCCTAGCACACGGCGTGTGACTTGGCCGTGCTGCATAAGCCAGTATACCCTATAATTTTGACACGGCCTGGCACACGGGCGTGCGTGGCCACTTCGAAGGGTACACGGGTTAGGCACACGGGCGTGTGGTCGGCAAGTGACCCAATCTATTTTCACACGGCCTAAGGCACTGGTGTGTCTATTAGCCGTGTGAGGCACACGGCCTATTCACATGAACGTATGACCCTTGTTTACATGAAAAATTGCTAAGTTTCTAGAATTTTTGTATGATATCGATATAGTCTCGAACCACTTCTAAAGCATGTTTAAGGCCTCGTAGGCTCTTAATAAGGACAAATTGATTGAGATCGAATGATGAATGATTGAATTGAAAAATCGTATGTTAAATAGTTGTTTAATTGTTTCGTAAGTCCAGTAATGCTCCATAACCCTATTTTGGCATTGAATGCGGGTAAGGGGTGTTACATTTATTAGTATCAGAGCTACGATTTAGTCGATTCTAGGACTAACGTAGCGTGTGTAAAAGTCTAACTATACATGCCATATATAAACTGTGATAGTATGATGACTCCTGATGTTTTAAATTGTGTTTTGAAATAGTAATGGATCCCAGTCGAGCTATAGCTGATGAGGTTGAGAGTAATGTGCCTGCTCCCTTGCAAGGGACAACGCCATCTGATTCTAGACCTGTGACGGATAGTCAGGGAGGAGATGTTAAAGAACCCTTCTTCCAAATGATGAACGAGTGGTTCACTCAATATATTTGTATAAACCTGGCTGTTCAACAACCTCCATCCCTTCCTAATCCCCAACCTGTACCCGTAGCTCCTCAAGGAGTTAAGCTTTTAAGATTGAACAAGCCTCCAGTAGATAAGATACGTAAACATGGGGCTGAAGAGTTCCGGGCTACTATTGATGATGATACGGAGAGAGCAGAGTTTTGGCTCAAAAATACGATTCGAGTATTCAATGAATTGTTTTGTACTCCTAATGAATGTATTAAATGTGTTGTATCTTTGCTGAGAGACACCGTGCACCAATGGTCGAACATATTGATATCTGTAGTTCTGAAAGAATGAGTTATTTGGGAGTTCTTTCAATCCAAATTCTGAAGGAAATACATCAGTCAAAGATTTCTAGATCAGAAGCATAAAGAATTTCTAGAGTTGAAACAGGGCCGAAAAAATGTAACAGAGTATGAAAGAGAATTTGTACGGTTGAGCAAGTATGCTTGGGAATATGTTTCCACGAAGAAATTATGTGCAAGAGATTCATAGATGGATTGAATGAAGATATAAAACTACTAGTCGAAATTCTAGAGTTGAAAGAATTTTTCGTTCTTGTTGAAAGGGCTTGTAAAGCTGAGGATCTTAGCAAAGAAAAGAGAAAGGTAGATTCAGAAGCTAGAGACTCGAGAAAAAGATGGATGAGTAAGCCGTATCAATCTTCATCAAAGAAATCCAGAGACTATTTTAATCGATCGACAACTTCAATGGGATATTCTAATCAGGATCGTGGGAAGTAGTATACCAGCCCTAAAACTCAAACTACATCGGTATCAAGTGTTGGCAATGTGAAAGATGTTAAACCCAAGTGTCAATAGTGTGGAAGACAACATTTTGGAGAGTGCTGGATGAAAAATAATAATAGAGCTTGTTATAGTTGCAGTTCACGAGATCATTTTATCATATATTGTCCCGAGCTAAATGAAAAAGATAAATCATAGAATGCAAAATCGAGCAAAACAGCTACTCGAGGGAGGCCGCCAAGAAATACGGGAAATGCAAGTGGTAATCGTGTACAAGAAGAGATTCTACGATGAGATTTGAGGCCAGAGTACCTGCTAGAACTTACGCTATTTACGCCCGCGAAGATGCGTCATAACCTGATGTCATTACCGGTACATTTTCTCTTTGCAACACTAATGTTATTGCATTGATTGATCCTGGATCTACTCATTTGTATATATGTATGAATTTGGTGTCTAATAAGAGTTTGCCTATTGAGTCTACTAAATTCGTGATTAAAGTATCGAACCCCTTAGGCAAGTATGTTTTAGTTGACAAAGTATACAAGAACTGTCATTTTATGACTCAGGGTTACTATTTTTCGACCGACTTGATGCTTTTGCCATTTGATGAGTTCGATGTAATTCTGGGAATAGATTGGTTGACTTTGCATGATGCTGTTGTGAACTGTAGAGGAAAGACTATAGAACTGAAATTTTAGAATAATGAAATTCTTCGGATTGAATATGATGAGTCGGGTGGTTTACCAATAGTGATTTCATCGATGACAGCTCAGACGTATGTGAGAAAAGGTTGCGAAGCTTATCTCACTTATGTTTTAGATAATAAAGTGTCTGAAAAGAAGGTTGAATCAGTGCCAGTCATTTGTGAAGATCCGAATGTATTTCCTGAAGAATTACCGGGATTGCCACCTATTAGAGAGGTTGAGTTTGGTATTGAATTAGAACCGGGGACAATGCCAATATCAATAGCTCTGTACATAATGGCTCCGACAGAGTTGAAAGAGTTGAAAGCTTAGTTACAAGAATTAACGGATAGAGGTTTTGCACGACCTAGTTTTTCACCCTGCGGTGCACCTGTATTGCTCGTAAAGAAGAAAGACGGGTCAATGAGAATGTGTATAGACTGTTGTCAACTCAACAAAGTTACGATAAAGAATAAGTATATGTTGCGAAGAATAGGTGATTTGTTTGATTAGTTGAAAGGTGCAATAGTGTTTTCAATGATTAATTTGAGATCGGGTTATTACCAGTTGCGAGTTAAAGACTCAGATGTACTAAAAACTACGTTCAAAACAAGGTATAGACATTATGAATTCCTTGTTATGCCTTTGGGTTTGACAAATGCTCCTTCCATTTCTATGGATTTGATGAATCAGATTTTTAGACTGTATTTAGACCGATTTGTTGTTTTGTTCATTGATGACATTTTGATCTATTCACGAGATGAGTCTGAGCATGCCGAGCATTTGAGGATTGTATTGCAAACCTTACGAGATAAGCAACTGTATGCTAAATTTAGCAAATGTGAGTTATGGCTTCGGAAAGTTGGATTTTTGGGACATATAGTCTTGGTAGATGATATGAACTGTTAAGTATATTTAGTACGAACTTACTAAGCTATAAAGCTTACTTTGTTTAATTTTCAATGTCTTATAGGGATTTCAAAGCTAGATCAGATTTGGGGATCGTTGGAGATTATGCCACACTATCCAACCATCTACTTGGTACTTTTGAGTTGTGTATATATGGTATATGGCATGTATAGGCTTGAGTCATTTTGGTATGTTTGATGAACATGTATTTTGAGCCATTTGAGTTGGCTTATGATAATGAATTTGATGATGTTTATACATGTGTAAATGGTTCTACTTTGAGTATGGTAATTGACCTATATTGTTTGGTTAAAGTTGAATATATATTGCTAAATGATATTAGGAAATTTGGAAAGCTATGAGCTTGAGAATTGATGATTGATATTGTATGTGTGGAATGGTTTAGTTGATTGAATTATATATGTGAATTATGGTAAATGAACCATATTATTAATGTTGTTTTGGTTTACATTTGATAAGTGAAATAGTTGTAATTGTAAAGCATAAAATGTGCATGAATTTGGATTGATTTGGCTATATATTTGTGCCTTGAAATGTACCATTTTTACAATGTAGGTATGTTCAAAATGGGGTAGCAAACTAGCCTTGTAAATGGCCTATTTTTGTCCACACAGGCAGAGACATGGGTGTGTGTCTCAACCGTGTGTGACACACGGTCATGTTACATGGCCGTGTGTCCTCTGGTGTTAAAATTAAATTGAAGTCAGTATGCTCCAGACAGTCTCACACAGGGGCGTGTGACTTGCAGTGTGGTACAAGTTAGTATACCCCCTAATTGGCACACGGCCTAGCACCCGGGCGTGTAACTTGGCCGTGTTGCATAATTCAGTATACCTTACAGTTTTGACATGGCCTGGCACACGGGTGTGTAAGGCCACTTCGGAGGGTACACGGGCTAGAAACATGGGCATGTGGTCGGCCGTGTGGCCCAACCTATTTTCACACGGCCTGTTCACACGGGCATGTGACCCTTGTTTAAATGGAAATTTTCTAAGTTTCCAGAATTTTTGTATGATATCGGTTTAGTCCTGAACCACTTCTAAAGCATGTCTAAGGCCTCGTAGGCTCTTAATAGGGACAAACTAATTGAGATTGAATGATGAATGATTGAATTGAACAATCGTACGTTAAATAGATGTTTCCTTGTTTCATAAGTCCAGTAATGCTCCGTAACCTTATTTCGTCGTTGAATATGGGTGAGGGGTGTTACAGAATGATAGATTAAATTCTGGCACTCAAAAGAAGTACACTGGAGTAGTGAATCCTTGACCAGTAGAATGGTCAAGATTTTCTCACGACATTCTTATGATAGAAAAATAAAACTGAGTAATTCCAACCTTTAACATTTAACTGTAAAAATCCTCCCCATTTATTCTTTGAGAATTTCCATAGCATTTCAATTGCCATAGCATTTTTCATTCATAATTGATTTTATTAATCCATTCATTAATTCTCTTTATCAATTTGTCATAAGTTTCTTTTGCACAGTTTAATTAGTCAAATTAATAGTAATAGCATAACCAATTTTTAATCAATTTCGATTCCTATGGAGACGATATTCACTCATCACTTTATTACTTGATTCGACATGTATACTTGCACATTCGCATTACACATTCTCACGCGACACATTTTTGGCGTCGTTGTCGGGGATCGGCAATATTGATGAAAATTTGGTTTGTTATTACCTTTTTAATTTTGCTAGTTTAGCTTAATTAGTTGTTTTGATATTTTTAATATATTTTTGGTGCATGAGTACAGTTATTTCTGCACTTGAAGAGCATTCTTTTAATCCAAAAATTGAGAGAACCTTGAGAAGGATAAAAGAATTGCGAAAAATGGAAAGAATTAGAAATGATCAGGTTAGAGAAGAGCCATTACATCAAAATGGAAGGGATGTTAATATTCCCCGAATAATATATGACATAGATAGACCCATCAGAGAACATGTAGTGCCAATCTTGGATGATTTAAATCTAGGAATTGTCAGGCCGCATATTCAAGCTCAACATTTTGAGTTAAAGCTGGTGATGTTTCAAATGTTACAAACTGTACGGCGTTTAGTAGATTGCCTACTGAAGACTCACGGTTGCACTTAAGACTCTTTTGGGAAGTCTACGATTCATTCAGGCAGCAGGGTGTTCCTCAAGATCCCCTGAGACTGAAGTTATTCCCTTATTCATTGTGAGATTGTGCTAGAGCATTGTTAAATGCATTGCCATCAGGTACGGTGGCATCTTGGAATGAAATTTGTCAAAGGTTTCTACTAAGATAAAATCCTCAAAACATGAATGCCAAATTGAGGAACGATATCATATTCTTTCGGCAATCTGAGGATGAAACATTATATGAAGCATGGGAACGATTCAAGGAGTTAATTAGAAAATGTCCAATGGATGGTTTTCAATATTGGACGTAAATAGAAATGTTGTACAATGGACTGAATGTACATACAAGGATGGTGGTTAACACATCTGCCAATGGGACTTTGCTCGATAAATCATATAAAGAGGCATATGAAATTCTAGAGAGGATAGCAAACAATGATTATCGATACCCCACTACAAAAGTTGAGGCTGGCAGAAGAGTTGCTGGAGCAATGGAACATGATGCGATTACTTCCCTAACAGCTCAGGCATCATCTTTAACGAATATGATTAAAACACTAAAAAGACTAGCTACAATGCAGGAAATGAAAGCAGCTGAGTTAGCATGTGTTTATTGCAGAGAAGATCATGTTTTTGATGAATGCCCATTGAACCCAGCCTCAGTTTATTATATGGGAAATTTTAACCGCAATGTAACACCCCATACCGAGCTTGGATGCCAGGCCGAATACCAAGATGCCACACCACTGTCTCACGTCAATTTCATTGTAATTATCAGATTGAAATACATGCAGTTTTGTTTTACATTAATTATTCTAGCATTTATGAGAATATCAAGTCATGCAGGCTAAGTTTAGCATTTAATCATACTAACATACGAAAAACAAACATAAAATGTACATATCTCGAGCATTGGGACCACTTAGCAATTTTTTTCCAAAAATGTTATGTAGGTATCAAAACCGCCTCTATGGTATCGATATTTCCTTTAAGTGGAATCGATACCACTTGGAAAATCGATACTGAACTAGCATACTTTTTTTCGCCAAACTTCAAAACATCGAAAAATATTGGTACCTCGCAATGCATCAATAATTACACCATGAGTATCGATACTTGGGCCAAGGTATCGATACCAAGTCTCTATTTTGACTTCCTACGCATTTCAAAACACAGAGGTATCGATTTTAAAACCCGATTAATGATACCTCTACTCCAAACCTTAAAAATGTAGCATATATATACAATTAATCCATTCCAATTTAGTTTATAAACATCATACTTCAATTAGTTCAACAAATAATCATTCAACAACCTAATTAACAGTTCAATATCGTAAAACCATGTTCGAGTAGGTAATGTCAATCCATTCTCATGTTCATGAACCCAAGTATATCAACAACATGTAATCCTTATAAACTGAACCAAAAACTAGCATATTGTCTAGAAATCAACAGGGCTATAATGAGTCCACCGCATTGTCTCATTCCTCAAAACATAAATAAATATAGGACACCTACGAAAATAATAAATAGACTTGCTTGGATCATCTCTTGGAAACCACACTGCTCACACTGGCACTCAACTAATCTGCAAGGGTTTAAAAGGAGTGGGTGGGCTTAACAAGCTTAGTGAATGCTTAGAATAACCACAATGCAAACAATCCATCAATCATCAATAAAACAACGATATAGCATAACCTCAATAGTTCCAACTTTGGTGTCACATTATACTTACTCGTGCATTATTACTAGTTTTTTTACAAGGTAAACATATTCACTTTTAAACAAATATCAATTACACATATAATTACATAATGTTCAAGCACATATCACGATACTCATATAATCGCATAACATTCAAGCATATCTCGCAATACTCAAAAACATGTTTATAGATAAATTGTATAATGGTCACACTTCATATAAACACACATCACAATACACACATATTCATAATTTAAGATAATTTTGAACTTGAGCTATGAAACATAAAAATGAGCTCTATCATCACTCATTGGATACACAGATCTCCAACACACCGAACATAGACTCATAGAGTCAAACATATCCCAAAAGTGAAGCACAAAACTCTCCTTATTTCCTCTCACATGTCCTGTTGAATAGAGCTTAGCTCACATTCCCTTACCCCTCCAACATGTACCAGGGCCTCAACACCCAAAATCATTGTACATATAGGTGAGTACTCACAATCCTGTGACATGCCAACTATATCTAACAGTTTCAAGAGAATAAGGCCAAAATATCCAACTTCATTCACATATCACTTACCTATTATCTATGCACAATCACTACATATTATTATCTTTAGCAAAACACTGTCACTAACATTTAACAAATAAATAACATGTACATATTTGCACTTTCGCAACAGTTATCATAACCACATATAACATGTTATAGTATCTCATCTCAATTCACATATTCACAAACACATAAGAACTTTATTCACAAGATAACATAGGTATGAGAAAGCTTACACTCGGGCTACTACTAAATTCCCAAATAATGCTTTGAATCATGTCCACAAGTAATTATTCCAAACACTCACCAATTACGCTTTCGCCTAAAAGCCGAAAGCTCAAACTAGCTTTTCTTTGCCTTCATCTCTACTCATAGAAGGTCCTATCGAATTTGAAACTTCAATACAACAAATTTACACAATAATACATCCAAAAATTAGTCAAGGACTTATTACAAGCATACAAAACATAAGCCTAAACTAAGTTCTCATGTAACTGAAACCTTTAACATGACAAACTTTAAATCTGAATACCTTGGTCTATACATAACCTTTTCACCTAAAACCAATTCTGTTCATCTTATAATTCACCCGACTAATTCTCAACCTTTCAACTACACAAAACTACTCAATTCATGATATCAACTTTTTCGACATGTTTTATGGCTTTTTTTAAAAATTCATTAAAACTCAAGAATTCTTTAATGAAAATTCAAATTAAGTTTAGAAACCTTCTAATCATGTTGAAACAAGTTGAAAAACTCTTTGAAACCAATTTTTATGCAAAATCCCGAAATCCACCATTAACGACCCAATTTTTGGCTTTTATTTAAAACATGCATTTTAATGGCTTAAAACTTGGTTTTATAGATTAAATAGCATTTAAAACTAATAGGAAGATGAATCATTACCTTAGTTGATGAAAAATCAAGCGTTTGATCGAAAACCCAAAAAACTCACAAGCTTGACAATGGAGGAATTAAGGTGTTTTTGGATGTTTTTCCTGAAGAATTATGGATATTTAATGTTGTAAGGATGATGGAAATAGAAAGAATAGAGTTTGGAGTCAAAAATTGAATGGAGAGGGTAAGGGAAAACAAAGGGACGGCAACAAGAATGGAAGGGGAAAAACTAACGTGAAATATATGTAGGTGGGGGAAGTATTAGGTTGAATTTTAATATTTGGTTTAATTGCTTCATAAGGACTCACAATTTTGACTCTTTTACAAATCAGTGATATTTTCAAAATTAAAGGCATTTAAAACTCATTTTCAAAAATTGATTTAATTTTCTAAAAACCATAGTAAAAAAAACATTACTGATAAACCATGTCACGAAATTCCGAACACTCTAATGCTAAAATTCTTAAAATACCCTTAAAACTCCTAGGCCCTATTTTGGGGCGTTTTACAAAAAAATAACAACCCATATTCCAACATCTGAATTTTAGTTGGAATAAACAAGGGGTGAGAAATTCCAGCAATGCTATTCGACAGAATGTTGCGAGTGCACCACCTAGATACAATTAGCCCATGCCACGAAAAAATTCTCAGCAAAATTCAACTTCGAGTTCTTCATCCAAGGAATTGAAGGAATACATGGCCAAGAATGATGCTATTATTCAAAGTCAAGCTGCCTTTTTAAGTGCTTTAGAAAATCAAGTAGGGAAGATTGCTAGTGCATTAAGTTCAAGATTGAATGATGCACTACCGAGTGATACAAAAAATTCACGATCTTAGGGAAAGGAATAGTGCAAATTCATTACAGTCAAAAGTGGTGCGTAGCTACTAGGAGTTGTTAATGACACCACTATTGAAAAAGGTAATTTAGATTTCACAAATAAGAAGAATTCAGAACCAGTAGTGGAGCAGGCTACAAATGAAAAAAGCAACCCAAAAAATGTTGAAGTAGATTCATGTTGTATTGCCAATAAAAATACCATGGAAAAACAACCTTAAGAAATGGAAGGAAGGCCACCGCCACCCTTTCCTCAGTGTTTTCAAAAATCTAAGCAAGATTTTCAATTCAAGAAATTCTTGGATGTCCTCAAGCAATTATATGTAAACATACCGTTGGTGGAAGCATTGGAACAAATACCCAACTATGTGAAATTCATGAAAGATATCTTATCAAATAAGAGAAGGTTAGGGAGTTCGAAACTGTCACTCACTCACGGGTACACACCAATGCTGAGAAACAAATTGCCACCAAAACTGAAGGATCCAAGGAGTTTTACTATAACTTGCTCCATCATTATGTAGGCAAAGCATTATGCGACTTAGGTGCAAGTATAAATCTAATGCCTATGTTTGTTTTCAAGAAGCTAGGAATAGGGAAGGCGAGACCTACAACTATCATATTGCAATTAGCTGATTATTCATATGCACATCTAGAAGGTAAAATCGATGATGTGTTGGTAAGAGTTGACAAATTTATTTTTCCAGTAGATTTTATTATTCTGGAATGTGAGGCTGATAAAGAGGTACCAATCATACTTGGGAGACCTTTTCTAGCAACTGGTAGAACATTAATTGATGTACAAAAAGGTGAATTAACAATGAGAGTTAATGATTAGCATATAACATTTAATGTTCTCGATGCTATGAAGTGTGCAGATACATATAAAGAATGTCACACTGTTGAGATCGTTGACACAATAGTTCAAGAAGAATTTTTTGAGTTTTATCACAATAATTCTAATAATGATACAGACTCATTTGAGTTAATTGAAGCAAAAATGATTGAAGAGCTTGGTGAACTGCTGGAAGCTAAGGAAATTGAGAATAGATCAAGTAAAAGTTTTGAATCATTAAATTTATTAGACTACTCTTTAAAACTCATCGAACATTCATAGAAGATCCTTCTACGTTGGAATTGAAGCCTTTTCCAGTACATCTGAAGTATACTTACTTGGGAGGTAATAGCACATTGCAAGTAGTTATCTCTACAACATTAACATTAGATCAAGAGGCTTAATTGTTAAAAGTTTTAAAGAAATCTAAAAAGGCATTGGGGTGGACGATTGTAGATATCAAAGGAATCAATTTAGCAATCTACATGCATAAGATATTACTGGAGGATTTCCATGGAAAATCGATCGAGCAAAAGAGAAAACTGAATCCTATTATGAAAGAATTTGTTGAAAAGGATATTATTGAATGGCTGGATTTTGGAATTATATACCCATTTTTTTATAGTACTTAGATGAGCCTTGTTCAATGTGTACCTAAAATAGAGGTGGTCACCGTGGTAAGCAATGATAACAACGAACTGATTCCTACTCGTACTGTCACGGGATGGAGGGTTTGTATGGACTATCGAAAACTCAAAAAAGCAACAAGGTAGGACTATTTTCCACTGCCATTTTTCGACCAAATGTTAGATAGGTTAGCGAGGAAAACCTTTTATTATTAACTAGATGGTTATTTAGGGTACAACTAGATTGTGATAGCTGCTACTGATCAAGAGAAAACTACATTCACATGTCCTTATGGAACTTTTGCGTTTTGACGAATGTCATTTGGATTATGCAATGCCCCTACAACATATCAGCGTTGCATGATGGCAATATTTTCGAACATGGTGGAAAAATTTTCAGAAGCTTTTATGGATGACTTCTTGGTGTTTGGCGATACTTTTGAACACTATTTAAAAAAATATAGAGTTAGTTTTTTTCGATATGAAGAAACCAACCTTGTTCCCAATTGGGAGAAATGCCACTTCATGGTCTGTGAAGGCATTGTTCTAAAATATAAAATTTCACAGCGAGGGATTGCCATCGACAAAGCAAAAATTGAGGCTATTGAGAAATTTCCACCACCCTTCACAGTTAAAGGTATTTGTAGTTTTCTTTGCCATTCAGGATTCTATCGACGATTTATCAAAGATTTTTCAAAAATATCCAAACCCCTGTGTACATTGTTAGAGCATAACAGATCCTTCAATTGTAATGAGTCGTGCTTACAACCATTTAAGGAAATGCAAAAGTGACTAGTGACCGATAGTCATAGCACTAGATTGGACTTTACCTTTCAAACTTATGTATGATGCTAGTGATTTTTCCTTAGGGGCAGTACTTAGGCAAAGAAGGACAAGGTATTTCATGCTATCTACTATGCAAGTTGTATGTTGACAGACTCAAATCTAAATTATAGCACTACTGAGAAGGAGCTATTAACTGTGGTATTTTCCTTTGACAAATATAGAGCTTATTTAGAAGGCACAAAAGTTACGGTTTATATGGACCACTCTGCTATTAAGTGCTTGGTGACCAAGAAAGACACCAAGCCAAGATTAATTCGATGGATACTATTACTGCAGGAATTTGATCTGGAAATTAGATATAAGAAAGGTACAGAAAATCAAGTGGTTGATCACTTGTCTCGAATTGAAGACGGTAATATTCAGCGCATTCAAGATGATTTCCCAGATGAGCAACTGTTAGTTTCTATGGCATTCAAGATGAGCCATTTTATTCAAACATTGTGCAAACCAGATAATTCAGATATGTGTTCCAGATGACGACATTCAAAGTATTTTATATCATTGTCATTCAACACCGTATGGAGGACACTTTGGGGGCATGAGAACTGTTACAACAGTTCTCCAATCTAGTTTTTATTGGCTAAACATGTTTAAAGATGCTCATGAAATTTTCCAAGCTTGCGATTGCTGTCAAAGAACTAGAAATCTATCGATGAGGTATGAAATGCCCTTGCAAACTATTTTAGAAGTGGCACTATTTGACGTTGGGGGAATTGATTTTATGGGTCTATTTCCACCTTATTGGGGCAATGTATACATACTTGTAGCTGTTGATTATGTCTCCAAGTGGGTTAAGGTTGTTGCTCTACCAACGAATGATGCCAAACAAGTACTGAAATTTCTACATAAGAATATTTTTACCAGGTTTTGTACCCATCATGCTTTGATTAGTATTTAAGGTTCATACTTTAACTGCAAATTAGTTGCTAATGCTCTGAATAGGTATGGAGTTAAATATAAAATTGTCACGGTATACCATCCCCAAACAAATGGACAAGTGGAAGTCCCTAATAGAGAGATTAATTTTTTTTTTTTTAGAAAAGGTAGTCAATCCCACAAGCAAAGATTGATGATAAGCCATAAAAGTAACATATTTTAATCCCATTCTTGATGCGTTTTTGGATGATTTATTATATAATTTAGTGAACTTGATGCTCCTAATCCTTTAATTTAATGTTTCTATACTTAAGAGAGCATAGAGGAGCAAAAGGAATAGAAAACGGGCCAAAATTGGACAAAATGAGCTACTTTTAGGATCCACATAGCCTGGCCATTCTCACATGGGCCGAGCACACGCCCATGTGAGACGCATGGGCTAGCCACACGCCCATGTGCCAGCCCGTGTCGATGTCACTCTCTGTTTCTCTTTTAAGCAAAAAAAGCCAATTTTAAGGGTTTTTTAGCACTTTAAAGTTTCAAAATACACCTTAAAAGAGGACAAAAGAGAGCATGTAGAGGTGAACGAAGAAAAGACTCGAAGAACGCCAATGGATTCAACTCAGAAGCGAGATCTCCTTCAAGACTGAAGATCTCCATTCAATTTCTCTCGAAGTTTTTGGGTTTCTTTATGTTTTATTGTTTTCCTAATTTTGAGATGTTTTCCTTCTAAAGTATGAACTAAACTCCCTAGATACCTAGGGAGGATGAAACCTAAGACGGATCTTATTATTTGATTTTTCTGAATTACATGATAAATATTTGTTCTTGATCTCAATTATGTGTTCTTATTTCATGTTTTAATGTTTATAGGATATCAATTCATGATTGATGTGCTTATTCAGTGGAGCAAAAGTCCTTGTTTAAGAGTAGATCTAGCATAATTGAGTGGAGTTGCATGCAATCCTAGAAATAGGACGACATAAATCTACCGGATTAAAGTCAAATCTAATAGGGGAATCCATAGATTGATTTAATGCGACAATAGGGGTTTTAATTAGAAAGAGATTTCAATTAATCAACCTAGAGTCAGTTGTCCTTATTCTTGAAAGAGATATTAACATAAGTTAGGGATTTCTACGGATCAAGACAAGTGAATAAATCGTTTAATTCAGATTTAGAATAATAAGTGAAGTCTAGGTGGATTCTTTCCTGGGTATGGTCTCTCTCATCGATTTTCTTCAAATATTTTCTTACTTTATTCTCTGTTTTGTCTTAGTAATTAGGTTAGTTAAGTTTAGGTTAAAATAAATCCCTTCAATTTATTAGGCTAGATAATAAAAAGTTAGTAACTGCTAGTACTTTTAGTCCTCGTGGATACGATATTCCCTACTCACCATAGCTATACTACCATTCGATAGGTGTGCTTGCCTTTGTCTTATTTTAGTTAGTTCGTGATGTCATCAAGTTTTTGGCACCGTTGTTGGGGACTAAAATATTAGGAACACGTAATTTTTATTACCTTAGCCATTTTTATTTTCATTTCATTTTATTTTATTTTGTTTTAATTTTAATTTTTGTTTACTAACTTTTCTTTTATTTGCTTTTGGCAGGTTCCTTTAGTTTATGACTAGAAGAAACCCATCAGGACCTCTAGTGTTTGACAGCGAAATTGAAAGCACATTCACAATCGTAGAGAAGCGAGGCAGAGTCGACAAAGTACAGTACAAGAGCAAGAGGAAATTATTGTTATTACTGAGGAGATGGCTAAAAATCAGAATAATCAGCTACCTCCTGGGGTTGCCGCAAATCCTGCACCTCGTACTATGTACAATTATGCCAAGCCTAATTTAACTGGGGCTGAATCAAGTATAATTCAACCTGCTATTGCTGCAAATAATTTTGAACTGAAACCTAACACTATTCAAATGATTCAACAGTTTGTTCAGTTTGAAGGTTTGTAGGACGAAGACCCAAATACTCATTTGGCTAATTTCCTAGAATTCTGCGACACTTTTAAGATAAATGGCATTTCTGATGATACCATTCGCCTTCGATTGTTTCCCTTCTCATTGAGGAATAAGGCTAAGCAGTGGTGGAACTCTCTACCAGAAAGTTCTATCACTACATGGGAGCAAATGACCGAGAAATATTTGTTAAAGTACTTTCCACCGACTAAGATAGCCAAGCTGAGTAATGATGTCTCTTCCTTCGTGCAAATAGATTTGGAGACTCTATATGATACATGGGAGAGGTATAAGGACTTATTGAGAAGGTGCCCTTACCATGGGTTACCTCTATGACTACAGGTTAAAACTTTTTACAATGGTTTGAACCCGTCAACTAGGCAACTAATTGATGCAGCCACTGGTGGAACTCTGAATAACAAAAGACCTGAAGCGGCTTATGAGTTTACAGAGGGGATGTCACTGAATAATTATCTGTGGAAATTTATGAGAACTATAGCACCCCTAACTTGTATTCAAAGTCGAAACAGGGTACGAGGCATTACCGGGCATAAACACAAGCAATCATACAAAACTGAGACGTGAATCTCCATCCAAATTCAAAACTTTTCATTTACATTCCTATCGTCCTTAAAACGAGTTTACGAGGCCCAAAACATGCTTTGGAAGTGGTTTGGGACTAAAACAAGAATTTTATAAAGTTTTACGATACTTAGAAAATTTTTGCTAAAACAGGGGTCACAATCTCGTGTGGGTTCGGGACATGCCCGTTCGACCCTGAGACACGCCCGTACTACAGCTCGTTTTCAAAATAGGGTGCTCTCTGACTTTGCCACATGGCTCTGCCACATATCCGTGTGCTAGGCCGTGTGGCCGATTTAATTTTCAAAATTTTTCATAAAATAGGTGCAGACTTTACACAGTCAGGGTACACACCCGTGTCCAAGGCCGTGTAGCATACACGGCTGAGACACATGCTTGTGTCTCTACCCGTGTGCTATATTTTGGAAATTCTATTTTGTATCAATTAAGGTGCAGGGGACAGAAGACCAGAACACATGCCTGTGGGGCAGACCGTGTGTTACACACAACCTAGACACATGGCCGTGTGTCTACTCGTGCGGACAAAAACAAGGCTATTTACCAAGCCATTTTGTCAACCTTCCATGCACATACCTACACAACAAAGCATAGCACCAATCCAAAAAAATACACTCAACCAAATCAGCCACATCATTCACATGCTATTTTCCATCACATTCAACATCACATACTTGTCAACTCAAACCATGCAAATTCTCACATCCATGAAAGACATCATCATATGCATATATAACTAAACCAATATTAGCTAATTCCAGTGACCACTTAGAAAATGAATTATCCACCATACTTAACACTTAAGAATTTAGACATACATTAACATCACACATGCACTAATTGAACATCCTTAGCCATTCCAATGGCTAAGTCACAAAATATTACTTACATGCCTTCATCTAAGCCAAGAAGCTTATATATGCCATTATACCAAAATGAATCATTTAGCTATACCAAAATGGAGATTTGTGGATAGTGTGATCTTGCTCTGACCGAATCCTCTAACCTTTGCCAGCCTTATGAGCACTATAAAACAAGGAAAAGTAAAACGGGGTAAGCATTTTCATGCTTAGTAATTTCGTGTAATAGAAAGAAACTTATCGGTTATAATTATTCAAATAAGCATATATATGCATTCATTCCATCAATATTTTGACAAGTTACCTAAATACATTCACTCATTAAACAAGTTAGTCATACACATCATGAAGTTATCAAACCAGCATAGATGAGCTCACCATAGTATAAACTTTCATATCATTTCACTATTCAATTTTTTTTCAGGATTTCTTTTCATTGAACTATTGTAATTTCGATGGATACTCGGGTAGTATACTCGAGGTATACATGTCAATCGTTTGTCAATTCACATCCAAAGTGCTCCATAAGCACATATTCATAGAGCACACTCTCAAGCCACATTTATATAACATGATTACCAGTCCAGGCTAAATCCTTTCGATAACGTTAGCTCTAATGAGCCTACTATGGATTACCCGTCTGGGTTAAATCCATTTCGTAACATTTACTCAAGAGAGTGTCGCTCAGGATTACCCGTCTGGGCTAAATCCTTTCTATATCATTTTGTTCATTTCAAGAAAATTATTATTATCCATCGAAATACAATGTTCAACCGGGACAATGACATTTTATTCGCGTTTATCATCTTGTGATTATTTCATAGGGTATATCATCACATATATATTATCTCAATTACACAATTTAATTGAAACATAGTAACATACCAAATTAAATTACACGAACTTACCTTGAGAATGGTCCGTATTTGAAACTCAACTAATCCGAGACTTTTTGTTTTCCTCAATCTGGTTCCGTAATTGGTTGTTCTGGGTCTATATAAGTAAATTTGACTATCAGTTCATCGTTTTACACATACATTTACATTAATTTGCATCCTAATGAAATTACTATTTTGTCCCTAACTTTTTGACATTTTACATTTTAGTCCTTAGGCTCGTAAAATGAAATGTGTTCAATTTCTAGATAAGCCAAGCCTAGCCGAACCATTTTCATTCTTATAGCAGTCCATCTTTTCCATTAAATCAGATTTTTACTACCCATTTTATAACTTTTTTACAATTAGGTCCTTTCTAGGCATTTTCATAAAAAATCACCCAGTAAAAGTTGTTTATTACACATCAAACATGCATAATCTACCATTAAACATCAAAATACACATATGTCTAACATGGATCAAACCCTAGACATCAACCACATCTTAAACTAATGATAGAAATGGGTAGATCGGATGATAACGACTTCAAAAATATAAAGAGCATTAAGAACGGGGCTAGGATGTACTTACAATCAAGCTTGAAAGTTGAACAAACCCTAGCTATGGTGACCTTCAAATTTTCAGCACAAGGTAGGAGAAGATGAGCAAATTTTGCTTATTAATTCATTTAATTACTAAATGACCGAAAGGCCCTTTTTGCCAAACTTTAAAATTTCACCTAATCATGTCCATTTTTGTCCATAAACTTAACTAATGGTCTAATTATCATATAAGGACCTCTAAGTTAAAATCTCATAGCAATTGGACACCTTTAACATCTAGAATTCAAGTTTTTCACTTTTTATAATTTAGTCCTTAAAACTAAATTAAGTGCCCAAAGATCGAAATTTTTGAACAAGATTTTCACAGAATAGTTCCATAAAACTGTAGACCATAAAATATAATAAAAAATTT
This sequence comes from Gossypium bickii, assembly GCA_025503065.1. Taxonomy (NCBI): domain Eukaryota; kingdom Viridiplantae; phylum Streptophyta; class Magnoliopsida; order Malvales; family Malvaceae; genus Gossypium; species Gossypium bickii. The sequence continues at coordinate 20,576,261 of CP106714.1, read as the reverse complement.
TATTGCATCGAATTTGTGGTCCTGAAACCACTATTTCGACTAGACCTAAAGCCGGGTTGTTACAACTCTCCTCTCTTAGGGATTTTCGTCCCCGAAAATCTTACCAGAAAAGAGGTTTGGGTACTATTTTCTCATAACCTCCTCAGGTTCCCACGTTGCTTCCTCAACTCTTTGTCTTTGCCACAAGACTTTCACTAGGGCTATACTTTTATTTTTCAATTGTTTCACTTCCCGAGCTAATATCTTGATCTGCTCTTCGCCATAGGTCATATCCGGTCTAATTTCAACCTCTAAGGGCGAAATCACATGTGAAGGGTCAGATCAGTACTGCCGCACATAGACACATGAAACACATCATAGATCTTTTCCAACTCCGTCAGTAAAGCCAACCGATATGCTACTGGCCTGATTCTTTCAATCACTTCATACGGCCCAATAAAATGTGGACTCAACTTGCCTTTCCGGCCGAATCTAAGAAGTTTCTTCCATGGAGATACTTTCAAAAACACTTTATCCCCAATTTTAAATTCAATCTCTTTTCTTTTCGAATCCATATATGACTTTTGTCTATCAGAAGTTGCTTTCAAACTATCACGAATTACTTTCACCTTTTCTTTGGTTTCCCTAACTAAGTTAACCCTGTGAATTTGTTTCTCGCTGAGCTCTGTCAAATACAGAGGAGTTCAGCACTTACGGCCATACAACGTTTCATACAGTGCCATCTTTATGCTTGACTAAAAACTGTTGTTGTAGGCAAATTCAACCAATGGTAGATATTTCTCCCAACTACCTTGGAACTCTAGAACACAACATCAGAGCATGTCCTCAAGAATCAAAATTACCCTTTCAGATTAACCTTGGGTTTGCGAATGGAAAGCGGTACTAAAATTTAACTTCATACCTAAAGCTTCTTACAACTTCTTCCAAAATCGCAAAGTGAATCTCGGATCTCTATCCAAAATAATCGATATAGGCATCCCGTGCAATCTCACAATCTGAGCAATGTACAATTCAACTAGCTTATCAAGCGAGTAGTCGATGACGCACTCAGATAAAACAAGCCGACTTCGTTAATCTATCAACAACGACCCATACGACATCTTTCTTTTCCAGGGTCAAAGGCAAACCTGTTACAAAGTCCATTGTGATTCTATCCTATTTCCACTCGAAACCATCACTGACTGAAGCAGACCTGAAGGTACTTGGTGTTCGGCTTTCACTTGTTGGCAAATCAAACATTTTGAAACAAACTTCGAGATATCTCTTTTCATACCCGACCACTAATACATTTTCTTCAAGTCATTATACATTTTCGTACTACCCGGATGAACGGATAAACAACCACTGTGTGACTCTTGAAGAATTTTTTGAATAAGTTCGTCGCTTTTCGACACACAAATCCTATCTCGGAACATCAAATAGTCATCAGATCCGATATAAAAATCTAAGATCTTGCCCGATTCACACAGAGCTCTCTTAGCTTGCAATTCACTATTACACTTCTGGGCTTCGCAAATCTGTTGAAGAAACGTTAGTTTAGCTCTCAATTCGGGTATAATCGAACCATCATATGATAAAGTCTGCCTCATGTTCATTGCTCTCATGTTCATCTGTGACTACATTTGCCTTACTCGGGTGATAATCAATCACCAACTCATAGTCTTTCAATAACTCAAGCCATCTTCGTTGCAGCAAATTTAAGTCTTTATGAGTCATCAAATATTTCAAACTCTTGTGATCAGTAAAACATGGCATTTCTCACCGTACAAATGATGTCTCTAAATTTTCAAGGAAAAAACTATGGCAGCCAGTTCCAAATCATGAGTCGGGTAATTCTTCTCATGTGGTTTCAACTGTCTCGAGGCATAAGTTATCACTTTGCCCTCTTGCATCAACACACATCCAAGTCCGTTCAAAAACGCATCACTATAAATTACAAATTCTTTTCTCGGTTTAGGTTGTACTAAAACCAGTGCTTTAGTCAATAAAGCTTTCAATTTATCAAAAATTTGCTGACATTTTTTGGACCATTTAAAGTTGACATCTTTTTGCAACAACCTCGTCATAGGAGTAGCAATCATAAAAACCCTTTGACAAACCGACGGTTGTAACCGGCTAAGCCCAAAAAGCTTCTAACCTCGGATACATTCTTCGGTGGTTTCCATTCAACTATAGTAGAAATCTTACTTAGATCAACTCGAATGCCATCACCTGAAACAATTTGCCCTAAAATCCAACTTCTCGAAGCCAAAACTCACTTTTATTGAACTTAGCATATAATTTTTTTTCTCTCAAAATCTATAAAACAGTTCTCAAATGCTTAGCGTGCTCAGGCTCATCTCGAGAATAAATCAGGATATCATCAATGAACACAACCACAAACCTATCTAGGTAGGGTCTGAAAATCCGGTTCATCAAGTCCATAAAAACTACAAGAGCATTCATCAGTCCGAAAGGCATAACAAGGAATTCATAGTGCTCGTACCTTGTTCTGAAAGCGGTCTTTGGTACATCCGACTCATTAACTCTCAATTGATAATAACCCGATCTCAAATCTATCTTTAAAAATACTGGTGCCCCTTTCAACTGATCAAACAAGTCATCAATTCTCAGTAACGGGTACTTGTTCTTTATGGTCAATTTGTTGAGCTGTCGGTTATCGATGCACAGTCTCATAGAACCGTCTTTCTTCTTTACAAATAATATCGATGCACCCCAGAGAGAATAACTCGATCTCGTGAATCCCTTATCTGTCAAACTTGCAACTGAGCTTTCAATTCTTTCAATTCAGTCGGGGCCATCCTATACGGAGCAATACCAAACTCAATTTCTCTAATCTGAGGTAACCCTGTCAATTCCCCTGGAAATACATCTGAATATTCACATACTACCGGCACTGATTCAATTTTCAATTCAGACTCCTTAGTGTTCAACACATAAGTAAGATAGGCTTCACACCTTTTTCTCTGTATTTCTGAGCCGACATAAAAGAAATCACAACAGGTACTGTATTTGACTCATTTGATTCAACCCGAAAAATTTCACCATTTTCACATTTCAATTCAATAATTTTCTGTATACAATTTACTATAGCATCATGGAGTGTCAACCAATCCATACCCAATATAACATCAATCACATCAAATGGCAACAACATTAAGTTAGCTGGAAAATAGTGACCTCAATTATCAAAAGACAATTCTTGCAAACTCTATCAACCAGAACATAGTTGCCTAAGGGATTCAACACTTTAATCACATATTCAGTAAACTAAACAGGTAAATCCTTACAAGAACCAACTTCATGCAAATATAAGAATGGGTTGATCCAAGATCAATCAATGCAACTACATTAGTATCATAGAGAGAAAAAATATCGGTGATAACATCCGGCATCGAGGCCTCTTCCCTTGCACATATGGCATATGTTCTTGTCGAAGCCCGTGCCTCGGATTTGGCTGCTAAATCTTTTGCAGTACCACGACTACTGATCGTTATGTCAGGGTCTTAAAATTTTATATAAAGAATGATCGAGCCTAGAAACTAACTTTGACAATGATGGAGGCAAGCGCACCTATCGAACAGTAGTATAGTTTAGTGGCAAGATCAGATTGTCGAACATAAAGGAACCAAAAGTACTAATACTAACTTTCTTTCTATTATTTAGCCTAAAAATTAAAGGAATTATTAATTAATCTAAAATTAACTAACTATTAAGTTAAAGATGCTAAGACAAAGAGAATGAATTGGGAAAATACTTGTGGGAAAAACCAATTGATTCAGACAATACCCGAGGAAGAATCCACCTAGACTTCACTTGTTATCTAACTCTGAACCAGACGATTTATTCACTTGACTCGATCCGTAGGATTCCCTAATTTATATTAATACCTCTTTCGAGGCTACTAACGTCTAACCCTAGGTTGATTAATTTAAATCTCTTTCTAATTAGAACCCCTAGAATTGCATTAACTCGATCTATGGACTCCCATATTAGGTTTGACCCTAATCTAATAGATTTTCGTCATCCTATTTTTAGGGTTGCAATCAACTCTACTTAATTATGTTAGATCTACTCTTAAACAGGGATTTTTGCTCCACTGCCTAAGCACATCAATACTTGAATCAATATCCTAAAATATCAAAGCAAGAATTAAGAACACATAATTAAGAACAAATCAAGTATTTATCATATAGTTCAGAAAAACAATAACAAGATCCGTCTTAGGTTTCATCCCCCTCAGGTATTTGAGGGTTTAGTTCATAATAATAATAAAAAATACATCTCAGAAGAAAATATAAAACAAAACATAAGAAAAACCCTAAAACCCCCTGAAGGAATTGAAGAGAAGATCCTCTGTCTTGAGTATAAATTCAGCTTCTTGAGATGAATCAACTGGCTTTCTTCGAGTAAATTCCATAATTCTGGCCTCTATGGCTTGGCTCTTCGGCCTAACTGGACGCCCCCTGAAGGTTGGCCTCTAAGGTGTTTATATAGGCTTTTGGAATGGCTTTCTTTGCCTCTAAATATCCTAATCCAAATGAAACTCTTCTTTGTCACATTAGAGACACGCCCATGGCACACGCCCGTGTGAATCGTGGCCAGGCCGTGTTCGGGTCTGTTAATGAGGCACAGCCGTGTGGTGTTGGGCCCAGGCCGTGTAAATTTCGTTCTTTGGCCCATTTACTCCGCTTTAGGCCTGTTTCTTGTTCTTTTCATCCTCCGGTGCTTTCCTAAGTATAAAACATGAAATTAAAGGATTAAGAGCACCAAATTTCACAATTCAAGGCTTAAATTATCCAAAAGTATGCTAAATGTGGGATTAAAATATGTTTATATTACGGTTTATCAACTACCACTGGCATTCCCGAGGTGTCGTGGAGGTCTACCCCTCAAGGTGAGGTTACTTGATTTAGGAGTTTGTTCGGTATCCTTCTCAGCTCTTTCCGGGCATTCCTTAAGAAAATGATCGAGGGAACCACATCTGAAACATGCCCCACTTTTCATCCGGCATTCACCATAATGCAATTTATTACATATATTACACTGTGGCTTGGGGTTTCCAACACTCCTTATACTAGCGTTGAGGGAGATGAAGTCCTCGATTTAGAGCATTTGGAACTTCTTTCCTTTCCCTAATGTCCCACTGATGATGTAAAAGGCTCATGACAACTTCTTGATTGCTTTGAAGCAGAGGGTTGTGACTTACTCATGAATCTTTTACTCAGAACCCGGGTTTCCCTTTCGGCTTGCTTCTTCTCTAAACTTAAATCTTCAGCTTTCTTGGCCCAATTAGCTAGTACGAAAAACTCTCTTATTTCGAGAATCCCAATCAGTAGTTTAATGTCTTCGTTTAGCCCTTCCTCAAAGCGTTTGCACATCTCAGCTTCGGTTTGAACCCATTCCTTGGCATACTGACTCAATCGAACAAACTCTCATTCATATTCTGACACGACTTGTCTCCTTGTTTAAGCTCTAAAAATTCTTTTCTTCTCTGATCTAAGAACCTTTGGCTGATATACTTCTTTCGAAACTCCTCTTGAAAGAATTCCCATGTGACATTTTCCTTCGATACAACTAAAGATATAGTTTTCCACCAATAGTATGTTGTGTCTTTCAGTAAAGATATCGCACATTTCAAACATTTTGCGGGAGAACATGACAATTCCTCGAAAACCTGAATGGTATTCTCTAGCCAAAACTCGACTTTTTTTGAATCATTGTCTGTAGTAGCTCTGAACTCTTCTACTCTATATTTTCTTATTTTATCAACCGAAATCTTTCTGATCCTTTCAGACTCAACACCCTGTGGCATCTCACAATCAGGTTGAGGGACAGGTGGGAGAGGTCGTGGAACAGCGGGGTATGTTCTCATGTACTCCCTAAACAATTCATCTATCATTTTGAAGAAGACTACTTTCGCCTCTTCGCGACCCTCTAACATGGGTCTCCTACTACTACTAGTAGTTGCGGTTTGTTGCACAGAAGCTTGAGCAGTGCCCTCAGCTTCTTCAGACTCATCTCGAGCTTGGTTGGAAGTCATTTACTATATGCAAATACATTTAAAAGCAGTCAGGAGTTATCACACTATCACAATTTATATAATGGCATGTATAGCTAAACTCGTATTAGCTACGTTAGTCCGAGAATCGACTAAATCGTAGCTCTAATACCACTAAATGTAACACCCTTTACTCATATTAGAAGCCGGAACAGGGTACGAGGCATTACAAGGCATAAACACAAGCAATAATACAAAATCGAGATGTGAATCTCCATCCAAATTTAAAACTTTTCATTTACATTCCTATCGTCCTTAAAACGAGCTTATGAGGCCCAAAACATGCTTTAGAAGTGGTTCGGGACTAAAACAAGAATTTTAGAAAGTTTTATGACACATAGAATTTTTTTTGCAAAAACAGGGGTCACAAGCCCGTGTGCGTTCGGGACACGCCCGTGCGACCCTGAGACAGGCCCATGCTACAGGCAGTGTTCAAAATAGGGTGCTCTCGGACTTTGACACACGGTTGTGCCACACGTCCATGTGCTAGGCCGTGTGGTCGATTTAATTTTCATAATTTTTCATAAAATAGGTGCAGACTTCACACGGCCGGGGTACACACCCGTGTCCAAGGTCGTGTAGCACACACGGCTAAGACAAACACCCGTGTCTCTGTCCGCATGCTATATTCTAGACATTCTATTTTGCATCAATTAAGGCGCAGGGGACAGACGGCCAGAACACATGCCCGTGGGGCAGACTGTGTGTCACACACGGCCTAGACACACGCCCATGTCTCTACCCGTGTAGACAAAAACAAGGCTATTTACCAAGCCATTTTATCACCCTTCCATGCACATACCTACACAGCAAAGCATAGCAACAATCCAAAAAAATACACTCAACCAAATCAGCCACATCATTCACAAGCCATTTTCCATCACATACAACATCACATACTCGTCAACTCAAACCTTGCAAATTCTTACATCCATGAAAGACATCAACATATGCATATATAACTAAACCAATATTAGCCAACTCCAATGACCACTTACAAAATGAATTATCCACCATACTTAACACTTAAGAATTTGGACATACATTAACATCACACATGCACCAATTGAACATCCTTAGCCATTCCAATGGCTAAGTCACAAAATATTACTTACAAGCCTTCATCTAAGCCAAGTAGCTTATACATGCCATTATACCAAAACAAATCATTTAGCTATACCAAAAAAGATATTTGTGGATAGTGTGATCTTGCTTCGACTGAATCCTCCAACCTTCGTGAGCCTTACGAGCATTATAAAACAAGGAAAAGTAAAACGAGGTAAGCATTTTCATGCCTAGTAAGTTAGCGTAGTAGAAAGAAACTTACCGATTATAATTATTCAAACAAGCATATATATCCATTCATTCCATCAATATTTTGACAAGTTACCTAAATACATTCACTCATTAAACAAGTTAGTTATACACATCATGAAGTTATCAAACCAACATAGATGAGTTCACCATAGTATAAACTTTCATATCATTTCACTATTCCATCTTTTTCAGTGTTTCTTTTCATTGAACTATTGTAATTTCGATGGATACTCGGGTAGTATACTCGAGGTATACATGTCAATCATTTGTCAATTCACATCCAAAGTGCTCCTTAAGCACATATTCATAGAGCACACTCCCAAGCCACATTTATATAACAAGATTACCAGTCTAGGGCAAATCTCATCTTTAACATTCCCTCCCAAGAGCTTATTCAGGATTACCAGTCCAGGCTAAATCCTTTCGATAACGTTAGCTCTAATGAGCCTACTATGGATTACCCGTCTGGGTTAAATCCATTTCGTAACATTTACTCAAGAGAGTGTTGCTCAGGATTACCCGTCCGGGCTAAATCCTTTCTATATCATTTTGTTTATTTCAAGAAAATTATTATTATCCATCGAAATACAATGTTCAACCGGGACAATGACATTTTATTCGCGTTTATCATCTTGTGATTATTTCATAGGGTATATCATCACATATATATTATCTCAATTACACACTTCAATTAAAACATAATAACATACCAAATTAAATTACACGAACTTACCTTGAGAATGGTCCGTATTTAAAACTCAACTAATCCGAGACTTTTTGTTTTCCTCGATCTAGTTCCGTAATCGATTGTTCCGGGTCTATATAAGCAAATTTAACAATCAATTCATCATTTTACACATACATTTACATTAATTTGCATCCTAAACAAAATTAATATTTTGTCCCTAACTTTTTAACATTTTACATTTTAGTCCCTAGGCTCGTAAAATGAATGTGTTTAATTTCTTGGTAACCCAAGCCTAGTTGAACCATTTTCATGCTTATAGCAGTCGACCTTTTCCATGAAATTAGATTTTTACTACCCATTTTATAACTTTTTTTTACAATTAGGTCCTTTTTGGGCATTTTCATAAAAAATCACCTAGTAAAAGTTGTTTATCACACATAAAACATGCATAATCTACCATTAAACATCAAAATACACGTATGTCTAATACGGGTCAAACCCTAGACATCAACCACATCTTAAATTAATGGTATAAATGGGTAGATCAGATGATAACGACTTCAAAAATATAAAGAGCATTAAAAACAGGGCTAGGATGTACTTACAATCAAGCTTGAAAGTTGAACAAACCCTAGCTATGGTGATCTTCAAATTTTCGGCACAAGGTAGGAGAAGATGAACAAATTTTGCTTTCATTTTGCTTATTAATTCATTTAATTACTAAATGACCAAAATGCCCTTTTTGCCAAACTTTAAAATTTCACCTAATCATCTCCAGTTTAGTCCATAAACTAAACTAATTGTCTAATTATCATATAAAGACCTCTAATTTAAAATTCAAGTTTTGCACTTTTTACAATTTAGTCCTTAAAACTAAATTGAGTGCCCAAACGTCGAAATATTTAACAAGATTTTCATAGAATAGTTTTATAAAACTGTAGACCATAAAAATATAATAAAAAATTCACTGCATCAGATTTGTGGTCCCGAAGCCACTGTTTCGACTAGACCTAAAATTGGGCTATTACAAGAACAAAGCAGATGAAAGTAGCCGGTGTTTTTAATGTTGATGCGACCACCTTGTTATCAAATCAGGTAGAAATTTTGAGTAAAAATATTGATGGTTTATTTGGTTCTACGTAGGTACATTCGGTGATGCAGTGTGATACAAATGGAGGAGGGATGAACAATCTAGAATGCTTGTCCTACAACCCTAGCACAGAGAACGAACAAGTCAACTATATGGGTAACAATTCTATACCTCAGAATAATCCCTATAGTAACACGTATAATACAAGTTGGAGGAACCATCCCAATTTCTCTTGGGGTGGCCAAGGAAATCAATGACCACAACCCCCTCTGGGCATTCAACAACAACTTTACCAAGAGAAAAAGTTGAAACTTGAGGAGATGTTGACAAAGTTTATTTCGGTGTTAGAAACTCACTTCCAAAACACCAAAACAACATTCAAAAATCAACAAGCATCGATTCAAGGGCTTGAGAATCAAATTAGTCAATTAGGAAAGATGATTTTAGAATGACCACAAAGTAGCTTACCAAGCAACACAGAAACTAACCCAATAGAGCAGCTTCATGCGATTACTGTTTGAGATGAAGAAGGGTTAGCTGAATCTAAATCTGAACTGAGGTAAGAAACTGTGGTAAGCAATGGTAAGGTTGAGGTAAGCCACAGTGAATAAAAACTGGTAGGTAAGGAGTATAAACCTCGTGTACCATATCCAGATGCGATAAGGAAAGACCCCAAAAACAAATAATTTGGTAAATTTCTTAAACTTCTTAAAAAGTTACATATCAACTTACCGTTTATTGAAGCTCTTTCGCAGATGCCTAATTCAGCAAAATTTTTAAAGGAGCTTTTGGCAAACAAACGGAAGTTGGATGATTCGTCGCACGTAGAGCTAAATGCAGTTTACTCGGCTATCTTACAGAATAAACTACCCTATAAGTTAAAAGATCTAGGGAGTTTTACTATTCCTTGTTTAATTGGTTGTTAAAATGTTAATAATGCTTTAGCTGATTTAGGGGTGAGTACAAATGTCATGCCCTATAAAATGTTTAAACAACTAGGTCTGAAGAAACCCAAATAAACTAGGATGAGCATTCAATTGGCAGATAAATCTATTAGATTTCCTAGGGGTATTGTTGAAGATGTGCTTGTTAAAATTGATAAATTTATATTCCTAGATGACTTTGTTGTTCTAGAAATGGATAAAGATAGTGACGCACCTTTAATTTTAGGATGACCCTTTGTAGAAACTGCTAGAACTATCATAGATGTTGGTACAGGTGAGTTAATACTTCATGTAGGTGATGACAAGATTAAACTCCAAGCTTGTGATTCTGTTAGGATATCTAGTGATCAAGATGATATTACGAGTTCTGTTAATGTTAATAACCTTGTGGCTCAACATTCTTTGCAGGAAACACCTCAGAAAAACGTGATAGAGCCACGATCCAATTTATATGACAAAAACAGAACAAATCATTAAGAAAGAAGACTATAAATTGATGAACTAGATGAATGGCGGACATACGTCAAAGAGAAACCAAGAATACACGATGAACCAAAGCGACTCCATGACCAGCTTAAGGATTGGACGAACCAATTTAAGGTTGGAGATCAGGTGTTATTAGATGAAACTGACCCTCGAATAACCACTTCAGAGCTTAATGCAAATGGAGTAACTCCTTTTATGGTACTCAATGTCTTCCTATACGGTAGAGTCAAGGTAACTCATTCTCATTTTGGCACTTTTAAGGTAAACATTACTAGACTTAAACCATATTTAAATAAGAGAAATGACAAGGAGAAAGAAGAGTTTCGACTTCGTGAACTACCGTGACCGTGCGAATACGAGGTAAGTCGAGCTTAGACTTTAAATAAGCGCTTATCGAGAGGCAACCTGAGCATTAACATTCCTAATTTACTAATTTTAACTCATGATCTTTTAAAATTAATTAATTAAAAAAAGGTTTTAAAAATCCACACAGCCTGGACACATGGGCGTGTCCTAGGCCGTGTGTATCTTTTAACTTAGTTTTAAATTTTGAAAAAAATTGACAGTGAGTTACACGGCTGCACGACATGGCCCACACGGCTGTGTCCTTGGCCGTGTGGAGCCTGGGACTTAATTTTCCAAAAATTGATAGAGACACAGGCTAAAATAATCTACACGCCCTGGACACACGGGCGTGTCCTAGGCCGTGTGAAACTGGGAGCTTAAATTTTCAAATTTAAAACAAGTCAAGAAGTTACACGGGTAAGGCACACGGCCGTGTGTGAGGTCACACGGGCGTGTGAAAGGTCACACAGGCGTGTGGAAGGTCACAGGGGAGTGGGAAAAGTGAAGGAGATTGCGCACGGCCGTGCGACACTGCTGTGTGCACCACACGGCCTGGACACATGGGCGTGTCCAAAGCCGTGTGAAGACTGGGCTTATTTCATTAATTGACACGGGCTGAATAGGAGACCGCATGGGCGTGTGATACGGCCGTGTGGCCCAACACGTGCCTCAGACGACCATGTCCCCATTTAAAACCCTAGCCCTTTTTCTTTTCATTTTTTTTGTCTTTTTCTTTACCAAAACCCTAGCCACTGACAGCAATCTCCCTTGACTAATCTGGCCACCAATCCCCACCGCACACACACCGCTAACCCCTGGTCTTCCTCTCCCTCCCCCTCCCCCTCCCCTCTCCTTTCCCCTTTTCTTCTTCCCTCACGTCCATAAACCATTTTGCCCTTTCTTCTCCCTTTATCTTTCCTCTCTTGCCATTAAAAGTCCCCACTACCGCCGACGAACAACCCCCTTCCCTCACCCACGGTTCACCCTCTGACCAGTTCCCTTTCCCTTCCTCTTTCAACCTCACATGACCGCCACCCCACTCTTCCTCTCCTTTGCGTGCACAACACAACCCCCACACCGTAGCGTTAACACGCACACCTGTGCCGACCCTCTACCACTCGGCTACTATCCCCTTTTAACCCCCCACCGCTCGGCCATCACCATTTCAAAACAGCACCACCACTACCGCCTTTACTTCAGTCACAATCATCCACCATTTAGTTTATTTCTTTAGTCTATTCTTTATTTATTTATTATTTTTATTAGTCATATTAATTGTTTCTTAATTATTGTTATTTCTTTCCTTAGTTATATATATATGTTTACATGATTGTTGTTTTTATTATTATTTCACTTCATTTTTATATCATCCAACATTCATTCTTTCTGCTACTATCTTCATTCATAACTACGTTTTTAGTTCTTATTTAGTTTTTTATTATACTTGTTCACTATTTATATGAATTTTGTTCTCTTTACCTATTTTGTATTTTTCCTTTTATTAGTATTCTTATTATGCGTTCATTGTTCATGCTATTCCATTATTTTTGCCTGCTTGAGACTAGTTCATAGGATGTTCAGAGTCGATTTTTCTTATTTGGGCGATTAAGATTTAAATGCGTGTCTTTGGATGATTCTTCATGTCAAATTTTAATATATACAACTGTAACACCCCAAACCCTGCCCAGAAGTTAGGCCCGAATCCGGCGTGCCACATTGAAGTGCTTTTCAAAAACCATATTTTCATTGAAAACCCTTCTTAATTAAAAGCTTGAGTAAAATCTCAGTTACGTCAGTTTATTTTTTTTTTTTTGAGGTTTATTAAAACGTTATTCCCTTTTAAAACATTATTTGCTACAGAAGCTTAATTTAAAGTAGATGATTTGCGAAAACGTGATGTTTAAAGATTAAATCGTGAAAGCGAAGTTTTGAAAATAGTTATTATTTTGGAAAACCACAGTCTACTTTTAACAGATAGAAAATGTAATAAACTGAAAATCCCAAATTACAAACCAGAAATTAAAAGAGGCTTTATTACAACCCAATAAGAAAGCGGTTTAAGTAAGGTAAACTAGACTACTAAAATTTGAAGCTGTTCGTAGTCTGGCCACCTCAGAGTCCTCCCGTACATCGAACTGCTTACTGAGGATTTCCTAAAAATTATAAAGAGGGGGTGAGTTTACAAAAACTCAGTGTGTACAACCCTCATCGATCATAAAGCATGCATCACATCAATCCGGGCTTAAGCCCATTATAGTAACGGTGGCATTTGGGCCTTAGCCCATAATAGCCTCAATTGGGCATTAACCCATATCACTTGTCACATATCACATCTTTCTGGGCCTAAGCCCATCCCAATATCAGAATCAGTATATGCAATGCATGAATACCCAAACCAACCCTGTACTCCGTCTCCTGTCCAACCCTGCACTCCTGTGGGGATTTAATCGACCCACCCATCCCTACACACCTTACGTAGCACCAGTTGCGGCACTAACCAATATTGCAGCAGAACTTCCAATCACATAATCGGCTTAAATTCATCAGTGGATCCACAGTCGTCAAGCGACCATGCGACCCTAACAAATCATTTACTTCCTCCAAATCAATTATCCCATCCCCCATCCAGCATAAAATCACATAAATGCAAACATATCATCAAATGGCATAAAAGATCAGTCATGTATCATATAAGGGTATTTTAGACATTTTTCCCTTTAGGGGCATAACGGTCATTTTACCCTACAAGGGTATTACGATTAATTTACCTTACAGGGGTATTTCGGTTAACTTATCCTACAAGGGTATTTCAGTCAATTTACCCTACAGGGGTATTTCAGTAATTTCCCAAATCAAGGGTATATAAGTAATTTTACAATCTAGGCTTAACGACCCAACAAAAGGCCCATCGTTGCCTCGACCGACTTAAGTAACCTAAACAGACACAACGGTGTAAATGGGCCCGAGGCCTATTACTCGGTCCAAGTGGGCCCACACACTCGAGTGGCCCATTCAGCCCAAATTTAGATGCGGCTATGTGTACATCATAACCCAGTTCATTAATAGCCACTTACTGCGAATTTCCTCCATGTGGGGCCCACGTTCCTATTGGGCCCACATGGCCCATTTTGGCCCAGCGAGGCCTAGAACTACCTAAGTCATGTGCGTAACATGACAAGTCTATCGATTTCTCACTTAACAGTGAAATTTACCCACGCAAGCCCACTCGACCCAAATTGGCCCATTAGGCCTAATAACGACCAAATCCACGAGATCGCTCATGGCGGCCTTTGTCAATGTGTCGGCTCCCCCACACGAGTGTCTGTGCACAAGTATAGTAGTCATTTCTGTATCGTTGGCTTTTCGAAATTTCGGCATCCCAGCAGTTTGACATTTGTCGTTCTGCAACGCTAATAGTGTGTGTAGACACCTTGATGGAGAGAAACGCAATAGCCTACGAGCGTAGAACCTTGACTCGATCGGCTTATACTTCCTAAGCTGTTTGATTATGAGTCGATATCACCTCCTTGTGGTTTATCTGTACCACAACATTATCTATTAAGCATCAATATCAATAACAAAGGTTAAACAATTACTATCCTAAGGAAAACAATTACTATCCTAAGGAAAACACACGGCCAATAAGAGAACTAGACGTTCGACCAGTAACAGTACATGTGGCAAAGCCACCAAGATGCGATATTGCAGAGTCACATCGAGTCGATATCGCAGACAAAGTCGCGATGCGATATTAGTGGCAAAGCCACCAATAACAGTACACTTCCTCCATAACAGTATCCCAACCCCATGCAGTATGTCGTGTATGCAGTATGCCATGCTCAGAATCAGTCATATCATTCACAGTTAAGATAATCAAACCATAATCATACAACCACAGTCAAATGATAACACAAGTCAGTCATTTACCCTCGAGGGGGAAAATAGTCATTTACCTACAGGGGCATTACGGTCATTTTACCCTATAGGGGCTTTACGGTCATTTTACCGTATTTTGATCATTTTATCCTATGGGGGTATTTCGGTCATTTTACCTTATGGGGGTTTTTCGATCATTTTACTCTATGGGGGTATTTCGATCATTTTACCTTATGGGGTATTTCGGTCAATTATCCTATGGGGGTATTTCAGTCATTTACCCTATGGGCGTATTTCGGTCATTTACCCTATGAGGGTATTTCGATCATTTTACCCTACAGGGGTATTACAGTCATTCTGCCTACTTTGGGGTCTCGGTGCATTTAACGACCTTTCTGAAGGTCTACAGTCGCCTCGAGCGACACAGGTAACATATATGGTCAAAACGGTGTAAATGGGCCCAAAGCCCAATATCCGGCCTAAGTGGGCCCACACGCTTGTGTGGCCCATTAGCCTAAATTCAGTCATGGCTATGTGAACGTTATAGTCCAGTTTAGTAATTGCCACTTATTGTGGCTTTATTCTGTGTGGGGCCCACAAGCCCATTGAGCCCACACGGCCCATTTCAACCAGACGAGGCCCATAACAGCCTAAGAGCACGAGAAGGCTCGTGGTGGCCTCTACAGTCTATCGCCCATGGATGTGGGCTCAGTTAACCGCATGAGCGACCGCACGCTCGTGAGTCCTCAAATGCAGAAGTTTCGGCTTTTCGGCTTTTACCGACTCACAGAAACGATAGTGTGATTACACACCTTTTTCACGAGAGCTAGCGAAACTCCTCTTGGCACCAACCTTGACCGAATGGAGTCTAGCCAAATATAATTAGATCGTGGCTAGAATCAACCACATGTATCCTAGCGCTTAATCAAATATTGGGAGACAGGGTTCTGACAACTCGAGAACACTTGCACCTTTCACTCCTAGGTAATACCTGGAATAATAGCGAACTAGAGAAGGAACATACAAATGCCAACTGATTTCTCTGAAGTCTTGTAAAACTGAAACCAAAATACCAAGGAATAGCGGCTTAGTATTAAATGGGGGGAAAAGAGTTCAAGGAACAAGATAGATGTTAAGTTCGTCCAATACTGAGAGATATTGAGAGGAGAAGAAAGGTGAATAAAGAGGGAAAAATTAATAGTGTAGTCGACTTTGATTGTGAGAGAAGAGGGACAAGGGTTCGGCCAAATGAAGGATTAAGATCGAAGTTGTAACACCCCAAACCCGGCCCATTCACTACGACCGAATTTGAAATGCCACTGCGGAACACGTTCGAAAATATTCTTACTTAAGAGTAAAAACCGTTAAAAATTTGTTGCCTTTAATAAAACATTTTCGTGACTTAAAATATTCTAAGTAAAAATTAAATTGTTATAAAAATACCGGATTCAAAACTTTATTATACATACTTAAGAAAATAAAATCATTTGCAATTAATATTTAAAATTGTCAATCCATAATAGAACATAATAATAAAAATACTTAATAAAAATACTTAAATATTTTAATAGGCCTTATTACAATAAATTATTAAACCAAAGTACTTAATAATAAACTGATTGAAATAATCAAAACGTCTTCTGCATGGGCCACCTCGTATCCACTCCACCCCGGTCCGATCATCATATCACCTGCGATGTTTGACAAATAATTGGGTGAGTCATACAGACTCAGTGTGTAAATAACCACTGAATTCCACCCACATGTTAACCACATAATAACATATATATATCAGATAGCATATATCATATTCAGATAATATCACATTTCTGGGCTTGGCCCATACTCATATCACTTACCGGGTAACAGGGTAATTAACCACATACTTTACACATACTGGGCTTAGCCCATTTCTTATTCAAATCCACATTCACATACTGGGCTTGGCCCATTTCCACATTAGTCCACATATCCATTGGGCTTGGCCCACTTTCACATTAAATTCACATGTCAGATATAACTATGCAAAATGTACCCAACCCAAACCTAGGGTCCATCCTCTACACACCCCCGTATCCAGCCTACCACACACCAGGGGATTATCGAATCACCCTCTCCTTTTCACTCCAAAGGCAATCACAGCCGTCCACGTGCAATTAAGCACAATAATCCACAACGCGACCTCAGTCAGCGCCAATCCACGATGTAGCCGTAGCTAACACCAAAACCACGATGGGACACATAGTCACTCATCAACCACGATATGGCACATAGCCGATATCAACCACGATGAGGCACATAGCCACTCATCAAGCCACGCGAACTTAATCGCAAATAATCCACAACGTGACCTCCGTCAACGTCAATCCACGATGTAGCTCAAGGCTAACATCAAACCACGTACTCGAAGTACACCCGTACCTTCTTCCGTAACCCACCCGTGCACATGCAACATAAAATAGTGCCATGATAATGCATGTACATGTTATTCATAATCATAGGCATACTCACATATACAAATCAATGATCACATCTCAACAGATTCGATACTAATCTGGTCACCGTCATACCCTTTAAGGGTATCTATTTTACATTTATCACTGCACTTATTAGTAAACACATAACACATGCAAATATCACATAAACCCCAGAAAACAGTAGGCTAACTACACACCTTATAACATGAAGAACTACGTTTTCGATCCCGATGCTATCGCTAAGCGATACTACGGCTATTTGCCTATAGCTTTCTCCTGCTGCTTTGCCCCCACACCCCTGTGGCCAATCCCGAACGATGAGCAATGATCTTTTCTTAAACTTTGGGATAGGGACCTTCCTTTCCCCTCTTGGTCGGCATCCATGTCCATTAATGATATCTTAATCGTAACCAAGTGGTTAAACACTAATATTTTAATCTAAATATTTTGAATCGAAACTATACTTACTAAATATCCTTACCACAATGATCTGAGTCCCAAAACTTGCTATACACTTCTGTCGATTTTCCTAAATCACCATAGACAGAATCGGTCAACCATTTATTCCCATAATGTGGCCTATGGCTGAATATCACAAGTCACTTACCTTGACGACTTCAATTCCCGAAAGGCTCCCCTAATGTCGGCACTATATGTTGCTTACTTCTAGCGATCAACTTCACGAATCACCCTCCTAGGTGCGGCCACAACCATGAAATAGAACTAGATCTTCAACCCTCGGCTTTTGAAACTTGTGACAGAAGAAAAAAATAAAGGCACTTTTAATAATCGGCTATGGCTCTTTAATAAAATAAAATATAAAAAGGAGTATGGTACTTACAAGGTTCGGCTAACACAAGGAATAGGTTTGGAGTTGGAGAAAGAAGGAATAGAAGAATGGAGAAGGCTTAGGAGAATTCGGCTTTTGTCAAAGAGAAAATAAGGTGCAAATTCGGCAAAGTAACTTAAAGGAAGAAAAATAAAAAGATGAATGCTTCATGAAAAGGAATTTCGGCACCTCAAATAAGCATACCTCCAAAGCCGAAAATACCACCCTAGGAAGTCCTATATTCGGCCATCACCTTCCCACTTAACAAATCCCAATCAACCTCTTATTCAAATAAATTAAAATAGCAATTATCTTCCATTTTATCTGCTTCATTCAAATTAAAAAAAAAACCACACTTATCTTCTATTCTTATCCAATAATAATAAAAAAAAATAAACCAAGCATTATCCCACTTTTCCAGCCGATTATAAGAGAAATAAACAAAGCTTTATCTTCATCCAAAGAAGCCCACATGCTGTCCACCACCTTTCCAATCTGCCTCAAAATAAAAATAAAATAAAACACCCCCTTATGCTGCTCACCAGCCTCGAACCCGAGACTTCCTGGAACGATAAACTGTAGCTAACGTCCCAGCCAATTTGCCAAGGCGCTATTTGTGATATGATTCACCCAAAACTTCTTTTAACACCTCTTTCCCTAGCTCCCTTGTCTCAACGCCAAAACCAAAAATAGAAACACGCTTGCTGCCACCTTGATTCGAACCCAGGCCCTTATTGGCGGCCTTCCCAAGCCTTTAAGTAGCGCTTGGAAGCCACTTTACCAAAGCCGTTCTTATGCTAAAAATGCCTATAAAATTCCTTTAAAGCCTTTTTAGCCCAATTCCCTTTTTAACGCTAAAAAAATATAATAAAAGCCCATCTGCTCCCCATGTTACTCGAACCCCTTCTCCTTGGCACTCCCTTTGCACCTTAGCGCCCCAAGCCACTTTGCCAATTAATTTCTTGTGTCCTAAACTCCACAAAATTCTTTTAAGGCCTTCTTGCCTAGTTTCCCCTTTTTACACTTAAATCCAAATTTTTTTCCAAAGCATTCCCTTATAATTTAAAGTTCCTGAAACCCTTAAAACATGTCCAAACATACTCCAAGCCTACTATCACTCGAATTATGCACGAACGCATAACCCCTAATCTAGGATGTCACAGTTCTACCCTCCTTAAAATAATTTCGTCCTCGAAATTACTTACTATCAAGCAATTGTGCATTCTTAACTCCTCACCCTACTCTACCGCTGCGTACTCTGATCTTAACAAAACTAACACATTCCTTAGATACTATCTCAAGATTCGCATTCAACGTTCCATACACTTCGCTAGCATACAAACACGAACTATCTCATAACAATCAAGGCAATAAAGAGATTCCAGGATTAGGGAACATACCCGCTATCTCATCTTGCCTCTGAACCTTCAGCACCTCTTCTTGGGATTCCACGTTCTTGACCTCGAGCCCTATCCATCACCTGAGGACATCTCTTAACCAAATGGGCCTTAGATCCACAACGGAAACATGCCTTACTCTTCCCCAAACATTCTCCTACATGAGCTCTTCCACATTGAGCACACGTACGACTTCGATTCTCAGCAACTGGTACAGGTGCACGGACAAAATTCTTGATCCTTGGTCTTTTCTGAACCTCTCCAGACGATGCTGACGGTCCAAAACTCCTCTTATTCCCATTCCTATTCTTCTCTCGGTTCTCTCTTACAGTCTTCTTAACTTCTTCAGCGATCCGAGCTTTCTCCACTAAAACAGCAAAGTCTCTTTCTCTGTGCGGAGCAATCAACTCTTGCAACTCATCTCGTAGCCCATCTTCGAACCGGACACACCTTTCGTAATCAGTAGCCACGATCCCTTTTGCGTACTAACTTAACCGCACAAATTCAGCTTCATACTCTGCTACCGACTTAGCTCCTTGAACCAAGTTTAGAAATGCCTTTCTCTGCGAGTTTAAGTAGCTAGCTCCAACGTACTTCCCTTCAAACTTAAGCTTAAAATATTCCCAATCCAGTCGATCTGTCAGAACACCTTGCCTGACAGTGAGCCACCATCGATAAGCTTTATCTTGAAGCAACGAGACAACACCTTTCAGCTTTTCCTCAGGAGTACAGTCCAAATCGTCCAAGATTCTTTCGACTGCCTCCAACCAATACTCCGCTACATTCGGAGCTACTCCTGACACTACTCTAAAGGTTTCGGCTCCGTTCGATTTAAGCCTTTCCAATACTGACTTTCGAGTTCCATTTCCCGCACTAGCTCCTGCCACACGTTCTACCACTCGTAACATGGCCCGCGATACTGCGTCATCTTCTCCTGTCTGATCTTGCTCCTCCGCGCCCACTTCTTGCAGTGGCACTTCATTTTTTGACCCATGGCCAGACCCTATCGGTTCCGATACTGCCATTCTACCTCTACCGCATCCACGACGACCACGTCCCCTAAAACTCATCTCTAACGTCGCGATTTAATCTGATTAAAAGTTTTATGCATTAGTATTTGTTCCACTATTTAACCGCGAACAATTTTATGAAAAGAATTTCTAGAAGTGGTTCTTTCGATCGAACAAAGTTTCAGTTCAAGTTTACTACTCTAATTCAGAGAGTCACATTCATTCCTCAACAGAGGCACATTCATTTATCAACAAGAACACATTCATTCAGTGGTATCCACCACCCACATTCACTATTTGAACATTTTTGTCCGTTTCTATCCCAGGGGCATTTTCGTCATTTTTCCTACAGGGGTATTTTTGGTAATAAATTGGGGTCAATTTAAAAGTATTTATAAACCAAAGGTATTTCAAAAACTTAGGGAAATCTTGAAAATTTGTTTTCCAAATCAGAGGCGCTTCAAAAATTTCAGAAATCGGGGTTATTTCGGTAGTTTTGGAATCCGAGGGTATTTTGGAAATTTTGAAATCTGAAGGTATTTTGGTAATTTTACCGAACAAGGTTATTTTGGTAATTCTTCAAACCAGGGTCATTTTGGTCATTTTGCAAAATAAGGGTAATTTGGTAATTTTGCAAGTCAAGGGTATTTTAGTAAATTTCCAAATCTGGATATCTTAACATTTTGCAAAAAATAGAATTTTCTAGTATTTTTGTAAAGTAGAAATATTTTAGCAAACGTCGAGGGTATTTTTGAAAATCTTAAAAACTAAGGGTATTTTAGTAATTTGCAACACAGGGGCATTTTAGTAATTTTCCCAAATCAGAGTATCTTGATATTGTGAAAACCAGAGATTTTGGTATTTTTGTAAAGTAAGATTATTTTAACAAAAGTTGAGGGTAGTACAGTAATTTTACAATCAGGGGTATTTTAGTAAAAAAAAATTCCACTAGGGCAATTTTCGTGATTCTGCAAATCGAAAATATTCTGGAAAAATTTTCACAATAATCTTTTACTACAATTGAAAGGGTAATTTAGGGATTTTAAAACTAGGAATTTTATAAAACTGCATGGCTAGTCCCTTTCGGGTTTTAATTATCGGGTTTAGCCCGTGAATAAGTCTCATGGTTAGGGTGAACCGTAGCTACGCACCAGGTAGGATTCGAGTAAAAAAGAGGTGAGTCGCTAGGACTGCTTAAATACCAAGCTCTTACTGAAATACCAATCCTAGACATGCGCATAATGGTTGCCACACCTTAACTCGGCGACTTACTTCACAGGTTTGTTTAATAGTCCTTAAGTCTTATGCATGTGTTTGAGTGCACTAGCCCTAGGGTTCAATAGCCCTAATTTTTCTAATCTACGAGCCCAATTATGCCCATCATATTTCACATACAAATCACTTCCAAAAGTCAGGGGTACTTACCTGGTGGACTTCGGGTCGGAGATACAGGTGCCATGCCAGAATAACCTGAAAAATTCATAAAGCCCATATTTTCGACAAGCCCATTTAAAAAAATGTTTTTGGACCCAAAACCCTCAAATTCGAGTTTTGAACCGGACTCTGATACCAAACTGTAACACCCCAAACTCGGCCCATTCACTACGACCGAATTTGAAATGCCACTGCGGAACACATTCGAAAATATTCTTACTTAAGAGTAAAAACCGTTAAAAATTTGTTGCCTTTAATAAAACATTTTCGTGACTTAAAATATTCTAAGTAAAAATTAAATTGTTATAAAAATACCGGATTCAAAACTTTATTATACATACTTAAGAAAATAAAATCATTTGCAATTAATATTTAAAATTGTCAATCCATAATAGAACATAATAATAAAAATACTTAATAAAAATACTTAAATACTTTAATGGGCCTTATTACAATAAATTATTAAACCAAAGTACTTAATAATAAACTGATTGAAATAATCAAAACGTCTTCTGCATGGGCCACCTCGTATCCACTCCAACCCGGTCCGATCATCATATCACCTGCGATGTTTGACAAATAATTGGGTGAGTCATACAGACTCAGTGTGTAATTAACCACTGAATTCCACCCACATGTTAACCACATAATAACATATATATATCAGATAGCATATATCATATTCAGATAATATCACATTTCTGGGCTTGGCCCATACTCATATCACTTACCGGGTAACAGGGTAATTAACCACATACTTTACACATACTGGGCTTAGCCCATTTCTTATTCAAATCCACATTCACATACTGGGCTTGGCCCATTTCCACATTAGTCCACATATCCATTGGGCTTGGCCCACTTTCACATTAAATTCACATGTCAGATATAACTATGCAAAATGTACCCAACCCAAACCTAGGGTCCATCCTCTACACACCCCGTATCCAAATTTACCACACACCGGGATTATCGAATCACCCTCTCCTTTTCACTCCAAAGGCAATCACTGCCGTCCACGTGCAATTAGGCACAATAATCCACAACGCGACCTCAGTCAGCGCCAATCCACGATGTAGCCGTAGCTAACACCAAAACCACGATGGGACACATAATCACTCATCAACCACGATATGGCACATAGCCGATATCAACCATGATGAGGCACATAGCCACTCATCAAGCCACGCGAACTTAATCGCAAATAATCCACAACGTGGCCTCGGTCAATGTCAATCCACGATGTAGCTCAAGGCTAACATCAAACCACGTACTCGAAGTACACCTGTACCTTCTTCCGTAACCCACCCATGCACATGCAACATAAAATAGTGCCATGATAATGCATGTACATGTTATTCATAATCATAGGCATACTCACATATACAAATCAATGATCACATCTCAACAGATTCGATACTAACCTGGTCACCGGCATACCCTTTAAGGGTATCTATTTTACATTTATCACTGCACTTATTAGTAAACACATAACACATGCAAATATCACATAAACCTCGAAAAACAGTAGGCTAACTACACACCTTATAACGTGAAGAACTACGCTTTCAATCCCGATGCTATCGCTAAGCGATACTACGGCTATTTGCCTATAGCTTTCTCCTGCTGCTGGCCCACACCCCGGTGGCCAATCCCGAACGGCAGAAACAGATCTTTTCTTAAACTTCGGGATAGGGACCTTCCCTTTCCCCTCTTGACTGGCATCCATGTCCATTAATGATATCTTAATCAGAACCAACGGTTAAACACTAATATTTTAATCTAAATATTTTGAATCGAAACTATACTTACTAAATATCCTTACCACAATGATCTGAGTCCCGAAACTTGCTATACACTTCTGTCAATTTTCCTAAATCACCATAGACAGAATCGGTCAACCATTTATTCCCATAATGTGGCCTATGGCCGAATATCACAAGTCACTTACCTTGACGACTTCAATTCCTGAAAGGCTCCCCTAATGTAGGCACTATACGTTGCTTACTCCTAGCGATCAACTTCACGAATCACCCTCCTAGGTGCGGCCACAACCAAGAAATAGAACTAGATCTTCAACCCTCGGCTTTTGAAACTTGTGACAAAAGAAAAGAATAAAGGCACTTTTAATAATCGACTATGGCTCTTTAATAAAATAAAATATAAAAAGGAGTATGGTACTTACAAGGTTCGGCTAACACAAGGAATAGGTTTGGAGTTGGAGAAAGAAGGAATAGAAGAATGGAGAAGGCTTAGGAGAATTCGGCTTTTGTCAAAGAGAAAATAAGGTGCAAATTCGGCAAAGTAACTTAAAGGAAGAAAAATAAAAAGATGAATGCTTCATTAAAAGGAATTTCGGCACCCCAAATAAGCATACCTCCAAAGCCGAAAATACCACCCTAGGAAGTCCTATATTGGGCCATCACCTTCCCACTTAACAAATCCCAATCAACCTCTTGTTCAAATAAATTAAAATAGCAATTATCTTCCATTTTATCTGCTTCATTCGAATTAAAAAAAAAAAACCACACTTATCTTCTATTCTTATCCAATAATAATAATAAAAAATAAACCAAGCATTATCCCACTTTTCCAGCCGATTGTAAGAGAAATAAACAAAGCTTTATCTTCATCCAAAGAAGCCCACATGCTGTCCACCACCTTTCCAATCTGTCGCAAAATAAAAATAAAATAAAACACCCCCTTATGTTGTTCACCAGCCTCAAACCCGAGACTTCCCGGAACCATAAACTGCAGCTAACGTCCCAGCCAATTTGCCAAGGCGCTATTTGTGATATGATTCACCCAAAACTTCTTTTAACACCTCTTTCCCTAGCTCCCTTGTCTCAACGCCAAAACCAAAAATAGAAACACGCTTGCTGCCGCCTTGATTCGAACCTAGGCCCTTATTGCCGACCTTCCCAAGCTTTTAAGTAGCGCTTGGAAGCCACTTTACCAAAGCCGTTCTTATGCTAAAAATGCCTACAAAATTCCTTTAAAGCCTTCTTAGCCCAATTCCCTTTTTAACGCTAAAAAAAATAATTAAAGCCCATCTGCTCCCCATGTTACTCGAACCCCTTCTCCTTGGCACTCCCTTTGCACCTTAGCGCCCCAAGCCACTTTGCCAATTAATTTTTTGTGTCCTAAACTCCACAAAATTCTTTTAAGGCCTTCTTGCCTAGTTTCCCCTTTTTACACTTAATTCTAAATTTTTTTCCAAAGTATTCCCTTATAATTTAAAGTTCCCGAAACCCTTAAAACATGTCCAAACATACTCCAAGCCTACTATCACTCGAATTATACACGAACGCATAACCTCTAATCTAGGATGTCACAGAAGTAGAGAGACAAGGTTCGGCTTAAAGAAATAAGCAAAAGAATGCCCAAAAGCAATTTGATCACCAAGGTAGAGCACGAAACAGCAAAAGAGGAGAAAGTACGAAAGTTCGGCACTCAGGAAAACCAAGACTAGTTGTCACAACACCCAAAACTCGAAACTGGCACAACAATAATATCCCAAATTGCTCTCAAATTACCGAAAATGCACACAAAGGAGACCCCTAGCCAAATTTGCATACACAAGCTTCCCCAATCGGCTACAACTCTCCAAGTTTTGAATTCCTTGATTATCTCCACAAATCTCTCCATAATCCTCTCCATGATTTGTTCCTAAAATCCCTCTATAACCAATTCAATTCAACCTCCTCTTATCCATTAGACTTCCAGTGCAACACAAACTCTAGCCGTCCTAGCTGCAAAATAAAATCCCCCTATGTTGCGCCAACACTCGAACCTTAGACCACTAGTACACTCCGCACACCACTTTCCACCTTTACCAGCAGACTCCTTGTGTCATGATTTCACCAAAAATAGTTATCAGGCCTTCAAGCTAAGGCCAAGGTTCACTTAAGAGAAAAAATAAAAAATTTTGCTAAAGCCCAGGTTTGAACCTAGGACTTTTCCAACACTCTCAACTCTTCCTAAATCACTTAGCCACTAATGCAAACAAGCAATTTGTGTCATTTCCTTGCAAACATAAATATTTATATGCAGTCTCCTAGCTGATCCCACGCTTAAGGCCTATTCTTTCTAGGCCCAAATTTGGGCGTTACAAGCACAAAAAGGTCTATGGCAATATTTCGCACTATAGATAGAAGAGAGAAATTAAAACAAATCAGCATAGAAGAAAGCAATTGCCGAAAATGCACCAAATGCACTCTCTAGCCGAATTTGCCTAAACAAAACTTCCCCCAATTGGCTCAAACTTCTCCATTTCAAAATCCTTCAAAAACTCCACCGAATTTTCCTTGATTTACTCCAACTCCCCATTCAAATTCAGTTCAAATTCTTATGACCAATTCCACCACAGAGTTCCAGTCCAGTTCCAACACCTCTCCAGCATAAGCAGCAAAATAAACATACAATTGCACACGCCAAGCCTCGAACCTCATACTACTTGCCACACATGTAGCGCCACCACCACTGCACCAACAGGTTCTTTGTATCACATTTTACCTTCAATTAATTAAAAGGTCTAAAGGCCAAATTCCAGGTTCTTTTAAAAGAAATACCAAAACAAATTGCAAGAGCCAAGACATGAACCCAGTCTCCCTTGCAACCTTAATGATGCCACAACCACTAGACCACATTTTCCCTTGTGTCATTTTTTTAATACAATAATTTAAAAGGCCTACATCCAAGCATCCAGGGTTTTGTTCACTTAAAACTAAAATTTTTGCTAAAGCCCAGGTTTGAACCCAGGACTTTTCAAACTTCTCTTAGGACTCTTAACCACTGAAGCAGACATTTAATTGTGTCATTTTTTAGTTCACATAAACCTTTATGCATAGTTTCCTAACCGTTTCCTTACTCAAGGCCCAATACTTCTCGGCCCAAATTTCGGGGCATTACAGCAACTATTTCTTAGCTTAATTGTGTGTTTATTTAATGATGCATCTTTTTTTTTATAAGTGACTTATTTTATTGCAAATTTATTATGACAAACACACGAGGTAAGGCTAAGACTGTTGTCCCTACTTCGAAAAAGCGGAAAAGGGATGGAGCGACCTCCTCCTAGAGCGCATCCGCTAAGGCTCGTCACCTATTTCTCTGATTTACAGTGGGGCCCCAGTAGGATTTATATCAGTTCCATCGAGTACGATCACTCAGCCCAAGACGCTACATTGATTGGGCGGCGTTGGAGCAGGTCTATTTAGCTGATGATGTGCGCGCCATTATTGCCATAGCTCTGTGGGATAGATTCTTCGACATCATTAAGCCCACCTATACGGAGCTCACCTTAGAATTCTGTGCTACATTTTTAGTCCAGCAGGTCATGAATGTTGATGACGAGCCAGGTATCATCACCTTTCTCCTTGGTGGGTTGGTGCGACATATAAGTGTCCGCAGATTTTGAAGTTGCTATGGGACTCTACACAGAGGAGTTCATGAGTGTTGATGACTTCCTTCAGCTTCATCAACACATTCATTACTCACCATCGCGTTGATGGACCGATCTTTCTGATAGCCAGACACCATATGACGCGAGTCGATCGAAAGTGACTTCTCTCTCTCTTGCCTTACAGTACATTCACGCACTCCTTGCTTACACCTTGACAGGACAGAGATAGTGCACTGGAGTTGTTAGCACCCATGACTATATTATTGATTTGACGTACTTCATCACTTTATCTTCCCACCACAGCACCTTCCCGCCACAGCCACAAGAGGGGCCCCATCTGCTTATGCCCTTATGTGACTCGCCTCGCTCGACACTTCAGTTTCCTCAACACACTGGAGTAGTCCTTTACACTCATATTGGTAGGCTAGATGTCCCCTCAAGGCATCTCGAGCATGATACACATGAGGATAATCGAGTGGTGTTGTGGAGTGGATCCTCCTCAGTACATATTGTTTCATTTTGACGCTCAGAATGACCCTGAGGACTTCACTGATGATGTTCCTCCCTATCACGAGGATCCACCGCAGCCTCCACCTTCGAGTCACCGACCTGTTGTGAGCTTCGGAGGAGTATCCGCCGAGGAGTTTACTAGCTTTTGTCAGTACTGTGTTCAGAGTTTTTACAGTATTGACGCGACTTTGCAGTAGATTTGTCAGCATTTTCATATTTCTCCTCTAGCACCAATGACTTATGATGCTAATGCGTCTGATGATAAGGACCATTGAGTCCATTTATTCTTATCTTCTTTTATTTTATTTTTATTTATTTTTACTTTTTATTTTTAGTTTTCTATTTAATTATATTTTCCTTGACTTTTTCGCTTTTATATTTTGAACTATATATATTATGGTTGTTTCTAATCGAGTAACCCTTTAATCTTCTTCAACATTGTGTTTATTTTCTTATCAGTTACTCAGAATCATGCACTACATCTATATTTATCTACAATTTCGCTTTTCACTATTCTGGGAATTTCATCCAATATTCAGGGCAGTTTCAGTTATCTCCCTCTCTTATGATATTCTATTTATACTGTGATTATATCTATTTTTACATTGAGGACAATGTACATCTTAAGTGTGGGGAGGTCATTTATATGATTATTAGAAAATCCTTGAATTATGTCTTGTATTCAAGTAAATTTCTCATTTTACTATTAGAATGAATTCTTATCGATTTGTAATTTTTATTGATATATTTTAAATTAAATTCATAGGTAATTGTGCATTGATTGTTTAAACTTTAAGACATTAGAGAATCAAGCATGATAAGTCTATTTTCAGAATAAAAAAATTTGCTAGGTTGTTTCCCTAAATTGAGGTATTACCTTGAAGTTTGAGATTTGTAAGATTGATATCAAAAATCATAATTTTTGTGAGATTTTAAGCCTTCAGAGCATATATTCTTCTTGCTCATTTTATTATTGGTCATGAGTGTCAATATTGATTTGTTATTTTAGAACTTGCTTCGATTATACATGTCGAGACCACACCTTTGATGTAATATCCCGGGTTAGGGGCTATTTTGTTATTGCATTGTTTGCATGTGGTTGATATTGCTATGAGGTTGTTTTGATGTTTTAGGGGCTTAGTTGTAAGCTAGGTGTAAGCCTGAGAGGTAGGAAAATATTTTAGTTTTAAGTTTTATGTGAGAGGAGCTGAGGGAGCTGGGGTTTATAAATAATTTTAGGTGAAAGGTAGCACAAGAGTTGAGCTAGTAAAGTGGCAAAGCATGCGCCACTTGGAGCTTGTGTGTGACGTCAAGTGCAAGGGAGGAGGTCCTGTGTTCAAGCTGCGAAAATCCCACCTTTTTGCTTCCATTTTGACGGCATGGAGGAGGAGGAGTAGTGTGCAGTTCAAACTCTGCCATGGACCAAGTCAAATGTTCAAATGGTGGGTGGACAGTGAATTAAGGAAGTGGGCTAGTTCAAACTAGTTTGAAGTTGCGGCTTGGAGTGTTTGGGGGAGTTGTGGCTGAATTTTAGGGAGATTTTGGGGGAGTGGCCGGTTGGGTGAGTGAGTTAGAGGGGTAGTGCCGAAATGCACTTGGCATTTTGTACATTTTCGGTCACTTTTGGTGTCAAGCAAACTTCTTCTTTTGTCATACCAAAGCCAAAATTTCAAGTAAGTTTCCTTGTGTTTTCATTATTAGCCGAATACTCTTGAGCCTTAAAACAATTACCTTTTCTATTCACTTTGGCCGAACCCTCCCATTTCTATTGCTTTTTAGTTTTTGTTCATTTGTGTTAAGCCGAATCTAGCTTCTCTCTTCCTCTCATACTCTCTTTTCTTCTTGAACTTTGGTAGCCGAAACTCATCCTCCAAAACACTCTCTCCATTTCTTTTCTGTTCAACACCGAAAGTACTCTCCCTCTATTCACCTTTTATTTCTTTCTTCTTCTTAAAGCTCTAGCTGATTTTTCTCCATCGTTTTCTCCCCATTTCTTTGTGTGCCGAATCTTTCCTCTCCTAGTAGTTCTCTCTTGGCCGAATATTGGGGGGTGGTGTAAACCTCTCTTGTGTGGTTTCCAATCGGTTTTAAAGCAAGGTAAGTGCTTGGCCGAATGGCCATTTCCCCTCTCTTTTGTTCATTGTCGATGTTGGGTTGGTTAAGAGCCGATTTTGGCCTTTGTTAATAAGAGCTAATCTTTGGTGTTAAAACCGATTTCATTATAGGGCATCTGGGATTTCGAAGCAGTCAACTGAAGTCTCTATCGTTGGGTAGTCGATTGGTAAGTGGTGGTAAGGGATGGTTCTATTAGTTCATTCTTTTAGTGTTTCATTAAATCAAAGGTTTCAAAGGATTAACTGTTCTTCTTAATAGGGTGTGCCGATTATTAAAGGAGAACCATTATTTGGTTCGGGATTTGGTAGGAAACCAAATTAAGTGGAAGGTAGGAGTCCAAATATTAACCCCTTCGGTTTAATTGGTTTTGGCCGAATGGTATAAGTGACTAATCTATGATTGACCGATTATAGGAACAAGGTATTTGAGGCTTAGATCGATTCGTCGGGTTTTAAAGGCTTGCGTTTTAACAGGTGTGTAAACTAACACACCCATTGCTTAGTAATATGTTTAATATACCTGATTGTCAAGCAGTATGGTTGATTGATATGGTACCTTACGGGGTATGAGCATGGATACGGGTAAGTCTGTTTCATTACGAGCTATGTTGTTGATATATATTGATATCATGATTATGATATATGTGCTACGAGATGGAGCATTAAACATGTTAGTATGATTGCATGAGTTGCATGATTTTGCAACCGTATGAGATGTTATTGGGTGATATGAGAGGAGGAGGAATATGATATCCGTGTCTTTGGGACACCAGAGGTTTGGCACCTCCAGTGGTTTGGTACCACAGATTGATTTATTGTGACTTTGGGTCACCAGAGGTTTGGCACCTCAGCGTCTCGTCCCGGTGGCTTAGCACCAGAGTGGGTTGGCCCCACAGTTGATATTGCGGGGATTGACGCCAAAGGATTTGGTATCACACGATGGGTTGGCCCCATCATTGGATTCGTGACTTTCGGTCACCAAAGATTTGGTATCACATTGTGTCTTTGGGACACCGAGGTTTGGCACCTCGCAGCCGCCTCGTCCCAGTGGCCGTACACCACGATGGGTTGGCCCCACGAGGATTATACGGGATTGACGCCAAAGATTTGGTATCACACGATGGGTTGGCCCTATCATTGGATTATTCGTGACTTTGGGTCACCAAAGTGGTTTGGCACCACACTTATGGATATCGTGACTTTGGGCCACCAGTGGTTTAGCACCAGCAGTGGTTTGGTACCACACGGGGTAGAAAGGGCGATATGGATGGTTAGGATCGGGGTGCATTAATTATATTGCTTGCTATGATGTGTGTTAGTTTGTTGCTTTAATCGGGAGGGGGATTTATACACTGAGGCTTGCGACTCACCTTCTCCCTTATCATTTCCGGTGACACATAGTTCGCGGACATGGAGCCGGGTGGACTCGAAGTGACCATGCCATGAATAAAGTGGGATTTGCACTGATTTAAACTTGGTACTTAATTTCTTTATTTTCCTTTGGTTTTGTTGGGATTGTAAAAGGCCTTTCAAGATTATGTTTTGATTATTTATACTGCTTTGATACGATTTCAAATATGTCCTAATAAACTGTTGGTTAACATTGGATAAAAACTTGGATATAAAATGAGGTTTTCAAAACTACAATGCGTTACGTTTTAAACTTTACCATCGGGTATCACACTAAAACTTTAAAATGAGTACACCCAAATTGTTTTCCAAACTTGAGATTTTCTTCACACTACGTTCAAAATGTTTTTAAAGCAACAAGAAGGAAATTACTTGGATTCTCAAACGATATGGAGTTGTTTTACTTATGGAATCAACCAAGTTTTCAAATTTCCGGGTTTCCAAAATACCCTACCAGTTTTAAAAAATCATGCCCCAAATTTTGACAAGTATAAATATGACAAAGAGTTTTTCATCGAATCCTTAACCTGAAACCTTACCCCTCAAACACGGTTTTTCCCGTAACATACCAGATTCGTTCGTGGTGTATTGATCGGGTTTGGGGTGTTACAATTGTGGTATCAGAGCTAAGTTCAAAGGCTCGGCTGTGGGCTCGAGGCCCAAAATGTTTTTAGAAATTGTTTTTAAAAGTTTTTGTTTGAAAACACATGGTTTGAAAGGCATGGCACCGAGACACCGACACCAATCCGCCCAGGTAAGTACCCCTTACTATTGCTTGTGATATTGATATGTGATTGAATGACTAGCAATAGTAGATTACTTTAGAAACTAAAACTGATAAGACTTTATGGACTTGCGAAAACAAAATCTCTTTAATAAGTAATATTCATAAGACTGTGCTTTTAAACAGTGGAATAATTACTGATGCATAAAACTCCTAAATTAGATAAGTCAAGACTTTAGTCATGAGCACTCGGGGTGGAGGTGGTCGTAATACACGTGGACATGGTCGGGGTAGGATGATCGCTTTACGGACCAGCAGGGTCCGGTCGTGGTCGAGAATGAGATATCGCGCACCACCACCACCGGAGGTGGTGAGTTTCGAGATCGATCGATGACGCAGCGTGTCACGAGCGATCTTGCCGCAAGTCCTGGAAAGGGTAGTTGGAGCAGGTGGAGGCGCAGGAGTTCAGAAATCTGTGCCTGAGTGACTCCGGGCGAACGGGGCCGAATTCTTTCGAGGTGTTTCTGATGTTGCTCCCAGCACGGCTGAGTATTGGCTGGAGGCGACGGAGCGGATTATGGACGACTTAGACTTAACTGCTGAGAAGAAGCTAAAGAGGATAGTATCGCTTCTTCGGGATGAGTCATATCAGTGGTGGCTCACGGTTCGGGACAGTGTTGCAGCGGAGGATCTCACCTGGGATTATTTTAGGGCTGCTTATCAGAAAAAGTACATTGGAGCTAGCTACATTGACGCGCAGCGAAAAGCATTTCTGAGGCTAGTTCAGGGGAGTAAGTCTGTGTCAGAGTACGAGGCAGAATTCTTGAAGCTGAATAGGTATGCTAGGGGCATTGTGGCTACCGAACACGAGAGGTGTGTTCGATTCGAGGATGGTCTGAGAGATGAATTAAGATTGTTGATTGCTCCATAGCTGGAGCGTGAGTTTGCTGTCCTGGTTGAGACGGCTAAGGTAGCCGAGGGTATTAAAGAGTCTGTGAGGCAAAATGTGGACAGGAACAGGCATAAGAGGAGTTTTGAATCTTCTGGGTCATCAGGTAATCCTCAGAAAAGGGCTAGACCGAGTGGGCCGAATCAATCTGTTAGGCCTGTTGCTGTTAATCAGGGACCGCCTCAGTGTAACTGTTGTGGGAAATCTCATTGGGGAGGATGCTGGACCGGTGGAAAAGGATGTTTTGAGTGTGGCTCCTTGAACCACCGTGTGAGGGACTGTCCGCGTAAGTTAGCTAGGATTCAGTCCAAGAATCAAGGTCGTACTCAGTTCAGGAATAATAGACCGCCACCGCAGAGAGGTCGTGGTAATGGCAGAGGAGGTAATGGTTCTGGCCGAGGCCGCGGAGCACCGGGCAGAGGTGCAGGTGGTTCTGAGGCATGACAGCCTGGGTTGGTGTATGCAGTGAGACGCCGAGAGGAGGGCGACGCACTGGACGTCATAACTGGTACGTTTTTAATTCTTGGTTCTCCATATACTGCCTTGATTAACTTGGGTTCAATGCATTCTTACATTGCTAGTAGCATAGTAGAGACCATGGGTTTAGATTCTGAAACTACTTTAGGCAGATGACAGTACTTAGCCCTCTAGGTCACTCTACAGTCGTAGATAAGCTATATAGAGATGTACCCCTAGAACTCTAAGGGGTAGTGTTTGTGGCTGATCTGATGGAACTACCGTTTGGGGAGTTCGATCTGATTCTCGGGATGGACTGGTTGGTTAAGTACCAGGCAAGGGTGGATTGCGCGGCTAAGCGCATGGTTCTTAAGACGGCTGAGGGTGATGAGGTGGTTATGATAGGTAACAGAAGAGATTACCTGTCCAACGTGGTGTGTGCTCTGAAAGCTGAGAAGATGGTCAGGAAGGGCTGTGAAGCATATGTGGTTCATGTGTATGCCTTGGAGGCTAAGGAGTCTGCTGTTGAGAAGGTCCGAACAGTTAAGGAGTTTGTGGATGTGTTTCCAGAGGAGCTTCCGGTTTTGCCACCGGATCGTGAAGTAGAGTTCGGGATAGACCTGTTACCGGGAATAGCGCCAGTGTCTATTGCTCCGTATAGGATGGCGCCAAAAGAGTTAGTGGAATTAAAGGCTCAGATCCAGGAGTTGCTGGATCGAGGCTTTATCAGGCCAAGTGTTTCACCTTGGGGAGCGTCGGTACTCTTCGTCAAGAAGAAAGATGGTAGCATGCGGATGTGCATAGATTACCGCTAGTTGAACAAGCTGACGATTAAAAACAAGTATCCGTTACCACGGATAGATGACTTGTTTGATCAGCTGAAGGGTGCTTCGGTATTCTCGAAGATTGATTTGAGGTCTGGGTATCACCAATTGAAGGTCAAGGAGGTGGATATTCACAAGACAGCGTTTCAGACTCGGTATGGGCACTACGAATTTCTGGTAATGCCGTTCAGGTAGACTAACACACCGGCAGCATTCATGGATATGATGAATAGGGTGTTCCAGCAGTATTTGGATCAGTTCGTCGTGGTTTTTATTGAAGACATCTAGGTGTACTCAAGGTCAGAGGAGGAGCATGACGCACGCTTGCGAGTGGTACTGCAAATTCTGAGGGAGAAACAGCTTTATGCTAAGTTTAGTAAGTGCGAGTTCTGGCTCAGAGAAGTGACTTTCTTGGGTCATGTAGTGTCAGCTGAGGGGATTAGGGTAGATCCTCGGAAGGTTGAGGCAGTTTTGGATTGGAAGCCTCCTAAGTCAGTTGTTGATATTCGGAGTTTTTTGGGTTTGGCAGGATACTACCGAAGATTTGTAGAGGGATTTTCGTTGATTGCAGCACCGATGACTAAGTTGTTAAGGAAAAGAGTTCCGTTCGTTTGGACTGAGAAATAGCAAGAGAGTTTCGACAAGTTAAAGAAGATTTTGACTGAAGCTCCTGTTTTAATTAAACCTGAGGCAGGTAAGGAATTCACAGTGTATTGCGATGCATCACATACGGGATTGGGTTGTGTGCTAATGCAGGAAGGTAAGGTATTGGCTTACGCATCTCGGTAGTTGAGGCCACATGAGGTCAATTATCCAACGCACGACTTGGAGTTAGCAGCAATAGTCTTCGCTCTGAAGATTTGGAGGCACTACTTGTACGGAGAGAGATCGATAGTCTACACGGACCACAAGAGTCTAAAGTACCTTTTGACTCAGAAGGATCTGAATCTGAGGCAACGCAGATGGGTTGAGTTGCTCAAAGACTACGACTATTCGATTGAGTATCATCCGGGCAAGGCTAACGTGGTGGCAGACGCGTTGAGCCGTAAGGTTGTTTCGGATTTAAGAGCGATGTTTGCCCATTTGAGTTTGTATGACGACGGAAGTATTCTGGCAGAGTTGCAGGTTAAGCCTACTTGGGTGGAGCAGATCAAGGAGAAGCAGTTGGAAGATGAGGTTTTGAGTGCGCGTAGGTCTCAGGTGCAGGATGGTGGTTTGGAGGGTTACAGTTTGTCCAGTGATGGAGTGCTGTGTTTTCAAGGGAGACCTTGTATGCCAAAGGACGTTGAGCTAAGGAAGAAGATTCTTCAGGACGCACACAGCAGTCCATACGCTATGCATCCTGGAGGTAGTAAGATGTATCGGGATCTAAGAGAGTAGTTTTGGTGGCCAGGGCTGAAGCGAGAGGTGACAGAGTTTGTTGGTAAGTGTCTGACATGTCAGCAGGTCAAGGCGAAACATCAGTTACCGTCAGGGTTGCTTCAGCCGGTGAAGATTCCTCAGTGGAAGTGGGAAAGGATAACCATGGATTTCGTCAATGGATTACCTCTTACGCCGAGCAAGAAAGACTCAGTTTGGGTAATTGTGGATCGTCTGACTAAATCAGCTCACTTCATTCCGGTAAGGGTTGATTACTCACTTCAGAGGTTGGCGAAGTTGTATGTGTCAGAGATAGTGAGGCTACATGGTGTGCCAGTTTCGATTATCTCGGATAGGGATCCCAGATTTACGTCAAGGTTCTGGAAAGCATTGCATCAGGCTTTGGGCACACGGTTGAATTTCAAAGACGCTTTTCACCCGCAATCGACGGCGAATGGAGAGGGTTATTCGGATCTTAGAAGATATGCTGAGAGGTTGTGTTCTGGATTTCAGAGGTAGTTGGGAGGAGTTTCTGCCATTAGCTGAGTTCGCTTACAACAACAGTTACCAAGCAAGCATCAAGATGGCTCCATACGAGGCATTGTATGGTAGGAAGTGTCGCTCACCTACGTGTTGGACGGAGTTGGGAGAACGTCAGTTGTTGGGACCAGAGTTGGTTGCAGAGACCAAAGACAAAGTTAAGTTGATTCAGGCTCGACTGAAAGAAGCTTCGGACCGGCAGAAATCTTATGCTGATCTCAGGCGGAGAGATATAAAATTTGCTGTGGGAGACCAAGTGTTTCTGAAAGTCTCGCCATGGAAGAAAGTATTGAGGTTCGGAAGGAAAGGCAAGCTAAGTCCGAGGTTTATTGGGCCATATAAGGTATTGAGACGAGTGGGACCAGTAGCGTATCAGCTTGAGTTGCTAGCAGAGTTGAGTCAGATTCACGACGTTTTTCATGTTTCGATGCTTCGGCGTTATCGTTCAGATCCATCGCACGTGGTAGCAGTGGAAGAGATCGAGGTAAATCCAGATTTGACCATGGAGGAAGAACCTGTGCAGATTCTAGATCGGGATGTGAAGGTTCTGCGTAAGAAGTCAGTGCCTTTGGTAAAGGTACTTTGGCGGAACCATGGCGTGGAGGAACCTACGTGGGAACCCGAGGATGTGATGAGACAGCAATACCCTCAACTCTTTTGACCAGGTAATTTCGAGGCCGAAATTATTTTTAAGGGGGGTAGAACTGTAATATCCCGGATTAGGGGCTATTTTGATATTGCATTGTTTGCATGTGGTTGATATTGCTATGAGGTTGTTTTGATGTTTTAGGGGCTTAGTTGTAAGCTAGGTGTAAGCCTGAGAGGTAGGAAAAAAAATTAGTTTTAAGTTTTATGTGAGAGGAGCTGAGGGAGCTGGGGTTTATAAATAATTTTAGGTGAAAGGTAGCACAAGAGTTGAGCTAGTAAAGTGGCAAAGCATCCGCCACTTGGAGCTTGTGTGTGACGTCAAGTGCAAGGGAGGAGGTCCTGTGTTCAAGCTGCGAAAATCCCACCTTTTTGCTTCCATTTTGACGGCATGGAAGAGGAGTAGTAGTGTGCAGTTCAAACTCTGCCATGGACCAAGTCAAATGTTCAAATGGTGGGTGGAGAGTGAATTAAGGAAGTGGGCTAGTTCAAACTAGTTTGAAGTTGCAGCTTGGAGTGTTTGGGGGAGTTGTGGCCGAATTTTAGGGAGATTTTGGGGGAGTGGC
This sequence comes from Gossypium bickii, assembly GCA_025503065.1. Classification (NCBI taxonomy): domain Eukaryota; kingdom Viridiplantae; phylum Streptophyta; class Magnoliopsida; order Malvales; family Malvaceae; genus Gossypium; species Gossypium bickii. The sequence continues at coordinate 20,538,809 of CP106714.1, read as the reverse complement.
CGGTTGGGTGAGTGAGTTAGGGGGGTAGTGCCGAAATGCACTTGGCATTTTGTGCATTTTCAGTCACTTTTGGTGTCAAGCAAACTTCTTCTTTTGTCATACCAAAGCCGAAATTTCAAGTAAGTTTCCTTGTGTTTTCATTATTAGCCGAATACTCTTGAGCCTTTAAACAATTACCTTTTCTATTCACTTTGGCCGAACCCTCCCATTTCTATTGCTTTTTAGTTTTTGTTCATTTGTGTTAAGCCGAATCTAGCTTCTCTCTTCCTCTCATACTCTCTTTTCTTCTTGAACTTTGGTAGCCGAAACTCATCCTCCAAAACACTCTCTCCATTTCTTTTCTGTTCAACACCGAAAGTACTCTCCCTCTATTCACCTTTTATTTCTTTGTAGCTCTAGCCGATTTTTGGTAGCTCTAGCCGATTTTTCTCCATCGTTTTCTCCCCATTTCTTTGTGTGCCGAATCTTTCCTCTCCTAGTAGTTCTCTCTTGGCCGAATATTGGGGGGTGGTGTAAACCTCTCTTATGTGATTTCCAATCGGGTTTAAAGCAAGGTAAGTGCTTGGCCGAATGGCCATTTCCCCTCTCTTTTGTTCATTGTCGATGTTGGGTTGGTTAAGAGCCGATTTTGGCCTTTGTTAATAAGAGCTAATCTTTGGTGTTGAAACCGATTTCATTATAGGGCATCCGGGATTTCGAAGCAGTCAACTAAAGTCTCTATCGTTGGGTAGTCGATTGGTAAGTGGTGGTAAGGGATGGTTCTATTAGTTCATTCTTTTAGTGTTTCGTTAAATCAAAGGTTTCAAAGGATTAACTGTTCTTCTTAATAGGGTGTGCCGATTATTAAAGGAGAACCATTATTTGGTTCGGGATTTAGTAGGAAACCAAATCAAGTGGAAGGTAGGAGTTCAAATATTAACCCCTTCAGTTTAATTGGTTTTGGCTGAATGGTATAAGTGACTAATCTATGATTGACCGATTATAGGAACAAGGTATTTGAGGCTTAGATCGATTCGTCGGGTTTTAAAGGCTTGCGTTTTAACAGGTGTGTAAACTAACACACCCATTGCTTAGTAATATGTTTAATATACCTGATTGTCAAGAAGTATGGTTGATTGATATGGTACCTTACAGGGTATGAGCACGGATACGGGTAAGTCCGTTTCATTACGAGCTATGTTGTTGATATATATTGATATCATGATTATGATATATGTGCTGTGAGATGCAGCATTAAACATGTTAGTATGATTGCATGAGTTGCATGATTTTGCAACCGTATGAGATGTTATTGGGTGATATGAGAGGAGGGGGAATATGATATCCGTGGCTTTGGGACACCAGAGGTTTGGCACCTCCAGTGGTTTGGTACCACAGATTGATTTATTGTGACTTTGGGTCACCAGAGGTTTGGCACCTCAGCGTCTCGTCCCGGTGGCTTAGCACCAGAGTGGGTTGGCCCCACAGTTGATATTGCGGGATTGACGCCAGTGATTTGGTATCACACGATGGGTTGGCCCCATCATTGGATTCGTGACTTCGGTCACCAGTGATTTGGTATCACATTGTGTCTTTGGGACACCAGAGGTTTGGCACCTCGGCGCCTCGTCCCGGTGGCCACCACGCTGGGTTGGCCCCACAGAGGATTATACGGGATTGACGCCAGTGATTTGGTATCACACGATGGGTTGGCCCTATCATTGGATTATTCGTGACTTTGGGTCACCAGTGGTTTGGCACCACACTTATGGATATCGTGACTTTGGGCCACCAGTGGTTTAGCACCAGCAGTGGTTTGGTACCACACGGGGTAGAAAAGGCGATATGGATGGTTAGGATCGGGGTGCATTAATTATATTGCTTGCTATGATGTGTGTTAGTTTGTTGCTTTAATCGGGAGGGGGATTTATACACTGAGTCTTGCGACTCACCTTCTCCCTTATCATTTCAGGTGTCACATAGATCGCAGACATGGAGCCGGGTGGACTCGAAGTGACCATGCCATGAATAAAGTGGGATTTGCACTGATTTAAACTTGGTACTTAATTTCTTTATTTTCCTTTGGTTTTGTTGGGATTGTAAAAGGCCTTTCAAGATTATGTTTTGATTATTTATACTGCTTTGATACGATTTCAAATATGTCCTAATAAACTGTTGGTTAACATTGGATAAAAACTTGGATATAAAATGAGGTTTTCAAAACTACAATGCGTTACGTTTTAAACTTTACCATCGGGTATCACACTAAAACTTTAAAATGAGTACACCCAAATTGTTTTCCAAACTTGAGATTTTCTTCACACTACGTTCAAAATGTTTTTAAAGCAACAAGAAGGAAATTACTTGGATTCTCAAACGATATGGAGTTGTTTTACTTATGGAATCAACCAAGTTTTCAAATTTCCGGGTTTCCAAAATACCCTACCAGTTTTAAAAAATCATGCCCCAAATTTTGACAAGTATAAATATGACAAAGAGTTTTTCATCGAATCCTTAACCTGAAACCTTACCCCTCAAACACGGTTTTTCCCGTAACATACCAGATTCGGTCGTGGTGTATTGACTGGGTTTGGGGTGTTACATTTGATTTGATATACTGCGATGATAAAGGCACTTAGGTTTTAACCCACTTATCCTAAAAAGCCCACCTTCATAACTAACCCTTAGTAAACTCCTTTGAGCCTAATAAACCGTTTCTTGATCTACCCTTAATATTAACCCATAACTCTTTTTTTTTTATTCATTAAGAATTTTCCTTATTTTATTGACTCCCATTTTATCGAGATTTGATTTGGTTAGTTGTCTAACTATGTTCTTTTGTTCAATTGTTAAAGTATCTCTTATTATCTTTATCTCAAAAAAAAAAATATTATTATTATATTCATTTACATTTATATTTATTGATTATTACATAGTTATATGTCGATTGAGCTTTAACAATTATATTCATATTTTGAGAAGAAGCTCATGTATTCTTTAATAATTTCGATTGATGTAATTATTTAGCATTAGTTAATTTTTTCTAGTTAGGTAATTTATAAATTGTAACGACCCGAATTTGGGCCTAGTAGAATTGGGCCTATTGGGCCTTGGGCATGGGAGCTTTTAAAATTTTTGAGAACAAGAGAACGGCCCTGATGCAAGTTGGACCTATTAGGTGAGTGATTTTGGAAGGTTAGGGGGCTTCCATGAAGTCTCAGGATCAAATCTGGGCTTTAGAATAAATTTTGGTTTTAGGTGAATAAAACCCTGGGAGTTAGTAAGTAGGCTTTAAGAATAAAATGTGGAGAAAAATGACACAAAAGGGGTTGTGGTCTAGTGGCAAATGGTTCCACATGGGATACAAGGAGGTGACGTCACACAAGGAAGCAAGGGGTCCAAGGTTCAAGTCCTGGTGCTTGCATTTCATTTTGATTTATTTTTAAGTGAACTTAGACTTTGGCCCATAGACTTATATTTAGTTGCGCATGATTTTTGACACAAAATAAGCTTGTGTTGTGGTGGCATGTGGCGTCTGCAACATAGGAGAGGGCCTGAGTTTGAATCCCATCGCAAGAAAAAAGGGATATTTATTTTGCTAAGTTGGGACTGCCAAATTTTGTGTTGGATTTAAACTCTGCTGAAAGAGGGATCCCACATCGGGAAGCTAGCAAGAGGGAAGGTGAGAATCTGGCTTTAAATAGAGCAATCTATGAGGAGAGTGGGCATACCTGGGTTGGCGTTTTGGGCATAGGAGTGTTTAGAGCACGGATCAACTCCAGATTCCTATCAGGTGTGTATTTCGCCATACTCTAGCTGTAGAGCGGCAAATGCTGAAAAGCCGGTCATACGGCAATGGTAGCCATACCAGCATGCGAGCGCACGTGTGGGAGCTTCGACGTGATAGTTAAGGCCCTCATGAGTGTTCTCATGAGTCTAGGTTGCCTTGGGCCAAATGGGCCTTATGGGCTCGTGGGCTCATATGAATAAATTGTATGTTTGTGTAGTAAATAGTGAACTGGTCTATGTGAATGTCATATCTGTGGCTAGATTTGGGCTAAATGGGCCACATGAGCGTGTGGGTCCATATGGGCCGAAAATGGGCCATAGGCCCATTCGCATCGTTATCTCTACTTAGAATACCTCAGTTTACAAAATTACTGGAATACCCTTGGTTTACAAAATTATTGAAAAACCCTCAGTTTGCGAAATTATCGAAGTACCCCCGGTTTGTATAATTACCGACATACCCCTGATTTGTGAAATTACCGAAATACCCAAATTTATGAATTTACCAAAATAACCCGGTTTACAAAATTACTAAAATACCATCGGTTTGAAAAATTACCGAAATAACTTGGTTTGTGAAATTACCAAAATACCCTTGGTTTGAAAAATTACCAAAATACCCCTAGTTTGCAAAATTATCGAAATACCCCAGTTTGTAAAATTACCGAAATACCTCAGTTTGCAAAATTACCGAAATACCTTCTACGGGTAAAGTTATCGAAATAACCTCTATAGGTAAAGTTATCGAAATACCATTAGTGGGTAAATTACTGAAATACCCTTAGTGGGTAAATTACCAAAATACCATCAATGGGTAAATTACCGAAATACCCCCAAAGAGGTGAAAATTACCGTTATACCCTTAGGTGACAAAATGACCGTTATGTCCTTGATGGTAGTTAAATATTGTGTATGTGATTTTATTTATACTGTTTATACTTGTAATACACTGCATTCATATCATGTTGCATGGGTTGGGCTTGATGATTGGAGGAAGTGCTTTTTTAAGTGGCTCTGCCACATAACATTTTAGTGCTATGCCATATATCATTTTGGTGGCTCAGCCACATATACCGTGATTAGCAGCTTGACTACAATATTGGTGCGTTTGGCAGGGTGGGTTGACTTGATCCCCACATGGTGCGATTGGTTGGTACGAGTGGTGTGACGGTTGGATTGGGTTGGGCTGCATTTTTGGTTGCATTATCATGATTATAGGGCTTAGGCCCAGACCGATACCGTAAGGGCTCAGGCCTAGCTAGTGACCGTTATAGGGGATTACACACTGAGTGTAACACCCCAAACCCGGTCAAAATGTTACGACCTGATCTGGTATGTCATAGGGAGAAGATTGTAGAAACGTTCTTTTGAAGTCGTAAGAGAATACCGTAAGTTTGATACTTTACTTTTAAATGATATTTTCAAAACAATGATTTGTAGTTTAAGGAAAAATTCCAAATTTGTGATAATCGAATATTCGTTATATTTGTTGACACTTGAAGAAAACGTTTGCTTATGTTACTTATGCTTTGAAAATTTCTTATTCACTTCTTACGGTAAAATAATTAATCACGTTGAATCATAAAATAGAAAGAAAACAAATTTTAAGTTAAGAAGGCCTTATTACATAACCATATCCCCATTTAGAATAAAATATAGAAAGAAACGAGTTTACAAAAAGAAAAGACTTTATGGCCTCCACGAGTCCGCCTCGGCTCCCATATCCACGATCTACTGATTACCTGAAAGGTTAAGCAAGGGGTGAGTCACCAAGACTCAGTGTGTAAATCCCTACATCACATAAACGGCTCATGGCCCATAATCACATATTGGGCCTTAGCCCACTCAAGATGGCATACGAAAGAAATGAATGCAATATGTCCCAGCCCAACCTAGTTTTTTCCTTCCTCTACACGCCACCCGTACCAGCCCATCACACCGTGGGGATTTCTACAATCAACCCTCCATCCACTACACGCTTCATACGTGGCACCAGGCCACTCATGGCTCCAGACCACCGTGATACTAGATCACGGTGACAGAGTCACTATTTACATCCGTGGGGCCAATCCGTCGTGGTATCAAACCACCGTGACAATCCCTGAAGAATAACCCACTGTGGTACCAAACCATCGAGACGAGTCACTAGATCGTATATACGTGGTATTAAACCACCATGGCATCAAGCCACTGAGACATGGCCACTAAATCAGATATATATGGGGCCAACCCACTCGTGGTACCAAACCACCATGATAGTCCCAAATTCTTCCCCTTTCACATCATAATCCAAGCCCATGCATAACATACATGTCATAATGAATGCAACATGTTATCAAGTAAAGCAAAAGATTACCACATACATCCATACTCACAAAGAAAATGTTAAAGTCACGTACCTGGCATCCCTAGCCTTACCCACAAGGGTATTACGACTGTCCACACAGTCTTTCTGGCTTTTTAGCCCATACAATTAATAGTTCAGATAAATAATAGAGTGTGAAGTTTTACACACCTGATAACAGGCAATATCACGCTTTCTATGTCGACACTATTGTTAGCAGGAACGACTGCTATTTGCCTACTATTCTATTTTGAAACTGATCCACAACCCGGTGGAAAGTCACGAACGACAGACACCACACTTTTTTTGAACTTAGGGGTAGGGACTACGAGCCCAACCCCCTCCTTTGCTTGGCTGGCATTTGATTCCATAAAAGGGATCTTGGTCAGAAGATACTATAATGAAGCAGTGATCGTTTAAAAAAAATCATTGGGTTAAGGTAGCGAATAATGAAAGAAGAAACTGACCAAATAACTAGAGAGGAATCCCTTACCTTAAGATCCCAAATAGAGAGATAGGATTCAGAGATTGGCTAATCCTCAGACTTGGAACTCAAATGGTTTGGCTAGCGATGTTTTCTCGAATAAGCGCCCCCCAATGATAGAAGAAAAGAAGAGAAGTCAATTCAATTGTAACATTAAGACAATTAGCCATTCAGCTTTGACTACTAAATATCGAAAAAAGATGGAGAGATGATAGCAGAGTCCCTCTTACCTTAACCACCAAATCGATGAAGATCCGGGCAGATTTCTAACACCTTGTTCCACAGTATTCGGCTAACACAAAAGACCCAAATAACACACAAGAAGATTCGGCTCAAAGAGGATAACTGGTACGGAATAATAATAAGGTGATGGAAGAAAAAGGAAAACAGGGGAAGGAAGGTTCGGCTAAAGAGAAAGAAAAAATAAACGTAACTCAAACGAAGATAGGAGCAATTGATTCGGCTTTGAGAAGAAGAAATGAAAAAAAAAGATTAGAAAATCTCGAAAAGAAGAATTGAGAGATGAGTTTCGGTTATGAAAAAACTATGGGGTGAGGAAAAGATAGAAGAGAAGCAAATGAATATTTCGGCTTCTAGTGGAAAGAAGAATGGATGAGTGAATGAGTGGTTGCCGAAAAATATAAGAGTCCCAAAGGGTGCTTTCGGTCAAGAGAAGAAGGAAAATGGAAGAACCTTGATTGGCACAAAAGAAACAATATAGAGGAAGAGAATTTGGCTAGGTGATTCGGCAATGATCCCAACAAAATAGAAGAGTACAATAAAAAAACAAATTAAGAAAAGGACCCTTAAGCACCTATTTGGAGAACAAAATTCGGCACTTCCCCTAGTTGGCCGAAACTGCTATATCTATGAACCAAACAAAAGGAGATTCGGCCCCTAGCACCTAACTCAAACCGCACAAGCCAATCCCCACCTTTCCACAATTCGACCACCACTCTGCCACTCTCCAAATCCCATAATTTTCTCCACCCTTTTCTCTCCATCCCACATTTGAATCAGTTTGAATGATTCAAACTCCCCAAATGGGTCTCCACCACTTATTTGAATTATTTGACCAAGTCTTGTCTCTCTCCTCCAGAGTTTGATTACCATCCAGCTACCTCCCTTGCTTGAGCCAAAAATAATATCCTTGAATACTGCTTGAGGGATTTGAACCCCCCCTCACAGTTCTTCCTGTGACGCCACTTTTCCTGAATGCTACGTGATGTCTCCTTGCCACTTTACCCTACACATTTTGTGTCCATTAAACCCAAGAAATAACTCCTAAGTCCTGCCCCAGTCAGTTCTCCCCTAAAGTGCCTAAAAGTAAAATTTTCACCAAGGCTCAGACTCAACCCCAAGCCTTCCTAGGACCCCTAAGCACATCAAAACCACAAAAAAAACATGCCAACACACAGCAACATACAAAAATGCCAAGCCCCTAATCCCAGGATGTTACACTGAGTTCTCGTAACTCACCCTTTCTTTTAACTGTGCAGGTAATCCCCAGCCTCAGAGGATTTGGAGCTGCGGAGGTCTCGGAGGTGGCCACACGTTGGATATGGTTTAAAGATTAAACTTAGCGATTTTAATTTAATTTAGTTATTTTAAATTATTGGGTTAATAATTTTGTAATAAGGCCATTGGTTTTTTTTTTCGTTTTAACTCTTTTTTGGTGTTTCTTTAGATTACAAACTGCTAGTCTATTAAACACGGGTTTTTCCAAAGTAACTACTGTTTTTCAAAATATCACGTTTCCGCAACAGTTTTAAATTAAGCTTCTGCATCAAACAAGGTTTTAAAGATAATAATGTTTTACAAGAATAAACTACGTTTTGAATATAATAGTGTGTTCGCAAGGGAAACAACTTTAAGCAAATTTTATTTGTTAAGCGACGAAACTCGATGTTTTTCATTGTTAAAAAGTTTTTAAATTAAGGAAAGGTTTTTAAAGATCGTATGGTTTTATACAATCTTTTTGATGTGACATGCCAGATTCGGGCCTAACTTTTAGGCTGGGTTTGGGGTGCTACATAAATTCAATCTCGATTTTAACCCTCCTTTTCAGCCTTTGTCCACACCTTTAACCAAGCCCTATTACAACCCTTTACAGACCTTTTGATTTGTGTATCATCTCATTTTATAGTGGTGGAGATTTGATTTTAATGCAAGCCTATGGTAATGACTTTTCATGTTTGACTTTTGAGTGCTTAATTTTTGAACCTTAAACATTTTGAGTGCTTTGAGTGAATCTTTAGTGGGGATGTCAATTCTTGTCGGTTTTGTAGTAAAGGTAATTACTTAGATAAGCGGAAATACCTATGTTTTCATGCTTTAAAAATGTGTGACATGGATTGTTTGAATCTTTAGTGTTATTTTAGTTAAATTATGAATGTATGATTATTTGTGAATTATGAAAAAACATTATTGATGAGAATTATGAATTGAGAAAGTTTAATTTTTAATTGTGAGTTGAGGATTTTGCTTGAGGACAAGCAAACGCTTAAGTGTGGGGATATTTGATAAGCCATAAAAGTAACATATTTTAATCCCATTCCTGATGCGTTTTTGGATGATTTATTATATAATTTAGTGAATTTGATGCTTCTAATCCTTTAATTTCATGTTTCTATACTTAGGAAAGCATAGGGGAGCAAAAGGAGTAGAAAACAGGACAAAATGTAACACCCCAAACCCGGTCAAAACACCACGACCGAACCTGAGCTGTCACCGGGGAAATCGCTTTTGGAAAAACAAGTTGTTGACTTAAATTGTAAAGAAAATGTTTCATTCTATGGAAACCAAATTTGAGTTAGGTAAATTGCAAAAATCATTTCAAAGTTCGTTTTAACGAGAATCGAGTTAAGTTATTGTTGTTACATGTTTGTTATTTACCCGATGGTAAAGTTTTGGAAAATCCCGATAATTTGTAAATGTTTTGGAAAACATTCATTTTATAGGTTTCTTAGGCATGCCCTTAATAACTTAAACAAAATTTAGTGAAAATTTAAACAGATAAATAATCCCAGAAATAAAAGTTTAGATGGCCTTATTACAACTAAAAACCAAATTTAAAGTAAAATAAACCCGAAATAACAATTTAAAACAAAAACCCGAAATACCGTGCATGGCCACCTCGAGTCTGTCCCGGCTCCATATCCGCGATCTAAGAATCATCTGCAAAATGTAAAGGAAGGGGTGAGTCACCAGGACTTAGTGTGTAAATCCCCATCCCGAAGATAATAAACCCTTACACAGTTTCATAAGCGAATATGTATGCCATGCAACCCAAAACCTAACCATCCGAAACTCCCGAATCTACCCCGTGTGGTACCAAACCACTGGTGGTCCCAAACCACTGGTGACCGAAGTCACAAATAATCATGTGTGGGGCCAACCTACATTATGGTACCAAACCACTGGTGACAATCCTGTATCGATATGTGGGGCCAACCCACTGTGGTTCTAGACCACTGGGACGAGTCACAAAAATATATATATGGTACCAAACCACTGGTGGTGCCAAACCACTAAGACTTAGTCACAATATCATAGAAAGTGGGGCCAACCCACTGTGTGGTACCAAACCACTGGTGACAGTCTGAATCCATACCTTCCCTCTCCTCTCATCACCCATATTTATGAACTTACTTTTCAGGGCAAAATAATCATGCTTTACATTCAAAGATAACATAACATGGCATATGCAGATTTAGCAGTGGCTTTTAACATTAGCCAAACAAAGTGGACTTACCCGGAGTCCTCGCTTTTACCCACAAGGGTAACTTATCTATTTCAATAGTTATTCTGGCTTTTGACAATAGACAAGATATAACATATTACGTATGAAGTGCGTAAGAGTTACACACCTGATTACCCGTAATATGACACTCTCTACGTCAACACTGTCGTTAACCGACACTACCGCTATCTGTCTACTACTTTGCTTAGATACTGGCCCACATCCAGGTGGCCAATCGCGAACAGCCGACACCACCCTCTTCTTGAACATAGGGGCTGGGGTCTCAGATCCAACCCCTCCTAACGCTTTGCTAGCCTTCGAGTCCATAACACACCTTAGTCACTAACTCAGATTAAAGCAACGAAATTAAATCTAAGAAATTAACAATTAAGGCTAAGGCCCTTACCTAGATTGACAACTCTCGAAGTTCGAGATCTAATCCACCGATCTAATAGATCCCAAAAGTCTAACGAAAATGTCACTTCCATCCTACATTCGACAAACAACACCATTAGGCCAAATAGCCATTCGACTTTGGCATAAATCCCAGAAGAGAGAACGCAAGAAGATAATCCCCCTTCCTTAATACCCTTCAACCACCAAACAGATGCCGAAGAGACGCGAAAACAAGCCACTGACCCACAAGAGACGAAAGAGAACGGATAAGCATCCAATGAGGGTTCGGCCAAAAGAACACAAGAATAATAAAGGAAGGAAAGAGAAAAAGAATGAGATCTTACCACTCTAAGGGTTGAGATTCGGCTATGAGCAAAGAAAGTATTGTCTTCGGCTTTTAGTGATTGAAAAAAAATTTAAATCAAGGTAGTGAGAATCAAGGGGTTTCGGCTAACAAGGTGTTTAGAGAATAATAACAAGATGGAGAAAAGAGATGAGTGATGTTTCGGCTCGGGAAAGGATGGAAAAGAAAATGAAGCAAAAATGAGTGGAGTGGATTCAGCTAGCACAATAAAAAGAAACAAAAAAGAAGAAAACATGAAAGGGGTTTCGGCTTTTAAGATTGAAGAGAAGAGAAAAGATTTAGGCCCCAAATGGTCTTCTAATTTTTGGCTATGGTCAAGAAATGAGAAAGGAGTTGAAATACCAAGTGCTTTTCGGCACAAGAGAGGATGAAAGAAAAGCTAAAGCAAAAAGTGAGGCACACACACCAAATGCCAGAAATATTACACAAGGCAACCCCAAATTCGACACACCCCTTTCCACACTCCAAAACTGAATGCTCACACCACCTACCACCATTCAAATTTCGGCTAACACACTCCCCCAACTCGATCCCTTCTTTTTCTCCTTGCTTTTCTCTTGATCATCCATTCAAACAAGTTTGAACACTTCAAACTCCTAACATTTCTCTCATCCACTCACTCAAATCTGTTGACTTCTTCAATCCTCATCCATCAGAGTTCATCCTGAGCACAACTTTCCCCTGGTCCTGGCGTCAAAAAATAACAAGCAGAAAGGGGATCTTCGCAGCTCGAACCAAGGCTCTCTTACTCACCTGAGGCGTCACTTCCTTGGGCCTTAAGTGGCGCCTCCTTGCCACTTTTCCAAGGTATTTCTTATGTCAAAACTTGCCATCAACTACCCTTATCACCTAGCTCAACAGCTCCCCTCTTCCAGAAGCCTAAAACGCAAATTTCAAAGAAACTCTGGCCTATCCCTGGCTCATGCCTAAACCCTAAAATAGCCTAAACTAGCATCACATCCATACTATCTACATGCAACAAATAAAATGCAAAGGCCCCAATTTTAAGGATGTTACAGTTCTACCCCCCTTAAAAATAATTTCGTCCTCGAAATTACCTGGTCAAAAGAGTTGAGAGTATTACTGCCGCATCACATCCTCTGGTTCCCACGTGGCCTCTTCCATTCCATGATTCTACCATAACACCTTTACCAGAGGAACTGATTTTCTACGCAAGACTTTAACAGCCCACTCCAGAATCTGCACTGGTTCCTCATCAAAAGACAAATCCGAACTCACTTCAATCTCTTCTACTGGCACAATATGAGACGGATCCGAACGATAGCGTCTCAGCATGGAAACATGAAACACGTTATGGATCTGACTCAATTCTGATGGTAACTCGAGCTGATAAGCTACTTGTCCTACACGCTTCAACACTCGATAAGGCCCGATAAACTTAGGGCTCAGCTTGCCCTTTCGTCCAAATCTCAGCACCTTTTTCCATGGCGACACCTTCAGGAAAACCTTGTCACCCACTGCAAACTCTATATCCCTTCGCTTAAGATCAGCATAAGATTTCTGCCTATCCGAAGCTTCCTTCAAACGAGCTTGAATCAGCTTAATCTTGTCTTCTGTTTCAGCAACCAACTCTGGACCTAACAACTGACATTCACCCAACTCGGTCCAACACGTAAGAGTGTGACACTTCCGTCCATATAATGCTTCATACGGTGCCATCTGAATACTTGCCTGATAACTATTGTTATACGCGAACTCTGCCAACGGTAGAAATTCTTCCCAACTACCGCTGAAATCTAGAACACAACCCCTTAACATATCTTCTAAGATCTGAATCACTCTCTCTGACTACCCATCTGATTGTGGGTGAAACGCTATACTGAAATCCAACCTTATACCTAATGCCTAATGCAACGCTTTCCAGAATTTTGACGTAAACCTAGGATCCCTATCTGAGATAATCGACACTGGCACTCCATGTAGTCTCACGATTTCTGCCACATACAACTTAGCCAACCTTTGAAGTAAGTAATCAACCTGAACCGGTATAAAATGGGCAGACATTGTCAGACGATCAACAATCACCTAGACCGAATCCTTCTTGCTAGGCGTAAGGGGTAGCCCACTGACGAAATCCATCGTGATCCTTTCCCATTTCCACTACGGAATCTTTACCGGCTGCAACAGACCCGATGGTAACTGATGTTCGACCTTGACTTGCTGGCACGTCAGACACTTACTTACAAATTCTGTTACCTCTCGCTTTAGACCTGGCCACCAAAACTATTCCCTCAAATCCCGGTACATCTTACTACCTCCAGGATGCATAGCGTATGGGCTGCTATGAGCTTCCTGAAGAATCTTCTGCCTTAACTCTACATCTCTTGGCATACAAACTTTCCCTTGGAAACATAACACTCCATCGCTACTCAAGCTATACCCTCTAATCCACCATTCTGCACTTGTAAACATCGAGCACTTAAGTCTTCATCCACCAGCTGCTTCTCCTTAACCTGGTTTATCCACGTCGGCTTCACTTGCAGTTCCACTAATAGACTTCCGTCATCATACAAACTAAGGTGGGCAAACATTACTCTTAAGTCTGCTACCACTTTGCGGCTCAACGTGTCAGCCACTACGTTAGCCTTACCTGGATGATATTCAATCGAGCAGTCATAATCTTTCAACAACTCAATCCACCTCCGCTGCCTTAAATTCAATTCCTTCTGAGTCAAGAGGTATCTCAAACTCTTGTGATACGTGTAGACTATAGACTTCTCCCTATACAAGTAATGCCTCCAAATTTTCAGAGCGAAAACCACTCCAGCCAACTCCAGATCATGCGTCGGGTAATTCACTTTGTGAGGTCTCAACTGCCGAGATGCATACGCCACTACTTTCCCCTCTTGCATCAGCACACATCCCAAACCAGTATGCGACGCATCACAATAAACCGTAAACTCCTTCCCTGCTTCAGGCTAAATCAAAACCGGGGCTTTTGTCAGAATCCTCTTTAACTTGTCAAAACTTTTCTATTGCTTGTCTGACCACACGAATGGAACCCCTTTCCTTAGCAACTTGGTTAACGGCGCTGCAATCAAGGAAAATCCTTCCACAAACCTTTTGTAATATCCTGCTAAACCCAGAAAACTCTGAATCTCTGCTATAGACTTAGGTGGTTTCCAGTCCAAAACCGCCTCAATCTTCCGAGGGTCCACTCTAATCCCCTGAGCTAACACCACATGACCCAAGAAGGTTACTTGTTTTAGCCAAAACTCGCACTTACTAAACTTTGCGAATAACCGCTTCTCCCTCAGAATCTGCAAAACCACACGTAGATGTGCATCGTGCTCCTCAGATTTCGAGTACACCAAGATGTCGTCTATAAAAACTACAACGAATCGGTCCAAGTACGGCTAAAAAACCCAATTTATCATATCCATGAACGCTGGTGGCGCATTGGTCAACCCAAATGGTATAACCAAGAACTCGTAGTGCCCATAACGAGTGCGGAACTCCATCTTATGGATATCAGACTCCTTTACCTTAAGCTGGTGATACCTTGGCCTCAAATCAATCTTAGAGAAAACTGATGCTCCCTTAAGCTGATCAAACAAGTCGTCTATCCTCGGCAATGGGTACTTGTTCTTAATTATCAACTTATTCAGTTGACGGTAATATATACACATCTGCATTGTTCCGTCCTTCATTTTAACAACAAGCACAGGCGCTCCCTAAGGCGATACACTCGGCCGAATAAAACCTCGATCCAGCAACTCCTGAATCTGCGCTTTCAGTTCCACTAACTCCTTCGGCGCCATTCTATATGGGGCAATAGACACTGGCGCGGTTCCAGGTAACAGATCTATACCAAACTCAACTTCGCGGTTCGGAAGCAGACCCGGAAGCTCTTCTGGGAATACATCGGTAAATTCCTTCATCGTTCGGACATTCCCTACAGTTGATTCCTTGGCCTCCAATGCACAAACATGAACCATGAACGTGTCACATCCTTTTCTTATCATTTTCTCAACCTTCAGAGCAGTTACTACATTGGATAGATAATTCCTCTTATCACCTATCATCACCACCTCTTCACCCTCAACAGACCTCAACACCATGCGCTTGGCTGCACAGTCCAGACTTGCTTGGTACCTCACCAGCCAGTCCATCCCTAAGATCAGATCGAACTCCTCGAATGGCAGTTCCATCAGATCAGGGTACATCCTTATAAAATTTGTTTACTTCTACAGAGTGACCTAGAGGCCGTATTACTGTCATCTCCCTAGAAGAAGTCTCGTAAGCTAAGTTCATAGTTCCCACTATACTACTAGCAACATAAGAGTGCGCCAAATCAACATCTATCAAAGCAGTGTAAGGTAATCCAAAAATTAAGAATGTACCGGTGATGACATCCGGTGCGTCGCCGCCTCCTCGGCGCCTCAAAGATGTAGACCAACCCGAGCGATCTTGCATCGGTATTTCCAGACTCTACACGTGCTCCACGACCTTGCCCAAACCCATTACCTCCCCTGGCCAAGCTGCGACCCCTCTGTGGTTGCTGTCCACCACCTCTAAACTAAACACGCCCCTGACCGTCAGACTGCATCTTAGCCAGTTTATGTGGACAATCCTTTACTCGATGCTCTGTTGATCCACACTCGAAGCACCCTCTGTTTCCTGTCCAACACTCTCCCGAATGAGACTTCCCACATCGAGCAAACTATGGTGGCCACTGAGTAGTAGCAGCAGGCTTTGCAGCTTGACTCAGCCCACCAAATCTAGCCCTTTTCTGCGAATTTTCGGCAGACACTGATGCCCGAGAACCCCTCTTATTCCAATTTCTATCCTGGTTCTGTTTCACCGACTGCTTCACCTCCTCAGCTATCTTGGCCTTCTCCACCAAGACAGCAAATTCTCTCTCCCGTTGTGGGGCAATCAACAATCGCAGCTCATCTCTCAACCCGTCCTCAAATCTAACACAGTGCTCGTGTTCCGTAGCCATAATACCCCGAGCATAATGACTTAATCGAAGAAATTTCGCCTCATACTCTGATACTGGCTTATTCCCCTGGACCAAATTCAAGAACGCCTTACGCTGCGTATCTATATAACCAGACCCGATGTACTTCCTTTGATAAGCTGCCTTAAAAAAATCCCAGATGATATCATCGGCCATCGTACCATCCCTAACTGTGAGCCACCACTGATAAGACTCATCTCGAAGAAGAGACACTATCTCTTTCAGCTTCTCCTCAGCTGTAAAGTCCAAATCGTCCATTATGTGCTCAGTCGCCTCAAGCCAGTACTCAGCTGTATTGGGAGCCACACTAGAAACACCCCTGAATACTTCTGCCCCGTTGTCTCGAAGTCATTCAGACACAAATTTCCGAGCTCCCGTTCCAACGCCTACACCAGTAACTCTCTCCAGAACCCGCAGCATCGCCTGCGACACCGTGTCATCACCACTCGTCTGACCTTGGAACTCCGCGGCCTCAGATGGCGGCAGCGGCACCTCATTCTCTGACCCATGGCCAGACCCTATCGGTTCCGACACAGTCATCCTACCTCTACCACGACCACGCGTTTTATGCACGCGCCCTCGAGTCTCATGACTAGCGTTCACGTATTAATCTGGTTTAAGAATTTTATGCGTTAGTTTCTTCCACTGTTTATTACAGCACAGTTT
Organism: Gossypium bickii; assembly: GCA_025503065.1. Lineage (NCBI taxonomy): Eukaryota > Viridiplantae > Streptophyta > Magnoliopsida > Malvales > Malvaceae > Gossypium > Gossypium bickii. The sequence goes on along the minus strand of CP106714.1, from coordinate 20,522,061 downwards.
TATGAGTATTTTATTATAGTACTTGTTCTCGCAAAGTTTACATAGCTCTACGGGTTTCAGTCTCTAAAGTAAATTCCTATTAATAGCATCCATATCACAATTACTTAAACCATAAAAGCAGTAATTAGGGAACTTACCGTTGCGGATTGGTGCCGGAGACTCAGGTGCAATGCTTTCCCCAAAATATACATTTCCATCGAAATCATCTTACAACCTTTTTTATTGAAAACATTTTGGGCCTCAGGCCCACAGCTGAGCTTTTAAACTAGGCTCTGATACCAAAATTGTAACACCCCAAACCCGGTCAAAACACCACGACTGAACCTGAGCTGTCACAGGGGAAATCGTTTTTGGAAAAACAAATTGTTGACTTAAATTGTAAAGAAAACAATTCATTCTATGGAAACCGAATTTGAGTTAGGTAAATTTCAAAAATCATTTCAAAGTTTGTTTTAACGAGAATCGAGTTAAGTTATTGTTGTTACATGTTTGCTATTTACCCGATGGTAATGTTTTAGAAAATCCCGATAATTTGTAAATGTTTTGGAAAACATTCATTTTATAGGTTTATTAGGCATGCCGTTAATAACTTAAACAAAATTTAGTGAAAATTTAAACAGATAAATAATCCCAGAAATAAAAGTTTAGATGGCCTTATTACAACCAAAAACCAAATTTAAAGTAAAATAAACCCAAAATAACAATTTAAACCATACTTTTCAGGGCAAAATAATCAAGCTTTACATTCAAAGATAACATAACATGGCATATGCAGATTTAGCAGTGGCTTTTAACATTAGCCAAACAAAGTAGACTTACCCGGAGTCCTCGCTTTTACCCACAAGGGTAACTTATCGATTTTAATAGTTATTCCGGCTTTAGACAATATACAAGATATAACATATTACGTATGAAGTGCGTAAGAGTTACACACCTGATTACCCATAATACGACACTCTCTACGTCAACACTGTCATTAACCAACACTACCGCTATCTGTCTACTACTTTGCTCAGATGCCGGCCCACATCTAGGTGGCCTATCGTGAACAGCCGACACCACCCTCTTCTTGAACTTAGGGGCTGGGGTCTCAGATCCAACCCCTCCTAACGCTTAGCTAGCCTTCGAATCCATAACACACCTTAGTCACTAACTCAGATTAAAGCAACGAAATTAAATCAAAGAAATTAACAATTAAGGCTAAGGCCCTTACCTAGATTGACACCTCTCGAAGTTCGAGATCTAATCCACCGATCTAATAGATCCCGAATGTCCAATGAAAACGTCACTTCCCTCCTACGTTCGACAAACAACACCATTAGGCAAAATAGCCATTCGGCTTTGGCATAAATCTCGGAAGAGATAACGCAAGAAGATAATCCCCCTTACCTTAATACCCTTCAACCACCAAACAGATGCCGAAGAGATGCGAAAACGAGCCACTGACCCACAAGAGACGAAAGAGAACGGATAAGCACCCAAGGAGGGTTCGGCCAAAAGAACACATGAATAATAAAGGAAGAAAAGAGAAAAAAACAACGAGATCTTACCACTCTAAGGGTTTAGATTCGTCTATGAGCAAAAAAAGTATGGTCTTTGGCTTTTAGTGATTGAAAGAAAATTTAAATCAAGATAGTGAGAATCAAGAGGTTTCGGCTAACAAGGTGTTTCGGGAATAATAACAAGATGGAGAAAAGAGATGAGTGATGAATCGACTTTGGGAAAAGATGGAAAAGAAAATGAAGCAAAATTGAGTGGAGTGGATTCAGCTAGCACAACAAAAAGAAACAGAAAACAAGAAAACAAGAAAGGGGTTTCGGCTTTTAAGATTGAAGAGAAGAGAAAAGATTTAGGCCCCAAATGGTCTTCTAATTTTCAGCTATGGTCAAGAGATGAGAAAGGAGTTGAAATACCAAGTGATTTTCGGCACAAGAGAGGATGAAAGAAAAGCTAAAGCAAAAAGTGAGGCACACACACCAAATGCCAAAAATATTACCCAAGGCAACCTCAAATTTGGCACATCCCTTTCCACACTCCAAAATCGAATACTCACACCACCTACCACTATTCAAATTTCAGCTAACACACTCCCCCAACTCGATCCCTTCTTTTTCTCCTTGCTTTTCTCTTGATCATCCATTCAAACAAGTTTGACCACTTCAAAATCCTAACATTTCTCTTATCCACTCACTCAAATCTGTTGACTTCTTCAATCCTCATCCATCAGAGTCCATCCTGAGCACAACTCCCCCCTGGTCCTGGCGTCAAAAAATAGCAAGCGGAAAGGGGATCTTCGCAGCTCGAACCAAGGCTCCCTTACTCACCTGAGGCATCACTTCCTTAGGCCTTAAGTGGCGCCTCCTTGCCACTTTTCCAAGGTATTTCTTGTGTCAAAACTTGCCATCAACTACCCTTATCACCTAGCTCAATAGCCCCCCTCTTCTAGAAGCCCAAAATGCAAATTTCAAAGAAACTCTGGCCTATCCCTGGCTCATGCCTAAACCCTAAAATAGCCTAAACTAGCATCACATCCATACTATCTACATGCAACAAATAAAATGCAAAGGCCCCGATTTTAAGGATTTTACACAAAATCAAACAAAACAAGCTACTTTCAGGATCCACATGGCCTGGCCATTCCTACACGGGCTAAGCACACGCCCATGTGCCAGCCAGTGTCAATATTGCTCCCTGTTTCTCTTTTACATAGAAAAAGCCAAGTTTTAGGGTTTCTGAGCATTCAAAAGTTTAAAACTACACCCTAGAAGAGGAAAAAAGAGAGCATGCAGAGCTGAACGAGGAAAAGACTCAAAAAATGCCAACGGATTCAACTCAGAAGCAGGATCTCCTTCAAGACTGAAGATCTCCATTTAATTTCTCTCAAATTTTTTGGGTTTGTTTATGTTTTTTTGTTTTCCTAATTTTGAGATGTTTTCCTTCCAAAGTGTGAATTAAACTCCCTCGATACCTAGGGAGAATGAAACCTAAGACGGATCTTATTATTTAATTTTTCTGAATTACATGATAAATATTTGTTCTTGACCTCAATTATGTGTTCTTATTTCATCTTTTAATGTTTTCATGATATTAATTCATGATTGATGTGCTAATTCAGTGGAGTAAAAGTCCCTGTTTAAGAGTAGATCTAGCATAATTGAGTGGAGTTGCATGCAATCCTAGAAATAGGACGATATAAATCTACCGGATTTAAGTCAAATCTAATAGGGGAATCCATAGATCGAGTTAATGCGACAATAGCGGTTTTAATTAGAAAGAGATTTCAATTAATCAACCTAAAGTCAGTTGTTCTTATTCTAGAAAGAGATATTAACATAAGTTAGGGATTTCTACGGATCAAGACAAGTGAATAAATCGTTTAATTCAGATTTAGAATAATAAGTGAAGTCTAAGTGGATTCTTTCCTGGGTATTGTCTCTCTCATTGATTTTCTTCAAATATTTTCTTACTTAATTCTCTGTTTCGTCTTAGTAATTAGGTTAGTTAAGTTTAGGTTAAAATAAATCCCTTCAATTTATTAGGCTAGATAATAAAAAGATAGTAACTACTAGTACTTTTACTCCTCGTGGATATGATATTCCCTACTCACCATAGCTATACTACCATTCAATAGGTGTGCTTATGTTTGTCATATTTTAGTTAGTTCGTGACGTCATCAAGTTTTTGGCACTGTTGTCAGGGACTAAAATATTAAGAACACTTAATTTTTATTACTTTAGCCATTTTTATTTTTATTGCATTTTATTTTGTTTTAATTTTAATTTTTGTTTACTAACTTTTCTTTTATTTGCTTCTGGCAGGTTCATTTTTATTTTCGTCGCTCATTACAGCACTGTGTCAAAGAGTAAAGGTTCCTACTTAGGCAAATGAAGAAAAAATCCCCAATAAAAGAGCCATAACCAAGCAAATTGCCCTGAGATTTTCAGGGGAGGAAATGTCAAAGCATCTTGGCTCTACATCCACAGCTTCTCCACATATGACTACTAATCCTACTCCATCAACATCTCACAGTGACTTTAAGTAGAAAGTGATTGATGCTCTTGAGATGTTACAACAACAATTTCAGATGATGGAAAAACAACAACTGAAGATAACCACGATCTTGGCCAACGCCATTAAGAAATGACTATTTTAGGGATATGTCAAACGACGAGACAAAGCCATTAAGAAATATCTTCAAAAGAACTTTACCTGATCTATGCCTACATTCCCTGTTTTTCCTAAAAAAATTTTGTTGGAGCTAGAAGATGATGATTGAGATGGAAAAGAAGCCACTATAGAGAAGACCACAGAAATATAGGGATAGGAGGAGAAAACTGAATCCATTTGTAACATCCTAGATTAGGGGTTATGCATTTAGTGCATAATTCAAGTGACAGTAGGCTTGGAGTGTGTGTGGATAAGTTTCTAAGTGTTTTGGGAACTCTCAAAAATAAGGGAATACTTTGGAAAAAAATTTGGATTTTAAGTTAAAAGGGGAATTGGGCTAAGGAGGCCTTAAGAATAATTGCGAGGGATTTTGGACATGAGAGCGGGCTTGGTAAAGTGGCTGCAAGGCGCCACTTAAGGGCCTTGGTGATGACGCCATGAGCAGGGGAGAAGGGCCTGGGTTCGAGTCCTGTGGGCAGCGTAAGAGTGTTTTTATTTTTTCTTTTGGCTTTAAGACAAGGGGGAGCTGAGGAAGGAGGTTTTAAAAGAAATTACGGGGAGTTGATGACACAAAAGAACCAGCAGCAAAGTGGCTTGGACGCTTACGGCAAAGGGAGCTTCAGAAGGGCTCAAGTTCGAGTCTTGTGGGCAGCATAAGCGTGTTTTTATTTTTCCAAGTTGGCGCTAAAGGAGAAGAAGGCCTTAAAAAGAATTGTTGGGGGTGTATGACGCAAAGGAACTAGCAGCAAAGTGGCTGGTAGCATGTGGTGGTTCTAGCAAGTCTCATGTTCGAGTCATGCTGGCAGCGTGGAGGGCTGTCTTATTTTTGGCTTTTGGCGCCAAGAGAGGAGAGAAGTTGGACGGCACATGGGCTCTCAAAGAGATAAGGATAATGCTTGGTTTTATTTTTAATTTTGGCTAAGAATAGAAGATAAATTGTTGATTATTTTATTTATTGTGAATGAGTGATTAAGAGATAAAGATTTATTTATTCAAATTCTTTTTGAATGAATGTTGAAGAGATAAATAGGAGATTAATTGGGATTTGGTAAGTGGGAAGGTGATGGCCGAATATAGGACTTCCTAGGGTGGTATTTTTGGCTTTGGAGGTATGCTTATTTTGTGTGCCGAAATTCCTTTTAATGAAGCATTCATCATTTTATTTTTCTCCCTTTAAGTTACTTTGCCGAATTTGCACCTTATTTTCTCTTTGACAAAAGCCGAATTCTCCTAAGCCTTCTCCACTCTTCTATTTCTTCTTTCTCCAACTTCAAACCTGTTCTTTATGTTAGCCGAATGTGCAATCACCATTTGTTGAGCCATAGCCGAATATTTATTTGGAATCCCTTATCACCTCTTTTCTTCTTTTGTTCTCTTCAAAGCTGAAAGTTGGAGATATAACTCTATTTCTTGGTTGTGGCCGAACCTAGGAGGGTGATTCGGGAAGTTGTTCATACGTAATAAGCAACGTGTGCAGTGGTAAGTGTATTCACTCTTAGCAGTCGATTTGGGTTCTTATTCTTTTGGTGTACCGAAATCAAGTGTAGGCCTTGATTTCTAAGGTTGGCCGAATGTGTATAGTGGCATAACTTTGTGTTTCTTTTGTATGTGTTAACGTCAAGGTGAATTAAGGGATATCTCTCGGGATTCGATTCCTCAAAGTAAGCCCATGTAGTTTCGGCCAAGGGCCATGTGCATGGATTATTGTATTAAGTCGATTCTAATAGTGTTAGCAGGGATATTGACAACTTCAAGAGCAAGCAAACACTTCGGGATTTGGTAAGAGACCAAATCGGCATTAAGGGAGGAGGAAAAACCCCGCTCATTATGTTAGATTCAAGTAGTTCGGGATTTCGCTAAATAGTAAGGTGTGTGATTAACCCACCGTTTTTCGGGTTTTTGCTATATCTGTATGTGTTGATTGTGTACTAACAAGTGCAGTAAAAGTTATGAGATGGATACCCTTAAAGGGGTATGTCGATAATCCGGTAAGTACCAAACCTGATGATATGTGATTATTAGTATGAATATATGATAATATGCTTGATGAACATGCTCATGCATCATTACATTATATCATTATTTTATGTGGCATGTGCATGGGTTGGGATATGATATAAAAGAAGGTACGGGTGTACTTCGAGTACGTGGTTTGATGTTAGCCTTGAGCTACATCGTGGATTGACGTTGATTGAGGTCACGTTGTGGATTAATTGCGATTTAGTTCGCGTGGCTTGATGAGTAGCTATGTGCCTCATCGTGGTTGATATCGGCTGTGTGCCATATCGTGGTTGATGAGTGACTATGTGTCCCATTGTGGTTTTGGTGTTAGCTACGGCTACATCGTGGATTGGCGCTGACTGAGGTCGCGTTGTGGATTATTGTGCTTAATTGCACGTGGACGGCATTGATTGCCTTTTGGAGTGAAAAGGAGAGGGTGATTTGATAATCCCCTGGTGTGTGGTAGGCTGGATACGGGGGTGTGTAGAGGATGGACCCTAGGCTGGGGTGGGGCTTCATAATTGCATTGGTGTTCTAATTTGTGTAGTGGAGATGGGCCAAGCCCAACATGTGATATGAATTAATGTGAAAATAGGCCAAGCCCAATATGATATGTGGATTAATGTGGTAGTGGGCCAAGCCCCAGTATGTGGAAACATGTGGTTAATTACACTATTATATGAACGTGATATGGATATGGGCCAAGCCCAATAAGTGAACACATGGGAATAAGTTGCATTACTATTTGTTATATGGGTTATTATATGGCTTGACCTGTGGGTGGAATTCAGTGGACTAATTGCACACTGAGTCTGTATGACTCACCTAAATTTTATCAACATCGCAGGTGATGCTTGGACCGGGTTTGGAGTGGATACAAAGGTGGCCATGCAGAAGCAGATTTTCATGCAGAAAGATATTTTAATTAATTAAGTAATTATATTTTTAGTATTTTGATTAAGTGTTTCTTGTAATAAGGCCCAGTTAAAGTATTTGAACATTTTTATTATGTTTAAGTTAGATAACAATTAAATTATGATTTGGAAATGAGTTATTTCAGCAACTTACATTTTGAAATTTCTATTAAAGTTTTAAAACCCGGAAAGGTGTGACAATAAAGTTTTACTTATAAATTTTAAATATACAAGGATTTACAAAAGTTAACAAAATTTTCATGTTTTATTCTAAAGTTAAAATCTTTTCAAACGTTTTTCCGCAGTGACATACCAGAACCGGTCAGGGCTTGTGGGCCGGGTTTGGGGTGTTACACCATTCATATTGAATCTGATAAGGATGTAGCTAATTTTGAGTCAAACTTCTAAACTTGCTAAAACTACCACCACATCGAAATCCACTGCACCTATGATTGAGCAAGAGCATGCAATCTGTTAACTGATTAATGATCTCACAAAATTAGATACTGATGATGATGAAAAGGTGCCAATTAGTTAGCTAAAAAAGAAGCGCTACAAGTAAGCTGCCGGGAAATCAGTTTGAGATGATACTGGTGAAGTGGAAAGGAAGTAGCGTTACAAATACGTTGCCAAAAAATCAACCTAAGCCAATTAGAGTAACCCAAGTTCCTTCCCAGCTTTTGTTTTTAATTTCATCTGCATCTTTTTCATTTTATAACATATGTTTCATGCATTCATATTTAGTTGTCATTGTATTTTTATATTTGTAAGTTGTTGGTTTTGCATTTTTGAAATGTGTCATTATTCACGCATTAAGGACAATGCATCCCTTAGGTTTGGGGGTGTGTGTGTTGTAAATATAGTATGCAGTAGATATATGTTTTAATATTCATGCATTTTATCATTCATTTAGCCATAACATACAAATTCTAAGTAACTGCCAGACTATGACAAGTACATTGTTATCTATGATATTTAATAAGGATAATAATTCTTCGATAAAATTAGAAAATTGTGATGGGTGAATATATGTTTAGTTGAGGATAGTTGTGTGAAATTTGATTCCTAAAAGTAGAATGTCTTATTTATAATTGTAATTAGTATATAGTAGGTTTCTTTTAATACATTTAGTAATTCTTAAACTTAAATTCAGTAAAACGGCAGTGTGTAATATTGAATATCATGGCAAAATGATAAGAATCACTCTAATGTTTGAAAATGTTGAGTAGATCAGTGATACTTTTTTTTTGCTCCATCTTATTATTGATCAGAAAAACAAGTTCAAATAAGAGTGAGTAAAAAAATACTTGATGGACACTCCACTATAGTAAAAGGCTGATTAGCTAAGGAGGTAGTTGTTTGCTCTATCCATCTTTTTAGTTAAAAGCCTTAGCTTCATGATTGAGTTACATTCAAATTGTGGCATGATGTAATACCAGGCAATCTAGTGTATGATCCATATTGTCAAGTAAAGAAACCATGCGGCAAGATGAATTCCCTAGAAATAAAATAATATTTGTAATTAGGGTTTTGAAATGACAGAATAAATGAAAATAGAGAAACTTAGTTTAGAAGAAAGATAACCTAAGTGCATTAGAAGGTATTTACTATAGTCAGAATTGCATGAATATTTAGGAATTTTTATTTTTAGGTAACATTTTCTGCACTTCGTTTACTAAATAAACCTACAAAACTCGAATCAATTTTTTTTAATAGAAGACTGCTGAGAATGGAGGTATAGAATATACGACAAATGGTTTAATAGTATATATGGTAACTGTGTGTTATGGAAAATTCATGCATTCATGCATACTCATACATATTTTGCTTGAGGATAAGCAATAATTCAGGTTTGGGGGTGTGATAACTCTTGAAAAGAGTTATATGCCAGGCCTCTACATAACAAAGCTTGGATTGTAACACCCCAAACCCGGTCAATACGTTACGATCAAATTCGGTTTGTTACAGGAAAGATAGTTTTGAAAACCTTCAACGGATCATCGTGACTTGAGAAAAATACTTTTAGTTTAGTGAATCCATGTTAGGTAATTTAAAATTCGGTTTGTACATGTAAATATTACCAACTTATTATTGTAAATAATTAGGAGCTAAAAATTATCTATAAAATCCAGACTTAGGAAAGTTTCTATAAGGTGACAATTGAACCAATGTTGAAAACATGACCTTTGAAAATAATATTTGTAGTATTAAGAAAACCCCAAGTTTAGATATTTATTGTTCATGATCCGTACGTTGATATTTTGGAAAACCATGATTTACATGTTTAAGAAAACCCTATTTTTGACGGTCTATAACACATATAAAATCAGGATTTAAATCAAAACCCCAAAATAAAGTTTAAATGGCCTTATTACAAAATAAAATCCCGAATTAAAAATAAGCTCAAATTAAAAATACGAAATTTACGAAAGAAATAGTAATACATGGCCACCACAAGTCCGCCTCGGCTCCCAATTCCGCGATCTAATGATTACCGGCAAAATTAAGCAGAGGGGTGAGTCATCTAATGACCCACAGTTGCACATTGGGCCTTATCCCACTTAATATGGTATATGTCACATGTATGCAATACAGCCCAACCCAGTCTAGCTTTCCATCCAAACACCCGTGGCAATAAGCCACTCTGGTTCTTGACCACCGTGGTCCCAGACCACTCGTGACAAAGTCACTATAATATATAATCGTGGGGCCAACCCACTGTGGTCTTAGACCACTGAGACAAGTCACTGATAAACGTATACGTGGTTTCAACCACTGTGGTTCTTAGACCACCGTGACCATAGTCACTTAATTCACACTTCCCATTTCATTCAATCCCGAGCCCATGCTCATTTCATCATGCTAAATATGAATGCCACATACTCTCAATGTGTAACAGTAATCATTTCATACATGCATATAATCAGAAATATCATCATAACGGAACTGACCCAGTATTTCCAACCTTACCCACAAGGGTATCTCGACTATCGAATTAGTCATTTCGGCTTTTAGCCAACACAGTTAATAACACAAACAACAAAGATGCGTGTGAGTAGTACACACCTGATAATGTGTAACACTAAGCTTTCTACATCGATGCTTTCACTAGCAGAGACAACGGCTATTTGCCTATCCCAGGCAGACGTCGGCTCTCTACCACAGCCCGGCGAAAAATCCCGAACCTCCGACACTGCATGACGCTTAACTTAGGAGCGGTGGCTACGGTTACACTCCCCTCCTTAGCTTGACCATTTCTTGAATCCATGAATAGATTTGATCAATACTCAAAGTGAAACGTCGCTTTTATAACAAGAGAATCAATTAAGGCCGACTACAACCGATGAGAGATATAACAACTAAGAACCGAAAAGAAGTGACCCTTACCTTAGTAAATGATGAACTGCACCACCCCTGATTCGCCCTCGAATCAGAGATGAGTTGTGAGAAAAACAGAAGTTCGGCCTAGCAGTCACAGATAGCCCTTGAATATTCAGTTAACCAAGAAGAGACTTAAAGAAAGAAAAAGGTATTGCCCGAAGTTACCTTGCATTGAAACAGGTGATGAAAGGCCAAAGCAGATTCGGTAGAAAAGTAACCCTTCACACCTTAGGCTACTTAAACGGCATTGATCCGGAATGAAAAAGAGAAACAGAGATCCGATTAGTGAAAGTGCAGATAGAGGAGTTTAGAGAAGAAAAGAGATAGAAACCAAAAAAAGATGGAAAGAGAAAGAGATTCGGCTTTTGTAACCAGAGAAAAAAGAAACATTACTTTTAATAATCCAGAAGCAGAGTGGAACTGATTCGCTTGGGATTATAGTAACTATTCAACTAAAAGAGAAACAAAAGGGTGTCAATGAAACAGATGCAAGGTTTCGGCTAGAGGAGAAGAAGTAGAGAAAATGAAAAATGTTTCGGTTATAATGAGTAAAAGATGAGGGAGAAGTTCGGCTAGAGTGAGGCTAAACAAAAGAAGGAGCTCCGAATGGCAAAGAAAGATTCGGTTTAAGGAGAAAATAATAGAAGCACAACGAAAAAGAAGGGAGGTTTTGATTTTGGGAGAGCACAAAAGAAAGAACAAGAGAGGGGGAGTAGAGAAGAACGTACACAAGAGAAAAGAAGGAAACGTGAAAAGCAAAGAACCTGAAATGACCAAAGAAAAGCCTAAAATGTCAAAATGCTAAGACCACCAGAGATTTTCGGCACACACTCAAGCAAGTTTCGGTTTTCTTCCTTTGCTACTCATCTAACACCCAAATCCATGCCAACAACAAGCCTTAGCTGCAACTCCCCTCCCCACTCTCCAACATTCGACCACCACTACAACCAACACCAACCCCCGATTTCCTCCTACTTTCACTCCCCTTCAATCATTTAAACTTGTTGACCGCAAAACCCCCAAACACCTCATGGTGACCCATTCAAATGGCTTAACTCATTCAACCAACAACCTTGGAGAGTCCAGCCGAAAGCCACTTCCTTAGCTCCCTAAGCACAAAAAAATAAAGCTTCTGAATGCTGCCGGTGAGACTCGAACTCTTTCCCTCTGCTGCTCCCTTGTGACGCCACTTCTCTGCACCTTAAATGGCGTCTCCTTGCCACTCTACCACACCTTTTCTTGTGTCAACAAACACAAGAAATTTTCCTTAAGACCTGCTTCAACCAGCTCTCCCCTAAAGAGCCTAAAAACAAAATTTCCACCAAGGCTCTGGCTTAACCCCGAGCCTTCCCAGAACCCCCAAACATACCAAATTAACAAACAGGACATGCCAAACACACAAAAAAACATAAAAATGCAAAGCCCCTAATTCTAGGATGTTACAGGGATTGTGCTATAAATTTCATTATTTGTTATTGGGGAAGAAAGGTGTTGGATATTATTGGTAGCAGGTGCAGGATGAAGAACAGAAAAGAGAAAGGAGAAAGAAAATGAAGGAAGTGAAATATTCTCATGGCAAAATCTTGGTTAGATTGCCAATAGGAATGTCATGGCAATTCCAGGAAGATGATACAGCACTCAGTCCACGTTACTTTCAGTCAGCTGTACTTGTACCAGATACAGAACCCTATAAAAGAGGAAGAAAAAGGTGTGTGCTGAGTGGGAGGGACCTATCCTATAAAAGAGGAAAGAGAAAAGAAAAGAGTAGATGAGAATTTGAGGGAGAGAGGAATCGAAAAGCTATTTTTCTCTGCATTGAATTCTCATGAAAAATTTCAAAGAAAAGAGATGAGAGGGTAACACCTTACAGGACAAAAGTCATAGACGCAAGGAAGGGGAAGAGAAATTTGCCCTAGGTTTTGCATCAAATTTCAGTATTAAAGTGAAAGCTAGAGTAGTGAGAGCTTCCTGTAGTTCTGCATTTATTTTTTGATTTGAACTTTGTGATTCATAAACACTAATGATGATGTTGAATGCTTTTGTTTTGGATTTAAATGTCCAATCCATGAGTTAAATCTCATTGGGTTGGAATTATTTGGGTGAATTTTTACTATCTTTAGTGCCCATGGTTTGATTTTGAGTAGATTACTGTTTCATTCGATTTGTGATTATTTTAAATGCATGCATGCAAGCTCTAGACATAGATGATTGTACGGTATGTTGTTAGATTTGATTTAATTTTGAAAAGGTTATATAAATTGAATTATTATTGGTTGATACACGCGAGCATTCGAAAGAATATTCGCAGCATTCTAGTCATAGAAGTTGTGACCTGTACAGGGAAAGGAAGAGAAGTTTGGATATTATTCTTGAGTTCTGTAGACATACAAAAACTCAAAATGATAGCTTAAAGTCTAGCTCTCAAAAGAAGTAGACTACAGTAGTGAATCCCTGAGCAGTAGAATGATCAAGATTTTCCATGGTATTATTATAATATAAAAATAAAACATGAGTAATTCCAACCTTTATCATTCAACAGTACAAATCCTCTCCTCTTATTCTTTGAGAATTGTCACAGCATTTCAATTGCCCTAGCATTTTTTTCATTCACAATTGATTTTATTAATCTATTCATTAATTCTCTTCATCAATTTGTTATATGTTTCTTTTGCACAATTTAATTAGTCAAATTCATAGTAATAGCATAACCATTTTTTTATCAATTATGATCCCTATGGAGATGAGACAATACTCACTCGTCAATTTATTACTTGATTCGATGTGTATACTTGCACATTTGTATTACACATTCACAAGCGACAACGAGTGGGCATTGGTGTTGTTATTTAAGATTCAGACAAGCTTGTACAGGGTGGGATAGCAGTGAGTGTGGAAGGATATAGTGAGCGATCTTGGGCGGAAGCTCAAGTGATGATTGTCAAGCTGAACCTTGCACATTCAATAGCCTTTCGACATATACCTGTGGAGACCAATTGTGTTATTATTGTAACTAAGCTCCATTCTTCATTGTTAAACCTTTCTTAGTTAGGCCATTTGTTAGATGAGGCTAGGAATTTGAAAGCAATATAGTATTGGGCAACAAACCCTCTCCCAAAGGAGGTTGTTGGTAGTTGGCGCCGCCCACCTATGGTACTCCTAGTAGGAGTATGTCTTTCTTATTGAAATATTATTACCCAATCACACTTTGTTCAATTTAGACTGTTGTATTATTCTTTATAAATAGAGATTTGGGCTAGATTAAAAACACACAATTTTAAGTGTTGTCACTCTGCCAGAAAATAGTGAGATTTATTCTACCTAAATAAATTATATTTTTGTGAGAACTTGTTTTTAGTTTCTAGCACTTAGAGAGATATATTGATATTCCCATTGAATATCAATTATAGCTTTCATTATATTCATCAGTTCATGAATACAGCCCACACTTTAGCAAGATAGGGTCAAGAATAGTGGAGAAAATAGAGTGGTTGAAAGTTGATTCGAATCGGATCGATTGTTCAAATAATACAATTATGAATTTGGTAAAGAGATTTATTACTATAAATATCACAAGGGTCGTGTTTTAGAAAAAAATTAATCTTCTGCTATTTTCTAAAATGTCTTCTAAACGAAAATTTGTAACAAATATTATATTGTTGCACTTAACAATAAAAAAGTGGATTATGAAACGACATTTTTAATTTGTTCTTAATATAAAAAAGCCTTTACCAACAACTTATTTTGCTGTTAAATATTTTATTTAGAATTTTCAATGACAAACCATATTGTTGAATTAATGAATTGAAAACTAAATAAAGTAATTCCCTTTTAACATTGTTGCTACGTAATTTATTAAGAATTTACAACAACAAATAGAGTTATTACAATTAATAAGTAAAAACTTAAATTGCTTAACGACATTGTAAGGTTGTTGCTAATACTTTCATATTTTTTTGAAAGATAGTACTTTCATATTTAACATCTTACGCATTTTATTAAAAAATCACAACGATAAATTCTAATGTTGCGACTAATAAGTAGAAAATTCAATTATGTGACAACATTAAAGTTTTTGCTAATATTTTGACATTTAACAATTTTTTAGTCGTTATGCATTTTATTAAGAATTGACAACAACAAATCTTGCTGCTACAATTAATAAGCAGAAAAATAAATTACATAACAACATTTTAAGGTCAGAGCTAATATTATAATATTTAACAACAATTTATTTTATCATTATGTATAAAATAAAAAGTTCACAATCACTAACCTTATTGTTGGGATTAGTATTTTAAAAAATTAAATTTAATAGCCGCATCTAAAATTGTAAATACTTCAATTTCCAAAATAACATTTAATGAAATTAATTATTACATCACACCATAAAATCTCCAATGAAATTTAATTTTTACTTGTAATAATAGAAGCTATCCAAAACAGGGTTTCTAACACCCTCAACCCGATCCGTTTTTTCGGATCCAGATATTGGGTATTACTACAGAAATACAGACAAAAACTTAATCTACTTATACAAATTACAATTAATTTATAAATTAACATCACATAGATCCAACCTAAATTACATAAATATATACAATGGGAAAATACAATTGTGACACATGATAATTTAATTACAATGATATCTAAGTTAAAATCCTAACCTATTACAGTTATCCAAAACTATGGATTTCATTATTTTCAACTGAGTCACAGTCTTATATAATACTTTACCGTGTAAACCATAGAGACATTATACCTTACTGGTCTTACTAATTACAGTTAAGAACCATACTAATTACGCCAATCAAATTAATATAAAATCTGTCACAAGGAACATTTCTTTAGAGTACGCCACGAAGCAATTCCTTTAGAGTGGGCCACAGTGGCGTTTCTTTCAGTTTATCACAACAAGAGCTATTCTTTCATTATTCACCATAAAAGCTATTCTTACCTATCGTGTTTACAATATGGATTTGCCTAAAATCACCATACATGAGGTTTGTCCATTATCGTCCTGGGACACACAGAGAACCACATTGGGTAATCACCATTCCTTAGTTCTTTTCAGAGGATGCCATGGCCCTGAAATTTTCTTTCAAAGTTCATATCAGTCAGAATTCGTGTTTTCAGTCCTAAAGGACTCCATTAGAGACCACCGTGGTGAACAGACACAGACTCTTCATGCATTGTCACAATCTAAATTCAACCTTTTACTTCACTAACATACACCCAATAGAACGCACATCTCAAAGCATACATTTCAGACATATACATACTCAGTCATACTTCAATATTTAAATACTCATACACCAATCATCACATACTATACATTCCAGACCTTCAAATACAACCATACGACACATCACATTGCTCACACATCATTCATCACAAACTCGAACTCATTAGACTCTATACCGGATATACGTACCATCCTCACCAAACATTCACATAATCACAGATATCCTTTAGTAATCACTCATATAGTCACATACATAATGTACTATAACATTCTAGATCTCGGCATTACCTTTCAACTAATTTCCTACAGATCTTCTAGTATGAACAGTACACATGGAAAAGTCGACATATAGACTCACGTGGTAACCACCGATAGCAACTTGTACTCTAGATTCAACATCCAATAAGAAACTACAGCAATCATTGCTTATAGAACAGAAGAACAACATTAAAACTCATTCGTATAACCTTTACCATAATCTCAAACCAAGATAACCCTCATACAATGTCTTACTTCTTCATTTTATTGTTCCTGCACTCTTACAGACTTAATCTTTCATAAATTTAACATGCAGAGTCATAAAACTTACCTTGACATGGAGCAATTACTGATAAAATCTAGAATTTCAACTTTTGCTTAAAGGAGAAAGAAACATTGTTGGTTCCTTAATATTCAAATAACAACACTTTTGAAGAAGGAAAAAGAAAACACCCTATTTCTCTAGCTTGAATATATATAACCTAAGTTCCCATTGGAACTTGACAAGTGTCAGAAACTTTCAAAATTGCCTTTATAAATGGTTTACATTTGTAGAGAGAACATAAATAAAAAATCCTATAAATTTATATATTTGGTCATTTGTTCCATTAATTCCTAACCGAATCATTTATAATGTAACTAGCACAGTAACTTAATGAACTTGGCATACAATACCTTAAGCAATAACCCAATTCACCAAAAATCCTCAATACTCTTATCAATCTTTTCTTCTCTACAATTCAACACCTTATGAGTTCAATCCTTACATAATATTCTAACATCTACTATGCGGTTGATCTATATGCAAAGAAAAATAATTGGGTGGATAGAGTCATGTCTCAAAGATTACTCCCAGTCCACTCGCTAGAACTTAGGACTCGCAAAAACTAGGTGTTACAGGGTTAATATAATTTGGCCCTTGAACTTCTTCATTTGTATCTAGTTGGTCACTAAACTTGTATTCTAAAACACCCCAAACTCGGCCCACGAGCCTAGACCGAATCTGGTATGTTCCTCAAGCAAACCGATTCAAAGTTCGTTTGTTTCTTGGGAAAAACTTGTGCGATTTTAAGAAAAATATCGTTTTGGGTTGGGCTTGTGTTGAAAACCAAGTTATCTTATATTGAATTCCATTTAATTAAGGTGACAAAACAATTAGGGTTTGTTTTAAAAATAAATTTACCCAAACTTTGATTGATAATAATTCGTAAACATAATAATTGAAAATAAAAATGAGGAAAATTCAACTATGGCCTTATTACATCAAGTAAAAACCCACAATAAAATTCTTAAGTACTTGGATAAAATAAATTGTCCATAATGAATAAAACTTCTAGCTGAGCATGGCCACCACAAGTTCTGCCGTCCCGGTCCATCACTGCTCGTCACCTGAAACATGTTCCCACAATGGGGTGAGTCAACAGACTCAATGTGTACACAACACTAAAATTTAATAGATCAGGCATACCATAACGTATCACATGCACATTCATATACAGAAAAAATAATGATGCAACCCATACCCAAAACCTAGATGCCATCCGCTACACATCCCCGTACCAACCTGCACACCGTGGAGACTACTAAGTCAACCCTCCATCCGCTACACACCATCGAAGGCGATCCATCTGCAATGACGTGCTCATCGCCCATATAAAATTTGTGGCATAGCCACCAGATAATTGTGTCATGAGACACCACATTCAGATAATGTAACCGAAGTTACCACATTCAGATAATGTGACCGAAGTCACCACATTTAGATAGTGAGACCGAAGTCACCACATTCACTTCCCCTTTTTCAAATAACCCGAATGCCCCATATTATTCATATTACACATACCATGCTTAAATTCACATTCATGTCACTTTTCACATGTTAAATATAACATATTTCATAATCCTAGTAGGAGTAGGAAACGTACCTGAGTACTTTGTACTGTAACACGGTACTTTAGCCATATTCCTATATTTTCAGATTAAAACATATATTAAGTTAAAGCCATGAATCTATCAAGATTGGTGTAGGGTACACACCTGATTCGCTTAACGAAGTCCTTGAAATCCCGAACAGAACCGTTTTACAGATTTAGATCTCAAGTCCTACATAAACTAATCACTTACTACTTAATAAAAACCATTCGGCCATTAATCCAAATCCTAATAGGATTAGTATTACTAAAACTTACCTTGTAGCCGAATTGAATTAAGAATCAAATGCCGGAACTTTGTATTCCTCCCTTTTGAAATCGGCTAAACACTATATTACTCCACGGGTTAGTTTTCGGCTTCTGATAATATATCCAAACATTTAAAATAGGCCTTGGCCGAATGTCTTAAACACATACCTTTTGATTTCAAATCCCAAAAAGTATCCCTTGGCTATGGAGATGCTGATACCTACATGATATCTGTTAGATCCACTTCTAACATTTAAATCACCTTTATATAGCCCTTAGTCGATTGTACACTTACCTTGGTTGGCTAGATCTTGAACTATCTCCCTTAAGAGTCGACACTAGCAAAGATCCCGGAATTTTTCCTTAATATTTCGGTCAAAGAAACAACAAGAGAATCAGTTCCTAGATCTTGATTAAAAGAGATTGAAAAATCCATTGTTCTTACCTTAACACCACAGTCAACGGCACCCTTGTTTGAAGCCACAAAGATTCGACTATGGAGACTTAGCCATGGATCAAAAAGGTTTCGGCTTTGACAGTAGAAGAGAAGAGAAGAGAAGAAGAAAAGAAGAATTGATGAAAGAGAGGCTACTTGGCCAAAGGAAATTCGGCAGAGAGAGAGTTGGCTAGAGGATTTTCGGCAAACACTTAGAAAAGATGAAAGAATAGCCTCACTTTTCCTTCCTTAGCCGAAATTACTAGGCTAGAGTCCCCTACTTGGCCACCACTCTTCCTATGTGATAATATTATCCTTTAATTTAAAATAATTAAAAGAATAATCCTTTAATTATCTCTCCAAATTAAATCCTTATTTATCCCCTTAATTAGCCGTATTTTAAAGAGAATAAAACTCCTCCTTTCTAGAAAGCCGTCCCACCTCAAGCCTTACGGAAGCAAAAATAAAACTTCTTTTATTTGCTTCCCTTGTGACTCGAACTCAGGCCCAAACCTTGCATGTGGCGCCATTTCCATAGGCCCTAAGTGACATCTTCAGGCCACTTTTCCAAGCCTGTTTGTGTGTCAAATTTCACATACTTTTTCTTTTAAGGCCACATTGCCTTAGTTTCCTCTTTTAAACTTTAAAACTCAACATTTCTAAGTCATTTCTAAGTTTCCTAAAATTTTCGTTCGGCTCTTTGAACTTGACATTTCCTTACATTTCCAAGTTTCCAGAAATGTTCACTTTCCATTTTTGAATCATTTCCAAATCATTTCCTTACATTTCCTAGTTTCCAAAAATGTTCACCTTCCATTTTTAAACTTAACATTTCCATACATTTTCAGGTTTCCAAAAATGTTCATTTCTAACTCATTTTCATTCATTTCCGGGTTTCCAAAAATATTCAAAATTTATTCTTAGTATATAAAACATGTCACTTCGTACAACTAAACCGAAAATGCATAGGCCCTTTCCAGGATGTTACAGTTCTACCCCCTTAAAATAATTTCGTCCTCGAAATTTCCTAGCTAAAATAATTGAGGTATTGTTGTCGCATTGCCTCTTCTGGTTCCCACGAAGCTTCTTCCATTACATGATTGCGCCATAATACTTTGACTAGAGGAACTGATTTCCTTCGTAGCACTTTCACATCACGCTCCAATATCTGAATCAGCTCCTCCTCATAGGATAAGTCTGGCCTTAGCTCCACTTCTTCAACTGGTACCACATGAGATGGATCCGATCGGTAGCGACGTAGCATGGATACATGGAATACGTCGTGCATTTGCTGCAACTCTGGTGGCAACTCTAACTGGTATGCCACTGGTCCAACTCACTTCAGTACTCGATAGGGCCCTATAAACCTTGGGCTTAACTTCCCTTTGCGACCAAACTTCATTACCTTCTTCCACGGTGAGACTTTTAAAAATACTTGGTCTTCCAGTTCAAACTCTATTTCCTTCCGCTTGAGGTCAGCGTACGACTTCTGCCTATCAGAGGCTTCCTTTAACTGTGCTCGGATTATCTCAACCTTCTCCTCAGTTTCTGCCACCAACTCTGGTCCCAAAACTCGACGTTCTCCTATCTCCGTCCAACACGTGGAGTTCGACACCTTCGACCATACAGTGCTTTGTATGGTGCCATCCGAATACCGGCCTGATAGTTGTTGTTGTAGGTAAACTCAGCTAAAGGCAAGTATTCCTCCCAACTTCCTCTGAAATCCATCACACAGCCCCTCAACATATCCTCCAACACTTGGATTACCGGCTCAAACTGACCGTCCGACTGTGGATGAAAAGCCGTAGTGAAGTCTAACTTAGTGCCTAAAGCTTGATGAAGTGCCCTCCAAAATCGAGACATAAATCTGGGGTCTCTATCCGAAATGATTGACACCGACACTCCGTGTAACCTCACAATTTCTGCTACGTATAATTTGGCCAACTTCTGAAGAGAATAGTCAACTCTTACCGGGATAAAGTGCGCGGACTTGGTCAAACGGTCCACTATTACCCATACCGACTCCTTAAATTCACATTCATGTCACTTTTCACATGTTAAATATAACATATTTCGTAATCCTAGTAGGAGTAGGAAACGTACATGAGTACTTTGTACCGTAACATGGTACCTTAGCCATATTCTTATATTTTCAGATTAAAACATATATTAAGTTAAAGCCATGAATCTATCAAGATTGGTGTAGGATACACACCTAATTCGCTTAACGAAGTCCATGGTAAATCTCTCCCACTTCCATTGTGGAATCTCGATTGGCTGAAGCAATCCCGATGGAACTTGGTGTTCAGCCTTAACTTGCTGACACGTCAGACATTTCCTCACGAATTCAGTAACTTCCCGATTAAGCTCAGGCCACCAAAATTGTTCCCTTAGATCTCTGTACAGCTTAGTGCCTCCGGGATGCATAGCATAAGGGCTACTATGCGCCTCCCGAAGAATCCTCTGTCTTAACTCTTCGTCCTTCGGCATACAGACTTTTCCTTGGTAGCACAATACTCCTTCATCATTAACGCCATAATCCTCTAACTCTCCATTCCGTACTTGTTGTAACTTAACACTTAGGTCCTCATCCAACAATTGACCTTCCTTTTCCTCATTCAACCATGTGGGTTTGACTTGTAATTCTGCCAACAGGCTTCCATCATCATATAAACTTAAGTGAGCGAACATAGCCCTTAGATCCGACACAACCTTTCGACTTAGGGCATCAGCCACTACATTTGCCTTGCCCGGGTGGTACTCTATCGAGCAATCATAATCCTTTAACAACTCCACCCACCTTCTCTGCCTTAAGTTCAACTCCTTCTGAGTCAACAAGTACTTAAGGCTCTTATGGTCTGTGTAAATTATTGACCTTTCTCCATAGAGATAGTGCCTCCACACCTTAAGGGCGAAAACCACTGCGGCCAATTCCAAGTCATGGGTTGGGTAATTAACCTTATGCGGCCTTAACTGCCGAGACGCATAAGCGACTACTTTTCCATCTTGCATTAGGATGCATCCTAATCCCGTATGCGAAGCGTCACAGTACACCACAAAATCCTTCCCTGCCTCTGGCTGAATTAATACTGGAGCCTCCGTCAACACCTTCTTAAGCTTTTCAAAGCTCTTCTGTTGCTTATCTGTCCATTCAAAGGGTAATTCCTTCCTTAGCAACCTTGTCAAAGCGCGGCTATTGACGAAAACCCTTCCACGAACCTTACACGTAATAGCTTTGTCAATCGTAAGAAACTTCGGATCTCAGCCACGGACCTAGGCGGTTTCCAATCTAACACTGCTTCGATCTTCCTAGGATCCACTCTTATTCCTTCTGCGGATACTACATGTCCTAAGAATGCCACCTCCTTAAGCCAAAATTCACACTTGCTGAATTTGGCATAGAGCTTATTCTCCCTTAACACTTGCAGCACAACTCGGAGATGCTCATCATGCTCCTCTTCAGACTTGGAGTACACCAAGATATCGTCGATGAACACCACGACGAACCTACCCAAGTAGGGTTGGGAAACCCGATTCATCATATCCATGAACTCGGCTGGAGCGTTCGTCAACCCAAACGGCATTATCACAAACTCATAATGGCCGTATCTTGTCCTAAAAGCGGTCTTATGGATATCGGCCTCCTTCACCTTCAACTGATGATATCCCGACCTTAAGTCTATCTTCGAGAATACTGCGGCCCTCTTCAGCTGATCGAACAAGTCATCTATCCTTGGTAAGGGAAGTGAGCTTATTCAACTGACGGTAATCTATGCACATCCGCATAGTTCCGTCCTTCTTCTTTACAAACAGGACCGGTACTCCCCATGGAGACACACTGGGTCGAATGAACCCATGATTCAACAACTCTTGGATTTAAGCCTTGAGCTCAACCAAATCCTTTGGCGCCATTCGGTATGGAGCGATTGACACAGGAGCTGTTCCCGGTAGCAAGTCTATTCCAAATTCCACTTCCCTATCTAGGGGTATTCCTGGTAATTCCTCTAGAAATACATCTTCAAAGTCCCTTACCGTCCTAACTCCACTGACACCTTCTTCCTTTCCACCCAACGCACTTACAAAGGCTAAAAATGCCTTGCACCCTTTCCTAACCATTTTCTCAGCCTTTAACGCTGAAACTACGTTAGACAGGTAGTTTTTTCTTTCTCCGATCATTACTACTACTTCATCCTCCGAGGTCCTTAGTTCCATTCGTTTAGCCGCACAATCCAACACGGCCTGGTGTTCTACTAGCCAGTCCATTCCAAGTATGAGTTCAAACTCCCCAAAGGGTAGTTCCATTAAATTAGCCCGAAAGTTCACTCCCTGAGTTTCTAGGGGTACACTCCGAAAGATCTTATCCACCACTACAGTTTGGCCTAATGGGCTTACTACAGTCATCTGCCTATCAGAAAGTTCAGAGTCTAGGCCTAGTGTTTCCACTACACTACATGCAACATATGAATGGGTTGAGCCCACATCAATTAAGGCATAATAAGGCTTACCATAAATAAAGAACGTACCGGTTATAACATCCGGCGCGTCTCCATCCTCCCTACGGTGAATCGCATAAACCAAACCCGGTTGCCTTGCCTCGGCATTAGCAGCACCTCTGCCCTATGTTCCACGTCCTCTGCTAAAACCATTACCTCTGTTATTCGAACCACGACCTCGTTGAGGCTATTGTCCGCCTCTACCAGCCTGACTAACATTCTGAGCTGCTGGTCGACTTTCATATGGTTCCTTAGGACAATCCTTGAGCATATGGTCCTTGAACCCATACCTAAAACATCCTCCCGTCTTTTTCCAACACTCCCCTAAGTGCTTCTTTCCACAATGATCACAAGGGCGATACTGCCATCCTGTACCAGCTTGCTGACCTCGCGGCCCATTAACTCTAGGCCTCTTATGAACCTTTCCAGCTGATCCAAAACCTCTTTTGGGCCTATTCCTATCCATAGCCTGCTTTGTAGAATCCTTGATTCCCTCAGCCACCTTGGCCTTTTCTACTAAAGCGAGAGAACTCCCGCTCCCGATGCGGTGCTATCAACGATCTCGAGATCATCCACAGCCCGATCCTCAAAACGGACCACAGCGCTCATGCTCGATTGCCCGCGCTCGCTCCTCGGGCATCTGGGCTCAACCTCGTAAATTCACCCCATATTACGCCACGGACTTGTTCCTTTGAACCAGCCCCAAAATGCCTTTCTTTGCTCATCCGTATACCTGGTTCCAACATACTTCTTTTGATACGCTTCCTTAACATAGTCCCAGGTTAGATCCTCCGCTGTGGCACCATCCCGAATAGTTAACCACCATTGATACGCTTCATCGCGTAACAATGCCACCATTCCTTTTAACTTCTCCTCAGGGGTCAGGTCAAGCTCATCCATGATGCGCTCAGTTGCTTCCACCCGATTTCTTTCGGTATCTTGGTGCCACACCGATACTCCACGAAACATTTCGGCTCCATTAGCTCAGAGCCGTTCAGGCACAGACTTTCGATTTCTCGAATTTCCTCCTGCACCGGCCACCAACTCTAAAACTCGCAGCACAGCCTGTGATACAGCATCTTCTCCCGTTTGAGCTTGCTGCTCAACCCCCACAGCTGGGGGTGGTGGTGGCGGTGGTATCTCATTGTCAGACCCTTGACCCGATCTAACAGGTTCTGACACAGTCATCCTTCCTCTACCACGTCCACGACGACCACGTCCTCTAGAGCTCATTTCTAACGTCGAGATCTGATTAAGAAGTTTTATGAATTAGTCTTTCTTTCACTTGATTACCCGCGAAGAAGTTTTATGAAAAAGGAATTTAGGGGTGGTTCTTTCGTATTCATACATGCACACAGTCTTTTCATCCATTCATACATCCATCAAACAATTATGAACCTTCGTTCATTCAGAGAAATGTTGTAGTTTTCATTGTTGTTGTTTTTCCACTACCTAGGGGTATTTTCGTAATTTTGTCCTACAGGGGTATTTTCGTAATTTTTTTCAAAAGAAAAAGTTCCTTAGTGATTTTGTCAAAAAGTATTTTGGCATTTTTAAATTCCCGGGGTATTTTGGAAAAATTTTGAAATCCAGGGGCTTTTTGGTAGTTTTGGACCTCGGGGGTATTTCGGTAATTTTTTTCATAAATCGGGGTAAATTTGTAAAATCTAGTAAATCATGGATATTTCAAAAGTTGCAAAACTTTGAGGGTTCTTTTTGAGAATTGTACTTTCCAAAACAGTGATGTTGCAAAAATTTTGGAAATCAGGGTTATTTTGGTAATTTTGTAAGTTAGGGGCAATTTTGTAATTTTCCAAAATCAAGGTATTTTTGATAGTTTGCAAATTGGGGTTTTTGAACACTTATAAAATAATGAAATTTTGGCAAAACTGTTGAGTAGTTTGTCATTTTGTAAATCAAGGGCATTTTGGTAATTTTACCACTGTGGTATTTTGTAATTTCACAAATCGAAAAATTTTCGAAAAATTTTGTAAAGATGGTTTTCACAAATTTAAAAGAAAGTTTTAAGAGTTTTAAAACTAGGGTTTTGTGGTTTTTATAAAAACACGGCTAGTTCCTTTCGGGTTTTAGTCATTGTGTTTAGCTTTATGACCGAGCCCTCTTGGTCGGGGTGAACCAAAGCTACGCACTGCAGGGATTCGAATGGAGAGGAGGTGAGTCACGCAGATGCTTAAATACCAAGCTCCCACCGAAACCATTCCTAGACATGCGCACGAGTTGTTGCCACACCTCACGAGCCCTGCAGGTTAGGATGAGCCGAAGCTACGCACTGTGGGATTCTGCGAAGAGGAGGTGAGTCACTAGGACTGCTTAAATACCAGGCTCTTCCGGATCCAATCCTAGACATGCGCACAGGGGTCACCACACCCTAACTCAGTGACTTAGCCATAGGTTTGTTTAATGCATTAAGTCTTATGTATTTGTGTTTGAGTAGACTAGCCCTAGGGTTCAAGTTCCTATCATGCTATTCTACATTCCATTCCTTTTCTACCCTTCCATAATTCACATAATCACACAGATGCTTAGGGGTACTTACCTGGTGGACTGCGGGTCGGAGAATTAGGTGCCATGCCAGAAAAACTGCTTATTTTCAGAAATACTTCCATAAAACTCATTTGGGCTCGATTTGAAAACATTTTGGGCCTTAGCCCACAGGCTGAGAGTTTAAAACTAGGCTCTGATACCAAACTGAAACACCCCAAACCCGGCCCACGAGCCTGGACCGAATCTGGTATGTTCCTCAAGCAAACCGATTCAAAGTTCGTTTGTTTCTTGGGAAAAACTTGTGCGATTTTAAGAAAAATATCGTTTTGGGTTGGGCTTGTGTTGAAAACCAAGTTATCTTATATTAAATTCCATTTAATTAAGTTGACAAAACAATTAGGGTTTGTTTTAAAAATAAATTTACCCAAACTTTGATTGATAATAATTTGTAAACATAATAATTGAAAATAAAAATAAGGAAAATTCAACTATGGCCTTATTACATCAAGTAAAAACCCACAATAAAATTCTTAAGTACTTGGATAAAATAAATTGTCCATAATGAATAAAACTTCTAGCTGAGCATGGCCACCACAAGTTCTGCCGTCCCGGTCCATCAACTTTTTCGTCACACCAAACATGTTCCCACAACGGGTGAGTCAACAGACTCAATGTGACACAACACTAAAATTTAATAGATCAGGCATACCATAGCGTATCACATGCACATTCATATACAGATAAAATAATGATGCAACCCATACCCAAAACCTAGATGCCATCCGCTACACATCCCCGTACCAACCTGCACACCGTGGGGACTACTAAGTCAACCCTCCATCCGCTACACACCATCGAAGGTAGTCGCTGCAGTCGACGTGCTCATCGCCCATATAAAATTTGTGGCATAGCCACTGATAATTGTGTCATGAGACACCACATTCGAATAATGTAACCGGTTACCACATTCGGATAATGTGACCAAGTCACCACATTCAGATAGTGAGACCGAAGTCACCACATTCACTTCCCCTTTTTCAAATAACCCGAATGCCCCATATTATTCATATTACATATACCATGCTTAAATTCACATTCATGTCACTTTTCACATGTTAAATATAACATATTTCGTAATCCTAGTAGGAGTAGGAAACGTACCTGAGTACTTCGTACCGTAACACGGTACCTTAGCCATATTCTTATATTTTCAGATTAAAACATATACTAAGTTAAAGCCATGAATCTATCAAGATGGGTGTAGGGTACACACCTGAGTCGCTTAACGAAGTCCTTAAAATCCCGAACAAAACCGTTTTACAGGTTTAGATCTCAAGTCCTACATAAATTAATCACTTACTATTTAATAAAAACCATTCGGCCATTAATCTAAATCCTAATAGGATTAGTATTACTAAAACTTACCTTGTAGCCGAATTGAATTAAGAATCAAATGCCGGAACTTTGTATTCCTCCCTTTTGAAATCGGCTAAACACTATATTACTCCACGGGTTAGTTTTCGGCTTCTGATAATAAACTCAAACATTTAAAATAGGCCTTGGCCGAATGTCTTAAACACATACCTTGTGGTTCCAAATCTCGAAATAGAATTGTACATTAGAAGTTGATGGGTCTTACCACCATAAAACTACTTGCAGAATAAGATATTGGCTTTAATAATTTCATTATTAACATTACAATTAAAAATAACATGCAATAATATTTCAAAAATAATAATAACTTGCAAGGATTTTTTAATTTAATTACTTGGTATGATTCATAAATAAAGGGTAAACTAAAAAATAATTATTTTTGTTTGCCTCAGATTACATTTTAGTCATGTTTGAAATGTTACATTTTAGTCACTTATGTTAAGGCTTTGTTACGAAGTGGTCACTCTACCATTAATCTCTATTACCTCCCTAACAGTAGCCAAATGGGTTTTAAATGTCGACTTGGATGTCCAGCTGGGATGAGAATAGGTTGCTAATTTTTTATGAAAATAAAATACAAACTTTTTCCCTAAAACCAAATTTTTTCCTATTTTAAAAGAAGAAATAGTTGAGTTTTGGAAAATTATGATAAAAAAATAGAAGAGAAGAGCACAACGATAAAGAAGAAGAAGAAGAAGAAATAGACACACCAACCTCTATACCTGTTTGCTATTTTGGTTGTCCAACTATTTTGAGAACTTCATGGTCGAATGAAAATCTAGGTAGGAGATTTTCCAAGCGTCCAAATTATGGGAATAAGAGAAGACGTTGTTGTCATTTTTTCTACTGGTTTGATCAACCTATGGCACCTCGTGCAAAGGTGGTGCTAGTTGGACTATTAAGAAAAGTGAGAAACTTTAAGAAGGAGAAGAGAAAGGAGAGAATGATTTTGATTGTTGTAATAGTTGTGTTTCTTATATTGCATTGGGTATGTAGGGTTTGGAGGTTGCTTTCTAATAAAATGGAGGTTGTTTTTTTTTTATTATTTTTCATTACTGGAATGTAATCTTGAATATTAGTGAAGATACAATAGATCTTTCCCCTCAATTATTCAAACTCATGTAATGATTTCGGTTATCTTAACATTATTATGATTCTTCTCTTGTAATTCTTCTAGTTGGGAAATAAAACTAAAAAATTGATGTTTGTAACTAAAGCTCTTATCTATAGCTATAGGGGGGAAGAGGGCATTTTCTATTTTGTTCTTTGACCTGCTGCTAATTGTAGTGGTAGTCTAGATACGTTTCAGCATTTAAGGAGCTTATTTTCTAGCTATTTTAATATTATTTATTGCATTTTCGGTACTTATTAGTTAATATTAAATATTAATAAAATAAGTGTTTTGACAAAATTTTGAGTGTTAGTGACCTATTAGGCCGACACGGGCCTTAGGTAGTTCTAATTTGTGTAATTGAGTGTTCAGGATGCTGAACTTAAGGCCCAATGGACGTAGGATGAAACACCCCAAACCCGGCCCACGAGCCTGGACCGGATCTGGTATGTTCCTCAAGTAAACCGGTTCAAAGTTTTTTTGTTACTTAGGAAAAACTTGTGTGAACTTTAAAAGAAAGATCGGTTTGGGTTGGGCTTGTGCGGAAAACCAATTTATCTTACATTGAAATCCATTTATTTAAAATGACAAAACACTTAGGGTTTAAAAAAAAAATTGTTTGATCCGTTAATCAATAACAATTCATAAACGTAATAATTAAAAGTAAAAAAAAGAAGTAGAGAAATTCAACTTGGGCCTTATGGCCTTATTACATCAAATAATTTCCAAATAATTCAAGTACTTAAAAACTAATAGTCCATAAAAATAAAGACTTCATGTTGAGCATGGCCACCACAAGTTCTGCCGTCCCGGTCCATCACTGCTCATCACCTGAAACATGGTCCCACAACGGGGGGAGTCAAACAGACTCAATGTGTACACGACACTAAATCATAATAGAATTAGGCATACAAGAGTTACACATTCAGAACAAAGAATACAAGTTATGATGCATTCCCAAACCCAAACCTAATTGTCCATCCGCTACACACCCCCGTACCTGCCAGTCACACCGTGGGGACTACTAAGTCGACCCTCCTTCCGCTACACTCCAGATTACTGTGGTCTTAGGTCACCACTTTCAGATATCACGGTCTTAGGTCACCGTGTTTGTGGTCTTAGGTCACCACATTCACTTCCCCTTTCAAACAAACCCATATGCCCCATATAATAATAATATGCATAAATATGCCGGAGTTCACATTCTTATCATATTCTCATGTTACTAATAACATTTTTCATATTCCTAGTAGGAGTAGGAAACGTACCTGAGTACTTAGTACCATAACATGATACCTTAGCCACTTTCATATTCTTAATGTCACGTATTTTAATTAAACATGCCATAAAATGTATTATGAAGTAGTGTGGGGTACACACCTGATTCGCTTAGCAAATTCTTTGAGATCTCGAAATCTAATCTACTACTTAGATCCTTAATCCCTACATTTGATCAATCACTTTAAAAAGCCATTTGGCCATAAATCCAAATCCTAGTAGGATTAGTATACTTAAACTTACCTTGTTTGCCGATTTGATTAATAATCAAATCCCGAAATTTGTAGTATTCCTTCCTTAAAAATCGGCTAGCCACCAAACCATTTAACTAGGTCAGTTTCCAGCTGTTGAATAAATAGGAAATAATTCTAAATACCAAAAATAAGCCTTGGTCGAATACTTCATAGGCTTACCTTGTGGATTTTAAATCCCGAAACTCACCGAATAACTAGGGAACACGTGGCCTATGGTGTACCTTCGGGAAAAGAACTTCTCCTTCCTTGTAGTCGACACTTAGTAAATCCCGAAAGATCTCTTCAAAGTTTCGGGAACAAGATATTAATGGGGTTAGTCCTAGATTTCGGCAAATCTTAAAAGAAAAAAGATGAAACCGAATGAGATCTTACCCTTACTTGAAGAAATCGATTGCACCTTCACTTCAATCTTCAGAGATTCGGCTATGGCTAGATGATGATCTCACAACTTTCGGCTTTTGGAGGGATTAGAGAAGGAAGAATAAAGATAGAGGATTCGGCTAGAACACAAGGTATTTCGGCTTGGCGAAAATAAAAGAAGAAGAAGATTTGGTGAAGAGAATTCGGCAAAAGCTTTCAAAGAACAGAAAATAATGCAGAATGGCCTTTCTTTTCCTTTTATAGCCGAAATTACTAAGCTAGAGTCCCTTACTTGGCCACGACTCTTCTATTTTGATAGCTTTATCCCTTTAATTTAAAATAATTAGAGAATAATCCTTTATTATCTCTTCAAAAATAATCCAAATTAAATCCCTTATTTATCACCTTATTAATCGAATATTTATGAAAATAAAACTCCTCCTTTCTAGAAGGCTTGTGCCGTCCACTTCAGGCTTCTGGAAGTAAAAAATAAAACTTCCTTTATTTGCTTCCCAAGTGACTCGAACTCAGGCCCAACACCTTGCATGTGGCGCCATTTCCAGAGGCCCTAAGTGGCATCTTGAGCCACTTTTCCAAGCTTTGTTTGTGTGTCAAATTTCACAAACTTTTTCTTTTAAGGCCACCTTGCCTTAATTTCCTATTTTAAAACTTAAAACTCCACATTTCTAAGTCATTTCTAAGTTTCCAAAAATTTTCGTTTGGCTCTGTAAACTTGACATTTCCTTACATTTCCAAGTTTCCAGAAATGTTCACTTTCCTCTTTTGAATCATTTCCTTACATTTCCAAATTTCCAGAAATGTTCACCTTCCTCTTTTGAATCATTTCTAAATCATGTCCATACATTTTCAGGTTTCCAAAAATGTTCATTGCCAGATCATTTCCATACATTTCTGGGTTTCCAAAAATATTCAAAATTTATTCTTAGTACATAAAACATGTCACTTCGTACAATTAAACCGAAAATGCATAGGCCCTTTCCAGGATGTTACAGTTCTACCCTCCTTAAAAATAATTTCGTCCTCGAAATTACTTACTAACAGTCGTACAATCCTTCTCACCGCACTATGCTTACGCTGCGCACTCTGATCTTAATAGAACCATCATACTTTCTAGGCACAAGCTCTAAGTTCACATCCCTTATAACTCATTTTCTAACGTTGCGATTTAATCTGATTTAAGAGTTTTATACATTAGTACTTTTGTTTCACTGATTAACCGCGAACAGTTTTATGAAAAGAGATGTTTAAAAGTGGTTCTTTCGATCAAACAAAGTTCTCAGCTCAAGTTCACTATTCAGAAAGTCACGTTCACATTCATCAACCAATTATGAACTTTCGTTCATTCAGAGAAATGTTGTAGTTTTCATTGTTGTTGTTTTTTCCACTACCCAGGGATATTTTCATAATCTGTCCTACAGGGGTATTTTCGTAATTTGTCAAAATAAGGTTCCTTGGTGATTTTGTCAATAAAGGTATTTTGGTAATTTTGAAATCCCGGGGCCTTTCAAAAATTTTGAAATTCCAAGGGTATTTAGGTAATTTTTCACAAACCAGAGAAGTTTAATAATTTAGGGGTATTTCAAAATTTGCAAAAATTTGAGGGTTCTTTTTTGTGAATTTGCTTTCTATTTTGGTGATATTGCAAAAATTTTGGAAGTTAGGGTCATTTTGGTAATTTTGTAAGTTAGGGGCAATTTCGTAATTTTCCAAAATTAAGGTATTTTGATATTTTGCGAATTAGGGTTTTTGGACTTGTCATAAAGTAAGGAAATTTTTTATAAAACTATGAGTAGTTTGGACATTTTATAAACCAAGGGCATTTTTGTAATTTCACAACCAGAAGTATTTAGGTAATAAATTTTTTTTTTTATAAATCAGAACTTTTTCAGAAAATTTTGTAAAAATAGTTCTCACAAATTGAAAGGGTAATTTTAAGAGTTTTACAACTAGGGTTTTTATAAAAACATGGCTAGTTCCCTTTCGGGTTTTAGTTATTGCGTTTAGCTTTGTGGATCGAGTCCTCTTGGTTAGGGTGAACTCAGCTACGCATCGGTAGGATTCTGCGAAGAGGAGGTGAGTCACTAGGGATCGCTAAGTACCAAGCTCTTCCGGATCCAATCCTGAGACATGCGCACACCATGTTTGCCATACCCTAACTCGGCGACTTAACCACAGGTTTGTTTAACTAGGCACTTAAGTCTTATATAAATGTTGGGGAAAACTAGTCCTAGGGTTCAAGTACTTATCATGCTAATCTACGTTCCATTCCATTTCTACCCTTCTACACATCATACTATAAATCACACAAATGGATAGAAGTACTTACCTGGTGGACTACGGGTCGGAGACTTAGGTGCCATGCCAGAAACCTGCTTATTTCAAAAATATTTTCATAAAACTCATTTAGGCTCGCTTTGAAAATGTTTTGGGCCTTAAACCCCTAGGCTGAGGGTTTGAAACTGGGCTCTGATACCAAACTGAAACACCCCAAACCCGGCCCACGAGCCTGGACCGGATCTGGTATGTTCCTCAAGTAAACCGGTTCAAAGGTCTTTTGTTACTTAGGAAAAACTTGTGTGAACTTTAAAAGAAAGATCGGTTTGGGTTGGGCTTGTGCGGAAAACCAATTTATCTTACATTGAAATCCATTTATTTAAAGTGACAAAACACTTAGGGTTTAAAAAAATAAATTTGTTTGATCCGTTAATCAATAACAATTCATAAACGTAATAATTAAAAGTAAAAAAAAAAGAAGTAAAGAAATTCAACTTGGGCCTTATGGCCTTATTACATCAAATAATTTCCAAATAATTCAAGTACTTAAAAACTAATAGTCCATAAAAATAAAGACTTCAGGTTGAGCATGGCCACCACAAGTTCTGCCGTCCCGGTCCATCACTGCTCATCACTTGAAACATGGTCCCACAACGGGGTGAGTCAAACAGACTCAATGTGTACACGACACTAAATCATAATAGAATTAGGCATACAAGAGTTACACATTCAGAACAAAGAATACAAGTTATGATGCATTCCCAAACCCAAACCTAATTGTCCATCCGCTACACACCCCCGTACCTGCCAGTCACACCGTGGGGACTACTAAGTCGACCCTCCTTCCGCTACACACCAGATTACTGTGGTCTTAGGTCACCACTTTCAGATATCACGGTCTTAGGTCACCGTGTTCGTGGTCTTAGGTCACCACATTCACTTCCCCTTTCAAACAAACCCATATGCCCCATATAATAATAATATGCATAAATATGCCAGAGTTCACTTTCTTATCATATTCTCATGTTACTAGTAACATTTTTCATATTCCTAGTAGGAGTAGGAAACGTACCTGAGTACTTAGTACCATAACATGATACCTTAGCCACTTTCATATTCTTAATGTCACATATTTTAATTAAACATGCCATAAAACGTATTATGAAGTAGTGTGGGGTACACACCTGATTCGCTTAGCAAATTCTTTGAGATCTCGAAATCTGATCTACTGCTTAGATCTTTAATCCCTACATTTGATTAATCACTTTAAAAAGACATTCGGCCATAAATCCAAATCCTAGTAGGATTAGTATACTTAAACTTACCTTGTTTGCCGATTTGATTAATAATCAAATCCAAAATTTGTAGTATTCCTTCCTTAAAAATCGGCTAGCCACCAAATCATTTAACTAGGTCGGTTTAAACTTTTGAATAAATAGGAAATAATTCTAAATACCAAAAATAAGCCTTGGTCGAATACTTCATACGCTTACCTTGTGGATTTTAAATCCCGAAACTCACCGAATAACTAGGGAACACGTGGCTTATGGTGTACCTTCTGGAAAAGAACTTCTCCTTCCTTGTAGTCGACACTTAGTAAATGCCGAAAGATCTCTTCAAAGTTTCGGCAACAAGATATTAATGGGGTTAGTCCTAGATTTCGGTAAATCATAAAAGAAAAAGGATGAAACCGAATGAGATCTTACCCTTACTTGAAGAAATCGATTGCACCTTCACTTCAATCTTCAGAGATTCGGCTATGGCTAGATGATGATCTCACAACTTTCGGCTTTTGGAGGGATTAGAGAAGGAAGAATAAAGATGGAGGATTCAGCTAAAACACAAGGTATTTCGGCTTGGCAAAAATAAAAGAAGAAGAAGATTTGGTGAAGAGAATTCGGCAAAGGCTTTCAAAGAACAGAAAATAATGCAGAATGGCCTCTCTTTTCCTTTTATAGCCGAAATTACTAAGCTAGAGTCCCTTACTTGGCCACCACTCTTCTATTTTGATAGCTTTATCCCTTTAATTTAAAATAATTAGAGAATAATCCTTTATTATCTCTTCAAAAATAATCCAAATTAAATCCCTTATTTATCACCTTTTTAATCGAATATTTATGAAAATAAAACTCCTCCTTTCTAAAAGGCTTGTGCCGTCCACCTCAGGCTTCTGGAAGCAAAAAATAAAACTTCCTTTATTTGCTTCCCAAGTGACTCGAACTCAGGCCCAACACCTTGCATGTGGCGCCATTTCTAGAGGCCCTAAGTGGCATCTTCAGGCCATTTTTCCAAGCCTGTTTGTGTGTCAAATTTCACAAACTTTTTCTTTTAAAGCCACCTTGCCTTAATTTCCTATTTTAAAACTTAAAACTCCACATTTCTAAGTCATTTCTAAGTCATTTCTAAGTTTCCAAAAATTTTCGTTCGGCTCTGTAAACTTGACATTTCCTTACATTTCCAAGTTTCCAGAAATGTTCACTTTCCTCTTTTGAATCATTTCCTTACATTTCCAAGTTTCCAGAAATGTTCACTTTCCTCTTTTGAATCATTTCCTTACATTTCCAAGTTTCCAGAAATGTTCACTTTCCTCTTTTGAATCATTTCTAAATCATGTCCATACATTTTCAGGTTTCCAAAAATGTTCATTTCCAGATCATTTCCTTACATTTTCGGGTTTCCAAAAATATTCAAAATTTATTCTTAGTACATAAAACATGTCACTTCGTACAATTAAACCGAAAATGCATAGGCCCTTTCCAGGATGTTACATAGGAACTTGGGACACGTGATGCACAAGCTTCTTGAGTCCCTAAAGTACGACTCAGACTCAAGAACTCATAATTTTAGTGTCATGCCACGCCATGGCTTGTGTATGATGTGACATAGGACCGACGTGAAGCCCAAGCTTTTCAAGGCTATTTTTGTCAACATAATCAACTTTATATGTAACACCCCTCACTCGTGTCCAACTCCGAGACAGGGTTTGAGACGTTACTGGACTTAAACATTCACAATCGTGCAAATCGGGTTACCAAATTTTGCCCAAAATTAAAACTTTTCAAACACATGCATATCGTCCCTTATACAGGCCTTCGAAGCCTATAACATACATCGGGGTGGTTCAGGACTAAACTGAGAACTTTGAAAATCTTTGGGCAACTTAACCAATTTTCTTACTTTGGAGAGTCACACGCCCATGTAACTCTCTGATTTTGACGTCAGCAACCGTTTAAGGGCACACGGCCAAGGCATGCGTCCATGGCTACAAGCCGTGTCCTCCACACGGCTGAGACACACAACCGTGTCTCTACCCGTGTGGCCAAGACTTAGGCTAACTTCCAAGCCTTTTTGTCATCTCTACATGCACACACGTACATTTGACCTTGTCATCTGTTTAATCACTTATACCACATAATGTGACATTAACACATACCATGGACAATTAGGCTTACAAGCCAAAATCATTATAAGCCACATCTCATGGCTATAATCAACAAATCAATATAAGCCAATACATTTGACTAATCACAACAACATCCATCATAGAAAAATTAAGTCCCTATACATGCCACTCACTTGAAAACATTTAACATACATATGCCAATACTCCAAGGATAATGGCTCGATAGTGTGATGTTGCCTCCGACGATCTCCAACCCTGAGCTGACCTAACAAAACTAAAAGAAATGGAAAGGTGGGAGTAAGCTTTACGCTTAGTAAGCTCGCATGAATATAATAAGCAATGATATAACATACTACTTTCATATTCTTTCTATTTATTCAAATTCCAGTTAAGCTGTTTCCTCGAGTCATAGTCATTAAATTATTTATATCTGGAGCTACGGAACTCCAAATTAAGATCCGTTAATTTTCCATGAAACTAGACTCACATATATTCTTACCATAAAATTTCTAGAATTTTTGTTTTATCCAATCAATATAGTTTATTCATTAAAGATTCCCCTATTTTTCTGTTCGATAGCTCTAACACCTCTTCATTAAAATTAAAATTCCTCATTATAAAGAGTTTCGGTAACCGTTCTGTTTGTCTCTCTTGAAATTATACTCAAGTATTCTGAGAATATAAATTACACGCCATAACCATTTTTATACAATTTTTAGTGATTTTCCAAATTTGGAATAGGAGATTTCTGAAACCATTCAGACCCTGTCTCACCAAAATTTAAATATCTCATAAAATAAAATTTATTTACTCACACCATTTCTTTTATGTGAAAATATACTCAATAAGCTTTAATTTCATCTCTCATTCAATATATAATTCAACTTATATTATTTATGGTGATTTTTCAAAATCACGTAACTGCTATTGTTTCAATCTATTTTACTAAAAATTTTACTCTCCTATGTTTTATTTATATTTCTTTCATATATGCACACATAACACCAAGCATGTTCAATAATAGCCATACAAATGAATAATCATCACCAATATTTATGAGTATTCATAGTGGCGCTTACACCATATCAACCTTACCACCATTTCAATTATGTATCACATATCAAACACATTATGCACATACACACATGGTCACATGCACCCTTGTTCACACAAACACTTGCTCACACGTACATTTGCCACATTTCTCAATTGGTCACATTCACACCTACACTTATTCATAACATGATCGCACCAATCACCCTTAGTAAGTTATCTCGTTGAACCCCTTCAAAAAATGCTTGATACTCGGTGGTCTCAGCACATAGCTCCACCTATACATAATTCAGCTTTCTTGTACACATGGTGAAGGTCCCTTATCACCCATGTGACCTAGCCATTCCATCTCGTAGCTTTCGTGTCTACATGGCGTCCAACACTAGGAACCACTCATGCAACCTAGCTACTCATAACCCGTAGCTTTCTTGCACATATGGTGAAAGTCCCTTATCATCCATGTGGCCTAGCTATATATCAAATTTTCCATCTCGTAGCTTTCTTGTGCACATGGTGAAGGTCCCTTATCACTCGTGTGACCTAGCTACATATTGTCCGTATCTCTCAGTTTTCCGAAGGTTCAATCGAGAATTTCACATTCCTCACATTTTCATATTATAGTTATCACCCAATGACTTCTATAATATCTAGCAACATAATTATTGAACAAGTAAAATAAATGCATTATTTACATATAAACTTTCCATTTCACATAATAACCATAGTCATAGAAAACACCTTTAAGCACAACATTTCAACCCATTTTCTATGTCACCTATGTCACATTTTATCATAAACATATTATTAAATCAATTCACCAACATAATATACTAAACATGTAACTCATCAAAATCAATTTATTACCACAATTTAGGTTTCAAACATACATTACGACATTATTGCATTATTATAAACACACCAACTTACCTCGGATTCAGAAACAAAAATTTACCATTTTAATCCATAACCTTGTATTTTCCCGATTTAAGCCTAAATCTCAATTTCCTTGATCTATATCACATTTAGCCTCCTAATTAGTCACATTATTCATATGGGTCCAAAAATCATTTTTTTACAAATTGCACTTTGACCCCTAAACTTTCACATATTTGCACTTTTTCCCCAATGCTCGTAAATTAAACTTCAGCCCTTATTCTTATGTTTTATAACATGCTGATCATTTTTCTCTTCTATGGCAACTTCAATTTCTCACTAATTCACGCACTTATGACCAATTTATAACTTTTACAATTTAACCCCTTTTTTACGATTTCATCGAAAATCATCTAATAAAACTCGTTTCTCTAATCATAAACATGCACAATCTACCAAAATTCATCAAAATATACAATTATTCAACATGGTTCAATTTTTAAAATTAAACTCTAGTTCAAAATAATGGTAGAAATAGCTAAACTAAGCTACCTTCAAAAATACGATGAACATTAAAAACGGGGCTCAGAAACACTTACTATGAAGCTTGAAAAGCTTGAAACCCTTAGCCATGGAGTCTAGAAATTTTCGGCAGCAACTAGAAGAAGATGAGCAGATTGTTTTTCTTGTATTTTGTCATTTTATTCATTAAAAACACTGAATGACTAAAATACCCTTAAGGCTTTTCTTTCAATTTTGTCCTATTCATGCCCATTTTTGATCCATCAAGTTATCCAATGGTCTAATTACCTTTTAAGGACCTCCAATTTAAAACTCATAGCAATTTGACACCTCTAATATATAGAACTCAACTTTTGCACTTTTTACAATTTAGTCCTTTTGACTAAATTGTGTACTCAAACGGCAAAATTTTTTTAAACGAATTTTTTACGAAATCTTTCTGTAAAATTGTAGACCATAAAAATATAATAAAAATAAAATTTTCCTCGTAGGATTTGTGATCTCGAAACCACTGTTCCAACTAGGCCCTAATTCGGGATGTTACATTATACAAAGACCTAGGAAGTGTT
This sequence comes from Gossypium bickii, assembly GCA_025503065.1. NCBI lineage: Eukaryota > Viridiplantae > Streptophyta > Magnoliopsida > Malvales > Malvaceae > Gossypium > Gossypium bickii. Next base: position 20,483,332 of record CP106714.1, on the reverse strand, counting down.
GAAGACCTAATTTGGGTTGTTAACACTTATATAAATAAGACATGAGGGGTTTCATGTAACTAAGTTGTCTTTGATATCTAAAAACCCTCGTAATTTAGGAGTAAGATTTAGATTTAAGTTTTTTTTTATTTTCTTAAAATGCTTGTTCTTTTCTCTTGAAATCGATTTTGATCCAAGCTTTCTTTTATTTAGTCAAAGTTATTCAGTTTATTTTTCTCTACAAGCAGCGAGATTCATTATCCTAATTGAGATTCACTATTTTGCTCTTAAAAAAATAAAAATCAGGATTATTTTATATCTCTTTTCTCTTTCGGTTTATTCATGTTATTCACATGTCTATATAAATTGAGTTGGAGATTATGAATACTATGAGTAGCTCATTCCATTGGGGAAGATTAACAAGTGGATGGGAAGTAATTAATGGAGGATTAAGGGTTTGTCAATTGGATTAGTTGGTGTAAATTATGTGTTCTTAAACCCTAGGCTTGACAATCCTAGGAAGTAATCAAAGGTTAAACAAGGTCAAGAGATAAGTTTGCCGAATAAATCGTAATTTATCTTGGTTGAGAAAGTGAGGTCGGGAGATAAGCAAGTACCAACCAATTAAGTAATAAGATAGAGGCCGGGAGGCAATAATTGGTTAGTTAATAGCTAATTCACCCTAAAACCCTAATTTGAAGTTAATTACAACCCTTGAAATGAGTTAATCTTCCTAATTGGTCTAATTGGTTTAGTTGTTTGTTTGTTTTATTGTTTATTTATCTTAGTTATTTGGTTTTTAATATTTGTCTCTTTTATGATTTATCATAATATAAAATTTAATCATTACTATTTAGACTTGTTAGAGGTTTTCAATAGATTTAATTCATCCTCCCTTGGTTATGGTCCTCAGAATACTTCACTGTATTTCGTTGTAACACATTACTATATTACAATTTGACCTGTATACTTGTGAACATCGCTGCTTTATTTCTTATATTATTTTGGTGTAGTATTTTCTAGTCAAATGTTTGCACATTTGGCGGTGGTCATTCTTCAGTAGAAAACAACTTCACACTGATCTAACTTTGGGTTCTTTTTACACATTACAAAGCAATAAAAAAAGTATGCAATAATTAATGCAATCAAAAGGTTATAAGACAACATAATTGTTACAAGTGAAACAAATTAGAATGAAACAAATGTGTTCTGAGTGTATCTTTAGGACAATAGAAAATGATAAAACAGAAAGGACATATATATGTTGCTCAAAACATTAGTTATCAACATTATTTATGTTGTTGGGATTTTTGGTAGCTCTTCTATTGTCCTAAACCATGTCCTTGGTAATCAACCCTAAAATTCATGGTCTCATATTTTGTTGTGAGAGTAAAAGGATATAAAATAAGTTGAAATGTTGATTCCATTTAAAAGGTTGCAAAGTAATCGTTCAATAGTTTAACATTTAAAAAAAAAAGCATTTTGCTAGCAGACGTTAAACTAATACCAACTAGATCCTTCATTTGAAAGGTAATTTGGCCCTAAAATTTATTGTACGCTTTGAGCTTTGTTGGGTTAAGGGTGGCTGGCATGAAGTGTTATCCATTGAAGTGTTATCCATTGAAGTGGCTTGGTTCAAAATTTGTAGGCTTGATGGTTGGTTTGCCATTTGGTTTCCCCCAACAATCCCTTTGCAACTCCTATCCTGCTTAGCTCTTTCTTGCTTCATCAACTTCTTTCCTCCTTGTTTGGTTGGGTCTTCCTAAGGGCCTTCTAATCATGGGAGGAAGAACAGGTTCCATGCCCCTCACATGTTCCCATTGCATAGGACCTATATGCAAAAATTTAAAGATGTTAAACACATTGTACAAATAGGTAATATTTCATAAAGGTTTAGGGTTTTAGGGCTAATACCTTTGTAACACCCATAACCCATTACTATCACCGGGTTAGGGTTACAGAGTATTACCGAATGATTCAGAATAATCAATAATAAATAGCAGCAAGTTACCACATTAATTAATGAAATTTCGTAAATAATTTAGATCGAAGTAGAACCTACACTTATGGGTCTTAAATCGAGCCTACAGGCCTTTAAAGTAGTTTAGGAAAAATCAGGGACCAATTCGAAACAAATCAAAATATTTAAGGAAAACTTAAAAATTTTCAAATCAGGGGTCACACGGCTGTGTGACAAAGCGCAAACAGTGTGGCTCCAGACATGGTCGTGTGGCTATGCCATACACTCGTGTATTTACCTGTTTAACTCACTGACTTGGGTCACATGGTCATGTCGTAGGCCGTGTGCCAGCCCGTGTGAACCCTACAACTAACACATTCGGGGCACACACCCGTGTGGGTTGCCTGTGTGTGACACACAACCGTGTGACAGCTCATGCCTCAGCTTGTGTGCCCAAAAATGACCCAAAACATGCTCAATTCACATCCAGATGCTTAGGTACCTAAACATACTAACACATGTTTTAAGAAATTTAAAAAGCATTCAAAACACATTCAAGAATAACCACAACATGCCAAATCGATCAACTTAAGACCTAACAAATGTGTCATCAATGACACCACAGTTCAATCACTTAACATATCATTACCTTAGTTACACTATACAAGCCATAACACACTCAAAATAATTTACATTCAATCCCAACATACCATACCTACCATTTCGTGTTTGTCCACTTATGCTTAGGATTAAACATGCATGACACATAGTTACTCATACCATAACCTCAATGCATAATAATGCAAATTGCAAACACTTAGAAACCTTTACAAACATAAACAATTGCTCTGATTACATGTCGTATAAGCCAAATAGAATTCAAAATCTATCAAAAGATCCCCGGATAGTATGATTCTTCAAGTTAATCCAACCTCCCAATTTCCAGAGAACGTAATCTACAAAGAAAAAGACAAGGACACAAGTAAGCTTACATAAAGCTTAATAAGTTCATTGATTAAACAATAAATCTTACTAAATCAAACAATAATAATTCAAATAACAAGTTTAATGAACATAGTTCCTATCAATAATGTTGTTAACAGAATTCCTATCAATCATAGCACAAAATAGGTGAGGAATGCTTAAACAATAGTAAAAATCAATTTCTCACATTTCAATAACATTCAATGATCAATAAAAAATTGCCCAATGAATGATATAAGGATACGAGTACACGGTTAACCATCCAAAACACACCAGACGCTCATACAAGTAAATCCAACCGATAACACACCTCGACACTAAGTGCCTAGCCCATAGGCCAACATCCACCTAATCCATTTCATTCAACTCTAACAAACTTTTATTGACAGCAGCAACCCAGTCCATGTTCAGCTTCTTGAAAGCCCAAAATGCTTTGTACTCAAGCTCAACATGTAACACCCTTAACCTGTATCCGTCGCCGAACTAGGGTTAAAGGAGTTACCGAATAGATAGGAAAATTTTACAGACATTAAGTAAAATAATTCACCGATTGCAATCCAAGTGTCCCTTATATAGGTCAACGAGACCTTAATCATACTTTAGAGTAGGGCCGGGACTAAACCGAACATATACGGAAATTCTTGAAAATTTAATTTTTTTTTCAAAGCTGTCAAGGTCACACACCCATGTGACAAGGTCGTGTGCCTCCCACGGCTACAAGACAAAACCGTGTGTCCTGGCCGTGCCAAAACAGGGCATGTATACTGACTTATCCACATGGCCACCAGACATGCTCGTATGCCATGGCCGTGTGATCTTAGGCTAGCTACTGACTTAACCACAAGGCTACCAAGCACGTCCGTGTACCATGGCTGTATAAGTTAGACTAGCTACTGACTTATCCAAATGGCTACTAGGCACGCCCGTGTACTACAGCCGTGTAGGCATAACAGGCCATTTGCAAGGCCAAAATGCCACCCACATTAGGGTCAAACCTACAAGCATTATACCAACTCAATCATGTACAATTGACAACCAAAAACATGTCAAATAATCAACAAGTCTTCACATTTTAATTCATTTCCATTCATGCCAATTTGCACTACTAAAACACATACATATATTCACGCATGAGATATCCACTTTTAGCTTTCTTGTAACCACTTCTTTGATCATCCAAACATACTCATTAAGCATTCATATGCTTACCATAGTTTTGATCATTTCATTAACTATCAAGCCATACCAAATAAAGCATCATATATCATAATCACTCATGCATATCATTAACATTTATCTAGCCACATCTCATGGCTATTTATACACATTTCAAACATAACCTAAAATGACTAGCCTATACATGTCATATTTAGCTATACACATATCCAAAAGGTACCAAAATGAGCTAGGTAGTTTGATGACGATCCTTGACGGACCCCAGCCTTTCGTAGCTTTGACGTCCTATAAAACAGAGTAAACACACACACAGAGTAAGCTTTTCAAAAGCTTAGTAAGCCATATACAAATAAACTTAGAATAATCATTCATAAACATTTCTATGTGAATTCATTTATATTTCTTCAACTCAAGCACATATATAACTCTTTGGCTCACTTGATTTCCCATTGTGTTCCAATTCAACACTTCTCAAATATCTCATTTGCTCATACCTCAAATATACACATATATCACAAAGGTTCATTTGCATTAATGCATATACATGCTCACCTTTTTATGCATATACAAAGCACATATATATATACATCAACTTACCTAAAACGGATGTACAATTCACATATTCGTTCACTTCTCGGACTTGCCCATTGAACCGTTCGAAATCTAATAGGATACTCAGAATGCTCGGAATAGTCGTACAATGCCAACGTCTCAGACGTGGTTTTACATGTAACCGAATATCGATGCCACTGTCCCAGACAGGGTCTTACACGAATCAATACGATGCCAATGTCCAGACATGGTCTTACACATAAATCTCATTTCGATGCCAACATCCCAAACGTGGTCTTACACAAAATATCAAATCAATGCCAATGTCCCAAACGTGGTCTTACATGATATCACACAACAGACACTTATGTCATGACATAGTTAACCCTATCTATTCCTAGGTTCGTACGGGACTTCTCGAATGTTATCAATGTGTCGATCATATCTTTGATTTCATATATATACAACATCTCATATGCATTCATCATTATCAATAGTCATATGAACATTCATAATTCAATACTAATATATTTATTTGTATATCGACTTACCTCGAGTTCGGTATATTGAAAACGGATACGGCTATTCGACTACTTTTGCTTTCCTGTGATCTAATTTCGATTTCTTCGGTTCTTGATCTATACATATTTAAATTTAACCCTTTTATTCACCAGCTCATCCAATTCAATCCAAATATATGTATTTAGGGTAATTTACAAATTATCCCTCACATTTGCACATTTGGACATTTTAGTCCCTATTACACAAAATCATCCAATACACAAAATCACCATATACCCATGCTTAGCCGAATATTCATGTATCTCATACAATTCCTTATATTTCATTTATTTTATAATTTAGTCTCTCAAAATGCTATTTTCACAATTTAGCCCTAATTAGCTAAATTCATCAAAAATTCAAGACCAAAATATGTTCATTAAACACATATCTTTCATTTAACACCTAAACTCATCACAAAGCTCACCATTTCATCAATGGCACATCTCATAAACATCATCAATTCTTCAAATTACAACATGGGTTTTACAGCATACGAAGCAACGATTACGAAAACATAGAAATTATCGAAAACCAAAGCAAAACATACCTTAAAATTGAATCAAACCTAGCCGAAACCTTGAAGGTTCTTATTCTTTCTTTCCTTTTGTATATTCAGTCAAATGAAGGAATAAAAGATGATCACTTTCATCATTTTGTTTTATTAATCTAACATTAACATCTATTTTACTAATTTACCCTTTTAATATAACATATAAACATATGTACATAAGGTTATAAATGTCTTTTAATTATCCACTATCTAAAAAGTGGTTTAATTGCCTCATAAGGCCTCCACCTTTAAAAGCCACAACACATAAGTGCCTTAACAAATAGCATGCATATTTTGCATTCAATGCAATTTAATCCTTTTGTCAAATTAAGCACACAAACAGACAAATTAACTCACAGAACTTCAGCACATTTTTGATCACATATCAAGGGCATAGAAAATTATATTAAAATGTTTTATTGACTTGGATTTGTGGTCCCAAAACCATTGTTCCGACTAGGGTCTAATCTGGACTGTTATGATTCTTCCCCCTAGGGATTTTCGTCCCCAAAAATCTTATCGTTAAATAGATTCGGATATTAATGTTTCATTAAATTTTTAGGCTCTCACGTAGCCTCTTCTATTCCGTGACGATGCCATAACACTTTCACCAACTGAATTTTCTTGTTTCTTAACTGTTTCACTTCACGAGCTAAGATACGGATCGATTCCTCTTCATAAGTCATATCAGATCGGATTTCAATCTCAGACGGAGTAATCACAGGTGACGGATCGGAACGATATCTATGGAGCATTGACACGTGAAATACATTATGGATCTTTTCTAGCTCAGATGGTAAACTGGCCCAATTCGTTCAATAATTTCACACGGTCCGATGAACCTCGGACTCAACTTGCCTTTTTGTCTGAATCAGAGTACTTTCTTCTACAGAGACACTTTTAAGAATACTTTGTCACCGATTTCAAATTCAATCTCTTTTCGTTTCAAGTCTGCATAAGACTTCTGATGATTAGATGCTGTTTTCAAACTATCTCGGATCACTTTCACTTTCTATTCTGTATCTTTTATCAAATCGACCCCGTGTAACTTACTTTTACTAAGCTCGGTTCAATATAAAGGTGTTCGACATTTACTTCTGTACAAAGCTTCATATGTGTCATTTTGATACTCAATGGAAAACTATTATTATACACAAATTCAATCAGTGGTAAGCATTGTTCCCACGTACCATTAAACTCAAGAATGCAGCATCTCAACATATCCTCAAGAATCTGAATAATCCATTCAGACTGACCATCTGTTTGTGAATGAAAAGCTATACTGAAATGTAATTTCGTGCCTAAATCTTTTTGTAGTTTCTTCTAGAACCGTGAAGTGAACCTCGGATCTTTGTCAGATACAATGGATAGTGGCACCCTGTGCAATCTCACAATCTCAGAATTATAAAGTTCAGCTAATCTATCAAGTGAATAATCAGATTGTACTGGAATAAAATGGGCGGATTTCGTCAATCGATCAACTACTACCCAAATCGCATCTTTCTTTCTCGGAGTTAGGGGTAATCCAGAAACATAATCCATCGTTATTCTATCACATTTTCACTCGGGGATCAGAATCGGTTGTAACAACCCAAACGAAACCTGATGTTCAGCTTTAACCTGCTAACAGACTAAACACTTCGAAACAAAGTCAGAAATGTCTTTTTTCATACCAGACCACCAATAATGTTGCTTTAGATCATGATACATTTTAGTACTTCCCGGATGAATAGATAGGCGACTATTATGAGCTTCCCTCAAAATCAACTCAATCAACTCTGATCGAAACATAAATTCTATCTAGGAATCTCAAGCAATTATTAACATCCACATGAAATTCAGAATCTGAGTTCGAATTACATTAAGCTCGTTTCGCTAACATTTCATTATGAACTTTCTGAGCATCACATATTTGCTGTAAAAACAACGATTTCACTTTTAGTTCAGCTAACACTGAACCTTCTTCAAACAAATTTAAATGAGTATACATAGCACACTCAATGCATCAGCAACAACATTTGCTTTACCTGGGTGATAATCTGTCACAAGCTCATAGTCTTTTAACAGCTCTAACCATTTTCTCTATCGCAGATTCAAATCTTTCTGAGTCATCAGATATTTCATACTTTTATGATCCGAAAATACATGACATTTCTCACCAAACAGATAATGACTCCAAATCTTTAATGCAAATACAATCGCAGCTAACTTAAGGTCGTGTGTCAGATAATTCTTTTCATGCGGCTTCAATTGTCTGGAGGCATAAGCTATGACTTTGCCTTCTTGCATCAGAACACACCCCAGACCATTTAACAAAGCGTCACTGTAAATTACAAATTCTTTGCCTGATTCTGGCTGTACCAAAACTGGAGCTTCAGTCAAAAGAGTTTTCAACTGTTCAAAGCTTTTCTGACATTTATCGGACCATTCATACTTTACATCTTTCTAAAGCAATAGTCAACCGAGTAGCTATCGTCGAAAATAATTTTACAAACCGACGATAATAACCAACGAGTCCCAGAAAACTACGAACCTCAGACACATTTCTAGGAGGCTTCCACTACAAAATAGCTGATATTTTGCTCGGATCAACTCGTATACCAAATGTTGACACAATATGCCCCAGAAAACTAGCTTCACATAACCATAATTCACATTTGCTGAATTTTGCATACAATTGCTTTTCTCTTAGAGTTTGCAACACAACTCTCAGATGTTCGGCATGCTCATTTTCATCCCGTGAATAAATCAAAATTTCATCAATAAATACCATGACAGATCGATCTAGGTACGGTCTGAAAATTCGATTCATCAGATCCATAAAAATAGTAGGTGCATTCGTTAGTCTAAAAGGCATAACTAAAAACTCATAATGCTCATACCTCGTTTTAAAAGTAGTTTTCGAAATGTCTGAATCTTTCACTCTCAACTGATAATATCTCGATCTCAGATCAATCTTAGAAAACACAGTGGCTCCTTTTAACCGATCAAACAGATCGTCAATCCTGGGCAACGGATATTTATTCTTTATAGTCACTTTATTCAACTGATGATAGCCAATGCACATTCTCATCGTGCCATCTTTCTTTTTCACAAACAGAACAGGAGCACCCCAAGGTGAAAAACTTGGTCTAGCGAACCCTCTGTCAGTCAACTCTTGAATTGTGACTTTAATTCTTTTAATTCCGTTGGTGCCATTCTATATGGAGCTATCGAAATAGGTGTCATACTAGGCAACAGATCAATACAAAATTCAACTTCACGTATCGGAGGCAAACCCGACAATTCTTCAGGAAATACATTAGAAAAATCACAAAAAAAACTGGCACTGATTCAACTTTCTTTTCAGATACTTTTGAATCAATTACATAAGCAAAGTAAGTTTCATATCCCTTTTTCACACAGCTCTGAGCTTTCAATACAGATATCACAGTAGGTAACCCAGTCAAATCATTAGACTCAACCTGAACTATTTAGTCATTCTAACATCTCAAATTAATAGTCTTTCTTTTACAGTTCACTGCAGCATCATGCAACGACAACCAGTCCATACCCAGAATGATATCAAACTCATCAAATGGTAAAAGCATCAGACCAGCAGAAAAACAGATATCTCGAAACATTAACAGACAGTTCTTGCATACTTTTTCAACCAAAACACTTTTACCTAAGGGGTTCGATACTTTTATAACAAACTCAGTAGACTCCACAGGCAAAGTCTTACTGGATACTAAGTTCATACATATATACGAATATGTAGAACCAGGGTCTATCAAAGCAATCACAGAAATAGCATAAAGTGTAAATGTACCCATTATAAAATCTGGAGATGAAGCTTCCTCTCGAGCTCAGATAGCATACGCTCTGGCAGGTGCTCTAGCTTCGAATCTTACAAAAGTATCTCTAGTAGTTCTCTGACTACCACTGACATTTCTTACATTTCACGAAGATCTACCTCTCACAGAAACATTATCAGATCTCGGATTCTCAGCAGCCTCTGGTTCAACAGACTCTGGGCAATCTCGGATGAAATGGTCTAATGATCCACATCTGAAATTAGCTCAGTCATTCAGTCTACAACTTCCCAGATGCCTTTTTCCATAATGCTTACATTCAGGTTTCTCGAATCGAACATTTCCAACACTCACTATTGAAGTTGCCGGAGCTTTGGAGCTCAACTGTGATCTAGCTCGATCTCTACTAGAATGTCCCACATTAGCCCTGGAACGGCTATGTTCATCTCTGAATTTCTTCGAAGCAGACTAAAATGATTTACCTGGAAATCTCTTTCTCACATCTCTAGCTCCAGACTCAGCTTTTCTTTTGTCTTTCCCAAGTGCCTCGGCTTTACATGCTCGATCAACGAGTACCACAAACTCTTTTATTTCTAGAATCTCGACTAACAAATGAATATTTTCATTAAGACCATCTTCAAATCTCTTACACATTATCGCTTCAGACCACACACATTCTCAGGCATACTAACTTAGCCTCACAAACTCTCGTTTGTATTCAGTGACAGACATGCGGGCCTGTTTCAATTCTAGAAATTCTTTCCATTTCTGATCAATGAATCTCTGACTAATGTATTTCTTTCGAAACTCAGACTGGAAGAAATCCCAAGTGACCCGCTCTTTCGAAACTATAGAAATTAAAGTCTTCCACCACTGATAAACCACATCTAGTAACAAAGATACAACACATTTAATGCTTTCATCCAGAGTCAAAGACATCTCATCAAATACCTGGATTGTGTTTTCTAGCCAAAACTCGACTCTCTCAGCATCATCATTGGAACGGTGGAAATGTGAGTACACAATCATAACAAGTAATAAAGTGACAAGTAAATGTCAAGTTATCGTACCCACAGGGACTGTAAAAGACTTATTTATGAAAATGATTTCAAACACTTTGGTGATGGAAAAATATTTTATTTTTGAAAACTATTTGAAAACTAAAAGAAAAACAAAGTAAAATAAAATAAAATAAAGTTCAAGTGCATTATTTCAAAAACTGATTTTAATTAAGATGATATAACTGTGTTGGATTAATAACATTTCTTACCTTAGAATTATTAAGCTTGCATGGCAACTCTGTAATTTGCTAACTTATGAACATACTTACAAATAAAAATCCATTCATCTCTTGTACACATTTCTATGCAAATTCGAACGATTAAACAGACTTCTACTAGTAAACATGTTATTGCACATACATACTTATTAAATTAAACAATCTCTCGCATATTCCTATGTCGATGCAAACGATTAATTCAACCTAACAAGCATATAAAAGATCATGTGAAGTAACAAAGTATTTTTACCTTGAAACAATTTAATCACAAAAATCCTGCAAGTTATACAAGGCATATGTATCGTCAAATACAATGCTAATTTAATCTTCAGCTACCTTAGAAGAGTTAAACATGCACAGATTAAGTATTGTGTCCATTAATTACAATTTCAATGTGTTTAAATAATTAATTCATTAGCTATCTAAACAATTATAATGCCAGATAACTTAGCATAATTTTACCTAATCAAACATTTCATCGAGGCCTTAAATAGCCTAAACATAATTTTAATAATCTAAGAGGGTGAAATGAAATCAAACCAACACGAATTAAATTCAAGCTAAATTGATTAAATTAAACATTTCAAAAGCATGAATATTCATAAGCATGTTTGTCAAAACAACAACAAATAATTTAAAGAGATAGGAAACAAGAAACAAATCCGGTGGCTCTCCGTGGCTTGTCTGATTGATCCCTTCTTCGTTCTTCGTTGTCCTCGGCTATCAAAGGGGCTTATGAACACTTAAATTGCTGCTCCAAATGGCTGGAAAACACCTCTTTTCCAAGAGGAGAAATCGGCACAAGAACACCAAAAAGGGGAAAGGGTATATGGGGAATTGAGAGAAAATGAGAGAGGAGACTGTGAAGGCTTGAGGTGTGATTTGAATGAGCAGCTAGGGGCTGTATTTATAGGTGTTTAAGGCTGCTAAAAATAGCAAATAACAGCAGAAAAAGAGGCTCCCTTGGCCAGCCGTCCCATGTGGCAAAGTTGAAGAATTCAACTTTGCTAAATATAGCATGGGCAAATCTTTAAAGCCTTGAATTTTGGATGGGTTTGAATGGGATTTTGAAAGATCTTCAAGGGCTCCTTTGCAAGCTGAATTAATTAGCAAATAAGCTGATTTGGGCCTTCATTGTGGACGGTTTGGGCTGCCCAATTGGTGGCTGGTTCGGTTCAATCGGTTCGGTTCAACTGATGCGGTTCAACTGGCCCCCTTTTTCATAATTAATTAAAAATAATTTATTTAGCCCAAATTAAATTGGGAATAAATTAAAATTAATTATATTATGATTAAATCTTCATAATTGGACCGTCTTGGGCTGGAAATAAATTCCCCTTGATTCTTTAAATTGCTCCTCGGGTTTGTTCTTAGAGTAGTGTCTGCCGAGCTGATTTTCGCCCTTTGTGCGAATCTGTCGAAAATAGTCAAAATTAAACAAAATTAACTATAAAATTACTTAAAATTCATCATGTTCATATTTTTAGCACAAATTAATTATTTTATAATTTTAATTATTTTCTGACAAGAATTTAGTCGAAACCACATGAATTTGGGTCAAAAAGGGCATGAAAAATATATAAATTTTTGTGTTTTCACACCCCCAAATTTAATTCATTACTCGTCCCAAGTAATGCACAAATTTGAAAAGAATTTTCTCGGAAACACCTTTTAAAAATTCCTTCAGAACAACATTCTTCTCAAAATTATGAATTGAATATATTTCGGCTCAAAGATAAGAAATTTGATAGTTATGCTACTTAAGCGTTCATATCGTTCAAATTACCTCCAACAATTATCATACTAGCAAAATTAGACTAAATGTTTCTTTAATAAGGACATGTTCTTCACTACCAATTTGATTTTAATTCCTTATTAAAAAAGTAAACTGCAATCATTAAGCTTAACTAATGCCTTCATATGTTGAACATAGCAATTTCTCTCCACTAATGTAGGTAACATTGGAATTTTGAATCAATAGGTCTTTAATCAGGTTGTAACGTGGCTGGGCTTAGGGGTAGGTAAAAGATAGACAAATTTTTGCTTTAAAACCCTAGACTCAGCTTAACTTCGAACCTTCGGAACTTCCATCCTTGATACCCAACTTATGCTCTTCCGATCACTTATTTCATTTTGAGTACATGCTTCTTCTTCTTTTTCTTTTTTTTTTTTTTTTTCAAAATTCAAGCTCAAACTCGAGCAGTTGCTTTATGTACTATAATTTTTCAAGCAATTGATACTTCTTTTAAACTCCCCCAAACTTATTTTTGAATGATATCCTTAATAGTACTGAGTCTAGTGTTTGGGACAATTTTAGAAGTATTGAAGAGAAAATTGATGGCTAAATATTGCATAGGTCCGAATAAAATTAGGCCATATAGTCTCAAAATTAGGTTTCAAAGGATAATTTTATCAGGGTTGGCTTGAAAGACTCAAACGGTCTAAACAACAGTTGCCTAAATCATTTTCAACATTCCATGCTTCCTAGGATTTCGCCTCAAGAAATTATTAAGTCAATTCTAAAGACTTAAGCTTTCATGCATGCCTAATTTTTTTGTAGGGAACTAAAAATTTTATGGTACGAATTCACATACTTTATCAAAAATACATTCATATCTTTATTAAGCTAACATAATAAATTATTGAAATAATAGAACTTTATTGATACTGAAGTTTAGCATAATTAACAAAATTTCAAATTATTGAACAAAAATATATCCTAAGCATAATTAAAAGAAAATTTTATTCTGAGTGGAATCAATTCAATTTTCTGTCCCCCTACTTAAAGTGAACAATGTCCTCATTGTTTAAAGTGAATAGATACTATACACCAGGTAGGATATTTAAAAAAGAGGAGGTGAGTCAAATTGACTGCTTAAGTACCAGGCTCTTTCTAAAATCCAATCCTAGACATGTATATATCTATTGCCATACTTTAGCCTTTGTGACTTGTTCAGATTTATTCATGCTTCCTATCTCTTATTTTATTGTGCAAAAATAAAAACTCCTAATTAACCTAATCCTAAAACATTAAACAACCTAAGAAAGAAAATGAAATAAAGTAAGATCCCCCCTTTTTATTTATTTGCAGATCTATCAGAATCTGACTCATCTTTTTCCTTCCTCGATATTGGAGCCCATAGTTCAAGTATAAAGTCTGGAAATTCATGCACAAAAATAAATGGGTTATGAAATATATATTTTAAATGCATCTCTGATTGAGTCATCCCGTATTTTTGAGTATCTCCGGTAATCTTGTTACTGCAACTATATGTGTTGCAGCATAGCCATTATACCAAACTGTTCACTTCGTGGAATGGTGCTAGATAAAGGGACTCTCAGCGTCAAACTTGGGAAATTTGTTAAGGGTGGTTTCAGTTTTGGGCAGGTGGGTGAGTAGCTGAGGGTTAGGGTTGAAGAGGGTGGCGATTTTAAGGATAGTTTGGGTGCGGTAGTTGGTGACTTTGAATGAAAGTGTTTGGGGTGGTGATTCAGGGAGTTAAGGGGCTGCAACATTAAGGGATTAAGTGAGATGCACAATTGGGCTGCTTGGAGGTGGTGGTAGAGCAAGGCAAGGGCTATAGGTTTATGCGGAAAAGGGTTGAATATTTCCCTTCTTAGTAGTGTCTTAAGCCCAATGGCAACTCCTTTTTGGATCCTAAGCTCATGTACTGAAAATAAAAAAAAACTCAAAGAAATTAGTTCTTGGGTTATTTAACAAAACAAATACTTAAATTCTTTGGGCTACTTAGAAAAATATATTTTTTTGATTAAATTAAACTCCCAGGAAAGACTGGAGGGGTCACGGATGGTCCTGCTTAAGTTCCAATCTCCTAGACAGAGTTTCAATTAATGTAATGAACTAAAGAATATTTTATCTAAGTCTACCATTTTATTCAAATGAAAGAAAAAAATATAAAATAACGATAAAGAAAGTGAAGAGAACTCCCTTCATTTTATTTAGGATCGTCATTGACCATGGTGGTGTCAAATGGCCATTTGTCATACCAACCATAACCATCCAAGAAGTAATCATATTCTTTCCCATCAAATCTGTCCAACATCTTATTAGGGAAAGAAAACCCGTAATGATCTTTCCTAGCTGCCTTATTTAACTTCCTGTAATTCCTACAAATCCTCCAACCCGTGACTCGAATATCTGCAATAATCCATCCAACACCCTTCTTGTGCCTTTCCAAAATCACAAGTGCCTCTTCTTCTTGATCTTTGGTGAACTCAACTGAAATAATGATAGGTAAAGTCAAAGATAGGCTCGAATAGTCATATTTAAAATGAGGAGACAAAATCTTCAGTTCCAATTTAGCTGACTCTTCAATCAATGGCTTCAGTTGCTTATACTCTTGAGCTGATAACTCTAATGATTCGAGTGGGACTTCTTGAGTGAATTCCTTCGAAATAGCTTCAAACCAAGCCAAACATTCCTTGTCTTTATCATCACTTGGTGAATCCTCCAGTAGAATATGTTCTAACGGATTGTCTAAAGAATTCAACTTCGATTCTGTAGAAGCAAACGATTCCATCTTGGAATTAGCAGAACAGTCTTCAACTACATCTGGGGATTTAGTAGCATAGAAGTCATTAAAAGTCACCTTGTCATCAAAATTTTCTTTCAACTGAGTATCTCGTTGTTGCTTTTGGAATCGTTGAGGATATGGCAATGGTGGAATCTTAGCTTTAACCGGACAACTCTTCCATGGAAATTTTTCTGCATTTGACAAGGGTGTTAGATAATCAGAACTAACTGGTTTAGACTTTACCTCATCAATAATTACTGAATCTAACTTCTGTGGTATAGGAGTTTCAGCACTTGGTTGAACTTCCTCTTTGTCTTGAGCTACAACAGGCTCATCTTGAACCTCAACCACCTCGGGCTCCAATATCTTTCCACTTGGCAAAGAGATTGCTTTGCAATTTTCCTTTCCCGAATTTCTTGGATTCTCCGTGTCACTAGGTAAGGTACCCTGTGGTCGGTTCCTAAGTTCAGTTGCAAGCTGGCCCACTTGATTCTCCAAATTTTTCAATATAGGTGCTTGGTTCTGGATTAAGGTATCATTCTTTGCCATGTATGCCTTCAGCAGTTTCTCAAGATCACTTGAAGATTCAGTTGATGAGGGTTGTTGCACTTCTTGAGAATATTCTGACGGATAATTTGGTCGAAATGGCATAACAGCGTCGCTATGGTCCGCCCATTGATTACTCTATGTAGATATTGGATGATTCTGCCATGAAAAGCTGTAAAAATTTGATTACAGACCACTCCAATTCTGATTTCCCCTGTAATAATTTGACTCTTGATTCGATGGGAAATTTTCAAAGAAATGGCCATCTCCATAGTATTCACAAGAAATATTCTCGAACTGGTTTGACTGTTGACCTGACAGATTACCATTGGAATTGTTAACAATTATGTTGTTAAGCATAGAAGACATAGAGGATACCTGGGCTGCCAAAGAAGCAAGTGTGTCTGCTTTATGTACTACTGCTGCTTGTCTTTCTGAGGCTCCTCAGTTGGTTGACCACTGATAGTTATTGCTGGCAATTCTTTCAATAATCTCGTAAGCATCGTTATAAGACTTAGAAAGAAGAGCTCCATTTGCCGAAGCATCCACCATCATTCTAGTATGAATATTGAGACCAATATAGAAAGTCTCCATTTGAACGTAGTAAGAAATGCCGTGATGAGGGTACTTTCGTAATAACTCCTTAAATTACTCCCATGCCTCATATAAAGATTCTTCATCAAGTTGCTGAAAAGAAGTGATTTCATTTCGAATCTTGGCAGTTAAAGATGGATGGAAATATTTCATTAAGAAACGTTCAACCAACTCTTGCCATGTAGTTATGGAACCAGATGGTAGGGAGTTCAACCACACTCGTGCTCTATCTCTTAAGGAGTATGGAAAAAATCTTAGTCTCAAGGTGTTCTCAGCCACTCCGACTAGTTTAATTGAGTCACTCACTTCCATGAATAGTCGAAGATAAAGATGTGGATCTTTATTAGGAATCCCACTAAATTGACCCATATTTTGTAACATTTGGAACATAACCAGCTTCAACTCGAATTGTTGTGCCTCAATTTTGGGTCTCTTAATACTCGGATTGAGCTCATTGAATAGAAGAAAGGCATATTGTTGAATGGCACAGTTTCTATCATCGGCAACAATGATCAAATTGTGAGGATTATAAGCGAATGTTCCTCTTGGATTTTGGTTTGGATTTTCGAAATTCATATCTTCGGTCCTTCTTTGGTTCGCTTGTCTTCTCCTTTGTCAGAAAGTCCTTTCAATTTCAAGGTTTCCAGGAAGTAAGTCAATAATTTGAAAAATACTCTGAAACAAACACACAAAAAAATGGAATTAAAATTTAATAGAAAAAAATAGACCAAAATGAAAAATTAACAATTTCACAAATAATGTCTTTTAAAACAACCCAAAGAACAGCGCCAAAAAACTTGGAACGGTGGAAATGTGCAAGTGTACACAATCGTAGCAAGTAATAAAGTGACAAGTAAATGTCAAGTTATCGTACCCACAGGGACTGTAAAAGACTTATTTATGAAAATGATTTCAAGCACTTTGGTGATGGAAAAATATTTGATTTTTGAAAACTATTTGAAAACTAAAAGAAAAACAAAGTAAAATAAAATAAAATAAAGTTCAAGTGCACGATTTCAAAAACTGATTTTAATCAAGATGATATAATTGTGTTGGATTAATAACATTTCTTACCTTAGAATTATTAAGCTTGTGTTTATACTTGTTAAAACATGGCAACTCGGTAATTTGCTAACTTATGAACATACTTACAAATAAAAATCCATTCATCTCTTGTACATATTTCTATGCAAATTTGAACGATTAAACAGACTTCTACTAGTAAACATGTTATTGAACATACATACTTATTATATTAAACAATCTCTCGCATATTCCTATGTCGATGCAAACGATTAATTCAACCTAACAAGCATATAAAAGATCATGTGAAGTAACAAAGTATTTTTACCTTGAAACAATTTAATCACAAAAATCCTGCAAGTTATGCAAGGCATATGTATCATCAAATACAGTGTTTAATTTAATCTTCAGCTACCTTAGAAGAGTTAAACATGCACAGATTAAGTATTGTGTCCATTAATTACAATTTCAATGCGTTTAAATAATTAATTCATTAGCTATCTAAACAATTATTGAAACACCCCACACCCAACCCACGAGCCTAGACCGGATCTGGTATGTTCCTCAAGTAAACCGGTTCAAAGTTCTTTTGTTACTTTGGGAAAATAGTGTGTTTTGAAAGAAATATTGTTTTGGGTTGGGCTCGAGTAGAAAGCAAAATCATTTTATAATGAAAACCCTTTTAAATGTTAGGTGATAAAACATATAGAATACATTTAAAGTAAATTACTTAATCTTTAACTTAATAAAAATTTCGTAACATAATAAATAAAACAGAAATAAAATAGTACACTACGGCCTTATGGCCTTATTACATCAAGTAAATCCAAATAATTCGGAGTACTTAAAAATTAATAGTCCATAAAAATAAAAACTTCATGTTGAGCATGGCCACCACAAGTTCTCTGCCGTCCCGGTCCATTCTTCGCTCATCACACAAACATGGTCCTCAACGGGGTGAGTCAACAGACTCAATTTGTACACAACACTGAATCATAATAGAATCAGGCATAACAAATATTACACATTCGTATCATAGCATACAAATTATGATGCATTCCCAAACCCAAACCTAATAAGCCATCCGCTACACTCCCCCGTACCAACCTATACACCGTGGGGACTACTAAGTCGACCCTCCTTCCGCTACACTCCATATCACGGTCTTAGGTCACCGCATTTGTGGTCTTAGGTCACCACATTCAGATATCGCGGTCTTAGGTCACCGCATTCAGACATCGTGGTCTTAGGTCACCACATTCAGATACCATGGTCTTAGGTCACCGTGTTCGTGGTCTTAGGTCACCACATTCACTTCCCCTTTCAATAACCCAGATGCCCAATTTTGTAATATGCATTAATATGCCAAAGTTCACATTCTTATTCTCATGTTACAAATAACATATTTCATATTCCTAGTAGGAGTAGTAAACGTACCTGAGTACTTTGTACCACATTATGGTACCTTAGCCATATTCACATTCTTAATATCACATATATTAATTAAACATAGCCATAAAACATATTATGAAATAGTGTGGGGTACACACCTGATTCGCTTAGCAAATTCCTTGAGATCTCGTAAACTGATCTACCGCTTAAATCCTTAATCCCTACATTTGATTAATCACTTACTAATTTAATAAAAAGCCATTCGGCCTTAAATCCAAATCCTAGTAGGATTAGTATACTAAAACTTACCATGTTGCCGATTTGATAATTAATCAAATCCCGAAAACTTGTATTCTTCCCCTTTGAAATGAGCTAATCACTAGATCCCTTGAATCAGTTAGTTTTCGGCTTAAAACACATAAAAATAGATCTAACTACTAAAATAGGCCTTGGCCGAATATTCATAGTCACTTACCTTAAGGATCTTAAATCCAAAATTATCCCTTGGTTATAGCTTCCATTAAATCCCTAAAACCACATGTTAGATCAACTTCTAACCTTTAATCACAATCAATGGCCCTTGGCCGAATGTCAGATGTGACTTACCTTGATGGTCAAATCCCGAAGATCTTTTCCTTTATAGTCGACTATGGTCCCGAAGATCTTTTCCTTTATAGTCGACTATGGCAAAAATCCCGAAAGAATCCTTCCAAATTTCGGCAAATAAGAATATTGATGGGATTAGTCCTAGATTTCGACAAATCTAAAAGAAAAGAATAGAAATCAAAACTTGTTTTTACCCTTTCTTGAAGAAATCGACAGCACCTATGCTTGAAGCCCTTCAAAGATTTGGCTTTTGATGGATTGGAAAGAAAAGAAATTGGCTAATGGTGATATCTTGAATTTTCGGCTTTGGCTAACAAAAAGAAGAAGAACAAATGCTCTAGGAAATTCGGCAGAGAGAAGGGTTGAGAGAAAGAATGATGAATGGCCCTCTTTTCCTTATATATAGCAATTTACTAACTTAGAATCCCTTACTTGGCCATCACTCTTCTATTTTGATAGCTTTATCTCTTTAATTATCTCCTAAAATAAAAGATAATTCAAAGAACTATCCTTACTTAGCCAAATTATTAAACTCAAAGTCCCTTACTTGGCCATCACTTCTCCTTATTTTCCTAATTAAAGAATAATTCCTCATTTATCTCTTGAAAATAATCTAAAATAATTCCATTATTTATCCCTTATTTATCCACTATTTATCTCTTAAAAATAAAAGAATGAAGGCTCCTACATTATAGCCTTGTGTCGTCCACCTCACTTCTTCTGGAAGCAAAATAAAATTTCTTTTATTTGCTTTCCCTGTGACTCGAACTCAGGCCCAATCCCCTTGCATGTGGCGCCATTTCCAGAGGCCCTAAGTGGCATCTCCAGGCCACTTTTCCAAGCTTTTTTATGTCAAATTTCACATACTTTTTCTCTTAAGGCCACCTTGCCTTAATTTCCTCTTTTAAACTTTAAAACTCGACATTTCTAAGTCATTTCTAAGTTTCCAAAAATTTTCGTTTGCCTCTTTAAACTTGACATTTCCTTACATTTCCAAGTTTCCAGAAATGTTCACTTTCCTCTTTTGAATCATTTCTAAATCACTTCCTTACATTTCCAAGTTTCCAAAAATGTTCACTTTCCTCTTTTAAACTAACATTTCCATACATTTCGTGTTTCCAAAAATGTTCATAACACATAAGACATATCATTTCGTACAATTAAACCGAAAATGCATAGGCCCTTTTCAGGATGTTACAGTTCTACCCTCCTTAAAAATAATTTTGTCCTCGAAATTACTTATTAACGAATAATCGTACATCTTAACTCACCGCACAACGCTTATGCTGCGCACTCTGATCTTAGTAGAGCCATCATACTTCCTAGGCACAGTCTCTAAGTTCACGTCCCCTAGAACTCATTTCTAACGCCGCGATTTAATCGATTAAAGAGTTTTATGCATTAGAAATTACATTCCACTTGTTTATCCGCGAAAAATTTTATGCAAAGAGATGTTTAAAAGTGGTTCTTTCGATCAAACAAAGTTCTCAGCTCAAGTTCACTATTCAAAAAGTCACGTTGACATTCATCAACCGAGACATATTTATTCAGTGGTATCTACCACCCACATTCACTATTCGAACACTCTTTGCCTTATTCCTATCCCAGGGGTATTTTCGTAATTTGTCCTACAGGGGTATTTTCATAATTTTTCAAAATAAGGTTCCTTGGTAATTTTGTCAATAAGTGTATTTTGGTAATTTTGCGTTCCCGGGGTATTTTTGGAAATTTTTAAATCCGAGGGTATTTCGATAATTTTGAAACTCAGGGGTATTTTGGGAATAAACCAGGGTAAATTGGTAAAGTTTAATAATCAGGGGTGTTTCCAAATTTACAAAACTTTGAGGGTTCTTTTTGAGAATTTTACTTTCCAAAACAATGAGGTTGCAAAAATTTTGGAAATCAGGGTCATTTTGGTAATTTTGTAAGTTAGGGGCAATTTCGTAATTTTCCAAAATCAAGGTATTTTTGATAATTTGAAAATTAGGGTTTTTGAACATTTATAAAGTAAGGAAATTTTGATAAAAACTGTGTGTATTTTGGAAATTTCATAAACCAAGGGCATTTTTGTAATTTTACCACTAGGGGTATTTTTGTAATTTTATAAATCGAAAATTTTTCGGAAAATTTTGTAAAAATAGTTCTCACAAATTAAAAGGGTCATTTTAAGAGTTTTAAAACTTAGGGTTTTTATAAAAATACGGCTAGTTCCCTTTCGGGTTTTAGTTATTGCGTTTAGCCTGTGACTGAGTCCTCTTGGTTAGGGTGAACCGTAGCTACGCACTGGTAGGATTCTGCGAAGAGGAGGTGAGTCACTAGGGGCTGCTAAGTACCGTGCTCTTCCGGATCCAATCCTAGACATGCGCACCATGGTTGCCACACCCTGACTCGGCGACTTAACCACATGTTTGTTTAATTAGGTACTTAAGTCTTATGTAAATGTTGGGGTAAACTAGTCCTAGGGTTCAAGTACCTATCATACTATTTCTACATTCCATTCCTACCCTTCTACAGATCATACAGATCATACAATAAATCACACAAGAGATAGGGGTACTTACCTGGTGGACTGCGGGTCGGAGACTTGGGTGCCATGCCAAAAACCTGCTTATTTAAAAAAATGTTTTCATAAAACTTATTTGGGCTCACTTTGAAAACATTTTGGGCCTTAAACCCCTACGCTGAGGGTTTGAAACTGGGCTCTGATACCAAACTGAAACACCCCACACCCGGCCCACGAGCCTGGACCGGATCTGGTATGTTCCTCAAGTAAACCGGTTCAAAGTTCTTTTGTTACTTTGGGAAAATAGTGTGTTTTGAAAGAAATATTGTTTTGGGTTGGGCTCGAGTAGAAAACAAAATCGTTTTATAATGAAAACCCTTTTAAAATTTAGGTGATAAAACATATAGAATACATTTAAAGTTAATTACTTAATCTTTAACTTAATAAAAATTTCGTAACATAATAAATAAAACGGAAATAAAATAGTGCACTATGGCCTTATGGCCTTATTACATCAAGTAAATCCAAATAATTCGGAGTACTTAAAAATTAATAGTCCATAAAAATAAAAACTTCATGTTGAGCATGGCCACCACAAGTTCTTGCCATCCCGGTCCATTCTTGTTCATCACACAAAACATGGTCCTCAACGGGTAAGTCAACAGACTCAATGTGTACACAACACTAAATCATAATAGAATCAGGCATAACAAATATTACACATTCATATCATAGCATACAAATTATGATGCATTCCCAAACCCAAACCTAATAAGCCATCCGCTACACTCCCCCATACTAACCTGTACACCGTGGGGACTACTAAGTCGACCCTCCTTCTACTACACTTCATATCGCGGTCTTAGGTCACCGCATTTGTGGTCTTAGGTCACCACATTCAGATATCGCGGTCTTAGGTCACCGCATTCAGATTACTGTGGTCTTAGGTCACCACATTCAGATACCACGGTCTTAGGTCACCGTGTTCGTGGTATTAGTGAAGCCATGTCACCTACCTGTTGTGTAACAGTCAAAATAGACCCTAGTCGGAATAGTGGTTTCGTGACCACAAATCCGAGTCAGTAAAATATTTTTAATATTATTTTCTTTGCCCTTGATATGTGATTAAACATGTGCTGAAGTTTTGTGAGTTAATTTGTCTGTTTGTGTGCTTAATTTGACAAAAGGATTAAATTGCATTGAATGTAAAATATTCATGCTATTTGTTAAGGCACCTATGTGTTGTGGCTTTTAAAGGTGGAGGCCTTATGAGGCAATTAAACCACTTTTTAGATAGTGGATGATTAAAAGACATTTATAACCTTATGTACATATGTTTATATGTTATATTAAAAGGGGTAAATTAGTAAAATAGATGTTAATGTTAGATTAATGAAACAAAAAGATGAAAGTGATCATATTTTATTCCTTCATTTGACCGAATATACAAAAGCAAAGAAAGAATAAGAACCTTCAAGATGTCGCTAGGTTTGATTCAATTTTAAGGTATGTTTTGCTTTGATTCAAAGAAAGAATAAGAACCACATTCAGATACCACGGTCTTAGGTCACCGTGTTCGTGGTCTTAGGTCACCACTTCTACCCATTTAGAAACATAATCTACCGCCAAAAGTATGTACAATTTGCCCCCTGACGATGGAAATGGACCCATAAAGTCTATTCCCCATACATCAAATAACTCAATCTCCTATATACTTTGCAGCTGCATTTCGTGTCTCCTAAATAAATTTCTCATTCTTTGACAGTTGTCATATGATTGATAAAACTCATGGGCAAATTTGAACAAGCTTGGCCAATAGAATCCTGAATGAAGTACTTTAGCGGTAATTCTCATCCCTCCAAAATATCCTCCACAATGAGCTTAATGACAATGCTACAAAATATTGTGTATTTCGTCATCAGGGACACACTCTCGAATGATTTGATCAGCATAATGTTTAAATAAGAAGGTTTCATCCCAATAATAATGCTCAGCATCATGAAGAAATTTTTGCCTTTTGTACGTGTTTAAGTTAGGCGGCGTCACACCACTTACCAAGAAATTCACTATATCAGCATACCAAGGAAATGCCTTGGCAACTAACAATTATATGTCTAGAAAATCTTCTTTAATAAAGTTGTCATTGCCATCTTTATTACCCGATTCTAACCTTGACAAGTGATCAGCCACTTGGTTTTTAGTCCCCTTGTGATCTCGAATTTCCATGTCAAACTCCTATTGTAACAGTATCCACTTAATCAATCTCTGCTTGGCATCTTTCTTAACACCAAGTACTTAATAGTCAAGTGATCTGTGTAAACTGTGACCTTGGTACCCACTAGATAAGAATGAAATTTATCGAATGCGAACACCACAATTAAAAGCTCTTTTTCTGTGGTGGTATAATTAAGTTTTACACCAGTCAAAGTTCTGCTAGCATAATATATGGCGCGTAGTATTTTGTCACTCCTCTGCCCTAATACTACTCCCACGGCATAGTCGCTGGCATTGCACATGAGTTCAAACGGCAGGGTCTATTATAGAGATACTACAATTGGTACTGCTACCAGGCTTTTCTTTAATTCCTCAAAAGCAGCTAGGTAGCGTTCATCAAAATCGAAAGATCTATTTTGCTCCAGCAGATTGCATAAGGGTTTGGATATATTTGAAAAATCCTTAATGAATCTTCTATACAATCCTTCATGGCCTAGAAAACTTCTAGCACCCTTGACACTAGTGGGAGGTGGCTATATTTCTATTACTTCAATTTTTGCTCTGTCTACTTCAATTCCTAGTTGTGATATCCTATGCCTTAAGACAATTCCTTTACAAACCATGAAGTGGCACTTTTCCTCAAGAGAAGATTTGTTTCTTCACAGTGGCACAAAACCAGTTCCAAATTTTCAAAAAAATCTTCAAAATCATTGCCAAACATAGAGAAATCTTCCATGAAAACTTCAAGGAAAGTTTCCACCATATCCGAGAATATGGCCATCATACAACGCTGAAAAGTTGTCGAGGTATTGCATAATCTGAACGGCATCTGTCTAAATGCAAAAGTACCATATAGACACGTGAAAGTTGTCTTCTCTTGGTCATTGAGAGCTATGGAAATCTGATTATACCCTGAATAACCATCCAAAAAATAGTAGAAAGCTCTGTAACACCCCAAACCCGGCCTAAACGTTACGACCGGATCTGGTATGTCACATGGAAATGTTGTTTTAAAGAATTTAAAATTTTGAAAGAATCACATTCTTCGCGTTGTGTTAACATTTTGAAACCCAAGTGAGTTTTAAGGTTGCCTTGCAAAAATTTTCATTAACAATACTAACAGTCAAAAACAGGCTTGATGAGACGAAAATCGAGAACTAGTGATAGTCTGGAACGTGATGTTTCGAAAATAGTATTTACGGTTTTAAGAAAAACTTTCTGGTTTTAGTTAGTTATCTATTTGCCATCTTTTGTTAACACTTTGAAAAACGAACGATTGTTTATATCTTTGTTTTAGGAAAACTTCGTTTTTAGCATCTCATAATATATATATGTAATAACAGTATGAAATCAAACCCATATTAAAGTTACGGAGGCCTTATTACATAATAAAATCCCAACTTAAAATAATTTAAATAGAGAGAACGAATTATGAAAGAAGTACTGCATGGCCACCTCGTAGTCTGCCTCAGCCCCAAATCTACAACTAGGAGTTACCTGCAATATTTAGCAGAGGGGTGAGTCACCGAGACTCAGTGTGTAACTCCCCTTACGGACGCAGTTTGGGCCTAAGCCCTATCAACATGGCATATCAAAAAGTGTATGCAATGCAACCCAGCCCAATCCTAGTGTTCCATCCTCTACATCACCTGAATCAGCCAAACACTTGTGGCACCGAGCCACTGTGGTTCCAAAGCACTGTGATACCAAATCACTATGACAGAGTCACTGATAAAAATATGTGGGGCCAACCCACTACGGTACCAAACCACTTTTACAGTTATTGATAAACATATGTGGGGCTAACCCACTGTGGTACCAAACCACTCTGACAATCACTGATAAATATATGTATGTGGTGCCAAACCACTGTGGTACCAAACCACTGCGACATAGTCACTGTTAAATATATATGTGGGGCCAACCCACTGTGGTACCAAACCACTCTGACAGTCGCTGAATCACACTTCCCCTTTCAATATCATAACCCAAATCCCTATGCGTTATGAAGTCATACTATAATGAGTGCAACATACATCAATGTCAATCACATGACCATAGCATACATATATCCACAATAAAATATTTACATAACATAATCAACTAACCTGGTATTTCCGATATTTACCCCTCTCAAGGGTAACTCAATAACCATTACCAACGATACGGCTTTTAAGAAATACACGAATTAATTAATAATCAAACAGAAAATGGTGTAAGTAATACAGACCTGGTTACGCGTAAAACCAGACTCTCTATGTCGACACTCTCATTAGCAAAAATAACAGTGATTTGCCTATCCCAGGCAGACGTCGGCTCTCTACCACAACCCGGTGGAAAGTCTTGAACTACCGACATAGCACGTCTTTTAAATTTAGGAGCAGAGATTATGAGTTCACTTCCCTCCTTAGATTGACCGGCACTTGCATCCATGGAGAGACTTGATCAGTACTCAAGGAGTAATGTAGGTTAACTAACAAAAGGATTTGATTAAGGTAGACTACAATTGAAAGGGATGAAATAGCCAAGAAAACCCAAAGATGGCTCCTTACCTTAAGAACCCGAATGGAATGATCAGATTCGGCAATCAACAAACCTTCAAGCTTCGGACTTCAAACATTCGGCTAATGGGGTTTCCCCAAGTAAACGTTCAAAACGAGAGAAAAAGGAGAAGGGATTAGCTGAAATCTAAACACCAAGAACAAAATAGCCATTTGGCTATGACCATAGAGAATCGAAAGAAATAAAGAAAGAAATGAAAGAGTCTCCCCTTACCTTAACCAACCGAAACCGATTTAAGTGACTTCCTGCGGCCAAAGATTCCTAGCACCTTGCTTCGTAATGTTCGGCTAACAGGAAAAGAGTGTAAGAATAGATTTAGTGTAGTGCTAAAGGAGATTCGACCAACAAAAGAAAATGAAGAATGCAAGAATGAAATTCGACTATGGAGGAAAACTAGTCAAGAATCAAAAGGAGTAAGAGTTTTGGTTTAGTGGAGAGAGTAGAGAAGTAAAAAGGAGGGATAGGGGTTCGATTATGGTGAAAGGTGTAGAAACGAAACACAAGGAGAGAAGGATGAAAAGTAGGCTTTGGCTAAAAAAGAAAAGAAAATAAAGGTGCAAGAAGAAAAGATGAAGGAAATAGGAGGAATGTAGAAGAAAAGTGCTTCTGTTAAACTGTCAACAAAAGAGAAAAGAAAATGACAACTTCAAAGGGAAAAGATGCAGAAAAGACCCTGAGGAATTTGGCACAAGCTCTAAAAGTAACCAACCCGAAAAATGCCATAAAAGTTCACACCCAAAACGTCAAAAGAATAGTTAAAGAAACTCTAGCATTCGGTACAACACTCTCACCAGGTTCGGTTCTTGCTAACACACACAACCAATGCCGTAAGTCCCTAGCCTTATCAATACATAGTCGAATTTCCCCTCCCCACCCTCCAACATTCGGCCAACACTCACTCACCTCCCCACTTCCTTGATTTACTCCTTGTTTCACTCTCCATCACCCATTTGAATTGGTTTGACCAATTCAAACTCCATAAGCTCCTCTTGTCCATCCATTCAAATGCATTTGACCCATTCAATAGCCACCTTGAAGAGCCCCAGTCGAATGCCAACACTCCACCACCTTGAGCACAAAAATTAAGCTTCACATACTGCCGATGAGACTCGAACTCCTTCCTTTCTCCTGGCCCCTTGTGACGCCACTCCCCTTGCTCCTTAAGTGGCACCACTTTGCCACCACACCACACTTTTTTTTGTGTCAACAAACACAAGCAAATATACTTAAAACCTGCTTCTACTAGCTCTCCCCCCTAAAGTGCCCAAAAAGCAAAATTTTTCTAAAGTTCTGGCTCAAACCTGAGCCTCCCCAGGACCCCCAAACACACCAAAATAACATGCTAAACAAGCCAAACACATAGAATAGCATAAAATACAGAACCCCTAATTCCAGGATGTTACAAGCTCTCCCCTCTAACCTGTCCAATATCTGATTAATAAACGGCAACGGAAAATGGTTCTTTCTAGTTTCCTTGATAAGCTTTCTATAATCCATGCACACTCTCCATCCCATAACAGTGTGAGTTGGTATAAGATCATCATTTTCATTGCTAACCACCATGACACATCCTTTTTTAAGGACACATTGTACAGAGCTTACCCATGAGTTATCTAAGATTGGGTAAATAATGTCAGCATCAAGCCACTTGATAATCTCTTTCTTGACAACTTCTTTCATTATCGGATTCAATATTCTCTGCTGCTCAATAAAATTACTATGGAAATCCTTTAACAAGATTTTATGCACACAAAACGCAAGACAATTCCCTTTATATCAGCAAAGGTCCATCCTAACACCTTCTTAGATTGTTGTAGGACTTCTAACAACTTGACTTTTTGTTCGAATGTCAATTCCATAGAAATCACAACCGGCAAAGTATTGTGATCTCCCAAATATGTATATTTTAAATTTTACAAAAAAGGTTTCAACTCTAATGTAGGAGGTTCCTCTATAAAAGGTTTAGAAGGTTTGAATGAATGATTCAGTAATTCCAAGGATTCAAACTTCTTACCTAGTCTCTCCTATCTGTTTGGCTTTCATATATTTACTGAGCTTTTCTAACTTAGTAAGTCAATCCTCTCTAATGATTCTTTGTTACTATCAGAACTACTGTGGCAAAGTATGGTGAATTCATCTACTACTGTTTCTATTAATCTAATGGTATGCATTCTTCATTTTCATATACATATCAAAAACATTAAAAGTAACATGTTGATTATTTACCCTCATGGTCAGTTCACCTTTCTGTACGTCAATTAGAGTTCTACATGTAGCAAGAAAAGGTCTTCCGAGAATAATTGGCACATTTTGGTCAGCTTCAAATTCTAAAATAAGGAAATCTACTGGAAAGATAAATTTATGTACTCTTACCATCACGTCCTCAATTTTACCTTCCAGATGGGCATAGGATCGATCAGCTAATTTTAAAGTAACTGTAGTAGGTCTTGCTTTCCCAATTCCTAGTTTCCTAAAAATAGACATAGGCATTAGATTTATACTCGCTCCTAAATCACATAACGCTTTACCAACATAATAATTTCCAATTGAACATGGGATAGTGAAACTCTCTGGATCCTTAAACTTCTGAGGCAATTTGTTCGCCAACATTGCTGTACACCCTTTAGTGAGAGTAACAGTCTCAAACTCTCCCAATCTACTCTTCTTTGACAGTATTTCTTTCATAAACTTCACATAATTGGGCATTTTCTCCAAAGCTTCTACTAATGGTATGTTGATGTGGAGTTGCTTCAAAACATCTAAAAACCTTTTAAACAAAATATCCTCTTTAGAAATCTAGAATCGCTAAGGAAAAGGTAAAGGTGATCCTCCTCCAGGCTACTGATATTGTTTCGTTCTGGCATTTTTGTTGGCAACATGATTTGATTCTGCCACAACATATCTCTGTGTACCCTTTTCAGGTGTTTTCTGCCATTCAGTAGGTTTCGAGATCTTGTCCTGGTTGCAACTAGATTTGTCTTCCTCTGACGTGGCATCTTGAACAAATTCATCCAACTGAGTCCCACTTTTAAGAGCGATGGCCTTGCATTGCTCTTTCCATTATGTTCTTGAATTTTTAGTATCACTTGGCAATGCTCCTTGTAGCCTTGAATTTAGAGCGTTCGCTATTTGCCCCACTTGATTTTCAAGAGTTCAGAGAGACATAGCCTGACTCTGAATCACAGATCATTTTTGGCCATATACTCATTCAACAAAGCTTTAATGGAATTAGAATATTATACCTGCCCTTGTTGAGCATTTTTCCTTGGCATAGGATGATTATAACCAGGTGATGCATTGTGGATATTCTATCTTGCAACATTGTGTGAACTCCCCGTACCTTGATTATTCCCACTAAAATTTGGATGCTGCTTCCACCCTAGATTGTATGTGTTGAATTAGGGGTTTTATTCCAGTTAAAATTACACATATAGTACACTGATGCTGGGTTTGATTGGCATTCATCAAACACATGGTCTTCGCCATAATAAATACATGACAGATTGGCTGAGTTCATCTCCTAAGCTGCAGTGAGCTTCTTCATTGCTTTAATCATATTAGCAAAGGAAGATACATGAGCTATCAATGAAGTAATTGTATCGAGCTTCATGGTACCAACAACTCTCTTACCCGTCCCAACTATCGTGGTCGGATACTGATGGTCATTGTTGGCAATCTTTTCTAAAATCTAATATGCTTTGTTGTAAGATTTATCCAACAATGTACCATTGGTAGAAGTATCAACTACCATCCTCATATGTGCGTTCAACCCATTATAGAAAATCTCCATCTGAGTCCAATGGTGAAATCCATGCATTGGGCACTTCCAAATTAAATCTTTAAATCATTCCTAAGCTTCATACAACGTTTCATCCTCTAATTACAAAAAAGATGTGATGTCATTTCTAAGCTTGGCATTCATATTCGATGGATTATACCGTAGCAAAAAACTCTAGCAAAAGATCATTCCATGATGTCACTGTGCTCGACAACAAAGTATTCAGCCATGCTCTTGCACGATCCCGCAAGGAATATGGAAACAATTTAAGCCGTAGAGCGTCTTTAGGAACACCCTGTTGTCTAAATAAGTAACAAACATCTAGAAAAAGTCTTAAATGCAGTCTTGGATCTTCAGTAGGTAATCCATTAAATTGCCCTACTATTTGCAACATTTGGAACATTACAGGTTTCAACTCAAAATTTCTTAGCAGAAGTTACTGACTAACCTGTTCTCATTCCATTCTAACTAGTATAACGATATTATACATTTTTGTCTATGAAAGACTTCAAATAGTGTCACTTTATTCAGGACTAACCACTGTTATGATAAACGAATTTTTTCAACAATGTATTTTCTTCCCAGCTATCTTAATCTCAAGAATATAATTTCATAACTTAACTTTTAGAACTCGTATTACCCATTCTGATTATTGTACCAAAGTTAAGTTTAGTACCCAGAGCCTTATAGAGTTTACCCAAAAATCTCAAGGTGAATCTTATATATTTTTCGAAAATAATAGACAATAATACTTTTTTTAATATGACAATCTATAATACATATATCTCAGCCACTTTCTTAAGTGAATAATAAGTTCTGACCAGAATAAATGAGTTGACTTTGTCAATCTATCAATAATAACCCAGATCGAATCTTTTCTTCCTCGGTGATACATGCAATCTAGATATTAAATCCATCATAACTTGTTCCCATTTTCACATAGGAATCATGACATGATATAGTAATCCCGACAGTATTTGATGTTCAATTTGTATCTACTGACAACTAGACATTTAGTTACAACTTAGAGTCTTGTGTTTCATACCTGGCCAATAATACATCTATTGTCATTAAACATCTTGGTACTATTCGGAGGAATAGAATACGTGTTGTTGTGAGCCTGAGGTAAAATGTCTCGTTTTAACTCCGAATTATTCGGAACATACAAGCTATTACAGAAATACATCATACCATTAGTATCTACTCTAAAACATGTAGACGAATCACTCTAGATTTATTCTTGTTAGCTAACAACTTTGGGTCGTCATCTTGTTGTCGCGTGTGAATATGATATGCGAATTGTGCAACTATATATGTCGGATCAAGTAATAAAGTGATAAGTGAGTTCGATTCCACAAGGATCAAATTAGTGCTAGAAGTGTTCAAGTTATTATGCTATGGCAAATGGTCATAAGAATGCAATGATAATGGCGAGATTAAATAATGCCTGTAGTATGTGTAACTAATGAATAATTGAAAATGCTATGTCAATGCAAGAGTAAAAATGCAGTGGCAATTATGATAATGATGGTGTGAGTAAAAATGCAGTGGCAATTATGATAATGATGGTGTGACTATTAATAAGCAAATGAATAGATAAACAACTAAAATTTATCTGGCAAAGATTCTACGACAAAAGATAAAGGATATACGATGTTGATTGGGAAGGTTGGGATTACTAAGAATCTACTTTTCCTGTCAGTGATGCTTTAGCAAAGTTTTCTTAAAATACTACTCAGAAGAGTTCTAAAGTGGTCTCCTCCTTTCAAAAGTCAAACCTTAGGTTACCTTGCCTATGTCTAAAGGCTTTTAATATGGTATCCTGTATTGTTCCTTCTGTATAAGAGCTGCTCTACATCTAGAGTCCACTACATGTATTGGTCGAGTAATTGCTTATATCATTCAACCTTGATCCAACTAACCTAACCTTTTCATAATTTAGATTAATTTAAGGGTATGCTACACAGTCGACTATGACTAGGGATTGCTCACATACATTTTAAAAAATAAAACAATTGAATCAAAAAGTACAATAATTCAAATTTATACTGCAGTCATTAAAGATAGTTAAAGTTTCATCAAAGTAATTCAAACCCTATGAGATCTAGATCATGGGTAGGCATATAAAATTCAACTCAAACATTGTTTTCATCAATGTAATTCACGAAGGAAAAAATTAGAAATAATGGAAGAATGTTGGGAAGACAGCATTGTATCCTGAGTTGGCTGGGAGAGACTACCTTTGTTTTCCTCTTCTTGTCTCTATTCAATCACCCTCTTCTTCACCTAAGGAACTCTACCCTTTTTTCCCCGTCCTCTTGGGTTTTTACTTTTGCTATTTTTAAATTTTTTTTTTCCTCAGGATAATTCCAACAGCCTAAGATTTATCTTCTCCACTTTTTTAGGCAGATTTATCTAGTAAAAGTAGAGTTAGGATGAAATTGATATACACTGAATGCTGATTGGAAACGTTCCTGGCATTGCCCCGGCATATGAGTTGGCAATCTGACCACCCTTTTTCCTCAACAAAACTTTACTCCCTTATTTATTGTTCCTCATCTTGCACCTGCCAAACCACCAAACACAGCCTTTCCACAAGCAATTAAAAGTACCAAATGTTTAAATGCAACCCAAGTTCTAATGCAATGCTAAAAGTACTAATGAAATGTCCTAAAATGCAAGTAAATGTACTTAAGTACAAGCAATTAGCTAGGTTTAAGGCATGAAATATAACTCTTTTCAAGAGTTATAATCTGCAACTCTCAGATTCGTTGAAGAAACAACGGTCTATTTTTTAATTAGGCTAATTAGGCTAATACAAAACCATTACTATAATCATATTTTCTTTCCCAGATTCAGGATAGGTCAATACAGAAGCACCTAAAGACCTTTTTTAGAGTTTTCCATATAACAATAGAAAATATTTTAGTCGAATCTATAGAATCCCATCTACTGAATTTACATAACTAAGATAACCAACCTCGCTAAGTCAAACTCACATTTACTAATTTTCACATACTGTTTCTCGTACAAAGTCTATTATACATTTCTCAAGCGTTGAGCATACACGGATTCAGTTTTAATATAGATTAGTATATCATTAATAAACACAACCACAAAACTATCCAAATGAGGCTAAAACACTCGATTCATCAAATTCAAAGATTAACAATGACATTAATTAGTCTAGATAACATTACCAAAATTCATAATTGTCACCTCGAGTTCGAAAAATAGTTTTTAGCATATGACAATCTTTAACTAGCAACTGATAATAACCGAATCTATATTTATCTTCAAGAACATTGTTACGTCTTTTTAACTGATCAAACAATTCGTCTAAACAAGATAAGAAAAATATTTATTCTTTATCCTGGATTGATTTAATTGTCTATAATCAAAACACAATCTCATTAATCTAACTCTCTTTTCCCAAATAACACAGATGTACCTTAGAAAAATATACTCGACTGAATAAAACCTCTGTCTGATAACTCTTGCAACTGTGCTTCAAGTTCTTTCAACTCGACCAATTTCATTCAATATAATGCAACAAAATCAAAGTAGTTCAAGGCATTAAATTAATCATAAATTAATTTTTTACATTTAGGCAGAAATCCTAGAAATTCTTCAAGAAACACATCCAGAAACTCACAAACAATCAGTACATGATCAATCTTCGATCTCTATTCTTGAATATTAAATAGACATATATATAATAAATGTTTTACATTCTTTTCACATTTTTTTTTGTACAGAGATAACTGAAATAACTCTGGTTGTACTCTGAGTTACTTGATTCAACTATATTCATTTCACCAGTCTGACATTTCAAATCAATTCATTTCTATCTATAGTTTACTACAGCATCATATAACATTAGCCATTCTATCCTAGAATAATATCAAATTTATGAAATAGTAGTAATATCAAATCAATAGGAAAATCACAGTCACAGATTTTCAACAGACAATTTTGACATACCAAGTTAACATTACACTCTAACCCGACGGGTTATGATTCGAACATCAAATTTAGCTGACTTAAGATGTAAATCCTTATTCGTTACTAATGCAATGCAAATATATGAATAAGTTGACCAAGTATCACTCAGTGCATATACAATAAGTAATATCAAAGGGATAGAACGTACCAGAATTAATATCAAGTGTGGTAGCTTCAATTCTAACAACTGTGTCTTCGGTCCTACTACATTTAAGTCCAGTGTTATCACTCTAACCAGGGCGTTTTCCTTTTTGGGACGTAGACACTATTTACACTATTCACAAACACAATTTCTTGATTATATTTATTGACATGTACAAATTCCTGTCTCGATAATATTTGATGACATTTCTCTTTCTGAATTAAATCAGAAGAAATCCTAGTTAATCATGTCTCTTAGTACAACCGTTATTAGTGTTGACCACCAATTATAAACCTTACATTTTATCAAAAACATGACACATCTGAGATGATCATCAAGGAAACAAGTCATATCATCAAAATTCTCTGGATATTTCAAGCCAATACCTAGCCCTAGTGAATTGTCACCTATAAATTCTTCCGTACTGTACTTTCTAATTATTAACCAAGTATAGTCAAACTATTCCAGTCAGTTGAGGACCAGGGGTGCCATAAGAAGCATATTAGGTGGAGAGGTTGTGAGGCCACTGTCCCGTGTAAATATAGTGTGCGAATGTGCAAGTTTACACGTCAAATCAAGTAATAAAATAGTAAGTAAGATTGTCTCCACAGGGATCGGATAGGACTAATTCGGTTAATTATTACTATAAACTATATGAATTAGGCTATGGTAAAAAAAATAACAATTTGTAGAGGAATAATCACGTATGCATTATTAAGATCAATTAACTAACTCAAAATGTTGCAGCAAAGATACGAAAACAAAGTTGAGAAGATCTACGCTGTTGAATTGTAAGGTTGGGATTACTAAGATTCTTTCCTCATAACATAATAATACCATGGCAAAATCTTAACCAATCTACTATTCAGATTAAATCTAAGGTAGTCTACTTTCAAGAGTCAGACTTCAAGCGACCATACTTAAGGCTTTGCATGTCTTCAAGCCTAAAGAAGGATACCCAATACAGTTTCTTCATTTCTCTATACTGAGCGCAACTCTATGTCTAGAGTGCTACAAGTATTTTGTCGAGTACTCACTTGTATCATTCTATCACATTCCAACTCATCTAACCTTTTTAGAATTAAATCAAGTTTATGGACATACCATACATTCATCTATGTCTAGCGACTATATGCATACATTTTAAAATAGTGCAAATTAAATGAAATAGTAAATCTAATCAGAATAATGCCTTGGTCATTAAAGGAACTAAGATTCATCCAATAATCCCAACCAGTTGAGATTAACTCATGAGTTGGAAATTAAATCCAAAATGAAAGTATCATTCAACAAAATATTTTCGTAGTTAAAATTCACATAAATCAATTAAGACAGTGAATGAAGAACTTCAGAAAGCTTTCGCCGATCCAGCCCCAACTCTAGTGCTACAATATCTTGCGAAGCCCAGGATTGAATGCTTTTCCTTCTTCCTTGCGTTGATGCTCTATTCCTTAGTTATTACCCTCCTTTCTTGCATCTCTGGATGTAACGCCCCAAAATCTAGGTAATTACTTTTGTATGTTTGAAGCATAACTATCTGCCTGTCTTAGGAGTTAAGAGATTTGGGTGTGTTTAGGAGTGTCTGAGAAGTCCTGGGTTCAAGTCTGGGCTTGTGCAAAAAGTTTTGTTTTTAGGGAATAAACCCTTGCCTATAGTTAGTAGGCTTTTAAATTATTGTGGGTAAAAGTAAGACATAAAAAGCCTACTGGACTAGGGGTAAGTGGCGTGTTACCTATACTAGTGGACTGAGGTTTGAATCTTGGTGGAGGCAAGGGAGTATTTATTTTACTGCTGTGCCGCGTGGGGAGTTGTAGTTTGATTGAAATACTGAAGTGGTTGAGGGGAGATATGATCGGGTGGAGAGATTTGAGGAGGGATTTTAGGAGAAAATCAAAGGAAGTGAGGGGAGAGGGAGTGTTGTGCCGAAATTGGACTCTGGCACTCAAGAAATTCAGCCAGAGTGGTATACTCCTTATTTCGGGTTTTGTTTGTATTTGTTTTTTCTCTCTCTCTTTTACTGGAAAGCCGAAAGTGGTAGGGGTTTTGTTCCAACTCATTCATTTCTTTTGTTGACAACCATTTCCTTGGTTGAATACTCCCTCTTGCTATTGCCTCTTCTTCGTTTCTTTTCCCAAGTAATTCTACTATTGGCCGAATACACCTTCCTCCCCTTTTTTTTCATTTTGAATCTATTTCTCTATCATTCTTTTTCCTGCTTCACTATTGTCAATTTGTTCTTCTGGCTTTTCTCTTCTTTCATCCTTTCCTTTCAATTCCTGGTTGTCGAATCTTTCCTTTCTCTTGGGGCCAACCGTGTCCCTTCTCTGTTTTCTGTTAAGCATTCAATACTTGTTGTTAAGTCTTGCACTTCATAGTTGATTCTCTTTCTCGCGTTGTTGGTAAGTGTAATAGTATGGTGTCATTTTGTTGCTTGTTGAATAAGTGCTTACTCATTTTTGGTTGGTGCCTAGGAACTTTTTGAAGGGTACAAGGTTTGTAATTAACATTTGGGTAGGCGAAACTTCCCTCTTCACTCGATCAAAGGTAACTTATTGTGAGTATAACGATTTGGATAACTTGTGTGTATTCGATTGAGTAACTGCTCAAATGAATAATTGGGGATTGTTAGTCAAGTGTAGGTTTCAAAGGCATAGGCGATTTTCTCAGCAAATAAAACCCAAGTGCGTAGCAGTACTCCATAAACAATATCGGTGAAATACCGAAAAGTGTGTAAACATTGCCCAAAGCATAAATCGGCAAAAGTCGAAAAAATATGACCATTGGCGCTACACGAGTGTGCATTCGCTCGTGTGGTACTCTGAACGCATAAAACGTGGGCATTTGACTATTGAGGCCCATATGAGCCCACACATCCATGTGGCCGACATAGCCCAGAATTGGTCTTGGTCATTAAATAAAATAGTTTGGCCCAATATTCTCCATACGTTCGTGTGGTTTACCCGTGTAGGGCCCATTTTCACTGTTTGACTATAAAGGTTGCACGGGTCGCCCAAGACAACTGTGGATCGACTGATGGGTCGATAAGTATACCTAGACCCCCAAACTGATATGAAATGATGTTATGCCCCTATGACTTAAAATAACTATTATGCCCCTATGATATAAAATGATTGTATGCCTTATGTTATGTATGATTGTATATGAGCATGCCACGATATATATGTTGCATACATGTGGGATATGTTGCATGGGGATGGGATTATTATGATTGAAGGAAGTGTATTGTACTGGCAGCTCTGCTGCAAATACTCTTTAGTGCCGCAATCGGTGCTAATTTTTTGAGTGCAGGGATGGGTGGGTGATTTTGTCCCCACATAGAGTGTAAGGCTGGACGGAGTAGAGTGTAGAGGTTGGATGGATAGGATTTCTGATTGCATGCCTAAACTGTTACTGCCACTAAAATGGGCTAAGGCCCACACTGATACTGATATTGTATTGGGCTAAGGCCCAACTGAGCTGAACTGTTATTGATTTGGGCTTAGGCCCAGACTGTACTTGCCTATGGCATGATTGGCATTTTGCTTACATGGGATTACACACTAAGTTTTCGTAAACTCACCCCTCTGTTTATCTGTACAGGTAATCCCCAGTCTTAGGCAGATCGGTGCTGCGAGGGATTCGGAGGTGGCCAAACAACCGCACCTACATTTATATTTGAATTTTATTTCCAATAAATTTAATTTGGGTATTTGTTATGTAATAAGGCCTCTTTAAATTTTAACTTTTAATTTGGGGATTTTACTCATTTTAATTCACATATGAGAGTAGTAGGACGCAGATTTTCAAAAGTTAAATGCTTTTCAAAACACCACGTTTTCGTAACATACTATGAGAGCTTCTACATCAAACCCTGTTTTAAAGTATAGTAACAAACCAATATGATTAATATTCTGCTAAAAACAACTTGAGTCTTAAATGAATCGGATACCTTAAATTTCCGTTAAGATCAAAAACGAGATTTAATAATAGAATGAGTTTTCCAATGAAACTATGTTTTCGAAAAACACTTCAATGTGACATCGCCAGATTCGGCCATAACGTCTAGGCTGGGTTTGAGGTGTTACACTGGATCTCCCACGAGAAATTGTGTGAGAGGAAAAAAAACAACCACCACTTTCTCTTTCTCTTTCTCTTTCCTTTTGTTTATAGGGTAGGTCCCACTCTCAGCACACAATCCTTTCTCCCTCTTTTTCAGGTGGATATTTCTGGTACAAGTACAGCTGACTGAGATTGGCATAGATTGACAATTGTCAACATCTTCCTGGAATTCCCATGGAATTTGTGCTGGTGATTTATCCAACCTTTTGCCATGACAAAACTTTACTCCTCTACTTGTTTTCCTCCTTTTTGCAACTACTAGGAACAACAGGCAATTCCTTTCCTCCCACAAGTAAAAGTAACATACAGTAACATTAAAAGAATAATCTAACCTTCATGATGCAATGTTATAAAAATACTAATATAATTTCCTAAAATGTAACTAAATTTACTGAAGTATGAATAATTAACCAAGTCTAGAGGCTTAAAATATAACTCTTTTCAAGAGTTATCAACCACTGAATTGGCTCACGCCATTTCTGTAAACTTCTGACTCATTAAGTTGGAAAGATATTTTTAATTCACTATTAAGCATTTATTAAACCGATAAACTATAACTTACCTCCTATTTAGAAGTCAAAATATTACAATTTACCTCATCAAGGTCAGTATGACCAGATTCTGTTAACATTTATTAAATCTATAAGAAAAACAGGGGTTAGATCGGATCAATCAATATCACACTATCACATGTTTATATGGCATGTAATTTTTAAACTTTATTCATGCTACGTTTGGTTCGAGAATCGACTAAATTGTAGCTCTGATACCACTCAATGTAACACCCATAACCCATTACTGTCACCAGATTAGGGTTACAGAGTATTACCGAATAATTCAGAATAATCAATAACAGATAGTATCAAGTTACTGCATTAATTAATGAAATTTCATAAATAATTCAGATCAGAGTAGAACCTACACTTATAGGTCTTAAGTCGAGCCTACGAGGCCTTTAAAGTGGTAGGAACAATCAGGGACCAATTCAAAATAAATTAGAACATTCAGGGAAAAATTAAAAATTTTTAAAATAGGGGTCACACGGCCATGTGACAAAGCCCAAACCGTGTGGCTCTAAACATGGCCATATGGCTATCCCACTCACCCGTGTATCTACCCATTTAACTTACTGACTTGGGTCACAGGCTGTGTCACAGGCTGTTACCAGCCCGTGTGAACCCTGCACCTAACATGTTCAGGGCACACGCCCATGTGTGTTGCCCATGTGTGACACACGGCCATGTGATTGCTCGTGTCCCAGCCTATGTGCCCAAAAATGACCCAAAACATGCTCAAATTCACATCCTAATGCGTAGGTACCTAAACATACTAACACGTGTCTTAAAGACTATAAAAAGCATTCAAAAAAACATTCAAGAATAACCACAACATGCTGAATTGATCAACCTAAGACCTAACTAATGTGTCATCAATGACACCACAATTCAATCACTTAACATATCACCTTAGTTACACCATACAAGTCATAACACACTCAAAATAATTTACATTCGATCCCAACATACCATACCTAAGTCATATCAAACTTACCATTTCGTGTTTGTCCACTTATGCTTAGGATTAAACATGCATGACAGATAGTTATTCATACCATAACCTCAATGCATAACAATGAACATTGCAAACACTTAGAAATCTTTACAAAACATAATCAATTGTTCCTATTACATGTCATATAGGCATAATAGAATTTAGAATCTACCAAAAGTTCACCGGATAGTGTGATTCTTCAAGTTGATCCAACCTCTCAATTTCCACAAAACGTAATCAACAAAGAAAGACAAGAGGTCGAGTAAACTTACATAAAGCTTAGTAAGTTCATTGATTAAACGATAAAGCTTACTAAATCAAACAATAATAATTCAAATAACAAATTTAATGAACATAGTTCCTGTCAACAAGGTTATTAATAGAATTCTTGTCAATCACAGCTCAAAAAAAAGTGAGTAATGCTCAAACAATAGTACGAATCAAATTTCTTACATTTCAATAATATTCAATGACTAATAAAACATTGCCCGATGAAGGATATACGGATATGAGTACACGGTTAACCATCCAGAACACGCCAGATGCTCATACGAGCCAATCCAATTGATAACACACCTCGGCACTAAGTGCCTAGCCCATAGGCCAACATCCGCCCTTGTAACACGCCAAAAACTATTGTAATATAACTCGATAGTCCATAAAA
Organism: Gossypium bickii; assembly: GCA_025503065.1. Lineage (NCBI taxonomy): Eukaryota > Viridiplantae > Streptophyta > Magnoliopsida > Malvales > Malvaceae > Gossypium > Gossypium bickii. The sequence continues at coordinate 20,442,260 of CP106714.1, read as the reverse complement.
TATGCAGGACCTTGATGTTTTTAGTGAATAGAGAATATATAAATCATCATCACATCTCATACCAATCATGTACTTGTAACATCCCAAACCCGGCCCAAACACCACGGCTGAATTTAGAATGCTACTGAGGAAATAGTTTGAAAAGAATTTGACGTAAGGGTAAAAACATAAAAATTTTCTGTCATTTATCAAGCATTGTATATTTAAAATTTTAAGTAAAATTATGTTGTTACAAATTTACGGATTTAAAACTTTAATACAGGTTTTTAAGGTGTAAACTGCTTTTAAAAATATAACATTCCCAAATATTAAATTCGATCGTCAAACCAACTTAAACATAATAAAAATCCCCAAATAATTTAAGTGGCCCTTATTACAATAGATATTTATTCAAAAGTAATGAAAATATAAAGTGCATGAAATAAATAAAAACATCTTCTGCATGGCCACCTCGTATCCGCTCCAGCTCGGTCCAAGAATCATGTATCACCTGCATTGTTTGATAAAAATTGGGTGAGTCAAACCGACTCAGTGTGTAATTAGTCCGCAGATTTCCACACATGGGCTTAGCCCACAACCACACCAAACCACATATCAGATAATAATGCAAAATGCACCCAGCCCAACCTAGGGTCCATCCTCTACACACCCCCGTATCCTGCCACCACACACCAGGGGATTACTAAATCAACCCTCCAACCTCTACACACCAGTTTGGCAATCAATGCCATCCACCAAGTGGTCTAGCCACTGGTCCACGTTAAATAAATCACAGTATAATCCACAACGCGACCTCAGTCAACGTCAATCCACGATGTAGCTCGTACCTAGCATCAAACCACGATGAGGCACCTAGCCATCACCAACCACGATATGGCACAAAGCCGATACCAACCACGATGAGGCACATAGCCAATCATCAATCCACGTGAGGCTCGTAGCCATCACTAAACCACGTACATAAATGTACACCCTGTCCATCTTTCATATATACAAATCCCTCCCTATGCTTATGCAACATACGATAGTGATATGATGAAACGATGCATGAACATGTTAATCAACATACAGCACATATATACAATACAAACCACAACTTTATCGGCAATTAACACTGACCTGATTATCAACATACCCCCTAAGGGTAACCATCCCATTATTTCCACTGCATTAATCATCATGCTCATAATACACACTATGATTAAACATAACCGAGAAACTGCGAATTAATCACACACCTGATAACCTAAAGTATTACGCTCTCAATACCGATGCTGTCACTAATTGAAACTACCGCTATCTGCTCTACTCACTCCCGCCATGCCGCCCCCACACCCCGTGGCCAATCCGTGCATCACAGATCGATCGCTTCTTAAACTTAGGGATAGGGACTACCCCTTTCTCTCCTTGACTGGTACCTGCATCCATCGAAAGTCACTTAATCAGAATATTTGGTTAATCACTCACGAGTTTACTAAATCCAAATTTACAGAGTACCCTTATCGAAATGATCCTGATATCCGAAGGCTTTTGCTTTACTTCCAATCTGTCGAAATCCTTAAACAACCCAAATCAGATTCGGCTCAACACATAGATACTTATGGAAGTGGCCTTTGGCCGAACACTATACCCTTACCTTGAGTAATCGAACCCAAGAGACTCCTTAATGCTCCTTTACGCTAGCTACATACAAAAGAAACACGAGATTATGGCCCTATGAACATTCGGCCATCCTTAGAAATCAAGGCCAACCATTCGGTTTTGGCCACCAAAAGAGAAAGAAGGGAAAATCGATTGCTAAGGAAAGAAATACTTACCACCCACGTTGCTTGTGAAGAATAAAAGAGAGTAGTCGACGGCACTACTCCTACAGATTCAGCCCTAACAAATCAACTGAGGAAAAGGAGAATTTCGGGAATGATGATGGTTTGAAAGATCAACGAAAATGAGAAGAAAAGAATCAAATCACTGCTTTCGGCTTTTGACACCAAAGAGAAAAGGTTTTGGCTAATGGCAAGGATGTTTCAGCTTTTAGAAGTGGTGGAATCGGTGGAAGAGAATGAGAGAGAGATGAGAGAAAGAAAGTTCTGGCTTTTAAGACTTGCGACAAAGAAGAGAGAATAAGGGCACCTTGAGATTCGGCTATGGCTCTTAATGACAAAGGGATATTCGGCTACAAGGGAATAGATTTGGATTTGGGGTTAAAAGAAAGAAAAAGAAGAATAGGAGAAGAGTAGAAGAATTTCGGCAACTCACCTTAATGCACCAAATGACCGAAACTTGGAGAGAATGAAAAAATACCCAAAAAGAAAAGCCTACTCACTAGGAATTTTGGCACACACCCCCTACCACACTCCAAACCGATTATGCACATCCCCTAGAGTCCCATATTCGCTCACTTGCTCCCTCTCTCCCAATCCTCACGTTTTCCTCCTATTTTTCCTCCCCTCCTCTCATTCAAACCCATTTGAATGAGTCAAACTCCTCAAAAAGCTTTCTCCCTTCAATCCAAACACTTAAACCAAGTCCACTCTTATCCCCTCAAAGTCCAAGTGCCATCCAACACCTCCCCCCTCTCTTGAAGCCAAAAAGCAAAAAATAAAACAACACTTCCTTGTTGTCTGCGTGACTCGAACCTCCTCCCCTGGAACCCCTTGTTGACGCAACTTTCTTTGCACCTTAGGTGGCGTCCCAAGCCACTCCACCACTTCATTTCTTGTGCCATAAATCCCCCTCACTAATGTCCTTAAGGCTTAGCTCCCCTAGCTCCCCCTAACTCAAGTTAGAACAAAATTTTCCCATGACCTCAACCAAAACTCAAGGTTTCCCAAAACCCCCAAACACCTCTAAATAACATGCAGACCATATTAACACTCAAATACAAGTTAACATGCACAACCCCCAAATCCCGGATATTACAATTCTACCCCCCTTAAAAATAATTTCGACCCCGAAATTACCTGGCTAAACTAAGTGAGGGTACTACTACTCCCTGAACCTCTAAAAGCACTTACTTAAAAAGTTTGTCTACTACCACTGATTGCCCTAAACGACTAAGTACGATCATCTTCCTAGATACAGTCTTAAAGTTCTAAGGTTCCAGATACTTCACTAGCAATATAAGAATGGGTTGACCCTATATCTATTATAGCTGTAAGAGTAATCCAGCAATAAGAAATGTACCCGTGGTAACATCTGGTTCATCTCCCTCTTCACGACGTCTAACTGCATAAACCAACCCTGACTACCTCGCATCTGTACCCCCAGCACCTCTGCCTAGTGCTCCACGACCTCGGCCAGAACCGTTTCCTCCCTGATTCGGACCACGACCCCTCGTCGCCTGCTGACCACCTCTGCCCGGCTCTACATAACCCTGGCCTACTTTCCGAGCCCTATCCATCTCCTGAGGACAATTCCTAACCAAATGAGCCTTAAACCCACACCGAATACATTCCTTACTATTTCCTCAGCACTCTCCTGCATGAGCTCTCCCACACCGAGCACATGGACAACTCCGATTCTCAGCAACTGGTACAGGTGTACGTATAGAATTCTCAATCCTTGGTATTTTTTGTAAATCCCCAGATGATATTGACGGTCCAAAACTCCTCTTGTTCCAGTTCCTATCCTTATCTCGATTCTGTCTCTCAGTCCTCTAAAATTCTTCAGCTATCCGAGCCTTCTCCACTAGGATAGCAAAGTCCCTCTCTCTCTGCGGAGCAATCAACACCCGCAGCTCATCCCGCAACCCATCTTCGAATCTGACACACCTTTCATAATCAGTAGCCATGATCCCCTTAGCGTACCGGCTCAGCCACAGAAATTCCGCTTCATACTCCGCTACCGACTTGCTTCCTTGTACAAGATTTAGAAACGCCTTTCTCTGCAAGTCTAGGTAACTAGCTCCAACGTATTTCCCTTCAAACTTAACCTTAAAATACCCCCAATCCACTCGATCTGTAGGGGTACCCTCTCTGACAGTGAGCCACCACCGGTAGGCCTCATCCCGGAGCAGCGAAATAGCACCTTTCAGCTTTTCCTCTGTAGTGCAGTCCAAATCATCCATGATCCTTTCGACTACCTCTAACCAATACTTCGCTACATTCGGAGCCACCCCAAATACTCCCCTAAAAACCTCGGCTCTGTTTGACCTAAGTCTCTCCGATACTGACTTCCGAGCCCCATTTCCCACACCAGCTCCTACCACTCGCTCTAGCACCCGCAGCATAGCCTGCGATACTGCGTCATCTCCTCCTGTCTGATCTTGATCCTCCGCACCCATCGCTGGTGGTGGCGGCACATCATTTTTTGACCCATGTCTAGACCCTACTGGTTCTGACACAGTCATTCTGCCTCTACCGCATCCACGACGACCACGTCCCCTAGAACTCATGTCTACTATTGCGATTTAATCTGATTTAAGAAATTTTATGCATTAATATTTTGTTCCACTGATTATCCGCAAACAATTTTATGTAAAGAAGTTTTAATAGTAGTTCTTTCGATCATCCAAAGTTTTCAGCTCAAGTTTACTATTCTAATTCAGAAAGTCACATTCATTTATCAGCAACATTCAACATACTACTTTGGGCATTTTGTCCGTTCCCAATCCAGGGGTATTTTCGTAATTCCTCCTATAGGGGTATTTTAGTAATAAGTCGGAGTCAATTCGAAAATTTTTACAAATCAAAGGCACTCCAAAATTTTCAAAACTCGGGGTTATTTTGAAAAATCTTTTTCCAATCAAAAGTATTGCAGAAATTTCCGAAATTGGGGTTATTTTGGCAATTTTGTAAATCAGGGGTATTTAGTAAATTTTCCAAACCGGGGTATTTTGGTCAAAACAGTGTAGTTTTTACAAAACTAAGGTTTGTATTCAATCTAAGGTAACGTTTACAAAACAGTAGCTGGTCCCTTTCGGGTTTTGTTATCGGGTTTAGCCGGTGAATAAGTCCTCTTGGTTAGGGTGAACCGTCACTACGCACCAGGTAGGATTCGAGTGAAGAGGAGGTGAGTCACTAGGACTGCTTAAATACCAAGCTCCCACCGAATCCAATCCTAGACATGCGTACAACTGTTGCCACACCCTAACTCGGCGACTTACTCACAGGTTTGTTTGGTTGTACTTAAGTCTTATGTATTTTGTGTTGGAGTAAGCTAGTCCTAAGGTTCAGTAGCTCCTAATCTATTAATCTACGATCCCATAATGCCCATAAAGTTTCATATACCAATCACTTCAGTAGTTAGGGGTACTTACCTGGTGGACTTGGGCCGGAGATACAGGTGCCATGCCAGAATAACCTGAAGCAGTTCATGATAGTCTATGTTCTCGAAAAGCCCATCTTTGAAAAATGTTTTTGGCCCAAAAACCCTCAAAGCCGAGTTTTGAACTTGTCTCTGATACCAAATTGTAACATCCCAAACCCGGCCCAAACACCACGGCTGAATTTAGAATGCTACTGAGGAAATAGTTTGAAAAGAATTTGACGTAAGGGTAAAAACATAAAAATTTTCTGTCATTTACCAAACATTGTATATTTAAAATTCTAAGTAAAATTATGTTGTTACAAATTTACGGATTTAAAATTTTAATATAGGTTTTTAAGGTGTAAACTGCTTTTAAAAATATAACATTCCCAAATATTAAATTCGATCATCAAACCAACTTAAACGTAATAAAAATCCCCAAATAACTTAAATGGCCCTTATTACAATAGATATAATATAAAGCGCATGAAATAAATAAAAACATCTTCTGCATGGCCACCTCGTATCCGCTCCAGCCCGGTCCAAGAATCATGTATCACCTGCATTGTTTGATAAAAATTGGGTGAGTCAAACCGACTCAATGTGTCATTAGTCCACAGATTTCCACACATGGGCTTAGCCCACAACCACACCAAACCACATATCAGATAATAATGAAAATGCACCCACCCAACCTAGGGTCCATCCTCTACACACCCCAGTATCCAGCCACCACACACCAGGGGATTACTAAATCAACCCTCCAACCGCTACACACCAGTTTGGCAATCAATGCCATCCACCAAGTGGCCTAGCCACTGGTCCACGTGAAATAAATCACAGTATAATCCACAACGCGACCTCAGTCAATGTCAATCCACGATGTAGCTCGTACCTAGCATCAAACCACAATGAGGCACCTAGCCATCACCAACCACGATATGGCACAAAGCCGATACCAACCACGATGAGGCACATAGCCAATCATCAATCCACGTGAGGCTCGTAGCCATCACTAAACCATGTACATAAATGTACACCCTGTCCTTCTTTCATATATACAAATCCCTCCCCATGCTTTTGCAAAATAGTGATATGATAAACGATGCATGAACATGTTAATCGGCATACAGCACATATATACAATAACAACCACAACTTTATCGGTAATTAACACTGACCTGATTATCAACATACCCCCTAAGGGTAACCATCCCATTATTTCCACTGCATTAATCATCATGCTCATAACACATACTATTATTAAACATAACTGGGAAATGCGAATTAATCACACACCTGATAACCTGAAGTATTACGCTCTCAATACCGATGCTGTCACTAATCAAAACTACTGCTCTCTGTCTATACTCCTGCCCTGCCGCTGGCCCCACACCCCGGTGGCCAACCCCGTACCGCAGAGACTGATCGCTTCTTAAACTTAGGGATAGGGACTACCCCTTTCTCCCCTTGACTGGTACCCGCATCCATCGAAAGTCACTTAATCAGAATATTTGGTTAATCACTCACGTTATAGTCTAAACAACTAAATCCAAATTTATAGAGTACCCTTACCGAAATGATCCTGATATCCGCAGGCTTTTGCTTTACTTCCAATCTGTCAAAATCCCTAAACAACCCAAATCAGATTCGGCTCAACACATAGATGCTTATGGAAGTGGCCTTTGGCCGAACACTATACCCTTACCTTGAGTAATCGAACCCAAGAGACTCCTTAATGCTCCTTTACGCTAGCTACATACAAAAGAAACACGAGATTATGGCCCTATGAACATTCGGCCATCCTTAGAAATCAAGGCCAACTATTCGGTTTTGGCCACCAAAAGAGAAAGAAGGGAAAATCGATTGCTAAGGAAAGAAATACTTACCACCCACGTTGCTTGTGAAGAATAAAAGAGAGTAGTCGATGGCACTACTCTTACAGAGTCAGCCCTAACAAATCGAATGAAGAAAAGGAGAATTTCAGGAATAATGATGGTTTGAAAGATTAACGAAAAGGAGAAGAAAAGAATCAAACCACTGCTTTCGGCTTTTGAGGCCAAAGAGAAAAGGTTTCGGCTAATGGCAAGGATGTTTCAGCTTTTAGAAGTGGTGGAATCGGAGGAAGAGAATGAGAGAGAGATGAGAGAAAGACAGTTCCGACTTTTAAGACTTGCGACGAAGAAGAGAGAATAAGGGCACCTTGAAATTCGGCTATGGCTCTTAATGACAAAGGGATACTCGGCTACAAGGGAATAGATTTGGATTTGGGGTTGAAAGAAAGAAAAAGAAGAATAGGAGAAGAGTAGAAGAATTTCGGCAACTCACTTTAATGCACCAAATGACCGAAACTTGGAGAGAATGAAAAAAATACCCGAAAAGAAAAGCCTACTCACTAGGAATTTTGGCACACCCCCCCTACCACACTCCAAACCGATTATGCACATCCCCTAGAGTCCCATATTTGGCCACTTGCTCCCTCTCTCCCAATCCCCACGTTTTCCTCCTATTTTTCTTCCCCTCCTCTCATTCAAACCCATTTAAATGAGTCAAACTCCTCAAAAAGCTCTCTCCCTTCAATCCAAACACTTAAACCAAGTCAACCCTTATCCCCTCAAAGTCGAAGTGTCGTCCAACACCTCCCCCCTCTCTTGACGCCAAAAAGCAAAAATAAAACAGCACTCCCTTGTTGTCTGCGTGACTCGAACTTCCTCCCCTGGAACCCCTTGTTGATGCAACTTTCTCTGCACCTTAGGTGGCGTCCCAAGCCACTCCACCACTTCACTTCTTGTGCCATAAATCCCCCCCACTAATATCCCTAAGGCTTAGCTCCCCTAGCTCAAGTTAGAACAAAATTTTCCCCTGACCTCAACCAAAACTCAAGGTTTCCCGAAACCCCCAAACACCTCTAAATAACATGCAGAGCACATTAACACTCAAATACAAGTTAACATGCACAACCCCCAAATCCCAGATATTACAGTACTGCACGTAAAATAACCTATTGGCATGCCAGTCGTACTCTATCCTACGTTCATAGGCTCAGAGTACTTCAATCAATAATCGATACCATATCAATTCATTATTTCCATTCTCAATTACATGCATCAATATTATCCAACATTATACAATTAAGTTCACATAATACATTTAAAATGTATTAAAATTAAATTGAACGAACTTACTAGACTAAACTGTAGCGATGACAAAAGTATATGGACTATTTTGTAATTTTCTCTTTTATTTTGTTTTCCACTCGTTCTCGGTCTACAATAATAATTTCACTCAATTATCAAGTTCCAGAAACATAATCAACTATTTTATGCAATAAAGTTCTTTTTGACATTTTTACAAAATTGCCCCCAATATTTTACTTCTTTGCAATTTAGTCCCTAAGCTCAAAACTTGCAATTTAACCAATTTTAACTAAAATTAAATTTAGTCAAATAGTATAACACTCTACTAGAGTCCATACTTGTTATTTCACATCAGGTCCTTGAAATTTTATCACTTTAACATTTTAGTCCTTAAACATTAAAATCATCATAAACTACTTTACAAAATAGTCCTATCTAACAACCAAACTCAATAATCTACTATAAAATTTCAAGAATACCCAAAACTCATCAATGACATAATCCAAAATCTCTAACTGTTTTGAAAACAGAGATATGGGTTAGCCGGACCTAGTTGCAACGATCTCAAAAACATAAAAATTACCAGAAATAGATTAAATTTGGCTTACCAATCTTGAAGGACAAGCTTAGCTGACTACTTTTAATTCCTATCCATGGAGGTTTTGGTCAAAAATGAGAAGTGAAAGAGATGGAACTTCTTCTATTTTTCATTTATTTTTATTCTTTTTTTTACCTTTTTACTTATGTAACACCCCAAACCCGGCCTAAACGTTATAGTCATATCTGGCAATGTCACATGATAGTGTTTTTGAAACCTTGTTGTTACGATGAAAACATTCCATGTTATTATCTTTAGTAAACCTTTGTTAGAACTTAGGAAGTTGTCTTTATTCATTTAAAACATTTGTCTTGAAACATCCCTCGTTGCGGAAGCTTTAATAAAACAGTTTAGGTAATCATGCATTTAAAAATTACTTTAACTTTTTGAAAACCAAATTTCCCACGACCAGCAAGTATAAATCCATAAAGTAAAATAAATAATTTAAAACCAAAGTCCTAGAGGGTCCTTAAATTACAACCCAAATAATCAATAATAATCAAATCATAAATCGTAAATTGAAAACCATGAAGTCCAAAAGTTATTGTGGTCACTGCTGAGTCCTCCATTGCACCGATCTGTCTAAGTCTGAGGATTACCTGTGCACATTAAAAAAAAGGGTGAGTTTACGTAAACTCAGTGCGTAATCCTGCAGAAACAAACAAACAATCAGTATTTACAGTGCACAGTTGAACAGTCTTGGGCCTAAGCCCTTTTCAGTATCAATGATAGTTTGGGCCTTAGACCATCTCAGTACAGTGTCAAAAATGTAGTAGGGCCTTAGCCCATCACAATATCAATAGTAGTAACAGTTATGCAGTAGCAAAATCCTACCCAACCAGCCTCTACACACCATCTCCGTCCAACCCTACACTCCATGTGGGGATATAATCAACCCACCCATCCCTACGCTCCAAGGAGTACCAAAGCGGCACAATATAGTAGTTTGCAACTGAGCTGGCAGTAAATTAGGCTTAAAGCCTTTCAGGACACTTCCTCCGACTAACAACCCCCAACCCAATGCAATGTAATACAATGGATGACATGCTATTATGCAATTTCAATACATATATTCAGTTCAGATATTAACATGCCCAGTACAGATATCATTTAGTCAATTTCACACATTTAGGGGTCTAAGTAGCGCTTACCGACCCTACAGTAGGTTCATAGTCGACTTAGGCGACCCGTACAACCTTAAAAACATTTTGGTGAAAATGTGCCCACACGCCAATGTTATCTACTCGTGTGGGCCCACACGCCCGTGTGGCCCAAATTGGCCTTGGCCGTGTGATCCATTTTTAAAGTAACCAATGCTAGCTCAATACTCATATATGTTTTCACTATTTACTTATATGTTCATTCAAAGCTGTCTACTTGAGTCATTACACTAAATTATTTATATCTTGAGCTACAGAATTCCAAATTAAGATACGCTTGATGTGTAACATCCCGAAATAAGGCCTAAACGGAATAGTGGTTGCAAAACCACGAATCCAAGATAGAAAAGTTTATTTTGATTATTTTTTTATGATTTACCAATTGATTGGGTGCATGTGTTAGAGTATCGATAGAAAATTTTATGAATTTCATGTCTAATTTTCTTGTTAGGGCTTAATTGTAAAAGTTGATAAATGAGAGTTCTAGATGCTAAAGGATTAAATTGAAGTGAATATCTAAAGTAAGAGTCCTTAAATGGTAATTAGACCATTATATTTTCATGGACACAATAACTAAAATTTTAATGAAGGGTATTTTAGTAAAATGTTAAATAAAAGAAATTAAATGGGAAAAAGATGGAAAAAGGTTGTCATCTTCTTCCTTAGGCCGAATCTTCAAGGGGGGACTCCATAGCTAGGGTTTCCAAGCTCCCAAGCTCCATAGTAAGTCAATCCAAGCCCCGTTTTTCATGTTCTTTACGTTTTTGGAATCCTGGTAACTCGGTTTAGCTTATTCTAAAAATATTTTAACCTAGGGTTCATATTTGGAAAAATACCCATAGGTGAAATGTGTTTATTTTGATGTTTTATGATAGAGTATAAAGGCTGAAATTATGTTAAATAACTTTTGCTAAGCGATTTTACGTAAAAACAAGTAAAACGACATAATCGGTAAAAATACCTAATGTTCATAAGTACATGTTAGAGTGAGAATTTCATGTTTCCATAGAAGGTAAAAATGTTCAGCATGTCCTAAAATGTAAGAAAATAGGATGAAGTTTAATTTTCGAGCCTAGGGGCAAAATCGTAATTTTGTGAAAGTTAGGGGACAAAAACGTAATTTTGCCATAATGTGATTTTTTGATTAAATTAAATAATGTAAATATTAAATAAGCTAAATGTGTTATTATAGATCAAGAAGAACGTGGAATCAATCTTGAACGAGGGAAAGGAAAAGTTAAGGACTAAATTGCAAATTTCGCCATATTTTGCACCGAGGTAAGTAGTATGTAAATAATTCATTATTTTTATTGATGTTTTATGTTTCAGCTTGTTTAATGTATTGTATCTGATTTTTTAATCATAATTGACTATTGAAAGAATGAAATAAAGTGTTAAAAAGTGAGTTATTTCCCATTTAAACCTTCAGAATCGAAAGAGATAATTGGCATGTAGCTAGGTCACATGAGTGGTACTAAGTATAGGCCACTATATGCACAAGAGAGCTACAAGAGATTTCATATACGTATCTAGGTCACATGTGTAGTACCGAGAGTACGCCATGTGTACAAGAAAGCTATATGTAGCTAGGTCACATGTGTGGTATATGGTGTGAGCCACTATGTGTACAAGAGAGCTACGAGAAGGCTAGGTCATATGAGTGGTGCTAAGTGAAGGCCACCATATGTACAAGAGAGCCAGAATTATGAGTACAATCGAGCTAGGTCACATGAGTGGTATTGGGTGAAGGCCACTATGTGTACAAGAGAGCTTCGATTTCAAAGGTGGGCTGTGTGCGAAACCACCGCATATTCGTTATTATTCCGAAGCGTTCAATGGGAAAACTAACTAAATGAAATTATGTGAGATGTTGTAGTGATAAGTCTATGTATATGTATGTGTAATGTATGAGCAATATGCTTAATATGTGATTGGAAATTTGAATGATTGTTATAGGTAAGTAATGAATACAACTAAAGTGAAAGAAAGCAAAAACTTACAATAAAACTGTTTTGGACAGCAGTAGTGACGTGAATTTGAAAAATCACCAAAAATGGTAGACATTAAATTATAAGTTGTATGAGATATTTATTTAAAGCTTATTGGGTCTATTTTCATATAAAAGAAACATAGAAATAAAGGAACTGTATATTTTTAGATATTTAAACTTTTGTGAGACTGGTTCAGAATGGTTACTTGATCCCCTGTTTTGTCTTGGAAAAATCATTACAAATTCAAAACATATAATTATGGGGTATACATTATATGATTGAAATCCTTAATGAGTCTATTTTCAAATGAAATAAATTTTATCATCATATGAATTCTGTATAATGATAAAATTGGTATGTAGTGAAAAGTGGTCAGAGCAGTCGAATAGCAAAATAAGGGAATCTTTAATGAATAAACTGTACTAATTGGCAAGACCAAAAATTCTGAACATTTTATGGTGAGAATATAAATGAGTCTAGTTTCAGGGAAAACTTACGGGTCTTAATTTGGAGTTTTGTAGCTTCGGATAAAAATAATTTAGTGACTGTGACTTGAATAGACAGCTTGCTCCAGACTTGAATAAATGATGAAATTGATTTTAGATTTGATTGTGTTGTTTTGTAAACTTAATAAATCCATTATTAATTATTTATATACTTACTTACTAAGCTATATGCTTACTCTCTTTTCTTTTCCTTTTTCTATAGTGTCATCAAGCTAGCTCGAGATTTGGTGATCATCAGAGATCCATCCACACTATCAGCCTTCTTTTGGTATTTTGAAAACAATATTTTGGGAATTATGGCATGTATAGAAGGCTTAATTGTTTTGTTATTTGTAATAACGAATGATTATTTTTCTTATGGGTATTGATGACTATGTATGGAAAAAGTTCTAAATTTATACGGATTTTACATTTTAAATTCTGTACAGTAGTTTGAATCATGTCCGGTAATGCCTCGTACCCTGTTCCGACGACGGACTTGGGTGAGGGGTGTTACATTTAGTGTTATCAGAGCTATGGTTTAGTCGATTCTCGGACTAACATAGCATGTGTAAAAGTCTAGCTATACATGCCATAAATATATTGTGATAGTGTGATGACTCTTGACAATTTAAAATGTTTTTTTTATATAATAAATGGATCCAGACCGAGCCACTACTGACGATGCTGAAAGTAACATGCCAGCTCCCGCGTAAGGGACCGCGCCAGTAGAAAATAGATTTGAAACACGTGAATAGGGTGAGGAGGCTCGGGAAGCCTTCCTCCAAATGATGAGTAACTGGTATATTGAGTTTATTCAAGCGAATCCAAATGCTCAACCTCCTTCACCCCCTCCCATACCTCAGACAGTTCCCGCAGCTTCCCAAGGCATGGATTTGGTAAGAATGAACAAGCCTCCGGTTGACAAAATTAGGAAGCAAGGAGCAGAAGAGTTTAGAGCAAACATTGATGATGATCCTGAGAAAGCAGAGTTTTGGCTCAAAAATTCTATCCGTGTGTTTGATGAGCTCTCGTGTACACCAGAAGAGTGTTTAAAATGTGCTGTATCACTTCTGAGAGATTTCGCCTATCATTGGTGGAAGACTTTAGTAGCAGTTGTGCCAAAAGAAAAGATTACTTGAGATTTCTTCCAGGAAGAATTTAGAAAGAAATATATAAGTTAGCGATTTATTGATCAGAAACGGAAGGAGTTCCTTGAATTGAAGCAGGGCAAGATGTCTGTAGCAGAGTACGAGCGTGAATTTGTTAGACTTAGTAAGTATGCCCAGGAGTGTGTGTCCACCTAGGCTATTATGTGCAAGAGATTCGAAGATGGGCTTAATGAGGACTTTAAAATGTTTGTGGGAATTCTGGAGCTGAAAAAATTTTTGGTATTGGTCGACCGAGCCCTTAAAGCCGAGGAATTAAACAAAGAAAGAAGGAAAGCTGCTATCGAGGCCCAAGATACAAGAAAGAGACTGATGAGCAAGTCGTTCCAAACCCAATCAAAAAGGCCCAGAGAGATGAATTCTCGAAGGACACTTTCTTCTACCGAGTATTCACATCGAGACCGTGGGGGAAATCGTATTTGGGCTCAAAAACTCAAGCTACTTGAAGGCAAGTGTGGGCAATGTGAAGTCTAGTAAACTGAGAGTGTCGTGATTGTGGAAGGTAACATTTTGGTGAGTGTTGGGGAACTGGTCGAGCTTGCTTCAGGTGTGGTTCTCGCGAGCATTTTATTAAAGATTGTCCGGAGGGAGCTAAGGAAGAGAAATTTCACAGTGCTAAACAAACTAACACTACTAATCGAGGTAAACCTTCGAAAAATACTGGAAGTGGAGCTAGCAGTAAAAGTGTGATGAAAGACCCAGCCATGAGATCAGAAGCTAGAACACCTTCCAGGACATATGCCATCCGAGCTCGTGAAGAGGCATCCTCCCCCGATGTAATTGCGGGTACATTTTCTCTACATGATATTAATGTTGTTGCTTTGATTGATCCGGGTTTGACCCATTCCTATGTTTGCTTGAAATTGATGTCTAGTATAAGTATGCCTATAGAATCTACAGAATTTGTGATTAAAGTATTGAATCCATTAGGCAAGCATGTGTTAGTAGATAAAGTTTGTAGAAATTGCTCTTTAATGATTAGAGGTCATTGTTTCCCGGTCGACCTAATGCTATTGCCATTTGACGAGTTTGACGTGATTCTTGGTATGGATTGGCTGACTGCACATGATGTGATAGTGAATTGTGGGAAGAAATTCATCGAGCTGAAATGTAAAACTAGTGAAATTCTTCGGGTTAACTCAGATGAGTCAGATAGTTCATTTGCTATGATTACTATTATGTCTGCTCAGAAATGTTTGAGAAAAGGGTATGAAGCTTATCTTTCTTTTGTGTTAAACACTAAAGATTCAGAGCTGAAAATTGAGTCAGTGCCAGTAGTATGCGAGTATCCAGATGTGTTTCCGAAAGAATTACCAGGTTTGCTCCTATTAGAGAAGTGGAGTTTGGTATTGAGTTGATTCCAGGTACCACACCCATCTCTATTGCTCCATATAGAATGGCCCCATTGGAATTGAAAGAATTGAAAGCTCAGCTACAGGAATTAACTGATAAAGGCTTTGCGACCTAGTCATTCACCTTGGGGTGCACCAGTCCTATTTGTGAAAAAGAAAAACAGTTCGATGAGATTGTGCATAGACTATCGGCAACTTAATAAGGTAACAATAAGGAACAGGTATCCACTGCCTAGAATTGATGATTTATTTGATCAATTGAAGGGAGCCACTGTGTTCTCTAAGATAGATTTGAGATCCAGATACTACTAGTTGCGAGTTAAAGAGTCAGATGTTCCGAAAACTGCTTTCCATGTAACAGACCAAATTTGACCCTAATCGAAATAGTGGTTTTGAGACCACAAATCTGAGTTCGAGAAATGTTTAAATATTATATTTTTTGTTTATTATATGTGAATTAATGTGTGTGGAAGTTTTGTAGAAAAATTAAATCGTTTGTGTGTTTAATTTAACAAAAAGGACTAAATCGCGTAAAGTGTAGAAGTTGCATACTATAGTGGAAAGTACTTAAATGATGATGGTTTTTTAGCATGGAGTATTAAAAGGGCAATTAGCCCATTTTAAAGTTAGTGGGTGGTATATGTCATAAATAACCTTAAGTTATATATTAGTTTTATTTTATTTGAAAGGTTAAATTTGTAATTAAATAATTACTTAATATATGTTAAAATAACATAAAACAAAGCCATCATCTTTTTCACTCTTTCTTGGCCGAATATTGGAAGAAGAAATAAAGCTTTGGGTTCTTTGATTTTCGGCACTTCTAAGCTAAAATTCAAGGTGAGTTTTTAGTTGGTTTTTGTTAATTTTGACGTTTTTGAGATCGTTGCTTCGAACGGTAGCTTACCCATGTTGAAATTTTTGAATCTAAGCATGCTTGATATTCAGCCATTGATGTGTTCATGTAGTTTTTGATGTTTGATGATTTTATTTTGAAGATATGTTAAAGATTAGTATATTTTGTATTGGAAATTTTGGTGAATTTAAGTATTTTGGGCTAAATTACAAAAATAAATTTATGAGGGGGCTAAAATGCAAAATAAATGAAAGAAATGGACTTGTAGGGTCCCTATAAATACTCAGCCCTTGTATACTTTAGTGAAATTTTGTGTATTTTGTGTTTTATGCAAATAGGACTAAATTGTAAAAATGAGAAACATTAGGGGTAAAATGGTAATTTTCCTATTTATGTATTTTGGGACTAAATTAAGATGAAATGTGCTTGAATGAGCTGAATTTTAATGTGTTTAATCAAGAACAAAGAAAAACGGATTTGGATCGGGGAAAGACGAAGGTTATCGAATAGCCGGTCTACGCGGTCCGTCGACAGTCGAGGTAAGTCCTTAAGCAAATATATATATATTAAAAGTTAATTATGAGCATGTTAAATGATAATGTTGATAATTTGAGTATAAATTGTGGGTTAGCCGAATGTAAGAATGTCAAATTGGATTGAATATATAATTTGTTAATATGATACGAAATAGTATATTCGATATGATATGTGGTTGTAATATGAGGTATACGATTTGTTTGTGATGTTCGCATTAAGAAATGTGTATTGAAGAGATATTTTGGGCTTCGAGCCTAGCAGGCCTCGTGCCGATGAATATATCGGGCTTAGTGCCTAGCAGGCCTCGTGTCGGTGAATATATCGGGCTTAATGCCTAGCAGGCTAAATGCCGGTGTTTTAAATCTCAGACTTCAAGTCTAGCAGCCAAGGTGTCGGTGTATGCGATTCGTATTATTGCATGGCTTGTTATATGCTGGTGAGTTTTCGATTTTCGAACTTTGATTGCAAAATAGTAAAGCTATGAAACAAACCGTGGATGTTTAAGTCTATGAAAATGAAATTGTGAGTTCGGCCATAAGGTATGTATCAAGCTTACTTTAATATTATGATTTTATGTTATGTTGATAAGTGAATAAAGTGATGAGAGAAAGTGATATACATATGATAGATGGAAATTGGTTATAATCTATACTATGAGAGAATTTGTTATAGAAAAGCATGGGAGAAGTAAGGTATTCGTACAGGTATAACTATATGCATAAGTGTGTGAATGTTTACTTGATATATGATGTACGGTGGTAGGGAAATAAAAGTTTATATGCATATATATAGTGAGATGAGATATTCGGTTTTGGTAAACTATTTATTAAGTCATGAATGATTAATGTTAAGAAATGGTTATTTAGATGTTTGTATATTCGAATGCTATATTGTGGTAGCTTAAGGCTTACTAAGCTAGCAAGCTTACCTTGTGTGTGTACATTGTTTGTTTTATAGATTTCGTTCAAGCTACAGACTCAGGGGATCGTCAGAAGAATCAACCATACTATCGACTCTTTGGTACTCATACACTTAGTTTTTAATTCGAAAGGCATGTAATAGCTAGGCTAAGTTGTAAACCAATGTTAGTTAATCATGTATACAAGTACAGCCTTGCGAAAATGGCTATTATTTTCGGACTAAGATTTACTTAGGTGTTTTGTTATAATGACTTGCTCGATTGTTAATGGTTATGTGTTTTAGTCATGTTTTAAGCTTAGATTGGAGGTATATATATATATAACATGACTTATATGTTGAGATGTTAGTTATGGTTCGGTGATGACATTGAAATGTTTATGTATTTTTATTTAGGTTGATCATTGGAGTCTTAATTTGAGATCCGAATATGTGGTCAATGGTGTAGGTATACTTATGTATTCGGCTAGATATATAGCTCATGTGTTGGTAGGTTAATAATGATTTTTGTGTCCATAATTAGTGAATGTGGCTTTGATTAAATGAATGTGAAAATAAGAGTATTGACTAAATTTTAGATGTATATATATATAGTTATGTTTAATAGGTATGTATATTGTTCTTGAAAGATGAATAGAGTTTTGATGCATGTTTCAAGATTATATGATTCGGTTTTGAGGGAGTAAATTTCTATAAATATTTGGGTTGATCATGGAAAAAGATGTTGTATAGATGATCGGATGTATGGTAATGAATTTTTTGTACTTTGGTATTTTAGGTTAGTTATTGAGCATATATTTTTGATATATTATGTAATGATCTTTATGTCAAAGAACTTTCAGCATAGATGTGGTTTAATAATTATAATTGAATATGGCTTTGTCTTTGAGAAATATGCGATATTACCTTATATCACTTAACATGTTCTAAGTATACTATAGTGTATTAATGTCATATGCGAACGGTTAGACAACAGAGTTCTGTGGGTTTGTATGTATTAATAGGCAAATTATTTATAAGGTAAGAAATGATATGGAGATAATTGACTTAGATAATAGATGTGTGTATAATCATTCATTTATATTTTTATAAGGTGAATGGTAAATGTTTGAACATGTATTAAATATTTGAATGACATATATTTGATGATTCAATGTTTTGAAATGTACAAGCATGATTTTAATTCTTTTTGGTTCGATAGAAGTATGAATTTCGATAAATGACTGCGATGATCTGAGTTGGGTTGGTAATGCCTCATAACCCTAATCCGGCGACGGGTACGGGTTAGGGGTGTTACATTTTATTGGTATCAGAGCTTATTGTTTAGTCAATTCTAGAACTACCGTAGCGCGTGTAAGTCTAGTTATACATGCCTTAATTGTATATTTGATAGTGTGGTGACTTCTGACATTCCAAATTGTGCTTTATATAGTAAATGGATCCTGATCCCGACAAAGCCGTAGCGGATGATGTAGAGAGTGTAGCGCTTTGATCAGGCACACGAATCGGCGCCGATGAGACTTGTAGACCGGCTTCAGGTAGCCACGAGGGGGAGGCTAAACAAGCCTTCTACCAGATGATGAACGAGTGGTTTACCCAGTTTATTCAGACTAACCCTGCTATACAACAACCTCCACCCTCAAATAATCCAACTCTGGTACCTTCAGCACCTCCGATGATAGATCCGATGAGATCTAGTAGGCCTCCTGTTGATAAAATTAGAAAATATGGGGCCGAAGAATTCAAAGCTAATGATAATGACGATGTGGAGCGGGCTGAGATGTGGCTTGATAACACTATTCGGGTACTTGATGAGCTATCCTGTACCCCAGATGAATGCCTGAAATATGCTATATCTCTATTACGGGATACTGCATATCACTAGTGGAATACACTAGTATCAGTGGTTCCGAAAGAAAAAGTGACGTGGGATTTCCTCTAGACCGAGTTCCGTAAGAAATACATTAGCCAGAGGTTCATCGATCAGAAAAGGAAAGAATTTCTGGAATTAAAATAGGGTCGTTTGACTGTGACGGAATATGAGCGGAAGTTTGTCAGATTGAGTCGTTATGCCCTAGAGTGTATATCAACTGAAGCCATTATGTGCAAAAGATTTGAAGACGATCTGAATGAAGACATAAAGTTGCTTGTTGGTATTCTTGAAATCAATGAGTTCGTGGTACTAGTCGAGCGAGCTTGCAAAGCTGAAGAGCTCGGAAAAGAGAAAAGAAAGGCTGAAATAGAAGCTAGAGACACTCATAAAAGATCATCGAGTAAGACTTTCCATTCAGTGCCTAAGAAGTTCAGAGATGACTCCAGCCAACATAAAGTTACTTCAGACCTGCTAGACGAGATCGACCTCCAGTGAGTTCCCGAGCCATTTCGATGGCTAGTGTTGGTAATGTTCAGCAGAGTCAGGCTGAGTGCAAGCATTGTGGAAAACAGCATTCTGGGAGTTGTAGATTCCGTTATCGGTCCTGCTTTAAATGTAAATCGTCAGATCATTTCATCAGAGAGTGCCCGATGTTAGCCGAGCAGAATACAGTCCAGAACATCAGACCGAGCAATGTGTCAGTGTGAGGCAGACCACCTAGGCATTCGGGAAATGTTAGTGGCAGTCAAAAGGGAACTAAAGACACTGCAGTTAGATCGGAGGCTCGTGCACCAGCTAAAGCGTATGCTATTCATGCCAGAGAGGATGCTTCTTCCCTAGATGTTATCACTGGTACTTTCACCCTTTATGATATCACTGTGATTGCATTGATTGATCCTGGTTTGACTCATTCATATGTGTGTGAAACTCTAGTAACTAGTAAGACTTTACCTGTCGAGTCTACTGAGTTTGTAATCTGTGTGTCCAACCCCTTGGGTCGATGTGTACTTGTTGATAAAGTGTGTAAAGGTTGCTCGTTGATGATTTTGAACTCCTGCTTTCCAGGTGATTTAATGTTGTTGCCTTTTGACGAGTTTGATATAATTTTGGGAATGGACTGGTTAACTTTGCATGATGCAGTGGTAAACTACAAAAGAAAGATTATTGATTTGAGATGCCAGAACGGAGAAATCATACGGGTTGAATCTAATGATTTGAGCAGGTTGCCTACCGTTATATCCTCGATGTTAGCTTGAAAGTATGTGAGAAAAGGATGTGAAGCTTACTTGGCTTATGAGTTGGATAATAAAGTGTCCGAAAAGCAGATTGAATCGGTACCAGTTGTGTGTGATTATTCAGATGTGTTTCCCGAAGAATTACCAGGTATGCTGCCAGTCCCGAAGAGTTTGGCATTGAATTAGCACCGGGGACAACTCCGATTTTGATAGCTCCTTATCGGATGGCACCTACTGAGTTGAAAGAGTTGAAAGCACAGTTGCAAGAGTTGACAGATAGAGGCTTTGCACGACCGAGTTTCTCTCTTTGGGGTGCACCAGTTCTTTTTGTGAAAAAGAAAGATGGAACGATGCGAATGTGTATTGATTATCGGCAGCTGAATAAGGTGACTATAAAGAATAAATACCCATTACCTCGAATTGATGACTTGTTTGATCAGTTGAAAGGGGCTTTAGTGTTTTCGAAGATAGATTTGAGATCGGGCTATTATTAGTTGCGAGTCAGAGATTTCGATGTGTCAAAGACTGCATTCCGAATGAGGTACGGACATTTTAAGTTCCTAGTCATGCCTTTTGGACTTACTAATGCACCTGCTATTTTTATGGATTTGATGAATCGAGTTCTCAGACAGTATTTGGATCGGTTTGTAGTAGTGTTTATAGATGATATCCTAATCTACTCCAGAGATGAAACCGAGCATGCCGAGCATTTGAGATTGGTGCTACAAACTTTGCAGGATCAACTGTTGTATGCGAAGTTTAGTAAGTGTGAATTCTAGATGAAGGAAGTCATCTTTTTGGGTCACGTTGCTTTAGCATCAGGTATTCGGGTTGATCCGAACAATATATCGGCTATACTTGATTGGAAGCCACCAAAGAATGTTTCAGAAATTCAAAGCTTTCTGGGACTTGCGGGATATTACAGATGATTCGTCAAAGGTTTTTCCATGATAGCTACACATTTGACAAGGCTATTGCAGAAAGATGTCAAATTCGAGTGGTCGGAAAAGTGTCAGAAAAGCTTCGATCAATTGAAAGCCCTTTTGACCGGAGCTCCAGTATTAGCTCAGCCTGAATCGGGTAAAGAATTTATTGTTTATAGTGATGCTTCTTTGAATGGTTTGGGTTGCGTTTTGATGCAGCAAGGCAAAGTCATAGCCTACGCTTCGAGACAATTGAAGCCTCACGAAAGAAATTATCCAACTCACGATCTGGAATTAGCAGCCATCATTTTTGCATTGAAAATTTGGCGTCATTACTTATTTGGTGAGAAATGTCATGTTTACTCGGATCACAAAAGTCTAAAGTATTTGATGACTCAGAAAGATCTGAACTTGAGACAACGTAGATGGTTAGAGCTGTTGCAGGACTATGAATTGGTGATTGACTACCATCTGGGGAAAGCCAACGTTGTTGCTGATGCTTTAAACCGAAAATCATTGTTTACTCTTCGTGCGTTGAACACACATATGGTTGTGATTGATGATGGTTTGATCATAACCGAGTTGAAAACTAGACCGTTGTTTATTCAGTAAATTAGTGATGCACAGAAAATTGACAAAGATATGGCTGCTAGACGAGCTCAGTGTGAAAATGATACAGAGTCAAAGTTTTGAATAGATAAAAATGACTGTTTGAACTACCAAGGCCGAATGTGTGTTCCGAAGAATATGGATTTGATTCAGATGATTCTGATTGAGGCTCATAATAGTCAACTATCGATACATTCAGGTAGCACGAAAATGTATAATGATTTGAAACAGTTCTGTTGGTGGCCTGGCATGAAATGGGATATATCTGAATTTGTTTCGAAGTGTTGAATTTGTCAACAGTAAAAGCAGAGCATCAAGTGCCTTCTGGGTTACTTCAGCCGATCATGATACCTGAATGGAAATGGGATAGAGTCACTATGGATTTTGTATCCGGTTTGCCTACGACACCGAGCAAGAAAGACGCAGTCTGGGTTATAGTGGATAGACTGACCAAATCAGCTCACTTTGTACCCTAAATCAGACAGCACTATTCGCTCGACAAACTTGCTGAGTTGTATGTATCTCAAATTGTGAGATTACATGGTGTGCCGAGTTCCATTGTTTTAGATAGAGACCCGAGATTCACATCACGATTCTGGAAGAAGTTGCAAGATGCTTTAGGTACTAAACTCCATTTTAGTACAACTTTTCACCCGCAAACGGACGGTCAGTCTAAACGAACCATTCAGACACTTGAGGACATGTTGAGATGTTGCGTCCTCGAGTTTGAAGGTACGTGGGAAAGATACTTACCTTTGATTGAATTTGCTTATAATAACAGTTTTCAATCGAGTATCAAAATGGCACCTTACGAAGCTCTATATGGCCGCAAGTGTCGTACACCATTATATTGGACCGAGCTTAGTGAAAATAAGATACACGGGGTAGATTTGATTAAAAAGGCGGAACAGAAAGTGGCTATGATCAGAGATAGTTTGAAAGCTGCTTCAGATCGTCAAAAGTCCTATGCTGATTTGAAACGCAAAGACATTGAGTTTTAGATTAGAGACCGGGTATTTTAGAAAGTTTCTCCTTGTAAGAAGATACTTTGATTTGGTCAAAAATACAAACTAAGTCTGAGGTTCATCGGACCGTACAAGATCATCAAATGAATAGGGCCTGTTGCTTATAGACTGAGGTTGCCCTCTGAATTAGAAAGGATACACAATGTGTTTCATGTTTTGATGCTCCGTAGATACAGATCAGATCCATCACATGTGATTTCTCAATCTGAAATTGAAATCCAACCTGATATGACGTACGAGGAGGAACAAATTCGAATTTTAGCCCGAGAAGTGAAAGAACTGAGAAACAAGAAAATTCCATTAGTGAAAGTATTATGGAATCGTCACGGAGTTGAAGAGGCTATGTGGGAGCCTGAAGATTCAATGAGGAAACAATATCCAACTTTGTTTAACGGTAAGATTTTCGGGGTCGAAAATCCCTAAAGGGGGAGAGTTGTAACAGATCGAATTTGACCCTAATCGGAACAGTGGTTTCGGGACCACGAATCCGAGTTCGAGAAATGTTTAAATATTATATTTTGCGTTTATTATATGTGAATTAATGTGTGTGGAAGTTTCGTAGAAAAATTAAATCGTTTGTGTGTTTAATTTAACAAAAAGGACTAAATCGCGTAAAGTGTAGAAGTTGCATACTATAGTGGAAAGTACTTAAATGATGATGGTTTTTTAACATGGAGTATTAAAAGGGCAATTAGCCCATTTTAAAGTTAGTGGGTGGTATATGTCATAAATAACCTTAAGTTATATATTAGTTTTATTTTATTTGAAAGGTTAAATTTGTAATTAAATAATTACTTAATATATGTTAAAATAACATAAAACAAAGCCATCATCTTTTTCACTCTTTCTTGGCCGAATATTGGAGGAGGAAATAAAGCTTTGGGTTCTTTGATTTTCGGCACTTCTAGGCTAAAATTCAAAGTGAGTTTTTAGTTGGTTTTTGTTAATTTTGACGTTTTTGAGATCGTTGCTTCGAACGGTAGCTTACCCATGTTGAAATTTTTGAATCAAAGCATGCTTGATATTCGACCATTGATGTGTTCATGTAGTTTTTGATGTTTGATGATTTTATTTTAAAGATATGTTAAAGATTAGTATATTTTGTATTGGAAATTTTGGTGAATTTAAGTATTTTGGGCTAAATTGCAAAAATAAATTTATGAGGGGGCTAAAATGCAAAATAAATGAAAGAAATGGACTTGTAGGGTCCCTATGAATATTCGACCCTTGTATAGTTTAGTGAAATTTTGTGTATTTTGTGTTTTATGCAAACAGGACTAAATTGTAAAAATGTGAAACATTAGGGGTAAAATGGTAATTTTCCTGTTTATGTATTTTGGGACTAAATTGAGATGAAATGTGCTTGAATGAGCTGAATTTTAATGTGTTTAGATCAAGAACAAAGAAAAACAGATTTGGATCAGGGAAAGACGAAGGTTATCGAATAGCCGGTCTACGCGGTCCGTTGACAGTCGAGGTAAGTCCTTAAGCAAATATATATATTAAAAGTTAATTATGAGCATGATAAATGATAATGTTGATAATTTTGAGTATAAATTGTGGGTTAGCCGAATGTAAGAATGTCAAATTGGATTGAATATATAATTTGTTAATATGATACGAAATAGTATATTTGATAAGATATGTGGTTGTAATATGAGGTATATGATTTGTTTGTGATGTTCGCATTAAGAAATGTGTATTGAAGAGATATTTCGGGCTTCGAGCCTAGCAGGCCTCGTGCCAGTAATATATCGGGCTTAATGCCTAGCAGGCCTCGTGTCGATGAATATATCGGGCTTAATGCCTAGCAGGCTAAATACCGGTGTTTTAAATCTCAGACTTCAAGTCTAGCAGGCAAGGTGCCGGTGTATGCGATTCGGATTATTGCATGGCTTGTTATATGCTGGTGAGTTTTCAATTTTTGAACTTTGATTGCAAAATAGTAAAGTTATAAAACAAACCGTGGAAGTTTAAGTCTATGAAAATGAAATTGTGAGTTTAGCCATAAGGTATGTATCAAGCTTACTTTAATATTATGATTTTATGTTATGTTGATAAGTGAATAAAGTGATGAGAGAAAGTGATATACATATGATAGATGGAAATTGGTTATAATCTATACTATGAGAGAATTTGTTATAGAAAAGCATGGGAGAAGTAAGGTATTCGTACAGGTATAACTATATGCATAAGTGTGTGAATGTTTACTTGATATATAATGTACGGTGGTAGAGAAATAAAGGTTTATATGTATATATATAGTGAGATGAGATATTCGGTTTTGGTAAACTATTTATTAAGTCATGAATGATTAATGTTAAGAAATGGTTATTTAGATGTTTGTATATTCGAATGCTATATTGTGGTAGCTTAAGGCTTACTAAGCTAGCAAGCTTACCTTGTGTGTGTACATTGTTTGCTTTATAGATTTCGATCAAGCTACGGACTCAGGGTGTAACATCCTGGATTATAGCCTATGCATTAGTATGTCTTATGTGTTATGGATGTGATGTGTGCATTTTTAAAATGTCTTGGAAATGTAAGGAAATGACTTGGAAATGTAAGGAAATGTCTTGTCTTGGAAATGTAAGGAAATGACTTGGAAATGGAAGGAAATGTCTTGTCTTGGAAATGTAAGGAAATGACTTGGAAATGTAAGGAAATGTCTTGTCTTGGAAATGTAAGAAATGACTTGGAAATGGAAGGAAATGTCTTGTCTTGGAAATGTAAGGAAATGACTTGGAAATGGAAGGAAATGTCTTGTCTTGGAAATGTAAGGAAATGACTTGGAAATGAAAGGAAATGACTTGGAAATGTAAGGAAATGTCTTGTCTTGGAAATGTAAGGAAATGTCTTGGAAATGTAAGGAAATGTCATAGAAATGTAAGGAAATGCTTTAGAAATGTCAAGTTGAAAGTTTAAAAGAGGGACATGAAGCAAGGTGGTCTTAGGAGAAAATGTATGTGAAATATGACATACAAATAGCCTTGCTAAAATGGCTACAAGGTGCCACTTAAGGGCCTAGCAAGTGACGCCACATACATAGGCAAATGGGCCAAGGGTCGAGTCGCATGGGAAGCAAATAAAGAATTTTATTTTTGCTACAAGGAGCAGAAAGGTGGACGGCATTAAAGCTCTTAAAAGAGGAGTTTTATTCTCTTTAAAATTCGGCAAATAGATAGATAATGATGGGTTATTATTAGTATTATTTTTATTAAGAGATAAGAGATAATTGATGGATTAAATTCTTTTAATTTGAATATATTGATAATTAAAGACATAAAGCTATCAAAACAGAAGAGTGATGGCCAAGTAAGGGATTCTAAGTTAGTAATTTCAGCTACTAAAGGAAAAGAGGGCCATTCATTCTTTCTTTCAACTCTCTCTCAGTACCGAATTCTCTCTAGCAAATAACTCCTCTCTTCTCTTTTATTTTTGCCAAGCCGAAATACCTTGTGCTCTAGCTGAATCCTCCATCTTTATTCTTCTTTCTCTTTTCTTTCTACCAATCAAAAAGCCGAAATCAAGATCCTTCTAGCCTACATAGCCGAATATTGTTAAAGGTTCAAGCAAGGATTGTCGATTCCTAAAGTAAGGGTAAGATCTCATTCGGTTTCATCCTTTTTCTTTTAAGATTTGTCGAAATATAGGACTAACCCCATTAATATCTTGTTGCCGAAACTTTGAAGAGATCTTTCGGGATTTACTAAGTGTCGACTACAAGGAAGGAAAAGTTCTTTTCCCAAGAGTACACCATAGGCCGCGTGTTCCCTAGTTATTCAGTGAGTTTCGGGATTTAAAATCCACAAGGTAAGTGTCTATAGCATTCGGCCAAGGGCCATCTATGATGATTTAATGTTAGAATTGAATCTAACATATGTGTATAGGTATTTCCACAGATAATTAAGACAAGGGATACTTTCGGGATTTGAAATCGCAAGGTGAGTGCATAAGTACAATCGGCCAAGGTCTATTTTGGTAATTAGATCTATTCTTTATTTGTTTAAAAAGCCGAAACTAATCAAATTAAATGATCTAGCATTGGCCGGTTGAAGGGAGGAGTAGCACAAAGTTTTCGGGAATTGATTTATAGTGAAATCGGCACCAAGGTAAGTTTTGGGTTACAACAATCCTAATAGGATTTGGTTTTATGGCCGAATGGTCTTCATTAAATTTTTAAGTAATGGCCGAATGTAGGGACTAAGGATCTAAGGCTTTAGATTGGATTTTCGGGATTTGAAGTGAAGTTCCTAAGTTAATCAGGTGTGTATCCCACACTAATCTTAATAGATTTATGGCTTAAACTTGATATATGTGTTAATATGAAAGTGTAAGAATGTGGCTAAGGTACCATGATATTCTACAAAGTACTCAGGTACGTTTCCTACTCCTACTAGGATTATGAAATATGTTATATTTAACATGTGATAAGTAATAAGAATGTGAAATTTGGCATGTTAATGCATAATATGTATGATATAGGGCATATGGATTATTGAAAAGGGGAAGTGAATGTGGTGACCTAAGACCACGATATTTGAATGTGGTGACCTAAGACCACGAGATTTGAATGTGGTGACCTAAGACCACGATATCTGAACGTGGTGACCTAAGACCACGATATCCGAGTGTGGTGACCTAAGACCACGAATATACTCATAAGGGCGATGAGCACGCCGATCGCAAATGATCGCTTTCGATGGTGTGTAGCGGATGGAGGGTTGACTTAGTAGTCCCCACGGTGTGCAGGTTGGTACGGATGATGTGTAGCGGATGGCATCTAGGTTTGGGTTTGGGTTGCATCATTTTAATTTAATGATATATGAATTTGTATGCTATGAAATGCCTAAAATTGTTAAGACTTAGTGTTGTGTTACACATTGAGTCTCATTGACTCACCCCGTTGTGGGAACATTTTTCGTGTGATGATCGGTAATGGACCTGCCTACAGAAGCTTAGGGATGGCCATGCTCAGCAAGAAATTCATTTTATTTGGACTACTTTATTTTAAGTACTAAGGTTTTAATTTTGGGATTTATTTGATGTAATAAGGCCATAGTTGAATTACTTTAATTTTTCTTTTAATTACTATGTACAAATTTTCACCAAGTGAATTTTAAGTAGATTTATTTTAAAACAAAGCCTAAACGTTTTGTCACCTAAAGTAAAGGGTTTCAATAACAGATAAATTTATTTTCAACTCGAGCCCAACCCACAAACAAACTTGCTTCAAAACACACAGGTTTTCAAAGTAATAAAAGAATTTTTAACCGGTTTACTTCGAGGAACATACCAGATCCGGTCCAGGCTCGTAGGCCGGGTATGGGGTGTTTCACAGGGGATCGTCAGAAGAATCAACCATACTATCAACTCTTTGGCACTCATAAACTTAGTTTTTGATTCGAAAGGCATGTAATAGCTAGGCTAAGTTGTAAACCAATGTTAGTTAATCTTGTATACAAGTACAGCCTTGCGAAAATGGCTATTATTTTCTGACTAAGATTTACTTAGGTGTTTTGTTATAATGACTTGCTTGATTGTTAATGGTTATGTGTTTTAGTCATGTTTTAAGCTTAGACTGGAGGTATATGTATATATATAACATGACTTATACGTTGAGATGTTAGTTATGGTTCAGTGATGACATTGAAATGTTTATGTATTTTTATTTAGGTTGATCATTGGAGTCTTAATTTGATATCCGAATATGTGGTCAATAGTGTAGGTATACTTATGTATTCGGCTAGATATATAGCTCAATGTGTTGGTAGGTTAATAATGATTTTTGTGTCCATAATTAGTTAACGTGGCTTTGATTAAATGAATGTGCAAATAGGAGTATTGACTAAATTTAGATGTATATATATAGTTATGTTTAATAGGTATGTATATTGTTCTTGAAAGATGAATAGAGTTTTGATGCATGTTTCAAGATTATATGATTCGGTTTTGAGGGAGGAAATTTCTATAAATATTTGGGTTGATCATGGAAAAAGATGTTGTATAGATGATCGAATGTATGGTAATGAATTTGTTGTACTTTGGTATTTTAGGTTAGTTATTGAGCATATATTTTTGATATATTATGTAATGATCTTTATGTCAAAGAACTTTCAGCGTAGATGTGGTTTAATAATTATAATTGAATATGGCTTTGTCTTTGAGAAATATACGCATATTACCTTATATCACGAACATTTTCGGTTATACTATAGTGTATTAATTTCATATGCGAACGGTTAGACAACAGAGTTCTGTGGGTTTGTATGTATTAATAGGCAAATTATTTATAAGGTAAGAAATGATATGGAGATAATTGACTTAGATAATAGATGTGTGTATAATCATTCATTTATATCTTTATAAGGTGAATGGTAAATGTTTGAACATGTATTAAATATTTGAATGACATATATTTGATGATTCAATGTTTTGAAATGTACAAGCATGATTTTAATTCCTTTTGGTTCGATAGAAGTATGAATTTCGATAAATGACTGCGATGATCTGAGTTGGGTTGGTAATGCCTCATAACCCTAATCCGATGACGGGTACGGGTTAGGGGTGTTACATTCCGGACTAGGTACGGTCATTATAAGTTCCTTGTGATGCCATTTGGCTTAACTAATGCTCCTGCCATTTTCATGGACTTAATGAACCGAATATTCAGACCTTACTTGGATAAGTTTGTAGTCGTGTTTGTTGATGATATCTTAATTTATTCTCATGATGAGACTGAGCATGCAAAGCATTTGAGAACTATCTTATAGACTTTGAGAGATAACCAATTGTACGCCAAATTTAGTAAAAGTGAGTTCTGGCTTTGAGAAGTTGGATTCCTTGGACACATCATCTCTGGTGAAGGCATTAGAGTATACCCGAGCAAGATCTCAGCCATTGTTGAGTAGAAGCCTCTGAGGAATGTATCTGAGGTTAGAAGTTTTTTGGGATTAGCTGGTTATTACAGAAGATTTGTAGAGGCATTTTCCATAATAGCTACCCCATTGACGAGATTGCTACAAAAAGATGTCAAATTTGAATGGATGGAGAAATGTCAGCAGATTTTTGACAAGTTAAAGGCATTATTGACTGAACCTCCTGTCTTAGTACAACCAGAACCAGGTAAAGAGTTTGTGGTCTACAGTGATGCATCCCTGAATGGATTGGGTTGTGTACTTATGTAGGAAGGTAAAGTAATTGCTTATGCTTCTGGACAGCTAAACCGCATGAGAAAAATTATCTGTCGCATGATTTAGAGCTAGCTGCCATTGTATTTGCTCTAAAAATTTGGAGACATCACTTGTATGGCGAGAAGTGCCGAATATTTACTGATCATAAAAGCTTGAAATACTTAATGACTCAAAAAGAATTGAACCTGAGGCAAAGAAGATGGTTAGAGTTGATTAAAGATTATGAGCTAGTGATCGATTATCACCCGGGTAAAGCTAATGTTGTTGCTGATGCTTTGAGTAGAAAATTTTTATTTGCATTGAGAGCTTTAAATACTAGCTTAGCTTTATCAGATGACGGTTTCATTATAGCTGAGTTGAGAGCTAAACCGACGTTTCTTGAAGAAATCCGTAAAGCTCAGAAAGATGACAGTGAGTTGGAAGCTAAAAGATCTCAGTGCAAGTCAGGTGCGGAGTCTGATTTTTAGATTGGTTCTGATGGTTGTTTGTTGTTTAGAGACAGAGTATGTGTACCGAAGAATGACGAGCTTATTCAGAAGATCTTAGAGGAAGCACATAATTGTTCTTTGTCTATACACCCAGGTAGTACAAAGATGTATAATGATTTGAAGAAAATGTATTGGTGGGTAGGAATGAAAAGAGATATTTCAGAGTTTGTTTCTAGATGCTTGATTTGTCAGCAAGTAAAGGCTAAACATCAGGTGCCTTCAGGTTTATTGCAGCTATGCTAATCCCTGAGTGGAAATGGGACCGAGTTACTATGGATTTTGTAATAGGATTGTCATTAACACCGAGAAAGAAAGATGCAGTATGGGTTGTAATTGATAAGCTAACGAAGTCGGCTCATTTTAGTCCAGTTCGTATGGATTATTCGCTTGATAAGTTGGCCGAATTATATATCTCAGAGATAGTCAGACTACATGGGGTACCATTATAGATCATTTCAGATAGAGATCTGAGATTTATTTCACGGTTTTGGAAAAAGTTACAGGAAGCTTTGGGCACAAAGTTGAGTTTCAATACAGCTTTTCATCCTCAGACCGATGGTCAGTCAGAGAGAGTAATTCAGGTGCTTGAAGATATGCTTAGATGCTGTGTATTAGAATTTCAAGGCAGTTGGGAAAAGTATTTACCATTAGTGGAGTTTGCCTACAATAATAGTTATCAGTCGAGTTTGAAAATGGCACCTTATGAGGCTTTGTATGGACGCAAATGTCGTACACCTTTATATTGGACAAAGCTTAAAGAAAATCACATTTATGGGGTCGATTTAGTTAAAGAAACAGAAGAGAAAGTAAAAGTCATCAGAGATTGCTTGAAAGCAGCTTCAGATAGATAGAAGTCATATGCAGATTTGAAGAGAAAAGAGATTGAGTATCAAGTTGGTGACAAAGTGTTTTTAAAAGTATCCCCGTGGAAGAAGGTTCTCAAATTTGGCAAGAAAGGCAAACTAAGTCCACAGTTTATTGGACCATTTGAGGTTATTGAGAGAGTTGGGCCATTAGCATATCGGTTAGCCTTGCCAACTAAATTAGAGAAGATTCATAATGTGTTCCATGTATCCATGTTACGTCGCTACCGTTCTGATCCGTCACATGTGATTTCTCAGACGGAGGTTGAGATTCAGCCAAATATGACTTACGAAGAGGAACCAGTTAAGATTTTAGCCTGAGAGGTCACTAAGGAACAAAAATATTGCACTTGTGAAAGTATTATGGAATAGACATGGGATAGACGAGGCTACATGGGAGCCCGAAGAAGCTATGCGAAAACAGTACCCAAACCTCTTCACAGGTAAGATTTTTGGGGACGAAAATCCCGAAAGGGGGGAGAAATGTAACATCCCGAAATAGGGCCTAAACGGAATAGTGGTTGCGAAACCACGAATCCAAGATAGAAAAGTTTATTTTGATTATTTTTTTATGATTTACCGATTGATTGGGTGCATGTGTTAGAGTATCGATACAGAATTTTTTGAATTTCATGTCTAATTTGCTTATTAGGGCTTAATTGTAAAAGTTGATAAATGAGAGTTCTAGATGCTAAAGGATTAAATTGAAATGAATATCTAAAGTAAGAGTCCTTAAATGGTAATTAGACCATTATATTTTCATGGACAAAAATGGACATGCATGGGTAGAAATAACTAAAATTTTAATGAAGGGTATTTTAGTAAAATGTCAAATAAAAGAAATTAAATGGGAAAAAGATGGAAAAAGGTTTTCATCTTCTTCCTTAGGCCGAATCTCCAAGGGGGGGACTCCATAGCTAGGGTTTCCAAGCTTCCAAGCTCCATAGTAAGTCAATCCAAGCCCCGTTTTTCATGTTCTTTACGTTTTTGAAATCCCGGTAACTCTGTTTAGCTTATTCTAGCAATATTTTAACCTAGGGTTCCTATTTGGAAAAATACCCATAGGTGAAATGTGTTTATTTTGATGTTTTATGATAGAATATAAAGGCTGAAATTATGTTAAACAACTTTTGCTAAGCGATTTTACGTAAAAACGAGTAAAACGACATAATCGGTAAAAATACCTAATGTTCATAAGTACATGTTAGAGTGAGAATTTGATGTTGCCATAGAAGGGAAAAATGTTCAGCATTTCCTAAAATGTAAGAAAATAGGATGAAGTTTAATTTTCGAGCCTAGGGGCAAAATCATAATTTTGTGAAAGTTAGGGGGCAAAAACGTAATTTTGCCATAATGTGATTTTTTGATTGAATTAAATAATTTAAATATTAAATAAGCTAAATGTGTTATTATAGATCGAGAAGAACGTGGAATCGATCTTGAACGAAGGAAAGGAAAAGTTAAGGACTAAATTGCAAATTTCGCCATATTTTGCACCGAGGTAAGTAGTATGTAAATAATTCATTATTTTTATTGATGTTTTATGTTTCAGCATGTTTAATCTATTTTATCTAATTTTTAAATAAAGTGTTAAAAAGTGAGTTATATCCCGTTTGAACTTTCGGAATCGAAAAAGGTAATTGGCATGTAGCTAGGTCACATGAGTGGTACTAAGTGTAGGCCAATATGTGCACAAGAGAGCTACAAGAGATTTTGTATACGTAGCTAGGTCACATGTGTAGTACCAAGAGTACGTCATGTGTACAAGAAAGCTATATGTAGCTAGGTCACATGTGTGGTACATAGTGTGAGCCACTATGTGTACAAGAGAGCTACGAGAAGGCTAGGTCATATGAGTGGTGCTAAGTGAAGGCCACCATATGTACAAGAGAGCCAGAATTATGAGTACAATCGAGCTAGGTCACATGAGTGGTACTGGGTGAAGGCCACTATGTGTACAAGAGAGCTTCGATTTCAAAGGTGGGTCAAAGTAAAAACCACCGCATATTCGTTATTATTCCGAAGCGTTCAACGGGAAAACTGACTAAATGAAATTATGTGAGATGTTGTAGTGATAATTATATGTATATGTATGTGTAATGTATGAGCAATATGCTCAATATGTGACTGGAAATTTGAATGATTGTTATAGGTAAGTAATGAATACAACTAAAGTGAGAGAAAGCAAAAATTTACAATAAAACTGCTTTGGACAGCAGCAATGACGTGAATTTGAAATATCACCAAAAATGGTAAACATTGAATTATAAGTTGTATGAGATATTTATTTAAAGCTTATTGGGTCTATTTTCATATAAAAGAAACAGAGAAAGTAAAGGAATTGTATATTTTTAGATATTTAAACTTTTGTGAGACTGGTTCAGAATGGTTACTTGATCCCCTGTTCTGTCTTGGAAAAATCATTACAAGTATAAGTTATATGATTGAAATCCTTAATGAGTCTATTTTAAAATGAAATAAATTTTATCATCATATGAATTCTGTATAATGATAAAATTGGTTCGTAGTTAAATGTGGTCAGAGCAGTCGAACAGCGAAATAGAGGAATCTTTAATGAATAAACTGTACTAATTGGCAAGACCAAAAATTCTGAACATTTTATGGTGAGAATATAAATGAGTCTAGTTTCAGGGAAAATTTACGGGTCTTAATTTGGAGTTTTGTAGATTCAGATAAAAATAATTTAGTGACTGTGACTCGAATAGATAGCTTGCTCCAGACTTGAATAAATGATGAAATTGATTTTAGATTTGATTGTGTTGTTTTGTAAACCTAATAAATCCATTATTAATTATTTATATACTTACTTACTAAGCTATATGCTTACTCTCTTTTCTTTTCCTTTTTCTATAGTGTCATCAAGCTAGCTCAGGATTCGGTGATCGTCGGAGATCCATCCACACTATCAGCCTTCTTTTGGTATTTTGAAAACAATATTTTGGGAATTATGGCATGTATAGAAGGCTTAATTGTTTTGTTATTCGTAATAACGAATGATTATTTTGCTTATGGGTATTGACGACTATGTATGGAAAAAGTTCTAAATTTATACGGATTTTACATTTTAAATTTTGTATAGTAGTTTGAATCATGTCCGGTAATGCCTCGTACCCTATTCCAGCGACGGACTTGGGTGAGGGGTGTTACATGATATTTTTGAAACTAGACTCAAATACTTTTCTACCATAAAATTTTCACAATTAATAGTTTATCAAATAAGTACTGTAAAATCTTTAAAGTTATCCCTATTTAGCTGTTTAACAGGTCCATCCTTTCCTTACTAAAAATTATTTATCTCTTAGTATGAAATTTAAATGATGCCTCCATTTTTTTTCTCTTGAAAATAGACTCATTAAGGATTTAAACATATAAATTTAAGCCCCTAATTATTGTTTTACAATTTTTGATGATTTTCCTAAGTTAGAACAGGGGAACGCAAAATCATTTTGACCTTGTCTCACAAAATTTATTATATTTCATGATTTACAATTTCATTTCTTACACTGTTTCTTTCATGAAAAACTAGACTCAATAACATTTAATTTCATATTTTATTCAACCTCCAACTCAATTTCCACTATTTTTTATTATTTTTCAAAGTTAGACTACTGCTGCTATCCAAAAGTATTTTAGTGCAAAATGTTGATTTCCAAGTTTATAACACCCTTATCTCCTTTCTCAACAATTTCTCGCATTATTTTCTCTTATTTCTCTTATTTCTCGACAGGAAGCAATTTTGGCTTTTTGCCGAATCCCATTTTCTGCGTTTTGCGTACACACCTGTATCGTTTTCGCTGCTTATGCAATCCCGAGATCACCAAAAACCTATAATCGGCAATTCCAGCTTTAGAATCGATCTTACACTAAGATTAAACCGTATTCACGTACCAAAAGGTCTAAGCTTGTCCGTTCATCACTTACCTTCTAACTTCACACAATTCCACCACTACTCAACATGAGGGAGATAGCAACCGAAACGATTCGCGGCTGTAAAAATAACCAGTCCTCATTAACGAAAAGTTCAACAAAGTTAAGAATGAATTCAAAGCCAAAACCACTCACCCAAACAACACAAGAACACGCGTACCTTATACGCTTACCAAACGAGCACCACTTCGAGTCAAATCGAC
Source organism: Gossypium bickii (assembly GCA_025503065.1). Lineage (NCBI taxonomy): Eukaryota > Viridiplantae > Streptophyta > Magnoliopsida > Malvales > Malvaceae > Gossypium > Gossypium bickii. The sequence continues at coordinate 20,406,450 of CP106714.1, read as the reverse complement.
GAACGTTAATTCCAGCCTCACGATCGAATCCTAAACAATCAACAAAACACCCCTTAATCCCCTATCCAGAGTAACATTTGAGTTTAATAAAACGGAAACCTACTGTACAACACAATTGCACGCTTGCACAAAGGGGAAAAGATGAAGAAAGACAAAGAAAACGGAAGGGGAATTCAAAGGAAATTTGGCAGCAAGGATTTATTATTTAGAGAAAAGAGGAAAACCGAAAATTTAGAGTGGGAGAGAAGAGAGAAAACGTCAAAAAGGTGGAAAAGAGTCCGAAATTTGAAAAAAAAAAAAACTAAACAAAAAGATAATGCCTAAAAATCTGATAACTCATTTTCTTAATTCTCTCCCTAACCTCCCACAACAACTCGACTACTTGGAATTCCAATTTGACTAGGACTTCACCACACCACACGGCCAAGCAACAAAAATAATTCTGTAACACCCCTTACCCATATTCAACGTCGGAACTGGGTACGACGTATTGCCGTACTTAACTTACTCAAACATACAATCTAATTCCTACTTAAAACTTCTCATTCGAAACCATAACGTCTCTCTTATAGGTTTACTAGACCTTAAACTTACATTTGGAATGGTTCAGGACTAAACTGAAAACTTTTGAACACTTAGAGAATTTTGACACAAAATAGGGCCACACGCTCGTGTGATAAGGGACACGCCCGTGTGGGCAAGCCGCGTGGTTACGCCCATGTCCCTAGTTTGTATGGATTTTATTTTTCATTTCGAACCTACAGGGGTTTTCACACGGCCTGACACACGCCCGTGTCCATAGCCCGTGTCCCTTACACGGCCATGACACGCCCATGTCTTTACCCGTATGTGAAAACCTTGACATTTTGTTTATGATGTCATCATCTCAATAAGGTCACACGGCCAAGGCATATGCCCGTGTCCTTAGACCGTGTGTCGAATTAAATTCCTAATTTCAGGTGCAGACTTCACACGGCCTGGGTGCACGCCCATACTCTATGGCCGTGTCCTCCACACAGTTGAGACACACGGCCGTGTTTCAGTCCGTGTGGTTACTATTAGGCATACTGACTTGCCAACTTAGCATGAAGGGGGACACACGGCCTGTCAACACGCCCATAGGGCTGACCGTGTGACAAACACGGCCTAGACACACTCTCTTGTGTCTACCTGTGTGGACAAATTCAAGGCTATTTTCCAAGCCATCTTGCCACCCTCACTTGCACACGTCCGTACAGCCTCACATATCATTTTCATATCATCGTTTGTAATTAATTAATCATCACATTTAGCCTATGATAACCATACTAACTTCACATTCATGAGAGAGTACTGTCACAATCATAAATTGAACCATAAACCATTTTAGGCCAACACATTTGGCTACATTAACAATGACTTAATCAATCAAAAGATAAAATCCCTATACATGCCATATCTCAAGAAGGCTTGAAAACTTATACCCAAAATGACTACTTGATAATGTGAAAACATCTCCGGCTATCTTCAACCCGAGCTAGCTAAATTAACCTAAAGAGATAGGAAAGGAAGAGAAAGTAAGCAATAACACTTAGTAAGTTCATGTGTAAATAATAAAAAAATATTGACATTCATTTATTTTACTCAACCACAGGGTATTATAATGTGACTTGCATTTAAGTTCATGATTACCACTTAATCATTCATAATGCTTACTCTTTTGTCTTATAGATACCATTTACGTGTCTTGGCATTAGCCTTAACATCATAGTCTCTTCATTATAACTTGTCACATTTTTCAGTAAGTTATTTCCATCCTCTTAATCACACACTCATCATTTATGAAGGATCATAGTTTCCATATTTGGTTTAACCACTTTTCATTTGTTAGAGCTCATATTTTACTATATTCTCATAGTAACTTTATTCGGCATCTACGCCTGCCTTTCCTCTCTCTCAGACTCAATGAATCACAATTTAATCATATATGTTAATCTAAATTAGTCATTTTACCCTTTGGGGGTATACCGGTCAATTCACCTAACAGAGGTATTACAATCATTTTACCTACAGGGGCATCACGGTCATTTTACCCTACAATGGTACTACGGTCATTTTACCCTACAAGGATATTACGGTCATTCTACCCTACAGGGGTATAACGGTCATTCTACCCTACAGGGGTATTACGGTCATTCTACCCTACAGGGGTATTACGGTCATTCTACCCTACAGGGGTATTACGATCATTCTACCCTACAAGGGTATTACAGTCATTCTACCCTATAGGGGTATTACGATCATTCTACCCTACAGGGGTATTACGGTCATTTTACCCTACAAGGGTATTACGGTCATTTTACCCTACAAGGGTATTACAGTCATTACCCTACAAGGGTATTACGGTTATTTTACCTTATAAGGGTATTTCGATCATTTTACCTTACAGGGGTATTACGGTCATTTTATCTTACAGGGGTATTTCGGTCATTTTACCCTATGGGGGTATTTCGGTCATCTTACCCTATGGGGGTATATCAGTCATTTTACCTACCCTGGGGTATCGGTACAATTAATGACCTTTCTGAAGGCCTATAGTCGCCTCGAGCGACACAGATAATCCACTTGGTCAAAATAGTGTAAATGGGCTCAAAACCCAATATTCGACCCAAATGGGCCCACACGCTCATGTGGCCCATTTGGCCCAAATTCAATCACGGCTACGTGAACTACATAGCCCAATTCAGTTTCTGCCATTTTTCGTAAGTTTTATCTGTATGGGGCCCACGAGCCCATTGGGCTCACACGACCCATTCCGGCCCAACGAGGCCCATAATGGCCCAAGTGCACGAGAACACTCGTGGTGGCCTCTTCAGTCTACCGCCCCTAGTTGTGGGCTTGGTTTCACCACACTGACGATTCACGTTAACCACTTCTTAACTTTTAACCCAAAAATACACCACTTTACCTTGATTGAATGAGGGTGGCTTAACCCTCTAAAATCGCTAACCCAAAATTAATCATACGCCTTGCCGAGAATCTGGATTATGAACAGATCTTGTTAGATAGGATCAACTACTATCTCGTCAACATAAAGACAACATTCGGCTTAGATGAATGAAAGGTATCGTAACTTAAACCCTTACCGTTCGTCAGGAAATCTTATGAAGATCGAAATAGCAAAGCAATAGTAGAACAGTAGAGTACTCGACCAATCCCCTAATAACAGAGTAACCGAAAATGGCTAGCCAAAAAGGTGAAGGGTATTCGGCCTAAACCATATGAGTATATCGGAAGAAAACAGAAAAAGGGAATGAAGCTAAAAGATGAAAAGAGTATTCGGCTAGAAAAGAACCCCAAGAGAAAATCAAATGGAGAGGGAGAGATGTAGCTATATTCGGTCAAAGAATAGGGTGAAAGCAACAAGTAATTCGACAAAGGCTTGATTGAATAGTAAGAGGAAAAAAAAAGTGAGAAAGAGAACAACTCAACTAGGTTGTGAACAGGAGGAGTCGGCACTAGAATGGACAAAATAAACTCGAAAAGAAAAATGCTCGAAATGCAATATTCGGCTACTCGAAAAGGAAAAAGAAAGAAAACATGCTAAAAGTTGCCAAAAGTCACAATTCGGTACACCCCAAAAACCACACAAAAATGCCCAAAATCGAACAAGAGCAAAGAAAATAACTTAGAAACCCCTAGCCGAATTTGCATGCCCAAGACTCCTTGTTCGGCTACAACACACCAACTTTTGAATTTCCTTGATTTTCTCCTCCTAAATCTCCTCCACAACCTTACCAACATTATCATATCCCTTGATCTCCTCACTTGACCAATTCCACAACCACCTTAATAGAGTTTCAGTCAAACTCTACCTCTAACACCACAAGGATATAAAATAAATACTCCTTTGCATGCCAAAAGATTCGAACCCAAGTTCTCACATCAGCCTTTTCACGCCACTTGCCACTAAGACACAAGCTCCTCTTGTGTCTCCTTTCCCCTACAATTATTTCCAAAACCTACCTGCTAAACTCAACCCCCCTTTAATAAAGAAAGAGCAAGTTTTTGCTAAAGCCCAAGTTTGAACCTAGGACTTCTCCAACACTTCTCAAGACCCTTAACCACTGAAGTAGACATTTAATTGTGTCATTTTCTTCCACAATTAAATACTTATGTACAGCCTCCTTACTGATCCATACACAAGGCCCAATACTTCTAAGCCTAAAATTCGGGGCGTTACAGGGCTTTTTGATTCCCTTGAACTAGTTTCAAAGCCCTAATCTTAGCCCTAATACACATAGTCTGAGACACTGTTGTTCCAAAATCCACTTTAATATCTTTCTGTAAATATGTTAAGGAATAATTGGGATCAACTTAATTTGTGTAAATCGTGCCTAGCCATCCACTTCAAACTAATTTTCCTATTTTTAATTACCTTTCCACACTTATAGTGGTTGAATAAGGTCTTAATCTGCCAACTCCTATCTATTGGATCCTTAGGACTTAATTTGGATGCCCAAAGGTCCATGGAAAACCAGGTACACAAACTGCTTTCCTCCTAAGCTTGTCATTCCTAGTTAGTTTGGTTACTACCTTATTTTTCCTCTCATACTATTTAATTTCATCTTTTAAAATGTCTCTACTAGAGAAAATCAAACACTTTATCAATATAAGTTTCTTCATATCAGTTTGAGGATTGAATAGAGGGTACTTTTCATTCCTATCTTCATCAAAATCCAAGTCATTGTTGAAATCCTCACCACTGTTACTATCAAAATCATCTCCTAAACCCCTAAAATTTGAGCTTAGTAAATGGTCTAACTCATTCTATATCATTTCACCTACTAGTTCAACCTCTAGTTCATCTACCCTATCACCATTAGACTCAAACGGATTAAAATAAAAAGCATTTGACTCATAGGCTTTATATGAACTATCATCTGAGTCAAATGTTTCTTTTCCAAAATCTCCCCTTAAAGTATTAGGTTCAACATCAAACCCTAAACCAAAAAAGGAGAATAAAACATTATATTAGTACCAACAAATTCCACAACAATTAAAACCTGAAAACAGCATTATATCAACTTTAGTTCAATTTAAAACATCAGCACTGATGAATTCATGAATGAAACAAGCAATGACTCAAATATCATCCACTTCAAATATTAAAATAATAACAGCTAACTACAAGCCAGACCTTGATCAAAATCCTAACAACAAAAAGGTTCGTTTAACAAAAATGAAACAAACAATTCCTCCATTCCAATTCCACACTTTAATAACAACAAATCCGAACTTCAAATCAACCCTCATAACACGACATTTGCAACAATTCACCATCAAAATAAATCAAATCAAAGAAGAGGATCATCTTTAATAGCAAATTCACAAAAATTCAAACAATTCACCACTAAAATCTATCACTGATGTAGGGTGCCAAAGCGAAAATAAGGAGGCAGAAAGAGGAGAGGGAGAGATGGGGGCACAGAAAGAGGAGAAGGAGAATAGCTCCGGTCACGAGCGGCTCTTGTGTTTGTCATGTGAGAAAAATGTGGTTGGTTGGAGGTGATGGTGTCGTAAATGGTGGTTGTTGATGGCATTTTTGGATATGGATTTTCTGTTTGAAGAAAGAAAAAATTGGATCTCGAAAGATTTGAGAAAAGAAAGTTAATAGAGTTTCAAAGATAAAACACTAAAGATTGGATCTTTTGGGGTTCTTTTTAAGGGTTTCTTCTTTTGTGAATAAAATATCAAAAAGGAAGATATACTAGGACAAATGGATGTAAAGGAAGGAAAAATCAAGGTTTTTAATTTAAGGTTGTCATTAAATAGTATGTTGTTTTAGAGTAAAACTACTTATTCAGTAAAAGAGACAAATAGATGCAAAGAAGATATACATATACCCCTCATTGAGTCCATACTTTGTTTTTCCATGTTGAACAAAAAATTCAATCGATTGATAAAGCACTCAATTTGATTTATATTGTTTCGATTCAATAAAGATGATAATAGTTTTTTCAGTTAAAATGGAAAAGAAAACTAAAAGAAAAAGGAGACGAAAAGTTTTCCTTTTCCAGTTTAAGGTGTAATTAATTTAAAATTTTTAATTAATTAAATTTATTTAATTAAAAATTTATTCTGATCCCAACTGGACACCCAAGTTGACATTTAAAACTCATTTGGACTGTTACGTAAGACTGTTGGTAGGGAGGTAACGAAGCTTAACGACAGAATGACCACTTCGTAATAGAACCTTAACGTAAATGACTAAAATGTACTTTGAGCTAAACAAAAATAACAATTTTTATAGTTTACCATATATCGTGAAAATGTTACATCAGCACAAACTAATAATGTTAATATGGAGAGACTAACTTAATTGTGGACCAACCAAGTAGAAATAGGTTCTATTCTTTTACGCATGGCATAGCAGTAGTTTAATCTGCTGGCATGATAAGTTTCCAGAATTTATTGTAAAATAGAGCTATACACTAGAAGTTGGTGGGTCTTACCACCGTAAAACTACAGATAGAAATAGGATATTAGCTTTAATAATTTGATTATTAACAATACAATTAATAATAACCTTCAAGAATATTTCAGAAAAAATAATAATAACTTGCAAGGATTTTATAATTTAATTACTTGTTACGATGAAACAATAAATCATAAATAAACAAAAACCCAAAGCAGCTTCCCCCAATCCATTCCTCTCCTCGACTCTCAAACCCTATAGAACCTCCCCCAAACAGGCAAAGTGGGATTCATGAAATTAGATGGATTCAATCAATTCATTCAAGGGGTATGGTAAAGTTGATGAAGTGGAAGAACTAGCTTTCAGGCGAAAGAAACGAAGGCGTCTCATCACCCTTATCATCCTCATTCTCCTCCTTTTAACACTCATCACTGCCGCCGTCGTTGGGATTTTTTTACACAAGCGAAGCTCCTCCTCCCCCAACACTCTTCCCCCGCCTGTGTTGACTCCAGCCGCTTCACTCAAAGCTGTTTGTAGTGTGACTCAGTACCCGGCTTCCTGCTTCTCCAGCATATCTTCCATTGCTTCCTCGAATACAACCGACCCAGAACTCCTCTTCAAGCTGTCTTTGAAAGCAGCCATCGATGAGCTCTCCAGGTTGTCTCACTATCCCACCAAGCTCAAATCTGAAACTAACGATATCCTACTGAAATCCGCTTTACAAGTATGTGATACTATGTTCGACGACGCCTTGGATCGATTGAATGATTCAGCAACTTCCCTTGAAGTTGGAGAAGGAGAGAAGTTGTTGTCAGATTCCAAGATTGGTGACTTGAAGACTTGGCTAAGTACTGCTATAACTGACCAGGAAACATGTTTAGACTCCCTGGAGGAGTTAAACGCCACAAAGCACTTCAACGCCACAGTTGTTGAAGAAATGAAAGCAGCCATGCAAAACTCAACTGAATATGCCAGCAACAGTTTGGCTATAGTTGCCAGAATCTTAGGTTTATTGACTGATTTAAATATTCGTATTCATAGGAGGTTGCTTGGGTTTGAGAAAGCAGGTTCGGAGTTCCCGGCTTGGGTTAGTCCCACAGAAAGGAGACTATTGCAGGAATCCAAGCCTACCCCCAATGTTATTGTGGCTCAAGATGGTTCCGGGAATGTCTTGACCATTAATGATGCAGTGAAATTGGTAGGAAAAAAGAATGAATCAAGGTTCGTTATATATGTGAAGGAAGGCAAGTATGTTGAGAATGTGATTCTTGATAAACACATGTGGAATGTGATGATTTACGGTGATGGCAAAACAAAGACTTTAATTTCCGGCAGCCACAACTTTGTTGATGGAACTCCCACATTCGCCACAGCTACTTTTGGTAAGTCATATTCAATCTTCATTTACTTTGATCAGTTCTAGATTTGTAGTTTCAATGGAGCCTGACAATAGTTTCTAGATTGCTCCATTTATGAGCCTCTGTCTACTTTGTGATTTACTAGTATCTTTGTATCTTGTCCCAGTCATCCCAAACAATTTACAAGGCCTGCAACTGAGATACTACCATACTACCTGAGTAGAATTACTAATTCACTAGCTCTTGGTATTGTCCTTAAATGCTCCCCTGAAGCTTCATTTATTAGAAGGTGATCTGAACTGATCATTGTCTGATGTCAATGGGGATTGCTCAATTTTAATGGTTTTATTATTGCAAGTTTGTCTAGAAGTTTTAGTAAAATGATCTTGAAACCTGGAAAAGGTAATTTCTTAATGTGGTGAAAAGTATTATGTTGTTTGAAATGGGTTTTAGCATTGATGCGGATGTGGAAAACATGTTTCTGAGAGCTTGATGTCATTTTTCCTGGAGTTTCCTATAAAGAAAGGAATATTAAAATTATTGGAGATGCTAGTTTTGATGAAACATTCCTTGAAAACCAATTTAAAACCTAGTTTTCCTTTCTCATTTTCAAGTTTAAAAGCTTGAACTTGAGTTTGAAATGGACAGATCTTAAACAAGCGGTTGAATAAAAGGGCCTAAAGACAGGGAATAAATTCACTTCCTGCAGTGCAACATGTTTGCCGGTTTTGTGCGATGTTGTTTAGGCTTGAACACAATTTCTCCTCAATTTCTGTAAATGGCTCTTCCGGGAGAAAATGTTGCACATTGGATCATGTGCATTTGTAGTTGAAGTTTACCTACTCTATAGGAAAGTGTCTTAAAATAGAATAAGTTGAAGACTTAACTTTCTACTTGTTATTAAATCTAGGAATACTACCTCAAAACTTTCATGCACTTGTATTTTGTCAATTACTGATGATTCTTGTATGAATCACCAGCTGTGACAGGAAAAGGATTCATTGCAAAGGGCATAGGGTTCATTAACACAGCTGGTGCAGCAAAGCACCAAGCAGTGGCTATGCGGTCTGGTTCTGATCGCTCCGTATTCTACTGCTGTGCATTTGATGCCTACCAGGACACTCTCTATGCCCATTCCAATCGTCAGTTTTACCGGGAATGTGACATTTTTGGTACAATTGACTTCATTTTTGGGAATGCAGCAGTTGTTTTCCAAAGTTGCAACATCCTGCCAAGGCAACCTTTGGCTAACCAGTTCAATACCATCACAGCCCAAGGCAAAAAAGACCCTAACCAAAACACTGGCATTTGTATCCAGAAATGCTCAATAACTGCATTTGGCAACCTTACTGCTAAAACCTACCTTGGCAGGCCCTGGAAAGAATTCTCCACTACTGTTATCATGCAGTCAAAGATTGGGGCGTTCTTGGACCCAGTGGGCTGGAAAGGATGGGTTGCCAATGTTGACCCACCTATCTCAATCTTCTATGCAGAATATCAGAACAGTGGACCTGGATCAAACGTGGATAATAGGGTGAAATGGGCTGGTTACAGGTCCACTCTCTCAGACGTTGATGCTGGGAAGTTCACGGTGGAAACGTTTATACAAGGCCATGATTGGCTTCCTAATGCCACTGTCTCCTATGAACCTGCTTTATAATCCGATAGCTGACCCCAACTTAGGGTTGAGATATGTTCAAAGCTCAAACTGATATAATGGTGTTTTTTTTTTCTGACATTAAAATTTGTTTGTAGAACCATATAAATGTACTATATATAACTCAAATATATTAAAGCTCAATGGTGACCGCTGCAGATATTTCATTTAATCCATATCAAAGCTACAATGTCAGATAACAGCTGAGTATATAATATTTGGACGACATAGTATAAATTCCAAAGAAAGAATCAGGCAGAAGGTATGGAAGTGTCCTAAAGAAAGTTTATACGCTTTATTCTACTGCATCTGTATAACTCGGTTTTCTTTTTGACAGAAAAGTCAATTATGACTAATATAATTTCATTTATTTATATCAAAACTAAGATGTTAGACATGTGCAGAGTCAAGTAATTTACTACTTTGGGGAAAGGTTCCTCGTCTATTGACTATGGTGAGATGGATGTATCCTTAGTATCTTTGTAGTCCGTTGTTAGATAAAACTGTTCTTTTTTTTTTTTCCCCTCATATGTTCTCTTGATACAAGATAGAACAAGGGAAGAGAATAAGGCAGAGCAAGGACGAGGTCGAGGTAGGGTAATGGAAGCCAGTTCAGCTGAAGAGGTCGACAGTTAAGACGAGGAGAGACTGATCTCGAAGACAAGTGCTCAGAGTAATTTGAAGGTGCCAAAAGGTCAATCCCCTATTCATTGTTTTCTAGGGTATTTATAAGAGAGATCTCCTTGTATGTTGTGTTGGGATATATAGTTAGCCTCGTTAAATGCGTAATGGATAATCATTGGCACATATCATGAGGCTATATCAATATGAAGATGTTAAGCCTAAATAGACTTCTTATTGTCTTGAAAGTGTGTTCACATTAGGACAGTATTCATCTTAAGCTCGAGTGGATGGCTCCCTTTGAAGTTAGACGGGCTCAGAAAGTCAATACGAGGTCAACGGTATCTCTTGGCTGACACATGTCTGCTCGGCGGAGGGATATAAAACACAAAGAATATGCAGAATTTGTGCATTAAAAATCAAATTGAGTGAAACAATTATTTTTAAAATTGTGGTGTTTAGGTCTGGTATTTGAATCTCAAAACGCTACCTCCTTTATAAAATTGATCCAAAGAGGCATGCCATAGAACAAAATGTGACAGGACCTGATGGATTTTGAGGTTGTAAGCAGCGGTTCTCATGGAAGCTTCGTGCACTTGTCTCTAGGGTAGTTAGTTTTGGGATAATGGAATAAAATATAATGTATAAGCTCATGAATGGTTAAATTATGTCATGCATACTGGCGTGTGAAATTGTTGCAAATGAAATGGAAGTTGGAGATGAACTCTACGAAATTGGAAGCTCCGGAAATATAGTGGGAGGGTGAAGTGGAGGGAGAATAAGGGCTTAAATTGTAGGAAAGTAGATGGAAAGATCCAGTGGAACAAAATGAAAATAAGATTGAAGACTTGCACGATGGAGTTAAAATTTCAAGAAAAACAGGGGTGAGATTGATGAAATTCAAGCTAAATGAAACCTCAATTGAAAGATTAATAACCCAAGGTTCAAGAAGTTTGAATTGAATTGAAGTGTATCAAAATTTTATATAATTTTCTTTTATTATCAAATTAATCATTTCATTCCATTACGCTCAACAAGGAATTTTTCTTTACTACGTATATATTACACTTTTAATCCAAATTTTAAGTATGGAATAATTTTTCAATTCTAAATTAAATAAATATTGTTCACAAAACAATTTAATGGTAATAATTACTATTCTTTTCAATTTAAAGTATTTTCAACATTTATTCTCATATATATCTTATAAGATTAATTTATTTATTTTTATAATAATTCACTATTAGATTTTGTTTCAAAATTTATTTGTTTAACTTTGCTAATAATTTTACTTTAACTTAATAAATTGAATTCTTTTTTTTTTAGAATGATCAAGCTAAAATAACAAATGACATGAGCTTAAAAGTGAAATGATAAAACCCAAAATGATAACTTTAAATCGAAATTAACTTATTTAGTTTAACCCGACCTGAAATGATTTTTCTTTTTTTGTTCAAAACTATCAAAGTTATGATTTTGAGGTTTCCTGGTTTAGGTTTCCATATCATTCTCACAATATTGGTTCCTAGTTTAAATTTGACTAGAATTTAGATAATTAGAAAATATTAGTCTATACTAATCATTCTTGTTATTTCACAAATGCGAGCAATGAGGAATGAAAGAGGCAACCCACATGCAAACTAAATCCAAAATCAAAGGTTCCTTTTCCTGATGAGGTGTAACTAAAATATCCGAGTGAAGACGTACTGGAATTTTGCACGACACCAAAAAATAAGGGTTCACAGTTTGAATCCCCTTAACTCATGCTGCATGGGATGATAGTTTATAACAAAGCATTTCTCTCATAGCCGACTGATGACTGCTTCCACCTCTGAAGGGGTGTACAGATGGTATGTTGGTGCTACTTTGGCAATATCAACATTGTTGGGAGTCACCTATAACATTACATTGTTCCATAACCGAGACTTTGTTAGTAAAAATAAACATATACATACAGTTCAGCTCAGTTCAATCTCAAAATTTCAAAGATCTGATGTAAAACTTCACCTTTTCTTCCATTACTTGCTTTAAAATGGACAGAGCAATTGTTTCGGCTTCTTGAAGAGTTAGGTCCTACATGGGAAGAAAAAATATCCATTTTTAATGTTAATCAGCACGAAGTAGTGCATATTCAAAATAGTCAAAACAATGGAACTTATTATTGTGACATGGCATGTTATTTTAGTTATTTAGACATTGCTGACATCATAGAACTTAGTAAGTTGACTTCTAAATCAATCAAGTTACCAAGTTAAACGCTCCCAAGGACAAAAAACAACACAGAAACACAAGTGGAGATACCTTGTTGTATTGCTCTTGCAAAGAGCTATCTGCACCTTCAGAACCAGAGCCTATAGCTTTTGCATTGCATTGCCAAAATGTGCCAGATGGATCAGTATAGTATCTATAAAATAGAAGAGGGAAGTAACTGAGAATGGACTTAATTCAAAGTTAGTTCAGTGAATTGGTTGGGGCATGGAATCCATATCATGTGCATGGTGCGTTGTTACTGTTCTAACTTCTTAAAATTTTACAATCTAAAACTAACAAGGAGTAATAAGCACGTACCTTTATATGTGTAATAAAATATTAGTTGCAAATGAATATATTTGGAAACCAGCTTACCAGACCACAGGACTGTTTCTAATTAAAGTGCCAGTAATTGTTAATAGATAACATTCTTCATGGCAGTTCTATGTCTAAGAGTATTAACCAACCACAATAGAGATAATATTATCCTAAAAGTGCAAGTGATACAAATTCATTAGTCTTTCACATTTGTTTAAAGGGAATTTTTGTTCCAAGAGAAAGCCAATGCAATAAAAATCATATGATACTTACAAGCTAGGCCCGTTCTCATCATGACCAGCAATGAGAAGTGATACACCAAACGGTCGGGACTGCACAGGAAAGCATGACTATATGTGAGAATAAACACATCAAAAATAGTGCCATGGATAGAATTCTATATCAAATGGCAAAAGAAACTTACAACAATAACCATTCCATTACGAGTCTTTATGGCGCACTACAATGACACAGCCATTTGGTTCACAGAATGGCTTATTCAAGCCTCATTTCCCAGTCTCAGAATAGCCATTTGGCACACCCCCCCCCCCTTTTTCTTTTTTAAATGGCTATTCCCAGAAGTCTTGGAATAGTTTCTTGCTCCCATTTTACCCCAACCAAAAAAAAAAAAAAAGCAAGAAAAATGCAACCCAAAAATTTCATTCACACCTCCCTAGAAGGGAAACCAACACAAAAATGACCAAAAACAAGAAGTGAGGAAACTACTTGAGCCGGATGAAAGGAAACTCTCATGTCCGATTTTGAGGGGGGGATCCCACAGGGCCCTATCCTAATTTTTCTTTTTGGCTACAGACACAGAAAAAGGTTGAAAGGAAACCAACAAATATTTCAGTATATCTATGCTTTTAATTTGATTTTTACAAATATATATAATTAGAAAATGGGAAGATAGCCAGCAATGACAGCCGGCAGAGTGCAACAATGGCCCTGACAGAATACTGGGCTTTTGGCTAGGGTCTGGGCTTTTCCTAAACAATGAGAGATACTAGAGAGAGGGTAGAGCAGATAGGGAAAAGGAAGGAGAGAAAACAAATATCTATAGGGAGAGAAAAAAAATATTTTTTTATATTTTAAAACATATTTTATTTTTAATATATTACTAAATATAAAATATTGAATTATTATATTTATATTTTAAATGTGATACATCAATATTTTATCTAAAAGCATATTAACATATAAAGCATGTTTTATATTTAATATAAAAAATTATTTTATGACATTATTTTAATGAAATAATTTTATTTTTTAAAATAAAACATTCTTATTTATATTAAGGACAAAAAAACTTTTTTTTTTTTTTTTAAAGCTATTTTTTGCTTATTCCATAACATCATTTTGACCAACGAAATTAAGTAATAGTATTCCTCATTCCATTTAATCAACCAAACCAAGTAATACATATTCCGACTCTATTCTATTACCACCACATAGCAATTTCATTCCCCCCCCCCCTATTCTATTCCGATGAACCAAACACTATGTTAATGCACAACTACACAATCATACTTGGTATGCACCCCCTTTATCGATTATGAAGATGAGTAAAAAGCATCACCGACAAAGAAACTAAAGTAGCTACAACTAGACAGAAAAGATATTAAGGTGTACCATCGATTCTTCATCTCCTTCACCAAATCGAAGGGCCAGATCACAAAGAGCTTGTGTTGTGGATTCTACTGTCATTGGCTCACCATATGAGAATCTGTGGTTCTGTGTGAATGTAACAGATATCAACATAAAAGTCACATGACTTCATATCAAAATGTAATGGCACTAGTAAGTACCATACCTGAGTCTCAACTCGTGCATGTTCAACAAGTGTACGGGCATCAGCAATCAACCCACTCATAGCACATCCTATATGCTCATCAATTTCCATAATCTTCTCAACGCTGCTGGGTTCCTGAAAGAGGATCCAGCACCTATTAGGCCTGAAAGAAATGACAACCATCTACATTCTGTAGAATCTAAAATAAGTGACACATTCCACGAGCTAGATTTGTGGTAGCTTTTTACAAGGGTGCAGCTTCAAGTGCACAAGCATTTAATCAAAGTAAACAAGTGACAGGAAAAGGAACTCTAGGGGGTATGGTAGTATACTTAGAAAAAAAAAAGGGAGGCAGAAGCTAGTTGAATATAATACCGAACATGGCTTAGACATTAAATCACATGGAGCTGTTAGCACAATATGGGGGCTAACAATAGAGTGGGAATGCAGGAGGAATAAGCAACTGACAACTCTGATGGCACACGCTGATCTTCAATTCTAGAGTCATGAAAATCAACCAACACTCACTTGTATGTAACTGAAGAGTGAAGACTTATTTGTTAGAAGAGACTCCTCAAGACCCTAGAAGTTCACATCTTAAAAAAAAAAAAAGGAATCCTCTAATACCACAGTTAAGCAAACAAGACAATTAAAGCAAAGCAGAAAGCATTTTTAGTTTTTCCTCGATTGCAAACAAGTAAATCTAACCATACAAGTAACTATAATAACATTAAATGAAATAAGAGTGCAGTGCATACCAACAGTGGTGAAGTAATACGCTTCTCAACAGCCAGAACGACACCTTCTTTTGTCTTCAACCCAATTGCAGTTGAACCCAGCTGCAGTTCAATCCGCCCCAAAAAAAAAAAAAAAAAGAAGCCATTTACATTAAAATACACCAGAAGGACTAAATATGCTAATCTGAGAAAAAAATATTTTCCTAGAGAAAACTCTTAAGTTTGGTGATTTTCAAAGGAAACAAACAGAAAAAGGCTTTACCTTGATGGCCTCAATAGCATATTCCACCTGGAACAATCTCCCTTCCGGAGAAAATGTGTTCACTCCACGGTCATACTCAGTCCTACAAGGCCAACAACCAAACATTTAAAAGGGAAAAGAAAAAAGAGGAAATAATTAAAGTTTAGCAGTAATAAATATGCTTTGATTTGGTACCTGGTGAGAAACATGTTTGGATCGACTTGATCTTATTAGATCTACCAAAACCTAAAAAAGAAAAAAGAAGAAAAAAAAGGAAAAATAGTTTATTTCTGGAAAGTAACTTAACTCGAAAAGAATAACTGAGAGATGGTTTACTTGTGACAAAGGGAGAGATTCAGCAACGAGAAAAGCTTAGCGATGCTGGTATTTTTCGTAGAAAGAAAATACCTTTGGTTCTGGTATTTGTTTGCTCTTGCAAAGCAAAACAAGGCAGGCTGTTAAAACGCCGCCGCATCACGCCGTAGCATAATGAATATCGACACTTTCCTGGGCTGGGCTTCTCAGATTACTATTGAAGAGTATTTTGAGAAATAAAAAATCATTTTAAATATTATAAAGTAAAAAATATATATTTAAATGAAGTAAAAATTTATTAATATTATAAAATTTAAATGATGTTGAATTAAACCATAAAATTTAGAGAAAATGTTCTATCTTAGTAGAGATTTGGTAAATTTTAAAGTTAACAATTTATACTAAATTGAAAAATCTTTAATTGAGGTATATTAAGTGAGTAGAGGTAGGCATTTTTGGCTCAACTATTATAAGTCAATTGTACAATTTTTTTTACCTTTTCTCCTTTATTTTAAAAAAGTTTGTAAGATCAATCCACCCTTTTTGGTATTTTTGAGCCTAACAAATGATGATGTGATGAAATTATGAATTTGTCGTGATGCTATGTATTGTTGCTCGCTTAAATTGGTTATTTTAATGCACGATTATGCTTAACAGTCATGTGCATGATTAGAATCAGGGAAAATGAGAGATTTTATCCTAATTAACCATATCAATTCAACTCATGAAGCATAAGGAGTTAAGAAACTCGATGTACAGGCTTACAAGCGAGAGCTACAATTGTACCACCCTTAACCTGACCCATCCACCGGGTCCAGGTCAAGAGCATCACAAATGGATCGAATTCACCTATTCTTAATTTTTGTTGACTTAACTACTATAAAACAGGCTAAAAATAAAACTAATAATAGTTCTTACAACAAGACCTTAAGCCACTGAATGTTTAGTCCCTCAAATTTTTGTTTCTAATCAAACTATTTGTTTACATCGAAACTCTTACAACTCTTATCAGAGGCTAACTATCCTATTATCCAGATACTGTAGATGTTATATGGCTACTACATAACTAATCCTGAGGCGAAGCCTCCAATGGTACCCATTTCTTATGTGCATAACCTCGAATCAACAACGATCATCGATCTCTACTTTATCTAGCTTAATCTCTCCTCAAAGTCCTCAATCATCCTCGTAAATCCTACGAACATCAGCCGCACTATTGTAAGTTCAAATCAACCTAGTGAGTTTCTTCCCTGCTCGCTCAAGGCGATTGTTCTTTATCAAGGTGGCGAACTCCACTCGATCCTCCGAGCTACTCAACTCACTATAAGACCTTCATCTAGTTGGACTCTCCACTCAACCGTATCCAGATACTTCACCATATCAGCAAAACCTATCCTTACTTCTCGTCTTTCCTCCCTTACACTTCTCCCCCACACGAGGTGTTCATTGGCCTTAAACTGACTTGGTTGTACGTCGACTTCCCATTATGAACCTTTATGGTAGCCTTTTCATCTTCTCGTCTAAGGATTCTTAGAACATACCTTCCTTGGTGTACTTGGTCAGACCAGTCCTTGGAGGACTCTCTCTTTTCATACCATAGTCCCGAATGACTCGTTGACATTTCCGTATTGTGCTGACTTACAACAGACCTTGCCACTTGGGCGAACCCATTCTCGTTTCATCTTACTGATAACAGTGGTAGGATTACTACCAGTAATCCACCCATAACCAAGACCTTTCTTAGGGACTTACCTATCCTGTAAATAAAGGTTAGTCAGACTCATCGAACCAATAGTTATCATCCATGCGACTATTCAAGCTTGCCATTCCACTTGCTCGTTTCCTCCCTACGGGGCTATCATTGTTGTAGTGTACCCGCATTAGACTTTCCTCAAAGAGGAATAGTCTTGATAGACATTCTATCCCCTAGACAAAATTCTTATCTTAGGAGTGAAATTTACATCCTTCCTATGAGATTTGCCTCTTGCATACAACTTCTTTGAGCTCTCCCTGGTGGCTCTTCATAATGGAGCCTTGCTTGCTATCCTCTGATAATTTCCCCTCTTACATTTCCTTAATTAGGCCAGCTCTCTCACGACCTATCTTTCTCTAATTCTTGTTGGGTCTTCGCCCATATCTTGTCGACTTTCACATCTATCTTTACCACTTTCATAAATTTTGGCAGTTTCTCATACTTCTCGCACTGACAGTATACCCCTCATTTGAGTCTTGGTGGACTTTTTGCATTTGTTTTATGGCAGACTCTATGGGTTGTCATAGCCGAGCTATGGTCTTATACCCTTTTACCTTATTTCCCTTGTCTTGTCGAACTTACCCCATGTTTATTGTCCCGACAAACTCTATCTGTGTTTACTGTCCTAGCGTACTCTCTCTATGTTATGTGTTTACTGTTCTAGCGTACTTTCTTTATGTTATGTATTTATTGTCCTAGCAAACTATCTATTTTGTGTTTATTGTCCTATCGGACTATCTCAGTTTTGTGTTTACTATCCTAATGATTTATTTTTGTGGATGCCATGGAGTCTTTTATCCATAGGCTTACGCTAATCCGCCATCCTGACATTCTATCATATGATGTCATGGAGTCTTTCATCCATGGTCTTACTCATTATACATGGCTGCCATAACATCTTTCATTTATGGTCTTACACCGTATACCTGATACCTTGTACCATGTTGCCATGACATCTTTCATTCATGGTTTTATGCTACATACCTTATACCACACCATCATATCCTCTTTCATCTACGGTCTTACACCATATATTTGTAACAACCCATTTTCTACGATATCAGAACAATGGTTTCGGGACCACAAATCTAACGAGTAAATTATTATTTTATTATTTTAATGTCTATGGAATTATAGTAAGGTCGTATTAAAATTTCATTAAGAAATTTTGAAGTTTACTTAGTTAATTAAATAAAAAGGACTAAATTGTAAAATGTGTAAAAGTGGAGTTCTACTAGTTAAAAGGGCTAAAAGACTATGGAAAGAAAGTCTAATGGACTTAAATGGTAAACAAACCATTTAAATAAGATATTGGATATTCATGGCAAGGTATAAATGTAATTATTAAAGTTTTTAAAGGTTAAAATAGTAATTTGATAAATAAAGTTAAAATAACTTAAGGAAATAAACCCATCTTCTTCCTCATTTCTTTCTCCACCGAAAATCACCATAGATATTGAGCTTGATCATTCAGTTGGCTTTCCATTTTGCATGTAATTGATTTTCAATCCCGTTTTTAATAATTTCTATATTTTTGGGATTATTTTAGCTTACTCTAGCTAGCTCGGGGGTTAATTTGTAAAACTGTTAAAGGTTGAGGGTTATGCCATGAATGATTCTTGAATGGTTTTGATGTTAAATGTTAGATTATAAACTCTTGTAAAAAAATAAACAAGTTTTGTAAAGTGATTTTTAATGAAAATGGCATTTAAGGACTAATTTGTTAAAAGTATAAATTCTAGGGTTCTATTCTAAAATGGTGGTGAATATGAGCAGTTTCAAGGTCCCTCGGATGTTTGGTTAACATGGAATTTGATTAAAATGGTTAGATTTTAAGTTATAAGCTTAAGGACAAAATTGTGGAAAGATTAAAATGTTAAGGGTAAAATGGTAATTAAGCATAAATGTGAATTATGGATTGAATTGAATACTTGAGGTTAATTTGAGAACTTAATTGAATATAATTATCTATTTAGATCAAGATAAACCACGTATGAACTTAGATTGAGGCAAAGCAAAAGCTTCGGAATAGCTCGATTTCATTTTCACACCCCTAATTGTGAGGTAAGTTTGTATGAATGATTATCATATTAATGTTATTTACATTAATTGTTATTATGTTAATTATATTACAAATAGATCGATACGTGAACGTATCAATGCTATGATGATTTGATGGATAATGAGTCCCGATTGAACCTTAGGAATTCATAGGATACAAATGACATGTCATTAGGGATTTCATGTTTCGGGTGCTGGTCTTGAATATCCAACTGATGGCTGAGGTCCTGCATTTGTTGCGGACACTCCACAGCTCGTGTGAGCAACATCGTGTAGCTTACATTCTGACCTACAGCTCGTGTGAGCAGGCCTATTTCACAGCTCATGTGAGCAATGATGTAAAGGAAAAGTTATATGTAAAGGCACACTTCGTGCGAGCTTCCCAGGTATCCAATGTAGTTCTAAATGGTTCAACGGGCAAGAAAAGGAGAATAGAAAGGTAAGGGTACAAATGGATTAAATTGAGACATGTTGAATGGAAATATGAACTATTTGATGTTGTACATATGGATGATTTCATATTATCATGGAAAACTTACTAACTTGTGAGTTGATGTTGTTGGATAGGCATTTCTAAACTTATGGCATTGATGTTGACTTGTATTTTAAGCTATGTTGAGTATTATGGTGATGGTAAGCTAAGTTTTAAGTTTATACGAACTTACTAAGCTATTTGCTTATTTAGTTTCTCTCATCTGTTTATAAATCATCGGAAGCTCAATTTGGTTGGAATCTTGTCGAAGATCTATCACATTATCGAAGTCTTTTCAGTAGTTTTTGAGTATTTTGGTCTAACGTTTATAATGTCATGTATAGGGTGGTTTATAATGATGTTTTGATGAACATGTAAATGGTAATTTGGTATGGTTGTTCCTTGATGTTTTTCAATGGTTGTTGGACTTATCATGCTTGTTTAAGTAAGTCTTTATGGTCACTTTCATGTGATTGTATATAAGGTTCCTTTTATGGATGTTTGAATGGTTTGAATTGGTCATTGATGGAATGCTTTAGTAACTATTTGGTTTAGGTTGATTGGCATGAAAAGTAGCATTATTGGTATGTGATGGCAAGTATGGAACTAGGTTATGATGTTAGAAATAGGGTAATTTTGACTTGTTTGGTATGTTATGTTTTGGTATATGTTGAGGTTCCTTGTAAGGCATATTGGTTGATTGTTTTGATACTTGAAATGGTATATTAATTTGTGTTTTGAAGATTTTTATACTCATATAAAGAGTGTATAAATTGGTGAGAAAGTCATGCATGAAATGGTCTTTGAAATGGCTTTAGGTAAATTTGGGTCCACACGGTCTGAGACACGGGCATGTGACTCAGCTGTGTACCATCTATAAGTTTCTTTGTAAACAAGTCAGCGAGTTACACGGCCTAACACATGGCCTGACACATAGGCATGTGACACGACCGTGTGACCCTACTTAGAGAGTTACACAAGTGAGGACAAGGGTTGGGACACGGCCGTGTGTCCTTGATTCGATTGTTACATGGCCTGAGACACGGGCATGTCTCTCAGCCGTATGAGGCACATGGCCTGGCCACACGAGCATGTGACCCTTGTTTTTTAGAATTTTGTGACTTTTTCCAAGATTTTCCAAATTGTTTCAGTTTGGTCCCGAATCATTTCTAAGGTATTTTCAGGGCTTCAATGGCTCAATTTAGGGACGGAATGTATGTGTATAATTGGTTTATGATTTGTTTATGTTATTGAATGAAGTTAAGTTTAAATGTTTTCGATTGTATTGTAATACTCGTAACCCTATTCTAACGACGGATACGAGTTAGGGGTGTTACAATATCGTTGTCACGGTGTCACCCCGAAGAACCAGTCGAAATCTCTGTCACGGTAAATACCTTTCAATAATTCTCATTCCCAAAATCATCCTTCCATTACCTCTTTTACACCACCTAACCTTGATGCTTGAACACCACAGTGTTCCATCCGCAAGGCCCGGAGCTTCACCCATGGCGGTATCTAACAGGATCACTACCTATTTCCCCTCCTAACTTCATCTATACCATTGAGATTTTTCCCTACAGTTATCATGCAACCATGCACATGTAATATCATGGTGCTTAACTATGTGGAGCATACCATGCTCATATAATATACCACATCTACCTCATACATATTTTCATGCAAACTGTGAATACTCATGTGATCATGCGTTTCATGGCACATTCAGACAACAGAGATCATTTCAGTAGGTTTAGAGTCTAGAAACTCACCTGAAGCTTTATCATCCCCTTAGCTTAGCCTTCCCGAACACCAAAGCTTCTATTCTCCTGGTAGCTAAGCATTCACCCAGAAATCTTCTAGTTTACTTACATTTCATCTTAAAAGCTCAAACTTTCATAGGCATGCAGAACCCTTGAGACAATTCTAAAAATCCATGACTTCATTTACTTAACCGTACATATATTGAAGGTCTTAGAATCTTACCAGCTTACTGGTTTCCCTACTTTTTCAGCTTAATCTTCATTGAAATTTACTCCATGTAGAACCTTCCATGGCCTACCCTTCTTCAAAGTATCCGAAGAAGAAGATGAAGAAGAGAGAAAATGAAACAGAATCAAGAAGAAAATTATCCCTGGAAAGCCATTTCCAAATTATTTATAGCCCTTCCCGCGCTATTACCAACCTTATGAGAACCATCCATTGCTAATTATTATGTCACAAAGGAATCGACTAGTTCCATTTCAATTGAACCAAAATTGGTTCTCAACTATGCCCAATTCAGTTTCTAACTTTTCTTAATTTTTCAATAGAAGTCGCCAACTTGTGGTCTCTTTTAATTTAGTCTTCCAATTGTCTCAAATTTCCGGGTTATTAGAAATCAGGGTGTTACAACAACTTAGTAGCAAATCCTAGTTCCCAAGGTGAGTTGAAATACTGTAAAAGGTTAGGATTAGTACTAATGCATATAGTATAAACATGTTCATTTAATCATTAATTCACCAATTAAACCCACAAATCACTAGTTACTTGAAAGGAATGTTACAACTGAGATTGCTAGGATAGTTTCTAGTTTCCTTAGTTGGTTTAGTAAAAACTCTTTCAATTGATTGCACTGATAACTAAGAGCTTAATTAGATTGGTAAACTATAGAACTAGGTGAATTTAGTTGTTTTTAATTTCTTGATTTAGACAGGCTACAAAATTAGGTGAACTTAGTTGTTTCTAATTTACTTGATTTTGATCAAACAATTCTCCTTAAAGGATACAATCATCAGAATGCTTCCACAATGGAATGTCATTGTAAATGTATTACTGCAATGACAACAGTGCAATTTCAATAATGACTAGAAGTTAAATATATTTAGAAGCATTATCAACTATCATTAGATATTTTCTTAGTGTTTTTAGCATGAATTTTTTTTAAGAATATTTCTTTTCATTTTGCCCAACTAGACATCATTCCTAAACATTGAGTTAAAAGAAAATTTCAAGAATATCTATCTTAATTGAAATAATTGATCCATTCAAAAAGATTGTTAAATAAATCAATTTGGCACCTTAGCAATTAAGGTTGTAAAATCTTAAATTACTATAATTAAGAACAATGCTAACAAATTTAATAATAAAGCATTCAATAAAAATAAAACTAATGTACTACAGTGACAAAATAAATAAATAATTGATAATAACATTAGTAACACAATATTAGGAAAAAAACACTTACAAGTTTACTAACAAGAGATTTTTAATTTATTAACTTACACAGATTAAAGAGTTTTTAGTAACTAATGAGAATTTTAATAATACTAATAACATAACAATGATAAAAATATACTTAAATGATATAATGGCTTGTAGTAAAATTTGAAGTGATTGCAATGGATTTAGGGTGTTTTAAGATGTGAAATTTTGTATTTAAGTTAATGCAAAGTTCTAACAACAATTAAAAAAGGTTAAGGGAAACGGTAAATGCAAAATAAGAAGCCTAATAGACACTCATGAGTGTTGATGTCAAGATCTTTCAAGTCAAACTATTTCAAAATTATCTCATCAGTAATGAGTGTCAAGTTTAGGTCATTTCAAGTCAATTTGTGGTAGTGTTAAGTAGAAGATTCTAAATAAGTTAATATGACATGTACACTAGTAAGTGTCGAAGTCATTGTAGGGACATATCATCATCATCAAATGATGGAACTTCATATTTTATTAGGAATTTGGTAATAAAAAAAAAAGAGAGAAAGATCTCAATATTCACGAGTGTTGAAAAAAAAATACCCTAAAAACATAATTAAAATAATCTTAATTTGAAAAATAATTAAAATTGCAATCTTAAAATAAAAATATAGTATGAATGTGATTCGATTATTATACTCATGTGGGAAAAGCTAACACTCAGTTCACATAAAAAAGCATATATAATTAATAATTAGTAATAATTATTAAAAATGATAAAAATATTAATGTAACATCTCGAAATAGGGCCTAAATGAAACAGTGGTTGCGAAACCACGAATCTGAGATAGAAAAGTTTATTACGATTAATTATTATGATTTACCGAGTGATTAAATACATGTGTTGTAACATCCTAGATTAGGGGTTATGCGTTTGGAGCATAACCCAAGTGCTAGTGGGTTTTAAGGGTATTTGGAGATGTTTTAAGAGTTTTTAGAACTTTAGAATGAAGGTGAAAGCTTTGGAAAAATTTTGGATTTAAGTGTAAAAAGAGGAAATTAGGCTGAGGAGGCCTTAAGAATAATTTGTGGGCATTTTAGGTCATGAAAGGGGGCTTGGTAAAGTAGCTTAAGGACGCCACTTAAGGCCTGGGAATGACGCCAACAAGGGTCTGGAGTTCGAGTCTTGAGGGCAGCATGGGAGTGTTTTATTTTTGTATTTTGCGTCAAGAAGGGAGGTTGGACTGGAGACGGCTTTAAGGAAATATACAGTGGTCTTTGGATATAAAGCAGGCCTTGGTAAAGTGGCTGCAAGGCGCCACTTAAGGGCCTGGAGGTGACGCCTGGCGCAGGTCTTTGGTTCGAGTTGTAGAGGAAGCGAATGGGATTTTATTTTTATGCGTCAAGTAGGAGCTTGGCTTGGGAGGTCTTAAAAGAATTTGTGGCGGGTTTATGTCATAAAAACTGCCACGGCAGAGTGGCTTGGAGCGCTATATGCGGCTTGCGCAACAAGGGCCTTGGTTCGAACTCACTGGCGACATGGGGCGTGTTTTTATTTTGCTTTGGCGCTAGGACAAGGGGGAGCTTGGGAAAAAGGTGTTAAAAGAAGTTCAGGGTGAATTATATCACAAAGAGGCATCTTGGCAGAGTGGCTGGGGCGTTATCTGCAGTGAAGCTCCAGCAGGTCTTGAGTTCGAGGAGTGGGAGCAGCAATTGGGTGTTTTAATTTTTGGTTTTTGGCGCCAGGAAAGAAGGAAGCAATGGACGGCAATTGGACTTTTAATTGAAAGAGAATAAGGCTTGTTAAATCCTTTTAGAATTCGGCTGGAATGTAGGAGATAAGGATTGTTTTATTTTATTTTAGATAATGGTAGGTTTATTTTATTTGGATTAAAAAGGTGATAAGAAGATAATTAAGGTTTTATTTTATTTTAAGTTGGTAGATAATAGATAATTGTTTTTTTATTTATTTATTTTAGATGGGTAGGATAATTGAAGATTTATTTTAGTTATTTTGAATATGTGTAAAAGAGATAAAATAAGAGATTAAATTGGGATTTGATAATTGAAGTTTTATTTTATTTTATTTAGATAGATAGATAGAAGATTAAGGAGAAGATAATAATTGTTTTAATTTAGTTATTTTTGAATAAGCTTAGAGATTAAATAGGAGATGGATAAATGTTGACTTATTCAATTTATTTTGAATAAGTATTGAAGAGGGAAATAAGAGATTGATTTGGATTTGATAAGTGGAGATAGGTGTGCCGAATTGTGTAGTTAAATAGGAGTGATCACCTGTTGGAATTCTTTTCTTCAATTATTTTTCCTTTAGCCGAAATTCTCCTCTCAACTCACTCCCTCATTGTGCCGAATTCTAAGAAGCCAAAAAGGCCATTTGTGTCTCTTCTTCTCCTCTATTTGTTAGCATTAGCCGAATCCTATAAGCTTGCTTTCTCTTTTCTTTGCTTGGCACCCAAAAGAAACATCATAACCGAATACACTTTCTTTCTCTTGTGGCTGACTTTTCCATCAACATTGAAGGGCTTACCCGAACCTTGTAAGTGCTTTTCTTCTATTTGTATTTTTCTTTTATTAATAACCATAGCCGAATCTCAAAGGAGGCCGTATTCTTTTCCTTCTATCGCAAGTTCTAAAAGCCGGGATCCATTCTCTTTTAGTCTTCGCAAGCAACGATAGTGGAAGCATTAAAGGAGTTTCGGGATTTGGAGTACTCAAGGATTTCGGCGTTTCATAGTTAAGTGGTGATTCGGGATTTTCTGTAAGCAAGGTAAGTGGTATATAGTTTCGGCCATAGGCCATTTTATAAGTTTAAGTGTGACCGATTGTGTATTATGATTTTTAGGGGCTAATCGACAAGTAAGCAGAGTATCGGGATTCTAGATTGTGTTAGATTCGAGTAGTTTGGAATTTCGCTAGAAAGTCAGGTGTGTGATTAACCCACCGTTTTCCGGGTATTTGTGTTATATGTGTATGTGTTATGAATGTGCTAATTAGTGCAAAGTGGAAATTGTGATATGGATACCCTCGAGGGTATGTCGGTAATCGTGTAAGTACTAAATCTATGATGTGGTTATTAATATGAATATGTGATGATATGTTTGATGAACATGCTCATGCATTATCATGGCACTATTTCACGTTGCATGTGCATGGGTGGGATATGATATGAAAGAAGGACAGTGTGTACTTCGAGTACGTGGTTTGATGTTAGCCTTGAGCTACATCGTGGATTGACGTTGACTGAGGTCACGTTGTGGATTATTTGTGATTAAGTTCGCGTGGTTTGATGAGTAGTTATGTGCCTCATCGTGGTTGATATAGGCTATGTGCCATATCGTGGTTGATGAGTGACTATGTGTCCCATCGTGGTTTTGGTGTTAGCTACGGCTACATCGTGGATTGGCGCTGACTGAGGTCGCGTTGTGGATTATTGTGCTTAATTGCACGTGGACGGCATGGAATGCCTTTTGGAGTGAAAAGGAGAGGGTGATTTGATAATCCCCTAGTGTGTGGTAGGCTGGATAAGGGGGTGTGTAGCGGATGGACCCTAGGTTTGGGTTGGGTTTCATTATTGCATGATTTCGTATGTGAACATATGTGAAAATGGGCCAAGCCCAGTGACATGTGGACTAATGTGGAAATGGGCCAAGCCCAGTATATGAATGTGGATCAGTGTGGAAATGGGCTAAGCCCGATATGTGGAATTATGTGGTTAATTACCCTGTTACCTAATAAGTGATTTGAATGTGGGCCAAGCCCAGAATGTGATAATATGTGAATCTGATAATTGTTATCTGATATATGGGTTATTATGTGGTTAACATGTGGGTGGAATTCAGTGATTTAATTACACACCGAGTCCAGATGACTCACCCAATTATTTATCAAACATCGCAGTGATATGATGATCGGACCGAGTTGGAGTGGATACGAGGTGGCCCATGCGAAGATGTTTTGATTATTTCAATCGCTTTATTATTAAGTATTTTGGTTTAATTATTTATTGTAATAAGGCCCATTAAAGTATTTAAGTATTTTTATTAAGTATTTTTATTATTATGTTCTATTATGGATTGACAATTTAAATATTAATTGCAAATGATTTTATTTTCTTAAGTATGTATAATAAAGTTTTGAATCCGGTATTTTTATAACAATTTAATTTTTACTTAGAATATTTTAAGTCACGAAAATGTTTTATTAAAGGCAACAAATTTTTAACGGTTTTTACTCTTAAGTAAGAATATTTTCGAACGTGTTCCGCAGTGGCATTTCAAATTCGGTCGTAGTGAATGGGCCGGGTTTGGGGTGTTACATGTGTTAGAGTATCGATAAGAAATTTTATCGATTGTATGCTTAAATTGCCCATTAGCACTTGTTTGCAAAAGTTGCTAAATAGGGGTTCTAACTCATAGAGTACTTGATTGAAATGGGGGATTTTAAGTAGGAGTCCTTAAATGGTAATTAGACCATTATGTTTTCCATGGACAAAAATGGACATACATAGATAAAAATAACTAAAGTTTTAATGAAGGGTATTTTAGTCATTTGGAATTAAAAAGGAATTAAAAGGGAAAAAAGATGGCAAAATGTTGTCCATCTTCTTCATTAGGCCGAAATTTCAAAGGGGACACCATAGCATGGGTTTCTTCAACTTCTCAAGCTCATAGTAACTTCATCTAAGCCCCGTTTTTAATATTCTTTACGTTTTTGGAGTCCCGGTAACTTGATTTAGCTTAATCTAGTAATAATTTAAACTAAGGTTCATATTTGGAAAAATACCCATAGGTGAAATATGTTTATTTTGATGTTTTATGATAGAATATAAAGTCTAAAATTATGTTAAACAACTTTTGCTAAGCGATTTTAAGTGAAAACGAGTAAAACGGCTTAATTGGTAAAAGTACCTAATGTTCATAAGTACATGTTAGAGTGAGAATTTGATGTTGTCATAAAAGGGTAAAATGATTAGCATGTCATAAAACATAAGAATAAGGGATGAAGTTTAATTTTCGAGCTTTAGGGAAAATGTGTAAATATGTAAAAGTTTAGGGGAAAAATTGTAGTTTTGCCAAAGTTAGAGTCAAGGACTGTTTTAATAAATGTGAGTATTAAATAAGCTAAATTTGCTATTATAGATCAAGAGGGATGAAATCCGGAGTTAGACCAGGGAAAGAAAAAGATAGTGGACTAAATCAATATAGTTGATCGTATTTTGTTCCGAGGTAAGTTTGCGGTAAATAAATGTAATATTCTATTATTTTACATTTAATACTATTAAATTTCATCATTTAAATATTTATTCTATAAATTTATCATTTAAAGACTCAAGCATGAATTGACGGAGAAGTAATCTTAGGAAGTCCTGGTTGAACCTTAGGAATGTGTAGGATACAAATGTCATGACATTAGGGTTTAAGGAAATCATGTAAGACCATGTCAAGACATGGCATTGATAAGTTTCTATAAGGCAAAGATCCCATGTAAGACCATGCCAAGGCATGGCATTAGTGAGTTCATAAGGCAAGTATACCATGTAAGACCATGTCAAGACATGGCAATGGTAAGTTTCAAAAGGAAAGGTACCCGTGTATCCTTAGTATTCCAAGTGGTTCAATGGAAAATTCAAAGTGTATACCAAAGGAAATATAATACAAGTTCATGCTAAAAAGATACAGGTAAGAATTCAAGACTTAAGCATATTGAGTTAAAGGCTTAAATCACTACACCAAAACAGACTTTTAGCGGCATTTTTAGTGGCATTTTAATAAAAAAATGCCGCAAATATTATACATTAGCAGCGTTTGAAAGAAAACGCCGCAAAAAGTTGAGCAATAGCGGCGTTTTTGGCCCAAACACCACTAAAGATCTTAGCATTAGTGGCGCTTTCGTAAAAACGCAGCTAAAAATCTGAGTATTAGCGGCGTTTTCGTAAAAACGCCCCTAAAGATTTGAGCATTAGCGGCGCTTTCGTAAAAACACTGCTAAAGATCTGAGCATTAGCGGCGCTTTCGTAAAAACGCCACAAAAGGTAAGCTTTAGTGGCTTTTTTTATAAAAGCGACGCAAAAAAAAATATTTTAGGGTTTAGGGTTTAGAATTTAAGGTTTAATGTCTATAGTTTAGAGTTTTAAGGTTTATGATATAATGTTTATTATTTTGGGTTAAGAGTTTATGTTTTATAGTTTAGGTTTTATGGTTTAGGGTTTTATAGTTTGGATTTAGGGTTTAAGGTTTGGGTTTAAGGTTTAAGGATACTGTTTGAAAATCGAAAAACATTTGGAATTTACTGAGGTTCATGCTATTTTGTACTACACCCATACTGTTTAATTAAGAATATAAAATATATGTTTTGTACTACACTAACATTGGCCACATGAATTCCCAAAAATTTGGTCTCAGATTATGGTTTAAGGTTTGCGGTTTAGAGTTTAGGGTTCGAGTTTTATGGTCTATGATTTATGGTTTGGGGTTTTGAGTTTGGGGTTTGGTGTTTGTAGGTTAGAGTATAATATTTAGGGTCTAAGGTTTATGATTTAGGGATTAATCTTGGATTTTTTAGAATATAAATCAAAATAAGATAAATGTAATTTATTATTTTAAAAAAATATATATCAAAATGGTTAAATCCCAAAAGCATACATGAACAATGGTTTAGTGTGCAATTGTATATATGAACTTTAATTTGATCCAGATCTTGTAAAATATTAACACAATTATTGATATAATTAATATCATTTTTTATTTATATATTGCATACATAAAAATTTATATTTAATCAATATAAAAATATATTGATTTATTTATATTTTAAAATAATATGAATGATTAAATCAAAATTAAAGTTTCAACTATACATTTAAACCACAATTAGAATTTCACATCTAGAATTACACATTAAACCAAAATTCATATATAATTCTGAGATGTATCTATGTCAAAATTTAGGTGTATACATATAATTAAATGCCATTTATATAAAAATCTAAACAACTAATGCAGACCATACTTAAAAGAATAATATTGATGTAAAAAGAACGAAAAAAGAAATTCCTAAAAGAGTTAATAATGGTAATTAAATTTTTAAAATTTAATAATAAAAAATTAAAAACTTAAAAACTTAAAAATTTAATATTTAATATTTTAGTTAAAAATTTCAATACTCAAAATATAATAAAAATAAAAATTCAAAAAATAATAATCTCAACACAAAAATTTAAAAAAAAAAAAACATAGAAAAATATAGGTTAAAAAAATAAAATTGTGTCATAGTGGCGTTTTTGTATATATAAAAGGAAGTCGTTTTTTCTCTGCTAAAAAACTAAGTTCACTATCCCTGATTTTTATTTCCCCAAACCCTAAATTTCCTAAGTCCCCAAAATTTCCTAAGTCTTCGAAGGCTCTCGTTGACTGGAACTCCCTCGCCATTGATCGCTAAGATGTGCGCCACCTTCTCTCTAGACCTCCTCCACCTCGAAGGAGACGGCGCCACCTTTCCTCTCATTCGGTAACCGCTGATGATACGTTGGAATCCGATCTCGATCGTGAGCATTATCTTGATTTGCCTTCTCCTTCTCCGTCGCTGCCCGATCAGCAAAGTGAGAAACGATAAACAATTATTTCATTTTTTTTAATTTTCTTTAAAATTAAGTATTATATTATTGCTTCTATAATTATTAATTTTGAGTTTTTTCCTGCTATTTTATGAAAAAAGCCGAGGTATAATCTGATGTTAGTTACTGCAAAAAGCTGTTTGATTTCATGGTGTGTTAGTGTTTTCTCCTTGTAATTAATTTCATTCTCTTGCCATATTTGACACACAGAAAACTAGACTTAGTGAAAACAAAGTTTCGAAGGATGGAGCAATTCCAAGTGCAAGCAAGTTGCAGAAAAAGAATGCTTTGCATGCTAAAAACAAGAGGAAACCGAACAGAGATGATAAACATGAAATCACTTCTCTTTCATCTCAACTGAGAATGAATTCACAGTGTGATGAGATTGAAGCAGGTTTTGAGGAGGAGGATGAAACTGATGATAACCTCGTAATTAATGTGGCGTCAATGGAAAACAAAGGGAAGGCTTTGTCAGGAAGCACAAAGCGTGCTAAGGTATCACCAAAACAGGTATACCCTCTCTTGATTGGTGCAGAGTAGATGCTTTCTTATATGCTACTAGGATTATGTATATATGTACTACCGGGTCCTAATTTCTTCATATTTCTATGACATCTATAATTTTAAACCGAGTGAGACACAATCAACTGAAAATGAGAGCAAAGAGAAGAAAGACCGTTTACTTCCTAAAAAAAAGATGAAACTAATTTCTACCAAAGAAAGGGATGGAAATGAAGTTGTTTCCACTGTACCTGCTAAGAAGGGACCCCTCATATTTTACCCCTCATTTCTGGCTGGCGCTATTGAAATAGACATCATTGTCTTCCTTCTCTAGCCTTATTTGATTTTCTTTTTTTCTTTATTTGAATTTGATTGATAGCTTCTTGACTATGGCACTTCTAACTACCCTGGATCTTCAAGAGACTGCATTCTTCTGGCTGCATGTGAATCACATAAGACTCTTCCTCAAAGTGCTGAATTTCCTGTCGATGTGTTTACTTCTTGTCTTACTACACCTATCAAAATGAAATTGAGATGGTAAAAGTTCTCATTTGATATGCTTGATTAGGACTTAGTGCTGCATTTAATACTCAAATAGTATTTGCCTATTTGCTAAGCTAAATATTATCTTCTTTGTATTTGCATCTTGAATTAACTTTTACTAAGTTTTCTGTTTACTTTTCATTGTTTCTGGATTTTTAAACATGGTATTCACATTATTGAGCAGTTTTAATAAATTGCTCATCTGATTTTAATTTATTTAATTATTCTGTATAAAATGAGCTTATTAATCTTCTGATGGTTGTTATCTCTTCCAGGTTCTGATGGAGATAAAAATAAGGAACTTGCGGCTGCTGGTGGTCTCTATAATGCTGTTTCCTTTTCATATGGAAACACTGGTGAATCAAACGAGCAAAAGGATACTGATGTGGAATCTAGTTTTCGGCCACCCTTTCCTGTTCCTGAAACCTTACTTCAAAACCTAGTAAGTACATACTCATCTTCTTAGGTTATATCTTTGCTTACTTTTTGTATAATCTAGATATAATTGTTTGTTGATACTTATCCAATGTGGCTGTTTGATAGTTGAGTAAGGTGCGTGTGTTATTCTAAGGCTTACTATATTTGTAAGCAAACATGGTGGGCAATCAGAGATTGTTTTGAGGGTGCTATCTACTTTAATTAGATACTTTGGTGCTATCTTGAAAATAAAACCAAATAGTTCCATAAAAATACATTATCTGGAAGTATATCTTTGGTATTGTAGCAATTGGGCATGAAAGGGTGTCGCACAGCTTGCACATTTAAATAAGCGCAGAGTCTAGCTAGCCATGATGTTACTATTAATGTTACTACTAATGTCCTTAATCACTGATGTTATTTTGTGATACTTTTGTTTACTTGTACTCGTGTATCTGTGTGGATACGCATACTATCCGATATAGATATATATATTTCTTTTTTTCTCTTTTCTTTTTTTAAGTTTTTCATGTGTTTGGAGAGTTATTATATACTGTATAGGTATATACATACTGTCCTTAGTATCTTTGATGTTTGACATTTTATGTTTTAATTGTGGGTATTGATTTTTATTTATTGTCTTTATAATTACTACTTAATTTTTGTATGTTTTTAAAAATATATATATATATACTGATTGGAGGCTACTTGTTTTACATTATGGTTGGCTATGTTTAGCTAACAAGGAGGCAAAAGGTCTAAGCAGCCAGGGGAATGCCAGAATTGTGTAGATAGATTTGATCTTGGGGAATTTTCTTGTGAGTTTTCTTTAAACTCGTTTTGTTATTTTTATGCTAAAATAAAAAAAATTATTAAATTAGCATTGATGTTTCGGTTTCGATTTAATGGTTGAAAATGTTTACTGTCTAGCATTAGTTAGATTCATTTATTGTAAGTTTAAATGCTGGTCGGAAATAGTGTAAAAACTAATGTTGTCCAATTTTGTGCCCCTTTTTATGCTGTCCAAAATTTGAACAAATTAATGGTTCCATTTTCATGCCAATTGGGGGCTGTAAAGAAAGTCCCATTTGTTGCATTATGCTGTCCAGTTTTAGGGCCAATTAATTGAGTTATTAGAGGATTAAAAAGCATGGAACTTTTATATGATGAGCTAATAAATTTTAATACTAATGAGTGTGTTCTTGCGGGATACAATTGTCCTGCATGTTTGCTGTCTTGTACTGTCCAAAATAGGACCAATTGAATGTGTTTGTGAGTGAGTTTTTCAAAGGAAACTTTGTAAATTCTCATGTTAAATTCTGATGTTTGCATGCAGGTAAGTTATGGTTATAGGGGTTGATAAATAGAGTTTAGTAGCTAAAATATTATGTTATTCTTACTAAGTTTCGGTTGTTAGTAGTGAAGTAAAAATTTAACAATTAAATGCTTAAATGACTGCTGGAAACTGTAGCTTGAAAACTCATTGTTTCAGCATGTAAATGCTGATTTGAATGTGTTGTAATATGTGGAGGACTTGATCTGCTGCATGTTTGAAATAAAAGAAAACAATAGTTGTTAAATATTAGTTTTTGTTGCTGATTGAATGAGTTAAATTCATTGTTCAAGGGGCTGTAAATTGTTGTTAATTAAGCTTTTTGGATGGGTCTAATAAAACAGTTTGAATGTGATGTTATTAAGCTGATTTGATGTTTTGTAATGTTGAAGATTTGTTGATGTCCAAAGTATAAGTTAAAGCTATATAAAACTAAACCTTTGTAATCCGAATTGAATGCTGGAAATTCAGTATATTTAGAAAGAAACGTTTGCATGAAAAAAAAAAAGAGACTTGGATGGAATTCCTTTTTCATCAGAATCTAAATTTTTATGTTTATAATGTATGACAGTATCCTAAATTGAAAAGCAAAACGTCAGCAGACCAATATTTAGGTCAAAGAAAATTCTATAAATTTGGCATTTTTTTAATTGTACTCTTTAGTGGATCTCTGAATGGAATCCTCTCTAATCTTGTCTTTTCCAGATAAGAAAATTAGGAAACAACACCAATCTTGTAGTTAAAGTATTTCGATATCTTCACTTTTATTTACTTGTGAAATCATCACAGTGATATTATGTGCTATAACAATTGATATGTATATTTGCTTTGCATTGCATGAATCAATTTGCAAAAGTCATCAAATATCATTGTTAATAAGTTGGACATCACATTCATAAAGTAATATAGGCCCAGTATATAAAATCTCATCCCCAAGGCAAATTAGGTCTTGAATAGGAGCAGTATATAAAATATCATTGCATGAGGTGCTTGATTGAGTGGTTACTTAAGTGTTTTTATCTTTGTACAGCAACCATTGGTGTGGAGGTTCATCCCTTGAACT
Source organism: Gossypium bickii (assembly GCA_025503065.1). NCBI lineage: Eukaryota > Viridiplantae > Streptophyta > Magnoliopsida > Malvales > Malvaceae > Gossypium > Gossypium bickii. The sequence goes on along the minus strand of CP106714.1, from coordinate 20,371,751 downwards.
CCTTCACTAATATTGGCAAACTCTGTTTCTACTGCTGGGATTCTGCTGGACAGGAGAAGTTCGGTTGTCTCATAGATGGTTACTAGTGAGTGATTCTATTACTTGCACCTTTTTCTATAAACATGGTGAAGTAATTTCTTTTAGCTAAGGCTTTGGGATGCATTTTCGATTCTTTGTACCCAATGGCTTATACCTAATTTTTCATGTCCTTTTCTTTTATGAACCTAAGATGTTGCTATGTATTCTTGTTTGTGTTAGTATTTGGTGCACTTGCAGTTTATTTTTTTTATTCCACAAGCATTCTTAAAATATTGCTATGTGTCTTTTTTAATATTTTACTATATCCTTGTAAGACACTTGTGAACCCTTTGATCTTACTTCTGTAGGTTAAAAACTCTACTGCAGTGTACCAAATATTATTCATATTATTCCTTCTTGTTTATTGTTTTATTTTTGACAGGTATTGTAGAAACAACATATTGAGTTTTTGCTTTACTTGATTGTTTTTCTGACTTTTTAATATTTGTGTGTTGCAGTATCCATGGGCAGTATCCATGTGTTGCATAAATGTTTATGCTTTGTGGTCTCATGAACTTTTGGTTTATTTTTTTGTTTAAGCTTCTTTTTAAAGCTAACTTATATTTTGGGTTGTATGTAAGGATGGTGGGTAACCAGGAGAATTGTTTAGTACTATAGAGATTTAAAGGATGACAATCTGAGAAGTGGGGAAGGAGATGCAAAATAAGAAAATTTACTTGGTAAATAGGCGAGCAGAAAAGAAGCCACGACCCATTGAAGAAGTCAAATTTGCATTTTGTTTTAGGACTATGTTGTTGACATCCAAAGCTTCTTTTTTTAAAATTCATGTTGAATATTGTTTGCTATCGATTTTTTTTTTTTTGTTTAAATGTTATGGGCTGAAAAATGTTTAACTTTACTATTTTTCCCTTAAATTTTTTTATAATATTTTAATCTTATTCTTTTTTATAATATTTAATTTTTTTATTTTTAATGACTTTTAGCGGTGTTTTTTATAAAAGCGCCGCTAAAAACCAGGACTGTTAGTGGCGTTTTCTATAAAAGCGTCGCTAAAGACCAGGGCTTTTAGCGGAGTTTTTTTATAAAAGCGCCGCTAAAAGTCATGATCTTTTAGTGATGTTTTTTCAAATAAACGCTGTAAATTTTAGCGGCGTTATCTATAGCGGCGTTTTTTGTGGCGCTTGTAAAAGCATCGGAAATAGTTTTAGCGGCGCTTAAAAGCGTTGCTAAAGGCAAAAAAAAAAAAAACGTCGCAAAAAGTCTATTTTCCTATAGTGAATGATCTTGATAAGAAAAGAATAAGATAATTCATTAAGAATGTTGTTATTCATTTACATGCAAACTTACTAGGCTTTATCTTAACTCTCATTCCTTTCTTTCTTTTTATAGTATTGCAAGCCAACTCAGGAATCGCATGGACGTCGGAGATCGGTTCACACTATTAAAGGATTATTTCGGTATTTTGTGACTCGAAACGTTTTAAGTTATGACATGTCTAGGAACTTAGCCATTTTGTGTGTATGTCCTTATGATATGGCTGAAGAATGGTTTGTAAATACTTGATAATTATTAGCCATTAAAATGGCTAATTCAGAACATGTTTTGGGTGTTATGTATGCCTAAATGATAGTTATTACAAAGAAATTATGAAAGAGTAAAATTTGCAATGGAACAGTTTTTGGACAGCAGTAGTGACGTGGTTTTGAAAAATCACTAAGGATAGTAAAAATGGAATTAGGATGTGAATGAGGTATATAATTAAAGCTTATTGAGTCTATTTTTATATGAAAGAAACGGTGTAGGCAAAAGAATTGTATATTATGAGATAATATATTTTTAGTGAAGAGGGGTTAAAACCGTCAGACAGTGTAATAGAAGAGACTTTAACTAATAAATTGTACTAATTGGCCACACAAAAAATTCTGGAAAAATTATAGTAAGAAGATATATGAGTCTAGTTTCAAGAAAAATTTATGGATCTAAATTTTGAGTTTTTTAACTCGAGTTATTATCAACTTAGTGACTATGACGCAAATGGATAGTTTCATTATGAATAGGGAAATAAATTGTTTTGATTTGCTTAAGAACTCAGAAATTTTTTTCATGTTTCTGGTTTGGTCCCGAACCGTTTCAATTGCATGTTTTAGAGCCTCGAAGGCCCGCTTTAGGAACATATTGGATGTATGTGAACGAATTGATTTTAAAAGCATTTTTTATGCCCCGACCTACTAAGTTAAGTCTGGTAATGCCTCGTAGTCGACTCTGGCGACGGTCTCGGGTAAGGGGTGTTACATTTATTGATAATAGAGTGAGAGTTTAGTCGATTCTCGGAATATTCAGTATGAGTAAGAGTCTAGCTATACATGCCATACTTATATTTTGATGGTGTGACGACTCTTGACGATTTTAAAAATGTTTTTCTTTTATAGTTATAGATCCTGAACGAGCTGGTGCAGATGATGTAGAGAGTAATGCGCCTGCTCCCGTAGAAAAGACGGTGCCACCAGATAGTAGTGAAAGGCCTGTTACAGTTAGTCAGGGAGGAGGGGCTTGAGAAGCCTTCTTCCAAGTTATGAATGAATGGTTTGCCGAGTTCGTTCGTACTAATCTGGCCATTAGACCTCCACCCCCTCATGATCCTCAGACCACCCATGTAGCTTCCCCAGTCATAGATATAGTCAGAAGAGAGAAGCCATCAGTTGACAAGATTAGAAAACATGGGGCCGAAGAGTTTCGGGATACCAAAGATGATGATGCAGAGAAAGCTGAATTTTGGCTCGAGAATACAGTCAGAGTCTTTGACGAGTTATCCTGCACATCGGAAGAGTGTATTAAGTGTGTGGTGTCACTTCTTAGAGATTCAGCCTACCAGTGGCGGAAGACACTTGTGTCAGTAGTACCGAAAGAAAGAGTTACTTGGGATTTCTTTTAGGAGGAGTTCCGTAAGAAATACATCAGTCAGAGATTCATTGACCAGAAAAGAAAAGAGTTCCTTGAGTTAAAACAGGGTAAGATGACTGTGACCGAGTATGAACTTGAATTTGTCTAGTGTAGAAATTGTGCTCGAGAGTGTGTGTCTACAGAGGCTATCATGTGCAAAAGATTTGAGGATGGGCTTAAGGATGATATCCGACTATCAGTTGGTGTTCTAGAGATACAAGAGTTTGTTGTTTCAGTTGAACGAGCCTGTAAGGCAGAAGAGTTATTGAAAGAAAGGGTAAAGTTGAAATTGTGATGCAAGATACGAAGAAAAGACAGATGAACAAGTCGTTTCAGTCTACATCCAAGAGGCCTAGAGAGTTCTCTATGAGATCTAATTTTTCAGTCGGGTATTCTAGTCGAAACAGAGATAGAAGATTTATAGGTCCGAAAGCTCAAACCATTTCGATTGCAAGTGTTGTCAGTATTCAGCCTGATAGACCCGAGTGTCAATGTGGTCAACGTCACCCAGGCCAATGTCGAGCAATTGAGACTGGTTGTTTCTGATGTGCGCCGAATCATTTCATTCGGGAGTGTTCTGAGATGGTTAAAAGAGAAGTAATACCGAGTGTAAGATCAGTCAATGCCCCCGTTAAAGGTAGACCTCAGAGAAATCCGAGAGTAGAGGCAGGTAGAGGTATATTTGGAGATTCAGCAATGAGATCAGATGTTAGAGCACCCGCAAGGACTTATGCTATTCGTGCTCGTGAAGAGGCATCTTCTCCTGACATAATTACGGGTACATTTTCTCTTCATGATGTTAATGTTATTGCTTTGATTGATCCGGGTTCAACCCATTCCTACATTTGCATGAAATTGATGCCTAGTATGAACATGCCCATAGACTTTACGGGGATTGTGATTAAAGTATCGAATCCATTAGGTCAGTAGTGTTAGTAAACAAAGTATGTAAAAATTACCCTTTGATGATTAGGGGTTATTGTTTTCCAACCGGTCTCATGCTATTGCCATTTGATGAGTTTGATGTGATTCTTGGTATGGATTGGTTAACTGCACATGATATGATAGTGAATTGTGGAAAGAAATCCATTGAGTTGAAATGTGAAAATGGGGAAATTCTTTGGGTTAATTCAGATAAGTCAGATAGTTCAATTACCATGATTTCTGTTATGTCTACTTAAAAATGCTTGAGGAAAGGATGTGAAGCTTATCTTGCTTTTGTGTTGAATACTAAAGATTTAGAATTGAAAATTGAATCAGTACCTGTGGTAAGTGAGTTTCCTGATGTGTTTCCAGAAGAACTACCAGGTTTGCCTCCTATCAGAGAAGTTGAGTTTGGTGTTAAATTGATTCCAGGTACCACATCTATTTCTATTGCTCCTTATAGAATGGCTTTGATGGAATTGAAATAATTGAAAGCTTAGCTGCAAGAATTAACTGATAAAGGCTTTGCAAGACCTAGTTGTTCACCATGGGGTGCACCAGTGTTATTTGTGAAAAAGAAGGATGGTTCCATGAGATTGTGTATAGACTATCGGTAGCTTAACAAGGTAACCATCAAGAATAAATATCCACTGCCTAGAATAAATGATTTGTTTGATCAATTAAAGGGAGCCACTGTGTTCTCTAAGATAGATTTGAGATTCGTATACTATCAGTTGCGAGTTAAAGGGTCAGATGTTCCGAAGATTGCTTTCCGAACTAGGTATGGTCACTATGAGTTTCAAGTGATGCAATTTGGCTTAACTAATGCTCCCGCCATTTTCATGGATTTAATAAACTAAATTTTCAGACCTTACTTGGACAAGTTTGTAGTTGTGTTCATTGATGACATCTTGATTTATTCTCATGATGAGACTGAGCATGCAGAGCATTTGAGAACAGTTTTACAGACTTTGAGAGATAATAAGCTTTATGCCAAGTTTAACAAAAGTGAGTTCTAGTTACGGGAAGTCTATTTTCTTGGACATATTGTCTCAGGTGAAGGTATTAGAGTTGATCCGAGCAAGATTTCAACCATTGTTGATTGGAAGCCTCCCAGGAATGTATCAAAGGTCAGAAGTTTTCTTGGTCTTGCCGGTTATTATAGACGATTTGTAGAGGGATTTTCCATGATAGCTACTCCATTGACAAGATTGCTATAGAAAGCTATCAAGTTTGAATGGGATGAGAAGTCTCAGCAGAGTTTTGACAAGTTAAAGGCATTGTTGACTGAAGCTCCTGTCTTAGTACAACCAGAACCGGGTAAAGAGTTTGTGATTTACAGTGATGCATCCTTGAATAGACTAGGATGTGTACTTATGCAGGAAGGAAGGGTAATTGCGTATGCCTCTAGAAAGTTAAAGACACATGAGAAAAATTATTCGAAACATGATTTAGAGCTAGCTGCTATTGTATTTGCATTGAAAATTTGGAGACATCACTTGTATGGTGAGAAATGCCGAATATTCACTGATCATAAAAGTTTGAAATACTTGATGACTCAGAAAGATCTGAACTTGAGGCAAAGAAGATGACTATAGTTGATTAAAGATTATGAGCTAGTGATCGATTATCACCAAGGTAAGGCAAATGTTGTTGCTGATGCTTTGAGTAGAAAATCTTTATTTGCATTAAGAGATTTGCACACTAGTTTTGCCTTATCAGATGATGGTTCTATCTTAGCTGAGTTGAGAGCTAAACCGATGTTTCTTGAAGAAATTTGTGAAGCTCAGAAGGATGACAGTGAGTTTCAAACCAAAAGAGTTCAGTGCGAGTCAGCTGTAGAGTTTGATTTTTAGATTGATTCTGACGGTTGTTTGATGTTTAGAGATAGGGTATGTGTACCAAAGAATGAGAAGCTTATTCGGAAGATCTTACAGGAAGCACATAGTAGTTCTTTGTCTCTTCACCCAGGTAGTATAAAGATGTATAATGATTTGAAGAAAATGTATTGGTGGGCAGGAATGAAAAGTGATATCTCAGAGTTAGTTTCTAGATGCTTGATTTATCAGCAAGTAAAAGCCGAACATCAGGTACCTTCAGGTTTATTGCAGCCTGCATTAGTTCCCAGGTGGAAATGGGATCGAGTTACTATGGATTTTGTGATAGGATTGCCTTTGACACCGAGTAAGAAAGATGCAGTATGGGTTGTGATTGATAAGCTAACGAAATTGACTCATTTTATCCCAGTTCGTATGGATTATTCACTTGACAAGTTGGCCAAGTTGTAAATTTCAGAGATAGTCAGACTACATGGAGTATCGTTACCGATTATCTCAGATAGAGATCCGAGATTTATGATAAACCGTAAAAGCAACATATTTTAATCCCACATTTAATATGCTTTTTGATGAATTATTCTTTGATTTATATAAAAAGGTGCTTTTAATCCTTTCTTTTCATGTCTTATACCCAGGAAAGCACCCGAGGATGAAAAGAACACAAAACGGGCCTAAAACGGAATAAATGGGCCTTAGCACGAAATTGACACGGCCTGGCCCAAAGTCCACATGGCCGTGCCTCGACGAATAACTAGAGCACGGCCTCAACTCCGTCACACACGGTCGTGCCTCAAGTTAGAAATCCGAACACGGTCTGGTCGCAATTCATACGGGCGTGCTATGTGGCCGTGCCTCTGTCCTCAGAATGAGCAATTTCAGTCGAAAAAGGATACTTAGGGAGAAAGAATCACATTCCAAAAGCCTAAATATATCCCCCAAATACCACCTTTGAAAGGCATCGAAAGCTAGGCCAAGGAGCTAAGCCGAGAAGGTCAGAGTTAGGGAATAACACAAGGATAGCCAGTTGATCCATCCCAAGAAGCCGGAGTTATACTCAAGACGGCGAAATTCTCCTTCAATTCCTTCAGGGGGTTTTAGGGTTTTTTTATGTTTTGTTTTATCTTTTCTCTTGCGATGTTTTGTTTATTCATTATGAACTAAAGCCCTTCGATACCTGAAGGGGATGAAACCTAGATGGATTTTGTTATTTGATTTCTAAAGTTATATGATAATTGCTTAGTTTGTTCTTAATTATGTTGCTTAATCCAAATATAATGTGCTTAGGTGGAGGAGGAATAGACCTTGCCTAAGAGTAGATCTAACAGAATTAAGCGAAGTTGATCAAACGCCTAGAGATAGGGTTACGAGATTTTACTGGATTAGGGTGAAATCTAATATGGGAGTCCATTGTTTGATTTATTGCTATCCTAGGGGGTTATTATAAGCGAACGAAAGTTCCACTAATTAACCTAGGGTTAGACGTTATTCGCCTCGGGAGAGGGTTTAAAATAGGTTAGGGAGTCTTATAGATCAAGCTAAGTAAAAGAAATAATATAATTTAGGGTTAGATAACAAGTGAAGTCTAGGTGGATTCTTCCTAAGGGTATCGTCGTAATCAACTGAGTTTTCCTTCAAGGTTATTTTCCTATTCGTCCTTTTTGTCTTTGTGTCCTTAGTTTAGTCTTCGTCAATATAGTTTAAAGCAACTTCACTCTATTTTTAAGGCTAAATAATAAAAAGAAAGTTAGTATTAGTACTCTTAGTTCCTTTGGGTTCGATATCCGTCTTGCCTAAGCTATACTATTGTTTGATAGGTACACTTGCCTTTAATCGTTGTCAGAGTTAGTTTTCAGGTTTTGATCATTCTTTTATAAATTTTAAAACTCTGATTTACAGCGATAAAGTTTTTGGCGCTGTTGCAAGGGAACTAAAATATTAAGAAAACTCTATTTTTATTACTTTAGCCATTATTTTTTTTTCAGCAATTTATTTTGTTTTTAGTTTAATTTTTAATTTTGCTAATTTTTCTTTCTTTCTTTTCTTTTTAGGTACTTCTAGTTTATGACTAGAAGGAAATCAAGAGGACTTTTGGTATACGATAGTGATATTGAAGCAACCGCTCGCAGGAATCATCGGGAAACTAGGCGAGCCCTACATTACACAGAAAGGGAGGAAGAAGACAGATTCCAATCCAACTGAAGGGATGGACGAAAACAACCCACCACCACACAATGTGGGAGAAAATAATGCTCCACGTACAATGTTTGATTATGCTAAACCACAGTTAACAGGAGCAGAATCAAGTATTGTTAGGCCTGCTATAGCTGCTAATAAATTTGAATTAAAGCCTAACACAATACAAATGATTCAACAGTTTGTTCAATTTGATGGTTTGCAGGACGAAGATCCAAACATGCATATAGCTAATTTTTTAGAGTTTTGTGATACCTTCAAAATAAATGGTGTTTCTGATGATGCCATACGTCTTCAGTTATTTCCTTTTTCATTAAAAAATAAAGCAAAACAGTGGTTAAACTCGTTACAACAAGGGTCAATCACCACATGGGATCAGATGACCTAAAAGTTTTTAATGAAATATTTTCCACCGGCCAAATTAAGGAATGATATCTTTTCTTTTGTGCAGATGGATTTAGAAACACTATACGATGCATGGGAGAGATTCAAAGATCTCTTGAGGAGGTGCCCATACCATGGCTTACCCTTGTGGCTACAAGTCCAAACATTCTATAACGGTGTAAACCCCTCAACGTGGCAACTAATTGATTCAGTAGCCGGTGGAACTCTGAACAACAAAACTGCAGAAGCAGCCTACGAGTTCATTGAAGAGATGTCATTATACAATTATCAGTGGCAAGCTTCAAGGACTAAACCTGTAATATCCTTAAAACGGGGCCTTTGTATTTTATCTGCTTGCATGTAGATAGCATGGATGTTATGTTAGTTTGGGCTATTTTGGGGTCTAGGCATGAGTCAGGGTTAGGCCAGAGCTTTGTTGGAATTTGCATTTTGGGCTTTTAGAAGGGGGGAGCTATTTGAGCTAGGTGTTAAGGGTGGTTGGTGATAAGGTATGACATAAGAATCCAAGCGGTAAAGTAGCAAGGGAGGCGCCACTTAAGGCACAAGGGGGTGACGCCTCATGCTAGCTGAAGGGCCTTGGTTCGAGCTGCAAGAATCCCCTTTCTGCCTGTTATTTTTGACGCCAAGACCAGGAGGAGTTGTGCTCAGGATGGACTCTGGTGGATGAGTGTTGAAGGAGTCAGCAGGATTTGAATGTGTAGAAGAGAGAAGATTTAGGAGTTTGAATCATTCAAATTCATTTGAATGATTGGATGAGAGGGAAGCAGGGAGAAAAAGAAGGGATTGAGCTGGAGTGTGTGTTAGCCGAATTTTTGTAGTGGCTAAGATGTGGTGGAACATTCAGTTTTTGGGTGCTAATTAAGGAGGTGGCTGAATGTGGGTGTAGGCCTTGGTGGAGTGTGTAATTCGGCTAGTTAGGGAACCTTAGAGATTGTTCTTCTCATTTCTTTTTGGGTGCCTAAATTAAACCCCTCTCATTTGGCATTTTTGCATTTTCTTCTTTTCTCTCATCTACTCCAAAACCGAATACTCTCCTAGGTCTTTTTTTCTTCTTTTCTATTTTTGTTGAATGCCGAATCTACCTTGTTGCCATCTCTTTCAAAAGAAGAAAACCTTCTGTAGCATACCCTGCCGAAACATCCATTTTTTTGTCTTCCTTTCCTTTGGTTGAACAGAAGCCGAACCTTCCTTTCACCTTAGTTTCTCTCTTGGGTTTTCCCTTAACCTCCTCAAGAACCTAAACCTCAAATCCTACTTCTCGTTTATTCTTTGCACCTCTTCTTTTCTTGTCAGTCGAAACCTGTGGAAGCTTCAACCCTTGCCGAAAACTCATCAACTTTTCTCTCTTCTCTTTTAACCTTTGGCCGAATCATCTGTTAAAGATCCCCCTTCGATTTCATCTTCCTCTTTGCATAAGTGGAACACTTTTGGCATTTGCGTAAGTTCTTGGCCTTTGGCCGAATCCCCCTAACTCTCTCATTTCAATTCTCTTTCTCTTTCGATTGCTATGGGCAGAAAAGCTGGAACCCCTAAGCATTTTGTTGAAGATTTGTATTTCTATTTTCGGTTTCTCATTAAATTCTCTCTTGTTTCAGCCTTTACCTGTTCTTGCTAAGGGGTAATCGAATCTGTCAGGTTAAGGTAAGAGGGCGATTCCTTGTATTTTGCGTTATCTCTTTCGGGAATTCATGACCAGAGCCGAATGGCTATTTGCCTAAAAGTGAGATGTTTGGCCGACTATAGGAAGGGGGTGGCGCATACGTTTGGATTCTCGGGATTTGTTCGGTTTGTGGATTAGATCTTATCTTGGGGATTTGTCGATCTAGGTAAGGGCTTTCGCTTTATGTGTGGTATTAATTTCTTAGATTCGGTTTCGTTGCTTTAATCTGATTTAGTGACTGCTTTAATCTGATTTAGTGACTAAGGTGTTCGTGGACACAAATGCTAGCTAAACGTTAGGAAGGGTTGGATCTGTGAACCCAGCCCCTAAGTTCAAGAAGAGGGCTGTGTCTGCTGTTCGCGTTTGGCCACCTGGGTATGGGCCGGCATCTGAGCAAGGTAGTAGATAGATAGCGGTAGTGTCAGTTAACGACAGTGTCGACATAGAGAGTGTCGTATTACAGGTAATCAGGTGTGTAACTCTTACACACTTCATATGTTAATATGTTAATATCCTGTATATTGTCAAAAGCCGGAATAATTGTAGAAATTAGTATGTTACCCTTGTGGGTAAAAGCGAGGACTCCGGGTAAGTCCACTTTGATTGGCTAACGTTAAATGCCTCTGTTAACTCTACATATGCCATGTTCAATATTTCGGAATATTAAGCATGACTATTTTGCCTTGAAAAACATGTTCATAAAAATGGGTGATGAGAGGAGGGGGAAGGTATGATTTCAGACTGTCACCAGTGGCTTGGTACCATACAGTGGGTTGGCCCCGCTTACTATGATATTGTGGCTAAGTCTCAGTGGTTTGGCACCACCAGTGGTTTGGTACCACATATATTTTTGTGACTCGTCCCAATGGTCTGGTACCACAGTGGGTTGGCCCTACATATTGATATACGGGATTGTCATCAGTGGTTTGGTACCATAATATGGGTTGGCCCCACACATGATTATTTGTGACTTCGGTCACTAGTGGTTTGGTACCACATATATTATTTGTGACTTCGGTCACAAGTGGTTTGGAACCACTAGTGGTTTGGTACCACACGGGGTAGATTTGGGAGTTTCGGATGGTTAGGTTTTGGGTTGCATGGCATACATATCCGCTTATGAAACTGTGTAAGGGCTTATTATCTTCGGGATGGGGATTTATACACTGAGTCTCGGTGACTCACCACTTCCATTTACATTTTGCAGATGATTCCTAGATCGTAGATATGGAGCCGGGATGGACTCGAGGTGGCCATGCTCAACAATTTGCTTTTATTTTCTTATGGTTAACTTCCAGATTTATTTGCTTTAAATTTCAGTTTTCGGTTATGTAGTAAGGCCATCTAAATTTTATTTTGCGTTTATTTATTCTGTTAAATACCTTTGAGTTTGCGTTAAACATTAAAGCATGATTTTAAAGGAAAAGAACCTATAAAATGAATGTTTTCACAAACTTTAATAAATTTTCGGGATTTTCCAAAACTTTACCATCGGGTAATTAGTAAACATGTAACAACAATGAGTTAACTCGATTTTCTTTAAAAAAAAAACTTTGAAATGATTTTAGCTATTTACCTAACTCAACTTCGGTTTCCATAAAATGAAACGTTTTTCTTACAATTTGAGTCAACAACTAGTTTTTCCAAATACGATTTTTCCCTGACATGCCGGATTCGGTCGAAGCATTTTGACCGGGTTTGGGGTGTTACAAAACCGACAAAATCAGTAGGAGTCTTCAACGTTGACACCATGAGCATGCTATCAACGCAGCTTGAGATGATGAATAAAAAGCTTGATAGTTTGTGTTCTTTGCAGGTACATCCAGTCATGCAGTGCGACACAAGTGGAACAATGGCGAATCCTGAGTACCCACCCTACCAACCGGAAGCAGAGAACGAATAGATGAACTATATAGGTAATAATTTCTGATCCAATAATAACCCTTATAGTAACATTTACAATCCAGGTTGGAGGAACCACCCAAATTTTTCATGGGGAGGTCAAGGCAATCAAGGAAATCAAAGGCAACAACCTCCTCAAAACTTCTGAAATCAACCCTATCCACAAGAAAAGAAACCAACCCACGAGGAGGAGCTAACAAAATCGGTAAACACAGAAGAACGCCTACAAGATATTGTGAGAACAATCAAAAGCAACGAGAGTCGAATCGGGGAAATCACTAAGTCAGTAAAGGAAGTTACTAATGCAGTCGAACAACTCGCATAGCTCATGTCAAAACGACCGCAAGGACGTCTACCAAGTAAGACCGAGATTAATCCAATGGAGCAAATTCAAGCCATAGCAGCTCAGGAAAATGCAGAGATAGATGAACGTAGCTCGTGACAAGAAGACAAGGTAGACGAAGGAAAGGTAGAGGTAACACAGGAAAGGCCAAAATCGGTACTCAAAGAATACCAACCTCGCATTCCTTCTCCCGAAGCGTTAAAAAGAGACGATTTAGAAGAACAGTTTGGTAAGTTTCTTGAACTTTTAAAGAAATTACACATTAAATTACCTCTTCTTAAAGCCCTTTTTCAGATGCCAGATGTGAGGAAATTTTTAAGACAACTCTTGACAAAAAAACGCAAATTAGATGAAGAGCCACATATTGAACTCAACACAAAGTGCTCAGCAATTCTACAAAATAGACTACCACAGAAGTTAAAAGACCCAGGGAGTTTTACAATTCCATGTTTAATTGGTAGTCTAAATATTGATAATGCGTTAGCTGATTTAGGGGCAAGCATAAATGTCATGCCTTACACATTGTTTAAATGACTAGGTCTAGGGAAGCCCAAACAAACTAGGATGAGTATTCAATTAGCTGATAAAAGTGTTAGAATTCCCAAGGGCATTATTGAAGACGTTCTCGTAAAAATTGATAAATTTGTTTTCCCAGTAGATTTTGTTGTTTTAGACATGGATGAGGATAATTCAATTCCCTTAATTTTAGGAAGACCTTTCCTAGCAACTGCCAAAACTAAAATTGATGTTGCCACAGGTGGGCTCATGCTTTGTGTAGGAGACGACTCAATTAGTCTTCAAGCCCTCGACTCAGCTAGGTCATTAAAGAACCAAGGTAAGAAAGAAAATTCTTTTGATAACCATTCAATTACACCTTCTTTTCAGGAACCACCGGAAAAAGGAACGATTGAACCAGATCCTCAGTTCAGTGCCAACAAAGAAATAACTCACGAGGGGCAAAAGATTCAATCCAATGACTTAGACGAGAATGCACTTCAAGGAGAAACTAGGGTTACACGAGGAACAAAGCTTTAGGGTCGACAAATTAGAAGACCAACAGACACACGTCAAAGAAAAGCCGAATCCACACGAAGTAAAACCAGAGGAACCACCAGAAGAGCTCGTGGGGACTTCAAATCACTTTAAAATAGGAGACCAGATGCTGTTAGACAAAACCGATCCTCACATCACCACAATAGACTTGAAGGCAAAGGGAAAACTTCTTTTTAAGGTACACGATATCTTCCCACAAGGAATAGTTAAGGTAAGCAATTCGATATTCGGAAATTTTAATGTAAACGCTTCTCGACTTCAACTTTGTCAAGAGAATAAAACCATAAGCATGAGGGAAGATATTCAAACCTTTAAACCTCCCTAAAATTTTCAAATACAAGGAATGTCTAGCTTAAGACTATAAACGAGCGCTTCTCGGGAGGCAACCTGAGTATTAACACTACTTCTTTTTACATTTGTTTTTATTTTTTCTTTTTCTTTTCTTTTCCTTTTTCTTCTTCTTTTTAAACTAACCAAAAATGCAGGTTTTCCGTGTGGACCACCGAAATCGCCACACTGACAAAGCAGAGGTTGTGCAAGTCAGTCCAACCACCCCCAACGTCACGGATCCAACCACCCTCCCTACAGGCACCGACAGAAGGGGCACGACTGTGCCCCTCAATCGTGTGAAGCTACTAACTTCCACACCACGGGCACACCACGCTCGTGCCTCCAAACAGTGCGAAGCTACTAACTTGTCAAACACAGGCGTGGGAATCCAAGACACGGGCGTAGGGTAACAACACACCCATACACATGGCCGTGCGAGGTAGCCGTGTAAATCAACACCCCCTAGGACCACGGCCGTGGGGAAGCATTGACTTTGAACCTCTATTTAAACCCCTCAACTCTTCCCCTTCCCTCCATCTGATTTCACCGTCATTTTTTTTGCTTCTCACTCTCCTCCATCTCAGATTCTCCACTTACTAAGACTCTAGACCCTTGAGCAAGCCAACACCATGCCGAAGAAGCAGAAGAAGCCAAGCATAGGTTCCTTAAAGAACGATCAACATGACTTCATGTCTCCAGCTTCGTCTCAACACCAAGCCAAGGGTCTTTGAGACCAATTTGTTTTTATTTTTTCTTTCTCTTTCGCTTCAATTTTCTTCCCTTCTCCTTTATTTTCCTTATCTAAGCTTCTCTAATGCTATTTTCATTTAATTTCCTTTTAGTTTCTTAGTGTCAGGTTCGCCAGGCTGCTTGGGAATCACGCCAACCACCATGACAACCTCTTCACTTCTGCCATCGCCAGCACCTCCCCAGCCTTAGAAGTGACACCCACCTTGCGAACCATCCTTCAATAAGGACTCCACAGTCCATTAATATTCTCTTTTCATTTTAGTTTTCTTCTTAGTCTTCTTCCCTTTAGTTTGTTTTTCTTTAATTTTATATTTAGTTTTTTTTATTAGGTCTGAATAAAGCCTGGCTACTTCTCAAAGCGCTACCCAATTTCTTCATCTAGCGCAGGCTCGTCATCCCGACTGACCATCACTGCCACCAAAGACACTCATCCTGGAAAACATCCACAATTCAGGGAGTAATTCCTTCCCCTTCTCTTTTGATTTATCTATTACATGTTATTATCTATGTTTGTACATTGAGGGCAATGTACATCTTAAGTGTGGGGGGGTGAATAGTTATTCTGAGAAAATGCCTAACTTTTTCCATTATTCTCAAACTCTGAGGATAAAAATGCCTAACTTTCTGCATTGTTCTCAAATCCCTGAATTTAATCTTGTTTTTATGCAAAGTTGTCATATTACTAATTAAGATGAAATTTCTGATGATTTGTGATTGTTATTAACATGTTTTTGAATAAGTCATAGATAATTGTACATTGATGTTTAATTTGAGAAATACTAGAGAATCAAGCATGATAAGTCTATTTTTCAGGAATTAAAACTTTGCTAGGTTGTTGACCTAAATTTGAATACTACCTTGAAATTTAAAATTCATAAGGATGATGTCAAAACACCCATAATTTTTGTGAGTATTTGAACCTTATAGAGCATACATTTTTTTTCATGCTCATTTTTTGATTATGAATGTGTCAACTATGAACTGTTATTCTAGAACTTGCCTCGTTTTTACATGTCGAGACCACAGTTATGATTTGATATATAGAGATGATAAAGGGACCTAGGTTTTAACCCACTATCTCCACTAAATAGCCTACCTTTACAATTAACCCTTAGTAAACCCCATTGATCCTAACAAACCCTTTTAATTGACTCACCTACTAATATTAACCCAAAGCCTTTGTATTTGTTATCACCCTTTCTTTTGACTGCCCCTTAATCGAGATTTGATTTGAATTAGTTACCTAAGTATATTATTCCGATAGTTAAATTTGTCTTGTACTTAGTTTGTTCTTAAAAAAAAAATTCGAAGTATTCAATATTAATAGTGTGAAAAGTGAGCTTACACAATGAAAGAGAAAAGCTCGTATTAGTAGACTTATTATTTTTTAATTTATAAAATTTCGGAAAAGTTTTAGGTAGGTACTTGTCAATTCGATCTCGATTCTAACCTTCTAATTTTAGCCTGTGACCACACCTTTTACCTACCCCCGTTACAACCCTAACAAAGACCTTTTGATCTATTTGTCATCTCATATTACAGTGGTGGAGATTTGATTTTCAAGCAAGCCTATGGGATTAACTTTTCAGGTTCGACTTATGAGCGATCTTTTCCTGAACCTTAAACACTTTAGAGTGATTTGAGTGAATCTTTAGTGAGGATATCAATCCTTGTTGGTTTTAGATTGAAAGGTAGTTATTTAAATAAAAGGAGACACTGATGTTTTTCGAGGTACAAACTCATGACTTATCTCGTTTGAATCTTTAGGACTCTTTGAATTGAATTATCCATGTATGAATTATCTATGAATTAGGATAAGACATTGTTGATAAGAATTGTAGATCATGGAAAGTTCGTCTTAATTGTAAGTTGAGAATTTTGCTTGAGGACAAGCAAAAGCTTAAGTGTGGGGGTATTTGATAAACCGTAAAAGTAACATATTTTAATCCTACATTTAATATGCTTTTTGATGACTTATTCCTTGATTTATATAAAAAGGTGCTTTTAATCCTTTCTTTTCATGTCTTATACCCAAGAAAGCACTCGAAGATGAAAAGAACACAAAACGGGCCTAAAACGGAGTAAATGGGCCTTAGCACAAAATTGACACGGCCTGGCCTAAAGTCCACACGGTCGTGCCTCGACGAATACCTAGTGTAACATCCCCAAACCCGGCCCATTCATTAAGACCGAATCTGGTTATGTTAGTAAAAATATTTTTTTTTTCTTTACTTAGAATTTAAAACACGAAAATCTACTATCTTTCTGGTAAAACCCGTGTACTTTTAAAAAAGATACTTTTAGACTTTGATAATAAATAGAAAGGTCCAGATTAAAACACTCGTTTAATTTATAAATTTGTTGAGTAAATAAATAGCTAAAAACTAAGTCGTTTTCACATGGTAATCAAAATAATCAAACCATAATTTAAAATAATAATAAAGAAATTCCCAAAATAAATGAAAAAGTCAAAGGGCCTTATTACATCAATATTTAAACCCAAATACTTAATATAAATACTTAAAAGATTTGAATTCTTCTTTCTGCATGGGCCACCATGTGTCCTCTCCGATCCCGATCCCATTCTATTCATTTCCTGAAATGGTTAGAAATAAAAGGGTGAGTCCACTCGACTCGATGCGTAATCAAAACACAGATTTCCGTGTATGGGCTTGGCCCCATACCAAACCATTCACATAGCAAGTCATGCACATATGCATCTTAGCCCAACCCGCTCCAACCGTAACACCAACCTTAGCAGACTCCGCCTAAGGCCGTGGATAAACCACCACCGACCACCTCGTGATCAGAACCTTACCTTGGCAACTCATTTGCACACAAGGCCGTGGTGAGCCACCGATCAACCAATCGTGATCCAAATATCGTAAATGATCCTACGGTGATGCACATAGCAATCAACCGCCGAGATGGGCACCAAGCCAACATCTCCTTGATGATGCACACAACAACTCATCAAGCGCTAGTGTAGCCCGGTTAACACTAGACCACGTACACCAATGTGTACTCCTTCCTTCCTCGATCAACCCGAATCCCATGCACATGTGATAAAACATCTTATCAAATCATATAATAGGAGCATACATCTCATATCATTACCACATCATATATCTATAAATATACATCATTAACTTCAATGTCACAATCTTACTCATGTATAACGTTAGCAAGCATAAAACCGAGAATTAGTGCGTTGATTACGCACCTAGATAGCACACCCGATCTACCCTCGAACGCAACCTTATACCACTGCACTGCTGACTAACCAAATCCCGAAATGTCTCCTGCGCTAGGCTCTCCTCCCCTATAATCGACCTTGCACAAAACAAGTAACACTTAAGGCCATTCGGCCAAGACAAGAAACCATAGCAAAACTAACACACCCTTACCTTGCTAACTACCCTTCCTCTAACAAGAATCGGCCACCACCAAGGAAGTAAGGGTTCGGCTTGAAGGAAAATGGATGAAAAGGGATAGGGGTTACGGCAATAGAAAAGATGATAAAGGTTTGAGGGATAAGATGGAGTGGTTTTGGCTCAAAAGAAATGAGGAGAAGAAGATAGCTATATGACTTTGAAGTTTCGGCCAAAGGGAAATAGTGAAGCAATTTTCGGCAAGGAGAGAAAACACAAGAGGAAAAGGGTGGGAAAAAAAAATGAACAAATGAAGAGTACACCCCTATTTATAGCATTCGGCCTCCCCTAAGCTCTCCCAAAAAACCGAAAATGCCCTCCATAAGCTCCCCAAAACCAGCCACTTCCCAACCCCCTTCCAAATCCCATATTTTCCTCCTACTTTTCCTCCCTAACACCCATTCAAAAAGTTTGAATGGGTCAAACCTCCACCTAGCCGAATTTAAAAGGTAAAGACCAAGTCTTCCTCCCTTTTTTTTAAGCCTTCAAAACCGTCCACCCTCCTTACCAACTTGAAGCAAAAACAAGGCCAAAGATGTCTTTCCTCAAGAAACTCAACACCAGCCCCCAAAGATCCTTGAGGCGTCTCTTCACCAAGCATTTAGTGGCGTCTCCCTTGCCACTTTACCAGCCCAATCTTTGTGCCATAATCCCACCAAAATTTTCTTAAGGCACCCTCTATCCAAGCTCACCTTTGAACCCCAAAAATTAAAAATTTTCCAAAGCATTCCACCACTACCTAGGGTTCTCGGGACCCCTAAAACTTACCCAACCACACACTTTAAGTGTGCCAACACCCGAGCTAAGCACCAAAAGCCTAACCCCTAAAACCAGGTGTTACAATTCTACCCTCCTTAAAATAATTTCGTCCCCGAAATTACTTGTCTAGACTAACACCCAAATCCTCCCACTATGCTATGGTCACAAGACTCGATCTTAAAGAGCTAATCATATATCTAGGCAAAGATTCTAAGTTCATACTCAAAGTCCCACATACTTTACGACCAATCAAAACAACCAACCATCCAAAAGAACAAAACAACAGAGAAAATTCCAAACACAAGGAACTTACCAGCTGACCCATCAGGCACATCATTATCCTCCCTCCGACGGACTGCATAAACCAGACCTGGCTGTCTTGCCTCAGAGCCACCGTTATCATGGTCTCATCGCTCCACGACCTCGGCCGGAACCACTTCCTCCATGGTTCGGACCCCGACCTCTCGTCGCCTGCTGACCACCTCTGCCTTGTTGCACATAACCTTGACCCACTATCCGAGTCCTATTCGGATCCTGGGGACAATCCTTAATCAGGTGGAACTTGGACTTGCATCTAAAGCACTCCCGAACACGATTCCAGCATTCGCCAACATGGTACCTTCCACATTGAGCACACGGACGATCGGGATTTCCGTGGTGGCTTAGCAATATTAACAGGAGTCTCAACCCTCGGTCTTTTCTGAACCCTCTCAACCATTTCTGGCGATCCAACACTTCTCTTATCACGGTTCCTTTCCCTATTGAGCCTCTCAGCCTTCTTGACCTCCTCAGCTATTCGAGCTTTCTCCACTAAAACGGCGAAGTCTCTTTCCTGATGCGGAGCAATCAAAACTCGTAGCTCATCCCGCAGACCATCTTCAAATCTGACGCATCTCTCATAATCCGTTGCCACGATGCCCCGAGCATACCGGCTCAAACGCGAAAACTTCGACCGTGCTCTGCTATTGACTTGCTACCTTGCACCAGATTAAGGAACGCCTTCCTCTGCGCGTCCACATAGCTTACTCCAACATACTTCCCTTCAAACTTGATCTTAAAGTAACCCCAATCCACCCGATCCGCAGGGGTGCTTTCCTTAACCGTGAGCCACCACTGGTAGGCCTCATCCCGCAGCAACGAAACAACTCCCTTAAGCTTCTCCTCAGCAGTTAAGTCTAGGTCGTCCATAATCCTTTCAACAGCCTCAAGCCAATACTCTGCCACGTTCGGAGCTACCCCAGACACTCCTCTGAAAACCTCGGCTCCATTCGCCCTAAGTCTCTCGGGTACCGACTTCCGATTCCTGTTGCCCACATTGGCTCCTGCCACTCGTTCGAGTACTCGCAACACCGCTTGTGACACTACGTCGTCTCCTCCAGTCTGATCCTGTTGTTCAACCTCAACAGCTGGTGGCGGTGCATCGCTTTCTGACCCATGGCGTGACCCAACCGGTTCCGATACTGACATCCTGCCTCTACCACGCCCACGAGTATTGCGACCACGCCCCCTAGAACTCATATCTAGCGCTTCGATTTAGTCTGTTTAGAAAGTTTTATGCGTTAGAAATTCTTGTTTCACTATTTTATCCACGAGCAATTTTATGCAATGAAGTTTTCGAGAGTAGTTCTTTCGAGCAATCAAGTTTCCTTCCTACCCGGGGGTAATTCCGTCATTTTTCCTAAAGAGGGGTATTTCGGTAATAACCCAGGGTCAATTTTGAAAATAGTTTTCCAACTTAAAGATATCTCAAAATTCACAAATCTCAGGGGTCATCTTGAAAATTTAATTTTTCAAACAAAGTGTGTTGCCAAATTTCAGAAAAACAGGGTTATTAAAATTTTGGAAATCAGGGGCATTTTCGTAATTTCTCCAAATTAGAATATCACAATGTTTCACAAAATAAGACTTTCGGATACTTGATAAAATAGGAATATTCTCATGAAAGTCGAAAGAAATTTGAAAATTTAGAAACCAAGGGCGTTTTGGTAATTTTATCAACTAGGGGTATTTTCGTAAATTTCCAAAGTCAGGGCATTATTTTGAAATACAGAAAACTGGATACTTTTGCAAAGTGAGAAAATTCTATTAAAATTGGGGTTACACCAGAAATCTTGAAAGTCAGGGCTTTTTTTTTTGTAATTTTCAACACAGGGGTATTTTTGTAATTTTTGCCACTAAGGGCATTTTGGTAATTTTGTAAATCGAAAACGTTCTTCCGAATCAAATTTAAGATTTCACAAACCAAAAGGGTAAATTTGGAAAAGTTTTAATACAGAAAGTTTTAGAAAACAACAAGGCTAGTTCCCTTTCGGGTTTTAATAATCGGTTTAGCCTATGAACAAGTCCTCTTGGTTAAGGTGAACCGTAGCTACGCACTGCAGTAGGATACTGCGAAGAGGAGGTGAGTCACACGGATCGCTTAAATACCGTGCTCTTAGGTTCCCACTCCTAGACATGCGCATGAGGGGTTACCACACCTTAACTCTCGGCTTACTTACTTCACAGTTTGTTTAAGAGATTTAAGTTTTATGCACATGTTTGAGTAGTCTAGTCCTAGGGTCCAACAGATCCTATTATTCTATTCTACGAGCCCAAACTAAGCCCAAATTAATTCATACAAACAAAACAAAACAATTTAAAAGTCCGAAGCACTTACCTGGTGGACTTCGGGCCGGAGACACAGGTGCCATGCCAGAATAAGCCTGAAATACTTTTATAAAAGCCCACCTTCCAAAAACCCATTTTGAAAACTGTTTCGAGCCCAAAACCCTCAAAGCTGAGTTTTGAACCTGGCTCTGATACCAATCTGTAACATCCCCAAACCCGGCCCATTCATTAAGACCGAATCTGGTTATGTTAGTAAAAATATTTTTTTTTTCTTTACTTAGAATTTAAAACACGAAAATCTACTATCTTTCTGGTAAAACCCGTGTACTTTTAAAAAAGATACTTTTAGACTTTGATAATAAATAGAAAGGTCCAGATTAAAACACTCGTTTAATTTATAAATTTGTTGAGTAAATAAATAGCTAAAAACTAAGTCGTTTTCACATGGTAATCAAAATAATCAAACCATAATTTAAAATAATAATAAAGAAATTCCCAAAATAAATGAAAAAGTCAAAGGGCCTTATTACATCAATATTTAAACCCAAATACTTAATATAAATACTTAAAAGATTTGAATTCTTCTTTCTGCATGGGCCACCATGTGTCCTCTCCGATCCCGATCCCATTCTATTCATTTCCTGAAATGGTTAGAAATAAAAGGGTGAGTCCACCGACTCGATCATGTAATCAAAACACAGATTTCCGTGTATGGGCTTGGCCCCATACCAAACCATTCACATAGCAAGTCATGCACATATGCATCTTAGCCCAACCCGCTCCAACCGTAACACCAACCTTAGCAGACTCCCTGCCTAAGGCCGTGGATAAACCACCACTGACCACCTCGTGATCCAGAACCTTACCTTGGCAACTCGCTGCACAAGGCCGTGGCTGAGCCACCGATCAACCAATCGTGATCCAAATATCGTAAACAGTCTACGGTGATGCACATAGCAATCAATCGCCGAGATGGGCACCAAGCCAACATCTCCCTTGATGATGCACACAGCAACTCATCAAGCGCTAGTGTAGCCCGAAGCTAACACTAGACCACGTACACCAATGTGTACTCCCTTCCTTCCTCGATCAACCCGAATCCCATGCACATGTGATAAAACATCTTATCAAATCATATAATAGGAGCATACATCTCATATCATTACCACATCATATATCTATAAATATACATCATTAACTTCAATGTCACAATCTTACTCATGTATAACGTTAGCAAGCATAAAACCGAGAATTAGTGCGTTGATTATGCACCTAGATAGCACACCCGATCTACCCTCGAACGCAACCTTATACCATCGCATCTGTGACTAACCAAATCCCGAAATGTCTCTGCGCGCTAGGCTCTCTCTCCCTATAATCGACCTTGCACAAAACAAGTAACACTTAAGGCCATTCGGCCAAGACAAGAAACCATAGCAAAACTAACACACCCTTACCTTGCTAACTACCCTTCCTCTAACAAGAATCGGCCACCACCAAGGAAGTAAGGGTTCGGCTTGAAGGAAAATGGATGAAAAGGGATAGGGGTTACGGCAATAGAAAAGATGATAAAGGTTTGAGGGATAAGATGGAGTGGTTTTGGCTCAAAAGAAATGAGGAGAAGAAGATAGCTATATGACTTTGAAGTTTCGGCCAAAGGGAAATAGTGAAGCAATTTTCGGCAAGGAGAGAAAACACAAGAGGAAAAGGGTGGGAAAAAAAATGAACAAATGAAGAGTACACCCCTATTTATAGCATTCGGCCTCCCCTAAGCTCTCCCAAAAAAACCGAAAATGCCCTCCATAAGCTCCCCAAAACCGGCCACTTCCCAACCCCCTTCCAAATCCCATATTTTCCTCCTACTTTTCCTCCCTAACACCCATTCAAAAAGTTTGAATGGGTCAAACCTCCACCTAGCCGAATTTAAAAGGTAAAGACCAAGTCTTCCTCCCTTTTTTTTAAGCCTTCAAAACCGTCCACCCTCCTTACCAACTTGACGCAAAAACAAGGCCAAAGATGCTGCCTCAGCAGCTCGAACACTGGCCCCCCCAGCATCCTTGAGGCGTCACTTCACCAAGCACTTAGTGGCGTCTCCCTTGCCACTTTACCAGCCCAATCTTTGTGCCATAATCCCACCAAAATTTTCTTAAGGCACCCTCTATCCAAGCTCACCTTTGAACCCCAAAAATTAAAAATTTTCCAAAGCATTCCACCACTACCTAGGGTTCTCAGGACCCCTAAAACTTACCCAACCACACACTAAGGTGTGCCAACACCCGAGCTAAGCACCAAAAGCCTAACCCCTAAAACCAGGGTGTTACACCTAGAGCACGGCCTCAATTCTGTCACACACAGCCGTGCCTCAAGTTAGAAATCTGAACATGGTCTGGTCTCGATTCACACGGGCGTGCTACATGGCCGTGCCTCTGTCGTCAGAATGAGCAATTTCAGTCGGAAAAGGATACTTAGGGAGAAAGAATCGCATTCCAAAAGCCTATATATATATCCCCCAAATACCACCTTTGAAAGGCATCGAAAACTAGGCCAAGGAGCCAAGCCGAGAAGGTCAGAGTTAGGGAATAACACGAGGATAGCCAGTTGATCCATCCCAAGAAGCCGGAGTTATGCTCAAGACGGCGGAATTCTCCTTGAATTCCTTCAGGGGTTTTAGGGTTTTCTTATGTTTTGTTTTATCTTTTCTCTTGTGATGTTTTGTTTATTCATTATGAACTAAACCCCTCAAATACCTGAAGGGGATGAAACCTAGATGGATTTTGTTATTTGATTTCTAAAGTTATATGATAATTGCTTAGTTTGTTCTTAATTATGTTGCTTAATCCAAATCTAATGTGCTTAGGTGGTGGAGGAATAGATCTTGCCTAAGAGTAGATCTAACATAATTAAGTGGAGTTGATCGAACGCCTAAAGATAGGGTTACAAGATTTTGTCGGATTAGGGTGAAACATAATATAGGAGTCCATTGATCGATTTACTGCTATCCTAGGGGTTTATTATAAGCGAACAAGAGCTCCACTAATTAACCTAGGGCTCGAGAGAGGGTTTAAAATAGATTAGGGAGTCTTACGGATCAAGCTAAGTAAAAGAAATCATATAATTTAGGGTTAGATAACAAGTGAAGTCTAGGTGGATTCTTCCTAAGGGTATCGTCGTAATCAACTGAGTTTTCCTTCAAGGTTATTTTCCTATTCGTCCTTTTTGTCTTTGTGTCCTTAGTTTAGTCTTTGTCAATATAGTTTAAAGCAACTTCACTCTATTTTTAAGGCTAAATAATAAAAAGAAAGTTAGTATTAGTACTCTTAGTTCCTTTGGGTTTGATATCCGGTCTTGCCTAAGCTATACTATTGTTTGATAGGTACACTTGCCTTTAATCGTTGTCAGAGTTAGTTTTCAGGTTTTGGTCATTCTTTTATAAATTTTAAAACTCTGATTTACAGCGATCAATTTACTTCACGATTTTGGAAGAAATTGCAGGAAGCTTTAGGTACAAAGTTGAGTTTTAATAAAGCTTTCCATCCTCAGACTGGTGGTTAGTCAGATAGAGTTATTCAGGTACTTGAAGATATGCTTAGATGTTGTGTATTAGAATTTCAAGGTAGATGGGAGAAATATTTGCCGTTAATAGAGTTTGCCTATAATAATAGTTATCAATCGAGTTTGAAGATGGCACCTTATGAAGCTTTGTATGGGCATAAATGTCGCACACCTTTGTATTGGATAGAGCTTAAGGAAAATCAGATTTACAGGGTTGATCTAGTCAAAGAAATAGAAGAGAAAGTAAAAGTCATTAGAGATTACTTGAAAATAGCTTCAGATAGAAAGAAATCCTATGCAGATTTGAAAAGAAAAGAGATTGAGTTTCAAGTTGGTGATAGGGTATTCTTGAAAGTATCTCCGTGGAAGAAAGTTCTCAGATTTGGCAAGAAAGGCAAATTAAGTCCACGTTTTATTGGACCGTTTGAGGTGATTGAGAAAGTTAGGCCATTGGCATATCGGTTAGCTTTGCTGAATGAGTTAGAGAAGATTCATGATGTTTTTCATGTGTCTATGCAACGTTGTTATCGTTTAGATCCGCCGCATGTGATTTCGCAGACAGAGGTTGAGATTCAGCCAGATATGACTTACGGTGAAGAACCGGTAAAAATTCTAGCTCAAGAGGTTAAGCAATTAAGGAACAAAAGTATTGAACTTGTGAAAGTATTATGGAATAGGCATGGGGTAGATGAGGCTACATGGGAGCCCGAAGAGACTATGCGAAAACAGTACCCAAATCTCTTCACAAGTAAGATTTTCGGGGACGAAAATCCCTAAAGGGGGAGAAATGTAACATCCTGAAATAGGGCCTAAATGGAACAGTGGTTGTGAAACCACGAATTTGAGATTGAAAAGTTTATTTTGATTAATTATTATGATTTACCGAATGATTAAATACATGTGTTAGAGTATCGATAAGAAATTTTATTGATTGGATGCTTAAATTGCCCATTAGGACTTGTTTGCAAAACTTGCTAAATAGGGGTTCTAATTCATAGAGTACTTGGTTGAAATGGGGGTTTTAAGTAGGAGTCCTTAAATGGTAATTAGACCATTATATTTTCCATGGACAAAAATAGACATACATAGATAAAAATAACTAAAGTTTTAATGAAGGGCATTTTAGTCATTTGGAATTAAAAAGGAATTAAAAGGGAAAAAGATGGCAAAATTGTAACACCCCATACCCGAGTCCGATGCTAGGACTAGATACGAGACATTACCATGCTTGAACTCACTTAAACATACACTTACGGGCTGTAAAATTTCGTTCTGACTTAAAAACTTCTCTTTCTTAGTGTAATAATACACTTCATCGGCCTACGAGGCCTTAAGCACTTATCAAAAACATCCGAAACTTAATCGAAAACTCTTCTTGGAAGCAGGGTTCACACACCCATGTGACTTGGAACACGCCCGTGTACCCTTAGACACACCCATGTCTTCAAACTGTGGGGCGTTACTGACTATATTCACACGGCCTTGACACGCCCGTGGGCTTAGACCGTGTGTTATTCCTTGATATACTGACTTGATTACACGGTCTGGGGCACACGCCCATGTTCTAACTGTGTGTCATACATGGCTCATACAAATGGTCATGGGATTTGATCGTGGCCTATCCTGACTGACAACAATAAGGTGCAGGGTACACACGACCTAGACACACACCTGTGCGTCCAACCGTATAGGCACTTAGAGGCTATTTACCAAGCCAATTGCCACCCTGAAATCAAGATCAATCCAATACATTTTTATAAACAATACTACATGCTTCATTTACCTCAATAAACATACATACATAGTCAATTTTGGCCGATCACTTAGCCATATACAAAAGAATAATAACTTGATAGCCTATACAATGGCCCTTCTTAAAACATGTTCTCATAATGAATGCTTCCAATACATGCCATACTTAGTAAAATAACTTGGCTATACCAAAATAAAGATTGATAGTGTGCTACGAGCTCTGACTCCAACGATCCACAAGTTAGCTTGGTGGGACTACATAGAAAGAAAGAATTAAAGACGTAAGCATTTAGCTTAGTAAGTTTGCATGTAAAGCACGTATCAATATACTTGCTCAATATAAACCATTTGACATAACAATGGTATCATATATTTCAGCTATAGAGATTACTTACTCATACTGATTCTTACATGTCTCATGATACTTACTATTCTCATGCTTGTAAGGTAAACAAGGTACCTGTATCTGTAACACCCCAAACCCAGCCCATGCGTTACGAGCGGATTTGGTATGTCACACGAGCAAAACATGTTAAGCCCATTATATTCGTACTAAAATATTACTTTGTTAAAATCAAGAAAATAAGTTTGATTTAATAAAATACTACTAACCTTAAAGATTTGCATAATAAACCGATAAGTTTGAACTAATTATTTTACAACCGTGATTATTGAAAACATTGATGAAAATTTGAGAGAAACTTTCTGGATTAAAATATTCATATAAGTTTATAAAAAAATCCATTTGTATAATCCATTTTAGAAAATATTTATTTGAGTTTTTAGGAAAAATCTCATTTAAAACAATTTGAGCAAAATATAAAATACGTCAAACATAAAGCAATATAAAATAAAACAACTAGAGGCCTTATTACAACATTTAACCCAAAATAGTAAAGTAATAAAATAAACGAGAAAGAAGTCTAAAGTCCAAATAAACCATTTCTAAAGTATGGCCTCCACCGAGTCATCCATGGCCCAAGTCCACGTCACTGAGCATTACCTGAAAGGGATAAGAGAAAGGGGGTGAGTTACAAGAACTCTGTGTGTAATCCCCTTACCGTTATCCATTGGGCCGAAACCCATTTAACAATATTTTGGACCTAAGCCCGTTTACAATAATAATAATGTAACAATTATATCATGTGTATGAAATGCAATTCCCAAACCAAACCTAGTAATCCATCCGCTACACACCACCCGTACCAACCAACACACTTGTGGGGATCAAGTCAACCCACCCCGCCATCACACCAATCGTAGGCATTAAGCCATTTATAACAAATATAATTGTGGACAAGCCACCAGAATAACAGAATATATGTGGCATTGTCACAATACAGATTTGTGGCAGAGCCACCAAAATTATGTGGCAGAGCCACCAGAACTTCCTTCAATATTATCCCATCCCATGCAAAATCATGTATATAATGCATAACAATTCATGATTTTTACAATATAACAACAGTAATTTATTCGGATATTCATTACAAACGTACGGCCCATTATAACAATTTATCAAATTGGCCCATCTAGCCATAATATCAGATTGGCCCCATTTAGCAAAATATCAAATTGGCCCATCTAGCCATAATATTAGATTGGCCCATTTATCAAAATATCAAATTGGCCCATTAAGCAATATATCAAATCGGCCCATTAAGCAATATCTCAATTCGGCCCATTGTAACAATTTATCAAATAGGCCCATTAAGGCAATATATCAAATCAGCCCATTAACACTTTTGCAAATCGACCCATTAGGGGCATTTCCATAATTCGACCCATAAGGGCATTTTGTAATTCGGTAATTTCGTAATCCAGACTTAACTACTAATTTGGGCTTAAAATTTAAATCGTCCCAACTACGTCAGATCGACTAAATTGACTATAACTTGAGTTAGGAATCTCGAAATCTAAATCCGTAAATTTTCCTTGAAACTAGACTCATATATCTTCTTACTACAATATTTCTAGAATTTTTGGCTTAACCAATTAGTACAGTTTATTCCTTAAAGTTTCCATTCTTTCACTGTCCAACAATTCTGACCTCTCTTACCTTAATTTCAAATATCTCACTGTACGGTTTTCATATATTGCTCCCACTTGTTTCTATTGAAAATAGGCTCACTAAGGAATCTACATATAATTTTTAACTCATAATCCACTTTGTACAATTTTATCTGATTTTACCAAGATAGATCAGGGAACCACGAAGTCATTCAGAACCAGTCTCACTAAAAAATGATTACCACTACGATCATATGCACGCTCGAGTGATCACGGATGCCGATTTTTTTGGTTTTCTTCGGTATTTCGACCGATTCACCGAATATTTCATACAAACTTTTAGAGAAGTGTGAGATTACACACCATTTCAGATATGTATACAGAAGGTACGAGATTACACACCTAATTTTGATTTCCTAAAGAACCACCCGTCGATGACCTAGAACAATACCAACCAAAAGTTAGCCTCAGATTTCCAAAAGATTTCGTATCACTTACACTTGAATCACTTACCACTATATCCAAGGGTAGAATATATCAAGTGATTTGTCCCTAAAACATATAGTCGATTATTTCAAATTATTACTCCGTTAGAACCCAATTGAATATTGAATAATATCAATAATCCATAAGAACTCCTTACCTTACAAATATTGGATCCGATTTCTCCTTTCGACTTAAGGCTAGAATGATGTTCGGCCTCCCACTAGAATACTACAAAAGGGAGAGTGATCTCGTTTGAGAGAGTAGAATAAAATGATGGTCTCGGTCAATATGACCATCCCAAACCAAGGCATAATTCGGCATTAAGAGAAAGAAAATAAAATGTTGAAGAGAACCACTTACCGATTTATCAAGGAATGAGTGTTAATACGGATAAGAAGAAAAGATAAAGAAGAAATGAAGGTTCGATTATATAAGAAAATAAATATTGATATTCGGCTATGGGGGATAATCAAACAAGAAGATGTGATCTTATGGTGGTGCCGATTAAGAGAAGAGGAAAGAT
Source organism: Gossypium bickii (assembly GCA_025503065.1). Lineage (NCBI taxonomy): Eukaryota > Viridiplantae > Streptophyta > Magnoliopsida > Malvales > Malvaceae > Gossypium > Gossypium bickii. Next base: position 20,342,254 of record CP106714.1, on the reverse strand, counting down.
TGAAGGAATGTTTAAAAGAAAGGAATGGAAGGTTGGATGGAGTCTAGGTGATTCTGCTATCAAAGGAAGATGAACAAGAGATGAATGTTTTGACCAACAAAAGAGGAGAAAAATGCACAATTGTGCCAGGAGGTTTCGCAAAGAAGAAAGAAGAAAAAAAACTAAACTCACAAAGAGTAGAAATTTGGAGAAAATGACACTATTGATGCTAAAGGCATTTTTGACCAAAACAAACACTAAGGCTTTACCAAAACACCAAGAAAAATTCGGCTATCTCCCTTTACCCCCAAAACCGTCCACATACATGACCATAATGGTCAAAAGTTGGCCAACCACACTTTCCATAACACTTCCCTTGAAAAGGGCCACATGTTCCCCTTACTTGCCCTTTTTCTTTTGATTCCTTACCTTACCTTCACCCTTTCCTTATTTCCTTAGCCACCTTGCCAAAATTAAAAAGTCCAACTTGCCTTATTCAGAGCCTTGGCCAACACTTACCATCTTCCACAAGATGAGCATAAAATTAAATCCCAAAAATTGCAATAGGTAGGATTTGAACCTCAGACCATTAGTACACTCCACACGCCACTTGCCACTTTACCAATAGACTCCTTTGTGCTAACAAAATGCACTCTTATTTCCTTAAGCCTTAGTGCCACTTACTATCTCTCTTTAATAGGCTTAAACACAAAATTTATATTAAGGCCCAACTTGAACCCGGAACTACCTAGAAACATCATAACTTTCCAAAATCACCTTCCTAATTAGTCCAATCTTGAAATAATGCCATTCTCTTTTTCTCAAAATTTTAAACACACCTATGCCCAAGGCCCATTGGGCCCAATTCTACTGAGCCCAATTTCGGGATGTTACAGTATCACTTGATCACATTGATCAGCATACTTTAATATAATAATCATGATCTCTAATTCTTCATTCACAAAATAAATAATACTCAATTTTAACTTAATGATAGCTTTGGTTACTTAGCTTTCTTGTTATCTCATTTTAACTTTACTCATTTGCCTGATGAATTTCTGCGAATAACCGAGGATACTAAATCTCATCCCACCTAACTGGACGCCAAAGCCATATCCTAGATACGGTCTTACATGGAATATCTCATCTTGGTTTCGAGGCCATGTCTTGACATGGACTTATACGAAGTCTTTACTCGTGAACTGGTCAATGCCAAGTTTGGCTGGGACTTACATGAAATCTTTCTTGTTCTCACCAATGCCATGCCTTGGCTTGGACTTACATGGAATCTCTTTTTCTTAACAACTTTTCAATGCCAAGACTTGTCTTGGGCTTACATGATAACTTTTCAATGCCAAGCTTGCCTTGGACTTACATGATATCTGTTCAATGCCAAGCTTGCCTTGGACTTACATGATATATTTTCAATGCCAAGCTTGCCTTGGACTTACATGATATCTGTGCTTGATTGCCGATGCCATGCCTTGGCTTGGTCTCATACGGACTTTCTTATCTCATGTGGTGGATCGAGTATCCTGGGAAATTCATTTTCAATCGAGACTTGATCATACTAAATCTCGTTGATTTCCTTGTTTAACATAGCATTAAGCATTCCATGGAAATAATGTACATTATATTAAGCAATTCAATGATAGAAATCATAAAGCTTAGAAATCATACAAACTTACCTCAATATACAAAATGTATGTAGATATGCAATTAAGTCCTTGACTTTGTTCTTGCCTCGGTTTCGATCCGAGCTTTGTTTTTCTTGATCTATAATCATAAATAGACCATTAAGTACTCACATTGACTAAATTGACTATTTACTCATTTTTGGAAAAATTATTATTTTGCCCCTAAACTTTCTCATATTTGCACTTTTGCCCCTAGGCTCGTAAAATGATGTTCATTCAACTTTCTTAAACTTCATGCTTAGCTGATTCATTTTCTCTACCATAACAATCATCAATTCTCACTATTTCTAGTATGTATGACCAATTTTCATAACTATTACAAATTGGTCCATATTTTCATTTTGGAAAAGATGTTTATCTAACATCAAACTCTCGTAAACTTCCATAAAACATCATTTAACATGCATGTCATTCATGGGTACATTTTTGAACATGCATCTTAGCTCATTTTATAGCTAAAAATAGCTAATTCATAATACGAGAATTTCAAAAATACGAAGAATATTAAAAACAGGGCTAAAATGAACTTACTAGCAAGCTTGAAAAAAATGAAGAACTCTAGCTATGGAGTCTTCAAAATTTCGACAATGGGGGGAAGAAGATGAATAGATTTTTATCATCTTTTTCCTATTTTAATCATTTATTAGACAAATGACCAAAATGCCCTTCTCTTAAAAATTTTCCATTTTACCAACTCATGACCAATTTTGTCCAAAAAAAATTATAATTTGGGCAAATTGCTATTTAAGGACTTCTAATTATTATTCTAAAGCTATTTCATACAAAAAGCTTCTAGAAACTCATATTTTGCAACTTTTGCAATCTAGTCCTTTTTAACCATTCAACCTCAATTTAACCAAATTGCTTCATGAAACTTTCACAATAATCATGCAAACATGGCGTAAACTTTAAAAACTTATAAATTCACCTCGGATTCGTGGCCTCGCTCCACTATACCGATTAGGCCCTAAATCGGGCTGTTACAATTCTCCCCCTTAGGGATTTTCGTCCTCTATAATCTTACCAGTAAAAAGGTTTGGATACTGGTTTCTCATATTCTCTTCTGGTTCCCATGTAGCTTCTTCTATTCCATGTCTTTGCCACAATACTTTCACTAAGGCAATACTTTTATTTCTCAGTTGCTTGACTTCCCGAGCTAAAATCTTGACTGATTCTTCACCATAAGTCATGTCGGGATGAATCTCTATTTCTGAAGGGGTAATTACATGTGAAGGGTCTGATTTGTAGCGTCACAACATTGACACGTGAAACACATCATGTATCTTTTCTAGCTCTGTCGGCAAGGCTAATCGGTAAGCTACCGGCCCTACTTTCTCAGTAATCTTGTAAGGTCCAATGAAACGTAGACTTAACTTGCCTTTCCGGCCAAATCTGAGAACTTTTCTCCATGGCGACACTTTCAAGAAAACTTTATCCCCGACTCGGTACTCTATCTATTTTCTTTTTAAATCCGAATAAGATTTCTATTTGTCTGATGCAACTTTTAAACATTCTCGTATCACTTTCACTTTCTCTTCAGCTTCTCTAAACAAATCAACCGCATGAATTTGGTTTTCCTTGAGTTCAGTCCAAAACAAAGGTGTTCTGCACTTACGCCCATATAGAGCCTCATAAGGCGCCATCTTTAAGCTCGACTGAAAACTATTATTGTAGGCAAATTCTATAATTGGGAGAAACTTTTCCTAACTGCCTTTAAATTCTAAAATACAACATCTGAGCATATCCTCGAGTACTTAAATTAACCTCTCTCGATCGATCACGCTTTGGGGATGAAAATGATCATTTGAAATCGAGTTTTAAAATTTATAAAAGAATGATCAAACCTGGAAACTAACTTTGACAACGTTTAAAGGCAAGTGTACGTATCGAACAGTAGTATAACTTAGGCAAGACCGAATATCGAACCCAAAGGAACTAAAAGTACTAATACTAACTTTCTTTTTATTATTTAGCCTTAAAATTAGAGTGAAGCTGCTTTTGACGAAGACTAAACTAAGGACACAAAGACAAAAAGGACAAATAGGAAAATAACTTTGAAGGAAAACTCAGTTGATTACGACGATACCCTCAGGAAGAATCCACCTAGACTTTACTTATTAATTAACCCTAAATTATATGCTTTCTTTTACTTAGCTTGATCCGTAAGTGTAACACCCCAAACTCGGCCTAGAAGTTATGACCGGATCTGGCATGTCACATGAAAGGGTTGTTTAAAATCTACGCGTTTGTTAAAAATTTCGAGTTTAAATATTTATTCGCTGGTAATCCTTTATTTAACATTTTGGAAAATGATACCACAAGTGGGTTGGCCCCACGCATTATATTTTGTGACAATTGTCACCAGTGGTTTGGTACCACATATATTATTTCTGTGACTCGTCCTAGTGGTTTGGTACCACAGTGGGTTGGCCCCACATATATTCATTAATGGGATTGTCACCAGTGGTTAGGTACCACAAGTGGGTTGGCCCCACATATGATTATTTGTGACTTTTGTCACCAGTGGTTAGGTACCACCAGTGGCTAGGTGCCACAGATATTGGGTAGATTCCAGAGATATGAAGGACGGATACTAGGTTGATTGGGTTGCATTACATTCATGCTTAATATATGATTGGTGTGAGAGCTCAAAGCTCAACTGAATGGGGTTTTACACACTAAGTCTCAGTGACTCACCCCCTCCGTTAAATTTTGCAGGTAATCCTTAGACCTCGGATATGGAGCTGAGGTGGACTCGAGGTGGCCATGCATTACGATTGCTTTCGTAAACTTCGTTTTAATTTGAACTTATTTTAATTCGAGATTTTATTTTGTAATAAGGCCACTATTACTTTAAATTTGGTATTTTATTTGGTTTAGCTTTTAATTTGATTACTGCCTATTGTTATTAAATGTTCAATACGGGAATTTCCTAAACCCTTAATAATCATTTTCCAAAATGTTAAATAAAGGATTACCAGCGAATAAATATTTAAACTCGAAATTTTTAACAAACGCGCAGATTTTAAACAATCCTTTCATGTGACATGCTAGATCCGGTCATAACTTCTAGCTGAGTTTGGGGTGTTACAATTATGGTATCAGAGCCTAGTTTAAAAACTCAGTTGTGGGTTTGGGTTCAAAAATATTTTCAAAGGATGGTTTGGAAAATGGTTTAGAAAAATATATATCTGTTTTTTTTGGAAGTATGGCACCCGAGTCTCCGGCACCAATCAGCACTGTAAGTTCCCTGATACTTTGCTTTGTTATATGCTGTATTTTTGTATCAATTCTGTGTGTTTGGTTTGGATGTGATGTTCGGATATAGAGTTGGTTGCGTATGAAATATTTATCTGCTTTAATGGCTAGGTGTTTTTGAGTATGTGTAGGAGTTCTAAATTCTAGTTAAAAGTATATTAGGGTTATTGGAATCAGAGTGCGTAGCGTGAGCGTAGTGTTGTAGGTTGGGTTGTATGACTATTCCTGTAGTTGGAAATTTCGAGGACGAAATTTCTTTTAGGAGGGTAGATTTGTAACATCCCAAAATTGGGCCTAGAAGAATTGGGCCCAATGGGCCTTGAGCAAAGTAGCGTTTAAACTTTTGGAGAACAAGAAATCAGCTTAAGTGCAAGTTGGACGTATTTGATAAGTGATTTTGGAAGGTTAGAGGGCTTTTATGAAGTCCCGGGATCAAACTTTGGCTTTAGGGAATTTTTGGTTTTAGGTGAAAAACCCTGGGAGTTAGTAGATAGGTTTTAAGAATAAAATATGGAGGAAAATGACACAAATGGAGTGTGTGGTGTAGTGGCAAAGTGACGCCACATAAGAGACAAGGGAGTGACGCCACAAGGAAGGAAGGAGGTCCAAGGTTCAAGTCTTGGCTCTTGCATTTTGGTTTTCTTTTTAAATGGACCTTAGTATTTGGCTATAGATTTATATTTGGTTGCGTATGGTCTAAGACACAAGAGGAGCTTATGGCCAAGTGGTTAGCAGCGTGGATTATGTTGCAAGGGAGCCTGGGTTCGAATCTCATGACAAGCAAAGGAGTATTTATTTTTGCGAATTGGACAGCAAGAGTTTGAGTTGGATTTAAACTCTACTGGTGAAGAGATCCCACATCGAAAAGATACAAAGAAGGAAGGTGAGAAGCTAGCTATATATATAGCATTCTAGGAGGAAGATGAATATACCTGGGTGGGCGTTTGGGCACAGGAGTGGTCGGAGCGACGATTAGCACCAGATTCCTATCAGGTGTGTAACTCTCTCTACTCTAGTTGTAGAGCGGCAAATGCCAAAGTGCCGGTCACGGCAATAGTAGCCACACGAGCGTGCGAGTGCACGTGTGGGGTTTCGATGCGATAGTTGAGGCCATCAGTAGTATTCTTGTGGGTTGAGACTGCTTGGGCCAAGATGGGCCGAAGTGGGCCTAATGGGCTCGTGGGCCCAATTGAATAAAATTGCATCATGGAACTAGACTAGGTGAATCTCATATACTTGGCTAGATTTGTGTTAGGTGGGCCACACGAGCGTGTGGGCCCGAATGGGCTGAAATTGGGTTTTAGGCCCAATGGTCTAGTATGACCAGAAAAGGTAGCTGAGTCGCTCGGGGCGACATTAGGCCTTCGGAAAGGCCATTGCAGGTGTGAAATTACTAAAATACCATCGATAGGTAAATTACGAAAATACCCTTGTTAGGTAAAATTACGGTTATACCCTTAGAGGTTGATTAGCTTGATTATGTTGTATTATGTCTATCTGATTATGATGGTAATTCATGTTATACTTATATTTGATATATGTTTTGCATACATGTCATACTGCATACACGAATTATTATGTCATGACATGTTGTATGGGTTGGGGTATGATGAGAAGAGGGAGGAAACATGATCTCTTTTAGACTGTCACCAGTGGTTAGGTACCACAAGTGGGTTGGCCCCACATATGGTATTTTGTGACTAAGTCTTAGTGGTTTGGAACCACCGATGGTTTGGTACCACATATATTATTTCTGTGACTCGTCCCAGTGGTTTGGTACCACAGTGGGTTGGCCCCACATATATTCATTAAGGGATTGTCACCAGTGGTTAGGTACCACAAGTGGGTTGGCCCCATGTATTATATTTTGTGACATTTGTCATCAGTGGTTTGGTACCACATATATTATTTCTGTGACTCGTCCCAAAGGGTTTGGTACCACAAATGGTTGGCCCCACATATATTCATTAAGGGATTGTCACCAAAGGTTAGGTACCACAAGTGGGTTGGCCCCATATATGATTATTTGTGACTTTTGTCACCAAAGTGGTTTGGAACCACCAAAGGGTTAGGTACCACCAAAGGGCTAGGTGCCACGTATATTGGGTAGATTCTGAGATATGGAGGACTGATACTAGGTTGATTGGGTTACATTACATACATGCTTAATATATGATTGGTGTGAGAGCTCAAAGCTCAACTGGACGGGGATTTACACACTGAGTCTTGATGACTCACCCCCTCCGTTAAATTTTGCAGGTAATCCTTAGACCACGGATGTGGAGCTGAGGTGGGCTCGAGGTGGCCATGCATTACAATTGCTTTCGTAAACTTCATTTTAATTTGAACTTATTTTAATTCGGGATTTTATTTTGTAATAAGGCCATTATTACTTCAAATTTGATATTTTATTTGGTTTAGCTTTTAATTTGATAACTGCCTATTGTTATTAAAAGTTCAATACGGGAATTTCCTAAACCCTTAATAATCGTTTTCCAAAATGTTAAATAAAGGATTACCAGTAAATAAATATTTAAACTCGAAATTTTTAACAAACGCGCAGATTTTAAACAACCCTTTCATGTGACATGCCAGATCCGGTCATAACTTCTAGGCCAGGTTTGGGGTGTTACAGTAAGACTCCCTAACCTATGTTAAACCCTCTCTCGAAGCGAATAACGTCTAACCCTAGGTTAATTAGTGGAACTCTCGTTCACTTATAATAACCCCTATGATAGCAGTAAATCGATCAATGGACTCCCATATTAGGTTTCACCCTAATCTGGCAAAATCTCGTAACCCTATCTCTAGGCGTTCGATCAACTCCGCTTAATTATGTTAGATCTACTCTGAGGTAGGGTCTATTCCTCCTCCACCTAAGCACATTAGATTTGGATTAAGCAACATAATTAAGAACAAACTAAGTAATTTAGCATATAACTTAAAAATCAAATAAAAAGATTCATCTAGGTTTCATCCCCTTCAGGAATCTGAAGGGTTTAGTTCATAATGAATAAACAAAACATCGCAAGAGAAAAGATAAAACAAAATATAAGAAAATCCTAAAACCCCCTGAAGGAATTGAAGGAGAATTCCGCCATCTTGAGTATAATTTCGGCTTCTTGGGATGGATCAACTGGCTATCTTCACGTTTATTGCCTAACTTTGACCTTCTCAGCTTGGCTCCTTGGCCTAGCTTTGACGCCTTTTCAAAGGTGGTACTTAGGGGATATTTATAGGCTCTTGGAATGCGATTCTTTCTCCCCAAGTATCCTTTTCCGACTGAAATTGCTCATTCTAACAGCAGAGGCACGGCCATGTAGCACGCCCGTGTGGATCGACTCCATGCCGTGTTTGGATTTCTAACTTGAGGCATGGCCGTGTTTATCGGGGTCCAAGCCGTGTTCTAGATGTCAGGCGTGGCACGGCCGTGTGGTCGACGGGCCAGGCCGTGTCGAATTCATGATATGGCCCATTTACTCCATTTTGGGCCCATTTTATGTTCTTTTCATCCTCGGGTGCTTTTCTGGGTATAAGACATGAAAAGAAAGGATTAAGAGCACCTTTTTACCTAAATCAAGGGATAAATTATCCAAAAGCATATTAAATGTGGGTTTAAAATATGTTACTTTTACGGTTTATCAAATACCCCCACACTTAAGCTTTTGCTTGTCCTCAAGCAAAATTCTCAACTTACAATTAAAGCGAACCTTCCATGATTCATAATTCATATCAACAATGTCTTATCATAATTCATAGATAATTTATACATGGATAATTCAACTCAAAGATTCCTAAAGATTCAAACAATATAAGTCATATATTTGTAGCACGAAAACATAAGTGTTTCCCTTCATCTAAATAATTACCCTTAATTCAAAACCTATAAGGATTGATATCCTTCCAAAAGATTCAGTCAAATCACTCGAAATGTGTTTAAGGGTCAAAATTAAGCACTCATAAGTCGAACCTGAAGATTTAATCCCATAGGCTTGCCAAAAAATCAAATCTCCACCACTGTAAAAGGTTGTGATAAACAGATCAAAAGGTATTTGTTAGGGTTGTAACGGGGCTAGGGTTAAAGGTTTGGATAACGGCTAAAATTAGAAGGTTAGAATCGAGATTGAATTGATAAGTTACCAATCTAAAAAATTTCTAAGATAATAATTACATCAACTGAAAATAATAATAATCCTACTAATACGAGCTTTTTCTTTTGATAATTAGACTTTAACTTGTATAAGCTCACTCTTCATAATACTAATACTAAATATACTTTGCTTTGGTTTTTTTTTAAAGAAAAAACTAATAAAGACAACTTCAACTCATAATAAAAACTTAGGTAACTAGTCAAATCATATCTCGATTAAAGGGTAGTAAAAAAGAATGGTGATAACAAATACAAAGGGTTTTGGGTTAATATTAGTGGGTGAGTCAATAAAAAGGTTGTTAGGCTCAACGGGGTTCACCAGGGTTTAATTATGAGGGTAGGCTTTTTAGTGGTGTAAGTGGGTTAAAACCTAGGTGCCTTTATCATCTTTGTCTATCAAATCATAACTGTAGTCTCGACATGTATAATCAAGGCAAGTTCTAGAATAACAGTTCATAGTTGACACACTCATAATAAAAGAATGAGCATGAAAAGGAATGTATGCTCTATAAGGCTCAAAATCTCACAAAAATTATGGGTGTTTTTGACATCAACCTTATAAATTTCAAATTTCAAGATAACATTCAAATTCAGGTTAACAACCTAAAATTTTAAATTTTTAAAAACTTAGACTTATCATGCTTGATTCCCTGGTATTCTTCAAATTTAATTATCAATGCACAATTATCAATGACTTAGTCTAAAACATATCAATAGAAATCATAAATCAAAGAAAATTTCATTCAAATCGTAATATGAGAAACTTACTTTAAGATCAAGGCATAATTCAGGGATTTTCAGATAATACTATAATTAACTCCCCAACACTTAAGATGTACATTGCCCTCAATGTACAAAGATGGATAATATCAAAATAATCATCAAATCATAAGATAGGGAGAGAAGTGAAACTTCCTGAATTTTGGATGAAGTCAATGAAAAGAAACCGGATAGGATTGGAGGTGAACATGGGGAAGCGTCTTGAACCGTTTGAAATTGAATCCTCGAAGCAGCCAGTCTGATTTTATTGTATCCTAAGCTAAATCTAAATAAAATAAAGTAAAAAAACAAAATGAAAATAAAATTAAAATAAAAACAAAAATAAATAATGGAAAATGAAAGACAATTAGAAAAAGGGAGAATGATGTTTAGATAGAGATGTAGCCCGTGTTTTGGGATTTTGAATTTTGAGTGCGTTCAGGGTGTTCAGGCACGGCTGTGGGTGTAGTGGCACGCCCGTGTGTTTCTTCACACGGTCATTTAATATGGGCGTGCTCCTCTCGTGTTCGATAAGTCAGAATGTTGGCACGGTTGGAAGGCACGACCGTGTTCATCCCGTGCTTAACAAGTCAGTAACCTCGCACGGGGCGTCGACACGGGCGTGGACTTTTATCGCCACCCGTGTTGGGAAAAGAAATTTTTTTTTATGTCGTGTACGACTACTGACATGCCCATGGTTCATCCCTTGGCTTCCACACGGCCACGGGCACGCCCGTGTGGAGGGTCGTATGGCCTAGCAATCTGCTCTTTAGTTAGTTTATGGTTAGGTGCTAAAAGGAAAAATAAAAGAGAATAATAAAAGAAAATAAAATAAAGTAAATAAAAAATAAAAAAAAATGTAAAAATGGGGTTAGTGCTTGGGTTACCTCCCGAGAAGCGCTCGTTTAAAGTCTTAAGATGGACTTTACCTGTTATTTGTATGGTCAAGGTGGTTTGAGGAGGTGAAAATCCTTTCTCATGCGCTCAACTCGATTTTTGATATAAAGTTTAAGTAGAGTAGTGTTTACCTCAAAAGTGCTGAATTTAGGATTACTTACCTCGACTGTCCCGTATAGGAAGACATTAAGCACCTCAAAAGTGATTTCTTCGTTTGCCTTGAGGTCTGAATTGGTGATTCGAGGGTCTTCCTTATTCATTAATACCTAATCCTCTATTTTGATGTGATTTGTTGTTCCTATTAGCTCGTCTGGGGTTTCTTTCGGTTTCACTTTGTGTGGTTCCGGTTTTTCTTTAAGTTGTGTTTTCCACTCTTCTAGTTTGTCGACCCTAAGGCTTTGTTCGTTAGGTATTTCTTCTTTGTTGGCATGAGGTCTAAGATCTTGCTCAGCTAAGTGATTTCGCGATGCTTCCTGTAAAGAAGGTTGAACCAAATAATTATCAATAGAATTAACGTTCGTACCTTTATTACTCGATGTCCTAGCTGAGTCAAGAGCTTGAAGAGTGATTGTTTCATCGTCTACACAAAGTGTAAGTTCACCGAATTCTTCCTCTGTGTGGTCTTTCTTTATTGCATCGGGATATGGCACACAAGCTTGGTACTCAGTATTTACCGGGTTTGGTAAATCATGGCTTACCTCAATCTTACCTTTACTTACCACAGTTTCTTGCCTTGGGTCAGATTCCACTAACAATTCACTGTTACGAGCTTGTACATCTTGGGGCCCATGATTCGGCTCAGGTTTGTAGCCTTGTGGTATTTTCTGTGGTGAAAGTTGAGCAATTTGATTATCAACTAAATTTACTTTCTCACCTTTATCACTTGATGTCTTGGCTGAGTCAAAAGCTTGTAGACTGATTGATTCATCACCTACACGAAGAATGAGTTCTCCTGTACCAACATCAATTTTAGTCCTGACAGTTGCTAGAAAGGGTTTTCCCAAAATTAAAGGAATCAAATTATCCTCATTCATGTCTAAGACAACAAAATCTACTTGGAATATGATTTATCAATTTTGATTAGAACATTTTCTATTATACCCCTAGGAATTCTGATAGTTTTATCAGTTAACTGAATGCTCATCCTAGTTTGTCCGAGTTTCCCTAGACCTAGTTCTTTAAACAATTTATAAGGCATAACATTGATGCTTGCCCCTAAATCAGCTAAAGCATTATCAATAGATAAACTACCAATTAAACATGGAATTGTAAAACTCCCTGTGGCTTTTTGTTTCTGCGGTAGTCTGTTCTGTAACATTGCTGAGCATGCTGCGTTTAATTCCACGTGGTGCTCCTCGTCTAATTTGTGTTTGTTTGTCAAGAGCTGTCTTAGAAATTTCCTCGAGTTTGGCATCTGAAAAAGAGCTTCAAGAAGAGGTAAGTTAATATGTAATTTCTTTAAAAGTTTAAGAAACTTATCGAATTGTTCTTCTGAATCGTCTCTCTTTAATAATTCAGGGTAAGATATGCGAGGTTGGTACTCTTTGATTACCAGTTTTGGCTTTTCTTGTGCGACCTCTATTATCCCTTCGTCTACCTTACTTTCTGGAATTGGTTGTGGTTCATCTAACTCCTCGTTCTCCTGTGCTGTGATGGCTTGAATTTGCTCCTTTGGATTAATCTCGGTGTTACTTGGTAGACGTCCTTGTGGTCATTCTGACATGAGCCATGTGAGTTGCTCGACTGCATTAGTCATTTCCTTGACTGATATAGCAATTTCACTCATTCGACTTTCGTTTCTTTTGATTGTCTTATTAATATTTTGTAGGCGTTCTTCAGTGTTTGCTGGTTGTTTTAGTTCCTGTTCGTAGGTTGGTTTCTTCTCTTGTGGATAGGGCTGAGTTTGGAAGTTCTGAGGAGGTTGTTGCCCTTGATTTCTTTGATTGCCTTGACCTCCCCATGAAAAATTTGGATGGTTCCTCCAACCTGGATTGTAAATGTTACTATAAGGATTATTATTGAAGCGGAAATTATTACCTATATAGTTCATCCGTTCGTTCTCAGCTTCCGGTTGGTAGGGTGGGTACTCAGGATTCGCCACGGTTCCACTTGCGTCACACTGTATGACTAGATGTACCTGTGAAGAACATAAACTATCAAGCTTTTTATTCATCATCTCAAGCAGCGTTGATAGCATGATCATGGTGTCGACGTTGAAGACTCCTGCCGATTTCGTTGGTTTAGTCCTCGAAGCTTGCCACTGATAATTGTTTAACAACATCTCCTCAATGAACTCAGAGGCTGCTTCTGGAGTTTTGTTGTTCAGGGTTCCACGGGCGGCTAAATCAATCAGTTGCCTCGTTGAGGTGTTTACACCGTTGTATAATGTTTGGACTTGTAGCCACAAGGGTAAGCATGGTGTGGGCACCTCCTCAAGAGATCTTTGAATCTCTCCCATGCATTATATAGTGTTTCTAAATCCATTTGCACAAAAGAAGAGATATCATTCCTCAATTTGGCCGTTTTGGCAAGTGGGAAATATTTCATTAAAAAATTTTCGGTCATCTGATCCCATGTAGTGATTGACCCTCGTTGTAACGAGTTTAACCATTGTTTAGCTTTATTTCTTAATGAAAAAGGGAATAACCGAAGACGTATGGCATCATCAGAAACGCCATTTATTTTGAATGAATCACAGAACTCTAAAAAGTTAGCTATATGCATGTTTGGATCTTCGTCCTGCAAACCATCAAATTGAACAAACTGTTGAATCATTTGTATTGTGTTAGGCTTTAATTCAAAATTATTAGCAGATATAACAGGCCTAACAATTCTCGATTCTGCTCCTGTTAAATGCGGTTTCGCATAATCAAACATTGTACGTAGAGCGTTGCGATCTCCCACATCGCGTAGTGGTGGGTTCTGTTCGTCCATCCCTTCAGTAGGATTGGATCTGTCTTCTTCCTCTCTTTATGTGTAATTTAGGGCTCACCTAGTTTCCCAACGATTCCTTCGAGCAGTAGCTTCAATATCACTTTCGTATACTAAAAGTCCTCTCGGGTTCCTTCTAGTCATAAACTAGAGGTACCTGAAAAGAAAAGAAAGAAAGAAAAAGAAGAAACAAAAAATTAGCAAAATTAAAAATTATCCAAAAAATAAAAATAAATTGCTGAAAAATAAAAATAATGGCTAAAGTAATAAAAATAGAGTTTTCTTAATATTTTAGTTCCCCGGCAACGGCGCCAAAAACTTGATCGATGTAAATCAGAGTTTTAAAATTTATAAAAGAATGATCAAACCTGGAAACTAACTCTGACAACGATTAAAGGCAAGTGTACCTATCGAACAGTAGTATAGCTTAGGTAAGACCGGATATCGAACCTAAAGGAACTAAAAGTACTAATACTAACTTTTTTTTTATTATTTAGCCTTAAAATTAGAGTGAAGTTGCTTTTGACGAAGACTAAACTAAGGACACAAAGACAAAAAAGACGAATAGGAAAATTACTTTGAAGGAAAACTCAGTTGATTACGACGATACCCTCAGGAAGAATCCACCTAGACTTCACTTATTAATTAACCCTAAATTATATGATTTCTTTTACTTAGCTTGATCCGTAAGACTCCCTAACCTATGTTAAACCCTCTCTCGAAGCGAATAACATCTAACCCTAGGTTAATTAGTGGAACTCTCGTTCGCTTATAATAACCCTCTAGGATAGCAGTAAATCGATCAATGGACTCCCATATTAGGTTTCACCCTAATCTGAAAAAATCTCGTAACCCTATCTCTAGGCGTTTGATCAACTGTGCTTAATTATGTTAGATCTACTCTGAGGCAGGGTCTATTTCTCCTCCACCTAAGCACATTAGATTTAGATTAAGCAACATAATTAAGAACAAACTAAGTAATTTAGCATATAACTTAAAAATCAAATAAAAAGATTCATCTAGGTTTCATCCCCTTCAGGTATCTGAAGGGTTTAGTTCATAATGAATAAACAAATCATCGCAAGAGAAAAGATAAAACAAAACATAAGAAAATCCTAAAACCCCCTGAAGGAATTGAAGGAGAATTCCGCCGTCTTGAGTATAATTCAGGCTTCTTGGGATGGATCAACTGGCTATCTTCACGTTTATTTCCTAACTTTGACCTTCTCGGCTTGGCTCCTTGGCCTAGCTTTGACGCCTTTTCAAATGTGGTACGTAGGGGATATTTATAGGCTCTTGGAATGCAATTCTTTCTCCCCAAGTATCCTTTTCCAACTGAAATTGCTCATTCTGACGACAGAGGCACGTCCATGTAGCACGCCCATGTGGATAGACTCCAGGCCGTGTTCGGGTTTCTAACTTGAGGCACGACTGTGTTTATCGGGGTTCAGGCTGTGTTCTAGATGTCAGGCGCGGCACGGCCGTGTGGTCGACGGGCCAGGCCGTGTTGAATTCATGATATGGCCCATTTACTCCGTTTTGGGCCCGTTTTATGTTCTTTTCATCCTCGGGTGCTTTCCTGTGTATAAGACATGAAAGGAAAGGATTAAGAGCACCTTTTTACATAAATCAAGGGATAAATCATCCAAAAGCATATTAAATGTGGGTTTAAAATATGTTACTTTTACGGTTTATCAAAAAGCTGTGCTAAAACTCAATCTTGTACCCAGGGCTTCTTGCAGCCCCTTCCAAAATTAGGATGTGAATCTCAGATCTCTATCCGATATAATCGAAAAAGGAACTCCGTGAAGCCTTACTATTTCTGAAACATACAAGTTCGCCAACTTGTCGAGTGAGTAATCCACTCGAACAGGTATAAAATGGGCTGACTTCGTGAGTCTATCAATTACAACCCATATAGCATCCTTTTTGCTTGGTGACAACGGTAAACCCGTTACAAAATCCATGGTGATACGGTCCCATTTCCACTCGGGAACCAAGATGGGCTGAAGTAAACTCAAAGGTACTTGATGTTCAGCCTTTACTTGTTGACAAATCATGCACTTGGAAACAAACTCTGAAATATCTTTCTTCATTTTTGGCCACCAATACTATTGCTTCAAATCATTATAAATCTTTGTACTACCCGGATGTACAGATAAGCATCCGTTATGTGCTTCGTGCAATATTCTCTGAATAAGCTCCTCTTTTCTCGGTACATAAACCCTGTCTCTAAACATCAAGTATCCATTTGAATTAATCTGGAAGTCAGATTCAACATCTGACTCGCACTGAGCTCTCTTAACTTGCAATTCATTATTTTCTTTCTGAGCCTCAAAGATCTATTGAAGAAATATTGGTCTAGCTCTCAATTCAGCTAGAATAGAACCATCGTCGGATAAGGTCATCCGTAAATTCATTGCCCTTAACGCAAAAAGGGACTTCTTGCTCAAAGCATCGGCGACCACATTCACCTTTCCTGGATGGTAGTCAATGACCAATTCATAGTCTTTTAGCAACTCTAACCATCTCCGTTGCTTTAAGTTCAACTCTTTCTGCGTCATCAAGTACTTCAGACTTTTGTGATCAGTAAAAATCCGACATCTTTCACCATATAAATGGAGTCTCCAAATCTTCAAGGCGAAGACTATAACAGCTAATTCTAGATCATGCATCAGATAATTCTTCTCATGAGGTTTCAACTGTCTTGAGGCATAAGCAATCACCTTGCCTTCTTGCATGAGTACACAACTCAATCCATTTAAGGATGCATCGCTGTAAATTATATACTCTTTCCCTGACTCGTGCTGTACTAAAACTGGAGCTTCTGTCAACATTACTTTCAACTTCTCGAAACTTTGTTGACATCGTTCTGTCCACTCAAACTTCACATTTTTCTGTAACAATTTAGTCATCGGGGTTGCAATCATGGAAAACCCCTTGACGAATCGTCTATAATAGCCGACTAGGCCTAGAAAACTTCTAATCTCAGAAATGTTCTTAGGTGGCTTCCAGTCCATTATGGCCGAGATCTTACTTGGATCTACTCGGACTCCATCTCTCGAGAAAATATGTCCCATAAATCCTACTTCCATGAGCCAAAATTCACTTTTATTGAACTTGGCATATAACTGGTTTTCTCGTAAAATTTGTAAACTATCCGTAGATGTTCAGCATGCTCATTCTCATCTCGGGAAAAAGTCAGTATGTCGTCAATGAAAAAGACTACAAACTTGTCGAGGTATGGTCTAAAGATACGGTTCATTAAATCCATGAATACCACAGGAGCATTGGTCAACCTAAAGGGCATGACTAAAAATTCATAATGCCCATACCTTGTTCGAAAAGTAGTCTTGGATACATTTGAATCCTTTACTCTCAACTGGTAGTACCCTGATCTCAAGTCTATTTTGGAAAACACGGTAGCTCCTTTCAATTGATCGAACAAATCATCAATCCTAGGCAATGGGTACTTGTTCTTTACTGTCACTTTATTAAACTGACGGTAATCTATGCACAATCTCATGGTGCCATCTTTCTTTTTCACAAATAAAACCGAAGCACCCCATGGTGAACAACTTGATCTTGTAAAGCCTTTATCAGTCAATTCTTGCAACTGTAACTTCAACTCTTTCAATTTTGTTGGAGCCATTCTGTAAGGAGTAATAGATATCGGTACAGTATCGGGATCTAGCTTAATACTGAACTCAACCTCTCTAACTGGTGGTAGTATTGGCAATTCCTCAGGAAAAACACCCACATACTCACATACTATTGGTACTGACTCAATCTTCAGCTCTGTTTCTTTATCATTCATCACAAAGGCCAAATATGCTTCATGTCCTTTTCTTATATATCTCTGCGCCATCATATAAGAAATCATTACCGGTGATCTACCTTGTTCATCAGATTCTACATGAAGAGTATTCCCATTCCCATTCCCATTCCCACAATTAACTATTACATCATGGGTAGTCAACCAGTCCATACCAAGAATGAGGTTGAACTCATCAAATGGTAGCAACATAAGATTTGCTTTAAAGCAATGACCTCTAATCATTAATGGGCAATCTTTACATACTTTATCAACTAACACACTCTTGCATAAAGGATTAGACACTTTAATCCTAAATTCTGTAGAATCTATAGACATACTCAAACTGGATACTAATTTCATGCAAATGTAAGAGTGTGTGGATCCGAGATCTATTAAAGCAATAACTTTGATATAAAAAAGAGAAAAGGTACCCGTAATCACATCATCAGAAGATACCTCTTCGCGAGCGCAAATGGCGTAAGTCCTTTCAGGCGCTCTACCCTCGAGTATCGCGACCTGCTCTCGAGGGTTACCTCTTCCACTTGCCCTACTTCTCGGGTTTCTCTGCGGTCTTCCTCGAACCATACTCCTAGATCTTGGGTTCTGAGTTCTCTCTTCTTTCATCATCTTTGGACAATCTTTTATATAGTGGTCTTGGGAACCACATCTAAAACATACGTTTTCATGTGCCCGACATTCTCCAAGATGACATCTACCACACTATGGGCACTCGGGTCTGTCAGATCTAATGTTCCCCACACTAGCAACTGAAGTCGTCTGAGCTTTATTTCCTGAATATTGCTTACTCTTGTCTTTCTTTGAAAACCCAGTGGAAGTAGCCGATCGGGTGGAGAAATCTCTTGACTTCTTGGACGAAGATTGGAATGACTTATTCCACTGTCTCTTTCTAGAGTCATGAGACTCTATTTCAGACTTTCTCTTCTCCTTTACTAGTTCCTAGGCTTTACAAGCCCTCTCTACTAGCACAACGAATTCCTTTAGCGCTAGGACAGCAACAAACAATTTGATGTCTTCATTTAACCCATCTTCAAACCTTTTACTCATAATGGCCTCAGTGGACACGCATTCGCGAGCGTACTTGCTGAGTCGTACAAACTCACGCTCATAGTCAGTTATAGACATCTTGCCTTGCTTTAACTCTAGAAATTCTTTTCCTTTCTGATCCACAAATCTTTGACTGATATACTTTTTCTTGAATTCTTCTTGAAAAAATTCCCATGTGATCTTTTCCCTCGGTACCATCGACACAAGGGTGTTCCACCATTGGTAAGCAGAATCTCTTAAAAGAGAAACTACACACTTCATGCATTCTTTAGACGTGCATGACAACTCATTAAATACCCTAATGGTATTTTCTAACCAGAATTCAGCTCTTTCTGGATCATCATCTTTTCTAGCCCGGAATTCTTCTGCCCCATGTTTCCTGATCCTATCAACTGGAGGTTTATCTCCTCTTACCACCTCTACTACTTGAGGGGCTACTGGAGCAGGTTGTGGAATAGGCGGGGGTGGAGGGGGTTGTGCATTCGGGTTCGCACGAACAAACTCCGTATACCATGTATTCATCATATGGAGGAAGGCTTCTCTAGCCTCTTCTCCTCCTCCTTGACTCATTGTAATGGGTCTATTCTCATTCTCATTCGGTATCGCTCCTTCTGCGGGAGTTGGTACATTACTTTCTGCATCACCCGCCACAGCTCTTTCAGGATCCATTTACTATATGTATAAACATAATTTAAGTCGTCAGGAGTCGTCACACTATCATTATAAAAGCATTCTTACGCATGGCATGTATAGCTAAACTCGTGCTCGTGCTACGTTAGTCCTAGAACCGACTAAACCGTAGCTTTGATACCACTAAATGTAACACCCCATACCCAAGTTCGATGCTAGGACTAGATACGAGACATTACCATGCTTGGACTCACTTAAACATATACTTACGGGCTGTAAAATTTTGTTCCGACTTAAAAACTTCTCTTTCTTAGTCTAATGATACACTTCATGGGCCTACGAGGCCTTAAGCACTTATCCGAAAACTTTCAGAACTTAATCAAAAACTCTTCTTGGAAGCAAGGTTCACACGCCCATGTGACTTGGAACAGGCCCGTGTACCCTTAGACACGCCCATGTCTTCAAACCGTGGGGCGTTACTAACTATATTCACACGGCCTTAACACGCTCGTAGGCTTAGACCGTGTGTTATTCCTTGATATACTTACTTGATTACACGGTCTGGGGCACACGCCCATGTTCTAACAGTGTGTCATACACGGCTCATACAAACGGCCGTGGGATTTGACCGTGGCCTATCCTGACTTACAACAATAAGGTGCAGGGTACACACGGCCTAGACACACGCCCGTGCGCCAACCGTGTGGGCACTTAGAGGCTATTTACCAAGCCAATTGCCACCCTGAAATCAAGATCAATCCAATACATTTTCATAAACAATACTACATGCTTCATTTACCTCAATAAACATACATACATAGTCAATTTTGGCCGATCACGTAGCCATATACAAAAGAATAATAACTTGATAGCCTATACAATGGCCTTTCTTAAAACATGTTCTCAAAATGAATGCTTCCTATACATGCCATACTTAGTAAAATAACTTGGCTATACCAAAATAGAGATTGATAGTGTGCTACGAGCTCTGACTCCAATGATCCACAAGTTAGCTTGGCGGGACTACATAGAAAGAAAGAATTAAAGACGTAAGCATTTAGCTTAGTAAGTTTGCATGTAAAGCACGTATCAATATACTTGCTCAATATAAAACATTTGACATAACAATGGTATCATAAATCTCAGCTATAGAGATTACTTACTCATACTGATTCTTACATGTCTCATGATACTTACTATTCTCATACTTGTAAGGTAAACAAGGTACCTGTATCACTTGATCACATTGATCAGCACACTTTAATATAATAATCATGATCTCTAATTCTTCATTCATAACATAAATAATACTCAATTTTAACTTGATGGTAGCTTTGCTTACTTAGCTTTCTTGTTATCTCATTTTAACTTTACTCATTTGCCCGATGAATTTCTGCGAATAACCGAGGATACTAAATCTCATCCCACCTAACTTGATGCCAAAGCCATATCCTAGATACGGTCTTACATGGAATATCTCATCTTGGTTTCAAGGCCATGTCTTGACATGGACTTATACGAAGTCTTTACTTGTGAACTGGTCAGTGTCGAGCATTGGCTGGGACTTACATAAAATCTTTCTTGTTCTCACCAATGCCATGCCTTGGCTTGGACTTACATAGGATCTCTTTCTCTTGATAGCTTTTCAATGCCAAGACTTGTCTTGGGCTTACATGATAACTTTTCAATGCCAAGCTTGCCTTGGACTTACATGATATCTGTTCAATGCCAAGCTTGCCTTGGACTTACATGATATCTGTTCAATGCCAAGCTTGCCTTGGTCTTACATGATAACTTTTCAATGCCAAGCTTGCCTTGGACTTACACGATATCTTTTCAATGCCAAGCTTGCCTTGGACTTACACGATATCTTTTCAATCCCAAGCTTGCCTTGGACTTACATGATATCTGTGCTTGATTGCCGATGCCATGCCTTGGCTTGGTCTCATACGGACATTCTTATCTTATGTGGTGGATCGAGTATCCTCGGAAATTCATCTTCAATCGGGACTTGGTCATACTAAATCTCATTGATTTCCTTGTTTAACATAGCATTAAGCATTCCATGGAAAGAATGTACATTATATTAAGCAATTCAATGATAGAAATCATAAAGCTTAGAAATCATACAAACTTACCTCAATATACAAAATGTATGTAGATATGCAATTTAGTCCTCAACTTTGTTCTTGCCTCGATTTCGATCCGGGCTTCGTTTTTCTTGATCTATAATCATAAATAGACCATTAAGTACTCACATTGACTAAATTGACTCTTTACTCATATTTTGGAAAAAATATTATTTTTCCCCTAAACTTTCTCATATTTGCACTTTTTCCCCTAGGCTTGTAAAATGATTTTCATTCAACTTTCTTAAACTTCATGCTTAGCTAATTCATTTTCTCTACCATAACAATCATCAATTCTCACTATTTCTAGTATGTATGACCAATTTTCATAACTATTACAAATTGGTCCATACTATCATTTTTCATGAAATTCACTAAGGAAAAGATGTTTCTCTAACATCAAACTCTCATAAACTTCCATAAAACATCATTTAACATGCATGTCATTCATGGGTAGATTTTTTAACATGCATCTTAGCTCATTTTATAGCTAAAAATAGCTAATTCATAATACGAGAACTATAAAAATACGAAAACGGGGCTAAAAATGAACTTACTTGCAAGCTTGAAAAAAAAATGAAGAACCCTCGCTAAGGAGCCTTCAAAATTTCGGCAATGGGGGGAAGAAGATGAATAGATTTTTATCATCGTTTTCCTATTTTAATCATTTATTAGACAAATAACCAAAATGCCCTTCTCTTAAAAATTTTCCATTTTACCAACTCATGACCATTTTGTCCAAAAAGTTATAATTTGGGCAAATTGCTATTTAAGGACTTCTAATTATTATTCTAAAGCTATTTCATACAAAAAGCTTCTAGAAACTCATATTTTGCAACTTTTGCAATCTAGTCCTTTTTAACCATGTAACCTCAATTTAACCAAATTGCTTCATGAAACTTTTACAATAATCATGCAAACATGGCGTAAACTTTAGAAACTCATAAATTCACCTCGGATTCATGGCCTCGCACCACTATTCCGACTAGGCCTTATATCAGGCTTTTACAAAAATGTTGTCCATCTTCTTCATTAGGCTGAAATTTCAAAGGGGAAACCATAGCTAGGGTTTCTTCAACTTCTCAAGCTCATAGTAAGTGCATCTAAGCCTCGTTTTTAATGTTTTTTACATTTTTGGAGTCCCGATAACTTGATTTAGCTTAATCTAGCAATAATTTAACATAGGTTCGTATTTGGAAAAATACCTATAGGTGAAATGTGTTTATTTTGATGTTTTATGATAGAATATAAAGTCTGAATTTATGTTAAACAACTTTTGCTAAGCAATTTTAAGTGAAAACGAGTAAAACGGCTTAATCGGTAAAAGTACCTAATGTTCATAAGTACATGTTAGAGTGAGAATTTGATGTTGTCATAGAAGGGAAAAATGATTAGCATGTCATAAAACAAAAGAATAAGGGATAAAGTTTAATTTTTGAGCTTTGGGGAAAATGTGTAAATATGTAAAAGTTTAGGGGAACAATCGTAATTTTACCGAAGTTAGAGTCAAGGACTGTTTTAATAAATGTGAGTATTAAATAAGCTAAATTTGCTATTATAGATCAAGAGGAACAAAATCCAGAGTTAGACCGGGGAAAGAAAAAAGATAGTGGACTAAATCAATATAGTTGATCGTATTTTGTTCCGAGGTAAGTTTGCGATAAATAAATTCAATATTCTATTTTTTACATTTAATACTATTAAATTCCAGCATTTACATATTTATTCTGTAAATTTATCATTTAAAGACTCAAGCATGAATTGACGGAGAAGCAATCTCAGAAAGTCCCGGTTGAACCTTAGGAATGTGTAGGATAAAAATGTCATGACATTAGGGTTTAAGGAAATCATGTAAGACCATGTCAAGACATGGCATTGATAAGTTTCTATAAGGAAAAGATCCCATGTAAGATCATTCCAAGGCATGGCATTGGTGAGTTCATAAGGCAAGGATACCACTTAAGACCATGTCAAGACATGGCAATGGTAGGTTTCAAAAGGAAAGGTACCCGTGTATCCTTAGTATTCCAAGTGGTTTAACGGAAAATTCAAAGAGTATACCAAAGAAAAGGTAAGACAAGTTCATGCTAAAAAGATACAGGTAAGAATTCAAGACTTAAGCATATTGAGTTAAAGGCTTAAATGATCTTGATAAGAAAAGAATAAGATAATTCAGTAAGAATGTTGTTATTCATTTACATGCAAACTTACTAGGCTTGTAACATCCTTAAAACAAGGCCTTTGCATTTTGTATGCTTGCATGTAAATAGTATGGTTGTTATGCTGGTTTAGGGTGTTTTAGGGTCTAGGCATGAGCTAGAGATATGCCGGAGCCTTAGCAAAAATCTTTTTTTGGGCACTTAGAAGGGGGAGCTGAGTGGAGTAGGAGTTAAGGGAAGTTAGTGGCATGTTTTGACACAGGAAATGCCTTGGTAAAGTGGCAAGGAGGCGCCACTAAAGGCACAAGGGAGTGACGCCACAGGGAGCAGAAGGAGCCTTGGTTCGAGCTGTGGGAATCTCTTTTTCGGCATTCTTTTTGATGTCAGGACAAGGGAGAGTTATGCTCAGGATAGACACTGGTGGATGAGTGTTGAAGGAGTCAACAGGATTTGAATGCATGGAAGAGAGAAGATTTAGGAGTTTCAATCATTCAAATTCGTTTGAATGATTGGATGAGAGGGAAGCAAGAAGAGAAAGAAGGGATTGAGTTGGAGTGTGTGCTAGCCGAACTTTGGTAGTGGCTAAGGTGTGTTAGAGCATTCGGTTTTGGAGTTTGGGGAGGGGTGTCCCGAAATTCAAAGGGAAGCTAGCTTAGGGTGCTAGTATATAGTTTTTTTGGCAGTTGGTGTGTGCTCCACATTTTGTTGTAGTTTTGCTTTCATCCTCTCTTGTGCCAAAAATCACCTAGCATTTCAACTCTTTGTTCTCTTTTAACTCATAGCCGAAAGCTAAAAGACCATTAGGGTCACTTTTATTCATCTTTTCTTCTCACTTTCAAAAGCCGAAAATATCGCATCTCCCTCCCTTTTCACTTGAGTTTTCATTTTCTTTCTTGAAGCCTCTCTAGCCGTATATTCTGCATTGGATTGGGTTGTTCTTTTCCTTTCTTTTCACAAAAGCCGAAAATCCTCTGTAGCCTGCTGAAATATCATTCTTCATTTTCTTCTCTCTCAAAAGCCATAGCCGAAATCACATATTTCATTCTTTCTCGTCATCTTTTTATTCCTTGGTTACCGAAACCTCTATCACTTTCTCTTCCTCTCTTCAAGCACTTTGGCCGAATATCAACTGTTAGGGATCACCCTTCTTTTCATCTTCTCTGTGCGTAGTGGAGCAAAGTTCGGCATTTGGGGGTAAGTACTTGGAACTATGGCCGAATCTCTTCCATCTCTATTCCCTTCCATCTATCGTTTTCTATAGGGAGAAAAGCTGGGATTTGACATCTGTTTTGGGTAGTTCTTTAGCCGAATTCCCTTGGCTCTCATAATCGTTTCTTCAGTTCCTATAGCAGCAGATCATCGTTATCTATCCACTCCCAATCGATTTTGCTAGTGTTGTGGTAAGTGTCCCTGCCGTTCAATCTTTTCTTATTGCGTTAAATGCCGAAGGCAGTAACTAAATCTTGTAGGATCTTGGCCGATTGAAGGGTGTTAAGGAAGGCTTGGTGTTAGTCGACTGGGTACTAGATCAGTGCTTTGGTCTAAGTCACTGAATCTCCAGGATTTGTCAATCTAGGTAAGGGATCTATTCATTCGGGTTTATACCTCTATTTGTCGTTATTTCGTTACTTTAATCTGAGTTAGTGACTAAGGTGTGTTATGGACTCGAAGGCTAGCCAAGCGTTAGGAGGGGTTGGATCTGAAACCTCAGTCCCTAAGTTCATGAGGAGGGCGGTGTCGGCTGTTCGCGATTGGCCACCTGGGTGTGGGCTGGCATCTGAACAAAGTAGTAGACAGATAGCGGTAGTGTCGGTTGACGACAGTGTTGACGTAGAGAGTGTCGTATTACGAGTAATCAGGTGTGTAACTCTTACACACTTCATACGTTAATATGTTGTTATCTTGTATGTTGTCAAAAGCCGGAATAACTGTAGAAAATAGTAAGTTACCAT
Organism: Gossypium bickii; assembly: GCA_025503065.1. Taxonomy (NCBI): domain Eukaryota; kingdom Viridiplantae; phylum Streptophyta; class Magnoliopsida; order Malvales; family Malvaceae; genus Gossypium; species Gossypium bickii. The sequence goes on along the minus strand of CP106714.1, from coordinate 20,316,831 downwards.
TGTGGGTAAAAGCAAGGACTCCGGGTAAGTCCACTTTAATTGGTTAACGTTAAATGCCTCTATTAACTTTACATATGCCATGTTACATTATTTCTGAATGATAAGCGTGACTATTTTGCCTTGAAAAGCATGTTCATAAAATGGGTAATGAGAGGAGGGGGAAGGTATGATTTTTAGACTGTCACTAGTGGTTTGGCACCACCAGTGGTTTGGTACCACATATATTTTTGTGACTCGTCCCAGTCGTCTGGAACCACAGTAGGTTGGCCCTACATAACGATATATGGGATTGTCATCAGTGGCTTGGTACCACAAAGTGGGTGGCCCCACACATGTTATTTGTGACTTCGGTCACCAGTGGTTTGGTACCACATATGATATTTGTGACTTCGGTCACCAGTGGTTTGGGACCACCAGTGGTTTGGTGCCACACGGGGTAGATTTCGGAGTTTCAGATGGTTAGGTTTTGGGTTGCATGGCATACATATTCGCTTGTGAAGCTGTGTAAGGGCTTATTATCTTCGGGATGGGGATTTACACACTGAGTCTGGGTGACTTACCCCTTCCTTTACATTTTCCAGATGATTCTTAGATCGTGGATATGGAGCCGGGACGGACTCGAGGTGACCATGCGATATTTCGGGTTATTGTTTTAACTTATTATTTCGGACTTAGTTTACTTTAAATTTGGTTTTTGGTTGTAATAAGGCCACTAAATTTTACGTTTGGGATTATTTATCTTTTGAATATTCACTAAATTTTGTTTAGTTATTGACGGCATGCCTAATAAACCTATAAAATGAATGTTTTCCAAAACATTTACAAATTATCGGGATTTTCTAAAATTTTACCATCGGGTAAATAGCAAACATGTAACAACAATAACTTAACTCGATTTTTGTAAACAAACTTTGAAATGATTTTAGCAATTTACCTAACTCAATTTCAGTTTCCGTAAAATGAAACGTTTTCTTTACAATTTAAGTCAACAACTTGTTTTTCCAAAAACGGTTTTTCCCTGCGACATGCCGAATTCGGTCGTAACATTTGATCGGGTTTGGGGTGTTATAATTTTGGTATCAGAGCCTGGTTCAAAAGCTCAGCTGTGGGCCTGAGGCCCAAAATGTTTTCAATAAGAGGTTACGAAATGATTCTGATGGAAAATGCATGATTTGGGAAAGCATGGCACCTGAGTCTCCGGCACCAATCCGCAACGGTAAGTCCCCTAAACTGTTGTTATTACTGTTTAATGATGGTGATATGGATGCTAGTGATAAAGATTCACTTTAGAAACTGAAACCCGTAGGGCTGTGTGAACTTTGCGAGAACAACTACTATAGAAAATTTGTTCATAAAACTGTACCATAATAAACAGTGGAAGAAAGCTAACTCATAAAATTCGTAAATCAAATTAATACGTGAACGCTAGTCATGAGCTCTCGAGGACGTGGGCATAATACGCGTTGTCGTGGTAGAGTTAGGATGACTGTGTCGGAACCGGTAGGGTCTGGCCATGGGTCAGATAATGAGGTGCCGCCACCGCCAGCTGAGGCCGCGGAGTTCTAAGGTCAGACGGGTGGTGATGACGCGGTGTCATAGGTGATGCTGCGGGTCCTGGAGAGAGTTGCTGGTGCAGGCGTTGGAACGGGTGCTCGAAAATCTGTGTCTGAATGACTCCGAGCCAATGGGGCAGAAGTATTCAGGGGTGTTTCTGGTGTGGCTCCCAATACAGCTGAGTACTGGTTAGAGGCGACCGAGCGCATAATGGACGATTTGGACTTTACGGCTGAGGAGAAGTTGAAAGGGATATTGTCTCTTCTCTGGGATGAGTCATACCAGTGGTGGCTTACGGTCAGGGATGGTACGATGGCGGATGATATCACCTGGGATTTCTTTAAGGCGGCTTATCAGCGGAAGTACGTCGGGTCTGGTTACATAGATGCGCAGTGTAAGGCGTTCTTGAATTTGGTCCAGGGGAGTAAGTCAGTATCGGAGTATGAGGCGGAGTTCCTTCGGTTAAGCCGTTATGCTAGGGGTATCGTGGATACGAAATACGAAAACTGTGTCAGATTTGAGGACGGGTTGAGAGATGAGCTACGGTTGTTGATTGCCCCACAGTGGGAGAGAGAATTTGCTGTCTTGGTGGACAAGGCCAAGATAACTGAGGAGGTGAAGCAGTCGGTGAAACAGAATCAGGATAGAAATTGTTTTGGGTCATCAGGGTCTACCGGGAATTCACATAAAAGGACTAGATTTGGCGGGCCGAGTCAAGCTGCAAAGCCTGCTGCTACTACTCAGCGGCCGCCACAGTGTGCTCGATGTGGGAAGTCTCATTCAGGAGAGTGTTGGACAGGAAACAGGGGGTACTTTGAGTGTGGGTCAACGGAGCATCGAGTAAGGGATTGTCCACGTAAGCTAGCTAGAATGTAGTCTGAGGGTCAGGGGCATGTTCAATTTAGAGGTGGTGGATAGCAACCACAGAGGGGTCGCGGTTTGGCCAGGGGAGGTAATACTTCTAGACGAGGCCGCGGAGCACCGGGCAGAGGTGCTGGGAGCTCAGAGGCAAGACAGCCTGGGTTGGTCTATGCTGCGAGGCGTCGAGAGGAGGGCGACGCACTAGACGTCATAACCGGTACGTTCTTAATTTATGGATTGCCGTATACTGCTTTAATTGATGTTGGTTCGATGCACTCTTATGTTGCTAGTAGTATAGCGGGAACTTTGAACTTAGCCTATGAGATTTCTGCTAGGGAGATGACTGTAATTAGCCCTCTAGGTCACGCTGTAGAGGTAAACAAACTGTATAAGAATGTACCCATAGAACTTCAAGGGGTAGTGTTTCCGGCTGATCTGATGGAACTGCCATTCGGGGAGTTCGATTTGATCTTAGGGATGGACTGGCTAGTGAGGTATCAAGCAAGTCTGGACTGTGCAACCAAGCGCATGGTGCTGAGGTCTGTCGAGGGTGCAGAGGTGGTGATGATAGGTGATAGAAGGAATTACCTATCCAACGTAGTATCCGCTTCGAAGGCTGAGAAAATGGTGAGGAAAGGATGAGAGGTGTTCATGGTTCATGTTTGTGCATTTGAGGCCAAGGGATCAACTGTGGGGGATGTCCGAACGGTGAAGGAATTTACCGATGTATTCCCAGAAGAGCTTCCGGGTCTGCCTCCAGACCGCGAAGTTGAGTTTGGTATATATTTGTTACCCGGAACTGCGCCAGTGTCTATTGCCCCATATAGGATGGCGCTGAGGGAGTTGGTGGAACTGAAAGTGCAGATTCAGGAGTTGTTGGATCGGGGTTTTATTCGACCGAGTGTATCACCTTGGGGAGCACCCGTACTCTTTGTTAAGAAGAGAGACGGAACAATACGGATGTGTATTGATTACCGTCAGCTGAATAAGTTGATGATTAAAAATAAGTATCCGTTGCCGAGGATAGACGACCTGTTTAATCAATTTAAGGGAGCATCAGTTTTCTCTAAGATTGATTCGGGGTATCACCAGCTTAAGGTAAAGGAGGCAGATATTCACAAGACGGCGTTTCCTACTTGTTATGGTCACTACGAGTTTTTGGTAATGCCGTTTGGGTTGACCAACGCGCCAGCAGGGTTTATGGATATGATGAATCGGGTGTTTCAGTCGTATTTGGATCGGTTCGTCGTAGTGTTTATAGACGACATTTTGGTATACTCGAAATTTGAGGAGGATCATGATGCTCATCTACATGTGGTTTTGCAGATTCTGAGGGAGAAGCAACTATTCGTAAAGTTTAGTAAGTGCGAGTTCTGGCTAAAGGAAGTAATCTTCTTGGGTCATGTGGTGTCCGTTGAGGGGATTAGAGTAGATTCTCGAAAGATTGAGGCGGTATTGGACTGGAAACCACCTAAGTCTGTAGCAGAGATTCGGAGTTTTCTAGGTTTAGCAGGGTATTACAGAAGGTTTGTGGAAGGGTTTTCCTTGATTGTAGTGCCGTTAACCAAGTTACTGAGGAAAGGGGTTCCATTCGTATGGTCAGACAAATAGCAAGAAAGTTTTGATAGGTTAAAGAGGATTCTAACAGAAGCTCTGGTTTTGATTCAGCCTGAAGCGGGGAAGGAGTTTACGGATTATTGTGATGCGTTGCATACTGGTTTTGGATGTGTGCTGATGCAAGAGGGGAAAGTAGTGGCGTATGCGTCTCGACAGTTGAGACCTTACGAAGTGAATTACCCAACACATGGTCTGGAGTTGGCTGCAGTGGTTTTCGCTCTGAAAATTTGGAGGCATTACTTATATGGGGAGAAGTCTATAGTCTACACGGATCACAAGAGCTTGAAATACCTCTTGACTCAGAAGGAATTGAATTTGAGGCAGCGAAAGTGGATCGAGTTGTTGAAGGATTATGACTGCTTGATTGAATACCATTTGGGTAAGGCTAACGTAGTAGCTGACTCATTGAGCTGCAAAGTGGTAGCAGACTTAAGAGTAATGTTTGCCCACCTTAGTCTGTATGATGACGGAAGTCTGTTAGTGGAATTGTAGGTGAAGCCGGCTTGGGTAAACCATGTTAAGGAGAAATAGCTAGGGGATGAAGACTTAAGTGCTCGATGTTTGCAAGTGCAGAATGGTGGATTAGAGGGGTATAGCTTAAGCAGTAAGGGTGTGTTGTGTTTTCAGGGAAAGGTTTGCATGCCGAAGGATATGGAGTTGAGGCAAAAGGTTCTTCAGGAGGCACATAGCAGTCCGTACGCTATGCATCCAGGGGTAGTGTAACACCCCTAACCCGTATTCGTCGCCAAATTGGGGTCACAAGGTGTTACTTAACAAAATTTGAACTCTTTGCTTTAAAAATTTGAGCATACATACAGATATATGAATTAACAAGCACAAGCAATATTGCATTCTCAATCCACCATGTATAATTAAGCGAATTATAAACCACAAAAATTATATGCACTGTTAACTATTTCGAAATTAGCCATTCATTCACAGCATGTATACACTTAACCATGTGACTCATATCCTATTTGACTAGCAAGTAAAATATCATACTATTTTCTGTCGAAACACATATGCAACTTTAATATCATCACCCTATGGACAAACATAACATTTATGCAACATTTTTAATACGCATAATAGTCTATCATCATGAACCAATATATAAGCATAAAATGTAACCCTTATATACCCTATTCGCATGTTAATTACCAAGCATTAGTCACATTCACAAACCGATTCCTCTCTCTCACCCATTTTGGCTATTAAAATTAGGTTCAAGGGTAGCACAGAGAGCTTTACCATGCAATATTAAACTAACCTTTGTCAGTACAATTTGTAATCATCCTTTAGCCATTACAAGCCGAACCCAAGTATTCAATTTCTTATGATTATTACAATGGCATATGTACATATTTTACTAAGAACTTACCACTCATAAACATTAACATGGCATCTTTAAAAATCCAAATAGACCACATTAATTCACAACCGAAAATACATTCTCTCAACTATATCTACCTCATTCGAACCAAATCAAAACAAAAGCAAAACATATCAATATATCATGCTTATCCCAAACGCATCACATCTATATATAATAGGCATATTACTTATTTAATATACTACATGTTATAACTCGTCAAGCATCTGTCACTTTCTTCATTGTTAAGACACATGACTACACACCATAGCATGCAAATCATATGACCACATTCCATACATGATTAAACCATGGCCGAATTTCACATCCCTTAATATTATAATCAAGCCATTATATCAAGAACATAGGAATTAAACTTGATCAAAAGAAATAGCCATTTTTGCAAGGCTATACATATATACAAGACCGAATGTCATTAGTCTAAACCTTAGTCTAACCTATACATGCCTTCAATTCAAAACTAAGACTAAGTACCAAAAAGGGGTGATAGTGTGGTTGACTTTTCCGACGATCCTCAGATGCCCGTAGCTTGATCGAAATCTATAAAACAGAACAAAGAGCACACACTTTTAAGCTCACTAGCTTAGTAAGTCTTAAGCAAATTTAAAGAAAATAATTCAATTTGACACCTAAACTTTCCAAGTCAAATACTTGATATTACTTCAAACTTTAACAAATCACACATATGGTGTCACATTATCGAACTTCAATATCATCTTTAACCTGGCATTTCTCATTATCCTACCTTTAACAAATAGTTCATTAAATCAACTCAAAATTCAAATGATAAACATCCATTTCTTGCCAAATACTCAATTCATATGCACATCATTTTAAATGGAATCATATACAAGAGCATATATATATATGCTCATTCACTTCACATCTTATCACTCTAAAGGTTCAATATGCACGAAATATCAATATGATTTCCTAAACAAACAACCGAATATACATACATAATCATATACCACATTTTCATCCAACATCTCATATATATATATACATTTATAATTGAACGAATATATAAACTCGATTAAACAACTCACAGGTACTTACCTGTACGGCTCTGTAATTTAATTCATACGAATAAGCTTAAGTTTGTCCTTTTGCCAACATAACTCCACCAGTTTATATGCATAAGCTCGTATTTAAAAATCACCGGCATTTAGCCTGCTAGGCAATAAGCCCGAAACTCTTCACCGGCATGAGGCCTGCTAGGCTCAAAGCCCGATACATTTCACCAGCATAAGGCCTGCTAGGCATAGGCATTTAGCCCGATACTTTCCACCGGCACAAGGCCTACTAGGCATTTAGCCCGATACTTTCGATATAATTCAAATATAACATGTCGTGCTTATTTTAAATCACTTGTACAAAATGAAATCAAATAAGTTTAACTACCATTCACAATCAAATCTTCATGTCACATTCGGCTATGATTAAATTTCAATCCAACAGTTCAAAGTTTGACATGTAAACTATATTACGAACAATATTTACAGTAATAACTTGCTTAAGGACTTACCTCGTCTATCGACGGACAACGAAGACCGGCTATTCGATAACCTTCGCCTTTCCCCGATCCAAATCCATTTTTCTTTGTTCTTGATCTAAACACATTAAAATTTAGCTCATTCAAGCACATTTCATCTCAATTTTGTCCCAAAACACATAGATGTACAATTTACTATTTTACCCCTAATATTTCACATTTTAACAAATTAGTCCAATTTGTATAAAACACGAAATACACCAAATTTGATTATACATATCAAGGGCCGAATGCTCCATATACCTATAAAAATGCATACATTTCATTTATTTTGCAATTGGGCCCCTCAAAAATTTATTTTTTACAATTTAGCCCTAAATACTCAATTTCACCAAAATTTCCCGTTCAAAACTTATTAATTTCTAACATACCTTTAATATTTTTCCAACAAACATCAGAAAACGCAAACATATAACCATGGCATTTTACATAAACATCATCCATTCATGAAATTAAGACATGGGTTTTAAAGCTCTCGAAGCAACAATTACAAAAACGTAAAAATTATCGAAAACCGACCAAAAACTAACCTTAAATCACCAAATTTCTCATTGACTGAATGCTAAACCTTGTTCTTCTTTTCTTTTATTTTCTTTTTGTATGTTTCGGCAAGAACAATGCAAATGAGACCACTTTCTATGTTTCTTTTATTTTATTATAAACATAACTTTATAAAATAATTAAAATATAACTTTAATTATTTAATAAATAAAATAAACATATAATGTAATGATACACCACTAGTCATTGCCGTCCACTACCCTTTGAATTGGGTAATTTGCACTTTAAATGCTCCCAATTAGAAAAATAACTTCAAATTAGTCCTTACACTTTAAACTATCAAGTTTATAATTTACGCGATTAAGCCCGTTTTATTTAATTAAACACACAAACGATCAAATTTTTATACGAAACTTTCACACATCATAAATCACATATAATAAGCACAGAATATATCATTTAAAAATTTTTCAGACTCCGATTCGTGGTCCCGAAACTACCGTTTCGATTAGGGTCAAATTCGGACTGTCACAACTCTCCCCTCTTAGGGATTTTCGTCCCCGAAAATCTTACCGTTAAACAAAGTCGGATACTATTGCCTCATGAATTCCTCAGGCTCCCATGTAGCCTCTTCAACTCCATGCCAATTCCATAGTACTTTCACTAATGGAATTCTCTTGTTTCTCAACTCTTTCATTTCCTGAGCTAAAATACAGATCAGTTCTTCCTCATAAGTCATATCGGATCGGATTTCAATCTCAGACGGAGTGATCACATGTGACAAATCTAATCTATATCTACGAAGCATCGAAATGTGAAATACATTGTGTATCTTTTCTAATTCAGAGGGCAACTTCAATCTATAAGCAACAGGCCCAATACGTTCGATGATCTCGTACGATCCGATGAACCTCGAACTTAGTTTGCCTTTCAGACCAAATCGGAGTACCTTCTTCCACGAAGAAACTTTCAAGAATACCCGGTCTCCGACCTGAAACTCAATGTCTTTGTGCTTCGAATCAGCATAGGACTTTTGACGATTCGAGGCAGCTTTCAAACTATCTCTAATTATAGCCACTTTTTGTTCTGCCTCTTTAATCAAATCAACCCCGTGTATCTTATTTTCACTGAGCTCAGTCCAGTACAACGGTGTACGACACTTACGGCCATATAGAGCTTCGTAAGGTGCCATTTTGATACTCGATTGAAAAGTATTATTATAAGCAAATTCAATCAAAGGTAAGTATCTTTCCCACGTGCCTTCAAACTCGAGGACGCAACATCTCAACATGTCCTCAAGTATTTGAATGGTTCGTTCAGACTGACCGTCTGTCTGTGGATGAAAGGCTGTGCTAAAGTAGAGTTTAGTACCTAAAGCATCTTGCAACTTCTTCCAAAACAGCGATGTGAATCTCGGGTCTCTGTCTGAAACAATGGAACTCGGTACACCATGTAATCTCACAATTTGAGATACATACAACTCAACAAGTTTATCAAGCGAATAGTCTGTACGAACCGGCACAAAGTGAGCTGATTTGGTCAGTCGATCCACTATAACCCAGACTGCATCTTTCTTGCTCGGTGTCTTAGGCAAACCGGATACAAGATCTATAATGATTCTATCCCATTTCCATTCAGGAATCATGATCGGCTGAAGTAATCCAAAAGGCACTTGATGCTCTGCTTTTACTTGCTGACAAATTAAACACTTTGAAACAATTCAGATATATCCTGCTTCATTCCAGGCCACCAATAGGACTGTTTCAAATCATTATACATTTTTGTGCTACCCGGATGTATCGATAACTGACTATTATGAGCCTCTTTCAAAATCATCTGAATCAAATCCACCTTCTTCGGTACACATATTCGGCCTTTGAAGTTCAAACAATCATTTGCATCAATTTGAAACTCTGACTTTACATCATCTTCACACTGAACTTGTCAGCAATTAAGTCTTTGTCAATCCTTTGCACGTCACAAATTTGCTGAATAAACATCGACTTTGCTTTCAACTCGGCTATGATCGAACCACCACCATACATAACCATATGTGTGTTCAACGCACGAAGAGCAAACAATGATTTTCAACTTAAAGCATCTGCAACAACGTTAGCTTTCCTTAGATGGTAGTCAATCACTAATTCATAGTCTTTCAACATCTCTAACCATCTGCGTTGTCTCAAGTTCAAATCTTTCTGAGTCATTAGGTACTTCAGGTTTTTGTGATCCGAATAAACATGACAATTTCTCAACGAATAAGTAATGACGCCAAATTTTCAATGCGAAAACAATGGCTGCTAATTCCAGATCATGAGTCGAATAATTTCTTTCATGAGGCTTCAATTGCCTCGAAGCGTAGGCTATGACTTTGCCTTCTTACATCAAAACGCAACCCAAACCATTCAAAGAAGCATCACTATAAACGATAAATTCTTTACCCGATTTAGGCCGAGCTAGCACTGGAGCTTCAGTCAAAAGGCTTTCAACTGATCGAAACTTTTCTGACACTTTTCCGACCACTCGAACTTGACATCTTTCTATAGTAGCTTTGTCAAAGGTGTAGCTATCATGGAAAAACCTTTGATGAATCGTCTGTAATATCCTGCAAGTCCCAGAATGCTTCGAATTTCGAAAACATTCTTTGGTGGCTTCCAATCGAGTATAGCCGATATTTTGTTCGAATCAACCCAAATACCTGATGTTAAAATGACGTTACCCAAAAAGTTGACTTCCTTCATCCAGAATTCACATTTACTAAACTTTGCATATAACTGTTGATCTCACAAAGTTTGTAGCACTAATCTCAAATACTCGGCATGCTCGGTTTCATCTCTGGAGTAGATTAGGATATCATCTATAAACACTACCACAAACCGACCCAAATACCGTCTGAAAACCCGATTCATCAAATCTATAAAAACAATAGGTGCATTAGTAAGTCCAAAAGGCATGACTAGGAACTCAAAATGTCCGTACCTCGTTCGGAATGTAGTTTTTGGCACATCAGAATCTCTGACTCATAACTGATAATAGCCCGATCTCAAATCTATCTTCGAAAACATTGAAGCCCCTTTTAACTGATCAAACAAGTCATCAATCCGAGGCAACGGGTATTTATTCTTTATAGTCACCTTATTTAGCTGCCAATAATCAATACACATTCGCATAGTTCCATCTTTCTTTTTCACAAATAGAACTGGTGCACCCCAAGGAGAAAAACTCGGCTGTGCAAAGCCCCTATCTGTCAACTCTTGCAACTGTGCTTTCAACTCTTTCAATTCAATAGGTGCCATCCGATATGGAGCTATTGAAATCAGAGTCATCCCCGGTACTAATTCAATACCAAATTCTATCTCTCGAACTGGTGGTAAACCTGACAATTCTTTAGGGAACACATCTGGGTATTCACATACAATTGTTACGGATTCAATCTACCTCTTAGACACTTTATTATCCAACACATATGCCAAGTAAGCTTCACATCTTTTTCTCACATACTTACGAGCTGACATCGAGGATATTACTGCCGGTAACCCACCCAGATCATTAGATTCAACCCAAATGATCTCACCGTTCTGACATCTCAAATTAATAATCTTTCTTTTGCAATTCACCACTGCATCATGCAAAGTTAACTAGTCCATTCCCAAAATTATATCAAACTCGTCGAAGGGAAACAACATTAAATCAGCTGGAAAGCAGGAATCCCGAATCATCAACGGGCAACCTTTACACACTTTATCAACGAGTACACATCTACCCAAAGGGTTGGACACACGGATCACAAACTCAGTAGACTCAACTGGCAGAGTCTTACTAGATACTAGAGTTTCACACACATATGAATGAGTCAAACCAGGATCAATCAATGCAATTACAGTAGTATCATAAAGTGTGAAAGTACCGGTAATAACATCTGGGGAAGAAGCATCCTCTCTGGCTCGTATAGCATAAGCTCTAGCTGGAGCTCTAGCCTCTGATTGAACTGCAGTGTCTTTCGTCCCTCTCTGACTGCCACCTACATAGCCTGAATGTCTGGATGGTCTGCCCATGCTGGCCCGCTGCTCGGTTTAGTGTTTTGAGCCGTATTTTGCTCGGCTAGCATCGGGCACTCTCGAATGAAATGGTCTGGTGATTCACATTTAAAGCAGGACCGATCACAGTATCTACAACTCCCAGAATGCCATTTCCCACAATATTTGCAGTCAGCCCGGTTCTACGGAACATTACCAACACTAGCCATTGACGTGGCTCGGGAACTCACTGGGGGTCGATCACGTCTAGGTAAGTCTGAAGTAGCTTTATGTCGGCTGAAGTCATCTCTGAACTTCTTAGGCACTGAATGGAAATTCTTACTCAATGATCTTTTACGGGTGTCTTTAGCTTTTATTTCAGCCTTTCTCTTCTCTTTTCCGAGCTCTTTAGCTTTACAAGCTCGCTCGACTAGTACCACGAACTCTATGATTTCAAGAATGCCAACAAGCAACTTTATGTCTTCATTCAGACCGTCTTCAAATCTTTTGCACATAATGGCTTCAGTTGATATACACTCCCAGGCATAACGGCTCGAGCTAACAAACTTTTGCTCATATTCTGTCACAGTCATACGACCCTGTTTTAATTCTAGAAATTCTTTTCGTTTCTGATCGATGAATCTGCATGCGATATATTTCTTACTTTAACTCGATCTGGAAGAAGTCCCAAGTCACTTTTTCTTTCGGAACCACTGATACTAGTGTGTTCCACCAATGATAGGCAGTGTCCCGAAGTAGAGATATAGCACACTTTAGGCATTCATCTGGAGTATAGGATAGCTCATCAAGTACCCGAATAGTGTTATCAAGCCACATCTCGGCTCACTCTGCATCATTATCATCATTGGCTTTGAATTCTTCGGCCCCATATTTCCTGATTTTATCAACAGGAGGCCTACTAGATCTCATCAGATCTATCATTGGGGGTGCTGAAGGTACCGGAGTTGGATTATTCGAGGTGAGGGTGGTTGTACTGCCGGGTTATTCTGAACAAACGGGGCAAAATATTCATTCATCATCTGGTAGAAGGCTTGTTTAGCCTCCCCCTCATGGCTACCTGTGACTGGTCGAGAGTCTACTGGCACTGATCTGCGTGCATGATCAGGCGCTACACTCTCTACATCATCTGCTACGGCTCTGTCAGGATCGAAATCCATTTACTATATAAAACACAGTTGGAAATGTCAGAAATCACCACACTATCGTATATATTATAAAGGCATGTATAGCTAGACTCTCATGCGCTACGGTAGTCCTAGAATCGACTAAACCGTAAGCTCTGATACCAATCAAATGTAACACCCCTAACCCGTATCCGTCGCTGAATTGCGGTCACAAGGTGTTACTTAACAAAATTTGAACACTTTGCTTTAAAAATTTGAGCATACATACAGATATATGAATTAACAACCACAAGCAATATTGCATTTTCAATCCACCATGTATAATTAAGCGAATTATAAACCACAAAAATTATATGCACTGTTAACTATTTCGAAATTAGCCATTCATTCACGGCATGTATACACTTAACCATGTGACTCATATCCTATTCGACTAGCAAGTAAAATATCATACTATTTTCTGTCCAAACACATATGCAACTTTAATATCATCACCCTATGGACAAACATAACATTTATGCAACATTTTTAATACGCATAATAGTCTATCATCATGAACCAATATATAAGCATAAAATGTAACCCTTATATACCCTATTCGCATGTTAATTACCAAGCATAAGTCACATTCACAAACCGATTCCTCTCTCTCACCCATTTTGGCTATTAAAATTAGGTTCAAGGGTAGCACAGAGAGCTTTACCATGCAATATTAAGCTAACCTTTGTCAGCACAATTTGTAATCATCCTTAGCCATCACAAGCCGAACCCAAGTATTCAATTTCTTATGATTATTACAATGGCATATGTACATATTTTACTAATAACTTACCACACATAAACATTAACATGGCATCTTTAATAATCCAAATAGACCACATTAATTCACAACTGAAAGTACATTCCCTCAACTATATCTACCTCATTCGAACCAAATTAAAACAAATGCAAAACATATCAATATATCATGCTTATCCCAAACGCATCACATCTATATACAATAGGCATATTACTTATCTAATATACTACATGTTATAACTCGTCAAGCATCTGTCATTTTCTTCATTATTAAAACACATGACTACACACCACAACATGCATATCATATGACCACATTCCATACATGATTAAACCATGGCCAAATTTCACATCCCTTAATATTATAATCAAGCCATTATATCAAGAACATAGGAATTAAACTTGATCAAAAGAAATAGCCATTTTCGCAAGGCTATACATATATACAAGACCGAATGTCATTAGTCTAAACCTTAGTCTAAGCTATACATGCCTTCGATTCAAAACTAAGATTAAGTACCAAAAAGGGGTGATAGTGTGGTTGACTTTTCTGACGATCCTCAGATGCTCGTAGCTTGACCGAAATCTATAAAATAGAACAAAGAGCACATACGGAATAAGCTCACTAGCTTAGTAAGTCTGAAGAAAATTTAAAGAAAATAATTCAATTTGACACCTAAACTTTCCAAGTCAAATACTTGATATTACTTCAAACTTTAACAAATCACACATATGGTGTCACATTATCGAACTTCAATATCATCTTTAACCTGGCATTTCTCATTATCCTACCTTTAACAAATAGTTCATTAAATCAACTCAAAATTCAAATGATAAACATCCATTTCTTGCCAAATACTCAATTCGTATGCACATCATTTTAAATGGAATCATATACAAGAGCATATATATATATGCTCATTCACTTCACATCTTATCACTCGAAAGGTTCAATATGCACGAAATATCAATATGATTTCCTAAACAAACAACCGAATATACATACATAATCATATACCACATTTTCGTCCAACATCACATATATATATACATTTATAATTGAACGAATATATAAACTCGATTAAACAACTCACAGGTACTTACATGTATGGCTCTGTAATTTAATTCATACGAATAAGCTTAAGTTTGTCCTTTTGCCAACATAACTCCACCAGTGTATATGCATAAGCTCGTATTTAAAAATCACCGGCATTTAGCCTGCTAGGCAATAAGCCCGAAACTCTTCATCGGCACGAGGCCTGCTAGGCTCAAAGCCCGATACATTTCACTGGCACAAGGCCTGCTAGGCATTTAGCCCGATACTTTCTACCGGCACAAGGCCTACTAGGCATTTAGCCAATACTTTCGGTATAATTCAAATATAACATGTGCCGTGCTTATTTTAAATCACTTGTACAAAATGAAATCAAATAAGTTTAACTACCATTCATAATCAAATCTTCATGTCACATTCGGCTATGATTAAATTTCAATCCAACAGTTCAAAGTTTGACATGTAAACTTTATTACGAACAATATTTACAGTAATAACTTGCTTAAGGACTTACCTCGTCTATCGACGGACAACGAAGACCGGCTATTCGATAACCTTCGCCTTTCCCCGATCCAAATCCGTTTTTCTTTGTTCTTGATCTAAACACATTAAAATTTAGCTATTCAAGCACATTTCATCTCAATTTTGTCCCAAAACACATAGATGTACAATTTACTATTTTACCCCTAATATTTCACATTTTAACAAATTAGTCCAATTTGTATAAAACACGAAATACACCAAATTTGACTATACATATCAAGGACCGAATGCTCCATATACCTATACAAATGCATACATTTCATTTATTTTGCAATTGGGCCCCTCAAAAATTTATTTTTTACAATTTAGCCCTAAATACTCAATTTCACCAAAATTTCCCATTCAAAACTTATTAATTTCTAACATACCTTTAATATTTTTCCAACAAACATCATAAAACACAAACATATAACCTTGGCATTTTACATAAACATCATCCATTCATGAAATTAAGACATGGGTTTTAAAGCTCTTGAAGCAACGATTACAAAAACGTAAAAATTATCGAAAACCGACCAAAAACTAACCTTAAATCACCAAATTTTCCTTGACCGAATGCTAAACCTTGTTCTTCTTTTCTTTTATTTTCTTTTTGTATGTTTCGGCAAGAACAATGCAAATGAGGCCACTTTCTATGTTTCTTTTATTTTATTATAAACATAACTTTATAAAATAATTAAAATATAACTTTAATTATTTAATAAATGAAATAAGCATATAATGTAATGATACACCACTAGTCATTGCCGTCCACTACCCTTTGAATTGGGTAATTTGCACTTTAAATGCTCCCAATTAGAAAAACAACTTCAAATTAGTCCTTACACTCTAAACTATCAAGTTTATAATTTACGCGATTAAGCCCGTTTTATTTAATTAAACACACAAACGATCAAATTTTTATACGAAACTTTCACACATCATAAATCACATATAATAAGCACAGAATATATCATTTAAAAAATTTTCAGACTCAGATTCGTGGTCCCAAAACCACCGTTTCGATTAGGGTTAAATTCGATTTATTACGGTAGTAAGATGTGTATCGGATTTGCGGGAAGCGATTTTGGTGGCGTGTGCGGCGAGAGGTAACAGAGTTTGTAAGTAAGTGTCTGACGTGTCAGCAAGTCAAAGCTGACCATCGATTACCTTCGGGACTGTTGCAGCCGGTTAAGATTCTACAGTGGAAGCGAGAAAAGATTACGATGGATTTTATTAGTGGGCTACCCCTTATGCCTAGCAAGAAGGATTTGGTCTGGGTGATTGTTGATCATCTGACAAAGTCTACTCACTTCATACCTGTGGGTCTGGATTGCTCACTTCAGAAGTTGGCTAGACTGTATATAGTAGAGATTGTAAGGTTGCATGGGGTGCCAGTGTCGATTATCTCAGATAGGGATCCTAGATTTACGTCAAGATTCTGAAAAGCGTTGCATCAGGCATTGGGTACAAGGTTGGATTTCAGTACAGCGTTTCATCTGCAGTCAGATGGGCAGTCGGAGAGGGTGATTCAGATCTTAGAAGATATGTTAAGGGGTTGTGTTCTGGATTTCAGAGGTAGTTGGGAAGAATTTCTACCGTTGGCTGAGTTCGCGTACAACAATAGTTATCAGGCAAGTATTCAGATGGCACCATATGAAGCATTATATGGACGGAAGTGTCGTACCCCTACGTGTTGGACAGAGTTGGGTGAATGTCAGTTGTTGGGTCCAGAGTTGGTTGCTGAAACAGAAGATAAGGTTAAGCTTATTCAAGCTCGTCTGAAGGAAGCTTCAGACAGGCAGAAATCCTATGCCGATCTTAAGCGAGGGGATATAGAGTTTGCAGTAGGTGATAAAGTTTTCCTGAAGGTGTCGCCGTGGAAGAAGGTGCTGAGATTTGGTCGAAAGGGCAAGCTGAGCCCTAGGTTTATCGGGCCTTATCGAGTGTTGAAGCGGGTAGGACCAGTAGCTTACCAGCTTAAGTTACCATCAGAGTTAAGTCAGATTCACGACGTGTTTCATGTTTCCATGCTTAGACGCTATCGTTCAGATCCGTCTCATGTTGTGCCAATGGAGGAGATTGAAGTGAGCCCGGATTTGTCTTTTGAACAGGAACCAGTGCAAATTCTGGATCGGGATGTCAAATTTTTGAGTAGGAAATTAGTTCCTTTGGTGAAGGTGTTATGGCAGAATCATGGAACGGAAGAGGCCACGTGGGAGCCCGAGGATGTGATGCGGCGGCAATATCCTCAACTCTTCTGACCTGGTAATTTCGAGGCCGAAATTATTTTTAAGGGGGGTAGAACTGTAACATCCTTAAAATGGGGCCTTTGCATTTTGTATGCTTGCATGTAAATAGTATGGTTGTTATGCTGGTTTAGGGTGTTTTAGGGTCTAGGCATGAGCTAGAGGTATGCCGGAGCCTTAGCAAAAATCTTTTTTTAGGCACTTAGAAGGGGGAGCTGAGTGGAGTAGGAGTTAAGGGAAGTTAGTGGCATGTTTTGACACAGGAAATGCCTTGGTAAAGTGGCAAGGAGGCGCCACTAAAGGCACAAGAGAGTGACGCCACAGGGAGCAGAAGGAGCCTTGGTTCGAGCTGCGGGAATCTCCTTTTGGGCATTCTTTTTGACGTCAAGACAACGGAGAGTTGTGCTCAGGATGGACACTGGTGGATGAGTGTTGAAGGAGTCAACAGGATTTGAATGTGTGGAAGAGAGAAGATTTAGGAGTTTGAATCATTCAAATTCGTTTGAATGATTGGATGAGAGGGAAGCAAATGAGAGAAAGAAGGGATTGAGTTGGAGTGTGTGTTAGCCGAACTTTGGTAGTGGCTAAGGTGTGGTGGAGCATTCAGTTTTGGAGTTTGGGGAGGTGTGTGCCGAAATTCAAAGGGAAGCTAGCTTAGGGTGCTAGTGTATAGTGTTTTTTTTTTTCAGTAGTTGGTGTGTGCTTCACATTTTGTTGTAGTTTTGCTTTCATCCTCTCTTGTGCCGAAAATCACCTAGCATTTCAACTTTTTTTTCTCTTTTGACTCATAGCTGAAACCTAGAAGACCATTAGGGTCACTTTTGTTCATCTTTTCTTCTCACTTTCAAAAGCCGAAAATATCACATCTCCCTCCCTTTTCACTTGAGTTTTCATTTTCTTTCTTGAAGCCTCTCTAGCCGTATATTCTGCATTGGATTGGGTTATTCTTTTCCTTTCTTTTCACAAAAGCCGAAAATCCTCTATAGCCTGCCGAAACATCATTCTTCATTTTCTTCTCTCTCAAAAGCCATAGCCGAAATCACATATTTCATTCTTTCTCGTCATCTTTTCATTCATTGGTTGCCGAAACCTCTACCATTTTCTCTTCCTCTCGTCAAGCACTTTGGCCGAATATCAACTGTTAGGGATCACCCTTCTTTTCATCTTCTCTATCCGCAGTGGAGTAAACTTCAGCATTTGGGGGTAAGTACTTGGCACTATGGCCAAATCTCTTCCATCTCTATTCCCTTCCCTCTATTGTTTTCTATAGGGAGAAAAGCCAGGATTTGACATCTGTTTTGGGTAGTTCTTTAGCCGAATTCCTTGGCTCTCATAATCGTTTCTTCGGTTCTTGTAGCAGTAGATCGTCGTTTTCTATCCATTCCCAATCGATTTTGCTAGTGTTATGGTAAGTGTCCCTGTCGTTCAATCTTTTCTTATTGCGTTAAATGCCGAAGGCAGTAACTAAATCTTGTAGGATCTTGGCTGATTGAAGGGTGTTAAGGAAGGCTTGGTGTTAGTCGACTGGGTACTCGATCAGTGCTTTGGTCTAAGTCACTGAATCTCTGGGATTTGTCAATCTAGGTAAGGGATCTATTTATTCGGGTTTATACCTCTATTTGTCGTTATTTCGTTGCTTTAATCTGAGTTAGTGGCTAAGGTGTGTTATGGTCGAAGGCTAGCCAAGTGTTAGGAAGGGCTGGATCTGAGACCCCAGCCTCTAAGTTCAAGAGGAGGGTGGTGTCACTTTGTCGCGATTGGCCACACAGGTGTGGGCGAGATCTCGAGCAAAGTAGTAGACAGATAGCGGTAGTGTCAGTTAATGACAGTGTCGACGTAGAGAGTGTCATATTACGAGTAATCAGGTGTGTAACTCTTACACACTTCATACGTTAATATGTTGTTATCTTGCATGTTGTTAAAAGCCGGAATAACTGTAGAAAATGGTAAGTTACCCTTGTGGGTAAAAGCGAGGACTCCGGGTAAGTCCACTTTTATTGGTTAACGTTAAATGCCTCTGTTAACTTTACATATGCCATGTTACATTATTCTGAATGATAAGCGTGACTATTTTGCCTTGAAAAGCATGTTCATAAAATGGGTAATGAGAGGAGGGGGAAGGTATGATTTTTAGACTGTCACCAGTGGTTTGGTACCACATATATTTTTGTGACTCGTCCCAGTGGTCTAGAACCACAGTGGGTTGGCCCCACATAACGATATACGGGATTGTCATCAGTGGTTTGGTACCACAAAGTGGGTTGGCCCCACACATGTTATTTGTGACTTCGGTCACCAGTGGTTTGGCACCACATATGATATTTGTGACTTCGGTCACCAGTGGTTTGGGACCACCAGTTGTTTAGTACCACACGGGGTAGATTCGGGAGTTTCGGATGGTTAGGTTTTAGGTTGCATGGCATACATATTCACTTGTGAAACTGTGTAAGGGCTTATTATCTCCGGGATGGGGATTTATACACTGAGTCTGGGTGACTCACCCCTTCTTTTACATTTTGCAGATGATTCTTAGATCGCTGATATGGAGCCGGGACGGACTCGAGGTGGCCATGCACGATATTCGGGTTATTGTTTTAACTTATTATTTCGGACTTAGTTTACTTTAAATTTGGTTTTTGGTTGTAATAAGGCCACTAACTTTTACGTTTGGGATTATTTATCTGTTTGAATTTTCACTAAATTTTGTTTAGTTATTGACGGCATGCCTAATAAACCTATAAAATGAATGTTTTCCAAAACATTTACAAATTATTGGGATTTTCCAAAACTTTACCATCGGGTAAATAGCAAACATGTAACAACAATAACTTAACTCAATTTTCGTTAAAATAAACTTTGAAATGATTTTAGCAATTTACCTAACTCAATTTTGGTTTCCATAAAATGAAACGTTTTCTTTACAATTTAAGTCAACAACTTGTTTTTCCAAAATTGATTTTTCCCTGTGACATGCCAGATTTGGTCGTAGCGTTTGACCGGGTTTGGGGTGTTACATGGCTTTATCCTAACTCTCATTCCTTTCTTTCTTTTTATAGTATCGCAAGCCAACTCGAGGATCACAAGGACGTCGGAGATCGTTTCACACTATCAAAAGATTATTTCGGTATTTTGTGACTTGAAACGTTTTAGGTTATGACATGTCTAAGGACTTAGCCATTTTGTGTGTATGTCCTTATGATATGGCTGAAGAATGGCTTTTAAATACTTGATAATGATTAGCCATTAAAATGTCTAATTAAGAACATGTTTTGGGTGTTTTGTATGCCTAAATGATAGTTATTACAAAGAAATTATGAAAGAGTAAAGTTTGCAATGGAACAGTTTTTGGACACCAGTAGTGACGTGATTTTGAAAAATCGCTAAGGATAGTAGAAATGGAATTAGGGTGTGAATAAGGTATAGAATTAAATCTTATTGAGTCTATTTTTATATGAAAGAAACAGTGTAGGAAAAGAATTGTATATTATGAGATAATTGATTTTTAGTGAAGAGGGGTTAGAACCATCAGACAGTGTAACAGGGGAGACTTTAACTAATAAATTGTACTAATTGGCCACACCAAAAATTCTGGAAAAATTATAGTAAGAAGATATATGAGTCTAGTTTCAAGGAAAATTTACAGATCTAAATTTCGAGTTTCGTAATTCAAGTTATAGCCAATTTATTGACTATGATGCAAATGGACAGTTTCATTATGAATAGGGAAATACAATGTTTTGATTTGTTTAAGAAATCATAAATTTTTTTAATGTTTCTGGTTTGGTCCTGAACCGTTTCAATTGCATGTTTTAGGGCCTCGAAGGCCCTTTTTAGGAACATATTGGATGTATGTGAACGAATTAATTTTAAAAGCAATTCTTTTATGCCCCAAACTAGTAAGTTAAGTCTGGTAATGCCTCGTACTCGACTCTGGCGACAGTCTCGGGTAAGGGGTGTTACATTTATTGGGCTATTAAAGCAAACAAACAATTTATGACATTTTCTTGCACACATAAATATTTATGTGCAGTCTCCTAGCTGATTCCACACTCAAGGCCCATTCCTTCTAGGCCTAAATTCAGGGTGTTACAACCTTTGTACCAAATACTTCTATATTTTTCTTTCATTCACTTGTGAGCCTTATTTCCATTGTTTTGCTCAAATTTCTTTTTATTGTAAGGATTATTTCTTTGTTTGCTTCTTTTTATCTCTTTGAGAGGGTTTGTGTCTTAAGATTTGGGTAGTAATCTGAATGGAGTTGTAAGTTTAAACATTATCCTCAAAGGTTGATCAAATTAGTGAATTTGGGAAAATCCTTAGTTGTGGAATGCTAAGGTAGTGGATTAGGCAATTGGGACCGAATCACTCTTAATTGCTGTGTTAATTTTTATATCTTCTCTCTCTAGCTTTCCTAAATTTTTTAAAATCCAATTCACCCCTTTTTGACAATTTTGGTTTAATCGTTTGAGTTAACAATTGGTATCAAAGCTAGTCTCTAAAAGATGGTCTAATAACCAAGAGAAGATCCTTAAGGTAACTCAACTTTCGTCTATTGAAACGACACAATATGACGTCTACTTTCGACTCCATTTTTCTTGGTGAGTCGCAATCCATTTTTAAACCTCCTTACTTCAATGGTGCTAATTATTCCTGTTGGAAGACTAGAATGATGTTGTTCATACAGACCAATGGTCTCATCCTATGGGACACCATAATGGATGGTCCATCCATATCTCTCAAGCAAGAAGGAGAGCTCTTAGTTCCAAAGAGCAAGAAGGAATGGAACGCAAAAGATAGGAGAAGCATACAACTCAATGCAAAGGCCATGCACACTCTCTTTTGTGCACTTGGTCTGTAAGAATATAGTAGGGTATCATTATATTCCAATGCCAAGGAAATTTGGGATAAATTAGAGGTCATTCATGAGGGTACAAGCCAAGTCAAGAAATCAAATGTGGGAATTCTTACCCTTAATTATGCCAAGTTCAAGATAAAGCTTGATGAGGACATCAAAGTTATGTCCGATAGATTCACCATCATCATCAATGAGCTCAGATCCTATGGGAAGACTTGTCCTAATGAAGAAGTAGTGTGTAAAATGCTTAGAAGCTTGACGATGTCTAGGGAAGCCAAAGTTACAACCATAGAGGAAATAAAAAAATTGGAAACTCTTTCATTATATAAGTTGATCAGTTCCTTACTCACTCATGAAATGAGACTCAAAGAAGGGAATGAATAATAAAAAGTTGAAAAGAAAAAGGTTGATACTGCCCTCAAATCCACAATAGAAGAAGGAGATTACGATGTGGATGAGGATAAAGAGATGAAAATGTTTGCTAGATGATTCAAGAGGTTTATGAGATCCAATAGAGGTAAAAAGTTCCAAAAGGAATGACTCAAACTTGAATCTTCCAAGGAGAAGGAACCGATAATATGCTATGAATGCAAGAAATCAGGACACATCAACTTCAATTGTCCTCAATGGAAGAAAAATGGGTCAAGCAAACAAAAACTCAACTCTCATGTTGCTACTTGGAGTGATGAGGATTCTTCCGATAATGATGATTAAGAAGTAGTCAATCTTTGCCTTACGGCCATCGATGAAACAAAGGTAAATTCTAACTCATATATTTCAAATTCTTATTCTTTTGATGAGTTGTAGGATGTTTATGATGAATTAGGCTTGAAATTTGAATTAATGGTTTCAAAATATAGAGAAACTATTTCAAAACTAAAAACTGAAAATAATTCACTCTCCAAAGTCAAGCATACATTTGAAAGTAAAATAAATGATATGTAAGGTAGTATAAATGATTTTGAGAAAAAGAATTGTGACTTGCATAATTTACTTTGTAAAGTTCATGATGATCATCAAAAGCAACTTTAGTTACTTTTAAGAGTGAAAAAGCTCACTCTAACAAAGTTTTACGAAAATATTTTTAAGAGGAGAAAGTTTAAAGCAAAACTTTGTCAAAACTAACTTTAATTTCTATAAATATAGAGGTCCCCCAAGTTTTTACAAAGGAAAAATTATAAAAGTGTTTGGGTCCCTAAAGGACTCATAAATAATCAAGATAAATACATCATTTCAAAATGGATACCTAAAGGGACTAAAATTATAGGAACTAATGCTTATGGACCTAAAAGAATTTGGGTACCAAAAATCAAAGTTTAATTCTATATTTTTAGAAAGAGGAGCATTGCTTTAAGGTGGAGGATTCATTCAAAAACTCATGGTTCCTTGATAGTGGACGCTCAAAGCACGTGACTAGGGACAATAGCCATTTATCAATTTGAAGCCAAAAATTGGAGGAGTACATAGATTTGGTTAAAAAGGACAAGCAGAAGGAATCGACTCTGTTGGTAAAAACTTTTCAATTCTTATTTAAAATGTTTTGTATGTCAACGGTCTTAAGCATAATCTACTTAGTATTAGCCAATTGTGTGATAATGGTCTCAATGTCATTTTTGAGTCTAATGGATGTAAATAGTTATCATAGTGTCAAATAAGATTATGCTTGTAGGGCATAGGATAATAAATAAATATATGGTGTATTTAGATAATTTGCATGATTCACTCATATGCCTTGTTGCTAAAAATGAAAATAATTATTTATTATGACATAGAAAACTAGGGTATGCTAGCATGAGCATATTGCATAAACTAACTAAAAATGACTTAGTAAGAGGATTTCCTAAAATTGATTTTGACTTAGATGAAGTTTATGATGCATGTCTTAAGGATAAACATAGAAGAGTCTCCTTTAAACCTATTAATGATGTATCAACTAGTAAAGTTCTTCAACTAATTCATATAAACTTATTTGATCCTATTAGGACAACTAGCTTGGGTAGAAAAACAATATGCTTTTGTGCTTGTTGATGACTATTCTAGGTTTACTTAGGTTCTTTTCTTAAGTACTAAAGATGAAACTTTAGAAAAAATTCATCACATTTTCAAAAACTAATCAAAATGGAAAATGTTACTTTATCACTAGTGTTAGAAGTAACCATGGAACTGAATTTCAAAATCTTGGTTTTGAAAATTTTTGCAACTCAAATTGAATTAGTTATAATTTTTCTACACATAGAACCCCTTAACAAAATGGAGTTCTTGAGAGGAAAAATAGAACTTTAGAAGAAATGGCTAGAACTATGATTTGTGAAAATAATTTACCAAAATATTTTTGGGTGAAAGCCACAAACACCGCTTGCTATATTGTTAATGTAGTAATGATTATGCCTATTTTAAAGAAAACTCTATATGAACTTTTCAAACATAAAAAGCCTAACATTAGCTATTTTTATCTTTTTGGATGCAAGTGTTTTGTTTTAAACAATAGCAAAGATAATCTTGGTAAATTTGATGCAAAAAGTGATGAAGGAAATTTTCGTAGTTAGTCTTTAAATTCTAAAGCTTTTATAGTGTTTAACAAAAGAACTTTCTAGTAGAAGAGTCTATATATGTTGTTTTTGATGATTCTAACTTTCCTCCTAGAAAGGATTCTTGTATTTATGATAATGATGCATAAAATTTTCACAATGATGATAAAGTTGATCACTCATCAAATGAAAAAATTCAAGAATAAACACAAGACACTCTAAAAAAGCTTACAACAGAGCTTACAATAGAGGACAGGGAAGTCACCCATCCAAAAGAGTTCAACTATGTGAAGGATGATAAGATTTTGAGAGATCCATCCAAAGGGGTAACTACTAGATCTTCTCTTAGAAATACTTGTAATTATGTTGCATTTATCTCATGCATTGAGCCTAAAAATATCAAAGAAGCATTAAATGATGCTTATTGGATATTGGCTAAGAATAGTTAAATCAATTTGAGAGAAGTAAAGTAGGGAACCTAGTCGAAAGACTTTTTGATAAATCTACTATAGGTGCTAAATTGGTTTTAGTAACAAGCTAGATAAGAGTGGTAACATAGTGAGGAACAAGGCTAGACTTGTTACTCAAGGTTATACTCAAGAGGAAGGAATAGATTATGATGAAACTTATGCTCTTATAACTAGGATGGAAGCCATTAGAATGCTTTTAGCTTTTGCATATTTTAATGATTTTAAAATATATCAAATGGATGTAAAAAGTGGCTTTCTAGATGGTTTTATAAATGAAGAAATTTATGTTGAACAACCACTCAGTTTTGAAGATCCAAACTTTCAAACCATGTTTTCAAAATTTCAAAAGCTTTATATGGTTTGAAACAAGCTCTTAGAGCTTGGTATGGAATATTATCAAATTTTCTTATTGAAAAAGGTTTTAGTAAAGGGAAGGTTGACACAACACTTTTTTATTAAAAGAAAAGACAATGATTTATTAGTAGTTCAAATATATGTTGATGATATTATTGTTGGTTCCACTAATTATCTTCTATGTCAAGAATTTTCGAACCTAATTCAAAGTGAATTTGAGTTGAGAATGATGAGAGAACTAAATTTCTTTTTAAGACTCCAAGTCAAGCAAAGAAAGGATGACATCTTCATCAATCAAGCTAAGTACACAAAGAAAATGCTCAAGAAATTTGGGATGGACAGTCTCAAACTACAAGCTACTCCTATGAGCCCTTCTACAAAGCTTGACAAACATGACGAAGATAAATGTGTTGATTTAACGTTGTCTAGGTCTATGATTGACTCTTTGTTTTATCTTACTGCAAGTAGACCCGATATCATGTTTAGTGTTTGCTTGTGTGCTAGATTTCCATCATGTCCTAAAGAATCACATTTACAAGCCCTTGAAAGAATCTTTAGATACCTTAGAGATACTCCTAATTTAGGTCTTTCGTATCCTAGAGACTCATCCTTTAGCTTGCATGCATTCTCAGATGCGGATTTTGGAGGATGCAAATTAGATAGGAAAACACCTTCGATACTTGTCATTTCCTAGGCAACATGCTAATATCATGGTTTTCAAAGAAACAAAATTGGCATTATCCACCACCGAAGTGAAATATATTTCTTCCAGTAGTTGTTGTGCTCAATTTTTATGGATGAAACAACAACTAAAGGTCTATGGAATTGATTTAGATGTCAGTCCTATCAAGTGTGACAATACTGGTGCTAATTGTCTCACTAAATATCTCATCCAACATTCTAGGACTAAACACATTTAAATAATACATCTTTTCATTAGAGATCATGTCCAAAAAGGAGAAATTGTTTTAAAACATGTAGACACTTTGAACCAATTAGTTGAAATTTTTACAAAACCTTTTGGACAATTAGGAGAAAACTAGGTTTGACCACCTTTCCTTGACCTTGTGTTGAATTTTTCCATGCACTTTAATTGATTTTTAAATTTTTAAATTGTTTTTATATGCAAAAAGATATAGGGAGATATTGTTATGTGGTTATTTGATCTATTTTAACCTTATTTGTCTAACATGAATTCTTTTTACTCTTGAACTTGCTAGAATGGACTTAATCTTATTAACTTAGTCATTTTCTTCTTTTAAATCTAATTTTTCTTCATGAATCATATGCATCACGCTTACATTGGCATTTTCATGCATATGAAACCATTAAGAATGATCTTAGAGTCATTTTAGGACCCCTAGGACATAAAATTACATTTTTGAAAATTTTCTGCACTTGGAAAATAGAACTACAATTTGGTATCGATACCATTTAAAAAAATATCGATACCAATGGGCTTTTAAAGGCACCTGCACCGTGGTTTGAAAAACAATTTTACAAAAGCCCCAAAACTTCCTTTCTCTTCATCCAAAAATCCTTTTTTCTATACTAAAAAATTCTTCAAAGCTTTTTATTCTTTTTGTAAAATCTTGTCTTTGTAATCCTTTAAAATACCATTGCATCAAGATTTCTTTCAATATTTCAACATTTTTAAGGTAAACCCTAAAATTTTCAACCTTTTGATTTTATGCAATGTAGGTTGAAATATTGTTTTTTTGATGAACTATTGGGTTGATTTGGACTATTTGCATTGTATTTTGTTGCAGGGGATATCCTATTTCTATACTTTTTCTTTCTTTTATTTTTTTTTGCCTAAAACCCTTGTACACCAAGTGTTTGTCAAAATTCCTAAACAGTTTTTTTTTTTTTTTGTGTTTTAGTGGAACTTTAGTGCTTAATTTTGTATGTATGACCCCTAAGAAACAACCCAGAACACATCATCATCAAATTCTCCTAGTAGTCCTAGATTATCTTTCAATGCATGTTTTAGTTTTGATGAGTATCATGAACGTTTTGATAGGAACTTTGCATCCAAGAGAGTATGGAAGTCTAGAATGGTTAATGTAGCCATATTAGAAAGAATAAATTTTACCTATTTTTCTATTTTTCAAAATTGGGGTTGGATAGATTTTCTTCGATTTTCCTCTGACTTTTTACAATGTTATTTGAGCCTTTTTCTCTAGCGAAACTCGAACACAATGAGTCCTACAACATTGTTGTTCCCGTCACTTCATTTTTAATGAACACCCCTATTCTTTTAACTTTTAAAAGAGTTCAGAGATTTACTTCATTTGCCTTCCGGAGGTAACTCTGACGAAAAATGATCATTCAATCTCGCTCTTTTCATTCAGTCCAGATTAGCATCTAAACTTAACATTCATGATTGTGTCCTCCATTTTATCATTACTTAGAAGTTATGTCTGATAACTCTTAAAAAGAGTTATATTTCATGCCCTTAGACTTAGTTAATTGCTTTTACTTAAGTGTTTTCAGTTTCATTTTAGGATATTGCACTGACATTTTTAAAACATTGCATTAAAGAGCTTGGGCTGCACTTAATTGTTATTATATGTTGCTTTTAACCACTTGTGGGAGGGACTTGTTTGGCGATTGATTGGCAAGTATAGAGTCTAGAAAAAAGGAGCAAGGATTGAAGGTTTTCCGTGGAAAAGTAAGTATAGTTTGCCAGCACAAATGTCGTAACAATACTGGGAAGATGCCTAGTTAGCACTTAACATGTACCGTTCTTGGCCCCACATGTACGTGTACCAGATATATCTACCTAGAAAATAGAGGAAGGATTGTAGGCTGATGGACCTACCCTAGAAGGCGAAACTTATAAAAGCCAAGCAGGGAACCCTAATTATGGCAAACAGCCTTGGACGAAACAGAAGGTATCAGGTAAGAGCCAAGAACAAGGACGGCAAAAGAAGGAGAAAAACGATTGCATTCATCTATGGCTGCTACAAGACATTGAGTTGCCTGTGTTGAGAGCTGCATAGGCGAAAGCTTTCATCTCAGATTTGCTCCTTTGTTTCTTATTGTGCTTTTTTTAAAGCTTATTTGTTATTGATAAATGTTGGTTATTGTATTAAACTCAAACTTAATTTGCCCAATCATGAGCTAAATCTCTTAGGCTCAGGATTACTTTGATGAAACCTTTATTTCTATTAATGGTTAAAGTTTAAGTTTGGTTTATTCCACTATTTTATTCAATGGTATTTTGTAACATCCTGAAATTGGGCCTAGCAAAATTGAGCCCGATGGGCCTTAGGCGTAATAGTGTAAAAAACAAAAAAAAATAAATTTAGAGAACGACTTTAGTGCATGTTAGACCTATTGGATAAGTGATTTTGGAAGGTTAGAGGGCTTCTATGAAGTCCCGGGATCAAATATTGGCTTTGGGGAAATTTTGGTTTTAGGTGAAAAAAACCCTGGAAGTTGGCAAGTAGGCCTTAAGAATAAAATTGTAACATCCTAAAAATGGGGCTAGTTGTGATTGAATGATTATTTCGTGTGTTTGAATTGCTATAGTATTAATTATGGGAATATAAGGCTTAATTAAGGATTTTGAGTTGGCTCGGAATAGTAGAAAATATTATTTATAAGTTTTAAAGGTAGATAGCCATAGTAGTTAGGGGTTACAAGAATAAATGTGGAGTATTTAACACAAAAAGGGCCTTGGAAAAGTGGCAAAAGTGAGGCCACTTAAGTGCTGCAAGTGACGCCACATCAAGCAAGGGGGATCCTGTGCTCGAGTCACAAAAATCCCTCTTTTTGCTCATTGAATGGACGGCAACAAGGGGGAGAGTCCTTCTCAGTTTAAATTCTTTTAAATAATGGGGATAATAATAGGATTAAATTAGATTTTAACTAGATTAATTAGTAGATTAATCTTTAAGAGTTGGCAGAGGAAAAATAGTCTTGTTTTTAATTCAAAGTAATTTGAATTAATTCAAATAATTAGCCAGGAGCAAATCAAGGAGTTTGCCGAAATTTGAACTCCTCATGAGAGGGGTGGACGGCAAGTAATAGGGGAGGGAGTGCCGAAAATTACTTAGGCTATTCATCTTTTAGTTTTCTTCCTCTCTTCCTTCTCTACTCTCAGAACTCTCTCATCTTTTAGTCTTTTCTTTTTTTTTTCTTTCCCTTTTTGTTCTTTCCAAAACCGAAACCTTCCACTAACACCTTCCTCTCCTTTTTGCTCTATCGAAACAATCTCCCCTACACTCTCTCTAGCGGAAACCCCTATTCCTTCTTCCCAAATTATTTTCTTTCTTTGCTAGCCTAACATACTCCCTTGTAGAGCCGAAATTCCCTTCTCTTATTTGGAACCTCTTTGGCCGAATATCAAAGTAGTTAGATCTCTTCAAGATAATTATTGTCAGTCGATTTGGTAAAGGTGAGTAGCCATAGCCGAATGTTTTTTCTCTCTTCTCTTACGTTCTGCCGATTTGGATTTAAGGAAAGCCGAAATCCGGCATGTACTAATGGTTGGCTAATCTTTCTATTGAAGCCGATTTTGCCAAAGACTCCGGGATCTCAAAACAGTAGATCTGAACCATCATTCCTTGTCAATCAAATTCGGTAAGTGAAGGTAAGGACCTATGTTAATATTCGAAAGCCAAAGGCTATGGTTATTGATATTGTTAACTGACCGATTGTAGTTGGAAAACCAGATCTGTGATTCGGGTGCGGAAGAAAGTATTCAAAACGTGTAGGTAAGGTTTCGGGTTCACAAGGAACCCCTCTCTGATAATTTGATTTGGCCGAATAGGCCATAATACTAACCCAAGTGTTGGCCGAATATAAGGACAAGTAGATCTAGGGAGGCCGACTTCTCTTTTCGGGATTTAGACTTCTCGTTGGTGACAGGTGTGTACATACACACATTATGACTTATTAAATGTGCTGAATATTGTGAATGCTAACTTTGATTTATGTAGCATTGGATTTAATACCATATCGGTATAAGTGGTGATTCAGGTAAGTACCTGTTAATATGAATTTGCTATTTGATGCTTTTGGGAGGCATGATGTATTGATACATAAGATTTAAGTATGTGATGGCATGAAATATATATATTAATGACTGATGTGGGAATGATGAGTGGAGGGGACAGTGTTATTAGTGTCGACGGACACCAGTGTTTTGGTAACACACTGTGACTACGGTCACCAGAGGTTTGGTACCTCCGCAGGTTTGGTACCTCATCACGCCTTGTCCCAAAGCTGGCTTAGCACCACAAAGGGTTGGCCCCACATTTTATAATAAGGGATTGACGCCAGTGATTTGGCATCACACGATGGGTTGGCCCCATCAACAGATTTGTGTCTTCGGACACCGAGGTTTGGCACCTCCGGTGATTTGGCATCACATCCGTGACTATCGTCACCAAAGGTTTGGCACCACCAAAGGTTTGGTACCACAACGGGGTAGATAGAGGCGTTTGGTTGGCTAGGTTGGGTACATAACCTTATGCATGTTAATTGTTATAATTTGTGTATGAAATTGGTTTGAACCGGGGGAAGGGTTACATACTGAGTCTTGGTGACTCACCTTCTCCTCTATTTTTCAGGTGACACGTAGCTTGCGGATATGGAGCCGGAGGGACTCGAGGTGGCCATGCAGTGGACTTATGATTTAAATGAACTTTAAATTTTAGTTTATTTTATTTTTATTGTTGGATTTATTTTCATCAAATTGTAATAAGGCCACCTAGTACTTTATTTTATGCTGAATACTTGTTTTAACTATTTATTTATAAAATGAGTTCACCTGGTTTCTAAAAGCGATCGTAAAAGTTTTTTTTAGTGCCATCGGGTACCTCTAAAATATATTCTAAACTTGACTTAACAAATATTTTCAAAGTAAGATCTAAATAAGGGTTTTACACCACTCAAAGGTTTGAACAAACTGACTACTTTTTTTTACTAAAGAGTTAATTTAGTTTTAAAATTTTTCCAAATATTTTCTAAGTAGCAAACCAAATTCGGTCACAACGTTTGGGCCGGGTTTGGGTTGTTACAAATTGGTATCAGAGCCCAGTTCAAAGCTCGGCTGTGGGGGCCCAAGGCCCAAAATGTTTTGGTAGGCCTTATGGAATAATTTTTGGGTTTTTAAGCAGCATGGCCCGAGTCTCCGGCACCGATCCGCCCAAGTAAGTACTTCTGAACCTCTTGGTGAATTATTTCTTCTGTAGAAGGGTAAGGAGCATGGAACGTAGAATAGACTTATAGGAATATTGAACCTTAGGATTAGACTACTCAAACACAAACAGAACATAAGACTTAATGAACTAAACCAACCTATGACTTAGTCACTGAGCTAGGGTGTGGTAACCCCTGTACGCGCATGTCTCAGGAGTGGATCCTAAGAGCTTGGTATTTAAGCGATCCACGTGACTCACCTCCTCTTCGCAGTATCCTACCCGTGCGTAGCTTCAGTTCACACACCTAACTCGCAGGCTCTCAGTGGTGTGGCAACCTCTCATGCGCATGTCTAGAAAGGTTCGGTGGGAGCTTGGTATTTAAGCAGTCCGCGTGACTCACCTCCTCTCCACTCGAATCCTACCTGGTGCGTAGCTTTAGTTCACCCTGACCAAGAGGGCTCGGTCATAGGCTAAACCTAACGACTAAAACCCGAAAGGGAATTAGCCGCGTTTTTGAAAAGAATGAAACAACAAACCCCAATGTTTTCCAAACTATCAAAATTACTCTTTTGAATCTAAGAACAATCATTTTTACAATGTTTTCCCCGAAAAACTTGATTTGTGAAAAATTACAGAAATGCCCTTAGGGGGTAAAATTACTAAAATACCCTTGGTTCATAAATTTCAACTCAATGGTTTTGCCCGAAAATTTCATTATTTTACCAAAATCCAACAACTCTACTTTGATTATTATCAATAAAATACTTTGGTTTTGGAAAATTACGAAAACGCCCTCAACTTACAAAATTACCAAAATGACCCTGAATTCTGAAATTTTTGCAACATCATCGTTTTAAGAAAAAGAAAGCTTTCAAAAAGGAACCCTCCGAGTTTTACAACCTAAAATATCCCTGGTTTGGTAAAATTACAAAATTGCCCTGAATGATCAAAATTACCAAAATACCCCTGGTTCCCAAAACGATGCCATATCTCTAAATTTAGCAAAATTTTAGAAACACTCTCCAGTTTTGGAATTCCAAAGTGACATGCTTTATTAAAATTTTGCAATTTTTTTTTATTATTACAAAAATACCCTGTAGGGAAATGACGAAAATACCCCTGGGTTAGAAATGGGCAGAAATGTCCGAAGAGCGAATAGGTATGGAAAGTATTAGGGAATGGATGTACTCTTTTGTGTGAACTAGGATAGAAGACTTGGAAATCTTGTTTGCTCGAAAGAATCCCTAATTAAACTTTCTCCATAAAATTTCTTCGTGAATAACCAAGTGGAACAAATGCTAATTCATAAAATTTTTTTTAATCAGATTAAAAGCGCAGTAGATAGAATGAGTTCTAGAGGACGTGGATGCCGTGGACGCGGTAGGGGTAGGATGACAGTGTCTGAACCCGTTAGGTCGGGTCAGGGTTCTGAGAATGAAGTATCACCACCACCACCCCCACTTTTGGAGCCGAGGATCGGGATCGATCGGGGGTGAGCGATGACGCAAGTCGTGTTGCGAGTCCTGGAGTTGGTGGCTGGGGCCGGTGGGAATCTGGGAGCTCAGAAATCTATTCCCGAGTGAATTTGGTCTAACGGAGCTGAGGTATTCCGGGGTGTGTCGGGAGTGGCACCTAGCGCAGCGGAATACTGGCTAGAATCTACAGAGAGGATCATGGACGACCTTGACCTGTCTAATGAGGAGAAATTGAAAGGGGCGGTGTCGCTTCTGAAGGATGAAGCGTATCAGTGGTGGCTCACGGTCCGAGATGGAGCCACGGCAGATGATCTCACGTGGGATTACTTCAAAACTGCTTTTCAAAAGAAGTACGTGGGCACCAGCTATACAGATGCTCAGAGGAAAGCCTTTTTGGGATTGGTTCAGGGAAATAAGACGGTGTCTGAATATGAAGCGGAATTTCTGAGGCTGAGTCGCTATGCTAGAGGCATCGTGGCTACCGAACATGAGCGCTGTGTCCGCTTTGAGGACGGGCTTATGGACGAGTTAAGGTTGCTGATTGCCCCACAGCAGGTTCGTGAATTTTCGTCTCTGGTAGAAAAGGCTAAGGTAGCCGAAGGTGTCAAGGAATCTGTGAGGCAAAGCTATGATAGGAATAAACAGAAGAGAAGCTTTGGGTCGTCTGGGTCTAGTGGTAGTGTTCAGAAAAAGGCTAGGCGAGTGGGCCAAGTCAGCAAATGAGGCCCATGGGTACTAATCAGAGACCGGCTCAGTGTAACCGTTGTGGAAAAACCCATTGGGGAGGTTGTTGGACCGGTGAGAGGGGTTGTTTTGAATGTGGGTCTTTGGATCACCGTGTGAGGGATTGTCCTCGGAAGCGAGCTCGAGAATCGATCACGAGGGCGTAACTGCACTCGAAATAGAAATGTGGGACCACAGAGGGGTCGTGGTAATGGTAGAGGAAGCAACGGTCCTAACCGAAGTCGTGGAACTCAGGGCAAAGGCGCAGGCAACACAGAGGCGAGGCAGCCTGGCTTGGTTTATGCAGCAAGACGTCGCGAGGAGAGTGACGCACCGAATGTCATAACCGGTACGTTTTTAATTTTCGGTCTTCCTTATGTTGCATTAATTGATATGCGTTCTACGCACTCATACGTTGCTAGTAGTGTAGTAGAGACTATGAACCTAGACTCGAAAACTGCTTCTAGGGAGATGACTGTAATTAGCCCTTTAGGCCATTCTGTAGTTGTGAACAAGCTTTATAGGGATGTACCCCTAGAACTCTAAGGGGTCGTATTTGTAGCTGATCTGATGGAACTGCCGTTTGGGGAGTTCGATTTGATCCTCGGAATGGATTGGCTGGTTAAGTACCAAGCGAGGTTGGATTGCGCTGCTAAGCGCATGGTTCTTAAGACAGGCAAAGGGGATGAAGTGGCCATGATCGGTAATAGAAGAAATTACCTATCTAATGTGGTGTCGGCCTTGAAGGCTGAAAAGATGGTTAGAAAAGGGTATGAGGCGTTCTTGGTTCGATTTTGTGCCTTAGAGGCTAAAGAGTCAGCAGTGGGGAAGGTCCGAACGGTAGGGGAATTTGCTGACGTATTCCCAAAAGAACTTCCGGGTCTGCCCCCGGATCGGGAAGTCGAATTCGGTATAGACTTGCTACCTGGAACGGCACCTGTGTCAATAGCACCATACCGAATGGCACCAAAGGAATTGGTGGAGCTAAAGGCTCAAATTCAGGAGCTCTTGGATAGAGGGTTTATCTGACCCAGTATATCCCCGTGGGGAGCACCTGTGCTGTTTGTCAAGAAGAAGGACGGTTCGATGCGGATCTGTATTGACTACCGTCAAATAAACAAGTTAACGATCAAGAACAAGTATCCGTTGCCTCGGATTGATGACTTGTTCGATCAACTAAAGGGTGCCTCAGTATTCTCGAAGATAGACCTTAGGTCGGGCTATCATCAACTTAAGGTGAAGGAGGTTGATGTGCACAAGACGGCATTCCGAATGAGGTATGGGCATTACGAGTTCCTGGTAATGCCATTTGGATTGACCAACGCACCGGCGGCGTTCATGGATTAAATGAATAGGGTACTTCAATAGTTTTTGGATCAATTTGTCGTGGTGTTCATAGACGACATATTGGTTTATTCAAAGACGGAGGAGGAGCATGATAGGCATTTACGTATAGTTCTACAAGTATTGAGGGAGAAGCAGTTGTACGCCAAATTCAGTAAGTGCGAGTTTTGGCTTAGGGAGGTGGCTTTCTTAGGCCACGTGGTGTCAGCAGAAGGGATTAGAGTGGATCTCCGCAAGATTGAAGCGGTGTTGGATTGGAAACCGCCTAGGTTAGTGGCCGAAATTCGAAGCTTTTTGGGTCTAGCGGGGTACTACCGAAGATTTGTGGAAGGATTTTCTCTTATTGCAGCGCCATTGACTAAGTTACTAAGAAAAGGTGTTCCATTTGTATGGTCGGAGAAGCAACAAGAAAGTTTTGATAAGCTAAGGAAGATTCTGACAGAAGCTCCGATTTTGGTACAGCCTGTGGTGGGAAAGTTGTTTACAGTTTACTGTGACGCGTCCCATACTGGTTTGGGATGTGTGTTGATGCAAGAAGGGAAGGTAGTGGCCTACGCGTCTCGTCAGTTAAGACCGCATGAGGTGAACTATCCGACTCACGACTTGGAGTTAGCAGCGATCGTCTTCGCTTTGAAGATATGGAGACATTACCTATATGGGGGAGAAAGTGTAGTCTCTACACGGATCACAAGAGCCTAAGGTATCTCTTGACTCGTAAGGACTTGAACCTAAGGTAGCGCCGATGGATTGAACTCGTTGAAGGACTACGATCGCTCAATCGAGTATCATCCGGGTAAGGCTAACGTGGTGGCTGACGCGTTGAGCCGGAAGGTCGTGACAGACTTAAGAGCGATGTTTGCTCGTCTGAGTCTGTATGACGATGGAAGCCTTTTGGCAGAGCTTCAAGTTAGGCCAGCTTGGGTCGAGGAGATTAAGGAAAAGCAGTTAGTAGACGAAGGGTTGAGTGCTAAGAGGGTACAAGTTCGGGATGGTGGATTAGAAAGTGCAGTGCATGCCTGGGATGGAGTGCTAAGTTTTCAAGGGCGAGCTTGTATGCCGAAGGATGCAGAATTAAGGCGGAAAATTCTCCAAGATGCACATAGCAGCCCATACGCTATGCATCCGGGAGGAAGCAAGATGTATGGAGATCTACGGAAACAGTTCTAGTGGCCGGGGTTGAAACGTGAGGTAACCGAGTTTGTGGGGAAGTGTCTGACGTGTCAGCAGGTTAAGGCTGAACACCAGTTGCCATCAGGGCTACTTCAACCGGTAAAAATCCCTCAATGGAAATGGGAAAGGATAACTATGGATTTCGTCAGTGGATTACCTCTTACACCGAGCAAGAAAGACGCAGTTTGGGTAATTGTGGACCGTCTGACTAAGTCAGCTCACTTCATACCGGTAAGGGTAGATTATCCTCTTCAAAGGCTAGCAAAGTTGTATGTGGCTGAAATAGTAAGATTGCATGGTGTGCCTGTGTCAATTATCTCGGATAAGGATCCGAGGTTCACGTCAAGGTTCTGGAAGGCGTTGCATCAGGCGTTGGGTACACGATTGGATTTCAGCACAGCTTTCCATCCGCAGTTGGACAGGCAGTCGGAAAGGGTCATACAGATCTTAGAGGATATGCGGAGGGGTTGTGTCTTGGAGTTTCGGGGTAATTGGGAGGAATTTTTACCATTAGCAGAGTTCGCCTACAACAATAGTTATCAGGCGAGTATTCAGATGGCACCATACGAAGCCTTGTATGGACGAAAATGCCGTACTCCTACATGCTGGACGGAGTTGGGAGAACGACAAATCTTAGGTCCGGAATTGGTTACAGAAACTGAGGACAAAGTTAGGGTAATTCGGGCTCGTCTTAAGGAAGTGTCAGATAGACAGAAGTCTTATGCCGACCTGAAGTGCAAGGAAATGGAGTATGAGGTACGAGACAAGGTTTTTCTTAAGGTGTCACCTTGGAAAAAGGTGTTGAGGTTTGGACGAAAAGGGAAGCTAAGCCCAAGGTTCATTGGCCCATATACAGTGTTGAAGCGAGTGGGACCGGTAGCTTATCAGCTCGAGCTGCCGGCAGAGTTGAATCAGATTCATGACGTTTTCCACGTGTCGATGCTTAGGCGATATCGGTCAGATCCATCGCACGTTGTGCCAGTGGCTGAAATTGAGGTCAACTCGGATTTGTCCTTTGAAGAAGAACCGGTTCAGATCTTAGATCAAGATGTTAAGGTTCTACGTAGGAAGTCAGTGCCCTTGGTGAAAGTGCTGTGGCGGAACCATGGGGTTGAAGAAGCTACGTGGGAACCCGAGGATGTGATGCGGCAGCAATACCCCCACCTCTTCTAATTAGGTAATTTCGAGGACGAAATTCTTTTTAAGGGGGTAGAACTGTAACATCTTAAAAATGGGGCTATTTGTGATTGAATGATTATTTCGTGTGTTTGAATTGCTATAGTATTAATTATGGGAATATAAGGCTTAATTAAGGATTTTGAGTTGGCTCGGAATAGTAGAAAATATTATTTATAAGTTTTAAAGGTAGATAGCCATAGTAGTTAGGGGTTATAAGAATAAATGTGGAGTATTTAACACAAAAAGGGCCTTGGAAAAGTGGCAAAAGTGAGGCCACTTAAGTGCTGCAAGTGACGCCACATCAAGCAAGGGGGGATCCTGTGTTCGAGTCGCAAAAATCCCTCTTTTTGCTCATTGAATGGACGGCAACAAGGGGGAGAGTCCTTCTCAGTTTAAATTCTTTTAAATAATGGGGATAATAATAGGATTAAATTAGATTTTAACTAGATTAATTAGTAGATTAATCTTTAAGAGTTGGCAGAGGAAAAATAGCCTTGTTTTTAATTCAAAGTAATTTGAATTAATTCAAATAATTAGCCAGGAGCAAATCAAGGAGTTTGCCGAAATTTGAACTCCTCATGAGAGGGGTGGACGGCAAGTAATAGGGGAGGGAGTGCCGAAAATTACTTAGGCTATTCATCTTTTAGTTTTCTTCCTCTCTTCCTTCTCTACTCTCAAAACTCTCTCATCTTTTAGTCTTTTCTTTTTTTTTTCTTTCCCTTTTTGTTCTTTCCAAAACCAAAACCTTCCACTAACACCTTCCTCTCCTTTTTGCTCTATCGAAACAATCTCCCCTACACTCTCTCTAGTCGAAACCCCTATTCCTTCTTCCCAAATTATTTTCTTTCTTTGCTAGCCTAACATACTCCCTTGTAGAGCCGAAATTCCCTTCTCTTATTTGGAACCTCTTTGGCCAAATATCAAAGTAGTTAGATCTCTTCAAGATAATTATTGTCAGTCGATTTGGTAAAAGTGAGTAGCCATAGCCGAATGTTATTTCTCTCTTCTCTTATGTTCTGCCGATTTGGATTTAAGGAAAGCCAAAATTCGGCATGTACTAATGGTTGGCTAATCTTTCTATTGAAGCCGATTTTGCCAAAGACTCCGGGATCTCAAAACAATAGATCTGAACCATCATTCCTTGTCAATCAAATTCGGTAAGTGAGGGTAAGGACCTATGTTAGTATTCGAAAGCCAAAGGCTATGGTTATTGATATTGTTAACTGACCGATTGTAGTTGAAAACTAGATCCGTGATTCGGGTGCGAAAGAAAGTATTCAAAACGTGTAGGTAAGGTTTCGGGTTCACCAGGAACCCCTCTCTGATAATTTGATTTGGCCGAATAGGCCATAATACTAACCC
The DNA here is from genome assembly GCA_025503065.1 of Gossypium bickii. Classification (NCBI taxonomy): domain Eukaryota; kingdom Viridiplantae; phylum Streptophyta; class Magnoliopsida; order Malvales; family Malvaceae; genus Gossypium; species Gossypium bickii. The sequence goes on along the minus strand of CP106714.1, from coordinate 20,277,951 downwards.
AAGTGTTGGCCGAATATAGGGACAAGTAGATCTAGGGAGGCCGACTTCTCTTTTCGGGATTTAGACTTCTCGTTGGTGACATGTGTGTACATACACACGTTATAACTTATTAAATGTGCTGAATATTGTGAATGCTAACTTTGATTTATGTAGCATTGGATTTAATACCATATCGGTATAAGTGGTGATTCAGGTAAGTACCTGTTAATATGAATTTGCTATTTGATGCTTTTGGGAGGCATGATGTATTGATACATGAGATTTAAGTATGTGATGGCATGAAATATATATATTAATGACTGATGTGGGAATGATAAGTGAAGGGGGCAGTGTTATTAGTGTCGACGGACACCAGTGTTTTGGTAACACACTGTGACTACGGTCACCAGAGGTTTGGTACCTCCAGAGGTTTGGTACCTCATCGCGTCTTATCCCAGTGGCTTAGCACCACAGTGGGTTGGCCCTACATTTTATAATAAGGGATTGACGCCAGTGATTTGGCATCACACGATGGGTTGGCCCCATCAACCGATTTGTGTCTTCGGACACCAGAGGTTTGGCACCTCCAGTGATTTGGCATCACATCTGTGACTATACGTCACCAGTGGTTTGGCACCACCAGTGGTTTGGTACCACAACGGGGTAGATAGAGGCGTTTGGTTGGCTAGGTTGGGTACATAACCTTATGCATGTTAATTGTTATAATTTGTGTATGAAATTGGTTTGAACCGGGGGAAGGGTTACATACTGAGTCTTGGTGACTCACCTTCTCCTCTATTTTTTAGGTGACACGTAGCTCGCGGATATGGAGCCGGAGGGACTCGAGGTGGCCATGCAGCGGACTTATGATTTAAATGAGCTTTAAATTTTAATTTATTTTATTTTTATTGTTGGATTTATTTTCATCAAATTGTAATAAGGCCTCCTAGTACTTTATTTTATGCTGAATACTTGTTTTAGCTATTTATTTATAAAATGAGTTCACCTGGTTTCTAAAAGCGATCGTAAAAGTTTTTTTTAGTGCCATCGGTACCTTTAAAATATATTCTAAACTTGACTTAACAAATATTTTCAAAGTAAGATCTAAATAAGGGTTTTACACCACTCAAAGGTTTGAACAAACTGACTACTTTTTTTACTAAAGAGTTAATTTAGTTTTAAAATTTTTCCAAATATTTTCTAAGTAGCAAACCAAATTCGGTCACAAAGTTTGGGCCGGGTTTGGGTTGTTACAAAAATAGGAAGGAAAAGGACATAAGTGGAGTGTGTAGTGTAGTGGCAAAGTGACGCCACTTAAGAGACAAAGGGGTGACGCCACAAGGAAGGAAGGAGGTCCAAGGTTCAAGTCTTGGCTTGTGCATTTTAGTTTTCTTTTTAAATAGATTTTAGTATTTGGCTATAGATTCAAATTTAGTTGCGCATGGTTTAAGACACAAGAGGAGCTTGTGGCCAAGTGGTTAGCGGTGTAGATTATGTTGCAAGGGAGCCTGGGTTCGAATCTCATGAGAAGCAAGGGAGTATTTATTTTGCAGATTGGACGGTAAGAGTTTCAGTTGAATTTAAACTCTACTGACGAAGGGATCCCACATCTGAAAGACACAAAGAATGAAGGTGAAGAGCTAGCTATATAAAGAGCTTGCCAGGAGGAGAGTTAACATACCTTGGTGGGCGTTTGGGCACAGGAGTGGTCGCAGCACGGTTTAGCACCAGATTCCTATCAGGTGTGTGTACTTCTCTACTCTAGTTGTAGAGCGGCAAGTGCCGAAATGCCGGTCACAGGGCAATAGTAGCCACGCGATAGTTGAGGCCACCATTAGTAATCTTGTGGGTTGAGGCTGCTTGGGCCGCGATGGGCCCGTGGGCCCATATGAGTAAATTGTATGATTGCTTAGTATATATTGAACTAGACTAGGGAATCTCATATACGTGGCTAGATTGAGTGCTAGATGGGCCACACGAGCGTGTGGGCCCGAATGGGCCGAAATCAGGTTTTAGGCCCAATAGTCCGGTAAAGACTGAAAATGGTAGTTGAGTCGCTCGAGGTGACATTAGGCCTTCAGAAAGGCCATTGCAGGTGCGAAATTAATGAAATACCCTCGGCAAGGTAAATTACCAAAGTACCCCTGGAAGGTAAATTACGAAAATACCCTTGGTAGGTAAAATTACGATTATACCCTTAAAGGTTGATTAGCTTGTTTATGATGCAATTTGTTATTTGATTATGATGGTAATTCATATGTTATATTTGATATATGTTTTGCATACATAACATACTGTATACACGAATTATTATGTCATGTTGCATGGGCTTTGGGATATGATAATGATAAGGGGAAGTATTCCGGTGGTTTTACCACATTAATCCAGTGACTCATGTCACAATATTATGTATCTGGTGACTCATGTCACAATATTCTATATCCGGTGACGTTGTCACATTATCTGGTGGCTATGCCACGTATTAAAGCGATGTGCGCTTGATCGCAGCGATCGCCTTCGAGGGTGTGTAGCGGATGGAGGGTCGATTTAGGAATCCCCGTTGGTGTGACTGGCTGGTACGGGTGTGTAGAGGATGGAAAACTAGGTTGGGCTGGGCTGCATTGCATACATGTTTAAATATGCTTCATTCTGTGGGCTTAAGGCCCAGATTGCATTTATGGGGATTTGCACACTGAGTCTCGATGACTCACCCCCTTTGCTTAATTTTACAGGTAATCGTTAGATTGCGGATTTGGGAGCTGAGGTGGACTTGAGGTGGCCATGCCTTACTATTTCTTCTGTAAATTACATTGCCTTATTTTGAACTTATTATATTGGGATTCTGTTATGTAATAAGGCCTATGGTATTTTATTTGATTTTAGCTTTTAATTTCGTTCTTGCTTATTATTGATGGAATATTAATTCTGGATTTTCCTAAAATGTTAATAAATCGTTTCTTATTCAAAATTACTTAAACTCGATTTTTTTCACAATAAATATAAAAAATACGAACTTTTTAACAAACGCATAGTTTTTAGACATTCCTTTCATGTGACATGCCAGATTCGGTCGTAACGTCTAGGCCGGGTTTCGGGTGTCATATTTCATGTTACATACAGGCTGTATATTGATGAATGTGCAGCAAGTTTATAAAGATATCTTAATTCCAATAGGGTTAGGTTAATTGGATCGAAGTTGGATAATATGAGTGAATGATTAATCAACTATTCGTAGAAACCTCTAGAATAGAACCTTGCCTCATACGAAAGAAGGTAGAATATATTAGTGGTAGCTGAACTCAAAAGCCTATAGACATATAGGGCCTTAGGGAAGGTAACTTAAGGTCTTGCTCTCGAGAGAAGCAGACTATTGTAGAAACCTATTGAGCAGTAGAATAGTCATGAATTTGATGTGGCATTAATAGTTAGTAAAGGGAGATTTTTTAGTAATCGCAGCCGTCCTAATCAATATCGTAGTTCCTCAACCCTTTTTCGTAGTGATTTTGTCGTGGCATTCTTGTTTCGCTTACTTGTTTTGTTTTGCACATTTTATACATCACCATTCTCTCATTTTGCCACTACATTCTTATTATTATTTTTCCTTAGCAATAATTAAACTTAACTATAATAACTCGACCAAATTATACCTATCCAATCCCTGTGGAGACGATCTCACTCATCACTTTATTACTTGTTCGACGTGAATGCTTGCACAACTTGCATATCAGTTTTACCGGCAATAAAGTCCTATTAAGAAACATGCCAAGCTTCGTAACATCGATTATTGGTGGCTCGATTCTTTCATTCTGATAGGTTTCTGACCTAACCCTTATCATGATCAATGACATAACTAAGGCTATCGGGAGGGCAATGAGTACAAATATTACCCTTACCCATGGCATTTATTTGTCATATATCTTTAGAAGGTTAGGCATTAGCACACTTGGAGACACCCCTATTTCTTCAAACCAACCTATTAGTTATGGGACAATTAATCATGTTGGCTATCATTATGATGCCAACTTCAATGCGTGGATTAAGAGTGTTCATCCGGCGAATAATGAAGATGAGGAATTTGAAGGCGCTTTTGAAGACATTCTGACACCCCGAGCAAGTTCATTCACCTGAACATGTTCCTCCTTCTGCTTCTTCCTATCTTACTACTCAGCCTTTGTCTAATATCAACGTTTCCATCCTCGACACTCTACATTCTTTGAGTAGCGATGTTTGGGGACTTCAAGATGAGTTTAGATCTCATTGAGATGATGTTAAATCTCAATTGTCAATCTTAGAGATGCAAACGGCATCTCTCCTTACTCATTTTCCTTCGACACCTCCTTTCTGTCCTCATGATGATGATTACAGTAGCTTTTTTAAGGTTACATTTTTCATATCATTGTTCATCACATTTGTACTATTACTTCTGCTCATTTTCTATGTCTATGGCTTTTTGAACCTTGATGTTTTTATTAGTATTATAAGATACTTTGTTTATTTATTTATTTCTGTTAGTTCTTTATTTCTTCATTTTCATATATTTTTGAACTCATATTTTTCTCCTCAAGCTTTTTTTTGTGTTTTTTGATATAACAAAAAAGGGGAGAAGAAAAGGTAAATTGATTGATTAGTTTATATTATGCTAACCTTATGCAAATTATGTGACCATTTTCCTCAAAATAAAAATGAATGTCAAATTTTGAAAATGTATGTCAATTTTTTATTTAGGCCTTAAATTGAAAAAAACTTTTATTAAGGGGGAGCAATCTATTTAAAAACAAATTTATCAAATGTTTTGTTATATCAAAAAGTGGGAGATTGTTAAACTAAGTTTTATTTGATAATATGTTTTGATATAACAAATTGAAGTGTTTTTGAATAAAAGTTAAAATTGAACGAAATTGATAAAATGATTTTTCAATTAAAGTCTAAGAGACAAAATTTTAAATCTTTACTTTAAACTCTTAGAAAATTTTTGAATCTAACTTCAAAATCAAGTTGAAATGTTTTTAACAAAGTAAAAATTCTTTTAACTTGTCAAAATATTTTTCGAACAAGTCAGAATAGCTTCAGGTCAAAAGTATCGATACCTTTTTGGGCAAGTGTCGGTATTTTTGAAATATCAATACCCCTTGGAAAAACGATACCGGATTGATGTTCTATTTTTCACAAATTTAGCTAAGTATAGATCCTATATCGATACTTATTGTATGATATTGATAAAATCTGTCTGGTATCGATAGTTCAGCTCCAACAGTCACTAAATTTAGCATTTGCTGCAAAAAATATCGATACCTTTTTATTTGGTATTGATACTTGTTATTGTAGGTGAATTAAATGCTCTGGTTTCCACATCCCCAATGGCTCTATTCATATCTCCAAAAATCACAATGGTTGGAATTCAATTCAGGGGTATAAATACCATCTTCCAAAGATCCTACAACAACAAGAAAGCATACTTAAGAAAAAATTATCAATAAAGAAACCATTGTGCCAAATATTTCCATAATTTTCTTTTATACACTTGTGAGATTTATTTCCATTGTTTTGCTCAAGTGTCTTTTCATTGTAATTGAACTTAATTTTCAAACATTTTGATCTTGTAAGGATTATTTCTTTATTTGCTTCTTTGTATCTCTTTGAAAGGGTTTGTGTCTTATGATTTGGGTAGAAATCTGAAGGGAGTTGGAAGGTTAAACATTGTCCTCAAAGGTTAATCAAATTAGTGAATTTTTGAAAAATTCTTAGTTGTGGAAAGCTAAGGTAGTGGAGTAGGAAATTGGGGTCGAACTACTCTAAATTTTTGTATTAATTTTTCTCTCTAGCTTTCCTAAAACTTTTGAAAGCCAATTCACCCCCTCTGGCAATTTTAGTTTGATCATTTGAGCTAACATAAACTTTAACCGAATACACGCCTATGTTTTTTGATAAGCGGATCCTTGATGTTTTCTGACTTTCAACCAAACGATCTGCTTTGCTATTCTCATACTATGAACTCCTTCGAATATGGCTCGAACCAATTTAACCAAAAACAGAACTAGAAAAAGTTTTATTTTTGGGCTGAAACATAAATTCTCTCTTGTTTAATAGAAACTGATAAAATTGTTATTCTAAAAAATATGTCTATAAGTTGAGAATAAACTCTCTCTATTTTTCAGCAGAATAACAATTTCTAACAAGTTCTGTTAATAGCTCTATCGGTGCTATCTTATAGGAAGAGAAGGTAAAACCCTTGTGAAGTTGTAGAGGTTTATTTTAAATACAAAAACAACATCCTAATTAAAGTAGGAGAGGGGTGAAAGACTCACCCTAGTATTTCTACTAGGCTTGCCCCCCTTCATGTTATATAAGGGGTTTTGGTTCTCTCTCACATAGGGTCCAATTACGAGTACTTCTTGGGCCTTTTTGACCCAGTACTCTGTAATATGATTCAACTCGATTCAGTTTTTTTATTTCCCGAAATAAACTTTCATCTTTACATATTAAATAATTTTCTCATCCTAATTTTACTCCAGTAAAATTTTAAGAATTTTACCCCTAGTAAAATTTTGACAATTTTACCCCTGATAAAATTTCGATAAAATTCATTTAATATGTAATAACTCAACATGTTCACTATGAATGAATGGTTTATTTTTATTTTCAGGCTTCAAAATAGTCCAAAAACATAAACGCATTCTTCCATCATTTTTTAGTTAATCCTATATAAGATTGCAAGTTTCCATTTTCATTTCCATTTTTGAAAACCTACATTCATTTCCAAATGATTCCATTTCTCCATTTATGAGAAAACCATTATCATTCCTAAATGTTTCTCATTTCTCTTTTTTTATTCATTTCGTTCATTTCTATTCAAACACAATTCATTTCTGGTCTCAACAAGCTAGCAGAAGGACCGATTGGACATATGTAATTGTGGCCCAAATTATTTATAATTAAGTTTTGGCTTTTCACCTATTAATTATACTCATTTAGTCACAAAGTCATTCCACTGTAGTATCGTGACTGAGCTCTCCTCAACTGCATACCATTATGAAAGCAGCTACTTAGAACTCGTCCAATGACCTTGTCATAAGTATGTTACCCTCATAGGATATCCTTGATCTCTTTAAGATAATATCCATTCTCCCAATATGATCCTATTTTATCTCATGGTAACCATTACATCTTCCTTCATGAAAAGTCAATCACTAGCAAATAGTGATTAAGTCAACCATCACAAAGATTGACGACCCTTGGCCACGTTTACTTTTCATCAACCATGTAATACCAATGAGAGCATATCATTTACTCATTTTGGGCTATGAATTCCACTATTGTGAATGATGCTACATACTACAAAAGTCGTACACCCAACGCACTAGCTTTCGATTCCTTATCTATTTGAACTCAGGCTTTTATTTAGATCAAAGTGTATGAGTCACACATACATAATCCACCATCCACTCAGGATTTAGGTATGCCACACTATGAATGTCGCAAGTGAATAAATTCATAAACAGATTCAGGATCTACTCATCTTGGGTCTTGTCCTATGTATTGTCAGTCCAGTCAGTCACATCTATGTCTTTATCTTCTAGGAATCATCCCTTCCAATGCACAAGAAAAGGCATCTCCCTAATTGGATTTAATAGAATACATATTAGTCTTTCAATCGATTTGCTCATTTTTTATCAGAATAAGGACATGTTTAGGTTTGTCTACTAATAAAAGTTGTCTTTTTGTATTACGATCTGACCACGTAATACTGCTTAGTATTAGTTAAACATGAGACAACCAATGAGCAACATTTGCTTCCATTTGTCTTTGCGTGCAAAACAAATTTAAGGATAGTAATACAAAGTATAGTAATCGTAATCAATGACTTTGTTTTATTAACCAATCTATTGAAAAATTACAACTATATATTGGCGAAAATACTACACTTAGGGCACCATATCCAACAGTCTCCCACTTGCCCTAAAGAAGTAGATGAGTCATGTTTTGCATTCTTGTGCCCTTCCATATGTTTCCCAAAGAGCTCTTTAGCTATAAGAGTCTTGGATAAACAAATCTCTGGGTTTTTTCCTCATATGTGATTTTTTACTACGTCTACAATTCTATCAAATGCTACCGTCTCCTTTATGTGTTTTTTCCTTATCTGATTTATTAACGTTTGGCTATATCTGCACTATTATAGTGCCATAGCTTTTCAATACCTCATATTCGACCCTCCATAGTGAAGTTAGCAGTGTATCCCTGCTTTACACTTATTCACACTATGGACCCGCTGTTTAGAAAAAAAACCACATTCTAATGTCGATTTCCTCGAATCTCGACACCTTTCAAGGTCAAAATTAGTATATTCGATAGGAGTAAGATCTCCTTTGTAATACATAAGCATATAATCCTTTGTTATCCATAAATACTTGAGTATATACTTAACTACTTGTCAATGCCTTGGTCCTGGATTCACCTAATATCGACTTACCAACCCTACTATAAAACAAATATTTGGACGTGTGCATAGCAAAGTGTACATGAGACTTCTTACTATCAAAGAATAATGAACCTTTCTCATGTTTTCTCTTTCTTTTGTTATCATAGGACAGTCCTCTAAAGAGAGATGAAATACCAATATGGAGGGTTGATTTCCCTTATTCAAATCGGTCATTGCATAACGCTCCAATATTGTGTCTATGTATGCAGCATGATATAGTGCTATCAATTTGTTCTTTCTATCCCTTGGTTTTGAATACCTAGAACAAAATTAGCTTCACCCAAGTCCTTCATGCTAACCTGTTGGGTTAACCATAGTTTAACCGATGACAATGTCCCTACATCATTTCCAATGAGTAAAATGGCATTGACATATAAAACGAGAAAGACCATCTTTCCATCCCCTAAATGTTTGTAAACACTAGGTTCATCTATGTTTTGCTTAAATCCAAAAGTCTTGATCGCCTGATCAAATCTTTGATTCCATAAGTAGGATGCTTGCTTAGGTCCATATATGGTCCTAAGCAATTTCCAAACTTTATGCTAATTTCCTTTAACTATATATCCGGTGGGTTGCATCTTGTAGATGCTCTCTTCAAGATAGTTATTCAAAAATGTTGTCTTGACATCCATTTTCCAGATCTCATAATCGAGAGCCACTACACTGGATAGTAATATATGAATTGACTTGAGCATGGAAATCGGAGAGAAGGTTTCTTCGTAATCGATCCCTTCTTTCTGAGTATAAAAGTCTAGCTTTAAAAGTTTCCACTTTTCGATCCGCATTTCTTTTCCTCTTGTACATCCGCTTACACCCTATGAGTTTTATCCCTTTCGGTAAGTCTACAAGATCCCACATTGAGTTGGAATACATAGAGTCAAGCTTAGGTTTTATAGCTATTTCCCAGAGCTTGGAATTAGCACTCTACACCACTTCATCATATGTGAGTGGGTTATCATATTCCTATTCGACAGACTCAGTGTTAAAAACACTTCTAATAGATTGGAAGAACTCATGCCTATGAGAGACCCTCCCACTACAACGAGGCTCCCTATACTCTGATCATTTGCAGGTCTACTATTAGGAGTTATTTCTAGAACCATTTCTTAAGGTTTTGTATATTTCCCGAAAGTTCCTAAAGTACCTCTTTACTCCAAGGTTTGAATTCATACATGGAACTTTCTTCAAGAAAAGTAGCATGAGTTGAAACTATAATGGTTTGCTCTTTCGGGTTATAAAACAAACCACCCTTTGTTCCTTTTGGATATCCTAAAAACATCCACAATTTATAAGTCTACTATTAGGAGTTGTGTCTAGAACCGTTTTATTAGGGTTTTGTATGTTTCCTGAAAGTTCCTCAAGTACCTTTTTACTCCGAGGTTTGAAGTTATTCATGGAAATTTCTTCAAGGAAAGTAGCATGAGTTGACACTATAACAATTTGCTCTTTCGGGTTATAAAACAAACCACCCTTTGTTCCCTTTGGATATCTTACAAACATGCATTATTCTATCTGTGAGTCCAACTTCCTCATATCTTTATCCATTACATGGGCTGGGCATCTCCAAATCTTTAAATGTTTTAGACTTGGCTTCCTAATATGCCACAATTCATATGGAGTTTTCAATGCTGCCTTAGTTGGCACATCATTCAGAATATAGCAAGTTGTTTGTACCGCATATCCCCAGAAAGAGACTGGCAGCTTCGAATAACTTAACATCGAACGTACCATGTCTCACAATATTCGATTCCTTCTTCTATCACGTCATTCTTTTGTGGAATGTCTGGCATGGTTAACTATGATAGAATCTCATTCTCTATGAGGTACCCCAAGAACTCATCAGATAAATATTCCTCACCTTGATTAGACCAAAGTGCCTTTATGGGTAAACCTAGTTGTTTCTCCACTTTCGCACGAAACTCTTTGAATTTAGGTATGCATACCTATATATGAAATAGTCATCAATAAATGTTACATAATACTCGTAACTTGTAACACCCTTAATCCATAACCATTGTCGGAATAGGGTTAGGAGGCGTTACCAGACATATCAGAACTTTTACGATTATTTCACAACATAAGATACATCATCATCATCATAACATAGCAAATCATATACATAGTGTCCCTAAAATAAGTCTACGAGGCCTTAGTCATACATTAGGAAAGGGTTAAGACTAAATCGAGTACATATAAATTTTTTTTGAAAACTTAACATTTTTAAAGTTACAGAGGTCACACGCCCATGTGGGCAGGCCATGTGCCTCACACGGCATCAGACACACCCGTGTGTCCAAGTCGTGGCAAAACAGGGCATACATACTGACTTGACCACACGACCGAAGACACGCCAGTGTGCTTGACCTATGGGCAACACTGACTTATTTTACACGGCCTGTCACACGCCCGTGTGTCTGGCCTGTGTGTGAGACTGGCTTGTTTCGAATTACAATCTTAAGAGACACGGTCGAAACACACGTCCGTGTGCTCAACCGTGTGGGCAAATATAAGCCATTTACAAGGCCAATTTGCCACCCAAATTTTGGGGTCAAATCTACAAGTATCAAACCAACCTAAATTCATACTCTAAAGGCATTCAAATCATACCAAAACATGCAAAATTTGACCCTTAATCACATCATTCATTTGCATATACAATTCTTACTCAAATATACCAATTCAAAGCATCAATATTTCCATCAAGACATATAACTAATACTTCATCTAAACCATTTCAATTCATAGCAATTTCTTATCAATTAAATATCTAAATCAACCATGAACTCACCTATTTATGTACCATTTCTGTAACATCCTAGATTAGGGGTTATGCGTTCGTGCCTAATTCATGAGTTAGTAGGTTTTGGCAGTGTTGGAAGTGTATTAAGGGTTTTTAGAATTTTAGGATGGAAGAAGAAAGCTTTGGAAAATTATTGGTTTTTAAGTAAAAAGGGGAGCTAGGTAAATGAGGCTTGAAAAGAAACTCCGTGTGAAGCATGACACAAAAAACCATGTGGTAAAATGGCATGTTTTATGAATTATGAATGTGTTATGTGAATTCTAGAAATAAGGAAATATGGAAATGTAAGAAATGTAAGGAAACGTATGGAAATGTAAGAAATGTAAGAAATGTATGGAAATGTAAGGAAATGTAAGAAATGTATGGAAATGTAAGGAAATATATGAAAATGTATGGAAGTGTATGAAATGTGTGGAAATGTGTGAAATGTATGGAAATGTAAAGGCAATGTAGGGAAATGTAAGAAAATGTAAGAAATGTAAGGAAATGTATGGAAATGTAAGGAAATGTAAGGAAATGTAAGGAAATGTGAGGAAATGTATGGAAATGTAAGGAAATGCAAGGAAATGTAAGGAAATGGCTTGTCTTGGAAATGTAGGGAAATGTCCTGAAAATGTAAAGGAATAAAGAGGAAAGTGAACATTTATGGAAACTAGGAAATGTAAGAAATGATTCAAAATGGAAAGTGAACATTTCTGAAACTTGGAAATGTAAGAAAATGGCAAGTTTACTGAGCCGATCGAAAATTTTAGGAAACTTAGAAATGACTTAGAAATGTCAAGTTTTAAAGTTTAAAATAGGAAATTAAGGCAAGGTGGCCTTAAAAGAAAAAGTTGGTGAAATTTGACACACAAACAGGCTTGGAAAAGTGGCCTGAAGATGCCACTTAGGGCCTATGGAAATGGCACCATGTGCAAGAGGAATGGGCCTGAGTTCGAGTCACGTGGGAAGCAAATAAAGGAGGTTTTATTTTTGCTTCCGAAGACCGAGGTGGACGGCACATGCTTCTAGAAAGGAGGTGTTTTATTTTCATAAATATTCGATTAAAAGGTGATAAATAAAGGATTTTTAAATTGGATTATTTAGAAGAGATAAATATTGGATTAAACTCTTTTATTTATGATAATTAAAGGATAAAGTTATCAAAATAGAAGAGTGGTGGCCAAGTAAAGGACTCTAGCTAGTAATTTTGGCGATAAAAGGAAGAGTAAGGCTATTCTTCATTCATTCTTTTCTCTTCAAGAAAACCTCTGCAGAAATTCTCTAAAGTTTCTCCTATTCTCTCTGCTAATTTTCTCTCTGCCATTATTCTCTTTTTCCCTTTTCTTTTCTTCTTCTCTTTTCTTCATTTGTCAAGCCAAATTCCTTAAAGCCGAATCGTTGTGGTGACAGAAGGAGTTGTCGATTTCACCAAGTAAAGGTAAGATCTAGATTTGGTTCTTATTCTTTTAGGCTTGTCTAAAACGAGATTTAATCTCTACTATTGTTCTATGGCCGAATCTACAAGGGATTTCTCAAGTTTCTACAACCGACGAATACATGGAGGAATCTTTCGGGAATTCAATGATCTAAGGTAAGATATATGAATATACTGGTTAAGGGTTACGATTTATGTTTTTAATGTTGGATTAAATCTAACATGAAGTATTAGGGATTTCGACAGTCATATAAGGCAAGGAGTCCTTTTCAGATTTGGAAATCACAAGGTATGTGTTTAAGATATTCGCCAAGGCTATTTTAAATATTTAGATTTATTACGAAGCGAAAAAACTAACTTGTGGAGTAATATAGTGTTTAGCCGAATTCATAAGGGAGGAATACAAAGATCCGGCACTTGATTCTTAAAATCAATTCAAGAACAAGGTAAGTAATACAAATCCTAGTTGTATTTGGAAAAGTGGCGAATGGTCTTTTAAAGTGATTAACTTATGTAGGATTTGAGATCTAAATCTGTGGTCGATTCTCTTCGAGATTTCAAGGAACCTATTAAGCGAATCAGGTGTGTACCCACACTAACTCTCAATATATTACGGCAATTATTTTTATATATATATAAATGTCCATGCGAATAAGAATGTGGCTAAGTGCCACAAATGTGGTAAAAGTACCCAGGTACGTTTCCTACTTTCGATAGGATTACGAATATGTTATATATATATATTTTGAATATGTAATATGAATGAGAAATAAGATATGTATAAATATTTGGGGCATATGGGATATTTGTGAAAGGGGAAGAGTAGGTGTTGACTTCGGTCTCACCAATGAAGGTGTTGACTTCGGTCTCACCAACGAAATATGGTGACTACGGTCACATTATTTGAATATGGTAACTTCGGTTACATTATCTAAAATTGGTAACTTCGGTTACATTATTTGAATATAGTGTCTAATGACACAACGTATATGGGCGATGAGCACGTCGACTGCAGCGACTGCCTTTGATGGTGTGTAGCGGAAGGAGGGTTGACTTAGTAGTCCCCACGGTGTGATTGGCAGGTACGGGTGGTGTGTAGCGGATGGATAATTAGGCTTGGGTTTGGGTTGCATCATTTTTATATGAATATGTCTTTGATATGAACATGTATGCCTAATGCTGATTGTTAGTTTGTGTACACATTGAGTCTGTTGACTCACCCCATTGTGGGACTATTTTTCAGGTGGTGAGCAATAATGGACCGGGTCGGCAGGAGCTAAAGGTGGCCATGCATGTTAAGGAAGAAATTTTATTATTTGGGATTTTTATTTATACCAAGTACTTTAATTTTTCTTAAGTTTGGGAATTATTTGATGTAATAAGGCCGAAAAGGCCATAGTTTTAATTTGTTACTTTTATTTTCTTTAACGACTATGTTATGAAATATTTTATATTTTAAGTCTAAGCAAGAATTATATCTTTCAAAGAAAACCCTAAATTGTTTTGTCACCTTAGACTAAATGGATTTAAAAATAAAGTTAATGGGTTTCCAACCTAAGCCCAACCCAAACAATATTTTTTTAAAATCACAAGTTTTCCGCTAAGTAACAAAGAATTTTGAAACCGATTTTCTTAAGGAACATACCAGATCTGGTTCAGGCTCGTGGGCCGGGTGTGGGTTGTTTTAGTTGGTATCAGAGCCCAGTTTTAAACTCTCGGCCTGTGGGATAAGGCCCAAAAATGTTTTCAAAGCGAGCCAAAATGATTTTCTTTGAAATTAAGCGGTTTTTCTGCATGGCACCTAAGTCTCCGAGACCATGATCCACTAGGTAAGTACCCCTAACTCTATGTGTGATTATGTGATTTACATAGGGGTAGAAAAGGCATGGAACGTAGAATAGTGTGATAGGAATTTGAACCCTAGGATTAGACTACTCAAACACATGAAACTCATAAGACTTAATACACTAAACAAACCTATGGCTAAGTCATTTGAGCTAGGGTGTGGTAACCCCCAAGCGCATGTCTAGGAATGGTTTCGGTGGGAGCTTGGTACTTAAGCGATCCACGTGACTCACCTCCTCTCCACTCGAATCCTACCTGGTGCGTAGCTTTGGTTCACCCTGACCAAAGAGGGCTCGGTCATAGGCCAGACATAATGACTAAAACCCGAAAGGGAACTAGCCATGTTTTTAAAAAAAAAAAAAGAGGAGAACAAAACAACAAACCCTAGTTTTAAAATTCTTAAAACTTTCTTTTAAATTTGTAAAAACTATCTTTACAAAATTTCCCGAAAAATTTTTGATTTGTGAAAATTACAAAAATGCCCTTAGTGGTAAAATTACCAAAATGCCCTTGATTTACAAAATGTCAAACTTTTCAACGGTCTTGCTAAAACTTCATTATTTTATAAATGTTCAAATTGCAAAGTATCAAAAATATCTTGATTTTGGAAAATTACAAAATTGCCCCTAACTTACAAAATTACCAAAATGACCCTGTTTTCCAAAATTTTTGCAACATCACCGTTTTGGAAAATAAAAGTCTCAAAAAGAACCCTCAAAATTTTACAACTTCTAAAATATCCCTGATTTGTTAACTTTTACAAATTTACCCCAGTTTGCGAAAAATTACCGAAATACCCCTGAGGCCAAAAATTTCCAAAATACCCCCGGATTTCAAAATTTTTCCAAATTACTCCGGGACTTTGAAATTACCAAAATACTTTTTGACAAAATCACCAAGGAACTTTTTCTTTTGAAAAATTACAAAAATGCCCCTGTAGGACAAAATTACGAAAATACCCCTGGGTAGTGGAAAAACAACAACAATGAAAACTACAACATTTCTCTGAATGAACGAAAGTTCATAATTGATTGTTAGATGTATGAATGAATGAAAAGACTGAGTGCACGTATGAATACGAAAGAACCACTCTTAAATTATTTTTCATAGAACTGTTCGCGGTTAATCAGTGAAACAAAAGTTTTGATGCATAAAACTCGTTAACCAGATTAAATCGCGACGTTAGAAATAAGTTCTAGGGGACGTGAACTTAGAGATTGTGCCTAGAAAGTATGATGGTTCTATTAAGATCAGAGTGCACAGCGTAAGCCTAGTGCGGTGAGAAGGATGGTACGACTGTTAGTAAGTAATTTCGAGGACGAAATTATTTTTAAGGAGGGTAGAACTGTAACATCCTAGATTAGGGGTTATGCGTTCGTGCCTAATTCATGAGTTAGTAGGTTTTGGCAGTGTTGGAAGTGTATTAAGGGTTTTTAGAATTTTAGGATGGAAGAAGAAAGCTTTGGAAAATTATTGGTTTTTAAGTAAAAAGGGGAGCTAGGTAAATGAGGCTTGAAAAGAAACTCCGTGTGAAGCATGACACAAGAAACCATGTGGTAAAATGGCATGTTTTATGAATTATGAATGTGTTATGTGAATTCTAGAAATAAGGAAATATGGAAATGTAAGGAAATGTAAGGAAACGTATGGAAATGTAAGGAAATGTATGGAAATGTAAGGAAATGTAAGGAAATGTATGGAAATGTAAGGAAATATATGGAAATGTATGGAGGTGTATGGAAATGTGTGGAAATGTGTGGAAATGTATGGAAATGTAAGGCAATGTAGGGAAATGTAAGAAAATGTAAGGAAATGTATGGAAATTTATGGAAATGTATGGAAATGTAAGGAAATGTAAGGAAATGTGAGGAAATGTATGGAAATGTAAGGAAATGCAAGGAAATGTAAGGAAATGTCTTGTCTTGGAAATGTAGGGAAATGTCCTGAAAATGTAAAGGAATAAAGAGGAAAGTGAACATTTATAGAAACTAGGAAATGTAAGGAAATGATTCAAAATGGAAAGTGAACATTTCTGAAACTTGGAAATGTAAGAAAATGGCAAGTTTACAGAGCCGATCGAAAATTTTAGGAAACTTAGAAATGACTTAGAAATGTCAAGTTTTAAAGTTTAAAATAGGAAATTAAGGCAAGGTGGCCTTAAAAGAAAAAGTTGGTGAAATTTGACACACAAACAGGCTTGGAAAAGTGGCCTGAAGATGTCACTTAGGGCCTATGGAAATGGCACCATGTGCAAGAGGAATGGGCCTGAGTTCGAGACACTTGGGAAGCAAATAAAGGAGGTTTTATTTTTGCTTCCAGAAGACTGAGGTGGACGGCACATGCTTCTAGAAAGGAGGTGTTTTATTTTCATAAATATTTGATTAAAAAGGTGATAAATAAAGGATTTTTAAATTGGATTATTTAGAAGAGATAAATATTGGATTAAACTCTTTTATTTATGATAATTAAAGGATAAAGTTATCAAAATAGAAGAGTGGTGGCCAAGTAAAGGACTCTAGCTAGTAATTTTGGCTATAAAAGGAAGAGTAAGGCTATTCTTCATTCATTCTTTTCTCTTCAAGAAAACCTCTGTCGAAATTCTCTAAAGTTTCTCCTATTCTCTCTGCCGAATTTTCTCTGCCATTATTCTCTTTTTCCCTTTTCTTTTCTTCTTCTCTTTTCTTCATTTGTCAAGCTGAAATTCTGCCAAAGCCGAATCGTTGTGGTGACAGAAGGAGTTGTCGATTTCACCAAGTAAAGGTAAGATCTAGATTTGGTTCTTATTCTTTTAGGCTTGTCTAAAATGGAGATTTAATCTCTACTATTGTTCTATGGCCGAATCTACAAGGGATTTCTCAAGTTTCTACAACTGACAAATACAAGGAGGAATCTTTCGGGAATTCAATGATCTAAGGTAAGATATATGAATATACGGTTAAGGGTTACGATTTATGTTTTTAATGTTGGATTAAATCTAACATGAAGTATTAGGGATTTCGACAGTCATATAAGGCAAGGAATCCTTTTCAGATTTGGAAATCACAAGGTATGTGTTTAAGATATTCGGCCAAGGCTATTTTAAATATTTAGATTTATTATCAGAAGCCGAAAACTAACCTGTGGAGTAATATAGTGTTTAGCCGAATTCATAAGGGAGGAATACAAAGATCGGGCACTTGATTCTTAAAATCAATTCAGTAACAAGGTAAGTAATACAAATCCTAGTTGTATTTGGAAAAATGGCCGAATGGTCTTTTAAAGTGATTAACTTATGTAGGATTTGAGATCTAAATCTGTGGTCGATTCTCTTCGAGATTTCAAGGAACCTATTAAGCGAATCAGGTGTGTACCCACATTAACTCTCAATATATTATGGCAATTATTTTTATATATATATATAAATGTGCATGCGAATAAGAATGTGGCTAAGTGCCACAAATGTGGTAAAAGTACCCAGGTACGTTTCCTACTTTCAATAGGATTACGAATATGTTATATATATATTTTGAATATGTAATATGAATGAGAAATAAGATATGTATAAATATTTGGGGCATATGGGATATTTGTGAAAGGGGAAGAGTAGGTGTTGACTTCGGTCTCACCAACGAAGGTGTTGACTTCGGTCTCACCAACGAAATATGGTGACTACGGTCACATTATTTGAATATGGTAACTTCGGTTACATTATCTGAAATTGGTAACTTCGGTTACATTATTTGAATATAGTGTCTAATGACACAACGTATATGGGCGATGAGCACGCCGATCGCATTGATCGCCTTTGATGGTGTGTAGCGGAAGGAGGGTTAACTTAGTAGTCCCCACGGTGTGATTGGCAGGTACGGGTGGTGTGTAGCGGATGGATAATTAGGCTTGGGTTTGGGTTGCATCATTTTTATATGAATATGTCTTTGATATGAACATGTATGCCTAATCTATTGATTGTTAGTTTGTGTACACATTGAGTCTGTTGACTCACCCCATTGTGGGACTATTTTTCGGTGGTGAGCAATAATGGACCGGCCTGGCGGGAGCTAAAGGTGGCCATGCATGCATGTTAAGGAAGAAATTTTATTATTTGGGATTTTTATTTATACCAAGTACTTTAATTTTTCTTAAGTTTGGGAATTATTTGATGTAATAAGGCCGAAAAGGCCATAGTTTTAATTTGTTACTTTTATTTTCTTTAACGACTATGTTATGAAATATTTTATATTTTAAGTCTAAGCAAGAACTATATCTTTCAAAGAAAACCCTAAATTGTTTTGTCACCTTAGACTAAATGGATTTAAAAATAAAGTTAATGGGTTTCCAACCTAAGCCCAACCCAAACAATATTTTTTTAAAATCACAAGTTTTCCACTAAGTAAAAAAGAATTTTGAAACCGATTTTCTTAAGGAACATACCAGATCCGGTTCAGGCTCGTGGGCCGGGTGTGGGTTGTTTCAATTTCATTTAGCCATTTATGAGCATATTATAACATACCAACTTATGCATCAATAAACATAAACAAAACTCATTCATTAGCAAGCCATTTTATTTGGCTATATTTACACATCTCAAAACATCACCCAATTACTCTAGCCTATGCGTGCAATACTTTAATATATACAACTTCAAAAGGTACCAAAAGATAGTTTGATAGTGTAATGATGATTCTCGACGATCCCCGAGCTTCCCGCAGCTTTAATAATCTATAAAACAATGAACAAACATACACACAAGGTAAGCTATCATAACTTAGTAAGTCATGAGTAGATAATGAACAATTAAACATTTGTATTTAAATCAACTAATCAAACTCGCTTAAACATTAACCAATTATACAATTAATATGCTTATAATTAAAATATTATCACATTTGTAATAGAAATATAACATCAATGTTCAAATTCACATATACTCATAAGCACATATAAATTTATCTTTTACCATGTCCAATTCATGTATCCATCATAACCATATACTTACCTTGTTTCCATATACGTATCACAAACCACATACCTGAATTTTTTAGTTCGTTTTCACATCTGTTCTTATCATCATAATGCCGTTGAACCATTTAAAATTAATAAGGATACTCAGATAGTCAGAAAGCTCGTACAATGCCAACGTCCCAGACGTGGCCTTACATGTAATCACATATCGATGCCACTGTCCCAGACAGGGTCTTACACGAATCAAATATGATGCCAATGTCCTAGACATGGTCTTACACGTAAACACAAGTCGGTGCCAACGTCCCAGATGTGGTCTTACACGAAAACACATATCAGAAACCTATGCCATGACATATGTAACCTAACTATTCCTAAGGTTCGTACTGGGCTTTCAGACGTCTTATCTCGATCATTTCAGGCTCGTAAATATTGCTCCCATGCTCAATTCCTTTCAGAATATTCATTCACATAAATAAAAATTCAATTTGGCACTAATAAAATAGATACAATAGAAATTAACAACATTTATTTACTTATGAACTTACCTCGGATAATGACGAATGAAATCGACTACTCGACTACTTTCGACTTCCCCCGATCTAATTCCAATTTGTTTCATTGTTGATCTAAATAAATTAAAATTTAACTAATTTAATCACACATTCATTCAATTTAATCCACAAGCAACTAATTAGACCTTTTTACACTTTAGCCCTTATAATTTCACACTTTTATATTTTAGTCCTTATTTCACAAAACACAAAATAATCAAAATTTAACCACACTATAGCTTGGCCGAATCTTCCTATAGTTCATATAAGTCCACACATTTCATTTATTTCACATTTTAGTTCCTCAAAATATTATTTTCACAATTTCGCCCAAATTAGTCAAATTCATCAAAAATTCAAAGACAAAACATTTAAATCTTTTACATATCTTTAATATTTCATCATCAAACAGCAAAAACCACAAGCTATCATCAATGGAAAAACACAAAATAATCATCAAATTCAAAAATTAAAACATGGGCTTTGTAGTACTCAAAGCAACGATCACAAAAACGTAAAAATTATTAAAAACCGAACAAAACTCATACCTTAATCAAGCAAAACCTTAGATGAACCCTATCAAGCTTTTCTTCTTTCTTTTTCTTTCAATATTCGGTCACAAAAAGATAATAATGGCCTATTTCTTAAGTTTGTTTTATTTAATTAAACATTATTTAAACTTTTACTAAATTAACCTTTTTAATTATCATTTAAAACATATATAAATCAAGGTCATTAATGTCCATGCTAATGTTTAATGGACAATTTACCACATAAGGATATAATCTTTAATAAGCCATATCAAATTGACATATAACTAATTAGAACACCACTTTTACCTTTTATGCAATTAAGTCCTTCTTACAAATTAAACACACGAACGATCATATTTAATCACAGAAATTTCACACATGCTTAATCACATACTATAATCACAGAAAATAATATTTAAGTATTCTTTTGACTCGGATTTGTGGTTTCGAAACCACTGTTCCGACTATGGTCTTAACCAAACTGTTATATAACCAGCTCTTGCACTAACGCTCATGGGGCTACATACGTCAATGTGTAGAAGTTCTAGGGGTTTTTTAACCTTCATTCCTTTTATATTTAAAGATCGCTTAGTCATCTTACCTTCCTAGCAAGACTCACATTGCGAAAGATCAACTTCTTTAAGCGAACTTAAGATGTCATCTTTCATAAGTCTAGTGATTCTTTCTCGGTTAATATGACCAAGCTTCAAATGCCAAAGGTATGCCTCATTAGAGTGAGAAGTTTTAAGTCTTTTATTTGATATTTCAGTCTCGAGCAGTGTGTACATATTTGGTTTGATAAATTTGGCATCCATCCATTATAGATAAGATTGCAATTTTTAAATATTGCAATTCTATTATTAAAAGTCACGATCAAGTTGTCTTTATACAAACAAGCAACAAAAATTAAGTTTCTTTTGAAACTTGATACATAGGAAACGTCTTTTAAAATAATCTTTATAAAATTATCAAAATAGAGAGGTACATCTTTCACTACTTTGGCTGCCACACTTGTCCAATTCTCAGTCCACAACAGTAAGCTCTTATCTCTAAGATCTTTCGTCTCCTCAAACCCTTGCAGATAAACACAAACATGATTAGTGGCTCCCGAATCAATGACCCAGTGGTCTATTGAGTCTTCCAAAAGTTTATAATTAAGTTTTGGCTTTTCACCTATTATTATAAACGCATTTAGTCATGAAGTCATTCCACTATAGTATCGTGACTAAGCTCTCTTCAACTACATACCATTACAAAAGCAACTACTTAGTACTCGTCCAATGACCGTGTCATAAGTGTGTTACCCTTATAGGATATTCTTAGTCTTTTTAAGACACTATTCGTTCTCCCAATATGATCCTATTTTATCTCATAGTAACCATTACATCTTCCTTCATGAAAAGTCAATCACTATCAAATAGTGATTAAGTCATCCATTACAAAGATGGACGACCCTTGGCCACATTTACTTTTCATCAACCATGTAATACCAATGAGAGGTTATCATTTACCCATGTTCAATCTATGAATTCCACTATTGTGAATGACACTACATACTACAAAAGTCGTACACCCAATGCACTAGCTTTCGATTCTTTATCTATTTGAACTCAGGCTTTTATTTAGATCAAAGTGTACGAGTCACACATACATAATCCGCCATTCACTCAAGATTTTAGGTATGTCACACTATGAATGTCACAAGTGAATAAGTCCATAAAGGGATTTATGATTTATTCAGCTTGGGTTTTATCCAACGTGGTGCCAGTCCAGTCAGTTGCATCTATGTCTCTATCTTCTAAGAGTCATCTGCTCCGATGCCCCAGAAAAAGCATCTCCCAAATTGGATTTAATAGATGACATATTAGTCTTTCAATCAATTTGTTATTTCCAATTAGAATAAGAACATATTTAGGTACCTGAGGCCAAAATGTGGATTTATTTTATTTCTACCAAATTATTACCTACACAACATGTCACAGAAGTTATCCGTGATCGCGTCGTTATGCTACATGCCATTTTGCAAGATCAGCGGATCAACGTGGGAGATAGATGTTCCACAATATGAGGTAGTGTGCAGAATGGTGCACACGAGAACTTTTGTACCCGCATCTGATTACCGAGTTAAGTAGGAGAGCTAGAGTTAAATTTGATGCGGATGAGCTGAGCTTCCCACCGAAGGGCATATTAAATGATGTTATCTATATGTAGTTCTATAATCTATGCGCTGGTAGGGTGGAGCAAAGAAACGAATAGGTGGTGAAACATCGATATACACGTGAGAACGAGGGTTTCCAGAGTCAATGGAGGAACCCCAACCCATACCACGAGGGTACAAAAAAAAAGGGGCCACATCGACTTCAAGAGCCCCGATGACTGAAGAACCGACTCAATGCATAAAGGCATACCTTGAGTACAACACAGGTGGCAATTATGAGTACAGGAAGGTGATTAGCCATCTAGACAAGCAATTCAACATAGAGTTGTTACGATGCTCGTAACCTTCACCATTTTAGACAACCCCATCTGGCATCACCCAACCTGCACATGCCAAACCATCCACTACTCAAGGGAAGGAGTCGAGAGTCCTCTTAAATGAGGGAGGTGACATTGAGGAGTTCAATATCGAGGAATATACTAACGATTGAAGGAATAATAAAAAAATTAGTGTTATATATGTTTTTTGTGTGTGTTTTTACTGTGTAGGAACCCCACAAGTTATGAGGCGCTACAAATTCGAGCTAAAACTGCAAGGAAGAGTTAGCCCCACAATTTGTGATGGACCTTTAACGCTAATCGGGCAAACTTTTTCTTTTGCTTTTCAACACATTAGGGACAATATGCCGAATAAAGTGAGGTGGTGACTTAGAAAATTTTTAAATTTCTTTTCTTTTACTTTATCTTTATAGACTTTTAGTAGTTACTTTTTTTTATGTGTTCTATTTGTGCTTAAGCTTGTAGAAACACAAGTGATTGGTTAGGAGCATATACCTAAGTTGTTTTTTAAAATTGTAAATTTAGCTTGAAATTAAATAATTTAGGTTGTTTGTATTTAGACCAATTAGTTCAGTTTATTAAACTGTAAATAGGAAAAAGAGATTCAATATACCAGGTGGTAAAGGTAGATACAAATGAGTGATTATATTTGTAGAAGTATAGGATGTTCGAATTAAAAAGAAAATACTCAATAAAATCCATTGTCATTGAAATGGTGTAATATGACTAGTATAAACCTTAAAAAACAAATAAAAAATTGCCTAAGAAAAATCTCAATTGTACTGTCACAAATAAAATTAAAAAAAATCATAAGGGATTATACGGGGAAATATTACTGCATTAGAGTTCAAAGCATGGGAAAAAATAAACTGAGTAGGAAAAAGATATTCGAACTGACTATATTCTGAAAAAATAAATACTATATTTGTATATACATTTTGATGGAGCTATTAATTTAATTTTCTTCAACTTGTTTACTTTGTAATTTATTGAAATAATCTGTTTAGGTGTAAATAACTGTAAATTGTTTAAATTTCTAGCTAGAGTTATATATTTAAGCAAATTTTCCTAGTGCCAATGCTCTAATCTAATCTCGTGTATCAAGTCAGCTCAAGTACATTGTTTAGCTATAGATTTTATTTATTTTCTTTTGTTTGCTTGAGGACAAGCAAAAACTTAAGTGTGGGGGTATTTGACCTGACATCAAAAGTAGAAGTTATTTTAGTCCATTTATTCACTTAACAAGCTTGTCTTTGCATTTTATAATTAAGTATTATATTTTCAGTATTAGTAGGTTAGTAACTAAAATTTAATAAAATAATCGTTTTACGCATTTTTTGCTATTTCGATAACCTATAAGGCTTATTCAGGCCTCATGACTGACTAATGGGCTATTGAAGTATGTAAAATGCAAATTCAAGTCCAAGAATACAAGGAAGGATGATTGAGCCATGAGACAAGGGAGCCCGATAGGACAATGAAGCTGCCAAGGCTAGGAGTACACTCGACGTTGTGACGAAGAGCTTCCTCTCGTCAGACGATATAATGAAGATATAAGGGCATTCACGGTGTCGACATCGTGATGAGGAGCACTCCCACGTCCTGACAACATGGTGATGGTAGGCTCAAAATATGGTTGATTCCTTAGATGACACTTTTTGGAAATTTTCTTATTTTGATCTTAGCATTTATTAGAATATTACATTTATTGGTATCCAATTGTATCTAAGGCTAAGTGATCACCAAGTAGGTTATTTCCTATATAAGCTACCTTAGGATCATCAGAATTTTGAATAGATTGAGATAGAAAATTTTACTATTTAGTTTTTAGTTATCTTTTCTTTTCATGTTCGTGTAGTTGGAACTTTTCTATCCCGCTGTGAAGACAATCGCGAGCGGAGATTGCTCCGAATCCTCGCTTCAATATAGTTTATGAGAATTCTATTTCCTCTTTTATTTTATTCCTTTATTTATATTTTGTTTGTTTGATCGATTAATCATTATATAAATATTAGATTAAATTATTGTGCTTTATTTATATTTTGCATTATTCGATTAATAAACAATTTGTTTGTTAAGTGATTATTTATATGAAATTCGTTGTTTATTCAAGAATGCTTAGTATATTAGGGAGTGATGCCCTTGATAGAATATCGAGACAAGTAAGATCGAAAGAGCATCCTATAGTGTATAACTTGTGCCAAGCAGTGAAACTAGAAGGGTATCCGTATGCCTAGGAAGAGACTGGAAGGGTGACTTAGGTGGTAATCCATAGTGAAGATGAACCGGGAGGGTAGTCTTAGATAAGGCTAATAAATAACTTAATCTAGGATAATTAATTATTTAATTAGACAATTAGGGAGTTAATCGATAATAGGCTAGAGGCTCGCGTTGCCAACACTTGGAATCGGAATATCCATTATGTTAATTTTAGGTTAATTAATTTAATTAGTTTAATTAATATATTAATTTGGATCAACACTACTAAGTCGTGACTCGACTAGATTAGTAATTTTTTTATATAATTAATTTAATAACGATTTCTCCATTCAACAATCGCTCGGGTACGATTCTCGGAATACTTACTAGTGTTTCATTGTAAACTTTACTATACTACAATTTGACTCGTATACTTGCAGACATCTTCGATTTAATTTAATATATTTTTTGTGTGATATTTTACTATAAACAATAACACGTTTATAGGCGGTCAATAGGCAAAATAAGAAATCCAATCAACACTCATGAGTGTTGAAACCAAACTTGTTTTAACAAAATTTATTTCAAAACCATGTAAAAAAAGTACCAGATTCGATGATCCTGATCCGAATATAAGGTGTTACCACACAAATACAATTTATTTAAACCTATTTATTCAAGTTGCAAGCAATTACAACTACTAAATTTCAAACTTCCTAATAAAATACATAATTGTAAGTAATAAGAAAATTCAAATGGCATACATAGAGAATTTAATTACAATTAGGACTGAACTGATGCCCTAGTCTACATAGTTATCCCTATACAGATTTTTATAATTATCAACTCAAACTCGATCTCACCATCAAGCTCACTCTGTACGTATAATAGTCCAATAGGCCACTCCTTCAGTGCAGTCCTAGCTTCATCCCTCTAGGTTAAGACCTTAAAAACCCACTTGAAACATAACATACAATGGTAAGTTTGAAAGAACTTAGTGAGTCAAACACTCATTTACCTGAATCATACTTGCTCGTTACATTCAATGTTTTAATTATCATCTCGTCGCCCTTATTCTTCATTTTACCTTTAACGATTACTTCCTCCATTGTCGTTCTTATACTCATGTTCATTTCCATACCTTACCCTAAGGCCTTTTTCCATCTCTTCAGTGTCTTTGAGACCTTACCTGCATTCTTCAATCGCTAAACTATGACTCCATCGAGTTTCAGAAAGAGACCCATGCATAGATGATCAATATTTCCTTTAAAGCACACCATGTTTACATTCATTTCCAGAACATATTCTCATTACTTCGCTATATCTCTTTAATCCCCTATCTCTATACAAATCTTAATCATACTGAATACCTTATCGTTATACCCATGGATACATCTAATGCTTGCTTGTCTTATTGTTTGCATTTAGGGACAATATAGGATACACCAATTACGTAGCATAGAGTCTGTTGCAATACCGTCTTTCGTGGTTCCTCATTAGAAGCCCTTCCAAATTATGCCACAGGAGTAGCCCATCCTGTGTGCACCATAAAAACCTTCATTGTAGAATTTTTCCATAGAGGTTGTTTCTTCACAATCTGCCCCAAGGGATTTTCCTTGATACATTACTACTAAGACATTTACTTTCAGAGATTACCTTTCATACTGTTTCTTCAGAATCCATAAAAATTTCCATTCTTTCAAAGTTCGTTATACATTCAATTTCTTTCATTTAGGGTTCGCCACAAAGGCGTTCCCTTCAGATGGTTGCCACAAGTGCCATTCTTTCAAAGAATGCCATGAAGGCTTCCATTTCAGATACTTTCAGATACGCCACAAAGGTTTCCATTTCAAATACACCACAAAGGCTTTCATTTTCTAGCGTGTTCATGATAGGGATTCATCTGGACTCACATTTCCTGAGGTTTACCACTCATCCTGAGTCACACAGAAAACACCATTAGGTAATAACCTTCCTTCAAATCGTCCCATATGATGCCATAACCTACCTATTATGGTCTTACACGATATAGTGCCATGGACTTTTCCTTTTAGAGATCTTGATTAAAGTCTCAAAGGACCCCATTTAGACGAATCCATGAAGATAGACACAGACTCACTTGCAAAACTTTCATGCCTTGACACCATTTAAACTTAACAAACTATTCACCTCATACATTCAAAACATTCCCATATAGTCAAGCTTCAACTTCAGATTACTTATCACATACTCTGTACCTGTAGGATTCATACGAGTCATACATGCAACCCTCAACTAATATTCACACATTAAAATATTCATCATATCATCTTTTTTCAGTTTTAGTTTGCAATTCATATGGTTCCTCAAGGAAGCATTTATAATAAACAGTATACACACATGAGTAGGTTTAGAGACTTACCTGATTCTCACCTAAAGCAGTTCCAAACTCCAGATCCAGATTTCCCTAGTAAGATCAACAGCAACTACTGCTACAGAGCATGGAAACTTATCAAGATCTATTCAAATACCCCCCATTTACAATCATTTCTAACACCAAAAATCCCCAAACAATGTCTTATATCATCCATCTTATGGATCTACCAAGTTAACATATTTACTTTTTCACAACATAATATATAGGGTCAAAAATCTTACCTTGTCATGGAACATTCACAAGTAAAGATCTAAATCTACAACTTAGCTTAAGTGAAAGAAGGAAATACTCTAGGTTCTTTTAGATATAGAAAAAAATACTTCTTGAATAAGGAAGAAGAAAAACTCCCCTTTTCCCATCTTGATTATCTAGATCTACAACCTTTATCCTTATGGAAACTTGACAGACATCATAACCACATTCAGTCTATCATATATGTGGTTTACAGCTGTAGAGAAATGTCTACGAAACACCTACATTTTTATATATATAGCAATTTCATCGTTCGTTTTTGACCACCCTGTTAGAATGTAATCAATATCATGACTAACTAAACTTGGTGTATCATACTTTTTAGAAATAACTCATTACCTAAAATTTCTAAGACCATTCCTCGCAATAATCTAATGCCTGCTAAGTGCACTTTTACATGCCAAGAGCAACGGTTGGGTAGATAGCACTACACCACTCAGAGTACTACTCAATTTACCTACCAATTCCAGAACCCGCCAAAATTGGGTGTCACAAGTCTAACATTATCTTAGGTGTCAATTTTAGGTCATCTTAATCTGCTGTAATTCGATGTAGCAAATTAAACTAGTTTTTGCACTTTAAGAGCTTGAACATACGTATTTTAGTTATGTTTTAATTACTTTTCAGTAAAGTTTAGTTAAGTGTAATAAAATATGTTATTAGAGTCATTTATTGACCTTAGGGGCCAAAAAAGGCTTAAAGGTGAGTTAATACACTTTGTGAGTGTGCAGGAGACCATTAGAAGGTATAATAACTCAGTACTGGTTACTAGGTTGCAACACGAAGCATTAAATGTCGTAACATAGGGAGCAAACTTAAGAAGTCCAAGACTGCCTTTGATGTCGCGACACGGCCTAAGGATGTTAGGACATACCCTTGAAGATACCCTAAAGCTTAACATACTATCCTTGATGTCGCGACGCAAGACCTGGTGTGTCGTGACATTGCCTCTGCGTGGGAAATTAATATCAGCCAGAGGTGTTTTGATCCACACAATCCAACTTTAAACTTGGGAACTTCAGCTGACCTAAGGTTAAGGATGACGGCCATCCCAAATCTATAAATAGGCTTAGCTAACACATGTTATGAACACCTTTTTCTTTGTATAATTTTCTCTTTAGTTTTAGATTTTAGTTTTTCTTTTCCTTTAGGGTTTAGCCTTTATTTTCATTCTTGTTATTTACTTTCAGGAAGAAATCAGATTTTGAAACTTTTCTCAAACTCTGTGAGGATTCTACGCTTTAACTCAATATAATCAGACTTCTTCTAAAATATATTCTTGAAATCGTTCTTTATATTCATTATTTTACTCAAGTTCATATTATTTATTAGATCCATGAGGAACTAATCCTCCTGTGGGGGATTAATGAGTGGAGGTATGAGTAATTAACTATTTTGTAGGGATTTCTTAATGGATAAACTGTCCAGGACAAGAAAAACCTAAACCCTAGTCTTGACAACCTTAGGAAGTCATTAATGTGGGAATTAACCCAAAATTGGTATGGCCTATTCATGAACACCTTAACCTTGCATCGGTCTAGACTGTGAGGTCGGAAGATAAATAGTTCTTGCCGACTTAGTATATTAGTGGACGTATTGGAAGATGTTGCTAGGGTATTGACTAGTTGATTGAACAAGAGAACTCAAGACAACAGTTTATTAATATTATCGAAGCGAGCTAACCACTCATGCCTAGATTTGATATATATAAAATTTAATTGATTTCTTGCTTTTAATTGTAAACGAAAAAATATATAGGATTTTTCCTATATAATTTATCACTTTTTTACTTAAATTTGTTGTTAAAACTAAGTAATTGTTTAATAAATTAATGAAATATGTGAGAATATGAAATTAGAACATATAAATTATTAAAATGTGATTTTATGCTTTATTATATAGTTTTCATGCATAAAATGACTTATTTTTTATTAAATTGAGCATATTATATTTTTAAGACATGAAGTGGGCCATGCATGATTAAATTAAATAATAAAATATAAAATTATAATTAAATATTCATTTTTAGATATTTAATTAATAATTTGGGTTGTAATTAATTATTTAAATTGGATAAATTTTATTCTTTGGTCCTCTAATTTATTGATTTATTTTGGACAGGTCTGATAGCTTTGTTGGATTACAAAACCGTCCAAATTGGAGACCAAGTCAACCCAATTTTCGACTACACTTGGCTGTCCACATAAACCACTTTTTGGTTTAATTGCACAAGGTCCTTGCAATGTTGAAGAAATTAGAGATTTACCTGAAGATTTGCACTTGACCAAGTCTCAGTCCTGAGTTGCTGTGGCACATAAATTGAGAAAAATCAGCTTAATTTCCTCAATTCATGGCCGGCCACCCTTTGAAGATGCTTGAAGAGATGGAGCCACCTATTTTTAGCAAACTATCCACCTCTCCTCACTTATAAATAAGACCCCGTCATCCAATCATCCCTCATCCTTCATCATCCTCTCTTCTCTCTCAGTTCTCTTAGCATTTTCCATTCCCCACGCCTAGCATCATCTCTTCATAGAGATTTTAGCAATTAACCCTCTTAAAGAGCCCTTGGTCGGCCACCTTGGAGAGCTATCAACAGAGGAGCAAGGCAAAGAAGTGAAGGTGAAACACCCCAAACCCGGCCCACGAGCCTGAACCGAATCTGATATGTTCCTTAAGTAAACCGGTTTCAAATTCTGTTGTTCCTTAGGAAAAACTTGCGTGATTTTAAGAAAAATATTATTTTGGGTTGGGCTTGTGTTGAAAACCAATTCATCTTATATTGAAATCCATTAAATAAGGTGACAAACAATTTAGGGTTTATTTTAAAGGAAATAAATTTTAAACTTAACTTTAATTAAAAATAATTCGTAACATAGTAATTAAAAATAAAAGTAAAAAAATGTAACTTATGGCCTTATTACATCAAGTCAACCCTCCATCCGCTACACACCATCGAAGGCTGTCGCTGCAGTTGACGTGCTCATCGCCCATATAAAATTTGTGGCATAGCCACCAGATAATTGTGTCATGAGACACCACATTCATATAACGTAACTGAAGTTACCACATTCAGATAATGTGACCGAAGTCACCACATTCAGATAATGTGACCGAAGTCACCACATTCAGATAGTGAGACCGAAGTCACCACGTTCACTTCCCCTTTCTCATATAACCCGAATGCCCCATATTATTCATATTATGCATATCATACTTAAATTCACATTCATGTCACCTTTCACATGTTAAATATAACATATTTCGTAATCCTAGTAGGAGTAGGAAACGTACCTGAGTACTTTGTACCATAACATGGTACATTAGCCACATTCTTATATTTTCATATTAGAACATATAACAAGTTTAAGCCATACATCGTATTAAAAGATAGTGTGGGGTACACACCTGATTCGCTTAGCAAATTCTTTGAGATCTCGAAATCTAATCTACCGCTTAGATCCTTAATCCCTACATTTGATTAATCACTTTAAAAAAAACCATTCGGCCATAAATCCAAATCCTAGTAGGATTAGTATACTTAAACTTACCTTGTTGCTGATTTCACTATAAATCAAATCCTGAAAACTTTGTAGTATTCCTTCCTTAAAAATCGGCTAGCCACCAAATCATTTAACTAGGTCAGTTTCCGGCTTTTGAATAAATAGGAAATAATTCTAAATTCCAAAAATAAGCCTTGGCCGAATACTTCATATGCTTACCTTGTGGATTTTAAATCCCGAATCTCACCGAATAACTAGGGAACACGTGGCCTATGGTGTACCTTCGAGAAAAGAACTTCTCCTTCCTTGTAAATCCCGAAAGATCTCTTCAAAGTTTCGGCAACAAGACATTAATGGGGTTAGTCCTAGATTTTGGCAAATCTTAAAAGAAAAAGGATGAAACTGAATGAGACCTTACCCTTACTTGAAGAAATCGATTGCACCTTCACTTCAATCTTCAGAGATTCGGCTATGGCTAGATGATGATCTCACAACTTTCGGCTTTTGGAGGGATTAGAGAAGGAAGAATAAATATGGAGGATTCGGCTAGAACACAAGGTATTTCGGCTTGGCAAAAATAAAAAAGAAGAAGATTTGGTGAAGAGAATTCGTGAGAGGCTTTCAAAGAAAGTAAAATAATGCAGAATGGCCTCTCTTTTCCTTTTATAGCCGAAATTACTAAGCTAGAGTCCCTTACTTGGCCACCACTCTTCTATTTTGATAGCTTTATCCCTTTAATTATCACTTTATTCAAATTAAAAGAATTTAATCCAACAATTATCTCTTGAAAATAATCCAAATTAAATCCTTTATTTATCCCCTTATTAGCCAAATTTTAAAGAGAATAAAACTCCTCCTTTTTTAAAAGCTTGTGTCGTCCACCTCACTTCTTCTGGAAGTAAAATAAAATTTCTTTTATTTGCTTCCCATGTGACTCGAACTCAGGCCCAACACCCTTGCATGTGGCGCCATTTCCATAGGCCCTAAGTGACATCTTCAGGCCACTTTTCGAAGCCTGTTCGTGTGTCAAATTTCACCAACTTTTTCTTTTAAGGCCACCTTGCCTTAATTTCCTCTTTTAAACTTTAAAACTCGACATTTCTATTTCATTTCTAAGTTTCCAAAAATTTTCGCTCGGCTCTGTAAACTTGACATTTCCTTACATTTCCAAGTTTCCAGAAATGTTCACTTTCCTCTTTTGAATCATTTCCTTACATTTCCAAGTTTCCAAAAATGTTCACTTTCCATTTTTAAACTTAATATTTCCATACATTTCCAGATTTCCAAAATGTTCACTTTCCTCTTTTGAAACTTAACATTTCTATATCATTTCCTTACCTTTCCAAGTCATTTCCCTACATTTCCAAGACATTTCCTTTCATTTCCAACATTTCTAAAAATGCACTTTCCTTACATTTCCAAGGTTTCGAGAATTCACATAACACATTCATATCACAATAGACATGTTATTTCATAAAATTAAGCAAGAATGCACAAGCCCATTTTCATGTCCATAAACTCCTAAAAATTTTCCTTAAGGCCTTCTTCACCTAACTTCTCCTTTAAAAATAAAATTCCAATACTTTTCCAAGACTTCCTCCTACATCCTTGGATTCTCAAAACCCTTAAAACATGCTCAACCACACTTAAAGCCTACTAACACTTGAGTTATGCTCCAAACGCATAACCCCTAATCTAGGATGTTACAGTTCTACCCTCTTTAAAAATAATTTCGTCCTCGAAATTACTTACTAACGAACGATCATACATCTACTACGCTACTGCTGCGCACTCTGATTTTATAAAACTATCATACTTCCTATGCACAATCTCTAAGTTCACATCCCCTAGAACTCATTTCTAACGTCGTGATCTGATTAAGAAGTTTTATGAGTTAATACTTTTGTTTCACTTGTTTACCCGCGAAGAAATTTTATGACAAGAGGTTTAGGAGTGGTTCTTTCGTATTCATACATGCACACAGTCTTTTCATTCATTCATACATCCATCAATCAATTATGAACTTT
This sequence comes from Gossypium bickii, assembly GCA_025503065.1. Taxonomy (NCBI): domain Eukaryota; kingdom Viridiplantae; phylum Streptophyta; class Magnoliopsida; order Malvales; family Malvaceae; genus Gossypium; species Gossypium bickii. The sequence continues at coordinate 20,244,513 of CP106714.1, read as the reverse complement.
TGTTCATTCAGAGAAACGTTGTTATTTTCATTGTTGTTGTTTTTCCACTACCCAGGGGTATTTTCGTAATTTTGTCCTACAGGGGTATTTTCGTAATTTTTCAAAAGAAAAAGTTCCTTGGTGATTTTGTCAAAAAGTATTTTGGAAATTTTGAATTTTTGGAAAATTTCGAAATCCGGGGGTATTTTGGAAAATTTCGAAATCCGGGGGTATTTCGGTAATTTTTCACAAACCGAGGTAAATTTGTAAAATCTAATAAATCAGGGATATTTTAAAAGTTGCAAAACTTTGAGGGTTCTTTTTGAGAATTGTACCTTCCAAAACAGTGATGTTGCAAAAATTTTGGAAATCAGGATTATTTTGGTAATTTTGTAAGTTAGGGGCAATTTTGTAATTTTCCAAAATCAAGGTATTTTGATATTTTGCAAATTAGAGTTTTTGAACTTGTTATAAAGCAAATGAAATTTTGATTAGAACTGTGGGTATTTTGGACATTTTTATAAACCAAGGGCATTTTTGTAATTTTACCACTAGGGGTATTTTAGTAATTTTGCAATTCAGAAATATTTTGGGAAAAATTTTTCCAAAGTAAATTCTGCTATACTTTAAAAGGGTAATATGGTGATTTTAAAACTAGAGTTTTCATAAAAACACGGCTAGTCCCTTTCGGGTTTTAGTTATTATGTTTAGCCTATGACCGAGTCCTCTTGGTTAGGGTGAACCGTAGCTACGCACCAGGTAGGATTCCTGCGAAGAGGAGGTGAGTCACTAGGACTGCTTAAGTACCAGGCTCTTCCGGATCCAATCCTAGACATGCGCACAGTGGTTACCACACCCTAACTCGGCGTCTTTAGTCATAGGTTTGTTTAATGGTCCTTAAGTCTTATGCAATAGTTGGGGTAGACTAGTCCTAGGGTCCAAGTTCCTATCATGCTATTCTACGTTCCATGCCTTTTCTACCCTTCCATAATTCACATAATCACACAGATAGTTAGGGGTACTTACCTGGTGGACTGCGGGTCAGAGACTTAGGTGCCATGCCAGAAAACCTGCTTATTTCATAAGATACTTTCAAAAACTCATTTGGCTCGCTTTGAAAATGTTTTGGGCCTTAGCCCACAGGCCGAGAGTTTTAAAACTAGGCTCTGATACCAAACTGAAACACCCCAAACCCGGCCCACGAGCCTGAACCGAATCTGGTATGTTCCTTAAGTAAACCGGTTTCAAATTCTGTTGTTCCTTAGGAAAAACTTGTGCGATTTTAAGAAAAATATTGTTTTGGGTTGGGCTTGTGTTGAAAACCAATTCATCTTATATTGAAATCCATTAAATAAGGTGACAAACAATTTAGGGTTTATTTTAAAGGAAATAAATTTTAAACTTAACTTTAATTGAAAATAATTCGTAACATAGTAATTAAAAATAAAAGTAAAACAATGCAACTTATGGCCTTATTACATCAAGTAAAATCCCAAAATAAAATTCTAAAATACTTAAATAAAATTAAATATCCATATTGAATAAAAATTCAAGCTGAGCATGGCCATCCCTAAGCTTCTGCTGAACCCGGTCCATTATTGATCGTCCCCTGAAAAATAGTCCCACATTGGGGTGAGTCAACAGACTCAATGTGTACACAACACTAAAATTCAATAGATCAGGCATGCATTTTCATATCAAATACTTATTCATATAACAGATAAAAATGATGATGCAACCCAAACCCAAACCTAGGTGCCATCCGCTACACATCTCCGTACCAACCTGCACACCGTGGGGACTACTAAGTCAACCCTCCATCCGCTACACACCATCGAAGGCAGTCACTGCTGTCGACGTGCCTATCGCCCATATAAAATTTGTGGCATAGCCACTAGATAATTGTGTCATGAGACACCACATTCAGATAATGTAACCGAAGTCACCACATTCAGATAATGTGACCAAAGTCACCACATTCAGATAGTGAGACCGAAGTCACCACGTTCACTTCCCCTTTCTCATATAACCCGAATGCCCCATATTATTCATATTATGCATATCATACTTAAATTCACATTCATGTCACCTTTCACATGTTAAATATAACATATTTCGTAATCCTAGTAGGAGTAAGAAACGTACCTGAGTACTTTGTACCATAACATGGTACATTAGCCACATTCTTATATTTTCATATTAGAACATATAACAAGTTTAAGCCATACATCGTATTAAAAGATAGTGTGGGGTACACACCTGATTCGCTTAGCAAATTCTTTGAGATCTCGAAATCTGATCTACTGCTTAGATCCTTAATCCCTACATTTGATTAATCACTTTTAAAAAAAAACCATTCGGCCATAAATCCAAATCCTAGTAGGATTAGTATACTTAAACTTACCTTGTTGCCGATTTCACTATAAATCAAATCCCGAAAACTTTGTAGTATTCCTTCCTTAAAAATCGGCTAGCCACCAAATCATTTAACTAGGTCAGTTTCTGGCTTTTGAATAAATAGGAAATAATTCTAAATACCAAAAATAAGCCTTGGCCGAATACTTCATATGCTTACCTTGTGGATTTTAAATCCCGAATCTCACCGAATAACTAGGGAACACGTGGCCTATGGTGTACCTTCGAGAAAAGAACTTTTCCTTCCTTGTAAATCCCGAAAGATCTCTTCAAAGTTTTGGCAACAAGACATTAATGGGGTTAGTCCCAGATTTCGGCAAATCTTTAAAGAAAAAGGATGAAACCGAATGAGACCTTACCCTTACTTGAAGAAATCGATTGCACCTTCACTTCAATCTTCAGAGATTCGGCTATGGCTAGATGATGATCTCACAACTTTCGGCTTTTGGAGGGATTAGAGAAGGAAGAATAAAGATGGAGGATTCGGCTAAAACACAAGGTATTTTGGCTTGGCAAAAATAAAAGAAGAAGAAGATTTGGTGAAGAGAATTCGGCAGAGGCTTTCAAAGAATAGAAAATAATACAGAATGGCCTCTCTTTTCCTTTTATAGCCGAAATTACTAAGCTAGAGTCCCTTACTTGGCCACCACTCTTCTATTTTGATAGCTTTATCCCTTTAATTATCACTTTATTCAAATTAAAAGAATTTAATCCAACAATTATCTCTTGAAAATAATCCAAATTAAATCCTTTATTTATCCCCTTATTAGCCAAATTTTAAAGAGAATAAAACTCCTCCTTTTTTAAAAGCTTGTGCCGTCCACCTCACTTCTTCTGGAAGTAAAATAAAATTTCTTTTATTTGCTTCCCATGTGACTCGAACTCAGGCCCAACACCCTTGCATGTGGCGCCATTTCCATAGGCCCTAAGTGACATCTTCAGGCCACTTTTTGAAGCCTGTTTGTGTGTCAAATTTCACCAACTTTTTCTTTTAAGGCCACCTTGCCTTAATTTCCTCTTTTAAACTTTAAAACTCGACATTTCTATGTCATTTCTAAGTGTCCAAAAATTTTCGCTCGGCTCTGTAAACTTGACATTTCCTTACATTTCCAAGTTTCCAGAAATGTTCACTTTCCTCTTTTGAATCATTTCCTTACATTTCCAAGTTTCCAAAAATGTTCACTTTCCATTTTTAAACTTAACATTTCCATACATTTCCAGATTTCCAAAATGTTCACTTTCCTCTTTTGAAACTTAACATTTCTAAATCATTTCCTTACATTTCCAAGTCATTTCCCTACATTTCCAAGACATTTCCTTTCATTTCCAACATTTCTAAAAATGCACTTTCCTTACATTTCCAAGGTTTCTAGAATTCACATAACACATTCATATCACAATAGACATGTTATTTCATAAAATTAAGGAAGAATGCACAAGCCCATTTTCATGTCCATAAGCTCCTAAAAATTTTCCTTAAGGCCTCATTCACCTAACTTCTCCTTTAAAAATAAAATTCCAATACTTTTCCAAGACTTCCTCCTACATCCTTGGATTCTCAAAACCCTTAAAACATGCTCAACCACACTTAAAGCCTACTAACACTTGAGTTATACTCCAAACGCATAACCCCTACTCTAGGATGTTACAGAAGGAGTCTCATCGATTAAAGTCTTGGGTGACAGCCACTTTGATTTGGGTTTAATCTTTCTTTTCTTTAATTTAATCTAAAAATGTTTGCTATGTGTTCTTTGTTCTTGTTTAAAACAATGTTAGCTTAATTTTATTTAAGCTAGGATGATTGCTTTGATTAAATAATAATTATTTAATTCATGCTGATAATTGTAGCGCCACAATATTTGCATAACTGTTTCTGTGTATTTGTGACACAAATATCTATCAGCTTTAGTGGTTATGTGTTCTGGGTGTGTGTGGAAGGTCCCAAGTTCAAGTCTTAACTTGGGTAAAATTTTGGTGTTTTTATGAATAAAGCCAAAACTTTGGTTAGTAGGCTTATAGGTAAAAGTGTGTAAGTAATTAACAGAATGGGCCTGCTGATCTGGTGGCTAGGTAGAGTGTTGAATGGTTGGAGATTGTGAGTTCGAATCTCTGCTTAGGCAAGGGGAGAATATTTTTGCTTGAATTGATGACGAAGAGTTTGAGTTGGTTTCAAAAACTGAGTGGTGGTTCGTGAATAGAATTATTAGGAGGGAAATTAAGAAAGGATCAAAATTTTTGAGTAGTTGTATTTTCCAAAATTCCTCTCTGCCAAAAATGCCATTGTTCTTCCTTTTCCTAGCCGAAATTCTCCTTTCTCCTCACCTTTCTTTTTGCATTCTTTTTGTTTCTGTGTTGCACGGCAATCGTACTCCTTTCCCCGTCTGTGGTGTTTCTCTTAGTAAATCTGGTAAGTAGTTCTTGTGGATTGTGACTTATGAGGCTAAATTTTGATAAGGGGTATTTATTCTGATGCCTTGGCAGCATCAAATCTTTGCGATCAAGACTCTTTTTGTACTGCTTCACTAATAAACTGAATTTGAAGCGTTAAGGGTAAGTTTTAATCGCTCATTGCCTAAGTAATTATTTTGGGTTGGTTCTAATTCGACGATTAAATGAATAACTAAGTAGTTTTGGGCAAATATAGGTTCAAGAAGGCTCGGGGTTTTAATCGAAACCAGGTGAAAGCTGAAAACCTCTCTCGACACCACAAGGGTGTGTGGTCGCCCGTGTGCAAGAATATAAGACACTGCACGACCATGTGATCGACGAGCCAGGCCGTGCGCGAGTGACACGGCCGTGTGATGGCCAGGCAAGGCCGTGTGTGACACAACGGCTCGACTAATTGGGCCATGTGGGCCACACGGGCATGTGGGCCTACACGTGTGAACCACATAGGCGTGTGGGATTTTGGGCTAGGCCGTGTGGAGGGAAAATTGGGCCATGTGGGCCACACGAGCAGGACACATGGGCATGTAAGCCCATTGTCCTGAGAAGTTCTGTACGGTTGCACGGGTCGCCTAGTCGACTGTGGACCTAGTGTAGGGTCGATAAGATTTACGTAGACCCCTAATTCTGTCACCTAACATTTTAATTTCTGTACTGAGTATGAATTCTGATATCTGAATGTATGAACTGTATTTGCATAATAGCATGACATTTTATGTATGTTGCATTGCATCGGGGTGGGTTGATGTTTACTAGAGGAAGTATCTGAAAGGGTCTTAAGCTTGTTATCTGGCAGCTCAGTTGTAAACTTCTGATTATGTGCCACATTCGGTACAGCATGGTGTGTAGGGATAGGTGGGTTGATTTTACCCCGACGTGGTGTGTAGGGTTGGACGGAGTTGGTGTGTAGAGGCTGGTGGATAGGATTCTGCTATTCTGTTCTGATCTGCATGTTATGTCTGAAATGGGCTAAGGCCCTAGAATATATCTAATTCTGCACCTGAGTGGGCTAAGGCCCACACCGTTTCTGTAATGGGCTTAGACCCGAACTGTGAATTTATGTCTTTTATCTAATCTTACTGTGTGTATGTTTTCTGTGGGGATTACACACTGAGTTTGCAAAAACTCACCCTTTTCTGTTTAATCTGTTCAGGTATTCCCCAGCAGTAGACATATCGATGCGATGGAGGACTCGGCAGTGACCACGGTTCTAGACCCTTAACGGTTTTTACTTTTATTTATGGTTCTAATTATATTTGGGGTAAATTTTATGTAATAAGGCTTTTTGGATTTTAGTTTAAAACTTGGGATTATAATTTTATAAACTGCTCGCAGTTGGACAAGACGCGAGTTTTCAAAATAAACAAAAGTTTTATCAAAATAGGTACGACCTTGCAAATCATTTTAAAAGCTTCCGGAACATATAAAGTTCTGAAAATGGATAATGAATAAATAAATGACACATTTTGATGATAGCCTAAGATACTTAAAAATGGCTTTAACGCAGTTACGTTTTCTAAAGCACTATCATGTGACATCGCCAGATTCGACCATAACGTCCAGGCCGAGTTTGGGGTGTTACATTTAGTGGTATTAGAGCCAGGTTGCAAAACTCGACTGTGGATTTGGGTTTTAAAAGTTGGTTTTAAAGAAATTTTTTTTTAGTGGTTCAAAATATTTTTGAAATGAGTATGTGGTACACCGAGTCTCTGGCGCCTATCTTATAAGTGTTCTGAACTCTGTTTAGATTTGTTTGAAAATACTATTTGTATGCTTGAAACAGCCTTAGGTAATATATTGAATTGAAAATACTTTAGGTAGTGTAAACAGAAACTGTACCGAAACTGAAACTCGTAGTAAAACTGCGATCCGTGATAACAAATTCTGAACTACTGATACTATTTTACATAAAACATGTGTTAACAAATATTGGAACTGTAACTAATGCATAAAACTGTTCATCTAGATAAACTCTGAATTTATAATGAGCACATGAGGTATCCACAGACGGGGTACTAGAGGCCAAGGTAGAGGTCGTAGGGGCTCGAGCTGGGTCATCAAAATCTGAGAATCCGCCTAATCTGGATATGAGCGAGACACTGATCTCACCTGCTACAGAGATTGGGTCTCATGATCATAAAGTTAGGGATGATGCACTATCCAGGGCCATGGTTTTAGAGAGGGTCGCTTGGCCCAACACCGGATCTAGAGGTCGCGGGTCGGTTACGGAAGGACTCCAGTCCAATGGGGCTGAGTTATTCAGGGGTGTCACTGGAGTTGCCTCTAGCATGGCCTAGTACTGGATGGAGGCCACGGAAAGAATCATGGACGATCTGTATTTTTTCGCGGAGTAGAAACTTATGGTGGCTGTCTTTCTACTTCGCGATGAAGCTTACCAGTGGTGGCTGACGGTTAAGGAGGGCACCCAGCCTGACCGATTGGCTTGGGACTACTTTAAGATGGCGTTCCAGAACAAGTATGTAGGAGCCAGTTACATTGACGCTAGGAGGCGTGAGTTCCTTAATCTCACCTAGGGAGACCGTTCGGTGGCCGAGTATGAGGCCGAGTTCCTAAGATTGAGCTAGTATGCCTAGCGCATGGTGGTGACTGAGTATGAACGTTGTGTCCGATTTGAGGATGGACTCAGGGACAACTTACAGGTTCTGATAGCTCCGCAGAGGGAGCATGATTTTTTTTTACTTTAGTGGAAAAGGCAAAGATCGCCGAGGAGGTTAAGCGTGCTAAGCGGCAAAACCGCGAGAAAGGAAAAAACAAAAAGGAATCGGAGCCCTCTAGTTCTGTGATGAAGCCTAAGAAAAAGGCCAGATCGGATGGGTCAGTGAGAGTTGGGCCTCCTGTTGCACCTACTGGAGTGGCGCTTTGTGGGCACTGTGGTAGACGCTATCTGGGCGAGTGCTGGAGGACGACTGGGGCATTTTTGAGATGTGGTCGATTGAGCACCATGTCCGGGATTGTCTGCTAAGGACCGATCAGATACAAGCTGCGAATACTGGTACTGCGCAGCTGTCGAGAGTAGCTCAGCAGCCACCTAGGGGCCAAGGACAGACCAGGGGTGGTAATGGTATTGGCCGAGGACAGAGAGCACTGGGCAGAGGTGCGGGTCTGACTGAAGTGAGGCAACCTGCACTAGTTTATACTGCACGTCGCCGAAAGGATGGTGATGCTCTGGACGTCATTACGGGTACGTTCTTAATTTTTAATGTACCCTATACTACATTGATAGGCATAGGCTCTACACACTCTTACGTAGCTAGCTTTGTGTCTGAAACTTTGGAGATTCCGGTTGAGAGTACTTCGAGCGAGATAACTATTATGAGTCTGTTGGGGCAGTCCAGAGTGTGTAAACTATTTAGAGACTTCCCATTAAAGATTTAAGAGATAGTATTTCTGGCTGATCTGATGAAGCTTCCATTTGGGGAGTTCAATTTGATTCTAGGAATGGACTGGCTAGTCAAGCACCAAGTCTGAACAGTGCGACAAAAAGTGTGGTTTTGAGAACCGAAGAGGACAACGAGGTAGTGGTGATTGAGGAACATCGAGACTACCTGACTAATGTAATTTCTACGTTGGTGGCAGAAAAGTTGGCACGGAAGGGTTGTAAGGCATTCTTGGCCTACGTCAGTGTTTTTGATTCTAGGGACTCTTCGATTAAGGACATCAAAATCGTAAGGGACTTTCTGGATGCTTTTCCTGAGGAACTACCGGGTCTGCCTCTGAGCTGAGAGGTAGAGTTTAGGATTGAGCTCTTTCCTGGTACAGCTCTGGTGTCTATCACCCTTTATAGAATGACACCGAAGAAGCTTGGGGAGCTTAAAGCTCAGATCCAAGAGTTACTGGATCATGGGTTCATCTGCCCTAGTGTATCTCCGTAGGGAGCACCTGTTCTATTTGTGAAAAAGAAAGATGGGTCCATGCGTATGTGTATCGACTACCGTCAATTGAATAAGCTGACCATCAAGAATAAGTACCCCTTACCAAGGATTGATGATCTGTATGACTAGTTCCGAGGAGCTTCAATTTTCTCCAAGATCAATCTACGATCAGGGTATCACCAGTTGAAAGTTAAAGAGGTTGACGTACATAAGACAAGATTTAGGACTAGCTAGGGCCATTACGAGTTCCTAGTGATGCCATTTGGATTGACGAATGCACCAGCAGCTTTTATAAATCTGATGAACTGAATGTTCCAGCCTTATCTGGATTGGTTCGTGGTAGTCTTCATTGAAGACATTCTAGTGTATTCGAAGACTGAGGACGAATACGATGAACATCTCTGAGTGTTATTACAAACGCTTCGCGAGAAACAGCTGTATGCGAAGTTCAGTAAGTGTGAATTCTGGCTTCGAGAAGTAACCTTTCTGGGGCACGTATTTTCTGCAAAGGGGATTTGTGTTGATCCTCACAAGATTGAAGCTGTGTTAGAGTTGAAATAGCCGAAGAATGTGTCCAAAATCTGTAGCTTACAGGGCTGTCGGGTTATTATCGAAATTTCGTAGAAGGGTTCTCTTCGATCATAGCGCCATTGACCAAGCTTCTGCGTAAGGGAGTTCCCTTTGTCTGGACTGATAAGCAACAAGAGAACTTCGAGAAGCTCAAATCTGTTTTGATGCAGGCTCCGGTTCTGATACAACCTGAATTTGGAAAGGATTTTTTCGTATACAGTGATGTGTCGCATGTGGGTCTGGGTTGCGTTCTGATGCAGGACGGTAAAGTGGTAGCTTATGCATCTCATCAGCTCAAGACGCATGAGGCTAACTATCCTACGCACAATTTAGAGTTGATAGTGGTACTCTTCACTCTGAAAATCTGGAGACATTATCTATACGGTGAGAAGTGTACTATCTACACTGATCACATGAGCCTCAAGTATCTCCTCACTCAGAAGAAGTTAAACCTTAGACAGCGTTGATGGGTTGAACTGCTTAAGGATTACGACTGCACCCTCGAGCACCATCCTGGTAAGGCTAATGTAGTGACAGATGCTTTGAGCCGTAGGGCTATGACCGATCTGAGAGCGATGTTCGCTTGACTCAGTTTATTCGACGATGGGAGTTTATTAGCGAAACTTCAGGTTAAGCCTGTATGGATTGATCAGATCAGAGGTAAACAGATGAGGGATAAATCACTAGAGTTATGGTTCTGTCAGGCTGGGAATGGAGATACTACTGGTTTTGGGATTAACAGTGATGGGATACTTTATTTTCGCGGTCGAATCTGTGTGCCGAACGATGAGGATTTAAGACAGTCGATTCTGAGGGAGGCGCATAGTAGCCCTTATGCTATGCATCCCGGCAGGAATAAAATGTACCGAGATTTACAAGATTTATACTGGTGGTTAAGGTTGAAGTGTGAGGTTACCGACTTCGTTGCTCGCTGTCTGACTTGTCAGCAGGTTAAGGCTAAACATCAGTTGCCTTTGGGGTTACTGCAATGGGAAAGGATACCGATATGGAAATGGGAGCGAGTAACTATGGACTTCGTTCGTGGGTTGCCTTTAACACCCACTAAGAAGGATTCTATCTAGGTTGTCGTGGATCGATTGACCAAGTCTGCTCATTTCATTCCGGTCAGAACAAACTTTTCTCTTCAGAAGCTGGCTAGACTGTATGTATCTGAAATAGTGAGACTGCATGGGGTTCCTACCTCGATCATCTCCGATAGGGATCCTCGCTTCACGTCTCGATTCTAGAAGCAGTTGCACGAAGCTCTGGGTTCGAGGTTGGACTTTAGTACTGCTTTCCATCCTTAGACAGATAGTCAGTTGGAGAAGGTGATTCAAGTACTGAAGGATATATTGAGGAGCTGTGTTATAGATTTCTGAGGCAGTTGGGAGGAGTACTTTCTGTTGGCAGAGTTCGCCTATAACAACAGCTATCAATCTAGCATCCAGATGGCGCCCTACGAGGCCTTGTACGATCGTAAGTGTCGCACTACCTTGTGCTGGACTGAGTTGGGTGAGCGACGTGTTATGGGTCCAGAATTGGTTTCTGAAACTGAAGATAAGGTTCGATTGATTCGAGATCGTCTGAAAGCGGCATCTAATAGGCAAAAGTCCTACGCGGATCTGAAAAGAAAGGTCTCGCCATGGAAAAAGGTCTTGAGGTTCGATCGTAAAGATAAGCTAAGCCCACAGTTTATTGGGCCGTACCGTATCCTGGAACGAGTAGGGCCAGTCATATATTAGTTGGAGCTTTCTTCGGAGTTGGACTGCATTCATGATGTGTTCTACGTTGCAATGTTAAGATGCTACCGCTCTAATCCCACGCATGTTGTTCCTATTGAGGACATTGAGGTTAGACTAGATCTGACATTTGAGGAGGAGCCAGTTCAGATTCTGGAGCATGACATTAAGGTTCTGCGGAGAAAATCTATCCCCTTAGTGAAGGTGCTATGGCAGAATCATAGCACTGAGGAGGCCATTTGGGAGGCAGAGGATTCAATGCGGCAGCAGTATCCTCACCTTTTCTGATCAGTAAAATTTTGAAGGAGAAATTTTCTCTTAGGGGGTAGAGTTGTAATACCCTAATATTTGCTTAACTGTTTTTGAGTAATTGTGACATAAATATCTATCAGCTTTAGTGGTTATGTGTTCTTGGTGTGTGTGGGAGGTCCTAAGTTCAAGTCTCAACTTGGGTAAAATTTTGGTATTTTTATGAATAAAGCCTAAACTTTGGTTAGTAGGCTTATAGGTAAAAGTGTGCGAGAAATTAACAGAATGGGTTTGCTGGTCTGGTGGTTAGGTGGAGTGTTGATTGGTTGGAGGTTGTAAGTTCGAATCTCTGCTTAGACAATGGGAGATTATTTTTGCTTAAATTGATGATGAAGAGTTTGAGTTGTTTCAAAAACTGAGTGGTGGTTTGGGAATAGAATTAGTGGGAGGAAAATTAGGAAAAGATCAGAATTTCTTAGTAATTGTGTTTTTTAAAATTCCTCTTTGCCGAAAATACCATTGTTCTTCCCTTTTCCAGCTAAAATTCTCCTTTCTCCTCACCCTTCTTTTTGCTTTCTTTTTGCTTCCATTTTGCACTGCAATCGTACTCCCTTCCCCGTCTGTGGCGTTTCTCTTACTAACTTCGGTAAGTAGTTCTTGTGGATTGTGATTTATATGGCTAAATTTTGATTGGCGTATTTATTCTGATGTCTTGGCAGTATCAAATCTTTGTGATCAAGACTCTTTTCGTACTGCTTCACTAATAAACTGAATTTGAAGCGTTAGGGATAAGTTTTAATCGCTCCTTGGCTAAGTAATTCATTTGGGTTGGTTTTAATTCGACGATTAAGTGATTAACTAAGTAGTTTTGGGAAAATATAGGTTCAAGAAGGTTCGGGGTTCGTCTTAGCTTCAATCGAAACTAGGTGTGTACCCAAAAATACAGAAAACGAGGCTTCAATGAAAGCCAAAAACTTCTCTGTCAATGCCACATGGGCGTGTGGTCGCCCGTGTAGTAAGCTGTGTGCAAGATTCTAAGTCACCACATGACCGTGTGATAGACGAGTCAGGTCGTGCGTGAGCGACACGACCGTGTGATGGCCCTGTAAGGCCATGTGTGACACACGGGCTCGACCAATTGGGCCGTGTGGGCCACATGGGCGTGTGGGATTCTGGGCCAGGCTGTGTGATCCACACGGCCAAGGGCAATTTAAGCCGTGTCGGCCACATGGGCGTATGAGCCCATTGTTCTTAGAAGTTCTGTAAAGGTGCACGGGTCGCCCTAGTCGACTGTGGACCTAGTGTAGGGTCGGTAAGATTTACCTAGACCCCTAATTCTGTGACTTGACATTCTGATTTCTGTACTAAGCATGAATTCTGATATCTGAATGTATGAACTGTATTTGCATAATAGCATGACATTTTATGTATGTTGCATTGCATCGGGGTGGGTTGATGTTTACTGGAGGAAGTATCTGAAAGGCTCTTAAGCTCGTTATCCGCACTTTCGATTGTAAACTTACGATTATGTGCCGCGTTCGTGCAAAGATGGTGTGTAGGGATAGGTCGGTTGATTTTATCCCGACGTGGTGTGTAGGATTGGATGGAGTTGGTGTGTAGAGGCTGGTGGGTAGGATTCTGCTATTCTGTTCTGATCTGCATGTTATGTCTGAAATGGGCTAAGGCCCTAGAATATATCTAATTCTGTACCTGAGTTGGCTAAGGCCCACACCGTTTCTGTAATGGGCTTAGACCAGAACTGTGAATTTATGTCTGTTATCTAATCTTACTGTGTGTATATTTTCTGTGGGGATTACACACTGATTTTGCAAAAAACTCACCCTTTTTCTGTTTAATCTGTTTAGGTAATCCCCAGCAGTAGACGGATCGGTGCGGCAGAGGACTCGGCAGTGACCACAGTTCTGGACCCTTAATGGTTTTTACTTTTATTTATGGTTCTGATTATATTTGGGGTAAATTTTATGTAATAAGGCCTTTCAGATTTTAGGTTAAAACTTTGGATTATTATTTTATAAATTGCTAGCATAGGACAAGACGCGAGTTTTCAAAATAAACAAAGGTTTTATCAAAATAGGTACGACTTTGCAAATCATTTTAAAAGCTTCCGTAACGTATAAAGTTTTGAATATGGATAATGAATAAATAAATGACACGTTTTGACGATAGCCTAAGATACTTAAAAAAGGTTTTAACGCAGTTGCGTTTTCTAAAGCACTATCATGTGACATCGTCAGGTTCGGCCATAACGTCCAGGCCGAGTTTGGAGTGTTACAATAATGTTTGTCCCTCAATCGATCATGTTTTCAATTAAAATTAAGCCTGTATTTCGTTCATACGTGATTAAAATGCACCTGAATTAGCTAAGCGATCCTGACCAGACGACGGCTACTGGACACATATTTCAAATGTGCATGCTCAATTTAGATCTTAACCCGATTAAATTACAGGTTGCATAACAACTCTGACCAAGCTCTGTTATCCTCATAGTTTTAAGATTTGTGTGATTAAACTATTTCAAACCTAACACGTCCATGTTACCTCACACGAATGCTAACAAACCGTTAGTAAATAAGGATTAGTAAAATGCATATTTACTAAGTAAAGGATTTCAAAAGGACCTAATCTGGTTTCCAAACTCATGAAAGATCGAGTTGCCATGGAATGATTTTCCAAATGTTATTAAACATATAGATAATAAATTGAGTTTAATTAAAATAATTGTTCTAGTTTATTTATGCTATAATTGTTGCAAATTGTGTTTAATTTTGCTAAAATCTATTTCATTCATATAGTTTGCATACTTAGGATAATTTGCATTAGGGATCATTGCATTTAGTTTAATATATTTAATTTTAATCATTACTTCTCAACCATATTATGCTTTTATTTACCAAGTTGTTAGTATAATTTTACAATTAAGTGATTTAACACAAATACAATCCCTGTGGAGACGATAACTCAATACTTACTTATTACTTGATAACGACTGTGTACACTTTCACAAACCTATGCGTTACATTCATTCATTTAGTTTCCCTTTATTTCTTTTATTATTATAAACCAAAAACTTTTTTTTAAAATTCTTCATACTATAATCTTATTAAAGTATTAATTAGATCTATTTAGGTTAAAATTAGAACTAATTTAGTGCTCGTCTCTGTTGGGTACGATCCTCGGAGTACGATCCTCGGAGTTATAACTATATTACAACCTGACTCGTATACTTACAGATATCGTTTTCCACATCTTTTGTGAAGGATTTCTACTCTGGACGTTGGTACGTCCGGAGGCAGTCACATCCCATGACAAATTCATATTAGCTTTAAGTACAAGATTTTGAAAAGGGGTAAACTACATTGCAAGTAATCCAACTTTTAAATGGTCATTAAACTATGAAAAGTTACAAAATGGTCACCGAACAATTCGATTTTATCTTTTTTGGTCACTAGCCATTAAATGGCTACCAAATTGATGATGTGCCAACTTTTAAAATTCGCATCATAACAACTTTAACCCTCAAACATTTATATGTTGTGTTATTTTAGTTTTGATTCTAAAAAATTTAACCCTAAACATTTACACATTGTGTAATTTGGTCCTTTTTAGCAATTTTTCTTTTCTTTGTGACCATTTCACCTAAAAAGCTAAAAAAACAAATTAATTAGCTAAATTTGATTAAGAAAAAACTAAAACTAGCAAAATTAATATCATTATTTCCACATTGTGTAACACCACTTACCCATGTTCAACTCCGGAACTGCGTACGAGGCATTACTGGACTTGACTTGCCTGAGCATTCAACTTTGGGCTATAAAATTTGTTCCAATTTAAAAAAAAATTTCATTTACAATCCTAACGTCCCCATTATGGGTCTATGAGACCCTTTTCATATACCCGAGATGCTTTGGGACCAAACTAAAACTTTTAAAAACTTAGAAAATTTTGGCATAAAAACTGGGCCACACGCCTCATGTGTAGAGTGGGGCACGCCCGTGTGACATATCACACACTCGTGCTCTATACCCGTGTAGATTTATTTTCTTTTCAAACTTACAAGGGTTTTCACATGGCCGGACACACGCCCGTGTTCTTGGCCCGTGTGCTCCACTTGGCCTAGACACACCCGTGCCCTCTCCCGTGTGTAAAAACATGAGTATTCTATTTGTGACGTCAGCAACCAATTATGGGCACATGGCCTCGGCACACGCTCGTATGTCTAGCCTGTGGTCGACATTGACTTACTACACTAACATGCAAGGGACACACGGCCAAGTCACACACCCATGGGACTGACCGTGTTTCACACACGGTTTAGACACATGCCCGTGTGTCTACCCGTGTGGACCAATTCAAGGCTATTTTCCAAGCCATTTAGCCACCCTCACTCACACACATTCACACATCATCACATAAAATTTTCAAATCATCAATTATAACTCTTGAATTATCACATTTGAACCATGTAAATCAAACTATCTTCCCATATACGAGGGAGAACTATTACTAACACCATTACAATCGACATGAGTCATCATCTATGGCTATACACAACCAACCCATAACTATTTTAGGCCAACACATTTGGCTACTTTAACTATGACTTTATTAAACCAAAATAAGATCCCTATACATGCCATATCTCAAGAAGACTTGAAACCTCATACCCAAGTAACTGCTCAATAGTGTGAAAGCATCTCTGGCGGTTTCCAACCCGAGCTAGTTAAGTTAACCTATAAGAGATAGGAAAGGAAGAGGAGTAAGCAATAATGCTTAGTAAGTTCATATGCAAATGATAAGCAACTAATGACATTTATTTATTATACTCAACCACAATGTAACACCCCTTACCCGTATTCTACACCGGAACCGGGTACGAGGCATTATCGTACTTGACTCACAAGGTTATATAATTTTGGGTTATCAAAATCCATTCCAAATTAATACTTTTCCATTCTCATATCTAACCTCCTTATAATGGACCTATGAGGCCCTAAACATACTTCCGGAAGGTTTCGGAAATAAATCGGAAACTTTTACGCAGTTAAAAAAATTTTACCTAAACAGAGGCCACACACCCGTGTGAAATGGGACACGCCCGTGTAGGCAGGCCATATGGTCACACACGCCCATGTCCCTCACCCGTGGTCGACACTGACTTATTTCACATGGCCAGACACACGCTCGTGTCCTTGGCCCGTGTCCCTTACACGGCCTCGACACGCCCGTGTCTCAGCCCGTGTGCCAAAAGCTTGGCATTCTGTTTATGACGTCATCACCTCACTATGGTCACACGGCCAAGGCACACGCCCGTGTCCTTAGACCGTGTGTCGAATTAAATTCCTAAATTCAAGTGCAGACTTCACACGGCCTGGGCACACGCCCATGCCTTTGGCAGTGCCTCCCACACGGCTGAGATACACGGTCGTGTCTCTGCCCACTGTTTACTACTAAGCTTACTGACTTGCAATTCTAACATGCAAGGGGACACACGGCCTGGTCACACACCCATCCAATTGACGTGTGTCACACACGGCCTAGACACACGCCCGTGTGCCTACCCGTGTGGACAAGAACAAGGCTATTTGCCAAGCTCTTTCATCATCCTAACTCACTCAAGCATAATTCACCCTCTACCATCAATTCATTCACACATATTCATACCCAAACAACCCAACCATATACTCTACACACTTATGAATAACATTTCATTCTACTGATTGATAGTAAAGAGCCATTTACTATAGCAATATACAAAAGATTTCATCTATAAGGAGCCAACACATTTGGCCAAAATAACAAAACAATATACCTAGTCTAGTTCCTATACATTCCATTGCCATACTCAAAATGCTAGTTCTAAATATATCGAGATGAGCTGATAGTGTGGGTGATCTTCCAATTATCTCCATATCCCAACTCGACTCTTTGTCACTATAAAACAAGGGAAAAGAAAGGGGGTAAGCTTTAAGCTTAGTAAGTTTACATGTAAACAATAAACTTCATAACATGTGCTAATCAATAAATAGCATTTCATAATCCAAGATCATGCTTACTCATAGGGGTGAGCAAAACTCAATTCGACTCGAAAAAATCAAAAAAAAATTCGAATTTTGAGTTAAACGAATCTAGTTATTCGAGACAACTCGATTTTTTTTCAAATTTTGAGTTCGAATCGAGTTGAGTTTTCGAATTCGAATAACTCGAATAATTCGAATATCAAACTATAATATTTTACATTTTTACCCCAAACTTACAAACCTTTTTACTTTTCCCTCAAAACTTTTACTCCTTCCCACTTTCCCCCCAAAACTTTTACTCCCCTCCCATCCCAACCCCCCAATCTACCAAAAATCCATTTCCCACCAAAATTTTACTCTCCCATTTACTTTTTCTCAAAATTTTATTCCCAAAAACCCTCAAAACTTTTTATTTTCTCCCCAAATTTTTACTCCCTCGCGCTTTTCCCTTAAAACTTTTACTCCCTTCCCATCTCACCTCCCATCTACCCCAAACCCATCCTCCCTCCAATTTTTTTTTAATATTTTCCCTTCAAAATTTTACTCCCCCTATTTATTTTCCCTCAAACTTTTATTCTCCAAAACTTTTTCTTTTCCCCCTAAACTTTTACTTCTCACCCTTTACTCTCAAATAAAAAATTAAAATTATCTAAAAAAAATCACTAAATATAAATAGTAATAATTTTATTTATATCTACTATTTATATTATTAAATTAAATTTCACATTTTATATTATTTATATTATTGAATTGTTTAGTCATATTGAATATTTATATTAAAATTAAATTATTAATTATGCCATAAAATATTCGTGTTAAAATTTTATATTGGTATCAATTTCACATTTTATCTTTAAAAATAACTTTTATTAAAAAATCACATTTTTACGTTTAATATATTTTATAATTCCAAAATACATAGTGACAAGAATCTGAAGATAATTGAAAGAACTAAACAAGCAAAGAAGCTAACCCGTATATAAAAGATTAATAAATAAATTATTTCGTGTGAAAGTTAATAAAAAAATTTGGTTAAGGTGGACAAATTTTATTAGGATAGGTGACAATGGTTACAAGGACCCAAAATTATTTTTTAAAATTTAACTCGAACAAATATATTTGATTTGAATTCCATCTCACTCGACTCGATTCGAGAAAATTTCAAATCAAATTATGATGATAAAATATGATTCGTCAACTCGATTAACTCAAAATTTTTTCATTCGATTCGATTAAGCGCTCACCCCTACTTACTCATTCATCTCTTACCACAATCCAACCATATCACAACCAAATGCTCTTATTATTTAACATACATCCCTGCACTTGATCACCACATGATCACATGAAACAACACATCACAATTACACAATAAACCATTCTTAGTAATACCAAACACTCAGTGGTATCGCACTTAGCCCACCATTTATTATTAACAGGGTGGTATCGCACTTAGCCCACCAAAAATATAATACTAACGATGGTATCGCACACAGCCCATCGTGAATAAGTGATAAGGTGGTATCGCACATAGCCCACCATTATTTACTATGAATAATATTCCACACCTATATATTTATTTCAACATTCATACAGAGTTTATTCACTTTCAACCAAATTTCCATCCATTTAAATCGTAAGTGTTCTCAATCATACAATACACCAATAAGCAATTACATGTTTATTTAAGATGCATCGTTTAAACATAAACTTACCTCGGTGCAAAACGCATTAATCAACAATCTATTCCGTAACCTTGTCTTTTCCTCGATCAAGGTTGATTCCACGCTTTTCTTGGTCTATAACAAAAAAATTCACTCATTCAATCATTTTATAATCATAATACATCATAATCTCTACTTAAAATGACCGTTTTGCACTTGTATTATGGCAAAATTATGATTTTGCCCCTAGGCTCGTAAATCATTTTTTCATCACATTTTCTCATTAAACAAGCCTAGCTAAACATTTATTACTCTTACAACTACTCATAATTCCAATTATTTCATGCATTTGTTACACATTTTCAATCTTTGCATTCAAGTCGTATTTAGGTGTTTTCATGCTAACACCTTTCACAGAAGTTGTTCCTTATCACCCTAACATTCATTTTCCTCCATAAAAACTCAGTAACCGACATGAACACTCTCAGTAACATTCATTTTCTTATTTGTGATATTTTATTCATTTTTTTATCACCTAATTTCACTAAATTTTGACCAAAAATTTAATGCCATTGTCTCCTTGTCTCTATGGCCAACGAACACACCTATAATGGCCTTATTACACTTTAAGGACCTCCAATTTAATATTCTATGGCTATTAGACACCTCTACCTTGAAAAATAGAACTTTTGCACTTTATGCGATTTAGTCCTTTTTCACAATTAAGCATGCAGTCATTAAAATTAAAGCACCAAAATTTTCATATAGCCATATATTAATGCCATAACACATAAAATAATATCAAAAAAAATTTCTTAATCCTCGGATTAGCGGTCTCGAAGCCACTGTTCCAACTAGCTCCAAAACCAGGCTGTTGCAACTCTCCCCTCCTTTAGAGATTTTCGTCCCCAAAAATCTTACCGGTAAAAAAGTTTGGATATTGTTCTCTCATGGCTTCTTCCGATTCCCACGTAGCTTTTTCCACATCGTGTTATCGCCATAACACCTTTACTAAGGCTATACTCTTATTCCTCAATTGTTTCATCTCTCGAGCCATAATCTTAATTGGCTCCCATTCATAAGTCATATCCGATCGTATCTCAATTTCCGTTGGAAGGATCACATGCGAAGGATCGGAATGATATCGTCGCAACATTGACACATGAAACACATTGTGTATTTTCTCTAACTCTACTGGCAAAGCCAACCGGTATGCCACTGCTCAACCCTTTTGGTAACCTTATACAGCTCTACGAATCGCAGACTCAATTTTCCCTTTTTACCAAATCTCAGTATTTTCTTCCACGGGGATACTTTTAGAAATACTTTGTCGCCCACTTGAAACTCGATTTCTTTCATTTTTAAATCTGCGTACGACTTTTTTCGGTCCGAAGCAGCTTTTAGACTATCATGGATCACTTTCACTTTCTCCTCAATCTCTTTAAATAGATCGACCCCGTGAATTTGCTTCTCACTAAGCTCGGTCCAATACAAGGGAGTTCGACACTTGCAACCGTATAAAGCTTCGTACGGTGCCATCGATATACTCGACTGATAACTGTTGTTATAGGAAAACTCAACCAAAGGTAGATTTTTTCTCAACTACCTCCGAACTCTAACAGATAGCATCGGAGCATATCCTCAAGAACTTGAATTACTCTTTAAAATTGGCCATCGGTTTGGGGATGGAATGCAGTACTAAAATTCAACCTTGTACCTAAGGTTTCTTGTAACTTCCTCCAAAATCTCGAACTAAATCTAGGATCTCTATCCGAGATAATAGATACAGGCACTCCATGTAATCTCACCACCTCAGCAATATACAACTCGACCAACTTATCAAGTGAATAATCAACACGCACCAGTAGCCTACTTCGTTAGTCTATCAACAATAACCCACACAGCATCTTTCTTTTTCGGAGTCATAGGCAACCCCGTTACAAAATCCATGGTGATCCGATTCCACTTCCACTCGGGAACCATCACTGGCTGAAGTAATCCTGAAGGTACTTGATGCTCGGCTTTCACTTGTTGACAGATCAAACACTTTGTAACAAATTCGGAGATATCTCTTTTCATACTCGACCACTAATAAAATTTCTTCAAATCATTGTACATTTTCGTGCTACCGGGATTGATTAACAATTGACCACTGTGTGCTTCATGTAAAATTTTCCGAATCAACTCATCATCTTTAGGTACACAAATCCTGCCATGAAACATCAAACAACCATCTGAACTCACCCAAAAATCAGAATCATTTCTGATTCATACTTAGCTCTCTTAGCTTGCATCTCATTATCATTCTTTTGAGCCTCACATATATGTTGAATAAATAATGGTCTAGCCTTCAACTCAGCTAATATAGCACCATCATCAGACAACGCTAAGCTCGTACTCATGGCCCTCAAAGCATACAGAGATTTTCTACTCAAGGCATCTGCCACTTTGCTTTCCCCGGATGATAATCAATTACTAGCTCATAGTCCTTCAATAATTCGAGTCACTGCCGTTGTCGCAAATTCAAATCCTTTTGGTCTATTAAGTACTTCAAACTCTTCTGATGGATGAAGATTCGGCACTTCTCACCATATAAATAATGACGCCAAATCTTTAATGTGAAAACAATCGTAGCCAACTCTAAATCATGAGTCGGATAATTCTTCTCATGCGGTTTTAGTTGTCTTGAGGCGTAAGCTACTACGTTACGCTCTTGCATCAACACACAACCAAGACCATTTAATGACGTATCATTGTAGACCACAAACTCTTTCCCCGACTTAGGTTGTACTAAAACCGGTACCTCAATCAACAATGTTTTCAATCTCTCAAAACTCTTTTGACATTTCTCAGTCCATTCAAACTTGACATCCTTATGCAACAGTTTCTTCATCGGGGTAGCAATCATGGAAAACCCCTTTACAAATCGTTTGTAGTACCCCTCTAAACCCAAAAAGCTTCTAACTTCCGACACATTTCTTGGTGGTTTCCACTCCACAATAGCCGAGATCTTACTCGAATCAACTCTAATACCATCACCCGACACAATGTGTCCTAGGAATCCGACCTCTTGGAGCTAAAACTCAATCTTGCTAAACTTAGCATACAATTGTTTGTCTCTTAAGGCCTGCAAAACAATTCTCAGGTGCTCTGCATGGTCACTCTCATCCCGAGATAAATTAATATGTCGTCAATAAAATAAACCACAAATTTACCCAAATACAGTCGAAAGACACGGTTCATTAAATCTATAAAAATAGCAAGAGCATTCGTTGAACCGAATGGCATGACAAGAAACTCATAATGGCCATACCTTGTCCGAAATGCAGTTTTTGGCATGTCTTGCTCCTTAACCCTCAACTGGTAATAGCCAGACATTAGGTCTATCTTAGAGAACATCGTAGCTCCCTTCAGTTGATCAAATAAATCATCTATCCTTGGTAAAGGATACTTATTCTTCACAGTCACTTTGTTGAGTTGTTTGTAGTCTATGCGCAATCTAATCGACTCATCTTTCTTCTTCACAAAAACTACTGGAGCACCCCACGGTGAATAGCTCTGTCTTGCAAAACCCTTTTCTGTTAACTCTTGCAACTGAACTTTCAATTCTTTCAGTTCCAATGGTGCCACAGAGCAACTGAAATAGGTGTCATTCCCTGAACTAACTCAATCCCAAACTCGACCTCTCTAACTGGAGGTAATCCGGGTAACTCTTCCGAGAACACATCTGGATATTCGCATACCACCGGCATTGATTCAATCTTTACTTTTGACTCTTGGGTATTCAGCACAAAGGCGAGATAGGACTCGTGTCATTTCCTCAAGTATTTCTTGACTACCATAGTTGAAATTATCACAGGCAAATTATCTGATCTACCTGATTCAACCCAAATGACATCTCCATTTTCATATTTCAATTCAATAAACTTGCTACCACAGTTCACTAAATCATTATGAGCCGTCAACCAATCCATACCAGGAATCAAATCAAATTCATCAAACAGTAACAGCATAAGATTTGCCGAAAAATAATTACCTCTAATTGTTAAAGGGTAATTTCTACACACCTTATCTACTAGCACATGTTTACCTAACGGGTTTGACACCTTTACTACAAATTCCGTAGACTCAACAATCATACTCATATTAGATACCAATTTCATGCAAATGTAAGAATGGATAGACCCCGGATCAATTAAAGCAATAATAGAGGTGTCATGAAGGGAAAAAGTACTCGTTATCACATCTGGAGATGATGCTTCTTCGCGAGCGCGAATGGCATAAGTCCTTGCAGGTGCCCGACCCTCCGGTCTCACGGTAGAGTCTCAAGGCGTACTTCTACTACTAGTCCCACCTCCCGGGTTCTTTTTTGATCTACCCCTCGAAGATACATTGATTGATCTCACTTCTTTCTTTCTTTCTCCTCCCTCTCTAGACAATTCCGGATAAAATGGTTGGGTGAACCGCACTTGTAACAATTTTGATTGTTCCCCCAACACTCCCCAGTGTGTTGTCTACCATAACTTGGACACTCCAGTTTGGACTTTGGATTGCCCACACTTGCCATCGAGGTGGCTTGAACTCTCTAGCCTGGGTATGTGTTACCTCAATCTCGATGTGAATACCCAACTGATGCAGTCGTCCGAGGGTTCAACTCCTTGGACCTCTTCAATTGAGCTTGGTATGATTTACTCATTGGCCTTTTTCTTGCATCTCGGGCCTCATTCACGGCTTTCCTCTTTTCCTTATTCAGTTCTTCAGCCTTACATGCCTTATCAACCAACACCACAAACTCTTTTAACTCCAAAATCCCAACTAGAAGTCTGATATCCCCATTCAGCCCATCTTCAAACCTCTTGCACAAAATAGCTTCTGTAGACACACACTCTTGTGCATACTTGCTGAGCCTAACAAACTCACGCTCATATTCTGCCATAGTCATTTTTCCTTGCTTCAATTCATTGAATTCTTTCCGTTTCTGGTCCACAAATCTTTGGCTTATATACTTTTTTTGAAAGTCTTCCAAAAAGAAGTCCCACGTCACTCTCTCCCTTGGAACCACCGACGTCAACATTTTCCACCAATGGTATGCCGAGTCCCTTAGCAAAGACGCGGTGCATTTTAAGCTCTCCTCAGGTATGCAAGAGAGTTCATCAAATACCCTCATTGAGTTCTCAAGCCAGAACTCCGCCTTCTCAAGGTCATCATCTATGTTAGCCCTAAACTACTTGGCGGCTTGCTTCCGAATCTTATCTATCGGGGGTTTGGTCATTCTCACCAAATCTATGCCTTGAGGAGCCACAGGAACTGGCTGAGGTATAGGAAAGAGTGAAGGAGGTTGAGCATTAGGGTTCACTCGTACATACTCCGTGTACCAATTACTCATCATTTGGAGGAAGGCTTCTCGGGCCTTTTCTCCTTGACCCATAGTCTCGGGTCCACTCTCTACAGGCGCGGCCCCTTGGGCGAGAGCCAACGCGTTACTAGCTACATCATCAGCAGTCGCTCGATCGAGATCTATTTACTATATAAAAACAAAGTTTAGAATTGTCAGAAGCCACCACACTATCAATATACGCTTATGGCATGTATAGCTAGACTCTTACACACGATACGGTAGTTCGAGAACTGACTAAACCATAGCTCTAATACCACTAAATATAACACCCCTTACCCATATCCTACGAAGGAACCAGACACGAGGCATTACCGGACTTAACTCACTTGGTCATACAACTTTAGTCTATAACATTTCATTCCAACTTAAAATATCTCTTTCACCATCAAAACATTCTCATTAAGGGCCTACGAGGCCTTAAACATGCATACGGAGGGTTTCGGAACCCAACCAGAGACTTTTGTGCACTTAAAAGTTTTTATCTAAACAAGGGCCACATGCCCTTGTGAAATGGGACACGCCCGTGTGGGCAGGCCGTATGGTCACACACGCCCATGTCCCTAACCCGTATGGGATTTATTTTCATTTCAAACCTACGAGGGTTTTTACATGGCCGGACACACGTCCGTGTTCTTGGCCCGTGTGCTCCACACAACTTAGACACGCTCGCGTCCTCGCTCATGTGTAAAAACCTCGGTATTCTGTTTGTGACATTAGCAACCTCATATGGGACACATGGCCTAGGCACACGCCCGTGTGGCTAGCCCGTGACTTGCAACACTAGCCTGCAGGGGACGCACGGCCTGGTCACACACCCATGGGACTGACCGTGTGTCACACACGACTTAGACACACGCCCGTGTGCCTATCCGTGTGGACAAGAACAAGGCTATTTGCCAAGCTCTTTTCACCACCGTAGTTTACACAACATAATTCCATTCAACAAACCACTAAGTAACCCAAATTTGTAACATACACTTCCATGAATAACTTCATCTTTTCATAAATTAGTAATAATGAGCCATCAACTATGGCTATATACAAAAAAGTTCATGTTTAAAGGAGCCAACACACTCTTGGCCAAAATAACAAAACAATTCACCTAGTCTAGCCCCTATACATGCCATACTCAAAACACTAAGTCTAGATATACCGAGATGAGCTAATAGTGTGGGTGATCTTCCAATTATCTTCGTATCCCGACCCGGCTCTTTGACACTATAAAACAAGGGAAAAGAAAGGGAGTAAGCTTTAAGCTTAGTAAGTTTACATGTAAACAAATAACATCATAGTATGTGCTAAACAATAAATAGCATTACATACTAAGCAAGAACAATCCACATTCCAACCATATCACAAGCCAAATGCTCACATTATTTAACATACATCCCTGCACCTATCACCACATGATCACATGAAACAACACTTAACAATTTCACAATAAGCCATTCCTAGTAATACCAAACACTCGGTGGTTTCGCACTTAGCCCACCATTAATATTTAACAGGGTGGTATCGCACATAGCCCACCAACAAGAATATTTACGGTGCTATCGCACATAGCCCACCAAATGATATTATAAACGATGGTATCACACACAGCCCATCGTGATTAAGTAATAGGGTGGTATCGCACATAGCCCACCAAATGATATTATAAACAATGGTATTGCACACAGCCCATCATGATTAAGTAATAAGGTGGTATCGCACATAGCCCACCAACAAGAATAATTAAGGTGGTATCACACACAGCCCACCATTAATTATTACGGATAATATTCCACATTTACACGTCTATTTCAACGTTCATACGAAAATTATTCATTATCTACCGAATTCAATCCATTTAAATCGTAAATATTCTCAATCATACAATACACCAATAAGTAACAACATGTGTATTTAAGATGCACCGTTTACACATAAACTTACCTCGGAGCAAAATGTGTTAATCAACGGTCTATTCCGTAACCTTGCCTTTTCCTCGGTCAAGGTTGTTTCCGTGCTTTTCTTGATCTATAATAGTGAAATTTACTCATTCAATCACTTTATAAATCATAACACTTCATAATCTATACTTAGGTAAAAATGACTATTTTGCCTTACACTTTGCAAAATTATAATTTTGCCCCTAGGCTCGTAAATCATTTTTCATCACATTTTCTTATTAAACAAGCCTAGCTGAACATTTATTTCTCTTACAACTACTCACAATTCCAACTATTTCATGCATTTATTACTAAATTACAACTTTTACAACTTAGTCCCATTTAGGTGTTTTCATGACAACACCTTTCACAAAGTTGTTTCTCATCTCCCTAACATTCATTTTTCTTCCATAAAAACTCATCTAACAACATAAAAACTATCATGAAAAGTCCCTAATCTTTCAATCATATTGCAAATTAGTCCCCTCATTAGCTAGCTTAAGCTTTGGGGGTTCCAAAAGTACAAAAATTATCAAATAAAACCACCAAAATCACTTACTTGCAAGGGATTTGTTTTGCTGAAAATTTGAACTTTAAGAACCCTTATTTTCTCTCAATTTTTGATGGAAGAAGAAGAAGGAATAGTAAAAGATGATATCTCATCTTTTTATCTTATTTTATTCATCTTTTTATCACATAATTTCTCCAAATATTGACCAAAAATTTAATGCCCTTGTCTCCTTATCTCTATGGCCGGCCAACACACCTATAATGGCCTAATTGCACTTTAAGGACGTCCAATTTAATATTCTATGGCTATTAGACACCTCTACCTTGAAAAATAGAACTTTTGCACTTTATGCGATTTAGTCTTTTTTCACAATTAAGCATGCAATCATTAAAACTAAAGCACCAAAATTTTCATATAGCCATATATTAATGCCATAACACATAAAATAATATCAAAAAAAAATTCTTAATCCTCGGATTAGGGGTCTCGAAACCACTGTTCCGACTAGCCCCAAAATCGGGCTATTACACTGATGGCTGAAATCTAGCATTTTTTGCAGATTCTCGTCAACTTGTGTGAGCAGCATAGTGTAATGCTTAATGTCCGATTGATCAGCTCGTGTGAGCATTTATTTCCCTCGTGTATCCAAAGTTAATTTACTATAGTTTTCGAGGTAAAACAATTAAAGACATGTTTCAAAATGTAATAAACCGAAAGCCAATGGTGTCGAAAACGATAATTCTGGAACCACGTTCTTCGGTGATCAAGTCCGTAAATCTTATTAATTAATATTTATGAGTCAATTGTAATATTAATTTGAATTTTGGTATGACAAATTTGTTAATTGGATAGTTAGTAAGGTACAACTGTATTGACCCTAAAGTCAATGGTGTTGGAAAATGAGGTATCAAGACCTCATTTCCATAAAAAGAGCCCGAAAATATTTTTATTAAATAATTACAAGGTTATATTATAAGTGAATTGAATTTTGGATAGTCAATTGTGTTGAATCAGTGTTTAATTAAGGTTCAAGGACTAAAATTATAAAAGTGGTAAAAGTTCAATTGCTAAAGAACCTTTAATTAGAACATGGACAAGAGACTTAAGTGGCAATTAACCCACCATGCTAATAATGGTAGACGGTGGTGGATGGATTAGTGATGATTAATAGTATAAATTATAATTAATTAAATCAAATATAAAATAAAAGAAATGTGGTGAAAAGAAAGAGAAAGCATTTTTCTCTTGTTTCCCATGCACCGAACCACCATAGATGAAAGAATGAAGCTTTCGGCCTAAGAGTTTTGAAATTGGAAGCTTAAATTGGTGGGTTTAATTTAGTCTTTTTCTTGTAATTTTTATGTTTTTGAGGCTTCGATAGCTTGATTTAGCTAACTCGTTTGTTAATTTTCGAAACTGTTAAATGGTTAGATTTAAAGTCTGGATATGAAAAATGACTAGTTTGTAAATTGAAAGTTGTTAGTTTTGAACATAAGGACTAAAGTGTAAATATTTCAAAATTGGCATGAAATTTCTATAATAATGGATAGTAGTGGGCTGCTAAAGGATGCAATTGAGATCAATTTTGAAATTTAGGCTTAAATTTGAAAGTTATAACTATTTCGATTTTAGGGACTAAATTGTTTTAACCAAAATAGTTATAACTTTCAAATTTGGGCCTCAATTTCAAAATCTATCTCAATTTCATCCTTCAATAGCCCACTACTATCCATAATTACAGAAATTTCATACCAATTCTGAAATATTTACACTTTAGCCCCTATGCTCAAAACTAACAACTTTCACTTTACAAACTAGTCCATTTTCATATCTAGGCTATAAATCTAACCATTTAACACCAAAAGCTTCAAGATTCAACAATAGCAATATTTATAAACTTTAACATTTTAACTTGTAAATTGTTTTCACCAAGTGAGTTCATAGGGTATGGTTATATATAATTGCAACATATTCTTGAATTATGAAACTATTTTTGTGTGGTTGTAATTTGAATTGTTTACAATTTATTACAAAAAGGTGTGATATGGACTAAACCATAAAGAAACGATAAATTTATTTATAAATTGAATATGATATATTACAATTTGAGATATTTAATGAATTGATATTTGCTTATGATATGGGCTAAATCATAAAGAAACAATAAATTCATGTATAAATTGAATATGATAAATTATAATTTGAGATTTTTTATTATGATATGGACTAAATCATAAAGAAACGATAAAATGATTTATAAACTGAATATGATAAATTATAATTTGATATATTTAATGAATTGATATTTGATTATGATTTACTGAATAGGATTGGTATGAATTTGATTGATTATCGAGATAGAGGATTAAATTGAATAGTTTACAAAATATGTATGATTTGAAATTGAATGTGAATTGAATATATTTTGATATTATACCATTACTGAATTATTATTCGTAGCTAAAAACAACGCAGGATCGTCAAAATGGAAAAGGAAGGCGGGAGTCAACAACGGGTGATGGGATTTGGTTTGTATTTCTTTAACTCGAACCTCTTCAATTATTTTATTTATGAACTCATTTACATGGTAAGATCATAAGGTGCGTTATAAATGACAAATCGAGTGAAATCAATTTGATTTGATTGGTTGTATGTGATAAGGGTTAAATTGAATAGATATTAAAAGTACCATATATTATTAAAATTGTGAATACATGTTTTCCGAATGGGGGATTTAAGGTGTCTTGATGTGTCCAATGTGGTTGTCCAAATGAATCTCTAATGTGTTTGAAAATGTTATGTTAATGTTGTCCAAATTAAGGTTGCATAAATGGTCCATCTTGGTGCTTAAATGAATTACAATGTTGTCCAAATTAATGATGTTAAACCATCCATATTGATACTTGATTGTGTTGGAATGTGGCTGTTTTAAATGAGGTTTAATGTTTGTTCGAAATGTGTTGCTTAAATGTGATTTAAGTTATTTTCGAAAGTGGTTAAATTACAATTTTAATTGCTGAAAATTATAGTGTGTGATTGTATGCTTTAATGATACTTAAAGATGATTTAATGATGTCTAAAATATGTTAATTGGTCGTTTTAATTGCCAAAAATTACGGTGTTCGAATGTAAGTGTTGATGATACTTAAATGTGATTTAAATGATGTTCGAAAGTTGTTAAATGAAAATTTTAATTGCTGAAATTTATAGTGTCTGATTATATGCTTTGATGATGTTTAAAGGCACTTAAAATGATGTTTGAAAATGGTAAAGTGGCAGCTTTAATTGCTATGAATTACGGTGTTGGAAGCTTAAATTTGGACATTTAAATATCGGTTTGCTGCTGATTATTTTGGTCTGAAACAATGCAAAATTTGAAGTTTCCCAACCAGTGTAATGCTCAGTATAATTGTGCCTGAAATTTTTAGTAATTACTTGTGTGATGATATGTTATTATCGTACATATAAGACTATTTAAATGCTGGTTTTGAATTAAATAAATTATTGTAATTATAGATATTACTAAACAACTTGGAATGTATTATAATATTGTTCAAATTTGCATGTTTAAATAATTAATAAAAAATGTGTATTATATGACTACTCGAAAGTACATGGTTAGAAAGATTCGGTTTAGTGCGTTAAAATGTTGATCGGATTGCATGCTTGGTTGTTGTCAGATTTGGTGTTTAATGGATGGTCGAATGTGCATGAGCTAAATACATGTATTATTGATGTAATGGTGATGTATTGCTGGTTAAATTCTCTATTTTAAATGTTGAATGAAGATGTCTAGATGGATGCAAATTTATTTAAGCAACACATTTCGAATTTTTGTAAATGTTTCAATTTAGTAGCTGAAGTATTTAAGGGGTCGAAAGTTGCTTAAATGAACATCACTTAAATCATTAACTCTGGTTTAAAGGTCTAGCATGTTCTGTAAATCTTTACACTTAAATATTTCATTTAAGCAACATCACTTAAATCTTTACAGTTTTTACACATTTAAGTAACATCACTTAACTCTTTACATTTTTTACTTGAATTTTTGTAAATGTTTCAATTTATTCCTGAGTTATTACCGATTTGGTTTGAAGGTCTAGTATGTTTAGTTAATACTTGATTTTGATTGTAAATCGCTTCATACTTATGTTAAAGTTGTAAAATATATTTGTTGGTTATTTATGTGGAATCTTTGTATGATAGTAACGTTTATCAACTATAATACTTTATAGCTCGGTTTAGGTGACCAAACCGGGTATAAGGTGCACACAAAAAAAAAAAAAAAAAAAAAAAAAAAACAGAAACAGCAAAATAAAACAAGCAAACTCTAAAGAACAAAGAAACAAATAGAAAGCAACACCAAAATCCCAGCCGCCTCTGATGACCTCTCCCTGGCCAACTCCGACCATGCAAAGGAAAAAGAAGCTCCCAGCACCAACCTGTCAATGCTAGCATAAAAAAAAAAAAAAAAAAAAAAAAAAAAAACCCGAACGGTCAGCACCATCGGCAGGACCAGCAACCCGTCATCCGCACCCAACCAGCTAATGAGAAGATAGATGCCCGCAAAAGATAAGGCTGACGCGAGCGCCCCAACCGATGAACTCCAAGCCAATCCACCAGGCACCCAACCCGAAAACCACCCAACCGCAATCCACCACAGCCCCACGCACCACCGAACAGATCCAAGCCCGACACCCCACTGCTGCAGACGCACCAGACCAAAAGAGAAACTAGAACAAAATGCCCACATGCCGACCCAGGGACCAGATCCCCATCGGTGGATGTGAGAAAACCAGAAGATTAAGACCCCCTCTAATTTTTTACCATCCATTGTACCACTCGCCCCAACCCGTGTTGCTCACCTCCCGGGGCCCTCACCCCTACGCAACAACTATAGTTAGGCACACCAACCGACCACCCTTTCTTCTTCCACAATGTCCAGTATCACCGGTGGGCCATCCTCCACCCACCAAGCATCACAACGAAGAGTGAAACCTTCTCTGGCCATCAGGTGAGCAACCCAATTACCCCCACGTCTAATGTATTGATATGTACGCTTCTCAAAAGCTAAAGCCAACTGTTGTGACTCCTAGATATACGGACTAATCTCTGATTGGTGAATACTGGCAGACTAGACTTTCGAGATGACCACACAAGAGTCCCCTTCAACTTCCACTGTTCTGAAGCCCATGTTTTTTGCAAAACGGATTGCCTGTAGGCCATCCCAGGCCTCCGCACACAACGGAGATGAAGCATATGCGTTCCAGAAGCAAGCCAATCCCATAAGCAGACCCGAATCATTATCAATGACAACACCTATACTGGCAAAACCCAAGTGACAGAAGAAACTAGCATCAAAATTAACCCTGACAAAAGGGTCTGTAGGTGCCCTCAATGTCCCCGCTACTGGAGAGGGTCGAACACTCGGAGTTGTGGACAATCGTTCCATTATCGAACATGGCCCAAGACAAAGGTAACAAAATCCTGCATTGATTGTCGACTTCGTTCATGGATCAAAAGGTTTCGAGAGTACCACAATGTCCAACTGGTGAATATAACTGTTGATCGAATTTTAGGGGTGCTAGCAGAGAAGAGACGCCGCACCCATCTTCACAAAACCCCCTAAGAGGGGTTCGGTGGCCAGTACAAACTGAGGTCCATCCACACAAGCAACATGTACGAATATTCTTGACATGCGTGAAGAGGGGTTTCAGCACCCGTACCACACCTGGGACACATCGATTCCCCCATAGTCGGCAGAGGAACAAATTTGAGTTAGAAGGCATAAAAATTCGTGGGAATTTCCAAACTATAATCTTAATTTTCGTTGGAGCCTGTAATTGCCAAAGTTGTTTCTACATAATTCTAGTGTCCAAACTCACGCCATTGTACCGATCGTCTTCGAATCCGGGAAAACCACGTAGAAGAAGCTGATAACCACTTCGCACCGAATACTTCCAAAACTCTCGAGGCACCACCGCAACCTGTCCACCGAACCATGATGCAACAATAGGAGACGAAGCATCTTCTAAGCATCCTGGTAAGTAATTATCAAGAGCACCATATCCAAATTCCAAGTGTACGTGTGAGCATCAGTTAAGTTCACAACTCTGGTAACATCGCTAACCCTAGGCAATTCCACCATGCAATGTCGAACACTCGACAACTACGGCGTGTCCTAGAGAGGAATCGAAGTCCCGTCACCCACCAGCCAACTACAACCCTTAGAAAGAAGCCCTCTAATAGACCATATGCTCCTCTACAAAGCATAAGGTTGATTCCCTAATTCAGACTCGAAAAAATCTACATGTGGGTAATACTTCACCCTTAGAAATGCCAATCTTTTTTGGGAAGCAAACCGATTAAAGGTTAATTTGGTAATGCTTTTGAAAAATGCTTTTGAAAAATATTGTTGAAAAATATTTTTGAAAAGTACCGTAGAATAGTACTTTTGAGAAATGCTTTTAAAAAGTTTGTTTTAAAATTTGAGTGTTTAGTATTGTTGTTAAAAAGTATTTTTTGAGAAATAAAATGTCCATTTTAGACATGTTATTATCAAGTAATAAATATATATTTAAATAAAATTTAAATTAGTTAATATTATTATATTTTAGTAAAAATATAAAAAAATTACTTAAACTTGTTAATATTTTAATATATGAAATATAAATTTTAAATATTTTTAAGTAATAAATATTAATTACTTATAAAATTTAATTAGAATATATAAACTACATTTTAAATATTTAAATATAACCATTAAATATTTGTAATTAATATTTTAAAAAATATTTTTTTATTTTTAATTAATGATTCTAACACATTTATAATTAAGCATTACGAAAAGAAAAAAGGGGAAAGTACTATATTATTAGAGGGGTGAAAAAGTAATTAAGTACTAAAAGTGATTTTGGAAGAGGAAAAGTTAAAAATTTTAGCTTCTCCTTTTTAGAAGTGCTTTTTAAAAGCACTTCTGAAAAGCTAAAAATTCCAGCCAAAATCAGCTTGTTCTGCACAGCTTTTCTTCCAAAAGTGCTTTTGGAGCTAGAAGTGCTTTTGAAAAGCAATGAAGAACTGGCCCTAAACTTGGTTAGGTTACGAAACCCCATACCCCCAACCTCCTTCAAATCACAAATAACATCCCAAGAGCGCCAGTGAATGCCACGTTGCGAGTTGGATTTCTACCAACAATAACGGCCAATAATAGACTCCATTTCATTGCAAAAAAAATCTTGGCAAAAGAAAAGAAGACATGACATAGGTAGGAACAGCTTGCAAAATAGACTTGATAAAGACCTCCCAGCCCCCCTGGGACAAGCACCTCATACACCACCCAATAATCCTTCATTGGATCCATTCCTTAATGTGTCAGTAAGCTATCTTCTTATTACGACCCACTACAATTGGCATACCAATATATCTCTTTGGATCAAACGAACAACGCACACCAAATTCTAGCACCATATAATCCCTCTTTCTCGCATCGACATTCAAACTGAAACAAATAAGAGATTTATCAAAATAAACTATTTTCCTAGAAAACCCCTCGTATTCGTTTAAAATAGCCTTAAGATTCACCGCCCACTTATTGAAGCATCCCCGAAGATTAAACTATCATCGACAAAGAATAAATAGGACACCATCAGACCAGTTCTAGAGACACAAACACCCTGTACCAAACCATCCTAAATAGCCAATCACAATAAAGAAGACAGACCTTCACCATAGAAAAGGAATAAAAAAGGGCTCAACGAATCACCCTGTCGGAGTCATTTCAATAGGACAATATGCCCCTACACCGTCCCATTAATCAATATAGAATAACTAATTGATCACGCACAGCGCATTATAAAATCCACTCACTGAAAGGCAAAGCCTAGCTTCAACATAATCACCTCCACAAAATGTTACTCTTGGCCATATGCCTTACTTATGTCCAATTTCAAAGAAAACGAGCCCTGCTGCCCTCCTTGACATTTTTGAAACGAATGTAACACCTCAAATGCCACGAAAACATTATTAATAATCAAACTACCCGACATAAAAGCACACTGAGCCTCATTGATGCAATGAGGCATGACAATCTATAACCTGTTCACAATAGTCTTCAAAATAATCTTAAACAACACGTTACAAATGTTTATGGGCTGAAAATGGGTCATTCTCGTCGGTTTGGTCTGTTTCAGAATCAACACAAGATTGGTATGATTAATAGTTGACATGGACATCTCGCCATTTAAAATACCCAAACAAAACTAAATAACCTCATTGCCAACAATATGCTAGTAAGTAGGACTCATAACATTGAGAGCTGCAACAATTTCCTCTTCTCAAAACTCAGTTAAAAGAAATGCATTCATACCCTTGAAAACGTGAGAGTGAATACCCAAAAAAGTATAAGTTAGATCCCTCCACCCATGTGCAGTAAAGAGGTCCGAGAAGTAACAACACACCATTATCCCAATGCCATCATCATCCTCAAAAACCCGACCATCCTGAGTCTCGAGCCGCTCGATATAATTAAGTTTGTGGTGATGTGCAGCATATCGATGAAAACATTTCATGTTACTATCCCTGTTACAAAGCCAATTGGCCCACATCCGCTACTCTCAATATCACTCTCTTTTGTCAACTTTCATATTCAAATGCATCTTCGTAATGACCAAATCCTCAAGCACACCATCGCATGGATCCTCTTTACTCAAATCATTAATATATCTCTGGAGATAAGCCACAGTGCCAGCCGTAGGCCAGCGTCTGGTACGCACCCATTGCGACAACCCCTGACACACACAACCTAGATGGTGTTGGAAAAATTCAGATTTGAATACGGATTTCTTGCACAACGAAAAATTAAAATTTTGAAAACCAACCTGGTTTGTGATATTATAGCGATAAACCCTAACCAAATTTATACTTGTGTTTTCAATTTAGTGGACGTTCCTTGTTCCTAGCTTTCAACCAAACAATCTTCTCTACTATTCTCATGCCATGAATTGCTTCGAGTGTGGCCTTGAACCAATTGAATTGAAATACAAAATTAGAAAAAGTTCTCTCTTTTATGTGGAGTGAAAATGAAAATTCTCTCTTATTAATAGAAGCCGATAGAACTATTATTCTGGAAAAATATATTTGATAGTTGAGAATAAATTCTCTATATTTTTCGGTAGAGTAACAATCTCTTCAAGTTGTGTAAATAGTTGTACCGGTACCATCTATTTATAGAAAAAGAAGGTAGAACCCTTGTTGAGTTGTAGTGGTTTATTTCAAATAGAAAAATAACTTCCGACTTAGAGTAAGAGTGGGGTGGACGGCACACCCTAGTATTTCTACTAGGGTTGTTGCCCCATTCATGTTATATGAAGGGTTTTGGACCTCTCTCACATCGGGTCCAATTACGAGTACTTCTTGGGCCTTCCTTTTTTATCTAGTACTTTGTAATGTGATCCAACCAGATGCGGCTTTTCTATTTCCCAAATTAAACTTTAATATTGAATATTAAACAATTTTCTCATCCCTATTTTACCCCCGATAAAATTTGACAATTTTACCCCCGATAAATTTTTTGACGATTTTACCCATGATAAAATTTTGAGAAAATATGTTTAAAATTTCATAACTCAACATGTTCACTGCGACTGAATGGTTTATTTTCATTTCGAGCTTCAAAATAGCTCAAAAACAAAAACTCATTCTTCCAATCATTTTTAAGTAACCAATATAGAATTGCAAATGAATCATTTTCATTTCATGTCTATTTTCAGTTTTGGACACCTACATTCATTTTTAAATAATTTCATTTTTCCATTTCGAAAAAAACCATAATCATTCTTGAGTGTTTTCCATTTCTCTTTTCTTATTCATTTGGACATATGTAATTAGGGCTCAAATGATTTATAATTAAGTTCCGGCTTTTTGCCTATTAATTGTAAACTCATCTAGTCATGAAGTTATTCCATTATAATATCGTGACTGAGCTCTCCTCAACGACATACCATTACAAAAGAAACTACTTAATGCTCATCCAATGACCTTCTCATAAGTGTGTTACCCTCATAGGATATCCTTGATCTCTTTGGGATAAAATCTGGTCTCCTAATATGATCCTATTTATCTCATGGTAACCGTTACATCTTTCTTCATGAAAATTCAATTACTATCAAATAGTAATTAAGTCATTCATCACAAAGACGAAAGACTCGTGGTCATGTGACTTTTCATCAAACATGTAATGCCAATGAGAAGATATCATTTACCCATGTCTTGGGCTATAAATTTCACTATTATGAATGAAGCTACATATTGAAAAAATCGTACACCCAATGCACCAGCTTTCAGTTCCTTATCTATTCGAACTTGGGCTTTTACTTACATTAAAGTGTACGAGTCACCATACATAGTCCCTCATCCACTCAGGATTTAGGTATGCCACATTATAAACACTACAATTGAATAAATTCATAAACAGATTTAGGATCTATTTTACATGGGTCCATCCGATGTACTGTCAGTCCAGTTAGTCACATCAATGTCTCTATCTTTTAGGAGCCATCCACTCTCATGCCCAAGACAAGGCATCTCCCCAATTGGACTTGATAGACAACATATTAGTCTTTCAATCAGTTTGCTCATTTCTGATTAGACTAAAGACAAATTAGGCTTTCCCGGTATACTTAAGGAACTTATTCTCAAACAAAATAGTGTGTTTTTCATAATTTTTTTGTAATTTTTATATTTTAAGTTAATAAGTGTAAATGTCTCATTTTTACTCATTTTGTGACCCAATTTAACAAATAGTGTCATTGGGGGGCTAACGTGTAGTTGAGTGGTGTAGGGATGTGTTGGATGTTGAAAACGAGCAAAGACCTTGCAAATAAATTGGGTAAAATAAGGTAGGTGGGAGAAGAGAATTAAGGAGGTAAGCTTGTAATTAAATTAGGGATGAGTGGGGAACAATGTCATTTGCTTAACCGTTTCTAGTGCTTGAACCCGTTTTGAGTATCTATTGTTTGAATTTCGAACCGTCCTAAGCCTCAAAATGTTACAAGACTAGAAGACCTTTGGAACCCGAATAAGTCACCAACACAATAATTCGTAAATAGCTTGCATTTGATTGAACGAATATGACCAATTTTTTTTTTTATATATCTATGGGTGGTCCACATAATTTATTTTGATGGATAACACTTGTAAATATGTCCATTTCCATTGGCTCTATATCTATTGACATTTTAACTTAGTGAACTAATTATGTTTGCATTAAGAATAAACAAGTTAGCTAGATATCACTCTCAAGTTGCATGTGAGGTAGTTATCGTACGAGTTTGATGTTTTACCATTATGTGACTTAATTGTCTAACTTAGTACAAGAGCCATTTTTTCTTTTTCATGTTTGGTGTGTTTGCTTGAGGATAAGAAAAGAGTTAAGTGTGGAGGAGTTTGATCTGCCATAATTTTATATGGAAAATTAGACTTTCTCGGTATAAGAAGCTTATTCTTGAGCAAAGTAGCATCTTTTTCATAGGTTTTTTTTTTTTGTAATTTTTAGATTTTAAGTTAGTCAGTGTAAATGTCTCATTTTTACTCATTTTGTGACCCAATTTGGCCAATAGTGCCATTGGGGGCCTAACGTGTGGTTTAGTGGTGTAAAGGCGTGTTGGAGGTTGAAAATGAGCGAAAATGGCACTAAAAGAAAGGGTATCATGATATCCATACCTTGGAATTTTGATACCTCCAACAGGCTTGAAGGTTGGAGACCACCCTTCAGTGGTATCATGATATCCACCCTCAAAGAATACCTCCAAGTTTGAGACTGGCTGGGGTATTGCGATATCCTCTTCTAAGTATCACGACATCGACATCGTGAAGGGGACAAAATTGGGAAAAAAAAGGTAGTCTTTGTCCACCCGATCCACCAAGCACCCAAGGCCCATGTAGGGGTAATTTTGGCATCAGCATTCAACCTAAAACAACCAATTCTGGATGAGGAGGAGAGAGACACACATTAGTTTAGTTTTTAGCTTTAGTTTCTCCAGGTTTTCTCTTAGTTTTTTTGCAATTTTTCTAGGGTTTTTATTCTCTTCTTCTTTCATAGTTTTAGAGTTTATTTTTCGATACTTACTTATTATTCTTAGTGTTAGTTAAGTTAGTTATCACTGTAGCTTAGGTTTATTTGCACTTTCAATCCTTGTACCTTGGTTGTAAGACATTTCTAGTCTTAGCTTAATGTATTTCAGGTTCTTTTACTTTAAGGCTCTGTTTGATAGGGGGAAAATGTTTTCCGGAAAACATTTTCCCCATTTTACAATGTTTGGTAGCCTGAAAATCTTTTCCATTTGGAAAACATTTTCCAATTCACGCGTAAAATCCTTTACATTTTCCGGAAAATGTCTTACCGTTTCAATTTCCGTAAGACATTTTCCCGTGCTTCTTCTTCATCCAGGTAAGGCCCCTTCCCTTGCTGCTGTTCAATTTCCTTTCTTCATCTTCTACTCATCAGACCCAATCTTCTTTTCTCATGTATTTCGTTTCCTCTCTTTCTCTCTTTCTCTCTTTCTCTCTTTCTCTCTTTCTCTCTTTCTCATGCTCTCTCTCTCTCTCTTTTGCAGGTATTTCGTTCCTGCATCAAGCTCTTGATTTTTCGAAGGTTTTTTTTCATTTGGGATAGAATTCTTGTTTGTTTTATAGGAAGACGCCCTGTTAACTACACGAAGTTGACTCGCCGGGATTCTTCTCTAGTGGAAGGGGTAGTGGTTTACGGAGATGAAGACGATGAGGCCGACCTCTCCCGGATGATATGTAACAGTGCGAGGCGGATTGATTTGGTTAGTTTGAAGATCAGTTTGTTAGGTGGTATCAAAATTAGAAAAACAAGCTTTCTGGTAAGAAATATGATTTTTTGTTTCATTTTGCATTTTTTGTGTTCGATGAAATTCCACTAATAAGTGTATTATTTTCAAAATTTTCATTATCAAATTTCTGGGTTTAATTGGTAATCAGATCTAGTGCCAAAAACCAAATCCGTTTGTTCAAACTTTTTTCTTGATTTAATTTTTTTTTGGAGATGTCGGTTACTATTCCATACTGTCTTTGCTTGTAAATTAGCTTCTTTGACCAAACTTTTACTTGAATTTCGATTATGGAATTTGGGATTGTTGCTTAAAACCCATTTTTTATAGTGAATTTAGGGTTCTTTAGCTAACATTTTGATTACCCCAAAATGAAAAAACTATATAAGAAACTAGTTTTTATGAGAAACCCGTTGTCAAGGCATTCAAACAGAGTGTTCAATGATAGCAAATGGATAATCCCATTTCTTGCCAGCTTACTTGTGTCAATTACATTGATTTTCTCTGCCATTTTTGGTGTTTTCAAAGCTCCTTATGATAGAGACCATCATCAGTTACCGTTTGACATTTTTTCCTTTGCTAAAACAGAGGTTTCTAATGGGTACTTTGTAGAATCTAGTTTAAACAAAGTATTGAACACCAATAGTTCTTCTTTTGAACCACCGAGGCTAGCTTATCTTATTTCAGGGACTAAAGGGGATAGTCATAGAATGATGAGGACTTTACAGGTTATTTATCATCCTAGGAATCAATATGTTTTGCATTTAGACCTCGAGGCTCACGCCGAGGAACGGCTGAGTTGGCGAATGCGGTGAAGAACGATCCGACATTCATTGTAGTTAAAAATGTACGTGTAATGGCACGATCGAATTTGGTTACTTATAAAGGTCCGACTATGATCGCTTCGACCCTTCAAGCGATCGCGATTTTGTTGAAGGAGAGCTTGGATTGGGATTGGTTTATCAATTTGAGTGCCTCGGATTATCCGCTTGTGACTCAAGATGGTTTGTATCATTTTCATTATCAATGCTATGTTTGATCTTATGGTTATCTATAGGTTTAATGTAAATGCGTGTTGCTATGCTTGTAGATGAATATTGGTACATGTATATGTATATGTACAGATTTAGAAGCGATTTGAATATCAATAAGGTTGATTATGCATGCTTGTTTCCGGATTCTATAGAAGTTATAACACGACATCTATACCTTCATGTATATGTATATGTATTGTTTAGAGCAGTTTGAATATCAATAAGGTTGATTATGGATGCTTGTTTCCGGATTCTATGGGAGAAGTTATAACATGGCATTGATAGTTCGGAGTAAGATTTTAAGTAGTGTGGAAATTTGTAGCTTATGCTCTAATGAACATTATTCCAAGGGTGTTCAATCGATTGTCTAATAAATTTTGGATTTCAATGGAACTTTTTGATCCATCCCTCGATATGTTTCTAATAGCAAAGAAGAAAAAGGGTTTTTATCGTTTCCTTCGATGTTCACTCTTTGTTAATAACACTACCGGTTGTATCTAGTATGCGAATTCTGATTGGAGATAAAATATTTATTTGTCCAATGCGGCTTCTATAGTTCTACTTAATCAAAGTAATCAAATGATATATATACATATATTAATTCTGTATGCATCATAGGCTATGTCTTCGGATATTAAGTTTCATTGGTATATTCCCTTTTCGATATTATGATATGCATGTCTTGTTGATTTGTGGATTGATTTTCGAAATTTAGAGGTCTGTTAAAATGGGTTCATTTTTTTGCCTGTTTCTTTGAAGGATAGCTTTGTATGTGTTTGGTTTTGCAGATCTGTTGCATGTTTTCTCCAATTTGTCAAGAAATCTCAATTTCATCGAACATATGCAGATTCTTCGTTGGAAATTGTATGAATACACGTGACGATCGCTACTCATTAATTTCTTCTATGCCATGGTGTCCCTAGTTTCCATGTTTAATTATGTGGTTTCACAGAACCGGAGGGCTGCACCGATTATTGTTGATCCCGCCTCTACTTGTCCAAAAAATCTGATATTGCTTGGACCACACAACGTCGATCACTGCCCACGTCTTTCAAGTTGTTTACAGGTAGTTCGGAAGGTGGAGCTGACCCGTGTTCTGTACGAGGCGATGATTCTTTGTTTAGGCCAGGCCCCGGTGCTGAGAGGCTACAACGGCTCGTAAACACACTACTATCGGAAGAATTCGAAAAAGCGATGTTCATGATGGTGGTTTAGAGTTAGATCAGATGAACCCCGAAGTGTAAATGACTATATATACTTATACATCATACTTCATAGATCACATAATTTCTATAAGGCTGGTGGGATTTTCTTTGGTAACGTACAAAAATGAATGATCAATTGTTATAACGTGGTTATATGTAATTTTATTGAACCCGAATCAAATTCAGAAGAATTTTATATTTGATTTTTTTGTCATTATAAGAAAATTATTAAATTACAATTTTGATCCTTCTACTATGCTTATATTTGGAATTTGGTTTTTATATTGCAATTTGACAATTTGATATTTTACTTTTACAACGGCATTAGTTAATTCAAATAGTTAATATTTGAACTATTTCAATTAAAATGTTGTAGTGAATTTCGTTTAAAACACCTTGTTAATACATGTTAATATTTCTAGTATTTAATTGTGATTTGAAAACTAATTTATAATTATTCAATTCTTTTTTTATTTTTTTAACACAATTACAAATAATTTATTAGACTTTGGTTGTTTTCAATATAACGGTTAATAATGTAACTTAATAATTCAGTATTATTATATATTTAATCTAATTTATTTATAATAAATAAATCATTGCAATATATGTAAAAATAATTTAAAATATAAAAAATTATTATTATGTAAATAAATTTATTAATATATATGTAAAATTATCTTTTCCGGAAAACAT
The DNA here is from genome assembly GCA_025503065.1 of Gossypium bickii. Classification (NCBI taxonomy): domain Eukaryota; kingdom Viridiplantae; phylum Streptophyta; class Magnoliopsida; order Malvales; family Malvaceae; genus Gossypium; species Gossypium bickii. Next base: position 20,201,895 of record CP106714.1, on the reverse strand, counting down.
TTTCAGGAAATCTGCCAAACAACAGAAAATATTTTACACAGATTCATCCAAACACCAAAAAATATTTTCTGGTAAATCATTTTCCAGAAAAGTAAATCATTTTCCGGAAAACATTTTACTGTCAAACAAACAGGCCCTAAATCAGCTAAAGTTTATTCCTTTTATATTTATTATTTTAGTTTTTCTGGTTGAATGTCTTTAGTCTCATGCTCTTTAAGTTTTCTTGCATAAAAATCCAAAATTTTATATTTTTCTTAAGCTTTACTTTGATGGTTTCTTTTCTTTTCATTTCCATGTCCATTATCTTTAGTTTCAGCATGAGTAAGTAAACCTCAAAGGGAGTTGGTTGATGGAGATGTGGGTAAGTTGATTTTTTGGACAATGGACTAAATCGTAATACATTTGACTAAATCGAATAGATCTAAAAACTTAGGAATTTACACCCAAAAGGAAATATCTAGACAAGTGAGACCGAGAGGTAATTTTTTTGTGCACTAATTCAATAATCCCGGATTAACCGGTGAGATCGAGAGATAAGTCGGATTAATTCGTCTAAGTTGGTAAAATTAAGATCGAGCGATAAAATTGAGCCACTTAGTAATTTAAGCAATTCAAGTCCCTTGTTCGAGGACTGGCAAACCACATCAAAATCAACCAACCATTGTTAGCCATTTATTAGTTAACCTCTTAGTTTGCACTCTTTACAATTTGGTCCCTAGATTAGCATATTTATTTTCTTGCAAAAATTTCTTGTTATGATTCACCATACTATAAAATCATATCAATAGTCACTTAGACTCTATAGTGTATGCTATATATCACTCAACCACTATCTCATTTGGGTTCGATCCTTGGAATACTCTAGTGTTCCATTATAACACTACAAATATTACAATTGACCTGTACGTTTGCAGTAAAACCACACTTTAATTTTTTTATAAAATCGTTTGCTGTATGCACACGTGCGAATGCGTCAGTCTACTAATACAAGCTATCTTTTCGTATTACGATCTGACCACGTAATGCCGGTTAGTATTAGTTAAACATTAGATAACTAATGAGCAACATTTGCTTCCATTTTGTTTTTCACGCAAAAACCATGTGAGGGCAATATGCAAAGTATTAATGTAATTTATGAATAATTTTGTTAACCAATCGATTCGGAAAAAAAATTACAAGTGTACTTAGACGAAAATACTACATTTAGGGTACCAGATCCAATAGTTGGAGGATGTCACCCTCCAAGTCAGTCCAAAGACACTGAACTTCCACCTTATATGAGTCCTCAAGCACCCATACAGCCTCAAACTTAAAAGAATGCACACGATAATTAGAAATGGAATGCACACGATGCAGAACAGTGGAATTCAGAAACATGTCACGCCAGACCGTAGTAGCCAAACCCCGATCCAGATGTTCCCTAATATTAGTGTGAGAAAACTGACCTCGCTCCCATGTATACCAATAACCTAGAAAACCCAAATCTGAGAAACTACAATCAGCAAGCACAAATCGAAAAGCCGCTATCCCTTATTCACCACGAATACGGCCACCCTGCTTCTCATGAGAAAAAGCAATTTCACTGAAATCCCCTATAACAAGCCTTAGACTAGGGTCCCTATCAAAAAGTCAACATAATAAATCCCAAGACTGCCAACATGAGACTTTTCAAGAATGTCGTAAAAACCCGTGAACTGCCACCTATTACCATTTGAATCATCCTAAATCAAGACATCAATGTGATTCAAGGAGAAAGAAATAAGAGAAACCAAACACCCCTATTTCCAACACAGAGACAGATGATCGCCTATAAAAGAGTTATCATGTATAGAATAAATATAATACCAAAAATATAAGAATTAAGAATGATGCTGTCCGCAAGTGCACGGGTAAAATTATAATTTAGTTGTACAATGAAATACCGGAAGTATTTCGAGGATTGTACCCAACGGAGGATGGAATAAATAATGAAAATACTTCTACAATAACAAGTAGTAGTAATTATTTCTTATATTACTATTAACATAAAATAGATTAAAAGGAATAAAAATAAATAAATAATGAGAAATAAAGAAACGAACTAAATCAATAAACCAATCAAGAAGATTAACTTGCTTTAGGGTTTGTAACTAACTTTGGATTAGGGTTTTGAGATAGATTGGTAACCGATTAACTAATTATTACCTCCCAACCTCTAATTAACTAATCAATTAGTTGATACTCACTTATATCCCGACCTCACTTTCTTAACTAGGATAAATTACGATTTACTTGATTCGAATCATCTTCCGACCTCGTCTAGCCTATGATAACTTATGAAGTTTGTCAAGCCTAACAGTTTAAGAACACATAATTTATACCAAGTAATCCCTCTCGAAAAACCTGAAATTCTCCATTAATCACATCATCATCCACTCGTTAATCTCCCCTAAGGGATTGAGCCACTCATGTTATTTATAATATCAGCTTCAATTGTATAAACCATGTGAGAAACATGACCAATTCGAAGAAGAAAAGAGATTTGAATAATCGTGGATTAAATATCAAATGGAAAATGGAGTAGCAAATCTCTTAATTAGAATAACTGAAACACCCCACACCCGGCCCACGAGCCTGGACCGGATCTGGTATGTTCCTCGAAGTAAACCGGTTAAAAATTCTTCTATTACTTTGAAAATCTGTGTGTTTTAAAGATAGTATGCTGGTGGGTTGGGCTCGAGTTGAAAACAAATTTATTTTATATTGAAAACCCATTTATTTCAGGTGTCAAAATATTTAAAGTTTATTTTAAATTAAGTTGGCTTATTCTTTAATTACCATAAATTTGTAACATAGTAAATAAAACAAATATAAAATTATCACTATGGCCTTATTACATCAAACAAAACCCAAAATAAAGTTATAAAGTACTTAAATAAAATCAAATATCCCAAATTAAATAAAACTTCAAGCTGAGCATGGCCACCACAAGTTCTGCCGTCCCGGTCCATCACTATTCATCACCTGAAACATGTTCCCACAACGGGGTGAGTCAACAGACTCAATGTGTAACCAACACTAAAATTTAATAAATCAGGCATACCATATCATACCACATGCATATTCATATACAAACAGAATAATGATGCAACCCGAACCCAAACCTAGATGCCATCCGCTACACATCCCCGTACCAACCTGCACACCGTGGGGACTACTAAGTCAACCCTCCATCCGCTACACATCATCAAAGGCGATCATTTGCGATCGACGTGCTCATCGCCCATATAAAATTCGTGGCATAGCCACCAGATAATTGTGTCATGAGACACCACATTCAAATAATGTAACCGAAGTTACCACATTCAGATAATGTGACCGAGGTCACCACATTTAGATAGTGAGACCGAAGTCACCATATTCACTTCCCCTTTTTCATATAACCCGAATGCCCCATATTATTCATATTATGCATATCATACTTATTCACATTCATGTCACTTTTCACATGTTAAATATAACATATTTCGTAATCCTAGTAGAAGTAGGAAACGTACCTGAGTACTTTATACCGTAACACGGTACCTTAGCCATATTCTTATAAACATGCACACATTAAATATTGCCATATATCTTATTAAAAGCTAGTGTGGGATACACACCTGATTCGCTTAACGCTTTCCTGAGAACCCGAAATCCGATCTAACACTTTAAATCTCAATTCCTTGTTGCCGATTTGTTTCTCAAACAAATCTCGAAACTTGTAGTGTTTCCTCCTTATAATCGGCTAACCACTAGATTCATTAGCTTGGTTAGTTTTCGGTTTGAACAGATAAGAAGTAAGTCTAAATACTGAAATAGGCCCTTGGCCGAATGTACTAACCTTCTAAATCTTAAATCTCGAAGCACCACTTGATTATGGAGATGTTGAAATCCCTATACACATATGTTTAATCCGAATCTAATTACTTAAACATAATCAATGGCTTTTGGCCGAATACATGACTTACCGTAAATCCTTGAAATCCCGAAGATCTTCCTCTTAGAAATTGACAATAGGCCAAAATCCTGAATCTCTCCTTAAGATTTCGATCAAAGAATAAAAATAAGAATTAGCCTTTGAAATTTCGACAAGTCCTTAAAGGAAAGAATAGAAATCAAATTTGATCTTACCCTTGAAGAAATCGACAGCCCTTTTATTGAGTCCTCAAAAATTTGGCTTAAGACCTAGAGAATAGTCGGTTATGAGCCACCTATGTATTCAGTTTCAAGATAAAAAGAGAAGGATATTAGGCTTAGAAAGAATCAGCTCTTAATGGAAGAAGTTTTCAGCTAGAACATAGAGTATTTCGGCTTTGGAAAAAGAAAAGAGAAGAGAGGATTTTTGCTTAGGAAAATTCAGCAGAGAGAATAGAGAAGGAGAATGAATGAATGGCCTTAGTTCTCCTCCTTGTGCCGAAATTACTAGGCCAAGACTCCCTTACTTGGCCATCACTCTTCCTTATCATTATCCCTTAGTTTTAAAATTAAAGAATAATCCCTTATTATCTCCTTGAAAAATAATTTAAGATAAATCATCATTTATCCATCTATTAGCCAAAATTTTAAGAGAATTTAAACTCCTCCCCTGAGTTCCTTAGTGCCGTCCACTTCTCTGCTTCTAGAAGCAAAAATAAAACTTTATTTTGCTTCCCATGTGACTCGATCCTTGGCCCTTCCTCACATGCTGGTGGCGTCACTTCCAGGGCCCTAAGTGGCATCTCCAGGCCACTTTTCCAAGCCCGTTTGTTTGTCATATTTTACACACATTTTCTCTTAAGACCACCTTGCCTTAATTTCCCCTCTTTAAACTTAAAAACTTAACATTTCTATGACATTTCCTTACATTTCCAAGTTTCCAAAAATTTTTGTTTCCCTCTTTAAACTTGACATTTCCTTACATTTCCAAGTTTCCAAAAATGTTCACTTTCCTCTTTTGAATCATTTTTAAATCATTTCCTTACATTTCCAGGTTTTCAAAAATGTTCACTTAAAACTTAACATTTCCATACATTTCCAGGTTTCCAAAAATGTTCACTTTAAACTTAACATTTCCATACATTTCCAGGTTTCCAAAAAAATGTTCAAAATACTTTCATAACACATAAGACATGTCATTTCGTACAATTAAACCGAAAATGCATAGGCCCTTTTCAGGATGTTACAGTTCTACCCCCTTAAAATAATTTCGTCCTCGAAATTTCCTAGCTAAAATAATTGAGGGTATTGCTGTCGCATTGCCTCTTCTGGTTCCCACGAAGCTTCTTCCTATCCATGATTGCGCCATAATACTTTGACTAGGGGAACTGACTTCCTCCGTAACACTTTTACATCACGTTCCAATATCTGAATCGGCTCTTCCTCGTAGGATAAGTCTGGCCTTAACTCCACTTCTTCAACTGGTACCACATGAGATGGATCCGATCGGTAGCGACGTAGCATGGATACATGGAATACGTCGTGCATTTGCTGTAACTTTGGTGGCAACTCCAACTAGTATGCCACTGGTCCAACTCGTTTCAGTACTCGATGGGGCCCTATAAACCTTGGGCTTAATTTCCCTTTTCGACCAAACCTCATCACCTTCTTCCAAGGCAAGACTTTCAGAAACACTTAGTCTCCCACTTCAAACTCTATTTCCTTCCGTTTAAGGTCTGCATACGACTTCTGCCTCTCATAGGCTTCCTTTAATCGTGCCTGAATTATTTCAACCTTCTCTTCAGTTTCGGCCACTAACTGTAGACCCAAAACTCGACGTTCTCCTAACTCAGTCCAACAAGTAGGAGTTCGACACTTCCGACCATATAACACTTCATATGGTGCCATCCAAATGCTAGCCTGATAGCTGTTGTTGTAGGCGAACTCTGCTAAAGGTAAATAGTCTTCCCAACTTCCTCGGAAATCCATCACACAGCCTCTCAACATATCCTCCAACACTTGTATAACCCGTTCAGACTGCCCGTCTGATTGTGGATGAAAAGCCGTAGCGAAGTCTAACTTAGTGCCTAAAGCTTGATAAAGTGCTCTCCAAAACTGAGACGTAAACCTTGGGTCTCTATCCGAAATGATTGACACCGGTACTCTATGCAACCTCACAATTTCATTGCATATAGTTTGGCCAACTTCAAGAGAATAATCAACCCTTACCGGGATGAAGTGCGCGGACTTGGTCGACGGGTCTACTATTACCCATACCGAGTCCTTCTTAGTAGGCGTAGGGAAGCCACTACTAACGAAATCTATGGTGATTCTCTCCCACTTCCATTGTGAAATCTCGATTGGTCAAGTAATCCCGATGGAACTTGGTGTTCACTTTTAACTTGGCGACACATCGACATTTTCCCACGAATTCGTAACTTCCCGTTTAAGATCGAGCCACCAAAATCTGCTTCCTTAGATCCTCAGACAACTTAGGGCCTCCGGGATGCATAGCATAAGGGCTACTATGCGCCTCCCGAAGAATCTTCTGTCTTATCTCCTCGTTCCTCGGCATACAGACCTTCCTTTTGTAGCACAATACTCCTTCATCATTAACGTCATAATCCTCTATCTCTCCATTATGTACTTGCTATAACTTAGCACTTAGGGCCTTATCAGCCAACTGTCCTCCTTTCACCTCATTCAGCCATGTGGGTTTGACTTGCAACTCTACCAACAGGCTTTCATCATCATACAAACTCAAGTGAGCGAACATAGCCCTTAGATCCAACACAACCTTCCGACTTAGAGCATCAGCTACCACATTCGCCTTGCCCGGATGGTATTCCATCGAGCAATCATAATCCTTTAATAATTCCACCCACCTTCGCTGCCTCAAGTTCAACTCCTTTTGAGTCAACAAATACTTAAGGCTCTTGTGGTCTGTGTAGATAATCGACCTTTCTCCATAAAGGTAGTGCCTCCAAACCTTAAGAGCGAAAACCACTACTGCCAACTCCAAGTCATGGGTTGGGTAGTTAACCTCATGCGGCCTTAACTGTCGGGACGCATAAACGACTACTCTTCCATCTTGCATTAGAACACAGCCTAATCCCGTATGCGAAGCGTCACAGTACACCACAAAATCCTTTCCTGCCTCAGGCTGAATCAGAACTGGAGCTTCCGTCAAGACCTTCTTAAGCTTCTCAAAGCTCTCCTGTTACTTATCCGTCCATACAAAGGATACTTCCTACCTTAGCAGCTTTGTCAAAGGCGTGGCTATTGACGAGAACCCTTCCACGAACCTTTTGTAATAGCCTGCCAAACCTAAGAAACTTCGGATCTCAACCACGGACCTAGGTGGTTTCCAATCCAACACTGCTTCGATCTTCTTAGGATCCACCCTTATACCTTCTGCGGATACTACATGTCCTAAGAATGCCACCTCCTTAAGCCAGAATTCACACTTGCTGAATTTGGCATAGAGCTTCTTCTCCTTTAATACTTGTAACACTATCCGTAGGTGCTCGTCATGCTCCTCCTCCGACTTCGAATACACAAGAATGTTATCGATAAACACGACAACAAACCTATCCAAGTAGGGTTGGAAAACCCGGTTCATCATATCCATGAACGCGGCTGGAGCGTTCGTCAATCTAAACGGCATCACTACAAACTCAAAATGGCCTTATCTTGTTCTAAAAGCGGTCTTATGGATATCTGCCTCTTTGACCTTCAACTGATGATATCCCGACCTTAAGTCTATCTTCGAGAATACTGCGGCCCCCTTCAGCTGATTGAACAAGTCGTCTATCCTTGGCAAGGGATACTTGTTATTGATGGTCAGCTTATTCAATTGACGGCAATCTATGCACATCCGCATAGTTCCGTCCTTCTTCTTTACAAACAGGACCGGTGCTCCCCATGGAGACACACTGGGTCGAATGAACCCACGATCCAACAACTCTTGGATTTGAGCCTTGAGCTCAACCAACTCCTTTGGCACCATTCGGTATGGAGCGATTGACACGGAGTCATTACTCGTAAAGCAAGTCTATTCCAAATTCCACCTCCTATCTGGGGTATTCTGTAATTCCTTCCTGAATACATCTTGAGTCCCTTACCATTCTAACTCCACTGACACCTTCTTCCTTTCCACCCAACGCACTTATGAAGGCTAAAAATGCCTTGCACCCTTTCCTAACCATTTTCTCAGCCTTTAATGCCGAAACTACGTTAGACAGGTAGTTTCTTCTTTCTCCGATCATTACTACTACTTCATCCTCCGGGGTCATTAGTTCCATTCGTTTAGCCGCACAATCCAACATGGCCCGGTGCTCTACTAGCCAGTCCATTCCAAGTATGAGTTCAAACTCCCCAAAGGGTAGTTCCATTAAATCAGCCCGAAAGTTCACTCCCTGAATCTCTAAAGGTACACACCGAAAGATCTTATCCACCACTACAGTTTGGCCTAATAGGCTTACTACAGTCATCTACCTATCAGAAAGTTCAGAGTCTAGGCCTAGTGTTTCCACTATACTACATACAACATAAGAATGGGTCGAGCCCACATCAATTAAGGCATAATAAGGCTTGCCATAAATAAAGAACGTACCGGTTATAACATCCGGTGCGTCTCCATCCTCCCTACGGCAAACCACATAAACCAAACCCGGTTGCCTTGCCTCAGCATTAGCAGCACCTCTGCCCTGTGTTCCACGTCCTCTGCTAGCACCATTACCTCTGTTATTCGAACCACGACCTCGTTGAGGCTGCTGTCCGCCTCTACCAGCCTGGCTAACATTCTAAGCTGCTGATCGACTTTCATCTGGTTTCTTAGGACAATCCTTGAGCATATGGTCTTTGGACCCACACCTAAAACATCCTCCCGTTTTTTTCCAGCACTCCCCTAAGTGCTTCTTTCTACAATGCTCACAAGGACGATACTGCCGTCCTGTACCAGCTTGCTGACCTCGCGACCCATCAACTCTAGGCCTCTTTTGAACCTTCCCAGACGATCCAAAACCTCTTTTTGGCCTAATCCGATCCATAGTCTGCTTTGTAGCATCCTTAATTCTCTCGGCCACCTTGGCCTTTTCTACTAAAGCAGAAAATTCCCGCTCTTGATGCGGTGCTATCAACAATCTCAAATCATCCCTTAGTCCATCCTCAAAACGGAAAGCAGTAGCTCATGCTCGGTTGCCACTACTCTCGAGCATATCGGCTCAACCTCGAAATTCGACCTCATATTCCGCAGCGGACTTGTTTCCTTGAACGGCCCGAAAAAGCTTTCCTTTGTTCATCGGTTGTACTGGTTCCAACGTATTTCTTACGATCGCTTCCTTAACGCATACTCCCGGGTTAGATCTCGGTGTGGCACCATCCGACGATTAACCACCATTGGTACGCTTCATTGCGTAGCAGTGCCACGATTCCTTTTAACTTCTCCTCAGGGATCAGATCAAGCTCATCCATGATACGCTCGGTTGCCTCCAACCAGTACTCAGCTGTACTGGGTGCCACTCCAGATATTCCACGAAACATTTCAACTCCATTGGCACGAAGTCGCTCAGGTACCGACTTCCGAGTTCCCAAATTTCCTCCTGCACCAGCCACCAACTCCAAAACTCACAGCACAGCCTGCGATACACCATCATCTCCCCTTTGAGCTTGCTGCTCAACACTCATAGCTGGGGGTGGTGGTGGCGGTGGTATCTCATTGTCAGACTCTTGACCCGATCTAACGGGTTCTGACACAGTCATCTTGCCTCTACTGCGTCCTCAACGACTACGTCCTCTAGAGCTCATTTCTAACGTCGTGATCTGATTAAGAAGTTTTATGAATTAGTCTTTGTTTCACTTGATTACCCGCGAAGAAGTTTTATGAAAAGAATTTTCGGAGTGGTTCTTTCGTATTCATATATGCACACAGTCTTTTTATTCATACATCCATCAATCAGTTATGAACTTTCGTTCATTCAGAGAAACGTTGTAGTTTTCATTGTTGTTGTTTTCCCACTACCCAAGGGTATTTTCGTAATTTGTCCTACAGGGGTATTTTCGAAATTTTTTTCAAAAGAAAAAGTTCATTGGTGATTTTGTCAAAAAGTATTTTGCAATTTTTAAATTCCCGGGGTATTTTGGAAAATTTTGAAATCCGTGGGTATTTCGGTAATTTTGAATCTCGGGAGAGGGTATTTTGGTAATAAACCAGGGTAAATTTGTAAAGTTTAGTACTTCAGGGGTATTTCCAAATTTGTAAAACTTTGAGGGTTCTTTTGAGAATCTTACTTTCCAAAACGGTGATGTTGTAGAAATTTTGGAAATCAGCATCATTTTGGTAATTTTGTAAGTTAGGGGCAATGTTGTAATTTTTCCAAAATCGAGGGTTTTTGACAATTTGCAAATTAGGGTTTTTGTATATTTTATAAAGTGATGAAAATTTTGATAAAACTGTGAGTATGTTGGAAACTTCATAAACCAAGGGCATTTTTGTAATTTCTCAACCACTAGGGGTATTTTTGTAATTTTATAAATCAATGAATTTTTCGGAAAAAATTTTGTATAAATAGTTCTTACAAATTAAAAAGGTAATTTTAAGAGTTTTGAAACTAGGGTTTTTATTTTATAAAAACACGGCTAGTTCCACTTCGGGTTTTAGTTATCGTGTTTAGCTTATGGCCACCGAGTCCTCTTGGTTAGGGTGAACCAAAGCTACACACAGTGGGGTTCGAATGGAGAGGAGGTGAGTCACACAGAGCTCGCTTAGTACCAAGCTCCCATCTGAAACCATTCCTAGACATGCGCGCAGAGAGGTTGCCACACCTCACGAGGCCCTGCGAGTTAGGGTGAGCCGAAGCTACGCACAGTAGGATTCTGCGAAGAGGAGGTGAGTCACTAGGGCCTTAAATACCGGGCTCTTAGGATCAATCCTAGACATGCGCCTGAGGGGGTTACAAACCCTAACTTTCGGTTGACTTAGCCATAGGTTTGTTTAGTTAGGCAATTAAGTCTTATGTATTTGTGTTTGAGTAGACTAGTCCTACGGTTCAAGTACCTATCATACTATTCTACGCCCATTCCTTTTCTACCCTTCTATAGTTCGGGTTGGGTTCGGGTTCGGGTTGCACCTAAGTCTCCACCCGTAGTCCACTGTAAGTACCCCTAACCATCCGTGTGATTATGTGATTTATAGAAGGGTAGAAAAGGAATGGAACGTAGAATAGTATGATAGGTACTTGAACCGTAGGACTAGTCTACTCAAACACAAATACATAAGACTTAATTGCCTAACTAAACAAACCTATGGCTAAGTCAACCGAGTTAGGGTTTGCAACCCTGTCTGCATGTCTAGGATTGATCCGGAAGAGCTCGGGATTTAAGCAGTCCCTAGTGACTCACCTCCTCTTCGCAGAATCCTACCGTGCGTAACTTCTGCTCACCCTAACTCGCAGGGCTCGATGAGTTGTGGCAACCTCTCAGCAGCATGTCTAGGAATGGTTTCGATGAGCTTGGCACTTAAGCGATGCGTGTGTGACTCACCTCCTCTCCATTCAACCCTACCTGTGCGTAGCTTTGTTCACCCCGACCAAGAGGACTCATATCATAAAGCAAACACGATAACTAAAACCTAGAAAGAAAACTAGCCGTGTTTTTATAAAATAAAAACCCTAGTTTCAAAACTCTTAAAATTACCTTTTAGTTTGTAAGAACTATTTATACAAAATTTTTTCAAAATTCATTGATTTATAAAATTACAAAAATACCCCTAGTGGTTGAGAAATTACAAAAATGCCCTTGGTTTATGAAGTTTCCAACATACTCATAGTTTTATCAAAATTTTCATCATTTTATAAAATTTACAAAAACCCTAATTTGCAAATTGTCAAAAACCCTCGATTTTGGAAAAATTACAACATTGCCCCTAACTTACAAAATTACCAAAATGACGCTGATTTCTAAAATTTCGCAACATCACCGTTTTGGAAAGTAAGATTCTCAAAAGAACCCTCAAAGTTTTACAAATTTGAAATACCCTCAAGTACTAAACTTTACAAATTTACCCTGGTTTATTACCAAAATACCCCCTCCCGAGATTCAAAATTACCGAATACTCTCTGATTTTAAAATTTTCCAAAATACCTGAATTTAAAAATTTCAAAATACTTTTTAACAAAATCACCAAGGAACTTTTTTTTTGAAAAATTCAAAAATACTTAGAGGGACAAATTACGAAAATAATACCCTGAAATGGGAAAACAACAACAATGAAAACTACAATGTTTCTGAATGAACGAAAGTTCATAACCGATTGATGGATGTATGAATGAAAAGGTCGTGTGTGCATATATGAATACGAAAGAACCACTCCTAAAATTCTTTTCATAAAACTTCTTCGTAATCAAGTGAAACAAAGACTAATTCATAAAACTTCTTAATCGATCACGACGTTAGAAATGAGCTCTGCAGGACGTGGTCGCCGAGGACGCTGTGAGAGGCAGATGACCGTGTCGAAACCCGCTAGATCGGGTCAAGGTCCGACAATGAGATACCACCGCCACCACCACCCCCTGCCTATGGGTGTTGAGCGACAAGCTCAAACGGAGATGATGTCGATCGCAGTCGTCGGCCGCGAGTTTTGGAGTTGGTGGTCGCGCGCAGAGTAAATCGAACTTGGAAGTCGGTACCGAGCGACTTCGTACAACGAGCTGAAATGTTTCGTGGAGTATCTCGAGTGGCACCCAATACCGGTAATCGTTAGAGGCAACCGAGCGTATCATGGATGAGCTTGATCCGACCCCAGGAGAAGTTAAAAGAATGGTGGCATTGCTACGCGATGAAGCGTACCAATGGTGGTTAACTATTCGGGATGGTGCCACACCGAGGATCCGACCGGGAGTACGCGCATGAAGCGTATCAGAAGAAATACGTTGGAACCAGGTACATTGATGAACAAAGGAAAGCTTTTCTAGGGCTGGTTCAAGGAAACAAGTCCGTTGCGGAATATGAGGCTGAATTTCCGAGGTTGAGCCAGTATGCTCGAGGAGTAGTGGCAATCGAAAGATGAGCTATGTGTCCGCTTTGAGGACTGACTAAGGGATGATTTGAGATTGTTGATAGCACCGCATCAGGAGCGGGAATTTTCTGCTTTAGTAGAAAAGGCCAATGTGGCCGAGGGAATTAAGGATGCTACAAAGTAGACTATGGATCGGAGAAGAAAAATAAGAAAGTTTTAAAAAGTCAAAAAGCAAATAAACTAAAACTAATTATAACTACGAGGGTTGTTGAAAGCGTCTAGGACGACGTGATTACATTCAACCCCTAATGTCTTATTTATAAAGGTTTTGGCAGCCTAAATAAGGTCTTTGGCTTGTCCTAGGTATTCGTATAAGTTTGATTGTTCGGAAGAAAATATCCCTGAAATACTTGGGCTACACGTCAGCCTTGTGTCGCGCCACACCCCTTGCATGGCGCAACACGATACCCAAATATTGCCTTGTCTCCTTCATTATGTGCTTTGACATCTTGGGAAACTTGTACATCACTCGACCCTTACTTTCACATTAATTGGGTCTTTATATCTCCATCCTACACACTCAATTAAACCAATTAGCACGACCTAAGGGCCGTGTTGGCCTATTGGGTCACAACATCTACAAAATATGTCAAAAATATTTTTTTATTAACTTTTAATCCTAATGCCTAATTACAAAAATGTAAATTAAAATCCTAAATTGCTTAGAAAATAAACTCCTTAAGTGTGGAATTGACCAAATTTGACTATTGCATTTGACCCAATTTGACTATTGCATTTGACAACAGGTCAACAGACTACCCCTAGAGCCATCACTACCCATGTCCACACCATGAACATACCCCCAACTCTTCTGTAGTTTCTCCATACGCGACTTTGTAACTTTGTTTTCGTGAAATAAGCTACAATGGGATTTGTCTCCCTCAGCACTTGCTAAAGGCAACGCATGGCCTGGGGGCTCCCCACCCTCCGGACGTCCAACTAAGGATCTTCATTGCAGTCAACTTGTAACAGCCCGATTTTGGAGCTAGTCGGAGCGATGGTTTCGAAACCATTAAACCGAGATTAGGGAAAATTACTTTGATGCATTATGATCATAGAATGATCTAAATGAATGAATTTTATTGTTATAGATTAAGAAGGGTGCGAAATTAACCTTGACCGGGGAAAAGACAAGGTTATGGAGTAAACCGTTTGTTAACACGTTTTACACCTAGTTAAGTTTATGTGTAAGCTATACATTTTACATACATACATTGTTGTTGTTGATTGTTGCATGGCATGATTGAGAACATGTACGGTTCAAGTGGACCGACTTTGATAGTTGTACAGTTTCTTATGAATGACGAAATAGTCATATAAACTTGTAATGACAATACTTGATGGTGGGCTAAGTGCGATACCACCTTTTTACTTAACTACGATGGGCTGTGTACGATACCATCGTTTGTTATATTATTTAGTGGGCTATGTGCGAGACCACTATAAATATCCTTTTTGGTGGGCTATGTGCGATACCACCCTATTAACGATTGATGGTGGGCTAAGTGCGAAACCACCGAGTGTTTTGACATTGTGTTTGGATTAGTGAGAAATTATGATGTGTGTATCATGAGAAATTGTGATGTCGAGTTTAGGTATATAAATGAATGAATACAAGCATTTAGCTTGTGATGTGGTGAGAATGTGGTAAGGGATGGAATGAATAAGTATGAATTGAATGTGGATGGTTTTTGTTTAGTATAATGCTATTTGTTGTTTAGCTCATACTATGATGTTATTTGTTTACATGTAAACTTACTAAACTTAAAGCTTACTCCCCTTTCTTTCCCCTTGTTTTATAGAGTTTAAGAGCTGAGCCGGGATACGCCGATAATCAGAAGTTTGCCCACACTACCAGTTCACCTCGGTATATTTAGACTTAGTGATTTTGTATATGGCATGTATAAGGGCTAAACTAGTTAAATTATTTTGTTATTTTGGCCAAAGGTGTGTTGGCCCTTATTAAGATAACTATATTGTATATGGCCATGGTTGATGGCTCACCTTGTTATATATGAAAAGATGAAGTTATTCATGGTAGTTCATATTGAAATTATGAGTTGTTTATTGATATGTTGAATGGATTCATGTGGTGTGATCTAGAGGGGTGCAAAGAGCTTGGTAAATAGTCTCATTCTTGTCCATATGGGTAGGCACACGGGCGTGTGTCTAGGCCATGCGTGACACACGGTCAGCCCATGGGCATGTGCCCAAGTCATGCGAAGTCTGCACTTAGGATTTGGAATTTAAATCGCCACACAGTAGAAGCACACGGGCGTGCGATCACCCGTGTAGATTAATCAGAGGTGACCACGGGGCAGCCACACTGGCGTGTGCTTTGGCCGTGTGCTAAGTAACGGTTGATGATGTCATAGTCAGAGAGCTCCACGTGTAGAAGACACGGGCGTGTCTAGGCCGTGTGATTCAAGTCAGTGTCGCCCACGAGAATCGAACACGGGTGTGTGAAATGATACGTGGGCGTGTTCCTAGACCAACACAGGCTTGTGGCCCCTGTTTGATGAAAAGTTTCTCGAGTTCGTAAAAGTTCTGAGATTAGTTCCGAAGCCTTTCGGAGGTATGATTAGGGCCTCGCAGGCTAAGATTGAGCTTTGCGATTGGTTTAATAACAGAATTTTATAGCTCGTTTCGAGACATTAAGTGTGATAAGTTCGGTAATGCCTCAAACCCAGTTCCGACATCGGATACGGGTAAGGGGTGTTACACAACTTCCCTACCTTGCAAGGGTAGCTGATAAGTTAAAAAAATTAAGCATGAAACAACTTAGTAGAAATCCTTTCCAAATTCGACGTAGCAAAAACAAGAGAGAACAAAGATGTGCGTGGCCGATTTTTTACTCCTCCTATAGCTAGAGGACAATCTTTCACCAAAGTAAGGTTATGGGGATTCCCAGAATCATATGTGTCCCATACTCCCTCACTACGACCATCCAAATTAATCCTAAGTACAACACCAACCAGATCATGGGCCCGTACTCTTGTGAAAAACCTTCAGATGACATCTTGTCCAATCAGTCCATCCGAAACAACCACCTTAGTACTGTCACGAACTAATGATGTATCCCTCTCCTCCCTCAGCCAACACCTTGTAGCAACCCACGCCTCTCGAGGTATCACCTTAATGGAGAGATCCTACTCAAATGGTATCTCCCTCTTACCATAGACAATTTGAACAATATAAGAACCCTCATTGTGCCTAGACGACCACATAAAAAGAAAAAGAGAGACAATTATTCGTACTAAAACCAAGCATAAATGGAATGAGTAGGCGACAAGGCAATCTTTTTCCTCCGTTTCAAAGGCATCCGAATATCAATCTGCACCGAATCCTCATATACCCTCCGATACCCCTACGATTGACTACGCATCATAATCCACAAATGGTCCTAAGAAGGCCCCAAACTGTTTCGCCATACTCTCAGACACCAAACCTGCTAGGAGATCATGAATCTGAACCCAATAATCAACAAAGTGCAATGGCACCCTAAACAGATCCTCCCCTAATTATAGTCTATAGAAAACTAAAAGATGGTTATTGGACGTTCATGGACTGCCATCTATCACCCTGTTAATATCAATGTCATAGAAGAATTCAAATAAGTTTCATTTCTCACCCAAGTCCATAATTTTAATTCCTTCATGAGGATGCCAAAGATTGGCCAAAGTCGTGTGCATAACCTAAAAGTGAATGACACTAGCAGTCAGGAAACTTCCAACCAAATAAAGACCAGTACTGATTGCATTCGCCCCCTTCGGCAGAAGGAATGCACCACGCATCATCTTCACCACCTTCCAAGGACAATGCCACCAAGTTTACTTCCATAGTCGCCACCAAAAAATGCCTTAGCAAGATACATCGCTCGCCGCAAAAGAAAAATCAACCAAAACCACCATAGTAACTAGCAATCGTGCTAAGATTAAGTATGTATAAATTTTAATCAAACTCAGCTTGCCACATCATTAATTTTTGCCACATAAGCATTCTTTAAGCATGTGTTTCTCTTGCGTGGCCCAAGTGAGGTATAAGCCCTAATATGAATAAATTCAAAAAGATTAGGTATGTGTTTGCACATTTTAAAAGTTGTGACCCTTAAATAAACGACCCCTAAAAAGTTAGGCATTTATTTGAACATTTAGCCAAAAAGTTAATATGACACCAGTCAAGGTCATTACAAGATCATGTCATAATCATCAAATGATGAAATTTTAGACTTTCTCAATAATTTGATGTTGAAATAATGCTAAAAAAACATATTTTAAAAATAACCTTAATTTAAAAAATTATTAAAAATGCAATATTAAAATAAAAATCCAGCATGGACATGGTTGGATTATTATACACGTAGGAAAAGCTGAAACCTTATCATTGGAGTTCAGTCGACATAAAAAAGTATATATAGTAACAGGTGGATTGAAATTTTGATAAATATTGAGTAATCATACTGAAAAGTTTTAAATATCGTTTCATATTCTTTTACATGGAAAAAAATAAGTCAATAAATTTCATGCAAACAAATTTGCAATTTCAGTAAAGGGAATTAAGAAACTGATAATATGTACCGACCATCAAATAGTATGGAAAATACGATGCAGAATCAACAACAAAGTTGACTCAGGCTCTCACACCAGCAGCAAGAAGTTGAAGATAAGCAACATGGGACCTACTTACCTGTTTAAACTTCTGGTTGTAAAACCATGACAAGACATTTACCACCCAAAAATTAAAAAATAATATTCATTTTGATGTTATAATAAAAATTCTCTTTGCAATACTTTATAACTAATGCTTCGTCATATTTCATAGTGTTAACATAAACTCAGTCATGTCTGCTCTTCCTTTCATTCCCCTCCTTCCGGGTAGCATGAGATCAATGTCTGTAACATGCTCTGTTCCTTTTAATGTTCCAATTAGAACATCAAATCCAGTTATCAAACATGCCAACGACATCTTTATGCTTAAACACAATCATGTTCCCGGAAAGAAATCTTCCACATTTCAGATGAGATCATTCTCCAACAACACGGTCAGTATCTTGTATTCCATGTTCCTTGTTCATCTAGATTACTTATCCATCATGAATGTTTGATGTCTGCTTCATCTTCTAACAGGTTTTCGAGGACCAGTCCCAGGGTGTAATCTGCTATAGAGATGAAAATGGAGAAATAGTTTGTGAAGGGTACGATGAAGGCCCTCGTTTTCCTCAACAGATTCCGGGGAAGTCCTATCATCTGAGGTAAGAACTCAGTCTCAGATTCCTTGTTAAGCCACATTTGAATTACTGTGAACTCTGTACTCCAAGTTGAAGCTTTCTGGCAATGTTCTGAAACCAGAGATGCTGAGATCCTTGATCTTCTCCGAGATAGATGGCTCCAAATTGTTAATGGTGACGGGTTCGGCAATGCTAATAAAGGTGTTATCATCGTGAAAGATGACTCCTAGTGGAACGAATTTAATAGGTTTAGTAGAAAGCTTTGGCTCTGACTAGATTCCAAGATTTCATTAAATAATTGTTTCTACAAGAAAGACACTTCAAGTATTAGAGATTGTATATAGATAGCTACAAGATCTCTCTCGTGTAATCACTTTGTTTTTGCATATTGATGATCAAAGCTAATAACCCCTTTAGATTTGTTGTTATTTTTCAATTGATATATGTGTTTAGCAGTTGCAATCCAAATTGCAAAAAGTGAATGCTAGGAACACTAATAGCAAATCAATTTTTGAATTAAGGATGAACAAACAAATAATGAACATAGGAATTTGGGAATTCTTCTATTTCATTGTGATACTGAAAAAAAAAATTGGCGGACAAAAATACACTACATGATAGAATGCTAAATCAAATAATATCATATTTTGTACAAAAATTTCCTGCAGAGATCAACAACTATCAGATCTTTGACAGAAATTCCAATGGCTTTAGACAGCCTTGTTTGGCATCGACTAACAAAAACATTTTTATGGATCTCTTTTGGTGTAAAAGAAAAATTGCTCTTCAAAACGACTTCAAAATATGGAAAGAATCAAATGAACAAGGGAAAAAAGAATGGTAGAGTTTAACTTCCAAATTATAAATTTGAATGTTGAATGAGAATCACTTAGCTGAGGTCCCACGCTGGCCCGTCTCTTCACCTGTATCCGACTGAGATTTGCTTGGAACGGATGGAGGAGACCACTGATCTGGGATCATTAGAAAATAAGTTGACATTGCTTTCCTGAACCTTTTCTTGTATTGTTCAGGTGAAATTACTGTGGGTGACGCATTCTTTGGCCCACCAAGGATGCCTGAAGCCTTTACCCAAGTTTCAAGATGCTTGTCCCAGGTATACTGCCTCAAGAAATCAATGGTTCCCAGAACTAACTCATGCTTCTCCTCATCCACTCCAACCAATAATGAGTAATCCATCACGTCGTTCGCCTGCAGGGAGGGAAATAACAAAAGAAATGAGCAAAATTGGATGATGTGTGCTCTAGTTAACATAAGCTTGCAAATGCATGTCATGCAAACTCCAAGCAATGATTTAAAACTTACTGCAAGGAAAGCAGTGTCATTCCAGACTGCTCTTTCCAACAAACGCTTCGCTTTATTACCCACAAAAATCGGGGAGGTTGGCATTTGTTCGAGCAAGTTCTGATCTAGCAGAACCTTGTTGCTTCCACTAGAATCAGGATTATAACGAGATCTAGAAGATCCTTTGAGATCATATAGCCGTGTGACACTTCTCCTAAACAGAAGATTCTCCATAACCAATACATCTATCCTTGATTCTTTCCCACCTTTAGGTTGCTTTGTCGTAACCTTCCAAGAAAGAGAGGGGGGGGGGACATCAACAACAAGAAATAAATAAATATTATAAATAAATGAACACTGTTTGCACCGTCTCATTCCTAAAAGCATGAAAAAGCAAAAGTTCTCTGCCCTTTCTAAGTTCCCTCAGATCGTTTCCATTCAAAAGTATCAGCAGTTAGCATCAATCACCCAGAAAAAAAAAATTATAAACAGGAAAGCTTCACCATGCAGGCTTATACCTTTTTTATGCAAAACAACCCTACTTTTTGAGCACTTAGTTAATGGAAAACACAGGTCAGTTTGGGATAGCTCCAGCTTCTTTAATGATCATCATAACTGACCATTTGTCTTATAGATTAGAGATTATGATATTTAGCATTAGAGCATATTAAACCCTAGAAACAAGCACCTGATAAATACCGAGAATCTTCGCCAGGGATGTTGGACTTCTAGATCTAATTGCTTCAGACAAGTACTTGAAATATTCAGGTGCAAACTTTAGAAATGATTCCAACTCTGTCTTTGTGACTTGTTTAACAATAAACCGATCGTCCAAGGTCTTTGCAAAGAAAGCACTGCTCTTGCCACCCTGAGCTCCCCACTTTTTACAGCGACTTAGAGACCTTACAAAATCCATCTCTGATGGGCAACATATTTTCCTTAATGTTTCAAACCACTTTGCATAGTAACAAGTCACCACATATTTCACTTTATCTGATCCATCATCTCCAAATGACAACCGGACATGCAAAGACTTCGTACGAGAGAGTGGGTCAATAATCAGGGAGCTGCGAGTTCTAAGAAGGCCATCTGCTGAACCAAAACTTCCATGAGGATCTAAGGCCAGATCATCAACAGAATGGCTCAACTGAAAATTCACTGAATCAGAAAGGGGTACTGAGACTGTTGAATCCCCCTGGTCTTTAGGTCCATCCCCATCATCACTTAGCTGGGAATGGTATTCGGGTGATACTAGAGCATAAGATATCATACTTGTGAGCTCGTCATCATAAACTGGAATAACAGTGTCATTAATACCCACTGGCAGAAGCAGCCTAGCCCCATCTTGCAGTTCCAACTCTCTAAACGATGAAACATTGAACCGATCATATGCACTGAATGTATCAAGCTTTGAAGCACTTCCTAGAAAGTCTTTGTTGTATGAACGGTAGAAACTTAAGAAAGGCATTTTTAACCAGCTTACAAAGTCTTCCATATTTTCAGAACCTATACTGAACAATGCAGGAGAAGCAGAACGAACAACCTTTGGCACAATCTTTTCTTCATAATCGCCTTGCAAATCTACAGCACAAAAATCAGGAAGTGAAAATGAATTTTTCTTAGATAATACAGGTCCTCGCCTAATTTCGCCAGTCCAAGCAGCATCAAGGGTATCCGACAAATTTTCTATCACAGGAAACTGGCCTTCAGACAAGGCCCTGCGCACATTTGCCTTAGGCTTATCATTGTCATATTGATCAAACATGCTTTGGCTAACAGAAAGATTATTGTAGTCTTCATTTTCACAATTTGAATTTCTGTTCATGCCTGGTTCTTGATGGACTGCATCTGACTGATTTGTGTTTCCATTTACTTTTCCTCGATCATAGTCCGTATTGAGCTTTGCATCCACCAAAGTAGAGTCACTGCATTCAGAGCCTTTTCCATCTTTCAACATATCCATGTCCTTGATCCTCTCAATTTCAGTGGGAGGTTTCTCCTCATGTCCTGAAATTGAATTACTGCAACTGTTCTGGGGGCTGTAATTTTCTAATTTGGCTGCAAAAACCAGGCGTTGGTCCCACATATAAGATTGGAAAAGTAACTGCCGACGCAACCGATTAACTTCAAGAATGTCAATAACGGGTTGCCCTTTTCTTCCTTCCCTTTTCAAAGACTTTTGCAATGATTCCTAAACCAAGGTGAAACAGACATAAAATCCACTGACAATTAGGCCTAGACATAAAACTCAAGTATGTGAAAAAGTACAACACCATAGGAGGTCTCACCTCAAACTCCAGCTTCTCCTTTTGTAATATTCCTTCTAATTCAGCAATTTGATGTCTTGATTCAGATGTTTCCGTGTTACTATCAAGTGGCCCCAAGCCCATTTGCTTTTCAGCAATTTGCCTTAGGGACTTTAGTACTTCAGAAAACAGAATCTGTGCCTGGTTATCCACCTGTTTATAACAATATGATAAAAATAGATTGCTCAAATGCAGAAAGATCCAAATTGGCTCCTTCATAAAACTAAAACTATTATCATTACACCTTATCTGTTTCTTTCTGTATCCAATCTTGATTTTCATAGTCAAATTCAAGTTTTGAAGGTGGAAGGTAGACAGAATGAACATCAATTGTTGCATACCGAAAGCAAGCCACCATTCTCCCAAATCTACATGTGTTTAAACAGTGAGAGAAATGATATGATGTACGAAGTTTTTCTGGCTAACAATTCCTGATATTTCACTAGCCAGATCATGATCTAAAACATTCAATTATAATATATCAAAATTGTAATCAGTTCACTAGAACAACCAAAAAGTCCCTAAGATCACTAATATCATGACCAAGGAGTTTGTATGGCCAAAAAGAAAAACAGAGATTAATGACACTTTGAGGTGAACTATAATCATAAGGAACAATGTCCTGCACAAAACCATGTTCTGGCACATTCTTGTTGAGGGCAACTATTTGTACTCACACATGATATTTGGTTAATAATATAAAAACAATAGGGAAAGAAGATTACCCATAGAAACGAAGACAATCTCTATGTAAAGAATGGCCACAGCTAGCAACCCTGCTTGCAGCTGCATGGTTTGAGAAACTAAGCTCCAAAAACTTCCCAAATGATAAGCCCCAAGCAGCATCAGACATCACTCTTCTGAGAGTCGCCGGAGGAGAACCATTGGTCCTAGGACATTGCAAGCATCTATGCCACATCCAGATCTTGCCCTCTTTTTCACCAGGCAAGAAAAATTCAGGGAGTTTCTTAACAGAAATGGTGAGTGTTCCTTGTCTATGAGTATAACAGTGAACATGTGCTTCTGAAGGCAAGTCACATGAATTGCATCGAAAACTCTGAAAAGAATCATCAGTCTCCTTAGTTTGGAGAGAATAACTGCATCTGAACAAAGAAATACATAAATGTGAGGAAGAGAAAGTATACCTGATCGAACAAATGATCCCGCAAAAATCGACCCAAAGGTTTATCAAAACTGCCATAGTACTTGATCCGAAAGAGATGGGATCTTTCGCAGACAGTCCCTTTCCGCACACATCGAGATGATAAAGATACCAAAATGCTCTGATTATCAGAAGGTGCAGAAGGAAATGCTTCATTTAAAGGTTTTGACACTTCAGATTGGTTATTATGGTTTTTATCATCTTGTTGCACAGATGTTGCCCTTAAACCACCTGACTGAAGTTCAACCACTGTGCTATTATTCTCCGAGTTAATGTGTGCCAAAGATTCTAACGGCTGGACACCATTATTCATGAAAGCTGGCTTACTTTTGTCCACCATAATTTCCCTCATTGAGGATTCTTTGGTACCCATTTCACTTTTCTTGGAAAATGCATCCGAAATTTTCTCAGAAGTAGTTGATAAAAGGGCAGTTGACTTTTTCACAGTGGGTTGTACAGACCACAAGCTTGTACCTTTACTTAAACAAGATGCTGGAGTTTCTTCTATCTTCTGAATATTGCGACTGATGATTGCCGATGGAACACTGTTAGCTCTTTGTGGTCCACTACAGTGTTGAGGTCCCTGGGGCTTTACATTGGCAGTAGTAGTAAAACCAGGAACCGTCGATATTGACCTTGCCAAGGTTGATGGTTTATCCGGAAGTGCCACAGTCATTGGAGAGTTGGGGAATTCTGGCAGAGAGGCTCCTTCATCGGCAAGAAATGATGTCTCCAAAGCCAAGTGATAAGCTGCAAAAATTCCATATTGGATTACATTCTTGGCTTTCTTCAATTCATCTCCATTTGCACCCCTAAGCAGTATCTGAAGCAGACATATATATATATATATATAGATAGATAGACTCAGTTAGACTAATGAAATGATCCATCATAGCAATAAATTTCATCTCACTGGGGGCAACATGAATATTATCTGTATCAATTGTCTTTTTTTTTTTTTGGTTAGTTTAAAAAACTTACAGTGCAACCCAATGGCTTAGGGCAGCCTTCAAAATACATTAATGTCTTGGCCAATTTCTTCCCTCCTTGCCTAGCAGAGCCAAGATCTTCCCTGAACCTCTCAACATGAAAATTTTCACAGTAGCCCAGCTTCTGAGAAAAGAGATGGTCAATGGAAGGGACTATTTGAGCGCCAGTGCAGCGTGCAATGCGTTCTAATAATGGCCTCTTGATATTGAGAACAAGTGATATGTTTTTCTCCAGAAGATATTCCTGGGCAAATCGAGAGACTGATTTCTCTACTAGAAGGATATTAGGTTTATGTGCATGTATCTTCGCTACAGCCATCTTCAAATGATCCATTTCCTGGTTAAAGATGTCAAACCAGTAAAAGAACCACAAAAAGTAGAATTTAGAAAAAAAAACATCATGGAAGTAAAAATCAATGAAGCAAAATAGAAAGGAACACATAAAACATGAAACACCTGTAGCAACAAAGTATCAAAACTTGACAATAGGTTAGAGACCCGCTGGTATTCAAGAGCTCCACCAAGGATCATCAACCGAGGTTTCTCTACTTTTGAATTCATTCTTCGATGAGCAACATTTTTCTTGCAAACAACTCCCTTGATAACCATACTATAAGAACCATAGGAAAATCAGAAATAGCAAATAAAATGAAATAAAATATAAAAGGTTCATAACCAGTGCAATATTATACTTCAATTAGAATGTATGATGCAGCAAATTAGTGCAACTGATAGTTTAATGTCAGAAAGTACTATCATGAAAACCTGCAATTTACTCATAGTATGAGACAGTAGAAAGAATTGAAGGGAGGTACCAGATCTTGCAATGTTTAGGCAGTGGCAAACTGTGAGATTTTGGAGTTTAAAAGAGAGGAATCTCCATATAATTGGCATGTCACTCCTGACATAATAATCTAATTCTTTTGCTTTTCAATCGGAAATCAATGACTTTCTCAAGTTGCTGCACCAAATGTCAATGTGGACAAATGGAGAAGAACAATTCAAGTCAACAATTTTTTTTTTTTTTTTGTCTCATGCTTTAACAGTATCTATAGCTATTTACTCAGATAAGATTGTAGATTGATTCATCTCTTATTCATCATAGACCAGGTAAAATGAAGAGTTGAATTGATGTTGTTAAGAATCATATTAAGAAAATCCTAGCATAAACTTGCTAGATTCACATGAGTTATTAAATTAGGAACCTGCTACTCAGCAGCCAAACTTAAGCCGGTATGCACTATATTAATATGCTGAAACCTTAAAGAAAAGGGTTGATGCAGACAATACAGGGTTATCTGTTTTACAAAGCAATCATAGTGGTCATCTCAGTGATTTTATCTAATTCAGATATCTAAATTCACAAGAACAAAATGGCATAAAGGATGGTACCACACAAACATTTATTATCTGATGTAACGTTTACCTCTCATTGCGAAGCCCAGAAGCTATGCATTTCACTTTAACATATCCAGCAGGGTCCATCTCTCCCCCTTTGCTTGTGTATGGCTTCAAAAGTGAAGCAGCCTCCCAAGAAAGAGCGGTGATGATCTCCAACCAGCTATCTTTACTAAATTCATCACCCAAAGGAAGGTTCTCGACCTGTAAAAGCTGAGCAATCAAAGCCCTAAAATGCCCATCAACAATATTCTTTGTTACTTTCTTCTGCTCCTCATTCGACCTACTATCCCTAGAGCGAGATTCCCCACTTCCGAAACTGCTTGACTTGCGCCAATACTCCCACTCACTTGCACCTTCACCATCATCCTCTTCTTCAAACATAGCAGCTTCCCTCTCATCTTCTTCATCTTCTGGTTCAGGAGGGAGCCAAAGAAGTCCATTTTCAAAATCTACAGGCTCAGCAGCATATAAAGTAGGTGATGCTTCATGTTCATCACCATCGTGCTCATCTTTCTGCACAAGCTGTGATATTCCTTCGACATCTGGCGAAGGAACACGGTTGACAGGAGAAGTGCTTAAACTTTTTGAGTCGATATTTTCTCTATCAGGATAAACTTTCTGTGACTCATCATCATTGCTAATGTCATCAAAGTCAATAGGAGTATAGTAGCCATCATCTTCAGAGAAATGCGATGTCTCAGAATCAGACAGATATAAGCAGTACTCATCATCCTCATCATCAATCCAAACCTTTTGGGTCAATATTCCCTCAGAACTTCTTGAGTCAATATTTCCTCCATCATTATTGCTCATCTCATCAGAACTAAGAGGCGTATAGTAGCCATTATCTTCAGAGAAATGCATTGTATCAGAACCGGCCATATATAAACTGTAGTCATCGTCCTCATCATCAATTCCAATGCTGAAAGAATAGCAAGCAACATTTAAGTATTAAGAATAGAATCTCTCCAAATCTTCCAATTGGTTTCAATGGCTACTTCCTTATTCATTCCTTTTTCTGTTTTCTAGAGAACTACTCAATAGGCAGAACTAGTTAAAATATATTAATGAAAAAAATGACAATAACGCTAATAGAAATGGACAAATATATATATGTACATACAGATACCCTACGGCCCAAGTCAAAATATAAAGAAATTAGTTATGCTTGGCCGGTAGACAAAACTTTAAAAATTTTAAGAAAAATGCAATTAAGTGCAAGGACATCTGACCTGCTCCATGAAAACTCATATTGGCTGGAAGATGGATCTTCTGAATCCATAATAAGATCATCGCTAAACTTGGGTGTTTTCTGGCTAGGCCTGCACATGCCTTGCCTCATTGCAGAACGAGGGCTGGGAATAGACCTCCGATGCAAATGTTGGAATCGTCTGGCTCGAAATGCCACTGAGCTGGTAATACTGGTGGCCAACATTGAGGAACAAAGATCCTGGTCGGGCACCCACACTTGACCATCATTGGTATATATCCCCAGCCTCCATTGCTTGAAACAATAATCGCATACCCGCATCATCTCCTGTTCTTCGATGGGGATCTGTGGGTCATAAGATGGAGCAGGAATTGAGTTTGCTGTACACTTGGCACAGAAAACTCGGCCACAGAGTCGACAATGGTGTCTACGGTTAAATAATGTGAATTGGGCATCACAGTCATAGCATACCCTGCAGCTATGATCAGGCATCCAAAAATCCCGTGATACATTAGCAGCCTCTGATTGCCAAGGGAGCCACGACTTTAGTAAACTAACTAGCTCAGAAAATATGTTGTTAGGAGCATCCATCATCCATCTACCAATGATCCGACTGCCCTCATTCATTATGCTATGTTCATTTGGCACCCGTAACAAACCATAACCTAAATAGCCTGAATACACAATCCGACCAACGAATAATTGACACTAATCCACCTATCTAAGTAATTCTTACTTCTTCATCTCAATCCAAAATGAAGACTATATGGTACGACAGAAACAAGAAACTGCTTCCACCTTCATTAAACCCTTTATCCAAATCAATCCTCTCGGTATTTCTCCTAAACTGAAATTTTTTTTTTGTCAACTTTCTTTTATCTTCAATTTGTCCAACCAAATCACAAATTGCAAGAAAACCAGACCCTAATATATTATTAAGGGTAAAATTATAAGACTGATCCTCAGTTACTACAAAATAAGATCAAAGCACACCCCTTTTCACGAACCAATACGCATCCATCTTTCATCAATAACTCACAGGCGGAATTTAAACAAAACCAAATGTTCAACCAAATATCATTTCCTCATTAAAACAACCCAACGATAATCAATCAATCAAATTTCCCCCTCCCCACAGATATATACAAACAGATTTTTACGCTATTCAACCCTTTTACCTTGGATTACCAATCAACAACGCCATCATCAAACAAACGATGATCAACCTCTTGAAGAATGAAGCAACCAGCCAATCGATTCTTGCCACCCACGCAAACGAAAAGCAGGTGAAATCCAAGTGAAAGAGAAAGCCACCACAAACCCAGAATGAGATTCTGCGTCAAGGAACCAATAGAATGTTGAAATTCTTGACCTTGATAATGAACCTATCGTTCGCAAGATCAAAAAAAGAACCCCATTTTTTCTATTTTGCAAGTTTGTATCGAAAACAACACCTGAAAAAGCCTATGCATTGTTTCCCATAAAAAAATAATTTGGGCATACTATATATATCTAATCTCACAGTCCAATCAAAAAATATATTTTTTTAATTTGTTGACAGCATTATTTTGCCCCGATATCCTGTGGTAGAGAAAGCTCTCTCCTTTATAAATTGAACACTAAGCTGCATGTATAAAATAAAATTTAAAAAAAAAATTGAGCAATGTTTTTTTTGGGTTATGGAAGGACAAAAATGATATTGAAAGAGATTGTACTTAAGTTAGAAGTTTTGGAGGTTTGACTATATTTAAAGAAGAGGAATGTGCATCAGGAACGGAGGAGACTTTGGAGGGTCATTTATTTGCTGCCTCTCCCCCTCAACGACGGAATGTGATGAACCACATTGCTCCTCTTCCTACCGATTCCATGCTTGTTTTGGCTCTCTATCTACTATACCCTATATATACCATCATCCATTATTAACATTTTTAGGGGAGAGGCGAAAGGTTTCCATTATTAACATTTTTTTTTTCCATTATAAGTCTAATCAATTAAATTTATTTGACTCGAGACTCACTTACGGTAAGATGAAATTAACTTATTCTTTTTCCAACACAAAAATCAATTGAAAACCTCAAAATGATTACTCCAGAGAACAGTGAATTGCAGTCATGTTCATCTGCAATTTTGGTTCATAAAAATTATAAATACGGTCCTGGTTTTGATCAAAGTCTATCAAAGAGAGATTGTCTTTTGCCATTTGAGTCTCAAATCAATCCATACGGACCTAAAAAAAAAAAGACCGAGCATAAAACTTTCAGAATGAAAGCGGATGTGAGAACTGAAAAAGCATACCCAAATAAACAGATTTGAGCGAATGAACAAGAGAAGAGAAGGAACTTGAGTGTACTTTTGTTGGGATTTTTAGCCCGATAATGTTTGGCTTGTTGGAGTATCTCTGCAATTCATTTTTCTTCCTTGAAAAAGCTATCTTTTGCAGCAATTTTGATGTTTTCTTAAGATCATATACAAGTTTCCAAGCAAAATTCTGGTTTCAATCTGCTCTGTTTTGTTGATATCTATTTTGCTACATATTCTGGTCTGAGAGACATATGGTGATCTGCTGTTCGAGTGTTATTCCGATAAATTTCGGTTTCTGCTGAGCACAAAAATGAAATCTAGAACGTTACTGAGATAAGAAATCATGAGTTTTGACAAACTTTGCATTATAATTTTTTTTATCCTCCAACTTTACTAAAAATAATTATTTTAACCTTCATTTAAATTTTTACCTCTTTTAATCATTCAATTTATATTTTTTTATCATTATCATATAGAAAACATGTCAACATTTAATTAATATTTTAAATTTTAAAATATTAAAATTATTTTTTACTTATTTTTAATTTTTAAAAATAATTTTTATAATTTTTTTATTTTTAAAAATTAATTAAATA
The DNA here is from genome assembly GCA_025503065.1 of Gossypium bickii. Classification (NCBI taxonomy): domain Eukaryota; kingdom Viridiplantae; phylum Streptophyta; class Magnoliopsida; order Malvales; family Malvaceae; genus Gossypium; species Gossypium bickii. The sequence continues at coordinate 20,172,389 of CP106714.1, read as the reverse complement.
TTAATATGTCATCCACTTGTATGTAACATTAACAAAATTAAAGAACATTCTTAAATTGAAGGACAAAATCATTACGCGGACAAACTTTGCCTATTTAGTGTCACTCTCAATAAAAGTTATTAGCTTAATCCCCCAAGGTTCAATGATGCTTTTAACGTAAACTTTGATTCTCTTTTATTTTATACACAAAATTTTGTTTGATTCAATTTTTAAAAATTATTATACAATCGTTTTACATTTACATATTCTATACACAAGTTATTATATTTATCTAATATATAAATAAATTGACTAATTTATTTCTTTAAATATGTATAATTAAATCAAAATTAATGTCTTATGAATACATTTGAACCACAATTAAAGTTTCATGTATACAATTATACCAAATCAAAGTCATGTATCAAATTTCACAACAAATTAAAGTTTATGTATAGTTTTAAATTTTATCCCTAAAAAAATATCAAAGCTGTTAGTGTTTTAAAAAATATAATTTTTATGTCAAGTATGTTGCACGTGATTTTATACATTTTCAATTCATTAGTTTAATATATTTGTACTAATTGAATAAGTGTAATTTATGCTAAATATCAATTAGAGAATAAAATAATATTTTATAAATAAAAAAATAAAAAAATTAAATTAATATATAAAATTATTAAAATAATATACAAATTTGGAATTAATAAAAAAAATATTTCACATTTAATAACACCCATTAAAAATAATTTTAAAATTTGAATTTCTTTCAAAACTGTTAGGAATCGACCCGATTAAGTAACGAACAAGTAAAAATAGCAAAAGAAATTGAGAAATTGAACACACAAATTTAACGTGGAAAAACTCCTCCAAAGAGGATAAAAAATCATTGGCAAAGATAATTTTACTATAATGGCAAAAGAAACGAAGAGTACAAAAGATGGAGATAAAAACTAAATCCCGAAAACCCGAAAACAAAGAACCCTTAAACACAAAATTCTCTCTAAATGTGTTATGAGTTCTAATATCTAATGGGTGTGTTTTCTAAGGTTGTAAAAGAGCCTATTTATAGGCTAAATTCATAGGTCAAATAATAATAAAATAATCTAAACTAATCAGTGTTTGATTGAAACAAATAAACAGAGTTTAACTAGAAGATTACTTTTCAAATTTGACTGAAATAGGGGTCATACTTAACAAATCTCCACCTTGACTCATATTTCCACAATGCCATCTTTGCCAAAGCCCGCCACGAACCTATCTTGAACCATGCAGGGAATTAACTGAGCCGAATCTGTGCTTAGAAACTGGAAGACTTCTAGCCTTCGACTTGTACAATGCCAAATCAAAACTAACCCGGGTTTGATTTTCATGAACACAGTGCCCTAACTTTTCAAAACCTGCATCCAAAAGAGAACCCCTCTTTAACGAGACGGTCATACCTTTTTCCCTCCTATGACCAAGTTGCCTCCGCTCTAAATGAGTTGACTTCAACTCTGTAACGGATGAGGGACGTCCGATTTCATCGGTCACTGTAGAACCTTCCAGAATATAGAGACTGCCAGTTCTTTTACCTTTTAACAAAACGAGAGCTCCACGAGATATTTTAATGCCGCTCTACTCGATGTTGATTCTGCATCTTTTCAAGTCTAAAATACTCAAGGAGATGAGATTCTTTCGTAAATCAGGTACATACCTAACATCTGAGAGTGTCGTAATCGTCCCATCGTGTATCCTAGTTTTAACAGTATCAATACCAATTACCTTACTAGATGAATCGTTTCCCATGCATACAACTCCACCTTCAACCGAACTGTATGTGGAGAACCATTCTCTATTCGGACACATGTGGAAAGAACATCCCAAATCTAAGATCCACTCGGACGTGAGCTTGGAGTTATCGCTCGTTGACACTAACAAGAAATCATCACCGCTTTCATCGACCAAATTAGCACCAGCTGCATCTTCCTCGTTACTCTCAGCAGCTCTTTTCTTTTGCAGTTTATAACAATCTGCTTTGACGTGACCTAACTTTTTACAATAACGACACATTTTGTCTCGTTTCTTTGACGCTATCAAAACGGAAGCTTGCCTATCTACCTTGCTATCCAAATGAAGCTCATTGTCGAGTTTGTCTCTACTTAACAAATTACCCTTCACATCTTTAAACGAGAGTTTGTCTCTGCCATAAATCAGGGTCTCCTTGAAAGACTTGTATGAAGGGGGTAAAGAGCACAATAATAGCATAGCCTGATCTTCATCGTCAATATGAACCTCAACATTCTTTAAATCATTTAAAAGAGTAATGAATTGACTGATGTGATCTCTAAGAAGCTCACCTTTGTTCATGCGAAACGTAAATAGACGTTGTTTCAACACTAAACGGTTAGCCAGAGACTAGTCGCATAAAGAGTTTCTAACCTTTTTCCACAAGGTAGATGAGGTCTTCTCCATCAATACCTCCTGCAATACCGTATTCGAGAGGCACAATTGGATTGTAGACAAGGCCTTTTCATCAAGCTCTTCCCATTCTGTTTTATTTAGATCCTTAGGCTTTTTCCCGGTAACAACCTTTTTCAAACCTGATTGAACTAGAATTGTCATCATCCGAACTTGCCACAGATTGAAATTTGTCTCACCATCGAACTTCTCAATTTCAAACTTTGTTGCTGGTATATCTGAATGGGCTGATCTATGAAAATTGAACTAGCTCTAATACCACTTGTTAGGAATCGACCCGATTAAGCAACGAACAAGTAAAAATAGCAAAAGAAATTGAGAAATTGAACACACAAATTTAACGTGGAAAAACTCCTCCAAAGAGGATAAAAAAACCACGGGCAAAGATAATTTTACTATAATGGCAAAAGAAATAGGCTAAATTCATAGGTCAAATAATAATAAAATAATCTAAACTAATCAGTGTTTGATTGAAACAAATAAATAGAGTTTAACTAGAAGATTACTTTTCAAATTTGACTGAAATAGGGGTCATACTTAACAAAAATAAATTCACAAAATGATTTACACCTACCCCAAATAAATAATGGGTAAATAAAAAAAATTAATACGGCTTGCTTCACAGGGTATAAACATTTTACAAAAGAAATTGTAAAATATAATATTCTATCTCCCTTCGGTGTTATTGTTATTTGAACATGATTCGATATTGTCTTTTCGAGAACAATTGTTTTAATGCTCTATTCTTTTTTATATAATTTTAACTTATTATTGTTAACAATTTCTAGTTTTTACCATAAATTTTTCTTAAATGCTAAAGGATTGTATATACCTAACTATTGAATGCTATTTATAAAGTTACAGTTAAGTTTTAATGGTATATAACTCTAATACTATTTAGTGATGATAAAGATGCTTAGAGTTTTATTCAATTAATAAGTTTATTTGCATAAATAAAATTAACACAAATTTTTTAAATAAAAAACCATTTTTATAATAATGTCAAAATTAAATTATAATTAATTTTAACTAATAATTGTAAATTAAATTAAATTATAATTATAATTATTAAATTTTTTTTATATTTTATGCTTAAAGTTCTATTCAAGTAATAATTCTATTTTTAAAATAGAAAAACTTTGTTAACACTAAAATTTTTTAAGTAATAGTTTTAAAATAATTTATAATTATTTTTAAATATATGTAATTCTAACTTATTATTGCTAATAATCTCTATTTTTTATCGGTAATTTTTCTCAGATGCTACATGATTGAATATATTTAACCTCCCAACCCAACCTAGACGTTAGACCCAAATTTGAGAGATTATATTAGCCACTGAAGCGACCCGATAAGCTTTCAAAGTAATTTTTTGAAAAATGGTCCTTTCTAAAACGTTTGTTTAATTTTGTTTTGAAAACTTAGTTGAGTACTTGTTTTAAAATAATAATGCAATCTTTTAAAGGAAATAAATAATAATAATAATAATGAAACTTAAAATATTAAGAAAATAAAATTGAGCCGAGTCTCTCCGAATGTCGCATCCGCATCCTAACCTTGTGAGTTATCTATAGAGAAGGAACATAAGGGGGGGTGAGCTATAAAAACTCAATGTGAGTTCCATTATAAGGAAATTGAAACAAAACTGTAGACAAATCACTTTAAAATTCCGAGAATAAACACAATCACAAAGCATTTCAGATTAACGTTTTTTCACATAAAACACTTCAATATAGATTTCTCAGAATTCAAAATAATCATAATCGAATAATAATTCAGAATATCACTATTTTAGATTAACTCAGCATAAGAATAATTGGTGAAACGGTTAATCATATAGAAACGCTGTTCATCAAGCAATTCTCTATAGTAATTTATCACATATCAATATTTCAAATCACACAATAATGTACATATGTGTGTGTGTGTATGTGTGTGTGTATATATATATGTATCATATCAGAAATCACAGTTTTGTATGCACATGTTTTTATGAATGCCATACAGTTTCAGTTTATCAAAAAAATCCTACCGCCACTACTACGCTCCATATTTGGGAATTCCCCAAAATTCCCACCACCATCACACTAAATTGTGGATTAACCACCAATATTTTACAGTTCATAGCAAGTGAAATTAGTCGATGTCTATGGAAACACAACCTGCTCGCTAATGAAATCTGTTAAAGGGTTCTGAATGCATAGTAAATGCCGCAGTTGGAATCTACTATGGCTATGGGTACACAGCAAAACCATCGCAGTTGGAATTTGTTATGGTTGTGGCTACACAACAAACATTTGAATGGAGAAATTTTTTCGATTCTTCCTCTATCATATCAACCCGCCCCATGTAATGTAATCTAGTCGATTTGATTTAATCATATATCGAAGCATTTAATGTTCTAACACACGGCAATCAAGTAGCAAAGTCATGCTTTCCATACATTCATTTTAATAATATTTTAGGCATATCGTTCATATAGTTACAATAAATAGATATACATACGGTAATTTATATATACTTTTCAAAATTCATGTACACATTCAAAATGACAAATAAATATCATATTAATTCAATCATCCATGGACTCTAGCATGCCCCAAATCATCAGGGACCTAATTGCATAACTTAATTCACTAAAAATAGTTTGAAACCTATTCAGGGACTCAACAGATCAAAATATAAAATTTTAGATAAAACTATAAAATTTAAGAAACAGGGGCACATGGTTGCGTGGAATGGCTCAAGTTGTGTGGGTCCCATGGTCATGTGGACAAGCTATATGGGATGGTCTAGGCCGTGTGGTCTGGGTTGGGTTTGATTTTGCCTCAATTTTCTCGTAAAAGAACACAGACCTAACTTTTGGGGTCTCGTACGACGTTCCTCATTGACTTATTGCTCACCAACAATAGGTATTTTGATTGAAAAAAATGTAAGAATTACTTACTGACTTACAAGATTTACCGAATTTTAGCAAGATTTTCAAGAAAACTTGAAAAAGATTCGAAACTGATTTGAAAGATTGTCAAGAATGATGCTATTTTAGAATCTTAGGGTTTTACGAAATTAGAAACAAGATTTCTGACTGATCTTGGCTCATTTAGACATGGATTTGATGGCATTTCGCTAAATCGACACAAAAAATGAATTGAACATGTTTGATTTTGGGTTCGAGATTTGAATATAAAATTTCCAACAAAGAAGAGAAAATTTTATGAAAAAGAAAAGTGAGAAAAATAACAGAAATAGATGTATTTAAAGAAGAGAGAAAAGAAATTCTAAATAATGTTGAAAAATATAATCAAAATTCTATTATGATTAGGAAGGGACCAAATGATAAGATTAAGTAAATTTTAGAGGGTTGTTTTGGCAAATAAAATAAACCCTTTTGTCGAAATTTAAAACAAACGGAAGGGAATTAGTTTGGATAAAGCTTGAGGGGATGTTTGGTTGGCTGTAATACTAATACATTACAGCTGAATCTAGTGGGCCCATCACTAAGCCATTGTTTGGTTGGCTGTAATTAGCTATTACAGCCCTATTCCATACGGGGTTATTCAAGGCAAAAGTGTCGTTTACAATTCAGTGGTCTTCCCACGGAATACTGGTTCAGCGAATGGGTGGGTGAAAAATTAGGTCAAACTTTCAACTTTACCCTTCATTTTTTTCTCACGTCTGAAGCATTTTCCTCTCTTTTCATTCTTCTTCCCATTTCCTCCCAACATTATCTCCCTCTTTTTCATGCTTCTATCCTCACCAACCCTATCTTCTTTTGACAAACCCTAACAAGGCCTTCAATCTAAGAATTTCTTTTCTAACTCCAACCCTCAACAAGGCCTTCTCTTGCTTTCGATTGAGGTGGAAATTTGAAAAAAGAAACAATCGGATAGTGGTTCGATGTGAGCAGTCCTCCTTCAGATAACTCTTCTCCGATTTTGATTTCCTTTTTTTCTAAATTTTTTTGTTAAATTAGTTGAAATAACAGGTTTTTTTTCAGTTTTGAGGATTGATACTGGTTTTATATTACTGAACTTTAATGTCCCCTTTCATGGTGTTTTGATAGTGATTCTTGAATTTTGATAGTGATTTTTTTCTGATTTTTTGTCTTCTTGCTTGCAGTATTAACTGGAATATTAAATATTTACCAAAACCCATAATTTTTTCTGATTTTTTTTCTCATTTTCTTCTGTATCTCATTCTGTACATCTTAATGAGCTCCTGAATTGGTTTTATTCAACTTTACTTTTTCACTGTTGGTAGGCCTATCGTTTGAGTCTCCAATGAGAGCATGTGAATTAAATTCTGATCAGCAGCACTACATTGTATTTTGAGGGCTATGATCATTCTGAGCCTTTGTGAATCATGCAACTGCTTTCATTTGTGTTTATAGATTTTCTTGGAATAAATGATCTGATTGATCCCTGAAAAAACCCTTTTGGTAGAAATGGTTTGATTGAAAGTAGTTTTCTGATCTGTTTTGCTTAATGTTATTGAAGTTCAAAATTCTAGTTCTCACACTAATTTATGATGGCTCATTTCCTCAATAAGTAGCTTCATTTTACTTATATTAATTTCAAGTTTATTTTCTTTCAAGTTCCAATTCTATGTTTTGGCTGGAAACTACAAAATAGTTTGAACTGTTGAGACATGCATAATTTGAGTCGAAGGTTCTTTAAGGGTGGCTACTTTATCTATATGAAGAGGACATGAACAAAGTGAATTTTGGTCAAGGATTTGACATAGCTTGATGTTTGTTTGTTTTTTTTTTTTTTTTTTTGTAATAAAAGATATGGCCATGGATTTGAATAGGAAAATGTGATTTATGAAGGAAGGTTTCCATGCAGAGCCTTAACTGCTTAATGACTAATTGCAAATCTAGTATTTGTAGATACTAGTAACTCGAGTTGCTTTTATGGCATTGCTTCAATGATTTTACTTGATTTATTCTGAGGTTATGCAATGACTTGCACTATAAAAGCCCATATGGAGCCATTGTCAAAAATTATTATGAGGTTCCCATCCAAAAACCGCTTGGTATAGGTGGAAAGGCCCTTTTATTTAAAGACTTGTTATAACCGACTTTTAGTTATTATTGTGCCAAGGTTATCAGCTAAAGAGAGCATTAAAAATCTGGAAAATGAGGCATCTAGAATAAAAGGAAGTTTAACTTCGAAGGAAGTAAACAATGGGATTTCAATCAATAATAAGGAATTCCGACAAGTGATTGTTCACCTTTTAATTTCAGATTCGGTCGCTAAAGGACATTTAATGGTTATGTGGTCTCTCTGACTTTATTTGAGAGCAGGATTACATTCATGTATGTAAACTCTTTTCAAGAACCAGTTACTTATCTTACCCTATTTATCTAACTTGAAAATTTTTTCTCATTTTTTTGGTTCTTCTTATATAACTGAACAAGTGGCTAAGATGCTTTTCTGAATGGAAGTATTCAGATTAAACAAGTTTTTTTTTAAATCGACCCTAAAGAAAATTTAAATTAGTCTGTCGAGTTGTTTCTATGCATGCACCAATTACGTCCTGCCTAATATATTGTTTAGACTCAAAGTTCACTATTTGCTCCATTCCAGTATTAAAGGGAAAGAAACTTTGTAAAATTTATTGATTTTATGATATATGTTTCTTTTGATTGAATGAATATAACATTTAGGTTTCTTTTAGTAGATGCAAACTGTAAATGTAAATTTGTTGTTGCTAAATACTTTGATGGGTGCTTCTTTCTCCAACTTAAGGATTCACCTTCTGTTCAATGTGTTTATTCTCATTGCTTTACTTTATTCAATGTCTACTGGTGTTAGTTTTATAAGGAGAAGAGAAAAAACTGACATTACTATTGTCACTTTCATTTATGGAAAAGGTTTTTGAAAGAATGTTCCCATGTATGCAGGGGTTTATTTAAAGGGATATAATGCTGTTTTGAAGAAGGAAATTCCAGTACTTTCACTTTCTCCTTGCCACTTCAAATTGGTTGCAAATGATAAGGCTATTGGAGATAGGCTTGAAATGCTTGATGGTCATAAAACTCATAGGTCACAAAACTCACTCCCAATATATGGTTCAGAAACCTCTTTAGGAGAAGTAAATTGGTCAACTCATGAGAATGTTGTTGCTGCACTTTCTTCTGAATTTCCTTGCCAAGAAGCTGAAGACTGCAATCATCAAGACAATAAAAAGGGCTTAGAATGTCTTCTTCAGGCATTGTTTCTTGCTCAACTTGATGCTATAGCTTCAAATGCAGGGACGGAAGTTAACACGTTGATTTTGGGGAGTGAAAGTCTACTTCACTTTCAGGTGACCACATATGATTCTGGAACTTATGGACTTGTCTCATCTAATGTTTTTTCAGAGAAGAGAAATAAGACAAAGGGTTTGCCACATACATATTGACCATCTCAGAGGAAACACTCCAAAGTGGACAAGTCAATGCATATGAACTTTCATTTTGGTAACTTTTTGTGTTTGTAATATTTGGATGGTATAATGACATGATAGAATGTTATTACAATGTTGTAACTTTTTGTTAATATATGAATATTATGTTTAGATGTGAAATATAATTCTCAAGTTATTTAGTACTTCTAATATTTTCTAATATTTTATTTTTTATTGTAGAATAATTAAATTATTTGTTTCACTAATGATATTTTAGCACATTAAATATGTATTGCAGTTTAAAAATAATAAAGTAGAATATATATTATTTTTATAGTATTATATATTATGATTTTTTAATTCATATAATAATAATTATATTATTTTTTTAAAATTATATACTATTTTATTAAATTATATTTAATAATAATTATGTTAAAATATGGTTAAATTATTTATTATTTTTATTAAATTATTTTTAATACTAATCTTATTAAAATTTAATAACAATAGCAATAATCATCTACCTCAAAAAAATTCTGCTATGGGTATTCTAGTCATTTTAGTTGTTTTCCTTATGCTATTACAACATCATTCCATTGAACCAAATATAATAATACTATTTATTCCATTCCATTCAACCAAACAATTGAATTACTGATTATAACTCTATTCAATTACAGCTCTATTCAATTACAGTCATATTCCATTACTGTGAACCAAACGTACCCTGAGACTTTAGGGAGGATGGAGTGATGCTTGGCCATTGGGCTATTGTCCATTTCTTAATTATTTTCTACAACATTTATTTCTTATACTAACTTAGTTTTCATCCTTAATTGCTGAAAAATAAAAGAGGAAAAATGCAAAGAGTAAAGCTAAAACATTAATTCTTTAAGGGTTTAACTAAAATCTTAACCACTAATACTAGAGCTCAATTTATTATAATTTTATAAATTCTAACCCCTAATTTTTGGGGTGTTATAATATATCTAACTACTGAATGTTATTTATAAAGATAAAGTTAAATTTTGATGGTATATAACTCTAATACTAATTAAGTGATAATTAAAATGATTAGAACAACTTTATTTAAAATAAAAAAAGTCATTTTTTATAATAACGTCAACTGTAACACCCTGAATAATTTATTTCTATTTCTTTAAATATCTGATACTTTAGTGGTTAAGTGTTTTGGGGGTGTGTATGAGGTCTTGGGTTCAAGTCCCAAATTTGCTAATTTTGCTATTTTTGATCCAAGCCTTACCCTTGAGTAGGCTTTTATAAAATTGTCTGTTAATCTATATTAGAATGAGTTTGTTGGTTTGAGTGGTAAGGGGGTGTGTTGTGTTGGAGGTCATGTGTTCGAATCCTTATGCGAGCATGGGTATTAATTTTTGTTCGGTTAACTATTAGAGTTCCGGTTGAACTAAAATTATGAGGGAGTTATGAGTAGTGGGTTAGTGGGAGAAAAATAAGGGATATTTGGAATATCTTTTATTTTTATTTTCTTCTGTTCAGAATTTTCTCTCTCTTCTAAAGAAAAGTTTGACGTCAGTTCTTCTCCCTTTTTTCTCTGTATTTTGTTCTTTTTCCTATTCTGTTAAACTGTTGTCGAATCCTTGCGTTTTGAGAATTTCGTCGTTCTCTATTCGATTCGTAAGTGAAGATTTGGGTATTTTTTAACTTCTATTTTCTAATGCTGGTAAGGGTTATATCTGTTGTTTCGGTAGAATGGTGAGTAGTTAGGAAATTGATTTCTGTCAATTCGTAGTGTAGGTGAAGGTGGTGAGCAGTGAAGGTTTACTCCGGTAGTCTAAATCGTGCTAGGGTCAAATCATGTTATTGGTAAGTCTTGAGTGTTATTTTGGGTTTTCTACTGATTTGTAAATTAACAGCTAAATCGGCATTTGGATGCTTTTCTTAGGTTTTGGGGACCTCGGGAGTGTTTTGCATCAGAACCGTACCAGGTGTGTACCCTAAGTGCAGAAAATTGAACTTCGACAAAAGCCAAAAAACCATTCTGTCGATGCTACACGGGCAAGTGGGCGGCCGTTTGATTGGCCGTGTGCGAGACACGGCCGTGCAGTTGACGAGGGCATGGTTGTGCACAAGACACGATCGTGTGGTGGTGTAAGTGTGGCCGTGTGGGCCACACGGGCTAGGCCAATTTGGGCGTGTGGGCCTATATTGCTGAAATTTTCCCTAGGGTCGCATGGGTCATTCTGATCAATTGTGGGCCTACCGTAGGGTTGGTAAGGGCTAACCAAACCCTGGGTTATGTGATTTGATATTCTGATAGTATGCTCTTAGTAGGACACTATTATGCATGTCTGACTATTCTGCTATATGTATATCTGATATCTATACACAAGCATGATAAGCATGTTATATCTGTATCTATATCTGTATTTTGTATCTGTTTTGGAGTGGGATTGTATATTTGGAGGAAGTGTTCTATAAGGTGACCTTCGCCTATATTCTGGCAGCTTGGCTGCACTTTATCTGATATGTGTCGTAATGGCACGATATGGTGTGTAAGGATGGGTGAGTGTTTTTAACCCTACATGGTGTGATGGGATGGTCGGAGTTGGTGTGTGTAGAGGATGGGGGTAGGATTATGTATATCTGATCTGCTTATCTGTAACTGTTATCTGTATTTGAAATGGACATGAGCCCGAATCTGAATCTGACTATATATGGGATTTCTATATGTTTTGCATATCTATTTCTGTGGGTTGCACACTGAGTTTATGTAAACTCACTACTGTTTGTCTGTTCCGTCCAGGTAATCCACAGACTTAAGCGGATCGGAGCGGCGGAGTCTCGCGGTGACCACTCGTATATAAACCGACTTTATGATTATGGTTTTAGTTTAAATTAAGGATTACTTTGGGGGGTTTTGTAAAAATTGGAACCTTCAGACTTTTGGTTTTATTTTGGATTTGATTTTTCGATTTAAATATTTCATTTGAGATGAATAGCATAACCATGGTTTTATCAAAACAAAAGTTTTCTGAAAACACAAACAAGATTTTTCTAATTAAACGTTTTATGACTTCCGCTGTAACTTACGTTTTGAAAAATAAATAAGTTAAACAAACGCTTTCAAATATAGACATAAACGAATATGATTTTTGAAAATTGAATGGATTGATGAAACGACTCCGTTTTCAAAACCCTACCTTGTGACATTTCCAGATTTGGCCATAACGTCTAGGCCGGGTTTGGAGTGTTACATCAATGTTAAATTATAATTAATTTTAACTAAAATTGTAAATTAAATTATAATTATCACATTTTTTTTATATTTTATACTTAGAGTACTACCAAGTGATAATTCTATTTTAAAATTAGAAAAACTTTGTTTACATTAAAATTTTTAAAATAATAATTTTAAAATAAATTATACCTATTTTTAAATATGTAGTTATCACAATTTTTTAATTATATTTTTTGAAAATAAATTATATTTATTTTTAAGTGTATAATTATATGTCAATTTAGTAATATGATGAAAAATAAATGGTATTTTTGCCTATTTAAAAGTTATAGATTATATATAGATAATGTCACATGCATTGCATGTGTAATATTCCATTTTCAGTGGTGTCAAAAATAGTGTTTTGGGGACCACAATTCCGGCTAATGAGTATTTAATTTATAGGTATTTAATATTTTTAGGGTTATGTGGTTGTCATATTAAGATTTGGTCAGTTGATTTTATTATTTACTTACTTAATTTAAGAAAAAAGGACTAATTTGTAAAAGTCGCAAAATCTAGTCATAATTGAACTGTAATGATTTGATAGCTTAATTATCAAATGAGAGAGGACTTATGTAGTAATTAGACCATAGTGAATATAGATGGACGGTTAAGGGCTTTTAAGTTGTTAAATTGTATGTTTGTTAAAAAGGGTAAAATTGTAATTAAATAAAATTAAACTAAAGAATAATAAAAATAAAATTTAAATAATCTTCTCTAAGGGTTCTCCTCCAAAAATTAAAAAGGAAATCTCCATTTTTGGAGCTTTAGGTTCGGCCATAACCAATCTCTTGCATGTAGCTCGTTTTAAACATGTTTCTTGTAATTTTTTTTGTTTTTGAAATTGTTGCAATTTGGTCCAACTAACTCGTAGATTCATTTTTGAAACTGTTAAGGATTTCAGAATTTTCCATTGATGATTCTTAGTTATTCTTGATGTTAAATAGTGAATTAGTAGTCTTGGTTGTTGATTAATATTATTTTGTAAAAGGATTTTTGTTAGTTTTTAGTTAAAGGATTAAATTGATAAAATATTTAAAATTTCATGGAATTTTTGTGAATTGTGAATAATTGTGGACTATTCTATCATAGGAAGAATTTTGGTTGGCTTGATAAATTTTGAAGTTTAAATAAATTTGAAATTTCGGGATTATGGACTAATTTGTAAGAAGTGTAAAAGTTTAGGGAAAATATAAAAATAATGGAAACTTAAGGGTCTCATGCATTGAACTGAGTTTTTAAGGTATGTGAATTTAATAAATTGAATTTAATTACTAAATAGATCAAGAACCGAGTCAAAAAGACAATAACCGTAGAAAAGGGAAAATTGCGGAGTAGTCCCTACGAATTAATTAGAAGGTGTTTATAGGTAAGTTCATAGTTTAGATAAAATATATTTATATATTTATATAACTTGTGATATTTTGATTTGGTTAAACTTTATCCGAATTGAATTATAATATTAAATTGAAACTATAAAATGTATATAATTAAGTACAGATGAGAATTGAGTATTTGGCAATTGGTGTATAATATGGTTAGTTGATATTGAAATGAATGTAATTTATTTATAGCATGTGTATGGATATTGTGGAAGTGCCTTTGATTTATAATGTTAAGAATTTTGCTAAGTGCCTATTTGAACGTAGTAATCGATTAAGATATGATTGGCATGCCAATAGGGTTTGAACGCGCACTTGTATGGTTTTGCACTTCAGTGCCTCTATCTACACTTCGGTTCCTCTGATTGCACATCCGTACCTCTTTCTGCACTTCGATGCCTCATTATGCATCATCGATGCCTTTGGTGTGGTGTAGTTTCCCAAGTATCTGAATCAATTTACTATAGTTCATTGGGCTATATATCAATTGCCTTAAATTTCATTTATTTGTTCAATTTTTTTGGGTAATTATATTACTACTAAATGATAAATGTTGCTATGAAGTTCTTGCTTATAAATGTTAATGATTATATTGAGAAATTGTGGATGATGAATTGGTTATGACTTTTGGAAGGTATCATTTATGATGTAAATGATTATATACTAATGTGGTGTGATCTTGCATTTGGATATCAGGAATTAGAAACTTATCTTCTTGTTTATCTATATTGGTTGAGGTAAGTTAAATGGTATATATATGCTATGAACTTATTAGGCCTCTTAAACTTATTTGTTTCATTTGTGTCTGTTTTGTAGTTGGCATTTTGGGGATTGACCGAACGGATCGTTTTGGAGCACACACTATCCAACCATCGTGGAAGCTTTTGTTTTTCATTTTGGGATGTGGCATGTATATAGGTGTTTTGTTGTGGAAATGTAAATTGTTAAGTTATTTTGGTACATCTAGTATTATGTTTGGTTTTAGATGTGTACTTGTGTTGGTTATAATCAAGTTGATCCTAAATGGTATATATATTTGATGATGATGATTTGAAATGGTTGCCTATTGAGTATGCCATATTTTGGTCAATTAAATTGGTGGTTTTAGACATGAACGGTTAACTTATGATAAAACTTATTCTTTTATTGTAACTTTGTTCTTGAGTTGAATGAATGTGTGAACTACCTTTTGATGGCATATTAGTTAGACATTGGATGGATGAATATTTGGCATGTATTTGGTGATTTGAATGTGCTTTTAACAATGTAAAATAAACTAGTTATGGTATTTTTTTGTGTGCAAGAAATGGTGCTTGAATTGGTTTGATTTAGGGGTTAAAATTGGAGCACACAACCTGGGACATGGGCTGTCACACGGCTGTGTGCCACACACGGTCATCTCACACAACCATATGCCACACACGGTCATCTCACACAGTCGTGTGTAGTTATTGTTTTATGTGCAGGTTTCACACGGTCTAAGACATGACTGCGTGTTTCAAGTCAGTTTGTGGCACAATCGGGCACACAGCCATGTGACTCAACTTCGAATACACACACGGTTTGACACACGGCCTGCGACACGGCCGTGTGGCCTTATTTTGAATAAACACATGAGTAGACATACAGGCTGGGACACGACAGTGTGTCCATACTTAAAACATTCACACGGTCTGGGCTGTCACACGGTTGTGTAACCCATATTTTCCAAATTTTCATATTTTTCCAAATTTTTTTGTTTTGTTTCAATTTGATCCCAGATTGTTCCCAAATTATTTTTAGGGCCTCGTAGGCTCGATTTAAGGCTTATAAGTATATTTTTGCTATAATTAGATTCAATTGCTATATGTTTGTATTTAATTGCATAATTGTTACTGTTTTGAAGTTAAATGTTTTGTTTTGCTCGATAATACTCTAGAATCCTAATCCAGTAACGGAGACAGGACAGAGGTGTTACAATATGGTGGTTTTACATATTTAATATTTAATTAATTTTTAAATAATATAAATTTTAATTAAATTAATTAACGTAAAATAATATTTTTTGAATTATTAAATATTATTAAAATATATTAACTTGTCAAATCAAATGTTATAATAGAAAATTTTCAAATAATAATTAAAACCTATTCAACATACAATATAGTTTTTACTTTGTGTAATTAATGCAAATTATCAATATTCAAAATAATAACTAATTAACATAATTAAATTTAATATTAATTAACTGATAATTAAAATGCTTAGAATTCTATTCAAGTAATAACCCTACTTTACAACAATAAAATTAACTCAACTTTTGTTTACTAAATTTTTTAAAACTAATAATAGTAAATTATAATTGTCATAACTTTTTCCCTATACTTTATATTTAGTGTTCTATTCAAGTAATAATTTTATTTTAAAATTATCATAACTTTTTATTTAATAATTGTAATTTAAATTCTAATTATTTTTAAATATGTAATTATCTAAACTTCTATTAATTTATAATTATTTTTAAATTTGAATTTAGCCCTATGGTAGAAAATAAAGGTATCCTCAAAGTTCTATTTAAGTAATTACTTTATTTTAAAATTAGCATAACTCTTTTTAACAAATAGTTGTAATTTAAATTCTAATTATAATTATTTCAAATGTATGATTATCACAACTTCTATTTTATTTCAAGATTTTAAATAATAATTATTTTTAAATATGAATTTACTAGTATGATAGACAATAAAATGTATTCTCGTCATTTCAAAAGTTTTTTCAAACTTGTGCTTTTATATAGAACTAACTTCTAATATTATATGTATTGGATGTGATTTTACACATTTAATATTAATTAGTTTTTTTAAATATTTTATTTAAATTTGAATAATTAATTTAAAATAATAATTTTATTTGAATTATTAAATATAACTAAAATACATTAATTTATCCATTCAAATATTATAATAGAAATTTTTAACTAATAATTAAAGCTTTTTTTAATCTATTCAACCTTTAATATAGTTTTAGTTTATGAATATGCAAAATAATCTTATTCAAAATAATAAATAATTAACTTTAATATTTTTTAAGATGCTTAAATTTTCATTTGAATAATAACTCTATTTTACATCAATAAAATTAATACAATTTTAGTCAAAAAAATTTAAGTTAATAATTGTAAAATATAATTATCAAAATATTTTTCCTATATTCTATGCACAAATTTCTTTTAACTAATAATTGTAATTTAAATTTTAATTATTTTTAAATATTTAATTATTGTTGGGAAGAAACCGAACAACCGAACGGAAGCGAAGTAAAACCGATGTTCTTTCTCTCCCTATAACTCTTGTCAAATATTATGGCAAGCACAATAGCACAAAAATATTTGTTCTCTAGCAACCTATCAACCACAAATCAACCAATGCAACCGCAACAAAAATGACAAATAGAGACACCGATATTTTTACGTGGAAAACCCCTCTAAATCAAGGGTAAAAACCACGGGACTTTAGAGTCCGATCAAAAGCTCCACTATAATCAAATGTTCAGCTACAAGATCACAATATCAAGCCTACAACAAGCATTCAACTCCAACAAAGGCTAACAATATGTAATCTTTAGCAAAAGAGAGAAAAATAGAGAGAACATCACCAAAATCGTAGGCTGCTTTGTAAACGGGTATTTCGACGCTACAGGACTCGGATGAAAAATCCGACCGCATAAAGTCAAAAAAACACCTTGTCGTCCTAGCTGCTGTCCAAAAATCAGCTCAATCGAACCACGGATGGACCTCCGATCGAAGAGTTGATCACAAATGCTCCAAACTTGAGAAACTAATTTTTCTAGTTTCAAAGCTCTCTGCTTTCTCACCTTTTTCTCTCCTATTAACAAACCGATTTTGGCTTTCTCTCTCACGTTAAAAATGCTGCCTACTCCCCATGTATAAGACAAAAGAAAATGATAAAAGCCAAAAACTAATTGGTCGCCAACAAATCACATAAAAAAGAAAGGACAAAAGAAAGATAAAGAAAAAAAACAAAGGAAATGCCATAAAGCATGGCAGATTTTAAGGGTCTCCCCACATAGTGGGACCTTACCAACAAATCTCCCTCCAACTATGTGGGGAATGCCTCCACCGAGAGATCAAACAACATGCTTCAAACTTTCCTCTTGGTAAAGCCTTCACAACATATCAGCACCATTATCATCGGTATGTATCTTCTCAAGCTCCAACAGCTTAGCTTCAAGAACATCTCGTATCCAATGGTACCTTACATCAATATGCTTAGATCTAGCATGAAAAGTTGAGTTCTTACCAAGATGAATAGCACTGCTATATCACAATACAGACATACTTCTCCCGAGTAAAACCAAGCTCATGCATAAACTTCTTCATCCAAAGCATCTCCTTGCACGCTTCGGTTGCTGCAATGAACTCTGATTCGGTGGTGGACAATGCAACACACTTTTGTAATCTCGATTGCCATGCCACAGCTCCCCCTGCATAAGTGATCAAGTAACCCAAAGTAGATCTCCTCGAGTCAATATCTCCGGCCATGTCTGAATCTGTATACCCAACAAGAACAGGTTTCTCATTGCCGAAACAAAGTTTCATGTTGGAAGTGCCACGAAGATATTTCATAATCCACTTCACTGCATTCCAATGCTCTCTTCCTGGATTAGAAAGAAAACAACTGACTGTACCAACGGCATAAGCCAAGTCTGGTCTCGTGCAAACCATTGCATACATCAGACTCCCCACGGCTGAAGAGTAAGGAATTTTCTGCATCTCTTCCTTCTCCTTTTCTGTGGAAGGACTATGCTTAATACTCAATCTGAAATGCGTAGCAAAGGGAGTGCTCACCGCTTTAGCTTTGTCCATGCTAAACCTTTGAAGTACTTTCTCGATGTACCTCTCTTGTGATAACCATAATTTCTTGGCCTTTCTATCACGTGTCAACTTTATGCCAAGAATTTGCTTTGCTGGCCCCAAATCCTTCATTGCAAAGGATTTACTCAACTCTTGCTTCAACTTCTCAATTCTAGAAGCATTCTGACCAACAATAAGCATGTCATCAACATAGAGCAAAAGAATTATAAAATCATTACCAGAGAATCTCTTAACAAACACACAATGATCAGAAGTAGTCTTCTTGTAGCCTTGCTCCCCCATAACAGACTCAAACTTCTTATACCATTGCCTTGGAGCTTGCTTCAAACCATACAAGCTCTTCTTCAATCTACATACATAGTCTTCTTTCCCTTGTGCAACAAACCCCTCTGGCTGCTCCATGTGAAGTTCTTCTTCCAAGTCACCATGAAGAAAAGCAGTTTTCACGTCCATTTGTTCAACCTCTAAGTCATAACAGTCGCCAAACTCAAGATAGTTCGATAGAGGACATTTTCACAACCGAGAAAATATTTCTTCAAAATCAACTCCTTTTTCTCGAGTATAACCCTTGACGACCAATCTAGCCTTGTATCGTGGAGATGAAGACTTCTCTTCTTGCTTCAACCTCAGAAACCCACCGATTCTTCAAGGCTCTTTTGCCCTTGGGCAATTTCACCAACTCAAAGGTATGGTTCTCATGCAAGGATTGAAGTTCATCTTTCATCGCTTCAACCCACCGATCTTTGCATTCACTCTCCATAGCCTCTTTATAACATTCGTGTTCTCCCCGCCGCTTAAAGAACATATTCATCGTAAGAATACGTGACGTAAGATCTTCGATCTCTAGAAGACCTTCGGTGGAACTCGCTGGTGGAGCTATAGGTGCTTGTTGTTGATCGCTCACAACATCATCCATGGGAGCATCAAAGTCACCTATATCCCGATGGTCATCGCAACATCACCATGCACATCATCCTGGATAGGACTCGTGAAGAGTTTAGGGAACTGGGTTCACATCGATCAAATCATCACCGCTCTTTTGAATTCGCTTTCTCTGTTTATCAATATCATCGATGGTCCGATCCTCAATGAAGACAACATCTCTCGCTTCTCACGAGTTTCTTCGAGCGGGATCATAGAGTCTATAACCAAACTCACCATCTAGACCATAACCAATAAAAATGCATTGTCGAGTCTTGGCATCCAACTTGGATCTTTCATCCTTTGGAACATGAACAAATGCTTTACAACCGAACACACGTAGGTGATCATATGACACATCTTTGCCAAACCAAACTCTATCCGCACGCGTCACCTCGCAAAGGAACACTAGGTGACAAATTTATCACATGTGTCACTGTATTCAAAGCTTCAGCCCAAAATGATCCTGGCAGCTTTGAATCTGATAACAAACATCTGACTCTCTCAATCAATGTTCGGTTCATTCTTTCAGCTAACCCATTTAACTGTGGAGTCTTTGGTGGTGTTCTCTGATGTCCGATTCCCTCGTCGCAGATGACATCTCATGAAACGGCCCTGTGTACTCGCCACCATTATCAATACGAATGCACTTCAACTTCTTCCCTGTTTCCCTTTCAACTGATGCATGAAACTGTTTAAACACCTCAAAGACTTGATTTTTAGACTTCAAAGTGTAAACCCATAGCTTTCTTGAACAGTCATCAATGAAAGTCACAAAATAAAGTGCACCGCCAAGTGACCTTACTTTTATCGGACCACAAACATCTGAATGGACCAACTCTAGCAACTCTGATCTTCTATGAGGAGGACGGCTTAAAAAGAAACTCTTCTCGACTTTTCCCCGCTAGACAATGAGCACAATTCTTCAGCAGTAGCATTCTTCAACCCCGAAAGTTGATTCTTCTTCGCTAAACAAGCTTAAGGCCCTTCTCACTCATGTGACTAAGTCGTTTATGCCACAACTCGTTGAGCCGCCATTCACTTCATCACATTCACCGCCTCTCGAGAAGTCAAGCTTGCATCAAATATAAATTTGAGCTCTTCTTTTCTCGAGAGCACAATCAAGGAGCCTTTAGTCGCTTCCACCGCCCATCACCAAGGTGTTTGAGAATCCTCATCATCAAGCTTTCTGCAGAGATCAAATTCAAACGGATATCCAAAGGCGTGTCCGACATCCTTGAGAGTTAACTTTGTTCCATTGTTACTCACCAAGTGAACATCTCCCATACCAACAACCGGAACCAAACCGTCATTACCCATCTTCAATACCCCAAAATCACCAGGAGTATAAGATGTGAAGAAATCCTTCCTCAACGTGACATGAAGTGATACACCAGTATCAATCACCCAACTAGTCTCGTCACATGCTAGGTTGACCAAATTCTCATCACGAATGACCAACAGATCTTCACGAGTAGCAGTAGCAACACGCTCGAATTTTTCATCATCATTCCGATCGTGTTTATCACCACCTTTGTTCTCTTTCTTCCACTTGAAGCAGTATTTCTTGATATGGCCTTTCTTACCACAATGATGACACTCAAGATTCTTGTATCTCGATCTTGACTTGCTTCGGCCTTTATCTCTACTCTTTCCATCTTTGTCTCTGTTCCTCCCCCTGTTCTCGGTAACCAACAACTCGGACTGTGATGTAGAACCCTGAGATCTTCTTCTAACCTCTTCATTCAACACACCACTCTTAGCCAAATCCAAAGTGATAATACCCTTTGGGGCAGAATTAATGAGTGAAACCCGGAAAGTCTCCCAAGAGTCTGGTAGAGTAGCAAGCAACCAAAGCCCTAAAATCTCGTCATCAAATTTGACACCCATACCAAGCAACTGATTCATCACGCTCTGAAATTCACTCACATGGTCAGCTATAGACGTTCCTTCTTTGTATTTCAACGCCATCATTTTCTTTAGCAAGAATAACTTGTTATTGCCCGATCTCGAAGCATACAAGCTTTCAAGCTTCTCCCACAATGTTCGTGCATGTGTCTCTTGATCAATGTGGTTGTAAACATTTTCTTCAACAAATTGCCGAATAAAGCCACACACTTGTTGATGCTCAAATTCCCATTCTTCATTACTTTTCGAATCAGGTTTTTGAGTAGCAAAGACCGGAAGATGCAAAGCTTTCACAAACAACAAGTCCTTCATTTTATTCCGCCAAAGTTGATAATTTGTGCCATTCAACATAATCATCTTGCTCGTATTGATTTCCATAATTATTTGACAGAATAACCGAGCTCTGAAACCAGTTTGTTGGGAAGAAACCGAACAACCGAACGGAAGCAAAGTAAAACCGGTGTTCTTTCTCTCCCTATAACTCTTGTCAAATATTATGGCAAGCACAATAGCACAAAAATATTTGTTCTCTAGCAACCTATCAACCACAAATCAACCAATGCAACTGCAACAAAAATGACAAATAGAGACACCGATATTTTTACGTGGAAAACCCCTCTAAATCAAGGGTAAAAACCACGGGACTTTAGAGTCCGATCAAAAGCTCCACTATAATCAAATGTTCAGCTACAAGATCACAATATCAAGCCTACAACAAGCATTCAACTCCAACAAAGGCTAACAATATTTAATCTTTAGCAAAAGAGAGAAAAATAGGAGAACATCACCAAAATCGTAGCTGCTGTAAAACGGGTATTTCTGACGCTACAGGACTCGGATGAAAAATCCGACCGTACAAAGTCAAGAACACCTTGTCGTCTAGCTGCTGTCCAAAAATCAGCTCAATCGAACCACGGATGGACCTCCGATCGAAGAGTTGATCACAGCTGCTCCAAACTTGAGAAACTAATTTTTCTAGCTTCAAAGCTCTCTGTTTCTCACCTTTTTCTCTCGTATTAACAAACTGATTTTGGCTTTCTCTCTCACGTTAAAAATGCTGCCTACTCCCCATGTATAAGACAAAAGAAAATGATAAAAGCCAAAAACTAATTGGCTGCCAACAAATCACATAAAAAAGAAAGATAAAGAAAAAACAAAGGAAATGCCATAAAGCATGGCAGATTTTAAGGGTCTCCCACATAGTGGGACCCTTACCAACAAATATCACAATTTCTATTTTATTTTAATCAATAATTCTAAATTAAATATTATAATTTTTTAAAAAATGTGAATTTATAAATATTTCAAAAAATTCCAAATTAATGCTTTTTATATATATTATAGATAAATAAAATCAAAGCTGTTAGCTTTTTTTAAAGAAAAATAAGTTGATGATATGGTTGTTATGTATGATATAAAAAAAATTGGAAGTGGAATGTTGGAAACAGCTTATAAAATAAATAAATAGAGATTTTTTTTTAAGAGAAATTGTTTTATAGGTAATTCCCATCACATCATATCACCTATAGGCCAAATTAATTAAATTATGAAGTCTCTCGGAGCCATCATATGTCATTCCCTCGTTAGTTTAATATATTTTAGGTAAGTATGAATGACAATAAATAAATGTGATGTCTATTCTATTTGCATAAGAGTATTGTTGGAATGGAGTGGGCTGACGAGGGAAAGGGCTTGCAGTCTTTGTCTCATAATGTCTTGGCATTGCAGGGCATCCTACGAAGGAGGTAGGTATAATAATATCCAAATTCGTAAATGAAAGAAAATAGACAGAGAGAGGGTTGTTTCGTCTAAAACTGGACTTGGAAATGGTAAAAGATGCAATGGGGGTCTAGACAAAAAGAGAAACATGAGTATGTTTTGAATAAAATGAAAAGACTAGATTGGACGAAGAAACTATAGAAAAAGAAATCCGCAAGAGCTTCAGATGATCACATGAATAAATCTTGGCAACTCAATTCCTATTGACGTTTGTGTTTCTGGAAAGAAGCTTCTCCCTTAGCTCTGCAACATCAATGTCGCCAAAGTGATTTTCTGGAATCCAGTTTCCGGTTCTGTCATCCAAAATGCTTCCTTCTCCTTATCATGTGCTAAAACTTGTACCCTCAAAGCTGCTGATGCCACTGCTTGCATCTTCATCTTCTCCGCCCCAACAGCATATGATCGTCTACTACAACACATCCATAATCATTCAATCTATAAAACAAACCTTAAAACTAAGATAGAAGATTAATATATAAACATATAATAACCTCAGAAGCTGAAAGTTCTTGATAGAAGCCTGAGCCATGGTTTAGTTTAGAAGATAAGGGTTTTTCTTTTTATGTGGATTGTGGAGTCTGAATGCACAAAAGCATATTATTTATAATTGTTGTAGAAAGAGTTTGAGAATATCAGTCACTCTAGCTTGCATAGAAAAATAATTACAGAATCTAATTAATAAAGCTCCAAAAACAATTACTTTATTTAAAAATATATTCTTAGTAATTAATTAATTATGAATAGAGGTCAGCATGAGTCGGGCCACTCAGCCCGGCCTAAAGGCCCGCCTAAAATGTTGGAGGGTTTCGACAAAAATTTAGGCTCAAAAAATGGGCTTGAATAAAAAAATAAAGCCCGTTTAAAAACAGGTCGGGCCTCGGGTAAGGCATTTTTGGCCCGGGCTCGAATTCACTAAAGGACAAAAAAGATCTGATTTTTTTTATTATTTTCTTGTTATTTTCTCCTTATTTTGCTATCATTTTACTATTATGTTGCTACTATTTTGTTGTTATTGTTTGGATATTATATAAAACTTACTTTATTGTTAATTTTGTTATTATTTTAAAAAAATTGTTAATTTTTTTATTATTTTAGAGACATTTGCTTGTTAAGTTGCATTTATCTTAGTATTATTTAAGTATACATATTTTTTAAAATTTATTTTTAATTTGTTAGGAAATATTTATTTTTGATGTTTTTAGTATTTTTGATGTATTATATATATTTTAAAATTATATAAAAATTAATATAAAAACTAATATGGGCGGGTCGGGTCGAGCCCGAATTTTAGCATTTTTATCTGGGTCGGACTTGGGCAAAATTTTAGGCTCATTTTATCGGGCCGGACCCGGCCTAGCAAACGAGCCTAAATTTTTAGTCGAGCCCGGCCCAACCCATGCTCACCTCTATTTATGAAGATAAACTTTTCTTTTCTTTTTTCTTCTTATAATTAAATATTAATTCAATTGTAAAATAATTTAAGGGATGTTTTTTTTTTGTTTATAAATTATTACTATGATGAGATTTGAACCTCGAACGCAAAATAATATTTAAAGTTTTTAATTTAATTATTTTAATCAAAGTATAATTTAATTTTAACATAAATATAATTTTTAATTTTCTTTCCGAATGTATTATACAATAATAATCTTAATTATTTATGTAAGTGAAATTATATCTTTTAATTTATATTTGGCTCTTTGTTTGTTTATTATTAATGAAAGTGAAATGGAATTGTGTGTAATATTATTCTTCAAATTTCCCTTTGGTAATGCAATTCCTAGTGATGGAAATGGTGGAAAAGGTTAAGTTGAGAATTGAAGATTGACATTCACTTAATATAATTTATATTTTTACTATTAACAAAATATGATTCATCACTTAATTTGCATCGCATGCTTACATCATCAAAAAGTTATTTGTGAAGCATGGTTCTAATTTTAAGTAATATACAAATTACTATTTCTTTTTATCTCTGATGGTATATATTAATTAAACTACAATTATTTATTTTTATAAAAGTTTTATAACATTTAATTTTAAAAACATGTAATTGATATAGAATGGACACTATTTTGAAATTATTTTTAAAATATGAATATAGATTGTATTAAATTATATTTTATATAATTTTTGACTTAATTTTATTTATTAATTAGTGAAGATAATTGTTAATTAAATTTAAATAATGTGATCAATAAATAATTCATCCTAACATTATTTATATTTTCAAAAATCTATTTCAATTTAAATTGTATATTTAATTTCTAAAAATAGTAAGAAAGTAAAAAGTTCCCTTGAAGAACCAAGAGTGCTCTCCATAGAGTCCTAGAGAGAGTGGTAACTGCTGCAGCTTAGGATGGAGGAGAGTGGTGGCGATGAGAGGGACAGCAATGAGGAGATCTCACTGTTATCAGAAGAGCTCATTCAATTATCAATTAAAAGATCAATGGTGATGCCAAACAAAAAACCGACTTTGATTTGTTCGGTTTGGACGAAAAAGTCTTTTAATCTAGAAAGTATGAAGGCACAGTTGAGGAGCATATGGAAAACAAAGAAAAATTTGAAATCCAAACGGCAGGTCAGAATCTCTTTTTAATCGTTTTCAACCTAGAAGAAGATTTGGAGATGATCATGGGGGACAACCTTGGCTATTTCGCAAATACTTAATTTTGTTCGAAAGATTGAGTAATCCAATTGATCGGGATCAAATTCGACTCACTTCTTCATCGTATTGGATTAAGGTTGGCCTGGTTCTACCAGAATTTGATAAGAAGGACCTTTTGCATGCTATTGGAAGTACATTTGGAGGAGTTATTAGGTCAGAAATAAATGGAGACATCTGCAGAATTAGGGTTAATTTAGATGTTCAGAGTCCACTCAGAAGAGGTATATTTGCATCAAGTGAAAATAGTGTTAAATCATGAATTCCTTTCAAATATGAAAAACTGCCAGTTTTTTGTTTTGGATGTGAAAGAATAGATCATAGCCTTAATGACTGTTTACAGATAAACCCTGAAGAAAAAAATAAAATCAGAGAAGATCCCCCTTTTCTATTGCATTAAAAGCTGAATCAAAAGCAATGGGAAGAGAGAGTATGAAATTTAATGCTTTTTCAAAAAAAGATGGGTTCACAGCATACCTACAGAGGAAATTCAAAGGAAAAGTCTGAGTTGAATAAGGAGAATAATTCTATTGTTACGAAAGGAATAATTAAAGGAGGAAAGATACTAGAGAATTGGAAGGAAGGTTTCAGGGTACAAGGAGGAATTTACAATATGGTAGAGTTTTGAAAACAGAATGGAGATAAAAATAAAACAGAAGGAGTTGTAGAAACCATAAAAAAAAGCAAGTTGGAGAAGGTTAGATACAACAAATCAGAAAGAGCACAGGAAGCGTCTAAGTGTGACGGGTAAAAGGAAATTTTCCGAAGAAGAGGACAGCATGGATTGTTCGAGTACGATAAACAGAGAAGGGCAAAAAGGCTAAAAAATGAAGATCTGAAGGGTACTGATGGGGACTGTATGGAGGTTACGTTTGGTGTCAAAGGACAATTTATTGTTCCAAATAAATTAGGATCAGCGGCTGCCAATGGGCAAGCCGACCGAGCACAATGAAAAACATTTGCTGGAATGTCCGTGGGTTGGGGAGCACACTGGTGGTACGGAGGCTACGCCATCTAATTAAGCAGTAAAATCCCCAAATGGTCTTCTTAATAGAGACAAATGGTCAGAAAGAGCTGTGGATTTACCAACAGAATTGATATTGAAGCTAAGGGGTCTCGGGGCGGATTATGTTTAGAATGGAAAGGGGACATAGGGATTTCCATAAAAAGTTTCTCCAAATGGCACATAGATGCAATAGTGGAAGAAGAGGGCGTTCGAGAAGAATGAAGGTTCACGGGATTCTATGGATCGCCATATTTGAAAGAAAAGAGAGTTGCTTGGGACTTGCTCAGAAGACTAAGTCAAGAAAGTAATCAACCTTGGCTAGTACCAGGAGATTTCAACGAGATAATGTATTGTTTTGAGAAAAATGGCTGAGTACAAAGGGACCAAAGGAGAATGGGGGAATTTAGGGATATTTTAGAGGAATGCCAATTAATGAATATCGGGTACTCGGGAACCTGGTTCACGTGGGAAAGAGGAAATCTTCCAGAGAAAAACATTAGAGAGAGGCTGGATAGAGGAGTTGCAAACGAAAAATGGATATCTCTATTTCCAATGGGTAAACTTCAACATCTTCCCTACTCAATGGTAGATCATTTCCCCCTTCTTATATGCACAGATTACGCAACTGAACACTCAAGAAACCATCGATTTCATTTTGAAGCCTGATGGACATTGGAGGAGACCACTGAACAAGTTATCAAGGAAATTTGGGAGTCTGATTCAGAACCATTAATAGTGGAAATAGAAAAGCTGCAGAATAGACTGAAGACGTGTGCTCGATTAAACAGAAATAAGAAGGAGGGTCGAAGGAAGAAGCTAACAAGATAACTTGAAATCTTGTTGAATAAAGAAAGAGACAATGAGACAATGGCAAGGATTATTGACACCAAAATTTATTTAAACATGGAGATTGAAAAAGATGAAATGTATTGGGAGCAAAAAGCGAGAGCAAACTGGCTTCAGCTTGGAGATAAGAACTCAGCCTATTTTCACAAATGTGCAACAGCTCGCAGGCGAGCAAATTCAATCACCAAATTAGTAACAAATGATGGGAAGGAGATCACTGAAAGGCTATAAATAAATGAGACAGCAACGACGTTTTTCAAAGAACTTTTTTCAACAAAGGGAGTCGCGAATCCAAGCAAGGTGTTGGAAGGTATCGAAGAAAGTATTTCTAATGAGACAAACACAGAGTTGTTATCGCCATTCAGAGAAGAAGAAATTTGGATAGTATTGAAGGGGATGGGACCCACAAAAGTATCAGGACCGGATGGATTTCCAGCATTGTTCTTCCAGAGGTACTGGCATATTGTCGGCAAGGATGTTTCGGAGTATTGCCTAGGAATATTGAATGGAAATAAGGGGATAGAACGAGCAGACAATACAGACATAGTGCTCATTCCAAAAGTTCCACAACCCTCAACTCCGGTAAATTTTAGGCCTATAAGTTTATGTTCAGTAATTTACAAAATCGTAGCAAAAACAATAGCCAATAGATTGCAAGGTGTAATTGGCAATTGTATTGACGAGGTCTAAAGTGCATTCGTCCCAGGCAGACTGATTTCAGACAATGTGCATTTAGCATATGAACTTCTGCACACGTTTAGGCAAAAACGAACAGGAAAAAAAGGGTATATGGCGGTAAAACTTGACATGAGCAAGGCTTATGATAGGGTTGAGTGGGATTTTGTAAAAGAGGTGATGCTTAATATGGGGTTTACTAGAAAATGGGTGGATCTAATAATGAAATGTATTACCACAGCTTCGTATACGGTTATCACAATTGGAAGGAGGGGTAATAATTTTCAACCCACAAGAGGTCTTCGATAAGGTGACCCGTTAAGTCTGTTTCTTTTTCTTATATGTAGTGAAGGCCTTTCATCTCTGATGAGAACAACAAAGAAAAATGGTTTGATTAGAGGATCAAAGGCGAGTAGAAGAGGGCCAGAGATAAGTCATTTACTTTTCGCAGATGATTGCATAATGTTCAGCGAAGCAACTGATACGAGAGCAAGGATTATGAGAGACATCTTAAAGGAGTATGAGAGCTGTTCAGGACAATGCGTTAATTTTAACAAATATACAATCTTTTACAGCTCAAAAACAAGTAGAGAGAAAAGAGAAGAAGTGTCAACAATGTTAGGAGTCAAGAGCTCTACAAGCCCAGAGAAATATTTAGGACTTCTAAATGTGGTGGGAAGACGGAAAAAAGAAGCTTTCCAGATTTTATTAGACAGAATAGCTGTGCAGATCGAAGGATGGAGCACCAGGCTACTATCTCAAGAGGGAAAAGAAGTTTTCATAAAATCAGTGTTACAGGCAATACCCACTTATGCTATGTCTTGTTTTCTTATTCATAAAGCTTTATGCGAAATGATAGAAAATAAGCTTGCTAAGTACTGGTGGCAAAAAGGAGCTGGTAAACAAGGAATACATTGGTATCAGTGGAAGTTCCTTTGTCGGCCAAAAGAAGAGGGAGGGTTGGGTTTTCGAAGCATGGCTCAGTTCAACATAGCACTTTTGGCAAAACAAGGGTGGAGACTGTTAAATTTTCTGAATTCACTAGTATCGAAAGTTTTCAAAGATAAGTACTTTTCAGAAAGTGATTTTATTAATTCGAGTTTGGGGAACTCTAGCTCCTTTGTGTGGCATAGCATCTGGCGACAAAAGGAACACTAGAGAAAAGGCTAGTTTGGAGAGTGGGCATGGGCACCAGTATTTCAGTTAATGAAGATGCATGGATTTCGAATTACACCAATTTTAGATTAAGTTCTGAAGGTTATTATTCGCAATTAGATAAAGTTTCGGAGTTAGTCAACAGCAATGATAGAGACTGGAATAAAGATTTGATAGTCAATACCTTTCAAGAAGAAACAACTAAGCTGATTCTCTGAATTCCTTTGGTGCTGGAACCTCATGAGGACTATCTTGCATGGAGTGGTGAACCATCGGGTGAGTTTTCAGTCCGCAGTACTTATAAACTATTACAAAGTATTGATCTAATAGCTTATGCTTTAGAAAACATCTATAAAGATTTTTACAGAAAACTATGGCGGATTGATCTACCTTCAAAGATTAAACTACTAATTTGGAAAATTCCTTGGAACTATCTACCTACTCGGGTAAATCTGTCAATTAGGAAATTGTCAAGCAATACAGTGTGTCCTCGGTGTGGTGAAAGGAAAGAAACAACGAATCACCTTTTTCATGAATGTCCTGAGTCACAAACAGTATGGAGAGATTTGTTAGATCCAACATTTATCTTGTTCTCAAATGCAAAGTTTAATGAATGGCTTACCAAGGTCTTTGCTCTTCTCCCTCTGGAAAAATGCAGAATTTATTGTGGAGTGCTTTGGGCTATTTGGGGGAATAGAAACTCCCGTATACATGACAAGAAAGGTAGATCAAGTCAGGAAATTGTAAACTTCATTTATGGCTATCTAAAAGAACTTGATAGAATTAAAAGGGAAAATCAAATATTACCTAAAGCAAAAACGAAATGGAATCCGCCAACGGGACAGACAGTGAAAATAAATTTTGACGGGGCTTTTGATGAGGGAAGAAACCAAGCAGCGTTAGGTGTTGTAGTTAGAAACAAGAATGGTCGCGTTCTCACCACAATTACAGATTTCCACAATGGTGTGGCTTCTGCTTTTGCTACTGAAGCAATTGCGTGTCGTCGTGCAACCCAAATAGCCCTTGAAATGAACAGAAAAGATACTATTATTGAAGGAGATTCGCTGTCAATTATAAAGAAATGCAAGAGTACAAAGTTTGACAAATCCTTGGTAGGAACTTACATACAAGATATTCACAGAATGATCGCAAAATACAGAAAGTTATGATTCGAGTTTATCCCAAGAACAGCAAATAATCTTGCCCATATTCTAGCAACAGAATCTCTGAGAAGGAGAGAAGAGATTTACCTGATCGATGATATACCCATCTATGCAAAAGAACAAGCAAGGAATGAAAGTGTGAGAGAACCAGATTGAGGAGAAAAAGAGATGAAACGACAATGAAAGTTTCAAAAAATGAAAAACTAATGAGTCTCAAGTGCTTATTACTCCCATTGGAAACTGATACCGCCATTAATGAAGAAATTGAAAGACGTGACTAACATTGGCAAGCGAAATGATGATCTGATTGGGCAGTAAATCGGTGGCAGATATTTTAATAAACTTTTTCTAGAGTCTTCTTGTGCAAGTTTGTTTTCATTTTAGGGCCATTCTGCTAGTTTTGTTTTTTAATTCGGGCCATTAAGCCCAGGACTGTTCCCTTAGTTTTGTTTTGTTTTTCTTGTAAATTTTAATTTTTTAGAAATCAAAAACCCAACCTGATATTTGAATCAAAAAATTTCTAAAAATAGTAATAGACTCAAAAAGATCTTTTTTAACTTAACATATAAAATTGTAAGTTAAAATTTTAAATTATTGAATATAAATAAATTAAAAAGATTTATTATGAAAATATAACGTTAATAATAATTAAACAAATAAATCCTCTATCAATTCTTATTTACTTTATTTAATTATAGATCGTCACATGTTAATTATTTAGCATGTCAACACGTTTCTTTCTTATCATTTATATGTGTATTTATTATGATGCATAAGAACTTAAGTTCAATCTCAATAACTTTTACTTTATCTCCAATTATAAAAAAAAAATCATTTTCTCTTGATGGATTCAATTTTTTTAAGAAAAATAAAATTTGAATTATCACATAAATAAATCAGAGGGAGGAAAAATATTGTATGGAATAATGTAATTTTAGAACATATTGCTTACAAATCACTTTACATAATCAGGTTTTTTATTATTATATAATAAAAAATGATTTTGATAGTTGGAGCCTCAGTTTGTATGATTAATAAGTTAGTTTTAATTGAATTAATTTATTAAATCAATTATTCAATTCAATATTTATAATTATTGATTGTGATGATAATATTGATATTGTTGTAAATTGTAATTAAAAATAATTTCAGCAATTTATTAATAATTTTTATAATAATTAATTAAAGTGATATATTATCGTGGCAATCTAAAATTTTTTAAAATCTTTTCTTTTTATTTAGAAAACAAAAACAAATTCCCTGTTATTTGAGAACTGAGATTAATTGATGCAAAACTCACGAAATGGGTCAAATTTTGTCAACAGCTTTAATTTTTTAGATCATTCAGAAAAAGAAAAATGATTCCCAGTTTGTTACCTTCATTATTAATATTAATTCCAATTCAATGCATATTTTTGGAGATACAAACGTTACACTTAAAATGAATTTGAATTCAGCTGGTCAATTATTCCCACTGCAAATTGCAAAAGCCATTGATACCATTTGCCCATCACAACAACAAAAATAATTTTCCTATGATTTTAATTTTGAGTTAAAAGTTTGATTTTTTCTCCGATTTATAGAATTGTTCATGGGTTGAGTCATCTGTTCAAACTTGAAGGCTCACTCGAAAAATTGACTTAAGTAAAATTTAAAGCTTGTTTTCTATATAGGTTGGGCCTTAGGTAAGATTTTTTTGCCCGAATATATTATGTTATAAAAAAATTGTATTAATTATATATGTTAAATAATATTTATATTTATATTTATATTTATATTTAAACTTATATTAAATCACTAACCCAATAACAATTAAATTCATTACTCAAAACCTTAAAAAAATTTTACTCAACTAAATAACCCAACCCAAAATATAAAATTTTAAAAAAATTATATTTAAAACAGTAAAAATATTTATTATATTTATTTGTGTTTTTTATTATTATATTTATGATAGTGTTTATTAAATATAAATACTTCTTAATGTATTTTTAATGTGTTTGAAAACTTTTATTTTAATGTCTTTTTAGTGCATTTAGTGTATTATATTTTTGAAAAAAATTAATAAAAAAATCTTTAAAAAAATCAAATATGGGCAGGCCAAGTTGAATCAGATTTACCTTTTTTATTTTGGCATGGACTTGGGAAAAATGTAAGGCCATTTTTGGGCCGGGTCGGACTCGAACTTAAAAAATGGGTCTATATAACTTATATGAGTTTATACTAAACTCGACCTGACCTATGAGTCCCTCTACGATTAGATTGAATTTTAAAATATATCTTTAAGTTGAAGTAAAGCATCTTTACAATAAATTAAAGATGAAAAAAATTCTAAAATATGAATCCAAAAGATTACCAATTTTGATGGTGGCTAATATGAATAACCAAAAGTATGAATAGGTAAGGGCATAAGATATGTTTGTTGCGTAGTTAGATATTATGCACTCAAAATTGACATTTAGAACCAAAGATGAATCAAAGTATTTTGCCCCATTCCCTCCAATGATTCTTTGATTCTCATCAGGACCAAACATCATTGTTACAAACATTAAGCAAAAGTTAATGATATAAAAGCATGGTTGAATTCTAGTAACAATATGTTTTGTCCTTATTAGAATCAAAGAATCATTGGAGGGAATGGGGCAGAATACTTTGATTCTAAATGTTTGCATAACATCTGACTAGTCATAGTTTTGATTATTGATACTAATCATCATCAAAATTGGTAATCTTTGGATTCAGAGCTTGAAGATATATTTTAAAATTTAATTTAGTCCAATCCAGTCTAGAGGAAAACAAGAACTTGCATTGTTGATTTCTCTCCTTTCCTAAACTTTCCACTATTCCCATTTTGTGTTCACTCCAACTTGTTTTTCTGTCATCTTCTTGGCTTCGAATTAAGTACAGATGAACTATCCTTGAACAATTCAATGAATGATTACTCAAAAATGCAAAACAAAATATGTATTAAGTAAATAATGTAATGCTCATATGAACATATCAAAAGCCTAATCTACATGCTTAGAGGAAATGAATTCAATCAACATACAAAAATAATAATTTATTACGTAAAATATAAAAAGGCTTGAAAATATTCAAAATTAACACAAAGGTCATGATACTCGAAAAAAGTAATGAAACATCAAATCAACACTAACAACAAATGGAGCTTACTAGGTTTTATTTCTACAAAGATTTGGGCATCACTCTTAAATCTAAGTTTATAAATTAAAATGGCCACAACATGCTGCCATACTTATAATTAAGCCTAGTGCATGAGAAACCTAAGTTCAAAGTAATATCATTCAAGAGGCTTGTGTTCCCTTTTTGAAAAGGTTAGCCCTTAGGTGGTAATACTTTCATAAAATATATGGTGACAAAGGTAACATTAATGTATTGTCGGCCTTAATTATGAAGCAATTCTTGAACTTATGTGATAGCAAAGGTCACACGATATCTCGATGATACTCCTCCTAACAGAACAGATACGACTGTAGGATCAAGCTCATGCTACAAAGTGAATGATAAATTATAAAAATGCAGTTATTCACAATAGAAAACACAATATATCAAAGTTAACAAATCATGTATACAATCTATACCATAAGAAACCTTAAAATCGAACCCTAAGTAGGTTGACTCTCGAAACTAATCCCCAATGGAGACGCCAAACTATCATAATATGCTAGATTCGGGATCTAGCAAGCTAGGCATGGAAACTTAAAAGTAGAATCGCTACTAACCAATTTGAGTTAGGTTGATTAGCCACTTATCTTCTAAAGTTTTAGGACTAATCTTAAAGAAAAATCCTAAAAACTAAGACTCCATCTCGTACAAAAATCTACATTTAGGAGTACGGTTACATATAAAGAAAGTTATAGCACCCCTACAATGTCTATCTAAATATAATCATATAATATTCAAAAATTAGGGTTTTTAATCTGCAAACTTTTAACTAAACTCCAAACAAATCTAAAATTTAATTAAACTAAAATCAACAACTAAATGTAATCTACTCAGACTTAAAATCTAAATCTATATTTGGTTGGGGGAATGGAATAACATTCCCTCTTATTCATTGAATGATAAACCATTTATTTGTTTGGTTAAACGTAATACTCATTCAATGAAATGACCATTACTTCTCTATTAGTTGTCTTCCCGTAATAGCTATTCATTGGTATCTTCCATGTAACATTGAATAACAAAAAAATATTAAAAAATCCAGATTACTCCTTTAAAACTTGGACTTAAAAAATATAAAAATAAAATATTTGAAATATTTTAATATAATATAATATAAAATAGTTAATTTCAAAATAAAATAATTTAATATAAAACTAAAAGAAATATTTTAATATAATTCAATATAAAAGAAGTCTAATTAACACTTAAAATTTAAGTTTAAATTCTAATTGCTAAAGATCTAAGGAAATCTAATTATAACAAAATGAAAAATTTTAATATAAATTCTAAATGTTTGAAAATCTAAAGAAATTTAAAATTCAGATTTGATAGAAACGGTTTGAAAAATCTTTTTACGGTTTGAAAAATCTTTTTTTATTTTATTTTATTTTTTTATGTTTTAACTCTAAATCTATTTATTCAAATAAAAAGAAAAGAACAGGGAAAAGAAACGAAAAGAACGGAGAAAAGAAAAAGCCACTAGAATGATCGGAGAGAAGCCCTCAAGCTCTTCTCATGCATGCATGCCCAGAACAGACAAGGCGGACCTCACCTTCGATTTTCTTCTCTATTCTTCACTGACTCTCTTTTTATATTTCGGCTAGCTAACGACTTTGGTATTTTTGTATCTTTTTTCCTTAACCTTTTCACTGACTTCCTTTTTTCTCTTTTAATGGTCCTATTTTATACTGATTTTTTAATATTGTTCTATCTTTGATCATTTCTGCTATTGTTGATTAATCAAGCTTTTATGATCCGTTTTGCATGTGAACGAATTTATCAATCTGTTATTCTTTTTGTTGCATTCTGTTTGAAAAATGGGAATGGCTCGTGGGCATGTGTTCACACTGGTGGCTCTCTGTGGTGGTGGCAGCAGCTATGGTTCATAAACCCTAGTTGCCAACTGAAAGATGAATATGCTATCGGCTTGGGCTTAAAAGCAATTGGACTGACAAAAATAAATAAATAAAGAAACCTTGGATGTAAAATTAAAATGAACCGCAAACTAAAACGGACTCAAAATTTAAGCAAAGATAAATTGGGGTCGCACAAGTTTTTGACTTTTTTAAACATTGGGCCGCAATTGAAATTCGGTCTAGGTTAAATTCCAAACACTGATTTCGGGCCTTACAAATTGTAAAAAAAGGTATTTAGTCTTTTAACATTTAATTTGGGAAGTCCCAAAATAATTTTATTTTAAACAGAATTTTAATTATTATTTATTTAAAAAACCATCTCCAATATCCACTCCATTAGAATAAATCAAATTAGAAATAATTAAAAATTAGTTTCAATATTACTGAAATCAAATTTAATTAAATCTAACTTAATTCCATTTTAAATCTTTGAAAAACTAAGCTCCTTAATTCTAATTTTATAATTAAATTGATAACAATTTAACCTTAAGTTCCTTCAAGTTCTGTTTCCTTTTCACCGAGCCGTTTTGAAAATTCAGTCATATAATTGTCCTTATTATTTAATAAGACAAGAAAAAGAATGTTTAACAATGATATACGTTCCTTATTACATAATTAATAATTTAGTGACTGCTATTCAAATAGACAAGTCTGTCATTTGTATATGTGACATGGAACACTTGAATGTAACCCTAATATGAATGGTATGTGTGATTGAGTAACTATATATTCAAATGATTTCTGCATATGATTCTTACCCTAATGTGCTTAGTGAATTAGTTAGGATATAATGGCATGTCAATAGGGATTTAGATTATATAGTATGTTTGGGGATGTGATCTGATGCATTCGGCATTTGAATATCAATGCACTCTTATGTGTTTGAAGGTTTTGTACTTACGTGCACTTTTTGTTGCCTATTGGCTTTGCACTTGTGTGCTTTTTAGTGTGGTTGGAGATATGCATTCATGTGCTCTTTGCACATATTCGTTTTGTACATTTGTATTTTTTTGAACAAATTGGTTTAAATATTCATTGATTATTTAGCATTTAACTAATATTAAGCGGCATTACATGGTTGGATCGTAATATGAAAATATAACTTATAGTAGATAAACCTAAAGATGTCTTTAGTCTAATAGGAAATAAACGAACCGATTGAAAGGCTAATGTGTTGTCTATCAAGTCCAATTGAAGAGATGCTTTGTAACGACCCAAAAGTTAGTGGTATCGAAAAATGCAGTTTCGGGACCTTATTTTTGTAAACTGAGCCCATAAATATTTTGTTAAATATTTACAGAGTTATTATATAAGTGAATTGAATTTTGGCTAAGTAATTTAGCCAAAATTGTATTTAATTAGGGCCTAGGGACTAAATTGTAAAGTCTAATCGCTAGAGATTTTTAATTAAGAAATGAATTGAGGACTTATATTGCAATTAACCCAAGGTCTAAAATGGAAAATAGACCATTTATAAGGACGGTGGGTGGAATGTTTTTTATTAAATAATATTAAAATTATAATTAAATTAATTAAAATGTAAAATTTATAAAATAAAACAATGTAATTGAAAGAAAGAGAAAAACTTTGCCTTTCTCATTATTTAAAAACCGAATATAGCTAGAAGAAGAAGAGAAGAGAATCGGTCTAGGGTTGGAAGTTTTAAACCTTCAAGGAGTATAGAGCTCATGAAACATTACCTTTACAAGAAATACATTTAGAACATACCTTTTCAACATCCTTCTTCATGTACAGCCAATAAAAATTTTCTTGTAGAATATCTAGTGTTTTGGCGACACCAAAGTGTCCCATTAAACCTCCACTATGTGCTTCACGAATTAATAACTCTCTCATGGAACATTGTGGAACACATAACCTGTTTAGGCGAAAAAGAAACCCATCTACAAGATAAAACCTGTTAAAGGAACCATCCCTACAATTGGAAAAAATATTTGCAAAATCAACATTATTTAAGTATAAATCTTTTATATTATCAAACCCTAAGACTTTAGCATTTAATGTAGTTATCAAAGAATATCTATGAGATAAGGCATCAACAACTACATTTTCTCTACCTGTTTTGTATTTAATTACATATGAGAATGTCTCTATGAATTCTACCCATTGAGCATGTCTCTTGCTCAACTTACCTTCTCCCTGTAACCATTTTAGGGATTCATGATCTGTATGGATAATGAACTCATGTGGTAGCAAGTAATGTTGCCAAACTTGTAGAGCTCAAACTAATGCAAGCAACTACTAGTCGTAAGTTGAGTAGTTTAATTGCGCCCTATTTAGTTTTTCACTGAAATATACGATTGAACTTTTTTCTTGCATCAACACGACACCAATTCCAATACCTGAAGCATCACATTCAAGTTCAAAAGTATTGGAAAAATCAAGTAGTTTAAGAACTAGAGCAGAACATAATTTATCCTTTAAGGCTTGAAAAGCCTTTTCTTGAGCTTCTCATAATGTAAAACCCACAACTTTTTAATAACCTCAGTTAATAGGGCGGCAATAGTGGATAAATCATTCCCAAAATATTTATAAAAACTTGCTAAACCATGGAAAGATCTCACATCGGTAATTGATTTAGGAGTGGGCCCCTCCCTAATTGCATTTACTTTGTCCTTATCGACGTGAATAACTTGAGCACTTATTATAAAACCTAAAAGGATTAGTTTATCACAACAAAAAGTGCATTTATCAAGGTTGGCAAATAACTTTTCAATTCTCAGAATGTCTAAAATAGATTTAGCATAAAAAAACATGATCATCTAAAGAAATTGAGTAAATCAGAATATCATCAATATATATTACCACAAATTTACCCAAATAAGGCCTTAAAATATGATTCATTAATCTCATGAAAGTACTAGGTGCATTAGTTAGACCAAAAGGCATACCAAGCTACTCATATGATCCAAACTTAGTTTTAAAGGTTGTTTTCCATTCGTCCTCTTCCCTCAAGCGAATTTGGTGATAACCACTTTTTAAATTATTTTTTGTAAAAATTGTTGAACCATGTAACTCATCAAGCATGTCATCAAGTCTAGGGATTGGATGTCTATATTTTACCATTATTCTTTTGATTGGACGATAATTAATACACATTCGAAATGAACCATCCTTCTTAGGCACCAATAGGACAGGGATGACACAAGGGCTTAAACTTTCTCTAATGTACCCCTTGTAATAGCTCTTCCACTTACCTTTGTAACTCCTTTGTCTCCTTTGGATTGCTTTGGTAAACTAGACGGTTTGGAATGGTTTCATCGGGTACTAAGTTATGCCTTGCAGAGGTGGTAAACCTTTAGGTGCCTTATTGAAAACATCATCATAATCCTGCAAAAGAGATGTAAAGACACTAGGCAAAAAATCGTTAAGGTTAGCTAAAGATAAATAATTTTGCCTAAACCTCACAAGGATACAAGGTTGATTGTGATATGGGGCTCTCCTCACATCTTTTTTATTTGCAAATAAATTTCGCACTTTGTTTTTACCATTAGAGGGTTCACTTACCATTGGGTCGTTTGTATTTTGACTTTTATCACTAATGGTCTCTTCTCTTTGTCTTTTCAATTATATCATTCTTCCCTATAACCCCCTCACAAAACTTTTTCATCTTGAATTGATCATTATGTGCATTTTTTGGAACCAAAGGGGCCAGAGTAAATTTCTTTCCTTTAAACACAAGGGAGTAACGGTTCAATTTGCCATGGTACACCACATCACGATCATATTGTCATGGTCTACCAAGAATCAAACGGGTGGCATGCATGAGAACTACATCACACCATATCTCGTTAGAATAATTCCCAATTTTGAATGCAATTAAGGTCCGTTTAACTACCTTAACTTTTGAACCTTCATTAAGCCATTGTAAGTGATATGGCTTAGGGTGTCTTTGACAAGGTAAAGATAAAGTATCCACTAAAAAAGAACTCACCACATTGGCACAACTACCACTATCAATAATAAGAGAACACAACTTTTTTTGAATCAAGCACCTCGAGTGGAATATGTTAGTTCATTACACTTCGTCAGAATCGTCCTTTACTTGAATACTAAGGGATTGTCACACTATAAGCCAATGGGACTTAAGAAAATCCTCTCCATCAGTAGGAGGTTCCAAAACCCCTTTATATTCTTCACATTAGTAGTATTTAAATCGTCATTCTCAGAATCAGAAGTAAGGATACCATAATTACTTATCAACATTACCCTTTTATTGAGACAATCACGAGCGTAATGTCCATTACCATTACATTTGTAGCATTTAACATCACGAAAATGATTCGAAGAAGGTTTAGAAGAAGTACTAGAAGATACTTTTACAATAGAAGAAGTACCTTTAGGTGGCGTCCCATCTTTCTAACTAAGTTGCTTAGGTTCGTCTTTAGATGGAGGTAGATGATTCACTTGTGGCAGAATGAATTTTGAGCCCTGAAAGGTAGAGGTCAATGTACTCCAATTAAACACATGACCCCATTAATGACCTCTTAGATTTGCATTTCAATCATTCTTCAATCGTACAAGCTTTTTGAACCGTTCTATCCAAATCAATAGTGATATTTTCATTCAACCCATTCACAAATCGAGCTATAGTATCATCTCCTCCTCATCCTTATTAGATTTTTGCATCAAAACCTCCATCGCATGAAAATATTCCATCACAGATTATTACATGAACAAGATTTTGAAGCTTCCGTTTGTTGTCCCTATAGTAATAAGGTGCTACATACCGTTTTCGCATGATTCGCTTTAAATCATCACATGAGCCAATGGATCTCTCATGGTTCATTTGTTAGGAGCGTAATAATTGAGTCCACCAACTTAAAGCATAGTTGGAAAATTCCAAGGTAGCTAATGGAACCTTCTCTTCCTCTAAACATTTGCAATATTCAAATAGCAGCTCAATTTTATTCTACCAATCACAACAGGAGTCAGGATCATGCTTGCTGTTAAATGGTGGAACACTGAATTTTGGTTTATTCACAGAAAGTTGGCTATGAAAACTAGTACTAGAGTTTGCATCACGAGTACGCGAGCAACATTTAATACGTCTAGAAGACTGTCGCGGCTCATAACCATAATCAGAATCATCAGTCTTATTATAATGGTAAAGAGGCTACTCATCATCATCATCATCATTGTTAGTTTCCATTCGAGCTAAAGTTTGACTAAAATTTTGTTGGACCACTTCGTGATGAAGGACTTAAGCTTTCAATGTGGTGAACTTATTTTCCAAGCGTTGTTGCGCCTCTTTGAATTCTTGTCGAAGTTCGTCAAGCATTGTTGTAAGTTGGTCCATGGTAACCATGGATAGATCATGCTCCTCATCCTTACTACGTGTACGTACCATTATTAGAGGCTGAAATAAAAAACACTCAGAGAAAAAAATTGATCAAAGAAAATTAAACCTCACCGTTATACACTCGCAATAAAAAAAACTCTAAGAGACAAAGAAAAGATATTTAAATTTTCTCGCTTGTAACTTTTAAAGTGCAATCAAACTCAATAATATTCAAAAATATGTGGGATCAATCTCTAACAAATTTGACCTAAGGCTCTAAGAAGCTAAAGAAAAACTCGACTCCAAAGGAAGTAAGTTGTGCGGTGTAATAACTCGTTTTTACTGAAATCGGAACAGTGGTTTCGGAACCACAAATTCAAAGTTGAAAAATTTATTTTAATATTATTTTAATATCTACAGCATGATAATATGATAGTATAAAAATTTTGTTAAGAAATTTTACCGTTTGTATGCTTAATTTGTGAAAAAGGACTAAATCGTGTAAAGTGCGAAAGCTATGTTCTAATAGCTAAAAGTGTTAAATAGCTATAGAACTGTAAAGTGGAGGTCTTTATGTGATAATTAGTCCATTAAAAGTGATAGTGGATGAGTATGACTTGGTAATTGAGTAATTTTTAAAGTTAGGTAAGGGTAAAATAGTAATTAGGTAATAAAAGCTAAATTAAATAAAATAACAGAAAATTTTCCATCTTTCTCTTTCATTTTTCCACCAAAAATTTCAGCAAGAAACACCATTTTTGGAGCTTCAAATTTCAGCCATTGTTTCCCGTGCATGTAAGTGATTTTGGTGATCATTTTTAATGATTTTTATGTTTTCGGGATCATTGTTGCTTAACCTAGCTAACTAAAGAACCAATTTGCAAAATGGTTGAAAGTCTAGGGGATTTCCATGAGATTATTTTAGCTGTTCTTGAAGTTTAATGGAAGAAAATGAATATTTATTGTTAATTAAACAACTTTTTGTTAAGTGAGTTTTAATGAAATTGTCAATTAGGGGTTAAATTGAGAAATGTGTAAATTGTGTGTCAAATGTGTGAAATTGTGAAATGTATGGGCTGATATGAGTGTAACACCCCTTACCCGTATTCAACACCAGAACCGGGTACAAGGCATTACCGGACTTAACATACTTAATCATACGAAATCGGGCCATAAATTTTCATACCAACTTAAAACTTTTAGAATCTCATATTTTTCAATTTTTGCAAATTAGTCCTAAAAGATAAATTGATCACTAAATCATAAAATTTCTTCATGAAATTTTCACACAACCATGCAAACATGTCATAGACCTCATAAAAACCATAAAACATATATTTCTACTTTAGATTTGTGGTCTCGCAACCACTATTCCGACTAGGCCCTAAATCGAGCTATAACAATTAGCATATATGATTTTCGGCTAGGCTTGGGTGTGGTGAAATTTCGTGAATTTCATCTTTACGAGCCTAGGCAATAATTTGTAAAAAGGTTAAAAGCGTAAGGGAAAAATAGTAATTTTTCCATAACATGAATTTTGGATTAAATTGAATAGATTGAGAATTTAATTAGTCAAATTTGATTATTTAGATCAAGAAAACCCATGTTCGAAATTAGATCGAGGCAAAGATAAAGTAGTGGATTAATCAGTCGATTTACTCCGTACTAATTCGAGGTAAGTTCGTATATTAATAAGCATTAAATTAAATGTCTTTTAAATGCATTATTATTATAATAGTGGTGATACGACTCCACGGAAATATTTGACGAAGTTTCGACGATGTAAGGATCCCAATTGAACCTTAGGAATAGACAGGATACAAATGACATGTCATTAGGGGTTACTGTGTTTTTGGATGCTGGTCTCATATGTCCTACTGATGGGTGAGTTTTCGGCATGTGTTGCGGTTACTTTACAGCTTGTGTGAGCAACACCTTGTAGCTATGTCTTGACTAACAACTTGTGTGAGCAGACCTAGTGATGGCACGAGAGTGAGCACCTATATTGTAACAGTCCAATTTTGACCCTAATTAGAATAGTGGTTTCGGGACCACAAATTCGAGTCTGAAAAATATTTTAAAATTATTTTACATGCTTACTATGTGTGAATTTGCTTGTATTAAATTTTCGTGTTTTAATTTCGTTGTTTGAGTGTTCGATTAAATAAAAGGACTTAATCGCGTAAAATGTAAAAGTTACAAACTATAGTGTAAACTGCTTAGTTGATAGTGGCTTTTTAATATGGATTCCTTAAAGGGCAAATAGCCCAATTTCAAGGGTAGTGGACGGCAACATGCCATTATAATATGTTTTTTTATGGTAAATGTTATTATTAAAATTTATTTATTAATATATAATAATGTTATATTATAAAAAAATGAACATAAAAACAAAGCCATAGTTTTATTTCTCTTTCCATGACTGAATAACAAAACAAAAAGGAAAAGAGAAAAGAGTTATGGCATTCGGCCATTGTGGGAGTTGATTAAGGTATGCATCTAGCTCGATTTTTGATAATTTTTACGTTTTTGATATCGTTGCTATGAGATGCACAAAGCCCATGTTTTAATTTTTGATTTTGATGAATATTTTGAGTTGAGCCATTGATGATAGCTTGTTATTTGTGTTGTTTGATTATGAAATATGATATATATGTGTTAGATTAATAAATTTTATATTGGAAGTTTTAATGATTTTGAGCATTTAGGGCTAATTTGTAAAAATAGTAAACTGAAGGATCAAATTGAAAAATAAATAAATTGTATGGACTCATATGGATGAGATGAGTATTTGGCATAAGCATAGCAAGGGCAAATTATGCTTACTTTGTGTTTTGTGAATTTTGGACTAAATATGTAACACCCCTATCCCGAGTCCGTCGCCGGATT
Source organism: Gossypium bickii (assembly GCA_025503065.1). Taxonomy (NCBI): domain Eukaryota; kingdom Viridiplantae; phylum Streptophyta; class Magnoliopsida; order Malvales; family Malvaceae; genus Gossypium; species Gossypium bickii. Next base: position 20,128,632 of record CP106714.1, on the reverse strand, counting down.
AAGGTTAGGAGCGTTACCGGACAGATCAGAAACATTCACAAACAAAATCATACATTCAGTCATCATTCTCAGACATAATGTCCCTTCATCGGGTCCTCGAGACCTTAATCCTACTTATAAATCGAGTCAAGACTAAACTGAAACACATATGAAATTCCATGAAAATTTGAAACTTTTCTAAAATACAGGGGAGACACGCCCGTGGGAGGAGACCGTGTGCCTTCCACGGCTTCTAGACACCCCCGTGTATCCATCTGTGTTTATATTGACTATACCAACACGGTCATTAGGCACACCCGTGTGCCATGACCGTGTACTTTTAGGTCATATACTGACTTCCCCACCACGGCCACCAAGCACGCCCGTGTCGAGGCCGTGTAATTTTAGGCTACATCCTACCAATTTACCCACGGTCTAAGGCACACCCGTGTGCCACAACCGTGTGACATTAAAGGCCATTTACAAGGCCAAAATGCCAACCAAATGGTTCATACCTATAAGCATCATTTACCAACACATATCAAGCATATATGGCAACCAAAAACATACAAATAGTCATCCAAATCATGCATATTTGATCACTAAGATAATCACAACCATACATTAAATTTTTCATTCAATATATACATTCAAAACCAATACTAAACATACCAATTTGCATAACTAAAACTCAATTATACCTATGCACCATTTGTCTATATACTTACCATCTCATAACCATTCCATATATCAACTAATCATATCATAACAACTTCACATATCACATTCATCTAAGCATGATACCAAAACATAACTAGCCAAATCACATGGCTAAGTTCACTTTACAAATCATCACAAGAACTAGCCTATACATGCCATATCTAGCTATATACATATCCAAGGTGTACCAAAATGATATTAGTAGTGTGATGACGATCCTTGACGGTCTCGAGCCTTCAGTAGCTTTGACGACCTATAAAACAGATTAAACACACATAGAGTAAGCTTTCCAAAAGCTTAGTAAGTTATTATACAAATAAACTTAGCTTATGCTTTGGTTCATACACTTTTGACCACATTAGCCATATTCACAATTCAAAGATCATATAAACACATATCTCATTTCACCAAAACTTTATACAACATATCATCAATACCATATTCATAGCATCATAGTAAGATCATATTGATGCTTACCTTGTATACACAATTAGTGTATAATCAACATACCTGAATTGGATTTACAATCACATATTTGTTCATAGCTCGGATTTGCAATTAGTATCATAGACTTGCCCGTTGAACCGTAATAAATCTAATAGGATACTCAGAAAGCTCATAATAATCGTACAATGCCAACGTCCCAGACGAGGTCTTACATGCACTCGGATATCGATGCCACTGTCCCAGACAGGGTCTTATACGAATCAAAACAATGTCGATGTCCCAGACATGGTCTTACACGTAAGTGTCATAATGATGCCAACGTCCCAGACGTGGTCTTATACGTAAAGTTTATATTGATGCCAACGTCCCAGACGTGGTCTTACACATAACCAGATATCGATCCCATTGTTCCGGATAGGGGTCTTACACGTATCTCAAATTAATGCCAACGTCCCAGACGTGGTCTTACATGATAAAACAGAACAGATACTTATGTCAAGGTTCGTACGAGGCTTCTCAGACTTAGTCAATATACTGAACTTATCTCGGAATTCAATTACAGAATTTCTCATAAGCATTCATTATCATCATTAAACATATGAACAATTACAAATGCATACATATTCATTTATTTGTATAGTGACTTACCTCGGATTCGGTTTATCGGAATAAAAGCGGCTACTCGATAACTTTAAACTTTCCGCGATCTAAATCCGTTTTCCTCGGTTCTTGATCTAAACATATTCAGAATTAACCTTTTTATTTACTAGTTCATTCAATTCAATCCAAAGACACACATTTAGGGTTATTTGCAAAATAACCCCCATATTTGTACAACTTAGCAATTTAGTCCATTTTTCTCAAAACATCAAATTCACAAAATCCACACATACATATGCTTGGCCGAATATATATATATATCACATACAAACCCACATTTTTCATCAAATTCACAAATTAGTCCCTCAATTTTTCATTTTCTCAATTTAGCCCTATTAAGCTAAATTCATCAAAACTTCAAGAACAAAACATGTTCATCCACCACAAATCTATCATTTAACACCTTAAAGCATCACAAAGTTCAACCTAGCATCAATGGCATAACTTACAAATATCACCAATACACAAAATTGAAACATGGGTTTGATAGTAGACGAAGCAACGATTACAAAAACATAGAAATTATCAAAAACTGACTCAAAACACATACCCGATTTAAGCTTGAAATACAGCCGAATGTAACAAGCTCACACCCTTTTCTTTCTTTCTTATTTTCGGTGATAGGAAGATGATGAACATGGCTTATTTTAAGCTTTGTTTTTTTTATAATTAACTTAATTACTAAAGTACAAAAATAACCTTTCATTATAAATATGTATAAAACATAGTTATAAGGTCATTTATGACCTTAGCCATCCATTAACCATGGAATTGCCACATAAGTCCTCATATTCAAAAAGCCATAACATATAAGCACTTTAACATATAGCATACAACTTTCATATTTAATGCAATTTCATCCTTTCGTCAAATTAAACACACAAACAGATAAATTAACTTACAAAAATTTAACACATGCTTAATCATATATCAACGGCACAGAATATAATATTAAAATATTATAGGACTCGAATTTGTGGTCTCGAAACCACTATTCCGACTAGGGTATAAACTCGACTGTTACAAAATAGCTAAAAATGTAAAATGTATGAGGTAAAAGTGCAAATTACTTATTCATGTGTTTTTGAATGAATTGAATTGAATATTGATTAAATAAGTTTAATTTATATCAAATTAGATCAAGAAAAGGGTAAGTCAGATTTGGATCGGGGAAAGACAAAAATAGCCGAATAGTTGATTTTACATTCGCCGATATCCGAGATAAGTCTATAAGCAAATGGTTGTTCTTAATTTTAATTAAATGTAAATTATTCATGCTGAATTGAAATGTTTATAATTATATTTTCTATTGCTGAATGTGAGGGATTGTATTTGATATGTTCAAGAAATTACTTGAGTGAGTTTAGATATATGAAAGATAGTATGAATTTTTGATAAAAGCTTATGACTTAGTATATGTGATTTATGTCCTTAAATCGATTATGTATTTGTGATATTTCGGGCTATAAGCCTAGAAGGCATGGTGCCGGTGTGATATAACGGGCTATAAGCCTAGCAGGCCTTGTGTCGGTGATTTATGTCAGGTTATTACCTAGCAAGCTTTATGCCGGTGAAAGATATCGGGCTATATGCCTAGCAGGCTTTATACCGGTGATTATGTATAAGTTTGTGTTTTAAAGATTTATGCTGATGTGGTATTTGAGTATGTTATTCAAGCTAAATGGACAAGTATGTATTATCTTGATATCTATGAAAAATAAGGTAAGTAAATATTTTGAAATTTTATGTTAAATCATGAATAATATTAATGATAAGTATATATGAGTTTAATATGAGAATTCGGACTTATGATTAAATATATTGAATTCAAAAGAAATAACTCTTCACTGTGTACATATGTGTGATCATATACATTCGGCTTTATAGGTAATGTATAATATGTGGTGTTATATATGATATTATGTAATTAGCCAAATAAGAGAGGTAGATATATGAAGTTATTTCTTGTCTTTTGAACTTATGTAAATGAGTAAAAGTTATTTCTTGTCTTTTGAACTTATGTAAATGAGTAAAAGTATGCCGAATGTGTAATGATATGTTACTTTAATAGTTGAGTAAAAACTTGAGAGATTTTACTTATTGAGTATTCAGCCAAGGTGGAAGTCGTGATAAATACATATTATTATGGAATGTTTAAGCTGAGATTAAATATGGCATTGAAATAGTAATTTGATTCAGTTTAAATTTTAAGAGTTGTTTATATTATTGAGTTGTAATTTGCTTAAGGCTTACTAAGCTATGTTAGCTTACTCTCATGTTTTATGTTTATTCTGCATTTATAGATTTTGGACTTGATTCATGAGCTCGGGGATCATCAAGAAAAAGATCACCACACTATCGACTGCTTTTGCTATTTAAATATTCAAACTCGAATTATGGCATGTATAGGCTGAATGGTGTTTTGATGTGATAAACTATAGTTATGTATAAGCCATGCGAAAATGGCTAGTGATGATGTATATATTTATGCACTTTTGGTTTTGGTTTATATATGTGTGATATGTTTGGAAATTTATGATTATGTGTTTGTCTTGATTAATAAAGTAATATTTGGATCTTATGTGTTATATATAATTGATTTGATTATTCGTGATATATAGAGGATAGGTTGTTCATTGCATGGATATATTTGACTAAACTTAGTTAAAGTAAATTTATATGTTTTTTTTATGGTATGATCTTTCGTGAAACAGACATAGTTATTAAAGTTCGGTAATGATAGTAGTATATGTTTATAACTTGTTTAAATAGTTGGTGCTTAGGTATTTTATTATTATATGATATGTATGGGATATATTAAATATTAAAATGAATGTAGCTGGTTATTGAGATCAAAAATAGATTATCATGTGAGATGTGGTAACTATTTAGTTTGCAATAATGATGCTTGTAAGAAAAATGATATTAGCATGTTTATTTTTGGTTTTGATATTTTATATTGTAAAATAAATGTTTGCCTTTGAATATGATAATAACGATCTATTGAATGTATGAAAGTTAAATATTTTTCTGGTAATGCCTCGTAATCCATTCCGGCGACGGATACGGGTTAGGGGTGTTACATATATGAGATATGAGATAGAGGTGGTTTTGACCACGTATTGGCACTTAGTATGCAAGATGCCCGAGTATTCGATAGCATTCCAAATGGTTCAACGGGCACAGTGATGATACGAAGTTATACGAGTTCGATACGAACTAGTACAGGTATTCATGTGAAATATGGGAAGCAATGCATAATTCATGGCTAACATGATTTTGAATTATGTGTTAGGCTTTAGGCCAATTGGAGTTAATCTATGCTTTAATTTTTGTTTACCTAAATTGTGGTTGATTTGGTAAGTTGTATTTATTCGTATATGAACATACTAAGCTTAATTGCTTACTCTGCTTTATTTTCCGTGTTTTATAGTGATTCAAAAGCTCACTCGGTTTGGAAGTGGTCAGAGACTGCCTCGCACTATCAAACACTTATTTTGGTACTTGGGATTTTATATTTTCGATAAATGACATGTATAGGTGTTTTGGCTAATATAGCCCATATGTTTTTGTTGTGTATTTAACCATTTGATTTGGCTTGAATATGGTATATGTTTTGTTATGTAAATGGCCTCATAATATGTGGTGTAAAGTGGTTATGTGAATGCTTTGTTTGTGATTTGGTATTTAGTTATTACATGGTTGAAATTGAGATGTAGTATGCATGCTAAGTTTTAGGCACAATGCCTTGTATAGGTGATGACAATCTAGGCACATTTTGGAAGCATATTTTGATAGGTTATAAATGGTTAATTAATGTGCTTATGAGTATCATGATAGTGTATGATATCTTAACATGTTACAAACTTCATATTGCTTGGTTTTGAATGTCTGTTTATGCCATGGTTGTATGTGCATTGTTGAGCTTAGGTTGGACCAATTTGGGTGAGAAATTTGGCTTGGAAAATATCCTATTTTTGTCCACATAGGCAGAGACACGGGCGTGTGTCTCAGCCATGTGTGACACACGGCCAGGTGACACGGCCGTGTGTCCCTTAATAGTTCTATAGAAATTAAGTCAGTAGCTTTACATGGCCTAGCACACGAGCGTGTGGCTTGGCCGTGTGGTACAAGTCAGTATACCTTCCAGTTTTCACATGGCCTGGCACACTGGCGTGTGAGGTCATTTCGAAGGGTACACGGCCTGGCACACGGGCGTGTGGGTTGGCCATGTGACCCAAGTCAGTGAGTTACACGGGGTGGAGCACAGGCTGGGACACGGCCGTGTGATCCCACTTCGAATGCCCACACGGCCTGGCCACATGGGCGTGTGTCCGCTGCACATTGAAAATTTTCCATGTTTTTCTAAAAATTTCTTAAGTACTCGGTTTAATCCCAAACCACTTTTAATGTCTATTTAGGGCCTCGAGGGCTTGTATTAGGGACTATATGAATGAATTTGAATGGCTTTTGTTTGGCATGAGAAATGAATATGAAATGTATAATTGTTTGGGTTATAAGTCTGGTAATGCTACGTAACCCTGTTCCGGCGTTGGATACGAGTTAAGGGTGTTACACGTGGAGAAAGGAGAGGCAATTTATTCGTACCTATTAACACAAGAAACGAAAATGTGTTAGAATGCGTAATACAATAAAAAAAGCTAATACAAAAGAAAGCCTAATGCTAAAAATCAAAGAAATAAAATACCCAGCCGAAAACTCAAAACAATGGAAAACAACTTGAATTTTTTTGTTCGAGGTGTTCTCGATTTCCAAAAATCACGAAATTTAAACTGAGGTCTCCTTAAATGATGTAAATCTAATCTGGAAAATTTCGACATGAAATTAAACCCATAAAATATTTTCTTATTTTTTCTTTTTTTCTATATTTTTATCACTTTTTTGTGGAAAATATGTTTTTATACTCTAAAATAGTACCAAGAAAAAGTATGTAAAATTTAAAATCATTTGAAAAACATTTACCCACTGAAAAATATTTGTTTTCCGAAAATTTTCTAGGTAAAAGAAAAAAATGTTTTCAGATTGTTCGTTGGAAATCAGTTTAAAAAGAGAACTCTAAAATGCCCGAATCTAAAACCAAATGATGCGGGATTGAAGCGGAAGAAGCGGATCAGGATCAAATTCAAGTTGTTTGACTCAAGAAGGAAAGATTTAAATCTGATCTGAAAAGAAGAAGTAAATTAATTTAGTAATAAAGAAGTTGAAAATAGTAAAAAAAGAAATTTGAGAACAAATAAAAATAAAAATAAATATAAATATAAATATAAATAAATATAAATATAAATAAATAAATTGACGAAATTTAAAAGTGGAGGATGGATTGAATAAACCAATGGATATGATGGATAGAAAGATAAATGTCTAATTGAACCATGTGAGATATAAATCCCAACAAACTCAATTAATGGTTCTAATCAACCCTCCAAGAAATAATCCTTGGCAAATTGAAAGGTGAAGAATGAATTTCCATGACTCTTTGAAGAAAATCGAGAAGAAACTACTTCTAAAAACCACAAGAAAGAAATCTTGCACAAGAAACAAACTCCCAAAGTTGAAAACTTCATTAAGGAAAACAATTGTCTACTTAATGAACAATGAAGAAGCCTTTATATAGGCTAGCTAAATAAATCTAAATAAAATTCTTAAGTATACAAGGACTCTAATTAACCTAAACAAGAAGTAGTTTTAAACTAAACTTTCTTATTGGCATAAAACTCCTAAATAACTTAAAATACTTAATATTTATAAAAAAATCAGTAATAAAAAAATAAAAAATAAAAAATAAGAGATAATAAATACAATATTGAGCTCATGTATAATAAAAATTAAACCTAGGACCCTAACCCAATATGAAACACCTAAGCTTGTAGAATTGATTAGGGTCCTTGAAATGAAACGCCTAAACTTGTTAACATTTTTCACATGAGCTTGTAATCATAGATTGAGAGTTTAGGCCCACAAACAAGATTAATCCCTTTTAATTCATCCTCGCTTCAAAATCCATCATCTTAAAGCTTCAACTCTTCTTCTCGAATTTTTTTTGTGATAAAGTCTTGAACGAATAAGTTGAGGTTTGTGACTTTAGCTGCTTTGATTTGGATCTTGTAATTGAGCCTTGAGGGAAACTAATCCCATCTTTATTATGGCCTTTGAATTGGACCAAGCTACTCGTATAACCTATACTTTTTGAATTGGTCAATTTTAGTTCGTGGGTTAACAGTTAAATACGTTTGGTTTGATTCTGCTATTAGTCCTGTACCATGCGAAAAGTTGTAAATTTAGTCATATTATCCAATTAGATCATTCTTAGTCCCTATGTTTTTCGAATTTTGAAATTTTAGTCATAACACAAACGACAATAATTAAATCCATTAATTGTTTTTTTTTTTTTAGAAATATGTGGAAATAGAAAGCTAACATGACATTATACGTGATAATATGTTTGTCAACTCAAGTTTTGGAAATAACATAATTTAACGTAATAAATTTAACAGTTATCATTTGGTAAGAACTGAAATTTTAAATTTCAAAAAGTATAAAAACTAAAAATAATCAAATTAAAATATAAATAGTTAATTATAGTATAGATACTAGTAGCAAAGCATAACCATTTATTAAATTAGTAGTATAGATAAGATCAGGGCTAAACCAGAAATATTTTTTGGAGCCGAAATTAAATTGTATATTTTTTATGATAGTAAAAATACAAGTTCACCATTTTAATGGTCTATATATTTATACTTTTTAAAGAATTAAATAAATTCTTTTATTATTTTTAAAAGGACCAAAGTATAATTTTATCATTCTTAATTTAAAATTTTATTGATTATAAAAGTACTTAAATAAAAAAAATAATTTTAGGGGATAGGCGTACCACGCCCTAGCTCTGCCCTTGGAGAAGATGCCCCAAGCCAAAAAAAAAAAAAATATTAATTACTAAAAGATTAAAGAACAAATGAAAACGAAAAAAAAGAAAAGAAATTACATTATTTATTTTAGGTTAAAATATGCATCATCTTTATAAATTTAGGATTTAGTTTTTATACTTATATTTTTATGAATTTAGTTCTTTTATTTTTTAAAATTTAAATTTTAGGTTTAATTATTAATATCGTTAAAATTTTTTATTAAATTTGTTGGTGTAACATTTTGAAATAAATAAAATATTAACTTAAAAACAATGTAACTAAAATAATGGCATTGTAATGAAACTTAAATTTAACAAAATAATTTAAACAAAACTAATAATTAAACCTAAAATTTAAAATTAAAAAGTAAAGAGAGACTAAAATTTAAATTTATAAAAACTATACGACTAATCACATTTAAACTTTTTTTTAACACGTTTCTCATGTGTTGGCAAAAGTGAGTGGTTAAAAATGAAGAGGAACTCCAAGCGGTCTTATTCTTGGTGGGCCAAATACACTTAAACAAACCTTAGAGATCTTTCAATTTCACCAATATTTTGAAAGAAAATAGGACCATTACACTTTTTACCAACGAAATGATATTTTATTCACTCTAATATGGTAAAACGTGTGCTCTTAAATATCCATCATTCCACTTCAGAAATCTATATCCATTGCCTTAAATTCTCCGAACATCTTCCTTGTCTCTCAAGCTCTCCACTTATATAAATGATTATGAAAGTTAGGAGGCGTTTCAAGCAGGTAGAAGAAGACAGTGAAGGTGAAGAGGGCAAGAAGAAGAACAACCCCATTTCTGCAAACTTTTGTAAGAGCTCAGCAGTTGTTGTTGGGCTGAGAATCCTTACACAAATCCCACAGGGAAAAAAATCTGCTGCTCTCGTTAAGCCTCCATTGAAAATTACCCTTCCCACCTCTACTAACCCTCATCGTGCTCATGAGTTGCAACCTAATCAATATTATTGCTTTCTCAAATCATGTTATCTGTGCAACAAGAGCTTAAGCCTAGATAAAGAAGTTTTCATGTACAGGTAACTAATACTTCCATGCCAATGCCATATTGTATATCTTCTTGCTCTTTACAACAAATGAGTAAATATAAGATGGATTAAGTTAATTGTAAGAGAAAGAATGTGAACGCAGGGGTGACCAAGGGTTTTGCAGCATAGAGTGCAGGGGCAGGCAAATTGTTTTGGATGAAATGAGGGAACTTGAACTGTCTTCTAAACAAATGATACCATCTTATAGGCACTGTAATGCCGTCTCTGGCCGACGACAAACCCGTCTCCTCAAATAGGATCTCCGCCGGAGAAATAAATCGCCTCATCAAAACCAAAACCGTTGGGCAATAATCTCATTATTCATCATTAAATTGATGATTAATTGTTAGTGATTTCAGCAAAAGGTGCACTTGAGTTTCGTTATTAGGAGACTCCTTTTCCATAGAAACGAAGAACAAATTTGATCATATATAAGGAGTGTTTTTTTTTTTTTTTTTTTTTGCGTTTCCTTTTTCAAATTTTGAGACGCAACCAAAGTACAAGTGATGCCAGCTGGAAACTGTTTTTTTTTTTTGGTTATGGAAAAGTATGGATAAATTTAAGTTTCTATTCACGTGATATTTCTTACATTGGTTCTTTAAAATGATTAATTTAAATAAAAAATTTATGCTGAGAATAATTGTATAATTTAAATATATATATATATAAGAATAATTGAGTTTTGATAGATGGTGTGAAAATGAGAAAGATTTATATTAACTTAAAAAAAATCTCCTAAAAATAACTGGATATAAAGCATTAGAGTTAAATCCTGGATTCAAATGGCCGTCTTTTTGCATAAAAAATATCCCACTAAAAGGCCGGAATGGGCAGTGTTTGATTGATGTTTGATGGGGGCTATATCCCACTAGATATTTTGCATTTCTGCACGGTTCATTTACTTTGATTTTGACATGTATCCTCTGGCTGCATAATGAAATGGCAAACAGATAATGCTATCTTGGCATTTTTCTTAGTGGTTGACGAGTCACCACTGTCATATGTGGATTGTTACTTGGCTTAGCTGCATGACATTTTAATAAATTCAATTCAATTCCTACTACTTATGGTTCTTAAGTTTATTAAAATTCTTCAAATTAACTGCTTTTATCCCACATAAAATGTATTCTAAAATCATTTATTGCAAGAGCCAAATTTATAAATGATGAAAATTACCTATTGTTTTTTCACCAAAAAAAGAAAACGTATTGTATTGTTCCGGAAAATTAAGCTATCCAGTTAAATAGTAAAGAATTTGAAAATTTTATTTTGGATAAATTACATAGATAGTCACTTAATTAAAAAAATTAGATTTATATTTACAATTAAGTTGGTTGAATTTTATGGAAGTTGGTTATTTGGATATTGGATATTTGTTTAGGCCTAGAATATGGGTTTAAAGTTTATTAATTAAAAAAATTAATCGTTTTATTAAGTTTGAAAGTTTAAAACCAAAAATTTACTAAATAAATCACCAAATCTTCTCAAATTGAATAAATCAAAAATCGATTAAAGCAATTTTTTGTTTAACCAATTCGGTTTAAGCAGTTGATTGAACTTTTGCTCACCTTTAGAGTCTTTATACATTAGATGGATCTCTCGTTTGGTGATGATAGAGAGACAACATAAGGAGGAACTTGGACCCTAGCATGGACTTTGCAAAATGAGTGCTCTATCATGTGATATAATATATGCCCTAATGGCAATTAGATTGCACTTGAAATAATGAGGCAATAAAGTAAAATCAACTACTAATGACTAGTATTAACAAGGTTTCTCTTTGTATTAGTACACATAATTTACATGTTTTCCAAAGTACTAATAGGACGAAGTTCATGGAATAAATAAGGCGTTGAAAAGGAATTGTAAACAAGTTGCAATTATGGAATCCTTATGAATCAAAGCCATGTTATTAAAAATGTTCCTTGTTAATGTATTGCCAAGAAAGGGCATTGATAATGTGTCAGAGACTGACATATGTTAAGCATTCATGCATTGAATGCATGAAACCAATTCCATATGTTTGAAGTAAATTAATGAGATTGTGGAAATTTTTTGAAATCGACTTTTTAATAAAAAATAAAAATGGGAGTCATCATCAATCATTTTTGTGAGGTATGATCGGGTCACCTCGTAATTTGGTTGTTTAATAAAGGATTTGATTTATTAAAATAATAATTTTTGGTCTACGAAATTTGAAAAAATGGGTTTGGGAGTTGGTTACGCACGAGAAAGGATTAGCACCTTCGTGACGCCCAAAATTGGTACCTAGTTGATTACTTGGTGTCTTAGTATCGTGAATTGAAAATTTGAAGAGAATTTAAAATACGATCCCTTATTAAGACATTACTTAACGAAATTAATTTTCACGAAAATGACTTATTTTTAGTTAATCGAGAAGGAAGGATCAAGTCCTATGAGCTAGGACACAATACCTTAAATTCTCGAGAACAAGAATAAAAGCCAATTAATCATTACTTTAATCTCATTTTTAATTTTAAAGTAAATATGCAACTATCTCGATTTTAGAAGGAAGTCATATTCCGTAAGTTAGGAACACGACTTTTCTAATTCCAAAATAATGAACATTCGCCTCGGTTTAAAAATTTTCCTTCTTTATGCGTAACGCGAAAAAGACGAATATAACACGTAAGGTAATATGTATTTAAATAATTTAGGCGTGGTATGAAAACGGGAAAATATGTTTAGACATAGTGTATGATATAATGATGATGACATAATGTGAATTAGCTCTTATGGGTAGAACACTAGAATGATAAATAATAAATAAAGGAAGACTATAATAAAATCAATATAATTATAACAATAATAATATTATTAATTCATGGTATTAACAATAAAATAAATAAATAATAAAAATAAAGGAAATAAAAATGTTAGATGCCACATGACGAATATAAACATAAATAATGTCAGAATGATAAAAGAAATGACAACAGAGTAAAAAATAAATAAATAAATAAATAAATAAATAAATAAATAAATAAATAATAACAATAATAGTAATAAGTGAGTAAAGATGTACAAATAGAAAAATGTAACAATTTTGTTTTTTAAATATAAAAAAAGCAAGTAACTAAATAAATGGATAAATAAATAATCATGTATAAAAAAGCAAGTAAATAAATAAATAATAGTAATAAGAATAATGATAAAATAATACGGACAACAAATGCATAAATAAAGAGAATATAAACATTATAGTCTTTAAAAAAAGGGGTCAAAGATAATAAATAAATAAAATAATATATAAAATTTAAAAAGGGTTGAAATTAAATAAATAAGGATTAAGCTGCAATTTAGACGAAATTAAGGGATAGACTGCAAAACTAAGAGAAGAAAAGGGCAGAATGAAGGGCCAAAATAAAATACGCGCAAAGGGACGGGGACTCGATGGGAAATTATTCCCAGGCCCCCTAGACGCACCGTTCTCTAGGGGATGAAAATGAAATAAAATTAAATTTTTGTGGTAAAAATTAAAAGAGAAAAAAAAGAAATAGGACTGGATTGAAATGCCATTAAAAGGCGGAAGGACCGAAAGCATCAATATCCCCTCCAGGCGAAAACACGCAGATCCTAGGGGATGGATCGGGTCAGGCCTCGAGTCGCGTTAAAACTACACCGTTTTGGCGTTTGGAAATGAAACCCAAAACGACGCCGTTTTCAAATGTTATAAAAGCAGATATTTTAAGAAAAAAAAATCATTTGCTCCTCTTTTAGAAATTTTTTTTTCTTTCTCTTCGTTTTCTCTATGAGCACTGCCCAAGATTCGGCCATTGGGCCATTGTTGGCCACCGGTCGCCGGCAACGGCTCCGCCGATCTCAGTGGCCGGAGGTCATAAAAAAGTGCCCTTTTTTATCCCCGTCCTCTGGGGAATTCGGATATGGGGTTAAAAACTCCTAGATCCGGCCAAAGCTTGACAACAAAAGAAGAGGCTTTCAGTTTTTAAACCGATCTCTACCGCGACAATAACAAAGGTAAAACCTCTCCCTCTTTTTCCTTTTTTGTATTTTTGTAAAAAATAAAAAAATTTAAAATCAGTAATAAAATCACTTTTCTTGAAGCTTTTGTATTCTTCTTTTTTGATTTTTTTTCTGTAAACGTTACAAGCTATGGCCTTTATAGCCAATATTACACTGTTTATTATTTCTTTTTGCTACTGTTTCTGCTATTATTCTTTTTCTTTTATGTCTTCTTTCTTTTTCCTTTTTTACAAGCATTGGCGAGGTCAACGGAGGTGGTGGCAGAGGGGTGTCAGACGGCACGCCTGCTGACGTGGAGAAACAGCGCAAGGGAGGCTAGGGTTTCTTTTGTTTTACTGAAAATTTTTAGGCTTTTGGGCCATTAGGGTTTTAATTTTTTTGGGCTTTGTAATTTAGGTTTGATATGGACTGTTTTTTTATTTGGTTTGGTTTGATTTGTTTGGGCCCGGGCAAAATTGGGCTTCTACAAGATATTTGGGACAATGATGCTAGTTTTGGAAACAAGTTTATCGAACATGACTCTGTAAGAACTCCACTCAGTAGAATCACTTAAGTGTCTTGAAATAAGTTCTCACATACCATCGTGCAGATTAGTTCTTTGACTTGAGATAATAGATCACCTTATATGAGGAAGGTTATGCTTTGATTCATAACAATACATGTTCACAATAATGGATGCTTAAAGTAGGACGTTGGCATGAAATGAATCATATGAAGATGGATAAGTGATTTATAGAGGATCTACCACTCAGAATGATACTGAATAGGGGTGAGTTTTCGATCGAGTCAAGTCAAAAAAATTTGAGTTAGTCGAGTTGACGAATCATATTTTTGCAACCGAACTCAATTTGAATTTTTTTCGAATCGAATCGGATCGAGTAAAAAATTTTCGAGTTAAGTCTAGTCGAGTTAACGAATCATATTAATTATACTCAATGTTGCGTTTACATAGACCGATTATTTAACTGGTAGATGAAGTATAAGATTTTTTAACTACATAAACAATATAATTGTTTTATCTTTTAACTTAATGAGTAAATATTTATCATAACAACGTAATTTTGTCTCTAAACTTAATAGTTTTGACTTTTAACTTTAGAAAAGGTAAACATTTATCAAAACGACGCAGTTTTGCCTTTTCTTATTCGGATTTTCGGATAACTTGAATTGTGTAATTCATATTTGAGTTTAACCAAAAAACTTAATTTTTTATTTAAGTTGATCTGAATAATTTGATTAACTCAAATAACTCGAACTATTTAATTCAAAATTTGAATTTTTTTATCGAGTTTTTTGAATCAAATCGGATTTTGCTCACCCCTAATATTGAAGACATATCTCATTTTATATTAACTATGGTTAATTAATCAAGACTCTAGCCAGTACATTATAGATTGAGGGTATTAATTTTGATGTCTTAAGCCTTTTATATAACAATATTTAAGATAAATTTTTAATAACTAAGTCATTTACTAAACAAACATTTTTAAAGCACTTTCAAATACTTGCACAGTACTCAAAAAACATGTTTCAAATGTGTTTGAACTTATCCAAAAAAATTTGAGTTAATATCAAAGTGTTCTAAAGTGTAACACCCCCAAACCCGGCCCACAAGTCCTGACCGGATCTGGTTATGTCACTGCGGAAACCGTTTGCAAAATCTTTGAGTTTAGAATAAAACTTGAAAATTTTATTAACTTTTGGAAACCATGTCTTTTCTTTTAAAATTATAAATAAAGCTTTGTTATTAAAAATAATCCATATTAAAACTTTAGTATAAAAATATATAAATACTTTGATTAAATAGGTTGCTAAAATTAAAATCATCTTCACATAATAATTTCTTTTAAGTAAACCATAATATCAAGTAATATCAAAAATAGTGATAACAAAAATAATAATAATAAGGCCCTTATTACAAAAATAATTAATCCAAAACACTTAGTATTAAAAATTGCTTAAAAATAATTAAATCAATCTCCTTCTGCATGGGCCACCTTGCATCCTCTCCAACCCGGTCCGATCAACCTGTCACCTGCGATGTTTGAAAATAATTGGGTGAGTCATAATGACTCAGTGTGTAAGTTAACCACTGAAATCCACCCACATGCTAGCCACATAATATTCCAATTATCAAATGCAACAAGTAATACATTCATTTTAACAATTACCACAATGCTGGCTTGGCCCACATTCAAATCATACTCAAATCTTCGGCTAGGCCCATTTCTCAATAAACCACATATCAACTGGGCTTGGCCCATTTCCACGTATGTTCCCAAAACATACCTGTCCACATGTCATATTGGGCTTGGCCCATTTCCATATTATTACGAAAATAATGCAACATGATTCCCAACCCAAACCTAGGGTCCATCCGCTACACACCCCCTTATCCAGCCTACCACACACCAGGGGACTATCGAGTCACCCTCTCCTTTTCCCTCCAAAAAGCAAACCAATGCCATCCACGATGGAGCACATAGCAACCCATCAAGCCACGATATGGCATAAAGCCGATATCAATCAAGGTAACCACGCGAACTAAATCGCAAGGATCCACAACGCGACCTCAGTCAGCGCCAATCCACGATGTAGCACAAAGCTGACATCAACCACGTACTCGAAGTACACCCGTACCTTCTTTTCGTAACCCACCCATGCACATGCCACATAAAATATAATCGTCATAATGCATGCACATGCTTATTATTATCCATAAACATACTCATAAACAAATAATCACATTGCAACAGGTCCGATACTAACCTGATCATCGCTATACCCTTTAGGGGTATATATGGCACACTTATTACTGCACTTGTTAGTAAAACATATAACACATAAAACCCGGAAACAGTGGGTTAGTTACACACCTTATAACCTGAAGCTCTAAACCCTCAATCCCGACGCTATCGTTTAGCGAGACTACCGCTATCTGCCTATAACTCTCTCCTGCTGCTGGCCCACACCCTGGTGGCCAATCTCGTACAGCAGAAACCGACCTCTTCTTAAACTTCGGGATGGGGACTTTCCCTTTTCCTTCTAGACTGGTATTGGCCTCCATCGAAAGTCACTTAATCAGAACCACACGATTAATCAACAAAGTCATAATCTACGATTAACGAATCTAAGTCACTTACTAATCATCCTTACCGAAATAAATTGAGATCCCGGCCTCCCTTTTATGCTCACGTCGATTTGCCCTTAAAAAGACCCTTTTACTTGAATCCCAAAACACCAATGGTCTTATGGAATTGCCGAAAATCCCACCACCTTATCTGATGATCTAACCTCGAGAGAAACCCTTCTTAGCTCCTTGGCGCTGACACCTATGTGCTTTGAAGAGATTCAAGGGGAGTTTGCCTCAATCACGAACAAAATAGACTCAATGGTGAACAAGATTTGGCTTTAAGCTTGGTGAAATAAAAGAGAAGAATAAAGAGGCTCAAGGTTTCATTTTCGATCAAGAAAAGAAGAAATAAGGTTGGAAGAATGGAAGTAATAGGAAGAGAATGGTGGAAGAAATTCGGCACAAGAGAGAGTGGGATGAGAGAATGTACTTTCGGTTTTGGAGAGTAAAAGAGAAAAAGGATTTCAAACAGGTGCTCTCCTATTTAAAGTATTCACCACTACCTATGGCCACTAATTCAATTTGAATTGAATTAGTCCACCACCCTATATTAATCCTTCAAATAGTTGAATTATCCTCACTTAATCCAATAAATAATAATAATCTAATACTTAAAATAACTAGATAAATAAATAAACTACTAATAAAACTTTTATCCAATACCACCACTTTAATAAAAACAAAGCAAAAAGACCACCCCTTGGCCGGCCACCAATTCTTCTTAAATTCTAATCCAATTTCCTTTCCCTTTTTTTTTTTTAAACTCATATTTTATCTCTTTATGAAATCAAAACAATAACCATTATCTCTAACTAATAATAATAATCCTAAAAGATAACTAAGTAGATAAATAAAAAATAAAAAATAAAAAAATAAACTAATAATAATCCTTCTCCCACCGAATTTGAAACATGACCACTTTATCCATTGAAGACTCCATGTGTCAGTCCAACTAGCAAAAAGCCAAAGAAAATAAAATTAAAACCAAATGCAGCCCCCAAGGTTCGAACACAGGACCTTGCTGCTGCACGCCTTGCCCCCAACGCCCCAGGCCACTCGGCCTGTTTGATTTTTATGCCATAAAGCCCCAACATTTTATTTTAAACCCTTCTACTCAAGCCCATCACAAGCAAAATATAAAACGCCCAAAATGCTTCTCCAGGCGCTCGAAACCGTGACCTCTCTCCCCTCTAGCGCCTAAGTGGCGCATGAGTGCCACTTTGCCACTGGACTTCCATGTCCATCAACTTGGACATTTAATTTTTTAAGGCCTACTTAGCCCAGCCCCTTGATGCAAAAAAATAAAACAAAATTGCTGCCCCATCAACTCGAACCCAGGCCCTCAATGGCGCTATCTCCAGCCCCCCCAAAGCAACGCATGAAGCCACTTTGCCAAGGCCTTTCTTGTGCCAAAATCATCCAAATAATTTTCTTAAGCCCTCTAAAGCCCAGCTCCATTTCTTAACCCTAAAATTAAAATTTTTCCTAAGCCTTTCCCCTTCATTCCGAGCATTCTTAAACTTCTAAGACACATCCAAAACCCTTCCAACATTTGAATTATACCCAAATTGCCTAGCCCCTAAACCAGGGTGTTACAATTCTACCCTCCTTAAAATAATTTCATCCTCGAAATTACTTACTACCGAACAATCATAATTCGCTATTCTACGCCTCTGCTGCGCACTCTGGTCTTACTAAGGCTATCATACTTCCCAAACGTAGTTTCTAAGTTCTCACTCAAGATCCAACTCATACAGGAAAGAATTAACTTACAAACAAGGAGAACAATTAAAGAGTATTCCAAAACAAAGGAGCTTACCCGATATCACATCCTTGGTTGACTTTGACTAGAACCACGACCCCTCGTTGCTCGAGGACAATTCTTAACCAGATGTGCCTTAGATCCGCACCGAAAGCATTCGTTATTATTTCCCCAACACTCTCCTGTGTGAGGTCTTCCACATCGAGCACAAGAACGATTCCGATCCACTGGTACAAGTGCACCTACAGGGTTCTCGGTCCTTGGTCTTTTCTGGGCATCTCCAAACGATGCTGACGGTCCAACCCTTCTCTTATTCTCGTTCCTATTCTTTTCTCGGTTTTCTCTTATAGTCTTTTTAACCTCTTCAGCGATCCGAGCTTTCTCCACCAGAATGGCGAAATCCCTTTCTCTTTGTGGCGCGATCAACTCCCGCAACTCATCTCGCAGCCCATCTTCGAATCGAACACTCCTTTCATAATCAGTAGCCACGATTCCTTTGGCGTACTGACTTAGTCGCACAAACTCCGCTTCATACTCCGCTACCGACTTATTCCCTTGTACTAGGTTTAGAAACGCTTTCCTTTGCGAATCCAAGTAGCTTGCTCCAAGATACTTTCCTTCGAACTTTTCCTTAAAATATCCCCAATCCAATCGATCTGCCGGTACACTTTGCTTGACAGTGAGCCACCATCGATAAGCTTCGTCGCGAAGCAACGAAACAGCACCCTTCAGCTTTTTCTTCATTGGTGCAGTCCAAATCGTCCATGATTCTTTCAACTGCTTCTAGCCAATACTCTGCTACATTAGGAGCTACTCCCGACACTCCTCTAAAGATCTCGGCTCCGTTCGATCTAAGCCTTTCCGACACTGACTTCCGAGCTCCGTTTCCCATACCAGCTCTTGCCACTTGCTGTAGCACGCGTAACATAGCTTGTGACACTGCGTCTTCCCCCTCCTACGATCTTGATCTTCCGCGCTTACGATCAATGGCGGCGGCACTTCATTTCGACCCATGGTCGACCTACGAGTTCCGGCCGCCGCCATCCTACCTCTACCAAGTCCCCTAGAACTCATCTCTATCGTCGCGATTTAATCGATTTAAGAAATTTTATGCATTAGAAATTTTGTTCCACTATTTAATCGCGAGCAAATTTTTATGAGAGAAGGGTATTTTAAAGTAGTTCTTTCGATCACATAAAGTCTCAGTTTAAGTTTGCTACCCTAATTCAAAGAATCACATTTACACACACATTCATTCATCCACAAGAACACATTTCTCCCTCGATGGCGGCACATTCAAGGGGTATCCACCACACACATCCACTATTCTGACCTTTACGCTTTTCTACCCTGTGGTATTTCCGTCATTTTCCTACCTGGTATTTGGTAATGAACCAAAGTGATTCCAAAACTTTAATAAGTCAGGATCTTTTTGAAATTCCCAAAATTGAAGAGTATTTTTTTTGAAAATTTTGCAAATTGAATATATAACAGGATTTTAAAAACCAGGGGTATTTTGGTAATTTTTGTCAACCAGGGTAATTTCGTAAATTTCCAAAGTCACGGTATTATTTTGAAATACAGAAAATTGGATACTTTTGCAAAGTAAGAAAATTTTATTAAACTTGGGGTTAAACCAGAAATTTTAAAAGTCAGGGGCATTTTAGTAATTTTCAACATAGGGGTATTTTCGTAAATTTCGCAAATCAGAGTATCTCGATATTTTGAAAACTAAAGATTTTGGTATTTTACAAAGTAAAAAATTATTTTAACAAAAGTTGAGGGTAGTGCAGTAATTTTACAACACAGGGGTATTTTTGTAATTTTGCCGCTAGGGGCATTTTGGTAATTTTTTGGAAATCAATGATTCTTTTAGAAAAATTTTCACAAGAATCTTTTACTACAGTAAAAAGGGTAATTTAAGGATTTTAAAACTAGGAATTTTATAAAACGGCAGACAGCTAGTCCCTTTCGGGTTTTAATAATTGGTTTAGCTTTATGAACAAGTCCTCTTGGTTAAGGTGAACCGTAGTCACACACTGTAGGATTCAAGTGGAGAGGAGGTGAGTCACGCGGATCGCTTTAAATACCAAGCTCCCACCGAATACCACTCCTAGACATGCGCACACAGGTTGCCACACCTTAACACGGCGACTTACTTTACAGGTTTGTTTAAGAGTCCTTAAGTCTTATGCACATGTTTGAGTAGACTAGCCCTAGGGTTCAACAGATCCTTGTTCACTAATCTACGAGCCCAACTAAGCCCATAACAGTTCATATAACAAATTACTTCACAAGTCCAAGTACTTACTGTGTGGATCATGGGTGGAGAGGTACAGGTGCCATGCCAGAAAAACCTGAAAAATTTCTTAAAAGCCCATATTTTTGAAAAGCCCATTTTGAAAATATTTTTGGGCCCAAAACCCTCAAAGCCGAGTTTTGAACCGGGCTCTGATACCAATCTGTAACACCCCCAAACCCGGCCCACAAGTCCTGACCGGATCTGGTTATGTCACTGCGGAAACCGTTTGCAAAATCTTTGAGTTTAGAATAAAACTTGAAAATTTTATTAACTTTTGGAAACCATGTCTTTTCTTTTAAAATTATAAATAAAGCTTTGTTATTAAAAATAATCCATATTAAAACTTTAGTATAAAAATATATAAATACTTTGATTAAATAGGTTGCTAAAATTAAAATCATCTTCACATAATAATTTCTTTTAAGTAAACCATAATATCAAGTAATATCAAAAATAGTGATAACAAAAATAATAATAATAAGGCCCTTATTACAAAAATAATTAATCCAAAACACTTAGTATTAAAAATTGCTTAAAAATAATTAAATCAATCTCCTTCTCGCATGGGCCACCTTGCATCCTCTCCCAACCCTGGTCCGATCAACTCACACCACTGCGATGTTTGAAAATAATTGGGTGAGTCATAATGACTCAGTGTGTAAGTTAACCACTGAAATCCACCCACATGCTAGCCACATAATATTCCAATTATCAAATGCAACAAGTAATACATTCATTTTAACAATTACCACAATCTGGGCTTGGCCCACATTCAAATCATACTCAAATACTTTTGAAATTAGGCCCATTTCTCAATAAACCACATATCAACTGGCTTGGCCCATTTCCACGTATGTTCCCAAAACATACCTGTCCACATGTCATATTGGGCTTGGCCCATTTCCATATTATTACGAAAATAATGCAACATGATTCCCAACCCAAACCTAGGGTCCATCCGCTACACACCCCCTTATCCAGCCTACCACACACCAGGGGACTATCGAGTCACCCTCTCCTTTTCCCTCCAAAAAGCAAACCAATGCCATCCACGATGGAGCACATAGCAACCCATCAAGCCACGATATGGCATAAAGCCGATATCAATCAAGGTAACCACGCGAACTAAATCGCAAGGATCCACAACGCGACCTCGATCAAGCGCCAATCCACGATGTAGCACAAAGTCGACATCAACCACGTACTCAAGTACACCGCACCTTCTTTTCAGAAACCCACCCATGCACATGCCACATAAAATATAATCGTCATAATGCATGCACATGCTTATTATTATCCATAAACATACTCATAAACAAATAATCACATTGCAACAGGTCCGATACTAACCTGATCATCGCTATACCCTTTAGGGGTATATATGGCACACTTATTATCGCACTTGTTAGTAAAACATATAACACATAAAACCCGGAAACAAAGTGGGTTAGTTACACACCTTATAACCTGAAGCTCTAAACCCTCAATCCCGACGCTATCGTTTAGCGAGACTACCGCTATCTGCCTATAACTCTCTCCTGCTGCTGGCCCACACCCTGGTGGCCAATCTCGTCAGCCAAAACCTCTTCTTCTTAAACTTCGGATGGGGACTTTCCTTTTCCTTCTAGGCGGTATTGGCCTCCATCGAAAGTCACTTAATCGTAACCACACGATTAATCAACAAAGTCATAATCTACGATTAACGAATCTAAGTCACTTACTAATCATCCTTACCAAAATAAATTGAGATCCCGAAGGCCTCCTTTGCTTCTTACATCGATTTGCCCTTAAAAGACCCTTTTTACTTGAATCCCAAAACACCAATGGTCTTATGGAATTGCCGAAAATCCCACCACCTTATCTCGATGATCTAACCTCGAGAGAAACCCTTCTTAGCTCCTTGGCGCGACACCTATGTGCTTTGAAGAGATTCAAGGGAGTTTGCCTCAATCACGAACAAAATAGACTCAATGGTGAACAAGATTTGGCTTTAAGCTTGGTGAAATAAAAGAGAAGAATAAAGAGGCTCAAGGTTTCGCTCACCAAGAAAAGAAGAAATAAGGTTGGAAGAATGGAAGTAATAGGAAGAGAATGGTGGAAGAAATTCGCACAAGAGAGAGAGTGGGATGAGAGAATGTACTTTCGGTTTTGGAGAGTAAAAGAGGAAAAAGGATTTCAAACAGGGTGCTCTCCTATTTAAAGTATTCTACCACTACTACTATGGCCACTAATTCAATTTGAATTGAATTAGTCCACCACCCTATATTAATCCTTCAAATAGTTGAATTATCCTCACTTAATCCAATAAATAATAATAATCTAATACTTAAAATAACTAGATAAATAAATAAACTACTAATAAAACTTTTATCCAATACCACCACTTTAATAAAAACAAAGCAAAAGACCACCCCTTGGCCGGCCACCAATTCTTCTTAAATTCTAATCCAATTTCCTTTCCTTTTTTTTAAACTCATATTTTATCTCTTTATGAAATCAAAACAATAACCATTATCTCTAACTAATAATAATAATCCTAAAAGATAACTAAGTAGATAAATAAAAAAATAAAAAATAAAAAAAATAAACTAATAATAATCCTTCTCCCACCGAATTTGAAACATGACCAGCTTATCCATTGAAGACTCCATGTGCCGTCCAACTAGCAAAAAGCCAAAGAAAATAAAATTAAAACCAAATGCATTGAAGGTTCGAACACGAGACCTTACATCGCACGCCTTGCCCCTAACGCCCTGTGCCACTCGGCTGTTTGATTTTTATGCCATAAAGCCCCAACATTTTATTTTAAACCCTTCTACTCAAGCCCATCACAAGCAAAATATAAAACGCCCAAAATGCTTCTCCAGGCGCTCAAAACCGTGACCTCTCTCCGCTCTAGCGCCTAAGTGGCGCATGAGTGCCACTTTGCCACTGGACTTCCATGTCCATCAACTTGGACATTTAATTTTTTAAGGCCTACTTAGCCCAGCCCCTTGACGCAAAAAAATAAAACAAAATTGCTGCCCCATCAACTCGAACCCAGGCCCTCAATGGCGCTATCTCCAAATTTCCAAAAGCAGCGCATGAAGCCACTTTGCCAAGGCCTTTCTTGTGCCAAAATCATCCAAATAATTTTCTTAAGCCCTCTAAAGCCCAGCTCCATTTCTTAACCCTAAAATTAAAATTTTTCCTAAGCCTTTCCCCTTCATTCCGAGTATTCTTAAACTTCTAAGACACATCCAAAACCCTTCCAACATTTGAATTATACCCAAATTGCCTAGCCCCTAAACCAGGGTGTTACATAAAGTGTTTAAAATATTTTCAAGGCACTTTGGTAATTGAGTCTCGATTCCCAACATTGCAATATCAAGAATAGAAAAGTCAGTAGCCTTAGAACTCACGGGAAGGCTAAGTATAGAGACTTAGCTTATAAGTCTCAAGATTTACAAATCTCGAGACTTAGCCTTATTACGTCTATAAACATTTATATTTATGAGAGGTATCAACACCACTTTGGTAAGTCTTGAGACTTGAGTTGCAGAGACAATTTTAAGCTTGACTTTAATGCTTGCAATGGCTCTCATTTGCCCTATGTAGCATCATTCACAATAAGGGAATTCATGGGTCATTACATGATAAATGATTTGATCACTATTTGATAGCAATTGACTTTTCATGAACAAAGATGTAATGGTTACCATGAGAAAAAAAAAGGATCATATTGGGAGAACGAATTTATTCCAAAAAGATTACAGATATCCTATGAGGGTAAAACATTTATGACAAGGTCATGGGACGAGTATTGATTCAGTAGCTTTCATAATGATATGTCACATCCCAAAATCCAACCTAGTAGTTCTGGGTTAGTAGAATCGGGTCACTAAACTGGAGGTTGTGTTAGATATAAAAAATTAGGGTCGAAAGTAAGTAATTAAGGAATTAAAGTTACATATTTGGGTTTTTATTTTATTGTTTAGCTCAAAATAAAATTCAATTTTAAGGCCTAATTTGGAGAAAATGAGTTTTAATTGATTTAGGACCTATTCGGAAAAGAGAAAAGTTAGGAGTGACTAGAAGGGAAAAAAAGCTCAATTTTTGCAATTTCGCTTTCAAATTTTCAGCCATTCACGTCTTCCCCTCCCCTTTTGATGTCATTCAAAAATAAATTTCCCTAAACCCCAAGTCTACTTATTTTCTCTCTAATTACACCTAACCTTTGTGATTTTCTCATCTCCCAAATTCTGAAACCTCTCCCAATTTTAAGAAAACCCCCCAAAGACATTATCATTTTCCTCATTCGATTTCCAAATGAATTTTCTGAAATTCAATCTTTCGTTTGTTCTTATTCTTGATCGAGGTAAAGTTATGTTTTCTTATTAAGTTTAGATATAATCTTGCTCCTTAAATCAAGTTTTGATTCCTTATAAAAAGAATTTCATGTTTTTAGTCGAAAATTGGATATTTAATGGCAGAATCCGGGTTTTTCGATTAAACTATTGTTTTTATGTATTTTCAACTTTTTTTAAGAGATTAGAAGGTTTCCAAACTCGTTTTAAACTTATTTTTTTTAAAAGACTTGAAGGTTATGTTGAATTTCTATTAAAAATAGCCATGGATGTGGAAATTTTTGGAACCATAAGTCTGAGGAGTTTTGGGTGTTTTGAGGGTTTAGATTCGTTCTTTATTGAATAAATAAATTTTTAGAATCGGTTTTAAGCAATAAGAATGAATGTGGATTAAGATATTTGAGTTTCGACTATGCTAGTCGAAAATTTAAGTTCTAAGAGCAGCTAGTTTTAAACTTGCATTTTTGGTTGTTTAAGGTGTGTTATTGGTTGTTAATTGTTCGTGTATGTTTTTTTGGTTAACATTTGTGAAGATTCAAAATCGTTGGAGCCCTCTTCGAGCAAGGCAAAAGGCAAGGAAAAGCTAGTTTGAACTTTCGGCAAATAAGCGAAAGCATGATCGGTGAATGTCTAGAGTCGTTGCTCATATGAACGATTCATAGCGTTAAACAAGAGCTTAGAAATAGCCTAAACCCCTATCCTAAGTTTCAAGTGTAAGCCTTTCTAATACTTTTTTCCATGTTGTAATATTATGCTTAATGAATGTTGAGTTGTGGAATATGATGCTAATATGACAAGTAATGTAAGTGAATACCTGTGTGATATGTAATAATTTGATTTTAATGAAAAAATATGTGGTTGGATATGTGATGGCTCAATGAGCATAGTTGTGGCACTTAAAGTTCAATTTAATGTGAATCCAATAAGCATGCTTTATGTACAAGTCATTATATGAATTGATGATTATGAACAGAGATTATATGCAATAAAACAGTAATTAAATATGTGTATTTGTGGATATTTTGGCATTGTGATCTCTTGAAACCATTGGATATAGTTGGCATGCCATAGGATTGTAAGTACTCACCTTTGTGTTTTGTGATTTGGGCTTTGAGGCCTCAGGACAAGTTGGAGAGCTAAGGGAATGTCGAGCTAAGCTCCATTCATTAGGACATGTTGGTGTGTTGGAAAGTGTTTAGCTTAATTATACATTTGTGGGACATGATAGACTCTTTGAGTCATTGGTGTAATGGAGATCCGTGTATCCAATATTTGGTGGTAGAGTCCACCTTTACATTTCGTCATCTCAAGTTGTCAAATTATCATTAATTGATTCAAGTAAGAAATATGTTGTATGTATGTGCATGTGAGTACTTAAGCTTAAAATGTGAGATAATGAAGCATGAATATGATATTTTGACTTAATGAAAATATGAATGAGAATGTGTCGTAGTATGCTTTTATTTAACACATGATGTTGTGTATGCTTGTGGTAATTTTGATCATTCACTGAGCTTGTATAAGCTCACACACTCCTCACTAAATACTTGCAGGTAGTTAGCATTTCTGGTGTGAGCGATGCGGCCAAGGAAGTGATCCAAGCTACGCAATAAACTTTTGTGTAGGTGGTTTTATAATTATTATGGACCCTTGAATAAAGGCAATGTAGGTTAGAATTTGTTTGGTTATCATTATTATTATTATTTATTTGTTTATTATGATTTTGGAATTTTGGTATTTCTTGGAATTATATTTATGAATGATTAGATGATTGGTATGGTGAATAATAATGTATGTTGAAAGGAATTATAGTTGAGTATGAATGTGTCCTCTGTTTTGTTGAGTTTTTTTTCATTTTGTACAGAAGTATCGATATTCGGGGCATAAGTATCGATACCTTGATGTTAGAATGGAAGTGCAGGAAAACAATAGCTTAATTTGGTATTAACACCCATTCACGAGTACCAATACTTGGGGTAGAACTACCAATACCTTTGTTTAAGTATCAATAAAATGTTTTTGTTCAAAATTGAAAAAAGAAAACAGAATCTTAAAATGGTATCAATTTTTTGTTAGTACCGATACCTCACTTATGTACATATTGATCCCTGTGATTTTCTTTTAGAAATTTACTAAATGGTCCCTAAGCACGTATTTAAACTATTTCTAAAGTCTATTAATGTTTGATTAAGTTGTGAACACCTCTGGAAATGATTAAGTTATGAACAATTGTCCTTGCTTAAAAGTTATGTGTGTATGTGTTAAAGTTATGAAGCAGATGTAACGCCCTGTAACTCATGTCCGACGATCGGCCGGGTGAGGGGTGTTACATGATATATAATAAGGGAGAGCTCAGTTACGATACTATAGTGGAATAGTTTTGTGACTAAATAAGTTTATAACTAATAGGTTAAAAATGAGAGCTTATTTATAATTTATTTGAGTCCTAATTACATATGTCAAACCAGTCCATCCACTAGCTCGTTGAAACCAAAAATGAATTGTATGTAGAACCAAATAAATAAAAATGGATGGAAATGATAAAGTTAAAGAAATGGGTCACATTCTCAAATGAATGTGTTTTCTCACAAAGTATAGAAATGACTTGAGAATTAATTTAAATTATTATTTAATTAAATAATTTAAGTTCAAAAATAGAATTTAATGAATTAGCCATTGTGAATTCGTTGAATATGAAAATTAAATATACTTCCTCATAGACTCTTTTATGGTAAAGTTGTCATAAATTTATTAAAATGAAAATTGGTTTGAGAAAATTATTTAAATGGAAAATTAATTTATCTAATTAAATTAAGTAATTAATAATATGTATTTTCGGAAATAGAAAAACATGTATTAGGTTAGATTAAATTATAAAATGCTGGGTTAAAAGTTTAAGAAATACATATAATTGGACCCAATACAAGAGAAACCCAATTTCTCTTATATTGCATGTGAGGGGTGACAATCCTAGTGTATTTAACTAGGGTGTGTCCCCTCTCTTCTAATTTGACTTGAAGATTGTTTTTCTATTAAATAAATATTATTTATGTTTAACTAATTCAACTAGGATTCTCTTATATCTCCTTATAAATAGATGGTATTGGTAGAGCTATTTACAACAAGAGTTACTGGCAGCTTTCAGATATTGTCATTTTGCTAGAAAGTAGAGAGAATTTATTTTTTAAGTATAAATTTTATTTTTTGGTATTTACAATTATACCGGTTTCTCTTAAAAGAGAATTACTTTTCTATAGAAAGTAATAAATCATTTCTGATTCTGCGTTTGGTTCATGATTGTTCAAGCCTACACTCGAAGCAATTCGTGGTACAAGAATAGTGGCTAAAGTTGTTCGGTTGAAAAATGAGAACGTCTAGAATCCGTTTTGTTCAAAGCATATGTATTTTTTAGGAAAAAGTTTATTACTATAAAAATCACAACCAACTCGGTTTTCAAAATTTTAATTTTTTGCTGTGATAGAAAACCATTTTCTAAACTAGATTTTTCCAATACTCCTTCGATTAACCTTGCCACAGGACCTCACATTCGATTCTCGACACACCATCCTCCCCTATTACCATACAAGACCCCAATGGTAATCTTTTGAAATAAATCCTCTGTTGCCTAGCCCCACAAACTCAGCCCATTGCCACAACTATTCCCCCAAACCAAGTTTCCTAACAACAACAAATCTCAAACCTTCAACATCATGTTCTTGAAATGCAGAAAAAAATATGTCATATGGAAGAGCAACTCATGGATACAAAATGTCAATTTCAAGAACAACAAGAGGGTCAATGTTTGCTAGATCAAAAAATCTCGTAACAAACAACTAATTGCAGAGCTACGAGCAACCAAAACAGCTGCAAAGGGTGGAAATTTACCTATCCCACTAGAGCTAGAAGGTTCTGCACAATCCATTATTTGTATAAAAAAGGACCACAAATATAATGAGGTGCTACAAAACGTTCATTTAAAATGAGAGCTCCAAAATAAGGCTTTCCCATTGAAGAGAAAATTGCAGTTCTTAAAGTGAAATTTTTACAATAGGTTAAAGGTTCTAAGCCTAATGAAGTTCCTTAGAGCTATGCTAATGAACCCTTAGCCCCTTCTATATTGATGTACAACTTGTCTGCCTCTTTCAAGTTTCTTAAGTTAACTTACATTGGTACTAGAGACCAGAAGATCACCTAGCTCACTACAATAACCATATGAACATCCTTGGAGCTTTAGACATTGTGAAAGGTAGAGCTTTCTCTAAACCCTTTCTAGCATGGCTCGACAATGATACTTGTCATTTTTTCAAGATCTATAAACAATTTTGATCAGTTGGCTAGATTATTCATGAGCAGAATTTTAGCCAATAAGACCTCACAACAATCCCCGACCTACTTAATGTCCATCATAGAAAGAGAATGAACCTTTTCGCGATTTCATGAAAAAATTTAATGCTGTAACTATGATAACCAAGGGTGTTTCTGATACTTTAGCCATTCAAGCCTTCTTGGCAAGAACCACTTACAAATTCCTTTTATTTCATCTCATTGATAATCCCCAGAAAAGTTATCCCAACTATATGAAATGGTTATCGCTTCACGAAGGTTATCAGATGGACATTGATCAAGCTAAGCTAATAACCTAAACAACCCAAGCATACCCCTTTTCTAAACAGTTCTCCCATCCACATAATCATCAAGCGATGCCTCACCAACATCAACCCCAAAAGAGAACTCTCTCTTCGATAGGTGATCTACCACAATTCGTTGTGAAAAATTAGGGTCATTCCGGCATTTAATGAACTTGTTTTTGAGTAATTTGATTGTATTTCTATAAGTTTTCCATTTTAGCAGTTTATACTAAAACTTATTAAAATAAGCATTTTTGGGTAAGTTTTGGTGTTTCGATGACCCATTAGGCCAATCCAGGCCTAAGAAAGGACTAATGAGCTAATTGAGTGTGCAGGCCACCATTTCGGGCCAAGGAAGCTGAAGAACGACTCTAATGTTGCGACACCTATTAATGGTGTTGCAACATCTAGCTTCGAAGTTGATTTAGAACCATTAATGGTGTTGTCTCCTTAGTTAACCTTTTCGATCTAGATAAATGAGCTTTCAGATGATTATCCTTATTATTTGGGGCGGAGTCCACAAAACCATAAAAGGGAAAATAAACAAACGATTACATAAGCCATCAAGAAAAAGAGAAAACAACGCATACCCCTCTAAGACCTAGCAGCAATGATGTCATACTAATAGGCTACTTCAAGTCTGGTTTCAACATTAGTACCATGTGTGGGGACCCAAGAGAGATTTCCTGCTTACGGTTTGAAACCCCACATAATTTGAAAAGAAATTTAAAGGCTCAAAACACAAACCCCAAAGATAATTGGCGACAACATCCCTGAGTCATATGGCCAGGAATGCTCACACTTCTTCCATCATCCAGCATCCCTTAAGCCATCTATTAGATTTGGAGGGTGTACCCCATAGCCCCCTTATCATAGAGACAATAGTAGAATACCCCAACTTTAACTCTACCAAAATACATCTCTTAGGATCTAACTTCAACCTCCCTACTCCTCCATAAATAAGTTGTTTAGTCCCCTCTCTTCGCACTACAAGGTATACCCCTTCGTATCCCACCTTCTCCTAAAGGGTGTACATATACTGAAATAAAAGCACGGAAGGTCATATCCCCATCTGACTACATTTGATCATGAATCCAATATTAACCACCAGGAACTCTCAACCAGTTGCCCGAGTGCCAAATAATAGGAATTTGACAAGTTTATTACAAGCTGGTGAAGCGACAAATGAAACCCCACTTCCAACAAAAATAACGACAAGTGAAATCATGGTCTCCCTATACCAAAGTGTGGCCCAAAAATAAAAGTTAAGCTATACTACCCCGCAAGTACACTGAACTCATACTAGGGGTGCCTTGTAAGAAATCCCCTACATTTTAGCATCCTTCACATCTCTTGCTCCATTATCATGCACTTACACTTGACAATTGCCACTGGTTCATCGTAATCCTTTATATGTTCTAGGATTTCCCTTTTTTGGCTTTCGACCGTTGAAAGCCTCCTAGAATCGACCATGGTCAACCTATTACTCATTATTGCCACCCTATTATTGACGATAGAAGACCTAAATCTGCCTCTTTATAACAAAGACCTGTTACTCCCCCCTCCTCTCCTCACTTGATAAAGATTGCGAAAACAATAAGTAAAAGAAAATTTTATTGTACTTTTGAACCAAAAAGGAATCTCGAGCAAAGAATTTTGAAACAATAAAGTAATATCATACAAAGTAGGCGTAACAACCTGTTTTTCAGTGGTATCAGAAACAATTATTTTGAGGCCACAAATCTGACGAGTAAGTTCGTAAATATTATTATTTAATATTTACCAACCCAATATGATTTTAAAAAAGTTTTTGATATGGTAATTTATGTTATACAAATGATTTCAAATTGGCTTCGATTTGTTTCTAAAGTATTTTTAGGGCCTCGAGGGCTCGATTTAGGGACGATATGTGTATGTAGGAATGGTTTAAGTTATGTTTATGATTTTTGAATGAAATTAATTATAAATGTTCCAATTGTATGGTAATGCTCGTAACCCTATTTCGACGACGGATACAGGTTTGGGGTGTTACATTTAATGGTATCAGAACTACAGGTTTAGTCGATTCTCAGACTAAATTGAACTTGAAATTGAGTCTAGAGGTACATGCCATTGTCGAGTTAGAGTTGGGATTTGGATGCTGATCGTTAATTATTTTGTCTTATATTTGAAAATGTCTAATGAGTTGAGCTATGTTGTAGAGCAGAAATTAACAAAATATTTGTTTTGTATGAAATGAAGGTTGAAAGAAAGTAGTAGCATGATACCGATGTGGATCTCTAAAATATTTAGCTCGAGGTTGCTCGAAAAATAATATGAATGTTCCTGCTATTATTCAAAAATGTATCCCTGCAGCTAAAGGTCGAGGAATTATTATTGATGAATTAGTAGTACGCGAACCCGATAAGTAAATTTTTATGATTTAAGATCAATTTATGATGTCTATGTGATTGTGGATTAAGATGAGTTATAATTATCGTATAAAATGAATTGTGATTATGGGTGTTGAATATTAAAAAATAGACTGAAAGGAATAAAATAGAAATTTCTTAATTCAATTGATAGTTGAGGATTAATAGGAAATTGAGTTGTCGCATATGTGTTATATGCTAAATTAGTAACTTGATGATAAAGTAAGAATAAAAGAATATGAATTGATCTAGATATAATGAACCGGAAAATGATTATCCTATTAACTTTTCTGGTATAGTTGAATATAGTCATATGCCTTAGGACCTGAATGCTATATGAAAGTCATCGTTTCCGGGCAACTCAAAGTGATGGATCCAGGTACCTGTACTGAGTTTGAATCTAATTAATAGAGTAAAAATAAAATACACGAAATGACCAATTGGTGATGAAATGAAAGTAGCGAAAATATGAAACATAACATATAGTGATTTAAGCCAAAAATGAGCCTTAATGGCTATTTGAATACGAGTAAGTTTTTAAACTCAAAAATTGTTAAAATGGTATTGTGGAGTTGAATATGTATATGTGTGAAATGTATATTAAATGATGAAATATTGCTTACGATTTAAATGGTAGGTTTAGTTATCTATATGATAAATAAAAAGTAGCACGCTTAACTGATATATGGTACTTAATCTTAAGTTGAGTTGAAATATGTTATTAACTGTATTAGGATAGCGAATTGATGAACTTGAGATTGATTGAATATGTATTGAATTTATAATGGAATTGAAAATTAGTTATCTGTTAAATGTATAGGTGATTCTTCGTTTTATCCAGTGATGCACTCATGTGCTAGTATGATTATTTCGATTCTAGATTGGGATACGAGATAGTTGATTTAAGTATCTGGCTTGAGTCCGAGAAAGATAATAAAATAATAACATGTGATTAGGTTAAATGAAATATGAATTGGGTTAGTACCGTGATTGATCATTTGAAGGTAAATTACAATATATGAATATCAATAATATGCGAAAGATCATACGATGTAATCAAACTAGCTCGAGGATCTATAAGGAAAGATAGCAATTCAATTGATTCAATTCAAAAAATGAAATTTTAGTACTCCACCTCTTTCCAGGTAAATTTCGGGTATGAAATTTCTTAAAGGAGGGGATAATTGCAGCGACTCGTTTTTCAGTGGTGTCAGAAATAGTGGTTTCGGGGCCACAGATCCGATGAGTAAGTTCGTAAATATTATTATTTAATATTTACGAGCCAAATATGGTTTTAAAAAAGTTTTTGATATGGTAATTTATGTTATACAAATGATTTCTAATTGGTCCTGATTTGTTTCTAAAGTATTTTTAAGGCCTTGAGGGCTCGGTTTAGAGACGATATTTGTATATAGAAATGGTTTAAGTTATGTTTATGATTTTTGAATGAAATTAGTTATAAATGTTCAAATTGTATGATAATGCTCATAACCCTATTCCAGCGACGGATACGGGACGTATCATTTTGAGGACTTAAGGTCATGACCAATAACATCTGGCCACCTAAATAATGTCAAACGCCCCTCATCATAACCACACTTCCCAAAAGAACATCACATTTATGACAATTGTTAGATGATGTTTCATCTTCTCCGACTAGATAAGCCTTTAAGGGGCCCTAAAAACATGTCTTACGAAAGGTTATTTTATGAACTCTTGCTCGACTTGGGTGGGGGGAAGGGGAGCTATTGTTATGCCCATCCACCAAGAAGACACGTGTAAGTATAAATGGCATAGTTGACTGTACATAGACCTTCTGAGCCTAGCCAACCGTCCCACTTCAAACGAAACTCACCACGCGGGATTAAAGGAGAATTCTATCCTAATGTGAACACACTTCCAAGATAATAAGGAGTCTATTTCGGCTTGATTATCTCATACTAATAGAATCTCATAATACGTGTGTATGACTATCCATTGTGCATTTAATGGGACCAAATACTTATCTAGCCAAAGATCATACCAATGAACAAAGGATCCTGTAAATACCATAAAAAACTATGAACAGAGGATCAACCCTTGAACATCTTAAGGTTACTCTAAACATTTGCCCTCTCAATCAACCTGTCCTCGTATCCTTGTTCAGGTTCTCAACCTTTATAAGTAAATCGGCCTACATAGCACCACCTTAACCTTCTTCTTGTCCTCCTTCCTTATTATATCTTGTATCAACAAAGCTAAAAAGAAAAATCCCGAAAAATACGTGCAACTAAGTGACAAGCAAAAATAATAAATTAGTTTTTTTTTCCTTTTAAACTGCCATTTTTAATAATTATAGACAGATCTGATCACGATCAAACCAAAAATCCTATAATTTAACTTGTTAGATCAATCATGCAATTATGAAAACCTCAGGTTATGAAAAACTTATAATTTTTCTATTTTCTTTCTAAGATACTAAGGTTGCAGTTTTTGGCACAACATATCTACCCTTTAAAACTCTACTGCTGGTTTCCCTTTAATCTGTTAAAGAACGAGTTGCGTCGGTAACCCTTGCTTCACTGACTCCAATCCCTAATGGAAAGAGTTTATTGGAAGTAATAAGCTTCACTAGCAACTAAACAAATTCTCGAATGTCAAGTACATAGATTTGATACATGTGGTGAACAAGCAAAGAGGTTTTAATTATACAACCATAAAATGAACGTTAAATGCTTAATTCAACATTCCTTCTCAAAAAAATTTTAGGACCAAAAACGTGACAAAAGCTAATATTTTCTACTTTTGCTTTAAAAAAAAAATTAGTAAAAGTATTTTTTATCTCAAACACTTTTAAAAGTCTTAAAAACATCTTGTTTAACAATGCTTTTATCTCAAAAGCACTTAAAAGCAATGTTAAATTTACCCTTAACTTTTATCCAAAAGGATTAAACCAAATCCAGTTTCACAACAATATTGAGCATTAATCTTAGGAAAATGATATTTAAATCGTGAAAAAAACTTATGGCACAGGGAGAAAAATACGAGAACTGAAAGCCTTAGGATGGCCGAATAAAACAAAAATCTCTAGCAAGTCATTCAAGTCTATGAAAACAACAAACTAACCTGTGTCAAAATCACAGATACCATCACAATAACAAATTTTTTTAAATAGGAAAAACATTTGCAAAAATAAGAAAACCTCACTCCCAGCCAGTGGGAGCAGGAGCAGATACATCGATTCCAGGGCCAGGGATTTGTGGTGGAGCACTTGCAGGATCCCAAACATCAGCTCTAACAGCAACTGCATTTCAAATTTTCGACAACATTAGGCAAGGGAACAATCATCAATATGTATATCAAATAAAATCATATGAACAGTAAAACATCAGACCTTGATCACCCCAGTTAATTGCAGGGACATCCGAAATTGGTGGCTGAACCACATCAGCTGACCACTGATCACCCATTTGAGAGGGCCATTGGTCAGTTCCTAAAGCACCCATTCCAAAATCTGCAGCAGGGAGTCCATAATCAGGAGCAGCAACTGCTTCCTCCTCTTCCTGTTGTTTAGCTTCCTCAGGCTCCCTCTAGAAAAATAGATCCACCTACATACAATATACAGTATGAGAACAAGGAAAATACATAAATGCAAATCGTATTGACAACATTATGATGGTCTTCTCTTTTACCATCACATCCCACTTCTGTCCAGGAGCAATTGTACCACGCATCTGAAGAACCATCCAATGCTGTGCTTTCCCTTGTTATTAGCAGGAATACCAATGTCAACATATCGCATTGGTGAGTCTGTGTCACAAAAAGCAATGGTAGGAATATTTCCAAGAGCTGCTTCCTTGATAGGCTGCAGAAAATATACAAAAATTTGAACTTACTGTCATGATAAAAACCCAACACGACTGTAATGCACAATTTACCTGTTGGTCGGTCCTAGGATCTGTGAGGATAAGAAGGCGAGGCTCACTGAAAGATGTCTGGAGTTGGTTAGTGAATGTACCAGGAGTGTGCCTTCCAGCAATGGCGTGACAACCAGTGCACTGAGCAAATTTCAAGACAGCCCTCTGACCATAGGGTCTTGCAGATTGGACAATGATATCTTGAGGGTTCTCTATAGCGACAATTACACGAGCTGCAAACTGAAGCTTCTCCCAGGTCTTGCCAAGGTTGATGATGTAAATTCCTATGGAGGACAAAAAGATAATTCCATAACTGAAACAGAAACCAATACATATGACGAGTGCTGTCAAGAGCGCAAGATGCACTCTAGGTGTTTTAACCCTTATTTGTGTCTACCATTATTTTCCCAAGGCATATGATGTTAAAAAATAATTTACTTCCTCGGTAAGTAAAGCAAAAACGTATTAATTGACACATGTCTGCATGTGTATGCATATAACAAACTTAAGGCATAGAAGCCTATCCAGCTTATCCTACAAAACATGCATTTTTTTTCTTTTGTTGTGCAATATACATGATTATTGTGCATGTAACATCTTTAAAATCGGGGTCTTTGCATTTTGTGTGTTTGCATGTGGATAGTATGGTTGTTGTGTTAGTTTAGGCTATTTTAGGGTCTAGGTGTGAGCTTTGGGGTAGGCTAGAACCTTAGCAAAAATTTATTTTTGAGTACTTGGAAGGGGGAGCTGAAGGAGTTAGGTGTTAAGGATAATTATTAGCAAGTTTTGACACAAGAAGTGCCTTGGAAAAGTGGCACCTGAGGCCACGCGAAGTGACGCCTCAGGTATGTGGGAGAGCCTTGGTTTGAGCTGCGAAGATCCCTTTCTGCTTATTCTTTTTGACGTCAGGACCTGGAGGAGATGTGCTCAGGATGGACTCTGGTGGATAGCTGTTGAAGAAGTCAACAGATTCAAATAAGTGGAGGAGAGGAATTTGTGGAGTTTGAAGCATTCAAACTCGTTTGAATAAGTGGTCAAGAGAAAAACAAGGAGAAAAAGAAGGGATTGAAAGGGGAGTGTGTTTAGCCAAATTTTTGAAGGTAGTTTGGGCAAGGGGAGCATTCGGTTTTGAGGTGCTAGCTAGGGAGGTGGCCGAATGTCGTATAGGCCTTGGTGGGGTTGTGGTATTCGGCTAGTTGGAAGCACTTAGGGCCTTACTCTTTTATTTTCTTTTGGTGCCGAATTGTGCTACTTTCCTAGTTCACATTTTACATTTGTTATTTCTTTTCTTCTCCTCTCAAAAAGCCATAGCCGAATCTCTTTTACTTTCTTTTCTTCATTTTGGTACCAAAGCCGAAAGCATCATTCCACCTCTCTTTCGGTTTCTTTTCTTTTCCTAATCTCTCTTGTGCCGAAATACCTAGACTTGTCTTCTCTTTTCTCATCTCTTGACCATAGCCGAAACCCCTTGATTCTCATCACCTTGACTTAGATTTTCTTTCAATCACTAGAAGCCGAAGACCATACCTTCTATTGTTCTTAGCCGAATCATTGCAGGATTGGTAAGATCTCTGTCGTTTCTTCGTTGCAATATCTATTTCTTTCTCATCTTCATTCCAAATCGAATCACTTTCTTATTATCTGGATGGTTGATTCTTTCTTTTCACTCTTTAATCTTAGAAGCCGAATATTCTTGTGGTGTCTGCCTTGCCGAATTTTTTCCTCTTCTGGGATAGTACCGAATTCTCTTAAATGCCAAAGGGATCTTTTCTGATTAAGGTTAGTGATGTTATTTTGAACCGATTATCTTCTTTTCCGGGATTTCCATGCCAAAGCTGAATGGCTAATTGGCCTAATGTATGGGTGTTTGGCCGATTGTAGGAGGAAGTGTTGCCGCATTCTTTTGATCTCCGGGATTCATTTGGCTAGTGAATCAAGCCTAAAAGCTTCAAGAGTTGTCGGTTTAGGTAAGGGCCTTAGCTTAAATCGTTAGTCTCTTTTGGTTCGTTTTCTTTGTTTTGATTCGGTTAGTGACTAAGGTGTGTTATGGACTCGAAGGCTAGCCAAACGTTAGGAGGGGTTGGATCTGAAACCCCAGCCCCTAAGTTCAAGAAGAGGGTTGTGTCGGCTGTTTGCGATTGGCCACCTGGGTGTGGGCGAGCATCCAAGCAAAGCAATAGGCAGATAGCAGTAGTGTCGATTAACGACAGTGCTGACGTAGAAAGCGTAGTCTTGCGGGTAATCAGGTGTGTAACTCTTACACATTTCATTAGTTAATATGTTTATCATGTATTTTGTCAAAAGCCAGATTTACCGATGAAACTGTTATGTTACTCTTGTGGGTAAGAGCGAGGACTTCGGGTAAGTCCACTATTGATTGATTAACGATAAATGCCTCTATAATATTTGCATATGCCATGCCATGTGATGATAGTATGTTAAGCATGTTTGTTATGCCATGAAAAGTATGTTCATAAAGTTGGGTATGATGAGAGGAGGGGGAAGGCATGATTCTAGACTGTCACCAGTGGTTTTGACCACCGGTAGTTTTGACCACATATTGCTATCTTTGTGACTCGTCCCAGTGGTTTGGTACCACAGTGGGTTGGCCCCATATATCGATATACGGGATTGTCACCAGTGGTTTTGACCATAAGGTGGGTTGGCCCCACCCATACTATTTGTGACTACGGTCACCAGTGGTTTTGACCACACATATATTATTTGTGACTACGGTCACCAGTGGTTTTGACCACCAGTGGTTTTGACCACACGGGATAGATTCAGGAGTTTCGGATGGTTAGGTTTTGGCTTGCATGACATGCTTATTGACTTATGAAATTGTGTAAGAGCATTAATATCTTCGGGATGGGAAATTATACACTGAGTCTCGGTGACTCACCCATTCCTTTACATTTTGCAGATGATGCATAGATCGCGGATACGGAGCCGGGGCGGACTCGAGGTGGCCATGCACAATTTCTTTTTAAGGACTACTTTAAATTTGGTTTTGGGTTGTAATAAGGCCACTAGTTTTTATTTCTGGGATTATTTATCTGTTTTAAATTTTCACTGAATTTTGCCTAAGCTAAAATAAAACGGTATGACTAAATAACCTATAAAATGAATGTTTTCTAAACTTTCACAAATCATCGGGTTTTTCTAAAACATTACCATCGGGTAATAGCAAATAAGTGGTAACAATAAGTTAACTCAGTTTTCCTTAGAACTAAATTGGAATGTTCTAGCAACTAAACTCAAACTAATTCGGCTTTTTCATAAAATCAACAGTTTTCGTAAGATAGAGACGATAACTTGTTTTCAAATACAGTTCTTTACAAAATCTTAACCACAACTTGTTTTCTTCAAAAACGGCTTTTCCTGTGACATGCCGGATTCGGTCATAGCGTTTAGACCGGGTTTGGGGTGTTACAGTGCATGTTGTTCAATATGCAAATACTGAAAAGTAGAGAATTTGATACTGTTTAGCTTTTTTTAATACTAAAATTAGAGTTAATATAAATAAAATTAAAATTAAAGAAATTAAAGAGAACTTCATTTCTGCATCTAATACTATGTTACAAAATAAAGTATGCTAACAAGCACCAAGCTCGCATCTAATCAAAAAGATATTGCATGCGCAAAAAAAATTGTTTTATACTGAATAAAATTATGTAGCTTATAACTAAGTAGACTAAAAGATAGCTCATGGTGTTCTTAAGAGATCCGTATATCCTCAAAGTTACAAGCTTTAGAAATCAAATAAAAAAAAAAAGAAACCCCAACTTTTACAAACATAAAACCGAATTTATAAAAACCCAAATCCTAAAACACATAAAATTTAAGCAATAAAAAAGGGGAACTTTAAGTTTCAGCAATAAAAACGCAAGAATTCAAACAACTGATAATTCAAATAAA
Organism: Gossypium bickii; assembly: GCA_025503065.1. NCBI lineage: Eukaryota > Viridiplantae > Streptophyta > Magnoliopsida > Malvales > Malvaceae > Gossypium > Gossypium bickii. The sequence continues at coordinate 20,088,438 of CP106714.1, read as the reverse complement.
GAACAAAACTGAATCCAAATTATACACGAAATGACAAAAATAATAAACTAACCGTCATTGCGACGCTTGAAGACGTAACGCTCCATTTAGAAATCACAGTTCTTGGTACCGAGATGGACCTCGGCAGCCAACATCATCTGGATATCGGCTTCTTTAGGAGCCATGATTTGCTTTTCTTACGTTAAGAGGATGTGAAATCAAATGAGGCTCTGGTAAGAGTATCAGAGTGGGTTTTATAAATTTATAAAGTAGGGTTTTCAAGGCAGAAAAGAAACCCTAGTTGATACTAAATGACGATTTAACCTTCATTTCTCTTCGTATTTTTTAAATACCTACCGCTTCCATTAAGTTTTTTTGGTTATATGAGAAAGGCCCACAATTATGTAATTTGATAAGAACTTTTTGAACCCAATTTATTTAGAATTATTAAATAACCAATAATCCGGGTAAAATACCCAAAAATATCGAAAAATTAAATTAATTAAGGAAAAGGCCAGTTTAAAAAATATTTATAGAAAAGGGCCATTTCACCCCAAAAGCGACCACGTCAGCACGTTTTGGGGTGAAATGGCAGCAAAGCGCGCCCCTGGGGACACGCTTTGCTGCCTGCAACAGTCAAAAATAGCCATTTTTTTGACCGTTGGGGGCCCAACGGTCAAAAAAAAGTATAAAAACCCCCTAACCCTTTTATTTTTTCACACTTTAATCCTTACTCATTCTTCTCTCAAATTTCTCTCAAAATTCTCTTTAAGTCCTTCAAACTTCCTCTAAAATTTCGAAACAGTCCTTTAATATTTACAAAAAAGCCCTTTTTAATTTTTTTAATATTTTTTTTGAAACTTTTAAAATTTTTGATCGTATTACAAATGGCCAGGGAATTACTTCGTCTAGATAGCAAGCACATCTCCGTCGAGCAATTGAAAATGGTAAGTTTTTAATTTTAATTTTTCAATATTTATATAATATTTTTTTGGTCTACGTAATTTTAATTAATTTTTATTTTATAATTTTTTAAACAGTCTGTAGATCAGGTGTTGGAATGTTATTTTTGCAACATGCATGGTCCCCCATTGCCGTTGATCAAGAATTACCTGCGGGAAGCGAGTTTTTGGCACGTGGCCACGATAGGCCGGGGGTTCAAGTTGGAGCCGCCTTTGATCAGTGCGTTGATAGAGAGGTGGAGACCCGAGACGCACACTTTTCATCTTCCATGCAGAGAGTGTTCCATCACTCTGGAAGATGTGCAGTTGCAATTGGGATTGCCGGTGGATGGGTCGGTAGTCATCGGGTCCGCAACTTCTGGTGATTGGGGAGCCATATGCTACGAGCTTTTGGGTGCCATTCCGGATAAAATTCAAGGAGCTCGGATCGAGATGGCCTGATTACGAGACACATTCCCGGAGCCGCAGGAGGATTCGACTGAAATAGAAAGAATACGGTATGCTCAGGCATACATTCTTCAGATAATTAGAGGCTATCTGATGCCGGACCTTTCTAGAAACCTCGTACACCTAAGATGGCTGCTGAAACTTGTTGATTTCAGAGCAGCCAGTGAATTGAGTTGGGGGTCAACCGTGCTATCGAGGTTATATTGGGAGATGTGTGGGGCGACGCGGCCGAGTAAAGCGAAAATCGGAGGTTGCCTATCACTACTGCAGTCATGGGCATGGTATCGATTTCCATTTTTACGTCCTCGACTCGACCACCCATATTCATTCCCACTGATAACGAGGTAAATTTAATGTTATATTTTACAATTATTTCATAGATTTATAGTATAATTGTATGCTAAAAATTTATTTAATTAGGTGGAATCATTCGGCGAGCCATGTTGGAATACCTACCTCGCTTGAAGATATACGGCTTCTATTGGACCAACGGTCGGAATCACAAGTATGTTTCGAATTTCGTATTTATAATTTAGTATTTCGTATTTAGTGTCTACTATTATGTATATAACTAATATTTTGGTAATGTTAATATAGTTTCAATGGACACCGTATGAAGATCCGAAAATTTGGGCAGTAATTTCGGAGGAGTTCTTCCAAAATCCGAACAGTTGGCACGTGAAGGTCCTATTGACCACCTATGCGACCATGGAGATGCACCAGTCAGATCGGGTTCTGCGACAATTTGGATTCTGGCAACCGATTCTCGTGCCACTTGAGGTGCTCGATGATGAGCACAAAGTGGACTTACGGCAGCTGCACACGAATTGGCCAAGATTTTGGTCAGCACATATCGAGACGTGGGAGAACAGGTATGACTATTTACCTATTCGGGAACCGATCATCGTTCCTGAGTTAGCGTGCGTGCCAGAATACATGCCATGGTTTAGGATCCATGGTAAGCCGTATTTGTTGTCGGAAGAAGAGAGGCGATGGCAACTTCGTGAACAAAGGGAACGTTAGGGCCCTTTAAATCCAAGGAGAAAGGGGTGATGAGACGGGGCCATCAACAGCGCCGACACAATCACCGGGCCCAGCAACAGCGCCCACACAATCACCGGGCCCATCAGTTCAGCCGACGACACCGACATCACAACCTTCACCCTTTATGCCAGGTGTGTACCCTACCCCTTATATGTATCCTAACCCGTATATGTTTCCTTTTCCCAGTCCCACCCCAGGTTGGAATGCATGGCTGCGTTCGAGTCCGTTCTCGTCTACTCCGACTGGCCAGCCGATCTTGAGGCCGCCATCGCGTGAGGGATCACAGGAGGTGCCGTCGGGGAGCACTTTCTTTTACCAGCCTTCTTCACCATACGGGATTCAGACACCCCCGCCGTGGTTTATGCAAACACCTCCGGGGTATTTATTTTATCAAGGTGGGTCATCCTCGCAACACCCACAACCAGACCCATTGCCGGAGGAACCCGAATCCCCGCCCGAGGTTCCACGACCCCCGCCAGAAGCTAGAAGAAGGAGGAATCCAGGGCGTAACCGCTGACCACCCCGTGTGGCACTGATTCCGACCTGCATCAACACTGATTCGGACCGGCTTTTGTATTTTTTGATTGTAATATAATTTTTTTAATAAAATAAAATTTGTTTTTTATTTGTGTTTGTAATTTAATTTTTTAATAAAATAGAAGTTGTTTATTTTTATATGTAATTTAATTTTAATTTTTTAATAAAAGAAAAAGTTTTTTTATTTATTTTAATGTAATTTAATTTTAATATCTTTAATAAAATAGAAATGGTTTAGTTTTTTTATTGTAATTTAGTTTTAATATATTTAATAGAGTAAAAGTTTTTGATTTTTTTATTGTAATTTAATTTTTATTTTTTATTGTAATTTAATTTTATTGTAATTTTGTAATTTAATTTTAATAACTTGAATAAAATAAAAGTTCTTGTACAAAAGTTCACCGTTTTCATCAAAAAAAATCATGTAATTACATAGCCACGAAGAGACAAAAAAGTTAAGAACACGGTCAACTATTCCGATTTGGACACGACCGAGATGTATGCCCCGGGTTCCTACACCATCCGCACAGCCTACTTTGGTTGCTCGTTTCTCGGATATCCATATTATTACGTATTCTACTTGAGTAAGGTCGACCGTTTGGTTTGCGCCTCAATTGTCTATCCGGCAACAACTTATACGGTGAAAGCGATATCGACGGCCACTTACATTCATCTGGGACTGGTGGGAATACGTGTCTCCACACGTTGTACATGTTTTCTAATTTATACACTTCGTCGACATAGCTCATGGGATTAAGACGGAGATTCTGACAAGCCGCAAGTACATGAGCGCATGGGTAACGAAGTGTATCAAATTTCCCACAGTCACAGGTCCTATTTGTCAAGTGTACACGATACTACCCGCCAACAATACCTTGGTTCGGTCTGTCAAACTCCGTGACACGAAACCATAGGCTGTCGCGATCGAGACACGCTGTCTGCATCGTGTTGGCCCGTGCCTTCCCCCTGTTTATTACTTGCAAGACTTCGGGCTCCATACATGGCCTCCTTGCATTTGCCCTCTATAACTCTCTGCTCGCTTCGGAAATAGTGCCGCTAAACGAAAATATGTCTTTCGCACAACCGATGTAATCGGCAGATGACGGGTTCCTTTTAGAACAAAATTTATGCATTCGGCGAGGTTATGGTCATATGACCATATCATAGGCCGCCATCGTATGCTTGTGTCCACTGTTCGAAAGGAATATTGCACAGGTAGTTTGCGCCTTCGTCGTTATCTGAGCACAAACTCGCCAACATCTCCTGAAAACGGTCCTTATTGATCTCGTACCCTACCAATATACGTTGATAACGAATATTACATACCACTCTTCAATTGAGAATAAATTGAATATTACAAACAAAATTATATTAATAGATATTTCATACCCATATTGGTCACTTACCGTCACTGACTTTTAGATCTATGTTCCCCATAGTAGTTGGATGCAACATGCCTTAGGTAATATCGATGGTGTGTGCGATGCCACATACTTCCCTGGCGTTCTATTGCGGGTAATATTCCAAGGCTCCGATCCGATATAATGCATATATCAGGTTGGGGGCAGACATACCTCCTTAACCTAGATAGGAAGAAGTCCCAGTTATCACCTGACTCCCCCGGTGTTATTGCGAACGCAATCGGAAGGATTCTCCCACAGCCGTCTTGTACCATAGCTAGCAATAACCGATGCGTATATCTATCATACATAAAGGTACCGTCAATTTGTACCAATGGCTTGTAGTATATAAAGGCATCTCGGCATTGCTTAAATGTCCAGAACAGACGCTTGAACATGCGCATCCACGGAGCAAACGATCGTTGTAGTACGCCGGTTTCGTTTTAAGGTCTATTATGCTGCCTAGGACATATCTCTCCAGCACTTGACACCACTGCCACACTTCATTATAAGAAGCGTCCCACCAACTATGCAACTTTTCTAATGCCTTCTGCTTGGCTATCCAAGCCTTTCTGTAAGAGAGCATGTACCCCAATTGGCTACGAATTTGCTAATTAATGCCGGCACTATAGTATTGGGATCAGCCTTCACCGTCGGGATTATTATGTCAGCCAACATGTCTGAATCTATCTTCGAATGATCTTGTGTAACACCCGTTAACAAAGTACGTTAAATAATGCAACATTACATAATATTAGTATTATTCAAAAACATTGAACACATAGTGGTACTGTACCGGCAAGACATGTATGTGGACCTTTGTACTTTTTAATCTCCCACAAGCCTGTCCTTTTCCTCACCGACGCCATGATTTTCCATGAACATGTACTGTCTTGCACTGCACACTTCGCCTCGTACTTATCGAGCTTGGATTTAACCATGTTGTAGTTAACCCCGTTCCTGATGCTGTATTGTTTCAATGCAGCAAGAAAAGTATTCTTGTTGGAAAACTGGTTACCAACTTCCAATTGGTCCGAATCCAACGAAGAAGTTGTACGGTCACGCGTCCGGTGTGGTAGTTCAGGAAACTCCAATGCATCATCTTGAGATAGATCGACATTATGCATGTGGGCTGGAGGCGAGTACGCCCTGAATAGATCGACATCATCTTCTTCGTCTGAACCACCCTCAACATCTTAAGGTACAATTGGAATAGGCTTCAGTTCAGAAAATAATCCAACTTCTGCACCATCGGGCCCGGGCTCTCGAGGTGGATCCACATCGAATTCATCGTCCGACCCTCTATAACCTGCAACAAACGAGGGCCCCTCGCCAGTGGATGTCGTGGGGAATACATTATCCCTCCTTAAACATCTTTCGTAATGTTCCCAATCATATGTGAATTGCCAACCACTAGAAGTTGATGACGTCCCCCAATATGTATTTCTATCATCGGACGTCGAAGGACGGATATGCATGTCCCATCCACCAACCGAGTGTCGTGTAGGGGTTATGTTTTCCATACTACCACCGAACACGGGCACTTCTGTGTTTTGCCTCCCACTAACAGAGTGTCGGCTTGGGGTCGTGGATTCCCCTCGAACAGCAGTAGATGTTGAGGTCGCAGAAAGATCACTTGGAGATGAAAATTGTACATATACCTCGAGATAGGGTGATCCACTGGCAAGATGAGTCTCCACCATTGCCTCAAAGCCCCGGGAACCTTTGATGTCGAATGAGTCATATCTCACCAGATCAACCGAAGCGCAAAATCTATAGTTAATAGACTAAACTTTCATTGGCGTTGTTCCAAATATTTTACGCCTAATTCTTTTATGAAGTTCTACCAAATCGACGTTCCGATTAAAACTCAGTCGCGCTGTGTTCTCCGATAAGAAAAAAAACACCATTTTCGATGTCACAAACCTCACCATCATAGTAAATAACAGCATTAATACGTTCACTCATTTTCAGTTTTTTTTTCTTTTGCCTCAGTTTCCCTTATGCAACCTGAGAATGAAATTTGGCTAATTTACAGTCTAATTTTGCCGGAGACTACTTGTAGCAAAAGAGCGTCTACGTGGGAGCTATTTTTAGTACTCCTGCTGACAGTGCACCCTACTGGAAGCGTTTTTGCCACTGTTTGTTTAGAAACGTTGTCTCAAAATAATTTTGCCGGAGACTACTGTAGCAAAAGAGCGTCCACGTGGGAGCTCTTTTCAGTGCTCCTGCTGACAGTGCACCCTGCTGGAAGAGTTTTTGCCACTGTTTGTTCAAAATGTCTTCTCAAATTAATTTTGCCGGAGAGTACTGTAGCAAAAGAGCGTCCACGTAGGAGCTCTTTTCAGTACTCTTGCTGGCAGTGCATCCTTCCTGAAGCGTTTTTGGCCACTGTTTGTGCAGAAACGTCTTCTCAAAACTATTTTGCCAAATACAACTGTCACAAAATTCAATTAATTTTTTTGGCTAATATATATTGCCCAAAACCCTAAATATATTTTTACCCTATCCCAGAAACCTTAGAATATCACACTGTAATTGGACCGGGGAGGGGGGGAGGGCAAAAACGCGTCCACATCAGCGCGTTTTCCTGGTGATTCAGCAGCAAAGCGCGCCTCTGGGGTCGCGCTTTGCTGTCTTATCCCCCCAAAATGCGTTGACGTGGCCGCGTTTTGGGGGGAAACAGCCCTTTTCCGTAAATATTTTTGAAACTGGTCCTTTTCCGTAAATAAATTAATTTTTCGGTATTTTTGGGTATTTTACCCCAAAAATCCTTTCATGGAGATCAATACTCAATTTTAATAATAATAAAAAAATCGAAAACACTAGTACAATTGATTATTTCGAAAGCATGTTGGTCGGTTTTTACCTTTGTTAATTCTCGATTTTTGAATTTTGAAATCGAATTCACCGAAAAAATTTGATTTATTTTATATTTTTTAATTATAAAATATATAATAAATATATTACCATGTGAACACATTCCATTAACTCTAAACCCAACCAAAAATATTTCGGTCGGTCAATCAAAAAAATCGATTGAATTATGTCGATTCAGTTTGGTCAGCTTTTTTAATTAAAGTCGATTAGGTCAATTTTCTCATATTAAAGTCAATTAAGTCAGTTTGAGAAAAAATTCGACTAAATCAAAATCAATTGTTCTCTCCTGACCAAGCCCTTCATTGAAAGTAAGATTACGACCTAACTTTTAAATAAGTAATCTTTTTAGGGTTAATATAATATATATAGAGGTACTTGAACCTAGCAAATTGTATTTACTTAGTGTCTAAACTTTTCAGTTACTTAAATGGTGCCTATAATTGAAAATCTTAAGTCAAAATAGTACTTTTTTAGGTATTTGACTAATCAATCCGTTTGTGTCACATGAAAAATATAAATAAAATTTTAATATTGAAATAATATGATTATAAAATTCATAATTTATTTTTAATTAATATTTAAAAACCATTTATAATTAAATGTTTATATTTAAATGTGTTTAACTAAACTCATAACATTTGCCCCTCTATTTCCTTTCTTATTCCTCCTTCCCCAGATCACTATAAAACCCCAAGAATGAAATGATTGAAAGGAACTAGTAGCTATTTATTTGCAGTTTTTAACCCTAAAAACATAGCCTATTTTCATTTTAATCCCATTAATTAATTGATTGAAAGAAACATGTACCTTTTTTAAGTTCAAGTTCAAAATCAACACATTTAAGAGTAAAATTTTGTCACTGTGGTTGTAGGGTTCTAATATGCTGTTGTAACATTCAGGAAAGGAAGAAGGTTTTAGACCTACGGAAGGTTTCCTCTAATATCATCTCAAAGAGGGTAGGACTGTTGTGACTCAGCTGAGTTGACTAGTTGGAGGAGGAGAAGAGGAAGTAGTAAAATAGGTCCTTGAGAGAGTTGTTCTTGATGGAGATAAAGAGAGTGCTGGGTCTAATAAACCTTTGTTTTATCATTTATACTTCTCTTGAAGCTATTGATTTTTTTTTCTTTTAAAAAAAGCTTTTTCAGTAAATAACATATATACACACATATATAAACCTGGTTTTGCTTGGACTCAAGGTTGAAAGATAAAAGGAATTATCTTGATACCATTGATTATAAAAAAAATAAGCTTTTTGAAAATGAATTATCTTGATACCATTGATTATAAAAAAAAATAAGCTTTTTGAAAATAGTATCAAAGAACAGAAATTGGGTTTTCTTAGATTCAAGAAATGATGATTAACTTCTTACCAAGAAGGCTATTAACAAATACTCTGATAATCTAACAAAGATTGCAGAATTAATAAAAACAAACTTATAGGACTTTTGGAGATTAGAAGTTCAGTATATTGATTAACAGCGTTATTCGGAGATCATCTTTATTCCACAACACCAAATCTGACTTAAGAGAAAATGGAATTGTATTATTCTTTCATCTTGTTTTTTTTTTCTTTTTCGTTTGAGAAAGAATTGTACGAAATTGTGATCCCATGTCATCCTTATCCCTTTCCAATGAAAGAATGACAAATCAGATTTTTCCTCCTGATTTTTAGCTTTTTTCTCTTGAAAAAATTCAAATCCAACTAAAAATACTAAAAATCAGGAAGAAAAATCTGATTTGTCATTTCCCCATTAGAAAGGAATAAGAATGACGTGGAATCATAATTTCATACCATCCCTTTTCTTTTTTTTTTCGTCTTATTACTTTCATCTGCCAAAAGGTAGTTCCATTATTTTTTTTTAAATTGAAAACAATCTTATCCAACTACTTTTTAAATGGAAAAAAATGGAAAATAAATAAAGCCAAACGGATTGCTCATTACGGGCAACTAGTTCTAACGTTTTTGTAACACTTTTCACCCGACTTGCTTATCGGATCCAAGTTAGAGGATGCTACAGTTGTTGTCAGAGTAACTACAAACAATTAATGTTTGATTTACATCATAATACAAGCATACATAAACATTTCAAACTGTTGTCATAATATATAACCTTTCTCGGGTCTTATATGAGCCTTGTACGCTCTAAAGTAAGCCCAAGATCGAACGATAATCAAATTGAAAAATTTTCAAAATTGTAGGTCTACGTCATGACATAAGGGAGTTCTTCTTCGTGACATGACTTATTGACTTGGCTTGTTGGGACGATGGGGTTCCTCATCACGCCATGGTGTGAAGTCCAGAGCTCATTGCAAAGACCATCGCCCGACATCGTGACGTGGGCTCTGGTTTTGGCACAAATTAGGCCATTTGGTACCTATTTCAAGCCAATACTCAACATAAGATTTGGTGCATATTGCACAACCTAACTTGCACAACAACATACCAATATGCATACTGTCGAAACCTTTTTTAAAATTGGGTTTTGAAAAACGGGGACTGACTTTAAAAAGAAAAATGGGAGTCGCCAAAAATCCTTTTTTTACCTAGGTGTGATTGGATCACTTTATAAAACATTTTATTTTAAAACATTTGATTTTGGTCTACGAAAAACGAGAAAAAGGGTTCGGGAGTCAGTTACATACGAGGAAGGGTTAGCACCCTCGTAACGCCCAAAAATTGGTATCTAATCGATAGAATCATGTCCAAATGTTTGAAATTTAAAAAGTTTTAAAATAAGGTCCGTTTATTAGAAGAAAAACCAAGATTTACCTATCTCAAAGAAATAAAAATACCATACCCAATAAGTTAGGATACAGTACCTCATGACTTCAAAGCTAAGGTACATATTATTTTAGAAAATTCTTACCTCGAGATACAAAACATCACACCCAATAAGTTAGGATACAACGTTTTGAATTCCCAAGAATAAGGTTTTTATTTGATTTAAAACTTTGAGATTTCTTTGTTCCGAAAGAATATAAACATCACATCCAGCACGATTGGACACGATATTTTTAAAACCTCGTAACCAAGATCATCTCATAGTTTATAAAACTTCGAGCAATTTTGACTTAAGATTTGAGATTTCTTCGAGCCGAAAGAATATAAACATTACATCCAGCACGATTGGACATGATATTTTTATACCCTCGTAACTAAGAGCATCTCATAATTTATAAAACTTGTTAAAATGATATTTAGTTATTTAGCCAAACGGAAAATCGCAACCTAGCACGATTGGGCACTATTTCCCGAATTTCTAAATATCAAAACATTGCCTTATTTTTAAAAAACCTTTAAATAAAATATTGATTTTGTAAAAAAATGTATTTTTTATTCTAAACAATGATTTTATGAAAATGTAAAATAAATCCCGAGAAAATATCAGAAAATAATGGCACAAATGGAAGATAATGGTGGGTTAATAGAAAAAAATACTACATAACATAATAAGAAAGTATTAATAAAATAAGGATAATAATAACACGAACACGATAATAGTGATAATAAAAGATATTGATAAAAAATATTAGTAATAATAGAAGTAATAAAAATAATAAACTAATAAAAATAAAAATAACAACAATAATAATATATAATGATTATACATAATAAAATAATTAATATATATATGTATATATAAAGTTTCAAATAAAACATATATATACATAATATATTATAAAAATTATATGTTATAAATAATATAAATAAAATAGATTATATAATATAATAAATTTAAAAATTTTAAAAATAATATATAATATAATTCTATATAATATAATAGTTAAAATATAATATAATAGATAATATATAAATTATAAAATAATATATAAATTATTAAACCAAGTAAAATATAATAATTAAATATATATAAAAAATAATACATATAAAAATATATATGTATATACATAGATTTCATAATATTAGTAAATTAATAAATATAAGGAAATAATATAGAATATTTAATAAGGTAAAATAGTTAAATATAATATAAAATAAAAGGATAAAGAAAATAAAATAAAGAAACAGGGATTAAAATAGTAATTAAAATAGATTAAAAGAACTAAATTAAAACACTCATTAAATTACAAGGGTTAAAATGGCAATTAAAATAAATAAAAAGGGTTAAATTAAAACGCGCGTTAAAATACAAGGGCCATAGTGACAATTAAGCCTTTTCTCCAAAACGGCATCGTTCCGATTTTTACCTTTAAAACACCTTTAGGTTAAATCGAAACAAAATGAAAAGTTTAGGTCTAATTTAATAAAAATTAAAAATACAAATTGGACTAAATTAAAATTATAAAAATTTCAGAAGGACCTAAAAGACAAATAGACCATTTAACGAAAATTGCGGATCCTCCCTGGGTTTTCGGGTCAACGCGCGGATCCCCTCTTCAAAACGACATCGTTTTATGCTTATTGGATTAAGCAAAAACGACGCCATTTCTATACCTTTATATAAGTCAAAATCTGCCCAAAAAAATTCTAACACCCCTTTAAAAAAAAAATTTCAGAGGCCTTTCCTAAGTTTTCTGGTCTCTGGACTGGGCCAAGGCACCGATGGTGCACCGTTGCATGCACCGTCACACATGCCGTCGCCAAAAGATGAAAACTTCAGTTTTCTCCACCAAAATCGAAAGGTAATTTTTATATCTTGTTTTTAAAGTTGTTTTATGTACATAATATATATATATGTCGAAAGAGAAAAAAAAAAAAAAACAAAATTGAAAATATAAAAAAAAAAATCACCTCTGCTATTTTATTAATCTCTGTTTTTTGTGAACATTTGCGTATTCTCTTAGTATTCTCCCCTTCCTGTTTACAGATTACATGGGTTTTATACCCGAAAAAACAAAAAGGAAATAAAAAAGATGCCATTTTGCTGCTGTTATTTCCTTTCTTGTGCAGGTCGAAGCGGAGATCTCGCGACGGAGATAAGATTCGGGCGCGGACCGCGACGCGACCGAGGGCTAACGTGGGTGCGGGGCGTTTATTACGGCGCAAGGCTAGAGGTGCTGCTGGTGCGCTTTGCGGCGCCTAGGGTTTCAGAAAACCCTAGGCTCACTGATTTGGTTTAACATTTGGGCCTTTTGGGCCATCTATGTTATTGGGTCTGGGTAGTTCGCTGATGGGTCTAGGAATTGGGCCACGAGTATTTGGGCAATCTGCTATTGGGTGTGTGCTTTTAAGTCTAAGTTTGCTAGGTAGTTTTGTTTAAGGTATTGGATTCGGGCTTCAGATCCATTTATTGTAAATGGACTGGACATTATTTATTTTTTATTCTGGTTTTTTAGCCCGGTCAAAATTGGGCTTTTACACATACCAAAACAAAGCATCTAATCAACTCCGAATACCCATTTTAATAATTTCACGACATCAAACATACCAATTCAACTAAACCAAATTCAAACTAATCAACCATGCCTTTAAGCTATTCAATACCATCATTTACCATTCTAATTCATTAGGCAAATTTGTCATTCAAGAGCCACAATTTTAGCTTATTACATTATCAAACTTACACATACATGTATGAATATTAGCATTTCATAGTTCAAACATTAGCCAAGTTCAAACCAAACTATCGACCCAAAGTTAATACATATATTAACACCTATGTACATGCCATATAACCGGACTTTAAAAAGTTTGAAAGACTACTGGATAGTGTGAACTTCTCATAGATCCGGACGACATGTTCCGCAAGTCAACAATCTACAAAAAAAAAAAAAAAGAGGAGGCAACAACGTAAGCATATTGAATACTTAATAAGCCCATATGAAGATTAATTAACTTACATTGACATTACAACAAGTTAAACAATTAAAACACATTGATACATAATATGATATCTCTTTTCCAACCTTTTACATTCATATACATCTTAACAAATTCAACCAATATGTTAGTTTTTCTTACATATCAAACACTTATAACATAAATCGTATATACATATTCATCAATTCATATATCATAATATATTTTCTAATTCATTTTCAATTTATAATAATATATAATTCAATTCTTGTTCATATAATTTCAACAATTACATTCCCATTAGATTATTGTTTCCTCATCTGAGAGAACCTTATTAAATTGAAGTAGGATACATAAAACTATAGCTCCCATAAGCTGACCGTATAATTACTGACATTTTTGAAATGGCTCACACAAGCCTTAGGTAATGTAATGGCTTGCATAAACCTTAATTAATCAAATGGCTCACACAAGCTTTAATTTGATGATTACTCACACAAGCTTCAGAGAATTTGCAACACATGTTGGATTTCAAATCATTATGAAATTCCTTGATCAAACCTTCTTTTTAGACCCTGATGACATGTCATTTGTATCTAAATTGTTTACGAGTTCACACGGGCGTTATTACTGCATTTGTACCATTTCAATCTTTATAACATCATCATATACATATCATTCAATCATATAAACATTTCCTATCCACTCGGTATCTCGTACCTATTCATAACTGTCATATATTTCATACTTTACGATTTAGTCCATTTGATGCCAAAAGAAATTACATTCGCATCAATTCAAACTAATAGGCAAAATAATGGAATACAAACATAACATGAATTAACATAATAAGTTCTATATGAACTTACCTGGCAAAATAACAAACAAATAACTCTCTAAGGATTATTAATCAATAATTTTGCCTTTCCCTCGATTAGCTTTGATTTGGTTCAATTCTCAATCTATATAATAATTCGATTCAATTTATCAATTCCAAAAATCTTATATCATCCAATTATATGCATGCATCAATTCAATTTCGATTTTTGAATGTGCCCTAAAGTTTTGCATTTTATTCAATTTATTCCCTAAAAGCAAAATTGCAATATATTTCAAACTTGGGCTTCGAATTTGAAATCGATCTCAATTATATCCTTTTAAGACCCTCTAATATTTATAATTATGGAAATTTCATATGAATTTAAAATCTTTGCACTTTAGTCCCTATTTTCAAAACTAACAAATTTTACTTTACTAACTAGTCCTTTTTCATTTCTAAGCCTAAAATGTAACAATTTAATATCAATTTCATCAAGAACTCATCAATAAAAACTTTTAGAAACTTTAACAGTTTTGCAAATTGGCATATGGGTTAGCTAAATCAAGCTCACCCGACCTTAAAAACATAAAAATTACAAGAAAATGATTTAATTGAACATACCAATTTTATGCCAAAAGTTTGAACTTCAAAATAGGGTTTCTTCTTTCTTTCATATGGCTTGAAGAAGAATATGGAGAGAAAAAGTTTTATTTTCATTTAATTTTTGTCTTTTAAACTTGGTTTAACATGTAATTAATAATAATTAGTTTAATTAAACCTCACTAAACTAACTTAAGCATAATTAACACAAGTGGTGGATGCTTATTTTCATCCACCACCATTTGAATAAATTTTAGTGGTCTATTTACTCATTTGGTCCTTCGATTAATTAAAATCCATATTGATTTACTTTTACAACTTTTACAACTTTTACAATTTAGTCGTTATACTTTAATTAACTATCAATTTGACAAAATTAAGGGACCAAACTTTAATTAAACTTTATAATAACCTCATAAATATTAAATAATAATACTTACAGACTCGAATATTGAAAATGGGGTTTTAAAACCATCATTTTTGACACCACTAAAAAACAGGATGTTACAATCTCCCACTCACACATAATGGAAAAAATACTCTCATGTGTAAGTATTTGAATATCATTATCACCTCTCTATTTTCTTTTTTATGTTTCTTACTATGAATTAGGTTATTTGACTTGTAATGCCCCCAAAATTTCCAGTGCAACATCTAGTACTATTTCGGTATCAAACATAATGAATTTTTTAATAAATTTGGAAATGAGTCAGATAAAAACATATTATGAGGAATTTAGTATGATAAAAAAATTGAAATGTGAAAATTATCAATATGAAAATGTGAAAATGACCAAATCGTAAAATTTGAAATGTATACGGACCAAAATATAATTTAACCAAATTAAGGAAAATGAAATGATTATTTGGCATGGAATATGTATTAGTATGATAAAAACCACTTTGGGACTAAATTGGAAAAGATTAGAAAGCATAAAGACCAAATTGTAATTCTACATTTTATCGTAAAAAGGGCATAAATGTAATTTTCACTTAAGAACTTATATTAAAGACTGAATGTGATTTATGAAGTTTGAGTTTGATAAGAGCCTATTTGTTGTGAAGAAAGTGTAATAAGATGTAATAAAGGGACTAAAGTTTGAGTTAGAGTTCGATCTAATTAGTTCATTAATTATTAGATTGTCTAGATCTTTTGCCACCTCAATGACAGTGTCTTTAACGACGAACCTTTTAGGCAATTATCTTAGACCTTTCTAACCGACTTAGAATTTTAATATTCTTCTTTAAAAACAAATGTTTGGTTAGACAAATCACAAAGTTTAGCATAGAACTCACCATTGGTTTCTAAATCATGCATTCTCAAGGTCTCGAATTTAGTGGTTAATATTTGCGTCTTAGATTGCTTTACTAAGATAGTTCCTTCGTGGGAAATTTCAAGCATGTTGCTTGCCTCCTTAATAGTTGTACTGTAATGACTTGATTTCTAATGGTGTAACTGTTAGAGTATGCCCAAAGACCAATCATGATATGATTATAATCACATACTTGTTTTACCTTGTTTGTTTGTCGAAACCATTTTAAAATCGGTTTTAAAAAACGATGGGGATCAAATTTTAAAAACAAAAAATGGGAGTCACCACCAATCCCTTTTTATTTAGGTGTGATTGGATCACCTTGTAAAACATTTGATTTTGGTCTACGAAAAACGAGAAAACGGGTTCAGGAGTCGGTTACGTATGAGGAAGGGTTAGCACCCTCATAACGCCCAAAATTTGGTATCTAATTGATAAAATCATGTCCAAATGTTTGAAATTTAAAAAGGTTTAAAATAAGATCCCTTATTAGAAGGAAAACCAAGACTTACCTATTTCAAAGAAATAAAAATACCACACCCAGTAAGTTAGGATACCGCATCTTATAACTTCGAAGTTAGGTGCATCTTTATTTTAGAAAATTCTTACCTCAAGACACAAAACATCACACCCAGTAAGTTAGGATACAACATTTTGAGTTCTCAAGAATATTTTTTTTTATTTGAAATTGGTAACCTTGAACTTTGAAAATGGAGAGATATCTAATACTTTGAATTTTACAAGAAAAATCACAACCCAGTAAGTTAGGGCACGATTCTTCTCGAAGACTCCAAATATCAGATATCACCGTTAAAAATATTTTACAAAAAAATCTTTAATTTAAAAGGTATTTTTATTAAAAAATGGTATGAGTAAGACATTGTAATATATATATCAATTGCAATTCTACAAATTTAACCATAAATACTAAAAGAATAATAACATGAATAAATATAGCATTATATTAAGCAATAATAAACAATTAAGATAACAAAAATAAACCTGCAATGCAAAATGAATATCAATTAATAAATCTTTCACATTTAAACAAAAGGGAATGATATATTTAAACATTTAATAAAAAATGAATTTTTTAATAATGATTTAATATATATAATTAAAATAACAAGAATAAAAAATATATATAATTTAGTAATTTAGTACTTATAATAAGAATAATTAATAAATAAAAAATAATAATTTTAAATAAATGCATATATACGCAATACATTAATTATAAAAACATGTAATATACAAAATAAATTTTAAATAATATAAAAAAATGTAATAATTAATATATACAGATAATAAAAAAATAAAAAATAATATTTATACATGCCTTTTATAACATTAGTAAATATAGAATTTTAATATTATAAATAATTTAATACTAATTGAAAATATATGTTAAAAAAAGGGGTTAAATTGAAATATAAACAGATTTTTAGGGTCAAATTAAAAAAAAGTAAAACATTAATTAGGATGAATTTAAAATTAATGAAATAAAAGAGGGACTAAATGAATAA
Source organism: Gossypium bickii (assembly GCA_025503065.1). Taxonomy (NCBI): domain Eukaryota; kingdom Viridiplantae; phylum Streptophyta; class Magnoliopsida; order Malvales; family Malvaceae; genus Gossypium; species Gossypium bickii. The sequence goes on along the minus strand of CP106714.1, from coordinate 20,071,170 downwards.
TTTTCCCTTTTTTATAAAATGCGCGGACCCTGATCTAGTCTTCGGGTCGACACGCGGACCCTGCTTAATCAAAACGACGTAGTTCGTGTTTGCTTATAAAAGTCAGTGTTAAAAAAAACTCATTTTAAGTCTGTATTTTAAAAAAACTTCAAAAATCCTCTGAGTTCTTCGTTCTCTCGCCTGAGCTCCCTTCGCCGATTTTCTGGGCCATTCGCCTTATGTGCCACACGCGCCTCTGTGGCCGGTGGCCGGAGGCCTAAAACCTCCGATTTTTATCGTCTTTGAAAGGTAATCCCGTTTTCCTTTTATACTTTTTCTTAAAAAATGCTTATATGCGCAAATATATATATATAAAAATAAAAAATAAACAGAATGAAGAATCACCTCTGCGAAATTACTGCATTTTATTCCTTTGAACTTCCTAACAATATTTTGTACTCACTGACTTTGACTATTTGTGTGCAAATCTGTGCTTTTTTGTGTAGTCATGTATTGGTGTATTTCTCTGTGTATTTTCGTGTACCTTACAGATTTTTGCATGGGGTTTTTATAACTCGAAAAATGTAAGAAAAAGGAAATACATCTTTGCCATATTTGTTTCTTTCCTCTTTTGCTGTTTTTCCTTATTTTGCAGGACGAGCGACGAAAGATCTGGCGATGATGGCATGATTCGGGCGCGGATCGTGGCGCGACCGAAAGCCTGGCGTGGGTGCGAGGAGCTGACTTAGGCGCGACTGTTGGCCTGGGCGCGAGGCTTGCGGCGCGACTGTTGGCCTGCTGTCCCCTGCGGCGCCTAGGGTTTCATAAAACCCTAGACCTTCTAACTTCTGTTTAAATTTTTGGGCCTCTTGGGCCGTGCAAACTTTGGTAGGGTTAGGTCTTGTTGGTTTGGGTCGGATCTGGGCTTTAAGCGGGTATAGGTATTGGGTCCCAAGTTTAAGTGTGGGTCTGTTTTGGTGTTGTAATTGGACTGTTTAATGGACATTGGACTTTATTTTTATTTTTATTTTGGTTTGTTACATGCCCGGGCAAAATGGGTTGTTTACAGTTAATATAAGGCACTACCTTTGTTATTTCAGTTTCTTTTCTATGTGTATGAATAAACTGGTTAATAATAAAGTCCTAAGAATAATATGATTATTCTTAAAAAGGTCATTAGTCGAGTATTATTGTGGGCTTGGAAAATAATAATGCATTGAGACTAATGTGTAATTGATTGATGACAAAGTGTTGTCATTGACATAAGGATGTCAAAATCAATACATGAGTATGTGTTAGAGAACAACATACTAGACTGACCTGCCATGAGTATGTTTCTTGGATTAATATGTATAATCACAAATATTACTCACAGTGATAACTATGTATATGATCTTCAGACTTGAGATCATCATTGTCTCAACATTGTGAGTTGTATATTTTGATACAGTCAAACATATACCGTAACAGGTTGTACTATAAAGACTGATGTTGGTTATACCACAATCCATGTAGAGAGGTATGGTTGATCAATATAGAATTTATCCTTCGAACATAATGGGAGAAATATCTTAGGCTTCTTGATGGAGTGAAACTAGAAATGCATGATCATGCTCGAATAAGTTGATATGAGATATTACACTTATTTATTTATTGTAGTATACTTAGAAAAATCAAGAAATATGAGATTAGACTATACAAGTGTGACTATTCCATGACTTGTGTCCAATCTAAATATTAAGGATAAAATGATATAATACATCAAAAGATTATCACAGAAACGTTATGTCGAATCATGACTTCTTGTAACTTGGGTAGTAATGATGTATTGCTAGATGTCACTTATTGCTTATAATGTTAAAAACGTTCTAGTATTACTACCAACATTACAAGAGCCTACATGGTCACACCCTATAGTTGAAGCGAATAAAATCCATATACATTTGGTATTGTATTTAGATGTCACATGAATTAAATTAATATTTGAATTAATTTAATTTGATAGTTAAATATTAAACACATTTATGTACAAACTTGTTGTACACAAATAGAGAACATATATAAAATTAATATATGAATTTGATTGATACAAAATATTAACTATATATATTTTACTAAAATTATTAATATAAAAAGTTATAATAATTTCGGCCAAAATATAAAAGGACATGGAAAGTTATATTCTTTTGGAAAGAATTGTAACACCCTATACTCGACTTGGTAGCTGAGCTCGAATATTAGGATGCCACATCACCGTCTCACATCATACACAGTAAATATGAGTTCATTATTACAGAACCATCTTCCATTTTAGCATTTACATGAGTTTTAAGTCAAATATACTCTAAATTATCATTAAGACTTACTACACACACTTTAATTGATCATATAATAAAAGTTGTACATACATGAGTATTGATACTGGAACATGAGTATCGATATTTTCCTTACACGGTATCGATACAAATAAAGCATTCAGTTTCTCGCCTAAAAATAAAACACCAGAAGTTATCGGTACCTTTCAATACGTATCGGTAATTTTACCCTGAGTATCGATACTCGTGATATGGTATCGATCCCAAATTACGATTCTGACTTCCTGCACATTTGAAAATCGTAGGGGTATTGTTTTTAAAACTCGAATATCGATACCTCTACTTCAGATAGTAAAATTCAGCATATAAATTCATAAAAACCATTCCAGCGTAAGTCTATTCAACATGCATCCTTTACCATATCAAATAAAAGTTAGAACGACTACAATAACAGTTTCAAACATCAAAAATAAGTTAGAACAATAATCAACATGTCACGAGTCAAATATTTAAATCCTATGAAAAAATAAGCTATGAAAACACCCAAAATATCATGGCAAATATCGGCGGAAAGTCTACTACATTGCCCTTATTTTTCCAAAACATAAAGGGATAATAAGTCACCTACGAAGAATTACTAGATCTAGCTTGGATCAATCCTTTGGAGCCATACCACTCACACTGTAAAGCTACTAATCTGCAATGGTTTAAAAGGAGTGGGTGAGCTTAACAAGCTCAGTAACTACCTAGAATAACTATCATGCAAAAAAGTCATCATGCATTAACGAAACATCTATATAACATAATTACAACAATACCAACTTTAATGCCATATTATACTTATGCATTGTTTAATGGTTCATTTAATTAGTAATCACTTACACTTGAAGCATATATCACATTACACATATAATCACATTTAAAGATAATTTGGCACTTGAGCTATGAAATATAGAAGTGGGCTCTATCACCACACATTGTTTACATTGATCTCCAACACACCAATTGACTCATAGAGTCGAACATATCTCAAAAAGTAAAGCATAAAGCTAATACTCTCCAACACACCAAACATGTCCCGTTGATTGGAGCTTAGCTCACATTCCCTTATCTCTCCAACCTATCCTAGGGCCTCAATGCCCAAAAACACGATAGATATAGGTAAGTACTCACAATATTATGACATGCCAACTATATCCAACAGTCCCAAAGATCACAAGGCTAAAATATCAGTCATTAAAACACACATTTAGTCACTATTCACTGCACTTATTCACTGCAAATATCACATTATAAACACAACATTATCTCTGCCATTTAGCATGCATAACATACCTACATTTACACTTTAACAACTGTATTCATGAACACATAACACATGCTATAGCATCTCGTTTCAGTTCACATTTTCACAATCACACTAACACATATTTCACAAATTAAATCAATAGTACGAGAAAGCTTACACTCTGCATTTAAAGTAGTGGTTTAAGCTACTTTTCAATTCCCAATTAACGCAAACACTTTCCAATTATGTTTTTGTCGAAATGCCAAAAGCTCAAACTAGCCTTTCCTTAACTCGTGGAAGGTCCTAAGGAATCTGAAGCTTCAACAACATAAATCACACAACAACACAATCACAACCAGCTAAGGACTCACATCAAGCAATAAAAAACATAAGCCTAAGCTAAGTTCTCAAGTAATCGAAACCTTTGACATAACAAACTTAAATTTCAAATATCTCAGTCTATACTTAATCCTTTCCCCTATAAAAATTTCATTATTCTAATTATTCACTTACTACAGATTCTGAACCTTTAAACTACTCAAAACTACTCAATTAATGGTATCAAAATTTTCGACATGTTTATGGAAATTTTTACAAACATTCATTAAATCCTTAAGAATCTTTAACAAAACTTCAAAGTAAGTTTAAAAACCTTTTAATCTTATCATAACTAATTGAAAAACACTTTGAAACCATGTTTTTACCAAAAACCCCAAAATTCACCATTAATGACCCAATTTTTGGCTTTTATTGAAAACATGCGATTCAATAGCTAAAAACTCAATTTTAAAGACTAACTAACATTAAAAACTAATGGGTAGACGAATGGTTACCTTCGAGGGAAGAAAAATGAGCTTTTGATTGAAAACCCAGAAACTCACAAACTTGAAAATAGAGAAATCTATGGTGTTTTGGGTGTTTTTCTTGAAATTTTATAGAGGTTTATGGCTTGAGTGTCGATAGAAATCAAAGGAATATAATTTTGGAAATCAAAAGTTGATGAACTAAGGTTTGGGATGCAAAGGACGGCACAAGAATGAGGGGAGAAGCAACTAACGTTATATACTTAAGGTGGGGGATGATACGATGTTGTAATTTTAAAACTTGACTTAAATGCTTCATAAACACACAAAATTTTACCCCTTTTACAAATCAGTCCCTATTTCAAAATTGAAAACCTTTTGAACATTATTTTCAAAAATTGATTGTATTTTCTAAATACAATGAGAATATCTCCAATTACAGTGCTTACGAAATTTCGAGCTGACTAGAGCTAAAATCCTTAAAATACCCTTAAAACTTCTGGACCCAATTTTGGGGTGTGACAAGGCTCCCCCTTTAAAAAGAATTTCATCCTCGAATTTTATGTAACACCCTCAAACCCGGCCCACAAGCCCTGACCGGATCTGGTATGTCACTGCGGAAAAATGTTTGAAAATATTTTAATTTAAGAGTGAAAACATAAAATTTTGTTAACTTTTGTAAAGCCTTGTATATTTAAAATTTATAAGTAAAACTTTATTGTCACACCTTTCCGAGTTTTAAAACTTTAATAGATATTTCAAAATGTAAGTTGCTGAAAATAACTCATTTCCAAATCATAACTCAGTTATCATTCCATCTTAAAAGTAAATAATAAAGATACTTAATAAATATACTTAAATACTTTAATGGGCCTTATTACAATAAACAGTTAACCAAAATACTGAGAATATAAAATACGTAAATAAATAAAAACAATTTCTGCATGAAAATCTGCTTCTGCATGGCCACCTTTGTATCCACTCCAGCCCGGTCCGATCATCATATGTCACTGCGATGTTTGGTAAAATTGGGTGAGTCATACGGACTCGATGCATAGTTATTTCACATGTCTCCACACATATGGGCTTGGCCCATATCCACACAGTCCACATAATCAGTCATGCAAAAATGCATCCCAACCCATCCTAAAGTCCATCCGTTACACATACCTTAGCAGACCTGCTGCTCAAGGCCGTGGCTAATCCACCGATCAACTATGTGATCCCACATATCTTACCTTGGCAGACCTGCTGCCCAAGGCCATGGCTAATCCACCGATCACCTGAGTGATCCTACATATCTGTATCCATGAGGTGACTCGAGGTCATCCTTAGTCCACGATGATGCACACAGCTATCATCCGCCGAGATGTGGCACCTAGCCAACACCTCCCTTGATGAAGCACGTAGCTAACATCAAGCGCTAATGTAGCACAAGGCTAACATTAGACCACGTACATAAGTATGTACACCCTGTCCTTTTTTGTTCAAATCCCAGGCCCCATACATGTATCATGACAACATATCACTTGAAACAAATATACATCACATGCCATCACATTTTCATACATATATCATATGTAAATTAACGTCATAAAATATTGACCTGGTTAATCGATTACCCATCATGGGTTTCCACCATTTTAGCCATTATTGTCAGCTACCACACATCATACACATTTATATATATAACACATGTAAACAATCAAGAGAACAGTGCGATAACTACGCACCTTTTAGCATAGTCTACTCAATCCCGAAACCTACGTCTAAACGATTTGCACCTTGCGATTGTTGCACTCCTTCCTTAATGCCGATTTGGTCTTTTACCAAATCCCGAAGACTTTGCTTATTCCTGTTGACTAGCCCCTAGGTCGAAGTCCCAAATCCGTCACTTGCTCCTAAAGTTGTCGATCTTCCTTGATGTTTAAAACCTGAGAAATTTCCTTTAATGCACCCACCACTCACGTTTGAAGAGAGTAGTCGACAACAAGGAAAAAGTGCTTGATTTTCGGCTTTTAGTCTAAGAATTAATCGGCCCCAAAAGAAGAGATGCAATCGGCTATGGCCTCAAATGGTGATGAACTATTCCCCAATGGTGAGTTTGAGGGAAGGATTTCAGCTTCAAATGAAAAGAAGAAAAAGAAGGGGATTCCTTTGACTAACAATTTCGGCAAAAGGAGAAATAAAATGAAGAAAAAGAATTTCCAAATGATGATCACCCTTATTTATACTACCCAATTCGGCACACACACCCCCTATCTATGCCTCAAAACCGACTAGGCACCCACCAAGAATCCCACATTCGGCCACCAACCTTCCTCCCATCATATCCCACTTTCTTCTCCTCCTTTATCTCTTATCCTATCATTTAAAATAAATCAAAAACAATCCCAATTATCTACCTATTTAAACTAAATAAAATAAATCCACACTTATTCAAAATAAATTAAATAACCCCCATTCATCCACTATCTCAATATTTAAAACAAATAAAACAAAATCCCCAATTATCTACCCACTTAAAATAAATAAAATAAATTCACACTTATTCAAAATAAATTAAATAACCCCCATTCATCCACTATCTCAATATTTAAAACAAATAAAACAAAATCCCTAATTATCTACCCACTTAAAATAAATAAAATAAATTCACACTTATTCAAAATAAATTAAATAACCCCCATTCATCCACTATCTCAATATTTAAAACAAATAAAACAAAATCCCCAATTATCTACCCACTTAAAATAAATAAAATAAATCCACACCTATCCCACTCTTTAGCCAAATTTTAAAATAAAAACAAGCCTTATCTCATCCATTTAAAAGTCCAATGCCGTCCAACTCTTTCCCCCTCACTTGACGCCAAAATGAAAAATAAAAGCACACTTTGCTGCCATCAAGACTCGAAACTAGGCCCTTCGCCCCTGCTCCTCAGGTAACGTCCCAAGCCACCTTGCCACATGGTTTCCTTGTGTCATAAATTCCCACGCAAATTTCCTTAAGACTGCCTTGCCTAGCTTCCCTTTTTTTTTACCTTGACGCAAAAGCAAAGTAAAACAACACTTATGCCGCCCTCATGATTCGAACCTCCTCCCTTCTCCTTGGCTTGAGGCGTCACACTCCAAGGCCCTAAGTGGCGCCTTGCAGCCACTTTACCAAGCTCAATTTCATGTCTAAAAACGCCTAAAAATTCCCTTAAGGCCTCCTTAGCCCAATTCCTCTTTTTAACGCCAAAAATAAAAGCTCTCAAGTGCAATTTCTGCAGCTCGAACCTCCTCCCCCTAGGAACTCCTCTTGACGCCAACTCTTCTGCACCCTAGGTGGCTTCCCTTGCCACTCTTCCAATTGCTTTCTTATGTCATGCTTCGCACCGAATTTCTTTTAAATCCTCATTTACCTAGCTCCCCCTATTTAACACTTAAAACAAATTTTTTTTTTCTAAAACGCTTTCCTATATCCTTGGGTTCTTAAAACCCTTAAAACATATCCAAACACACTCCAAGCCTACTATCACTTGAATTATGCACTAAATGCATAACCCCTAAATCCAGGATATTACATTTTACCTAAGTTAAACTAATAAGGATATTATGGTCTCATCGCATCTTCAGCTTCCCAAGTAGCCTCTTCTATCTTGTGGTTGCGCCACAAAACCTGAACCAACAGAACCCTTTTATTTCGCAAAACCTTTTCTTCACGAGCTAGGATCTCAATCGGTTCTTCCCCATAGTTAGGTCAATTTGAACCTCAATCTCATCTACTGGCACAATATGAAATGGATCTTAATGATACTTCCGCAATATAGACACATGGAAAGCATTGTGAATTTGCTCAAGTTCTAGTGGTAACTTGAGATGATAAGCTACCGAACCAACCCTCTCAACAACTTCATAAGGTTAAACATACCTTGGACTCAATTTTTCCTTCCTTCCAAACCTCAAAACCTTTTTCCAAGGTGAAACTTTCAAGAACACCTTATCGCTAACTTGAAACTCGATATATCGATGTTTCAAATTCGCATAAGATTTCTGCCTATCTGACGCTGCATTCAAACTATCACAAATCAACTTCACTTTCTCTTTAATCTCATGAACTAAATCCAGTCGAACAACTCGCTTTTTATCCAATTCTGTCCAACACAAATGAGTTCTACACTTCCTATCATACAACTCCTCAAACGGTGCCATACAAATACTCGATTGAAAACTGTTGTTGTAGGTGAACTTTGCCAAGTGCAAATATCGCTCCCAACTACCACTGAATTCGATCACATAACTTTGTAACATATCTTTCAAAAACTGAATTACCCTCTTTGACTGACCATCAGTTTGAGGATGATAAGTCGTGCTGAAACTAAGCTTCGACCCCAAAGCCTCTTGCAAACTCTTCCAGTACCTCGATGTAAAACACAAATCCCTATCTGAAATAATAAAAACGAGAACTCCATGAAGATGAACAATTTCAGTATGTACTACTCTGCCAACTTCTGCAAACAATAACTAGTATGCACAACCAAGAAATACGCACACTTTGAGAATCGATAAACAATTATTCACAAAGAATTTTTCTTTGATGGACTCAAAGGCAAACCCGAAACAAAGTCCATAATGATCCTTTCCCACTTCCATTCAGGAATCGTAATCAGTTGCAACAGAGCTGAAGGAAAATCATGCTTTGCCTTTACCTTCTAACAAACCAAACATCGAGTCAATAAATCCTTAAAATAACACTTCAAACAAGGCCACCAATAAATCTCTCAAAGACCATGATACATTTTTCACTACTAGGGTGCATAGTATAAGGGCTGCTATGTGCCTTAGTAAGAATCACTTGCCTCAAATCCACATAATGCGAAACACACAGTTTACCTTGAAAGTTCAATATACTATCACTGTCAACATCAAAATCTCCATTAACACCTTGCTCAACCTATCTAATCCTCTTTAACAATTCCTCATTTAATGACTACTTATACTTAATCTGCTGCGACAAGGTTGACCTCACTTAAAGTTCGGCTAACAACCCACCATCACTAGCTAAACTCAAACGTGTATATATAGCTCTCAATTCCGTCATCGAAAACAACATTCGCCTTTGCCAGGATGATACTCTATCACACAATCATAATCCTTCAAAAGTTCAATCCAACGCCTTTGCCTTAAATTCAACTCTTTTTGGGTGAGGAGGTACTTAAGGCATTTATGATCTGCATAGATAACACACTTCTCACCATACAGGTAATGGCGCGAAATCTGAAGCACGAATACCACAACCAATAATTCCAAGTCATGAGTTGGATAATTGCGCTTATTCGTCTTCAACTTTCTCGACACATATGCCAAAAATTTACCCTATTACATTAACTCACAACCGAGACCCGAATACGAAGAGTTGCTATACACCAAAAAATCTTTTCTAGTCTCTGGTTGAATCAACATAGGTGCTTTCGTTAAAACAACATTAAGCTGTTCAAAACTTTTCTGCCTTTCATTAGTCAATTCAAACACCACACTCTTTTGAAGTAGTTTCGTTACGAATCCACGATAATAGCCAACCAAACCCAAGAAAATTTGAACTTCGATAACACTCCTAGGCAGCTTCCACTTTAAGATCGTCTCAATTTTCTTTGGATCCACTAGAATCCCTTCTGTCGACACAACATGACTTGAAAACATCACTTCTTTAAACCTGTTCAGTCTACCAGTCCATACCAAGAATAACATTAAACTGGTAGAAAGGCAATTTCATAAGATCAATAGGGAAAACATGCCCTATTATCATAAGGGGAATCTACGATAAACTTTATTCTCTATCACACTATCTCTAAAGGAACTAAACATAGTTATACCCAAATCAATAGTCTCTCAGGAATCCCTAACTTACAAGCCAATTCACTCAAAATATACGAATGTGTAGAACCAGAATCAACCAAAGAAAACAATGGAGTAGACTGCAAAGTAAAAGTACTTGCGATAACATCAGTCAGATCCTGATCCTTCAGTTCCCTAACAACATAAACCCAAGCTAGACCTCCAGACTCAACCTGTGAAGCAATATTAGGAGAAAAAAATTGTTGCCCAGCCGGTCTTCCATTACCTTTATAGGGACCACGATCTCTAGCAGGCACAAAATCAAGTGCTAAACTCTGAGTCTGCAAAACCTCAATTCTATTTGGGCAATCCTTCAGAAAATGTTCCTTCGAACCACACTTCAAACAATCACCTGTTAACTTACGACACTCACCAGAATGCCTATTCTCACAATGTGCACAAAGCAGCCATCCAGAACCACCCGTCGAACCACTAGCGCTAACCACAACAATAGTTTGCTACCTGACTAACTCGATCGAGACCCATGTCTTGCACCCCTACTGAAACTCTGATTATTACACCTTCTCTTAGGTGATCGACCTGATGCACCATCAGAAGCCCTCTTACCAAATTCAATAACCACAGAACAAGACAGCTTAGCTTAAGTCTCCTCAATTACTTTAGCTCTATCAACTAACTCATCAAACATCTCCATGTTCTAAGCTACCAAGTAAACCTAAATCTCACGATTAAGCCCAAGTCAAAACCTCTTACAACGGTCCCTCTCAGAAAGAACCATATCAGAATCATACTAAGTCACACAAAATTTGCCTCATAGTCAGCCACTGACAAATCATTCTGAACCAAATCTAATAGCTCACATTTATGATCCTCCATATACTGCTCGCCTATGAACTTCCACTTAAACACCTCAAGAAAGTAACCCCAAGTCAAACGATAAGCGGTAGTACCTCTCTTAACCATATTCCACCAACAATGGGTCTCATTGTCGAGTAGGGACACAATACATCTCAACTTCTCCTCGTCAGAACACGACATCTAATAAGGATCCTTTCAGTTACTTCCAACCAGTACTCAGCTACGGTCGGATAAAGACCTTTTACCCTTGAAAACTTTCTACCACCCAATGCTTGAAGACATTCAAGTAGTAATCCTCGATTAATAGGTACATGATTGGCATGTGCAGGAGAAGGATTAGCTCTAACAATCTACTGAAGCGCTCCAATCATAGCTTCCATCAAAAGGCCAACACCTCAAGAGGTATGTTTACTTTAGGTGACGACACAAGAGGTGCAGAGGATGTATCATCCTCTTGAGCACTAGCTCTCACATTAATACGTCTAAGAGGCATATCTAATCCTGCAAGTAAAGTTTAGGATTAAAGGCAATGTCTTTCTATTCCTACCCTACATGCAATTCAATTAGAGACATTTTAACAATTTTAAAAAATCAGAATAATTTAAACACTTAGGTTTCTAAATCCATGGGTTGTGAAACCCCAATCAACACATCAATAGTCACCTAGGTCTGAGTGTTATTGAACCTTGACTCCGATACCGCCAAATTTAACACCCTATACCTGGCCCAACTGTCGAGCCCGAATATTAGGATGCCACATCACCGTCTCACATCATACACAATGCAAATGAGTTCATTATTAAAGAAACATCTTTCATTTTAGTACTTACACGAGTTTTAAGTCAAATATATTCTTTTTCTCATTAAGACTTACTACACACACTTTAATTTATCATATAATAACATTGTACATACATGAGAGCCACTTAGCAAAATTTCAAAACTGACTATGTAGGTATCGATACTAGAACATGATATCAATATTTTCTTTACACGATATCGATACTGATTGAAAAATTGATACAAAAAAGTATTCTCTTTCTCGCCTAAAAATAAAACACCAGAAGTTATTGGTACGTTTCGTTACATATCAGTAATTTTACCACGAGTATCGATACTGATGATATGGTATCGATACCAAATTACGATTCTGACTTTCTGTGCATTTGAAAATCATAGAGGTATCGTTTTCAAAACTCAAATATCGATACATTTGCTTCAGATAGTAAAATTCAACATATAAAAGCATACAAACCATTCCAAGACAAGTCTATTCAACATGCATCCTTTACCATATCAAATAAATGTCAGAATGACAATAATAATAGTGAAAATAGCGAAAATAAGTTTAAGTAGTAATCAACATATCATGATTCAAATCTTTAAATCCTATGAACAAATAAGCTTTGGAAACATCCAAAATATCATGACAAATACCAACAGAAAGTCTACCACATTTCCCTTATTTTCCAAAAATATAAACGGATGATAAATCACCTATGTAGAATTACTAGAGTCTAGCTTGGACCAATCCCTTGGAACCATACCGCTTACACCAAAATGATACTAATCTGCAATGATTTAAAAAGAGTGAGTGAGCTTAACAGGCTCAGTGACTGCCTAGAATAACTACCATGCAAACAAGTCATCATGCATTAACGAAACATCTATATAACATAATTACAACAATACCAACTTTAATGCCATATTATACTTACTCATGCATTGTTTAATGGTTCATTTAATTAATCACTTAAACTTTAAGCATATATCACATTACATATATAATCACATTTAGAGATAATTTGGCACTTGAGCTATGAAACATAGAAGTAGGCTCTATCACCACACATTGTTTACATTGATCTCCAACACACCAATTGACTCATAAAGTCGAACATATCTCAAAAAGTGAAGCATAAAACTAATACTCTTCAAATAAACCAAACATGTCCGTTAAATGGAGCTTAGCTCACTTTCCCTTATCTCTCCAACCTATCCCAGGGCATCAATGCCCAAAAACACGATAGATATAGGTGAGTACTGACAATATTATGACATGCCAACTATATCCAACGTTTTCAAAGATCACAAGGCCAAAATATATGTTATTAACACACACATTTACTCACTATTCACTACACTTATTCACTACAAATATCACATTATAAACACAACATTATCTATACCATTTAGCATGTATAGCATACCTACATTTACACTTTAACAACGGTAATCATGAACACATAACACATGCTATAACATCTCGTCTTAGTTCACATTTTCACAATCACACTAACACATATTTCATAAATTAAAGCAAAAGTATGAGAAAGCTTACACTCTGAATTTAGAATAAGGGTTTAGGCTACTTCTAAATTCCCAATTAACACAATGAATCGTGTCCACAAGTAGCAATTCAAAACACGCACTAATTACACTTTCGTCAAAATACCGAAAGCTCAAACTAGCTTTTCCTTAACTCGTGGAAGGTCCTAAGGAATCCGAGGCTTCAACAACATAAATCACACAACAACACAATCACAATAAGCTAAGGACTCATATCAAGCAATAAAAAACATAAGCCTAAGCTAAGTTCTCAAGTAACTGAAACCTTCAACATAGCAAACTTAAATTTCAAATATCTCTATTTATACTTAATCATTTCCCATAAAAACATTCACTTACAAAAGGTTCTCAACTTTTAAACTACGCAAAACTACTCAATTCATGATATCAAAATTTTCAACATGTTTATGAAAAATTTCACAAAAATTCATTAAATCCTTAGAAATCATTAACAAAAATTCAAAGTAAGTTTAAAAACTTTTAATATTATCATAACTAATTTAAAAACACTTCGAAACCATGTTTTTACCTAAAACCCTAAAATTCACCATTAATGACCCAATTGTTGGCTTTTTTTGAAAACATGTGATTCAATAGCTAAACACTAAGTTTTAAAGACTAGATAACATAATAAAACTAATGGGTGGACGAATGGTTACCTTCGAGGGAAGAAAATGAAGTTTTAATTGAAAACCTAGAAAACCCACAAACTTGACAATAGAGAAATCTATGGTGTTTTGGTGTTTTTCTTGAAATTTTATACAGGTTAATGGCTTGCGTGTTGAGAGAAATCAAAGGAATATAGTTTTGGAAATTAAAATTTGATGAACTAAGGTTTGGGATGCAAAGTACGACACAAGAATGAGGGAAGAAGAAACTAATGTGATATGATGAAGGTGGAGGATCGCAGAAATTTCACTACGCCATGGGGCAAACCTAACCGCTTTCGGATGTGCTAATGTCCAGAGTGTGAATACTGCAATAAAATATTGAAATACGAGGCGATATCCGCAAGTATATGGGTCGAGTTGTAATATAGTTTTAAAACGAAATAGGTGAATATTCTAAAGATCGTTGCTAAGGTAGGTGAGTGCCAGATCAATTCTGACCTAAACACTAAAAGATCTAATTATTACTTTAAATTGGTTATAGTATGAAAACATAAAATAAAGGATTTTTAGGTTTTCATTGTAATAAAATAAAATATGAAAAAAAAAAACAAACTTCAAGAGATAGAAAATGAGAATGAATCAAATCTTGATTATGGGTGATTAGCTCGCTTTGGTAATCTCCATCAACTATCGTTTTTAGTTCCTTGTCAATCAAATAGTCGCCACCCTAGTAGGATCTTCTGATCTTCCACTAAGATAACGTGTCAGCAATGACTACTTATCTTCCGACCTCACAGTCTAGACTGGCTTGGGGTGAAGGTGTTCACAGATGGGCCATACCAATTTTGGGTTAATTCTCACCTTGATGAATTTCTAGAGTTTTCAGACCTAGGGTTTTTTTCACGTTCTTCCTTTCCGAAATAGCTGATCTGTTGAGTAACCCTACAAAACAATCAATAGATCATACCTCCACTCGATAATCCCCCGTAGAGGGATTAGTTCCTCATGGTTTTCATTATAGAATTAATGTATAGAGAAAAAAATGGTAATTATATCGATAGTATAAATTATATGAAAAAGCCTGATATTATTGAGATTAATTGCTAATCCACAAGGTTTAAATGGTTTCCACAATTCAGATCTCTTGAGAACAACAAAGAACATTTGGAATAAATTCTAAAACCAAAAAAACAAAAGAAAAGCTAAACTAAATTTACTAAAGAAAATCTAAGCTGAGTGAATGATGTCCATAGTATGTGCCAAAGGAGCCTATTTATAGAGTTCAGGTGGTCATCGTCCTCAACCCTAGGTTAACTGACGTTTCTGAGCTTTAAGTTTGATTATGCAGACTAAAATGCCCTTATTTCATATTTAATTTCCGTTTCAGAGATGATGTCACGAAACACCAAGACCTGTGTCGTGACATAGTAGTCAGTATACTCCTCTTGAGTGACCTTCAGGGGTATGCCGCGACACCCTTAGGCTGTGTCTCGACATTGAAGGCAGTCTTGAGGTTTTTCTATTTTGCTCCCTATATTGCAACATTAGTCATCCCATGTTGCAACATAGCGACCAAAATCAGTTTAATATGCTTTCTAAAGGTCTTCTGCACATTGAAAAAGTGCGTTAGCTCACCCTTAGGCCTTATTCGACCCTTATGGTTAATAATAAACTCAATTTTTTAACATTTTATGAACTTATTAAAACTTAAGAGAACATAATTCCAATCTACTGAAAACGCTTATTTTCAAGCTCCTAAAGCGTTTAATTATTTTAATCTACTACACCAAATTATGACAGATCAAACTCCCCCACACTTAAGTCATTGCTTGTCCTCAAGAAACATAAACATAAGTGACAAATAAAAAATGATGACCCTTGAGCAAATATGATACAATTATTGACTTCGGAGCACATGACTTAGGCATTTTACATTCACTCACAACTTTAACATGATGAATAATTGATTTACCACTTTTGACCACAAATATCTAAGTTCAGTATGTTACAAAGCATGCAAGCATTAAGGGTCTCACCTATAGATATCTATTAATAAATCATACAAGTACTTTGATTATCCGAGTAGAATACAAATAGTTGTTTATGCGGATGGTTAGTATGATGTCCATTCGTGTATAAGGATATTTATGTCACATAGGACTTTTCGGCTCGAAACATTTTGAGGCTGAGGGTAGGTATGGAATTCAAAGATAGTAAGCATTAAGATGGTTACAAACATGAAAATA
Organism: Gossypium bickii; assembly: GCA_025503065.1. Taxonomy (NCBI): domain Eukaryota; kingdom Viridiplantae; phylum Streptophyta; class Magnoliopsida; order Malvales; family Malvaceae; genus Gossypium; species Gossypium bickii. Next base: position 20,054,881 of record CP106714.1, on the reverse strand, counting down.
GTTTGGCACATCACATTGATCCCTATTCTTCCCTCTAGTGACCCTTACCCACTCACCGACTTATTTGTCCTTCTCTCATATTCTTTGTCTCTCAATATATAGGAAGTCATAGCATGACATAGTAATTACAGCTAGCCTTACAAGTTTTTGTGCACTAATGAACAAGTTTTTCTTTTTTTTTTTTTGACTTTTTGACTTTTCTCTTTTTCAATACATCTCACTCATAAATCTTTTTTTGCTGGTTTAGGACTTTTTCTACTCATACTAATTTTCTTTTGGGATTTTTCTTTTTGTTTCACACATTAGGCGAACTTATAGTTCCTATATCACACCAATATTTCCTATTTCACTCTATTTTCTACAAAATCTTCTGTGGTGTATCTACTTAACCTCCAATATGTATGACCATACGTTTATAGTCGTGCAGTGTAGGACCAAAGAAAAGGGGCAAATACAAATTAACGTTTTCAGGCTCAGGGTTTGTAATGAGGTTCATCAAGAAGTGTCAACAAGCTCACAAATTGGTACTAAAGGTGAAATATAAGTAGGTCAACTTTTTGGCTCTGGATGTGTTTCAAACAATGCCTTAGGTCATCTCTGAATATCTCAATATGCACAAATTTAATCAACTAAACAACCTCAAATTCAACCATTTATCATTCATACTAGCATGCTCGTTTCCTTGTACTTTCTATATCATTTGGTACAACTGATTACTTAGTACCTATTTATAGTGTAACATATAGAACTTAGTAGTCTAATAATAAAAAATTAAAATCACCTACCATCATGCCAAATTTATTTATAAATACAAGCAACCTATGCTTCTAACCAATCACTTGTATTTTTATAAATTTATTTATGCTTCTAACCAATCACTTGTATTTTTATAAGTTCAAGCACACAAAAGAGAGGAAAAATGAAACAAAAATGTTGAAACAAATAAACAAGTTTTCTATATTACCCCCTACACTTTAGTTGACACATTGTCTTCAATGTGTACCCTAGAAATATAAGGAAAGAAGTTACCTGATTGATCGTGGTTGCTCCAATTGCTAATGGTGGGTGCTTCCTCTTTTGATCGTGCTAAGCTCGAATTGTTTGTGTTTCCTTCGCGTTGGGATCCTACATAGAAAACCTAAACAAAACATAGCTAAAAATATACCATTAATAAACATAACAAAAAATATACTATTAATCATACTCTTATAGTGTTTGAATCAAAATTATAAAAAATTAATACAAGCCTTTAAAAACAAAACTAAAAATGTTCAATCCTCCTCTTCATCATCCTATTGTGGTGCCCACCTCATTTCCATTGAAGCTTTTCCCTTTCTTTTGACATGTGTTTGGGGAGAGCTCCCACCCATTGAAGGCGCATAGTGAGTTGGGCTTCATATGACATGCCTTTTTGTTGTAGAAAATTGTGGTTGAAATGCCGCTTCATACTCATCCTTCGTTCCAGGGCACTCCTAAGCAACACCTTCTTTCTCAAGATTAGCCCCTTCATCCTGATGTGTCGAGGTCGACCTAAACATGTCTGGGGAATAATTCGGAGTTTCCATTTTGCAAATTCTTAGAGTACTAGGCCTATTTTCTGCATCCACTGAATCATCCCATAAATCTTCTCCTCCACGCTCATGCTGGTTCCTCTATGAACCATTGTCTTCTCCTTTCATTTAAGTGACACTAGGACATCCATCTTTTCCTTCCTCCTCTGATTCCAATTCATGATTTTTTTTTTGATGCTTGACATATTGGGTGTACAACGAATCTCCAATTAAGCTTTTTTCTAGTTTCATGAAATGTTCATTCTCACCCATTGGAACTCTTACCTGTTGACACAATTCAGTTACCAAGTGAGGAAAGAAGATTCCAGCTTTTTGGCTATGCCTGCACTGCCTGTAACACCCATTACCCGTATTCAACTCCGGAACAGGGTATGAGGCATTACCGGACTTACATCATAAGCGAACATACAAACCGAGTCATAAATTTGCATCCTAATTAAAAACATTTGTATTTAATCATAAAGTCCCTAATACGAGCCTCCGAGGCCCAAAACATGCTCTGGAAGTGGTTAGGGACTAAACCGAGAACTTAGGAAATTTTTACAAAACTTAGAAATTTTTTTGCCATGTACAGGGGTTATAGGCCCGTGTGGTTTGGGACACGCCCGTGTGGTCAGGTCGTGTGGTCACACACGCCCGTGTCCCTAACCCGTGTAACTCTTTGACTTGCAAGGCATGAACAAATTGAAGTCACATGGTCGTGTCACACTCCCGTGTGCTAGGCCGTATGGTTAATTTAATTTTTATAAAATAGGTACAGACTTCAGACGGTCAGGACACACACCCGTGCTTGAGGCCGTGTCCCTTACACGGCTGAGACACACGCCCGTGTCTAGTAACACGGAGAAATTAAAACAATGTAAGCATAAAATGCTTTGTAAGTTCGTAATTCAAAGAAATAAAGCTTATAACTTCAATTTATAAGAAAAAACATTGAAATCACACATCATGTATTGGCCTTAGCTTAAACAACCTTAGTTTCTCAATTTTTAATCATCACATAAATTTGCAAACCATCTCAAAACAACATATTATAAGTACACACTATTTAATGCATTCACATTTCAAGTATGTGCATAAACATATTTTGATCATCTAATAACTCATACTTTTCCATGATTTCATAGCAATTCTGATTGAAGCATTTGCCAATCTTTCCTTTTACTCATACCAAATTAATCACAATTGGAGTAAGTAAGACAAGGCATATCACAACCCAATTCGGCCCAAAAGCCTAATAAAAAATCATCAATTGAGTTTACCATGTATTCATATGTCAAAATATATATATCATTCAATCATGTAGTGCAAAATAATATACATTGCTATAATTCTTACAGCTATAACTTATTCAATCACAATGCTTACCAAGAATTCTTCCATATCATGAATTCAACACTTATAAGCTTTACGTACATACCTGTACCATCTCGTAATAATTTCATACACAACCTCATCTTTGATGTACCCGTTGAACCACTTGGAATACTATTGGACACCCAGGAAACTTGCACACTAAGTGCCATATACGTAGCCCATGCTACCTCAAACTCATATCGCATGTCTGCTCGCTCTTGAGCTTTCAGCAGGTCTGCTTACACAAGTTGTCAGTCCAGATGTGGCTACTCAGTGCTGCTCACACAAGCTATCAAGTAACTGCAATGCATGCCAGTATACTCAGCCACCGGTAGGACGTATAGGACCAGCACCCGGATCACATAATCACATTAACTCCTCATTGTATCCTAATTTATTCCTAAGTTCAAACAGGATTTCTCGCTTGCCAAATCATCATCGAACGTTTCAGTAGAGTCAATCATACAATTCGTGCAATATCAAAGCATTTAAATACAATTATAATATTGTTTATTAACATACAAACCTACCTCGAACTCATACGGCGGAAAACGATCGTTTAATTGATAACTTTGTCTTTTCCTCGATCTAATTCCGTATGTCATTTTTCTTGATCTATATAATCAAATTTTAACTCATTTAATCTTATTCTACTCAATTCAATCAAATTTCATATTATGGAAAATTTACCATTTTGCCCCTATACTTTTGACCTTTTTAAAATTTAGTCTCTAGGCTCGTAAAATGAATTTCATTCGATTCCATCACAACTCAAGCCTAGACGAATATTACTAGTACTCATAACAACCCATATTTTTCATTTATTTACACTTTTCCATACCTTTTATAACATTTTACAAATTAGTCCCTATTTGACATTTTCATCAAAATCACTTTAAAAATGTTGTTTATCTAACAACAAACATCATTTTCTATCATCAAAAATCAAAATACATGCATATTCAACATGGGTAAAATTCTAAACTTTAACTTTTCTTCAAATTAGTCCTTGAAATAGCTAGATCAAGTTAAAACAACTTAAAACACGTAGAAATCATTAAAAACATGACAAGAACGGACTTAAAATTGAGCTTGAAAGTTGGCCAAACCCTAGCTATAGGTTCTTTGCAAAATATGGCTATGGGGGGATGAAATTGAGAAGACGAAAATCTTTTATTTAGTTTATTTTGGCTTTATTTACCAAATTACTAAAATACCCTTAATGAAAAACATTTTAAACATACCTAACCTTGTCCATATTTGTCCACTAATTTAAAAAAATGGTCTAATTACCATTTAAGGACCTCAAATTAAAGTTTCATAGCAATTAGACACTTTTAGCTTATAGAATTCAAGTTTTGCACCTATTGTAATTTAGTCCTTTTAGACAAATTGAGTGCTCAATCAATAAAATTTCTTAATGAAATTTTCAAAAAATTATTCTATCATGATGTAGACCTTAAAGAAATATTAAAATAAATATTTCTACTTCGGATTTGTGTTCCCGAAACCACTGTTCTGATTTGACCTTAAAACGGGTTGTTACACTACCTCATTTATTAGTAAATTCATTTGCCCACACAAGCCTGCTTGTGCTGCAAAATGCCATATAACAAAATAGCTTGAAAAATATTCATGTTAAAAACATTTAGAGCGAGCATAATTCTAACGCTGACGAATTGTATCCACATTTTTGTAGCAGGGAACATTATTCCTTGATTGAAATTAGTGGTCAACTCTATATCGGGCCTATAGTTCCATATAACTCTGCCTTGAGTCAAGTACTCAATAACATCTTTTATGTCTATATTCTCAAATTTTTCTAAATCGGTGCTACTAAGGAAGTTTTGTCATAGAAAGGTGCATCGTAGAAGTCATATATCTCCCTAGGAGTGATCGACACCTCTTCACCCCTCATTGTCATAGTGTCCCAATTTATTCTTTTTTCGTATTTCTTGGTCCCTAAAAGACGCGTAAAATTCTAGCACTATCGAGACCACCACAGTTTTTTTGGGAGTGATGCAAAATTTTCCCAACTATGGTATCTAACCAAAGTCCAAATTTTATTGTACAAAATCATTGAAGGTTTAAACCCTTGTTCCTAGATTAAAGTCCTACCCTGTAACTCAAGAAAATATTTTTCGATTTCTAGATTCTTAAATTTTTCTGGGTTTGAATTTACCAGAGTATTTTGTACTATAGTTTTCTTGTTTTTTTTAGGAGGCATTCTCTAAAAACAAAGTTTCTAGCAAAAAAAAAAAAAAAAGAATAGAAGTCAATGCAATAGTAAAAGAGAGTTGAAAATACTTTAGCCTCAATCTTTTGAATCCGTATGTGCCTTTGCTTTGATTGATTTGATGATGTGCTCTTCCAATGTGGCTTTTAGAAATGAGGGTAAAGGATTGAAAATTGAAGTTTTTGGTGGAAAAATGGGCTTTGGGAATTAGAGGTTTTAGAGAGTTTTAAGAGAGGGTTGGATGTTAAAATTAGGTTAGGTTGTGTTAATATGGTGTTTTATGCTTAAAAGGGATGTTTTTTAGGTAAACAAATAGGTATTTCTAGGGTTAAAAAGTCAGGCTGAGCAACTGAGTTGGGTTGACCCTGCAAAAAATTACAGTGATGTCACGACACATGGGTTCCATGTCGTGACATCCTTAGCATATTACTCATGTCACGACACTACAGTTCAATGTCATGACACACTCTACAGTTTTAAAATTTTAAAAACCTACCTTCTATGTCGTGTCATAGTTAGTGATGTTGCGACATCGAGTTGACTTTTGAAATTCTTCGTTCCTGCCCGTGATGTAGGAATTCTATATGTCTCAAAGTTGACCTTGTTTCCCCAAATTTTCGACCTTTAGACAGCTTCAATTGCTTGTTAAACCTATCTTTGATCTACCTATAATGTTTTAATGAATTGGTTAGCAAATATAAAATATGTACAATTAGCAAGAGTCTTACGTAAGGATGTTAGGTTTTGCTATCGGACTCGTCTGTCAGCTCAGTCAATATTTGTCGATGAGTTCCCTATAATTTGTTTCTATCTGTATTGGTCTAGCACCCATCATGCCATCTACTTGTTGGCAATTGCCTCTTTCTTTAAACTTGCCTTTTTGGCCTGCCTGGATAACTGATAGTTCTTTCCGTAGATTATAGCTATTAATTATTTGAGAAGCTACGTAACCACTCAACCACTTGATCCTACACTTAGCATTCTTGCTTCATAAAAAGGTTGGAAAGTGTGGTCTATACTTTTTGTATATTATAACTGTAGAAAGAGAAAGTATACAAAAAGTACACCTTCCGATCTTCCACTAACATAATGAGTTAGTAAGGAATACTTATCTTCTGACCTCACAGTCCAGATTGGCTTGGGGTAAAGGTGTTCATGGATGGGCCATGCCAATTTTGGGTTAATTCCCACATTGATGACTTCCCGGGGTTGTCAGGCCTAGGGTATGTTTCACGTTCTTCCTTTCCCAAACAGCTAATCTGTTGAGTAACCCATCAAAATAATCAATAGATCATACCTCCACTTGATAATCCCCCATAGAGGGATTAGTTCCTCATGGTTTTAATAGACAATATAAAATCAATATAAAGAGAAAACATGCTAATTAAATCGATGGTATAAAGTATATGAAAGAGCCTGATATTATTGAGATTAATCGCAGATCCTTAAAGTTTGAATGCTTTCCACAATTCAGATCTCTTGAGAACAACAAAGAATAAATGAAATAAATTTTAAAACCTAAAATCGAAAGAAAAAATAAACTAAATTTACTAAAGAAAATCTAGGCTAAGTGAATAATGTCCATAGTATATGCTAAAGTAGCCTATTTACAGAGTTAAGGTGGCCGTCGTCCTTAACCCTAGGTTAGCTAATGTTTTCGAGCTTTAATTTTGATTGTATAGACCAAAACACCCCTGTTTCGAATTTAATTTCCGTTCCTTAATCGATGTCGCGACACACCAGGACTTGTGTCATGACATAGCAATCAATATACTCCTTTTGAGCGATCTTCAGGAGTATGTCATGGCATTAAAGGTAGTCTTAAGGTTTCCCCATTCTATTCCCTATGTTGCGACATTAGTCATCCTGTGTTGCGACGTAGCAACCAATATCAATTTAAGAGAGTAATATCGCAGGAAGTAAAACCATCCGGATGAATCCTTCTTACAATATATATATCCAGTTCCCCCTTAGTGAAACTTGATAACTGTCATTTGTATCCAGAGTTTGTCTTAATAAATGACCTATAAAGATCCAAGAGAGATAATAAAAGAGGATCCTGTACATAAGCTATTTGACCAGTCAATTTAGTTGACTCTTAGTCAGGTCACATTACAAAACCCAATTAGCACAGTGCTTAAGCAAACTGGGCGTACTATGCTAGTGAGAACTCTTACCAGGCTTACTCTTCGCTTGCCATAATTTTTGCTTAATTAGTAGAATAACCTCATATAGAATCTTTAATTACTTACAAGACAGATACTTTGCGCCAACTCTTATTCTCCAAAAGACTATAAATGAGCCGACTACACTACGCCAAACATACAACTTCACATCTATACGTCTTCTGATTAGGTTTGCCATATTTGGGGTGTGACAAGTGGTGTTAAATGCAGTTTTGGGAACCCATTCCCGTAACTCGAGTTCACAAATATTAAATGAAGAGTTAAGGGAGTATATGCATATGAATATATCTGATTGATATGATTCTAATTCTGAATTCTGGGTATGAGGCTGGTATAAGGATGGGTCATATGTAAGTTATGCTTATTGTATATACTTAAGTTGGTGGGTAGTGACCACTAATGTGTCAGGTTAAGTTGGCAAATTGAGCCTGCCTGTGTTCTGTGAACGTCATTGGTCATATTATGATTAGTATGTCTGAACCTTTCTGAAAGTATAAGTATTATTATGGTTATTAATGCTTGTAACCCATGGTATCCCTGTACATTGTTTGTACTTTCTTTAATTATAGAACTCACTAAGTTCGTTTGAACTTACTTTGTTAATCTTTCCTTCTCAAGCTTGTTGATTGAGGAAAGAGATTCTGTAGAAGGGGACTACGCTAGAGTTATTATTGGTAGTGAGTGTCTATTTTTGTATACTTAACCAACTTCGTAATAACTTAAGTCTTTCACTAAAACACTATTTTCTTATATATTTTATGAACTCTTGAAATATATGTTAAATCTTATTGACTATGGTTTATTAAATCATCTTTTAGGCAAATACGCTAAATTGTTTTGAATAATATTAAACAATCAATGATGCACTTGAAACTTTTTTTGGGGGAAATAACTCATCTTGCGATTTATATAACTCTGCCAACTTTTTAAATTTTTCTCCAGATGTTTGTTTGAAACTGTTTTACTTGGCGTATACTTTATTTGATTGTTTTGTTATTGTTATACTGAGGTTTATGCCAAACTCGAGGTACACATCGAGACCACAAAGCTTTAAAAAATTCAAGTATTTTTGTCAAATTCATTTGGTTTTTAATTTGTGACACATCATACTTGGTTCTGGTAATCGTGTCAGATGTGGGTGTTATAATATATACGCTCGAGCAGCACATATCAGCTTCGACTCAGTGGCACTGCACGATAAGGTTTGGAAATTTTCATTCAACCAAGAAAATTTCAAACTAGTAAATCTAGGTTTCCCGTTACTAAAGTGAGTGTCCAAGTAATTGGTACCGGAGGGCTAAAGGTTTGGCCACTTTACTTGGACCTGTGATCGCATCACCGTCAACCGGGAGCCCAAGTTGCATTGTGACGTCTTCTAGGGTGATGGTCCACTCCCCACACGATCGATAAAAAGTGTGGGTCTCCAGGCGCCACCATTCAACCAAGGCGAATATTAAGTCCACCCTCAAGTCAAACATCCAGACCAATGCCGCTATTCCAAATCCGACGGCATCTAATTATGGTATAATTTGTTCGCCCGAACGGTACCTCGGAATATGGACTCGCGACCTCAACACCCGGTACTCATCCTGTCCATATCATATAATCACATTTGTTAAATTGACTAAGTACATATAAATTAAACCGCAACTCTATAAATATATTTGTGAATAATAAATATCAGAATATTTTATCAGCTCGTTAATCATCAGTGCAATGTGATAGGATGCTTGGAGAAGAGAACTCATTGTGATATCTGCATAATTAATAAAAAAATTAATCACCATTTGAAAAAAACTAAATACAATTAAACATTATATTATACTATACCAATTAAAAAAAATCACATACATTAAATCTATTAAAATATTCCCCTAAAATGTCAACACAACAATCTCAAAACTTCAAATAATACAAAATTTTCAATTTCTCTCTCTATTTTTCCCAAATTTCAGCTGGTGAGGTGGAGGGGGGGAACCATTGGGATTTATATAGGGAGAGTGGGGAGAGGAAAAAAAAGCTTGACTTGTGCGTCACCGTAAGGTCAAATCGGCGATAGGTGGTAGGTCGATGCTAACCAAAGCAGGCCTTTTTTTTTTTTTGACTTGTTTTATTCATTTTTTTAGTTTTTTTTTTTGGTTTGTTTTATTCATCTTTTTTTTCCTATTTGAATCGGGTCCACCAAAAATCCCATGATATTCAACTTTGCTTTATTCGAGTCCATCAATAATTCCGTGACCTAAGGATGCTTTTAGTGAGAAAAGGTTCGGTTACCTTTATCTAATGCACTACCATAATAACTAGAGTCGTTGTGCCAACTGTAATTGACATCTCCTCCCCTAAAGGGTTCCCTTGACAACATAACCAATTAGAACCTGTGATTGTATAACCATTGTCAACTGAGACCCCTATTTTTACTTCAAACCGTGACTGCATAACTATCAATAAGAAAATAAAATCTGAAGGTGATGGTACACTCCCGAAACGAAAAATGAAATCTATCAGTGTCTGAGCTCCACCGTTTTCTCAACACTTAAATTTTTTTCATGTTCTCTCCCCTACAACTAATCACAAAAAGTTCTCCCTGTCCTTAAAAAAAAAAAAAAACCAACTACTTCAACATATACTAATCTTCCATCGAGTATGGGTATATATAACCTTTTAAGCTGCCACACAGCTTGACAGAACCAAAATAAAAATAAATAAATTTTTCTGACATGGGTGCCACCAACAAAAACAGCAATAACAAAAAATATATAGAAATTTTTTTCTGACACGTTTTTGATCTGAAATACTTTTTTAAAAAGAAATTTATCTAGTGTCGCCAAAAATAACGATTGTATCCATTCAAATATTTTTTTTTCTTTGCCCCTAGAATATTCGTATTTTTAACATGTATGTAAAAAAAAAAAAAAAACATAACAAGGACCTTGTAATAATAACTTTTCTATGGGTTGGTCATGATTTGATGTCACCCAGTTGTCACTCATGAATTTTTTTAAGGTTCATGTAACACGAGTTCTTTCTAAATTAAGTATTTTTTATCGAGTTCGCACGAACTCGTTTTGGCTGGTTATTCGTTGCATCTGCTATTTTAAATGTGAGATGTTTCTAGTACCATGTACTTCCTTAATAGATACGGGTGTTGTATGATTGGGAGGGTTGTGATACGCGCCAAGATTGTTTTTACTCTCACTAACCACTAATTGGTGAGGAAAGCTGATTCAAGTAATGAAAGCTGTCCAAGGTCAGCATCAAAGGGGTTGGTAGGCATTTAATTTTTGATAAATTTTAGTCAATAAATGGTAAAAATATTTGTTTCGGCCCCTCTCCAAAATTTTCAGTTCAATTCTGCCCACTCCCTATCTCTCTTGGTTCTTGTAACTGGATTCGTGACCATAAGATGTCTATCCTCTGCTAAAAGATTGTACAGCCTGTCAATATTAAATATGTATTAAAAGAAAAACCCCACCACCAACAGCGACAAAACTGTGAGAGCAGAAAGGGAACTCGTTAATCATATTCATTTGTCTACATATACGTGCTGTTGCACGGATTTCAATTGCAATTTTCGTATCATTGTGATTTTGCAGGGTCAAGTTGATATAGTTCAATCTTCAAAGCTATTTACAATTTGTAAATACAGTGAGAAACTTCAGTTGGATCAAATTTCAATTTCCTTTTAATCTTTAATTATTTATGATTACATTTCTAAAGAAAGTTAAAAGGCTTTTAGCATAAAAAATTGATTAAATACAAAATTGATTTAGGTATAAAATTTTTGTACCAATAACGACATGTTTATAGTGACTTTTGGTGATGTTATTCTTATTAGCGGCACCATCCTTCATCATTAGCTAATGATTGTCTATTTTTAAAAAATAATAATTTTTTTATGTTGCCATTCACATTAATGGCACCAATATGTATTTTTCTACATATCCATTAAAACTACAAGGATTTTAGAGGAAATAATATTTTAATGGAACTGCCATTCTCTTTGGTGGCACCGGATAATTTAAAAAAAAAACATGTTCGATGAAAAAAATGTCATAAAAAAGAAAAATAATTGTGTAATGGAGGCACTTGTCTCAGAAAAAATATTTTTTTATTTTGGTGCCGTTAGACTGTGTGGTAGCAACAGTGTAAAAAAATTGAATTTTTTGTCACCCGACTATCTAACAACACCACCCAATATATATACTTTTCGTTCTGGATTTTGTTGAGGTTTGCTTACTTTATCTATTTAAAAGAGAGAGAGAAAAAATAAAAGATTTGTGTTTAGTATAAGAAGAAACAAATTGGATTGAAGATGAATAACCAAATGTTTTTGGTATACATTTATTTCGATGGAGAAATTCTACCATCAACTGAAGTTGATTGTGTATTTGAAGGTCACCAGAAAGTAGGGAAGTGATTCAATAAGACTATAAAGGTGGAAGAACTAAAACGAAAGATCAGTGCAAAAATAACTTTTCGTTGTGGGAAGATGATGTCAAGATTATTCTACAAATTTCTAATTTTCTCAGATCCATTGAAATTTACGGAGATGGAATTTGTAGATGATGATGACCTGGGCACTATGATCGCAATTTATTGCTCAACTAGGAAAGTCAACCCCTAAGTAGTTGAGTTGTTCACTCAGTTATCCAATTTAGAGTCTGTTCAAAATGTCACTCCAATAAGTCAACATCACGAGTTCGACTTTGATCTTAATATCAAATGGGCAGATCAGTCAGGCTATGGAGGGACATCGCAATGGCCTAAAAATCCAAACTATAGTGGGAGTTCATATTACAACCATATCACAATACATTCAGAGGTGATGGGCACCAATGCAGATGATGAAGGAGGGTCCGATAATGATAATCATTCTTATCAGGATGGTGAAGATTTTAGTGACCCCAATATGGATGAAGTCCCAGCCGATATAGACGATGAAGGCACGGAGAAGGGTAAAGATGTACACCCCATTCGGTTGAGAACCTGAGTCATGGCATTATTATATGGAATGACACTGAGGTCCACATGTTAAGTGTAGACTCTAATGCGATGCTTGCACTCGAATTATCTAAGTACCTAGATATAATACTTGCTCACCGGTTGGCGGCCGATTCGAAGTTGGAAGGGTTGTTTGTTGGGAACTAGTTCACAAACAAGGCAGATTGCACATTTGTCATTCAGCGGTACAGCATGAAGGTGCTAGTGGACTATAAAGTCACAAAGTCAAAAAGTTTACACTGATATGATATGTTGGGGAATGTTGGAGAGTTGAAGGAGGGTGCAACTGGTGGGTTCAAGCTGCATTTATATAGAAGACTCAACTGTGGACAATCCAAAAATTAGAAAATCCCTATACATGCACTGTTGCACGTATGACATAAGACCATCATAAACTAGATGCGAAAACAAACTGCAACTGCATCATTCCATTGGTGAAAGACATGTCCACCATTCCCGTATTGGTCCTAATTGCCAACATAAAAGCTCGATTCCAGTACAATGTATCGTACAAGAAAGCATGGTGGGCCAAAAAGATGGTCATAGAGTAGTTGTACGGTGACTAGGATGCATCGTACATTGAACTTTAGGAGTGGATATCCGTGATGCAGGAGTATGTGTCAGGTACTATCATCGACTTGCAGACATTCCCTTGTTACGACACGAAGGATGAGCTTCAACTACGGAGAAGAACTTTCTACCGTTTGTTTTGGATGTTTGGTCCATGTGTTAGGGCCTTCCCCACTATAAGCCGCTAGTGCAAGTTGATGGTACTTGGCTTTATGGTAAATATACACAGATACTCTTGATTTTGATTGCACAAGTCGGTATCCGGAACATACTACCCATCACCGTTTCCATTGTGGAGTCAAAGAACTTCAAATCATGGCAATTTTTCCTAACCAACTTGTGGAGGCAAGTTGTTGGGTAAGACAACATTTGCATTATCTTCGACAGATCGAAGGGACTAGTTGTCACGACTAAGCGTTTTGGGGTTCTGGATAGATTCGTCGACTGCATCCGCCACATCATTTTCAACTTCCACTGGGAATATAAAAATAAAGACTAGCGCAAACAAGTCATGAACATAGGTAAAAATCAATTTTTAGTTTTTTAGTCTTAAATAATTTGATGCACTTTTAGAAACTAAAAGGAATGGTAACGTGTTATATCCGAATACATACGCAGGGTTTGAGCTAGAACCACACCGTTTCAAGCACAAGTCAGTGAGGCTTGAGGCCGATATAGAGGGGCAAACAGATACTCCTTTCCAGTAGTGGTTGGGTAGCATGGAGCCGTGGCAATGGGCTCAAAGTTTCAATGACGGGTATTGATATGGTCATATGATGACCAACCTCATAGAGGCAATTAATTCTATCTTGAAGCATATGCGTCATTTTCCAATTTCATCTTTTTTCTCAGATACGTTCTATAGTATGGCAACATTGATGCCAAGAATGAGGGGCTGAGATAAGTTAAGCGGATGGAGGTGGGACTTGTGTATGTGGAATAGGTTGGGAAGGCCATAGACAAAAATGCTCGGAGAGCGAGGTTGATGATTACAGAACTATATTCCTGAAAATTGAAATTTTTTTGAGTGACAGAGTATGTTGGCCGTTGCCTGGGGCTCCTGGCTAGGTCCTACGGAGTTGATCTCCAAAATAATCAGTGCAAGTGCAAGAGGTTCTAGACCTTTTGGTACCTATGTGCGCATCCCATTGTAGTGTGTGCGACCACCAATTTGAATTTTGAACAATATATCAATGAGCTGTACACACTTGAACGCACATTGCATATTTGGGATAACGAGTTCCCCGTACTGTGGGATGTCTCAACATGGGAAGTGCCTCTGCCTACATTCGAGTTGTTTCCACACTAGGAACTACTAAGGGTACCCAAAGGTCGATCAAAGATCACCAGGATTCATTGTGACATGGACGTCAGGAAGATGGTCAAACCAAAGTGTTTCGGGCTGTGTATAACAGTCGGCCACAGTCGGAACAAGTGGCCACATTGAAACTACCTTGCTAGTCAATCTTCAGTGTTGGGAGAATCTAAAATGATGTACTTAATGTTCGATTGTACTTCCAATATTTTTGTTACATTCTTTGAGATTCTTTTATTTGTTAAGATTTTTTTTTTTTAAATTTGAAATTTGTAAATATATATAGAATAATGTACTATTTCATACTTGCAATTTATGTGACTGAAATTAAATATTTTAATTTAATTCATGAGTCCGGGTTTACATTTTTTAGTTCAAATCATTTTATATTAAAATTATTAGTATTTATATGAAGCTTTTATATTAAAATTTTGTCAAACATTTTTATCAAGTCAAAAACTGCTCTCAGTATCAAAAGTATCAATACTACCCATAGCTAGAATCGATACTAATTTTAGCTTCGATGTTTTAAAAAATGAAAAATAAATCCTAAGTATCGATGCCCTCACCAACGTATCAATACCATCCTTAAGTATTGATACCTATAACTAGTATCGATACCAATTTCGGCTTCAATGTTTTGGAAAATTGGGAAATAAATTCTAAATATCGATACCTTCATGAAGGTGTTGATACCATGCCAAAAGTATCAATACCCATAGCTAATATCAATACTGACCGCCTCTTGACATATCAACGTCAAGAGTATAAATACTGCTACAAAATATAAGGAATCGAGGTGGTGTCCATATGCGGGTGAGGTTATAATATAGTTTTATAATGGAGTCGGTAAGTACTCCGAGGATCATACTCAAGTGAGGCAAGTACTAAATTAATATTAACCTAAATGTAAATAGATCTAATTAGTAATTTAAGTAACTTATAGTACAACAAAACATAAAGAACAAGTAATTGGTTTTATATGAAAACTAAATAAACATGCAAAAAATAATAAAACTAGAGAATTGATATGCTGACTCAATCAAATCTAGACATGGGTGATTAGCTCGCTTCGGTGGTCATAACTAATTCCTATTTCGGGTTCTACTCAATCAAGTAGTCTCTAACCTCGTAAGATCTCTCGATCTTTCACTAAACTAATGAGTCAACAAAAACTACTTATCTCTTGACCTCACAATCCAGACCATATTGGCAAAGGAGTTCACGGATAGGCAATACCAATTTTGGGTTAATTCTCACCTAGATGACATCCTAGGGTTGTCAAGCTTAGGTTTCTAGTTTTTCCTATCCCAAACAATTGATCCACTAAGAAACCCTACATAGAAATTAATGAATCACACATCCACTCGCTAATCCCCCATAAGAGGATTAGTTCCTCATGGATCCCATAAATAATATAAGTTTGACGAAGAAAATAAACTTAAAGAACGAATCAAGCGTAAAAGTTTAAGAAGAATCTTGAATTGTATTTGAATGAAGTGCATAATTCCAAAAATAGCTGCTTTATATCCACAAGTCAGATTCTCCAAAGAATAATAATGAAAATAAACTGAAAATAAATCCTAAGTACAAAAGAAAACTAAAACTGAAAACTGAATTGAAAGGAAAATTATAAGTTACAGAAGAGATGATCTCTCAAGTGCTTAATGAGCCTATTTATAATTTTAGGGTTGGTCACCATCCTTAGCCCTAGTACACTTAACATTTTTAATGACACTGAAGGTAGTTTGCTTGACTTAGGCTCAGTTTCAAGTGTGTATCGCAACATCATCTAGCTATGTCACGATACCGAAGACAGTATGGCTATTTTGGCATTTTGCTCACTATATTTCGACATTGAACTTTTGTGTTGTAACATGGCGACCAACCTCGAGTTCTCATGCCCTCAAATGGTGTCCTTGTAACAGCTTATTTTCAGTGGTGTTAGAAACAATGGTTTCGGGAGCATAATTCCAATGAATGAGTTCGTAAATAATATTATTTAATATTTACTAGTCAAGTACAGTGTTATAGTGAATTTTATTTTGAAAATTTTTGATAATTGGATGGTTAAGTAAAGTGCAAGTGGTACGTAATGAAATTCAGTGGTTTTAAAAAAATGAGGTATCGGGACCTCATTTTCATAAATCGAGCCCGTAAATATTTTTATTAAATATTTACAAATTTGTTAACCGATTGTAGCTTTTGGCCCTTGCATGTGAACATATTTAAGGTTCGTTTCTCGTAATTTGTATGTTTTTCAGATCATTGTAGGTATTAAATTATAAAATTGTCAAAGTTTTGAAAAGTTACTAATAAACCATAATTTACACATATTTTAACAACATGCTTGGCTTAATTTTGGATGATTTTCCATTGAATTTGATGAATTCGATGCTCCTAATCTCTTAATTTCATGTTTTATACTCAGGAGAGCGTAGGGAGTCGAAAAGAACGAGAAACGGGCCAAAAAGGGACAAAATGGGCCTACATCAGAAATCACACGGCCTGGACTAACGTCTATGGGTAGATCACACGGCCGTGTGTGGCAAGCAGAATCGAGCACGGACGAAGGAGTCCACCACGGGCGTGTCACACGGGCATGTCCCTGCCGACCCCAGGTTTAATTCTATTCAGAAAAGGCTACTCGTGGGCTAAGAAAGGCATCTAAAACCCTATATAAACACCCTAGTGGGCAACCTAAAGGGGGACGCCGAGTAGAAGGCAGAAAATACTCGAAGATAGCCGTCGGGAGCAGTCGGAATAAGGATCATCAAGACTGAAGATCTCCCATCAAGTTCTTTAGAAGTTTTTTGGGTTTTCTTATGTTTTGTTATTTTCCTTATTTTAAGATGTTTCCCTTTATTAGTATGAACTAAATTCCCTAAATACCTATGGGGATGAAATCTAAGACGAATCTTATTATTATTTGATTTATAAGATAAATACTTTTTCTTAGTCTTAATTTTGAGTTCTTATTCTTATTTTGATAATTCAGGTTATTGATTCAAAGTCGAATGTGCTTATTCAGTGAAGCAAAAGTCCTTATTTAAGAGAAGATCAACATAATTAAGCGGATTTGATTGACCCTAGAAATAGGGTGACAAAAATCTACCGGATTAGAGTCAAATCTAATAAGGGGATCCATAGATCGAGTTAATGCGACAATAGGTGTTTTAATTAGAAAGAGATTTCAATTAATCAACCTAGAGTCAGTTGTTTTTAGTCTTGAAAGAGATATTAACATAAATCAAGGATTTCTATGGATTAAGTCAAGTGAATAAATCATATGAATCAAAAGTAATAAGTGAAGTCTAGGTGGATTCTTCCTTAGGTATTGCCTTTATCATATAAGTTGTCTAAAAGTATTTTCCCAATTCACTCTCTGTCACGTTCATAATCATTTAGTTAGTTAAATTAGTTAGTTAAATTTAGATTAAAAATAAATCCTCTTAATTATTAGGCTAGATAATAAAAAGATAGTTATTACTAGTAATTTTAGTCCTTGAGGATACAATATTCCGGACTCATCATAACTATACTACTGTTCGATAGATGCGCTTACCTTTGTCGAAACATTAGTTAGTTTCGAGCCCAATAGTTACCATTGTTGAATTTGAAAGTTTTTGAATGTGAATAGTAGACTGGGAAGCTTAGAAAAGAAATATGACTAATTTGTAAAGTGAATTTTGTTAATTTTGCATCTAGGGACTAAAATATGAAAATGTTAAAATTGATATGAAATTTCTATAAGTTTTTTAATGTAGAGGGTTGTAAATGATTAAGAATAAATTCGGGTAACATGTTTGGGCTAAATTGTGATAAATGTATAAGTTTTGGTTTTAAGGGCTAAATTGAATAAAAGGTAAAAGTTCTGGGTAATAATGTAAAATGTTAATATTAAAGGGTCAAATGCATGTATTTAGATATGTTAAGGTATTTGAAAGGGTTAACTGAGTTAAATTATTATTTAGATCAAGAAACGGATCAATCGGTCGATAAACGCAAAAAAAAAAGGTGAAAAATTGCCTAAAAGTCCTTAATGTCATATTCATTGTTGATTTTGGTTAGGTAAGTTTGGTATGAGACTTATTTTGTTAATAACTGTTTATTATTGTATTATTTAATTGTTTGATAGTTAATTGTTGTAATATAATAATTGTTGGCATCGAAAGAACTATAGTGCAAAATATGATATACGTGGCTAATATGAATAATTATATGATATAGAATGGTTATGAATATTAATTGGTTTAAGTTATAAGTGTATGCTTATTTGATATATGTATGAAAATGTTCAAAAGAATGGAAAGATTAAATACATGATACACGGCCCGTGTAAACTTAGTGAATAGCTAGGATACAAAAGACATGTCATAAAGGTATTTTATAGTAGGTACTATGTACTGGCGATGGATACCTTACTAATGGCTAAGATCTTACATATATTGCGGATTCTTCACAACTCGTGTGAGCAACATTGTGTAACAGTTAATGTCCCAATTTACTGGATACCTTGTCAATGGCTAAAATTTTGCATGTGTTGCAGATTCTTCGCAATTCGTGTGAGCAACATCGTGTAATGGTTAATGTCCAATTCACAGCTCAAGTGAGCACTTTCATACACAACTTTTGTGAGTATTATTATCCCATGGATTCGAGGTATATTCGCTATAGTTCTTTAGGCGATGAAATTAAAAGTGAAATAAAATAATTTTTTTAAATAAAGTGAATACTAAATCTGAAATGGATACATGAGTATGGAATGATTTAAATGTTGTACTTTTTGAACATTTTTTATATAGATTAAATGGTATCGTTGGAAATGTTATTTGATTCATGTGCAATAATCTCACCTATTGTTATTAAATTGTGATAACAGGGAATTGTAAAGAAGTTAGCCCATTTAATTAAATGAGAACTAAAGTGAGTATTATTGTTCTATGTTGTGATTGATAAATAAGCAAAAATAAATTGAGTTATAATTGGACAAATGTGTTTTGGATCATATTAAAGATAACGGTATTATAAGATTGTGTAATCTAGTGTATTAGCCTTTGGAAGTTTTAAGTGATGTACTTGTGAATGTAATAGGATGCCAAATGATATTCGTACTTGTTACATTAGGTTTTCATAATTTAATTGTAAACTTATAGAGATAGGTTAAATGAATTTCATACGAGTTTACTAAGCATTTGTAGTGCTTATCTTGGTTGCTTTTCTATCTTTGAATAGGTTATTTTGAGGAACACGTCAGTTAGATAAACTCAAAGCTACACTATCCAATCTCTCATTTGATAATCTTTATTTATTCTAGATTCGGTTATGTGGCATGTATATAGGGTTTTATTTGTGTTTAAATTATTTTGGATATTCATGACTTTGGTCTAATTATGTAATGATGTTGGATGATTTGGTATTATTATGAGAAATGAAAAAGTAAGTGAATAGCCTACTTGAAATGTGTTTTACTTAAGGTAATGGATATGCACATGTACTAGGTGTTTTAAAGTTCATATGTATATATATTCATGTTATGTTATGTTTTGGTTATGTAAATATTGTTGTGCTGCTTTGTTTAATTGGTACTTTTGGCATATAAACATGTTCATGTATATGTAAGTGGTTTTGGTCATTTTTGTAAGCTTGGTTTGGTTTGTGATAAGGTGCAATGGCTTTGTTGATAAGCATATGTATGTGGGTTGGTGATTCATGAATGTGAACTTTTATATGTACATGAGGTGCCAATTGTGGCATATTGGTTAGACACTTAGGATGAATGAAAATGTATTGATTTTGGTATGATTTTGATTGTGTTTAATTTTTTTAATAATTGTATATGAATATTTGAATCTGATTTAGCATGATTTTATTCTTTTTGTATTGTAGCATCTAGTAACCCTAATTCGGTGATGGAGAAGAGTGAGGGGTGATATAGTCCTGCACACTCACCAAATACGTTAGTATTCTTTTAGGTTTACTTCGGCCCCTAAGTTCATAAAATTGGCTCAAATCACAATTTTTATTAAACTGAAACTGAAATAGAGAAACTAAATAAAACATAATAAAATTGCTCATATTCAAACTCCTCTAAGTATGAAACTAGTTTAATTTGCTACAACGAATTACGGCAGATCAAACTCCCCTACACTTAAGTCATCGCTTGTCCTCAAGCAAAGAAAGATAAAAACGAAAAATAAAAGATGACTCTTGAACAAGTATGATACAAATATTGGTTTTGGAACACATAACTAAGAATAATCATACCTACGCATAATTCTGGCATGATATATAAACAACTTACCATTTTCAGTTTCAAACAACTAAGTTCAGTATATTACAAAGTATACAAACAGTAAGGTCCTCAAATATATAGATCCATTGACAAATCATATAGGTAATTTGATTATCCTATCAGAATACAAATAGTCATTATTGTGATTAGTCAATATAATTTCAATTCATGAATAGATCTACCTAAGTCACATAAGGTTTTTCAGCTTGTAACATTCTAAGGCTTAGGACTGGTATGGAATTAAAAAATAAGGAGCATCAAAACAGTTTCAAGCACGAAAGTAGTTTGGCACATCACATTGTTCCCTATTCTTCCCTTAATAATCGTTGCCCACTCATCACCTTATTTCTCCTTCTCTCACCTTCCTTATTTCTCCATGTAGTAAGTCACAACATGGTCAAGTAAGTATGGTTAGCTAACGAGTTTTTGTGCACAAATGATTGAGATGTCTACTATTGTGACTTTTTTTTTAAGTCACTTTTGGCTTTTTCATTATCTCTCTCACAATGCTTTTTTTTTTCATTGCTTAAGTACCTTTTTCACTCGTTTTATATTAATATGAAATTTTTCTTTTGTTTTGCACATTTTTGCTAAACATGTAATCACTATATAACACTGCTCCCTCCTATTTCACTCTAATTTTTACAAAATAGCCATGATGTAACTACCTACCCCTCAATATGTATGGTTGGACATCTAAATTCGTACAATTTCGGGACAAAAGAAAAATAGGAAATACAAATTGATATTTTGGCTTGGCTTTTGTATGAAGGTTCATTAAGAAGTGTTTTCTGTCTCAAAATAGGTACTAAGGATTGTTAAATAAGGTTAGCTTTTTGGCTCTAGGTTATATCAAACAATGCTAGTTCATCCCTAGGTATATCTATATTCACAAATTTAATTAATCAAACAGTTACAATTTTAACCATTTATCATACATACTAGTATGCCCGTTTCCCTTTATTTTCTATGTCATTCGGTATATTCAATTACTTAATACTTATTCACAATGTAATATATAGAACTTAATAGTCTAATAACTGAAAATTTAAAATCATCCACTATCATGCCAAATTTAGAGTAAATACAATCAAACTATATACATGCTTCTAACCAATCACTTGTATTTCTACAAGCTCAAGCACACTTTGACAAGAAAAATAAAAGAAAAAGAATGAAAATTAAAACAAAATTTTTATGTTACCCCCTACACTTTAAATAGCACATTGTCCCTAATGTGCATCCCTTTAATAGATAAGGAAAGAAATAAGCCGATTGATCGTGGCATTACTGTAATCTTCTAGTGGGTGCTTCTTTCCTTGTTCATTGAAAGCTCATATATGTAGTGCTTCCTTAATGTGGGGTTCTTGCATAGAAAATTCAAAATATATAAATATTTATATATATATATATATATATATATATAAATCTATTATTAATCCTACTTTTAAAACAATAAAAATATCATCTTAATTAATTTTTTTACAATCCCAAAAATAATTAAAAAGTTTTCTAATCATTAGAATATTCAAAATGGGGCAATTACCCCCTCCATTGGTGCTTTCCCTCAACCCGAGATATGGCCTCGAGAGGAGCCTCCACCTGACAAATGTGCATGCCAGGTTGGGTTACGAAGTATAGGCCCTTACTGCATTGATCGTCGCGACTGAAATGCTACGTCATAGTCATCATCCTCCTCATCTTGAAAATCTCATCCCGAAATGTCCTACTCTTCTTATTCTTCCTCGGCCCCTTCCTCTTCTTCACTCCCCTGCTCTTCGAATCTATATTGGGATGGCTTGTACTCGTATTTGTTTAGTGGATAGTTTTGTATTCTAATATTATTTTGCCGGACAAATTCTTACGTGATGGGACCCATTCATTGTCCGAGATTTCACTTCTTTTCCAAGTTTTTATTGCCTCTTTTCTTTTTAGATATGTCAAGATGTCATCTTTTGTTTTCTCTTATGGTTCCAATCTTTGATTTGTTTTCGGTTAAGCTCAATGTACTGTGTATACATGGAATTGCCTATTAAGCTCTTCGTCGGTCTTATAAATTGCTCATTTTTTTTTACATTGGAACCCTATCCTTTTTGCATAGTGCCGCCATGAGGTGGGCGAAGAAAACCTCAACCTTCTGGCTTTTTACACATCGCTTCATGCTGCTATAGATCCATTTCCCAACACATATATTTTTTCTACAAGATACCATATAACAAAATGGCTCAGAAATTATTTACATTAGATACATTCATAGTAGGGGTAATTCTACTACAAAAAAATTGCATCCACATTTTAGCTATGGGAAACATGATTTCTTGATTGAAATTTATTAGTAATTCAGTATCCAATCATTGGTTCTATACACCCCTCCATTTATTTAGGTATTTTACAATGTCATCCATATCTATGTCCTTAAAGGTGTCTAAATTCGTATTATAAAGAAAATCATTTTTATAGTATGGGACATTGTAAAACTCACAAATTTCCCAAAAAGTAATGTGTACCTCCTTACCTCATACCATTACGGTTTCCCAAACTGCACCATACGATCTCCTTGTCTCTTGATCCCTGAAGGATGCATAGAACTCTTGGACTATGGGAATAACAACATTTTCTTTGGAAGTTGCACAAAATGCTCCCATCTATGATGTCAAGCTAAGGACCAAATTTCCTTGCACAATACCATTGATGGCTCCAATCCACTATCTTGTATAAATGTTTTTCCTTGAAGTGATAAGAATTGTTTTCCACATTTGCGTTTAAAAATTTAAAGGGATTTGTGACCACTGGTTTCTCTTGCACACTAGTTTTTCTAGACTTCCGAGGAGGCATTTTCAATATACTTATGGCTAGAATAACTAATTGAAATCAAACAATATGTAGTGGAATAATAAAAACCAAATAGGAACCCTTAACCTTGATTGATTGCTCAGGATTCCTCGTAAAAAGTTATTGTTGTTGCCCTGTTATTATAGTGCATCAGTCCCTACACAAAGTGAAACAAAAGCAAAAATTTGCTGCAAGATAAGCGGGAGAAGAAGGATTTTAAGAATGGCTAGTTTTGGAGGGTTTTAAAGAGAGGTTAGAGTTAGAGGGATTTAGAAACAGATTAAAAATGTTTTGAGATTAAAAAGTTGGTGTTTTCATGTTAAAGGTTGCGTAAAATAAGAGTTAAACCTAGCAGGTTGCGCAATGGGTCGGGTCAACCCTGTAAAAAGTTGCAGCGATGCTGCGACATAGGGGTTCTTTGTCGCGACACCCCTGGCAAGATACCGTTGTCGCGACATCGAGGTTCGATATTGCAACGCACATTTGAAATTTCTAAATTTAGGGTATATTGGTTACTTTTTTGTGACATAGGGGTTACTTTGTCATGGACATAGAGCTAAATTGCTTGATTTATTGAACCTATGAGTGGTGTCATGACATAGAGGTTCTGTGTTGCAACATCGGCTCTGTTTCGACCTTTCTTATAGAATTTCAAAGTGTTTGGATTAAATTCTTAAATAGTTTAAACAAAATTAAATCCTAAACTACTTATGAGTCTATTAAAATACGATAATATACAAAAATTTATCTTAGTTGCACAGTATCAAGTATTGTTGCAAGATTTTCCGTCAGCTTCGTCAGAGTATACATGGATGTGCATCTGGATGTTTTTCTGTCCGTATTGGTCTAGCATCCATTATGCCACTCCAGCTTGCTCCATTTATCCCACTCCTTGAATCTACTCTATCGACCTGCACTTATCACAAAAAAATACCTTTTTTGGCTCAAGGTAATTAGAGATTTTTATAGATATTTCAAAGCATTGTTTTCCCAATTTTTCTCTATTGCCCTTATTCTGTTGGTGACCACGTTTGAAAATTTCAATCTTACCATTGATTTTCATAATTAACTCATTATTTTCTAGGACAATAGTGGGCCTCGACGTGGCTAAAAATGATCTACCTAACAGAATAGGTATCTCATGATCTTCTTCAAAATCCAGAATTACAAAATCGACCAGGATGATAAAGTTGTGCACCTTAACCAACACATCTTCAAGTACTCCTCTCGGTTGTACCGAAGACCTATCAGCTAATTGTAGTGTAATATGCATGTTTTTAAGTTCTCCTAACTCGAGTTTTTCATATATCGATAAAGGGATTAAGTTGATACTGGCTCCTAGATCAAACAGAGCCTTACTAAAGTGAATATCCCCTATCTCTATAGGAATTGTAAAACTCTTTGGGTCTTTTAGTTTTGAAGGAATCTGTTTAGAGATTATTGCACTAGATGATGCGTCTATGTTAACTTGCTCTCCTGTTTTAATTTTCCTATGCGTAGACATGATTTTTTTTATATATTTGGCGTATTTAGGAACTTTTTCAATTAATTCAATTAAAGAGAAGTTAAAATTCAGTGATTTAAATAATTTTATAAAACTTACAACTTCTTCTTCATCTCGTTTTCATTTATCCTCGAACCATGAGGGGAATGGTACTTGTTTAGTGTGGGTTCTCTGTTAGGCTCCACTTTCGACTCAACTGTCGGCTTGGCAACCTTCTTTGGTTCAAGTTCAGCATCAGAATTTTGAGGGCTTTCCTCTTGAAGATCATCGATATCCTCTTTGTTCTCCTCTTGAGTTGGATTCTCTGGACTACTCAGTATTTTACTTGAGCGGAGCGCGACTGCATTCACTTGCTTTTTCCCTTCTCCTCGAAGATTACTCTTGGTATTTCTTAGGATCCCGGTGCCAATTTTTCTTTTGATATCTCCTATTATACTCATTCTTTAGCTCATCTGATCTTCAAGTTTAGTCAATGTTTTAGTTTATTGAGTGCACTCAGACTGCGCCTATTTCACTTTTGTCCTTATTTATTGCATCTCTCCCTCAATGTAATCCAGACGTTGACGACATACAGTATGGTCGTTCAGGTTGGCCCTTTCCTAAGGCTTCTGCAAATATAAAGGTTGGTAAGTAGTATTTTTAATAGGGTTAGAATTGTTACCTCCTCCCTAGTTTTCGACCCATCTTAGGTTTGGGTGATATTTCTAGTCCAACTTCTAAGTATTTGGATAGGGATTTCCATTCATATTCCCTATGTAATTCACGTTCTCAGTTGAACTATCAAAATATTTGCTAAAAGGTTTATCTCCACCAAATATTTAAGATGCACTAGATGTGGACTCTATTTGGTTGGTCTATCCAAAATTTGTTGATACTTGTCATCTTCCAAGACAACTTTACCGCGGATGGTCTCTGGCCAAAAGTAATCCTTTCGTTTGGCCACTAGCAGGAATTCATTGCCATGTTCTCAATAGGATCATATACATCCTCATTTTTTTTCATCAAGGCTTTTCCTACAGCTCCATCTAGTCCTGATCGTGCGTGTATATTACGCCCTATATTTTTTTATTTATTATTTTGTGCTAGTTTATGTCACAATGAGTTAAATGGCTTAGTGGTTAAGTATGTGATTGGTTTCCAAAATGTCCCAAGTTCAAACCCCACAAACACATCTTTTTAATTAAAATTTTGACAACTTTAGCTAAGTGTGAACACCTTTGTTGTCCAACTCATGTTGCCATACCAAGGAAGATTCTTTCCTTGATTACAAGGTCAATCTTCCCAAAATTCTCCCCTTTTCACTCCCATAATCCATTTTGGGTGCGATTGTCCCCTAAACTTTCCAAAACTCCTCTATTACCTTACCTTGGCTGGCCATGCACCTAGACATATTCATTTCACTTTTTGTTTATTTTTTCATTTTTCTCTCCCCCCTCTCTTTATCGTCCACCACCTTACTCCTCCCCCTTTTGTTTTCTTCCATCTCACCACCTAAATCATCATTTCTTCTCATTTCTCCTTCACTCTACCACCACATAAGGTCACCGTACCTTTACCTCACCACAACCTCTCCTTTGCTGCTGTCGTCGCAATTGTCGTTGACCACCACCAAAAATTTCTCAATTTTCTTTTTTTCTCCTCCTCTTTTCTAAATTCATCTCTATAATCCCTCAAATTTGTTTTTTGTTCAATAAAGGGTTACCTCCCATTGTATTTTCTAACTTTTATTTCACATAATATTATTTTCTGATAGTGTTGAATCCTCACCTCTAATTAACATATCATGGGAAGTTGTTGAGCCCTCTTTCCTCCATTACTATGTAAGCATAGTCGATCCTCTGTTCTCAATTCACTCTTGTATATTTTATACATACATATTCAATTAAAACAACATGGATTAATTCGGTTTAACAATTTTATTGAAGTGTTATTCAAGTCTTAGAATCTGTACACCGCTTGTGTTAAAGTGTTACTGGGCGATCAATTATGTAAGGTACTTCTCCATAAAATAATATTGAAGTATTATTTATTTGAGTAACCCATTCTAATAGGTATGAATGGTTAATTCATAAAGGTTCAAGCAATGATCTCCTTTGTTAGAATTTTGATCAGAATCCTTGCGATCAGATTTGCAAAGATGTGGGGATTTATTTGATAAAAATAATTAATATTATTTAATCGACATAATATATCTATATTTGAGAAATATTTTCTTATTGTTTAATTAAGTACCTAAGAAGTGTTATTTGGTGATTACATAAATTATTCGTATGGATTAGAAAAAACCGTTAAAGGAGGATTTCAAGTAAAAGTTCTATTAAAAATGTTGATGTGTGATATGCTTACACTCATGATATGTGATATATGGTGATTTGAATATGTATGTACGATAAATGTGTTATTGAATTATTGATGTTCTAATTCACATGTTAAACATGTTAATATTTTGATATTCTGGTTCGCATGTTAAGCATGCTATTAAGTTGATTTTGACTCGGATGTTAAGTATGCCATTTTTTTTTATTTTCATTCGCATGTTAAGCATGCCATTATTTCTAATTCTGATACGCATGTTAAGCATGTCACTCTGTTAAATCAAAAATAAATTTGATTTGCATGTAAAGCATGCCTACTGTGTTAAACCCGAGATGACTTAACTAGCGGTATACCTACAATATTCAGTATTTGGCAGTATACCTGCATTATCTAGTGGCTCGACCACAATATTTTGTTTCTGGCAGCTCAATTACACTATCTGGTGGATTGTCCATAATATTGGTGTTTTATTGGATGGACGAGTTCTTGGGAACTTATTATGGTGTGTAGCGGATATGGGTAGGATCTGTTTTCTGAAAATCTATTTTGATTACGGAAAAAGTGTTACATTGACACCATCACTATGCATTCTGATAATGTTATTTTGCGATTGAATGTTCTTTATGTTTATGATCTGCTTACACTGTTGATGTTATGTGTTAAATTCTATTATTATGATTTGTAACCCATACTGGGCTATTTAAAGTGCACCCTTATTTATTCTGATTTTTAAGATAATAATCGAGGTTAGGATGGGCTCGACTATAGAGGTGCTTTCAGACATTTTTCAGAAAACTATATTTTTTATTCATTATTTTTGGATGTGTTTAATTGCTTTGTAATTTTTTTTTGAACTTTGACTTTTTTTTTGGACTTTGGATTTATTGTGGTTTTTGGATGGTTTTGCATGACGAATGTTTTTAAACTAGTACTTAAGATTTTTTTTATCAAATAATAATTAAATGATGAATTTTTCACAATATTATTAATTCAACTCAACGATAGTGTTTTCAAAACTCAACACCACTTGGTCATGAAACTAATGTTTACAAGCAATATTATACTTACCTTTTCAAAATGACGAACAAGTTTTTAAATGTATAAATTTTCCGCTATGATGTTTTAAATTGAAAAAACTATGTTTTTTTTGAAAACTATTGATACTTGAATTTTTCTAAAAGATAGATGATTTTGACGAACTCTTTCGAAAGAAAAATTATAGATAATATGTGGCCTTTTTTTAAAACAAATCAAGATGAGGTTTTAATATTAAAGATGATCATTGGAAAATAGTTAAAATGATTTTCATCGCCATTAACAAGGCCAATGTGATCTTCGAGATTCAGCCATAATGTCTAGGTCGGGTTTATGGAGTTACATTTAGTGGTATTAGAGCTCAATTCAAAACCTTAGACTATGTTTTTTTTTAAAATAATACATGATATTTCTAAAAAAAAGGGTTTATGGCCATTCTTTAGTTAAAAATTTTTATTTCCGTTCTGAAAATCTGAGACTCCGAAACTGGCTCATTTAAGTACTTCTGCCTTATTAAATTTTATTATGAGACTGTAGAATATTATAGATTACGAAACTTTAGATTCTAAAAACTATACAGTGAAACTTAGATTTTGAAAACAATAGATACTGATACTATATGAACGAAACTTTAGAACTAAAACATTCTGAATTGATAATGAAAGCTTATTTCTAATTGTCAGATAAAACCTTCATAAAACTTAAGAATCCAATAAAAAGATGAGTACACAAGGCTTTTGTACCAGGAGGATGAGTGCTCGTAGAGAGCAGGGTCTAGGAACCTAAATAGATTCATCTACGTCACGAGTGCGCACACCTGAGCACGTGACTGAACTTGAGCCAGTGGTTGAACAGGTTGAAACTACTCATACTATTGAGGAGGATCATCAGGAGCCTGATGACGATGGTGTGTTACAAGCCATGCATAGGACACTATAGCATTTTATTGGAGCCCAAGGTGGATCAGAAAATTATGGGACTATTGCAGAGAGGCTTCGATCTAACCGAGTCAAATTGTTTGGGGGTGTTACTGGGATAACCCCTACCATTGTTAAATATTGGTCAAATACCATAGAGAGAATTTTAGATATGTTGGAGTGTACCCCCAATGTAACACCCCAAACTCGGCCTAGAAGTTAGGCCCGAATCTGGTGTGCCACATTGAAGTGTTTATCAAAAATCGTGTTTTCATTGAAAACCCTTCTTAATTAAAAGCTTGAGTAAAAACCCAGTTACGTCAGTTTATTTTTAATTTTTTCAATGTTTATTAAAAATTTATTACCTTTAAAACCTTATCGTTGCGGAAGATTAATTTAAAACAAATGATTTACGAAAATGTGATGTTTTAAAAAATTGCATTGCGGAAACATAGTGTTTTGAAAACAATAATCGTTTTGAGAAACCCGTGTTCCACTTCTAGTAGATATAAATCGTAATAAACTGAAAATCACAAATTAAAAATCAGAAATTAAAAGCGGCCTTAACTCAAAGCTGACCGTAGTGTGGCCATCTCCGAGTACTCCAGTACGTCGAACCGCCTACTGAGGATTACCTGAAAAATTAAAAAGTGGGGGTAAGTTTACGAAAACTCAGTATGCACAACCCTCATTGAACCTAAAGCAAGCATTACATCAATCCAGGCCTAAGCCCATTATAGTAACGGTGGCATTTGGGCCTTAGCCTATATTAGCCTCCGTTGGGTCTTAACCCAATACAGTAACAGTGGCATTTGGGCCTTAGCCCATAATAGCCTCAGTTGGGTCTTAGCCCATATCAAATGTCACAGATCACATCTATCTGGGCCTAAGCCCATCTCAATAACAGAACAAGTGTATGCAATGCATTAATGCCCATACCAACCCTGCACTCCGTCTCTTGTCCAACCCTGCACTCCTATTGGGATTTAATCGACCCATCTATCCCTACGCTCCTTATGTAGCATCGGTTGCGGCACTAACCAATATTGCAGCAAAGCTGCCAATCACATAATCGGCTTAAAGCTATCGGTGGATCCACAATCGTAAAGCGACCATGCGACCCTAACAATTCATATACTTCCTCCAGATTAATAATCCTATCCTCCATACAACATAACATCACATGAATGTAGACATACCATAAATAGCATACAATAACAATCATATAACATGTAGGGGCATTTTGGTCATTTTGCCCTTCAGGGGCGTATCGGTCATTTTTCCCTATGGGGGTATTTACCCTATAGGGGTATTTTAGTCATTTTACCCTATAGGGGTATTTCAGTCAATTTACTCTACAGGGGTATTTCAGTCATTTTACCCTACAGGGGTATTTTAGTCATTTTACCCTATAGGGGTATTTCAGTCAATTTACCCTACAGGGGTATTTCAGTCATTTAGTAACCATCCCGAAGGTCCACAGTCGCCTCAAGCGACACAGATAACATATATGGTCATAACGGTGTAATTAGGCACAAAGCCCAATATTCGGCCCAAGTAGGCCCACACTCTCGTGTGGCCCATTTAGCCCAAAAATACCTTTGGCCATGTGATCATCATGGCTGGCTCATTATTTCCTATCCGCCCACAAAATTTACTCGCGTAGGGCCCACGGGCCCATTCTGGTCCATTTGGCCCCAAAATCGGCCTAAGCCCATGTTGACGCTCATGGTGGCCTCAACCATCTTATGCCCATATTCGTGGGCTCGGTGCACCATACGTGCGACCGTATGGGCTTGTGGCATCATTCGCTGGTATTTCGGCTTTTCAGCATTTGCCGATCT
This sequence comes from Gossypium bickii, assembly GCA_025503065.1. Classification (NCBI taxonomy): domain Eukaryota; kingdom Viridiplantae; phylum Streptophyta; class Magnoliopsida; order Malvales; family Malvaceae; genus Gossypium; species Gossypium bickii. The sequence goes on along the minus strand of CP106714.1, from coordinate 20,023,903 downwards.
ACTTGGAGTGGTGTGTACAAACCTGCTACGAAGCGTACTACGAATCCCTAGCACCGCACCTCGATCGAACTAGCTTTGCTAAGTCCTCCCCAACCGTTAGTGACTATTAAACCTCTTGTCGAATTCTGCGGTAAATGAACTTTATTAAAAGAGATTATAACAATATAATTAAAACCACACTTGGCTGTTAACAGAGCCATTAGGAATATTCAGCCTCTAACCAAAACAAGGCAAGAACACTTACTTTGTCAAGAACCCAAAAGCAGTATGTCGATTGCCTCAAGTCACTTGCCCCTTTATCAAACCTCGAGCAACCCTAGGTACCAACCACCATCAGACTAAGAGAAAAGGGGGAAGATTCAGCAGAAAGGAAGGGAATAATACCAGTAACTAAACTAAATAAAAAGAATCACTATCACTTACTCTCGATTTCGGCAAACAGAGAAGAAAAAAACCACTACTTTATGAAGGGAGAAAGAAATGAGAACAGATTCGGCAAAAGTTGATAACGAGATAGTAGAGGTATTTGGCTTCTGCATTCCTTGTGACCAAAAGAAATAAGCGTTAGGGTGAAACACCCCAAACCCAGCCCACGAGCCTTGGCCAGATCTGGTATGTTCCTCAAGTAAACCGGTTAAAAATTCTTTTATTACTTTGGAAAAATTTTGTGTGTTTTGAAAGAAAATTAGTTTTTTGGGTTGGGCTTAGGTTGGAAATGAGTTAATCTTATATTAAAAATTCCTTTTTAATTAAGGTGACAAAACACTTGGAGTTTATTTTAAAAATAAATTTACTTGATCCCTAAATAATAATTTGTAAACAAAATAAATAAAAGTAAAAAGAAATAAAGAAATTCAATCATGGCCTTATGGCCTTATTACATCAAATAATTCCCAAAATAAAAGTTCTAAAGTACTTAAATAAAATAAAATGTCCATATTGAATAAAACTTCAGGCTGAGCATGGGCACCTTTAGCTCCTCACAGACCCGGTCCATTATCGCTCATCACTTGAAAAATATTCCCCAGCGGGTGAGTCAAATGACTCAATGTGTACACGACACTAAATCATAATAGAATCAGGCATACAATAGTTACACATTCAAAACATAAAATACAAGTTATGATGCATTCCCAAACCCGAACCTAATTGTCCATCCGCTACACACCCCCGTACCTGCCAAACACACCTTGGGGACTACTAAGTCGACCCTCCTTCCGCTACACACCAAACTGCGGGCTCAAGGCTCCGCATCTGTGGTTTTAGGAAACCACTTTTCAGATTACTGTGGTGTTAGATCACCACTTTTCAGATTATTGTGGTAGTAAGTCACCACTTTTCAGATTACTGTGGTCTTAAGTCACCACATTTCACTTCCCCTTTCAATATACAACCAAATGCCCCATTAATATGCATAATATACCATAGTTCAAATTCTTATCATATTCTCATGTTACGAATAACATTTTTTCATATTCCCAGTAGAAGTAGGAAACGTACCTGAGTACTTAGTACCATAATATGGTACTCTAGCCATGCTCATATTTCTATTAACATATATTTTAATACATGCAACCATAATTCATATTACAGAAATAGTGTGGAGTACACACTGATTCACTTAGCAAATTCCTTGAGATCTCGAAATCGATCTACCGCTTAGATCCTTAATCCCTACATTTGATTATTCACTTACTATTTTAATAAAAAGCCATTCGACCATAAATCCAAATCCTAGTAGGATTAGTATTCTTAAACTTACCTTGAAATTCTCAAATCCAAAATCTTTGTATCCTCTCTGTGAAAATCCCTATAACTGCATGTTAGATCAATTTCTAACATTTATTCACAACAAATAACCTTAGTCGAATGTTAAATATGACTTACCTTAGATTCTTAAATCCCGAAATTCACCGAATAACTAGGGAACACGCGGCCTATGGTGTACCTTCGGGAAAAGAACTTCTCCTTCCTTGTAGTCGACACTTAATAAATCTCGAAACTTTCCTTCCATGATTCGGCCAAGATCAATAATAGGAATTAGTCCCTAAATTTCGATAAGTCTAAAATATAAAAGAATGGAAACCAAACTTGGATCTTACCCTTATTTGAAGAAATCGATTGCACCTTCACTTCAACTTTTAGAGATTCGGCTATGGCTAAATGATGCTCTCACAACTTTTGGCTTTTGGAGGGATTAGAAAGAAAAGAAAGGGAAGAATAAAGATGGAGGATTCATTTAGAACACAAGGTATGTTGGTTTGGCAAAACAGAGAAGAGAGAAATTTGCTAGAGAATTTGTGAGATGAACAAAAGATAAAAGGAAGAATGAAGGTTGGCCTCTCTTTTCCTTTTATAGCCGAAATTACTAGGCTAGAGTCCCTTACTTGGCCACCACTCTTCCTTATTTTCCTCCTTATCTCCTTATTTAAAAATTAAAGAATAATCCCTTATTTATCTTTTTTAATTATCACCTAAAATAAAAGATAATTCAAAGTCCCTTACTTGGCCATCACTTCTCCCTTATTTTCCTCTTTATCTCTTTATTCAAATTAAAAGAATTTAATCCAACAATTATCTCTTGAAAATAATGATAAATAAATCCCTTATTTATCCACTATTTATAAAAGAATAAAAACTCCTAATTTATAGCCATGTGCCGTCCACCTCTCTGCTCCTTGTAGCAAAATAAAATTTCTTTTATTTGCTTCTCATGCGACTCGAACTCAGGCCCAACACCCTTGTATGTGGCGCCATTTCCAGAGGCCCTAAGTGGCATCTCCAGGCCACTTTTCCAAGCCTGTTTGTGTGTCAAATTTCACAAACTTTTTCTTTTAAGGCCACCTTGCCTTATTTCCTCTTTTAAACTTTAAAACTCGACATTTCTAAGTCATTTCTAAGTTTCCAAAAATTTTCGTTCGGCTCTTTAAACTTGACATTTCCTTACATTTCCAAGTTTCCAGAAATGTTCACTTTCCTTTTTTGAATCATTTCTAAATCATTTTCCTAGTTTCCATAAATGTTCACTTTCCTCTTTATTCCTTTACATTTTCGTGACATTTCCTACATTTCCAAGACAAGACATTTCCTTACATTTCCTTGCATTTCCTTACATTTCCATACATTTCCTCACATTTCCTTACATTTCCTTACATTTCCATACATTTCCTTACATTTCCTTACATTTCCTTACATTTCCTTACATTTCCATACATTTCCATACATTTCCATACATTTCCTTACATTTCCTTACATTTCCTTATTTCTAGAATTCACATAACACATTCATAATTCATAAAACATGCCATTTTACCACATGGTTCCTTGTGTCATGCTTCACACGGAGTTTCTTTTTAAAGCCTTATTTACCTAGCTCCCCTTTTTACTTAAAAACCAATAATTTTCCAAAGCTTTCTTCTTCCATCCTAGAATTCTAAAAACCCTTAATACACTTCCAACAATGCCAAAACCTACTAACTCATGAATTAGGCACGAACGCATAGCCCCTAATCTAGGATGTTACATGGGGAAAAAGGTAGTTTGACTCAAAAGAGGATAGAATAAAAAATTTGGCTATCACAATTAAGGATAATCGGCCAAGCACAAGATGCAGAAGAGAATGATTGGTAGGGTTAAAAGAACTGAAAGAGAGAGGAAGGAGAGAATTCGGCTATGAAGAAAATGGAGTGAAATAGAGCAAAACGAATGCACTAGAGGTCACTTTTAGTGCAATTTCGGTAGCATCCAGAAAAGAGAAAAGTAGCTAAAAGAAAAGAGAAACAACACTAAAAAAACCGAAATATGCAGCAAATTCCCCCTTGGCCGAATTTCTTGAGTGCCACATATCCCATTCGGCACCAACTCTTCTCCAACCACAAATCTCGTTGATTTCCTCTCCTTATCTCTCCATGATCCCCTCCTTAATTCGCTCATTTGACTCATTCAAACTCTCCAACACAGAGTTCAAATCCAACACAAACTCTTGCCTATACATGAGTAAAATAAATAATCCCTTTTGCATACAGTGAGACTTGAACCTTTGCTCTCCTTCCACACTTGTGATGCCACAACCATTCCACCATAGGCTCTCCTTGTGTCTCTTTTTAACCATAATTATTTAAAAGGCTTAATACCAGGAGTCAGGGTTCCCCTAATGCTAAAAATAAAAATTTTCCAAATGACATGGCTTGAACCCAGAACTTCATAGAAGCCCCCTAACCTTCCAAAACCACTCACCCAACAGATCCAACATGCAATTGTGTCGTTCTCTTGTTCTAAAAAATTTTAAACGCTCCTATGCCCAAGGCCCAATAGGCCCAATTCTACTAGGCCCAAATTCAGGGTGTTACACCCAAATAAAAATTAAGGGGTATTGTATCACTGCTTATAGATGAGGCTTACTGTTGGTGGCAAGCCATCAAATGAGGTACTCAAACTGAGAGGCTGACATGGGAATATTTTTTGCATGCTTTCTAGAATAAATATGTGGGTACTCGACATGTCGAGGATCGTATACTAAATTTCATCGAGCTCAAATAGAGGGATAGATCTGTGGCTGAATAAGAGGCTGAATTCTTCAAACTGAGTCATTATACTCAGGGGATGATCGCAACTAAGTAGGAAATTGATAACTGATCTAAGGGCGATGTTCGCGAACTTGAGTTTGACTGATGATGGAGGTTTACTTGTGGAATTATAAGTAAGGCCTACCTTAGCGGATGAGATTCGATCGAAGCAATCTGTTGATGAGTCTCTCACACCTCATTTTAGATAGGTTGAGGAAGGTAAGACTACCAACTTTAGCCTTAATTTTGTTGGAGTTTTTTTGCTTCTGTGAAAGATACTGTGTGCTTGATGATCGAGAGTTTAGGCAGTCTATAGTTTGGGAAGTGCATAGTAGCCCATACGCTATGCATTCAAGAAAAAATAAGATGAATTGAGACTTGAGAGAATTGTAGTTGTGGCCAGGGCTTAAGCGTGACGTAACTGAGTATGTGAGTAAGTATTTAATGTGCCAGTAAGTTAAGGTTGAGCATCAGTTTCCCTCGAGTTTGCTACAACCTATTCAGATCCCTCAGTGGAAATGGGAGTGTGTGACCATGGATTTTGTTAGTAGGTGCCCTTTGACACCTACAAAGAATGATTTATTCTGGGTTATTATGGACCGGCTGACCAAGTTAGCACCTTTTTTACCTATCAGTACCGATTATTTGTTGCATAAGTTGGCAAGATTGTACATTTCTGAGATTGTGAGATAGAATGGTTTACCGTTGTCCATCATTTCCGATCAGGACCTCGGTTTTAGAAAAAGTTGCACGAGGCTTTAGGAACTCGATTAAACTTTAGTACAGCTTTTCACCATAGTCTGATAGTCAATCCAAGAGAGGTTGTGTGATTGACTTGAGTGGCAGTTGGGAGGAACGCTTGCTGTTAACCAAGTTTGCATACAATAAAAGTTTTCAATCGAGTATCTAGATGGTTCCTTACGAAGTACTATATGGTCGTAAGTGTCATACACATTTATGTTTGATCGAGTTGGAAGAAAATAAAGTATTAGGTCAAGACTTGGCGCAAGAAACTGGGAAGGTAGTAAAACTGATTCAAAATCAATTCAGAGCAGCATTTAATTAACAAAAGTCTTACGCCAATTTGAGGCGGAGAAATATTGAGTTCAGTGTTGGGGATCAAGTTTTCCTTAAGGTTTTACTGTGGAAGAAAGTATTGAGGTTTGGACGCAAGGGCAACCTGAGCCTGAGGTTCATTAGACCATATAGAGTTCTTAAGAGGGTTGGAACAGTGGCTTACCAGTTAAAGTTACCAATGGAACTGGACCACATTCATGACGTGTTCCATGTTTCTATGTTGAGGAGATATCATTCTGATCCATCCAATATGATTTCAATCAATGAAGTCGAGGTGAAACCCAATAAATTATGAGGAAGAGCTAATACAAATTTTGAACCATGAGGTAAAGAGATTGAGGAAAAAGTATGTTCTTCTGGTGAAAGTCTTATGGTAGAATCATGGTGTTAGCGAAGCAACTTGGGAACCCGAGGAATCAATGCATCGCACTACACTTTCTTGTTTAGACCAGGTAAAATTCGAGGATGAAATTTATTTTAAGTGGGTAGAGTTGTGACGCCCTAGATTTTATTTATTATTTTGCTAGTTTATGTTTCAATGAGTTAAATGGATTAGTGGTTAAGTGTGTGATTTGTTTCCAAAATGTTGCAAGTTCAAGCCCCCCAAAAATACACCTTTTTAATTAAATTTTTGACAACTTTACCTAAGGTCAACATTCCCAAAGTTCTCCCTTTTTCACTTCCATGATCCACTTTTGGTGCCATTGTCCCCTCAACTTGCAAAACTACCTCTCTTACCTTACCTTGGTCGGACTTGCACCTAGACATATTCTTTTCACTTTTTTTTTTTCATTTTTCTCTCATCCCTTCTTTTTGCCATCCACCACCTTGCTTCTCCCCCTTTTCTTTTTTTTTTTTCCCTTCCATTTCACCACCCAAATCATCTTTTCTTCTTATTTCTCCTCCACTCCACCGCCACATAAGGCCGCCGCACCTCCACCTCACTACCACCTCTCTTACGCCGTCGTCGTCGTGTCGCCGTCACCACTGTCGACCACCACCCAAAATTTCTCAATTTTTTTATTTTCTCCTATTTTTGAAATTCATCTCTATAATCCCTCAATTCTAATTTTTTCATTAAAAGGTTTACCTTCCATTCTATTTTCTAACTTTTATTTCACATCATATTATTTTTTGATAGTGTCGAATCCTCCTCTCTAATCAACATATCGTGGGAATTTATGGAGCCCTCTTTCCTCCATTACTACGCAAGTATAGTCAATCCTCTATTCTTGATTCACTCTTGTGTATATTATACATACATATTTGATTAGGACAACACGAATTAATTCGATTTAAAAATTTTATTGAAGTGATATTCAAGTCTCAGAATCCATACACGATTTGTGTTAGAGTGCGATTAGGTGATCTATTATGTAAGTATTTCTCCATTAAATAATATTAAAGGATTATTTATTCGAGTAGCCCATTCTAATACATATGAATGGTTAATCCATAAAGGTTCAAGAAGCGATCTCCTCTGTTAGAAGTTGGATCAGAATCCTTGCAATCAGATTTGCAAAGGTGTGGGGATTTATTTGATAAAAATAATTAATATTATTTAATCGACATAAAATATCTATATTTGAGAAATATTTTCTCATTGTTTAATTAAGTATCTAAGAAGTGTTATTTTGTGATTACATAAATTATTCATATGGATTAGGAAAAAGCCATTAAAGGAGGATTTCAAGTAAGTGTTCTGAAACTTCAGGTATTTGATGAAATATGCAATTGTGTGATTTCTATTAAAAATGTTGATGTGTGATTTCCTTACACTTACGATATTTGATATATGGCGATTTGAATATGTATGTGCAGTAAACGTGATATTGAATTATTGATGTTCTAATTCGCATGCTAAACATGTTAGTATTCTGATATTTTGATTTGCATGTTAAGCATGCTATTCAACTGATTTTGACTCGCGTGTTAAGCATGCCATTATTTTTTATTTTCATTTGCATGTTAAGAATGTCAATATTTTTTATTCGGATTTGCATGTTAAAAATGCCAATGTGTTAAATCGAAAATAAATCTAGTTCACATGTAAAGCATGTGCACTATAAAATTTGTTCTGTATGCCATATCACATGCATGGGCTTGGGATAATGTGTATGGAAGAAGTATCTAGCAGTTTAACTGCATATTGATATTAGTAAGCCATTGTTGTCAGGTAACCCAAGGTGGCGGGTCATCGTTGCCGGGAAACCCAGGATGACTTAACTAGCGGCATGCCTGCAATATTCTGTATTTGAAAGTATGTCTGCATTATCTGGTGGCTCGACCACAATATTCTATTTTTGGCAGCTCAACTGCACTATCTAGTGGATTGTCCACAATATTGGTGTGTTATTGGATGGATAAGTTTTAGGGAACTCATTATGGTGTGTAGCAGATATGGGTATGTTCTATTTTCTACAAATTTGCATTGATTTATGAAAAAGTGTTACATTGACATCGTCACTATGGATTCTGATAAATGTAATTTTGCGATTGAATGTTCTTTATGTTATGATCTGCTTACGTTGTTGCTATTATGTGTTAAATTCTGTTATTATGATTTGTAAACCACACTGGGCTTTTTAAAGCTCACCCCTATTTATTCTGAATTTTCATATAATAGTCGAGGTTAGGATGGGCTTGGCTACGGAGGTGTTCTCGGTCATTTTTCAGAAAACTATATTTTGGTATTCCTTATTTTGGAATGTGTTTAATTGTTTTGGACTTTGGTTGTGAACTTGGACTTTTTTTTGGACTTTGGATTTATTATGGGTTTGAATGGTTTTGCATGACGAATGTTTTTAAACTAGTACTTAAAAGGTTTTTTTATCAAATAACAATTAAATGATGAATTTTTCACAATATGATTAATCCAATTCAATGATAGTGCTTTCAAACTCGATATTCTGTTTTCAAAACTCAACACCACTTGCTCACGAAACTAATGGTTTGCAAATTATATTATACCTATATTTTGGAAATGATGAACAAGTTTTTAAGTGCATAAATTGTCTGTTACGATGTTTTAAATTGAAAAACTATGTTTTGTGAAAACTATCAATACTTGAATTTTTCTAAAAGATAGACGATTTTGACGAACTCTTTCGAAAGAAAAATTATAGAAAATATATGGCCTCTTTTAAAGAAAATCAAGATGAGGTTTTAAAATTAAAGACGACCGTTAGAAAATAGTTAAATGATTTTCTGCGCCATTAACATAGCCAATGTTATCTTCGAGATTCTGCCATAATGTCTAGGTCGGGTTTAGGGGGTTACAGTGTGCATGCAACCCGTTATAAAACATTTCCAACCTCAACCATTCGGGTAAATCATGATGTGGACATCTTTGGATCAGTATCTTAAAACGTTCTCAAGCTTTATGAAAGCTTTCTCCTTCTAATTGCTTAAATGTAGCGATCTCCCTCCTTAGTTGGATCGTTTCACTCATAGAAAAGAACTTGTGTAGAAACTTCTCCACAAGTTCATTCCATGTCGTGATAGATCCTGGAGTCTAACCAAGAAAAAGCGTTATCGATTAAGGAGAAGGGGAACAGTCGAAAACAAATAACGTCATCGATGACCCCGTTGAATCAAAATGTCTCACAAAGTTGGAGAAAATAATTTAAGTGTTGGTTTGGGTCCTCTATCAAGGTTCCTATAAATTGCAGATTGTTTTGGATCATCTAGATCATGGCCAATTTATCTTGAAATTATTTGTTGTCATGATTGGCCTAGCAATACTACCTTGTACCATATCCAGATTAGTTAACGCATAATCTCTCAAAGTTTGATCTTCTCGTGCCATCGGTGGGTTTAATGATAGTTGTGGTGGTGATAGATCTTGTATGTTAGCTTCATCAGGTTTGACGAACAATGGGTTTTCTCGTGGTGGATTGTCTACCGCAGGTGGATTGTCTGCCTACGAATTAGTCTTTCTGGATTAATGGATGACTCTATAGGTATGCCCCTACTTTGAGTCATACACTGAAACCACAAAGAAAATATAAAAATCATATCTATAATTTAAAATTTTCTTAATTATTCTATAAGACACAAAAATTAAAATTAATTCAGTAGCGTTGCCTCCCTAGCAACGGCGCCAACAACTTGACCGCCTCCTAACGTATCAAAGTCAAGAGTATGAATACTGCTACAAAATATAAGGAATCGAGGCAGTGTCTGCAACTATGCGGGTCAGGTTGTAATATATTTTTACAATGGAGTTGGTAAGTACTCTGAGGATCCTACCCAAGGGAGGCGAGTACTAAATTAATATTCACTTAAATATAAATAGATTTAATTAGTAATTTAAATAAATTATAGTACAATTAAACATAAAGGAAAAATAATTGGTTTTATAAAAAAACTAAATAAACATGCAAAACATAATAAAACTGAAGAACTGATATGATAACTCAATGAAATCTAAACATGAGTGACTAGCTCACTTCGATGGTCATAACTAATTCCTATTTTGGGTTCTACTCAAGCAACTAGTTGCTAACCTAACAGGATCGCTTGATATTCTACTAAACTAACGAGTCGACAAGAACTACCTATCTCTCAACCTCACAATCCAAATTGGGTCGGGGTAAGGGGTTCACGAATAGGCAATGCCAATTTTTGGTTAATTCCCACCTAGATAACTCTCTAGGGTTTCCAGGCCTAGGGTTTAAGGTCTACCTATCACAAACAACTGATTCGATAAGAAACCCTACATCGGAATTAATGAATCACACGTCCACTTGCTAGTTCCCCATAATAGGATTAGTTCCTCATGGATCCCATAAACAATATAAGTTTGACGAAGAAAATAAACATAAAGAATGAATCAAGAGTAAAAGTTTTAGAAGAATCCTGAATTGTATTTGAATGAAGTGCATAATTCCACAAAGAGTTGCTTTGTATCCACAAGTCAGATTCTTCGAAGAACAATAATGAAAAATAAACTGAAAATAAATCCTAAGTAAAAAAGAATATGAAAAATGAAAACTAAATTGAAAGGAAACTTTTGAGTTACAAAAGAGATGAACTTTCAAGTGTTTAATAAGCCTATTTATAATATTAGGGTTGGTCATCATCCTTAGCCCTAGTTTGACTAACATTTTTACGTTAAAGTACATTGTGCAGACCCAAACGCTCTTAGCTTGTTAATGCTTCACGTACAGGGCTGATGTCGCAACATCCATTGCCTATGTTGTGACACTGAACATAATTTGCTTAAATTAGGCTCAACTTCAGAGGTGTGTTGCGACATCGTCTAGCTATGTCGTGATGCCAAAGGTAGTATGGTTATTTTGGCATTCTACTCACTATGTTGTGCCGTTGAACTTCCGTGATCCAACATGGTGACCATCCTTGAGTTCTCATGCCCTCGACTGGTGTCTTGCACACTCAACAAATACATTAGTCTTACCTTAGGCCTACTTCAACCCCTAAGATCATAAAATCGGCTCAAATCACACTTTTTATTAAATTGAAACTTAAATAGAAAAACTAAATAAAATATAATAAAATTCTCATATTTTACCTCCTCTAAGTATGGAAGTAGTTTAATTTGCTACAACGAATTGCGGCAGATGAGATACCAATTTTTACTTTGATATTTTGAAAAAAATGAGACAAAAATCATAAGTATTGACACCCATAGCCGATATCGAAACCAATTTAGGCTTCAATGTTTTGAAAAGTTGAGAAAATAATCCTATGTATCGATTGCATTTATACCAATGTATCGATATAGTTTTGAGGTTCGATGTTTTGAAAAATAAAGAAAAATTGCATGATTTTGGAAGTATAAATTTATTATAAATTTCTTATTCGAATATATACAATTTCATAATTACAAATATTGTATAAATTATCAAATTTACATGTATAAAAAATGTTGGGAACTTGGAGTTGTTTGGGGGGGTGTAACGTTGTGGCGCCCTCTGTTGGTGTCAGGGTTGATAGTTGTGGTCAATATCCTCCTCACCCGAACTGACCTTTTGGTGTATTCAACACACTCAAAAAATTTTATGTCAGATCAAAGCTTTTCCCAAGGGATTGAGTATTACGAATTGTAACACCATCAACTCAATCCGATTCATCAGATTTGAGTCTCGGGTGTTACCCCACAAATACAGACACAAATTTAGACTATCATTACATACCACAATTATTTAAAATTTCTATTGATCACATAAACAATGACATATACATAGATAAGTAGAGTAATTTAATTACAAAAATTATAATCTAATATCATAACTTATTACATTTATCTTAAGTATAGACTTCTACATAGTACTACTGAGTCTTAAACGCCACTAAGCATGCTTTGTATGCATAATAACCTGATATGCCACTCTATTAGCGTTGTCCCAGCATCGTCCCTTCTAGTGCAGCTTACATCATCCAACCTGAATCATAACACATAGAGATAAGTTCATAAGAACCTAGTGAGAAAAACACCATTTACCTTAGTGATACTTGCACAAGATGTTCTCAACTTTTAACTTCACTTCTGGTGAATACTTCCTCTATTTTTTATCCTTTAAACACACTAGTAACCATACTTACTCCAAATTTATTTGTTTTCTATCGATGACTTTGATTCTTTACTTATATCCTTAATCTGAACATTTTTATATCCTAACCAATTTCCTCTTCAAAGATCCATACAACTCAAAATATCATTACATATGCATACTCAACCTAGTACCAATGCACAATCACCTATCATGAATGAGCACATACATAGTTGGCGGATACAATCTTCAAACATATAGGTACAAACCTTTAATCAGAATCATCTTTTCAATATTATCTCATTTCCTCTCTATATCTTTTCAATTCACTAACTTTAGTCAAATCCTATCCTTATATAGTATTTACCATGTAACTAATAGATCTCTTATACCATACTACGTTTACTTTGTAATTTACATATTCATATAGAACATGCCATAGAGCTTCCAAATCAGGGTATGCCACAACAATAGTCCACTTAAAGTTCGCCTCAAAGGCTATTCTTTCAGAGTTCGCAGCAAAGGTTATTCTTTCAGAGTTCGCCGCAAAGGCTATTCTTTTAGAGTTTGCCACAAAGGCTATTCTTTTAGAGTTCGCCACAATGGCTATTCTTTCAAAGTTCAGCAAAAAGGCTTAAAAAATGTCACCTAGAAATTTCAAGATTGTCATGTTTGTGATATGGATTTGCCTAAACTCATATAGTGTGAGGTTTTCCCATCATCGTTTCGGGACACACAGAGAACCCCCAGTTCAGCGATTGCCATGGTCATGGACTTTTCCTTTAGAGCTTTATATCAAAGTTCGTATTTTCTGTCCCAATAGACTCTATTAAACACCACCGTGGTGCCTAGACACTGACCCATTTTACAGACTCTTTATGCACAGACAAAATCTAAGGCCAACATTTTTATTCTCTAATATACAGTGAACAGAACATACATCCTACATTCAAGACATACATATACAACCATACTTTAGTATTTCAATACTTATAAACTAATCATCGCATACTTGAGTTTGTCAGATTCGCTACCCATATACATATTATACTTTTCATAGTTTCATATTCATAGTTATAACAATTTCCTACAGTTATTTTCTCGATATAAACAGTATACATGCAAGAGTCAACATTGAACTCACCTAACACCCACATACAACAACTTGAACTCTAGACTCAACACCCATCAAGAAATTGTAGCAACCACTGCTAATAAAACATAGGAACATCGTTAAAGACTCATTCAAAAACAACTTTTTGCATATCAAACACTGACAATCCCCAAGCAGAGTTTCATAATTTCATTCTAATACTTGAATATTCTTTACAGACTACTCTTTTTAAGTTGAACATGTAGAATCATATTACTTACCTAGACCTGTAGTAATTACTGATGAGATCTAGAATTATAGCTTCCAACTTAAAGGAGATAGAAATGTTTTTGGTTCCAGAAAGAATTAGATAGCAGCGTTTTAGAAGAAGGAAGAAGAAGAACAACCCTCTATCTCTAAGCCTATACACATATATAAAGAGTCCAATTTCACATACAAGAGCTCAACACGTATCACCTGAATTCTGAGCTCATCTTTCGTAATGGCCTACAGAATCTAAGAATGAAATAAATGAAAATCCAATATTTTAAATACTCGGTTATACAATCTAGTTGACTACTAACTAGATTACCTTGTATCATTACTTGAACAGTAATTCAGACATACAGGTGCACTATACCTTTGGCATGAACTCATACCATAACTATATTTTTACTTTGATGTAATCATTTTCCAATTAACATGGTAATATGGCAAAGAACTATCATTAACTTACACAACGATTGGAATACGCTCATCCTATATGCCAAAAGAAATATTTGGGAAGATAATACTTCTGTAACACCCTCAACCTAATTCTATTCCCCAGATCTGGATCTTAAGTGTTACAACACAATATTGACTTATACTTAAATATTCATACTTGAGTTTCATAATTAGTACAACTTAATTTAAAATAATCTCCCAACCAAAATTTCAATTGAATATACATTGGACTATTACCAATATCGTACACGAATTTCTTTTACAAAGACTTCCAAGCGAACCTCAAACCTTAATTATATTATCTTAAAGTGTAGATCTTAAGCAATGCTACTGATTACATTTATGTTACTAATTCACTCTGTATGCATAATAGCCCGCCCTGCCATTTCTTTGGTGAATCCCTAGCGTCGTCCTTCCTGGTGTAGATCCAAATCAACATACTTATAATATAAATAACATAGGTAAGTTGATGAGAACTTAGTGAGATAAACATCCATTTACCTAAATCATTTTTATTATTTCGCATCTGGCAATTCAATTAGCCATCTCGTTGTTCTGTGTTTCTCAACTTGTCTCTAGCGAATACCTTCCTAGAATGTCATTCTTCGTATCATAGATGTCACCCCTGACACTGAAATAATTTCTTAATTTTCGCATCTTTAATACAATATTCATGTTCTTCACTCTGCACTTTCGTGATTCCTTAACCATACCTATTCCAAAGGCATATACAGACAAAATAATGTTATTCTTACATACATACTCTAAGCCATTATTTCTTCAAAATCCATGAATGATTTCATACATAGATAGAAGATACATTCTTTAATTATATGATTTGATTCTTTCTAGAGAATACTATTTTTCTTCTAATAATTACAAACAAATAGCATTCTTCAATTTACCAGACATGACCCTTACCCAGATTTGTTCTTCAAGTCTACTTAACTCATACTTTGAATTTTCCACATGCCCTAGCATATTCCAGTTTATCTGTTCTTATCTTAAAACCATGCAGGATCTGCCCCAACAACTCATATGGATCTCACCACAAAGGAAACTCATTAGATTATCTTATCAAATGTGTAGCATGATACGCCACAAAGGGTTTTCCTTCAAGAATCGTTATACTTACCGTTCCTTCAGAGTTCACCATACATACCATCCCTTCAGTGTTCACCACACATACTATCCCTTCAATGTTTGCCACACATACTATAGCTTTAGAGTTCTTCGAGAACACAATTTCTTTTTTCATAGTCTGCCACAAAGGCGTTTCCTTCAAATGGTTGCCACAAGGGCCATTCTTTTATATGAGCTACAAAGGCATTCCTGTTTTCATTTGACCAAGGGTTTTCCATTCCTTAGATCACCACAAAGGCTTCCAGTTTATAAATCGCCACTAAGGTTTTCGTTTCATAGATTGCCATAGGCTTCCATTTTCTGGCGTGTTCACGATAAGGATTCTCTTATACTCACATTTCGTGATGTTTGCCATGACTCACTAGTTATGGTCTTACATGATATGGTGTCATGGCCATGGGCTTTCCTTTTAGAGATCATTTTTAAAGTCCCAACGGGCCTCTTTTAGACTTGACCATGGTGAACAAACACAAACTCACTTAACAGACCTTTCATGCATTTGCACCAAACTTAACATACATATCAAACATTCTCTTATAGTCATACTTCTCAGATTTATACAAACTATACATTCAAATCTTATCCAACATTCATATATCAACATATTCATCATACGACCTTTTGCAGAAGTATCTAGAATGAACAACATACAACATACATAAGTCGACTTAGGGACTTACCTGACACCCAAGAATAGCAGTTTGATCTCCAGATCCCAAACATCCAACATGAAAACCTAGCAATCACTACTTATAAGACATAAGGATACCGTTAAAACTCATTTATATAACTTTTATCATTATCTAAAACTTTGATAACCTTCATACAACACTTTATTTCCTTATCTTACTATTTACGCACATAAAATAGACTTACTCTTTCAAAAGTCAACATGTAAGTCTATAATACTTACCAAGGATATGAAAAAACCTTCTATATGAACTTCGATCCTTAGTTTCAACTTAGCAAGAAAGATCCTCGATCAACTTCAAAACAAGTTAACAATGGTGTTTTCAAAAAAAAAAAAAAAAAAAAACAGGAAGAAAATAACTCCATTTTCTTCTAAAGCTCACATTATAATATATAAAACCTATACTCTCATAGTAGAACTTGACATGTGTCACTAACTCTCAAAATCGCCCTTACTAGTGACTTACAGTTGTAGAAAAATGTATACAAGGATCCAAAAATCTTTACGTATCCATAAGTTATCGCTTCTTTTAGTCCTGACCATCTCGTTAGAATATAACTTGCACAGTAACTAGGCCAACTTGGCGCACCTTACCTTTTGTGATACCCTCATTACCCAAGAATCCTTAATACACTTACCAATCCATTCTTCTATACAAATCTACACATGCCGAGAACAATCCTTACCTTATACTCTATCATTAACTATGCGCTTGAGCTATCCACAAAAAGCAACGATTGGGCGAATGGGATCTCGCCATATAGATTATTCCCGTTTACTCGCCAAATCGAGACTCGCCAAAACTGGGTGTTACAACTTCGCCACACAAACTATTTTGAAACTACACGTCATAACCTTGAATCTGCGGAACTAGGATGTTATATGAATACGAGGATGTCAAGTAAAACATATCAATTATAATTGATAATTGCGGTGGCTGATAACTAGAACTACAATCGAGAATCTTTGTCTGATATACGTAGCTTTGGGACCTTGTACCAAATTTGTTAACCTGCAACTCCAAATGGTAAGAAGTACCCTCCGATTGTGAATATGACTTCAGAGGTTAGGGCTTGGGCTTCACCATAGTTTGGGTTACATAAGACTGCTCATTTTCTCATTCGAGAGAATTAGGTTGATTCAAGTAATAAACCCGTGGTGGAATGCCAACCAATCCATCCAGTGCAGGGCATCCACACGAACTGCACAATATTTAACATGATGATAGTTACATGAGTCAAGTAACATGATCAAAGTAATTAAATAAAATTAATATAACTTAGTTAAACAATATATATTAATTTGTCCCCGGCATATGCCTCTATCATCTGGCAGTAGACAACGAGTGTCTAGTTCTTCCTAATACTCAGACACGTATACCATATAAAAATGAAGCAAACTTGCTAGCATAGATTCCAAAAAAAAAAAATAATCTTGATTCAATTTTACAATTGTTTTTAACCTATTTACAAGTGCCTACACATGTGGTTGGTGACTCCCTGATGCCAGAAATGACATCTTGTATAGAGCCCAAGATTACAGTAGTAACAGACATCTGCATATATCTTGTGTTTTATTCTTTGTCACCCGACAAAGTTCACGATATAACGTCGCCAATATCACTGAGCCCCAACTGTAGGAACGAGTCTAGTACAAATCGACCAATAGAGGCAAGTACATAATGTGGACCTTATTATTATTTGGGTTCAGCATAAATACCCCTATCAGCTGCAATATATATGCTCGAGTAGTGCACATCAGCTCCGACTCTGTGGCACTGCTCGATAAGGTTTGGAAATTTTCATTCAACCAAGAAAATTTCAAACTAGTAAATCTAGGTTCCTCATTACTAAAGTGAGAGTCCAAGCAATTGGTACCAGAGGGCTAAAGGTTCGGCCACTTTACTTGGACATGTGATTGCATCATCATCAACTGGGAGCCCAAGTTGCATTGTGACGTCTTCCAGGGTGATGGTCGACTCCCCACACGATCGATAAAAAGTGTGGGTCTCCGGGCGCCACCATTTAACCAAGGCAAATATTAAGTCCACCCTCAAGTCAAACATCCAGACCAATGCCACTATTCAAAATCTGGCAGCATCCAATTCTGGTATAATTTGTTAATCCAAACAGTACCTCGGAATATGGACTCGCAACCTTAACACCCGGTACTCATCCTATCCATATCGTATAATGACATTTGTTAAATTGACTAAGTAAATATAAATTAAACCATAACTCTATAAATGTAACACCCCAAACTCAGCCCAAAAGTTAGGCCCGAATCTAGCGTGTCACATTGAAGTGTTTTTCGAAAACCATGTTTTAATTGAAAACCCTTCTTGAAATTTAAAACTCAAATCTCAGTTTACTTTCGTTCAATTTCAAAACGTGGTTCATTGAAAAGTTAATCACTTTTAAAAACGTTATTAACTTCATTAAAAATATCTTTTAGTTGCGGAAGCTAATTTAAGGTAAAGAAGTTTAAAACGTATGTTTTTAAAAAAAACAGTAATTGGGTTGAAAAATCATCTACGTCTAACAACTATAAAACGTAACAAAATCCCAAATTTAGAATTAAATCCAAAGAGGCCTTATTACAGAAATTAAAACCCAAAATGAAATTTAAAACATATATAAAGTCCAAAGCATAACAGCCGCAGTCGTGTGGTCACCTCCGAGTCCCTCGCAGCACCGCTCCTCCTAACGCTGGGGATTACCTGCACAGTTAAAAACGGGGTGAGTTGTAATCCCCTTACTAGAGTAACGATCGATATCTGAAATGTAATCGAAGCGATGCAGGCCAAAACCCTTTAACAAGATATGATGATGCAGTCCGATTCAGAGCATACGTAGGCCAAAACCCACTGTAATATCATTTGGGTCACAGCTCATAACAGAATCAATTGGGCCCAGCCCAAACCAATACAGAACAAGTGTTCTAAGCCTAATACAGTGACAGATCTCATAAACAGATATGAACCAATATGAGGATGCATCTCACCCTGATCCAGCCAACACACCACCCATACTAACCTTACACTCCTATGGGGATAAAATCAACCCACCCAACCAACACACCAAGCTTAGCACCGGTTGCGGCACTAAGTCAACAGAACGACTCGGCGCCGTGGACAGAATGGCTAAAAGCCATATATATCGCAGTAACGCTGCCAGTTAACAGAACGACTAAAAGCCATAAACAGAATGGTTATAAACCATAATTAGGATGACACAGAGCCATAATCAGGATGGCACAAACCTATCGGTAACTGTAATAGGTTTGGCACATAGCCATCAACAACGGTAATATAATCGGCACACAGCCACGGATAATTATGATCGACATAGAGTCGTCAATATATATGTTAGGCACATAGCCACGGGTAAATGCGATTAGGACAAAGCCATAATCAAGATGTCACAGAGCCATATTTAGGTTGGCACAGAGCCATAATTAGATTACGCGGCTTTAAGCCATCCGTCAGTCCACAGTCGTCTCATGCGACCCGTGCGACCTTAACAAATCAATACTGGATCCACAGTCGTCTCATGTGACCATGCGACCCTATCAGAACTTAATCCGTATCAATGTCCCAACCCCATGCAATATGTCGTGTATGTCATGTTCAATCATTACACATGTATGCAAAATGGCCATGCCCAGTAACAGTCAGTTAGATGATAAACCGTAATTATAACATATTTTAATCCCGCATTTAGCTTACTTTTGAATGATTTATTCCTTGATTTATATAAAAAGGTGCTTTTAATCCTTTCTTTTCATGTCTTATACCCAGGAAAGCACCCGAGGATGAAAAGAACATAAAGCAGGCCCAAAACAGAGTAAATGGGCCTCAGCACGAAAACGACACGGCCTGGCCCAAAGCTCACACGGCCGTGCCTTGTCGAACAGCTGCAACACAGCCTCAACCTCTACTTACACGGCCGTGCCTCAAGTTAGAAATCCGAACACGGCTTGAAATCGATCCACACGGGCGTGTGCCATGGCTATGCCTCTGTCTCTAGAAAGAGCAATTTCAGTCGAAAAAGGATACTCAGGGAGAAAGAATCGCATTCCAAGAGCCTATATATACCCCCTAAGTACCACCTTTGAGGGGGCGTTCAGCTAGGCTAAGGAGCCAAGCCGGAAAGGTCAGAATTGTGGGAATCGCTCGAAGTTAGCCAGTTGATCGATCCCAAGAAGCCGGAATTATACTCAAGACGGCAGAATTCTCCTTTAATTCCTTCAGAAAGTTTTAGGGATTTCTTATGTTTTGTTTTATCTTTTCTCTTGAGATGTTTTCTTTATTCATTATGAACTAAACCCCTCAGATGCTTGGAGGGGGTGAACCCTAGATGAATCTTGTTATTTGATTTTTGAATTATATGATAAATACTTAGTTTGTTCTTAATTATGCATGCTTAATCCAAATCTGATGTGCTTAGGTGGAGGAGGAATAGACCCTGCTTAAGAGTATATCTAGCGTAATTAAGCGGAGTTGATCGCATGCCTAGAGATAGGGTGACGAGATTTTGTCAGATTAGGGTGAAACCTAATATGGGAATCCATAGATCGATTTACTGCTATTCTAGGGGGTTATTATAAGAGAACGAGAGTTCCACTAATTAACCTAGGGTTAGACGTTATTCACCTCGAGAGAGGGTTTAATATACGTTAGGGAGTCTCACAGATCAAGCTAAGTAAATAAATCATATGATTCAGGGTTAGGTAACAAGTGAAGCCTAGGTAGATTCTTCCTGGGGGTATCGTCATGATCAATTGAGTTTTTCTTCAAGTTATTTCCCAATTCGTTCTTTTTATCTTTGTGTCCTTAGCTTAGTCGTCGTTAATTTAGATTAAAACAACTTCACTTTATTTTAGGCTAAATAATAAAAAGAAAGTTAGTATTAATACTTTTAGCTCCTTTGGGTTCGACAATCCGGTCTTGCCTAAGCTATACTACTGTTCGATAGGTACAATTGCCTTTAATCGTTGTCAGAGTTAGTTTCAGGTTCGATCATTTTTTTATAAATTTTAAAGCTCTGATTTCAGCGATCAAGTTTTTGGCACCGTTGCCGGGGAACTAAAATATTAAGAAAACTCTATTTTTATTACTTTAGCCATTTTTTATTATTTACCAATTTATTTTTTATTTTTAGGTTAAATTTTAATTTTGCTAATATTTCTTTCTTTCTTTTCTTTCCAGGTACCTCTAGTTTATGACTAGGAGGAACCCGAGAGGACCTTTAGTATACGACAGTGATATTGAAGCTACCGTTCGAAGGAATCACCGAGAAATCAGGCGAGCCCTAAACTATACAGAAAGAGAGGAAGAAGGCAGATCCAATCCTACTGAAGGGATGGACGAGAATTTCCACAAACCCATGATGCGGGGGAACCACGTACTATGTTTGATTATGCTAAACCATATCTAACAGGAGCAGAATCAAGTATTGTTAGGCCTGCTATAGCTGCTAACAATTTTGAATTTAAGCCTAACACAATACAAATGATTCAACAGTTTGTTCAATTTGATGGTTTGCAGGACGAAGATCCAAACACTCATATAGCTAACTTTTTAGAGTTCTGCGATACCTTCAAAATAAATGGTGTTTTTGACGATGCCATACGTCTTCGGTTATTTCCCTTTTCATTAAGGAATAAAGCCAAACAGTGGGTAAACGCGTTACCACGAGGGTCAATCACTACATGGGAACAAATGACCGAAAAATTTTTATTAAAATATTTTTCGCAGGCCAAAACGGCCAAATTACGGAATGATATCTCTTCTTTTGTGCAGATGGATTTAGAGACATTATACGATGCATGGGAGAGATACAAGGATCTCTTGAGAAGGTGTCCACACCATGGTTTACCCTTATGGCTACAAGTCCAAACATTCTATAACGGTGTAAACCGCTCAACGAGACAACTAATAGACTCAACTGCCGGTGGAACCCTGAACAACATAACTCCTGAAGCAGGTACAAGTTCATTGAATAGATGTCACTGAATAATTATCAGTGTCAAGTTACAAGGACGAAACCGACAAAATTAGCCGGAGCTTTCAATATAGACACAATAACCATTCTATCAACACAGATGGAGATGATGAATAAAAAGATTGACAGTTTGTGTTCTTTGCAGGTACATCAGTAATGCAGTGCGACGCAAGTGGAACTGTGGTGAAACTTGAATACCCACCCTACCAACCGGAAGCAGAGAGCGAACATATGAACTATATAGGTAACAATTTCAGATCCAATAATAATCCTTATAGTAATACTTACAATCCAGGTTGGAGGAACCATCCAAATTTTTCATGGGGAGGTCAAGGAAATCAAAGGCAACAACCTCCTCAAAACTTCCAAAATCAACCCTATCCACAAGAGAAGAAACCAACCTTCGAGGAGATGTTGACAAAATTCACGATAGACACAGAAAAAACGTTTCCAAGAAACTGAGAGAACAATTAAAAGCAATGAGAGCCGAATTGGGAAAATTACTAAGTCAGTCAAAGAAGTCACCAATGCAGTCGAACGACTCGCAAAGCTAATGTCAGAACGACCACAAGGACGTCTACCAAGCAACACTGAGATTAATCCAAATGAGTAAATTCAAGCCATGGCAGCTCAGGAAAATGCAGAGATAGACGAACCCATCTCACAACAAAAAGATAAGGTAGAAGAAGGTAAAATTGAGGTAACGCAAGAAAATCCAAAATCGGCAATCAAAGAATGCCAACCTCGCATACCTTACCCCGAAGCAATGTAAAGATACGATTTAGAGGAGCAGTTCGGTAAGTTTCTTAAACTTCTAAAGAAATTACATATTAACTTACCTCTTCTTGAAGCTCTTTTCCAGATGCCAGACTCGAGAAAATTTTTAAGATGACTCTTGACAAACAAACGCAAATTAGATGAAGAGCAACACGTGGAACTCAATGCAAAGTGCTCAGCAGTTCTACAAAATAGACTACCGCAGAAGCAAAAAGTTCCAGGGAGTTTTACAATTCCATGTTTAATTGGTAGTTTAACTATTGATAATGCGTTAGCTGATTTAGGGGTGAGCATAAATTTCATGCCTTATAAATTGTTTAAATAGCTAGGTCTAGGGAAGCCCAAACAAACTAGGATGAGTATTCAATTAGCTGATAAAACTGTTAGAATTCCTAGGGGTATTATCAAAGATGTTCTTATCAAAATCGATAAATTCGTTTTCCCAGTAGACTTTGTTGTCTAAGACATGGAAGAGGATAATTCAATCCCCTTAATATTAGGAAGGCCATTCTTAGCAACCACCAAAACTAAAATTGATGTTGATGCAGGCAAACTTATACTTTGTGTAGGCGACGAGAC
Source organism: Gossypium bickii (assembly GCA_025503065.1). Classification (NCBI taxonomy): domain Eukaryota; kingdom Viridiplantae; phylum Streptophyta; class Magnoliopsida; order Malvales; family Malvaceae; genus Gossypium; species Gossypium bickii. Next base: position 20,000,732 of record CP106714.1, on the reverse strand, counting down.
AGTCACTCTTTAAGCTCTTGACTCGGCCAGGACAACAATCGATGAAGGTAAGAAAGACAATTCCTTTGATAATCAATCGATTCAACTTTCACCGCAGGAAACACCACAAGGATACAAACTTGAGCCGAAACACGAACCTCAAGCCAACAAAGAAATAACTCACAAGGAACAAAGGATTCAAACCAATGACTTAGACGAGTGGAAAACACTTTTCAAGGAAAAATTAGGGATACAGGAAACAGAATCAAAACCACTCTACGAGATAGACAAGTCCAAAGTCAGAGATCAGGTATTGTCAGACAAAGCAGGCCCACGACTATTCCCTGCAGACCCTAACACAAATAAAGAAATCCTTTTTAAAGTAATCAATGATCTTCCACACGGAAAAATCGAGGTAAGCAAACCTATTTTTGGCACCTTTAAAATAAATGCTACTCGACCTGAACCGTACAATGAAAATAAAACTGATAATATGAGGGAGGATATTCAAACCTGTAAACCTCCCTGAAAATTTTCAAACACGAGGAAAATCTAGCTTAAGACTATAAACGAGCGCTTCTCGGGAGGCAACCCGAGTACTAACCCTAATTCTTATTTTTTCTTTTGTTTCCATTTTATTCTTCTTAAACTAACTAAAAATTGCAGATTTCCAGGTCACACGGTCTTGCACACGGCCGTGGCAGTAACCGTGTGAACCACTAGAATCTTTTTACTAACATAGCAGATGCCGTGCGAATCAGTCCCAACCACTTTTCGATGTCACGGACCCAATCACTACACCACGGGCACCAACAATATGGCACGACCATGCCCCACAACTGTGTGAAGCTACTGACTTACCAACCACGGGTAGAACACGCCCGTGCCTTCAACCCGTGCCAATATGCCGACTTGTCGAACGGGCACACGGCCTAGGCACACGGTCGTACAAAGTGGCCATGCAAATCGACACACCCTCGGCCTATGGGCGTGGGAACGTGCCAAATTTGAAATTTTATTTAAACCCTACAGCCCTTCCCCTTCTCCCCATCTAAACTTGCTTTTCTTTTCTCCCTTCTTCCTCTCAGACTTTTCACTCTATTTACTAGAACTCTAGATCCTTGAGCCATCACACAACATGTCGAAGAAGCGTAAAAGGCCAATCTCCTTAAAGGAGGATGATTTACATGAGTTCATGCCGGCAGCTTCATCCAACCAACAGGCCAAGGGTCTTTGAGACCATTTAGTTTCTATTTTTCGTTTCTCTTTCCTTTCATTCTCCTTTTCTTTGACAATCTTATGCTTAATTTAGTTTAACTTAATTTAGTTTCGTAGTGTCAGGTTCATCAGGCTGCTAGGGAATCACGCCACTTCCACCACCACCAGCATCTCCCCAGCCTTAGAGGTCACACCCACCTCGCGAACCATCCAACAATAAGGACTCTTTGGTCCATTTATCTTTTATTTTCATTTCGTTTACATTTTTGTTTCCTCTTTCTTTATCTTTCTTATCTTTAATTATATACTTAGTTTATTTTAATTAGGTCTTAATAATTCCTGGCTACTTCTCAGAGCGCTACCAATTTCTTGACCAAATGAGTTAGTCATCCGACCAGACCATCACCACCACCAAAGACACTCCTCCGGGAAAAATTCCAAAACTCAGGGAGTAATTCTTTCCCCTTCTCTTTTGATTTATCCCTTAAATGTAATTATCTATCTTTGGACAATGAGGGCAATGTACATCTTAAGTGTGGAGGGTGAATAATTATTTTAAGAAAATGCCTAACTTTCTTCATTATTCCCAAATCCCTGAATTTGGTCTTCTTTGAAAGTAATTTTCTTATATTACTACTTAGGATGAAATTTCTGATGGTTTATGATTTTTATTGATATGTTTTTGAATAAGTCATAGTTAATTGTGCATTGATAATTAAATTTGAAGAATACCAGGGAATCAAGCAAGATAAGTCTAATAGTGCATCTATTCTTTTTCATGCTCACTTTTTTATTATGAGTATGTCAACTATGAACTGTTATCCTAGAACTTGCCTTGATTATCCATGTCAAGACTACAGTTATGATTTGATACACAGAAATGATAAAGGCACTTAGGTTTTAACCCACTTACTCCACTAAAAATCCTACCTTCATAATTAACCCCTAGTAAACCCCGTTAAGCCCAACAACCCTTTTTATTGACTCACCTACTAATACTAACCCCAAAACCCTTTGTATTTGTTACCACCATTCTTTTAACTACCCTTTTTGTCGAGATTTGATTTTAAACAAGTTTCCTAACTATGTTTTATATTTCAGTTGTAAAAATTCTTTCTTATTATTATGATAGTTTATTCTTAAAAAAATGAAGTATATTCATTATTAGTTCTATGATTAAGTGCGCTTGCATGTTCAAATTCCAATTCTCAAGGAAAAAGCTCGTATTATTATTTCTTAATTAATGTAAGATTAAGTTCATTTTTTTCTAGTTAGGTAATTTATCAAGTCAATCTCGATTTTAACCTTCTAATTCAGCCTTTATCCACACCTTTAACCCTAGCCCCATTACAACCCTGACAAAGACCTTTTAATCTGTTTATCATCTCATTTTACAGTGGTGGAGATTTGATTTTCAAGCAAGCCTATGGGATTAACTTTTCAAGTTCGACTTATGAGTGATTATTTAACTTTGAACCTTAAACACTTTTTGAGTTATTTGAGAGAATCTTTTGTGAGGATGTCAATCCTTGTCGGTTTTGAATTAAAGGTAATTGTTCAGATAAGGAGAGACACTCATGTTTTCATGCTACAAATACATGACTTATCTTGTTTGAATCCTTAGGATTCTTAGCATTGAATTATCCATGTATAAATTATCTATGAATTAGGATAATGCATTATTGATAGGAATTATGAATCATGGAAAGTTCGTTTTAATTGTAGTTGAGAATTTTACTTGAGGACAAGCAAAAGCTTAAGTGTGGGGGTATTTGATAAACCATAATTATAACATATTTTAATCCCACATTTAGCTTATTTTTGGATGATTTATTCCTTTATTTATATGAAAAGGAGCTTTTAATCCTTTCCTTTCATGTCTTATACCCAGGAAAGCACTCGAGGATGAAAAGAACATAAAACGGGCCCAAAATGGAGTAAATGGGCCTCAGCACGAAAATGACACGGCCTAGCCCAAAGCTCACACGGTCGTGCCTTGTCGAACAGCTGGAGCACGGCCTCAAACTCAAGTTATACAGTCGTGCCTCAAGTTATAAATCTGAACACGGCTTCAAATCGATCCACAAGAGCGTGTGCTATGGCCGTGCCTCTGTCACTAGAAAGAGCAATTTCAGTCAGAAAAGGATACTTAGGGAGAAAGAATCACATTTCAAGAGCCTATATATACTCCCTAAGTACCACCTTTGAGGGGGCGTTCAGCTAGGCCAATGAGCCAAGACGGAAAGGTCAGAATTGTGGGAATCGCTCGAAGTTAGCCAGTTGATCCATCTCAAGAAGCCGAAATTATACTCAAGACGGCAGAATTCTCCTTCAATTCCTTCAGGGAGTTTTAGGGATTTCTTATGTTTTGTTTTATCTTTTCTCTTGAGATATTTTCTTTATTCATTATGAACTAAACCCCTCAGATACCTAAAGGGGATGAACCCTAGATGAATCTTGTTATTTGATTTTTGAATTATATGATAAATACTTAGTTTGTTCTTAATTATGCATGCTTAATCCAAATCTGGTGTGCTTAGGTGGAGGAGGAATAGACCCTGCTTAAGAGTAGATCTAACGTAATTAAGCGGAGTTGATCGCACGCCTAGAGATAGGGTAACGAGATTTTGCCGGATTAGGGTGACACCTAATATGGGAATCCATAGATCGATTTACTGCTATTCTAAGGGGTTATTATAAGAGAATGAGAATTCCACTAATTAACCTAGGGTTAGACGTTATTCGCATCGAGAGAGGGTTTAATATACGTTAGGGAGTCTCACGGATCAAGCTAAGTTAATAAATCATATGATTCAGGGTTAGGTAACAAGTGAAGTCTAGGTGGATTCTTCCTGTAACAACCGAGAATTAGGGGCTTTGCATTTTGCATGTTTTTGCGTGTTGGTGTGCTCTGTTTATTATTTTGTTATGTTTAGGGGCCCCGGAAAGGCTCGAGGTTAAGCCAAAGTGTTGGCTAAGAATTTAATTTTAGGCATTTGAGGGGGAGTTAGCTGAGTCAGGTTCTAAGTATTATTGTGTGGGTTTGATGACACAAGAAGGACAGTGGTAAAGTGGCAATGAGACGCCACATAAGGAGCAGGTAGGTGACACCACAGGGGAGCAGGAAGGGAGCAGGTTCGAGTTGCATAGGTTGCATTTTGGGAATTCTTTTTGGCGTCTGGTAGGGAGATGATGGATTCGGCTAGGGACCTTGAGAAGTGGGAGTGGACTCATTTGAATAATTCGAATTGGATGCTTTGAGTGTTAGGTGGAGATTGAATTGTTCAAACTCATTTGAATGGGTGAACAAGAGTAAAAGTAGGAGGAAAATATGGGATTTGATGTTGGTAGAGTGGTGTCTGAATTTAAGAAGCTTGAAGTGAGGGGTGAGGATTCGATTTAGTGCTAGTTGGGGTGTGCCGAATTTAGCTTTGGTTGAGGTGAGTTTTGTTGGCATTTTCGGTTTAGGGAGTGTGTGTGTGTGTGTGTGCCGTTGTGAATGTGAGCACTTTTGAGGTCTATAACCTTCTTCATCTTTGGAAAATATTTTATCTTTTATCATGCATTTCTTTTCTCTTCCATCCTCTCTAAAACTGAATCATTCTTTTGGTGGTTAACCGTCTCTCCTCACCATTTCGGGTTCTTGCTTGAACAGTTTTTCTCTTCTTTTGTTTCCTACACTCTATTTCCCCTTAGCCGAACCCTCCTACTACTTTCTCCATTTCTTCTTTTCTCTTAATTATTTTGATAGCCGAAACTTCAACTTACACCTGGGAGGTTCATCTTTTGGTTTCTCCTTCATTCCTTCTAAAGCAGAAATTTTCTTAGCTATTTTTCTTATATTTTTCCCTTATCCCTCTGCAAAGCCGAAACTTATTTCATCTACCTTCTCTCTGAATTTTCTTGTGAGCTAAATCCTTTTGAGTGTTTAAACCTCTTCATTCATTCTTGTTTCAGTGGATTTTAGTCACTCACTCTTCAAACTGTCCCAATCAGTTCCTTCTCATCTGGTGGTAAGCGTTCTTTTCCCTTTCGATTCTTTCTCCTTCCCTTGCTGGTTGTTAAACTGAAGATGTTAACCTTGTACTTTGGTACATTGGCCAAATGTAGGGATTGTGTAGGGACTCAGCCGATTCTTGGTATAAGTTTGTTGGCCTTCGGGTTTTGTCGATCTAGGTAAGAGACTTCTTCGCTTGAGTATTCATTCTTTCATTCTTGTCATTGGTTAACCTGGTTCTCTGATTAAGATCTGTCATGGATTCGAATGCGAGTCAAGGGAAAGAGGGGGTTGGACTCGTAGTCCCTACCCCTAAGTTTAAGCGGTGCGCGGTTTCAGCAGTGCGTGACTTTCCACCGGGTTGTGGGTCGGCATCAGAGAGGGATAAGCAGATCGCTGTGATCCCTGCGAGTGAGAGTGCTAGCGAGATCGATAGCATAGTTCTGTGTGTTTACAGGTGTGTAATTCCCACACCATTTTTGGTTGTTTCTGTTTATTATATATGTTTTGTTAAATGCCGAAGTTCGGTATGGGCTGCTAGATTACCCGTGGAGGGTAAAAGCGAGACATCAGGTTAGTGATTTCTGACTATGCTATATGAGTAACTATGTTGACATGTTTATATGCACATTTTGAATGTTTTATATATGTATGCCGAAACCTGTTGCATTCATACATCATGACCTTATGTTGCATGCGGATGGGCATATGATATTGATGAAAGGGGAAGCGTTCTGGTGGCTATGCCACAACTGCTCGTAGCTCGCCACATTCATTACGGTGGCCATGCCACATAATCTGTGACTCATGTCAACGACAATGAGCGACTAAATCTGCAGCATGACTGCCATCGATGGTGTGTAGCGGTGAGGGTTGATTGTAGAAATCCCCATTGGTGTGATTGGCAGGTACGGGTGGTGTGAGCGGATGGAAATTTAGGCTGGGTTGGGTTTGGCATCATCTCGCATATGCTATCTGCTATTCTGTACTGTGGGGCTAATGCCCAGTTTGATTCCGAGTGGGCTTGGAGCCCAGTGATGGTGCTTGGAAAATTACATACTGAGTCGTTAGACTCACTCCGTTTGCTTAACATTTTTACAGGTAATACATAGTGCAGTGGACCGGGTCGGAGGGGACTACGAGGTGGCCATGCACAGTTTATTAATAGAACTTTATTTTTCTTGAATTTACGAGATTTTGTTATGTAATAAGGCCACTAAAGACTTAGCTTAATTTTGATTTAAATTTGGACATTTTGAATGCAAATATTCGATAAGATGTTTTACAAAATACAAAAGAAAGCTTTCTCATGGTTAAACTAAACGAGTTTATAATCGGGTTTCTACGACAAACTTCTAGATTAATCTAATATAACAATACGTGTTTCCAAATGTTACTTAAACATACGAATTGGGTTAATTAAAATTTTCCCTTAAATGAGCAACGAGTTTTTTGACGAAATAACTAACTTGGAGTTTTAAAACAAAAGGGGATTTAAAATTTTTTTGAAGTTCGCGAGGTTTTATAAATTCTTTCCAAGTAACTCACCGGATTCAGCCGTGGTGTTTGGGTCGGGTTTGGGGTGTTACAATGTGGTATCAGAGCCTGGTTTAAAAGCTCGGCCGTGGGTTTTCCCAAAATTTTAGGTTTAAGATGGTTTAGAAATAAAAATATATGTATCTGTTTCCTGAAGTATGGCACCCGAGTCTCCGGCCCAGAGTCCGCAAGGTAAGTCTTTTGATTGATTAGGTGATTTGCATGAGGTAGTTATATTATGGACATATTGTTATGAATGTTAGAACTTAAAAACTCTACAGTAGAGACGAAAGCCTTTAGGTGTACATATGCTTGCGAAAGAACTACTGGAAGCTACATTCTCATAAAACTGCTCATTAACAAACAGTGAAAAGAAACACTAATGCATAAAATTTGTAAATCAGATTAAGACGAAACGTTAGACATGAGTGATAGAGGACGTGTATGTGCTACACGTGGCCGTGGTAGAGGCCGGGGTGCTAAGGCTGAACTCTCGGAAGCGAGGCATGAGCCTGAAGGTGAAGCGCTAGCATCACCTGTGGCAGAAGCGGGGTCGCAAGATAGAACTGGTGGAGATGATGCCCTGTCTCAAGCAATGCTGTGTGTGTTAGAGCGAGTGGCTGGGGCAAGCACCGGGACAGCATCTCGAAAGTATATTCCTGAATGACTTCGGGCGAACGGAGCTGAAACGTTTAGGGGTGTTTCTGGAGTGGCTCCAAATGTGGTTGAATACTGGCTAAAGGCGGTCGAAAGGATTATGGATGATCTAGACTGCACGGCAGAGGAGAAGCTAAAAGGACCGGTGTCTTTACTTTGGGAGGAGGCATATCGGTGGTGGCTCACAGTAAGAGAGGGTACTCCGACGGATCGGATTGACTGGGACTTCTTTAAAACAGCATTTCAAGGGAAGTATGTTGGGCCCAGTTATGTGGATGCTCAGAGGAAGGCATTCTTGAATTTGGTACAATGAAGCAAATTTGTGGCTGCGTATGAGGCGAAATTTCTACGCTTGAGTCGTTACGCCCAAGGCATTGTGGCGACTGATTATGAGCGTTGTGTGCGGTTCGAGGATGGGCTGCAAGATGAGTTGAGGGTATTGATAGCTCCGCAGTAAGAAAGAAACTTCGCCGTTCTGGTTGAGAAAGTTAAAATAGCAGAAGAGGTAAAGTGGACTGAGAGGCAGAATAAGGATAAGGATTGGGGTAAGAACAAGAGAAGTTTTGGGTCATCAGGATCATCTGAGGGTTTTCAGAAAAGGCTGGGTTTGATGGGCCAGCTCGTGTTCTGACGCCTACTGCGGGAAGTCAGGTTCGATCATGTGCTTTGTGTGGGAAAGTGCATTTTAGTGAGTGTAGGAAAAGAACATGTGGATGTTTTAGGTGCGGATCTATGGACCACATGGTTAAGGATTGTCCACAAGTAGATTAGATGCGGCCAGTTGGACGAGAGGTCGTGGTCCAGCTAGAGGAGGAAATGGTTTCGGTCGGGGTCGTGGAGCACCCGGCAGGGGTGTTGGTAGTGCAGATGCAAGACAGCCGGGTTTAGTCTACGCAGCTCGTCGACGAGAGGATGGCGACGCACTGGACGTCATAACCAGTACGTTTCTTATAGCTGATAAGATATTTCTTGCTTTGATTAATATTAGATTGACCCACTCTTATGTTGCATATTCTGTATCTGAGACTCTAAGTATAGAATCCGAACTAGCTGCTAAAGAGATGACTATGCTTAGCCTTTTAGGACAATCCATGGTAGTGAACAAACTATTTAGGGATGTGCCTTTAGAGATTCAGGGAGTAGAGTTTCTGGCAGATTTAATAGAGTTACCATTTGGGGAGTTTGATCTTATCCTGAGCATGGATTGGTTGGCTAAACATCGTGCTAAGTTGAATTGTGTGACTAAGCAAATGGTGCTAAGTACCCCAGAAGGTGAAGAGGTGGTAGTGATAGGGGATAGAAGGAATTATTTGTCTAACGTTGTTTCTGCGTTAAAGGCTGTTAAGTTGGTTCGGAAAGGTTGTAAAACATTTCTAGCTTTCATCAGTACATTGGATGCAAAGGAAGTGACTGTTAATGAGGTTAGAACAGTAAAAGAGTTCGCGGATGTATTTCCTAAGGAACATCCGGGGTTGCCTCCGAATCGTGAAGTGGAGTTTGGAATTGAGCTACTTCCGAGTACAGCTCCAGTGTCCATCGCTCCTTAAGAATGGCACCGAAGGAGCTGGTAGAACTTAAGGCCCAGATCCAGGAGCTGTTGGATCATGGTTTTATTCGACCAAGTGTGTCTCCATGGGGAATGCCGGTGCTGTTTGTGAAGAAGAAGGACGGGTCAATACATATGTGCATTGACTACCGTCAGTTGAATAGGTTGACGATTAAAAACTAGTACCCGCTGCCGAGGATTGACAATTTGTTTGATCAGCTCAAAGGGGCTTCAGTTTTTCCAAAGATAGATTTGAGGTCAGGTTATCATCAGCTTAAAGTCATGGAAGTGGATATTCAGAAGACGGCGTTTCGAACTCGTTATGGTCATTATGAGTTCTTAGTGATGCCGTTTGGGTTAACGAATGCGCCAGCTGCGTTCATGGATATGATGAATCAGGTATTCCAACCCTATCTGGACTGGTTTGTTGTGATGTTCATAGACGACATCCTGGTATATTCCAAGATAGAAGAAGAGCACGACTCGCATCTTCGGGAAGTTCTGTGGATTTTGAGAGAGAAGCAGCTGTACGCCAAATTCAGCAAATGTGAATTTTGGTTGAAAGAAGTTACCTTTCTCGGTCATGTTGTATCTGCAGAAGGGATTAGGGTAGACCCCTAAAAGATTGAAGCTGTGTTGGACTGGAATCGCCTAAGTCTGTGGCGAAGATTCGAAGTTTCTTGGGTTTGGCAGGTTATTACAGAAGGTTTTTTGAGGGTTTCTCCTTAATTGCAGCACCCTTAACTAAGTTGTTGAGGAAAGAGGTATCATTTGTTTGGACTGACAAGCAGCAGGAAAGTTTTGAAAAGCTGAAGAGGATCTTGACGGAAGCTCAGGTATTGATTCAGCCTGAGGCTGAGAAGGAGTTTGTAGTTTATTGTGATGCTTCACATACGGGATTTGGGTGTGTATTAATGCAAGGTGGAAAGGTTATTGCGTATGCGTCTCGGCAGTTAAGACCGCATGAGTTGAACTATCCCATGCATGATCTGAAGTTGGCTGCAGTGGTGTTCGCTCTGAAGATCTGAAGACATTATCTGTATGGGGAGAAGTCCATTATTTACACTGACCACAAAAGTTTAAATTATCTCCTGACTCAGAAGGAGTTGAATCTAAGACAGCGGAGGTGGATCGAGCTATTGAAGGATTACGACTGTTCGATTGAATATCATCCGGGAAAAGCTAACGTGGTGGCGGATGCATTGAGTCAGAAAGTAATATCGGATTTGAAGGCAATGTTTGCTCATCTCATTTTGTATGATGATGGGAGTTTATTAGCTGAACTCCAAGTGAAGCCGACGTGGGTAGGTCAGATTAAAGAGAAGCAATTGTTGGACGATGTCTTGAGTACGTGGCTTTTGCAGGTGCAGGACGGTGGAATGGAGGATTATAGTTTGAACAGCGATAGGGTTTTGTGTTTCCGTGAGAGGGTTTGTATGCCGAAGGATGTGGAGTTAAGGCGGATGATTCTTCAGGAGGCACATCATAGCCCTTACGCTATGCATCCTGGAGGAAGTAAGATATATCAGGGTCTGCGTGAATAGTATTGGTGGCCTGGATTAAAGCGGGAAATTACTGAGTTTGAGGGGAAGTGTTTAATGTGTCAGCAGGTGAAGGCGGAGCATCAGTTACTTTTGGGATTGTTGCAGCCAGTAAAGATTTCGCAGTGGAAATGGGAGAGAATCACGATGGATTTTGTTAGTGGGCTGCCTCTTACGCCTACTAAGAATGATTCGATATGGGTGATTGTTGATAGTCTGACGAAGTCCGCCCATTTCATACATGTTCATGTCGATTATTCTCTACAGAGGTTGGCTAAGCTGTATGTGGCAGAGATTGTGAGGCTGCATGGGGTACCGGTATCGATTATATTGGATAGAGATCCGAGGTTTACGTCGCGTTTCTAGAAGGTGTTGCATCAGGCATTGGGTATAAGACTAGACTTCAGCATAGCTTTTCATCCACAGACTGATGGTCAGTCTGAGAGTGTGACTCAGATCTTGGAAGATATGCTGAGGGGTTGTTTCTTGGATTTTAGGGGTAGTTGGGAAGTGTTTTTACCGTTAGCAGAGTTTGCGTACAGCAACAACTACCAGACCAGTATTCAGATGGATATGGACGAAGGTGTCATACTCCTACTTGTTGGACAAAATTGGGTGAGCAGCAGATCTTGGGTCCGGAATTGGTTGTAACGGCAGAGGAAAAAGTTAAGTTGATTTGAACTTGATTGAAGGAAGCGAGTGATAGGCAGAAATCATATGCGGATCTGAAGCGAAAGGAGATAGAGTTCACAGTGGGTGATCAGGTTTTCTTGAAGGTTTCTCCGTGGAAAAAGGTGATGAGGTTTTGACGGAAGGGTAAGCTAAGTCCCAGGTTTATCGGGCCTTATAGGATTTTGAGACGTGTGGGACCAGTGGTGTATCAGCTCGAGTTACCTACAGAATTGAATCGGATACATGATGTATTTCATGTCTCGATGATGAGGCGTTACCATTCAGATCTGTCTCACATTGTGCCGGTAGAGGAAATTAAAGTAAGACCAGACCTGTCCTTTGAAGAGGAACCAGTGCAAATCTTGGATCGAGACATTAAAGTGCTGAGAAGGAAATTAGTCTCGTTGGTCAAGGTTTTGTGGAGGAACCATGGTTCAGAGGAGGCCACGTGGGAGCCAGAGGATGTTATGCGTCAGCAACACCCTCACCTCTTTTGACCAGGTAATTTTAAGGCGGAAATTTCTTTAAGGGGGTAGAATTGTAACAATCGGGAATTAGGGGCTTTGCATTTTGTATGTTTTTGCGTGTTGGTGGGCTCTGTTTGTTATTTTGTTATGTTTAGGGGCCCCGGGAAGGCTCGGGGTTATGCCAAAGTGTTGGCTAACAATTCAATTTTAGGCACTTGAGGGGGGAGTTAGCTGAGTCGGGTTCTAAGTATTATTGTGTGGGTTTGATGACACAAGAAGGACAGTGGTAAAGTGGCAAGGAGACACCACATAAGGAGCAGGTAGGTGACGCCACAGGGGAGCAGAAAGGGAGCAGGTTCGAGTCGCATAGGTTGCATTTTGGGAATTTTTTTGGGGTCTGGTAAGGAGGTGATGGATTCGGCTAGGGACCTTGAGAAGTGGGAGTGGACTCATTCAAATAATTCAAATTGGAGGCTTTAAGTGTTAGGTGGAGTTTGAATTGTTCAAACTTATTTGAATGGGTGAAAAAGAGTGAAAGTAGGAGGAAAATATGGGATTTGATATTGGTGGAGTGGTGGCCGAATTTGGGAAGCTTAAAGTGGGGGGTGAGGATTCGATTTAGTGCTAGTTGGGGTGTGCCGAATTTAGCTTTGGTTGAGGTGAGTTTTGTTGGCATTTTCGGTTTAGGGAGTGTGTGTATACCGTAGTGAATGTGAGCAATTTTGAGGTCCATAACCTTCTTCATCTTTGGCAAATACTTTACCTTTTATCACGCATTTCTTTTCTTTTCCATCCTCTCAAAAACCGAATCATACTTGTGGCGGTTAGCCGAATCTCTCCTCACCATTTCGGGTTCTTGCTTGAATAGTTTTTCTCTTCTTTTGTTTCCTACACTCTATTTCCTCTTAGCCGAACCCTCCTACTACTTTCTCCATTTCTTCTTTTCTCTTAATTGTTTTGATTGCCGAAACCTCAACTTACACCTGGGAGGTTCATCTTTTGGTTTCTCCTTCATTCCTTCTAAAGCCGAAATCTTCTTAGCCATTCTTCTTATATTTTTCCCTTATCCCACTGCAAAGCCGAAACTTATTTCATCTACCTTCTCTCTAAATTTTCTTGTTAGCCGAATCCTTTTGAGTGTTTAAACCTCTTCATTCGTTCTGGTTTCAGTGGATTTCAGTCACTCACTCTTCTTAATGTCCTAATCGGTTCCTTCTCATCTGGTGGTAAGCGTTCTTTTCCCTTTCGATTCTTTCTCCTTCCCTTGCTGGTTGTTAAACTGAAGATGTTAACCTTGTACTTTGGTACATTGGTCGAATGTGGGGATTGTGTAGGGACTCAGCCGATTCTTGGTATAAGTTTGTTGGCCTTCGGGTTTTGTCGATCTAGGTAAGAGACTTCTTTGCTTGAGTATTCATTCTTTCGTTCTTTTCATTGCTTATCCTGGTTCTCTAATTAAGATCTGTCATGGATTCAAATCCAAGTCAAGTGAAAGAGGGGGTTGGACTCGTAGTCCCTACCCCTAAGTTTAAGCGGCGCGTGGTTTCAGCAGTGTGTGACTTTCCACTGGGTTGTGGGCCGACATCAGAGAGGGATAAGCAGATCGCTGTGGTCCCTGCGAGTAAGAGCGCTAGCAAGATCGATAGCGTAGTTCTGTGTGTTTACAGGTGTGTAATTCCCATACAATTTCTGGTTGTTTCTGTTTATTATATATGTTTTGTTAAATGCCGAAGTTCGGTATGGGCTGTTGGATTACCCGTGGAGGGTAAAAGCGAGACATCAGGTTAGTGATTTCTGACTGTGCTATACGAGTGACTATGTTGACATGTTTATATGCACATTTTGAATGTTTTATATATGTATGTCGAAACTTGTTGCATTCATACATCATGACTTTATGTTGCATGCGGATCGGCATATGATATTGATGAAAGGGGAAGCGTTCTGGTGGCTATGCCACAATCTGTTCTGGTGGCTCTGCCACATTCTGTTCTGGTGGTTATTCCACATAATCTGGTGACTCTGTCACCATCTGGCGATGAGTAGCTAACTGCAGCATGACTGCCATCGATGGTGTGTAGTGGTGAGGGTTGATTGTAGAAATCCCCATTGGTGTGATTGGCAGGTACGGGTGGTGTGAGCGGATGAAAATTTAGGCTGGGTTGGGTTTCGCATCATCTTGCATATGCTGTTTGCTATTCTGTACTGTGGGGCTAATGCCCAGTTTGATTCCGAGTGGGCTTGGGGCCCAGTGATGGTGCTTGGAAAATTGCACACTGAGTCATTAGACTCACTCCGTTTGCTTAACAATTTTACAGATAATACATAGTGTAGTGGACCAGGTCAGAGGGGACTACGAGGTGGCCATGCACGGTTTATTAATAGAACTTTATTTTTCTTGAATTTGCTGGATTTTGTTATGTAATAAGGCCACTAAAGACTTAGCTTAATTTCGATTTAAATTTTAGACATTTTGAATGCAAATATTCGATAAGATGTTTTACAAAATACAAAAGAAAGTTTTCTCATGGTTGAACTAAACGAGTTTATAATCGGGTTTCTACGACAAACTTCTAGATTAATGTTTCCAAATGTCACCTAAACATACGAATTGGGTTAATTAAAATTTTCCCTTAAATGAGCAACGAGTTTTCTGATAAAACAACTAACTTGGAGTTTTAAAACAGAAGGGGATTTAAAATTTTACTGAAGTTTGCGAGGTTTTATAAATTCTTTCCGAGTGACTCGCCGGATCCGGCCGTGGTGTTTGGGCCGGGTTTGGGGTGTTACAATTCCTAAGGGTATCATCGTGATCAATTGAGTTTTTCTTCAAGTTATTTCCCAATTCGTTCTTTTTGTCTTTGTGTTCTTAGCTTAGTCATCGTTAATTTAGATTAAAACAACATCACTTTATTTTAGGCTAAATAATAAAAAGAAAGTTAGTACTAATACTTTTAGTTCCTTTGGGTTCGACAATCCGGTCTTGCCTAAGCTATACTACTGTTCGATAGGTACACTTGCCTTTAATCGTTGTCAGAGTTAGTTTCCAGGTTCGATCATTCTTTTATAAATTTTAAAGCTCTGATTTCAGCGATCATTAGACATATATTAAAAGCATATCAGTCATACAACCACCGTCAAGTCAGTTAAAACACAGTCGTACAATCCCAGTCAAATCAGTCAAAACACAGTCATACAATCCTAGTCAAATCAGTCAAATCATAGCAAAAGTCAGTCATTTACCCACAAGGGCAAAATAATCATTTTACCCTATAAGGGTATTTCGATAATCCTACCCTTCAGGGGTATTTTAGTAATTTCACAAATCGGGGGTATTTCGGTAATTTCAAAAATCGAGGGTATTTCAGTCATTTCACAAATCGAGGGTATTTCGATAATTTCACAAATCGGGGTATTTTAAAAATTTCACAAATTATGGGTATTCCAGTAATTTCATAAATTGGGGGTATTTTGGTAATTTCACAAATCGGGGGTATTTCAGTAATTTCACAAATCGAGGGTATTTCGGTAATTTTACAAATTAAGGGTATTTCAATAATTTCACAAATCGAGGGTATTTTGGTAATTCTACAAATTGAGGGTATTTCAATAATTTTACAAATCTGGGGTATTTTGGTAATTTTACACATTGAGCTTAACGACCCAACAAAAGGCCCACCGTCGCCCCGAGCGGCTTAAGTAACCTGAACAGACACAATGGTGTAAATGGGCCTAAGGCCATTTACTCGGCCCAAGTGGGCCCACACGCTCAAATGGCCCATTCAGCCCAAATTCAGATACGGCTATGTGTACACCATAACTCGGTTCATTAATAGTCACTTACAGCGGATTTCCTCCGTATAGGGCCCACATTCCCATTGAGCCCACACGGCCCATTTTGGCCCAGCGAGGCCCAGAACTACCTAAGTCATGTGCGCAACATGACAAGTATATCGGTTCCTCACTTAGCAGCGAAATTTACCCACGCGGGCCCACTCAACCCAAATCGGCCCATTAGGCTTAATAATGGCCAAGTCCACGAGATCGCTCATGGCGGCCTTTGTCAATGTGTTGACTCCCCCACACGAGTGTTCGTGCGCCCGTATAGTAGTCGTTGTTGTATCATCAGCTTTCCAGCATTTCGGCATCCCTGTATTTCGACATTTGCTGTTCTACAACGCGAATAGTGTGTGTACACACCTTGATGGAGAGAAATGCAGTAGCCCACGAGCGTAGAACCTTGATTGGATCGACTTATACTTCCTAAGCTATTTGATTATGAGTCGATATCACCTCCTTGTGGTTTATCTGTACCACAACTTTATCTATTAAGCATCAATATCAATAACAAAGGTTAAACAATTACTATCCTAAGGAAAACACACGGCCAATAAGAGAACTAACGTTCGGCCAGTATTTGAAAGCACATAACCACATACCCCTAACAATCGGCCAACCAGATAAATTGAACTCAATCAACCCACAAGAGAAGAACATATTCGGCACTTCAGAGGCTGGAGAAATGATTCGTCAAAACGCTTGTAGGTCGAAACGCTTGATCAATAGAGAAGGGAAAAAGAATGAAGGCAGAGAAAAAGAGGTTGAATTCGGCTCACATTAAGAAGAATAGGAAACAGGGAGAAGAGAATAAAGAAAACCGAAACGGGAAAAACACAAAAAGGTCTATGGCAATATTTGGCGCTATAGATAGAAGAGAGAAATTAAAACAAATCGGCATAGAAGAAAGCAATTGCCGAAAATGCACCAAATGCACTCCCTAGCCAAATTTGACTAAACAAAATTCCCCCCAATCGGCTCCAACTTCTCCCATTTCAAAATCCTTCAAAAACTCCACCAATACCTCCATCGAATTTTCTCCTTGATTTACTCCACAGAGTTCCAGTCCAGTTCCAACACCTCCCCAGCACAAGCAGCAAAATAAACATGCAATTGCACACGCCAAGCCTCAAACCTCAGACTCCTTGCCACTCATTTAGCGCCACCACCACTGCACCAATAGGTTCCTTGTGTCACATTTTAACTTCAATTAATTAAGAGGTCTAAAGGCCAAGGTCCAGGTTCCTTTAAAGAAAAACCAAAATAAATTGCAAGAGCCAAGACTTGAATCCAAGCTCCCCTGCAACCTTAATGACGCCACAACCACTAGACCACATGCTTCCTTATGTCATTTTCTTAACACAATAATTTAAAAGGCCTACATCCAGGAAAATTTTTGCTAAAGCCTATGTTTGAACCCAGGACTTCCCCAATACTTTTCAGGGCCTTTAACCACTAAAGATGACATTTAATTGTGTCATTGATCACTATGAATCAGAGTCTTAAAATTTATAAAGAGAATGATTGAACCTGGAAACTAACTCTGACAACGATTAAAGGCAAGTGTACCTATCGAACAGTAGTATAGCTTAGGCAAGACCGGATTATCGAACCCAAAGGAACTAAAAGTACTAATACTAACTTTCTTTTTATTATTTAGCCTAAAATAAGTGAAGTTGTTTAATCCAAAATTAACGAATAACTAAGCTAAAGACACAAGGACAGAAAGAACGAATTGGGAAAATAACTTTAGGAAAAACTCAATTGATTAAGACGATACCCTCAGGAAGAATCCACCTAGACTTCACTTGTTATTAAACCCTGAACCATATGATTTATTTACTTAGTTTGATCCGTAATACTCCCTAACGTATATTAAACCCTCTCTCGAGGTGAATAACGTCTAACCCTAGGTTAATTAGTGGAACTCTTGTTCTCTTATAATATCCCCCTAGAATAGTAGTAAATCGATCTATGGACTCCCATATTAGGTTTCATCCTAATCTGGCAAAATCTCGTCACCCTATCTCTAGGCGTCCGATCAACTCCGCTTAATTATGCTAGATCTACTCTTAGGCAGGGTCTATTCCTCCTCCACCTAAGCACATCAAATTTTGATTAAATTCACATAATTAAGAACAAACTAAATATTTATCAAATAATTCAGAAAACAGTAACAAGATCCATCATAGGTTTCATCCCCTTCAGGTATCTGAAGGGTTTAGTTCATAACAAATAAAGAAAACATCTCAAGAGAAAATATAAAACAAAACATAAGAAATCCCTAAAACTCTCTGAAGGAATTAAAGGAGAGATCTGCCGTTTTGAGTAGAATTCCGGCTTCTTGAGATGGATCAACTCGCTATCTTCAAGTGATTCCCACGATTTTGACCTTTTCGTCTTGGCTCCTTGGCCTAGCTAACCGCCCCGACAGAGGGCTTCTATCGAACCCCCTTTCAAGTTGCCTCCTTGGGTGTTTATATAGACTTTGTGATGCCTTACTTGGCCCCTAAGTATCCTAATTTAAGTAGAATTCCTACTAAGGTGTTTGAATAGGCTTTGGAATGTGTTTCTTTGCCTCCAAGCATCCTTTCCCGAATGAAATTGAGCTTTCCAGCGCCAGGGACACGGCCATGGCACACGCCCGTGTGGATCGTGGCCAGGCCGTGCTCGGACTTCTTTAATGAGGCACGGCCGTGCAAATCGGGGGTCAGGCCGTGTTCTAGTAGCTCGGTGAGGCACGGTCGTGTGGTCTTGGGCTCAGGCCGTTTCGATTTCGTGATATGGCCCATTTACTCCGTTTTGGGCCCGTTTTATGTTCTTTTCATCCTCGGGTGCTTTCCTGGATATAAGACAAGAAAAAAAAGGATTAAAAGCACCTTTTTATATAAATCAAGCGATAAATCATCCAAAAGTAAGCTAAATGTGGGATTAAAATATGTTACTTTTACGGTTTATCAGTTATTTCCTTGCACAATTAAATACTTATGTACAGCCTCCTTACTGATCCATACATAAGGTCCAATACTTCTAGGCCCAAAATTCGAGGCTTTACAATAAATATATTTATGAATAATAAATATCAAAATATTTTATTAGCTCGTTAATTGTCAGTGCAGTGTGATTGGATGCTTGGAGAAGAGAACTCATTGTGATATCTGCATAATTAATAAAAAAATTAATCACCATTTCAAAAAAAAACTAAATACAATTAAACATTATATTATAATATATCAATTATTACAATTAAAAATTCACATACATTAAATCTAATTAAAATTTCCCCCCTAAAATGCCAACACAACAATCTCAAAACTTCAAATAACACAAAAAAAAATACAAAATTTTCAATTTCTCTTTTTTTCCCAAATTTTAGCTGGTGGGGTGGAGGGGGGACCATTGGGATTTATATAGGGTGAGTGGGGAGAAGAAGAAAAAAAGCTTGACTTGCGCATAACCGTGAGGTCAAATCGGCTATAGGTGGTAGGCCGATGCCAACCAACTCAGGCCTTTTTTTCTGATTTGTTTTATTCATCCTTTTTTCAGTTTTTTTTTCCAATTTGTTTTATTTATCTTTTTTTTCGGTTTGAATCAGGTCCATCAAAAATCCCATGATATTCAACCTTGCTGAATTCGAGTCCATCAACAATTTTGTGACCCAAGGATGCTTTTAGTGAGAAAAGGTTCGGTCAACCTTCATCTAATGCACCACCTTAATAACTAGAATCGTTATCGCACCAAGACAACCATTAACTTATGCCCACCGTAATTGGCACCTCCTCCCCTAAAAGTTTTCCTTGACAACATAACCAATTAGAACCTGTGACTGTATAACCATTGTCAACTGAGAGCCCTATTTTTACTTGAAACCGTGACCACATAACTATCAATTAGGAAATAAAATTTGAAGGTGATGATGCACTCCCGAAACAAAAAATGAAATCCATCAATGTCCAAGCTCCACTGAATTTCTAACTAAAACACAAACACAAAAAAAATTACTCTTAATTTTTTTTTTTTCATGTTCTCTCCTCTATGACTAATCACAAAAACTTCTTCCTTTTCCTTAAAAAAAAAAACCAACTACTTTAACATTTACTGATCTTCCATCGGGTATGGACATATATAATCTTTTAAGTTGCCACATAACCTGATGGCACTAAAATAAAAAATAATAATTATTTTTTATACGGGTGCCGCCAACGATAACGATGACAACAAAAAATATATAGAATTTTTTTTCTACCACGGTTTCGAACTGAAATGCTTTTTTTAAAAAAAACTATCTAGTGCCGCCAAAGAGAACAACTGTACCCATTCAAATATTATTTTTTTTCTTTTTTCTTTTTCTCCTAGAATATTCGTATTGTAAAAAATACATAACAAGTACCTTGTAATAATAACTTTTCTATGGGTTGGTCATGATTTGGTGTCGCCCAGTTGTCCCCTATGGATTTTTTAAGTTCCATCAACACGAGTTCTCTCTAAATCTCTAGGTATTTTTTCACGAGTTCACATGAACTTGATTTAACTGACTATTTGTTGCATCTGTTTAAACGAGAGATGTTCCTACTACCAAGTACTTCCTTAATGAATACGAGTGTTACATGATTGAGAGGGTCGTGAGTACGCGCCAAGACTGTTTTTACTCTCAGTAATCACTAATTGGTGAGGAAAGCTGATTCAAGTAATGAAAGCTGTTGAAGTTGGCCTGCATACCGCACTTACACCACATGAAGTATGAAGAAGAAGATCAAGCCACTCAAGCCATGCATGCAGCTTCTGAAGCACATTACTGCTATTGTTTTTCATTTTGTTTTGTTACCTTAAATGTTGTTCTGTACTTTAGTCAGATATGAACTAAGTAGGAGACATATTTAATGTAATTAGGTGTTGATTGATGGATAAATTAGTATAGCTAAGTGTGCAAGCAATGTTTTCATAAGTTTCAATGTAATTAGTGGTAGTAGGTGATGATTAGGTAATATTTTTTACCAGCACATAAATTGGTATATGTAATGGCTCAATGCCTTTATTTCCACTGGTCAATTAAATCATTGAATTTCATAAAAAAAAAAAAACTCTCTTTTCTTTGTGTTTCATTTTTGCTCTCCAAGCCCGATTATGTTTATTTTCTCCAGCAAACATACAACATTGTTGCTCAAGCTTCTGTTAACCTTCATTCATCTTTGTCAAAAACCCAACAATTGGTATCTAGTGTAACACCCTTAACCCATGTCTGTCACCAGATTAGGATTACAGGCATTACAAGCCTCACACAAGTTCAAAGTTCTTTTTAAGAACAACTATCATGATAAATGCATACCAAATTCTAGTATCATTAATATACATGTATATTTCAATTACTATCAAATCATTCAATTTCATAACACAATTAATATCATACCATTAATTAAGGACTAATTACAAACAAATAGCAATTTACCATTTTATAGGCCATTCGAACCCAAATATCAAATATACATATAATGCTTATTCATTTATTTCATTTCTAAAATCATCAATACATTCAAACACATATCATTTGTATACATATGCTTCACTTTTGTCTAAGACATTATTCATTTCACTTACCCATAATTTTAATAACTAACACACAAAATCCATTAGTATCATTTTCTTACCATATTCGGCCATGCCCTTATACACATGTGTATTCGATCATTTCATGATTCCATTTTTGTCAATTAATTTCATTTTTATGCCATTAACCAATTATGCATACAAACCGAATATATACCATTACTAGTATACACCTATACAATACACAACCCTTATCAATTATCTCTAGTCATTTAACTAAACTTATAACAACATGCTAATTCTAGCTTTCACCATTCAAAAATCATATAGACAAGTAGGTCATATCATAAACAAACATCAATTACCATTCATCATGACTTTTAATTCTATAATACTTTAACCATGACCGAATTCACGTATGTTCAAAATGACTTAACCTTAGCCATTTTCGCATGGCTTTTATATACATTCCAACCAAAAGAAACCAAAGAGAAATCAAGCTTATACATGCCATCATTTCTAAGATTTGACACTCACGAAAATACTAAAAGTAGGTGATAATGTGCTTGACTTCGACAGGATCCTCGAGTACGAGCTTCAACCCTCAAGATCTATAACAAAAACAACCAAATACACATCCGGTAAGCTATAATAGCTTAGTAAGTTATAAGCAAAGGAAAGTAAGTATAATCAAGCATTATAAAAGTTTCTATTCAACTCAACTCAATCATTAATTAACTAATGGAATCAATCCACATACCAAATTACAAATCACTCATATCATATTTATTAGGTCACTAAAATAAAACCTAATATCCACAATTTTAATCTTTATATATCCCAATGACTTACCTAACTTACCAATTTAATAATTTAACATACCATATATACATACCTGACACTCTCGTTTACCTCCGTCAAGAGTTTTCATTCTTTACAAAATATGATAATCCGCACACATAGTGCAATTCCCGTAACGTATCGCTCACATAGAGCCGTTACTTTACATTTTCGCACACACAGTGCCAACTTTCCATAATGTATCGCTCACATAGAGCCTTTACTTTACATTTCCGCACACACAGTGCCAACCACCTGCAATGTATCGCTCACATAGAGCCGTTACTTTACATTTCCGCACACACACAGTGCTCATTAACAAATCTCCACATAAACATAACATATAAATTCACATATTATAAATATGAACATAAATAAAACATACATTCAACCCGGATCTTTCTTCCTATAATTTACCATCACATTCGGCCTTACTTAATTAAACACATAATTATTTATTCAATCACCACCATCACTCATTTCATGTTCCACAATGAACGACTACTTAACCCATAATTAGTTATCCAGTCCAAACATATCAACATTTCATACCTAGGCCAACCATACATTCGGTCAATACAAATACTTAATCAATACTCTATCACATTGGTAACATTTATATACCTTTATATATATATTTCAACCAACCAAGAAATTTGCATGAATAATTACATGTCCATATTACTATCACATTCGGCAATCACATTTAAAAATCACCATATCTATTCGGCAATCAAGACTTTATTCAAAATTTCATTTGAAAATTTACATTTCAATTTAATACTTATTCATTTAACACCAATTGCTTATAAACTTACCTCAAAAATTGACGAATTAAGCTTTCCTGCTATTCGTTTAATTTTACTTTTCCTCGAACCAATCCGATTTCCTTTTTTTCTTGATCTAAGTAATTCCAATTTAAACTCATTCAAATACATTTCTATTCAATTGAATCCAAAAATGCATAATTTAGCAATTTACTAAATTTACCCTCGACTTTTTCAATCTACACAATTTAGTCCCTAATTCCATACTCACTAATTACTCAAAAAATGAACTAACATCCCTTGGTCGAATCTTCCCAAGGACTTTATAAGTCCATACACTTCAATATTTTCTAAATTCCCTTCTATGATTTATTTTTACGATTAAACCTTTACTTAGCTACATTCACCAAAGACTCAAGAGCAATATAGTGTTCATCTAGCTCAAATCCTTCCTTTAATACCAAAAACTATCACAAAACTCAATCCAACATCAATGGCATTTCTTACATACATGATTAATGTTCAAAATTACTACATGGGTTTAATAGAAAAATGATCAACAATCATAAAGACATGAAAATCATCAAACATTTAAAACAAACACATACCTAATTGATCCCCTCAAGTGCCGAATGCTAAAGAAGTTTTTCTCTCCTTTCTTTCTCAAGTTTCGGCCATTACTCTTTTGAAAGATGAACACCTTTCATCTTTTTTAATCTATTTTCTTATTATTATTCTAACATTTTAACTAATGTTTAACATAAAATATAATAAAGTATAATAAAAAACATAAGTTACTATTACATGCATAATCATTACTTCCACTATCTCTAATTATGGTCAATTTACTTTATAAAACCCCCTGTAACACCCCTAACCCCGAACCATCGCCAGAACAGGGTTACGAGGCATTACCGGACATATCAGACAATTTACGAATATAAATTTTGTTTAATATAAATTTAATGACATTTACGCTTATTATTATATAAAACCCCAGTAAATTAAACCATATTCATTTCAATCATAATGAATTCAACCAATTCATTCCATATATTTATTTTCTATTCTAAATACCTTCTAATCAAACTCAATCAATATAATATCAACTTAAATTTATCAAAATATTAGTTAGATTAAAATAAATATACTTCATTCACTATAATTCTTAAACTTGTAATACTAACATTTTTAAGCATTTACATTCAAAACACAATAACCTTTATACACAACCTACGTACATGCCACATTATAAAAAGGAAATATACATCACCAAAAGTTTGTTGAAAGTCGGTCGGCTTGGATCTTTGGTTCGATGTTTGACTTCTACAACTGCGCGCACACGGAAACAAGCTCATGCTTTGAGTATACATATACTCAGTGGTATTACCATAATTCAAATTATAAACATGATAATCATATCATTAATTCATATAACTTTAATTTTTACTAAACCAATTCAAACATAACTTTCATATAAGTTTGTCTTTCTCAATATATTCATATAATTCAATTTTAGCTATTCAACAATTGAAATAATACACAATCATGTTGAGCCATTATCTTTTTCTTGAACCAATTAGACTCATAATTACTCCTAACAATTATTTACTAACTCGATTTACTAAGACGGAGGCCCGATAACACACATTTTTTTTTTCCTGATGCCCACGGATTTTGGGTCGTTACACCCCCAATTCATAAAACATCATCAACTCAATATTTACTCATTATCCACCAAATTTTCTTCTTATGCAATTAAGCCCTTTTCAAATTTATGCACTAAAACAAGCAAATTTAAATATGAAAATTTCACACACATTAATTCACACATACTAAGCATTTAAAAATAATAGAAAATAATTTTTCTAACTCTGATTCGTGGTCCCCAAACCACCGTTCCGATTAGGGTCGTATACGGGCTGTTACAACTCTTCCCCTTTAAGAAATTTTTGTCCCTGAAAATCTTACCCGTGAATAAGTGTGGGTAACGTTCTTTCATTGATTCTTTAGTTTCCCAGGTTGCTTCCTCAACCCCGTGCTTATGCCACAATACTTTAACCAGCGATAACCTTTTATTTCGTAACTCTTTCACTTCACGAGCTAAGATACGAATCCGTTCTTCCTCATAAGTCAAATCGGGCTGAATTTTAATCTCTGAAGGACTGATCACATGAGAAGGCTCGGATCGATATTGTCGAAGCATCGATACATGAAAGACATTGTGAATCTTGTCCAACTCAAGTGGTAACATAAGTCTATACGCAACCGGTCTAATCCTCTCAATAACTTCATACGACCCAATAAATCTCGGACTCAGCTTTCCTTTACGACCAAATCTCATTATCTTCTTCCACGGTGAGACTTTCAAAAATACTCTGTCACCCACCTGAAATTCTATATCTTTCCGTTTCAAGTCTGCATACGATTTCTGACGATCTGAGGCGACTTTCAAACTTTCTCGGATTATTTTAACTTTCTGTTCCGTCTCTCTGATTAAATCAACCCCGTGTATCTTGCCTTCACTTAGCTCGGTCCAATATAAAGGTGTACGGCATTTTCGACCGTACAATGCTTCATAAGGTGCCATTTTAATACTTGATTGAAAACTGCTATTATACGCAAATTCAATCAAAGGTAAGTATCGTTCCCACGTACCCTCAAACTCAAGAACGCAACATCTCAACATGTCCTCGAGTATTTGAATAACACGCTCGGATTGACCATCTAACTGAGGGTGAAAAGCTGTACTAAAGTGTAACTTGGTACCCAAAGCATCCTGTAGTTTCTTCCAAAACCGCGATGTAAACCTTGGATCTCTATCCGAAACAATAGAGACAGGTACCCCATGTTACCGTACAATCTGTGATATATACAACTCAGCTAGATTATCAAGCGAGAAATCCGTACACATTGGAATAAAATGAGCCGATTTCGTCAATCTATCAACAATAACCCAGATTGAATCCTTTTTACTTGACGTCAATGGCAAACCCGATATGAAATCCATCTTAACACACTCCCACTTCCACTCTGGTATCATGATCGGCTGAAGTAGTCCCGATGGCACTTGATGCTCAGCTTTCACCTGTGACATACTAGACACTTCGACACATAGTCTGAGATGTCTCATTTCATACCCTGCCACTAGTAGTGTTGTTTCAGATCATTAAACATTTTCGTGCTATCCGGAAGAATTGAAAATCTACTATTATGAGCTTCATCACAAATCATTCGAATCAATTCCGGGTTCTTTGGCACACATATCCGATTCTTAAATCGTAGACATCCTTCAGAATCTATCTGAAAATCTGAATCCTTACATGAACCGCAATGACTCCTTTTTTCTTTTAAGTCATTATTGATCTCTTGAGTTTCGCGAATCTGTTGTACAAATAATGGTTTCATTTTCAAGTCGGCAATGATCACACCATCCTCGGTCATAGCTATATTCGCATTCATTGCGCGTAAAGCAAATAGTAATTTTCAGCTAAGTGCTTCGGCAACCACGTTAGCCTTTCCCGGGTGATAATCACTTACAAGTTCATAGTCTTTCAACAATTCTAACCATCGTCGTTGTCTCAAATTCAGATCCTTCTGAGTCATTAAATACTTCAGATTCTTATGATCCGAATAGATGAGGCGTTTCTCATCGAATAGGTAATGGCGCCACATTTTCAAGGTAAAAACTATAGCGGCCAACTCAAGGTCGTGCGTCGGATAATTCCTCTCGTGAAGTTTCAATTGTCTCAAAGCATAGGCTACAACTTTACCCTCTTGCATTAATACACAAGCTAGCCCATTTAAAGATGCATCGCTGAAAATAACGAACTCTTTACCCGACTCTGGCTGAACGAGCACTGGAGCTTCCGTTAACAAGGTCTTCAGTTGATCAAAACTCTTCTGACACCTTTCTAACCACTCGAACTTTACGTCCTTCTGTAATAGCTTTGTCATCGGAGTTGCTATCATAGAGAACCCTTTCACAAAGCGTCTATAATATCCGACAAGTCCCAGAAAGCTTCGAACCTCAGAAACATTCCGCGGAGGTTTCCAATCAAGTATGGCCGAAACTTTACTCGGGTCAACTTGAATCCCCGATGCTTAAATGGCATGTCCCAAGAAGCTAACTTCATTCAACCAAAACTCACATTTGCTGAATTTTGCGTACAATTGCTCGTCATGCAAAATTTGTAACACAAGTCTCAAATGCTCAGCATGTTCAGTTTCATTACGTGAGTATATCAGGATGTCGTCTATGAATACAACTACAAACCGATCTAGATACAGTCTAAATACCCGATTCATCAGATCCATGAAAATAGCAGAGGCATTAGTGAGTCCAAACGGCATCACTAAGAACTCGTAATGGCCATATCTCGTCCGAAAAGCAGTCTTTGGAATATCTGAGTCCCTAACTCACAACTGGTAATAACCTGACCTCAGATCAATTTTCGAGAACACCAAGGCTCCCTTAAGTAGATCGAATAAATCGTCAATACGTGGCAATGGATATTTATTTTTTACGGTCACCTTATTGAGTTGTTGATAATCGATGCACATTCTCAAAGTTCCGTCCTTCTTTTTCACAAATAGGATTGGCGCACCCCAGGGTGAAAAACTTGGTCGCGCAAAACCTCTATCTGTCAATTCTTGCAACTGAGTCTTCAACTCTTTTAATTCGGTCAGTGCCATTCTATACGGAGCTATTGAAATCGGAGTTGTCCCTGGCACTAACTCAAGACCAAACTCTATCTCCCGAACAGGTGGCAATCCCAGTAATTTATCTGGAAACACATCCGGATACTCACAAACAACCGGTACAGATTCAATCTTCTCTTCTGTTACTTTGCTGTCAATCATATACGCAAGGTAAGCTTCACAACCCTTTCTCAAATACTGCCGAGCCAAAATTGATGATATCACTACTGGTAACCCATTCAAATCCACAGATTCAATCCAAAGTATCTCGTTATTTTGACACTTCAAATCAATAGTCTTTCGTCTGCAATTCACTAATGCGTCGTATATGGTTAACCAATCCATACTGAGGATAATATCGAACTCATCGAATGGTAGCAACATCAGATCAGCCGGAAAACACGAATCTCGAATCATTAAAGGACAATTCTTGTACACCCTATCAACGAGCACACATCGACCCAGAGGGTTCGAAACCAGAATCACAAACCCAGTAAACTCAACGGGTAGAGTCTTGCTGGATACTAATGTTTCATACACATACGAATGAGTTGAACCGGGATCAATCAAGGCAATAACTCTAGTATCAAAGAGAGTGAAAATACCGATAATGACATCTGGGGATGAGGCCTCCTCTCTAGCACGGATGGTGCAAGCTCTAGCCTGAAACACCCCAAACCCGGCCCACGAGCCTTGACCAGATCCGGTATGTTTCTCGATGTAAATCGGTTCAAAAATTCTTTTGTTGCTTTGGAAAAACTGTGTGTTTTGAAAGAAAAATTATTTTGGGTTGGGCTCGAGTTGAAAGCAATTTTATATTAAATTGAAACTCCTTTTATTTTAAGTGATAAAACGTTTAGAGTTCGTTTAAAAATGAATTTACTTAAACTTTAATTGATAATAATTCATAAACATAATAAAAACAATAGAATAGTTCAACTATGGCCTTATTACATCGAAATAAAACCCAAAATTAAATTCAAAGTACATAAAATAAAAGTTCCAAATAAATTAAATTTCTGAGCTTCGCATGGCCACCCCTAAGCTTCTACCGACCCGGTCCATCACTCATCGTCACCTGGAAGAAAAAGTTCCCCAACGGGGTGAGTCAAACAGACTCAATGTGTAACCAACACTAAAATTTAATAGCTCAGGCATACATTATCATATCACATGCATATTCATATAACAGATAGGAAAAAAAATGATGCAACCCGAACCCAAAACCTATATGCCATCAGCTACACGTCACCCGTACCATCCTGCACACCATAGGGACTACTAAGTCAACCCTCCATCCGCTACACACCATCGAAGGCAGTCGCTGTAGTCGACGTGCTCATCGCCCTTATAAAATTCGTGGCATAGCCACCAGATTAAATAATTGTGACTGGAGTCACCACATTCAGATAATGTGACCGAAGTCACCACATTCAGATGATGTGACTGAAGTCACCACATTCAGATATCGCGGTATAAACCACCACTTTCACTTTCCCTTTCACAATAACCCATATGCCCATGTCATACAATCATGCCAATTTCTTTATTCACATTCTTATAATTCATATGCGTGTCATAACAGATATTTTACCATAATCCTAGTAGGAGTAGGAAACGTACCTGGGTACTTTGTATCATAGCATGGTACCTTAGCCATATTCACATTCTTATAAACATGCTCATATTAAATATTGCTATAAATCTTATTAAAAGATAGTATGGGGTACACACCTGATATACTTAATGCTTTATGGAAATCCCGAAAACCCGATCTAGTGCTTTAGATCCTTAACTTCCTACATTCGGCCACACTTAGTACCTTTAGTAAAAGCCTATTCGGCTATTCAATCAAATCCCGAAGGATCACTTGTAACAAAACCCCCTTACCTGCTGCCGATTTGATTGCTAATTAAATCCTGAGACTCAAAAATATCTCCTCCTTGCAATCGACCCACACTTAGATCTTTGAAATCCCGAAGAAAGTCCCGAAAGATCTCCCTTGTAGTCGACAGTAGGCAAAACCCGAAACCTTTTCCATAGTTTCGGCCAAAGAACAACAATAACGATTAGATCTCATATTTCGGCTAAAAGAGAAAGGATTGAGAACCGAATAATAATTGGTCTTACCCTCAATATTAAAATCGACTGCACCTTCACTTGAATCACAGAGAATTCGGCTATGGCTAAAGGAACTTGGTTTCAGATTTTGATGATCTCTTGAGAGATTCGGCTTCACAGGAACAAAAAGAGAGAAGTCTGAGGCTTAGGAGTTTCGGCAATGGTGATCTTTTAGGAAGAGGTAGTTTTCGGCTAGAGTGAAAGAAGAGGAAAAGAAAAACTTTGGGAGAGAAAAAGAGTAAACGAAAAGGGAGGCTGATTTGATAAATGAAATTTGGCTATTCCCTTTCCTAGCTTAGCCGAAATTACTAAACTTAAAGTCCCTTACTTGGCCATCACTTCTCCCTTATTTTCATCTTTATCTCTTTATTTTAAAATTAAAGAATAATCCCTCATTTATCATCTTTTATCCTTAAAAACTAAAAGGGATAAAAACTCCTAGAATTTAGCCATGTGTCGTCCCCCCTACTCCCTATCATTGACGTCACATGCTAAAATTAAAGCCTTAAAATTTTGCTTCCCACGCGACTCGAACACAAGTCCCCATTGCACTGTGTATGGCGTCATTTCCAGAGCCTTAAGTGGCACCTCCAAGCCACTTTTCCAAGCCTGTTTGTGTGCCATATTTCCTCTATAACTTTTCTTAAGACCACCTTGCTTTAGTTCCCCCTTTTAAACTTTAAAATCGAGTAATTTCTAAAGTGTTCACCTACGCACTAAGGTTCACAAAATTCATTATGCACATTCACAACACACACAAGCATGTTATTTCATATAACTTAATATTAATGCATAGGCTATAATCTAGGATATTACAGTTCTACCCCCTTAAAATAATTTCGACCTCGAAATTACCTGGCTTAAACAAATGAGGGTATTGCTTTCTCATTGCTTCTTCTGGCTCTCACAAAGCTTCTTCCGATCCATGATTGCGCCATAACACTTTAACTAGAGGAACTGACTTCCTCCATAACACTTGCACATCACGTTCCAATATCTGAATCGGCTCTTCCTCATAGGACAAATCTGGTCTTAGCTCCACCTCCTCGACTGGTACGACATGAGATGGGTTTGATCGATATCGATGTAGACATGGAATACGTCGTGCATCTGCTTCAATTCTGAGGGCAACTCTAACTGGTATGCCACTGGTCCAACTCGCTTCAATACTCGATAGGGTCCTATAAACCTTGGACTTAACTTCCCTTTGTGACCAAATCTCATCACCTTCTTCCAAGGCGATACCTTAAGGAACACTTGATCTCCCACATCAAATTCTATCTCCTTTCGCTTAAGATCTGCATACGACTTTTGTCTGTCAGAAGCTTCCTTCAACCGTGCCCAGATTATCTCAACCTTCTCTTCAGATTCTGCCACAATTTCTAAACCCAAAACTCGTCGTTCTCCCAATTCTGACCAACACGTAGGAGTTCGACACATCCGGCAATACAATGCTTCATACGGTGCCATCCGAATACTGGCCTGATAGCTGTTGTTGTAGGCAAATTCTGCTAAAGGCAAATATTCCTCCCAACTTCCTCTAAAATCCATCACACAGCCCCTCAACATATCCTCTAACACTTGGATTACCCGTTCAGTCTGACCCTCTGACTGTGGATGGAAAGCCGTAGTGAAATCCAACTTAGTGCCTAAAGCTTGATGTAGCGCTTTCCAAAATCGAGACGTAAACCTTGGGTCCCTATCCGAAATGATTGACACCGGCACTCCATGCAACCTTACAATTTTCGCTACATATAACTTTGCCAACCTCTGCAAAAAATAGTCGACTCTCACCGGGATAAAGTGCGCAGACTTGGTCAAACGGTCCACTATTACCCATACCGAGTCCTTCTTAGTAGGCGTAAGGGGAAGCCCACTAACGAAGTCCATGGTGATTCTCTCCCACTTCCACTGCGGAATCTCGATTGGCTGAAGTAATCCCGATGGAACCTGGTGTTCAGCCTTAACTTGCTGACACGTCAGACATTTACCAACGAATTCTGTAACTTCCTTCTTCAAACCAGGCCACCAAAATTGTTCCTTTAGATCTCTGTACAACTTAGTGCCTCTAGGATGCATAACATAAGGGCTACTATGCGCTTCCCGAAGAATCCTCTGTCTTAACTCCTCGTCTCTCGGCATACAGACCTTTCCCTTGAAGCACAATACTCCCTCATCATTAACACCATAATCCTCTAACTCTCCGTCCTGTACTCGTTGTAACTTAACACTTAGATTCTCATCCACCAACTGACTTTCCTTTACCTCATCCAACCATGTTGGTTTGACTTGCAATTCTGCCAGCAGACTCCCATCATCATACAAACTCAAGTGTGCGAACATCGCCCTCAGATCCGACACCACCTTCCGACTTAGAGCATCTGCTACCACATTCGCCTTGCCCGGGTGATACTCTATCGAACAATCATAATCCTTCAATAATTCCACCCACCTTCGCTGTCTCAAGTTCAACTCCTTCTGAGTCAACAGATACTTGAGGCTCTTGTGATCTGTGTAGATTATCGACTTTTCTCCATAAAGGTAGTGCCTCCAAACCTTAAGAGCGAAAACCACTGCTGCCAATTCCAAGTCATGGGTTGGGTAGTTAACCTCATGCGGCCTTAACTGTCGAGACGCATAAGCGATTGCTTTTCCATCTTGCATTAGAACACAGCCTAATCCCGTGTGCAAAGCGTCACAGTACACCACAAAATCTTTTCCTGCCTCCGGCTGAATTAACACTGGAGCTTTAGTCAAAACCTTCTTGATCTTCTCAAAGCTCTCCTGTTGCTTATCCGTTCATACAAAGGGTACTTCCTTCCTCAACAACTTTGTCAAAGGCGCGGCTATTGACGAGAACCCTTCCACGAACCTTCTGTAATAGCCTGCCAAACCTAAGAAACTACGAATCTCAGCCACGGACCTAGGTGGTTTCCAATCTAACACTGCTTCGATCTTCCTAGGATCCACCCTTATTCCCTCTGCGGATACCACATGCCCTAAGAATGCCACCTCCTTAAGCCAAAATTCACACTTGCTGAATTTGGCATAGAGCTTCTTCTCCCTTAATACTTGTAACACTATCCATAGGTGCTCATCATGCTCTTCCTTTGCCTTCGAGTATACTAAGATGTCTTCGATGAACACAACGACGAACCGATCCAAGTAGGGTTGAAAAACCCGGTTCATCATATCCATGAACGCGGCTGGAGCTTTCGTCAATCCAAACGGCATCACTACAAACTCATAGTGGCCGTACCTTGTCCTAAAGGCTATCTTATGGATATCTGCCTCCTTCACCTTCAACTGATGATATCCCGACCTTAAGTCGATCTTTGAGAATACCGCGGCCCCCTTAAGCTGATCGAACAAGTCATCTATTCTTGGCAAAGGATACTTGTTCTTGATGGTCAGCTTATTCAACTGACGATAGTCTATGCACATACGCCTAGTTCCGTCCTTATTTTTCACAAACAGGACCGGTGCTCCCCGCAGAGACACACTGGGCCGGATAAATCCACGGTCAAGTAACTCTTGGATTTGATCCTTGAGCTCAACTAACTCCTTTGGCGCCATTCGGTATGGAGCGATTGACACAGAAGCTGTTCCCGGTAGCAAGTCTATTCCAAATTCCACCTCCCTATCTGGGGGTATTCCTGGTAGCTCCTCTGGAAAAACATCCACGAAGTCCCTTACCGTTCTAACTCCACTAATTCCCCCTTTTTTTGCGTCCACAGCACTAACGAAGGCCAGAAATGCCTTGCACCCTTTCCGAACCATCTTCTCAGCCTTCAACGCCGAAACTACATTAGACAGGTAGTTTCTTCTTTCTCCCATCATTACCACTATTTCATCCTCCGGGGTCCTTAACTCCATTCGCTTAGCCGCACAATCCAACACGGCCCGGTGCTCTACTAGCCAATCCATACCAAGTATGAGTTCGAACTCTCAGAAGGGTAATTCCATTAAGTCAGCCCGAAAGTTCACTCCCTGAATCTCTAGAGGTACACTCTGAAAGGTCTTATTTACCACTATAGTTTGGCCTAATGGGCTTACTACAGCCATCTGCCTATCAGAGAGTTTAGAGTCTAGGCCTAGTGTCTCGACTACACTACATACAACATAAGAATGGGTCGAGCCCACATCAATTAGAGCAAAATAGGGCTTGCCATAAATAAAGAACGTACCGGTTATAACGTCTGGCGCGTCTCCATCCTCCCTACGGCGAACCGCATACACTAGACCTGGCTGCCTTGCCTCAGCATTTGCAACACCTCTGCCCGGTGTTCCTCGTCCTCTGCTTGCGCTATTTCCTCTGTTATTCGGACCACGACCCCGCTGAAGCTGCTGTCTACCTCTACCAGCCTGATTAACATTCTGAGCTGCTGGTCGATTCCCATCTAGTTTCATAGGATAGTCCTTAATTATATGATTCTTGGACCCACACTTAAAGTATCCTCCCGTCTTCTTTCAACACTCACCTAGGTGTTTTTTCCCACACTGATCACAAGTGCGCTACTGCCCTCCTGTACCAACTTGCTGACCTCGCGGCCCATCAGCTCTGGGCCTTTTCTGCACATTTCCAGATGATTCAGACGATCCAAAACTTCTTTTCGGCCTGCTCCGATCAGAGTTCTGCCTCACGGAGTCCTTAATTCCCTCAACTACTTTTGCCTTCTCGACTAATGCAGAAAATTCCCGCTCCTAATGTGGAGCTATCAACAACCTTAGATCATCCTTTAACCTGTCTTCGAACCGGACACACCGCTCATGTTCCGTAGCCACTACTCCTCGAGCATATCGGCTCAACCTCAGAAACTCAGCTTCATATTCCTCCACAGCCTTATTCCCTTGAACCAGCCCCATAAACGCCTTCCTCTGTGCGTCAGTATAACGCGTGCCGACATACTTTTTCTGATACGCTGCCTTAACATAGTCCCACATCAGATCCTCAGCTGTGGCACCATCACGAACTGTGAGCCACCATTGGTACGCTTCATCGCGTAGCAATGCCACCATTCCTTTCAACTTCTCTTTAGGGGTTAAATCGAGCTTATCCATAATTTGCTCGGTTGCCTCTAACCAATACCTCAGCTCCGCTGGCACGAAGCCGCTCAGGTACCGACTTTCGAACTCCCGAATTTCCTCCGCACTCACCACCACCAGAACTCGCGGCACGACTGCGATCTGAAATCATCTCTCGTCCGATCTTGTTGTTCAAAGACCAAAGAAATTGGTGGTGGTGGTGGCGGTACCTCATTTTCAGATCCTTAACCCGATCTAACAGGTTCTGGCACGGTCATTCTACCTCTACTGCGTCCTCGTATGTTACGACCACGTCCCCTAGAGCTCATGTCTACGTTCATGCTTTAATCTAATTAAGAAATTTTTATGAATTAATACTTGTTTCACTAATTATCCGCGAAGAAATTTTATGAAAGAAGTTTAGAAGTAGTTCTTTCGATCAATCAAAGTTCAAGTTTTCTATCTTAATTCAGAGAAGCACATTCATTCAAACATTCATTCACACACGTTCTCTATTTCTCTATTTTTGTCTATTCCTACCCTAGGGGTATTTTTGTAATTTGCCCTACAGGGGTATTTTCGTAATTTTTCAAAATAAGGTTCCTTGGTGATTTTGTCAATAAAGGTATTTTGGTAATTTTACATTCTCGGGGTATTTTAGAAATTTTAATATTCGGGGGTACTTCGGTAATTTTGTAACTCGGGGGTATTTCGGTAATAAACCAGGGTAAATTTGTAAAGCTTAATAATTTAGGGGTATTTCCAAAATTTGTAAAACTTGGGGGTTCTTTTTGAGAATTTGTTTTCCGGAACGGTGATGTTGCAAAAATTTTAGAAATTAGGGTCGTTTTGGTAATTTGTAGGTTAAGGGCAATTTCGTAATTTTCCAAAATCAAGGTATTTTAATATTTTACAAATTAGGGTTTTTGGATATTTTATAAAGTAAGAAAATTTTGATAAAACTATGGGTAGTTTGGACATTTTATAAACCAAGGGCATTTTTGTAATTTCACAACCAGGGGTATTTAGGTAAATTTATAACTTAGAAATTTTTAGGAAATTTTTCCAAAAATAACAATTTTCACAATAAAAGAGTAGTTTGTTGACTTTTAAAAACTAGGGTTTCCATGAAAAAATGGCTAATCCATTTCGGGTTTTAGTTATTGTGTTTAGCCTGTGACTGAGTCCTCTTGGTTAGGGTGAACCGAAGCTACGCACCAGGTAGGATTCCAGCGAAGAGAAGGTGAGTCACTAGGACTGCTTAAGTACCAGGCTCTTCTGGATCCAATCCTAGACATGCGCACAGGGGTTGCCACACCCTAACTCGGTGACTTAGCCATAGGTTTGTTTAATTAGGCATTAAGTCTTATGTAATAGTTGGGGTACACTAGTCCTAGGGTTCACATACTTAATATTCTAATCTACGTTCCATTTCTACCCTTCTACAATTCATATTATAATTCACACAATAGATAGGGATACTTACCTGGTGGATTTCGGGTCGGAGACTTAGGTGCCATGCCAGAAAACCTGCTCACTTCATAAAAATTTTCACAAAATTCTTTTTGGGCCAAATTTTTAAAACTTTGTGGGCTTTAAACCCAAGGCCGAGAGTTTAAAACTGGGCTCTGATACCAAATTAAAACACCCCAAACCCGGCCCACGAGCCTTAACCGGAATCGGTATGTTCCTCGATGTAAACCGGTTCAAAAATTCTTTTGTTGCTTTGGAAAAACTGTGTGTTTTAAAAGAAAAATTATTTTGGGTTGGGCTCGAGTTGAAAGCAATTTTATATTAAATTGAAACCCCTTTATTTTAAGTGATAAAACGTTTAGAGTTCGTTTAAAAATGAATTTACTTAAAGTTTAATTGATAATAATTCATAAACATAATAAAAACAATAGAATAGTTCAACTATGGCCTTATTACATCGAAATAAAACCCAAAATTAAATTCAAAGTACATAAAATAAAAAGTCCAAATAAATTAAATTTCTGAGCTTCGCATGGCCACCCCTAAGCTTCTACCGACCCGGTCCATCACTCATCGTCACCTGGAAGAAAAAGTTCCCCAACGGGGTGAGTCAAACAGACTCAATGTGTAACCAACACTAAAATTTAATAGCTCAGGCATACATTATCATATCACATGCATATTCATATAACAGAAGGAAAAAAAATGATGCAACCCGAACCCAAACCTATATGCCATCAGCTACACGTCACCCGTACCATCCTGCACACCATAGGGACTACTAAGTCAACCCTCCATCCGCTACACACCATCGAAGGCAGTCGCTGTAGTCGACGTGCTCATCGCCCTTATAAAATTCGTGGCATAGCCACCAGATTAAATAATTGTAACTGGAGTCACCACATTCAGATAATGTGACCGAAGTCACCACATTCAGATGATGTGACTGAAGTCACCACATTCAGATATCGCGGTATAAACCACCACTTTCACTTTCCCTTTCACAATAACCCATATGCCCATGTCATACAATCATGCCAATTTCTTTATTCACATTCTTATAATTCATATGCGTGTCATAACAGATATTTTACCATAATCCTAGTAGGAGTAGGAAAACGTACCTGGGTACTTTGTATCATAGCATGGTACCTTAGCCATATTCACATTCTTATAAACATGCTCATATTAAATATTGCTATAAATCTTATTAAAAGATAGTGTGGGGTACACACCTGATATACTTAACGCTTTATGGAAATCCCGAAAACCCGATCTAGTGCTTTAGATCCTTAACTTCCTACATTCGGCCACACTTAGTACCTTTAGTAAAAGCCTATTCGGCTATTCAATCAAATCCCGAAGGATCACTTGTAACAAAACCCCCTTACCTGCTGCCGATTTGATTGCTAATTAAATCCTGAGACTCAAAGATATCTCCTCCTTGCAATCGACCCACACTTAGATCTTTGAAATCCCGAAGAAAGTCCAAAAAGATCTCCCTTGTAGTCGACAGTAGGCAAAACCCGAAACCTTTTCCATAGTTTCGGCCAAAGAACAACAATAATGATTAGATCTCATATTTCGGCTAAAAGAGAAAGGATTGAGAACCGAATAATAATTGGTCTTACCCTCAATATTGAAATCAACTGCACCTTCACTTGAATCCACAGAGAATTCGGCTATGGCTAAAGGAACTTGGTTTCAGATTTTGATGATCTCTTGAGAGATTCGGCTTCACAGGAACAAAAAGAGAGAAGTCTGAGGCTTAGGAGTTTCGGCAATGGTGATCTTTTAGGAAGAGGTAGTTTTCGGCTAGAGTGAAAGAAGAAGAAAAGAAAAACTTTGGGAGAGAAAAAGAGTAAACGAAAAGGGAGGCTGATTTGCTAAATGAAATTCGGCTACTCCCTTTCCTAGCTTAGCCAAAATTACTAAACTTAAAGTCCCTTACTTGGCCATCACTTCTCCCTTATTTTCCTCTTTATCTCTTTATTTTAAAATTAAAGAATAATCCCTCATTTATCATCTTTTATCCTTAAAAACTAAAAGGGATAAAAACTCCTAGAATTTAGCCATGTGCCGTCCCCCCTACTCTCTCTCATTGACGTCACATGCTAAAATTAAAGCCTTAAAATTTTGCTTCCCACGCGACTCGAACACAAGTCCCCCTTGCACTGTGTATGGCGTCATTTCCAGAGCCTTAAGTGGCACCTCCAAGCCACTTTTCCAAGCCTGTTTGTGTGTTATATTTCCTCTATAACTTTTCTTAAGACCACCTTGCCTTAGTTCGCCCTTTTAAAATTTAAAATCGAGTAATTTCTAAAGTGTTCACCTACGTATTAAGGTTCACAAAATTCATAATGCACATTCACAACACACACAAGCATGTTATTTCATATAACTTAATATTAATGCATAGGCTATAATCCAGGATATTACATAGCTGGTACACGTATATCTGATCGAACAACCGCATCTGTAGTCCCCCTCTGTGCACCACTCCTACCTCCCCCAAAACGAGATGATCTGCCTCTAGCTGTAGTGCCGCTCAGTCTCGCACTCTGAGCTATACCCTTTTCCGCGGTTTCTGAGCAATCCCGTATGAAGTGGTCCTGTGAGCCACACTTGTAACAAGTGCGAGAAATGGATTTACCCCAGCATTCTCCAAAATGTCATCTGCCACAATGCTGACACTCTGATTTGCTCGATTTTACATTGCCAACACTAGCAACTGATGTAACCCGAGAACTCACTGGTGGTCGTTCTCGTATAAAAATTCTGGTGTTGGGTCTGGATCGACTACCGTCATTCTTGAACTTCTTTAGTACCATCGGTGAAACTTTACTTGCGGATCTCTTTCGAACGTCTTTAGATTGAAGCTCAGATTTCCGTTTTTCTTTTCCCAGTTCCTCAGCTTTACAAGCTCGTTCAACTAGTACAACGAACTCGTTAATTTCAAGAATGCCAACCAGAAGCTTTATATCTTCATTTAAACCATCCTCAAATCTCCGGCACATAGCAGCCCCCGACGACACACATTCACGAGCGTAGCGACTAAGTCACACAAACTTGCACTCATATTCGGATACGGTCATACGACCCTGTTTAAGTTCAAGGAATTCTTTGCGCTTAGAGTCTATGAAGTGCTGGCTTATATACTTCTTCCGAAATTCCGTCTGGAAGAAGTCCCAAGTAATCCTTTCTTTCGGAACAACTGCTACGAGTGTATTCCACCAATAGTAGGCAAAATCTCGTAATAATGATACGCCACACTTCAGACATTCATCGGGTGTGCAGGACAGTTCATCGAAAACACGAATAGTAATATCTAGCCAAAATTCAGCTCTTTCTACATCATCGTCATCCTCTGCTTTAAATTCTTGAGCTCCGTGCTTCCTTATGCGATCAACAGGAGGTTTAACTATTCTTTAAGGATTGGCAGTTGGAGGTACCATCGGTACTACAGGGGGTACATTCGGATTTAGGGGTGGTTGAATAGCCGGATTTGTTCGTATGTAATGACTGAACCAATCATTCATCATGCTATAGAAGGCTTATCTGGCCCCCTCATCCGAGTTACTCGTAGCCGGTCGAGATTCCTCTGGCGCGGGAGCGGGCGCCACACTCTCGATGTCATCAGCTACAGCTCGCTCAGAATCGGGATCCATTACTATATGAAAGAAATAAACACGTTTCACTATCAGAAGTCATCACATTATCACATTCTACGTTATGGCATGTATAGCTAGACTCACACGCACTACGTTAGTCCGAGAACCGACTAAATCGTAGCTCTGATACCAATCAAATGTAACACCCCTAACCCGTGTCTGTCACTAGATTATGGTTATGGTTACAGGCATTACAAGCTTCACACAAGTTCAAAGTTCTTTTTAAGAACAACTATCATGATAAGTGCATACCAAATTCTAGTATCATTAATATGCATGTACATTTCAATTACTATCAAATCATTCAATTTCATAACACAATTAATATCATACCATTAACTAAGGACTAATTACAAACAAATAGCAATTTACCATTTTATAGGCCATTCGAACCCAAATATCAAATATACATATAATGCTTATTCATTTATTTCATTTCTAAAATCATCAATACATTCAAACACATATCATTTGTACACATATGCTTCACTTTTGTCTAAGACATTATTCATTTCACTTACCCATAATTTTAATAACTAATACACAAAATCCATTAGTATCATTTTCTTACCATATTCGGCCATGCCCTTATACACATGTGTATTCGATCATTTCATGATTCCATTTTTGTCAATACATTTCGTTTTTATGCCATTAACCAATTATGCATACAAACCGAATATATACCATTACTAGTATACACCTATACAATACACAACCCTTATCAATTATCTCTAGTCATTTAACTAAACTCATAACAACATGCCAATTCTAGCTTTCACCATTCAAAAATCATATAGACAAGTAGGTCATATCATAAACAAACATCGATTACCATTCATCATGACTTATAATTCTATAATACTTTAACCATGACTGAATTCATGTAAGTTCAAAATGACCTAACCTTAGCCATTTTCGCATGGCTTTTATATACATTCCAACCAAAAGAAACCAAAGAGAAATCAAGCCTATACATGCCATAATTTCTAAGATTTGACACTAACGAAAATACCAAAAGTAGGTGATAATGTGCTTGACTTCGACAGAATCCCCGAGTACGAGCTTCAACCCTCAAGATCTATAACAAAAACAACCAAATATACATCCGGTAAGCTATAATAGCTTAGTAAGTTATAAGCAAAGGAAAGTAAGTATAATCAAGCATTATAAAAGTTTCTATTCAACTCAACTTAATCATTAATTAAATTATGGAATCAATCCACATACCAAAATACAAATCACTCATATCATATTCATTAGGTCACCAAAATAAAACCTAATATCTACAATTTTAATCTTTATATATCCCAATGACTTACCTAACTTACCAATTTAATAATTTAACATACCACACATACATACCTGACACTCTCGTTTACCTCCGTCAAGAGTTTTCATTCTTTACAAAATCTGATAATCCGCACACATAGTGCAATCCCCGTAACGTATAGCTCACATAGAGCCGTTACTTTACATTTCCGCACACACAGTGCCAACTTTCCGTAACGTATCGCTCACATTGAGCCGTTACTTTACATTTCCACACACACAGTGCCAACCACCTGCAATGTATCGCTCACATAGAGCCGTTACTTTACATTTCCGCACACAGACAGTGCTCATTAACAAATCTCCACATAAACATAACATATAAATTCATATATTATAAATATGAACATACATAAAACATACATTCAACCCGGATCTTTCTTCCTATAATTTACCATCACATTCGGCCTTACTTAATTAAACACATAATTATTTATTCAATCACCACCATCACTCATTTCATATTCCACAATGAACTACTACTTAACCCATAATTAGTTATCCAGTCCAAACATATCAACATTTCATACCTAGGCCAACCATACATTCGGTCAATACAAATACTTAATCAATACTCTATCACATTGGTAACATTTATATACCTTCATATATATATTTCAACCAACCAAGAAATTTGCATGAATAATTACATGACCATATTACTATCACATTCGGCAATCACATTTAAAAATCACCATATCTATTCGGCAATCAATACTTTATTCAAAATTTCATTTGAAAATTTACATTTCAATTTAATACTTATTCATTTAACACCAATTGCTTATAAACTTACCTCAAAAATTGACGAATTAAGCTTTCCGGCTATTCGTTTAATTTTACTTTGCCTCGAACCAATCCGATTTCCTTTTTTTCTTGATCTAAATAATTCCAATTTAAACTCATTCAAATACATTTCTATTCAATTGAATCCAAAAATGCATAATTTAGCAATTTACTAAATTTACCCTCGACTTTTTCAATCTATACAATTTAGTCCCTAATTCCATACTCACTAATTACTCAAAAAATGAACTAACATCCCTTGGCCGAATCTTCCCAAGGACTTTATAAGTCCATACACTTCAATATTTTCTAAATTTAACCCTTCTATGATTTATTTTTACAATTAAACCCTTACTTAGCTACATTCACCAAAGACTCAAGAGCAAGATAGTGTTCATCTAGCTCAAATCCTTCCTTTAATACCAAAAACTATCACAAAACTCAATCCAACATCAATGGCATTTCTTACATACATGATTAATGTTCAAAATTACTACATGGGTTTAATAGAAAAATGATCAACAATCACAAAGACATGAAAATCATCAAAAATTTAAAACAAACACATACCTAATTGATCCCCTCAAGTGTCGAATGCTAAAGAAGTTTTTCTCTCCTTTCTTTCTCAAGTTTCGGCCATTACTCTTTTGGAAGATGAACACCTTTCATCTTTTTTAATCTATTTTCTTATTATTATTCTAACATTTTAACTAATGTTTAACATAAAATATAATAAAGTATAATAAAAAAACATAAGTTACTATTATATGCATAATCATTACTTCCACTATCTCTAATTATGGTCAATTTACTTTGTAAAACCCCCAATTCACAAAACATCATCAACTCAATATTTACTCATTATCCACCAAATTTTCTTCTTATGCAATTAAGCCCTTTTCATATTTATGCACTAAAACAAGCAAATTTAAATATGAAAATTTCACACACATTAATTAACACATACAAAGCATTTAAAAATAATAGAAAATAATTATTCTAACTCGGATTCGTGGTCTGGAAACCACCGTTTCGATTAGGGTCGTATACGGGTTGTTACATCTAGAGCTCATTTCTTAGTGGACCTGTTATATTTCAATCCTTAAAACCATGTCTTCCTCAGGTTTTTCACCAGCTGTACCACCAGTCTTCAATAAAGAGGGCTACCACATATGGGTAGTCAAAATGAAGACCTACCTGCAGGCATTCAATTTATGGGAGGTTGTCAACTCAGATGTTGAACCAGAATATCTAAGACTCAATCCAACAGTGGCTCAGATCACACAACATGCAGATGAAAGAACCAAAAGGCATAAAACTATGTCTTACATTCAAAACAGTGTGTCAGATGTGATCTTCACAAGGATCATGGCTTGTGTGTAACACCCCCTACTCGTATCCGTTTCCGAAATAAGGTACAATGCATTACCAGAGTTTACATAACCATTTTTC
The DNA here is from genome assembly GCA_025503065.1 of Gossypium bickii. Lineage (NCBI taxonomy): Eukaryota > Viridiplantae > Streptophyta > Magnoliopsida > Malvales > Malvaceae > Gossypium > Gossypium bickii. The sequence goes on along the minus strand of CP106714.1, from coordinate 19,957,570 downwards.
ATTAAATTGAGTCAATTTACTATTCATATTCTGAACATAATTATATTGTCCCTCTATTGGGCTCTCGAAGCCCAAAACATACATTAGAAACAATTTGGGACTAAATCGGGATCATAGGGAATTTTTCACATAATCCCAAAAATATTTTCTCTATTATTGGGTTCACACGCCCATGTGCTATAGGGACACGTCCGTGTGGTTCAGGCCGTGTGATGGTCACACCCATGTGACTTACCTCCCTCCAGGCCGTGTGGCTTCACACGCCTGTGTCCCTAAGCCATGTACCTCTCTGACTTGCAACTCATGAACAAATTGATCTCACACAGCCAAGGCATACGCCTGTGTTGCTAGGTCGTGTGGTTAATTTTTATTTTTGAATTAGGCGCATGATTCAAACTGCCGTATCACATGCCCGTGTATCCAGGCCGTGTACCTCACACGGGCAAGGCACACGCCCGGGTGGGAGCCCGTGTGCTTGATCCTGGGCATTCTATTTTGTAATTTCTGGATACAGGGGACAGACGGCCTTGACACACGCCCATGTACTAGACTGTGTGTCACACACGCCCGTGTGTTTACCCATGTGGACAAAAACTAGGCTATATCCAAGCCTCATTTCTCACCCAATTGGTCTTTTACTTACATCAACATTTAAATATGTTCAAGATTCAATTTATATGGTTAAATATCTAAATTTATCAATCAACTATTCATATATATATAGAGAGAGAGACATATTCATAAATTTTTATAGCATTCTTAACCATCATCTTCATCCCTATACTTATACAATCTCATCATTTGTTCATTTTAAACCCATATCAAACATGATAAAATCATAATTATATGTAACTCAAAACTTACTAAATACAAGCCATATCAATGGCTAGTTACAGTTAAATCATTTATAAGCCAATATTAACTAATTAACCTATACATGCCATTATAACCATAATTCATTTACCATACATACCAAAATAGGCCGATGGATAGTGTGAGTGATCTCCGTCGATCTTCCTAACCAACAAGCTTCCGAAAACTTACTCATTTAAATTTAATATAAACATACAAGGCATATTCAATCATCTTGATCACGAGTCCCAACACATAACCTCATCCCCCTTGTTAGTCGTACACTTCATATAAATACCAAGAAACATGTATGGGCTCAATTCTCATTAAATTTCTCATAGATATAGACAATTTCACATTATGTATTCATATAACATATAGCAACCATATCTCTATATTTTAAATACATTTTCATAACAACTTGTCTTGATTTCATACTATTTTATATTTGAGCTTTACTCATCAAAGTATTTGAAATATCATCTTTATGCAAATAGTACACATGAGGTACATAATAAACATATTCCATGTTCATATATCATAGTCTCATGTCTCCATATATCAATAGCCATCATTTTCTTGTATTTCAGATAAATAATTGTAACCATACATAAGTATGAAATTTGCTATTTCTTCCTGTCAATCACAATTTCAAATGACAAATTCTTGTGAATACGCGCACCAATTTCATAATTCCATGTATTTACATTTTTCAAATTTATCCCGTTGAATTCCTTGGAATTTCGATGGATTTCCTGTAGTACACTCATGCTGTACAATCTCATTAATCGTCAATTCGTACACATATATACATAAGTCCTTTTCAGAGAGCACACTCCCGCGAACCTCATTTCTTACAGCAGGATTACCAGTCTAGGCTAAATCCCCTGTAAAAGAGCACACTCCCGTGAACTTTATTTCTTACAGTGGGATTACCAGTACAGGCTAAATCCCCTGTAACATATGCTCAAAGAGTATTGTCGGGATTACCAGTCCAGGCTAAATCTCCTGCAATGACAATTACTCTAATGAGCTTAATTTGGATTACTCGTCCAGGCTAAATCCATTTCACACATATTCTTCGGGAGGGCTTATATCAGGATCACCCGTCCGGGCTAGATCCTTTTCACACATATTTTTCGGGAGGGCTTATATCAGTATCACTCATCTGGGCTAGATCCTTTTTTCCGTCAAATCCTTTTCAGTGATCCATCGAATTCCATTCCATTTAATCGGGATTTATTTCCCTTTTTATTGAATATTATCAACATTTCATCAATAATCATACATTAATCATTCAAATCAAATTTTCATCACATAAACATACATTTCAAACATTTAATAATACAATTCAAGTTACACAAACTTACAATTCGATTTTTATACCATAACGATAATCTTAATTTCATAATAATTATTTGAAATAAAATATTATATCATTTCTAATTCAACGTTTATTGATTATAATCGGGCATGACATCAATTTATACACAAGTCATTCATATATTTTCCTCCTCCTCCTCCCCATTCCACATCCTTAATGTATATGACACGCTTATAAGTAACATTATCTATAATTTCACTATTTACTTATATGTATATTCAAAGCTGTCCATCTGTGTCATAATCACTAAATTATTTTTATCTTGTGCTACAGAACTCCAAATTAAGATCCGGTTAATATTTTTGAAACTAGATTCATATATCCTTCTACCATAAAAATTGTAGAATTTATAGTTTATCCAATTAGTACAGTAAAATCTTCAAATTTAACCCTGTTCTGCTGTTTGATAGCTTTAACCTTTTCTTACTAAAAATTAATTATCTCTTAACACATAATTTGGATGATATTCCCATTTGTTTCTCTTGAAAATAGTCTCATTAATAATTTAAAAATATAAATTTAAGCCCCTAATTATTTTTATCCAATTTTTGATGATTTTCCAAAGTCAGAATAGGGGAACCCGAAATCATTCAACCTTGTCTCACAAACTTTATTATATATCATGATTTACAATTTGATTGCTTACACCGTTTCTTCTATGAGAAACTAGACTCAATAGGATTGAATTTAATATTTTACTCATCCTCTAAGTTGATTGCCACATTTTTTTATGATTTTTATAAGTTAGACTACTGCTGCTGTCCAAAATTGTTTTAGTGCAAAATGTTGATTCCCATTTTTCCCCTAAACTTTTAATACATGACAATTTTGTCTCTAGGCTCAGAAAATGAAATTCTTGCAATTTAATCCTTATTACAAGCCTAATTATTTTCATACATACCAATCACATCCCATGAATTCCATGAAATTTTAGAATTCTCCATAAACTTATCACTTTTCAATTTAACCCCTAAAACATGTTTTCGTCCAAAATTCTTTAATAAAACACCTTTAAACATCCATTAACATCTCAATTTCATCATAGAATAACAAAAATCATATGAAATTATCAATGGTAACTTTTAAAATTTTCAACAAAATCAAAAACTAATAGAATACTAAGTTGGACCTAATGTAAAAGTCCAAAAATATAAAAATTTCAAGGAAGAAGAAAGAATTGAACTTACTTGAAGCTAAAATATGAAAGACCAGCTCAAAACCCTCTTCCATGGTTGTTTTGGACAGAAAGTTGAAGAAGAAATTACCTATAAATCATTAAAATCAATTTTGGCCGTGTAACTTTTGTTAAAATTCCAATTTTGTCCTTTTCACATAAAAATATTTGATTTTTTTTTTCATGCTATGCCGCCTTAGCCATTTTAAAATGGTCCATTTTCCCTTTTAGTCCTTTCTTATTTAATGGTTAAGCTATTTAATCACTTTAGCAAGTTTTGCACCTTTTCAATTTAGTCCTTTTTATCTAATTGACTACTGAAACGTTAAAATTTTCTGATGAAATTTTAATACTACCTTATTGACACTCTTTAAATATTCATAAAAATATTTATGGCTCGGTTTATAAGACCGAGATCTCAATACCTCTTTTTCTCAATTTCTTAGCCAAATAAATCTTTATAAAACACAGTTTATTATTTCAAATCTTTTAAACCCTACATTTGGCTCGTAAATATTATATAATATAATTTTTTGAGTTCATTTTCTGGATTTGGTGGTCTCAAACCACTATTTCCTACATCACTAAAATTTAGGCTATTACATTGTGAGTCACCAAAGCAGGCCTGGGATAAGCTGAAGGAGGAGTTCCAAGGGACTGAAAGAACAATACAGCAACAACTACTGAATTTGAGAAGGGATTTTGAAAAGTTGAATATGGAGGAAGAAACAGTGAAGCAATAATCAGACAGAATCATGGTTGTGGTAAACAGCATTAGACTGCTTGGAGAACAATTCAATGAAGTAAGAATTGTGGAGAAGGTGATCTCAACCTTACCTGAAAGGTATGAGGCAAAGATCTCATCCTTTGAAGACTCAAGAGATCTAACCAGCATCCCATTGACAGAGCTGATCAATGCTCTTTATGCTCAAGAGCAAAGGAGAGCCAGTAGACTGGAGGAGCATCAAGAAGGTGCCTTTCAAGCCAAAAGCGGACCAACCTCAAGCTCCTTTGTCTACAAAGGAAAGAACACCTGGTCAAACAAGCCTAGAGCAGATGGTGCAAGAAGATATCCACCCTGCCCACACTGCAGAAGGCTAAGTCATCCAGGTGAAGTTTGTTGGTTCAGGCCTGATCTGCAGTGCAAATTCTGCAAAAAGATTGGCCATGCTGAGAAAGTCTGCAGAAACAAAAGTAAGTAGAGACAAAAACAATCTCAACAGCCAAGAGCTGAAGCTCAAGTAGTAGAAGAAGGCAGTGATCAAGAAGAGCAAGTCTTTGTAGTCTCTTACTCATTTGCCAAAAGAAAAGCTGCTAATGGATGGCTAATTGACAGTGGTTGCACAAACCACATGACTCCTGATGCTACTATCTTCAAGTCAATTGACAGAAGCTTCAAAACTAAGGTAAAAGTTAGAAATAGACACTTCATCAAAGTAGAAGGCAAAGGAGATGTGCTGATAGACACTCCTACAGGTACCAAACTTGTTTCAAATGTCCTATTGGTGCCTGAAATTGATAGAAACCTGCTTAGTATATCTCAGTTGCTAGAAAAGGGCTATTCAGTGGTGTTTAAAGGCAAGGAATGCCAAATTAGTGATCCATGTGGATCCAAACTCATGTCAGTAACTATGGCTGACAAATGCTTTGTTGTTGACTGGAATAAAGACTTAGATAGTGTCTACACAGTTGTTTCAGATGAATCCAAGTTGTTGCACAAAAGGCTTGGCCATGTTAACTACAAATCAATGGCTCAGCTAACCAAAGAAGATCTGGTTGAAAACTTTACTAATTCAGTTGAGAAAGAGGAAGTTTGTGAAGTTTTCCAACTAGGAAAGCAAGTCAAACTTCCATTCTCTTCAAACAAGGCCTAAAGAGCCTCTGAAAGATTGCAGCTAGCCCAAACTAATGTGTGTGGCCCTATGAAGACACTATCTTTGAATGGAAGTAGGTATTTTATCCTTTTCATTGATGACTACTCGAGGTATTGCTGGATCTACTTCTTGTAGCATAAGTATGAAATAGCCTCAGTGTTTTAGAAGTTCAAGGCTGCAGTAGAAACAGAATCACGGTGCAAGCTCAAGACTCTGAGGTCTGATAATGGAACTGAATACACCTCAGTTCAGTTTTAATCCTTTTGTGATGAAGCAGGCATCAAGCATCAGCTCACCAACACCTACACACCTCAACAAAATAGTGTTAGTGAAAAAAAGAATAGAAGTCTCATGGATATGGCTAGATGCCTGTTGTTTGAGAGGAATTTGCCTAAAACCTTGTGGGTTGAGGCAGTTAACACTGCTATGTACCTCCAAAACAGGCTCCCAACCAAGGCTTTGGCTCAGAAAACTTCATTTGAGGCTTGGTTTGGGTTTAAACCATCACTAGCTCACCTGAGGGTCTTTGGCTGCATCTGTTATGCACATGATCCTGTTGTCAAGAGGGACAAGTTGGTTAAGAAAGCTCAACCTGGTATCCTAGTAGGCTATAACAGTGTCAAGAAGGGCTATAGGATCTTGGATCCTTCATCTAACAAAGTTCTTGTGAGCAGAGATGTTGTATTCGATGAGAAATCAGCCTGGAATTGGGACAAAAATGAGATAGAGGCTGCTGCTGAAGATCTTGTAACAGATCAGACTGAAGCCGATCAAAATGGTCCTGAAATGGACATTGATGATGAACTAGTTAGAGGCACTAGATCATTGGTCGAGATTTATGAAAGAGCTCAAGTGGCTGCAGTTGAACCAAGTTGCTTTGAAGAGGCTAAAGCTTAACAAGGCTAGAAACAGGCAATGGTTGATGAAATTAGTATGATTGAAAAGAATCAGACCTGGAAGCTAGTTGAAAGACCAGCAAACAAGAAGGTCATTGGAGTGAAGTGGGTGTTTCGAGCTAAGCAAAATGCTGATGGAAGCTTGAACAAACAGAAAGCAAGGCTGGTTGTAAAAGGGTTCAGACAGAAATATGGCATTGACTATTTTGAAACCTTTTCACCAGTAGCTAGGCTTGACACCATAAGGCTGCTAATTGCCTTAGCAGCACAAATGCAGTGGAAAATTCATCAACTTAATGCAAAATCAGCATTTCTCAATGGTTTTCTCGAAGAGGAAATCTATGTTGAGCAGCCTGAAGGGTTTAAAGTTGAAGGCAATGAGGACAAAGTGTACAAACTGAAGAAATCCTTGTATGGCTTGAAACAGGCACCAAGAGCCTAGTATAGTAGGACCGATGGCTATCTAGCTAGCCTTGGATTTGAAAGAAGCATCAGTGAACCTACCTTGTATGTGAAGAAGCAAGGCAGTCAAACTCAACTGGTAGTGTCCCTATATGTTGATGACCTGCTAGTGACAGGAGGAGATCAAGCAATGTTGACAAACTTTAAATGCAAAATGCAACAAGTGTTTGAGATATCTGATTTGGGACAAATGTCTTACTTCCTTGGTATGGAAGTGACTCAAACACAACATGGAATCTTTCTAAGTCAGAATACTTTTGTCTCCAAAATCCTGAGCAAATTCTCCATGCAAAATTGCAAGGCAACAAGCACACCAGTTGCCATTGGAGAGAAACTATCAAGCCAAGGTGATTTTGAGCAGGATAGTGAATCGGCATATAGAAGTTTGGTTGGAAGTTTGTTATATCTCACTGCAACAAGACTAGACATCATGTTTGCAGTAAGTTTGTTGTCTAGATTCATGCATTGCTACAATATAAAGCATTTTCAAGCTGCCAAAAGAGTTCTCAGGTACATTAAAGGTACACTGAGCTATGGAATGCTGTTTAGCAAAGCTGAAAGCATGAAATTGGTTGGTTATGCTAATAGTGATTGGGCTACTTCGATAGATGACATGAAGAGTACCTCAAGGTATGTTTTTACTCTTGGTTCAATCATTTTTTGCTGGAGTTCAAGGAAGCAAAATGTTGTTGCTCAATCGACAGCAGAGGCAGAATATGCGGCAGCTGCATGAGCTGTCAACCAAACCATTTGGCTAAGGAAGATCTTGGCTGATTTAAATCAACACCAAAGGGAAGCAACAGAGATTAAATGTGACAACCAGTCTGCTGTTGCAATTACAAAAAATCCAGTGTTCCATGGGAGAACAAAGCACTTCAAGATTAAGTTTCACTTTGTTAGGGAGATGGAACAAGATCGAGAAGTGAGACTGATTCATTGCAGTTCTGATGCACAACTTGTTGATATTTTGATTAAGCCCCTTAGTGTGTCAAGATTCAAAGATTTAAGAGCCAAAATGAGAGTATGCAGCATGCAAGCCAAGGAAGAGTGTTGAAGTTGGCCTGCATACCGCACTTACACCACATGAAGTATGAAGAAGCAGATCAAGCCGCACTTACACCACGTGAAGTATGGAGAAGCAGATCAAGCCACTCGAGCCATGCATGCAGTTGCTAAAACACATTGTTGCTATTGTATTTCATTTTGTTTTGTTACCTTAAATGTTGTTTTGTAATTTAGTCAGATATGAACTAAGTAGATGACATATTTAATGTAATTAGGTGATGATTGATGAATAAATCAGTATAGCTAAGTGTGCAAGCAATGTTTTCATAAGTTTCAATGTAATTAGTGGTAGTAGGTGATAATTAGGTGATATTTTTGACCAACACTTAAACTGGTATACGTAATGGTTCAATGCCTTTATTTCCAGTGGTCAATGAAATCATTGAATTTCATAATAAAAAAATACACTCTCTTTTCTTTGTGTTTCATTTTTGCTCTCCAAGCCCGATTCTGTTTATTTTCTCCGGCAAACATGTAGCATTGTTGCTCAAGCTTCTGTTAACCTTCATTCATCTTTGTCAAAAACCCAACAAAAGCTGTCCAAGATCAGCATCAAAGGGGTTGGTAGGCCTTTAATTTTTGATAAATTTTAGTCAATAAATGGTAAAAATATTTGTTTCGGCCCCTCTCCAAAGTTTTCAGTTTAATTCTGCCCACTCCCTATTTTTCTTGGTTCTTGTAAGTGTAGTCGTGACCATAAGATCTCTATCCTCTGCTAAAAGGTTGTACAGCCTGTCAATATTATATATGTATTAAAAGAAAAACCTCACCACCGACAACGACAAAACTGTGAGAGCAGAAAGTGAAACTCATCAATCATATTCATTTGTCTACATATACGTGCTGTTGCATGGATTTCAATTGCAATTTTTGTATCACTGTGATTTTGCAGGGTCAAGTTGATATAGTTCAATCTTCAAAGGTATGTTGTAAACTTTATCAAACAATTTGTAAATATAGTGAGAAACTTCAGTTGGATCAGATTTCAGTTTCCTTTTAATCTTTAATCATTTATGATGACATTCCTAGAGAGAGTTATAGGCCTTTAGCATAAGTTATCGACTTGGTTTCTGGGCAAAATTAAATGTTAGTATTCAACTTTATTCTCCTTGAACTTTGTTTTTACTGTAATTTTTTTATTAGATTTTGATTGTGCCTAATTTTCCTATTATGAACTATATTCTGAATAAAACCTGCTTAGCTGCTTATGAACCTTAGCTTTTCTCAAACTAGTCTAGTCTATGTCCTGGTAAGAATATATATATATCTCAAATCAAGGTCCTTTCATGATAAAATGTGAATCTTTTAAGATTCTCTGCATAGGAGCAATGTCATTTTAGGTTGTTCTTCAAAAGAGACTTAATTTTGACATAAAATCAAATATTGAAAAGTAAAGGATCTGGACCATTGATAATACCTTTTCTTTTTGCTGTATTTGCATCTTTAGTTCCAGAATACATGGAAGGTGAACCAGTTAATGTTAATGAGTTCCAAGAATTAGCTAGGCAGGCCCTTCCCAAAATATACTATGACTATTCTAGTGGTGGAGCTGAGGATGAGTACACACTAAAACAAAATGTGGAAGCATTTCAAGGAATTACGTAAGCTGTTAAGCGTGGTAATGAAAGTAATGTAGGTATCAAGGTGAAAATTCTACCCATTTCTTTACTTCCATTCTCAGGATCCGGCCAAGAATACTTGTTGATGTCAGCAGAATCGATTTGTCAACAACTGTTCTCGGCTACAAAATCTCAGCGCCCATTTTGATTGCTCCAAGTGCTAAGCATAAGTGGGCACACCCTGAAGGTTTGAATCTTCTTAGGCTGTCCTTCTGTTACTATTTCAAGTACCAATTTTACTATTTTCGTTGTGTTTCAACAGGTGAGGTTGCCACAGCCGGAGCAGCTGCTGCATGTGATACAATAATGGTACAAAAATAATATAGCTAGTTTTAGGTTCATTGTCTTGCCTAAATGTGAGTACTGAATTGTGTTATGAATGCAGATTTTATCCTACAGGTCTACTTGTACTATTGAGGAGGTCGCTTCAAGCTGCAATGCTGTTCGGTTCTTCCAGTGTTATGTACAGTGCTGCTCCAACTATTCCAGTGAATCTTCAGTTTTTGTTTCAGATTCAAATCCCAAAAAAGAACTGAATTTATCAGAGATTGATAATTTATCCTTTACTGAACAGGTATACAAGAGGCGAGATATATCTGCTAATTTAGTACAGAGCTGAAAGATGTGGATACAAGGCCATTGTCCTAACGGTTGATAGCCCTAGGCTTGGTCGAAGGGAGAAAGACATAAAGAACAAGTCACATACTTATTCATTATTCATTCATTTTGTTTCATTCTAGCAAATTGATATAAATTCTTTATATGCTGTGGATAGGGCTGAAATTTTATTCCCTATATCAACATATTCGACTTGAGGTTGAATTTATGCCTTTCATTTAAAATTTTTATTACTATTGTAGAATGGTTAACCCTCAATTGAAGAATTTTGAAGGTCTCGGATGGGCTCAAGTTTCCACTGTAAGTGATACTTTATTTTTCCCAATTATTGCTAAATATACCAGTATGCAATGTCTGACCACTGCTATATTAATGGAAAGGAATATGCATTGATGCTTTTGTCCATGATTAGAAGAAAAAAGAAGGTATAGTTTTTACTTTCTGCTATCTTGCTTACAGTATGAAGGCAAATCACCCTTGGATAGGGCAGTGTGGTATCTCTAAGCTGGAAGCCTCAGCTTTTGGGGTTCACTGATGATATTCATGTTTATGTTGTTCATTTCTGGGAATATATCTTACCTTGGAAGTTCTATTCAAAGCTGAGATTCATTAAAGCATGTCGTATTCATCTAGTATATTGAACTTTTACAGGATGACGGTTCAAACATAGAAGCATTTGATGCCAACACTGCATTTGATGCCTCTTTGTCTTGGAAGGTATAGAGTATAAACCAACAAACAGGATAGATTGACTTGTCACATGCTTTTTGGAATTCATATTTACCCATTCTTATATTAGAAGTAACTTGTGAATGTACAGGACTAACCTAAATAGTTATATTGTTTAATTATCATCAGCTTAAAAGTTTGATAGAAGGCATTTAAGCTCCCTTTTTTTTTTTTCAGTCCTGTTAACTTGAAGCCATTAATCGCAACATTTGCAGGATATAGGATGGTTAAGATCTATTACAAACTTGCCAGTTCTGCTCAAGGGAGTACTTACTCATGAAGATGGTAAGAAGAGGCTCATCAAATTAGTTGCATTATAGTTTCTTGCTATATAGTAAATGATGAAATGGACATTTCAACTTTCTAAATTAGAAATGTTTTTAGAACAATTGTTAGGGGTTTATTATTTAAAGTCAGGTGTCCTTGATATAAAAAGAGTCTCTTGAATTTGAAATATCAACATTGGCAGCAATAAAGGCTGTTGAAGTAGGGGTTGATGGGATTGTTGTCTCAAATCATGGAGCTCGCCAGCTAGACTATGCTCCACCCACTATTTCTGTTCTAGAAGAGGTAAAACCTCTCATACTCGCTGTTGGTCATGCTTTCTCGTCACAACTTTTAGATTTTTCAACATGATTCAGATATTATGGGAAGTGGTTAATGCATGAAAATCATAATTTTTTTTTTCTGTGATGTGCATGAGGAAAAGTGTTGAAATTAGAATGTATACTATAATTTATTGAGGAAAAATTTACTCAAAAGTATGTATTTCTTAGAAATATATACAACCATATATGCACGAAGATTGGATCAACTTAAGAAAGAATATCTCTTAATTAGAATCTCTAAAAATCAGTTGTAATCTCTAAAGAGACTAATTAATGCTATCAAATAATCAAAAGATTCTCAACACTCCCCCTCAAGTTGGTGCATAGGTGTCTCCCATACTTACATAATACTTTCTAGATTGCAGATGATAACCTTTGTAACCCTTCTCTGTAGGGGAGTATCCAATAAAAACACATTTGACTGCTCGAGGATCCAGTTTACTCCCATGTCGAAAATGAACAAAGCAAACACAATCAAAGACCTTCAGTGAAACTGGATAATTCATCTTGCCCTGTAAGGTTTTTATGGGACTTTTAAACTCAAGGACTCAAAGAGGTATCCGATTAATGAGATAAGTAGCAACCAAGATCGCATCCCCCCAATAAGGCTTTAGGAGGTTCATTTTGAACATAAGTGATCTAGCAACCTCTAAAAAATGCCGATTTTTCTTTCGGCAACACCATTTTAAACACTTATACCTTGACAACTGGTTTGATGCAAATTTCCATATGAATCTAAATAATCATTAAAGTTAAACTTGATTTCATTATCAGGTCGCAAAATCTTAACCTTAGCATCAAATTGAGTAGTATTCAATTTATGAAAAAACGGAAACACAAGAAAACATCACTTTTGGACTTTAATAAAAATATCCATGTCATTTGAGTGCAACAGTTAATAAATGTAACAAACCAACGATTACCAGATAAAGAAGTAAGGCGAGTAAAACCCGAAACAATCGAATGGATAATCTCTAAAGGAACAATATTTCTATTATTACATAAAGGATAATTGTTTCTTGTATACTTAGCAAACTCATAGGCATCACAAACTAAAGAGTCTAACATTCTTGAAAATAAAACAAGAAACATCTTGGAAAAAACAGTAAATGATGGATGTCTTAATTGCCTATGCCACTGAATTATCTCCCGGTTGCAATCCTTATTGTCTCTAAATAAGTTTGAGACTTACTGGACTATTGATCCAGAAGATATAAGTCATCACACAATCTACCACTGCTAATCGTCTTCCCTGTTTGGAGGTCCTGAAAGACACAATGATCAGGAAATAATTCAAGTTTACAATGTAAGGCTTTAGTGATAGTACTAACAGATAAAAGGTTAACCAAAAATTTAAGGATGTTGAGAATAGAGGATAAAGTGATATTGGGAGTACAAACAACAAAACTTGTTCCAAAGATGGAGGTAAGGGAGCCATCAGCTATTCGCACACTATCTTTAGATGGACAAGTAGTATAGTTAAATAAGCTTTTGTTTGACCCTATCATATGTCTATTCGCACCGGAATCAATAATCCAAGATTCAGAAGTAGATGGAGCATTTAAGATAGTACTTGATTTCACATTATTAGACTTAGCAATTGAGGTATAGTCCATTTGAGACAAGAGGCGTCGGAGAAGTTGAATCTAGTCCAAGGTAAAACTCTCAGTAGAAGTGGACTTGTCCTCTATTGTCACATAGGCTGACAAATTTGTCTGAGACCGAGAATTACCCCTTCGTTTTTCACCACGAACTCGAGTGGGGTGACCATGCAACTTCCAATACGAATCTTTAGTGTGTCGAGGCTTACCATAGTAGCCACACGTCAAGTGATCCTTATCAGACTTACCACCTGATGGACCATCCTAGTTAGCAATGAAGCTAGTTTTCTCAAGAGAATGATTATAGAGCATAACAACACAATAACTCTCCTCTTGTTGTACATAGGAGTATGCCTCATGGAGAGAAGGGAACGGAGTCTTGCCAAGAACTTGAACCCAAATATGATCATACTCAATATTTAACCCAGCCAAGAAATCAACAACGCGCTCATTTTCCACCATATTCTAAAATTTATCGGCATCATTGGTACAAGTTGCCTGAAAATATTGATAATAATTAAGTTCCTCCCACAACCCATTTAATTCAGCAAAATATTGAAAAATCGTTAGCTCTCTCTGTTTTGTACCATGGACCTTATTACAAATCTCAAAAATTTGTGCATCATTCCCAACATGAGAGTAGGTGAGAGCAGCAGCTTTCCAAATCTTGTCCACAGTACCAAACAGCAAATAAGTTTTGGAAATATTGTGTTGTGTTGCATAGAGTTGATAAGTCATGCTATAACAAGAGAGTTCGTTGAATCTCACTGACTAAAAGTTGAATCAGTGAGTTCTGGTTTCGTCGTTTTATCGGTGATGTATCCCTGTAAGCAATGAGCCTTAATAAACAACAAGTAAGACCTTGACCAAGCAAGGTAATTATGTCCATCAAACTTCACAAGGCTAATTTGCAACAAGGGATTATCGATTGGAATCACAAGTTTCTTGTCTTTAGACATAATGTTGGGAAAAAAACACCTAATATCCCAAAAAAAAAAAAAAAAACTGCTTGGAAAATTAGAGAAAAAAACACCTAAAAAAAGAACAAAAAGGAGATCCCACAAAAAACTTAGCCAAAAAACACCACCACTGAGAGGAGAATGATCGGAAGGGAGCAAAGAGCATAGCGATGGCATCAGAAAAACACAACAGCAAGAGGTGAAGCCCATGCGCAGTGCGTGAAACATTGCTTGCGACGACGCGTGAAGCCCATGTGCAGGTCTTCTGGTCATCGAAGCCTAGGGTTTCGTCGGCGAGTGGGTGTTGACTCCAATGGTAGGGACTGTGAGAAAAAAATAAGGCTAGGGTGGAAAGTATCAATTTTGTGTTTTTAGGATTTTTGGAAAAAAGAAATTAGAAAACAAATCCCAAAAATCGAATAAAAAAACTGATACCATGATGAAATTAGAAATGAATACTCTAATATATTAAGGGAAAACTCACTCAAAAGTATGTATTTCTTAGAAATATGTACAACTATATATACATGAAGATTGAATCAACCTAAGAAAAGAATATGACTAAATTAGAATCTCTAATCAGTTGGAATCTCTTAAAATACTAATTAATGCTATCAAATAATCAAAAGATTCTCAACAAAAAGTGATATGGAATACTAATTATTAATTTGATATTTATCCTAATATTTGTTATTTACTTAAAACATTCATGCTAATATATCAAAGAACCCCTCATGCTACCATGTTATGTCTAAACCTTTGATATATGATATTTACACATTAAAGCCCTTAATTTTAATTTAGCTAATTAATCTTTTTTCTTTTATTTCTGCTCATCATAATTTTGTTAGTTATAAAGATTTTTCTACTAAACACTCAAATGTATAGGATTAAAACTCTTTTAGTCTACCAGTTTTTGTAAAAGAAATAAACTTTTATAAAGTATTTAGTAGTTTGATGGTGACCAAAAATCAGATCATATGTTGCCAAAAGTAATGCAGTTGCTTCTGAACTTGATATAGGTTTTGGATCACCTTTGATGACCACTCAGACTGACCATGAAAAAATTGTTTTGTTTCTCTCCCCTTTTTCTTTTCTTTGTTATGCTATTCAATTTGTTTTTCTGGCTTTTCATAGTTGTGATGTCCTTGTACTTCTCTGCTTGTGTTTTAGCTGATTCTTTGTGCAAAAGATATGTAATGAACTTCCTTTGGAATGTAGGAATGAAGACAAGAAATTTTTTGAATAAAATTAGTTTTACAAGGACTAGCTGATCGAGAAAGTAGGGTGTATGGTATCGGAATCTTCATTTTCCCTGAAATACTTTATCCAACACATATTTGTACATGTATATACGAGTATAATCCTCTAAATATATAGAAAAACTTAAAAATATCAAATATACTACTTTACACATAGCCGATACTAATTCTAAGTTGGAGTAAGCAACTTGTTAAAATGCAAATGTTGAGGAGAGGCATCACAGTGAACCAGTTATGGTGTTAAACCAGAAATGTCTTGTGTAGCACATGCATTATAAGAACATTAGCGTTAGGCATGTGAATTGTTTTTAAGCGTGGCTTGTGCAGGTGGTTGGTGCAGTTAAGGGAAAGATTCCTGTTTTATTTGATGGAGGAATAAGACGAGGAACAGATGTTTTCAAGGCGTTAGCCCTTGGTGCGCAAGCTGTCCTTGTAAGTTCTTTCTAGATCTCATGAGCTTTACCGCTTTAAAGTTCATATATATGTATACACACACACATACATGATTAAAATGAGTTTTTGTGTCCTTGGCAAGTGTGGAACTTGAATAAACACTTATGTGGAGAGTGATATGTAAGAGTTGCAGATTGGAAGGCCAGCAGTTTACGGACTTGCAGCAAAGGGAGAATACAGGGTGAAAAGGGTTATTGAAATGCTTAGGGATGAACTTGAGCTCACCATGGCCCTCTCTGGATGCCCTACTCTCAACCATATTTCCAGAAAACATGTCAGAACTAAGCATGAGAGACCCCGCTCCATGCTTTAAAATACTACTTCAATATTGTTGAATCGCATTCATAAATGTATTCAGATCATTCCTGAATCTGTCATCATTTAATTAAACAAACTCAAATCAGCTCCTATTAATGGTTGTACTATTCATTTGAGGCAATAGAGGAAACTGCGACCCTGTATTATTCAAGCATTCTGAAGAATATTAGTAAATTTAAATTACCCATGAAATTTATTGTTTCATCTATGAAAACCATTTCCATTGCTTACAGTGATATTAAACAAATTGTTATATAATGGGCAGTCATTTACATGACTGAACTGTTACTAGATACTATATTTTTGATTGAACAGTTAATTCTTCAAAGACACCCTACACCATATACATATTGCGCGACTATAGTTTAAGAAAAGAGTGGTCCAAACATGCTATGTATTGCCAACAGAGTTGCTTTTGTTCACGCCTAGCTCCGTAGGAGAATTTGTGATGCTGTTAACTGAGCCAAGGGTCTGGGAGCTCAACTGAGGGCTAGCTGGACAAGCCTCCGGATTAGCAGCACTCAGCGCATGGATAGCACCCGAGCTCAGTTGTGGACTCATAGGAGTCCTTTGATTCATTTGTTGAGGAGCCATGGCAATCTGCTGCTGGACCAGCTGCTGTTGCTGGTTCAATTGTGAAATTCCGACTGTTGATGGAGAGACTGCTTGTGAGGGTGAAACAACAGCCTGTTGTGGCAAGGAAGTTTCTTGCTGTTCCTGTAATTGCTGCAGCTGCAGCTGCTGTAACTGTTGCTGATTCTGCAACTGCTGTGGCTGCAATTGCAATTGCAATTGCTGCTGCAGTTGCAACTGTTGCTGTTGCTGGGTCATTCCAGACATCATCTTTGGAGGACCCATTGGCCCCACAACACCGGGCTGCTTCAGGTTCATGTTAGCCTGGTTCATACTTTGGCCTAGAATAGAAAGATTAGCAGAACCTGGATGCATCTGCCTGGCTCCAGATATCCCAGCTATGCTTGATTGAGGGCCACCTAACATGCTAGCTCGGCCCAGCCTTAAAGCAGCCTGCTGTGTGGATGTTAGTGGTCCAGATTGAAGCTGCTGGCTTATTGCATTGGTAATATTTGAAGCTGGGTTAATATTAATTGGGTTCTGGCTCATATTACCCTTGCCTGAAATAGGGGCCATTGGAGCTGAGATTCCTGTTCCAGCAATTCTCCTTGCACCTCCAATTCCCAAGGCATTGCCAAGAGCCCCAAGCCTGGCCATGTTATTGCCCATGTTTCCCACACCTACAGCTGTTCCTAGTCCCATCATAATTTTCCTCTGCATTTGTACCTGCTGCTGTTGTTGTTGCCGTTGCTGCTGCTGTGGACGCTGTTGTTGTTGCTGCTGCTGCTGCTGTATCATCTGAAGTTGGAGAGGGGAAGGTTTATTGACCATTTGATTACCCAACTGCATGTTCGAATTCTGCCCCGTTGCATTCAAGTGTGAGAGAGGACTTGATGCAAGCATCATCGTTGATCTCTGGAACTGCTGATGCTGTTGTTGAAGCAAGACATGTTGCTGACTTTGCGGCTGCTGTGCTTGTTGTGGATCTAGCTGCGGTGGCCTTGCAGGCATTGATACCCCAGATATGAGTCCTTGAGACAACTGTAAGGCCTGAGGGTTTCCTGGAGGCAGCATCCTGGTGTTCCCTAGCATACTCTGGGACGGATTTACAGAAATATTATTACTGCAATTCGGCTTCGCCACTTCATTAGTCACCTGAACAGGTACAGCTTCAGCACATTGCTGCATCTCGACTGCAGGATTGTTGTGAAAGATTCCAGAAGAACTTGGTTGACTGCTTGAGGCCATAAGCATTCGAATAGGTTTTGGCTGGACATTATCTTCAACAAGATGATGCCCTTCATGCAGCATCTGTATAAAGTACGTTAAAATAAAATTTATGTGAAATAATGATTTTAATCTAACGTCTTTAATACTGAATATCCAGACTTTTAGCAGACTTACCAGTGAACAGAACTGTGCAGCAAGCAAATCCGCCAAGTGCTGTCATAGGATTTAATCAGGTGAAGATGTCAGAACAGAATAATTCATGCATGGATAAGAAAAGTGGAAAATACAAGGTTCAATCATTGAAACTTCAAACTGCAGTGAAGCACTAATTTTGATGTTCGTTATATTCTTTTAACCTAATTAGTAAACCTAGGTAGGGATGGCATAAAATACCAGCCTAAGAGAAACTTGGTTATTAAACACAAATGACTCAGATCTTTCTAATCTCTTCTATATGTCGGGGATCTGAAACTTAGGCAGCATAATGTAGGGTCCAAAAGAAAAAAAAGTTTTGGAAAGAATATGGCAAGGAAACAAAGAAGTGAAGTAAGATTATTTGAACGAGCACCAAATATATTATGATTCTGATACACTAGTAAGTTACCTAGGAAGCTCACCAATGAAATTTAAGAGGTGAGTGCTAGAAAGCACAGGCATGAACATGTAACATAGGTGTGACACAACAGACACATAGCAATATGAGAGTTTCTGAAAAAAATAGGACAAGGATATGGCAAGACATGACGATAAAAGGATATTTTTTTACAATAAGAGAACAAAAAGATATCCTTTATTGCTGCGTCCTGCAGTGTATTGACTATGTTTTTATTGTGTCCAATGTTATTTTTATTCTTTAACGAGCCATTTTGTGTTCGACACTTGGACTCTCCCCAAGAAAAATGTATAAAGAGAAATAAAAATCTAAAATGAAGTAATGGCAGCTATTTGCTTTTACCACCCAAAACACTGGGGCCAGGCAGTTGTCATATTTTTCTTTCACGGCTCGGAAAATCTAACAAGTAAACAAACTTACAGTATTCGGAAGAGTAGGAAGATAATGAATGCGATCCTCTGCAGCAAGAATGTCACCATCATCTATGTCTCCACAAAACATTGCTACAGTCCCATCAGTTTGTTTCTCAGACATTACCATTCTAGTTTGTACCCTAGGAACTAGAGAAACAATATTCCCTGATAAAGTAGAGGAAAGTTAATGCAAGGGAGATACACTAAATATCTGAAGGGAAAAGACTGAAAAATGACAGAAAACAGACCGTGAACAACACGTTCACCCTGCACAAAATTTAAGATTCTTGTCTTGCAAGTATTCATGCTTCCACCAACAAGTGACTTTGATAGTGAATTCAAGTCATCTTTAAAATCCTCATTACTGGAAAGACTGACTAGACAGCTTGATACTAGTTGAGGAGAATGCGTGCGGGGTTTTCGGGCATGATACTCATCAATCTTGTTGTTTTTGATGTTGAGTTTATGCCTGGGATCAAAACTATAACATGAATATTGCCATCTATATGAACTTATTAACAGGAAAAAGTGGGACATGAATGCTATTTCCTAAGCACTATGATTTTTTTCTAATATAACCAAGCAGGTGTCTTTTATATAACAATCCTCCTAAATAACAACATGTTTTGGCATCTCACGATGACAGAAACAAACATCTAGAGTATAATTCACAAAAAGAAGTGGCACTAGCATCCTAGAAAGTCATCTTGATATGAAACTGAATTTTTTCTAATATAACCAAGCAGGAGTCTAGATATAACAATCCTCCCAACTAACATCATGTTTTGGCATCTCACAGAGACAAACAAGCATCTAGACTATGCTTCATAAAAGGAAGTGGCACTACATTCTATAAAGTTCAATCAAGATGTTACTAACACTATATACAGCACTGAAACATGAAATTATCTATCTAATGGCTAGAAGTCAATCACAAAACTCCACTAGTAATAATTCAATTCACATAATACATCCTACCTCATAATCACAATTTCAATCTTTGAGAACCTTTCGAGCATTGTTTGATCACCCACAGGTGGGGTTCCAACAGAAGGACTGCTTGCATTTAGTGGAGCACTAATATTGCTAACACTTGCAGGAGATCCAACAACATTTGTTGCTGGGGTCTTGGGGAGGGAATTTGATTTTCGCTTGCTAGAAACTTGAGTCTGGTGTTGTCTCTGCATGGAGTCATTTGCACTTGAAGCCAAAGATGGGGTACCACCAACAGCAGGAATTGAGTTAACGGCCACCTTCTCCTTTAGAGATGCTCCAAGTGCAGTGCTTGTTGCAACGGCCCCAAAGTGCTGTCCTATGGAACCACTTGAAAATTCCCCAGATTTGGATGATAATGGAGATTGAGGCAAAGCCCCAACTGATACACGTGGGCTTTGCACTAGTTTCTTTTTTAGGAATTGTTCCTCATTTCTCACATCTTTCTCAACAAGCTGGTTAATACCGTTCCAAGGTGTTTGAAGGAAACCAGGCCTCACAAATCCATGGGGTAATCTTGGTTGAAGCCGTCTCTGCTGTGGATCCAAATGGTTTGTATCAGTTTCCCTATTGAGTTCAGCACCATCCAACTTGTCTGGATCAAATGGCTCTTCTTTGGCACCATATCTCACTGCTGACTGTCCAGCAGCAAATGGCATTGTACCAACCTCCTGATTCAGAACCCCTTCAAAAGCCTGCAGAGGATACTTCTGCATGCTGGCATTTGCATATTGAATTCCTCTTGCCATTGCTTGCTGGGGTAATAACATAGTCTTCCAGCTCATATCAGGCCCATGGAGGCCATCCATATGTGAATTGATTTGTTGCTGAAGAATACTGTCAGGTCCAGCAGCATTGAGCCTAGTTCTTTTATTAAGGCCAGTTAAGGGTGACACTGGACCGCCAGGATTCTCCCGCTTCACAAGAAGAGAAGCACTGGAGTTTATGTTGTCTGCATATGTATATGTCATGTCCTGGCCAGCAGGGGATGCAACTGATGCATTGACAATAGAGCTAGACCCCTGGTCCTGCATGCTTCTTGCATTCACAGCCCCAATTTGATACTTCGGTGACTGGTATGTCATCGGTAGTGCTGAAAAGGAGGAATCTTGCACAAAAGTTTTAGGTTTTAGTGTCAATACATTGCTTGGACCAATATTTTGAGTTGTCAGATTTTCCTGAACTTGTTGCGGAATCAAACTTCCTGACATAATTCCTGCCTCTCCCAACCTACCACTAGAGCTTTCAGGCACTCCATCTATGCAAACCTTCTTACCATGGATCTTACCAGTAAAGGTCACTGTAACTTCTGGAGCCTGCCTCAACCTTTTTTTCCGCAAGCTAGAAGAAGGAAGGTCAAGCTGCAAATTGGTCATGGTTAAGATAAATACAATCGGAAGTGCAGAAACTTTTACATTCTGAACTCATTACCTTACTTGAAACATGATTTGTATAGAGCCTGTCCAGTTTGGGAGTAGGATCTAAACAAAGTTGTGGTTGCAAGGCTTTTAATATTCTAGACTCTGCTTCCTGAAGTCAAAAGGGATTAAATGTTTAACAGCTAAGCAACATGCAAAAAAAAAAAAAAATAGGGCAAAGGATAAGTAGTTGTCTGTATGTACCATTAAATCACCATATGTCCATGAATTATCTGAGCTCATGGGAATATCTTTTACAACATTCTCCAAAGACATCTTAAGACGCACTTTATTGATGATAGGGGATCCATCCAAAGAGGGGGTGATAGATCCCCGTTGAGATGCAACATTTCGATAATCTTGTACCTTCAAAAGGAAAACATGAATTTTAAGTCCTAAATATGAGTTCATTAAAAGCACGTTCTTATAATCTTAATAGTTATGGAGCAAGCACTTAAATAAGTATAAATTTCTACCTTCGAAGCTCTTTTTGAGACACACCAACAAAAATATCAGAAGGTTACTTGTAGCAAAATGCAAGGATGGAATTTTGGTGTTCTTGTGATTACACACGATTATTACATAAATGGATAAAAAGATAGAAAGTATGATAATTTTATAACGCACCTCACATATGAGTGTCCCATCAACATATTTCAATGGTATATCATCCAAAATATCTCCTGGCAATCGGCCAAATTCAATTGCCTTCAAGCACATTCATACATTGAGGAGCAAATTAGAAGTAGAGCTTATGCTAAGACAAAAAGGTTATATCGAGAGTAATTAAGCTGCTGTTTCAAAGGAATATGAAGTAATAGAACCATTAAATTGAGACAAATTCTTCTTGAAACCCAAATGATTTCTTTACTCAAAACAAGTTTCAAGACACAAGTAGGTTAACTCCAACAAACCAATCAAAATAAAAAAATGCTCAATTGGTTTTACTTTTGCTACTTGCTTTTCTTTTTGTCTCTCAATTTTTATATAATACTAAAATTTAAATAGTAAAACACAAAACCATAGTCAATTAAATATTTAATTCAAGCACCCAACCTAATATCAATTTGTAATATGCGGAGGGGCTCAACTTTAATATAAGAGCAAAGGAAAACAACACTTAACTAATGTGGAATAACACTATTTAACACTCCCTCTCATGTCTAGCTTGTAAGGCTTACACATGGGCAACCTAACATGGGATTAGGTAAGAAGAACAAGATAACAAAACCTACGGGTTGATACAATAATAAGCATCCAACCTAAAACCAATAAACAATGGTTGGAGGGGCCTGATTTTAATATAAGACCAACCTAATACCCAAATAACACCATTTAACACTCCCCTTCACCTATAACTCACAGGGCCTATACATGGACGACCTGAACAAGGGTTGTCAACCACACATGGGGCTATCCAAGAAGGACGCAATAATAGAACCTAGATTTTGAAGGCATAATAGGTGGAAGGGCCTAACTTTAATATATGACCATAGAATATCCAACACTTAACATATATAAGATAACACCACTTTACAAAGAAGAAATAGCTAAAATTTAAATCATATTCCACCATACTACTTCTAAACAAAGAAATAAGTTGTTAAATATCAATGAAAATCCTTTTTTAATTTTTTATCTCTCAAAACGTTTTTTCCTTTTATATAAAAAAGGAGCATCTAAAACTAGCAAAATTAACAACCAAGCAAGAAATCATTTTTCAAATGTCAATGTTCTCTTATTTTCATGAATAAGCTAATTCCTAGCCCAAATAAAGGAGGTTTTAACTTATGTTACTAGGCAACATACACGGTGTGGTTTAGGGGGAAAATAGTTGTAAATTAGCAAAATTAGGAGTGAAGAAACGAGTAGAAAAGAATTGGTACTCCAGAAAAGTTAGGGTTATAGAAAACCTCTAGTTTGTCTCTATAAATTCAAAGACGATAATAAGAAAGTTGTGGCTATAAACATTTTGTAACTTATTTATACTAGCATTACAAATAAAGTTTTAATCATAGGCCTAGAGTTAAAGATAACTAATAATTCTAGCCCTAGCCATCTATCGCATGTCTAATGATTAATAAATAAAATAACATAATAACAATATAAACCTTCTACATCATTCTCCTTAGCTTGGAAAATTTGACTCCAACAAGAAAAGTTTCACCACTTCAACAAATATTTTCAGACCAGCTCTTTGTAGGCATGATCAGTAACTTTCCTAACTCAACATGTGCCTTTTCATCTAGTTTGTTTTTTTTCTTTAATTTCAATTTCATCTACAAACATTATTTCAAAAGTAACTCCATACCCCACTACATTTGAGTAAATATTTCTCTTTCAAGTTTCATAGCATTTGTGTAACATCTCAAATTTCCAAATTGACACATGAAACTATTCCAATAGCAAATATAGTGAATTGTTGAGAAATTTTGAAAATTTGTCAAATAAAAGAATTTTTTCATGAAGATAAAATGATTTTGGATATAAGATTTGATGAAAAAAAAAATTTAGAGGTGATAATATGATGAAAAGACTAAATCGCAAATTTAGTTTGACTCGCCTAATTGTGCCTTGTTACATAAGCCAACACAACTTAGCTCGAGCCTCATCCTCAACATTTTTTGAGTAAAATTGCGCCTTAAATTCCTTCTAAAACTCCTCTCAAGTCCCCATTACAATTCCACCACATTTCTCATTTGTGGACCTACAACAGCAATATAAAATAGCAAAATCAATGAAATACATAGCAATAGTATTTGCCTTAGTAGCATCATCTATAATGCTTTTGGCATAGAAGTATTGCTCCATTTCCAACAGAAAATTGTTCACATTCCTTATGGACATCATTCTCGTAAACTCAGATACCAACTATTATAGGGCCAAAACTTTAGTCTCGCAATCTGTGCAACTTTAGACGATTTTTTGGGTTCAAATCTGCCTAAATCAACCTTACTCTCGCAAATTAAGAATTCTCGATAGAAGTTTTCTAAGACAACGAAAATAAAATAAAAACAACTCAAAAATAAAATCAACAAAAGAATAGAAAATATAAGAAAGCAACACACACAAAGTGTTTGAATAAATGCTCTTAAAGTATCTCTATTACTTTAAAAAAAATTACAATTGAGTGATTACAAATAAAAGGGAAAACCTCTATTTATAGTTGAGCTTCTTAAAATCCAACGGTATAGATTGAGTTATATCGACGATCAATATTAGAATCTATCTACAATTATGATTTTTAGGGTATTTACAATCTTTTGAAATTACAAAATCAAATCTTCTAAGATATCAAATCTTCTAAGATTAATTTTCATATTTATCATGACAATTCTAATTTTCTTTTAAGTGCTTCACTAGATCACAAAAGCTTAAAGTAGATGAGTTTCTTCAAATATTCCACGAAATAGGCTAATTTAAGTGGGTCAAATAAGCCCTATTTAATCACTTAACCTCTATGGGACGCTCTTTGTGCATTCATCACGAGCTTTGATTCGTAGTCCGTGACACAAGAAGCTTGAAGCTTTGTTTGGGAGCATTGCATCACTCATCGAGTTTTTGAAGTTATTCTTTAATTATTAAAGATTATTTGTATGGGAGCATTGCATCAGTGGCATGTATATAAAGGCTTAAACTATCATAAGTGTTTATAATCATTTGGATTTATAAAATCAAGTATTGTCTGTAATCTCTTTGAAAAGTTAATACAAGTTTTTGAATTATAAATTGGTCTGCATATGTTTATGACTTGAAATTATATTTAAATATGATTTAGAAATGTTTTTAAATACTTTGGAATCATTAAATATGGTTTGATGGTATTTAAGAATGTTTTAAGAGTATTTTTGAAGTGCTTCGAGAACACTTAGTGAGTGATGTCGCAACAACGAAGTTGTAACATCACGACTACAGAGGCCAACATCACAACTCCGCACTTCACCTCATCATGACCTCGTTTCAGTGAGTAATGTGGTGATGTCGCGCCCCTGTAACAAACTTGCATTTTTTCAAGTTGTTTTTACCTTTCGAGGCCTGTTTTATGTTCTGATCAAACTTTGAATAAATTCTAAATGATTTTAAATTGTTTTTAAAATTTTCAATTTGCCTAAAGCATGTTTTAATTATTTTGTAGAAGTGTTTTAAACTTATAATTCTTAAATAAATCTAAAATTTCTTACTTATACATGCTTCAGTGGCACCTCCCACTTGTAATGATTGCCTAAAATAGGTAAGGGATGTTACAATTTGAGTAACTCCATATCCAAACACTAAAGCATGTTTTCACAACAATTCTCTCTTGTTCTTTCTCAAAGAATATTACAGTGTGGGAAACTCACCATAGAAATATCCCAAGGAATAAACAAACACATCAAGAGCTTCAAACAAGTAATTGTTCTAAGAATGCCAAGGAAACAATCATGCCAAATTATTAACAAAAAGTTGTCATTTGCACCTCTTTCATGAAGACTCTCCTTTTCCAAAGTGTATTCCAAAACCACCTCTTTCACTTGAAACCATTAGAACCTTCAAGTTTTCCTACTTAAGTTCAAGGATGAGTTTAGTCTTAGCAAAATCAAATTTGACTATAGAAACTAGACCAATTTTTTACTCCTAAATCATCACCGAACATTGTGTCCTTTGATATATCCAAGAGATTTCTGACTCACCTTTGACCCTCCCTTTGTTCTAAGGTTGTGATTATCATTTTGTAAACAATCAAAGACTTTGAGCTAATTTACCATTGAGGTTAGAAAAAATTTGTTTCTACTAACGTCAAATCCTTTGAAACCTCTTCTTATATCCTCTCAAATTCTTGATAAAAAATAAGATGAAGAAACCCTTCTAATTCCTATTTTTCTCGTTCCTAATATAACACCTCTCTCAAAACCCCTTCAAGTTTACTCCAGGTGACCCTGTCATGGGTCGCGGATCAAAGCCTATAACAAATGAACACAAAGCGTCCCATGGAGGTCAACTAACTAAAAGGGACTCATTTAACTCACTTGAACATGCCCGATTCATGGAACATATAGAAAAACTCATCTACTTAAAGCCTTGGTGGCCCAGTGAAATATTCCAATAAAACTAGAGTTAGCAAGATAATTATTGTAAAACTTAAAAAATAAAGATGTATAGAGTTTAAATTTCTTAAGACTTTCATTTTGTAAATAAGCAATAATCTCAGTCGTTAATGTAATTCAATCTATACCGTTGGATTTGAGAAAACTCAACTATAAATAAAGTCTTTCCCCTTCATTTATAATAATCTCATTGTATTTCATTCAAAGTAAGAGAATACTTTTGAGAGCATTTACTCAAACTTGGTGTACTATTGCTTTCTTATGACTTTTCTGTTCGATTCAAGCTCTTTTGTCTTTTAATTTTTCCGTTTTCTTTTCGGTGCATTTCCATTGAGAATTCTCATTTTCGAGAGCTAGACTGACTTAGACTAATTTGAAGTAAAAAAATCGCTTAAGACCGCACGGATTGATAAACTTAAGTTCTAGCCCCGTGACAATCATCTATACGTCCTTCTAACAATCTTCCTGTAGGTACAAAATAAGAGTATGTTCCAAATGACTAATCTTCAATGGCACAATCAAAAATAGGTATTACTATCTTTGCAAAACAATATGCTTTGGTTATTTTGGAGGAAACAAGGATGTTAGACTGTAAACCTGTGGAAATCTTAATGTCAAACTTGTTCCAGACCAAGGAGAGCTTCTAAAAGGTCCTAGCCAATATTGAAAGTTGGTAAATTACCTTACCATCACTCAACTAGACATCTCCTCTACAATGAGTGTGGTTAGTCAATTCCTTCAAAATCCATGCAAGTCACTAGAATGCAGTAATACGTATTTTTCGTTACATCAAAAGTGCTCCTAGACAAAGTCTATTATATGAAGATCATGGGAATACACAGACTGTAGGATACTTAGACGCCGATTGGACTGGATCTCCTTCAGATAGATGATCCACTTCATGATATTGTGTTCTCTTTGAGGGTAATTTAATATCATGGAAAAGTAAGAAATAGGGTGTTGTAGCAAGATCAAGTCTAGAAACAAAATATCGAGTAGCGACCCTAATTACTTATGAGCTAATTTGATTAAAACAATTGCTTCAAGAATTGAAACAAGAAACTATCAGCACAATGAAGTTAATGGGATAATCAAGCAGCACTGTATATCGCTTCATATCCAGTGTTTCATGAGAAAACTAAACATATAAAGATTATTTGTCATCTTGTGAGACAAAGGACTAAGTTAGGATACACTGCTATTAGCTTTGTTAATTCAAATGACTAGTTAGCAAATGTTTTTGCTAAGACTCTCAGGAAACCTCGAAACGGATGCTAATGTAAATAGGATATATATTAGGGTGTATATTGATATAGAAATACATTAAGAATATTTCCCTCTTCTCTATTTTTCCTCTCTTTCTCTATTTTTCCTTACGATTGAACAACCATAACAGAAACAAAAACAGCAGCCTTATTTCTTCTCTTTTATCCTCTTCTTTCTCTCTCAACTTCACATAAATATTTTACTAACTTATTTATACTAGGGTTACAAATAAAGTTTTAATCCTAGCCCTTGATTTAAACCTTAAAGATCAGTAATAATTTTAGTCCTAGCCATTTATCATATGTCTAATAATTAATAAATAAATATAATAATAATAATATCAAGCTCTTATTGTCTATCATTTGTCTAGTAATTAATATATAAAATACCATAATAATATCAACATCCTGCTTTACTATAACTATGGTCAAATATTATGAATGTTGCTTTCTTATATCACTAAATATGAACCTAGGAAATACCACTTTGCCAACCTAGTGCTTATTGACAATTGATGCAAAATATGGAGTATACAAGAAACCATGCTATCCCTCCACTGTACTATTCACCAAGGATCAATGAAAGTGAGACAAACCTTTGCTAATTAAACTATTTAATTTGGAGATTTTATTTTCTATCATTCAATAATGAACTTCCAAATGTGCACCCAAAACCAAGATATATTTGATATTATGAGAGACCCTATATAACAACATTGTAGGAATAACAAAGAAGGTAAGCATAATTAGGAATAGTTTGAAAAAGCAATCAGAGAAATACTTGATCAAATCCTTACTAAGAAGAGAGTTTCAGATGACCTATCATATGGATGCAACTTTGGAGCACCCTGAAGAGTAGCCTGATTCAAAGCATCCTGAAAATTCAAAAATTGCTTTTAACTTTAAAGTAAGTTGATTGAAGCAAAAGAATCTGTCTTTTTAGTGAACCTTTTACAATGAATAATGTAACATTAATATTGTGTTAAACAAACCTCTGGTGGTTTTCCAATACAATATCCATCTGGATAAAGATTCAAGGTGAAGGAAATTTCATGGTCTGCAAAAACAAGAAATAACCAACGCAATCACAAATCGAGTATTATCAATTATCTAGAGAGGGAAAAATAAAAACAAAACACAATACTAGTCTTGACTCGAACCTTTAGGAACACAAAGCACTTCATCAGAAACAAATGGCTGAGACACCTCAGGAACATGCTCAACGCCTTCAATGACATTACCCTAGACCAACAAACAATTCAAATAATCAGACAAAATCACAGAAAAGAAAATAAATACATATTAATTTCTATTCTATATCCCTTCTTCTCTCAGCCACGGACTAAGAATCATAGAGAGAAAACTCATACTAGAAACAGAATTATACAAGTTCTTATGAAGGTTGCAAACTCAAAACTAAAAGAAAACCCCATAACTACAATATCTATTACACCAAAACCATAAAGGCTAAAACAAGGGCAAGATAATGTTTTATGAAATCAAGAGTATATTTTTAGCTTAAGACTTAACTGGGAAATTTTTAAAATAAACAAAACATTAAAAAATCCAACACTTCAATCTCCTCTAACTTCTAACAGCAACCAATAATTAAAATTCTAGTTAAATAGAATTAAGATACAATTATAGATATTTAAAAAAGGAAACTGGCAGGATATGTTAAATGAAACAAAAACCAAAATTTCTCCTTATTTTTTTAATTTAACAGCAATATTTTTTATCATCAATTTACCTGTGAAAATGGTTCATTACAGAATTTACCTGGAGCTTTCTAGGCCATGAGCTCTCTTCAGAATTGTCAGGGACAACATCAACCGAAGCCTCCAATTGAAGACAAGGCTTCGGCTTGAACCTAGTACCGGTTTTTGAAACCTTAAACGAAACACCCATGTAAAAAAAGAAAAAAAAAAAAAGAAACTTTGTATGCTCTATCAGAATTAAAGCATGAGAATTTGAGTTTTTTATGCTTTTTGTTTGGATCAAGAAAAAGATCAGAAATATGGAGACAATTAAGAACCCAGATACAAATTATCTAGTAAAGAGAGGAGAAAAGCTAGCAAAACCTTACGAAATTTAAAAAAAAAATGTAGGTCTAATATGGCAGAATTAAGAATGAGAACCCAGGTTTAATTGAATAACAATGAGGGCGTGTATGGATTGGGAAAAATAAAAGAAAAAGAGAGGGAAAACAACTGGGAAAAGACACACACACACAATGAGATGAAGGATTTGGGGAACTCGGAGTTCTGAGTTCTGAGTTCTG
This sequence comes from Gossypium bickii, assembly GCA_025503065.1. NCBI lineage: Eukaryota > Viridiplantae > Streptophyta > Magnoliopsida > Malvales > Malvaceae > Gossypium > Gossypium bickii. The sequence continues at coordinate 19,927,826 of CP106714.1, read as the reverse complement.
AGTTCTGAGTTCTGAGGAACCAATTTGTAAAAGCTATGTTAAAAAGAATGACATTTGTAACAGGGAGAGGGGGAACTTGATACAAGGTGTGACGATTCGATTTCTGGAAAAATTCGATTTCCAAATTTTCAAAATTCAAGGTAGTTCAAAAATTTTAAATCAATGAGTTTATAAAATGAATATGAAATTAGAAAATAAAATTATTGCCGAGACATTTTTAAGTCGATAGGTATTTTCATTATTGTCGGACAAAAATAAATATGATTAAAATTATAATGAGATTTTTAAAAATAAAAAATAATTAATTAATTAGATAAGTTATTAATTATAATATAATGTCTAATTTGCAAGTGATCTAAACTAGAGAAGTTAGAATAGAAAATTTAGCAAGCCTTTAAATGATAATTAGCCAAGGACTTAAGTGTATATAAATGCGTGGGTAAGAGAATAGGCTTATACATAGTTGTTATCATCATCCATTCCCAACCATTTAAGAAGAAAGAACGAAATAAATTCCCATTAGGCCTTGTTTGGTTCACATGAATGGCTTAGTCATTCCTCCCTTATTCAACACAATAAAACTATTCAGGGGTTTGGTTGGTTGTAAAACCTATTCCATTGAATAGTTATTACAGCTTGATTCCTCAAAAGCACTGTATAGTAATTTAATGTCATCTTTAATTAATGGCTATTCAACGCTAGGAATATACAAAATTATTTTTTTTCCTTTTCTACCCATCTTACATCCTCTTCAAACTCCCATCTGAGATTTTTTTCAACAAATCTCAAAGATTATCGTGTGAGTATGAAATTTTTCTATTTATTTAAACTCTCTCTCTACTCTCACGATTCTCCTTAAGTTAAACCCAAAAACAATATACCTGTGTAGAACGTTTGAAGTGAGCAAGAAGAAGAGGGGTTTGAAAGAACAACAGCAACAACCATGGCTAAGAAGATCAGCATAACAAAGAAAGTCTTGATTCCAGGTTTAATCAAAACCTCACGAATGTCCAAGGCTACCTCTTTCTAATCGTTCCAATTTCCCATTACTTTTCTTCCTCTATTTTCTTTCTGGTTTCTTAATATTGATTTTGGATTGTTCTTTTTTCATTGGATTTAGAGAAATACTTTTGATATTTCAAATTTCAGTTTTGATTCTGAATTCCTATGGAAGAATTTTTCCTCTTTAAAGGGAAATTTTGATTTCACAAAAAAATTCAATTAGGTTTATTAAGTTTAATTTGTTGCGGTTTGCACTTAGATTAAAAGCACCTTTTGGGAATTAAAACCCGATCTCACAAGTTCTACTTAATTGCATAACTCGATTTCTCTTTCTTTTGGAAGATGATCCTTTCATCTTTGTGCTTAGATCATAGTATTTATCTATTTTTCCCTAAAAACGTATGATATTTTGGTTTATGTTATAATTTGATCATAGCATTGTAGTTAAGGAATCATAGGCATCACAGGGGTTCAAAAAAGGTTACTCCTTGTCTTTTAGCTTGGTTTTCTTGATAATAAAAAGGACAGTTATTAAACGTGGGGAGTTCATAAAGGTTATAGAACAAAAATGTTACAATTTGTTTGCCCATGCTTATGAATAATAATATTACTGAGCTTGGATTTTTTAACGTAAATTAGCTTAAATGCTAACATGGGTTGCGGAGTTGTTTTTCTTAATGTAAATTGGCCAAAGATCAATGCTAACATGGGTTGTAATGTTGTTTTTCTTTATGCAAATCTCTCTTTCACTATTAAGAAGTCAAATTGAAAAAACTTCCTCTGTAGTAAAGTTCGCTTGTCATGTTATATAACATTTTATTACCTTGCCCATGTGGATTTGGAAATTTCTGGTGGTTTTTATTATCTTAAGTGCAAAAGCAAATGCTAGGATTACATGTTAATAAAATCTTTGCTTCATGCACTTTCTTACTCCATATTTATTTTTTCATCAACAGATAATAATTTTCTTTTATGCCTCTTTTAAGGTTGCTTCAGGGTTGCAGTATTACTAGTAAAATATTATTGACCAGAAGGTCGGATATACTTGATGATTCAGGTTCATAAAATGATCTCGCAGTATTTCTGGTAAAATATTAAATAAATTTTGGTTTCTCCTTTGGAATTTTATTAACTAAAAACAAGGATATACACCACCTAATTTAGATAGAAAGGAAGGACTTTTAAGGAGGAAACGCCTTGAGTATCTTGATTATGTTGCTTAATTTGTCAATCCATTGACAGTGATTATCTTTTCAGAAACAAGCACATTATGATTGATCTTGGAACCGATAATAACAACAAGATTAACTGGGCTCTCAAGATTAACAACAAGAAGCAAGTGTGTCTGCTTCATGTACTCTTGCTACTCGTCTTTCTGAGGCTGCTCGGTTGGTTGGCCATTGATAGTTATTGCTGGCAATTCTTTCAATAATCCCATAAGCGTCGTTATAAGACTTCGAAAGAAGGGTTCCATTTGCCAAAGCATCCACCATCATTCTAGTATGAATATTGAGACCAATATAGAAAGTCTTCATTTGAACGCAATAAGGAATGTCGTCATGAGGGCACTTTCGTAATAACTCCTTGAACCGTTCACATGCCTCATATAAAGATCCTTCATCAAGTTGTTGAAATGAAGTGATTTCATTTCAAATCTTGGCGGTTAAAGATGGAGGAAAATATTTCATTAAGAAACGTTCAACTAACTCTTGCCGTGTAGTTATGGAATTGGACGGTAGGGATTTCAACCACGCTCGTGCTTTATCTCTTAAGGAGTATGGAAATAATCTCAGTCTCAAGGCATTCTCGGTTCCCTGACTAGTTTAAATGAGTTAATCTCTATCTATAAATTTTACTTTTAGGCATCTTAAGGGAGAGCTAGCTGGGGCAGGCCTTAAGGGTATTTAATTTTGTTGTGATGACACAAGAAGTGCAAGAGTAAAGTGGCAAGGAGGCGCCACTTAAGAGGCAGGTGAGTGACGCCACAGGGAGCAGTGAGGGAGCAGGTTCGAGTCGCATAGTTCACTTTTTGGGAATTCTTTTTGGCGTCAGGATGAGGGGTGATAGATTCGGCTAGGGACCTTGAAGAATGGGTGTTGAATTGATCAAATATTTTGAATGGGTGGCCAAGAGAGAAAGGGGGAGTTTGAATTATTCAAACTGATTCAAACGGGTGATCAAGAGTGAATGTAGGGATGTGAAGGGAAGTGGCCGAATTTTTGGTTGTGTTGGGGGGCAATTCAGTCAAGAAGGTGGTGGCATTCGGTTTTGGTGAGTATAGGTGCCGAAATGTTTGAAGTGTTTAGCAATTTGGTGTGGTGAGCTCTTTCTTTTGGGCACTGGGTGTTGGGCATTTTGGCAACTTTTGGTTCTTTTCTTTGTTGGCCGAAACTCCTAAGGCTATTGTTGATTCTTCATTCAGCTAAAAACCGAAACCATCTTCTCCCCCCTTTTGCATTTTTGGTAATGTGAGTACATTACTTCACCATCTAAAGCCGAGACCATTCTCTTCTTCTTTTGTTCAAACGTGTTTTGCATTTGATAACCCCTTAGCCGAACCCTTCTACCACTTTCTCTATTTCATCTTTTGCTCTCAATTGTTTCTTCATAGCTTAATCTTCAACCTACACCTTAGTGATTCACCTTTTGTTTTCTTTCACATCTATTCAAAGCTGAAACACTTACTTGTCTCTCATATCTTTCATTTGTTCCTTTTCAAAGCCGAAATTTATTCTTCTTCTCTTGTTCTTATTGTCCCTATTAGCCGAATCCCTCTTATGTGTTCATCTCCATCATTCGTTCTTATCTCAGAATATTGTTGTCACTCTGTTCCCTAACCGTCTCAATTGGTTTCTTCTTAGTTGTGGTAAGTGTTCTCCTCCCTTTTCAATTCTCTCTCTTTTTCTCTTTGGTTGTCAAACCGAAGGCATTATTCTTGTTAGTGGGTACTTTGGCCGAATGTAGGAGGGGCCTCGTCGTCGTATTCTTTCTACATCTGGCCAGCGTTTGAAGAGTCTTTAGGGGACAATCGGTTGTGGTCGATCAAGGTGAGGAGGGTGCATACCACTCATTTGGCCGAAAGGCCACTTCTTCTAATCTATTTCTTTCAAACCGATTCTTACATGGTATTTATATAGGTACTCAATCGATCTCCTAATCCAAGCCTGAAGCTTTCGGTTTCAGTCGATCTAGGCAAGGAACCTCTTCGTTTGAATGTGTGTTCTCATTTCCATATTCTTCAATGCCTTAACCCAGTCTTCTGACTAAGATTTCTTTCATGAAATCAAATACTAGTCAAGAAAAGGAGGGGGTTGGACCCGTAGTCCCAGCCCCTAAGTTTAAGTGACGTGCGGTATCAGCAGTACAAGACTGGCCACCGGGTTGTGGACCAGCATCAGAGTAGAATAGGTAGATTGCAGTCGTTCCCTCTTCCGAGAGTGTCGATAGTATTGAGAGCTTAGTTCTCATCGTATATAAGTGTGTAATATTCACACCTTTTTACTGTTTCTTTTAAGTATGTTTATGCTCTGTTAAATGCTGAAACTTCGGCATTAGCTGTTCTTTTACATATGGTGAGTAAAAGCAGGACATCAGGTTAGTGACTTTTCTCTGTGATAAATATGTAGTTGTACTAACATGAGTATTAGCGCACTCTGAGCATTTGATGCATGTTGAAATCTGTTGCATGCATACATCATGATTTTATGTTGCATGAGGGGATATGCCATGAATGAAAGGGGAAGTATATCTGGTGGCTTACGCCATTTCAGCCTGGTGACTCTATCACAACTCTGTTTCTGGTGGCTTACGCCATTTCAGCCTGGTGACTCTGTCACAACTCTGTTTCTGGTGGCTTACGCTATTTCAGCCTGGTGACTTTGTTACAACTCTGTTTCTGGTGGCTATGCCATTTCAGCCTGGTGACTCTGCCAAAATTTCTGAAGACGAGTAGCTAACTGCAGCATGACTGCCGTCGATGGTGTGTAGCGGTGAGGGTTCATTGTAGAAATCCCCATTGGTGTGATTGGTTGGTACGGATGGTGTGTAGCGGATGGATATTTAGGCTGGGTTGGGTTCTGCATCACCTTGCATATGTTATTCTGCTATTTTGTACCGTGGGCTAATGCCCAATCTGATTTCGAATGGGCTTCGCCCGATGTGATTATGAGAAAGGGGCTAAAGCCCAAATGGTATAAAGGTGCTTGGAAATTGCACACTGAGTCTTTTGACTCCCTCTGTTTGCTTAACATCTTTGCAGGTAATACATAGTGCATTGGACTGGGCCGGGGAGGACTACGAGGTGGCCATGCATGGTTTTTTCCTTTTAAATTGGAACATTATTTATCTTTAATTTTTGGGATTCTATGCTTTAATAAGGCTACTATTAATTCGGTTTAAAATTTTGGTTTTAAGTTTTAAACGCTTTAAATCTAAGATAATTGATAAGATGTTTTATTCGCTGAAATGCAAATAAAGTTTTTTATATAACTTAATTAACGCTTTTACAAACAGATTTCCACAACATACCTCTAGCTTAATCAAACGTAACAACAGGTGTTTTCAAATGTCACCTAATCACAACGTTTTGGCAAATTAAATTTTATCTTAAATGAATAATGGGTTTTCAATTGAAACACAAAACTTGGGGTTTTAAAAACGACTTAAAAATCTTCTGAATTTCGTAATACCTTATAAATTCTTTCCTAGTGACATGCCAGATCCAATCGTGGTGTTTGGGCCGGGTTTGGGGTGTTACACAAACAGTTTGATTATTAAAAATATTTTGAATTTGAGGAAGTGATTAAAAACTAAAATTTAAATAAGTAAAATAAAATAGAATAAAAATAAAAGTTTCAATTCACGATTTCAAAAGATGGTTTTAATCAAGATGACATAATTGTGTTAGATTAATTACATTTCTTAACTTAATATTACTAAAACAATGTTCATGTTGCTATGAATAAATTCACGGCAACTTGGTAATTTGTTAACTATAGCACATACAGACTTACTAAATTAACTAATCTCTTGAACATATTACTATGCTAATTCAAACAATTTATCAATTTAAATAAGCAAGTAAAATATTAAGTGAGGTAACAATATATACCTACATTGAAACAGTTTAATCACAATAATCTTGCAAGTTATGCAAGGCTAATGTACCTTTTAATACCGTCGCTAGTTTAACCCTCAACTACCTTAGAAGATTAAACATACACTGATTAAGTATTGTGTCAATTAATTACAATTTCAATACAATTAATAATTAATTCATTAGTTACCTTACAATTGTAATGCAAGAATAACATAATCATGGTTTTACTTAATCAAACAATTTACCAAGACCTATAACAACACAAACATAATTTTAATAACTTAAGTGGACGAAATGCAATTAACCTAACACGAATTAAATTTAAGCCATGTTAATTAAATTTAAAATAAAAAAATAACAAATATTCATAGACATGTTCATAACAACAACAAGAAAATTTATAGGACAGGAAACTAGAATCAAATCTCGTGTTTCTCTGAAGCTTGACTAGTTTGCTCTGCTCCTCCTTCTCTGCTCATTCTTTTTGAACTGAGGCTTCTAAAAACACTTGAATGCTACTACCCAAGGTGGAAGAAAGGCTCTTTTCCAATAGGGAAATCGGCAAGGAAGGGACAAGAAAGAAAAATGGAAAACAGGAAGAGAAAGTGAGTGAAAGAGAGAGAGAGATGTGTGGAATGAAAGGTGTGTTGAATGAGGTAGCAAAAGTGAGTATTTATAGGTGTGAATGGCTGATAAAAATAGCAAATAATTAGCATCCACACACTCTTCCTTGGCCGGCCATACAAAAAGCAAGTTTGAATGTTTCAAACTTGCTATTTTAAGCTAGGGGCAAATCTTCAAAGGCACAAAAAGTGGAGGGGTTTGAATGGAGTTTAGGGAAACTTCGAGGGCTATTTTGCAAGCATAAAAAGTAGAAAAATTCAGCTGATTGGGTCAGCTTGTTGGGCGGTTTTGGGCTGGCATTTCTCTTATTGGATCAGTTTTCTTTTGTAACAGTCCGGTTTAGACCCTAGTCGGAATAGTGGTTTCAGGACCACAAATCTGAGTCAGAAAAATATTTAAATATTATTTTCTGTGTTTTTAGTATGTGAAATTAACATGTGTGAAATTTTCGTGATTTAATTTAATCGTTCGTGTGCTTAGTTTGCAAAAAGGATTAAACCGCATAAAAGGTAAAAGTGACATTTTATATGTTAATGTGTTAAAATGAGTTGGCTTTTGTATGTAATGGCTTTAAATGGTAATTAGACCATTTTTATTGAAAATGGACATTAATGGCCTTTATATATATGTTTTATATGTTAATTAAGAAGGTTAATTTGGTAAATGAGTAAATACTGTTCATTAAACAAAACAAACATTAAAAGATAGCAATTATCATCTTGTTTTGCCGAAATTGAAGAAAGAAAAGCTAGGTTCTTGCATTTTTAATATTCGGCTACTTCCAGGTTTGATTAAGATCAAGAAAAAAGGAAATCGAAATTGGATCGAGGAAAATCTAAAGTTGTTGAATAGTCGTCTCGATTCGTCCATCTTTACCGAGGTAAGTTAAGTAAATAAATGTCGTTAAATTCGATTGTATATATTTTATTAGTACCGAATTGAATTATTACTTGTATATTTATGTGAAAGTCGAATTGGTAAAAGTGTGGAAGAATTGTCTACGAGCTTGAATCGATCGAGTTACGACGTCCGAAAGTCCCATACGAACCTTAGGAATAGTTAGGATACATATGTCATGACATAGGATTCCGAGATGTGATTTCGTGTAAGACCACGTCTAGGACGTTGGCATCGACTTGTGTTTACGTGTAACACCATAGATCTGGGACATTGGCATCGTATTTGATTTGTGTAAAACCCTGTCTGGGACAGTGGCATCGATATGTGATTACATGTAAGACCACGTATGGGACGTTGGCATTGTATGAGATTTCCAATTATCCGAGTATCCTTATTAATTCCAAATGGTTCAACAGGCATTATCGAGATAAGATCGAATGTGAAAACGAACTAAAAGGTTCAGGTATGTGCTATGTTATACGAATATGAAAGTAAGGTAATTATATGTTTGAGATGAATATATGAATTAGACATGGTAAAAGAGAAATTTATATATGCTTACGAGTATATGTGCATTCGGCCATTGAAATTAAAATGCTATTGTATATGTAATAATGTTTGAGTTTGCAAGCATAATAAATGTACATTTGGTTAAGGTTTGTTTGATTTGGCTAGTTGATTTAATATGAATATTTATTTGATCATTATTTGCTTATGACTTACTAAGCTATGAAAGCTTACTTTGTGTGTGTGTGTTTGTTCATTGTTTTATAGATTATCAAATCTACGGGAAGCTCAGGGATCGTCAAGGATCATCACCACACTATCGAACTATATTTTGGTACCTTTGAAAATGTATATATTGAAGTATGGCATGTATAGGCTAGAGAGTTTTGGATTATGTTTTGAAATGTGTAAATATAGCCTTGTGATATGGCTTGATAATGAATGTGCTAAACTTTTATAAGTATATGTGTTATCTAGACTTTTATCAAATACTTATAATTTATCCAACCCAATATCCATTTTCTATTTCCCAAAAAATTATTTATTTAATTAATCAATTAAATTAAATTAATTTCCCAATGCAATTCTAATTCTGTTAAAATTATCGTAACTTTTTGTACTAGAATCTATTTGTTGTACTAGAATCTATGAGAAAATATATTTAATTGTTGTATTCAACAAATTTATGATTACTAATTAATTCAATTCTTACTTTGAATGTCAATCATTTAATTCATTAATTAATAATTTAAAGAAATCAAATTAATCTTTAAGTCATCAGTTGTACTTAGAGAGAAAACAAATTCACTACGAATAGTGATACATGCAATATATTTCTCTTACTTCATCATGTGGGCTCAAAGAATCACAAACCAATCGCACATAATGAAAGCTTTTGTCTCTTTTAATTGGAAACTATGTGTTTTTTTCCATAAAATATAATTTATTATTTAAAATAAATTTCCACTATTTTTGAGAAAATAACGATGATAAATAAGGTATTGTGTGTATAGTTCAACACATAGTTTCTATTTATAAAGAATCAGTACAAGAGTTTTGTTTGAATAAGGTCTAATTAAATAATAATATTTTAATAGAAAATACAACTACTCTAAATAGAAGAGGTAGGGGTGGCCACATGCCCTATGGAATACTATGGTTTGCTGCCCTTTGTATTCCACAAGGCCTTATTGGGCCTTTCATGTTCTGGGTCCAAGTATATGTGTTATCTAGACTTTTATCAAACACTTATAATTTATTCCACATAATATCCATTTTCTATTTCCCAAAACATTATTTATTTAAAAAATTAATTAAATCAAATTAATTTCTCAATAAAATTATTTTTCCAACCCAATTCTAATTTCGTTAAAGTTATGGTAACTTTTCCATACTAGAATCTATGAGGAAATACATTTAATTGCCTTATTTAACACATCCATGATGACTAGTTATTTTAATTCTTACTTTGAACTTCAATTATTTAATTACAATCAATTAATTGTAACACCCCTCGCTCGATCCAAGCTATGGAATGCTACTACAGTTGTCGAAGCAAATTAATAACAATTAATTCACTTAAACATCATTTTATGTAACACACCAAACTCAGTCCAGACATTATGGCTGAATCTGGCGATATCACATTGAAGTGTTTTTCGAAAACATAGTTTCTTTGGAAAATGCATGTTTATTATTAAATCTCGTCTATGAATCTTAACAGAAATTTAGAGTATCTTGTTCTTTTAAAACTCAAGTTGTTTTTAGCAAAACGTTGATCATATCTAGTTTGTCACTATATTTTAAAACCAAGTTTGATGCGGAAGCTTGTATTATAAATTATGAAAATGTGGTGTTTTGAAAACCAATTATCTTTTGGAAAACTGCGTTCTACTACTAATCAAATGTTAATTAAAATAAGTAAAATCCCCAAATTATAAGTTAAAAATTAAAGAGGCCTTATTACATAACAAAAACCCAAATTAAATTCACAAGAAATAAGTTCAAATGTATAAATAGGAGCGGTTGTGTGGCCACCTCTAAATCCCTCGCAGCACCAATCTGCCTAAGACCGGGGATTACATGTACAGATAAGCAGAGAGGTGAGTTTACAAAAAATCAGTGTGTAACCCCATGCAAATAAACAGCCAATCATGCATTTAGGCAAGTACAGTCTGGGCCCAAGTCAATGACAGTTCAGTTCAGTTGGGCCTTAGCCCATTATAGTATCAGTATCAGTGTGGGCCTTAGCCCATAACAGTATTAGTAAGGTCCTTAGCCCATAATAGTATCAGTAGTAGTTTAAGCATGCAATCAGAAGTCCTACCCATCCAGCCTCTACACTCCACTCCGTCTAGCCCCTCATTCCATATGGGGATAAAATCACCAACCCATCCCTACACTCTAAAAATTAGCACCGATTGCGGCACTAAATAGTATTTGTAGCAGAGCTGCTAGTACAATACACTTCCTCTAATCATAATAATCCTATGCCATGCAACATGTCACACGTGAATGCAATATACATATATATATCATGGCATGCTCATATATGGTCATACATAACATAAGGGCATAACAGTCATTTTACCATAGGGGTATAACAGTTATTTTATCAGTTTGGGGTCCAGGTGTACTTACCGACCCATCAGTAGGTCCACAGTCGTCTCAGGCGGCCCAGGCAACCCGTGCAACCTTAGCAGTCAAATAGTGAAAATGGGCCCAAGGCCTATAATGCAGGCCAATGTGGGCCCACACGCTCGTGTGGCCCACTTAGCCCAAAAATGGGCTCGGCCATGTAATTTACAGGACTTGGCCCAAAATTCTCCACATGTTTGTGCGGTTTACCTGTGTGGGGCCCACGAGCCCGTTGGGTTCACACGGCATATTTTGGCCCAACATGGCCCAAAATGGCCTAAAACCACGAAATCACTCACGATGGCCTCGGTAGTCTAACGCTCACATTTTATGCGTTCAGTTTACCACACGAGCGAGCGCACGCTCGTGTAGCGTCAATATCATACTTTTTCGACCTTTGCCGGCTTACAATTTGGGCAGTGTTTACACTTTTCGACATTTCACCGATACCGTTTATGAGAGTACTGTTACACACCTGGATCTAAAAAGATGCGCAGACAGTCCTCGATCACTCTAGAACCTATGTTCACCCATAATATTCGGTTACTCACATATCAATTGAATTTAAAACAAACCCAAATCACTATACATAACCACTTAATTTCCACCCGCTTACCTTGATTGACAATCGAATCCCTACACACTTTACTCACTGGAAAATGATGATCACTAGAACTCGAGGTTATTACCTACAATCCAATCGAAACCCCTTATTAACAAGTATCTACAAGCATGATTTAAGCCCAAAATAAGTGTCAACTTATCGAAAGTACCAAATCGTAGTCTAGCAATGAACACTAAATCGACAGAGATCAAAGAAAAAGTCAGCACAGTGAGGGTAGAGGAAGAGAGTGTATTCAGCGAATAGTAGCAAAAAGGAGAGAAGGAAGATGAGAAGAAAGAAAGGTATGTTCGGCCAATACAAGCAGTGTGTTAGGAGGAGCAGTCCAAATCGACAGAAAAACCCAGAGAGTATGGCGATAGACAGGGAGAAAAAAGAAACAGTTTAGGGGAGGAGAGGCTTTCGGCAGAGGGAAAAGAAAGATAAAGCAAAAAGGGGAGAAGAGGTTTTCGACAGAGGGAGAATTTGACAGAGGGAAAAACAACACAGAACCAAAATGAAGAACCCTTCTCTAGCCAAATTCTTGAGTGCCTCAGAGTCCAAATTCAACACACCTCTACCTCTCCCCTCATCCCTTGATTTCCTCCTAAAATCCCTCATCAAATCTCTCCACTTGACCACACCTTCCCTCAACCACACAATTCGAATTCTCCTCAACCACTTTAGTGTTTCTGTAATATCCGGGATTTAGGGGTTGTGCATTTTGCTTAAATATATGTGGAAGCATGCCTGTGTTTATTTTAAATGTGTTTTATGAATTTTGAGAACTTTAGAGTGTAGGTGAATGCCTTAGAAAATATTGTATTTTAAGTTTTAAAGAGGAGCTAGGCGAGTGAGGCCTTAAGGAAATTTATAGGGGAAATTAGACATACAAATGGGCTTGTTAAAGTGGCAAGGAGGCACCACTTAAAGCTCTAGTAAGTGACGCCACAAGCAGTGAGCAGGGCTTAGGTTCGAGCAGCAAGGGGAGCACTTTTGTTGTGTTTTTGCGTCAAGCTAGGAGGGGAGTTGGACGGAACTAAAACACCAAGGAGATGAGCACTAGATGTGGTCAAATACCTTTTGAAATACCTTTTGAAATTCGGCTAGGGGCAAAGGATAATTGTTGTTTTATTCAAATTATTTTGAATGGGTAAAGAAGCGAGGAAAAATAGGAGGAAAATATGGGATAAGGGGGAGGAGAAGCTAGTGGCCGAATATAGGACTCTAGGGGATGTGTATGTGCTGCTTTGGGGTATTGAAGGAGGTAGTGCCGAATTTTAGTTGGTGAGAGTGTCCATCTTTTTGCTGAAATTTCCTTTTAATCAGCATCCATCTTCTTTTTTCTCTTTTCTTTGCTTGAAACTCTAAAGAAACACCATAGCTGAGTATTTCATCTCTATTTGAGAGCCATAGCCGAACCTTTATTTGAATCTCCTTATCATTTCCTTTCTTCTCTTGTTCTCTTCAAAGCCGAAAGTGTCATTGACTGAAATCTACTCCAACCGATTCTCAATAGTGGGTAAGGGTCCTCTTCTAACCATTTTTCTTCTATCTCTTTTGGTTGCCGAAAGTTAAGGGTCTAACTCCATTTTTCTGATGTGGCCGAACCTAGGAAAGTGATTTCGGGAAGTTGATCATTAATGGTAAGCAACGTGGGTGGTAAGTATTTCCTTCATTAGCAACCGATTTTGGGTTTTTTTTCTGTTAGTGGCCAAAACTGAATGGTTGGCCTTGGTTATTTGGGATGGCCGAACCTTAGTAGGGCCTTTGATTTCGTGTTCTTTCATGTATAGCCGAAGGAAGGAAACACTAAGGATTTTTTCGGGATTTAGATCCGCAAGGTAAGTGAATATGAATATTCGGCCAAGGCCATATTAAGTGTTAAGTGATTAGCCGATTCTGACATTAGTTTTTAGGGAGGAGTACAATCTGATTTGATAAGACTTTCGGGATTTTAGTGAACACGTTAGTGAACCAGGTGTGTAGCCTTACATGATTCCTAATAGATTTATGGTATTAATTTTTGTGCATGTGTTAATGAAAATATGAAAGATGTGGCTAAAGGTACCATACGATGGTACAGAATATTCAGGTACGCTCACCTTTGTTACTATGTTAATAATGTTTACGAGCAACGAATATGACTCATATGTGAATTGGATATGAACATGGAATAAGGTATATGGTATGATTTCTGAAAATTACCAAAATACCCCTATAAGACAAATTACGAAAATACCCCCGGGATTAGAACGGACGAAAATATTCGAGTGATGAATGTGTGTAGTAGATACTATTGAATGAACGTGTTTCTCTGAACTAGGATAGAATACTCGAAACGAAAACTCTGAAATGATCGAAAGAACTACTACTAAACTTCTTTTCATAAAATTGTTTGCGGATAATCAGTGGAACAATATGCTAATGCATAAAATTTCTTAAATCAGATTAAATTACGATCATAGATATGAGCTCTAAGGGACGTGGTCGTAATGTGTGAGGGTGTGGTAGAGGCAGAATGACCGTATCGGAACCCGATAGGTCTGGTCAAGGGTCCGAAAATGAGGTACCACCACCCCCACCACCAGCTGCTGGAGTTGAGCATTAGGATCAGACAGGGGATGATGCGATCATGTGAAGCGTCTGCGGGTTCTTTAAATGGTGGTGGAGCGGTGGAGGTATGGGAGCTCGAAAATCTGTACCCGAGAGACTCCGAGCTAATGGAGCTGAGGTATTCCGTGGTGTATCTGGTGTGGCACCCAGTACGGCTGAGTATTAGTTGGAGGCGACAGAGCGAATTATGGATGAGCTGGATCTGACGACTGAGGAGAAACTGAAAGGAATGGTGTCAGTTCTCCGCGATGAGTCATATCAATAGTGGCTCACGGTTCGGGATAGTGCTACAGCTGAGGATCTCACTTGGGAGTATTTTAAGGCGGCGTATCAAAAGAAGTATGTTGGGACTAGTTATATTGATGCGCAGAGGAAGGCATTTCTGGGGCTGGTTCAGGGGAACAAGTCCATAGCGGAGTACGAGGCAAAATTCTTAAAGTTGAGCCAGTATGCTCGAGGAATCGTGGCTATAGAGCATGAACGATGTGTCCGGTTTGAGGATGGACTGAGGATGACCTGAGGTTGTTGATAGCTCCACAGCAAGAGCGAGAGTTTGCTGTGTTGGTGGAAAAGGCGAAGGTAGCCGAAGGGATTAAGGACTCTGTGAGGTAGAATACAGATCGGAATAGGCAAAAGAGAGGTTTTGGATCATCAGGATCATCTACGAATGTTCAAAAGAGGCCTAGAGTTGATGGGCCACAAGGTCAGCAGGTTGTTACAGGAGGGCAGTATCGTACTTGTGCTCAGTGTGGAAAGATGCACCTAGGAGAGTGTTGGAAGAAGACATAGGGATGTTTCAAGTGTGGGTCCAAGGAACACATGATTAGGGATTGTCCTATTAAAATAGATGAGAGTCGACCAACAGGTCAGGGTTTCAATCAGGCTAGAACAGGTGGACAGTAGCCACCGCGGGGTCGTGGTCCGATTGGTAGAGGAAATGGTTCTGGAAGAGGACGTGGAACACCGGGCAGGGGTGTTGGTAATACAGAGGCAAGACAGCCGGGTCTAGTGTATGCAGTTCGTTGGAGGGAGGATGGAGACGCACTAGACATCATAACCGGTATGTTCCTTGTAGCTGACAAGCCTTACTTTGCTTTAATTGATGTTGGCTCGACTCACTCTTACGTTGCATGTAGAGTAGTTGAAACACTAGGCATAGCCTCTGAACTGGCTAATAGGGAGATGACTGTAGTAAGCCGTTAGGTCAAACTGTAGTAATGAATAAGATATTTTAGAATGTACCACTAGAGATTCAGGGAGTAATATTTCTTGCCGACTTGATGGAACTACCTTTTGGAGAATTTGATCTTATTCTTGGCATAGACTGGCTCGTGGAACATCGGGCTATATTGGACGGTGCAGCTAAGCGAATGGAGTTAAAGACCCCGAAGGATGAGGAGATAATTATTATAGGAGAGAGAAGAAATTACTTGTCTAACATAGTTTCAGCATTAAAGGCTGATAAGATGGTTCGGAAAGGGTGCAAGGCATTTTTGACTTTCATCAGTGCATTGGATGTAAAAGAAGAGGGAGTTAGCGGAGTTAGAACAGTAAGGGAATTTTTAGATGTTTTTCCGAAGGAGTTACCCGGGATACCCCCGGATAGGGAGGTGGAGTTCGGAATTGACTTACTGCCAGATACAGCACCTGTGTCAACAGCTCCGTACAGAATGGCACCAAAGGAGTTGGTTGAGCTCAAGGCTCAAATTCAGGAGTTGCTTGACCGTGGGTTTATCCGACCCAGTGTGTCTCCGTGGGGAGCACCGGTCTTGTTTGTGAAGAAAAAGGACGGAACGATGCGCATGTGCATAGATTATCGTCAGTTGAACAAGCTAACCATCAAGAACAAGTACCCGTTACCGAGGATAGACGACTTGTTCGATCAGCTTAAGGGGGCCGCGGTGTTTTCAAAGATAGATTTATGATCTGGATATCATCAGCTTAAGGTGAAGGAAGAAGATATCCATAAGACAACTTTTTGGACAAGATACGGGCATTATGAGTTCTTATAATGCCGTTCGAGTTGACGAACGCCCCAGCCGCGTTCATGGATATGATGAATCGGTTTTTTCAACCATATTTGGATAGGTTCGTCGTTGTGTTCATAAACGACATTTTAGTATATTCCAAGTCTGAGGAAGAACATGATGAGCATCTCCGGATAGTGCTACGAGTGTTAAGGGAAAAGAAACTATATGCCAAATTCAGCAAGTGTGAATTTTGGTTTAAGAAAGTTGCGTTCTTAGGGCATGTGGTGTCTGCAGAGGGGATAAGGGTGGATCCTCGGAAGATCGAGGCTGTGCTAGATTGGAAACCACCTAAGTATGTGGCTGAGATTCATAGTTTCTTGGGATTAGCAGGCTACTACAGAAGGTTCGTGGAAGGGTTTTCATCAATAGCCGCACCTTTGACAAAGTTGTTGAGAAAGGAAGTACCTTTCGTATGGACAGATAAGCAACATGAGAGCTTTGAGAAGCTTAAGGGGATTTTGACTGTAGCTCTGGTTTTGATTCAACCTGAGGCAGGGAAGGATTTCGTGGTGTACTGTGACGCTTCTCATACAGGATTGGGATGTGTATTGATGCAGGACGGGAAGGTAGTCGCTTATGCGTCTCGGCAATTAAGGCCTCATGAGGTTAACTATCCGACGCATGATTTGGAATTGGCGGCAGTGGTCTTTACTCTTAAGGTATGGAGGCACTATCTGTATAGAGAAAAGTCAGTCATCTACACAGACCGCAAGAGCCTTAATTATTTGCTGACTCAGAAAGAGCTGAACCTGAGATAGCGAAGGTGGGTGGAGTTATTGAAAGATTACGATTGTTCCATAGAGTATCACCCGGGCAAGGCGAATGTGGTAGCATATGCCCTAAGTCGGAAAATAGTGTCGGACTTGAGGGCGATGATTGCACATCTTAGCTTGTATGACGACGGAAGTTTGTTAGCAGAGTTGCAAGTCAGGTCGACATGGTTGGATGAGGTGAAAGAAGGTCAGTTGGCAGACGGTGATCTAGGTGCTAAGTTGCAGCAAGTGCAGAGTGAGGAGTTGGAAAACTATGGTGTTAACAGTGAAGGAGTGCTGTGTTTTCATGGCAAGGTCTGTATGCCAAAGAATAAGGAGTTAAGGCAGAGAATTCTTCAAGAATCGCATAGTAGCCCTTATGCTATGCATCCTGGAGGTAGTAAGTTGTATAGAGATCTCACGGGAATAGGATTACGGTGGCTTTGTCTTAAGCGGGAGTTCACAGATTTTGTAGGAAATGCTTAACGTGTCGCCAAGTCAAAGGTTTGAACACTAAGTTCCATCAGGATTGCTTCAGCTGATAATGATTCCGCAGTGGAAGTGGGAGAGAATCACCATGGACTTCGTTAGTGGGCTTCCCCTTACGCCTACTAAGAAGGACTTGGTATGGGTGACAGTGGATCGATTGACAAAATCCGCGCATTTCATTCCAGTGCGGGTTGACTATTCTCTGCAGAGGTTGGCGAGGTTGTATGTGGCAGAAATTGTGAGGTTGCATGGAGTACTGGTATCGATTATTTCAGATAGGGATCCAAGGTTTACGTCTCGGTTTTGGAAAGCACTACATCAAGCTTTAGGCACCAGATTGGATTTCACTACGGCATTTCATGCACAGTCGGACGGTCAATCTGAGCGAATGATCCAAGTGTTGGAAGATATGTTGAGGGGCTGTGTGTTCGACTTCAGAGGAGGTTGGGAAGCATATTTGTCTTTAGCAGAATTTGCATATAATAACAGCTATCAATCCAGTATTCGGATGGCACCGTATGAAGCGCTGTATGGACAGAAGTGTCGCACTCCTACGTGTTGGACGGAATTGGGGGAAATGTCGAGTGTTGGGTCCAGAGATTGTGACAGAATCTGAAGAAAAAGTTAGGGTAATTCGGGCACGGTTAAAGGAGGCATCGGATAGGCAAAAGTCATATGCAGATCTCAAGCGGAAGGAAATAGAGTTTGCTTTGGGGGATCAGGTGTTTCTTAAAGTTTTGCCTTGGAAGACGGTGATTAGATTTGGTCGCAAAGGGAAGTTAAGTCCCAGGTTTATAGAACCTTATCGGGTATTAAAGCGAGTTAGACCAGTGGCATACCAGTTAGAGTTGCCTCCGGAGTTGAAGTAGATGCACGATGTATTCCATGTTTCTATGCTACGTCGTTACCGATCGGATCCATCTCATGTAGTGCCAGTTCAGGGGGTGGAACTAAGACCAGATTTGTCCTACGAGGAAGAGTCGATTCAGATCTTGGAGCGAGATGTGAAGGTATTACGGAGGAAATCAGTTCCTTTAGTCAAAGTGTTATGGCGTAATCATGGATCGAAAGAACTTCATGGGCCGGAGCCTAAGAAGCAATCTGACAAAGAATACCCTCACTTATTTTAGCCAGGTAATTTTGAGGTCGAAATTATTTTAAGGGGGTAGAACTGTAATATCCGGGATTTAGGGGTTGTGCATTTTGTTTAAATATATGTGGAAGCATGCCTGTATGTATTTTGAATGTGTTTTATGAATTTATAGAATTTTAGAGTGTAGGTGAATGCCTTAGAAAATATTGTATTTTAAGTTTTAAAGAGGAGCTAGGCGAGTGAGGCCTTAAGGAAATTTATAGGGGAAATTGGACATACAAATAGGCTTGTTAAAGTGGCAAGGAGGCGCCACTTAAAGCCCTGGTAAGTGACGCCACAAGCAGTGAGCAAGGCTTAGGTTTGAGCAGCAAGGGGAGCACTTTTGGAGTGTTTTTGCGTCAAGCTAGGAGGGGAGCTGGACGGCACTAAAACACTAAGGAGATGAGCACTAGATGTGGTCAAATACCTTTTGAAATTCGGCTAGGGGCAAAGGATAATTGTTGTTTTATTCAAATTATTTTGAATGGGTAAAGAAGCAAGGAAAAATAAGAGGAAAATGTGGGATAAGGGGGATGAGAAGCTAGTGGCCGAATATAGGACTCTAGGGGATGTGTATGTGCGGCTTTGGGGTATTGAAGGAGGTAGTACCAATTTTTAGTTGGTGAGTGTCCATCTTTTTCTTTGAAATTTCCTTTTAATGAGCATCCATCTTCTTTTTTCTCTTTTATTTGCTTGAAACTCTAAAGAAACACCATAGCCGAATATTTCATCTCCATTTGAGAGCCATAGCCGAACCTTTATTTGAATCTCCTTATCATTTCCTTTCTTCTCTTGTTCTCTTCAAAGCCGAAAGTGTCATTGACTGAAATCTACTCCAACCGATTCTCAATAGTGGGTAAGGGTCCTCTTCTAATCATTTTTCTTCTATCTCTTTTGGTTGCCGAAAGTTAAGGGTTTAACTCCATTTCTCTGATGTAGCCGAACCTAGGAAAGTGATTTCAGGAAGTTGATCATTAATGGTAAGCAACGTGGGTGGTAAGTATTTCTTTCCTTAGCAACCGGTTTTGGGTTCTTTTTCTGTTAGTGGCCAAAACCGAATGGTTGGCCTTGGTTATTTGGGGTGGCCGAACCTCAGTAGGGCCTTTGATTTCGTGTTCTTTCATGTATAGCCGAAGGAAGGAAACACTAAGGATTTTTTCGGGATTTAGATCTGCAAGGTAAGTGAATATGAATATTCGGCCAAGGGCATATTAAGTGTTAAGTGATTAGCTGATTCTGACATTGGTTTTTAGGGAGGAGTACAATCTGATTCGATAAGACTTTCGGGATTTCAGTGAACACGTTAGTGAACCAGGTGTGTAGCCCTACATGATTCTTAATAGATTTATGGTATTAATTTTTGTGCATGTGTTAATGAAAATATGAAAGATGTGGCTAAAGGTACCATACGATGGTACAGAATATTCAGGTACGCTCACCTTTGTTACTATGTTAATAATGTTTACGAGCAATGAATATGACTCATATGTGAATTGGATATGAACATGGAATAAGGTATATGGCGTGATTTCTGCATGTTTTGTATTGTGCATGGGCATATGGGTGATATGGAAAAGGGGAAGTGATCTGGTGGTTTTTACCACGTTATCTGGTGACTCATGTCACATAATCTGAATGTGGTGACTAATGTCACGTATTATTATCTGGTGACTTTGTCACATTATCTGGTGGCTATGCCACGATTTATAAGGGCGATGTGCAAGTCGTCTGCAGCGACTGCCTTTGATGGTGTATAGCGGATGGAGGGTCGATTTAGTAATCCCCACGGTGTGATGGCAGGTACGGGTGATGTGTAGAGGATGGATACTTAGGTTTTGGTTCGGGTTTGCATCATTACCTATATTTGCTATGTATATATATATGATTTGATATGCCTAAATCGTTGGGACTTTGTGTTGGCTGTTACACACTGAGTCTGTTTGACTCACCCCTCGTGGGCTAACATTTTGCAGGTGACACTCAGTGATGGACCGGGTCGGCATGGACTTAGTGGTGGCCAATGCTCAGCTCAGTGTTTACTTTCATTTTGGATTTTTATGTTAAGTTTTGGATTTATTTTTTAGTTTTGCTTCGTTGTAATAAGGCCATTACTATTAACTGTTGTATGCTTTCATTCCAAATTTCTATTATGAAACGATTAATTTTTAAACCATATGTTAAACAGTTTTTCAGAAAAGAATTTCAAATGGGTTGAAATTTGGCCACATCTTATAACTTATAGTTTTCAATTACGAAAATAATGTTTTAATAAAATATGGACTTCAATAAAGACAACGTTTTCAATTTAATCACAACACAAATCAATTTCTCTTCAAAATGACCCAAAATTTCCAAATTAACAAACAAGCTTATGAAGTGTTTTACTCGAGGAGCATGCCAGATCCGGTCGAGGCTCGTGGGCCGGGTTTGGGGTGTTTCAGTTTCAGTCAAACTCCATCACCTCCCACAGCACAGTAACAAAATAAATATTCCTTTGCCACTACCAAGATTCGAACCTCAGTCCCCTGGCCTAGGCAGAACGCCACTTACCCCTTAGAATAGCAGGCTTTTTGTGACTTGTTTTACCCACATTTATTTAAAAGCCTACCAACCAAAGGCAAGGGTTTTATTCCCCAAAAACCAAAATTTTGCACAAGCCCAGGCTCGAACCCAGGACTTCTCAGACACTCTCAAACACACCCAAATCACTCAACCACTGAAGCAACATGTATTTGTGTTAAAACATGCAAAAATAAATACCTAAGTTTTGGGGTGTTACAATTTATTTCCTAATTCCATGTACAATATGATTTATAAACAAAAATGAGACTCAATCGAGCTTACAAAAGCTCTTAAGTTGACCTGAGCATGAAGAAGGATCATATTGAAAACTTTTCAAGATTTTGACAATAGGTATCGATACCTACATTAGGTATCGATACCATTTTTAGCTTTAATATTTCAAAAATCAAAGTAAAATGTACAAGTATCGATACTTGGAATAAGGTATCGATACTCTTGTTAAGAAGTATCGATGTCAAATTCAGTATTAATACTAGTTTGACATTCTACCATTTTTCAAAATGTGAACATAAGTCAATTTGTATCGATACCTTTATAAAGTATCGATCCTTGAAAATAAGTATTGATACTCTATACTGGTATCAGTACCAAATTGGCATTTTGGCAATTTTGAATCATGGTAATTTGTTAAAGTACCGATACCTTAATCCATGGTATCGATACCTTTTTCCAGATTTTACATGCTCAAGCCAAACAAAAAAACAAATGGTGCTTAAGGGCACCGTACAAAAATGTGTAAAGCAATTCATATTGATCGCTGTGAATCAGAGTCTTAAAATTTATAAAGAGAATGATCGAACCTGGAAACTAACTCTGACAATGATTAAAGGCAAGTGTACCTATCGAACAGTAGTATTGCTTAGGCAAGACCGGATTATTGAACCCAAAAGAACTAAAAGTACTAATACTAACTTTCTTTTTATTATTTAGCCTAAAATAAGCGAAGTTGTTTAATCTAAAATTAACGAATAACTAAGCTAAAGACACAAGGACAAAAAGAACGAATTGGGAAAATAACTTCAGGAAAAACTCAATTGATTAAGACGATACCCTCAGGAAGAATCCACCTAAACTTTACTTGTTATTAAACCCTAAACCATATGATTTATTTACTTAGTTTGATTCGTAAGACTCCCTAACATATATTAAACCCTCTTTCGAGGCGAATAATGTCTAACCCTTGGTTAATTAGTGGAACTCTCATTCTCTTATAATAACCCCCTAGAATAGCAGTAAATCGATCTATGGACTCCCATATTAGGTTTCACCTTTATCCAGAAAAATCTCGTCACCCTATCTCTAGGCGTGAGATCAACTCCGCTTAATTATGCTAGATCTACTCTTAAGCAGGGTCTATTCCTCCTCCACCTAAGCACATCAAATTTAGATTAGATTCACATAATTAAGAAAAAACTAAGTATTTATCAAATAATTCAGAAAACAATAACAAGATCCATCATAGGTTTCATCCCCTTCAGGTATCTGAAGGGTTTAGTTCATAACAAATAAAGAAAACATCTCAAGAGAAAAGATAAAACAAAACATAAGAAGTCCCTAAAACTCCCTGAAGGAATTGAAAGAGAGATCCGCCGTTTTGAGTAGAATTCCGGCTTCTTGAGATGGATCAACTGGCTATCTTCGAGTGATTCCCACAATTTTGACCTTTTCAGCTTGGCTCATTGGACTAGCTAACCGCCCCCCTTTTAGCTGAAACTTAGGGGGTTTATATAGGCTCTTTTCCACGAAAGGGGCACGGCCATGTCACATGCCCGTGTGACGTGTCTTTGGGCTGTGTTCAGACTTTTAATTGTGGCACGGCCGTGTAAATCAGGGTTCAGACCGTGTTCTAGATGATTGGCGAGGCACGACCGTGTGGTCTTGGGCCCAGGCCATGTTGAATTCGTGATATGGCCCATTTACTCCGTTTTAGGCCCGTTTTATGTTCTTTTCATCCTCGGGTGCTTTTCTAGGTATAAGACATGAAAAGAAAGGATTAAGAGCACATTTTTACATAAATCGAGGGATATATCATCCAAAAGCGTACTCAATGTGGGATAAAAATATGTTACTTTTACGGTTTATCAAACCCCCACACTTAAGCTTTTGCTTGTCTTCAAGCAGAGTTCTCAACTTACAATTAAAACGAACTTTCCATGATTCATAATTCCTATCAACAATGTCTCATCATAATTTATAGATAATTTATACATGGATAATTCAACTCAAATAGTCCTAAAGATTCAAACAAGATAAGTCATACATTTGTAGCACGAAAACCTAGGCGTTTCCCTTTATCTTAAATAATTACCTTTAATTCAAAACTTACAAGGATTGACATCCTCACAAAAGATTCACTCAAATCACTCAAAAAATGTTTAAGGTTCAAAATTAGAAGATCACTCATAAGTCGAACATGAAAAGTTAATCCCATAGGCTTGCCTGAAAATCAAATCTCCACCACTGTAAAATGAGATGACAAACAGATCAAAAGGTCTTTAACAGGGTTGTAACGGGACTAGGGTTAAGGATATGGATATAGGCTGAATTAGAGGGTTAGAATCAAGATCGAATTGACAAGTTACTTATCTAGAAAAAAATAAACTGATCTAAGATAATTTACATCAATTGAAAATTTATAATACTAATAATACGAGCTTTTTCTTTTGATAATTAGACTTTAACTGTATAAGCTCACTGCTCCTAACACTAATACTGAATATACTTTGAATTGAAATTTTTTAAGAACAAACTTAGTAATTAATAATACTTTAACAACTGAAATATAGAACATAGTTAGGTAATTGCTCAAAATCAAATCTCGACAAAAAGGGTAATTAGAAGGTTGGTAATAAAAAATACAAAGGGTTTTGGGTTAATATTAGTGGGTGAGTCAATAAAAGGGTTATTAGGCTCAACGGGGTTCACTAGGGGTTAATTGTGAAGGCAGGCTTTTTAGTGGAGTGAGTGGGTTAAATCCTAGGTGCCTTTATCATTTCGGTATATCAAATCATAATTGTGTTCTTGACATGTATAATCAAGGCAAGTTCTAGAATAACAGTTCAATGTTGACATACTCATAATCAATAAAGTGAGCATGAAAAAGAATATATGCTCTTTAAGGCTCAAAATCTCACAAAAATTATGGGTGTTTTTGACATCAACCTCGTAAATTTCAAACTTCAAGATAATATTCAGATTCAGCTAGACAACCTAAAAATTTTAATTATTGAAAGATAGACTTATTATGCTTGATTCTCTAGTATTTTTCAATTTTGATTATCAATGCACAATTATCAACGAGTTACTCTAAAATATGTCAATAAAAATCATAAATCATCAGAAATTTCATCCTAATTAGTAATATGAGGAAATTACTTTCAAATAAGATTGAATTCAGGGATTTGAGAATAATAAAAAAATTAGGCACTTCTCCTCGGGGATTTGAGAATAATGCAGAAAGTTAGGCATTTTCTCAAAATAACTATTCACCCCCACACCTAAGATGTACATTGCCCTCAATGTACAAAGATAGATAATAACAGTTAAGGATAAATCAAAAGAGAAGGGGAAAGAATACTCCCTGAATTTTGGATAGTTTTCCAAAAGAGTGGTTTCTGCTTCTGAGCTTAATGGACTGAGAAGTCCTTATTGATGGGTGTCATTTCTAAGGCTGTGGTTATCGTAGTGGTCTTGGTGTGATTCCCT
Organism: Gossypium bickii; assembly: GCA_025503065.1. Taxonomy (NCBI): domain Eukaryota; kingdom Viridiplantae; phylum Streptophyta; class Magnoliopsida; order Malvales; family Malvaceae; genus Gossypium; species Gossypium bickii. Next base: position 19,903,150 of record CP106714.1, on the reverse strand, counting down.
AGTAGCCTTTCAAACCTGACACTGCGAAACTAAAACAAAATAAACTAAATTAAGCAAAAAATAGTCAAAGGGAAGGAAATTGAAGCAAAAGAGAAAAGAAAAATAGAAACTAAATGGTCTCAAAGACCCTTGGCTTGTTATTTGGATGAAGCTGCTGGCATGAACTCATGTAGATTGTTCTCCTTTGAGGAGTTTGGCCTTTTACACTTCTTTATCATGGTTTTGGTGTGGCTCAAGAGTGATAGAGACTTTGTTAGAAAGAAGGGAAGAGTGTTGAGATGAGGAAAGAAGGAGGAAAGAAGGATGGTGGTGAGAGGAGGAAGGAAGGGGAGTTGGGTTTAAATAGGATTTCAATTCTGGTACTCTCCCACGGTCGTGTTCCAAGGGCGTGTCGGCTCATACGGACGCCTTGCATGGCCGTGTGTCCGGTCGTGTTAATTCTCCATGCCCGTTTTTCTGTAAGCCATGCTCGTTTTCGATAAGTCAGTATGTTGGCACGGGTTGAAGGCATGGGCGTGTGCTACCCGTGGTTGGCACGTCAGTAGCTTTACACGATCATGGGGCACGGCTGTGCCTCTTTGTCAGTGCCCATGGTGTATTGGTTGGATCCGTGACGTCGAAAAGTGGTTGAAACTGATTCGCACCGCCTCTGCTATGTTAGTACCAAGATTCTGGTAGTCCATACGGTCACGGAAACAGCCATGTGTAAGACCGTGTGGTCAGGAGTTCTGCTCTCTTTTTTTTAGTTTACACCTAAGTATTTGGAAAGAAAAGAAAGAAAGAATAAATAAATGGAAAGCAAAATGTGAAAATAATTAGGGTTAGTGCTCGGGCTGCCTTCCAAGAAGCACTCGTTTATAGTCTTAATCTAGACTTTTCTTGTATTTAAAAAAAAATCATGGAGGTTTAAAGGTTTGAATATCTTCCCTCATGCTTACAATTTTATTTTCTTGATAAAGTTTAAGTCGAGAAATATTTATTTTAAAAGTACCAAAATTAGGATTGCTTACCTCGACTGTTTCGTGTGGAAGAATTTTGATTACCTTAAAAGGGATTTCTTTGTTTGTGTTAGGGTCCGGAGGGATTAGTCATGGGTCTAACAATACCTGATCTCTGATTTTGAATTTGTCTGTCTCGTAGAGTGGTTTTGATTCTGTTTCCTGTATCCTTAATTTTTCCTTCAAATGTGTTTTCCACTCGTCTAAGTCATCAGTTTGAATCCTTTGCTCCTCGTAAGTTATTTCTTTGTTGGCATTGAGCTGAGGATCAGGTTCAATCGTGCCCTTTTTTGTTAGTTCCTAAAAAGAGATGTTAATGAAATGGTTATCAATGGATTTTTCTTCCTCACCTTGGTCATCCGATGTCTTGGCTGAGTCAAGAGCTTGGAGAGTGCATGTCTTATTACCTACACAAAGTATGAGTTCTCCTATGGCAGCATCAATTTTAGTCTTAGCAGTTGCTAAAAAGGGTCTTCCTAAAATTAAGGGGATTGAATTATCCTCATCCATGTCTAAGACAACAAAATCTAATGGGAAAACAAATTTATCGATTTTGACAAGAACATCTTCGATAATGCCCATAGGAATTCTAACAGTTTTATCAGCTAATTGAATACTCATCCTAGTTTGTTTGAGCTTCCCTAGACCTAGTCGCTTAAACAATGTATAAGGCATGACATTTATACTTGCCTCTAAATTAGCTAACGCATTATCAACAGTTAAACTACCGATTAAACATGGAATTGTAAAACTCCCTAGATCTTTTAATTTCTGCGGTAGTCTATTCTGCAGAATTGCTGAGCACTTTGCGTTAAGTTCCATATGTGGCTCTTCGTCTAATTTACGTTTGTTTGTCAATAGTTGTCTTAAAAATTTCCTCGAGTTTGGCATCTGAAAAAGAGCTTCAAGAAGAGGTAAGTTAATATGTAATTTCTTTAGAAGTTTAAGAAACTTACCAAACTGTTCCTCTGAATCGTCTCTTTTTAGCGCTTCGGGATAAGGTATGCGAGGTTGGTACTCCTTGATTACCGGTTTTGACTTTTCTTACGCTACCTCCACTTTACGTTCGTCTACCTTGTTTTCCTGTATTGGATTAGGTTCATCTAACCTTTTACTGTCATGAGCTGTGATGGCTTGAATTTGCTCCTTTGGGGTAATCTTGGTGTTACTTGGTAGACGTCCTTACGGTCGTTCGCACATTAACTTTGCAAGTTGTTCGACTGCATTAGTGACTTCCCTGACTGACTTAGTAACTTTTTCAACCGACGTTTGTTGACCTTTAAGTATTTTCTCATTTTCTTGGAAACGGTTTTCTGTGTTTGCCATAAATTTTGTCAGCATCTCTTCAATGTTTGGCTTCTTCTCTTGCGGATATGGCTAATTTTGGAAGTTTTGAGGGGGTTGTTGTCTTTGATTTCCTTGATTTCCTTGACCTCCCTATGAGAAATTTGGGTGGTTCCTCCAACCTAAATTATAAGTATTACTATAAGGATTATTATTGGTTCTGAAATTATTACCTATATAGTTCATCTGTTCGCTCTCTGCTCCTGGTTGGTAGGGTGGGTACTCAGGATTTGCCACAGTTCCACTTGCATCGCACTGCATTACTGGGTGTACCTACGAAGAACACAAACTATCAATCTTTTTATTCATCATCTCCATCTGTGTTGATAGCATGGTTACTGTGTCTATGTTGAAAGCTCTGACTGGTTTTGTCAGTTTCGTTCTTATAACTTGCCACTGATAATTATTCAGTGACATCTCCTCAATGAACTCGTAGGCTGCTTCAGGAGTTCTATTATTTAGGGTTCCACCGGTGGCTGAGTCGATTAGTTGCCTCATTGAGGGGTTTACACCGTTATAAAAAGTTTGGACTTAAAGCCACAAGGGTAAACCGTGGTGTGGACACCTTCTTAAGAGATCCTTATATCTCTCCCATGCGTCCTATAATGTCTCTAAAACCATCTGCACAAAAGAAGAGATATCATTCCGTAATTTGGCCGTCTTGGCCGGTGGGAAATATTTTAATAAAAATTTTTCGGTCATTTGCTCCCATGTAGTGATTGACCCTCGTGGTAACGAGTTTAACCACTGTTTGGCTTTATTCCTTAATGAAAAGGGAAATAACCGAAGATATATGGCATCATCAGAAATGCCATTTATTTTGAAGGTATCAAAGAACTCTAAAAGTTAGCTCTATGAGTATTTGGATCTTCATCCTGCAAACCATCAAATTGAACAAACTGTTGAATCATTTGTATAGTGTTAGGCTTTAATTCAAAATTATTAGCAGCTATAGCGGGCCTAACAATACTCGATTCTACTCCTGTTAAATGCGGTTTAGCATAATCAAACATAGTACGTGGAGCATTGTGTTCCCTCACATCATGGGGTTGTGGAATATTCTCGTCCATCCCTTCAGTAGGATTGGATCTGCCTTCTTGTTTTTCCTCTGTGTAATTTAGGGCTCGCCTGATTTCTTTGCGATTCCTTCGAGCGGTAGCTTCAATATCACTGTCGTATACTAAAGGTCCTCTCGGGTTCCTTCTAGTAATAAACTAGAGGTACCTGCTAAGAAAAGAAAGAAGAAAAGAAATTTAGCAAAAAAATAAAAAAAGAATAAAAGTAAATTACGAAAAATAAAAATAATGGCTAAAGTAATAAAAATAGAGCTTTCTTAATATTTTAGTTCCCCGGCAACGACGCCAAAAACTTGATCGTTGTGAATCAGAGTCTTAAAATTTATAAAGAGAATGATTGAACCTGGAAACTAACTCTGACAATGATTAAAGGCAAGTGTACCTATCGAACAGTAGTATAGCTTAGGCAAGATCAGATTATCGAACCTAAAGGAACTAAAAGTACTAATACTAATTTTATTTTTATTATTTAGCCTAAAATAAGTGAAGTTGTTTAATCTAAAATTAACGTATAACTAAGCTAAAGACACAGGGACAAAAAGAATGAATTGGGAAAATAGCTTTAGGAAAAACTCAGTTGATTAAGACGATACCTTCAGAAAGAATCCACCTAGACTTCACTTGTTATTAAACCCTGAACCATATGATTTATTTGCTTAGTTTGATCCGTAAGACTCCCTAACGTATATTAAACCCTCTCTCGAGGCGAATAACGTCTAACCCTAGGTTAATTAGTGGAACTCTCATTCTCTTATAATAACCACCTAGAATAGTAGTAAATAAATCTATGGACTCCCATATTAGGTTTCACCCTAATCCGGCAAAATCTTGTCACCCTATCTCTAGGCGTACGATCAACTCCGCTTAATTATGCTAGATCTACTCTTAAGCAGGGTCTATTCCTCCTCCACCTAAGCACATCAAATTTAGATTAAATTCACATAATTAAGAACAAACTAAGTATTTATCAAATAAGTCAGAAAACAATAACAAGATCCATCATAGGTTTCACCCCCTTCAGGTATCTAAAGGGTTTAGTTCATAACAATAAAGAAAACATCTCAAGAGAAAAGAAAAAACAAAACATAAGAAATCCCTAAAGCTCCCTGAAGGAATTGAAGGAGAGATCCACCGTTTTGAGTAGAATTCTGGCTTCTTGAGATGGATCAATTGGCTATCTTCGAGTGATTCCCACAATTTTGACCTTTTCGGCTTGGCTCCTTGGCCTAGCTAACCACCCTCTTTCAACTGACACTTAGGGGGTTTATATAGGCTCCTGGCATGGGTTTTTTTGCCCCAAAGTCTCCAAATCCGAATGAAATTGCTCTTTGCCACGACAAAAGAAAAACAAAACTTGTTAAAATTCTCAGCTAATGGGTGAACGTTTAGAGATCATCATTTATGTACAAACCATTTTATTTTTAGGAGCTTAGGGTTTTTTTAAAGATATGTTTTCTGCATGCTTCTACACGAGCTTATGTTTTAAATATTTCAGAGAAATGTTTTAAAAGCTTGATTTTACAAACTGTGTTTTTGCGAACTCCTTATGTGAGCCCTATGTTGGATATATTGGCATGCCAAAGGATTGTAAGTATTCACCTATAAGTTCTATGATTTGGGCATTGAGGCCATATAACATATGGAGAGATAAGGGAATGTCGAGCTATGCTCCATTCAAAGGGACATGTTGGTGTACAAAGGGTGTTTAGCTTTATTCTACACTTATTGGACATGTTAAGAACTCTCAGGGTCACAAGTGAGGAGTTATAATGAGATTCACTTATCCAACTATACAAATATGAAAAGTATAAGAACATGTTTTATGATCAGTACAGGAACAAGAACAAGAACAAGAACAAGAACAAAAAACAAGAACAAGCTCAGGGACATGTCAAGTACATGAATATGTTTTATGTTTTATTACGAAAACAAGCCAAGTTTTTAAGTATGATTTCCAACTAGTACATGTTAAACTATTTCACAAACTTATACGTTTCTTTGACAAGCAAGTAACTGCGAATTAGGACTCTCAACTTCTCGACCCAGCTCGCAAAACGATTTTCAGACTAAGTTTTGTTTTAACTCCGTATTGTAAGCATACTTTGATGTTTCTTATATATTCACTAAGTACTCCATGAGCTCACCCACTCCTCTCTTACTTCATAAGTAAGTAGCGGAAGGTAGTGGCAAGGTGATTGATCCTAGCACAGCTAATCAAGATGGGTGGTTATTTGCTTTGGACTAGAGATATTGTGTTAAATGACTTTGCTATTTTTACTAGATACAATATTTCCTTAAGTTTATTTTTATTTTTGATTTTGCAAACCATGGAGTTAAATACTTGTTTGTTTCATTTTGTCAAATTCCTTCAATATGAATGAGGATCTAAGTTTTATTATCCTTTCTTTTATGTGTGGCCTACTATGTTCTTTAAAGTTAGACTAAGTATGATTTAACCCTTTATGCAAGCCAGATTTGATACATGATATCCATGCATATGACCCCTATGTGTTTGCAACCTTGATTTTGCATGCGAACCTTTATTAGCAGAAACATTATGTGTTAGCAAACCGAGTTAAAGTATGTGTACCCTTGAATGTATGACCTTTCTTGTTGCGAAACACATATTAAATGTGAAGCCATGATTTGAACCTATGTTGTTATGTGAACCTATGCGATATGAAGTATGTGAACTTATGGTGTTGTGCGTGCCTTAGTATTAAGTTTTAAGTACTTGTATATTTTAGGAATGTAAAACATGACCCATCTACTTCACTAGAGCAAGTGAGAAACCATTGAATCTAGTGCCTTAACTGTAGTATTTTCGTCTAAGTACACTTGTAATTTTTTCGAACAGATTGATTAATAAAATTTGCGTGAGTTAAGTTAAATTGATATACTTTTTATTATTGTCCTTAAATGGTTTTTGCACAAAAAAAAAAAATAGAAGCAAATGTTGCTCATTGGTTGTCTGTTGTTTAAATTGATACTAAGCGGTATTATGTGGTCGGATCGTAGTATGGACAGATAACTTGTATTAGTAGACTAACCTAAACATGTCCTTCTTCTAATTGGAAATGAAGAAAACAATTGAAAGACTAATATGTCGTCTATCAAGTCCAATTGGGGAGATGCCTTGTCTTGGGTATTGACCGCTTCTCGATGTACCAACATTGGAAGTGTGAATACTGCAACTAAAGATATGAATTAAAGTGTTGCTCGCAAGTATAAGGGTCAGGTTGTCTAAATAAAATATAAGAAGACAAATAAGTGTTGATAATGGATGGAAGAATGTCTAAATAAAATAATTTGGATAAACTTGGCATTAATGTTGCGATGTTGCATTTTGGTTTGGATGTCACAACATTAGGGTGCGATGTCGCGACATCAAGCTCAGTTTTTTGCTTATTCGATTTCTCGATTCTGTCATTCCATAGTATTCAACATGTTGTTGAAAAATAACTAAACTCAAACAAAATAAATATTAAAAAGTAGAAACAAAACAAATGAATAAAATAATAAAAGTTCTTTAAAAATCGAGATGATACGTGTCGCCATAGAAGAACTTCCAGCTAGTTCTCAACACTTTGATACTGCATTTGTTTTGTTGTCAATATATATGAACCAATGACTAATCATGATTGTGTTTCTCTACAGGGGTTCAAGGAGACGAAAGATCTTAGAGATAAGAGCTTATCGTTGCGGACTGGGAACAAGACAAGTGTGGCAGCTAAAGTAGTGGGAGATGTATATCTTTATTTTGATAATTTTAGGAAGATTATTTAAAAGATATTTTCTTTGTACCAAGTTTCAAGAAAAACTTAATTTTCATTGCATGTTTATATAAAGACGACTTGACCGTGACTTTTAATAATGGAATTGCAATATTTAGAAATCAAAATCATATCTGTAATGGATGTCAAATAATCTCTATTTTACCAAACCAAAGATGTACACACTGCTTGAGACTGAAATATCAAATAAAACACTTAAAGCTTCTCACTTTAATGAGATGTACCTTTGGCATTTGAGAGTTGGTCATATTAACCGAGAAAGAATCACTAAACTTGTGAAAGACGACATTTTAAGTTCACTTAAAAAAGTTGATCTTCCACAATGTGAATCTTGCTTGGAAGGTAATATGAATGAGCGATCTTTTAATGCAAATGGAACGAGGGCCAGAAAACCCCTTGAACTTGTGCACACTGATGTATGTGGCCCCATGAATGTTAGTCCAAGAGGTGTTTACGAGTATTATGTAACCTTTATTGATGACTATTCCAGATATGGGTATGTATACCTGATGCACCACAAGAGTGAAACCTTTGATAAATTCAATGAGTCTCATGTGAAAGAGGAGGAACAACTAGGTTTACCCATAAAGGCACTTTGGTTTGATCAATGTGGGGAATATTTATCTAATGAATTTTTAGGGTACCTCATAGAGAATGAGATTCTATCCTAGTTAGCCGTATCTAGCACTCCACAAACATAATAGTGTGGTAGAGAGAAGAAATCGAATGTTGTTATACATGATACGTTTGATGTTAAGTTATTCGAATCTGTCAATCTCTATTTGGGGATATACAACACAAACGACATGCTATATTTCGAATGATGTGCCAACTAAGGCAGCATTAAAACCCCATACGAATCATGGCATGGTAGGAAGACGAACCTTAATCATTTAAGGATTTAGGGATGCCCAACCCACGTATTGGATAAAGATGCGAGGAAGTTGGACACAATAATAGAATTGTGCATGTTTATAGGATATCCAAAGGGAAAAAAAGGAGGTTTTTTATAACCCGAAAGAGAAAATTGTTATAATCTCAACTCATGCTACTTTCCTTGAATAAAGTTACATTAATGACTTCAAACCTCAGAGTAAAGAGGTACTCAAGGAACTTTCAGGAAATATACAAAACCCTAATGAAATAATTCCAGAACCAGCTCCTAATTGTAGACCTACAGACGATTAGCAGTATAGGGTGCTTCGTGACAGTGGGAAGGTCTCTCGTAGGCCTGAGTTCTTCCAATCTGGCTGAAATGTTTTTAACACTGAGTTTGCCAAATAGGAAGATGATGACCCACTCACATATGATGAAGCAATGCAATGTGCTGATTCCAAGCTCTAGGAAATAGCTATTAAAGCTAAGATGGACTCTATGTATTGTAACTTAGTGTGGGAACTTGTGGACTTACTAGAAGGGATATAACCCATAGGGTGTGGTGGTTTTACTAGAGAAAAAGAAATGCAGATAGAAAACTTGAAACTTATAAGGCCAAACTTGTAGCAAAAGGTTATACTTAGAACCAAGGCATCAATTACGAAGACATCTTCTCTTCGGTTGACATATTCAAGTTAATCCGCATATTACTATCCATTGTGGCAACTCTCGATTATGAGATATGACAAATGGATGTCAAGAAAATGTTTTCGAATGACTATCTTGAAAAAAGCATCTACATGATGCAACCCACCAGATATATATAGCTAAGGGAAGCAAGCATAAAGTTTGCAAACTGCTTAGGTCCATATATGGACTTAAGTAAGCATCTTGCTCATGGAATTAAAAATTTGATCAGGTGATCAAGACTTTTGGATTTGAGAAAAACGTAAATGAACCTTATGTTTACAAACATTTAGGGGATGGAAATATGGTATTTCTCGTTCTCTATGTCGATGACATTCTACTAATTAGAAATGATGTAAGGACATTATCATTGGTTAAATTGTGGTTAACCCAACAATTTAGCATGAAGAACTTGGGAGAAGCTAATTTTGTTCTAGGTATTCGAATCCTAAGGGATCGAAAGAACAAAGTGATAGCACTGTCTTAGGCTACATACATATACATGATATTTGAGAATTATGCAATAATCGATTCGAAGAAGGGAAATCAACCTTCCATATCAGGATTTCATATCTCTTTAGAAGATTATCCTAAGACAATGGAAGAAAGAGAAAACATGAGAAAGGTACCTTATGATTTGGCAGTAGGAAGTCTCATGAAAGCTATGCTATCCACAAGCCCAGATATTTGTTTTGCAGTAGGGTTGGTAAGTCGATATCAAGAGAATCCAGGTCCAAGACACTAGCAAATAGTTAAGCATATACTCAAGTATCTACGTAGAATGAGGGAATATATGTTTTTTTTATTCCAGATGAGGCATTACTCCTATCAGATATACTAATTCTAACTTCCAAACGTGTCAGGATTCGAGCGACATTGGGCTGTGTTTTTGTCCTAAACGGTGGGTCCATAATGTTAATAAGTGTCAAGCATGGTTGCACTACTAACTTTACTATGGAGGGGAAAATATGAGGTATGGAAAAGGTATGGCACTATAACGGTGTGGATATATCTAAACCCAAATTAACCACATAAGAACAAAACACATAAAGAGATTGTAGTATTTGATGGAATGGTAGACGTAGTCAAAGATCGCAAATAAGGACAAACCCTGGGGATTTTTTTAGCCAAGACTCTTATAGCTAAAAATCTCTTTAGGAAACATATGGGGGCACAAGAATGCGAAACATGACTCATCTACTTCACTAGGGAAAGTGGGGACTGTTGGATTTGAAGCCCTAAGTGTAGTATTTTAATTAATATACACTTGTAACTTTTCCGAATAGATTGGTTAATAAAACAAATTCATTGATTACATTAATATACTTTGTATAGTTTTCCTCACATGGTTTTTGCACACAAAGAAAAATGGAAACAAATGTTTGTCATTGGTTATCTAATGTTTAACTAATACTAAGTGATATTACGCAGTTGGATTGTAGTAAGGAGAGATAGCTTATATTAGTATATAAACCTAAATATTTCATTAGTCTAATAGAAAATGAGTAAGCGGATTGAAAAACTAATATGCTGTCTATCAAGTCTAATTGGGGAGATGCCTTGTCGTAGGCATCAGAGCAAATGACACCCAGAAGATAGAGACATAGATGCGATTGCCTGGATTGATAGCACAGCGGATAAGACCCAATCAGAATAGATCCTAAATTCGTTTATTGATATATGTACTTGTGACATTCTTGGTGTGGCATACCTAAATTTTGAGTGGATGGAGGACTATGTATGCATGACTTGTACACTTTGATGGAAGTAAAAGTCTTAGTTCAAATAGATAAGGAACCAAAAGCTGGTGCGTTGGGTGTATAACTTCTGTAGCGTGTAGCATCATTCACAATAGTGGAATTTATAGTTTAAAACAAGGGTAAATGATATCCTCTCAATGGCATTACATGGTTTATGAAAAGTAAACATGGCCACTTTTCATCCGTCTTTGTGATGGATGACTTGATCACTATTTGATTGTGATTGACTTTCATGAAGGAAGATGTAAAGGTTACCATGAGATAAAATAGGAGCATATTGGGAGAATGTATATTATCCCAAAGAGATTAAGGATATCCTATGAGGGTAACACACTTATGACTTTGTGACTAAATGAGTTTGTAATTAATAGGCGAAAAGTCTGAACTTAATTATAAATCATTTGAGCTCAACTACATATGTCCAATCAGTCACTCTGCTAGCTTGTTCAAACCTGAAATGAATTACGTGTTTGAATATAAATGAATGAAATGAATAGAAAAGGATAAATTGAAACATTCATGAATAATTATGGTTTTCTCTGAAATGGAGAAATTTATTCATTTGGAAATAAATGTAGGTCTCCAAAAAATGGAAATGGAAATGAAAAGGGAAATTTACAATACTATATAGGATTACTTCAAAAATGATGGAAGAATAAACTTATGTTTTTTGATTGTTTTGAAGCCCGAAAAAGAAAACAAACCATTTAGTCATATTGAGTTGTGACATATTGAGCGAATTTTCTCGAAATTTTATTTGTAAAATCATCAAAATTTTAGTGAAGTAAAATTAGGATGAGAAAATTATTTAATATGTAAATATTAAAGTTTACTTTGGGAAATAGAAAATTGAATCAAGTTGGATTACAGTACATAATACTGGGTCAAAAGGCTTAAGAGGTACTCATAATTGGACCCAATGTTAGAGAGACCATGTAACAACCCGTTTTTAGTCAAATAGGAATAGTGGTTTTGGGACCACAAATTCAAGGTCAAAATATTTATTTTATAATTATTTTATCGTTTACAACATGATAATATGATTGTATGAAATTTTCGTTAAGAAATTTTATCATTTGAGTGCTTAATTGGATAAAAAGGACTAAATCGTGTAAAGTGTAAAAGTAGAGTTCTATTAGTTAAAGGTATCTAATAGCTATGGAATATTAAAGTGGAGGTCCTTAAGTGGTAATTAACCCATTAATGAGTTAATGGATGATAATGGCTTGGCATATAGTGAAATAATTAATGTTCATTAAGGTTAATTTTGTAATTTAGTTATTAAATATTAATTAAATGAAATAAAATCACATATCATCTTTTTATTTCTTCATATTCAACTGAATACTCAAAGGGAGGAGGCCATTTTTATGCATTTAGGGTTCGGTCACTTTGAGGCTAAATTGGTAAGTGATTTTTGTCCTGTTTTTAATGATTTTTTTGTTTTTGAGATCTTTGCAGCTTAATCTAGCTAGCCAAGGGACTAATTTACAAAATTGTTAAATGTTTAGGGTTTTCCCATTGATGAATTCATGTGTATTTTGATGTTTAATGATAGAAAATGTATGGTTGTCGTTAGAAAAACAACATTTATTAAGTGATTTTTAGTAAAATGTCCAAATAGGGATTAAATAGTGAAATGTGTAAAATTAATGGTTAAATTGTAAATTAAATGAAAATATAGGCTGCTAGGGACTTAACTGAAATTCGGCTAGCTTGGGTATAGGTTGAATTGCATGAAATTGGATTTTTTTGAGATAAGGACTAAATTGTAAAAATGTTAAAATATTAGGGGCAAAAGTGTAAAGGTACCTTAATGTATATTTTGGACTAAATTGACTAGAGTGATGATTGATAAGTTAATTTTGATTACATATAGATCAAGAAAAACCAAATTCAGATTTAGATCGGGGGTAAAACAAAGTATCGGATTAATCGTGTAACACCCCAAACCCGGCCCAAATGCCACGACCAGATTTGGTATGCTACGGGTTAAATGTTAAAAACTATACTTTGCAGGGATTTGAAATCTGGGTTTGTTTATGTAAGTATTCGTTAAGCAAATGTTATTTGTAGAAAACCTTTGTAGTTGTTTTTTTTTTTTGAACTTGTTAAAATCCCATTTTTTTTCCTTTTTATAAATAAGTCTTTGAACATAAATTTATAAAAATGTAAACATTAACAATTATAAAATTGATAACCTAAGCTATGGAGCCTTATTACATAAATAGTCCCAAAAATTAAAACTTAAAGGAAAACCAGAAACAGATTATGAAAATAAAAGACTTGATGGCCCCTCGAGTCCGCCTCGGCTCCCATGCCCACGATCTACTACTCATCTGAAAAGTCAGGGAAATTAAAGGGGTGAGTCACCAAGACTCAATGTGCAAATCCCGAAAACACATAAAAGGCTTGAGGCCCACAAACACATTATGGGCCTTGGCCCATACACAATGGCAACAGAATATTTACATGCAACATGGCCCAACCCAACCTAAAAGTCCATCCTCTACACACCAGCCCGTACCAGCCATCACACCTCGGGGATTTCTACAATCAACCCACCAACCGCTACACACCATATCGACAGTCATGCTGTCAGTTATAATGCTGATTACCATGTGACCTTATAATCCATTGTGGCAGAGCCACCGATCACTGTGTGACCTTATAATCAAGTGTGGCAGAGCCACCGATCACTAATGTGACCTAAATGTACATATCGTGGTTTTACCACCGATCACTAAGTGACCTTTTAACTTGCTCTTCCCCTTCATCATATCAACCCCATCCCATGCATACATCCATGCAGAAGCAAAATAATATACTACCTAAAAGATCACAGACTATCACATACATCGATACACATAGAGAAGTTTCTATGATTATGTACTTGGCATCCCTTGCCTACCCTTTTCGGGTAACACGACTGTCCATGCAGCCTTTTTTCGGCTTTTAACCCATAACATATATAGTACAGATAAATTAGTGTGATAGGGATCTATACACCTGATTGCAGTCAAGATGATACTTTCTATGTCCACACTATCGGTAGCCGATACGACTACTAACTGCCTTTGGTTTTGTTCTGAAGCCGATCCACAACGCGGTGGCCAATCCCGAACTGCTGACACCATTCGTTTCTTAAACTTAGAGATTGGGTTTACAGATCTAATCCCCTCCTTCGCCTGATCGACATTTGATTCCATCAAAAGACCTTATCAATTGCTACCAACCACATATGGTTGTTAATCCGTAATACAGGGTGAAGACCATAAATACAATAAATTAGCCTAACGAAAATCTAAAGAGAACCCCTTACCTTGAAATCCCAAAAAGAGGTATGGGACTCAGAGACTAGCGGTTTCCAGCTTTTGGGATCTAGATGATTCGATCTACTTCGATTCTTGAAATGTTGCCCCAAAGAGAAAACGTAATAGACAGTCAATCTCAGATGATGGTTAGCTGAAAGAGAAAAGCAAAGAGAAAACACCACCTACCTTAACACAGGAGATTCGACTAGCCCCTAAAAGATTTTGGCACTTAGCACAACAGAAGAAGAAATTCGGCAATACCAGGGAAGAGGATGAATGAGCCGAAAATAAAACAAAGAGCACTTTAAGCAGGACTTAGGAACTTTCGGCTTTAGAAGAGATCAAAAGAAAAAAAAAAGATGTAGAGAAGGATTATGAGGTTTCGACTTGTAGAAGAAAGCAGAGAAAAATAATGAACATTCGACTTTATCATAAAAGTGGAGATGAGAGAATGGAATTAGGGGTTTCGGCTTTAGCAGAGAATGAGAGAAGAGAGTAAGAGAATAAAACCCAAATGCCGAAAATAAAGAAGTATTCCCCTCCCCTAAAGAGAATTTCAGCTCTCACCAAACAAATGCCGAAAATGCCTATTTTGCAACCTAAAAACCCATCCTACCAATAGGGAAATTTCGGCACCCCTTAGCCATACAAAACCGATTTCCCCTTTCCACCTAGAGTTTGAAAATTGGCCACCACTTAGCTTACCAGATAACTCCTAGATTTTCTCCCTTATCTCTATCTGATCACTCATCCTCACGTGGCATGGATAACGCCACCTCTTCCTTCCTTTATCTTCCACATTATCAGCCATATTATATACATTATCCCACTCATTAAATCTCCCTATTTTTAAGCATCCTAGCCGACTCCAACTCTGTTCCCTGCTAACGCCAAAAATTAATTAAAATAAATGGGTATCTTGCGACTCGAACCTCCTCCCCAAGCTCCCTTGTGGTGTCCCCTTGCTGAGCCCTAAGAGGCGCCTCCCTGCCTCTTTATCACATCACCTCTTATGTCTTAAAATGCAAACAATATCTTTTAAGCCCTATCCTAACTGGCTTTCCACTAGAGTGTCCAAACAGAAAATTCGATTAGGGCCTTGGTTCAATCCCTGAGCCCATTTTTGACCCCCTTAAACACCCTAACTAGCACATCAAGCATAACATAAACATCACAGCACACTAAATGCGAAGCCCCACCAATTCAGGATGTTACAAATCGACCTATTTCGCCATTTTTAAATTCGAGGTAAGTTCGTATGAAATAAGCATTATTATATTTCTATGTTAAATGATTTGATATTGCATATATTGTGAATACGACCTTGCAGACATATTCGACGACGATTCGACAAATGTGATAGTCTGGTTGAACCTTAGGAATAGATTAGGATACAAATGACATGTCATTAGGGGTTATGTGATTTGGGTGCTGGTCCGTACGTCCTACCGGTGGCTAAGTTATCCGGCATGTGTTGCGGATACTCGTCAGCTTGTGTGAGCAGCACTGTGTAGCTTCGTCATGATCGTCACCTTGTGTGAGCAGACCCATTGATAGCTTGAGAGTGAGCATTATATGTGATACAAGATTGAGGTAGCTTCGGCTATATATGTGGCACTTAGGGTGCAAGATTCTCGGGTATCCGATGGTATTCTGAATGGTTCAATAGGTATATTAGAGATGTGGTTGAGTATGAATTTGGTACGAGATAGAACAGGTATGTACATGAACCATACAAGCTTTGAAATGAGAAGATTTATGAAATTCATAATTAACTTGGTGAATAAAAAAATATGGAAGGTTTGTGAATCATTGAGATATGTCATGTTATGTTTAAATTGCTTATATTATGCATATATGGTAAGTTGTTGTTAATGCTGTAAGAACTTACTAAGCTAGCTCGGACTTGGGAATCGTCAGAGATTGCATCACACTATCCAACTATCACTTTGGTACTTTTGAATCTATATTTTTGGTATATGGCATGTATAGGAAGTATGGTCATTTTGGTTATGGTTTGGTAATGAATTTAGTCATTTGAAATGGCTTGTAAATATTAAATGTTTGGTTTTGTATATAGCCATAAGAGTTGGCTTATTTTGGTTGATTTGGGTATGTATATATATGTGCAAATGGATTATGTCTTGTGTTGATAATTGCTATGTCAATGCTTGTGGTGAATGGTTGATATTAGAGAAATTATATGCTTGTGAGATTAGACTAAATGATGCAAAATTTGAAGTGTTCATATTGATGATTTGAGATTGTGGATTTGGTATGTTTTGAGTTGATAAAATATGATGTATTGAATTATATGTTTCTTAGTATGGAAATAGCATGAATTAGGATTGATTGAGGTTGGTTGAATGCAAATTCATGCCATTTTATGTGCCATTTGGTTTGGAGTAGGTATATGCAAATTTGGGTGGTAAGATGGCTTGGTTAATAGCATATTTTTGTCCACACGGGCGTGTGTCTCAATCGTGTATGGCACACGGTCAGGTTACACGGTCGTGTGTCCCCTGGTGTGTGTTTAAAAATCAAGTCAGTATGCTCCACACGGCCCAACACACGGGTGTGTGACTTGGCCCTATGGCATAAGTCAATATACCCTACAGGTTTGGCATGACCTAGCACACGGCCTGGTACACGAGTGTGTGAGGCTAGTTCGAAGGGCATACGGGCTAGATACACGATCGTGTGGTCGGCCGTGTGACCCAAGTCAGTAAGTCACACGGGGTTGGACACGAGCTGAGACACGGCCATGTGATCCCATTTCGTATTTCCACACGGCCTGTGACACGGGCGTGTTTTTTTCCGTGTGAGACACACGATTGAGCCACACAGGCGTGTGTCCCCTACATTTTGTAAAATTTTCTAAGTGTTTTTAAAGTTTTCTGAGTTATCGATTTAGTCCCGAACCACTTTTAAAGCATGGTTTGGGCCTCATAGATTTGTATTAGGAACAATGTGTTTGATTATGAATGACTTGTATGTGGAATTTAAAAAAATGTATGAGAAATGTATGTTTAATTGTGTGATAAGTTCGGTAATGCTCCGTAACCCTATTTCGACATTGAATACTGGTGAAAGGTGTTACATTTATTCGTATCAGAGCTACGGTTTACTCGATTGTAGGACTAATATAGCGCATGTGAGAGTCTCACTATACATGCCATATATAACATGTGATAGTGTGATATCTCTTGACAGTTTTAAATCGTGTTTTCGTATAGTAAATGGATCTCAATCGAGTTGTAGCTAATGATGTTGAAAGTAATGCGCCAACCTCCATTCAAGGAGTAGCACAATCTGAGTCGAGACCCGTATTGGGTAGTTAGGGAGGAGAGGCTAAGGAAGCCTTCTTCCAAATGATAAGCTAGTGGTTACAGATTTTTTTCGAACAAATCCAGCTGCTCAGCAACCTCCACCCCTACCTAATTCCCAACCAGTTCCCGTAGCTCTTCAAGGTGTAGGACTTTTACGATTGAATAAGCCACTAGTTGATAAAATCCAAAAATACGGGGCTGAAGAATTCAGAGCTATTATTGATGATGATCCTGAGAGAGCCGAGTTTTGGCTTGAGAATACGATCAAAGTATTTTATGAGCTTTCTTGCACACCAACTGAATGTGTAAAATGTGTCGTTTCACTTCTGAGAGACACATTATATCAATGGTGGAATACTTTAATATCAGTGGTACCGAGAGAAAGAGTCACCTGAGAATTCTTTCAAGCCGAATTCAGAAAGAAATACATCATTCAACGGTTTATTAATCAGAAGCGCAAAGAGTTTCTAGAGCTGAAACAGGGTTGTATGTCTATAACCGAGTACGTAAGAGAATTTGTAAGACTCAGTAAGTATGCTCGGGAATGTGTTTCAACCAAAGTAATTATGTGTAAAAGATTCAAAGATGGGTTGAAGGAAGACATCAAACTGTTGGTCGGGATTTTGGAATTAAACGAATTCGTTGTGTTAGTTGATCGAGCTTGCAAAGCCGAAGAACTCGATAAAGAAAAGAGAAATGCTGATTTCGAGGCTAAAGATTCAAGAAAAAGATCAATGAACAAACTCTATCAATCTTCGTCAAAGAAATCACGGGATTCGTACACTCGTTTGAATGCTTCAATCAAGTATCCGAACAGAGATCGTGGAAAGCAATGCTCAAGCCTTAAGGCTCAAGCTACATCAGTATCGAGTGTTGGCAGTGTGAGAAACAATAAACCAGAGTGTCAATTGTGTGGATGACGGCATTTTGGAGAATGTAGGATGAATAATAGAGGTTGTTTTAAATATGGCTCGTAAGATCATTTCATTCGAGATTGCACTGAATTAGCCGAGAAAGATAAATTTTAGAATGCAAGACCGAGCAACACAGCTACTTGAGGGAGGCCACCTAAAAATACGGGAAATGTGACTAGTAGTAGAGGCATGACAAAAGATTTGACTGCAAGATCCGAGGCTAGAGCGCCAGCCAAAGCTTACGCTATTTGCGATCGCGAAGATGCGTCATCACCAGATGTTATCACCGATACATTTTCTCTCTATGACACAAATGTAATTGCATTGATTGATCCTGGATTGGCTCATTCATATGTTTGTGAGAATTTAGTTTTTAGTAAGAGTTTGCCTGTTGAGTCTACTGAATTTGTGATTAAAGTATCGAACCCCTTAGGCAAGTATGTTCTAGTTGATAAAGTTTGCAAGAACTGTCATTTGATGACTTGAGTTATTGTTTTCCAGCTAATTTGATGCTACTATCGTTTGATGAATTTGATGTAATTCTGGGTATGGATTGGTTGAAGCTGCATGATGCTGTTATGAATTGTAGATGAAATGCTATTGAATTGAAATGTCAGGATAATGAAATCCTTAGAATTGAATCTAATGAGTTGAGTGGATTGCCTATTGTGATTTCGTCGATGTTAGCTTAGAAATATGTGAGGAAAGGTTGCGAAGCTTATCTTGCTTATGTACTAGATACAAAAGTATCTGAATCGAAGATTGAATCAATACGAGTAGTTTGTGAGTATCCGGATGTGTTTCCAGAAGAGTTACCGGGATTGCCACTGATTAGAGAACTTGAGTTTGCTATTAAATTAGTACCAGGAACATCACCGATATCGATAGCTCCGTACAGAATGGCTTCTATAGAATTGAAAGAATTGAAAGCTCAGTTGCAAGAATTAACAGATAGAGGTTTTGCACGACCTAGTTTTTCTCCATAGGGTGCACCAGTGTTGTTCGTAAAAAAGAAAGATGGATCGATGAGACTGTGTATTGACTATCATCAGTTTAACAAGGTTATGATTAAGAATAGATATCCGTTGCCGAGAATTGATGATTTGTTTGATCAGTTGAAAGGACCGACAATATTTTCAAAGATTGATTTAAGATCTGGATATTATCAGTTGCGAGTTAAAGATTCAGATGTGTCGAAAACTGCATTCAGAACAAGGTACAGGTATTATGAATTTCTTGTTTTGCCTTTCGGATTAACTAATGCTCTTGCAGTTTTTATGGATTTGATGAGTCAAATTTTTAGACTGTATTTAGACAGATTTGTTGTTGTATTCATTGATGACATTCTAATCTATTCACGAGATGAGTCTGAGCATGCCGAGCATTTAAGAATTGTGCTACAAATATTGAGAGACAAGCAACTATTCGGTAAATTCAGTAAATGTGAGTTTTGGCTCTGAGAGGCCAGATTTTTGGGACATATTATTTTAGCAGAAGGTATACGTGTTGACCCAAGCATGATTTTTGCAGTTGTTGATTGGAAACCACTAAGAAACGCATCCGAAGTTAGAAGCTTTTTAGGATTAGCTGGTTACTATCGATGTTTTGTTAAAGGATTCTCGATGATTGCTACACCGATGACTAGATTGCTACAGAAAGATGTGAAATTCGAATGGTTCGAGAAATGTCAAAAAATTTTTGGCCAGTTGAAAGCATTGTTAACTGAGGCACCAGTTTTGGTTCAACCTGAGTCGGTTAAAGAGTTTATAATTTTCAGCGACGCGTCATTGAACTGTTTGGGTTGTGTTTTGATGCAAAAGGGTAAAGTGATAACGTATGCCTCTAGACAGTTAAAGCCGCATGAAAAGAATTATCCAACGCATGATTTAGAGTTGGTCGCCATTATATTTGCATTGAAAATTTGACGACAACATTTATACGGTGAAAAGTGTCATATCTTTACTGATCATAAGAGCTTCAAGTATATAATGACTCAGAAAGATTTGAATTTGCGACAACGAAAATGACTCGAGTTGCTAAAAGACTATGAGTTAGTAATTGATTATCATCCGGGAAAAGCAAATGTAGTCGCGGATGCTTTGAGTAGAAAATCTTTATTTTCTTTGAGAGCTATGAATACTTAGTTAACTTTGTTCAATGATGGTTCGATTCTAGCAGAGTTAAAAGCTAAATCGATATTTCTTCAGCAAATTTGTGAAGCTCAAAAGTGTGATAATTAATTGCAAGCTAAAAGAGTACAGTGTGAGTCAACTAGTGATTCAGACTATCAGATCGAATCAGATGATTATTTAATGTTTCGAGATAGAATTTGTGTACCAAAGAATTTCAAGCTTATTTAGAAAATTCTACACGAAGCACACAGTGGTTGTTTATCTGTTCACCCAGGAAGTACTAAAATGTACACTGATTTGAAACAGTTGTATTGGTGGTTGGGCATGAAACTAGGCATTTCAGAATTTGTATCGAGATGTTTGGTCTGTCAACAAGTAAAAGCCGAACATCAAGTGCCTTCAGGATTACTACAGCCTATGATGATACCAGAGTGGAAATGGGATAGAGTTACGATGGATTTCGTATTGGGTTTGCCCTTGTCTCTGAAAAAGAAAGATGCTATTTGGGTTGTCATTGATCGACTGGCGAAACCGGCACATTCCATCCCGGAACATGCAAACTATTCACTTGATAAATTGGCTGATTTGTTAATTTCTGAGATCATTAGATTGCATGGGGTGCCAGTTTCTATTATTTCAGATAGAGATCCGAGGTTTACATTGCGATTTTGGAAGAAATTGCAAGAAGCTTTGGGTACACGATTGCACTTTAGTACTGCTTTTGATCCGTAAACCAATTGTCAGTCTGAGAGAATAATTCAGATTCTCGAATATATGCTTCGTTGCTGCATTTTAGAGTTTGAAGGCAACTGGGAGAAATATTTACCATTGGTTGAATTTGCGTATAACAATAGTTTTCAATCGAGCATAAAGATGGCATCGTATGAAGCATTGTATGGTCGCAAATGCCAAACTCTGTTGTATTGGACTGAGCGTAGTGAGAAAAAGATTCACGGGGTTGATTTGATTAGAGAGACTGAAGATAAAGTGAAAGTAATTCACGACAGTTTGAAAGCAGCTTTAGATCGACAGAAATGATATGCGGATTTGAAACGTAAAGACATTGAATTTTAGATCGGCAATTGAGTATTTTTGAAAGTGTCTCTGTGGAAGAAGATTATTCGATTTGGTCGCAAAGGCAAATTGAGTCCGCGATTTATCGGACCGTATGAGATTATCAAAAGAATAGGGCCAGTGGCATAATGGCTAGCTTTACCGTTAGAGTTAGAAAAGATTCACAACGTACTCCATGTGTTGATGTTACGAAGGTATCGATCAGATCCATCGCATGTAATCTCTCCGACAGAGATTGAAATTCAATCTGGTATGACATATAGCAAAGATTCGATCAGAATTTTAGCTCAAGAGGTTAAAGAATTGAGAAATAAGAGCATAAATTTGGTGAAATTATTGTGGCAACATCACAGAGTCGAAGAGGCTACGTTGGAACCCTATGAAGCTATGAGAAAACAGTACCCATACCTCTTTTTTTGTAAGATTTTCGGGGACGAAAATTCCTTAGAGGGGAGAGTTGTAACAACCTGTTTTTAGTCAAATTGGAACAGTGGTTTTGGAACCACAAATTCAAGGTCAAAATATTTATTTTATTATTATTTTAATGTTTACAGCATGATAATATGATTGTGTGAAATTTTCGTTAAGAAATTTTATCATTTGAGTGCTTAATTTGAAAAAAAGACTAAATCGCATAAAGTGTAAAGGTAGAGTTCTATTAGTTAAAGGTATCTAATAGCTATGGAATATTAAATTGGAGGTCCTTAAGTGGTAATTAACCCATTAATGAGTTAATGGATGATAATGGCTTGGCATATAGTGAAACAATTAATGTCCATTAAGGTTAATTTCGTAATCTAGTTATTAAATATTAATTAAATGAAATAAAATCACATATCATCTTTTTATTTCTTCATCTTCAACCGAATACTCAAAGGGAGGAAGCCATTTTTATGCATTTAGGGTTCGGTCACTTTGAGGCTAAATTGGTAAGTGATTTTTGTCCCGTTTTTAATGATTTCTATGTTTTTGAGATCGTTGCAACTTAATCTAGCTAGCCAATAGACTAATTTGCAAAAATGTTAAAGGTTTAGGGTTTTGCCATTGAAGAATACATGTGTATTTTGATGTTTAATGATAGAAAATGTATGGTTGTCGTTAGATAAACAACATTTATTAAGTGATTTTTAGTAAAATGTCCAAATAGGGATTAAATAGTGAAATGTGTAAAATTAATGGTTAAATTGTAAAATAAATGAAAAATATAGGCTGTTAGGGACTTAACTGAAATTTGGCTAGCATGGGTATAGGTTGAATTGCATGAAATTGAATTTTTATGAGATAAGGACTAAATTGTAAAAATGTTGAAATATTAAGGGCAAAAGTGTAAAGTTGCCTTAATGTGTATTTTGGACTCAATTGACTAGAGTGATGATTAAATAAGTTAATTTTGATTACATATAGATCAAGAAAAGTGAAATTCAGATTTAGATCGGGGGAGAAACAAAGTATCAGATTAATAAACTTATTTTGTCGTTTTTACATTTGAGGTAAGTTCGTATGAAATAAGCATTATTTAATTTTGTGTTTTAAATGCTTTGATATTGCATAAATTGTGAATACAACCTTGTAGACATATTCGACGACAATTCGGAAAATGTGAAATCCCGGTTGAACCTTAGGAATAGATTAGGATACAAATGACATGTGAATAGGTGTTATGTGATTTGGGTGCTGGTCCGTACGTCCTACCGGTGGTTGAGTTATCCAGCATGTGTTGTGGATACTCGCCTCGACTTGTGTGCAAAGACTTGTGTAAGCCGTCATGGTGTCACCGTGTGAGCAGACCCATTAATAGCTCGCGAGTGAGCATTATATGTGATACGAGATTGAGATAGCTTCGGCTATATATGTGGCACTTAGTGTGCGAGATTCCCAGGTATCCGATGGTATTCCGATTGGTTCAATGGCTATATCAAAGATGTGGTTAAGTATGAATTTGGTACGAGACAGTACAAGTATGTACATGAACCATACAAGCTTTGAAATGAGAAGATTTATGAAATTCATAACTAAATTGGTTAATAAAAAAATGTGGAAGGTTTGTAAATCATTGAGATATGTTATGTTATGTTTAAATTGCTTATATTGTGCATAAATGGTAAGTTGATGTTAATGCTATACTAACTTACTAAGCTTTATAGCTTACATTGTTTATTTTTTTCGTGTTTATAGTGAAATCAAAGCTAGCTAAGATTTGGGAATCGTTGGAGATCGCATCACACTATCCAACTATCACTTTGGTACTTTTGAATCTATATTTTTGGTATATGGCATGTATAGGAAGTATGGTCATTTTGGTTATGGTTTGGTAATGAATTTAGTCATTTGGAATGGCTAAGTGTTTGGTTTTGTATATAGCCATGACAGTTGGCTTATTTTGGTTGATTTGGGTGTATGTATATATATGTGCAGATGGCTTATGTCTTGTGTTGATTATTGCAATGTTAATGCTTGTGGTGAATGGTTGATATTAGAGAAATTATATGCTTGTGTGATTAGGCTAAATGATGCAAAATTTGAAGTGTTCAAATTGATGATTTGAGATTGTGGATTTGGCATGTTTTGAGTCGATAGAATATGATGTATTGAACTATATGTTTCTTAGTATGGAAATAGCATGAATTAGGATTGATTGAGGTTGGTTGAATGCATATTCATGCCATATTATGCACCATTTGGTTTGGTGTAGGGATATGCAAATCTGGGTGGCAAGATGGCTTGGTAAATAACCTAATTTTGTCCATACGGGTGTGTGTCTCAGTCGTGTGTGACACACAGTCAGGTTACATGGCCGTATCTCCTCTGGTGTGTATTTAGAAATCAAGTCAATATGCTCCACACGGCCCAACACATGGGCGTGTGACTTGGCCATGTGGCATAAGTCAGTATACCTTACAGGTTTGGCATGGCCTAGGACACTGCCTGATACACGGGCGTGTGAGGCCAATTTGAAGGGCACATGGGCTAGACACACAGGCGTGTGGTCGTCTATGTGATGCAAGTTAGTGGGTTACACGGGGTTGGACATAGGATGGGACACGACCATGTGATCCCATTTCGAATGACCACACGGTCTGTGACACGGGTGTGCTTTTGGCCTTGTGAGACACACGGTCGGGCCACATGGGCGTGTGTCCCTTGTATTTTGTAAAATTTTCTAAGTGTTTTTAAAGTTTCCTGAGTTATCGATTTAGTCCCGACCCACTTCTAAAGTATGTTTTGGGCCTCGTAGACTCGTATTAGGGTCAATGTGTTTGATTATGAATGACTTGTATGTGAAATTTAAAAAAAATATGAGAAATGTATGTTTAATTGTGTGATAAGTCCAGTAATGCTCCGTAACCTTATTCCAACGTTGAATACAGGTGAGGGGTGTTACAGACCAAAACCCCTCATATAATATGAAAAGGGCAGCAACCCTAGTAGAAATACAAGGGTGAGTCATTCACCCCTCTCCTACTCTAAGTAGAATTTTGTTTTTCAATTTAAAATAAACCTCTATAACTTTACAATGGTTCTACTTTCTCTTCCTATAAATATATGGCACTGGTAGAGCTATTAACACAACTTTTGAGAGATTGTTATTCTACCGATAAATAGAGAGAATATATTCTTAACTTATAAACATATTTTCCAGAATAACAATTTTACCGGTTTCTATTAAAGAAGAGATAATTTTTGTTTTCACCCTAAAGAAAAACTTGTTCTAGTTCTATGTTTTGATTCAATTGATTCGAGCCCACACTCGTAGCAGTTTGATCGTTGTAAATTAGAGTTTTAAAATTTATAAAAGAATGATCAAAAACCTGAAAACTAACTCTGACAACGATTAAAGGCAAGTGTACCTATCGAACAGTAGTATAGCTTAGGCAAGACCGGATATCAAACCCAAAGGAACTAAGAGTATTAATACTAACTCTCTTTTTATTATTTAGCTTTAAGAATAGAGTGAAGTTGCTTTAAACTATATTGACGAAGACTAAACTAAGGACACAAAGACAAAAAGGACGAATAGGAAAATAACTTTGAAGGAAAACTCAGTTGATTACGATGATACCCTTAGGAAGAATCCACCTAGACTTCACTTGTTATCTAACCTGGAATTCTATGATTTCTTTTACTTAGCTTGATCCGTAAGACTCCCTAACCTATATTAAGCCCTCTCTCGAGGTGAATAACGTCTAACCCTAGGTTAATTAGTGGAACTCTCGTTCGCTTATAATAACCCCTAGGATAGCAGTAAATCGATCAATGGACTCCCATATTAGGTTTCACCCTGATCCGAAAAAATCTCATAACCCTATCTCTAGGCGTTCGATCAACTCTGCTTAATTATGTTAGACCTACTCTTAGGTAGGGTCTATTCCTCCTCCACCTAAGCACATTAGATTTGGATTAAGCAACATAATTAAGAACAAACTAAGTAATTATCATATAACTTAAAAGTCAAATAAAAAGATCCATCTAGGTTTCATCCCCTTCAGGTATCTGAGGGGTTTAGTTCATAATGAATAAACAAAACATCGCAAGAGAAAAGATAAAACAAAATATAAGAAAATCCTAAAACCCCTTGAAGGAATTGAAGGAGAATTCCACCATCTTGAGTATAATTTCGGCTTCTTGGAATGGATCAACTGGATATCTTCGCGTTATTCCCTAACTCTGACCTTCTCGGCTTGGCTCCTTGGCCTAGCTTTGACGTCGGTTTCGGCTTCTACCGAACTGCCTTTCAAGTTGTCCCCTTGGGTGTTTATATAGACTTTGTGATGCTTTACTTGGCCCCTAAGTTTCCTAATTTAAGTAGAATTCCTGCTAGGGTGTTTGAATAGGCTTTTGAAAATGTTTCTTTGCCTCCAAGTATCCTTTCCTGAATGGAATTTCTCTTTCCAGCGACAGGGACACGGCCATGGCACACGCCCGTGTGAATCGTGGCCAGGCCGTGTTTTAGTAATTTAATGAGGCACAGCCATGTGGCTTGAAGTCCAGGCCATGATGATTTCATGAATTGGCCCATTTTGCCCGTTTTAAGCCTATTTTACGTTCTTTTCATCCGTGGGTGCTTTCCTAAGTATAAGACATGAAAAGAAAGGATTAAGAGCATCTTTTTTCATAAATCGAGGCTTAAATTATCCAAAAGCATGCTAAATGTGGGCCTAAAATATGTTACTTTTACGGTTTATCAAATACCCCCATTGTCCTCAAGCAAAATTCTCAACTTACAATTAAAACAAACTTTCCATGATCCATAATTTCTATCAACAATGCCTCATCATAATTCATAGATAATTTATACATGGATAATTCAATTCAAAGAGTCCTAAAGATTCAAACAATCAAAGTCATACATTTGTAGTACGAAAACATAGGTGTTTCCCTTCATCTAAATAACTACCTTTGGTTCAAAATCGACAAGGATTGATATCCTCACAAAAGATTCACTCAAATCACTCAAAGTGTTTAAGGTTCAGAATTAAGCACTCAATAGTCGAACATGAAAAGTTAATCCCATAGGCTTGCCTGAAAATTAAATCTCCACCACTATAAAGTGAGATGACAAACAGATAAAAAGGTCTTTAACAGGGTTGTAACGGGGCTAGGGTTAAAGGTATGGATAAAGGCTGAATTAGAAGGTTAGAATCGAGATTGACCTGATAAATTTCCTAACTAGAAAAATGAACTAATCTTAAATAATCAATTGAAGCCTAATAATACTAATAATACGAGCTTTTTCTTCAAGAATTTTTGAATTTTAATGTGAAAGCTCACCTAATCACAAACTAATAATGAATATACTTCGGTTTTTTTTTGTTTTTTGTTTTAGAACAAACTAACATTACAGTAATAAGAAAGAACATTTACAACTGAAACATAGAACATAGTTAGGAAACTGTTCAAAATCAAATCTCAACAAAAAGGATAATTAAAAGAAATGGTGACAACAAATACAAAGGGTTTTGGGTTAAAATTAGTAGGTAAGTCAATAAAAAGGGTTGTTAGGATCAACAGGGTTCACTAAGGGTTAATTATGAAGGTTGGCTTTTTAGTGGTGTTAATGGGTTAAATCCTAAGTGCCTTTATCATCTCTGTATATCAAATCAAAAGTGTGGTCTCGACATGTATAATCAATGCAAGTTCTAGAATAACAATTCAATGTTGACACACTCATAATCAATAAGGTGAGCAAGAAAAAGAATATATGCTCTTAGGCCCAAAACCTCAGAAAAAATTATGGGTTTTGATGTCAACCTCGTAATTTCAAACTTCAAAGTAATATTCAAATTCAGGTAGACAACCTAGAAAAGTTTTTAATTTCTGAAAAATAGACTTATCATGCTTGATTCTCTAGTATCCTTCAAATTTAATCATCAATGTACAATTATCAATGACTTAATCTAAAACACATCAATAAAAATCATAAATCAAAGGAAATTTCATTTTAATCATAATATGAGAAACTTACTTTAGAACAAGGCACAATTCAAGGATTTTCAAATAATACTATAGTTAACCCCCCCACACTTAAGATGTACATTGCCCTCAATGTACAAAGATAGATAATATGACAATATAGTAAGAAAATCAAAAGATAGGGAGAGATGTGAAATTTCCTGAATTTTTGGATGAAGTCAATGAAAAGAAACTGGATAAAATTGTAAGTGAACATAGGGAAACGTTTCGAACTGTTTGAAATTGAATCTTCGAAGCAGCCAGTCTGATTTTATTGTATCCTAAGCTAAATCTAAATATCATAAAGAATAAGAAGAAGAAAATAAAATAAAGTAAAGTAAAAAAATGAAATGAAAATAAAATTAAAATAAAAACAAAAATAAATAATGGAAAATGAAAGACAACTAGAAGATGGGAGAACGAGTTTTAAATAGAGATGTAGCCCGTGTTTTGGAATTTTGAATTTTTAGGCGCGTTCAGGGTGTTCGGCCACGGCCATGGGTGTAGTGGCACGCCCGTGTCTTTCTTCATACAGTAATCTCGCACGGGGCGTCGGCACAGACGTGGACTATTATTGCCACCCGTGTTGGGAAAATTTTTTTCTAATTAAAACCCCTAGAATTGCGTTAACTCGATCTATGGACTCCTATATTAGGTTTGACCCTAATCCAGTAGATTTTCGTCACCCTATCTCTAAGCACACGAGCAACTCCGCTTAACTATGCTAGATCTACTCTTAGGCAGGGACTTTTGCTCCTCCACCTAAGCACATCACACTTGAATTAATATCCCGGAAATATCAACACAAGAATTAAGAATACATAATTAAGAACAAGTCAAATATTTATCATATAGTTCAGCAAACGATAACAAGATTCATCTTAGGTTTCATCCCCCTCAGGTATCTGAGGATTTAGTTCATAATAATAAAAGAAAACATCTCAGAAGAAAAAGATAAAACAAAGCATAAGAAATCCCTAAAACCCCCTGAAGGAATTGAAGGAGAGATCTTCTGTCTTGAGTATGATTCTGACTTCTTGAGATGAATCAACTGGCTATCTTTGAGTAACTCCCCACAAATCTGCCCTCTTTGGCCTAGCTAGACGCCCCCTGACTAAAGCCCTGAGTTCCCCCTTTTAGGTTATACTTAGTGTGTTTATATAGGCTTTTGAATATGTTTCTTTGCCCTTAAGTATCCTAATCTGAGTGAAATTTCTCTTTATCACAACAAGGACACTCCCATGGCAAACGCCCGTGTGAATCATGGCCAGGCCATGTTCGAGTCTGTTGGATGAGGCACGACTGTGTGGTCTTGAGCCCAGGCCGTGTCGATTTCGTGATATGGCCCATTTGGCCCTTTTTAAGCCCATTTTCCATTCTTTTTATCCTCTTATGCTCTCCTGAATATAAAACATGAAATTAAAGGATTAAGAGAACCAAATTAGATAATTCAAGGGATAAATCATCTAGAAGCGTGCTAAATGTGGGCCTAAAATATGTTACTAATAGGGTTTATCAAGTACCCCCACACTTAAGCTTTTGCTTGTCCTCAAGCAAAATTCTCAGCTCATAATTAAAACAAACTTCCCTGATTCATAATATTCATCGGTAGTGTTTCATCATAATTTATAGATAATTTATACATGGATAATTCAATTCAAAGATTCCTAAAGATTCAAACAATCTAACTCATACATTCGTAGTGCAAAAACATAGGTGTTTCCCTTTACCTAAATAATTTCCTTTGATTCAAAACCTACAAAGGTTGACATCCTTACTAAAGATTCACTCAAAGTGTTTAAGGTTCAAAATTTAGGCACTAATAAGTCAAACATGAAAAGTTAATCCTATAGGCTTGCATGAAAATCAAATCTCCACCACTATAATATGAGATGATACACAAATCAAAAGGTCTTTAATAGGGTTGTAACGGGGCTTGGGTTAAAGGTGTGGATAAAGGCTGAATTAGAAGGTTAGAATCGAGACTGACCTGACAAATTACCTAACTAGAAACAATGAACTGATAATGAATAATTACATCAATTGAAAACTTGTAATACTAATAATAATACTCTAATACGAGCTTCTTCTTCAACAATTGGAATTTAACGTATAAGCTCACCTAATCACTAAACTAATAGTGAATATTCTTCGATTTTTTTAAGAACACATAATTAAGATAGATTTAATAATTGAAATAGATAACATAGTTAGGCAACAGATCAAGTCAAATCTCGACATAAGGGTAGTCAAAAGGAATGGTGATAACAAATAAAAAGGGTTCTGGGTTAATATTAGTTGGTAAGTCAATAAAAAGGGTTGTTAGGATCAACGGGGTTTGCTAGGGGGTTAATTATGAAGGTAGGTTTTTTTTTTAGTGGAGTAAGTTGGTTAAAACCTAGGTGCCTTCATCATCTCTGTATATCAAATCAAATGTGTGGTCTCGACTTGTATGATCGATGCAAGTTCTAGAATAACAAATCAATGTTGACACACTCATAAGCAATAAAGTGAGCACGAAAGAATGTATGCTCTATAAGGCTCAAAATCTCACAAAAATTATGGGTATTTGATATCAACCTTGTAAATTTCAAACTTCAAAGTAATATTTAAATTCAGGTAAACAACCTAGCAAAGTTTTAATTCTGAAAAATAGACTTATCATGCTTGATTCTCTAGTATCCTTCAAATTTAATCATCAATGCACAATTATCAATGACTTAATCCAAAAAGCATCAATAAAAATCATCAATCAAAGGAAATTTCATTCTAATCATAATATGAGAAACTTATTTTAAGACAAGGCATAGTTCAGGGATTTTCAAATAATAAAGAAAGTTAGGCACTTTCTCGAAATAAATATTCACCCCCACACTTAAGATGTACATTGCCCTCAATGTACAAAGATGTATATGAAATTTAAGAGAAAGAGAGAGGTGAAACTTCCTAAATTTGGATGGTTTCCTTGAGTTGGGAGTCCCGAGGCGTGGTGGCTGCTACCGAGCTCTACGCTAGATGAAGAAATTGGGAAGCTCATAGAGAATTAGCTAGGAATTATTAAGGCTCATTAAAAATAAACTATGTATTTAAAGACAAGAAAGATAAAGAGAAAGAAAACAGAAAGTAAAATAAAATTAAAAGAAAAGATGAATGGACTAAAGAGTCCCTATTATTAGATGGTTCGCGAGGTGGGTGTGACTTCTAAGGCTGTATTGGGGTGGCGATGGCCGAAGGGGCGTGATTCCCAAGTAGCCTTTAGAACCTAAACCAAAGAAACTAAGATAAAGTAAGCTAATTTAAGCATAAGATAGTCAAGGAGAAGGAAAATAAAGAAAACGAGAAAATAAAAATAAAAGTTAAATGGTCTCAATAACCCTTGGCTTGTCGAGTGGATGAAGCGGCCGGCATGAACTTATGTAGATTGGTCTCCTACAGGGAGATTGTACTTAGGTCCTTCCGCTTCTTCGACATAGATGTGGTGTAGCTCAAAAGTTCGATGAAGGATTAAAGAGGAAGAGTATGGAAGGGGAGGGGTCTGAAGGATGGGTTGAAGGAAAATAGATGGGGGTAGGTGAGAAGAAGGAGGGGTGGGGTGGGTTAAATAGAATTTTGGGGCATGGTACTTTCCCACACCCGTGTACCATGGGCGTGCCGAGTCATACAGCTATTTTGCACGGCCGTGGTGTGTGTCATTCGTTTTCTCCACGCCCATGTTCAGGTCGCCATGCCCGTGTATGGTCTAACAGTGTCGGCCACGGCCGTATCGCACGGCCGTGGTGTGGTAGTTGGAGTCCGTGACTCAAAGATATGATCCGTTCTGACTTGTACCATCTCTGCCATATCAGTATAGAGATTCGATACATCCACACGGCCATGGCCACAGCCCTGTGCAAGGCCGTGTGGCTTGAAAATCTACACTTTTGGTTAGCTTATAATTAGATGCTGAAGTAGAAATAAAAAATAAAAATAAAAATAAAGGAATGTAAAAATTAATAGAGTTAGTGCTCGGGTTGCCTCTCGAGAAGCGCTCGTTTATAGTCTTAAGCTAGACTTACCTCTCGTTCGCAAAATCATGGTGGTTTGAGGAGTTGGAAGTCCTTCATGCTATCTGTCTTACTAACAGTATATAGTTCAAGTTGAGTAGCGTTTATTTTAAATGTGCCAAAAATAGGATTACTTACCTCGACTGTTCCGTATGGAAAAACATTGATCACCTTAAAAGGGATTTCTTTGCTTGTGGTAAGGTTATGAAGAGGTATTCGAGGGTCTACTTTATCTAGTAATACCTGATATCTGATTTTGAACTTGCATGTCTCGTAGAGTGGCTTGTGTTCTGCTTCTTGTATCCATAATTTCTCTTTGAAATGTGTCTTCCACTCGTCTAGTTCATTGATCTCAATCCTTCATTCCTCATGAGTTATTTCTTTGTTGGTACGGGGTTTATGATTGGTTTCAGTTGTGTCCTTTTGTGGTGCTTCCTGAAAAGAAGGGTTAACTGGGTGGTTATCAATAGAATTTACTTTCTCACCTTGATTATTCGATGCCCTAGCCGAATCAAGAGCTTGAAGAATGACTGTCTCGTCACCTACACAAAGTATGAGTTCACCTACGTCGACATTAATTTTAGTCCTAGCAGTTGCTAAAAATGGTCTTCCTAGAATTAACGGGATACTATTGTCCTCATCCATGTCTAAAACGACAAAGTCTACTGGGAATACGATTTTATCAATTTTCACGAGTACATATTCGATTATACCCCTAGGAATTCTAACAGTTTTATCAGCTAATTGAATGTTCATCCTAGTTTGTTTGGGTTTCCCTAGACCTAGTTTTTTAAACATTTTA
Organism: Gossypium bickii; assembly: GCA_025503065.1. NCBI lineage: Eukaryota > Viridiplantae > Streptophyta > Magnoliopsida > Malvales > Malvaceae > Gossypium > Gossypium bickii. The sequence continues at coordinate 19,870,557 of CP106714.1, read as the reverse complement.
TAAGGTATAACATTAATGCTTGCCCCTAAATCAGCTAACGTATTATCAATAGATAAACTACCAATTAAGCATGGAATCGTAAAACTCCCTGGATCTTTTAGTTTTCGTGGTAGTCTATTTGCAACATTGCTGAGCACACTGCGTTCAGTTCCACATGCGATTCCTCATCTATCTTCCGCTTATTTGTCAATAGCTTCTTTAAAAATTTCCTATAATCTGGCATCTGGGAAAGAGCTTCAAGAAACGGTAAGTTGATATGTAATTTCTTTAAAAGTCTAAGAAACTTACCGAACTGTTCCTCTGTGTCGTCTCTCCTCATTGCTTCAGGATATGGTATACGAGGTTGGTATTCTTTGATTACCGATTTTGGCTTTTTATTACTTATCTCAACCTTACCTTCTTCTACTGAATTCTCTTGCCGGAGATTGGGCTCGTCTAACCCTTCACTATCTTGAGCTGTTATGACTTGAATTTGCTTCTTTGGGTTAGTCTCGATGTTGCTTGGTAGGCTTCCTTGTGGTCTTTCAGAGATCTCCTTAGCCAGTTGCCCTAATTGATTCTTGATCCCTTTGAATCGATGCTTGTTGATTTTTAAGTGTTGTCTCAGTATTTTGGAATCGTGTTTCTGTGACTGCTATGAATTTTGTCAACATCTCCTCGAGGTTCGGCTTCTTTCCCTGTGGGTAGGGCTGTTGTTGGAAGTTTTGGGATGGTTGTTGCCTTTGATTTCCTTGACCACCCCATGAGAAATTAGAGTGGTTCTTCCAACTTGGATTATAAGTATTACTATAAAGGTTATTGTTAGATCGGAAATTGTTACCCATATAGTTCATTTGTTCGCTTTCCATGCCCTGCCTGTAGGGTGGGTACTCAGGATTCGCCACTCCTCCACTTACATCGCATTGCATAATTGGATGTACATGTGAAGAACCATATAAACCATCAAATTTTTTATGTAACATCTCTACCTGATTTTATAGTAAGGTTGCTGCGTCGAGGTTGAAAACTCCACGCTTTGGTTTGCCTGTCTTGTCCTTGTAACTTGCACAATCGATAGTTATTCAACGACATCTCCTCTATAAACTCGTAGGGTCGCTTGAGAGTTTTGTTGTTTAAGGTTTAAATCAATTTCTTGAATCGATTAATTGCCTTGTTGAAGGGTACACACCGTTGTAGAAAGTTTGGACCTGTAGCCACAAGGGTAATCCATGGTGTGGACACCTTCTTAACAGGTCTTTGTATCTCTCCCATGCATCGTAAAGTGTCTCTAAATCCATCTGCACAAAAGAAGATATATCATTCCTTAAATTGGCCGTTTTGGCTGGTGGAAAACATTTTAATAAAAAATTATCGGTCATTTGGTCCCATGTAGTGATTGACCCTTGTGGAAGAGAATGCAACCACTGTTTGGCTTTATTCCTCAAAGAAAAGGGAAATAATCGAAGACGGATGGCATCATCAGAAACACCATTTATTTTGAAGGTATCACAGAATTCTAGAAAATTCTCTAAGTGTGTATTAGGATCCTCATCCTGCGAACCATCAAACTGAACAAACTGTTGTATCATCTGTATAGTGTTAGGTTTCAGTTCAAAATTATTTGCAGCAATAGTAGGCCTAACGATACTTGACTCAGTTCCTGTTAAACTAGGCTTAGCATAATAATATATAGTTCGAGGAGCACGATTTTTGACCATCTCTTGAGGTGGCGGATTATTCTCAGTCATCTCTTCGGTGGTTTTTGCTTCGACTTCTTGAACTTCTTCCATGTAGTTTAAGCTTCGCCTTATCTCTCTACGATTTTTAGGGATTGTACCTTCAATATCACTGTCGAAAAGTAGGGGTCCTGTCGGGTTCCTTCTAGTCATAAACTAGAGGTACCTGAAAGGAACAAAAGAAAGAAAATTAGCAAAGTAAAAAAATTAAAAGTAAATAAAAAAGGCTAAAGTAATAAAAATTAAGCTTTCTTAATATTTCAGTTCCCCGGCTACGGCGCCAAAAACTTGATCGTTGTTTTATGCGATGTCAAAGTCTCAAAAATTTATAAAAAGGATGATCGAACCTGGAAACTAACTATGACAACGATTTGAGGCAAGCGCACCTATCGAACAGTAGTATAATTAAGGCAAGACCGAATTGTTGAACCCAAAGGAACTAAAAGTACTAATACTAACTCTGTTTTTATTATCTAGCCTAAAATAAAGGAATTTGTTGTTTAATCTAAATTAACTAACTACTAAAAAAAAGACTCTAAGAAAAAGAAGAATGAAATTTGGGGAAAAATACTTTGATAAATACCAATTAATTAAGACAATACCTGAGGAAGAATCCACCTAGACTTCACTTGTTATCTAACTCTGAACCAGACGATTTATTCACTTGACTTGATCCGTAGGATTCCCTAATTTATATTAATCCCTCTCTCGAGGCTACTAACGCTAGGTTGATTAATTGAAATTTCTTTCTAATTCAAACCCCTAGAATTGTGTTAACTCAATCTATGGACTCTCATATTAGGTTTGACCATAATTCGGTAGATTTTCGTCACCCTATCTCTAGGCATGCGAGCAACTCCGCTTAACTATGCTAGATCTACTCTTAGGCAGAGACTTTGCTCCTCCACCTAAGCACATCACACTTGAATTAATATCCTGAAAATATCAATGCAAGAATTACGAACACATAATTAAGAACAAGTCAAATATTTATCTTATATTTCAGCAAACGATAACAAGATTCATCTTAGGTTTCATCCCCCTCAGGTGTCTGAGGGTTTAGTTCATAATAATAAAAGAAAACATCTCAGAAGAAAAGATAAAACAAAACATAAGAAATCCCTAAAACCCCTGAGTGAATTGAAGGAGATCCTCTGTCTTGAGTATGATTCCGGCTTCTTGAGATGAATCAACTGGCTATCTTTGAGTAAATCCCCACAAATTTGCCCTCTTTGGCCTAGCTAGATGCCCCCTGACTAAAGCCCTGGGTTCCCCCCTTTTAGGTTATACTTAGGGTGTTTATGTAGGCTTCTGAATATGTTTCTTTGCCCCTAAGTATCCTAATCCAAGTGAAACTTCTCTTTGTCACGACAGGGACACGCCCATGGCACATGCCCGTGTGAATCGTGGCCAGGCCGTGCTCGAGTCTGTTGAATGAAGCACGGTCGTGTGGTCTTGAGCCCAGGCTGTGTCGGTTTCGTAATATGGCCCATTTGGCCCGTTTTAAGCCTGTTTTCCATTCTTTTCATCCTCCTATGCTCTCCTGAGTATAAAACGTGAAATTAAAGGATTAAGAGCACCAAATTACACAATTCAAGGGATAAATTATCCAAAAGCGTGCTAAATGTGGGCCTAAAATATGTTACTATTACGATTTATCAGTGCGCTTGCCTTATTCATTGTCATAGTTAGTTTCTAGGCTCGATCATTCATTATATAAATTTTTAAGACTCTGTCATACGATCAATATTTCATAAGATGTGGCCTTCTTGTAATTATTGCATGTTTAAGGGAATGCATTTGAATGAATGCAGTATTATATATTTTTTATATAATTATTATTATTATTTTTCCATGGTTTTGGAACTTAGGAAATAGACTGTGGACTATCATTTCTACGTAGGATTTTTTTATTTTTAGAATTCTTCTGAGATAAAAACAGATGTATGACATAAATGTAATTTTTTCGAAAAGGAGCCCATGACTAGGAGAAGATGAAGCGATGAAGTTCGAAGATACAATGAATGTCTTGTGATGAAAAATTATGTACTTTTTGTTTTTCATTTAATTTCTAGAAAATAGAACCATGGCTGGAAATTTTATTTTTTACCCATCTCTTTAATAATTATTTATGATATCATTGTTATATATGTATGTATGAGATGATTCACAATTGATCTATTAAAGATAAAAAGTGTGGTAATGAGAAAATACGTGTTTTATTGTTCCATTCATTTCTTTAGGTTATTTAATTACTGTGAGAAGTGTGGTAACGGGAAGGTTCATGTCTAGGACTGGATCTGGCAAGGAAAGGCTAGGTTTTTAAGTGGTAAAATACCACTCACCTCCTTTTCCTAGGAACCTACCTGGTGCACGATTTACATTTACTGCTTTTATTTTTCCCTTAAAAGAAAACTTGTGGAGAATCAAAATTGTTTGATTGAATCTTGCGAAGAATTAAATGTGAATATTTTAAAATTTCCATAGCATGTCATGCATACATGAGATAAGCATGCCATATAGTTTAGGAAAGAATGCCACATGTACTTGTCATGCATATATTGATCATGCATGATTGAAATAAAAAATTAAAAACCTTGCATGTTTTTAAAATATTGAGTGGGAGAATGTCCCTAAGCAAGACCTACAACCTCCATCAATGGTCTCTTGTGATGGCATGACAAGTGCATTACCCCATGGTAGGATTGCTATGTGAATTTCATTGAGGAGATTTCTTGAAAGTAAGAAGAATTCTCTTGTGATCAAATGATAATTGGACTGGCCCATGTGGTAGGCATTACCATGTGATAAGTTAAGAAATTATATCTTCAAAATAGGACAACTAGTCAAAGCATGCTACTCGGTGAGATTGTCCCACGATGACTCATTTTTGGTGCATGATGTAATAAGTTTTGAGTTGATGGTTATACACTCAAGATCATCTAGTTAAATAACTCCCTAAGGAGCTCTACTTAAGTTAGAATAATGGCCAAATGTTACATGATTATTAATATGTGTGAATGCCTAAAGAACTAGGTACATGTACAAATTGGATAAAAATCCATGTTCTTACTAGTTGATCATGATCATCCCACGGTGGCTTGATTTAATGGGTGTGGGAATTATCATTGCAACGATGTACAAATGTTTTAAAGGTTTAATGTAATACGCACGCATCATCTTAGTGCATATTGTAATGTTGCAAAATGTTTTCAAACATTCTCTTAATACAAAGATATTAATATATAAATGTTTTACTTTCAATTCGAAAATGACACCAACTCTCTTATTGAACATACTCACTGAAAAAAAATAAACGAAAATAACTATAAGGAGTGGAAAACGAACTTAATAATTGTCTTGAGTTGTGAGGAACTTAAAATAGTTCTTGATACCAAGTGCCCTCTGGCCACTTAAACTACGGCTAGAAAATGCTAGAAAGTGCTGGTAAGCATGGCCAATACTCTGTATAAGCAACTGGAGAGTTGTAAGACTACTAGAAAATGATTCTAGATAAGGTAGAATACATGTTTGGAGGCCAAGAAGCCTTGGCTCGATAGTCTGCCATAACTAGCATGATGAATGCCCAGCAAAAGCATTGAAACACCCCATACCCGGCCCACGAGCCTGGACCGAATCTGGTATGTTCCTCGAAGTAAACCGGTTAAAAACTCTTTTATTACTTTGGAAAACTGTGTGTTTTGACGAAAGTTTGTTGGTGGGTTGGGCTCGAGTTGAAAACAAATTTATTTTATATTGAAACCCATTTAATTTCAAGTGACAAAATATTTAAAGTTTATTTTAAATTAAACTGACTTAATCTGCAATAAATAAAATTACGTAACATAGTAAATAAAACAGAAAATAACATGGTTCACTATGGCTTTATTACCTCAAATAAAAACCCAAAATGAAATTTAAAATACTTAGAAAAATAAAGGGGTCCACATAATAATTTCCTTGCCGGGCATGGCCACCACTAAGCTCCTGCCGACCCGGTCCATTACTGATCATCACCTGAAAAATGTTCCCACAACTGGTGAGTCAATGCACTCAATGTGTAACACAACACTAAGTCTTAACAAATTTAGGCATTTCATAACATACATATTCATATATCATTAAATTAAAAATGATGCAACCCGAACCCAAAACCTAGTTAGCCGTCCGCTACACATCACCCGTACCAACCTGCACACCGTGGGGACTACTAAGTCAACCCTCCATCCACTACACACCATCGAAGGCAGTCGCTGCAGTCGACGTGCTCATCGCCCTTATAAATATTCGTGGCATAGCCACCAGATTAAATAATTGTGACCGAAGTCACCATATTCAGATATCGTGGTCTTAGGTCACCACATTCAGATATCGTGGTCTTAGGTCACTACATTCAGATATCGTGGTCTTAGGTCACCACATTCAGATATCGTGGTCTTAGGTCACCACATTCACTTCCCCTTTTCAATAACCCATATGCCCCATATCATATATTATGCATTAACATGCCAAATTTCACATTCTTATCACTTATCACATGTTAAATATAACATATTTCATAATCCTAGTAGGAGTAGGAAACGTACCTGAGTACTTTGTACCACAATATGGTACCTTAGCCATATTCACATTCTTATACATACTTATATTAAATATTGCCATAAATCGTATTAAAAGATAGTGTGGGTACACACCGATATACTTAGCAATTCACTTCAAATCCAAAAATCCAATCTCACCGCTTTAGATCTTTAATGCCTATATTCGCCAACACTAGGAATATTTAATAAAAAGCCATTCGACCATAAATCCAAATCCTATTAGGATTGTTGTAACTCAAAACTTACCTTGGTGCCGATTGATGTCTAATCAAATGCCTAAACTTTGTATCCTTCTTTCTTGAAATCGGCAATCACTAGATTACTTGAATAGATTAGTTTCGCTTTTGAATGATTAATGAACACATATATTTACCAAACATGGCATTGGCGAATGCTATAGACACTTACCTTGTGGATTTTAAATCCCAAACTCACCGAATAACTAGGAACACGCACCTATGGTGTACCTTCGGAAAAGAACTTCTCCTTCCTTATAGTCGACACTTAGTAAATCCCGAAAGATCTCTTCAAAGTTTCGACAACAAGATATTAATGGGGTTAGTCCTAGATTTCGGCAAATCATAAAAGAAAAAAGGATGAAACCGAATGAGATTTTACCCTTACTTTAGAAATCGGCAATCCTTGCTTGAACCTTTAACAATATTCGGCTATGTAGGCTAGAAGGATCTTGATTTCGGCTTTTTGATTAGTATAAAGAAAGAAAAGAGAAAGAAAATTAAAGATGGAGGATTCGGCTAGAGCACAAGGTATTTCGGCTTGGCAAAAATAAAACAGAAGAGAGGAGTTATTTGCTAGAGAGAATTCAGCAGAGAAAGAGTTGAAAGAAAGAATGAATGGCCCTCTTTTCCTTTAGTAGTCAAAATTACTAACTTAGAATCCCTTACTTGGCCATCACTCTTCTATTTTGATAGCTTTATCTCTTTAATTATCACCAAAAATAAAAGATAATTCAGCAACTATCCTTACTTAGTCGAAATTATTAAACTCAAAGTCCCTTACTTGGCCATCACTTCTCCCTTATTTTCCTAATTAAAGAATAATTCCTCATTTATCATCTTTTATCCTTAAATAAAATAAAAGGGATAAAACTCCTAAAATTTAGCCATGTGCCGTCCCTCTATTCCCTCTTATTGACGCCACTTAGCAAAATAAAGGCTTTAAAATTTTGCTCTCCACGCGACTCGAACACAAGTCCTTCCCCCTAGCATGTGGCGTCATTTTCAGAGCTCTAAGTGGTGCCTCCAAGCCACTTTTCCAAGCTCATTTTTGTGTCATGTTTTGCATACAATTCCTCTTAAGACCACCTTGCTTCATGTTCCCCTTTTAAACTTTAAACTTATCATTTCTAAAGCATTTCCTTACATTTCCAAGAAATTTCATTACATTTCCAAGACAAGACATTTCCTTACATTTCCAAGTCATTTCCTTACATTTCCAAGACAAGACATTTCCTTACATTTCCAAGTAATTTCCTTACATTTCCAAGACAAGACATTTCCTTACATTTCAAAGATTCTAAAAATACACACATCACATCCATAACACATAAGACATACTAATGCATAGGCTATAATCCAGGATGTTACAGTTCTACCCCCTTAAAAATAATTTCGTCCTCGAAATTACTTGGCTAACTGCATTCCTACTCACCACACTACGCTTATGCTGCGCACTCTGATCTTAATAACACTATCATACTTCCTAGGCATAATCTCTAAGTTCACGTCCCCTAGAACTCATTTCTAACGCCGCGATTTAATCTGATTAAAAAGTTTTATGCATCAGAATTTTGTTCCACTTATTAACCGCGAACAATTTTATGAAATAAAGATATTTAGAAGTAGTTCTTTCGATCACACAAAGTTTCAGTTCAAGTTCACTACTCTAATTCAGAGAATCACATTCATCCAAACATTCATTCAAAGAACATCCAAAGACACACATTCATTATTTCTATAGTTTTGTCTATTCCTACCCCAAGGGTATTTTCGTAATTTGTCCTACAGGGGTATTTTCGTAATTTTTCAAAATAAGGTTCCTTGGTGATTTTGTCAATAAGGGTATTTTGGTAATTTTGCGTTCCCGGGGTATTTTTGGAAATTTTGAAATTCGAGGGCATTTTGGTAATTTTGAAACTCAGGGGTATTTTAGTAATAAACCAGGGTAAATTTGTAAAGTTTAATAATTCAGGGGTATTTCAAAATTTGCAAAACTTGGGGGTTCTTTTTGAGAATTTGTTTTCCAAAATGGTGATGTTGCAAAAATTTTGGAAATTAGGGTCATTTTGGTAATTTGCAAGTTAGGAGCAATTTCGTAATTTTCCAAAATCAAGATATTTTGATATTTTGTGCTCTAGAATTTTTGGTCATTTTATAAAGTAAGGAAAATTTTATTGAAATCGGGGTAGTACGGTAATTTTAGAAACCAGGGGCATTTTTATTATTTTGCCACTAGGGGCATTCTAAATTTTTTTTCTGTTTTTTTATAAATTGGGAATATTTTGAAAATTTTCTAAAGGTATGTTTTTGTTACTATTCAAAGGGGTACTTTGGTGATTTTTAAAACTAGGGTTTTCCATAAAAACATGGCTAGTCCCTTTTCGGGTTTTAGTTATTGGGTTTAGCCTATGAGTAGGTCCTCATGGTTAGGGTGAACCGTAGCTACGCACCAGGTAGGATTCCTGCGAAGAGGAGGTGAGTCACTAGGACTGCTTAAGTACCAGGCTCTTCCGAATCCAATCCTAGACATGCGCACAGGGGTTGCCACACCCTAACTCGGCGACTTAGCCATAGGTTTGTTTAATTAGGCCTTAAGTCTTATGTAAATGTTGGGGTGCACTAGTCCTAGGGTTCACATACTTAACAGTCTAATCTACGTTCCATTTCTACCCTTCTATAATTCTACCAAAATTCACACAGAGGATAGGGGTACTTACCTGGTGGACTGCGGGTCAGAGACTTGGGTGCCATGCCAGAAAAACCTGCTTATTTCCAAAAATATTTTTATAAAACCTATTTGGGCTCGATTAGAAAATGTTTTGGGCCTTAAACCCAAGGCCGAGAGTTTAAAATTGGGCTCTGATACCAAATTGAAACACCCCATACCCGGCCCACGAGCCTGGACCGGATCTGGTATGTTCCTCGAAGTAAACTGGTTAAAAATTCTTTTATTACTTTGGAAAACTGTGTGTTTTGAAGAAAGTTTGTTGGTGGGTTGGGCTCGAGATGAAAACAAATTTATTTTATATTGAAACCCATTTAATTTCAAGTGACAAAATATTTAAAGTTTATTTTAAATTAAACTAACTTAATCTCCAATAAATAAAATTACGTAACATAGTAAATAAAACAGAAAATAACATGGTTCACTATGGCTTTATTACCTCAAATAAAAACCCAAAATGAAATTTAAAATACTTAGAAAAATAAAGGGGTCCACATAATAATTTCCTTGCTGGGCATGGCCACCACTAAGCTCCCGCCACCGGTCCATTCACGATCATCACCAAAAAATGTTCCCACAACGGGGTGAGTCAACAGACTCAATGTGTAACACAACACTAAGTCTTAACAAATTTAGGCATTTCATAACATACATATTCATATATCATTAAATTAAAAATGATGCAACCCGAACCCAAAACCTAGTTAGCCGTCCGCTACACATCACCCGTACCAACCTGCACACCGTGGGGACTACTAAGTCAACCCTCCATCCACTACACACCATCGAAGCGATCATTTGCGATCGGCGTGCTCATCGCCCTTATAAATATTCGTGGCCCTTATAAATATTCGTGGCATAGCCACCAGATTAAATAATTGTGACCGAAGTCACCATATTCAGATATCGTGGTCTTAGGTCACCACATTCAGATATCGTGGTCTTAGGTCACTACATTCAGATATCGTGGTCTTAGGTCACCACATTCAGATATCGTGATTTTAGGTCACCACATTCACTTCCCCTTTTCAATAACCCATATGCCCCATATCATATATTATGCATTAACATGCCAAATTTCACATTCTTATCACTTATCACATGTTAAATATAACATATTTCATAATCCTATAGTAGGAGTAGGAAACGTACCTGAGTACTTTGTACCACAATATGGTACCTTAGCCATATTCACATTCTTATACATACTTATATTAAATATTGCCATAAATCGTATTAAAAGATAGTGTGGGGCACACACCTGATATACTTAGCAATTCACTTCAAATCCCGAAAATTCGATCTCACTGCTTTAGATCTTTAATGCCTATATTCGGCCAACACTAGGAATATTTAATAAAAAGCCATTCGGCCATAAATCCAAATCCTATTAGGATTGTTGTAACTCAAAACTTACCTTGGTGCCGATTGATGTCTAATCAAATGCCGAAAACTTTGTATCCTTCTTTCTTGAAATCGGCAATCACTAGATTACTTAAATAGATTAGTTTCGGCTTTTGAATGATTAATGAACACATATATTTACCAAACATGGCCTTGGCCGAATGCTATAGACACTTACCTTGTGGATTTTAAATCCCGAAACTCACCGAATAACTAGGGAACACGTGGCCTATGGTGTACCTTCGGGAAAAGAACTTCTCCTTCCTTGTAGTCGACACTTAGTAAACCTTAAAAGAAAAAAGGATGAAACCGAATGAGATCTTACCCTTACTTTAGAAATTGGCAATCCTTGCTTGAACCTTTAACAATATTCGGCTATGTAGGCTAGAAGGATCATGATTTCGGCTTTTTGATTGGTATAAAGAAAGAAAAGAGAAAGAAGAATAAAGATGGAGGATTCGGCTAGAGCACAAGGTATTTCGGCTTGGCAAAAATAAAATGTAGAAGAGAGGAGTTATTTGCTAGAGAGAATCTCGAGAGAGAGAGTTGAAAGAAAGAATGAATGGCCCTCTTTTCCTTTAGTAGTCAAAATTACTAACTTAGAATCCCTTACTTGGCCATCACTCTTCTATTTTGATAGCTTTATCTCTTTAATTATCACCTAAAATAAAAGATAATTCAGAAACTATCCTTACTTAGTCGAAATTATTAAACTCAAAGTCCCTTACTTGGCCATCACTTCTCCCTTATTTTCCTAATTAAAGAATAATTCCTCATTTATCATCTTTTATCCTTAAATAAAATAAAAGGGATAAAACTCCTAAAATTTAGCCATGTGCCGTCCCCCTATTCCCTCTTATTGACGCCACTTAGCAAAATAAAGGCTTTAAAATTTTGTTCTCTACGCGACTCGAACACAAGTCCTTCCCCCTAGCATGTGGCGTCATTTCCAGAGCTCTAAGTGGTGCCTCCAAGCCACTTTTCCAAGCTCATTTGTGTATCATGTTTTGCATACAATTCCTCTTAAGACCACCTTGCTTCATGTCCCCCTTTTAAACTTTAAACTTATCATTTCTAAAGCATTTCCTTACATTTCCAAGACATTTCCTTACATTTCCAAGACAAGACATTTCCTTACATTTCCAAGTCATTTCCTTACATTTCCAAGACAAGACATTTCCTTACATTTCCAAGTCATTTCCTTACATTTCTAAGACAAGACATTTCTTTACATTTCCAGGATTCTAAAAATGCACACATCACATCCATAACACATAAGACAGACTAATGCATAGGCTATAATCTAGGATGTTACAAGCATGATACTCAGTCAAAGACCATATGATCACTCTTATAGGCTACTTTGTCGAGGCTGTGGACAATGAGGCAAATCTGGACCAGAATATTCAAATTAAGATGGTATTCAAAATCTTGTCAAATGATTTTTTTTTGGTTTTCGGGTCGTATATAACCTTGGCACCAAACACCTAATGCTTACACAATTTATGAAGGAGTCACAGTCTTATAGGTTGATGTTGACTGGTGATGAGCCGTTTTGAAGACCAGAAGCGAACATAGTGGTAGCTTCTTCATCAAAAAGGAAGGTAAAACACACTAAGAAAGGCAAGGCTAAGGTATTTGGGCCACCACAAATTGAAAGGAAGAGAACCAGAAAGCCTAAATACTTATCTAAGTTTAAATGCTTCTTTTGCAGCATGAAAGGGCACATGAAGGCTGACTATAAAGAGTGGAAGGAATACCTAGCCACCAAAGGCAAAGTTATTGAACTCTTGATGATAAAAGCTTGTTTAGTGGAGGATTCAATAGACCACAGGGTCATTGATTTGGGAGCCACTAATTATGTTTTTGTTTCTCTACAAGAGTTTGAGGAGACAAAAGATCTTAGAGATAAGAGCTTATCGTTGCGAACCGAAAAGAGTACAAGTGTGGCAACTGAAAAAAATGGGAGATGTACATCTTTATTTTGATAATTTTAGGAAGATTATTTAAAAGACGTTTTCTATGTACCAAGTTTCAAAAGAAACTTTATTTTCGTTGTATGTTTATATAAAGACGACTTGATCATGACTTTTAATGGAATTGCAATATCTAGAAATCAAAATCATATACGTAATGGACAAATATTTTATCAAACCAAATATGTACACACTGCTTGAGAATAAAATATCAAATAAAAGAATGAAAACTTCTCACTATAATGAGACTTGATCATATTAATCGAAAAAGAATCACTAGACATGATGTGAATCTTGCTTGGAAGGTAATATGATTAAGCAATCGTTTAATGCAAAAGGAACGAGGGTCGAAAAACCACTAGAACTTGTGCACGTTGACGTATTTGGCCCCATGAACGCTAGTGCAGGAGGTGGTTATGAGTATTATATAACCTTTATTGATGACTATTCCAGATATGGGTATGTATACCTGATGCACCACAAAAGTGAAACCTTTGATAACTTGAAAAATTTTCGTGTGGGGAAAGAGAAACAACTAGGTTTACTAATAGAGGCACTCCGATATGATTGAGGTTGGGAATATTTATCCGATGTGTTTTTAGGATACCTTATAGAGAATGAGATTCTATCCCTGTTAACCGTGCTGAGCACTCTACAGCAGAATGGTGTGGTGGATAGAATAAATTAAACGTTGTTACACATGGTATGTTCGATGTTAAGATATTTGAGCTGCCAATCTCTTTTTGGGGATATGCTATACAAATGACTTGCTATATTTTGAATGATGTGCCAACTAAGGTAATATCGAAAACCTCATACGAATTGTGGCATGGCAGGAAGATGAACCCTGATTTTGTGACACTGAACTTCAAAATAAATTTATTTGGAAACACAAAGGCAGTTTTGCGACACTGAATTTCAGTGTTGCGACCTGGAACTTTGAAGTGAAAATTCTTGGAAATATTGGGTAATGTTGTGATGACGAATTTGTTGGAAAAAATCCGATTTGAAAATAATTTTTTTGCAAAGCGAAAGATTAAAAAATTGAAAATTGACTCGATTTATGATATTTATAGCAAAATACCATAGACCGAAATCATACATGTGTTTTCGGATAAGCGAATCCTTGATGTTTTTTAGCTTTCAACCGGGCTGTCACCATCTTCATGTTACATGATGGGATTTTGGGCCTCTCTCATATCGGGTCCAATTACGAGTACTTCCTGAACTTTTCGACCTAGTACTTTGTAATTTGATCCAACCAAATTCTATTTAGGAATAAACTTTAATATATTTATATTAAATAATTTCGCATTTCAATTTTACCCCAAGTAAATTTATGACGATTTTACCCCTGGTAAAATTTTGAGAAAATATGTTTATTATTTCACCACTAAAAATATAGGGTCTTTAATTTTGCATGTTCTGACACAACTTGCTTGTCTGCTTTAATAGTTAAGTGATTTGGGTGTGTATGGGGGTGTTTGAGAAGCCTGGGTTCAAGACTTGGCTTTTGCAAAATTTTTAGTTTTTCTCTTAAATGAATCTGGACACTAGCACATAGGTCTTATTAATTATTGTGCTTGTTTTAAGTCACGAAAAGCCTATTGGTGCAATGGTTGTGGCGTTACAAGTGTGGAAAGGGGTCTGAGGTTCGAGTGTTGGCACAGTATGAGGAGTGTATTTATTTTACTTGAGCTGTGTAGGAAGTAGAGTTAGACTGAAACACAGCTAAGGGGAGTTTGAATAGAATTTGAATGGGGTTTGAACGAGTCATGGAGAGGTTCAAGGAGTGATTTTAGGAGAGATTTATGGGAGGAAAAAGTGGAATTTCAAGTGTAGTAGAGTTGTGCCGAAATTGCATAGTAGGTACACAGGAGCTTTTCGGCTGAGCTGCTCAAATTTTTGGTTTTGTATGCTCTTTTTTATTTTGCGTTTTGGTTCTTTATGTCGTGGGTATCAGAAATTGGCTTTTGTTGCCTTTTCCTTCTCTACTTCTTGTATCGGCTTCTCCCTTGTTCACTATTTCAATTTTGCTTCTTTCCTCCCTCTCTACTTTCTTCGATTTTCTTAGAGTTCCCTCCTACATTGCTGGCCAAATTCTCTTGTAGCCGAATGTCTCTCTCTGCATTCGATTAAGGTAACTTTGTTTTCTTTTGGGGTGTCAAATCCTTGACTTATGATCGAACTTTGCTGTAGCCGCGATCTCCGTTTGGATTCACGATTGTCTTTTCCCTTTCTCTACTTTCTGTCAACATATTTCATGGGCGATAGACTGTAGAGGCCACCACCAGTGTTCTCATGCTCTTGGGCCGATATGGGCCTCGTTTGGCTGAAATAGGCTACATGGGCCAATGGGCTCATTGGCCCCACACAGAATAAAGCTACGATAAGTGGCAAGTACTGGACTGGGATATGTAGTTCGCATAGTAGTGACTGAATTTGGGCTATATGGGCCACATGAGTGAGTGGGCCCACTTGGGCCGAATAATAGGCCTTGGGCCCAATTACCCCGTTACGACCATCTAAATTATCTGTGTTGCTCGAAGCGACTGTAGACCTTCGAAGAGGTCGTTATTTGCATCGAGACCTTAAAATAAGTAAAATGGCCAAAATACCCCTAAAAGGTAAAATTACTGTTATACCCCTACTTGATGGAAATGACCATTTTACCCTTAAAGGTAGGCTGACTGATGAGTGTATGATTACTTGTATGACTGTACTGAGTAGGACACTTTGCATACACGAACTGTTTATGACATGACATACTGTATGGGGTTGGGAATTTGATATGGAGGAAGTATTGTATTGGTGGCTCTGCCACATTCACTGTTACTGGTGGCGTTGCCACATATACTATTTCTGGCAGCTCTACTGCGTTATTATTACTGGCATCTATGCTGTGATATTGGTGTACTGGCTGGATGGGTTAATTTTATCCCCACATGGTGTGCTGGTTGGTACGGGTGGTGTGTTGGCTGGATTGGGATAGGTTGCATATTTACACTGTACTGATACTGTATTGGGCTTAGGCCCACACTGTCACTGTAATGGGCTAAGGACCACACTGCACTTTTACTGAATAAGGCTTAGGCCCAGACTATTACTGCATATATTGTTACTGATTGACTAATAGGGGATTACACATTGAGTTTTCTTAAACTCACCCTTTCTTTTTAACTGTACAGGTAATCCCCATCCTTAAACGATTTGGAGCCGCGAGGGACTTGGAGGTGGCCACATGACCGCTAATGTTCTACTTTAGACTTAGTTATTAAATTTGAAAATTTCATATTGGGCTATTAATTATGTAATAAGACCATTGGTATTTGGATTTAATTTTTAATTGGGCTTTGATTTCTTATTTTAAACTGCCAAACGGACACAAGAGGGTTTTCAAAATCACAATTGTTTTCAAGAAAAACACACATTTTAAACTTCAAGGTTTTAGTTAGAAAGCTTCCACGGTTTTTATTCAGCATAAGAAATCAACGGTAACAAATATGAGAATCATTTTGATAAGCTGTTTTCAAATTTTAATAACTTAATTTGCTGAATTTTCTCAATTAATAAAAGCTAAATGGGTTTTCACTTAAGTACGGATTTTTATCAACAAGTCCAATTTTCGAAAATAACTTCGATGTGACACGTCAAATTCGATCGTAACGTCTAGGCCAGGTTTGGGGTGTTATATTTAGTGGTATCAGAGCCAGTTGCAAAACTTGGCTGTGGAATAGGTTTTTGAAAACTTTTTCTGGAAACGGATTTTTAAGATTAGAAATGTTTTAAAAGATTCACAAGTGTGGCACACCGAGTCTCTGGCACCAAATCTGTAAGTCCTCCAATACTTTTTACTGTTATAGACTGAGATGTTATACTGAGAAACTACTATGGATAGTAGGACTATACTGTGAAACTCTAGATAGAGAAAACTGAGACCGTAGAAGTCTGAAAACTGTAGGGAGACCTCGATCTGCGATAACAAACCCCTAATGACTGTCTTTCATAACACATTTGTTATTAATTACTGAAATTATAATCTGATGCATAAGACTTTTAAAACAGATAAAGCGTATATCTAATGAGCACAAGAGGTACTCGTGGAAGGGGTACACGGGGCTGCGATAGAGGCCGATGAGGTGCTCAGGCTGGGTCCTCGGCATCGGGCCACATGCTTGCTAGGGAAGGACTAGCTTCATCGGTGATCGAGATGGGGTCTTAGATCAAGCGGCTGGGGATGATACCCTACCTCAAGCTATGCTTCGCATTTTAGAGAGGGTTGCTGGATCTAATGTTGGTGCAGTGGGCCGAGGGTCAATCTTAGAGCGACTCCGGTCTAATGGAGCAGAAAATTTCAAGGGTATTTCTGGAGTAGCCCTAAATGTGGCAGAATATTTGTTGGAGGGTACTGAAAGAATAATGGAAGACCTCGACTATACTGCGGAACAAAAGTTAAAAGGAGCAGTGTCCTTAATGCGAGACGAGTGATCATTGTTTCTTGTCAAGTTTTAAAATTTATAAAAGAATGATCGAACCTGGAAACTAACTCTGACAACGATTAAAGGTAAGTGTACCTATTGAACAGTAGTATAGCTTAGGCAAGACCGGATTGTCAACCCTACAGGAACTAAAAGTACTAATACTAACTTTCTTTTTATTATTTAGCCTAAAATAAGTGAAGTTGTTTTTAACCTAAAATTAACTACTAAGCTAAAGACACAAAGACAAAAAGAACGAATTGGGAAAATAACTTTAGGAAAAACTCAGTTGATTAAGACGATACCCTCAGAAAGAATTCACCTAGACTTCACTTGCTATTTAACACTGAACTATATGATTTATTCACTTAGTTTGATCTGTAAGAATCCCTAACGTATATTAAACCCTCTTTTGAGGTGAATAATGTGTAACCCTAGGTTAATTAGTGGAACTCTCGTTCTCTTATAATAACCCCTAGAATAGCAGTAAATCGATCTATGGACTCCCATATTAGGTTTCACCCTAATCTGGCAAAATCTCATCACCCTATCTCTAGGCGTGCGATCAACTCCGCTTAATTATGCTGGATCTACTCTTAGGCAGGGTCTATTCCTCCTCCACCTAAGCACCTCAAATTTAGATTAAGCTTACATAATTAAGAACAAACTAAGTATTTATCATATAATTCAGGAAATAACAACAAGATCCATCATAGGTTTCATCCCCTTCAGGTATTTGAAGGATTTAGTTCATAATAAATAAAAAAAACATCTCAAGAGAAAAGATAAAACAAAACATAAGAAATTCCTTAAACTCCCTGAAGGAATTGAAGGAGAGATCCGCCATCTTGAGTAGAATTCTAGCTTTTTGAGATGGATCAACTGGCTATCTTCGAGTTATTCCCACAACTCTAACCTTTTCGGCTTGGCTCCTTGGCCTAGCTAACTGCCCCCCTTTCATCTGACCCTTAGGGGGTTTATATAGGCTCTTGGAATGGGTTTCCTTGCCCCAAAGTATCCAAATCCGAATGAAATTACTCTTTGCCACGACAGGGGCACGGCCATGTCCCACGCCCGTGTGACTAGTTTTCAAGCCGTGTTCGGACTTTTAATTGAGGCACGACTGTGTGGGCTTTAGTTCAGGCCGTGTTGATTTCGTGATATGGCCTATTTACTCTGTTTTGGGCCCGTTTCTCATTCTTTTTATCCTCGGGTGCTTTCCTGGGTATAAGACATGAAAAGAAAGGATTAAGAGCACCTTTTTATATGAAACAGAGGATAAATCATCCAAAAGTATTCTAATTGTGGGATTAAAATATGTTATAATTACGATTTATCAAATACCCCCACACTTAAGCTTTTGCTTGTCCTCAAGCAAAATTCTCAACTTACAATTAAAACGAACTTTCCATGATCCATAATTCCTATTAACAATGTCTCATCATAATTCATAGATAATTTATACATGGATAATTCAACTCAAATAGCCCTAAAGATTCAAACAAGATAAGTCATGTATTTGTTTTGTAAAAACATAGGTGTCTCCCCTTATCTGAATAATTACCTTTAATTCAAAACCTATAAGGATTGACATCCTCACAAAAGATTCACTCAAATCACTCAAAAAGTGTTTAAGGTTCAAAGTTAAAAGATCACTCATAAGTCGAACCTGAAAAGTTAATCCCATAGGCTTGCCTGAAAATCAAATCTCCACCACTGTAAAATGAGATGATAAACAAATCAAAAGGTCTTTGTGGGGGTTGTAACGGGGCTAGGGTTAAAGGTGTGGGTAAAGGCTGAATTAGAAGGTTAGAATCGAGATTGAATTAATAAGTTACCTATCTATAAATACTTAAAACAATAATTACCAAAAAAGTAATAACCCTACTAATACGAGCTTTTTTTTTCTTTTGATGATTAGACTTTAACTGTTATAGGCTCGATTTTTTTTTCATAACACTAATACTGAATATACTTTGTTTTTTTTTTTGAACAAACTAATTATTACAATAATAATGAATGGATCTATTAATAGAGAACATAGCTAGGCAACAGATCAAATCAAATCTCAACATAAGGGTAGTAAAAAATAATGGTGACAACAAAAACAAAAGGGTTTTGGGTTAATATTAGTGGGTGAGTCAATAAAAAGGTTGTTAGGCTCAACGAGGTTCACTAGGGGTTAATTATGAAGGTTGGCTTTTTAGTGGAGTAAGTGGGTTAGAACCTAAGTGCCTTTATCATCTTGGTATATCAAATCATAAATGTGGTCTTGACATGTATAATCAAGGCAAGTTCTAGAATAACAGTTCATAGTTGACACACTCATAATCAATAAAGTAAGCATGGAAAAGAATATATGCTCTATAAGGCTCAAAATCTCACAAAAATTATGGGTGTTTTGATATCAACTCATAATTTTCAAACTTCAAGATAACATTCAAATTTAGGTTAACAACCTAAAAATTTTATTTTGAAAAATAGACTTATCATGCTTAATTCTCTAGTATTCTTAAAATTTAATCGTCAATGCACAATTATCAATGAATTACTCTAAAACACATCAATAAAAATCATAAATCATCAGAAATCTCATCCTAATTAGTAATATGAGGAAATTACTTTCAAACAAGACTCAATTCAGGGATTTGAGAATAATGCGGAAAGTTAGGCATAATAACTATTCACCCCCCACACTTAAGATGTACATTGCCCTCAATGTACAAAGATAGATATGACATTTAAGGGATAAATCAAAAGAGAAGGGGGAAGAATACTCCCTGAATTTTGGATGGATTCCTTGAGGATGGTAGAGGATGACTTATGTAGTAGTGAATTACTCCTAGTGATTTGTTTGTTTATAGGGAGCGTGTATTTGAAACTGCGAAGTCATCAGTTAGATCTCTCGGAGTCTTTAGTATGTGTTAGGTATACTCGAAGGTTAGATAGCCAATGATAATGATAAAAGTTTGTAATGTATAACGAAAATTTTAAATTAAAACAAGTAAAATTAAAAAAGAGAAAAATAAGAACAAAAATAAAGATAAAATAAAAATTAAAACTAATCATGAAGAAAAGAAAAATTAGATAAATAAAAGGACTCAGAGGTCCTTATCATCATTCGGGTCCTGTGGTGGTGCTGGTGATGAAATATGGAGGTGATGGCATATCTGTTGGAGGGTGGCCTCTATCCCATCAAAACGTCGAGCGTTGTCAATGAAATACTGCCCGAACTGGTCGAGGCGTATAAAGATATCCACCAATGAGGTTGCTGCATTGGATGGCCGCTGGCTCGGAATCGGTGCCTCCTGTGATGGTGGTAGGATATCATTAGTAATGTCCCCCTCTTCTGTGGGTGTCACTAATCGGTATGGAGGGGGGTCGGTCCCTCGACGATGTTTAATCATCCTCATGTGTAGCATCGTCTGGATGCCCTGAGGTGCCCTCTGCCCAATCATCGTGAGGGAGGATCTCTGGTTGTCGGTGTTAAGGAGGTCGACGTGTCGAGCCAATCGTGTTATATATGGGCCCATCAATAGAATTCCCTTCCTGTGCGCCTCTATTTGATGCTGTGTTGCACTGGCGATAAAGTATGCAAGGTCAAACACGTGTCCTTCTGACATGCATGATAAGTAATAGACATCGTGCTTGGTTACCATACCGGTGCTTTCATGTCGACCTGTGATGGTGTGAGCGAGAATGGCGTGAATATACTGTAAAGGTGGGCAAAGGGCTGTTGCCATCGAGCGACTAGGGTCATAGACATTCGTGGTGGGTGCTAAGTTGTGCCCGCAGGGAAGGGGGTGCAGTGGAGCTATCGGTTTAACTCGGAGAGTGGGCTTGCTTCTATAAATTTTAGTGTATAAAGTTCGAGTGTCGAGCCGAATTGTGGTACGCTTCGATCGACGTCGCGTGCCCTAAACAAAATCGGGTCGCATCTGGTCGTCGAACTGTGCCATCACTGTCTGCAAGGTGAAAGTTGTGCAGAATTCTAATGTGAGCTCCGAGTATGTAGGCTCGTTGATTGAGAAAAATAGCTCCCACGGGCCGGTCGAGATGAGGGCTCGAATATCGGTTGCGAGCCTGACTTGTTCCAGTACATCCCAATCGATGCACCTACCGGTGCCGAGGGGTCTATACTGGATTGCCTTGTAATGCTCTTCCTGAGCTTCCTGAGAAAATCGGAGGAATTGGTGTTGTATCTCGGAAGAAGCACTTGTTGAAGATGATCTGGGCCCCTTTCTTTTCTTGCTTTGGGCTGCTGTGGATCGTTTTGGTCGTGATGATGACATGATACCTGAAAAAAAAAAGAAAAGGTTTATACCAAAATGTAATCCAGGTTCAAGATATTCGAATAAGCAACAAATTCAAAATAAGAATTTTTAATAGCATATGTGAGAAATAACTAATAGCACTATCACTATGATGTCGCAAATATATATGATATTCATGAATGAAATATTGAAATAAACATGAGAAAAATCACACTTTGAACTAAACAAAAAATATAAAAAATAAGAGTCAAATAACTAACAGCACTTATCATATTGATATAATAAACATGAGAAAAATCATACTTAAAACTAAACAAAAAGTATAAATAAAATAAAATAACATGAAATTTAGCAAACTTTAGTTAAGAAAGTGAAATAATGGAAGGAACCAGTGGTGATGGTGGTGGTTCTCTGCCGGACACGGGATGAGCATGCCGGTAGCGTGAGTTTGCAGCACGAACACGGTAGTGGCAGGGGCATAGAGTTCTACAGCACGGCAGTGGTGCAGGCGTGGGGTGGTTTGTAGTGTGTTTTTAGGGAAGAAAAGGGTGTTAAGGAGGTTTTGGAAAGGTGGTGAATAGGGGTGTGGCCAGATTTTGGGAGGAAGAGTGTTGAAAATTGTTTTTAGGGTAGGTTTTGGGAAAGTGACGGTTTAATTTGGTTAAATAGGGGAGGGGGCACGGGCTGGTGCCACGCCCGTGCTCTGTTTTAAAGTGCCCGTGTTTTTCACGATGTTAAATTTTGGGTGCGTTCAGATGTTTGGCCACGGCCGTCGGTGTTTGTGGCACGCCCGTGTTCGTATTCACACGGTCATATAGAACGGCCGTGTTCTGCCCGTGTTCGATAAGTCAGAATGTTGGCACGGTTGGAAGGCATGGGCGTGCTCCGCCCGTGTTCAACAAGTCAGTAACCTTGCATGGCTAGTTAGCACGGGCGTGGACTGGTATCGCAACCTGTGTTGGGAAAAGAAATTCTTCTCTGTTTATGCATGACTACTGGCACGCCCATGGTTCGTCCCCTGTCTTCCACACTGCCACGGGCACACCCGTGTACAAGGCCGTGTGGTCTAAAACCTGCTCTTTTATTAAACTAATTTAGTATGCTGAAAAAATAAAAATAAAAATAAAAATAACAATAAAAATAAAATGTTAGTGAGTTAGTGCTCGGATTACCTCCCGAGAAGTGCTTATTTATAGTCTTAATCTAGACTTACCCTGTTTTCATTTCTAAAAGAAGGCTCACGGAGCTGAAACTCCTCACTCATATCCCTAAAATATTTACCATTATAGATTTTTAGTCGGTGACCATTTACCTTGAATGTGCCCTTACTGGGGTTAGTTAGCTCGATTGTGCCATATGGAAAAATTGTTTTGATCATGAATGGGCCTGACCACCTTGATTTCAGTTTCCCTGGAAATAATTTAAGCCTTGAGTTGTATAACAGGACCAAGTCCCCTACTTTGAATTGTTTCGACTTCTTTAGACGAGCATCGTGGCGTCGCTTTGTTGCCTCATTGTACAGTTTTGAGTTTTCGTAAGCCTCAGCTTTCCATTCGTCTAACTCGGTCATCTACATCATTCTTTTCTTTCCTGCAGTTTTAAGATCGAAATTCAAAAACTTTATGGCCCAAAAAGCTTTGTGTTCTAACTCGAATGGTAGATGACAGCTTTTCCCGTATACAAGTTTGTATGAGGATGTCCCCAGGGGTGTTTTAAATGTTGTTCTATAGGTCTATAAGGCATCATCTAGTTTTAATGCCCAATCTTTTCTATTTGATTCAACCGTCTTTTCTAGGATGCGCTTAAGTTCTCGGTTTGCTACTTCAGCTTGCCCACAGGTTTGAGGGTGATATGGGGTAGCTATCCTGTGGTATAGTCCATATTTCTTTAGAACTTTTTCAAATTGAGTATTGCAGAAATGAGTACCCCTATCACTAATGATAGCTCTAGGTGTCCCAAATCGAGAAAACAGTTTCTTGAGAAATTTCACTACTACCCTAGCATCATTGGTAGGTAAAGCTTCCGCTTCTACCTATTTTGACATGTAATCAACTACCACTAGGATGTATTTATTTCCAAATGAACTAGGGAATGGTCCCATAAAATCAATACCCCATACATCAAATATTTCACATGATAACATATATGTTTGAGGCATTTCATCACATTTAGAAATATTACCTGTTCTTTGGCATTTATCACATGAGGTAACATACCTGTTGGTATCTTTAAATAGAGTGGGCCAATAAAAACCTGATTCGAGTATTTTGTGTGCTATCTTAATGCCACTGTAGTGTCCTCTTGAGGGTCCTGAATGGCAATGTTCCAGGATTTTGCTTGCTTCTACCTTTGTAACGCATCTTCGAATTACCTGATCTGGACATATTCGGAAAAGAAAAGGATCTTCCCAAAAATAGTTTTTCACATCAGCAACGAATCGCTTCTTTTGGTGATGTGTTAGTCTTTCTGGCAAGACGTTAGCTGCTAAATAATTCACATTATTTGCGAACCATGGTACCTTAGAATGTGTTATAGAAAAGAGTTGTTCTTCAGGAAACGAATCGTTTATCTCATTTTCATTGAGCTCTCTGATATGTGGATTTTCAAGTCTGGAGAGGTGATCTGCCGCAAGATTCTCAGCTCCCTTCTTATCTTGTATTTCAGTCAAATTCCTGTAAGAGAAAAAATCTATCGTATGAGTTGAGGTTTTGCATCAGGTTTGTTTAAAAGATAACGAAGAGCTGAATGGTCAGTGTAAACGACAACTTTAGACAAGCCTAAGTTTGTCAAAAGCAAAAAATACAGCTAGCAATTCTTTCTCTGTGGTGGTGTAGTCTTCTTGTACTGGTGTTAATGTTCTGCTAGCGTAGTAAATTGGCTGAAAATGCTTGTCTCTTCGTTGTCCCAAAACTGCACCTACTGCAAAATCACTTGCATCACACATTAGTTCAAAGGGTAAGTTCCAATCAGGTGCAATTATAATCGGAGCATTTATTAATTTATCCTTAAGGACATTAAATGCATCTAAACATTCTTGATTGAATTTGAAAGGAACATCTTTTTCTAGTAATTTTGTCAAAGGCTTAGCTATTTTAGAAATATCTTTAATAAATCTTCTATAGAACCCTTGCATGTCCTAAAAAGCTTCTAATAGCCTTAACTGAACTAGGGGAAAGTAAATTTTCTATGGTTTCAACCTTTGCTTTATCTACCTCAATCCCTTTGCTAGAGATCTTATGTCCTAATACAATCCCTTCTCTAACCATAAAGTGACATTTTTCCCAATTCAAAACAAGGTTTGTTTCCTCACATCTCATTAGAACTCGTTTTAAAATTTTAAGGCAACGATGGAAAGAATTACTGAATACTGAGAAATCATCCATAAATACCTCCATGATGTCTTCCACGAGTTCGTCAAAGATTTCCAACATGCAACGCTAAAAAGTAGCAAGAGCATTACATAATCCAAAAGGCATTCTACGATAGGCAAACGTACCGTATGGGCATGTAAATGTTGTTTTCTCTTGATCTTTTGGAGCTATTGGGATTTTGAAGTAGCCTGAAAGTTCGTCCAAGAAACTGTAATACATATGCCCCGATAGTCTTTCTAATATTTGATCTATGAAGGGCAGAGGGAAGTGATCTTTTCTGGTAGCATCGTTTAATTTTCGATAGTCTTTACAGACTGATCGCTGTAAATCAGAGTTTTAAAATTTATAAAAAAATGATCAAACCTGGAAACTAACTCTGACAATGATTAAAGGCAAGTGTACCTATCGAACAGTAGTATAGCTTAGGCAAGACCAGATATCGAACCCAAAGGAACTAAAAGTACTAATACTAACTTTCTCTTTATTATTTAGCCTTAAAATTAGAGTGAAGTTACTTTTGAAGAAGACTAAACTAAGGACACAAAGACAAAAAAACGAATAGGAAAATAACTTTGAAGAAAAACTCAGTTGATTGCGACGATACCCTCAGGAAGAATCCACCTAGACTTTACTTATTATTTAACCCTAAATTATATGATTTCTTTTGAAGAATCCACCTAGACTTTACTTATTATTTAACCTTAAATTATATGATTTCTTTTACTTAGCTTGATCCGTAAGACTCCCTAACCTATATTAAACCCTCTCTCGAGGCAAATAATGTCTAACCCTAGGTTAATTAGTGGAACTCTCATTCGCTTATAATAACCCCTAGGATAGCAGTAAATCGATCAATGGACTCCCATATTAGGTTTCACCCTAATCTGATAAAATCTCGTAACCCTATCTCTAGGCGTTCGATCAACTCCGCTTAATTATGTTAGATCTACTCTTAGGAAGGGTCTATTCCTCCTCCACCTAAGCACATTAGTTTTGAATTAAGCAACATAATTAAGAACAAACTAAGTAATTATCATATAACTTAAAAATCAAATAAAAAGATTCATCTAGGTTTCATCCCCTTCAGGTATCTGAAGGGTTTAGTTCATAATGAATAAACAAAACATCGCAAGAGAAAAGATAAAAAAAAACACAAGAAAATCCTAAAACTCCCTGAAGGAATTGAAGGAGAATTCCACTGTCTTGAGTATATTCCGGCTTCTTGGGATGGATCAACTAGCTATCTTCACGTTATTCCCTAGTTCTGACCTTCTCGGCTTGGCTCCTTGGCCTAGCTTTGGCCCCCTTTCAAAAGTGGTACTTAGGGGATATATATAGGCTCTTGGAATATGATTCTTTCTCCCCAAGTATCCTTTTCCGATTGAAATTGCTCATTCTGATGACAGAGGCACGACCATGTAGCTTGCCCGTGTGGCTCGACTCCAGGCCGTGTGAATCGGGGAAGAGACCATGTTCTAGATATTAGGCGTGGCACGACCGTGTGGCTTGAAGTCCAGGACGTGTTGATTTCGTGAATTGGCCCATTTGGCCCGTTTTCAGCCTGTTTTACGTTATTTTCATCCTTTGGTGCTTTCTTGAGTATAAGACAAGAAAAGAAAGGATTAAGAGCTCCTTTTTACACAAATCAAGGGATAAATCATCCAAAAGCATATTAAATTTGGGCTTAAAATATGTTACTTTTACGGTTTATCAAATACCCCCACACTTAAGCTTTTGCTTGTCCTCAAGTAAAATTCTCGACTTACAATTAAAACGAACTTTCCATGATTCATAATTCCTATCAACAATGCCTTTTCCTAATTCATAGATAATTTATACATGGATAATTCAACCTAAAGATTCCTAAAGATTCAAACAAGATAAGTCATACATTTATAGTACGAAAACATAGGTGTTTCCATTTATCTAAATAATTATCTTTAATTCAAAACCTACAAGGATTGACATCCCCATAAGAGATTCACTCAAATCACTCGAAAAGTGTTTTAAGGGTCAAAATTAAGCACTCATAAGTCGAACCTAAAAAGTTAATCCCATAGGCTTGCCTAAAAATCAAATCTCCACCACTGTAAAATGATATGATAAACAGATCAAAAAGGTCTTTGTTAGGGTTGTAACGGGGCTAGGGTTAAAGGTGTGAATAAAGGCTGAAATTAGAAGGTTAGAATCGAAATTGAATTGATAAGTTACCTACCTAAAAATTTCTAAGATAATAATTACATCAACTGAAAGTAATAATAATCTTACTAATACGAGCTTTTTCTTTTGATGATTAGACTTTAACTTGTATAAGCTCACTCTTCATAATACTAATACTGAATATACTTTTTTTTAAGAACAAACTAAGTACAAGATAAATTTAACTACCAGAATAATAAACTTAGGTAACTAGCTCAAATCAAATCTCGATTAAGGGGTTGTCAAAATAAAGGGTGATAACAAATACAAAGGGTTTTGGGTTAAAATTAGCGGGTAAGTCAATAAAAAGGGTTGTTAGGCTCAACGGGGTTCACTACGGGTTAATTATAAGGGTGGGCTATTTAGTGGAGTAAGTGGGTTAAAACCTAAGTGCCTTTATCATCTCGGTATATCAAATCATAACTGTGGTCTTGACATGTATAATTGAGGCAAGTTCTAGAATAACAGTTCATAGTCGACACACTCATAATCAAGAAGTGAGCATGAAAAAGAATGTATGCTCTATAAGGCTCAAATTCTCACAAAAATTATGGGTGTTTTTGACATCAACCTTGTAAATCACAAATTTCAAGATAATATTCAAATTCCGGTTGACAACCTAAAATTTTAATTTTTAGAAAATTAGACTTATCATGCTTGATTCCCTAGTATTCTTGAAATTTAATTATCAATGCACAATTAACTATGACTTATTCCAAAACATATCAATAAAAATTATAAATCATCGAAAATTTCATCTTAATTAGTATTATGAGAAAATTACTTTAAAACAAGATTAAATTCAGGGTTTTGAGAACAATGCAGAAAGTTAGGCATTTTTATCCTCAGGGTTTGAGAATAATGAAAAAAAGTAGGCATTTTCTCAGAATAACTATTCACCCCCACACTTAAGATGTACATTGCCCTCAATGTACAAAGATAGATAATGACATTTTAAAGATAAATCAAAAGAGAAGGGGGGAAGACAAAACTCCCTGAATTACTCATGGGCTCCTTGGAGAATGTGGAAAGTGTGTGTCATGAATTGTTTTGTTGATTTTCCGTAGTTGTGCTTTCCTGTAGGTATAGTGAATAGGTTATTCTGCAAAGTCACTGTTTTAGTGTTTTTAGGTATGTGGTTAGGAATGTTGGAATAGTCAGATAGCCATCTTAAAGTGCACCCTAATAATAAAAGTTTAATAATAAATAAGAATAAAGTTTGTAAAATAAAATGAAAATAAAAACAAACAATACAAATTAAAAGGACTCAGAGGTCCTCGTTGCAGTTTGGGTCCGTCGGTGGTGCTGAGGGTATGGCTGGGTGGCACGACTGTGGTGCGGCCGTACGGGAAGTTTTTGCTGTGTTTTTGGAAGGAAAAGTTTAGGAGAGGTAGGTTTTAGGGGTGAGGAGTGGTTGTTTTGTAACACCCCAAACCCGGTCAACACACCACAACCGAATCTGGCATGTTACGGAGTGAAAATATTTGAATAAAACAAGTTACCAGTTAAATTTTATTGAAAAACTCTTTATCATTTTAGAGTTTAGAAAACCTCGTATAAAGTGATGTTGAAATCATTTTAGTGTTGCTTTAAACCCAGAAAACTTATGTTTGAAAAATCCGTTGGTTGTTACTAGCTTTTGGAAATCATGTAATTCTTTTTAAATTTCGAGTAAGT
Source organism: Gossypium bickii (assembly GCA_025503065.1). Taxonomy (NCBI): domain Eukaryota; kingdom Viridiplantae; phylum Streptophyta; class Magnoliopsida; order Malvales; family Malvaceae; genus Gossypium; species Gossypium bickii. The sequence continues at coordinate 19,841,898 of CP106714.1, read as the reverse complement.
TGTGTATAGTCAAGTTAAAACCATTCGCTTTGAAGTTGTTTGAAAATTAAATCCGAAAATCATTTAGGTTACCTTTGCAATCATATTGTGAATGTTGTTACCCGATAGTAAGGTTTGAAAACCCGAAAGAGATCTAATTTTGAAAATGTTGCTTTTTACCGGTTATTTAAGCAATCAATTTATTAAGCACATGCATAATATAATCAAAAGTAAAGCAAGAAATAAATAAAAAAAAAACTCAAAATAATACTTAGGGCCTTATTACAAAACCAAAACCAAATTTAAAGTAAATAAATAAAACTGGAGTAGTAATTTAAATTCAGAACCCGAAAATAAGTTTCCATAGCCACCTCGAGTCCTCCCCGGCTTCATTTTCGCGATCTATGCCTCATCTGCAAAATATAAGGGAGGGGGTGAGTCACCGAGACTCAGTGTATAAATCCCCAACCCGATGGAATAGCACTTACACATATCATTAATAGAACATGCAAATCATGCAACCCCATAATCTAACCATCCGATCTCCTTTATCTACCCCTTGTGGTCAAAACCACTGGTGGTCAAAACCACTGGTGATCGAAGTCACAAATAATATGGGTGTGGTCAAAACCACTGGTGACCGTAGTCACAAATCAAGTGATGGGGCCAACCCATCGTGTGGTCAAAACCACTGATGATAATCCCGTAATCAATCCTGTGGGGCCAACCCACTGTGGTACCAAACCACTGGGACAAGTCACAATATCCATATGTTGTCAAAACCACTGGTGACCGTAGTCACAATATCATATATGTGGTCAAAACCACTGGTGGTCAAAACCACTGGGACTTAGTCACAAGTAACAATATCAAAGACGGGGCCAACCCGTCGTGTGGTCAAAATCACTGGTGACAGTCCAAATAAATCTTCCCCCTCCTCTCATCAATCCCATCATCATGTCCATATCATACGTGTTATAATATCATGTAATCATGAAAATAACGCATAGCATAGCACTTAACAGTAACATGACGATGTATATCAAAAATCACATAACAGGGGACTTACCTGGAGTCCACGCTCATGCCCACAAGGCAAAATCACTGATTTCAATGGCTAATCGGTTCATAACAGTTAACACAATAACATGTAATACTAATGAAGTGTGTAAGGTTACACACCTGACTATTCGTAGATCTAAGCGAAACCCCGAAACTACGCAAAACTGGCGAGATCCCGAAACGTTTGCCTTCCCTTTCTTAAGTGCTGATTTGGTTTCCAACCAAATCTCGAAACTACGTGATGAATCTCCCTTGCAATCGGCTAAACACTAGCACCAAAAAGAATTAGACTTCGGCTTTTAAAAGAATAAGAAACAGATCCAAACGCTAGAGCCCTTACCTAGATCGGCCACCAAATCCCGAGGATCCACTGAATCAGATTGCTCTTCTCCCTACAATCGACTTAAACACACCATTAGGAATCCAAAGGCCATTCGGCCATAATATGAATCCCAAAACCAAAAGAGTTTGTCACCCCCTACCTTACTGACAAGTTCGACTACCAAGCACCAACGTTCGGCACCCCTAAGTGATGTTAAGGATTTCGGCTACCACATAGAACAAGAATAAGTTAAGATCCCGATTACTAACGATTGAAGGAGTATCAAAAGAAAGGCAAAAGAGATTCGGCATTACCCAAATCGATCAAGAAGAAAAGAGGAAGAAGTCACTTACCAGGAGATTCGGTTAACCCAAATGAAAGAACTAGCAATAGATTCGGCACTTCAGAGAGATTAACACACGCGAGAAAAGAAGAGAATGAGGCTAAGAATATTCGGCCAAGGTTTTTGATGAAACCAAAAGAAAATAACCAAGCTTTCGGCTTTCGAAGATGGTGAAGATGGAGAAGATAAATGAAATGGAAAAGAAGGGGTTCGACAAAGGGAGAATGGAAGAAGTTTTGGCACAAGGGGATTGGAAAAAGAAAAAGAAGAAAGTCGCCTGAAGAGTGGTGTTGGTTTCGGCTTTGAGCAAAAATAAGAAGAAAAAGAAGTAACAAAGGTGGATTCGGCAAATAAGAAGTTTCGGCTAACAATGGATGAACCAAAAATGAAAAGGGAGAGAATAGCTACTTGAGTTTCGGCTTTTACAAGATATGGCAAAGTTTGGTTCGGCCAAATACAAAGCTTGCAGAATGAGAAAAGAAAGAAAGCCAATGAGGTCTCGATTTTGGCACAAAACGAAAATGAAGAGAGCTCCCTAAGCTAGCCAAAAATGCACCCCTTACCCGGCCACTAAAATTCGTCACACCCCAAGCTCCCAAACCGATTACTCCTCCTTCCCAAAGTCCATAATTCGGCCAACACCTCAAGACTCTCCCATCCACTCATTCAAATCAGTTTTAATGAGTCAAACTCCACGATTTTCTCCTCTCCATCCATTTCAAACCTATTAACTTAATCCTCATCCATCAAGAGAGTCCCACCTCAGCACACCTCTTCCCTACTTCTGGCGTGAAAAAGAAATAGCAAAGAAGGGATTTCTGTAGCTCGAACCCAAGCACTCCTTCCCTGCATGTGGCGTCACTCCCCTGACACCTTAGTAGCGCCTCCTTGCCACTTTACCAAGGTAATTCTTGTGTCACAACCTCCCAATAAATTCTTTTAACCCCTAACTCCCTTAGCTTCCTCTCGCTAAATACCAAAACAAAAATTTTTGCCATGACCCAGGCCTAACCCGAGGTCATGCCTAGACCCCAAAACATACCAACCAAACACAGCAAACATATCATCACATGCAAACACATGCAAAATGCAAAGACCCCGATTTAAGGATGTTTCATTTATAGGGGAGGGGAAAAATGGGGTTTTAAATCTGATTTAGGGTTTATTTTTGGGGAAGATGACGGTTAGTTTTATTTATAGGGAAGGGGACACGGTTTGTCGACATGCCCGTGTCATTTTGAAATCACTCGTGTTTTTCACGTTATTCAAGATTAGGCGCGTTCAGGATTCGTGGCATGCCGTGTGTCTCTTTGGCACGCCCGTGCTTTGACAAAATAAACGGTAGGCACGGTGAGGTCCCACGGGCGTGTGTAGCCCATGTATAACAAGTCAGTCTCTTTAGAATTTTCACACGGTTATGCGACACGGCCGTGTTGGGCCCGTGTCATCAAAGAAATTTTTACCCTATTTAGGCACGGTGCTTGGCATGCCCGTGGTCTATTTCCTAGCTATGCACGGTTATGCACATGCCCGTGTCGAGGTCATGCTTGGAATGCCTGCATGCAATTTAACTAATTTAGTGTGGTTAACAAGTGGATTTAATTTGTTAGTTTAGTTAGTGCTCAGGTTGCCTCCTGAGAAGCGCTTGTTTATAGTCTTAAGCTAGACTTTCCCTGTTTTTGGTTCTGAAAGAAGGTTCGTGGAGCCTAAGCTCCTCTATCATATCGCCTAAATTTATACCATTATGGATTTTAAGTCGGTGTCCATTTACCTTGAAAGTGCCTTTCGTGGAGTGGGTTACCTCGACGGTGCCATACGGAAAAATTGTTTTGATCATGAATGGGCCCGACCACCTTGACTTTAGTTTTCCCGGGAATAATTTAAGCCATGAATTGTACAGAAGGACTAAGTCTCCTACTTCGAATTTCCTTGATCTCTTGAGCCGAGCATCGTGGCGTCGCTTTGTTGCTTCCTTGTACAGTTTTGAGTTCTCATAGGCTTCTGTTCTCCACTCGTCTAACTCGTTCATCTGCATCATTCTCCTTTTTCCTGCAATTTTGAGATCAAAATTCAAGAATTTTATTGCCCAAAAAGCTTTGTGTTCTAGCTCAAATGGTAAATGATAGCTTTTCCCGTATACAAGTTTGTATGGGGATGTTCCTAGAGGAGTTTTGAATGCAGTTCTATAAGCCCATAAGGCATCATCTATTTTAACTGCCCAGTCTTTTCTATTTGATTCAACCGTTTTTTCTAGAATGCGTTTAAGTTCTCGATTTGCTACCTCAACTTGTCCACAGGTTTGGGGGTAATAAGGGGTTGCTGTCCTGTGGTATACTCCATATTTCTTTAAAACCTTTTCAAGCTGAGTATTGCAAAAATGAGTGCCTTTATCACTAATGATGGTTCTTGGTGTGCCAAACCGGGAAAATAGTTTTTTGAGAAATTTAACTACTACCCTAGCGTCATTGGTAGGTAAAGCTTCTGCTTCTACCCATTTTGACAAGTAATCAACTGCTAGTAAGATGTATTTGTTTCCAAATGAATTAGGGAATGGTCCCATAAAATTAATACCCCATACATCAAATATTTCACATGATAATATATATGTTTGAGGCATTTCATTACGTTTAGAGATATTACCTATTCGTTGGCATCTATCACATGAGGTAACATACCTGTTGGCATATTTAAATAGAGTGGGCCAATAAAAACCTGATTCGAGTATTTTGTGTGCTGTCTTAACACCACTGTAGTGTCCTCCGGATGGTCCTGAATGGAAATGCTCCAAGATTTTGTTTGCTTCTGTCTTTGTAGCACATCTTCGAATTACCTGATCTGTACAAATGCGAAAAAGAAAGGGATCTTCCCAAAAATAATTTTTCACATCAGTAAAGAATCGCTTCTTTTGGTGATGTGTTAATTTTCTTGGTAAGATGTTAGCTACTAAATAATTCGCGATATTTGCAAACCATGGTACCTCAGAATGTGATATAGAAAAGAGTTGTTCTTCTGGAAACGAATCATTTATTTCACCTTCGTCGAGCTCTTTGGTGTGTGGATTTTCAAGTCTAGAAATATGATCCACTGCAAGATTCTCAGCTCCCTTCTTAAAATCAATCGTATGAGTCTGGGTTTTGCATCAGATTTGTTTAAAAGGTAACGAAGAGCTGAATGGTCGGTATAAATGACAACTTTGGATAGTATTAGATACTACCTAAATTTATCAAAAGCAAAAACTACAGCTAGCAATTCTTTCTCTGTGGTGGTGTAGTTTTCTTGTGTGGGTGTTAGTGTTCTGCTAGCATAATAAATTGGCTGAAAATGCTTGTCTCTTCGTTGTCCCAAAACTGCACCTACTGCAAAATCACTTGCATCACACATTAGTTCAATGGGTAAGTTCCAATCAGGTGCAATTATAACCAGCGCATTTATTAGTTTGTCCTTAAGAATATTAAATGCATCTAAACATTCATGACTGAAATTAAAAGGAACATCTTTTTCTAGTAATTTTGTCAAAGGCTTAGTTATTTTAGAAAAATCCTTAATAATCTTCTATAGAATCCTGCATGTCCTAGAAAACTTCTAATGGCCTTAACAGAACTAGGGGGAGGTAATTTTTCTATGGCTTCAACCTTTGCTTTATCTATCTCAATCCCTTTACTAGAAATCTTATGCCCTAACACAATTCCTTCTCTAACCATAAAATGACATTTTTCCCAATTCAAGACAAGATTTGTTTCCTCACATCTCATTAGAACTCATTCTAAATTTTTAAGGCAGAAATGGAAAGAATTACCGAATACCAAGAAATCATCCATTAAAACTTCCATGATGTCTTCCACGAGTTCGCCAAAGATTGCTAACATGCAGTGCTGAAAAGTAGCAGGAGCATTACATAATCCAAAAGGCATTCTACGATAAGCAAACGTACCGTATGGGCATGTGAATGTCATTTTTTCTTGATCTTCAAGAGCTCTAGGGATTTGGAAGTAACCGGAGAGTCCGTCCAAGAAGTAGTAATACATATGTCCAGATAATCTTTCCAACATTTTATCAATGAATGGTAGAGGAAAGTGATCTTTTTTGGTGGCATCATTCAGTTTTCTATAATCAATACAGACTCTCCAACCTGTAACTGTTCTTATGGGAATTAACTCATTCTTTTCATTGGGTACTACCGTCATTCCTCCTTTCTTTGGAACTACTGCCGCAGGACTTACCCAAGCATCGCGAAAATAGGATAACTTATTCCTGCATCTAGAAGTTTAATTACCTCAGTTTTGACCACTTCTTTCATGTTAGGATTTAACCGTCTCTGGGGTTGCACACATGGCTTATATTCTTCTTCCATTAGAATTTTGTGGGTGCAAAATGCTGGGCTTATTCCTTTGATGTCAGAAATTTTCCAATCTATGGCTTTTTTGTGTTCTCTTAGTACTTTTATCAGCTCTTCTTTTTCCTTAGGTTCTAGTTCTGAAGAGATATACCGGTAGCATAGAATTGTCCCCAAGGAATACGTATTCTAAATGTTTTGGCAACTGTTTTAATTCCACTTTGGGTGGCTCTTTGATAGAGGGTTTTTGCTCATTTCCAATGCTTTCTTCTTTCATTTGTCTAGATGATGAAGTAGTCAGATTCAACTCATCATTTCATCTTCTTCCCCCTCTTCTTGAGCCGGGCACAGTTCCAACGTGTCGTCATGGATGATTTCCTGTAATGAATTTTGAATGATGTAATCAGTAGTATCAACAAAATAACAGGAATCATCTTGCTCTTTAGAGTATCGCATGGCATCATAAATTTGAAAAATAATCTCTTCGTCACCTATCCTTAGCACGAGTTTTCCATCACCTACATCAGTAACGGCTCTAGCAGTGGCTAAAAATGGACGCCCTACAATTAAAAGGAACATTAATGTCTTCATCCATGTCTAACACAACAAAATCTACTAGGAAAATAAATTTGTCAATTTTTACCAAGACATCTTCGATAACTCCTCTAGGATATTTAATAGATCTGTCTGCTAACTGAATACTCATCCTAGTGGGTGTTGGTTCCCCAAGATCTAGTTGTTTAAACATTTTATAAGGCATTAAATTTATACTAGCGCCTATATCAGCTAGTGTTTTCTTAATATTTAAACTACCAATTAAACAAAAGATAGTAAAACTTCCTGGGTCTTTTAATTTGGTTGGTAGCTTATTTTGGAGAATGGCTGAACACTCTTCGTTGCGTTTCACCATTGATACTTCTTCAAGTTTTCGTTTATTCGTTAAGAGTTCCTTTAAGAATTTTGCATACTTCGGCATCTGTGAAATAGCTTCAACGAAAGGTAAGTTAATATGTATTTGTTTAAAAAGTTGAGGAAACTTACCGTATTGGGCATCAATTCGTTCCTTCTTGAACTTTGTTGGATATGGGATTGGTGGGTTGTTCTCATTGCGTAATGGAGTTACCTCTTCCATTCCCTCATTTCTTACTTTGTTATTCTCATCTGGGCTTTGTTTCTTCAGTTCGCCTAATTCTTTTCCACTTCTTAGTGTGACTGCTTTTACCTGTTCTGTTCCCTTAGGAAAAATTCCTGCTCGATTTTCACAGATCATTTTATGAATTATTCCAACCGTATTAGTTAGTTCCCCAAATGACTCAGTAAATTTTTCAATTAATGCTTGTTGATCTTCTAGGGTTCTTTTGATATCTTGTATGCATTTTTACTGTGTTTTCTGATTCCTCCTCATAGGGTGGTTTCTTTTCTTGTGGATAGGGTTGATTTTGGAAGTTCTGAGGATGTTATTGCCCTTGATTTCTTTGATTGCCTTGACCTCCCCATGAAAAATTTGGGTGGTTCCTCCAACCTGGATTGTAAATGTTACTATAAGGATTATTATTGGATCAGAAATTATTATCTATATAGTGCATCTGTTCATTTTCTGCTTCCGGTTGGTAGGGTGGGTACTCAGGATTTGCCACCGTTCCACTTGCGTCACACTGCATGACTGGATGTACGTTGAATACTCCTACCGATTTCGTTGGTTTAGTCCTCGAAGCTTGCCACTGATAATTGTTTATCGACATCTCCTCAATGAACTCGTAGGCTACTTCTGGAGTTTTGTTGTTCAGGGTTCCACCGGCGGCTAAATCAATCAGTTGTCTTGTTGAGGGGTTTACACCATTGTAGAATGTTTGGACTTGTAGCCACAAGGGTAAGCCATGGTGTGGGCACCTCCTCAAGAGATCTTTATATCTCTCCCATGCGTCATATAATGTCTCTACATACATCTGCACAAAAGAAGAGATACCATTCCGTAATTTGGCCGTTTTGGCCAGTGGGAAATATTTCATTAAAAACTTTTCAGTCATCTGCTCCCATGTAGTGATTGACCCTCGTTGTAACAAGTTTAACAACTGTTTAGCTTTATTTCTTAATGAAAAAGGGAATAACCGAAGATGTATGGCATCATCAGAAACGCCATTTATTTTGAAGGTATCATAGAACTCTAAAACATTAGCTATATGCATGTTTGGATCTTCGTCCTGCAAACCATCAAATTGAACAAACTGTTGAATCATTTGTATTGTGTTAGGCTTTAATTCAAAATTATTAGCAGCTATAGTAGGCCTGACAATACTTGATTCTGCTCCGGTTAAATGTGGTTTAGCATAATCAAACATTGTACATGGAGCATTGCGATCTCCCACATCGCGTGGTAGTAGGTTGTTTTCCTCCATCCTTTCAGTAGGATTGGATTTGTCTTCTTTCTCTCTTTCTGTGTAATTTAGAGCTCGCCTGGTTTCCCGATGATTCCTTCGAGCGGTAGCTTCAATATCACTTTTGTATACTAAAGGTCCTCTCGGGTTCCTTCTAGTCATAAACTAGAGGTACCTAGAAAGAAAAACAAGAAAGGAAAAAAAATTAGCAAAATTAAAAGTTATCCTAAAAATAAAAATAAATTGCTTAAAAATAAAAAATAATGGCTAAAGTAATAAAAATAGAGTTTTCTTAATATTTTAGTTCCCTGGCAACGGCGCCAAGAACTTGATCGTTGTAAATTAGAGTTTTAAAATTTATAAAAGAATAATCAAACCTGGAAACTAACTCTGACAATGATTAAAGGCAAGTGTACCTATCGAATAGTAGTATAGCTTAGGCAAGACCGGATATCGAACCTAAAGGACCTAAAAGTACTAATACTAACTTTCTTTTTATTATTTACCCTTAAAATTAGAGTGAAGTTGCTTTTGACGAAGACTAAACTAAGGACACAAAGACAAAAAAATGAATAGGAAAATAAGTTTGAAGAAAAACTCAGTTGATTGCGACGATACCCTTAGGAAGAATCCACCTAGACTTTACTTATTATTTAACCCTAAATTATATGATTTCTTTTACTTAGCTTGATCCGTATGACTCCCTAACCTATATTAAACCCTCTCTCGAGGCGAATAATGTCTAACCCTAGGTTAATTAGTGGAACTCTTGTTCGCTTATAATAACCCCCTAGGATAGCAGTAAACCGATCAATGGACTCCCATATTAGGTTTCACCCTAATCCGAAAAAATCTCGTAACCCTATCTCTAGGCGTTCAATTAACTCCGCTTAATTATGTTAGATCTACTCTTAGGTAGGGTCTATTCCTCCTCCACCTAAGCACATTAGGTTTGAATTAAGCAACATAATTAAGAACAAACTAAGTAATTATCATATAACTTAAAAATCAACTAAAAAGATTCATCTAGGTTTCATCCCCTTCAGGTATCTGAAGGGTTTAGTTCATAATGAATAAACAAAACATCGCAAGAGAAAAGATAAAAAAAAAACATAAGAAAATCCTAAAACTCCCTGAAGGAATTGAAGGAGAATTCCACTATCTTGAGTATATTCCGGCTTCTTGGGATGGATCAACTGGCTATCTTCACGTTACTCCCTAGTTCTGACCTTCTCGGCTTGGCTCCTTGGCCTAGCTTTGACCCCCTTTCAAAAGTGGTACTTAGGGGATATATATAGGCTCTTGGAATGTGATTCTTTCTCCCCAAGTATCCTTTTCCGATTGAAATTGCTCATTCTGATGACAGAGGCACAACCATGTAGCTTGCCCGTGTGGCTCGACTCCAGGCCGTGTTCGGATTTCTAACTTGAGGCACGGCCGTGTGAATCGAGGAAGAGACCGTGTTCTAGATATTAGGCGTGGCACGGCCGTGTGGCTTGAAGTCCAGGCTGTGTTGATTTCATGAATTGGCCCATTTGGCCAATTTTCAGCCCGTTTTTTGTTCTTTTCATCCTTTGGTGCTTTCCTGAGTATAAGACATGAAAAGAAAGGATTAAGAGCACCTTTTTACACAAATCAAGGGATAAATCATCCAAAAGCATATTAAATGTGGGCTTAAAATATGTTACTTTTACGGTTTATCACAGACTCTCCAACTCAGAATCGTTTCTTTTGTGGGATTAACTCATTCCTTTCATTGGGCACCACAACATGCCTCCTTTATTTGGAACTACACATGCAGGGCTTACCCAAAATCTTGCTGTAAATAGGATAAATTATTCCTACATCTAGAAGTTTAATTACCTCGGCTTTGACCATGTCTTTCATGTTGGGATTTAAGCGTCTCCGAGGCTGCACACACGGCTTGTATTCCTCTTCCATTAAAATTTTCTAGGTGCAGAATGATGGGTTTTGTACCCTTAATGTCAGAAATTTTCCAAGCTATGACCTTTTTATGTTCTCTTAGTACCTGTATCAACTCCTCTTTTTCCTTGGGTTCTAACCCTGAAGAGATAATTACTGGTAACGTATAATTTTCCCCAAGGAATGCATACTCTAAATGTTTTGGCAGTTGTTTTAATTCTAATTTGGACGGTTCATCAACAGAGGGTTTTTGTTTTAAATCATCATTAACTTTAATGCTTTCTTTTTTCGATTGTCTTGATAATGATATTTTTAAATTTAGCTCGTGGACTTCATCTTCTTCCCCCTCTTCCTGAGTGGGACACAGTTCCATCGTGTCATTATGTAGAATTTCCTGTAATGAGTTTTGAATGATATGATCAGTGGTATCAACAAAATAATAGGAATCATCTTGTTCTCTAGAATATTTCATGGCATCATAAATTTGAAAGATAATTTCCTCATCGCCTATTCTTAATGCGAGTTTACCATTCCCTACATCGATAACAGCCCTAGCAGTAGCTAAAAAAAGGCGCCCTAAAATTAAAGGAACATCAATGTCTTCATCCATGTCTAACACAACAAAATCAACAGGGAAAATTAATTTATCAATTTTTACCAAGACATCTTCGATCACTCCTCTAGGATATTTAATAGATCTATCGTCTAACTGAATACTCATCCTAGTAGGTTTTGGTTCCCCAAGATCTAGTCGTTTAAACATTTTATAAGGCATTAAATTAATATTGGCGCCTAAATCAGCTAATGCTTTCTTAATATTTAAGCTACCAATTAGACAAGGAATAGTAAAACTTCCTGGGTCTTTTAATTTGGTTGGTAACTTGTTTTAGAGGATAGCTGAACATTCTTTATTAAGTTCTACCGTTAATACTTCTTCAAGCTTCCTTTTATTCGTTAGGAGTTCCTTTAAGAATTTTGCGTACGTCGGCATCTGTGAAATGGCTTCGACAAAAGGTAAGTTAATATGTATTTGTTTAAAAAGTTCAAGAAACTTACCGTATTGGGCATCTAATCGTTCTTTCTTTAACTTTGCTGGATATGGGATTGGTAGGTTACTTTCTTTGCGTACGGGATTTGCATCCTCAACTCCCTCATCTCTGGCTTTGTTCTCTTCGTGTGGTATTTTTTTTTCTTTGGTTCGACTAATTCCTTTCCACTTCTTAGTGTAACTGCCTTTACCCATTCTATTTCTTTAGAACAAATCTCTGCTCGTATTTCACAAACTATCTCAGTGAGTAATCCAACTGACTGAGTAATTTCCCCAACTTGGTTCTCGATTGCTTTGATCGATGCTTGTTGGTTATTAAGTGTTGTCTCGGTTTTTCGGAGACGAGTGTCAGTTGCTACCATGAATTTTTCCAACATCTCTTCAAGGTCCGGCTTCTTCTTTTGTAGATAAGGCTGATTTTAGAAATTTTTAGGAGGCTATTGTCTTTGATTTCCTTGATTTCCTTGACCTCCCCATGAAAAATTTGGGTGGTTCCTCCAACCTGGATTGTAAGAGTTACTAGAAGGATTATTACTGGATCTAAAATTATTACCTATATAGTTCATCTGTTCGTTTTCTGCGCTCGGTTGGTAGGGTGGGTACTCAGGATTCGCCACAGTTCCACTTGTGTCGCACTGCATGACTGGATGTACCTGCGAAGACAAACTATCAAGCTTTTTATTCATCAATTCCATCTGTGTTGATAACATGGTTACTGTATCAAGGTTGAAGACTCCGGCTAATTCTGTTGGTTTTGTCCTTGTAACTTGCCACTGATAGTTATTTAGGGACATCTCTTCAATGACCTCGTACGCTGCTTCAGGAATTTTATTATTCAGGGTTCCACCAGCGGCTGAATCGATTAGTTTCCTAGTTGAGGGGTTTACACCGTTATAAAAGGTTTGGACTTGAAGCCACAAGGGTAAACCATGGTGTGGACACCTTCTCAAGAGATCCTTGTATCTCTCCCATGCGTCATATAATGTCTCTAAATCCATCTGCACAAAAGAAGAGATATCATTCCGTAATTTGGTCGTTTTGGCCGGCAGAAAATATTTCAATAATAATTTTTCGGCCATTTTTTCCCATGTAGTGATTAACCCTCGTGATAACGAGTTTAACCATTGTTTGGCTTTATTCCTTAATGAAAAGGGAAATAATCGAAGACGTATGGCATCATCAGAAACACCATTAATTTTGAAGATATCACAGAACTCTAAGAAATTAGCTATATGAGTATTTGGGTCTTCGTTTTGCAAACCATCAAATTGAAAAAATTGTTGAATCATCTGTATTGTGTTAGGCTTTAATTCAAAATTATTAGCAGCTATAGTAGGCCTAACAATACTTGATTCTGCTCCTATTAAATGTGGTTTAGCATAAGCAAACATAGTACGTGGAGCATTGTTTTCTCCCACGTCGTGGGGTTGCGGGTTATTCTCGTCCATCCCTTCAGTAGGATTGGATCTGTCTTCTTGGTCTTCCTCTGTGTAATTTAGGGCTCGCCTGATTTCTCTACGAGTTTTTTGAACGGTAGCTTCAATTTCACTGTCGTATACTAGTGGTCCTCTCGGGTTCCTTCTAGTCATAATCTAGAGGTATCTGCTAGGAGAAGAAAGAAAATTTAGCAAATTTAAAAAGAAAATAAAGAAATAAAAATAAATAAAAAATAATGGCTAAAGTAATAAAAATAGAGCTTTCTTAATATTTTAGTTTCCCGGCAACGGCGCCAAAAACTTGACCGTTGTTTTTTGTCGAGTTTTAAAATTTATAAAAGAATGATCGAACCTGGAAACTAACTCTGACAACGATTAAAGGCAAGTGTACCTATTGAACAGTAGTATAGCTTAGGCAAGACCAGATTGTCGAACCTACAGGAACTAAAAGTACTAATACTAACTTTCTTTTTATTATTTAGCCTAAAATAAGTGAAGTTGTTTTTAACCTAAAATTAACTACTAAGCTAAAGACACAAAGACAAAAAGAACGAATTAGGAAAATAACTCTAGGAAAAACTCAGTTGATTAAGATGATACTCTCAGGAAGAATTCACCTAGACTTCACTTGTTATATAACACTGAACTATATGATTTATTCACTTAGTTTGATCCATATGACTCCCTAACGTATATTAAACCCTCTCTTGAGGTGAATAACGTCTAACCCTAGGTTAATTAGTGGAATGCTCGTTCTCTTATAATAACACCCTAGAATAGAAGTAAATCGATCTATGGACTCCCATATTAGGTTTCACCCTAATCCGGCAAAATCTCGTCACCTTATCTCTAGGCGTGCGATCAACTCCGCTTAATTATGCTAGATCTACTCTTAGGCAGGGTCTATTCCTCCTCCACCTAAGCACATCAAATTTACATTAAGCTCACATAATTAAGAACAAACTAAGCATTTATCATATAATTCAGGAAATAATAACAAGATCCATCATAGGTTTTATCCCCTTTAGGTATCTGAAGGGTTTAGTTCATAACAAATAAAGAAAACATCTCAAGAGAAAAGATAAAACAAAACATAAGAAATTCCTAAAACTCCCTGAAGGAATTGAAGGAGAGATCCTCCGTCTTGAGTAGAATTCCGGCTTCTTGAGATGGATCAACTGGCTATCTTCGAGTTATTCCCAAAACTCCAACCTTTTTGGCTTGGCTCCTTGGCCTAGCTAACCCGTCCCCCTTTCAGCTGACCCTTAGGGGGTTTATATAGGCTCTTGGAATGGGTTTCTTTGCCCCAAAGTATCCAAATCTGAATGAAATTACTCTTTGCCATGATAGGGGCACGGCCATGTCACACGCCCGTGTGACTAGTCTTCAAGCCGTGTTCAGACTTTTAATTGAGGCACGACCGTGTAAATCGAGGGTCAGGCCGTGTTCTAGATGATCGGCAAGGCACGGCTGTGTGGGCTTTAGTTCAGGCCGTGTTGATTTCGTGATATGGCCCATTTACTCCGTTTTGGGCCTGTTTCTCGTTCTTTTTATCCTCAGGTGCTTTCCTGGGTATAAGACATGAAAAGAAAGGATTAAGAGCACCTTTTTATATGAAATAGAGGATAAATCATCCAAAAGCATACTAATTGTGGGATTAAAATATGTTATAATTACAATTTATCAACGAGGCCTACCAGTGGTGGCTCAACTTGAGAGAGGGTACGCAGGTCGACCGGTTAACATGGGATTTCTTTAAAGTTGCCTTTCAAGGAAAGTATGTAGGCGCAAGTTATGTGGACGCTCGAAGAAGGGAATTTTTGAGCCCGACCTAAGGAAATAAAGTAATGGCGGAATATGAGGCAGAGTTTTTGTGATTGAGTTGATATGCTCGTGAGATAGTAGAAACTGAGTATGAACACTACATGCATTTTGAGGACGTCCTTTGAGATGAGTTACGAGTATTTATATCTTCACAGAGGGAGCGAGACTTTGCTCCCTTGTAGAAAAGGTAAAAATTGTTGAGGATGTGAAGCGCTCTGAGCGCCAGAATCGTGAGAAAGATATGGGCAGAAATAAGAGGGATTCTTGGCCCTCAGGTTCTTTTGGAAGGCCTATAAAAAAGGCTAGGTTTGATGAGCTAGTTCGGGCTAGAATTCCTGTTGCTGTTGCTAGACCACAGCCTTGCGCTGATTGTGGGAGATCTCACCAGGGTGAGTGCTGGAAGAGGATGGGGGTGTGTTTCAGATGTGGGTCCATAGATCATCAGCTTAAGAATTGTCCTCAAAGGTCTATTCAGATGCAAGCTGCAGGACGGGGTTATGTTCATCCAGTGAGAGGTGGTCAGTAGCCACTGAGAGGCCGTGGGCAGGCCAGAGGTGGAAACGGTTTGGGATGAGGTCATGGAGTGCCAGGTAGAAGTGCTGGTAACATTGAGGCGAGGCAGCCAGCACTAATTTATGCTACTCATCGTCAAGAGGATGGTGACGCTCCAGATGTTATAATCGGTATGTTCCTAATACATAATGTAATTTACACTGCTCTGATTGATATAGGTTCTACGTATTCATACATTGCATGCACTGTGGTTGGCACCTTGGGTACCTAGTGATGCCGTTTGGGCTGACGAATGCACCAGCTGCTTTCATGGACTTAATTAAATGAGTATTCCGGCCCTACTTGGATTGGTTCGTGGTGGTATTTATAGATGACATCTTGGTGTATTTGAGAACCGAGGATGAACATGATGCACATCTCTGAATTGTTCTGCATATTTTGAGGGAGAAACAATTGTACACTAAGTTTAGGAAGCGTGAGTTATGGCTGCAAGAAGTGACATTTCTGGGTCACGTGGTATCTATCGAGGGGATTAGGGTTTATCCTCGAACAATTGAAGCCGTTCTGGATTGGAAACCACCTAAGACCGTATCTGAGATTCGAAGCTTTCTGGGTCTGGTAGGGTATTACAGACGTTTTGTAGAGGGGTTTTCCGTGATTGCTGCACCTATGACTAAGTTGCTGCGTAAAGGGGTACCGTTCAATTGGACCGATAAGTACCAAGAGAGTTTTGATAAACTGAAGAAAGTTCTAACTGAGGCCCCTATTTTAATACAGCCAGAGTCAGGTAAGGAATTTATAGTCTACAGTGATGCATCACACGTTGGTTTGGGTTGTGTGCTGATGCAGGAGGATAAGTTGTTTGCTTATGCATCTCGTCAGCTTAAGCCTCATGAGGCAAATTACCCTACACATGACTTGGAGTTAGCCACGGTGGTATTAGTATTGAAAATTTGGAGGCACTATTTATACGGTGAGAAGTGTATTATTTACACAGATCACAAAAGCCTCAAATACCTTTTTACTCAGAAGGAGTTGAATCTTGGACAGAGAAGATGGATAGAGCTGCTTAAGGATTATGACTGCTCTATTGAGTATCACCCTAGTAAGGCTAACGTGGAAGCTGACGTACTGAGCCGTAGGGCAGTATTTGATTTGAGAGCAATGTTTGCTCGTCTCAGCTTGTATGATGATGGTAGATTGTTAGCTGAGCTTCAAGTGAGACCGACGTGGACTGAGCAAATTAAGGGGAAATAGTTGTTGGATGAGTCACTGGTTCCTTGTTTTCGACAAGTTGAGAATAAAGAGACTGCAAATTTTGGGTTGAATGGTAGGGAGTACTGTGTTTCCGTGGGAGAGTCTGTGTACCAAGGGATTCTGAACTGAGGCAGTCTATACTGCGAGAGGCGCATAGTAGTCCATATGCTATGCATCTTAGAGGAAACAAGTTATACCAAGATCTTCGTGAGCTGTACTAGTGGCCAGGATTGAAACACGAAGTTACTGAATTTGTGAGTAAGTGCTTGACGTGCCAACAAGTTAAAGCTGAGCATCAGCTGCCTTCTGGGTTACTGCAGCCAGTTAAGATTCCACTTTGGAAGTGGGAGAGGGTAACTATGGATTTTGTGAGGGGGCTGCCCTTAACACCTACTAAGAAGGATTCGATGTGAGTTGTTGTAGATCGAGTGACTAAATCTGCCCATTTTATACCAGTCCGCACTGATTACTCGTTGCAGAAGTTGACAAAGTTATATGTGGCAAAGATTGTGAGACTGCATGGGGTACCAGTTTCTATCATATTTGACAGAGATCCTAGGTTCACATCTCGGTTCAGGAAGAAGTTACATGAGGCTTGGGGTACCAAGTTGGACTTCAGTACTGCGTTTCATCCTCAGGTAGATGGTCAGTCAGAGAGGGTGATTTAGATACTGGAGGACATGTTAAGAAGTTGTGTAATGGATTTTTGAGGCAGCTGGGAAGATGATCATTTATTTTTTAGAGTTTTAAATTTATGAATGAGAATGATCGAACCTGGAAACTAACTCTGACAACGACTTAAGGCAAGTGCACCTATCGAACAGTAGTATAGCTTAGGCAAGACCGGGTTGTCTAACCCAAAGGAACTAAAAGTACTAATACTAACTTTCTTTTTATTATCAAACCTAAAATAAGTGAAGTTTATTGTTTAATCTAAATTTAACTAACTACTAAGCTAAAGATGCAAAAACAAAAAAGAATGAATTGGGGAAATACTGTTGGAAAAACTCAGTTAATTAAGACGATACCCTTAGAAAGAATCCACCTAGACTTCACTTGTTATCTAACACTAAACCAGACGATGTATTCACTTGACTTGATCCGTAAGATTCCCTAATTTATATTAAACCCTTTCTCGAGGCGAATAACGTTTAACCCTAGGTTGATTAATTGAAATCTCTTTCTAATTAAAACCCCTAAAATCGCATTAACTCGATCTATGGACTCCCATATTAGGTTTCACCCTAATTCGAAAAAATCTCGTCACCCTATCTCTAGGCGTGCGATCAACTCCTCTTAATTATGCTAGATCTACTCTTAGGCAGGGACTTTTGCTCCTCCACCTAAGCACATCCTACTTGAATCAATATCTTAGAAATATCAACACAAGAATTAAGAACTCATAATTAAGAACAAATCAAGTATTTATCATATAATTCAGAAAACATAACAAGATCTGTCTTAGGTTTCATCCCCTTCAGGTGTCTGAAGGGTTTAGTTCATAACTATAAAGGAAAACATCTCAGAAGAAAAGATAAAACAAAACATAAGAAATCCCTAAAACCCCCTGAAGGAATTGAAGGAGAGATCCTCCGTCTTGAGTAGAATTCTGGCTTCTTGAGATGGATCAACTGGCTATCTTTGAGTGTTTCCCACAAATCTGACCTTTTCGGCTCGGCTCCTTGGCCTAGCTAACCGCCCCTTTCAGGTTATACTTAGGGGGTTTATATAGGCTTTTGAAATAGGTTTCTTTGCCCCTAAGTATCCTTTTCCGATTAGAATTGCTCTTCTCCACGACAGGGACACGACCATGGCCCACGCCAATGTGAATCATGGCCAGGCCGTGTTCAGACTTTTAATAAGGTGACACGCCCATGTAAATTGTGATCAGACTGTGTTCTAGTCTATCAAGGAGGCACAGCCATGTGGGCTTAAGTTCAGGCCGTGTCGATTTCCTCTTTGGCCCAATTTGGTATTTTTTAGGCCTGTTTCTCATTCTTTTCATCCTCGGGTGCTTTCCTGAGTATAAAACATGAAAAGAAATGATTAAGAGCACCGTTTTACATAAATCAAGGGATAAATCATCCAAAAGTATGTTAAATATGGGACTAAAATATGTTACTTTCACGGTTTATCATATACCCCCACACTTAAGCTTTTTCTTGTCCTCAAGCAAAATTCTCAATTTACAATTAAAACGAACTTTCCGTAACTCATAATTCCTATCAACAATGCCTCATCATAATTCATAAATAATTTATACATGGATAATTTAACTCAAAGAGTCCTAAAGATTCAAACAATCTAAGTTATACATTTGTATTACGAAAACGTAGGTGTCTCCCCTTAGCTAAATAGTTACCTATAATTCAAAACTGACAAGGATTGACATCCTTACAAAAGATTTTCTCAAATCACTCAAAGTGTTTAAGGTTCAGTAAAAGAGCACTCATAAGTTGAACCTGAAAAGTTAATCCCATAGGCTTGCCTGAAAATCAAATCTCCACCACTGTAAAATGAGATGATAAACAGATCAAAAAGGTCTTTAACGCGGTTGTAACGGGGCTAGGGTTAACAGTGTGGATAAAGGCTGAAATAAAAGGTTAGAATCGAGATTGAATTGACAAGTTACCTATCTAGAAATACTTAGACGATAATAAATAATTTCATCAACTGAAAAGTAATAACCCTAATAATACGAGCTTTTCTTTTGATAAATAAACTTTAACTGTATAAGCTTATTTTTCATAATACTAATACTAAATATACTTCGATCTTTTTTGAAAAAATCAAATAATAAAGGATAAAATTCAACTACTGAAATAATATAATTAGGTAACTAATCAAATCAAATCTCGATATAAAGGTAGTTAAAAGGAATGGTGATAACAAATACAAAGGGTTTAGGTTAATATTAGCTGGTGAGTAAATAAAAAGGGCTGCTAGGATCAACGGGGTTCACTTGGGGTTAATTATGAAGGTAGGCTTTTTAATGAAGTAAGTGGGTTAAAACCTAGGTGCCTTTATCATCTCGGTGTATCAAATTATAGATGTGGTCTCACCATGTATAATCAAGGCAAGTTCTAGAATAACAGTTCAATGTTGACACACTCATAATCAAAAGGTGAGCATCAAAAAGGATATATGCCCTATAAGGCTCAAAATCTCACAAAACATTATGGGTGTTTGATATCAACCTCGTAAATTTCAAATTTCAAATTTCAAGATAACATTCAAATTCAGGTAGACAACCTAAAAATTTAAATTCTGAAAAATTAGACTTATCATGCTTGATTCTCTAGTATTCTTCAAATTTAATCATCAATGCACAATTAACTATGGCTTACTCAAAAACATATCAATAAAAATCATAAATCAGGGGAAATTTCATTCTAATTATAATGTGAGATACTTACTTTAGAACAAGGCATAATTTAGGGATTTGAGAATAAATAACTGTTCACCCCCCACACTTAAGATGTACATTGTCCTCAATGTACAAAGCTAGATAATATCAAAATAATCATAAAATCGTAAGATGTGGAGAGAAGTGAAACTTCCTAAATTTTGGATGAAGCCAATGAAAAGAAACCTGATAGGATTGGAAGTGAACGTGGGGAAGCGTCTCGAACTGTTTGAAATTGAGTCCTCGAAGTAGCCGTCCTGATTTTATTGTATCCTAAGCTAAATCTAAATGGTACGAAGAATAAGAAGAAGATAATAAAGAAAATAAATAAAAATAAAAATAAAAATAAAAATAAAAATAAAAGTAAAAGTAAATAAAGGAAAATGAAAGAAGAAATATAACAGAAAATGGAAGGGAAGAAGGGGTTAAATAGAAATTATGGATCGGGTAGTTAGCCCCGCCCTTGTACCTTCCTGTGGTGGCCACACGGCCGTGTGGTATGGAAATATGTACTTTGGTTAGTTTATGGTTAGGTGCTAAAAGGAAAAATAAAAGTAAAATAAAAAATGTAAAAATAAATGGGGTTAGTGCTCGGGTTGCCTCCCGAGAAGCGCTTGTTTATAGTCTTAAGCTAGACTTTACCTCTCATTCGTATGGTCATGGTGGTTTGAGAAGGTGAAAATCCTTTCTCATGCGATCAATTCAGTTATTGATATAAAATCTAAGTCGAGTAATGTTTTCCTCAAAAGTGCCAAAATTAGAATGTGTTACCTCGACCGTTCCATCTGGGAAGATTTTGAGTACCTGATCTCCTATCTTAAGCTGGGTTGTCCCATTATTAAGTTCATCATGGAGTTGCCTCGTTTTTGCTTCGTGTGTTTTTAGTCTCTCATTGAAGTGTGTCTTCCATTCGTCTAGTTTCTCGATCTAAAGCCTTCGTTCCTTATGAATTTCTTCTTTATCGACACGAGGTCTAGGATCTGGCGTCTGCGAAAGAGCTTCTAGAAACGGCAAGTTAATATGAAATTTCTTTGAAAGTTTAAGTGACTTACCGAGCTGTTCTTCTGTGTGGTCTTTTTTTGTCTCATCGGGGTGTGGCACACGGGGTTGGTACTCTGTAATTACCAGGTTTGGTAAATCTTGGCTTACCTCAACCTGACCTTCACTTACCACAGGCTCTTGCCTTGGGTCACATTCCACTAACCTTTCACTGTCATGACTGTTACGGCTTGAATTTGCTCTTTTAGGTTAGTTTCAGTGTTGCTTGGCAAGCTTTCTTGTGGTTGTTCTAAGATCAACTTAGTAGGCTGACCTAACTGATCCTCGATCCCTTGACTCGATGCTTCTTGTTTCGTTTCTATATTTTGGAAACATGTTTCTGTGGTTGCTATGAATTTTGCCAGTATCTCTTCAAGGTTCGACTCATCTTCCTGTTGGTGAGGTGGTTGTTGAAAATTTGGATTTTTTGTGGCTACTATGAATTTTGTCAGCATCTTCTCAAGGTTCGACTCCTCTTCCTGTTGGTGAGTTGGTTGTTGAAAAGTTGGAGAAAGTTCTTGTCTTTGGCTACTTTGATCATCCCATGAGAAATTGGGATGGTACCTCCAACCTGCATTATAAATGTCACTATAAAAATTATTTTGAGGTCTAGAATAGTTACCCATATAGTTGACTTGTTCTCTTCTCATGCCATGTCCATAGGGTGGGTACTCAGGATTCGCCATGCCTCCACTTGTTTCATACTGCATAACTGGATATACCTGCGAAGAACCACATAAACCGTCAATTTTCTTACTTAAAAGCTCCAGTTGATTTGATAGCATGGTTATTGGGTTGAGGTTGTAGATATCAGCTGCTTTTGTTAGCTTTTCCTCATAACTTGCCATTCATAGTTATTCAGTGCCATCTCCTCTATCTGTCAAAATCAAATAAAAGATAAATTAGCAAAGTAAAATAAAATAAAATAATAATAAATAATAATAAAAATAAATGGCTAAAGTAATGAAAATTGAGCTTTCTTAATATTTTAGTTCCCCGACAATGACGCCAAAAACTTGATTGTTTATTTTTCAGAGTTTTAAATTTATAAATGAGAATGATCGAACCTGGAAACTAACTCTGACAACAACTTAAGGCAAGTGCACCTATCGAACAGTTCTATAGCTTAGGTAAGACCGGATTGTCGAACCCAAAGGAACTAAAAGTACTAATACTAACTTTCTTTTTATTATCTAACCTAAAATAAGTGAAGTTTGTTGTTTAATCTAAATTTAACTAATTACTAAGCTAAGGACGGAAAGACAAAAAGAATGAAATGGGGAAATACTGTTGGAAAAACTCAGTTGATTAAGACGATACCCTTAGAAAGAGTCCACCTAGACTTCACTTGTTATCTAACACTGAACCAGACGATGTATTCACTTGACTTGATCTGTAAGATTCCCTAATTTATATTAAACCCTTTCTCGAGGCGAATAACGTTTAACCCTAGGTTGATTAATTGAAATCTCTTTCTAATTATAACCTCTAGAATCGCATTAACTCGATCTATTGACTCCCATATTAGGTTTCACCCTAATCCGGCAAAATCTCATCACCCTATCTCTAGGCGTGCGATCAACTCCACTTAATTATGCTAGATCTACTCTTAGGCAGGGACTTTTACCCCTCCACCTAAGCACATCCTACTTGAATCAATATCCTGGAAATATCAACACAAGAATTAAATAAATCAAGTATTTATCATATAGTTCAAAAAACAATAACAAGATCCGTCTTAGGTTTCATCCCCTTCAGGTATCTGAAGGGTTTAGTTCATAACTATAAAGGAAAACATCTCAGAAGAAAAGATAAAACAAAACATAAGAAATCCATAAAACCCCTTGAAGGAATTGAAGGAGAGATCCTCCGTATTAAGTAGAATTCTGGCTTCTTGAGATGGATCAACTGGCTATCTTCGAGTGTTTCCCACAAATCTGACCTTTTCGGCTTGGCTCCTTGGCTTAGCTAACCGCCCCCCCTTCAGGTTATACTTAGGGGGTTTATATAGGCTTTTGAAATATGTTTCGTTTCCCCTAAGTATCTTTTTTAGAGTAGAATTTCTCTTCTCCATGGTAGGGACACGGCCATGGCACACGCCCGTGTGAATCGTGGCCAGGTCGTGTTCAGACTTTTAATGAGGTAACACACCCTGTAAATTGTGATCAGGTCGTGTTCTAGTCTATCAAGGAGGCACTGCCATGTGGGCTTAAGTCTAGGTCGTGTCGATTACCTCTTTGGCCCAATTTGGTATTTTTTAGGCCTGTTTCTTGTTCTTTTCATCCTCTGGTGCTTTCTTGAGTATAAAACATGAAAAGAAAGGATTAATATCACCTTTTTACATAAATCAAGGGATAAATCATCCAAAAGTATGTTAAATGTGGGACTAAAATATGTTACTTTTACGGTTTATCAGAAGACTACTTGCCACTAGCAGAGTTTGTGTATAATAATAGCTATCAATCTAGTATTCAAATGGAACCATACGAGGTGTTGTATGGTCGTAGGTGTCGTACTCCTACCTGTTGGACTGAGCTGGGTGAGCGGTGAGTTTTAGGGCAAGAGTTAGTTTTTGATACTGAAGAAAAGGTAAAACTGATTTAAGACCGGTTAAAGGAAGCATTTGATAGGCAGAAATCTTATGCAGATCTTAAATGCCAAGAGATTGAGTACTCTGTGGGGGATTATGTCTTCCTTAAGGTCTCACTGTGAAAGAAAATTCTGAGATTTGGATGGA
This sequence comes from Gossypium bickii, assembly GCA_025503065.1. NCBI lineage: Eukaryota > Viridiplantae > Streptophyta > Magnoliopsida > Malvales > Malvaceae > Gossypium > Gossypium bickii. The sequence goes on along the minus strand of CP106714.1, from coordinate 19,818,302 downwards.
AGGGTAAGCTTAGCCTAAGGTTCATTGGGCCTTACCGTGTACTGAAGCGTCTGGGACCGGTCGCCTATCAACTTGAGTTGCCTCAGAATTAAACCGGATTCACGATGTGTTCCATGTCTCCATGCTGAGGCGTCATCACTCTGATGCCACACATATAGTACCAGTCGAGGAGATCGAGGTTAGGCCAGATCTAACCTTCGAGGAGGAGCCAGTGCAGATATTAGACCGTGAGGTTAAAGTACTGAGAAGGAAATCTATTCCACTAGTCAAAGTGCTTTGACGAAATCATAGTTCAAAAGAAGCCACGTGGGAATCTGAGGAGGCGATGCATCGAAAATACCCTCACCTATTTTGACTAGGTAAATTTCGAGGCCAAAATTTCTTTTAGGGGGTAGAGTTGTAACGCCCCAAAAATATAGGGTCTTTAATTTTGCATGTTCTGACACAAATTGCTTGTTTGCTTTAATGGTTAAGTGATTTGGGTGTGCATGGGGTTGTTTGAGAATCCTGGGTTCAAGTCTTGGCTTTTGTAAAATTTTTAGTTTTTCTCTTATATGAATCTGGACACTGGCACATAGGTCTTATTAATTATTGTGCTTGTTTTAAGTCACAAAAAGCCTATTGGTGCAATGGTTGTGGCGTTACAAGTTTGGCAAGTGGTTTGAGGTTTGAGTGTTGGCACAGCATGAGAAGGGTATTTATTTTGCTGCTTGAGCTGTGTAGGAAATAGAGTTGGACTGAAACACAGCTAAGGGGAGTTTGAATAGAATTTGAATGGGGTTTGAACGGGTCATGGAGAGGTTCAAGGAGGGATTTTTGGAGAGATTAAGGGAGGAAAAAGTGGAATTTGAAGTGTAGTAGAATTGTGCTAAAATTGCATAGTAGGTACACAGGAGCTTTTCGGCTGAGCTGCTATTCTCTCAAATTTTTTGTTTTGTATGCTCTTTTTCTTTTACGTTTGGTTCTTTATGCCGTGGGTGCCAGAAATTGGCTTTTGTTGCCTTTTCCTTCTCTGCTTCTTGTATTGGCTTCTCACTTGTTCACTATTTCGATTTTGCTTCTTTCCTCCCTCTCTACTTTCTTCGATTTTCTTAGAGTTCCCTCCTACAATTCTGGCCAAATTCTCTTGTAGTCAAATTTCTCTCTCTGCATTCGATTAAGGTAACTTGGTTTTCTTTTGGGGTGTCAAATCCTTGACTTATGTTCGAACCTTGCTATAGCCGCGATCTCTGTTTGGATTCACGGTTGTGTTTTCCCTTTCTCTACTTTCTGTCAAAATATTTTTCCATATGACATCATATTGTCCTTGCCGTTACTGCTAGGGGTGTGATTGTACCATCTCGTGCCTCGGGTTTAGGGGGTGCTTGTGCAGACCGATTACTTCTATGTACCATCCTTAGTTCTACGTTCGGTAAGTTTTTATCTGCTTGATTCAAGTTATTGACGTTTATGGTAATAGTTAACAAGATTAGGTTGTAATACAGGTTTTTGGCCAAGAATCTTGAAATCAACCTTCGTCAACGGTTTAAGCGGGCTAAAGTCACCCTCGATCAAACAAGGTTTGGTGCTCGTGGATCTTAGCACAGTTTCGTAAAACAGGTGTGTGACCGTACCCTGTAAATGGCAATAGGCGCAGACGCCGGTAAAGTATGTATTCACACTATTTTGACTGTAGAACGGCAAAAGCCAAAAAGTCAAAACTTCTTTATTTGAGGCCTCACAAGCATGTGATCGCTCGTGTGGTAAATCGAGCCCACAAATCATGGGCAATAGACTATAGAGGCCACCACAAGTGTTTTTATGCTCTTGGGCCGATATGGGCCTTGTTTGGTTGAAATGGGCTACGTGGGCCTATGGGCTCGCGGGCCCCACACGAAATAAATCCACGATAAGTGGAAAGTACTGGATTGGGCTATGTAGTTTGCATAGTCGTGACTAAATTTGGGCTAAATGGGCCACACGAGGGTGTGGGCCCATTTTGGGCCGAATAATTGGCCTTGAGCCCATTTACCCCGTTACGACCATCTAAATTATCTGTGTCGCTCGAAGCGACTATAAACCTTCAGAGATGTCATTATTTGCACTGAGACCCCAAAATAAGTAAAGTGGCCAAAATATCCTTAAAAAGTAAAATTACTGTTATACCCCTACTTGATGGAAATGACCATTTTACCCTTAAAGGTAGGTTGACTGATGAGTGTATGATTATTTGTATGACTGTACTGAGTAGGACACTTTGCATACACAAACTGTTTATGACATGACATACTACATGGGGTTGGGATTTTGATATGGAGGAAGTACTGTACTGGTGGCTCTGCTACATTTACTGTTACTGGTGGCGTTGCCACATATACTATTTCGGGCAGCTCTGCTGCATTATTATTACTGGCAGCTATGCTGCAATATTGGTGTGCTGGCTGGGTGGGTCGATTTTATCCCCACATGGTGTGTTGGTTGGTACTGGTGGTGTGTTGGCTGGATTGGGGTGGGTTGCATATTTGCACCATATCGATCTCAGATTGGGCTTAGGCCCACACTGCTGTTGTAATAGGCTAAGACCCATACCGCATCATTCTTGAATAGAGCTTAGGCCCGCATCATTCATGCATATATTGTTACTGATTGACTGATAGCGGATTCCACACTGAGTTTTTGTAAACTCACCCTTTCTTTTTAACTGTACAGGTAATCCTCAGCCTTAAACGATTTGGAACCGCGAGGGACTCGGAGGTGGCCACATGATCGCTAATGTTCTGCATTAGACTTAGTTATTAAATTTGAAATTTTCATATTGGGCTATTGATTATGTAAAAAGGCCATTGGTATTTGGATTTAATTTTTAATTGGGCTTTGATTTCTTATGTTAAACTGCCAAACGGACACAAAAGGGTTTTCAAAATCACAATTGTTTTCAAGAAAAACACGCATTTTAAACTTCAAGTTTTTAGTTAGATAAGCTTCTGCAGTTTTTATTCAGTATAAGAAATCAACGGTAACAAATATGGCAATTGTTTTGATAAGCTGTTTTCAAATTGTAATAACTTAATTTGTCGAATTTTCTCAATTAATAAAAACTAAATGGGTTTTAACTTAAGTACGAATTTTTATCAACAAGTCCAAATTTCAGAAATCACTTCGATGTGACACGTCAGATTCGATCGTAACGACTAGGCCGGGTTTGAGGTGTTACAGAATCATTTATCATTTATCATTTTCATTTTGAGAAAACCACATTCATTTCCAAGTGATTCCATTTCTCCATTTAGGAGAAAACCATAACTATTTCTAAATGTTTTCCATTTCTCTATTTCTATTCATTCTATTCATTTTGATTCAAACACACAATTCATTTCTGGTTTCAATGAACTAGTGGAGGGGTCGATTGGACATATGTAATTAGGGATCAAATGATTTATAATCAAGTTCTGGCTTTTCTTTTATTAGTTATAAACACATTTAGTCATAAATTCATTTCACTACAGTATCATGACTGAGCTCTCCCTAACGACATTCCATTTCGAAAGCAACTACTCAATGTTCATCCAATGACCTTATCAGAAGTGTGTTACCCTCATAGGTGATCTGTCGAAATTGATGTATTAGCTTAAACTAGTTTTCACATTTAAGGAGTTTGAATACAAGAATTTTCATTACATTTTAGATAAGTTTCTTTAGTTTTACTTACATTCAATAAAATGTGCAAATTGAGCCTTTTATTGACCTTAAAGGCAAAATAAGGCCTAAGGGACCGATGTTGCAACATAGGGAATTGAATGAAGAAAAATCAAGTCTGTCTTTAATGTCACGACACAGACTGAGGGTGTAGTGACATACCACTGAAGATGGCTATAAAGGAGCATACTGGTTCCTATGTCACAACACAGGTTTTGGTCTGTTGCGACATCAACCCTGGGACAGAAATAAAACACAAAGCAAAGGCATTTTGGTCCACACAATCAAACTTAAAGCTCGAGAACATCAGTTGACTTGGGGTTAAGGATGATGGCCACCTAGAGGCTATGAATAGGATCCTTCGGCAGATGTTAAAGACACCTTTAAATTAACCTAGTTTCTGAATTGTGGAACCATTCAACTATGTGGATTAACGCTTAATATCAATACAATCAGGCTCTTTCATTTACTTTATCTTCTCGATTTAATTAGCATGTTTTCTCTTTACATCGATTATATATTGTTTATGAAAACCATGAGAAACTAAACCTTTTATCGAGGATTAGAGAGTGGATGTATGATCTGTTAACCATTTTGTAGGGTTACTCAAGGGATCAACTGTTTGGGAAAGGGAGAACATGAAAAAAAACCCTACGCTTGACAACCTCGGGAAGTCATCATGGTGAGAATTAATCCAAAATTGGTATTACACATCCGTGTACACCTTACCCCAAACCAGTCTAGATTGTGAGGTCGAAAGATAAGTAGCTCTTGTTGACTCGTTATGTTAGTGGAAGATCAGAAGATCCTGCTAGGGTAGCGACTAGTTGATTAACGAGGAACCCGAAATGACAATTGATAGATATTACTAAAGCGAGCTAATCACCAATACTCAAAGTTGTTTTATTCTTCCTCTTTAATCTCTTGAATTTTATCTTTTTATGTTGTTTTATTTTTATCATTATAAAAGCCCCAAAAATCCTTTATTTTATATTCTTCTAACTATAACTGAATTTAAAGTACTAATTAGATCTTTTAATAATTAGGTTAGTATTTATCTAGCACTCGCCTTCCTTGGGTACGATCTTCGGAGTACTCACCCACTCTGTTGTAAAACTCTATTACAACTAGACTCGTATACTTGCGAATATCACCTCATAATTCTATATTTTATTATATTATTCACACTCTGAATGTTAGTACGTCTGGAGGCAGTCAAGTTGTTAGCGCTATTGCCGGGGAGGCAACGTTACTAGGTTAATTTTAATTCTTGCACACAAAAGAATAATTAGGAATTGTAGGTTATAGTTACGACTTTCAATTTATTAATTAACACGTCTAACATTTTTTTCTCAGGAATCTTATACACCGTTAACCAAATAATCAGTCAGCACAAAGTCATGGATGAATTTTATTATATGTGATTCGATGACGACTTCGATTATGATAAAGATATTTATGAGGAAGGAGTCTATAAAGACTGGGAGATCCAGGAGAATCAATAATTATTAATGCTTGAGTTAAGTTCCCAGTTTTTCCCCAGGATGATAATGACCATGACAAGATACCATCAGAAAGGTACCAAGAGGTGTTAAGTCTGAAATTGAGTAGAGAGGAGAATGCCATCATATATGCTTGCGAAGAAGGGGAACTCTCAGACTATTATCTACTTCAACAAACAGAAGAATATTCAGACCAATCAAACGAAAGGCGAAAAGAGAAGATATGGAGCTAGTGGAGGGAATGGTTAGTGAACTGAAGAATCAGATCTGCATGGAATGCATTGTCCCAGAAATCTTAGGTTTTTCTAATAAAGCCGGCACACAAGAACAGTATAACACAGACCAACCAATAGAGACAATGGTAATTATGGTTGATCTAGTGGAACAATGTCTATCGATTCGAGAATTCCTAGAACAAAATAAAGTGATACTAGTAGACTCAATTGATGAACCTGAGTTGACTACCCTTTGCATGACATTAGTTCTAAATAAGCACCCCAAAACTTTATAGATTCAAGAATTTTCCAGATGTTGAAAAGAGTGGGGAAAATTATATATTGACAAAACTTATGAGTATATAGCAGAGTTTAATCAAATTAAACAATTGGTGTGTATAAGCACCGAGCTTCGGCCATTACGGAGTATTCGAGTCTTACAAGAACTATCAAAGGGAATTACATGCAAGCTGATGGATGAATTTAAAAGCCCATAGAAGCCGAACTTCAATAATTCCAAACAATATTATTTCCCTATCCCTCTGCAAATTACTTTAAAAAGTACTTTTGAAAAGCCATACCTGATCAATGGAAAGGACAGAGACATCATAGACAACAAGTGAGAAATGCAATCTTCAAAATTCTTTTAGAATAGAAATATTGAATATCAAGTAAAATAGTTGTGTGGGTATATGTCTTCGCCAATCACCAATAGCTATAACTTATGAAAAAAGTTGTCGATCATTAAAGCAGGGCGAAAAGGTAAATTCAGAGAAAGAGACAACCGAGGACGAATAGAATGGCATGATGGGTGTTGGACTAATACAGATAGAAACAAATTACATGGAGCTTGTCGGTGCATATTGACTGAGCTGACGGATGAGTCTGGCAGCAAGACGTAACACTTTCTTATTATTAATGTAGGTCAAAGACAGGTTTAACAAGCGCTTGAAACATTCCGGAGATCAAAAATTTAGGAAACAAGGTCAACGTTGCGACACAGACAATTTTGTGTCACAATATTAAGGGCAGTAACGAAGAAGTTCAAAAATTAACCCAATGTCATGACATCACTAACCTGTGTTGTGACATTGAATACAATTTCTCAGAATTCAAAAACTGTAGGGTGTGTGGCGACATCTAAACCTGATTTGGCAACATAGGTAGGAATGTCGCGGCACGGGGTTCCGTGCCGCGACATTCCTGTAATTTTCTACAGGGTTGACCCGACTTTATTGTGCAACCCAGTGAAATAATCCTTATTTTACCCGTTTTTAACCCGAACAACACCCTTTTAAACATAAAAGTACCCTTCTAACTTAATCTAACTTCATTTTAAACACTTACTCCTCTAAAACCTCTCCAAAACCCCTAGCCTCCAAACCCTCTTTTTCTCCTCAAAAACCTAAGTTCCTAATTCCTCATTCCCAATCCAAGAAGCTACATTGGAGGAAATCAATGTCAACACACACCAAGGGGAAACACAAACGAGTTCAACAAGATTTGAGGTTCAAGTACTCTTATTCCTCTTTTATTGTTCTATTGAATATCTATATTATTTTGCTTATAGAATCTAGTAAGAATGCCTCCATGTAAGAGCAAAAGAACTATTGTTCCAAAAACCCCACGTGTTTCCTACCCTGTTCGATTCTATAATGCCAATATGGAAAATTTATTTTCTGGAGTCACAAGGGAGACCTCAAATTCAAGAACGAGGGCTCGAACCTTTAATAACCCACTTTAAAGAAATCTGGACTTTGGTTCATTACCATCAATGACAGACGTTTTGCATTACTCCCACGAATAATGCAAATATATTTGTGGTTCAGGAATTCTATGCGTTCCTTAAGGACCAAATGATTAATCAACGCTATAATGTTGTAACAACTGATGTTGAGGTGCAAGGGGAAGAGGTTCCAATTTCCCCTAATGATATCTGGGAATTTTATAACGTCCTATTTTATTAAAAAAAATTTATTGATAATACAAATCTAGAAGGATTTCAAAACATTGGCATGAAGGACATTATAAAATATTTAACATGGGGCAGGGGTAGTTGGAACTACATGCCAGACACTGAGCTTCCCACGAATTTTATTCAAGCTATTATGTTTCCTATTGATAAAATGTGGATGCAATTCATTGGCACTAGAATTGCACTCGCATTGAATGTTTCTAATGTTAATGTGTTTCACGCTATCTTGTTATATGGTATCCTACAACGAAAACAAATCTGTGTAGGAAACTAGATCTTTTGAGAAATGAAACGGTGCATACAAAGCCAAAAAGTTGGATTTTTCTTCCCCCACCTCATAACGGCTCTATGCCGCCAAGCAGAGGTGCCAATGAGCGAAAATGAGAAATTTATGAAACCAAAGGAGTATCATTGGAGATACATTATATACCCAATATGTCGAGCTTCAGCGGAAGCAAATAATTGAATGGAATCAAAGAAGGAAGACGAAAATGGAAGTACCAGCATCACTCAAACAGAAAGATCACCCAAAGGTTAGAAAGGGAGCTCGCAAAGACATAGATAGAAAACTGGACGAAATGATTCAACAGATGCAAGAAATAGGACCAGTACTTCAAGAATTCACAAGGATGAATAGGTTACACACTCTAAATTATCCCCAGATATGTTCAGGCTGAATCTAACTCATCAAGATGAGGGGGTTAATCTTGAGGAGGAAGGTGTTGCTTAGGAATGCCTTGGAACAGAGGACAAGTATGAAGCGACATTTCAACCATAATTTTCTACACCAAAAAGGCTTGTCATACAAAACCCAACTCACCTTGCGTCTTCAATAGGTGGGAGCTCCCACAAAACTTATGTCAAGGGAAAGGGTAAATCCTTTATAGAGAATAGATGTCCTCATCCCCTCGATGATTCAGCGGAGGATTGAACATTTTTTTATTTCACTTTTAAAATACTTGTATTAATTTTTGGATGATTTTAATTTAGACTTTGTAGGAGTAGGAATAATAAATAGATTTCTCATTTTCTTGTACTTTGTTAAAATTTCTATGTAGGAACCCAACATGAAGGAGACAAAAACAATTCGAGCTAACACGATCAAAAGAGGAAGCAACCACCATTAGTAATTAGAGCGACGACAAGCAATTGGGCAACTTCCTTCCTTATCTATTTATGGGCTACACATTGAGGACAAAGTGTCAACTAAAGTGAGGAGGTAACATAGAAAACTTGTTTATTTTACATTTTTTTATTTTTCTTGTCTTTTGTGTGCTTGAGCTTGTAGAAGTACAAGTGATTGGTTAGGAGCATGCACATAGGTTGCTTGTGTTTATGAATAAATTTGGCATGATGAGAGGTGATTTTAATTTTTTTTATTAGACTGCTAAGTTCTATATGTTACACTATAAATAGGTATTAAGCAATTAATTGTCCTAAGTGATATAGAAAATACAAGGAAACGAACATGCTAGTACGAATACTAAATAGTTGAATTTGTATTTGTTTGTTTGATTACATTTGTGCATGTTTAGATATTTAGGGATGACCTAAGGCATTGTTTGGAACAAATCCACAGCCAAAAAGCTATCCTAATTATATTTCACCTTTAGTACCAATTTTTGAGTCTGTTGACACTTCTTGATGAACCACATTACAAGCCCCGAGCCTGAACACGTAAATTTGTATTTGCCCTTATTCTTTGGGCTTACACTGCACAATTATCAATGTCTGGCAATACGTATTGAGGGTTAAGTAGATACATCATGGTGAATTTTATAAAAATAGAGTGAAATAGGAAAGATTAGTGTGATATGAGAATTATAGGTTAGCCAGAAAGTTCAAAACAAGAAGAAAAATCCAAAAAGAAAATCTATACAAGTAGAAAAAGTACCTAAAAAGCCAAAAAAAAGCATTCTTGAATGAGAAAAATTGAAAAAGAAGAGTGACAAAGTCACAACAATAGAAAAAAGACTTGTTCATTAGTACACTGAAACTCGTAGGCTAGCCGTAGTTACTATGCCATGCTATGATTTCCTATATGGAGAGACAATGAATGTGAGAGAGGGAGAAATAAGACGGTGAACGAGTAAGAGTCACTAAGGGGGAAGAATAGGGATCAATACAATGTCCCAAACTATTTTTGTGTGTGGAAACCTTTTGATACTTACTATTTTTGAATTCTATTCCTATCCTAAGCTTCCAAACGTTACAAGCCGAAAAGTCCTATGTGACCTAAATATCCGTATACATGAATGGACATTATACTAGACATGTGCATAAACGACTATTCGTATTCTAGTCAGATAATCAAAGTACTTGTTTGATTTGTTGATGGATTCCTATAGGAGAGACCCTTAATACTTGTATATTTTGTAACATACTAAACTTAAATGTTTGAAGTCAAAGGTGGAAAGTTAGCTATTCATGATGTTGAAATTATTAGTACACATGAAATGCCTAAGTCATATGCTCTAAAGCAATACTTGTATCATACTTGCTCAGGGATCGTCATGTTTATTTGTCATCTTTGTTTATGTTGCTTGAGGACAAGCAATGACTTAAGTGTAGGGGAGTTTGATCTGCCGAAATTTGGTGTAGCAGATTAAACTAGTTTTCACACTTAAAGAGCCTGAATACAATCATTTCCATTACATTATAGTTAAGTTTCTTTATTTTTACTCACATTTAATAAAATGTGCAAATTGAGTCTTTTATTGACCCTAAGGGCTGAATGAGTTCTAAGGGAGCACTAATGTACTTTGTGAATGTGCAGGAGACCATCATAAGGCATTTTAGGTCGATACTGGATGCTATGTCTCAACATTAAAGGACTGATGTCGCAACATAGGGAACAAAATGAAGAAAAATGAAGTCTGTCTTCGATGTCATGATGCAGACTGAGGGCATTGTAACATACCCCTGAAGATGGCTATAGAGGAGCATACTGGTTGCTATGTCGCGACATAGGTCCTGGTCTGTGGCGACATTGACTCTGGGACGAAAATTAGACATGAAGCAGGGTTGTTTTGGTTCACACAATCAAACTTAAAGCTTGAGAACGTCATTTGACCTACGGTTAAGGACGACGATCACCTGAAGGCTATGAATAGGCTCCTTTGGCACATGTTAAAGACACCTTTTAATTAACATAGTTTCTTCCTTTACATTTAGTTTCGTTTTCTTTCTTAATTTTCTATAGTTTAGTTTATTTGTTTGTTGTTTTCTTTCAAGATATTTGAATTGTGAAATCATTCAACTCTGTGGATTTACGCTTCATATCAATACAATTAGGCTCTTTCATTTCCTCTATCTTCTCGGTTTAATTAGTTGCTTTCTCTTTACATCAATTATATATTGTTTATGAACGTCATGAGAAACTAAACCTTCTATGGGGGATTAGTGACTGGAGGTATGATCTGTTTACTATTTTGTAGGGTTACTCAACGAATCAGCTGTTTGGGAAAAGGGAGAACATGAAACAAACCCTAGGCCTGACAAACCCAGGAATTCATCAAGGTGAGAATTAAACCAAAATTGGTATTGCCCATCCGTGAACACCTTAACCCCAAACCAGTCTCAACTGTGAGGTTGAAAGATATGTTGACTCGTTATGTTAGTGGAAGATCAGAAGATCCTACTAGGGTAACGACTAGTTGATTAATGATGAACCCGAAATGACAATTGATGAAGATTACCGAAGTGAGCTAATCACCAATGCTCAAATTTGATTTATTCTTCCTTTTTGATCTTTTGAATTTTATCTTTTTATGTTGTTTTATTTTTATCATTATAAAAACCCCAAAAATCCTTTATTTTATATTCTTCGTACTATAACTAAATCTAAAGTACTAATTAGATCTTTTAGTGCTTAGGTTAGAATTGATCTAGCATTCACCTCCCTTAGGTATGATCCTCGGAGTACTCACCCACTCCATTGTTAAACTATATTACAACTAGACCCGTATACTTGCGGATACCACCTCGTAATTCTATATTTTATTGCAGTATTCACACTTTGGATGTTAGTACGTTTGGAGGCGATTAATAGGATATCCTTGATCTCCTTGGGATTATATTCGTTCTCCCAATACAATCCTATTTTATCTCATGGTAACCATTACATCTTTCTTCATGAAAAGTCCATTACTATCAAATAGTAATCAAGTCATTCATCACAAAGAGGATCAGCCCATGGTCACGTTTAGTTTTCATCAACCATGTAATGCTAATGAGAGGATATCATTTACCCATGTCTTAGGCTATGAATTCCATTGTTTTTTAACGATACTACATACTACAGAAGTCATACACCCAACGCACTAGTTTTTGGTTTCTTATCTATTTTAAACCAGGCTTTTACTTACATCAAAGTGTACGAGTCACAAATATATAGTCCGTCATCCACTAAGGGTTTAGGCATGCCACACTATGAACGTCACAAGTAAATAAATCCATAAAGAGGTTCAGAATCTACTATGCTTGGGTCTTATCTGATGTACTATCAATCCAATAAGTCCAATCTATATCTCTATTTCCTAGGAGCCATCCGCTCCGATGCCTAAGATAAAGCATCTCCGGAATTGGACTTGATAAGCAACATATTAGTCTTTTAATTGGTTTGTTCATTTCCAATTAGACTAAGGACATGTTTAGGTGTGTCTACTAATACAAGTTGTCTTTTTGTATTACGATCTGACCACATAATACCATTTAGTATTAGTTAAACATTAGACAACCAGTGAATAACATTTTCTTCTATTTTGCATTGCATGCAAAAACCGTTTGAGGACAATAATACAAAATACATTAATAGTAATCAATGAATTTTTTTATTAACCAATCTATTAAAAAAAAATTACAAGTTTAGTATATTACATTCAGAGCATCAAATCCAATTAAACCCTAGTGTCATAACACAATACATCGAAATAAAAATTGGGAGCTTCGAAGTTCGGTGTCATGACACAACATTTCAAGCTAAAAATTGAGCACTTAGAAGTTAGGTGTCATGACATTCATACCCTGTATCACGACACTAAGTCGGGTCTATAGCAGAGTACTTGGATTTTCACTCGAGCTGTCAGACTTTTCATTAAATCCTACCTATTTTTAACCCTAAAATCCCTAATCAAACATACTTAGCAATATTCTAAACCCCAAAACACCATTACTAGCCTCCAAACACCCTTGACTCCATCTTTCTCTCTTATTTTTGTAAAATTTTCTTGTTTCTTTTATTTCTTTTTTGTTGCATTATTGTTTCTTCTCTTCTCCTTGCTATTTCTTTGTTTTACAGGTATTAACACCAACTCCACAACTGATGGATCAAATCTCAACACATCAATAAGAAAGGTTAAGCGTTCAAAAATCTTTGACTTTTCATATTTTTTCTTGTTAGTTGATTCTTTGGTTAGCTGCTTGTTTGAAAAATTGTGGTTAAGTTAAATGGCATCTAAAAAATTAGACAACCCATTACCATCGAGTCTTCGGTGAATGCCAGTGCTAATCAGTTCCAAAACAAAGAAGTTGAAAACTACTTATTAGAACTCCACCAACATGTCCCAATATCGTAACACATATATGAGTACTCAAATCCTATGGCATGACAACTATAGTCAATGATTTCAAAAGATTACAAGGCCAATATATCCATACTACACATTCATTTTTTGGTTTATGCATACTTACACTAAAAACATGTTCTTGTAATGCACTTTCAAGTGCAATCACTTTGCTCGTTGAGCCACATAAACTTTCATAGTAGATGTGTGCACTAAACCAACAAATCAATAGGCATATGATAAACCATAAAAGTAACATATTTTAAGCCCACATTTGGCATGATTTTGGATGATTTAAGCCTTGAATTATGTAATTTGGTGCTCTTAATCCTTTGTTTTCATGTTTTATACTCAGAAGAGCACCGGATGACGAAAAGAATGGAAAACGTGCCCAAAACGGAGTAAATGGGCCATATCACGAAATCCACACGGCCTGGGCCCAAGACTACATGGTCATGCCTCATTCAACAGTCTCTAACATGGCCTGGCCACGATTCACACGGACGTGTGCCATGGGCTTGTCCCTGCCACGACCAAGAGGAGTTTTACTCGGAATAGGATACTTGGAGGCAAAGAAACACATTCCAAAGCCTATTTAAACACCCTAGTAGGAATTCCACTTGGATTAGGATACTTAGGGGCCAAGTAAGGCATCTCAAAGCCTATATAAACACCTTAGAGGGCAACCTAAAGGAGGGTTCTGCAGAAGCTGGAACCCAAGGCTTTAATCAGGGGGTGTCCAGCTAGGCCAAAGAAGGCAGATTTGTGGGGAATTACTCGAAGATAGCCAGTTGATTCATCTCAAGAAGCTGGAATCATACTTAAGACGGAGGATCTCTCCTTCAATTCCTTCAGGGGTTTTAGGGATTTCTTATGTTTTGTTTTATCTTTTCTTTTGAGATGTATTTTATTATTATTATGAACTAAACCCTCAGATACCTGAGGAGGAATGAAACCCAAGATGAATCTTGTTACCGTTTACTGAACTGTATGATAAATATTTACTGCGGAAGCTTTTGCATAAGTTTCGTATTCGTGATATCTTGCTAAAATATTTGTCTTTTAGAAACCTCGCGTCTTATCCTACTTCTAGTAGTTATAAATCAAAATAAAAATCCCAAATTAAAGTAAAACCCCTAAAGGCCTTTTACAATAAAAATCTTCCCGAATAAAATCAAAAACATAAATAAAAATCAGAAATCGTAAAAGTCCAGAACCGTGGTAACCATCGAGTCCTCCGCCGCACTGACTCGTCTACTACTGGGGATTACTGGAACAGATTAAACAGAAAAAGGTGAGTTTTTACAAAGTCAGTGTGTAATCCCCATATAAAACATGCACATAGTATAATATTAGAAAACAGACATAAATTCACAATTCGGGTTTGAGCCCATTACAGAAACGATGTGGACATTAGCCCACTCAGGTACAGAATCAGATCATCTCTAGGGCCTTAGCCCATTCTAGACATAAAATGCAGATCAGAATAGAATAGCAGAGTCCTACCCACCAACCTTTACACACCAACTCCGTCCAACCTTACGCACCATGTGGGATAAAATCAACCCACCAATCCCTACACACCATGCTGTACTGAAAGCGGCACATAATCAGAAATTTGCAGCTGAGCTGCCAGATATTAGGCTTAAGAGCCTTTCAGAAACTTCCTCCAATAATCATCAACCCACCCTGATGCAATGCAATGTACAAAGGATGTCATGCTGTTATGCAGATAATAGTTTATACACTCAAATCAATATACAAGCTAAGCATAGCATGCTTAGTACCGATTCACATAATCAAATCACATAACTTCTAAGTACTGCTTACCGACCCTTCAGTAGGTCCACAGTCAACTTGGGTGACCCGTGCAACCTTACAGAACATTTCAGAAAAATGGGCTCACACGCCCATGTGGGCCCACACGCTCGTATGGCCCACACAGCCCAAATTGGCCTTGGCCATGTGGCCCATACAGCCCAATTGGTTGAGCCTTTGTCTCGCACATGGCCTCGCTCAGCCATCACATAGCTGTGTCAACTGTGCACGGCCTGGCTCGTCGATTACACGACCGTGTGATGACTTACAGTCTTGCACACTAACTTTTACCAAAACCTCGTTTTCAATATTTTCGGGTACACACCTGGTTCATTTTTTCTGTTTACGCAATCCCGAGACCACCAAAACCTATAATTGATCAATAATTCACTCAATTAATCAATTAATCGCCAAATTAAAACCAAGCCCAAATGAATTACTCAATTAATGAACGATTGGAACTTACTCTTAACGCTTCAAAATTGGTTTGCCTATGAAGGAGTTCAAGAAGAGTCTAGATTCCATAAATGTGATGCTGCCAAAACAATAAGCATAAAACCCCAATCATAACTTAGGATCTTAGTTCACAAACACAAGAGACCACTTACCAAAATTACTCAAAGAAATGCCACAGTTGGGGAAGGGAGCACAGTTATAGTCAAAAAAAGAAGCTAAAAGATGAGTAAAAAGAAAGGAGAATTTTAGCTGGAAAAAGGGAAGAAAAATTCGATCGCAAGGTGAGGATTTATGGAAAGAAGAACAGCAGCAAAAAATTTGGGAAACAAATGTGAAAAGCCAAAATTTGAGAAGAGTAATCAGATTGGCAATATTCTGATAACTTTCGTTCAAAATTCTCACCACAATCTCACTACTCAGAATCACGATAAAACACATACTCTAGATGAAATTTGGTAAAAATTATCCCATTTGCGCACGCAAGAATTCGAACACAAGACCTCAAGCATACCCACACACACTGTAATCACCAGACCAGCAAGCCCATTCTGATATCATTTTACTAATAACAACTTAAAACCCTACTGAACAAGGTCAAGGCTTTAATTAGAAGAAACAGAATACCAAAATTTTCCCAAGCTAAGGCTTGAACCAAAGACTTCTAAGACATTCCCATAACACTTAACCACTGAAGCAGACAGACATTGTGTCACAAATTTACAAAAGCTGAAATTAAAGAAAATCAGGGCGTTACAACTCTACCCCCTAAAAGAAAATTTCTTCCTCAAAATTTTACCTGATAAAAAAAGGTGAGGATATTGCTGGCGCATCGAATCCTCCGGCACTTTCACTAAAGGGATAGATTTTCTTCGCAGATCTTTAATGTCGCGATCTAGGATCTGGACCGGCTCCTCCTCAAACATCAGATTCGGTTTAACCTCAATGTCCTCAATAGAAACAACATACGTGGGATCAGAGCGGTAGTGCCTCAACATTGAGATGTGGAACACATCATGAATACGATCCATCTCCAGAGGAAGCTTCAATTCGTACGTGACTGGCCCCACTCGTTTCAAAATACGATACGGCCCAATAAACCAAGGGTTCACCTTACCCTTGCGACCGAACCTCAAAACCTTCTTCCAATGTGAGACCTTGAGAAAAACTAAGTCCCCCACAGAATACTCAATATCCTTCCTCTTCAGATCGGCATAGGACTTCTGCCTATCAGATGTCGCTTTCAGTCGATCTCAAATCAATCAGACTTTATCTTCAGTTTCAGAAACCAATTCCGGACCCAGAACACGTCACTCCCCCAACTCAGTCCAACATAAGGAAGTGCGACACTTTCGGCCATACAGGGCCTCGTACGGTGACATCTGGAGGCTAGACTGGTAGCTATTGTTATAGGCAAACTCTTCCAACAGCAAATACTCCTCCCAATTACCTTGGAAATCTAAAACAAAGCTTCTCAACATATCCTCTAGTACTTGAATCACCCTCTCCGACTGACCATCATCTGAGGATGGAAAGAAGTACTGAAGTTCAACTTTGAACCCACTACCTTGTGTAATTTCTTCCAAAATCGAAACGTAAAGCGAGGATCCCTATTAGATATGATCAAGACAGGAACCCCATCCAGTCTCACTATTTTGGATATGTATAGCTTAGCCAGTTTCTGGAGAGAAAATTTCGTCCTGACTGGAATGAAATGAGCGGACTTAGTCAATCGATCCACAATGACCCAGACAGAATCCTTCTTAGTGGGTGTTAAAGGCAACCCACTAAAAAAGTCCACCGTTACTCTGTCCCATTTCCACATCGAAATCTTTACCGGCTGCAACAACCCCGAAGGCAACTAATGCTCAGCCTTAACCTGCTGATAAGTCAGACAACGAGTAATAAAGTCAATAACGTCACGCTTCAACCCTGGCCACCAGTACAACTCTCGGAGATCTCAGTACATCTTGTTCCCACTGGGATGCATAGCAGAAGGGCTACTATGTGCCTCCCACAAAATCGACTGCTATATCTCCTCATCACTCGGTACATAGATCTGACTGCGGAAACAAAGTACCCCATCACTATTAATTCCAAAATTAGTAGTATCCCCATACT
Organism: Gossypium bickii; assembly: GCA_025503065.1. NCBI lineage: Eukaryota > Viridiplantae > Streptophyta > Magnoliopsida > Malvales > Malvaceae > Gossypium > Gossypium bickii. The sequence goes on along the minus strand of CP106714.1, from coordinate 19,800,979 downwards.
CAACCTGACGAAAATGCAACTCAAGCTACTTATCCCCCCATCTGTTTACCTTTGATCTAATTAATCCATGCAGGCCTAACTTTGCCTGCCACCACATTAGCCTTACTAGGGTAATACTCGATGGTGTAGTCATAATCCTTAAGCAGTTCAATCTATCTAAGCTGCCTAAGGTTTAACTCTTTCTGAGTGAGAAGATATTTGAGGCTTTTGTGATCAGTGTAGATAGTACACTTTTCACCATACAAATAGTGCCTCCAAATCTTCAGAGCGAAGACTACTGCTGCCAAATCCAAATCGTGCATTGAATAGTTAGCCTCATGCGTCTTGAGCTGACGAGACGCATAAGCTACCACTTTACCATTCTGCATCAGAACGCAACCCAGACCAACATGTGACGCATCACTGTATACCACGAAGTCTTTACGAGCTCGATCAGATCGAAACGATGCTTTGAGTCGAATGCATTTGAGCTTCTCGAAGCTCTCTTGTTGCTTATTAGTCCAGACAAAGGGAACTCCCTTGCACAGAAGCTTGGTTAACGGTGCCGAAATCAAGGAAAACCCTTCTACGAAGTGTTGATAATAACCCGCCAGCCCTAGAAAGCTACTGATTTTGGACACATTCTTCGGCTATTTCCAATCCAACACAACCTCAATCTTTCAAGGATCAACATGATCCCCTCCCAGAAACCACATGCCCCAAAAAGGTTACTTTCTAAAGCCAGAACTCAGACTTACTAAACTTCGCATACAACTATTTCTCACGTAGAGTCTGTAATACCACTCGGAGAATCTCATCATGCTTATCACCAGTCTTCAAATACACCAGAATTTCGTCAATGAAGACTACCATGAACCGATCCAGATAGGGCTAGAACACTCGATTCTTCTGATCCATAAAAGTTGCTGGTGCATTCGTTAGTCCAATTGGCATCACTAGGAACTCGTAATGGCTGTAGTGAGTCCTAAATATTGTCTTCTGCAAGTCAGCCTCTTTAACTTTTAACTGGTGATACCCTGATCGTAGACCAATCTTAGAGAAAACTGGAGCTCCTCGAAACTAGTCAAACAAATCATCAATCCTCGGTAGGGGGTACTTATTCTTGATGGTTAGCTTGTTCAATTAACGGTAGTCGATACACATACGCATAGATCCATCCTTCTTTTTCACAAACAGTACAGGGGTTCCCCACGGCAACACACTAGTGCAGATGAACCCACGGTCCAATAACTCTTGAATCTGGCCTTAAGCTCTACAAGCTCTTTCGGTGCCATTCTGTAAGGGGCGATGGACATCAGAGCTTGATCGCTGAAATCAGAGCTTTAAAATTTATAAAAGAATTATCGAACCTGGAAACTAACTCTGACAATGATTAAAGGCAAGTGTACCTATCGAACAGTAGTATAGCTTTAGGCAACACCAGATTGTCGAACCCAAAGGAACTAAAAGTATTAATACTAACTTTCTTTTTATTATTTAGCCTTAAACATAAAGTGTAGTTGTTTTAATCTAAATTAACGACGATTAAGCTAAGGACAAAGACAAAAAGAACGAATTGGGAAATAACTTGAAGAAAAACTCAATTGATCATGACGATACCCTCAGGAAGAATCCACCTAGACTTCACTTGTTATCTAACCCTAAATCATATGATTTATTTACTTAGCTTGATCCGTGAGACTCCCTAACGTATATTAAACCCTCTCTCAAGGCGAATAACGTCTAACCCTAGGTTAATTAGCAGAACTCTGATTCTCTTATAATAACCCCCTAGAATAGCAGTAAATCGATCTATGGATTCTCATATTAGGTTTCACCCTAATCTGGCAAAATCTCGTAACCCTATCTCTAGGCGTTCGATCAACTCCGCTTAATTACGCTAGATCTACTCATAAGTAGGGTCTATTCCTCCTCCACCTAAGCACATCAGATTTGGATTAAGCATGCATAATTAAGAACAAACTAGGTATTTATCAAATAACAAGATTCATCTAGGTTTCATCCCCTTCAGGTATCTGAGGGGTTTAGTTCATAACGAATAAAGAAAACATCTCAAGAGAAAAGATAAAACAAAACAAAAGAAATCCCTAAAACTCCCTGAAGGAATTGAAGGAGAGTTCCGCCATCTTGAGTATAATTCCGGCTTCTTGGGATGGATCAACTGGCTAACTTCGAGCGATTCCCACAATTCTGACTTTTTCGGTTTGGCTCGTTGGCCTAGCTCAACACCCCCTCAAAGGTGGCACTTAGGGGATATATATAGGCTCTTTGGAATGCGATTCTTTCTCCCTAAGTATCCTTTTCCGACTGAAATTGCTTATTCCAGCGACAGGGGCACGACCATGGCACACGCCAGTGTGGATCGACTTCAAGCCGTGTTCGGATTTCTACTTTGAGGCACGACCGTGTGAGTCGGGGGTCAGGCCGTGCTCTAGGTGATCGACGAGGCACGGCCGTGTGGGATTTGGGCCAGGCCGTGTCAATTTCGTCCTAAGGCCCATTTACTCCGTTTTGGGCCCGTTTTATGTTCTTTTCATCCTCGGGTGCTTTCCTGGGTATAAGACATTAAAAGAAAGGATTAAAAGCACCGTTTTACATAAATTAAGGGATAAATCATCCAAAAGCATACTAAATGTGGGATTAAAATATGTTATAATTACGGTTTATCAAATACCCCCGCACTTAAGCTTTTTCTTGTCCTCAAGCAAAATTCTCAACTTACAATTAAACGAACTTTCCATGATTCACAATTCCTATCAACAATGACTTATCATAATTCATAGATAATTTATACATGATAATTCAATGCAAAGAGTCCTAAAGATTCAAACAAGATAAGTCATACATTTGTAGCACGAAAACATAGATGTTTCCCTTCATCTAAATAATTACCTTAATTCAAAATCTACAAGGATTGATATCCTCACAAAAGATTCACTCAAATCACTCAAAAGTGTTTAAGGTTCAAATTTAAGCACTCAATAAGCCGACCATGAAAAGTTAATCCCATAGGCTTGCCTTCAAATCAAATCTCCACCACTGTAAGATGAAATGATAAACATATCAAAAGGTCTTTGTCAGGGTTGTAACGAGACTAGGTTTAAAGGTGTGGATAAAGGCTGAATTAGAAGGTTAGAATCGAGATTGAATTGACAAGCACTTACTTAAAAATTTCTGAGACAATAATTACATCTAAAAATAATAATAAACCTACTGATACGAGCTTTTTCTTTTGATAATTTGACTTTAACTGTATAAGCTCACTCTTCATAATACTAATATTGAATATACTTTGATTTGATTTTGAGTTTTTTTAGAACAAACTAATAAAGACAACTTCAATTCATAATAAAAACTTAGGTAACTAATCAAATCATATCTTGATTAAGAGGTAGTTAAAAGGAAGGGTGATAACAAATACAAAGGGTTTTGGTTTGTTAGTAGGTGAGTCAATGAAAAGGGCTGTTAGGATCAATAGGGTTCACTAAGGGTTAATTATGAGGGTAGGCTTTTTAGTGGTGTAAATGGGTAAAAACCTAGGTGCCTATATCATCTCGGTATATCAAATCATAACTGTGGTCTTGACATGTATAATCAAGGTAAGTTCTAGAATAACAGTTCATAGTTGACACACTCATAATAAAAAAAAAAAGTGAGCATGAAAAAGAATGTATGCTCTATAAGGCTCAAAATCTCACAAAAATTATGGGTGTTTTTGACATCAACCTTATAAATTTCAAACTTCAAGATAACACCCAAATTCAGGTTAACAACCTAAAATTTTAAATTTTTGAAAATTAGACTTATCATGCTTGATTCTCTAGTATTCTTCAAATTTAATCATCAATACACAATTAACTATGACTTATTCTAAAACATATCAATAAAAATCATAAATCATTAGAAATTTCATCCTAATTAGTAATATGACAAATTTGCTCAAAAATGAGACTAAATCAATGATTTGAGAATAATGCAAAAAGTTAGGCATTTTTATCCTCAGGGTTTGAGAATAATGCAGAAAGTTAAGTATTTTCTCAAAATAATTATTCATCCCCCACACTTAAGATGTACATTGTCCTCAATGTACAAAGATAGATAATAACATTCAAGGGATAAATCAAAAGAGAATCGGGAAGAATTACTCTCTGAGTTTTGGATGTTTTGCCAGAGAAGTGTTTTTGGTGGTGGTGATGGTCGGCTTGGATGATGAACCTACGCTAGATGAATAAATTAGGTAGCGCTCTGAGAAGTAGCCAGGAATTATTAAGACCCACTTAAAATAAACTAAATATATAATTAATGATAAGAAAGATAAAGAAAGAGGAAACAAAAATGTAAATGAAATGAAAATAAAAGATAAATGGACCGAAAAGTCCTTATTGTTGGATGGTTCACGAGGTGGGTGTGACCTCTAAGGCTGGGGAGGTGCTGGCGGTGGCGGAAGTGGTGTGGTTATCGTGTGGTCGGTGTGATTCCCAAGCAACCTGACGAACCTGACACTAAGAAACTAAATTAAGTTAAACTAAATTAAGCATAAGATTGTTAAAGAAAAGGAGAATGAAAGGAAAGAGGAATGAAAAATAGAAACTAAATGGTCTCAAAGACCCTTGGCCTGTTGGGTGGATGAAGCTGCCAGCATGAACTCATGTAAATCATCCTCCTTTAAGGAGTTTGGTCTTTTACGCTTCTTCGACATGTTGTTTGATGGCTCAAGGATCGAGAGTTTTAGTAGTGAAAAGTCTGAGAGGAGGAAGGGGACAAAGAGAAGTAAGATGAAATTTGATGGGGGAAAGGGAAGGGCTGTAGGGTTTAAATAGAATTTTAAATTTGGTATGTTCCCACGCTTGTGGCCTTAGGGTGTGTCGATTCACACGGCTGCTTTGCACGGCCGTGTGCCTATACGTGTTGGCTCTCCATGCCCGTTCTTCCGTATGCCATGCCCGTTTTCGAGAAGTCAGATATTGGCACGGGTTGAAGGCACGGGCGTGTTCTACCCGTGTTTAGTAAGTTAGTAGCTTTACACAGTTGTGGGGCACGGGTGTGCCACTTTGTCGTTGCCTGTGGGGGGGTGGTTGGATCTGTGACGTCGAGAAGTGATTGGGACTGGGGTGCACGGCCTCTGCTATGTCAGTACGGGATTCTGGTGGTCCACACGGCCATGAGCACGGCCGTGTGGCCTAGAAATTTGCACTTCTTGTTAGATTAAAGGAGAAAAGAAAAAAAGAAAAATAATGAAAAATAAAAATAAATGCAAAAATTAGTAAGGTTAGTGCTCGGGTTGCCTCCCGAGAAGCGCTCGTTTATAGTCTTAAGCTAGACTTTCCTCGTGTTTGAAAAATTCAGGGAGGTTTAAAGGTTTGAATATCTTCGCTCATATTATCCATTTTATGTTCGTTGTATGGTTTAGGTCGAGTAGCATTTACTTTAAGAGCATCAGAATTAGGATTGCTTACCTCGACTGTCTTGTGTTGAAGAACATTGATTACCTTAAAAAGGATTTCTTTGTTTGTGTCAGGGTCCGGAGGAGATAGTTGTAGGTCTAACAATACCTGATCTTCGCTTTTGGGCTTGCCTATCTCGTAGAGCGGTTTTGACTCTGTTTCTTGTATCCCTACTTTTTCCTTGAAGTGCGTTTTCCACTCGTCTAATTCATCAGGTTGAACCCTTTGTTCCTCATGATCTATTTCTTTGTTGGCACTGTATTCAAGATCAGGTTCAATCGTGCCCTTTTCTGATGCTTCTTGAAAAGACGGGTTAATTGAATAGTTATCAATGGATTTCTTTCTTACCTTGGCCATTCGATGTCTTGGTTGAATCGAGAGCTTGAATAGTGACTGCCTCATTACCTACACAAAGTATGAGTTCTCCTGTGGCAACATCAATTTTAGTCTTGGCAGTTGCTAGAAAAGGTCTTCCTAAAATTGTCCTCATCCATGTCTAAGACAACAAAGTCTACTGGGAAAATGAATTTATTGCTTTTGACAAGAACGTCTTCGATAATACCCCTAGGAATTTTAACTGTTTTATCGGCTAATTGAATACTCATCCTAGTTTGTTTGGGTTTCCCTAGACCTAGTCGTTTAAACAATTTATAAGGCTTGACATTTATACTTGCCCCAAAATCAGCTAACGCATTATCAATAGTTAGACTACCAATTAAAAATGGAATTGTAAAAATCCCTAGATCTTTTAATTTCCGTGGTAGTCTATTCTCTAGAATTGCTGAGCACTTTGCGTTGAGTTCCACGTGTGGCTCTTCGTCTAATTTGCGTTTGTTTGTCAAGAGCTGTCTTAAAAATTTCCTCGAGCCTGGCATCTGAAAGAGAGCTTCAAGAAGAGGTAAGTAATATGTAATTTCTTTAAAAGTTTAAGAAACTTACCGTTCTGTTCTTCTGAATCGTCTCTTTTTAATGCTTCGGGATAAGGAATACGAGGTTGGTATTCTCTGAATACCGATTTTGTCTTTTCTTGCGTTACCTCTACTTTAACTTCATCTACCTTGTTTTCTTGCTGTGAGATGGGTTCGTCTATCTCTGCATTTTCCTGAGCTACTATGGCTTGAATTTGCTCCTTTGGATTAATCTCGGTGTTACGAGGTAGACGTCCTTGCGGTCGTTCTGACATCAGCTTTGCGAGTTGTTCGACTGCATTAGTGACTTCTATGACTGAATTGGTAATTTCTCTGATTCGACTCTCATTTCTTTTAATTGTGAAACTTTTTTCTGTGTCTGCCGAGAACTTTGTCAGCATCTCCTCGAGGGTTGGTTTCTTCTCTTGTGGATAGGGCTGATTTTGGAAGTTCTGAGGAGGTTGTTACCTTTGATTTCCATGACCTCCCCATGAAAAATTTGGGTGGTTCCTCCAACCTGGATTGGAAGTATTACTATATGGATTATTATTGGATCTGAAATTATTACCTATATAGTTCATCTGTTCGCTCTCTGCTTCTGGTTGGTAGGTTGGGTACTTAGGATTCGCCACAGTTCCACTTGCGTCGCACTGCATTACTGGATGTACCTACAAAGAACACAAATTATCAAGCTTTTTATTCATTATCTCCATCGTGTTGATAGCAAGGTCACTGTGTCTATGTTGAAAGCCCCGGCTGATTTTGTCGGTTTCGTCCTTGTAACTTGCCATTGATAATTATTCAGTGACATTTCTTCAATAAACTCGTATGCTGCTTCAGGAGTTTTGTTGTTCAGGGTTCCACCGGCGGCTGAGTCAATTAGTTGCCTTGTTGAGGGGTTTACACCGTTATAGAATGTTTGGACTTGTAGCCGTAAGGGTAAACCATGGTGTGGACACCTTCTCAAGAAATCCTTGTATCTCTCCCAAGCATCGTATAATGTCTCTAAATTCATTTGCACAAAAGAAGAGATATCATTCCGTAATTTGGCCATCTTGGCCGGTGGGAAATATTTTAATAAAAAGTTTTCGATCATTTGCTCCTATGTAGTGATTGACCCTCATGGTAATGAGTTTAACCACTGTTTGGCTTTATTCCTTAATGAAAAGGGAAATAATCGAAGACGTATGGCATCATCAGAAACGCTATTTATTTTGAAGGTATCACAGAACTCTGAAAAGTTAGCTATATGAGTATTTGGATCTTCGTCCTGTAAACCATCAAATTGAACAAACTGTTGAATCATTTGTATTGTGTTAGGCTTTAATTCAAAATTGTTAGTAGCTATAACAGGCCTAACAATACTTGATTCTGCTCTTGTTAAATGTGGTTTAGCATAATCAAACATAGTAAGTGGAGCGTTGCATTCCCCCACATCATGGGGTTGTAGAATATTCTCGTCCATCCCTTCAGTAGGATTGGATCTGTCTTCTTGATTTTCCTCTGTGTAATTTAGGGCTCGCCTAATTTCTCGGCGATTCCTACGAGCGGTTGCTTCAATATCATTGTCGTATACTAAAGGTCCTCTCGGGTTCCTTCTAGTCATAAACTAGAGGTACCTGAAAAGAAAAGAGAGAGAAAAATTAGCAAAATTAAAATTTAAACAAAAATAAATTGCTGAAAATAAAAATAACGGCTAAAGTAATAAAAATAGAGTTTTCTTAATATTTTAGTTCCCGGCAACGGCGCTAAAAACTTGATCGCTGAAATTAGAGCTTTAAAATTTATAAAAGAATGATCGAACCTAGAAACTAACTCTGACAACAATTAAAGGCAAGTCTACCTATCGAACAGTAGTATAGCTTTAGGCAAGACCGGATTTTCAAACCCAAAGGAACTAAAAGTATTAATACTAACTTTCTTTTTATTATTTAGCCTTAAAAATAAAGTGAAGTTGTTTTAATCTAAATTAACGATGATTAAGCTAAGGACAAAGACAAAAAGAACGAATTGGGAAATAACTTGAAGAAATCGATCATGATGATACCCTCAAGAAGAATCCACCTAGACTTCACTTGTTATCTAACCCTGAATCATGTGATTTATTTACTTAGCTTGATCCGTGAGACTCCCTAACGTATATTAAACCCTCTCTCAAAGCGAATAACGTCTAACCCTAGGTTAATTAGTGGAACTCTCGTTCTCTTTTAATAACCCCCTAGAATAGCAGTAAATCGATCTATGGATTCCCATATTAGGTTTCACCCTAATTTGACAAAATCTCGTAACCCTATCTCTAGGCGTTCGATCAACTCCGCTTAATTACGCTAGATCTACTCTTAAGCAGGGTCTATTCCTCCTCCACCTAAGCACATCAGATTTGGATTAAGCATGAATAATTAAGAACAAACTAAGTATTTATCATATAATTCAAAAATCAAATAACAAGATTCATCTAGGTTTCATCCCCTTTAGGTATCTGAGGGGTTTAGTTCATCACGAATAAGGAAAACATCTCAAGAGAAAAGATAAAACAAAACATAAGAAATCCCTAAAACTCCCTGAAGGAATTGAAGGAGAGTTCCGCCGTCTTGAGTATAATTCCAACTTCTTGGGATGGATCAACTGGCTAACTTCGAGCGATTCCCACAATTCTGACCTTTCCAGCTTGGCTCGTTGGCCTAGCTCGACGCCCCCTCAAAGGTGGCACTTAGGGGATATATATAGGCTCTTTGGAATGCGATTCTTTTTTCCTAAGTATCCTTTTCCGACTGAAATTGCTTATTCTAGCGACAGGGGCACTGCCATGGCACACGCCCATGTGGATCGACTTCAAGTCGTGTTCGGATTTCTACTTTGAGGCACGGCCGTGTGAGTCGAGGGTCAGGCCGTGCTCTAGGTGATCAGCGAGGCACGACCGTGTGGCATTTGGGCCAGGCCGTGTTGATTTTGTGCTAAGGCCCATTTACTTTATTTTGGGCCCGTTTTATGTTCTTTTCATCCTTTGGTAGTTTCCTGGGTATAAGACATGAAAAGAAAGGATTGAAAGCACCTTTTTACATAAATTTAGGGATAAACCATCCAAAAGCATACTAAATGTGGGATTAAAATATGTTATAATTACGGTTTATTAGAGCTGTACCAGGAAGGAGCTCAATCCCAAACTCTACCTCGTGGTTCAGCGGTAACCCAGTTAACTCTAAAGGGAAGACGTCCGAAAATTCTTTAACCGTTCTGATTTCCCTAACAGAAGAATACATAGAATCTGAAACACTGATGTAGGCCAGATACGCCTCACATCCCTTACGAACAACTTTTCGGCCCTCAATGCAAAAATCACATTCGACAAGTAGTTCCGACGTTCCCCAATTACAACTACTTCGTTGTCCTCCTTAGTTCTCATTACCACCCATTTAGTGGCACAATCCAAGTTCACTCGGTGCTTGACTAGCCAATCCATGCCCAGTATCAGATCAAATTCTCCAAAAGGGAGTTCCATTAGATCGGCTAGAAAAATAACTCATTGTTCCTCTAAAGGGACGTCTCTAAATAACTTATTAACCAGGACGGACTGCCCCAATGGACTTAATACCGTAATTTCACTCGGATTACTCTCAACCGGAATCCCCAAGTTTACAGTAATAGAGCATGCAACATAGGAATGAGTGGATCCTATGTCTATTAATGAAGTATAAGGTACATTAAAAATTAAGAACGTACTCGTAATGACGTCCGGAGCATCATCATCCTCTCGACGTCGTGCAGCATAAAGTAGAGCTCGCTGCCTCGCCTCAGTCAGTCCAGCACCTCTGCCCGGTGCTCTCTACCCTCAGCCCATGCCGCTTCCACCTCTAGCCTGACCTCGGCCCCTAGGTGGCTGCTGAACTACTCTTGGCGACTGCTCAGTACCAGTACCCATAGCTTGCATCTGATCAGTTATCAACGGACAAACTCGAACACGGTGCTCAATCAACCCATATCTCAAACATGCCCCAGTCGTCCTCCAACACTCGCCCGGATGGCGTCTACCACAGTGCCTACAAAGTGCCACCCCAGTAGGTGCAACAGCTCACTGGCCCATCAGATCTGGCCTTTTTCTTAGGCCTCATCACAGAATTCGAGGGCTCCGATTCCCTCTTATTCTTTCCCTTTTAGCGATTTTGGCGCTCAGCGCGCTTAACCTCCTTGGTGATCTTCGCCTTCACAACTAGTGTAGCAAACTCATGCTCCCTTTGTGAAGCTGTCAGAACTCACAAACTGTCCCTGAGTCCGTCCTCAAAATGGATGCATCACTTATACTCGGTCGACACCATGCCCCGGGCATAACGGCTCAATCTCAAGAACTCGGCCTCATACTCAACCACTAAACGATCACCCTGTGTGAGATTAAGAAACTCACGCCTCCTAGCATCTATGTAGCTGGCTCCCACATATTTACTATGGAAACCCATCTTAAAAGAGTCCCAAGTCAGTCGATTGGGATGGGTGCCCTCCTTAACTGTTAGCCACCACTGGTAAGCTTCATCGCGAAGCAAGGAAACAACCCCCTTAAGCTTCTACACGGTGGATAAATCCAGGTCGTCCATAAATCTTTTTGTGGCCTCCATCCAATAGTCGGCCACATTAGGGGCGACTCCAGTGACACCCCTGAAAAAATCATCCCCACGGCTAAATCAAAAACTTTTCTAAGTTTCAGGGGATACACGCCCGTGAGGGTAGGCCGTGTGCCTCCCACGGCTATTAAACACACCCATGTGTCCTCCCCGTGGACTATACAGACTTATCCTCGACGGCCACCAAGCATGCCTGTGCACTAAGGCCATGCCCTCTTAGACCATATTCTAACTTCTCCACCACGGCCACAATGCACGCCCGTGTGCTCTTAGGCTAGCTACTAACTTGTGCCCCACGGCTAGTTGACACACCCGTGTCAATACCGTGTGTTATTAGATTAGATCCTGTTATTCACCCACGGTCCCTAGGCACGCTCGTGTGCCACAACCCAAGGTCAAAATGCCACCCATATGGGTCATACCTACAAGCAACATTTACCAACATTTCTCATACATATTTCCCAACCAATAACTTACCAAATTATCCATTCAAACTATACATTCAAACCCATTTCCAAACATACCAATTTGCATGACTAAATCTCAAGTATACACAAGCATCATTCATCTATATTCTTACCATCACTTAACTATTTCATATGTCAACTAATCATACCAAAATATACATCTCATATCATAATCATTTAAGCAAATTTACCAAAACATATCTAGCCAAATCACATGGCTAAGTTCACATAACATCACATACCAAGAAACTAGCCTATACATGCCATATCTAGCTATATACATTTTCAGAGTGTACCAAAATGGGTTTAATAGTGTGATGATGATCCTTGATGGTCCCGAGCTTTTAGTAGCTTTGACGACCTATAAAACAGAGAATTCACACACACAGAGTAAGCTTTCCAAAAGCTTAGTAAGTCATAATACAAATAAACTATATATGTAAGCATATAAGCATATAAAAACATAGGCACATTTCTTATACTTAACAAATTTCTCACATATATGCTTTGATTCATACTTTTGGCCACACTTGCCACCATCATCAATTCAAGATTCATATATAAATACTTAGCTTTTCATGCTTACTTTCACATATCATATTGATATCCCAATATACATAATCATCATAGTAAGATCATATAGGAACTTACCTTATATACACACTTAGTGTATAAATCAACGTACCTGAAACGAATTCACTATTTACATAATTGTTCATAGCTTCGAATTGCAATTCGTAACACAGACTTGCCCGTTGAACCAATAGGAATATAGTAGGATACTCAGAAAGCTCAGAATAGTCGTACCATGCCATCACCCTAGACGAGGTCTTACATGCACTCAGATATCGATGCCACTGTCCCAGACAAGGTCTTACACGAATCACTAAGATGCCGATGTCCCAGACATGGTCTTACACGTAACACTCATATCGATGCCTACGTCCCAGACAAGGTCTTACACGAGTCTCAAATCAAGGCCAACGTCCCTGACGTGGTCTTACATGATAAAACAGAACAAATACCTATGTCAGGACAAAATTAATCCTATCTATTCTTAGGTTCGAACGGGACTTCTCGGACTTAGTCACTATATCAAACTTATCTCGAAATTCATATGCATAATCCTCTCACATACATTCAATATCAACATTATCCATATGAACAATTACAATTTCATACAAGTACTTTTATTTGCATAGTGACTTACCTCAGATTCGATTTTACGGAAATGGAAATGGCTACTCGTTTACTTTCGCTTTCTAGCTATCTAAGTCCATTTTCCTCGGTTCTTGATCTACGCATATTCAGAATTAACTCTTTTATTCACTAACTCATTCAATCCAATTCCAAGGACACATATTTTGGGCTATTAGCAATTTAACCCTCACATTTGTACAATTTATCAATTTAGTCCATTTTTTCTCAAAACATCAAATTCACAAAATCCACACATACACATACTTAGCTGAATACATATACATGACATACAAGCCCACATTTTTCATCAAATTCACAAATTAGTCCTTCAATTTGCTATTTCCACAATTTAGCCCTATTTAGCTAAATTCATCAAAACTTCAAGAACAAAACATGTTCATCTAGCTCAAATCTTTTATTTAACACCTTAAAACATCACAAAGCTCAACACATCATCAATGGCATAACTCACAAACATCATCAATACACAAAATTGAGACATGGGTTTGATAGTAGATGAAGCAACGATTGCAAAAATGCAGAAATTATCGAAAACCAACACAAAACATACCTTAATTTGAGCTTACAATAGCCAAATAACCTAGCTTCTTTCTCTCTTCTTTTCTTTGTAATTTTCGGCCAAAAATAGGATGAACAAAGGCCACTATCTTTTTCATATGTTTTATTATTATTACTTACATATTAATCCATTTCCAAATTTACCCATAAAAATAAAAAATATAAAACATATTACACAAGGTCAATAATTCCACTATCTCTAAATTGGCTAATTTGCCATATAAAGCCTCCACTTTTACAAAGCCACAACAAATTGATACTTCAACAAATAGCAAGCAACTTTCACATTCAATGCAATTTCATCCTTTTGCAAATTAAACACATGAACAGACAAATTAACTTATGGAAATTTACCACATGCTTAGTCACATACCAACGGCACAGAAAATAATATTAAAATATTATTCAGGCTCGGATTTGTGGTCCCAAAACCACTGTTCCGACTAAGGTGTAAACCGGACTGTTACAATTCTCCCCTTTAGGGATTTTCGTCCCCGAAAATCTTACCGTTAAACAAATTTGAATATTGCTGTCTCATCGAATCTTCCGGCTCCCACGTTGCATCTTCCATTCCGTGTCGGTTCCACAGTACTTACTAACAAAATTTTCTTGTTTCTCAATTCTTTCACTTCACGATCTAAGATACGGATCGGTTCCTCTTCATATGTCATATCAGATCAGATTTCAATTTCAGACAGAGCAATAACATGTGACGGATCGGATCGATATCTATGGAGCACTGAAACATGAAATACATTGTGGATCTTTTCTAATTCAGAGGGCAAACTTAATCTATAGGCAACAGGCCCAACTCATTCATTGGTCTCATACGGTCTGATGAATCTCAGACTCAATTTGGCTTTACGTCCGAATCGAAGTACTTTCTTCCACGGAGACGCTTTCAAAAATACTTTATCGCCGATTTCAAATTCTATATCTTTTTGTTTCAAGTTCGCATAAGACTTCTGACGATCAGATGCTGGTTTCAAACAATCTCGGATCAGTTTCACTTTCTGTTCTGAATCTTTTATCAAATCAACCCCATGTAACTTATTTTCACTGAGCTCAGTCCAATACAGAGGTGTACGACATTTACGTCTGTACAAAGCTTCATAAGGTGCCATTTTTATAATTGACTGAAAACTATTATTATATGCAAATTCAACTAATGGCAAGTACTATTCCCACGAACCATTAAACTCAAGTGTACAGCATCTTAACATGTCTTCAAAAATCTGAATAATTCGTTGAGACTGACCATCTGTCTGCAGATGAAAAGCTGTACTAAAGTGTAATTTCGTGCCCAAAGCTTCTTGCAACTTTTTACAGAATCATGATGTGAATCTCGTATCTCTATCTGACACAATGGATAGTGGCACCCCGTGTAATCTCACAATCTCATAAATATAAAGCTCAGGTAATCTGTCAAGTGAAAAATCAGATCTTATCGGAATAAAATGAGTAGTTTTCGTTAATCTATCAAGCACGACCCATATCGTGTCTTTCTTTCTTGGAGTCTAAGGTAAATCAGAAACAAAGTTCATTGTCACTGTATCCCATTTGCACTCAGGAATCAGAATCGGTTGTAGTAACCCAGACAGAACTTGATGTTCAACTTTTACTTGCTGACAAACTAAACATTTTGAAAAAGTCAGAAATGTCTTGTTTCATACCAGGCCACCAATAATGTCGTTTCAAATCATGATACATTTTAGTACTTCCCAGATGAATAGATAGACTACTATTATGAGCTTCATTCAAAATCAACTGAATCAACTCTGGATTTCTCGGAACATAGATATGATCCCGGAATCTCAAACAATCATCAATAGCTCAAAATTCAGATTCAGAATTCACTTCACACTGAGCTCGTTTCACTAGTAACTCATTATCAAATTTCTGAGCTTCACATATCTGTTGTGAGAACAACGATTTTGTTTTTAATTCAGCTAACAAAGAACTATCATCAGTCAAATCTAACTGTGCATTCAAAGCACGTAATGCAAACAATGATTTTCTACCCAAAGCATCAGCAACAATGTTCGCTTTACTCGGATGATAATCTATCATAAGCTCATAATCTTTTAACGGCTCTAACCATCTTCTTTGGTGCAAGTTCAAATCTTTTTGAGTCATCAGATATTTCAAACTTTTATGATCTAAAAACACGTGATATTTCTCACCTACAGATAATGGCGCCAAATCTTAACTGCAAACACAATCGCAGCTAACTCAAGGTCGTGCGTCGGATAATTCTTTTCATGAGGCTTCAATTGTCTCGAAGTATAAGCTACAACTTTTCCTTCCTACATCAAAACACATCCTAGACCGTTTAATGAAGCATCACTATAAACAACAAATTCTTTACCCGATTCTGGCTGTACTAACACTGGAGCTTCTATTAATAGAGTTTTCAACTGATCGAAACTTTTATGACATTTATCCGACCATTCAAATCTGACATTTTCTGAAATATTCTAATCAACGGAGTAGATATTGTCAAAAAGCCTTTTACAAATTTACGGTAATAACCAGCTAAACCCAGAAAACTGCGGACTTCAGACACATTTCTCGGAGGTTTCCAATTCAGAATAGTAAAAATCTTGCTCGGATCAACACGAATTCCAGATGCTGACACAATATGTCCCAGAAAATTAACCTCGTGCAACCAGAATTCACATTTGCTGAATTTCGCGTACAATTGCTTTTCTCTCAGAGTTTGCAATACAATTCTCAAATGTTCAGCATGCTCATTTTCATCACGTGAATAAATCAGGATGTCATCTATGAATACCACAACAAATCGATCTAAGTACGGTCTGAAAATTTTGTTCATCAAATCCATAAAAGCAGTAGGAGCATTAGTTAGTCCAAATGGCATAACTAAAAACTCATAATGCCCGTATCTCGTTCTGAAAGCAGTTTCCGGAATGTCTGAATCTTTCACTCTCAATTGGTAATATCCCGATCTTGGAAAACATAGTAGCTCCTTTTAACTGATCAAATAAATCATCTATTCTGGGTAACGAATATATATATTTTATTGTCACCTTATTCAACTGACGATAGCCGATACACATCCTCATCGTGCCATCTTTCTTTTTCACAAATAGAACAGGAGCACCTTAAGGCGAGAAACTCGGTCTAGCAAACCTCTATCAGTCAATTCTTGCAACTATGACTTTAACTCTTTCAACTCTGTTGGTGCCATTCTATACGGAGCTATCGATATAGGTGTAGTACCAGGAAGTAAATCAATACCAAATTTGACTTCACGAATCGGAGGCAAACCCGGTAATTCTTCAAGGAATATGTTAGAAAACTCACAGACAATAGGCACTAATTCAACTTTCTTTTCGGACACTTTTGAATCAATCACATAAGCGAAATATGCCTCATATCCCTTTTTCACATAACTCTGAGCTTTCAAAACAGATATCACAGCAGGCAATCCATTCAAATCATCAAACTCAACCCGTATAATCTCATCATTCGAACATCTCAAATCCATAGTCTTTCTTTTGTAGTTCACAACAGCATCATGCATAAACAACCAATCCATACCCAGAATAATATCGAACTCATAAAATGGAAAAAGCATCAGATCAGCAGGGAAACACATATTTCGAAACATTAACGGACAGTTCTTGCATACTTTATTAACCAAAACACTTTTACCTAAGGGGTTCGATACTTTTATAACAAACTCAGTAGACTCTACAAGCAAAGTCTTGCTGAATACTAAATTCATGCATATATACGAATACGTAGAACCAGGGTCTATCAATGCAATCACAGAAGTATTATAAATAGTAAAAGTACCCGTTATAACATCTGGCGATGAAGCTTCCTTTCGAGCTCGAATAGCATACGCTCTGGCAGGCGCTCTAGCTTCAGATTTGACAACATTATCTCTCATAGTTCTCTGACTTCTTACATTCTTTGATGGTCTACCTCTCATAGGTGCATTATCAGATCTCAGATTCTGAACAGTCTCTGGCTCGACAGACTCAGGGCAATCACGGATAAAATGATCAAGCGATCCACATCTGAAGAAAGCTATATAGTTTAATCTACAACTTCCCGGATGTCTTGTTTCACAGTGTTTACATTTAGGTTTCTCAGATCGAGCATTTCCCACGCTAGCCACTGAGGTTGCTGGAGTTTTAGAACTCATTTACGGTCTAGATTGATTTCTGTTCGAATATGTCACATTATCTCTTAAATGACTTTGATTATCTCTGAATCTTTTTGGAGTAGACTGAAATGATTTACTCTGAAATCTCTTTCTCATATCTCGAATTTCAGACTCAGCTTTTCTTTTATCTTTCCCGAGTGCCTCAACTTTGCATGCTCGATCAACGAGTACAACGAACTCTTTTATTTCTAAAATCCTGACTAACAAACGAATGTCTTCATTAAGGCCATCTTCGAATCTTTTGCACATTATAGCTTCTGAAGATACACATTCCCGGGCATACTGACTCAGTCTAACAAATTTTCGTTCATACTCAGAAACAGTCATTCGGCCCTATTTAAGTTCTAGAAATTCCTTCCGTTTCTGATCAACGAATCTCTCACTGATATATTTCTTTCGGAACTCAATCTGAAAGAAGTCCCATGTAACTCGCTCTTTCGGAACCACAGAAATCAGTGTTTTCCACCATTGATAAGCTGCATCTTAGAGTAATGATACAACACACTTTATGCATTCTTCCAGACATAGAGACATTTCATCGAATACCCGGATAGTATTTTCAATCCAGAACTCGGCCTTTTTAGCATCGTCATCTTTATTAGCCCGAAATTCTTCAGCCCCATACTTACGGATCTTGTCAACAGGAGGCTTATTCAACATATTCGGATGCATAATGGTGGCACAACTGTAGTCTGAGGGGATTAACCGGGGGCAGGGGTTGCAAAACAGTTGGGTTATTTCTTATAAATTAAGTGAAACACTCACTCATCATCTGGAAGAAAGCTTGTTTAGCCTCTCCCTCTTGATCGCTCGTAGCAGGTCTCGAATTAAAGGGCGCTGTCCCTTGCGCGGGAGCAGGCGCATTACTTTCTACGTTGTTAGCTACGGCTCTTTTGAGATCCATTACTATACAAAAATCACATTTTTACACGTCAGGATCTATCACACTATCACAGTTCAGATATATGGCATGTATAGCTAGACTCTGACACGCTACGTAAGTCCGAGAAACGACTAAACTGTAGCTCTGATACCAACCAAATCTAACACCCCTAACCCGTAACTGTCGCCGAACTAGGGTTAAAGACGTTACCGAAAAAATTAAGAACTTATACAGAACTATCATACAAATGAATATTAATCCCAATCATAATGTCCTTTAGTAGGCCATTGAGACCTTAAAAATGCTTATAAACCTAGTCGGGACTAAATCGAAACACATACAGAAATTCTCAGAAATTTAAAACTTTTCTAAGTTTCAGGGGATACACGCCCGTAGGGGTAGGCCGTGTGCCTCCTACAGCTATTATACACACCCGTGTGTCCTCACCGTGGGCAATACCGACTTATCCTCCACGGCCACCAAGCATGCCCGTGCGCTAAGGCCGTGCCCTCTTAGACCATATTCTGACTTCTTCACCACGGCCACCAAGCACGCCCGTGTGCCACGGCCGTGTGCTCTTAGGTTAGCTACTGACTTGTGCCCCACGGCTAATTGACATGCCCGTGTCAATATCGTGTGTTATTAGATTAGATCCTGTTATTCACCCACGGTCCCTAGGCACGCCCGTGTGCCACAACCGTGTGACATTATAGGCCATTTACAAGGCCAAAATGCCACCCATATGGGTCATACCTACAAGCAACATTTACCAACATTTCTTATACATATTTCCCAACCAATAACTTACCAAATTATCCATTCCAACTATACATTCAAACCCATTTCCAAACATACCAATTTGCATGCCTAAATCTCAAGTATACACAAACATTATTCATCTATATTCTTACCATCACTTAACTATTTCATATGTCAACTAATCTACCAAAACATACTTCTCATATCATAATCATTTGAGCAAATTTACCAAAACATATCTAGCCAAATCACATGACTAAGTTCACATAACATCACATACCATGAAACTAGCCTATACATGCCATATCTAGCTATATACATTTTCGAAGTGTACCAAAATAGGTTTAATAGTGTAATGACGATCCTTGACGGTCCCGAGCCTTCAGTAGCTTTGACGACGTATAAAACAGAGAATTCACATACACAGAGTAAGCTTTCCAAAAGCTTAGTAAGTCATAATACAAATAAACTATATATGTAAGCATATAAGCATATAAAAACATAGGCACATTTCTTATACTTAACAAATTTCTCACATATATGGTTTGATTCATACTTTTAGCCGCACTTGCCACCATCATCAATTCAAGATTCATATATAAATACTTAGCTTTTCATGCTTACTTTCACATATCATATTGATATCCCAATATACATAATCATCATAGTAAGATCATATAGGAACTTACCTTATATACACACTTAGTGTATATATCATCGTACCTGAAATGATTTCAATATTTATATAATTGTTCATAGCTCGGATTTGCAATTTGTAACATAGACTTGCCCGTTAAACCAATAGGAATCTAGTAGGATACTCAGAAAGCTCAGAATAGTCATACAATGCCAACATCCCAGACCAGATATCGCTGCCACTGTCCCAAACAGGGTCTTACACGAATCAATAAGATGCTGATGTCCCAGACATGGTCTTACACATAAAGCTCATATCGATGCATACGTCCCAGATGAGGTCTTACACGTAAAGCTCATATCGATGCCAACGTCCCAGACGAGGTCTTACACGAGTCTCAAATCAACGCCAACGTCCCTAACATGGTCGTACATGATAAAACAGAACAGATACCTATGTCATGACAAAATTAATCCTATCTATTCTTAGGTTCGAACAAGACTTCTCGGACTTAGTCACTCTATCGAACTTATCTCGAAATTCATACACATAATCCTCTCATATACATTCATTATCAACACTAATCATATGAACAATTACAATTTCATACAAGTACGTTTATTTGCATTGTGACTTACCTCGGATTTGATTTTACAGAAATAGAAACGGCTACTCGTTTACTTTCGCTTTCCCGCGATCTAAGTCTGTTTTCCTCTATTCTTTATCTATGCATATTCAAAATTAACTCTTTTATTCACTAACTCATTCAATCCAATTCCAAGGACACACATTTCGGGCTATTTGCAATTTAACCCTCACATTTGTACAATTTATCAATTTAGTCCATTTTTTCTCAAAACATCAAATTCACAAAATCCACACATACACATACTTAGCTGAATACATATACATCACATACAAGCCCACATTTTTCATCAAATTCACAAATTACTCCCTCAATCTGCTATTTTCACAATTTAGCCTTTTTTAGCTAAATTCATCAAAACTTCAAGAACAAAACATGTTCATCTAGCTCAAATATTTCATTTAACACCTTAAAACATCACAAAGCTCAACATATCATCAATGGCATAACTCACAAACATCATAAATACACAAAATTGAGACATGGGTTTGATAGAAGATGAAGCAACGATTGCAAAAACGTAGAAATTATCGAAAACTGACTCAAAACATGCCTTAATTTGAGCTTACAGTAGCCGAATAACCTAGCTTCTTTCTCTCTTCTTTTCTTTGTAATTTTCGGCCAAAAATAGGATGAACAAAGGCCACTATCTTTTTCATATGTTTTATTATTATTACTTACATATTAATCTATTTCCAAATTTACCCATCAAAATAAAAAATATAAAACATATTACACAAAGTCATTATAGACCATTAACATTCCATTATCTCTAAATTGGCTAATTTTCCATATAAAGCCTCCACTTTTACAAAGCCACACACAAATTGATATTTCAACAAATAGCAAGCAACTTTCACATTCAATGCAATTTCATCCTTTTGCAATTTAAACACACGAATAGACAAATTAACTTACGAAAATTTACCACATGCTTAGTCACATACCAACGACACAGAAAATAATATTAAAATATTATTCAGGCTTAGATTTGTGGTCCCGAAACCACTGTTCTGACTAGGGTGTAAACCGGACTGTTACACTTAGTACCGATTTCATATAATCAAATCACATAACTACGGGTCTAAGTACTGCTTACCGACCCTCCAGTAGGTCCACAGTCGACTTGGACGACATGTGCAACCTTACAGAATATTTCAAAAAAATGGGTTCACACGCCCATGTGGCCTGCCCATGTGGGCCCACACGGACCCAAATTGGCCTTGGCCGTCTGGATTACATGGCTTGGCCTAGAATCCCACATGCCCTTGTGGTTCACTCGTGTTGGCTCACACGCTTGTGTAGCCCACACGACCCAATTGGTCGAGCCTGTGTCTCGCACACGGCCTTGCTCAGCCATCACATGACCGTGTCAACTGTGCACGGCCTGGCTCGTCGATCATAAGGCCGTGTGGTGACTTACAGTCTTGCACATGGCTTACCACATGGGCGACCACACGCCCGTGTGGTGTCGACAGAAAGGTTTTTGACTTTTGCCAAAACCTCGTTTTTCGCATTTTCGGGTACACACCTAGTTCATTTTCACTGTTTATGCAATCTCGAGACCATTAAAACCTATAATTGATCAGTAATTCACTTAATTAATCAATTAATCACCGAATTAAAACCAACCCCAAACGAATTACTCAATTAATGAGCTATTGGAACTTACTCTTAACTTTTCAAAATTGGTTTACCTATGAAGTAGTTCAAGAAGAGTCAGGATTCCACAGATGTGATGCTGCGAAAACAATCAACATAAAAGCCCCAATCAAAACTTAAGATCTTAGTTCACAAACACAAGAGACCACTTACCGAAATTACCTAAAGAAATGCCACAGTTGGGGAAGGGAGCACAGTTTCCATCCAAAAAGGAAGCTAAAAGACGAGTAAAAAGAAAGGAGAATTCCTGCTGGAAAAAGGGAAGAAAAATTCGGCAGCAAGGTGAGGATTTGGGGAAAGAAAAATGGCAGCAAAAAATTTGGGAAACAAATGTGAAAAGCCAAAATTTGAGAAGACCAATCAGACTGGCAATATTCTGATAACTTTCGCCTAAAAATCTCCTCAAAATTCTTATCACAATCCCACTATTCAGAGTCTCGGTAAAGCACAAACTCTAGACGAAATTTGGCAAAAATTATCCCCTTTGTACACGCAGAAATTCGAACACAATACATCAAGCATACCAACACACACTGTAACCACCAGACCAGCAGGCCCATTCTGATATCATTTTACCAATAACAACTTAAAACTCTACTGATCAAGGTCAAGGCTTTAATTAGAAAAAAAATACCAAAATTTGCCCAAGCTAAGGCTTGAACCCAAGACTTCTCAGACACTCCCAAAACACTTAACCACTGAAGTAGACAGACATTGTGTCACAAATTTACAAAAGCTGAAATTAAAGAAAATTGGGGCGTTACACTTGGAACTTAGGATAGGTGTTTAAGCTACCTAAGCTCCCGTTAAAAACACTGATTTATACATTAATTACAATACACCAGATCACTCACCTTAATCAAGATTTGCTTCAAAGCCAAAGCTTAAATAAGTTTTTGCTTGCCCTTATCCTTACCTGTAGAGGCTCTGTAACACCCCAAACCCGGCCCAGAAGTTAGGCCCGAATCTGACGTGTCACATTAAAGTGTTTTTCGAAAACCATGTTTTCATTGAAAACCCTCCTTAATATTTAAAAACTAAAGTCTCAGTTTGTGTTCGTTCAATTTCAAAAAGTGGTTTATTGAAAAGTTAATCACTTTTAAAAATGTTATTAACTTTGTTAAAGATCTCTTTTCGTTGCGGATGCTAATTTAAGGTAAAGAAGATAAAGACATATGTTTTTAAAAATAGTAATTGGGTTGAAACCACATCTACGTCTAATAGATATAAAACGTAACAAAATCCCAAATTCAAAATTAAACCCAGAGAGGCCTTATTACAGAAATTAAAACCCAAAACAAAATTTAAAACATATATAAAGTCCAAAGCATAATAGCCGTAGTCGTGTGGTCACCACTGACTCCCTCGCAGCACCGATCCGCTTAACGCTGGAGATTACCTGTACAGTTAAAAACGGGGTGGGTTTACGAAAACTCAGTTTGTAATCCCCTTACTATAGTAACAATCGATATCGAAATAGAAATCGAAAACGATGCAGGCCAAAGCCCTTAATCAGTAATGATGATAGTCGATTTAGAACATACGTGGGCTAAAACCCACTACAATATCATTTAGGTCACAACCCATAACAGAATCAGGCCTAGCCCAAACCAATAACAGAACAAGTGGCCTAAGCCCAATACAGTGACAGATCCCATAAACAGATATGTAATAGTTTGAGGATTCATCCCACCCCGATCCAGCCAACACACCACCCTACCAACCCTACACTTACGTGCAGATAAAATCGACCCACCCAGCCAACACACCAAGCTTAGCACCGGTTTCGACACTAAGTCAATAGAACGGCTCGACGTCATGGACAGAACGGCTAAAAGCCATAAGTATCGCAGCAATGCTGCCAGTTAACAAACGGCTAAAAGCCATAAACAGAATGGTTATAAACCATAATCAGGATGGCACAGAGCCATAATCAGGATGGCACAAAGCTATCATTAACTGTAATAAGTTTGGCACATAGCCATCAGCGATGATAATATAATCGGCACACAGCCATGGGTAATTATGATCGACACAGAGTCATCAATATGTATGTTAGGCACATAGCCACGGGTAAATACGATTGGCACAAAGCCATAATCAAGATGGCACAGAGTCATATATAGGTTGGCACAGAGCCATAATTAGGATTACGCGGCTTTAAGCCGACCGTCAGTCCACAGTCGTCTCATGCGACCCGTGTGACCCTATCTGAACTTCCTCCGTATCAATGTCCAAACCCTATGCAATATGTCGTGTATGTCATGCTCAATCATTACACGTATATGGAAAATGACCAAGCTTAGTAACAATCATTTAGACATATATTAAAAGCATATCAGTCACACAACCACCGTCAAGTCAGTTAAAACACAGTCATACAATCCTAGTCAAATTAGTCAAATTCATAATCTAAGTCAGTCATTTACCCACTAGGGGCATTACGGTCATTTTGCAAACTGGGATATTTTGATAGTTTCACAAATAGGGGGTATTTCGATAATTTTACAATCTGAGGGTATTTAGGTAATTTTACAAATCGAGGGTATTTCGGTAATTTCACAATTTGAGGGTATTTCAGTAATTTTTCAAATCAGGGGTATTTTGATAATTTCACAATCTGAGGGTATTTCGGTAATTTTACAAAATAAGGGTATTTCGATAATTTTACAATGAGGCTATTTCGGTAATTTAACAAATCAAGGGTATTTTGGTAATTTCACAACCCGAGGGTATTTCAATAATTTTACAAATCGAGGGTATTTCAATAATTTTACAATCTGAGGGTATTTCGGTAATTTCACAATTCGAGGGTATTTTGGTAATTTTACAAATCGAGGGTATTTTGATAATTTCATAATCTAAGGGTATTTTAGTACTTTTACAAATTGAGGGTATTTTGATAATTTCACAATCCGAAGGTATCTCGATAATTTTACAAACCCGGGTATTTTGATAATTTCATAATTTAAGGGTATTTTAGTAATTTTACAAATTGGGGGTATTTTGATAATTTCACAATCCGAAGGTATCTCGATAATTTTACAAACCGGGGTATTTCGATAATTTCACAATACGAGGGTATTTCGGTAGTTTTACAAATAGGGAGTATTTCGATAATTTTACAATTTGAGGTATTTTGGTAATTTTAAAAATCAGAGGTATTTCAGTAATTTTATAATTTGAGGCTTAACGACCCAACAGAAGGTCTATCGTCGCCTCGAGGACATAAGTAACCTAAACAGACACAATGGTGTAAATGGGCCTAAGGCCCATTACTCGACCCAAGTGGGCCCACACACTTATGTAGCGCATTTAGCCCAGAAATAGCCACAGTTATGCAAACGTCACAATCCAAATAACAGTTACCACATGACATACATTTTATCCATGTGGGCCCACACGACCCATTTCGGCCCAACGAGGCCCAGAACAACCTAAGACCACGGGAGCGCTCGTGGTGGCCTTTATAGATTAACGCTCATGTTCGTGGACTCGGTTCACCGCACGCTCGTGTGGCATCATACGCCATATTTTTGGCTTTTCAGCATTTTGCCGATCTACAGTCATAGCAGTGTAAACAACACATAATTTCGACTTTTTAGCCGATCATCGAATACCGCATACAAATGCACACACTCTATCGGCTTTCTCGCTGACTATCGAATACAGAGTACTGTTACACACCTGATCACGTAGAGTACTAAAAATTCATGATTGCCAGAACTTATATTCAAACATAACATTCAATTAATCACTTATCAATAGTGTTACAAAAACTCTTAACCACCACTTAACCAAGAGGTCAACTACCACTTGCCTTGACTAGATCGATCGACTGTGATTAGACGACTCGAACCAGAGTTTGGTGCAGCCACCTTTCCGTATCCTGGTGAAAAGTCCCGAATAGCAGACACCGCACACCTCTTAAACTTGGGAGTAGAGGCTATACGCTCAAACTCAGCCAGTACCTTTGCCATCACTTTATTACTAGCACCTTCTTCACCCATTGAAAATTTTAGAACCCAAAAGAACATACACATAGGAGAAAGGAGAAGTATCGGTTATAAGGGATCGTACCATTTGGCTTAAACAGTAAAACAGAGTACTGAAAAGAACCGAGAGACTTACCGATTAACAGACGTTGCAAAATCAAAACAGAGAGGGAAGAGCTTTTGATCACAAACTGAAGAAGAGAAAGAATCCTAAGACTAGGGTGGTAGGTTTGGCCGAAAGATTCAATACGCAAGAAGGGAGTTGGCTGAAATTTGTAAAAAGAATAAAGAAGAAGAGGGGTTTCGGCAGATTTTGGTGCAAAAGAGGAAGAAAGAAAATGGTCAATTGCCAGAGAAGAGTAGCAGGAACGAAACAAAAAGATGCACGAGTGGTATTGCAATTTTGGCACTCAGAGAGAAAAGGAAGAAAGTAGGAATTGGGAGTCCTAAAATCAGTGACAAAATTAATCAAAATGAGGAAAACTCCTCAGCAAGGAAATTCGGCACACCCAAAAAAGTGCCCAAAACTGAACAAAAGCATAAAAGACACTCAAAAACCCCCTCCTAGCCGAATTTGCATGCTCAGACTCCTTGTTCGGCTACAACACACCAACTTTGAATTTTACTCTCCCTCAATCCTCTCCATGATTTGCTCCTACAGTCTCTCTATGACCAATTCAAACACCTCATCAGCAGTGTTTCAGTCCAACTCTTCCATCTTTCCAGCTCAAGCAGCAAAATAAACTCTCCAATGCTTATCTCAGGATTTGAACCTTAGACCTCATAGGTACCCAACATACCACTTGCCACTAGACCATAAGCTCTTCTTGTGTCACATTTCAATTTTAATTAATTAATAGGTCCAAAGGCCAAAGTTTAGGTTCCTTTAAAAGAAAAAACAAAGTAAATTGCAAGAGCCACGACTTGAACCCAAGCTCCCTTGCAACCTTAATGATGCCACAACCACTAGACCACATGCTTTCTTGTGATATAAATTCATCCAAAAATATTCTTAAAGCCTACCCACTAACATCAAGGCTCATTTAAGAGAAAACATAATTTTTTGCTAAAGACCAAGTTTGAACCCAGGAATTCTCCAACACTCCCAAACACTCCTAATCACTTAACCATTAAAGCAATAACTAATTTCTAATATTTCTTGCACACATAAACTTTTATGTGTAGTCTCCTAGCGACTCCCACGCATAAGGCCCAATCCAACTAGGCCCAAATTCAGGGCGTTACAGGCTCCCGATTGATTTGGAATCGTTCATATACATTAAAGACATTGCAAACATATCATGAACAACCACAAATTCATTCAAATAGTAGCAAAATCATAGATCTAAGCTTCTCATTCACAATTCTGAAAACTAGCTAGATTTATCGAAATAAGATGTTTCATCACTTGATTTTTGTTTCTAAACCTCAAATAAGCTTCTAAAGATCATTTAATTAAATATATAAACCATCAATTTTGTAACACCCCAAACCCGGCCTAGATGTTATGGTCGGATCTGGTGATGTCACATGGAATGGGTTTTGAAAACGAAGTTGCCTCGCCAAAACATTACCATTCTATAGTTTCCAAGTTTTATCGAAAACACCATTTAATTAGCTTATTTAGAGTTTCTTACTACAAAGGAAGTCTTATAACCAATATATTTTAGAAATTCGATTCGTGATTTTAGGAAAAGCCTCGTTTGGAGTAAAATCCATTCCCGTAAAGCATTTCGTCATGCATACAAATCATCGAGCAATTAAATCTACAATTGATCATGTCTGAAAGTTTTAATATTTATAATGAATGATCGAGCCTAGAAACTAACTTATGACAACGATTGAGGCAAGTGCACCTATCGTTCGGTAGTATAGTTATGGCAAGATCGAAAGTATTGTATCCTCAGGGACCAAGAGTACTAGTAATTACTATCTTTTTATTATTTAGCCCGAGAATTAAGGGAATTGTTGTTTAATCTAAAACTAACTAATTACTAAGCTAAAAATGCTAAGACAAAGAGAATGAATTTGGGAAAATACTTTTGGGAAAACCAATTGATTAAGACAATACCCGAGGAAGAATCTACCTAGACTTCACTTGTTATCTAACTCAAACTGCATTTATTTATTCACTTGACTTGATCCGTAGGATTCCCTAATTTATATTAATACCTCTCTCGAGGCTACTAACATCTAACCCTAGGTTGATTAATTGAAATCTCTTTCTAATTAAAACCCCTAGAATTGCATTAACTCAATCTATGGACTCTCATATTAGGTTTGACCCTAATGTGGCAAATTTTCATCGTCCTATCTCTAGGGTTACGATCAACTCCGCTTAACTATGCTAGATCTACTCTTAAACAGGGAATATTTCTCCACTGCCTAAGCACATCAATACTTGAATCAATATCCTGAAATATCAAAACAAGAATTAAGAGCACATAGTTAAGAACAAATCAAGTATTTATCATATAGTTTAGAAAACAATAACAAGATATGTCTTAGGTTTCATCCCCCTCAGGTATTTGAGGGGTTTAGTTCATAATTATAAAAGAATACATCTCAGAAGAATGTATAAAACAAAACATAAGAAAAACCCTAAAACCCCTTAAAGGAAATTGTAAGGAAGATCTTCCGTCTTGAGTATGATTTCGATTTCTTGAGATGAATCAACTGGCTTTCTTCGAGTAAATCCTACAATTCGGCCTCTCTGGCTTGGCTCTGTAATATCCTGAAATTGGGCTTGTGCATTTTGCTTAATATGAAATAGCATGTCTATGTGTGTTATAATGTGTTTTATGAACCCTAGAGTGTAGTGAATGCCTTAGGAGTTATTCGATTTAAAGTTTAAAAGAGGGAACTGAAGTAGAGGGGTCTTAAGAGAAAATATAGGGGAGATTATGACACACAAACAGGCTTGGTTAAGTGGCTTGGAGGCGCCACTTAGGGCCTCTAGAAATGACGCCATGGGCTATGAGAAAGGGCCTAGGATCGAGTCGCATGGGGAGCTAAATAAAGCTTTTATTTTTGCGGCAATAAGGGGAAGAGATGGACGGCATGGAGAGTCTAAAGGAAGAGTTTAAGATGAGGTTGTAATCCTTTTAAAATTCAGAAAAGCTAGGAGAAAATTATTGTTTTTATTTGAATTATTTTTGAATGAGTAGGAAGAGAGGAAAAAGGAGAAAAATGAGGAATTAGATAAGGGGGAAGAGAGTTGGCCGATTAGGGGAGTCTAAGGGTGATATTTTCGGCTAAGGAAGGGAGTAAGGCCATTATTCTTTTCTCTCTTGAAGCCTCTGCCGAATTTTCTAGCCACTCTTCTCTTTCTCTTCTATTTTATCAAAAGCCGAAAACACAAGCAGTAATAGCCGATTTCTTCACAACATCCAAAGCTGAAACTTTATCCCTCTCCATTGCCGAAATTGATCTTTTCTTTTCTTCTGAAAGTTCTCTTAACAGTCGAATACTCAGAGTAGTTCTAGCCGATTGTTCAAAGCCAAAAGTTCACTTCTTTGGCACTCTCTGAATCGATTCCCCTGCTGATCTCCTTGTCGATTTTGTGAAGGTAGTTGATCATTTGCGGTTGGTCTTTCTTCTTTAGTAAGAAATCTCTTTGATGTCGATTTATTCTTTTCTTTCTCTAATTATCGAAAACAAGGCTCTAATTACATTAATGTTCTTGGCCGAAATCTTGAAGGAAAGATTCGGGATTTCTCCTGTAGCTAATTTCAAAGGGGATCATTTGAGACTTCTAAGATCTAAGGTAAGAAACGCAAGATCTTAGGCCAAAGGCCATTCATTAAGTTCATTAAAGTGAGTGAAAATTGGATCTAATACATGTCTATAGGGATTTCGACAACTTCATAGCCAGAGACCACTTTCGGGATTTTAAAACGCAAGGTAAGTGTACATGTACATTTGGCCAAGGTTATAATTAGTGACTAGATCTATTCCTTATTTTATTCAAAAGCTGAAACTAACTAGTTGAAGGATTTGGTGGCTAGCCGATTACAAAAGGAGTCATCATGAAGTTTCTGGGATTTGTACAGTACCAAATCGGCAGTAAGGTAAGGTTTTGGTTGTAATAATCCTTCGGGATTTGAGGGTATAAGCCGATTGGGTTTTGCTAACATATTTAGGGTTGGCCGAATGTAGGATCTTATGATCTAGGACATTAGATCAGGATATTCGTGATTCAGTGAAGCGTTAAGAAAATCAGGTGTGTACCTCAAACTATTTCTCAATAGATTTATGGCTATGTTTTCTTAAATATGTTAATAAGAATGTGAAAAATATGGCTAAGGTACCATGCAATGGTACAAAGTACTCAGGTACGTTTTCCTACTCCTACTAGGATTATAATGAGATTTGTCATGGCACTTATGTAAAACTGTAAGAATATGAAATAGGAATGTGACATATGCATATTTGTATGACATGGGGCATATGGGTTATATGAAAGGGAAAGTGAATGTGGTGGTTTTATACCACGATATCTGAATGTGGTGACTTCGGTCACATTATCTGAATGTGGTGACTCATGTCACAATTATTTTATCTGGTGGCTATGCCATGAATTTTATAAGGGCGATGAGCACGTCGACTACAGTGACTGCCTTAGATGATGTGTAGCGGATGGAGGGTTGACTTAGTAGTCCCCACGGTGTGCAGGTTGGTACGGGTGATGTGTAGCGGATGGTACCTAGGTTTGGGTTCAGGTTTGCATCATTTTATTTAAATACTATATGAATATATATAATCTGATATGCTTGAATCTATTTGGATCTAGTGTTGGTTACACATTGAGTCTGTATGACTCACCCCGTTGTGGGAATATTTTTCAGGTGACGATCAGTGATGGACCGGGTCGGCAGGAGCTTAGTGGTGGCCATGCTCAGTTCGGATTCTACTTTATTTTTGGACTTGTTTTATTTTAAGTTTGTTGGATTTATTTTGGGGTTTCGTTTTCGATGTAATAAGGCCATAGTATGAACTGTCTTATGCATGTTTTTAATTGATTTTATGGCACTACGAATTTTTATCAAATTAAGAATTAAGTAAATTTTATTTTAAAAATGACTATAAGTGATTTGGACACCCTAAACAAATGGTTTTCAATTTATAGTAAACTTTAAACCAACTCGATATTTTCTCTGATTTAAAGTCTTATAAAAACTTGGATTTTTTTTAAAAAAAACAACTTATTTCCAACTCGAGCCCAACCTAAAGAAGTTTAAAAAAAAAATTCTCTCAAAACCACACGAATTTCTCCTAAGTAACAAACAGATTTTCAAATGTTTTCTCGAGGAACATACCAGATCCGATTAGGGCTCATGGGCCGGGTTTGAGATGTTTCAGCTTGGTATCAGAGCCAGTTTAAACTCTTGGCCTTGGGTTTAAAGCCCACAATGTTTTTAAAATAAGGCCCAAACAAGTTTTTTTTATGAAAAGAGCAGGTTTTTCAGGCATGGCACCCAAGTCTCCGACCCGAAGTCCACCAGGTAAGTACCCTTATTCATTTGTGTGATTTATAGTATAAACTGTAGATGGGTAGAAATGGAACGTAGAATAGTATGATAGGTACTTGAACCCTAGGACTAGGTTACCCCAACAATCACATAAGACTTATGTGCCTAAGTAAACAAACCTGTGGCTAAGTCGCCGAGTTAGGGTGTGGCAACCTTTGTGCACATGTCTAGGATTGGATCCGGAAGAGCCTGGTACTTAAGCAGTCCTAGTGACTCACCTCCTCTTCGTTGGAATCCTACCTGGTGCATAGCTTCA
Organism: Gossypium bickii; assembly: GCA_025503065.1. Lineage (NCBI taxonomy): Eukaryota > Viridiplantae > Streptophyta > Magnoliopsida > Malvales > Malvaceae > Gossypium > Gossypium bickii. The sequence continues at coordinate 19,769,201 of CP106714.1, read as the reverse complement.
GCTCACCGTAACCAAGAGGACTTAATCACGGGCTAAACCCAATAACTAAAACCCGAAAGGGATTAGCTGTATTTTCATAAAAACTTCGGTTTTAAAATCACCAAATTATGCCTTTAAATTGTAGCAAAACCTAGTTTGAAAATTTTTCAAAATATTTTCGATTTACAAAATTACCTAAATACCCCTAGTGGTGAAATTACTAAAATGCCCTTGGATTTCAAAATTTCCATACTACCCCTGGTTTTAAAAAATTTTCTAATTTTGCAAAAATGTCCAAAAACCTTATCTTTGCGAAATACCAAGGCACCTTGATTTGGAATTTTACGAAATTAACCCTGTTTTACAAAATTACCAAAATGACCCTTGATTTCCAAAATTTTTGCAACCACACCGATTTGGAAAATAAATTCTCAAAAAGAACCCCGAGTTTTGCAAATTTTGAAATACCTTTGATTTCTAGAGATTTTTCAAATTGACCCGACTTATTACCAAAATACCCCTGTAGGAAAAATAACGAAAATATCCCTGGGATAGGAATAAGACAAAAATGTTAGGATAAGGAATGTGTGTGGTAGATACTACTAAATGAATGTTTGAATGAAAGTGCTCCTCTGAATTAGGATAGAAAACTTGAACGAAGACTTTGATTGATCGAAAGAACTGCTATTAAACTCCTTTCATAAAATTTCTTCGCGAATAATCAGTGGAACAAGGACTAATGCATAAAATTTCTTAATCAGATTAAAACGCGAACGTAGACATGAGCTCTAAGGGACGTGGTCGTAATGTGCGTGGACGCGGTTGAGGCCAAATGACCGTGTCGGAACCCGTTAGGTCGGGTCAAGGATATGGGAATGAAGTACCACCACCACCACCAGCTGTTGGTGCTGAACATCAAGATCAGACGGGAGATGATGCTGTAGCGCAGGCTGTGCTGCGATTTCTTGAAATGGTGGCTGGTGCTAGAGGAAATATGAGAGCTCAAAAATCTGTACCCGAGTGACTCCGAGCCAATGGAGCTGAGGTGTTCCGTGGTGTATCTGGTGTGGCACCCAGTACGGCTGAGTATTGGTTGGAAGTGACTGAGCGGATAATGGATTAGCTCGATCTGACCGCTAAAGAAAAATTGAAAGGGTTGGTGTCGCTTCTCCGCGATGAGTCATATCAATGGTGGCTCACGGTTCGAGATAGTGCTACGGCTGAGGAACTTACTTGGGAATATGTTAAAGCGGCATATCAGAAGAAGTATTTTGGTACTCACTACATTGATGCACAGAGGAAGGCATTTCTGGGGCTGGTACAAGGAAATAAGTCTGTAGCAGCATACGAGGCTGAATTCTTAAGGCTGAGCCGTTATGCTTAAGGAATAGTGGCTACTGAACATGAGCAATGTGTTCGGTTTGAGGACGAACTGAGGGATGATCTAAGGTTATTGATAGCTCCACAGCAAGAGAGGAAGTTCGCAGTGTTAGTTGAGAAGGCTAAAGTAGCCGAGGGAATTAAGGACTCAGTAGCGTAACTCGATCGAAATAGACGAAGAGAGAGGTTTTGGAACATCGTGACCGTCGTGGAATGTGTGCGTAAGAGCCTAGAGTTGATGGGCCGTGAGGTCAGCAGTCTGGTACAGGAGGGCAATACCGTACCTATACTCAGTGTGGTAAGATGCATCTGGGAGAATGTTGGAAGAAAACAGGAGGATGCTTCAAGTGTGGGTCTAAGGACCATATGATTAAGGACTGTCCGATAAACATAGACGGGAGTCGACCCACAGGTCAAGGTGCTAATCAGGCTGGTAGAGGTGGACAGCAGCCTCAGCGAGGTCGTGGTCCGAATGGTAGAGGTAACAGTACGGGAAGAGGACGTGGAACACCCGGCAGAGGTGTTGGGAATACAGAGGCAAGACAGCCGGGTCTGGTTTATGCGGTTCGTCGGAGGGAGGATGAAGACACGCCGGACCTCATAACCGGTACGTTCCTTGTATTTGGTAAACCTTATGTTGCTCTGCTTGATGTGGGCTCGACCCACTCCTATATTGCATGTAGTGTAGTTGAAACACTAGGCATAGCCTTTGAACTTTCTGATAGGGAGATGACTGTAGTAAGCCCATTAGGCCAGACTGTAGTGGTAAATAAGATCTTTCAGAGTGTACCTCTAGAGATTCAGGGAGTGAACTTTCCAGCTGACTTAATGGAACTACCCTTCGGAGAGTTTGATCTTATACTTGGTATGGATTGGTTAGTAGAGCATCGGGCTGTGTTGGATTGTGCAGCTAAGCGAATGGAGTTAAGGACCCTGGAGGATGAAGTGGTAATTATGATAGGAGAAAGAAGGAACTACTTGTCTAATGTAGTTTCGGCATTAAAGGCGGATAAGATGGTTCGAAAGGGGTGCAAGGCATTTTTGGCCTTCGTAAGCGCGTTGGATGTGAAGGAAAGGGGAGTTAGTGGAGTTCGAACCGTAAAAGAATTTGTGGATGTCTTTCCGGAGGAATTACCAAGAATACCCCCGGATAGGGAAATGGAATTTGGAATTGACTTGCTACCAGGTACAGCTCCTGTGTCAATTGCCCCGTATCGTATGGCACCAAAGGAGCTGGTTGAACTCAAGGCCCAAATTCAAGAGTTGCTCGATCGTGGGTTTATTCGACCCAGTGTGTCTCCATGGGGAGCACCGGTCTTGTTTGTGAAGAAAAAGGATGGAACTATGCGTATGTACATAGATTATCGTCAGCTGAATAAGCTGAGCATCAAGAACAAGTATCCCTTGCCAAGAATCGATGACTTGTTCGATCACCGAAAAGAGGCGATGTATTTTCAAGATAGATCTACACAATGATATCATCAGTTGAAGGTGAAGGAGGCAGATATCCATAAGACGGCTTTCCGAACAAGATACGGCCATTATGAGTTCTTAGTAATGCCATTTGGATTGACAAACGCCCCAGCCGTGTTCATGGATATGATGAACCGGGTCTTTCAACCCTATTTGGATCGGTTCGTCGTGGTATTCATTGACGACATCCTAGTGTGCTCCAAGTCTGAAGAAGAGCATGATGAGCATCTTCGGGTTGTGTTGCAAGTGGTAAGGGAAAAGAAGCTTTATGCCAAATTTAACAAGTGTGAATTTTGGCTTAAGGAGGTTGCATTCTTAGGGCATGTGGTATCCGCAGAAGGAATAAGGGTGGATCCTCGAAAGATTGAGGCAGTGCTGGATTGGAAACCACCTAAGTCTGTGGCGGAGATTCGTAGTTTCTTGGGATTGGCAGGCTACTACAGAAGGTTCGTTGAAGGGTTTTCATCGATCGCCGCACTTTTGACAAAGTTGATGAGGAAGGAAATACCTTTCGTATGGACCGAGAAGCAATAGGAGAGCTTTGAGAAGCTTAAGAGAGTCTTGACTGAAGCTCCAGTTTTGATTCAGCCTGAGGCAGAAAAGGACTTCGTGGTGTACTATGATGCTTCTTACACAGGATTAGGGTGTGTTTTGATGCAGGACGAGAAAGTGGTCGCTTATGCGTCTCGACAGTTAAGGCCTCACGAGGTTAACTACCCGACGCATGATTTGGAATTAGCGGCAGTGGTTTTTGCTCTCAAGGTATGGAGGCACTATCTCTATGGAGAAAAGCCGGTGATCTACACAGACCACAAGAGCCTTAAGTACTTATTTACTCAGAAGGAGTTGAACCTAAGACAGCGAAGATGGGTGGAGTTGTAAAAGGATTACGATTGTTCTATAGAATATCATCCAGGCAAGGCGAATGTGGTCGTAGATGCTCTAAGTCAGAAGGTTGTGTCGGATCTAAGGGCGATGTTCGCACATCTGAGTTTGTATGACGATGGAAGTCTGTTGGCAGAGTTGCAAGTCAAACCGCCGTGGTTGAGTGAGGTAAAAGAGGGTCAGTTGGCTGATGAGGATCTAAGTGCTAAGATGCGGCAAGTTCGGAATGGTGGTTTAGAGGATTACAGTATATCCAGTGATGAAGTATTGTGTTTCAAGGGTAAGGTCTGTATGCCGAAGAATGAGGAACTTAGGCGGAGAATTCTTCAGGAATCGCATAGTAGCCCTTATGCTATGCATCCTGGAGGTACTAAGCTGTATAGGGATCTAAGGGAACAGTTTTGGTTGCCTGGCCTAAAACGGGAAGTTACAGAATTTGTCGGCAAGTGCATGACGTATCAGCAAGTTAAGGCTGAACATCAATTTCCGTCGGGGTTACTTCAGCCAATCAGGATTCCACAGTGGAACTGGGAGAGAATTACCATGGACTTCGTTAGTGGGCTTCCTCTTACACCTACTAGGAAGGACTCAGTATGGGTAATAGTGGATCGATTGACAAAGTCCGCGCATTTCATTCCGGTAAGAGTTGATTACTCTTTGCAGAAGTTGGCAAAGTTGTATGTGGCAGAAATAGTGAGGTTACATGGAGTGCCGGTGTCAATCATTTTAGATAGAGATCCAAGGTTTACGTCTCAGTTTTGGAAAACTCTACATCAAGCGTTAGGTACCAGATTGGATTTCACTACGGCTTTTCATCCACAGTCTGACGGGCAGTCTGAACGAGTAATCCAAGTGTTAGAGGATATGTTGAGGGGCTGTGTGATGGACTTCAGAGGAAGTTGGGAGGAATATCTGCCTTTAGCAGAGTTTGCTTACAACAACAGCTATTAGGCTAGTATTCGGATGGCACTGTATGAAGCGTTGTATGGCCGGAAGTGTCGAACTCCTACATGTTGGATAGAATTAGGAGAACGTCGAGTTTTGGGCCCAGAGATGGTGGCAGAATTCGAGGAAAAGGTTGAAGTAATTCGGGCATGGTTGAAGGGAGCATCGGATAGACAGAAATCATACGCAGACCTTAAATGGAAGGAAATAGAATTTGATGTGGGAGATCAAGTATTTCTTAAGGTATCGCCTTGGAAGAAGGTGATGAGATTTGGTTGGAAAGGGAAGTTGAGTCCAAGGTTTATAGGACCTTATCGGGTATTGAAGCAAGTTGGACCAGTGGCATAAAAGTTAGAGTTACCTTCGGAGGAAGCAGATGCACGACGTATTCTATGTTTCTATGCTACGTCATTATCGATTGGATCCATCGCATGTGGTTCCAGTTAAAGAGGTGGAGCTAAGGCCAGATTTGTCCTACGAGGAAGAGCCAATTCAGATCTTGGAACGAGATGTGAAAGTGTTACGGAGGAAGTCAGTTCCTCTAGTTAAAGTGTTATGGCGCAATCCTGGATCAGAAGAAGCTTCGTGGGAGTCAGAAGAGGCAATGCGATAGCAATACCCTCACTTGTTTTAGCCAGGTAATTTCGAGGACGAGATTATTTTAAGGGGGTAGAACTGTAATATCCTGAAATTGGGCTTGTGCATTTTGCTTAATATGAAATAGCATGTCTATGTGTGTTATAATGTGTTTTATGAACCCTAGAGTGTAGTGAATGCCTTAGGAGTTATTCGATTTAAAGTTTAAAAGAGGGAACTGAAGCAGAGAGGTCTTAAGAGAAAATATAGGGGAGATTATGACACACAAACAGGCTTGGTTAAGTGGCTTGAAGGCGCCACTTAGGGTCTCCGAAAATGACGCCATGGGCTATGAGGAAGGGCCTAGGATCGAGTCGCATGGGGAGCTAAATAAAGCTTTTATTTTTGCGACAATAAGGGGAAGAGATGGACAGCATGTGGAGTCTAAGGGAGGAGTTTAAGATGAGGTTGTAATCCTTTTAAAATTCGGCAAAGCTAGTAGATAATTATTGTTTTTATTTGAATTATTTTTGAATGAGTAGGAAGAGAGGAAAAAGGAGGAAAATGAGGAATTAGATGAGGGGGAAGAGAGTTAGCCGATTAGGGGAGTCTAAGGGTGATATTTTTGGCTAAGGAAGGAAGTAAGGCCATTATTCTTTTCTCTCTTGAAGCCTCTGCCGAATTTTCTAGCCACTCTTCTCTTTCTCTTCTATTTTGTCAAAAGTCGAAAAAATAAGCAGTCCTAGCCGATTTCTTCACAACATCCAAAGTCGAAACTTTATCCCTCTCCATTGCCAAAATTGATCTTTTCTTTTCTTCTGAAAGTTCTCTTAAAAGCCGAATACTCAGAGTAGTTCTAGCCGATTGTTCAAAGCCAAAAGTTCACTTCTTTGGCACTCTCTGAATCGATTCCCCTGCAGATCTCCTTGTCGATTTTGTGAAGGTGGTTGATCATTTGCGGTTGGTCTTTCTTCTTTGGTAAGAAATCTCTTTGATGTCGATTTATTCTTTTCTTTCTCTAATTATCGAAAACAAGGCTCTAATTACATTAATATTCTTGGCCGAAATCTTGAAGGAAAGATCCGGGATTTCTCCTGTAGCTGATTTCAAAGGGGATCATTTGAGATTTCTAAGATCTAAGGTAAGAAACGCAAGATCTTAGGCCAAAGGCCATTCATTAAGTTCATTAAAGTGAGTGAAAATTGGATCTAATACATGTCTATAGGGATTTCGACAACTTCATAGCCAGAGACCACTTTCGGGATTTTAAAACGCAAGTTAAGTGTACATGTACATTCGGCCAAGGTTATAATTAGTGACTAGATCTATTCCTTATTTTATTCAAAAGCCGAAACTAACTAGTTGAAGGATTTGGTGGCTAGCCGATTACAAAAGGAGTCATCACGAAGTTTTCGGGATTTGTGCAGTACCAAATCGGCAGCAAGGTAAGGTTTTGGTTGTAATAATCCTTCGGGATTTGAGGGTATAAGCCGATTGGGTTTTGCTAACATATTTAGGGTTGGCTGAATGTAGGATCTTAAGATCTAGGACATTAGATTAGGATATTCGAGATTCAGTGAAGCGTTAAGAAAATTAGGTGCGTACCTCACACTATTTCTCGATGGATTTATGGCTATGTTTTCTTAAATATGTTAATAAGAATGTAAAAAATATGGCTAAGGTACCATGCAATGGTACAAAGTACACAGGTACGTTTTCCTACTCCTACTAGGATTATAATGAGATTTGTCATGGCACTTATGTGAAACTGTAAGAATATGAAATAGGAATGTGACATATGCATATTTGTATGACATGGGGCATATGGGTTATATGAAAGGGGAAGTGAATGTGGTGGTTTTATACCACGATATCTGAATGTGGTGACTCCGGTCACATTATCTGAATGTGGTGACTCATGTCACAATTATTTTATCTGGTGGCTATGCCACGAATTTTATAAGGGCGATGAGCATGTCGACTGCAGTGACTGCCTTCGATGATGTGTAGCGGATGGAGGGTTGACTTAGTAGTCCCCACGGTGTGCGGGTTGGTACGGGTGATGTGTAGCGGATGGTACTAGGTTTCGGTTCGGGTTTGCATCATTTTATTTAAATACTATATGAATATATATATAATTTGATATGCTTGAATCTGTTTGGATCTAGTGTTGGTTACACATTGAGTCTGTATGACTCACCCCGTTGTGGGAATATATTTCAGGTGACGATCAGTGATAGACCGGGTCGGCAGGAGCTTAGTGGTGGCCATGCTCAGTTCAGATTCTACTTTATTTTTGGACTTGTTTTATTTTAATTTTGTTGGATTTATTTTGGGGTTTCGTTTTCGATGTAATAAGGCCATAGTATGAACTGTCTTATGCATGTTTTTAATTGATTTTATGACGTTACGAATTTTTATCAAATTAAGGATTAAGTAAATTTTATTTAAAAATTGACTCTAAGTGATTTGGACACCCTAAACAAATGGTTTTCAATTTATAGTAAACTTTAAACCAACTCAATATTTTCTCTGATTTAAAGTCTTATATAAACTTGGATTTAAAAAAAAAACAACTTATTTCCAACTCGAGCCCAACCCAAAGAAGTTTAAAAAAAAAATTCTCTCAAAACCACACGAATTTCTCCTAAGTAACAAACAAACTTTCAAATGTTTTCTCGAGGAACATACCAGATCCGGTTAGGGCTCGTGGGCCGGGTTTGGGGTGTTTCAGGCTCCTTGGCCTACCTTAACGCCCACCTTTGAGGTCACACTTAGGGTGTTTATATAAGTTTTCAGAATGTCTTTCTTTGCCCCTAAGTATCCTAATCCGAGGGGAATTAAAACAGGTCACGGTAGGGACACGCCCGTGTGGCATGCCCGTGTAAACCGAATCCAGGCCGTGTTTGGATCTGCTAAAGAGGCACGGCCGTGTGGATTTCTCCAAGTCGTGTGGATTTTGTACTTCAACCCATTTTCTCTGTTTTTGGCTTTCATCCTCCGATGCTTTCCTAAGAATAAAACATGAAAGTAAAGGATTAGGAGCACCAAGTTCCACAATTCAGGGGGTAAATCATTGGAACGGTGGAAATGTGCAAGTGTACACAATCGTAACAAGTAATAAAGTGACAAGTAAATGCCGAGTTATCGTATCCACAGGGACTGTAAAAGAATTATTTATGAAAATGATTTCAAACACTTTGGTGACGAAAAATATTTGGATTTAAGAGATATTTAAAAACTAAAGGAAAAACAAAGAAAAATAAAATAAAACAAAGTTCTAATGCATGATTTCAAAAACTAATTTTAATCAAGATGATATAATTGCGTAGGATCAATCGCATTCTTATCTTAGAATTATTAAGCTCGTGTTTATACTTGTTAAAACATGGCAACTCTGTAATTTGCTAACTTATGAACATACTTACAAATAAAAATCCATTCATCTCTTGTACATATTTCTATGCAAATTCAAACGATTAAACAGACTCTAAAAGTAAACATGTTATCGCACATACATACTTATTAAATTAATCAATCTCTTGCATATTACTATGTCAATTCAAACGATTAATTCAACCTAACAAGCATATAAAAGATCATGTGAAGTAACAAAGAATTTTTACCTTGAAACAATTTAGTCACAAAATCCTACAAGTTATGCAAGGCATATGTATCGTCAAATACAATGCTAATTTAATCTTCAGCTACCTTAATTATAATTCCAATGCGTTTAAAAAATTAATTCATTAGCTATCTAAACAATTATAATGCCAGATAACTTAACATAATTTTACTTAATCAAACATTTTATCGAGGCCTTTAACATCATAAACACAATTTTAACAATTTAAGAAATTGAAATGCAATCAACCCAACACGAATTAAATTCAAGCTAAATTGATTAAATTAGACATTCCAACAGCATAAATATTCATAAACATGTTTTTCAAAACAACAACGAAATTTACAGAGATAGGGAACAAGAAGAAAAACCGATGTTTCTCCGTGGCTTGACTGATTGCTCCATTTTTTGTTCTTTGTTGGCCTCAGCTATTAAGGTGGCTTACTGAAACACCCCAAACCCGGCCTACGAGCCTCGACCGGATCTGGCATGTTCCTTGAGTAAAACATTTCAAAAACCTGTTCGTCAATTTGGAAAATCTGGATAGTTTTGAAACAAAAATCGATTTGTGTTGTGATCAAATTGGAAACGGTGTTGTTCTTTAAGTCTAGATTTTATTAAAACTTTATTATTATATTTCAAAAATATAAGTTAAAAGAAATTCCGAGTTGTTTTAGAGTTTACCATTAAATTAAAAATCGTTGGTGTTTAAGTGTCAAAACATTTAAAATTCATTTTTAGGAAAACGTTATTAAGTCTTGATTTAATAATAATCGTATCATAATAAAACAAATAAAACGCATGCATAAAAAATAATCTAACGATAATGGCCTTATTACATCAAAGCAAAACCAGAAATAAATCCAAAACTGAAATAAAAAGTCTCAAAATAAAATAAAGGCTGAGCTGAGCATTGGCCACCACTAAGTTCCTGCCGACCCGGTCCATTACTGAGTGTCACCTGCAAAATGTTAGCCCACGAGGGGTGAGTCAAACAGACTCAGTGTGTAACAACCAACACTACTCCCAAACGACTTAGGCATATCAAATCATACATAACAAATATAGGTAATGATGCAATACCAACCCCACCTAAGTATCCATCCTCTACACGTCACCCCTACCAACCAATCACACCGTGGGGATTACTAAATCGACCCTCCATCTGCTACACACCATCGAAGGCAGCCGCTGCAGTCAACTGCACATCGCCCTTATAAATTGTGGCATAGCCACCAGATAATGTGACAGAGTCACCAGATAACAATATGTGACATAAGTCACCACATTCAAATTATGTGACATGAGTCACCAGATATTGTGGTAAAAACCACTAGATCACTTCCCCTTTTCAATATCACCCATATGCCCATGCATAATATAAAACATGCAGAAATCATGCCATATACCTTATTCCATATTCATAACAAAATCACATGTGTGTCATATTCAGTGTTCATAATGACATTATTGACATAGTAGTAGTAGGTTAACGTACCTAAATACTCTGTACCATTGAATGGTACCTTTAGCCATATTTTCATATTTCCATTAACACATGTATTAATTTAGTACCATAAATCTATTAGGAATCAATGTAGGGCTACACACCTGGTTACTAACATGTTCACTGAATCCCGAAAGTCTACCAAAATAGATTGAACTCTTCTCTAAAAATTCAAAGTTAGAATCGGCCAATCACTAACACTTAATATGACCTTGGCCGAATGTTAACACTCTCAGACAAATAGTTTCTTCTTTCCCCTATCATAATTATCTCCTCATCCTCCGGGGTCCTTAACTCCATTTGCTTAGCTGCGCAATCCAATTTAGCTCGATGTTCCACTAGCCAATCCATGCCAAGAATGAGATCAAATTCTCTGAAAGGTAGTTGCATTAAGTTAGCAGGGAATACCACCTCCTGAATCTTTGGAGGTACATTTCGAAATATCTTATTCACCACTACAGCTTGACCTAACGGGCTTACTACGGACATCTCCCTATTAGACAGTTTAGATGCTATACCTAACGTTTCAACTACTCTACATGCAACATAAGAGTGGGTCGAGCCAACATCAATTAAAGCAAAGTAAGGCTTGTCAGCTATAAGGAACATACCAGTTATGACGTCTGGTGCCTCTCCATCCTCCCTCCGATAAACTGCATATACCAGACCTGGCTGTCTAGCCTCTGTATTACCAACACCTCTGCCCGGTGTTCCCCATCCTCTTCCAGAACCATTACCTCTGCCAATCGGACCACGACCCCGCAGTGGCTGCTGCCGACCTCTTCCGGCTTGATTAAAACCCTGACCTGTTGGTTGGCTCCCGTCTGTTTTCATGGGACAGTCCCTAATCATATGATCCTTGGATCCACATTTAAAACATCCCCCTGTCTTCTTCCAACATTCTCCTAAGTGCATCTTTCCACACTGAGCACAAGTACGATACTGCCCTCCTGTAGCAACTTGCTGACCTCGCGGCCCATCAACTCTATGTCTCTTTTAAACATTCCCGGATGACCCTGCTGATCCAAAGCCTCTCTTTCGCCTATTCCGATCGGTATTCTGTCTCACAGATTCCTTAATCCCTTCGGCTACCTTAGCCTTCTCTACCAACATGGCAAACTCCTGTTCCTGCTGTGGTGCTATTAACAATCTCAGGTCATCCCTCAGTCCGTCCTCAAACCGGACACATCGCTCATGCTCTGTAGCCATAATTCCTCGAGCATACCGGCTTAACCTTAAGAATTCTGCCTCGTACTCCGCTACGGACTTATTCCCCTGAACCAGCCTCAGAAATGCCTTCCTCTGCGCATCAATATAACTAGTACCAACATACTTCTTCTGATACGCCACCTTAAAATACTCCCAAGTGAGATCCTTAGCTGTAGCACTATCCCGAACTGTGAGCCACCATTGATATGACTCATCCCGGAGAAGCGACACCATTCCTTTTAGTTTCTCCTCAGCGGTCAGATCCAGCTCATCCATGATTCGCTCTGTCGCCTCCAACCAATACTCAGCCGTACTGGGCGCCACACCAGATACACCACGGAATACCTCAGCTCCATTGGCTTGGAGTTGCTCGGGTACAGATTTTCGAGCTCCCATACCTCCACCTGCTCCAGCCACAATCTCAAGAACCTGCAGCATCGCTTGCGATACTGCATCATCCCTCATCTGATCCTGATGCTCAATACCAGCAGCTGGTGGTGGTGGTGTACCTCATTCTCGGACCCTTGACCAGACCTAACGGGCTCCGATACGATCATTCTGCCTCTACCACGCCCCCGTACATTACGACAACGTCCCCTAGAACTCATGTCTACGATCGCAATTTAATCTGGTTTAAAAAGTTTTATGCATTAGTCTTTGTTCCACAGATTACCCACGAAGAAATTTTATGCAAGGAAGTTTAGTAGTAGTTCTTTTGATCATTTCAGAGTTTTCGTTTCGAATCTCCTACGCTAGTTCAGAGAAACACATTCATTCAATAGTATCTACTACACACATTCACCACTCGAACATTTCCGTCCGTTCCCATCCCAGGGGTATTTTCGTAATTTGTCCTATAGGGGTATTTTGGTAATTTTCAAAATCAGGGTATCTTGATATTTCATAAAAATAGAGATTTTTTGTATTTTTGTAAAGTAAGAATATCTTAGAAAAAGTCGAGGGTAGTATGGTAATTTTATAAACCAAGGGTATTTTAGTAATTTTACAACTAGGGGTATTTGGGTAATTTTATAAACCGGATTTTCTTTTTAAAATGTAGAATAGTTTTTACAAATCAAAGGGGTACCTTGGTGATTTTAAAACTAAGGGTGTTTATAAAATAGTATGGCTAGTCCCTTTCGGGTTTTAATTATTGGGTTTAGCCCGTGAATAAGTCCTCTTAGTTAGGGTGAACCGTCACTACGCACCAGGTAGGATTCGAGCGAAGAGGAGGTGAGTCACTAGGACTGCTTAAATACCAAGCTCTCCCTGAATCCAATCCTAGACATGCGCACAATGGTTGCCACACCCTAACTCGGCGACTCACTCACATGTTTGTTTAATTAAGCCTTAAAGTTTTATGTAATTCTGTGTTGGGGTAAACTAATCCTAGGGTTCATTAACTCCTAATGTACTAATCTACGATCCCATAATACCCATATACCAATCATAATACAAATCATACAATAGTTAGGGGTACTTACCTGGTGGACTTCGGGTCGGAGACTTAGGTGCCATGCCAGAAACCTGCTAAATTTCAAAAATTTTCACAAAAACTTATTTGGGGCTTAATTTTGAAAATGCTGTGGGCTTTAAACCCAAGGCCGAGAGTTTAAAACTGGGCTCTGATACCAAATTGAAACATTCCAAACCCAGCCTACGAGCCTCGACCAGATCTGGCATGTTCCTTGAGTAAAACATTTCAAAAACTTGTTCGTCAATTTGGAAAATCTGGATAGTTTTGAAACAAAAATAGATTTGTGTTGTGATCAAATTGGAAACGGTGTTGTTCTTGAAGTCTAGATTTTACTAAAACTTTATTATTATATTTCAAAACTATAAGTTAAAAAAAATGTCGAGTTGTTTTAGAGTTTACCATTAAATTAAAAATCGTTGGTGTTCACTGAATTTAGTACCATAAATCTATTAGGAATCAATGTAGGGCTACACACCTGGTTACTAACGTGTTCATTGAATCCCAAAAGTCTACCGAAATAGATTGAACTCCTCCCTAAAAATTCAAAGTTAGAATCGGCCAATCACTAACACTTAATATGACCTTGGCCGAATGTTAACACTCTCTTACCTTGCGGATCTAAATCCCGAAATTATCCTTTCTCTTTGAAGATGTCGAAATACCTACATGGTGTATGTTAGACCCGATTCCAACATTTGAATAAATGGCCTTCGGCCTAAACCACACTTTTCTTACCTTAGATTTTGAAATCCTGAATGATCTCCTCCTTGTAGTCGACAACAACCAAATCCCGAATTCCTCCTTCAAAGTTTCGGCCAAAGTGCATTAATGGGATTAGTTCCTAGATTTTGACTAAAAGAAAAAGAAATGAAAATCGAATAACATTTGATCTTACCCCTAATGATGAAATCGACTGCACCCTTCCCTGACACCACAGAGAGATTCGGCTATATAGGCTAGATGTTGATCAATGGGTTTCGGCTTATGGAGTTTAGTGAACAATCGGCTAGGAGTCACTTGTATATTCGGCCTTTGATAAAAAGAAGAAGAGAATAAAGTTTGATGAGTTTCGGCTTATGAAAGTGAGTAGCAAAAAGGAAGAAAAGAAAAAGAACACAAGTTGGATTCTTTGGGATTTTCGGCACAAATGAGAGAAGTGAGGAGAGAACAAATTTCGACAAAAGAAAATAGCCAAAAATGTCACTTTGATAGCCTTAAACTTTCGGCACATAGCCCCCCTTGTATGATCGAATGCCTCATCCCACTCCCCTCTCTTGAATTCAGCTAACATTCAAACACTAGCCTCTCCTTGCTTTTCTCCTATTTTCCCTCTTTCCTACTCATTCAAAATAATTTGAATAAGTCAAGCATTATCCTTGCCCTTAGCTGAATTTTTAAAAGGAATTTGACCACAACTAATGCTCATCTCCTTAGTGTTTCAGTGCCGCCTAACTCTCTTGCTGCCTGACGCAAAAACACTCCCAAAAGTGCTCCCCTTGCTGCTCGAACCTAGGCCCTGCACACTGCCTGTGGCGTCACTTACTAAGACTCTAAGTGGCGCCTCCTTGCCACTTTAACAAGCCCATTTTTATGTCCATTTTCCCCTACAAATTCTCTTAAGGCCTCCTTTGCCTAGCTTCCCCTTTAAGACTTAAAATACCCTATTTTCTAAGGCATTCTCCTACCTTCTAAAGTTCCGAAATCTATAAAACTCATTCAAAACACACATAGGCATACTACTTCATACAATTAAGCAAAAATGCACAAGCCCTAAATCCTGGATATTACACTTACGAACACTCCAATTGCTGCTCCAAATGGCTAGGAAAACCCCTCTTTTCCAAGAGGAGAAATCGGCACAAGAACACACAAAGGGAAATGGGAAAAATGGGAAATGAGAGAAAGTGAGAGAAAAGAATGTTGGATGCTTGAGGTGTGATATGAATGATCAGCAAGGGGGTGTATTTATAGCTGATCAAGGCTGCTAAAAACAGAAAATAGCAGCAGCAAAGGAGGCCTCCCTTGGTCGGTCACCTATGTGGCAAAGTTGATGGATTCAACTTTGCTAAAAATAGCCTGGGGCAAATCTACAAAGCCACAATATTTGGAGGGGTTTGAATGCAACTTTGAAGAGTCTTCAAGGGCTTCTTTGCAACTTAATTAATCAGCTAATAAGCTGATTTGGGCCAGCAATGTGGATGGTTTGGGCTGCCCAACTCTTTGCTTGGTTCGATTCAACGGGTTTGGTTCAACTAATGCGGTTCAACTGGGCCTTTTTCATAATTAATTAAGATTAATTTATTTAGCCCAAATTAAATTGGGAATAATTAAAATTAATTATATTATGATTAAATATTCATATTCGGACCGTCTTGGGCTTGAAATAAATTTTCCTTGATACTTCAAATTGCTTCTCGGGTTTATTCTTCGAGCAGTGTCTGCCGAGCCAATTTTTGCCCTTTCTGCTAATCTATCAAAAATAGTCAAAATAAATCAAAATTAACTATAAAATTAATTAAATTTCATCATGTTCATATTTTTAGCACAATTTAATTATTTTATAATATTTAATTGTTTTCCGACTAGAATTTAATCGAAACTGCATAAATTTGAGTTAAAAAGGGCATGAAAAACTGTATAAATTTCCGTGTTTCGAATCATCCAAAAGTATTCTAAATGTGGGATTAAAATATGAACATATTACGGTTTATCAAAAACCCCCACACTTAAGCATTTTCTTGTCCTCAAGCAAAATTCTCAACTCACAATTAAAATGAACTTCCTCATTTCATAATATTCATCAATAGTGTTTCATCATAATTCATAGATAATTTTGATAAATCATAATTTATACATATTTTAATCCCACAGTTAGCATACTTTTGGATGATTTAAGCCTTGAATTGTGGAATTTGGTGCTCTTAATTCTTTAATTTCAAGTTTTATATTTAGGAGAGCACCGGAGGATGAAAAGAATGAGAAACGGGCCTAAAACGGAGTAAATGGGCCAACTTACAAAATCGACAGAGCCTAGGCCCAAGACCACACGACCGTGCCTCCTTAACAGACCCGAACATGGCCTGGCCACGATTCACACGGGTGTGTGCCATGGGCGTGTCCCTGCCGTGACAAAGAAGAGTTTCATTCAGATTATGGTCCTTAGAGGCAAAGAAAGCCATTCCAAAAGCCTATATAAACACCCTAGAGATCAACCTTTAGAGGGCGTCTAGTTAGGCCGAAGAGCCGAGCTAGAGAGGCCAGAATTGTGGATTTTACTCGAAGAAAGCCAGTTCATTCAGCTCAAGAAGCCAGAGTTATACTCAAAACGGAGGATCTTCCCCTCAATTCCTTCAGGGGGTTTAAGGTTTTTCTTATGTTTTGTTTTATATTTTCTTCTGAGATGTATTCTTTTATTATTATGAACTAAACCCACAAATACCTGAGGGGGATGAAACTTAAGATGGATTTTGTTATTGTTTTCTGAACTATATGATAAATACTTGATTTGTTCTTAATTATGTGTTCTTAATTCTTTCTTTGATATTTCAGGATATTGATTCAAGTATTCTTGTGCTTAGGCAGAGGAGGAATAAACGCTGTCTAAGAGTAGATCTAGCATACTTAAGCGGAGTTGATCGCAACCCTAAAGATAGGGTGATAAAAATCTGCTGAATTAGGGTCAAACCTAATATGAGAGTCCATAGATCGAGTTAATGCAATTCTAGGGGTTTTAATTAGAAAGAGATTTCATTTAATCAACCAAGGGTTAGACGTTAGTAGCCTCGAGAGAGGTATTAATATACATTAGGGAATCATACGATCAAGTCAAGTGAACAAATCATCTGGTTCAGAGTTAAATAACAAGTGAAGTCTAGGTGGATTCTTCCTCTGGTATTGTCTTAATCAATTGGGTTTTTCCCACAAGTATTTCCCCAATTCATTCTCTTTGTCTTAGCATCTTTAGCTTAATAGTTAGTTAATTTTAGATTAAATAAACAATTCACTTTTATTTTAGGCTAAATAATAAAAAGAAAGTTAGTATTAGTACTTTTAGTTTCTTTGGGTTCGACAATCCGATCTTGCCACTAAGCTATACTACTGTTCGATAGGTGCACCTGCCTCAATCATTGTCACAGTTAGTTTCTAGGCTCGATCATTCTTTTTATAAATTATTAAGACTCTGACACGCGATCAAGTTTTTGACGCCATTGCCGGGGAACTAAAATATTAAGAACGCTCAATTTTTATTACTTTAGCATTTTTTATTTTGTTTTTAACCTTACTAATTTTCTTTCTTTTATTTGTTCCTAGCAGGTACCTCTAGTTTATGACTAGAAGGTTCCTGATAGGACCCCTAATTTACGACAGTGATATTAAAGGTATTGTTTGCAAAAATCATAGAGATATAAGGCGAAGCTTAAATTACATAGAGGAAGAACAAAAAGTCGAAATTAATACCGCCGAAGAGATGGTTGAGAATAATCCACTACCTCTAGAGGCGGCTGAACATCATGCTCCTCGAACTATGTATGATTATGCTAAACCTAATTTAACAGGAACTGAGTCAAGTATTGTTAGACCTGCTATTGCTGCAAATAATTTTGAACTGAAACCTAACACTATTCAGATTATACAACAGTTTGTTCAGTTTGATGGTTTGCAGGATGAAGATCCTAACACACATTTAACGAATTTTCTTGAATTCTATGATACCTTCAAAATAAATGGTGTTACTGATGATGCCATCTGCCTTTGGTTATTTCCATTTTCTTTGAGGAATAAAGCTAAACAGTGGTTGCATTCTCTTCCACGAGGATCAATCACTACATGGGAACAAATGACCGAAAAATTTTTATTAAAATATTTTTCGCCGGCTAAAACGGCCAAGTTAAGGAATGATATCTCTTCTTTTGTGCAGATGGATTTAGAAACACTTTATGATGCATGGGAGAGATACAAAGATTTATTGAGAAGGTGTCCACCATGGATTACCCTTATGGCTACAGGTCCAAACTTTTTACAACGGTGTAAACCCCTCAACTAGGAAGTTAATCGATTCAGCCGCCGGAGGAACCCTGAACAACAGAACACCTGAGGCTACTTACGAATTCATTGAAGAGATGTTACTGAATAACTATCAGTGGCAAGTTACAAGGACAAAGCCAACAAAAGCAGTCAGTGTTTTCAACCTCGACACAGTAACCATGCTATCAAACCAGGTAGAATTTGTAGAAAAAAAGATTGATGGTTTTTGTTGTTCTTTGCAGGTACATCCAGTCATGCAGTGTGATACGAATGGAGGAGGGATGAGCAATACAGAATATCCACCTTACAGCCTGAGCGCTGAGAACAAGCAAGTTCACTATATGGGTAACAATTTTAAATCTCAAAATAACCCTTATAGTAATACTTATAATCCAGGTTGGAGGAACCACCATGCGGTGGTCAAGGAAATCAGAGACAACAACCCCTTCCAAACTTCCAACAACAGCCCTACCCATAGGAAAAGAAGCCGAACCTTGAGGAGATGCTGTCAAACTTCATAACAGTGTCAGAAACATGTTTCCAAAACACTGAGACAACACTTAAAAATCAACAAGCATCGATTCAAAGGATCGAGAACCAATTAGGGCAACTCGCTAAGTTGATCTCAGAACGATCATAAGGTAGCTTGCCAAGCAACACTGAAACTAACCCAAAAGAGCAACTTCACGCCATAACAGCTCAGGGTAGTGTAGGGTTAGATGAGCCTAAGTTAAGCCAAGAGAATGTGGTAGAGGAAGGTAAGAACGAGGTAAGTCATGATCAGCCAAAATCGGTAATTAAAGAGTACCAACCTCGTATACCTTATACTAATGCGATGAAGAAGGACAACACAGACGAACAATTCGGTAAATTTCTTAAACTTTTGAAGAAATTACATATTAACTTACCGTTTCTTGAAGCTCTTTCACAGATGCCAGATTCAAGGAAATCTTTAAAAGAGCTATTAACAAACAAGTGGAAGTTAGACGAGGAATCGCATGTAGAACTAAATGCAGTGTGCTCAGCAATGTTGTAAAACAAACTACCATGAAAATTAAAATCCAGGGAGTTTTACAATTCCATGTTTAATTGGTAGTTTATTTGTTGATAATGCTTTATCTTATTTAGGGGCAAGCATAAACGTTATGCCGTATAAAATGTTTAAACAACTAGGTCTAGGGAAACCCAAACAAACTAGGATGAGCATTCAATTAGCTGATAAAACTGTTAGAATTCCTAGGGGTATAATTCAAGATGTTCTTGTGAAAATTGATAAATTCGTATTCCCAGTAGACTTTGTCATTTTAGACATGGATGAGGACAATAGTATCCCCTTAATTTTAGAAAGGCCCTTTTTAGCAACTACAAGGACTAAAATTGATGTCAGTGCAGGTGAACTCATACTTTGTGTAGGTGACGAATCAATCAGTTTCCAAGCTCTTGACTCAGCTAGGACATCGAGTAGTCAAGGTGAGAATATAAATTCTATTAATAGCCATTTGGTGAAACCTACTTTTCAGGAAGCACCACGGAACTACACAACTGAGCCAGACCCTATACCTCATGCCAACAGGGAAATAACTCATGAGGGACGAAGGCTTCAGATCGATGAGCTAGACGAGTGGAAGACACACTTCAAAGAGAAATTAGGAATACACAAAGTAGAACCAACACCATTCCGTGGGTCAAACGAATTTAAGATCAGAGATCAGGTATTGTTAGATAAGGCAGACCCTCAAATACCTCATCCTGACCCTAATACAATCAAAGAAATCTCTTTTAGGGTACTCAAGGTTTTCCCATACGGAATAGTCGAGGTAAGTAATCCTATATTTGGCACTTTTAAAGTAAATGCTACTCGACTTGAGCTATATACTGATAATAGGACTAATAGCATGAGAAAGGACTTTCAACTCCTCAAACCACCATGATTATGCAAATGAGAGGTAAGTCTAGCATAAGACTTTAAACAACCGCTTCTCGGGAGGCAACCTGAGTACTTACCCCATTAATTTTTACATTTTTAATTTTACTCTTATTTTTCCTTTTTAGTACCTAAGTATAAACTAACTAAGTGCAGATTACCATACCACACGGCCTCAAACAGAGCCGTGTCCGTGGCCGTGTGGATACTATGGATGTACGTACTGACATGGCAGAGATAGTATGAAACAGGATGAAAAATATCTTCAAGCCACGTGCCCTCAACTGAACACCATGGCCGTGCGATGCGGCTGTGGCCGACACTATTTTAGCAACACTAGCATGGCGACCTGCACATGGGTGTGGGAGAAACGAACGAAGCATAACACGGCCGTGTGACTCGACACACCCACGATACACGAGCTTGGGGATGTACCAGATTTGAAATCTCTATTTAACACACACACTTCTCCCCTTCTTACCTACTCCCCCCTTTCCTTTTTCTTCAAACACACTCTTAACTCTTCATTCTCAACTTTCTTCATTCCCTTTTACTGTAGATCTAACCATATACATGTCGAAGAAGCGAAAGGATCCTAGCACAATCTCCTAGTGTGAGACCGATCTACATAAGTTCATGCCGGCCGCTTCATTAACTCGACAGGAAAAGGACCTTTGAGTCCATTTAACTTTTCTTTTCATTTTCACTTCTCCTTTATTTTCCTTTTGTTTAGTTTTCTTTTCTTTGATTTAGGTTCTAAAGGCTGCTTGGGAATCACCACACCATGACCATAGCCATGACACCACATCCTTAGAAATCACACTCGCCCCGCTAACCATCTAACAATAAGGACTTTACAGTCTATTAATCTTTTCTTTTAATTTTATTCTACTTTCTATTATCTTTCTCTTTCTCTTTCTTGTCTTTAAATATATATAGTATATTTTGAATTATTATCATTATTTCCTGGTTAATTCTCCACGAGCTTCCCAATTTCTTCATCTACCACAGAGATTGTCGGCGGCCACCACACCACAACACTCCCAACTCAAGGAAGCCATCCAAATTCAGGAAGTTTCACCTGTCCCTTTCTCTTAAATTTCATATATATCGTTGTACATTGAGGGCAATGTACATCTTAAGTGTGGGGGGTGAATATTTATTTCGAGAAAGTGCCTAACCTTCTGCATTATTCTCAAATTCCTGAATGATATCTTATCTTTAAGTAATTTTCCCATATTTTGATTAGAATAAAATTTCTTATGAATCATGATTTTTATTAATATGTTTCAGATTAAGCTATTGATAATTGTACAGTGATGATTTAAACTTTAGGAGACTAGAAAATCAAGCATGATAAGTCCATTTTTCAAAAAAAAAAAAAGTAAAATTTTGATTAGGTTGTCTACCTGAATCTAATTATTACCTTGAAGTTTGAAATTTACAAGGTTGATATCAAAAACCCATAATTTTTGTGAGATTTTGAGCCTTTTAGAGCATACATTCTTTCGTGCTCACTTTTTTATTATGAGTGTGTCAACATTGATTTGTTATTCTAGAACTTGCTTCGATTATACATGTCAAGACCACATTATTGATTTGATATACAAAGATGTTAAAGGCACTTACGATTTAACCCACTTACTCCACTAAAAGCCTACCTTTACAATTAACCCCTAGTGAACCCCTTTGATCCTAACAACCCTTTTATTGACTCACCCACTAATATTAACCTAAAACCCATCTTGTATTTGTTATCACCATTCCTTGACTCTCTTTTTGTCGAGATTTGATTTTGAACAGTTTCCTAACCATGTTCTGTATTTCAGTTGTTAAAGTTCTTTCTTATTATTGTAATGATTTGTTCTAAAAAAAGAGAGAAGTATATTCATTATTAGTTATATGATCAAGTGAGCTTATACGTTTAAAATTCCACATATTGAGAAGAAGCTCGTATTATTAGTAAAGTTGTAATTAATGTAATTGTTCAGGATTAGTTCATTTTTCTAGTTAGGTAAATTGTCAATTCAATCTCGATTGTAACCTTCTAATTCAGCCTTTATCCACACCTTTAACCCGAGCCCCATTACAACCCTTTTTAAAGACCTTTTGATTTGTTTATCATCTCATTTTACAGTGGTGGAGATTTGATTTTCAGGCAAGCCTATGGGATTAACTTTTCATGTTCGACTTTTGAGTGTTTAATCTTGAACCTTAAACACTTTGAGTGATTTGAGTTAATCTTTAGTGAGGATGTCAACTCTTTTCGATTTTGAATTAAAGGTAATTAGTTAGGTAAGGGGAAACACCTATATTTTCATGCTACAAAAATTATGACTTTGATTGTTTGAATCTTTATGACCCTTTTACTTAAATTATCAATATGTGAATTATCTTTGAATTATGATGAAACACTATTGATGAATATTATGGATCAAGGAAGTTCATTTTAATTGTGAGTTGAGAATTTTGCTTGAGGACAAGCAAATGCTTAAGTGTGGGGGTATTTGATAAACCGTAATATATACATATTTGAATCCTACATTTAGCATACTTTTGGATGATGTAAGCCCTGAATTGTGGAATTTGGTGCTCTTAATCCTTTAATTTCATGTTTTATACTTAGGAGAGCACCGAAGGATGAAAAGAATGAGAAACGGGCCTAAAATAGAGTAAATGGGCCAACTTACGAAATCGACATGGCCTGGGCCCAAGACCACACAGTCGTGCCTCCTTAACAGAACGAGAAACAGGCCTAAAACAGAGTAAATGGGCCAACTTATGAAATCGACATAGCCTGGGCCCAAGACCACACAGTCGTGCCTCCTTAACAGACCCGAACACGGCCTGGCCACAATTTACACGAGCGTGTGCCATGGGCGTGTCCCTGCCGTGACAAAGAAGAGTTTCATTTGGATTAAGGTACTTAAAGGCAAAGAAAGCCATTCCAAAAGACTATATAAACACCCTAGAAGCCAACCTTCAGAGGGCGTCCAGTTAGGCCGAAGAGCCGAGCTAGAAAGGCCAGAATTATGGAATTTAGTAGAAGAAAGCAAGTTCATTCATCTCAAGAAGCCGGAGTTATACTCAAGACGGAGGATCTTCCCTTCAATTCCTTCAGGGGGTTTTAGGGTTTTTCTTATGTTTTGTTTTCTATTTTCTTCTGAGATGTATTATTTTATTATTATGAACTAAACCCTCAAATACCTGAGGGGGATGAAACCTAAGACGAATCTTGTTATTGTTTTCTGAACTCTATGATAAATACTTGATTTGTTCTTAATTATGTGTTCTTAATTCTTTCTTTGATATTTTAAGATATTGATTCAAGTATTGATGTGCTTAGGCAGAGGAGGAATAGACCCTGTCTAAGAGTAGATCTAGCATACTTAAGCAGAGTTGATCGTAACCCTAGAGATAGGATGACAAAAATTTGCCGGATTAGGGTCAAACCTAATATGGGAGTCCATAGATCGAGTTAATGCAATTCTAGGGGTTTTAATTAGAAAGAGATTTCAATTAATCAACCTAGGGTTAGACGATAGTAGCCTCGAGAGAGGTATTAATATACTTTAAGGAATCCTACAGATCAAGTCAAGTGAATAAATCGTCTGGTTCAGAGTTAATTAACAAGTGAAGTCTAAGTGGATTTTTCCTCGGGTATTGTCTTAATCAATTGGTTTTTTCCCACAAGTATTTCCCCAATTTATGCTCTTGGTTTTAGCATCTTTAGCTTAATAGTTAGTTAATTTTAGATTAAATAAACAATTCACTTTTATTTTAGGCTAAATAATAAAAAGAATGTTTGAATTAGTACTTTTAATTCCTTTGGGTTCGACAATCCGGTCTTGCCACTAAGCTATACTACTGTTTGATAGGTGCACTTGCCTCAATCGTTGTCACAGTTAGTTTCTAGGCTCGATCATTCTTTTTATAAATTTTTAAGACTCCGACACACAATCAAATTTATACATTGATAATTTAAGTAGAAGAGTCCTAAAGATTCAAACTGTCAAAGTCATAGTTTTTATAGCACGAAAACATAGGTGTTTCCCCTTACCTAAATAATCATCTTTAATTCAAAATCGACAAGAGTTGACATCTTCACTAAGGATTCGCTCAAATCACTAAAAGTGTTTAAGGTTCAAATTAAGCACTCAAAACTCAAACATGAAAAGTTAATCCCATAGGCTTGCATGAAAATCAAATCTCCACCACTATAGAATAAAATGATACACAGATCAAAAGGTCTTTAAAAAGGGTTGTAATAGGGCTCGGGTTAAAGGTGTGGATAACAGCTGAATTAAAGGGTTAGAATGAGATTGAATTAACAAATTACCTAACTTAGAAAGATGAACTAAGATTTGAATAATTACATTAATTAAAACTTCATTACTAATAAAACGAGCTTCTTCTCAAGATGTGGAATTTAAACGTATAAGTTCACTTATCATAGAACTAATAAATATTCTTCATTTTATTTTTAAGAACAAATCAAATAGATAGATTTTAACAGATGAAATAAAGAATGTAGTTACGCAACTGATCAAATCAAATCTCGATATAAGGGTAGTCAAGAGAAATGGTGATAACAAATACAAGATGAGTTTTGGGTTAAAATTAGTGGGTGAGTCAATAAAAGGTTTGTTAAGATCAAAGGGGTTCACTAGGGGTTAATTGTGAGGGTAGGCTTTTAGTGGAGTAAGTGGGTTAAATTTTAAGTGCCTTTATCATCTCTGTATATCAAATTAATGATGTGGTCTTGACATGTATAATCGAAACAAGTTTTAGAATAACAAATCAATGTTGACACACTCATAATCAATAAAGTGAGCAAGAAAAGAATATATGCTCTAAAAGGCTCAAAATCTCACAAAAATTATGGGTTTTTGATATCAACCTTGTAAATTTCAAATTTCAAGGTAATAATTAGATTCAGGTAGACAACCTAACAAAATTTTAATTTTTGAAAATAGACTCATCATGCTTGATTCTCTACTCTCCTAAAGTTTAAATCATCAGTGCACAATTAACTATGACTTAATCCAAAACATATCAATATAAATCATGAATCAAAGGAAATTTCATTCTAATAGTAATATGAGGAGATTACTTAAGGTCAAGACATAATTCAGGGATTTGAGAATAATGCAAAAAGTTAGGAACTTTTCAAAATAAAATTTACCCCCACACTGAAGATGTACATTGCCCTCAATGTACCAAGATCTATATGAAATCATAAGAGATAGAGAGAAGTGAAACTTCCTGAATTTTGGATGGATTCCTTGAGTTGAAAGTGTAGAAATTTGATTCGGAGGTGAAAGATAAGTTGGAGGAGGCGTCTTTGCTGGTGGTATGGTGGTCGCCAACAATCTCTGTGCTAGATGAAGAAATTGGGAAACTCGTGAAAAATTAGCCAGGAAATAATAAGAATAATTCAAAATATACTAATAATATATTTAAAGAAAAGAAAGATAAAAAGAAAGAGTGTAAGAAGTAAAATAAAATTAAAAGAAAAGATTAATGGACTGAAAAGTCCTTATTGTTAGATGGTTCGTGAGGCGGGTGTGATTTCTAAGGGTGTGGTGTGGTGATTCCCTAACAGCCTTTAGAATCTAAATCAAAGAAAACAAAATGTAAGAATAAAAATTAAAGACAAGAAAAAGAAGGAAAATAAAGGAGAAGAGAAAAGAAAAAGAAAAATTAAATAAACTCAAATGTCCTTGGCTCGATGAATTAATGAAGCGGTCGGCATGAACTCATGTAAATCGGTCTCACACGGGGAGACTGTGTTAGGGCCCTTTCTCTTCTTCGACATGGGAATGGTGGTGTTGGCCTTGCCTTTGGGTATTGAGTGATAGTGGTAAGGATGGTGAAATAGAAAGAGAAATTATGGTGGCTAGGGTTGAGAGGAAGGGGGTTTGGTGGAAAAAAGTGAGAAGAAAAAAAAAGGGTTTATATAGAAATTGGGTTCTGGTGATTTCCCACGCCCGTGTACCATGGGTGTGCTGGGGCACACGGTCGTATCACACGGACGTGTACTATCTCGTTCGTTTCTCCTATGCCTGTGTGCAGGTCGCCATGCCCGTGTTGATAAAACAGTGTCGACCACGGCTGTATCTCACGGCCATGGTGTTTAGTCAAAGCCCGTGGCTTGAAGATATTTTTTTTGTCCTGCTTTGTACTATCTCTGCCACGTTAGTAAGGACACAGCCACACTCATGTGCAAGGCTGTGTGGGTAGAGAAACCTGCACTTGGTTAGTTTATAGTTATGTGCTAGAAAGGAAAAGTAAAAGTAAAAATAAAAATGTAAAAATTAATGGGGTTAGTGCTCGGGTTGCCTCCTGAGAAGCGCTCATTTAAAGTTTTAAGCTAGACTTACCTCTCATTCGCATAATCATGGTGGTTTGAGGAGTTGAAAATCCTTTCTCATTCTATCAGTTCTATTATCAATATATAGCTCGAGTTGAGTGGCGTTTACTTTAAAAGTGTCGAATATAGGATTACTTACCTCGGTTGTTCTGTATAGGATGACATTAAGTACCTTAAAAGGGATTTTTTCATTTATATTAAGGTCGGAAGGGGCGATCCGAGGGTCTGTTTTATTCAATAAGACCTTAAATTTGTTTGTCGCATGGAGTGGCTTTGGTTCTGCTTCGTGTATTCCTAGTTTTTCCTTGAAATGTGTCTTCCACTCGTCTAGTTCATCGATCTGAAGCCTTCGTTCCTCATGAGTTATTTCCTTTTTGGCATGAGGTCTAGAATCTGGCTCAGTTGTGTAGTTCCATGGTGCTTCCTGAAAAGAAGATTTAACTGAATGGTCATTAATAGAATTTATTTTCTCACCTTGATTGCTTGATGTTCTAGACGAGTCAAGAGCCTGAAGACTGATTGATTCGTCACCTACACAGAGTATGAGTTCTCCTATACCAACATCAATTTTAGTCTTGGCAGTTGCTAAAAAGGGTCTTCCTAAAATCAAAGGAATATTATTGTCCTCATCCATGTCTAAAATGACAAAGTCTACTGGGAATACAAATTTATCAATTTTCACGAGAACATCTTCAATTATACCCCTAGGAATCCTAATAGTTTTATCAGCTAATTGAATGCTCATCCTAGTTTGTTTGGGTTTCCCTAGACCTAGCTGTTTAAACATTTTATAAGGCATAACATTGATGCTTGCCCCTAAATCAGCTAAAGAATTATCAACAGATAAACTACCAATTAAGCATGGAATTGTAAAACTCCCTGGATCTTTTAATTTTCGTGGTAGTTTATTTTGTAACATTGCTGAGCATAATGCGTTTAGTTCCACGTGCCACTCTTCGTCTAACTTCCGTTTATTTGTCAAAAGATCTTTTAAAAGTTTCCTTGAATCTGGCATCTGGGAAAGAGCTTCAAGAAATGGTAAGTTAATATGTAATTTCTTTAAAAGTTTAAGAAATTTACCGAATTGTTCATCTGTGTTTTCTTTCTTCATCGCATTGGGGTATGGCACATAAGGTTGGTACTCTTTAATTACCGATTTTGGTTTGTCATGGCTTACCTCAACCTTACCTTCCTCTACCACATTCTATTGGCTTACTTTGGGTTCATCTACCCTTTCACTGTCGTGAGCTATTATGGCTTGAAGTTGCTCCTTCGGATTAGTTTCAGTGTTGCTTGGTAGGCTTCGTTGTGGTCTTTCAGAGATTAGCTTAGCAAGTTGCCCTAATTGGTTCTT
This sequence comes from Gossypium bickii, assembly GCA_025503065.1. Lineage (NCBI taxonomy): Eukaryota > Viridiplantae > Streptophyta > Magnoliopsida > Malvales > Malvaceae > Gossypium > Gossypium bickii. The sequence goes on along the minus strand of CP106714.1, from coordinate 19,741,469 downwards.
GATCCCTTTAATCGATGCTTGTTGATTTTTAAATGTTATTTAGGTGTTTTGAAAATGGGTTTCTGACACCGCAATGAATTTTGTCAGCATCTCTTCAAGGTTCGGCTTTTTCTCTTGTGGGTAGAGTTGCTGTTGAAAACCTGGGAGGGGTTGTTGTCTTCGATTTCCTTGGCCACCCTATGAGAAATTGGGGTGGTTCCTCCAACCTGGATTGTAAACATTACTATAAGGGTTATTTTGAGGTCTAAAATTGTTACCCATATAGTGAGCTTGCTCGTTTTCAGCGTTCAGGTTGTAAGGCAAATATTCTATGTTGTTCATTCCTCCTCCATTTGTATCACACTGCATAACTGGATGTATCTATGAAGAACCACAAAAACTATCAATCTTTTTATTTAACATCTTTACCTGATTTGATAGCATGGTTACTACGTCGAGGTTGAAAACACTGGCGGCTTTTGTTGGCCTTGTCCTCGTGGCTTGCCACTGATCGTTATTCAATGACATCTCTTCAATAAATTCATAGGCAGCCTCAGGTGTTTTGTTATTCAAGGTTCCACCGGCGGCTGAATCAATCAATTGCCTAGTTGAAGGGTTCACACCATTGTAAAAAGTTTGGACCTGTAGCCACAAGGGTAATCCATGGTGTGGGCACCTTCTCAATAGATCTTTATATCTCTCCCATGCATCGTAGAGTGCCTCTAAATCTATCTGCACAAAAGAAGAGATATCATTCCTCAACTAAGCCGTTTTAGCCGGCAAAAAATATTTCAATAAAATTTTTCAGTCATTTGTTCCCATGTAGTGATTCATCCTCGTGGTAACGAGTTCAACCACTATTTAGCTTTGTTCCTCAATGAAAAGGGAAAAAATCGAGGATGAATGGTATCATCAGAAACGCCATTTACTTTGAAAGTGTCGCAAAATTCTAGGAAATTCGCCAAGTGATTACTTGGATCTTCATCCTTCAAACCATCAAACTAAAAAAAAATTGTTGTATCATCTGTATAGTGTTAGGTTTCAGTTCAAAATTATTTGCAGCAATAGCATGTCTAACAATACTTGACCCAGTTCCTGTTAAATTAGGTTTAGCATAGTCATACATAGTTCGAGGAGCAGGATTTTGATTCACCGGGTTTGCGGCAACCACAGGAGGTAGCGGATTATTATCAGCCATCTCTTCGATAGTATTAGTTTCATCTTCTTGCTCTTCTTGTATGTATTGTAGGCTACGCCTTATCTCTCTTCAGTTTCTGTGAACGGTTTCTTCTATATTGCTGTCAAAAATCAAGGGTCCTGACGGGTTCCTTCTAGTCATAAACTAGAAAAACCTATCAGAAGTAAAGAGAAGAAAAGAAAATTTAGAAAAGTAAAAATAAAAATAAATAAAAAGAATGGCTAAAGTAATAAAAATCAAGTGTTCCTAATATCTTATCCCCGACAACGGCACCAAAAACTTGATCGCGTCTGAAAGTCTTAATATTTATATTGAATGATCGAGCCTTCGAGCCTAGAAACTAACTTACGACAACGATTGAGGCAAGTACACCTATTGTTTGGTAGTATAGTTATGGCAAGACCTGAAGTATCATATCCTCAGGGACCAAAAGTACTTGTAATTACTATCTTTTTTATTATTTAGCCTAAGAACTAAGGGAATTGTTGTTTAATCTAAAACTAACTAATTACTAAGCTAAAGATGCTAAGACAAAGAGAATGAATTTTGGAAAATACTTTTGGGAGAACCAATTGATTAAGACAATACTCGAGGAAGAATCTACCAAGACTTCTGGTAAACCGTAATTATAACATATTTTAATCCCACATTTAGCATGCTTTTGGATGATTTATCCTCTGTTTCATGTAAAACTGTGCTCTTAATCCTTTCTTTTCATGTCTTATACCCAGGAAAGCACCCGAGGATAAAAAGAATGAGAAACGGGCCCAAAACAGAGTGAGTAGGCCATATCACAAAATCGACACGGCCTGGCCCAAAGATCACACGGTCGTGCCTCATCAAGCATCTAGAACACGACCTTCTCCCTATTGACACGGTCGTGCCTCAGTTAAAAGTCCGAAAACGGCTTGAAGACTAGTCTCACGGGCGTGTGACATGACCGTGCCCTTGTCGTGGCAAAGAGCAATTTCATTCGAATTTGGATACTCTGGGGAAAAGAAACCTATTCCAAGAGCCTATATAAACCACCTAAGGGTCAACTAAAAGGGGGGCGGTTAGCTAGGCAAAAGAGCCAAGCTGAAAAGGTCAGAGTTACGGGAATCACTTGAAGATAGCCAGTTGATCCATCTCAAGAAGCCAGGATTCTACTCAAGACGGCGGATCTCTCCTTCAATTTTTTCAGGGAGTTTTAAGGATTTCTTATGTTTTGTTTTATCTTTTCCCTTGAGATGTTTTCTTTATTTGATATGAACTAAACCCTTCATATACCTGAAGAGGATGAAAATTATGATGGATCTTGTTATTGATTATTGAATTATATGATAAATACTTAGTTTGTTCTTAATTATGTGAGCTTAATCTAAATTTGATGTGCTTAGGTGGAGGAGGAATAGACCCTACCTAAGAGTAGATCTAGCATAATTAAGCAGAGTTGATCGCACGCCTAGAGATAGGGTGACGAGATTTTACTAGATTAGGGTGAAACCTAATATGGGAGTCTATAGATCGATTTTCTGCTATTCTAGGGGTTATTATAAGAGAACGAGAGTTCCACTAATTATCCTAGGGTTAGACGTTATTCGCATCGAGAGAGGGTTTAATATACGTTAGGGAGTCTTACGGATCAAATTAAGCAAACAAATCATATGGTTCAGGGTTTAATGATAAGTGAAATATAGGTGGATTCTTCCTGAGGGTATCGTCTTAATCAATTGAGTTTTTCTAAAGTTATTTTCCCAATTCGTTCTTTTTTCCTTTGTGTCTTTAGCTTAGTTATTCGTTAATTTTAGATTAAACAACTTCACTTATTTTAGGCTAAATAATAAAAAGAAAGTTAGTATTAGTACTTTTAGTTCCTTTGGGTTCGATAATCCGATCTTGCCTAAGCTATACTACTATTCGATAGGTACACTTGCCTTTAATCGTTGTCAGAGGTTAGTTTCCAGGTTCGATCATTCCTTTATAAATTTTAAAACTCGACAAAACAACGATCAAGTTTTTGGCGCCGTTGCCAGGGAACTAAAATATTAAGAAAACTCTATTTTTATTACTTTAGCCATTATTTTTTATTTTTGTTTTGTTTTTAATTTTGCTAAATTTTCTTTCTTTCTTTTCTTAGCAGGTACCTCTAGTTTATGACTAGAAGGAACCCGAGAGGACCTTTAGTATACGACAGTGATATCGAAGCGACCGCTCGCAAGAATCACCGAGAATTCAGGCGAGCCCTAAACTACACAGAAAGAGAGGAAGAAGATAGATCCAATCCTACTGAAGGGATGGATGAGAATAACCCACAACCACACGTTGTGGGAGAAAACAATGCTCCACGTACAATGTTTGATTACGCTAAACTGCATTTAACAGGAGCAGAATCGAGTATTGTTAGGCTTGCTATAGCTGCTAATAATTTTGAATTAAAGTCTAACACAATACAAATGATTCAACAATTTGTTCAATTTGATGGTTTGCAGGATGAAGATCCAAATACTCATATAGCTAATTTATTAGAGTTCTGTGATACCTTCAAAATAAATGGTGTTTCTGATGATGCCATACGTCTTTGGTTATTTCTGTTTTCCTTAAGGAATAAAGCCAAACAGTGGTTAAACTCCTTACCACGAGGGTCAATCACTACATGGGAACAATTGATCGAAAAATTTTTATTAAAACATTTTTCGCCGGCCAAAACGGCCAAATTACGGAATGATATCTCCTCTTTTGTGTAGATGGATTTAGAGACATTATACGACGCATGGGAGAGGTACAAGGATCTCTTGAGGAGGTGTCCACACCATGGTTTACCCTTGTGGCTTCAAGTCCAAACCTTTTATAACAGTGTAAACCCCTCAACGAGGCAACTAATCGATTCAACCGCCAGTGGAACCCTGAACAATAAAACTCCTGAAGCAGCCTACGAGTTCATTGAAAAGATGTTGCTGAATAACTATGAGTGGCAAGTTACAAGGACAAAATTGATAAAAATAGCCAGAGTTTACAACCTCGATGCAATAACCATGCTATCAAATCAGGTAGAATTAATGAATAAAAAGCTTCATAGTTTGTGTTCTTCACAGGTACATCTAGTAATGCAGTGCGACGCAAGTAGAACTGTGGCGAATCCTGAGTATCCACCCTACCAATCGGGCACAGAGAGCGAACAGATGAACTATATAGGTCATAATTTCAGACCTAATAATAACCCTTATAGTAATCATTATAATCCAGGTTGGAGGAACCACCCAAATGTTTCATGGGGAGGGAAAGGAAATCAAGGAATTCAAAGGCAACAACCTTCTCAAAATTTCCAAAATTGGCCATATCCACAAGAGAATAATCCAAACCCTGAAGAGATATTGACAAAATTCATTGCTAGCACTGAAAAACATCTCCAAGATACTGAGAAAACACTTAAAAGTCAACAAACATCAGCCGAGGAGACCAAGAACCAAGTTGGGGAACTCACTAAAATTGGGGAACTCACTAAGTCAGTTGGACTACTTACTAAGATGATTTATGAAATACGGGCAGAGATTGTTTTTAAGGAAACAGAACAGGTAAAAGCAGCTACACTAAGAAGTGGAAAGGAGTTAATTGAACCAAAAAGACAACACGAAGATAACAATACAAAGGATAAAGGAGTTGAGGATGTAATTCCAGTATGCAAAGAAATTAAACCACCAATTCCATATCCAGCAAAATTGAAAAAAGAACGATTAGATGCCCAATACGGTAAGTTTCTTGAACTTTTTAAACAAATACATATTAGCTTACCTTTTGTTGAATCTATTTCACAGATGCCAAAGTACGCGAAATTCCTAAAGAAACTCATGACGAATAAAAGGAAGCTCGAAGAAATTTTGATGGTGGAGCTTAATGAAGAATGTTCAGCCATCCTCCAAAATAAGCTACCAACCAAATTAAAAGACCCAGGAAGTTTTACTATTCCTTGTTTAATTGGCAGTTTAAATATTAAGAAAGCATTAGCTGATCTAGGTGCCAGTATTAATTTAATGCCTCATAAAATGTTTAAACGACTAGATCTTGGGGAACCAAAACCCACTAGGATGAGTATTTAGTTAGCCGATATATCTATTAGATATCCTAGGGGAGTTATCGAAGATGTCTTAGTAAAAATTGACAAATTTATTTTCCCCGTCCATTTTGTTGTGCTTGACATGGATGAAGACATTGAAGTTCCTTTAATTCTAGGGCGTCCTTTTTTAGCTACTGCTAGGGCTGTTATCGATGTAGGTGATGGAAAACTTGCATTAAAGATAGGCGATGAGGAAATTATTTTTCAAATTTATGATGCCATGAAATATTCTAGAGAACAAGATGATTCCTGTTATTTTGTTGATACTAATGATCATATCATTCAAGATTCATTACAAGAAATCATACATGACGACACGATGGAACTGTGCCTAACTCAAGAAGAGGGGGAAGAAGATGAAGGCGAAGAGATGAACTTAAATACATCTTCATTTAGACAAATTAAAGAAGAAAGTACCAAAGACAATGACGAATTAAACCAGAAAACCTCCATTGATGAGCCGCCCAATCTGGAATTGAAACAATTGCCGAGACACTTAGAATATGCATTCCTCGAGGAAAATTTTACGCTTCCATTAATTATCTATTCAGAGCTAGAACCCAAGGAAAAAGAGAAGTTGATACAGGTACTAAGAGAACATAAAAGGGCCATAGCCTGGAAAATTTCTGACATCAAGGGTATAAACCCATCATTCTGCACCCACAAAATTTCTGATTTCTCGGTATTCGGTAATTCTTTCCATCTTTTCCTTAAAAATTTAAAACAAGTTCTAATGAGATGTGAGGAAACAAACCTTGTTTTGAATTGGGAAAAATGTCACTTTATGGCTAGAGAGGGGATTGTGTTAGGACATAAGATTTCTAGTAAAGGGATTGAGGTAGATAAAGAAAAAGTTGAAACCATAGAAAAATTACCTCCCCCTAGTTCAGTTAAGGCCATTAGAAGCTTCTTAGGACATGCAGGGTTCTATAGAAGATTTATTAAAGATTTTTCTAAAATAGCTAAACCCTTAACAAAATTACTAGAAAAAGATGTTCCTTTCAATTTCAACTAGGAATGTTTAGATGCATTTAATGTCCTTAAGGATAAACTAGTAAATGCTCCGATTATAATTGCACCTGATTGGAATTTACCCTTTGAACTAATGTGTGATGCAAGTGATTTTGTAGTAGGTGCAGTTTTGGGACAACAAAGAGACAAGCATTTTTAGCCAATTTATTATGCAAGCAGAACATTAACACCCGCACAAGAGAACTACACCACCACAGAGAAAGAATTGCTAGATGTAGTTTTTGCTTTTGAAAAAATTTAGGCAGTATCTAATATTATCTAAACTTGTCGTTTACACTGACCATTCAGCTCTTCGTTATCTCCTAACCAAACCTGATGCAAAACCTCGGCTCATACGATGGATTTTACATTTACAAGAATTTGATTTGGAAATACAAGATAAGAAGGGAGCTGAGAATCTTGCGGCAGATCACCTCTCCAGACTTGAAAATCCACATATCAGAGAGCTAGATGAAAATGAGATAAACGAATTATTCCCCAAAGAACAACTCTTCTCTATAACACATTCTGAGGTACCATGGTTTGCAAATATTGCAAATTATTTAGCAGCTAACATCTTGCCAAGAAGACTAACACATCACCAAAAGAAGCGATTCTTTGCTGATGTGAAAAACTATTTTTGGGAAGATCCTTTTTTTTTCTGCATATGTGCAGATCAGGTAATTCAAAGATGTGTTACAAAGGCAGAAGAAAGCAAAATCCTGGAACATTGCCATTCAGGACCCTCAGGAGGACACCACAGTGGCATCAAGACAGCACATAAAATACTCGAATCAGGTTTTTATTGGCCCAATCTATTCAAAGATGCCAACAGGTATGTTACTTCGTGTGATAAATGCCAAAGAACAGGTAATATTTCTAAACGCGATGAAATGCCTTAAACATATATGTTATCATGTGAAATATTTGATGTATAGGGTATCGATTTTACAGGACCATTTCCTAGTTCATTTGGAAATAAATACATCTTAGTGGCAGTTGATTACATGTCAAAATGGGTAGAAGCAGAAGCTTTACCTACCAATAATGCTAGGGTAGTAGTTAAGTTCCTCAAGAAACTGTTCTCTTGATTTGGAACCCCTAGAGCTATCATTAATGATAAGGGCACTCATTTCTATAATACTCAATTTGAAAAAGTTCTAAAGAAATATGGAGTACATCACAGGATAGCTACCCCATATCACCCTCAAACAAGTGGGCAAGTTGAAGTAGCAAACCAAGAACTTAAGCACATCCTAGAAAAAATGGTCGAATCAAATAGAAAAGATTGGGCATTAAAAGTAAATGACGCCCTATGGGCCTATAGAACAACATTTAAAACACCTCTAGGGATATCCCCATACAAACTAGTATACGGGAAAAGCTGCCATCTACCATTCGAGTTAGAACAAAAGGATTTTTGGGCCATAAAGTTTTTGAATTACGATCTCAAAACTGAAGGAAAAAAAAAAAGAATGATGCAGATGAACGAGCTAGACGAATGGAGAGCTGAGGCCTACGAAAACTCAAAACTGAACAAGGAGGCAACAAAGCGACGCCACGATGCTCGCCTAAAAAACATCTAAACAATTCGAAGTAGGGGACTTGGTCCTGCTGTACAACTCGAGGCTTAAATTATTTCCTGGGAAGCTAAAATCAAGATGGTCAGGCCAATTCATGATCAAATAATTTTTCCATACGACACAATCGAGGTAACTCACCCCACTAAGGGCACATTCAAGGTAAATGGTCAGCGACTCAAAATTTATAATGGTGCAGATTTTGAAGATATGAGAGAGGAGCTACTTCTCCATGAACCTTCTTTTAGAATCGAAAATAGGGAAAGTCTAGCTTAAGACTATAAACAAGCGCTTCTTGGGAGGAACCCGAGCACTAACTACCCTAACATTATACTATTAACTGTTCAGCATCTAACTTTATACTAATTAAACTAATAAAGTGTAAGTTTTAGACCACACGGCCTTACACACGGGCGTGCCCATGGCCGTGTGGAAGCCAAGAGACAAACCATGGGCGAGCCAACAACCGTGCACGACAAAGAAGAATTTGTTTTCCCAACACGGCCTGCGATAAAAGACCACGCCCGTGGCTTCCAATCATGCAAGGTTACTGACTTGTTAAGCATGGGCAAGACACGCCCGTGCCGACCACCCGTGCGAGGTTACTGACTTGTTGAGCACGGGCAAAACACAGTCGTGCCTTCCAACCATACGAGGTTACTAACTCGTCGAGCACAGGATAAACACGCCTATTCCAATCGACCGTGTAAAGAAGAACACAGGCATGTTAGCTGCAACACGGCCGTGGCCAAATACCTGAACGCGCCTAAAATTTAAAATCACGAAAAACACGGGCGTAAAAAAAGCAAGCACGGGCGTGCCCCCAGACCGTGTTCACATCCCTATTTAAGAAAACTTAAACTGTCACCCTCCCCAAAACCAACCCTAAAAGAATCCTCAGCCCCCTTTTCTCTCATTCCCAGCCGCAACCACATCCCCAACCCCCTAAAAAACCCTCTCAACCTTCTTTCTTCTCCAAAAACCTTACAAAACTCCCCACGCCACAGCCGTGCAACAGTAGTCCACGCCCTTGCCACAGCCGTGCGCTTCCAGAAAACATCACAACACCACTGTGCCCAGCCCGTGCTCTGCCGATCCCACCACCACCAGCCCTGGTTCTCTCCATCATTTCCATCCTTTTAAACTAACTCTTTATTTTTTGATTTGTTTTGCTTATAAAATGACTTCTATTTATTTTTGGCATCAATTATTAGTTAGTTTTTAATAAACCACTACATACTCAAAAGTTTGCAGGATATTTTCTTTTTCAATTTTAGGATTAACTACTCTATTTTGTAAATACATCTTAATTGTTACATTGAACATTTTATCCCTTTAGATATTACTTAGATAGAATTGGCTGCTCATAAGTTTGACTAAACCATGTTACGACTTTAAAATATCAGTATATACGAAAATATTTGATTGGTTAAAAATATTACGTTAATATTTTCAGGTACAATGCCATCATCTAGAGGAAAGATATCAACAGCCCCGAGCTCGAAAAAGTGAAAAGGACCCGACTCGTCTTCAGCCAGTGCCTCTTCCGAAATAAGACACCGCCTCCTTCAATTTTCTCAAGAAGCTCAGGAAGAAAGATATAAAGCATTCCGACAAGACCTCTCGGCACTGGAAGATACATTGACTGGGGTGCCGTGGAACAAGTTGGACAAACGGCCGATATTCGAGCCCTCATAACGACCGAGCCGTGGGAGCAATTTTTCTCTACCATCGAGCCCACATATCTGGAACTCACACTCGAGTTCTGCACCACTTTCACCTTACAAATAGTGATGGCTCAATATGACGACCCTGGTACAGTCCAATTCAGGTTAGGGGGACGATACATCGACTGAGCGTTCCACAATTTGGCGCAGTACTCGGACTCTATAGGGCAGAGTTTATAGTAGAAAACCTACTCTCCGAGTTAAACTGTCAACTCCACTGCACCCCCTTACCTACTGGCGCAACTTAGCACCCACCACGAATGTCTACGACCCCAGTCATTCGAAGGAAATAGCCCTTGGCCCACCCTTACAGTATATTCATGCCATTCTCGCTCACACCATCACAGGTCAACGTGAAAGCACCAGTGTGGTAAACAAGCGCGATGTCTACTACCTATCGTGCATGTCAGAAGGGCATGTTTTCGACTTGGCATACTTCATCGCCTGTGTGATTCAACATCAGACAGAGTCGTACAGGAAGGGGATTTTATCAATGGGGCCATACATCACACGATTAGCTTGACATTTTAGTCTTCTCGACACAGACGACCAAATCTCTTCACTCACATTGATGGGGTAGATGGCACCTCAAGGCATTCAGACGATGTTGCACATGAGGATGATTAAATATTGTCGTGGAACTGACCCCCTCAGTACCGGTTAGCTCTCGCCCGTGACGAGGAGGGACCCGAGGACATTACTGATGATGTCCCACCACCATCATAGGAGGCACCGATTCTGAACCAGCGACCATCCCATGCAGCAACCTCATTGGCGGATATCTCGGCACGCCTTGACCAGTTCGAGTAGTATTTCGCTGACAATGCTCGATGTTTTGATAGGATAGAGGCCACCCTCTAACAGATATGCCATCACCTCCATATCTCATCACTAGCACCACTACAGAACCCGAACAATGATGAGGACCTCTGAGTCCTTTTATTTTCTTCAGGATTAGTTTTAATTCTTATTTTACCTTTATCTTTATTATTATTTTTTACTTATTTTAATTTGAACTTTTCTTTATACATTGTAAACTTTTATTATTATCATTGGCTATCTAACCTTCGAGTATACCTAACACATACTAACGCCTCAGAGATATCTAACTGATGACTTCGCAGTTTCAAGTACACACTCCCTATAAACAAACAAATCACTAGGAGTAATTCACTACTATATAAGTCATCCTCTACCATCCTCAAGGAATCCATCCAAAATCAGGGAGTAGTCTCTCCCCTTCTCTTTTGATTTATCCCTTAAATATTATTATCTATCTTTGTACATTGAAGGCAATGTACATCTTAAGTATGGGGGTGAATAATTATTATGCCTAATTTTTCATTATTCTTAATTCCCTGAATTAAGTCTTGTTTGAAAGTAACTTCCTCATATTACTAATTAGGATGAAATTTCTGATGGTTTATGATTTTTATTGACATGTTTTAGAGTAAGTCATTGATAATTATGCATTGATAATTAAAACTGAAGAATACTAGAGAATCAAGCATGATAGTCTATTTTTCAAAATTAAAATTTTTGCTAGGTTGTAAACCTGAATTTGAATGATATCATGAAGTTTGAAATTTACAAGGATGTTATTAAACACCCATAATTTTTGTGAGATTTTGAGCCTTATAGAGCATCTATTCTTTTCCATGCTCACTTTATTGTTTATGAGTGTGTCAACTATGAACTGTTATTCTAGAACTTGCCTTGATTATACATGTCAAGACCACAGCTATGATTTGATATACCGAGATGATAAAGGCACCCAGGTTTTAACCCACTAACTCCACTAAAAAGCCAACCTTCATAATTAACCCCTAGTGAACCCCGTTGAGCCTAACAACACTTTTTATTGACTCACCCACTAATTTTAACCCAAAACCCTTTGTTTTTGTTATCACCATTCTTTCTGACTACCCTTATATCGAGAATTGATTTGATTTGTTGCCTAGCAATGATCATTATCTTTATTAAATAGATTCATTCCTTATTATTTATTACTTAGTTTGTTCTTAAAAAAACGAAGTATATTCATTATTAGTTCTATGTTAAGTGAGCTTATGCATGAAAGTTTCAAATCTTGAAGAAAAAGCTCGTATTATTAAAATTTTCAATTGATAGGATTAGTTCATTTTTCTAGTTAGGTAATTTATCAATTCAATCTCGATTCTAACCTTCTAATTCAGCCTTTATCCACACCTTTAACCCTAGCCCAGTTACAACCCTGACAAAGACCTTTTGATCTGTTTATCATCTCAATTTACAGTGGTGGAGATTTGATTTTCAGGCAAGCTTAGTTTGACTTATGAGTGATTTCTTAACTTTGAACCTTAAACACTTTTTGAGTGATTTGAGTGAATCTTTTGCGAGGATGACAATCCTTGTCGATTCTGAATTAAAGATAATTATTCAGATAAGGGGACACACCTATGTTTTTGTGATACAAATGTATGACTTATCTTGATTGAATTTTTAGAATGCTTTGAGTTGAATTATCCATCTATAAATTATCTCTGAAATATGATAAAACTTTGTTGATAGGAATTATGGATCATGGAAAGTTCATTTTAATTGTAAGTTGAGAATTTTGCTTGAGGACAAGCAAAAGCTTAAGTGTGGGGTATTTGATAAACTGTAATTATAACATATTTAATCCCACATTTAGTATGCTTTTGGATGATTTATCCTCTGTTTCATGTAAAAAGATGCTCTTAATCCTTTCTTTTCATGTCTTATACCCAGGAAAGCACCCGAGGATAAAAAGAACGAGAAACGGGCCCAAAATAAAATAAATAGGCCATATCACAAAATCGACACGGCCTGGCCCAAAGATCACACGGCCGTGCTTCATCAAGCATCTAGAACATGGCCTTCTCCCTATTTACACGGCCGTGCCTCAATTAAAAGTCCGAACACGGCTTGAAGACTAGTCACACGGGCGTGTGACATGGCCGTGCCCCTGTCATGGCAAAGAGCAATTTCATTCGGATTTGGATACTTTGGGGCAAATAAACCTTATCCAATAGCCTATATAAACCCCCTAAGTGCCAGCTGAAAGGGGGGTGGTTAGCTAGGCAAAAGAGCCAAGCCGAAAAGGTTAGAGTTGTGGGAATCACTTGAAGATAGCCAGTTGATCCATCTCAAGAAGCCGAGATTCTACTCAAGATGGTGGATCTCTCCTTCAATCCCTTCAGGGAGTTTTAGGGATTTCTTATGTTTTGTTTTATCTTTTCTCTTGAGATGTTTTCTTTATTTGATATGAACTAAACTCTTCAGATACCTGAAGGGGATGAAACTTATGATGGATCTTGTTATTGATTATTGAATTATATGATAAATACTTAGTTTGTTCTTAATTATGTAGGCTTAATCTAAATTTGATGTGCTTAGGTGGAGGAGGAATAGACCCTGCCTAAGAGTAGATCTAGCATAATTAAGGGAGTTGATCGCACGCCTAGAGATAGGGTGACGAGATTTTGTCGGATTAGGGTGAAACCTAATATGGGAGTCCATAGATCGATTTACTGCTATTCTAGGGGTTATTATAAAAGAACGGGAGTTCCACTAATTAACATAGGGTTAGACGTTATTCGCCTCAAGAGAGGGTTTAATATACGTTAAGGAGTCTTACGGATCAAACTAAGTAAAGAAATCATATGGTTTAGGGTTTAATGATAAGTGAAATCTAGGTGGATTCTTCCTGAGGGTATCGTCTTAATCAACTGAGATTTTCCTAAAGTTATTTTCCCAATTCATTCTTTTTGCCTTTGTGTCTTTAGCTTAGTTATTCGTTAATTTTAGATTAAACAACTTCACTTATTTTAGGCTAAATAATAAAAAGAAACTTAGTATTAGTACTTTTAGTTCCTTTGGGTTCGATAATCTAGTCTTGCCCAAGCTATACTACTGTTCGATAGGTACACTTGCCTTTAATCATTGTCAGAGTTAGTTGCCAGGTTTGATCATTCTTTTATAAATTTTAAAACTCGACAAAACAATGATCAACTTCACTTGTTATCTAACTCTGAACCAGACGATTTATTCACTTGACTTGATCTGAAACACCCCAAACCCAGCCCACGAGCTTTGACAGGATCTAGTATGTTCTTCAAGAAAATCGGTTTCAAATTCTTTTGTTACTTAGAGAAAACTTGTGCGATTAAAAAAAAAATATTGTTTGGGTTGGGCTTGTGTTGAAACAGACTCGATTTTATTTTTGGAAACCCCTTTTTAGTATTAAGTGATAAAACAATTAGGATTTAGTTTAAAGAAATTTTTACTTAAACTTTAATAAATAAGGTTCCTAAACATAATAAATAATAATAAATGTAAAATGATTCAACTATGGCCTTATGGCCTTATTACAACAAATAATTTCCAAATAATTCAAGTACTTAAAAAAAAAACTAATAGTTCCATAAAAATAAAGACTTCATGTTGAGCATGGCCACCACAAGTTCTGCCGTCCCGGTCCATCACTGTTCATCACCTGAAACATGGTCCCACAAAGGGGTGAGTCAAACAGACTCAATGTGTACACGACACTAAATCATAATAGAATTAGACATACAAGAGTTACACATTTAGAACAATGAATACAAGTTATGATGCATTCCCAAACCCAAACCTAATTGTCCATCCGCTACACACACCCCGTACCTGCCAGTCACACCGTGGGGACTACTAAGTCAACCTTCCTTCCGCTACACACCAAATTGCGGTCTTAGGTCACCGCATTCGTGGTCATAGGTCACCACGTTCAGATTACTGTGGTCTTAGGTCACCGCTTTCAGATTACTATGGTCTTAGGTCACAACTTTCAGATATCATGGTCTTAGGTCACCGTGTTCGTGGTCTTAGGTCACCACATTCACTTCCCCTTTCAAACAAACCCATATGCCCCATATAATAATAATATGCATAAATATGCCAGAGTTCACATTCTTATCATATTCTCATGTTACTAATAACATTTTTCATATTCCTAGTAGGAGTAGGAAACGTACCTGAGTACTTTGTACCACATTATGGTACCTTAGCCATATTCACATTCTTAATATCACACATATTAATTAAACATAGCCATAAAACATATTATGAAATAGTGTAGGGTACACACTGATTAAGCTTAAAATTTCCTTGAGATCCGAAAAGCTTGATCTAATGCTTAGATCCTTAATCCCTACATTAATTTATCACTTATTACCTTAATAAAAAGCCATTCGGCCAAAATTCCAAATCCTAGTAGGATTAGTATTCTTACCTTGTTGCCGATTGGAACACCAACAAATCCCGAAACTGTTCCTTATTTCCCTAGGAATGTCGAAATCCCTAAAACCTTACGTTAGACTTAATCTTAATCATCGAAACATAAATCAAGGCCTTTGACTGAATATTCACATGTCTTACCTTAAATCTTTATGAATCCCGAAATAGTCCTCCTTGTAATTGACAGTTGTAGAAACCCGAGAGATCCTTTGTAGATTCGGCCATAAAACAATAGTAGAGATTAGATTTTGGTTTT
Source organism: Gossypium bickii (assembly GCA_025503065.1). Classification (NCBI taxonomy): domain Eukaryota; kingdom Viridiplantae; phylum Streptophyta; class Magnoliopsida; order Malvales; family Malvaceae; genus Gossypium; species Gossypium bickii. The sequence goes on along the minus strand of CP106714.1, from coordinate 19,726,348 downwards.
TGACAAGCCTAAAAGAAAAAGATTGAGAATCGAATTGAATCTTACCCTTTTATATGGAAATCGGCAACACCTATGCTTGAAGCCCCTTAAAGAATCGGCCTTGATGACTAGATGATAAAGTTTCGGCTTTTAGGATTTAATGGAGAAGTCGACTAGGGTTCTCTTGGGGTATTCGGTTTCCACGAAAATAAAGAAAAGAAAACTTGAGAATTTTGGTAATGGTGGACTATAGATTCGTCTTGACAAAAGAAAAAGAAAAGAGAAGAGAGGAGAGCACTCAGAAATTCGGCAGAGAGAAGAGGAGGAAGAAAAATTGATGAGTAGCCCTGTGTTCTTCCTTTTATAGCTGAAACTACTACTCAGAATCCCTTACTTGGCCACCACTCTTCTTTATTGATAAGTTTATCTCCTTAATTTAAAATAATTAGAGAATAATCCTTTATTATCTCTTCCAAAAACAATCCAAATTAAATCCCTTATTTATCACCTTATTAATCGAATATTTATGAAAATAAAACTCCTCCTTTCTAGAAGGCTTGTGGCGTCCACCTCAAGCTTCTGGAAGCAAAAATAAAACTTCCTTTATTTGCTTCCCAAGTGACTCGAACTCAGGCCTATCACCTTGCATGTGGCGCCATTTCCATAGGCCCTAAGTGACATCTTCAGGCCACTTTTCCACGCCTGTTTGTGTGTCAAATTTCACCAACTTTTTCTTTTAAGGCCACCTTGCATTAATTTCCTCTTTTAAACTTTAAAACTCGACATTTCTAAGTCATTTCCAAGTTTCCAAAAATTTTCGTTCGGCTCTGTAAACTTGACATTTCCTTACATTTCCATGTTTCCAGAAATGTTCACTTTCCTCTTTTGAATCATTTCCTTACATTTCCAAGTTTCCAGAAATGTTCACTTTCCTCTTTTGAATCATTTCTAAATCATGTCCATACATTTTCAGGTTTCCAAAAATGTTCATTTCCAAATCATTTTCATTCATTTCCGGGTTTCCAAAAATATTCAAAATTTATTCTTAGTACATAAAACATGTCACTTCGTACAATTAAACTGAAAATGCATAGGCCCTTTCCAGTATGTTACAGTTCTACCCTCCTTAAAATAATTTCATCCTCGAAATTACTTACTAACGAACCATCTTACGGTCTAACTCACCCCACTACGCTATTGCTGCGCACTCTGATCTTAAAGAACTATCTTACCTTCCAGGCACAGTCTCTAAGTTCACATCCAAAGTTTCACAGTTCACTTGTAACACAAGAATGAACTATCTCTAAAACAATAAATGGTACTCCAAAAACAAGGAACTTAACCGCTATCATATCCTTGGTTGTCTCACATCTGAACCTTCAGCACCTTTACCGGGTGTTCCCTGACCGTTTCCTCCATGGTTTAAACCACGAACCTTCGTTGCCTGAGGGCAATTCTTAACCAAATAAGCCTTAGACTTACATCTAAAACATTCCCGATCTCGGTTCCAACACTTGCCAACATGATACCTTCCACACTGAGCACATGGACGGTCTGAATTTTTAGTAGTTGGCTTAAAAACACGAGCAGAATTCTCAACCTTCGGTCCTTTCTGAAGACTCTTAGACGATTCTGACGGTCCAAGACTCCTCTTATCCCATCCACGACGACCACGTCCCCTAGAACTCATTTTCTAACATCGCGATTTAATCTGATTTAAGAGTTTTATACATTGGTACTTTTGTTTCACTGATTAACCGCGAACAGTTTTATGAAAAGAGATGTTTAAAAGTGGTTCATTCGATCAAACAAAGTTCTCAGCTCAAGTTCACTATTCAGAAAGTCACGTTCACATTCATCAACCAATTATGAACTTTCGTTCATTCAGAGAAATGTTGTAATTTTCATTGTTGTTGTTTTTTTCCACTACCCAAGGGTATTTTCGTAATTTGTCTTACAGGGGTATTTTCGTAATTTGTCAAAATAAGGTTCCTTGGTGATTTTGTCAATAAGGGTGTTTTGGTAGTTTTGAAATCCTGGGGCCTTTCGGAAATTTTGAAATTCCAAGGGTATTTCGGTAATTTTTCACAAACCAGGGTAAATTTGTAAAGTTTAATAATTTAGGGGTATTTCAAAAGTTGCAAAACTTGGGGGTTCTTTTTGAGAATTTGTTTTCCAATTCGGTAATGTTGCAAAAATTTTGAAAATCAGGGTCATTTTGGTAATTTTGTGAGTTAAGGGCAATTTCGTAATTTTTCTCCAAATCAAGATATTTTTGATAATTTGCAAATTAGGGTTTTTGAACATTTTATAAAGTAATGAAATCTTGATAAGAACTGTGGGTATTTTGGGAATTTCATAAACCAAGGGTATTTTTGTAATTTACCACTAGGGGTATTTTTGTAATTTCATAAATTGAAAATTTTTCGGAAAATCTTGTAAAAATAGTTCTCACAAATTGAAAAGGTAATTTTAAGAGTTTTAAAACTAGGGTTTTTATAAAAACACGGCTAGTTCCCTTTCGGGTTTTAGTTATTGTGTTTAGCCTATGACCGAGTCCTCTTGGTTAGGGTGAACTGAAACTACGCATCAGGTAGGATTCCTGCGAAGAGGAGGTGAGCCACTAGGACTGCTTAAGTACCAGGCTCTTCTGGATCCAATCCTAGACATGTGCACAATGGTTACCACACCCTAACTCGGCGACTTAGCCACAGGTTTGTTTAATTAGGCATTTAAGTCTTATGTATTTGTTGGGGTACACTAGTCCTAGGGTTCAAGTACTTATCATGCTAATCTACGTTCCATTCCATTTCTATCCTTCTACAGATCATTCAATAAATCACACAGATGGATAGAAGTAATTACTTGGTGGACTGCGGGTCGGAGACTCAGGTGCCACGCCAGAAAACCTGCATAACTTTAGAAATACTTTTCATAAAACTCATTTGGGCTCGTTAGGAAAACGTTTTGGGCCTTAGCCTACAGGCCGAAAGTTTTAAAACTGGGCTCTGATATCAAACTAAAACACCCCAAACCCGGCCCACGAGCTTTGACCGGATCTGGTATGTTCCTCAAGAAAACCGGTTTCAAATTCTTTTGTTACTTAGAGAAAACTTGTGCGATTAAAAAAAAATATTGTTTGGGTTGGGCTTGTGTTGAAACAGACTCGATTTTATTTTTGGAAACCCCTTTTTAATATTAAGTGATAAAACAATTAGGATTTAGTTTAAAGAAATTTTTACTTAAACTTTAATAAATAAGGTTCCTAAACATAATAAATAATAATAAATGTAAAATGATTCAACTATGGCCTTATGGCCTTATTACAACAAATAATTTCCAAATAATTCAAGTACTTAGGAAAAACTAATAGTTTCATAAAAATAAAGACTTCATGTTGAGCATGGCCACCACAAGTTCTGCCGTCCCGGTCCATCACTGTTCATCACCTGAAACATGGTCCCACAACGGGGTGAGTCAAACAGACTCAATGTGTACACGACACTAAATCATAATAGAATTAGGCATACAAGAGTTACACATTCAGAATAATGAATACAAGTTATGATGCATTCCCAAACCCAAACCTAATTGTCCATCCGCTACACACCCCCGTACCTGCCAGTCACACCGTGGGGACTAAGTCGACCCTCCTTCCGCTACACACCAAATTGCGATCTTAGGTCACCACATTCGTGGTCTTAGGTTACCACGTTTAGATTACTGTGGTCTTAGGTCACCACTTTCAGATTACTGTGGTATTAGGTCACCACTTTCAGATATCACGGTCTTAGGTCACTGTGTTCGTGGTCTTAGGTCACCACATTCACTTCCCTTTTCAAACAAACCCATATGCCCCATATAATAATATGCATAAATATGGCAGGGTTCACATTTTTATCATATTTTCATGTTACTAATAACATTTTTCATATTCCTAGTAGGACTAGGAAACGTACCTGAGTACTTTGTACCATATTATGGTACCTTAGCCATATTCACATTCTTAATATCACACATATTAATTAAACATAGCCATAAAACATATTATGAAATAGTGTGGGGTACACACCTGATTCGCTTAAAATTTCCTTGAGATCTCGAAAAGCTTGATCTAATGCTTAGATCCTTAATCCCTACATTGATTTATCACTTATTATCCTAATAAAAAGCCATTCGGCCAAAATTCCAAATCCTAGTAGGATTAGTATTCTTACCTTGTTGCCGATTGGAACACCAACAAATACCGAAACTGTTCCTTATTTCCCTAGGAATGTCGAAATCCCTAAAACCTTACGTTAGACTTAATCTTAATCATCAAAACATAAATCAAGGCCTTTGACCGAATATTCACATGTCTTAACTTAAATCCTTATGAATCCCGAAATAGTCCTCCTTGTAATCGACAGTTGTAGAAACCCGAGAGATCCTTTGTAGATTCGGCCATAAAACAATAGTAGAGATTAGATTTTGGTTTTCGACAAGCCTAAAAGAAAAAGATTGAGAACCGAATTGAATCTTACCCTTTTATATGGAAATCGGCAACACCAATTCTTGAAGCCCCTTAAAGAATCGGCCTTGATGACTAGATGATAAAGTTTCGACTTTTGGGATTTAATGGAGAAGTCGACTAGGGTTCTCTTGGGGTATTCGGTTTCCATGAAAATAAAGAAAAGAAAACATAAGAATTTTGGCAATGGTGGACTATAGATTCGTCTTGACAAAAGAAAAAGAAAAGAGAAGAGAGGAGAGCACTCAAAAATTCGGCAGAGAGAAGAGGAGGAAGAAAAATTGATGAGTAGCCCTGTGTTCTTCCTTTTATAGCCGAAACTACTACTTAGAATCCCTTACTTGGCCACCACTCTTCATTATTGATAAGTTTATCTCCTTAATTTAAAATAATTAGAGAATAACCTTTTATTATCTCTTCCAAAAATAATCCAAATTAAATCCCTTATTTATCACCTTATTAATCGAATATTTATGAAAATAAAACTCCTCCTTTCTAGAAGGCTTGTGCCGTCCACCTCAGGCTTCTGGAAGCAAAAATAAAACTTCCTTTATTTGCTTCCCAAGTGACTCGAACTCAGGCCCATCACCTTGCATGTGGCGCCATTTCCATAGGCCCTAAGTGACATCTTGAGCCACTTTTCCAAGCTTTGTTTGTGTGTCAAATTTCACCAACTTTTTCTTTTATGGCCACCTTGCCTTAATTTCCTCTTTTAAACTTTAAAACTCGACATTTCTAAGTCATTTCTAAGTTTCCAAAAATTTTCGTTCGGCTCTGTAAACTTGACATTTCCTTACATTTCCAAGTTTCCAGAAATGTTCACTTTCCTCTTTTGAATCATTTCCTTACATTTCCAAGTTTCCAGAAATGTTCACTTTCCTCTTTTGAATCATTTCTAAATCATGTCCATACATTTTCAGGTTTCCAAAAATGTTCATTTCAAAATCATTTTCATTCATTTTCGGGTTTCCAAAAATATTCAAAATTTATTCTTAGTACATAAAACATGTCACTTCGTACAATTAAACCGAAAATGCATAGGCCCTTTCTAGGATGTTACATGATCCGTAGGATTCCCTAATTTATATTAATACCTCTCTCGAGGCTACTAACGTCTAACCCTAGGTTGATTAATTGAAATCTCTTTCTAAGTAAAACCCCTAGAATTGTATTAACTCGATCTATGGACTCCCATATTAGGTTTGACCCTAATCCGGCAGATTTTTGTAGTCCTATCTCTAGGGTTGCGATCAACTCTGCTTAACTATGCTAGATCTATTCTTAAACAGGGAGTATTTTTCCACTACCTAAGCACATCAATACTTGAATCAATATACTGACATATCAAAACAATAATTAAGAGCACATAGTTAAGAACAAATCAAGTATTTATCATATAGTTCAGAAAACAATAACAAGATCTGTCTTAGGTTTCATCCCCCTCAGGTATTTGAGGGGTTTAGTTCATAATTATAAAATAATACATCTCAGAAGAAAGTATAAAACAAAACATAATAAAAACCCTAAAATCCCCTGAAGGAAATTGAAGGGAAGATCTTCCGTCTTGAGTATGATTCCAGTTTCTTGAGATCAATCAACTGGCTTTCTTCGATTAAATTCCACAATTCGGCCTCTCTAGCTTGACTCTTCGGTCTACCTAAACGCCCGCCTTTTAGGTCACACTTAGGGTGTTTATATAGGCTTTCAGAATGTCTTTCTTTGCCCCTAAGTATCCTAATCTGAGTGGAATTAAAACAAGTGATGGCAGGGATACGCCCATGTGGCACGCCCGTGTAAATTGAATCCATGCCGTGTTCGGATATGCTAAAGAGGCACGGCCGTGTGGATTTTGTACTTCGGCCCATTTTCTCTTTTCATCCTCCGGTGCTCTCCTAAGTATAAAACACGAAAGTAAAGGATTAGGAGCACCAAATTCCACAATTCAGGGGATAAATCATTCAAAAGTATGCTAAATGTGGGATTAAAATATGAATATATTACGGTTTATCAACAATCAAGTTAAAAACTAGAAGTTCAGAGAGTCCTCAGAATTACAACTCTCAAATGGATACAAAATTAGGAAATAAACCATATAATAAATTTTAAGCAGTTTAACAAAAGAGTGGTCACCGCTGAGTCTCGACTGCACCGATCTGCCTAAGAATAAGGATTACCTGACAAAAAAAAACAAAACAGATGTGGGTTTACGAAAACTCAGTGTGTAACCCAATAGAATTAATAATGCAAGCATACAATCATCATATACCTAACCAAAAACAGATACAGATATGGACTTGAGTCCTTTTCAGATGCAGTAACAGAATCAGATACAAATACAGATATGCCAAATCCTACCCTCATCCTCTACACACCCTCCGATCATCCCATAACACCATGTGGTGTTAAAAACACCCACCCATCCCTACACACCACATCATGTCATTAAGACACATATCAGATATAATATCCAGCCAAGCTGCCAGAATATAGGCGTTTAACGCCGAACATTATACTTCCTCCTCATATACAAATCCCACCCTAAAAAAGATACAGAGCATACATACAGAATTAACAGATAAAACATGATTAACATGCTTACTTAAACATATAACAAAAAAACATAACACAGACATGCTTAGAACAGTATATCAGTCTAATAGATCACATAGTTTTAGGGTCTAGTTAGCCCTTACCGACCCCACTGTAGGCCTACAGTTGATTACGATGACCCGTGCGACCTTATAGAAAATTTCAGTATAATGGGCCCACATGCCCATGTGGCTTGCCCGTATGGGCCCACACGCCTGTTTGATATGTCGTATGGGCCCACACACCCATGTGGCCCACCTGCCCAACTTGGCTTAGCCTGTGTGGCCCACACGCCACACTCGAGCCACCACACGGTCGTGTCTTGTGCACAGCCATGTCTTCGTCTACCATACGGCCGTGTACTCGCACACAGCCTACCACACAGGTGACCACATGCCAGTGTGGCGTCGACAGTGTAATTTTTTGTCTTTTTGCAAACCATGTTTTTCTGCGCTTCGGGTACACACCTAGTACTGTTTAGATGCAATAACGCTCCCGAGACCACCAACACCTAAAAACAAAACCTCGAAAGTCCTATAAGCGAAGAATTTACCAAAATTAACAACTAAATCAAGCAACATTCCACACTTACCACCGCAAAATGACTATACGAAAGTTAAATAGTTGAGGCGAAAACCACTGATTCACCGCCTTCACCTACACAACCTGTAATATACCGATTTTGGGGCTAGTCAGAATAGTGGTTTCAGAACCACTAATTTGAGGTTGGAGAAATTATTTTTAATATTATTTAATGGGTTATGGCATGATTATATGAATGCATGAAAATTTTGGTGCATTAATTTTAGTGATTGTATGCTTAATTGTGAAAAAAGACTAAATCACATAAAGTGTGAAAGTTTTATTTTATAAGCTAGAGATATTAAACAGCTATAGAACCTTAAATTGGAGGCCCTTAATGTGCAATTAGGCCTTTCTAAGGGTGATAGCCAACCATAGGGGACAAGAGATTAAATTTGGTCAATATTTGGTGACATTAGTTGACTAAATGAATAAAATAAGATGAAACAAAGAAAGCTATCATCTTTTCCCATTTTTCTTCTTCTTCCACTAAAAATATCATCAAGAGAAGGGGTTTGGAAGCTTGAAAACTTTCAGCAACTTCAACCTTTGCTAGTAAGTGATTTTGGTGATCATTCTTGTTAATTTTTGTACTTTTGGGACCCTTGTAACATGATCTAGCTAATAAGGGGACTATTTTCCAAAATGGTTGAGGGTCTAGGGATTTTCCATGTGAGTATTGATGTTGATTTCTTAAATTTTATGGAAGAAAATGAATCTTAGTGGGTTAATGAACAACTTTTGTGAAAGGATTTTTCATGAAAACTCCTAATAGGACTATTTTGTAAAAGTTATAAAGTAGCTAATAAATGTGTGAAATAATTGAAATCGTGAGTTTCTATAAGAGAGAATATGAATAAGCTAGGCTTGGATATGTGAAAAATGAACACATTTCATTTTACGAGCCTAGGGACAAAATCATAAATTTGTGAAAGTCAAAGGGCAAAACGGTAATTTTGCCAAAGTAGAAATTTTAAAATGTTTTGATTAGTGTGGTGATTAATGAGTAAATTTTGTTGTTATAGATAAAAAAGAACGACGAAACAACCTTGACTAAGAAAAAAGCAAGGTTTTAGACTAAACTTCGAATTGATATATTTTGAATCAAGGTATGTTTATATGTAAATAATACATCCTCTTTACTTATGTTTTTACATATTGAGGCATTATGTGAAATGTGAATGAATATTGTGGATATATATATTGAAATAATAGAAAGTGAGGAAATTACAGATAAACACCGTAAATAAGTGAGTGTAGGTGGGTTGTGTGCGATACCACCATATTTATCATTATTGGTGGGCTGTGTGCGATACCACAATGAAAATGTGACTATTGGTAGGCTGTGTGCGATACCACCGTGTTATTTATTAGTGGTGGGCTGTGTGTGATACTACCGTGTTATTCATTAGTGGTGGGTTGTGTGCGAAACCACCCTGTATTCGATATTATTCCAAAGTGCTTATCGAGAAACTTTGGCTAAATGAAAATTTCGTGTACCTATGTGGTGATAAGTGCAAGGTATAAGTGCATGTAAATGTGAGCAATGTTTATGATATGTATTTGGAATGTTGTAAGATTTGAAATTAGTAAGTACAACTACAAGGTTCAGAATTGTTCTTGAGTTGTACGTAATGTTCTTGATGAATAAGTATGTGGTATGGTATTCATCGTTTACATGTAAACTTACTAAGCTTTATGCTTACTCCCTTTCTTTTCTATTTCCTTGTAGTTTTGCCAAGCTAGCTCGAGGATTTGAAGGACGTTGGAGCTCGTTTCACACTATCAAGCTATTCTTTTTGGAATAGTATAGTTAGATTTAGCATTTTGAGTATGGCATGCATAGGGACTTCATCTTTGATTGTATGTCATATTGTTTTGGCCGAATGTGTTGGCTTATTTGAATATGAATTCTTTTGTATATGGCCATGGTTGATGGCTATTTCTTATTAATATAAGAAATGATGATGTTAGTCATGAATGTACAAGTTGTGTGGTTGATTAATTGGTATATTTATGCATGAATGAGTTGGTTTCTTGATGTGGTTTATATTGGTGTAAGTATGGGTAGCAAAAAGGGTTGGTAAATAGTCTTGTTATTGTCCACACGGGTAGACACACGATCGTGTGTCGAGGCCTTGTGCGACACACGGTCTGCCCCATGGGCATGTGGTTTGGCCGTGTGTCCCCCTGCATACTAAGTTGGCAAAACAGAATGCCCAGTAGTAACCACACAGGCTGAGACATGGCCGTGTGTCTCAACCGTATGAAAGACACGGCCGTAGGACATGGGCGTGTACCCAGGCCGTGTGTATTCTGCACCTAAATTTATGAATTTAATTCGCCACACGGTCTAAGGACACGGGTGTATACCTTGGCCGTGTGACATTATTGGGGTGATGATGTCAAAAACAGAATGTCAAGATTTTTGGACATGAGCTAAGACACGGGAGTGTCATGGCCGTGTGAGGGACACGGGCCATAGACACGAGCGTGTGTTAGGTCGTGTGAAAACCCTTGTAGGTTAGAAATGAGAAATAAATCTACATGGGCATGTGTTATGCCAGACGGTCGTGTCCCTTCTTCCACACGGGCGTGGGAATTGTTTGATGAGAATTTTCTATGTTTTTTTCCAGAGGTCTTCTAAAGAGTTCAATTTGATCTTGAACCGTTCCTAAAGTGTGTTTTGGGCCATATAGGCTTGATTAAGGGGTGATATGTAGGTTTATGGAAAGTTTTAAATTGAGCGAAAAGTCATGTCTCGGTTTTGTATGATTGCTTGCGTATAATTCTGGTAACACCTTGTACCATGTTCCGGCGTCGAATACGGGTAAGGGGTGTTACACAACCGTTCACAAAATTCATCGATTACTCACTAATGTTGGTTATTCTAACATTGGCCAAAACTTAAAATCTAACGCTAACAAACCCAGTCTTTACATACCAACCCGATTGCAGAATCCGAAATGTAAAAGCAACAATTGAATCAAGAAAATGATAGCAAAGAGAAGAGGGAAATGAAGCCTTAATGTGAAAACAATGTAGGAAAGAAGAAGGGAAGGAGAAAACATGAGAGAGATTTGTGGATTTTTGAAAGAGTGAGAAGAGAAGAATTTAGCAAAAAGAAAATAATAAAAATAAAAGGATATTCCCACAATCCCTTAATTCGCTCCACTACCCCACTACTAATAACTCCCTTAGGATTCCAGCTCAACCATAACTCTATAAGATAACAGAAAAAAATATAATACCCTCGCTAACGTAGGGATTCGAACACAAGACTTCCAACACACAAGTTCCCTTATCACTCGAACCAGTAGACTCATTCTGATATGGATTAACAGACAATTTAATATAAGCCCATAGAACAAAGGTAGGGCTTAGATCCAAAAAACAAATATTTGCCAAAGCCAGGGCTTGAACTTGGGACCTCTCACACACACCCAGAACACTTAACCACTAAATCAGATACACATTGGTGTAAAAAATTTACAAAAACGAAAACAAATAATTTATTGCATTACAACTCTACCCATTAAAAGAAATTTTGACCTTGAAATTTACCTGATCAGAGCAGATGAGGATACTGCTGACGCGTCGAGTCCTCAAGTTCCCACGTGGCCTCCTCAATGCCATGATTCTGCCACAGAACCTTCACTAACAGAATAGACTTCCTCCTCATAACCTCAACGTCTCTGTCCAGAATCTGAACTGGCTCCTCTTCAAAGGTCAAGTCCGGCCTAACCTCTATCTCCTCAACAGAGACAACATGAGATGGATCTAACCGGTACCATCTCAACATCGAAACATGAAACACGTCATGTATGAAGTCTAACTCTTGAGGTAGCTCCAACTAATAAGTGACTGATCCCACACATTTCAGAATCTGATACGACCCAATGAACCTAGGGCTTAACTTACCCTTACGATCGAATCTTAGAACTTTCTTCCACGGAGAAACCTTAAGAAAGACGAAGTCCCCACAAAGTACTCAATATCACGCCTCTTCAAATCCACATAAGACTTCTGTCTATCTGAAGCCACTTTCAGACGATCCCGAATCAATCGAACCTTATCCTCAGCCTTAAAAACTAGCTTAGGACACAAAACTCGACGTTCACCGAACTCAGTCCAACACAGCAGAGTGTGACACTTACAACCATACAAAACCTCGTAAGGTGCCATCTGGATGCTATCCTAGAAACTGTTATTATAGGAGAACTCTGTTAATGGAAAATAATCGTTCCAACTACCTCAAAAAAATCAATCACGCAACTCCGAAGCATATCCTCTAGTATCTAAATCACCCTCTCCGATTGACCATCTGTCTGAGGGTGGAACACAGTACTGAAGTCCAACCTTGAGCCCAAAGCCTCATGCAACTTTTCCATAACCAAGAACTAAAGCAAGGATCTCTATAAAAAATGATCGAAACCGGTACCCCATGTAGTGTCACAATCTCCAAAATGTAGAGCTTCACTAGCTTCTGCAGAGAATAGCCCGTCCGAATCGGGATGAAGTGAGCAGACTTAGTCAATTGATCCACGGTGACCCAAATAGAATCTTTCTTAATGGGTGTCAAGGGCAACCCACTAACGAAGTCCATCGTCACATGCTCCCATTTTCGTAGGGGAATCTTAACTAGCTGCAACAAACCCGAAGGCAACTGATGTTCAGCCTTAACATTCTGACACGTCAGATATTGAGCAATAAGATCAGTAACTTTTTACTTCAAACCCGGCCACCAGTATAGTTCACAGAGATCCCGATACATCTTATTACCACTAGGATGTATAGCATAAGGGCTACTATGCGCCTCCCTTAGAATCGATTACCTCAAATCAGAATTATTTGCCACACAGATTCATCCTAGAAAACATAGCAACCCATCATTATTTAACCCAAAATCAGAAGTAGTACCACTCTCAACCTGACGAAACCGCACACTTAGAGTCTCATCCACAAACTGTTTATCTCGAATCTAATCAATCCAAGTCGACTTAACTTGTAACTCGGCCAACAGACTCCCATCATCAAACAAACTAAGGCGTGCAAACATCAGCCTCAAATCAGGCATTGCCCTACGGCTTAGAGTATTAGCCACCACATTGGCCTAACCAGGATGATACTCTATGGTGCAGTCATAATCTTTAAGTAGCTCAATCCATCGCCCCTGCCTAAGGTTCAACTCCTTCTGAGTAAGGAGATACCTAAGGTTCTTGTGATCGGTATAGATAATACACCTCTCACCATACAAATGGTGCCTCTAGATTTTCAATGTAAAGACTACCGCAGCCAACTCCAAATCATGCGCCAGATAATTTCCCTCATGTGTTGTAACACGTAGGTTTGTGCAAGTGTACACAGTCGTTATCAAGTAATAAGTAAGTATCGAGTTATCATCTCCACAGGGATTGTATTTGTGCTAAGTCACTTAATTTGTAAAATTATATTAACAATTTGGTAAATAAAAACACAATATGATTGAGAAGTGATGATCAAAATTAAATATATTAAACTAAATGCAATGATCCCTAATGCAAATTATCTAAATATGCAAAGTATATGAATGAAATAGATTTTAGCGAAATTAAACACAATTTACAACAATTATAACATAAATAAATTAGGACAATTACTTTAATTAAACTCAATTTATTATCAACATGCTTAATAATATTCAAAAAATCATTCAATGGAAACTAGATCTTTCATGAGTTTGGAAACCACATTAGGTGTAACACCCCATACCCGAGTCCGAGGCTAAGACCGGATACGAGACATTACTATGCTTGAACTTTCTTAAACATGTACTTACGAGCTATAAAATTTTGTTTCGAATTAAAAACTTCTCGTTCTTAGTCAAATCATACATTTTATAGGCCTACGAGGCCTCAGACTTGACTTTCGTCACGAAACTTTCGAAACTCATCTGGAAACTTTCTCTTGAAACAAGGGTCACACGCCCGTATAACTTGGGACACGCCCGTGTATCCCTAAGACATGCTCGTGTCTCCCACCCATGGGGAATACTGACAAATTACACACGACCTTGACACGCCCGTGGCCCTAGCCCGTGTGTCATACTTTGATATACTGATTTATTCAAACGGTCTGAAGCATACGCCCATCTGCTAACCGTGTGTCTCACACGGCCTGAACAAACAGCTGTATGGTTAGCCCGTGGTCTATTCTAACTTAAGACACTAAGGTGCAGGGGACACACGGCCTAGACACACGCTCGTGTGTCTGTCTGTGTGAGTACTTAGAGGCTATCTACCAAGCCTTCTATCACTCTCATTTGCATACATTCGTATATCATCACATAATTTCACATAGTTTCAATGTACCTCTTGTATTAGAGACATTTAATCATAGGAGAAATAAAGCCTTTATCCCATACACTAGGGAAACCTAAACTTAATACAATTACAAACAACTTAAGCCATCATGTATGGCTATACACAACCAAATTATAGATTCTCTTAACCCAACACAACTTGGCTACATCAATTAGAACTTTATCAACCTTAAAAGAATCCCTATACATGCCATGACTCAAAAGAACTTGAAACGCCATACCAGGAGTCTACTCGATAGTGTGGAAACATCTCCGGCAGCCTCCAACCTGAGCTAGTTAAAAACCTATAATGGATGGGAAAGAGAAAAAGGAGTAAGCAAATATGCTTAGTAAGTTCATTTGTATTTATAACTGACAATTTCTAATATTCATTGAATATCCATGACTACAATGTATTATAATGAATTTTCTCATAAACTCATGGTTATTTACTCAACCACTTTTGAAGCTTACTCATTCTATCTCTTACCACATTCTTACCATGCCACAAGTCAATTGCTCGTTTAATTAGCATACATTCCTGCACTGATCACCACATGATCATATAAAACAACATATCAAGAATTTTCAATGAGTCACTCATACTATTAATCACTCGGTGGCTTCGCACTTAGCCCACCATTGAATCTCTAATAGGGCAGTATCGCACACAGCCCACCAATCATTCACACTTATGGTGATTTCGCACTTAGCACACCAATCATATATACTTATGGTGATTTCGTACCTAGCTCACCAATCATTTATAAGCGGTGGTATCGCACACAACCCATCGATTACTAATTAATCAGGTGGTAACGCACGTAGCCCACGGATAACAATATAATTGATGGTATCGCACTTAGCCCATCATTAACAACAATAAGGTGATATTGTACATAGCTCACCATTATTTTACATTCATGGATAATAATCCACATGTATATCTCTATTTCAAATGTTCAACCAAGAACATCCTCACACATTTCTATTCTTACTTAACTTTCTACGATTCTTGTTTGCATTCACACAATGCATTAATAAATCCATTTCATATAACTAAGGTATATCGATTACACATAACTCGCTAGGGGTTCATCATATACTGAATTCATCTCAAATTGTTAGATAACACTATTGAGTCTCATACACATAGTGTCACATTTACATCATACTCTAATAGGGTCTTACTTATATTAACATATCGATGCCTTTTCCCTGACATGGTCTTATACAAATTCTTACACTGAGGCCATATTCCAATATGGTCTTACACGAGACTATAACTATCATCATATCATACTATATACATTTCCCATTACTCCCAAATTCAATTCTATTGACATCTCATTCAAAGATATTTCATACATTCATAGAGTAAATATACATTCCATACAACATTGGAATACTAAATTAACTCATACATAATTGCCACATTCACACATGAACTTACCTCGATGTCGAAAGGGCCGAGAGGGACTTTTGCCCACATTTCTCTTTTCATCCATTCTAGGTCCGAAACTTGTTTTCTTTGATCTAGAATAATGGAATTTATTGTTTTAATCACTTATAAATCATAATACACTATAATATATACTTTAGGCAAAATGACTATTTTGCCCCTATACTTTGGCAAAATTATAATTTTGCCCCTAGGCTCATAAATAAATTTTCATCACATTTTCTTATTAAACAAGTCTAGCTGAACATTTAATCCTCTTACAACTATCCACAATGCCAACTATTTCATGCCTTAATGAACAATTTACAACTTTTGCATTTTAGCCCAAATTAGGTGTTTTCATAACAACACCTTTCACGAAAGTTGTTTATCATCATCCTATCATTCATTTTCTTCCATAAAAACTCACCAAGCAACATAAACTCTATCATGGTAAGTCCCTAGACTTTCAACCATATTGCAAACTAGTCCTCTCATTAGCTAGCTTAAGCTTTGAGGACTCCAAAAATACAAAAATCATCAAAAACAACTATCAATTTGACTTACTTGAAGAGAAAATGAGCTGCTAAAATTTCAAGCTTCCAAAGCCCTCCCATGGCTGATATTTTTGATTGGAGAAGAAGACTAAACAAAAATATGATAACTTTTGCTTATATCATCTTATTTTATTCATTTTCTCCAACTAATATCACCAACTTTTGACTACAATAAATGCACTTGTCCCCTATGCACCCTATGGCCGGCCAACCCAAATAACAAGGTGAAATTGCACATTTGGGACCTCCAATTTATAATCTATAGCTATATGACACCTCGAGCAAACAAAATAGAACTTTCGCACTCTATGCGATTTAGCCTTTTTTTCGCGATTAAGCAAGAAATCACTAAAATTAAAGCACCAAAATTTTCATGCATCCTAATGAACATGTTATAACACATAAAATAACATGAAAATAATTCTATAACCTCGAATTGGTGATTCCGAGATCACTGATCTGACTAGACCCTAAATTGGGTTGTTACATTAGGTCCTTTCGGAATACTTTACTTAGTAAATACGCATTTTACTGATCATTATTTACTAAGGGTTTCTTAGCATTCGTGTGAGGTAACAGGACATGTTAGGTTTGAAATAGTTTAATCACAAAAATCTAAAAACTATGCAAATAACAGAGCTTGGTTAGAGTTGTTATGCAACCTGCAATTTAATCAGGTTAGGATCTAAATTGAACATGCACATTTCAATTATATGTCCACTAGCCGTCGTCTGGTTAGGATCACTCAGCTAATTTAGGTGCATTTCAATCACGTATGAACGAAATACAGGCTTGATTTTAATTGAAAACATGATCGATTGAGGTACAAACATTATAAGCATGAATCAAATAAATATTATTTAATATAAGCAATCATCCTAGCTTAAATAAAATTAAGCTAACATTGTTGTAAACAAGAACAAAGAACACATAGGAAACATTTTTAGATTAAATTAAAGAAAAGAAAGATTAAACCCAAATCAAAGTGGCTGTCACCCAAGACTTTGATTGATGAGACTCCTTCACTCCTTCGCTTTGCTCCTTTGTTGATGGCTCTCCAAGGTGGCCGAACAAGGGCTCTTTAAAAGGCTTAATTGCTAAAATCTCTATGAAGAGATGACTAGGCGTGGGGAATGGAAAATGCTAAAGAGAATTGAGAGAAAAGAGAATGATGAGGGATGAGGGATGAGGGATGATGGATGAAGGTGTAACATCCAGGTTTTTAGGGGTTCTGCATATATTTCATGTTTATGTGTGTATGATGCGTTGCTTGAATGTATGGGTGTGTTTGGGAGTCTAAGAAGGGGCTAGGTTAAGCTAGGAGCTTTGGTTAAAATTTGTGTTTTGAAGCTTAAGAAGAGGGATAGCCGACTAAGGTAAGTAACATAGATAATTTTGGCAAATGAGAGCATAACAAGCACAGTGGTAAGGTGGCCAGGAGACGCCACCAAGCATACAAGGAGGTGGCGTCATTAGAGGAGCAGAGATCAAGGGTTCAAATCATGGGGGCGGCATTTAGAGCATTATTTTACCACCTTTTTTGCACAGGCAAGAGAGGAGTTGGACGTTATAGGGACTCTGAATGGATGAGGAATAGACTTGGTCAATGTATTTGAATATGCAGCTAGGAGAGGAGATGAGAGTTTGATTCATTCAAACTCTTTTGAATGAGAGTAGGGGAGGAAAAAGTGGAGAGAAAAGAGGGGATGAGGAAAGGGGTGAGAGTTGGCCGAATGTGGGACTTTGGAGGGGGCATATTTCGGTCATGCAAGGGGGAGTTAGGTGCCGAATTTGCTTAAGGGTTTTAGGTGCATGTTTTATGTTTTTTTTTCCTTTCTTAGTCTTGTACCGAGAGTGATAGTCAGAAATCCTTCAAGGTCTTTTTTATTTTCTTTGAATTAGCTGAAACTTAGGAAGACCATTAAGGTCACTTTCTTTCTCTTCTCCTCTATGCTCTTCTTTAGACTGAATTCATCTCCTCCTTCTCTTTTCTTTTGCTAGGGCTGAACATTTCTCATTCTCACTAAAGCCGAAACCACACAAAACTTCAACCTCTTCTCTTCTTCTTTACAACGATTCCTCTGTCTTCAAAAGCCGAAAGCACTTCTTGATCATAGCCGAACTTTCTTTCTCTTTGGATTTAAAAGCCGAAAGTGGTAGCATTGGTTTTCCTCTTTTTCTTTTCTTTGTTCAGCCGTATCATCACTTTTCCCGAAATCATTCCCTTTTCTATTGTTAAAGGGCTACTACAGGAGATTTTTTGAAGGGTTCTCGTCAATAGCAGCACCTTTGACAAAATTGTTGAGAAAGGAGGTACTTTTCGTGCGGACGGATAAGCAACAGGAGAGTTTCGAGAAGCTTAAGAGAGTATTGACAGAAGCTCTGGTTTTAATTCAGCCTGAGGTAGGGAAAGACTTTGTGGTGCATTGTGATGCCTCTCATACAGAATTGGGATGTGTTCTGATGCAAAATGGAAAGTTGATCGCTTATGTGTCTCGGCAATTAAGACCTCATGAGGTTAACTACCCAACGCATGATCTGGAGTTGGCTTCGGTAGTGTTCGCTCTAAAGGTATGGAGGAACTATTTGTATGGAGAGAAATCGGTAATCTACACAGACCACAAGAGTCTGAAATATTTGTTATCTCAGAAGGAACTGAATTTGAGACAGCGAAGGTGGGTGGAGTTGTTGAAAGACTATGATTGTTCAATAGAGTATCACCCGGGTAAGGCGAATGTGGTGGCAATGCCCTAAGTCGGAAAGTAGTGTCGGATCTGAGGGTGATGTTTGCACATCTTAGTCTCTATGATGACAGGAGTTTTTTAACGGAGCTGCAGGTGAAACCGATATGGTTAAGTCAGGTGAAAGAGAAACTGTTGGTAGATGACGATCTGAGTGCTAAACTACTGCAAGTGCAGAATGGGAATTGGAAGACTACGGTGTAAACAGCGACGGAGTGTTGTGTTTTCGGGGCAAGGTCTGTATGCCAAAGGACGAGGAATTAAGGCAGAGAATTCTTCGGGAATCGCATAGTAGTCCTTATGCTATGCATCCTGGAGGAAGTAAGTTGTACAGGGATCTACGGGATCAGTTTTGGTGGCCTGGTCTTAAAAGGAAAGTTACAAAATTTATGGGGAAATGCTTAACGTGTCAGCAGGTCAAGGTTGAACACTAAGTGCCTTCGGGGTTGCTTCAACCGATAAAGATTCTACAGTGGAAGTGGGAGAGAATCATGATGGACTTCGTAAGTGGGTTTCCCCTTTCGCCTACAAAGAAGGATTCGGTATGGGTAATAGTGGATCGGTTGACAAAGTCTGCACATTTCATACCGGTGTGGGTTGACTATTCGCTGCAAAGGTTGGCGAAGTTGCATGTGGCAGAAATTGTGAGACTGCACGGGGTGCCGGTGTCGATTATATCGGATAGGGATCTGAGATTTACGTCTCGGTTTTGGAAAGCACTGCATCAAGCATTGGGCACCAGGTTGGACTTCAGTAAGGCATTTCATCCGCAGACAGACGGCCAGTCTGAACGGGTAATTCAAGTGTTAGAGGATATGTTGAGGGGTTGCGTGATTGACTTCAGAGGAAGCTGGGAGGAGTTCATGCCTTTAGCGGAGTTCGCGTACAACAATAGCTATCAAGCAAGTATTTGAATGGCACCGTATGAAGCACTGTATGGACGGAAGTGTCGCACTCCTACATGTTGGATAGAATTGGGGGAACGTCATGTTTTGGGTCTAAAGATTGTGGCAGAATCGGAAGAAAGGGTTAAAGTGATTCGGGCACGGTTGAAGGAGGCGTTTGACAGACAAAAGTCGTATTCAGACCTCAAACGGAAAGAGATAGATTTTGCAGTAGGGGATCAGGTGTTTCTAAAAGTTTCACCATAAAAAAAGGTGATGAGATTTGGTCGCAAGGGGCTAGGTTAAGCTAGGAGCTTTGGTTAAAATTTGTATTTTGAAGCTTAGGAAGAGGGATAGCCGACTAGGGTAAGTTACATAGATAATTTTGGCGAATGAGAGCATAACAAGCTCAGTGGTAAGGTGGCCACGAGACGCCACCAAGCATACAAGGAGGTGGCATCATTAGGGGAGCAGAGATCAAGGGTTCGAATCATGGGGGCGGCGTTTGGAGCATTATTTTACCACCTTTTTTGCACAGGCAAGAGAGGAGTTGGACGTTATAGGGACTCTGAATGGATGAGGAATAGACTTGGTCAATGTATTTGAATATGCAGCTAGGAGAGGAGATGAGAGTTTGATTCATTCAAACTCTTTTGAATGAGAGTAGGGGAGGAAAAGTGGAGAGAAAAGAGGGGATGAGGAAAGGGGTGAGAGTTGGCCGAATGTGGGACTTTGGAGGGGGCATATTTCGGTCATGCAAGGGGGAGTTAGGTGCCGAATTTGCTTAAGGGTTTTAGGTGCATGTTTTATGTTTTTTTTTTCCTTTCTTAGTCTTGTACCGAGAGTGATAGTCAGAAATCCTTCAAGGTCTTTTTTATTTTCTTTGAATTAGCTGAAACTTAGGAAGACCATTAAGGCCACTTTCTTTCTCTTCTCCTCTATGCTCTTCTTTAGACTGAATTCATCTCCTCCTTCTCTTTTCTTTTGCTAGGGCTGAACATTTCTCATTCTCACTAAAGCCGAAACCACACAAAACTTCAACCTCTTCTCTTCTTCTTTACAACAATTTCTCTATCTTCAAAAGCCGAAAGCACTTCTTGATTATAGCCGAACTTTCTTTCTTTTTGGATTCAAAAGCCGAAAGTGGTACCATTGGTTCTCCTCTTTTTCTTTTCTTTGTTCAGCCGTATCATCACTTTTCCCAAAATCATTCCCTTTTCTGTTGTTTCTCAAAAGTCGAATCTCCTTGAGTGTAGTGACTGTTTCATTTGGCAATCTCTAAGGGTAGGGCCGTCGATTATCTTCTCCTAATCTCCTCAATCGTGTTTTGGTGGTGATGGTAAGTATTTTTCCTCTTTAGTAATCATTTGCATCTCTTTTTCATTTGGTGTACCGAAATCAAATGGTTGGCTATGGCTTTTAGGGGTGGCCGAATCTTAATAGGGCCATAACCTTGTGTCTCTTTCATTTGTAGCCAGCGTAAGGGAGCATTAAGGATCTCTCGGGTTTCGATTATTCAAGGTAAGAAGTTAATGTTCTGCCAATGGCCACTTCTATTGGTTTTATGCAATGAAGCCGATTCTAACTTGGGTTGTATAGGGATTTCGGCAACTTGGAAGGTTAAGCAGAAGCCTGCGGGATTTAGATTCACTTTGGTAAGAGTACTCAGTGGGTTCTAGATTTAATATGTTTAGATTGTAACATTAGCGATTAACTGGGTATTCTGATTAAGTGTTATTCGATGGATGCGAGTGCCAGTCGAGGAGAGAAAGGGGTAGTCTCTGCCCCCTAAGTTCAAGAAACGTTCGGTTTTTGCGGTACGTGATTGGCCACCAGGTTGTGGGCAAGCCTCGGAAAGGGACAAGCAAATCATTGTGATCCCTGCAAGTGAAAGCGTCAGTGAGATCGAGAGTGTTGTTCTCTGTGTTTACAGGTGTGTAACCCCACACTTTTCCCGATAGATTAATAATATTAAATATATGTTAATAAGGTTATGAATAATCACGGCTAAGGGTACCATTCAATGGTACAGTTCATTCAGGTACGTTACATCTAACACTCTGTTAATAGTGTTACAATTATTTGTATGAACGCATGTGAATTTCGATATGGGCTTGGGATTAAATATATAGTATGATACCTGTAATATTATGTATGTTGCATGGGCACGAGGGTTATAATGAAAAGGGGAAGTGTTCCGGTGGTTGTACCACATTATTCGGTGACTCATGTCACAATATTATGATTCGGTGACGTTGTCACATTATCCGGTGGCTATGCCACATATTAAGGGCGATGAGCAGTTGACTGCAGCGACTGCCTTCGAGGGTGTGTAGCGGATGGAGGGTCGATTTAGTAATCCCCATTGGTGTGAACTCGCTAGTACGGGTGGTGTGTAGAGGTTGGGTATCTAGGTGGGTTCGGGTTGCATCTTCATTTTTATATATATGTGATGTAATATGCTATGATATGATATTATGGTCGATTATGATTGAAGATGGGCTTTGCCCAAAATGTAAGTAGAAAAGGCTATAATCAGTTGGGTTTTAGTGTTGGTTGTTACACATTGAGTCTGTTGACTCACCCTTCGTAGGCTAACATTTTGCAGGTGATACATAGTGCAATGGACCGGGTCGGCAGAGACTATGTGGTGGCCATGCTCAGCAAATTTCCGGTTTTCTATGGTTGAACTCCTTTTCATTTTCTTTAGTATGTTTTCTTTTGGGATTTACTTCGGTTTTTAATATGTAATAAGGCCATTACTTAACTGTTTAATTTTGCGTTTCAAATTTTATTTCAGTACAATAATCATCACACGAGTAATTAAATATTTTCTCAAAGCAACTTCAACATTTTATCACTTAATCAAATTTACGGTTTTCTTTTCAACATAAGGAACTCTAAAATCTGGCAAATCTTTTAATTTTTGAAGTATGAAAGGAGCGTTTTAGTGAAATACAAACTTGAACGGCCACTTGGTTTTCAACTTGATAAAAAAATACAAACCTGTGTTTTTTTTAATCATCATATTTTATAAGAAGATAAAACGAGATAAAGCTAAACCTTCCTTAAGGAACATGTCAGATCCGGTCGAGGCTTGTAGGCCAGGTTTGGGGTGTTTCAGAAGGAATGAAAGGGTCTTATTTATAGGTAAAGATAGGTGGGTAGTTTGCTAAAAATAGCTGGGTATAGTCTCTTCCAACTTCTTCCATGAGTGGTCGGCCACAATTAGTGGGATTTGAGCTGATTTTTGCTTGATTTTTAAGCAATTTAAATGCCATAATAACTCAGGACTGAGACTCGGTCCAATGTAAATCTTGGGGCAAATCTCTAATTTCTTCAACAGTACAAGGACCTAATTAAACCAAAAAGTGGTTTAAATGGACAACCATGTGTAGCCAAATTTGGGTTGACTTGGTCTTCAAATTGGACAGTTTTTATAATCCAACAAAGCTATCAGACCTGTCCAAAATAAATCAATAAGTTAAAAGACCAAGGAATAAAAATTATCCAATTTAAGTAATTAATTACACCCCAAGTTATTAATGAAATATTTAAAATGATTTATTAAATATAATTTTATATTTGATTATTTAATTTAATCATACATGACCCATTTTATGTCTTAAAAATATAATATGTTCAAATAAATATAAAATAAGCCATTTCATGCATGAAAACTATATAATAAAGCATAAAATCACATTTTAATAATTTCTATGTCCTAATTTCATATTTTCACATATTTCATTAATTTATTAAACAATTACTTAGTTTTAACAACAAATTTAAGTAAAAAGGTGACAAATTACATAAGAAAAATCCTATATACTTTTCAGTTTACACACCCTCAAACTTAAATTATTGCTCGTCCCGAGTAATGTTTATGCACAACAAAAGGTCTTGCTAAGGAGAAATTGCTAACTGTGTAAGCAGCATCAATCTTTGTCCCATAATCATTCATTAATAACTTCATGTCCATAGATCTTATTTATTAACAAGTAATTCATATGCAAACATTTATAGAATTTTATACTAAGTTTCAAAATATGCCAACAGAAATCATAATTTGTATGTATGTCACAAGCATAGATAACATTCTTCATTCAACATAATTTCTTATCAATCAAGCAAACAATCATAAGGCTTATTTATGATCTTCATATGTTGAACTTTGTACTTCGTCTCCAGTAATGTAGGTGACATAATCATCAAATCAACATGTCTTTTATAAGGTTGTAATGGGGCTCGGTTAAAGGTAGGGATTTTTAAGAGATGAGACATTTCAGTTTCAAAATCTTAACCTTTAACTTTGTCTTGGATTTCTCGAAATACAGCCTTTTTCTTTAAGTGAACCTTTGGAACACCCCCAAACTTATTTTGAACTCAAGCTCATACATTTTTCCTTTTTGGAGACTGAGCAAACTTTTCTTCACTCTTTCTTTGTCTCTTTTTCTTTAGCATGAGCACGTACATCTTTTCGAAAATTTCCTCAAGTGTTGATTACCAAGACAACTTTAGTTATGAAGGGTGCACAAAATTAGGATAACTTAAAAAGATGGTAATGTGGCTTATAATGTAGGTTCATTGCAAAAAATAGGCCTTTAAGCTAAAAATTACAGTTTCAAGGGTCTAATATCATAGGGTTGGCTTGAAAACGCTTAAACGATCCAAATAAATAGTGCCTATATCATTTTAAATTTTTATGTCCCCTAGGATTTCTTCCCAAGAAAGTTACTAAGTTAATTCTAAATATATAAACCTTTATGCATGTCTAAGCTCAAGAGAAACTAAGTTTTCATGGCAAACATTACTAAGTCTAAGATCATACAAGCATTACATTCTTCATGATAACATACTTTCACTCAGATAAAATCATCACTCATACTTTCATTCAAACTATCTCATTAACAAAAAAATGTCTCTAAACATTCATTTATTAAAACATACTTATGAAAGAAATGATTGAAACATACTTGAAAATTCAAAATTTGAGCAATTTATTTGCCTTACCCCCTTTAAAGCAATGTCTTCATTGCAAGAACAAAGTAATGAATGAAAATTGAACACCAGGTAAGGTTGTAAAGAAAGAGAGGTAAGTCATTAAGACTGCTTAAATCCCAAGTCTTTCCTAAGAACCCAATCTTAGACATGTTCATTCCCATTATCACATCACTTAGTCTTTTTCTTTCTAAAGAAGTGTTGAGTTTATTCATGCTTGTTATGTTTTATTTTTCAAAAATTAAATCCTAATTACGAAAGAAATAATTCCGAAAGACCTAAAAATAATAAATTAAATAACAAGACAAGAATCCCCCTTTTATTTTTCTGACTTATTCCCCTTGTCTTCTTCAGCTCCATCTCAGCTTGCATAGTCAGTATCTTCCGTCCATGTCTCAAAGATATCATCTGGAACTCAGGAACAAAAGTATTAGAGATATTCTTAAAAGTATTTGGAATTGAGCCATCTCTAATTTTTGCATATTTCCAGTAAGTTTGTTGTTGACTGTGCATGAACTTGCACATATCCATCAAAATTGGCAACTCCGATTTCCTTGAAGCACTTGCAGAAGTCGGCATAGGAATTGCAATTCAGGTTCAACACTTAGCTTGACTGGTTGATAAACCATAATTTACACATATTTTAACCCCATGCTTGGCTTAATTTTTGATGATTTTCCATTGAATTTGATGAACTCAATGCTCCTAATCTCTTAATTTAATGTTTTATACTCAGGAGAGCTTAAGGAATCGAAAAGAACAAGAAACGGGCTAAAAAAGGACAAAATGGGCCTACACGGCCCAGACCACCGCATATGGGCGGACCACACGGCCGTGTGTGGCAAGCCAAATCGAACATGGCCTGGGCTATCGACCACGGGCGTGTCACACGGGCGTGTCCCTGCCGACCCTAGGATGAATTTAATTTGGAATAGGATAGTTCTAGACCAAGATAGGCACTCCAAAGCCTATATAAACACCCTAGGGGGCAACCTAAAAGGGGACGTTGACTAGAGGTCGAATAGAGTTCAACAAGACTTTGAATAGACGTTAAGTAGAAGCAGAAGATACTCTAAGATAGCCACCGGGAATAGCTTAGGAGAAGGATCTCCATCAAGATTGAGGATCTCCCATCAAGTTCTTTAGAAGTTTTTGGGTCTTCTTATGTTTTTTTTTGTTTTTCCTCTTTTATGATATTTGTAACACCCCTATCCCGAGTCCGTCACCGGATTAAGGTTAGGAGCATTAACGGACAGATCGAAAACATTCATAGACAAAATCATACATTCAATCATCAATCTCAGACATAATGTCCCTTAATCAGGTCCTCGTGACCTTAATCATACTTATAAGTCGAGTCGGGACTAAACTGAAACACATGAAATTCCATGAAAATTTGAAACTTTTCTAAAATATAGGGGAGACACGCCTGTGGGAGGAGACTGGGTGCCCTCCACGGCTTCTAGACACCCCCGTGTATCCATCCATGTTTATACTAACTATATCAACACGGTCATTAGGCACGCCCGTATCAAGGCTGTGTACGTTTATGTTACCTACTAACTTCCCCACCACGGCCACCAAGCACGCCCGTGTCGAGATTGTGTGATGATAACTTCATCCTACAATTCACCGATGGTCGTTAGGCACGCCTGTGTGCAACAATCGTGTGACATTATAGGCCATTTACAAGGCCAAAATGCCACCCACAAAGGGGCATACCTACAAGCCATATTCAACAAGATATTTCATGCACATAAAACTATCAAAAGCATACCAAAATAACCATTCCAACCTTACATTCAAAACCAATCCCAACTATGGCAATCTCAAGGATTAAAACTCATATCGTTACAAGACTAATTCATGCATTTGCTCATTCAAACTTGGCCATTCTACATTCTTCCATCATACCAAAAGACACATTTTATAACACATTCATTTAAACAAAGTTTCAACTCTTAAATAGCCAAATCACATGGCTAAGATCACATAACTATTTATACCAAAATACTAGCCTATACATGCCATATCTAGCTTTATACAATATCAAAATGTACCAAAATAAGTTCTATAGTGTGATGACAATCCAAGACGGTCCTGAGCCTTCAGCAGCTTTGACGACCTATAAAACAGATTAAACACACACATAGAGTAAGCTTTCCAAAAGCATAATAAGCCAATATACAACAACTTAGCATAAAATGCATATATTTGCTTTGATTCGTACACTTTTTACCACATTAGCCATATTCACAATTCAAAGATCATATAAACACATATCTCATTTCACCAAAACTTTATACAACATATCATCAATTCCATATTCATAGCATCATAGTAAGATCATATTGATGCTTACCTTATATACACAATTAGTGTATAATCAACATACCTGGATTGGATTTATAATCACATTTTGTTCATAGCTCGAATTTGCAATTAGTATCATAGACTTTCCCGTTGAACAGTAATAAATCCAATGGGATACTTAGAAAGCTCAGAATAATCGTACAATGCCAACATCCCAGACGAGTTCTTATACGAATCAAAACTTCAATCCGATGTCCCAGACATGGTCTTACACGTAAGTGTCATAATGATGCCAACGTCCCAGACGTGGTCTTATACGTAAAGTTTATATTGATGCCAATGTCCCAGACGTGGTCTTACACATAATTAGATATCGATGCCACTGTCTTGGACAAGGTCTTACATGAATCTCAAATCAATGCCAACGTCCCAGATGTGGTCTTACATGATAAAACAGAACTGATACCTATGTCAAGGTTCGTACGAGGCTTCTCAGACTTAGTCAATATACCGAACTTATCTCAGAATTCAATTACAGAATTTCTCATAAGCATTCATTATCATCATTAAACCTATTAACAATTACAAATGCATGCATATTCATTTATTTGTATAGTGACTTACCTCGGATTCGGTTTATCGGAATAGAAACGACTACTCGTTTACTTTCGCCTTCCCACGATCTAAATCTGTTTTCCTCGGTTCTTGATCTAAACATATTCAGAATTAACCCTTTTGTTCAATAATTCATTCAATTCAATCCAAGGACACTCATTTAGTGCAATTTGCAAATTAGCCCTCACATTTGCACACTTAATCAATTTAGTCCATTTTTCTCAAAACATCAAATTCACAAATTCAATATACAACCAAGCTTAGCAGGATATATATATACATCATACAAGCCCATACTTTTCATCAAATTGACAATTTAGTCCTCTAAAATAACATTTTCTCAATTTAGCCCTTTTTAGCTAAATTCATCAAAACTTCAAGAACAAAACATATTCATCTACCACCAATCTATCATTTAACACCTTAAAGCATCAAAAAGCTCAACATAGCATCAATGGCATAACTTGCAAACATCACCAATACACAAAATTGAAACATGGGTTTGATAGTAGACGAAGCAATGATTACAAAAATGTAGAAATTATCAAAAATCGAAGACAAAACTCACCTTAATCAAAGCTTGAAATGGTCGAACCTAGCTTAAGGTTTTTCTCCCTTTTCTTTCTTTGATTTTCGGCTAACAAAGATGATAATGGCTTATTTTTTTTAGCCTTTTGTTTTACTAAATATCATGTAATTAACAAATTACTAATATAACATTAATGAAACCATTTTATCATCTTATAATGCATGGATATAAATGTCCACTTACTCATAATGGTATAATAACCTTTTAAGGACATCATATAATAAAGACATAAGCAAATAGATTCCTTTACAAAAAGCATACTAATTTTGCATTTAATGCAATTCAATCCTTTTGTCAAATTAAACATACAGATGGACAAATTAACTTACGAAAATTTACCACAGGCTTAGTCACATATCAACAGCACAGAAAATAATATTAAAATATTATTATACAGACTCGAATTTGAGGTTTCGAAACCACTATTCCGACTAGGGTATAAACCGGACTGTTACAATTCTCCCCCTTAGGGATTTTCGTCCCCGAAAATCTTACCGTTAAACAGATTCGGAAATTGCTGTCTCATTGAATCTTCAGGCTCTCACGTAGCCTCTTCTATTTCGTGTCGATTCCACAGTACTTTCACTAACAGAATTCTTTTGTTTCTCAACTCTTTCACTTCACGAGCTAGGATACGTATCGGTTCCTCTTCATATGTCATATCTGATTGGATTTCAATTTCAGATGGGGCAATCACATGTGACGGATCGGATCGGTATTTACAGAGCATTGAAACATGGAATACATTGTGTATCTTTTTTAGCTTAGAGGGTAACTTTAATCTATATGCAATAGGTCTGACTCATTCAATGATCTCATAAGGTCTGATGAACCTCGGACTTAATTTGCCTTTACGTCTGAATCGAAGCATTTTCTTCGATGGAGACACTTTCAGAAATACTTTGTCGCCAATTTCAAATTCTATATATTTTCGTTTCAAGTCTGCGTAAGACTTCTAACGATCAGATGCTGCTTTCAAATAATCTCGGATCAATTTCACTTTCTACTCTGAATCTTTTATCAAATCAACTCCATGTAGCTTATTCTCACTGAGTTCAATCCAATACAAAGGTGTACGACATTTTCGTCCGTACAAAGCTTCATAAGGTGCCATTTTGATGCTCGTCTAAAAACTGTTATTATACGCAAATTCTATCAGTGGCAGATACTGTTCCTACGAAACCATGAAACTCTAGTACACAACATCTTAACATGTCTTCCAGAATCTGAATGGTCCGTTCGGACTGACCATTAGTTTGCGGATGGAAAGCCGTACTAAAGTGTAATTTCATTCCCAAAGCTTCTTGTAATTTCTTCTAGAATCTCGACCTAAACCTCGGATCTCTATCGGATACAATAGACAGTGGCACTCCGTGCAATTTCACAATCTCAGAAATATAGAGCTCGGCTAACCTGTCAAGTGATAAATCAGATCTTACTGGGATAAAATGGGTATATTTCGTTAATCTATCAACCACGACCCATATTGCATCTTTCTTTCTCGGAGTCTGAGGTAAACCAGAAACAAAGTCCATGGTTACTTATCCCATTTCCACTCAGGAATCAGAATTTTTAGATGGAACTTGATGTTCGGCTTTCACTTGTTGGCAAACTAAACATTTTGAAACAAAGTGAGAAATGTCCCGTTTCATACCAGACCACCAGTAGTGTCGTTTCAAATCTTGATACATTTTCCTGCTTCCTGGATGAACAGATAGACGATTGTTATGAGCTTCATTCAAGATCAACTGAACCAACTCTGGATTTCTCAGAACACAGATATGATCCCGGAATCTCAAACAATCATTAACAATTTGAATTTCATATTCGGAATTCACCTCACACTGAGCTCGTTTCGCTAGCAACTCATTATCCAATTTCTGAGCATCGCATATCTGTTGTAAGAACAACAATTTTGCTTTTAATTCAGCTAACACAGAACTATCATCAGACAAATCTAACTGAGCATTCAAAGCACATAATGCAAATAATTATTTTCTACTCAAAGCATCAGCAACAACATTCGCTTTACCCGGATGATAATCTATCACAATCTCATAATCTTTTAGCAGCTCTAACCATTTTCTTCGATGTAGGTTCAAATCATTCTGAGTCATCAGATATTTCAGACTTTTATGATCTGAAAACACGTGACATTTCTCACCGTATAGATAATGACGCCAAATCTTTAGCGCAAACATAATCGCAACTAACTCAAGGTCGTGCGTCGGATAATTCTTTTCATGAGGCTTCAACTGTCTCGAGGCATAAGCTACGACTTTGCCTTCCTGCATCAAAACACATCCCAGACCATTTAACGAAGCATCACTGTATACAACAAATTCTTTACCCGATTCCGGCTGTACTAACACTGGAGCTTCTGTTAACAGAGTTTTCAACTGATCAAAAATTTTCTGGCATTTATCTGACCATTCAAATCTGACATTTTTTTGAAGTAATTTAGTCAACGGAGTAGCTATTGTCGAAAAGCCTTTCACAAATCTACGGTAATAACCAGCCAAACCCAGAAAATTGTGGACTTCAGATACATTTCTCTGAGGTTTCCAATTCAGAATAGCAGAAATCTTGCTTGGATCAACTCGAATCCCGGATGTTGACACAATATGTCCCAGAAAACTAACCTCGTGCAATTAGAATTCACACTTGCTGAATTTCGCATACAATTGCTTTTCTCTCAAAGTTTGCAAAACAACTTTCAAATGTTCTGCATGCTCAGCCTCATAGCGAGAATAAATCAAAATGTCATCTATGAATACCACAACAAATCGATCTAGGTACAGTCTAAAAATTTTGTTCATCAGATCCATAAAAACAGCAGGAGCATTGGTTAGTCCAAATGGCATAACTAAAAATTCGTAATGCTCGTACCTCGTTCTGAAAGTAGTTTTCGGAATGTCTGAATCTTTAACTCTCAACTGATAGTATCCCGATCTCAGGTCAATCTTTAAAAACACCGTGGCTCCATTTAGCTAATCGAATAAATCATCAATTCTGGGCAACGAGTATTTATTCTTTATTGTCACCTTATTCAACTGACGATAATCGATACACATCCTCATCGTGCCATCTTTCTTTTTCACAAACAAAACCGGAGCACCCCAAGAGGAGAAACTCGGTCTAGCGAACCTTCTATCTATCAACTCTTGCAACTGTGATTTTAATTCCTTCAACTCGGTTGGTGCCATTCTATACGGAGCAATCGAAATAGGTGTGGTACTAGGCAACAATTTAATACCAAACTCAACTTCTCGAATCGAAGGTAAACCCGATAATTCTTCAGGGAACACATCAGAAAACTCACAGACAACAGGCACTGACTCAACTTTCTTTTCAGACACTTTCATATAGATCACATAAGCAAAATATGCCTCATAACCCTTATTCAAACAACTCTGAGCTTTCAAAACAGATATCACAACAGGCAATCCATTCAAATCATTAGATTCAACTCGTACAATCTCATTATTCGGACATCTCAAATTTATAGTCTTTCTTTTGCAGTTCACAACATCATCATGCATAAACAACCAATCCATACCCAGAATAATATCAAACTCATCAAATGGAAAAAGCATCAGATCAGCAGAGGAACAGATATCTCGAAACATTAACGGACAGTTCTTGCATACTTTGTCAACAAAAACACTTTTACCTAAGGGGTTCGATACTTTTATGGCAAACTCAATAGACTCTACAGGCAAAGTCCTACTGAATACTAAATTCATGCATATATATGAATGCGTAGAACCAGGGTCTATCAAAGCAATCACAGAAGTTTCATAAAGAGTAAAAGTACCCGTTATAACATCTGGTGATAAAGCTTCTTCTCGAGCTCGGATAGCATATGCTCTGGCTGGCGCTCTAGCTTCGGATCTGACAACGTTGTCTCTCGTAGTTCTCTGACTACAACTAACATTTCTTACATTTTTCGATGGCCTACCTCTCACAAGTGCATTATCATATCTCAAATTTTGAACAGTCTCTGGTTCAACAGACTCAGAGCAATCACGTATAAAATGATTAAGCGATCCACATCTAGAGCAAGCTTTGTCGTTTAATCTATAGCTTCCCGGGTGCCTTTTTCCACAATGTTTACATTCAGGTCTCTCAGATCGAACATTACCAACACTGGCCACTGAAGTTGCTGGAGTTTTAGAACACATTTGCGATCTAGATTGATTTCTATTCGCATGTCCTACATTATCTCTGGAACGACTCTAGTTATCTCTGCATTTCTTCGAAGATGACTGAAATGATTTGCTTGGAAATATTTTTCTCATATCACGGGCTTCAGATTTAGCTTTTCTCTTATCTTTCCCAAGTGTCTCAGCTTTTCAAGCTCTGTCAACGAGTACAGCAAACTCTTTTATTTCCAAAATCTCGACTAACAGACAAATGTCTTCATTAAGGCCATCTTCGAACCTTTTGCACATTATAGCTTCAGATGATACACATTCTCGAGCATACTAACTCAGTCTTACAAATTCTCGTTCGTATTCTGAAAAAGTCATATGACCCTGTTTAAGTTCTAGAAATTCTTTTCGTTTCTGATCAATGAATCTCTCACTGATATACTTCTTTCGAAACTTGATCTGAAAGAAATCCTATGTGACTCGTTCTCTCGGAACAACAGAAATTAGAATTTTCCACCATTGATAAGCTGCATCTCAAAGTAATGATACCACACATTTTATACATTCTTCCGAAGTCAGAGACATTTCATCAAATACCCGGATCATGTTTTCAATCTAGAACTCAGCCCTTTCAGCATCATCATCTTTAGTAGCTTAGAATTCTTCGGCCTCATACTTACGGATCTTCTCAATAGGAGGCTTATTTAATAGATTCGGATGCATAACCGGTGGCACAACTGTAGTCTGAGGGGGATTAATCGTGGGCGGGGGTTGCAAAATAGTCGGGTTATTCTTTACAAACTGAGTGAACCTGTCACTCATCATCTGGAAGAAAGCTTGTTTAGCTTCTCCCTCTTGACCGCTTGTAGCCGATCTCGATTCAGAGGGCGCTGTCCCTTGCGCGAAAGCAGGCGCATTACTTTCTACGTCGTCAGCTACGGCTCTTTCGGGATCCATTACTATACGAAAATCATATTTTATACGTCAGGATTCATCGCACTATCACAGTTCAGATATATGGCATGTATAGCTAGACTCTGGCACGCTATGTTAGTCTAAGAATTGGCTAACCGTAGCTCTGATACCAATCAAATGTAACACCCCTATCCCGAGTCCGTTGCCGGATTAAGGTTAGAAGCGTTACCGGACAGATCGAAAACATTCACAGGCAAACTCATACATTCAATCATCAATCTCAGACATATGTCCCTTAATCAGGTCCTCGAGACCTTAATCATACTTATAAGTCGAGTTGGGACTAAATTGAAACACATAACAAATTCAACAAAAAA
The DNA here is from genome assembly GCA_025503065.1 of Gossypium bickii. Lineage (NCBI taxonomy): Eukaryota > Viridiplantae > Streptophyta > Magnoliopsida > Malvales > Malvaceae > Gossypium > Gossypium bickii. Next base: position 19,692,761 of record CP106714.1, on the reverse strand, counting down.
TTGAAACTTTTTTAAAATACAGGGGAGACACGCCCGTGGGAGGAGACCGTGTGCCCTCCACGGCTTCTAGACACCCCCGTGTATCAATCCGTGTTTATACTGACTATACCAACATGGTCATTAGGCACGCCCATATGCCATGGCCGTGTACTTTTAGGTCATATACTGACTTTCCCACCACGGCCACCAAGCACGCCCGTGTCGAGGTCGTGTACTTTTATGTTAGCTACTGACTTGCACACCACGGCCACCAAGCACGCCCGTGTCAAGGCCGTGTGATGATAACTTCATCCTACAATTCACCCACGGTCATTAGGCACGCTCGTGTGCCACAACCGTGTGACATTATAGGCCATTTACAAGGCCAAAATGCCACCCACAAAGGGGCATACCTATAAGCCATATTCAACAAGATATTTCATGCACATAAAACCATCAAAAGCATACCAAAATAACCATTCCAACCTTACATTCAAAACCAATCCCAACTATGGCAATCTCAAGGATTAAAACTCATATCATTACAAGACTAATTCATGCATTTCCTCATTCAAACTTGGCCATTCCACATTCTTCCATCATACCAAAAGATACATTCTATAACACACTCATTGAAACTAAGTTTCAACTCTTAAATAGCCAAATCACGTGGCTAAGATCACATAACTATTTATACCAAAATACTAGCCTACACATGCCATATCTAGCTTTATACAAAGTCAAAATGCACCAAAATAAGTTCTATAGTGTGATGACAATCCAAGACGGTCCCGAGCCTTCAATAGCTTTGACGACCTATAAAACAGATTCAACACACACAGAGAGTAAGCTTTCCAAAAGCTTAGTACGTCAATATACAACAACTTAGCATAAAATGCATATATTTGCTTTGATTCAAACACTTTTGACCACATTAGCCATATTCACAATTCAAAGATCATATAAACACATATCTCATTTCACCAAAACTTTATACAACATATCATCAATTCCATATTCATAACATCATAGTAAGATCATATTGATGCTTACCTTATATACACAACTAGTGTATAATCAACATACCTGAATTGGATTTATAATCACATATTTGTTCATAGCTCGAATTTGCAATTAGTATCATAGACTTTCATGTTGAACAGTAATAAATCCAATGGGATACTTAAAAAGCTCAGAATAATCGTACACTGCCAACGTCCCAGACGAGGTCTTACATGCACTCGGATATCGATGCCATTGTCCCAGACAGGGTCTTATACGAATCAAAACGATGCCGATGTCCCAGACATGGTCTTACATGTAAGTGTCATAATGATGCCAACGTTCCAGATGTGGTCTTATACGTAAAGTTTATATTAATGCCAACGTCGCAGACGTAGTCTTACATGATAAAACAGAATAGATACCTATGTCAAGGTTCGTACGAGGCTTCTCAGACTTAGTCAATATACCGAACTTATCTCGAAATTCAATTACAGAATTTCTCATAAGCATTCATTATCATCATTAAACCTATGAACAATTACAAATGCATACATATTCATTTATTTGTATAGTGTCTTACCTCAGATTCGATTTATCGGAATAGAAACGGCTACTCGTTTACTTTCGCCTTCCTACGATCTAAATCTGTTTTCCTCGGTTCTTGATCTAAACATATTCAGAATTAACCCTTTTATTCAATAATGCATTCAATTCAATCCAAGGACACTCATTTAGGGCAATTTGCAAATTATCCCTCACATTTGCACACTTAATCAATTTAGTCCATTTTTCTCAAAACATCAAATTCAAAAATTCAATATACAACTAAGCTTAGCCGAATATATATATACATCATACAAGCCCATACTTTTCATCAAATTGACAATTTAGTCCTCCAAAATAACATTTTCTCAATTTAGCCCTTTTTAGCTAAATTCATCAAAACTTCAAGAACACAACATATTCATCTACCACCAATCTATCATTTAACACCTTAAAGCATCACAAAGCTCAACATAGCATCAATGGCATAACTTGCAAACATCACCAATACACAAAATTGAAACATGGGTTTGATAGTAGACGAAGTAACGATTACAAAAACGTAGAAATTATCAAAAATCGAAGACAAAACTCACCTTAATCAAAGCATGAAATGGCCGAACCTAGCTTAAGGTTTTTCTCCCTTTTCTTTCTTTGATTTTCGGCTAACAAAGATGATAATGGCTTTTTTTTTAGCCTTTTGTTTTACTAAATATCATGTAATTAAGAAATTACTAATATAACATTAATGAAACCATTTTATCTTCTTATAATGCATGGATATAAATGTCCACTTACTCATAATGGTATAATAACCTTTTAAGGACCTCATATAATAAAGACATAAGCTAATAGATTCCTTTACAAAAAGCATACTAATTTTGCATTTAATGCAATTCAATCCTTTTGTCAAATTAAACACACAGATGGACACGGAAATTTACAACAGGCTTAGTCACATATCAATGGCACAAAAAATAATATTAAAATATTATTATACGGACTCGAATTTGTGGTTTCGAAATCACTATTCTGATTAGGGTATAAACCGGACTGTTACAGTGTTTCCCTTTTTTAGTATGAAATAAATCCCTCAAATACCTGACGGGATGAAACCTAAGACAGATCTTACTATTATTTGATTTATTAGATAAATATTTGTGCTTATTCTTAATTGTGAGTTCTTATTCTTGTTTTGATAATTCAGGTTATTGATTCAAATTGAATGTGTTTATTTAGTGGAGCAAAAGTCCCTGTTTAAGAGTAGATCAACACAATTAAGAAGAGTTGATTACAAATCTAGAAATAGAGCGACGAAAATCTGCCGGATTAGGGTCAAACCTAATAAGGGAATCCATAGATCGAGTTAATACAACAATAGGGGTTTTAATTAGAAAGAGATTTTAATTAATCAACCTAGAGTTAGTTGTTAGTCGCCTAGAAAGAGAGATTAATATAATTTAGGGATTTCTATAGATTAAGCGAAGTGAATAAATCGCATGAATCAAAAGTAATAAGTGAAGTCTAGGTGGATTCTTCCTTAGGTATTGCCTATCTCATATAAGTTGTCCAAAAGTATTTTCCCAATTTAATCTCTATTGCTTTCATAGTTAATTATTAGGCTAGGTAATAAAAAGATAGTTAATACTAGTACTCTTGGTCCTTGAGGATACGATATTCCAGACTCACCACAGCTATACTACTGTTCGATAGGTGCGCTTGCCTTTGTCAAAATAATAGTTAGTTTTGAGCTCCATCAAATTTTTGGCGTCATTGCCGGGCACTAAGATATTAGGAAAACTAAATTTTTATTACTTTAGCCATTCTTACTTTTATTTGCAATTTATTTTACTTTAACTTTGCTAATTTTTCTTTTATTTGCTTTTGGCAGGTAATTATAATTTATGACTAGAAGAAACCCGTCAGGACGCTTGATTTTTGACAGTGATATAGAAGGTATAGTTTGCAGAAATCGAAGAGAAATAAGGCGAAGCCTACAATACATAGAAGAAGAGCAAGAAGACGAACCAACTATTACCTAAGAGATGGCTGATAATAATCCGTTACCTCCTATGGTTACCGCAAATTCGGTGAATCAAAATCCTGCTCCTCGTACTATGTATGATTATGCTAAACCTAATTTAACAGGAATTAAGTCAGGTATTGTTAGACCTGCTATTCCTACAAATAATTTTGAACTGAAACCTAACACTACACAGATGATTCAACAATTTGTTCAGTTTGATGGTTTGCAGGATGAGGATCCAAACAATCACTTAGTAAATTTTCTAGAATTATGCAATACCTTCAAAATGAATGGCGTTCCTGATGATGTCATTCGCCTTGGGTTGTTTCCCTTCTCGTTGAGAAACAAAGCTAAATAGTGGTTGAACTCGTTACCACGAGGATCAATCACTACATGGGACCAAATGACCGAAAAATTTTTGTTAAAATATTTTTTGCCGGCTAAAACGGCTAAGTTGAGGAATGATATCTCTTCTTTTCTGCAGAAGGATTTAGAGACACTTTACGATGCATGGGAGAGATACAAGGATTTATTAAGAAGGTGCTCCCACCTGGGTTACCTTTGTGGCTATAAGTTCAAATCTTTTACAACGGTGTGAACCCCTCAACTAGGCAGTTGATTGATTCAGCCGCCGGTGGAACCCTAAATAACAAAACCCCTGAAGTGGCTTATGAGTTTATAGAAGAGATGTCACTGAATAACTATCAGTGGCAAGTTACAAGGCCAACAAAAGCCGCCAGTGTTTTCAACCTCGACGCAGTAACCATGCTATCAAATCAGGTAGAACTTCTTAGTAAGAAAATTGATGGTTTGTGTGGTTCTTCGTAGGTACATCCAGTAATGCAGTGCGATACAAATGGAGGAGGGACGAATAGCACAGAATATCCGTCCTACAACCCTGGCACAGAAAAAATAGATAAACTATATGGGTTATAATTTTAGACCTCAAAATAACCCTTATAGTAACACTTATAATCCAGGTTGGAAGAACCACCCAAACTTCTTATGGGATGGTCAAGGAAATCAGAGACAACAACCCCCTCCAGGCTTTCAACACCAACCCTACCCACAAGAGAAAAAGCTGAACCTTAAAGAGATGATAACAAAGTTCATCATGGTGGCAGGGACACGTTTTCAAAGCACTTAAATAGCACTTAAAAATCAATAAGCATTAATTCAGGGACTTGAGAACCAACTAGGATAGCTTGCTAAATTGATCTCAGAACGACCAAATGAGCAACTTCAAGCTATAACTACTCACGACAGTGAAGGGTTAGATGAACCAATATTGAGGCAAGAGAATGTGGAAGGTAAGGTTGAGGTAAGCCATGATAAACCAAAACCAGTAATTACAGAGTACCAACCTCGTGTGCCATACCCCAATGCGATGAAGAAAGACAACACAGATGAACAATTCGGTAAATTTCTAAAACTTCTAAAGAAATTACATATTAACTTACCATTTCTTGAAGCTCTTTCGCAGATGCCAGATTCAAGGAAATTTTTAAAAGAGCTTTTGACAAACAAATGGAGGTTAGACGATACGTCGCATGTGAAGCTAAATGCAGCATGCTCAGCAATTTTGCAAAATAAACTACCATGAAAATTAAAAGATCTAGGGAGTTTTACAATTCCTTGCATAATTGGTAGTTTATCTGTTGATAATGCTTTAGCTGATTTAGGGGCAAGCATAAATGTTATGCCTTATAAAATGTTTAAACATCTAGGTCTAAGGAAACCCAAACAAACAAGGATGAGCATTCAATTACCTGATAAAACTATTAGAATTCCTAGGGGTATAATCGAAGATGTACTAGTGAAAATTGATAAGTTCATATTCCTAGTAGACTTCATTGTTTTAGACATGGATGAGGACAATATTGTTCCTTTAATTTTAGGAAAATCATTTTTAGCAACTGTTAAAACTAAAATTGATGTTGGTGCAGGTGAACTCACACTTCGTGTAGGTGACGAAACGATTATTCTTTAGGCTCTTGACTCGGCTAGGACATCGAGTAATTTAGGTGAAAACATAAACTCTACTAATGACCATTTGGTTCAACCTTCTTTACAGGAAACACCACGAAACTACACAACTAAGCCAGATCCTAGACCTCGTGCCAATAAGAAAATAACTCATGAGGAACGAAGGTTTTAGATTGATGAACTAGACGAGTGGAAGGCACATTTCAAGGAGAAACTAAAAACACATGAAGCAAAAACGAGGCAACTCCATGACAAACTTAAAGATGGGACAAACCAATTTTAGATCGGGAATCAGGTATTGTTGGATAAGACAGACCCTCGAATCACCACTTCAAACCTTAATACAAAAGAAGAGATCCCTTTCACGGTACTTAATGTTTTCTCATATGGAACAGTTGAGGTAACCAATCCTATATTTGACACTTTTAAGGTAAACGCCACTCGACTCAAACTATATAATGATCATAGAACTGATAGCAAGGGAGAGGAGTTTCAACTCCTCAAACCACCATGATTATACGAATGAAAGGTAAGTCTAGCTTAAGACTTTAAACGAGCGCTTCTCGGGAGGCAACCCGAGCACTAACCCCATTAATTTTCATATTTTAGATTTTTAGCACCTAACTACAAACTAACCAATTTAATAAAATGCAGGTTTCCCTACCACACGGCCTTGCACATGGGTGTGGCCGTGTCTCTAGACCATGGGCGACACTGATTTTTCAACATGGGCGTGGCAACCTCTACACAAGTGTGGGAGAAATGCACAATGCACCATACAGTTGGGCAACACGGTCGTGTGACCTAACACGCCATGGCACACGGGCGTGGGAAGCCATCAGATCCCTGTTTCCTATTTAAAACCCCCATTCTTCTCACTTTCTCCCCAATTTTTTCTTCTCCCAAACCCTAACCACCACACCCCTTTCTTTTTCTATTTATCCTTTCATTTTCCTTTCCCCCTTTCCTTCATTCTTTCTTTACACCACCATTCCCATGTCAAAGAAGCAAAAGGACCCTAGCATAGTCTCCCCGTGTGAGACCGATCTACATAAGTTCATGCCAGTCGCTTCATTTATCCGACAGGACAAGGACCTTTGAGTCCATTTATTTTTTCTTTTTCTTTTCTCTTCTCCTTTATTTTTCTTCCCTTTATCTTTCTTATCTTTAATTTATATTATTATATCTTGATTTCTTTAATTCAGGTTCAAAAGGCTGTTGGGGAATCACCACACCACGACCCTAGTATCCACCCCCACCTTCATCTATGCTCAACTTACCGTTTCTTTTCCTTGACTCCATCAAAAAAATCAGAAAGTTCACTTCTCTCCTTATCTTATGATTTTATATATTGTAGATATCTATATTTGTACATTGAGGACAATGTACATCTTAAGTGTGGGGAGGTGTCAACAATACTGAACTATACCTTGTTCTTAAGTAATTTTCTCATATTTACTATTAGAATGAAACTTCTATTGATTTATGATTTTCATTGATATGTTTAGGATTAAGTCATAGGTAATTGTGCATTGATGGTTTAAACTTTAAGACATTAGAGAATCAAGCATGATAAGTTTATTTTCAGAATTAAAAATTTATTAGGTTGTCTCCCTAATCTTAATATTACTTTGAAGTTTGAAATTTACAAGGTTGACATCAAAAACCATAATTTAGGTGAGATTTTTGAGCCTTTAAGAGCATATATTTTTGTTGCTCACTTTATTGATTATGAGTGTGTCAACATTGATTTGTTATTCTAGAACTTGCTTCGATTATACTTGTCGAGACCCCATTTTTTATTTGGTATACTGAGATGATAAAGGCAACTAGGTTTTAACCCACTTACTCCACAAAAAGCCTACCTCCATATTTAACCCCTAGTGAACCCTTTTTAGCCAAATAAACCATTTCTTGACTCACCCATTAATATTAACCTAAAACCAACTTTTCACTTCCCCTAATCTTTTAAATGTCCCTTTTTGTCGAGAATTGATTTGATTAGTTGCCTAACTATGTTCTCTATTTTCGTTGTTAAATTCTATCTTATTATTGTATGTTCTTGTTGTATTCATCATTAGTTCTATGTTTTATGAGCTTAAACAATTAAATTCACATCTTTAGAAGAAGCTCGTGTTATTAATGTAATTATTCCTTATTAGTTCATTGTTTCTGGTTAGGTAATTTGTCAAATCAATCTCGATTCTAACCTTCTAATTCAGCCTATACCCACACCTTTAATCGAAGCCTCATTACAACCCTTTAAAGACCTTTGGATTTGTGTATCCTCTCATTTTATAGTGGTGGAGATCTGATTTTCATGCAAGCTTATGGGATTAAATTTTCATGTTTGACTTTTGAGTGCTTAATTTGAACCTTAAACACTCTTGAGTGATTTGAGTGAATCGTTAGTGAGGATGTCAATTTTTATCAGTTTTGAATCAGAGGTAATTATTTAGGTAAGGGGAGACACCTATATTTTCGTGCTATAAAAATTTATGACTTAGATTGTTTGAATCTTTAGGACTTTTTTAGATAAATTATCAATGTATGACTTATCTATGAATTATGATGAAACATTATTGATGAGAATTATGAATTAAGGAAGTTAATTTTAATTGTGAGTAGAGGATTTTGCTTGAGGACAAGCAAAGGTTTAAGTGTTGGGATATTTGATAAACTATAATTTACATATATTTTAACCCTATGCTTGGCTTAATTTTGGATGATTTTCCATTGAATTTGGTGAATTCGATGCTCCTAATCTCTTAATTTCATGTTTTATACTCAGGAGAGCTTAAGAAATCAAAAATAATGAGAAACGGGCTAAAAAGGGACAAAATAGGACTACACAGCCTAGACCATCCCACACGGATGGACCACACGGCTGTGTGTGGCAAGCCAGATCGAACACGGCCCGGGCTATTTAATTTGGAATGAATTTAATTTGGGCTATCGAACACGGGCGTGTCCCTGCCGACCCTAGGATGAATTTAATTTGGAATAGGACACTTGTGGACCAAGATAGGCACTCCAAAGCCAATAGAAACACACTAGGGGGCAACCTAAAAGGGGACGTTGACTAGAGGTTGAATAGAGTTCGACAGGACGTCGAGTAGCCGCCGAGTAGGAGGAGAAGATATGATAAACCGTAAAAGTAACATATTTTAAGCCCACATTTAGCATCCTTTTGGATGATTTAAGCCTTGAATTATGTAATTTGGTACTCTTAATCCTTTGTTTTAATGTTTTATACTTAGAAGAGCACCGGATGACGAAAAAACAGAAAATGGGCCCAAAATGGAGTAAATGGGCCATATCATGAAATCTATACGGCCTGGGCCCGAGACCACACGGCCGTGCCTCATTCAATAGCTTCGAACACGGCCTGGCCATGACTTACACGGGTGTGTGCCATGGGCGTGTCCTTGCCCTGAGAAAGAAGAGTTTCACTCGAATTAGGATACTTAGGGCCAAAGAAACATATTCAGAAGCCTATATAAACACCCTAAGTATGACCTAAAAGGGGGGAACCTACGGCTTTAGTCAGGGGGCGTCTAGCTAGGCCAAAGAGGGCAGATTTGTGGAGATTTACTTGAAGATAGCCAATTGATTCATCTCAAGAAGCTGAAATCATACTCAAGACGGAGGATCTCTCCTTCAATTCCTTCAAGGGGTTTTAGGGATTTCTTATGTTTTGTTTTATCTTTTCTTTTGAGATGTTTTATTTTATTGTTCAGATACCTGAGGGGGATGAAACCTAAGATGAATCTTGTTATCATTTGCTAAACTATATGATAAATATTTGACTTGTTCTTAATTATGTGTTCTTAATTCTTGTGATGATATTTTCAGGATATTAATTCAAGTGTGATGTACTTCGGTGGAGGGGAAAAAGTCCCTGCCTAAGAGTAGATCTAGCATAATTAAGTAGACGCCTAGAGATTGGGTGACGAGATTTTGCCAGATTAGGGTGAAACCTAATATGGGAGTCATAGATCGAGTTAATGCAATTCTAGGGGTTTTAATTAGAAAGAGATTTCAATTAATCAACCTAGGGTTAGACGTTAGTCGCCTCGAGAGAGGGATTAATATAACTTAGGGAATCCTACGGATCAAGTCAAATGAATAAATCGTCTTGTTCAGAGTTATATAACAAGTGAAGTCTAGGTGGATTCTTCCTTAGGTATCGTCTTAATCAATTGGTTTTTCCTCAAAGTTATTTTCCCAATTTCATTCTTCTTTATCTTAGAGTCTTTAACTTAGTTGTTAGTTAATTTTAGATTAGATAAAAATTCATTTAATTCTTAGGCTAAATAATAAAAAGAGAGTTAGTATTAGTACTTTTCGTTCCTTTGGGTTCGACATTCCGGTCTTGCCTGAACTATACTACTGTTCAATAGGTGTGCTTGCCTCAAATCATTGTCATAGTTAGTTTCCAGGTTTGATCATTCTTTATATAAAATTTATGACTTTGACATCACATAAAACAACGATCAAGTTTTTGGCGTCGTTGCGGGGAACTGAAATATTAAGAACGCTTAATTTTTTTTACTTTAGCCATATTTATTTTTATTTTATTTTTGCAATTAAATTTGATTATTTTTTTTCTAAGTTTTCTTCTTTCACTCCTTTCAGGTACCTCTGGTTTATGACTAGAAGAAACCCGACAGGACCCCTACTTTACGACAGTGATATTAAAGGCACCGTTCGCAGAAATCACAGAGAAATATGGCAAAGCTTAAACTACATAGAAGAAGAGCAAGAAGCCGAAATTAATACCACTGAAGAGATGGCTGAGAATAATTCTCCACCTCCAGAGATGGCCGAACATCATGCTCCACGCACTATGTATGATTATACTAAACCTAGTTTAACAGGAACTGAGTCTAGTATTGTTAGGCCTACTATTGCTGCAAATAATTTTTGAACTGAAACATAACACTATACAGATGATACAATAGTTTGTTTTGTTTGATGGTTTGCAGGATGAGGATCATAACACACACTTGGCGAATTTTCTTGAATTCTGTGATACCTTCTAAATAAATGGCGTTTCTGGTGATGCCATCCGTCTTCGGTTATTTCCCTTTTCTCTAAAGAATAAAGCCAAATAATGGTTGCATTCTCTTCCACGAGGGTCACTCACTACATGGGATCAAATGACTGAGAAATTTTTATTAAAATATTTCCCACAGGCCAAAACGGCCAAATTGAGGAATGATATCTCTTCTTTTGTGCAGATGGACTTAGAGACACTTTACGATACATGGGAGAGATACAAAGATATGTTAAGGAGGTGCCCACACCACGGATTACCTTTGTGGCTACAGGTCTAAACTTTCTACAACGGTGTGAACCCTTCAACAAGGCAACTAATTGATTCAGCTGCTGGCAGAACTCTGAATAACAAAACTCCTGAAGCGGCCTACGAGTTTATAGAGGAGATGTCACTGATTAACTATCAGTGGCAAGTTACAAGGACAAGGCTAGCCAAAGTAGCCGGAGTTTTCAACCTCGAAATAGTGGCCGCGCTTTCAAATCAGGTAGAGTTGCAACATAAAAAATTTGAAGGTTGATATAGTTCTTCGTAGGCACATCCAGTTATGCAGTGTGACGCAAGTGGAGGAGTGGTGAATCCTGAGTACCCACCTTACGGACAGGGCAAGAAAAGTGAACAAATGAACTATATGGGTAACAATTTCCGATCTAAAAATAACCCTTATAGTAATACTTATAATCCAGGTTGGAAGAACCACCCCAATTTCTCATGGGGTGGCCAATAAAATCAAAGACAACAACCATCCGAAAACTTCCAACAACAGCCCTACCCACAGGAAAACAAGCAAAACCTCGAGGAGATGCTGACAAAATTCATAGCAGCCACAGAAACACGTGTTCAAAATACCGAGACAACCTTAAAAATCCAACAAGCCTCAATTCAAAGGATCAGGAATCAGTTAGGGCAACTCGCTAAGCAGATTTCTGAAAGACCACAAGGAAGCCTACCAAGCAACACCGAGACTAACCCAAAGGAGCAAATTCAAGCCATAACAGCTCAAGATAGTGAAAGGTTAGACGAGCCCAATTTAAGGCGCAAGAATGTGGTAGAAGAAGGGAAGGTTAAGGTAAAATCAAAACTGGTAATCAAAGAGTACAAACCTCGCATACCATATCCCAAAGCGATAACGAAAGATGACACAAAGGAACAGTTCGGTAAGTTTCTTAAACTTTTAGAAAAATTACATATTAGCTTATCGTTTCTTAAAACTCTTTCGCAGCGGCCAGATTCTAGGAAATTTTTAAAGAAGCTATTGACAAATAAGTGGAAGATAGACGAGAAATCACATGTGGAGCTGAACGCAGTGTAACATCCTGGATTATAGCCTATGCATTAATATGTCTTATGTGTTATAGATGTGATGTGTGCATTTTTAGAATCTTGGAAATGTAAGGAAATGTCTTGTCTTGGAAATGTAAGGAAATGTCTTGTCTTGGAAATATAGGGAAATGTCTTGGAAATGTAAGGAAATGCTTTGGAAATGATAAGTTTAAAGTTTAAAAGGGGGACATGAAGCAAGGTGGTTTTAAGAGGAATTGTATGCAAAACATGACACACAAATGAGCTTGGAAAAGTGGCTTGGAGGCACCACTTAGAGCTCTGGAAATGACGCCACATGCTAGGGGGAAGGACTTGTGTTCGAGTCAAATGGAGAGCAAAATTTTAAAGCCTTTATTTTGCTAAGTGGCGTCAATAAGAGGGAATAGGGGTACGGCACATGGCTAAATTTTAGGAGTTTTATCCCTTTTATTTTATTTAAGGATAAAAGATGATAAATGAGGAATTGCTCTTTAATTAGGAAAATAAAGGAGAAGTGATGGCCAAGTAAGGGACTTTGAGTTTAATAATTTCAACTAAGTAAGGATAGTTGCTGAATTATCTTTTATTTTAGGTGATAATTAAAGAGATAAAGCTATCAAAATAGAAGAGTGATGGCCAAGTAAGGGATTCTAAGTTAGTAATTTCGGCTACTAAAGGAAAAGAGGGCCGTTCTTTTTTTCTTTCAACTCTCTCTCTGCCGAATTCTCTCTAGCAAATAACTCCTCTCTTCTCTTTTATTTTTGCCAAGCCGAAATACCTTGTGCTCTAGCCGAATCCTCCATCTTTATTCTTCTTTCTCTTTTCTTTCTTTATACTAATCAAAAAGCCGAAATCAAGATCCTTCTAGCCTACATAGCCGAATATTGTTAAAGGTTTAAGCAAGGATTGCCGATTCCTAAAGTAAGGGTAAGATCTCATTCGGTTTCATCCTTTTTCTTTTAAGATTTACCGAAATCTAGGACTAACCCCATTAATATCTTGTTGCCAAAACTTTAAAGAGATCTTTCAGGATTTACTAAGTGTCAACTATAAGGAAGGAGAAGTTCTTTTCCCGAAGGTACACCATAGGCCGCGTGTTCCCTAGCTATTCGGTGAGTTTCGAGATTTCAAATCCACAAGGTAAGTGTCTATAGCATTCAGCCAAGGGCCATCTATGGTGATTTAATGTTAGAATCAAATCTAACATATGTGTATAGGTATTTCGACAGATAATTAAGACAAGGGATACTTTCGGGATTTGAAATTGCAAGATGAGTGCATAAGTACAATCGGCCAAGGTCTATTTTGGTAATCAGATCTATTCTTTATTTGTTTAAAAAGCCGAAACTAATCAAGTTAAATGATCTAGCATTGGCCGATTGAAGGGAGGAGTAGCACAAAGTTTTTGAGATTTGATTTATAGTGAAATCGGCACCAAGGTAAGTTTTGGGTTACAACAATCCTAATAGGATTTGGTTTTATGGCCAAATGGTCTTCATTAAATTTTTAAGTAATGGCCGAATGTAGGGACTAAGGATCTAAGGCTTTAGATCAGATTTTCGGGATTTGAAGTGAAGTTGCTAAGTTAATCAGGTGTGTACCCCACACTAACTTTTAATAAAATTTATGGCAATATTTAATATGTGTATGTTTATAAGAATGTGAATATGGCTAAGGTACCATGTAATGGTACAAAAGTACTCAGGTACGTTTCCTACTCCTACTAGGAATATGAATATATGTTATGACTCATATGTGAACAAAAATAAGAATGTGAAATTTGGCATGTTAATGCATAATATGTATGATATGGGGCATATGGGTTATATGAAAAGGGGAAGTGAATGTAGTGACCTAAGACCACGATATCTGAATGTGGTGACCTAAGACCACGATATCTAAATGTGGTGACTTCGGTCACATTATCTAAATGTGGTGACTTAAGACCACGAGTATTTATAAGGGCGATGAGCACGTCGACTTCAGCGACTGCCTTCGATGGTGTGTAGCGGATGGAGGGTTGACTTAGTAGTCCCCACGGTGTGCAGGTTGGTACGGGTGATGTGTAGCGGATGGCATATAGGTTTGGGTTCGGGTTGCATCATTATTTTTATCTGTTATAAGTATTGATATGTGACATGATAATGTATGCCTGAATTGTTAAATCTTAGTGTTGGTTACACATTAAGTCTGTTGACTCACCCCGTTGTGGGAACATTTTTCAGGTGATGAATAGTGATGGACCGGCCTAAGCAGGAGCTTAGTGGTGGCCATGCCCAACAAGGAAATTATTATGTGGACTCTTTATTTTTTTCTAAGTACTTTAAATTTCATTTTGGGTTTTTATTTGATGTAATAAGGCCATAGTGAACTATGTTATTTTCTGTTTTATTTACTATGTTACGAAATTTTAGTTATTAGAGATTAAGTCAATTTAATTTAAAATAAACTTTAAATATTTTGTCACTTGAAACTAAATGGGTTTCAATATAAAATAAACTTGTTTTCAACTCAAGCCCGACCCAAAACAATATTTCTTTTAAAACACACTATTTTCCTAAGTAACAAAAGAATTTGAACCGGTTTTCATCGAGGAACATACTAGATCCGGTCCAGGCTCGTGGGCCGGGTGTGGGGTGTTTCACGCAGTATGCTCAGCAATGTTGCAAAATAAACTACCACAGAAATTAAAAGATCCAGGGAGTTTTACAAGTCCATGGTTAATTGGTAGTTTATCTATTGATAATGCGTTAGCTGATTTAGGGTCAAGCATAAACGTCATGCCTTATAAAATGGTTAAACAACTAGGTCTAGGGAAACCCAAAAAAACTAGGATGAGCATTCAATTAGCTGATAAAACTATTAGAATTTCGAGGGGTATAATCGAAGATGTACTCGTGAAAATTGATAAATTCGTATTCCTAGTAGACTTTGTCATTTTAGACATGGATGAGGACAACACGATCCCCCTAATTTTAGGAAGTCAATTCTTAGCAACTGCCAGAACTAAAATTGATGTTGATGTAGGCGAACTCATACTCTGTGTAGGTGACGAGACAGTCACTCTTCAAGCTCTCGATGCAGCTAGGACATCAAATAATCAAGGTGAGAAATTAAATTCTATTGATAACCATCCGGTTAACCCTTTTTTTCAGGAAGCACCACAGCATGATCCTGATCCTAGACCCCGTGCCAACAAAGAAATAACTCATGAGGAACAAGGGATTCAGATTGATGAACTAGAAGAGTGGAAGACGCATCTCCAAGAAAAACTAGGGATACATGAAGCAGAACTAAAGCCACTCTATGAGACAGACAAGTTCAAAATCGGTGATCAGGTATTGTTAGATCAAGCAGACCCATGAATACCCCCTGATCCTAACAAACAAAGAAATCCCTTTTAAGGTGGTCAATGTTTTCCCTTAAGGAACAGTCGAGGTAAGTAACCCTATTTTTGGCACTTTGAAAATAAATGCTACTCGTCTTACACTTTATCATAATAATGGAACTGCTAGCATGAGGAAGGACCTTAAACTCCTCAAACCACCATGAATATGTGAATGAGAGGTAAGTCTAGCTTAAGACTATAAATGAGCACTTCTCGGGAGGCAACCCGAGCACTAACCCCATTAACTTCTACATTTTTATTTTTATTTTATTCTTTTTTTATAGAACCTAACTATAAACTAACCGAAAGTATAGAATTTCAAGCCACACGGCCTAGCACACGGCCGTGACTGTGGCAGTGTGGATGCACCGAATCTCCGTACTGACATGGAAGGGATGGTATGAGTCAGAGTGAATCAATTTTCAAGTCACAGACTCCAACTACCACGCCACGGCCGTGCGATGCTAGGGAATCACACCGGAACCACGACCACCGCCTCACTACAACCTTAGAAGTCACACCCACCTCGCGAACCATCCAACAATAAGGACTCTTCGGTCCATTCATGTTTCATTTTAATTTTATTTACATCTCTATTTTCTTTCTCTTTATCTTTCTTTTCCTCAATTATATATTTAGTTTATTTTAAATATGTCTTTATATTCCTTGGCTAATTCTCTACGAGTTTCCCAATTTATTCATCTAGCGCAGGAATTCAGAGCGGCCCCTCCAACTTATCTTTCACCTCCAAATTCAGAAAGTTTCACTTCTCTCCCTATCTTTTGATTACTCTATTGCTATTATCTATCTTTGTACATTGAGGGCAATGTACATCTTAAGTGTGGGGGGTTAATTATAGTATTATTTGAAAATCCCTGAATTATGCCTTGTTCTTAAGTAATTTTATCATATTATGATTAGAATGAAAATTCCTTTGATTTATGATTTTTATTGATATGTTTTAGAGTAAGTCGTTAATAATTGTGCATTGATGATTAAATTTGAATGATACTAGAGAAATCAAGCATGATAAGTCCATTTTTAAGAAAATTAAAAATTTTGTTAGGTTGTCTACCTGAATCTAATTATTAACTTGAAATTTGAAATTTACGAGGTTGATATCAAATACCCATAATTTTTGTGAGATCTTGAGCCTTTTAGAGCATACATTCCTTCGTGCTCACTTTTTATTATGAGTGTGTCAACATTGATTTGTTATTCTAGAACTTGCATTGATTATACATGTCGAGACCACACCTTTGATTTGATATACAGAGATGATAAAAGCACCTAGCTTTTAACCCACTCACTCCACTAAAAGCCTACCTCCACAATTAACCCCTAGTGAACCCTGTTTAATCCTAACAACCCTTTTTATTAACTCACTGACTAATATTAACTCACTGACTAATATTAACTCAAAACCCTTTGTATTTGTTATCACCATCCTTTTTTGACTACCCTTATGTCGATATTTGATTTGATCAGTTGCCTGACTATTTTATCTATTTCGATTATATTTGACTTGTTCTTAAAAAAATCGAAGTATATTCATTTATTAGTTTTGTGATTAGGTGAGCTTATACGTTAAATTCTCAAGTATTAAAGAAGAAGCTCATATCAGAATATTATTTATGTAATTATTATCAGTTCAATATCTCTAGTTAGGTAATTTGCCAGGTCAATCACGATTCTAACCCTCTAATTCAACCTTTATCCACACCTTTAACCTAAGCCCCATTATAACCCTGTTAAAGACCTTTTGATTTGCGGATCATCTCATATTATAGTGGTGGAATTTGATTTTCATGCAAGCCTATGAGATTAACTCTTCATGTTCGACTTTTGAGTGCTTAATTCTGAACCTTAAACACTTCGAGTGATTTGAGTGAATCTTTAGTGAGGATTCCAACCCTTGTCGGTTTTGAATCAGAGGTAATTATTCAGGTAAGGGGAAACACCTATGTTTTCATACTGTAAAAACTATGACTTTGATTGTTTGAATCTTTAGGACTCTTTGAGTTGAATTATCAATGTATGAATTATCTTTGAATTATGATGAAACACTAATGATGAATATTATAAATCAAGGAAGTTTGTTTTAATTGTGTGTTGAGAATTTTGCTTGAGGACAAGCAAAAGCTTAAGGGTGGGGGTATTTGATAAACCGTAAAAGTAACATATTTTAATCCCACATTTTTAAGCCTACATTTAGCATACTTTTGGATGATTTAAGCCTTGAATTATGTAATTTGGTGCTCTTAATCCTTTGTTTTCATGTTTTATACTTAGAAGAGCACCGGATGACGAAAAGAATGAAAAACGGGCCCAAAACAGAGTAAATTGGCCATATCACGAAATCTACACGGCTTGGGCCCGAGAACACACGGTGGTGCCTCATTCAACAGCTTCAAACACGACCTGGCCACGACTTACATGGGCGTGTGCCTTGGGCGTGTCCCTGCCGTGAGGAAGAAGAGTTTCACTCGGATTAGGATACTTAGGGGCAAAGAAACATATTCAGAAGCCTATATAAACACCCTAAGTATGACCTAAAATGGGGGAACCCAAGGCTTTAGTCAGAGGGCGTCCAGTTAGGCCAAAGAGGGCACATTTGTGGAGATTTACTCCAAGATAGCCAGTTGATTCCTCTCAAGAAGCCGGAATCATACTCAAGATGGAGGATCTCTCCTTCAATTCCTTCAGGGGGTTTTAGGGATTCCTTATGTTTTGTTTTATCTTATCTTTTGAGATTTTTTCTTTTATTGTTATGAAGTAAACCCTCAGATACCTGAGGGGGATGAAACCTAAGATGAATCTTGTTATCATTTGCTGAACTATATGATAAATATTTGACTTGTTCTTAATATTGTGTTCTTAATTCTTGTGTTGATATTTTTGGGATATTAATTCAAGTGTGATGTGCTTAGGTGGAAGAGCAAAAGTCCCTGCCTAAGAGTAGATCTAGCATAATTAAGCAGAGTTGATCGCAAGCCTAGAGATAGGGTGACGAGATTTTACCGGATTAGGGTGAAACCTAATATGGGATTCCATAGATCGAGTTAATGCAATTCTAGGGGTTTTAATTAGAAAGAGATTTCAATTAATCAACCTAGGGTTAGACATTAGTCGCCTCGAGAGAGGGATTAATATAACTTAGGGAATCCTACGGATCAAGTCAAATGAATAAATCGTCAGGTTCAGTGTTAAATAACAAGTGAAGTCTAGGTGGATTCTTCCTTAGGTATTGTCTTAATCAATTGGTTTTTCCTCAAAGTTGTTTTCCCAATTTCATTCTTCTTTGTCTTATAGTCTTTAATTTAGTTGTTAGTTAATTTTAGATTGGATAAAAATTCATTTAATTCTTAGGCTAAATAATAAAAAGAGAGTTAGTAGTAGTACTTTTCATTCCTTTGGGTTTGACATTCTGGTCTTGCCTTAACTATACTACTGTTCGATAGGTGTGCTTGCCTTAAATCATTGTCATAGTTAGTTTCCATGTTCTATCATTCTTTATATAAATTTTAAGACTTTGGCATCGTATAAAACAACGATCAAGATACTCCAAGACAGTCGCCAAGAACAGCTTAGGAGAAGGAGCTCCATCAAGACTGAGGATCTCCCATCAAGTTCTTTAGAAGTTTTTGGGTCTTCTTATGTTTTGTTATTTTCCCTCTTTTAGTATGAACTAAATCCCTCAAATCCCTGAGAGGATGAAACCTAAGACAGATCTTACTATTATTTGATTTATGAGATAAATACTTGTGCTTATTCTTAATTGTGAGTTCTTATTCTTGTTTTGATAATTTAGGTTATTGATTCAAATAGAATGTGCTTATTTAGTGGAGCAAAAGTCCCTGTTTAAGAGTAGATCAGCACAATTAAGCAAAGTTGATTGCAACCCTAAAAATAGGGCGACGAAAATCTTCTGGATTATGGTCAAACCTAATAAAGGAACCTATAGATTGAGTTAATGCGACAATAGGGGTTTTAATTAGAAAGAGATTTCAATGAATCAACCTAGAGTCAGTTGTTAGTAGCCTCGAAAGGGGTATTAATATAATTTTGGGATTTCTACGAATTAAGCCAAGTGAATAAATTGCATGAATCAAAAGTAATAAGTGAAGTCTAGGTGGATTCTTCCTTAGGTATTGCATATCTTATATAAGTTGTTCAAAATTATTTTCCCAATTTACTCTCTGTTGCTATCATAGTTAAATAAATCAGTTAGTTAATTTTAGATTAAAAATAAATCCCCTTGGCCCTTGAGGATACGATATTCCGGACTCACCACAGCTATACAACTGTTCAATAGGGGCGCTTGCCTTTGTTGAAATAATAGTTAGTTTCGAGCTCCATCATTGGTTCTTCTTCTGGCTTAACCCTTGGTCTATGGGATGCAAATCCTTCAACTGGTTTAGGACTGTTTGGTTCCTTGTCAGATTCTTCTTCTTTAGTGTCTGTAATTGAATTAGCTTCAATTTTAGTTTCCTTTGTTGACTCTTCGGTATCTGGCTCAGTTGGCTCATCTTGCTCGCCTTGATTCAGCTCATGCACCTTCTCTACTAACCTTTCAAGATCATGATTTGTAATGCACCTTTGAACATATCGCACCTTCAGATTTGCTTGTTTTAACATGGGCCCTTAAGCAAAGTGAAGTGATTAATGATGGGAAATAAGCACTTCCTGTCTTCTTTTTAGCACAATCATAAATCTCCTTGAGAATAATTTTCCCAACATTAATGAACTTTTCTGTCAAAATTGCATATAACAAAAGCCTGTTCCGTCGACATGGTGGAACTATATGAGATAGGCATAAAACTGTAGCGAAAAGATAAAACCATACCTTTGCTACTAGTTTTAGGTATTCCTTTCAGTAAGAATGGCTCCCATACTTTCTTATAATCTATTGGGATCCCGGATTTGTCACAACATCAAGCACTTGTTGAAGAAAATCCCAATTGATATTGTTCATCATAGGGTAGTACTCATCTTCTTCAACATCAGGTAAGTTAAACAAATCATTGATGGAATTAGAAGTAAGAGGTACCTTTTACTTTCGAACGATGACCTCAGTAGCATCTTGCATAGTCAAACTAGCATAGAATTCTCAATCTAGTTCATCATCGGGAAGTGAACGAGCATCAGAAAATTGTTCCGACTTGAGAGCATTGATTTTATTTCTAATCAGTATAGGAACAACCATCAAATCATTATTCTTCAAGTCAAAACCTTTTTACGGCATCATAGGTTGATGCTTGAAGATTGAATCAAATCTCTCTTTCACTTCTTCATCAAACAAAATCGGGTTTTTAGGAGTAGTCTTTGAAGATCTGGTTCTTTTTTGAGACATGGTATCTTTTCTTGAGAATCTGACAAAGTTTCTGCACAAGGGGGGAAAGGGAAATCGGCAAGATAGGTAAGGACTTGTTAAGATGAAAATCTTACGACGACAAGGATGGTGTGGCGGCAACGACAACAACGGAGGTGTATGGCAGCAACAACGGTGATGTGCGGCAGCAACGTTGGTGCTTTGATCGTATGTCTTGTCAAGTTTTAAAATTTATAAAAGAATGATCGAACTTGGAAACTAACTCTGACAACAATTAAAGGCAAGTGTACCTATCGAACAGTAGTATAGCTTAGGCAAGACCGGATTGTCGAACCCAAAGGAACTAAAAGTACTAATACTAACTTTCTTTTTATTATTTAGCCTAAAATAAGTGAAGTTATTATTAATCTAAAATTAACGAACTACTAAGCTAAAGACACAAAGACAAAAAGAACGAATTGGGAAAATAACTTTAAGAAAGACTCAGTTGATTAAGACGATACCCTCAGGAAGAATTCACCTAGACTTCTGAAACACCCCAAATCCGGCCCACAAGTTCTGACCGGATCTGGTATGTTCCTCGATGTAAACTGGTTAAAATTCTTTTGTTACTTTGGAAAATAGTGTGTTTTGAAAGAAATATTGTTTTGGGTTGGGCTCGAGTTGAAAACAAATTCGTTTTATATTGAAAAACCCTTTTAGTTTTAGGTGATAAAACATTTAGAGCTCATTAGAAATTAAATTTACTTAATCCTTAACTTAATAAAAATTTGTAAACATAATAAAACAATAGAATAGCTCAACAGTGGCCTTATTACATCAACATTCAAAATTTGAAATAAATCCAAATACTTAAAATGTAAAAGTCCCAAAATTAAATAAACTTCAAGCTGAGCATGGCCACCCCTAAGCTTCACACCCGGTCCACATCGATCACACCGAAGAAAAAGTTCCCTAACGGGGTGAGTCAACAGACTCAATGTGTAACCAACACTAAGATTTAACAATTCAGGCATACATTATCATGTCACATATCAATACATATAACAGATAAAAATAATGATGCAACCCGAACCCAAACCTAGATGCCATTCGCTACACATCACCCGTACCAACCTGCACACCGTGGGGACTACTAAGTCAACCCTCCATCCGCTACACACCATCAAAGCACGCCGCCGCATTTACACGCTCATCGCCTTTATAATTTTCGTGGCATAGCCACCAGATAATATTTGCGTCATGTGACACCACATTCAGATAATGTGACCGAAGTCACCACATTCAGATAATGTGACCGAAGTCACCACATTCACTTCCCCTTTTTCATATAACCCGAATGCCCCATATCATACATATCATGCACATCATGCCTTAATTCACATTCTTATCACTTTTCACATGTTAGATTTAACATATATTCATAATCCTAGTAGGAGTAGGAAACGTACCTGGGTACTTTGTACCATATCATGGTACCTTAGCAATATTAAATATTGCCATAAATCTTATTAAACGATAGTGTGGGGTACACACCTGATTCACTTAGCAATTTTCCCGAAATCCCGATCTACACTTTTAGTAAAAGCCTATTCGACTAATCAACCAAATCCCGAAGGATTAAAACATCTTACCTTGTTGCCAAATTGAATTAAGGATCAAGTCTCGAAACTTTGTGATGCTCACCCTTGCAATCAGCTAACCACCAAAACTCCTATCTGGTTAGTTCTCGGCTTTTGAATAGGTAAGAAATAAATCTAAGTACTAAAATAGGCCTTAGCCGAACCTTATAATCACTTACCTTGTGGATATTAATCCCGATAATAGTCACCTGGCCTTAGTCTCTTAAATCCTTGTAATCCCGAAACCTTTCTCGTTGTAGTCGATGACAATCAAAAATCACAGAATTCCTCCTTTAATATTCGGCCAAGAGACAACAAGAGAATCAGTTCCAAGATCTCGACTAAAAGAGATTGAACAACAAAAATCCATTGTTCTTACCTTAATACCACAGTCGACGGTACCCTTGCTTGAAGCCACAAAGATTCGGCTTTTGAGGCTTAAAAGAAATCGGTTTCACTAGAGATTATTGATATATTCAGTGTTTACAAAATAAAAGAGAGGAAAAGAAGTCACTAGAGAATTCGACAATGGTGGAATAAGGATTCGGCTATCTCAGAGAATATTTCGGCTAGTCAGAATTAAAGAGAGAAGAAGTAGAAGAGGTTTAGAGAGGAGAAAGAGTGAAAATTTCGACACAAATGAGAGAGGATGAAGAGAATGATAGATTTCGGCACAACTATCTTACCGAAGCCGAAATTACCAACCATATACTCCCTTGGCCGGCCAACTCTTTAGTTCTTATCAACTTCCTCCTTTTTCTCCTTTATCTCTTGTTCAAATTAATTAAATTAATCCCTCATTTATCCACCTTTTATCTCTTAAAAATAAAAGAATAAAGGCTCCTAAATTATAGCCTTGTGCCGTCCCTTGCTGCTAATTTCTGTTGCAAAATAAAACTTTTATTTTGCTTCCCCTGCAGCTCAAACCTTGGCCCAATACCCCTGTATGTGGCGTCATTTCCAGAGGCCCTAAGTGGCATCTCCAGGCCACTTTTCCAAGCCCAATTTCATGTCATATTTCCTCCATAAATTTTCTTAAGACCACCTTGCCTTAGTACCCTCTTTTAAACTTTAAACTTAACATTTCTAAAGCATTTCCTCACATTTCCAAGACATTTCCTTACATTTCCAAGACAAGACATTTCCTTACATTTCCAAGACAAAACATTTCCTTACATTTCCAAGACATTTCCTTACATTTCCTAGGTTCTAAAAATGCACACAACACATCCATATCACAATAGACATGCTATTTCATAAATTTAAGCAAAAATGCACAAGCCCAATTTTAGGATATTACAGTTCTACCCCCTTAAAATAATTTCGTCCTCGAAATTACCTGGCTGAAATAAGTGAGGGTATTGCTGTCGCATTGCCTCTTCTGGCTCCCACGAAGCTTCCTCCGCTCCATGATTGCGCCATAACACTTTGACTAGAGGAACTGACTTCCTCCGTAACACTTTCACATCACGTTCCAATACCTGAATCGGCTCTTCCTCGTAGGACAAATCTGGTCCTAGCTCCACCTCCTCGACTGGTATCACATGAGATGGGTCTGATCGATATCGACGTAGCATGGATACATGGAATACGTCGTGCATCTGCTTCAATTCCGGTGGCAACTCTAGCTAGTATGCTACTGGTCCAACTTGCTTCAATACTTGATAGGGTCCTATAAACCTTGGGCTTAACTTTCCTTTTCGTCCAAATCTCATTACCTTCTTCCAAGGTGATACTTTAAGGAACACTCGATCCCCCACATCGAACTCTATTTCCTCCCGTTTTAGGTCCGCATATGACTTTTGCCTATCAGATGCTTTCTTCAACTGTGCCCGGATTATCTCAACCTTTTCTTCGGATTCTGCCACCGTTTCTGGACCCAAAACTCGACGTTCTCCCAATTTTGTCCAACATGTAAGAGTCCGACACTTTCGACCATACAACGCTTCGTACGGTGCCATCCGAATACTAGCCTGATAGCTGTTGTTGTAGGCGAACTCTGCTAAAGGCAAATAGTCTTCCCAACTTCCTCAGAAATCCATCACACAACCTCTCAACATATCCTACAACACTTGAATTACTCGTTCAGACTGCCCGTCTGATTGTGGATGAAAAGCCGTAGTGAAGTCTAACTTAGTGCCTAAAGCTTGATGATGTGCCCTCCAAAACCGAGACGTAAATCTTGGGTCTCTATCCGAAATGATTGACACCGGCACTCCATGTAACCTCACAATTTCCAACACATATAACTTTGCCAACCTCTGCAAAGAATAGTCCACTCTCACCGGGATAAAGTGCGCGGACTTGGTGAAACGATCCACTATTACCCATACCGAGTCCTTCTTAGTAGGCGTAAGGGGAAGCCCACTAACGAAGTCCATGGTAATTCTCTCCCATTTCAACTGTGGAATTTCGATTGGCTGGAGTAATCCCGATGGAACTTGGTGTTTAGCCTTAACTTGCTGACACGTCAGACATTTTCCCACGAATTCAGTAACTTCCCGTTTAAGATTAGGGCACCAAAACTGTTCCCTTACATTCCTGTACAGCTTAGTGCCTCCGGGATGCATAGCATAAGGGCTACTATGCGCTTCCCGAAGAATCCTCTATCTTAGGTCCTTATCCCTTGGCATACAAACCTTTCCATTGAAGCACAATACTCCCTCGTCATTAACACCATAATCCTCTAATTCTCCGTTCTGTACTTGTTGTAACTTAACACTTAGATCCTCATCCACCAACTGACTTTCCTTTACCTCATTTAACCACATTGGTTTGACTTGCAATTCTGCCAGCAGACTCCCATCATCATACAAACTCAAGTGTGCGAACTCGCCCTCAGATCCGACACAACCTTCCAACTTAGGTCCTTATCAGCCAACTGTCCCCTTTTCACCTCATTCAGCCATGTGGGCTTGACTTGTAACTCTGCTAACAGGCTTCCATCATCATACAGACTCAAATGTGCGAACATAGCCCTTAGATCCGACACAACCTTCTGACTTAGGGCATCAGCTACCACATTCGCCTTGCCCGGGTGGTACTCTATTGAACAATCATAATCCTTCAGTAATTCCACCCACCTTTGCTGCCTCAAATTCAACTCCTTCTGAGTCAACGGATACTTAAGACTCTTGTGATCTGTGTAAATTATCAACTTTTCTCCATAAAGGTAGTGCCTCCGAACCTTAAGAGCGAAAACCACTGCTGCCAATTCCAAGTCATGGGTTGGGTAGTTAACCTCATGCGGCCTTAACTGTCGAGACGCATAAGCGACTACTTTTCTGTCTTGCATTAGAACACACCCTACTCCTCAGATCTGAGCGTCACAAGACACCACAAAATCCTTTCCTCTCCTACTGGATTAACACTGAGAGCTTCAAATAAAACCCTCTTGAGCTTCTCAAAGCTCTCCTGTTGCTTATCTGTCCATACAAAGGGTACTTCCTTCCTCAACAACTTTGTCAAAGGCGCGGCTATTGACGAGAATCCTTCCACGAACCTTCTGTAATAGCCTGCCAAACCTAAGAAACTACGGATCTCAGCCACGGACCTAGGTGGTTTCCAATCCAACACTGCTTCGATCTTCCTAGGATCCACCATTATTCCCTCTGCGGATACCACATGCCCTAAGAATGCCACCTTCTTAAGCCAAAATTCACACTTGCTGAATTTGGCATAGAGCTGCTTCTCCCTTAATACTTGTAACACTATCCGTAGGTGCTCATCATGCTCTTCCTCCGACTTCGAGTATACTAAGATGTCGTCGATGAACACAACGATGAACCTATCCAAGTAAGGTTGAAAAACCCGGTTCATCATATCCATGAATGCGGCTGGAGCATTCGTCAATCCAAACGGCATTACTACGAACTCATAGTGCCCGTACCTTGTCCTAAAGGCTGTCTTATGGATATATGCCTCCTTCACCTTCAACTGATGATATCCAGACCTTAGATTGATCTTCGAAAATACGGCGGCCCCCTTAAGTTGATCAAACAAGTCATCTATCCTTGGCAAGGGATACTTGTTCTTGATGGTCAGCTTATTCAACTGACGATAATTTATGCACATACGCATAGTTCCGTCCTTCTTCTTCACAAACAGGACCGATGCTCCCCATGGAGACACACTGGGTCGGATAAACCCACGATCCAACAACTCTTGGATTTAAGCCTTGAGCTCAACCAACTCCTTTGGCGCCATTCGGTTTGGAGCGATTGACATTGGAGCTGTTTCTGGTAGCAAGTCTATTCCAAATTCCACCTCCCTATCTGGGGGTATTCCTGGTAGCTCCTCTAGAAAAACATCCATGAAGTCCCTTACCGTTCTAACTCTACTAATACCTTCTTACTTTCCACCTAATGCACTTACGAAGGCTAAAAACGCCTTGCACCCTTTCCGAACCATCTTCTCAGCCTTCAACGCCGAAACTACATTAGATAGGTAGTTTCTTCTTTCTCCTCTCATAATGACCACCTCATTCTTCGGGGTCCTCAACTCCATTCGCTTAACTGCACGTTCCAACACAGCTCGATGCTCCACTAGCCAGTCCATGCCAAGAATAAGGTCAAATTCTCCGAAAGGTAGTTCCATTAAATCGGCAGGAAATACTACGCCTTAAATTTCTAAAGGTACACTCCAAAAAATCTTATTCACCATTACAGTTTGACCTAATGGGCTTACTACAGTCATCTGCCTATCAGAAAATTCAGAGTCTAGGCCTAGTGTTTCCACTACACTACATGAAACATAGGAATGGGTCGAGCCCACATCAATCAGAGCATAATAAGGCTTTCCAAATACAAGGAACGTATCGGTTATGACGTTCGGCGCGTCTCCATCCTCCCTCTGGTGAACCGCATAAACTAAACCCGGTTACCTTGCCTCAGTATTAGCAACACCTCGGCCCGGTGTTCCACGTCCTCTACCCGCACCATTACCTCTGCCATTCGGACCATGGCCTCGCTGAGGCTGCTGTCCACCTCTACCAGCCTGATTAACATTCTGAGCTGCTGGTCGATTCCCATCAGGTTTCATCGGACAGTTCTTAATCATGTGATCTTTGGACCCACACTTAAAGCATCCTCCTGTCTTTTTCCAACATTCTCCTAAGCGTTTCTTCCCACATTGATCACAAGTACGATACTGCCCTCCTGTGGCAACTTGCTGACCTCGCGGCCCATCAACTCTAGGCCTTTTATTCCCAGATGATCCTGACGATCCAAAGCCTCTTTTCGGCCTGCTCCGATCAGAGTTCTACCTCACGGAGTCCTTAATTCCCTAAGCTACTTTTGCCTTCTTGACTAACGCAGAAAACTCTCGCTCCTGATGTGGAGCTATCAACAATCTTAGATCATCCCTTAAACCATCTTCGAACCGGACACACCGCTCATGCTCCGTAGCCACTACCCCACGAGCATATTGGCTCAACCTTAAAAATTCAGCTTCATATTCTGCCACGGACTTGTTCCCTTGAACTAGTCCCAGAAAAGCCTTCATTTGCTCATCAGTATACCTTGTGCTGACATACTTCTTCTGATATGCGGCCTTAACATATTCCAGGGTCGGATCCTCACCGTGGCACCATCCCGAACTGTTAACCACCATTGATACGCTTCATCGTGTAACAGTGCCACCATTCCTTTCAACTTCTCCTCAGGGGTCAGATCGAGCTCATCCATAATGCGCTCGGTTACCTCCAACCAATACTCGGCCGTACTGGGTGCTACACTAGATACGCCACGGAATACCTCAGCTCTATTGGCACGAAGTCGCTCAGGTACTGACTTTCGAGCTCCCAAATTTCCTCCTGCACCAGCCACCAACTCAAGAACTTCGCAAAGACGACTGCGATACATAATCGTCTCCTCTCTAATCTTGCTGGGGTACACTAGTCCTAGGGTTCAAGTACCTACCATACTATTTCTACGTTCCATTCCTACCCTTCTATAGATCATACAATAAATCATAAAATGAATAGGGGTACTTACCTGGTGGACTGCGGGTCGGAAACTTAGGTGCCATGCCAGAAACCTGCTTATTTCCAAAAATATTTTCATAAAACTCATTTGGACTCGATTTGAAAACATTTTGGGCCTTAAACCCAAGGCCGAGAGTTTAAAACTAGGCTCTGATACCAAACTAAAACACCCCAAACTCGGCCCACGAGTTCTGAACAGATCTGGTATGTTCCTCGATGTAAACCGGTTAAAATTCTTTTGTTACTTTAGAAAATAGTGTGTTTTGAAAGAAATATTGTTTTGGGTTGGGCTCGAGTTGAAAACAAAATTCGTTTTATATTGAAAAACCCTTTTAGTTTTAGGTGATAAAACATTTAGAGCTCATTAGAAAGTAAATTTACTTAATCTTTAACTTAATAAAAATTTGTAAACATAATAAAACAATGGAATAGTCAACAGTGGCCTTATTACATCAACATTCAAAATTTGAAATAAATCCAAATAGTTAAAATGTAAAAGTCCCAAAATTAAATAAACTTCAAGCTGAGCATGGCCACCCCTAAGCTTCTGCCGACCCGGTCCGTCACTGATCGTCACCTAGAAGAAAAAGTTCCCCAACGAGGTGAGTCAATAGACTCAATGTGTAACCAACACTAAGATTTAACAATTCAGGCATACATTATCATGTCACATATCAATACATATAACAGATAAAAATAATGATGCAACCCGAACCCAAACCTAGATGCCATCCGCTACACATCACCCGTACCAACCTGCACACTGTGGGGACTACTAAGTCAACCCTCCATCTGCTACATACCATCGAAGGCTGCCGCTGCAGACGACACGCTCATCGCCCTTATAATTTTCGTGGCATAGCCACTAGATAATATTTGTGTCATGTGACACCACATTCAGATAATGTGATCGAAGTCACCACATTCAGATAATGTGACCGAAGTCACCACACTCACTTCCCCTTTTTCATATAACCCGAATGCCCCATATCATACATATCATGCACATCATGCCTTAATTCACATTCTTATCACTTTTCACATGTTAGATTTAACATATATTCATAATCCTAGCAGGAGTAGGAAACGTACCTGGGTACTTTGTACCATAGCATGGTACCTTAGCCATATTCACATTCTTATAAACATGCTAATATTAAATATTGTCATAAATCTTATTAAAAGATAGTGTGGGGTACACACCTGATTCACTTAGCAATTTTCCTGAAATCCTGATCTACGTTTTAGATCTTAATCCCTACATTCGGCCACACTTAGTACTTTTAGTAAAAGCCTATTTGACTAATCAACCAAATCCCGAAGGATTAAAACATCTTACCTTGTTGCCAAATTGAATTAAGGATCAAGTCTCGAAACTTTGTGATGCTCACCCTTGCAATCGGCTAACCACCAAAACTCCTATCTGGTTAGTTCTCGGCTTTTGAATAGGTAAGAAATAAATCTAAGTACTAAAATATGCCTTAGCCGAACCTTATAATCACTTACCTTGTGGATATTAATCCCGATAATAGTCACCTGGCCTTAGTCTCTTAAATCCTTGTAATCCCGAAACCTTTCTCCTTGTAGTCGACGACTATCAAAAATCCTGGAATTCCTTCTTTAATATTCGGCCAAGAGACAACAAGAGAATCAGTTCCTAGATCTCGATTAAAAGAGATTGAACAACAAAAATCCATTGTTCTTACCTTAATACCACAGTTGACGGCACCCTTGCTTGAAGCCACAAAGATTCGGCTTTTGAGGCTTAAAAGAAATTGGTTTCACTAGAGATTATTGATATATTCGGTGTTGACAAAATAAAAGAGAGGAAAAGAAGTCACTAGAGAATTCGACAATGGTGGAATAAGGATTCGGTTATCTCAGAGAATATTTCGGCTAGTCAGAATTAAAGAGAGAAGAAGTAGAAGATGTTTAGAGAGGAGAAAGAGTGAAAATTTTGGCACAAATAAGAGGGGATGAAGAGAATGATAGATTTTGGCACAACTATCCTACCAAAGCCGAAATTACCAACCATATACTCCCTTGGCCGGCCAACTCTTTAGTTCTTATCAACTTCCTTCTTTTTCTCCTTTATCTCTTGTTCAAATTAATTAAATTAATCCCTTATTTATCCACCTTTTATCTCTTAAAAATAAAAGAATAAAGGCTCCTAAATTATAGCCTTGTGCCGTCCCTTGCTGCTAATTTCTGCTCAAAATAAAACTTTTATTTTGCTTCCCCTGCAGCTCGAACCTTGGCTCAATACCACTGTATGTGGCGTCATTTCCAGAGGCCCTAAGTGGCATCTCCAGGCCACTTTTCCAAGCCCAATTTCATGTCATATTTCCTCCATAAATTTTCTTAAGACTACCTTGCCTTAGTACCCGCTTTTAAACTTTAAACTTAACATTTCTAAAGCATTTCCTCACATTTCCAAGACATTTCCTTACATTTTCAAGACAAGACATTTCCTTACATTTCCAAGACAAAACATTTCCTTACATTTCCTAGGTTCTAAAAATGCACACAACACATCCATATCACAATAGACATGCTATTTCATAAAATTAAGCAAAAATGCACAAGCCCAATTTCAGGATATTACAACTTCACTTGTTAGTTAACACTGAACTATATGATTTATTCACTTAGTTTGATCAGTAAGACTCCCTAACGTATATTAAACCCTCCCTCGAGGCGAATAACGTCTAACCCTAGGTTAATTAGTGGAACTCTCGTTCTCTTATAATAACCCTCTAGAATAGCAGTAAATTGATCTATGGTCTCCCATATTAGGTTTCACCCTTATCCGGAAAAATCTCGTCACCCTATCTCTAGGCGTGCAATCAACTCCGCTTAATTACGTTAGATCTACTCTTAGGCAGGGTCTATTCCTCCTCCACCTAAGCACCTCAAATTTAGATCAAGCTCACATAATTAAGAACAAACTAAGTATTTATCATATAATTTAATAATCAATAACAAGATCCATCATAGGTTTCATCCCTTTCAAGTATCTGAAGGGTTTAGTTCATATCAAATAAAGAAAATCTGAAGGGTTTAGTTCATATCAAATAAAGAAAACATCTCAAGAGAAAAGATAAAACAAAACATAAGAAATCCCTAAAACTCCCTGAAGGAATTGAATGGGAGATCCGCCGTATTGAGTAGAATTTCAGCTTCTTGAGATGGATCAACTGACTATTTTTGAGTTATTCCCACAACTTTGACCTTTTCGGCTTGGCTCCTTGGCCTAGCTAACCGCCCCCTTTTCAGCTGACTCTTAGGGGGTTTATATAGGCTCTTGGAATGGGTTTCTTTCTCCCTAAGTATCCAAATCCGAGTGAAATTGATCTTTCCAGCGACAGGGACACAGCCATGGCACACGCCCGTGTGGATCGTGGCTAGGCCGTGCTCGGACTATTTTAATGAGGCACGGCCGTGTAAATCGGGGGTCAGGCCGTGTTCTAGATGATCGGCAAGGCACGGCCTAGGCTTTAGTTCAGGGTTGTAACGGGGCTTAAGTTAAGGGTATGGATAAAGGCTGAATTAGAAGGTTAGAATCGAGATTGACCTGATAGATTTTCTAACTAGAAAAATAAACTAATCTTAAATAATCGATTGAAAATTTTAATAATACGAGTTTTCCTTCAAGATTTTGGAATTTACATGCGTAAGCTCCCTTAACATAGAACTAATAATGAATATACTCCATTTTTTTAGAACAACTCATAAGAAAGAAAGAACTTTTACAACTGAAATATAGAACATAGTTAGGAAACTGTTCAAAGTCAAGTCTCGACAAAAATGGTAGTTAAAAAGGAATGGTGATAACAAATACAAAGGGGTTTTGGGTTAAAATTAGCGGGTGAGTCAATAAAAAGGGTTGTTTGGATCAATGGGGTTCACTAGGGGTTAACTATTCTCCCTTCCCACACTTAAGATGTACATTGCCCTCAATGTACAAAGATAGATAATAATATTTAAGGGACAAATCAAAAGAGAAGGGGAAAGAATACTCCCTGAATTTTGGATGGATTCCTTGGAGAATGGTAGAGGTTGTGGTGTCTAGTGACTTGTGTAGTAGTGAATTGCTCCTAGTGATGTTTTTGAAACTGCTAAGTCATCAGTTAGAAATCTTGGAGGCGTAATTAAATAAATGTTAGGAATACTCGAAGGTTAGATGTGGATGATAATCTTGATAAAAATTGTCAATGTATGAGGAAAATGTTCAAACTTAAGACAAATCGAAATTAAAATAACGAGAAAATAAAAGTAAAAACTTAAAATAAGGAAAAGAAAATCTAGATAAAAGGACTCAAAGGTCCTCTCGGGTTCCTTCTAGTCATAAACTAGAGGTGCCTACCAGGAAAAAGAAAGAAAGAAAATTTAGCAAAATTAAAAACAAAACAAAAATAAAGAAATGAAAAATGAAAAAAATAATGGCTAAAGTAATAAAAATAGAGCTTTCTTAATATTTTAGTTCCCCGGCAACGGAGCCAAAAACTTGATCGTATGTCTTGTCGAGTTTTAAAATTTATAAAAGAATGATAGAACCTGGAAACTAACTCTGACAACGATTAAAGGCACGTTTACCTATTGAACAGTAGTATAGCTTAGGCAAGACTGGATTGTCGAACCCAAAGGAACTAAAAGTACTAATACTAACTTTCTTTTTATTATTTAGCCTAAAATAAGTGAAGTTATTATTAATCTAAAATTAACAAACTACTAAGCTAAAGACACAAAGACAAAAAGAATGAATTGGGAAAATAACTTTAGGAAAGACTCAGTTGATTAAGACGATACCCTCAGGAAGAATTCACCTAGACTTCACTTGTTATTTAACACTGAACTATATGATTTATTCTCTTAGTTTGATCCGTAAGACTCCCTAACGTATATTAAACCCTCTCTCGAGGCGAATAACGTCTAATCCTAGGTTAATTAATGGAACTCTCATTCTCTTATAATAACCCCCTAGAATAGCAGTAAATCGATCTATGGACTCCCATATTAGGTTTCACCCTAATCCAGCAAAATCTCGTCACCCGATCTCTAGGCGTGCGATCAACTCCGCTTAATTATGCTAGATCTACTCTTAGGCAGGGTCTATTCCTCCTCTACCTAAGCACATCAAATTTAGATTAAGCTCACATAATTAAGAATAAACTAAGTACTTATCATATAATTCAATAATCAATAACAAGCTCTATCATAGGTTTCATCCCCTTCAGGTGTCTGCAGGGTTTAGTTCATATCAAATAAAGAAAACATCTCAAGAGAAAAGATAAAACAAAACATAAGAAATCCCTAAAACTCCCTGAAGGAACTGAAGGAGAGATCCGCCGTCTTGAGTAGAATTCCGGCTTCTTGAGATGGATCAACAGACTATCTTCGAGTTATTCCCACAACTCTGACCTTTTCGGCTTGGCTCCTTGGCCTAGCTAACCGCCCCCTTTCAGCTGACCCTTAGGGGGCTTATATAGGCTCTTGGAATGGGTTTCTTTCTCCCTAAGTATCCAAATCCAACTGAAATTGCTCTTTCCAGCGACAGGGACACGGCCATGGCACACGTCCGTGTGGATCGTGGCTAGGCCGTGCTCGGACTTCTTTAATAAGGCACGGCCGTGTGGTCTTGAGCCCAGGCCGTATTGATTTCATGATATGGCCCATTTACTCTGTTTTGGGCCAGTTTCTCGTTCTTTTTATCCTCGGGTGCTTTCCTGGGTATAAGACATGAAATGAAAGGATTAAGAGAACCTTTTTATATGGAACAGAGGATAAATCATCCAAAAACATACTAAATGTGGGATTAAAATGTGTTATAATTAGGGTTTATCATGCTTTGAAAATCTTCTTGCAGTGGCAATAGGTGATTTCAGCAAAAAGGGAAGAGAAACTAAGGTTTCTTTCGGGATTTGAGGCTCGCGGCACAAGAAGGAGATTTAGTTATTTTTAGGGTTAAGCAAATTACTTTGAGGGTTATGAAAAATAGTAGAGTAAAGAGGAGTTTATATAGGGGAGAATTAGGGCAACATGTAGTGAAAATTAAGCTACATTAGGGTTACTTGGGCATCAAGTAATGGGAGTGGCGGCAAAGTATGGATTTTCCCCTCCTTTTTGTTGTCTTAGGCCTCAAACTCAGATTGTATTTACAAACTTACTCAAGAAAAACAACTGAGTAGTACTTGGGCCAAATTTGACCCCCTTTATTAACATAAAAATTTAAAATTTAACAAAACAAATGAAACTTAAAAATTTTAAATCTTACTTATCAAATTTCTTCTTAACAAATTACATTAAATTAATTCCCAAGAAAGGTTGGAGGGGTCACAATGGTCCCACTTAAGTTCCAATCTCTTTAGATAGAATTAATTAAATGTAATAAG
Source organism: Gossypium bickii (assembly GCA_025503065.1). Lineage (NCBI taxonomy): Eukaryota > Viridiplantae > Streptophyta > Magnoliopsida > Malvales > Malvaceae > Gossypium > Gossypium bickii. The sequence continues at coordinate 19,658,144 of CP106714.1, read as the reverse complement.
TTCAAAAAATAAGTTCTAATTATTTACTTATTTATAGAATGAGTTTATGAAAAATCAACGGTCTGTTAATTTGAACGAGGATTCAACTTGCTCAACTTCACCATTGCAGTAGTGTTTGAGACGTTGACCATTAACTTTAAACGTACCTCTGTAATTGTCATATAATTCAATAACTCCATACGGATAAACTCGGTAGATGGTATAAGGTCATTTCCATCGGAATTTAAGATTTTTAGGAAATAACTTCAACCTTGAATTAAACAACAAAACCTTCTGACCTTCTTTAAACTCGCGAGGTTGTATATGACTATCATGCTATCTCTTTAATTTTTCTTTACACATTTTGGCATTCTCATAGAAAAACAACTTCAGCTCTTCCAACTCATCACATTGTAACATCCTTCTCTCACCGGCTTGCTTAAGATCAAAGTTCAACTGCTTCAAAGCCCAATGAGCTCTATTCTCCAACTCTAATGGCAAATGACATGCCTTTCCAAAGACTAACCGATAAGGAGTCATTCCTAACGGTGTCTTATGTTCTATTTGATAGGCCCATAATGCATCATCGAGCCTTTGAGACCAATCTTTTCTGGTAGGGCGTACTACCTTTTCAAGGATACCTTTGATTTCACAGTTCACTCTGTCAACTTGCCCATTAGACTGAGGGTGATAGGCAGTAGCAATCTTGTGTTTCACATCATATTTGTCAAGCAACCACTTAAGCCATTTGTTCACAAAGTGAGAACCTTCATCACTAATAATAGCTCTTCGTGTCCCAAATTGTGTAAACACATGCTTATGTAGGAATCATATGACTACCTTAGCATCATTTGTAGGGTATGCTTTAGCTTCAAACCACTTGGATACGTGCATAACGACTATTGTATTTGTTCCCATAGGAAGAAAGAAACGGGCCTAAGAAGTCAATGCCCCATAAATCGAATAATTCAATCTCCAAAATGTTTGTCAAGGGCATCTCATTTCTCCTTGATATATTTCCGGTCCTTTGGCATTTATCACAGTTCTTCACATAAGCATAAGCATCTTTAAAAAGTGTAGGCCAAAAAAAAAAACCTACTTGCAAAATCTTTGTTGCAGTATATGAACCACCAAAGTGTCCCCTACTTGGAGATGAATGGCAACAATACAAGATCTCAGCAATCTCACTTTTAGCTACACACTTTCAGATTATATGATCTGCACATTATTTAAACAAAAAATGGATCCTCCCAGAAATAATACCGACTATCATGTAGGAACTTTTTCCTTTGTTGGTATGTCATTTCTCGAGGAATTATTCCACATGCAAGATAATTGGCAAAATCAGCAAACCAAAGTGTTTCATGAATTCGACTTACCTCAAATAAGTGTTCATCTGAGAAATTCTCGTTGATAGGCACACATAATTGAGTTACCTCATCTTTCTCCAACCTCGATAGATTATCAGTTATTTGATTTTTGACACCTTTTCTGTCTTGGATCTCAAGGTAAAATTCTTGGAGTAAAAGTATCTAACGAATTAGCCTCGGTTTCGCATCTTTCTTCGTGAACAAGTATTTAATGGCCGCATGGTTAGTAAATACTGTAACTTTGGTACCTATAAGATATGAGCAGAATTTTTCAAAAGAAAAAACTATAGCAAAGAGATCCTTTTCATTTACTGTATAATTGAGTTGGGCTCCCGTCAAAGTTCTACTTGCATAGTAAATAGGGTGAAACACTTTGTTTCTTCTTTTGACCCGTCACAGCTCCAAAGGCATAATCACTTGTATCGCACATCAACTCAAAAGGTGAGTTCCAATCAGGTGTAACGATTATTGGGGCTGAGATTAACTATTTTTTTTAGATCTTCAAAAGCTTCCAAACATGCTTGGTTGAAATCAAACACTGTATCTTTCTTTAACAACAAACATAATGGTTTAGAAATCTTTGATAAACCTTGGGTAAAAACTGGCATGTTCTAAGAAACTTCTGACTCCTTTCGTATTAATTGGGGCCGATAATCTTTCAATTATGTCCACCTTTGCTTTATTGACTTCAATTCCTCTGTTTGAGATTTTATGCCCTAAAACAATCCCTTCCTTAACCATAAAATGGCATTTTTCCTAATTAAGGACAAGATTTTTCTCTTTGCATCTCTTCAGTACCTTAGCCAAATTAATCAAACAAATATCATAAATGTTACCAAAAACAAAAAAAAAAAATCATCCATGAAAACCTCAAAAAAAATTTCAACCATATCAATGAATATTGCCATCATGCATCGTTGATGTAACAACCTGATTTCGGGGCTAGTCGAAACAGTGGTTTCGAGACCGCTAATCTGAGGTTGGGTAAATTTATTTTGATATTATTTTATGTGTTAGGGCATTAATATATGGCTATATGAAAATTTTGATACTTTAATTTTAATGATTGCATGCTTAATTGTGAAAAAAAGACTAAATTACATAAAGTGCAAAAGTTCTATTTTTCAAGGTAGAGGTGTCTAATAGCCATAGAATATTGAATTGGAGGTCCTTAAAGTGAAATTAGGCCATTATAGGTGTGTTGGTCGGCCATAGAGACAAGGAGACAAGGGCATTAAATTGTTGGTCAAAATTTTATGAAATTAGGTGATGAAAAGATGAATAAAATAAGATAAAAAGAAAAGATATCATCTTTCACTATTCAGCCTTCTTCTTCCACCAAAAATTGAAGAGAAAATAGAGGTTTTTGGAGTTCAAACTTTCAGCCAAGCTATCTCCTTGCAAGTAAGTGATTTTAGATGTTTTTCTTGATGATTTTTGTATTTTTGGGACCCCAAAAGCTTAAGCTAGCTAATGAGGGGACTAATATGGTTGAAAGTTTAGGGACTTTCTATGAGAGTGTTTATGTTATTTTCTGAGTTTTTATGGAAGAAAATGAATGTTAATGAGAATAGAAACAACTTTTGTGAAAGGTGTTATCATGAAAACACCTAAATGGGACCAAGTTGTAAATGTTGTGATTTAGTAATAAATGCATTAAATAGTTGGATTTCTGAGTAGTTGTAAGAGAAATAAATGTTCACCTAGGCTTGTTTAATGAGAAAATATGATGAAAAATGATTTACGAGTCTAGGGGAAATATTGTAATTTTACCATAGTACAAAGGCAAAATGGACATTTTTGCCTAAGTAGAGATTATGATGTATTATAATTATAAAATGATTGAATGAGTGAATCTTATTATTATAGATCAAGAAGAGTGCAGAATTAACCTTGACAGGGGAAAAGGCAAGGTTTTGGATTAAACTGCAACTTAACACATTTTGCACAGAGATAAGTTTATGTGTAAACGATGCATATTAAATACACATGTTGTTACTTATTGGTGCATTGTATGATTGAGAACACTTATGATTCAAGTGGATTGAATTTGGTAAATGATGAATACTTTTTGTATGAAAGTTTAAATGGATATGTAAGTGTGGAATATTACCCGTAGTAATTAATGGTGGGTTGTGTACGATACCACCTTAATAATTCTTGTTGGTGGGTTATGTGTGATACCACCTTTTTACTTATTCACGATGGGCTGTGTGCGATACCATCGTTTATAATACCATTTGGTGGGCTATGTGCGATACCACCGAAAATATTCTCGATGGTGGGCTATGTGTAACACCTCTAACTCGTATCTGTCGCCGGATTAGAGTTGCGAGGCATTACCAGACTTAACTAAAAATTCGGGGCATAAAAATTGAAACTATCCATCTGCATCATGTTGACTAAATTGACTATAAATCGAGTTAGGAAACTCAAAATTTAGATCCATAAATTTTCCTTGAAACTAGACTCATATATCTTCTTACTATAATTTTTCCAGAATTTTTTTATGTGGCAAATTAGTACATTTTATTTATTAAATTTTCCCCTGTTTCACTAACCAATAGTCCTGACCTCTCTTAACCTAAGTTCAAATATCTCATTGCACAGTTTTCATATGTTGTTCCCACTTGTTTTTGTTGAAAATAGACTCACTAAGGAATCTATAAATATACAATATAACTCATAATTCATTTTGTACAATTTTTAATGCTTTTCTAAAGTCAAAAAAGGGGACTTCAAATACCATCGTGATCCTATCTCACTAAAATTCAAATATCACATAATATAAAATTCCTTTTCCTACTATGCTTCTTTCACATAAAAATAGACACAATAAGATTTAATTCTTTATCTTATTCACTTTCTAATTCCATTTCTCCTATTTTTAGTGATTTTTCAAAATCACGTCACTGCTACTAACCAAAAACTGTTTCATTGCAAAATATGGTTAACTAGTTTATAACATCTTTTCTCCATTTCATTTAACTCTATACATTAACCCTATCGAAATCATTGAATCAATAATTATATCATATCTATCCATTTTCACATGGCTTAGTAATTACAGCATCAAAACGAACCCAAAACACAAGATAGCCTATACATGCCATAGTTTCAAAAATTCAGTTTATAAAATACCAAAATGAGTCGATAGTGTGATGATCCCCGAGCTCGTAACTTGACTCCAAAATCTAATAAACAATGCAAACAAACATATACAGTAAGCTATCATAGCTTAGTAACTTATAAGCAATTACATAACAACAACGCATTATATCATTATATTAGTAAGGCCAATTTAATATAATCGAAATCGAGGTTTAAAACCATAACTATAATTTATATTACCATTCGTAAACTTTCACATTTCATAGCCTTAAGGCCAAACACTCACACATTCAATAATAGATTTCACATCGATCTATAAATCACTTTCCCATCTCAAAACAAATACATATACATTTGTTCAAGTATATACATATTAACTACTAAATTTTCTTTCTTACCTTTCAATCCATATAATTCAGCTATAAATACGTATGACATAAAATTTTCATTTCAACATCTAAAACTTACATATTATTCAAAAGATGATTTATCATTGCATATCTGTTCATTTTATTCTGTTAAACACCTTCGTTAACTAATTAAATTTAAAGATCGGCAAACCTGCACACTCAATGCAAAAACCTTATCACGTATCACATGCTTAGAGTCGTCATACTAATACCTTGCACACTTTGTAACACCCTAAACCCGGCCCAAACACCACAGTTGAATTTAGAATGCTACTGAGGAAAAACGTTTGAAAAGAGTTTGACTTAAGGGTAAAAACATAAAAATTTTCCCGTCATTTCCAAATATTGTATATTTAAAATTCTAAGTAAAATTATGTTGTTAAAAGTTTCCGAATTTAAAACTTTGATGTAAGGTTTTAAGATATAAATTGCTTTTAAAAAATATATATAAGTAAAACATTCCCAAATACTAATTTTGATCGTCAATCCAACTTCAACATATTAAAAATCCCAAAAACTTTATGTGGCCTTATTACAATAAAGAATTACTTCAAAAGTACTGAAAGTATGAAATGCGTAAAACAAATAAAAACATCTTCTGCATGGCCACCTCGTATCCGATCTAACCCGGTCCATGAATCACGAATCACCTGCGTTGTTTGGTAAATATTTGGGTGAGTCAAACCGACTCAGTGTGCAATTAGTCCACAGATTTCCACACATGGGCTTAGCCCACAACCACACCAAACCACATATCAGATAATAATGCAATTAATCCACATGAATCCACAAATGGGCTTGGCCCATATCTACACCAATCCACATACCACACATGATTATGCAAAGTGCACCCAACCCAGCCTAGGGTCCATCCTCTACACACCCCCGTAGCCAGCCACCACACACCAGGGGATTACTAAATCAACCCTCCAACATCTGCACACCAATTTGGCAATCAATGCCGTCCACGTGAAATAAATCATAATATAGTCCACAACGCGACCTCAGTCAACGTCAATCCACGATGTAGCTCGTAGCTAACATCAAACCACGATGAGGCACATAGCCATCACCAACCACGATATGGCACAGAGCCGATACCAACCACGATGAGGCACAGAGCCAATCATCAATCCACGTGAGGCTCGTAGCCATGACTAATCCACGTACATAAAGTACACCCTTTCCTTCTTTCATATATATCAATCCCTCCCCATGCTTACGTAACATACGATAGTGATATGATAAGATCATGCACGAACATGTAATTTGGCATACAACACATATATACAATAATAACCACAATTTTACTGGCATTTAACACTGACTTGATTATTGACATACCCCCTAAGGGTAACCATCTCATTATCGCCACTGCATTTGTCAACATATACATAACACATGCAAATATAACATACAACTGGGAAAAACTGCGGTTAATCACACACCTGATAACCTGAAGTGTTACGCTCTCAATACCGATGCTGTCACTAATCGAAACTACAGCTATCTGCCTATAATCCTGCCCTGTCACTAGCCCACAGCCCGATGGCCAATCCCGTACTGTAGAGACTGATCACTTCTTAAACTTAGGGATAGGGACCACCCCTTTTACTCCTTGACTGGTATACGCCTCCATCGAATACACTTAATCAGAACATTCGGTTAATCGCCAATGTTATAGTCTATCATAATGAATCTTAGACTTATTGAATAATCTTACCAAAATGAATCAGAATCCCGAAAACTCCCCCTTAACCACTGTTGATCTGCCCCTAAAAGACCATAATCAGATTTGGCCAACTTAACAAAATAGAAGGCCTTTGGCCGAATGCCACACTGCTCTTACCTTGCTCGTCTAGACCCTGAAACTGTCACTTGTTCATGAAGTTGTCGAAATCTCCTACTAATCAACTGTTAGAATCGGATTTAATACATAAATCTATGAAAATGGCCCTTGGCCGAACACTACACTTGCTTACCTTGATCACTCAAATCCCGAAGGATCCTTTAACGTTAGCCGACAGAAACCCGAATAACACCTTCCATGAATTCGACCATAAAAAGAAAAGGGAGTTAGTCTTCTTGATTGATATCCTAGAGAAAAACAATTGAGAAACAAGTAGAATGAAATCCCCTTACCACAATATTTGAAACCAATTGGAAGATTGATGGAAAAGAATGTCGACACCTCCCTCTCTACAGGCTTTAATAGATTCGGCTAAGGTTCCCCACCAAGAGAGGTTTGATCGGCTTTCTAGAAGAGCAAAGAAGAAAGGAATTATGAATGGAAGATTCGGCCACAGAAGAGAAGAATGTATTCAGCTATGGTGTTTCTTTAAGGTGTCAAGCAACGAAAAGAGAAAAAGAAGCTACAAGGTTCAGCTTGGGAAAAGGAAATGAAAGGAAAAGAAGATGCACAAAACGCCCACTTGGTTACTTCAATATTTGGTTTTTGCTTCAAAGAAAAGAGAGGAAAAAGAACGAATTCTCTTGACTAAGAATTTTGGCAAGTAGCACTAAAGGAGAAATAAAAAGGTGAACACACTCACAGAAATAATTTCGGCACTTACTCCTACAACACTCCCAAGGCCGAATATACACCTCCCTAAAGTCCCATGTTTGGCCACCACCCTTTCTCCTCTCATGTCCCTTATTTCTCTCCTATTTTCTCTCCATACTACTCATTCAAAATAATTTGAATGAGTCAACCTTTATCACTCCTCCTTAGCCGAATTTTAAAAGAAAAAGACCAAGTCTTAATCCTTATCTCCTCAGCATCCTCGTGCCGTCAACTACCTCTCCTCCTTGCAGCAAAATAAAACTCCCATTTGCTTCCCTTGCCACTCGAACCTCCTTCCTCCTGAAGCCCCTTTTGACGCAACCTTTCCCTTTGCACCCTTGCGTCTCCATGCCACTTTACCACATGGTTCCTTGTGTCCTAAACTCCACCATTTATTCCTTTAAGGCCTAACTCCCGTAGCTCCCCTTTCTAAGCTTGAAGTCGAATATTTTTCTAAGGCACCCTCCTACATCCTAGGGTTCCCAAAACCCCTAAAACACATCCGAACACACACAAAGCCCACTATCACATGAATTATGAGTTAAACGCATAACCCCTAAATCCCAGACAGTTCTACCCCATTAAAATAATTTCGTCCTCGAAATTATCTGGCTAAACTAAGTGAGGGCACTACTACTCCCCGAACCTCTAAAAGCACTTACTTAAAAAGTCGGTCTACTACCACTGATCGCCCTAAAGAACTAAGTACGGTCATCTTTCTAGATACAGTCTTAAAGTTCACATTCAAGGTTCCGGACACTTCATCATCAATAAAAAATGAGCTGACCCAATAACGAACAAGGCAATAAAGGGTATTCCACAGATAAGGAACGCACCTGTTATCACATCTGGCACGTCTTCCTCCTCGCGACGCCTGACTGCATACACCAACCCTGGTTGTCTCGCATCTGAACCCTCAACACCTCTACCTGGTGCTCCACGACCTCGGCCTGAACCATTCCCTCCATGGTTTGGACAACGACCTCTCGTCTCCTGAGGACAATTCCTAACCAAATGAGCCTTAGACCCACACCGAAAACATTCCTTACTATTTCCCCAACACTCTCCTGCATGAGCTCTTCCACACCGAGCACATGGACGACTCCAATTCTCAGCAACTGGTACAGGTGCACGCACAGAATTCTTGATCCTTGGTCTTTTCTGGAAATCCCGAGATGATTCTGACGGTCCAAAATTCCTCTTATTCTAGTTCCTATCCTTATCTCGATTCTGTCTCTCAGTCCTCTTAACTTCTTCAGCTATGCGAGCTTTCTCCACTATAATAGTAAAGTCTCTCTCTTTCTGCGGAGCAATCAACACCCGCAGCTCATCCCGCAGCCCATCTTCTAATCGGACACACCTTTCGTAATCAGCAGCCACGATCCCCTTGGCGTACTGACTTAACCGCAGAAATTCCGCTTCGTACTCCGCTACCAACTTACTTCCTCGTACCAAGTTTAGAAACGCTTTTCTCTGCGACTCTAAATAACTAGCTCCAACGTATTTCCTTTCAAACTTAACCTTAAAATACCCCCAATCCACTCGATCTGTAGGGGTACCTTCTCTGACAGTGAGCCACCACCGGTAAGCCTTATCCCGAAGCAGCAAAACAGCACCTTTCAGCTTTTCCTCCGCCGTGTAATCCAAATCATCCATGATCCTTTCGACCGCCTTTAGCCAATACTCCGCTACATTCGGAGCCACCCCAGACACTCCTCTAAAAACCTCAGCTCCATTTGACCTAAGTCTCTCCGATACTGACTTCTGAACCCTATTTCCCACACTAGCTCCTGCCACTCGCTCTAGCACTCGCAGCATAGCCTGTGATACTGTATCATCTCCTCCTGCCTAATCTTGGTCCTCCGCGCCCACCGCTGGCGGCGGCGGCACATCATTTTCTGACCCATGGCCAGACCCTACTGGTTCTGATACTATCATTCTGCCTCTACCGCGTCCACGACAACCACGTCCCCTAGAACTCATGTCTACTATCGCGATTTAATCTGATTTAGGAAATTTTATGCATTAGAAATTTTGTTCCACTGATTAACCGCGAACAATTTTATGAAAAGAAGTTTTAGTAGTAGTCCTTTCGATCAACCAAAGTTTTCAGCTCAAGTTTACTATTCTAATTCAGAGAGTCACAATCATTCATCAACAACATCCACCACACTACCTTGGGCATTTTTGTCCGTTCCCAACCCAGGGATAATTTCATAATTCATCCTACAGAGGTATTTTAGTAAATAAATCGGGGTCAATTCAAAAATCTTTACAAATCAAAGGCATTCCTGAATTTACAAAACTCGGGCTATTTTGAATTTTTTTCCAAATCAAAGGCATTGCAGAAATTTCCAAAATCAGGGTTATTTTGGTAATTTTGTAACTCAGTGGTATTTTAGTAAATTTTCCAAACCGGTGTATTTTGGTCAAAACAGTGTAATTTTTACAAAACTAAGGTTGGTATTCAATCTAAGGTAGTTTTTTACAAAACAATGTAGCTGGTCCCTTTCGGGTTTTAATTATCAGTTTAGCCGGTGAATAAGTCCTCTTGGTTAGGGTGAACGGTCACTACACACCAGGTAGGATTCGAGTGAAGAGGAGGTGACTCACTATGACTGCTTAAATACCAAGCTCCCACCGAATCCACTCCTAGACATGCGCACGACTATTGCCACACCCTAACTCGGCGACTTACTCCCAAGTTTGTTTGGTTGTAATTAAGTCTTATGCATTTTGTGTTGGAGTAAGCTAGTCCTAGAGTTCAATAGCCCTAATTTACTAATCTACGATCCGATAATGCCCATAAAGTTCATATATACCAATCACTTCAATAGTTAGGGGTACATACCTGGTGGACCTCGGGCCGGAGATACAGGTGCCATGCCAGAATAAACTTGAAAAAGTTCATGAAAGTCTATGTTTCCATCTTTGAAAAATGTTTTTGGGCCCAAAACCCTCAAAGCTGAGTTTTGAACCGGGCTCTGATACCAAACTGTAACACCCTAAACCCGGCCCAAACAGCACGGTCGAATTTAGAATGCTACTGAGGAAAAACGTTTGGAAAGAGTTTGACTTAAGGGTAAAAACATAAAAATTTTCCTGTCATTTTCAAACATTGTATATTTAAAATTCTAAGTAAAATTATGTTGTTAAAAGTTTCCGAATTTAAAACTTTGATGCAAGGTTTTAAGATATAAATTGCTTTTTAAAAAAAATATAAGTATAACATTCCCAAATACTAATTTTGATCGTGAATCCAACTTAAACATATTAAAAATCTCAAATACTTTATATGGCCTTATTACAATAAAGAATTACTTCAAAAGTACTGAAAGTATGAAATGCGTAAAACAAATAAAACATCTTCTGCATGGCCACCTCGTATCCGCTCCAACCCGGTCCATGAACCACGAATCACCTGCGTTGTTTGGTAAAAATTTGGGCGAGTCAAACCAACTCAGTGTGCAATTAGTCCACAGATTTCCACACATGGGCTTAGCCCACAACCACACCAAACCACATATCAGATAATAATGCAATTAATCCACATGAGTCCACAAATGGGCTTGGCCCATATCCACACCAATCCACATACCATACATGATTATGCAAAGTGCACCCAACCCAGCCAAGGGTCCCTCCTCTACACACCCCCGTATCTAGCCACCACACACCAGGGGATTACTAAATCAACCCTCCAACCTCTACACACCAATTTGGCAATCAATGCCGTCCATGTGAAATAAATCACAATATAGTCCACAACGCGACCTCTGTCAACGTCAATCCACGATGTAGCTCGTAGCTAACATCAAACCATGATGAGGCACATAGCCATCACCAACCACGATATGGCACAGAGCCGATACCAACCACGATGAGGCACAGAGCCAATCATCAATCCACGTGAGGCTCGTAGCCATGACTAATCCACGTACATAAAGTACACCCTTTCCTTCTTTCATATATATCAATCCCTCCCCATGCTTATGCAACATACGATAGTGATATGATAAGATCATGCACGAACATGTTATTCGGCATACAACACATATATACAATAATAACCACAATTTTACTGGCATTTAACACTGACCTGATTATTGACATACCCCCTAAGGGTAACCATCTCATTATCGCCACTGTATTTGTCAACATATACATAACACATGCAAATATAACATACAACCGGGAAAAACTGCGGTCAATCACACACCTGATAACCTAAAGTGTTATGCTCTCAATACCGACGCTGTCACTAACCGAAACTACAGCTATCTGCCTATAATCCTGCCCTGCCGCTGGCCCACATCCCGGTGGCCAATCCAGTACTGTAGAGACTGATCACTTCTTAGACATAGGGATAGGGACCACCCCTTTTACTCCTTGACTGGTATTCGCCTCCATCGAATACACTTCATCAGAACATTCGGTTAATCGCCAATGTTATAGTCTACCATAATAAATCTTAGAACTTATTGAATAATCTTACCGAAATGAATCACAATCTCGGAAACTCCCCCTTAACCACTGTCGATTTGTCCCTAAAAGACCATAATCAGATTCGGCCAACTTAACAAAATAGAAGGCCTTTGGCCGAATGCCACATCGCTTCTTACTTGCTCGTCGCCTAGATCCCAAAGCGTCACTTGTTACCGTTGTCGGAATCTCCTACTAATCAACTGTTAGAATCGGCTTTAACACATAAATCTATGAAAATGGCCCTTGGCCGAACACTATACTTGCTTACCTTGATCACTCAAATCCCGAAGGATCTCTATTCCTTCCATGAATTCGACCATAACAAGAAAAGGGAGTTAGTCTTCTTGATTGATATCCTAGAGAAAAACAATTGAGAAACAAGTAGAACGAAATCCCCTTACCACAATATTTGAAACCGACTGGAAGATTGATGGAAAAGAATGTCGACACCTCCCCCTCTATAGTCTCTAATAGATTCGGCTAAGGTTCCCAACCAAGAGAGGTTTGATCGGCTTTCTAGAAGAGCAAAGAAGAAAGGAATTATGAATGGAAGATTCGGCCACAGAAGAGAAGAGTGTATTCAGCTATGGTGTTTCTTTAAGGTGTCAAGCAACAAAAAGAGAAAAAGAAGCTACAAGGTTCGGCTTGGGAAAAGAAAATGAAAGGAAAAGAAGATGCACAAAACGCCCACTTGGTTACTTCAATATTCGGTTCTTGCTTCAAAGAAAAGAGAGGAAAAAGAACAAATTCTCTTGACTAAGAATTTCGGCAAGTAGCACTAAAGGAGAAATAAAAAGGTGAACACACTCACAAAAATAATTTCGGCACTTACTCCTACAACACTCCCAAGGCCGAATATACACCTCCCTAGAGTCCCATGTTCGGCCACCACCCTTTCTCCTCTCATATCCCTTATTTCTCTCTTATTTTCTCTCCATACTACTCATTCAAAATAATTTGAATGAGTCAACCTTTATCACTCCTCCTTAGCGAATTTTAAAAGAAAAAGACCAAGTCTTAATCCTTATCTCCTCAGCATCCCTGTGCCGTCCACTACCTCTCCTCCTTGCAGCAAAATAAAACTCCCATTTGCTTCCCTTGCCACTCGAACCTCCTTCCTCCTGAAGCCCCTTTTGACGCAACCTTTCCCCTTGCACCCTTGCGTCTCCATGCCACTTTACCACATGGTTCCTTGTGTCCTGAACTCCACCATTTATTCCTTTAAGGCCTAACTCCTGTAGCTTCCCTTTCTAAGCTTGAAGTCAAATATTTTTCTAAGGTACCCTCCTACATCCTAGGGTTCCCAAAACCCCTAAAACACATCCGAACACACACAAAGCCCACTATCACATGAATTATGAGTTAAATGCATAACCCCTAAATCCCGGATGTTACACACTTAGTGCCAAATTCTTGTAACGTAACGCACACTTAGTGCCAAATTCTTGTAACGTATCACACACTTAGTGCCAAATTCTTGTAACGTATCCCAAACTTAGTGCCGTTACATTTAACTTCTCGCACACGTAGTGCTAAACAACTGATTTCGCACACTTAGTGCTTGGTATTTAGTTCTGCACACTTAGTGATCACTGACTAATTTTGCACACTTAGTGCTCGTTATACAATTTTGCACATTATTGCATTTCCTGAACTTAATCTTTATTTATATATACATAAAACTTAAACCTCAATTGTATATATACCAATTCGCTTATTTTATTTCTATGATCAACATCACATTCAATTATATCATTGCCATATATATGCATCACATTCGGTTATATTCATTCCTCAATTCAATGTCACATTCGGTTATATCATTGACATATATATACACATCACATTCGAATGAACCAATGACATATATATATATCCTCTCATTCGGTTGTACTTTATACATATATAAATAATACATTCAACTATATTAAAAATCAGTATACATGCTTCCATTAAATTTTAGGTACATCAATATAGATAAATTCCATACAACATGATTGCTTAAAAACTTACCTCGAACGATGTAAAATGGAACGGGGCGACTAGTCGAAAACTGTCGTTTTTCCCTAATCCAAGTCTGATTTCTTTTGTTCTTGATCTATATAATTTCAAATTAACCCCATTTAAACACTATTTCATTCAATTTAATCCAACAACACATAAATAGGAAAATTACCATTTTACCCTAATATTTCATACTTTTACAAATTAGTCCTAATTGCACAAAATACAAAATACACAAAATCTCACCATGTCATAGTTAGGTCGAATCTTTCTTATGCTCATACTAATCCATATATTTCATTTATTTTTCCTTTTAGCCCTTCAATTTATTATTTTTTCAATATAGTCCTAAGAATTCAAAATCATTAAAAACTCCAATACAAAATATATTAATCCAAAACATATCTTTCATAATTTATCATCAAACATCACAAAACACAAATATTCATCAATGGCATAACTCAAAATATTCACCAAAATCAAAAAATTCAAGCATGGGTCGGGTAGTACTCGAAGCAACGATTTCAAAAATATAAAAATTATCAAAAACCAAAACCAAAACATACCTTAATTGAGCTAAATAAGTGCCAAAACCTAAGAAGCCATGGATGGTTTCTTTATTTTCTACATTCAGCAAAAACAAAGATGAATATGTCATCTTTTTATGGTTTATTTTATTATATTGATATATTTTACCTAATTACTAAATTAACCTTTTAATAATAATATATAACATATATCTTAAGGTTAGTTTTGTCAAATGCCACCCACTATCTATCTTTTGGTCTTATTGCATCATAAAACCTCCACTTTATAAAGACAACAAAAAATAGGCACTTTTAGATTTAACCCTCAAATTTTCATTTTACGCAATTAAATCCCTTTTATTTAATCGGACACTTAAATGATGAAATTAAGTCACGAAAATTTAACACCAACAAATTCACACATAATAAACACGAAAAATAATTTTAAAATATTTTTCAGACTCGAATTTGTGGTCCCGAAACCACTTTTTCGATTAGGGTCAAAATCGGGCTGTTACAACTCTCCCCCTTAAGGATTTTTTTCCCCGAAAATCTTACCGGTGAATAGGTTTGGATAACATTCTTTCATCGTATTCCCTGACTCTCAAGTTGCTTCCTCAACCCCGTGCTTTTGCCACAATAGTTTGACCAATAGAATTTTCTTATTTCTCAATTCTTTTATCTCACGGGTCAGAATACAAATCGGTTCCTCTTCATATGTCATATCAGGCTGAATCTCAACATCTGTCAGATTAATCACATGTGAACGATCAGATCGGTATCTACGAAGCATCAAAATATGGAATACATTATGGATCTTCTCTAGCTCAGGTGTCAACTGTAATCTATAAGCAACAGGTCTGATACGCTCTATGATATCATACGGCCTGATAAATCTCGAACCCAACTTGCCTTTATGACCGAATCTGAGTACTCTTTTTCCACGATGAAGCTTTCAGAAACACTTGATCTCCCATCTAAAATTCAATATCTTTACGTTTCAAATCTGGATATGACTTTTGTCGATCTGATGCAACTATCAAACTATCTCGGATCACTATCACTTTCTGTTTTGTTTCTTTGATCAAGTCAACCCCGTGTATCTTATTTTCACTAAGCTCAGTCCAATACAATGGTGTACAACATTTACGACTGTAGAAAGCCTCGTAGGGTGCCTTTTTGATACTAGATTGAAAACTATTATTATAAGCAAATTCAATCAGAGGTAAGTATTGTTCCCACGTACCTTCAAATTCAAGGATGCAACATCTCAACATATCCTCAAGTATCTGAATGGTTCGTTCAGACTGACCATCTGTTTGCGGATGAAAAGCTGTGCTAAAGTGTAGTTTTGTACCTAAAGCATCTTGCAATTTCTTCCAAAATCGTGATGTGAACCTCAGGTCTCGGAAAAAAATGAGGAGATTTGGTTAATCTATCCAAAATAACCCAGATTGCATCTTTCTTCCTCGGTGTCAGCGGTAGACCAGATACAAAATCCATCGTGACTCTGTCCCATTTCCACTCGGATATCATAATTGGCTGAAGTAACCCAGAAGGTATCTAATGCTCGGCTTTTCCTTGCGAACATATTAAATATTTTGAAACAAAGTCAGAAATGTCTCGTTTCATACCGTGCCACCAATAGTGCTGTTTCAGATCGTCGTACATTTTCGTACTACCCGGGTGAACAGATAACCAACTGTTATGAGCTTCGTTCAAAATCATTTGAATCAACTCTAAATTTCTCGGAACACATATTCGGTTTCTGAACCTCAAGCAATCATTTGTGTCAACTCTAAACTCGAATTCAACATTCAATTCACATTGAGCTCGGTTTGCTAAAAATCATTATCAACTTTCTGAGCCTCACAAATTTGTTGAACCAACAACGGTCTTGCCTTTAATTCGACTATTATCGAACCATCATTAGATATCGCTATATGCGCATTCATTGCACGCAAAGCAAACAGTGATTTTCGACTTAGGGAATAATCAACAACATTAGCCTTTCTTAGATGATAATCGATCACAAGCTTGTAATCTTTTAGCAACTCTATCCACTGTCGCTGTCTCAAATTCAGATCTTTCTGAGTCATCAAATACTTCGGGCTTTTATGATCAGAATAAACATGAAATTTCTCACTGAAAAATTGTGACGCCATATCTTCAATGCAAACACAATGGCTGCCAATTCCAGATCGTGCGTCGAATAATTCTTTTCGTGCAGCTTTAACTGTCTCGAGACGTAAGCTATGGCTTTACCTTCATGCATCAAAACAACACCCATACCACTCAAGGATGCATCACTGTAAATGGCAAATTTTTTACCCAATTCTGGCTGAACTAACACTGGAGCTTCGATCAAAAGAGCTTTCAACTGATGAAAACTTTTCTGGCACTTTTCTGACCACTCGGACTTAACATCTTTATGTAACAGCTTTGTCAATGGTGTAGAAACCATAAAGAAATCTTTCACGAATCGTCTAATGTTGATACAACATGGCCCAAAAAACTGACTTCACGTAACCAAAACTCACATTTACTAAACTCTGCATACAATGTTTATCTCGCAACGTCTGTAGCACAAGTCTTAGATGTTCGGCATGCTCGACTTCATTACGGAAGTAGATCAGAATATCATCTATGAATACTACCACAAATCTATCCAGATACTGTCTGAAGATCCGATTCATCAAATCCATAAAAAACAACAGATACATTAGTAAGTCCGAAAGGCATAACCAAAAACTCATAATGTAACATCCCAAAAACGGGGCCATTTGGAATTAAATTATTTTTCTTATGTATGAACTGATACGATATTATTTATGGAATAATAGTGATTAATTTAAGGCTTTGAGTATGCATGGTTTAGTAGAAAATTTTAATTTGGAGCTAAAAAAAAAAAGAGGGGGAAGCTTGGCTTTGGAGGGCTTAAGAAGTTTATTTGGAAAATTTCAGCATAAGAAAGACTTTGGTACAAGTGGCGTGGGGCGCCTAAGAGTTTGCTAAGGGCCTTGGGCTCGATTCGCGGAAGAAGCAAGGGGGAAATATTTTTCCTTTTGGGTTGGGCGTTAGGCCTAGAAAGGCCTTTTAATTAAATTAGGAGGACTTATTGACATGAAAGTGGGTTGGTTAAAGTGGCTGGCGTGTGCTACTTAGGCGCTGAAGGGAGAGATAGGGCGCTGGTTCGAGTGGGGGCAGCAGCAATTTTGGGCGTTTTTATTTTTGTATGGTGATGGGCTGAAGCAGGAAGGGGTTAAATTTAAATGGTGGGGCTTTATGGCATAAAAGGCGGGTTGGAAGAGTTGGCAAGGGCGCTGGAAGAGGGGCTGATGCGTGAGGTCCTGCGTTCGAACCCAAATGATGCAAAGCGGTGGTTTTTATTTTTCAAGGTCAAGCGTGAAAAGGGGCCGCTCGCATATGGGGTTCCTTGTTCGGCTAGTTGATGGCACATGTTTTTGTTTTGTTTTTATTTATTTATTATTATTAGATAATAAGGGATAATCAAGGATAATATTATTATTATTTAGATAACAAGATAAAAGATAGGATAATAAAGATATTAGTTTATTTTTTTATCTTGGATTATTATGGAATTATTATGTGATTATTATTTTAAGTATTCAAATTCAATTTGAATTGCTTCAATGAGTGGCTTGGAGTAAATCAAGAAGTTGGCTAGAATTTGAACACTATGGCCGGCAAGCTAAATGGGGGTGTCGAATGCCTATAAAAGCACCCATTGACCACTTTGTTTTGTTTTTCCATTTTTCTTAGCCAGAAAATTCTAATCCTTCTCCACCTTATTTTTCTTTTATTTTATCAAATCCCTTTTGTCGAAATTCTCATTTACTTTTCTTCTCCATTATTGCCAAGTCTAACATACCCATTGGAAGTGCCGATTTCTTTCCCTCCTATTTACTCACTTTGGCCGAATAATCCACCACTTTGTCTGCGAAATTCCTCTCACAAGTTATTAATAAAATTCCAACATCTTCTCCTACTTTTTGTTCTTCTTTTTTTCACATAAGTTTAACCTTGTTTATTATTTTAACCAACAATAGCCGAATTCCCTTCTCCCTACTTTGAGAAGTCTTGGCCGAATATTAAAGCAAGGGTGTTCTCCTCTTTCTTTTTCTTCAATCGGTTTGGTAAGGAGGTAAGGGTCTACTTTTATTTTGGTATTTAATTGGTGTTCAAAGCCAAGGCTATTAAGTAGCTACTAATGGTTACCGATTATAGGGTGCAAAAGCAGAAGGCTAGTACTTAAAAGCGAATAGGTAGGGATTCGGGTTCAAAAGGAGAACTCTTTTAAATAATTGGTTTGGCCGAATAGGCCTTTGGTATTAACTTTCTTGACATTTGGCCGAATGTAGGATCAGGATCTAGCGTCATAGATCGGCTTTTCGAGATCTAGGAGTTTCGATAATAACAGGTGTGTAAGATCTCTACACACTTTATTAATTTACATGACATTACTATTTGTTTTGATTATTTTGATTGTGATTAGCTTGTGGCATAATCATGGATTTCGGGTAAGTCCCCTGTCTTGTAACTTTTGATATATGTTATATGCCATCACATGATGCTAAATGTTATGCCATGATATATATGATAATTGATGAATAAGCATGTGATGGTGGGATTGATGAGAGGAGGGGGATGAAATATGGACTGTCGTCAGTGGTTTTGACCACAAGATGGGTTGGCCCCATCAGATTATATGTGACCTATGGTCATCAGTGGTTTTGACCACAACGATTGAATATTTGCGATTAAGTCCCAGTGGTTTGGTACCACCAGTGGTTTTGACCACACCTTGATATTTTGTGACCTATGGTCATCAGTGGTTTTGACCACATGATGGGTTGGCCCCATCATCTGATTTGTGACTCTAAGTCATCAGTGGTTTTGACCACCAGTGGTTTTGACCACACGGGGTAGAAAAGGTGTATGGATGGCTAGTTGGGTTGCATGAGCATGTTATTAATAAATTGTGTATGAGATATATTTTTCCGGGTAGGGGATTTATGCACTGAGTCTTGGTGACTCACCCTTCCCTTAACATTTTGCGATGAGTAGATCGCGAAGATGGAGCCGAGGGACTCGAGGAGGCCATGCAGTGGGAATTTTAATTTAATAGACTTGGGTTTTATTTTATCAACTTTTGCACGTCGGTTATTTTTGTTAAATTGTAATAAGGCCTCCTAGAATATTTTATTATTGTTATATGCTTGAATACTTGTTTTAAACTTGTTATTACTATTAATTAAAAATCGTATGTTTTCCAAGTCAGAACGAAATTGTTTCTTTTACGAGCCATCGGGCACACTTGTAATTTTATAATAATTTTACTTAATTAAATTTCTAAATTAAAATCTAAGTATGGTTTTAACAAGCCCACTTAAATGAAGAGTTTTCAAAACTTAAGTTGGTTTTCCAAACGGGCTTTAAAAAAAAAATATTTTTCCTGTAACAACTAGATTCGGCCATAGTGTTTGGGCCGAGTTTGGGTTGTTACAAATTGGTATCAGAGCCCAGTTCAAAGCTCGGCTGTGGGGGCCCAAGGCCCAAAAATGTTTTGGTAGGCTTTTTTGAACTATTTTTGGTTTTGAACAAAGATGGCCTTGAGTCTCCTGCAGACCGATCCGCCTGTAAGTACATCTAAACCTCTTTGTGAATTATATTCTGTAGAAGGGTAGGAAGCATGGAACGTAGATAGACTTATAGGAACTTGAACCCTAGGATTAGAGTGCTCAAACACACAAACCAAACATAAGACTTAAAGAACTAAACCCACTTATGACTTAGTCACTGAGCTAGGGTGTGGTAACCTCTCCATGACGCATGTCTAGGAGTGGATCCTAAGAGCACGGTATTTAAGCGATCAGTGTGACTCACCTCCTCTTCGCAGTATCCTACAGTGCGTAGCCGGTTCACCCCGACCAAGAGGGCTCGGTCATAAAGCTAAACATAATGATTAAAACCCGAAAAGGGAATTAGCCATGTTTTCGAAAAAGAATGAAACAACAACAACCCTAATGTTTTCAAAACTTTTGCAATCTGAGAACGTCATTTTTACAACGTTTTCCTTGAAAAGCTTGATTTGTGGAAAATTACAAAAATGCCCTTAGGGTAAAATTACTAAAATGCCCTCGGTTCATAAAATATCAGTTCAATGGTTTTGCTCAAAAATTTCAACTACTTTACAAATATCCAACAACTTAGCTTTGAAAATCAACACCAAATATTTTGGTTTTAGAAAATTACGAAAACGCCCTCAATTTGTGAAAATTACCGAAATGACCCTGATCCTTGAAAAACTGTACCAACATCACTATTTGAAAAGGAAAACTTTCAAAAAGGACCCTCGAAGTTTTACAACTGTTGGAAATACCCTCGATTTATCAAAATTACAAAATTGCCCTCGAATGACAAAATTACCAAAATACCCACGGTTTCAAAACGATGCTATATCTCTAAATTTTACAAATTTTTCAGAAAAGACCTCCAGTTTTGGGAATTACAAAATGGCCTACTTTACTAAAGTTTTAAAACTTCTTATATGACGAAAATACCCCTGTAGGAAAATGACGAAAATACCTCTGGGTTAGAAATGGGCGTAAGTCCAAGAAGAGTGAATAGGTATGGAAAGCATTAAGGAATGGATGCATGAACTCTTTGTGTGAACTAGGATAGAAGACTGAAACCTTGTTTGCTCGAAAGAATCCCTAATTAAATTCTGTTCATAAAATTTCTTCGCGAATAAGAAAGTGGAACAAATGCTAACGCATAAAATTTTCTTAATCAGATTAAAAGCGCGATAGATAGAATGAGTCCTAGAGGACGTGGACGTCGTGGACGCGGTAGGGGTAGGATGACGGTGTCTGAACCCGTCAGGTCAGGTCAAGGTTCGGAAAACGAGGTACCACCGCCACCACCACCTCCTACTTTCAGGGCTGAGGAGCAGGACCAGACCGGTGGTGAGGCTGTGTCGCAAGCTGTTTTGCGGGTTTTGGAGATGGTGGCCGAGGCTGGTGGGAATTTGGGAGCTCGGAAGTCTGTTCCCAAGCGAATTCGGTCTAACGGGGCCGAGGTATTCCGTGGTGTCTCAGGAGTGGCACCCAATGCCGCCGAATATTGGCTGGAATCTACGGAAAGGGTCATGGATGATCTCGACCTGACTGAGGAGGAGAAGCTGAAAGGGGCGGTGTCGCTTCTAAAGGATGAAGCGTACCAGTGGTGGCTGACAGTCCGGGATGGAGCCGCGGCTGATGATCTCACATGGGACTACTTCAAAACTGCCTTTCAGAAGAAGTATGTAGGCACTAGCTATACGGATGCTCAGAGGAAAGCCTTTCTAGGGCTAGTGCAAGGAACTAAGTCAGTAGCGGAATATGAGGCAGAGTTTTTAAGGTTGAGTAGGTATGCTCGTGGTATTGTGGGTACCGAGCATGAGCGCTGTGTCAGGTTCGAAGATGGGCTTAGAGATGAACTGAGAATGATGATAGCTCCACAACAGGAACGAGAGTTTGCTGTTCTTGTGGAGAAGTCTAAAGTTGCTGAGGAAGTAAGACAGTCCGTTAAGCGGAACCAAGAACGAAATTGGAATAAGAGGAGCTCGGAACCTTCAAGGTTCTCGGGTAATGAACAGAAGAGGATGAGGTTTGAAGGGTCAAATCAAGTCATTAGGCTGCGCCTCGCGCTACTAATCCTCAATGGCCGCCACGGTGTGATAAGTGTGGCAAGTTTCACAAGGGGGAGTGTTGGAATGGTAATCGTGGATGCTTTGAGTGTGGATCGTTGGATCACCGTGTAAGGGACTGTCCTCGAAAGTTAGCTAAGAATCAACCGCAGAGGTCGAACCGTGCTCGGGTTAGAAATGAAGGATCACCACGAGGGTCGAGGTGCGACTAGAGGTAATGATAATGGTAACGGGCGTGGCCGAGGTGCCGATGGTGCATGGCGCGAGGCAACCAAGGTTGATTTATGCGATTGGCCGTCGCGAGGAGGAAGATGTGCGGACATGACAACGGGGTAAGTTTCTTATTTTCTAATACCCTCAATTGTCTTGGTAATGGTTATGTTGGTTCATTCTTATGATTGCTAGTAAAGTGTATAAATTTGGATTATGAACGTAGGAAATGTTTCTAGGGTGTATGATAGTTCTTTAAGATCGAGTCTTGCGCAGCAGATGGCGTAGTGTGTCGAGTTAAGGATGCACGATTGATCGATAGTAAGTAATTTCGAGGACGAAATTATTTTAAGGGGGTAGAATCGTAACATCCCAAAACGGGGCCATTTGGAATTAAATTATTTTTCTTATGTATGAACTGATACGATATTATTTATGGAATAATAGTGATTAATTTAAGGCTTTGAGTATGCATGGTTTAGTAGAAAATTTTAATTTGGAGCTAAAAAAAAAAAGAGGGGGAAGCTTGGCTTTGGAGGGCTTAAGAAGTTTATTTGGAAAATTTCAGCATAAGAAAGACTTTGGTACAAGTGGCGTGGGGCGCCTAAGAGTTTGCTAAGGGCCTTGGGCTCGATTCATGGAAGAAGCAAGGGGGAAATATTTTTCCTTTTGGGTTGGGCGTTAGGCCTAGAAAGGCCTTTTAATTAAATTAGGAGGACTTATTGACATGAAAGTGGGTTGGTTAAAGTGGTGTGGCGTGTGTGCTACTTAGGCGCTGAAAGGGAGAGATATAGGGCGCTGGTTCGAGTGGGGCGGCAGCAATTTTAGGCGTTTTTATTTTTGTATGGTGATGGGTCAAGGTGAAGGGGTTAAATTTAAATGGTGGGGCTTTATGGCATAAAAGGCGGGTTGGAAGAGTTGGCAAGGGCGCTGGAAGAGGGGCTGATGCGTGAGGTCCTGCGTTCGAACCCAGCATGCAGCAGCGGTGGTTTTTATTTTTCAAGGCTGGCGTGAAAAGGGGCTGGCCTGCACATGGGGTTCCTTGTTCGGCTAGTTGATGGCACATGTTTTTGTTTTGTTTTATTTATTTATTATTATTAGATAATAAGGGATAATCAAGGATAATATTATTATTATTTAGATAACAAGATAAAAGATAGGATAATAAAGATATTAGTTTATTTTTTTATCTTGGATTATTATGGAATTATTATGTGATTATTATTTTAAGTATTCAAATTCAATTTGAATTGCTTCAATGAGTGGCTTGGAGTAAATCAAGAAGTTGGCTAGAATTTGAACACTATGGCCGGCAAGCTAAATGGGGGGGTGTCGAATGCCTATAAAAGCACCCATTGACCACTTTGTTTTGTTTTTCCATTTTTCTTAGCCGAAAATTCTAATCCTTCTCCACCTTATTTTTCTTTTATTTTATCAAATCCCTTTTTGTCGAAATTCTCATTTACTTTTCTTCTCCATTATTGCCAAGCCGAACATACCCATTGGAAGTGCCGATTTCTTTCCCTCCTATTTACTCACTTTGGCCGAATAATCCACCACTTTGCTGCCGAAATTCCTCTGCTGTTATTAATAAAATTCCAACATCTTCTCCTACTTTTTGTTCTTCTTTTTTTCACATGTTTAACCTTGTTTATTATTTTAACCAACAATAGCCGAATTCCCTTCTCCCTACTTTGAGAAGTCTTGGCCGAATATTAAAGCAAGGGTGTTCTCCTCTTTCTTTTTCTTCAATCGGTTTGGTAAGGAGGTAAGGGTCTACTTTTATTTTGGTATTTAATTGGTGTTCAAAGCCGAAGGCTATTAAGTAGCTACTAATGGTTACCGATTATAGGGTGCAAATGCAGGGCTAGTACTTAAAAGCGAATAGGTAGGGATTCGGGTTCAAAAGGAGAACTCTTTTAAATAATTGGTTTGGCCGAATAGGCCTTTGGTATTAACACTTGACATTTGGCCAATGTAGGATCGGGGATCTAGCGTCATAGATCGGCTTTTCGAGATCTAGGAGTTTCGATAATAACAGTGTGTAAGATCTCTACACACTTTATTAATTTACATGACATTACTATTTGTTTTGATTATTTTGATTGTGATTAGCTTGTGGCATAATCATGGATTTCTGTAAGTCCTCTGTCTTGTAACTTTTGATATATGTTATATGCCATCACATGATGCTAAATGTTATGCCATGATATATATGATAATTGATGAATAAGCATGTGATGGTGGGATTGATGAGAGGAGGGGGATGAAATATGGATCGTCGTCGCTGGTTTTGACCACAAGATGGGTTGGCCCCATCAGATTATATGTGACCTATGGTCATCGCGGTTTTGACCACAACGATTGAATATTTGCGATTAAGTCCCGGTGGTTTGGTACCACCAAAGTGGTTTTGACCACACCTTGATATTTTGTGACCTATGGTCATCGGTGGTTTTGACCACATGATGGGTTGGCCCCATCATCCGATTTGTGACTCTAAGTCATCATGGTTTTGACCACCAAAGGTTTTGACCACACTGTAGAAAAAGGTGTATGGATGGCTAGTTGGGTTGCATGAGCATGTTATTAATAAATTGTGTATGAGATATATTTTTCCGGGTAGGGGATTTATGCACTCGAGTCTTGGTGACTCACCCTTCCCTTAACATTTTGCGAGATGAGTAGATCGCGGAGATGGAGCCTGAGGGACTCGAGGAGGCCATGCAAAGTGGGAATTTTAATTTAATAGACTTGGGTTTTATTTTATCAACTTTTGCATGTCGGTTATTTTTGTTAAATTGTAATAAGGCCTCCTAGAATATTTTATTATTGTTATATGCTTGAATACTTGTTTTAAACTTGTTATTACTATTAATTAAAAATCGTATGTTTTCCAAGTCAGAACGAAATTGTTTCTTTTACGAGCCATCAGGCACACTTGTAATTTTATAATAATTTTACTTAATTAAATTTCTAAATTAAAATCTAAGTATGGTTTTAACAAGCCCACTTAAATGAAGAGTTTTCAAAACTTAAGTTGGTTTTCCAAACGGGCTTTAAAAAAAAAATATTTTTCCTGTAACAACTAGATTCGGCCATAGTGTTTGGGCCGGGTTTGGGTTGTTACACATAATGTCCATACCTCGTCCGGAAAATAGTCTTTAGTACTTCAGAGTCTTTAAGAATACAAATTATTCTTTCAATCTATCCTTCAATTCATACATGTACGTTCAAAGTTTATTTCCAGTTCATAGATAAATTCAAATATATATTCCCAATTAACTTTTCAATCAAATAATTCAAATCTTGCTAACTACTGAATCGGTCTTTTCAAAGAAATCTTTCTTCTCATTAAAAGGATGACCTCAGACATATCATTATACAAATTAATCTTGATCTTCTATCATTTTCACTTTTATCACTGTCGAACCTTCATGAGAATTAGAAAAGAGTTTATAATAAAGCTGTCTCTCATATATTAATCATCGAAACTCCGAATTATACTAGAATCACCTTAAGCAAATAGGAATCATTGAGCCTTACTAGGAATAATGTCTCAATCCTATAATGAATACTATCCCAGCTTTTGATGAAGCATTTGAACACAGAAAGGAATCAAATATGATTTAAATAGCAACCATTGTAGAAACACATCTTCTATAACTCTGAGGACGGTACCACTGTGCTCTCACATTTTAAGCCAAAATTATAATTGTAATAGTCATAGTCATCTTTGCCAAATAGAGATCTCTTGCAAATAATCACATGAAATCATAAAAATATTGGAGTAACAAAATTTCAACATTTGGAGTTACACAGAATATCTAAAAATTACAACTCATATAAAATAATATTAGTTTCGATGATATCCCAGAAATATCCGGAAAGAACAATGTCGCTCATAAATACTGAAATCCACAATAACAGAAGTAATATAATCTTCACGTATTTTCAACTGAGAAATAACCAGTAGGAACAGAATATTAGTCTCATACAGATTTTAGCGTCGACTTTCATATCCACACCATGGATTAAATTATCAAAGGAAGACATAACAATGTCGAATATAACCCACACAGATCAACGATGCTTTTGTCTATTAATATGTTTAGCTAATGTTCTCATACGATAAAACTTTCTTTCTAAAATTAAATAGTCACATATACTTCTGAGGATAAATATACACATAGAATATCCAAATGGAATCATAATATCTGCCCGACTATAACTATTGCATTCAACCATCAATACAATTCAAACATCAATATCCACTGTCTAATTTTGTCATCAGAAATTTTCATATTATCCCATCACTAACAGAAATCAATTCGGAAAAGCTTCCAGTTAATATTTTCTTTAAATAACATACCTGAACAAGTCATTTAATCAAAGTTAACTTCTTCTTTAATAATGTCTTTGCATCATCTGAATAGTCTTCAGAAGTGCCCAATATCTCTTTTAGTACTGTCTTCATTTGCTGATTCATTCTCCTTTCTGACCACATTATTAATCTTTCAAACACGGATTTCTAAAACTTCACATTAGTGAGTTTATTCATTCCAAATCTTATAATAAAATTGTAACATTTTTCTGACAAGGGGGTGAGGGTAGTAAATCCTCAAATTTAACTCTAACATAATTGCACATAATATATACTACCACAAATAATTAGTTCATTTCTAATTTCACGTTCTCAAATCATTTAATAAACTTTTGCTTTTAATCACTTTTATCCTTAACACATTGTTCATATACCAACTCAAATCACTATTTCACAATCAGACATTTCAGATAGCGATCATAACTCAAATATCACATCTCATATGCTCATAAAATTACAACATTTATCAATAACAACATGTCATACAATTTGATTCTTACCATTATGAGTCTCAACTCTTCATCAGCACATTTCCACTCAAATATTTGAATATCTACTTCTGTACTATCAGAATTAGTTCACTTGGAAATCTTATTTATCTCATCAAAACAATCTTCGTTAGAGTCGGGAGATATCACACTATCGCAGATTTAATATGGCATGTATAGCTAGACTCACATAAACTATGGTAGTCCTAGATCCAACTAAACTATAGCTCTGATACCAATCAAATGTAACACCCTTAACCCGTATCCGTCGCCAGATTAGAGTTGCGAGGCATTACCAGACTTAACTAATAATTCGGGGCATAAAAATTGAAACTGTCCATCTACGTCATGTTGACTAAATTGACTATAAATCGAGTTAAGAAACTCAAAATTTACATCCATAAATTTTCCTTAAAACTAGACTCATATATCTTCTTACTGTAATGTTTCCAGAATTTTTTTGTGTGGCCAATTAGTACAGTTTTTTATTAAAATTTCCCCTATTTCACTGACCAACGGTTCTGACCTCTCTTAACCTAAATTCAAACATTTCATTGTAAAGTTTTCATATGTTGTTCCCACTTGTTTCTATTAAAAATAGACTCATTAAGGAATCTATAAATATAAATTATAACTCATAATTCATTTTTAAAACTTTTAATGATTTTCTAAAGTCAAAACAGGGGACTTCAAATACCATCTTGACCCTCTCTCACTAAAATTCAAATATCACATAATATAAAATTCCTTTCCTACTCTGTTTCTTTCACCTGAAAATAGACACAATAAGCTTTAATTTTATATCTTATTCACTTTCTAATTCCATTTCTCCTATTGTTGGTGATTTTTCAAAATCACGTCACTACTACTAACCAAAAACTGTTTCATTGCAAAATATGGTTAACTAGTTTATAACATCTTTATTCCATTTCATTTAACTCTATACATTAACCCTATCGAAATCATTGAATCAATAATTATATCATATCTAGCCATTTTCGCATGGCTTAGTAATTACAGCTTCAAAACGAACCAAAACACAAGATAGCCTATACATGCCATAGTTTCAAAAATTCAGTTTATAAAATACCAAAAATGAGTCAATAGTGTAATGATCCCCGAAGTCGTAACTTGACTCGAAAATCTAATAAACAATGCAAACAAACATATACAGTAAGCTATCGTAGCTTAGTAAGTTACAAGCAATTACATAACAACAATGCATTATATCATTATATTAGTAAGGCCAATTTAATATAATCGAAATCGAGGTTTAAAACCATAACTATAATTTATATTACCATTCGTAAACTTTCACATTTCATAGCCTTAAGGCCAAACACTCACACATTCAATAATAGATTTCACATCGATCTATAAATCACTTTCCCATCTCAAAACAAATACATATACATTTGTTCCAGTATATACATATTAACTACTAAATTTTCTTTCTTACCTTTCAATGCATATAATTCAGCTATAAATACGTATGACATAAAATTTTCATTTCAACATCTAAAACTTAATTCAAAAGATGATTTATCATCGCATACCTGTTCATTTAATTCTGTTAAACACCTTCGTTAACTAATTAAATTAAAAGATCGGCAAACCTGCACACTCAATGCAAAAACCTTATCACTTATCACATGCTTAGAGTAGTCATACTAATACCTTGCACACTTAGTGCCAAATTCTTGTAACGTATCACACACTTAGTGCCAAATTCTTGTAACGTATCGCACACTTAGTGCCGTTACATTTAACTTCTCGCACACTTAGTGCTAAACAATCGATTTCGCACACTTAGTGCTCGGTATTTAATTCTGCACACTTAGTGCTCATTGACCGATTTAGCACACTTAGTGCTCGGTAAACAATTTCACACATTATTGCATTTCCCGAACTTAATCTTATTTATATATACATAAAACTTAAACCTCAATTGCATATATACCAATTCGCTTATTTTATTTCTATGATCAACATCACATTCAATTATATCATTGCCATATATATGCATCACATTCAGTTATATTCATTCCTCAATTCAATGTCACATTCGGTTATATCATTGACATATATATACAGATCACATTCGAATGAACCAATGACATATATATATGCCTCTCATTCGATTATACTTTATACATATATAAATAATACATTCGGCTATATTAAAAATCAGTATACATACTTCCGTTAAATTTAGGTACATCAATATAGATAAATTCCATACAACATGATTGCTTAAAAACTTTCCTCGGATGATGTAAAATGGAACGGGGCAACTAGTCGACAACTTTCGTTTTCCCCCAATCCAAGTTCGATTTCTTTTGTTCTTGATCTATATAATTTCTAATTAACCCCATTTAAACAATATTTCATTCAATTTAATCCAACAACACATAAATGGGAAAATTACCATTTTACCCCTGATATTTCATACTTTTACAAATTAGTCCTAATTGCACAAAATACAAAATACACAAAATCTCACCACATCATAGTTAGGTCGAATCTTCCCTATGCTCATACTAATCCATATATTTCATTAATTTTCCCTTTTATCCCTTCAATTTATTTTTTTTTCAATTTAGTCCTAATAATTCAAAATTATTAAAAACTCCAATACAAAATATATTAATCCAAAACATGTCTTTCATAATTTATCATCAAACATCATAAAACAGAAATATTCATCAATGGAATAACTCAAAATATTCACCAAAATAAAAAATTCAAGCATGGGTCGGATAGTACTTGAAGCAACGATGTCAAAAATATAAAAATTATCAAAAATCGAAACCAAAACATACCTTAATTGAGTTAAATAAGTGCCGAAACCTAAAAAGCCATGGATGGTTTCTTTCTTTTCTACATTCGGCAAAAACAAAGATGAATATGTCATCTTTTTATGGTTTATTTTATTATATCGATATATTTTACCTAATAACTAAATTAACCTTTTAATAATAATAAATAACATATATCTTAAGGTTAGTTTTGTCAAATGCCACCCACTATCTATCTTTTGGTCTTATTGCATCATAAAACCTCCACTTTATAAAGACAACAACAAATAGAAACTTTAGATTTAACCCTCAAATTTTCATTTTATGCAATTAAATCCCTTTTATTTAATCAGACACTTAAACGATGAAATTAAGTCACGAAAATTAACACCAACAAATTCACACATAATAAACACGAAAAATAATTTTAAAATATTTTCGGACTCAGATTTGTGGTCCCGAAACCACTTTTCTAATTAGGGTCAAAATCGGGCTGTTACACTATGTGCGATACTACCCTGTTAAAGATTAATGATGGGCTAAGTGCGAAACCACCGAGTGTATGGTATTACTAGGAATGGCTTATTGTGAAATTGTTAAGTTTTGTTTCATGTGATCATGTGATGATAAGTGTAGGGATGTATGTTAAATAATGTTAGCATTTGCCTTGTGATATGGCTGGAAATGTGGTACGAGATGAAATGAGTAAGCAAGATCATTGAATGTGGATTGTTCTTGCTTAGTATGCAATGCTATTTATTAATTAGCACATATTATGATGTTTATTGTTTACATGTAAACTTTCTAAGTTTAAAGCTTACTCTCTTTCTTTTCCCTTGTTTTATAGTGTCAATGAGCCGGGTCGGGATACGAAGATAATTGGAAGATCACCCACACTATCAGCTCATCTCGGTATATCTAGACTTAGTGTTTTGAGTATGGTGAAACACCCCAAACCCGGCCCACAAGCCCTGACCGGATCTGGCATGTCCCTTGAGTAAAACTTGTTTTTGTCACTTCGGAAAATATGTTGGTTTCAAGGAAAATAGATTTGTATTATGATCCTGTTGAAAATCGTGCTGTTATTTAAGTTTGTATCTCATTAAAACGTTATCTTCCTGATTTAAAAAAAAAAATTATAAGTTAAAAGAAAAAACCGAGTTTAGAGCTTTTTATTAAGTTGGGAACCATAGGTGTTTAGGTGTCAAACAATTTAAGTTGTTTTACGAAAAATATTTAATCGTTTGTTTGATGTTGATCGTAGCAGAATAAAAATTTAAAACGCAACATTAAAAAAGCTAATAGTGGCCTTATTACAATAAAGCATAACCCAAATTAAATCCCGAAGTAATAAGAGAAAACGTGATAAGTTTAATTAAAAGAAAACCCGATTTGCTGAGTTGAGCATGGCCACCACACAGTCCTCGCTGACCCGATCCAGATCACTAAGTTTCACCTGCAAAAGTTATCCCACGAAGGGTGAGTCAACAGACTCAATGTGTAACAGTTACACTAAAAGCGCAATCGATCATAGCCTTACTTATAACATTTTGGAAAAGCCCATTTTAATCATACTTGGCCGTAAGCCCATAACATAGCATATCGAATCATGACATATTAAATCACATGTACATATAAAATGAAATGCAATCCCGAACCCACCTAGATGTCCATCCTCTACACACCACCCGTACCAGCCAATCACACGGTGGGGATTACTAAATTGACCCTCCATTCGCTACACACCCTCG
This sequence comes from Gossypium bickii, assembly GCA_025503065.1. NCBI lineage: Eukaryota > Viridiplantae > Streptophyta > Magnoliopsida > Malvales > Malvaceae > Gossypium > Gossypium bickii. Next base: position 19,626,353 of record CP106714.1, on the reverse strand, counting down.
AATGCAGTCGCTGCAGTCAACTGCACATCGCCCTTATAATCTGGCATGGCCACAAGATAATGTGACAGAGTCACCAGATTCATAATATGTGTCATAAGTCACCGGATACATAATATGTGACAGAAGTCACCTGATAATGTGGTAAAAACCACCGGAACACTTCCCCTTTCTCATTATCACCCATATGCCCATGCAACATACATATTGCTCAGATATCATGCAACATACCTTATATCATAGTCATAGTGAACTCACATATATTTCATAACAAATGCTTATACATAGTGTTATGGGATGACGTACCTGAATACACTGTACCACTGAATGGTACCCTTAGCCATAATCATTTATATTTCTTATTAACACATGCTAACATTAATACTATCAATCTTTCGGGAATTTAGTGTAGGGCTACACACCTGATAATAGTGAGAATGATACTATTGATACCAGCACTCTCGCTAGCAGGGATAATAATGAACTGCTTATCCCTTTCTGATGCTGGCCCACACCTCGGTGGCCAATCACGAACAGCAGAAATCGAGTGTTTCTTGAATTTAGGGTTAGAAACTACCCCTTTCACTCCTCCACTGGCACTCGCATCCATTGAGGAACACTTAATCAAAACCCGGCTAATTAATATACAAGATCTAAACACAACACAATCCATAACTTAAACACCCTTACCGAAATGGATCAGAATCTCGAGACCCCTTCTTTACCACTGTCGAACTCCCCCTAAAAGACCATAGTCAGAATCGGTCATCACTTAAAATAATACTATGGCCTTTGGCCGAATATCTATACCCTTTACCTTGCTCGTCTAAATCCCGAAAACCGTCACTTACCTATGGAGTTTGTCGAAATCCCTATATAACATACGTTAGAGTTGGCTTTTAATGTATAAATTCTATAAGAGTGGCCCTTGGCGGAATACTACACCTTGCTTACCTGAATCGTCCAAATCCCAAAAATCCACCTTCATGGTTTTGGCCAAAAGAGAATAACAGATTAGAGTCTCTGATCTTCGGCAGTCCAAAAAGAAATAGAACAGGAAATCAACCTAAAAGAGATCCTTACCGAAAAGGTTGACCACAACGCAACTGGCCCATTGAGTCTAGAAGTCGACAAGAGGAGAAAGATGTTAGGCTTTAGCGACCAATGATCAAATCGGCTAAAGTAAAAGGTTTCCTCGGCTTTTGAACAAATCTTGAGAAGAAGAAGAATGATGGTGTGGTTCAGCTTAAGGATAGGTGAGCAATCGGATATGGAGAAGTATGGGATGGAGAAGAAAGATGAAAAAGGGTGGTGATTCCACTTGCGGCATAAAAGAAAACAAAATATGGGAAAAGATGTTTGGGATCTTTGAGAGTTTCGGCAATGGGGAAATAAAATGGAAGAGAGGTTCGGCCTAAGCAAAATAAAGAGAAGAGAAGAGAACTAGATTCGGCTTACCAATCAATCAAGTAGGAAAAAGAAAGAAAAAAACACACGACCCTAATGGTCTATGGATGATTCGGCCAAGGTCTAACAAGTGAGGAAAAGGGTCAATTTTGGTGTGGTTCGATTATGAAAGAAAAGGGTGAGAGTTTATGAGGAACTGAAGCTAATCTTCGGCAAAAGAAAGTGACCGAATGACACTTTGATGGCATTCAAATTTCAGCACCATAGCCTTCCTCCAGCCGAATGTATCCCACCTCCTTACTCCTCTCTTAATTTCGGCTGACACTCAAGCTCTAGCTCCTCCTTGTTTTTCTCCTAAATCTTCTCTTCTTCACAAAGAATTTGAATGAGTCAACACCTATCTTCTCTCTTAGCCGAATTTTCAAATGGATTTGACTAAATCAAATGCTCATCCATTTAGTGTCCTAGTGCCGTCCACCTCCCCTCTTGCTTGACGTAAAAAGCAGCTTCAAAAATGCTCCCCTTGCTGCTCGAACCTAGGCCCCTTCCTACCCTCCTGAGGCGTCACTATCCTGTGCTCCAAGTGGCGCCTCCCTTGCCACTTTGCCAGCTGGCTACTTGTGTCTTAACCCACACACAAATTTTCTTAAGTTCTAGCTCCCTGAGCTCCTCTTTCCATGCTTGAAACCAAATATTTTTCTATGACTCCTACCTACATCCCAAGGTTCCCGAAGCCACCAAAACACATACAAATCACACACAAGCATGCTACTAAGTACATTCAAGTGAAAATGCATAACCCCTAAATCTCGAATATTACAGTTCTACCCCCTTAAAATAATTTCAACCTCGAAATTACTTGACTAGAATAGGTGAGGGTATTGCTGTCGCATTGCCTCCTCCGGCTCCTACAAAGCTTCTTCCGATCCATGGTTGCACCATAACACTTTGACTAGAGGAACTGATTTCCTCCGTAACACCTTCACATCCCATTCCAGAATCCGAATCGGCTCTTCCTCGTAGGACAAATCTGGTCTTAACTCCACCTCCTCAACTGGCATTACATGAGATGGATCCGACCGGTAACGATGTAGCATGGAAACATGAAACACATCGTGCATCTGCTTCAATTCCGAAAGCAACTCTAACTGGTATGCCACTGGTCCAACTCGCTTCAAAACCCGATAAGGTCCTATAAACCTGGAAGTTAATTTTCCCTTGCGACCAAATCTCATCACCTTCTTCCACGGTGAAACTATTAGAAACACCTGATCTCCCACAGCAAACTCTATTTCCCTCTGTTTGAGATCTGCATACGACTTTTGCCTGTCAGATGCCTCCTTCAACTGTGCCCAAATTACCTCAACCTTTTCTTCGGATTCTGCCACAATCTCTGGTCCCAAAACATGACGTTCCCCCATTTCTGTCCAACACGTAGGAGTGTGACACTTCCGTCCATACAGTGCTTCGTACGGTGCCATCCAAACACTTGCTTGATAGCTGTTGTTGTACGCAAACTCTGCCAAAGGCAAGAACTCTTCCCAGCTTCCACTGAAGTCTATCACGCAACCCCTTAACATATCCTCTAACACTTGAATTACCCACTCAGATTGGCCGTCTGACTGCGGATGAATGCCATACTGAAGTCTAATCTGGTGCCCAAAGCCTGATGTAATGCTTTCCAAAATCGAGACGTAAACCTCGGATCCCTATCCAAAATAATTGACACCGGCACTCCGTGCAGCCTCACAATTTCTGCCACATACAATTTTGCTAACCTCTGCAGAGAATAGTCAACCCGCACTGGTATAAAATGTGCAGACTTCATCAACCGATCCACTATCACCCATACCGAGTCCTTCTTAGTAGGCGTAAGGGGAAGTCCACTAACGAAGTCCATAGTAATTCTCTCCCACTTCCACTGCGGAATCTTTATTGGCTGAAGCAATCCCGAAGGTACTTGGTGTTCAGCTTTGACCTGCTGACACGTTAAGCACTTCCCTACAAGTTCTATAACTTCCCGCTTAAGACCAGGCCACCAAAACTGATCCCGTAGATCCCTGTATAACTTACTTCCTCCAGGATGCATAGCATAAGGGCTACTATGCAATTCCTGAAGAATTCTCTGCCTTAATTCCTCATCCTTCGGCATACAGACCTTGCCTTGAAAACACAGCACTCCATCACTGTTCACACCATAGTTTTCCAATTCCCCATTTTGCACTTGCCGTAGCTTAGCATTTAGATTATCATCTGCCAACTGACTTTCTTTCACCTGACTCAACCATGTCGACTTTACTTGTAACTCTGCTAACAAACTTCCGTCGTCATAAAGACTAAGATGTGCGGACATCGCCCTCAGATCCGACACTACCTTCCGACTTAGGGCATCTGCTACTACATTTGCCTTACCCAGGTGATACTCTATGGAACAATCATAGTCTTTCAACAACTCTACCCACCTTCGCTGTCTCAAATTCAGCTCCTTCTGAGTCAGCAGATACTTTAGACTCTTGTGATCCGTGTAAATTACCGACTTTTCTCCATATAAATAATGCATCCACACCTTAAGAGCAAAGACTACCGCTGCCAACTCCAAGTCATGCATCGGATAATTAACCTCATGTGGCCTGAATTACCGAGACGCATAAGCGACCACCTTTCCATCTTGCATTAGAACACATCCCAATCCTGTGTGTGAAGCATCACAATACACCACGAAATCCCTTCCTGCCTCGGGCTGAATTAAAACCGGAGCTTCTATCAAACCCTTCTTAAGTCTCTCGAAACTCTCCTGCTGCTTATCTGCCCAAACGAAAGGTACCTCCTTCCTCAACAATTTCGTCAGAGGTGTCGCTATTGATGAGAACCTTTCTACAAATCTTTTGTAGTAGTCTGTTAACCCTAAGAAACTGCCTCTATCTTCTGAGGATCCACCCTTATCCCTTCTGCAGACACCACATGCCCTAAGAACGCAACTTCCTTCAGCCAAAATTCGCACTTGCTAAACTTGGCATGCAGCTTCTTTTCCCTTAACACTTGCAATACTACCCGGAGATGCTCGTCATGTTCTTTCTCAAACTTGGAATACACTAGGATGTCGTCTATGAACACAACGACGAATTGATCCAAGTAGGGTTGGAAAACCCTGTTAATCATATCCATGAACGCAGCTGGGGCGTTCGTCAATCCGAACGGCATTACTAAGAACTCATAATACCCGTATCGTGTCCGAAAAGCTGTCTTATGGATATCCGCTTCCTTCACTTTAAGCTGATGATACCCTGACCTTAAATCTATCTTTGAAAATACCGCGACCCCCTAAAGCTGATCGAACAAGTCGTCTATCCTCGGCAAAGGATACTTGTTCTTGATGGTCAGTTATTCAACTGCCGGTAATCTATGCATATACGCATAGTCCCATCCTTCTTCTTCACAAATAAAACTGGTGCTCCCCATGGAGACATACTAGGTCGGATAAACCCAGGATCAAGCAACTCTTGAATCTGAGCCTTAAGTTCAACCAACTTCTTTGGTGCCATTCTGTACGGAGTGATGGATACTGGCGCTGTACCCGGCAACAAATCAATCCCAAACTCCACCTCACGATCCGGAGGCAACCCTAGAAGTTCTTTCAAAAAGACATCCACAAATTCGTTTACCATCCTGACCCCTTCTACAGCTGCTTCCTTAGCCTCCAAGGCACTAACAATCATCAGAAAAGCCACGCATCCCTTTCTCACCATCTTCTCTGCCTTAAGGGTAGATACTACATTTGACAAGTAATTCCGTCTCTCGCCCATGACCACAACTTCATTGTCGTCAAAAGTTCTCAATGACATACGCTTAGCAGCACAATCCACATTCGCACGGTACTTCACTAACCAGTCTATACCTAAGATTAGATCAAATTCCTCGAATGGCAACTCCATTAAGTCAGCTGGAAACTACGTCCCCTGAACTTCTAAAGGCACTTCCTTAAAGAGTTTGTCTACTACTACTGATTGCCCTAAGGGACTAAGTACAGTCATCTTCCTAGGTACAGTCTCAGAGTTCACATGTAGAGTTCTAGATACTTCACTAGCGATGTATGAATGAGTTGACCATATATCTATCAGAGCAATAAAGGGTAATCCAGATATAAGGAACGTACCCGTTATGACATCAGGTGCGTCACCATCTTCCCTCCGACGAACCGCATATACTAGACCTGGCTGCCTCGCCTCTGTGTTACCACCTCCTCTGCCTGGTGTTTCGTGACCTCTACCAGAACCATTACCTCTACCATTCGGACCACGACCCCTCGACGGCTGCTGTCCACCTCTGCCAGCTTGATTAAAACCCTGACCTGCTGGTCGGTTCCTATCTGAATCCACCAGACAGTCTCTAATCATATGATCTTTGGATCCACACTTAAAACATCCCCCTGTCTTTCTCCAACATTCTCCCGGGTGCATATTTCCACACTGAGCGCAAGTATGGTACTGTCCTCCCACTACAACCTGCTGACTTCGCAGCCCATCAACTCTAGGTCTCTTTTGAAAATTCTCGGATGATCCTGAAGACCCATAGTTCCTCTTATTCCTACTCTAACCACTGTCTCGATTTTGTCTCTCAGTCCGCTTAACTTATTTAGCTATCCGAGCCTTATCCCTTAAGACTGCAAAGTCTCTTTCCCGCTGTGGGGCAATCAACACTCGCAGCTCATCTCTCAGTTCTATCCTTGAATCTGACACATCGCTCGTAGTCAGTAGCCACAATCCCCCTGGCGTACCAGCTTAACTGCGGAAACTCCGCTTCATACTCCGCTATCGACCTGCTTCCTTGCACTAGATTTAGGAATGCCTTTCTATGCGAGTCTATGTAGCTAGCTCCGACATATTTCCCCTCAAAATTAGTCTTAAAATACCCCCAATCCACCCGATCTACAAGGGTACCCTCTCTGATACTGAGCCACCACTGGTAGGCCTCATCCCGAAGCAGCGAAACAACACCTTTTAGTTTCTCCTCAGCAGTGCAGTCCAGATCATCCATGATCCTCTCGACTGCCTCTAGCCAATACTTCGCTACATTCGGAGCTACCCCAGATACTCCTCTAAAAACCTCAGCTCCATTTGACCTAAGTCTCTCAGATACTGACTTCCGAGCCCCATTTCCCATACTAGCTCCTGCCACTCGCTCAAAAACCCGCAGCATAGCCTGCGATACTGCGTCATCTCCTCCTGTCTGCTCCTGAAATTCTGCCCCTACAGCCGATGGCGGTGCCTCATTTTTGAAACCCTGACCAGACCCAACTGGTTCTGACACAGTCATTCTGCCTCTGCCGCTTCCACGAGTATTGCAACCACGTCCCCTAGAACTCATGTCTATGTCGTGTCTTATTTGTTTTACGAAATTTTTATGCATTAGAGTCTTTCACTTTTTGTTTAAAGAGAGTTTTATGTAATAGAGACTTAATCAGTGGTTTTTCCGTAAAAGTACACATATACCTAGGGTCCATGTCTCTAGAGTATATTTTCCCTAAAATCTATCAATTAAAATATCTTACATCAGTATACTCAAATCATTTTTTATCAACGAAAGAACTTACTTGGCGGACCTGGGCCGAGAACTTGGGTGCCATGCTTCCATAAAACCATTTTAACCCAAAATTTTTTGAAAACCCATTTTGGTTCAAATTTTGAAAACGTTGTGGGCTTTAAAACCCAAGGCCGAGTGCTTATAATTGGGCTCTGATACCAAGTTGAAACACCCCAAACTCAGCCCACAAGCCCCGACTGGATCTGGCTTGTCCCTTGAGTAAAAGTTATTTTTGTCACTTCGAAAAACATGTTGGTTTCGAGGAAAATAGATTTGTATTATGATCCTGTTGAAAACCGTGTTGTTATTTAAGTTTGTATCTCAGTAAAACGTTATCTTCCTCATTTAAAAAAAATTATAAGTTAAAAGAAAAACTAAATTTAGAGCTTCTTATTAAGTTGGGAACCATAGGTGTTTAGGTGTCAAACAATTTAAGTTGTTTTACGAAAAATATTTAATCGTTTGTTTGATGTTGATCGTAGCAGAATAAAAATTTAAAACGCAACATTAACACAGCTAATAGTGGCCTTATTACAATAAAACATAACCCAAAGTAAATCCTGAAGTAATAAGAGAAAACGTGATAAGTTTAATTAAAAGAAAACCCAAAATGCTGAGTTGAGCATGGCCACCACACAGTCCTTGCTGACCCGATCCAGATCACTAAGTTTCACCTGCAAAAGTTATCCCACGAAGGGTGAGTCAACAGACTCAATGTGTAACGGTTACACTAAAAGCGCAATCGATCATAGCCTTACTTATAACATTTCGGCAAAGCCCATTTTAATCATACTTGGCCAGAAGCCCATAACATAGCATATCGAATCATGACATATTAAATCACATGTACATATAAAATGAAATGTAATCCCGAACCCACCTAGATGTCTATCCTCTACACACCACCCGTACCAACCAATCACACAGTGGGGATTACTAAATCGACCCTCCATTCGCTACACACCCTCGAAGGCAGTCGCTGCAGTCAACTGCACATCGCCCTTACAATCGTGGCATGGTCATAAGATAATGTGACAGAGTCACCAGATTCATAATATGTGTCATAAGTCACCGGATACATACTATGTGACAAAAGTCACCGGATAATGTGGTAAAAACCACCGGAACACTTTCCCTTTATCATTATCACCCATATGCCCATACAATATACATATTGCTCAGATATCATGCAACATACCTTATCTCATAATCATAGTGAACTCACATATATTTCATAACAAATGCTTATACATTGTGTTAGGGAATGACGTACCTGAATACACTGTACCACTGAATGGTACCCTTAGCCATAATCATTCATATTTCTTATTAACACATGCTAACATTAATACTGTCAATCTTTCGGGAATTTAGTGTAGGGCTACACACCTTATAACAGTGAGAACGATACTATCGATACCGACACTCTCGCTAGCAGGGATAACAACGAACTGCTTATCCCTTTTCGATGCTGGCCCACACCCCGGTGGCCAATCACGAACAGCAAAAATCGAGCGTTTCTTGAATTTAGGGGTAGGAACTACCCCTTTCACTCCTCCACTGGCACTCGCATCCATTAAGGAACACTTAATCAAAACCCGGTTAATTAAAAAACAAGATCTAAACACAACACAATCCATAACTAAAACACCCTTACCGAAATGGATCAGAATCCCGAGACCCCTTCTTTACCACTATCGAACTCCCCCTAAAAGACCATAGTCAGAATCGGTCATCACTTAAAATAATACTATGGCCTTTGGCCGAATATCTATACCCTTTACCTTGCTCGTCTAAATCCCGAAAACCATCACTTGCCTATGGAGTTTGTCGAAATCCCTATATAACATATGTTAGAGTTGGCTTTTAATGTATAAATTCTATAAGAGTGGCCCTTGGTCGAATACTACACCTTGCTTACCTGAATCGTCCAAATCCCAAAAATCCACCTTCATGGTTTCGGCCAAAAGAGAATAAGAGATTAGAGTCTCTGATCTTCGGCTGTCCAAAAAGAAATAGAACAGGAAATCAACCTAAAAGAGATCCTTACCGAAAAGGTTGACCATAACGCAACTGGTACACTGAGTTAGAAGTCGACAAGAGGAGAAAGATGTTCAGCTGTAGCGACCAATGATCAAATCGGCTAAAGTAAAAGGTTTCCTCGGCTTTTGAACAAATCGTGAGAAGAAGAAGAATGATGGTGTGGTTCGGCTTAAGGATAGGTGAGCAATCGGATATGGAGAAGTATGGGATGGAGAAGACAGATGAAAAAGGGTTGGTGATTCCACTTGCGGCACAAAAGAAAACAAAATAGGGGAAAAGATGTTTGGGATCTTTGAGAGTTGCGGCAATGGGGAAATAAAATGGAAGAGAGGTTCGACCTAAGCAAAACAAAGAGAAGAGAAGAAAACTAGATTCGGCTTACCAATCAATCAAGTAGGAAAAAGAAAGAAAAAAATACACGACCCTAATAGTCTATGGATGATTCGGCCAAGGTCTAACAAGTGAGGAAAATGGTCAATTTTGGTGTGGTTCGATTATGAAAAAAAAAGGGTGAGAGTTTATGAGGAACTAAAGCTAATCTTCGGCAAAAGAAAGTGACCGAATGACACTTTGATGGCATTCAAATTTCGGCAACATAGCCTTCCTCCAACCAAATGTACCCCACCTCCTTACTCCTCTCTTATTTTCGACTGGCACTCAAACTCTAGCTGGTCCTTATTTTTCTCCTAAATCTTATCTTCTTCACTCATTCAAAAGAATTTGAATGAGTCAACATCTATCTTCTCTCTTAGCCGAATTTTCAAATAGATTTGACTAAATCAAATGCTCATCCATTTAGTGTCCTAGTGCCGTCCAACTCCCCTCTTGCCTGACGCAAGAAGTAGCTCCAAAAATGCTCCCCTTGCTGCTCGAACCTAGGCCCCTTCCTACCCCCCTGAGGCGTCACTCTCCTGTGCTCCAAGTGGCGTCTCCCTTGCCACTTTGCCAGCTGGTTACTTGTGTCTTAACCCACACATAAATTTTCTTAAGGCCTAGCTCCCTGAGCTCCCCTTTCCATGCTTGAAATAAAATATTTTTCTATGACTCCTACCTACATCCCAGGGTTTCCGAAGCCCCTAAAACACATACAAATCACACACAAGCATGCTACCAAGTACATTCAAGTGAAAATGCATAACCCCTAAATCCCGGATATTACATATGGCATGTATAGGGGCTGGACTAGGTGAATTGTTTTGTTATTTTGGCCAAGCGTGTGTTGGCTTTTTTAAAGATGAACTCTTTTGTATATAGCTATAGTTGATGGCTCATTATTACTAATTTATTAAAAGACGAAGTTATTCATGGAAGTGTATGTTGTGAATTTGAGTTGTTTAGTGATTTGTTGAATGGAATTATGTTCTGTGAACTAGGGTTGTGAAAAGAACTTGGCAAACAGCCTTGTTCTTGTCCACACGGGTAGGCACACGGGCGTGTGTCTAAGCCATATGTGACACACAGTCTGCCCCATGGGTGTGTGACCAGGTCGTGTCACCTGCATACTAGTGTTGTAAGCCAGTGTCGACCACGGGCTACCCACACGGGCGTGTGCCTAGGCCGTGTGTCCCATATGAGGTTGCTGACGTCACAAACAGAATACCCAGGTTTTTACAAATGGGCGAGGACACATGCGTGTCTAGGCTGTGTGGAGCACACGGGCCAAGAACACGGGCGTATGTCTGACTGTGTGAAAACCCTTATAGTTTCGAAATGAAAATAAATCCCACACGGGTAAGGGCCATGGACATGTGTGACCACACGGCCTGCTCACAAGGGCGTGTCCCATTTCACACGGGCGTGTTGCCCCTGTTTAGGTAAAAAATTTTAAGTGCACAAAAGTTTTTTGGTTAGGTTTCAAAACCCTCTATATGCATGTTTAAGGACTCGTTGGTCCTTGGTGAGAATGTTTTGATGGTGAAAGAGATATTTTAAGTTGGAATGAGATTTCATAGACTAAAGTTGTATGACCAAGTAAGTTAAGTCCGGTAATGCCTCGTGCTCGGTTCTGAAGTAGGATACGTGTAAAGGGTGTTACATTTAGTGGTATTAGAGTTATGGTTTAGTCAGTTTTCGGACTATCGTAGCGTGTGTAAGAGTCTAGCTATACATGCCATAAGTGTATATTGATAGTGTGGTGGTTTCTGACAATTCTAAACTTTGTTTTTATATAGTAAATGGATCTTGATTGAACGGCTGCTGATGACGTAGCTAGTAACGTGCCGACTCCCTCGCAAGGGACCGCACCTGTAGAGAGTGGACCCAAGACTATGGGTCAAGGAGAAGAGGCCCGAGAAGCCTTTCTTCAAATGATGAGTAATTGGTACATGGAGTATGTACAAGCGAACCCTAATGCTCAACCTCCTCCACCCCCTCCTATACCTCAGCCAGTTCTTGTGGCTCCTCAAGGTATAGATTTAATGAGAATAACCAAGCCTCCGGTAGATAAGATTCAGAAGCAATGGGCCGAGGAATTCAAAGTTAATATAGACGATGACCCTAAGAGGGCAGAGTTCTGGCTTGAGAACTCAATGAGAGTATTTGATGAACTCTCCTACACACCTGAGAAGAGCTTAAAATGCACCATGTCTTTGCTAAGGGACTCGACATACCATTGGCGGAAAACGTTGACGTAAGTGGTTCTAAGGGAGAGAGTGACGTGGGACTTCTTTTTCGAAGAGTTCCAAAATAAGGTATATATGTCAGCGATTTGTTGACCAGAAACGGAAAGAATTCCTTGAGTTAAAGTAAGGAAAAATGACTGTTGCAGAATATGAGCACGAATTTGTTAGGCTCAGCAAGTACACACAAGAATGTGTGTCTACAGAAGCTATCTTGTGCAAAAGGTTTGAAGATGGGCTGAATGAGGATATCAGACTTTTAGTTGGGATTTTGAAGCTAAAAGAATTTGTGGTTTTGGTGGATAGGGCAAGTAAGGCTGATGAATTGAATAAGAAAAAGAGGAAAGCCATGAATGAGGCCCGAGATGTAATAAAAAGGCCAATGAGTAAATCACACCAAGCTCAAACGAAGAGGTCCAAGAAGTTGAACCCTCGGATGACTACACCAGTTGGGTCAAATCGAGGTCGAGGTAACACATACTGAGGCTCGAGAGTTCAAGCCACCTCGATGGCAAGTGTGGGCAATCCAAAGTCCAAACTGGAGTGTCCAAGTTGTGGTAGACAACACACTAGGGAGTGTTGGGGGAATAATCAAAATTGTTACAAGTACAGTTCACCCAGCCATTTTATCTAGAATTGTCTAGAGAGGGAGGAGAAAGAAAGAAAGCAAGAAATGAGATCAAACAATGTATCTTCGAGGGGTAGATCACAAAAGAACCCAGGAGGTGGGACCAGTAGTAGAGGTACACCTCGATACTCTGCTGTGAGACCAGAGGGTCGGGCACCTGCAAGGACTTATGCCATTTGTGCTCGCGAAGAGGCATCATCTCTAAATGTGATAATGGGTACTTTTTCTCTTCATGACACCTCTGTTATTACTTTGATTGATAAAGGGTCTACCCATTTTTACATTTGCATGAAATTGGCATCTAACATGGGTATGATTGTTAAGTCTACGAAACTTGTAGTAAAGGTGTCAAACCCATTAGGGAAACATGTGGTAGTTGACAAGGTGTGTAGAAATTGTCCTTTGACAATTAAAGGTCATTGTTTTCTGGCAAATCTTATGTTGTTGTCGTTTGATGAATTTGACTTGATTCTTGGTATGAATTGGTTGACGGCTCATAACGTTTTAGTGAACTGTGGTAGCAAGTTTATTGAATTGAAATGTGAAAATGGAGATGTCATATGGGTTGAATCAAGTAGATCGGATAATTTGCCTGTGATAATTTTAACTATGGTAGCTGAAAAATACTTGAGCAAAGGATACGAGTCCTATCTCGCCTTTGTACTGGATACCCAAGAGTCAGAGGTAAAGATTGAATCAGTGCCGATGGTATGCGAATATCCAGATGTGTTCCCGGAAGAGTTACGTGGATTACCTCCAATTAGAGAGGTCGAGTTTGGGATTGAGTTAGTTCTGGGAATGACACCTATTTTGGTTGCTCTGTATAGGTTGGCACCATTAGAACTGAAAGAATTGAAAGTTCAGTTGCAAGAGTTAGCAGACAAGGGTTTTGCAAGACCGAGCTATTCACCATGGGGTGCTCTGGTACCTTTTATGAAGAAGAAAGATGGGTCGATGAGATTGTGCATAGACTACAGACAACTCAACAAAGTGACTGTGAAGAATAAGTATCCTTTGCCAAGGATAGATGATTTATTTGACCAACTGAAGGGAGCTACGATGTTCTCTAAGATAGAACTAAGATCTGGCTATTACCAGTTGAGGGTTAAGGAGCAAGATGTTCCGAAAATTACATTTCGGACGAGGTATGGTCATTATGAGTTTCTTGTCATGTCGTTCGATTTAACGAATACTCCTGCTATTTTTATGGATTTAATTAATCGTGTCTTCCGACCGTATTTGGATAAATTTGTGGTTGGTTTTTATTAACGACATATTAATTTATTCTCAGGATGAGGGTGACCATGCAGAGCACCTGAGAATTATTTTGTAGACTTTAAGAGACAAGCAGTTGAATGCTAAATTTAGCAAGAGTGAGTTCTGGCTCCGAGAGGTTGGATTCCTAGGACACATTGTGTCGGGTGATGGTATTAGAGTTGATCTGAATAAGATCTCCACTATTGTGGAGTGGAAACCGCTAAGAAATGTGTCAGAAGTCAGAAGCTTTTTGGGTTTAGCAGGGTAATACAGACGGTTCATAAAGGGGTTTTCCATGATTCTACCCCGATGAAGAAACTGTTGCATAAGGATATCAAGTTTGAACGGACTGAGAAATGTCAACAGAGTTTTGAGAGATTGAAAACAATGTTGACTGAGGCGCCGGTTTTAGTACAACCTGAGTCAAGGAAAGAGTTTGTGGTCTACAGTGATGCATCATTAAATGGTCTCGGTTGTGTGTTGATGCAAGAGGGTAAGGTAGTAGCTTACGCCTCGAGATAGCTAAAACTGCATGAGAAGAATTATCCAACTCATGATTTGGATTGGCTGTGATTATTTTTGGGTTAAATATATGGCGTTATTATTTATATGTGAGAAGTGTCGAATCTTCACTGATCACAAGAGTTTAAAGTACTTAATGGACCAAAAGGATTTAAATTTGCGGCAATGGCGGTGGCTCAAATTATTAAAGGGCTATGAGTTAGTAATTGATTATCATCCGGAGAAAGCGAATGTAGTTGCAGATGCCTTGAGCAGAAAATCTCTGTATGCTTTGAGAGCTATGAGTACGAGCTTAGCATTGTCTAAGGATAGTGCTATATTAGTCGAGTTGAAGGCTAGACCATTATTTATTCAACAGATACGTGAGGCTCAAAAGAATGATAATGAGATGCAAGCTAAGAGAGCTAGTGTGAATCGGGAAATGATTCTAATTTTCTGGTGAGTTCAGATGGTTGTTTGATGTTTCACGACAGGATTTGTGTACCTAAAGATGATGAGGTGATCCAGAAAATTTTACATGAAGCACACAGTGGTCACTTGTCAGTTCATCTCGGTAGCATAAAAATGTACAATTTGTTACAAGGTGATTGATTTATTAACAAGTGAAAGCCGAGCATCAAGTACCTTCGGGATTACTTTAGCTGGTGACGGTTCCCGAGTGGAAGTAGGATTGGATCACCATGGATTTTGTAATGGGGTTGCCTATGACTCCAAAAAAGAAAGATGTTGTGTGGGTTATTGTTGATAGACTAACGAAGTTGGCTCACTTTATACCGATGCGTGTTGATTCTTCACTTGGTAAGTTGGTCGAGTTGTATATTGCTAAGGTGGTGAGATTACATGGAGTGCCTGTACCTATTATCTCGGATAGAGATCCTAGATTTACTTCAAAATTTTGGAGGAAGTTACAGGAAGCCTTAGGTACAAGGTTGAATTTTAGTACTGCGTTCCATCCCCAAACCGATAGCCAATCTAAAAGAGTAATTCAAGTTCTTGAGGATATGCTTAGGTGTTGTATGTTAAAGTTCGGAGGTATTTAGGAAAAATATCTACCTTTGGTTGAGTTTGCTTATGACAACAGTTATCAGTCGAGTATATGGATGGCACTATACGAAGCTTTATATGGTCGCAAGTGTCGAACTCTCTTGTATTGGACCGAGCTTAGCGAGTGATAAACCGTAAAAGTAACATATTTTAATCCCACATTTAGCTTACTTTTTGATAATTTACTCCTTGATTTATATAAAAAGGTGCTTGTAATCCTTTCTTTTCATGTTTTATACCCAGGAAGGCACCCGAGGATGAAAAGAACACAAAATGGGCCCAAAACAGAGTAAATACACCTTAGCATGAAATTGACACGGCCTGGCCCAAAGTTCACACGGCCGTGCCTCGACGAACACCTAGAGCATGGCCTCAACTCTGCCTCACACGATCATGCCTTTAGTTAGAAACCCGAACACGATCTGGTCTCGATTCACACGGGTGTGTGCCATGGCCATGTCTCTGTCATTGGAAAGAGCAATTTTAGTCGGAAAAGGATACTTAGGGAGAGAGAATCGCATTCCAAGAGCCTATATATATCCCCTAAGTACCACCTTTGAAAAGGCGTCGAAGGTAGGCCAAGGAGCCAAGCTGAGAAGGTCAGAGTTAAGAAATAACGCGAGGATAGCCAGTTGATCCATCCCAAGAAGCCGGAATTATACTCCAGACGGTGGAATTCTCCTTCAATTCCTTCAGGGATTTTAGGGTTTTCTTATGTTTTGTTTTATCTTTTCTCTTGTGATGTTCTTTTTATTCATTATGAAATAAACCCTTCAGATACCTGAAGGGGATGAAACCTAGATGGATTTTGTTATTTGATTTCTAAGTTATATGATAATTGCTTAGTTTGTTCTTAATTATGTTGCTTAATCCAAATCTAATGTGCTTAGGTGGAAGAGGAATAGACCCTGCCTAAGAGTATATCTAACATAATTAAGCGGAGTTGATCGAACACCTAGAGATAGGGTTACAAGATTTTTTCGGATTAGGGTGAAACCTAATATGGGAGTCCATTGATCGATTTACTGCTATCTTAGGGGGTTATTATAAGCGAACGAGAGTTCCACTAATTAACCTAGGGTTAGACGTTATTCGCCTTGAGAGAGGGTTTAATATAGGTTAGGGAGTCTTACGGATCAAGCTAAGTAAAAGAAATCATATAATTTACGGTTAGATAACAAGTGAAGTCTAGTGGATTCTTCCTAAGGGTATCGTCGTAATCAACTGCGTTTTCCTTCAAAGTTATTTTCCTATTCGTCCTTTTTGTCTTTGTGTCCTTAGTTTAGTCTTCATCAATATAGTTTAAAGCAACTTCACTCTATTTTTAAGGCTAAATAATAAAAAGAAAGTTAGTATTAGTACTCTTAGTTCCTTTGGGTTCGATATTCGGTCTTGCCTAAGCTATACTACTGTTCGATAGGTACACTTGCCTTTAATCGTTGTCGGAGTTAGTTTTCTGGTTTTGATCATTCTTTTATAAATTTTAAAAACTCTTATTTACAGTGATCACGTTTTTTGGCGCCGTTGCCGGGGACTAAAATATTAAGAAAACTCTATTTTTATTACTTTAGCCATTATTTTTATTTTCAACAATTTATTTTTTTAGTTTAATTTTTAGTTTTGCTATTTTTTCTTTCTTTCTTTTCTTTCTAGGTGCCTCTAGTTTATGACTAGAAGGAACCCGAGAGGACCTTTAGAAACCAAGCGAGCCATAAATTACACAGAAAGGGAGGAAGAAGACAGATCCAATCCTACTGAAAGGATGGACGAGAATAACCCACCACCACACGATGTGGGGGAACGCAATGCTCCACGTACAATGTTTGATTATGCTAAACCACATTTAACAGGAGCAGAATCGAGTATTGTTAGGCCTGCTATTGCTGCTAACAATTTTGAATTAAAGCCTAACACAATACAAATGATTCAACAGTTTGTTCAATTTGATGGTTTGCAGGACGAAGATCCAAACATGCATATAGCTAACTTTTTAGAGTTCTGTGATACTTTCAAAATAAATGGTGTTTCTGATGATGCCATACATCTTCGGTTATTTCCTTTTTCATTAAGAAATAAAGCTAAACAGTGGTTAAATTCATTACGACGAGGGTCAATCACCACATGGGATCAGATGACCAAAAAATTTTTAATGAAATATTTTCCACCGGCCAAAACGGCCAAATTGAGGAATGATATCTCTTCTTTTGTGCAGATGGATTTAGAAACGCTATACGATGCATGGGAGAGATTCAAAGATCTCTTGAGGAGGTGCCCACACCATGGCTTACCCTTGTGGCTACAAGTCCAAACCTTCTATAACGGTGTAAACCCCTCAACGAGGCAACTAATTGATTAAGCTGCCGGTGGAACCCTGAACAACAAAACTCCAGAAGCAGCCTACGAGTTCATTGAGGAGATGTCATTAATTAATTATCAGTGGCAAGCTTCAAGGACCAAACCAACAAAATCGGCATGAGTCTTCAACGTCGATGCCATGACCATGCTATCAACACAGCTTTAGATGATGAATAAAAAGCTTGATAGTTTGTGTTCTTCGCAGGCACATCCAGTCATGCAGTGCGACACAAGTGGAATAGTGGCGAATCCTGAGTACCCACCCTACCAACCGGAAGCAGAGAGCGAATAGATGAACAATATAGGTAATAATTTCCAATTCAATAATAATCCTTATAATAACACTTACAATCCAAGTTGGAGGAACCACCCAAATTTTTCATAGGGAGGTCAAGGAAACCAAGGTAATCAAAGGCAACAACTTCCTCAAAACTTCCGAAATCAACCCTATCCGCAAGAAAAGAAACCAACCCACGAGGAGGAGCTAACAGAGTCGACAAACACAGAAAAATGCCTACAAGATATCGAGCGAACCCTTAAAGATCAGCAAGCATCAATTGAAAAATTTACTGAGACAATTGGGGGACTCACTAAGACGGTTGGAATGCTGACTAAGATGATCTGTGAAATACGAGCAGAAATATTTCCTAAAGGGACAGAAAAGGTAAAAGTAGTCACACTAAGAAGTGGAAAGGAATTAGGCGAACTGAAGAAACAAACCCCAAACGATAATAACAAGGCAAGTGATGAGGGGATCGAGGATGTAACTCCATTACGCAATGAGAACAAACCACTAGTCCCATATCCAGCAAAGTTAAAAAAAGAATGAATTGACACACAATACGGTAAGTTTCTTGAACTTTTTAAACAAATACATATCAACTTACCTTTTGTTGAAGCTATTTTACAGATGCCGAAGTACACAAAATTCTTAAAGGAACTCCTGACAAATAAACGAAAACTTGAAGAAGTGTCAACGGTGGAACTTAATGAAGAGTGCTCAGCCATCCTCCAAAATAAGCTACCAACCAGGTTAAAAGACCCAGGAAGTTTTACTATCCCTAGTTTAATTGGTAGCTTGAATATTAAGAAAGGATTAGCTGATCTAGGCGCCAGTATAAATTTAATGCCTTATAAAATGTTTAAACAACTAGATCTTGGGGAACCAACACCCACTAGGATGAGTATTCAGTTAGCAGATAGATCTACTAAATATCGTAAACGGGTTATCAAAGATGTTTTGGTAAAAATTGATAAATTTATTTTCCCTGTTGATTTCATTGTATTAGACATGGATGAAGACATTAATGTTCCCTTAATCTTAGGGCGTCCTTTTTTAGCCACTGCTAGAGCTGTTATTGATGTTGGAGATGGTAAACTAGCACTGAGGATAGGAGATGAAGAAATCATTTTTCAAATTTATGATGCCATGCGATATTCTAAAGAGCAAGATGATTCCTGTTATTTTGTTGATACTACTGATTATATCATTCAAAATTCATTACAGGAAATCATACATAACGACACGATGGAACTGTGCCTGACTCAAGAAGAGGGGGAAGAAGATGATGAGTTGAATCTGAATACATCATCATCAGACAAATGAAAGAAGAAAGCATTGAAAATGATAACAAAATAAAATAGAAACCCTCCATCGAAGAGCCACCGAAATTAGAATTAAAACAGTTACCAAAACACTTAGAATACGCATTCCTTGGGGACAATTCTACGCTACCGGTAATCATCTCTTCAGAACTAGAACCCAAGGAAAAAGAGAAGCTGATAAAGGTACTAAGAGAAAACAAAAAAGTCATAGCTTGGAAAATTTCTAACATCAAGGGAATAAGCCCCACGTTCTGCACTCACAAAATTTTAATGGAAGAAGAATATATGTAACATCCTGGATTATAGCCTATGCATTTTTGATTTAATTATACGAAATGGCATGTCTTATGTGTTATGAATGTATGGTGAACATTTTTGGAAACTTGGAAATGTAAGGATATGTCTTGTCTTGGAAATGTAAGGAAATGTCTTGGAAATGTAAGGAAATGACTTGGAAATGTAAGGAAATGTCTTGTCTTGGAAATGTAAGGAAATGTCTTGGAAATGTAAGGAAATGCCTTAGAAATGTTGTAGTTTTAAAGTATTAAATGAGGGACATGAAGCAAGGTGGTCTTAAGAGAAAATGTATGTGAAATATGACATACAAATAGCCTTGGTAAAATGGCTACAAGGCGCCACTTAAGGGCCTAGCAAGTGACGCCACGTACATAGGCAAATGGGCCAAGGATCGAGTCGCATGAGAAGCAAATAAAAGAATTTTATTTTTGCTACAAGGAGCAGAGAGGTGGACGACATTAAGGCTCTTAAAAGAGGAGTTTTATTCTCTTTAAAATTCGGTAAATAGATAGATAATGATGGATTATTATTAGTATTATTTTTATTAAGAGATAAGAGATAATTGATGGATTAAATTCTTTTAATTTGAATATATTGATAATTAAAGAGATAAAGCTATCAAAATAGAAGAGTGATGGCCAAGTAAGGGATTCTAAGTTAGTAATTTCGGCTACTAAAGGAAAAGAGGGCCATTCATTCTTTCTTGCAACTCTCTCTCTGCCGAATTCTCTCTAGCAAATAACTCCTCTCTTCTCTTTTATTTTTGCCAAGCCGAAATACCTTGTGCTCTAGCTGAATCCTCCATCTTTATTCTTCTTTCTCTTTTCTTTCTACCAATCAAAAAGCCGAAATCAAGATCCTTCTAGCCTACATAGCCGAATATTGTTAAAGGTTCAAGCAAGGATTGCTGATTCCTAAAGTAAGGGTAAGATCTCATTCGGTTTCATCCTTTTTCTTTTAAGATTTGCCAAAATCTAGGACTAACCCCATTAATATCTTGTTGCCGAAACTTTGAAGAGATCTTTCGGGATTTACTAAGTGTCGACTACAAGGAAGGAGAAGTTCTTTTCCCGAAGGTACACCATAGGCCGCGTGTTCCCTAGTTATTCGGTGAGTTTCGGGATTTAAAATCCACAAGGTAAGTGTCTATAGCATTCGGCCAAGGGCCATCTATGATGATTTAATGTTAGAATCGAATCTAACATATGTGTATAGGTATTTCGACAGATAATTAAGACAAGGAATTCTTTCGGGATTTGAAATCGCAAGGTGAGTGCACAAGTACAATCGGCCAAGGTCTATTTTGGTAATTAGATCTATTCTTTATTTGTTTAAAAAGCCAAAACTAATCAAGTTAAATCATCTAGCATTTTCCGATGAAGGGAGGAGTAGCACAAAGTTTTTGGGATTTGATTTATATTGAAATCGGCACCAAGGTAAGTTTTGGGTTACAAAATTCCTAATAGGATTTGGTTTTATGGCCGAATGGTCTTCATTAAATTTTTAAGTAATGGCCGAATGTAGGGACTAAGGATCTAAGGCTTTAGATCAGATTTTCGGGATTTGAAGTGAAGTTGCTAAGTTAATCAGGTGTGTACCCTACACTAATCTTAATAGATTTATGGCTTAAACCTGATATATGTATTAATATGAAAGTGTAAGAATGTGGCTAAGGTACCATGTTATGGTACAAAGTACTCAGGTACGTTTCCTACTCCTACTAGGATTATGAAATATGTTATATTTAACATGTGATAAGTGATCAGAATGTGAAATTTAGCATGTAATGCATAATATGTATGATATGGGGCATATGGGTTATTGAAAAGGGGAAGTGAATATGGTGACCTAAGACCACGATATCTGAATGTGGTGACCTAAGACCACGATATCTGAATGTGGTGACCTAAGACCACGATATCTGAATGTGGTGACCTAAGACCACAATATCTAAATGTGGTGACCTAAGACCACGAATATTTATAAAGGCGATGAGCACGTCGACTGCAGCGACTGCCTTCGATGGTGTGTAGCGGATGGAGGGTTGACTTAATAGTCCCCACGGTGTGCAGGTTGGTACGGGTGATGTGTAGCGGATGGCATCTAGGTTTGGGTTCGGGTTGCATCATTATTTTTATCTGTTATATGTATTGATATGTGATATGCTTATGTAAGCCTGAATTGTTAACTTTAGTGTTGGTTATACATTGAGTCTGTTGACTCACCCCGTTGTGGGAACATGTTTCAGGTGATGAACAGTGATGGACCGGGACGGCAGAACTTGTGGTGTCTATGCTCAGCTTGAAGTTTTATTTTATTTGGACATTTTATTTCATTTAAGTACCTTATAATTATTTAGATTTGTGTTGATGTAATAAGGCCACTGTTGAATTATTTCATTGTTTCATTATGTTTACAAATTTTTATTAAGTTAAAGGTTAAGTAATTTATTCTAAATGTACTTTATATGTTTTATCACCTAAAAGTTAAAAAGGGTTTTTACTATAAAACGATTTTGTTTTCTTCTTGAGCCCAACCCAAAACAATATTTCTTTTAAAACACACTATTTTTCGAAGGTACAAAAGGATTTTTAACCGGTTTACATCGAGAAACATACCAGCTCCGGTCAAGGCTCGTGGGCCGGGTGTGGGGTGTTTCAATATAAGCCATGTGTGCAACCTCAGAGACGGTTAAACCCCAACACGAAAGAAGTGGTCAAAGCCGAGGTAATTAAACTTCTAGATGCGGGAATAAATTATCCTATTTTTGACAGCACTTGGGTAAGTCCTGTGCAGGTAGTTCCAAAGAAAGGAGGAATGGCGATAGTGCCCAATGAAAAGAATGAGTTAATTCCCACAAGAACAGTTACAGGTTGGAGAGTCTGTATAGATTATAGAAAACTGAATGATGCCACCAGAAAAGATCACTTCCCTCTGCCCTTCATAGATCAAATGGTGGGAAGATTTTTCGGGCATATGTACTACTGCTTCTTGGACGGACTCTTCGGTTACTTCCAAATCCCCATAGCTCCTGAAGATCAAGAGAAGACGACATTTACATGCCCATATGGTATGTTTGCTTATCGTAGAATGCCTTTTGGATTATATAATGTTCCTGCTACTTTTCAGCGTTGCATGTTGGCGATCTTTGACGAACTCGTGGAAGACATCATGGAGGTATTTATGGATGATTTCTCGGTATTCGGCAATTCTTTCCATCTTTGCCTTAAAAATTTAAAACGAGTTCTAATAAGATCTGAGGAAACAAACCTTGTTTTGAATTGGAAAAAATGTCACTTTATGGTTAAAGAAGGGATTGTGTTAGGACATAAGATTTCTAGTAAAGGGATTGAGGTTGATAAAGCAAAGGTTGAAGCCATAGAAAAACTACCTCCCCTTAGTTCTGTTAAGGCTATCAGAAGCTTTTTAGGGCATGTAGGGTTCTATAGAAGATTTAGTAAGGATTTTTCTAAAATAGCTAAGCCTTTGACAAAATTACTAGAAAAAGATGTTCATTTTGATTTCAATCATGAATGTTTAGATGCATTTAATATCCTTAAGGATAAATTAATAAATGTGCCGATTATAATTGCATCTGATTGGAACTTACCCTTTGAACTAATGTGTGATGCAAGTGATTTTGCAGTAGGTGCAGTTTTGGGACAACGAAGAGACAAGCATTTTCAGCCAATTTACTACGCTAGCAGAACATTAACACCCGCACAAGAAAACTACACCACCACAGAGAAAGAGTTGCTAGCTGTAGTTTTTGCTTTTGATAAATTTAAACAGTATCTAATATTGTCCAAAGTTGTCATTTACACTGACCATTCAGCTCTTCGTTATCTTTTAAACAAACCCGATGCAAAACCCAGACTCATACGATGGATTTTACTCTTACAGGAATTCGACTTGGAAATACAATATAAGAAGGGAGTCGAGAATCTTGCAGCGGATCACCTTTCTAGACTTGAAAATCCACACACCAAATAGCTCGACGAATGTGAAATAAATGATTCGTTTCCCAAAGAACAATTCTTTTCTATAATACATTCT
Organism: Gossypium bickii; assembly: GCA_025503065.1. Classification (NCBI taxonomy): domain Eukaryota; kingdom Viridiplantae; phylum Streptophyta; class Magnoliopsida; order Malvales; family Malvaceae; genus Gossypium; species Gossypium bickii. Next base: position 19,602,944 of record CP106714.1, on the reverse strand, counting down.
GAGGTACCATGGTTTGCAAATATTGCGAATTATTTAGCAGCTAAGGTTTTACCAAGAAAATTGACACATCACCAAAAGAAGCGATTCTTTGCTGGGAAGATCCCTTTCTTTTCCGCATATGTGCAGATCAGGTAATTCGAAGATGTTTTACAAAGATAGAAGCAAACAAAATCTTGGAGCATTGCCATTCAGGACCATCAAGAGGACACTACAGTGGTATTAAGACAACACACAAAATACTCGAATAAGGTTTTTATTGGCCCACTCTATTTAAAGATGCCAGCAGGTATGTTACCTCGTGTGATAGATACCAACGAATAGGTAATATTTCTAAAAAAGATGAAATGCCTCAAACATATATGCTATCATGTGAAATATTTGATGTATGGGGTATTGATTTCATGGGGCCACTCCCTAGTTCGTTTGGAAACAAGTATATCCTAGTGGCGGTTGATTACATGTCAAAATGGGTAGAAGCGGAAGCTTTACCTACCAATGACACTAGAATAGTAGTCAGGTTTCTTAAGAAACTATTTTCCCGATTTGGGACACCTGGGGCCATTATTAGTGATAGGGGTACTCACTTCTGCAATACTCAATTTGAAAAAGTTCTCAAGAAATATAGAGTATACCACAAGACAGCTGCCCCATATCACCCTCAAACAAGTGGGCAAGTTGAGGTAGCAAACCGAGAACTTAAGCGCATCCTAGAAAAAACCGTTGCATCAAATAGAAAAGATTGGGCATTAAAAGTAGATGATGCATTATGGGCCTATAGAACAACATTTAGAACACCTTTAGGGACATCCCCATACAAACTTGTATACGGGAAAAGCTGTCATTTACCGTTCGAATTAGAACACAAAGCTTTTTGGGCAATAAAATTTTTGAATGCTGACATCAAAATTATAGGAAAGAGAAGAATGATGCAGATGAATGATCTAGACGAGTGGAGAACAGAAGCCTATGAGAACTCAAAACTGTACAAAGAAGCAACAAAGCGATGCCACGATGCTCGTCTCAAGAGATCAAGACAATTCGAAGTAGGAGACTTGGTCTTACTATACAACTCAAGGCTTAAACTATTCCTGAGAAAGCTGAAATCAAGATGGTCAGGCCCATTCATGATCAAAACAATATTTCCATATGGCACCATCAAGGTAACTCGTCCCACTAAAGGCACATTCAAGGTAAATGGTCACCGACTTAAAATTTATAATGGTGCAGATTTTGGAGATATGAGAGAAGAGCTCATGCTCCATGAGCCTTCTTTGAGAACCGAAAATAGGGAAAGTCTAGCTTAAGACTATAAACGAGCACTTCTCAAAAGGCAACCCGAGCACTAACACACTAACATTTTTTTCTAACTCCACACTAAAATAGTCTAACAGAAATGCAGGACTTATAACACGGTCTTAAACACGGGGCGTGTCAATGGCCATGTGTAAGATAGGGGACACACCACGGGCGTGTCAGGAGCCGTGCACAAACAGAGAAAAATCCCTTTCGACAACACGGGCTGCGATACCAGACCACGCCCGTGCTTCCTAACCGTGTGAAGCTACTGACTTCCACACCACGGGTATACCACGCCCGTGCCTTCTAACCGTGTGAAGCTACTGACTTGTCGAACACGGGTAAAACACGCCCGTGTGACCGCACCACGCCAAAATTTTGACTTATTAAGCACGGGCGTGCCAAATGGACACACGGCCATGCCAAGAACCCTGAACGCACCTAATCCTAAAAATCGTGAAAAGCACGAGCGATTTCAAAATGACACGGGCGTGGCGATGGACTGTGCCCCCTCCCATATATATAAAATCTAACTGTTATCTCCCCCAAAATGAAACCCTAAAGACAGTGTTCAACCCCCCTTCTCCCCAAATCCGGCCGCACAACCACCCCCTTCCCTTAAAACCACCTCCCCTCGCCATATTTCTTCAAAAACCAACCAAAACCTTCCATACGGCCGCACCACAGTCGTGTTACCAAGCCCCACGCCCATGCCATCACTATGTTCGTGCAGCAGAAGCCCACACCACTGCTGTGCTCCGCCCGTGTTGATCATCTTCCCCATCCCTGGTTTCCTTTTCTTGACTTTATTCTTGTTGAACATTATGGCATTTGTATTTATTTTCAGATCTTGTTAGATTTAGTTCTGAAAAGCATGATTTTTTGTTTAAGTCTCCATAATACTTTGGTTGCAGCTTTATTTTTTTTCATTTTGTTTAATATTAGCCCTAATTTTTAGTTAGTGGTTGTTCTCACAACATTCATGAATACTTTGATATTGGTTGCTGATTATGATTACCGTTTCATATAAAATACTTTGGCCATAATTTTGGTTAGAAAACTTGTTTTCATCTGCTTATTTTTCAGGTACCATGTTGACATCACGAACCAAACGATCCGCCCTAAGCAAGAAAAAAAGGGGCTTGGATCATCATCTGCAAGTGCCTCCACCGAACTTCGACACCCATTTCTCTGATTCCCTCAAGCAACTCAAGACGAAAGGTACAAAGCAATCCGGGGTAGACCCATAGGCACTGGTAGCTGCATCAACTGGAACTCAGTGCAACAAGTTGGGCTCGAAACTGATATTCAAGCACTCCTCTCAACCGAACCATGGGAGAACTTTTTCAAAATCAACGAGCCCACATATTTGGAGCTTACGTTAGAATTCTGGACCACCTTCACTTTGCAAGTGGTGACGACTCAGTTCGACGACCCGGGTGCCATCTAATTCCGTCTGGGGGCTCAGTGCGTCGATTAAGTGTACCCCAATTCGGCGCGGGTCTCAGACTTTACACGCTGGAATTCATAGGAGAAAACCCGCTTGACGAATTAAACTGTGAGCTCCATTGCTCTCCGCTCGAATGCTGGCGAAGCCTACGCCCAACTACAAACAACTACGACCCCAGTTACTCCGAGGCGATGGCACTTCCCCCAGCCCTAAGGTATATTCATGCCATTCTTGCACACACCATCACAGGTCACCGAGAGAGCACCGGCGTCGTAAACAAGCAAGACGTTTACTTCCTATCATGCATGTCTGAAGGACATGTTTTAGACTTGGCCTATTTTATCGTATGCGCGATCCAACACCAGAGAGAGCAACATTGGAAGGGGATTTTGTCAATGGGACCATACATTACGAGGTTAGCTCGGCACTTCAACCTCCTCAACACCGACTATCAGATCACCTCCCTCACACTAATAGGCAACATGGTACCTTAAGGCAACCAGACGATGCTACACATGAGGATGATCAGAAAACGTCGAGGGACCGACCTACCTCAATACATACTAAAGACACCCACAAACGAGGGGGAGGACGAGGACATTCCTGACGATGTCCCACAACCATCAGAGGAGGCACCGAATCCGAGCTAGCATCTATACCGAGTAGCAACATCATTAGCAGACATCTTAGTACGACTCGATCGGTTCGAGCTGCATTTTGCTGAAAATGCTCGGCGCTTTGACGGGTTAGAGGCGACGCTTCAACAAATATGCCAGCACCTCCACATTTCATCATTGACACCACCAGCAGACCCAATCCCATGATGAGGACCTCTGAGTCCTTTTTAATTTGTTTTCTTTAATTTTATTTTCTTTATTTTTAAGATTTTATTTTATGTTATTTAATTTGAACTCTTATTATTATTGCAAATTTTTATCATTGGCTATCCAAGTATTCAAGCATCACTAACAAACATATCTATTTCATCGAAAAGATCATTAACAAGTGACTTTGCAGAATAAATCATATACTCCACCTACACAAAAGCACAACTAGGCGAAATACAAAAAGTCACATGATGCCACACACTCTCCACATCCTTAAGGATCTCGTCAATAAAACCAGGAAGTGACACTTTCCCCTCCTATCTTTTTGATTGATCACTAATTATCATTATTTATCTTTGTACATTGAGGGCAATGTACATCTTAAGTGTGAGGGGTAAAAGTGTCTAAATTTTGCATGACTCTCAAATTGTGCCTAAACCTTTTCCCAAATCCCTAAATTTAATCTTGTTTGAAAGTAGTTTTCTCATATTACTAATTAAGATGAAATTTCTAATGGTTTATAATTATTAACATGTTTTAGAATAAGTCATAGTTAATTGTACATTGATAATTAAATTTAAAGAATACTAGAGAATCAAGTATGATAAGTCTAATTTTCAAAATTTAAAATTTTTAGGTTGTTGCTCTAAATTTGAATACTACCTTGAAATTTGAAATTTACAAGGATGATGTCAAAACACCCATAAGTTTTGGGAGATTTTGAGCCTTATAGAGCATACATTCTTTTTCGTGCTTATTCATTGATTATAAGTGTGTCAACTATGAATTGTTATTCTAGAACTTGCCTCGTTTATACATGTTAAGACCACATCTATGATTTGATATACTGAGATGATAAAGGCACCTAGGTTTTAACCCATTTACACCACTAAAAAGCCTACCCGCATAATTGGCCCCTTGTGAACCCCGTTGATCCTAACAAACCCCTTTTTTTTATTGACTCACCTATTAATATTAACCCAAAGCCCCTTTGTATTTGTTATCACCCTTTCTTTTGACTACCACATAATCAAGATTTGATTTGAACTAGTTACCTAAGTATATTATTCTGGTAGTTAAATTTATCTTGTATTTAGTTTGTTCTTAAAAAAAAAATCGAAGTATTCAATATTAGTAGTGTGAAAGGTGAGCTTACACAATCAAAGTCTATTTCCAAAAGAAAAGCTCGTATTAGTAGGCTTATTAGTTTTCAATTTATAAAATTTCAAAAAAGTTTTAGATAGGTACTTGTCAATTCGATCTCGATTCTAACCTTCTAATTTCAGCCTGTGACCACACCTTTTACCCTAGCCCCGTTACAACCCTAACAAAGACCTTTTGATCTATTGTCATCTTATATTACAGTGGTGGAGATTTGATTTTCAGGCAAGCCTATGGGATTAACTTTTCAGGTTCGACTTACAAGCAATCATTTCCTAAACCTTAAACACTTTAGAGTGACTTCAGTGAATCTTTAGTGAGGATATCAATCCTTGTTGATTTTGGATTGAAAAGGTAGTTATTTAAATGAAGGGAGACACCTATGTTTTTTGAGGTACAAACTCATGACTTATCTCGTTTGAATCTTTAGGACTCATTGAATTGAATTATGAATTATCTATTAATTATGGAAAGTTCGTTTTAATTGTAAGTTGAGAATTTTGCTTGAAAACAAGCAAAAGCTTAAGTGTGGGGGTATTTGATAAACCGTAAAAGTAACATATTTTAATCCCACATTTAGCTTACTTTTTGATGATTTACTCCTTGATTTATATAAAAAGGTGCTTGTAATCCTTTCTTTTCATGTTTTATACCCAGAAAAGTACCCTAGGATGAAAAGAACACAAAACAGGCCCAAAACGAAGTAAATGGGCCTTAGCACGAAATTGACACGGCCTGGCCCAAAGTCCACACGGCCGTGCCTCAACGAACACCTAGAGCATGGCCTCAACTCTGCCTCACACAACCGTGTCTCAAGTTAGAAATCGATTCACACGAGCGTGTGCCATGGCCGTGTCTCTGTCGCTGGAAAGAGCAATTTCAGTCGGAAAATGATACTTAGGGAGAAAGAATCGCATTCCAAGAGCCTATATATATCCCCTAAATACAACCTTTGAAAGGGTATCAAAGCTAGGCCAAGGAGCCAAGACGAGAAGGTCAGAGTTAGGGAATAACTTGAGGATAGCCAGTTGATCCATCCCAAGAAGTCGGAATTATACCCAAGACGGTGGAATTCAAGGGGTCTTAGGGTTTTCTTATGTTTTGTTTTATCTTTTCTCTTGTGATGTTCTTTTTATTCATTATGAACTAAACCCTTCAGATACCTGAAGGGGATGAAACCTAGATGAATTTTGTTATTTGATTTCTAAGTTATATGATAATTGCTTAGTTTGTTCTTAATTATGTTGCTTAATCCAAATCTAATGTGCTTAGGTGAAGGAGGAATAGACCCTGCCTAAGAGTAGATCTAACATAATTAAGTGGAGTTGATCGAACACCTAGAGATAGGGTTACGAGATTTTGCCGGATTAGGGTGAAACCTAATATGGGAGCCCATTGATCGATTTACTGCTATCCTAGGGGGTTATTATAAGCGAACGGGAGTTCCACTAATTAACCTAGGGTTAGATGTTATTCACCTCGAGAGAGGGTTTAATATAGGTTAGGGAGTCTTACGGATCAAGCTACGTAAAAGAAATCATATAATTTAGGGCTAATTAATAAGTGAGGTCTAGGTGGATTCTTCCTGAGGGTATCGTCATAATCAACTGAGTTTTCCTTCAAAGTTATTTTCTTATTCATCCTTTTTGCCTTTGTGTCCTTAGTTTAGTCTTCGTCAATATAGTTTAAAGCAACTTCACTCTATTTTTAAGGCTAAATAATAAAAAGAAAGTTAGTATTAGTACTCTTAGTTCCTTTGGGTTTGATATCTGGTCTTGCCTAAGCTATACTACTGTTCGATAGGTACACTTGCCTTTAATCGTTGTCAGAGTTAGTTTTCAGGTTTTGGTCATTCTTTTATAAATTTTAAAAACTCTGATTTACAGCGATCAGCGAGAAGCAAATTCTTAGGGTTGGTCTAGTTAAAGAGATCGAGGAAAAGGTGAAAGTGATCCGTGATAGTCTGAAAGCTGCTTCGAATTAGCAAAAGTTGTACGCAAATTTAAAAAGGAAAGAAATCGAGTTTCAAGTGGGCGACAAAGTATTTCTGAAAGTATCCCCGTGAAAGAAAATATTGAGATTTGGTAAAAAGGGCAAATTGAGTCCGCGATTCATAGGGCCATATGATACTACTGAAAGGATTGGGCCAATGGCATACTAGTTGGCTTTGCCGATAAAGTTAGAAAAAATACACAACGTGTTTCATGTATCGATGTTGCGGCGATATCATTCCGATCCTTCACATGTGATCCCTCCATCGAAATTTAAGATACGATCGGACATGACTTATGAAGAGAAGCCAATTAATATATTGGCTCGGGATGTTAAACAGTTGAGTAATAAGAGCATAGCTTTAGTAAAAATGTTATGGAAAAAACACGGTGTGGAAGAAGCTACGTGGGAACTGGAAGAAGTCATGAGAGAACAATATCCAAACCTTTTTACCGGTAGATTTTTGGGGACGAAAATCTCTAAAGGAGGGGAGAGTTGTATAGCTCGATTTCAGGGCTAGTTGGAACAGTGATTTCGAGACCGCTAATCCTAGGTTGAGGAAAATTATTTTGATATTATTTTATGTGTTATGGCATTAATATATGGCTATATGAAAATTTTGGTGCTTTAATTTTAATTATTGCATGCTTAATTGTCAAAAAGGACTAAATCGCATAAAGTACAAAAGTTCTATTTTTCAAGGTAGAGGTGTCTAATAGCCATATAATATTAAATTGGAGGTCCTTAAAGTGCAATTAGGCCATTATAGGTGTGTTGGCCGGCCATATAGACAAAGAGACAAGGGCATTAACTTTTTGGTCAAAATTTGGTGAAATTAGGTGATAAAAAGATGAATAAAATAAGATAAAAAGAAAATATATCATCTTTCACTATTCACCCTTCTTCTTCCATCAAAAATTGAGGAGAAAATAGAGGTTTTTGGAGTTCAAACTTTCATCCAAGCTTTCTCATTGCAAGTAAGTGATTTTAGAGGTCTTTCTTGATGATTTTTGTATTTTTGGGACCCTCAAAGCTTAAGCTAGCTAATGAGGGGACTAATTTGTAATATGGTTAAAAGTTTAGGGACTTGCCATGAGAGTGTTTATGTTGTTTGCTGATTTTTTATGGAAGAAAATGAATGTTAATGAGATGAGAAACAACTTTTCTGAAAGGTGTTATCATGAAAACACCTAAATGCGACCAAGTTGTAAATATTGTGATTTAGTAATAAATGCATGAAATAGTTGGATTTCTGAGTAGTTGTAAGAGGAATAAGTGTTCATCTAGGCTTGTTTAATGAGAAAATGTGATGAAAAATGATTTACGAGCCTAGGGGCAAAATTATAATTTTGCCATAGTAAAAGGGCAAAATGGTCATTTTTGCCTAAGTAGAGATTATGATGAATTATAATTATAAAATGATTGAATGAGTGAATATTGTTATTATAGATCAAGAAGAGCGCGGAATTAACCTTGATAGGGGAAAAGGCAAGGTTTTGGATTAAACCGCAACTTAACATATTTTGTACCGAGGTAAGGTTATGTGTAAACGATACATCTTAAATACACATGTTGTTACTTATTGGTGTATTGTATGATTGAGAACACTTATGATTCAAGTGGATTGAATTTGGTAAATGATGAATAATTTCCGTATGAACGTTGAAATAGATATGTAAGTGTGGAATATTACCCGTAGTAATTAATGGTGGGCTGTGTGCGATACCACCTTAATTATTCTTGTTGGTGGGCTATGTGTGATACCACCTTATTACTTATTCATGATGGGCTATGTGTGTGATACCATCGTTTATAATATCATTTGGTGGCGTATGTGCGATACCACCATAAATATTCTTAATGGTAGGCTATGTGCGAAACCACCGAGTGTACTAGGAATGGCTTATTGTGAAATTGTTAAGTGTTGTTTCATGTGATCATGTCGTGATAAGTGCAGGGATGTATGTTAAATAATGTGAGCCTTTGGCTTGTGATATGGTTGGAAATGTGGTAAGAGATGAAATGAGTAAGAAAGATCATGGAATGTGGATTGTTCTTGCTTAGTATGTAATGCTATTTATTGATTAGCACATATTATGATGTTTATTGTTTACATGTAAACTTGCTAAGCTTAAATCTTACTCCCTTTGTTTTCCCTTGTTTTATAGTGTCAAAGATTCGGGTCGAGATACGAAGATAATTGGAAGATCACCCACACTATCAGCTCATCTCGGTATATCTAGACTTAGTGTTTTGAGTATGGCAAGTATAGGGGCTAGACTAGGTGAATTGTTTTGTTATTTTGGCCAAGACTGTGTTGGCCTTTTTAAAGATGAACTCTTTTGTAGATAGCCATAGTTGATGGCTCATCATTACTAATTTATGAAAAGATGAAGTTATTCATGGAAGTGTATGTTGCGAATCTGAGTTGTTTAGTGATTTGTTGAATGGAATTATGTTGTGTGAACTAGGGTGGTGAAAAGAGCTTGGCAAACAGCCTTGTTCTTGTCCAAATGGGTAGGCACATGGGCATGTGTCTAGGCTGTGCGTTACACACCGTCAGCCCCATAGGTGTGTGACCAGGCCGTATGTGCCCTGCATGCTAGTGCTTTCAGTCAGTGTCGACCACGGGCTAGCCACATGGGCGTGTGCCTAGGCCATGTGTCCTATATGTGGTTGCTGACGTCACAAACATAATACCTAGGTTTTTACACACGAGCGAGGACACTGGCGTGTCTAGGTCGTGTGGAGCACACGTGCCAAAAACATGGGTGTGTGTCCGGCTTTGTGAAAACCCCTGTAGGTTCGAAATGAAAATAAATCCCACACAGGTTAGGGACATGGGCGTGTGTGACCACACGACCTACTCACACGGGCGTGTGGCCCCTATTTAGGTAAAAAATTTAAGTGCACAAAGTTTCCAGTGGGGTTTCGAAACCCTCCGTATGCATGTTTAAGGCTTCGTAGGTGATGGTGAAAGAGATATTTTAAGTTGGAATCAGATTTCATAGACTAAAGTTGTATGACCAAGTGAGTTAAGTCCGGTAATGCCTCGTGCCCAGTTCTGGCGTAGGATATGGGTAAGGGGTGTTACAGTTGAAATGTTGCAACTGCATTGCATAAACCAAAAGGCATTCGCCTAGAAGCAAACATACCGTATGAACAAGTAAAGGTTGTTTTATGTTGGTCCCCCCGAGCTATAAATATTTGGTTATATCCTGATATAACCATCTAAAAAATAATAGAATTCATTTCCTCCCAGTCAAACTAATATCTAATCCACAAAAGGCAACGGAAAATGGTCCTTCCGAGTGGCTTTATTCAACTTTATGAAGTGAATACAAATTCTCCAACCAGTAACAGTTCTCGTTGGAATCAACTCGTTTCACTTATTTTCAACAATCGTTATTCCACCTTTCTTCGGCACACACTGCACCGGACTTACCCACAAACTATCTAAAATACGATAGATGATTCCTACATCTAACCATTTGATCACTTCCGTTCTTACAACTTCTTTAATAATAGGATTGAGCCTTATTTTCCCACCAATTCAAGCTTTTTCATCTTCTTCTAAAATAATTTTATGCATGCAAAAAGGACTTATACCTCGAATATTAGCTATGGTCCAACCAATTGCTTTCTTAAATTTCTTTAGAACAGCAATTAGTTGTTCCTCTTGATCTTTTGTCAGTTTTGCTAAAATAATCACAGGCAAAGTGGAACAGTCACCTAAATAAACGTATTTCAAATGGGAAGGAAGTACCTTCAGTTCAAGTTTAGGTGGTTCTTCAATTGACAACTTGGGCTGCACAAATTTTCTGACTTCTAACCCCAACGGTTCAAACCGTGTGGATTGAATAAAATTTCTCGGATTGGCTTCCATGAAAGCCATGTTTTCTTCACCTTCTTCATCCTCTAAAGGGTCAAGATCTAAGTCTTTCTCTAATGGATCTTTTTCAAAATTGTTTTCCATAGAAACCAAGGTTTATATCTCTTCCATAACTGAACACTCTTCTATCGGGTCGAGAAATTTCATTGCTTTAAGAATGTTAAAGGTTACCTGATCATCTTGAACTCGCATGGTGAGTTCACTTTCTGCACATCAATTAACATTCTACCCGGGGCTAAGAAAGGTGTCCCAAGGATGATTGACACTTTCTTATCTGCATCAAAATCTAAGACAATGAAATCAACAGGAAAAATAAATTTATAGACTAGGTGAATTGTTTTGTTATTTCGGCCAAGAGTGTGTTGGCTTTCTTAAAAATGGACTCTTTTGTATATAGCCTTAGTTGATGGCTCATTATTACTAATTTATGAAAAGATGACGTTATTCATGGAAGTGTAAGTTGCGAATCTGAGTTGTTTAGTGATTTGTTGAATGGAATTATGTTGTGTGAACTAGGGTGGTGAAAAGAGCTTGGCAAACAGCCTTGTTCTTTCCACACGGGTAGGCACACGAGCGTGTGTCTAGGCCTTGTGTTACACACCATCAGCCCCATGGGTGTGTGACCAGGCCATGTGTGCCCTGCATGCTAGTGTATTAAGTCAGCGTCAACCACGGGCTAGCCACACGGGCGTGTGCCTAGGCTATGTGTCTGATATGTGGTTGCTGATGTCACAAACAGAATACCTAGGTTTTTACACACGGGCGAGGACACTGGTGTGTCTAGGCCGTGTGGAGCACACGTGCCAAGAACATAGGTGTGTGTCCGGCCGTGTGAAAACCCCTGTAGGTTCGAAATGAAAATAAATCCCACACGAGTTAGGGACATGGGCATGTGTGACCATACGTCTTGCCCACACGGGCGCTTGGCCCCTGTTTAGGTAAAAACATTTAAGTGTACAAAGTTTCTAATTGGGTTTTGAAACCCTCCGTATGCATGTTTAAGGCCTTGTAGGTCCTTAATGAGAATGTTGATCACTGTAAAATCATAGTTTTAAAATTTATAAAAGAATGATCAAACCTCGAAACTAACTCTGACAACGATTAAAGGCAAGTGTACCTATCGAACAGTAGTATAGCTTAGGCAAGACCGGATAACCCAATGGAACTAAAAGTATTAATACTCACTTTATTTTTATTATTTAACCTAACTAAGATAAAGGTTTCTTTTAAACTAAATTGACAACAACTAAACTAAGGAAACAAAGATAAAAAGATGAATTTGGGGATAACTTGAAAATGACTCAGTTGATTTTTATGATACCTTCGGGAAGAATCCACCTAGACTTCTCTTATTATCTAACCTTAAATTATATGATTTCTTTTACTTAGCTTGATCCGTGAGACTCCCTAACCTATGTTAAACCCTCTCTCGAAGCGAATAACGTCGAATCCTAGGTTAATCAGTGGAACTCTCATTCGCTTATAATAACCCCCTAGGAAAGCAGTAAATCGATCAATGGATTCCCATATTAGGTTTCACCCTAATTCGGCAAAATCTCGTAACCCTATCTCTAGTTGCCCGATCAACTCTGCTTAATTATGTTAGATCTACTCTTAGGCAGGGTCTATTCCTCCTCCACCTAAGCACATTAAATTTGGATTAAGCAACATAATTAAGAACAAACTAAGTAATTTATCATATAACTTAAAAATCAAATAATAAATCTGTCTAGGTTTCATCCCACTCTAGGTACCTGAAGGATTTAGTTCATAATGTAAAAAGAAAACATCACAAGAGAAAAGATAAAACAAAATATAAGAAAAATCCTAAAACCCCCTAAAGGAATTGAAGGAGAATTCCGCCGTCTTGAGTATAATTCCGGCTTCTTGGGATGAATCAACTGGCTATCCTCGCGTTACTCCCTAACTCTGACCTTCTCGGCTTGGTTCCTTGGCCTAGCTTTCGCCCCCTTTCAAAGGTGGTACTTGGGGTATATTTATAGGCTCTTGGAATGTGATTCTTTCTCCCGAAGTATCCTTTTCTGACTGAAATTGCTCTTTCCAGCGACAGAGGCACGTCCATGTCACACGCCCGTGCAATTCGAGGCCTAACTGTGTTCGGATTTTACTAATGGCACGACCGTGTGTGGTGGTGAGGAGGCCATGCTCGGAGTTCTTTAATGAGGCACGACCGTGTAAATTGGGATTAGGCCGTGTTCTAGATATTCGTCGAGACACGGCCGTGTGGTCCTTGGCCCAGGCCGTGTCGATTTCGTGGAAAGGCCCATTTGCTTTGTTTTAGGCCCGTTTTGTGTTCTTTTCATCCTCGGGTGCTTTCTTGGGTATAAGACATGAAAAGAAAGTATTAAGAGCACCTTTTTACACAAATCAAGGGATAAATCATCCAAACGCATATTAAATGTAGGCTTAAAATATGTTACTTTTATGGTTTATCAAATACCCCCACACTTAAGCTTTTGCTTGTCCTCAAGCAAAATTCTCAACTTAAAATTAAAATGAACTTTCCATGATTCATAATTCCTATCAACAATGCCTTATCCTAATTCATATATAATTTATACATGGATTATTCAACTCAAAGATTCCTAAAAATTCAAACAAGATAAGTCATAAATTTGTAGCACGAAAAACATAGGTGTTTCCCTTCATCTAAATAATTACCTTTAATTCAAAATCTACAAGGATTGATATCCTCACAAAAGATTCACTCAAATCACTCAAAAAGTGTTTAAGGGTCAAAATTAAGCACTCATAAGTCGAACATGAAAAGTTTATCCCATAGGCTTGCCTGAAAATCAAATCTCCACCACTGTAAAATGATATGATAAATAGATCAAAAGGTCTTTGTTAGGGTTGTAATAGGGCTAGGGTTAAAGGTGTGGATAAAGGCTGAAATTAGAAGGTTAGAATCGAGATTGAATTGATAAGTTACCTACCTGAAAATTTCTAATATAATAATTACATCAACTGAAAATAATAAAAATCCTACTAATACGAGCTTTTTCTTTTAAGAAATAGTCTTTGATTGTGTAAGCTCACTTTCCGTACTACTAATATTGAAAACTTGAATTTTTTGTTTTAGAACAAACTAAATACAAGATAAATTTAACTACCAGAATAATAAACTTAGATAACTGGCTCAAATCAAATCTCGATTAAGGGGTAGTCAAAAGAAAGGGTGATAACAAATACAAACGGTTTTGGGTTAAAATTAGCGGGTAAGTCAATGAAAGGGTTGTTAGGCTCAACGGGGTTCACTAAGGGTTAATTATAAGGGTAGGCTATTTAGTGGAGTAAGTGGGTTAAAACCTAATTGCCTTTATCATCTCGGTATATCAAATCATAACTGTGGTCTTGACATGTATAATCGAGGCAAGTTCTAGAATAACAATTCATAGTCGACACACTCATAATGAGCATGAAAAAGAATGTATGCTCTTATAAGGCTCAAATTCTCACAAAAATTATGGGTGTTTTTGACATCAACCTTGTAAATTTCAAATTTCAAGATAACATTTAAATTCCGGTTGACAACCTACAATTTTAATTTTTAGAAAATTAGACTTATCATGCTTGATTCCCTAGTATTCTTCAAATTTAATCATCAATGCACAATTAACTATGACTTATTCCAAAACATATCAATAAAAATCACAAATCATTAGAAATTTCATCTTAATTAGTAATATGAGAAAATTACTTTAAAACAAGATTAAATTCAGGGATTTGAGAACAATACAGACAGTTAGGCATTTTTACCCTCAGGGTTTGAGAATAATGACAAATTAGGCATTTTCTCAGAATACCTATTCACCCCCCCACACTTAAGATGTACATTGCCCTCAATGTACAAAGATAGATAATGACATTTTAAAGATAAATCAAAAGAGAAAGAGGAAGAATTACTCCCTGATTTGTGGATGTTTTCCCGAATGAGTGTCTTTGGTGGCGGTGATGGTCAGTTGGGATAACGTTCCTGCGCTAGATGAAGAAATTGGGTAGCGCTTTGAAAAGTAGCCAGGCTTTATTAAGACCTAATAAAAATAATTTAAATATATAAATAAAGACAAGAAAGACAAAGCGAAAGAGACTAAGAAGGAAAATTGACTAAGGCTAGGAGATAAAGGGGCTTGAGAATCCTTATTGGTAGGTGGTTCGCGAGGTGGGTGCGACTTCTAAGGCGACGAAGGTGCTGTGGTGGCGGAAGTGGCGTGATTCCCAAGCAGCCTTTAGAACCTAACACTAAGAAACTAAACTAAGTTAAACTAATTTAAACATAAGATTATTGAAGAAAAAGAGAATGAAAGGAAAAAGAAATGAAAAATAAAAACTAATTGGTCTCATAGATCCTTGGCTTAATGTTGAGACGAAGCTACCGGCATAAACTCATGTTGATCATTCTCCTTTGCGAAATGTGGCCTTTTACGCTTCTTTGGCATGGTGTTGGCTTGCTCAAGGATCTAGAGCCTTAGTAAGTGGAGAATCTGAGATGGAGGAGAGTGAAAACAAAGAAAATAAGGATGAAATCAGATGAAGGAAAGGAGAAGAGGTGAGGGGTTTAAATAGATGTTCATATGTTTTGCTCAGACACAGCCGTGGTCCCTGGGTGTGTCGAATTACACGGCCTCCTCACACGGTCGTGTTATAGAGGGTGTTGTCACCCTATGTCCGTGCTTGGTCCTTCTATGCCCGTGCTCATGATGTTTTTCTGTTAGCACGGTCGTCTGACACGGGCGTGTCTTACCCGTGCTTGATAAGTCAGTAACTTTAGTAATTTCACATGGTTTGTGGCATGGGTGTGCTCTGGCCATGGTATGGAAGTCAGTAGCCTCACATGGTTGCTTCCACGGCCGTGCCATATCTGTCGGTGCCCGTGTCGAGAGTGGTTGGATCTATGACATTGGGGTGGTGGTTGGGCTGACTGCACAGCCTTTACCCTGTCAGTGTGGCAGTTTTGGTGGTCCACACGGCCGTGTGTAAGGTCGTGTGGCCTGGAATTCTGCACTTTTGGTTAGTTAAAAAGGAAAGGAAAAAGAGAAAAGAAAATGTAAAATAATGCAAAAAGAAATAGGGTTAGTACTCGGGTTGCCTCCCGAGAAGCGCTCGTTTATAGTCTTAAGCTAGACTTTCCTCATATTTGAAATTTTTAGGGAGGTTTGGAAGTTTGAACATCCTCCCTCATGTCTATATTTTCAGTTTTATGAAAAATTTGAAGTCGAGAAGTGTTTACTTTGAAAGTGTCAAATGTAGGATTGCTTACCTCGACTATTCCTTGTGGGAAGATGTCGTGTACCTTAAGAAGAAGTTCTTCCTTTTCCTTCAGGTTTATTGTGGTGATGTGAGGCTCGGCTTTATCTAACAAAACCTGGTCTCCTATTTTGATGTCATTTGATGTTCCTATAAGCTCTTCTGGTGGTTCCTCTGGTTTTACAATGTGTGGCTCTGGCTCTTCCTCGTATATTCCTAATTTCTCCTTGGAGTATGTTTTCCACTCATCTAGGTCATCGATTTGGATCCTTTGTTCTTCATGGGTAATTTCATTGTTGGCACTCAATTGAAGATCCGGTTCAATCGTTCCCTTTTTTGGAGGTTCCTGAAAAGAGGGTGTAATTGAATGATTATCAAAAGAATTTTCTTGTTCACCTTGATTCTTTGATGACCTAGCTGAATCGAGGGCTTGAAGACTAATTGAGTCGTCACCTACACAAAGTATGAGCTCACCTGTGGCAAAATCAATTTTAGTCTTGGCAGTTGCTAGAAAATGTCTTCCTAAGATTAAGGGGATTGAATTATCCTTATCCATGTCTAAAACAACAAAGTCTCTTGGAAAAACAAATTTATCGATTTTTACGAGAACATCTTCAATAATGCCCCTAGGAATTCTAACGAGTTTATCACTAATTGAATACTCATCTTAGTTTGTTTTGGCTTCCTAAACGTAGTCGCTTAAACAATGTATAAGGCATAACATTTATGCTTGCCCTAAAAATCATAACGCATTATCAATATTTAAACTACCAATTAAATATGGAATTGTAAAACTCCCTGGATCTTTTTGCTTCTGTGGTAGTCTATTTTGTAACATTGCTGAGCATGTTGCGTTTAATTCCACGTGGTGCTCTTCATCTATTTTGTGTTTGTTGGTTAAGAGCTATCTTAAAAATTTCCTCGAGTCTGGCATCTGAAAAAGAGCTTCAAGAAGAGGTAAGTTAATATGTAACTTCTTTAAAAGTTTAAGAAACTTACTAAACTGCTCCTCTGAATCGTCTATTTTTAATGCTGCGGGGATAAGGTATGCGAGGTTTGTACTCTTTGACTACCAGTTTTGGTTTTTCTTGTACTTCCTCTGTTATACCTTTTCCTACCTTACTTTCTGGAGTTGGGTTGGGTTTATCTAACTCCTTGCTACCCTAGACTGTGATGGCTTGAATTCGCTCCTTAGGGTTAATCTCCGTGTTACTAGGTAGACGTCCTTGCGGTCGTTCTGACATTGACTTTGCAAGTTGTTCGACTGCTTTAGTGATTTCCATGACTGACTTAGTAATTTCATCAATTCGGCATTCGTTACTTTTGATTGTTCTGTCAGCTTCTTGGATGCGCTCCTCGATGGTTGGCTTCTTGTCTTGTGGATTGGGCTGATTTCAAAATTTTGAGAGGGTTGTTGCCTTTGATTTCCTTGATTGCCTTGTCCTCCCCATGAAATATTTAGGTGGTTTCTCCAACCTGGATTGTAAGTGTTACTATAAGGATTATTATTAGATTGGACATTATTACTTATATAGTTCATCTGTTCATCTTCTGCTCCTAGTTGGTAGGGTGGGTACTCAGGATTCACCACAGTTCTACTAGCGTCGCACTGCATGACTGGATGTATCTGTGAAGAACACAAACTATCAAGCTTTTTATTCATCATCTCTAGCTGCGTTGATAGCATGGTCATGGTGTCGACATTGAAAACTCCTGCCAATTTCGTTGGTTTTGTTCTCGAAGCTTGCCACTGATAATTGTTTATCGACATCTCCTCAATGAACTCGTAGGTTGCTTCAGGAGTTTTGTTGTTTAGCCTTCCACCGGCGGCTAAATCTATCAGTTGCCTCGTTGAGGGGTTTACTCTGTTGTAGAAGGTTTGGACTTGTAGCCGTAGGGGTAAACCATGGTGTGGGCACCTCCTCAAGAGATCTTTGAACCTTTCCCATGCGTCATATAGTGTCTCTAAATCCATCTGCACAAAAGAAGTGATATCATTACATAATTTGGCCGTTTTGGCCGGTGGGAAATATTTCATTAAAAACTTTTCGGTCATCTGCTCCCATGTAGTGATTGACCCTCGTTGTAACGAGTTTAACCACTGATTGGCTTTATTTCTCAATGAAAAAGGGAATAACCGGAGACGAATGGCATCATCAGAAAAGCCATTTATTTTGAAGGTATCACAGAACTCTAAAAAATTAGCTATATGCATGTTTGGATCTTCGTCCTGCAAACCATTAAATTGAACAAACTGTTCAATCATTTGTATTGTGTTAGGCTTTAATTCAAAATTATTAGCAGATATAGCAGGCCTAACAATACTAGATTCTCGCTCTCCCAATAAATGCGGTTTCGCATAATCAAACATTGTACGTGGAGCATTGTGATCTCCCACATCGCGTAGTGGTGGGTTGTTTTCGCCATCCCCTCAGTAGGATTGGATGCTTTTTTTCCTCTCTCTTACGTGTAATCTAGGGCTCGCCTTGTTTCCCTGCGATTCCTACAAGCAGTTGCTTCGTTATCACTATCATTTACCAAAGGTCCTCTCGGATTCCTTCTAGTCATAAACTAAAGGTACGTAAAAAAGAGAAAGAAATAAAAAAATTAAAATTAAAATTAGAAAAATTAAAATTTAACCTAAGAAAAAAAAAAGAAATAAATTGCGAATAAAATAATGGCTAAAGTAATAAAAATAGAGCTTTCTTAGTATTGTAGTTCCCCGGCAACGACGCCAAAAACCTGATCGCTGTAAAATCAGAGTTTTAAAATTTATAAAAGAATGATCAAACCTGGAAAGTAACTCTGACAACGATTAAAGGCAAGTGTACCTATCGAACAGTAGTATAGCTTAGGCAAGACCGGATATCGAACCCAAAGGAACTAAAAGTATTAATACTCACTTTCTTTTTATTATTTAACCTAACTAAGATAAAGGTTACTTTTAAACTAAATTGACGACAACTAAACTAAGGAAACAAAGACAAAAAGATGAATTTGGGGATAACATGAAAAAGACTCAGTTGATTTTTATGATACCTTCAGGAAGAATCCACCTAGACTTCTCTTATTATCTAACCTTAAATTATATGATTTCTTTTACTTAGCTTGATCCGTGAGACTCCTTAACCTATGTTAAACCCTCTCTCGAAGCAAATAACGTCTAATCCTAGGTTAATTAGTGGAACTCTCGTTCGCTTATAATAACCTCCTAGGAAAGCAGTTAATCGATCAATGGATTCCCAAATTAGGTTTCACCCTAATCCGACAAAATCTTGTAACCCTATCTCTAGGCGCCCGATCAACTCCGCTTAATTATGTTAGATCTACTCTTAGGCAGGGTCTATTCCTCCTCCACCTAAGCACATTAAATTTGGATTAAGCAACATAATTAAGAACAAACTAAGTAATTTATCATATAATTTAAAAATCAAATAATAAAATATGTCTAGGTTTCATCCCCCTTCAGGTATCTGAAGGATTTAGTTCATAATGTAAAAAGAAAACATCACAAGAGAAAAGATAAAACAAAACATAAGAAAAATCCTAAAACCCCCTAAAGGAATTGAAGGAGAATTCTGCCATCTTGAGTATAATTCCAGCTTCTTGGGATGAATCAACTGGCTATCCTCGCGTTACTCCCTAACTCTGACCTTCTCGGCTTGGCTCTTTGGCCTAGCTTTCACCCTCTTTCAAAGGTGGTACTTGGGGTATATTTATAGGCTCTTGGAATGCGATTCTTTCTCCCGAAGTATCCTTTTCTGACTGAAATTGCTCTTTCCAGGGACAGAGGCATGGCCAAGTCATACGCCTGTAAAAATCGAGGCCTGACCATGTTCAAATTTTAGTAATGGCATGACCGTGTGTGGTGGTGAGGAGGCCGTCCTTAGACTTCTTTAATGAGGCACGGTGGTGTAAATCGGGATTAGGCCGTGTTCTAGATGTTCGTCGAGACACGGTCATGTAGTCCTTGGCCCAGGCCGTGTCAATTTTGTGGAAAGGCCCATTTGCTTTGTTTTAGGCCCGTTTTGTGTTCTTTTCATCCTCGGGTGCTTTCCTGGGTATAAGACATGAAAAGAAAGGATTAAGAGCACCTTTTTACACAAATCAAGGGGTAAATCATCCAAAAGCATATTAAATATGGGCTTAAAATATGTTACTTTTACGATTTATCAAATGTTTTGATAGTGAAAGAGATATTTTAAGTTGGAATGAGATTTCATAGACTAAATTTGTATAACCAAGTGAGTTAAGTCCGGTAATGCCTCGTGCCCAGTTCTGGCGTAGGATATGGGTAAGGGGTGTTACAGTTGAAATGTTGCAAGTGCATTGCATAAACCAAAAGGCATTCACCTAGAAGAAAACGTATCGTATGAACAAGTAAAGGTTGTTTTATGTTGGTCCCCCTGAGCTATAAATATTTGGTTATATCCTGATATAACCATCTAAAAAATAATAGAATTCATTTCCTCCCAGTCAAACTAATATCTAATCCACAAAAGGCAACGAAAAATGGTCCTTCCGAGTGGATTTATTCAACTTTATGAAATGAATACAAATTCTCCAACCAGTAACAGTTCTCGTTGGAATCACCTCGTTTCACTCATTCTCAACAATCGTGATTCCACCTTTCTTCGGCACACACTGCACCGGACTTACCCACGAACTATCTGAAATACGATAGATGACTCCTGCATCTAATCATTTGATCACTTCCTTTCTTACAAATTCTTTAATAATAGGATGGAACCTTATTTTCTCATCAATTCGAGCTCTTTCATCTTCTTCTAAAATAATTTTATGCATGCAAAAAGGATTTATACCTCGAATATCAGCTATGGTCCAACCAATTGCTTTCTTAAATTTCTTTAGAACAGCGATTAGTTGTTCTTCTTGTTCTTTTATCAGTTCTGCTGAAATAATCACAAGCAAAGTGGAACAATCACCTAAATAAATGTATTTCAAATGGGAAGGAAGTACCTTCAGTTCAAGTTTATGTGGTTCTTCAATTGACAACTTGGGTTGCACAAATTCTCTGACTTCTAACTCCAACGGTTCAAACCGTGTTGATTGAATAAAATTTCTCGAATCGGCTTCCATGAAAGCCATGTTTTCTTCACCTTCGTCATCCTCCAAAGGGTCAAGATCTAAGGTTTTCTCTAATGGATCTTTTTCAAAATTGTTTTCGATAGAAACCAAGGTTTCTATCTCTTCCATAACTGAACACTCTTTTATCGGATCGAGAAATTTCATCTCTTTAAGAATGTTAAAGGTTACATGATCATCTTGAACTGGCATGGTGAGTTCACCTTTCTACACATCAATTAACATTCTTCCTGGGGCTAAGAATGGTCTCCCAATGATGATCGACACTTTCTTATCTGCTTCAAAATCTAAGACAATGAAATCAGCAGGAAAAATAAGATCGATCTCCTAACTGAAGCGTTGCAAGTGTAGGTTTTACTTCTCCTATCCCTAGCATATTGAAAATAGACTTAGGCATCAAGTTGATACCCGCCCCTAAATCACACAAAGCATTAGCACAGTAAGATTCACCAATGTTACATGGTATAGTAAAGTTTTCTGGGTCCTTCAATTTCGGTGGCAGTTTGTTCTACAGGAACGCACTACACTCCTTTGTCAAGGCAACAGTCTTATACTCACTAAGTCGTTTCTTCTTGCACAGTATATCCTTCATAAACTTCACATAATTTGGAATTTGTTCTAAAGCCTCCACCAACGGAATGTTGACATGTAACTGCTTCAGAACATCCAAAAACTTCTTGAATTGCACCTCATGTTTTTGCTTGTGTTGCTACAATCTTTACAGATATGGAGGTGATGGAACTTTTGGTTGATTCGTATAACTCTTCTTAGTAGGTAAATCTGCATCCAAAGAAGATGTTAAAGTATCTGACTTCACTAAGTTAGGATTTGCCTTGTCAGTCTTTGCAGATTCTGACTCTTTTGGTGTAGGAATTTCAATAGCTGGTTGATTCTTCTTAACGGGCTTTGATAAACCGTAATTATAACATATTTTAAACCTGCATTTAGCTTAATTTTGGATAATTTATCCCTTGATTTATGTAAAAAGGTTCTTTTAATCCTTTCTTTTCATGTCTTATACCTAGGAAAGCACCCAAGGATGAAAAGAACGTAAAACGAGCCCAAAACGGAGTAAAATGGGCCTTAGCACGAAATCGACACGGCCTGGCCCAAAGTCCACACGGCCGTGTCTCGCCGATCATCTAAGAGCATGACCTCTCCCCCGATTTACACGACTGTGCCTCATTAAAGAATCTGAACACCGCCTAAAGTCGATCTACACAGGCGTGCTACATGGCCGTGCCTATGTCGTCAGAATGAATAATTTCAGTCGGAAAAGGATACTTAGGGAGAAAGAATCGCATTCCAAGAGCCTATTAATATCCCCTAAGAACCACATTTGAGAGGGAGGTGAGCTAGGCCAAGGAGCCAAGCCGGAAAGGTTAGAATTGTGGGAATCGCTTGAAGATAGCCAATTGATCCATCCCAAGAAGCCGAAATTATACTCAAGGCGGCGGAATTCTCCTTCAATTCTTTTAGGGAGTTTTAGGAATTTCTTATGTTTTTTTTTATCTTTTCTCTTGAGATGCTTTCTTATATAGTTATGAACTAAACCCCTCAAATATCGAAAGGGGATGAAACCTAGATGAATCTTGTTATTTAATTTATGAATTTTATGTTAAATACTTAGTTTGTTCTTAATTATGTATGCTTAATCCAAATCTGATGTGCTTAGGTAGAGGAGGAATAGACCCTATTTAAGAGTAGATTTAGCGTAATTAAGCGGAGTTGATCAAACACCTATAGATAGGGTTACGAGATTTTGCCAGATTAGGGTGAAACCTAATATGGGAATCCATAGATCGATTTACTGCTATTCTAGGGGGTTATTATAAGAGAACAAGAGTTCCACTAATTAACCTAGGGTTAGACGTTATTCACCTCCAGAGAGGGTTTAGCATAGGTTAGGGAGTCCTACGGATCAAGCTATGTAAATAAATCATATAATTCAAAGTTAGATAACAAGTGAATTCTAGGTGGATTCTTCCTGAAGGTATCGCCGTGATCAACTGAGTCTTTTTCCAAGTTATTCCCTAATTCGTTCTTTTTATCTTTGTCCTTAGCTTAGTCGTTGTCAAATTTAGATTAAAACAAAGGTCACTTTATTTTTAAGGCTAAATAATAAAAAAGAAAGTTAGTATTAATACTTTTGGTTCCTTTGGGTTCGATATCTGGTCTTGCCTAAGCTATACTACTGTTCGATAGGTACACTTGCCTTTAATCATTGTTAGAGTTAGTTTCCAAGTTTGATTATTCTTTTATAAATTTTAAAGCTCTGATTTCAGCGATCAAGTTTTTGGCGCCGTTGCCGGGGAACTAAAATATTAACAAAACTCTATTTTTATTACATTAGCTATTATTTTTATTTTCAGCAATTTATTTTGTTTTTAGTTTAATTTTTAATTTTTCTTATTTTTTCTTTCTTTTCTTTCCAGGTACCTCTAGTTTATGACTAGAAGGAACTCGAGAGGACCTTTAGTATACGACAGTGATATTGAAGCTACCGCTCGAAGGATTCACCGAGAAATCAGGCAAGCCCTTAACTATACAGAAAGAGAGGAAGAAGATAGATCCAATCTTACTAAAGGGATGGACGAAACTAATCCACCATTACACGATGTGGGGGAACGCAATGCTCCACGTACCATGTTTGATTATGCTAAACCGCATTTAACAGGAGCAGAATCGAGTATTGTTAGGCCTGCTATAGCTGCTAATAATTTTGAATTAAAGCCTAACACAATATAAATGATTCAACAGTTTGTTCAATTTGATGGTTTGCAAGACGAAGATCCAAACACTCATATAGCTAATTTCTTAGAGTTCTATGATACATTCAAAATAAATGGCGTTTCTGATGATGCCATACGTCTTTGGTTATTCCCTTTTTCATTAAGAAATAAAGCTAAACAGTGGTTAAACTCGTTACAACGAGGGTCAATCACTACATGGGATCAAATTACAGAAAAGTTTTTAATGAAATATTTCCCACTGGCCAAAACAGCCAAATTACGGAATGATAACTCTTCTTTTGTGCAGATGGATGTAAAGACATTATACGATGCATGGGAGAGATATAAAGATCTTCTAAGAAGGTGTCCACACCATGGTTTACCTTTGTGGCTTCAAGTCCAAACATTCTATAATGGTGTAAACCCCTCAATGAGGTAACTAAATGACTCGGCCGCCGGTGGAACCTTGAAAAACAAAACTCCTAAAGCAGCATACGAGTTCATTGAAGAGATGTCCCTAAATAATTATCAGTGGCAGTCTTCAAGGACGAAACCGACGAAATCAGTCGAAGCATTCAACATAGACACAGTAACCATGCTATCAACACAAATGGAGATAATGAATAAAAAGCTTGACAGTTTGTGTTCTTCACAGGTACATCCAGTGATGCAGTGTCATGCAAGAGGAATTGTGGTTAATTCTAAGTACCCACCCTACCAACCAGAAGCAGAGAGCGAACAGATGAACTATATAGGTAACAATTTCAGATCCATAATAATCCATATAGTAATACTTACAATCCAGGTTGGAGGAACCACCCAAATTTTTCATGGGGAGGCTAGGGAAATCAAGGTAATCAAAGGCAACAACCTCATCAAAACTTCCAAAATCAGCCTTATCCACAAGAGAAGAAACCAACTCTCGAAGAGATAGTGGCAAGATTTTTGGCAGACACAGAAAAACGTATCCAAGAAACTGAGAGAACAATCAAAAGCAATGAGAGCTGAATCGGGGAAATCACTAAGTCAATAAAGGAAGTTACTAATGCAGTCGAACAACTTGCAAAGCTCATGTCAGAACGACTGCAAGGACGCCTACCAAGTAACTCCGAGATTAATTCAAAGGAGCAAATTCAAGCCATAGCAGCTCAGGAAAATGCAGAGATAGACGAACCCATCTCGCAACAAGAAGACAAGATAGACGAAGGAAGGGTAGAGGTAACACAGGAAAGGCCAAAACCGGTAATTAAAGAGTACCAACCTCGCATTCTTTATCCCGAAGCACTAAAAGAGACGACTCAGAAGAACAATTTGATAAGTTTCTTAAACTTTTAAAGAAATTACACATTAACTTACCACTTCTTAAAGCCCTTTTTTAGATGTCAGACGCGAGGAAATTTTTAAGACAGCTCTTGACAAACAAACGCAAATTAGATGAAGAGCCACACATTGAACTCAACGCAAAGTGCTCAACAATTTTACAAAATAGACTACCACATAAATTAAAAGACCCAGGGAGTTTTACAATTCCATGTTTAATTGGTAGTTTAACTATTGATAATGTGTTAGCTGATTTAGGGGCAAGCATAAATGTCATACCTTATACATTGTTTAAATGACTAGGTCTAGAGAAGCCCAAACAAACTAGGATGAGTATTCAATTAGGTGATAAAACTGTTAGAATTCCTAGGGGCATTATCGAAGATGTTCTCATAAAATTGATAAGTTTGTTTTCCTAGTAGATTTTGTTGTTTTAGACATGGATGAGGATAACTCAATCCCTTTAATTCTAGGAAGACCCTTTTTAGCAACTGCCAAAACTAAAATTGATGTTGCCACAGGCGAGCTTATACTTTGTGTAGGTGACGACTCAATCAGTCTTCAAGCCCTCGACTCGATCAGAACATCAATCAACAAAGGTGAGAAAGAAAGTTCTTTTGATAACAATTCAATCCCACCCTGTAACAGACCAAATTTGACCCAAATCGGAACGGTGGTTTCGGGACCACGAATTCGAGTCCGAAAAAATATTTTAATATTATATTTTGTGTTTGTTATATATGATTTAGTGAGTGTGAAAAATTTCGTAGAAAAATTTAGTCGTTTAAGTGCTCAATTTGATAAAAAGGATTTAATCGAGAAAAGCGCAAAAGTTGCATGCTAAAGTGAAGAGTACTAAATTGATTGTGGCTTTTTAAGTGGGTGTACCAAAAGGGCAATTAGCCCATTCACCATAGTAAGGGACGGCAATGGGCTTTTATAAGTCCAAATTTCATGTTAATTTAGTTTATTACCAAGTTATATTAGAATATTAAGTATAATGTTAAATTATATGTGAAATACAACATTATTATAATAAGAATGAGTGGGAAGAAAGAGAACATCACATTGTTCATCTTCTTGGCCGAATTTTTGAGGAGAAAAACTCCATTGTTGGAGCTTGAAGTTTCGGCAACTTAGAGCTTGATTTGGGGTAGGTATTTTGCTTAGTTTTTGATAAATTTTACGTTTTTGAGATCGTTGCTTCGTATTTTACCCGACCCATGTCTAAATTTTTGAAAATACTATGTATATATGTAGGATTCGGCCATTAACAAGCTTGGATAGTTTTGATGTTTGATGATTTTAAATTAAATGTATGTTAAAGATTTACAAGTTTTGTATTGGGATTTTTGGTAATTTTGAGTATATAGGGCTAAATTGAAAAGAATAAATTTGTGAAGGATTAAAATGTCAAATAAACGAAATGCATGGACACATATGGCCATAGGGGATATTCGGCCAAGCTATAAAGTTGGAAAATTTTGCTTATTTGGTGTTTTGTGTAAATTGGACCAAATTGTAAAAATGGGAAATATTAGGGGCAAAATGGTAAATTGCCCATTAGGGTGTTTTGAGACTAAATTGAGATGAAATGAGATTAAATGAGCTAAATTCTAATGTGTTTTAGATCAAGAGCAAAGAAAGACAGAATTAGACCTGGGAAAAAGCGAAGGTTCTCGAATAACAACCGATTCGCACGGACTATCGACAACCGAGGTAAGTCCTTTAGCTAAAATACGTCAATAAATTAATTATGAACTTAATGAATGATGAATTGTGAAAATTTAGAGTATAAATTCATGATGTAGCCGAATGTAAATGAATAGCATTAAAGTGAATTTATTTTAGCTAAGGCAAAGTGAATAATAAGTAAGTCCTTAAGCTATAGTATATTGAAGAATTAATTATAAATCAATTATACGATAATGTTTGATAAATTTTAGTAGATATTCATGTCATAGCCGAATGTATATAAGCCTATTAGAATGGTTTTGATTGTTTGATGTAAATAAGCCAAAGTACTTTCATTATGTGATATAGTATAAAAGGGTATTAACGATGATTGATTACATTAATGTGTTTCAGGCTTTAAGCCTAGCAGGCCTAGTGCCGGTGATTTAATTCGGGCTTTAAGCCTAGCAGGCCTAGTGCCGGTGATTTAATTCGGGCTTTAAGCCTAGCAGACCTTGTGCCGGTGTTATTTATCGGGCTTTTATGGCCAGCAGGCTTGATGCCGGTGTTGTATTTCACAAATTAGAAACCGAAATTGCGTTCAAGGTGAATTAAAGCAAATTTATCGAGTTAACGGTTCAGGTGAGTATGTAAATTAGGAATGAGCTTCTTACTTAATTAAGACAAGGTAAACTAGTGATTTATTACCAATGGTATGTGTTCTCGGTTTTATTGATGAATGATGTGGTTGTATAATTGATGACATGTTATAATAATTGATATTCAAGTATATGAATATTTGTACCTATGGTTACATGATGACACTTTGGATTTAAAGATTGGATTATGAACAAATATTTTGATCACAATATGTGGGCAAAGAGAAATTTTCCTACGTACGAATTTATACTTAGTCACATCGATATGAAGTTGAAAGTTTGATAATAAATATGAGCACAAGCCTACAAGTTGAATTGTAGTAATTAAATTGTTGATATTTGATTGTTATATTTTTATGAAATTAGGACTTACTAAGCTAGCAAGCTTATCGTGTGAAATGTTTCCTTTGTTTTATAGATTAGGTACAAGCTACAAGCTCGTCGGGATCGTTCGGAAAGTCGCTCACACTATCAATCTACATTTTGGTACTCTTTCATTTTGGATTTAAATGAAGGCATGTATAGGAATGACTTGGTCTTTGTTTTGATGAATTCTTAAGGTTCATGTATATAATAGCCATGCGAATATGGCTAAATTTTTAGTTAAGTATGTTTTTTTGTGTTTTTGATACTGAATGTCGGTTTATGTTGGCAATGTTTATGCATACTTAATCGGAGTTAATCGTTGTTGATAATGAAATGTTTGTGTACTGAAATGAATCCTTGAATTAGGGATGTAGGTATGTTTGGTTAGAAGTTAGTTTTTCATAAATTGCAAAACGAAACAGCTTGTTGTAGCAGCAGTGATGTGATTTAGAAAAATCACCAAAATTTGGATATATTGAATTAGAAGGTGAATGAGATATGAAATTAAACCTTATTGTGTTCATTTTTACATTAAAGAAACAGAGTAGGCAAAGGACTTATATATTATGAGATAATTAAGTTTTAGTGAGACCTGCTCTAAATGAATTCGTGAGTCACTGTTCTGTTTTGGAAAATTTGTTAAAAAGTGTACAAAAATAATTAAGAAGCATGGTTTATATGTGTAGAATCCTTAATGAGTCTATTTTTCATTGGTATAAACAAGAACATTATAGGAAATTTGTGGAATGAGATAATTGTATTTTTGTAAAGACAGGTCAGAATTGTCAAGCAGTGTAATAAAGGTAACTTTGATGAATAAACTGTACTAATTGGCCACATGAAAAATTCTGGAAAAATTATGGTGAAAAGTTATATGAGTCTTGTTTCAAGGAAAATTTACGGATCTAAATTTCGAGTTTTTTAACTCAAGTTATGGTCGATTTAGTCAGCGTGACACAGTTGGACAGCTTTAAAATTTTTTTGCTCCGAGTTAATAGTCAAGTCTAGTAATACCACATACCCGATTTCGGCAAGGTTTTCGGGTAAGGGGTGTTACATTTGATTGGTATCAGAGCTTACGGTTTAGTCGATTCTAGGACTACCGTAGCGCGTGTGAGTCTAGCTATACATGCCTTTATTATATGTTGATAGTGTGGTGATTTCTGACAGCTTGAATTTCGTTTTATTTAGTAAATGGATACTGATCCTGAAAGAGCTGTAGCTAATGATGTAGAGAGCGTAGCGCCTGACCGTGCACGTGGATCAACGCCAGTAGACTCTCGACCTGTTTCGGGTAGCCACGAATGAGAGACTAAACAAGCCTTTTATCAGATGATGAATGAGTGGTTTGCCCAATTTATTCAAAATAACCCGACAAAGACACCAACCCCACCCCGAATAATCCAACTCGATTCCTTGACTCCCCCGATGATAGATCCAATGAGATCTAGTAGGCCCCAGATTGATAAAATCTGAAAATTTGGGGTAGAAGAATTTAAAGCTAATGACGATGATGATGCCGGAGAGAGCCGAAATGTGGCTTGATAACACTATTCGGTACTTGATGAGTGTTTTGTACTCCTGATGAATGCTTGAAGTGTGCTATATCCTTCTTTGCATGGACACTTTGCATATCACTCGTGTGGAATACACTAGTATCGGTGGTTCCAAAGAAAAAGTGACATGGGATTTCTTCCAAACTGAATTTCGCAAGAAGTATATTAGCCAAAGATTCATTGATCAAAACAAAAGGAGTTCCTTGAGCTAAAAGCAGGCGAATGACCGTAATGAGAATATGAAAGAAAATTTGTCGTGCTCACCCGATATGCTAGAGAGTGTGTTTCTACCGGCTATTATGTGTAAAAAAGATTTGAAGACGGCCTAAATGAAGATATAAAGATGTTTGTTGGCATTCTTGAAATCCAAGAGTTTGTAACTTTAGTTGAGAGAGCTTGCAAAGTCAAGAGCTCGGAAAAGAGAAAAGAAAGGTCGAGACAGAAGCTAGAGACATCCGAAAAAGGTCTTCTGTAAAGTCTTTCATTCCACGATCAAGAAGCCCAGAGATGACTACACCGACGTAAGCTACTACAGATCCACCTAGACGGATCGACCTCCTATGAGCTCCCGAGCTACCTCGATAGCTTGATGTTGGTAACGTTCCACAAAATAGAGTTGAATGCAAGCACCGTGGGAAATGGCACTCGTGGAGTTGTAGATTCCATGATCGGTCTTGCTATAATTGTGGATCGTCGGATCATTTTATTAGAGAGTGTCCGGTTAGCCGAGCGAGAATACGATTGAAACACTAAACCGAGCAACGTGTCAATGCGAGGTAGACCACCCGACATTCTGTGCAATGTAGGTGGTAGTCGAAGGAAACGAAGAACACTACGGATCGATCGAGGCTGTAGCTCGGCTAGAGCATATGCTACGCGAGCTAGAGAGGATGCTTCCTCCCCGACGCCATTACCAGTACTTTCACTCTTTATGATACTACCGTGATTGCACTAATTGATCCCGTTCGACTCATTCTTATGTGTGTGAAACTTTAAAATTTGGCAAGACTCTGCTAGTTGAGTCTACCAAGTTTGTGATTCGTGTGTCCAACCCTTTTGATAGATGTGTGCTTGTTAATAAAGTGTGTAGAGGTTGCCCGTTGATGATTCGGGATTATTGTTTCAGTGATTTAATGTTGTTGCCCTTTGACGAATTTGATATAATCTTGGGTATGGACTGGTTAACTACACATGAGACAGTAGTGGATTGTAAAAGGAAGCTTATCGATTTGAAATGTCGAAATGGTGAGACCATCAGAATTAAATCCTGTGACGTAAATGGGTTGCCTACAGTAATATCTTCAATGTTAGCCCGAAAATATGTGAGAAAAGGGTGTGAAGCTTATTTGGCCTATGTAATTTGGATAATAAAATGTCCGAGATACAAATTGAATCAGATCGCTTGTATGTGAATACCCGATGTGTTTCTCAAGAACTACTGGGTTTACCCTCAGTACGAGAGATTGAGTTCGGCATTGAGTTAGTACCGGGTGCGGCTCCGATTTCGATAGCTCCGTACCGAATGGCACCTATTGAATTAAAAGAATTGAAAGCGCAGTTGCAAGAGTTGACATATAAGGGCTTCGCGCGACCAAGTTTCTCTCCGTGGGGTGTACCGATTTTATTTGTGAAAAAGAAAGATGGGACTATGCGAATGTGTATCGATTACTCGACAACTAAATAAGGTAACCATAAAGAATAAGTACCAAGTTACCTCGGATTGATGACTTATTTGATCAATTGAAGGGGGCTTGATGTTTTCAAAAATAGATTTGAGATCGGGCTATTATCGATTCTGCAGTCGAGATTCGGATGTGCCAAAGACTGCTTTCCAAACGAGGTACGGACACTATGAGTTTTTGGTTATGCCTTTTGGACTCACTAATGCACCTGCTATTTTTATGGATCTAATGAACCGGGTCTTCCGACGCTTTTGGATCGGTTTGTAGTAGTGTTTATTGATGATATACTTGATCTACTCCAAAAATGAAACAGAACATCTTGAGCATTTGAGATTAGTACTACAAACTTTGAGAGATCAACGATTGTATGCAAAGTTCGGTAAGTGTGAGTTCGGATGAATGAAGTCAACTTCTTGGGTCATGTTGTTTTGTGTCGTATTCGGGTGGATCCAAACAAAATAGCAAATGATACTCGATTGGAAACCACCAAAGAATGTTTCCGAGATTCAAGTTTCCTAGGCTCAGCGGGTTATTACAGACGGTTTGTAAAAGGTTTTTCTCATTATAGCTACACCGCTGACGAGACTACTACGAAAGATGTCAAATTTGAGTGGTCGAGAAAAGTGTCGAGAAAAGTTTCGAGCGGTTGAAAGCCTTTTTGACCAAGCCCCATGTTAACTCACTGAATCGGGTAAAGAATTTACTATTTTTAGTGATGCTTCCTTAAATGGGTTGGGTTGTGTTTTAATGCAAGAAGGCAAAGTGATAGCCTACGCTTCGAGACAATTGAAGCCGCATGAGAAAAATTATCCAACTCACGATCTGGAGTTAGCAGCCATTGTGTTCGCATTAAAAATTTGGCGCCACTACTTATTTGGCGAAAAATGTCATATTTATTCAGATCACAAAAGTTTGAAATATTTGATGAATCAGAAAGACTTAAACTTGAGACAACGCAGATGGTTAGAATTGCTGAAAGACTATGAATTAGTGATTGACTACCATCCGGGGAAAGCTAATGTTGTAGCGGATGCGTTAAGTCGAAAATCATTATTTACACTTCATGCATTGAACGCACGGATAGCTATGTCTGATGATGGTTCGATCGTAGCCGAGCTACAAGCAAGACCGATGTTTATTCAGCAGATTTGTGATGCACAGAAAGTTGACGAAAAGTTGATTGCTATTTGGAGTCGATTAAAGGAAGTGGTGCGTAATCGATTTTCAGATTGATGCAAATGATTGTTTGAATTATAAAGGCCGATTGTGTGTTCCAAAGAACTCGATTTGATACCAGATGATCCTGTGTGAGGCCCCATAGTGGTCGACTATTGATACACCCGGTAGCACTAAAATGTATAACGATTTGAAGCAATTCTATTGGTGGCCTGGAATGAAACGAGATATATCCGAGTTTGTTTCTAAGTGCTTAATCTGTCAACAAGTAAAAGCTGAGCATCAAGTACCATCCGGACTACTTCAACCAATTATGATACCCGAATGGAAATGGGATAGAATTACAATGGATTTTGTATCCGGTCTTCCTATGACACCGAGTAAGAAAGATACAATATGGGTTATCATAGATAGACTGACTAAATCAGCTCATTTTATACCGGTACGCACCGACTATTCACTTGATAAGCTTGCCGAATTGTATGTGTCACAGATTGTAAGATTGCACGGTGTACCGAGTTCCATTATTTCAGATAGGGACCCGAGGTTTACATCACGATTCTGGAAGAAATTGCAAGATGCTCTAGGTACCAAACTTCATTTTAGTACAGCCCTTCCATCCGCAAAACAGATGGTCATCGAGCGAACTATTTTGATACTTGAGGACATGCTGAGGTGTTGCGTTCTCGAATTTGAAGGTACGTGGGAACGATACCTACCTTTGATCGAATTTGCTTACAATAATGGCTTTCAATCTAGCATAAAAATGGCACCTTATGAAGCCTTATATGGTCGAAAATGTCGCACATCGTTGTATTGGACTGAGCTCAGTGAGAATAAGATACACGGGGTTGATTGGATTAAAGAAACTGAACAGAAGGTGGTTGTAATTAGAAGTAATTTGAAAGCTGCTTCGGATCGTCAAAAGTCCTATGCCGATTTAAAATGCAAGGACATTGAATTTTAGGTCGGAGATCGGGTGTTCTTGAAAGTTTCTCCGTGGAAGAAAATACTCCGATTCGGTCAGAAAGGCAAGTTGAGTCCGAGATTTATCGGACCGTATGAAATCATCGAGCGTATAGGGCCTGTTGCTTATCGATTGAAACTGCCCCTTGACTTAGAAAAGATACACAATGTATTTCACGTTTGATGCTTCGTGAATACGGATCGGATCCGTCCCCATGTGATCACCCCGCGAGATTGAAATTCGATCTGATTTGACCTATGATGAGGAACCGATCCGTATCTTAGCTCGGGAAACCAAAGAGTTAAGAAATAAAAGGGTTCCATTAGTAAAGATTCTATGGAATCGTCACGGAGTTGAAGAGGCTACATGGGAGCCTGAAGAGTCAATGAGGCAACAATATCCGAACTTATTTAACGGTAAGATTTTCGGGGACGAAAATCCTTAAGGGGGGAGAGTTGTAACAGACCAATTTTGACCCAAATCGGAACGGTGGTTTCGGGACCACGAATTCGAGTCCGAGAAATATTTTAATATTATATTTTGTGTTTGTTATATGTGATTTAGTGAGTGTGAAAAATTTCGTAGAAAAATTTAGTCGTTTAAGTGCTCAATTTGATAAAAAGGATTTAATCGAGAAAAGCGCAAAAGTTGCATGCTAAAGTGAAGAGTACTAAATTGATTGTGGCTTTTTAAGTGGGTGTACCAAAAGGGCAATTAGCCCATTCACCATAGTAAGGGATGGCAATGGGCTTTTATAAGTCCAAATTTTATGTTAATTTAGTTTATTACCAAGTTATATTAGAATATTAAGAATAATGTTAAATTATATGTGAAATACAACATTATTATAATAAGAATGAGTGGGAAGAAAGAGAACATCACATTGTTCATCTTCTTGGCCGAATTTTTGAGGAGAAAAACTCCATTGTTGGAGCTTGAAGTTTCGGCAACTTAGAGCTTGATTTGGGGTAGGTATTTTGCTTAGTTTTTGATAAATTTTACGTTTTTGAGATCGTTGCTTCGTATTTTACCCGACCCATGTCTAAATTTTTGAAAATACTATGTATGTAGGATTCGGCCATTAACAAGCTTTGATAGCTTTGATGTTTGATGATTTTAAATTAAATGTATGTTAAAGATTTACAAGTTTTGTATTGGGATTTTTGGTAATTTTGGGTATATAGGGCTAAATTGAAAAGAATAAATTTGTGAAGGACTAAAATGTCAAATAAACGAAATGCATGAACACATATGGCCATAGGGGATATTCGGCCAAGCTATAAAGTTGGAAAATTTTGCTTATTTGGTGTTTTGTGTAAATTGGACCAAATTGTAAAAATGGGAAATATTAGGGGCAAAATGGTAAATTGCCCATTAGGGTGTTTTGAGACTAAATTGAGATGAAATGAGATTAAATGAGCTAAATTCTAATGTGTTTTAGATCAAGAGCAAAGAAAGACAGAATTAGACCGGGGAAAAACGAAGGTTCTCGAATAACCGATTCGCACGGACTATCGACAACCGAGGTAAGTCCTTTAGCTAAAATACGTCAATAAATTAATTATGAACTTAATGAATGATGAATTGTGAAAATTTAGAGTATAAATTCATGATGTAGCCGAATGTAAATGAATAGCATTAAAGTGAATTTATTTTGGCTAAGGCAAAGTGAATAATAAGTAAGTCCTTAAGCTATAGTATATTGAAGAATTAATTATAAATCAATTGTACGATAATGTTTGATAAATTTTAGTAGATATTCATGTCATAGCCGAATGTATATAAGCCTAGTAGAATGGTTTTGATTGTTTGATGTAAATAAGCCAAAGTACTTTCATTATGTGATATAGTATAAAAGGGTATTAACGATGATTGATTACATTAATGTGTTTCAGTGCTTTAAGCCTAGCGAGCCTAGTGCTTGATTTAATTTAGTCGGGCTTTAAGCCTAGCAGGCCTAGTGCCGGTGATTTAATTCGGGCTTTAAGCCTAGCAGACCTTGTGCCGGTGTTATTTATCGGGCTTTTATGCCCAGCAGGCTTGATGCCGGTGTTGTATTTCACAAATTAGAAACCGAAATTGTGTTCCAGTGCACTAATTAAAGCAAATTTATCGAGTTAACGGTTCAGTGAGTATGTAAATTAGGAATGAGCTTCTTACTTAATTAAGACAAGGTAAACTAGTGATTTATTACCAATGGTATGTGTTCTCGGTTTTATTGATGAATGATGTGGTTGTATAATTGATGACATGTTATAATAATTGATATTCAAGTATATGAATATTTGTACCTATGGTTACATGATGACACTTTGGATTTAAAGATTGGATTATGAACAAATATTTTGATCACAATATGTGGGCAAAGAGAAATTTTCCTACAATTTATACTTAGTCACATCGATATGAAGTTGAAAGTTTGATAATAAATATGAGCACAAGCCTACAAGTTGAATTGTAGTAATTAAATTGTTGATATTTGATTGTTATATTTTTATGAAATTAGGACTTACTAAGCTAGCAAGCTTATCGTGTGAAATGTTTCCTTTGTTTTATAGATTAGGTACAAGCTACAAGCTCGTCGGGATCGTTCGGAAAGTCGCTCACACTATCAATCTACATTTTGGTACTCTTTCATTTTGGATTTAAATGAAGGCATGTATAGGAATGACTTGGTCTTTGTTTTGATGAATTCTTAAGGTTCATGTATATAATAGCCATGCGAATATGGCTAAATTTTTAGTTAAGTATGTTTTTTTGTGTTTTTGATACGAATGTCGGTTTATGTTGGCAATGTTTATGCATACTTAATCGGAGTTAATCGTTGTTGATAATGAAATGTTTGTGTACGAAATGAATCCTTGAATTAGGGATGTAGGTATGTTTGGTTAGAAGTTAGTTTTTCATAAATTGCAACGAAACAGCTTGTTGTAGCAGCAGTGATGTGATTTAGAAAAATCACCAAAAATTGGATATATTGAATTAGAAGGTGAATGAGATATGAAATTAAACCTTATTGTGTGCATTTTTACATTAAAGAAACAGAGTAGGCAAAGGACTTATATATTATGAGATAATTAAGTTTTAGTGAGACCTGCTCTAAATGAATTCGTGAGTCACTGTTCTGTTTTGGAAAATTTGTTAAAAAGTGTAAAAAAATAATTAAGAAGCATGGTTTATATGTGTAGAATCCTTAATGAGTCTATTTTTCATTGGTATAAACAAGAACATTATAGAAAATTTTTGGAATGAGATAATTGTATTTTTGTAAAGACAGGTCAGAATTGTCAAGCAGTGTAATAAAGGTAACTTTGATGAATAAACTGTACTAATTGGCCACATGAAAAATTCTGTAAAAATTATGGTGAAAGTTTATATGAGTCTAGTTTCAAGGAAAATTTACGGATCTAAATTTCAAGTTTTTTAACTCGAGTTCTGGTCGATTTAGTCAGCGTGACACAGTTGGACAGCTTTAAAATTTTTTTGCTCCGAGTTAATAGTCAAGTCTAGTAATACCACATACCCGATTTCGGCAAGGGTTTCGGGTAAGGGGTGTTACACACCCTCTTTTCAGGAACCACTGAAAAAGGGAAAGACTGAACCTGATCCTTAGTTCAGTACCAACAAAGAAATAACTCACAAGGAACAAGGGATTCAGACTAACGAACTAGACGAATGGAAAACACGCTTCAAAGAGAAATTAGGGATACACGACGAAGACCCAGAGTCACACAAGGTCAAGCCAAAAGAGCACTTAGAAGAACTCATAGGAACATCAAACCACTTCAAAATAGGAGACTAGGAACAGCTAGATAAATCAGATCATCACATCATCACAGTAGACCCACAAACATCTCCTCCTGATCCTATTACGAATAAAGAAATATCTTTTAAGGTAATCGATGTTCTTCCACACAAGACAGTCGAGGTAAGCAATCCCAATTTTGATACTCTCAAAATCAACGCCACTCGACCTGTACCACACAATGAACATCAAACGAATAATATGAGGAAAGATATTCAAACCTTGAAACCTCCCTGAATTTTTCAAACACAAGGAAAGTCTAGCTTAAGACTATAAACGAGCACTTCTCGGGAGGCAACCTGAGTACTAACCTAACTTATTTTGCATTTATTTTCATTTTACTTTATTTTTCCTTTTAATTTTTCTTTTTAAACTAACCAAAAGTGCAGTTTTCCAGGCCACACGGCCGTGTCCGTGGCCGTGTGGACCACCGGAACCACCACACTGACAGAGTAGAGGCCGTGCAACTCAGTCCAACCACTCCCCAATGTCATGGATCCAACCACCCTCCCCACAGGCACCGACAAATTAGCACGGCCGTGCCCCACGACCGTGTGAAGCTATTGACTTATCGAGCACGGGCATGGCACGCTCATGCATCCCAACCATGCCAACATACTGACTTCACAAACACGGGCATGGTGGGCTGAAACACAGGCATGGGGAACCAACACACTCCAACACACGGCCGTACGAGGATGCCGTGTAAATCGAAACGGGCTTGGACCACGACCGTGGGGACTTGCCAGAATTCAACCACTATTTAAACCCCACAGCTTTTTCCTTCACCCCCTAACTTCCTCCATCCTCTTTCTCTTTAAAAAATTTCTCTATTTTACTTAGAAAAAGTGTCCAGACTCTTTTGGCATGCAAGAACCATGCCGAAGAAGCGGAAGCAACCCAGTATAGTCTCCCTAACAGAGACCCTACACATAAGCCCATGCCGGCTGCTTCATCCAAACAACAGGCCAAGAGTCTTTGAGACCATTTAGTTTTTATTTTTCATTTCTCTTTCCTTTCATTCTCCTTTTCTTTAATAATCTTATGTTTAAATTATTTTAACTTAATTTAGTTTCTTAGTGTCAGGTTCGCCAGGCTACTTGGGAATCAAGCCGACCACCACGATAACCTTTTCACTTCCACCACCGCCATCACATCCCCAACCTTAGTGTTGATTTCCACCTTGCGAACCATCCTTCAATAAGGACTTCACAGTCCATTAATATTTTCTTTTCATTTTAGTTTTCTTCTTAATCTCCTTCCCTTTAGTTTATTTTTCTTTAATTTTATATTTAGTTTATTTTTATTAGGTCTTAATAAATCCTGGCTACTTCTCAGTGCGCTACCCAATTTCTTTATCTAGCGCAGGTTCGTCATCAAGACCAACCATCACCGACACCAAAGACACTCCTCTGGGAAAAACATCCAAAATTCAGGGAGTAATTCCTTCCCCTTCTTTTTTGATTCATCCATTAAATGTTATTATCTATCTTTGTACATTGAGGGCAATGTGCATCTTAAGTGTAGGGGGTGAACAGTTATTCTGAGAAAATGCCTAGCTTTTTCCATTATTCTCAAAACCTGAGGATAAAAATGCCTAACTTTGTGCATTGTTCTCAAATCTCTAAATTTAATCTTGTTTTAAAGTAATTTTCTCATATTACTAATTAAGCTGAAATTTCTGATGATTTGTGATTGATATTGACATGTTTTAGAATAAGTCATAGTTTATTGTGCATTGATGATTAAATTTGAAGAATACTAGGGAATCAAGTAAGATAAGTCTAATTTTCTAAAATTTAAATTTTTAGGTTGTTAACCTAAATTTCAATGTTATCTTAAAGTTGAAATTTATAAGGTTGATGTCAAAAACACCCATAATTTTTGTGAGATTTTGAGCCTTATAGAGCATAAATTCTTTTTCGTGCTTACTTTATTGATTATGAGTGTGTCAACTATGAACTGTTATTCTAGAACTTCCCTTGATTATACATGTCAAGACCACAGTTATGATTTGATATGCCGAGATGATAAAGGCACCTAGGTTTTAACCCACTTACACCACTAAAAAGCCTACCCTTATAATTAACCCCTAGTGAACCCCGTTAAGCCTAACAACCCTTTTTATTGACTCACCCACTAATTTTAACCTAAAACCCTTTGTATTTGTTATCACCCTTCTTTTTGACTACCCTTTAATCGAGATATGATTTGATTAGTTACCTAAGTTTTTATAAATTATTATTATTTGAAGTTGTCTTTACTTAGTTTATTCTTAAAAAAAAAATCAAATCAAAGTATATTCAGTATTAGTTTTATGAAGAGTGAACTTATACAAGTTAAAGTCTAATTATCAAAAGAAAAAGCTCATATTAGTAGGATTATTATTTCCAGTTGATGTCATTATTATCTTAGAAATTTTTAGGTGGGTAACTTATCAATTCAGTCTCGATTCTAACCTTCTAATTTCAGCCTTTATCCACACCTTTAACCCTAGCCCCGTTACAACCCTAACAAAGACCTTTTGATCTGTTTATTATATCATTTTTTCAGTGGTGAAGATTGGATTTTCAGGCAAGCCTATGTGATTAACTTTTCAGGTTCGACTTATAAGTGCTTAATTTTGACCCTCAAACACTTTTTGAGTGATTTGAGTGAATCTTTTGTAAGGATGTTTATAAACCGTAATTATCACATATTTTAGGCCCACATTTAGCATGCTTTTGGATAATTTAAGCCTCAATTTATGTAAAAAGGTGCTCTTAATCCTTTCTTTTCATATCTTATACTCAGGAAAGCACCCACGGATGAAAAGAACGTAAAACAGGCTTAAAACAGGCCAAATGAGCCAATTGTCGAAATCGACACGGCCTGGAATTCAAGCCACACGACCGTGCCTCATTAAAATTACTAGAACACGGCCTGGACCCCGATAAACTCTACCGTGCCTCATTAAAAGTCCAAACACGGCCTGGCCACGATTCACACGGGCGTGTGCCATGGTCGTGTCCCTGTCGCTGGAAAGAGTAATTTCATTAGGGAAAGGATACTTAGAGGCAAAAAAACACATTCCAAGGCCTAGTTAAACACCCTATTAGGAATTATACTTAAATTAGGATACTTAGGGGCCAAGTAAGGCATCTCAAAGTCTATATAAACACCCAAGGGGGCAACTTGAAAGAGGAGTTCGGCAGAAGCCGAAATCGGCATCAAAGCTAGGCCAAGGAGCCAAGCCGAGAAGGTCAGAACTAGGGAATAACGCGAAGATAGCCAGTTGATCCATCCCAAGAAGCCGGAATTATACTTAAGACGGTGGAATTCTCCTTCAATTCCTTCAGGGAGTTTTAGGATTTTCTTATGTTTTGTTTTATCTTTTCTCATTCGATGTTTTGTTTATTCATTACGAACTAAACCCTTCAGATACCTGAAGCGGATGAAACCTAGATGGATCTTTTTATTTGATTTTTAAGTTATATGATAATTACTTAGTTTGTTCTTAATTATGTTGCTTAATCCAAATCTAATGTGCTTAGATGGAGGAATAGACCCTGCCTAAGAGTAGATCTAACATAATTCAGCGAAGTTGATCGAACGCCTAGAGATAGGGTTACGAGATTTTACCGGATTAGGGTGAAACCTAATATGGGAGTCCATTGATCGATTTACTGCTATCCTAGGGGGTTATTATAAGCGAACGAGAGTTCCACTAATTAACCTAGGGTTAGACGCTCGCCTCGAGAGAGGGTTTAATATAGGTTAGGGAGTCTTACGGATCAAGCTAAGTAAAAGAAATCATAAAATTTAGGGTTAATTAATAAGTGAAGTCTAGGTGCATTTGTAGCACCCCAAACCCGATCAACACACCACGACCGAATCTGCTTGTTACAGAGTGAAAACGTTTTGAAGAAAACAAGTTACCAGTTTATTTTTATTGAAAACTCCTTTATTGCTTTGTGTTTGGAGAAATCCTGTGTAGGTATAGTGAAAACGTTATGTTGTCTTTGAAAACCCGGAAATCTCTTTTTGTAAACTCGTTTGTCACTCTTAACTTTAGATAACATGCAAGTCTGTTAAAAACCCGAGTGAATTGAACATAGTTAATTTAAAATCGTTTGTAATTAAGCTTGGAAAACTTAGGTTTGAAAATCATTTAAGTTAACTTTGTTATCATCTTGTGCATATTATTACCCGGTGGTAGGGTTTAGAAAACTCGTTGCGTATTATAGTTTAGAAAACTTTGATTTTCAGGTTATTGAAACTTGTCAAGCAGTTTACTTAGCAACATTTGAAAACTTAAAACAGATAAAATAAAAACCAGATATAAAAATAATTAATGGCCTTATTACAAACCCAAGTAAAATCAAAATTTAAAATAAAGTACCCAAATGATGTTCCAATGTAAAACAGAAAGCAAATATCGCATGGCCACCGCGATTCCAACCGGCTCCACATCCGCGATTTACGAGTCACCTGAAAAAGATAAGGGAAGAGGTGAGTCACCAAGACTCAGTGCATAATCCCCCTCTCGATTATAGCAACATTCTTACACAAGTCATAATCAAGCAAACATCTCATGCACCCAAACCTAGCCATCCACAAACCACTGGTGGTGCCAAACCACTGGTGACCCAAAGTCACTGATATCAATATAAATGTGGTACCAAACCACTGGTGACACAAAGTCACGAATATCAACTGTGGTACCAAACCACTGGTGACCCAAAGTCACAGATATCAATCTTCCCCCTCCTATCATATCACCCACAATAATGCACATGCATATACACATCATGCCAACATGTTTTATTATTAAACATATATCAATACGTAGATAATAGAATCAGGAATCATGTATCATAATCTCATCCAAAAACGGACTTACCCGCCTTGCCCATACCCCTAAAGGTACCATATCGAAATCTACACAGTTTCGACTTTTATCATAGTTTAGGTTATTAGCACATGTACACAGATTATGAAGTGTGTAAGATACACACCTGGTTACTAACGCGACTATCGAACCCCGTAGATCAAGATCTATCGCACTAGATTCCCCCTTCCTACATTCGGCCAATACCAAAGTTAGCAAAAAGCCATTCGGCTACACTTGTAAATCCTGAAGAGTTAACATATCGAATAACCACTCTTACCTTAATGCCTTACGAGCACTAGTCACAACCCTGAGATATGCGAGATTAAGCCTTCCCTGCAATCGACCAACATTAAACAACATAACTTAATAGCCTTTAGATTTTCAAAAAGAATAAGGGAAAGTTAAGTCGACATGTATTCTTACCACTGTCTTCAATGAAATCGATTGGTAGAGGGTATATGGCCCCGATCCACTGCTTCAAAATCCTGAAGAACCTAGGAGAATCTGATTTCATAGATGATTAAGAAGCATAACAAATGTCGAAATTCTGCTTTTGTTTCCATTTGAGACGATAGAGAAAAGAGAAGAAGATAGAAGAGATTCGGCCATGATAACTTACCTATTCCAAAACCGATTAGAGAAGAAGACTAGAGAGATCTACGCTTGATTGATATTCGGCCAAAAAGTTAGAACAAGAAGAGAAGAGTAAAGGGAGATTTCGGTAATGGTGATGGAATAATCAAGGTGATTTCGGCTGTGGTTTAAGAAAGTAAATCAAAGAAGATTCGGCTTTGCAAAGAATCAAGAAAAGATTGATGAACTTTCGGCACAAGAGAAGATGGAGAGAAGAGAATGGTCGATTTGGAAAAAGAAAGATGTTGATGCAGTTTTGAACATATATGAGAGAAAAGAGAGAAAGAAATAAAAGGGATTCGGCCTTGAAGAGATTTGGTTTCAAAGGAGAAAAAGAGAAAAGCTCAAATAGTTCTATAGGATTTGGCTTAATGCTTCAGGGAGAATTCAACAAGTGCAAAGGAGGTTTCGGCTTTTGCTTCAAAAGAACTGAACCAAGGGGAGCCTAGCCAAAAATGCACATCTAACCTGACTAAGGAATTTCGGCACTCCTCCTAAGTCTTTCAGCCGAATACTCCTCCTCTAACCATTCAAATTTCGGCAAACTCTTCAAACTTCTCCTGGCCAACCATTCAAATGAGTTTGAATTATTCAAACCCCTAAATTTCCTCTCCTTCATCTGTTCAAATCTGTTTGACCCCATCCATCCTTATCTTCTAGAGTCCATCCTGAGCACACCACTTCCTCAGCTTTGGCGTCAAAAAGAATAAGCAGAAAGGGATTTCTGCAGCTCGAACCCAAGCTCCCCTTCCCTGCATGTGGCGTCACATCTCAAGGCTCTAAGTGGCGCCTCCTTGCCACTTTACCACTGGGTTATTTGTGCTAAAGTTCACCACATAAAACACTTAACCCCTAGCTCCTTCAGCTCCCCTTAACCAAAGCTTAAAAACAAAATTTTTCTTATAGCTCAGGCCTACCCTTGGCTCATACCTAGACCCTAAGGCACCTCAATTAATAACGCAATCAAGCCATACACATGCAAACAGTTCAAACATAATAGCCCCTATTTAAGGATGCGACAGTTCTACCCCCTTAAAAATAATTTCGGCCTCGAAATTACCTGGTCAAAAGAGTTGAAGGTATTGTTGCCGCATCACCTCCTCTGGTTCCCACGTAGCCTCTTCCACACCATGTTCCGCCATAACACCTTTACTAATGGAACTGACTTCTTGCACAAAACCTTCACATCCCGATCTAGAATCTGCACTGGTTCCTCTTCCATGGTTAAATCTGGGCTCACCTCAATTTCCTCCACCGATACAATATGCGATGGATCTGAACGGTAGCGCCTAAGCATGGAGACGTGAAACACATCATGTATCTGACTCAGCTCTGCTGGCAACTCAAGCTGATAAGCTACTGGTTCCCCACATTTCAACACCTTATATGGGCCGATAAACCTTGGGCTTAGTTTGCCTTTCCTTCCAAATCTTAGCACTTTCTTCTATGGTGAGACTTTCAAGAAAACCCTGTCGCCTACTGCAAACTCTATATCTCTTCGCTTAAGATCAGCATAGGACTTTTGCCTGTCCGAAGCTTCCTTTAGACGAGCTCGGATCAAGTTGACCTTATCTTCGGTTTCAGCAACCAACTTCAGGCCCAACATTTGACGCCACCTAACTCTCATCCAAAGATGTCGATGTATCACGACACTTCCTACCATACAATGCCTCATATGGTGCCATCTTAATGCTTGCCTGGTAACTATTGTTGTATGCGAATTCCGCTAACGGTAGAAATTCTTCCCAGCAGCCTCTGAAGTCCAAAACACAGCCCCTCAGCATATCTTCCAGGATTTGTAT
Organism: Gossypium bickii; assembly: GCA_025503065.1. NCBI lineage: Eukaryota > Viridiplantae > Streptophyta > Magnoliopsida > Malvales > Malvaceae > Gossypium > Gossypium bickii. The sequence continues at coordinate 19,558,707 of CP106714.1, read as the reverse complement.
AACCCTTTCTGACTGTCCGTCTGACTGTGGATGAAATGCCGTACTAAAATCTAACCGCGTACCCAACGTCTGATGTAACGCTTTTCAGAACCTCGACGTGAACCTGGGATCCCTATCCGAGATGATCGATACCGGCACACCGTGCAACCTTACTATCTCTGCCACATACAGCTTAGCTAACTTCTGAAGCGAGTAATCAACCCGTACTGGTATGAAATGAGCTGATTTCGTCAAGCGGTCCACAATCACCCAGACTGAGTCCTTCTTACTAGGCGTAAGGGGTAGCCCACTGACAAAATCTATCGTAATCCTTTCCCACTTCCACTGTGGAATCTTCACCGGCTGAAATAAACCCGACTACAATTGATGTTCAGCTTTGACCTGCTGACACGTCAGACACTTACCGACAAACTCAGTTACTTCCCGTTTCAACCCTGGCCACCAAAACTGCTCTCTCAAATCTCAGTACATCTTACTACCTCTAGGATGCATAGTGTATGGGTTGCTATATGCATCCCGAAGAATCCTCTGCCTTAACTCGGCGTCCTTCGGCATACAAGCTCTCCCTTGGAAACATAATACTCCATCACTGGTTAAGCTGTAACCTTCCAAACCACCACTCTGCACTTGCAACCTCCGAGCAGTCAACCTTCATCCTCTAACTGTTTCTCTTTAATATGCTTTACCCAGGTTGGCTTAACCTGCAATTCCGCTAATAAACTCCCGTCGTCATACAAGCTGAGATTAACAAACATCGCTCTCAGGTCCGACACTACCTTACGGCTCAACGCGTCTGCGACCACGTTAGCCTTGCCCGGATGATACTCAATTGAATAGTCGTAGTCCTTCAACAGCTCAATCCATCTCTGCTGTCTCAAATTTAAATCCTTCTATGTCAAAAGATACTTCAGACTTTTGTGATCCGTGTAGACTATTGACTTTTCTCCGTACAAATAATGTCTCCATATTTTCAAGGTGAAAACCACTGCAGCTAACTCTAGAGCATGTGTTGGATAGTTAACTTCATGCGGTCTTAGCTGTCGAGACGCATATGCCACTACTTTCCCTTCCTACATCAACACACATCCCAAACCAATATGCGATGCATCACAATATACCGTGAACTCCTTTCCTGCTTCAGGTTGAATTAACACTGGAGCTTCCGTCAGAATCTCCTTCAGCTTGTCGCGAAACTTTCCTGTTGCTTATCGGGCCACACAAATGGAACTCCTTTCCTCAGTAACTTGGTCAATGGCGCTGCGATCAGAGAAAATCCCTCTACAAATCTTCGGTAATACCCTGCCAAACCTAGAAAACTCTGAACTTCTGCCACTGACATAGGCAGTTTTCAGTCCAACACTGCCTCAATCTTTCGAGGGTCCACCCTAATCCCCTCAGCTGACACCACGTGACCCAAGAAAGTCACCTCCCTAAGCCAGAACTCGCACTTACTAAATTTGGCGAATAACTACTTCTCCCTCAGAATCTGTAAAACTACCCGCAAATGCGCATCATGATCCTCCTCAAACCTTGAGTACACCAAAATGGCATTTATAAACACTACGACAAACTGGTCCAAATACTGCTGGAACACTTGATTCATCATGTCCATGAATGCTGCCGGTGCGTTAGTCAACCCAAACGGCATTACCAGAAACTCGTAGTGCCCATACCGAGTGCGAAACGCTGTCTTGTGGATATCAACCTCTTTCACCTTTAGCTAATGATACCCTGACCTTAAATCAATCTTTGAGAAAACTGATGCCCCATTAAGCTGATCAAACAAGTCGTCTATCCTTGGGAACAGATACTTGTTCTTGATCGTCAGCTTATTCAACTAGCGGTAGTCTATACACATCTGCATTGTACCATTCTTTTTCTTAACAAAGAGCACTGGCGCTCCCCAAGGCGAAACACTTGGCCGGATAAAACCCCGGTCCAACAACTACTGAATCTGTGCCTTCAGTTCCACTAATTCCTTCGGCGCCATCCTATACGAGGCAATAGACACTGAGGCTGTTCTGGGTAACAAATCTATGCCAAATTCAACTTCACGATCCGGAGGCAGACCCGGAAGTTCTTCTAGAAATACGTCGACAAATTTCTTCACCGTTCAGACATTCTCTACAGCTGACTCATTGGCCTCCAAAGCATACACATGAACCATGAAAGCCTCACAACCCTTTCTGACCATCTTCTCAGCTTTCAAAGCAGACATGACGTTAGATAGATAATCTCTTCTATTACCTATCATCACCACTTCTTCACCCTTAACCATTTTTAAAACCATGCACTTAGCTGCGCAGTCCAAACTCGCTTGGTACTTCACCAGCCAGTCCATCCCTAGAATCAGATCGAACTCCTCAAACGGCAGTTCCATCAGATCAGCCACAAACACTACCCCTTGAGTTCTAGGGTACATCCCTATACACTTATTTACTTACTTCTACAGAGTGACCTAGAGGGCTAATTATCATCATCTCCTAGAAGTAATCTCAAAGTCTAGGTTCATGGTTTCCACTATGCTACTAGCAACATACGAATGCGTCCAACCAATATCTATCAGAGCAGTATATGGTAATCCAAAGATTAAGAACGTATCGGTTATGACGTCCGGTGCGTCGCCTTCCTCCCGACGCCTCGCTGCGTAGACCAATCCAGGCTGTCTCGCCTCAGTGTTGCCTGCACCTCTGCCCGGTGCCCCACGGCCCCAACCAGAACCATTACCTCCTCTACCAGAACCACGACCCTTCTGCGGTTGCGGTCCCTCATTCCTGAACTGAGCATGGCCCTAACCCTCAGGCTGTATCCTGGCTAACTTATGTGGACAATCCCTCACACGATGATCCAACGAGCCACATTCAAAGCACCCTTTTGCTAACGGTCCAACATTCCCCCCAATGAGATTTTCCACACCAAGTACACTGCGCTAGTCCCTGAGTAGTAGCAACAGACCTCCTAGCTTGATTCGGCCCACCATGCCTAGCCCTTTTCTGAGAATTTTCGGCCAACCCAGATGATCCAAAACCCCTCTTATGTCTATTCCTGTCCAAATTCTATTTCACAGACTCCTTTACTCCCTCGGCTATCTTAGCCTTCTCTACCAACACAAAGAAACTCTCTCCCTGTCATGAGCAATCAAGAAACCTCACTCATCTCTCAATCCATCCTCAAACCTGATGCAACGCTCATGCTCCATCGCCACGATACCTCAAGCATACCGGCTCAACCTTAAAAATTTTGCCTCGTACTCCGCTACGGACTTACTTCCCTGAACCAATCTCTGAAACGCCTTTCGCTGCGCATCAATATAACTAGACCCAATATATTTCTTTTGATAAGTTGCCTTAAAATAATCCCAAGTGAGATCATCTGCTGCAGCACCATCCCGTACCGTGAGCCACCACTGGTATGACTCATCCCGGAGAAGTGATACTATTCCCTTCAATTTCTCCTCAGCAATAAGGTCCAAATCATCCATGATACGCTCCGTCGCCTCCAACCAATACTCAGTCGTATTGGGCGCCACACCAGAAACATCTTTGAATACCTCGGCTCGATTGGCTCGGAGTCGCTCAGATACTGATTTCCGAGCTCCCGCACCTTCACTTGCTCCAGCCACTCTCTTAAGAACTCACAGCATCGCCTACGACACTGCGTCATCCCCCGTCTAATCCTGAAACTCAACACCTGCAGCTGGTGGTAGTGGTGGCATCTCATTCTCCGACCCTTGACCAGACCCCACTGGTTCAGACACAGTCATCCTACCTCGACCGCGTCCATGTGTATTACGACCATGACCTCGAGTGCTCATGTCTAATGTTCTCGACTTATCTGATTTAAAAGTTTTATGCGTCAGTCTTTATTCCACTATTATTAAAGCACAGTCTTATGAACAGTTTTATTACAGAGTTTTGTTTTCGCGAGTTCACAGAGTCCTATGGGTTTCAGTCTCTAGGGTAATCCACTGATACTATTCATAGCATATATCATCACAACCATTTGTAAACATAGTTAGGGGTACTTACCTGGGCAGATCGGTGCCGGAGACTCAGTGCCATGCTTTCCAAAGCATGTATTTTCGAACACACCTTTCCAAAATCCCACTTTAAAATATTTTGGGCCTCTGGGCCACAGCAGAGCTTTTGAACTTACCTCTGATACCACAAATTGTAACACCCCAAACCCGGTCAACACACCACGACCGAATCTGGCATGTTACGGAGTGAAAATGTTTTGAAGAAAACAAGTTACCAGTTTATTTTATTGAAAATTCCTTTATTGCTTTGTGTTTGGAGAAATCCTGTGTAGGTATAGTGAAAACATTATGTTGTCTTTGAAAGCCCGGAAATCTCTTTTTGTAAACTCGTTTGTCCCTCTTAACTTTAGAAAACATGCAAGTCTGTTAAAAACCCGAGTGAATTGAACATAGTTAATTTAAGACCGTTTGTATTTCAGCTTGGAAAACTTAGGTTTGAAAATCATTTAAGTTAACTTTGTTATCATCTTGTGCATATTATTACCCGATGGTAGGGGTTAGAAAACTTGTTGCGAATTATAGTTTAGAAAACTTTGATTTTCAGGTTATTGAAACTTGTTAAGCAGTTTACTTAGCAACATTTGAAAACTTAAAACAGATAAAATAAAAACCAGATATAAAAATAATTAATGGCCTTATTACAAACCCAAGTAAAATCGAAATTTAAAATAAAGTACCCAAATGATGTTCCAATGTAAAATCGAAAGCAAATATCGCATGGCCACCTCGAGTCCACCCGGCTCCACATCCGCAATTTACGAGTCACTTGAAAAAGATAAGCGAAGAGGTGAGTCACCAAGACTCAGTGCATAATCCCCCTCCCGATTATAGCAACATTCTTACACAAGTCATAATCAAGCAAACATCTCATGCACCCAAACCTAGCCATCCACAACTCTTTTTTCTACCTCGTGTGGTACCAAACCACTGGTGGTGCCAAACCACTGGTGACCCAAAGTCACTGATATCAATATAAATCTGGTACCAAACCACTGGTGACACAAAGTCACGAATATCAACTGTGGTACCAAACCACTGGTGGTGCCAAACCACTGGTGACCCAAAGTCACAGATATCAATCTTCCCCCTCCTCTCGTATCATCGATAATAATGCACATGCATATACACATCATGCCAACATGCTTTATAATTAAACATATATCAATACGTAGATAATAGCATCAGGAATCATGTATCATAATCTCATCCAAAAACGGACTTACCCGCCTTGCCCATACCCCTAAGGGTACCATATCGAAATCTACACAGTTTCGGCTTTTATCATAGTTTAGGTTATTAGCACATGTACACAGATTATGAAGTGTGCAATATACACACCTGGTTACTAACGCGACTATCGAACCCCGCAGATCAAGATCTACAGCACTAGATTCCCCCTTCTTACATTCGGCTAATACCAAAGTTAGCAAAAAGCCATTCGGCTACACTTGTAAATCCCGAAGAGTTAACGCATCGAATAACCACTCTTACCTTAACGCCTTCTGAGCACTAGTTACAACCCTGAGATATGCGAGATTAAGCCTTCCCTACAATTGGCCAACACTAAACAACATAACTTAATAGCCTTCGGCTTTTCAAAAGAATAAGGGAAAGGTTAAGTCGACATGTATTCTTACCACTGTCTTCAATGAAACCGATTGGTAGAGAGTAGATGGCCCCGATCCACTACATCAAAATCCCGAAGAACCTAGGAGAATCTGATTTCATAGATGATTAAGAATCATAACAAATGCTGAAATTCTACTTTTGTTTCCATTTGAGACGATAGAGAAAAGAGAAGAAGATAGAAGAGATTCGGCCATGATAACTTACCTATTCCAAAATCGATTAGAGAAGAAGACCAGAGAGATCTACTATTGATTGATATTCGGCCAAAAAGTTAGAACAAGAAGTGAAGAGTAAAGGGAGATTTCGGCAATGGTGATGGAATAATCAAGGTGATTTTGGCTATGGCTTAAGAAAGTAAATCAAAGAAGATTCGGCTTTGCAAAAAATCAAGAAAAGATTGATGAACTTTCGGCATAAGAGAAGATAGAGAGAAGAGAATAGTCGATTTGGAAAAAGAAAGATGTTGATGCGGTTTTGAACATATATGAGAGAAAAGAGAGAAAGAAATGAAAGGGATTCGGCCTTGAAGAGATTCGGTTTCAAAGGAGAAAAAGAGAAAAGCTCAAATGGTTCTATAGGATTCCGCTTAATGCTTCAGGGAGAATTCAACAAGTGCAAAGGAGGTTTCGGCTTTTGCTTCAAAAAAACTGCAACAAGGGGAGCCTAGCCGAAAATGCACATCTAACCTGACTAAGGAATTTCGGCACTCCTCCTAAGTCTTTCAGCTGAATACTCCTCCTCACACCATTCAAATTTAGGCAAACTCTTCAAACTTCTCCTGGCCAACCATTCAAATGAGTTTGAATTATTCAAACTCCTAAATTTCCTTTCCTTCATCTGTTCAAATCTGTTTGACCCCATCTATCCTTATCTTCCAGAGTCCATCCTGAGCACACCACTTCCTCAGCTTTGGCGTCAAAAAGAATAAGCAGAAAGGGATTTCTGCAGCTCGAACCCAAGCTCTCCTTCCCTGCATGTGGCGTCACCTCTCAAGGCTCTAAGTGGCACCTCCTTGCCACTTTACCACTGGGTTATTTGTGCTAAAGTTCACCACATAAAACACTTAACCCCTAGCTCCTTCAGCTCCCCTTAACCAAAGCTTAAAAACAAAATTTTTCCTATAGCTCGGGCCTACCCTTGGCTCATACCTAGACCCTAAGACACCTCAATTAATAACGCAATCATGCCATACACATGCAAACAGTTCAAACATAATAGCCCCTATTTAAGGATTTTACAGTTTTCTTCCTGAGGGTATCGTCGCAATCAACTGAGTTTTCCTTCAAATTTATTTTTCTATTCATCATTTTTGTCTTTGTGTCCTTAGTTTAGTCTTCGTCAAAAGCAACTTCACTCTAATTTTAAGGCTAAATAATAAAAAAAAAAAGTTAGTATTAGTACTTTTAGTTCCTTTGCGTTTGATACCCGGTCTTGCCTAAGCTATATTACTATTCGATAGGTACACTTGCCTTAATATCGTTGTCAGAGTTAGTCTCCAGGTTTGATCATTCTTTTATAAATATTTAAAACTCTGCTTTTACAGGGATTAAGTTTTTGGCGCCGTTGCCGGGGAACTAAAATATCAAGAATGCTCTATTTTTATTACTTTAGCCATTTTTTTTATTATTGCAATTCATTTTCATTATTATTTTTTATTTTTATTTTTTTACTTTGCTAATTTTTCCTCTATTTTACTTTTTGCAGATAATTTTAGTCTATAGAGAAGATGGCACTGAATAATTACCAGTGGCAAGTCATGAGGACAAGTCCTACTAAAGCAGCGAGTGCCTTCGACCACGACGTGTTCACCAGGTTATCTACCCAGGTAGAGATGATGAATAAAAAGATCGATGGTTTGTGTAGTCGCTCGCAGGTACACCCAGTAATGCAATATGACTCGAATCTAGGAGGCGTGGCGAATCCTGAGTACCCACCCTACGGATATGGCATGGAGAATGAACAAGTCCACTATATGGGTAACTACTCTAGACCTCAAAATAATTTTTATAATGACACTTATAATGCAGGTTTGAGGTACCATCCCAATTTCTCGTGGAATGATCAAAGTAGCCAAAGACAGGAACTTTATCCAGATTTTCAACAACCACCTTACCAATAAGAAGAGGAGTCGAACATTGAAGAGATGCTGACAAAATTCATGGCAACCACCGATACCCCTCTCCAAGGCACTGAGAAAATATTTAAAAGTCAACAAACACCAGTTGAAGAGAACAAGAATCGATTAGAGGAAGTTACTAAGTCAGTAAAGGAAATCACTAAGGCAGTCAAACAACTTGCAAAGTTAATGTCCGAACGACCGCAAGGACGTCTACCAAGTAACACTGAGATTAATCCGAAGGAGCAAATTCAAGCCATAGCAGCTCAAGAAAATGCAAAGATAAATAAACCCATCTCAAAACAAGAAGACAAGGTAGATGAAGGTAAGGTAGAGGTAACGTAAGAAAAGCCGAAACCGGTAATAAAGGAGTATCAACCTAGCATTCCTTATTCTGAAGCATTAAAAAGAGACGATTCAGAAGACCAGTTCGGTAAGTTTCTTAAACTTTTAAAGAAATTACATATCAACTTACCTCTTCTTGAAGCTCTTTCACAGATGCCGACTCTAGAAAATTTTTAGGGAGTCATAATGCGAAAAGAAAAGGATAGATTTAGGAATCACACGTGGAACTCAACGCAAAGTGCTCGACAATTCTACAGAGTAGACTACCACAGAAATTAAAAGATTCCGGGAGTTTTACAATTCCATGCATAATAGGTAGTTTATCTATAGAAAATGCGTTAGCTGATTTAGGGACAAGCATGAATGTTATGCCTTATAAACTGTTTAAACAACTAGGTCTAGGGAAACCCAAATAAACTAGTATGAGCTTTCAATTATCTAATAAACTATCAGAATTCCTAGGGGTATAATAGAAAATGTTCTAATCAAAATTGATAAATTCGTATTCCCAGTAGACTTTCTCATTTTAGACATAGATGAGGACAATAATATTCCTTTAATTTTAGGAAAACCCTTTCTAACAACTGCCAGGACTAAAATTGATGTTGGTACAGGAGAACTCATTCTTCGTGTAGGTGATGAATCAATCAGTCTATAAGCTTTTGACTTGGCCAGGACATCAAGTGATGAAGGTGAGAAAGTAAATTTAGTTGATAGTCAAATTGTTCAATTTCACCACAAGAAACACCACAAGGCTATAAACTTGAGCCGAATTATGGACCCCAAGATGTACAAGCTCATAATAGTGAATTGTTAGTGGAATCTGACCCAAGGCAAGAACCTGTGGTAAGTGAAGGTAAGGTTGAGGTAAGCCATGATTTACCAAACCCGGTAATTACAAAGTCCCAAGCTTGTGTGCCATATCCCGATGCAATAAAGAAAAACCACACAGAGGAAGAATCCGGTGAACTTACACTTTGTGAAGACGACGAAACAATCACTCTTCAAGCTCTTGACTCAGCTAGGACATCAAGTAATAAAGGAACGAACGTTAATTCTATTGATAATTATTTGGTTCAACCTTTTTTACAAGAAGCATCACGAAATCACTTAGCTGAGCTAGATCTTAGACCTAGTGCCGACAAAGAAGAAACACATAAGGAACAAAGCCTTAGGGTTGACAAACTAAAAGAGTAGGGAACACAAATCAGAGAGGAACAGGAGCCGCACCAAGTGAAACTGAAGGAGACCCCAGACAAGCTGATAGGAACAACAAATCACATCAAAATAGAGGATCAGGTATTTTCGAATAAGGAAGACCCTCGAATCACCAATTCAGACCTCAAGACAAATGAAGAAATCCCTTTTGAGGTACTTAATGTCTTCCTATACGGCACAGTCGAGGTAAGCAATCCTAAATTTGACACTTTTAGGGTAAACATTACTCGACTTAAACTATATATCCATAACCAAATTGATCGCATGAGAAAGGATTTTCACCTCCTCAAACCACCATGACCATACGAATGAAAGGTAAAGTCTAGCTTAAGACTATAAACAAGCGCTTCTCGGGAGGCAACCCGAGCACTAACCCTATTTTTACATTTTTTATTTTTTTATTTTTTATTCTTTTCCTTTTATTTTTTCCTTTTAAGCACCTAACCATAAACTAACCAAAGAGCATATTTCTAGGACACACGGCCTTACACACGGGCGTGCCCGTGGCCGTGTGGAAGCCAGGGGATGAACCATGGGCGTGCCAGTAGCCATGCACTACTAGAGAAGAATTTCTTTTCCTAACACGGGCTGCGATACTAGGCCACGCCCGTGCTAACTACCCGTGCGAAGTTACTGACTTGTCGAACACGGGGTACACACGCCCGTGCCCCACGACCGTGTAACTTCACCTACTTGCATACCACGGGCTAAACACGCCCATGCTACCTACCCGAGCAAAATTACTGATATGTCGAGCACGGGCGTGTCAGCTATAACACGGCCGTGGCTACCTCACCTGAACACACCCAAAAACTCAAAATCCCAAAACACAGGCTACATCTCTATTTAAACCTCATTCTCCCTTTTTCTAATTGTCTTTCATTTTCCATTATTTATTTTTATTTTTATTTTATTTTAATTTCATTTTTTACTACTTTATTTTATTTTATTTTCTTCTTCTTATTCTTTATGATATTTAGATTTAGCTTAGGATACAATAAAATCAGATTGGCTGCATCGAGGATGCAATTTCAAATGGTTCGAGACGCTTCCCCACGTTCACCTCTAATCCTATCCGGATTCTTTTCAATGACTTCATCCAAAATTCAGGAAGTTTCACTTCTCTCCCTATCTGATGATTTTATGATTATTTTTATATTATCTATCTTTGTATATTGAGGGCAATGTACATCTTAAGTGTGGGGGGGTTTACTATAGTATTATTTGAAAATCCCTGAATTATGCCTTATTCGAAAAGTAAGTTTCTCATATTATGATTAGAATGAAATTTCCTTTGATTTATGATTTTTATTGATATGTTTTGGATTAAGTCATAGTTAATTGTGCATTGATGATTAAATTTGAAGAATACTAGGGAATCAAGCATGATAAGTCTAATTTTCTAAAAATTAAAATTGTAGGTTGTCAACCGGAATTTAAATGTTATCTTGAAATTTGAAATTTACAAGGTTGATGTCAGAAACACCCATAATTTTTGTGAGAATTTGAGCCTTATAAGAGCATACATTCTTTTTCATGCTCACTTCTTGATTATGAGTGTGTCGACTATGAATTGTTATTCTAGAACTTGCCTCGATTATACATGTCAAGACCACAGTTATGATTTGATATACCGAGATGATAAAGGCACTTAGGTTTTAACCCACTTACTCCACTAAATAGCCTACCCTTATAATTAACCCTTAGTGAACCCCGTTGAGCCTAACAACCCTTTCATTGACTTACCCGCTAATTTTAACCCAAAACCCTTTGTATTTGTTATCACCCTTTCTTTTGACTACCCCTTAATCGAGATTTGATTTGAGCTAGTTACCTAAGTATATTATTCTGGTAGTTAAATTTATCTTGTATTTAGTTTGTTCTTAAAAAAAAAAGAGAGAGAGAGAAGTATATTCAGTATTAGTATTATGCAAAGTAAGCTTATACAAGATAAAGTCTAATTACCAAGAAAAAAAGCTCGTATTAGTATGATTATTATTTTCAGTTTATGTAATTGTTATCTTAGAAACTATTTTTAGGTAGGTAACTTATCGATTCAATCTCGATTCTAACCTTCTAATTTCAGCCTTTATCCACACCTTTAACCTTAGCCACGTTACAACCCTAACAAAGACCTTTTGATCTGTTTATCATTTCATTTTACAGTGGTGGAGACTTGATTTTCAGGCAAGCCTATGGAATAAACTTTTCAGGTTCGACTTATGAGTGCTTAATTTTAACCCTTAAACACTTTTTGAGTGATTTGAGTGAATCTTTTGTGAGGATATCAATCCTTGTCGATTTTGAATTAACGGTAATTATTTTTATGAAAGGAAACACCTATGTTTTTCGTGCTACAAATTTATGACTTATCTTGTTTGAATCTTTAGGAATCTTTGAGTTGAATTATCCATGTATAAATTATCTATGAATTAGGATAAGGCATTGTTGATAGGAATTATGAATCATGGAAAGTTCGTTTTAATTGTAAGCTGAGAATTTTGCTTAAGGACAAGCAAAAGCTTAAGTGTGGAGGTATTTGATAAACCGTAATTATAACATATTTTGGTCCCATATTTAGCATGCTTTTGGATAATTTAAGCTTCGATTTATGTAAAAAGGTGCTCTTAATCCTTTCTTTTCATATCTTATACTCAGGAAAGCACCCACGGATGAAAAGAACGCAAAACGGGCTTAAAATGGGCCAAATGGGCCAATTCACGAAATCGACACAGCTTGGAATACAAGCCACACGGCCTGGACTTCAAGCCACACGGCCGTGCCTCATTAAAATTACTAGAACACGGCCTGGACCCCGATAAACACGGCCGTGCCTCATTAAAAGTCCAAACACAGCCTGGCCACGATTCACACGGGCGTGTGCCATGGCCATGTCCCTGTCGCTGAAAAGAGTAATTTCATTCGGGAAAGGATACTTAGAGGCAAAGAAACACATTCCAAAGCCTAGTCAAACACCCTATCAGAAATTCTACTTAAATTAGGATACTTTGGGGCCAAGTAAGGCATCTCAAAGTCTATATAAACACCCAAGGGGGCAACTTGAAAGAGGAGTTCGGCAGAAGCCAAATCCGGCGTCAAAGCTAGGCCAAGGAGCCAAGCCGAGAAGGTCAGAACTAGGGAATAACGCGAAGATAACAGTTGATCCATCCCAAGAAGCCGAAATTATACTCAAGACGGCGGAATTCTCCTTCAATTCCTTCAGGGAGTTTTAGGATTTTCTTATGTTTTGTTTTGTCTTTTCTCTTGCGATTGTTTTTTTATTCATTATGAACCAAACCCTTTAGATACCTGAAGGGGATGAAACCTAGATGGATCTTTCTATTTGATTTTTAAGTTATATGATAATTACTTAGTTTGTTCTTAATTATGTTGCTTAATCCAAATCTAATGTGCTTAGGTGGAGGAGGAATAGACCCTGCCTAAGAGTAGATCTAACATAATTAAGCGGAGTTGATGGAACGCCTAGAGATAGGGTTACGAGATTTTACCGGATTAGGGTGAAACCTAATATGGGAGTCCATTGATTGATTTACTGCTATCCTATGGGGTTATTATAAGCGAACGAGAGTTCCAGTAATTAACCTAGGGTTAGACATTACTCGCCTCGAGAGAGGGTTTAATATAGGTTAGGGAGTCTTACGGATCAAGCTAAGTAAAAGAAATCATATAATTTAGGGTTAATTAATAAGTGAAGTCTAGGTGGATTCTTCCTGAGGGTATCGTCGCAATCAATTGAGTTTTCCTTCAAAGTTATTTTCCTATTCGTCCTTTTTGTCTTTGTGTCCTTAGTTTAGTCTTTGTCAAAAGCAACTTCACTCTAATTGTAAGGCTAAATAATAATTTGGGTTCGATATCCGGTCTTTCCTAAGTTATACTACTGTTCGATAGGTACACTTGCCTTAATATCGTTGTCAGAGTTAGTCTCCAGGTTTGATCATTCTTTTATAAATATTTAAAACTCTGATTTTACAGTGATCAGATGTCAATCCTTGTAGGTTTTGAATTAAAGGTAATTATTTAGATGAAGGGGAACACCTATGTTTTCGTGCTACAAAAATATGACTTATCTTGTTTTAATCTTCAGGACTCTTTGAGTTAAATTATCCATGTATAAATTATCTATGAATTAGGATAAGGCATTGTTGATAGGAATTATGAATCATGGAAAGTTCGTTTTAATTGTAAGTTGAGAATTTTGCTTGAGGACAAGCAAAAGATTAAGTGTGGGGGTATTTGATAAACCGTAATTATAACATATTTTAAACCCGCATTTAGCTTACTTTTGGATGATTTATCCCTTGATTTATGTAAAAAGGTGCTTTTAATCCTTTCTTTTCATGTCTTATACCCAGGAAACCACCCAAGGGTGAAAAGAACGTAAAACGGGCCCAAAACGGAGTAAAATGGGCCTTAGCACGAAATTGACACGGCCTGGCCCAAAGTCCACACGGCCGTGTCTCGCCGATCACCTAAGAGCGCAGCCTCTCCCCCGATTTACACGGTCGTGCTTTATTAAAGAATCCGAACACGGCCTAAAGTCGATCTACACGGGCATGCTACATGGTTGTGCCTCTGTCATCAAAATGAATAATTTCAGTCGAAAAAGGATACTTAGGGAGAAAGAATCACATTCCAAGAGCCTATAAATATCCCCTAAGTACCACCTTTGAGAGGGAGGCGAGCTAGGCCAAGAAGCCAAGCTGGAAAGGTCAGAATTGTGGGAATCGCTTGAAGATAGCCAGTTGATCCATCCCAAGAAGCCAGAATTATACTCAAGACGGCGGAATTCTCCTTCAATTCCTTCAGGGAGTTTTAGGAATTTCTTATGTTTTGTCTTATCTTTTCTCTTGAGATGTTTTCTTATATAGTTATGAACTAAACCCCTCAAATACCGGAAGGGGATGAAACCTAGGTGAATCTTGTTATTTAATTTATGAATTTTATGTTAAATACATAGTTTGTTCTTAATTATGCATGCTTAATCCAAATCTGATGTGCTTAGGTGGAGGAATACACCCTACTTAAGAGTAGATCTAGCGTAATTAAGCGGAGTTGATCGAACGCCTAGAGATAAGGTTACGAGATTTTGCCAGATTAGGGTGAAACCTAATATGGGAATCCATAGATCGATTTACTGCTATTCTAGGGGGTTATTATAAGAGAACGAGAGTTCCACTAATTAACCTAGGGTTAGATGTTATTCGCCTCAAGAGAGGGTTTAGCATAGGTTAGGGAGTCTTACGGATCAAGCTAAGTAAAAGAAATCATATAATTTAGGGTTAATTAATAAGTAATGTCTAGGTGGATTCTTCCTGAAGGTATCGCCGTGATCAACTGAGTCTTTTTCCAAGTTATTCCCCAATTCATTCTTTTTGTCTTTGTCCTTAGCTTAGTCGTTGTCAAATTTAGATTAAAACAAACGTCACTTTATTTTTAAGGCTAAATAATAAAAATAAAGTTAATATTAATACTTTTGGTTCCTTTGGGTTCGATATACGATCTTGCTTAAGCTATACTACTGCTCGATAGGTACACTTGCCTTTAATCATTGTCAGAGTTAGTTTCCAGGTTTGATCATTCTTTTATAAATTTTAAAGCTCTGATTTCAGCGATTAGGCTTATCTTCGACATCAATCAATCAGGGTTCCAGAATTTTAACACTTCGCAATGACACTGCCTTGATATGTTATTTACCCAAATTTCATGGATTCTCAGTATTGCTAGGCAAGGTTCCTTGAGGCCATTTACGAAGCTCTGTAGCTAACTGACTCATTTTGTTTTCCAAATTTTTCACTGTTGCTAGTTGGCTTTGAATCAATGCGTCATTCTTTGCCATGTACGCTTTCAACAAGTTCTCCAAACTATTTCATGGCTCAGCTTGAGGTGTTTTTGGAGCTTGCTGATTAAACCCTTGAGATTGGTTGGGTCTATGCTGCAAGAAGTTGTTGTTCAGCCCATTTCCTTAGTTGTTCCAAGAAAATTTTGGATAATTATGCCATGAAGGATTGTAGAAGATGGACTCGGGTCCTTGTCCTCTCCTATTTTGATGTTGGTTCCCCACATAGTACATTGACTCAGGATTTGATGGACAATTCTCAAAAGAATGACCTACCCCACAGTACACATAAGAAACTACTTCAAACAAACTTGGTGGCTGAGCTTCAAAATTATTAGAACTATTAGCAGTAAACTATTTTAACATAGAAGAAATAGACGATACCTGAGCTGAAAATGAAGTGAGGGCATCAACTTCATGAACTCCAGCTACATGTCTTCCTAAAGCTATTTGATTTGTTGGCCATTGATAGTTATTACTCACGATCCTCTCGTTGATCTCATAAGCCTCATTATAAGACTTAGACAAAATTACACCATTCGCAGAAGCATCTACCATCAATCTTGTATGTGCATTGAGACCATTATAGAATGTCTCCAACTAGATACAATGAGGAATCCTATGATTAGGAAACTTACAAAGCAACTCCTTGAATCGCTCCCAAGCCTCATACAAAGACTCTTCATCCAATTGCTGGAAAGTTGTGATCTCATTCCTCAACTTAGCATTTTTGCTAGGCGAGAAATACTTAACCAAAAATCTCTCTGCTAATTCTTGCCATGTAGATATGGAACTTGATGGCAATGAATTGAGCCATGCTCGTGCTCAATCTCGCTACGAGTAGGGAAACAACTTCAACCTCAGTGCGTCTTCAGTCACACCGGCTATCTTGAATGAATCACTCACCTCCATAAACAATCAAAGGTGGAGATGTGGATCTTCTGTGGGCATACCACTGAATTGGCCCACCGTTTGGAGCATTTGAAACATCACTGGTTTCAATTCAAATTGGGTTGCCTCAACATCTGGCCTTCTAATTCCTGGATTTAACTCACTAAAAAGTGGCACATCATATTGTCTGATGCATCGATCCCTATCATCAACAATGAGAATGGGATTTCATACACGATTGGCTTCATTACCTTGGTCTTGATTCTGATTTCCAAGGTCCATCTCAACTTGTCTTTGAACTATTCGTTCATGTTTTCTTTGTCTGAAAGTTCACTCAATTTCGAGGTCTACAGGGAGTAAATCGATAATCCAATCTATACTCATAAACACCTCAAAAGAAAATCATAAAATTAAAAAGAATAAGTTAGTAATGTTAGAAATAAATAAAAAAAATTACTATGGCAACAATTAACAATCCCCAGCAACGGCGCCAAAAACTTGTAACGCGTAGGTTTCTGCAAGTGTACATAGTCGTTGTCAAGTAATAAGTAAGTATCGAGTTATCATCTCCACAAGGATTGTATTTATGCTAAGTCACTTAATTTGAAAAATTATATTAACAATTTGGTAAATAAAAACACAATATGATTGAGAAGTGATGATTAAAATTAAATATATTAAACTAAATGCAATGATCCCCAATGCAAATTATCCTAGATATGCAAACTATATGAATGAAATAGATTTTAGCAAAATTAAACACAATTTGCAACAATTATAACATAAATAAACTAGGACAATTACTTTAATTAAACTCAAATTATTATCAACATGCTTAATAATATTCAGAAAATCATTCTATAGAAACTCGATCTTTCATGAGTTTGGAAACCACATCAGGTCCTTTCAAAATCCTTTACTTAGTAAATACGCATTTTACTAATCCTTATTTATTAAGGGTTTCTTAGCATTCGTGTGAGGTAACAAGGACGTGTTAGGTTTGAAACAGTTCAATCACAAAAATCTAAAAACAATGCAGATAACAGAGCTTGGTTAGAGTTGTTATGCAACCTGCAATCTAATCAGGTTAGGATCTAAATTGAGCATGCACATTTCAATTATGTGTCCACTAGCCGACGTCTGGTTAGGATCGCTCAGCTAATTCAGGTGCATTTCAATCACGTATGAACGAAATACAGACTTGATTTCAATTGAAAACATGATCAATTGAGGCACAAACATTATAAGCATGAATCAAATAAATATTATTTAATATAAACAATCATCCTAGCTTAAATAAAATTAAGCTAACATTGTTGTAAACAAAAAAAAAGAACACATAGAAAACATTTTTAGATTAAATTAAAGAAAAGAAAGATTAAACCCAAATCAAAGTGGCTGTCACCAAAGACTTTGATCGATGAGACTCCTTCACTCCTTCGCTTTGCTCCTTTGTTGATGGCTCTCTAAGGTGGCCAACCAAGGGCTCCTTAAGAGGCTTAATTGCTAAAATCTCTATGAAGAGATGATGCTAGGTGTGGGGAATGGAAAAGGCTAAAGAGAATTGAGAGAGAAAAGAATGATGAGGGATGTGGGATGATGGATGAAGGAATGAAGGGGTCTTATTTATAGGTGAAGAGAGGTGGGTAGTTTGCTAAAAATAGCTGGGTTTAATCTCTTCCAACTTCTTCCATGAGTGGCTGGCCACAATTAGTGTAATTTGTGCTGATTTTTGCTTGATTTTTAAGCAATTTAAATGCCATAATAACTCAGGACTGATACTCGGTCCAATGTAAATCTTCGGGAAAATCTCTAATTTCTTCAACAATGCAAGGACCTTGTGTAATTAAACCAAAAACTGGTTTAAATGGACAGCCATGTATAGCCGAATTTGGGTTGACTTGGTCTTCAAATTGGACATTTTTTGTAATCCAACAAAGCTACTAGACTTGTCCAAAATAAATCAATAAGTTAAAAGACCAAGGAATATAATTTATCCAATTTAAATAATTAATTACAACGCAAATTATTAATGAAATATTTAAAATGATTTATTAAATATAATTTTATATTTTATTATTTAATTTAATCATGCATGGCCCATTTTATGTCTTAAAAATATAATATGTTGAAATAAATATAAAACAAGCCATTTTATGCATGAAAACTATATAATAAAATATAAAATCACATTTTAATAATTTCTATGTCCTAATTTCATATTTTCACATATTTCATTGATTTGTTAAACAATTACTTAGTTTTAACAACGAATTTAAGTAAAAAGGTGACAAATTACATAGGAAAAATCCTATATATTTTTCAATTTACATATGTCTTAAGCTGCCAAGAAGCATAAGCCACAACCTTACCATCTTACATCAGTACACTTCCCAAACCGACGTGTGATGCATCACTATAGACCACAAACTCCTTACTAGATTCAAGCTGTATCAGAACAGGAGCCTAGGTTAGTACAGACTTGAGCTTCTCAAAGCTCGATTGTTGCACATCAATCCAGAAAAATGACACACCCTTACGCAGAAGCTTAGTTAAGGGAGCTACAATTAGAGACAACCCCTCGACAAACCACCGATAATATCCCGCCAAACCCAGAAAGCTATGGGTCTCAGATACGTTCCTAGGCTGTTTCCAATCCAGTACAGCTTCTATCTTCCTCGGGTCCACTTGAATCCCTTCAGCAGATACCACATGCCCTAGAAATTTACTTCTCGTAAACAGAACTCGCACTTGCTCAACTTAGCGTAGAGCTGCTTCTCTCGAAGTATCTGAAGCACTACTCTAAGATTTAGAGTAAACCAAAATATCGTTGATGAAAACTAGGATGAACTGATCCATATAAGGCTGAAGCAATCAGTTCATCAGATCCATAAATACTGGCAGAGCATTCGTCAAACTGAAAGGCATGACTAGGAACTCGTAATGTCCATAACGAGTCTTAAATGCAGTCTTATGAACATCAGCCTCTTTAACCCTCAACTGATAATAGCCAAGTCGAAGATCAATCTTGGAGAACATAGAAGCCCCACAAAACTGATCAAACAGGTCGTCGATCCTCGAAAGCTGATACTTATTCTTTACGATCAACTTATTCAACTGTCGATAATCAATGCACATCATCATGGTCCCATCCTTCTTCTTAACAAACAGAACTGGTGCTCCCCACAGAGACACACTAGGACGGATGAAACCATGGTCTAGAAGTTCTTGCAGTTGAGCCTTAAGCTCAGTATGCTCTTTTGGTTCCATACAGTAGGGAGCAATGGACACCGGAGCTGTACCCAGAAGAAGCTCAATCCCAAACTCAACTTCTCGATTTGGAGGTAAACCCGGTAACTCCTCAGGGAAAACATCTGAAAAATACATTACAATTCTGACATTCCCAACTGAAAAGTCCCCACAACCAGAGACACTGACGTAAGCCAAGTATGCCTCACACCCTTTCCGAACCAGTTTTTCAGCCCCAAGAGCGGAGATCACATTGGATAGATAATCTCGACGCTCGCCGATTACAACCACTTCCTTATCATCCTCAGTCCTCAGAACGACCCTCTTAGTCACGCTGTCCAAACTAACTCGATTCTTGACCAACCAATCCATGCTCAGAATTAAGTCGAACTCCTCAAACAGTAGCTCCATCAGATCGGCCAGAAAAATAATCCCTTGTACCTCTAACGGAACATCTCTATAGAGTTTACTAACCCGCACAGACTGCCTCAACAGACTTAGTACAGTGATCTCACTAGAAGTGCTCTCAACAGTAACCCTCAAGTTTTCAGATATAGTGCTAGCCACATAAGAGTGTGTAGAACCTATGTCTATAAGAGCAGTAGTAACACCCCTTACTCATATTCGACTCCGGGACCGGGTACGAGGCATTACCGGACTTAACTTACTCAACATACAACATCGGCCACAAAATTTCTTTTCAACTTAAAACTTATCATTCATCATAATGCCCCTCCTATAGGTTTACGAGACCTTAAACATACTTACGGAGTGATTAGGGACTAAACCGAAAACTTTAGAACACTTAAAAAATTTTTGCTTAAAATAGGGCCACACGCCCGTGTGGTGAGGGACACGCCTGTGTAGGCAGGACGTGTGGTCACACACGCTCATATCCCTAGTCCGTGTAGATTTTATTTTTCATTTCAAACCTACAGGGGTTTTCACATGGTTGGACACACACCTGTGTCCTTGGCCCATGTCCCCCCACGGCTGATCGTTGTTTTATGCGATGCCAAAGTCTTAAAAGTTTATAAAAAGAATGATCGAACCTGGAAACTAACTATGACAACGATGTGAGGCAAGCGCACCTATCGAACAGTAGTATAGTTAAGGCAAGACCTGATTGTCGAACCCAAAGGAACTAAAAGTACTAATACTAACTTTCTTTTTATTATCTAGCCTTAAAATTAATGGAATTTTTATCTCATCTAAAATTGACTAACAACTAAACTAAAGATGCAAAGACAAAGAGAAGAAATGTAGGAAAAATTGTAATATCCGGGATTTATGGCTTGTGCATTATTGCTTAATTGTATGAAGTAGCATGCTTATGTGTGTTCTGATTGTGTTGCATGAATTTTGAGAACCTTAGAATATAGAAGAATGCCTTAGAAAATATTAAGTTTTAAGTGTGGAAGGGGAATTGAACAAGAGAGGCCTTAAGAGAAATTGTAGAGGAAATATGACACAAAAATCAGCTTGTTAAAGTGGCAAAGGAGGTGCCACTTAAAGCCTCTGTAAGTGACGCCACAAGCAGTTAAAAGGGCCTAGGTTCGAATCACAAGGGAAGCAAAAAAGGGAGCTTTTATTTTGCGGCAATAGGGAGCAGTAATGGACGGCATTGGGAGACTGAGGGAGAAGCTTTAGATGTGATTAAATTCTTTTTAAATTTCGGCTAGGGGAAAAAGATAATTGTTGATTATTCAAATTATTTTTTGAATGGGTAAAGAAGAGAAATTTTAGGAAAAAAAGAAGGAGTTGATAGGAGAGGAGAGTTGGCCGAATATGGGGCATTGGAGGATGGTATTTTCGGCTTTGGTATAGTAGGAAAGGTGTGCCGAAATTGCTCCTCTTCTCATCTTTTCATTTGTGCCAAAATTTCCAAAGAGAGAACAACTTGTATTCTTTTTCTCTTTTCTCTTTTTGTTACTCACTTCCAAAAGCCGAAATCTTCTTTTATCTACTTCACCCTTGTCGCAACATCTTCAACCCAAATCACCCCATTACCGAATCCCTTTGCACTCCATTCTCTTCTTCTTCCATAAATTTCCAAAAGCCGAAACTTGGTAGTCAACACCTAGTCTATAGCCGAATATCTCGGAGGGTTTAAGCGAAGGTGCAGTCGACTTCTGTAGTAAGGGTAAGATCAAATGCTATTCAGTTTCCTTTCTTTTCTTTTAGCCAAAACTCAAAAACTAATCATGCTAATGTACTTTGGCCGAAACTCTGAAGGAGGGTTTCAGGATTCTGCTATTGTCGACTACAAGGGAGGAGATCATCCGGGATTCCAGATCTAAGGTAAGGCGAAAGATTAGGCCGAAGGCCATTTATTTGAATGTTAGAATGGGATCTAACATAGTGCTTGTAGGGATCTCGACAGACACCAAGGACAAGTGACATTTCGGGATTTAAAACCGTAAGGTAAGTGCATATAAACAAAAGGCCAAGGCTAGATTGAGTGTTGTGTATAGCCGAATCTGACATTTATTTATAGGGAGGAGTATAATCGATTTCGGTAGACCTTCGGGATTCTGTGAAAGCATTAAGTAAACCAGGTGTGTATCCCCACACTAAATCTTAATAGATTTATGGTAATGTTTTAGTATATGTGTTAATGAAAATATGGGAACGTGGTTTAAGGTACCATACGATGGTACAGAATATTTAGGTACGTAATCTTTAATATTACGTTAATAAATGTTATGAACATGTGAAATATGGCACGTATGTGAATATTGATAAGAATGTGGAATAAGGAAAATGGCATGATATTTGCATGATTTGTATGACATGGGGCATATAGGTGATTATGAAAGGGGAAGTGATCTGGTGGTTTCTACCACAATATCTGGTGACTCAGGTCACATATCTGAATGTGGTGACTTATGTCACATTTTAATTATCTGGTGGCTATGCCACAAATTTATAAGGGCGATGTGCTAGTCATCTGCAGCGACTACCTTCGATGATGTGTAGCGGATGGAGGGTCGACTTAGTAGTCCCCACGGTGTGATGGTTGGTACGGGTGATGTGTAGCGGATGGTTACCTAGGTTTGGGTTCGGGATTGCATCATTATCTATAATTGCTATATATATATATGAACTGATTTATCTAAATCGTTGGGACTTTGTGATGGTGGTTATACACTGAGTCCGTTTGACTCATCCCGTTGTGGGATACATTTTCAGGTGACACTCAGTAGATGGACCGGGTTGGCAGGAGCTTAGTGGTGGCCATGCTCAGCTCAGAATTTATTTTATTTCAGACTTTCTATATTTTGAGTATTTTGGATTTATTTTGGGTTTTCTTTGATGTAATAAGGCCATTAGTATGATACTGTTTTATGCATGCACTTTAATTATTTTAGTATGAAACGATTTTATCAAATTAAAGTCTAAGTAACTTTTCTTAAAAATAAATTTGTAAATGTTTTGACACCTAAAGACCAACGATTTTCAATTTAACGTCAAACTCTAAAAACTCAGGTAATACTTTTAACTTATTCATTTCAAGTACGAATAAATATATATTGTTTTAATAAAATTTAGTCTTCAAAACCACCCAAGTTTCCAAAAGTAACAAACGAATTTTGAAAATATTTTACTCAAGGAACATACCAGATTCGGTCAAGTCTCGTGGGCTGGGTTTGGGGTGTTTCAGCTTGGTATCAGAGCCCAGTTTTAAACTCTCGGCCTTGAGTTTAAAGCCCACAACATTTTCAAAATAAAGCCCAAATAAATTTTGTGAACATTTTTGTGAAATGAGTAGGTTTTTTTGGCATGGCACCTAAGTCTCCGACCTGAAGTCCACCAGGTAAGTACCCCTAACTGTTGTGTGATTTATAGTATGAATTATATAAGGGTATACTGGGAACGCAGATTAGTATATTAAGTTATTGAACCCTAGGATTAGTTTACCCCAATATAGGAATTACATAAAACCTTAATGCCTAATTAAACAAACATGTGACTAAGTCGCCGAGTTAGGGTGTGGCAACCATTGTGCGCATGTCTAGGATTGGATTCAAGAAGAGCCTGGTATTTAAGTAGTCCTAGTGACTCAGCTCCTCTTTGCTCGAATCCTACCTGGTGCGTAGTGACGGTTCACCCTAACCAAGAGGACTCATTCACAGGCTAAACTCAATAATTAAAACCCAAAAGGGACTAGCCATGTTGTTTTATAAAACCCTAGTTTTAAAATCATCAAATTACCCCTTTGATTTGTAGCAAAACTATTCTGAAATTTTTCCAAGACATTCCCGATTTACAAAATTACCTAAATACCCCTGGTTCATAAAATTACCGAAATAACCCCGATTTCCAAAAATTTCCGCAATACCTTTGATTTGGGAAAATTTCTTTTTCAAAAAAAATATCCATGAGTTTTAAAAAATTTCGGAATGCCTTTTTAGATTTTTGAATTGACCCTGCTTTATTACCAAAATACTCCTATAGGGCAAATTACGAAAATACCCCTGGGATTAGAACAGACGAAAATATTCGAGTGAGGAATGTGTGTGTAGTAGATACTATCGAATGATTGTGTTTCTCAGAATTAAGGTATAAAATTTGAAACGAAAACCTTGAAATGATCAAAAGAACTACTACTAAGCTCCTTTTCATAAAATTGTGCACGGATAATCAGTGGAACAAAATACTAATGCATAAAATTTCTTAAATCAGATTAAAGCGCAATTGTAGAAATGAGTTCTAGGAGACGTGGTCGTAATGTGCGAGGACGTGGTAGAGGTAGAATGACCGTATCGGAACCCGTTAGGTCTGGTCAAGGGTCCGAAAATGAGGTACCACCTCCCTCACCACCAACTATTGGTGTTGAGCAGCAAGATCAGACGGGGGATGATGCAGTATCGCAGGTAGTGCCGCGAGTTCTTGAGATGGTGGCTAGAACAGGTGGAGGTATAGGAGCTCGGTAATCTGTACCTGAGCGACTCTGAGCCAATGGAGCTGAAGTGTTTCGTGGTGTATCTGGAGTGGCACCCAGTACGGCTAAATATTGTTTGGAGGTGACAGAGCAAATTATGATGAGCTGGATCTGATTGCTGAGGAGAAACTGAAAGGAATGGTGTCTCTACTTCGTGATGAGGCATATCAATGGTGGCTCACAGTTCGGGATGGTGCCACAGCTGAGGATCTCACTTGGGAGTATGTTAAGGCCGCGTATCAGAAGAAGTATGTTGGTACTAGTTATACTGATACACAGAGGAAGGCATTTCTGGGGCTGGTTCAAGGGAACAAGTCCGTAGCAGAGTACGAGGCTGAATTCTTGAGGTTTAGCCGGTATGCTCGAGGGATTGTGGCTACGGAGCATGAGCGATGTGTCCGGTTCGAGGACAGACTGAGGGATGACCTGAGGTTATTGATAGCTCTGCAGCAGGAGTGGGAGTTTGCCGTATTGGTAGAAAAGGCTAAGGTAGCTGAAGGGATTAAGGACTCTGTAAGGCAGAGCACTGATCGGAATAGACAAAAGAGAGGTTTTGGATCGCCGTGTCGCCGTGCAGGGAATATTCGTAAGAGGCCTAGAGTTGATGGGCCACGGGTCGCAAGTTGTGCAGAGGCGATGTCGTACTTGTGCTCAGTGTGGGAAAATGCACCTAGGAGAGTGTTGGAAAAAGACGGGGGGATGTTTTAAGTGTGGGTTTAAGGAATACATGATTAATGACTGTCCGATAAAGATAGACGGGAGTCAACCCACAGGTCAGGGTTTTAATCAGGTTGGAAGAGGGGGACAGCAGCCTCAGCGGGGTCGTGGTCCGATTGGCCGAGGTAATGGTTCTGGAAGAGGACGTGGAACACCTGGTAGAGGTGTTGGTAATACAGAGGCAAGGCAGCCGGATCTGGTATATGCAATTCACCAGAGGGAGGATAGAGACGCACCAGACGTCATAACCGCTACGTTCCTTATAGCTGGCAAGCCTTATTTTGCTTTGATTGATGTTGGCTCTACCCACTCTTATGTTGCATGTAGTGTAGTTGAAACACTAGGCTTAGCCTCTGAACTGTCTGATAGGGAGATGACTGTAGTGAGCCCATTAGGTCAGACTGTAGTGGTGAATAAGATATTTCGAAGTGTACCGCTAGAGCTTCAGGGAGTGGTATTTCCTGCTGACTTAATGGATCTACCTTTCGGAGAATTTGATCTCATTCTTGGCATGGACTGGCTAGTGGAACATCGGGCTATATTGGATTGTGCAGCTAAGCGAATGAAGTTAAGGACGCAGGAGGATGAGGCGATAATTATGATAGGAGAAAGAAGAAACTACTTGTCTAACGTAGTCTCTACTTTAAAGGCTGATAAGATGGTTCGGAAGGGGTGCAAGGCATTTTTGGCCTTCGTTAGTGCGTTGGATGCAAAAGAAGGGGGAGTTAGTGGAGTTAGAACAGTAAGAAAGTTTGTGGATGTTTTTCTGGAAGAGTTACCTGGAATACCCCCGGACAGGGAGGTGGAGTTCGGAATTGATTTGCTGCCTAGTACAGCTCCTGTGTCAGTTGGCCCGTACAGAATGGCACCAAAGGAGTTGGTTGAGCTCAAGGCTCAAACCCAAGAGTTGCTTGATCGGGCTTATTCGACCCAGTGTGTCTCCATGGGGAGCACCAGTCTTGTTTGTGAAGAAGAAGGACGAAACTATGCGTATGTGCATAGATTATCGTCAATTGAATAAACTGACCATCAAGAGCAAGTACCCTTTGCCAAAGATAGACGACTTGTTCGATCAGCTTAAGGGGGCGCGGTATTCTCAAAGATAGATCTACGGTCTGGATATCATCAGCTTAAGGTGAAGAAAGCAGATATCCATAAGACAACTTTCCGAACAAGATACGGCCATTATGAGTTTCAAGTAATGCCGTTCGGATTGACGAACGCCCCAACCGTGTTCATGGATATGATGAACCAGGTTTTTCAACCTTACTTGGATAGGTTCGTCGTTGTGTTCATAGACGACATTCTAGTGTATTCCAAGTCTGAGGAAGAACATGATGAGCATCTTCGGGTTGTGTTGCAAGTGTTGAGGGAGAAGAAACTCTATGCCAAATTCAGCAAGTGTGAATTTTGGCTGAAGGAGGTCGCATTCTTAGGACATGTGGTGTCTGCAGAAGTGATAAGGGTGGATCCTCGAAAGATTGAGGTAGTGCTAGATTGGAAACCACCTAAGTCTGTGGCTGAGGTTCATAGTTTCTTGGGATTGGCAGGCTGCTACAAAAGATTCATAGAAGGGTTCTCATCAATAGCCACACCTTTGACGAAGTTGTTGAGAAAGGAAGTACCTTTCGTATGGACAGATAAGAAACAGGAGAGGTTTGAGAAGCTTAAGAGGGTTTTGACTGAAGCTCCAGTCTTGATTCAGCCTGAGGCAGGGAAAGATTTTGTGGTGTACTGTGATGCTTCGCACACAGGATTAGGATGTGTTCTGATGCAAGACGAGAAGGTAGTCGCTTATGCGTCTTGACAATTGAGGCCACATAAAGTGAACTACCCGACGCATGACTTGGAATTGGCGGCAGTGGTCTTCGCTCTTAATGTATGAGGCACTATCTTTATGGAGAAAAGTTAGTAATCTACACAGACCACAAGAGCCTTAAATATCTGTTGACTCAGAAGGAGTTGAATCTGAGACAGCGAAGGTGGGTAGAGTTATTGAAGGACTACGATTGTTTTATAGAGTATCACCCGGGCAAGGCGAATGTAGTGGCAGATGCCCTAAGTTGGAAAGTAGTGTCAGATCTGAGAGCAATGTTCGCACATCTGAGCTTGTATGGCGATGGAAGCTTATTGGCAGAATTACAAGTTAAGCCGACATGGTTGAATGAGGTGAAAGAAGGACAGTTGGAAGATAATGATCTAAGTATTATGTTGCGGCAAGTGCAGAGTGAGGAGTTGGAAAACTATAGTGTTAGCAGTGAATGAGTGCTATGTTTCAAGGGTAAAGTCTGTATGTCGAAGAACGAGGGGTTAAGGTAGAGAATTCTTTGGGAATCGCATAGTAGCCCTTATGCTTTGCATTCTGGAGGTAGTAAGTTGTACAGAAATCTAAGGGAACAGTTTTGGTGGCCTGGTCTTAAGCGGGAAGTTACCGAGTTTGTAGGGAAGTGCCTAACGTGTCAGCAAGTTAAGGCTGAACACCAATTTCCGTCAGGATTGCTTCAGCCAATAAAGATTCCGCAGTGGAAGTGGGAGAGAATCACCATGGACTTCGTTAGTGGGCTTCCCCTTACGCCTACTAAGAAGGACTCGATATGGGTGATAGTGGACCGATTGACAAAATCCTCGCATTTCATTCCAGTGACAGTTGACTATTCTTTGCAGAAGTTGGCGAAATTGTATGTAGCAGAAATTGTGAGGTTGCATGGAGTGCCAGTGTCAATTATTTCAGATAGTGATCCAAGGTTTACGTCTCGATTTTGGAAAGCTCTACATCAAGCTTTAGGCACCAGACTGGATTTCACTACGGCATTTCACCCGCAGTCGGACGGTCAGTCCGAGCGAGTGATCCAAGTGGTAGTGGATATGTTGAGGGGCTATGTGATAGACTTCAGTGGAAGTTGGGAAGATTATTTGTCGTTAGCGGAATTTGTATATAATAATAGCTATCAAGCCAGTATTCGGATGGCACCGTATGAAGCATTGTATGGACGGAAGTGTCGCACTCCTACGTGTTGGACGGAATTAGGGGAACGTCAGGTTTTGGGTCCAGAGATTGTGGCAGAATCCGAGGAGAAGGTTAAGGTAATTCGGGCACAGTTAAAAGAGGCATCTGATAGGTAGAAGTCGTACGTAGATCTTAAGCGGAAGGAAATAGAATTTGATGTGGGAGATCA
Organism: Gossypium bickii; assembly: GCA_025503065.1. Classification (NCBI taxonomy): domain Eukaryota; kingdom Viridiplantae; phylum Streptophyta; class Magnoliopsida; order Malvales; family Malvaceae; genus Gossypium; species Gossypium bickii. The sequence continues at coordinate 19,530,525 of CP106714.1, read as the reverse complement.
AGTGTTTCTTAAAGTTTCGCCATGGAAGAAGGTGATGAGATTTGGTCACAAAGGGATGTTAAGTCCTATGTTTATAGGACCTTATCGGGTATTAAAGCGAGTTGGTCCAGTGGCATACTAGTTAGAGTTGCCTCCGGAGTTGAAGCAGATGCATGACATATTCCACGTGTCTATGCTACGTCGTTACCGATCGGATCCATCTCATGTAGTACCGGTTGAAGAGGTGGAGCTAAGACCAGATTTGTCCTACGAGGAGGACCCGATCCAGATTTTGGAACGGGATGTGAAAGTGCTACGGAGGAAATCAGTTCCTCTAGTCAAAGTGTTATGGTGTAATCATGGATCAGAAGAAGTTTCGTGGGAGCCGGAAGAAGCAATGCGACAGCAATACCCTCACTTATTTTAGCCAGGTAATTTCGAGGTCAAAATTATTTTAAGGGGGGAGAACTGTAATATCCAGGATTTATGGCTTGTGCATTATTGCTTAATTGTATGAAGTAGCATGCCTATGTGTGTTCTGATTGTGTTGCATGAATTTTGAGAACCTTAGAATATAGAAGAATGCCTTAGAAAATATTAAGTTTTAAGTGTGGAAGGGGAATTGAACAAGAGAGGTTTAAGAGAAATTATAGGGGAAATATGACACAAAAATCAGCTTGTTAAAGTGGCAAAGGAGGTGCCACTTAAAGCCTCTGTAAGTGACTCCACAAGTAGTTAAAATGGCCTAGGTTCGAATCACAAGGGAAGCAAAAAGGGGAGCTTTTACTTTGCGGCAATAGGGAGCAATAATGGACGACATTGGGAGACTAAGGGAGGAGCTTTAGATGTGATTAAATTCTTTTTAAATTTTGGCTAGGGGCAAAGGAAAATTGTTGATTATTCAAATTATTTTTTGAATGGGTAAAGAAGAGAAATTTTAGGAGAAAAAGAAGGAGTTGATAGGAGAGGAGGAGTTGGCCGAATATGGGGCATTGGAGGATGGTATTTTCGGCTTTGGTATAGTAGGAAGTGTGTGCCAAAATTGCTCCTCTTCTCATCTTTTCATTTGTGCCGAAATTTCCAAAGAGAGAACAACTTGTGTTCTTTTTCTCTTTTCTCTTTTTGTTACTAACTTCCAAAAGCCGAAATCTTCTTCTATCTACTTCACCCTTGCCGCAACATCTTCAACCCAAATCACCCCATTGCCGAATCCCTTTGCACTCCATTCTCTTCTTCTTCCACAAAGTTCCCAAAAGCCAAAACTTGGTAGTCAACACCTAGTCTATAGCCGAATATCTCTAAGGGTTCAAGCGAAGGTGCAGTCGACTTCTGTAGTAAGGGTAAGATCAAATGCTATTTGGTTTCCTTTCTTTTCTTTTAGCCAAAACTCAAGAACTAATCCTGTTAATGTACTTTGGTCGAAACTCTAAAGGAGGGTTTTGGGATTCTGCTATTGTCGACTACAAGGGAGGAGATCTAAGGTAAATAAGGTGAAAGATTAGGCCGAAGGCCATTTATTTGAATGTTAGAATGGGATCTAACATAATGCTTGTAGGAATCTCGACAGACACCAAGGGCAAGTGACATTTTGGGATTTAAAACCGCAAGGTAAGTGCATATAAACAAAAGGCCAAGGCTAGATTGAGTGTTGTGTATAGCCGAATCTGACATTTATTTATAGGGAGGAGTATAATCGATTTCGGTAGACCTTCGGGATTCTGTGAAAGCGTTAAGTAAACCAGGTGTGTAGCCCCACACTAAATCTTAATAGATTTATGGTAATGTTTTAGTATATGTGTTAATAAAAATATGAGAACGTGGTTTAAGGTACCATACGATGGTACAGAATATTCAGGTACGTAATCTTTAATATTACGTTAATAAATGTTATGAACATGTGAAATATGGCACGTATGTGAATATTGATAAGAATGTGGAATAAGGAAAATGGCATGATATTTGCATGATTTGTATGACATGGGGCATATAGGTGATTATGAAAGGGGAAGTGATCTGGTGGTTTCTACCACAATATCTGGTGACTCAGGTCACATATCTGAATGTGGTGACTTATGTCACATTTTAATTATCTGGTGGCTATGCCACAAATTTATAAGGGCGATGTGCTAGTCGTCTGCAGCGACTGCCTTCGATGATGTGTAGGATGGAGGGTCGACTTAGTAGTCCCCACGGTGTGATGGTTGGTACGGGTGATGTGTAGTGGATGGTTACCTAGGTTTGGGTTCAGGATTGCATCATTATCTATAATTGCTATATATATATGTATGAACTGATTTATCTAAATCGTTGGGACTTTATGATGGTGGTTATACACTGAGTCCGTTGTGGGATACATTTTCAGGTGGCACTCAGTAGATGGACCGGGTCGGCAGGAGCTTAGTGGTGGCCATGCTCAGCTCAGAATTTATTTTATTTCAGACTTTCTATATTTTAAGTATTTTGGATTTATTTCGGGTTTTCTTTGATGTAATAAGGCCATTATTTATGCATACACTTTAATTATTTTAGTATGAAACGATTTTATCAAATTAAAGTCTAAGTAACTTTTCTTTAAAAATAAATTTGTAAATGTTTTGACACCTAAAGACCAACGGTTTTCAAGTTAACGTCAAACTCTAAAAACTCAAGTAATAATTTTAACTTATTGATTTCAAGTACGAATAAATATATATTGTTCTAATAAAATTTAGTCTTCAAAACCACCCAAGTTTCCCAAAGTAACAAACGAATTTTGAAAATATTTTACTCAAGGAACATACCAGATTCGGTCAAGTCTCGTGGGCCGGGTTTGGGGTGTTTCAAAAATACTTTGCGAAAATCCAATTGATTAAGACAATACCCGAGGAAGAATCCACCTAAACTTCACTTGTTATCTAACTCTGAACCAGACGATTTATTCATTTGACTTGATGCGTAGGATTCCCTAACGTATATTAATCCCTCTCTCGAGGCGACTGACGTCTAACCCTAGGTTGATTAATTGAAATATCTTTCTAATTAAAACCCCTAGGATTCCATTAACTGGATCTATGCACTCCTATATTAGGTTTGACGCTAATCCGGCAGATTTTCGTCACCCTATCTCTAGGCGCGCGAGCAACTCCGCTTAACTATGCTAGATCTACTCTTAGGCAGAGACTTTTGCTCCTCCACCTAAGTACATCACACTTGAATTAATATCCCGGAAATATCAACACAAGAATTAAGAACACATAATTAAGAACAAGTCAAATATTTATCATATAGTTTAGCAAACGATAACAAGATTCATCTTAGGTTTCATCCCCCTCAGGTATCTGAGGGTTTAGTTCATAATAATAAAAGAAAACATCTCAGAAGAAAAGATAAAACGAAACATAAGAAATCCCTAAAACCACCTGAAGGAACTGAAGGAGAGATCCTTCATCTTGAGTATGATTCTGGCTTCTTGAGATGAATCAACTGGCTATCTTTGAGTAAGTCCCCACAAATCTACCCTCTTTGGCCTAGCTGGGCACCCCCTAACTAAAGCCTTGGGTTCTCCCCTTTTAGGTTATACTTAGGGTGTTTATATAGGCTTCTAAATGTGTTTCTTTGCTCCTAAGTATCCTAATCCGAGTGAAATTTCTCTTTGTCACGACAAGGACACGCCCATGGCACACGCCCGTGTGAATCGTGGCCAGGCCGTGTTCGAGACTGTTGAATGAGCACGACCATGTGGTCTTGGGCCCAGGCCGTGTTGATTTCGTGATATTGCTCATTTACTCTATTTTGGGTCCGTTTCTCGTTCTTTTCATCATCCGGTGCTCTTTTGAGTATAAAACATGAAAACAAAGGATTAAGAGCACCAAAATACACAATTCAAGGAATAAATCATCCAAAAATATGCTAAATGTGGGCTTAAAATATGTTACTATTACGGTTTATCAAATGCCCCCACACTTAAGCTTTTGCTTGTCCTCAAGCAAAATTCTCAACTTACAATTAAAACAAACTTCCCTAATTCATAACATTAATCAATAATGTTTCGTCATAATTTAAAGATAATTAATTCATTGATAATTTAACTCAAAGGGTCCTAAAGATTCAAACAATCAAAGTCATACATTTATAGCCCGAAAATGTTAGGTGTTTCTCCTTACCTAATTAATTACCTCAGATTCAAAATCGACAAGAGTTGACATCCTCTAAGTGTTTAAGGTTCAAAATTAAGCACTCAAAAGTCGAACATAAAGAGTTAATCCCATAGGCTTGCATGAAAATCAAATCTCCACCACTATAATATGAGATGATACACAAATCAAAAGGTCTTTAACAAGGTTGTAACGGGGCTTGGGTTAAAGGTATGGATAAAGGCTAAATTAGAAAGTTAGAATTGAGATTGAATGTGACAATTTACCTAACTAGAAAAATAAGCTAATACGAAATTATTACATCAATTGAAAACTAATAATACGAGCTTTTTCTTCAAGATTTTAAATTTAAACATGTAAGCTCACTTAGTAGAACTAATAATGAACATACTTTGTTTTTTTTTTTTGTTTTTTTTAAGAACAAGTCAAGTAATAACGGATGAATTCTACTATTGGAATAAAATAATTAGGAAACTGATCAATCCAAATCTCGATATAAGGGTAGTCAAAAGGAATGGTGATAATAAATACAAAGGGTTTTGGGTTAATATTAGTTGGTGAGTCGATAAAAAGGTTTGTTAGGATCAACAGGGTTTGCTAGGGGTTAATTATCAAGGTAGGCCTTTAGTGGAGTAAGTGGGTTAAAACCTAGGTGCCTTCATCATCTCTGTATATCAAATCAAAGGTGTGGTCTCGACATGTATAATCAATGCAAGTTCTAGAATAACAAATCAATGTTGACACACTCATAATCAATAAAGTGGGCACGAAAGAATGTATGTCTAAAAGGCTCAAAATCTCACGAATATTATGGTTATTTTATGTCCAACATGTAAATTTCAAACTTCAAGGAAATAATTAGATTCAGGTAGACAACCTAACAAAATTTTAATTTTTGAAAATAAACTCATCATGCTTGATTCTCTAGTCTCCTAAAATTTAAATCATCATTGCACAATTATTAACGATTTAATCCGAAACATATCAACAAACGTCATAAATCAAAGGAAATTTTATTCTAATCATAATATGAATAAATTACTTAAAGACAAGATATCATTCATGGCCTAATTCAGGGATTTGAGAATAATGAAGAAAGTTAGGCACTTTCTCGAAATAAATATTCACCCCCCACACTTAAGATGTACATTGCCCTCAATGTACAAAGATGTATATGAAATTTAAGAGAAAGGGGGGTTTAAATAAAGATGCGGCCCACGCCCATATTCCTACTTGGGGTACCCACACGGCCACGGCCATGGCCGTGTGTAAGGCCGTGTGGGTATGGAGAACCTACGCCAAAACATGAAAAGAAATAAACTAAACTAATTAGTAAGGTTAGTGCTTGGGTTGCCTCCCGAGAAGCGCTCATTTAAAGTCTTGAGCTTGACTTACCTGTTATTCGCACAATCATGGTGGTTTGAGGAGGTGGAAATCCTTTATGCTATCTGTCTTACTAACAGTATATAGTTCAAGTCGAGTAGCATTTATTTTAAATGTGCCAAAAATAGGATTACTTACCTCGACTGTTCCGTATGGAAAAACATTGATCACCTTAAAAGGGATTTCTTTGTTTGTGGTAAGGTTAGGAAGAGGTATTCGTGGGTCTGCTTTATCTAGTAATACCTAATCTCCGATTTTGAACTTGTCTATCTCGTAGAGTGGCTTGGGTTCTACTTCGTGTATCCCTAATTTCTCTTTGAAATGTGTCTTCCACTCGTCTAGTTCATCGATCTCAACCCTTCGTTCCTCATGAGTTATTTCTTTGTTGGTACGGGGTTTAGGATAGAGTTCAGTTGTGTTCTTTTGTGGTGCTTCCTGAAAAGAAGGGTTAACCGGATGGTTATCAATAGAATTTACTTTCTCACCTTGATTATTCGATACCCTAGCCGAATCAAGAGCTTGAAGAGTGATTGTCTTGTTACCTACACAGAGTATGAGTTCACCTGCGTCGACATCAATTTTAGTCCTAGCAATTGCTAAAAATGGTCTTCCTAGAATTAAGGGGATACTATTGTCCTCATCCATGTCTAAAACGAAAAAGTCTACTGGGAATATGAATTTATCAATTTTCACGAGTACATCTTCGATTATACCCCTAGGAATTCTAACAGTTTTATCAGCTAATTGAATGCTCACCCTAGTTTGTTTGGGTTTCCCTAGACCTAGTTTTTTAAACATTTTATAAGGCATAACATTAATGCTTGCCCCTAAATCAGCTAACGCATTATCGATAGATAAACTACCAATTAAGCATGGAATCGTAAAACTCCCTGGATCTTTTAGTTTTTATGGTAGTCTATTTTGCAACATTGCTGAGCACATTGCGTTTAGTTCTACATGCAATTCCTCGTCTATCTTCCGCTTATTTGTCAATAGCTTCTTTAAAAACTTCCTAGAGTATGGAATCTGCAAAAGAGCTTCAAGAAACGGTAAGTTAATATGTAATTTCTTTAAAACTTTAAGAAACTTACTGAACTGTTCCTCTGTGCCGTCCCTCTTCATTGCTTCGGGATATGGTATGCGAGGTTGGTATTCTTTGATTACCGGTTTTGGCTTTTTATTACTTACCTCAACCTTACCTTCTTCTACTGAATTCTCTTACCGGAGATTGGGCTCGTCTAACCCTTCACTATCTTGAGCTATTATGACTTGAATTTTCTCCTTTGGGTTAGTCTCAGTGTTGCTTGGTAGGCTTCCATGTGGTCTTTTAGAGATCTCCTTAGCCAGTTGCCCTAACTGATTCTCGATCCTTTGAATCGATGCTTGTTGATTTTTAAGTGTTGTCTTAGTATTCTAGAAACGTGTTTCTGTGACTGCTATGAATTTTTTTAGCATCTCCTCCAGGTTCAGCTTCTTTTCCTGTGGATAGGGGTGTTGTTGGAAGTTTTGGGATGGTTGTTGCCTTTGATTTCCTTGACCACCCCATGAGAAATTGGGGTGGTTCTTCCAACTTGGATTATAAGTATTACTATAAGGGTTATTGTTAGATCAGAAATTGTTACCCATATAGTTTATTAGTTTGCTTTCCATGCCCTATCCGTAGGGTGGGTACTCAGGAATCGCCACGCCTCCACTTGCGTCGCACTGCATAACTGGATGTACCTACGAAGAACCATATAAACCATCAAATTTTTTATGTAACATCTCTAGCTGATTTGATAGTAAGGTTACTATGTCGAGGTTGAAAACTCCGGCTGCTTTGGCTGGCATTGTCCTTGTAACTTGCCACTGATAGTTATTCAACGACATCTCCTCTATAAACTCGTAGGCTGCTTCAGGAGTTTTGTTGTTCAGGGTTCCGCCGACTGCTGAATTGATTAATTGCCTTGTTGAAGGGTTTACACCGTTGTAGAAAGTTTGGACCTATAGCCACAATGGTAATCCGTGGTGTGGACACCTCCTCAACAAGTCTTTGTATCTCTCCCATGCATCGTAAAGTGTCTCTAAATCCATCTGCACAAAAGAAGAGATATCATTTCTTAACTTGGCCGTTTTGGCCAGCGAAAAATATTTTAAAAAAATTTCGTTCATTTGATCCCATGTAGTGATTGACCCTCGTAGAAGAGAATGCAACCACTGTTTGGCTTTATTTCTCAAAGAAAAGGGAAATAACCGAAGACGGATGGCATCATCAGAAACGCCATTTATTTTGAAGGTATCACAGAATTCTAGAAAATTCGCTAAGTGTGTATTAGGATCTTCATCCTGTAAACCATCAAGCTGACTAAACTGTTGTATCATCTGTATAGTGTTAGGTTTCAGTTTAAAATTATTTGCAGCAATAATAGGCCTAACAATACTTGACTCAGTTCCTGTTAAACTAGGTTTAGCATAACCATACATAGTTCGAGGAGCATGATTTTCGGCCATCTCTTGAGGTGGCAGATTATTCTCAGTCATCTCTTCGGTGGTATTAGCTTTGACTTCTTGCTCTTCTTCTATGTAGTTCAAGCTTCGCCTTATCTCTCTATGATTTCTGTGGACTGTGCCTTCAATATCACTATCGTAAAGTAGGGGTCCTGTCGGGTTCCTTCTAGTCATAAACTTGATTCTTGTTTTCGTGATGTCAAAATCTTAAGATTTATAAAAAGAATGATCAAACCTGGAAACTAACTATGACAATGATTTGAGGCAAGCGTACCTATCGAACAGTAGTATAGTTAAGGCAAGGCCGGAATGTCGAACCCAAAGGAACCAAAAGTACTAATACTAACTCTTTTTTTATTATTTAGCCTAAGAATTAAAGTGATTTTTATCTAATCTAAAATTAATTAACTACTAAACTAAAGACTCTAAGACAAAGAAGAATGAAATTGGGAAAATAACTTGAGGAAAAACCAAATGATTAAGACGACACCCAAGGAAGAATCCACCTAGACTTAACTTGTTATCTAACTCTAAACCAGACGATTTATTCATTTGACTTGATCTGTAAGATTCCCTACGTTATATTAATCCCTCTCCCGAGGCGACCAACGTCTAACCCTAGGTTGATTAATTGAAATCTCTTTCTAATTAAAACCCTTAAAATCGCATTACCTTGATCTATGGACTCCCATATTAGGTTTCACCCTAATCTGGCAAAATCTCGTCACCCTATCTCTAGGCGTGCGATCAACTCTGCTTAATTATGCTAGATCTACGCTTAGGCAGGGACTTTTGCTCCTCCACCTATGCACATCACACTTGAATTAATATCCCGAAAATATCAACACAAGAATCAGGAACACATAATTAAGAACAAGTCAAATATTTATCATATAGTTCAGCAAAGATTCATCTTAGGTTTCATCCCCCTCAGGTATCTGAGGGTTTAGTTCATAACAATAAAAGAAAACATCTCAAAAGAAAAGATAAAACAAAACATAAGAAATCCCTTAAACCCCCTAAAAGAATTGAAGGAGAGATACTCCATTTTGAGTATGATTCCGGCTTCTTAAGATGGATCAACTGGCTCTCTTCGAGTAAATCTCCACAAAGCTGCCTTCTCTGGCCTAGTCGGACGCCCCCTGACTAAAGTCTTGGGTTCCCCCCTTTCTAGTCATACTTAGGGTGTTTATATAGGCTTCTAAATATGTTTCTTTGCCCCTAAGTACCCAAATCCGAGTGAAACTCTTCTTTCCTACGACAGGGACACGCCCATGGCACGCACCCGTGTAAGTCATGGCCAGGCCGTGTTCGAACCTGAGGATTGAAGCACAGCCGTGTGGTCTTGGGCCCAGGTCATGTGAATTTCGTGATATGGCCCATTTACTCTGTTTTGGCCCCATTTTCAGTTCTTTTCATCATCCGGTGCTCTCTTGAGTATAAAACATGAAAACAAAGGATTAAGAGCACCAAATTACACAATTCAAGGCTTAAATCATCCAAAAGCATGTTAAATATGGGCTTAAAATATGTTACTTTTATGGTTTATCAAATACCCCAGCACTTAAGCTTTTGCTTGTCCTCAAGCAAAATTCTCAACTCACAATTAAAACAAACTTCCCTGATTCATAATATTTATCAATAATGTTTCATCATAATTCAAAGATAATTCATACATGGATAATTCAACTCAAAGGGCCCTAAAGATTCAAACAATCAAAGTCATACATTTATAGCCCAAAAAACTTTATGTGTTTTCCCTTACCTAATTAATTACCTCTGATTCAAAATTGGCAAGAGTTGACATCCTCACTAAAGATTCACTCAAACCACTCAAAGTGTTTAAGGTTCAGAATTAAGCACTCAACAGTTGAACATTAAAAAGTTAATCCCATAGGCTTGCATGAAAATCAAATCTCCACCACTGTAATATGAGATGATACACAAATCAAAAGGTCTTTACAGGGTTGTAATGGAGCTTGGGTTAAAGGTACCGATAAAGGCTAAATTAGAAGGTTTAGAATCGAGATTGACCTGACAAATTACCTAACAATAAACTTGTACTACTAATAATATTCTGATATGAGCTTCTTCTTCAATAATTGGAATTTAACGTATAAGCTCACCTAATCACAAAACTAATAGTGAATATACTTCGATTTTTTTAAGAAAAAGTCAAATGATGAATTTACTACTGAAATAAAATAATTAGGCAACCGATCAAATCAAATCTCGATATAAGGGTAGTCAAAAGGAATGGTGATAACAAATATAAAGGTTTTTAGGTTAATATTAGTAGGTAAGTCAATAAAAAGGGTTGTTACGATTAAACGGGGTTCACTAGGGGTTAATCGTGAAGGTAGGATTCTAGCGAAGTGAGTGAGTTAAAACCTAGGTGCCTTTATCATCTCTGTATATCAAATCAAAGGTGTGGTCTTGACATGTATAATCAATGCAAGTTCTAGAATAACAGATCAATGTTGACAAACTCATAATCAATAAAGTGAGCAAGAAAAAGAGTATATGCTCTAAAAAGGCTCAAAATCTCACAAAAATTATGGGTGTTTGATATCAATCTCGTAATTTCAAACTTTAAAGTAATAATTATATTCAGGTAGACAACCTAACAAAATTTTTAATTTTTGAAAAATAGACTTATCATGCTTGATTCTCTAGTATTCTTCAAATTTAATCATCAATGCACAATTATCAATGACTTAATCCAAGACATTTCAATAAAAATCATAAATCAAGGGAAATTTCATTCTAATATGAAAAACTTACTTCAAGAAAAGGCATAATTCAGGGATTTGAGAATAATGAAGAAAGTTAGGCACTTTCTCGAAATAACTATTCACCCCCCACACTTAAGATATACATTGCCCTCAATGTACAAACATGTATAAGCAATTTAAGAGAGAGGGAGAGGTTCCTGAATTTGGATGGTTTCCTGGAGTTGGAAGTCGATAGGCGTGGTGGCTACTACCGAGCTCTGCGCTAGATGAAGAAATTGGGGAGCTCGTAGAGAATTAGCCAGGAATTATTAAGACACATTTAAAATAAACTAAATATATAATTAAAGACAAGAAAGATAAAGTGAAAGAAAATAGAAATGTAAATAAAATTAATATGAAAGATGAATGGACCGAAGAGTCCTTATTGTTGGATGGTTCACGAGGTGGGTGTGACTTCTAAGGCTGCGGTGGTGCTGGCGGTGGCGGAAGTGGCGTGATTCCCTAGCAGCCTTTAGAACCTGACACTAAGAAACTAAAATAAAATAAACTAAATTAAGCATAAGATAGTCAAAGATAAGGAAATAAAGGAGAAGATTAAAAAAGAAGAAAAATTAAATGGCCTCAAAGATCCTTGGCTTGTTGTTTGGGTGAAGCAGTCGACATGAACTTATGTAGACTGGTCTCCCACTGGGGGACTATGCTTAGATTTCACCGTTTCTTCGACATTGAGTTTTTGGGCATCAGAAATTGGGGAAGGATTAAAGAAGAGAAATATGGAAGGGGAGAATTTTGAAGAATAGGATGGAATAAAGGGGATGGGAAGTGGTTGAGAAGAGGGGGGAAGGGTTGGTTTATATAGAATTCCAAATCTGGTACATCCCCATGCTCGTGTACCCTAGGCGTGTCAGTTCACATGGCCATGTCGCACGGCCATGGTGGGCTTCATTCGTTTCTCCCATGCCCATGCTCAGGTTACTACGCCTGTGTGTGATCTAACAGTGTCGACCACGGCCACATCGCACGGCTATAGGGTTTTGTCAGTGCCTGTGGAGTGGTGGTTGGAGTCTGTGACTCGAAGATTTTATTTGTTCTGACTCGTACCATTCATGCCATGTTAGTACGGAGATTCTTTGTACCCACACGGCCACGACCACGGCCGTGTGTAAGGCCGTGTAGCTTGAAATTCTATATTTTTGATTAGTTTATAGTTAGGTGCTATATGGAAAGAATAAAATAAAATAAATAAGATGAAAAATGTAGGAGTTAATGGGGTTAGTACTCGGGTTGCCTCCCGAGAAGTGCTCATTTATTGTCTTAAGCAAGACTCTCCTCTCCTTTATGTATTCATGGTGGTTTGAGAAGTTGAAAGTCCTTCCTCGTGCTGGAAGTTTCATTACCATGATAGAGTTTAACACGAGTGGCATTCATTTTCAAAGTCCAAACATAGGGTTACTTACCTTGACCGTTCCGTATGGGAAAACATTGATTACCTTGAAAGGGATTTCCTTGCTAGTGTTAAGATTAGGAGGGGACACTCGTGGATTTGTTTTATCTAGCAATACCTGATCTCCAATTTTGAACTTGTTTGTCTCGCAGAGTGGCCTTGGTTTTGCTTCGGGCATCCCTAGTTCTTTTTTAAGGTGCGTCTTCCCCTCTTCTAGTTCATCGATCTGAATCCTTTGTTCCTCGTGAGTTATTTTCTTATTGGCACAGGGTCTAGGATCGGACTCAGTTGTGTTCTTTTGTGGTGTTTCCTGAAAAGAAGGGTTAATCGAATGGTTATCAATAGAATTTACTTTCTCACCTTGGTTACTTGACGTTCTAGCTGAGTCGAGGGCTTGAAGAGTGACTGTCTCCTCACCTACACAAAGTGAGTCGAGGGCTTGAAGAGTGACTGTCTCCTCACCTACACAAAGTATGAGTTCGCTTGCATCAACATCAATTTTAGTCCTGGCAGTTGCTAAAAATGGTTTTCCTAAAATTAGGGGGATCGTGTTGTCCTCATCCATGTCTAAAACGATAAAGTCTACTGGGAATACAAATTTATCGATTTTCACAAGTACATCTTCGATTATACCCCTAGGAATTCTAATAGTTTTATCAGCTAATTGAATGCTCATCCTAATTTGCTTGGTCTTCCCTAGACCTAGTTGTTTTAACAATTTATAAGGCATGACAATTATGCTTGCTCCTAAATCAGCTAACGCATTACCAATAGATAAACTACCAATTAGGCATGGAATTGTAAAACTCCCTGGATCTTTTAGTTTTTGTGGTAGTTTATTTTGCAACATTGCTGAGTATACTGCGTTCAGCTCCACATGTGATTCCTCATCTATCTTCAGCTTATTTGTCAATAGCTTCTTTAAAAATTTCCTGGAATCTGGCATCTGTGAAAGAGCTTCAAGAAACGGTAAGTTAATATGTAATTTCTTTAAATGTTTAAGAAACTTACCAACCTGTTCCTCTGTATCGTCTTTCGTTATTGCTTGGGGATATGGTATACGAGGTTTGTACTCTTTGATTACTGGTTTCGGCTTGTTATTGACCTCAACCATATCTTCCTCTACTGTATTCTTTTGCTTTCAATTAGGCTCATCTAACCCTTCACTATCTTGAGCTATTATGGCTTAAATTTGCTCCATTGGGTTAGTTTCAGTGTTGCTCGGTAGTTTTCTTTGTCATCTCTCAGTGATCTGCTTAGCAAGTTGCCCGATTTGATCCTTGACCTCTTGTGTCAATGCCTCAAGTTTTGCTTTTATCTTTTGGAAACGTGTTTCTATATTTTGAGATCATATTTCTGAGGCTGCTATGAAGTTTGTCAGCATCTCTTTAAGGTTCGACTTCTTTTCCTGTAGGTAGGGGTGTTGTTGGAAGTTTTGGGATGGTTGTTGCCTTTGATTTCTTTGATCGCCCCATGAGAAATTGGGGTGGTTCTTCCAACCTGGATTATAAGTTTTACTATAAGGGCTATTGTTGGATCGAAAATTGTTACCCATATAGTTCATTTGTTCACTCTCTATGCCCTGTCCGTAGGGTGGGTACTCAGGATTCACCACTCCTTCACTTGCGTCGCACTACATAACTGGATGTGCATGTGAAGAACAATATAAACCATCAAATTTTTTATGTAGCAATTCTACCTGGTTTGATAGCGCGGTTATTGCATCGAGGTTGAAAACTCCAGCTGCTTTGGCTGGCCCTGTTCTTGTTACTTGCCACTGATAGTTATTCAGTGACATCTCTTCTATAAACTCGTAGGCTGCTTTAGGAGTTTTGTTGTTCAGGGTTCCGCCGGTAGCTGAATTAATTAGTTGCCTTGTTGAAGGGTTCACGTCGTTGTAAAAAGTTTGGACCTGTAGCCCCAAGGGTAATCCATGGTGTGGACACCTTCTCAACAAATCCTTGTATCTCTCCCATGCATCGTAAACTGTCTCTGAATCTATCTGCACAAAAGAAGAGATATCATTCCTCAATTTGGTCGTTTTGGCCGGCGGGAAATATTTTAATAAATATTTTTCGATCATTTGATCCCATGTAGTGATTGACCTTCGTGGAAGAGAATGCAACCAATGTTTGGCTTTATTTCTCAAAGAAAAGGGAAATAACCGAAGACGGATGGCATCATCAGAAATTCCATTTATCTTGAAGGTATCACAGAATTCTAGAAAATTCGCTAAGTGTGTGTTAGGATCCTCATCCTGCAAACCATCAAACTGAACAAACTATTGTATCATCTGTATAGTGTTAGGTTTCAATTCAAAATTATTTGCAGCAATAGTAGGCCTAACAATACTAGACTCAGTTCCTATTAAACTAGGTTTAGCATTATCATACATAGTGCGTGGAGCATGATTTTTGGCCATCTATGGAGGTGACGGATTATTTTCAGCCATCTCTTTCGTGGTACTTATTTTGGCTTCTTGCTCTTCTTCTATGTAGTTTAAGCTTCGCCTTATTTCTATGTGAGTTCTACGCATGGTACCTTCAATATCACTTTCATAGAGTAAGGGTCTTGTCGGGTTCCTTCTAGTTATAAACTAGAGGTACCTGAAAGAGATGGCTAAATAATAAAAATTAATCTTTCTTAATATTTTAGTTCCCCGGCAACGGCGCCAAAAACTTGATCGTTGTTTTCGCGATGTCAAAGTCTTAAGATTTATAAAAACAATATCAAACCTGGAAACTAACTATGACAACGATTTGAGGCAAGCGTACCTATCGAACAGTAGTATAGTTAAGGCAAGACTGGATTGTCGAACCTGAAGGAACCAAAAGTACTAATACTAACTCTCTTTTTATTATTTAGCCTAAGAATTAAAGTGATTTTTATCTAATCTAAAATTAATTAACTACTAAACTAAAGACTCTAAGACAAAGAAGAATAAAATCGGGAAAATAACTTGAGGAAAAACCAATTGATTAAGACGACACCCAAGAAAGAATCCACCTAGACTTCACTTGTTATCTAACTCTGAACCAGACGAATTATTCATTTGACTTGATCCGTAGGCGACCAACGTCTAACCCTAGGTTGATTAATTGAAATATCTTTCTAATTAACACCCCTAGAATCACATTAACTCGATCTATAGACTCCCATATTATGTTTCACCCTAATCCGGCAAAATTTCGTCACCCTATCTCTAGGCGCGCGAGCAAATCCGCTTAATTATGTTAGATCTACTCTTAGGCAGGGACTTTTGCTCCTCCACCTATAAACATCACACTTGAATTAATATCCCGGAAATATCAACACAAGAATCAAGAACACATAATTAAGAACAAGTCAAATATTTATAATATAAATCAGCAAACGATAACAAGATTCATCTTAGGTTTCATCCCCCTCAGGTATCTGAGGGTTTAGTTCATAACAATAAAAGAAAACACCTCAAAAGAAAAAATAAAACGAAACATAAGAAATCCCTAAAACCCCCTAAAGGAATTAAATGAGAGACCCTCCATCTTGAGTATGATTCCGGCTTCTTAAGATGGATCAACTGGCTCTCTTCTAGTAAATATCCACAAATCTGCCCTCTCTGGCCTAGTCGGACGCCCTCTGACTAAAGCCTTGGGTTCCCCCCTTTCTGGTCATACTTAAGGTGTTTATATAGGCTTCTGAATATGTTTCTTTGCCCCTAAGTATCCAAATCCGAGTGAAACTCTTCTTTCCAACGATTAGGGACACGCCCATGGTACACGTCCGTGTAAGTCGTGGCCAGGCCTTGTTCGAACCTGAGGATTGAAGCACGACCGTGTGGTCTTGGGCCGAGGCTATCTGGATTTCATGATATGGCCCCTTTACTCCATTTTGGGCCCGTTTTCCATTCTTTTCGTCATCCGGTGCTCTCCTGAGTATATAACATGAAAACAAAGGATTAAGAGCACCAAATTACACAATTCAAGGCATAAATCATCCAAAAGCATGCTAAATGTGGGCTTAAAATATGTTAGTTTTATGGTTTATCAAAACTAGAGGTACCTGAAAGGAACAAAAGAAAGAACATTAGCAAAGTAAAAAAAATAAAAGTAAATAAAAATGGCTAAAGTAATAAAAATTAAGCTTTCTTAATATTTCTGTTCCCCGGCAACGGCGCCAAAAACTTGATAGTTGTTTTATGGAATGTCAAAGTCTTAAAAATTTATAAATAGAATGATCGAACTTGGAAACTAACTATGACAACGATGTGAGGCAAGCGCACCTATCAAACAGTAGTATAGTTAAAGCAAGAGCGGATTTTCGAACCAAAAGGAACTAAAAGTACTAATACTAACTTTCTTTTTATTATCTAGCCTTAGAATTAAAGGAATTTTTATCTAATCTAAAATTTACTAGCAACTAAACTAAAGATGCAAAGACAAAGAGAAGGAATTTGGGAAAAATACTTTGGGAAAAGCCAATTAATTAAGACAATACCCGAGGAAGAATCCACCTAGACTTCACTTATTATCTAACTTTGAACCAGACGATTTATTCATTTGACTTGATCCGTAGGATTCTCTAACGTATATTAATCCCTCTTTCGAGGTGACTAACGTCTAACCCTAGGTTGATTAATTGAAATCTCTTTCTAATTAAAACCCCTAGGATTGCATTAACTCAATCTATGACTCCCATATTAGGTTTGACCCTAATCCGGCAGATTTTCGTCACCCTATCTCTAGGCACGCGAGCAACTCCGCTTAACTATGCTAGATCTACTCTTAGGCAGGGACTTTTGCTCCTCCACCTATGCACATCACACTTGAATTAATATCCCGAAAATATCAACACAAGAATCAGGAACACATAATTAAGAACAAGTCAAATATTGATCATATACTTCAGCAAACGATAACCCGATTCATCTTAGGTTTCATCCCCCTCAGGTATCTGAGGGTTTAGTTCATAACTATAAAAGAAAACATCTCAAAAGAAAAGATAAAACAAAACATAAGAAATCCCTAAAACCCCCTGAAGGAATTGAATGAGTGATCCTCTGTCTTGAGTATGATTCCGGCTTTTTGAGATGGATCAACTGGCTCTCTTCGAGTAAATCTCCACAAATCTGCCTTCTCTGGCCTAGTCGGACGCCCCATGACTAAAGTCTTGGGTTCCCCCCTTTCTGGTCATACTTAGGGTGTTTATATAGGCTTCTGAATATGTTTCTTTGCCCTTAAGTATCCAAATCCGAGTGAAACTCTTCTTTCCTATGACAGGGACACGCCCATGGTACACGCCCGTGTAAGTCGTGGCCAGGCCTTGTTCGAACCTGAGGATTGAAGCACGACCGTGTGATCTTGGGCCGAGGCTATATGGATTTCATGATATGGCCCATTTACTCCGTTTTGGGCCCATTTTCTGTTCTTTTCTTCATCTGGTGCTCTCCTGAGTATAAAACATGAAAACAAAGGATTAAGAGCACCAAATTACACAATTCAAGGCTTAAATCATCCAAAAGCATGCTAAATGTGGGCTTAAAATATGTTAGTTTTATGGTTTATCAAAACTAGAGGTACCTGAAAGGAACAAAAGAAAGAAAACTAGCAAAGTAAAAAAAAATAAAAGTAAATAAAAATGGCTAAAGTAATAAAAATTAACCTTTCTTAATATTTCATTCCCCGGCAACGGCGCCAAAAACTTGATCGTTGTTTTATACAATGTCAAAGTCTTAAAAATTTATAAATAGAATGATCGAACCTGGAAACTAACTATGACAACGATGTGAGGCAAGCGCACCTATCGAACAATAGTATAGTTAAGGCAAGAGCAGATTTTCGAACCCGAAGGAACTAAAAGTACTAATACTAACTTTCTTTTTATTATCTAGCCTTAGAATTAAAGGAATTTTTATCTAATCTAAAATTTTCTAGCAACTAGACTAAAGATGCAAAGACAAAGAGAAGGAATTTGGGAAAAATACTTTGGGAAAAACCAATTGATTAAGACAATACCCGAGGAAGAATCCATCTAATCTTCACTTGTTATCTAACTCTGTACCAGATGATTTATTCATTTGACTTGATCCGTAAGATTCCCTAACGTATATTAATCCCTCTCTCGAGGTGACTAACGTCTAACCCTAGGTTGATTAATTGAAATCTCTTTCTAATTAAAACCCCTAGGATTGCATTAACTCGATCTATGGACTCCCATATTAGGTTTGACCCTAATCTGATAGATTTTCGTCACCCCATCTCTAGGCGCGCGAGCAACTCCGCTTAACTATGCTAGATCTACTCTTAGGCAAGGACTTCTGCTCCTCCACCTAAGCATGTCACACTTGAATTAACATCCCGAAAATATCAACACAAGAATTAAGAACACATAATTAAGAACAAGTCAAATATTTATCATATAGTTCAGCAAACGATAACCCGGTTCATTTTAGGTTTCATCCCCCTCAGGAATCTGAGGGTTTAGTTCATAACTATAAAAGAAAACATCTCAGAAGAAAAGATAAACAAAACATAAGAAATCCTTAAAACCCCCTGAAGGAATTGAATGAGGGGTCCTTCATCTTGAGTATGATTCTGGCTTCTTGAGATGAATCAACTGGCTATTTTTGAGTATATCCCCACAAATCTGCCATCTTTGGCCTAGCTGGATGCCCTCTGACTAAAGCCTTGGGTTCCCCCCTTTTAGGTTATACTTAGGGTGTTTATATAGGCTTCTGAATGTGTTTCTTCGCCCCTAAATATCCTAATCTGAGTGAAATTTCTCTTTGACACGACAGGGACACGCCCATGGCACACGCCCGTGTGAATCATGGCCAGGCCATATTCGAGGCTGTTGAATGAGGCACGGCCGTGTGGTCTTGAGCCCAAGCCGCGTTGATTTCGTGATATGGCCCATTTACTCCATTTTGGGTCCGTTTCTCGTTCTTTTCATCATCCGGTGCTCTTCTAAGTGTAATTAAGAGCACCAAATTACACAATTCAAGGAATAAATCATCCAAACATATGCTAAATGTGGGCTTAAAATATGTTACTATTACGGTTTAGGTGGGATTTTAGTGACATTAAATTAAAAGGATTATCGTTCATAAATCGTAAAAGTAAAATATTTTAGCCCACATTTAGCATGCTTTTGGATGATCTAAGCCCTGAATTGTGTAATTTGGTGCTCTTAATCCTTTGTTTTCATGTTTTATACTCAGGAGAGCACCCAATGATGAAAAGAACAGAAAACGGGCCCAAAATGGAGTAAATGGGCCATATCACGAAATCCACATGGCCTGGCCCAAGACCACACGGCCGTGCCCCATTCAACAGGTTCAAACACGCCCATATAACTTACACTGCGGCGCAGCCATGGGTGTGTCCCTGTCACATGAAAGAAGAGTTTCACTCGGATTTGGATTCTTAGGGGCAAAGAAACATATTCAAAAGCCTATATAAACACCTTAAGTATGACCAGAAAAGGGGGAACCTAAGGCTTTAGTCAGGGGGCGTCCGACTAAGCCAGAGAAGGCAGATTTGTGGAGATTTACTCGAAGAGAGCAAGTTGATCCATCTCAAGAAGTCAAAATCATACTCAAGACGGAGGATCTCTCCTTCAATTCCTTCAGGGAGTTTTAGGGATTTCTTATGTTTTGTTTTATCTTTTCTTTTGAGATGTTTTCTTTTATTGTTATGAACTAAACCCTCAGATACCTGAGGGGGATGAAACCTAAGATGAATCTTCTTATCGTTTGCTGAACTATATGATAAATATTTGACTTGTTCTTAATTATATGTTCTTAATTCTTGTTTTGATATTTCCAAGATATTAATTCATGTATGATGTGCTTAGGTGGAGGAGCAAAAGTCCCTACCTAAGAGTAGATCTAGCATAATTAAACAGAATTGATCGCGCGCCTAGGGATAGGGTGACGAGATTTTGCCAAATTAGGGTGAAACCTAATATGGGAGTCCATAGATCGAGATAATGCGATTCTAGGGGTTTTAATTAGAAAGAGATTTCAATTAATCAACCTAGGGTTAGACGTTAGTTGAAACACCCCAAACCCGACACACGAGCTTTGACCAAATTTGGTATGTTCCTTAAGTAAACTGGTTTCAAATTCTAATTGTCCATCCACTACACACCCCCGTACCTGCCAGTCACACCGTGGGGACTACTAAGTCGACCCTCCTTCCGCTACACACCAAATTGCGGTCTTAGGTCACCGCATTCATGGTCTTAGGTCACCACGTTCAGATTACTGTGGTCTTAGGTCACCACTTTCAGATTACTCTGGTCTTAGGTCACCACTTTTCACTTCCCCTTTCAAAATAAAACCCATATGCCCCATATAATAATAATATGCATAAATATGCCAGAGTTCACATTCTTATTCTTATTCTCATGTTATAACTAACATATTTCATAATCCTAGTAGGAGTAGGAAACGTACCTGAGTACTTAGTACCATAACATGATACCTTAGCCACTTTCATATTCTTAATGTCACATATTTTAATTAAACATGCCATAAAACGTATTATGAAGTAGTGTGGGGTACACACCTAATTCACTTAATAACTTCACTGAAATCACGAAATCTGATCTCCTTACTTGAAGAAATCGATTGCACCTTCACTTCAACCTTCAGAGATTCGGCTATGGCTAGATGATGATCTCACAACTTTCGGCTTTTGGAGGGATTAGAAAGAAAAGAGAAGGAAGAATAAAGATGGAGGATTCGGCTAGAACACAAAGTATTTTGGCTTGGCAAAAATAAAAGAAGAAGAAGATTTGGTGAAGAGAATTCGGCAGAGGCTTTCAAAGAACAGAAAATAATGCAGAATGGCCTCTCTTTTCCTTTTATAGCCAAAATTACTAACTTAGAATCCCTTACTTGGCCATCACTCTTCTATTTTAATAGCTTTATCTCTTTAATTATCACTTAAAATAAAAGATAATTCAGCAACTATCCTTACTTAGCCGAAATTATTAAACTCAAAGTCCCTTACTTGGCCATCACTTCTCCCTTATTTTCCTAATTAAAGAATAATTCCTCATTTATCTCTTGAAAATAATCTAAAATAAATCCATTATTTATCCCTTATTTATCACCTTATTAATCGAATATTTATGAAAATAAAACTCCTCCTTTCTAGAAGGCTTGTGCCGTCCACCTCAGGCTTCTGGAAGCAAAAATAAAACTTCCTTTATTTGCTTCCCAAGTGACTCGAACTCAGGCCCAACACCTTGCATGTGGCGCCATTTCCAGAGGCCCTAAGTGGCATCTTCAGGCCACTTTTCCAAGCCTATTTGTGTGTCAAATTTCACCAACTTTTTCTTTTAAGGCCACCTTGCCTTAATTTCCTCTTTTAAACTTTAAAACTCGACATTTCTAAGTAATTTCTAAGTTTCCAAAAATTTTCGTTCGACTCTGTAAACTTGACATTTCCTTACATTTCCAAGTTTCCATAAATGTTCACTTTCCTCTTTTGAATCATTTCCTTACATTTCCAAGTTTCCAGAAATATTCACTTTCCTCTTTTGAATCATTTCTAAATCATGTCCATACATTTTCAGGTTTCCAAAAAAATGTTCATTTCCAGATCATTTCCATACATTTTCAGGTTTCCAAAAATGTTCATTTCCAAATCATTTTCATTCATTTCCGGGTTTCCAAAAATATTCAAAATTTATTCTTAGTACATAAAACATGTCACTTCGTACAATTAAACCGAAAATGCATAGGCCCTTTCCAGGATGTTACAGTTCTACCCGCCTTAAAATAATTTCGTCCTCGAAATTACTTACTAACGAACAATCGTACTGTCTAACTCACCGCACTACACTTATGCTGCGCACTCTGATCTTAATAGAACCATCATACTTCCTAGGCACAATCTCTAAGTTCACGTCCCCTAGAACTCATTTCTAACGCCGCGATTTAACGATTAAGAAGTTTTATGGATTAATACTTTTGTTTCACTTGATTACCCGCGAAGGAATTTTATGAAAAGAGTTTTAGGAGTGGTTCTTTTGTATTCATACATGCACACAGCCTTTCCATCCATTCATACATCCATCAAACAATTATGAACCTTCGTTCATTCAGAGAAATGTTGTAGTTTTCGTTGTCGTTGTTTTTACACTACCTAGGGGTATTTTTGTAATTTTGTCCTATAGGGGTATTTTCATAATTTTTCAAAAGAAAAAGTTCCTTGTTGATTTTGTCACAAAGTATTTCGGTATTTTTAAATTCCCGGGGTATTTTGGAAAAATTTTGAAATCCGGGGGTATTTCGATAATAAACCAGGGTAAATTTGTAAAGTGTTAATAATTTAGGGGTATTTCAAAATTTGCAAACCTTTGAGGGTTCTTTTTGTGAATTTGCTTTCTATTTTGGTGATATTGCAAAAATTTTAGAAGTTAGGGTCATTTTGGTAATTTTGTAAGTTAGGGGCAATTTCGTAATTTTCCAAAATCAAGGTATTTTTGATAATTTGCAAATTAAGGTTTGTTGAACATTTTATAAAGTAATGGAAATTTTGATAAAAACTGTGAGTATTTTGGAAATTTCATAAACCAAGGGCATTTTTGTAATTTTACCACTAGGGGTATTTTTGTAATTTTATAAATTGAAAATTTTTCGGAAATTTTTTTTTGTAAAAATAGTCTTCACAAATTAAAAAGGTAATTTTAAGAGTTTTAAAACTAGGGTTTTTATAAAAACACGGCTAGTTCCTTTTCGGGTTTTAGTTATTGTGTTTAGCCTATGACCGAGTCCTCTTGGTTAGGGTGAACCGAAGCTACGCACCAGGTAGGATTCCAGCGAAGAAGAGGTGAGTCACTAGGACTGCTTAAGTACCAGGCTCTTCCGGATCCAATCCTAAACATGCGCATGTGTGGGTTACCACACCAACTTTCGACTTAGCCATAGGTTTGTTTAATGGTCTTTAAGTCTTATGCAATAGTTGGGGTAGACTAGTCCTAGGGTTCAAGTACCTATCATGCTATTCTACGTTCCATTCCACTTCTACCCTTCCACAAATCATAATATAAATCACATAATAGATAGGGGTACTTACCTGGTGGACTGCGGGTCGGAGACTTAGGTGCCATGTCAGAAACCTGCTTATTTCAAAAATATTTTCATAAAACTCATTAGGGCTCGCTTTGAGAACATTTTGGGCCTTAAACCCCGAGGCCGAGGGTTTGAAACTGGGTTCTGATACCAAACTGAAACACCCCAAACCCGGCCCACGAGCTTTGACCAGATTTGGTATGTTCCTTAAGTAAACCGGTTTCAAATTCTTTTGTTCCTTAGGAAAAACTTGTGCTATTTTAAGAAAAATATTGTTTTGGGTTGGGCTTGTGTTGAAAACCAATTCATCTTATATTGAAATCCATTAAATAAGGTGACAAAACAATTTAGGGTTTATTTTAAAGGAAATAAATTTTAAACTTAACTTTAATTGAAAATAATTCGTAACATAGTAATTAAAAATAAAAGTAAAGAAATGTAACTTATGGCCTTATTACATCGAGTAAAAACCCAAAATAAAATTCCAAAATACTTAAATAAAATTAAATATCAATATTGAATAAAACTTCAAGTCGAGCATGGCTATCCCTAAGCTTCAAAACCCGGTCCATTATTGATCATCACCAAAAAATAGTCCCACAATGGGGTGAGTCAAACAGACTCAATGTGTACACGACACTAAATCATAATAGAATTAGGCATACAAGAGTTACACATTCGAACAATGAATACAAGTTATGATGCATTCCCAAACCCAAACCTAATTGTCCATCCGCTACACACCCTCGTACTGCCAAATCACACGTGGGACTACTAAGTCGACCCTTCTTCCGCTACACACCAAATTGCGGTCTTAGGTCACCGCATTCGTGGTCTTAGGTCACCACGTTCAGATTCTTCGTGGTCTTAGGTCACCACTTTTCTGCATCGTGGTCTTAGGTCACCACTTTCAGACATCGTGGTCTTAGGTCACCACTTTTCACTTCCCCTTTCAAAATAAAACCCATATGCCCCATATAATAATAATATGCATAAATATGCCATAGTTCACATTCTTATTCTTATTCTCATGTTATAACTAACATATTTCATAATCCTAGTAGGAGTAGGAAACGTACCTGAGTACTTAGTACCATAACATGATACCTTAGCCACTTTCATATTCTTAATGTCACATATTTTAATTAAACATGCCATAAAACGTATTATGAAGTAGTGTGGGGTACACACCTGATTCGCTTAATAACTTCACTGAAATCACGAAATCTGATCTCCTTACTTGAAGAAATCGATTGCACCTTCACTTCAACCTTCAGAAATTCGGCTATGGCTAGATGATGATCTCACAACTTTCGGCTTATGGAGGGATTAGAAAGAAAAGAGAAGGAAGAATAAAGATGGAGGATTCGGCTAGAGCACAAGGTATTTCGTCTTGGCAAAAATAAAAGAAGAAGAAGATTTGGTGAAGAGAATTCGGCAGAGGCTTTCAAAGAACAGAAAATAATGCAGAATGGCCTCTCTTTTCCTTTTATAGCCGAAATTACTAACTTAGAATCCCTTACTTGGCCATCACTCTTCTATTTTAATAGCTTTATCTCTTTAATTATCACTTAAAATAAAAGATAATTCAGCAACTATCCTTACTTAGCCGAAATTATTAAACTCAAAGTCCCTTACTTGGCCATCACTTCTCCCTTATTTTCCTAATTAAAGAATAATTCCTCATTTATCTCTTGAAAATAATCTAAAATAAATCCATTATTTATCCCTTATTTATCACCTTATTAATCGAATATTTATGAAAACAAAACTCCTCCTTTCTAGAAGGCTTGTGCCGTCCACCTCAGTCTTCTGGAAGCAAAAATAAAACTTCCTTTATTTGCTTCCCAAGTGACTCGAACTCAGGCCCAACACCTTGCATGTGGCGCCATTTCCAGAGCCCTAACTGGCATCTTCAGGCCACTTTTCCAAGCATATTTGTGTGTCAAATTTCACCAACTTTTTCTTTTAAGGCCACATTGCCTTAATTTCCTCTTTTAAACTTTAAAACTCGACATTTCTAAGTCATTTCTAAGTTTCCAAAAATTTTCGTTCGGCTCTGTAAACTTGACATTTCATTACATTTCCAAGTTTCCAGAAATGTTCACTTTCCTCTTTTGAATCATTTCCTTACATTTCCAAGTTTCTAGAAATGTTCACTTTCCTCTTTTGAATCATTTCTAAATCATGTCCATACATTTTCAGGTTTCCAAAAAAATGTTCATTTCCAGATCATTTCCATACATTTTCAGGTTTCCAAAAATGTTCATTTCCAAATCATTTTCATTCATTTCTGGGTTTCCAAAAATATTTATAATTTATTCTTAGTACATAAAACATGTAACTTCGTACAATTAAATCGAAAATGCATAGGCCCTTTCTAGGATGTTACATTAGTCGCCTCGAGAGAGGGATTAATATAACTTAGGGAATCTTGCGAATCAAGTCAAATGAATAAATCGTCTGGTTTAGAGTTAGATAACAAGTGAAGTCTAGGTGGATTCTTCCTTGG
Source organism: Gossypium bickii (assembly GCA_025503065.1). Lineage (NCBI taxonomy): Eukaryota > Viridiplantae > Streptophyta > Magnoliopsida > Malvales > Malvaceae > Gossypium > Gossypium bickii. Next base: position 19,504,787 of record CP106714.1, on the reverse strand, counting down.
GTGTCATTTTAATCAATTGGTTTTTCCTCAAGTTATTTTCCCAAATTCATTCTTCTTTGTCTTAGAGTCTTTAGTTTAGTTTTTAGTTAATTTTAGATTAGATAAGCAAATCATTTAATTCTTAGGCTAAATAATAAAAAAGAGTTAGTATTAGTACTTTTGGTTCCGTTGGGTTCGACATTCCGGTCTTGCCTTAACTATACTACTGTTCGATAGGTACGCTTGCCTCAAATCGTTGTCATAGTTAGTTTCCAGGTTTGATCATTATTTTTATAAATTTTAAGACTTTGACATCGCATAAAACAACGATCAATGACCTCTTCCACTACCACGAGTACCATGTCCGCGAGTTCCACAAGCGTTCATTATCTAATTCGAGTTTTTTCTACATTAAAAGTTTTATGCATCAGTTTCAATATTTATTAGTAGATGTTTTATTCTTAAATTATCAGAAGTTCAATTTTGTTTCCACAAGTTTTAGTCTCTAACTATTCAGACTAGTTTCAGAAAGTACTAATCTATAGTGTTTCCAAAGTTGTCTAACAAAATTTCAGAAATACTTATAGGATCGGCACTGGAGACTCAGTCTTTACTTACCAACCCGATTGTAGAATCCAAAATGTAAAAGCAACAATTGAATCAAGAAAATGACAGCAACAGAAGAGGGAAATGAAGGTTGGATGTGAAAACAATGTAGGAAAGAAGAAAGAAAGGAGAAAACATCAGAGAGATTTGGGTATTTTTGAAAGAGAGAGAAGAGAAGAATTTAGAAAAAAGAAAATAATAAAAATAAAAGGATATTCCTAAAATCCCTTAATTCTCTCCACTACCCCACTACTAATAACTCCCTCAGGACTCCAGCTCAACCAGAACTCTATCAGATAACAGAACAAAAATATAACACCCTCGCTAATGCAGGGATTCGAACACAGGACTTCCAACACACCAGTTCCCTTACCACTTGAACCAACAGGCTCATTCTAATATGGATTAACAGATTTAATTTAAGCCCACAGAACAAAGGTAGGGCTTAGATCCAAAAAACAAAATTGTCAAAGCCAGGCCTTGAACTTGGGACCTCTCACACACACCCATAACACTTAACCATTTAATCAGATACACATTTGTGTCAAAAATTTACAGAAACAAAACAAATAATTCAAGGTGTTACAAATTTCATCTAATTACATGGATCTAACTTTTCCAGAAAAGTTAAGTTTACAAGAACATATTAAAAGGGAAAACGTCCAATTCCTTAAAATTCTTTAAGGATTTGTTGCATTAAGTTTAAAAACCTTTTAATTAGATCAAAATGAGTTGAAAATCATTTTAAAATAATATGCAACGCCCTAAATTATTAAAATTTATTTTTAAGAATTCTATCATAAGTGAGTATTTGTTCCAGTTGTTAAGTGATTTGAGTGTGTGTTTGAGGTCTTGGGTTCAAGTCTCACTTTTATAAATTCTAATATTTTTTGGTCCTAGCCTTATCCCTAATGGTTGGGCTTATATTATATTTTCGGTTAATTCATACAGGAATGAGCCTACTGGTTCAAGTGGTAAGATGTTAGCTTGCCTTAGGATCCTGTGTTCGAACCCCCGTGTGAGCGAAGGATGTTAATTTTTGTTTCTATGTGTGTGTCGATTGTGTGTTAGAGGTTTGGTGGAATTGAAATTCTAAGGTAGTTGGATGTGGATTAAGGTGTCAGATTTGGTAGGATTTAATTGTTAGTGAGGGTAGCGGACAATGTTTTTAAATTTTAATTTTGTCTTTGTTGTTATAAGTTCTCAAAAAAATCTCTTTGTTTCATATTTCTTTCTATCTCCATAAATTTTTTCTTTCTTTCTTCTTTGACATCTTTCTTTCTATTTTTTATTTCATCCCCCTCTTTGGCTTTTCTTTTCAAATTCTTGATCTTCGTGTTAAGGTTGTAGGTGTGGTGCGTACAGGTTCTTTGATTCGTTCTGGATAGGTAAGCTATTGGATAGATCTTTAATCGTGTGCGTTAGGGGGTTTAATTATGTTTTAACAGAATTCTTTGGTGGTGTTGTTGTTGCATTGCTCAAATAGGGGAAAGTTAAGAAGCGTTTGGTACTCCTCTAGCGAATTGAGTGTTGAGTAATTCCTGTTCGTTAGCAGTTTCAGAGGCCTTAGGATTGCTTTCACACTAAAATCGATCTAGGTGTTTAACGAGAAACTTGAAAAATAGATATCAGTGAAAGCAGAAAATTGGGCCTGTCGACACCACACGGCTGTGTGCATGGTCGTGTGGTAGGCCGTGTGCGACACACTGACGTGTGACGGATGTGTGTGAGGCCTTGTGTGACACATTTTCTAAGCTATTTTAGGCCATGTGGGCCACACAAGCAAGGCCATTTTGGGCGTGTGGGCCCACACAGGCATGTGGGCCCAAATTTCAGAATTTTTCCCTATGGTTGTACATGTTGTCTCGATCAATTGTGGGTCTTTCGTAGGGTCAGTATGCATGGTATAAACCTTAAAGCCTGAAATATGCTATTATGTTAGATTGAAATTGAAGTAAATAAGAATAATATGAGTATTATAAAATACGATATGTATGATATGTTCTATTATGTATAAGCATTTGTAATATCTATTATACGAGCATGCATGATATGCTAATCTTGATATTTGTTAATCTATTTTATCTGATAGTCTATCTGTATATGGCTATGGGGTGGGATTTGTATTATGATGAGGAAGTGTTCTGTGTGAGGCAGTATCTCACCATTATACTGGCAGCATTGCTGGGATTATTCTGAAAAGTGTCATATAGACACTATGCGGTGTGTAGGGTTGGGTGGGTGTTTTATACCCCACGTGGTGTGATGGGGTGGTCGGAGTTGGTGTGTAGAGGATGGGGGTAGGATTTTGCATATTTGTATATGTATAATTGTGATTCTGAAAAAGGTTTACATCTGTATCTGTTCTGCATAAGATTGAATCTGAATTCCTATTTATATACGCATTACACACTGACTTTCAAAACTCACTCTGTAACACCCCAATCCCGTATCCGTCGCCGAATTAAGGTTAAGGGCATTACCTGATAGATCGAAAAATTTATCAAACAATTCGTAAATTAAACCATCATTTAGAAACATAGTGTCCTTACGGTAGGTCATCGAGACCTAAAACATGCTTTAACAGAGTCGAGACTAAATCGGAACACATATAGAAATTCTCGAAAAATTTAAAACTTTCAAAGTTTCAAGGGTTACACGCCCGTGTAGGCAGGTCGTGTGCCTCCCACGACTTTAGACATGCCCATGTGTCCTCCTCATGGTCAAATCTGACTTGGCTCCACGGCCAGCAAGCACGCCCATGTACCTTGACCGTGGTCGAATCTGACTTGACCACACAGCTACCAGGCACGTCCGTGTGCCAAGGCCATGTACTCTTAGCTAGCTACTGACTTAGCCCCACGGTCACTAGGCACGCCCATGTGCCTCAACCGTGTGGCAAAAATAGGCCATTTGTAAGGCTAAAATGCCACCCACATTAGGGTCTTACCTACAAGCAAAATTACCAATTCAATTTGTGCACAATTAGTCATCAAAAACATATCAAGACACTCATTCAAACTCTATATTCAAGTTCAACTCCATTCACAACAAAATACAAGACTAAAACTCATGAATTCACAAACATAATACATCCAAATACTTACACAAAAACTTGACCATTGCCACTGTTATCTAACAATACCAAGACATACATCACATATCATATTCATTAATGCATTTTGCCAACACATAACTAGCCAAATCACATGGCTAAGTTTACTTCATATTCATACAACAAACTTATACCAAAATACTAGTCTATACATGTCATATCTAGCTATATACATTTCCAAAATGTACCAAAACAAGTTGAGTAGTGTGATGACGATCCTCGACGGTCCCCGGGCCTTCAGTAGCTTTGACGATCTATAAAATAGAGAAAACACACCACAGAGTATGTAACAGTCTGAATTTGACCCTAATCAGAACGGTGGTTTCGGGACCACGAATCCGAGTCTGAGAGATATTTAAATATTATATTCTGTGCTTATTATGCGTGAATTAATGTGTGTGAAAATTTCGTAGAAAAATTTTATCGTTTGTGTGTTCAATTTGACAAAAGGACTTAATCGCGTAAAGAGTAAAAGTTGCATACTATAGTGAAAAGTGCTAGAATGATGATGGCTTTTAATATGAGGTATTAAAAGGGGAAATAGCCCATTTTTAATTTAGTGGGTGGCATATGACAAGATTGACCTTAATTTATATGTTGTTTTTATTTTTTTTATTAAAGGTTAAAATAGTAAAACATTAAAAAAATGTTATTATATGTTTAATAATATGAAATTAAAAGCCATCATGTTTGTTATTCCTTCTTCATTGCCGTATGTGAGCTAGGAAATAAAAGTTTAAAGGTTTTGAGCATTCGGTCATACATTCAAGCTAAATCGGGTATGCATTTTTAGTTGGTTTTTTATAATTTTTACGTTTTTGTGATCGTTGCTTCGTATACTATCTGACCCATGTTAAACTTTTTGAATCTAAGCATGCTTGATGTTCGGCTATTGATAGGTTCATATGGTTTTTGATGTTTGATGATTTTAGATAAAAGATAAGTTAAGGATTAGTATTTTATGTATTGGAAGTTTTGATGAATTTTTGTTTTTAGGGCCAATTTGTAAAAATAAAATTTTAGAGGGGTTTAATTGCAAAATAAATAAAATGGAAGGGCTTGTAAAGCCCCTAGGAATATTCAGCCCTTGTATAGTCTTGGCAAATTGGGAGTATTTTGTGTTTTGTGTAATTAGTACCAAAATGCAAAATTTTGAAATAGTAGGGGTAAAATAGTAAATTGCATGTTGATGTGTTTTGGGACTAAATTGAAGTGATTTGTACTTGAATAAGCTGAATTTAATGTGTTTTAGATCAAGAGCAAAGAAAAACGGAATTAGATCGGGGGAAGACGAAGGTTCTCGAATAGCCGATTTGCACGGTCTATCGACAGCCGAGGTAAGTCTTTAAGCGAATATATGTTAATAAATGAATTATAATTATATTGAATGATAAAATTTGAATACTTTTTGCATGAATATGTGAACTAGCCGAATACAAGGGTGCTAAATTGAATTGATTGAAGTGTTATAAAATGTGATGTGAACAAATAAAATTTTTGATTGGATATGTGAAAATAATTGGTGATATATGAGTTGTTGTAAAGTTAGCTCTATGGACTATGAATTGAAGAATAACCACACTGATATTCGGGCCTTGAGCCTAGCAGGCCTCATGCTGGTGACATATTTCGGGCTTTGTGCCTAGCAGGCCTCGTGCCGGTGACATATTTTGGGCTTTGTGCCTAGCAGGCCTCGTGCCGGTGACATAACTCGGGCTTAGTGCCTAGCAGGCTTAATGCCGGTGTTATGATTTCGGACCTCGAATCAGCAGGCTTAGTGTCGCTATGTGTGAGATTCAGGTAGTGTTAGTAATATCTAGCTAATGAATTAAGTATGCCTAAGCTTTTGGGAGTGAATTTGCAATTCGATTATAAGGTATGTATTAAGCATACTTTAATGTTAGGATTATATGCTATGTTGCTAAGTAAATGAAATGGTGAAAGAAAGTGGTGTGTTTATAATAGATGGAATGTAATTATGATGTATACTATAATTGAAATGTTTATAGAAAAACATGAAAGTAGTAGATATTTGTATAAGTAAAATTATAAGCATAAGTGGAAAATTATTTTATTCAGTATATAATATACTACGATGAAGAAATGAAAGTTGATATATGTACAGGGAGAAGAGATATTCGGTTTGGAGTAAATTAAATATTAAGTCTTGGATGTTTCATGTTAGGAAATGTTCTATTGAATGCATGTATACTCGATTGTCATATTGAGGTTGCTTAAGACTTACTAAGCTAGCATGCTTACCTTGCGTGTAACCCTTGTTTGTTTTATAGATTTCGTTTAAACTACAGGCTCAAAGGATCGTCGGAAGTATCAACCACACTATCAACTCCTTTTGGTACCTATATATTTGGTTTTTAAATAAAAAGGCATGTATAGACTAACTCTATGTTTGAATATTGTTTTGATGATGTATAATAGCCATGCAAAAATGGCTAGTTCTTAATGTTAATATTAAATGATGTAAATCTATCCTTGGTGTGTGATGCGTGCATGTTTCGGTTGGATAAATAAATGAATGCATGATATAGGTATAATTATATTTATATATGTTTCATGCTGAATAGGTAGGATTTATGACATATATCCATGAAACTATTTGGTTTATAAATAAGTTCTGAGTAATAATTAGTATTATGGTTGCTCGGTTATGAAATGAAGTTATTAGAAGTGTAAATTTTTTATGAAGAGTGGGTGTGAAAATGAATAAATGCCTCGGCTTGCAGGTTATAAAATGGAATGATCGAGTCTTATATTTATGCTTCATAAATCTATGGATTCTGGGATATCTTTGTCATAAATGGGAAAATTAGATAAGAGCATATGTGCATGCATTATATGTTCGGATAAATTAATTGAGTAGTAAGTTTGGGTTAGAAGTGCATGAAACTGTAATGTTTAAATGTTATGAAACGAAATGAAAGAAATAGGTTTGTATTATGTGGAATTCGAATATGTGGTTGATTAAATGATAGGTTTGAAATGGTAAAGATGATGAGTTTATAAATCATGGTAAATGCGAACCTAGATTGAGTCTTTTGTATGTGTACAGATATACTATAAAATGATAGGAGAGTTTATGATTAACTATGTATGTGCATATGAGTTATGAAATGACAAGTTGATAATTGAATAAGTGATAGTTATATTTTTGTTACTGCATATGCATAAAGTGATAGGCGCATACTCAAACTTATGATAAACATTTAAATGACATATAATCTTTAATTCAACGGTTGATTTGTACAAGCATGAATTAAATCTCTTTGAGTTTAATAAACATATGAATTGTGATAAATGGCTATAATGATCCGAATCGAGTGCAGTAATGCTTCATAACCCTAATTCGGCGACGGGTACGGGTTAGGGGTGTTACATTTTATTGGTATCAGAGCCTACGGTTTAGTCGATTCTAGGACTACCGTAGAGCGTTAGAGTCTAGTTATACATTCCTTTGTTACATATTGATAGTGTGGTGACTTTTGACATTCTGAACTGTGTTTTATATAGTAAATGGACACCGATCCTCGAAAGAGCCGTAGTGGATGATGTAGAGTGTAGCGCTTTGACCGTGCACGAGGATCGGTGTCGATGAGACTCTCGACCGGGCCTTGGGTAGCCACGAGGGAGGCTAAACAAGCCTTCTATCGGATGATGAGCGAGTGGTTTACCCGGTTTATTCGAACTAACCCGGTGTACAACAACCTCCACCTGAATAATCCAACTCCGATACCTTGGCACACTTCGATGATAGATCCGATGAGATCTAGTAGGCCTCCAGATTGATAAAATCGGAAATTTGGGGCCAAGAATTCGAGGCCAATGATGATGATGATGCGAGAAGCGAGCCGAAATGTGGCTTGATAACACTATTCGGGTATTTGATGAGTCATCTTGTACTCCGCATTTAATGCACGAAGTGTGCTATATCTTTACTTGGGACCTTGCATATCACGGTGGAATACACTAGTATCAGTGGTTCCAAAAGAAAAAGTGACGTGGGATTTCTTCCAGAATGAATTCCGCAAGAAATATATCAGTTAAAGATTCATTGATCAAAAACGAAAAGAATTTCTTGAACTGAAACAGGGGCAAATGACCGTGACAGAATATGAACGGAAATTTGTCAGGCTCAGCAGATATGCTAGAGAGTGTGTTTCTACTGAAGCCATTATGTGTAAAAGGTTCGAAGACGGTTTGAATGAAGATATAAAGTTGCTTGTTGGTATTCTTGAAATCAAAGAGTTTATGACTCTAGTCGAGCGAGCTTGCAAAGCTGAAGAGCTCGGGAAGGAGAAAAGAAAGGCTGAGACAGAAGCTAGAGACACTCGTAAGAGATCGTCGGGTAAGCCCTTCCATTCCACATCTAAGAAGTTCAGAGATGACTTCAGCCGACATAAAGCTACTTCAGACTTACCTAGACGAGATCGACCTCCAGTGGGCTCCGGAGCTACCTCGATGGCCAGTGTTGGTAACGCTTCACAGAATCGAGTTGAATGCAAGCACTGTGGGAAATGGCATTTCGGGAGTTGTAGATTTCGTGATCGGTCTTGTTTAAAGTGTGGATCGTCAGATCATTTTATTAGGGAATGTCCGATGTTAGTTGAGCAGAATACAGTTTAGAACATTAAGTCGGGCAACACGTCAGCGCGAGGTAGACCACCCAGACATTCAGGTAATGTAGGTGGTAGTCAGAGAGGAACGAAGAACACTGCAGTTCAATCTGAGGCTAGAGCTCCAGCTAGAGCTTATCCTACACGAGCCAGAGAGGATGCTTCCTCCCCCGATGTCATTACCGGTACTTTCACCCTTTATGATACTACTGTGATTGCATTGATTGATCCTGGTTCGACTCATTCATATGTGTGTGAAACTCTAGTATTCGATGAAGACTCGCCGATTGAGTCTCACGATTTTGTGATTCGTGTGTCCAACCCTTTGGGTAGATGTGTGCTTGTTAACAAAGTGTGTAGAGGTTGCCCGTTGATGATTCAGGATTCTTGCTTCCCAGCCGATTTAATGTTGTTGCCCTTCGATGAGTTCGATATAATTTTGGGAATGGACTAGTTAACTTCACATGATGCAGTGGTGAATTGCAAAAGAAAGCTTATTGATTTGAGATGTCGGAATGGGGAGATCATCAGAATCGAATCTAGTGATTTAAGTGGGTTTCCTATAGTAATATCTTCGATGTTAGCCCGAAAGTACGTGAGAAAAGGGTGTGAAGCTTATTTGGCCTATGTACTAGATAATAAAGTGTCTGAAAAGCATATTGAATCTGTACCGGTTGTGTGTGAATACCCAGATGTGTTTCCTGAAGAACTACCAGGTTTACCACCAGTACGAGAGATTGAGTTCGGCATTGAATTAGTACTGGGAACGACTCCGATTTCAATAGCTCCGTATCGGATGGCACCTACTGAGTTAAAAGAGTTGAAAGCGCGATTGCAAGAGTTGTGAGATAGGGGCTTTGCGATCGAGCTTTTCCCTTGGGGTGCACCATTCTTTTTGTGAAGAAGAAAGATGGAACAATGCGAATGTGTATTGATTATCGGCAATCTGAATAAGGTAACTATAAAGAATAAGTACCGTTACCTCGGATTGATGACTTGTTTGATCGGTTGAAAGGGCTTGATATTTTCAAGATAGATTTGAGATCGGGCTATTATCGATTATGCAGTCGAGAGATACAAATGTGCCAAAGATCGCATTCGCATTTAGGTACGGACATTTTGAGTTTCGGTTATGCCTTTTGGACTCACTAATGCACCTGTTGTTTTTATGGATCTAATGAATCGAATCTTCTGACAGTTTTTGGATCAGTTTGTAGTAGTGTTTATTGATGATATATTGATCTACTCCAAAGATGAAACCGAGCATGCCGAGCATTTGAGATTAGTGCTACAAACTTTGAGAGATCAACGATTGTATGCGAAGTTTAGTAAGTGTGAGTTACGGATGAAAGAGGTTAGCTTTTTGGGACATGTTGTTTCAAATCGGTATTCGTGTGTCGATCCGAACAAAATCCCGGCTATACTTGATTGGAAGCCATCGAAAAATGTTTCTAAGATTCGAAAACTTTCTGGGACTTGTGGGCTACTACAGACGATTTGTGAAAGGTGTTTCTGTGATAGCTACACCTTTGACAAAGCTACTACAGAAAGATGTAAAGTTCGAGTGGTCGGAAAAGTGTCAGAAGAGTTTCGATCAGTTGAAAGCCCCGTTGGATCAAGCTCCGCTTTTAGCTCACTGAATCGGGTAAGGAATTTGTCGTGTATTCGATGCTTCCTTAAGTGGTTTGGGCTGCGTATTGATGCAGGAAGGCAAAGTAGTAGCCTACGCATCGAGACAATTGCAGCCGCATGAAAGAAATTATCCGACGCATGATTTAGAGCTTGCAGCCATTGTGTTTGCACTGAAGATTTGGCGTCATTACTTATTCGGCGAGAAATGCCACTGAAGTATTTGATGACTCAAAAAGACCTAAATTTAAGACAGCGCAGGTGGTTAGAATTGCTAAAAGATTACGAATTGGTAATTGACTATCATCCAGGAAAATCTAATGTTGTTGCGGATGCACTAAGTCGAAAATCATTGTTTGCTCTTCGTACGTTGAACGCACATGTGGTTATGTCTAGAGATGGGTCGATCATAGCTGAAATGAAGGCTAGACCATTGTTTATTCAGCAAATTTGCGATGCACAGAAAGTTGTCAAAGATATGACTTCTAGACGAGCACAATGTAAAAATGATTTAGAGGCAGAGTTTCAAATTGATAAAAATGACTGTTTGAGCTATAAAGGCCGATTGTGTGTACCGAGAAATGCTGATTTGATTCAGATGATTTTGAGCGAGGCTCATAGTGGTCGATTATCAATACATCCGGGTAGCACAAAGATGTATAATGATTTGAAACAGTTCTATTGGTGGCCGGGCATGAAACGGGATATATCTGAATTTGTTTCGAAATGCCTAGTTTGTCAGCAAGTAAAAGCTGAGCATCAAATGCCATCCAGATTACTTCAGCCAATCATGATACCTGAATGGAAATGGGATAGAATTACAATGGATTTTGTATCCGATCTCCCTTTGACACCAAGTAAGAAAGATGCCGTCTTGGTTATAGTTGATAGACTGACTAAATCAGCTCATTTTGTGCCAGTTCGTTCAGACTATTCATTCGATAAACCGCGCTGAATTATACGTATCACGCAGTTGTGAGACGCATGGTGTACCGAGTTCCATTGTTTCAGACAGAGACCCGAGATTTACATCGCGGTTTTGGAAGAAGTTGCAAGATGCATTAGGTACTAAACTTCATTTTAGTACAGCCTTTCATCCGCAGACAGATAGTCAGTCTGAGCGAACTATTCAGATACTTGAGGACATGTTGAGATGTTGCGTTCTTGATTTTGAAGGTACGTGAGAATGATACCTACCTTTGATTGAATTTTCTTACAATAATAGCTTTCAATCTAGTATCAAAATGGCGCCTTATGAAGCCTTGTACAGGCGAAAATGTCGAACACCATTATACTGGACTGAGCTCAGCGAGAATAAGATACACAGGGTTGATTTAATTAAAGAAACAGAGCAGAAAGTAGCTATTATTAGAGATAATTTGAAAGCTGCTTCAGATCGTCAAAAGTCCTATCTAATTTGAAACGTAAAGACATTGAATTTCAGGTTGGAGATCGAGTATTCTTAAAAGTTTCTCCGTGGAAGAAAGTACTCCGATTTGGTCGAAAAGGCAAGTTGAGTCCGAGATTTATTGGACCGAACAAAATCATCGAACGTATTGGACCTGTTGCATATAGATTGAGGTTACCCTCTGAGTTGGAAAGGATACACGATGTATTTCACGTTTTGATGCTTCGTAGATATAGATCAGATCCGTCACATGTGATTGCTCCATCTGAGATTGAAATCCGACCCGATATGACATACGAGGAAATGAAAGAGTTAAGAAACAAAAGAATCCCATTAGTGAAGGTACTATGGTATCGGCATGGAGTTGAAGAGGCTATGTGGGAGCCCGAGGATTTAATGAGGCAACAATATCTGACTTTGTTTAACGGTAAGATTTTCAGGGACGAAAATCCCTAAGGGGAGAGTTTGTAATGATCAATTTGACCCTAATCGGACGGTGGTTTCGGGACCACGAATCTGAGTCCGAGAGATATTTAAATATTATATTCTGTGCTTATTATGCGTGAATTAATGTGTGTGAAAATTTCGTAGAAAAATTTTATCGTTTGTGTGTTCAATTTGACAAAAGAACTTAATCGCGTAAAGAGTAAAAGTTGCATACTATAGTGAAAAGTGCTAGAATGATGATGGCTTTTTAATATGAGGTATTAAAAGGGCAAATAGCCCATTTTTAAGTTAGTGGGTGGCATATGACAAGATTGACCTTAATTTATATGTTGTTTTTATTTTTTTATTAAAGGTTAAAATAGTAAAACATTAAAAAATGTTATTATATGTTTAATAATATGAAATTAAAAGCCATCATGTTTGTTATTTCTTCTTCATTGTCGTATGTGAGCTAGGAAATAAAAGTTTAAAGGTTTTGAGCATTCGGTAATACATTCAAGCTAAATCGGGTATGCATTTTTAGTCGGTTTTTTATAATTTTTACGTTTTTGTGATCGTTGCTTCGTATACTATCTGGCCCATGTTAAAATTTTTGAATCTAAGCATGCTTGATGTTCGGCTATTGATAGGTTCATATGGTTTTTGATGTTTGATGATTTTAGATAAAAGATAAGTTAAGGATTAGTATTTTATGTATTGGAAGTTTTGATGAATTTTTGTTTTTAGGGCCAATTTGTAAAAATAAAATTTTAGAGGTTTAATTGCAAAATAAATAAAATGGAAGGGCTTGTAAAGCCCTAGGAATATTCAGCCCTTGTATAGTCTTGGCAAATTGGGAGTATTTTGTGTTTTGTGTAATTAGTACCAAAATGCAAAATTTTGAAATAGTAGGGGTAAAATAGTAAATTGCATGTTGATGTGTTTTGGGACTAAATTGAAGTGATTTGTACTTGAATAAGCTGAATTTAATGTGTTTAAGATCAAGAGCAAAGAAAAACAGAATTAGATCGGGGGAAGACGAAGGTTCTCGAATAGCCAATTTGCACGGTCTATCGACAGCCAAGGTAAGTCTTTAAGCGAATATATGTTAATAAATGATTTATAATTATATTGAATGATAAAATTTGAATACTTTTGGCATGAATATGTGAACTAGCCGAATACAAGGGTGCTAAATTGAATTGATTGAAGTGTTATAAAATGTGATGTGAACAAATAAAATTTTTGATTGGATATGTGAAAATAATTGGTGATATATGAGTTGTTGTAAAGTTAGCTCTATGGACTGTGAATTGAAGAATAACCACACTGATATTCGGGCCTTGAGCCTAGCAGGCCTCGTGCCGTGACATATTTCGGGCTTTGTGCCTAGCAGGCCTCGTGCCGGTGACATATTTCGGGCTTTGTGCCTAGCGGGCCTCATCTTGCGGTGACATAACTTTCGGGCTTAGTGCTGGCGGGCTTAATGCCGGTGTTATGATTTCAGACCTCGAATCAGCACGCTTAGTGCCGGTATGTGTGAGATTCAGGTAATGTTAGTAATATCCAGCTAATGAATTAAGTATGCCTAAGCTTTTGAGAGTGAATTTGCAATTCGGCTATAAGGTATGTATTAAGCATACTTTAATATTAGGATTATATGCTATGTTGCTAAGTAAATGAAATGGTGAAAGAAAGTGGTGTGTTTATAATAGATGGAATGTAATTATGATGTATACTATGATTAAAATGTTTATAGAAAAGCATGAAAGTAGTAAATATTTGTATAAGTAAAATTATAAGCATAAGTGGATAATTATTTTATTCAATTATATAATATACTACTATGAAGAAATGAAAGTTGATATATGTACAGGGAGAAGAGATATTCGGTTTGGGTAAATTAAATATTAAGTCTTGGATTTTTCATGTTAGGAAATGTTCTATTGAATGCATGTATACTCGATTGTCATATTGAGGTTGCTTAAGACTACTAAGCTAGCATGCTTACCTTGCGTGTAACCCTTGTTTGTTTTATAGATTTCGTTTAAGCTACTGGCTCAAAGGATTGTCGGAAGTATCAACCACACTATCAACTCCTTTTGGTACTTATATATTTGGTTTTTAAATAAAAAGGCATGTATAGACTAACTCTATGTTTGAATATTGTTTTGATGATGTATAATAGCCATGCGAAAATGGCTAGTTCTTAATGTTAATATTAAATGATGTAAATCTATCCTCGGTGTGTGATGCGTGCATGTTTCGGTTGGATAAATAAATGAATGCATGATATAGGTATAATTATATTTATATATGTTTCATGCTGAATAGGTAGGATTTATGACATATATCCATTTAACTATTTGGTTTATAAATAAGTTACGAGTAATAATTAGTATTATGGTTGCTCTCGCTATGAAATGAAGTTATTAGAAGTGTAAATTTTTTATGAAGAGTGGGTGTGAAAATGAATAAATGTCTCGGCTTGCAGGTTATAAAATGGAATGATCGAGTCTTATATTTATGCTTCATAAATCTATGGATTCTGGGATATCTTTGTCATAAATTGGAAAATTAGATAAGAGCATATGTGCATGCATTATATGTTCGGATAAATTAATTGAGTAGTAAGTTTGGGTTAGAAGTGCATGAAACTGTAATGTTTAAATGTTATGAAACGAAATGAAAGAAATAGGTTTGTATTATGTGGAATTCGAATATGTGGTTGATTAAATGATAGGTTTGAAATGGTAAAGATGATGAGTTTATAAATCATGGTAAATGCAAACCTAGATTGAGTCTTTTGTATGTGTACAGATATACTATAAAATGATAGAAGAGTTTATGATTAACTATGTATGTGCATATGAGTTATGAAATGACAAGTTGATAATTGAATAAGTGATAGTTATATTTTTGTTACTGCATATGCATAAAGTGATAGGCGCATACTTAAACTTATGAATTAAATGACATATAATCTTTAATTGAACGGTTGATTTGTACAAGCATGAATTAAATCTCTTTGAGTTTAATAAACATATGAATTGTGATAAATGGCTATAATGATCTGAATTGAGTCCGGTAATGCTTCATAACCCTAATCCGGCGACGGGTACGGGTTAGGGGTGTTACAGAGTAAGCTTTCCAAAAGCTTAGTATGTCATATACAAATAAACTTAACATGAAAGGCATATAGGCATATAGGACCGTTTGCATAATTAGCTTCCATAGAAAAGTTATCACATGTATGCTTTGGTCCATGTACTTGGCCACATTTTGCCACTTTCATCAATTCAAAAATCTTATATACACATGGTTATTTCATGCATACTTTTACATATCATATTATTGTTCCAAAATACATATTCATCATAGTAAGATCATATAGATACTTACCTTGTATACACACTTAGTGTATAAGTCAACGTACCTAAAACGGATTTACAATTCACATAGCCATTTGTATGACATACTTGCCCGTTGAACCATTAGAAACCTAATAGGATGCTCAAAAAGCTCGGAATAATCGTACAATGCCAACGTCCTAGACGAGGTCTTACATGCACTCAGATATCGATGCCACTGTCCCAAATAGGGTCTTACACAAATCAATACAATGCCGATGTCCCAAACATGGTCTTACACGTAAATATCATATCGATGCCAATGTCCCAGATGAGGTCTTACAAGAAATCTCAAATCAATGCCAACGTCCCAGACATGGTCTTACATGATAAAACAGAACAAATACCTATGTCATGACATAGCTATACAGATCTTATCTCGGACGGGACTTCTCGGACATTGTCACTATACAGATCTTATCTCAGAATTCATATACATAGCATCTCGTAAGCATTCATTGTAATCAATAGTCATATGAATATGCATAATTCAATACAAATACATTTATTTGCCTAATGACTTACCTCGGATTCGAGTTAATGGAAATGGAAACGGCTACTCGATTACTTTCGCTTTCTCGCAGTCTAAGTCCGTTTTCCTCAATTCTTGATCTATACATATTCAGAATTAACCCTTTTATTCACTAACTCATTCAATTCAATCCAAGGACACACATTTAGGACTATTTGCAAAATAATCGTCATATTTGCACAATTTATCAATTTAGTCCATTTTTCTCAAAACATCAAATTCACAAAATCATCATTTAACCATGCTTAGCCGAATGTTCATACATCTCATACAAGCCCATATTTTCCATCAAATTTGCAATTTAGTCCTCCAAATAGCTATTTTCTCAATTTAGCCCTAATTAGCTAAATTCATCAAAATTTCAAGAACAATGCATGTTCATCTAACACATATCTTTCATTTAACACCATAAATCATCATAAAACATATGAGTTCATCTAAGTCTCATCTCACAAACATCATCAATTCTCAAAATTGAAGTACGGGTTACAAAGCTTACGGAGCAACGATTGCAAAAATGTATAAATTATCAAAAACAGATCAAAAACTAACCTTGAATCAAACCAAAACCATGGCTGAAGCCTTGCTTACTCCTTTCTTTCTTTCCTTTCAATATTCGGCTAGGTGAAGGATGATAATGGCTTATTTTCATGTTATTTCCATTATAACATTACTATTATTTCATTTACTAAATTAACCTTCCAATTAATAAATAAAACAACCATGCATTAAGGATATATTTGTCCTTATCCATCCACTAACTAAATAGTGGTTTAATTGCCACATAAGTCCTCACACTTATAAAGTCATAACAAAAAGGCATCTTCTAATAAAACATGCAAATTTGCATTTCAATGCAATTCAATCATTTTCATCAAATTAAACACACAGACGAGCAAATTAACTTACGAAAATTTAGCACATGCTTAATCACATATCAAAGACACAAAATAATATTAAAATATTATACGGACTCGGATTTGTGGTCCCGAAACCACTGTTTCGCCTAGGGTACAAACCAGACTGTTACACACTCTCTGTTTGTTTGTTATGTTTAAGAAACCCTCAGATTTAGGCGGGTCGATGCAACGGAAGCTCAGTGGTGACCACATTTCCGTAAATTTTCATTCTTTTAAAATTAGTTTAAACTTTTTGGTTTTTGAGAGTTTTAAAATTTTGGGACTCTCCGGACTTTTTGGGACTGTTTTTGGTTTTGTATTTTATTTTGGTTTCCTAATTGTAACAACTGATAAACAATTTTTTTCTAAAAACAACTTTTCTAAATTAACGGTTTTCAAGAAACAATTTGATTTGCCAAAATATGACATTTTAAAGAAACTTCGCTACAAAACATTTGGTTTAATAGAAAGGCATAAACGAGCAACAATTTTAAATCAAATAAGTATATCAATAAGTTTTCAAACAAATCGGACAAACTAAGTAACAACGGTTATGATGATTTGTGAGTAATAAAGAGGCTGTTTTTAAATTTTCTTCATAACACTTCCAGATTCGGCTATAACGTTTAGGCTGGATTTGGGTGTTACACAATAACTAGCTTAGCATTATAAGATCTACCATTTTCAACCCAAAAATCATTTTAAAATTATTAGATCTATTGAAATTTTGATTAAATCAATTTGAATTAACAACATACTTAGTTTAATCATAAAAATTCAGAATGTTACCTCAACTTGAAGTAATCTACGAGTTTAGGATCAAATTCGGCCAAAAATGTATTGAAGAACAATGGTAAAATTGAAGGATAAACGATGAATTTTCTTTGCAATTGACAGAGGAATTCATGTTTGGATGGCTAGATATTATAAAAAGATTTATCAATTTTGAGAGAAAAGCTTTAATTTGGTGTTTGGGAAATTTTTGAATGAGGTGAAAAATGAGAGGGAAGGGACAGCGGGGGTTGTTAAATAGGTAAGCAATTTTTAAAAATTGGGCAATTTCCCTTTTAACCGCCTCCAACTTCTTCCTTTTTTCATATCAGTCCTTGTTTTCAATTAAAACTCATTTTCTAAATTATTTTCAAATCTGATCTCGCTTTTAAAAATTTGTTTTAAGCAAATTATTTCTCAAACACCTAATTTTAATTTCTTAACCTAAATTTTTAATTCGAATCATTTTAACATTTTATTTTATTTATTTTAACAATCAAACCTAATTTCGATATTCGATTTACTAACCCTCGATTTACTAACCCGATTATTGGGATGTGATATTTCAAAACGAAAATGTGAGAGTAAAAATAAGGAACAATATAGTCTAGTGAATATAATATTCCTGCAAGCTTGTGCTTGAATGAAAATTTGTGAGAGAATGAAAGTATTGTTAGGGTTAAAAGCAAAGCGAGAGTCATAAAAGTATAGAGCGGTTAAAAGCAAAGTGAGTGAAAAGAGAACGAAAGAGAAAAGAATCCAATAAAAAATTTAATACTTAGGAAATTAAAACCTAATTCTACTTGCTAATATTATACTATGACTTAGATCATAGAGAGAAAATGAGGGTGCATATAGGGTGGTGACCTTAAACGTATAAAAGGGGGAGTATCGGTAACAATATAATGTGTCAAACTATTTTCGTGCTTGAATCATTTTGTAGAGTCAGTTCTTGAATTTCAAATCAACCTATATCACAAAACGTTACAAGCCGAAAAGCCTTATGTGACCTAGGTTGACTATTAACGGATGAAAATTAAACTGAGTACTTGAGATTATAATTACCTGTATTCTTCGAACATAGATGTGTTCCCATGTATTGATTTTGATGGGGGCATACAGTTAGCAATACTTGTTTCCTTTGCAACTTAATGAACAAACGTGTTTGATGTTGAAAACCATAAGTCACTCATATATCTTGCTAGAATTGCATGCTAACCAAACTTTCATGTTTACTATGTTTTAAATTAATTCCTTGTATGAAGCATACTCAAGTACATTTCTATCTATTTACTTTCTTTTTCTTTACATGTTTGTTTTGTTTCCTTGCAGAAAAGCAATATGATAAGTGTGGAGGAGTTTGATCTGCCACAATTTGTTGTGACAAATTAGGCTCTTTCTGGCATTTACTGAGCTTATTTTCAAGTAATTTGATTATATTTCTATCAATTTTAATTTTAGTAGTTTATGTTTAAATTCAATAAAATAAGCGTTTTTATGCAAGTTTTGGTGTTTTAATGACTCATTAGGCCAATCCAAGCCTAAAGAAGGACTAGTAAGCTAATTGAGTGCGCAAGACACTGTTTTGGACCAAAGAATATGAAGAACAAATCCCACATCATGAAACCAACATCTAATGTCACGACACCAAACTTCGAGGCCAAAAGAAATCCCATTCAATGTCCAATGTCGTGACACCGGGCCTGTGGTGTCATGACACCATCTCGATAGAGGCCAATTTACAACTGAGGGTGCTTTCATCAGTAGAGTTGTTTTAACCCATATTAAGCACTTGTATTTGACCTAATATGCTCTGAAAACACCAAACTACATATAGTAATGTTTATGGATTGATTAGGTGTAACACCCCAAACCCGACCTAGAAGTTAGGCCTGAATCCAGAATGTCACATTAAAGGCACAATTCAAAACGGTTTTGCTAATTTAAAAAAAAAATTTAAGGCCCAAAAGCCCAAAATCTTTTAGTCTTATTAATTAAAGATAAAAACCCATTTTATTAATTTAAGTATTTCAGAAACCAAGTTTGAACATAAGAGTTTACTTAGGTTTAATAACTAAATAAACAATTAGTCTCAAAACCCAAAATAAATCTGAAGTCAAAATGGAGTACAAGGCCTTATTACATCCACCGAAAATTAAGTAACTAAAAATATGTATTTTGAAACAAATAAATGAAAATTTAAGCCTCTTGTAGTGTGGCCACCTCCGAGTCCTCTCCCACATCGAGTCGTCTATTCGGGATTACCTGAAACATTAAATTAAACGGGTGTGAGTTTCGAAACTTAGTGTGTACAACCCTTGGCAGAAAAATAACTTACAAATATTCACATTGGGCCTAAGCCCTATCAAAATCGGTGGTCCTGGGCTTTAGCCCACAATGACCTCATATCATAGCATATCGTATCATTTATAAACAAATAATGCAAACCTACCCCAAAAATCCATCCGCTACACACACCATTTCCCTTCCAACCTTATGACTCTTGTAGGGAGTTCTAGCTCGACCCACCCCTCCGCTACACACCAAGGGTAGCCCGGTTGCAGTACTACTGAACGTTGCAGCAAAGCTGCTAAACACATGTTAGACTTAAAGCCTTCTGTGGATCCATACCATACGGTCATGCGATCCTGGATCCATACCATACGGTCATGCGATCCTGGATCCATACCATACGATCATGCGATCCTCAAATCTTCCTCCGTACCATAATTCCCACCCATATGCATCCTAAGCAGAATATCATATGAATGCATCAAACACACAAGTAACATCCATAAACTTATATCCGTCACATAAGTGTATTTTCGTCATTTCACTACCCGGGGGTATTTTTGTAATTCTATCCTACAGGGGTATTTTTTGTAATTTTCTAACATAGGGGAATCTTGGTAATTTTACAAAATAAGGGTATTTTGGTACTTTCGCAAAACAGGGGTATTTTGGTACTTTACAATCTAAGGGTATTTTAGTAACTTTACAAATATAAGGGTAATTTAGTAATTTTGCAAATATAAGGGTATTTGGTCCTTTTCGGGTTTTAGCTATGAACTTTGGCCCATCACGCGGCTAAAGTGAACAGACACTACGCACCAGGTAGGATTCTAGAAAAAAGAAGGTGGGCCACTAGGGCCACTTAAGTACCAAGCTCTCCCTAGACCCACTCCTAGACATGCGTACGTCTGTTGCCACACTCCAACCCATCGACTTGTTCACAAACATGTTTAATTAGATTAAGTCTTATGGAATTTAAGAGTTGTTCAAACTAGGCCTAAGGTTCATAAACCCTAACATACATGTCTACGTCCCCATAAGCCTATCAAGCCCAAATCACACCCTTACGGCCCATTAGGCCCAAATCTTATCATATGGCCTTTTAGGCCCCAAACAAATCCAAATCGTGTATCATGCATGACTAACTCAATACGTTTAACAAACCAACTCATTTCATCAATTCTTAGCCTCAGGGCCCACCGGGCCCATTTAGCCACTTTCGGCTTTTCGGCATTGCTAATATCGTGTGTGTAGTGTTTGTACACACCTGGTAACTTGCGTGCTACGAACCCCTTAGTCACGAACCTAAAATTGACATCACCTAATGATTAATCATAACTTAAAATGCAGTTTATCAGAAACCGAAACCTCACCGCAACCTTACCGTGTGCCTTACTTTCTCGTAGCCCTTCCTTTGCCACTATTGGCGATTATCCTCTAGATCTGCATCCAAACACCTATATCGTCAATAACCAAGTGACCCATATTGATCATAAGTCACCCCTATGAGCCACAATAGATTCAGCCACTTATTAAAACTCTAGCTGGATCGAGAATACTTACCACCTTGATAACAATCCTTACCTACCATGCTTGCAATTGCTGAGCCTCACCCTTGTTAATACATGGTAATGGCAAAGAGGGGTTAGATAGACCTTCGGCTTTTAACAAAACACACTAAAAATTCAACTAAGATCTTACCGAAATCTTTCTTTGATCCTGCGACTTAAGTCCGGCTTTTGAGACTAGAAAGGTGACAGAGGCAATTCGGCAACACTTGGCAAATAAAAAATAAAAGTGATTTGGCTAGAACCGAGTGGTGAACCAAAAGGGAATTTGAGAAGGAAAGATATGAAGGATTCGGCTTTGGCACACATAGAAAAACGTCTGCCTCTCACAAGTAATGAAATTCGGCTAGCAGAGAAGCAAAAATTCAGCATTAACCTAGGAACTTAATTCAGTACTCATATATATAACCCCTAGCCAAACTTTCTTTCCCTCAGAGTCCAATTCGGCACCACTATATCCACCTCCCAATCCCTATATTTTCTCCCTTATCTGCACCTTAAATTTCTCTCCTGGACACTCCTTTTCAGAGTCCCTTCCAACGCCAACTCCTTCTGTCCAGGCACAAAAATAAAACTCCTTAATTTTCCCTTTCTAGGCCTCGAACCTTGGACCACTTGACTGCCTAACACACCACCTCATAATCCCTATATGACGCCACTTTCCACTGGACTACAAGCCCATTTGTGTCCTCTCTCCTCTCAATCTGCTTATGAGGCCTCGTGCTTGAGACTAGGGTCCACTAAGTGAGAAAAGTAAATTTTTCCCTAAGGTCACCCTTAACTCTAAGGCTTCAATTAATCTCGATATTATCTTAATAATATTCTAAGTGCTACTTATATCTCAAAAATTTTTAAACGCTCCCATTCCCAAGGCCTATTGGGCCCAATTCTTCTAGGCCCAAATTCGGGGTGTTACATTAGGGAGCTTATTCCCTTAGTTAAGTTTTAGTTTCCTAGTTTTAGGTTTGTTTTGGATTGGGAATTTGCTGGTACTTGCTATTTTAGATTCAATTTCAATTCGTCTTTTATTTTCTTCTTTGATATTTAGTTTTTCCTTTGAGTTAACTTTCAGTTGTTGTTTCATTGACAATTGTTAACGGGTTTTCAATTTCCAAGCGCAACTGCCATATCAATGAATCAAAAATCTCTTTTCCCCTCTTTCTAGTTTGCTATTGGTTTTAATGTTTGAATTGAATTTAGGGAAAATTACATTTAGATTCATGGGAAGCTAAACCTATTAGAAGATTAATGATCGAGGGTGGAATTAATTAACTGAGAAATTAGGGTTTGTCTTAGAATTAGTTAGATTAAATTATGTGTGCTTAAACACTAGGATTGACAACCCTAGGAAGTTATTTAATTAAATGAGGTCAAAAGAGTAGTTTACTGAGTATCTATTCATTTAACCTAGTTTAAACTGTGAGGTAAGAAGATAAGTAGTTTCTATCGATTAGTATATTTAGTAGAGGCCGAAAGTTAATAACTAGATTAATTATTAGATAATTCATCAAAACCAGAATTTTAAAGTTAATTATGAACATTTATGTGAGTTAATCTTTTGTCTATCTATTGAGTGAATTTCAATTGTTAGTTTAGTTTTATTTAATTTATGATAGTGTTATTGCTTAATTTTATTTAGTTTCATCATACTATAATTTTAGATTATTACTGTTTAGACATGTTACCTAGAAATTAGTTTTTAGTTTAATTCAATCTCTCCTGGATACGATCCTCGGAATACTTCCCAAGTTTTTTGGTGTAAATTTTACTATATTACAACCTGACTCGTATACTTGCGAACAACGTTGATATTTTATATCTTTTTATTGTAGTATTTTCAACCCAAATATTTGCATATTTGGGCAGTGGTAAACTTGAAACCCTAAGGTCAATTCTTAAACCCTTTGGTTATGGTGATTTTAGTGGTGAAAGAGAATGGATAAGATGTTCTCTTTCTTTCTATTATGATAGCAATTAGACTTTTACAATTTAGGCCATAAGCTTTAATCAAGTATTTTATCAGCTAAATTATTTGACCATTCCTTAATATATTTTTAAATTAATTTCATAAATATTCCTACTTTATATTTACGAACTTGGTTTATGGAAATGGGGTTCCAAAATCACATTTTTTGGTACCACTGGAAATCGAGCCATTGCTGAAACTAACCTTTTGGAGGACAACCTATACAATCACGAGAACTACCTTTAAATGTTTGAATAAGTTGGAGGAGGGGATAACTATGCTTTTAAGGCATCTATGAAGAATGCTGAAAACCAACTTTCTCAAATCCTTCAAGCTGTACAAGCTAAATGTGCTATCCATATTCTAAGTAATACAGAGAATAACCTAAAGAGAGAAGGAAAAGAACATGACAACGTAATCTATATAAGGTTAGGGAAATTAGAGGAAAATCTTCTATCGTCTAAGTCTTCTAGCTCTAAGATTGGGGATGATGAGTTAAGAGATGAAAAAGTTCAAAAAGGTAAAGATTAGTGTTAGGAAAACTTAAGAGGACCTATAGAGATTGAGGAAAAGTCTAGTCCCGTAAGTCAATACCACCTTGATGTTTTAAGAGAGGTAGACTTAAGAGTTGATCATAGCGGGAGTAAAAAAGTTGATAATACTGAGTATTATATAGGTGAAGGTGTGAGGGAGCCCTATGTCATTTAGGCCATTGTCTTTAAAACCATACTAACATGCCACTCGTCCCATTAGTCATTAATCCATCATTTTGCATCTTGTTCTTGATATTTATGGCAAGTTGGGTTCACTAGAATGAAATAGAGTAGAAATGTAATGGTTATTTGGTGGGAAAAGAATAAAGAAAGAATAAGGTTTACGTTGTTTGATTCACTGAACAGAATAGAAGAGTAATAGTATTACATTGTTTGGTTGATTAGAATGTTGTTAAGGAATGGATAATATATATAAAGTGACAAATTCACCTTTTAAGTGAAATTAATAATAATTTGTTTAAACTTTTTATAGATTACAAAATAAAATAATAAATCATTTAATATGAAAAAACATTTTTGAAATTATAATTAAAATAAAATATATAATTTTATTAAAAATAATATTTTAAATATATAATTAAAAAATAACTCTTAAATATTATATATATAATATTTAAATTTAAAAAAATAACGTTCATACTTTCCCATTGCTAGGATAATTACCATCAACGGCCCAAAAACCCTGTAACACTCCAAACCCGGCCCATACGTTTCGACTAGATCTGGTATGCTACGGGTTATACGTTGAAAACTTTTGCCTTGATGGTTTTGGAAATCGTAAGTTAATTAGACAATCTTTGAATAAATAAGTGACATAAAAAAACCTTGTATTATTATTATTTCATAAAATTAAACCTTTGACATAGTTTCATAAGTTGCAAATATTAAAAACTACCTAGGCGAATATAAACTATGGGGCCTTATTACTTAAATATTCCCAAAATGAAACTTAAAGGAAAAACTGAAAATAATTTATAGAAATAGAAACTTGATGGCCCTTCGAGTCCGTCTCGGCTCCCATGTCCACGATCTACTGCTCATCTGAAAAGTTAGGGAAAATAAAGGGGTAAGTCACCAAGACTCAGTGTGCAAATCCCGAAAACACATAAAAGGCTTGGGCCCACGAACACATTATGGGCCCTGGCCCATTCATAAAGGCAACAATCATAATCACATGACAGATAATAGATGATGAATAGCCCAACCCATCCTAAAATTCAATCCTCTACACACCAACCCGTACCAACCATCACACCTTGGGATTTCTACAATCAACCCTCCATCCGCTACATACCATAACGACAGCTGTACTGCCTATCTTAAAGACCGATTACTGTGTGACCTATGTGGCAAAGCCACCGATCGCCATGCGACCTTAATAATACATCGTAGCATTTCGACAGCTGAGCTGCCTATCATAACCGATAACTATGTGACCTATGTGGCAAAGCCACCGATCGCTATGTGACCTTCTTCCCCTTCATCATTTCAGTATCCCACCCCATGCATACACACATAAAGAAAACATCATACATGCTTTTATATATATATATCGATACACATAGAGATTTCTATGATTACGTACCTAGCATCCTTGCCTAACCCTTTTAGGGTTTTATTCGACTGTCTACACAGCCACTTTCTTGCTTTTTAGCCCATAACACATAAAACACAGTTAAAGAGTGTGTTAGAGATCTACACACCTGATTATTGTTAGAACAAGACTTCCTACGTCGACGCTATCCGTAGTCAACACAGCTGCTATCTGCCCAATGTGTTGTTCATAGGCTAGAAATCCCGAAATTAGAGACTAGCGATTTTCAGCTTTTAGATATAAATGATCGGGTTTTCTTCAAATCTCGGAATGCCTCCCAAAACGCAAAAAGAGAAAAATATTAGCCTCAATCAACAGCCTTAACAAACCAAGTGGCCATTCGGCCTTGTTTCCTAAAAACTGAAAGAAATCTAATGGAATACTAAGAGTCGACACTTACCTCAACACAGGGAATTCGGCTAACACTTGAGAGGAGATTCAGCAATCAGAGAAAAACTATAGAGATTTCAGCTTTATAGAGAAATCGGCACAAGAGGAATAAAATGAAGAAGAAAGTGAAATAAGAGATCTCAGCTTTTAGAAGAAAGAAGAGAAAGATGGCTTAAGAAAGTTTTCGACTTTTTGAAAGAATGTTGACAGAAATTGCAGAAGGAGAGACTGAGAATTTTGGCACAAAGAATGAAGAAAAAAGTAGGGTTCAAATGCCGGAATTGGTGAGATATCCCCCCTATTTATAGAAATTTCGGCACTTACCTATCAAAAACCGAAAGTGCCCTTCCTGTTAACTAAAAATTAAGCAATTAAAAAGGGAAAATTCGGCCAACACTGCACTCAGCAAATAATTCCTATCTTTTCTCCTCTATCTTAATCCATTCACACCTTCAGAAGAAGCCTAGATAACACCACCTTTTTCTTACTTTATCTGCCACATTATCATCCATATTATCTACATTATCTATCAATTATTCTTCCTAATTTCAAGCATTCTAACTGACTCCAACTCTGCTCTCCCTTGATGCTAAAATTAATTAAAATAGATGGGTAATGCGACTTGAACCTTGGACCTCCCTTACTGCTTATCACGCCACCTCAAAGCCCCTAATGGTGCCACTTTGCCACTGGGCCATAAGCCCATTTGTATCTTAAAACACAGATAACATCTTTTAAGCCCTATCCTACTGGCTTTCCACTAGAGTGCCCAAGCAGAAGGTTTTTAACTAAAGCCTCGGCCCAATCCTGAGCCCAATCTAAACCCCTTAACACTCTAATTAACACATTACACATAACCACACATTAAACACATAGGCCCATTAATTCAGGATGTTACAGTTCTACCCCCTTAAAGAAACTTCGTCCTCGAAATTTCCAACTACAGGAACAGTCGTACAACCTAACCTACAACACTATGCTCACGCTGCACACTCTGATTCCAATAACCCTCTATCCAGCAACTCCTGAATCTGCACTTTCAATTCCACAAACTCCTTTGGCACCATCCTATACGGAGCAATAGATACTGGCGCTGTTCCAAGAAGAAGATCGATACCAAACTCCACTTCACGATCCAAGGGTAATCCCGGAAGCTCTTCTGGGAAAACATCAAGAAATTCCTTCACCGTCCTAACATCTCCAACAGTTAGTTCCTTGGCTTCCAAAGCCCGAACAAACATTAGAATTGCCTCGCATCCTTTTCTCACCATCCTTTCTACTCTTAAGGCAGACACCACATTTGACAAACAGTTCCTCCTTTCACCTATCACCAACACTTCGCCTCCTTCGGGAGTTTTTAACACCATACGCTTGGCTGCACAATCCAAGTTTGCTTGATACTTCACTAACCAATCCATTCCTAAGATCAAATCGAACTCCCCAAACGGCAGTTCCATCAGATCAGCCCAAAAAGCTACCCCTTGAACTCATTCTACCGATTCACGTTTATCTGATTAGAAATTTTATGAATTATTAATTTCTTTCACTAATTAACCATGAACAATCTTATGAAAAGTAATTTTAAGAATAGTTCTTTCGAATTCGAAATTATTTCTACGGGTTTCAGTCTCAAGTCCGTATCTCCTAGTTCTGGGAACCACATACATTCAATCATCATACATTCTAACAGAACATCACATACATGCATCAAACATACAAGTAACATCTATAGCCTTACCTTTATCACATAAGGGTATTTTCGTCATTTCACTACCTAGGGGTATTTTTGTAATTTTATCCTACAGGGTTATTTTCGTAATTTTTCTCAAAATAGGGTATCTTGGTGATTTTACGAAATAGGGGTATTTTGGTATATTTTTCACACATTCCGATAGTTTATTAAACCGGGTACTTCTATAAATCTAGGGGTTTTCGGGTATTTTGCAAAACATAGGTATTTTATAAAATCACGGTTGTTTTGGAAATTTTCACAAACCAAGGGTATTTTGGAAAGTTTGCCAACTAGAGTGTTTCGGTAATTCCACAAATTTTGGTAGTGTTACAATTCTGGGGTATTTTGGGGAATTTTCACAAATCAAGTGTATTTCGAAAATTTTACAAAACTTGGAGGTATTTTGATTGTGAAATAGGGTGGCTGGTCCCTTTCGGGTTTTAATTATAGATTTTGGCCCGTCCACAAATCCTAATGGCTAAGGTGCACAGTCACTACGCACCAGGTAGGATTCCAGCGAAGAGGAGGTGAGTCAATAAGACTGCTTAAGTACCAAGCTCTCCCTGAATCCAATCCTAGGCATGCGTATGCCTGTTGCCACACCCTAATCTCGCGACTTGTTTACAGGTTTGTTTGGTTGGATTAAATCTTATGAATTTAAAGAGTTGTTTTAACTAAGCCTATAGTCCATCAATGCCTAACATACTAGTCTACGTCCATCAAGCCCATCAAGCCCACATACATATCACATCCAATAGTTTAGAATACTTACCTGCGTGGATCGGGTGCCGGTAGACTCGAAAGCTATATCTTCCTCCAGAATTTTTTCCAAATTCACATCAATTTTAAAAAACATTACTAGACCCATTTCACAGCCCTAGTTTTAAACTAGGCTCTGATACCAAAATGTAACACCCCAAACCCGACCCATACGTTTCGACCGGATCTAGTATGCTACGGGTTGTACGTTGAAAACTTTTGCCTTGTTGGTTTTGGAAATCGTAAGTTAATTAGACAATATTTGAATAAATAAGTGACATAAAAAAATATTGTATTATTATTATTTCATAAAATTAAACCTTTGACATAGTTTCATAAGTTGCAAATATTAAAAACTACCTAGGCGAATATAAACTATGTGGCCTTATTACCTAAATATTCCCAGAATGAAACTTAAAGGAAAAACCGAAAATAATTGATAGAAATAGAAACTTGATGGCCCTTTGAGCCCGTCTCAGCTCCCATGTCCATGATCTACTGCTCATCTGAAAAGTTAGGGAAAACAAAGGGGTGAGTCACCAAGACTCAGTGTACAAATCCCGAAAACACATAAAAGGCTTGGGCCCACAAACATATTACAGGCCCTGGCCCATTCATAAAGGAAACAATCATAATCACATAATAGATAATAGATGAAGAATAGCCCAACTCATCCTAAAATTCCATCCTCTACACACCAACCTGTACCAACCATCACACCTTGGGTATTTCTACAATCAACCCTCCATCTGCTACACACCATAACGACAGCCGTACTACCTGTCTTAAAGACCGATCACTGTGTGACCTATGTGGCAAAGCCACCGATCGCCATGCGACCTTAATAATACATCGTAGCATTTTGACAGCTGAGCTGCATGTCATAAAGACCGATCACTATGTGACCTATGTGGCAAAGCCACCGATCACTATGCGACCTTCTTCCCCTTCATCATTTTAGTATCCCACCCTATGCATACACACATAAAGAAAACATCATACATGCTTTCAAATATATATATATATATCGATACACATAGAGATTTCTATGATTACGTACCTGGCATCCTTGCCTAACCCTTTTAGGGTTTTATTCGACTGTCTACACAACCACTTTCTGGCTTTTTAGCCCATAACACATAAAACACAGTTAAAGAGTGTGTTAGAGATCTACACACCTGATTATCGTTAGAACAAGACTTCCTACGTCGACGCTATCCGTAGACAACACAGCTGCTATCTGCCCAATGTGTTGTTCAGAGGCTAGAAATCCCGAAATTAGAGACTAGCGATTTTCGGCTTTTAGATCTAAACGATCGGGTTTCCTTTAAATCTCGGAATGCTGCCCAAATCGCAAAAAGAGAAAAATATTACCCTCAATCGACAGCCTTAACAAACCAAGTGGCCATTCGGCCTTGTTTCCTAAAAACCGAAAGAAATCTAATGGAATAGCAGGAGTCGACACTTACCTCAACACAGGGAATTTGGCTAACACTTAAGAGGAGATTCGGCAATCAGAGAAAAACTATGGAGATTTCAGCCTTATAGAGAAATCGACACAAGAGGAATAAAATGAAAAAGAAAGTGAAATAAGAGATCTCGGCTTTTAGAAGCAAGAAGGGAAAAATGGCTTAAGAAAGTTTTCAGCTTTTTGAAAGAAAGTTGACAGAAATTGCAGAGGGAGAGACTGAGAATTTTGGCACAAAGAATGAAGAAAAAAGTAGGGTTCAGATGTCGGAATTGGTGAGATATCCCCCCTATTTATAGAAATTTCGGTACTGACCTATCAAAAACTGAAAGTGCCCTTCCTGTTAACTAAAAATTAAGCAATTAAAAAGGGAAAATTCGACCAACACTGCACTTAGCAGATAATTCCTATCTTTTCTCCTCTATATTAATCCATTCACACCTTCAGAAAAAGCCTAGATAACACCACCTCTTCCTTCCTTTATCTGCCACATTATCATCCATATTATCTACATTATCCATCAATTATTCTTCCTAATTTCAAGCATTCTAACTGACTCCAACTCTGCTCTCCCTTGACGCCAAAATTAATTAAAATAGATGGGTAATGCGACTTGAACCTTGGACCTCCCTTACTGCTTATCATGCCACCTCAAAGGCCCTAAGTGGCGCCACTTTACCACTGGGCCACAAGCCCATTTGTGTCTTAAAACACAGATAACATCTTTAAGCCCTATCCTACTGGCTTTCCACTAGAGTGCCCAAGCAGAAGGTTTTTAACTAAAGCCTCGGCCCAATCCTGAGCCCAATCTAAACCCCTTAACACTCTAATTAACATATTACACATAACCACACATTAAACACATAGGCCTATTAATTCAGGATGTTACAAACCCGAATGAGTTTGGGCCGAATTCTATTGAACTCGCGAGCTGAGCTCGTAGAACGAGCTTGCTCTCCTACGAAGTTACATATGGGACCGTATACATACTTGTTAGGTCTAGATTAAGATACATATCTATAGGCATGAAAACTTCCTTGTATGTCATATCAATGAACAATACTCATATCATATAAATATACAAAACACCATTATCTTTCAAAGATAGAGAAAACACTCAACAATTTTGTAACACCCTAAACCCAGCCCATGCGTTATGAGCAGATTTGGTATGTCACAAGAGCAAAACATGTTAAAGCCTTTTTATTCGTACTAAAATATTGTTTTGTTAAAATCAAGAAAACAAGTTTGATTTGATAAAATACTACTAACCTCGAAGATTTGATTGATAAATCGATAAATTTGAACTAATGATCTTACAAAATCGTGACCTTGAAAACAAAGTTAAAAATTCGAAAGAGAATCCGAGTCTTTTGAAAATAGCTCAAGAGAAAATATCTGTATTAAAAGTATTTGTAAAAGTTTAATTTGAAATCCATAGCCCAAGTCCACACCATCAAGCATTACCTACAAGGGTTAAGAGAAAGGGGGGTGAGTTACAAGAATTCAGTGTGAAATCCCCTTACCGTTATCCATTGGGTCGAAACCCAATTAGCAATATTTTGGGCCTAAGCCCATTTACAATAACAATAATGTATCAAATATAACTTGTGTATGAAATGCAATTCCTAAACCAAACCTAGTAATCCATCCACTACATACCACCCGTACCAACCAACACATCTGTGGGTGATCTTTAGTCAACCCACCCCGCCAACACACCAATCGCAGGCATTAAGCCATTTATAACAAATATAATTGTGGTCAAGCCACCAGATTAACAGAATTTACGTGGTATTGCCACTTTACAGATTTGTGGCAAAGCCACCAGAATTATGTAGCAGAGCTACCAGAACTTCTCTTCAATATTATCCCATCCCATGCAAAATCATGTATATAATGTATAACAAATCACAATATAACAACAGTAATTTATTCGAATATTTATTACAAAATTACGGTCCATTATCTCAATTAATCAAAAAGGCCCATTAAGCAAAATATCAGATTTGACCCATTTAGCAAAATATCAGATTGGCCCATTTAGCAAAATATTAGATTGGCCTACTTAGCAAAATATCAAATTGGCTCATTTAGCAAAATATCAGATTGGCCCACTTAGCAAAATATCAGATTGGCCCATTTAGCAAAATATCAGATTGGCCCATTAATCAATATGTCCTTTCGGCCCATAAGCAATTTCGTATTTTGGCCCTTTAGGTCATTTCCATAATTCGGCCCATAAGGGCAATTTCATAATTCGCTAATTTACCCACTAAGGGTAATTCGGTAATTTCGCAATCCAGACTTGACTACTAATTTGGGCATAACAATTTAAAACTGTCCATCTGCGTCGTACTGACTAAATTGACTATAACTTGAGTTAGAAATCTCGAAATCTAAATCCGTAAATTTTCCTTGAAACTAGACTCATATATCCTCTTACTACAATTTTTCTAAAATTTTTGGCTTAACCATTTAGTACAGATTATTCCTTAAAATTTCCCTTGTTTCACTGACCAACGATTCTGACCTCTCTTACCCAAAATTCAAATATCTCACTGTACAGTTTTCATATATTGCTTCCACTTGTTTATAATGCAAATAGGCTCACTAAGGAATCCATACATATAAATTATAACCCATAATTCACTTTGCACTATTTTATATGATTTTTCAAAAACAGATCAGGGAACCACGAAGTCAATCAGAACCAGTCTCACTAAAATTAACATATCTCGAAATATAAAATTCCTTTTCCTTTTCTATTTCTTCCATATTAAAGTAGACACAGCAAGATTTAATTTGATATCTTATTCACTTTATAATTCCTTTTCACCTATTGTTCGTGATTTTTCAAAAACACGTCACTGCTTCTAACCGAAACTGTTTTATTACAAAATACGATTACCACTACAATCATACGCACGCCCGAGTGATCACGGATGCCGATTTATTGTTTTCTTCGGTATTTTGATCGATTCATATAATATTTCATACAAACTTTCAGAGAAGTGTGAGATTACACACTATTTCAGATATGTATATGGAAGGTACGGGATTACACACCTGATTTCGATTTCCTAACGAACCACTCGTCTATGACCTAGAACAATACCAACCAAAAGTTAGCCTCGGATTTCCAAAAGATTTCGTATCACTTACACTTGAATCCCTTACCACTATGTCCAAAGGTAGAATATATCGAGTGATTTATCCCTAAAACATATAGTCGATTATTTCAAATTATTACTCCATTAGCAACCAATCGAATATTGAATAATATCAATAATCCATAAGAACTCCTTACCTTATTAATATTGGATCCGATTTCTCCATTCGACTTAAGTCTAGAATGATGTTCAGCTTCCCGTTAGAACACTACAAAAGGAAAAACAATCTCGATTGAGAAAGTAGAACAAAGTGATGGTCTCGATCAATATGGCCATCCCACACCAAGACATAGATTCGGCGCTAAGAGGAAGAAGAATAAAATGTTGAAATGAATCACTTACCGATTGATCAAAGTATGAGTAGTAATACAGTTGAGAAGAAAATATGGATGAGATGGAAGATTCAACTATAAGGGAAAATGAACAATGATATTCGGCTATGGGGTAAAAACAAACATTAATATTCGGTTATGAAAGATATTGATTTGAGAGGAAGAAGAAAGGTGTTTGGAAAATTTTGTAAAAAGAAAAGAGAGCAATATTGTCTCAATGGCTTAGGTACATTCGGCAAGAAGAAAGAAAAAGAATTTGCTTATAATCAACTTGAAGTTTCGGCTATCAAGAAAAATGGACAAAAGATGAATATGTGACCATTCAAAAGAGAAGAAAAATGCACTATTGTGCTAGTAGGTTTCAGCAAAAAGAATAGCTAATTAGGAGAAGATGACTCAAAAGTTGCAAATGGGATTTTTGGCCAAAACAATACCAAGACCCTACCAAATGCCAAAGTAAAATTTCAGCTACCTATCTACCCCCAAAACCGTCCACATGCATAGTCATAAGGGTCAAAATTTTGCCAACCATACTTTCCAAAACAATCTCCACAAAATAAGCCACTTGTTCCCCTTACCTGCCTTATTCTTTTGATTCCTTTCCCCAACCTCAACCTTTCCTTATTTCTTAGCCACCTTACCAAAAATAAAGAAGCCAAACTTGCCATATATACCTCTTGGCTGACACTTAAGGAAAGAGTGCAAAAATATTAGTCAAAATTTGCATACAATGGGATTTGAACCTCTTCCCTTAAAGTCCTTCATGTGGCATCATATCCTCTTTACCAATTGCTCATTTATGCTAACCATTTACTCACTTATTTCCGTAAGCTTTAAGCTCACTTACTCTATCTCCTTAAAGACTTAAATATAAAATTTTCTTATAGCCTAACTTGAACCCGAGACTTCATAGAAACCCTGTAACTTTCCAAAATTACCTTCTTAGAAAGTCCAACTTGAAATAATGTCGTTCTCTTGTTCTCAAAAATTTTAAACATTCCTACGCCCAAGGCCCATTGGGCCCAATCCTACTAGGCCCAATTTCGGGATGTTACAAATTTGGTGTGGTAAGCTTGGAGAATTTTTTATCTTTCAAATCTTCAATTTGTAAGAAATTACATTGGCTCACCCCAATGAAAATCTCCCCATCAATTTTTTCACTAAACCTGAAGTCTCTAGCGTTGGTAATCACCTAGTGAAACATATTTATTTGCTGGTTAGTTTGTCGATCGGCTAGAAAATTTGGGTAACTTGACTCATGCAAGAGTCTCGAACTCTTTTAACTTAAATGTTCTTTCTAGTCAAGGATTATCACTCCCCTCTGATCAGGAGGCATCTCCACAACAAATTGTTTTATTGTTCAGGAGCAAATGACTTTGTAAAATGTTAGATTTGAACAGCAAAAACATTTTAGCAAGAGTTGTTAAAGCAGAATGAAGAGATAACGAAAAAGGTACAGTCTGATAATATTGATCTCTATAGTAATACTGACATGCAAGAGGAAGGCCTTAAGGTGCATGCAAAACAGTGGTTAAGCTAGATGGATGCTCTACGCAAAGATGTACAGGCTTTACATCCTGAATCTTAAGATATGGATTGGTTGTTTTGTTCTAACAATCCATTATTTCCTGAGTTTGCAACTGTGAGCTTACCAGCTGATTTTAAAGTCCCAAAAGAAATGTTCGCGGGTAGGAGGGACCCTTGAGCACATCTTATGCAGTACAATGATTATATAAATGTGTTGGGAGCTTCTGATGCTGCGAAGTGTAAGACCTTCTCAACATCCCTTAAGGAAAGTGCAAAGGATTGGTATTTATCCCTCCCGCAAGGTTCCATTCAAAGTTTTTCATAGTAAGGCCAGATGTTCTTGGGGACATTTCAAGCACAAAGGACGATAATGAGTACTCCTATAGGTTTGATGTCTGTTAATCAGAGAAAAGGGAAAGCTTGCAGGATTATATTAAACGTTTTCATGCGGCGACGTTAAATACAAAAAATTTGAAAGATCAGTGGGTCATTGATGCTTTTATTATGGGAGTCTTGAATGAGTGTGTGTAATATTCGTTAAATGATAACAAGCCACAGAGCTTGGCAGATTTTTATGAAAGGGTTCACAAGTTTGGTGAGGTAAAAGAGATCAAGAGAGCAGCTCGTGATACATTCTAAAGAGATTATAGGCATTTGAGGAACAGATAGGGAGTTCACAGCTGTCAAGGTTTGTCTTCTCTGTCTCTACATATACAAGGTTGGGGACAACAAAAGGGACAATCACAAAATGATTCATCTAGATCATTCCAAATGTCTCAACCTGGGCACGCGAGAAGGTACCCTCCTTATGGTAAATTTTAGAATTATACTCCTTTGAATGCTAAACGTTCCTATATCCTTAGCTAGGTAAAAAGTTTGGGCATCTTGCCAACTCTACCTATGAGACACAATGCAAGAAGATCAAACTCGAGGAACAAATGTGCTTTTCATGAATATGGGGGACATAAGACTAAGGATTGTTCTTCCTTGAAAGATGCTATCGAAAAAGCAGTTAGGAATGGTGAGCTAAAAGATTTTGTAGCTCAAAATAGTGGTCAACCAAGAAAGAGTTCAAAGACCGAAGCCAAAGGTAAATAGAAAGTGAGAGAAACTATTCATGTGATTATTGGAACAGATGAAGATTGGGCGACCTCTAACATCAAGAGAAACTATTAGTTTGTGATGAGGAGGGGAATGATTTGATGGTTGTGTCACCAGCTATTGCAAGTTTCAAGGTAAAAAGAGAATTAGTGGATAGTGGCAGTGTTTTAGAGGTGTTAACTTGGGAGGCTTATCAGAAAATGGTGTTTGAAGGAACAAACCTTAAAAAAGGTGAGTCCATTGTATGGTTTCACGAACCATTCTATTAAGGTAAAGGGTTGTATCACTTTACCTATTACATTGGGGGATGGTGAGCATACCACAACAGAGTATGTTCAAGTTTTTGTGGTTAATCATCCCACGGCGTACAATGCTATTTTTGGGTGTCCCATAATAAGAATGGCTAAGATGATGATTGCAACTTTTTGCATGAAGATTAAATTTCCTACAAGAATAGCGGTAGGATTCATGCAATCTAATTAGTAAACATCCAGGCCTTGCCACATGTTGTTGGTAAAGCAAACATGCGAACACATTCAGTGAGGACAATTCTCGCAACAAATGAGTATGGGTAATCAGGTTACGGATTTACACAGTTTGGATACAATAAATGATGAGAGATTTAAGAAACCAAAGGTAGCAGAAACTATGAAAACTTTATAGTTATTCTATGATAACATGGACAGAGTGGTGAGAATTACATTAACATTGGCAGCAAAGGAAAATGAGGATTTTGTTCAATGTTTAAAAGTAAACTCTAATGTTTTGCATGGTCAACTATGGATATGCCTGGGGTGGATCCTCAGATAATTGTTTACAGGTTAGGTTTTCTCCCTGAGTTTAAATCGGTTAAACAGAAGAAAATAAAGTTTACTCCGCAAGTTGTTGAGGCAATAAGGCAGGAAGTGGGGAAATTATTATTAGCAAGGTTTATCAGAGAGGTCGCGTATCCTAATTGGGTCTCAAATGTAGTGATGGTGAAGAACGCTAATGGTAAGTGGAGAATGTGTATTGACTTTACCAACCTTAATAAAGTTTTTCCTAATGATAGTTTTCCCTTACCATCGATCGATAGGTAGGTTGATGCGTTCTCGGGGCATAGATTTATGAGATTTATGGATGTGTTCTCAGGTTATAACCTAATATATATGGCCATTAGAAGATCAAGATAAGACAACCTTTGTCACAGTGGAAGGTCTCTTTTGCTATCCGGTCATGCCTTTTGGTTTGAAGAACGCAGGTGTGACTTACCAAAAGCTGGTGAACAGAATTTTTAAAGAATAGATCGGGCAAAGTGTTAAAGTTTATGTTGATGATATGCTAGTCTAACGTTCTACTCTGAAAGAGCATGTTAGAGATCTATCAAAGACATTCATTATTCTATGAGTTCACAACATGAAGCTTAATCCAGAAAAATAGCTTTTGGTGTTAAAGTTGACAAATTTCTAAGGTTCATGGTTTCCAATAGGGGAATAGATGTTAATCTGGAGAAGATTCATGCCATTTTGGATATGCCTCCCCCAAAGAAAATTAAAGATATTCAATGTTTGACAAGGAGGGTGGTCGTGCTTAATAAAATTGTTTCTAGGATGCTTGACAAATGCTTACCCTTCTTTAAAGCTTTGAGGATTTCCTTTTCTTGAACTGAAGAATGCCAGATAGCCTTTGAAAAACTTAAGTCATACCTTACGTCTCCACCATTGTTGATGTCACATTGTGTGGGAGAGAGTTTGTATATTTATTTGGCGACCTCAAACGAGACAGTTGCAACTACTTTAATTACGAAAAAGGGAGTTTGTCAGTTCCTAGTTTATCATGTTGGCAAGGTATTGCAAAACGGGGAGCAAAGGTACTTGAAAATTAAAATAACTTATTTTTGCTCTAATTGTTGCACCTCTCAAGTTACGACCCTACTTTCAGGCTCATTCCATTATTGTCATGACGAATCAACCCGTTAATGACATAATGGCAAAGCAACCTAAGTTTCTTTGAGTAAGCAAATTTAATATCACAACTCCTAAACAGACTGATGACCTATGTTCACAATTGATATTATAAAGTTTAGCTGATTTAAGATCGCAACTCCTATATAGCTCGATGACCTACGATCATAGGTGATGTTATTAAAGTTAGCTTATTTAAGATCGCAACCTAAGTTTATTTGAGTTAGCTAATTTAATATTGCAACCCTTAAATAGTTCGTTAATATACGTTTGTATGGTTAAGGATTCAATGATCTCAAATAATAACCTAAGTATAACGGGTTCAAAGTTATGAATGATTTTCTTTAAGTTAATCATTTTGGTAACTTTCATTACTTAGTGTATTTATGTTAGCAATATAGCTACACAACAGCCTGAAATAATTCAGCAACTAAACATATCACTACATCAACGAGCATGAAACTAAGATTTTCATTTTTGATTTAAAAGCAACAAAAAACATACAATAAAGACAATTAAATCATGAATTACTATTTGTCCCTAAAGGGTCAGCTAACACTTCATCTTGTTCTTCACTATGCCCCTCACGTTTATTTCCTTGGCCTTTATTCATAAAAGTGACATTGGCAGCAATGGTATCTTCAACAAGAGCTTGTCTCGGCAGGATCACCAGCAAGGTAAAAACTAGGTGAGTTTTTCCATTTTGTTGCCAATTCCTCCCAGGCTATTCCAGAAGGAAAATGGGCGTCAAAATCCAGATGACTACTAGTTAGCTCGCTAAGAGCATCAAAATTTACTCTTCAAGCATCAAAAGGGCAGCCAACTATTTGAGCATGTAACAAAAAAGTAGCATTCAAATCTGGCAAGTATTCTTGTAGACTTTGTATGGTTTCCTTCTTGTACTTCTCCATAGTCTCCTCATGCCTCTTCATTAAGTTAGCCACAGCATTTTATATTCTTCATCCATTTTCTTAAGCCAGCTTTTAATGCTAGTTTATCTGCTCGCTCACCAGTAATCTCTTCATGTAATTTCTCAACTCAACAACGACAAGACATTCTCTTAGCCTTCGATTTTCTTCTAGTAGTATCTTATTCTCTTCAGCCAAAGTTGTAACACCCCAAACCCAGGCTAGACATTATGGCCGAATCTGGCGATATCACATTGAAGTGTTTTTCAACAACATAGTTTCATTGGAAAATTTGTTCTGAATTAAATCTCTTTTGTGATCTTATCAGAAATTTTAGGGTGTCCGTTCTGTAACACCCCCAAACCCGGCCCACGAGCCTTGACCGGATCTGTTATGTCACTGCGGAAAGACGGTTGAAAATCTTTTTGATCTTAGAATAAAACGTGAAAATTTGTTAACTTTTGATAGTCATGTCTATTTAAAATTATAAGTAAAACTTTGTTATTATAAAATGTCCCTATTAAAACTTTATTAACTTATATTTTGAATAACAGGTTGCTAACAATAAAATCGTCTTTATATAGTAATTAAATTTTAATCAAACCATAATAAAAATAATACCAAAAATAATAATAATAATGCCCTTATTACAACCAATACTTGAACAAAATACTTAATATTAAAAATGCATAAAATAATCAAAACATCCTCTTCTGCATGGGCCACCTTGTATCCTCTCCAACCCGGTCCAAACATCACGCTTCACCTGAAATGGTTGAGAAAAATTGGGTGAGTCCACAGACTCAGTGCATAATCATTACACATGTTTCCACCCGTATCGGCTTGACCCATACCCACACAGTCCATGTAACTAGTCATGCAAAAATGTATTCCAGCCCAACCTAAATCCACCCGTTACACCAACCTTAGCAGACTCCCTGCCCAAGGCCGTGGCTAATCCACCTATCACGACCGAGTGATCCCACATATCTTACCTCGGCAGACCTGCTGCACAAGGGCGTGGCTGAGCCACCGATCACATAAGTGATCCCAACTTAATCCGTCTACGGTGATGCACATAGCCATCAACCGCCAAGATGGGCACCTAGCCAACACCTCTCTTGATGAAGCACACAGCTAATCATCAAGCGCTAATGTAGCACGAGGCTAACATTAGACCACGTACATAAATATGTACTCCCCGTCCTTCCAAGATTACATCCAATCCCTCATGCATATATGTAAATGTATCATGTCAAATCAATTTATAGAATGAGTAAACATCACATGCTCATTATCAAATCATACATGCACCATAAATGATTTAATATCACAAAATACTAACTCGTTAACCGATTACCCCAAACATGGGTATCCACCACTTTAGCCTTTATTGTCGGCTATCACACATCATACACAAATATATATATATTAATACACAAAACAGGAGAAACAGTGCAATAATTACACACCTGATTAGCACAGTTGACTAAACCCCGAAATCACACGTGGCACCTAAAAGTCTGCCGAAATCCTAAAAATAGCACCACATTAATTCGGCCTCACCCCTTAAACATCAAATAGTGGCCTTTGGCCGAACACCTACCACCTCCTTACCTTGAAGAAACGAACCTTAAAGATCCTTAGCGCTCCCTTCCTTTGGCTACACATGAAAGAAACAATATCAAGGCCCTAAAAATAATATTCGGCCAACTCCAAATGCCAAGACCACCCTTTGGTTTCGGCACCCCACAAGAGAGAAACAAAACCGACTACTAAAATGGAGAGTACTTACTACCAAACGCTCCAAAAGACTAAGGGAGAGTATCGACTGCCTAACGAATTGGCTTTAGCAAGATGTCAAGAGAAGAGAAAGGTTTCTAGCTAAGAGTACTTTCTTGCTTTGGTGAAAATAGGAGGAGAAAAGGAATATTGATGGAACTTAAAGAGGTACTACTGGCAACAATAAATGGAGAGGGATTTCGGTGAAGTGAAGGAGGAAAATGGAAGCAAAAGTGACCCCAATGGTCTCTTGAAGTTTCGGCCAAAGTGAACAAGCTGTTAAGAAAAGAGGTGTTTTTGGT
This sequence comes from Gossypium bickii, assembly GCA_025503065.1. Lineage (NCBI taxonomy): Eukaryota > Viridiplantae > Streptophyta > Magnoliopsida > Malvales > Malvaceae > Gossypium > Gossypium bickii. The sequence goes on along the minus strand of CP106714.1, from coordinate 19,463,990 downwards.
GTGGGTAATGTTTGAGAAGAAAAAGAATGAAGCTTAGAAATAAAGGGCTAAAATTCGGCTAAAGGAAGTTCTCCACCCCTTAAATAGAATTCGGCCACTTCCCCTAACCTTCATGGCCGAAAATGTCAACATGAAAACCCCTCTAGCCGTCCAATTCTTTTTCCTCTCACCCAATCCCTTGATTCCTTCCTAAATCCACTCTACACCCACCTTTCAAACAAATTCAAATTAAATAAAATAAAATCCACCCTTTATCCATTATCACCTCATCAATTAAAATACAAAATAAAATACTAATAAACCACCCTTCCAGCCGAATTTAAACACTACCAAAAGACCTTTGGCCGGCCACTATTTCCTTTTTAATTATATCCCAAATTCCTCTCCTATTTTATATCTTTATCCCCCACTCAAAAACAATTAAAAAAATAAAGGCCACCATTATCTTCTAATAAACAAAAAATAAAATCCAGCATTGATCCATTATCCCATTTGAATTTAAAAACAACTAGCTTGATCCTTATCCCAATTGAAGATCCCATGTGCAGGCCAATTCCTTCTTTCCCTTTTCACACCAGCATTGAAAAATAAAAACCCCAAACTGCAGCTTCTATGGTTCGAACATGGGACCTGTTGGGACAAGCGACCAGGTAACGCCCCAGGCCACTCGGCCAAAGCGTTATTTTGTGACATAAATCCGCCATATTTTCTTTTAAGCCCTCCTTCCTTAGTTCCTTCCTTTTTAACGCCAAAAACAAAAATAAAATCCCCACTTGCTGCCACCGTGCTTCGAACCCAGGCCCTTGTTGGCGTTACTTCCAGGCCCTTAAGTGCGCGGCGCATGGGAGCCACTTTACCACCTGGACTTTCATGTCCATTAACCTTGCCATTTATTTTTAAGGCATACCTAGCCCAGCTTTCTCTATTTGACGCAAAGTAAAACCAAAATGTCGCTTTGCACTCAACCCAATCCTCCTTGCTCCCTGAGGCGTCACCTTCCAAGCTCTAAAGTGGCGCCTCCTTGCCACTCTACCAAAGCAGTTCTTGTGTCTTAACCTCCCAAATAATTCTCTTAAGACCTCTCAAGCCAAGCTCCCCTTCTTAACACTAAAAATTCAATAATTTCCTAAGGCATTCCACTACCTCTTAGAGTTCTCAAGACCCCTAAAACTCATCCAACCACACACCAAAGTATGCCAACACCTGAGTTATGCACTAAATGCATAACCCCTAGAACCAGGGTGCTACAATTCTACCCTCCTTAAAAATAATTTCGTCCTCGAAATTACTTGGCTAGACTAATGGTCGTACATCTTTAATACACCACACTACGCTATAGCTGCGCACTCTGATCTTAAAGAGCTATCATATTTCTAGGCACAGTATCTATCATACTCAAGGTTCCAAATACTTTACTAGCCATATAAACAACTGCCGTTACAACGAACAAAACAATAAAGGATATTTCAGACATAAGAAACTTACCCGCTGACACATCGGGCACATCATTATCCTCCCTCCGACGCACTACATAAACCAGACCTGGCTGTCTTGCCTCAGTGCTACCATTTCCGCGGCCTAATGCTCCACGACCTCGGCCGGAACCATTCCCTCTATGGTTCAGACCACGACCCCTTGTCGCCTGTTGACCACCTCTGCCCGGTTGCACATAACCTTGGCTTTCTATCCGAGCCCTATTCGGATTCTGAGGACAATCCTTAATCAGATGAGTCTTAGATTTACACCTAAAACATTCTCGATCCTGATTCCAGCACTCGCCAACATGATACCTACCACACTGAGCACACGGACGGTCCTGATTCCCAGTAGTTGACTTAGAATTACGAGCAGTAGTCTCGACCCTCGGTCTTTTTTGAAATATCTCAAACGATTCTGGAGATCCAGAACTTCTCTTATCCCGGTTTCTTTCTCTATCTCTATTTTGCCTCTCAGTCCTCTTGACCTCCTCAGCTATCCGAGCTTTCTCCACTAAAATGGCGAAGTCTCTTTCTCGTTGCAGAGCAATCAAAACCCGCAATTCATCTCGCAGCCCATCTTCAAATCTGACGCATCTCTCATAATCGGTAGCCACGATGCCCCAAGCATACCGGCTCAAACGCAGAAACTCAGCCTCGTACTCCGCTATTGACTTGCCACCTTGCACCAAATTGAGGAACGCCTTCCTCTGTGCATCCACATAACTCGCTCCGACATACTTCCCCTCGAACTTGATCTTAAAATAACCCCAGTCCACTCTGTCGGCAGGGGTACCTTCTTTAACAGTGAGCCACCACTGGTAGGCTTCATCCCGTAGCAACGAAAACAAAGACCCTAAGCTTCTCCTCGATTAAATCCAAGTCATCCATAATCCTTTCAACCGCCTCTGCCGATGATACGCCACGTTCGGAGCTACCCCGGACACTCCCCTAAAAACCTCGACTCCGTTCGACCTAAGTCTTTCGGGCACTGACTTCCGAGTCCCATTGCCCATATTGGCTCCTACTACTCGCTCAAGCACCCGCAGTATAGCCTGCAATACTGCGTCATCTCCTCTGGTCTGATCCTGGTGTTCAACCTCAACAGCTGGTGGTGGCGGCACATCATTTTTTCGACCCATGGCGGACTCCAATCGGTTTCGATCATCATCATCCCGCTCTACCACGTCCACGAGCATTACGACCACGCCCCCTAGAACTTATATCTAGCGTCGCAATTTAATCTGTTTAAAAAGTTTTATGTATTAGAAATTTTTGTTTCACTGTTTACCCACGAGCAATTTTATGAAAAGAAGTAGAAGTGGTTCTTTCGATCAATCAAAGGTTCAGTTCAAGTTCTCTATTCTAATTCAGAGAATCATATTCATTCATCAACATATTCATTCAGTGGAATCTACCACACACATTCGCTATTCAGACATTTCTGCCCGTTTCTATCCCAAGGGTATTTTCGTCATTTTCCTACAGGGGTATTTCCGTAATAAACCAGAGAAATTTTAAAACTTTAATGAGTCATGGCCTTTTTGGAATTCCCAAAACTGGAGAGTATTTTCGAAAACTTTCTCAAATTGAAGGTACAGCAGAATTTTGGAAACCAGGGGTATTTTGGTAATTTTGTCAACCAAGGGTAATTTTGTGAATTTTCAAAGTCAGGGTATTATTTTGAAATACAGAATTTTGGATACTTTTACAAAGTATGAGAATTTTATCGAAATCGGGGTAATACGGTAATTTTTAGAAACTAAGGGCATTTTTGTAATTTTGCCACTAGGGGCATTTTGGTAATTTTGGTAAATCGAGAAAACGTCTTTCAAAATCAGATTCAGGGTTTACAAACCAAAGGGGTAAGTTTGAAAATTTTAAAACTAAGGGTTTTAAAATAGTAAGGCTAATCCATTTCGGTTTTAATAATTGGTTTAGCCTATGAACAAGTCCTCTTGGTTAAGGTGAACCGTAGCTACGCACTAGGTAGGATTCGAGTAAAGAGAAGGTGAGTCACTAGGACTGCTTAAATACCAAGCTCTTACTGAATACCAATCCTTGACATGCGTACAGTGGTTGCCACGCCTTAACTCGGCGAATTACTTCACAGGTTTGTTTAATTAGGCATTTAAAATATTATGCATGTGTTTGAGTAGACTAGCCCTAGGGTCCAATAGCCCTAACATTCTAATCTACGAGCCCAAATAAACCCATAACAATTCATATAAACAAATCACTTCAAAAGTCCGAAGTACTTACCTGGTGGACTTCGGGCCGGCGGTACAGGTGCCATGCCAGAATAACCTGAAAAATTTTTATGAAAGCCCAAATCTTTGAGAAGCCCATAAAAAATATTTTTGGGCTCAAAACCCTCAAAGTTGAGTTTTGAACCGGGCTTTGATGCCAATCTGTAACACCCCCAAACCCGGCCCACGAGCCTTAACCAGATCTGGTTATGTCACTGCGGAAAGACGGTTGAAAATCTTTTTGACCTTAGAATAAAACGTGAAAATTTGTTAACTTTTGATAATCATGTCTATTTAAAACTATAAGTAGAACTTTGTTATTATAAAATGTCCCTATTAAAACTTTATTAACTTATATTTTGAATAACAGGTTGCTAACAATAAAATCGTATTTATATAGTAATTAAATTTTAATCAAACCATAATAAAAATAATACCAAAAATAATAATAATGCCCTTATTACAACCAATACTTGAACAAAATACTTAATATTAAAAATGCATAAAATAATCAAAACATCCTCTTCTGCATGGGCCACCTTGTATCCTCTCCAACCCGGTCCAAACATCACGCTTCACCTGAAATGGTTGAGAAAAATGGGATGAGTCCACAGACTCAGTGCATAATCATTACACATGTTTCCACCCGTATGGGCTTGACCCATACCCACACAGTCGATGTAACTAGTCATGTAAAAATGTATTCCAGCCCAACCTAAATCCACCCGTTACACCAACCTTAGCAGACTCCCTGCCCAAGGCCGTGGCTAATCCACCGATCACGACCGAGTGATACCACATATCTTACCTCGGCAGACCTGCTGCACAAGGGCGTGGCTGAGCCACCGATCACATAAGTGATCCCAACTTAATCCGTCTACGGTGATGCACACAGCCATCAACCACCGAGATGGGCACCTAGCCAACACCTCCCTTGATGAAGCACACAGCTAATCATCAAGCGCTAATGTAGAACGAGGCTAACATTAGACCACGTACATAAATATGTACTCCCCGTCCTTCCAAGATCACGTCCAATCCCTCATGCATATATGTAAATGTATCATGTCAAATCAATGTATAGAATGAGTAAACATCACATGCTCATTATCAAATCATACATGCACCATAAATGCGCTCCCTCCCTTCCTTTGGCTACACATGAAAGAAACAATATCAAGGCCCTAAAAATAATATTCGGCCAACTCCAAATGCCAAGACCACCCTTTGGTTTCGGCACCCCACAAGAGAGAAACAAAACCGACTACTAAAGTGGAGAGTACTTACTACCAAACGCTCCAAAAAGACTAAGGGAGAGTATCTGACGGCCTCACGAATCGGCTTTAGCAAGATGTCATGAGAAGAGAAAGGTTTCGGCTAAGAGTACTTTCAGCTTTGGTGAAAATAGGAGGAGAAAAGGAATATTGATGGAACTTAAAGAGGTACTACGGCAACAATAAATGGAGAGGGATTTCGGTGAAGTGAAAGAGGAAAATGGAAGCAAAAGTGACCCCAATGGTCTCTTGAAGTTTCGGCCAAAGTGAACAAGCTGTTAAGAAAAGAGGTGTTTTTGGTGTGGGTAATGTTTGAGAAGAAAAAGAATGAAGCTTAGAAATAAAGGGCTAAAATTCGGCTAAAGGAAGTTCTCCACCCCTTAAATAGAATTCGGCCACTTCCCCTAACCTTCATGGCCGAAAATGTCAACATGAAAACCCCTCTAGCCGTCCAACTCTTTTTCCTCTCACCCAATCCCTTGATTCCTTCCTAAATCCACTCTACACCCACCTTTCAAACAAATTCAAATTAAATAAAATAAAATCCACCCTTTATCCATTATCACCTCATCAATTAAAATACAAAATAAAATACTAATAAACCACCCTTCCAGCCGAATTTAAACACCACCAAAAGACCTTTGGCCGGCCACTATTTTCTTTTTAATTATATCCCAAATTCCTCTCCTATTTTATAGCTTTATCCCCCACTCAAAAACAATTAAAAAAATAAAGGCCACCATTATCTTCTAATAAACAAAAAATAAAATCCAGCATTGATCCATTATCCCATTTGAATTTAAAAACAACTAGCTTGATCCTTATCCCAATTGAAGATCCCATGTGCAGGCCAATTCCTTCTTTCCCTTTTCACGCCAGCATTGAAAAATAAAAACCCCAAACTGCAGCTTCTATGGTTCGAACATGGGACCTGTTGGGACAAGCGACCAGGTAACGCCCCAGGCCACTCGGCCAAAGCGTTATTTTGTGACATAAATCCGCCATATTTTCTTTTAAGCCCTCCTTCCTTAGTTCCTTCCTTTTTAACGCCAAAAACAAAAATAAAATCCCCACTTACTGCCGCCGTGCTTCGAACCCAGGCCCTTGTTGGCGTTACTTCCAGGCCCTTAAGTGGCGCATGGGAGCCACTTTACCACCTGGACTTTCATGTCCATTAACCTTGCCATTTATTTTTAAGGCATACCTAGCCCAGTTTCTCTAGTTGACACAAAAGTAAAACCAAAATGCTGCCTTTGCAGCTCGAACCCAATCCTCCCTTGCTCCCTGAGGCGTCACCTTCCAAGCTCTAAAGTGGCGCCTCCTTGCCACTCTACCAAAGCAGTTCTTGTGTCTTAACCTCCCAAATAATTCTCTTAAGACCTCTCAAGCCAAGCTCCCCTTCTTAACACTAAAAATTCAATAATTTCCTAAGGCATTCCACTACCTCTTAGAGTTCTCAAGACCCCTAAAACTCACCCAACCACACACCGAAGTATGCCAACACCTGAGTTATGCACTAAATGCATAACCCCTAGAACCAGGGTGTTACACGTTCATTTAAAACTCAAGTTGTTTTTAGCAGAAAGTTGACCCAATTAGTTTGTTACTATACTTTAAAACAATGGCTGATGTGGAAGCTTTAATAGTGTGTTACGAAAACGTGGTGTTTTGAAAAACATTTATCTTTTTAAAAACCGCGTCCTACTACTCTTAGATATGAATTAAAATAAAAGTTAAAAATTTAAAGAGGCCTTATTACAAAAACAAATACGCAAATTAAATTTATTAGAAGTAAAACTCAAATATAAAAGCAAGTGCGGTTGTGTGCCCACCTCCAAATCCCTCACAACTCAAATATAAAAGCAAGTACGGTTGTGTGCCCACCTCCGAATCCCTCGCAGCACCGGTCCGCCTAAAACTGGGGATTACCTGTATAGATAAACAGAGGGTGAGTTTACGAAAACTTAGTGTGTAACCCCATGTGAGTAAATAGCCAATCATGCCTTAGGCAAGTACAGTCTGGGCCTAAGCCTAAATCAATAACAGTTCAGATCAGTTGGGCCTTAGCCCATTTCAATGACAGTAGTAGTTCAGGCATACAATCAGAAATCTTACCCAACCAGCCTCTACACTCCACTCAGTCCAACTTAACACTCTATGTGGGGATAAAATCACCCACCCATCCCTACACTCCAAAATTAGCACCGATTTGCGGCACTAAACAGTATTTGTAGCAGAGCTACCAGTACAGTACACTTCCTCCAATCATAATAATCTCATCACATGCAACATATCATACATGTATGCAACATATATCTCGTGGCATGCTCAAATACAGTTACACATAACATAAAACATATAGTCATTTTATAACATAGGGGCATAACCGTCATTTTTACCATATAGGGGCATAACAGTCATTTTATATTAGTTTGGGGGTCCAGGTATACTTACCGACCCATCAGTAGGTTCACAATTGTCTCGGGTGACCCGTGCAACCTTAACAGTCAAACAGTAAAAATGGGCCCAAGGCCCATAATCGAACCCATGTAGGCCCACACGCTCGTGCGACCCACATAGCCTTAAATTTGTCTCGGTCATGAAAATTACACAGTTTGGCCCAATTTTCTCCACATGTTCGTGTGGTTTACCCGTGTGGGGCCCACAAGCCCAAAACGACCTAAGACCACGAAACCGTTCATGGTGGCTTCAACAATCAAATACCCACGTTTTATGCATTTGGTTTACCACACGAGCGAGCGCACGCTCGTGTAGCGTCAATTGCCATATTTTCTAGGTTTTGCCGGTTTGCGATTTGTGCAGTGTTTACACTTTTCGACATTTCACCGATATCATTTGTTAGAGTACTGTTACACACCTAGTTTCTATTTGTTGAGAAAACCACCCACACCTTTGAAACCTACACTTGATCAACAATTCTCAATTAATCATTTTAACGTTTACTCAAACGAATACACACAAGATCCCAATCGTTAAACTCACACCACATTACCTTCGATCAAGTAAAGAGGGAAGTTTCGCCTACCCAACCGTTGATTACAAGCCTTCTACCCTTCGAAAGGTTCCTAGGCACAAACCGAAAATGGTTTAGTACTTAATCGACCAGCAACAAGATAATATTATACTATTACCCTTACCAACAACGCGAGGAGGAGAACCAACTACACAGTAAGACTTAACAACAAGTAGAATGCTTACCAAAAAACAGAGAAGGGAACGCGGTCGGCACCAAGAGAATAGGAAAGATTCGGCAATAGGAAAAGAAAGGGAAAGATGAAATAAAGGAGATTCGGCCAAAGGAAAACAATGTGGAAAGAAGGAGGAAGAACCGAATAGTCTTACACACAACCTCACACAATTCGGCAAGAAGAAGAAGAAGGAGGAGGAGAGGGACAGTAGCCTTGAGAGCAGAGAAGCAAAAGTGAAAACTTATATTGCAAAAGCGAGCAAAAGGGGAAGGAGGCACTAGGAGTAATTTCGGCCAAAAGGTTGTCAAAAATGAGAGAAAGAAGAATACGCCACAAACTCCTACTACATTCGGCCAAAGAGAGAAAAAACAATTCGAAACTGAAATGAAGCATACCAAATGAGCAGTATACCAACCTGGCCGAATTTCTTGAGTGCCAAAGTCCACTTTTGGCACACTTCTACCTCTCCCCTAACTTCCCTTGATTTTCTCCTAAAATCCCTCCTCAAAACTCTCCACTTGATCACACCTCCCCTCAACCACTCAATTTGAATTATCCTCAACCACTTCAGTGTTTCAGTCAAACTCTAACACCTCCCATGGTACAGCAGCAAAATAAACACTCCCTTGCCTCCAGTAAGATTCGAACCTTAGACCATTAGCATAGATAACATGCCACTTACCCCCTAGACCAACAAACTTTTTATGTCATGCTTTACCCATAATAATTTAAAAGCCTACTAACTATAGGCAAAGGTTTTATTCCCTAAAAACAAAACTTTTGCACAAGCCTAGACTTGAACCCATGACTTCTCAGACACTCCCAAACACACCCAAATCACTCAACCACAGAAGCAAACAGGTATTTGTGTCAAAAACATGCAAAAATAGATACATAGATTTTTGGGGCGTTACAAAAGTATCATAATATTCACGTGCCTGTGTCGATGCTTCCACAGTGGACTGATATATATTTTCATTCTCCATCTTTCTAATTTCTGCCTTGTCCATGCCTTCAACAAGCCCCAGGCTAGCCACACATGCTTCATTCAACATCACTTGTAAGGAGACCGCTAACTCTTGTAGTGAAGGCTTCCTTGTTTCACTGGATGGAACCTAATTCACTTGAGAACAACAACCCTTTTGTTTCTTTAGGCAAGAGATTATTTCATTTCTTCATCACTTCATCAGGGCTGAATGAAAACTTCTTCGCGCTAAGTTTCTCACACCAAGGAAACAAAGTCCCTGATTAACCACAAGATGTATGGAATTTCACAGAGCCATTAGGGGGCCATGAGCGATAATGACCCTAAAAGCATCATCATTAATTGGCCTTGGTGGTGGTGGGGAGTTAACGAGAGAAATCACAGGAGTTATAGAAGGAGCTACAGTTACAAGAGCAGGATTAACAAATGCTTTAGGATGATCCCCCCCTTTTTTTTTTTCGACGAAGCTCTTCTCAAGGGCTACCTTCGTCTTCACTACTTAAAACTATGTACGTACATCCATGTTTTTGTCAATCTCTCTTGATAAGCTAGTGGATTATTCAAAAACTATCTTCAATACCTTGAATTGTGCCTGCACCACCAATAATTCTTAAATCAACACCACTAGTTCACAAAACGGGGTTCGCGTCACTCTCTACATTCGTTGAAGGTTGTGAAAACAAAGCGCGAAGTTTTAGTTTACCAAAACTATAAAAGTAGTTCCTAGGCTTACCTTTCTTTCCCAATAGTATAAGAGCCAATTCATCAGTTGCCTCGTGAGGCCACGTGAACTATGCAAAAAGAACCCTGATGGTGTTTGCCCCATTATCCGCGTCAAATTGTCTCCATCCATTAGGGCTTAAACTCAAAAGGCAATACCAAAAAACATTTTACGGGCAATATTTCTTTTAAATCTAGCACGCAGCCTTGGCGAAGCCTATAAAATTGTCCCCAGTGTACTTCTGATATAATGTCTCGCATTTTCAAGGATATATCTTTGTTAAGCAGTGATCACTCAGTGGGGAAACCAAAGCCATTATTAAGCTTGTATGTGACTCAAATAAATTTGAAGCGATTAAGGCGAAGATTAAAGCATTTGTTGTTGATAATAGTCTTCACATCTTCGTGAAGAAGGAAGTAAAAGAAGCCATTCGAACCCCCTCGGTTATAGGCTTCCAGTTGGTATATCCTTTAAAATACAGCAATCAAAGGGACTTCATTGCACCAGCCACATTCGATAAAGCATGCTAAACCAACCACCAAGAAAGGTCAAACAGTTTGCAAGGAGCTATCTTAAATAAAATCCTGCTTCCAACACATGTAGAGGAAGTAAAAAGCAATCATTACTAGTGTCACTCAAACAGTGCGATCCTTCAGGAAGAGAAAAATCATAAGCAAAGTTCGAAATTTTAATTCCTCACGTAGCCGAAACTCGATGCATTTATTCTTCCTTTGTGGTACAAACATAAGCTTTGGTCTCTACAACATTTCTTGCCTCCCAGTATCGTGAAGGATCATCAGAAATAACACGACAACTACCTCTAGTTCTAGCCATATTTTATTGATGAAAATAGAAAGAAAAGTTAACAATACGGTGGGAATTTTAGAAAGATTACCTCTAAACTATTCTTCTCAACTACGATTCCTATTCAAATATATTTTTTTAAATTTGGGCATTATAATTTTTATGGCTCTCCTAACCTCCTTTTAAAAGAAAATTTCCCTCACTTTTCAACAATTCAAATGCCTAGGAATGAGAGAGCAATTAACTATAAACAACTATATTTTTCTCTACACGTGGCGAGCTATATGACGTACGATGAAACATAAAACGTGCTCAGTAAGTTTTGTTTTTGTCACTCCTATTCTAACCAAACCAGATTCCAAGTAGAGTAACTTTATGACTCTCTCTCAAACCAGATGGGGGACAAATTGTTAGGATAATTACCATCACTGGCCCAAAAACCCGAATGGGTTTATGCCAAATCCTATTGAGCTCATAGATCGAACTCGCAGGCTGAGCTTGTAGATCAAGCTTTCTCTCCTACAAAGTTACTCGTGCATGAGACCATATAAACATATATTAGGTCTAAAGTAAGATACGTGTCTATGTGCATGAAGCCTACCTAGTATGTCATATTAATAAACAATATCCATATCATATAAAATATACAAACACCACCATATCTCTCCCTCCAAATTCATTTCATTATTTTCCAAAATTTAATCAATGCACTGCAGTTACTACTTCCTTCTGCCACTATCGTTCATTGACCACCAACCAAAAATTCACCAAGAGCTTTGCCTTGATGTCTTCTTTCATATTTTCCATTTTGTTTTTCCTAAAAATCCCTTAGAACTAAAAAATTTCACAATCAAAATTTTATTTTTATAGCTATTTTAGTTATCAAAAGCTAAAAGATGTATTGAAACCAACCGGAAAGTTGAAACCCAAAAACTTTTTTTCTCTTTGAAACCCATTTTTATCTATCTAAAGTTCGAGTTTGAAATCCATGAGAGAATAAACAATATTCAAAAAAAAAAAACCAAAGCTTAGCATTCAAAATGGTTACAACCCCCGTAAAATTTGACTCTTCCTTACACATCTTATTGATTATAATGAAAGCATCTTTTGCTAATATGACATTTTGATGTCTCAAATCTACTACAATCTTCAAAGCATGCAGACATGCAATGGTTTCAATCAGCATATGAGTAGAGAACAAAAAGAAGAAAAGTTTTTATTCATTATAATGAAAGCATCTTCTTCTAATATGACATTTTGATGACCCAAATCTACTGCAATCTTCAAAGTATGGAGATATGCAATAGTTTCAATCACCATATGACTAGAGAACTAAAAAAAGAAAAGTTATGTTGAGATGGGTAGAGAAAAAGAGGACGTGAGATGAGTAGAAAATGAAAAAAAAAAAAAAAAAAAAAAATTTGGTATATTTCTAGAACCATTCAATAGCGCTATTCATTGGGGTGACACTAAATTGCCATTTGTTTTTATGTAATTAGCCTGTAATGTTTTTTTAATGGAATAAGCTTTACAGTAAATCAAACAATTGAATAACTTTGCTGTGTTGAATAAGATATGAAAGGTATGCCATTCATGTGAACCAAAAACAGTCTTAGTTGTTATTTAAAATTTATATTAGCTTTTAGATTCTTTTGTCTACATCAATCGGTTACACTGAAAAATTTTACCTAATGCCATTAGTACTCATAGGTTGACTACTTATTGGTGCTTAAAATTAGTATCTTCAATTTCTATTTTTTAAGTGGTTACCGTCAATCCTGTGAATTTAATCTTTGAAATACTCTCCCAACAAGTATTTCATTATTAATTTATTACTTAATCGACAACTGTATACTTGTTTTAAAAGAGACTTCAAAATTATTTTATTTTATAACAATGTAGAGAAACTCCACTCTATTTGGTTTGAGAAGGCATAAATGTTCAGCGTACACTTAAAAGGAAAAACTGTTCAACAAAAGAAAACATACCTACTATAACATTCACTCAGTACATTTACTTCTCATTCTATTGCTACAGTTACAAACCAAACTAAACCAATTTCCAAATACGACAGTTTGTAATTTAGAACAATAAAGTTCTTACATGTTAAATCTGAACAGAGAATGCAAAGTAACTCCAATGTCCGCAGTTCGGATTTTCCTGTAATGTTGTGATAAGACAAATGGATAGAATCAATTGTCAAAATCCAACAAAATAGATATGTTGATTCAAATTCTTCATGCTATAACCCTCCCCTTCACCAGATTCTACCATTTCCTTCAGATTTGCATAATAATCATATTTTTGGAGGCCAAGCAATAAGTCATCGATCTTTGTAAGAAAGATTGGATAAGCAGGCACATAAGGACCATATAAAACTATAAAAGCATATTACAACCCGAGATAATGAATTCTTGAAAATGTTAACGAAGAGAAAGATGTTGGGAAGGACAAGTTTTGGCATTGCCGTAGGCAAGACAATTACAAGGCATATGATGCTACAACTACAAAAAATTGACCACTTTAAAGACAGCCAAACAAATGGGAGGGAATGTGTATATAATGTTGTGCCTTCACCAGATATAATGGTTTATGAGCAGAGAAGCCGGGTGATTGAAACCAATCCCAAGGAAAAAAAAGTCTATAATACAAATTAACTATTATGTATAGCTTCAGCGTTAAGTACTTACCAGTTACAGTTCATCATGTTTTCTGACTGCTTCATCTGCAAAAGCCCAAATATGGAACGAAAAAAAGTAAAGACAGAAGTCAAGACTGACACTAACTTATATTTGTTACTCCGTATTACATATCATTATATGCTTGATATTAGCCTATCTCAGTTATAAATCATGGATCTGGCTAGTAAATTGACCGAAAAAGGGGAGCAACTGGACAAGAGCTAACCTGAAGGTGCCTCTTTGAAGAAAAATGCAATCTCCCTTTCAGCTGATTGATGGGAATCTGAACCATGTATACAGTTCTTTTCTAAATCTATCCCGCACATTGCTCTAATGCTGGAGACAAAAGAAACAGCCAACAAAATGGCAGATTACTTGGGGGGTCAAGTTACAATAAATTTAAATTTCGTCTTAGGATGAAGATCTACTTCAAAGTTGGCAAGGACCAAAATCTTGTTAGGTAATGGGAGGACAACTATTATTTGTCAAATAAAATAGATCACACAAGAAAATCATTAGACAATACCAGTATAATGACAAAGCACAACCAAATAAGTGATGGGTGCAATGCATTCCCAGGAAAAGAATTCAAGTTCGAATTCTGAGGAACACATGATTGAGAAGGGCAGCCACAAACCATATAAGGATTAATCTTCTTGAACCATAAAATGGACAAAGCATAAGATGAAGAAACATGTATAACCTATGAGGATGAGTAATTTTGGCCTTGCAGGCATCAGTGGGTCCAATCAAATCTCGCCAATGAGCAACCGCATCTTCCTTCTCTAAAATCATAACTAACACCGGACCACTGTCAAACATGAATGTCAGTGAAAAACGTGAGATCGAGTAGCGGGCTAACATGTTACTAAAATTTGCAGACTGGTATGATAAATAGTTATAAAAACATATTTGAAAGATGAGAGATCAACAATGGTCATCTTATTTATAAGAAGATTAAAGCATGTGCTGCATAAAGACATCTCTTGGCTCTGCAACTTGAAAAACAAAACAAATATAATACTACCAAAACATTCAAAAGAATAAAAGCAGGGTCTAATAAGCCTTGAAATTCAGATAAATGAATTGAATAATCATAAAGAAAAGCATAAACATAAATATCTTCCTTTTCACATGCTCAACATTTTTACAATTTTTTGTTCTTTTTCCGTTCTATCAAAAATGAAAATGCATGGAGAATTTACAATCAGAAAGTGTATGACACCATCAACATATATAATAAAAGCATGACTGGTTCTGTCTATGAATTAACAGCATTAAGTGAAAACAAATGCAGAAATTTTGCAAATCCAAGTAATTCAAAAACAGCATTGAGATTTGAAGTAATATTATTGAATCAAGACAAAAAAGAAAGAAAAAGTAAAAACCTAGTCATGTATCTGATAAGATCAGTAAAGAAGATCTTGGAAGAGTGCTCGGCATAAAAATTAGCCGCATCTTGTTCATCAAGTTGAATCACCATTTCCTTACTGATTTCGAAACCTGATTCCAGAATAACTTGTTTTATTCTGTTAGTATAGTTACCAGATAATCCATCTGGCTTTATTATGCCTAAAGTTCTCTCCTTTTCACCCCTTCCAGTACTTGAATAACACCTACGGTATTAGTTTCAAATACAGGTTTAGAAGAATCCATTAAAAAAATAGCAGATATGCGGCAAAATTACTCCAAAATTAAATATAGAAGATGTACCTCAAGACTATTATTAACATCGAAAAGAAGAAAAATCTGGTCAGAAATTGAGTCATTTGCAGATAAAACCTGTGAAACAGAAAATAGAGGAAAATACTTTCTAATTAAAATGATTTTAACAAATAACAGATTAATATAATAATTTCGAGAAATGATATCCATTTTTCTAGATCAATTAATGTGTTTTCTTCTAAAGGGGACTTACCAGAAGTTTATGTTCTTTTTCTCTCTATCAAGAAGAGGAGCGGGAAAATGAAAAAGAAAGAAAGGTGTAAGAGACTTTGGTGTGACTCAACCCGATAGTTACACGGGTAATAATGTAGGTTAGGACACGGCTATGCATCCCACATCGAATGCTCACACAGTCTAAGACATGGGCGTGTCTCTTGGCCGTGTGAGCCACATGATTGGCCACACGGGCGTGTGTCCCTTGTTCCTAAAAAATGTTTTTTTTTTTTTGTAATTTAGGAAAAATTTTCTGAGTATCTGGTTTAGTCCCGAATCACTTCTAAGGTGTATTTTGGGTCTCGATGGCCCATCTAAGGGACAATATAAACATTATATAATTGATTCTTAATATGATTAACAAAGGTGGAGAAATGTTTGTATTTATTCTGTAAAGTCCGGTAATGTTCTATAACCTTGTTCTGGTGACGGATAAGGGTTAGGGGTGTTACACTCCTCTTTATGGATGGGTGTGATCAACGGCTTTAATGCCTTGCCCGACCGCAATGCGATTGCCTTTACGTGCTCCTTTCCATCTCTTCGAGGGTTATTCTCTGTGTTACTAGGGAGACTCTGGTCATTTTGTTTCTGTAACATTGTCATCAATTGGCTCATTTGGTCGCAGAGTTTATCCATCCGGGATTCGAGTAGTCCACATGTCGTTTGGAATTTTCAAATGTTCATCATTATTATTTGTATCTCCCCCTCTAATCGGTCGAATCTTTGACCACATACAGCATGGTCATTGCCCACGACTTGTTGTTGCAATTGTGGAGGTTGATAAGGAGGATTTTGTCGAGTTTGAGCTTGATTCAGGTCTCCTTGGTTACTTCTCCACTTGAATTTTGGATTGTAACACCCCTAACCTGTAACCGTCGTCAGATTAGGGTTAAGAGGCATTACTAATCATTTCCGAACAATTCATATCATTCACAACCAAAAATAAAATCACATTCATATAGTCCCTTAAATAAGTCAATGAGACCTTAAACATGCTTTAAAATAGGGCTGGGACTAAACCGAACACACATGAAAATTTCTGAAATTCAAACATTTTTCTAAGTTACAGATGTCACACGCCCGTGCGTCCAAGCTGTGGCAAAACAGGGCATACATTCTGACTTTTCCACACGGCCTGAGACACGCCCGTGTGATGCACCCGTGGTCGAAACTGACTTATCTCACACAGCTGAGGACACGCCCGTGGTCGCCACTAACTTGCACCACACGGCCAGTCACACGCCCGTGTGTCTAGCCCATAGGCGAGTTTGTTTTGCATCAATTTACCAACTTAAACAACACGGTCGAGCCACACGCCCGTGTACTCAACTGTGTGGGCAATTATAGGCCATTTTCAAGGCCAAACTTGCCTCTCACACATTGAATCACCTACAAGCCTCAAATCAATACCAATTCATGCCTCAAAATGCAACCAAACATGCCAATACAAGCACCAATTCAACATCAACTATACCATCTATAACCATACTCAATCTCATCACAAATAAATCCATCTAAAATACCAATTTCACATCCTAATTTATATAGAACAAGCATCATGCAATTCATATCATAATTCCACATTTAAACCTCATTCTCAATACCCAATTTAAGCATGAAGCATACCATATTCATTACTCACTACTTCATACCACATTCATCATTTACATAGCTCACACATAATAACCAAAATCATCTAACTTCCAAGCCATGTCACATGCAAGGTCCAACATCTCAAAATACACCATACCTACTAGCCTATACCTGCCATATACCAAATATATACATTTTTCAAAAGTACTGAAATAGATAGCTGATAGTGTGATTGAGTCACTAACGATCCCAAAATCTGAGCTAGCTTTACTAACAATGTAAAACAGAGAAATACATCACACAGTAAGCTTAAGAGCTTAGTGAGTTCGTAATATAATACAACATTAATACATAATTAAACCATCACAGAGAAATATGCACAATTAGGCACATTATCATCCTCAACCATATGCTCAAATATCCATTCATTCAACCTTTAAAACTATCATCAACCACATAGGTTCAAACATACCTTTGCCAACACTTAGTTAACAAATGTTCTTGCTATTCGATGCTCGATACCATATCTCATTCACTGCTCGATATCTTTACAACTTAATCGCACACTTAGTGCCCAAATCACAGCCAAAGCTTAATTAACATTGCACACTTAGTGCCTCGATACAAAACCGAACTTAATTCGGTATCGCACACACAGTGCCAACAAGTAAAGCCGAAGCTTCCATTACTTCGCACACACAGTGCTATTCAACTCTGTCTTAATTTCAATTACGCACACTTAGTGCCTCATTTCTCAATCTTATATATAACATTTCTAATTCAATAACTATCATTCAATTCACATCACAAAAATATAAATTCACAACTTGTACTGTATCCGAACTTACCTCGGACGTCGAAATACCAAGACTTGCCGATCAATCGAGTACTTTGTCTTTGCCTCGATCTCAATCTGAATCTATCCTTTC
This sequence comes from Gossypium bickii, assembly GCA_025503065.1. NCBI lineage: Eukaryota > Viridiplantae > Streptophyta > Magnoliopsida > Malvales > Malvaceae > Gossypium > Gossypium bickii. Next base: position 19,446,132 of record CP106714.1, on the reverse strand, counting down.
TTGGTCTATACATATTCAAATTTAACTCATTCAATCACCAAATCATTCAATTTAGTCCAAACACACATATTTAGGGCATTTTACAAAATAGCCCTCACATTTTCACATTTCCACACTTTAGTCCTTAATTCACAAAATCAAAAAATTCACAAAATTTCACTTCACCCATGCCTAGCCGAATTCTCCCTAATCCATACAAGCCCACAAATTTCATTTATTTCACATTTTAGTCCTCCAATTTCTTATTTTCACATTTTAGCCCAAATTACTCAATTTCACCAAAAGTTCAAAGATAAAATATGTTAATCTTCCACCTATCATTCATATTTCATCATCAACTATCACAAAGCTCAAGCATTCATCAATGGCATATCTCAAAATCACTATCAAATTCTAAAATTAAAGCATGGGTTTGATAGAACACAAAGCAACGATCACAAAAATGTAGAAATTATCAAAAACCAAACAAAAACAGACCTTTAATCAAGCTTGGAAGTAGCCGAATATCAAAACATATGAGCCCTAGCTTTCATTCTTCAATTTCAGCAAGAAAAGATGAACACCACTCTAATTTAACTTTTGTTTTATTTATTACATATTAATGTATTATTTACTAAACTATCCTTAATGAAATAACATTTAAATTCCACTAACTTAGGCATTTTTGTCCATTCATTTATCACATGGAATAATAACAACATAAGGACTCATATTTTAATAAGCCATGCCAAATTAACACTTTAACAATCAGCACACAGTTTTTGCATTTTATGCAATTTAGTCTTTTTTGCTAATTAAGCACACAATCGATAAATTTTCACACAGAACATTCACACATGCTCAATCACATATTATAAACACCAAAAATAGTATTAAAATATTTTTACGACCTCAAATTTGTGGTCTCAAAACCACTGTTCTAACTTGGGTCTAAATAGGCTGTTACACTCTCCCCCATTAGGGAATTTCGTCCCCGAAAATCTTCACAGTGAATAGGTTCGGATATTGCTCTCTCGTAACATACTCAAGCTCCCATGTAGCCTCTTTAACTCCATGTTTATGCCACAACACTTTCACTAAGAAAATTCTTTTGTTTCTCAACTCTTTGATCTCACGTGCCAAAATTCGAATCGGTTCTTCACTATACGACAAATCTGACTGAATCTCAACCTCAGTAGGAGCAATTACATGCGATGGATCAGATCTGTATCGTCGAAGCATCGATACGTGAAATACATTATGAACCTTTTCTAATTCAGGTGGCAACAATAATCTATAAGCAATCGGTCCAATTCGTTCATTAATCTCATACGGTCTGATGAACTTCGGACTCAGCTTGCCATTTCGGCCAAATTGAAGTATTTTCTTCCACGAAGACACTTTCAAAAATACTTTGTCACCAACCTCAAATTCAATATCTTTCCGTTTCAAGTCTGCATAAGACTTCTGACGATCTGAAGCCGCTTTCAAACTTTCACGAATCACTTTCACCTTCTGCTCGATCTCTTTTATTAAATCAACTCCGTGAATCTTATTCTCACTCAGCTCAGTCTAATACAATAGAGTTCAACATTTTCGACCGTAAAGAGCCTCATATGGTGCCATTTTGATACTAGATTGAAAATTGTTATTGTATGCAAACTCAATCAACGGTAAATGCTTTTCTCACGTACTTTCAAACTCAAGAATGCAGCATCTCAACATATCCTCAAGAATCTGAATGATCCGCTATGATTAACCATCCGTTTGCGGATGAAATGCGGTACCGAATGCAGCTTTGTACATAAAGCCTCTTGCAATTTCTTCCAAAACTACGAGGTAAATCTTGGGTCCTTGTCAGATACAATAGATAGTGGTACCCTATGCAATCTCACAATCTCATTGATATACAGTTCAGCTAATTTATCAAGTGAATAATATGTTCTCACCGAAACAAAATGAGCTAACTTCGTCAATCTGTCAAGTATCACCCAGATTGCATATTTCTTTCCTGGAAATAAAGGTAATCCCGACACAAAGTCCATCGTGATTCTCTCCCATTTCCACTCAGGAATCATAATCAGTTGTAACAAACCGGACAGAACCTGATGTTCAGCTTTAACTTGCTAAAAAACCAAGCATCTCGAAACAAACTCTGAGATGTCCCGTTTCATACCATACCACCAATAAAACTGTTTCAGGTCATTATACATTTTTGTACTTCCCGAATGAACAACCAAACGACTATTGTGAGCTTCATTCAAGATCAACTGAATTATTCTAAATTCCTCGGAACACAAATTCGATCTCTGAATCTCAAACAATCATCACTATCAACTTGAAATTCTGAATCAGAATTCAAATCACATTGAGCTCGTTTTGCTATCATCTCATCATTAGTTTTCTGGGCATCACAAATCTGACGTACGAAGATCGGCCTCACTTTCAACTCAGCCAAAACTGAACCATCATCACATAGATCTATCTGAGTACTCATAGCTCGCAAAGCACATAAAGACTTTTGACTCAAAGTGTAACATCCTGAAAAGGGCCTATGCATTTTCGGTTTAATTGTACGAAATGACATGTCTTATGTGTTATGAATATATTTTGAACATTTTTGGAAACCTGGAAATGAATGGAAATGTTAGGTTTAAAAGAGGAAAGTGAACATTTTTGGAAACCTAAAAATGTAAGGAAATGTTAGGTTAAAGGAGGGAAACGAACGTTTTTGGAAACTTGGAAATGTAAGGAAATGACTTAGGAAATGTTGAGTTTTAAAGTCTAAAAGAGGAAACTAAGGCAAGGTGGCCTTAAGAGAAAATGCATGTGAAATATAACACAAAAACGGGCTTGGAAAAGTGGCTTGGAGATGCCACTTATGGCCCTTGGAAATGGCGCCACATACGGGAGTATTGGGCCAAGGTTCGAGCTGCAGGGGAAGCAAAATAAAAGTTTTATTTTGCAAACAGGATTAGTAGCAAGGACGGCACAAGGCTATAAATTAGGAGCTTTTATTCTTTTATAACTAGGGGATAAATAAGGGATAGATAAGGGATTTCTTTATCATTATTTTCAAGAGATAATTGTGGGATTAAATTCTTTTAATTTGAATAAAGGGGATAATTCAAGGGATAAAGCTATCAAAATAAGGGAGAGTGGTGGCCAAGTAAGGGACTCTAGCTAGTAATTTTGGCTACTAGAGGAAAAGAGGCCATTCATTCATTCACTCTTCCTTTGTCGAATTTCTTAAGCAAATTCTCCTCTCTCTGTCGAATTTCCTAGAGCTTTGTTCTTCTTCTTTTATTTTTGCCAAAGCCGAAATCTACTTCTTTATTATTCACCATTGTTGAATCCTCTATTCTTTTTTCTTCTTTTCTTTCCAATCCATCAAAAGCCGAAACCCCAAAGTTAACCCCCTAGCCGATTATTCAAGGAAGCCAAAATTGTTGATCCACATCTAGGCCATAACCGAATATTTTTGGAGTTCAAAAGGTGTTGCTGATTTCCATATAAAGGGTAAGGATCTATAGTCATAATTGTATTCCTTTCTTTTAAGCCAAAAGTTAGTCTAATCCCTCCTAATCTTGTTGATCGAAATATGGAAGGTGAAATCCGGGATTTCAGATCTAGGGTATTTCGGCATTTCCATTAACCAGGAAGAGAGTTGCGGGAGTTAAAGATTCAAGGTAAGACATATGTATATCCGGCCAAAGGCCATGTTTTATGTTTTAATGTTAGATTAAATCTAACATATGGTTATAGGAATTTCGACATCCCTAGGGAAGCAAGGATCAATTTCGGAAAGTTCATCACAAGGTAAGTGGTTATGTAATCAGCCAAGGTCCTATCTCAAGTATTTAGATCTATTTGTTTTAATCGAAAACTAACCGATTCAAGGGGTCTAGTGATTAGCCGATTTCAAAGGGGAAAAATACAAGTTTTCGGGATTTGATTAATATCAAATCGGCAATAAGGTAAAAAAGTGGATACGATAATCCTTCGAGATTTGATTAATTTAGCCGAATAGGCTTTTCTCTAAAATACTAAATGTGGCCAAATGTAGGGATTAAGGATCTAAAGCAGTAGATCGGAATTCTTTGGGAAATTAGTGAATTTGATAAGTTAATCAGGTGTGTACCTCACACTATCTCTTAATATATTAATGGCAATATTTAATCTATATGTGATTATAAGAATGTGCAAGAATATGGCTAAGGTACCATGTAATGGTACAAAGTACTCAGGTACGTTTCCTACTCCTACTAGGATTACGAAATATGTTATATTTAACATGTGATAAGTGATAAGAATGTGATATGTATGGCATGTATAATATGGGGCATATGGGTTATTGAAAAGGAGAAGTGAATGTGGTGACCTAAGACCACGATATTTGAATGTGGTGACCTAAGACCACGAGATCTGAATGTGGTGACCTAAGACCACGATATCTGAATGTGGTGACCTAAGACCACAATATCTGAGTGTGGTGACCTAAGACCACGAATACTCATAAAGGCGATGAGCACGCCGATCGCAGCTGATCGCCTTCTTCGATGGTGTGTAGCGGATGGAGGGTTAACTTAGTAGTCCCCACGGTGTGCAGGTTGGTACGGGGATGTGTAGCGGATGGCACATAGGTTTGGGTTCGGGTTGCATCATTTTAATCTGATGATATATGAATTTGTATGTTATGTAATGCCTGGAATTGTTAAGATTTAGTGCTGTAGTACACATTGAGTCTGTTGACTCACCCCGTTGTGGGAACATGTTTCAGGTGATGAATAGTGATGGATCGGGACGGCAGGACTTATGGTGGCCATGCTCAACGACAAGTTTTATTTTATTTGGATATTTTATTTCATTTAAGTACTTTAAATTTATTTTGGGTTTTTATTTGATGTAATAAGGCCATAGTGAACTATGTTATTTTCTGTTTTATTTACTATGTTACGAAATTTTATTAAGTCAATTTAATTCAAAATAAACTTTAATTCTTTTGTCACTTGAAATTAAATGGGTTTCAGTATAAAATAAATTTGTTTTCAACTCGAGCCCAACCCAATTCGAACTTTCTCCCAAAATCACTTAAAGTTTTTCAAAGTGCAAATGAATTTTAATCGGTTTACTTCGAGGAACATACCAGATCCGGTCCAGGCTCGTGGGCCGGGTATGGGTGTTTCATTTAATGTCGAGCTGCTTTCAAACTCTCTACTGAGGTTTAAGGCCCAAAATGTTTTCAAATCGAGCCCAAATAAGTTTTAAGGAAGTATTTTTTGAAAATAAGCAGGTTTTTCTGGCATGGCACCCAAGTCTCTGACCCGCAGTCCACCAGGTAAGTACCCCTATCTATTGTGTGAATTGTAGTATGAATTGTAGAAGGATAGAAATGGAACGTAGATTAGAACATTAAGTATGTGAACCCTAGGACTAGTCTACCCCAACTATTACATAAGACTTAAGGACCATTAAACAAACCTATGACTTAGTCGCCGAGTTAGGGTGTGGTAACCCCACATGCGCATGTCTAGGATTGGATCCTAAGAGCACGTATTTAAGCAGTCCTAGTGACTCACCTCCTCTTCGCTGGAATCCTACCTGGTGCGTAGCTTCAGTTCACCCTAACCAAGAAGACTCAGTGGGTGCGGCAACCTCTGTGCGCATGTCTAGGAATGGTTTCGGTGGGAGCTTGGTACTTAAGCAGTCTGCGTGACTCACCTCCTCTCCATTCGAATCCTACCTGGTGCGTAGCCTTGGTTCACCCTGACCAAGAAGACTCGGTCATAGGCTAAACACAATAACTAAAACCCGAAAGGGAACTAGCCGTGTTTTTATAAAAACCCTAGTTTTAAAACTCTTAAAATTATTTTTTTATATTGTAAGAATTATCTTTACAAAATCTTCCGAAAAATTTCCGATTAACAAAATTACAAAAATACCCCTAGTGGTAAAATTACAAAAAAATGCCCTTGGTTTATAAAATGCCCAACTACCCAACAGTTTTACCAAAATTTCATTATTTTATAAATGTTCAAAAACCCTAATCTGCAACCTATCAAAAATACCTTGATTTTGGAAAAAATTACAAAATTGCCCCTAACTTACAAAATTACCAAAATGACCCTAACTTCCAAAATTTTTGCAATATCACCATTTTGGAAAACAAATTCTCAAAACTAACCCTAAAGTTTTGTAAAATCTGCAATACCCCTGATTTATTAGGCTTTACAAATTTACCCTGGTTTAATACCAAAATACCCCTAAGTTTCAAAATTACCGAAATGCTCTCGGATTTCAAAATTTTCCAAAATACCCCGGAAATTTAAAAATTTCAAAAAACTTTTTGACAAAATCACCAAGGAACTTTTTCTTTTTGAAAAATCACGAAAATACCCTTATAGGACAAATTACGAAAATACCCCTGGGTAGTGGAAAAACAACAACAATGAAAACTACAACATTTCTCTGAATGAACGAAAGTTCATAATTGATTGATGGATGTATGAATGAAAAGACTGTGTGTGAAACACCCCATACCCGGCCCACGAGCCTGGACCGAATCTGGTATGTTCCTCGAAGTAAAACGGTTAAAATTCGTTTGCACTTTGAAAACTTTAAGTGACTTTGGGAGAAAGTTCGAATTGGGTTGGGCTCGAGTTGAAAACAAATTTATTTTATACTGAAACCCATTTAATTTCAAGTGACAAAATAATTAAAGTTTATTTTGAATTAAATTGACTTAATAAAATTTCGTAACATAGTAAATAAAATGTAAAATAACATAGTTCACTATGGCCTTATTACATCAAATAAAACCCAAAATAAATTTAATGTACTTAAATGAAATAAAATGTCCAAATAAAATAAAACTTGTCATTGAGCATGGCCACCATAAGTCCTGCCGTCCCGGTCCATCACTGTTCATCACTCAAAACATGTTCCCACAACGGGGTGAGTCAACAGACTCAATGTGTACTACAAAGACTAAATCTTAACAATTCCAGGCATTACATAACATACAAATTCATATATCATCGACTAAAATGATGCAACCCAACCCAAACCTATATGCCATCCGCTACACATCCCCGTACCAACTCGCACACACGTGGGGACTACTAAGTCAACTCTCCATCCGCTACACACCATCGAAGGCGATCATTTGCACCGTCGACGTGCTCATCGCCCTTATAAGTATTCGTGGTCTTAGGTCACCACACTCAGATATCGTGGTCTTAGGTCACCACATTCAGATCTCGTGGTCTTAGGTCACCACATTCAGATCTCGTGGTCTTAGGTCACCGCATTCAAATATCGTGGTCTTAGGTCACCACATTCACTTCCCCTTTTCAATAACCCATATGCCCCATATTATACATGCCATGCATATCACATTCTTCTCACTTATCACATGTTAAATATAACATATTTCATAATCCTAGTAGGAGTAGGAAACGTACCTGAGTACTTTGTACCATTACATGGTACCTTAGCCATATTCTTGCACATTCTTATAATCACATATAGATTAAATATTGCCATGAATATATTAAGAGATAGTGTGAGGTACACACCTGATTAACTTATCAAATTCACTGATTTCCCGAAGAATTCTGATCTACTGCTTTAGATCCTTAATCCCTTACTGCCGATTTGATAATTAATCAAATCCCAGAAACTTGTATTTTTCCCCTTTGAAACCGGCTAATCACTAGATCCCTTGAATCGGTTAGTTTTCGGTTAAAACAAATAGATCTAAATACTTAAGATAGGACCTTGGCTGATTACATAACCACTTACCTTGTGATGAACTTTCCGAAATTGATCCTTGCTTCCCTAGGGATGTCAAAATTCCTATAACCATATGTTACATTTAATCTAACATTAAAACATAAAACATGGCCTTTGGCCGGATATACGTATGTCTTACCTTGAATCTTTAACTCCCGAAACTCTCTTCCTGGTTAATAGAGATGCCGAAATACCCTAGATCTGAAATCCCGGATTTTACCTTCCATATTTCGATCAATAAGATTAGGAGGGATTAGACTAACTTTCGGCTTAAAAGAAAGGAATACAATTATGACTATAGATCCTTACCTTTTATATGGAAATCGACAACACCTTTTGAACTCCAAAAATATTCGGTTATGGCCTAGATGTGGATCAACAATTTCGGCTTCCTTGAATAATCGACTAGGGGGGTTAACTTTAGGGTTTTGACTTTTGATGGATTGGAAAGAAAAGAAGAAGAAAGAATAGAGGATTCAGCAATGGTGAATAATGAAGAAGTAGATTTCGGCTTTGGCAAAAATAAAAGAAGAAGAACAAAGCTCTAGGAAATTCGGCAGAGAGAGGAGAATTTGCTTAAGAAATTCGGCAAAGGAAGAGCGAATGAATGAATGGCCTCTTTTCCTCTAGTAGCCGAAATTACTAGCTAGAGTCCCTTACTTGGCCACCACTCTCCCTTATTTTGATAGCTTTATCCCTTGAATTATCACCTTTATTCAAATTAAAAGAATTTAATCCCACAATTATCTCTTGAAAATAATGATAAATAAATCCCTTATTTATCCCTTATTTATCCACTAATTATAAAAGAATAAAAGCTCCTAATTTATAGCCTTGTGCCGTCCCTTGCTACCAATCCCTGCGCAAAATAAAACTTTTATTTTGCTTCCCCCGCAGCTCGAACCTTGGCCCAATACTCTTGTATGTGGCGCCATTTCCAAGGGCCCTAAGTGGCATCTCCAAGCCACTTTTCCAAGCCCGTTTATGTGTCATATTTCACATACATTTTCTCTTAAGGCCACCTTGCCTTAGTTTCCTCTTTTAGACTTTAAAACTCAACATTTCCTAAGTTATTTCCTTACATTTCTGAGTTTCCAAAAACGTTCATTTCCCTCCTTTAACCTAACATTTCCTTACATTTCCAGGTTTCCAAAAATGTTTACTTTCTCTTTTGAACCTAACATTTCTATTCATTTCCAGGTTTCCAAAAATGTTCACTTTCCTCTTTTAAACCTAACATTTCCATTCATTTCCAGGTTTCCAAAAATGTTCAAAATATATTCATAACACATAAGACATGTCATTTCGTACAATTAAACCGAAAATGCATAGGCCTTTTTTAGGATGTTACAGTTCTACCCTCTTAAAATAATTTCGTCCTCGAAATTTCCTAGCTAAAATAATTGAGGGTATTGCTGTCGCATTGCCTCTTCTGGCTCCCACGAAGCTTCTTCCGATCCATGATTGCGCCATAACACTTTGACTAGAGGAACTGACTTCCTCTGTAGCACTTTCACATCACGTTCCAATATCTGAATCGGCTCTTCCTCGTAGGATAAGTCTGGCCTTAGCTCCACTTCTTCAACTGGTACTACATGAGATGGATCTGATCGGTAATGAAGTAGCATGGATACATGGAATACGTCGTGCATCTGCTGCAACTCTGATGGCAACTCTAACTGGTATGCCACTGGTCCAATTCGTTTCAACACTCGATAGGGCCCTATAAACCTTGGGCTTAACTTCCCTTTGCGACCAAACCTCATCACCTTCTTCCAAGGTGAGACTTTCAGAAACACTTGGTCTCCCACTTCAAACTCTATTTCCTTCCGTTTAAGGCCTGCGTACGACTTCTGCCTATCAGAGGCTTCCTTTAATCGTGCTTTGATTATCTCAACTTTCTCTTCAGTTTCTACCACTAACTCTGGACCCAAAAATCGACGTTCTCCTAACTCAGTCCAACACGTAAGAGTTCGACACTTTCGACCATACAATGCTTCATATGGTGCCATCCGGATGCTAGTCTGATAGCTGTTGTTGTAGGCGAACTCTGCTAAAGGCAAATAGTCTTCCTAACTTCCTTGGAAATCCATCTCACAGCCTCTCAACATATCCTCCAACACTTGTATAACCCGTTCAGACTGCCCGTCTGATTGTGGATGAAAAGCCGTAGTGAAGTCTAACTTAGTGCCTAAAGCTTGATGAAGTGCCCTCTAAAATCGAGACGTAAACCTTGGGTCTCTATCAGAGATGATCGATACCGGTACTCCATGTAACCTCACAATTTCTGCCACATATAACTTGGCCAGCTTCTGAAGAGAATAATCAACTTTTACCGGGATGAAGTGCGCGGACTTGGTCAAATGGTCCACTATTACCCATACCGAGTCCTTCTTAGTGGGCGTAAGGGGAAGCCCACTATCGAAGTCCATGGTAATTCTCTCTCACTTCCACTGCGGGATCTCGATTGGCTGAAGCAATCCCGATGGAACCTGGTGTTCAGCCTTAACTTGCTGACACGTTAGACATTTTCCCACGAATTCAGCAACTTCCCGTTTAAGATTAGGCCACCAAAATTGTTCCCTTAGATCTCTGTATAGCTTAATGCCTCCGGGATGGATAGCGTAAGGGCTACTATGTGCTTCCCGAAGAATTCTCTGTCTTAACCCCTCGTCCCTCGGCTTACAGACCTTTCTTTTGTAGCACAATACTCCTTCATCATTAACGCCATAATCCTTTAACTCTCCGTTCTGTACTTGCTGTAACTTAGCACTTAGGTCCTTATCGGCCAACTGTCCCCCTTTTACTTCATTCAGCCATATGGGCTTGACTTGTAACTCTGTCAATAAGCTTCCATCATTATATAAACTCAAGTGTGCGAACATAACCCTTAGATCCACCACAACCTTCCGACTTAGGGCATCAGCTACCACATTCGCCTTGCCCGGGTGGTACTCTATCGAGCAATCATAATCCTTCAATAATTCCACCCACCTTCGCTGCCTCAAGTTCAACTCCTTCTGAGTTAACAGGTACTTAAGGCTCTTGAAGTCTGTGTAGATCACTGACCTTTCTCCATAGAGATAGTGCCTCCACACCTTAAGGGCGAAAACCACTGCTGCCAATTCCAAGTCATGGGTTGGGTAGTTAACCTCATGAGGCCTTAGCTGTCGCGACGTATACGCGACTACCTTTCCATCTTGCATTAGGACACATCCTAATCCCGTATACAAAGCGTCACAGTATACCACAAAATCCTTCATCGCCTCCACTGAATTAACACCGGAACTTGTCAACACCACCTTCTTAGCTTTTCAAAGCTCTCTTGTTACTTATCGCCTATTCAAAGGGTACTTCCTTCCTTAACAACTTTGTCAAAGGCGCGGCTATTGACGAGAACCCTTCCATGAACCTTCTATAATAGCCTGCCAAACCTAAGAAACTTCGGATTTCAGCCACGGCCCTAGGTGGTTTCTTATCCAACACTGCTTCGATCTTCCTAGGATCCACCCTTATTCCCTCTGCGGATACCACATGTCCTAAGAATGCCACCTCCTTAAGCCAAAATTCACACTTGTTGAATTTGGCATAGAGCTTTTTTTTTCCCTTAATACTTGTAACACTATCCGTAGGTGCTCATCATGCTCCTCCTTCGACTTCGAATACACAAGAATATCATCGATAAACACGATGACAAACCTATCCAAGTAGGGTTGGAAAACCCGGTTCATCATATCCATGAACGCGGCTGGTGCATTCGTCAACCCAAATGGCATTACCACAAACTCATAATGGCCGTATCTTGTCCTAAAGGCGGTCTTATGGATATCTGCCTCCTTTACCTTCAACTGATGATAACCCGACCGTAGATCTATCTTCGAAAACACAGCTGCCCCCTTTAGCTGATCGAACAGGTCGTCTATCCTTGGCAAAGGATACTTGTTCTTGATGGTCAGCTTATTCAACTGACGATAATCTATGCACATACGTATAGTTTCGTCCTTCTTCTTCACAAACAGGACCGGTGCTCCCCACGGAGACACACTGGGTCGAATAAACCCACGGCAAGTAGCTCCTGAATCTGAGCCTTGAGCTCAACTAACTCCTTTGGCGCCATTCCATATGGAGCGATTGGCACAAGAGCTGTTCCTAGTAATAAGTCTATTCCAAATTCTACCTCCCTATCTGGGGGTATTCCTGGTAATTCCTCTGGGAATACATCCACGAAGTCCCTTACCGTTCTGACTCTACTGACACCTTCTTCCTTTCATCTAACGCACTTACGAAGGCTAAAAACGCCTTGCACCCTTTTCGAACCATTCTTTCAGCCTTTAGCGCCGAAACTACATTAGACAGGTAGTTCCTTCTTTCTCCTATCATAATAACCACCTCACCCTCCGGGGTCCTTAGTTCCATACATTTAGCCGCACAATCCAACACGGCCCAATGCTCTACTAAACAATCCATACCAAGTATGAGGTCAAATTCTCCGAAAGGTAACTTCATTAAGTCAGCCCGAAAGTTCACTCCCTGAATCTCTAGGGGTACACTCCGAAAGATCTTATCCACCACTACAGTTTAGCCTAATGGGCTCACTACAGTCATCTCTCTATCAGAAAGTTCAGAGTTTAGGCCTAGTGTTTCCACTACACTACATGCAACATATGAATGGGTCGAGCCCACATCAATAAGAGCAAAATAGGGCTTACCATGAATAAGGAACGTACCGGTTATGACGTCCAGTGCGTCTCCATCCTCCCTTCTGCGAACTGCATAAACCAAACCCGGTTGCCTTGCCTCAGTGTTAGCAGCACCTCTGCCTGGTGTTCCACGTCCTTTGCCAGCACCATTACTTCTATTATTCGGACCACGACCTCGTTGAGGCTGCTGTCCACCTCTACCGGCCTGATTAACATTCTGAGCTGCTGGGCGACTCCCCTTAGGTTTCATTGGACAATCCTTAATTATATGGTCCTTGGATCCAGACCTAAAACATCCTCCTGTCCTCTTCTAACACTCTTCCAAGTGTCTCTTCCCACACTGATCACAAGGATGATACTGCCCTCCTGCACCAACTTGCTGACTTCTTAATCAGATCACGACGTTAGAAATAAGCTCTAGAGGACGTGGTGGTCGTGGACGAGGTAGAGGAAAGATGACCGTGTCAGAACCCGTTAGGTTGGGTCAAGGGTCTGACAACGAGGTACCACCGCCACCACCACCACCCCAAACCGTGCCGGTGTTGAGCAACAAGCTCGACGGGGGATGATCTTTGTGTCACGCGGTGTCTTTGCGCGAGTTCTTGGTGATGATGGTGGTGCGGAGGAAATTCGGGAGCTCGGAGTCGGTGACTTGAGCGACTTCGTGCCAACGAGTGAGGTGTTCCGTGGAGTGTCGAGTGGCACCCGATCATCACCGAGTATTGGTTGGAATCAACTGAGTGGATTATGGATGAACTAGATCTAACCCCTGAGGAGAAGCTGAAAGGAATGGTGGCATTCCTACGCGATGAAGCGTACCAATGGTGGCTTACAGTTCGTGATGGTGCCACAGCTGAGGATCTGACGTGGGACTATGTTAAGACGGCTTATCAGAAGAAGTATGTTGGTACCCGGTATACTGATGAGCAAAGGAAGGCATTTATGGGGCTGGTTCAAGGGAACAAGTCCGTGGCAGAGTATAAAGCTGAGTTTCTGAGGCTGAGCCGTTATGCTCGAGATGTGGTGGCTACGGAGCGTGAACGGTGTGTCTGATTCGAGGACGGTTTAAGGGATGATTTAAGGTTGTTGATAGCCCCACATCAGGAACGAGAATTTTTCGTGTTAGTGGAAAAGGCTAAGGTAGCCGAGGGAATCAAGGACTCGGTAAAGCAGAGCTCTGATAGGAATAGGCCCAAGAAGGGTTATAGGTCGTCAGGATCGTCTGGGAGTGTGCAGAAAAGGCCCAGAGTTGGTGGGCCGTGAGGTCAGCAAGTTGGTGCAGGAGGGCAGTATCGTCCTTATGATCAGTGTGGGAAGAGACACTTGGGAGAGTGTTGGAAGAGGACAGGAGGATGTTTCAGGAGTGGGTCCAAGGACCATATAATTAAGGATTGTCCAATGAAACCTGAGGGGAGTCGTGACTCGTAATGTTAATCGGCCGGTAGAGGTGGACAGCAGCATCAACGAGGTCGTGGTCCGAATAATAGAGGTAATGGTGCTGGCAGAGGACGTGGAACACCAGGCAGAGGTGCTGCTAACACTAAGGCAAGGCAACCGGGTTTGGTTTATACAATTCACCGGAGGGAGGATGGAGACGCACCGGACGTCATAACCGGTACGTTCCTTATTCATGGCAAGCCCTATTTTGCTCTTATTGATGTGGGCTCGACCCATTCATATGTTGCATGTAGTGTAGTGGAAACACTAGGCCTAAACTCTGAACTTTCGAGATAGAGAGATGATCAGTAGTGAGCCCATTAGGCTAAACTCAGAGTGGTGGATAAGATCTTTCGAGTGTACCCCTAGAGATTCAGGGAGTGAACTTTCGGGCTGACTTAATGAAGTTACCTTTCGGAGAATTTGACCTCATACTTGGTATGGATTGGTTAGTAGAGCATCGGGCCGTGTTGGATTGTGCGGCTAAATGTATGGAACTAAGGACCCCGGAGGGTGAGGTGGTTATTATGATAGGAGAAAGAAGGAACTACACGCCTAATGTAGTTTCGCGCTAAAGGCTAAAAGGATGGTTCGAAAAGGGTGCAAGGCGTTTTTAGCCTTCGTAAGTGCGTTAGATGGAAAGGAAGAAGGTGTCGAGAGTCGAACGGTAAGGGACTTCGTGGATGTGTTCCCGCAGGAATTACAGTGAATACCCCGGATAGGAGGTAGAATTTGGAATAGACTTGTTACCGAGAATGCCTCTCGTGTCAATCGCTCCATACCGAATGGCGCCAAAGGAGTTAGTTGAGCTCAAGGCTCGGTTCGGAGTTACTTGACCGTGGGGTTTAATCGACCCAAAGATGTCTCTCAGAGGGGAGCACCGGTCTGTTTGTGAAGAAGAAGGACGAAACTATGCGTATGTGCATAGATTATCGCGATTGAATAAGTCGACCATCAAGAACAAGTATCCTTTGCCAAGGATAGACGACACTGCTCGATCGGCTAAAGAGGCAAAATGTGTTTTGAAGATAGATCTACGGTCGGGCTATCATCTGTTGAAGGTAAAGGAGGCAGATATCCATAAGACCGCCTTTAGGACAAGATACGGCCATTATGAGTTTGTGGTAATGCCAT
Organism: Gossypium bickii; assembly: GCA_025503065.1. Lineage (NCBI taxonomy): Eukaryota > Viridiplantae > Streptophyta > Magnoliopsida > Malvales > Malvaceae > Gossypium > Gossypium bickii. The sequence goes on along the minus strand of CP106714.1, from coordinate 19,431,088 downwards.
TTGGGTTGACGAACGCACCAGCCGCGTTCATAGATATGATGAACCGGGTTTTCCAACCCTACTTGGATAGGTTTGTCGTCGTGTTTATCAATGATATTCTTGTGTATTCGAAGTCAGAGGAGGAGCATGATGAGCACCTACGAATAGTTACAAGTATTATGGGGGAAGAAGCTCTATGCCAAATTCAACAAGTGTGAATTTTGGCTTAAGGAGGTGGCATTCTTAGGACATGTGGTATCCGCAGAGGGAATAAGGGTGGATCCTAGGAAGATTGAAGCAGTGTTGGATTGGAAACCAGCTAGGTCCGTGGCTGAGATCCGAAGTTTCTTAGGTTTGGCAGGCTATTATAGAAGGTTCGTGGAAGGGTTCTCGTTAATAGCCACGCCTTTGACAAAGTTGCTAAGGAAGGAAGTACCCTTTGAATGGACTGATAAGCAACAGGAGTGCTTTGAAAAGCTTAAGAAGGTGTTGACAGAAGCCCCGGTGTTAATTCAGCCGGAGGTAGGGAAGGATTTTGTGGTGTACTGTGACGCTTCGCATATGGGATTAGGATGTGTCCTAATGCAAGATGGAAAAGTAGTCGCTTATGCGTAGCGACAGCTAAGGCCTCATGAGGTTAACTACCCAACCCATGACTTAGAATTGGCAGTAGTGGTTGTCGCTCTTAAGGTGTGGAGGCACTATCTCTATGGAGAAAGGTCAGTGATCTACACAGACCACAAGAGCCTTAAGTATCTGTTGACTCAGAAGGAGTTGAACTTGAGGCAGCGAAGGTGGGTGGAATTATTGAAGGAGTTGAACTCGATAGAGTACCACCCTGGCAAGGCGAATGTGGTAGCTGATGCCCTAAGTCGGAAGGTTGTGGCGGATCTAAGGGCTATGTTTGCACACTTGAGTTTATATGATGATGGAAGCTTGTTGGCAGAGTTGCAAGTCAAGCCCACATGGTTCAATGAAGTAAAAGGGGGACAGTTGGCCGATAAGGACTTAAGTGCTAAGTTAGAGTAAGTACAGAACGGAGAGTTAGAGGATTATGGCGCTAATGATGAAGGAGTATTGTGCTACAAAGGAAAGGTCTGTATGCCGAGGGACGAGGGGTTAAGACAGAGAATTCTTCGAGAAGCGCATAGTAACCCTTACGCTATGCATCCCGGAGGCATTAAACTGTACAGAGATCTAAGGGAACAATTTTGGTGGCCTGATCTTAAACGGGAAGTTACTGAATTCGTGGGAAAATGTCTGACATGTCAGCATGTTAAGGCTGAACACCAGGTTCCATCGGGATTGCTTCAGCCAATCAAGATCCCGCAGTGGAAGTGGGAGAGAATTACCATGGACTTTGTTAGTGGGCTTCCCCTTACGCCTGCTAAGAAGGACTCGGTATGGGTAATGTGGACCGTTTGACCAAGTCCGCGCACTTCATCCCGGTAAAAGTTGATTATTCTCTTCAGAAGCTGGCCAAGTTATATGTGGCGGAAATTGTGAGGTTACATGGAGTACCGGTATCGATCATCTCCGATAGAGACCCAAGGTTTACGTCTCGGTTTTGGAGGGCACTTCATCAAGCTTTAGGCACTAAGTTAGACTTCACTACGGCTTTTCATCCACAATCGACGGCGATCAACGGGTTATACAAGTGTTGGAGGATATGTTGAGAGGCTATGTGATGGATTTCCGAGGAAGTTGGGAAGACTATTTGCCTTTAGCAGAGTTTGCCTACAACAACAGCTATCAGGCTAGCATCCGGATGGCACCATATGAAGCATTGTATGGTCAGAAGTGTCGAACTCCTACATGTTGGACTGAGTTAGGAGAACGTCGATTTTTGGGTCGAGTTAGTAGCGGCGTAAATCAAGAGAAAGTTGAGATAATCAGGGCACGATTAAAGGAAGCCTCTGATAGGCAGAAGTCGTACGTAGACCTTAAACGGAAGGAAATAGAGTTTGAAGTGGGAGACCAAGTGTTTCTGAAAATCTCACCTTGGAAGAAGGTGATGAGGTTTGGTCGCAAAGGGAAGTTAAGCCCAAGGTTTATAGGGCCCTGTCGAGTGTTGAAGCGTATTGGACCAGTGGCATACCAGTTAGAGTTGCCACCAGAGTTGCAGCAGATGCACGATGTATTTCATGTATCCATGCTACGTCGTTACCAATCAGATCCATCTCATGTAGTACCAATTGAAGAAGTGGAGCTAAGGCCAGACTTATCCTACGAGGAAGAGCCGTTTCAGATATTGGAACGTGATGTGAAAGTGCTACGGAGGAAGTCAGTTCCTCTAGTCAAAGTGTTATGGCGCAATCATGGATCGGAAGAAGCTTCGTGGGAGCCGTAAGAGGCAATGCGACAAAGAATACCTCAACTATTTTAGCTAGAAATTTCGAGGACGAAATTATTTTAAGAAGGTAGAATCTGTAACATCCTCGAAAAGGCCTATGCATTTTCGGTTTAATTGTACGAAATGACATGTCTTATGTGTTATGAATATATTTTGAACATTTTGGAAACTGAAATGAATGGAAATGTTAGGTTTAAAAGAGGAAAGTGAACATTTTTGGAAACCTGGAAATGTAAGGAAATGTTAGGTTAAAAGAGGGAAACGAACGTTTTTGGAAACTTGGAAATGTAAGGAAATGACTTAGGAAATGTTGAGTTTTAAAGTCTAAAAGAGGAAACTAAGGCAAGGTGGCCTTAAGAGAAAATGTATGTGAAATATAACACAAAAATGGGCTTGGAAAAGTGGCTTGGAGATGCCACTTAGGGCCCCTGGAAATGGCGCCACATACAGGAGCATTGGGCCAAGGTTCGAGCTGCAGGGGAAGCAAAATAAAAGTTTTATTTTGCAGCAGGGATTAGTAGCAAGGGACGGCACAAGGCTATAAATTAGGAGCTTTTATTCTTTTATAACTAGGGGATAAATAATGGATAGATAAGGGATTTATTTATCATTATTTTCAAGAGATAATTGTGGGATTAAATTCTTTTAATTTGAATAAAGGGGAAAATTCAAGGGATAAAGCTATCAAAATAAGGGAGAGTGGTGGCCAAGTAAGGGACTCTAGCTAGTAATTTCGGCTACTAGAGGAAAAGAGGCCATTCATTCATTCACTCTTCCTTTGCCGAATTTCTTAAGCAAATTCTCCTCTCTCTGCCGAATTTCCTAGAGCTTTGTTCTTCTTCTTTTATTTTTGCCAAAGCCGAAATGTACTTCTTCATTATTCACCATTGCCGAATCTTCTATTCTTTCTTCTTCTTTTCTTTCCAATCCATCAAAAGTCGAAACCCCAAAGTTAACCCCCTAGCCGATTATTCAAGGAAGCCGAAATTGTTGATCCACATCTAGGCCATAACCGAATATTTTTGGAGTTCAAAAGGTGTTGCCGATTTCCATATAAAGGGTAAGGATCTATAGTCATAATTGTATTCCTTTCTTTTAAGCCGAAAGTTAGTCTAATCCCTCCTAATCTTGTTGATCGAAATATGGAAGGTGAAATCCGGATTTGATTTAGGTATTTTGGCATCTCCATTAACCGGGAAGAGAGTTTCGGAGTTAAAGATTCAAGGTAAGACATATGTATATCCGGCCAAAGGCCATGTTTTATGTTTTAATGTTAGATTAAATCTAACATATGGTTATAGGAATTTCGACATCCCTAAGGAAGCAAGGATCAATTTCGAAAAGTTCATCACAAGGTAAGTGGTTATGTAATCAGCCAAGGTCCTATCTTAAGTATTTAGATCTATTTGTTTTAACCGAAAACTAATCGATTCAAGGGATCTAATGATTAGCCAATTTGAAAGGGGAAAAATACAAGTTTCCGGGATTTGATTAATTATCAAATCGGCAAAGGTAAGAGAAAGTGGATACGATAAATCCTTCTGGATTTGATTAATTTAGCCGAATAGGCTTTTCTCTAAAATACTAAATGTGGCCAAATGTAGGGATTAAGGATCTAAAGCGAGAGATCGAATTCTTCTGGAAATCGAAAGAATTTGATAAGTTAATCAGGTGTGTACCTCACACTATCTTTTAATATATTCATGGCAATATTTAATCTATATGTGATTATAAGAATGAGCAAGAATATGGCTAAGGTACCATGTAATGGTACAAAGTACCCAGGTACGTTTCCTACTCCTACTAGGATTATGAAATATGTTATATTTAACATGTGATAAGTGATAAGAATGTGATATGCATGGCATGTATAATATGGGGCGTATGGGTTATTGAAAAGGGGAAGTGAATGTGGTGACCTAAGACCACGATATTTGAATGTGGTGACCTAAGACCATGAGATCTGAATGTGGTGACCTAAGACCACGATATCTGAATGTGGTGACCTAAGACCACGATATCTGAGTGTGGTGACCTAAGACCATGAATACTCATAAGGGCGATGAGCACGTCGACTGCAGCGACTGCCTTCGATGGTATGTAGCGGATGAAGGGTTGACTTAGTAGTCCCCACGGTGTGCAGGTTGGTACGGGGATGTGTAGCGGATGGCATATAGGTTTGGGTTCGGGTTGCATCATTTTAATCTGATGATATATGAATTTGTATGTTATGTAATGCCTGGAATTGTTAAGGTTTAGTGCTGTAGTACACATTGAGTCTGTTGACTCACCCCGTTGTGGGAACATGTTTCAGGTGATGAATAGTGATGGACCGGGACGGCAGGACTTATGGTGGCCATGCTCAGTGACAAGTTTTATTTTATTTGGATATTTTATTTCATTTAAGTACTTTAAATTTATTTTGGGTTTTTATTTGATGTAATAAGGCCATAGTGAACTATGTTATTTTCTATTTTATTTACTATGTTACGAAATTTTATTAAGTCAATTTAATTCAAAATAAAATTTAATTATTTTGTCACTTGAAATTAAATGGGTTTCAGTATAAAATAAATTTGTTTTCAACTCGAGCCCAACCCAATTCGAACTTTCTCCCAAAATCACTTAAAGTTTTTCAAAGCGCAAACGAATTTTAACCGGCTTACTTCGAGGAACATACCAGATCCGGTCCAGGCTCGTTGGCCGGGTATGGGGTGTTTCACAAAGCATCAGCAACAACATTAGCTTTGGCCGAATGGTAATCAATTACTAACTTATAGTGTTTTAGTAATTCTAACCATCTTCGCTGTCTCAAATTCAATTCTTTCTGAGTCATCAGATATTTCAAACTCTTATGATCAGTAAAAAACATGACATTTCTCACCAAACAAGTAGTGACGCCAAATCTTCAATGCGAACACAATCGCAGCTAGCTCAAGATCGTGTGTCAGATAGTTCTTTTTATGTGGCTTTAACTGTCTCGAAGCATAAGCGATAACTTTGCCTTCTTGCATCAACACACAGCCCAAACCATTCAACGATGCATCACTGTAAACTATGAATTCTTTTCAGGTTGAACTAACAATGGCGCCTCTATTAACAATGCTTTCAACTGTTCAAAACTTTGCTGGCACTTTTCTGACCACTCGAATTTAACATCTTTTTGTAGCAACTTCATCAACGGAGTCACAATCATCGAGAAATCTTTCACAAACCGTTTATAATATCCCGCTAGTCCCAGAAAACTATGAATTTTAGACATATTTCTCGGAGGCTTCCACTCAAGAATAGATGAAATCTTACTCAGATCAATTCGTATTCTCACAGCTGATACAATATGCCCCAGAAAACCAACCTCATGCAACCAAAACTCACATCTGCTAAACTTTGCATACAATTGCTTCTCACGCAAAGTCTGTAACACAATTCTCAAATGCTCGGCATGTTGCATCACATCACAGGAATAAATCAGAATATCATCAATGAACACCATAACAAAGCGATCTAAGTATGGTCTGAATATCCGATTCATCAAATCCATAAACATTAGAAGAGCATTCGTTAGTCCAAAAGGCATAACTAAGAATTCATAGTGTTCGTACCTCGTTCTGAAAGCAGTCTTTGGTATATCTGATTCTTTAACTCTCAACTGATAATAGCCCGATCTCAAATCTATCTTTGAAAACATTGTAGTTTCTTTCAGCTGATCAAACAAATCATCAATACGTGGCAAAGGATACTTATTCTTTATCGTCACTTTGTTTAACTATCGATAATTAATGCACATCCTCATAGTTCCATCTTTCCTTTTTACAAACAACACAGGAGCACCCCAGGGCGAGAAACTCGGTCGTGCACCTCTATCTGTCAATTCTTGCAACTGAGACTTCAACTCTTTCAATTCCGTCGGTGCCATTCTATACGGAGCTATTGAGATAGGAGTAGTTCTCGACACTAATTCAATTCCAAATTCAACTTCTCGTATCGGATGTAATCCCGGTAGTTCCTCAGGAAACGCATCTGGGAATTCACAAACTACAGGTCCAGATTAAACTTTCTTTTCTGTCACTTTTGTACCAATCACATATGCAAGATAAGTTTCGCAACCCTTTTTCACATAGTCCAAAGCTTTCATCAAAGATATAACAGCCGGTAACCCATTCAAATCACTAGATTCAATTCGAACTATTTCACCATTCTGGCTTCTCAAATCAATACTCTTCCGTTTACAATTCACAATAGCATTATGCAAAGTAAGCCAATCCATACCCAGAATGATATCAAATTCATCAAAAGGTAGCAGCATAAAATTAGCCAGAAAGCAAATATCCCGAAACATCAACGGACAGTTCTTACACACTTTATCAACCAAAACACACTTGCTTAAGGGGTTCGATACTCTAATCACAAATTCAGTAGACTCAACAGGTAGAGTCTTACTTGATACTAGATTCACACACACATAGGAATTAGTAGAACCTGGATCTATTAATGCAATCACGTTAGTATCAAATAGAGTGAAAGTACTAGTAATGACGTCTGGAGATGACGCTTCTTCTCGTGTGTGTATAGCATAGGTAGGGCAAGTGCTCTCACCTCGGATCTCACAGCTGTATTCGTCGTCCCTTTTTGACTACCACTCACATTTTCGGTGTTTCTGGGAGGTCTAATTCTAACCGTCATATTACTCGGTCTCGCACTCTGAACATTGTCATTTTCAGCTAACTCTAGGCAATCTCGAATGAAATGATCTCGTGATCCACATTTATAAAAAGTTCTATTAATGTACTTACCCTAGCATTCTTCAACGTATCGTCTTCCACACTGTCTACACTCAGGCTTGTTGCTTTTGACACTCCCAATGCTTGATTTAGTCAGAATTTGACCAACACTTTGTCTCACACGATCTTTACCCGGATGTCCAAATGAAACATTTGAATGATTGCTTGCATCTCTAAATCTCTTAGTCAGAGGTTGGGACGACTTACTCATCGATCTTTTTCTTTCATCTCTAGCCTTAGAATCTACTTTATTATTTTCTTTACTAAGCTCCTCAGCTTTGCAAGCTCTTTCAACTAACACAATAAATTCATTCAAGTCAACTATTCCAACCAGTAATTTAATGTCTTCATTTAGCCCTTCAATGAAACGTTTACACATAGTAGCTTCAGTTGAAACACATTCTCGCGCGTATTGGCTCAATATCACAAACTTCGGTTCATACTCAGTAACTGACAAAAGGCACTGTTTCAGCTCTAGAAACTCTTTACGTTTCTGATCTATAAATCGTTGACTGATATACTTCTTTCAAAATTCAACTTGAAAGAAATCCCAAGTGATTCTCTCTCTTGGAACCACAGATATCAATGTCTTCCTCCAGTTATATGCCGTATCTCTCAACAAAGAAACAACACATTTAATACATTCTTCAGGAGTCAACGACATCTCATCAAATACTCGGATGGTATTCTCGAGCCAAAACTCAGCTCGCTTGGCATCATCATCAGTTGTGGCCCTAAACTCTTCGGCCCCATGCTTTCGGATTTTATCTACAAGAAGCTTATTCAATCGGATCAGATCTACAACTTGTGGCACAATAGGTACTTGTGGGGGTGGAGGTTGTGGAACAGCCAGATTCGTTCAAACGAACGCCGAGAACCACTCACTCATCATTTGGAAAAAGGCTTGCTTAGCCTCTTCCTCTTGGGTACTATCATTTGGCCTAGATGTGGCCGGTACCATCCCTTGAGTGGGAGCAGGTGCGTTACTCTCTACATCACCAGCAACTGCACGATCAGGATCCATTTGCTCTATAAAAACACATTTTTAACTGTCAGGATTCACCACACTATTGCAAATATATATGGCATGTATAGCTAGAATCACACGGGCTACGTTAGTCCTAGAATCGACTAAGCCGTAGCTCTGATACCAATAAAAAGTAACACCCTTAACTTGTAACCGTCATCGGATTAGAGTTAAGAGGCATTACTAATCATTTCCGAATAATTCATATCATTCACAACAAAAAAAAAACAATTCATATTCATATAGTCCCTTAAATAGGTCAACGAGACCACAAACATGCTTTAAAATAGGGTCAGGACTAAACCAAAAACACACAAAAATTTTTGAAATTCAAACATTTTTCTAAGTTACAAAGGTCACACGCCCGTGTGAGTCACACGGCCTCCAACATGCCCGTGTATCCAAGCCGTGGCAAAATAGGGCATACATTCTGACTTGTCCACACGGCTTGAGACACACCCATGTGATGCACCCGTGGTCGAAACTGACTTATTTCACACGGCTGAGGACATGCCCGTGGTTACCACTGACTTACACCATACGGCAAGTCACTCGCCCGTGTGTCTGGCCCGTGGTCGAGTCTGTTTTGCATCAATTTACAAACTTAAACAACACGGTCAAGCCACACGCCCATGTGCTCAACCGTGTGGGCAATTATAGGCCATTTTCAAGGCCAAATTTGCCTCTCACACATTGAATCACCTACAAGCCTCAAATCAATACCAATTTATGCCTCAAAATGCAACCAAACATGCCAATACAAGCACCAATTCAACATCAACTATACCATCTATAACCATACTCAATCTCATCTCAAATAAATCCATCTAAAATACCAATTTCACATCCTAATTTATACAAAACAAGCATCATGCAATTCATATCATAATTCCACATTTAAACCTCATTCTCAAAAACCAATTTAAGCATGAAACATACCATATTCATTACTCACTATTTCATACCACATTCATCAATTACATAGCTCACACATAATAACCAAAATCATCTAACTTCCAAGCCATGTCACATGGCAAGGTCCAACATCTTAAAATACACCATACCTACTAGCCTATACATGCCATATACCAAATACGTATATCTTTCAAAAGTACTAAAATAGATAGCCAATAGTGTGATTGAGTCACTAACGATCCCCAGATCCGAGCTAGCTTTACTGCCACTATAAAACAGAGAAATACATCACATAGTAAGCTTAAGAGATTAGTAAGTTCGTAATATAATACAACATAAATACATAATTAAACCATCGCATAGATAGATGCACAATTAAGCACATAATCATCCTCAACCATATGCTCAAATATCCATTCATTCAACCTTTTAAACTATCATCAACCACAAAAGTTCAAACATACCTTTGCCAACACTTAGTTAACAAACGTTCTTGCTATTCGATGCTCGATACCATATCTCATTCACTGCTTGATATCTTTACAACTCAATCACACACTTAGTGCCCAAATCATAGCCGAAGCTTAATTAACATCGCACACTTAGTGCCTCGATACGAAAACGAACTGAATTCGATATCGCACACACAGTGCCAACCAGTAAAGCTGAAGCTTTTATTACTTCGCACACACAGTGCTGTTCAACTCTGTCTTGATTTCAATTACACACACTTAGTGCCTCATTTCTCAATCTCATATATAACATTTCTAATTCAATAACTATCATTCAATTCACACACAAAGATATAAATTAACAACTTGTACTATATCTGAACTTACCTCGGACGTCGAAATACTGAGACTTACCGATCAATCGAGTACTTTGTCTTTGCCTTGATCTCAATCTCGATCTGAATCTCTCCTTTCTTGGTCTATACATATTCAAATTTAACTCATTCAATCACAAATCATTCAATTTAGTCCAACCACACATATTTAGGGCATTTTACAAAATAGCCATCATATTTTCACATTTTGACACTTTAGTCCCTAATTGACAAATTCACAAAATTCACAAAATTTCACTTCACCCATGCCTAGCTGAATTCTCCCTATATCTATACAAGCCCACACATTTCATTTATTTCACATTTTAGTCCACTAATTTCTTATTTTCACAATTTAGCCCAAATTACTCAATTTCACCAAAAATTCAAAGACAAAATATGTTAATCTTCCACCTATCATTCATATTTCATCATCAACTATCACAAAGCTCAAGCATTCATCAATGGCATATCTCAAAATCACCATCAAATTCTAAAATTAAAGCATGGGTTTGATAGAACACAAAGCAACGATCACAAAAACGTAGAAATTATCAAAAACCCAACAAAAACGGACCTTTAATCAAGCTTGGAAGTAGCCGAATATCAAAACATATGAGCCCTAGCTTTCATTCTTCAATTTTGGCAAGAAAAGATAAACACCACTCTAATTCATGCTTTTGTTTTATTTATTACATATTAATGTATTATTTACTAAACTATCCTTAATGAAATAACATTTAAATTCCACTAACTTAAGCATTTTGTCCATTCATTTGTCACATGGAATAATAACAACATAAGGACTCATATTTTAATAAGCCATGCCAAATTAACACTTTAACAATCAACACACAACTTTTGCATTTTATGCGATTTAGTCCTTTTTGGTAATTAAGCACACAATCGATAAAATTTTCTCACTGAACTTTCACACATGCTCAATCACATATTATAAACACCAAAAATAGTATTAAAATATTTTTACGACCTCATATTTGTGGTCTCGAAACCACTGTTCTTACTAGGGTCTAAACCGGACTGTTATATGGATGATCCCTCCAACTGAGATTGTAGGTATTTGAGTAGGTGTCCTAACCCTTATTATTTATGTAACATTTCACCTTCTATTGGTTCTCGTAGTGTGGCTCCACTCTTGTCAACTTGACTGGTGTTTTCAAATGGTTAAGCTTGTCAAGAATTCATTCGAATCTTTTATCATTTTCTTCACTCATTGTTTTTATCGTTGGAGGTTTAGATTTGTACATGACCCTCTCATTCAGCCAAATGTACAAATTCATGGCCATGTATAAAATTTTATAGCCCCTTTTGTAAGTATAGAAAATGAAAGATTCGCCAGATGCTCTGTCTTAGCATCGTTTTAAAATATTTGGATCTGGAGCCACGCTTGTAGTCTATGTTGTAGGCATTTCCTTAGCATTATCTTGAAACACTCCCACGCCTCTTACATTTATTCGCCTTTAAATTGTTTAAAATTAGTAATCTTTCGGCTACGGTGAATGGTTCGATTGATTGGGAAAATTTTGTGGAAAATTTTTTTTGCTAGATCGTTCCATGTGGTGATAGAACTTGGTTCTAAAGAGTCCCGTCGTGTTATCACATAATGAAAACATGAATAACCAAAGATTTACAGCATTGCCGAATACCTGTTATATTTAAAGGTGTCATATAGTTGATAGAATTGCTTCAAATGCTAATTTAGATCTTCAATTATGTTCCTTTTAAACTTTAGCGTGTTATGAATCATCTGGATAGTGGTCGTCTCTATCTCGAAATTATTGGCATTAATTGTCGACCGTTCTATGCTTCCTCATACCGCATTTAGTGTAGGTAAGGCGTAGTCACGCAACGTCCTTTAAGCCATTGGGACTTCTTCCAGGTTATTGCCTTGTTGTTCTCGTGGATCCTCAAATAGTAACTGAAGGTGGATCGGTATTAATGGTTGGACAGTTACGTTTGAGTAGTTGCTCTTGATTTGGATGTGGTTCAATCAGAATGCTTGAGCTTCGGGTCATAAACAACCTGACAGAAAATAAAAAAAAATTAGACAAAAATTAGAATCATATCTATAAGTCTTAATGTTCCTACTTATCTTACTGATTGTAATATTTTTTTTTTCAAAATTTATTGCCAAAACCTCCCAGGCATCGGCACCAACAACTTGACCGCCTTTTAAGGTTGTTAAATATCACACCAAAAATATAAGAGTTAAGAACCGTGGTATTCACAGGTGTACAGCTCAAATTGTAATATAGTTTAGTACAACAAAATACTTTGGAAGTATTCTGAGGATCATACCGAATGGAGGATAGAATAAATAGTGAAAATGTTTCTACAATAATAAGTCTATGTAGTATTAATTAGTTCCTATATTATGATGAACTGTAAAATAAGTTAAAGGAATGAAAATAAATAAATAATAAATAAATAAACGAAATAAATCGATAAACTAATCAAGAAGATTAACTCGCTTCAAGGTTTGTAACTAACTTCGGATTAGCATTTTAGTGTTGATTAGCTACCAATTAATCAATTATTACCTCATTGCCTCTAATTAACTAATCAATTGGTTGATACTTGTTTATCTCTCAACCCCCCTTTCTCAACCAGGATAAATTGTATTTCGACTTATTTCCCGACCTCGTCTTGCTTATGATAACTTCTTACGGTTGTCAATCCTAATGGTTTAATCACATGTAATTCATACCAATTAATCCGTCTTAGGAAACACTAAATCCTCTGTTAATCACATTCTCACCCACTCGTTAATCTCCTCTAAGGGATTTAACCACTCATGTTATTCATAATCTAAACTTCGATTGAACAAATCATGTAAGGAACACAATCGATTTGGAAGAGAAAAAAGAATAGAATAATCGTGGATATAATATCAAATGGGAAACGTAGTAGTAATTCTCTTGATTGGAATAAAGAAATAAAATTAATTCAAAAGAACATAAACTAAAATACTTGAATAGAATAAATAAACTCTTGAACCAAAATTGATTTCAAGATGAAAACAAGAAAGTATCAAAAAGCTAAAAAGAAAATAAAACTAAACCTACTTCTAAACTACTAAGGTTTTTGAAGGCATCGAAGCCAACTTGGTTACATTCAACTTCTAATACCCTATTTATAGAAGTGTTGGTAGCCCAAATTAGGTCTTCGGCATCTCTTATGTCTTTGTATAAGTTTGATTGTGTGAACAAAAATAACCCCATATATACTTGGGCAGTATGTCGATGTGTGCCACGCCTTACCCCTTGTGTGGCGTGACATGACACCCAAACTCTGCCTTGTGTTGTTCGTTTGATGCTTTGACATACCAGGAAGCTTGTGCATCACTCGACCCTTGCTTCCACAACAATTGAACCTTTATGTCGTTATCTTACATACTCAATTGAACATATTAGCACAACCTAAGTCCCGTGTGGACCTATTAGGTCACGAAACTTACAAAATGTGTTAAAAACATTATTTTTCTTAATTTTTAATCCTAAGGTCAAATTATCAAAAACATAATATAAAATCATAAATTTCCTAGAAAACAAGTTCCTTAAGTTTGGAATTGATCCAAATTGACTACAACATGTGACGACAGGTCAATTAACATATTGGGAAAGCTAATTTCGTGGTTGACACGTTGAGCAAGAAAGTTATGGTTGAATTGCAGGCGATGTTTGCCCAACTTAGCATTAGCAAAGATGGTAGCCTGTTGGCTGAGTTGAGAATCAAACATGTGTTGTTTGATTAGATTAAAGAGGCACAACTTGTAGATACCAAGTTGACTAAGAAAAAGAAATTATTCAACAAGGCATGGTTGAGAGTTTTAGTATAGATGATCATGGTTGTCTAAGATTTCGTAACCAAATCTGTGTTCCAAATGTTGTTGATTTAAAGGAATTAATATTTTACGAAGCCCATAATAGTCTCTTTACTATCCATCATAGCAGAACGAAAATCCATCATAGCAGAACGAAAATGTATCGTGACTTGTGAGAAATGTATTGATGGCCTGGTATGAAAAGAGAAACAGTCGAGTTTGTCGCCAAATGTATGACTTTTCAATGAGTAAAGGGAGAAAATCATGTTGCCACTAGATTGCTTCAGCCTATCTAGATTTCTTAATGGAAATAGAAGTGTATTACGATGGATTTTTTAATAGGTTTATCGTTGTCTTCAAGCAAAAGAAATGTCATTTGGGTCATAATTGATCGATTAATGAAGTTACCCTATTCTTTTAGCAATTAGAACAGATTGGTCACTTCCAAAATTGGTTGAAGTCTACATTCAAGAGATAGTCAAATTGCACAGTGTACCTATGTCTATTATCTCTGACCGAGATCCGCACTTTACCTCGAGATTCTAGAAGCATCTATATGAATCTTTAAGTATGAGATTAAATTTCAGCATAACTTTTCATTCTCAGACAGATGGCCAATCAAAATGGGTATTCAAAAATTAGAATATATGTTGTGATCCTGTGTAATTGATTTTGAATTAGGCTGGGAATGTTATTTGTCTCTAGTTGAAAGATATAGTTAAACTGAGCAGGGACATTTTAAAGGCGACTTTTGATAGGCAAAAATCGTAATTTGACCTAAAACGAAGAGAGATCAAGTATTCGATTGGAGATAAGGTATTTCTAAAAATTTCTCCATAGAAGAAAGTTCTTCGGTTTGGTCGTAAAAGGAAGTTGAGCCCCAGATTCATCAGACCGTAAGAAATCGTCAAAATGGTTGGACTAGTAACATATCAACTAGCGTTCCCAACGAAATTAAAAAATATTCACGATGTGTTTCATGTATTGATGCTCAGAAGAGAATGTTCTGTTTCTTCTCATATTATTCTGACAAAAGAAATTAAAGTTCAACCTGAACTATCTTTTGAAGAAGAACCAGTTGAAATTCTAGCTCTGGAAGTTAAAGAGCTGAGAAACAAACATGTTCCACTTGTAAAAGTATTGTGGAAAAATCATAGTATGGAAGAAGAAACTTGGGAACCCGAGGAATGAATTAGATCTCAGAATCACCATCTCTTTCCAAGTAAATTTCAGGGGCAAAATTTCTTAAGAAGCGAAGAATTGTAATGACCCGAAATTCAATGCTTTCAAAAATTACAATTTTGGGACCCTATTTCCATAAACTGAGCCCATAAATATTCTTATTAATGTTTACAAAGTTATGTTATTGGTGAATTGAATTTTTAGTAGGTAATTTTGATTGATTAGTGATTTCTTATGCTACAAGGGCTAAATTGAAAAAGTGATAAAATTTCAATTACTTGGGATTTTTATAAATTGGAAATGGGTTAAGGATTAAAGTAGCAATTATACCACTTAGAAAATTTAAGTGGACTGTGGCTTATAATTTTATACTAAGTTATAAAATTTTATAATTAAAATTATAATATGGTAATAATATTATAACAAATAACAAAACATGGTGGAAGGAAAGAGAAACATTTCCTCCTTCCATATACAACCGAAATAGGAGACAATAGAAAGAGAAGTTCGACCTTAAGGGTTACAATTTGGAAGTTTTAATAACCAGCGTCAACCTAGATTCCTTAAAAAAAAGGGAAAAGATAAAGTCGTCGACAAATAGATCAAACTTTATGGTATGTATTTCTCTGACTCAAAACTTATATAATTTTTGCATGTTCATGCTAGTCTATATCGTACATTTTTGAGTTAAGTCATTAAGAATAATTTGAATTGACCTGATGTAATTGAAATTTGATAATGAAATAAAGACTAAAGTGAATAGAATAGGAAATTTTGATTTTATTGATATTAGATGAATGGCATGATATTGAATTGTGGTATAAAGGGGAATATAAAAGGTTTACTATTGATGATCGGAATTTAATAGTTAAAGAAGGTGATGGGACCAATTATAATGAGTTGAGAAAACCATCGTTGCAGGCAATCTGGGGTGCTAGATCATCACTATCGGCAACCTGAGATGATAGAATTGAATCAAAAAACCATAATTGTTGGGCAATCTAGGGTGGTAAACCTTCATTTATGGCAATCTGGGCTGGTAGGTCATCATTAGCGAGCAATTCTATAACACCCCTAACCCATCCCTGTCGCCGATTTAGGGTTACGAAGCATTAGCATACAATCGGAAACATTTAAACATCATATCATTCAACAAGTTAATTATATCATAAACCATTCATTCACACACATATTTTCCATAAATTGAGCCCTCGAGGCCCAAAAAATAGCTTAGAAACAATTCAAGACTAATTTGAAACAGTTTGGAAAGTTTAGGAAAAAGATACAAAATTTGAAAACTGTGGTCATACAGTTGTGTCGCCAGACCGTGTGACATGGCCTTAGGCCGTGTAACTTTAAAAATAGGGACACACACTGTGTTCCAGCCCGTGTCCTCACCCATGTAACTCACTAAGTAGGGTCACACGGCTGCGTCACATGCCATGCTGTGTAACTTTTGAAATAAGAACACACGACCGTATTCTAGCTTGTGTCCTCAACCGTGTAACTCACTTAGTAGGGTCACATGACCGTGTCACATGCCCGTGTGCCAGGCCGTGTGTTAAGTCATGTAACTCACTCACTTGAAACCTTTGAAATCTTAAGATGACATACGGCCGTGTCGCTAGGTCGTGTGTCTTACACGGCTGAGTCACACGCCCATGTAGGCCATGTGAACCCAAAATTTACCTAAAATCAAACCATTTCAAAACCATTTAATGCATAAACATTCAAACCAAGTGTGTACACCATCAAGGGATCAAAACACAATCTAAAGTATGCATAAACATATTTCTAGCATTTTCAACATCTCTAAAATCGCCCATTCCACAGTCACTGTTGAACTTTTGGTTCCTCCAGCTATAAGGTCCTGTCACATTATAAAATATTAGCTCTCATCATTATTTTGCTTGTGCCATGAATAAAATAAAATAATAATGCAAGTTTCAAATGATAAATAAAATACTAAATTTATGAAAAATCATGAATAACCTAAATATTTTTTTCCTCAACAAGTGGACTACCTTAAATTTCCCCGAAAAAAATAATAAGTTTGATTTGAATATTCATTTCATTATTGTTGAATCATTTCCTTCAGGGAAAGAAAGCTAACTTAAAGTAGGCCCACAACCCACTTGACAAGTAAAAATAGTATTATTAAATTTATATTTGATACATAATATAAATAGGTCTTGACTCTAGGAAAAACATATATTTAAGTAGGTCAATAAATCAATTAATACCATTTTATTAAATCATAAAAAATTAAAAAATATATTTTAAAATTTTTGTAAAATTTATTGAAAGAAAAAGACTTGGGATATCCCATAAAAATACTTATTAATTCAATAAAATGGAAAAAAATACTTAGTGGCAAGGTGAGAGAAACAAGTAACAAATTATCCTTGACTCCATACCTTTCAAGCTTGACATTAAGATTGGGATCCTCAGCAAGTTGCAAAAGCACATCCACCATATCCTTGGACACACATTATTTTTAACATATTTTCACCTAGCGTTATATTCATCCAAAACATGTTCCAAGAATATGTCGAATTTCTTGCTCAAGGCCTTAGTTCTCTTATTACAGCCTTGCAAATTGTTACGATAATTTTAAGAAAACAGAAAACCAAGAAAATGGGAAGAGAAAGAGAGGGAGAATTGAAAGAAATCAAGAAGAAGAATAAGGAAACAAGGTTGAATTTCCATAATCGCATGTGCCTTCCCTATTGGTGCTAAAAAGGGTGGTCACGATCTTCTTACAACCTATAGATGTTGGCATGAATGCCTTCCAATATGCACTGTTTCATTAAACGATTACAAACCAGAATGTAGCGTTTAACCATCGACCCAAATAACTAACCAATACACAGCGTTTCACTAATCGAGAATAAAACACTGTACTTTTTACAACACACTCCCTAACGTCTAAATAAACAACTGAAAATAACAAACTTTCAAACTATTGACTGTTGCTGTCATTTGTTCCATAACAAATACCCTCCCATCCAACATGATCTTTGTCCTCAAGGATCGAACTAATGATATTTTTGCTAGAGCTCACTTAAATTTTCACAAGTAGAATCTTCAAGAAATGTATCAGTCCATTCCACTAAAACCTCTGTGATAGCTTGATTCCCTTTCTTCACAGTTCTTCCTCAATCACTCGAACTGGTTCCTTCAAAAGGGCAGCATCTGGCCCTAATTGTGGCAACATTAAAGAGCTAACAGCTGACCTTATATGCTTTTTCAGGTTGGGAAACATGGAATGTCAAATGTATATGAGCTACTGTAGGTAGGGTTAGCCTGTAGGCCATCTTCCTAGTTCTGGCTTGAATCAAATAAGAACCAAAATATCTTGGAGATAGCTTATGCTTCTTTAATTTCCTCATTGAATGTTGTTTGTATGGTTAGAGTTCCAAATACACCAAATCCCCCACTTGAACTCCCTATCAATTCTCCTTCGGTCAGCCATCTGTTTCATTCTTTCCTAAGCCTTTTTCAAGTGAAACCTCAACAATTTTCTCATTACTTCCCTGTGTTGGAGGCTTCAATCCACCCTTACTACCTAGAAGGCACCTGATAGATAAAGAAGGTGTAACAGAAGGTTGATCTACCACAAATTGATATGGAAAATTAGGCTTTCCTGGTATGCTTAAAGAGCTTATTCTTGAGCAAAATAGTGTTTTTTGCATAGTTTTTCGTTATTTTTAGATTTTAAGTTAATAAACGAAAATATCTCAATTTTTCTTATTTTTTAATCCAATTTGGTCAATAGTTCTGTTGGGGGCCTAATGTGTGATCGAGTGGTGTAGGGACGTGTTGGAGGTTAAAAATGAGCAAGAATGGCAGCCAAAGAAACGATTTTGTGATATCCACACCTTGGAATCGTAATACCTCTAACAGTATGGAAGATTGGAAACACCCTTCAGTGGTATTGCAATATCCACTTTGGGTATCGCGATATCCACCCTTCTAAGAAGATCCTAAGGCTAGACATTGCCTGAGGTATTGCGATATCCTCCTCTGGGTATTGCGACGTCGACATCGACACTGTCAAGGGGAAAAAATTAGAAAAAAAGGGCAGTCTTTGTCCACCCGGTCTGCCAATCAGCAAGGCCTATGTATGGCCATATTTGGCAACAAAAACTCATTAGAAAATAGCCTAAAACAATCAAAATTGGCTGAGGAGAAGAGACACACACATTAGCTTAGTTTTAGGTTTAGTTTTCTCTTAGTTTTTCTACACTTTTTTCTAAGTTTTTCATTTTCTCTTCTTCTTTCTTAGTTTAGAGCTTATTTTTCAGCATTTACTTTTTGTTCTTGATGTTCTTAGTCTTAATTAATTTAATTATCACTGTAGCTTAAGTTTATTTAAACTTTCAGTCATTGTACCTTGTTTGTAAGACATTTTTAGCTTTAGTTTAATGAATTTAAGTTTCTTCTACTTTAAATTTGTTAAAGTTTGTTCCTTTTATGTTTATTGCTTTAGATTTTCTTGCTGAATGCTTTTAGCTTCATGTTTTTTAGGTTTTCTTGCATAAAAATCCCAATTTTTATTTTTTTTCTTAAGCTTTAATTTAATGGTTGTTTTTTTTTCATTTCCATGTTCATCCTCTTTATTTTCAACATGAGTAGCCAAACCTAAAATGGGGTTGGTTGATGGAGATGTGGGTAAACTGCTTTTTGGACCAAGGACTAAATCATAATAAATTGGACTAAATTGAATAGACCTAAAAACTTAGGAAGTGACGCACTTAAGGGAATATCTAGACAAGTGAGACTGAAAGGTAATCTTGTTGTGCACCCATTAATTAGTCCCAGATTGCCCGGCGAGATCAAGAGATAAATCGGAACTAATTCATCTAAGTCGATAAAATTGAGATCGAAAGATAAAATGGAGTGACATAATAATTCAAGCGATTTTAGTCCCTTGTTCGAGATTCGGTAAACCACATTGAAATCAATCAACCACTGCTAGTCATTTTTTTGGTTAAATTCTTAGTTTTATACTCTTTGCATGAAACACCCCAAACCCGGCCCACGAGCTTTGACCAGATTTGGTATGTTCCTCAAGAAAACCGGGTTCAAATTCTTTTGTTACTTAGAGAAAACTTGTGCGATTAAAAAAAAATATTGTTTGGGTTGGGCTTTTATTGAAAACCAACTTATCTTACATTGAAATCCATTTATTTAAGGTGATAAACATTTAGGGTTTACTTCAAAATAAATTTACTTGAATCCATAAATAATAATTTGTAAACATAATAAATAAAAGTAAAAGAATTAAAGAAAACCAACTATGGCCTTATGGCCTTATTACATCAAATAATTTCCCAAACTTTAAGTTTAAGTACTTGATAAAAATAAAATCCACATTAATTAAATTCCTTGCTGTGCATGGCCATCCCTAAGCTTCTGCCGAGCCCGATCCATTACTGTTCGTCACCTGAAAATAGTCCCACAACTGGGTGAGTCAAACAGACTCAATGTGTACATGACACTAAATCATAATAGAATTAGGCATACAAGAGTTACACATTCAGAACAATGAATACAAGTTATGATGCATTCCCAAACCCAAACCTAATTGTCCATCCGCTACACACCCTCAGACTGCCAACCACACCGGGGGACTACTAAGTCGACCCTCCTTCCGCTACACACCAAATTGCAGTCTTAGGTCACCGTATTCGTGGTCTTAGGTCATCACGTTCAGATTACTGTGGTCTTAGGTCACCACTTTTAGATTACTGTGGTCTTAGGTCACCACTTTCAGATATCACGGTCTTAGGTCACCACATTCACTTCCCCTTTCAAACAAACCCATATGCCCCATATAATAATAATATGCATAAATATGCCAGAGTTCACATTCTTATCATATTCTCATTTACTAATAACATTTTTCATATTCCTAGTAGGAGTAAGAAACGTACTTGAGTACTTAGGACCATACCATGATACCTTAGCCACTTTCATATTCTTAATGTCACATATTTTAATTAAACATGCCATAAAACGTATTATGAAGTAGTGTGGGGTACACACCTGATTCGCTTAAAATTTCCTTGAGATCCCGAAAAGCTTGATCTAATGCTTAGATCCTTAATCCCTACATTGATTTATCACTTATTACCTTAATAAAAAGCCATTCGCCCAAATTCCAAATCCTAGTAGGATTAGTATTCTTACCTTGTTGCCGATTGGAACACCAAAAATCCCAAACTGCTCCTTGTTTCCTAGGAATGTCAAAATCCCTAAAACCTTACGTTAGACTTAATCTTAATCATCGAAACATAAATCAAGGCCTTTGACCAAATATTCACATGTCTTACCTTAATCTTAGAAATCCCGAATACTCCTCCTTTTAGTCGACTACTCTGATAATCCCGAAAGATCCTTCCATATTCGGCAACCATAATATGTATGGAGTTAGATTATCTCTCGGCTAATCTAAAAGAAAAGAATGGAAATCAAACTTGTTCTTACCTTTGAAGAAATCAACAGCACCTATGCTTGAAGCCATTCCAAGATTCGGCTTTTGAATGGATTGGTAAGAAGAAATAGGAAGAAAAGAAAACTTGAGAATTTTGACAATGGTGGACTATAGATACAGCTTGACAAAAGAAAAAGAGAAGAGAAGAGAAGAGAGCACTCAGAAATTTGGCAGAGAAAAGAGGAGGAAGAAAAATTGATGAGTAGCCCTATTTTCTTCCTTTTATAGCCGAAACTACTACTCAAAATCCCTTACTTGGCCACCACTCTTCTTTATTGATAAGTTTATCTCCTTAATTTAAAATAATTAGAGAATAATCCTTTATTATCTCTTCAAAAATAATCCAAATTAAATCCCTTATTTATCACCTTATTAATCGAATATTAAAGAGAATAAAACTCCTCCTTTCTAGAAGGCTTGTGCCGTCCACCTCAGGTGTCTGGAAGCAAAAATAAAACTTCTTTTATTTGCTTCCCAAGTGACTCGAACTCAGGCCCAACACCTTGCATGTGGCGCCATTTCCATAGGCCCTAAGTGACATCTTCAGGCCACTTTTCCAAGCCTGTTTGTGTGTCAAATTTCACAAACTTTTTCTTTTAAGGCCACCTTGCCTTAATTTCCTCTTTTAAACTTTAAAACTCGACATTTCTAAGTCATTTCTAAGTTTCCTAAAATTTTCGTTCGGCTCTGTAAACTTGACATTTTCTTACATTTCCAAGTTTCCAGAAATGTTCACTTTCCTCTTTTGTATCATTTCTAAATCATTTCCTTACATTTCCTTAGTTTCCAAAAATGTTCACTTTCCTCTTTTACCCTAACATTTCCATACATTTCGTGTTTCCAAAAATGTTCATTTCTAAATCATTTCCATGCATTTTCAAGTTTCCAAAATGTTCATTTCAAATCATTTCCATACATTTCCTGTTTCCAAAGATGTTCAAAATTTATTCTTAATACCTAAAACATGTCACTTCAGATAAATTAAACTGAAAATGCATAGGCCCTTTTCAGGATGTTACAGTTCTACCCCCCTTAAAATAATTTCATCCTCGAAATTACTTACTAACGAACAATCGTACGGTCTAACTCACCCCACTACGCTATTGTTGCGCACTCTAATCTTAAAGAACTATCATACTTTCTAGGCACATTCTCTAGGTTCAAATCCAAAGTTTCAAACAGTTCACTTGTAACACAAGAATGAACTATCTCTAAAATAATTAATAGTACTCCAAAAACAAGGAACTTAACCGCTATCATATCCTTGGTTGTCTCACATCTGAACCTTCAGCACCTCTACCGGGTGTTCCATGACCATTTCCTCCATGGTTTAAACCACAAACCTTCGTTGCCTGAGGGCAATTCTTAACCAAATGAGCCTTAGACTTACATCTAAAACATCCCTATCTCGGTTCCAACACTCGCCAACATGATACCTTCCACACTGAGCACACGGACGGTCTGGATTTTTAGTAGTTGGCTTAAAAACACGAGTAGAATTCTCAACCTTCGGTATTTTCTGAAGACTCTTAGACAATTCTGACGGTCCAAGACTCCTCTTATCCCGTCCACGACGACCACGTCCTCTAGAACTCATTTTCTAACGTCGCGATTTAATCTGATTAAAGAGTTTTATGCATTAGAATTTTGTTTCACTTGTGTACCCGCGAAGAAATTTTATGAAAAGAGTTTTAGGAGTGGTTCTTTCGTATTCATACATGCACACATTCTTTTCATTCATTCATACACCCATCAACCAATTATGAACTTTCGTTCATTCAGAGAAACGTTGTAGTTTTCATTGTTGTTGTTTCTCCACTACCCAGGGGTATTTTTGTAATTTTGTCCTACAGGGGTATTTTCGTAATTTTTCAAAATAAGGTTCCTTGGTAATTTTTTCAATAAGGGTATTTTGGTAATTTTGCGTTCCCGGGGTATTTTTGGTAATTTTTCACAAATCGGGGTAAATTTGTAAAATCTAGTAAATTAGGGAAAGTTGCAAAACTTTGAGGGTTCTTATTGAGAATTGTACTTTCCAAAACAGTGATGTTGCAAAAATTTTGGAAATCAGGGTTATTTTTGGTAATTTTGTACGTCAGGGGCAATTTCGTAATTTTCCAAAATCAAGATATTTTGATAATTTGCAAATTAGGGTTTTTGAACATTTATAAAGTAATGAAATCTTGATAAGAACTGTGGGTATTTTGGGAATTTCATAAACCAAAGGCATTTTTTGTAATTTCACAATCAGGGGTATTTAGGTAATTTTTATAAATCGGAAATTTTTCGAAAAAAATAGTTCTCACAAATTAAAAAGGTAATTTTAAGAGTTTTATAACTAGGGTTTTTATAAAAACACGGCTAGTTCCCTTTCGGGTTTTAGTTATTGTGTTTAGCCTATGACCGAGTCCTCTTGGTTAGGATGAACCGAAGCTACGCACCAGGTAGGATTCCAGCGAAGAGGAGGTGAGTCACTAGGACTGCTTAAGTACCAGGCTCTTCCGGATCCAATCCTAGACATGCGCACAGGGGTTGCCACACCCTAACTCGGCGACTTAGCCATAGGTTTGTTCAATTAGGCACTTAAGTCTTATGTAAATGTTGGGGTAACTAATCCTAGGATTCAAGTACCTATCATACTATTTCTACGTTCCATTCCTACCCTTCTACAGATCATACAATAAATCACACAAATGGATAGAAGTACTTACCTGGTGAACTGCGGGTCGGAAACTTGGGTGCCATGCCAGAAACCTGCGTATTTCAAAAATATTTTCATAAAACTCATTTGGGCTCGCTTTGAAAACATTTTGGGCTTTAAACCCCTAGGCCGAGAGTTTGAAACTGGGCTCTGATACCAAATTGAAACACCCCAAACCTGGCCCACGAGCTTTGACCAGATTTGGTATGTTTCTCAAGAAAACCGGTTTCAAATTCTTTTGTTACTTAGAGAAAACTTGTGCTATTAAAAAAAAATATTGTTTGGGTTGGACTTTTATTGAAAACCAACTTATCTTACATTGAAATCCATTTATTTAAGGTGATAAACATTTAGGGTTTACTTCAAAATAAATTTACTTGAATCCATAAATAAAAGTTTGTAAACATAATAAATAAAAGTAAAAGAATTAAAGAAAACCAACTATGGCCTTATGGCCTTATTACATCAAATAATTCCCCAAACTTTAAGTTTAAGTACTTGATAAAAATAAAATCCACATTAATTAAATTCCTTGCTATGCATGGCCATCCCTAAGCTTCTGCCGAGCCCGGTCTATTACTGTTCGTCACCTGAAAATAGTCCCACAACGGGGTGAGTCAAACAGACTCAATGTGTACACGACACTAAATCATAATAGAATTAGGCATACAAGAGTTACACATTCAGAACAATGAATACAAGTTATGATGCATTCCCAAACCCAAACCTAATTGTCCATCCGCTACACACCCCTTGCACTGGTCAATACACTGTGGGGACTACTAAGTCGACCCTCCTTCCGCTACACACCAAATTGCGGTCTTAGGTCACCGCGTTCGTGGTCTTAGGTCACCATGTTCAGACATCGTGGTCTTAGGTCACCACTTTCGAGATTCATCGTGGTCTTAGGTCACCACTTTCGAGATATCACGGTCTTAGGTCACCGTGTTCGTGGTCTTAGGTCACCACATTCACTTCCCTTTCAAACAAACCCATATGCCCCATATAATAATATGCATAAATATGCGAGTTCACATTCTTATCATATTCTCATGTTACTAATAACATTTTTCATATTCCTAGTAGGAGTAGGAAACGTACCTGAGTACTTAGTACCATAACATGATACCTTAGCCACTTTCATACTCTTAATATCACATATTTTAATTAAACATGCCATAAAACGTATTATGAAGTAGTGTGGGGTACACACCTGATTCGCTTAAAATTTCCTTGAGATCCCAAAAACCTTGATCTAATGCTTAGATCCTTAATCCCTACATTGATTTATCACTTATTACCTTAATAAAAAGCCATTCGGCCAAAATTCCAAATCCTAGTAGGATTAGTATTCTTACCTTGTTGCCGATTGGAACACAAAAAAATCTCGAAACTGTTCCTTGTTTCCCTAGGAATGTCGAAATCCCTAAAACCTTACGTTAGACTTAATCTTAATCATCGAAACATAAATCAAGGCCTTTGACCGAATATTCACATGTCTTACCTTAATCTTAGAAATCCCAAATACTCCTTCTTATAGTCGACTACTCTGATAATCCCAAAAGATCCTTCCATATTCGGCAACCATAATATGTATGGGGTTAGATTATCTCTCGGCTAATCTAAAAGAAAAGAATGGAAATCAAACTTGTTCTTACCTTTGAAGAAATCAACAGCACCTATGCTTGAAGCCATTCCAAGATTCAGCTTTTGAATGGATTGGTAAGAAGAAATAGGAAGAAAAGAAAACTTGAGAATTTTGACAATGGTGGACTATAGATTCGGCTTGACAAAAGAAAAAGAGAAGAGAAGAGAAGAGAGCACTCAGAAATTAGATAGAGAAAAGAGGAGGAAGAAAAACTGATGAGTAGCCCTATTTTCTTCCTTTTATAGCCGAAACTACTACTCAGAATCCCTTACTTGGCCACCACTCTTTTATTATTGATAAGTTTATCTCCTTAATTTAAAATAATTAGAGAATAATCCTTTATTATCTCTTCAAAAATAATCCAAATTAAATCCCTTATTTATCACCTTATTAATCGAATATTAAAGAGAATAAAACTCCTCCTTTCTAGAAGGATTGTGCCGTCCACCTCAGGCTTCTGGAAGCAAAAATAAAACTTCTTTTATTTGCTTCCCAAGTGACTCGAACTCAGGCCCAACACCTTGCATGTGGCGCCATTTCCATAGGCCCTAAGTGACATCTTCAGGCCACTTTTCCAAGCCTGTTTGTGTGTCAAATTTCACAAACTTTTTCTTTTAAGGCCATTTGCCTTAATTTCCTCTTTTAAACTTTAAAACTCGACATTTCTAAGTCATTTCTAAGTTTACTAAAATTTTCGTTCGGCTCTGTAAACTTGACATTTTCTTACATTTCCAAGTTTCCAGAAATGTTCACTTTCCTCTTTTGTATCATTTCTAAATCATTTCCTTACATTTCCTTAGTTTCCAAAAATGTTCACTTTCCTCTTTTAACCCTAACATTTCCATACATTTCCAGGTTTCCAAAAATTTTCATTTCTAAATCATTTCCATGCATTTTCAAGTTTCCAAAAATGTTCATTTCCAAATCATTTCCATACATTTCCGGGTTTCCAAAGATGTTCAAAATTTATTCTTAATACCTAAAACATGTCACTTCGTACAATTAAACCGAGAATGCATAGGCCCTTTTCAGGATGTTACATTGCAATTTAGTCCCTAAATTAGCAAAATGAATTTTCTTGCAAAATTTCCTTTTTCTGACTTTTCATACTATAAAATCATATTAGTAGTCGCTTAGACTCTATCGTGTATGCTATCTATTGCTCAATCACCATCTCCTTTGGATTCAATCGTTGGAATACTCTAGTGTTCCATTGTAACACTATAAATATTACAACTGACATGTACATTTGCAGTAAAATCGTGCTTTAAAAATTTTCTTATAAAATCATTGTTTTATGCTGATAAGTGATAAAAGTAACATACATTAAATCTTAAAGCATTTTTGGATGATTATTTATGCAAGTTGGTGAATTTTATGCTCCTAATCCTTTAAATTCATGTTTCTATACTTAGAAGAGAATTTAGAAGCAAGAAGAGTAAAAACGAACAAAAATTGGACAAATAGAGCAGATTTTAGGAGCCACACGGGCTGGGCCTTCCCACACAGGCTGGACACACGGCCATGTGCCAGACCATGTCGATTTCGCGATTCGCATCCCAAACACAAGGAAAAATGCAATTTTTAGGCTTTTTAGACATTCTAAAGTCTATAAATACTAAATAAAAGAAGAGAATAGGGAGCCATAAGAGATTATTGAAGAAAACAACTCGAAAAACACCATTGAAGCCAACTCTGAAGCAGATTTCCATCAAGACTGAAGACCTCCTTTTAATTTCTTTGAAGTTTTTATGAGTTTCTTTATTTCTTGTGGTTATTCTATCTTAGAGATGTTTTTATTTACAATTATGAACTAATTTCCTAGATACCTAGGGAAGATGAACCCTATGATAAATTCTATTATTTGATTTTTGTTTTATGCAATAAATACCTGATTCTTGTTTTCAGTTATGTGTGTTTATCTCTTGTTTTAATATTTTAGGGATATTAATTCATGTTTAATGTCCTTAAATCAGAGGAGGAAAAGTCCCTATTTAAGAGTAGATTTAGCATAATTGAGTGAAATTGCATGCAATCCTAGAAACAGGATGACATAAATATATCGAATTTTAGTCAAATCTAATAGGGGAATCCATAGATCGAGTAAATGCAATAATAAGGGTTTTAATTAGAAAGAAATTTCAATTAATCAACCTAGAGTTAGTTGCTCTTACTCTCGAAAGAGATATTAGCATAATTTAGGGATTTCTACGGATCAATATACCAAGTGATTAAATCGTTTAATTCAGATTCATAATGATAGATGAAGTCTAGGTGGATTCTTTCCTGGGTATTGTTTAACTTCTTGGTTATTATTCAATTATTTTCCTTGTTTATTCTCTGCTAAGATCTTGGTAAATTAATTTAGTAGATTTTAGGTTAAATCAATCACTCCAATTTGTCGGTTAAATAATAGGAAAATGATAATTACTAATACTTTTAATCCTCGTGGATACGATATCTCGACTCATCGTAGATATACTATTTATCGATAGGTGCACTTGTCTTTGTCGTATTTTTAGTTAGTTTCGTGAAAGATCATATGCACACAAGCAAAAGACAGTGAAGGGCCCTGACCATAAAGTGCCTCATAAGGGGTTATCTAGATGGAGGAGCGGTAGGTTGTGTTGTACCACCATTCTTCCAGAGGTAACCATGTAATCCCATCTGACCTTGGTGTGATCTCCAATACACTTAGCTTCAAAGAACTGCTCGAGCTTGGACCACCATCCTCTGAAGTCAATTCCATTGAAACATGGACAGTCCAATTTGAATTGTTTGGTGACGAATTCCAGGCCACTGGTTCAAGAAGGGTTACTAACGTGTCTCAAATCGGTAATTGAAGACATTATTAATGGCTCATATGGTGGAAATCTAGGGGGAAAACCACCAAAAATTCCCTTACCCTTGTCTTGAACCAACCCAAGAGAGTACTTGTGCGCAAAGGGCGGGCCCAAATATCGCTCAAGATGGAATGCAATTCAGAACGAATCTTAGTCTTAAACCCTTCATGGAAGTCCTTAAATCATGAATCAAGCTTGGTGTCGATCTATGTCATCTCTATTTGCAACTGGGATAACTCTTGTTACAACAATTCCATTTCCTTCTGCAGTTTGGTGGTGACCCCTTTACTGTCCATGAGGAACGTCTCACTCTAATGGCTTGTGTTACGGTAATTTTAAGGAAACAAAAATCTGAGAAGAAAGGAAGAGAAAAAGAGAGAGGATTGAGAGAAATCAGAGAAGATGAATATTGAAACAAAGCTAAATTTTGATAATTGCTCAAGCCTTCCCTTATTGGTGCTAAAAAATGGTGGTTAACGACCTTCTATCAACCTGGTAGATGTTGGCACAAATGCCTCCCAATACAAACCAAAACGTGACGTTTAACCATCAAACTAAATACATTAACCAATATGCACTATTTCACTAACCAATAATAAAACGTTGCATTTTTACAATGCACTCTTTAATGTCTAAATAAACAACTGAAAATAACAAACTTTCAAACTATTGGCCATTGCTTTCTTTTGTCCCATAACACAAATCCAGGAATCTTAGCCAGGGAATCGAGCTTCCTATATCCAAAACTCCGTTAAGCAGGAACAACTCATCAAGCATCTCTTTGAACTCATTAAAAGTTACAATCTCATTTTCAGCAATCTCGTTTGTGTATTTTTTTCCCCAACACCAATTCTACTTATCACATTAAGACTTAAATCTGAAAGATGATCTTTCAAAACAATTGGGATACTAGATGATTCTTACAACCCTTTTAGCAACAAGTTCATTTCTTCTCTTCAAATATACTGCATTTACTCAGGGCGTTTTGCACTAAAAAGTTCATCATGCACATCCTTCATACTTGACACTAGTATGGCCCGTATGGGACCAAGTTATATCGGAGTAATTATAAGTAGTGTATTCTCCTGCCACAATCTTGGGTCGACTAGCAAAGATAACATCATAGGTTTTAAGGGAGGCTTTGGCCATTTCAACGGATTAGGCCACAACAACAAGGAAAGACCCAAATTTGAGTTGTATGATGGGACCATATTTCTCAAAGAGGTTATGGATTGACCGGTAGAGAAGTGAACCAATGAGGTTAAGGTTGCCAATTATAGGCCAAATGGAAAGTTGGGTTTTCAATAGTGGCGGAGACATAGGAAGAGGAGAATGTGGGCTAGAGTGGCAAGCCATGTTGTTAAGTAAGAAGCCCAAGGTGGAGATTCCATTTGATACAGAGATGGTGGTGATAATGATGATGTAATAATATGGTTGATTGTGCAAGAGTGTAAATGACATTGTTGTATTTATAGACTACAATATGGGGTGAGAGTCTCCAAGGCCTATGTGTTGCGAGTGTGACAAAAATTCAAAGAAGTTAGTATTATTGACTTCAACAATTCTGTGAGAAAACCATCGTTAGCTTTCTCCTCAACTTCCTGGAATTTTAATTAAAGGTAGGGTGCCACTTTCTACACCATTGAGTGGAAAGACTTGAGCAATTAAAGTAGTTTGAAATTGAACTTGGTCAACGCAGCCGATGGCTCAGTGGCCCATTCAGATTATAGGATTAGCCTTCTCCAAAACCATACACAAATCCGATTTGTTTCGTCACTGTATACATATTTTATTTTCATAAAATTAAAGTTAGATAATTTTGGATAGGTGATATTTCACTATTAATCTATACACTTTATATAAGTTATGAATTTAGTTTTTATATTTAAATTTGATCAATTTTAGTTGAATCAGTTAATTTTAATTTTTGTATTTTTTGAAAGTTTTAAATTTCAGTTCTGATCCAAATAGAAATAGTTAAATTTGTTTATTCTACTATTAGTATTGTACTTGTGCAAACTTGTAAATTTAGTACATGTTCTCCAAACAACAACAATTAAATTTAGTACTTTTTTTTTAATTTTGAAATTCCAATTTGATGCAAAAGACATACGTTAGTCTTGTTAAATGACTTTTTGTGAATAATATGGGGAAATATCAAGTTAACATGGTATTACATATGTGAATATATTTGCCACATCAAATTTTGGAAATAGTAAAACTTAATAAATTTAAACTGTCTATCTCCCTCGTACTGACTAAATTGACTATAACATGAGTTAGGAATCTCAAAATCTAAATCCATAAATTTTTCTTCAAACTAGACTAATATATCTTCTTACTATAATTTTTCCATAATTTTTGTCTTAACCAATTAGTACAGTTTATTCCTTAAATTTTCCCTTATTTCACTCATGTCAATGATTCGACCTCTCTTACCTTAATTTCAAATATCTTCTTCAGATTTGGTTTTCATATCTCGCTCCCACTTGTTTCTATTGAAAATAGGCTCACTGGAATCTATACATATAATTTTTAACTCATAATCCACTTTGTACAAGTTTCTCTAATTTTACCAAGACAGATCAGGGAACCACGAAGTCATTCAGAACTAGTCTCACTAAAATTAACATATCTCAGAATATAAAATTTCTTTTCCTTCTCTGTTTCTTCCATATTAAAATAGACACAGTAAGATTTAATTTGATATCTTATTCACTTTCTAATTCATTTTCTCCTATTTTTCATGATTTTTCAAAAACATGTCACTGCCACTAACCAAAACTATTTTATTACAAAATACGATTACCACTACGATCATACGCACGCCCGAGTGATCACGGATGCCGGTTTTTGGTTTTCTTCAGTATTTTGACCGATTAACCGAATTTTTCATTCAAGTTTTCAGAGAAGTGTGAGATTACACACCATTTCAGATATGTATACGGAAGGTACAGGATTACACACCTGATTTTGATTTCCTAAAGAACCACTCGTCGATGACCTAGAACAATACCAACCAAAAGTTAACCTCAAATTTCCAAAAGATTTCGTATCACTTACACTTGAATCACTTACCACTATGTCCGAAGGTAGAATATATCGAGTGATTTGTCTCTAAAACATATAGTCGATTATTTCAAATTATTATTCCGTTAGCAACCAATTGAATATTGAATAATATCAATAATCCATAAGAACTTCTTACCTTATTAATATTGGATCCGATTTCTCCGTTCAAATTAAGGCTAGAATGATGTTCGGCCTCCCACTAGAATACTACAAAAGGGAGAGGGATCTCGTTTGAGAGAGTAGAATAAAATGATGGTCTCGGTTAATAGGACCATCCCAAACCAAGGCATAATTTGGCATTAAGAGAAAGAAAATAAAATGTTGAAGAGAACCACTTACCGATTTATCAAGGAATGAGTGTTAATACAGATGAGAAGAAAAGATAAAGAAGAAATGAAGAGTTCGGCTATAAAGGAAAATGAACAATGATGTTCGGCTATGGAGGATATGGATTTGAGAGGAAGAAGAAAGGGTTGGAAAATTTTGTAAAAAGGAAAAGAAGGATGAAAAGGAGTGTTTATGATGATTCAGTTTTTCCAAAGGAGAAAGAGTGAACGATTTAATCTCAATGGCTTAGGTACATTTGACAACAAGAAGAAATGAAGAAACAATATGCACACTTAAAGCTTGAAGATTCGGCAAGGAGGAGAAGGAATTTGGAGAGAAAAGAAAAATGACACAAAAGTTGCAAATAGGAATTTTGGCCAAAAAAAACAACACCAAAGCTTTTACCAATTGCCAAAGAAAAATTCGGCTAAGCCCTCCCTATGCCAAAACCGTCCACATCCATGATAATAATGGTCAAAAATTGACCAACCACACTTTCTATAACACTTCCCTTGAAAAAGGCCACATGTTCCCCATACTTGCCCTTTTTCTTTTGATTCCTTACCTTACCTTCACCCTTTCCTTATTTCCTTAGCCACCTTGCCAAAATTAAAAAGTCCACCTTGCCATATATACATCTTGGCCAACACTTAGAGAAAGTATACAAAAAAAAATAGTCAAAATTTTTGTACCAAGTGGGATTCGAACCTCTTACCTCAATGCCTTCACTTGATGCCATAACCTTTTCACTAATTGCTCATTTATGCAAGCAAATTACCCACCTATTTCCATAAGCCTTGATGCCACTTACTATCTCTCTTTAATAGGCTTAAACACAAAATTTATACTAAGGCCCAACTTGAACCCGAAACTTCCTAGAAACCTCGTAACTTTCCAAAATCACCTTCTTAATTAGTCCAATCTTGAAATAATGACATTCTCTTTTTCTCAAAATTTTAAACACTCCTAAGCCCAAGGCCCAATAGGCAATTTTGGGATGTCACAAATACCACTTGTTAGAACCGTAAAATAAGATCTAATATAAAGCTTAGCAAATCAGAATCTATTATGTCAGGTAATCAAGAATAAATCAACAATAAAACTAAATGCGAAAGCGTATCTAAATCCAGCGATTTTTGGAAATCTTGAAATCTTATGGTTTTGATCTTCCAAATTAGCACACAAGTAGTTTAGAGAATGTGGCTCTCTTTTTTAAAGATGAGATATTAGAAAATTTATGTAACATCCTGAATTTTTGGGCCTATGCGCTTAATGGGTGAAAATGAGTAATAAGTTAATTTAACTGTTAGGGGTCCAAATTGGGCTCAGGATGTGGTCAAGGCCTTGGTGAATTTTTTTTTGGGCACTATAGAGTTTTAAAAGGTGGTATCTATGTTTAAATTATCAAAATGGGCTTGTGGCCCAGTGGTCAGTGGCGCCACTTAGGGAGCAAGGAGGTGACACCACAACAAGGGAGATAAGGGCCCAAAATTTAAGTTTCATGGAGCCCAATTCTTTTAATTTAAG
Source organism: Gossypium bickii (assembly GCA_025503065.1). Classification (NCBI taxonomy): domain Eukaryota; kingdom Viridiplantae; phylum Streptophyta; class Magnoliopsida; order Malvales; family Malvaceae; genus Gossypium; species Gossypium bickii. Next base: position 19,397,564 of record CP106714.1, on the reverse strand, counting down.
TTAGCTAATTTTCGGCATTTGGGTTAGGTGGAGTGGATGGTAACAAGGCTCAAAAATGGGAGGATTTATATGAATAGGATAATGTAGATATTATAGTTGATAATATGGAAGATAAAAGGAGAAAAGATAGGAGCTATCTGCAAGGCTAGTTGTTGGCCCAAACTCCATTACCTAGAGGAGTAAAGAATTCGACTACTTCATGGAAAAGGGGTGCCGAATTTTCCCTTTTTAGTTAGCCTGATTTTTAGTTATCAAGAAGGGTACTTTCGGGTTTTTGATAGGAGTACCGAAATTTCTATAAATAGGGGGGACATCTCATTGATTCTGGCATTTAAACCCTAATTTCCTCTTCATTCTTTGTGCCAAAATTCTTAGTCTCTCCCTCTACAATTTCTTTTCTTTAATTTCTTCAAAAGCCGAAACCTCTCCCTTCACTCTCTTTTCCATTCTTTTCCTCTTGTGCCGATTTCTCTAAAAAGCCGAAATCTCCATAGTTTTTCTCTATTCATCCCATTTGTGAGTTAGTTCTATTCTTCCGGCATTTAAATCTTTTTCTTTGGCATTGCCGAATCTTCTCTCTAGTGCTAGCCGAATCCCCTGTGTTAAGGTAAGTGTCAAATTCTGTTAGTTTTTCACGTTTTATTTCAGTTTTTGAAAGGCAAAAGCCGAAAAGCTAACAGTTTAATGGTTCTATGTTGGGCGGCATTCCGGGATTTGAAGGAAACTTGGTCGTCTAGATCTAAAAGCTGAAAATTGTTAGTCTCCAATTTCGGGATTTTAAGGTAAGGAGATTTTCTCTAGATTTTTACTAGATTTGTTCATTGTATACAAGATCTTAACTTTATGATGAGGATTAACGATCATATATTGTGATAGTAGTTCTGACAAAGACTTGTGATAGAATTAAATATGGATCAGGCAAAGGAGAGAGTCTCTAAGTTTAAGAAACGAGCAGTATCTGCCGTTCGAGATTGGCCACTTGGTTGTGGACCGGCTTCTGAACAACACCTTAGGCAGATAGCAGTGGTGTTGGCTACGGATAGCGTCAACTTAGAGGGTCTTGTTCTAACGATAATCAGGTGTGTAGATCCTTATCACATAAGTTTTATTTTGTATTATACCTGTTTGGGGCTAAAAAGCCAGAAAATGAGGCTGTATGAACAGTCATGTGTAGATCTCTAACACACTAATAATTTGTATGAATATATGTATGTTTATGTTATGGGCTAAAAAGCCGGAAAGTGGCTATGTAGACAGTTGAATGAAACCCTAAAAGGGTTAGGCAAGGATGCTAGGTACATAATCATAGAAATCACTATGTGCATCGAAATATATAAAAGTCTGTATGATGTTTTCTTTATGTGTGTATGCATGGGGTGGGATTATGATAATGAAGGGGAAGAGCATGATTCGTCACATGGTGATCGGTGGTAGAAAACTCACGTAATAAAATGATTGGTCACATGGTGATCGGTGGTAGAAAACCCACGTAATAAAATGCTAAATCACATGGTGATCGGTGGTAGAAAACCCACGAAATGAAATGTTAGGTCACTTGGTGATCGGTGGTAGAAAACCCATGTTAAAATTCCTAATTGATAAGGAATAGGCAGTATGACTGTCGATATGGTGTGTAGCGGTTGGTGTGTTGATTGTAGAAATCCCCAAGGTGTGATGGTTGGTACAGGTTGGTGTGTAGAGGATGGATTTCTAGGTTGGGATGGGCCATGATGCATATATCGTTACCCTTGTATACAGGCCAAGGCCCATAATGTGTTTGTGGGCTTAAGCCTTTTATGTGTTTTCGGGATTTGCACACTGAGTCTTGGTGACTCACCCTATTATTTTTTTAAACATTTGAGATGAACAGTAGATCATGGACTTGGGAGCCGAGACGGACTCGAGGGTTTTTTTTATTTTTTTAGACTTTTCTGATTTTTCATTAAGTTTTATTTTATTTTGGAAAATATTGATGTAATGAGGTCCCATAGTTATATTCATCTAAGTGGTTTTAATATTTGCAACTTATGAAATTTTGTCAAGGGTTTAATTATTCAAGATAATAAAAATATGGGGGATTTTTTTTTAAATATGACGTTTATTTATTCAAATATTGTTTCATTAACTTACGATTTCCAAACTAACCATTAGAAAAAGTTTTCAGTGTACAACCCGTAGCATACCAGATCTGGTCGAAACGTATGGGCCAAGTTTGGGGTGTTACAATTTGGTATCAGAGCCCAGTTCAAAACTCAGGCTGTGAAATGGGCCTAGCAGTGTTTTGAAAATTTGATGTGAATTCGGGAAAAAAAATTTCTAAAAGAAGATATGGCCTTCGAGTCTACCGACACCCATTCCACACATGTAAGTACTTTAACTCTTGGTGTGATATACCTGTTGGGTTTGATGGGCTTGATGGACGTAGACTAGTATGTTAGGCCTTAATGGACTTTAAGCTTAGTTTAAACAACTCTTTAAATTCATAAGACTTAATCTATCCAAACAAACCCGTGAACAAGTCGCAGGGTTAGGGTGTGGCAACAGGCATACGCATGTCTAGGATTGGATCCAGGGAGAGCTTGGTACTTAAGCAGTCCTAGTGACTCACCTCCTCTTCGCTGGAATCCTACAGTGCGTGGTATTTGCTCACCTTAGCCACGAGGATTTGTTGACTGGCCAAAATCTATAATTAAAACCCGAAAGGGACCAGCCACCCTATTTCACAACTAAAATACCCCCAAGTTTTGTAAAATTTTCAAAATACAATTGATTTGTGAAAATTTCCAGAATACCCCAGAATTGTAAAACTACCGAAATTTGTGAAATTACCGAAACACTCCGGTTGGCAAAATTTTCAAAATACCCTTGGTTTGTGAAAATTTCCAAATAACCGTGATTTTATAAAATACCCATGTTTTGCAACTTTACCTAAAAACCCCTAGATTTACAAAAGTAACCCAGTTTGCAAAATTAAATTTTCCAAAGTACCCTGCTTAAAAAAAAAAACAACAACAACATCAAAATATCTCTATTTTGGAAAAAGAAAACTTGTTTTCCAAAATACCCTTGCTTTATATAAAAAAAAAGTGTACCAAAGTACCTCTAATTCAAAGAAAATTACCAAGATACTTTATTTGGAAAAAAATACATTGTAGGGCAAAAGTACGGAAAAAAAAACCATGGGTAGTGAAATAACGAAGATTCCCTTATGCGATGAATGTGTGTGCATGGATACTACTTGTGTGGTTGATGTATGCTGGTTGAATGTATGTGGTTTCTAGAATTAGGGGATAAACTTGAGACTGAAACTCGTAGATATAATTTAGAATTCGAAAGAACTACTTTTAAACTACTGTTCGTAAGATTGTTCATGGTTAATCAGTGAAAGAAATTAATAATTCATAAAATTTCTAATCAAATAAACACGAATCGGTAGAATAAGTATAAAGGGACGAGGGCGCTCTAGATGCGAATACCGGTGCGTACTCTACCATAGTATACTAAGTGTTTCTTTTAGCTTTAGAATTAGAGTGCGCAGCGAAAGCATAGTGGTGAGACTTGGGTAGTACGATTAATAGTTAGTTGGAAATTTCGAGGATGAAATTTGTTTAAGGGGGTAGAACTGTAACATCCTGAATTTTTGGGCCTATGCGCTTAATGGGTGAAAATGAGTAATGAGTTAGTTTAACTGTTAGGGGTCGAAATTTTTGTTTGGGCACTATAGAGTTTTAAAAGATGGTATCTGTGTTTAAATTATCAAAATGGGCTTGTGGCCCAGTGGTCAGTGGCACCACTTAGGGAGCAAGGAGGTGACGCCACAATAAAGAAGATAAGGGCCCAAAATTTAAGTTTCATGGAGCCCAATTCTTTTAATTTAAGTTAGCTAATTTTTAGCATTTGGGTTAGGTGGAGTGGATGGCAACAAGGCTCAAAAATAGGAGGATTTATATGAATAAGATAATGTAGATATTATAGTTGATAATATGGAAGATAAAAGGAGAAAAGATAGGAGCTATCTGCAAGGCTAGGTGTTGGCCCAAATTCCATCACCTAGAGGAGTAAAGAATTCTGCTACTTCATGGAAAAAGGGTGCCAAATTTTCCCTTTTAATTAGCCTGATTTTTAGTTATCAGGAAGGGTACTTTCGGGTTCTTGATAGGAGTGCCGAAGTTTCTATAAATAGGGGGGATATCTCATTGATTTTGGCATTTAAACCCTAATTTCCTCTTCATTCTTTGTGATGAAATTCTTAGTCTCTCCCTCTACAATTTTTTTTCTTTAATTTCTTCAAAAGCCGAAACCTCTCCCTTCACTCTCTTTTCCATTCTTTTCCTCTTGTGCTGATTTCTCTAAAAAGCCGAAATCTTCATAGTTTTTCTCTATTCATCCCATTTGTGAGTTAGTTTTATTCTTCCGGCATTTAAATCTTTTTCTTTGGCATTGCCGAATCTTCTCTCTAGTGCTAGCCGAATCCCCTGTGTTAAGGTAAGTGTCGAATTCTGTTAGTTTCTCACGTTTTATTTCGTTTTTTGAAAGGCAAAAGCCGAAAAGCTAATAGTTTAATGGTTCTATGTTGGGCGGCATTCCTGGATTTGAAGGAAACTTGGTCGTCTAGATCTAAAAGCTGAAAATCGTTAGTCTCTAATTTCGGGATTTTAAGGTAAGGAGTTTTTCCCAAGATTTTTACTAGATTCGTTCATTGTATACAAGATCTTAACTTTATGATGAGGATTAACCATCATATATTGTGATAGTAGTTCTGACAAGGACTTGTGATGGAATTAAATATGAATTAGGCAAAGGAGAGAATCCCTAAGTCTAAGAAATGAGCAGTGTCTGCTGTTTGAGATTGGCCACTTGGTTGTGGACCGGCTTCTGAATAACACCTTAGGCAGATAGCAGTGGTGTTGGCTACGGATAGCGTCAACTTAGAGGGTCTCGTTCTAACGGTAATCAGGTGTATAGATCCTTATCACATAAGTTTTATTTTGTATTATACCTGTTAAGGGCTGAAAAGCCGAAAAATGAGGCTGTATGAACAGTCGTGTGTAGATCTTTAACCCACTAATAGTCTATATGAATATATGTATGTTTATGTTATGGGCTAAAAAGCCGGAAAGTGGCTGTGTAGACAGTCGAATGAAACCCTAAAAGGGTTAGGCAAGGATGCCAGGTACGTAATCATAGAAATCTCTATGTGCAACGAAATATATTAAAGTCTGTATGATGTTTTCTTTATGTGTGTATGCATGGTGTGGGATTATGATAATGAAGGGGAAGAGCATGATTGGTCACATGGTGATCGGTGGTAGAAAACTCACGTAATAAAATGATTGGTCACATGATGATCGGTGGTAGAAAACCCACATAATAAAATGCTAGATCACACGGTGATCGGTGGTAGAAGACCCATGAAATGAAATGTTAGGTTACTTGGTGATCGGTGGTAGAAAACCCACTTTAAAATTCCTAATTGATAAGGAATAGGCAGTATGACTGTCGATATAGTTACCCTTGTATACGGCCAAGGCCCATAATGTGTCTATGGGCTTAAGCCTTTTATGTGTTTTCGCGATTTGCACACTGAGTCTTGGTGACTCACCCTATTATTTTTTTTTAAACATTTCAGATGAACAGTAGATCATGGACATAGGAGCCGAGACGGACTCGAGGGGCCATCAGGTTTTTTTTTATTTTTATAGACTTTTCCGATTTTTCATTAAGTTTTATTTTATTTTGGAAAATATTGATGTAAAAAGGTCCCATAGTTATATTCATCTAAGTGGTTTTAATATTTGCAACTTATGAAATTTTGTCAAGGGTTTAATTATTCAAGATAATAAAAATATGGGGGATTTTTTTAAATATGACATTTATTTATTCAAATATTGTCTCATTAACTTACGATTTCCAAACCAACCGTTAGAAAAAGTTTTCAATGTACAATCTGTAGCATACCAGATCTGGTCGAAACGTATGGGCCGGGTTTGGGGTGTTACAAGTTATGTATGTGTAATTTGGGGACCATAACCGTAATATATAACTTTTTCACATTAATCCTAATTTCTAATCAGCCCATTATCAATTAGAAATTTGTTACTAGAGTATTTACACATATTTGACCCATACTTTATTTACTAACCAAAGCCAATAAACCTTAACGAAATTAGATCACTTTTAATTTGAGCTAATATTGTATGGTAGTAAATAATTACATTTAATTACTATTATTATATATGTAATATCTATATTTTTCAACAATCTCTCACTTGAACCACATATAATATATATAATAGCAACCGGCAAACGTGAATTGATTTATATAGCATTAAAGAAACTCAATTTACATTATTATAATTTAGTACATAATTTTAAAGCAAAGAAATTGGTAGCTGTTTAGTAGATTTGAGAAATGTTGGAAACGTGGTAATGTATTTCATGGCTTAGACGAATTTCCAGCCTCTGTTCTTGCACTTTTCGACATTGTTTCGAGGTAAATTTTGTGAATTTTTATGTTTCTGATGAAAACCCAATTTTTTGAGAATGGATGAATATTATTCTTATAGTAATATCCCTATGATTATTACTCTGCTGACTTTTCATGGTTGGCGTTCAATTGAATTCATTGAGATTTAGTAAATTCAATTGTGTTATTTTGGTATTTATTTATTAGAATAAGAAATGTTTTGGTATTTTGGTGAACGGTTGCACAAGGTCACCTAACCAATATGCCATTCAAAGGAACCACATTTTTGCATCCAAACATCATTTTCCTAATCATGTCTATATGCTACATTTCATGCATACAACCTGGTCCATATATGTGCTAAAACATATGATCGCTGTAAATCAGAGTTGCGTTGAGTTCCACATGTGATTCCTCGTCTATCCTTTACTTTGTCGTTAACAGCTCCCCTAAAAATTTTATAGAGTCTGGCATCTGCAAAAGAGCTTCAAGAAGAGGTAAGTTGATATGTAATTTCTTTAAAAGTTTAAGAAACTTACCGAACTGTTCCTCTGTATCGTCTCTCTTTAATGCTTCGGGGTAAGGAATGCGATGTTGGTATTCTTTGATTATCGGTTTTGGCTTTTCATGGCTCACCTCAACCTTACCTTCACTTATCACAGGTTCTTGCCTTGGATTAGATTCTACTAACCTTTCACTGTTATGAACTTGTATGGTTTGGATTTGCTCTTTTGGGTTAATCTCCATGTTACTTGGTAGACGTCCTTGCGGTTATTCGGACATTAACTTTGCAAGTTGTTCGACTGCCTTAGTGATTTCCCCAACTTGGCTCTTGATCTCTTCAATCGATGTTCGTTGGTTTGTTTCAGTGTTGCTTGGCAAGCTTTCTTGTGGTTGTTCTAAGATCAGCTTAGCAGGCTGACCTAACTGATCCTTGATCTCTTGAATCGATGCTTCTTGTTTTGTTTCTATATTTTGGCAGCGTGTTTCTGTGTTTGCTATGAATTTTTCCAGCATCTGTTCAAGGTTTGACTTATCTTCCTATTGGTGAGGTGGTTGTTGACAATGTTCCTGTCTTTGGCTACTTTGATCATTCCTTAAGAAATTGGGATGGTACCTCCAACCTGCATTATAAGTGTCATTATAAAAATTATTTTGGGGTCTAGAGTAGTTACCCATATAGTGGACTTGTTCGTTCTCCATGCCATATTCGTAGGGTGGGTACTCAGGATTCGCCACGCCTCTTGGATTCGAGTCATATTGCATTACTGGGTGTACCTGCGAGCGACTACACAAACCATCGATCTTTTTATTCATCATCTCTAGCTGGTTAGATAACCTGGTGAACACGTCGAGGTCGAAGGCACTGGCTGCTTTAGTAAGAATTATCCTCATGACTTGCCACTGATAAGTATTCAGTGCCATCTTCTCTATAGACTAAAATTATCAGCCAAAAGCAAAATAGAGGAAAAATTAGCAAAGTACAAATAAAAATAAAAAATAATAATGAAAATAAATTGCAATAATAAAAAAAATGGCTAAAGTAATAAAAATAGAGCTTTCTTAATATTTTAGTTCCCCGGCAACGACGCTAAAAACTTGATTGCTGTAAATCAGAGTTTTAAAATTTATAAAAGAATGATCAAAACCTGAAAACTAACTCTGGCAACGATTAAAGGCAAGTGTACCTATTGAACAGTAGTATAGCTTAGGCAAGACCAGATATCGAACCCAAAGGAACTAAGAGTACTAATACTAACTTTCTTTTTATTATTTAGCCTTAAAAATAGAGTGAAGTTGCTTTAAACTATATTGACGAAGACTAAACTAAGGACACGAAGAGAAAAAGGATGAATAGGAAAATAACATTGAAGGAAAACTCAGTTGATTATGACGATACCCGTACGAAGAATCCACCTAGACTTCACTTGTTATCTGACCCTAGATTATTTGATTTCTTTACTTAGCTTGATCCGTAAGACTCCTTAACCTATATTAAACCCTCTCTCGAGGCGAATAACATGTAACCCTAGGTTAATTAGTGGAACTCTCATTCGCTTATAATAACCCCCTAGGATAGCAGTAAATCGATCAATGGACTCCCATATTAGGTTTCACCCTAATCCGGCAAAATATCGTAACCCTATCTCTAGGCGTTCGATCAACTCCGCTTAATTATGTTAGATCTACTCTTAGGCAGGGTCTATTCCTCCTCCACCTAAGCACATTAGATTTGGATTAAACAACATAATTAAAAACAAACTAAGCAATTATCATATAACTTAGAAATCAAATAACAAAATTCATCTAGGTTTCATCCCCTTCAGGTATCTGAAGGGTTTAGTTCATAATGAATAAAAAGAACATCACAAGAGAAAAGATAAAACAAAACATAAGAAAACCCTAAAACCCCTTGAAGGAATTGAAAGAGAATTCCACCGTCTTGAGTATAATTCCGGCTTCTTGGGATGGATCAACTGGCTATCCTCGCGTTATTCCCTAACTCTGACCTTCTCAGCTTGGCTCCTTGGCCTAGCTTTGATGCCTTTGGTTTCGACTTCTGCTGAACTCCCCTTTTCAAGTTGCTCCCTTGGGTGTTTATATAGACTTTGTGATGCTTTACTTGGCCTCCTAATTTAAGTAGAATTCCTACTAGGGTGTTTGAATAGGCTTTGGAATGTGTTTCTTTGCCTCCAAGTATCCTTTCCCGAATGAAATTTCTCTTTCCAGCGATAGGGACATGGCCATGGCACACGCCCATGTGAATTGTGGCCAGGCCGTGTTCTAGTAATTTTATGAGGCATAGTCGTATGGCTTGAAGTCCAGGCCGTGTCGATTTCTTGAATTGGCCCATTTGGCTCGTTTTAAGCCCGTTTTACGTTCTTTTCATCATTGGGTGCTTTCTTGAGTATAAGACATGAAAAGAAAGGATTAAGAGCACCTTTTTACATAAATCGAGGCTTAAATTATCCAAAAGCGTGCTAAATGTGGGCCTAAAATATGTTACTTTTACGCTTTATCAAATACCCCCACACTTAAGCTTTTGCTTGTCCTCAAGCAAAATTCTCAACTTACAATTAAGACGAACTTTCCATGATCTACAATTCTTATCAACAATGTCTTATCCTAATTCACAGATAATTTATACATGGATAATTTGAATCAAAGAGTCCTAAAGATTCAAATGAGATAAGTCATGATTTTGTACCCCGAAAACATAGGTGTCTCCCTTCTTTTAAATAACTACATTTTCAATTCAAAACCGACAAGGATTGATATCCTCACTAAAGATTCACTCAAATCACTCTAAAGTGTTTAAGATTCAGAAAAAGATTGCTCATAAGTTGAACCTGAAAAGTTAATCCCATAGGCTTGCCTGAAAATCAAATCTCCACCACTGTAATATGAGATGACAAACAGATCAAAAGGTCTTTGTTAGTGTTGTAATGGGGCTATGGTAAAAGGTGTGGTCACAGGCTGAAATTAGAAGGTTAGAATCGAGATTGAATTGATAAGTTACCTATCTAAAAGTTTCTAAGATAATAATTACATTAACTGAAAATAATAATAATCCTACTAATACAAGCTTTTTCTTTTGATAATTAGACTTTAACTTATATAAGCCCACTTTTCACACTACTAATATTGAATACTTTGAATTTTTTTTTAATAGCAAACTAAATACAAGATAAATTTAACTACCAGAATAATATACTTAGGTAACTAATTCAAATCAAATCTAGATTAAAGGGTAGTCAAAAGAAAGGGTGATAACAAATACAAAGGCTTTGGGTTAATATTAGTAGGTGAGTCAATAAAAAGGGTTTGTTAGGATCAATGGGGTTCAATAGGGGTTAATTGTAAAGGTAGGCTATTTAGTGGAGTTAGTGAGTTAAAACCTAGGTGCCTTTATCATCTCTATATATCAAATCATAACTATGGTCTCGACATGTAAAAATGAGGCAAGTTCTAGAATAACAGTTCATAGATGACACACTCATAATCAAAAAATGAGCACGAAAAAGAATGTATGCTCTATAAGGATCAAATACTCACAAAAATTATGGGTGTGTTGACATCATCCTTATGAATTTTAATTTTCAAGGTTGTATTCAAATTTAGGCCAACAACCTAGCAAAATTTTAAATTTTTGAAAATTTAGACTTATCATGCTTGATTCCCTAGTATTCTTCAAATTTAATTATCAATGCACAATTATCAATGACTTAATCTAAACATATCAATAGAAATCATAAATCAAATAAAATTTCATTCAAATCGTAATATGAGAAACTGTAACACCCCAAACCTGGTCAACACACCACGACCGAATCCGGCATGTCACAGAGGAAAAACGTTTTGGAGAAAATAGGTTACCAGTTAAAATTTTAGTGAAAACTCTTTGTTGTCTTATGTTTGTAGAAATCAGGTGCATGACTTGTTTAAACCGATGGTTTATTTTAAAATTCCGAGAAACAATCTTTAGAACTTAGTTGTTGATCCATAAGTAGAAAAACGTTTAGGTTATAAAAACTCGATTGATTCTTGCTTAGCTAATTTGAAATCGTTTGAATTAAGTATGGAAAACTTAAGTTTGGAAATCATTTGAGTTCTCCTTATTATCAAGTGATTAATATTACTCGAAGGTAAAGTTTTGAAACCTTCGCGTTTTTGTAGTTTAGAAAACTTTGTGTTCAAATTATTAAGTTAATCAAGTAATTTACTTAGCCACGTTTAAAACAAATTTCAAAGCATATAAATAATTCCAAAAGTATAATCAAACGGCCTTATTACAAACCCAAATAAAACTAAAGTGAAAATAAATATCCAATTCAAAATCCAAGTAATACCAAATGTTTTTAATGCATGGCCGCCTCGAGTCCATCCGGCTCTTCATCCGCAATTTACGAGTCACCTGAAAAGATAAGGGAGAAGGTGAGTCACCAAGACTCAGTGCATAAATCCTCCTCCCAGTTAATGCAACATACTTACACAAATCATAACCAAGCAATATAAATAATGCACCCAAACCTAGCCATCCATAACTCCTTTTCTACCCCGTGTGGTACCAAACCATTGGTGGTGCCAAACCACTGGTGACCCAAAGTTACGATATCCAATAATAATGTGGTGCCAAACCACTGGTGACCCAAAGTCACGAATAATCCATCTGTGGGGCCAACCCACGTTGTGATACCAAATCACTGGCGACAATTCCATAATGTCATATGTGGGGCCAACCCACTGTGGTGCTAAGCCACTGGGACGAGTCGCTATGAGGTGCCAAACCTCTTGTGACCCAAAGTCACAAAATATCAATATACCAAGTGTGGGGCCAACCCACGTGTGATACCAAATCACTGGCGACGATCCCAAAATATCAACCGTGGGGCCAACCCACTGTGGTACTAAGCCACTGGGACAAGTCGCTATGAGGTGCCAAACCTCTGGTGACCCAAAGTCACGAAATAATCTGTGGTACCAAACCACTGGAGGTGCCAAACCTCTGGTGACCCAAAGTCACGGATATCATCTTCCCCCTCCTCTCATATCACCCACCATCATGCCATACTCATGCAAATCATGCCATCATGCTTTATTACGAATCACATAGCAAATATGTCATAAATCAAACTATCATGCATTATATAGCAAAAATCATATCGAAACGGACTTACCCGAATCCTTGCTCATACCCATAGGGTATCATACCAATATCCACACTGTTTCGGCTTTAACACATTCAGGTTATTAACATATTACTTAGTTATAAAGTGTGTAAGTTACACACCTATTACTAACGCAAGCCCTAAATCTCGAAGACCCGATCTACCGCACTAGATCCCTTGATCCTACATTCAGTCAAACCACAAAGTCATCAATAAGACCATTCGGCCAAACCAACCAATCCCAAAAGAGTTAATGCATGGACCCCTACCTTACTGCCGATTTGATTTTCAATCAAATCTCGAAACTATGTGATGGTCCCCCTTGCAATCGGCCACACCCTATTACGCAGAAACAATTAGCCTCAATAGCCTTCGGCTTTTCAACAACCTAAAGAAGATGAACCAACATAGATATCCTTACCACTTGACTTACCAAAGTCGATTGTTAGAGAATAGAGGGCTTAGATTGTCTACTTCCAAAATCCTGGGGATCCTATAAGAAATCAGTTCCCATAGGTGGTTAGAATTCTATCACCAAATGCCGAAATTCAGCTTTGCTCTTGTGAAAGTCGACAGAGAGAAGAGAGAAGGAACAAAAGGAATTCGGTCAAAACTGATTGAAGAAGAACCGAAGAAGATCCACCCTTGTTTGATATTCAGCCAAAGTAACACTAGGAGAGAGAAAGGAGATGTCGACAAAGGTTGAGTGATGAAGGGAGATTCGGCTATGGTTGATAGAAGAGAAACAATTAGTATTCGGCTGAGACAAAAAGGAGAGAAAGGGAGAAAAGACTATGGGCATTCGGGTTAGGCTTAAAGAAAAAGGAGTTAAGAGGTTTCGGCAAAAAGAAAGTGAAAGAAAAGATGTGGCTTTTGATCAAATATGAAAAGAAAGTGAAAGAGATATGGGGGAAAGAGAGGTTCGGCCAACACTTGAGAATGGAAAAGAAAAAGAAGGGAAAGAGAATTACTTTCGGCTTCAAAGAAAAAAAAAAAGATGAAAGGGAGGCTCCGAAAGAGATTCGGCCAAATGCTTAAGGAGAAATCGGCAAATACCTATGGAGTTTCGGCTTTTGGTTCACTATGATGCATTAGGGAAAACCGAGAATGCTCAAGAATAGTTTTCGACTTTTGATTCACTAAATGCCCAAGGACCTACACTAGCCGAAAATGCCCAATTAGGTGCCTAAGGAAATTTCGGCACCCTCCCTTTACTCAGCTTCCCAAAACCGAACACTCCTCCAAGGAGGAGTTCAAAATTCGGCAATTGTTACAAACCTCTCCTGGCCACAAATTCAAACGAATTTGAATTCCACAAGGCCCTAAGTGGCGCCTCCAAGCCACTTTACCAAGCCCCATCTTGTGCTAAAATCCCCCACGAATTACACTTAAGCCCTAGCTCCTTCAGCTCCCCTTACTTAAAGCTTAAAAACAATAATTTCCGCAACTCAGGCATACTATAGACTTATAACTAGCTCTTAAAACATCACGAATAATAATGCAACAATTCAAACTCATGCAAAACAATTCAATCACAAATAACCCCTATTTCAGGATATTATAGTTCTACCCCCCTTAAAAATAAGTTCGGCCTCGAAATTACCTGGTCAAAAGAGTTGAGGGTATTGCTGTCTCATCACATCCTCAAGTTCCCACGTAGCTTCTTCCACGCCATGATTTCGCCATAATACCTTCACCAGTGGAACGGACTTCTTACGCAGAACTTTCACGTCTCGATCCAGAATCTGCACTGGTTCCTCTTCCATGGTCAAAATTTGGACTCACCTCTGTTTCTTCCACTGCTACAACATGCGATGGATCTGAACGATATCGCCTAAGCATTGAGACATGGAACACATCGTGAATCTGACTCAGCTCTGCTAACAACTCGAGCTGATAGGCTACTGGTCCCACTCGTCTCAGTACCTTATACGACCCAATAAACCTTGGACTTAACTTGCCTTTTCTTCCAAACCTCAATACCTTCTTCCATGGAGAGACCTTGAGAAAGACCTTATCACCCACGGCAAAATCTATATCCCTCCGCTTGAGATCAGCATACGACTTCTGCCTGTCCGAAGCTTCCTTCAACCGAGCCTGAATCAGTTTAACCTTATCCTCGGTCTCTGCAACCAACTCTGGACATAACATCTGACGTTCACCCAACTCCGTCCAACATGTAGGTGCGCGACACTTCCTACCATACAATGCCTCATATGGTGCCATCTTAATGCTTGCTTGGTAACTATTGTCGTATGCGAACTCAGCTAATGGTAGAAACTCTTCCCAACTACCTCTGAAGTCCAAAACACAACCTCTCAGCATATCCTCTAAAATCTGTATAACCCTTTCTGACTGCTCGTCAGACTGTCGATGAAATGCCGTACTGAAATCCAAGCATGTACCCAAAGCCCGATGCAGCGCTCTCCAAAACCTTGACGTAAATCTTGGTTCCCTATCTGAGATAATCGATACTGGCACACCGTGCAACCTCACTATTTCTACCACATACAGCTTAGCTAACTTCTGAAGCAAGTAATCAACCCTTACCGGTATGAAGTGAGTTGACTTAGTCAGACGATCCACAATTACCCAGACTGAGTCCTTCTTTCTAGGCGTAAGGGGTAATCCACTGACGAAATCCATAGTGATCCTTTCCTACTTCCACTGTGGAATCTTCACCAGCTGAAGCAAACCTGACGGCAAATGATGTTCAGCCTTGACCTGCTGACACGTCAGACACTTTCCCACAGATTCCGTTACTTCTCACTTTAGACCTGGCCACCAAAACTGCTCTCTTAAATCCGGATACATCTTGCTACCTCCAGGATGCATAACATATGGGCTGCTATGTGCATCCTGAAGAATCCTCTGCCTTAACTCGACATCCTTCGGCATACAAGCTCTCCCTGGGAAACACAGTACTCCATTACCGGACAAACTATAACCCTCCAAACCACCATTCTGAACTTGCAACCTCTGCGCATTCAGACCCTCATCCACTAACTGCTTCTCCTTGATTTGTTCTACCCAAGTCGGCTTAACCTGTAACTCCGCCAAGAGACTCCCATCTCATACAAGCTAAGATGGGCCAACATCGCTCTTAGGTCTGATACAACCTTACGGCTCAACGCATCTGCCACTACGTTAGCCTTGCCCGGATGATACTTAATCAAACAGTCGTAGTCCTTCAACAACTCCATCCATCTGCACTGTCTCAAGTTCAAATCCTTCTGAGTCAAAGGGTACTTCAGCAGCTAATTCCAAGTCATGCGTCGGATAGTTAACTTTATACGGTCTCAGCTGTCAAGATGCATAAGCCACTACCTTCCCTTCCTGCATAAGCACACATCCTAAGCCCATATGTGATGCATCACAATATACCGTGAATTCCTTCCCTGCCTCAGGCTGAATCAAAATCGTAGCTTCAGTCAGAATCTTCTTTAGCTTGTCGAAACTCTCTTACTGCTTCTCAGTCCACACAAATGGAACTCCTTTCCTTAACAACTTGGTCATCGGTGCTGCGATCAAAGAAAATCCCTCTACAAATCTTCGGTAATACCCTGCCAAACCTAGAAAACTCCGAATTTCAGCCACTGACTTCGGCGGCTTCCAATCCAACACTGCCTCAATCTTTCGAGGATCCACTCTAATCCCCTCAGTTGATACTACATGACCCAAGAAAGTCACCTCCTTAAGCCAGAACTCGCACTTACTAAATTTGGCAAATAAGTGCTTTTCCCTCAGAATCTGCAACACTACTCGCAAATGCGCATCATGCTCTTCCTCTGTCTTTAAGTATACCAAGATGTTGTCTATAAATACCACGATGAACTGATCCAAATACTGATGGAATACCCTATTCATCATGTCCATGAATGCTGCCGGCGCATTGGTCAACCCAAACGGTATTACCAGAAACTCATAGTGCCCATACCAAGTACGAAACACCGTCTTGTGGATATCAGCCTCTTTCACCTTCAGCTGATGATACCCAGACCTTAAATTAATCTTTGAGAAAACCGATGCACCCTTAAGCTGATCAAACAAGTCATCTATCCTTGGTAATAGATACTTGTTTTTGATCGTCAGCTTATTCAACTAGCGGTAGTCTATACACACCCGCATTGTACCATCTTTCTTCTTGACAAAGAGTACCGGTGCTCCCCAAGGTGAAACACTTGGCCGGATAAAACCTCGGTCCAGCAGCTCCTAAATCTGAGCCTTTAATTCCACTAATTCCTTCGGCGCCATCCTATACGGGGCAATAGACACTGGCACAGTACCAGGTAACAAATCTATGCCAAATTCAACCTCACGATCCGGACGCAGTCCTGGAAGTTCCTCTGGAAATAGGTCAGCAAATTCCTTTACTGTTCGGACATTCCTTGCAGCAGACTCCTTAGCCTCCAAGGCACACACCTGCACCATAAATGCTTCACAGCCCTTCCTGACCATCTTCTCAGCCTTCAACGCAGATACCACGTTGGATTGATAATCTCTTCTATTACCTATCATAACCACCTCGTCACCCTCAACCGTCTTCAGAACCATGCGCTTAGCCGCTTAATCCAAAATTGCCTGGTACTTAACCAACCAGTCCATCCCAAGAATCAGATCAAACTCCCCAAACGGCAGTTCCATCAAATCGGCTACAAACACTACCCCTTGGAGTTCTAGGGGTACATCCCGATACAGCTTATTTACTGCTATAGAGTGACCTAGAGGGCTAATTACTGCCATCTCCTTAGGAGTAGCCTCAAAGTCTAGGTTCAGGGTCTCTACTATGCTACTAGCAACATATGAATGCGTCGAACCCACATCAATCAAAGCAGTATATGGAAATCCAAAGATTAAGAACATACCGGTTATGACGTCCGGTGCGTCGCCCTTCTCTCGACGATTCACTGCATACACCAACCCAGGCTGTCTTACCTCAGTGTTGCCTGTACCTCTACCAGGTGCTCCGCGGCCTCGACTAGAACCATTACCTCCTCTACCATTACAACGCCCCTCTACGGTGGCGGTCCCTCATTTCTAAACTGAGCACGGCCCTGACCCTCAGGCTGAATCCTGGCTAACTAGCGTGGACAGTCCCTCACACGATGGTCCAACGAGCCACACTCAAAACATCCTTTTCCACCAGTCCAACATCCTCCCCAATGAGATTTCCCATATCGGTTACACTGCTGCCTGGTCCTCGATTAGCGATAATGAGCTTGTCGATCGATTCGCCCCACTGCTCTAGCCCTTTTTCACGAGAATTACCAGCCGACCCAGATGATCCAAAACTTCTCTTATGTCTATTCCTATCCAGATTCTACCTCACAGACTCCTTAACCCTTTCAGCTACCTTAGCCTTTTCTACCAAGACAGCAAACTCCTGCTCCTACTGTGAAGTAATCAGCAACCTCAGCTCATCCCTCAGACCGTCCTTAAATCGGATACATCGCTCATGCTCAGTAGCCACGATACCCCTAGCATACCGGCTCAACCATAAGAACTCTGCCTCGTACTCTGATATTGACTTACTCCTCTGAACCAACCTCAAAAACGCCTTCCATTGCGCATCAATATAACTAGATCCAATATACTTCTTCTGATAAGCTGCTTTAAAATAGTCCCAAGTGAGATCATCCGCTGCAGCACTATCCCAAACCGTGAGCCACCACTGGTATGACTCATCCCGAAGAAGCGACACTATCCCTTTCAGTTTTTCCTCAGCAGTCAGATTCAAATCATCCATGATTCGCTCCGTCGCCTCCAACCAATACTCAGCCGTACTGGGAGCCACACCAGAAACACCTCGGAATACCTCAGCTCCATTGTCTCGGTGTCGCTTAGATATAGATTTTTGAGCTCCTGCGCCTCCACCTACTCCAGCTACCCTCTCAAGAACTCGCAGCATCGCCTGCGACATTACGTCATCCCTAGTCTGGTCCTGAAATTCACCACCTGCAGCTGGTGGTGGTGCTGGTATCTCATTCTCTGATCCCTGACCAGACCCTACTTGTAACATCCTGAAAAGGGCCTATGCATTTTCGGCTTAATTATACGAAATGACATGTCTTATGTGTTATGAATGTATTTTGAACATTTTTGGAAACCTGGAAATGTATGGAAATGTTAAGTTTAAAGTGAACATTTTTGGAAACCTAGAAATGTAAGGAAATGATTTAGAAATGATTCAAAAGAGGAAAGTGAACATTTCTGGAAACTTGGAAATGTAAGGAAATGTCAAGTTTAAAGAGGGAAACGAAAATTTTTGAAAACTTGGAAATGTAAGGAAATGACTTAGAAGATGTCGAGTTTTAAAGTTTAAAAGAGAAAACTGAGGCAAGGTGGCCTTAAGAGAAATTGTATGTGAAATTTGACACACAAACAGGCTTGGAAAAGTGGCTGGAGATGCCACTTAGGGCTTACTGAAATGGCGCCACATACAAGGGTATTGGGCCTAAGTTCAAGCCACATGGGAAGCAAATAAAAGAAATTTTATTTTGCTACAATGAGCAGAGAGGGTGGGCGGTATTAAGACTTTTAAAAGAGGAGTTTTATTCTCTTTAAATTTAACTAGCGAGGGATAAATAATGGATTTATTTTAGATTATTTTCAAGAGATAAATAAGGATTATTCTTTAATTTTTAAATTAAAGAGATAAAGCTATCAAAATAAGGGAGAGTGGTGGCCAAGTAAGGGACTCTAGCTAGTAATTTCGGCTACTAGAGGAAAAGAGGCCATTCATTCATTCACTCTTCCTTTCTTAAAAATTCCTTAAGCAATTCTCCTCTCTCTGCACGAATTTTCCCTAGCAAAATCCTCTCTTCTCTCTGCTACTTTGCCAAAACCAAAAACTCTAGCAAAGCAAGCCAATTTCTTCACCTTTCTTTTCTTCCTATTCCTTTTCTTTCCAATCCATCCAAAAGCCGAATCTTGGTGGGACTTCAAGCAAGGGTGTGTCGACTCCTGTAGTAAGGGTAAGGATCTGTATCGTTACCGTATTTTTCTTCTTTAAGTCGAAAGTTAATCTAACCCCATTAATATTGTGGTTGTCGAAATATGGAAGGATCATTCTGGATTATCAGAGTAGTCGACTAAAAGGAGGATTTTTTGGGATTTGAAGCTTCAAGGTAAGACATGTGAATATTTGGCCAAAGGCCATTTATTGTGTTTAAGGATGAAATCGAATCTAAGATGGGTCTATAGGTATTTCAACAACTCCCCAAGACAAGAGATCAATTTCGGGATTTAAGATTTGGAAGGTAAGCCCAAAGGTAAATTCGGCCAAGGCCTATTTCAATATGTGGATCTATTTATTATCTTCTCAAAAGCCAAAAACTAACCCACTTGTCAATTTAATGCCTGGCCGAATACAAGGAGGAGTAAAGCAAAGATTTCGGGATTTGTTGGTACCCCAATCGGCAACAAGGTAGGTTTTAAGTATACTAATCCTACTAGGATTTGGTTTATGGCGAATGGTCTTCATTAAACTAGTAAGTGATTAATCAAATGTAGGGATTAAGGATCTAAAGCGGTAGATCGATTTGGGATTTCAAAGAAATTGTTAAGCGAATCAGTGTGTACTCACACTATTTCTCAATAAGTTTTATGGCATGTTTAATAAATATATGTATGTGATATTAAGAATACGAAAGTGTAAGAATGTGGCTAAGGTACCATATTATGGTACAAAGTACTCAGGTACGTTTCCTACTTCTACTAGGAATATGAAATATATTATATGTAACATGTGAATAAAGATAAGAATGGGAAATTTGGCATATTAATGCATAATATGACATGGGGCATAGGAGTTATTGAAAAGGGGAAGTGAATGTGGTGACCTAAGACCACGAGATCTGAATGTGGTAACCTAAGACCACGATATCCGAATGTGGTGACCTAAGACCACGATATCTGAGTGTGGTAACCTAAGACCATGAATACTCATAAGGGTGATGAGCACGTCGACTGCAGCGACTGCCTTCGATGGTGTGTAGTGGATGGAGGGTTGACTTAGTAGTCCCCACGGTGTGCAGGTTGGTACGGGGAAGTGTAGCGGATGGCTAACTAGGTTTGGGTTCGGGATTGCATCATTATCTTGAATTATTATGTGAATATGTTATGTATGGGATGCCTAAATCTATTTAGACTTAGTGTTGTGTACACATTGAGTCTGTTGACTCACCCCGTTGTGGGAACATGTTTCGTGATGAACAAAGAATGGGCCAGGGTCACAGGGAGCTTAGTGGTGGCCATGCGAAGTTCAGATTTTCTTTATTTCGGACTCTTGTTATTTTAAGTATATTTCTTTTAAATTTAAGTTATATTTGATGTAATAAGGCCATAGTGAACTATTTTGTTTGGGTTTTATTTATTGTATTTTGAATTTTTATTTATCAAGTATTAAGTCAATTTAATTTAAAACAAGGCCTAAAATTTTGTCACCTAAAGTAAAGGATTTTAAATAATAAATTAAACTTGTTTTCAACTCAAGCCCAACACAACTCGAACTCTCTCCCAAAAATCATTTGAAAATTTTCGAAGTGCAAAAGAATTTGAACCGATTTTCTTGAGGAACATACCAAATCTGGCCAAGGCTCGTGGGCTGGGTTTAGGGTGTTTCAGTTTGGTATCAGAGCCAGTTTTAAACTCTCGGCCTGTGGGCTAAGGCCCAAAACGTTTTCAAATCGAGCCCAAATGAGTTTTATTTTTTTAAAGATAAGCAGGCTTCTGGCATGGCAGCTAAGTCTCTGACCCGCAGTCCACCAGGTAAGTACCCCTGACCATCTGTGTGCTTTATGAATTGTAGAAGGGTAGAAATGAAATGGAATGTAGAATAGTATGATAGGTACTTGAACCGTAGGTCTAGTCTACTCAAACACAAATACATAAGACTTAAATGCCTAAACAAACCTATGGCTAAGTCACCGAGTTAGGGTGTGGTAACCCCTGTGCGCATGTCTAGGATTGGATCCGGAAGAGCCTGGTATTTAAGCAGTCCTAGTGACTCACCTCCTCTTCACTGGAATCCTACCTGGTACGTAGCTTCGGTTCACCCTAACCAAGAAGACTCAGTGGGTGTGGCAACCTCTGTGCGCATGTCTAGGACCGGTTTTGGTGGGAGCTTGGTACATAAGTAGTCCGCGTGACTCACCTCCTTTCCACTCGAATCCTACCTGGTGCGTAGCTTTGGTTCACCCCGACCAAGAAGACTCGGTCATAGGCTAAACACAATAACTAAAACCCGAAAGGGAACTAGCTGTGTTTTTATAAAAACCCTAGTTTTAAAACTCTTAAAATTTTTTTTTCCTTTTTAATCTGTTGGAACTATTTTTACAAAATCTTTCCGAAAAAAATTCTTAATTTATCAAAATTTACAAAAATACCCCTAGTGGTAAAATTATAAAAATGCCCCTGGTTTATGAAATTTCCCAAAATACTCACAGTTCTTATCAAAATTTTCATTACTTTATAAAATGTTCAAAAACCCTAATTTGCAAATTATCAAAAATACCTTGATTTTGGAAAATTACGAAATTGCCCCTAACTTACAAAATTACCAAAATGACCCTAACTTATAAAATTTTTGCAATATCACCAAAATAGAAAGCAAATTCACAAAAAGAACCCCCAAGTTTTACAAATTTTGAAATACCCTTGATTTATTAAACTTTACAAATTTACCCCGCGCTTATTACCAAAATACCACGAGATTCAAAATTTCCAAAATACCCTGATTTTCAAAATTTTCCAAAATACCACAGAATTAAAATTTACCAAAATACTTTTTGACAAAATCACCAAGGAACTTTTCTTTTGAAAAATTACGAAAATACCCCTGTAGGACAAATTACGAAAATACCCCTAGGTAGTGGAAAAACAACAACAATGGAAACTACAACATTTCTCTGAATGAACGAAAGTTCATAATTGATTGATGGATGTATGAATGCAAAGACTGTGTGCATGTATGAATACGAAAGAACCACTCCGAAAATTCTTTTCATAAAACTCCTTCGCGGGTAATCAAGTGAAACAAGGACTAATTCATAAAACTTCTTAATCAGATCACGACGTTAGTAATGAGCTCTAAAGGACATGGTCTTTGTGGACGCGGTAGAGGCAGGATGACTGTGTCAGAACCCGTTAGATTGGGTCAAGGGTCTGACAATGAGATACCACCACCACCACACCGTTGGTGGTGAGCAGTAGATCGGGCGGGGATGATGCCGTATCACGGTCCGCGTCTTTGCGAGTTCGGAGTTCTTTGGTGGTGCGGAGGAAATTCGGGAACTTCGGAGTGCAGTGCTCGAGCGCCCGAGCTAATGGAGCTGAAGTGTTTCGTGGAGTATCTGGGGTGGCACCCAGTACAGCTAAGTACTAGTTGGAAGAAACTGAGCGCATTATGGATGAGCTTGATCTGGCCCCTGAGGAAAAGTTAAAAAGAATGGTGGCATCGCTACGCTGCGATGAAGCGTACGGTGGTGGTTAATCGTCGATAGTGCCACGATTGAGGATCGACACAGGAGTATGTTAAGGAAGCGTGCTCGGAAAAAATATGTAGGAACCGGGTATACCGATGAGCAAAGAAAAGCATTTCGGGGTGGTTCAAGGGAACAAGTCCGTTATGAATATATGAAGTCAATTTACGAGGTTGGCCCGTATGCTCGAGGAGTAGTGGCAATCGAGAGCATGAGCGCCGTGTCCATTTTGAGGACGGACTAAGGGATGATCTCGAGATTATTGATAGCACCGTGCTCGGAGCGGGAGTTTTACGCTTTAGTAGAAAAGGCCAAGGTAGCCGAGGGAATTAAGGATTCTACAAAGCGGACTATGGATCGAAATAGGCCAAAGAGAGGTTTTGGATCGTCTGGGAAGGTTTAAAAGAGGCCTAGAGTTGACGGGCCGCGAGGTCAGCAAGTTGGTACAGGAGGGCAGTATCGTCCTTGTGACCTGTATGGAATGAAGCACTTAGGAGAGTGCTGGAAGAAGATAGGATGATGTTTTAGGTGTGGGTCCAAGGACCATATGATCAAGGATTGTCCTACGAAACCAGACGGAATCGACCACCGTGACTCGTAATGTTAGTCAGTCGGTGGTGGAGGCGGACAAAGCGGCCTCAACGAGGTCGTGGTTTGAATAACGAGAGGTAATGGTGCCGCGGAGAGGACGTGGAACTCGTGGCGGCGTCGCCAATCTTTGAGGCAAGGCAACCGGGTTTGGTTTATGTGGTTCACCGGAGGGAGGATGGAGACGCACTGGACGTCATAACCGGTACGTTCCTTATACATGGCAAGCCCTATTTTGCTCTTATTGATGTGGGCTCGACCCATTCATATGTTGCATGTAGTGTAGTGGAAACACTAGGTCTAGACTCTGAACTTTCTGATAGGGAGATGACTGTAGTGAGCCCATTAGGCCAAACTGTAGTGGTGGATAAGATCTTTCAGAGTGTACCCCTAGAGATTCAGGAAATGAACTTTCGGGCTGACTTAATGGAACTACCCTTTGGAGAGTTTGAACTCATACTTGGAATGGACTGGCTAGTAGAACACCGAGCCGTGTTAGATTGTGCGGCTAAACGAATAGAACTAAGGACCCCAGAGGATGAAGTAGTAGTAATGATCGGAAAAAGAAGGAACTACCTGTCTAACGTAGTTTCGGCGTTGACGGCTGAGAAAATGGTTAGGAAAGGGTACAAGGCATTTCTAGCTTTTGTCAGTGCTGTAGACGCAAAAGAAGGGGGAGTTAGTGGAGTTAGAACAGTAAAGGACTTTGAAGATGTGTTTCCGAAGGAATTACCAGGAATACCCCCAAATAGGGAGGTGGAATTTGGAATAGACTTGATACCAGGAATAGCTCCTGTGTCAGTTGCTCCATACCGGATGGCGCCGAAGGAGTTAGTTGAGCTCAAGGCCCAAATCCAAGAATTGCTGGATCGTGGGTTCATTCGACCCAGTGTGTCTCCATGGGGAGCACCGGTCCTGTTTGTAAAGAAGAAGGATGGAACTATGCGGATGTGCATAGATTACCGTCAGCTGAATAAGCTGACCATTAAGAACAAGTATCCTTTGCCAAGGATCGATGACTTGTTCGATCAGCTGAAGGGGGTTGCGATTTTCTCAAAGATAGACTTGAGGTCAGGATATCATCAGTTAAAGGTGAAGGAGGCAGATATCCATAAGACCACTTTTAGGACAAGATACGGCCATTTTGAGTTTGTAGTAATCTTTGTTTGGGTTGTGAACGCGCTCCAAATGCGCGTTCATGGATATGATGAACCGAGTTTTCCAACCCTATTTGGATAGGTTCGTTGTCGTGTTTATCGATGACATCCTTGTGTATTCAAAGTCGGAGGAGGAGCATGATGAGCACCTAAGGATAGTGTTACAAGTATCGAGGGAGAAGAAGCTCTATGCCAAATTCAGCAAGTGTGAATTTTGGCTTAAGGAGGTGGCATTCTTAGGACATGTGGTATCCGCAGAGGGCATAAGGGTGGATCCTAGGAAGATCGAAGCAGTGTTGGATTGGAAACCACCTAGGTCAGTGGCTGAGATCCGAAGTTTCTTAGGTTTGGCAGGCTATTACAGAAGGTTTGTGGAAGGGTTCTCGTCAATAGCCGCGCCTTTGACAAAGTTGCTAAGGAAGGAAGTACCCTTTGAATGGACAGAAAAGCAATAGGAGAGCTTGAAAAGCTTAAAAGGGTGTTGACAAAGCTCAGTGTGTTAATTCAACGGAGGCGGGAAAGATTTTATGGTGTACTGTGACGCTTCGCACACGGGATTAGGGTGTGTTCTAATGCAAGATAGAAAAGTAGTCGTTTATGCGTCTCGGCAGTTAAGGCCGCATGAGGTTAACTACCCAACTCATGACTTAGAATTGGCAGCAGTGGTTTTCGCTCTTAAAGTTTGGAGGCACTACCTTTATGGAGAAAGGTCGATAATCTACACAGACCACAAGAGCCTTAAGTATCTGTTGACTCAGAAGGAGTTGAACTTGAGGCAGCGAAGGTGGGTGGAGTTATTGAAGGATTATGATTGTTCGATAGAGTACCACCCGGGCAAGGCAAATGTAGTGGCTGATGCCCTAAGTCGGAAGGTTGTGTCGGATCTAAGGGCTATGTTCGCACACTTGAGTCTGTATGATGATGGAAGCCTGTTGGCAGAGTTGCAAGTCAAGCCCACATGGCTGAATGAGGTGAAAAGGGGGCAGTTGGCTGATAAGGACCTAAGTGCTAAGTTTCAGCAAGTACAGAACGGAGAGTTAGAGGATTATGGCGTTAATGATGAAGGAGTATTGTGCTACAAAGGTAAAGTCTGTATGCCGAGGGACAAGGAGTTAAGACAGAGGATTCTTCGAGAGGCGCATAGTAGCCCTTATGTTATGCATCCCGGAGGCATTAAGCTATACAGAGATCTAAGGGAACAATTTTGGTGGCCTGTTCTTAAACGGAAAGTTACTGAATTCGTGGGAAAATGTCTGACGTGTCAGCAAGTTAAGGCTGAACACCAAGTTCCATCAGGATTGCTACAGCCAATCGAGATTCCGTAGTGGAAGTGGGAGAGAATTACCATGGACTTCGTTAGTGGGCTTCCCCTTACGCCTACTAAGAAGGACTCGATATGGGTAATAGTGGACCATTTGACCAAGTCTGCGCACTTCATCCCGGTAAGAGTTGATTACTCTCCTCAGAAGTTGGCCAAATTATATGTGGTGGAAATTGTAAGGTTACATGGAGTACCGGTATCGATCATCTCCGATAGAGACCCAAGGTTTACGTCGTGATTTTGGAGGGCACTTCATCAAGCTTTAGGCACTAAGTTGGACTTCACTATGGCTTTTCATCCACAATCAGATGGGCAGTCTGAACGGGTTATACAAGTGTCGGAGGATATGTTGAGAGGCTGTGTAATGGATTTTCGAGGAAGTTGGGAAGATTACTTGCCTTTAGCAGAGTTCGCCTACAACAAGAGCTATCAGGCTAGCATTCGGTATGGTGCATATGGTCAGAAGTGCCGAACTCCTGCGTGTTGGACTGAGTGAGGAGAACGTCGAGTTTTGGGTCCAGAGTTAGTGGCAGAAACTGAAGAGAAGGTTGAGATAATCAGGGCACGATTAAAGGAAGCCTCTGATAGGCAGAAGTCATACGCAGACCTTAAACGGAAGGAAATAGAGTTTAAAGTGGGAGATCAAGTGTTTCTGAAAGTCTCGCCTTGGAAGAAGGTGATGAGGTTTGGTCGCAAAGGGAAGTTAAGCCCAAGGTTTATAGGGCCCTATCGAGTGTTGAAGTGAATTGGACCAGTGGCATACCAGTTAGAGTTACCACCAGAGTTGCAGCAGATGCACGACGTATTCCATGTATCCATGCTACGTCATTACCGATCGGATCCGTCTCATGTGGTACCAGTTGAAGAAGTGGAGCTAAGGCCAGACTTATTCTACGAGGAAGAGCCGATTCAGATATTGGAACATGATGTAAAAGTGTTACAGAGGAAGTCAGTTCCTCTAGTCAAAGTGTTATGGCGCAACCATGGATCAGAGGAAGCTTCGTGGGAACCCAAAGAGGCAATGCGACAGCAATACCCTCAATTATTTTAGCTAGGAAATTTCGAGGACGAAATTATTTTAAGGGGGTAGAACTGTAACATCCTGAAAAGGGCCTATGCATTTTCGGTTTAATTGTACGAAATGACATGTCTTATGTGTTATAAATGTATTTTGAACATTTTTGGAAACCTGGAAATGTATGGAAATGTTAAGTTTAAAGTGAACATTTTTGGAAACCTGGAAATGTAAGGAAATGATTTAGAAATGATTCAAAAAAGGAAAGTGAACATTTCTGGAAACTTGGAAATGTAAGGAAATGTCAAGTTTAAAGAGGGAAACGAAAATTTTTGGAAACTTGGAAATGTAAGGAAATGACTTAGAAGATGTTGAGTTTTAAAGTTTAAAAGAGGAAATTGAGGCAAGGTGGCCTTAAGAGAAATTGTATGTGAAAACAAACAGGCTTGGAAAAGTGGCCTGGAGATGCCACTTAGGGCTTCTGGAAATGGCGCTACATACAAGGGTATTGGGCCTAAGTTCGAGCCACATGGGAAGCAAATAAAAGAAATTTTATTTTGCTACATTGAGTAGAGAGGTGGACGGCATTAAGGCTTTTAAAAGAGGAGTTTTATTCTCTTTAAATTTCGGCTAAGTAGGGGATAAATAATAGATTTATTTTAGATTATTTTCAAGAGATAAATAAGGATTATTCTTTAATTTTTAAATTAAAGAGATAAAGCTATCAAAATAAGGGAGAGTGGTGGCCAAGTAAGGGACTCTAGCTAGTAATTTCGGCTACTAGAGGAAAAGAGGCCATTCATTCATTCACTCTTCCTTTGCCGAAATTCCTTAAGCAATTCTCCTTTCTCTGCCGAATTTTCCCTAGCAAAATCCTCTCTTCTCTGCTATTTTGCCAAAACCGAAAACTCTAGCAAAGCAAGCCAATTTCTTCACCTTTCTTTTCTTTCTATTCCTTTTCTTTCCAATCCATCCAAAAGTCGAAACTTGGTGGGACTTCAAGCAAGGGTGTGTCGACCCCTGTAGTAAGGGTAAGGATCTGTATCGTTATCGTATTTCTCTTCTTTAAGCCGAAAGTTAATCTAACCCCATTAATATTGTGGTTGCCGAAATATGGAAGGATCTTTCGGGATTATCAGAGTAGTCGACTAAAAGGAGGATTTTTCGGGATTTAAAGCTTCAAGGTAAGACATGTGAATATTCGGCCAAAGGCCATTTATTGTGTTTAAGGATGAAATCAGATCTAACATGGGTCTATAGGTATTTCGACAACTCCCCAAGATAAGAGATAAATTTCGGGATTTAAGATTTGGAAGGTAGGCCCAAAGGTAAATTCGGCCAAGGCCTATTTCAATATGTGGATCTATTTATTATCTTCTCAAAAGCCGAAAACTAACCCACTTGTCAATTTAATGCCTGGCCGAATACAAGGAGGAGTAAAGTAAAGATTTCGGGATTTGTTGGTGCCCCAATCGGCAACAAGGTAGGTTTTAAGTATACTAATCCTACTAGGATTTGGTTTTATGGCTGAATGGTCTTTATTAAACTAGTAAGTGATTAATCAAATGTAGGGATTAAGGATCTAAAGCGGTAGATCAAATTTCGGGATTTCAGTGAAATTGTTAAGCAAATCAGGTGTGTACTCCACACTATTTCTCAATAAGTTTTATGGCATGTTTAATAAATATATGTATGCGATATTAATAATACGAAAGTGTAAGAATGTGGCTAAGGTACTATGTTATGGTACAAAGTACTCAGGTACGTTTCCTACTTCTACTAGGAATATGAAATATGTTATATGTAACATGTGAATAAAGATAAGAATGGGAAATTTGGCATATTAATGCATAATATGATATGGGGCTTATGGGTTATTGAAAGGGGAAGTGAATGTGGTGACCTAAGACCACGAGATCTGAATGTGGTGACCTAAGACCACGATATCCGAATGTGGTGACCTAAGACCACGATATCTGAGTGTGGTGACCTAAGACCACGAATACTTATAAGGGCGATGAGCACGTCGACTACAGCGACTGCCTTCGATGGTGTGTAGCGGATGGAGGGTTGACTTAGTAGTCCCCACGGTGTGCAGGTGGGCACGGGGAAGTGTAGCGGATGGCTAACTAGGTTTGGGTTCGGGATTGCATCATTATCTTGAATTATTATGTGAATATGTTATGTATGGGATGCCTAAATCTATTTGGACTTAGTGTTGTGTACACATTGAGTCTATTGACTCACCCCGTTGTGGGAACATGTTTCAGGTGACGAACAGTAATGGACCGGGTCGGCAGGAGCTTAGTGGTGGCCATGCGAATTTCAGATTTTCTTTATTTTAGACTCTTGTTATTTTAAGTATATTTCTTTTAAATTTAAGTTATATTTGATGTAATAAGGCCATAGTGAACTATTTTGTTTCGGTTTTATTTATTGTATTTCGAATTTTTATTTATCAAGGATTAAGTCAATTTAATTTAAAACAAGGCCTAAACGTTTTGTCACCTAAAGTAAAGGATTTTAAATAACAAATTAAACTTGTTTTCAACTCAAGCCCAACCCAACTTGAACTCTCTCCCAAAAATCATTTGAAGATTTTCGTAGTGCAAAAGAATTTGAACCGGTTTTCTTGAGGAACATACCAAATCTGGCCAAGGCTCGTGGGCCGGGTTTGGGGTGTTTCACTACTGGTTCAGATACTGTCATCCTACCCCGACCACGTCCACGCATATTGCGACCACGACCACTTCGAGTACTCATGACTAAAGTCTTGACTTATCTGATTTAAAAGTTTTATGCAGTAGTCATTATTCCGCTGTTATTAAAGCACAGTCTTATGAATAATTCTTATTAAAGGTCTTTATTTTCGCAAGCCCATAGAGTCCTAATAAGTTCCAGTCTCTAAGATAGTCCACTATCGCTAATCATTCAAAACTTATAACATCCAAAATCATACACAAAAGTTAGGGGTACTTACTTGGGCGGATTGGTGTCGGAGACTCGGTGCCATGCCTTCCAAACCATATATTTTCAAATAAAATCATTTAAAACCATATTTAAAAACATTTTGGGCCTCGGGCCCACAGCCGAACCTTTGAACTTAGGTCGATACCATAATTGTAACACCCCAAACCCGGTCAACACACCACGACCGAATCCAGCATGTCACAGAGGAAAAACGTTTTGGAGAAAACAAGTTACCGGTTAAAATTTTAGTGAAAACTCCTTGTTGTCTTATGTTTGTAGAAATCAGGTGCATGACTTGTTTAAACCGATGGTTTATTTTAAAATTCCGGGAAACAATCTTTAGAACTTAGTTGTTGATCCATAAGTAGAAAAACGTTTAGGTTATAAAAACTCGATTGATTCTTGCTTAGCTAATTTGAAATCGTTTGAATTAAGTATGGAAAACTTAAGTTTGGAAATCATTTGAGTTCTCCTTATTATCAAGTGATTAATATTACCCGATGGTAAAGGTTTGAAACCTTCGCGTTTTTGTAGTTTAGAAAACTTTGTGTTCAAATTATTAAGTTAATCAAGTAATTTACTTAGCCACGTTTAAAACAAATTTCAAAGCATATAAATAATTCCAAAAATATAATCAAACGGCCTTATTACAAACCCAAATAAAACTAAAGTGAAAATAAATATCCAATTCAAAATCCAAGTAATACCAAATGTTTTTAATGCATGGCTGCCTCGAGTCCATCCGGCTCTTCATCCGCAATTTACGAGTCACTGAAAAGATAAGGGAGAAGGTGAGTCACCAAGACTCGGTGCATAAATCCTCCTCCCAGTTAATGCAACATACTTACACAAATCATAACCAAGCAATATAAATAATGCACCCAAACCTAGCCATCCATAACTCCTTTTCTACCCCGTGTGGTACCAAACCACTGGTGGTGCCAAACCACTGGTGACCCAACGTCACGATATCCAACAATAATGCGGTGCCAAACCACTGGTGACCCAAAGTCACGAATAATCCATCTGTGGGGCCAACCCACGTTGTGATACCAAATCACTGGCGACAATCCCATAATGTCATATGTGGGGCCAACCCACTGTGGTGCTAAGCCACTGGGACGAGTCGCTATGAGGTGCCAAACCTCTGGTGACCAAAAGTCACAAAATATCAATATACCAAGTGTGGGGCGAACCCACGTGTGATACCAAATCACTGGCGACAATCCCAAAATATCAACTGCGGGGCCAACCCACTGCGGTACTAAGCCACTGGGATAAGTCGCTATGAGGTGCCAAACCTCTGGTGACCCAAAGTTACGAAATAATTTGTGGTACCAGACCACTGGAGGTGCCAAACCTCTGGTGACCCAAAGTCACGGATATCATCTTCCCCCTCCTCTCTTATCACCCACCATCATGCCATACTCATGCAAATCATGCCATCATGCTTTATTACAAATCACATAGCAAATATGTCATAAATCATACTATCATGCATTATATAGCAAAAATCATATTGAAACGGACTTACCCGAATACTTGCTCATACCCATAGGGTATCATACCAATATCCACACTGTTTTAGCTTTAACACATTCAGGTTATAAACATATTACTTAGTTATAAAGTGTATAAGTTGCACACCTGTTACTAACGCAAGCCCTAAGTCCCGAAGACCCGATCTACCGCACTAGATCCCTTGATCCTACATTCGGTCAAACCACAAAGTCATCAATAAGACCATTCGGCCAAACCAACCAATCCCAAAAGAGTTAATGCATGGACCTCTACCTTATTGTCGTTTTGATTTTCAATCAAATCTCGAAACTATGTGATGGTCCCCCCTTGCAATCAGCCACACCCTATTATGCAGAAATAATTTGCCTCAATAGCCTTCGGCTTTTCAACAACCAAAAGAATGATGAACCAACATAGATATCCTTACCACTTGACTTACCAAAGTCGATTGTTAGAGAATAGAGGGCTTAGATCGTCTACTTCCAAAATCTTGGGGATCCTATAAGAAATCGGTTCCCATAGGTGGTTAGAATTCTATCACCCAATGCCGAAATTCGGCTTTGCTCTTGTGAAAGTCGATAGAGAGAAGAGAGAAGGAACAAAAGGAATTCGGTCAAGACACTTACCCCTTCCCAAAACTGATTAAAGAAGAGCTGAAGAAGATCCACCCTTGTTTGATATTCGGCCAAAGTAACACTAAGAGAAAGAAAGGAGATGTCGACAAAGGTTGAGTGATGAAGGGAGATTCAGCTATGGTTGATAGAAGAGAAACAATTAGTATTCGGCTGAGACAAAAAGGAGAGAAAGGGAGAAAAGATTATGGGTATTCGGCTTAGGCTTAAAGAAAAAGGAGTTAAGAGGTTTCGGCAAAAAGAAAGTGAAAGAAAAGATGTGGCTTTTAATCAAATATGAAAAGAAAGGGAAAGAGATATGGGGGAAAGAGAGGTCCGGCCAACACTTGAGAATGGAAAAGAAAAAGAAGGGAAAGAGGATTACTTTCGGCTTCAAAGAAAAAAATAAAAGATGAGAGGGAGGCTCCGAAAGAGATTCGGCCAAATGCTTAAGGAGAAATCAGCAAATACCTATGGAGTTTCGGCTTTTGGTTCACTATGATGCATTAGGGAAAATCGGCAATGCTCAAGAACAGTTTTCGGCTTTTGATTCACTAAATGCCCAAGGACCTACACTAGCCGAAAATGCCCAATTATATGCCTAAGGAAATTTCAGCACCCTCTCTTTACTCAGCTTCCCAAAACCGAACACTCCTCCAAGGAGGAGTTCAAAATTCGGCAACTGCTACAAACCTCTCCTGGCCACAAATTCAAACGAATTTGAATTCCACAAGTTCCTTATTTTTCTCCTTGCCACCAATTCAAATATTTTGACTTAGTCTATCCTTATCTGACAGAGTTTGTGCTGAGCACAACTCTTCCCCCTTGGCGTCAAAAAGAATGAGCAGTAGGGGATCTCCACAACTCGAACCCAGGCTCTCCTTCCTCTGCTTGTGGCGTCAATCACAAGGCCCTAAGTGGCGCCTCCAATCCACTTTACCAAGCCCCATCTTGTGTTAAAATCCCCCACGAATTACACTTAAGCCCTAGCTCCTTCAGCTCCCCTTACTTAAAGCTTAAAAACAATAATTTCCGCAACTCAGGCCTACTCTAGACTTATAACTAGCTCTTAAAACATCACGAATAATAACGCAACAATCCAAACTCATGCAAAACAATTCAATCACAAATAACCCCTATTTAAGGATATTACAGAAACTTACTTTAAGATCAAGGCATAATTCAGGGATTTTCAGATAATACTATAATTAACCCCCCACACTGAAGATGTACATTGCCCTTAATGTACAAAGATGGATAATATCAAATTAATCATAAAATCATAAGATAGGGAGAGAAGTGAAACTTCCTGAATTTTGGATGAAGTCAATGAAAAGAAACCGGATAGAATTGGAGGTGAACATGGGGAAGTGTCTCGAACCATTTGAAATTGAATCCTCGCAGCAGCCAGTCTGATTTTATTGTATCCTAAGCTAAATCTAAATATCATAAAGAAGAAGAAGAAGAAAATAAAATAAAGTAAAAAAATGAAATAAAAATAAAAATATAAATAAATAATGGAAAATAAAAGACAACTGGAAGAAGGGAGAACAAGTTTTAAATAGATATGTAGCCCATGTTTTGGAATTTTAAATTTTGGGCGCATTCAGGTTGTTCGGGCACGACCGTGGGTGTAGTGGCACGCCCGTGTATTTCTTCATACAGTCATTTAATATGGGTGTGCTCTCCCGTGTTCGATAATTCAGAATGTTGGCACGGTTGGTAGGCACGACTGTGTTTAGCCCGCGTTTAACAAGTCAGTAACCTCACAGGGGGCGTCGGCATGGGCGTGGACTATTATCGCCACCCGTGTTAGGAAAAGAATTTTTTTTCTATGTCATGCACCGCTACTAGCACGCCCATGGTTCATCCCCTGGCTTCCACACGGCCACGGGCACGCCCGTGTGTAGGGCCGTGTGGCCTAGAAATCTGCTCTTTGGTTAGTTTATGGTTAGGTGCTAAAAGGAAAAAATAACAATAATTAAAAAATAAAAAATGTAAAAATAGGGTTAGTGCTCGGGTTGTCCCCCGAGCAGTGCTTGTTTATAGTCTTAAGCTAGACTTTACCTCTCATTCGTATGGTCATGGTGGTTTGAGGAGGTGAAAATCCTCTCATACGATCACTTCGGTTATGGATATATAGTTTAAGTCGAGTAGTGTTTACCTAAAAAATGTTGAATTTAGGATTGCTTACCTCGACTGTGCCGTATAGGAAGACATTAAGCACCTCAAAAGTGATTTCTTCTTTTGTCTTGAGGTCTGAATTGGTCATTCGAGGGTTTTCCTTATTCAACAATACTTGATCCCATATTTTGAAATGAGTTGTTGTTCCTATCAGCTCGTTTGGGGTTTCCTTCGGTTTCACTTTGTGCGGTTCCTATTCCTCTTTGATTTGTGTTTCCTCCTCTTTTAGTTTGTCAACCCTAAGGCTTTGTTCCTTAGGTATTTCTTCTTTGTTGGCACGAGGTCTAAGATCTAGCTCAACTAAGTGATTTCGCGATGCTTCCTGTAAAGAAGGTTGAACCAAACAATTATCAATAGAATTAACATTCGTACCTTTATTACTTGATGTCCTAGCTGAGTCAAGAGCTTGAAGAGAGATTGTTTCGTCGTCTTCTCGAAGTGTGAGTTCACCGAAATCTTCCTCCGTGTGGTTTTTCTTTATTGCATCGGTATATGGCACACGAGGTTGGTACTCTGTATCACTTGATGTTCTGGCCGAGTCAAAAGCTTGAAGAGTGACTATCTCATCGCCTACGCGAAATATGAGTTCACCTGCATAGATATCAATTTTAGCTCTGGCAGTTGCTAAAAAGGGTCTTCCTAAAATTAAAGGAATATTATTGTCCTCATCCATATCTAAAACGACAAAGTCTACTGGGAATACGGATTTATCAATTTTGATTAGAACATTTTCTATTATACCCCTAGGAATTCTGATAGTTTTATCAGTTAATTGAACGCTCATCCTAGTTTGTTTGGGTTTCCCTAGACCTAGTTCTTTAAACAGTTTATAAGGAATAACATTTATGCTTGCCCCTAAATCGGCTAACGCATTATCTATAGATAAACTTCCAATTATGCATGGAATTGTAAAACTCCCTGAATCTTTTAACTTCTGTGGTAGTCTCTTTTTTAGAATTGCCGAGCACTTTGCGTTGAGTTCCACATGTGATTCCTCGTCTATCCTTTGCTTTTTCGTTAACAGCTCCCCTAAAAATTTTCTAGAGTCTGGCATCTGCGAAAGAGTTTCAAGAAGAGGTAAGTTGATATGTAATTTCTTTAAAAGTTTAAGAAACTTACCAAACTGTTCCTCTGTATCATCTCTCTTTAATGCTTCAGGGTAAGGAATGCGAGGTTGGTATTCTTTGATTATCGGTTTTGGCTTTTCATGGCTCACCTCAACCTTACCTTCACTTATCGCAGGTTCTTGCCTTGGATTAGATTCTACTAACCTTTCACTATTATGAACTTGTATGGTTTGGATTTGCTCTTTTGGGTTAATCTCCGTGTTACTTGGTAGACGTCCTTGCGGTCGTTCGGACATTAACTTTGCAAGTTGTTCGACTGCCTTAGTGATTTCCCCAACTTGGCTCTTGATCTCTTCAATCGGTGTTCGTTGGTTTGTTTCAGTGTTTCTTGGCAAGTTTTCTTGTGGTTGTTTTAAGATCAGCTTAGCAGGCTGACCTAACTATTCATTGATCTTTTGAATCGATGTTTCTTGTTTTGTTTCTATATTTTGGCAGCGTGTTTCTGTGTTTGCTATGAATTTTTCCAGCATCTATTCAAGGTTCGACTTATCTTCCTATTGGTGAGGTGGTTGTTGACAATTTGGAGGAAGTTCCTGTCTTTGGCTACTTTGATCATTCCTCGAGAAATTGGGATGGTACCTCCAACCTGCATTATAAGTGTCATTATAAAAATTATTTTGGGGTCTAGAGTAGTTACCCATATAGTGGACTTGTTCGTTCTCCATGCTATATCCGTAGGGTGGGTACTCAGGATTCGCCACGCCTCTTGGATTCGAGTCATATTGCATTACTGGGAGTACCTGCGAGCGACTACACAAACCATCGATCTTTTTATTCATCATCTCTAGCTGGTAGATAACCTGGTGAACACGTCGAGGTCAAAGGCACTGGCTGCTTTAGTAGGAATTGTCCTCATGACTTGCCATTGATAAGTATTCAGTGCCATCTTCTCTATAGACTAAAATTATCTGCCAAAAGCAAAATAGAGGAAAAATTTTCAAAGTAAAAATAAAAAAAAAATAATAATGAAAACAAATTGCAATAATAAAAAAATGGCTAAAGTAATAAAAATAAAGCTTTCTTAATATTTTAGTTCCCCGGCAACGGCGCCAAAAACTTGATCGCTGTAAATCAGAGTTTTAAAATTTATAAAAGAATGATCAAAACCTAAAAACTAACTCTGACAATGATTAAAGGCAAGTGTACCTATCAAACAGTAGTATAGCTTAGGCAAGACCGGATATCGAACCCAAAGGAACTAAGAGTACTAATACTAACTTTCTTTTTATTATTTAGCCTTAAAAATAGAGTGAAGTTACTTTAAACTATATTGACGAAGACTAAACTAAGGACACGAAGAGAAAAAGGACGAATAGGAAAATAACGTTGAAGGAAAACTCAGTTGATTACTGTAACACCCCAAACCCGGTCAACATACCACGACCAAATCTGGCATGTTACAGAATGAAAACGTTTAGAAAAGAACAAGTTACTGGTTTATTTTTATTGAAAACTCTTTTATCGCTTCGTGTTTAAAGAAATCCTGAGTATGTATGGTTGAAAAAGTTATGTTACCTTGAAAACCCGGAGATCTCTCTTTAAAAACTCGTTTGTCATTCTTAACCTTAGTAAAACATTCACGTTTGATAAAAATCCGAGTGAATTGAACATAGTTAGTTAAAACAGTTTGTATTTGAGCTTGGAAAACTTAGATTTTGAAATCATTTAAGCTAACTTTGTTATCATCTTGTGAATATTGTTACCCGATGGTAAGATTTAGAAAACTCGTTGCGTAGTGTAGTTTAGAAAACATTGATTTCATTAAAACATGTCAAGTAGTTTACTTAGCAATATTTGAAAACTTAGAACAGATAAAATAAAACCCAAAATAAAAGTAATTAATGGCCTTATTACAAACCCAAATAAAACCGAAATTTAAAATAAAGTACCCAAGTCGAAAGTCAATGTGAAACCAAAACTATTTCGCATGGCCACCTCAAGTCTACCCGGCTCCTCATTCGCGATCTACGAGTCACCTGAAAAAGATAAGGGAAGAGGTCAGTCACCAAGACTCAGTGCATAATCCCCCTCCCGATTATAGCAACACTCTTACACAAGTCATAATCAGGCAAACATATCATGCACCCAAACCTAGCCATCCACAACTCCATTTTCTACCCCGTGTGGTACCAAACCACTGGTGGTGCCAAACCACTGGTGACCCAAAGTCACTGATATCAAATATAAATGTGGTACCAAACCACTGGTGATCCAAAGTCACAAATAATCCATATGTGGGGCCAACCCACTTTGTGATACCAAATCACTGGCGACAATCCCTTTTTATCAAATGTGAGGCCAACCCACTGTGGTGCTAAGCTACTGGGACGAGTCGCTAATCGAATGTGATGCCAAACCACTGGTGACCCAAAGTCATGATTATCAACTGTGGTACCAAACCACTGGTGGTGCCAAACCACTGGTGACCCAAAGTCACAGATATCATATCTTCCCCCTCCTCTCATATCACCCATAATAATGCACATGCATATACATATCATGCCAACATGCTTAATCATTAAACATATATCGAACATAACATAGATAATAGCATCAGGTATCATGCATCTTAAATTCATCAAAACGAACTTACCTAAAATCCTTGCTCATACCCATAAGGGTACCGTATCGAAACCTACATAGTTTTCGGTTTTTAACATAGTTTAGGTTATTAGCACATTTACATAGATTATGAAGTGTGTAAGATACACACCTGGTTACTAACGAAACTACCGAACCCCGTAGATCAAGATCTAATGCACTAGATCCCCCTTCCTACATTCGGCCAATACCAAAGTCATTAGCAAAAAGCCATTCAGCTACACTTGTAAATCCTGAAGAGTTAACGCACAGAAGCACAACCCTTACCTTACTCCTTTCGTACCTTAAGCAAATCCCGAAGTACACGATGACAAGCCTTCCCTACAATCGACCAAGATCTTAAACAACATGACTAATAGCCATCGACTTTTCAAAAGAATAAGAGAAAGGTTAAATCGACATGTATCCTTACCACTGTCTTTAACGAAACCAATTGGTAGAGAGTAGCTGACCCCGATCCACTGCTTCAAAATCCTGAAGAACCTAGGAGAATTCGATTTCATAGATGATTAAGAATCATGACAAATGTCAAAATTTGGATTTTGTTCCATATGAGTCGATAGAGAAAAGAAAAGAAGATAGAAGAGATTCAGCCATGACAACTTACCTACTCCAATACCGATTAGAGAAGAAAACAAGAGAGATCTACGCTTGATTAATGTTCGGCCAAAAAGTTAGAATGAGAAGAGGAGAGTAGAGAAAGATTTTGGCAAGAGAACAACCACTAAGGGGTTCGGCTAATCAACCAAGATGGAAATAAGAAGTAAAAGACGAGTGATAGATGGGAGTTTCGGTTTTTAAAGTTTCGGCAATGGTGATAGAATAATCAAGGTGAATTCGGCTATGGCTTAAGAAAAGAAATAAAAGGAGATTCGGCCAACATGAAATGAGAGAATGAAAGGGGAGTATTCGGTTTGAATGATGGTGAGAAGAAGACGAGAGAAACAATGGAAAAGAGTAGCTTGAGAAAGAAGAAGATTCGGTCAAACCAAATGAGAGTAGAGAGTAAAATGGAATGAGGTTTAGGGAGAAAAATGTTTCGACTTCAAAGGAAATAAGAGAGGAGTTCAAATGGGGATTCAGTTTAATGCCTGAGAGAGAAATCGACAAGAGCCTAAAGTGCTTTCGGCTTTTGCTTCAACAAAGTGCACCAAGGGAGAAATCGACAAGGGCTAAGGAATTTTGGCTTTTGGTTCACAGCCGAATGTACTAAGGCATGACTTAGCCAAAATTGTCCACCTAAGTTGTCTATGGAGAAACGGCATCCCTACTCATCTTCCCAACCGAATACTCCTCCTCACACAATTCAAAATTTGGCCAACTACTCAAACTCCTCCTGTCCACTCGTTCAAATGAGTTTGAATTGCTCAAACTCCTAAATTCTCTCTTCTCCACCCGTTTAAATCCGTTGACTTGTTCAACAGTTATCCACCAGAGTCCCAACTGAGCACAACTCCTCCCCTCTCTGGCGTCAAAAAGAAATTCCCAAAGAGGGATTCCTACAGCTCGAACCTCAGCTCCCTTCCTCTACTTGTGGCGTCACTTCTTAAGGCCCTAAGTGGCGCCTTCTGCCACTTTACCACTGGGTTATTTGTGCTAAAGTTTACCACATAATACACTTAACCCCTAGCTCCTTCAGCTCCCCTTAACCAAAGCTTAAAATTACAAAATTTCCTATAGCTCGGGCCTACCCTTGGCTCATACCTAGACCCTAAGACACCTCAATTAATAATGCAATCAAGCCATACACATGCAAACAGTTCAAACATAATAGCCCCTATTTAAGGATGTTACAATTACGACGATACCCTTAGAAAGAATCCACCTAGACTTCACTTGTTATCTGACCTTAAATTATATGATTTCTTTATTTAGCTTGATCCGTAAGACTCCCAAACCTATATTAAACCCTCTCTCGAGGCGAATAACGTTTAACCCTAGGTTAATTAGTGGAACTCTCGTTCGCTTATAATAACCCTCTAAGATAGTAGTAAATCGATCAATGGACTCCCATATTAGGTTTCACCCTAATCTGGCAAAATCTCGTAACCCTATCTCTAGTCGTTCAATCAACTCCGCTTAATTATGCTAGATCTACTCTTAGGCAGGGTCTATTCCTCCTCCACCTAAGCACATTAGATTTGGATTAAGTAGCATAATTAAGAACAAACTAAGTAATTATCATATAACTTAGAAATCATATGAAAAAATTCATTTAGGTTTCATCCCCTTCAGGTATCTGAAGGGTTTAGTTCATAATGAATAAAAAGAACATCACAAGAGAAAAGATAAAACAAAACATAAGAAAACCCTAAAACCCCTTGAAGGAATTGAAGGAGAATTCCACCGTCTTGAGTATAATTCCAGCTTCTTGGGATGGATCAACTAGCTATCCTCGCGTTATTCCCTAACTCTGACCTTCTCGGCTTGGCTCCTTGGCCTAGCTTTGACCCCTTTGGTTTCGACTTCTGCCGAACTCCCCTTTTCAAGTTGCTCCCTTGGGTGTTTATATAGACTTTGTGATGCTTTACTTGGCCTCCTAATTTAAGTAGAATTCCTACTAGGGTGTTTGAATAGGCTTTGGAATGTGTTTCTTTGCCTCAAGTATCCTTTCCCGAATGAAATTTCTCTTTCCAGTGATAGGGACACGGCCATGGCACACGCCCATGAGAATCGTGGCCAGGCCGTGTTCTAGTAATTTAATGAGGCACGGCCGTGTAGCTTGAAGTCCAGGCCGTGTCGATTTCATGAATGGCCCATTTGGCTCGTTTTAAGCCTGTTTTACGTTCTTTTCATCCTTGGGTGCTTTCTTGAGTATAAGACATGAAAAGAAAGGATTAAGAGCACCTTTTTACATAAATTGAGGCTTAAATTATCCAAAAGCGTGCTAAATGTGGGCCTAAAATATTTTACTTTTACGGTTTATCAACATACCACATATCACCATTCCCAAGCCATTCAAACATAGAATAAGAGCCTTATTTACTAGCCTTAACAAGTGACCAAATATTACAACATTTGGTAAACTTTAAAGTACCAACAAAACATAATTTTCAAGACCTAAACATAACAAACCACCATTATACAACATCCTATTCATGCCATTATAAACCTTGGCCAAAACATTCAAAAAATACCGAAATGTTTGCTGGATAGTGTGATAAGTATCCAACAAGCTTCCAACCAAATCGAGCTTCCGATAATCTATAAAACAAAGGGAAAACAACTACGTAAGCAATAAATGCTTAGTAAGCTCGTATAAACCAAAACATAACTTACCATTTCATTTGCATAATATAAAACATAAGTATAAAATCAATCCAAACCATAAGCTTAGCATAAGCCTATACAACATCAAAAAAATCACACGTTAGAACTCTTGTACATGGTTCAAATGAATTCATCCATAAACAAGTAGGTTTGCACATATAAACTCATCATTTAGTTCATAATTCCTTTTCATAAGTTCATGATACATTTCATTTGAACACTTACCATTTATTTCCTTTTCATACTCATTGAACCATCTAGAATTACATCAAATACATGGGAAAGCTCACACAAAGTGTGCCTTTACATATAAATGTAACCTTCCCTTTACATCATTGCTCATACGAGCTGTGAAATGGGCCCGCTCACACGTGTAACAGTCCTAATTTGGCCCTAATCAGAATGGTGGTTTTGGGACCATGAATCTGAGTTCGAGATATATATATAATATATTCTGTGCTTATTATATGTGAATTAATGTGTGTGAAAGTTTCGTAGGAAAATTTAATCGTTTGTGTGCTTAATTTGACAAAAGAGCTTAATCGCGTAAAATGAAACTTTGATAGTTAAATGTGTAAGGGCTGAATTGTTGTTGTCTCTTTAAATGGGAGTATTTAAAAGGTAATTCACCCATTTTTAAGATAGTGGCCGGCCATGTACCATAATAACCTTAAGTAGTAATATTATTTATTTAATAATGGAAGGTTAAAATAGTAATTAAACAAATGGTTAATATATATGATAATTAAAACAAAAAAATAAGCCAATGCTTTGTTCATCTTCCTTGGCCGAATGCATGCAAGA
This sequence comes from Gossypium bickii, assembly GCA_025503065.1. Classification (NCBI taxonomy): domain Eukaryota; kingdom Viridiplantae; phylum Streptophyta; class Magnoliopsida; order Malvales; family Malvaceae; genus Gossypium; species Gossypium bickii. Next base: position 19,355,779 of record CP106714.1, on the reverse strand, counting down.
GAAGAAAAGAAAATAGCCAAGTTTAGTTCGGCACCTATTTAGCTAAATTAAGGTATGTAACTAGCTCGGTTCTTGTTAATTTTTACGTTTTTGAGATCGTTGCTTCGAATATTAGATGACCCATGTTAGAATTTTTGAATTTGAGCATGCTTGATGTTCGGCCATTGTCATGTTCTTGTGGTTTTTGAAGTTTGATGATTTTATATTAAAGATATGTTAAAGATTAACAAGTTTTGAATTGGAAATTTTGGTAAATTTGAGTATTTTGGGCTAAATTGCAAAAATCAATTTTTGAGGGGACCAAAATGCAAAATAAATGAAATAAATGGACTAGTAGGGTCCTATGAACATTCAGCCCTTATGTGTTATAATGAAATTTTGTGTATTTTATGTTTTGAATAAATAGGACTAAATTGTAAAAATGTGAAACATTAGGGGTAAAATGGTAATTTGTCTGTTTATGTGTTTTGGGACTAAATTGAGATGAAATGTACTTGAATGAGCTGAATTTTAATATGTTTAGATCAAGAACAAAGAAAAACGGATTTGGATCGGGGAAAGGCGAAAGTTATCGAATAGCCGGTCTACGTTGTCTGTCGATAGTCGAGGTAGGTGATCGCTGTGAAATCAGAGTTTTAAATATTTAAAAAAGAATGATCAAACCTGGAGACTAACTCTGACAATGATATTAAGGCAAGTGTACCTATCAAACAGTAGTATAGCTTAAGCAAGTGTACCTATGTGGGCTTAAAATATGTTACTGTTACGGTTTATCAAATACCCCCACACTTAAGCTTTTGCTTGTTCTCAAGCAAAATTCTCAACTTACAATTAAAATGAACCTTCCATGATTCAAAATTCCTATCAACAATGCCTTATCCTAATTCATAGATAATTTATACATGGATAATTCAATTCAAAGAGTCCTGAAGATTCAAACAAGATTAGTCATTCATTTGTAGCTTGAAAACATAGGTGTTTCCCTTCATCTAAATAATTACCTTAAATTCAAAATCTACAAGGATTGACATCCTTACAAAAGATTCACTCAAATCACTCGAAAAGTGTTTAAGGGTCAAAATTAAGCACTCATAAGTCGAACCTGAAAAGTTAATCCCATAGGCTTGCCTGAAAATCAAATCTCTACCATTATAAAATGAAATGATAACAGATCAAAAGGTCTTTGTTAGGGTTGTAACAGGGCTAGGGCTAAAAGTGTGGATAAAGGTTGAAATTAGAATGTTAGAATCGAGATTGAATTGATAAGTTACCTATCTAAAAATTTCTAAGATAATAATTACATCAACTGAAAATAATAATAATCCTACTAACACGAGCTTTTTTTTAAATTAGACTTTAACTTGTATAAGCTCGCTCTTCATAATACTTGATACTGAATATAATTTTTTTTTCATAAACTAAATACAAGATAAATTTAACTACCAGAATACTAAATCAAGTAACTAGCTCAAATCAAATCTCGATTAAGGAGTAGTCAAAAGAAAGGGTAATAACAAATATAATGGTTTTGGGTTAAAATTAGCGGGTAAGTCAATAAAATGGGTTGTTAGGCTCAACGAGGTTCACTAGGGGTTAATTATGAGGGTAGGCTTTTTAGTGGTGTAAGTGGGTTAAGCCTAGGTGCCTTTATCATCTCAGTATATCAAATCATAACTGTGGTCTTGACATGTATAATCAAGGTAAGTTCTAGAATAACAGTTCATAGTTGACACACTCATAATCAAGAAGTGAGCGTGAAAAAGAATGTATGCTCTATAAGGCTCAAAATCTCACACAAATTATGGGTATTTTTGACATCAACCTTGTAAATCTCAAATTTCAAGATAACATTCAAATTTCGGCTGTCAACCTAAAATTTTAATTTTTAGAAAATTAGACTTATCATGCGTGATTCCCTAGTATTCTTCAAATTTAATTATCAATGCACAATTATCAATGACTTAATCTAAAACATATCAATAGAAATCATAAATCAAAGAAAATTTCATTCAAATTGTAATATGAGAAACTTACTTTAAAATCAAGGCATAATTCAGGGATTTTCAAATAATACTATAATTAACCCCTTACACTTAAGATGTACATTGCCTTCAATGTACAAAGATGGATAATGTCAAAATAATCATAAAATCATAAGATAGGGAGAGAAGTGAAACTTCCTGAATTTTGGATGAAGTCAATGAAAAGAAACTGGATAGGATTGGAGGTGAACGTGGGAAAGCGTCTTGAACCGTTTGAAATTGAATCCTCGAAGCAGCCAGTCTGATTTTATTGCATCCTAAGCTAAATCTAAATATCATAAAGAATAAGAAGAAGAAGAAAGAAGAAGAAAAAAAATGATAAAGTGGAAATAAAATTAAAATTAAAATAAATAATGGGAAATGAAAGAGAACTAAAAAAAGGGAGAATCAGGTTTAAATAGAGATGTAGCCTATGTTTTGGGATTTTGAGTTTTTGGGTGCGTTCAGGTGAGGTAGCCACGGCCGTGTTATAGCTGACACGCCCGTGCTCGACAAATCTGTAATTTTGCTTGGGTAAGTAGCACGGGCGTGTTTAGCCCGTGGTATGCAAGTCGGTGAGTTTACACGGTCGTGGGGCACGGGCGTGTGTATCTCGTGTTCGACAAGTCAGTAACTTTGCACGGGTAGTTAGCTCGGGCGTGGCCTAGTATCGCAGCCCGTGTTAGGAAAAGAAATTCTTCTCTGGTTGCGCACGACTACTGGCACGCCCATGGTTCGTCCCCTGGCTTCCAAATGGCCACGGGCACGCCCGTGTGTAAGGCCGTGTGTCCTAGAAATCTGCTCTTTAGTTAGTTTATGGTTAGGTGCTAAAAGGAAAAAAATAAAAATTATAAAATAATAAATAATAAAAAAATGTAAAAATGGGGTTAGTGCTTGGGTTGCCTCCCGAGAAGCGATCGTTTATAGTCTTAAGCTAGACTTTACCTCTCATTCGTATGGTCATGGTGGTTTGAGGAGGTGAAAATCCTTTCTCATGCGATCACTTCGGTTATGGATATATAGTTTAAGTCGTGTAATGTTTACCTCAAAAGTGTTGAATTTAGGATTGCTTACCTCGACTGTGCCGTATAGGAAGACATTAAGTACCTCAAAAGTGGTTTCTTCATTTGCCTTGAGGTCTGAATTGGTGGTTCTAGGGTCTTCCTTATTCAACAATACCTGATCCTCTATTTTGATGTGAGTTGTTGTTCCTATCAGCTCGTTTGGGGTTTCCTTCGGTTTCACTTCGTGCGGTTCCTGTTCCTCTTTGATTTGTGTTTCCTCCTATTTTAGTTTGTCAACCCTAAGGCTTTGTTCCTTCGGTGTTTCTTCTTTGTTGGCACGAGGTCTAACATCTAGCTCAGCTAAGTTATTTCGTGATGCTTCCTGTAAAGAAGGTTGAACCAAATGATTATCAATAGAATTAATGTTCGTACCTTTATTACTCGATGTCCTAGCTAAGTCAAGAGCTTGAAGAGTGATTGTTTTGTTGTCTACACAAATGTGAGTTCACTGAATTCTTCCTCTGTGTGGTCTTTTTTTATTGCATCGGGATATGGTACACGAGCTTGGTACTCTGTATTTACCGGGTTTGGTAAATCATGGCTTACCTCAACCTTACTTTCACTTACCACAGTTTCTTGCTTTGGGTCAGATTCCACTAACAATTCACTGTTATGAGCTTGTACTGCTTGGGGCCCATGATTCGGCTCAGGTTTGTAGCCTTGTGGTATTTCCTGTGGTGAAAGTTGAACAATTTGATAATCAACTGAATTTACTTTCTCACCTTCATCACTTGATGTCTTCACCGAGTCAAAAGCTTGTAGACTGATTGATTCATCACCGACACGAAGAATGAGTTCTCCTGTACCAAGATCAATTTTAGTCCTGGCAGTTGCTAGAAAGGGTTTTCCTAAAATTAAAGGAATCGAATTATCCTCATTCATGTCTACGACAACAAAATCTACTGGAATATGAATTTATCAATTTTGATTAGAACATTTTCTATTATACCCCTAGGAATTCTGATAGTTTTATCAGTTAACTGAATGCTCATCCTAGTTTGTCTGGGTTTCCCTAAACCTAGTTGTTTAAACATTTTATAAGGCATAACGTTTATGCTTGCCCTTAAATCAGCTAACGCATTATCAATAGTTAAACTACCACTTATGCATGGAATTGTAAAACTCCCTGTGTCTTTTTGCTTCTGCAGTAGTCTGTTCTGTAACATTACTGAGCATGATGCGTTTAATTCGACGTGGTGTTCCTCGTCTAATTTGCGTTTGTTTGTCAAGAGTTGTCTTAAAAATTTCCTCGAGTCTGGCGTCTGAAAAAGAGCTTCAAGAAGAGATAAGTTAATATGTAATTTCTTTAAAAGTTTAAAAAACTTACCAAACTGCTCCTTTGAATCGTCTTTTTGTAATACTGCGGGATAAGGTGTGCGAGGTTTGTACTCCTTGACTACCGGTTTTGGCTTTTCTTGTACTATCTCTGTTGTACCTTCGTCTACCTTACTTTCTGGAGTTGGGTTGGGTGTATCTATCTCCTTGCTATCCTGAAGTGTGATAGCTTGAATTTGCTCCTTTGGATTAATTTCGGTGTTACTAGGTAGGCGTCCTTGCGGTCATTCTGACATTGACTTTACAAGTTGTTCAACGGCTTTGCTTACTTCCTTGACTGACTTAGCAAGTCCTTCCATTCAGTTTTCATTGCTTTTGATTGTTCTGTCAGCTTCTTGGATACGTTCCTCGATGGTTAGCTTCTTATCTTGTGGATAAGGCTGATTTCGAAAGTTTTGGAAGGGTTGTTGCCTTTGATTTCCTTGATTGCCTTGTCCTCCCTACGAAAAATTTGACTGGATGTATCTATGAAGAACACAAACTATCAAGCTTTTTATTCATCATCTCTAGTTGCGTTGATAGCATGGTCATGGTGTCAACGTTGAAAACTCCTACCAATTTTGTCGGTTTGGTCCTTGAAGCTTTCCATTGATAATTGTTTAATGACATATCTTCGATGAACTCGTAGGCTGCTTCAGGAGTTTTGTTGTTTAGCGTTCCACCGGTGGCTGAATCTATCAGTTGCCTTGTTGAGGGGTTTACTCTGTTGTAGAAGGTTTGGACTTGTAGCCACAGGGGTAAACCATGGTGTGGGCACCTCCTCAAGAGATCTTTGAACCTCTCCCATGCGTCGTATAGTGTCTCTAAATCCATCTGCACAAAGGAAGAGATATCCTTATGTAATTTAGCCGTTTTGGCCGGTGGAAAATATTTCATCAGAAACTTTTCGGTCATTTGATCCCATGTAGTGATTGACCCTCGTTGTAACGAGTTTAACCACTGTTTGGCTTTATTCCTCAATGAAAAAGGGAATAATTGAAGACAAATGGCATCATCAGAAACACCATTTATTTTGAAGGTATCATAGAACTCCAAAAAATAGCTATATGCATGTTTGGATATTCGTCCTACAAACCATCAAATTGAACAAACTGTTGAATCATTTGTATTATGTTAGGCTTTAATTCAGAATTGTTAGCAGTTATAGCAGGCCTAACAATACTAGATTCTGCTCCTGTTAAATGCGGTTTCGCATAATCAAACATTATACGTGGAGCATTTTGATCTCCCACAACACGTAGTGGTGGGTTGTTTTCGCCCATCCCTTCAGTAGGATTGGATCTATTTTCCTCCTCTCTTTCTGTGTAATCTAGGGCTCACTTGGTTTCCCTGCGATTCCTACGAGCGGTTGCTTCGATATCGCTATCGTATACCAACGGTCCTCTCGGATTCCTTCTAGTCATAAACTAGAGGTACCTAGAAAAGAGAAAGGAATAAAAATTAAAATTAAAATTAGAAAAATTTAAATTTAACCTAAGAAAACAAAAGAAATAAATTACGAATAAAATAATGGCTAAAGTAATAAAAATAGAGCTTTCTTAATATTTTAGTTCCTCAAGAACGCGCCAAAAAACTTGATCATTTGTGAAATCAAAGTTTTAAATATTTATAAAAGAATGATCAAACCTGGAGACTAACTCTGACAACGATATTAAGGCAAGTGTACCTATCGAATAGTAGTATAGCTTAGGCAAGACCGGATATCGAACCCAAAGGAACTAAAAGTATTAATACTCACTTTCTTTTTATTATTTAACTTAACTAAGATAAAGGTTGCTTTTAATCTAAATTGACGACAACTAAACTAAGGAAACAAAGACAAAAAGATGAATTTGGGGATAACTTGAAAAAAACTGAGTTGATTTTTATGATACCTTCAAGAAGAATTCACCTAGACTTATCATATTATCTAACCTTAAATTATATGATTTCTTTTACTTAGCTTGATCCGTGAGACTCCCTAACCTATGCTAAACCCTCTCTCGAGGTGAATAACGTCTAATCCTAGGTTAATTAGTGGAACTCTCGTTAGCTTATAATAACCCCCTAGGAAAGCAGTAAATCGATCAATGGATTCTCATATTCGGTTTCACCCTAATCCGAAAAAATCTCGTAACCCTATCTCTAGGTGCCCGATCAACTCCGCTTAATTATGTTAGATCTACTCTTAAGTAGGGTCTATTCCTCCTCTACCTAAGCACATTGGATTTGGATTAAGAAACATAATTAAGAACAAACTAAGTAATTTATCATATAACTTAAAAATCAAATAATAAAATCTGTCTAGGTTTCATCCCCCTTTAGGTATCTGAGGGGTTTAGTTCATAATGTAAAAAGAAAACATCACAAGAGAAAAGATAAAACAAAACATAAGAAAAATCCTAAAACTCCTTGATGGGATTGAAGGAGAATTCCACCGTCTTGAGTATAATTCCGGCTTGTTGGGATGAATCAACTGGCTATCCTCGCGTTACTCCCTAACTCTGACCTTCTCGGCTTGGCTCCTTTGCCTAGCTTTCGCTCTGATTTCGGCTTCTGCTGAACTCCCCTCTCAAGTTGCCCCCTTGGGTGTTTATATAGCTTTGAGATGCCTTACATGGTCCCTAAGTATCCTAATTTAAGTAGAATTCCTAATAAGGTGTTTGAATAAGCTTTGGAGTGTGTTTTTTTGCCTCCAAGTATCCTTTCCCGAAAGAAATTTCTCTTTCCAGCGACAAGGACACGGCCATGGCACACGCCCATGTGAATCGTGGCCAGGCCGTGTTTGGAATTTTAATGAGGCACGGCCGTGTTTATCGGGGTCCAGGCCATGCTATAGTAATTTTTAATGAGGCACGGCTATGTGGCTTGAAGTCCAGGCCGTGTTGATTTCGTGAATTGGCCCATTTGGCTCGTTTTAAGCTCGTTTTACATTTTTTTCATCCTCGGGTGCTTTCCTAGGTATAAGACATGAAAAGAAAGGATTAAAAGCACCTTCTTACATAAATCAAAGGATAAATCATCCAAAAACATATTAAAATGTGGGCTTAAAATATGTTACTTTTACGGTTTATCAGTAAGTTTTTAAGCAAATATATGTTAGAAATTATTTACGTACTTCAATAAATGTTGGGAATATATATATGAAGTTGCCGAATGTGGGTTGTGCAATGATGAATTGATTTTATTTCTGTAATGTGTATAAGCTTAATTGAATTTGATATGTGATAGAATTATGAAATATAAGTGATACAGGTGGTTGTGGCATTATGAATTGTGTATGGAATGGTTTACTATGTTGATACTCGGGCTTAAAGCCTAGCAGGCCTTGTACCGGTGAATTTTATCGGGCTTAAAGCCTAGCAGGCCTTGTGCCGTTAGTTCGGGCTTATTGCCTAGCAGGCTAAATGCCGGTGTTTAAATTTCGGACCTTGAGTCTAGTAGGCCTAGTGCCAGTGTGTGAGATTCGGGCTAATGCCTAGCAAGTTCTATACCGGTGAGTTGAAATTCCAAACCTAGATTATGTACTAATGAAGTCATGAAATGAATCAAGTAAGCCTAGATATTTGAAAGTGATCTTGTTAATTCGGCTATAAGGTATGTGCCATTCATTTTTATATGTTATATATACATATATAGGAAATGTTAATGATCAGATAGAATGATGAAAGAAATGTAATATTAGTGTGGTTGATGGAAATTGTGTATAGACTATGCCATGTGAAAATTGGTTGTTTGAAAGCATGAAAGTGATTAATGGTATTCATATAGGTATATTTATATTCATAAATATGTGTTTATATATTCGGCAAATGGAGTACTTTGGTAAATAAATGAAAATGGATAGATTAAGTGAGGTAAGGATATTCGGCTATAGTGAAGTTATAAGTTAAGTTGTGTATATTCAATGCCACGAATTGATTATTTTAAATATTTGAATGATTGAATGTTATAAGTTAGTTGCTTAAGACTTACTAAGGTAGTGAGCTTACTTTGTGTGTGTTCATTGTTTCATTTTATAGATTTCAATCAAGCTACGAGCTCAGGGGATCATCACTGAAGTCATTCACACTATCGGCTCATGTTGGTACCTATAAGGTTTAGACTTTTGTTCCTAAGGCATGTATAGGCTAGCTAAGTTTTTGAATGATATTAAGATAATGTATATAAGCCATGCGAAAGTGGCTAGTTCTAAATGTTAATGTTCGATGGTAGAAATCTATCATTGATGTGATATGCGTGTATGTTTTGGTTGGAAAATGAATGAATATGTGATATATATATTTGTATATATGTTTCATGTTGAATAGGTATGTTTGTGCATGAATGATTGCCGTGAGGTCATTAGGTGTAAATTTTGTTAACTGTTGGAAATGGACATAGGTAGGGGTTTATCAAGAATGGGATTAGTATTGATATATATATAACTTTCGAATGTATGTTTTTGTATATTAGTCTTGCGAAAATGATTTGAATTGAATCATTAAAATTTAGCGTGGTTATTATGAGTTCTTAAATCAAGTGTTAAGAGTGTTTGCTTTATTGATTCAGCCATGGTTTAATTATAGGTAATATATGGATGCTATGTCTCCTAAACAAGGTGGTGAACAAGTTGATTAATGTATATGATAGGTGTGGTGTATATGTAAGTGGAAACTCATTGAAGTGATTATGTACTTGGGTGTTTAATGAAATTGTTGTCTGTGTTTTAATGTTTAAAATATGGCTTTTGAATTTATGGGAAATGTGCGCACCATACATATATGATTGTATAAGCTACAATAGTATGTTCGAACATGTATATGTTATCATAATTACATATATGATTAATTTATTATAAAGAGGAAATTTTGTGTAGTTGGCTTTGTTATATGCGAACATAGATTGAATCATTGATATGTGAACATTCAGCAATAGAAATAGTATGTCTTGTCTATGCAATGTATATATATATTTGATATATGATATGGAGTGTTATAAGATTATAACAAATATAATTATAGACATGTGATTAATTTGAACCTAGGAATATTATTAAAGTTCCAAATGGTTAATAAGATAAGTGTATTAATGTATTTCATTTGAAGCATGAAAGTCTGAATGTCTGTTTTTGAGTGAATATTATTTTGTAATACCTCATAACCCAAATCCAACGACGGATACGGGTGAGAGGTGATATATTTTTATTGGTATCAGAGCTGACGGTTTAGTCGATTCTAGGACTACCGTAGCGCGTGTGAGTCTAACTATACATGCCTTATTTATATATACGATAGTGTGGTGACTTCTGATATTTCAAATTGTGTTTATTATAGTAAATGGATCCCGACAGAGCTGTAGCTAATGATGTTGAGAGAGTAGCGCCTGATCTAGCACATGGGTCAGCGCCGGTAGACTCTCGACCTGTCTCGGGTAGCCATGAGGGGGAGGCTTAGCAAGCCTTCTACCAGATGATGAATGAACGGTTAACCCAGTTTATCCGGACTAATCCAGCTATACAACAACCTCCACCCCCGAATAATCCAACTCCGGTATTTTTAGCACCTCCGATGATAGATCCGATGAGATCTAGTAGGCCTCCCGTTGATAAAATAAGGAAATATGGGGCTGAAGAATTTAAAGCTAGTGATGATGATGATGCAGAGCGAGCTGAGATGTGGCTTGATAACACTATTCGGGTACTTGATGAGCTATTTTGTACTCCAAATGAATACCTGAAGTGTGCTATATCTTTACTACGGGACAATGCATATCACTGGTGGAATACACTAGTATCGGTGGTTCCAAAAGAAAAAGTGACTTGGGATTTCTTCCAGATCGAGTTTCGTAAGAAATATATTAGCCAGAGATTCATCGATCAGAAACGGAAAGAATTTTTAGAACTGAAACAGGGCCGCATGACTGTGACTGAATATGATCGAAAATTTGTCAGATTGAGCTGATATGCCCAAGAGTGTGTATCAACTGAAGTCATTATGTGTAAAAGATTTGAAGACGGTCTGAATGAAGACATAAAGTTGCTTGTTGGCATTCTTGAAATCAAAGAGTTCGTAGTACTTGTAGAACGAGCTTGCAAAGCCGAAAAGCTTGGAAAAGAGAAAAGAAAAGCCGAGTTTGAAGCTAGAGACATTCAGAAAAGATCATCGAGTAAGACCTTTCATTCTGCATCAAAGAAGCTTAAAGATGACTCCAGTCGACTTAAGGCTACTTCAGACTTCTCTAGACGAGATCGACCTCTTGCGACTTCTCGGCTACTTCGATGGCCAGCGTTGGAAATGTCCAGCAGAATCGGGTTGAATGCAAGTATCATGGTAAATGGCATTTCGGGAGTTGTAGAATTCGTGATCGGTCCTACTTTAAATGTGGGTCATCAGATCATTTCATTCGAGAGTGTTAGATGCAAGTCGAGCAAAATACGCCCGAAATATCGAGGCCGAGTAACGCTAGCAAGTCGGCGCGTATGACCACCCGACATTTCGGGAATGTAGGTGGCAGTCAGAGAGGAACTAAGGACACTACAGTTCAATCTGAGGCTCGAGCACCTGCTAGAGCATACGCTATACGTGCCAGAGAAGATGCTTCTTCCCCAGATGTTATTACTGGTACTTTCACTCTTTATGATACTACTGTAATTGTATTGAATGATCCGGGTTCGACTCATTCATATGTGTGTGAAACTTTAGTATCCAGTAAGACTCTGCTTGTTGAGTCTACTAAGTTTGTGATTCGTGGGTCCAACCCCTTGGGTAGATGTGTTCTCGTTGATAAAGTGTGTAAAGATTGCCTGTTGATGATTCAGGATTCATGCTTCCCAGCTAATTTAATGTTGTTGCCTTTCGACGAATTTTATATAATTTTGGGAATGGACTGGTTAACCTTGCACGATGCTGTGGTGAATTGAATCTAATGACTTGAATGGGTTAACAGCAGTAATATCTTCGATGTTAGCTCGTAAGTATGTGAGAAAAGGATGTGAAGCCTACTTGGCCTATGTGTTCGATAATAAAGTGTCCGAAAAGCAAATTGAATCCGTACCAATTGTGAGTGAATACCCAGAGGTGTTCCCTGAAGAATTACCGGGTTTACCACCAGTTCAAGAGATAGATTTTGGTATTGAATTAGTACCGGGGACGACTCCGATTTTGATAGCTCCGTATCGGATGGCACCTACTGAATTGAAAGAGTTGAAAGCACAATTGCAAGAATTGACAGATAGGGGCTTTGCACGACCGAGCTTTTCTCCTTGGGGTGCACCAGTTCTATTTATGAAAAAGAAAGATGGGACTATGCGAATGTGTATTGATTATCAGCAGCTAAATAAGGTGACTATAAAGAATAAATACCTGTTACCTAGGATTGACGATTTGTTTGACCAGTTGAAAGGGGCTTCAGTGTTTTCAAAGATGGATCTGAGATCGGGCTATTATCAGTTGCGAGTCAGAGATTCCAATGTGCCAAAGACTGCATTCCAAATGAGGTACGGGCATTTTGAGTTTCTGGTTATGCCTTTTGGACTTAATAATGCACCTGCTATTTTTATGGATTTGTTGAATCTGGTTTTCAGACAGTATTTGGATCGGTTTGTGGTAGTGTTTATAGATGATATCCTAATTTACTCCAGGAATGAAACTAAACATGCCGAGCATTTGAGATTGGTGCTACAAACTTTGCGAGATCAACAGTTGTATGCAAAGTTTAGTAAGTGTGAGTTCTAGATGAGTGAAGTCAGTTTTCTGGGTCATGTTGTCTCAGCATCAGGTATTCGGGTTGATCCGAATAAAATATCGGCTATACTTGATTGGAAGCCACCAAAGAATATTTCTGAAATTCGAAGCTTTCTGGGACTTGCGGGTTACTTCTGGCGATTTGTGAAAGCTTTTTTCTATGATAGCTACACCTTTGACGAAGCTACTGCAGAAAGACGTCAAGTTCGAGTGGATGGAAAAATGTCAGAAAAGTTTTGATCAGTTGAAAGCTCTTTTGACCGAAGCCCCAGTGTCAATTCAACCTGAGTCGGGTAAAGAATTTGTTGTTTTTAGTGATGCCTCTTTGAATGGTTTGGGTTGCGTTTTGATGCAGGAAGGCAAAGTCGTAGCATACCCTTCAAGACAGTTGAAGTCACATGAAAGGAATTACCCGACACATGATTCGGAGCTAGCAGCTATTGCATTCGCGTTGAAGATTTGGCGTCATTACTTGTTCGGGGAGAAATGTCATGTCTATTCAAATCACAAAAGTTTGAAATATTTGATGACTTAGAAAGATCTGAACTTGAGACAACGCAGATGGTTAGAACTGATGAAAGATTATGAATTGGTGATTGATTACCATCCTGGGAAAGCCAACGTTATTGCAGATGCCTTAAGTCGTAAATCATTGTTTGTTCTACGTGCGTTGAACGCACATATGGTTATGTCTGGTGATGGTACGATCATAGCCGAGTTGAAAGCAAGACTGTTGTTCATTTAGCAAATTTGTGATGCAAAGAAAATTGACAAAAACATGATTGCTAGATGAGTTCAGTGTGAAAATGATATAGAGTCAGAGTTTCGAATTGATGAAAACGATTGTTTAAACTTCAAAGGCCGAACATGTGTTCCGAGGAATGTGGATTTGATTCAGATGATTTTGAACGAGGCTCATAATAGTCGAATGTCGATACATCCGGGTAGTACGAAAATGTATAATGATTTGAAATAGTTTTATTGGTGCCCTGGCATGAAACGGGATATATCTGAATTTTTTCAAAGTGTTTAATTTGTCAGCAAGTAAAAGCCGAGCATCAAGTGCCTTCTGGGTTACTTCAGCCGATCATGATACCTGAATGGAAATGGGATAGAATTGCTATGGATTTTGTATCAGGTTTGCCTACTACACCGAGCAAAAAAGATGCAGTCTGGGTTATAGTGGATGGACTGACCAAATCAGCTCATTTTGTTCCAGTTCGTACGAACTATTCGTTTTATAAACTTGCTGAGTTGTATGTATCTCAAATTGTGAGATTACATGGTGTGTCGAGTTCCATTATTTAAGACAGAGACCCGAGATTCACATCATGGTTTTGAAAGAAGTTGCAAGATGCTTTAGGTACTAAACTACACTTTAGCACGGCTTTTCATCTACAGACGGACGATCAGTCAGAACAAATCATTCAGATACTTGAGGATATGTTGAGATGTTGCGTCCTCGAGTTTGTAGGTACGTGGGAACGATACTTACCTTTGATTGAATTTGCTTACAATAATAGCTTTAAATCTAGTATCAAAATGGCACCTTACGAAGCTTTATATGGCCGCAAGTGTCGTACACCGTTGTATTGGACCGAGCTCAATGAAAATAAGATACAAGGGGTTGATTTGATTAAAGAAACTGAACAGAAAGTGGCTATAATCAGAGATAGTTTGAAAGCCGCCTCGGATCGTCAAAAGTCCTATGCTGATTTGAAATGTAAAGACATTGAGTTTCAAGTCGGAGACCAAGTATTTTTGAATGTTTCGATTTGGTCGAAAGTACTTCGATTTGGTCGAAAGCGCAAACTAAGTCCGAGATTTATTAGACCGTATGAAATCATTGAACGTATCGGGCCTGTTGTTTATAGATTGAAGTTGCCTTCTGAATTAGAAATGATACACAATGTGTTTCATGTTTCGATGCTCCGTAGATACAGATTAGATCCATCACATGTGATTTCTCCGTCTGAAATTGAAATCTGATCCGATATGACATACGAGGAGGAACCAATTCGTATTTTAGCCCAGGAAATGAAAGAGTTGAGAAACAAGAAAATTCCGTTAGTGAAAGTACTATGGAATCATCACGGAGTTGAAGAGGCTACGTGGGAGCCTGAGGATTCAATGAGGCAACAACATCCGACTTTATTCAACGGTAAGATTTTCGGGGACGAAAATCCCTAAGGGGGGAGAGTTGTAATAGTCCTAATCTGGCCCTAATCGAAACGGTGGTTTCGGGACCACGAATCCGAGTTTGAGATATATTTATATAATATATTTTGTGCTTATTATATGTGAATTAATGTGTGTGAAAGTTTCATAGGAAAATTTAATCGTTTGTGTGCTTAATTTGACAAAAGGGCTTAATCGCGAAAAATGAAACTTTGATAGTTAAATGTGTAAGGGCTGAATTGTTGTTGTCTCTTTAAATGGGAGAATTTAAAAGATAATTCACCCATTTTTAAGATAGTGGCCGGCCATGTACCATAATAACCTTAAGTAGTAATATTATTTATTTTATAATGGAAGGTTAAAATAGTAATTAAACAAATGGTTAATATATATGATAATCAAAACAAAAAAATAAGCCAATGCTTTGTTCATCTTCCTAGGAATTCATGCAAGAGAAGAAAAGAAAATAGCCAAGCTTAGTTCGGCACCTATTTAGCTAAATAAAGGTATGTAACTAGCTCCATTTTTGTTAATTTTTACGTTTTTGAGATCGTTGCTTTGAATATTAGTTGACCCATGTTAGAATTTTTGAATTTGAGCATGCTTGATGTTCGACCATTGCCATGTTCCTGTGGTTTTTGATGTTTGATGATTTTATATTAAAGATATGTTAAAGATTAACAAGTTTTGAATTGGAAATTTTGGTAAATTTGAGTATTTTGGGCTAAATTGCAAAAATGAATTTTTAAGGGGACCAAAATGCAAAATAAATGAAATAAATGGACTAGTAGGGTCCCTATGAACATTCGGCCCTTATGTGTTATAATGAAATTTTGTGTATTTTGTGTTTTGAGCAAATAGGACTAAATTGTAAAAAATGTAAAATATTAGGGGTAAAATGGAAATTTGTCTGTTTATGTGTTTTGGGACTACATTGAGATGAAATGACTTGAATGAGCTGAATTTTAATCTGTTTAGATCAAGAACAAAGAAAAACAGATTTGGATCGGGGAAAGACGAAGGTTATCGAATAACCGGTCTACGTTGTCTGTCGATAGTCGAGGTAAGTTTTTAAGGAAATATATGTCGGAAATTATTTACGTAGTTCAATAAATGTTGAAATTTGAAAATGTTGGGAATATATATATGAAGTTGCCGAATGTGGGTTGTGCAATGATGAATTAATTTTATTTCTATAATGTGTATAAGCTTAATTGAATTTGATATGTGATAGAATTATGAAATATAAGTGATACAGGTGGTTGTGGCATTATGAATTGTGTATGGAATGGTTTACTATGTTGATACTCGGGCTTAAAGCCTAGCAGGCCTTGTGCCGGTGAATTTTATCGGGCTTAAAGGCTAGCAGGCCTTGTACCTGTGAATTAATTCGGGCTTATTGCCTAGCAGGCTAAATACCAGTGTTTAAATTTCGGACCTTGAGTCTAGTAGGCTTAGTGTCGGTGTGTGAGATTCAGGCTAATGCCTAGCAGGTTGTTTGAAAGCATGAAAGTGATTAATGGTATTCATATAGGTATATTTATATACATAAATATGTGTTTATATATTCGGCAAATGGAGTACTTTGGTAAATAAATGAAAATGGATAGGTTAAGTGAGGTAAGGATATTCAACTATAGTGAAGTTATAAGTTAAGTTGTGTATATTCAATGCCATGAATTGATTATTTTAAATATTTGAATGATTGAATGTTATAAGTTAGTTGCTTAAGACTTACTAAGCTAGTAAGCTTACTTTGTGTGTGTTCATTGCTTCATTTTATAGATTTCAATCAAGCTACGAGCTTAGGGGATCGTCACTGAAGTCATTCACACTATCGGCTCATGTTGGTACCTCTAAGGTTTAGACTTTTTTTCCTAAGGCATGTATAGGCTAGCTAAGTTTTTGAATGATATTAAGATAATGTATATAAGCCATGCGAAAGTGGCTAGTTCTAAATGTTAACGTTCGATGGTATAAATCTATCCTTGATGTGATATGCGTGTTTGTTTTGGTTGGAAAATGAATGAATATGTGATATATATATTTGTATATATGTTTCATGTTGAATAGGTATGTTTGTGCATGAATGATTGTCGTGAGGTCATTAGGTGTAAATTTTGTTAACTGTTGGAAATGGACATAGGTAGGGATTTATCAAGAATGGGATTAGTATTGATATGTAACATCCTAAAATTTAAGTATTGATATGTTGCATGTTTTTGGTGCTCAGATTGAGAATGATTCAATTTGTGTGCTTAATATAGTCTTGAGAAGGCTCGGGATTTATTCGAAATTAAAATAAATTTTAGTAATGAGTATTTTATTGAAGTGGACCAAGTGAACTTGATGTTTAAGGAAATTAAGTGTCAAAAATTAGTGAAACACCCCACACCCGGCCCACAAGCCTTGACCGGATCTGGTATGTTCCTCGATGTAAACCGGTTAAAATTCTTTTGTTACTTTGGAAAATAGTGTGTTTTGAAAGAAATATTGTTTTGGGTTGGGCTCGTGTTGAAAACAAATTCGTTTTATATGGAAAACCCTTTTAGTTTTAGGCGATAAAACATCTAGAGTTCATTAGAAAGTAAATTTACTTAATCTTTAACTTAGTAAAAATTAGAAAACATAATAAAATAATGGAATAGTTCAACAGTGGCGTTATTACATCAACATTCAAAATTCGAAATAAATCCAAATACTTAAAATGTAAAAGTCCCAAAATTAAATAAACTTCAAGCTGAGCATGGCCACCACAAGTTCTGTCGTCCCGGTCCATCACTGTTCGTCACCTGAAACATGTTCCCACAACGGGGTGAGTCAACAGACTCAATGTGTAACCAACACTAAGATTTAACAATTCAGGCATACATTATCATGTCACATATCAATACATATAACAGATAAAAATAATGATGCAACCCAAACCCAAACCTAGATGCCATCCGCTACACATCACCCGTACCAACCTGCACACCGTGGGGACTACTAAGTCAACCCTCCATTCGCTACACACCATCGAAGGCTGCCGCTGCAGACGACACGCTCATCACCCTTATAATTTTCATGGCATAGCCACCAGATAATATTTGTGTCATGTGACACCGCATTCAGATAATGTGACCGAAGTCACCCCATTCAGATAATGTGACTGAAGTCACCACATTCACTTCCCCTTTTTCATATAACCTGAATGGCCCATATCATACATATCATGCACATCATGCCTTAATTCACATTCTTATCATTAAACACATGTTATATTTAACATATATTCCTAATCCTAGTAGGAGTAGGAGATGTACCTGGGTACTTTGTACCATAGCATGGCACCTTAGCCATTTTCACATTCTTATAAACATGCTCATATTAAATATTGCCATAAATCTTATTAAAAGATAGTGTGGGGTACACACCTGATTCGCTTAACAAATTCACTGAAATCCCGAAATCCGATCTACTGCCATAGATCCTTAACTCCCTACATTCGGCCACACTTAGTATTTTAGGGAAAAGCCTATTCGGCTATAAGGTTAAATCCCGAAGGATTATTGTAACCAAAAATCCTTACCTTGCTGCCGATTCACTTCCTAATCAGATCCCGAAACTTTGTAGTGTTTCTTGTATTTGGCTAGCACTAAATCACTTTACAGATTAGCTTCCGGCTTTTAATCGAATAAAAACATATCTAAATACTAAAATAGGGCCTGGGCCGAGTGTTAGATTCTCTTACCTTGTGAATCTCAAATCCCGAAAACAACCACTTGCTTAGGGAGTTGTCGAAATACCTATAGGCTCATATTAGATCCGATTTCAACCTTAAACATAATAAATGGCCTTTGGTCGAATATACATACGACTTAACTTGAATCTTTGAATCCCAAAAATTCTCTTCCTTATAGTCGACCTAGACAAATCCCGAAAGATCCTTCAAGGTTTCGGTCACAACAATAATGAGATTAAAGCCTTGCTTTTCGTCGGTTAGAGAAGGAAAAAAATAAGGGTTCAGCTAAAAGAGATTCTTACCAAAAGAACAATCGAAACACAATTGTCCACCACCCTTAAGAAATCGGCAAAAAGCTTGCAAGAGAAATCGGTTCAGAAGAAGTAACCCTTTGACTTTGGGCTTTGAACAATCGGCTAATGGTTGCCTTGGGGTTCGGTACTTGGAGAATTGAGAGAAAAAGAAGAAGAATGGTGAATAAATTGGCTAAACTTTGCTTGAGTTTTTGGCTTTGGCAAAATAGATGAGAAGTGAGAAATTTTGCTAGAGGATTTCAGCAGATGAACAAAAGAGAAAAGGAAGAATGAATGTTGGCCTCTCTTTTCCTTTTTCAGGCGAAATTACTAAGCTAGAGTCCCTTACTTGGCCATCACTTCTCATATCTTTATCACTTCATTTTAAATATTAATTGGAATAATCCTTCAATTATCTTTTGAAAATAAAAGGATAAAACTCCTAAAATTTAGCCTTGGTGCCGTCCCCCTTACTCCCTTTTATTGACGTCACAAGCCCAAAATAAAAGCCTTGGAATTATGCTTCCCACGTGACTCGATCACAAGCCCTTCCTCTAGCATATGGCGTCATTTCCAGAGCCCTAAGTGGCACCTCCAAGCCACTTTTCCAAGCCCAATTGTGTGTCATACTTTCGCTATATTTTCTCTTAAGGCCACCTTGCTTTAGTTCCCTCTTTTTAAGCTCGAAGCTTAATATTTTCTAAGGCATTTCTTTACATTTTCAAGAAATTTCCTTACATTTCCAAGGTTCTAAAAATGCACACAACACATCCATATCACAATAGACATGCTGTTTCATAAAATTAAGCAAAAATGCATAAGCCTAATTTCAGGATATTACAGTTCTACCCTCTTAAAATAATTTTGTCCTCGAAATTACCTGGCTGAAATAAGTGAGGGTATTGCTGTCGCATTGCCTCTACTGGCTCCCACGAAGCTTCCTCTGCTCCATGATTGCGCCATGAAACTTTGACTAGAGGAACTGACTTCCTCCGTAACACTTTCACATCACGTTCTAATATCTGAATCGGCTCTTCCTCGTAGGACAAATCTGGTCTTAGCTCCACCTCCTCGACTGGTACCACATGAGATGGGTCTGATAGATATCGACGTAGCATGGACACATGGAATACGTCATGCATCTGCTTCAATTCCGGTGGCAACTCTAGCTGGTATGCCACTGGTCCAACTCGCTTCAATACTTGATAGGGTCGTATAAACCTTGGACTTAACTTCCCTTTTTGTCCAAATCTCATTACCTTCTTCCAAGGTGATACTTTAAGGAACACTTGATCCCCCACATCGAACTCAATTTCCTTCCGTTTTAGGTCCGTGTACGACTTTTGCCTATCAGATGCTTCCTTCAATCGTGCCCAAATTATCTCAACCTTTTCCTCAGATTCTGCCACAATTTCTGGACCCAAAACTTGACGTTCCCCCAATTCCATCCAATATGTAGGAGTTCGACACTTCCAGCCATACAACGCTTCATACGGTGCCATCCGAATACTAGCCTGATAGCTGTTGTTGTAGGCGAACTCTGCTAAAGGCAAGTAGTCTTCCCAACTTCCTCGGAAATCCATCACATAGCCTCTCAACATATCCTCCAACATTTGTATTACCCGTTCAGACTGATCGTCCGACTGTGGATGAAAAGCTGTAGTGAAGTCCAACTTAGTGCCTAAAGCTTGATGAAGTGCCCTCCAAAACCGAGACGTAAATCTTGGGTCTCTATATGAAATAATTGACACTGGCACTCCATGTAACCTCACAATTTCCACCACATATAATTTGGCCAACTTCTGAAGAGAATAATAAACTCTTACCGGGATGAACTGCGCGGACTTGGTGAAACGATCCACTATTACCCATACCGAGTCCTTCTTAGTAGGCGTAAGAGGAAGCCCACTAACGAAGTCCATGGTGATTCTCTCCCACTTCCACTGCGGAATCTCGATTGGTTGAAGTAATCCTGATGGAACTTGGTGTTCAACCTTAACTTGCTGACACGTCAGACATTTTCCCACGAATCCGGTAACTTCCCGTTTAAGATCAGGCCACCAAAACTGTTCCCTTAGATCCCTGTACAGCTTAGTGCCTCTGGGATGCATAGCATAAGGGCTACTATGTGCTTCCCGAAGAATCCTCTATCTTAACTCCTCGTCCCTCGGCATACAGACCTTTCCCTTGAAGCACAACACTCCGTCATCATTAACACCATAATCCTCTAACTCTCCGTTCTGTACTTGACTTAGATCCTCATCCACCAACTAACTTCCCTTTACCTCATTCAACCATGTTGGTTTGACTTGCAATTCGGCCAGCAGACTCCCATCATTATACAAACTCAAGTGTGCGAACATCGCCCTCAGATCTGACACCACCTTCCGACTTAAAGCATCTGCTACCACATTCGCCTTGCCCGGGTGTCGAACAATCATAATCCTTCAATAATTCCACCCACCTTCGCTGTCTCAAGTTCAACTCCTTCTGAGTCAACAGATACTTGAGCCTCTTGTGGTCTGTGTAAATTATTGACTTTTCTCCATAAAGATAATGCCTCCACACCTTAAGAGCGAAGACCACAGCCGCCAATTCCAAGTCATGAGTCGGGTAATTAACTTCATGAGGCCTTAATTGTTGAGACGCATATGCGACCACCTTCCCATCTTGCATCAATACGCAACCCAAACTTGTATGGGAAGGGCCACAATACACCGTAAAATCCTTTCCTGCCTCAGGCTGAATTAACACTGGAGCTTCAGTCAAAACCCTCTTGAGCTTCTTAAAGCCCTCCTGTTGCTTACCCGTCCATACAAAGGGTACTTCCTTCCTCAACAACTTTGTCAAAGGCGCGGCTATTGACGAGAATCCTTCCACGAACCTTCTATAATAGCCTGCCAAACCTAAGAAACTACGGATCTCAGCCACGGACCTAGGTGGTTTCCAATCCAACACTGCTTCGATCTTCCTAGAATCCACTCTTATTCCCTCTGCAGACACCACATGCCCTAAAAATGCCACCTCCTTAAGCCAAAATTCACACTTGCTGAATTTGGCATAGAGCTTCTTCTCCCTTAATACTTGTAACACTATCCGTAGGTGCTCATCATGCTCTTCCTCTGACTTCGAGTATACTAAGATGTCGTCGATGAACACAACGACGAACCTATCCAAGTAAGGTTGAAAAACCCAGTTCATCATATCCATGAACGCGACTGGAGCGTTTGTTAACCCAAACAGCATTACTACAAACTCATAGTGGTCGTACCTTGTCCTAAAAGCTGTCTTTTGGATATCCGCCTCCTTCACCTTCAACTGATGATATCCCGACCTTAAGTCGATCTTTGAGAAAACTGCAGCCCCCTTAAGCTGATCGAACAAGTCATCTATCCTTGGCAAAAGATACTTGTTCTTGATGGTCAGCTTATTCAACTGACGATAGTCTATGCACATACGGATAGTTCTGTCCTTCTTCTTCACAAACAGGACCGGTGCTCCCCACGGAGACACATTGGGTCAGATCAACCCACGATCCAACAACTCTTGGATCTGAGCCTTGAGCTCAACCAACTCCTTTGGTGCCATTCGGTACGGGGCAATTGACACAGGAGCTGTTCCCGGTAGCAAGTCAATTCCAAACTCCACTTCCCTATCTAGGGGTATTCCTGGTAATTCCTCCGGAGACACATCTCCAAAATCCCTTACAGTTCTAACTCCACTAATTCCCCCTTCTTTTGCGCCCACAGCACTAACGAAGGCCAGAAATGCCTTGCACCCTTTCCGAACCATCTTCTCAATTTTGGTGGCGAAACTACATTAGACAGGTAGTTTCTTCTTTCTCCCATCATGACCACTACTTCATCCTCCAGGGTCCTTAACTCCATTCGCTTAGCCGCACAATCCAACACGGCCCGGTGCTCTACTAACCAATCCATTCCAAGTATGAGTTCAAACTCTCCGAAAGGTAGTTCCATTAAGTCAGCCCGACAGTTCACTCCCTGAATCTCTAGAGGTACACTCCGAAAGGTCTTATTCACCACTACAGTTTGGCCTAATGGGCTTACTACAGTCATCTACCTATTAGAAAGTTCAGAGTCTAGGCCTAGTGTCTCGACTACACTACATGCAACATAAGAATGGGTCGAGCCCACATCAATCAGAACAAAATAGGGCTTGCCATAAATAAGAAACGTCTGCAGGTATGACGTGCACGCGTTCTCCATCCTCCTCCGGTGAACCGCATAAACTAAACCCGGTTGCCTTGCCTCAGTATTAGCAACACCTCTGCCCAGTGTTCCACGTCCTCTGCTAGCACCATTACATCTGCCATTCGGACCACGGCCTCGTTGAGGCTACTGTCCACCTCTACCAACCTGATTAACATTCTGAGCTGCTGGTCGATTCCCATCAGGTTTCATTGGACAATCCTTAATCATATGATCTTTCGACCCACACTTAAAGCATCCTCCCGTCTTTTTCCAACACTCCCCTAAGTGCTTCTTCCCACACTGATCACAAGTACGATACTGCCCTCCTGTGGCAGCTTGCTGGCCTCGCGGCCCATCAACTTTAGGCCTCTTATTCCCAGATGCTCCTGACGATCCAAAACCTCTTTTTGGCCTATTCTGATCCATATTCTGCTTCACAGAATCCTTAATTCCCTCAGCTACTTTTGCCTTCTCGACTAACGCAGAAAATTCTCGCTCCTGATGTGGAGCTATCAACAATCTTAGATCATCCCTTAAACCGTCTTCGAACCGGACACACCGCTCATGCTCCGTAGCCACTACTCCACGAGCATATCGGCTCAGCCTTAAAAATTCAGCTTCATATTTTGCTACGGACTTGTTCCCTTGAACTAGTCCCAGAAAAGCCTTTCTCTGCTCATCAGTATACCGTGTGCCAACATATTTCTTCTGATATGCTGCCTTAACATACTCCCAGGTCAGATCCTCAGCTGTGGCACCATCCCGAACTGTTAACCACCATTGATACGCTTCATCGTGTAACAGTGCCACCATTCCTTTCAACTTCTCCTCAGGGGTCAGATCGAGCTCATCCATAATGCGCTCGATTGCCTCCAACCAATATTCAGCCGTACTGGGTGCTACACCAGATACGCCACGAAATACCTCAGCTCCGTTGGCACGAAGTCGCTCAGGTACCAACTTTCGAGCTCCTGAATTTCCTCCTGCACCAGCCACCAACTCAAGAACTCGCAGCACAGCCTGCGATACAGCGTCGTCTCCCATCTGATCTTGTTGTTCAGCACCAATAGCTGGTGGTGGCGGTGGCGGTACCTCATTTTCAAATCCTTGACCCGATCTAGCCGGTTCCGACACGGTCATTCTACCTCTATCGCGTCCTTGTACGTTTCGACCACGTCCCCTAGAGCTCATGTCTACGTTCGTGCTTTAATCTGATTAAGAAATTTTATGAATTAATACTTGTTTCACTGATTATCCGCGAAGAAATTTTATGAAAGAAGTTTAGAAGTCGTTCTTTCGATCAATCAAAGTTCAAGTTTTCTATCCTAATTCAGAGAAGCACATTCATTCAAACATTCAATCACACATGTTCTCTATTTCTCTATTTTTGTCTATTCCTACCCCAGGGGTATTTTCGTAATTTGTCCTACAGGGGTATTTTCGTAATTTTTCAAAATATGGTTCCTTGGTGATTTTGTCAATAAGGATATTTTGGTAATTTTGCATTCCCGAGGGTATTTTTGAAACTTTGAAATTCGGGGGTACTTCGATAATTTTGTAACTCGAGGGTATTTCGGTAATAAACCAGGGTAAATTTGTAAAGCTTAATATTACAGGGGTATTGCAAAATTTGCAAAACTTGGGGGGTTCTTTTTGAGAATTTTGTTTTCCAAGTTGATGATATTGCAAAAATTTTGGAAATTAGGGTCATTTTGGTAATTTGCGGGTTAAGGGCAATTTCGTAATTTTCCAAAATCAAAGTATTTTGATATTTTGCAAATTAGGGTTTTTGGACATTTTATAAAGTAAGGAAATTTTGCCAAAACTGTGGGTGGTTTGGTCATTTTATAAACCAACGGCATTTTTGTAATTTCACAGCCAGGGGTATTTAGGTAATTTTTTTTATAAATCGAAAATTTTTCAAAAAAATTTTGTAAAAATAGTTCTCACAAATTGAAAGGGTAATTTTAAGAGTTTTACAACTAGGGTTTTCATAAAAACATGGCTAATCCCTTTCGGGTTTTAATTATTGGGTTTAGCTTTGTGGATCGAGTCCTCTTGGTTAGGGTGAACCAAAGCTACGCACTAGGTAGGATTCCAGCGAAGAGGAGGTGAGTCACTAGGACTGCTTAAGTACCAAGCTCTTCCGAATCCAATCCTAGACATGCGCACAGGGGTTGCCACACCCTAACTCGGCGACTTAGCCATAGGTTTGTTTAATTAGGCATTAAGTCTTATGTAATAGTTGGGGTAAACTAATCCTAGGGTTCACATACTTAATATTCTAATCTACGTTCCAATCCTACCCTTCTAAAATTCATATCATAAATCACACAATGGATAGGGGTACTTACCTGGTGGACTTCGGGTCGGAGACTTAGGTGCCATGCCAGAAAAACCTGCTTATTTCCAAAAATATTTTCATAAAACTTACTTGGGCTCGATTTGAAAACATTTTGGGCCTTAAACCCAAGGCCGAGAGTTTAAAACTGAGCTCTGATACCAAACTAAAACACCCCACACCCGGCCCACAAGCCTTGACCGGATCTGGTATGTTCCTCGATGTAAACCGGTTAAAATTCTTTTGTTACTTTGGAAAATAGTGTGTTTTGAAAGAAATGTTGTTTTAGGTTGGGCTCGAGTTGAAAACAAATTCGTTTTATATGGAAAACCCTTTTAGTTTTAGGCGATAAAACATCTAGAGTTCATTAGAAAGTAAATTTACTTAATCTTTAACTTAATAAAAATTAGTAAACATAATAAAATAATGGAATAGTACAACAGTGGCCTTATTACATTCAAAATTCGAAATAAATCCAAATACTTAAAATGTAAAAGTCCCAAAATTAAATAAACTTCAAGCTATGGCCACCACAAGTTCTGCCGTCCCGGTCCATCACTGTTCGTCACCTGAAATATGTTCCCACAACGGGGTGAGTCAACAGACTCAATGTGTAACCAACACTAAGATTTAACAATTCAGGCATACATTATCATGTCACATATCAATACATATAACAGATAAAAATAATGATGCAACCCAAACCCAAACCTAGATGCCATCCGCTACACATCACCCGTACCAACCTGCACACCGTGGGGACTACTAAGTCAACCCTCCATCCGCTATACACCATCGAAGGCTGCCGCTGCAGACGACACGCTCATCGCCCTTATAATTTTCATGGCATAGCCACCAAATAATATTTGTGTCATGTGACACCACATTCAGATAATGTGACCGAAGTCACCATATTTAGATAATGTGACCGAAGTCAACACATTCACTTCCCCTTTTTCATATAACCCGAATGCCCCATATCATACATATCATGCACATCATGCCTTAATTCACATTCATGTCATTAAACACATGTTATATTTAACATATATTCCTAATCCTAGTAGGAGTAGGAGACGTACCTGGGTATTTTGTACCATAGCATGGTACCTTAGCCATTTTCACATTCTTATAAACATGCTTATATTAAATATTTCCATAAATCTTATTAAAAGATAGTGTGGGGTACACACCTGATTCGCTTATCAAATTCACTAAAATCCCGAAATTTGATCTACTGCTTTAGATTCTTAACTCCCTATATTCGGCCACACTTAGTATTTTAGGGAAAAGCCTATTCGGCTATAAGGTTAAATCCCGAAGGATTATTGTAACCAAAAATCCTTACCTTGCTGCCGATTCACTTCCTAATCGATCCCCCGAACTTTGTAGTGTTTCTTGTATTGGCTAGCACTAAATCACTTTACAGATTAGCTTCCGGCTTTTAATCGAATAAAAACATATCTAAATACTAAAATAGGGCCTGGGCCGAGTGTTAGATTCTCTTACCTTGTGAATCTCAAATCCCGAAAACAACCACTTGCTTAGGGAGTTGTCGAAATACCTATAGGCTCATATTAGATCCAATTTCAACCTTAAACATAATAAATGGCCTTTGGCCGAATATACATACGACTTACCTTGAATCTTTGAATCCCGAAAATTCTCTTCCTTATAGTCGACCTAGACAAATCTCGAAAGATCCTTCAAGGTTTCGGTCACAACAATAATGAGATTAAAGCCTTGCTTTTCGTTGGTTAGAGAAGGAAAAGAATAAGGGTTCAGCTAAAAGAGATTCTTACCAAAAGAACAATCGAAACACAATTGTCCACCACCTTTAAGAAATCGGCAAAAAGCTTGCAAGAGAAATCGGTTCAGAAGAAGTAACCCTTCGGCTTTGGGCTTTGAACAATCGACTAATGGTTGCCTTGGGGTTCGGCACTTGGAAAATTGAGAGAAAAAAAAGAAGAATGGTGAAGAAATTGGCTAAACTTTGCTTGAGTTTTCGGCTTTGGCAAAATAGAAGAGAAGAGAGAAATTTTGCTAGAGGATTTCGGTAGATGAACAAAAGAGAAAAGGAAGAATGAAAGTTGGCCGCTCTTTTCCTTTTTCAGGCGAAATTACTAAGCTAGAGTCCCTTACTTGGCCATCACTTCTCATATCTTTATCACTTCATTTTAAAAATTAATAGGAATAATCCTTCAATTATCTCTTGAAAATAAAAGGATAAAACTCCTAAAATTTAGCCTTGGTGCCGTCCCCCGTACTCCCTCTTATTGACGTTACAAGCCCAAAATAAAAGCCTTGGAATTATGCTTCCCATGCGACTCGAACACAAGCCCTTTCTCTAGCATATGGCATCATTTCCAGAGCCTTAAGTGGCACCTCCAAGCCACTTTTCCAAGCCCAATTGTGTGTCATACTTTCGCTACATTTTCTCTTAAGGCCACCTTGCTTTAGTTTCCTCTTTTTAAGCTTGAAGCTTAATATTTTCTAAGGCATTTCCTTACATTTCCAAGACATTTCCTTACATTTCCAAGACAAGACATTTCCTTACATTTCCAGGACATTTCCTTACATTTCCAAGGTTCTAAAAATGCACACAACACATCCATATCACAATAGGCATGTTGTTTCCTAAAATTAAGCAAAAATGCATAAGCCCAATTTCAGGATATTACAATTAGCATAAGATGAGCTAGTAGTAAAGTGGAGTTGGCCCCATAAGTGTTGCTTGAGGGGAGAGGTTCGAATACCACGGATTGCATTTTAGTGGCTTTTATTTTTGCACCTTTATAGCATGTGTCGGTCAAGCTTTATATTTGGTAAGGTTGGACTATTTTATTTATGGCAAAGGGGCTAATGGTTAAGGTAAGCATGGAACTTGGGGAAAGAAATCATAAAATTATGGAATGTAGGGTGAACACAAGGCATATCTTAAGTATTATGTTTTGGAAATTTTGAACGGCCAACTTGTCCATGAACATGGACGGTTTTATGGTCTAAAGGGGATGGCCGAATATTTTTGGTAGCATAGGTAAGGATGGTAGCATGTTTGGTCATTTTTGGTGTTTCTTTTCACAAAACTTTCTTCTCATTTTTCTCTCCCTAACCGAATGCAATTGGTGCATTGTGAGCATTCTTGTTTTCTTCTTTTGGTCATTGTTTTTGACCATTTGGTCTCAATTTTTGCCTAATCTCTCAAGCTCTTCCTCTTTAGTGCCGAAATTATCATAACACAAAGGCCATTTTTCTTCTCTTTCTTTTCTACTCTTTGGTCGAATGCTCTCTTGTCCCAAATCCCTCTCTTTGTTTCTTTTTCATCCTTGAAAACCCGAAACACATTTTCTCTCTTCTACTTTTCTCCATAGCCGAATGTTGCTAGCATCATTTCCATCAAAATTGTTTTCTTAGCCGAACCTTCTCCTCACATATTTCTCTCTTGATAATCGTTCTTTCAACTTTCATTTAAACCAAGTGGTAAGAATCCCTTTTCATTTCTTTATTTCTTCTTTGTATCTAGTCGAATATGCATATTGTTTAGAGGGTCTTTTGATCGAAAATAGTATCCCTTATTCCTTTCTTTAAACAATCCTATTCATCTTAATAGTGTTATAGAGAAGGCCGAACTCGGAGCATTCGTAATCATCGTGACTCGCTAGAAATCGAATCAAAGTGTTAAAGTAAGGATTTATATCAAGGACTTCCATATTATTTCATTATTTCGTCGAAGATGAATTATTAATCAATTTTATCCTAGGGACGTTAACGCTCGATTTTTATTCCGTGAACGCAAAGATATTTTTGTGGTAAGCCGATTTCGCCTTAAGACCTATAGTCTTAATTTCTGATTTAATAGTTGGACTAATAATCTTTTGTCAATGGAGGCAAGCAAGATAGGTTCGAAGAGAGTGGTGAATAGTGTTTGGAAGAGGGGCGGTTTCGCTAATCCCTCTAGATTCAAGCGAAGGGCTATTTCGACAATCCGAGATTTTCCACTGGGTTGTGGACCCTCCTCGGGTGAAAATCAATTATTTGAAGTCATTCGTACTCTTAAGCCATTGACTTTTGGTGATTCTTCATCAGGTTATGAACCAACAATCGGGGAGAAATCACAAATAGTTGTTGTTCGAAATTCTGAGGGTAAAGATCTAGATCGTTTACCTTAACATAGATTTATATTTAGTATCAGTGTTCTAATCGAGTGTGATGCATATTTAGGTAACGACGAACGGGAAAGTATAGTTCTCACCGTAATTAGGTGTGTAATTTCACACTTATCTCATGGGTTAGATATTGTACCGTTAGTAATAGAATAAAAATCGTAAAGTTGGTAAAATCAGAAAATACGGTATATTAACACTCTTTGTGTAATGCATGAAACCAGTATTAAGGTTGTGGAAATTATGGATTTTCCCTTAATGGGCTATTATATTAAAAAGTGATATTTTGGGCTATACGAATTATTTGATAAATTGGCCAAGTGTGAAAATTGTGAAAAGGGCTTCATGTGCTTAATGGGCCAAATTGCTAGATCGCTTAATGGGCCAAATTGATAAGATTGATTAATGGGCCAAATTGCAAGATTGCTTAATGGGCCAACTTGTATTATGAGCTTTATGATGAAATTATTATATGAACATTGTTATGCTATACATAGATAATTGCATGGGTTGGGATAAAATTGAAGAGAAGTGCTGGTGGCTCTGCCATAATCTAGTTTGGTGGCTCTGCCACAATCCAGTTTAGTGGCTCTGCCACAATCTAGTTCGGTGGCTCTGCCACAAACATTTTAAATGGCTTTAAGCCTACGATTGGTGTGTTTGGCGGGGTGGGTTGACTTGATCCCCACATGTGTGCTGGATGGTACGGGTGGTGTGTAGCGGATGGAAATTAGGCTTGGTTGGGATTTGCATATTACATGCATTTTATATTTGATATATATTGTACATTTGTAAATGGGCTCAAGCCCAATTATATGCTTATATGGTTCTGGCCCAGTGGGCACGGTAAGTGGGTTACACACTGAGTTCTAAGCAACTCACCTCGTTTTTCTTACCCTTCTCAGGTAATGATAATTGATGGAGGCTTGGGTCGGGGATGACTTCGTGTGGAAGCCATACTACGAATGATGGTTTATATAAACTTTGAACTTCTTTTAAGTATTTTTATTTAAGTACTATTTCAATTGCGATGTAATAAGGCCTTTGGTATTGTTTTCATGGATTCTTATTTCGTGGATGGATTTTAATATGATTTAGATACTTAAATGGGGCGGTTTAAATTTTTATAAATGTTTTCTTAAACTTACGTATAAAAATGGAGTTTTTCTTAAATGTCACAAACCCATAAATTTTTTGTGAAAACTCTTTTATGAATTTATTTCAACTACTTATTTAAAATTTTAACCAATTATTTCTCTGAAAATCAAATTATAAACTCTTATGTTTTAAAATCATGGATTTCTAATTAATCTCGATTTTTGATAAACTCTATCTCCAAAATCATTTTGAAGATTTGTTTTCTTAAATCATTGATGACTAGATGCAAGTTCGATTTGTGTGGCATCTTGGTAACATCCTAAAAACGGGCTATTTGGAATTTAATTATTTTTCTTATGTATGAACCGCTGTGATATTATTTATGGAATAATAAAGGTTAATTAAGGCTTTGAGTTGGCACGGTTTGGTAGAAAATTTCAGTTTTTAACTTAAAAGGTAGGGAGCCTTAGCAGAAGGGTGTTATAAGATTAAATGTGGATAATTTGACACAAAAGAGCCCTTGGTAAAGTGGCAAAAGTGAGGCCACTTAAGAGCTAGCATGTGACGCCACCAAGGGGAGCTAGGGAGCTTGTGTTCGAGTCGCAGAAATTCCTCTTTTTGTTATTTATTTGGACGGCACAAAGGAGAGAGATTTTCTCTCCTTAAATTCTTATTTTTATTAATATTAGAGGATAAAATGAGCACTTTAAATTGGGTTTAAATTGCTTAAATATAGAGATAATAAGGATGTTATTTTAATAATGGATTATCATGGGATTTAGAATATATTATTAAATAGATTATTATGTGAATAATTTAATAAGAGTGGCAAGGAGAAAAAGAAGGAGGTTAAGTGTTCAAAATATTTTGAATTCGTTTAAACTATTGGCCAAGGGGTGTTTGCTTTAAATTTAAACACTTCATAGAGAAGTGGACGGCAAGCTTCAAAGGGGGTGTCAATTGGCCTATAAAAACACCAATTGACCACTTGATTTTTCTTTTTCCATCTTTGTTGAGCCGAAACCCTAACCCTTCTCCTCCTTATTTTTCTTCTCTCAAACCCTTTTGCCAAAATTCTCATCCCCTCTTCCTCTCCATTATTTCTTTTCTCTTTTATAATAGCCGAATACCCTCCTCTCATCAAGGTTTAAACTCTAAACACCTTCTTTCCCTCATTATTTTTCTCTCTAGTGAAGTACTCCACACCTTGGTGTCGAAACTCTCTTTTCCCATTTGGTGTATCTTTGGCCGAATATTAAGGCAAGGGTAAGTTGCGAAACTCTTTCCATGTCCCATTCTCTCTGTCGATTTGGTTGAATAGGAAGTGTGAATTATTTTAGCGACTAATCGGTGATAGAATCGGATCTATTTAGGTACACAGGATTTTGAAGTATTCGATCCAAGCCTCGACCTTGTAAATCGGTTTTGGCAAGGATCTATTCTTTTGGTATTCGATTAAGCCAAGGGCTACTAATAATGATGATGATGATTTGTAGGCGGTGAAGCCAGATTGATGAACCGGGTGCCAAGTGTGAGTACTGAGAGGCAAATAGGTAAGATTTGGGTTTAATTGGTAACCCCTTTAGATTTATTTGATTTGGCCGAATAGGCCATAGTACTAACCCATGTATTTGGCCGAATATAGGGACAAGTAGATCTAGTGTGACCGACTCCTCCATTCGGGATTTAGATTATTCGTGGGTGGCAGGTGTGTACATACACACTTATAATAATTAATAAATTGTATTAAATGCATGTTGTGTGTAAATCATTTTATGTAGATAAGGATTTAGTGCCTTAATGGTACAAGCGAGGATTCCGGTAAGTCTCTCACAAGATGAGAGATTGATAATAATGCTTTTGGGAAGCATGACATTGTTTATATATGTTACTTAAATATGTGATGGCATGAGATCTGTTATACAATGATTTGATATGGGTTGATGAGTGGAGGGGGCAGTATTGATCGTGCCGACGAGCACCAGTGTTTTGGTAACACACCGTGACTACGGTCACCAGAGGTTTGGTACCTCCAGAGGTTTGGCACCTCATAGCGACTTATCCCTGTGGTTAACACCACCGTGGGTTGGCCCCACTTGAGATATGGGATCGTCTGCCAGTGATTTGGTATCACACGATGGGTTGGCCCCATCACCCGATTCGTGTCTACGGACACTAGTGTTTTGGTAACACATTGTGACTATATGTCACCAGTGGTTTGGCACCACCAGTGGTTTGGTACCACAACGGGGTAGACAGTGGCGTGTGGTTGGCTAGGTTGGGGACTTAATATTCTGCATATTAATTGTTATATGTTGTGTATGAAAATGTTTTTAAAACGGGGGAAGGGTTACATACTGAGTCTTGGTGACTCACCTTCTCCTTTATATTTTTCAGGTGACACGTAGATCGCAGATGTGGAGCCGGGTTGACTTGAGGTGGCCATGCAGTGGGATTTAAATTTTAATAGACTTTGAATTTCAGTTTATTTATTTTTGGATTGTCGATTTAAATTTTATTTTGGATGTAATAAGGCCTCCTGACACTTTATTTTTGCTATTTTCATATGTTGGATACTTGTTTTAAACTATATTATTATTGAATTAAAATCACATGTTTTCCGGATTAAACCAAAAAATGTTTTTATCGAGCCATCGGGCACATTTGAAATTTGTTTAATAACTTGACTTAATTATTTTTTTTTTAAATAAACACTAAGTATGGTTTTACCAAGATAATCAAATACGAGAAGTTTTCAACAAAACTTAAATGGGTTTTAAAATGGTTTTCAAAAAGTTTTCCTCGTAACAAACTAGATTCGGCCATAGTGTTTGGGCCGGGTTTGGGTTGTTACACATGCCAAATTTGGACTTAACGCATAGGCCGGGTTTGGGGTGTTACATGATATATATATATAACTTTCGAATGTATGTTTTTGTATATTAGTCTTACGAAAATGATTTGAATTGAATCATTAAAATTTAGCGTGGTTATTATGAGTTCTTAAATCAAGTGTTAAGAGTGTTTGCTTTATTGATTCAGCCATGGTTTAATTATAGGTAATATATGGATGCTATGTCTCTTAAACAAGGTGGTGAACAAGTTGATTCATGTATATGATAGCTGTGGTGTATATGTAAGTGGAAACTCATTGAAGTGATTATGTACTTGGGTGTTTAATGAAAATGTTGTATGTGTTTTAATGTTTAAAATATGGCTTTTGAATTTATGGGAAATGTGCGCACCATACATATATGATTGTATAAGCTACAACAGTATGTTCGAACTTGTATATGTTATCATAATTACATATGTGATTAATTTATTATAAAGAGGAAATTTTGTGTAGTTGGCTTTGTTATATGCGAACATAGATTGAATCATTGATATGTGAACATTCAGCAATTGAAATAGTATGTCTTGTCTATGCAATGTATATATATATTTGATATATGATATGGAGTGTTATAAGATTATAACAAATATAATTATAGACATGTGATTAATTTGAACCTAGGAATATTATTAAGGTTCCAAATGGTTAATAAGATAAGTGTATTAATGTATTTCATTTGAAGCATGGAAGTCTGAATGTCTGTTTTTGAGTGAATATTATTTGGTAATACCTCATAACCCAAATCCGGCGACGGATACGGGCGAGAGGTGTTAAAACATGAGCTATGGGTCAAAATGTAAGCTACATGATGCTACTCATGTGAGTTGTGGAGAATTCAAAAAAATGCAAGACCTCAGCCAACGATAGAACATTCAAGACCAACACCCGAAACATGAAATCCCTAATGACATGTCATTTGTATCCTAAGCATTCCTAAGGTTCAATGAGGACTCAATATCATTCAATTCGTCAATAGCATTGATATGTTTATATATTGATTCATTTGCATCCAATTAACATAACAACCATTTAATTTAAACAACATTTAAACAATTACCGTTCATACGAACTTACCTCAATAACTAGGGGCATAGAAGTTTGATCAACTAATTCGAAGCTTTAGCTTTTCCTCGATCTAAGTTCGAATGTGGTTTATCTTGATCTAAATAGATAGTTTCAATCAATTAACTGCTTCCATTATTCACTTTAATCAACATTTCATATTTATAAAAAATTACCAATTTGCCCCTAACATTTTAACTTTTCACAATTTAGTCCTTCAGCTTATAAATTAAAATCTAGCCATTTCAACCAAAATCCATTTTAACCATAGATTTAAAGGACTTTTAAACAACCCATATCAACCATCATTTCACAATAAAACCCTAGAATTTACACTTTTAACAATTTAATCCACAACTCTAAAATTCATCAAAAATAAATTAACAAAACTTGTTTATTTTTCAACAAAGATTTATAATCTATCAATTAACATCTCAACCTACTCAAAAACATCCATGCCATAACCCTCGGCCTTTAATAGTTTTGCAAATTAACCCTTGGGCTAGCTAGATTTAGCTAAAATGATCTCAAAAACATAAAAATCATTAAAAATGGGGCTTGAAATCACATACACGCAAGATGGAAAGCTAGCCAAATGCTCAAACTGTAACAACCCATTTTTATTGAAATCAGAACAGTGGTTTTGAGACCAAAAATTTGATGAGTAAATTATTATTTTAGTATTATTTTAATCTTTATAGGATGTTAGTAAGGTCGTATTAAAAATTCGTTAAGAAATATTGATGTTTGCATTATTAATTAAGTGAAAAAGACTAAATCGTAAAAGGTACAAAAGTAGAGTTCTATTAGTTAAATGTGTCAAATAGCTATGAAATTTTAAACTAAGGGACTTGAATGGTAAATAGACCAATTGAGTTAATAGTGGATATTTATGGACTTAATTTTGTTGAAATTATGAATATTTTTAAAAGGAAAATAAGTAAATGGGTAAATAAAGGTTAAATTAAATAAAACAAAATATTCATCTTCTTTATTTCATCTACCCTAACCACTTTTTAGACATTAAAGACGGGAAGCATTCAGTTTCTACCTTTACCTTGCATGGTATGATTCTATGTATCATTTTTAACGTTTTTTTATGTTTTCAAGATCAATTTGTAAAACTGTTAAAGATTGAGGGTTATGCCATGAATGTTCTTGCATGATTCTTGATGTTTAATCATAGATTATGAGTCCTTGTTGATAAATAAACAAGTTTTGTAATGTGATTTTTGATAAAAATGGCATTTAGGGACTTGTTTGTAAAAGTAGTAAAATTTCATTTTAAATTTGTGAAATGATGGTTTGTATGGATTGATTTAAGTCCCTTGAGAATTTAGCTAGCTTGAAAAGAGGACTAAAATGTTTAAGTTTCAATTTTTGGGCTTAAAGACTAAATTGTAAAAAGCTAAAATGTTAGAGGCAAAATAGTAATTTTGTAAAATGTGAATTGTTGACTAAATTGAATGCTAGGGATATTAAATGAATTAAAATTTTCTATTTAGATCAATATAGACCACTTACGAATCTAGATCGGGGAAAACCTAAAGCCTCGAATTAGTCTATTACGTTTCTACGCCCTAGTTGTCGAGTTAAGTTCGTATGTATGGATTACTACATTTATGTTATTCAATTGTATTTTATTATGTATTTATAATGCTATTAATCAATGTATATCCAAAGAAATGCCATGACGGTTATCGAGTCTTGGTTGAACCTTAGGAATTTGTAGGATTCAAATGACATGCATTAGGGATTTCATGTTTCGGGTGCTGGTCCCGATGAATGAGGTCTTGCATTTGTTGCGAATACTCCATGGCTCGAGTGAGTAGCATCATATAGCTTACGTTTCGACCCACAGCTCGTGTGAGCAGGCCCATTTCACAACTACTGTAAGCTTTCCATAGTATCCAATGATATTCTAGATGGTTCAACAGACAAGAAAAGGGATTAAAAAGGTAAGTTACCAAATGAAATATTGCATATGCTCATGAAAAGGTGAATGAATCAAATGATATATGTTCATGTGAAAATGGCTTACCTTATGTTTCATTCAAGCAAGTTATGTAATAATGCACTAACTTGTGTATTGTTGATGATGATGCTTAGGCTTGTTCCAAGCTTGTGGTTGGAATATATTATGCTTGTACTTAATGTTATTTAGATGAAATGGTAAGTTATGTTTATGAACTTACTAAGCATTATGTGCTTACGTAGTTTTCTTTCCAATGTTTTATAGATTATCGAAAGCTCGATTAATTTGGAAGCTCGTCGGAGATCTATCACACTATCCAGCATAAATATCGGTAGTTTTTGATTTTTTGGCCAAGGTTATAATTCCATGTATAGGTGGGCTTATAATGATCTTTAATTGAATGCCTAGATGTTGATTTGGTATGTAAATGTTATCTTGGTTTGGTGCTCTTGATGTCTTGATGGTTGATGTCATTGTGCTATCTCATGTTTCAATAGCCTGGTTTAGACCCTAGCAGGAACAGTAGTTTTGGGACCACAAATTCGAGTCATAAAAATATTTTAATATTATTTTTCGTGCCTATGGTGTGTGATTAGTATGTGTGAAAGTCTCGTATGAAAATTTTATCGTTTGTGTGTTTAATTTGCAAAAAGGACTAAATTACTTTAAATGCAAAATTAGCATGCTATAAGAAAAGGTATCTATTTGTTTTCGCTTTTATTATATGAAGTCCTTATGATGTTATTATGTCATTATTAAGTCGATGGACAATTATGTCCATAGTTTAAATGTTAAACCATTAATGTTTCATTAAGGGCAAAAATGGAAATAAATAATTAATGTTAATTAATTAAACAAAACATGATTTTTGCTTCATCTTTTCATCATTCTTGCCGAAAATCAAAAAGAAAATAAGGGTTTAAAGCTTTCAAACATTCGGCCATGGATGTTCTTTGATTCAAGGTATGTTTTGCTTCGATTTTTTATAATTTCTATGTTTTTGTAATCGTTGCTTAGTGTTCTTCAAAACCCATGCTTCAATTTTGTGAATTGATGATAATTTTGAAATGTTCTATTGATGAACACATGAGTTTTGTAATGTTTGAAGATGAATTATGAAAGATATGTGTTTGAGTAACATAGTTTGTCTTTGAGTTTTTAGTGATTTTGGATTAAATTGAGAGAATAATATTTTGAGGGACTAAATTATGAAATAAATGAAATATATGGATTTAGATGAGTATGAGTACAATTTGGCTAGGCATGGGTAAAATGAGATTTTGTGTATTTTGTGATTTTGTGAAATAGGGACTAAAATGTCAAAATGTGAAAATATGAGAGATAATTTGTAAATTGCCCTAAATATGTGTTTTTGGATTGAGTTGAATGAATTAGTGAACAAATGGGTTAAATTTGAATATGTATAGATCAAGAACCAAAGAAAACAGACTTAGATCGTGGGAAATCAAAAGTAATTGAGTAGCCGAGTTCGTTTCTGTTTATCCGAATCCGAGGTAAGCCTATATACAAATAAATGTATTTACATTGATATATGTATGTTCATATGAAAATTCATAATGATGAATGTGTACGAGATGATGAGTACATAAAATCTAAGATAGTATCGACATGGTGTCAACATCCGAAAAAGTCCTGTACGAACCTAGGAATAGATAGGATTGCGTATACCATGACATAGTGTCCGATATGTGATATCGTGTAAGACCACATCTGGCACGTTCGCATCAATCTGAGATTACGTGTAAGACCATGTCTGGGACATTGGCATCGTATTGATTCATGTAAGACCCTGTCTAGGACAGTGGCATTGATATCTAGTTACATGTAACACCACATCTGGGATATTGGCATTGTACGACCATTCTGAGTATTTCGAGCTTCCTATTTGATTTCGAATGGTTCAACGGGAAAATTCGAGAAATGAGAGACTACGTGAAATATATAAACGAATCAGATACGTCTGAAAGGTTCACTATGTATGTGTATGAAAGGTAAGTGTATATATATGAACTTACCAAAGTGAATATGTGTATGGATTTGATGAGATAATATGTGATATATGCTTGAATGTGTTATGAGCATAAGTGAACCTTTGAGATGTGATATGTTGGCATTCTATGGATAAACAAATGAGCCAAAGAACATGTTATGAAATTGCAAATGAGAAATATTAATGACATTGTATCAATATGATTATTTGCATTTTATGTTAAGTTTATTTGTATATGTCTTACTAAGCTTTTGGAAAGGTTACTTTGTGTGTATTTGCTTTGTGTTATAGATCGTCAAAGCTACTAAAGGCTCGGGAATCATCGAGGATCATCACCATACTATTAATCTCTATTTTGGTACTTTTGAAAGTGTATATAGCTAAATATGGCATGTATAGGCTAGTTGTTTTGGGTTATGTTTGATATATGTACATGGCCATGTGATATAGCTAGATATATGGTTGTGTTATGAATGACTAGTTATGTCCTATGATGCTAGTTTTGGTATAGCTTGACAGCAAATGAATGGTCGTATAGTAAGCTTATTGATGTATAGCTAGCATATTATTGATGGTAAAATTTGTGATGGATTATGCTTTGAAGTGCTTGTGGTTATATTGAGTTAAATAACTATTAAATTGGTATGGTTGTTAAGCTCATAATTGAGTAGAAATGATGCACAATTTGATATGTTTTGGTTTCCATTGATGTATGGAAAGATGCTTGTATGTTCTTGTAGGGATGACCCAGTGTGTGGTGGCATTTTGGCCTTGCAAATGGCCTATAATTGCCCACACGGGTATGTGGCTCGACTGTGTCCTTCGATGTTGCAATTCAAAGCAAGTCAGACTCGACCACGGGCTGGACACACGGGCGTGTGACTGGCCGTGTGGTGCAAGTCAATAGCGACCACGAGTGAGGTACACGGGTGTGTCTACGGCCGTGTGGACAAGTCAGTATGTATTCCCTGTTTTGACATGGCTTAGACATACGGGCGTGTCTGAGGCCGTGGGAGGCACACGGCCTGCCCACACGGGCGTGTAACCACTGTAATTTAGAAAGTTTTCTATATGTGTTCGGTTTAGTCCCAGCCCTATTCTAAATCATGTTAAGGTCTCAAATACTTATTTAAGGGACACTTTGATGTGATTTGGAAAATTAAGTTATGAAATGTCCATAAAAGTTTTTGATTGTCCGGTAATGCCTCTTAACCCTAAACCGATGATGGTTACGGGTTAGGGGTGTTACACATGTTGCATGTTTTGGAATGGCATATGTGGTATGTTTTGTGATAGCTTGAATCTAGTAAAATTATTATATGTTTTGAAAGGCAATGAACTAGCATTGGATAATGGAAATGTGACCAAATATGCATGTTTAGGTAAGTTTTGGATGTTTGCATTTGAGGTGTCTTGTATGGCATATTGGTTGGTTGATTTTGGACTATTGAATTGGTCATTTCATGTAAATTTTGGTCATGTTTTGAAGTCTTGATTAGGTGTACAAAAGGCATATAGGTGTGTGTATGATTTGGTGTTGCAAATGGCTTGATTTTGGCAAATTCATGTCCACATGGCCTAGGACACGGATGTGTGACTCAGCCGTGTTTGACCCTGTAGTCAAATTTTTCTAACTTTTTCTTAAACTTTCCAAATGTTTCCAATTTGGTCCTGAATATTTTCTAAGGTATTTCTAGGGCCTCAAGGGCTTGATTAAGGGACGATATGTATGTGAGTGAATGTATTATAATATCTTTTCAATGATGTATAAAATGTATGTTTTAATGTTTTATTTGTACAATAATGCTCCGTAACCCTAATTCGGTGATAGATACGAGTAGGGGCGTTACAAAAACCTTATATCAATAGTGGTTTCTTTATGGTAAAATGAAATGGGGAAGAAGATGAGTTTAATTCTTTAAGTTATTTTAACTTTATTTTGCAAATTACTATTTTAACATTTAAAAAACTATTAAAATTTCAATAAAACCTTACCCATATTTATCCACTAACACTTAAATAGGTATGTTTACCATTCAAGTCCTTTAGTTTAAGATTTCAAAGCTACTGGATCCTTTTAACTAGTAGAACTCAACTTTTACCTTTTTTACGATTTAGTCCTTTTTACTTAATTAATCATGCAAACATCAAAATTTCTTAACAAAATTTTAACACGACCTTAATATAATCTCGAAGACATTAAAATAATAATAAAATAATAACACGCTTGTCAAAATTGCGGTCTCAAAACCACTATTTTCGATATCATTGAAAACGTGTTGTTACAACTCTCCCCCCTAAAGAAATTTTCATCCTTGAAAATCTTACCAGAAAATAGGTTCAAGTATTGCACTTTCATAGCTTATTTCGGTTCCCAGGTAGCTTCTTCAATTACGTGACGTTGCCAGAGAACTTTCACTAAATCTATTCTTTTGTTTCTTAACTATTTAACTTCCCGAGCTAAAATTCTTTTCGATTCTTCACTGTATGGCATATCTGGCTAAATCTCAACATTCATAGGTGAAATCACATGTGAAGGGTCTGATTGGTACCATCGTAACACTAACACATGAAACACGTTATGAATTTTCTCTAGCTTTGACTGTAATGCTAATCAATATGCCACTTCGATGATCTCATACGACTTGATGAATCGCGGACTAATCTTCCCTTTTCAGCCAAAACAGAGAACTTTTCTCCAAGGTGATACTTTAAAAAATACTCTGTCGCCAATTTAAAATTCTATGTATTTCCTTTTCAAATCCGCGTAAAATTTCTGACGATCAAAAGCAGCTTTTAAACTGTCACGTATTACTTTGACCTTTTCTTCGATTTCTCGAATTA
The DNA here is from genome assembly GCA_025503065.1 of Gossypium bickii. NCBI lineage: Eukaryota > Viridiplantae > Streptophyta > Magnoliopsida > Malvales > Malvaceae > Gossypium > Gossypium bickii. The sequence goes on along the minus strand of CP106714.1, from coordinate 19,314,860 downwards.
AATCAACAGCGAATAACTTTTTCTCACTCAGCTCAGTCCAGTATAATGGAGTTCTACATTTTTTACCATACAAAGCTTCGTATAGTGCCATTTTAATACTCGCATGATAACTATTATTGTATGCAAATTCAACCAACAGAAGAAATTTCTCTTTGTTACCTTCGAACTCTAAAACACAAAATTGAAGCGTATCCTCGAGTACTTGAATTACTCACTTAGACTGACCATCGGTCTGTGGATGAAACATTGTACTAAAATGCAGTTGAGTACCCAGAGCTTCGTGTAACTTACTCTAGAATCGAGATGTAAACTGTGGATCCCTATCAGAGTTAATAGAAACCAGTACACTGTGCAATCTAACAATCTCGGAAACATACAATTCGTCCAATTTATCAAGTGAATGATCCATACGAATTGGAATGAAATGTGTGGATTTTGTCAAATGATCCACAATGACCCATACAACATCTTTCTTTCTCGGTGATAAAGGCAATACCAATACAAAATCCTTTGTAACACGTTCCCATTTCCATTCTAGAATCATAGTAGGTTGTAACAAACCAGAAGGTACCTGATGCTCGGATTTAACCTACTGAAAGATCAAATATTTTGATACGAACTCTAAAATCTCTCGCTTCATACCTGGCCACCAGTACAACTATTTCAAGTCACCATACATTATATTACTACCAGTATGAATCGATAAGTTACCATTGTGAGCTTCAGCAAAATCTTCTGAATAACATCATAATTTCTCGGAACAAAAATTTTGTTTCTGAAGTACAAACTATTGTCTGAACCAACAAAAAAGTCTGAATCAGGTGTCAGGTCAATCTGCTTCTGTTGCGATCAATTCAGCATCACTTTTCTGAGCCTCACAAATCTGTTGCAAAAACATTGATCTAGATTTCGATTCAGCTATGATGGAACCATCATCAATAAACTTCAACCATGTGTTCAAAGCTCGCAAAGCAAATAAAGATTTTCTACTTAAAGCATCAGCAACGACATTAGCTTTTCTCAGGTGATAGGCAATGATCAAATTATAATCTTTCAGCAATTCAAACCATCTACGTTGTCTTAAGTTCCAATCTTTCTATGACAAATATTTCAAACTTTTGTGATCTGTAAAGATGTGACACTTTTCTTCGTACAAATGGTGTCGCCAAATATTTAAAGCAAATACAATAGTTTCAAACTCTAAATCATGAGTCGGGTAATTTTTCTCGTGCAGTTTCAACTGTCGATATGTATAAACCACTATTTGCCTTCTTGCATCAAAACACAACCCAAACCATTCAATGAAGCATCACTATAAATTATGAATTCCTTACCAAACTCTGGCTGAACCAACACAAGGGCTTTGGTCAACAACGTTTTTAACTGATCAAAGTTTTGCTGACACTTTTCTGACCATTCAAACTTGACGTCTTTTTGAAGCATTTTTGTCAATAGCGTAACAATCATCGAAAATCCTTTAACAAATCTTTGATAATATCTGGCTAAACCTAGAAAACTTCTGACTTCTGAAACATTTCTCGAAGGCTTCCAATACATTATAGTCGATATTTTACTCGAGTCAGCTCTAATATCGTCAGCCAATACTACGTGTCCCAAAAATCCAACTTCTTGGAGCCAACACTCACATTTTCTAAACTTTGCAGACAACTATTTTTCACGCAAAGTCTGCAAAACAATTCTAAAATGCTAGGCATGCTCTGTTTCATCTCGAGAGTAAATCAGAATATCATCAATGGACACAACTAAAAATCTATCTAAATACAGCCTGAATATTTTGTTCATAAAATCCATAAACACATCAAGTGCATTGGTCAAACCAAATGGCATAACAAGAAATTCATAATGTTCGTACCTGTTTCGGAAAGCAGTTTTGTAACACCCCTAGACCCGGCCCATGTAACACTCTAAACCTGGCCTAGACGTTATGACCAGATCTAGCATGGCAGATCAGGTGGTGTTTGAAAACTATGCATTCATTGGAAAACTCATCTACGAATCAACACTTTCTACCGAGTCAAAATTTTGATTTTCAATTTTGATTTTCATTGCTTATTAACAAAACAAGTTTTACTCGAAATCATTTCCTTTTGTGAAACCTTATTATGCATTTATTATTTTGCTTTTAAAAACTTGTCTGTTACAGAAACTTGATTTAAACCGTTGCGGAAACGTGATATTTAGAAACAAATGTTATTGCTTTCAAACCCGTGTCTAATAAATTTGCAATAATTTAAGAATTACCAAATAAAAGTTAAAAACAATTCCAATGGCCTTATTACAGAAATTATTAACCCCGAAAATTAAAGTAGTGTAAATTAAAACAAAAATTACTAAAAGAACCCCATGAACATACAGGACGCGTGTGGCCACCTCCGAGTCCCTCGCAGCTCCAAATCCTCTAAGACTTGGGATTACCTGCATAGTTAAAAGAAGGGTGAGTTATGAGAACTCAGTGTGTAACCCCTTTAGTACACACACAGTTTGGGCCGCCCATACAGTGTCAATCTGGGCCTAAGCCCTATTCAAGATGCTGATGCAGGCGAAGCCTATTCAATAACGATGCAGGCGAAGCCATATTCGATATGATTTGGACCAAAGCCCTATGATATGCAAATCAAATGTACCCAGCCCAGTCCAACCAACACACCACCCGTACCAACCAGCACACCTATGGGGACCAAGTCAACCCACCCAACTAGCACACCAATAACGCAGACTAGCTGCTTATTACAGTATACGTGGCTGAGCCACTAAATCAGTATAACATGGCAATAGCAACTAAATTAGTATGACGTGGCAGAGCCAATAGTACAGTGCTACCTCCAAATCCATAACCCAACCCATGCAGTATGCCATGTCATAAATAAATCATGTAAACAGTACATCGTCATCATCATCAATCATATAGTTACTAAACATACATTAACGATCCTACCACTAAGGGTAAAACGGTCATTGGGGGTAAAATGGTAATTTTTCCCCTCGAGGGTATTTCGATAATTTACCCATTAAGAGTATTTTGGTAATGTACTCATCAAGGGTATTTCGGTAATTTACCCATCAAGGGTATTTCGATAATTTACCCATCAAGGGTATTTCAGTAATTTACCCATCAAGGGTATTTCAGTAATTTGCTCATTTACGGCCTTTCCGGAGGCCAACTGTCGCTTCTAGCGACACAGGCTTCAACTTGGGTCAAAACAGTGTTATTGGGCCTAAAGTACAAATTTGGCCCAAATGGGCCCACACGCTCGTGTGGCCCATCTAGCTCATTTTCAGTTTCGGTTCTGGGGACTTCGCATCGCATTAAGCATTTGGTACTTACCATCAGCTTCGCTCATGTGGGCCCATTAATCCATTGGGCCCACTTAGCCCACTTCGGCTCATTCAAAGCCCATCACGGCCTAAGTCCACAAAAAAGATCGTGGCACACCCAAAGGTCTATCATCATCATTCAAGGCTCGGTTTATCACTACGAGCGCTTGCACGCTCGAGCGATCATAGTTGCAGGTATTCTGGCTTTATGGCATTCCGGCATTTAGCTGATTCACAGATCATGGCAATAGCAATTTAAGCAAAGGTGTGAGATTACACACCTGTTACGGATTGCGGTTCGTGACACCTTTCGAGGCACCAAAGATCGATAGACTCCATGCTATGGGGGAGTATTCGGCTTACACCTCTTGATTAAAGAATCGAGTCCCAAGCAAATAGAAGATATTAGAAACGTAGCTTCAAAGCAACAAGAGAAACGGCCTTTCGGCCCCGAAGAACACAAAACACTAAAGGGAGAAAACCACCCTTCACATTCGGCCATAGCCACAACTTACCAACCACTTCACAAGATTCGAAGGCTGAATGAACGGTGAGAGAGTATGCTTGGACTCTAATGGATTCGGCCTACACCAAAGGGGTCAAAGTTTAAGTGCTTCGGCTAACACTTTGCAAAGAGAGGGAACAAGAATAATAAGAGATAAAGATGGGGTTGTATTCAGCCAGAGAGAAAAGAATAAAGTGAAGAAAAAAGGAAAGAAAAGAAAAGAAAGTGGAGTAAAGACTTACCAATTCGGCAATTGCCAAGGAAATGAAGGAGAAAGAGGGAAAGAAAGTGAAATGCAAATAATGGGGATACGGTAGAGGTCAGAGGAAAGAAAGAAGCACAAAAGAAAAATGAGAAGAAAATGGCCCGAAATGTCACAAAGTACCAAATTGCAAACACTTTCCTAGGAAAACTTCAGAGAAAATTCGGCACTTCCCTAACACAAAACCGAAAATGCACATTCAAAAGACCTCTTTTTTGCTGAAATTGCCTATCACCACTTTCCCACATTTGGCCAACACTACCACACTCCCCCATCCCTTGATTTTCTCTACCTTTTCCTCCTAATTTTGCTTCCCTTCATCCATTTGAACCAATTGACCAAGTCTCCAACTCCCTTAGTAGAATTTGGTCCCAACTCAGCTTTCTCCTCTCTCAAAGCATAAAATAAATGCCTTTATTTTCTTGCCAAGGGGATCAAACTCCACTCCCCCTTGTTCCCTAGTGACACCACCGCCAACTTACCACCAGCTCAATTGTGTCAGTAGAACACACGCAAATTCCCTTAAGTCCTACTTCCAACAGCCCCTTCCACTAAAGGGCCAAAAACTAAAATTTTCCCAAGGCTCAAACTTGAACCCAGGCCTCTTTAAGACCCCCAAACACACTCAAATAGCTAGCCAAATAAGCACAACATGAATTTAAGCAAAAACCACAAACCTTAATTTTTGGGATGTTACAGCCCAGACGTTATGGCTGAATCCAGGAATGTCACATCAAAGGCATAATTCAAAATGATTTTGCTAAGTTAAAATTTAAGGCCTAAAAGCCCAAAATCCTTGAATCTTGTTAAGTAATGATAAAAGCCCATGTTTTTAGGTATTTCAAAAACCATGTTTAAACTTAAGAAAATTTATTTAAGTTTAACAATAAAGTAAACAGTTGAACAACAAAACTCAAAATCCAAAGTCAAATCGGAGTACAAGGCCTTATTACATCCAATGAAAATAAAGTAATTAAAATCATGTATTTTGAGACAAATAAGTAAAAATTCTAAATATCTTGTAGTGTGGCCATCTTCGAGTCCTCTCCCTCGTCGAGCCGTTTATTAAGGATCACCTGAAACATTTAATAAAAAGGGTATGAGTTTCGAAACTCAGTGTGTATGACCCTTGGTAACCAATCAACATGCAAATATCACATTGGGCCTAAGCCCTATCAAATTCGGTGGTCTTGGGCCTTAGCCTGCAATGACTTCACATCACATCAGTATCACATGAATGCAATGCACTTATCCTAAATCCAACCCTGCACTCCATTTCCCTTCCAACCCTACACTCTTGTGTAGATATAAATATCAACCCACCCATCCTTACACTCCAAAGGTAGCACCAAAGAATGCAAGACTACTCAAACATTGCGGCAAAGTCGCTATAATGAAACTTAAAGCCACCGGTGGATCCACAGTCGTCAAGCAACTATGCGATCCTCAAATCTTCCTCCGTATCATCAAAACCCACCCAAGTGCAACATATATTTCATGAATGCAATACACACATTTTCACATATTCAGCGCTTAGAGTATTTTAGTTATTTCACTACCTAAGGGTATTTTCATAAATCTACTCTATAGGGGTATTTAGGTAATTTTGTAAATAAGGGATATTTTGGTAATTCTGCAAACTAAGGGTATTCTGGTAATTTTACAAATTAGGGGTATTTTAATAATTTTGCAAATCTAAGGATATTTTTGTAATTTTCAAATCAGGGGTATTTAGTCCCTCTCGGGTTTTAGTTATGAACTTTGGCCCATTAACAAGTCCTTGCAACTAAAGTGAATGCAGACTACTGCACCGTAGGATTCCGATAAAGAGGGTGGTGGGCCACTAGGACCGCTTAAGTACAAAGCTCTCCCTAGATCCAATCCTAGACATGCATATGTCCGTTGCCACAGTCTAACCCAACGACTTGTCCACGGACATGCTTAATTATTAGATTAAGTCTTATGCAGTTTAAGAGTTGTTCAAAACTAGGCCTAAAGTCCATTAAACCCTAGCATACTTATCTACGTCCCCATAAAGCCCATCAAGCCCATTTCACATTCATATAACCCATTAAGCCCAAATCACATCCTTATGGCCCATTAGGCCTAGATCTCATTCATTTGGCCTATTAGGCCCAAAACAGTTCCAGATCATGTAACATGCATAACTAACTCAATTCATATAACCAAATCAATTAATTTCATCATACTTAGCCTTAGGGCCCACCGGGCCCATTTAGCCACTTTTGGCTTTTTGACTTTCCGGCATTGCCAATATCATGTGTGTGTAGTGTTTGTACACACCTGGTTACTGCGACGTGCTATACTATCCTTGGTCTTGAACCTACAACCAACCAACCTTCAATCAGTCACCCATACTTAATCAAAATATTTACCAAAAGCTGAATCCTTACTGTGTGCCATCGGTTTTAGTAGCCCTTCCTTAGCTATTATTCCCGAGTATCCCCTAGATCTGCACCCACGCATACATTATCAAAATTTGAGTGACTCATAATCCACACAAGTCACCTCTATAGATCATACCCACATTCGGCGACTTACTTAAACCATAATCAAGAGGAGTACACTTACCACTTGCTTACGATTCTTACCACGCTCACGATCCTTGAACCCTATCCTTGTTATTACAGGGTTAACTATAGGAAAAGTTAATAGCCCTTCGGCTTTTAACAAAATGTACAAAGAGGTTAACCGAATACTTACCAAATCCACTTTTGATCCTGCGGCCTAGATAGCTACTGAACGAGATTCGGCTTTTAACCTTGACTGATAGTAGATAACAATCAATTTGTGATGGAGGAAAACAACAAAGATTCGACACTTATAGGGATTTCGACAAGAGAAGATGATGATACTCTGGCAATAAAAGAGTTTGCCTATGAGAGAATTCGGTAAAAAGTGATTTGGCTATTGTAACACCCCAAACCCGGCCCATGCATTATGAGTGGATTTGGTATGTCACATGAAAAAAATGTTTTGAGAATTTATGTATGTAAACGAATGACATTAATATAATATAGTTAAGAAAGCAAGTTTGATTTATAACTGTTCGATAAAATACAAATTTTTGAAAGATCATTTGATGAGTCAAAAATCGATATAGTGAGCTTTAAAATCGTGACTTTTGGAATGTCACAGATAATTTTGAAAGAAAATTCGAGTCAAATCATTTGTAAAAGTTTGATATAAAATCCATTTATTAATCAATTTTGGAAACCATTATTTAAGTTTTTAGAAAATTCCCTTTTTAAACAATTTAAGGAAAATAATAATAACATTCCTAACCATGAAGCAAAAATAAAAATAGTCCAGAGGCCTTATTACAACTTAAAACCCAAAATAGTAAAAGTGATAAAGTAACATAAATAGAAATTCTAAAGTTCAAGAACACCGTTTTTGAAGTATAGCCTCCATCGAGTCATCCATGGCCCAAGTTCACGTCACTGAGCATTACCTACAAGGGTTAAGAAAGAAAGGGGGTGAGTTACAAGAACTCAATGCATAATCCCCTTACCGTTGCCCACTGGGCTTAAACCCGTTTAGCAAAAATGTGGGCCTGAGCCCATATAACAATAACTTGGGCCGAAGCCCATAAAGCATAATTTTGGGCTAAAGCCTATTCACAAAATAATGTATCAATTATATCATGTGAATGTAACGCAATTCCCAAACCAATCCTAATAATCCATCCGCTACACACCACCCGTACCAACCAACACACCTGTGGGGATCAAGTCAACGCACCCCACCAACACACCAATCGCAGACATTATGCCATTTATAACATATTCAAATTGTGGTCAAGCCACCAGATTCACAGAGTATCATATTATCAAACATATTTGTGGCAGTGCCACCAGAATTACTTCTCTTCAACATTTCCCCATCCCATGCAAAATTATGCATATGTAACATACATAGTAAATGATATTACAAATATAAACAACAATTAATATCTCAGAGATCCATTACAAATAATTTGGCCCATTAACACTTTGCAAATCGGCCCATTAAGGCAATATATCAAATCAGCCCATTAAGCAATATATCAATTCGGCCCATTAGGGGCATTTCCATAATTTGGCCCATAAGGGCATTTTTGTAAATTGGCCCATTAGGGGCATTTTCGTAAATCAGCCCATTAGGAGCATTTCCATAATTTGGCCCATAAGGGTATTTTCGTAAATTGGCCCATTAGGGGCATTTCCATAATTCGGCACATAGGGGCATTTTCGTAATTCAGAAGTTCTACCCACTAAGGATAATTCGGAAACCTCGCAACCCAGGGGTATCCCGGTAATTTACCCTCCAAGGGTATTTTGGTAAATTTCACAAACCAGACTTAACTACTAATTTGGGGCATAAAAATCGAAACTGTCCATCTATGTCATATTGACCAAATTGACTATAACTCGAGTTAGGAATATCGAAATCTAAATCTATAAATTTTTCTTGAAACTAGACTCATATATCTTCTTACTACAATTTTTTTAGAAGTTTTGGTTTAGCCATTTAGTACATTTTATTCCTTAAAGTTTCCCTTGTTTCACTGTCCAAAGATTCTGACCTCTCTTACCTTATTTCAAATATCTCACTATACGGTTTTTATATACTGCTTCCGCTTGTTTCTATTGAAAATAGGCTCACTAAGGAATCTATACATATAAATTATAACTCATAATTCACTTTGTACAATTTTATACGATTTTACCAAGACAGATCAGGGAACCACGAAGTTATTCAGAACTAGTCTCACTAGAATTAAGATATCTTAAAATATAACATTCCTTTTCTTTCTCCGTTTCTTCCATATCAAAATAAACAAAGTAACCGTTAATTTGATATCTTATTCACTTTCTAATTCCCTTTCTCCTATTTTTCATGATTTTCCAAAATCACGTTACTGCCACTAACCAAAACTATTTCTTTGCAAAATATGGTTACCACTACGAATATACGCACGCCCGAGTGGTCACGGATGCTGGTTTCTGGTTTTTCTTTGGTATTTCGACCAAATCACATAACATTTCATGCAAAATTTCAGAGAAGTGTGAGATTACACATCATTTCAAACATGTATTCCGAAGGTACGGGATTACACACCTGATAAGGATTACCTAAAGAACCACTCTTCGTTGCCCCCTAAAAATAAAATCGATCAAAAGTTAGCCTTGATTTCTTAAAGGTTCCAAAAGCCCAAAAGTACTCACTCACAAGAGTCACTTACCACAATCGCGATCCTTCACTACTAGATTCTAAAATCCGGTCTTGCACCTTGGCTATTGCAACGAGTTCCAATCAACTTTCGAAACCAAGGCTAAGAGAAAGATAAGTAGCAGCAAAGGATGGCTTGATTCGGCCCTTATCAAAAGAGAATAAGAGGAGTTTAAGATAACAATAAGTGGCTAAGTTCGGCTTAGCCAAGGGATGAGAGTTTTGGCTTAGCCAAGTCAAGAGAAAAAGAACAAACAACATGAAATAAGAAGAAAGAACCTTTACCTTAATAATAGGGATGAACCGAAATGAAGAACACGGTTTGGCACTAGTAGCAAGACAACAAAGAAAGTTCGGCTACAAGTAATATCTATTTATTAGAAAGGGAGAAAGGTTGAAGAAATAGTGAAAAAGAAAAGATGGAGGAAGAGTGCTTGTTAGTTTCAGCCAACTAAAGAAGATGAACCAAAAATGATTTGAGGGTTAAGGCAAAATAAAGGAGTAAGATAAACAAATGCACTAGGTGTTTAGGCCAAAACGAAAAGGGAAGAAAAAGATGTTGGCAAGGAAGAGTACCAAAAATGCTAAAAGAACCAAAACCTTATCATGCACAAAGCTTTGCAAAAAGACCCAAGAAAAATTCGGCTCCCCCCATTCCCTAACCAAAACCTTGTATTCATCTTTACCAAAAAGATGAACATTGACCAACATAAAATCTTTCCAAAACACCTTCCACACTTTATGCCAACATGTTCCCTTATCCTTCCTTTTCTTTTGATTCTTTCCTTCATTATCCCTTATCTTCCTCCTTACCATAATCCTTAGCCACCTTTCCAAAAATTAAAAGTCTTCCTTACCTTATTAAAGCCTTGACCGACACTTGGGATGAATAGCACAAAAATTAATCAAAAATGCAATAGATGGGATTCGAACCTTAGACCATTAGTACACTCCACATGCCACTTGCCACTTTACCAATAAACTCCTTGTTCTAACAAAATGCACACTTATTTCCTTAAGTCTTGATGCCACTTACCTTCTCCCCCTTAAGAGTATAAACACAAAAAATTTTACCAAGGCCCAACCTGAACTCGGAACTTCCTAGAACCTCGTAACTTTCCAAAATCACCTTCCTAATAAGTCCAACTTAAAATAATTCCATTCTCAAATTCCCAAAATTTTAAAACGCTTCTACGCTCAAGGCCCAATGGGCTCAATCCTACTAGGCCCAATTTCGGGATGTTACAGCTATAGGAGATTTCAGCAACAAGGCAAGGCATTTTTTATTGTGGAAAAATAAGGTTTCGGCAAGGAAAAGAAAAAGAATGGAAAATTCGGCATTACCTAGGACCGCAGAATCGACACACACACATTTATATAGCTTATAGCCGAACCTTAGCCACCCCTAAAGTCCAATTCAGCACCACTTCATACACTGCTCATCTCCTAATTTTTCTCAATGATATCTCCCTTATCATTCTCCTAAGTTCTCTCTACTGATCACTTCTCCTTAGAGTCCCTCTACACGCCACGTCCAGCCTTCTAGAAGCCTAAAATTAAAGTCCAAAATAAAGCAAAGCTAGCACTCGAACCTCAGACCTTCCTGCATGCATATGTCGCAACCTCTCTACACTTTAGTGGAGTCACTTAGCCACTTCACCACAGGCTTCTTTGTGCCATTTTTCACTTATTTTTATTTAAAAGCCCACTACTCACAACCTTGATTCCTTAATTAATTAAACTAAGAATCCTCCCTAGGTATTTAAGGAGTTTAGTTCATAACGTAAAAGGAAGACATCTCAGAATAAAGAAAACAACAAGACATAAAGAACCCAAAAACTTCTAAAGAACTTGATGGAGATCTTCAATCTTGGAGTGGATCTGCTTCCGAGATGAATCTGATGGCTTCCTTCGAGTAATTTCTTCATTCTATTCCGCGTCCCCTCTTTTGTCCTCTTCTAGTATGTATTTATAGACTTTAGAAGGCTCAGAAACCCTAAAAACAAGGAAGTAAGGTGTGAAATTGACACGGGCTGGCACATGGGCATGTGGCCAGCCCGTGTGGCTCACATGGGCATATGCCCAGCCTGTATGGATCCTGAAAACTCTGATTTTGGCCCCTTTTTTTGCTCCTTTTGCTCCCAAATGCTCTCCTAAGTATAGAAACACGAATTTAAAGGATTAGGAGCATCAAATTCACTAATTCTGATCATAAATCATCCAATAATATGCCAAGCATGGAATTAAAATATGTTACATTTATGGTTTATCAAATATCCCCACACTTAAGCATTTGCTTGTCCTCAAGCAAAATCCTCAACTCACAATTAAAATTAAGCTTTCTCAATTCATAATTCTCATCAATAATGTTTTATCATAATTCACAAATAATCACACATTGATAGTCAACTAAAAGAGCACTGAAGATTCAAACAAACCAAGTCCCACATTTTTAAAGCATGAAAACATATGTATTTTCCCTTGTCTAAATAATTACCTTTAATTCAAAACCGAAAAGATTCGACATCCTCACTAAAGATTCACTCAAATCACTCAAAGTCTTTAAGGTTCAAAAATTAAGCACTCAAAAGTCAAAAATGAAAAGTTATTACCATAGGCTTGCAAGAAAATCAAATCTCCACCACTATGAAATGAGATGATACACAAATCAAAAGGTCTTTGAAGGAATGGGGCTTGGGTTAAAGGTGTGGATAAAGGCTGAAAAAGAAGGTTAAAATCAAGATCGAATTGACAATTTACCTAACTAGAAAAATAAACTAATACTGAATAATTACATCAATTGAAAACTTATCAATAATAACACGAGCTTCTTCTCAAAATGTGAAATTAATCGTTTAAGCTCAATTATCATAGAACTAGTAATAATTAAAATAAATGTACATATTTTTTTTCACTTTTTTTTTACTTTTACTTTTTTTTTCACTTCTCTCTGTTTTTTTTAGTTGTGGATAAAAAGAGATAATTTAACAACTGAAACAAAAGAACATAGTTAGGCAACTAACCAAATCAAATCTCGACAAAAAGGGAGTCAATACAATAGGAAAAATTCTCAATGTATAAAAAAGAATGAGTTATGGGTTAATATTGAGGGTAGATCAAGAAACGGTTTATTAGGCTCAGAGAGGTTCACTAAGGGTTAATTATGATGGTAGGCTTTTAATGGGGTAAGTGGGTTAAACCCTAAGTGCCTTTATCATCTCAGTATATCAAATCAAAAGTGTGGTCTCGACATGCATAATCGAAGCAAGTTCTAGAATAACAAATCAATATTGACACACTCATAACCAATAATAAAGTGAGCAAGAAAAGTGTATGCTCTTAAATGCTCAAAAACTCACAAAAATTATGGTTTTTGATGTCAATCTTGCAAATTTCAAACTTCAAGGTAATATTTAAATTTAGGGAAACAACATAGCAATTTTTTTTATTCTGAAAATAGACTTATCATGCTTGATTCTCTAATGTCTTAAAGTTTTAACAATCAGTGCACAATCACCTATGATTTAATCCAAAACATATCAATAAAAATTCATTCTAATAGTAATATGAGAAAATTACTTAAGAACAAGATATAATTCAGGGATTTTCTAATAATCATATAAATAACCTCCCCACACTTAAGATATACATTGTCCTCAATGTATGAATATATATAATGACAGTATAAATCGAATATCATAAGAGAGGGAGAGAAGTGAAATTGCCCTGAATTTTGGATGAATTCCGTGGAATAGTGAAAATGGAGTTGTGGAAATAGCTAAGTGAAGTGCATGATTTTGAGCAACTATTAAGAAAATAAACACAATTGTGGAAGAAGATTAAATGATTACTCGATTAGGAACAATCATAAAAAATTAAAATAAAGTTCAAAATACATTAGAAAAGTCTTTAAAAGATAATAAGAAACATAAAAAGAAAAATAAAATAAAATAAAAATAGAAATAGAAATAGAAATAGATATAGAAATAGAAATAGAAATAGAGATAAGATAAACAAGAAGACAAAATAAGAAAAGAGAAAAGGGGTTAGGGTTTTTATGGGGTGACACGATTGTGTGAGGGTCCCTGTTGGGCCACACAGCGGTGTCACACGCCCGTGTGGCTTGTTTTCAACCCGTGTTTGTCGAGGGAAAAAAATAGCCCAGTCTTCACATGGCCTCGGACATGCTTATTTTAAAATTTAAAACATTTTGTTCCAGGTTTAATTTAAAGCCATGTGATTTAATTTAAAGCCATGTCTCTGTCGATTTTTAGAAAAATTTTAGCCCTGTTTCCATACGGCCAAGGACACGCCCGTGTGTCCAGGCCGTGTGGGTTAAAAACCTACATTTAAACATGAAAAAAAGTAAAAATAAACTAATTAGTAGGTTAGTTCTGGGGTTGCCTCTCGAGAAGTGCTTATTTAGAGTCTAAGCTCGACTTACCTCTCATTTGCATGGTCATGGTGTTTGAGGAGTCGAAACTCCTCTCTACTCGTGTAACATCCTGAATTTTTGGGCTTATGCGTTTAATGGGTGAATATGTGTAATGTGTTAATTTAAGTGTTAGGGGTCCAAATTGGGCTCAGGATTAGGCTAAGGCCTTGATTAAATTATTAGATTGGGCATTAAAGAATTAAAAGGTGGTAATTATGTTTAAAATGCCAAACATGGGCTTGTGGCCCAACAATAAGTGGCACTATAAGGGAATTAGAAGTGACACCACACACACAGGGATTTAGGGGCCCAAAATTTAAGTTAAATGAAGCCCAAATCTTTTAATTTAAGTGAGTTAAATTTCAGCAATTAGGTTTAATGAGGTGGACGGCTACAAGGCTTAAAAATAGGAGATTTATATGGATTTAATAATTGATAATTTAAGAGATAAAAAGGAGAAAAGATAGGAGCCTATCTACAAGGCAAGTGATGGCCGAAAATCCATCACCTAGAGGAGTGTAAAATTCGGCTACTGCATGGCAAAGAGGTTGCCGAATCTCCCCTCTCTTTTAGCTTGAATTTTAAGGTTCGGTTTTTAGCAGTAGGTGCCGAAATATCTATAAATAGGGGGGATAGCTCCTTGATTCTGACATTTAAAAAACCCTAATTCTCTCTATTCTTTGTGCCGAATTCTTTAGCCTCTCCCTCTCCAATTTCTTTTCTCCAATTCTTTCAAAAGCTGAAACTCTTCTACACTTTTTCCTCGTTGTGCCGATTTCTCTTTAAAAAGCCGAAATCTCCATAGTTTTTCTTTATTCATCCTATTTGAGAATTAGTTCTATTCTTCCGGCATTTAAAACTTTTCTTTGACATTGACGAATCCTCTCTTCAAGTGCTAGCCGAATCCCCTATTCTAAGGTAAGTGTCGACTTTTGTTAGATCTCATATTTTATCCCCGGTTTTTGAAAGGAAAAAAAAGCCAAAAAGCTAATAGTTTAATGGTTCTATGATTGGGCGGCAATTCGAGATTTGAAGGAAGCTTGGTCAACTAGATCTAAAAGTCAAAAATAGCTAGTCTCCAATTTCGGGATTTTAAGGTAAGAAGCTTTGTTATTCAAATATATAAAATTGGGTAGAACACTAACCATGGCCAAATATAGGAGAGGCCCTAGTTTCACATCCTTCCGGCTTTTTGAGCAAAGTTGTAGATCAGTTTAGCAAGGGTATCGACATTAATCAGATGTGTAGATCTCTATCACACTCTTTAACTGTGTTTTATGTGTTATGGGCTAAAAAGCGGGAAAGTAGCTGTGTAGACAGTCGAATAAAACCCTAAAAGGGTTAGGCAAGGATGTCAGGTACGTAATCATAGAAATCTCTATGTGTATCGATATATATATATATGAAAGCCTGTATGATGTTTTCTTTATGTGTGTATGCATGGGGTGGGATTTTGATATGATGAAGGGGAAGAAGGTCGCATAGTGATCGGTGGCTTTGCCACATAGGTCACATAGTGATCGGTCTTCATGACAGGCAGCTCAACTGTTGAAATGCTACGATGTATTATTAAGGTCGCATGGCGATCGGTGGCTTTGCCACATAGGTCACACAGTGATCGGTCTTTAAGACAGGCAGTACGGCTGTCGTTATGGTATGTAGCGGATGGAGGGTTGATTGTAGAAATCCCCAAGGTGTGATGGTTGGTACGGGTCGGTGTGTAGAGTATGGAATTCTAGGATGGGTAGGGCTATTCATCATCTATTATCAGTCATGTGATTATGATTGTTTCCATTGTGAATGGGCCAGGGCTCATAATGTGTTTGTGGGCCCAAGCCTTTTGTGTGTTTTCGGGATTTGCACACTGAGTCTTGGTGACTCACCCTATTATTTTTCCTGACTTTGCAGATGAGCAGTAGATCATGGATATGGGAGCCGAGACGAACTCGAGGGGCCATCAAATTTTATTTCTACAAATTATTTTTAGGATTTCTTTAAGTTTATTTTATTTTTATTTGGGAATATTTATGTAATAAGGCCCTTAGTTTTTATTCAACTAAGTAGTTTTCAATGTTATGCAACATATGAATATACCACAAGGTTTATTTACATTTATTAATAAAAATACAAAGAGGTTTATTTTCAGAGAGTCTCTCCTTTATTCAAATTTAATTAATTTAACTTGTGTTTTCAAAATGCGATAAAGTGGTATGTGTTCGATAACATGCCTGATTTGGTTGAAACGCATGGGCTGGGTTTGGGGTGTTACACCTCCACTGGTCCCCAACCTTAAATTGATTGGTTCTATCCTTAAGCTCGACATGGTGTTGCTTCTGCTCCTTTTTGACATAAGTCCGCCATTTGTCTAGTTCATCTATCTGTAGCATTCGTTTTTCATGGATGGTTCCATTGTAGGCGCATGAACTAGAACATCACTCATTTGTGTTTTTTGAAAGAGTTTCCTGTAAAGAGGGTTGCATCCCATGATTAGTCTTATTAATAGGATTTATAGAATCGTCTTTATTACTTGATGTCTTAACCAAATCACGAGCTTGGAGCCTGATCGTATCATCACCTACACGAAGTATCAATTCACTTGTGCCAACATCTATAATAGTTCTAGTAGTTGCTAAAAAGGGTCGTCCTAAAATTAAAGGTACATCACTATCCTCATCCATGTCTAAAACAATAAAGTCAACTGGGAAAATAAATTTATCAATTTTTACAAGCACATCCTCAACAATTCCCCTAGGAAATCTAATAGTTTTATCTGCTAGTTGAATGCTCATCCTAGTTTGTTTAGGTTTCTCAAGACCTAGTTATTTAAACATTTTATAGGGCATGACAATAATACTCGCCCCTAAATCAGCCAAGGCATTGTTAGCATCTAAACTACCAATTAAACAAAGAATAGTAAAACTCTCTAGATCCTTTAATTTGTTGGGTAGTTTATTCTGTAAAATGGCTGAGCAGACTGCGTTTAGCTCCACATGCAACGTATCATCTAACTTCTGCTTGTTTTCTAGAAGCTCCTTTAAAAATTTAACTGAGTTGGGCATTTGCGAAAGAGCTTCGATAAACGGTAAGTTAATATGTAACTTTTTAAGAATTTAAGAAATTTACCAAATTGCTCATTAGTATGGTCTTTCTTCGTCACATTAGGATATGGCACACGAGGTATATGCTCTGTACTTACCGGTTTCTGTGTATTGTGGCTTGCCCCAACCTTACCTTTACTTACCATAGGTTCTTGCCTTGGTTAAGATTCCACTAACCCTTCTTCGTCGCGCACGGTGATGGCATTGAGTTGCTCCCTTAGGTTAGGTTTAGTATTACTCAGCAAGCTACCTTGTGGTCGTTTTGAGATCAGTTTAGCAAGCTGACCTATTTGGTTCTCGAGCCCTTAAATTGATGCCTGTTGATTTTTGAGTGTTGTTTCGGTGTTTTGAAAATGGGTTTCAAACACCGAAATGAATTTTTTAGCATTCCTCAAGGTTCAGCTTCTTCTTCTATTGGTAGGGTTGTTGTTGAAAGCCTAGAGGGGGTTGTTGTCTCTGATTTCCTTGACCAACCCATGAGAAATTTGGGATGGTTCCTCCAACCTGCATTGTAAGTGTTACTATAGGGATTATTCTAAGGTCTAGAATTATTACCCATATAGTGAACTTGTTCATTCTTAGTGCTCAGGTTGTAGGATGGATATTCTGTGGTGTGCATCCCTCCTTCATTTGTGTCGCATTGCATCACCGAATGTATCTGCGTAGAAAAACATAAACCATTAATCTTTTTGTTTAAGAGCTCTACCTGGTTTGATAACATGGTGACTGCGTCAAGGTTGAAAACATTAGCAGCTTTTGTCATCTTTGTTCTCATAACTTGCCACTATTAGTTATTCAGTGGCTGTGTCAATTAGCTGTCTAGTTGAGGGGTTCAAACCATTGTAAAAGGTTTGAACCTATAACCATATAGGTAACCCATTGTGTGGGAACCTTCTCAATAAGTCCTTATACCTCTCCCATGTATCGTAAAGTGTTTCTAAATCCATCTGCACAAAAGAAGAGATATCATCCTCAACTTTTCCATTTTAGCCGGTGAAAAATATTTTAATAAAAATTTCTCGATCACCTGTTCCCAAGTAGTGATGGAACCTCGTGGTAACGAGTTCAACCATTGTTTAGCTTTATTCCTTAATGAAAAGGGAAATAATCGTAAGTGAATGGCATCATTAGAAATGTCATTAATTTTAAAAGTATCATAGAATTCTAGAAAATTGGCTAAATGAGTATTTGGATCCTCATCCTATAAACCATCGAACTAAACACATTGTTGGATCATCTACATAGTGTTCGGCTTCAGCTTGAAGTTATTTGCAGCAACAGCAGGCCATACAATACTCGATTCAGCCACAGTCAAGTTAGGCTTAGCATAGTCATAAATAGTACGAGGAGCAAGAATTGCGACAACCACTGGGGGTAGTGGATTATTATCAACCATCTCTTCGGATCTATTGGTATCATCCTCTTGCTCTTCCTCTATATACTGTAGACTTTGCCTTATTTCCCTACAATTTCTGCGAGCAGTATTTTCTATTTCACTGTTAAAAAGTAATGGTCCTGACGGGTTACTTCTAGTCATAAACTAAAAATACCTGCCAGAAGCAAATAAAAGAAAAGTTAGTAAATTAAAATAAAAAAATAAATTTCAATAAAAATAAAAAATGGCTAAAGTAATAAAAATTAAGCATTCCTAATATCTTAGTCCTCGACAACAGCGCCAAAAACTTGATGGGCTCGAAACTAACTAATATTTCGACAAAGGCAAGCGCACCTATCGAACAGTAGTATAGCTTTGATAAGTCCAGAATATCGTATCCTCAAGGACTAAAATTACTAGTAATAACTATCTTTTTTATTATTTAGCCTAATAATTAAAGGGTTTTGTTTTAATCTAAAATTTAACTAACTAATTTACTATGAACGCGACAGAGAGTGAAGAAAGTAATCGAATAAACCAATGAATAAAGACAATACCCAAGGAAGAATCCACCTAGACTTCACTTATTACTCTAACTCTAAATTAAACGATTTATTCACTTGTCTTGATCCGTAGAAATCCCTAAATTATGTTAATCTCTTTCGAGACTAAGAACAACTGACTCTAGGTTGATTAATTGAAATCTCTTTCTAATTAAAACCCCTATCGTCGCATTAACTCGAACTATGGATTCCCTTATTAGATTTGGCTCTAATCTGGTAGATTTATGTCATCCTATTTCTAGGGTTGCAATCAACTCCACTTAATTATACTATATCTTCTCTTAAACAAGGACTTTTGCTCCACTGAATAAGCACATTAAACTTGAACTAATATCCTGAAAATATTAAAGCAAGGGTTAAGAAAACATAATTAAGAACAAGAACAAGTATTTATCATGTAATTCAGATAATTAAATAATAAGATTTATCTAGGTTTCATCCTCCCTAGGTATTTAGGGAGTTTAGTTTATAACGTAAAAGGAAGGCATCTCAGAATAAAGAAAACAAAAAGACGTAAAGAACCCAAAAACTTCTAAAGAACTTAATAGAGATCTTCAATCTTGGAGTAGATCTACTTCTGAGATGAATCTGACGGCTTCCTTCGAGTAATTTCTTCGTTCTCCCTTTTTCACTCCTTTTGCTCCCAAATGCTCTCCTAAGTATAGAAACATGAATTTAAGGGATTAGGAGCATCAAATTCACTAATTCTCATCATAAATCATCCAATAATATGCCAAGCATGCAATTAAAATATGTTACATTTATGGTTTATCAGTAGGTAGCATAGAAACTTGAATCAATAGGTCTTTAAAATGGTTGTAATGTGGCTAGGCTAAGGGTAGGTAAAAGATAGATAAATTTAGGTTAAAACCCTAAATTCAACTTGAATTGGACTTTCAGAATATTTACCTTCAATACACCAACTTATTTTGCTTTTACATGCTCTTTTGTACATCTATTTTCTTTCAAGTACATATGTTGTTCTTCTTTTTTTCTTTTTTTCAACTCCTCCAAACTTATTTTCAAAGAACATTTTGAATAGTACTGAGTCTAGTGTTTGGGACAATTTAAAGATAATAAAAAGAAAAGTGATGGCTAAATATTGCAAGAGTTCAAATAAAATTAGACCATATAGTCTCAAAGTTAGGTTTCAAGGGATAAAAATTCATCAAGGTTGGCTTGAAATGCTCAAACAGTCCAGCAAAAGTTGCCTAAATCATTTTGAACATTCCATGCTTCCTTGGATTTCACCTTAAGAAATTACTAAGTTAATTCTAGAGACTTAAACTTTCATGCATGCCTTACTTTCCTAAGGAACTAAAATTTTATGGTATGATTTGCATGCTTTATTAAAAATACATTTATGTCATAATTTAGATAACATAAAAATTATTGAAATAATTGAACTTTATTTATACTAAACTTTAGCATACTTAACAAAATTTCAAATTTTTGAACAAAATATAACCTAATCATATTTAAAAGAAAAATTTATTCTGAGAGGAAATAATTTCTATTTTCCGGTTCCCCTACTTAAGATGAAGAATGTCCTCATTGTTAAAAGTGAATAGATACTATACACTAGGTAGGATTCTAGAAAAGAGGAGGTGAGTCATGTAACATCGTGAAATTGGGCCTAGTAGGATTGGGCCCAATGGGCCTTGAGCGTAGTAGCGTTTAAATTTTTGGAGAACAAGAGATCGGCTTGAATGCAAGTGGGACCTATTAGATAAGTGATTTTTGGAAGATTAGAGGGCTTTTGTGAAGTCCCGGGACCGAACTTTGGCTTTGGGGAAATTTTGGTTTTAGGTGAAAAAAACCTTGGAAGTTGGCAAGTAGGCCTTAAGAATAAAATGTGGAGTGACACAAGTGAAGGTGTGGTGTAGTGGAAAAGTGACGCCATTTAAGAGGCAAGGGGATGACATCACAAGGAAGGAAGGAGGTCCAGGGTTCAAGTATTGGCTCTTGCATTTTGGATTTCTTTTTACATGGACTTTAGTATTTGGCTATAGATTCAAATTTAGTTGCGCATGGTTTAAGACACAAGAGAAGCTTGTGGCCAAGTGGTTTGCGGCATGGATTATGTTGCAGGGGAGCCTGGGTTCGAATCTCATGAGAAGCAAAGGAGTATTTATTTTGCGGTCTGGACGAGAAGAGTTTCAGTTGAATAAAAACTCTACTGACGAAGGGATCCCACATTGGAAAGATACAAAGAAGGAAGGTGGAGAGCTAGCTATATAAAGAGCATTCTTAGAGGAGAGTTAACATACCTTGGTGGGCATTTGGGCACAGGAGTGGTCGCAGCGCGGTTTAACACCAGACTCCTATCGAGTGTGTAACTCTCTCTACTCTAGTTGTAGAGTGGCAAATGCCGAAGTGCCGGTCACGGCAATAGTAGCCACACGAGCGTGCGAGTGCACGTGTGGGGCTTCGACGCGATAGTTGAGGCCATCAGTAGTATTCTTGTGGGTTGGGGCTGCTTGGGCCGTGATGGGCCAAAGTGGGCCCAATGGGCCCATCGGCCCTTTTGAGTAAATTATGCGATTGTGTAGTAGATAGTGAACTAGACTAGGTGGAACTTATAGACATGGCTAGATTTGTGCTAGGTGGGCCACACGAGCGTGTGGGCTTGAATGGGCCAAAATCGAGTTTTAGGGCCAATCGTCCGGTACGACCGAAAATGGTAGCTGAGTCGCTCGGGGCGACATTTGGGCCTTTGGGAAAGGCCATTGTAGGTGCAAAATTACTGATATACCCTTGGTGGGTAAATTACGAAAATACCTTTGGTGGGTAAATTACAAAAATGCCCTTGGTGGGTAAATTATGAAAATGCCCTTGATGGGTAAATTACGAAAATGCCCTTGGTGGGTAAATTACAAAAATGCCCTTGGTGGGTAAATTACGAAAATGCCTTTGGTAGGTAAAATTACAGTTATACCCTCAGAGGTTGGTTAGCGTGATTATGTTATTTTATGTCTATCTGATTATGATGGTAATTCATGTTATACTTATATTTGATATATGTTTAGCATACATGACATACTGCATACACGAATTATTATATCATATTACACGGGTGTAATGAGAGGAGGGGGAAGGCATGATTCTTGACTGTCACCAGTGGTTTTGACCACACAGTGGGTTGGCCCCACTTTTCATATTATTTGTGACTAAGTCTCAGTGGTTTTGACCACCAGTGGTTTTGACCACACGTATATTATTTGTGACTACGGTCACCAGTGGTTTTGACCACACATGGATTATATGTGACTCGTCCTAGTTGTAACATCCCGAAATTGGGCCTAGTAGGATTGGGCCTTGAGCTTTAGGAAAAATTAGAATATTATTTATTATTATGTTGGCTTGGGTATGAATTTTTTTAAGGGTTAGCATAGTCTTGTGAAGGCTTGATTTTATTTAGGAAGTTAGAATAATTTTTTAGTATGGTTTATTTAATAAAGTGGATTAAGTGAGCTTAGCACTTAAGTTAATTTAAGTGTTAAATTAAAGCACAAGAGGAGTTAGTGGCAGGATGGATAAGGAGCTTGGAAAGTTACTTGAGGGAAGTGGTTCGAGTAATATGGAAGGCATTTTGAGAATTTTATATTTTGTTCATCCTAGCATTTATGGACGGTCAAATTCAAATTTATGATAGGTTGGACTTTCAACTTTTGGCAAGTTGAATGTTGGTTTAAGGAAAGCATGAAATTGGGGATAAGAATCTTAAAGTTATGGAAGGTTGGGGAGACATAAGGCTTGGTTTTAGGAGAATGTTTTGGAAAGTATTCCTAGGCATTTAGAGCATGTATGTGGACGGCATGTAAGGCTAGGGGGGTGGCCGAATTTTGATAGGTAGTTTGGGGGGGAATTGGTTGGTCATTTTAGCATTTTGTGCTTTTTTGTGCATCTTTGGCATTTTTCTTTTCCTCCCCAAAGCTCTCCTATTTAGCCGAATATGTTCTTGGCATTAAGGTGAATTATGTTTTAGTTTTGGCCTTCTTTCATTGTTTTGTGTCTTAACCAAAAACCTATTCTTAAAGAACTTTACCAACTTTTCTCTTGTGCATCAAAAGTGAGCCATAGCCGAATGTCCATTAGGTGTTGTTGATTTTTCTTCCCTCTTAGGCTTTTGGCCGAATCTTCTTTGAAACCTCCCTCTCATCTTTTATTTCTTTGTAGCCGAAAACAACCTCTCTTGTTCTCATCTCTCTTTTTCATTCTTTTTCATATTGTTCAAAAATCTACATTTCTTATTTTAATTTCCTTTGGCCGAATCTTCCTCCTCTCAATTCTCTTTTCTTTTCTTCCATTATTTGCTCTAGCCGAATCCTATTTGTGTCTCACTCAACCTCATTGCCGAAATTGTATATTGCCTTGAGAAGATCTTTTTGACCGAATTTATTATCTCTTCTCTTTCAAACAAACCTTTTTATTTTGGTAGTGGTATAGTGGAGTGTTGATTATTTCTTTATTTATAGTCGACTATAGCCATTCTAAGATCGTGTGGAAAAGAATATTATCATTGAAGGATTTTGACAAACTCCATAGGCAAGTGACGATTTTCAGAATTGAATCGAAGTGTTAAGGTAAGGATCTTTATGCTAGTTATATCGCTTTTAGATGGTCTTCTAATCGATTAAGTTTTAAGGGACTCTATCGTCCGTTTATTATCTTCTTTTCGTGAACGTTAGATTTTGGAGAATCAAGAATGGGTTCGAAAAGAGCAGTTCGTAGTGTTTGGAAGAGGGGTGGTTCTGCTATACCCTCAAACTTCAAGCGAAGGGCTGTGTCGGGAGTTCGAGACTTTCCACCGGGATGTGGACCCTCTGCCGGCGATAATCGTTTATTTGAAGTCATTCGCACCCCCGAGCCATTGTTCGTTCGTGGTTCTTCATCGGGTTATGAGCCACCCACCGGAGAGAAATCACATATAGATGTTGTTCGAGATTCCGAGGGTATCGATGAGCGGGAAAGTTTAGTTATCACTATTATCAGGTGTGTATCTTACACACTTTATAACTTGGTTTATATATGTATATATGTGTGTTAAATGACTATTCATGTTGTTAAAGCCGAAATTATGAGATATTGATATGATACCTTCATGGGTATGAGCAAGGATACGGGTAAGTCCGTTTCGATATGATGTTGCTATATGTTGTTTAATATCATGATCTACGATATGTATTGGTTATTTGTTCATATCAAAGTATATTGACATGATTTGGTTATCTATTGCATTAGTATGGGCAATATGAGAGGAGGGGGAAGATTGATATCGTGTCTTCAAATACCAGAGGTTTGGTACCTCCAGTGATTTGGTATCACATTTTTGTCTTCGGACACCAGAGGTTTGGGACCTCATAGCGACTCGTCCCTGTGGTTTTACACTACCGTGGGTTGGCCCCACTTTTGAGATATGGGATCGTCTGCCAGTGATTTGGTATCACACGTGGGTTGGCCCCACAACTTGATGATTTGTGACTTCGGTCACCAATGGTTTGGCACCACCAGTGGTTTGGCACCACCAGTGATTTGGTATCACATTCGTGTCTTCGGACACCAGAGGTTTGGCACCTCATAGTGACTCGTCCCTGTGGATTAACTCCACCGTGGGTTGGCCCCACTTTTGAGATATGGGATCGTCTACCAGTGATTTGGTATCACACGTGGGTTGGCCCCACACTTGATTATTCGTGACTACGGTCACCAGTGATTTGGTATCACATTTGTGTCTTTGAGACACTAGTGGTTTGGCACCACCAGTGGTTTGGTACCACACGGGGTAGAAAAGGAGTTATGGATGGCTAGGATGGGTGCATTATACATATATATTGTCTTGTTATAATTTGTGTAAGTATGTGGCATTTATCCCAGAGAGGATTATGCACTCGAGTCTTGGTGACTCACCTTCTCCTTATCATTTCAGGTGATTCGTGAGATTGCAGATGAGGAGCCGGATGAACTCGAGGAGGCCATGCAATAAATTTCGATTCTACGTGAACTTTGGTTTGAGAATCTTACTTTATTTAAATTGGTTTTATATTTTTATGGGTTTGTAATAAGGCCTCTCTAAATTATGGTTTGGATTATTTTTATGTTTTGAACATGTCTTAAATATGAGTTATAAATTTCTTGATTATTATAATAAATCGAGCACAAAGTTTTCTAAACTACACAACGCGATGGTTTTTAAAACGTTACCATCGGGTAACATAAATCATTTGATAATTTTAACAACTTAAGTGTTTTCGATAATTTAAATGGTTTTCAAAGTAATAATTCGAGTTTTCTTAAAATGATAAAAATGTTTTCTAATCTATGATTTATTCACTTATTTTAAAGTCTTATGTAATTTCAAAGTAAATTTTCAGTTTTAACTTATTAAGCATGTTATTTCTACAAATATAGAATTTCAAAGAGTTTCTCATAAAAATTTATCTGTTAAATTCGATTCTTTTCAAAAAGTTTTCCTTCGTGGCATGCCAGATTCGGACATGGCGTGTTGATCGGGTTTGGGGTGTTACAAATTGGTATCAGAGCTAAGTTCAAAAGCTCGGCTGTGGGCCCGAGGCCCAAAATGTTTTAAAATATGGTCTTAAAATGATTTTGTTTAAAATGATATGATTGGAAAGGCATGGCCCCGAGTCTCCGGCACCGATCCACCCTGGTAAGTACATCAAACTGTTGATTTTGATGATATGATGATGTTGACATGACTGTATAGTAGTAGGAACTACTTTAAAGACTTAAAACTATAGGTTGGATGTACTCGCGAAACAACCTCTTATTAAAACTTTTCATAAAACTGTGCTTTAAAGAAAGTGGAATATTGACTAATGCATAAAACTTTTAAATCAGATAAGTCGAGACGTTAGACATGAGCACTCGAGATCGTGGACGTTGTGGATGTGGTAAAAGCCGAAGTGTTAGGGCTAGATTTTCGGTACCGAGGCATAATTCCGGTAAGGAGGCGTTAGCATCGCTAGTGGCTGAGACGGGGTATCATGATCGAGTTCGAATTGATGAGCTGACTCAGTTAGCTAAGGAAGTATTGGAGGAGGTTAAAGGAATCAATGAAGCACTTCGAATTGGGTCTGTGGACTGTAAGAAGAATAGAGATCACGGTTCTCTAGGGTCACAATCTCGTTCTCTAAAACATGTCAAGGCATGGTCGAACTTTTTTTTTGGCTTGCGATTACTGTGGAAGGTGTCATCCGGGAGAATGTTGGAGGAAGATAGGAGTATGCTTGAGATGCAGGTCTAAGGAGCTTAAGGCTCGGGATTGTTTCCTCACTCTCAAGTCAGGTATGTTTTGGTTGGAAGTGATGGTTGAAAGTAGGAAAATTTTTGGTATAAGTGTAAGTGTTAGATAATGGTTTGCTATGGTGGATTAGATGTTTGGTTATGTGGAAAAGGATTCAAGATTTTGTTAAAAGTACATTGTGGTTTATTAAGATCAGAGTGCGCAGCAAGAACGTAGTGTGGTGAGATAGGATGTACGACTGTTAGTTAGTTGGAAATTTCGAGGACGAAATTTCTTTAAGGAGGGTAGAACTGTAACATCCCGAAATTGGGCCTAGTAGGATTGGGCTTTGAGCTTTAGGAAAAATTAGAATATTATTTATTATTGTGTTGGCTTGGGTATGAATTTTTTTAAGGGTTAGCATAGTCTTGTGAAGGCTTGATTTTATTTAGGAAGTTAGAATAATTTTTTAGTATGGTTTATTTAATGAAGTGGATTAAGTGAGCTTAGCACTTAAGTTAATTTAAGTGTTAAATTAAAGCACAAGTGGAGTTAGTGGAAAGATGGATAAGGAGCTTGGAAAGTTACTTGAGGGAAGTGGTTCGAGTAATATGGAAGGCATTTTGAGAATTTTATATTTTGTTCATCCTAGCATTTATGGACGGTCAAATTCAAATTTATGATAGGTTGGACTTTCAACTTTTGGCAAGTTGAATGTTGGTTTAAGGAAAGCATGAAATTGGGGATAAGAATCTTAAAGTTATGGAAGGTTGGGGAGACATAAGGCTTGGTTTTAGGAGAATGTTTTGGAAAGTATTCCTAGGCATTTAGAGCATGTATGTGGACGGCATGTAAGGCTAGGGGGGGGGGCCGCAATTTGATAGGTAGTTTGGGGGGGAATTGGTTGGTCATTTTAGCATTTTGTGCTTTTTGGTGCATCTTTGGCATTTTTCTTTTCCTCCCCAAAACTCTCCTCTTTAGCCGAATATGTTCTTGGCATTAAGGTGAATTATGTTTTAGTTTTGGCCTTCTTTCATTGTTTTGTGTCTTAACCAAAAACCTATTCTTAAAGAACTTTACCAACTTTTCTCTTGTGCATCAAAAGTGAGCCATAGCCGAATGTCCATTAGGTGTTGTTGATTTTCTTCCCTCTTAGGCTTTTGGCCGAATCTTCTTTGAAACCTCCTCTCATCTTTTATTTCTTTGTAGCCAAAAACAACCTCTCTTGTTCTCATCTCTCTTTTCATTCTTTTTCATATTGTTCAAAAATCTACATTTCTTATTTTAATTTCCTTTGGCCGAATCTTCCTCCTCTCAATTCTCTTTTCTTTTCTTCCATTATTTGCTCTAGCCGAATCCTATTTGTGTCTCACTCAACCTCATTGCCGAAATTGTATATTGCCTTGAGAAGATCTTTTTGACCGAATTTATTATCTCTTCTCTTTCAAACAAACCTTTTTATTTTGGTAGTGGTATAGTGGAGTGTTGATTATTTCTTTATTTATAGTCGACTATAGCCATTCTAAGATCGTGTGGAAAAGAATATTATCATTGAAGGATTTTGACAAACTCCATAGGCAAGTGACGATTTTCAGAATTGAATCGAAGTGTTAAGGTAAGGATCTTTATGCTAGTTATATCGTTTTAGATGGTCTTCTAATCGATTAAGTTTTAAGGGACTCTATCGTCCGTTTATTATCTTCTTTTCGTGAACGTTAGATTTTGGAGAATCAAGAATGGGTTCGAAAAGAGCAGTTCGTAGTGTTTGGAAGAGGGGTGGTTCTGCTATACCCTCAAACTTCAAGCGAAGGGCTGTGTCGGGAGTTCGAGACTTTCCACCGGGATGTGGACCCTCTGCCGGCATTAATCGTTTATTTGAAGTCATTCGTACCCCTGAGCCATTGTTCGTTTGTGGTTCTTCATCGGGTTATGAGCCACCCACCGGAGAGAAATCACATATAGATGTTGTTCGAGATTCCGAGGGTATCGATGAGCGGGAAAGTTTAGTTATCACTATTATCAGGTGTGTATCTTACACACTTTATAACTTGGTTTATATATGTATATATGTGTGTTAAATGACTATTCATATTGTTAAAGCCGAAACTATGAGATATTGATATGATACCTTCATGGGTATGAGCAAGGATACGGGTAAGTCCGTTTCGATATGATGTTGCTATATGTTGTTTAATATCACGATCTACGATATGTATTGGTTATTTGTTCATATCAAAGTATATTGACATGATTTGGTTATCTATTGCATTAGTATGGGCAATATGAGAGGAGGGGGAAGATTGATATCGTGTCTTCAGACACCAGAGGTTTGGTACCTCCAGTGATTCGGTATCACATTTGTGTCTTCGGACACCAGAGGTTTGGGACCTCATAGCGACTCTTCCCTGTGGTTTTACACCACCGTGGGTTGGCCCCACTTTTGAGATATGGGATCGTCTGCCAGTGATTTGGTATCACACGTGGGTTGGCCCCACAACTTGATGATTTGTGACTTCGGTCACCAGTGGTTTGGCACCACCAGTGATTTGGTATCACATTCGTGTCTTCGGACACCAGAGGTTTGGCACCTCATAGCGACTCGTCCATGTGGATTAACTCCCCCGTGGGTTGGCCCCACTTTTGAGATATGGGATCGTCTGCCAGTGTTTTGGTATCACACGTGGGTTGGCCCCACACTTGATTATTCGTGACTACGGTCACCAGTGATTTGGTATCACATTTGTGTCTTTGAGACACCAGTGGTTTGGCACCACCATTGGATTGGTACCACACGGGGTAGAAAAGGAGTTATGGATGGCTAGGATGGGTGCATTATACATATATATTGTCTTGTTATAATTTGTGTAAGTATGTGGCATTTATCCGGGAGAGGGATTATGCACTGAGTCTTGGTGACTCACCTTCTCCCTTATCTTTTCAGGTGATTCGTGAGATTGCAGATGAGGAGCCGGATGAACTCGAGGAGGCCATGCAATAAATTTCGATTCTACGTGAACTTTGGTTTGAGAACCTTACTTTATTTAAATTGGTTTTATATTTTTATGGGTTTGTAATAAGGCCTCTCTAAATTATGGTTTGGATTATTTTTGTAACACCCCCAAACCCGGCCCACGAGCCTTGACCGGATCTGGTTATGTCACTGCGGAAAGATGGTTGAAAATCTTTTTGACTTAGAATAATCATGAAAGTTTGTTAACTTTTGAAAACCATGTCCATTTAAAGTAATATGAAAAACCTTAGTGTTATAAAATTGTCTGAATCTAAACTTTATTAAATACTATTTTGAATAAGCAGGTTGCTAAGATAAAATCCTCTTCACATAGTGGTTCAGTTTAATCAAGCCATAATTAGAATAATACCAAAATAATAGTAAGGCCCTTATTACAACCCATACTTAAAACAAAATACTCAATATTAAAAATGCTTAAAATAATCCAAATATCTTCTTCTCGCATGGGCCACCTTGTGTCCTCTCTCTCCGAACCGGTCCATCTTTACGCATCACCTGAAAATGTTAAAAGAAAAGGTGAGCCACCAAGACTCAGATGTGTAGCCCTTTTTCCCGGTTTAGTAAAACATCATACACCAATCCTAAACAGGTTTAACATGCACAAGTTACGATATGCACCCACCTAGCCTTCCAAACACCTTTCTCTACCCCGTGTGGTACCAAACCACCGGTGGTGCCAAACCACCGGTGACTTAAAGTCACAATATCCGTCAATACTTGTGGTGCCAAACCACTGGTGTCCCAAAGACACAAATGTGATACCAAATCACCGGTGATGAAGTCACGAATCAAGTGATGGGGCCAACCCATCGTGTGATACCAAATCACCGGGCGCCAATCCCATAATGTAAATCAGGGGCCAACCCACTGTGGTGCTAAGCCACCGGGACGAGACGCTATGAGGTGCCAAACCTCCGAGGTGCCAAACCTCGGTGACCGTAGTCACAATGTGGTACCAAACCACCGGTGTCCGCTCGACACGAATATCACTTCCCCTCCTCTCATATCACCCATCATCATACCAACTCATGTATAGTATTCAAATCATGCAAACATGTTTAACGTTGCATCTCATAGCACATACATCATAAATCATGACATCATGTATCAATAACAGTACTCATAATGAAACGGACTTACCTGAATCCGTGCACATACCCCATAGGGTATCATATCACTCAACAATACTGTTTCGGTTTTACCAATCAATCAGTTTATCAAACATATACAAAGCAAGAAGTGTGTTAGTTTACACACCTGGTTCCTAATGCGACTATCAAATCCCATAGATCAAGATCTAACGCACTAGATCCCTCTTCCTTAACACTTTTCGAGCACTAGCCACAACCCGAGATATGCGAGATCAAGCCTTCCCCTACAATGGGCCAGAACTAAACAACATAATCATGCTAATCAACCTCTAAGGGTATAATCGTAATTTTACCTACTAAGGGTATTTTCGTAAATTCACACCTGCAATGGCCTTCCCGAAGGCCTAATGCCGCCACTAGCGACTCAGCTACCATTTCCGGTTGTACCGGACGATTGGGCCTAAAACCCGATTTCGGCCCATTTGGGCCCACACGCTCGTGTGGCCCACCTAGCACAAATCTAGCCATGTATATAACTTCCACCTAGTCTAGTTCAACATATACTAACCAATCATGCAATTTACTCATATGGGCCCACAGGCCCATTGGGCCCACTTCGGCCCATCGAGGCCCAAGCAGCCCCAACCCACGAGAATACTACTGATGGCCTCAACTATCGCGTCGAAGCCCCACACGTGCGCTCGCACGCTCGTGTGGCTACTAATGCCGTGTGACCGGCATTTCGGCATTTGCCGCTCTACAACTAGAGTAGAGAGAGTTACACACCTGATAGGACTCTGGGCTAATCCGCGCTCCGACCACTCTTGTGCCCAAACGCCCTCCAAGATGTGTTTACTCTCCTCCTAGGATGCTCCTTATATAGCTAGCTCTTCACCTTCATTCTTTGTGTCTTTCCGATGTGGGATCCTTCGTCGATGGGAGTTTAAATTCAACTGAAACTCTTGCCGTCAATCATGCAAAATAAATACTCCTTGCTTTTCATGAGATTCAAACCTAGGCTCCTTGCAACATAATCCCCGCCGCTAGCCACTTTACCACAAGCTCCTCTTGTGTCTTAAACCATCTTGTAACTAAATATAAACTATGGTCCAAATTCTAAGGTCCAAGCAAAAAGAAAACAAAATGCAAAAGCCAAGACTTGAACCTTGGACCTCCTTCCTTCCTGTGGCGTCATCCCTTATCTCTTAAGTGGCATCACTTTGCCACTACACCACACACTCCACTTGTGTTATTTTTCTCCATATTTTATTCTTAAGGCTTATCTCGCCAACTTCCGTGGTTTTTTCACCTAAAGCCAAAATTTCCCCAAAGCCAATATTTGATCTCGGGACTTCATAGAAGCCCTCTAACCTTCCAAAATCACTTATCCAATAGGTCTAACTAGCATTTAAGCCGATCTCTTGTTCTCCAAAAATTTAAACGCTACTACGCCTAAGGCCCATTGGGCTCAATTCTCCTAGCCCCAATTTTGGGATGTTACAAATCTACCCTCCTTAAAGAAATTTCGTCCTCGAAATTTCCAACTAACTAACAGTCGCACATTCTAACCTACCATACTACGCTCTTGCTGCGTACTCTGATCTTAATAAAGCTGTGATTCCACCTTGACCACGTCCGCGGCAACCACGTCCCCTAGAACTCATATCTAGCGTCGCGATTTAATCTGATTAAAAGTTTTATGCATTAGAAATTTGGTTCCACTGTTTTATCCACGAGCAAATTTTATGAACAGAAGTTTCTAGAAGTCGTTCTTTCGAGCAATCAAAGTTTCATCTCAAGTTCTCTGTTCTAATTTGAACATTCATATACTCGCACTAAAGACACATTCATTCATCCATGTCACTTTCTTGAGCATTCCCAACCTGTGGTAAATTCCGTCATTTTCCTATAGGGGTATTTCTTAATAATAACTTCGTGGTCAATTTGAAAATAGTTTTCAAATTAAAGATATTTCAAAGTTTACAAAATCTCGTGGGTCATCTTGGAAAAATTTGTTTTTCAAACCGGATGTGTTGCAAAAATTTCGATCGGGGTTATTTCAATGGTTGGGGACGTTAAAGGCATTTTCGTAAATTTCCCAAATCGGGATATCTCGATATTTGTAAAATGAAGTTTTGATATTTTCATAATGTAAGAACATTTTAGTAAAAATCGAGGAATTATGAAAATTTAGAAACCAAGGGCATTTTGGTAATTTTGTTCATCGAGGTAATTTTGTAAATTTTCAAATCGGGGTATCTTGAAAATAGCATTTTTGTATACTTTTGCAAAGTAGGGAAATTTTATTAAAATTGGAGTTAAACCGAAAATCTTGAAAGTTAGGGGCATTTTAGTAATTTTCAACACAGGGGTATTTTTGTAATTTCCCATACAGTATCTTAACATTTTGAAATTTCTAGATTTTGGTATTTTGCAAAGTAAAATCATTTTAATGAAGTTGAGGGTAGTACTGTAATTTTACAATACAAGGGCATTTTTGTAATTTTGCCACTAGGGCATTTTGGAAATTGTGGTAAATCGAGAAAACATCTTTCAAAATCGATTTTGGGTTTACAAACCAAAGAGTAAATTTGAAAATTTTAAAACTAAGGGTTTTAAAACAAGAAGGCTAATCCCTTTCGGTTTTAATACTTGGTTTAGCCTATGAACAAGTCTTCTTGGTTAAGGTGAACCGTAGCTACGCACTGTGGGATTCGAGTAAAGAGGAGGTGAGTCGCTAGGGTCGCTTAAATACCAAGCTCTCACCGAATACCAATCCTCGACATGCGTCGATGGTTGCCACACCTTAACTTCGGTGACTTACTTCACGGTTTGTTTAGTAGCCTTAAGTCTTATGCATGTGTTTGAGTAGACTAGTCCTAGGGTTCAACAGATCCTAGTTCACTAATCTACGTTCCCATAAAAGCCCATAATATTCACATATAAATCAATTCATCAAGTAGAGTTACTTACAGGTGGATCATGGGGTGGAGATACAAGTGCCATGCGAGAATAACTCAAAAAAATTTTATGAAAGCCCAAATCTTTGAAAAGCCCATAAAAATGTTTTAGACCCAAAACCCTCAAAATCGAGTTTTGAACCGGGCTCGATACTAAATCAGAACACCCCCAAACCCGCCCACGAGCCTTGACCGGATCTGGTTATGTCATCATGGAAAGATGGTTGAAAATCTTTTGACTTAGAATAATCATGAAAGTTTGTTAACTTTTGAAAACCATGTCCATTTAAAGTAATATGAAAAACCTTAGTGTTATAAAATTGTCCGAATTTAAACTTTATTAAATACTATTTTGAATAAGCAGGTTGCTAAGATAAAATCCTCTTCACATAGTGGTTCAGTTTAATCAAGCCATAATTAGAATAATACCAAAATAATAGTAAGGCCCTTATTACAACGCATACTTAAAACAAAATACTCAATATTAAAAATGCTTAAAATAATCCAAATATCTTCTTCTCGCATGGGCCACCTTGTGTCCTCTCCGAACCCTAGTCCATCTTTACGCATCACCTAAAATGTTAAAAGAAAAGGTGAGTCACCAAGACTCGATGTGTAGCCCTTTTTCCTGGTTTAGTAAAACATCATACACCAATCCTAAATAGGTTTAACATGCACAAGTTACGATATGCACCCAGCCTAGCCTTCCAAACACCTTTCTCTACCCCGTGTGGTACCAAACCACTGGTGGTGCCAAACCACTGGTGACTTAAAGTCACAATATCCGTCAATACTTGTGGTGCCAAACCACTGGTGTCCCAAAGACACAAATGTGATACCAAATCACTGGTGACCGAAGTCACGAATCAAGTGATGGGGCCAACCCATCGTGTGATACCAAATCACTGGCGTCAATCCCATAATGTAAACTGTGGGGCCAACCCACTGTGGTGCTAAGCCACTGGGACGAGACGCTATGAGGTGCCAAACCTCTGGAGGTGCCAAACCTCTGGTGACCGTAGTCACAATGTGGTACCAAACCACTGGTGTCCGTCGACACGAATATCACTTCCCCCTCCTCTCATATCACCCATCATCATACCAACTCATGTATAGTATTCAAATCATGCAAACATGTTTAACGTTGCATCTCATAGCACATACATCATAAATCATGACATCATGTATCAATAACAGTACTCATAATGAAACGGACTTACCTGAATCCGTGCACATACCCCATAGGGTATCATATCACTCAACAATACTGTTTCGGTTTTACCAATCAATCAGTTTATCAAACATATACAAAGCAAGAAGTGTGTTAGTTTACACACCTGGTTCCTAATGCGACTATCAAATCCCGTAGATCAAGATCTAACGCACTAGATCCCCCTTCCTTAACACTTTTCGAGCACTAGCCACAACCCGAGATATGCGAGATCAAGCCTTCCCCTACAATCGGCCAGAACTAAACAACATAATCATGCTAATCAACCTCTAAAGGGTATAACCGTAATTTTACCTACTAAGGGTATTTTCAAATTCACACCGCAATGGCCTTTTCGAAGGCCTAATGCATCGCCACTAGCGACTCATTTACCATTTCCTGGTTATGCCCAGGACGATTGGGCCTAAAACCCGATTTCGCCCATTCGGGCCCACACACGCTTCGTGTGGCCCACCTAGCACAAATCTAGCCATGTATATAACTTCCACCTAGTCTAGTTCAACATATACTAACCAATCATGCAATTTACTCATATGGGCCCACAGGCCCATTGGGCCCACTTCGCCCATCGAGGCCCAAGCGACCCCAACCCACGAGAATACTCATCGATGGCCTCAACTATCGCGTGAAGCCCCACACACATGCGCGCGCGCACGCTCGTGTGGCTACTAATGCCGTGTGGACCGGCATTTCGGCATTCTTGCGCTCTACAACTAGAG
Source organism: Gossypium bickii (assembly GCA_025503065.1). Lineage (NCBI taxonomy): Eukaryota > Viridiplantae > Streptophyta > Magnoliopsida > Malvales > Malvaceae > Gossypium > Gossypium bickii. The sequence goes on along the minus strand of CP106714.1, from coordinate 19,279,773 downwards.
TAGAGAGAGTTACACACCGATAGGACTCAGGCTAATCCAGCGCCCGACCACTCTTGTGCCCAAACGCCTCCAAGATGTGTTTACTCTCCTCCTAGGATGCTCCTTATATAGCTACCTCTTCACCTTCATTCTTTGTGTCTTTCCGATGTGGGATCCCTTCACGTCGATGGAGTTTAAATTCAATCAAACTCTTACAGTCCAAATCATAAAATAAATACTCCCTTGCTTTTCATGAGATTCAAACCTAGGCTCCCTTGCAACATAATCCCCGCCGCTAGCCACTTTACCACAAGCTCCTCTTGTGTCTTAAACCATGCGCAACTAAATATAAACTATGGTCCAAATTCTAAGGTCCAAGCAAAAAGAAAACAAAATGCAAAAGCCAAGACTTGAACCTTGGACCTCCTTCCTTCCCTGTGGCTTCATCCCCTTATCTCTTAAGTGGCATCACTTTGCCACTACACCACACACTCCACTTGTGTTATTTTTCTCCATATTTTATTCTTAAGGCTTATCTGCCAACTTCCAGGGTTTTTTTCACCTAAAGCCAAAATTTCCCCAAAGCCAATATTTGATCTCGGGACTTCATAGAAGCCCTCTAACCTTCCAAAATCACTTATCCAATAGGTCTAACTAGCATTTAAGCCGATCTCTTGTTCTCCAAAAATTTAAACGCTACTACGCCTAAGGCCCATTGGGCTCAATTCTCCTAGCCCCAATTTTGGGATGTTACAATTTTTATGTTTTGAACATGTCTTAAATATGAGTTATAAATTTCTTGATTATTATAATAAATTGAGCACAAAGTTTTCTAAACTACACAACGCGATGGTTTTTGAAATGTTACCATCGAGTAACATAAATCATTTGATAATTTTAACAACTTAAGTGTTTTCGATAATTTAAATGGTTTTCAAAGTAATAATTCGAGTTTTCTTAAAATGATAAAAATGTTTTCTAATCATGATTTATTCACTTATTTTAAAGTCTTATGTAATTTCAAAGTAAATTTTCAGTTTTAACTTATTAAGCATGTTATGTCTACAAATATAGAATTTCAAAGAGTTTCTCATAAAAATTTATCTGTTAAATTCGATTCTTTTCAAAAAGTTTTCCTTCGTGGCATGCCAGATTCGGTCATGGCGTGTTGACCGGGTTTGGGGTGTTACACTAGTGGTTTGATACCACAGTGGGTTGGCCCCACATGTTGATTACGGGATTGTCATCAGTGGTTTTCACCACAAGGTGGGTTGGCCCCACCTATATTATTTGTGACTACGGCCACCAGTGGTTTTGACCACACTTATATTATTTGTGACTTCGGTCACCAGTGGTTTTGACCACCAGTGGTTTTGACCACACGAGGTAGATACAGGAGTTCGGATGGTTAGGTTTGGGTTGCATGACTTGCATATTGACTTATGAATTGTGTAAGTGCCTTGATATTATCGGGATGGGGATTTATACATTGAGTCTCAGTGACTCACCCCTTCCCTTACATTTTGCAGATGATTCGTAGATCGCGGATACGGAGCCGGGGCAGACTCGAGGTGGCCATGCGCATTGTTTTCGGGTTTTATTTTATTCACTATTTTGAGTTACCTTATTTTTAATTTGGTTTTTATTTGGGTTTGTAATAAGGCCACTAACTAATATTTTTGGGTTACTTTATCTTATTTGAACTTACATTATATTTTGCTTAAGTTAAACAAAATGGCATGCCTAACAACTTAATAACGAATGTTTTCTAAACTTTTTACAAAGTACCGGTTTTCTCTTTTAAATTTTACCATCGGGTAATAACAAACAAGTGATGATAACAAACCAACTCAGACTTTTTCCCAAACTAAGTTTTACTTTAAGTCCAAATGCAAAGTGGTTTTCAACTTTACACTTAAACGAAGTCGGGTTTCCTTAAAATCAAGCGATTTTACTAAAATGAGAGACGACAAATGGTTTTTACAAAAAAGAGTTCTTCTTTCGTCCAAACTTTAAACAACAGAATGTTTTCAATGACGTTTCTTTACAAAAACTACCCGACAACTTGTTCTTCAATACATTTTTATTCAAATGTTCTCCCCTGTGACATGCCGGATTCGGTCGTAGCGTGTGGACCGGGTTTGGGGTGTTACAATTTTTGTATCAGAGCCTAGGTTCAAAAACTCGACTGTGGGTTTGGGTTCAAAAATGTTTTCAAAGGATGGTTTGGAAAATGGTTTAGAAAAATATATCTGTTTTCAGGAAGTATGGCACCCGAGTCTCCGGTACCAATCCGCACTGTAAGTTTCCTGATACTTTGTTTTGTAATATGTTGTATTTTTGGCATCTATTCTGTGTGTTTGGTTTGGATGTGATGTTCGGATATAGAGTTGGTTGCATATGAAATATTTGTCTACTTTAATAGCTAGGTGTTTTTTAGTATGTGGGAGTTCTAAATTCTAGTTAAAAGTATGTTAGGGTTATTGGAATCAGAGTGCGCAGCGTGAGCGCAGTGTGATAGGTTAGGTTGTACGACTGTTCCTGTAGTTGGAAATTTCGAGGATGAAATTTTTTAAGGAGGGTAGATTTGTAACATCCTGAAATTGGGCCTAGTAGGATTGGGCCCAATGGGCCTTAAGCGTAATAGCGTTTAAATTTTTGGAGAACAAGAGATCGGCTTGAATGCAAGTTGGACCTATTAGATAAGTGATTTTTTGGAAGGTTAGAGGGCTTCTGTAAAGTCTCGGGATCGAACTTTGGCTTTGGGGAAATTTTGGTTTTAGGTGAAAAAAACCCTGGAAGTTGGCAGGTAGGCCTTAAGAATAAAATGTGGAGGAAAATGACGCAAGTGGAGGTGTGGTGTAATGGCAAAGTGATGCCACTTAAGAGGCAAGGGGATGACGCCACAATGAAGGAAGGAGGTCCAAGGTTCAAGTCTTGGCTCTTGCATTTTGGTTTTCTTTTTACATGGACTTTAGTATTTGGCTATAGATTCAAATTTAGTTGCGCATGGTTTAAGACACAAGAGGAGCTTGTGGCCAAGTGGTTAGCAGCGTGGATTATGTTGCAGGGGAGCCTGGGTTCGAATCTCATGAGAAGCAAGGGAGTATTTATTTTACTGATGCGACGAGAAGAGTTTCAGTTGAATATAAACTCTCTCGACGAAGGGATCCCACATCGGAAAGATACAAAGAAGGAAGGTGGAGAGCTAGCTATATAAAGAGCATTCCGGAGGAGAGTTAACATACCTTGGTGGGCGTTTGGGCACGAGGAGTGGTCGCAGTAGCGGTTTAACACCGATCTCTATCGGTGTGTAACTCTCTCTACTCTAGTTGTAGAGCGGCAAATGCCGAAGTGCGATCCACGGCAATAGTAGCCACACGAGCGTGCGGCGCGTGTGGGGGCTTCTTAGCGATAGTTGAGGCCATCGGTAGTATTCTTGTTGGTTGGGGTCGCCTTGCCGCGCGATGGGCGAAGTGGGCCCAATTGGCCCGCGCGCTTTATGAGTAAATTGTGCGATTGTGCGTTATATAGTGAACTAGACTAGGTGGAACTTATATACATGGCTAGATTTGTGCTAGGTGGGCCACACGAGCGTGTGGGCCCGAATGGGCCGAAATCGAGTTTTAGGCCCAATCGTCCGGTACGACCGGAAATGGTAGCTGAGTCACTCGGGGCAGCATTTGGGCCTTTTGGAAAGGCAATTGCAGGTGCAAAATTACTGATATACCCTTGGTGGGTAAATTACGAAAATACCCTTGGTGGGTAAATTACGAAAATGCCCTTGGTGGGTAAATTATGAAAATGCCCTTGGTGGGTAAATTACGAAAATGCCTTTAGTAGGTAAAATTACGGTTATACCCTCAGAGGTTGATTAGCGTGATTATGTTATTTTATGTCTATCTGATTATGATGGTAATTCATGATATCCTTATATTTGATATATGTTTAGCATACATGACATACTGCATACACGAATTATTATGTCATATTGCACGGGTGTAATGATAGGAGGGGGAAGGCATGATTCTAGACTGCCACCAGTGGTTTTGACCACACAGTGTGTTGGCCCCGCTTTTCATATTATTTGTGACTAAGTCTCAGTAGTTTTGACCACCAGTGGTTTTGACCACACGTATATTATTTGTGACTACGGTCACCAGTGGTTTTGACCACACATGGATTATATGTGACTCGTCCTAGTGGTTTGATACCACAGTGGGTTGGCCCCACATGTTGATTACGGGATTGTCATCAGTGGTTTTCACCACAAGGTGGGTTGGCCCCACCTATATTATTTGTGACTACGGTCACCAGTGGTTTTGACCACACTTATATTATTTGTGACTTCGGTCCCCAGTGGTTTTGACCACCAGTGGTTTTGACCACACGGGGTAGATACAGGAGTTCGGATGGTTAGGTTTGGGTTGCATGACTTGCATATTGACTTATGAATTGTGTAAGTGCCTTGATATTATCGGGACGGGGATTTATACACTGAGTCTCGGTGACTCACCCCTTCCCTTACATTTTGTAGATGATTCGTAGATCACGGATACGGAGCCGGGGCAGACTCGAGGTGGCCATGCGCATTGTTTTCGGGTTTTATTTTATTCACTATTTTGAGTTACCTTATTTTTAATTTGGTTTTTATTTGGGTTTGTAATAAGGCCACTAACTAATATTTTTGGGTTATTTTATCTGATTTGAACTTACATTATATTTTGCTTAAGTTAAACAAAACGGCATGCCTAACAACTTAATAACGAATGTTTTCTAAACTTTTTACAAAGTACTGGTTTTCTCTTTTAAATTTTACCATCAGGTAATAACAAAAAAGTGATGATAACAAACCAACTCAGACTTTTTCCAAAACTAAGTTTTTCTTTAAGTCCAAATGCAAAGTGGTTTTCAACTTTACACTTAAACGAAGTCGGGTTTCCTTAAAATCAAGCGGTTTTACTAAAATGAGAGACGACAAACGGTTTTTACAAAAAGTAGTTCTTCTTTCATCCAAACTTTAAACAACAGAATGTTTTCAATGGCGTTTCTTTACAAAAACTACCCGACAACTTGTTCTTCAAAACATTTTTATTCAAATGTTTTCCCCTGTGACATGCCGGATTCGGTCGTAGCGTGTTGATCGGGTTTGGGGTGTTACAAGTCAATTTGATTGCTTAAGTACCAAGCTCTCTCTAGATCCAATCTTAGACATGTATATATCTATTGCCACACTTTGTACTTTGCATCTTGTTCATTTTTATTTATGATTTCCACCTCTTGTTTTATTGTGCAAAAAATAAAAATCCTAATAGAACCTAATCCTAACATAACCTAGGAAAGAAAGTAACATAAGTTAAAGATCCCCCATTTTTATTTATTTGCAGACCCCTCAAAATCTGATCACCTCATTCCTTCCTCGACATTAGAATCCATGGTTTGAGTATAAAGTCTGGAAATTCAGGCACAAAAACAAGCAGGTTATGAAATATATATTTTTTAGATGTATCTCTGACTGATTCATCCTGTATTTTTTTGGTATCTCCAGTAAGATTGTTACTGCAACTGCATGTATTGCAGCATAGCCATTATATCAAATTGCTCACTTCGTGAAATGGTGCTAGATGAAGGGACTCTGGCGTCATACATAGAAAATACGTTAAGGGTGGTTTCAGTTTCGGGCAGGTGGTTGAGTAGCCGATGGTAAGGTTTAGAGTTGAAGAGGGTGGCGATTTTAAGGATAGCTTAGGTGTGGTAGTTGGTGACTTTGAATAAAGGTGTTCGGGGTGGTGATTTAGGGAGTTAAAGGCTACAACATTAAGGGGTTAAGTGAGATGCATTATTAGGCTACTTGGGAGTGGTGGTGGAGCAAGGTAATGGCTATAGGTTTGTGCGAAAAAAGGGTCGAATATTTCCCTTCTTAGCAGTGTCTTAAGCCCAATGGTGGCTCCTTTTTGGATCCTAAGCTCCTATACTGAAAGTAAACTAAAGAAAACTTAAAGAAATTAGTGCTTGGGGTTAAAAGTTGACCCTTTATTTAACAAAACAAATACTTAAATTTCTTCAGGCTATTTAGAAAAATATTTTTCAAAAAATTACATTAAATTAAACTCCCAAGAAAGACTAGAGGGGTCACACATGGTCCCGCTTAAGTCTCAATCTTTTAGACAGAGTTTTAATTAATGTAATGAACCAAAAAAACTTTATCTAATTTTACCATTTTATTCAAATGAGAAAAAAAACTAAAAATATAAAATAACGATAGAGAAAGTGAAAAGAACTCCCTTCATTTTATTTAGGATCATCATTGACCATGGTGGTATCAAATGGCCATTTTTCATACCAACCATAACTATCTAGGAAGAAATCATATTCTTTCCTATCAAATCTATCCAACACCTTATTAGGGAAAGGGAACCTGGAATGAAATTTCCTGGTGGCCTTGTTTAACTTCCTGTAATTCCTACAAATCCTCCAACCCGTGACTTGAATATGTGAAATAATCCATCTGGTACCCTTCTTGTGTCTTTCCGAAATCACAAGTGCCTTTTCTTCTTAATCTTTACTAAACTCAACTAAAATAATGACAGGTGAAGTGGAATACAGACCCAAATAGTCATATTTCAAATGAGGAGACAAAATCTTCAGTTCCAATTCAGCTAGTTCCTCAATCAAATGACTTTGTCTGCGTATACTCCTGAGATGATAACTCTAATGATTCGAAGTTCTGAGTGAATTCCTTAAAATTAGCTTCTAACTAAGCCAAACATTCCTTATCTTCACCATCACTTGGCGAATCCTCTAGTAAAATATGTTCTAACGGGTCATCTAAAGAATTGAGCTCTAATTCTGTAGAAGCCAACGATTCCATATTGGAAATAGTAAAGCAGTCTTCAACTATATCTACAGATTTAGCGGCATCGGCGTCGTTAAAAGTCACCTCATCATTAAAGATTTCTTTCAACTGAGTATACTTTTTCTGTTTCTAGAATCGTTGAGGATATGGCAGTGGTAGAATCTTAACTTTAACCGAACAACTCTTCTGTGGAAATTTTTCTACATCCGAAAAGGATGTTAGGTAATTAGAACTAACTGGTTTAGAGTTTACCTCATCAAGAATCACTGAATCTGACTCTGTGAAACAGGAGTTTCAAAACTCATTGAACTTTATTTTTGTCTTGAGCTATAATAGGCTTATCTTAAACCTCAACCACCTTGGGCTCCAATGTCTTCCCACTTGGCAAGGTGACTGCTTTGCAATGTTCTTTGCCTGAAATTCTTGGATTTTCAGTACATTGGGCAAAGCTCCTTGGGGTTTATTTCGAAGTTCATTGGTTAGCTGACCCATTTGATTCTCTAGATTTCTTAAAGTGGCATCATTCTTAGTTATATATGCCTTCAGCATATTCTCAAGATCACTTAAAGATTCAGTTGGTGGGGGTTGTTGCACTTGTTGAGAATATTCTGGTGGATAATTTGGTTGAAATGCCATAAAAAGTCACTATGGTCTGCCTCTTGATTACTCCATGCAGAAATTGGATGATTCTGCCATGAAGAGTTGTAAGAATTTGACTGTAGACCATTCCAATTTTGATTTCCATGTAATATTTCGACTCTTGATTCGATGGGCAATTTTCAAAGAAATGGCCATCTCCACAATATTCAAAAGAAATATTCTCGAACTGGTTCGACTGCTGACTTGTCAGATTACCATTGAAACCATTAACTATTATGTTCGTAAGCATAAAAGACATAGAGGATACCCGGGCTGCCAAATAAGTAAGCGCATCAACTTCATGTATTCCTACTACTCGTCTTCATGAGACTACTCGATTGGTTGGCCACGGATAGTTATTACAAGCAATTCTTTCAATAATCTCATAAGCATCACTATAAGACTTAGAAAGAAGGGATTCATTTGCTGAAGCATCCACCATCATTCTAGTATGAATATTGAGACCAATATAGAAAGTCTCCATTTGAACACAATAAGGAATGTCATGATGAGGACACTTTCTAATAACTCCTTGAATCACTCTTATGCCTCATATAAAGATTATTCGTCAAGTTACTAAAATGAAGTGATTTCATTTTGGATCTTGGCGGTTAAAGATGGAGGGAAATATTTCATTAAGAAACATTCAAGTAACTTTTTCCATGTAGTTATGGAACCGAACAGTAGGGAGTTCAAACACGTTCATTCTCTATCTCTTAAGGAGTATGGAAATAATCTCATTCTCAAGGCATCCTCGGTCACCCCGACTAGTTTAAATGAGTCAGTCACTTCCATGAATAGTCAAAGATGAAGATGTGGATCTTTAGTAGCAATCCCATTAAATTGACCCATATTTGGAATAGAGGAATGGCATATTGTCGAATGGCATAGTTTCTGTCATCGGCAACAATGATCAGATTGTGAGTATTATAAGCGAATGCTCCTCCTAGATTTTGGTTTTGATTTTCGAAATTCATCTCTTCGGTCCTTCTTTGATTCTTTTATCTTCTCCTTTGTTTGAAAGTCTTTTCACTTTCATGGTCTACGAGGAGTAAATCAATAATTTGATCAATACTCATAAACACCTGAAACAAACACAGAAAAATGGAATTAAAATCTAACAGGAAAAAAAGACCAATATGCAAAATTAACAATTTCACAAATAATGTCTTTTAAAACAGCCCCTGGCAACGGTGCCAAAAACTTGGAACGACGGAAATGTGCAAGTGTACACAATCGCAACAATTAATAAAGTGACAAGTAAATATCGAGTTATCGTACCCACAGGGACTGTGGAAAGAATTATTTATGAATGCAAATAAAAACACTTTGGTGAAGAAAAATATTTTGATTTGAGGAAGTGATTGAAAATGAAGATTTTAACTGAGTAAAATAAAAATAAAATAAAAGTTCCAATACACGATTTCAAAAGATGATTTTAATCAAGATGACATAATTGTGCTAAATTAATTACATTTCTTAACTTAGAATTACTAAACTCATGTTCATGTTGTTATGGATAAATTCACGACAACCTAGTAATTTGCTAACTTATGAACATACTCACCTACCAAAATCCATTTATCTCTTGACTATATCTTTATGTCAATTCAACCGATTAAACAAATTTTAATAAGCAAATGTGTTAATGCACATACATACTTATGGAACTAAAATAATCTCTTGTACATATCTCTATGTCAATTCAAATAATTAATTAAATCTCATAAGCACATAAAAGATTACGTGAGGTAACAATGTATTTCTACCTTGAAACAGTTTAATCAAAATAATCTTGCAAGTTATGCAAGGCTAATGTATTGCTAGATATCGTTGCTAATTTACCCTCAGCTACCTTAGATGATTAAACATGCACTGATTAAGTATTGTGTTAATTAATTACAATTTCAATCTGTTTAAATAATTAATTCATTAGTTACCTTACAATTGTAATGCAAGAATAACTTAGTCATGGTTTTACTTAATCAAACATGTTACCAAGGCCTACAACAACACAAACACAATTTTAATAAACTAAGTGGACAAAATGCAATCAACCTAACAAGAATTATATTTAAGCCATATTATTTAAATTAAACATATCAACATCACAATTATTCATAGAAATGTTCATAACAACAACAATAAAATTAAAAGGATAAGGAACAAGAATCAAATCCGGGGTTTCTCCGAGGCTTGACTATTTTGCTTCGTTCTTCCTTCTCTGCTTGTTCTTGTTGAACCAAGACTTCCACGAACACTTGAATGTTGCTACAAATGGTGGTTGAAGCACTCTTTTTCAAGAGGTGAAATATGCAAGGGAATGGGTGATAAAATGAAGAACAATAGAAGAGATTGAAGAGAGAAGAGTGAGAGAGAAGTTAAAAATGAAAGGTTTTGAGGTGTGTTTGAAGTGAGCAGCCAAGAGGGTATTTATAGGTTTAGTAGGCTGCTAAAAATAGCAAACATTAGCAGCCATAGACTTCCCCCATGGCCGGCCACACATGTGGCAAGTTTGAAGGTTTCAAACTTACTATTTTAAGGTAAGGGCAAATCTAGAAAGGCATAAATAGTAGAGGGGTTTGAATGCAAATTGAAGGAGTCTTAAAGGGCTATTTTCAAGCCAAATAACCAGCCAAGCAAGCTGATTTGGTAAACATGTGGGGTAGTTTTGGGCTGCCCAGTGCTCGGTTGGATTGCTTTTCTTGATTCAACTCAACTAGGCCTCTTTTCATAATTAATTAACTATAATTTTTTTAACCCAAATTAAATTGGATTAAAATTAAAATTAATTACATTATGAATTAGTATTAATAATTTTGACCGTCTTAGGCTGAAAATTTAATTTTCCTTGATGCTTCAAAATTTTTTCTCGATTTTGTGCTTCTAGCAATGTCTGCCGATCCATTTTTCACATTTTGTGCAAATCTGTCGAAAATAATCAAAAATTATTTTGAATTTGAGTTAAAAAGGGAATGAAAAAGTATGTATATTTTCGTGTTTCTAGTGACCAGGCCGTGTGACATGGCCGTAGGCCATGTGACATGGCCTTAGGCTGTGTAACTTACGAAATAGGGACACATGGTCATGTTCCAAACCGTGTCCTCACCTGTGTAACTCATTGAATAGGGTCACATGCTCGTGTACCAGGCCGTGTAACTCTCGGAGTTGCCCCACATGCCCATGTGTCAGGCTGTGTGTTAGGTCGTGTAACTCATTGACTTGAGCCCTTTGAAATATTCAGATGACACACGACCATGTCGCCAGGTCATGTGCCTCACACGGCTAAGTCACACACTCGTGTCACAGGCCCTGTAAACCCAGAATTTACCTAAAATCAAACCATTTCAAAATCATTTCATGCATAAACATTCGAACCAATTGTGCACACCTTCGATGGATATAAACACAATCAAAAGCATGCATAAACATACCATTTCCTAGATCACCTAACCAATATGCCATTCAAAGGCACCATATTTTTGCCTCTAATAAATAGTAATATATACATATTTTAATCCCACATTTAGCATACTTTTGGATGATTTATCCCTTGAATTGTGGAATTTGGTGCTCCTAATCCTTTATTTTCATGTTTTATACTTAGGAAAGTACCGGAGGATGAAAAGAACGAGAAACGGGCCTAAAATAGAGAAAATGGGCCAAATTACAAAATCGACACGGCCTGGGCCCAAGCCACACGGTTGTGCCTCCATTAACAGACCCAACCACGGCCTGGCCTCGACTTACACGGGCATGTCCCTGCCGCGACCTGTTTTAATTTCACTCAGATTAGGATACTTATGGGCGAAGAAAGACATTCCGAAAGCCTATATAAACACTCTAAGTATGACCTAAAAGGGGGCGTCCAGCTAGGTCAAGGAGCCAAGCCAGAGAGGTCAGAATTGTGGGATTTACTCGAGGAAAAGCCAGTTGATTCATCTCAAGAAGTCGAAGTTATACTCAAGACGGAGGATCTTCCCTTCAATTTCCTTCAGGGGGTCTTAGGGTTTTTCTTATGTTTTGTTTTATATTTTCTTCTGAGATGTATTCTTTTATTATTATAAACTAAACCCCTCAAATACCTGAGGGGGATGAAACCTAAGATGGATCTTGTTATTGTTTTCTGAACTATATGATAAATACTTGATTTGTTCTTAATTGTGTGTTCTTAATTCTTGTTTTGATATTTCAGGATATTAATTCAAGTATTGATGTGCTTAGGCAGAGGAGGAATAGACCCTGTCTAAGAGTAGATCTAGCATAATTAAGCGGAGTTCATCGCAACCCTAGAGATAGGATGACGAAAATCTGCCCGATTAGGGTCAAACCTAATATAGGAGTCCATAGATCGAGTTAATGCAATTCTAGGGGTTTTAATTAGAAAGAGATTTCAATTAATCAACCTAGGGTTAGACGTTAGTAGCCTCAAGAGAGGTATTAATATAAATTATGGAATCCTACTAATCAAGTCAAGTGAATAAATCGTCTGGTTCAGAATTAAATAACAAGTGAATTCTAGGTGGATTCTTCTTTGGGTATTGTCTTAATCAATTGGTTTTTCCCACAAGTATTTTCCTCAATTCATTCTCTTTGTCTTAGCATCTTTAGCTTAATAGTTAGTTAATTTTAGATTAATTAATAATTCCTTTAATTCTTAGGCTAAATAATAAAAAGAAAGTTAGTATTAGTACTTTTGGTTCCTTTGGGTTTGACAATCTGGCCTTGCCACTAAACTATACTACTATTCGATAGGTGCACTTGCCTCAATCATTGTCATAGTTAGTTTCTAGGCTCGATCTATCATTATATTAATTTTTAAGACTCTAACACACGATCAGCATCCAAACATCACTTACCTAATCATGTCTATAAGCTATATTTCATGTATACAAACCTAGTCTGTAACACCCCTCACCCGTATTTAACGCTGGAATAGGGTTACAGAGCATTACTGAACATATTATACAATTACACTTACATTTCACATACATTTTCAATGTTCCAAATAATCATCATTCAACAACATACATATCATCCGTAGTATAAGCCTACGAGGCCTAAAATATGCATTCGAGGTGGTTCAAGACTAAACCAGTAACTTAGGAAACTTTTGGAACACTTAGAAAAGTTTTGCAAAATACAGGGGACACACGCCCGTGTGGCCTGGTAGTGTGTCTCACATGGCCAAAGACACGCCTTTGTCACAGGCTATGTGGACATTCGAAATAAGATCACATGGCCGTGTCCCAGCTCGTGTCCGACCCCGTGTAACTCTCTGACTTGGGTCACACAGTCAACACACACGCCCGTGTGCCCTAAAAATGGCCACATACGCCCGTGCGCCAGGACGTGTACTAGGTTGTGCCAAACCTGTAGGGTATACTGACTTATGCCACACGGCCAAGTCACACGTCCGTGTGCTAAGCCGTGTGGAGCATACTGACTTGATTTTTAATTCAACACCAGGGTACACACGACCGTGTAACTTGACCATGTGTCACACACGGTTGAGACACACGCCCGTGTGGACAAAAATAGGCTATTTACCAAGCCAATTTGCCACACAATCTTGCATACACCTACACCAAACCAAACGGCACCAAGATATGGCATAAATAGGCATTCAAACCAACTAAATCAAGCCTAATTCATGTTAGTTCTATACCATCATCCACAGTACACACAAGTCACAAAATAGGTCATTCTAATTATACCAAATTCACATATACAATTCAACTAGTTAGACACTTTCAAACATGCACCATTATGCTCAAACTCACAAGCATATAACTTCTTCAATATCAACCATTTGACAACCACAATATCTATAATCCACAAGCATCATATATCCATCCATAAACTCACAACGCAAGCCAAATATACATATATATACACAACCATACCAACCAAGCCATTTCTCATGGCTATATATAAAACTAAAAACATTTAACATTTACAAGCCATTTCAAATTACCAAAGTCATTACCAACTCATATACCAAAATGACCAAACTCTTATACATGCCATATACTTAAAACACTTAAGTTCAAAACTACCCAAGAGATAGTAGGATAGTGTGACGAAGTCTCCGACGATCCCCGAATCCGAGCTAGCTTTGATTTCACCATAAAACACAGAAAAATTAAACAAAGTACGCTACAAAGCTTAGTAAGTTCGTAGAGTATTTAAATCAACTCATCATATATGCTCAAATTAAGCAAATAATACATACCATATTTTATAATGAATCATCAATCTACTTCATTTGCATTCACAAATTTAGATTTAACTTTCATAATTTTTCCTCATTTCAATGTATTGCTCGGTTCATGTACATACCTGTACCATCACGTATCAAACTCATACTCATACTCATCCACATCTTTGACATACTCGTTGAACCATTCGAAATACTATCGAATACTCGGGAATCTCACACTCTAAGTGCCACATACATAGCCGAAGCTATCTCAATCTCGTATCACATATAATGCTCACACTAAAGCTATCAACGGGTTTGCTCACACAAGCTAACGGTCTTGACGAAGCTACACGGTGCTACTCACACAAGCTGACGAGTATCCGCAACACATGCCGGATAACTCAGCCATAGGTAGGACGTATGGATCAGCACCAAAATCACATAACCCATAATGACATGTCATTTGTATCCTAATATATTCCTAAGATTCAATCGAGATTTCTCATTTGCCGAATCGTTGTCGATTATGTCTGCAATGTCGTATTCACAATTTATGCAATATCAAAGCATTTAAAATACAAATATAGTACTGGTTATTACATATGAACTTACCTCGGATGAAAAAACGGTGAATTAAATCAATTAATCCGAAACTTTGTTCTTTCCTCGATCTAAATCCCTATTTCGCCTTTCTTGATCTAAATGTAATCAAAATTAACTTATTTAATAGTCTCTTTATTCAATTTAATCCAAAAACACACATAAAGGCATTTTTAAATTTTTACCCTCAATATTTTACAATTTTACAATTTAGTCCTTATCTCATAAAATCACAAATTCATGCAATTCAACCAAAACCCATGCTAGCCGAATTTTAGTTAGGTCCCTACCAACCCGTATTTTTCATTTATTTCACAATTTAACCACAAAATTTACACATTTCATAATTTAATCCCTAATTGGACATTTTACAAAAAAAATCACTTAACAAATGTTGTTTATCTAACAACAAGCATGCATTTTCTATCATCAAATATCAAAACACACCAACATTCATCAATGGAAAAACCCTAAACCTTTAATAATTTTTCAAATTAGTCCCTAGGCTAGCTAGACTAAGCTGCAACGATCTCAAAAACATAGAAATCATTAAAAACGGGACAAAACTGTACCTAATTGAGCAAGAATAGCATGGCTGAATGAAGGAGATGAAAAATGCTGTTTCCTTACCCTAGTTTCGGTTGAAACATGAAGAAGAAAATATGGTACTTTATTTTAGTTCATTTATTTTAACCTTAATTTCTAAATTACTTAATTAACCTTTATTATAAACTATTAAAAACACTGAATGCATGTCCATAAAAGTCCACTAACATTAACAATGGTATATTTACCACATAAGGACCTTTACTTTAAGGTTCTATAGCTATTTGACACCTTTAACCATTAGAACACCACTTTTGCACCTTACGGGATTTAGTCCTTTTTTATCAAATTAATCATTCAAACGATAAAATATCTTAACGAAATTTTCACATAAACATACTATCATGATGTAGATATTAAAATAATAATAAAATAAATATTTTAAACTCAGATTTGTGGTCCCGAAACCACTCTTCTAATTTGACTAAAAATGGGTTGTTACATAGTCAATATATGTACTAAAACATACCACATATTACCATTCCAAAGCCATTCAAACATATCCTAAGTGCCTTAATTACAAGGTTTAACAAGTGACCAAAAATGAAAACATTTGGTAAACATTAAAGTGCACCAACAAAACATAATTTTCAAGACCTAAGCATAACAAACCACCATTACACAATATCATGTACATGCCATTATAAACCTTGGTCAAAATGTTCAAAAACTACCGAATTGTCTACTGGATAGTGTGATAAGTCTCCAACTAGTTTCCAACCAAATTGAGCTTCCGATAATCTATAAAACAAAGGGAAAACAACTACGTAAGCAATGAATGCTTAGTAAGCTCGTATAAACTAAAACATAACTTACCATTTCATTTGCAAAATATAAAGCATAAGTATAAAAACAATCAAAATCATATGCTTGGCATAAGCCTATAGAACATCATCAAAATCAAAAGTTAGTACTCTTGTACATGGTTTAAATGAATTCATCCATAAACAAGTAGATTTTCACATATAAACTCATCATTTAGTTCGTAATTCCTTTTCATAAGTTCATGATACATTCCATTTGAACATTTACCATTTTGTTCCTTTTCATACCCGTTAAACCATCTAGAATACATTGGATACATGGGAAAGCTCACACAAAGTGTTCCTTTACATATAATCGTAACCTCTCCTTTACACCATTTCTTACATGAGCTGTGAAATGAGCCTACTCAGACAAGCTGTGGGTCGAAATGTAAGCTATACGATACTGCTTACACAAGTTGTGGAGAATCCGCAACAAATGCAGGACCTCAGCCATCATTAGAACATTCAAGACTAGCACCCGAAACATGAAATCCCTAATGACATGTCATTTGTATCCTAAGTATTCCTAAGGTTCAATCGGGTCTCAATATCTATCAATTCGTCATATCATTGATAAATTTATATATTGATTCATTTTTATCCAATTAACATAACAACCATTCAATTTAAACAACATTTAAACAATTACAATTCATACGAACTTACATCGATGATTGAGGGCTTAGAAGTTAGAACAACTAATCTAAAGCTTTAGTTTTTCCTCGATCAAAGTCTGAATGTTGTTTGTCTTGATCTAAATAGATAATTTCAATTAATTAACTACTTCTAGTATTCACTTTAATCCACATTTCATATTTATGCAAAATTACCAATTTGCCCTTAACATTTTAACTTTTCATAATTTAGTCCTTAAGCTTATAACTTAAAATCTAGCCATTTTAACCATAGATGCAAAGGACTTTGAAACAACCCATATTAACCATCATTTCACAATAAACACTAGAATTTACACCTTTAACAATTTAATCCCTAACTCCAAAATTCATAAAAAAATCAATTAACAAAACTTGTTTATTTTTCAAAAAAGATTCATAATCTATCATTTAACATCAAACCTAATCAAACACATCCATGGAATAACCCTCAACCTTTAACATTTTTACAAATTAACCCTCGGGCTGGCTAGATTAAGCTAAAACAATCTCAAAAACTGTAACATCCTAGATTAGGGGTTATGCGTTCGTGCCTAATTCATGAGTTAGTAGGTTTTGGCAGTGTTGGAAGTGTATTAAGGGTTTTTAGAATTTTAGGATGGAAGAAGAAAGCTTTGGAAAATTATTGGTTTTTAAGTAAAAAGGGGAGCTAGGTAAATGAGGCTTGAAAAGAAACTCCGTGTGAAGCATGACACAAGAAACCATGTGGTAAAATGGCATGTTTTATGAATTATGTATGAATGTGTTTTGTGAATTCTAGAAATAAGGAAATGTATGGAAATGTAAGGAAATGTAGGGAAATGTAAGGAAATGTATGGAAATGTAAGGAAATGTAAGGAAATGTATGGAAATGTAAGGAAATGCAAGGAAATGTAAGGAAATGCAAGGAAATGTCTTGTCTTGGAAATGTAGGGAAATGTCCTGAAAATGTATGGAAATGTTAAGTTTAAAAGAGGAAAGTGAACATTTTTGGAAACCTAGAAATGCATGGAAATGGAAATGGGAAATGGAAATGAACATTTCTAGAAACTTGGAAATGTAAGAAAATGGCAAGTATACAGAGCCGATCGAAAATTTTAGGAAACTTGGAAATGACCTAGAAATGACAAATTTTAAAGTTTAAAATAGGAAATTAGGGCAAGGAGGCCTTAAAAGAAAAAGTTGGTGAAATTTGACACACAAACAGGCTTGGAAAAGTGGCATGAAGATGCCACTTAGGGCCTATGGAAATGGCGCCATATGCAAGAGGAATGGGCCTGGGTTCGAGTCACTTGGGAAGCAAATAAAAGGAGTTTTATTTTTTGCTTCCAGAAGACTGAGGTGGACGGCACAAGCCTTCTAGAAAGGAGGTGTTTTATTTTCATAAATATTCGATTAAAAAGGTGATAAATAAAGGATTTTTAAATTGGATTATTTAGACGAGATAAATATTGGATTAAACTCTTTTATTTATGATAATTAAAGGATAAAGTTATCAAAATAGAAGAGTGGTGGCCAAGTAAAGGACTCTAGCTAGTAATTTTGGCTATAAAAGGAAGAGTAAGGCTATTCTTCATTCATTCTTTTCTCTTCAAGAAAACCTCTGCCGAAATTCTCTAAAGTTTCTCCTATTCTCTCTGCCGAATTTTCTCTGCCATTATTCTCTTTTTCTCTTTTCTTTTCTTCTTCTCTTTTCTTCTTCTTTTCTCTTCTACTGTCAAGCCGAAACCTCTTTGATTCCTGTTTAAGTCTCCATAGCCGAATCTCTGTGGCTTCAATCAAGGGTGCCGTCGACTGTGGTGATAAGGTAAGAATAATGGATTCTTGTTGTTTATTCTCTTTCAACCAAGATTTGAGAACTGATTCTTTTGGTTGTCTTTTGGCTGAATATTAAAGGAGGAATTCCGGGATTTCAGATCTAAGGATTTAAGGTAAGAAAAGCATGGTTTAGGCCAAAGGCCAATTGATTTAAGATTATTAAGTGATATGGAAATCAGATCTAACATATGTGTGTAGGGATTTCAACATCTCCATAGCCAAGGGTTACTTTTCGGGATTTGAAATCACAAGGTATGTGTTTAAGATATTCGGCCAAGGCTATTTTGAATATTTAGATTTATTATCAGAAGCCGAAAACTAACATGTGGAGTAATATAGTGTTTAGCCGAATTCACAAGGGAGGAATACAAAGATCCGGCACTTGATTCTTAAAATCAATTCAGTTACAAGGTAAGTAATACAAATCCTAGTTGTATTTGGAAAAATGGCCGAATGGTCTTTTAAATAGTAAGTGATTAACTTATGTAGGATTTGAGATCTAAATCTGTAATCGGTTCTCTTCGGGATTTTCGAGGACTTCGTTAAACGAATTAGGTGTGTACTCCACACTATTTCTGTAATATGAATTATGGTTGCATGTATTAAGATATATGTTAATAGAAATATGAGCATGACTAGAGTACCAGGTTATGGTACTAAGTACTCAGGTACGTTTCCTACTTCTACTAGGAATATGAAAAATGTTATTCGTAACATGAGAATATGATAAGAACTTGAACTATGGTATATTATGCATATTAGTGGGGCATTTGGTTGTATATTGAAAGGGGAAGTGAAAAGTGGTACTACCACAGTAATCTGAAAAGTGGTGATCTACCACCACAGTAATCTGAAAAGTGGTTTCCTAAAACCACAGATGCGGAGCCTTGAGCCTGCAATTTGGTGTGTAGCGGAAGGAGGGTCGACTTAGTAGTCCCCACGGTGTGTTTTTAGCGGTGCGGGGTGTGTAGCGGATGGACAATTAGGTTCGGGTTTGGGAATGCATCATAACTTGTATTTTATGTTTGAATGTATTGTATGCCTGATTCTATTACGATTTAGTGTCGTGTACACATTGAGTCTGTTTGACTCACCCCGTTGTGGGAAATATTTTTCAGTGATGAGCATTAATGGACCAAGATCCAAGGAGCTAAAGGTGGCCATGCATCGCAAGGAGAAATTTAGAGATTTGGACTTTTATTTTACTCAAGATCTTTGTAAAAATTTTATTTTAAGATTTGATGGATGTAATAAGGCCATAAGGCCCAAGTTGGATTTCTTTATTTACATTTAATTTCTTTTTTTACTATGTTACTGAACTATTTTTGATTAAGTTCAAGTTATAACTATTTATTTAAAAATAAACCCTAAACTGTTTTGTCATCGTAATTAAATGATTTCTAAGTAAATAAGTGGGTTTCGATCTAAGCCCAGCCCAAAATGATATTTTTCTAAAATTACACAAATTTTCTCTAAGTAACAAAGAATTTGAAACCGGTTTACTTGAGGAACATACCAGATTCGATCCAGGCTCGTGGGCCGGGTGTAGGGTGTTTCAGTTTAGTATCAGAGCCCAGTTTTAAACTCTCGACCTGTGGGCTAAGGCCCAAAACATTTTCAAAGTGAGCGAAATGATTTTCTTTGAAATTAAACAGGTTCTCTGGCATGGCACCTAAGTCTCCGACCCGCAGTCCACCAGGTAAGTACCCCTAACTATTTGGGTGATTATGTGAATTATGTTATGAACATTAGAAGGGTAGAAAAGACATGGAACGTAGAATAGTATGATAGGAACTTGAACCCTAGGATTAGACTACTCAAACACAAAACACATAAGACTTAATACACTAAACAAACCTATGGCTAAGTCACTGAGCTAGGGTGTGGTAACCCCTATGCGCATGTCTAGGATTGGATCCGGAAGAGCCTGGTATTTAAACAGTCCTAGTGACTCACCTCCTCTTCGCAGGTAGGATCCTGGTGCGTAGCTTCGGTTCACCCTAACTCAGAGGGCTCAGTGGTGTGGCAACCCCTTTGTGCATGTCTAGGAATGGTTTCGGTGGGAGCTTGGTAATTAAGCAGTCCGCGTGACTCACCTCCTCTCCACTCGAATCCTGCCTGGTGCGTAGCTTTGGTTCACCCTGACCAAGAGGGCTCGGTCATAGGCGAAACATAATGACTAAAACCCGAAAGGGAACTAGCCATGTTTTTTGTTAAAAAAAAAAGAACAAAACAACAAACCCTAGTTTTAAAATCCTTAAAACTTTCTTTTGAATTTGAGAAAACCATCTTTACAAAATTTTCTGAAAAATTTCTGATTTGTGAAAATTGCAAAAATGCCCCTAGTGGCAAAATTACCAAAATGCCCTCGATTTACAAAATGTGAACCTACCCAACAGTTTTGCCAAAATTTCATTATTTTATAAATATTCACAAACCCTAATTTGCAAACTATCAAAAATACCTTGATTTTGAAAAATTACACAATTGCCCCTAACTCACAAAATTACCAAAATGACCCTGATTTTCAAAATTTTTGCAACATCACCGACTTGAAAAACAAATACTCAAAAAAGAACCCCCCAAGTTTTGCAAATTTTGAAATACCCCTGATTTATTAAACTTTACAAATTTACCCTGGTTTGTAAAAAAATTATCGAAATACCCCTGGAATTTCAAAATTACCGAAAGGCCACGGGATTTCAAAATTACTAAAATACCTTCGACAAAAATCACCGAGGAACTTTTTATTTTGAAAGAAAATTACGAAAATGCCCCTGTATGACAAAATTACGAAAATACCCCTGGGTAGTAGAAAAGCAACAACAACGAAAATTACAACGTTTCTCTGAATGAACGAAAGTTCATAATTGATTGATGGATGTATGAATGTAAAGACTGTGTGCATGTATAAATACAAAAGAACCACTCCTAAAATTCTTTTCATAAAACTTCTTCGCGGGTAATCAAGTGAAACAAGGACTAATGTATAAAACACTTAAATCAGATTAAATCGCGACGTTAGAAATGAGTTCTAAGGGACGTGAACTTAGAGATTGTGCCTAGAAAGTATGATGGTTCTATTAAGATCAGAGTGTGCAGCGTAAGCATAGTGCGGTGAGAAGGATTGTACGACTATTAATAAGTAATTTCGAGGACAAAATTATTTTTAAGGAGGGTAGAACTGTAACATCCTAGATTAGGGGTTATGCGTTCGTGCCTAATTCATGAGTTAGTAGGTTTTGGCAGTGTTGGAAGTGTATTAAGGGTTTTTAGAATTTTAGGATGGAAGAAGAAAGCTTTGGAAAATTATTGGTTTTTAAGTAAAAAGGGGAGCTAGGTAAATGAGGCTTGAAAAGAAACTCCGTGTGAAGCATGACACAAGAAACCATGTGGTAAAATGGCATGTTTTATGAATTATTTATGAATGTGTTTTGTGAATTCTAGAAATAAGAAATGTATGGAAATGTAAGGAAATGTAAGAAATGTAAGGAAATGTATGGAAATGTATGGAAATGTAAGAAATGTAAGAAATGTATGGAAATGTAAGGAAATGCAAGGAAATGTAAGGAAATGTAAGAAATGTCTTGTCTTGAAATGTCCTGAAAATGTATGGAAATGTTAAGTTTAAAAGAGGAAAGTGAACATTTTGGAAACCTAGAAATGCATGGAAATGGAAATGGGAAATGGAAATGAACATTTCTAGAAACTTGAAATGTAAGAAAATGGCAAGTATCTGAGAGCCGATCGAAAATTTTAGGAAACTTGGAAATGACCTAGAAATGACAAATTTTAAAGTTTAAAATAGGAAATTAGGGCAAGGAGGCCTTAAAAGAAAAAGTTGGTGAAATTTGACACACAAACAGGCTTGGAAAAGTGGCATGAAGATGCCACTTAGGGCCTATGGAAATGGCGCCATATGCAAGAGGAATGGGCCTGGGTTCGAGTCACTTGGGAAGCAAATAAAAGGAGTTTTATTTTTTGCTTCCAGAAGATCGAGTGGGCGGCACAAGCCTTCTAGAAAGGAGGTGTTTTATTTTCATAAATATTCGATTAAAAGGTGATAAATAAAGGATTTTTAAATTGGATTATTTAGACGAGATAAATATTGGATTAAACTCTTTTATTTATGATAATTAAAGGATAAAGTTATCAAAATAGAAGAGTGGTGGCCAAGTAAAGGACTCTAGCTAGTAATTTTGGCTATAAAAGGAAGAGTAAGGCTATTCTTCATTCATTCTTTTCTCTTCAAGAAAACCTCTGCCGAAATTCTCTAAAGTTTCTCCTATTCTCTCTGCCGAATTTTCTCTGCCATTATTCTCTTTTTCTTTTTTTTTTTTCTTCTTCTCTTTTCTTCTTCTTTTCTCTTCTACTCTTTGTCAAGCCGAAACCTCTTTGATTCTGTTTAAGTCTCCATAGCTGAATCTCTGTGGCTTCAATCAAGGGTGCCGTCGATCAGGTGATAAGGTAAGAATAATGGATTCTTGTTGTTTATTCTCTTTCAACCAAGATTTGAGAACTGATTCTTTTGGTTGTCTTTTGGCCGAATATTAAAGGAGGAATTCCGGATTTCGGATCTAAGGATTTAAGGTAAGAAAAGCATGGTTTAGGCCAAAGGCCAATTGATTTAAGATTATTAAGTGATATGGAAATCAGATCTAACATATGTGTGTAGGGATTTCAACATCTCCATAGCCAAGGGTTACTTTTCGGGATTTGAAATCACAAGGTATGTGTTTAAGATATTCGGCCAAGGCTATTTTAAATATTTAGATTTATTATCAGAAGCCGAAAACTAACATGTGGAGTAATATAGTGTTTAGCCGAATTCACAAGGGAGGAATACAAAGATCTGGCACTTGATTCTTAAAATCAATTCAGTTACAAGGTAAGTAATACAAATCCTAGTTGTATTTGGAAAAATGGCCGAATGGTCTTTTAAATAGTAAGTGATTAACTTATGTAGGATTTGAGATCTAAATCTGTAATCGGTTCTCTTCGGGATTTTCGAGGACTTCGTTAAACGAATCAGGTGTGTACTCCACACTATTTCTGTAATATGAATTATGGTTGCATGTATTAAGAAATATGTTAATAGAAATATGAGCATGACTAGAGTACCAGGTTATGGTACTAAGTACTCAGGTACGTTTCCTACTTCTACTAGGAATATGAAAAATGTTATTCGTAACATGAGAATATGATAAGAACTTGAACTATGGTATATTGTGCATGTTAGTGGGGCATTTGGTTGTATATTGAAAGGGGAAGTGAAAAGTGGTACTACCACAGTAATCTGAAAAGTGGTGATCTACCACCACAGTAATCTGAAAAGTGGTTTCCTAAAACCACAGATGCGGAGCCTTGAGCCCGCAATTTGGTGTGTAGCGGAAGGAGGGTCGACTTAGTAGTCCCCACGGTGTGTTTGGCAGGTACGGGGGTGTGTAGCGGATGGACAATTAGGTTCGGGTTTGGGAATGCATCATAACTTGTATTTTATGTTTGAATGTATTGTATGCCTGATTCTATTACGATTTAGTGTCGTGTACACATTGAGTCTGTTTGACTCACCCTCTTGTTGGGAAATATTTTTCGTGTGATGAGCATTAATGGACCGGGTCTGCAGGAGCTAAAGGTGGCCATGCATCGCAAGGAGAAATTTAGAGATTTGGACTTTTATTTTACTCAGTACTGTAAATTTTATTTTACTCAGTACTGTAATAAGGCCATAAGGCCCAAGTTGGATTTCTTTATTTCTGTTTAATTTCTTTTTTTTTTACTATGTTACGAACTATTTTTGATTAAGTTCAAGTTATAACTATTTATTTAAAAATAAACCCTAAACTGTTTTGTCATCGTAATTAAATGATTTCTAAGTAAATAAGTGGGTTTCGATCTAAGCCCAACCCAAAACGATATTTTTCTAAAATTACACAAATTTTTTCTAAGTAACAAAGTATTTGAAACCGGTTTACTTGAGGAACATACCAGATCCGGTCCAGGCTCGTGGGCCGGGTGTGGGGTGTTTCAAAAACATAAAAATCATTTAAAACGGGACTCAGAATCACTTACATGCAAGATGGAAAGCTAGCCGAATGCTCAAACCCTATATCAATAGTGGGTTTTTGGTGGTAGAATGACATGGGAAAGAAGATGAGATTAATTCTTTAAGTTATTTGAACTTTATTTACCAAATTACTATTTTAACCTTTAAAAACTATTAAAATTTCACTAAAACCATACCCATATTTATCCACTAACACTTAAATTGGTATATTTACCACTCAAGTCCTTTAATTTAAGATTTCAAAGCTATTGGATTCTTTTAACTAGTAAAACTCAACTTTTACCCTTTTTATGATTTAGTCCTTTTTACTTCAAATTTCTTATTGAAATTTTAATATGACCTTAATATAATCCCAAATACATTAAAATAATAATAAAATAATAACTCGTTTGTCGAGATTGTGGTTTTGAAACCATTGTTTTTGATACCACTGAAAACGGGTTGTTACAAACTCGGGAATGACATAATTGAATCAATAAACCATCATTTTCGGGCAACTCAGGTGGTAAGACATTGTTGTCGAGCAATTCATGATAATAGATTGATATGAGTTGAAAATGAGCCTTTGAGCTTAGAATATTGTCGAAAAGTTAAAACAATTTGATATTTTATGTACTATAAATGTATAACGAACGAAGAATTCATGCTTGAGATATAAAGAACAAGATTGTTTTTAAATAACAACTTTATGTGTTGTGAATTATACCATCTCCTTCTATTGTTTCGGTTTCATAGGAAAATTGTTGGGTAATATACTTATCATACGAATTATTTCTCGTGCACAGATTAGGTTTAAAGTAAAGTTTCGAGTATTGTCTTTAGCATCCAGTCGAGACCTCAGACTCTATAAAGTTTAAGAACTATTTTTGTTGGTCCAATTGGCATGTACCTAGTGAAGTCATTTTGGTCTTTTTCTGAACTCTATAAAGATTGCTCAGACATCTTACCTTCTAAGCAAGATTCACATTGTGGAAGATCAACTTCTTTTAGCGAACTTCTTTCTCGGTTAATGTGACTGACCTGCTGTCAAATGTTGTAGTTAATTTGGGTTATTTTCGCACTTAAGAAGCTTATTTTTTAGGAAATTTAGCATTTTATATTATGTTTTTGTATTTAGTAGTTAGAATTACATATTAGTAAAATAAATGTTTTTTAACACATTTTGTGAGTGTTGTGACCTATTAGGCCGACACGGACCTTAGTTACTACTAATATGTGTAACCGAGTGTGTAGGATGATAATTTATATGCCCAACTGATGTAGGAGAAAGGGACGAGTGATGCACAAGATTCCTAAGCTGTCAAAGCATGAAATGAACCATACAAGGTGAAATTCACTTGCCGTGTCGCGCCATACAAGGGCTATGGCGTGACATAAGTCGACTTGCTGCCCAAGTATGACAGGATTTTTTTCTACACAATCAACTTTATACGAAGACCTAGGACTTGCAGATGACCTAATTTTGGTTGCCAACACTTTAATAAATAAGACCTTAGGGGTTTGATGTAACTCAGTCGTGTTAGGGGCATTCAAAAAGCCCAATAGTTTAGAAGTAGGATTATATTTAGTTTTCTTTCAGCTTTTCTAAATCTTTGTTTTTCCTCTTGGAATCGATTTTGATCCAAGAGTTCTTCTATTTAATTAAAGTATCCAATTTATTTCTTATTTGCAATCGACATATATTTTTATTCTGATCAATTGATTCACTAATCCGTTCTCCATTCGACAATAAATAAAGGATTATTATATTCTTTTTTTCTCTTCTGATTTATTAGTGCTCCTTACATGTTTATTTCAATTGGGATTGAGATTATGAATAACATGAGTGGCTAAATCCCTTAGGGGAGATTAATGAGTGGATGAGAATGCTATTAATGGAGGATTTAGGGTTTCTCGAGAGGATTAATTTGTGTAAATTACGTATTCATAAACTCTAGGCTTGACAATCGTACGAAGTTATCATAGGTTAGATGAGATCGAGAGGTATGTCAAGCTGAGTAAATCATAGTTTCTCCTGGTTGAGAAAGTGAGGTTGGGAGATAAGCAAGTATCAACCAATGGATTAATTAGTTTAAGGTTGAGAGATAATAATTGATTAATCGGTAGCTAATCTACCCTAAACCTTAATTCGAAGTTAATTACAAACCCTGAAGTGAGTTAATCTTCTTGATTGGCTTTATTGATTTAAGTCGTTTGTTTTAATCTTCTTGATTGGCTTTATTGATTTAAGTCGTTTGTTTATTTTCTTGTTTTTTATTTCTTTTAATTGTTTAATTTTTCTCATTAATCTATTTTATGATTTTTCATAATATAGGAATTAACTATTACTATTTACACTTATTATTGTAAAAAGGTTTTTATAGATTTATTCCATCCTCCCTTGGGTACGATCCTCGAAATACTTCCAAGTGTTTCATTGTAAACTATACTATATTACAATTTGACCCATGCACTTACGGACACCGGCAATTTAATTTATTATATTTTTGGTGTGTTATTTTTACTATAAATGATAACTCGTTTATAAGCGATCAAGTTATTAGCGCCGTTGTCGGGAAGGTTTCGACATTAAATCTTAAAAATAATTTTTACAATTAATAAGATAAGTAGGAACATTAAAACCTATAGACATGATTTTTGTTTTTTGTTTTTTTATTTTTATTTGTTTAATTTCTTTTCAGGTTGTTTATGAACTAAAGCTCTAGCACCCCAATTGAACCATACCCAGATCTGGAGCAAATCATCACGCGCAACTGTCAAGTGATATACATAGATCTACCCATGGTAATTAACCTACCTCATGAAAATCCATTATTTAAAGATCCACAAGAGCGAAAAGGAAATAACTGGGAAGAATTCCCAATGGATCAAAGGACGTTATGCAAGTATGCTTTACCTACATTATGTAACACCCCAAACCCGGTCAACACACCACGACCGAATCTGACGTATTATAGCGTGAAAACTTTTTGAAGAAAACGAGTTACCGGTTTATTTTCAGTGAAAAACCCTTGTATTGCTTTGTGTTAGGGGAAAACTTTGTGCATGTGAAGTTGAATTTGTTTTTGAAATCCTAAAAATCTTTTTTTTTAAACTCACTTGTCAATCATTACTTGGGAAAACGTTTATGTCTTATTAAAACCCAAGTGATTCTTATCTAGTTAACTTGGAAACCGTTTGTATTTGAGCTTGGAAAACTTAGAATTTAAAATCATTTAAGTTGACTTGTTATCATGTGAATTATATTACCAGATGGTAAAGTTTTGAAACCAAATGCGAATTATAGTTTAGAAAACTTTGTGTTCAGGTTATTAAAACAAATCAAGTAATTTACTTAATCATATTTGAAATCAAATCCAAAGCAGATAAAAGTAATCCAAAAACATAATTTAAAGGCCTTATTACAAACCCAAATAAAAACCAAAATTTAGATAAATTAAAGTACCCAAAAGATGTTCAATGAAACCCGGAAACAAGTACCGCATGGCCACCACGAGTCCACCCGGCTCCTCATCCGCGATCTATGATTCACCTGAAAAGATAAGGGAGAAGGTGAGTCACCAAGACTCAGTGCGTAATCCCCCTCCCGATTATTGCAACATGCTTACACAAGTCATAATCAAATAAACATAGCATGCACCCAAACCTAACCATCCACAACTCCTTTCTCTACCCCGTGTGGTACCAAACCACTGGTGGTGCCAAACCACTGGTGACCCAAAGTCACTGATATCAATAATAATGTGGTACCAAACCACTGGTGACCCAAAGTCACGAATAATCCAATTGTGGGGCCAACCTACGTTGTGATACCAAATCACTGGCGACAATCTCGTTTATCAAATGTGGGGCCAACCTACTGTGGTACTAAGCCACTAGGACGAGTCGCTATGAGGTGCCAAACCTCTGGTGACCCAAAGTCACGAAATCAACTGTGGTACCAAACCACTGGTGACCCAAAGTCACAGATATCAATCTTCCCCCTCCTCTCATATCACCAATAATAATGCAATACGTACATGAATCATGCTAACATGCTTTAATATCAAACATATATCGAATATAACGTAGATCATAGCATCAAGCATCATATAGCATAATCTCATCAAAACGGACTTACCCGAAATCCTTGCTCATACCCATAAAGGTATCATATCGCGATCTACACAGTTTTCGAATTTTAACATGTTTAGGTTATTAGCATATTTACTTAATTTATGAAGTGTGTAAGTTACACACCTGGTTACTAACGTGATTACTGAATCCCGAAGATCCTGATCCAACACACTAGATCATCTTTATCCTACATTCCGCCAAACCAATATCATTAACAAGGCCATTCGGCCATACTAACAAATCCCGAAGGGTTAACGCATAACCAATCACAACCCTTATTTACTGCCTTTCGAATGCTAACCACAACCCGATATGTACGAAATTGAGCCTTCCCATACAATCGGCCAACATTAACACTTATCTTAATAGCCTTCGGCTTTTCAAATAACTAAGAGAAAGATTGAATCAACATGAAACCTTACCACTGACTTACTGAAATTGATTGACAGAGAATAATAACCCCGATCCACTGCTTCCAAAACCCGAAGAACCTAGGAGAAATCGGTTTCCATAGATGATTAGGAATCATGACAATCAAATGCCGAAATTCGGCTTTTGTCCCCAAATGAGTCGACAGAGAAAAGAGAAAAGAAGTAACAGGGATTCGGCCAAGGACACTTACCCTCTTCAAATCCGATTAGAGAAGAAATCAAGGGAGATCTCTGCTTGATTGATATTCGGCCAATAATGAGAAGGGGAGAGTTTGAGAGATTTTGGCAATGGTGGAAGGCAAACAAAGGAGATTCGACTATGGCCTAAGAAAAAGCAATTGAGATTCGGCCAAAGTGGAAGGAGAGAATGGGAGAAAGATGAATGGTATTCGGCTTTGGTTTAAAGAAAAGAGATTAAGGGAGTTTCGGCAAAAGGAGGAAAAAGAAGGAGGTTTCGGCACAAGAGAGAATGAAGAGAAAAGAAAGTTGTTGGTTTGAGAAGAAGAGATGTTGATGTGGTTTTGAACAAATATGAAAGAAAGAAAAGAGGGAGATGGGAGAGAAGGAGATTCGGCCAAAGCACTTGAGAAGAAGAAGATAAAAAAAACAGAACTCAGGAAGTTTAGGTGGGCATTCGGGTAGGTGCTTTCAAGAGAATTTGACAGGTGCAAAAAGGGATTTCGGCTTTTGTTTCAACATGGTGCATTAAGGAGAAATCGGCAAGTGCAAAAAGGGTTTCGATTTTGCCTCTCAACCGAATGCATCAAGGCTTTGCTAGCCAAAAATGTCCACCTAGCCAACTAAGGAATTTCGGCACCCCCCTTACTCAGCTTCCCAACTGAATACTCCTCCTAAAACAAGAGTTCAAATTTTGGCAACTACCTCAAACTCCTCACAGCCAACCATTCAAATGAGTTTGAATTATTCAAACTCCTAAATTCTCTCCTTGCCACCAGTTCAAATCAATTTGACTTGATCAACAGTTATCTGACAGAGTTTAAGCTGAGCACAACTCCTCCTCAGCTTGGCGTCAAAATAATAAGCAGAAAATGGGATCTCCACTAACTCGAACCTGAGTTCCCTCTTCCCTACATGTGGCGTCATTCTTAAGGCCCTAAGTGGCGCCTCCTTGCCACTTTACCAAGGCAATTCTTGTGCTTAATTTAACTACGAAATATACTTAACCCCTAGCTCCTTCAGCTCCCCTTAACCAAAGCTTAAAAACAAAATTTTTCCTATAGCTCGGGCCTACCCTTGGCTCATACCTAGACCCTAGAACACCTCAATCAATAACACAACCAATCCATACACATGCAAAACAACTCAAACACAATAGCCCCTATTTAAGGATGTTACACATTAGATGTGGTGCGAGGCAGGATCGAAAGGTGGACAATCAATGCCAATAATTTTGAAATAGAGGCGGCCATAATTCAGATGATCCAAAATACGCTGCAATTCAAGTGAAACATGGTGGAAGATCCTAATCAACACTTGAAGTGGTTCATACAACTTTACAACACCTTCAAGTACAATGGGGTATTCGATGATGTTGTTCATCTCTAGTAATTCTCGTTCTCTTTGTGAGACAATGTGTCAATAGGTTAGACTTATTATAACCGGGTTCCATTACAACATGGAACGATCTAGTGGAAAAATTTCTCTACAAATTTTTCTTGATTAATCAAACCATTCAGCTTAGGCAAGAAATCACCAACTTTAAACAATACGAAGGTGAGTCCATGTACGAAGCATGGGAATGCTTCAAGTCAATGCTAAGAAAGTTCCCACATCATGGAATGCAAGCTTTACTCCAAATTTAAATATTTTATAATGGTTTTGGCAGACATATCAAATCCAGCCTAGATGGAATGGTCGGAGGATCTCTCATGTTCCATACATACGAACAAGATTAAAAAATCATAGAAGACATGGAAATAAACTCATACATGTGGCCCAATGAGAGATTTATGTAAAAATCAAAGCCTCAAACGGTGAAAATGGTTACGAAGATAACGAAAATAATCGATTCCAACGAATCTTAGAAAAGCTTAATCATTTGAAGATGTCTATCAAGCCTACGAAAACAGAGCTATATTCTGAAAACCTATCGGAGTAGGCGAGCTATGTAAGTAATAAGGGTTGAGATCCCTATTCAAATACCTATAATCCTGGTTGGAGAGATCACCTGAACCTTTAAAGGGGAGGTAACCAAGAAGGCGTGAATCAAGCACAAACTTGATGAAACCTTCTTTATCAACCTCCACCATTACAACAAAAATCCATGGGAAATGACCATGCTGCATGTGGCCAAAGATTTGATCGACTAGAGGGGGAGATGCAAACAATGAAGATAGCTATTCGACAAGTCCAAGCTACATGTAGACAACTCGAATCCTGAATGGATAGCCTCTGCAACAAAACGATCCAATTAATGACGATGTTTCAAAAAAATGGCCAAAGTCTCCCCAACAATACGGAGAATAATCCTCGGAGATATGGGAAAGAGCATGTAAAGGTGATTACTTTGTGATCGAGAAAAGAATTGAAGTCGTCCAGTATGCCTATCCATGAAGAGGAGGAGGTTCTCGAAGAGGTACACGAACCGATGGAAGAGGAGGAATTCGAGCACCATGAAATGATCAAGGAGGTAGCCGAACCGACACCTGATCCAATAATCTAAATCCTAAGCACAACAAAGGTACCATTCTCGATGAGACTAGAGGACAAGCAAAAGAGGGACAAGGCATATTTTGTAATTTTTTTGAATTTATTTAAATTCCTTAATGTCAATATGCCGCTCTTAGAGCTAACCGATAAAATTCCAAAATATGCCAAGTACTTAAAAGAAATAATGGCACGTATAATAAAATGAAAATGGGTGAGAAAATTGATATCAATGCCTCGTGTAGTGCTTTAATCACTAAAAAGATAACCTCAAAGTTAAAAGATTCAGGTAGCTTTATGATTTGACATTTTAGCAAAGCCCTTTGCAATTTAGAGGCTAGCATAAATTTAATGCCCCTATCGATCTATCAGAAACTCAGACTCGGGGATCTTTAAAACACCTCGATAATGCTACAGCTAGCCGATAGATCATGGTACACTCAAAAGGTATACTTGAGGATGTATTGTTTAAGGTATAGGGATTTATAGTCCCCGTTGGCTTTTTAGCAGGCCATTTCTATTGGGTAGGCCATTTCTAGCCACTTCTAAATCGACAATCGATCTCGAGTGAAACAAGCTTATTATAAAAATTGATAACCAAATAGAAGTGTTCAAATGTGGCCGAGATTCCAAAAGTGAGGGATTGCTTAGGGAGGAATGTTACATTCTATTCAATTTAATTCCTAACAACCTTGATTGAAGGTATTTCTCGAGTTGTGTAAGTGTAGGTACTCATAAGATGAGATAATAGGATAAATGGTGAGATTCTAGCGGAAGAAAGGGCAATTAGGAAAATCAATACAAGCTAGACTGACGAATGAAGTCGATGGTGAAGTCCAAGGAATTGTCGGACAAGTTCGGTAGCACGACTTAGATTTTAAACCATTGAACTTAATTAATTTGTAAATATTGTATATTATTATGTTTTTGATTTGTTAGAATTAGGAATGAAATTTGTAAATTGATGATAGAATTAGAAGGAACAACTTTTCAATAGCAACGGAGAAGCTAGACTAACAGGGTGTATGTACGGGCAACAAAGGACCTTCTACAATTCCTAGAGAAGCCAAATTGAAGTCATGTTGTCATCTAACAATCCCATGGTGCAAAATAACCTTTGCGAGCCTAATAATGTAGAATTTTGGCATTGTGTCGTGCCACATTCTACCTATGGCATGACATACCCTCTAATTCAACAAAAAAGAGGGGAAAGCTACTATCATTGTAACAGCCCGATTTAGGGGCTAGTCGAAATAGTGGTTTCGAAACCACTAATCTGAGGTCAAGAAAAAATTATTTTAATGATATTTTACAAGTTAGAGCATAATTATATGGGTGCATGAAAATTTTGGTGCTTTAATTTTAGCGATTTCATGCTTAATTGTGAAAAAGAACTAAATCGCATAAAGTGCGAAAGTTCCATTTTACAAGATAAAGGTGTCTAAAAGCCATAGAATATTAATTTGAAGTCTTTAAAGTGCAATTAACCCCTCAAGCAGGTTGGTCAGCCATAGGAGACAAAAGAGGTCAACAATTGGTCAAGTAGGTGGATTAGGTGGATTAAATTGAAGGAAATTAATAAATAAAGAAAAACATGATATCACTCTATTCATCCATCTTCTTCCTCCAAAAATACCAGCAAAAATAGGGGTTTGAAAGCTTAAAAATTTCAGGAACTTGTCTTCCTTGCAAGTAAGTGATTTTGGTGACTTTTCTTGATGATTTTTGTACTTTTAGGACCCTTGTATCATGATCTAGCAAATGAGGGGTCTATTTTGCAAAATGGTTGAAGGTTTAAAGTTTTTCCATGTGAGTAATTATGTTGTTTGCTGCATTTTTATGGAAGAAAATGAGTCTTAGTTCTTAGATAAACAACGTTTATGAAAGGTGTTTCCATGAAAACACCTAAGAGGACCTTTTTGCAAAGGTTATAAAATAGGTGTTAAATGTTTGAAATAATGAGTACTAAGGATTTTTATAAGAGAAATAAATGTTCACCTAGGCTCATTAAAAGAAGAAATTTGATTAAAATTGATTTATGAGCCTAGGGGTAAAATGGTCATTTTGTGAAAGTCTAAGGGCAAAATGGTAATTTTGCCAAAGTATAATTTTTGAAATGCATTGATTAATGTGATAATTAAATGAGCTAAATTGACTATTATAGATCAAGAAGAACGAGGAATTAACCTTGACCGAGGAAAGGGCAATGTATCGGACTAGACCGGCAAATTGGCCTATTTTGAAATTGAGGTAAGTTTGTGTGCAATAAATTCAACATCATGTTATTAAGTTTCTAAATGTTTGATATTAGTGATGTTGTATAATATTTCTATGAATTTGAGAAATGATGTGAATTGTGATGTGGAAGTCCCGGTTGGACTTTAATAAATGAGAGAATAAATATCACCGAGACTTGAAATGGGTAAGGTCCCGTATAAGACCATGTCTGGGACATGGCCTCGGCACCAGATTGAGATCCCATATAAGACCATATTTGGGATATAGCATCAGCATCAAATATGAGAATCGTATAAGACCATATTTGGGATATGGCATCGACAACCGATAAGAGATCCCGTATAAGACCATATCGGGGATATGGCATCGGCATCTAGAGGTGATCCCATGTAAGACCATATCTGGAATATGGCATTGGCGTCGTATTTATGTAAATGATGATGATTATGTATCTTCGAGTGTCTCATGTTATTTAATGGGGTAATAGTTAAGCTTGTAATAAAGATGAGATTAGTGCTAAAGCTGTGTGATGAAGTGATACAGGTACAT
The DNA here is from genome assembly GCA_025503065.1 of Gossypium bickii. Lineage (NCBI taxonomy): Eukaryota > Viridiplantae > Streptophyta > Magnoliopsida > Malvales > Malvaceae > Gossypium > Gossypium bickii. Next base: position 19,245,543 of record CP106714.1, on the reverse strand, counting down.
GTGAGTAATTTACAAGAAAAGTTTACGATATGTGATATGATATGTAATTAGTAAGAGTAAGCATGAGTAAGTTATGGCAATGTGCCTAAGACTTTGTGTTTTATTCAATGCCATGGATGGATAACATTATGAGCTTTATGTTGTTATTTATTTTATGCAAACTTACTAAGATTTATGCTTACCCCTCTTATTTCCCTTTTCATTGTAGTATTTCCAGGCTAGCTCGGGAATTCGTGGAATCGTCAGAGTTCGAAAATCACACTATCAACTTCTTTTTGGTATAGCAAAGTTAGACTTATTTTGAGTATGGCATGTATAGGACTTGGTTATTTTGTTATGTCATATTTGTTAGCCAAGGTATTGGCTATTAATGATGTTCAATTCATTTTGTAAATGGTCATTGGAAATTGGCCAATACTTGACAATTTCATATTTATAAATGAAGATCAAATTCATGAAGTGCGTGTTTGTGTGGATGTCTTGATTTTGGGTTCTTAGAAGTGCCTTATGGTCATGATATAGGTTGAATTGATTTTATATAAGTATGGTTGCTTGTAGGGTGGAAAATGGCTTGGTAGAGTGCCTTACAATTTTCTACACGGGTAGACACATGGGCGTGTGTCTAAGCCGTGTGTGACACACGGACAGCCCAATGGGCATGTTGAGAGGCCGTGTGTCCCCGTGCATGCTAGGTTGATAAGTCAGTATGCTCAGTAGCAAACACACGGGCAGAGACACGGCTATGTGTCTAGACCGTGTGGGACGTATGGCTTAAGACATGGGCATGTGCCCAGGCCGTGTGAAGTCTGCACCTGAAATTAGGAATTTAATTTGACACACGGTCTAAGGACACGGGCGTGTGCCTTGGCCGTGTGACCTTATTGAGATGATGGCGTCACAAATAGAATGTCAAGGTTTTCTCACACGGGCGAAGACACAGGCGTGTCATGGCCGTGTGAGGGACACTGGCTATGGACACGAGTGTGTGTCAGGCCGTGTGAAAACCTCTGTAGGTTCGAATTGGAAAATAAATCCACACGGGTGTGGAATATGGGCATGTGATATGCCACACGGGCGTGTCCCTCCTTGCACACGGGCGTGTGGCCCTATCTTATGTCAAAATTTTCTAAGTGTTCAAAACTTTCCAATTGGGTCCTGAATCATTTCGGGCGCAAGTTTAGGGTCTCGTAGACCTAAAGTAAGGACATTATGGTCTCTAATGATAAGTTTTAATTTGGAATGAAGTTTTTAAGGGTTGATATTGTATAATTGAACCAGCTAAGTACGGTAATGCCTCGTACCCGGTTCAGGTGTCGAATACGAGTAAGGGGTGTTACAATCATCTCTCGTCATGCAACACCTATGGAACAACATGCAGGCTATTTTTTGCAACTTTCCAATCTTGGTTTGATGCGATCTTCAAAGATATTCACCAAGTTTGCACAACAAGTAAAGCCCTAGATGGCTTCTATATATTGCCCTTATTGGCTGCTACACCTTTCAAGCCATCATAACCAACCAAATCTCCGTTTCCAACCCTTTTCTTCAAGATTCTGCAAATTCCCTATATTTTTATTGCTTCTTAACCCCAAAACCATGCATAGTAACCTTTTCAAAATCGAATCTGTAACAGATAACCATGCCACAATTTGAGAAAGGGAGCTCGATAATAATCTTCGAACTATCCAACCAAAACCCCTTTTGCAAGAACGAGGTTTTGAATCACTAAGTGCATTAAAAAGTAAGACACGAGAGTTGATTCAATTTCATCGATTTGAGAAGTTCTGCACAACCCCTACCAATTCGGCGTACTTTCCAGTCGTGCATGAATTTTACACCTCATTGAATAAGGTAGATGTGAATTGAAACACCCCACACCCGGCCCATGAGCCTGAACCGGATCTGGTATGTTCCTTAAGAAAAATGGTTTTGAAGTTCTTTATTACTTAGAGATAATTTGTGTATTTTTCAAAAGATATTGGTTTTGGGTTGGGCTTAGGTTGGAAACCCGTTTATTTAGTTAAAAAAAACAATTATTTAAAGTGACAAAAAAAAAACAATCTAGGGTTTATTTAAGAAATATGTTTTTAAACAATAATTAATTTTAAAGTAATTCGTAACATAATAATAAAAATTTAAACAGAAATTAAGTAATCAAACTTGGGCCTTATGGCCTTATTACATCAAATAATTTCCAAAATTAAAATGAAAAGTACTTAGCAAAAATAAAGTCCAAATCGTTTATTTTTCTCCTGCATGGCCACCTTCAGCTCCTGCCGACCCGGTCCATTATCACTCGTCACCTGAAAATTAGTCCCACGAGGGGTGAGTCTACAGACTCCATGTGTACACAGTGCTAACAATCAACAGATCAGGCATACATATTCATCTCAAGTACATATTCAAATCAAAATGATGCAACCCAAACCCAAGCCTATTTGTCCATCCGTTACACACCACCCGTACCTGCCAGTCACACCGTGGGGACTACTAAGTCAACCCTCCATCCGCTACACACCATCGAAGCGATCATTGCATGACGACGTGCTCATCGCCCATATAATTTGTGTCATTAGACACCATATTCGAATAATGTAACCGGTTACCAAATTCGAGATAATGTAACCGGTTACCATATTCAAAGTATGTGACCGTAGTCACCATATTCCGCTAGTGAGACCAAGTCAACACCTTCTTCCCCTTTCACATATAGCACGAAATGCCCCAAATATTATTATATCATGCATAACTTATTTCTTATTCATGTTACTTATTCAAAATATATCACATTCATAATCCTATCAAAAGTAGGAAACGTACCTGGGTGCTTTTTGCCACATTTGTGGTACTTAGCCACATTCTCATTCTTATGCATATTCATATATTAAAATAATTATTGCCATAATATATTGAAAGTTAGTGTGAGTACACACCTGATCCACTTAATAGGTTCCTTGAAATCCCGAAGAACGATCTACCGATCTAGATCTTTTACTCCTATATTCGGCCAATCATTAAAATATATTAACAAACCTATTTAGCTTAAAAACCAAATCCTAGTAGGATTTGTATTACTTACCTTGTTGCCGAATTGGATGATTATTCAGATCCTAGAATAAATCCTTGCTTCCTTGATGTTTGTCGAAAATCCTACAACCATATATTAGATTTAATCTAACTCTAACACATAGAATATGGCCTTTGGCCGATTATACAGGTTTCTTACCTTAAATCCTTGAGTTCCCGAAAATATTCCTTGTCTTGTTTGTCTGTCGAAAACCCTTAGATCCTTGATCCTTGTATTCAACAGTTGTAGAAACCTGATAGACCCCTTGTAGATTCGGCCATCACACAACAGTAGGATTAGTCTTCCTCTTTTATCAAATAGGAAGGAAAAGAACTTGAATATTGATAACCTTACCCTTAATGCTTAGTCGACTGCTTCCTTGCTTAGTCTCTCAGGGATTCGACTATTGTAGACTTAGACAGAGAAGAGGTTTCGTCTTGACAGATCAAGAAAAGAGAAGAAGAAAAGGGGAGAAGAAATTTCGGCAGAGAGAGTTTGCTTAGGGAATTTCGGCAGAGCTTAGAAAAGATGAGAGAATAGCCTTTAGTTCTCCTTCTTTAGCGGAAATTATCAGGCCAAGAGTCCTTGACTTGGCCACCACTCTTCCTTGTGATAATATCATCTATTTTATTTAAAATAAAATAGAGAAAAATCCTTATTATCTCTTCTAAATAATCCAAATTAAAAAACTTTTATTTATCACCTTATTAAGCAATATTATTGGAAATAAAACACCTCCCTTTTCTAGAAGCAATTTCTGTCCACCCCTTAGCCTGGGAAGCAAAAATAAAACTTCATTTATTTGCTTCCCTTGTGACTCAAACCCAGGCCCATGCCTTTTGCACATGGCACCATTTCCATAGGCCCTAAGTGCCATCTTCAGGCCACTTTTCCTAGCCCGTTTGTGTGTCAAATTTTACCAACTTTTTCTTTTAAGGCCCCCTTGCCTTGGTTTCCTATTTTAAACTTTAAAACTCATCATTTTAGGGTCATTTCCAAGTTTCCAAAAATGTGTACTTTCCATTTTTGGACCATTTCCTTACATTTCTAGGTTTCCTAAAATGTTCATGTCCTAATGCATTTCCAGGTTTCCAAAAATATTCATTTCCATTCATTTCCATACATTTCTGAGTTTCTAAAAATTTAAAAAAAAATTTATTCATAATGCTTAAGACTTGTCATTTCATACAATTAAACCGAAAATGCATAGGCCCTTTCCAGGATGTTACATGAATAAACTGATGAGGGTACCATGTATGTGGTTTTTAATCCGAGGGATGGAGATTTCTATATCGCCTCCTGAGATAGCAAGGTATTATGATATTCCATTATATCTTTGTGATTTTGTACAATGTATGGATTTAATTTACTTTTCGGGAGAAAAGATGGAAGACATAATTAATCTTCTGACGGATGGAAATGGTGAGTGGAAATGTCACTTGGGAACAGACTATCCCGTATCATTGTCCCGAACAAAGTTAACTTTGAACGCTCGAAATGGTTGAAATTTATCAGCACTCGAATTTGCCCCGCTACGGACATGTCCAATGTCCATACATTCCAGGCAAATTTGTTAATGCTATTTTCACAAGTGAGCGAGCTTGTGTGGGAACATGGATATATCAGAGCATGCCCTAATGCACAAGGAAAAATGAGGTGGAATTACTTTTCCCGCACTTAGTGACAACTTTATGCCGACAAGCGAAGGTGTCGATCGGACGATTGGGTTGTGTCTTACAACCAACCAAGCTTCTGATCTTAGAATCGAGTGTGGAATATCTTATAGGAAATCAGAAACTAAAGAGAGTGATAAAGACAAAACCACATCTAGGCGATAATACACTGCTCGATTCAAAATGGATAGTTCGATAGATGCAAGAAGTTAGACCAATTTTTGAAGATTATGCTAGGAAAAGCGGGTTGAAGTTGCCACAATTCCCAGCAACTAAGTGCAACATGAAGAAAAAAAACGAGTAAGATAAATAAAGAGAATGAATTGGAAGAAGAGGAAGATCCAAATGAGGAGTTGAAAGCTAACCGAGCAAAGCGGATGAAGTGTCGGATCCTAATTCTGACTAATTTTAAATAATTTTATTTAATTTTCAGTTTTTCTTTTAATTTGGACTTAGTATTTTATTTTTATTTGGAATGTTTTTAATTTTAATTATTTAAGACTTTAATATTTTATATATGTAGTGGTGTTTAGATTTTCTTAAGAGGAGCCCCAAATTTTGTATGGCACAATAATATTGAGCAAAACTGATAAAGGGAGTAGTCCCACCAATTGTATTGTGAGAATCATGGCAATCGGTAATCTCTTTCTTTTATATTTTTATTGCACATTAGGGACAATGTGTCGAATAAAGTGTAGGGGTGACTTAGGAAATTTTTTAATTTTTCTATTATTTTGTTTTTCTAGTTTTTAATAGTTGTTAGATTTTTATTTTTGCATGTTTTCTATGTGCTTGAGCTTGTAGAAATACAAGTGATTGGTTAGGAGCATGTTAATAGGGATATTTTGAATAAATTATAAATTTAGTTTGATAATAAATGATTCTAAATTCTTAATTTTAGACTACTTAGTTCAATTTATTACATTGTGAATAGATTTAAAATGTTAAGTATCCACATGATAATAAATAGCATGCATGTTTAGTTGAACTATTGGTTGTAGAAATTGATGGACTTTGCCTATTTAATCCATGCACAGAATTACCTAGGGACAACCTAAGGCATTGTTTGGTAGACAAATATTTGAGCCAAAAAGCTATCTCATAAATATTTTCCCTAGTACCTATTTTAAGCCTGAATCAATTTTCTTGATGAACTGAAAATGAAACATTAATTCCAATAAATAATCTATTTTGATCCTTAATTTCTTGGACGGATTTAAACATCCGGCCATTAATGTTGAGGAATTAAGTAGATACATCTAAGTGGTTTCAAAAGAGAAAAAATTGAGTGATTAAGAAGTTGTATGGTATAGTGAGTATAAGATTTTGAGCTTGTAGAAAAATAAGACAAAATGCCAATCGAGAAAATCTTGATGAAAAAATAATAAAAGCAAAGTGAGTTAGAAAAAAAGTACCCTCGCCTTTGTTTGAAAAAAAATATTACAAGCTCAGATGATTGTACTCATGAATACTATATTGTACCTTAGTAAATGGGAAGATAAAGAAGGTGAGAGAAGTGGATATAAGGTGGTGAGCTATATGTATACTCAGGGGAGTATTGAGGACAATACCATGTGCCAAACTAATTTCGTGCTTAACCATTTTGTTGAGCCTATTCTTTAAAGTCCAAACCAACCTAAGCCGCAGAACGTTACAAGCCAAAAAGTCTTATGTGAGTTAGGTAGTACTTTATATGAATGAAATTGTGCTGAGTTTTTATGTTTTTACCACTTATATTCATTTGAACATGTGTGTGTATTTATATATTTGTTTTGATGGAAATCTATACTTAACATTGTTATATTTATTTACTTTGTAATTTATTGAACTAACCCATCTAATTGTAGAAATCGTGAGTCAATTATATATCATGCTAGAGCTATATGTTTATTTACATGATCTTGTTAATATAACTCTATCCAATTTCTTGCATCAAGCTAGCTCAAGGGCATTTACTTTTCTTTGCATGTTTATTTCTCGTTTTCAGTTTAGTTTGTTTTGTTTTGTTTTGTTTTCTTGAGGACAAGCAAAGACTTAAGTGTAGGGGTGTTTGACTTGCCATCAAATGTAATAGTTAATTTGGGTTATTTCCGCACTTAAGGAGCTTGTTTTCTAGGCAATTTAGTATTTTATATTATGTTTTTGGTATTTAGTAGTTAGAATTAAATATTAGTAAAATAAGTGTTTCTTAACACATTTTGTGAGTTTTGTGACCTATTAGGCTGACACGGGCCTTAGGTAGTACTAATATGTGTAATTGAGTGTGTAGGATGATGATTTATAGGCCCAAATGACATGGAAGTAAAGGACGAGTGATGCACTAGCTTCTTGAGTCATCAAAGCATGAAATGAACCATACAAAGAGAAATTCACTTGTTGTGCCATGCCATGCAAGGGCTATGATTTGACATAGGTCGACTTACTGCCCCAAGTATGCTGGGTTATTTTTGTTTACACAATCAACTTTGTACGAAGACCTAGAACGTGTCGAAGACCTATTTTAGGTTGCCAACACTCCTAGAAATAAGACCTTAAGGATTTGATGTAACTAAGTCATCTTAGGCGCATTCAAAAACCCTATTAGTTTAGGAGCAGGATTAGATTTAGTTTTCTTTCGGGTTTTCTAAACTCTTTGTTTTTCCTCTTGGAATCAATTTTGATCCAAGAGTTCTTCCATTTAATTAAAGTATTTAGTTTATTTCTTGTTTTCAATCAACATATTTTGTTATTTCAATCAATAAATTTACTAATTTGTTCTCCATTCGACATCAAATCCAGGATTATTCTAATCTCTTTTCTCTTCCTATTTTCTCGTGTTCTTTACATGTTTATTTCAATCGAGATTGAGATTATGAATAACATAAGTGGCTAACTCCCTTAGGGGATATTAACGAATGGATGGGAATGTGATTAATAGAGGATTTAGGATTTCTCGAGAAGATTAATTGGTATAGATTAAGCGTTCTTAAACCCTAGGCTTGACAACCCTGGGAAGTTATCATAGGTTACACGAGATCGGAGATAATTCCAGCTGACTGAATCGTAGTTTATCCTGGTTGAGAAAGTAAGGTTGGGAGATAAGTGAGTATCAGCCAATCGATTAATTAGTTTAAAGCCGGGAGGTAATAATTGGTTAATCAGTAGCTAATCCACCCTAAACCCTAATCTGAAGTTAATTACAAACCTTGAAGTGAGTTAATCTTCCAGACTGGTTTTATTGATTTAAGTCGTTTGTTTATTTTCTTGTTTATTTATTTATTTTAATTATTTAATTTCTCTCATTAGTCTGTTTTATGATTTGTCATAATATAGGAATTTATTATTACTATTTAGACTTATTATTGTAAAAAGGTTTTTATAAATTTATTCCATCCTCCCTTGGGTACGATCCTCAGAATACTTCCAAGTGTTTCATTGTAAACTATACTATATTACAATTTGACTTGTACACTTGCGGACGCCGTTGATTTAGTTTCGTATATCTTTGTTGTGTTATTTGTACTATAAATGATAACTCATTTATAAGCAATCAATGACCAAGTCTCAAATACCAAAGGTACGTGTTATTATAGTGATAAACTGTAATTATAACATATTTAAACCCGCATTTAGCTTACTTTTGGATGATTTATCCCTTGCTTTTTGTAAAAAGGTGCTTTTAATCCTTTCTTTTCATGTATTATACCCAGGAAAGCACCCGAGGATGAAAAGAACGTAAAACGGGCCCAAAACGGAGTAAAATGGGCCTTAACACGAAATTGACATGGCCTGGCTCAAAGTCCACACGGCCTTGTCTCATCGATCACCTAAGAGCACGGCCTCTCCCCCGATTTACACGGCTGTGCTTCATTAAAGAATCCAAACACGGCCTGAAGTCGGCCTACAAGGGCGTGCTGCATGGCCGTGCCTCTATCGTTAGAATGAGCAATTTCAGTCAGAAAATGATACTTAGGGAGAAAGAATCGCATTCCAAAGAGCTATATATATCCCCTAAGTGCCACATTTGAGAAGGGGGCGAGCTAGGCCAAGAAGCCAAGTGGAAAGGTCAAAATTGTGGGAATCGCTTGAAGATAGCCAGTTGATTCATCCCAAGAAGCCGGAATTATACTCAAGACGGCGGAATTCTCCTTCAATTCCTTCAAGGAGTTTTAGGAATTTCTTATGTTTTATTTTATCTTTTCTCTTGAGATGTTTTCTTTCTTAGTTATGAACTAAACCCTCAGATACCGGAAGGGGATGAAACCTAGATGAATCTTGTTATTTAATTTATGAATTTTATGTTAAATACTTAGTTTGTTCTGAATTATGCATGCTTAATCCAAATCTGATGTGCTTAGGTGGAGGAGGAATAGACCCTGCTTAAGAGTAGATCTAGCGTAATTAAGCGGAGTTGATCGAACGCCTAGAGATAGGGTTACGAGATGTTGCCGGATTAGGGTGAAACCTAATATGGGAATCCATAGATCGATTTACTACTATTCTAGGGGGTTCTTATAAAAGAATGAGATTTCCACTAATTAACCTAGGGTTAGACGTTATTCGCCTCGATAGAGGGTTTAACACAGGTTAGGGAGTCCTACGGATCAAGCTAAGTAAATAAATCATATAATTCAAAGTTAGATAACAAGTGAAGTCTTGGTGGATTCTTCCTAAAGGTATCGTCGTGATCAACTGAGTCTTTTTCCAAGTTATTCCCCAATTTGTTCTTTTTTTCTTTGTCCTTAGCTTAGTCGTTGTCAAATTTAGATTAAAACAAACGTCACTTTATTTTTAAGGCTAAATAATAAAAAGAAAGTTAGTATTAATACTTTTGGTTCCTTTGGGTTTGATATCCGGTCTTGCCTAAGTTATACTACTGTTCGATAGGTACACTTGCCTTTAATCGTTGTCAGAGTTAGTTTCCAGGTTTGATTATTCTTTTATAAATTTTAAAGCTCTGATTTTAGCGATCATATAGTAAGAAGTTTTAAGTCTTTTATTTGATATTTCAGTCTCAAGCAATGTGTACATCTTTGGTTTGATAAAATAAATATTATTTGACATCCATCCAGTAAAGATAAGATTGTGTTTTCTAAGTATTGCAATTCAATTATTAAAATTCACGGTCAAGCCGTCTTTTTATAAACATGCAAAAGAAACTAAGTTTCTTTTGAAACTTGGTATATAGAAAACGTCTCTTAAAATAATCTTCCTAAAATTATCAAAATAATTATGTAAATCTCTCACTGATTCAATTGCCACACTTGTCTCGTTCCTGGTTCATAATTATAAGTTCTCATCTCTAAGATCTCTCGTCTCTTTGAACCTCTATATAGAAATATAAACATGATTAGTGGCTTTCGAATCAATTACCCAATGGTCTATTGAATCCTCTACTAAACAAGCTTCTATCATTAAGAGTTTCATACATTTTCCTTTGGTAGCTAGGTATTCCTACAGTTCACCTTAAAGTGCCCTTTCTTGCTGTAAAAGAAGCATTTTGGCTTATATATGTCTTTAGGCTTCCTAGTTCTCTTCCTTTAAACTTATGGTGACCTAGAAACCTTATTCTTGTCTTTCTTATCACACTCTCCCTTCCCTTTTAAGGAAGAAATGACCACTATGTTTGCTTCTTCTCTTCAGACTGGTTGACTGTCATTCAGCATCAACTTAAAGGACTTTAGTTCCTTTATGAGTTGTGTAAGAATCGAGTTCTTGTTTCCAAGGTTATAAGCGGCCCGAAAGCCAGCAAAATCTTTGGATATCTTTTGATCATCATTTCAATTTGGGTATTCTAGTCCAAATTGGTCTCATTGTCTGCGGCCTCGGCAAAGTAGCCCATAAGAGTGATCATATGGTCTTTGACCGGAGTACCAAGCTTTTGTTGGGCATTTATCAAGCTAGTTACAGCAGACTATCAAGCCATGGCCTATGAACATGTATTTTAGCTTATCTAGAATCGCTTTACTAGTCTTACAAGTCTCTAGTTGCTTATACAATGCGTTGGTCACGCTTGCTAGCATATAGCAACGAGATATCTCATCAGACTCTTCCCAACAATTTGTAGGCTCAACTTGAGTGGTTGGAGGGCACTTATTATCAAGAATTGTTTTAAGTTTTTCATAGATCAATACAATTATTAGGTTCCTTTTCCATTCCTTATAATTATTTCTGTTCAGTTTGTGTTCAGTGAGTATGTTAAATAAGGGATTGGGTGTCATTTTCGAATTGAAATAAAACATTCATTTATTAATATCTTTGTATAAGAAAATGTTCGATTTTTTTCTTTTTTTTGCAACATTACAACATGCATTAAAATGATGCATACATCTTTGATTAGACCTTGAAAACTTTTGTAAGCCATTGCAATGATAATTTTCACAGCCATTGAATCAAGCCTCAATGGGGTGATCATGATCAACTAGTAAGAACATAAATTTCCATACAATTAGCACATGAACCTAATTCCTTAGGCATTTACACGTACTAGTAATAATGTAACATTTGGCCATCATTCTAACTTAAGTAGAGCTCCATGGGGAGTTATTTAACTAGAAGATCTTGAATGTATAACCATCAACTCAACACCTATCACATCATGCACCACAAATGAGTCATCGTGGGACAATCTCACCGAGTAGCATGATTTGACTAGTTGTCCTCCTTGAAGATAAAACTTTTAGCTATTCCATATAATAATAACTACCAAATAGGTCGGTCTAATTATGATATGAATAGAAGATAGTTCTTACTTTTAGGAAATCTCCTCAGTAAAATTCACATAGCAATCCTACCGTGGGGTAGTACACTTACCATGCCATTACAAAAGACCATTGATGGATGTCATCATTCTTTTTTATGGACCTCCTCCCACTTAATATTTTTTAAAAATATGAAACGTTTTTAAATCTAGTTTCAATAATGAATTATCAAAATATGTATGACAAGTACATATGGCATTCTTTCCTAATCTATACGGCATGTTTATCTCATATATGCATGAACAGACATTCGTAATCATATAAATATCATCATGCTTACCTCATAATTATAAAAGTGTAAAATTTAAACGACTCTGACCTACCAAAGTTTCCATGTTTCTATCCTAGAAAATAATAAAATTACAAAATTGACCCCAAAGCATACTTTAGGTAATCAATTTTGCCTCCACAGACTTCTATTACAATACTGGTTCACATTTCCATCATCACCATCTTTTGGTAGTTGTTACCATGTCATCACCATTATCAGTCAGCGCCGGCCACCGCCAAAATCGTTGTTGTCAACCACTACCGAGCCATCCTCAGAAAAATTGGGTTATCACCAGCCACCGTTGGATTGCCACTAGTTATTGACGTCAACCCACCGCCGACCACCATTGGACCACCAGTAGTCTCTTTCTATCAAACCACCATTGACCACCCTCTGGTTCAGGCTCGTATTGTGTTGTCTCAGTTCTTGAGTTTCATCGGAAAATAATTTTACAAAAATTTCTATGTTCGTTTCCAGATCACATATTTTATTCTAAAATAATAAAATTAACATCCTATGTAGAGATGATTACAAAAATGTTGAGTGGGAGAAGGTTCATAAGCAAGATCTTGCATAAACAAATCCTATGTGGAGATGATTACAAAAAAACACAAACTCTTTCTTCCACTTATTTCTAAGTAATCCATGTACATTTGCAAATTTATCATTTCTCATTTTCATTTCCATTTCCATTTTAAGAAACCTACATTCATTTCCAAATGATTCTATTTCTCCATTTTGGAGAAAATCATAATCATTCCTGAATGTTTCTGATTCTCTATTTCTATTCATTCTGTTCATTTTGGTTCAAATACGCAATTCATTTATGGTTTCAATGAACTAGTGGAGAAACCGATTGGACATATGCAATTAGGGCTCAAATGATTTATAATTAAGTTTTGGCTTTTCGCCTATTAATTATAAACTCATCTAGTCATGAAGTCATGCCACTATAGTATCATGATTGATCTCTCCCTAACGACAAACCATTACGAAAGCATCTACCTGATGCTCGTCTAACGACCTTGTCATAAGTGTGTTACCCTCATAGGATATCCTTAATCTCTTTGGGATAATATTCGTTCTCCCAATATGATTCTATTTTATCTCATGGTAACCATTACATCTTTCTTCATGAAAAGTCAATTACTATCAAATAGTAATCAAGTCATTCATCACAAATATGAATGACCCGTGACCACGTTTACTTTTCATCAACCATGTAATGCTAATAAAAGGATATCATTTACCCATGTCTCAGGTTATGAAATCCATTGTTGTGAATGACACTACGTACAACAGAAATCGTACACCTAACGCACTAGCTTTTGGTTCCTTATCTATTCGAATTCAGGCTTTTACTTACATTAAAGTGTACGAGTCACGCATACATAATTTTCCATCCACTCAGGATTTAGGTATCTCACACTATGAACGTCACAAGTGAATAAATCCATAAACGGGTTTAGGATCTATTCTACTTGGATCCAGTCTGATGTACTGTCAGTCTAGTTAGTTACATCAATGTCTCTATCTTCTGGGAGTCGTCTACTCCGATGCCTAAGATAAGGCATCTTCTTAATTGGACTTGATGGATGACATATTAGTCTTTCAATCGGTTTGCTCATTTTTGATTAGGCTAAAGACATGTTTAGGTTCATCTACTAATACAAGTTGTCTTTTCATATTACAATAAGACCACGTAATATTTCTTAATATTAGTTAAACATTAGACAACCAGTGATCAACATTTGCTTCCATTTTTCTCTGCATGCAAAAACCATGTAAGGAAAATATACAAATTATTAATGTAATTCATGAATAGTTTTATTAACCAATATGTTCAAAAAATTACAAGTGTACTTAGACGAAAATACTATACTTAGGATAACAGATCCAATAGTGACAAGGACATAATAGTATGTCAATTCGTGACGAGGAACACCATCATCATAATGAGGCCAATGAGGCCATAATAGTATGTCAGTCGTGACAAGGAGCTTCCTCACTTCACAACGTGGACTTTGAAATTTGAAATTTTACAATTGAGTCCTGATTTAATCTCGAGTTAACTTCAAGGTTTTCGTACGCTCATATAAACCCTAAGATTGTATATTTATTGCATTGCTTGCTTAAAATTTTGTATTTTTATAATCGTTGGTGTGTATTCATATCTTAATAGTTTGTAATTGCTCTGACAACGAATGTGGCACACTATAGTTCGGACACAGCGAATTGAGTCGAGTATAGAATGTTACAAAATTCACATAAACATTTTCAACGTTATTTTTATCGTTACATGAATACCAAGTGATTTTTTTTAATTTCAAAATGTCACATTAGTGAATTTAATAGAAAAATTTTAACAATGGTAACAACTGAACCTAATTTTTTAAATCTAAAAAAGTAGAGAGTCCAAATTTCAAAAAATAAAGTAGGAGATTAAATTTCAAATGTACAAAGTGTATAGAGTATATTTTAACCTTCAAATTTTTACTCCAAATAATCAACCCAACACGAAGATTGAGAATCCTACTAGTTGTATTAAAAATTAAGATATATAAATATTTTCATAAATTATAATTAAATATAGATTATATATTACTAAATTAGAATAATATTTAAATGTAAAATATTGATTTAATACATAACAATAATATTTTATTATTAAAAATAAAATTATTTATTGTTATCACAAGTAATACTAAATATAATAAAATATAAAACTAATTTATGTTAAATAATATATTATATTTAAAACTAATAAATATATTATATCTTACATTTTAATATATTAGATTTAAAATATAAAGTTAATAAAAAAATATTTTTGTTATCTTCAAAACATTTCTCCCTCCTTTTATTTTCTCCGTGTCTCATTTAACAATGTTGTTCATCAAAATGAAAATAAACCCAAAAACTCCTTTATATCCATATTCCGAATAACATCCATGTAGTGCTCCGCCACCCTCCGCCAGTTGTCACTATCTCCCAAATCCAAAATTACACCATATTCATCTTTAGTTCTCTATTTAGTAAAATATATGGTTTCTTTCTTTAATTCTCCCTTTCCTTTTTCTTTTTTTACTGTCTCTTTAACTATATCAGAATTTCATCAACAGAAGAAGAAATTTCATGAAAACTAGAAGATTTTTCCTTTCGTCCTACAATTTTTATCTATTTTATTTACATTCTTTTAACGATCATGAAGATACCGACTTATATGAAAATTAATAACAAAAAATTTGGTAGTGAAGGATTATGGAGGTTAAAATGATTTTAAAGATTTTTATTCTTATTCAATATTCTAGGATGTGTTCTTAAAATAACCATTAGACGGAATAGAATTCAGCGCAAGTATTTAAGCCAAACAAATGATTTACTATTACTCATGTAATAGGGGGAATGGCTAACTAAACGTTACATGAGAGTTGGGCTAACTTCCTTGCTTCCTTTTGCATGGCATGTCAATGTGTTTTGAATTGAAGTTTAACTTGTAGGAGAGGGTTGTGAATATCTGAGTCAACAAGGTGAAGCTTCTAGTGTATGGTTGTGCTACCTTCCATGATTTTTTTTTTTTTAAAAATTGGTTTAGAAAATGATTATTTTAGGTACAGCGGAAGTTTTAATTTTTTTTTAAATGAAGTCGTTTATGTTATTTATAGTAATAAACTCAATAGAAATTATACATGTTCTTTGTAAGAGGTGGATTAAAGTCAATTTTGGTTTTCAACCGAGTAGTCTTTTTACTGTCCTCGAACCACGAATTGCTTCAAGTGTGGGTTCGAGCAACACGAACCAAATTATAGAATGAAAACTTTTAATTAGCTTTCAATAGGAAAGTTAATATCTCTCGACGAAATTAGTGATCTTTCGTACTTAGTGAGAAAACACATTCACTACAGATAGTGATACATACGGTCTATTTCTCTTACTTCATCGTTTTCATTCATTTCATATTATTCCTTCTACGTGCAATTCATTTCTGGTTATCTCAAGCTAGTAGAGGAATCGATTGGACATATATAATTAGGGCTCAAATAATTTGTAATTAAGTTCCAATTTTAGGCCTATTAATTACAACCTTATTTAGTCACGAAGTCATTTCACTAAAGTATCGTAATTGAGCTATCCCATATTATATAGCATTACAAAAGCTACTCAATAAGCACTCGTCCAATTACCTTATCATAAGTGTGTTACCCTTATAATCTCTTTGGGATAAATTTGTTCTCCCAATGTGATCATATTTTATCTCATGGTAACCAGTATATATTCCTTCATGAAAAGTCAATTACTATCAAATAGTAATTAAATCACTTATCACAAAGAGAATGACTCGTGATCACATTTACTTTTCATCTATCATGTAATGCCAATGAGAGGATATGATTTACCATTTATTGGGCTATGAATTCCACTTTTGTGGAATAATATTACATATTGCAGAAGTCGTATACCCAATGTACCAGCTTTCGGTTTCTTATCTATTTAAACTCAGGCTTTCATTTACATAAATGTATATGAGTCATGCATACATAGTCCATCATCAACTCAGGATTAATGTATGCCATGATATAAATGTCACAAGTGAATAAATCCATAAATAGATCTAAGATCTATTCTACTTGAGTCTTGTCTGATGTATTGTTAGTCCAGTCAGCCACATCTATGTCTTTATCTTCTAAGAGTCATCAGCTCTGATACCCAAGACAAGATATCTCCCCAATTGAACTTGATAGATGACATTAGTCTTTCAATTGATTTGCTCAATTCCGATTAGACTAATGACATGTTTAGATTATCTACTACTATAAGTTGTCTTTCTGTATTACAATCCAATCATATAATATCACTTAGTATCGATTAAATGTTAGATAACTAGTGAATCAATATTTGTTTTCTTTTTTCTTTACATGCAAAACTCGTTGAGGATAATATACAAAAATATTAATGAAACTGATGATACTTTATTAAACCAATTTATTCGAAAAATATAAGTACATATAGACGAAAATACTACACTAAGAGCACTAGATCCTAATAGTTTTTTCAATTTTCTATCAGTGTTGAGGCAACCACAATGAGTTAACGGAGTTCCTAAAGCCTTACCATGGCTAGTTTGACAAGGATATGCCTAGCTTGTACAATAGGTTGGCCCATCCTTTCTACAGATAATAATGGAATTGTGTTTGTCTTTGTTATCATGGGAAAATGTTGCTCCAAAATCCAAGTTGTTGTTGCTTTTTATCGGGGAAAAGTTGAGGTTTCAGCTAGTGTTGTGGTTGTTAAACGATGCTTGTTGCCTATTCAGGGATCTTCAAAATGATCTTAAGGAAAAGTTGTAGGGAATCATGCATGGTGTAAATTTTAATTCTTTCCTTATATTATCCTTATGATTTATTGCAAGGTGGAGGGGGACAATGCTAATGAGCCGGTTGTAATACCCTTTACCTAATTTGGAAGCTCGATCGAACAAAGAACCCTACATTAATCACTAGAGTGACAATGATGGATCTATATTTCATAAAATACTCGTTTTAACATAAATTAAAGCATTCATCATCACACCAGGCATTCATGAATAAATATAATCAAAAACTCGAGTCAAAATGAATTTAAAACAAAGTTCGAAGGCCTAAATATACAAACTATGAGCCAAGTTTTGATACTTGAGACCAAAGGACTGATAGTTATATCAATTTTCAACTAATTTTGGCCTCAAAGTCACAAAGTACCAATCCTTCAAATTTAGTATTGATACTTGAGTGCAAATACCAATACTAAGATGCCTTATATCAAGAGATGCCTCCCTTGTTTCAAAATTTTAACTATTAACTTCGAATGTATTTAAATTAGGGACTTGAGTACTGATACTTAGTCAAGAGGTATTGGTACATGGGCATGGGTACAGAAACTTCCAACCCAAAAATATAAATAAATAAAAAATAGGCCAAAAAAAATCATTTGATTAGGCTCCAAAATATATTGAAATGTAAAAGACATAAAGCGAAAACTATACCAACATATTTGACATTTCGAAACACAACCGAAACAAGCAAAATAGGATAAAATACATCACTTAATTCAAAATTTTATCATTTTAGTGGTTGAAAATAATCTTTCAATCTACATGCATTTTAATAGTCCTGAACGAAATCATCATTAAAAGTCATAAATATAACAAGTCATGCACAATGTACCAAACGGTCGCAACATCTTATACATCATTAAACTATGTACCAAATGGTCACAACATCTCATACATCATTAAACTCAAAAAAATATAACAACTCGTGTGTACCAAATGCTCATAAATATAACAAGCCATATCGCACATTCTAATTAGTTATACGTGTCACATGTATTTTTAGTACCGTTAACTTTTGAACCAAAAATTTTAACCGACAATTGCTTTGGTATTAATATGAAAAAAGTTTCATGGTATTCTAAGCCTTTGAACTTAAAAAAAAAAATTAAATAAACATGTACAAACTTTTTGCATTCAATTGAATCCCTAAACTAATAAAACTGTCCAAATAAGCTCTTTAACTGACGTTGACCATTAATATTTAATAAAACTAATAAATTGTTGTCTACGTTTATTTGAATTTTGACACTAATTTGTCCCAATACATTTTGAAATTATAAAAAAAAACATAAAATTTATAACAAAATCATTAAAACTATAAAAAAATTAGAATTTATAAGAATTATTAAAAATTAATTAAAAATCATAAAATTTTAAAAAAAGTATAAAAAATAATTTTTTATTTAAATTTTAAATAAGAAAACAAACATAAAAAGCTTATAACAAACAATAAAAATTAAAGTTTTCTGTTATAATTTTTGCCTCTCGACTTTTATTTTTATCAAGTTATATTAATTAAATAATTTAATCAAAATGAAGAAATAATTTTTTTAAAATTTTTTAATCAAAATGAAGAAATAATTTTTTAAATTTTTTTAAAAAATAATTTATTTTTTATAAAAATTTATGGTTTCTAATTAATTTCTAATAATTTTTATAAATTATTCTTTTTCTAAATTTTTTATGTTTTTTGATAAGTTATTTTTTCATAAATTTTATACAAATGCATGGAATTTTTTTTATGTTTTTTATGTTTTTTATAATTCTAGAATGAATTTAAACGTATGAGTATCCATATTTAAATGAACTTGGACAACAATTTATCCAGGTTCATTATGTACTTATTTTAAAATAATTTTAAAATATATTTTATTTTTACATTTTTTTCCACATCAACAATAAATGCTGATGTGGCGTCTGTTAACGGCCATAATAGCATTGTCATTAAATATTAATGGTCAATATTATTCAAAGGGTATATTTGGTCAATTTTGTTAGTTTAGGAGTTTAATTTGGTGCAAAAATTTTGAAGGAGTTTGATTACTTTTTTTTTTTTTTAAAATTCAACGGCTTATTTTACCAATAACCCTATGAAAAAAAAATGTTATTAATGTGAAAAGAATATAGGTCTAGATATGCCAAAGGTCCTTGTACTTTTTTAAAATTTAAAATTTAGTCATTACATTTTAATTTTGAGACATTGAATCTTTATATTTTTTTATTTAAAATTCTTGATCCATCCGTCTAATTTTTCCATTAAAGTTAACGGTGTTAAAGGTAAAATAACTTTTTTAACCCTCAACATTTACATTTTTTGTTAATTTGATTATTACCCATTAAAAGTACATAAAAAATTTAAAATATTTTTTTTCATATTTTAAATAAAGAAACATAAAAATTATAAATTTTTTAAAATAAAAAATTATGAAAATAATAAAAACACTTTAAAAATAAGAAATAAAAAATCTTAAAATATAAAAAGAATCTAAGATTCAATATTATCTATACTGGATTAGATTGACCAGTCAAATTGAGAACTGTTTGAGATATTAGTCCAACGAGAAGCAAAAAATTGGTTAACCCGCGAACCGATACAAACTGGTTGAACCAACAATTGAACCTATTTCAAACTGGTTGTTGAGTATGCCTCATATTTTAGTCAAATTTGAGAGATAATTTTCTAGTTAAACTCTGTTTATTTATTTCAGTCGAACTTTGATTAGTCTAGATTATTTTTTTATTATTTGACTTACGAATTTAGCCTATAAATAGGCTCTTTTACAACCTTAAAAAATACACCCATTAATGATTAGAACTCATAACACTTTTAGAGAATTTTGTGTTTAAGTTTTGAGGATTCTTTATTTTCTGGTTTCGGGGTTTAGTTTTTATCTTTATGTTTTGTACTCTTCATTATTTTGCCATTAAAGTAAAATTATCTTTACCAATGGTTTTTATCCTCTTTGGAGGGGTTTTTCCACATTAAATTTGTGTATTCAATTTCTCAATTTCTTCCGCTATTTTTACTTGTTCGTTACTAAATCAGGTCGATCCCCAACAAGTGGTATTAGAGCTAGTTCAATTTTCGTAAATCAGCTCGTTTAGAAATGGCAGGAACAAGGTTTGACATTAAGAAGTTCGATAGTGTTACAAATTTCAATCAAAGGCAAGTTCGAATGATGGTAATTCTAGTTTAGACCGGCCTGAAAAAGATTGTTATCGGGAAAAAGCTTGAGAATCTATATCAGACAGAATGGGAAGAGCTTGATGAAAAAGTCATGTCTGTAATTCAGCTGTGTAACAGCCCGATTTCATGTCTGGTAGGAACAGTGGTTTCGGGACAACAAATCCGAAGAAAAAAATTTTATTTTTATTATATTTTATGGTCTACAGTTTTATGGAATGATTTCGTGAAAATTTCGTTCGAAAATTTTGACCTTTGGGCACT
The DNA here is from genome assembly GCA_025503065.1 of Gossypium bickii. Taxonomy (NCBI): domain Eukaryota; kingdom Viridiplantae; phylum Streptophyta; class Magnoliopsida; order Malvales; family Malvaceae; genus Gossypium; species Gossypium bickii. The sequence goes on along the minus strand of CP106714.1, from coordinate 19,224,973 downwards.
CAATTTAGTCAAAAGGATTAAATTGCAAAAAGTGCAAAACTTGAATTCTATATGTTATAGGTGTCCAATTGCTATGATATTTTAATTTAGAGGTATTTAAATGGTAATTAGACCATTGGTTAAGTTGGTGGACAAAAATGGATATGGTTTGGTATGTTTTCAAAGTTTTTTCATTAAAGAGCAATTTGATAATTTGGTAATTTAAAGAATTAAAAGTCAAATTAAAAGCTAATTTTTTTCCATCTTCCTCCCATGGCTGAAATTCACAAAGGGAAACCATGGATAGGGTTTTCAAGCTTTCAAGCTCGATTGTAAGTCCGTTTTAGTCCCGTTTTTAATGCTCTTTACATTTTTGAAGTCGTTGTAACTCGATCTTTCTATTGCTACCTTTAATTTGAAGAGATTTCAAGGTCTAAAATTTTACCCATGATGGATGTTTGTGTATTTTGATGTCTAATGGTAGAAAATGCATGTTTGGTGTATGATAAACGACTTTTGCTGAGTGATTTTTGGTGAAAATGCCTAAAAGGACTTGTTTGTAAATGTTGTAAAATATGTTGTAAAAGTGTGAACAAATGAAAAATGTGTAACACCCCAAACCCGGCCCACGAGTCCTGACCGGATCTGGTATGTCACTGCGGAAAAAGTTTGAAAAGATTTTAACTTTAGAATAAAACATGAAAATTTATTGTCTTTAGAACAACATTTTATATTTAAAATGCTAAGTAAAAATTTGATTAGTACAAAATATCCAGGTTTAAAACTTAAATAAATATTTTAAAAATATAAATTTCCGAAAGATAAAAACAATTCCAAATGATAATTTAATCGTCATCTAGCTTAAACATAATAAAATGCTCAAATACTTTAACTGGGCCTTATTACAATAAATAATTTAACAAAAGTACTTAATAATATACTGTTTTAAATAAATAAACCGTCTTCTGCATGGGCCACCTCGTATCCACTCCAACCCTGTCCAAGCTTTATGCATCACCTGTAAGGTTTAATAAAATATTGGGTGAGTCAAACAGACTCAATGCATAGTTATTACACATGTCCCCACATATGGGCTTGGCCCATATCACACAGTCCACATAATTAGTCATGCAAAAATGCATCCCAACCCAACCTAAAGTCCATCCGTTACACCTACCTCGGCAGACCTGCTGCCCAAGGCCGTGGCTAATCCACCGATCAACCAAGTGATCCCACATATCCTACCTTGGCAGACTCGCTACTCAAGGCCGTGGCTAAGCCATCGATCACCTAAGTGATCCCATATATCAATCAGTCCACGGTGATACACACAACTATCAACCGCCGAGATGGGCACCTAGCCAACACCTCCCTTGATGAAGCACATAGCTAACATCAAGCGCCAATGTAGCACAAGGCTAACATTAGACCACGTACATAAATATGTACACCCCTTTCCTTCTTTGATCATATCCCAAGCCCCATGTATCATGCCACAATATCATTAAAATAAACATACATCACATGCCATCACATTTTCATATATATATCATATGTAAATTAACGTCATAAAATATTGACCTTGTTAATCGATTACCCATCATGGGTATCCATCATTTTAGCCCTTATCTCGGCTATCATTCACATCATATACATATTTATAAATATAACACATACACACAACAAGAGAATAGTGCGATAACTACGCACCTGTTTGGCACAGTCTACTCAATCCCGAAACTTCCCTATGTCTGTCGATATCCTCCTTACTTATCCAAATCCTGAATACTTGCCCTTAAAACCAAAGTACACAATCGGTCATCACTAACAACTAATAAAATGGCCTTTGGCCGAAAGTCCTAGATCACTTACCTTGCTAACTAAATCCCGAAATGTCGGCTTGTTCCAGAAGTTGTCGAAATTCCTGAGTGAAACCATATTAGAATCGGCTTTAAACATAATCTTAGAAAAGATAGCTCTTGGCTGAATACCTTATATCACTTACCTTGATCACCTCAAATCCGAAGAATCCCTAGCATTCCATTCCTTTAGCTACACACAAAAGAACACCTTTTTATGGCACTAAGAACATTCTCGCCATGCCCAAAACCAAGACTTAATCCATTGATTTCAGACACCCAAGAAGAAATAATAACCCGATTGCTAAGGAAGAATATACTTACTACCACACGTTGTTTACCACTTCTAAAGCACCCTCAAAGAATATGCTCCAAGACCCCAAAGAGAAAGGTTTCCGCACTTAGTGGTGAAGGAAGAAAACGCAACAGTGGAGAGGGCTTAATGTCTAGAGAAATCGGCCATGGATAAAAATAAATCAAAGTTTTGGCTTTTAAGACTTGTGGCAAAGAAAAGAGAATAAGAAACCTTGAGTTTCTGCTATGGTGTTTCTTTATGGTTTCAACAAAGAAAATAAGGGAAAGAAGAATACCAGGTTCGGCTATGGCTTCAAATGATGATGGAATATTCAGCCTCCAAAGAAATAATGTAGAGTTGACGTTTTGAGAGAAAGAAAAGAGTATGGAAGAGTGTTGGAAGGAATCGGCAATGGTGAAAGATGATGGAGTTTCGGCCTTTGCAAAAATTCAAGTGAGAAAAAGAGAGGATTTCTTGACTATAAATTTCGGCCACAAGAAATAGGTGTAGAATTGGGATTGAAAGAAAATAAAGAAGGAGAGGAGCAAGTAGAAGAGTTTTGGCCAAAACATGAACACTTCACAAAGAATAATTTCGGCATGCACACTCCTTAACACACTTCAAAACCGACCAAGCACCCCCCCAAGGAGTTTCACATTCGGCCATAAGCTTCCTCCCTTATCACAATCACCTTAATAAATAAAAATAAAATAATCCACCCTTATCACCTCTATCTTATCCCACACACTCAAAATAAATAAAATAAATCCACCATTATCACTTATCTCCCCATTTAAAATAAAATAAACAAAATAAGGCCACCATTATCTTCTTATCATCTCTTATCTTACCCATTAAAATGATAAAAATAAAATAAAATATAGTCACCATTATGCCCTTATCCCCCTTGCAGATGGCGTCATTTGCCCAAGCCTTAAGTGGCATATTGCAGCCACTTTACCAAGGTGCTCTTTGCTATCCAAAAACGCCTATAATTTCCCTTAAGGCCTCCTTAGCCCAATTCCCCTTTTAGCGCCAAAAATAAAAGCTCCCAAGTGCAATTTCTGCAGCTCGAACCTCCTCCCCTTGGCACTCCATGTGACGCAACCTTCCATGCCCCCTAGGGTAGCATCCCAAGCCACTTTACCACATGACTTCCTTGTGTCATAAATCCCACGCAAATTTCCTTAAAGCCTCTTTGCCTAGTTTCCTCTTTTTACTTAAAATTCCAATATTTTCCAAAACTTTCACCTACACCCTAGGGTTCTCAAAACCTCTAAAACACCTCCAAACACACTTAAAGCCTACTAACACTTGAGTTATGCCCCAAACGCATAACCCCTAATCTAGGATGTTACAAAATGTGTGCTGTTATGAGTATGAAAATGGTTCGGCTAGGCTTGGGTTTTGAAGAAATTGAATGAAAATCATTTTACGAGCCTAAGGACTAAATTGTAAAAATGTCAAACTTTAGGGGCAAAATGTAATTTTTCCATAATGTGATTTTGGGCTGATATGAATAATATGTTGATTAAATAAGTTAAATATGATGTTATAGATCAAGAAAAAATGAGGCTTGAACTTAGAACGGGGGAAAAACGAGTATTTGACGATTTAGTCGTTTTCGTCATTTTTATGTCGAGGTAAGTTTGTATGTAAATAATGCAACATTATAATTGTATTTATAATGTTTTTTTATTGCATGAATTGTATGATTGACTCTATGGACGAAATTGACGAAGTTTCGACAAGCGAGAAAATCCCAGTTGAACCTTAGGATTAGTTAGGATACAAATGTCATGACAATAGGGTTATTTAGATTTCGTGTAAGACCATATCTCGGATATGGCATCGATGTGAGACTTCATGTAAGACCATATCTGGGCTATTGGCATCGATACGAGATTACATGTAAGATCGTATCTGGGATATGGCATTGGTACGGTACTATGTGTTCGAGATCCTCGAGTATCCTTTAGTATTCCAAGTGGTTCAACGGGAAATTCAACGAATATGTCAAAAAAGATAAAGAGTATGTAAGTATTACGAATTAGTACAGGTATGTACGTAAAGTTTATGAGCATTGACTTCATGAAATTGTGAGTTCATGATTTCCACGGGAACGATTTTGTGTAAACCTTGTGATTATTGGCCTATACTTGTGATGTATGAAATTCATGGTAAACTCGTTTGACGATTATGTGATTGGCTTTCAGACCAAATTGAGTTATATTATAACATGTTTTATTAACACAAATTATGATTTGTCGGAAATGAGAAAAAGGAAAGATTGACATAATTGCCCATTTAAAATGATTATGGAAGCACAGGAAGGTAAAAGTTTAGGCAATTAAAAGATATTAAGACATATGCTTGGAAATATGAGTACACATAATTAATGTGCTTGTTTACTATGAGGTTTGAAATTATTTGTTGATTGCTGTAATAAGTTACAAAGGAGAGATTATGGTTGTTAGGCTATTGCCAAGACATGTTAAATCATGCTTATAAATTGATAGAGTAAATATTATGATTGAATAAGAATTATAACTGTGAGATTTATAGTAATTTGTATTATCTTGTGTTTAAATTGTTTACTTGATAAAAAATTTGTAAGAATTGCTTATTATTTTCATACGGACTTACTAAGTTATATAAGATAGCTGTCTTATAGGGTTATTAAGCTAGCTCGGGTTAGAGTTTGCCGGAGATCCTATCACACTATCAAGCTGTCATTTAGGGTATAAATGAATTCAAGTATCTTAAGTCTATGGCATGTATAGGGACTAGGTCAACTTGTTATATGTGTCATGATTAATTTGGCCATATGTGTTAGCTTGTAATTGCTAATGCTTTATCTTATATATAGCCATGAATGATGGCTTATGTTGATTATAAGTTTATTCATATGTTAATGCCCTCTTATGAATGTGAAATTAGCATGCTTTTAACGGGCTAAGTATGATGTTTTAAGCATGATAAATGATGGTATAAGAATGTCATGTTATTGTCTTGTTTTTGGTTGTTTGGTTGTATTTACGTGCTTGAATTTGTGTCATGAGATATTGTGTAGATGTGTGCAAGTGTGGGTGGCAAAATGATTGGTAAATAGCCTTGTTTTTGTCCACACAGGTAGACACACGGGCGTGTATCTAGGTCGTGTGTGACACACGGCCTACCCCACGGGCATGTGTTCCGGCCATGTGTCCTCTGCACCTTAATTGTTGCAAAATAGAATGTCTAGAATTGAGCACACGGGCAGAGACACGGGCGTGTGTCTCAGCCGTGTGTGCTACACGGCCTAGCACACCGGCATGTTGCACGGCTGTGTGGCATAAGTTAGAGAACACCCTAATTTGAACATGGCCTGCAGCACGAGCATGTCTAAGGGTCATACGGGCGTGTGAGCCTTGTAACATGGAAAATTTTCTAAGTTTTGTAAAATTTTCTAAAGTTCTTGGTTTAGTCCTGAACTACTTCCAATGTATGTTTTGGGCCCTGTAGGCTCATTTTAGGGATGATATGAATGTATGTTAAAAGTTTTAAATTTGGATAGAAATTACGTCTCGGTTTTATATGTTTGCTTGTGTTTAAGTCCAGTAATTCCTCGTACCCTATTTCGACGTCAAATACGGGTAAGGGGTGTATGGTTTAGTTGATTCTTGGACTAATGTAGCATATGTGAGTCTAGCTATACATGCCATATTACTACCTGTGATAGTGTGATATCTCCCAACTCTGATGAAATTGTTTTGTTGAGGCAGAATGCTTTCCAACCGAGCTATTTTTGAAAATACTGAAAGTGATACTAAGATAATTGAAAATGTGTTTGTGATGATATGTGATGATGTACAAAATGAAATAACAGTAAGTTGAGAAATATGGATAAAATGTCATTATTCCAGTTGAACGTTGTATTTCGATGGATTATGGTGATTTTATAACAGATAAAATGTTTTAAATGTTGCAAAAAGGATTTAGCCCGGAAAGTAATCCTGAATTAAGCCCTCTCGAGCATAAGTTATCGAAAAGATTTACCCTGAATTGGCAATCTTGTTATGTCATATGTGGCTCGAGAGTGTGCTCCATGAATATGTGTCAAAAGTACACTTTTGAATATGAATTGACGGATTGTTGACATGCCTACCTTGAGTATACTACTCGAGTATCCTTTGAAATTACAATAATTCAATGGGAATTATTCTTGAAATATGGAAAAATGACAAGAAATGAAAGTTTATATTGTGATAAGCATCCATGTTATTTGGCATTCATATGATGTTATGTGTCTGACTTGTTTGATTAAGTGAATGTGATAAGTAAACTTACTCAAAATTTATGGAATGTATGTATAAGTGCACTCGTTTGAATAAGATAATTAGAAAGTTCGTGTGACATAAATATGTATGTTATTTAGCTTGAAGTGAATTTTGTGATTGAGAAGATATTATGTGGATGATGAATGCTAAGTGATATGTACATATTTATAAGAGTCAAGTAGAGGCTTTACGACCTCACCCCCTTACCAATATGGTATTTTATAACAAAATTTCATGAGATTTAAGTTGAATGAGCTCACAAAGAAGAGACTAAAGAGTCTAGTAGTGAAATAACTAATAATGTGGTCAGAGTTAAGAATAGTTTGACAAGTGAATACGGTTCTAGAAAAAATGCTAGGTTATTCTAAAGATCGTCTAGATTTCACGATATCACGGTTAAGGAAAAAGTTAATCTCGTGTAGTCGACTCATTCAGGTATGATGTCTAAAGTATGTATTTGCTAGAAATTTTCTCTGGATTGATTTTCGTTAGTGAATGGAATAATACGGGATTAGTGATGACAAAATTAGTCAGAGAAATGATATTTGAATCGTAAAGATGTTTGAGTGTAACAATAGTAATTGAATAGATTATGATGATCTCTCCGAAGTGTTTTATGTATTCATTTATCCTTAAAGATATATGTGATTGTTCGTTTTCTGATGGAATTCTTATCGTATGAGAATGCTAGCTGATTATAATGATAGATGAAAGCGCTATTCGCCTGGTTGGTTGATGAGCAGCATTTCTTATATCTCTCTTTGGGATTATGTTCTATTATGTTTGGAACAAAAGTTGTTGGTGAAAATTTATGTGAGGCTATTCTTCTGTTTTGTTATATATATATTTGGAAAATATATCACCTATGTTACAATTGATTCCAGAGCGTATAAGCATTGTTTTTCTTCTGGTTTTCTTTGAGGAATCATCAAGATCTTTATTATTTTCTTATGAGTTATGATCTCGGACTTCCAGTATGATATCGTATCTTGGATTTCTTTATCCCGATTTTCTTATCATCCTTATTTTGTAAATTATCAATCATGGCTCATCTTTAAAGTGTGTTCTTTGACTTGTGATAACTATGTCTATTATGGTTGTATTTCTGGTTTGATCATAGGAACGTGGTGATTCTGGTATCAGGATTTCTCTAATTTTCGTGAAAGGAATTGACATCGGCAAAGGTATAGATAGTGGAAGCGCAAGCTCAAATTGTATGATGGTTTTCTTTTCTCAAGTAAGTTTGATTAAGATCAATGAGTTCAACCAGAATATTTTGTTTCCTTGAGCTAATGAAGTTGTAAAGATCTTTGACTAGCATGTGAGAAAATTTTGAAAGATTGTATGTTTGAGTTGTTTTAACAGCATAAAGAAAGGAGTATTTTGATATGATATTATTTGATAGTTGAGATCGACTCAGTTGTTTTTATCTAAGCGAGTTGGTCAGTTGAAAGGTAGTTTGAGTTATATGAATTTAAGTTTATCCTCAGGTAAGAGGATAAAATCTTGTACATTCATGGGTAAATTGACGAACAGTCTGAATGAAGAATTTATATTCAAAAAGGGTGTGATACAAGGATGTACCTATTAGATCAGTTCTAATTGGATGATATTATTATGAGTTAAGGCTATTTTGATTGATAAAGTTATCACATTTGTAAAAGTTTCAATGGTCTGTTGTATGTTAGCAAAGTTGAAAACTGTTAAAGGTATTACTAACCGAAACACTGGTTCTGGGTTCTGTTTAAATTGAGTAAAGAATTTGTGATTTTTCAGCGGTGCACTATCAAACGGATTGGACTGTGTTTTAATAAAAGGATGTAAAGTGATAGTTTATGCTTTCAGACGGATAAAGTCACATGAAAGGAACTGTCCGACGGGTGATTTAAAGTTGGCCACTTTTTATGTCTATATTGAGAAATTGATGACATCGGTTGTCCGATGAAAAAATGTTATATGTTTCCTGACCTCAGGAGTTTAAAGTATCTAATGTCACAGAAGGAATCTAAAATTAAAACAGCATAGATGGCTTAAACTATTGAAAGATTGTGAGCAGTTATCGATTAACCTTTGGGGAAGTAGAGATAGTTGCAGATGCTTGAATGGAAAACCTTTGATTATTTTGTGAGTACAGTGTGAGATGACTTTTGATTCTGAATTTCAGGTCAGACCTAATAACTGTTATCATTATTCTGAGATAGAATTTGCACACTGAATAATTCAGAGCTTATGCAGAAAATTTTGTACGAAGCTCAGTAGTAGCTCATTTGTTCATTCAGGTAGTAATAAAATGTACAGTTATTTGAAATAGATGTTCTGGTGATCGGGTATGTAACATGATAGATTAGTTGAGTTATATGTTTCAGAGACTATCTGACCAAAAATCGTATAGAAAGTAAAAGTGCTTCGTGGCAGTTTAGAATCCACTTCAGATTGTCAGAAAATGTATATAAACTTGAAACATGAGGATATGAAATTCCCTTTCAGCGATAGCATGCTTCCGAAAGTATTGCCTTGGAAAAGATTCAAAGTGTGTTTTGTGTATCTATATTCCGATGGTATCGATTGGACTCTTTGAATATGAATTCTCTGATAGAGATTGAGATTCAGCTGATGTATTGTATAATGAAGAATCGATCAGAATTTTGACACGAGCGATTAAAAAGCTGGGAAATAAAAGCATCACCTTAGTGAAGGTTTGTAACATCTCGATTTTGGGCCTAGTCGGAATAGTGGTTTTGGGACCACAAAATCTGACGTAAGAAAATTTATTTTTATTATATTTTTATGTTCTAAAATTTCACGGGATGATTTCGTGAAAATTTCGTTCGAAAATTTCGTCTTTTGGGCACTCAATTTGGTCAAAAGGACTAAATTATAAAAAGTGCAAAACTTGAGTATGTTAGAGGTGTCCAATTGTTATGAGATTTAAATTAGAGGTCTTTATATGGTAATTAGACCATTGTATAATTTATTGGACAAAAATGGGCATGAAATAGGTGTAATGGAATATTTTTAAATTGGGGGCATTTTGGTTATTTAGTGATTAAAAAATTAAAAAGCCAAAATAGCCAAAATATTGTTCATCTTCTTCATGTCTTGGCCGAAACTTGTAAGGGGAAGTCATGGCTAGGGTTTGGCCAACTTCCAAGCTCTATAGTAAGTCCATTCTAGCCCCGTTTTTAATGATTTTTACGTTTTGAAATCCTCGTAACAAGATCTATCTATTTCTACCACTAATTTGAGATATGGTTAAAGTCTAGGGTTTTTACCCATGATGAATATGTGTATTTTGATGTTTAATGTAGAAAATGCATGTTTATGGTTAGAGAAATGACTTTTACTAAGTGATTTTCGGTGAAAATGCCTAAAAGGACTAATTTGTAAAAGTTATAAAATAGGTAGTAAAAGTGTGTTTTAATGGAAATTGTGGGATGATATAAGCATGAAAATGGTTCGGCTAGGCTTAAAGAATGAAGAAATCAAATGAAAATCATTTATGAGCCTAAGGGCAAAAGTGTAAATATGATAAAGTTTAGAGGCAAAAATATAATTTTCCCAAATATGATTTTGGACTAAATCGATTAGTATAATGATTAAATAAGTTAAATTTTATGTTTTAGATCAAGAAAAATGAAGTTCGGACCTATAACGAGGGAAAAACAAGTAATTGACAGTTAGGTCATTTTTGCCATTGTTGCATTCGAGGTAAGTTCGTGTGTAAATAATGCAACATTACATTTTTAAGTATTTAATGCTTTAATATTGCATGAATTGTTTAATTATCCTTGTGGACTTGATTAATGTTGACTCGATGATAGTTCGACGAAGATTTGATACCTCGAAATCCCTGTTGAACCTTAGGAATAGTTAGGATACAAATGTCATGACATTAGGGTTATTGAGATCTCGTTTAAGACCATATCTGGGATATGGCATCAGCATATGATTTCGTGTAAGACCACGTCTGGGACATTGCTTCGAAATAAAACTTCGTATAAGACAATATCTGGAATATGGCATCGATATGAGAATCGTGTAAGACCATAGCTGGGCTATAGGCATCGATATGTGATCTCATGTAAGACCATATCTGGGATATGACATTGGTATGATTTTAAGTGTATGTGATTCTGAAGTATCCTTTAGTATTCCAAGTGGTTCAACGGGAAATTCAAAGATTATGCCAATGATAAGAAACTAAATGATTATGTTACGAGAAGATACATGTATGTACGTAAAGTTTATAAGCATTGGCTTCAGGATATTATGAATTCATGATCACTATAAAAGTGACTTTAAGTTAACCATGTGATTATTGGTATGTGTATAATGAATAGATACATGGTAAATTTGATTGATACTTATGAAAAAGGATTTTAGGCCAAGTGAAATTTAGATATGAAATGTTTTATTTCCTTGATTGTGACTCAATGAAATGAAATTAAGGAAAGATTGATATTAATGTCTATTAAAAATGTTTATGAAATCTTGTGATTAAGTGTTTATGTTTATGATGTGTAAATTCATGGTAAATTCAGTTGAGAGTCATGGATTAGGCTTTTGAGCCATATCAAATTGAGAAATAAGATGTTTATTTCACTTGATTTGCGATTCATTGGACATGTGTGAAAAAGGAAAGATTTGCATAATTGCCTATTAAAATGGTTATGAAAGTATGAGAAGTTAAGAGTTTAAATCATTGAAAGATGTTAAGCTCTGGGCTTGAAAATATGAACACGCATGATTAATGTTCATGTTACTATGAGGCTTGAAATGATTTGTTAATGATTATTATGGTATGTTATATTGGAGAGATTATGAATGTTTGGCAAATGTTAAAATGTATTAACTTATGCTCATAAATTGAAGGGCGTAAGCATCGTGATTGAGTAAGTTATGTCTATGAAGATTTAATGACGTTTATGTTGTGTTATGTTATGTTAGTTGTATGACAAATGTATTACTATTGTTGCTTATTAATTGCATACGAACTTGCTAAGCTTTGTAGCTTACTCCTCTTCCTTTCTCATATCTTATAGGGTTTTATGCTAGCTCGAGTTGGAGATTGTCGGAGATTCTATTACACTATCAAGCTATCACTACGGGTATTGATGAATTCATGTATGTTGAGTCTATAGCATGTATAGGGACTAGGTTAATTTGTTGTATGTATCATTATTAAATTGGCCATATGTGGTGGCTTGTAGTTATTAATGCTTCATCTTATACATAGCCATGATTGATGGCTTATGCTGATTATAAGTTCATTCATATGTTAATGTCCTATTGTGGATGTGAAATTAGTATGTTTCTAATGGGCTAAGTATGATGTTTTAAGCATGATAAATGATAGCATGAGAATGACATGTTATTGCCTTAGTTGTGAGTTTTTGGTTGTCTAAGTATGATATGTTTTGTGCCTATGAATTGATGTGAGTGTATATGTGAATAAAGGTGGCAAATGGCTTGGTAAACAGCCTTATTATTTTCCACACGGGTAGACACACGAGCGTGTGTCTAGGCCGTGTGTGACACACAGTTTGCCCCATGGGCATGTGTTCCAGTCGTGTGTCCTCTGCACCTTAATTATGGAAAAATAGGATGTTCAGAATTCAACACATGGGCAGAGACACGGGCGTGTGTCTCAGCCGTGTGGAGGACATGGCCGAAGCACACGGCCATGTGACTTGGCCGTGTGACTTCAATTTGATGATGACGTCATAAACAGAATGCACCGTAAGATGGACACTATAATAGCCCAATTTTAGGGCTAGTCGGAACAGTAGTTTCGAGACCACTAATTCGAGGTTGAAGAAATTTTTTTATATTATTTTATGTGTTATAACATGATTATAAGGATGCATGAAAATTTTGGTACTTTAATTTTAGCGATTGTATGCTTAATTGCGAAAAAGGACTAAATCACATAAAGTGCGAAAGTTTCATTTTACAAGCTAGATGTAACAGTCCGGTTTATACCCTAGTCAGAATAGTGACCACAAATCCGAGTCCGTATAATATTTTAATATTATATTCTGTGTCGTTGATATGTGGTTTAGCATGTGGTAAATTTCTGTGAGTTAATTTGTCTGTCTGTGTGTTTAATTTGATAAAAAGGATGAAATTGCATTGACTGTGAAAGTTGCTTGCTATTTGTTAAAGCACCTATGTGTTGTGGCTTTGTAAAGTTAATGGCAATTAAGCCAAAAACATGGTTAGTGGACGGCAAGCTATTAAATGAATGAGTTTTTTATGTTATAATAATAGTTATTATTTTTATGTTAATGTTTATGATATTTTATATTATATGTATTTTATAAGCTATTAGTTTACAATAAAAGAAAATGAGTTAGTGGCTTTATGCTATTCATCTTATTGCCGAAATCATAAAAGGAAAAGAAAAAAAAATTAAGCTAGGCATTCGGCACTTACAAGTCAAATTCAAGGTTAGTTTTTGATCGATTTTTGATAATTTTTACGTTTTTGCAATCATTGCTTCGAGGGCTTTAAAACCCATGTCTCAATTTCATGAAATGATGATGTTTGTGTAAAATGCCATTGATGCTACGTTGAGTTTTGTGATGTTTTATGGTGTTAAATGATAGATATGTAATTGATGAACATACTTTGTTCTTGAATTTTTGATTATTAGCTAAATAGGGCTAAATTGAGAAAATGGCAAATTGAGGGACTAAATTGTGAATTTGATGAAAAATGTGGGCTTGTATGTGATGTGTATATATTCGGCCAAGCTTGTGTAAAAGTGGATTTTGTGAATTTGATGTTTTGAGAAAAATGGACTAAATTGCTAAATTGTGCAAATATGAGGGTTATTTTGCAAATAACCCTAAATGTATGTCCTTGGATTGAATTGAATGAATTAGTTAATAAAAAGGTTAATTCTGAATATGTTTAGATTAAGAACCGAGGAAAACAGATTTAGATCGAGAGAAAGCGAAAGTAAACGAGTAGCCGTTTTCATTTCGATAAACCGAATCCGAGGTAAGTCACTATACAAATAACCGCATTTATATGAAATTGTAAATGTTCTCATGATTATTTTGGATAATGAATATCTATGTGATGTTATGCATATGAATTCCGAGATAAGGTCGATATAGTGACAATGTCTGAGAAGTCCCGTACGAACCTAGGAATAGATAGGTTTAGCTATGTCATGACATAGGTATCTGTTCTGTTTCGTCATGTAAGACCACGTCTGGGACGTTGGCATTGATTTGAGACTCGTGTAAGACCACGTCTGGGACGTTGGCATCGATATAAGCTTTACGAGTAAGACCACATCTGGGACGTTGGCATCGATGTGAGTTTATGTATAAGACCATGTCTGGGACATAGGCATCGTATTGATTCATGTAAGAACCTATCTGAGACAGTGGCATCGATATCCGAGTGCACATAAGACCTCATCTGGGACAACGGCATTGTACTGTTATTCCAAGCTTTCTGAATATCCTACTAGTTTCCTATTGGTTCAACGGGCAAGTCTGTGATACGAATTACAAATCCGAGCTATGAACAATTATGTGATATTAAATCCGATTCAGATACATTGTTTATACACTATTGAGTTTATAAGGTAAGCATCTAAGTGATCTTACTATGATGATATGTATATGGAATTTATGATATGATAAGAATTGTTTTAGCTATATAAGCTATGAGTTTATATGATTCTTGAATGGTGAAAATGGCTAACGTGGTTAAAATTGTATGATCCAAAGCAAATAAGTGAGAGTTGCTAAGTGATTGATATGTGCCAATGTATTTATTTGCATATATGCCTTCCAAACCAAGTTTATTTGTATATTGACTTACTAAGCTTTTGGAAAGCTTACTCTATGTATGATTTCTCTGTTTTATAGGTCCTCAAAGCTACTGAAGGCTCGGGACCGTCACGGATCATCATTACACTATTGAACTTATTTTGGTACACTTTGAAAATGTATATATGGCTAGATATGGCATGTATAGGCTAGTCCTTGATATGAATTGTTATGTGAACTAAGCCATGTGATTTGGCTAGTTATGTTTTGGTAATATGCTCAAAGGATTGTATTATGTGAAGTTGTTTTGGTAAGATTAGTTGATATATGAAATGATATGATATGGTAAGTATATAGAAGAATGGTGTTTGGGCATAATTGTGACTTGATCATGCAAATTGGTATGTTTGGAATTAGTTTTGATTGTATAGATGGAATGAATATGGAATGTATCATTGTGTGATTTTCCTTAATTTTCAAATATGCATGATTTGGGATGGCTATTTGGTACATTTTGATGGTTAAATATGAATGAAATAGGATGTTATAAGTTGCTAGTAGGTTTGACCCTTATGGGTGGCATTTTGGCCTTGTAAATGGCTTATAATGACACACGGTTAAGGCACACGGGTGTGCCTGGAGACCGTGGGTGAATTGACAGGATGTAGCTTAGTAGTACACGGCCTTGACATGGGCGTGTCAGCTGGCCGTGGTGTGCAAGTCAGTAGCTAGCTAAGAGTACACGACTATGGCACACGGGTGTGCTTGGTGGCCGTGGTGGGGAAGTCATTATATGGCCTTGTAGCACACGGCCATGGCACACGAGCGTGCCTGGTGACCGTGTTGATATAGTCAGTATATAGACACGGATGGACACACGGAGGTGTCTAGAAGCCGTGGAGGGCACACGATCTCCTCCCACGGGCGTGTCTCCCCTGTATTTTAGAAAAGTTTAAAATTTTCATGAAATTTCATATGTGTTTCAGTTTAGTCCCAACTCGACTTCTAAGCATGATTAAGGTCTCGAGGACCCGTTTAAGGGACATTATGTCTGAGAATGATGATTGAATGTATGATTTTGTCTGTGAATGTTTTCGATCTGTCTGGTAATGCTCCTAACCTTAATCCGGCGATGGACACGGGATAGGGGTGTTACACTAGAGGTGTCTAATAGCTATGGAATATTAAATTGGAGGTCCTTAAAGTGCAATTAGACCTTCCTAAATGTGATGGCTGGCCAGGAGAGACAAGAGCATTAAATTCATCAAAAATTTGGTGATATTAGGTGACTAAAATGAATAAAATAAGATAAAATAAAGGAGTTGTCATCTTTTACTATTCTCATTTCTTCTTCCACTGAAAATTGAAGTGAGAATAGAGGTTTTTGGAGCTCAAACTTTTATCCAAGCTATTCTCTTGCAAGTAAGTGACTTTAGAGGTCTTTCTTGATAATTTTTGTACTTTTGGAACCCTTAAAGCTTAAGCTAGCTAATGAGGGGACTATTTTGCAAAATAGTTGAAAGTTTAGGGATATGCCATGTAAGTGCTTGTGTTATTTTCTGAGTTTTTAGGGAAGAAAATGAATTGTGGTCGTTAAATAAACAACTTTTGTGAAAGGTGTTTCCATGAAAACACCTAAAAGGACCTATTTGTAAAGGTTATAAATTGAGTAGTAAATGCATGAAATGATTGGTATTGTGAATTTTTAAAAGAGTAATAAATGTTCAGTTAGGCTTATTTAATGAGAAAATATAATGAAAAATGATTTACGAGCCTAGGGGAAAATTCGTAATTTTGCCAAAGTATAAGGGCAAAACGATCATTTTTGCCTAAGTAGAAATTTTGAAGTGTCATGATATATGTAGTGATTAAAAGAGTAAATTTTATTATTATAGATCAAGAAGAACGCGGAAACAACCTTGACTGGTGAAAACGCAAGGTTATGAATTAAGCTGCAAATTCATGTATTTTGCACCGAGGTAAGTTTGTGTGTAAACGATACATCCTTAATACATATGTTTTTACCTATTGATGCATTGTATGGATGTAAATACTTATTGGTGAGATTGATTGAAAATAATAGAAAATGAGTAATTCTCGAATGAACCTCAGAATAGAAATGTGGACACGGATAAATATCCGTGAGTATGAAATTGTTGGTGGGTTGTGTGCGATACCATCATTTATATTATCATTTGGTGGGCTATGTGTGATACCACCGTAATTATCGTTGTTGGTGGGCTGTGTGATACCACCCTATTATTGATTAATGGTGGGCTGTGTGCGAAACCACCAGGTACTTTGTATCATTCCGAAGAGTTCATCGAGAAACTTGTTTAAGTAAATATTTCATGTGGCTTTGTGGTGATAAATGCAGGGTATAAGTACAAGTAAATATGAGCAATGTATATAATATGTGGTTGGGATGTGGTAAGAGTTGAGATGAGTAAGCATGATTATGAAAATATGAATTGTTCTTACATAGTATGTAATGTTTTTGATTGAATAGCATATGGTATGATGCTTATTGTTTACATATAGACTTACTAAGCTTAAAGCTGACTCCCTTCTCTTTTCCCTTGTTTTATAGTGTCAAAGAGCCAGCTCGGGATACGAAGATAATCAGAAGATCACCCACACTATCAGCACATCTTGGTACATTTAGACTTAGCATTTTGAGTATGGCATGTATAGGGCTAGACTTAGTTGTATGTCATATTATTTTGGCCAAATGTGTTGGCTCTTTCAAAGATGAACTCTTTTGTATATGGCCATAGTTGATGGCTCTTTATTATTATTAATCTATAAAAAGATGATGTTATTCATGATTGTGCAAGTAGCATATTGATTTACTTGGTTTAATTATGCATGCTTGAGTTGATGGTTGAATGTGATTTATGCTTGTATGAGTTGGGGTGATAGAAAGAGCTTGGAAAATATCCTTGTTCTTGACCATACAGGTAGACACACGGGCGTGTGTCTAGGCCATGTGTGACACATGATCAACCTCATGGGCATGTGGTTAGGCCGTGTGTCCCCTTGCATGCTAGGTTTACAAGTCAGTATGCTCAGTAGTAAGCACACGAGCAGAGACATGGCCGTGTGTCTTAGCCATGTGGAAGGCACGGCCATGGACATGGGCGTGTGCCCAGGCTGTGTGAAGTCTGCACCTGAAAATGGAAATTTAATTTGCTACACAGTCGAAGGACACGGGCGTGTGCCTAGGCCGTGTGACATTTATGGGGTGATGACGTCAAAAACAGAATGCCAAGGTTTTTGGCACAAGGGCGTGTCGAGGCCGTGTGAGGGATACGGGCGTGTGTCCACCCGTGTGAAAACCCCTATAGGTTCGAATTGAAAAATAATTCCACATAGGTGTGAAACACGGGCATATGATATGCCACACGGGCGTGTGGACTGTTTAGTGAAATTCTTTCTAAGATTTTCTTAAGAGCTTTAAAGGAGCTCGATTTAATCCCGAACCATTCTTAAGGTATGATTTAGACCTCGTAGGCTTGTTTAAGAGGTGTTAATAAAAATTTTAAATTTAGAGAGGAAATTCAAGTCTCGGAATTGTATGATTGATTGCATATAAGTTTAGTAATGCCTCGTACCCTGTTCCGGCATTGAACACTGGTAAGGGGTGTTACAGACATGGCCTGAAGCACGGGTATGTGATATGCCACACGGGCGTGTCCCTTGACCCATACGGGCTTGTGGACATTTTTGATGAAAATTTTCTGTTTTCCCAGAAGTTTCTAAAGTTCTCGGTTTAGTCCAAACCACTCTTAATGTATGTTTTGGGCCTCGTAGGCTCGTTTAAGGGACGATATGAAAATTTATAAATTTGAGTGGAAATTCATGTCTCGATTTTGTATGATTGCTTACGTATAAGTCCGGTAACACCTCGTACCCTGTTTTGGCATCGAATACGAGTAAGAGGTGTTACAGGGTTCTTTGGCAATGTTATGAGATAAAGAAGTCTATGTGAAAATCGAATTTCTATTTCGGTAAGATTTTCGGGGACGAAAATCCCTAAAGGGGGAGAGTTGTAACAGCCCGATTTTGGGTCTAGTCAGAATAGTGCTTTCGGGACCACAAATCCGACGAAGAAAATTTCATTTTTATTATATTTTTATGGTCTATGATTTTGTGAAACGATTTATTGAAAATTTCGTTCGAAAATTTTGACCTTTGGGCACTCAATTTAGTCAAAAGGACTAAATTGTAAAAAGTGCAAAACTTGAATTCTATATGTTAGAGGTTTCCAATTTCTATGAGATTTTAAATTAGAGGTCCTTAAATGGTAATTAGACCATTGGTTAATTCGGTGGACAAAAATGGACATGGTTTGGTATGTTTTCAAAGTTTTTTCATTAAGGGCATTTTGGTATTTTGGTAATTTAATGAATAAAAAGCCAAAATAAAAGCCAATTTTTGTCCATCTTCCTCCCATGGCCGAAATTCACAAGGGGAAACCATGGCTAGGGGTTTTCAAGCTTCCAAACTCGATTGTAAGTCCGTTCTAGCCCCGTTTTTAATGCTCTTTACATTTTTGAAGTCGTTGTAACTCGATCTTTCTATTTCTACCATCAATTTGAAGAGATGTCAAGGTCTAAAATTTTACCCATGATGGATGTTTGTGTATTTTGATGTCTAATGGTCGAAAATACATGTTTGGTGTATGATAAACGACTTTTGCTAAGTGATTTTCGATGAAAATGCCTAAAAGGACTTGTTTGTAAATATTGTAAAATGTGTTGTAAAAGTGTGAATAAATGAAAAATGTGTGCTGTTATAAGTATGAAAATGGTTCGGCTAGGCTTGGGTTTTGAAGAAATTGAATGAAAATCATTTTACGAGCCTAGGGATTAAATTGTAAAAATGTCAAACTTTAGGGGTAAAATGTAATTTTCCATAATGTGATTTTGGGCTGATATGAATAATATGTTGATTAAATAAGTTAAATATGATGTTATAGATTAAGAAAAAACGAGGCTTGGACCCAGAACGGGGGAAAAACGAGTATTTGACGATTTAACCATTTGTTATTGCATGAATTGTATGATCGACTCTATGGACGAAATTGATGAAGTTTCGATAAGCGAGAAAATCCCTGTTAAACCTTAGAGTTAGTTAGGATACAAATGTCATGACAATAGGGTTATTTAGATTTCGTGTAAGACCATATTTGGGATATGGCATCGACGTGAGACTTCATGTAAAACCATATCTGGGATATGGCATTGATGTGAAACTTCGTGTAAGACCATAACTGGGCTATTGGCATCGATACGAGATTACATGTAAGACCATATCTGGGATATGAAATTGGTACGGTACTGTGTGTTCGAGATCCTCGAGTATCTTTTAGTATTCCAAGTGGTTCAACGAAAAATTCAACGGATATGTCAAAGAAGAGAAAGAGTATGTAAGTATTACAAATTAGTATAGGTATGTACGTAAAGTTTATGAGCATTGACTTCATGAAATTGTGAGTTCATGATTTCCACGAGAACGATTTTGTGTAAACCTTGTGATTATTGGCTTATACTTGTGATGTATGAAATTCATGGTAAACTCGTTTGACGATTATGTAATTGGCTTTCAGGCCAAATTGAGTTATATTATAACATGTTTTATTCACACAAATTGTGATTTGTCGGATATGAGAAAAAGGAAAGATTGGCATAATCGCCTATTTAAAATGATTATAGAAGCACGAAAAGGTAAAAGTTTAGGTAATTGAAAGATATTAAGACATATGCTTAGAAATATGAGTACACGTAATTAATGTGCATGTTTACTATGAGGTTTGAAATTATTTGTTGATTGCTTTAATAAGTTACAAAGGAAAGATTATGGTTGTTAGGCTATTGCCAAGACATGTTAAATCATGCTTATAAGTTGATAGAGTAAATGTTATGATTGAATAAGAATTATAACTGTGAGATTTATAGTAATTTGTATTATCTTGTGTTTAAATTGTTGAACTTGATAAAGATTTGTAAAAGTTGCTTATTATTTTCGTACGGACTTACTAAGTTATATAATATAACTTACCCCCTTCCTTTCCAATGTCTTATAGGGTTATTAAGCTAGCTCAGGTTAGAGTTCACCGGAGATCCTATCACACTATCAAGTTGTCATTTTGGGTATAAATGAATTCAAGTATCTTAAGTCTATGGCATGTATAGGGACTAGGACAATTTGTTATATGTGTCATGATTAATTTGGCCATATGTGTTAGCTTGTAATTGCTAATGCTTCATCTTATATATATAGCCATGAATGATGGCTTTTGTTGATTTTAAGTTTATTCATATGTTAATGCCCTCTTGTGAATGTGAAATTAGTATGTTTTTAACGGGCTAAGTATGATGTTGTAAGCATGATAAATGATGGTATAAGAATGTCATGTTATTGTCTTGTTTGTGGTTGTTTGGTTGTATTTACATACTTGAATTTGTGCCATGAGATGTGTAGATGTGTACAAATGTGGGTGGCAAAATGATTGGTAAATAGCCTTGTTTTTGTCTACGTGGGTAGACATACAGGCTTGTGTCTAGGCCGTGTGTGACACACGGTCTGTTCTATGGGCACGTGTTTCGGCCGTGAGTCCTCTGCACCTTAATTGTTGCAAAACAAAATGTTTAAAATTGAGCACACGGACAGAGACATGGGCGTGTGTCTCAGCCGTGTGTGCTACACTGCTTAGCACACGAGCGTGTGGTACGGGCGTGTGGCACAAGTCAGAGAGCACCCTAATTTGAACACGGCCTGCAACACGAGTGTGTTTAAGGGTCACACGGGCGTGTCCCTTTGACCACACGAGTGTGTGAGCCTTGTAATATGGAAAATTTTCTAAGTTTTGTAAACTTTTCTAAAGTTTTCAGTTTAGTCCCGAACTACTTCCAATGTATGTTTTGGGCCTCGTAGGCTCGTTTTAGGGACGATATGAATGTATGTGAAAAGTTTTAAATTTGGATGGAAATTACGCTAGGTTTTGTATGTTTGCTTGTGTTTAAGTCCCGTAATGCCTCGTACCTTGTTCTGGCGTCGAATACGAGTAAGGGGTGTTACAAGTTGTGCCTCACGAATAGGGTATTGCAGGAGGTATTCATGGAGAAAATCTCATTTGACTTGCGGAAAAATGTTAGAAATTCTTTATGCAACTAAGTCTCTAGCTAACTGTTTAGTGTTGAAACAATTACGTTTTGCATGAACGAAGGTGAGCTTCTTATAGATCACATTAGTCAATTTATTACTCTTTTGAATGATTTGAAGAATTTTGAGGTTAAGATTGAGAATGAAGATCAGACTATGCTATTATTGTGCTCTTTACCCTTTTCACACAAGTCTTTCAGGGAGACCCTGATTTATGGCAAAGACAAACTCTCGTTTGAAGATGTGAAAGGTCATTTGTTGAGTAAAAATAAACTTGACAATGAGTTTGGTTTGGATAGCAAGGCAGATAGGTAAGCTTCCATTCAATAAAGGTGTCGTTATTGTAAGAAGTTAGGTCACGCCAAAGTAGATTGTTATAAAATGTGAAATAAAAAGGCTGTTGAGAGTAATGAGGAAGATGTAGTAGGTGCTAATTTGGCCGACAAAAGCGGTGATGATTTCTTTTTAGTGTCAACGAGCGATAGCTCCGAGCTTATGTCCGAGTGGATTTTAGATTTAGGATGTTCTTTCCACATGTGTCCCAACAAAGAATGGTTCTCCACATATAGTTCAGTTGAAGGTGGAGTTATGCGTATGTGGTTCTCAATATATAGTTCAGTTGAAGGTGGAGTTATGCGTATGGGAAACGATTCATCCAGTAAGGTAATTACTATTGGTACTATTAAAATAGGGATGCACTATGGGACGATTAGGACATTCTCGGATGTCAGGAATGCACCTGATTTACAAAAGAATCACATCTCCTTGACTATTTTAGACTCAAAAGGTTGCAGAATCAACATCGAGTTGAGCGACATTAAGGTGTCTCGTGAGGCTTTCGTTTTGTTAAAAGGTAAAAGGACTGATAGTCTTTATATTCTAGAAGGTTCTACAGTGACCTGTGAAACCAAACGTCCCTCATCCGTTATGGAGTCGAAGTCAACTCATTTGGAACGAAGACAACTTGGTCATAGGAGGAAAAAAGGTATGATCGTTTCATTGAAGAAAGGTTCTCTTTTGGATGCAGGTTTTGAAAAGTTAGGGCATTGTGTTCATCAAAATCAGACCCGAGTTAGTTTTGATTTGGCAGTGCACAAGTCGAAGGCTAGAAGTCTTCCAGCTTCTAAGCACAAATTCAACTTAGCTAATTCCTTACATAGTTCAAGATAGGCCCGTGGCGGGCTTTGGCAAAGATGACGTTATGAAAATATGAGTCAAGGTGGAGATTTGTTGAGTATGCCTCATATTTCAGTCAAATTTGATAGATAATCTTCCAATTAAACTTTGTTTATTTGTTTCAGTTAAACTCTGATTAGTTTAGATTATTTTATTATTATTTGACCTACGAATTTAGCCTATAAATAGGCTCTTTTACAACCTTAGAAAATACACCCATTAAATATTAGAACTCATAACACTTTTGGAGAATTTTGTGTTTAGGTTTTGAATGTTCTTTGTTTTCAGGTTTTGGGGTTTAATTTTTATCTTCATCTTTTATATTCTTCGTTCTTTTGCCATTATAGTAAAATTATCTTTGCTCGTGGTTTTTTTATCCTCTTTGGAGGGATTTTTTCACGTTAAATTTGTGTATTCAATTTCTCAATTTTTTCCGCTATTTTTACTTATTTGTTGCTTAATCGGGTTGATCCCCAACACTGGTTTGACCAATTGATTTCCAAAACAATCTGTCCATCCGGTTTAAAGAAAATAAATTACTAAAAATAAAAGAAAAACATTAAAGAAATTATAAAATTAGTTCAATCGCCAGTTCAACTGGTTTTTTTAGCTCAGTTCAAGTAGTCCGTACCGATTCTAGGTTAACCATATTTTTATCTCTCATCAGACCAATACCCAACTATTTCTTGATCCAATCAATCCGGTTCGATTTAATAACATGAATTTTGAAAGTTTTTATATTTAAAAATCTTTTTTTAAATCTTTTTTTAATATTTAATTTTAAAGAGTTTTATTTTTACTAAAATTATATTTTTTAAAATATTTATTTTTTAAATAAGAAAAATATATTTTTAAAAATTTTATAAAAAAATTTAATCTACTTTTGAAGGGTATGGACCAAATTGATAAAAACTATAAATATTGAGGGCTAAAAAAGTTTAAAATTTTTAAAAATTTGTAGACCTATGAATCAGCAGGGATTGGTTGAACTAAGTTAAAAATCAGTTGAACTGGCAATTAAACCAATTTTTATAATTTTTTATTTTAAATTTTTAATAATTTATTTACTTTGAACCGATTATACTAGTTATTCTAGGAAGTAGTTGTACTGGTTATTCTAGGAACCAATTGGTTAGACCAATTCAAAATCGGTTCATCTATCGATTCAACCAATTTTAAGCTCAGTTCAACTAGTCTGTACTAGTTCGTTAATCAACCAATTTTTTACGTCTCACCGAACTGATACCTTAATCGATTCCCTATCCGATCCGATTTATATAACATTGAATTTTAGAATTTTTTATAATTTTTTTTGAATTTTAATGATTTTTTATTTTTTCATAATTTTTTTATTTTTTTAAAATTATTTTATTTTTGACCTTGTTAACTTTAATGGTAAAATTAAATGGACAATCAAGATTTTTAAATAAAAAAAACATAAATTCAATGTCTCAAAATTATAATATATGAACTAAATTTTAAAATTTGAAAAAGTATAGACACTTTTGGTATATTTAAACCAAAAATATAATTCAACCACATAATTAGAAAAAAGAAAATAGATTTATATGTATCTAGGTGTGGCCAACAATAGAGACGGGTTACACTTGAATAAATTCTGCATCCGGACTTGTACTTTGAAGCCACCCCTTCCCTTCCTTACAGTAGAAGACACCAAGACCGGAAAAGTACAATCCTAATAGCTAAGCTAAGGTCGGTTTAAATTCTTAAAACACCAATTTCCTAGCTTCCCTGAAATTAAATTCGGACACGTGTACTACAAACAGGCATTACAAAAATTTTCCATTAATTAACCCATGCCTCCCCACCCACCCCCTCTCTAATAATAATAAACATAAAATAAAAGAATATGCGTCGAGTAATCAATCGGTTTCTTTACACACGAAGGTAGTTTTTCGTAATTAATCGGAGAATTTCAGTGAATATCGAGCTCCTCAGGTTCGTTAATTTTAAATATTCCGATTTCCCGTGTTATTAGGGTTTTCCCCCCCCAGATTTTCCTCATGTTTAGGTTGTCATGTTTTATTCTTTTTTCACATTCCGTGTGTTTGTGTGTGTATGGGTTTTTTTTTTTTTTTTTTTTTCGTTTAATCCGTAGATGATATATCTCAGTTTATAGCTCTGTATTGCGATGAAGCATGTTAGCTATTAGAAATAGGATCTGAATTTCGATTTCTTTCTTTCTCTTTAGTTTTCCCAGCAGCCAAATACAAGGTTACAATGCCGGAGATCATGGTCCTCTCTCCTTTCCCCAATATTGTTTTTAGAAAGCATTGACTATATTTCTCGTCTATGTTTGAATGTGATATTACAAGCTTTCTGAGGTAATTATAATTGTGCTTTTATTTAATATTTTAGGGATAAACTCATGGCAACTGCAACTATGGCTACCGCAGCTGGTGCAGCTGCTCTTCTGTACTATACATTGAATCGTAAATTGCAGACAGATAGGTCTGGTAACGATGACAATGAAAATGGAAGTGATTTGTCCAATAATCCTTCTTCAGGGCTTGGTCGCGTTTCGCATAGGTTAATTCAAGCCCCTGCAACGTGGGTAGAGACGATTTCTACTTTGTCTGAAACTCTTAGGTTTACATACTCTGAGACTCTAGGGAAGTGGCCCATTGGAGATTTGGCATTTGGGATCAACTTCTTATTGAAGAGGCAGGTACCGTATGCATCCTTTGATTTTTATTGCTGCTGTAATGTTTGACGCCATGATTATTTTATTGGTTTCATTTACTCTGTTTTGAGGACTGTAAAACAGATTGGCTAGTAACTACAATTATAGTGTTTGGGAGGGGTGGGGGAAGTTGTTTTAAAAGAAGTTGGCAGTTTCAGTTACATACGAGAGATGATGGGTGTTGGACTAATGCTAGTTTTTCTGCCAAATTTCATGATTCTGCTCCAGTTAGTTTAAATCTACTATCATCTGACTTTCTTGTTAATTACAGTGTTCATATCAGAATCATGAGTTCAGAATTCTGAATCCTTTTGTTGTGCCTCAACCATCATGAACCTAATTTACACTTCAAATTTTGTGTTGAGATTTAACTTTATAGGTAAGGTTTTTAATCTAAAGGCTGAATCCAGTGCAATGGATTTGTTTTTATGTCATTATCTGTTTTGTACTTAATCCATGCATGGTTCTCACAGTTAGGAGTCAAGACCTATCATGCCTCTGTACAACAGCTATAGTTGTATGATGTCTTAACACTGCATTTCATTGTAAACCTAATGCATCTCATTATGAGCATCAAAGACAAATTCATTTGATGTTTTTAAAGCCATTTTACGGTACATGTATTTGTTTGTTCTTAGGCAGAAACATATTTTCTCCCTACGATGCTCTGGTTTTATCGCATTGAGATAATTATAGAACTTGATATGATATCCTATCTCCTCCTGGAATTTCTTGTTTTCTGTAAACAAATCACCAGATCAGGCTTTCATGTTTTTATGAAGCAGTGTTTATAGAAACTCTTAAAAGTTCGTTGTCAATTTGATGTATCCATTATTGGCACTACAAACAATATGGTTATTTTTTTTTTCAGGGACATTTACATGTTGCGAGTGTATTTGGTGGTAAAGATAGCATTGAGCTCAAAGGACCAGATATAACTGCTGAACTTAAATATCTGTTAAATTTGTTGACATTGTGTTGGCATTTTTCAAAAAAACCATTTCCTTTATTTTTGGAGGAGACTGGTTATGCAGAGGAAGATGTTCTTCTCCAAGAACCCAAAGCAGGAGTAAGTTGTGTCGCCCCCCAACTTTCGGGATTAGTATGTGATATATATTTTTAATATTGTAGTTAATTTTCAAAGGTATTATAATTCAATTGTACTGTCAATGTGCTTTTGAATTTATGATTAGTATTATCATATTTATTGAAATCTTGCAGATTTTGAAGCCTGCATTTACAATATTGGTAGACCACAAAACAGAATGTTTTCTTCTATTAATTCGTGGAACACACAGTATCAAGGATACTCTGACGGCTGCAACTGGAGCTATAGTTCCATTCCATCACTCTGTTGTGCAAGAGGGAGGAGTGAGTGATTTAGTTTTAGGTTATGCACATTGCGGAATGGTAGCAGCTGCTCGGTGGATAGCAAAGCTTGCCACTCCTTGTCTTATTAAAGCACTTGGTCTACATCCAACTTATAAGGTTAAGGTAAAGGCATAATTTGCAATTTATGTCCATAAATTTTCCTGCAACTATTTTCTGTCTGTATATTTGCTTAACAAGAATGCTGCTAATTAGATAATGCTAATTGTGAAAATATCAAATTGTTTTTCAATCTTTTAAACCTTTTAAAAATTAAACCTGTCTACTTTATCAAAATTTGCTGAAAGTAGATTTATTGAATTTGATTTAATAGATTGTAGGGCATTCATTGGGGGGAGGCACTGGTGCACTTCTAACTTATGTGCTGCGGGAGCAAAAGGAGTTATCAACAACTACCTGTGTCACATTTGCTCCAGGTTTGTTCTCTCTCTCTCTCTCTCTCTCTCTCTCTCTCTCTCACCTAGTGTTAGCATCTAGTGTTAGCCTTCAAGAATTGATGCCTCTTCACATGCTCCTGTATAGAACATCTCTGCTGTAATATGGTATGACATATCCCCTTAGGATGTTTGTTTAATGTGATACCTTCTTCTTTGAACATAGTAATGGAAATGACCATATTTGTGCTGCATGCAGCTGCTTGTATGACATGGGAGTTAGCAGACTCGGGGACTGATTTTATTACTTCTGTTATAAATGGAGCAGACTTAGTGCCTACATTCTCAGCTGCTTCTGTAGATGATTTGCGTGCCGAGGTAAATGATATCGGTTATTTAGAAATTATATTTATTTCTTGTGAAAGAAAGGGATGCTGAGATATTTCTACTGTAAGCAGAAGTATCTTACATGTTCCATTTGATATAGTTGTGCTCCTTAAGCTTTTATTGCCTTTCTTTTCAAAGAAGAACATTAATTTGCACTAGGATGATTTTAAACCCCTTAATAGCTAATAAGTGCTGGCTTGCGAACTCTTACTGGCCTCACCTTCAGTTGTCTGCCTCTCTCTGGTTCTTCCTCTCCTATCCTGTTGTGGTTGAATGGTCCTCTTCGTGATTTGTGGCTTTCTGTAGCTGATAGATTTTAGGAGCTGGCACAAATAGGATTTCATTGAAATGTTGTTCTGGATGGTATCTAGTTCATTTGCTTAAAGGCTATGTGATATTATCATGAAGGAACTATTTTTTTTTTTTTTCTATTTCAGGTGACGGCCTCTGCTTGGTTGAATGATCTGAGGAATCAAATTGAGCATACAAGAATTCTGAGTACTGTTTATCGATCGGCTTCAGCATTGGGTTCTCGCCTTCCATCTATAGCCAGTGCTAAAGCAAAAGTTGCTGGGGCTGGGGCAATTTTACGCCCAGTTTCTAATGGTACACAGGTAGCTGAATTAATGAACCCTGTTCTTGCCTCACCATTAAACTATTTTTGCTAGATCCTGTTGTTTAGTTCTTAATAGCTTTTCAAGTTGAATTTACCTTTAAATTTTTGTCATTCCTAAATTGAGTATGTTTGGTGGAAAAGGAAAGAAAAGTGAAGGAAAGAAGGTAAGATGGACTAAATTGGAATGATAGGGTGAGAGAAAATAGGACAGGCATAAGTTTGTTTTAAGTTGTGCATTTTTCGGAAGTTTTAATTTCTTTCCTCAATTTCAACTATTTCAAGTAATGAATGAAAAGAAAATTAGGCTCCATTTGGTTTTAGAAATTGGAAACCATTTTCATTTTTGTTTTCTTGGAAATGGAGAACAATGAAGAGAACGTTTTTGATTGAAAATTTTAAAATGGTTTTTGGAAAATAAAAATAAAAATATGAGAAAATTAGAAAAGGATAAAAAATTATTTTTAACTAAATCTGTTTTGTAAAACTGAAAATGATAAAACATTGATTTTATCATTAAGTGAATTGAATCTGATTTAAACTCTTATAAATACAAAAAAAGTTCATTTCAGTAGTTTTTCAAATATTTAATCTGGTACCTTCGTTTGAACCTATACTATTGTAGAATTTCTTTATTTTATTTTTCATGTTTATATTATAAAAAAATACGTACTAAACATGTGTTCAC
This sequence comes from Gossypium bickii, assembly GCA_025503065.1. Classification (NCBI taxonomy): domain Eukaryota; kingdom Viridiplantae; phylum Streptophyta; class Magnoliopsida; order Malvales; family Malvaceae; genus Gossypium; species Gossypium bickii. The sequence continues at coordinate 19,196,233 of CP106714.1, read as the reverse complement.
GTTTCCATTTCAAAAAATAGAAAATGAAAATCATTTTTTAAAAATGGAATAGAAAATACTTTTAGAAACTAAATGGAGCTTTTTTTCTTTCGATGTTTTCATCTTTTTTATCAAGCATACCAATAGAAAAAGAAATTTTTTTTTTTCTGTTTTTCTCCTTTAATTTTCAATCATTCTAATTTTGTTTCCACCCTATCAAGCAAAATCTTAAAGTGCGGTAACTGCTTTGGTGGTGGAAGTTTTATCTCACTCCTTCGGCCTTAATTCTATCTGAACTTGAATCGCTACTTGTGTTTGATCTTTTTAACCTTTTTAATTCTCTTTAGAATTTTGATTTACAGGTCGTTATGAGAAGAGCGCAGAGCATGGCTCATGCAGCATGGAAACGTCCTACCATAAACCTGTCCTCCTGGTCTTGTATCGGACCCCGTCATCGTGGCGCAGCTGCTCGATCAAACTCGGAGGAAGAAGGAAATACCTTGGAATCTAGCCCCAACAAAGCAGAAATGTCTGAGCCTCTCCTAACGTCTTCCCCAATAAACTCAACTTCAAGTACAAAAGAAGCCATTGAACTTCCTGTGTCTTCATCAGGAGTTGAATGGAGTTCCGAAATCGTGTATTCCTGTTCGGATGATGAACAACATCGGGATAGGGATGCTGAGCTGGAAGTTGGTGAGGACCTTATTAGCCACAACACGCATGATGAGCGCATGAATGAAGTTGAGTTGTGGCAACAACTAGAGCATGAGCTTTACGATAAAGCTGAAGATGACGAGGGTGGTGGTGTTAACCAAATAAGGGAAGAAGAAGCGGCAGCCATTGCGGAGGTTGGAGGTCAGGGACAGTCGGATACTTCAGTTCCAGAAACAAAGGAAGTGCACAGGTTTTTCCCTGCTGGAAAGATAATGCATATAGTTACACTTCAGTCTGATGAGGTGGAGTCTGAAGTTGATACTCCCAGCTCAAGTGACGACACGGATGATAGGCAAATGACAATGGAGGCAAAGATTGGGATTTTCCTTACACCGAGATCCCTGTATAGTAAATTGCGGCTTTCCCAGACTATGATAAGTGATCATTTCATGCCTGTTTATAGAAGACAGATTGAAAAGCTAATAAAGGAGCTTGAAGAGATCCAAGCTCCGAATGTTCAGAATCAGAACCAGAACCAGAACCATAGTCATGGTGTATATTCTGCACAGGAAGTCTCATAGGAAATCATTTTCCCTCTCTTGATGCAAACAAATTATTTTCGAAATCCTTTTCTTTATTTTTTTATGTTAAACTTTTTTTCTTTTTATTATTTTCTCATATTAACGATTCCTCGCCTTCTCAATCCCACAGCTCAGTTTTATGTTGGTAAATTTATGTTTTGTATACAAGGGAGTTATTTACACCTATGTAAAATCAAAGAGTTCTACGGTTACTTTAACCCTTGAATCAAGATTCAATCTATTGTCAAAATAGCCTTATTTATGAAAAATATTTTCCTTTGACTATTTAGGAAAAAGGAACCTTCAATCCCTTCCTCTTCATTTAGAATCTGAAAACTTTGATTTTCTTTTTTTATCAATTTTTATGACTTATGGGTCAAAATGAAGACTAGGCAACCAAGTAAAACGGGTGCGTTTGGTTTTAGTGAAACGATGTGCAAAGGACTTATAATAAGATTAGTTTACTGTAATGGAATAGAACTGTATTAGAACAGAGTAGTAATAGAATAGAATTGTTAATAACATGAGAAAAAAAGTTAGAAATAATCAGAATACCTTTAACAGTTATCTTTTTAAATAAATGATTATTGTTATTAAATTTTATTAAGATTTCATTTAAATATGATATAATAAATAATAATAAACAATACCTTTGATCCCTTCCTCTTCATGTAACTGGCCTTTCACGTCGCTCGCACTAAAATTCAATTTAATCTCTTTTAAATTTCGATCATTCTTCTCATTACATGTAAAGCTTTCCAGTATTAATGGCAAGAATAGTTGAAAACAAACCAAACTGTTAGCTAGGCCTTGGAAGGCATGGCAAGCAAATGTTGAAGAGATTGTTTTAAAAGCTAAAATCAATTCAAAGACTGAAGTTACTAATTATACCACCTTTCATTGAAAATCAAACATTGGCCAGATACGACGATAATATTTATTTGAGGCCAAACTGCCACCAGGAGTCGCCGACCACCACAGCCTTCATTGTCAACCATTAGTGCATTGGCATTGCAAGCACACGTCATAGTCATCAATTTGTGTTATGCCACTCTAGAAATACTATGATGACACTCAGAAAATAACTAATAATTCACAGTGGAGACATCTTCAAAAACTATTTAATATTTCAATTTGATCAATAATGATATGAAGACATAAGAATCTTATAATGACAAAATCTTAAAACAATGTTCTACATTAACAACAAAAACCCTCTTCGTTCTTCTAACAATATATATATATATATATATATATCCCTAGAAATTAAAGAAGAGGTTTGCAACATCCAAGCTATAGTTATATACAGGGAACAACCCCCCAGGAATGATAAACTATTCATATAGCATTCAAGTGTATGCTGCCCATCTCAAGGAAAGTGAATAAGACTCCTTGATGCTGCAATACCTAATTGGCAAAGTCCAGCACAACAGATACATACTCATATTATGCCATTGATGCCAAGAGAATGCATTCATTAAAGTGGACATCAATCTTCATCTGATGTATATCTTTTCACTCTAACTCGTTTGCCATTAAAGTGGATGTATTTCCATTTGCTCATGTATCTTCTAAGAACCAACTTCTGCTTGTCTTCTTTGCCGAGTTCCTGAAAGGCACGAGTTACTTTCTTGACTGTGTTTTCATCTGGTCTGACACATAACTCCTCCATGTCTGCAAATACCTTTAAAAAAACACCAATAACTCAACCAACATAATTGTGCTTCATTTGATACAAATGCTCACAAACAGAATAGTGGTATCAAGTAAAAACATCAGAATTGGTTTTGTATGGCATTCGGGATGGTGATTGGCATACCTCTATTATCTTATCTGGCATGCTATGATGATCAAATAAAGAAATCATCCTAGAAAACAACCGCTTTGAGATAGAACGACTGTGTGTATGTAAAACCATGTTCCACAATGATCCAGCCTCATCCACTCTGTTATCCATAGTTCAACAACCTTTCCTAGGATATAAAAAAGATCAAAATTGTAGAACCTAAATACAAATAGAAGCAAACTTGAGGCAGCACAAAACATAGAAAATAAAAGCATTCTTACAGGGAAAAATATAAGCTTTTTTCATTAAAAAAAATAATGAAGGAAAAAAGGGAAAAAAGGGTTAAAAATTAACAATATTACACATCAAATGATATGATCCAATGATCATAATAAATGAATCTTATCCAAAATTTAGAGTTAAGACATTCCCTTTAAACTCTCTCATGTAATGGCAATTCAATTATCATGTAACGGTAAAGCATTGAAAACTCATCTGATTTGCTTTACATTAAAAGTGCATTCAAGTCATTAAGGTGTTCCGATCCCTTTGTTCTTGGCCCCAGCCACCGCTCGGATTCCCATAATCTCTATCCCTTTGTTCTCGACTCCAGCCACCGCTCGGATTCCTATAATCTCTATCCCTTTGTTCTCGACTCCAGCCGCCACTTGGATTCCTATAATCTCGACTCTTCTAGCTACCTTGACTACCATCGTCTCGACTCCTCCAACTGCTTTGAGAGTGATTAAAGAAACTCGAATTGTAGTCTTGACAGCCAAATGCTAGCCTTTGGAACATTCTGATTTGTTCAAATTGTTGTGCTGAATCGTAGACTTCACTTTGGCCAGGTTTCATTCCGTTTGTGAGATCCGATGACACGTCCAGTGAGTCTAGAGCTCTCGCCACCTAAGAAATAAATGTCTAAGAACACATAAACACGCAAGTTTCTTACTTTTGTTACTTGGATTCTCCATTTTGCTTTGAGTACTAGTATGGTCCAACATATATTCGGACATGGAGTATGAGACATGACCCGCTAATGATTCTCAAAATAGTTCTTTAGTACTTAAATCTATTTACTTGACTCATTCTAGGCCTTTTAGCAGCTGAATGTCGCACGCAAGTAGCAGCTGCCATCATTCGAAACATTTCGTGATCCACGTAGTTCTTTTCCAGCCTCGGATCCACCAACATATCAAAGTCTTGATGTTCAATTGCTTCAGCAAGCAAAGGTCGAGCCTGAGTAACAAGTTTGAATCATATTATAATGTTTGAAATTGGAACATTGCCACAGGTTTTGTTATGAACAAACAATCAAGGTAATACAATATTAGACCGTAACTTCAGATTTTATTCAGACGAAAATCAAATTTCTTGGAAGATTCTGTTGAGTCTTAAACAACAAAAACAATGAAATTTGATGTTTGAAAGCTTAAAAACAGAAGCAAAACGAATGAGCAATTGAGAGAACAAGCTAACATCTCTCATTACTTAAAAAAGAAATTAATACATGAACTTAAGTAGCTAGTTTACATTGGAAGAAAGTAAAGCTTGTTTGTGCAAGTAGCTAAACTGTTAAATCAGCATAATGAGTACCTAAGAGCTACCAAATCAGCTAAGTACTTAACTAAACCTTAGCTAATACAAAAGTTACAATGAAACAACAAAAGTCAACTATCACATGAACTAATTTAACAAATTACATAATGGATAAAAGCTTGTTTCTGCTGGACTACTTGGTTGCTTGCATGCTTGGGCTTGGTTGCATGGCAGCTTGCATGTTGCTGCTGAAGTTGCCACCTTCGAACACTCCTCCTTGGCAATGAGGCAGCAAATTCCAATCTCTTTTCTCAAACTCACAAATCTTGAGGCAGCCAATGGCTTGGTCGAGATGTCAGCAAATTGATCCATCGAACTGCAATGGACCAAGCTGATTTCCTTTGTCAATTCAGCCTCTCTCACAAAATGATATCTAATCTTAAAGTGCTTGGTTTTGCCATGAAACACAGGATTCTTGGCAATTGCAACTGCTGACTGATTATCAACTTTAATCTCAGTTGCTTTTGCTTGATTAACATTTAAATCATCTAGAAGCTTTCTAAGCCAAATAGCCTGATTAACAGTAGTAGCAGCTGCAATGTGCTCAGCTTCTGCAGTGGATTGAGCTACTATCTGTTGCTTCTTTGAACTCCAGCTGATAACACTTGAGCCTAAAGTGAAGAAATAGCCTGAAGTGCTCTTCATATCGTCAACTGAACCATCCCAATCACTGTTTGAATAACCAATAAGCTTTAACTCTTCTGTCCTTTTAAACTTCACACCAAAATTTAAGGTTCCTTTGACATATCTTAGGACCCTTTTAGCAGCTTTAAAATGTGCAACATTGCAGCAATGCATGAGCCCCGAGAGAAGGCTAACTGCATATAAGATGTCTAGCCTTGTTGCTGTCAAATACAGTAGACAACCAATCAAACTCCTATACCCCTTTTCATCCACTCTATCATGTTCACTAGAGGTTGACAGTTTCTCCCCTAATGCCACTGGGTTGCTAGCAGGCTTGCACTTTGACATGCTGAACTTGTTTAGAACTTTCAGTGCAAATGCATGCTGACTTATAAAAATGCCTTGCTCTTCCTGATTTACTTCCATACCAAGGAAGTATGTCATTAAACCAAGATCAGTCATCTCGAAAACATCTAGCATTTGCTTCTTAAAGTCTTCAATCAGCTTACCTTCATTGCCAGTGACTAACAAGTCATCAACATACAAGGAAACAATTAGCAAGGTCTCCTCTCTAGCCTTCTTAACATACAAAGTAGGCTCACTTTATGCTCTTTGTGAACCCGAGCCTAGACAAGTAAGCATCCATCCTATACCAGGCCCTTGGAGCCTGTTTTAGGCCATACAGGGCCTTCTTGAGCATGTAGACTACGTGTTTCTCACCAGGGATCTTGAAGCCTTCAGGCTGTTCAATGAAGATTTCTTCATTGAGAAATCCATTTAGAAATTCTGATTTGATATCCAATTGATGCACTTTCCACTGTTTCTGAGCTGCCAAGGCAAATAACAGCCTTATAGTGTCTAACCTTGCAACAGGTGCAAAGGTTTCAAGGAAATCGACCCCTTGCTGTTGGCTGTATCCTTTTACAACCAACCTAACCTTGTGCTTGTTCAGAGACCCATCTGCATTGTTCTTGGTCCTGAACACCCATTTGACACCAATAACCTTCCTATTTGTTAGTCTATCAACCAGCTCCCAAGTTTCATTTTTTTGAATCATTCTCATCTCAGCTCTCATTGCTTCTTGCCAACAGCTTTCTTTTGCTGCTTCATCATAGCAGCATGGCTCAACCATGGTCATAGCACACCTTTCATAAACGTCTACTAGTGTCCTGGTGCCTCTAACAGGTGCATCATCATAGTCATCTTCAGCTACAGATTCAATCTCAGCATGTTGCAGGTCAAAATCATTCTTATCTTCTTCAAGCATACTTGAATCAGTTTCATTCTATTTCCAGTAGGTTGCTTCATTGAACTTTACATCTCTGCTTACCACAATCTTCTTGGTTGAATGATCAAATATCCTATACCCCTTTTTTACACTGCTGTAATCAACAAGTACCACTGGCATGGACCTTTTTTCCAGTTTAGTTCTCTTCTCACCTGGCACCAATGCATAGCACAAACAACCAAATAAATTTAGGTGTGTGACAGTTGGTTTCTGTCCAAACCAAGCTTCAAATGGTGTTTTACCCTGAACAGCATTAGTTGGCAACCTATTTAGCAACTAAACAGTTGTGTTTATAGCCTCAGCCCAAAAATTGCTAGGCATTTTGGCTTCAAATAGAAGACACCTAGCCATATCGAGGACTGTTCTATTTTTCCTCTCACAAACACCATTTTGTTGTGGTGTATAAATGGTGGTTAATTGATGTTGGATCCCAGCTTCATCACATATCTTTTGGAACCTATGGGAGACATACTCGGTTCCATTGTCCGACTTTAGGCATTTTAGCTTGCAACTGGCTTGGTTCTCAGCCAATGCCTTGAATTTGCAAAAAAAAAAAAATAAAAAAAATAAAATAAAAAAAAAATCAACAACATCTGACGTTTGCCTCAAAAAGTTTACCCAACAAAACCTTGTGCAGTCATCAATGAACAGTGCAAAGTACCTATTGCCATTTAAAGAGGTGGTCTTCATAGGTCTACAAATGTCTGTATGGACCAGTTGGAGCCTCTCTTGAGCCCTCCAAGCCTTGTTGACAGGAAAGGGCAACCTGGTCTGTTTGCCTAGTTGACAAACATCACACACATCCCCTTTTTGCTCGATCTTGAACATGTTTCAATCAAGTTCATTTTGTGCAGCAAGCTAAGTGACTTGTAATTCGCATGCCCCAACCTCCTATGCCACAAACTTGATTCATCAGTCTGAGCTGTATGTGCACTTGGTTCTAGCTGATTCATATCCAAAATGAAAGCTCGATCATTCTTGGCTATAGTTGCTAACACTTGATCCACAACATCTTTAATCACACAAGTTTTGCCTTCAAAAGAAAGAGTGTAGCCCTTCTCTAGTAGCTGACCAACACTCAACAAGTTTTGGTCAATATCAGGTACATAAAGAACCTCAGAAATAGTTTTGTTACCTGACTTGGTGCCAATAACTGCCTTGCCCTTACCTTTGGCCTTGAGGAGCTCACCATTTCCAATTCTGACTTTGGACTTAAATGTGGTGTCTAGCTCCTTAAACATGCTCTTGTTTGAAGCTATGTGGTGAGTGCATCCACTATCAATCAGCCACCTCTTACTAACCTTGCTCGAGCTGGCAAAACAGGGGGCTGTGAAAACAAACTCCTCTTGTGCTTCAACATATTCAGCAGCCTGAGCTTGACTCTGATGTTGTGGCTGTGGTTTTGGCTTATTTTTGCACACTTTCTTTATGTGGCCAAGCTATTCGCAGTCTCTACATTGAATATCTGGCCTGTACCAGTAATATTTCTCAAGGTGAGTAGTCTTCTTACAATGAACACAAGGTGGAAATGTTTTCTTGACAACAACATCCTTCTTGCCTTTTTCTTTCTTTTCTGTCCAAGGCTTTTTGCCTTTAAAATTTGTGTTTTCTCTGCCTCTTGCCTGAAAAGCCCCCTCAGAGTGCTCCTCCATTCTGTTTGCTCTTCTTTGCTCTTGTACATAGAGAGCATTTATCAGCTCTGTCAAAGGATGGATGAAAGGTCCCTTGAATCCTCTAAAGAAGAGATTTTTGATTCATACTTCTCTGGCAAGGTTGTTATGACTTTCTCAACTACCCTTTGATCACTAAAACATCTCCAAGCAGTCTTATGTTGTTGACAGTGGCCATGATCCTGTCAGCATACTACTTTATAGTTTCTGACTCTTTCATCCTCAGATTCTCGAAGTCACTTCTTAGGTTGATTAGCTGCTGTTGCCTTGTCTTGTCTGACCCTTAAAACTCCTATTAGAGTTTGTCCCAAGCCTGCTTTGGAGTGTCACAGCCCATTATCCTGGTGAAAATCACATCTGAAACTCCACTTTGAAGACAAGACATGGCCTTATACTTCTTGGCACAGTCTTCATTATGCTGCCTGATCTGAGCTATGGTCGGATTAGCTTTCAAATGTGGTGGCTCTGTGTCATTCAGAACAACATTCCACAAGTCATGTGCCTGCAGGTATGTCCTCATTTTCACAGCCCAAATGTTGTAGTTTTCACCAGCAAAGACAGGTGGTGGTGAGAAGCTCATTTTGCAGCAACCAGAACAAATAGCTCCTGTTTCTTTTCTTTCAAAATTGTGTCACTCACAAACAATGCATAACAAAGGCCCTTCAAAGATAACAGACTCTTGATACCATTTGTTGAGTTTTAACCAACAAAAACAATGAAATTTGATGTTTGAAAGCTTAAAAACAGAAGCAAAACGAATAAGCAATTGAGAGAACAAGCTAACATCTCTCATTACTTAAAAAAGAAATTAATACATGAACTTAAGTAGCTAGTTTACATTGGAAGAAAATAAAGCTTGCTTGTGCAAGTAGCTAAACTGTTAAATCAGCATAATGAGTACCTAAAAGCTACCAAATCAGCTAAGTACTTAACTAAACCTTAGTTAATAAAAAAGTTACAATGAAACAACAAAGGTCAACTATCACATGAACTAATTTAACAAATTACATAATGGATAAAAGCTTGTTTTTGCTGGACTGCTTGGTTGCTTGCATGATTGGGCTTGGTTGCATGGCAGCTTGCATGTTGCTACTGAAGTTGCCACCTTCGAACATATTCTAACAGTATAAGCTAAAACTTACAAAGAAAGCCAAAGCAAAAGGCATGTTAAAACAAGAAAAAAACTTTTGAAAACACAACTAAACATAGCGGAATAGCCTTTTACCCATTCAACCAGGCTCTCTCACCTAACGGCTGAGAATCATCAACAGGTTTGCACCCGCTAATTAACGCCAAGAGAACAACACCAAAGGAATAAACATCAGATTTTTTAGTTAACTTGCCACTTGTTGCATATTCTGGAGCCATATATCTAAAAAAGAATAAATCCGTTTATTAGAAAAACCTGAATATTTAGTATTTAATTTCCAGTAATATACTATGATTTTAACGATTGAGAATCAATATTTAATTTTTCAATTTACCAAACAATATGTAATGTTAACTTACCCAAAGGTTCCTGTCCACGTGGTTACATGGATATTTAAATCCAAAGCTAATTTTACAAGCCAAAAATCTAAAACTTAAATTGCGAGACAAAAAGTTAGATTTGACCAAAAATAAATCCCAATGCAGGTACTAAGGAAGAGTACAATTTGTAAATTCTAGAAGTAGTGCATAAAGTCTCGAGTTAACAAACTTGTTATGGAATCCATAAGAACTGTCACGAAGCAATTCAAGATCAAAATAATGATGCTGGTAAAACTTTATCTAAAACCCAATGCAGTAGCTAAATCTCTATGCAATTTATGATTCTCTAAGCATTAAGATTCAAAAATAAACAAAGCGTATTAGCACATATGTCGAATTTCTCTTTAATTTAACTTCAATGGTTTTCTCAACTAAAATGCTTTGTTCATCTTACACTGTAACTAGGCCAATATTTCAGAATTAAAATTGAAAAAAAAAAAAGAGCAAAGCAATGGCAAATTTACTAGTAAAACTATTTCCTCATCTCCCCTGCCTCTGTTTTCTTTTTCTTTTTCTTGCTCAAAAACTCTTTAACTGATTCAAAGCTCAAAATCCAAAACCCCATCAACCCATTTACCACAAACAATAAATTCCAACTTGAAATTGAAATCCCTTACTATTGAGACAAGCAACGTGAAATCCCTTACAATAAACAAAAATGCCTAACAATTCGAAAAAAACAAGCTTAGCTTTCTAACCCTAAATTGCCCTAAAATAATCGGATCAACCAATCGACCAATTCTTTTTTTTTAAAAAACTCACCTTTTTCAGAGCTCCCTACTAGTGAAATACAAGCAGAGAAGCAAAGGGATAAAATTCTCACAATGGAGGTGAGATTGAGGGGAATAGTAACCTTACTCGTCTCAATTTTGGGGAAGCTTTTTACAATGTCGAGATCTCTGTCGATGATGGTCATTGGATGAGAATAACTAAACGGGAACAAGGAGATAGGGTTGGGGTGTGGTGGCTTGAGGTGTTTGCTGAGGGAAAGTGGTAAAGGGTAAAAATGTGAGGTTATGTTTTTTTTCTTATTCGGTGGATCAGGTTGGGAATGACTATTACGGAAGGAGGTGGAATGGGAGATGAATGAAATTCTGTCAAATGGAGGATTCGGTGAACCAAACTAATGAATAGGTGCTTATCACCGAATCATCCAGGAATAGTTTGGTTACTCATGCCAACCACACATGCTGTAATGAAACAAAGCATTTCATCCAGCTAATATGTACCGTTATTTTCTATTTTTTGTTTTTTATTTTCTATTATTTTTCCTATATATAATGGCTTGTAATTGCTAGGGGGTTATGAATTAGTTACACACATAATTTTTTTTTCTATCTATCTTTTTCCTTTTCCGGTTACTCTTTTCTTCTTCTTCCTTCTTCTCTCTCTGGAATTTCCCTTTTCCTTCCCTTCATTCTCTCCCATTTTTGGTTTCTTGATTTTTGTTCGTAACAAATGTATTAGAGCTTCAATTAATTCTCCATGGCTGGTGATGAATTGAAGAGAGCCCTTTTAGTTACAATCTATCATATGCATTATCCTATTACTATAGAAGCACTCCACAAGGTTTTTTCACATCATGGATTTGTGCAGAAGATCGTCACATTTCAAAAGTCTGCTGGTTTTTAAGCACTGATCCAGTTGGAAGAATGCCTGAATACTATCTTAGTTAGAATTTCTCTGCAAGGTCGTAATATTTATGATGACTGTTGTCAACTTGATATACAATTTTACGGTGTTTGTGCCAGCACCTTAAATGTCAGTTTTCAAATATGAAAATAGTGACAGGGATGGTGATGTGGTGGAGGTAAAAAGGTTTAATAATTGTAACTCTTTGTCGTTTGATTAGGCACTGATGGTACTGATTGACACGAATGAGTGTCCCGTGATCTTTAAGGACAAGCTCCATCAAGCTTGCATTGCTATTGCTGTCTTTCGTGCATTGACTGTGAAGGTAAAATGTTCTTTTGTGCAAGTCGAAAATCAAGTGCTTCAATTGGATCCGATGTTCAAGGTTCCTTCGGTACTAGAACAAGGTGAACTTGATACTAATATTTTGGTGGTTTCAACTACACAAAAAATGTTAGGGACATGGATGAGGCATGCTATAACTGGGACAAATGATAGGTGTATAGTGATGGGTAAGGTTCCTCCAAATGAATATTCTTTCAGTGGAGTGCCAGTAAAAAATGATCTAGTGGATGATTTCAATAGGATTTCAGGTGATTCTATTGTTGGGAATTTAATGGCTTCTACTCTAATTTTGTTCATTGGCATTCGGTTAGATTTGATAACCCTAGCAAAACCCCTACTTTAGATTACTTAGGCAGTAAGCTATTCAAGAGTTCCTCAATTGTCTATGCTTGTTGTAGTCCATACATGCCTGAAGAAAGTCTGGTTTTGTTAGAAAATGGTGCACTATTCTTGTTTGATTTAACTTATTGTGTTAATGGTCAAAAACCCAATGACTATGTTAAAGGTAGTAAACTTTGAGTTTTACGGGATGATTCGAGAATTATAAATGGTTGGGTATTGAGTTCAATTGGCATCGTAGGATTTTAGTTGTTGTCCGATCAGATGTTGCTTTGTTACTTGATTTTAGGCATAATAAGTGTAATGTAATTTGTTTAGCTAAGATTGAGATGTTGAGCCTATATGATGTAGTTGATGAGGATCAGTTCCTCGCGCTTTTTAGAGTAGGAGCTTATGGGTTTCAATTTGTTTTGGCTTCCAAAAATTTATTTCTTCTTTGCAAAGTGCACAAATCAAGGGTGCCATTGTTGTGTTGGGCTCATGATCTAAATAATCCATGCTTCATTGATGTGATTAGGTTATCAGAATTAAGGTCACAATTTAGGGATGATACATATCAGTGGGCAACTGAATCAAGTTTTTGCATAATATTGGGATCATTTTGGAATTGTGAGTTCAGGCTATTTTCAGTTAATGAAGGATTTTTTGTTATAAAAATTTCAAAGTTTTGCAAACCCTTTTTAGCAAGGATATCTTGAAGTTAGTGTGCGAGTAAGATGAATTTGGTGGGTTAATTTGAGTAGACTAATGTCTTCAGGGAAGAATGAAGTTCAACGATATTGTGCCTGATGTGATTTGGTGTAGAATTTTGATATAGCTCACAAAGAACCATTGTTCAATTTTCAAGATTGAAACACCCCACACCCGGCCCACGAGTCTTGACCGGATCTGGTATGTTCCTCGAAGAAAACTAGTTCAAATTCGTTGGCACTTTGAAAAATTTTAAGTGATTTTGGAAGAAAGTTCGAATTGGGTTGGTCTTGAGTTGAAAACAAGTTTGTTTGTTTTTTTGAAAGCCCATTTGTTTCCAGTGACAAATATTGAAAGTTTATATTAAATCAAATTGACTTAATCTTTAATAATTAAAAATGTTGAAACAAAGCGAATAAAGCAGAAAATAACTTAGTTCAGTTGTGGCCTTATTACATCAAATAAAAACCCAAAATAAAATTATAAAATACTTAAAATAACAAGAGTCCAACAATAAGGAAAATTTGAACTTCGCATGGCCACCACTAAGCTCCTGCCGACCCGGTCCATCACTGTTCGTCACCTGAAACATGTTCCCACAACGGGGTGAGTCAACAGACTCAATGTGTAACCAACACTAAAATTTAATAGATCAGGCATACCATATTGTACCACAGGCATATTCATATACAAACAGAAATATGATGCAACCCGAACCCAAACCTAGATGCCATCCGCTACACATCCCCGTACCAACTTGCACACCGTGGGGACTACTAAGTCAACCCTCCATCCGCTACACACTATCGAAGGCAGTCGCTGCAGTCGACGTGCTCATCGCCCATATAAAATTTGTGGCATAGCCACCAGATAATTGTGTCATGAGACACCACATTCGAATAATGTAACCGGTTTACCACATTTAGATAATGTAACCGGTTACCAGTATTCGATAATGTGACCAAAGTCACTACATTCGGATAGTGAGACCAAGTCACCACATTCACTTCCCTTTTCATATAACCCGAAATGCCCCATATTATTCATATTATGCATATCATACTTAAATTCACATTCATGTCACTTTTCACATGTTAAACATAACATATTTACGTAATCCTAGTAGAAGTAGGAAACGTACCTGAGTACTTTGTACCGTAACACGGTACCTTAACCATATTCTTATATTTTCATATTAAAACATATATTAAGTTAAAGCCATGAATCTATAAAGATTGGTGTAGGGTACACACCTGATTCGCTTAACAGATTCCTTGAGATCCCAAGATCTGATCTACCATTTAGATCCTTAACCCCTACATTTGATTAATCACTTACTTCTTTAAAAAAAACATTCTTACCTTGTTGCCGATTGGGACACCAACAAATCCCGAAACTGTTCCTTGCTTTCCTAGGAATGTCGAAATCCCTAAAACCTTACGTTAGATTTAATCTTAATCATCAAAACATAAATCAAGGCCTTTGGCCGAATCTTATAGTTTCTTACCTTGTGATTTCAAATCCCGAAAAGTTATTTACCCTTGATATCCATCGAAATCACATTGCCACATGTTAGACCAATCTCTAACATTAAATCATAGTAAATGGCCCTTGGCCAACACTTGCCTTACCTTAGATCTTAGAAATCCCAAACCTTCCTCCTTGTAGTCGATAATCACGAGAATCCCAAGCTTTCCTTCAAAGTTTCTACCAACATGTATATGGCATTAGAACCTTGACTTTCGGTTTAAAGAAAAAAATAATAGGAATAGATCCTTACCCTTACTTGAAGAAGTCGACACACCCTTGTTTGAAGTCCCACCTAGGTTCGGCTATGGAAACTTAGGCGGGGATCAAAAAGGTTTCGGCTTTGTGATGAAGAGAAAAGAAGAGAAGAAGAAGAAAAGAGGAATCGATGAAAGAGAGGCTACTAGACCAAGGAAATTCGGCAGAGAGAGAGAGGAATTTTCTTGAGAAATTCTAAGAAAAGCAAAGAGAAAAGAGTGAATGAAAATTGGCCTTACTTTTCCTCCCTTAGCCGAATTTACTAGGCTAGAGTCCCCTGCTTGGCCACCACTCTTCCTATGTGATAATTTTATCTCTTTCTTTATTCAAATTAAAGAATTTAATCCCATAATTATCTCTTGAAAATAATCCAAATTAAATCCTTTATTTATCCCCTAATTAGCCGAATTTTAAAGAGGATAAAACTCCTTTTTTGCAAGCCTTGTGCCGTCCACCTCTGGCTTCTGGAAGCAAAAATAAAACTTCTTTTATTTGCTTCCCAAGTGACTCGAACTCAGGCCCAACACCCTTGCATGTGGCGCCATTTCCAGAGGCCCTAAGTGGCATCTCCAGGCCATTTTTCTAAGCCTGTTTGCGTGTCAAATTTCACATACTTTTTCTCTTAAGGCCACTTTGCCTTAATTTCCTCTTTTAAACTTTAAAAATCGACATTTCTAAGTCATTTCTAAGTTTCCAAAAATTTTTGTTTGCCTCTTTAAACTTGACATTTCCTTACATTTCCAAGTTTCCAGAAATGTTCACTTTCCACTTTTGAATCATTTCCAAATCATTTCCTTACATTTCCAAGTCATTTCCTTACATTTCCAAGTCATTTCCTTACATTTCCAAGACAAGACAATCCCTTCCATTTCCAAGTCATTTCCTTACATTTCCAAGACAAGACATTTCCTTCCATTTCCAAGTCATTTCCTTACATTTCCAAGACAGGACATTTCCTTCCATTTCCAAGTTTCCAGAAATGTTCACTTTCCTCTTTTAACCCTAACATTTCCATACATTTCCAGGTTTCCAAAAATGTTCATTTCTAAATCATTTCCATGCATTTTCAAGTTTCCAAAAATGTTCAAAATTTATTCATAACATGTAAGACATGTCATTTCGTACAATTAAATCGAAAATGCATAGGCCCCTTTCAGGATGTTACAGTTCTACCCCCTTAAAATAATTTCGTCCTCGAAATTTCCTAGCTAAAATAATTGAGGGTATTGCTGTCGCATTGCCTCTTCTGGTTCCCACGAAGCTTCTTCCGATCCATGATTGCGCCATAATATTTTGACTAGGGGAACTAACTTCCTCCGTAACACTTTTACATCACGTTTGAATATCTGAATCGGCTCCTCCTCGTAGGATAAGTTTGGCCTTAGCTCCACTTCTTCAACTGGTACCACATGAGACGGATCCGATCGATAATGACGTAGCATGGATACATGGAATACGTCGTGCATTTGCTGCAACTCTAGTGGCAACTCCAATTGGTATGCTACTGGTCCAACTTGCTTCAGTACTCGATAGGGCCCTATAAACCTTGGGCTTAACTTCCCTTTGCGACCAAACCTCATCACCTTCTTCCAAGGCGAGACCTTCAGAAACAGTTGGTCTGCCACTTCAAACTCTATTTCCTTCCGTTTGAGGTCTGCGTACGACTTCTGCCTATCAGAGGCTTCCTTTAATCGTGCTCGGATTATCTCCACCTTCTTTTCAGTTTCTGCCACTAACTCTGGACCCAAAACTCGACGTTCTCCTAACTCAGTCCAACAAGTAGGAGTTCGACACTTCCGACCATACAACGCTTCATATGGTGCCATCCGAATGCTAGCTTGATAGCTGTTGTTGTAGGCGAACTCAGCTAAAGGTAAGTAATCTTTCCAACTTCCTCGGAAATCCATCACACAGCCTCTCAACATATCCTCCAACACTTGTATAACTCATTCAGACTGTCCGTCTGATTGTGGATGAAAAGCCGTAGTAAAGTCCAACTTAGTGCCTAAAGCTTGATGAAGTACCTTCCAAAACCGAGACGTAAACCTTGGGTCTCTATCTGAGATGATCGATACTGGTACTCCATGTAACCTTACAATTTTTGCCACATATAACTTGGCTAACTTCTGAAGAGAATAATCAACTCTTACCGGGATGAAGTGCGCGGACTTAGTCAAACGGTCCACTATTACCCATACCGAGTCCTTCTTAGTAGGCGTAAGGGAAAGCCCACTAACGAAGTCCATGGTAATTCTCTCACACTTCCAGTGCGGAATCTCAATTGGTTGAAGCAATCCCGATGGGACTTGGTGTTCAGCCTTAACTTGCTGACACGTCAGACATTTTCCCACGAATTCAGTAACTTCTCGTTTAAGATCAGGCCACCAAAATTGTTCCCTTAGATCTCTGTACAGCTTAATGCCTCCGGGATGCATAGCATAAGGCTACTATGCGCCTCCCGAAGAATCCTTTGTCTTAACTCCTCGTCTCTCGGCATACAGACTTTTCCCTTGTAGCACAATACTCCTTCATCATTAACGCCATAGTCCTTTAATTCTCCGTGCTGTACTTGCTGTAACTTAGCACTTAGGTCCTTATCAGCCAACTGTCTCTTTTTCACCTCATTCAGCCATGTGGGCTTGATTTGTAATTCTGCCAACAGGCTTCCATCATCATACAGACTCAAGTGAGCGAACATAGCCCTTAGATACGACACAACCTTCCGACTTAGGGCATCAGCCACTACATTTGCCTTGCCCAGGTGATACTCTATCGAGCAATCATAATCCTTCAATAACTCCACCCACCTTCGCTGCCTCAAGTTCAACTCCTTCTGAGTCAATAGATACTTAAGGCTCTTGTGGTCTGTGTAGATCACTGACCTTTCTCCATAGAGATAGTGCCTTCACACCTTAAGGGCAAAAACCACCGCTGCCAATTCCAAGTCATGAGTTGGGTAGTTAACCTCATGAGGCCTTGGTTGCCGAGACGCATACGCGACCACTTTTCCATCTTGCATTAGGACACATCCTAATCCCGTATGCGAAGCGTCACAGTATACCACAAAATCCTTTCCTGCCTCCAGCTGAATTAACACTAGAGCCTCCGTCAACACCTTCTTAAGCTTTTCAAAGCTCTTCTTTTGCTTATCTGTCTATTCAAAGGGTACTTCCTTCCTTAACAACCTTGTCAAAGGCGCGGCTATTGACGAGAACCCTTCCACGAACCTTCTGTAATAGCCTGCCAATTCTAAGAAACTTCGAATCTCAGCCACGGACCTAGGTGGTTTCTAATCCAACACTGCTTCGATCTTCCTAGGATCCACCCTTATACCTTCTGCGGATACTACATGTCCTAAGAATGCCACCTCCTTAAGCCAAAATTCACACTTGCTGAATTTGGCATAGAGCTCTTCTCCTTTAATATTTGCAGCACAACTCGGAGATGCTCATCATGCTCCTCCTCCGACTTTGAATACACAAGGATGTCATCGATAAACACGACGACGAACCTATCCAGGTAGGGTTGGAAAACCCAATTCATCATATCCATGAACGCTTTGGGCGTTCACAACCCAAATGGCATTACTACAAACTCATAATGGCCGTATCTTGTCCTAAAAGCGGTCTTATGGATATCTGCCTCCTTCACCTTCAACTGATGATATCCTGACCTTAAGTCTATCTTCGAGAATACTGCGACCCCCTTCAGCTGATCAAACAAGTCATCGATCCTTGGCAAAGGATACTTGTTCTTAATGGTTAGCTTATTCAACTGACGGTAATCTATGCACATCCGCATAGTTCCGTCCTTCTTCTTTACAAATAGGACCGGTGCTTCCCATGGAGACACACTGGGTCAAATGAACCCACGATCCAGTAATTCTTGGATTTGAGCCTTGAGCTCAACCAACTCCTTTGGCGCCATTCGGTATGGAGCGATTGACACAGGAGCTGTTCCCAGTAGTAAGTCTATTCCAAATTCTACCTCTCTATCTGGGGGTATTCCTGGTAATTCCTCCGGAAACACATCTTCAAAGTCCCGTACCGTTCTAACTCCACTAACACCTTCTTCCTTTCCACCCAACGCACTTACGATGGCTAAGAACGCCTTGTACCCTTTCCTAACCATTTTCTCAGCCTTCAACGCCGAAACTACGTTAGACAGATAGTTTCTCCTTTCTCCGATCATTACTACTACTTCATCCTCCGGAGTCCTTAGTTCCATTTGTTTAGCCGCACAATCCAACACGG
The DNA here is from genome assembly GCA_025503065.1 of Gossypium bickii. Classification (NCBI taxonomy): domain Eukaryota; kingdom Viridiplantae; phylum Streptophyta; class Magnoliopsida; order Malvales; family Malvaceae; genus Gossypium; species Gossypium bickii. Next base: position 19,177,478 of record CP106714.1, on the reverse strand, counting down.
CTCAGTGCTCTACTAGCCAGTCCATTCCAAGTATAAGTTCAAACTCCCCAAAGGGTAGTTCCATTAAATCAGCCCGAAAGTTCACTCCCTGAATTTCTAGGGGTACACTCCGAAAAATCTTATCCATCACTACAGTTTGGCTTACTGGGCTTACTACAGTCATCTGCCTATCAGAAAGTTCAGAGTCTAGGCCTAGTGTTCCCACTACACTACATGCAACATAAGAATGGGTCGAGCCCACATCAATAAGAGCAAAATAGGGCTTGCCATAAATAAAAAACGTACCGGTTATGACATCCGGCGCGTCTCCATCCTCCCTCCGACGAACCGCATAAACCAAACCCGGTTGCCTCGCCTCAGCATTAGCAGCACCTCTGCCTTGTGTTCCACATCCTCTGCCAGCACTGTTACCTCTGTTATTCGAACCACGGCCTCATTGAGGCTGTTGTCCTCCTCTACCAGCCTGACTAACATTCTGAGCTGCTGATCGACTTTCATCTGGTTTCTTAGGACAATCCTTGAGCATATGGTCCTTGGACACACACCTAAAACATCCTCCCGTCTTTTTCCAGCACTCCCTTAAGTGCTTCTTTCCACAATGATCACAAGGACGATACTGGCATCCTGTACCAGCTTGCTGACCTCGCGGCCCATCCACTCTAGGCCTCTTTTGAACCTTCCCAGATGATCCAAAACCTCTTTTGGGCCTATTCCGGTCCATAGTCTGCTTTGTAGCATCCTTAATTCCCTCGGCCACCTTGGCCTTTTCTACTAAAGCAGAAAACTCTCGCTCCTGATGCGGTGCTATCAACAATCTCAGATCATCCCTTAGTCCATCCTCAAAACGGACACAGCGCTCATCCCTTAGTCCGTCCTCGAGTATACCGGCTCAACCTCAGAAATTCAGCTTCATACTCGGCTACGGACTTGTTCCCTTGAACCAGCCCCAGAAAAGCCTTCCTTTGTTCATCAGTATACCTGGTTCCAACGTATTTCTTCTGATACGCTTCCTTAACGTACTCCCAGGTCAGATCCTCAGCTGTGGCACCATCCCAAATAGTTAACCACCATTGGTACGCTTCATCGAGTAACAGTGCCACCATTCCTTTTAACTTCTCCTCAGGGGTCAGGTCAAGCTCATCCATGATGCGCTCAGTTGCATCCAACCAGTACTCAGCTGTACTGGGTGCCACACCCGATACTCCATAAAACATTTCGGCTCCATTAGCTCGGAGCCGTTCAGGCACAGACTTTCGATTTCCCGAATTTCCTCTTGCACCAGCCACCAACTCCAAAACTCACAAAGACAAAGATGCGCGACACGACATCATCCCCGTCCCGAGCTTGCTGCTCAACACCAACAGCTGGGGGTGGTGGTGGCGGTGGTATCTCATTGTCAGACCCTTGACCCGATCTAAAGGGTTCTGACACAGTCATCCTTCCTCTACCTCGTCCACGACAACCACGTCTTCTAGAGCTCATTTCTAATGTCGAGATCTGATTAAGAAGTTTTATGAATTAGTCTTTGTTTCACTTGATTACCCGTGAAGAAATTTTATGAAAAGAGTTTTAGGAGTGGTTCTTTCGTATTCATACATGCACACAGTTTTTTCATTCATTCATACATCCATCAACCAATTATGAACTTTCGTTCATTCAGAGAAACGTTGTAGTTTTCATTGTTGTTGTTTCTCCACTACCTAGGGGTATTTTCGTAATTTTGTCCTACAGGGGTATTTTCGTAATTTTTCAAAAGAAAAAGTTTCATGATGATTTTTTCAAAAAGTATTTTGGAAAATTTGAATTTTCGGGGTATTTTGGAAAATTTCAAAATCCGGAGGTATTTCGGTAATTTTGAAACTCAGGGGTATTTTGGTAATACACCAGGGTAAATTTGTAAAGTTTAATACTTTCGGGGAATTTCCAAATTTGCAAAGCTTTGAGGGTTCTTTTTTGAGAATTTGTTTTCTAAAACGGTGATGTTGCAGAAATTTTGGAAATCAGGGTCATTGTGGTAATTTTGTAAGTTAGGGGCAATTTTGTAATTTTCCAAAAATCAAGGTATTTTGATATTTTGCAAATTAGGGTTTTTGAACATTTATAAAATGATAAAGTTTTGATTAAAATTGTTAGGTAGTTGGACATCTTATAAACCAAAGGTATTTTGGTAATTTTACCACTAGGGGTATTTTTGTAATTTCATAAATCGAGAATTTTTTTTTCAGAAAATTTTGTAAAGATGGTTTTCACAAATTTAAAAGAAAGTTTTAAGAGTTTTTTTTTAAACTAGGGTTTTGTTGTTTTTATAAAAACACGGCTAGTTCCCTTTCGGGTTTTAGTTATTGTGTTTAGCCTATGACCGAGTCCTCTTGGTCAGGGTGAACCAAAGCTACGCACCAGGCAGGATTCGAGTGGAGAGGAGGTGAGTCACACAGACTGCTTAAATACTAAGCTCCAACCGAAACCATTCCTAGACATGCGCACAGAGGTTGCCACATCCACTGAGCCCTCTGGGTTAGGGTGAACCGAAGCTACGCACTGGGTGGGATTCTGCGAAGAGAGGAGGTGAGTCACTAGGATGCTTAAATACCAGGCTCTTCCGGATCCAATCCTAGACATGCGCACAGGGGTTACCACACCCTAACTCGGTGACTTAGCCGTAGGTTTGTTTAATGGAATTAAGTCTTATGTGTTTGTGTTTGAGTAGACTAGTTCTAGGGTTCAAGTTCCTATCATGCTATTCTACGTTCCATTCCTTTTCTACCCTTCTACAATTCATAATATAAATCACATAATCACACAGATGTTAGGGGTATTTACCTGGTGGACTGCGGGTCAGAGACTTGGGTGCCATGCCAGAAAACCTGCTTATTTTCAGAAATACTTCCATAAAACTCATTTGGCTCGATTGGAAAACGTTTTGGCCCTTAGCCCACAGGCCGAGAGTTTTAAAATAGGGCTCTGATACCAAACTAAAACACCCCACACCCGGCCCACGAGCCCTGACCGGATCTGGTATGTTCTTCAAAGAAAACTAGTTCAAATTCGTTGGCACTTTGAAAAATTTTAAGTGATTTTGGAAGAAAGTTCGAATTGGGTTGGGCTTGAGTTGAAAACAAGTTTGTTTTTTTTTTTTTGAAAGCCCATTTGTTTCCAGTGACAAATATTGAAAGTTTATATTAAATCAAATTGACTTAATCTTTAATAATTAAAAATGTTGAAACAAAGCGAATAAAGCAGAAAATAACTTAGTTCAGTTGTGGCCTTATTACATCAAATAAAAACCCAAAATAAAATTATAAAATACTTAAAATAACAAGAGTCCAACAATAAGGAAAATTTGAACTTCGCATGGCCACCACTAAGCTCCTGCCGACCCGGTCCATCACTGTTCACACAAAACATGTTCCCACAACGGGTGAGTCAATGCACTCAATGTGTAACCAACACTAAAATTTAATAGATCGGGCATACCATATTGTACCACGAGCATATTCATATACAAGCGAAATATGATGCAACCCAACCCAAACCTAGATGCCATCCGCTACACATCCCCGTACCAACTTGCACACCGTGGGGACTACTAAGTCAACCCTCCATCCGCTACACACTATCGAAGGCAGTCGCTGCAGTCGACGTGCTCATCGCCCATATAAAATTTGTGGCATAGCCACCAGATAATTGTGTCATGAGACACCACATTCAGATAATGTAACCGAAGTTACCACATTTAGATAATGTAACTGAAGTTACCGTATTCAGATAATGTGACCGAAGTCACTACATTCAGATAGTGAGACCGAAGTCACCACATTCACTTCCCCTTTTTCATATAACCCGAATGCCCCATATTATTCATATTATGCATATCATACTTAAATTCACATTCATGTCACTTTTCACATGTTAAACATAACATATTTCGTAATCCTAGTAGAAGTAGGAAACGTACCTGAGTACTTTGTACCGTAACACGGTACCTTAACCATATTCTTATATTTTCATATTAAAACATATATTAAGTTAAAGCCATGAATCTATAAAGATTGGTGTAGGGTACACACCTGATTCGCTTAACAGATTCCTTGAGATCCCAAGATCTGATCTACCATTTAGATCCTTAACCCCTACATTTGATTAATCATTTACTTCTTTAAAAAAAACATTCTTACCTTGTTGCCGATTGGGACACCAACAAATCCCGAAACTGTTCCTTGCTTTCCTAGGAATGTCGAAATCCCTAAAACCTTACGTTAGATTTAATCTTAATCATCAAAACATAAATCAAGGCCTTTGGCCGAATCTTATAGTTTCTTACCTTGTGATTTCAAATCCCGAAAAGTGCTATTTACCCTTGATATCTGTCGAAATCACATTGCCACATGTTAGACCAATCTCTAACATTAAATCATAGTAAATGGCCCTTGGCCAACACTTGCCTTACCTTAGATCTTAGAAATCCCGAAACCTTTCTCCTTGTAGTCGACAGTCACAGAATCCTGAAGCTTTCCTTCAAAGTTTCGGCCAACATGTATATGGCATTAGAACCTTGACTTTCGGTTTAAAGAAAAAAAATAATAGGAATAGATCCTTACCCTTACTTGAAGAAGTCGACACACCCTTGTTTGAAGTCCCACCTAGGTTCGGCTATGGAAACTTAGACAAGGATCAAAAAGGTTTCGGCTTTAACAGTAGAAGAGAAAAGAAGAGAAGAAGAAAAGAGGAATCGATGAAAGAGAGGCTACTAGACCAAGGGAAATTCGGCAGAGAGAGAGAGGAATTTTCTTGAGAAATTCGGCAAAAGCAAAGAGAAAAGAGTGAATAAAAATTGGCCTTACTTTTCCTCCCTTAGCCGAATTTACTAGGCTAGAGTCCCCTGCTTGGCCACCACTCTTCCTATGTGATAATTTTATCTCTTTCTTTATTCAAATTAAAGAATTTAATCCCATAATTATCTCTTGAAAATAATCCAAATTAAATCCTTTATTTATCCCCTAATTAGCCGAATTTTAAAGAGGATAAAACTCCTCTTTTGCAAACCTTGTGCCGTCCACCTCTGGCTTTTGGAAGCAAAAATAAAACTTCTTTTATTTGCTTCCCAAGTGACTCGAACTCAGGCCCAACACCCTTGCATGTAGTGCCATTTCCGGAGGCCCTAAGTGGCATCTCCAGGCCACTTTTCCAAGCCTATTTGCGTGTCAAATTTCACATACTTTTTCTCTTAAGGCCACCTTGCCTTAATTTCCTCTTTTAAACTTTAAAAATCGACATTTCTAAGTCATTTCTAAGTTTCCAAAAATTTTTGTTTGCCTCTTTAAACTTGACATTTCCTTACATTTCCAAGTTTCCAGAAATGTTCACTTTCCACTTTTGAATCATTTCCAAATCATTTCCTTACATTTCCAAGTCATTTCTTACATTTCCAAGTAATTTCCTTACATTTCCAAGACAAGACATTTCCTTCCATTTCCAAGTCATTTCCTTACATTTCCAAGACAAGACATTTCCTTCCATTTCCAAGTTTCCAGAAATGTTCACTTTCCTCTTTTAACCCTAACATTTCCATACATTTCCAGGTTTCCAAAAATGTTCATTTCTAAATCATTTCCATGCATTTTCAAGTTTCCAAAAATGTTCAAATTTTATTCATAACACGTAAGACATGTCATTTCGTACAATTAAACCGAAAATGCATAGGCCCTTTTCAGGATGTTACAAGGATAGCTTACTATACTTCCAAGTGACGATGAATATGAATTTCCTAAAAGGTTTAAGTATTTGAACCTTGACTATCTTCGTGGTTATTTGAATGACAATCTTGCGGAAGGCCTAGGTTTTGAGATGCAGAAGTCCCATAAGGATTTTCATCAGAAGGAGTATTTTAACCTAGACTTTCATGAAATTTTTGTGAGAAGTTGACGTCTGCCGATTTGGTTGATTCAGGTCCTCTCTTTTATTTTCTTTTGTCTTTAATGTGGGCAACCTTTCCTTTGGAACTTTTACTACTAGCTTTCTTTAGCTATCCTAAGCTAGTTGATGTGCCCTTCAATGACATGGCCATGCCTCTGGAATTTTCAGTTGCTCTAGGCCTTTTTCAGTTGCCTCCATTCCTACTAGGGAAGCCTTCACGCGCAACACTTAGTGGTTGCATAAAATGAAACTTGATGATTCGCTTATGGGTTACGTTCTTCCTCTCCCCATTCTACTACACTTCACGAGTTTTGTAATGGTTGTCCTAATTCAAAGAAAATGTGTGGATTTTCATTAAACATGGAGTTTGGCCTTAGGTTCAATAAAGTCATGTGGGTTGTTGCAGAAATGGTTGTATCAGATTCTAGCTTGCTTAACAATGATGAAACTTTCTCTCTTGTTGATGACAGGGATGAGATGTGGGTTAACTCTCAATGGCTAAAACAATTCCTTATTTACCATCCAGTTGCAGGCGAGTTGCATGGTAACCGTATTTATAACAACGTGAAATTAACTACCATGAGTACCAAAGTGCATAAGGTTACTGATCCTAATGACATAATGGATAGTGTTAGGCTAGAACTGTTTGATGATCTATATCACATTGAATTGGAGTTTGATGTTCTTGTCATGAACTTTCTGCTGATGGATGTCCTATGCTTGATCGAAGAATGGGTATTTATGGTTATCCTATTGAAAATTCAAGCACTTTCCCTCACTTTGATCCTTGAGGACAATGATTTTTTTGAGGTGGAGGAAAGTTTTGTAACATCCTGCAACTGGGGTTGTTTGTATTTTATTTTATTTTAGTGATTGCTCGAGAAACCTTATTTTTATTTTGGTGCGAACTCGCCCATAAGAAATAATTTGGTAGAGTGGTTGAGGCGCTAGGATGTTTAAATGGTGCAACAAGTCGGGGTTCGAGCCACCGAGTTCGTACTGGAAGTTTTAATTTTTACGCTAAGTAGGGTGTTGGGCTAGGAAGGTTTAAAAATAAAATTTGTGAGCCTATAGCACAAAAGGCGCGCTTTGGCCGAGTGGCCAAGGGCGCCGCTGAAGGTCTGCGACAACGAGGTCCGAGTTCGAGTCTTGTTGGGCGCGCGAGCGTTTTAAATTTTTGTTTGGTGTTAAGGTGAAGGGAGCGATTGAGGAGTGTTTAAAAGTTTCGGGGCGGGTCAATGTCATGAAAGGAACATTGGCCGAGTGGTTGGGGTGTGGGGTTTCTTCCTCACGTCTTGGGTTCAAACCCCTAGGCCACAGATGGGTGTTTTGTTTTTGGCCTCTGGCATTAAATGTGTGAGGAGCTAGCGAAGGAGTATGTAAAAGAAATTCTCGTCGAGACATGGCATGAAAGTCTCGATGAGCGGAAATGGCAAGGCGCTTGGGCATATTCCTTCAGTCCCGTGTTCGAGCCTTAGGAGTCGCACTTAGGGCGTTTTAAGTTTTTACTTGTAGCGCATAAGCTAAAGGCGCCAATGAAGTAAGGATTAAAAGAAATTTCGATGGAATTATAGCATGAAATGCGCAATGGGCGAGTGGTTTGGGGCATGGAGGGCTTTTCTCCAGTCTCGGGTTCGAGACACAGGGGCTATACACGGGTTTTGTTTTGTTTTTGCCAACGTGGAAAAGGGTTGCATGGGACATGCATGCGTGAACAAAGTTTCATGGGGTGTTTGATACTTGTATTGTTATTTCTTTTTATTATTAGTTGAGTATGGGGAGTTGTTTTTATTTGGAAGCATGGTCATTAACCTTTTTTTTATTTATTTTATTAAATGATGGGAGTGTTTTATTATATTAGTTTTATTATTATATTGTTATGTAGAAAACATGGGTAGTGATATATATATTATTATTATTATTATTATTTGTATTAGGAAGTGTGGGTTTTATTTATTATTGCTCGGCTGCATGTGTATGGGGAGTTTTATTGTTGTGGCGGCATGGGCATTAATCTTTTTTTCTAAGGATGGGAAGGATGATGGAAGAAGGAATAAACAATAGGTTGTTTATTTCAATGGTGTGTAAGTGAAGCATGCCTTGGGGGAGTTGTTGGCCGGCCATAGGTTTGACAAAAGTAAAGCATGGCCGAATGGGGGCTTCCTCTAGGGAATAGCTTGGTCGGCCTTATGCAAGACAGGAGAGAAGCTTGGCCAAATTTCTTCAACATAATTTTGTTTCTTCCCATTGGGTATGGCCGAGTGAAGGAGGGTTGAAGGGCTTGAATAATCAGTTTCTTTTGGCAAAGAGGGGCCTAGACTTTGATTTGTTTTCTTCCTTTCCCAACTGTTCATGGCCGAATTAGGGACCCCATGAAGGTTGCTCAAGTTGCGGTTTTGAAGGAATGTTAAGGGATATTTCGGCTAGCTCATGTCCCTTTCTTCATCTTTCATTTTGATCAAATTGAAACCCCCTCCTCCTCTTATGCTACTTTCGGTTTTACTTCGAAGCATGCCATTGTTGCTATGGCCGAACCTCTTCTTCTAGTAGTCTCCTTGAGCTTGTAGTGGTAAGCATTATTTCGTTAAGGCAATCAAGTCTTTTCTTTTTTTTTTTTTTTTTTTTTTGGATGGCCGAATATGCACAAAATCACAAATGGTTTTTCTTTTGTTGTAGCTAGTGACAAGGTGCATTAAGAGAGAGAGAGAAAGAGCCTTTCGTAAGTTTCAAGCCTACAAAGAAAGCCTTTAGGGTGTTCGGCCTTGGACAATCTCTCATAGTTTCGCTCGTAGCTGATTTTAACAAGTGACCACTTCGGGATTTCGGTGAGGAAATAAATGTTTAAGCAAATCCGGCCACAAGCCATTCTTGGTATTTTTGAGTAACCGAATTTACACTGTGATTTTAGGGGGGGCAAATCGGCTAAGAAATCAGAAGTTTTCGGGATTTCGATCACGTTGGTTCGTGTTGATAAAGGTTCGGCCTAGAACCCTATTTTGGTTATGTTATGACCAATAACTTTGGATTGTTAGTCAATCAAAGGAACTCTTTAATAATAGTTTATGATGGTCGAACATAGGAGCTATACGAGGACAAGTTCGGGACTTCTGTAATATCGCATAGACACGGGATTGCTAGTTAAATCTTCGATTAAATAGGTGTGTAAGCTCTTACACACTTTATTAGTATAAACTGTTATTTGATGATATTATAACCTCTCATGTGGTAACTTTGCCTGGTGGGCATAAGCTTGGTTTTCGGGTAAGTCCCCTATTACTCGATTTACGATATATGTTGTATATGCCATCATATGCTGTGAAATGCTATGCTATATACGATTGCATGATATATGGGATCATGATACTTGTGATGTGAGCATGATGATGGTGGGATTGATGAGAGGGAGTAATAATCGTGTCGACGGACACCAGTGTTTTGGTAACACATTGTGACTACGGTCACCAGAGGTTTGGTACCTCCAGAGGTTTGGCACCTCATAGCGTCTCGTCCCTGTGGCTTAGTACCACCGTGGGTTGGCCCCACATTTAAGATACGGGATCGACGCCAGTGATTTGGTATCACACGATGGGTTGGCCCCATCATTTGATTGTGACTTCGGGTTACCAGTGGTTTGGCACCACCAGTGGTTTGGCACCACACGTATTGACGGATATCGTGACTATAAGTCACCAGTGGTTTGGCACCACCAGTGGTTTGGTACCACACGGGGTAGAAAAAGGAGCATGGATGGCTAGGTTGGGTTGCATAATTGCATGTCATGCTAATATCTTGTGTATGAGTGTTATTTTCGGGTTGGGGATTTATACATCGAGTCTTGGTGACTCACCCCTTCCCATATCATCTTGCAGTGTGAGTAGAGCGCGGATGCGAGCCGAGGAGAGCTCGAGGCGCCATGTTGGTTTTGTGGACTTGAAATTTTATTTTGCCCGTTTTTTAAGTTTACTATTCACTAAAATTCGATTGGGTTGTAATATGGCGCTTATTATTATTTTGGGCGTTTAAGTAGTTGCTTTACTTTATTACATAACCGATGAACTTATGAATCATCAAGCAAATCGGTTAAAGATAACGTTTTCAAAATAAGTACTCGTAGCGCTTTCAAAAATGTTATTATCGGGTAACAAAATTTCCTAAGTTATTGATGACTCTAATGCTTTAAAACCTAAGTGATTAAATGGTTTCAAAGGAAAAGGAAAAGTTTTCAACTCTATCGTATTTATCAAGCCAACCCATCTAAGTTTTAGCAAACACCATTTTATTACCCCCATAATTTGAAAATTTCCATTGAACTTTTCAAAACGCTTTTACTCCGTGACATACCAGATCCGGTCAAGGCTTGTGGGCCGGGTTTGGGGTGTTACATTTTGTATCGTGAGCCCGGTTCAAAACTCCTACCGTGAGGGCCTAAAGCCTAAAAATGTTTTTCTAGATAGACTTTTGAAAACCTCTAGGAAAATGGTTTTGGTTGAACAACATGGCATCGAGTCTCCTACCCGATCCGCTCTCGTAAGTATCTCTAATTTATGTATGATTATCTCAGTAAAGGGTAGAAATGGGACGTAGATAGTATAAAAAGGTACGTGAACTTTAGGACTAGTTTACCCCAACAATCACATAAGATTTATAATTGCCTAATTAAACAAACCCATGACTAAGTCACCGAAGTTAGGTGTGGTAACCCTTGTACGCATGTCTAGGATTGGATCCTAAGAGCTTGGTATTTAAGCGGTCCTAGTGACTCACCTCCTCTTTGCGGGAATCCTACCGTGCGTAGCTTCTTCTCACCCTAACCACGAGGACTTGTTCGTGAGCTAAATTCTATTATTAAAACCCGAAAGGGAATTAGCCGCGCTTTGATAAAAACTCTAGTTTTAAAGACTTCCCTCAAACTTGTGAGATTTATATTACAAAATTCTCTTGATATAGGGACATTTTAAAATACCCTTAGTGGTAAATTACAAAAATACCCCTAGTTTTAAAATCTACTACGCTACCCCCAAAATTTTAACAAAATTTTCTTATTTTACCATACCCAAAATCCCTAATTTGCAAAATATCAAAAATGTCCGATTTTGAAAAATTACGAAATTGCCCTTAATCAGAAATTACCAAAATAACCCCGATTTTTAAAGTTTTTGCAACACTACTAATTTGGGAAGACAATTTCTCAAAAAGAACCCCAAGTTTTTGCAAATTTTTAAGTTTCCTTGATTTATCCAGTTTACAAACTTACTTTGTTTTATTACCAAAATACCCTCGTAGGGTAAATGACTAAAATACCCCTGTTAGGAATTGGACAAAGAGGGTGATGGAATAAGTGGAAGTGTATCTTCGAATTACAATGAAAACTTGAAACTTGTTTGATCGAAAGAACAACTTCTTAACTTCACCCATAAAATTCTTTTTTAATAATCGCGTGGAATATTGGCTAATTCATAAAACTTTTAAAATAGATTGCGCTTATAAGAAATGAGCTCTAGAGGTCGCGCCGTCGGGGACGCGGTAGAGGACGGATGGCCATGACAGAACCAGCTTAGGTCGGGCCAAGGATCGGATAATGAGATACCACCTCCACCACCACCCCAACTTTTGGTGATGGACATCGTGGATCGACGGGGTGAGTCGGTGATCGCAGCTATGTCGCGTGTTTTAGAAATAATGGTCGAGACCGGTAGAGAGTGCAGGAGCTCGGAAGTCTCAGATCCGAGCGGCCCGATCCAACTGAGTCAAGTATTTCGGGTGTGTCGTGTGTCGCACCCAAGATCACCGAATATTGGTTAGAATCGACCGGGGATCATGGACGATCTCGATTTAACAAATGAGGAGAAGTTTGAAAGGAACAAAGTCGCTCTTAAAAGACGAGTCATACCAGCTGGTGGCTCACGGTTCGAGATGGTGCTACTGGCGAGATGACCTTACTTGGGAATACTTCAAAGCTACTTATCGTAAGAAGTATGTGGGCACCAAATACACCGATACTCGGAGGAAAGCTTTTCTAGGATCGTACAAGGAAATAAGTCGGATCCGAGTATGAGGTCAAATTCGAGGTGAGCCGCTATGCTCGGGGAGTTGTGTCAACTGAGCATGATCGTTGTGTCCGCTTCGAAGACGGACTTAGGGATGATTTAAGGTTGTTGATTGCTCCGCAGCAGGTGCGGAAATTTGCTGTTCTGGTAGAGAAGGCTAAGATAGCCGAAAAGGTCAGAGAGTTTGTGAGACAGAACTATGATAGGAGCAAGCAGAAAAGAGGTGTTGGGTCATCCGGATCGGAAATAGTGCACAAAGAGGACCGCATGCAGGGGGAATCAGCCGGAAGGCCCATGGCTTCTAATCAGAGACCGGCTCAGTGTAATCGTTGTGGGAAGTCACATTGGGGAGGTTGTTGGACTGATGAGAAGGGTTGCTTTGAATGTGGATCTTTGGATCATCGTGTAAGGGATTGTCCTCGGAAGATGGCAAGGAATCAGCTAGAGGGTCAGAATCGTGCTCCAGCAAGGAATGTGGGACCACCGCAGAGGGTCGTGGTAATAGTAGAGGAGGCAATGGTCCTAATCGAGGTCGCGAATTCGTGGCGGAGGAGCAGCAACACCGGCTAGGTAGCTCGGCTTAGTCTACGCAATGAGGCGCCGTGAGAGGAGGGTGACGCACCTGATGATGTCATCACCAGATGCGCTCCTAATTTTTGGTCTTCCATATGTTGCATTAATTGATGTGGGTTCGACGCATTCATACGTTGCTAGTAGTGTGGTAGAGACTTTGAACTTGGATTTTGAGACTGCTTCTAGGGAGATGACTGTAATTAGCCCTCTAGGACACTCTGTGGTAGTGAACAAGCTATATAGAGATATACCCCTAGAACTCCAAGGGGTAGTGTTTGTGGCTGATCTGATGGAACTGCCGTTTGGGGAGTTCGATCTAATTCTTGGAATGGACTGGCTGGTTAAGTATCAGGCAAGGTTGGATTGCGCTGCTAAGCGCATGGTTCTAAAGACGGCTGAGGGTGATGAAGTGGTCATGATAGGTAACAGAAGAGACTATCTATCCAATGTAGTGTCTGCCTTGAAGGCCGAGAAAATGATCAGAAAAGGGTATGAGGCCTTGTTGGTTCGAATTTATGCCTTGGAGGCTAAGGAGTCAGCAGTTGAGAAGGTCCGAACTGTAAGGGAATTCGCTGATGTGTTTCCAGAAGAACTCCCGGGTCTGCCTCCAGATCGGGAAGTTGAGTTTGGTATAGACTTGTTGCCCTAACGGCGCCGTGTCTATAGCACCTACCGAATGGCACCAAAGGAGTTGGTGGAGCTGAAGGCTCAAATTCAGGAACTCTTGGATAGAGGGTTCATTCGACCTAGTATATCTCCATGGGGAGCACCTGTTTTGTTTGTCAAGAAGAAAGATGGGTCAATCGATGTGTGTATCGACTCACCGCCGACTAAACAAGTTGACGATCAAAAACAAATATCCATTGCCTCGGATTGATGACCTGTTTGATCAGCTGAAGGGTGCATCGATGTTCTCAAAGATAGATCTTAGGTCGCTATCATCAACTTAAGGTGAAGGAGGTCGATGTGCACAAAACGGCATTTCGTGATGATCTTGTATAGGCATTACGAGTTCTTAGTGATGCCGTTTGGGTTGACCAACGCGCCAGCAACGTTCATGGACTTGATGAATAGGGTGTTTCAGCAATACTTAGATCAATTTGTCGTGGTGTTTATAGACGACATATTGGTTTACTCAAAGACGGAGGAGGAGCATGATAGGCATTTGCGCATAGTTCTACAAGTATTGAGGGAGGAGCAGTTGTATGCCAAATTCAGTAAGTGCGAATTTTGGCTTAGGGAAGTGACTTTCTTGGGTCACGTGGTGTCAGCCGAAGGGATTAGAGTGGACCCTCGCAAGGTTAAAGCGGTGTTGGATTGGAAACCACCTAGGTCTGTGGCGGAAATTCGAAGTTTTCTGGGTCTGGCCGGGTACTATCGAAGATTCGTGGAAGGATTCTCTTTAATTGCAGCGCCGTTGACTAAGCTATTAAGAAAAGGAGTCCCATTTGTCCGGTCGAGAAACAAAGAAGAAAGTTTTGATAAGCTAAGAAAGATTCGACTAAGCTCCAGTGTTGGTACAACTGAGGCGGGAAATTGTTCACGCTTTATTGTGATGCGTCCCATAATGGTTTGGGATGTGTGTTGATGCGAGAAGGGAAGGTAGTGGCCTATGCATCCCGTCACCTAAGACCGCATGAGGTTAACTATTCGACTCATGACTTGGAGTTAGCGGCGAGAGTCTTTGCTTTGAAAATATGGAGGCACTACTTGTACGGGGAGAAATCGATAGTCTACACGGATCACAAAAGTTTGAGGTATCTCTTGACTCGAAGGACTTAAATTTGAGATAGCAATACCGATGGATTGAACTGTTGAAGGACTACGATCGTTCAATTGAGTACCATCCGTGCAAGGCTAACGTGGTGGTGATGCGTTGAGTGAAAGGTCGTGGCAGACTTAAGGGCGATGTTTGCTCGCCTCTCGGTCTATACAACGATGGAAGTCTTTTGGCGAGAATTGCAAGTTAAGCCAACTGGATCGAGGAGATTAAGGAAAAGCAATTAGGGATGACAGGTTTAAATGCACGGAGGTTGCAAGTTCAAGGTGGTGGTTTGGAAGGGTATAGCTTGACCGGTGATGGTGTGTTGTGTTTTCAAGGGCGCCTTGTATGCCGAATGATGTGGAATTGAGGCAAAGAATTCTTCAGATGCACATAGCAGCCCATACGCTATGCATCCCGGAGGTAGCAAGATGTATGGAGATTTACTGAGCGATTCGGTGGCTGTGGTTGAAGCGTGAGGTAATCGAATTCGTGGGAAGGTGTCTCACGTGTCGGCGAGTAAAGGCTGAACATCGCTTGCCATCGTGGTTACTTCAACCGAAGAAGATTCCTCGGTGGAAATGGGAGAGGATCACTATGGACTTCGTCGCTGGGCTACCCCTCACGCCCAAAGAAGAAGGACGCAGCTTTGGGTGATTGTGGACTGCTTGACCAAGTCGGCTCACTTCATACCTGGTAAGGGTGGATTACTCACTTGAAGTTAGCTAAGTTGTATGTGTGGAGATAGTGAGGTTGCACGGTGTGCCAATGTCGATTATCTCGCATGAGACCCCAAATTTACGTCGAGGTTTTGGAGCGCTACATCAAAGCTTTGGGTACACTGTTGGATTTCAAGACAAAGATTCCATCCACAATCTAACGAGCGATCGGAAAGGGTTATTCAGATTTTAGAGGACATGTTAAGAGGTCTGCGTTTTGGACTTCAGAGGTAGTTGGGAAGAATTTTTGCCATTAGCTGAGTTCATATACAACAATAGTTATCAGGCAAGCATTAAGATGGCACCATATGAAGCGTTGTATGGTAGGAGGTGTCGCACACCTACTTGTTGGACAGATTTGGGTGAGCGACGGATGTTAGGACCGGAATTGGTTGCAGAAACTGAGGATAAGGTGAAGAAGATCCAAGCTTGGTTGAAAGAAGCCTCGGATAGGCAAAAGTCATATGCCGATCTCAAGCGAAGGGACATAGAGTTTGCCGTAGGAGATGAAGTTTTTCTGAAGGTCTCGCCATGGAAGAAAGTGTTAAGATTTGGGAAAAAGGGCAAGTTAAGTCCAAGGTTCATTGGACCGTTTAAGGTGTTGAGGCGAGTGGGACCAGATGAGCTTATCACCGAGTTGCCGCAGAATCGAGTCGATTCACGATGTGTTCCATGTCTCCATGCTTAGACGCTATCGTTCTGACCCATCACACGTCTTGGCTGTTGAGAAAGTTGAGGTGAGTCCAGATTTGACGGTGGAAGAAGAACTTATGCAGATCCTAAATCGGGATGTAAAAGTCTTGCGTAGGAAGTCAGTTCCTTTAGTGAAGGTCCTATGGCGAAATCATGGCGTGGAGGAAGCTACGTGGAAGCCCGAGGATGCGATGCGGCAGCAATACCCCCAACACTTACGATCCGTAATTTCGAGGACGAAATTATTTTTAAGGGGGTAGAATCAGAACATCCTCGCAAATCGGGGTTGTTTGTATTTTATTTTATTTTAGTGATTGCACGAGGAAACCTTATTTTTATTTTGGTGCGAACTCGCCATAAGAAATAATTTGGTAGAGTGGTTGAGGCGCTAGGATGTTTAAATGGTGCAGACAAGTCGTGGGTTCGAGCCACCGAGTTCGTGACTGGAAGTTTTAATTTTTGCGCTAAGTAGGGTGTTGGGCTAGGAAGGTTTAAGAATAAAATTTGTGAGCCTATAGCACAAAAAGCGCGCTTGGCCGAAGTGGCCAAGGGCGCCGCTGAAGGCTCGCGACAACGAGGTCCGAGTTCGAGTCTTGTTGGGCGCGGGAGCGCGTTAAATTTTTGTTTGGTGTTAAGGTGAAGGGGAGCGATTGAGGAGTGTTTAAAAGTTTACGGGACGGGTCAATGTCATGAAAGGAACATTGGCCGAGTGGTTGGGGTGTGGGGTTTCTTCCTCACGCCTTGGGTTCAAACCCCCGGGCAACAGATGATGGTGTTTTGTTTTTTGGCCTCGGCATTAAATGTGTGAGGGAGCTAGCGAAGGAGTATGTAAAAGAAATTCTCGTCGAGACATGGCATGAAAGTCTCGAGAGCGGAAATGGCAGGCGCTTGGGCATATTCCTTCGTGTCCCGTGTTCGAGCCCTAGGAGTCGCACTTAGGGCATTTTAAGTTTTTACTTGTAGCGCATAAGCTAAAGGCGCCAATGAAGTAAGGATTAAAAGAAATTTCGATGGAATTATAGCATGAAATGCGCAATGGGCCGAGTGGTCAGGGGTATGGAGGGCTTTTCTCCAGTGTCTCGGGTTCGAGACACGGGGGCTATACACTGGTTTTGTTTTGTTTTTGCCAACGTGGAAAAGGGTTGCATGGGACATGCATGCGTGAACAAAGTTTCATGGGGTGTTTGATACTTGTATTGTTATTTCTTTTTATTATTAGTTGAGTATGGGGAGTTGTTTTTATTTGGAAGCATGGTCATTAACCTTTTTTTTTATTTATTTTATTAAATGATGGGAGTGTTTTATTATATTAGTTTTATTATTATATTGTTATGTAGAAAACATGGGTAGTGATATATATATTATTATTATTATTATTATTATTATCATTATTATTATTATTATTATTATTATTTGTATTAGGAAGTGTGGGTTTTATTTATTATTGCTCAATACCGCATGTGTATGGGGAGTTTTATTGTTGTGGCGGCATGGGCATTAATCTTTTTTCTAAGGATGGGAAGGATGATGGAAGAAGGAATAAACAATAGGTTGTTTATTTCAATGGTGTGTAAGTGAAGCATGCCTTGGGGGAGTTGTTGGCCGGCCATAGGTTTGACAAAAGTAAAGCATGGCCGAATGGGGGCTTCCTCTAGGGAATAGCTTGGTCGGCCTTATGCAAGACAAGAGAGAAGCTTGGCCAAATTTCTTCAACATAATTTTGTTTCTTCCCATTGGGTATGGCCGAGTGAAGGAGGGGTTGAAGGGCTTGAATAATCGCTTTTTTTGGCAAAGAGGTGCCTAGACTTTGATTTGTTTTCTTCCTTTCCCAACCTGCTCATGGCCGAATTAGGGACCCCATGAAGGTTGCTCAAGTTGCGGTTTTGAAGGAATGTTAAGGGATATTTCGGTTAGCTCATGTCCCTTTCTTCATCTTTCATTTTGATCAAATCAAAACCCCTCCTCCTCTTATGCTACTTTCGGTTTTACTTGAAGCATGCCATTGTTGCTATGGCCGAACCTCTTCTTCTAGTAGTCTCCTTGAGCTTGTAGTGGTAAGCATTATTTCGTTAAGGCAATCAAGTCTTTTCTTTTTTTTTTTTTTTTTTTTTTGGGATGGCGAAATATGCACAAAATCACAAATGGTTTTTCTTTTGTTGTAGCTAGTGACAAGGTGCATTAAGAGAGAGAGAGAAAGAGCCTTTCGTAAGTTTCAAGCCTACAAAGAAAGCCTTTGGGTGTGTTCGCCTTGGACAATCTCTCATAGTTTCATTTCGAGCTGATTTTAACAAGTGACCACTTCGGGATTTCTGAGGAAATAAATGTTTAAGCAAATCCGCCACAAGCCATTCTTGGTATTTTTGAGTAACCGAATTTACACCGTGATTTTAGGGGGCAAATCGGCTAAGAAATCGAAGTTTTCGGATTTCGATCACGTTGGTTCGTGTTGATAAAGGTTCGGCCTAGAACCCTATTTTGGTTATGTTATGACCAATAACTTTGGATTGTTAGTCAATCAAAGGAACTCTTTAATAATAGTTTATGATGGTCGAACATAGGAGCTATACGAGGACAAGTTCGGGACTTCGTAATATATCGCATAGACACGGATTGCTAGTTAAATCTTCGATTAAATAGGTGTGTAAGCTCTTACACACTTTATTAGTATAAACTGTTATTTGATGATATTATAACCTCTCATGTGGTAACTTTGCACGTGGGCATAAGCTTGGTTTTCGGGTAAGTCCCCTATTACTCGATTTACGATATATGTTGTATATGCCATCATATGTTTGTGAAATGCTATGCTATATACGATTGCATGATATATGGGATCATGATACTTGTGATGTGAGCATGATGATGGTGGGATTGATAAGAGGAGTAATAATCGTGTCGACGGACACCGTTGTTTTGGTAACACATTGTGACTACGGTCACCAGAGGTTTGGTACCTCCAGAGGTTTGGCACCTCATAGCGTCTCGTCCCTGTGGCTTAGTACCACCGTGGGTTGGCCCCACATTTGAGATACGGGATCGACGCCAGTGATTTGGTATCACACGATGGGTTGGCCCCATCATTTGATTGTGACTTCGGGTCACCAGGTGGTTTGGCACCACCAAAGGTTTGGCACCACACGTATTGACGGATATCGTGACTATAAGTCACCAGTGGTTTGGCACCACCAGTGGTTTGGTACCACACGGGGTAGAAAAAGGAGCATGGATGGCTAGGTTGGGTTGCATAATTGCATGTCATGCTAATATCTTGTGTATGAGTGTTATTTCCGGGTTGGGGATTTATACACTGAGTCTTGGTGACTCACCCCCTTCCCATATCATCTTGCAGGTGAGTAGAGCGCGGATGCGAGCCGAGGAGAGCTCGAGGCGGCCATGTTGGTTTTGTGGACTTGAAATTTTATTTTGCCCCGTTTTAAGTTTACTATTCACTAAAATTCGATTGGGTTGTAATATGGCCGCTTATTATTATTTTGGACGTTTAAGTAGTTGCTTTACTTTATTACATAACTGATGAACTTATGAACTGTCAAGCAAATCGGTTAAAGATAACGTTTTCAAAATAAGTACTCGTAGGCGTTTTCAAAAATGTTATTATCGGGTAACAAAATTTCCTAAGTTATTGATGACTCTAATGCTTTAAAACCTAAGTGATTAAATGGTTTCAAAGGAAAAAGGAAAAGTTTTCAACTCTATCGTATTTATCAAGCCAACCCATCTAAGTTTTAGCAAACACCATTTTATTACCCCCATAATTTGAAAATTTCCATTGAACTTTTCAAAATGTTTTTACTCCGTGACATACCAGATCCGATCAAGGCTTGTGGGCTGGGTTTGGGGTGTTACAAGTTTTATAGGTTAAAATGAAGACTAGGCATCGTATTGTTATTTTCCAATTTTTATTTTTCATTTCTGTTATTTTTCCTTTATATAGTGGCTTGTAATTGTTGAGGGGGTTATGAATTAGTTATGCATAGAACTCCTTTTTTTTTTCCATATATTTCCTTCTCCGATTTCTCTCTTCTTCTTCTTCTTTTTTTTCTCTTTGGAATTTCTCTTTTCCTTCCCTTCCTTCTTTGCCATTTTGGGCTTCTCGATTTCTGTTCGTATAACACCCCTAACTCATATCCTTTCTGGAGTAGGGTTATGAAATATTACCAACCAATCAAAGCATTTAACAGCCAATTCGTAAGTAATCATAAGCATATTCTAATTCAATCATTTAAAATGTTAATTGTTCCTAAATCGAGCTTTAAAGTTCCCTTAAAAACATTTTGGGACTAATAGAAATCTTCTGAAAAGTTAAAGAAGAATTTACAAGCTTTTTTTTACTATAGGGTTAACACGGCCGTGTGGCTAGGCCGTGTGAATCAGACGGCCAAGACACACAGCGGTGTCCCAGCCCGTGTCTGTGCCATGTAACTCATTGGCTTGGGTCACACGGCCAAGCCACACGCCCGTGTACTAGCCATATGTCTCACACGGCCAAGTCACACGCTTGTGTGTCCGGCCGTGTGGACCTAAAATGTGCCTTAAACCATAAGTTTACCAAAATCACTCAATTTAACCTAACATAAAGCTACTTAAGACACCAAACTTTAAGTTTCATACACATATCAAGCCTTTGGTCAAAACACATACTAATATGTAGCTTCAACCATAAACATATACTTATGACTCAATTTACATCACATTCACAAAACAACTATCAACCAAAGACATCCTAGGTACATGCCATTACGTAATTAAACATCACCACACTTGAAATAGGGATTATTGTTGATGGATGCTGAGTCGACGATCAAAAGATAGTAGCTAACCTGCTTACGGAGAACAAAATTATACTCTGAGTAAAACTCAGTGATATTTCTATAATCCAGACATTCTAAGACATGGTACGGTACATGAATGTTCAAACTGAATTAAATGATCATGCTACTATCTAAGCATGCAATTACAAGATATCACCATTTCAATTTCATGCATTTCATCACCTTATTTCATGCTATTCTCAATTTTCATAAGTATTCACCTTTAGTTGGTTTGAACATATATCTCAATTCACATCACTTGCTATATAAATAGCTTTGCACAGGTCAATCAACAATTTACTTATACTATGGCACAAACCAATTCACATTAAGCAACTTCACTTATTTGAATAACCACAAGTATATCTAAGCATTTGAATTTATTTTATAACTTTAATAATCTAACTCAAGAATATATCATATCTTCTAATGAATAAATGTATATACGTAAGTAAACATAACCTTCTTTAGTAATATCTATAACCATCCTCCTTAGATCATTCATAAAACCTTGTTGTATAGTCCAGTTGATACACGGCACCCGGTGCCTAGTCGATAATCCGCAAAAGAATTTGCGCCCTCTAGTCGGATAAATTGACGAATAATTAGTGATCCCAGCTCTAGTTGGATAAACCAACAATATTTGCGCCCAGTGTTAGTCGAATAAACCGACGAATGTGTGCCCAGCACTAGTCAGATAAACCGATGAAACTTGTGCCCAGCGCTAGTCGGATAAATCAACAAATAATTTAGTGAACCTAGCTCTAGTTGGATAAACCAATGATATTTGTGCCTAGCGCTAGTCGGATAAACCGACAAATGTGAATTGTTCATTTGCAAGTCCATAATTTTCGCTTTTCATAACTCAATATCAAATTTCATAATTTAATAACACTTCTACTCCAATTATCTACATATCATACATTAGTTTATTCCATAATATCACATTCCATAAACCTCCATTTAATTAAATTAACTTATACCTCCATAAACTTCCATTCAATTTAATTAACAATTACATTAGGGATATATATATTAAGGCATCATGTGGTAACTAGATTAATTAAAACAATTTATAAAGTTTGAGTTCGGGGACTACGAACTTACCTAGCATTTAAACACGAGATTTTATTTAACTCCATGCATTAACCAACATTATTCAACTTCAATCTCATCATTCGACTATACATCTCCATATATAACATTTCCATACTATCAATTTAAATTCTAATCACTTATTGATTCATTTCATAATGTCACATTTCATATATATATATTACACAATTTCTCATCTCATAATTTAATCATTTGCATATATGTAAATATAATTAAGATATCAAAGTAATAATTAAGTATTTAAATTAAACAAATAAAGTTCAGTTTCAAAGACTACGAACTTACCTAAAATAGTAGGTAATTATTATGCAACCTTCTCTTTTCCCCGATTTACAATCGATCTACTCATTTCACGATCAAAACATAATAAATCAATTTATTAACTAATTCAAACACCATATCAAGTTCAAATTCACACCATTCTACCATTTAATTACATTTTTACTTATTTGCACTCAACATTTACCCTCAATACAATTAAACCCCAACTATAAATCATATTATTTAATTAAAATCAAGAAAGTCTCATTTCAACCAATTATTTCACAAGGTTCAAAACAACTCATACTTTCCAATTAGTTTACAATTTAATCATTGAATTTATCATTTCCATAATTAACCAAATATACATATAATCTATTAACAATCCCTAAATTCTTGAATTTTATAACTTAACACCATGCTAATTTAATTTATAGTATTAAACTCCTTGCAAGCTAATACTAACAAAACTCATGGCACAAAATATTTTAATTACTCACTAAACTTAGTAATTCAACTTAAATTTCCAGCACAAAGAACAATCCACCAAACAGTCCCTAGACTTCATAAAATTAACAATTTAACCTCTAATTCTATCAAAACAACTTCAGCGTATTAATTTCCAGCGTGCATTTGGACATGTTGAATTCTAGCATGCATTCGGGCACTTCAAAATTCAACATACATTCGAACATTAAAATTTCACTAGCTGACAGCAAATAATTTTCAGACAATTTAGTTCCCGACATCCTCTCAACAAATACTTGTTTCCTTAGCTTCAACCAATAATAATGGGATATTACTAAAAACTAAAATTTGGAAATGTAAACCCCAAATTAAACTGTTTTAAGTTCCAAAATTTAATAACTCTTCAAACATAAACCGAACAGTAATGCATGTTACTTTCAACCATCTTTATATTTTGATTATTACCACAAAACAGGACATTTATCAACCAACATTTTACCTTAATTAGAACAGCAGCAGATCAATTACTCCTGCATTTATTGCACGATAAAATACAACAGTTATATGGTGAAACTATCAGCATTCAATGGCAGGTTTCAACACCAACTTAAACATTTATTAATCAACTTTTCTTCACTTCTAACACCAATATTTGGTAACAAATAACATGTATTTTAACTACTAACTTTGAAAATCTATTCCAATAACATTAAGAACTTATATTTTTCTACCATACTAACTTGTTCTAACATCAACAATTGTAAAAATTTCAACATGGGTTATCTAACTCATGATCTCAAGATTCAAAAAAACACAAAATCCATTAAATAAGAACCAAAAATTACTAACCAATTTGAGCTTTAAAGCATGAAAAATGTGGCTGAAATATTCTCCCTCTTTTCGGCATGGAAGAGCCAATATGAAGCTTTTTATTTTTTTCTTACTTACTCCCTCCCTTTCCTTTCTTTTCTACCCACTCTTCTATTTCTATTTCTTTTATTTATTTCTCTTACATATAATAGTTGTCTTATTATAATAATTATATATATTATTCTCATGCACATCCACTAACCCCATCTGACTAAAAAAAATGGACTATTTAATTAAATAGTCCTTGCACTATTTCTTTCTCATAATTAATTTAGTCCTTAAAAAATAAAATTATCAATTTAATATTCAATTAACTTCTAACGTAACTCCCGAAATTATAATATTAATATTTTTAAACTCGATACACGAAGGCGGGGTTCCGAAAGTATATTTCCCGACATATGGGTCAGGAAATATACTTTTGGAATGTTACAGTTTGTAATAGACTCATACAGGTTTAGTCTATTAAGAATTGTTTACAGTTGGACAAAACATTAAACTGAAGATGACTTTGTTAAAGAGACTAAAGCTTCCTTTGGTTTAGCTTTTAATGCCAGTATGGTGCTGTTGGGGTAGATAATTGCTACATACCTCATTGATTGTTTGTTTGGTTCAGCATTACAGTACAATCAAAATTGATTTCAACCATACTGATATGCTAAAAAGTGGCTAAAGATTTCGATAGCAATTAAACCCATTGGGGTAGTAGGTATTTTTAACAGACAAAAATACCCATACTTTTATTTATTATTTTACCATTTTATCCTTGAAAGTTAAACTAATTTCTTTCCCAACCTTATTTGTTTTCAGATTTGGGAAGAAAACAATCACTTGTTTTTCAGATTTGAGAACTAAAACAATGATTATTGCTGGCTTCTCCCCTCTTTTTTTCTTTGTTCTTAGTTGTGGCTGCTACTTTTTTCTTTGCCTAAAGGTTAGTTTTTATATATTTTTGTTGAGTATGATATCATGTTCATGTTAAGTTTTCATCTCGTTTCTAAATTTTTTGAGTTTAGATCAAATCATTGATCAGTTTGGGGTATTTGCAAATATGAGTTGTAGTTTCCACTTCTACAATGAGTGCAAAAATTTAGCTTGTAGTTGGGAATTTTTTAAGAATTTTTTAGTGTAGTGTAATGCTCTTCTTCTTAATACAAGATTAAAATAATGAAACAAACCATAAAATCGTGAAATGAATCTTAACCCAAATATGAATATAGTGTTTCTAGTTGTTAAAGTTTTAAAATAATTTTGAGGTATAAAAAAGAAAAGAAAAGGAAAGATCCATGTATTTGTAGGAGAAAAAAGTATTTAAGTTGGTTCATTCTTTGTTTTTTTTTACTACAAAGCAGTTTTTGATATCTTGTGTTTTTCTTTTTCCATTTAGCTGTGTTCTTAATTCATAATCATGATGTGGATTAACATTTTATTTGATTTGGATTAGATGCAGAAAATATAAATAAAAATGATTAATTTATTAATTTTTCACAAGAAAAAAAAGAAAGAAAATATTGATTTAAGGGACAACATGAAGGAAGACTGTAAATCATGCAATTAGTGATTAATTATTTTCAATGGAGGATAGGATAGAAAGCCAAATAATTTCCCATTGAGAAATTGGCTACCCATTCGTGATGAATTGGCAGGTATTTACAATGAGATGATATTTAATATTTGTTATTTATTATTCTTATTTTTTATGAAACTATATTATTATATCTAATTATATAAAATGAACAAATTAAATGAAATATATTTTGAATGTTATAAAAAATAATGTTATCAAAATTTGGGTATGCTTAGAAATGAAGTAGTTTACTCAATTAGTGCTTTTGAGACCAACAAATCTTGAGAAACACAGCTTTGAAAGATCACCCTTTTGAAATAATTTTAGCCTTCTCAATCCCCTACATATCTTTGTGTTTGAGAGGCTGAATTGTTATATGTCTTTAGAAAATCTAGATATACGAAACTTAGGTGGTGTGGAAAATCTATCTAACATGGTTATACAATTATCCAAGAAGTAATGAAATGTTGTATGATTTGGTGCTAATGCTAGACTATGTCACATTGGCTCTTCATTTTTTTTTTAAGTATTCATATTGGGCACCCTTAGTTTTTTCATTCATATTTGGAAATCAGTGTGGAGACACGATATACATGTATGCATGTCCCACATGAGTGAAAATTAAATACTTATATTCTATTATTTTGTTTAGTACAATACATCAAATTGTTAAAAGAGTTTTTGTGAGAAATATTGAATGAGCTTTACAAATGCATGGATGTATATATACCGTGATATCTTAAGATATATGTTTGCTTATATTTGTTATACTGGTGATCTTTAAATGGTGCTTATTATGATATATATATGGTTTTATTTAGGTTGACATTTAAAATCATAATAATAATAATAGATGGTAAAGACACAAAATTTTGTGGAGGGCGATAGTACCTTAGCAACAAAAGCTGTTTGGGATGATGAGTAGACATTGATATTTTGTGAACTTTGCGTGAATGAAGTCAATGCTGGTAATAGACCGACAACTCATCTCAACTCAAAAGGATGGGAAAATGTCATTATTCTTTTTTAAGCAAAAACACAAAAAATTATGGAAAACCTCTATTGAAAAATAAGTGGGATACATTAAAAAAAGGAATGGAGGTTATGGAGGGAGTTGCTTAAGGAATCTACAGGTATAGGATGGTGTCCATCTAAAAGATGCTACCGAAGAATGGTGGTGTAACAGTCCGGTTTAAACCCTAGTCAGAATAGTGGTTTGGGGACCACAAATTTGAGTCAAAAAATATTTTAATATTATTTTCTGTGTTTACAGTATGTGAATTAGTATGTGTGAAAGTTTCGTGATTTAATTTATTTGTTTGGGTGCTTAATTTGATAAAAGGATCTAATTGTGAAAGATGCAAAATTAGCATGTCATATGTTAAAAGCACCTATGTGTTATGTCTTTATAAATGTGTGGCCTTATGAAGTAATTAAGCCATTGTATAAGTGAGTGGATGGTATTGGACATTATTGGCCTTGTATTTATATGTTTTATATGTTTAATCATAAGGTTAATTTGGTAAATGAATTAATAATATATGTTATAGTAAAACAAATCATAAAAATGGCCAGTTATCCATCTTGTTGGCCGAATATAGCAAAGAAAGAAAAGAGGAAAAGTGTTCTTAGGTTTCAACTACTTTCAAGCTTAATTTAAGGTTCATTTTGGCTCGGTTTTTGATAATTTCTATGTTTTTGTAATCGTTGCTTTGTGTTCTTCAAAACCCATGTCTTAATTTTGAGAATTGATGATGATTTTGAAATAAGCTATTGATGAATTCATGAGTTTTATGATGTTTGAGGATGAAATATGAAATATATGTGTTAGATTAACATAGTTTGTCTTTGAATTTTTGATGAATTTGAGTAATTTGGACTTAATTGAGAAAATAATATTTTGAAGGACTAAAATGTGAAATAAATGAAATGTATGGACTTGTATGAATCTTGTGAAAATTTGGCTAGGCATGGGTAACATGAAATTTTGCGTATTTTGTGATTTTATGAAATAAGGGCTAAAATGTCAAAATGTGAAAATATGAGGGCTAATTTGTAAATTGCCCTAAATATGTGTTTTTGGATTGAATTGAATAATTTGATGATTAAATGGGTTAAATTTGAATATGTATAGATCAAGAACCGAAGAAAACAGATTTAGATTGCGGAAAGTCAAAAGTGATCGAATAGTCAAGTCCGTACGTTTATCCGAATCCGAGGTAAGTTGATATACAAATAAATGTGTTTGAATTGAGTTATTTATGCATTTATGAAATTTAGATTGCAATAAATATGCTCGAGATGTTATGTACATGAAATCTGAGAAAGTATCGACAATTGGTCAATATCCGAGAAGCCCCGTACGAACCTAGGAATAGATAGGATTACATATGTCATGACATAGGTTTCTGATATGTGATGTCATGTAAGACCACGTCTGGGACGTTGGCATTGATTTGAGATTTCATATAAGACCACATCTGGGACGCTGGCATCGATATGAGATTTACGTGTAAGACCATGTCTAGGACATTGGCATCGTATTCGATTTCGTGTAAGACCCTGTCTGGGACAGTGGCATCGATATCTGAGTACATGTAAGACCACGTCCGAGACATTAGCATTGTACGACTATTCTGAGCATTCTGAGTATCCTATTTGGTTCCGAATGGTTCAACGGGTAATTCTGAGAAACTAAAGACGATGTGAAATGTATAATTGTTTCAGGTACGTTTGAAGTGTACACTAAGTATGTGTATGGAAGGTAAGTTTATGTATGAACTTACCTAGATGAGATATGTGTATGGATTTGATGAAGTAAAATGTGATATGTGAATGAATGAACTATGATCTAATGAAGTACATGGTAATATATATGTTGGTAAGCAAATGGCTAAATAAATGAGCCAAGAATAATTATGAATGTGCAAATGAGCTATTAATAATATTATATTTGATATGAATAATGAATGCTTATATGTTAAGTTTATTTGTATATGGCTTACTAAGCTTATGAAAGCTTACTTTGTGTGTGTTTTGCTTTGTTTTATAGATCGTTAAAGCTACGAAAGGCTTGGGGATTGCCGTGGATCATCATCACACTATCCAAACATATTTTGGTATTTTATGATCATGTATATAATAAGTATGGCATGTATAGGCTAGTCACTTTGAATTGTGTTTGAGATGTGTATATAGCCATGTGATATGGCTAGATAAATGTTTGTGATACGAATGAGTAGTTATGTTATATGATGCTTGTTTGGTATGGTTTAATGACCAATGAAATGGTCAAAGTAATGGTAAGCTTATTGATGCCAAGTTGTTATTTTATTGATGAGTACATGTCATATTGTAGTGTTAAGTTATGGATGATTTATGTTTAAAAATGTTTGTGAATAAGTTGAACTAAATGAAATATAAGTTGGTGTGATTGTTAAGCTCATAAATGGTTAGAAATGATGAACATTTTGATATGTTTTGGTTGCCTTTGATGCTTGGATTGATGCTTAATTGTGTTTGTACTGATGACCCAAAGTGTGGGTGACATTTTGGCCTTGCAAATGGCCTATAATTCCCCACACGGTTGAACACACGGGCGTGTGGCTCGACTGTGTCTCTCGTGGTTGCATTTCAAAACAAGTCTGACTCGACCACGGGCTAGACACATGGGCGTGTGACTGGCCGTGTGGTGTAAGTCAGTAGCGACCACGGGTGAGGCACACGGGCGTGTCCACGGCTGTGTGGACAAGTCATTATGTATGCCTTATTTTGACACGACTTAGACACACAGGCGTGTCTGAGGCCGTGAGAGGCACACGACCTGCCCACACGGGCGTGTGACCTCTGTAACTTTAAAAGAATTTTAAATTTTTGAAAGTTTTCGTATGTATTCAATTTAGTCTCGGGTCCTTTTTAAAATATACTTGAGGTCTTGTAGACCTATTTAAGGGACACTTTGATTGGATTTGATGAATTATATTATGAAAGATCTGTAAAAGGATCCAATTTTTCTGGTAATGCCTTTAACCCTAGACCGGCGATGGTTACGGGTTAGGGGTGTTATAGGTGGGCTGAAAAAATACAGGTTGGTGTTAACTTTATCATTATTTTAATGCATAAAGTTTATTGAAATTAATAATTTACAAATATAAAAATCTTAGTATAACATTTAACATGTTATGTAGGAAAATCCCAATTTTAAAGGATTTAAGAAGAAAAGAATTGAACCACGATTGAATGAGTTAATGTGGCAAATGTTTGGTGGCATTTTAGCCACTGGAGAGAATTCATGGGCACCTTCGTCTGGTGTTCTTCCAAGCGAGGTTCCTATAGGAGATGATACACCTAATGAAGGATTTGGTGATTCAGATGAACATAGTAATGAGAATGAAGGTATTTCTGCTAATGAGGTACCATCAAGCCCTTCTCATGAAACTCCTAATCGAAGAAAGCAAACACTTGGAGTTGTACACGGTAAAGGAAAAAATCAAGTTCAAGTAGAAAATCATCAAGAAATACATTAACTACTCAGATTGAGAAATTGTGTGAGAGTATGGCTAGTCCAAGGAAGTTGGTGAATGAAATTATTTTTCCTCACTTTCAATAAACTATTTCAAATGCAATGGATGCTTTGCGTGCTTTGGGAGATGAAATTCCGAAAAAAAGATGAACTGTACTATTTTTCCATCAAAATGTTCCAAATACCGGTGAAACGGGAAGTGTTTTTGAACTTAGATCCAGATGTTAATGTTTGGTGGCTTCGACATGAGTATGCTGAACAAAATCCAATTGCATCATTTTCATCCTTGGTAGCAACATTCTCATTTCCCTTCCAACCATACCATTAACCACCTCCACCATAAGCTCCTTAGAATTATTATTGTAATATAACTATACTACTTTTTTATATGTAAAACTAATGTATGATATTTTTTATGTTTGGTATTTTTATGCTATGCTTTTATTCAAGTTTCTGTGTTGTATAGGATGTCACAAAATATTAATTTATTTTCATTTGATTACTTTTTCAGGTTATGGATGAATTTAACAATATATATAATAGTTTTGATATGAATTATGATACCCCTGAATTAAGTGAAGAAGCTCAACGAAGAATAGCCACAATTGTTACACAAGTTGAGTACAACAATTATCATGAAGAGGAAGAATATGTGTTAAGCAGTGTATTTGTACACCATGAACCTTATTTCACTATGCAATCGTGTATGGATTCAAATTATACAGGTCAAATGTGGGTGGACGAAGTATTAAATAGGCATGATGATCGTTGCATGAATAGTTTTAGGATGCCAAAAAATATATTTCAAAGCTTGTTGCATGATTTGCAAACAAATTATGGCTTAAAGCATGGGAAAGTATCGGCGATGGAGAAGTTTGCATTATCATTGTACATTCTTGGAAATAGAGAATCAAATTTAAATGCAACAGAGCAATTTCAACGATCTGGGGAAACTGTTAGTCGAATTTTTACTGATATGTTGCATATATTTGCTCGAATGGAATAGACACAATTAAACCCACTAAAGGTCAATTCGAGGAAGTACCGAACCATATTCGACATGATACAAGATATTGGCCTCACTTTAAGGTAAAATTTACACAATCTTTATATTTTTAAAATATAAATTATTTCTAACTTTTATTTCATTACTTGTATTTATTTTAAAGGATTGTATTAGGGCCATAGATGGAACACACATAAAACCATGCATTTCACCTTCTTGTCAAATACCTTATATCGGACGAAAAGGTGAATCAACTCAAAATATTATGGCAGTTTGTGACTTCAACATGTGCTTTATTTTTGCATTTCCTGGTTGGGAAGGAACAACACATGACAGTAGAATTTTTTTGCAAGCACTTAGAAAACAAGAGTTAAAGTTTCCACACCCTCCACCAAGTTGAACTTTAATTTTTTAATTAATCTTTACATAAAAACAATATTAAAATTTTTAATTTATTTTTAAACTTGATATTATGTTTTTCTTTTTTGTATGAAAATATTATCTTGTGGATTCAGGATATCCACAAATGGCAGGTTTTCTAGGTCCATAAAGGGGGAACGATATCATTTACCTGATTTTCGTCGAGGTAATCATCGAGCATCTAGAAAAAAAGAAATCTTCAATAATGCTGATTCTTCGTTACATTCTGTGTTGAACAAACATTTGGAGTGTGGAAAAAGAAATGGCCAATATTAAGAGATATTCTAAGTTATTCATTCAACAAGAAAGTTTTAATAGTTATTGCAACAATGGTTTTGCATAATTACATTAATTCGAAGACATACTTGGTCAAATGATGAGGATTTTCGACAATTTGAGAATATACCCGACATGCTAGTCTCTTCAGGCCATTTTGATAGAGGTGAATCGAGTTCTTCTGACAGTGAAAGTGACCTTGAAATCGCGATGTTAAGGGAAACCATTGCAACTAGTTTAATGAATCCATATTTGTAAAAGAATTTTGTATCATAACCTAATTTCTAGTAATAATGAAACTTGTTATGTCTTATGTTACTATAGTTTTTATTATTAAAAATCATCCGTTTAGATACTTCAAAATTTGATCCAAGTATAATGTTACTAATTGTGAAAATAATATTTACCATTGTTATAAAAGACTATTTAACTATAAAAATTAAAAATAATTATCATTTTATCTAATAAATAATTTAAATTGATTATATAATTCATTAAAATATTTATAATAAAATATTAAAATATACATTTTAATATTTTATTAAAGGAATTTATAAATTCACATATTTTAATAATTTTATAAAAGTAAAATAATTTAAAAAACTTCTGTTATATATCAATTCTAATCTGATGTCCTTAAAAGTCATTTTTTATTCTCACCTCACCGCCTATAGCTGCGTTTGAATCCAAACACATATTCCACTGCTGTTTCTAATCTCACTGCTACAGTAACTAATTTCACCGCCACTGTTGTTTTTAATCTCACCGGAAGTAAACACACC
Source organism: Gossypium bickii (assembly GCA_025503065.1). Lineage (NCBI taxonomy): Eukaryota > Viridiplantae > Streptophyta > Magnoliopsida > Malvales > Malvaceae > Gossypium > Gossypium bickii. The sequence continues at coordinate 19,145,654 of CP106714.1, read as the reverse complement.
GCCCATTCAAACTAAGACCAAAGAGCATGGTTAGTAATTTTTTCCTGAATAGAAGTCTATTTTATTGAGAGAAAATGAAGAAAGCAACAATTACGCAAATAGAAGAAACAAAAGCTGAAAAAAGAGAACAAAATGCAACAGCAAAAACGGCGCAACAATTGGACATAAATCGTGCTGCCAATGATTAAAATAAATGAGTTGATTAAAGACATAAATCGCCCGGCCAATAAAATGTTTAGCTTTAAAATATCTAATTAGCTTTAAAATGTTTTTACATTATACATAGCAGCTTACTTACAGCTAATTCTTCTCAACAATGAGATTAGTAAAATATTCTTTTACGAGTTTATTATTTTGTTTTTATCTTCTATGATTTCTTTGGCATATTCCTTGCATGTTTGAATGGAATATCTCAATAAATTTTCTTTCTCATCTAACTATAATAATAGAAAATATCTAATTTGTGTCTATCTTTGCTTTTCTTAGATTTCCTCTTTTATTATAATTTATTTTAGAAAATAATTTTTTATTCAGCTTTAAAATGTTTTTAATTTATACAATGAGCTTAGCAAAATACTTTTTGACGGGTTTATATATATATATATATATATATATTTTATGTTCCGTGATTTTTTTAGCATATTCCTTGCATGCCTTGCATGTTTGAATGGAATATATCAATAAATTTTCCTTCTTGTTGTTATACATGCCCTTCGCTACTCAAACACGTGTCCTCGCTATTCAGATACGTGTCACTACCAGACACGTTGTTGACTTTGGCATTAACTCCACTTTAAGTAGTACAACCGCAGACCACCCATCTTCAACCACCTGCTCAAGTAAGAAGACACCCACCCATATTTGAGTATGAACACAATTCCAAGACAATGAGGAGTCTATTTAGGTATAACTACCTTGTACTCATAAATTCTTATGATATACAGACATGATTAACCTTTATGCATTTTGTGGGGATAAATGAATATCCTACCATATCATATCAATGGAAAAGGGAACCTCTCTTATAAGTACCCTGAAAATCGATTCCCTAGCACAAGTTACTCCAAGCAATCATCCCATTGGTCAGCCTATTCTTTTGTCCTTGTTCTGACTCTCAGCCTCTTTAGGTGAACTGACCTCCATTGCACCACTGTGATCTTCTCATTGATCTTCTTTATCAGCCTCTCTTATTGTACCTGGTACCAATAATTGGTACGATGAGCATGGATTGAAAATGTCTCATAATCAAAATTATGCTACCCACAACCCCATCAACAAAAACAATAACATCAACCCTGCCAATTCCTCCACTCTAATGAATGACAGTGACGCCACCAATACTGAACTTCTCTAACCCAAACCAAAATGTCAACTTTCCCAGCCATGGTCCTCATGGAAGCCTTGAGCCAACTCCTAAATGCCCTTAATTCTTCCTCAGCTAATCCAACCACTATAGTCTCCCCTTTAATTCTCAACACTCCATCATCCTTTGCTACCCCGCAAGATCCCAAAAATGACCACATAAAGAAAATTCTCTCTTGTTTGGCTTCCTAATCTCATTCTATTGTTGAGACTAATCCTCTAGATCAGGTTTCCCAACAACATCTCCTTGGCTCTCAACACCATGTCACTGAGATATAAGAAAAAATGCGACTCATAGAGGAACAAACTTCTAGTTCAACAACATCAGTTCTAGGAACAACAAGAGCTTTAACGCCAACTTGATAAGCAAAATACCTGCAATGAATGGTTGATCGCAAAGTTATGCACAACCAATGATGTTATTAGAGCTAGTGATTTGCCCTTTCCACTAGAAACAGAAGGTACGACATAGTCTACTGTTGAAAAAGGTAAGAAGAATCATAGTGATAATGAAATTGTATAAGATCTTCAACTTATTAATTGTTCGGAGAATAAACCTTAAAACAATGTTATTTATATTGAAGAACAAATTGCAGCCCCCAAATTAGAGTTCTTGCAATAAGCTAAAGGTTCTAGACCTGAGAAAGTTTCCTGGAGCTATGCTATGAACCTTTGACCCATTCTGTGTTGAATCACAACCTTTTTACTTCTTTCAAGTTCCCTAAGTTGTCTTATATTGGTGCTAGTGACCTAGAGGACCACTTAGCTCATTACAACAACCACATGAATATTCTTGGAGCCTCTAATGTTGTGAAATGTAGGGTTTTCTTGTAACACCCCTTAGTCGTATTCCACACCAGAACCGGATACGAGGCATTACCGAACTTAACTTGCTCAAACATATGACATTGGGCCATAAAATTTCGTTTCAACTTAAAACATCTCATTCACATTCACAACGTCCCTATTATGGGTCTACGAGACCCTAAACATATATACAAGATGCTTTGGGACTAAACCGGAATCTTATGAACACTTAGAAAATTTTAGCTCGGAATATAGCCACACACCCGTGTGAAATGGAACACGCTCGTGTGAAATGGAACACGCCTGTATGGGCAGGCCGTGTGGTCACACATGCCCATGTTCCTTGCCCGTGTGGATTTTATGTTTCATTTCAAACCTACAAGGGTTTTCATACGGCCTGACACAGGCTCGTGTCCCTCACATAGCCATAACACGCCCGTGTCTTCACCCGTGTGTGAAAACCTTGACATTCTATTTATGACATCATCATCTAAATAAGATCACACGGCCAAGGCACATGCCCGTGTTCTATGGCCATGTCTTCCACACGGTTGAGACACACGGCTGTGTCTCAGCCTGTGTGGTTACTACTAGGCATACTGACTTGTCAACTTAGCATGCAGGGGGACACACAGCCTATCAACACGCCCATAGGGCTGACCGTGTGTCACACATAGCCTAGACACACGCCCGTGTGTCTACCTATTTGGATAAATTCAAGGCTATTTTCCAAACCATTTTGCCACCCTCACTTGCACACGTTCGTACAATATCACATATCATTCTGATATCACAATTTGTAGTACCTAATCATCACATTTAGCCTATGATGATCATATTAACTTCATATTCACAAGAGAATACTGTCACATGCATAAATATATAATCAACACAAGGCATCATTCATGGCTATATTCAAATTGAACCATAAACCATTTTAGGCCAACATGTTTGGCTACATTAACAATGACTTAATTAATCAAAAGATAAGATCCCTATACATGCCATATCTCAAGAAGGCTTGAAAACTTATACCCAAAATGACCGCTTGAAACTATGAAAACATCTCCGACGATCTTCAACCTGAACTAGCTAAATTAACCTAAAGAGATAAGAAAGGAAGAGAAGTAAGCAATGATGCTTAGTTCATATGCAAATAATAAACAACTATTGATATTCATTTATTTAACTTAGGGTATTGTCATGTGACTTGCATTGAAGTTCATGATTACCACTTAATCATTCATGATGCTTACTCTTTTGTCTTATAGATACCATTTACGTGTCTTGGCATTAGCTTTAACATCACAGTCTCTTTATTATAACTTGTCACATTCTTTAGTAAGTTATTTCCATCCTTTTAATCACATACTCATCATTTATTAGGGATCATAATTTCCACATTTGGTTTAACCACTTTTCATTTGTCAAAGCTTATACTTTACTATATTCTCATAGTAACTTTATTTGGCATCTAATCCCACCTTTACTCTATCTCAAACTCAATGAATCACAATTTAATCATATATGTTAATCTATATCATAATTCAAATTAGGCTCATAAGCTTAACACATAATCACTTTCAAACCTTGTCATACATCAATTCATAATAAATGGAGATTACTGACCGTAAAGTTATCAATGTCACACAGGCATAACTTATTCCTACACATTCTTACCATGAATTCATCATAACAAAATTCACTTCACATGAGTTCTAGGTACATACCTGTACCACCCGTGACATAGTCACATACTTTCTCGTTTTCAACATACCTGTTAAATCACTCGAAATGCTAAAAGATACTTGTGAGTCTCAAACATATGGTATTATATCAATGCCATATTCCCGATATGGTCTTACATGAAATATCATATTCGACGCCATGTCCCTGACATGGTCTTATATGAAATCTCATACCGAGGCCATATCCCAGATATAGTCTTATACGTAATCTTAACAACCTTAGTATCATGGCATTTGCATTCTATCCATTCTTAAAATTCAATTAAAGATTTTTATTCCTTGAAATCTCATCAAACTCGTAAATAATATATCTCATAGAGACAATATACAATTCATACAATATTGAAATATCAAATACATCGCATAAGGTTGCATTATTTACACATGAACTTACCTCGATACCAAAAGGGTAAAAAGGGACTTAATAGTCAATTTCTCTCTTTTCCTCCGTTCTAGGTCCGAATCTCATTTTCTATGAGCTATAACATCACATTTATCTTATTCATTAGTCACATTATTCATTGTGACTCAAAAATCATACTGGTAAAACTATGTTTTTGCCCCTAAACTTTGTCAAAATTATAATTTTACCCTTAGGCTCGTAAAATGGAATGCGTTCATTTTTCACACACCCAAGCCTAGCCGATTCATGTTCCCTCTTATAGAAACTCAAGATTTTAATTATTTCACACATTTATCATCTATTTTATAACCTTTATAAAAATGTCCTTTTTAGGTGTTTTCATGGAAACAACATTCACAAAAATTGTGTATTTAACACCCAAAATTCATTTTCTTTCATAAAAAAATCAGTAAAAAACATAAGTACTCTCATGGAAACACCCTAAGCTTTCAATCATTTTGCAAAATAGTCCTCTCTTTAGCTAGCTTAAGCTTTAGGGGTTCCAAAAGTACAAAAATTATCAATAAAAACCACCAAGATCACTTACTTGTAGAGGTGAGGAGTTGCTGAAAATTTTCAAGCTTCCATGGCTGTTTTTCTTGGGAAAATTCGGTGGAGAGAAGAATGAGAAAAGATGATATCTTTTCTTCTATTTATTTTATTTTATTACTAAACAAATTGCCACCAAAACCTCACCTAATTCATTGAAAATTTTATTTCCTTGTCCCCTATGACCATCTATTAACCTTAGAAAGGTCTAATTGTACATTAGGGACCTTCATTTAATATTCTAAAACTATTAGACACCCTTTGCTTGTAGAACTACACTTTCGCACTTTATGCGATTTTGTCCTTTTTCGTAATTTAGCATGCAATCGCTAAAATTAATGCACCAAAATTTTCTTACACTCATATAATCATGCTAAAACACATAAAATATTATTAAAACTAATTTCTCCAGCCTCAAATTAGTGGTTCCAAAACTATTATTTCGACTAGCCCAAAAATTAGGCTGTTACATTTCTCCACAACCCTTTCTAACTGTAACATCCTGATTTAGTGGGCCTGTGCATTTTGGGTGTTGATTGTTTAAAGCATTAAAGTGAGAATTAGAGGTAAGAATTGGGCTCAAGTTTGGGCTGAGGCCTTGGTTAATTTTCTGTTGGGGCACTATAGGGTGTAAAGGTAGGTATCTGTGTTTAAATTAGCAAAATGGGCTTGCGGCCTAGTAACAAGGGGTGTAGCATGGGGAGCTGATGAGTGGCGTCAGTGGCAAGGAAGGAGGCCCAAGTTTTGGCTGCTTGGAGCCCATATTTTGGGCCAAATTCGGCACTTAAAAGGGAGTAAAGGGGGGACGGCAACAAGGCTAAAATATAGGGGATTTTAATGTTTTAAAACATGTGGATATTATGCTGATAAAGGGGGAGGAGTTGGTGCTAATTAGGTCTCTTTTGGAGGAGTTAATAGATTAAGATAAGGGAGAAAGATAGGAGCTATCCTTTGGTTGTAGAGTTGGCCGAAAATGAAACACAGGAGAGGGGGGAAGAATTGGTTTAGTATGGCAAGGGGTGTGCCGAAAATTTGAAGGCCATCTCATTTGTTTTCTTTTCTCATCTTTTCTCTTCCAAAAGCCGAAAATCACCACCTCCCTCACCCTTTCTTTTCTTCTTTGAAATTCCCTCCTAGCCGAATCTTCTGATCCCCATTGTTATTCTTCTCCCATTCACTAAAAGCCGAAACTACGCTCTTGTTTGCTCTTGTAGCCGAAACCTTCTGTAGAGGTAAGTGTTGATTGTGCTATTCTTTCAATCTTTTCCATATTTTAGAGACCATAGCCGAATGGCTACATGGTGGACTGATCTCGTGTTTTCTTTCAGTGGCGGCATTCCGGGATTTGAAGGAGATTTAATCGCCTAGGATTCTAATCGGTAGCACTCGAATCATACTACTTTTGGGATTTAATCGATCTAGGTAAGAAGATCTATCCAACTAAGCGTGCTAATCTAAGTAAATATTAATTCCTGGCCGGTTGTAGGGGGAGCCTTATCTTTGCGTTCTTTCGGTTTTTTTTAGCAGAGTTGTAGACAGAGAAAAGTGGTTCCGAATAGCAAGAGTATAATACTACGTGTTATCAGGTGTGTAATTTCTCACACCATCTCTGTTGTTTGTTATATATATAAGAATCTGTCTATATCCTGTTAAATGCTGAAATCCCGGCATGGTTGTTGAAAACCAGTAGAGGGTAAGGGCGACTCATCAGGTTAGTGATTTCTATGATTTACTTAAAGTAAAATGATTCTGTTCAGTTGATATGATATACATATATGTTGTTTTCTATGCTTGCTCGGGGTTGGGTGATTGATGTATAAGAAAGGTGAAGTGTTCTGTTCTAGTGGCTCTGCCACGATCTGTTGTAGTGGCACTGCCACGATATGTTCTGGTGACTATGTTACAATCAAACGATGAGCAGCTGACTGTAGCATGACTGCCATCGGTGGTGTGTAGCGGTGAGGGTGATTGTAGAAATCCCCACTGGTGTGATTGGCAGGTAAGGGGTGGTGTGTAGCGGATGGATCTAGGATTGGGATGGGTTTTTCTTTATTCTGATATGCGATATTCTGTTATTCTGTTCTGTGGGGCTAAGGCCCAGTCTGCTAGTGTATGAGGGATTGCACACTGAGTCTTGTGACTCACTCCGTTGTTTAACATTTTTCAGGTAACACTTAGTGCATCGGACTGGGATGGAGAGGAGCGCAAGGTGGCCATGCATGGGTTCATTTTGACTCAATAAAGGACATTGTTTTAATTATTTTTCTTTAGCACTTTCAATATTGCTTGGTTTTATACTTTATTGTAATAAGGCTATTGGCTATTGTTTATTGGTATTATGTTTTCATTTTCAGGTTTTCATACGCTTAGCTTTTATGATTAATTGAAACTAAGACATGTGTTTACATAATAAAACTCAAAGGCAAAATTTTAGTTTTTATCCATTAAAGCATCAATTCAAAATTTATTTCTTTACAAATTATCAAATTATCAAGTCTTCCCGTATAAATGTTTGAACTATGCTTTTAAAAGAAATAATAAATGAGACACATTTTATAAAATCTTCTTAGTGACATGCCAGATCCGGTCGGAGTGTTTGGGCCGGGTTTGGGGTGTTACAAATTGGTATTAGAACCCAGTTCAAAACTCAGCTTTGGGGTTTTAGGCTCAAAACATTTTCTAAAGATGGGTTTTGGAAATATGCATGTTTATAAATAACACAGGATGGTTTTCTCGGCATGGCTCCTGCGTCTCCGGCCCAAGTCCGCCAGGTAAGTATTCAGAACTCACTGTGTGTTATATTTGTATGAGGGCTTGATGGGCTTTAAGGGACGTAGAATATTTTAATTAGAACTTGATGGACTTAGGCGTAGCTTAAACAACTTCTTAAATCTCATAAGACTTAATCTATCCAAACAAACCCGTGAACAAATCGCTGGGTTAGGGTGTGGCAACAGGCATACGCATGTCTAGGATTGGATTCAGGGAGAGCTTGGTACTTAAGCAGTCCTAGTGACTCACCTCCTCCTGGTGCGTAGTGACTGTTCACCCTAGCCACGAGGATTTGTTGACGGGCCAGAATCTATAACTAAAACCCGAAAGGACCAGCCATCTTATTTTCACAAAATTACTAAAACGCCCTAGTTTTGAAAAAAAAACTACCAAAACGCCATTGATTTGAAAAGAAAATTACCAAAACGCCCTTAATTTGGAAATTATCAAAATTTGTAAAAGTTCCGAAATACACTTGATTTGTGAAAATTTCCCAAAACAACCATAATTTTATAAACTACCCATGTTTTGCAAACTTACTTGAAAACCCCTAGATTTACAAAAGTAACCCGGTTTGCAAAATTAAATTGTCCAAAGTACCCCGGTTGAAAAAACAACAACAACACCACCACTACCAAAATACCCTATTTTGAGGAAATTACCAAAAATACCCTTACCTTTAAAAAAAAAAAGAAAAAAAAACCACCAAGATACTTTATGTTGAAAAAATACCCTGTAGGATAAAATTTCGAAAATACCCCTGGGTAGTGAAATGACGGAAATACCCTATGTGTTGAATGTAGGTTCGTGGATGTTGTCTGTATGTTGATTATTGAATGTATACAGTTTCCTAGAACTAGGAGACAAACTTCAGACTGAAACTTGTAGATGTAATTTCAAATTCGAAAGAACTACTCTTAAACTACTGTTCATAAGACTGCTCGTGGTTAATCAGTGGAAGAACACTAATAATTCATAAAATTTCTAATCAGATAAACGCCAATCAGAAGAATGAGTACAAGGGGTCGAGGACAACCGCCACATGGTCGTGGTAGGGGTAGGATGACCGTGTCAGAGCCAGTAGGGTCTGGCCACGGGTCAGGAAACGAGATGCCAGATATGCCGGCCGTGAAGGAGAATTTCAGGACTAGGCGGCCAGAGATGATCCGGTATCTCTGGCGATGTTGCAGGTCCTTAAGAGAGTGGCTGGGGTAGGTACAAGTTTAGGAGCTCGAAAATCTGTGTCTGGATGACTCCGAGCCAATGGAGCGGAGATGTTTAGAGGTGTTTCTGGCGTAGCCCCTAACACAGCTGAGTATTGGTTAAAAGTGAGTGAGCGCATAATAGATGACCTAGACTTCACGGTGGAGGAGAAGTTGAAAGGGGTCGTGTCTCTTCTGCGAGACAAGGCTTACCAGTGGTGGCTCACGGTAAAGGAGGGTACTGCCGCAGACCGAATTGACTGGGATTTCTTTAAGGAATCATTTCAAGGAATGTACGTTGAGGCCAGCTATGTGGATGCCCAGAGGAAGGCATTTCTGAATTTGGTACAGGGAAGTAAATCTGTGTCCGAGTATGAGGCAAAATTTCTGCGGTTGAGCCGTTACGCTCGAGGAATTGTAGCGACTGACTATGAGCACTGTGTACGGTTCAAAGATGGATTGAGGGATAAGTTGAGAGTGTTGGTAGCACTGCAGCGAGAAAGGGACTTTGCCATTCTGGTCGAGAAAGCTAAGATATCTGAGGAGGTGAAGCGGACTGAGAAGCAAAATAAAGATAAGGATCGGAATAGGAATAAGAGAAATTTTGGGCCGTCGGGATCATCTGGGAGTTTTCAGAAAAGGCCTAGGTTTGATGGGCCAGCTCGTGCTCCGACATCTGCTACTAGGAGTCAAAATCGATCATGTAACCTGTGCGGAAAAGTACATTTGGGGGAGTGCAGAAGGAGAACTGGTGGACGTTTCAGGTATGGGTCTATGGACCGTATGGTGAAAGACTGTCCAAAGGTGGATTAGGTACAGCCAGTTGGACGCGGTTCTGATCAGGTTAGGAGGGGTGGTCAGCCATTATCGAGGGGTCGTAGCCCAGTCACAGGAGGAAATGGGTTTGGTCTGGGTCGTGGAGCATCTGGTAGGGCTGCAGGTAATGTAGATGCAAGACAGCAGGGTCTGGTTTATGCAGCTCATCGACGGGAGGATGGTGACGCACTGGACGTCCTAACCGGTACGTTTTTTATTTCTGATAAACCATTTCTTACTCTAATTGATATTGGATCAACCCACTCTTACGTTGCATGCTCGGTATCTGAGACCTTAAGTATAGAATCTGAAACAACTATTAGGAAAATGACTGTGGTTAGCCCGTTAGGACAATCTAGGATAGTGGACAAACTATTTAGGAGTGTATCTTTAGAGACTCAAGGAGCAGTGTTTCCGGCAGATCCAATGGAAATACCGTTTGGGGAGTTTGACCATACCTTAGGAATGGATTGGTTGGCTAAACATCATGCTCAGCTGGATTGTGAGACTAAGCGCATGGTGTTGAGTACCCCGGAAGGCGGGGAGGTGGTTGTGCTAGGGGAAAGAAGGGATTATTTGTCCAACGTAGTATCTGCATTAAAGGCTGTTAAGATGATGCGGAAAGGATGCAATGTATTCCTAGCTTTTATCAGTGCTTTGGATGCTAAGGAGGTAACCGTTGAGGAGGTTAGAATGGTAAAAGATTTCGTGGACGTTTTTCCTGTGGAGCTGTCAGGGTTACCTCCAGATCGCGAAGTGGAGTTTGGAATAGAGCTACTTCCAGGTACAGCCCCGATGTCCATTGCTCCTTACCGAATGGTGCCGAAGGAGCTGGTGGAGCTCAAAGCTTAGATCCAGGAACTGTTGGATCGGGGTTTTATTCGACCGAGTGTGTCCCCGTGGGGAGCGTCGGTCCTATTTGTGAAGAAGAAGGACAAATCCATGCATATGTGTGTGGACTACCGTCAACTGAATAAGTTAACGATTAAGAACAAGTATCCACTGCCGAGAATCGATGATCTGTTCGATCAGCTCAAAGGAGCTTAGGTTTTCTCTAAGATAGATTTAAGGTCGGGTTATCATCAGTTAAAGGTAAAGGAAGGGGACTTTCATAAGACGGCGTTTCAAACTCGCTACGGTAATTATGAATTTTGGTAATGCCGTTCGGGTTAACGAACACGCCGGCAGCATTTATGGATATGATGAATCGGGTGTTCCAACCATACCTTGATCAGTTTGTTGTGGTGTTCATTGACGATATTCTGGTTTATTCTAAGACCGAGGAGGAGCATGATGCACATCTTCGTGTGGTGTTGCAAATTCTGAGGGAGAAGCAGTTGTTTGCTAAGTTCAGCAAGTGTGAGTTCTGGCTAAGGGAAGTAACTTTCTTAGAACATGTAGTTTCTGTAGAGGGAATTAGGGTTGACCCTCGGAAGGTAGAAGCTGTATTGGATTGGAAACCGCCGAAGTCAGTGACAGAGATTCAAAGTTTCTTGGGATTGGCAGGGTACTATAGGAGGTTTGTTAAGGGGTTCTCGTTAATTACGGCACCTCTAACTAAGTTGTTGAGGAAGGGAGTACCGTTTGTTTGGACCGACAAATAGCAGGAGAGCTTTGAGAAGCTAAAGAAAATTTTGACAGAAGCACCGATGTTAATTCAGCCAGAGACGGGAAAAGAGTTTACCGTCACTATGATGCGTCACACACGAGTTTAGGATGTGTGTTGATGCAAGATGGAAAGGTTGTTGCCTATGTGTCTCGGCAGTTAAGACCGTATGAGTTGAACTACCCCACGCATAATTTAGAATTGGCTGCGGTAGTGTTTGCTCTGAAGATCTAGAGACACTATCTGTATGGGGAGAAGTCTGTTATTTACACCGACCATAAAAGTCTGAAGTATCTCTTTACCCAGAGGGAGTTGAATCTAAGACAACGTAGGTGGATTGAACTATTGAAGGACTATGACTGCTCAATCGAATATCATCCGGGTAAGGCTAACGTAGTGGCAGATGCATTGAGTCAGAAGGCAATAGCGGATTTAAGGGTGATGTTCGCTCATCTCAGTCTATATAAGGATGGCAGTTGGTAGCTGAACTCCAAGTGAGACCAGTATGGACTAGTCAGATCAAAGAGAAGGAGCTTCTAGACGATGTCTTGAGTGCTCGACTCCGGCAAGTGCAAAGTGGTAAAGGAGAGGAATATAGTTTGAATGGTGATGGGGTTCTGTGTTTCCGTAAGAGGATTTGTATGCCAAAGGATGTTGAGTTAAGGCAGATGCTTCTGCGGGAGGCACATGGTAGCTCATACGCTATGCATCCTGGAGGGGTTAAGATGTATCAGGATTTGCGAGAGCAATTCTGGTGGCCAGGTCTGAAGCGAGAGGTAACAAAATTCGTGGGTAAATGTTTGACGTGTCAGTAGGTGAAGGTGGAACACCAGTTGCCTTTGGGGTTGTTGCAGTTGGTGAAGATTCGCAGTGGAAATGGGAAAGAATCACGATGGATTTTGTTAGTGGGTTACCTCTTACGCCCATTAAGAAGGATTTGATTTGGGTGATTGTCGATCAGCTGACGAAGTCTGCTCACTTCATATAGGTTCGTGTTGATTATTCTTTGCAAAAGTTGGATAAGTTGTACGTGGCTGAGGTTGTGAGACTGCATGGTGTACCTGTGTCGATCATATCGGATAGAGACCCTAGGTTCACGTCACGATTCTGGAAGGCTCTGCATTAGGCAATGGGAATAAGGTTAGACTTTAGTACCGCTTTCCATCCGCAGACTGATGGTCAGTCTGAGAGGGTAATCCAGATCTTGGAGGATATGTTAAGAGGTTACATCATTGATTTCAGGGGTAGTTGGGAGGAGTATTTACCTCTGGCAGAATTTGCATACAATAACAACTACCAATCTAGTATTCAGATGGCGCCTTATGAGGCGTTATACGGACGGAGATGTCATACCCCTACTTGTTAGACAGAGTTGGATGAGCGTCAGATGTTGGGTCCAGAACTAGTTTCGGAGACGGAAGAAAAGATAGGTTAATTCGGGCTCGGTTGAAGGAAGCGTCTGATCGGCAGAAATCTTATGCGGATCTAAAGCGTAAGGAGTTGAATTTGCAATGGGGGATCAAGTTTTTTTGAAAGTGTCACCGTGGAAGAAGGTAATGAGGTTTGGTCAGAAGGGTAAGCTAAGTCCCCGATTTATTGGACCTTATCGGGTACTAGAATGTGTAGGGCCAGTGGCATATCGATTGGAGTTGCCTCCAGCTGGAGCAGATACATGACATGTTTCATGTCTCGATGCTAAGACTTACTGTTCTGATCTATCACATATTGTGCCAGTGGAAGAGATTGAAGTAAGGCCAGATTTGTCCTTTGAGGAGGAGCCAGTGCAAATTTTGGATCGAGACGTAAAGGTGTTGAGAAAGAAGCCTGTCCCTTTGGTGCAGAGGAAGCAACATGGGAGCCAGAGGATGTTATGCGACAACAGTATCCCCATGTCTTCTGTTTAAGTAAATTTTGGGGCCGAAATGTCTTTAAGGGGGTAGAACTGTAACATCCTAATTTAGTGGGCCTGTGCATTTTGGGTGTTGATTGTTTAAAGCATTAAAGTGAGAATTAGAGGTAAGAATTGGGCTCAGGTTTGGGCAGAGGCCTTGGTTAATTTTCTGTTGGGGCACTATAGGGTTTAAAGGTAGGTATCTGTGTTTAAATTAGCAAAATGGGCTTGTGGCCCAAGAATGAGAAGCGCGCACATGGGAGGCGATAAGTGGCGTCAGTGGCAAAGAAGGAGGCCCAAGTGTTGGCCATTTGGAGCCCATGTTTTGGGCCAAATTCGGCACTTAAAAGGGAGTAAGGGGGGATGACAACAAGGCTAAAATATAGGGAATTTTAATGTTTTAAAATATGTGGATATTATGCTGATAAAGGGGGAGGAGTTGGTGCTAATTAGGTCTCTTTTGGAGGAGTTAGTAGATTAAGATAAGGGAGAAAGATAGGAGCTATCCTTTGGTTGCAGAGTTGGCCGAAAATCAAACACAGGAGAGGGGGGAAGAATCGGTTTAGTATGGCAAGAGGTGTGCCGAAAATTTGAAGGCCATCTCATTTGTTTTCTTTTCTCATCTTTTCTCTTCTAAAAGCCGAAAATCACCACCTCCTTCACCCTTTCTTTTCTTCTTTGAAATTCCCTCCTAGCCGAATCTTCTGATCCCCATTGTTATTGTTCTCCCATTCACTACGCTCTTGTTTGTTCTTGTAGCTGAAACCTTCTGTAGAGGTAAGTGTTGATTGTGCTATTCTTTCAATCTTTTCCGGCTTTTAGAGACCATAGCCGAATGGCTACATGGTGGACTGATCTCGTGTTTTCTTTCATGGGCGGCATTCCAGGATTTGAAGGAGATTTAATCACCTAGGATTCTAATCGGTAGCACTCGAATCTGCTACTTTTGGGATTTAATCGATCTAGGTAAGGAGATCTATCCAACTAAGCGTGTTAATCTAAGCAAATATTAATTCCTGGCCGATTGTAGGGGGAGCCTTATCTTTGCGTTCTTTTTTTTTTTTAGCGAGTTGTTGTAGACGAGAGAAAAGTGGTTACGAATAGCGAGTATAATACTCACGTGTTATCGTGTGTAATTTCTCACACCATTTCTGTTGTTTGTTATATATATAAGAATCTGTCTATATCTTGTTAAATGCCGAAATCCCGGCATGGTTGTTGAAAACCCGTGGAGGGTAAGGGCGACTCATCAGGTTAGTGATTTCTGTGATTTACTTAAAGTAAAATGATTCTGTTGATTTGATATGATATACATACATGTTGTTTTCTATGCTTGCTCGGGGTTGGGCGATTGATGTATAAGAAAGGGGAAGTGTTCTGTTCTGGTGGCTCTGCCACGATCTGTTGTAGTAGCACTGCCACGATCTATTCTGGTGACTATGTCACAATCTGACGATGAGCAGCTGACTGCAGCATGACTGCCATCGGTGGTTTGTAACGGTGAGGGTGATTGTAGAAATCCCCACTGTGTGATTGGCAGATAAGGGGTGGTGTGTAGCGGATGGATCTAGGATTGGGATGGGTTTTGCTTTATTCTGATATGCGATATTGTGTTACTCTATTCTGTGGGGCTAAGGCCCAGTCTGATGGTGCATGAGGGATTGCACACTGAGTCTTGTGACTCACTCCGTTGTTTAACATTTTTCAGGTAACACTTAGTGTATTGGACCGGGCTGGAGAGGAGCGCAAGGTGGCCATGCATGGGTTTATTTTGACTCAATAAAGGACGTTGTTTTAATTATTTTTCTTTTGCAATTTCAATATTGCTTGGTTTTATACTTTATTGTAATAAGGCTACTGGCTATTGTTTATTGGTTTTATGTTTTCATTTTCAGGTTTTCATACACTTAGCTTTTATGATTAATTGAAACTAAGGCATATGTTTACATAATAAACCTCAAAGGCAAAATTTCAGTTTTTATCCATTAAGGCATCAATTCAAAATTTATTTATTTACAAATTATCAAATTATCAAGTCTTCCCGTATAAATGTTTGAACTATGCTTTTAAAAATAATAATAAATGCGACACGTTTTATAAAATCTTCTTAGTGACATGCCAGATCCGATCGAAGTGTTTAGGCCGGGTTTGGGGTGTTAGACTAGTATTGTCCGTCAATGGTACCCATTACTCCTTTCGAGATCCACAAAAACTTTGAATTGGCTGGGTTATTCATGAGCAAATTTTAGCCAACAAAACCCCGCAGTAGTCGCCTACTTACCTTATGTCCATCTGACAGAAAGAGAACGAATCCTTTCAAGATTTCATGAAGAGGTTTAATGTAACAATAATGATCATGAAGGGTGTTTCTGATGCTCTAATTGTTCAGGCTTTCCTAGTGGAAACTACACATAAGTTTCTTCAAGTCCACATCATTGGAAACCCCTCGGAGAAGTTGTCTTAGTTATATGTGTTGGAAAAATAGGTTTGGAAAACGTAGGGAAAAATAAATTTAGGGAAAAACCAGAGGTTTAAAATTTTTTCCAAAACAAGATCTTAGTTGCAATATCTAAAGTAATAAACACTTAATCAAAATTGTACCTTTTCAATTTGTCTAGGATGAGCGCTTCAGCCGAGTAGTCTTCTTTGCTATCCTCAAGCTCACATCTACCGAGTGTGGGCTCGTTTCGAATCAGAAAGTTTTTCACAAAAATTACCAGTGGGGTAATTTTGTAATTTTTCTAAACTTTTGGGTCAAGTTGTAAATTAGATACATAATAACCTAAGGCTCTTTTTATATAAGGAGAGTTTAGAGAGTTCAACTATGATTAAACTTATCACTTTAATATTAAATTAATATAATATTTATCAAGATAAATATTAGATTAAATTTAATATTAAATCCTATTAAAATAATAGAATGTTTAACTTGTATATAAAATACTATTAAGATAAGTATTATATTAAATTTAATATTAAACTATTAAAATAATATTATTTTTAGAATAATTAATCTGAAATCAAATTCTGCGGTAGAGTTCCAGTAGGAGTGTAACTCTTCCTTTGCTTAATCATTGATGGCCAACTGTCGACGGCCACCGGGATGCTACCGTTGCAGTTGCTGAGACTGCCATGTTTGGTAATGCAGGTGCAACACCCTTACGGCATCTTGAGCAAATTCAGTTGCTACTGGTCGGTCCAGGTCAGTGACGACCCGATCGATTCAGTCTAGCCACCGGTTGGACCGTTGGCTCAGTTTAACATACTTGGCTCGGTTCAACCAGTTTTTGGGTATTGGTCTTCATTTTGGGCTCTTAGGCCCAATTTACAATCTTAGGTCTAATTTTCAAGTTCAATTACCCATCGGGCCAATTGTATGGCTTGGAAATTAACTTCCAAAAATATCATATTAATTTTAATTGATTTGATTAATTTAATTTTACTAGATCTGAATAAAATTTTCCAAAAATCACTTAGATTTTCCAAATTAATTTTTCAAGAAAATTCTTTAATCAAATTCTCTAGTTGAACAATTCTCACGACCACTTAATTTAATTCCACATCGAATACATCGACTCAATTAAATTATTCCCAAAGTCGTAGAATTTTCTTCTGATTCAAATACAGTTCGATCGAGCTTTTGTTGAGCTAGCAGAGGGACCGATCAAACATACAATTAGGCTCTAGTGATTGCAATTATGTCCAAAAGTATCGTTCTGATAATTCACAATTACTTAATCATGGAGTCGGTCCATAAGAAGTACCATGATTGAAAATTCCGTATTGTATACTCTTTACGAAAGCAATCCATCCAACTACTTTGTCCAATGACCTCGTCATGTGTGTGTTACCCTTATATGATATCCTTGATTCCTTTGAGTTAAATCTGTTCACTCAATACAATTCTAATTTATCTCATTGTCACCATTGTGTCTTCTTAATGATTAATATGATCACTGTCAACAAATAACTGTGATAAATTACTCCTTTGAGAACAAGTAACCCGTGGCCACGTTGAGAGGATATCATTAACTCTTTGATTGAGCTATGAATTCCATTGTTGCTAGTAAAACCATGCCATACACAAGTCATGTACCCAACATACCGGCTATAGACTTGATCATCATTAGAGCATAAGCTTCCACTTATACCAAAGCACATGAGTTGCATACGCATGGTCAATGGCTAATTCAGGATTTAGGAAAATCACACCATGAACGTCACAAGTGAATTAATTCACAAACGGATTCGAATTAATTGATATTGGGTCCAGTCAAATGTATCATTCTACCAATGAATACATCTATGTCTCTACTTGTGGAGTCAACTGCTCCGATAGCCAAGACTAGCCATATCCCCAATTGGAATTGTAGACGACCTAATAATCCTTCTCAGTATTTGAATCAAATGCTCACTTTGATTCTTTTACGAGATTACGAACACATTTTGATTATCTACTGAAGTAAGTTGTCTTTCTCGCAATGTAAACTTTCTCTACAATGCCATTTATCTTCAGTTTGAACTTTAGACAATCAATGAGCTAATATTTGCTTGTCATAATTTCACTATGCATGTAAAATATAAAGGACATAAATACAAAAGACATAATAGTGTGAAATTAACTTTATTTATTTATTCATCGTTCAAATAAATAGAAAATAGTTACATGTTTACTATAACATGGGCACATTTCCCAACAATATGAAATGATTCATTGCTTCACGGAAAGTGATCAAATGGATATTGATCAATCCAACCCAGTAGCACAAACAACCCAACGATCCTATTTCCTAAACGAACCTCCCCTCTGTACCACCAGTAGGTTCCAGTACGTCAGTATCAGTCCCAGCAAAGGACTTGTCCCTCAGTAGGTGATGGGCAGTTTGAACAATATAGTCCTCCATAACAAGGGGGTAGATAGATGGTTAATATTGTAAGACCATTGACTTGCCGTCAAATGTAGTTGTAATTCCGGTCTATTTTTGCACTTAAGGAGATTATTTTCTAACCATTTTAGTATTTAATATTATGTTTTCGGTACTTAGTAGTTAGGATTAAATATTAGTAAAATAAGTGTTCTTAACCCATTTTGTGAGTATTGTGACCTATTAGGCCAACACGGGCCTTAGGTAGTGCTAATTTGTGTAATTGAGTGTGTAGGATGATGAATTATAGGCCCAACTGGTGTAAGAGTAAGGGACGAGTGATGCACAAGCTTTCTGAGCCGTCAAAGCATGAAACGAACCGAGGAAGCCACAAATTGCTTGTCGTGTCGTGCCATAGCCTTGACGTGGTGCCCAAGTACTTCAAGGCTATTTTAGTCCACACAATCAACTTTATACGAAGAACTAGGACATGTCAAAGACCTAGGACATGTCAAAAAACTAATTCGGGCTGCCAAGATTCCTACAAAAAAACCTTAGGGGTTTGATGTAACTAAGTCAACTTGGACGCCTTAAAAGAAACCTTAGTACTTTAGGAGTAAGATTAGATTAAGTTTTCTTGTGATTTTTCAAAAACTCCTGTTCTTTTCTCTTGGGATCAGTTTTGATCCAAGAGTTTTTTTATATAATCGGAGAATTTTAGTTATTTCTTCTTTGCAAGCAATGATATTTGATTATTCCAATCGAGAGATTCGTTACTCTGCACTCTAATCGACATCAAAATCAGGATTATTCTAATCTCTTTTCTCTTTCGATTTCGTCGTGTTATTTACATGTTTTTATTCCATTGAGATTAAGATTATTAATAACATGAGTGGCTAAATTGCTTAGGGGATATTAACGAGTGGGTGGGGACGTGATTACCGAATGGATGGGGACGTGATTAATGAAGGATCTAGGGTTTTTTGAGAGGATTAGTTGGTATAGATTACATGCATGTTCCTAAACCCTAGGAAGTAATCATAAGTTAAATGAGATAGGGTAGAAAATTTGGATGAGTAAATATTAAATTTCCTAGTTGAGAAAGTGAGGTCGGGAGATAAGTGTGTATCAACCAATTGATTAATTAGTTAGAGATCGAGAGGTAATAATTGATTAATCAATAGCTAACCCACCTTAAAGCCCTAATCCAAAGTTAATTTCAAACCCTGAAATGAGTTAATCTTCTTGATTGGTTTTATCGATCTAGTTCTTTGTTTATTTTATTGCTTATTTTTTTAATTATTTAATTTCTCATATTCATCTATTTTATAGTTCATCGTAATATAGGATTTAATTATTGCTATTTAGACTTATTATTGTAAAGAGGTTTTCAATAGATTTATTCCATCCTCCCTTGGGTACAAACCTTGAAATACTTCTTGTGTTTCGTTGTACACATATACTATATTACAATTTGACCTATATACATACGGACACTGCTGGTTTAATTTCTTATATTTTTTGGTGTGATATTTTTACTATAAACAATAACACGTTTATAGGCAGTCAAGTTGTTGGTGCTGTTGTCGGGGAGGTTTCGGCATTAGATCTAGGAAATATCTTTACAACTAGTAAGATAAATAGGAACATTAAAGCCTATAAATACAAAATTTATAATTTTTTTTCATTTTTTTATTTGTTTAATTTTCTTTTGATTTTTTTTTTTTGGTTGTTTATGACTCGAAGCTCCAGCTCCCCAATTGAACCACATCCACATTCGGAGCAACTACTCAGGCGCACTCATCAGTCAATGAAAATCGATCCACCTGTGATAATTAATTTACCCCAAGAAAATACGCTCTTTGAAGATCCACGAGAACGACAAGTAAATATCTGGGAAAAAGTCTCAATGGATCAAAGGACGTTGCGCGAGTATACCTTACCAACACTCGATGACGCACGAGCCAACATAGAAAGGCCGGCGATTAAAGCCAATAATTTTGAGATAAAAGTGGCCACTATTTAGATGATCTAGAACACACTACAATTTAAAGGAAACATGGTGGAAGACTCAAACCAATACTTGAAGCGATTTTTTCAACTCTATGACACCTTCAAGTACAATGGGGTATTCGATGATGTTGTGTATATTCGGTTATTTCTGCTCTCATTATTGGACAATGCGACTGATTAGTTAGACTTGTTAGAACCAGGTTCCATTACCACGTGGAACAATTTAGCATAAAAATTCCTATATAATTTTTCCCAATTAGTTAAACCATTTAGCTTAGGCGAGAAATCACCAATTTTAAACAATATGAAGGTGAATCCTTGTATGAAGCATCGGAACACTACAAGTCAATGCTGAAGAAGTGCCCACACCATAGCCTGCAAGCGTGGCTCCAGATCCAAATATTTTATAATGGTGTTGATGGTAACATTAGATCCAGCCTAAACAGAGCGGCTAGAGGATCTCTCATGTTCCACACGTACGAACAAGCCTACAAAATCATTAGACGACATGGCTATGAATTCATACATGTGCCCAAACAAAATAATCATGTACAAAAGGAAAGCCTCCAATGGTGAAAGCTATTGACGAAGACGGTAGATATCATCAGATATTAAAGCAGCTTAACCATTTAGAGTCGATTTTCAAATTGACGAGAGCTGAGCCAAATTTTGAAAATCAATTGGAAAAAGTTGGGTACATAGGTAATAGGGGTCGAGATCCCTATTCAAATACCTATAATCCCTGTAACACCCCAAACCCAGTCAAACGCTACGACCGAATCCGACATGTCACAGGAAAAAAATCATTTTTGGAAAAACAAGTTGTTGACTTAAATTGTAAAGAAAACGTTTCATTTTATGTAAACCAAAATTGAGTTAGGTAAGTTGCTAAAATCATTTCAAAGTTTGTTTTAACAAGAATCTAGTTAACT
Organism: Gossypium bickii; assembly: GCA_025503065.1. NCBI lineage: Eukaryota > Viridiplantae > Streptophyta > Magnoliopsida > Malvales > Malvaceae > Gossypium > Gossypium bickii. Next base: position 19,124,688 of record CP106714.1, on the reverse strand, counting down.
CATTGTTGTTACATGTTCGCTATTTACCCAATGGTAAAGTTTTGGAAAAACCCGATAATTTGTAAATGTTTTGGAAAACATTCATTTTATAGGTTTATTAGGCGTGCCGTCAATAACTAAACAAAATTTAGTGAAAATTCAAACAGATAAATAATCCCGAACGTAAAATTGAGTGGCCTTATTACAACCAAAAACCAAATTTAAAGTAAACTAAGTCCGAAATAATAAGTTAAAACAATAAACCAAAATATCGTGCATGGCCACCTCGAGTCTGTCCCGGCTCCATATCCGCGATCTAAGAATCATCTGCAAAATGTAAAGGAAGGGGTGAGTCACCCAGACTCAGTGTGTAAATCTCCATCCCAGAGATAATAAGCCCTTACACAGTTTCATAAGCGACTATGCATGCCATGCAACCCAAAACCTTACCATCCGAAACTCCCGAATCTACCCCATGTGGTACCAGACCACTGGTGGTCCCAAACCACTGGTGAACGAAGTCACAAATATCATATGTGGTACCAAACCACTGGTGACCGAAGTTACAAATAACATGTGTGGGGCCAACCCACTTTGTGGTACCAAACCACTGATGACAATCCCGTATCGATATGTGGGGCCAACCCACTGTGGTACCAAACCACTGGGACGAGTCACAAAGATAGATATATGTGGTACCAAACCACTGGTGGTGCCAAAGCACTGAGACTTAGTCACAATATTATAGTAAGCGGGGCCAACCCACTGTGTGGTACCAAACCACTGGTGACAGTCTGAAAATCATACCTTCCCCCTCCTCTCATCACCCATTTTTATGAACATGCTTTTCAAGGCAAAATAGTCATGCTTAACATTCAGAAATAATGTAACATGGCATATGCAGATTTAATAGAGGCATTTAACGTTAGCCAATCAAAGTGGACTTACCCGGAGTTCTCGCTTTTACCCACAAGGGTAACATACCGATTCCTACAGTTATTTCGGCTTTTGACAGTATACAAGATATAACATATTAACAAACGAAGTGTGTAGGAGTTACATACTTGATTACCTGTAATACGACACTCTCCATGTCGACACTGTCGTTAACCGACACTACCGCTATCTACCTACTACTTTGTTCAGATGCCGGCCCACACCCAGGTGGCCAATCACGAACCACACACACAGCCCTCTTCTTGAACTTAGGGATTGGATTCACCGATCCAACCCCTCCTAACACTTGGCTGGCATTCAAGTCCATGAACACACCTTAGTCACTAAATCGGGTTAAAGCAACGAATTTAAATCTAAAAGGTTAACACATTACTCAAAGCAAAGGCTCTTACCTAGATCGACAAACCCCGAGGCTCAAGATCTAATCCACAGATCGAATAGATCCTGAGAGTCCAAACGAAAACGTCACTTTCCTCCTACATTCGGTCAAAACAACACCATTAGGCCAAATAGCCATTTGGCTTTGGCAAGAAACCCCGAAAGAGATAACGCAAAAAGGAAGTCGCCCCTTACCCTAACTTAACAGATTCGACCAACACCCAGCAAGAATCGGCAATGCTAAAATAAAAGAGAATCCAATTAGTAAAGCCAAAAATACGAACGAAGATCCTCAAATGCAACCTTGGAAGTTTTGGCCTCCAAAAGAAATATGGAATAGGGAATGGGTTTGAGATTTCGGCTTTGAGAAATAGAGAAGGGAAATAGATTTCGGCACCCAAGGAGACTATGAGGAAACGAAAGAAAAAGAAAAGAAAGTATGGCAAGAAGTATTAGGCTCAAGTGTTGAATGAGAAGAGAGGTGAGTATCAAAGTTTTCGGCAAGGGTTAATGCTTCTGAAGGTTTTGGCTAACAACAAAATAAAAGTGAAAAAGATGAAGAGAGAAAGGTAGATGAGGTTTCGGTTCTTAAGGATATGGCAAGAAAATGAAACACAATTGATGAATGGGGAGCAAAATGGGTTCGGCCAACCTCCAAAAGAAGCAGAAAAAAATGAGAAGAGATTTAGGAAAGGTTTCGGTTTTGGTACCTGAGAGGAATGAAAACACAATAAAGGTGTTATGGGGTAATTCGATTTTGACAAAAAGAGAGGAAGCAAAAGAATATCTTTAGCCTTTCATAACTAGCCGAAAATGCTCTCCTAAGTTTACTACTAAAATTCGGCACCCTCCTAAGCTACCCAAAACCGATTTCTCCCCTCCCCCCTAGTGTTTGACATTCGGCCAACTCTAAGCTCAAGTGTCCATCCCCCTTTTTCCTCTACAATTTCCTCCTGACCACTCATTCAAACCTGTTTGAATGTTTCAAACACCACAGATTTCTCTCCTCCACTCATTTGAATCTGTTGACTCTTCAACAGTCATCCACCAAAGTCTATCCTGAGTACAACTCCTCCTGATCTTGGCATCAAAAATAACAAGCAGAAAGGGGATTCTTGCAGCTCGAACCAAGGCCCTCCAGCTTGCATGAGGCGTCACTCCCTTGTACCTTAAGTGGCGCCTCCTTGCCACTTTACCAAGGCTCTTTTTGTGTCACAACTCATCATCAACTACTTTTAACACCCAGCTCAAACAGCTCCCCTTTTCTAGAAGCCCAAAACGCAAAAATTTTGATAAGGCTCTAGCCTATTCCTGGCTTATGCCTAGACCCTAAAATAGCCTAAACTAGCATGACATCCATACTATCTACATGCAACCAAATAAAATGAAAAGGCCCCGATTTAAGGATGTTACAATCTCGATTGGAGGGATCATCCGAATCTCAAATGGGAAGGCAACCAAGTAGGTGCAAATTGGAACACCCCTTACCTGCATTCAACGCCGGAACAGGGTACGAGGCATTATCGGACTTAAACATAAACAAACATATATTCCCGAGTCATATATTTGCATCCAAATTAAAAACATTCATATTCAATCATAAAGACCCTTATACGAGCCTATGAGTCTCAATACATGCTTTGGAAGTGGTTCGGGACTAAACCGAGAACTTTAGAAAATTTTACAAAACTTAGAAATTTTTTACTAGATGCAGGGCTGACACGCTTGTGTGGTCCAAGGGGAACGCCTGTGTGACCCCGGGGACACTCCCATGCTTCAGACCGTGTTCAAATTAGGGTGCTCTATGACCTGTGCCATAAAGCCGTGTGCTAGGCCGTGTAGCACACACGGCTGGGACACACGCCCATGTCTCTGCCCGTGTGCTCAATTCTGGACTTGTGTTTGGCAACAATTAAGGTGCAGGGGATACACGGCCGGAACACATGCCCGTGGGGCAAACCGTGTGTCACACATGGCCTAGACACACGCCCGTGTGTCTACCCTTGTGGACAAATTAAAGGTTATTTACCAAGCCATTTCCCACCCTTGTACACACATACCCTTACACCAATTCAAGGCACATACATAACATACTTAGGTAACCAAATCATCCAAAATTATGACCAACACAATAACCACATCTATCATACTCACAACATTTACTAAGTCACAATTGACTACTTTCAAGATACCTAGTTGTACACCACTTTATCGTTTCATCAATAGACCACATTTTCAAACATCTCACATTCATGTCATAAATAACATTTCTATCATTCACCAAGCATACCATGACCATATCACCAAAGTCATTAGCACATATATATATACTTAGGCTTACGACCATGATAGCCCAAATAAACCAATCAACATGGCCAATTATCAAAACAAGCATTTGACAATCACAAGCCAATACATTGGGTACAATCACAATGACACATTTAACAAATGACTAAGTCCTTATACATGCCATAGACTTAAAATACTTGAATTCATTTATACCAAAAATGATAGCTTGATAGTGTGGTAGGATCTCCGGTGAACTCCAATTCGAGCTAGCTCAATGACCCTATGAGACATTGGAAAGGAAGGGGGTAAGCTATATAGCTTAGTAAGTTCATATGAAAATAATACAAAACATTATTCATACATTTGACATACAAATAACTTAACAAATATTAACATAAATGTCATTAAAAATTCATAAACACAACTTATGCAATCCCAATCTTACCAACAGCTCATCATATAAATAACATAACATATTTCAACATGAATGTCATTAAACTTCATGAGTATAATTTACTCAATCACATTCTCGTCTATAACTCATCATATGAATAACATAACATATATCAACATGAATGTCATTAAAACTTCATAAATTTCATATGAACATAAATGTCATTTAATATCAACATAACACATATCAACATAATTGTCATATACTAATAGCTCATCATATGAATTACATAACACGTATCAACATAAATGTCATTTAAGCTTCATAAGCACAACTTACTCATTCATAACCTTACCGAGGGATTCATCACATATCGAGCTCATTAGAAAATGAGTTTTACATACGTACTTGTACCAACTCGCAACATAATCATAACCTTTCACAACTTTGACATACTTGTTGAATTTCCCGTTGAACCACTTGGAATACTAAAGGATACTCAGAAATCTCGCACACAATACTATACCAATGCCATATCCCAGATATGGTCTTACATAGGATATGTTATCTATGCCAATAGCCCATCTATGGTCTTACACGAAGTCTCATATCGATGTCATATCTCAGATATGGTCTTACACATAATCTCAAATAACCCTAATGTCATGACATTCGTATCCTACCTATTCCTAAGGTTCAACCGGGATTTCTCACTTGTCAAACTTTATCGATCATGCTCATAGAATCAATCATACATTTCATGCAATATCAAAACATTAACATACAAATATAACATTGCATTATTTACATACGAACTTACCTCGGCATGGAAATGACAAAAAGGACTAAATTGTCAAATATTCATTTCCCCCCGTTCTAACTCCAAATCTCATTTTTCTCGATCTATAATAGCATATTTAACCTATTTAATCATTATATCAGCCCAAAATCACATTATAGCAAAAATTACATTTTTACCCTTGAAGTTTGACATTTTTACATTTTAGTCCCTAGGCTCGTAAAATGATTTTCATTCAATTTCATTACACCCAAGCCTAGCCGAACCTATATCATGCTCAGAACAACCCACATTTTCATGTATTCACACTTTTACTACTCATTTTTCAACTTTTACAAATAAGTCCTTTTAGGCATTTTTACCGAAAATCACTTAGCAAAAATGGTTTCTTATACACCAAACATGCATTTTCTACCATCAGACATCAAGATACATAAACATCCATCATGGGTAAAATTTTTGACCTTCACATCTCTTCAAATTGATGGTAGAAATAGAATGATCGAGTTACAACGACTTCAAAAATGTAAAGAGTATTAAAAACGGGACTAGAACAGACTTATAATCAAGCTTGGAAGTGGCCAAACCCTATCCATGGCTTCTCTTGAGACATTCAGCCATAGCATGAAGAAGATGAATGAAATTTTGGCTTATTTTGCCTTTTTAATTCTTTTAATAACCAAATTACCAAAATGCCCTTGATGAAAAACTTTAGAAACATGCCAAACCATGTCCATTTTTGTCCACCAACTTAACCAATGGTCTAATTACCATTTACGGACCTCTAATTTCAAATCTCATAGCAATTGGACACCTCTAACATATAGAATTCAAGTTTTGCACCTTTTGCAATGTAGTCCTTTTGAACAAATTGAGTACCCAAACGTCAAAATTTTCAAACAAAATTTTCACGAAATCATCCCATAAAAATGTAGATCATAAAAGATAATAAAAATAAATTTTTCTTCATTGAATTTGTGGTCCCGAAACCACTGTTCCGACGAGACCCAAAATCGGGCTGTTACACAAATCAAGCACAAAACCAACAAAACTGATCGTGTCTGAAAGTCTTAAAATTTATATAATGAATGATCGAGCCTAGAAACTAACTGTGGCAATGATTGAGGCAAGCACACCTATCGTTTGGTATTGTAGTTATGGCAAGACCGGAAGTATCGTATTCTCAAGGACCAAGAGTACTAGTAATTACTTATCTTTCTATTATTTAGCCTAAGAATTAAGGGAATTGTTATTTAATCTAAAACTAACTAATTACTAAGCTAAAGATGCTAAGACACAGAGAATGAATTTGAGGAAATACTTTTGGGTAAACCAATTGATTAAGACAATACCCGAGGAAGAATCCACCTAGACTTCACTTGTTATTTAACTCTGAACCAGAGGGTTTATTCACTTGACTTGGTCCGTAAGATTCCCTAATGTATATTAATACCTCTCTCGAGGCTACTAACGTCTAACCCTAGGTTGATTAATTGAAATATCTTTCTAATTAAAACCCCTAGTGTTGCATTAACTCGATCTATGGACTCCCATATTAGGTTTGACCCTAATCCAGCAGATTTTTGTCATCCTATCTCTAGGGGTGCGATCAACTCCACTTAACTATGCTAGATCTACTCTTAAACAGGGAATATTCCTCCACTGGCTAAGCACATCAATACTTGAATCAATATCCTGAAATATCAAAGCAAGAATTAAGAACACATAATTAAGAACAAATCAGGTATTTATCATATAGTTCAAAAAACAATAACAAGATTCGTCTTAGGTTTCACCCCCTTAGGTATTTGTGTGGTTTAGTTCATGTTTATAAAAGAAATACATCTCAGAAGAAAATATAAAACAAACCATAAGAAAAACCCTAAAACCCCCCTGAAGGAAATTGAAGAGAAGATCTTCCATCTTGAGTATGATTCCGGCTTCTTGAGATGAATCAACTGGCTGTCTTCGAGTAAATCCCACAATTAAACCCTCCTGGCTTCACCTCGTCGGCCTACCTAAACGCCCTCTTTTGGGTCACACTTAGGGTGTTTATATAGGCTTTCAGAATGTCTTTCTTTGCCCCTAAGTATCCTAATCCAAATGGAATTAAAACAGGTCACGGCAGGGACACGCCCGTGTGGCACGCCCGTGTAAATTGAGCTTAGGCCGTGTTCGGATCTGCTAAAGGGGCACGGCCGTGTGGACTTCTCCAGGCCATGTGAATTTCGTTCTTTGGCCCATTTTCTCCGTTTTTGGCCTATTTCTCGTTCTTTTCATGCTTCGATGCTCTCCTAAGTATAAAACATGAAATTAAAGGATTAAGAGCATCAAATTCCACAATTCAGGGGATAAATCATCCAAAAGTATGCCAAATGTGGGATTAAAATATGTATATAATTACGGTTTATCAAATACCCCCACAGTTAAGCATTTGCTTGTCCTCAAGCAAAATTCTCAACTCACAATTAAAATCAACTTCCTCAATTCATAATATTCATCAACAGTGTTTCATCATAATTCATAGATAATTTATACATTGATAATTTAAGTAGAAGGGTTCTAAAGATTCAAACAGTCAAAGTCATAGTTTTTATAGCACAAAAACATAGGTGTTTCCCCTTACCTAAATAATCACCTTTAATTCAAAATCGACAAGAGTTGACATCCTCACTAAAGATTCACTCAAATCACTCAAAGTGTTTAAGGTTCAAAATTAAGCACTCAAAAGTCGAACATGAAAAGTAAATCCCATAGGCTTGCATGAAAATCAAATCTCTACCACTATAGAATGAAATGATACATAGATCAAAAGGTCTTTTAAGGGTTGTAACAGGGCTTTTGGTTAAAGGTGTGGATAAAAACAGAATTAAAGGGTTAGAATCGAGATTGAATTGACAAATTACCTAACTTAGAAAGATGATCTAAGACTCGAATAATTACATCAATTAAAATTTTATAACACGAGCTTCTTCTCAATATATGAAATTTTAAACGTATAAGCTTAATTAACATAGAACTAATAATGGATATACTTTTTTTTAAGAACAAATCAAGTAAATAGATTTTAACAATTGAAATAGAGAATGTAGTTAGGCAATTGATCAAATCAAATCTCGACGTAAGGGTAGTCAAGAGAAATGGTGATAACAAATACAAGATGGGTTTTCGGTTACTATTAGTGGGTAAGTTAATAAATGGTTTGTTAAGATCAAAGGGGTTCACTAGGGGTTAATTGTGAGGGTAGGCTTTTAGTGGAGTAAGTGGGTTAAATCCTAAGTGCCTTTATCATCTCTGTATATCAACTCAATGATGTGGTCTTGACATGTATAATTGAAGCAAGTTCTAGAATAAGAAATCAATGTTGACACACTCATAATCAATAAAGTGAGCAAGAAAAGAATGTATGCTCTAAAAGGCTCAAAATCTCACAAAAATTATGGGTTTTTGATATCAACTTTGTAAATTTCAAACTTCAAGGTAATAATTAGATTCAGGTTGACAACCTAACAAAATTTTAATTTTTGGAAATAGACTCATCATGCTTGATTCTCTTGTCTCCTAAAGTTTAAATCATCACTGCACAATTATCAATGACTTAATCCAAAACATATAAATAAAAATCATGACTCAAAGGAAATTTCATTGTAATAGTAAAAATGAAGAAATTTACTTAAGAACAAGACATAATTCAGGGATTTAAGAATAATGCAAAAAGTTAGGAACTTTTCAAAATAAAATACACCCCCACACTTAAGATGTACATTGCCCTCAATGTACAAAGATCTATATGAAATCATAAGAGATTGGGAGAAGTGAAACTTCCTGAATTTTGGATGGATTCCTTGAGTTGGAAGTGTAGAAATTTGATTCAGAGGTGAAAGATAAGTTGGAGGAGGCGTCTTTGGTGGTGGTATGGTGGCCGCCAACAATCTCTGCGCTAGATGAAGAAATTGGGAAGCTCGTGAAGAATTAGCCAGGAAATAATAAGAATAATTCAAAATATACGAATTATATATTTAAAGAAAAGAAAGATAAAAAGAAAGAGTGTAAAAAGTAAAATAAAATTAAAAGAAAAGATTAATGGACTGAAAAGTCCTTATTGTTAGATGGTTCGTGAGGTGGGTGTAATTTTTAAGGGCGTGGTGTGGTGATTCCCTAACAGCCTTTAGAACCTAAATCAAAGAAAACAAAATAAAATAGACTAAAATAAGCATAAGAGAAAAAAAAAGGAAAATAAAGGAGAAGGGAAAAGAAAAAGGAAAATTAAAAGGACTCAAATGTCCTTGGCTCGGCAATTAATGAAGTGGCCGGCATGAACTTATGTAATTCGGTCTCACACGGGGAGACTGTGCTACGGTCCTTTCGCTTCTTCGACATGGGAATGGTTTCATTGGCCTTGCCTTTGGGCATTGAGTGATATTAGTAAGGATGGTGAAAAGAAATTAGGTGGCTAGGGTTGAGAGGAAAGGGGTTTGGTGAGGAAAGAAGTGACTAGAAAAGGGGATTTATATAGAAATGGGGGTGTGGTGATTTCCCATGCTCGTGTACCTTGTGTGTGCTGGGTCACACGGCCGTATCGCATGACCGTGTTGTGCTTCGTTCGTTTCTCCCACTCCCGTGTAGTGGTCACCATGCCCATGTTGATAAAACAGTGTCGACCACGGCTGTATCGCACGGTCGTGGTGTTTAGTCAGAGCCCGTGGCTTGGAGATATTTTTTTTGTCCTTGGTTTGTACTATCTCTGCCACCCTGGTACAAAAATCCGTAGTGTCTACACGGCCACGACCACACCCGTGTGCAAGGCCGTGTGGATGGAAATTTGTGTGGTTAGTTGTAGTTAGATGCTGAAAGTAAAAATGAAAATAAAATAAAATATGAAAATAAAAATATGAAAATTAATGAGGTTAGTGCTTGGCTTGCCTCCCGAGAAGCGCTCATTTAAAGTCTTAAGCTAGACTTACCTCTCATTCACACATTCATGGTGGTTTGAGGAGTTGAAACTCCTCACCCCTGCTATTGGTTCTACGATTACTATATAGTTCGAGTCAAGTAGCGTTTACCTTAAAAGTGCCAAACTTAGGATTGGTCACCTCGACTATTCCATGTGGGAAGATATTCAGTACCTCAAAATGGATTTCTTCGTTTGTATCAAGGTCTGAAGTGGCGATCTGAGGGTCTGTTTTGTCCAACAATACCTGATCTCTGATCTTAAATTGGTGTTGCTTATCCTTAAGTTTGACATGGTTTTGCTTTGGTTCTACTTCGTGTGTTCCTAATTTCTCTTTGAAATGCGTCTTCCACTCGTCTAGTTCATCGATCTGAAGCCTTCGTTCCTCATGAGTTATTTCCTTGTTGGCATGAGGTTTAGGATCTGGCTCAGTTGTGTAGTTCCGTGGTGTTTTCTGTAAAGAAGGTTGAACCAAATGGTCATTAATATAATTTATGTTCTCACCTTGATTACTTGATGTCCTAGCTAAATTAAGGGCCTGAAGAGTGATCGTTTCGTCACCTATACGACGTATAAGTTCACCAGTACCAGCATCTATTTTAGTTCTGGTAGTTGCTAAAAAGGGTGTTCCTAAAATTAAAGGAATATTGTTGTCCTCATCCATGTCTGAGACGACAAAGTCTACTGGGAATATGAATTTGTCAATTTTTATGAGTACGTCTTCAATTATACCCTTAGGAATTCTACTAGTTTTATCAGCTAATTGAATGCTCATCCTAGTTTGTTTGGGCTTCCCTAGACCTAGCTATTTAAACATTTTATAAGGCATAACATTGATGCTTGCCCTTAAATCAGATAAAGCGTTATCAATAGATAAACTACCAAATAAGCATGGAATTGTAAAACTCCCTGGATCTTTTAATTTTCGTGGTAGTTTATTTTGCAAAATTGTTGAGCACACTGCGTTTAGTTCCACATGCGACTCTTCGTCTAACTTCCATTTGTTTGTCAGAAGCTCTTTTAAAAATTTCCTTGAATCTGGCATCTACTAAAGAGCTTCAAGAAATGGTAAGTTAATATGTAATTTCTTTAAAAGTTTAAGAAATTTACCGAATTGTTCATCTATGTTGTCTTTCTTTATCACATTGGGATATGGTACACGAGGTTGGTACTCTTTAATTACCGGTTTTGATTTGTCATTGCTTACCTCAACCTTACCTTCCTCTACCATATTCTCTTGCCTTAATTTGGGTTCATCTAACCCTTCACTAACATGAGCTGTTATGGCTTGAAGTTGCTCCTTTGGGTTTGTTTCAGTGTTGCTTGGCAAACTGCCTTATGGTCGTTCTGATATGATCTTGGCAAGTTGTCCTAACTGGTTCTCGATCCCTTGAATCAGTGCTTGTTGATTTTTAAATGTTGTCTCGGTGTTTTGGAAATGAGTTTCTGACATCGAGATGAATTTTGTCAGCATCTCTTCAAGGTTCGGCTTCTTTTCCTGTGGGTAGGACTATTGTTGAAAACTTGGGAGGGGTTGTTGTCTTTGGTTTCCTTGACCACCCCATGAGAAGTTGGGGTGGTTCCTCCAACCTGGATTGTAAGTATAACTATACGGGTTATTTTGAGGTCTAGAATTATTACCCATATAGTGAACTTGCTTATTTTTAGCGCTCGGGTTGTAAGGTGGATATTCTGTATTGCTCATCCCTCCTCCATTCGTATCGCACTGCATAGTTGGATGTACCTGCGAAGAACCGCATAAACCATCAATTGTTTTATTTAACATCTCTACCTGATTTGATAGCATGGTTACTGCGTTGAGGTTGGAAACACTGGTGACTTTTGTTGGCCTTGTCCTCGTGACTTTCCACTGATAGTTATTTAGTGGCATCTCTTCAATGAATTCATAGGCAGCCTCAAGTGTTTTGTTATTCAGGGTTCCGCCGGCGGCTAAATCAATCAACTGCCTAGTTGAGGAGTTCACACCATTATAAAAGGTCTGGACCTATAGCCAAAAGGGTAACCCATGGTGTGGGCACCTTCTCAATAGATCCTTGTATCTCTCCCGTGCATCGTAAAGTGTTTCTAAATCCATCTGCACAAAAGAAGAGATATCATTCCTCAACCTTGCCGTTTTATCCGGCGAAAAATATTTGAACAAAATTTTTTCGGTCATTTGTTCCCATATAGTGATTGATCCTCGTGGTAACGAGTTCAACCACTGTTTAGCTTTGTTCCTCAATGAAAAGGGAAACAACCGAAGACGAATGGCATCATTAGAAACGCCATTTATTTTAAAAGTATCATAAAATTTTAGGAAATTCGCCAAGTGATTATTTGGATCTTCATCCTGCAAACCATCAAACTGAACAAATTGCTGTATCATCTGAATTGTGTTAGGTTTTAGTTCAAAATTATTTACAGTAATAGCAAGTCTAACAGTACATGACTCAGTTCTTATTAAATTAGGTTTAGCATAATCATACATAGTACGAGGAGCATGATTTTCGGCCACCACCGGAGGTAGAGGATTATTATCAGCCATCTCTTCGGTAGTATTAGTTTCGTTCCCTTGCTCTTTTTCTATGTATTGTAAACTTCGCCTTATTTCTCTTCTATTTCTGCAAACAGTACCTTCTATATCGCTGTAAAAAATCAAGGGTCCTAACGGGTTCCTTCTAGTCATAAACTAGAAAAACCTATCAGAAGCAAAGAAAAGAAAATAAAAATTTGAAAAAAAATTAAATAAAAATAATGGCTAAAGTAATAAAAATCAAGTATTCCTAACATCTTAGTCCCCGGCAACGGCGCCAAAAACTTGATCGTGTCTAAAAGTCTTAAAATTTATATAATGAATGATCGAGCCTAGAAACTAACTGTGACAATGATTGAGGCAAGCGCACCTATCGTTTGGTAGTATAGTTATGGCAAGACCGGAAGTATCATATCCTCAAGGACTAATAGTACTAGTAATTACTTATCTTTCTATTATTTAGCCTAAGAATTAAGGGAATTGTTATTTAATCTAAAACTAACTAATTACTAAGCTAAAGATGCTAAGACATAGAAAATGAATTTGAGGAAATACTTTTGGAAAAACCAATTGATTAAGACAATACCCGAGGAAGAATCCACCTAGACGTCACTTGTTATTTAAGTCTGAACCAGACAATCTATTCACTTGACTTGATCCGTAGGATTCCCTAATTTATATTAATACCTCTCTCGAGGCTACTAATGTCTAACCCTAGGTTGATTAATTGAAATCTCTTTCTAATTAAAACCCCTAGTGTTGCATTAACTCGATCTATGGACTCCCATATTAGGTTTGACCCTAATCCAACAAATTTTGTCATCCTATCTCTAGGGGTGCGATCAACTCCGCTTAACTATGCTAGATCTACTCTTAAACAGGAAATATTCCTCCACTGGCTAAGCACATCAATGCTTGAATCAATATCCTGAAATATCAAAACAAGAATTAAGAACACGTAATTAAGAACAAATCAAGTATTTATCATATAGTTTAGAAAACAATAACAAGATCCGTCTTAGGTTTCATCCCCTTTAGGTATTTGACGGGTTTAGTTCATTTTTATAAAAGAATACATCTCAAAAGTAAATATAAAAAAAACATAAGAAAAACCCTAAAACCCCTGAAGGAAATTGAAGGGAAGATCTTCTGTCTTGAGCATGATTCTGGCTTCTTGAGATGAATCAACTGGCTGTCTTTGAGTAAATCCCACAATTTGACCCTCTCTAGCTTCGCCTCTTCGGCCTACCTGAACGCCCCCCTTTTAGGTCACACTTAGGGTGTTTATATAGGCTTTTGGAATGTCTTTCTTTGCCCTTAAGTATCCTAATCTGAATGGAATTAAAACAGGTCACGGCAGGGACACGCCCGTATGGCACGCCTGTGTAAATCGAGCTCAGGCTGTGTTCAGGTCTGCTAAAGAGGCACGGCCGTGTGGATTTCTCCAGGCCATGTGAATTTCATACTTTGGCCCATTTTCTCCATTTTTGGCCTATTTCTCGTTCTTTTCATCCTCCAGTGCTCTCCTAAGTACAAAACATGGAATTAAAGGATTAGGAGCATCAAATTCCACAGTTCAAGGGATAAATCATCCAAAAGTATGCCAAATGTGGGATTAAAATATGTATATATTATGGTTTATCAAAAACTCTCCTTACCAACCTCTACCATTACAAGAAAGAATCGTGGGGAATGACCATGCTACATGTGGTTAAAGTTCGAATCCTGAATGGATAGCCTTTGCAACCAAATGAGTCAATTAATGACTATGTTTCGAAAGCAAAATGGCCAGAGCATCCCCAGTAACATGAAAAACAATCCTCAGAGAGATGGGAAGGAACATGTAAAGGCGGTCGCCTTAGAATCGGGAAAGACACTTGAAAAGCCAAAAGAGCCCATCCATGAAGAGGAGAATGTTCTTGAAGAGGTTGGCAAACCCATGAAGGAGGAAGTCAAGCTAAATGAGTTTATCGAGAAGATAGCTGAACCGATTTTTGATCTGGTAATCACAAATCTGAGCACAACAAAGGTACCATTCCCGATACAACTAGAGGATAAGCAAAAGAGAAACGAGGCAAATTTTCTAAGGTTTTTGAATTTATATAAATCCCTTAATGTCAATCTGCCACTATTAGAGCTTATAGATAAGATCCCTAAATATGCTAAGTATTTAAAGAAAACTATGGCACAGCATAGAAAGATGAAAAAAGGCAAGTGAATTGTCATTAATGCCTCGTGTAGTGCTTTAATTGCTAAAAAGATCCCCCTGAAGTTGAAAGATCCAGGTAGTTTTATTATTTCAGTAAAGATAGGGGATCGACAATTCAGTAAGGCCCTATGCTATTTAGGGGCTAGCATAAATTTAATGTCCCTATGAATCTATCAAAAACTTGGGGCACTAAAGAACACATCGATAAAATTACAACTAGCCGATAGATCTTTGGTACATCCAAAATGTGTACTCCAGGATGTATTGGTCAAGGTACGGTAATTCATAATCCTTATTGATTTGTAGTCCTCGACTTTGTAGAAGATCGGGGATATGCCCATTCTATTGGGTAGGCCATTTTTGGCCACTTCTAAATTGACAATTGATCTCAAACAAAATGAGCTAATTATAAAAATCAATGACGAGATAGTAGTGTTCAAATGTGGCTACAATTCCCAAAGTAAGGGATAACTAGGGGAAGAGTGTTACGTTTTATTCAATTTACTCCTAACAGCCTCGATCGAGGGTATCCTTTCAGTTGTGTTGATGTAGGTAAGTGTAATTCAAAGGAACAAGATAAATGAAGAGATCCCAGTAATATAAGTATTGATTGGGAGATCCAAGATGGTCAAGAATGATGGATGAATTCAATGGTGAAGTTCAAGGAATTTTTGAACAAGTTCAGTAGCACAACATAGATTTTAACATATCGAACTTAAAAAAATTGTAAATATTGTATATTAGTTTGTTTTTAATTTGTTAGAATTAGGAACTAGACTCATTATTTGATGTTAGAAGTATAAGGAAATAGGCTTCTGAGAGCAACAGAGGAGCTAGATTTTAGTTGGGTGCAAGTACATATAACTGAGGCCCTTTTACAAGTCTCAGGAAGGCCAAATCAAAGCCATGGCGTCACATAACAACCTCATAGTATGACACAACCATCTCAACATTGAAAACATGAAGATACATTGTCATGTCATGCCATAGACACCCTACGATGTGACACACACACATGTCGTGCTACCAAAAATGGCCTATATGCCGCGCCATAAAAGAGGCATAGAGCAACAGAGAAGCCATTTTTTCTGTTCTTGTTTTGATGTGATCTTCAAAGATATTCAAAAAGTTTGCACGGTAAGTAAAGCCTTAGATGGCCTCTATACATTGCTCTTAGCAGTAGCTACACCCTCCAAGCCGTCATAACTAGCCAAAAACTATTTGTAACCCTTTTCCTCAAGATTTCGCGGGTTTCTTGTCGATCCCTTGTTCCATTGCGTCAAAACCATGCATAGCAACCTTTCTAACAGTGAATCCATAGCGGATAACCATGCCCACATCCAAGAAAGGGAGCTCAGCAATAACCTTCAAGTGGTCCAACAAAAAATCCCTCTGCAAGAATGAGGTTTCGAACCGATAAGGGCATTACAAAGCGAGACATAGGAGACAATTCAGTTTCATCAATGGGAGAATTTCTGTCCAATCTTAAACAATAAGGCATACCTTTCGATTGTGCATGAATTTTATGCCGCTTCAAAGGAGGCGGATGCGAATAGACCAGTGGAGGTACCATGGATGCTGATTGTAAAACCTTATAGCTAGTTCAGTTGTTGAACCTGAGCTATGGAACGCCACATTAGCCATCAAAGTGACTTTCCACTAACAACCAACCTAACCTCCATCACATCACAAGTTAAGATACAAAATATGCTTAAGTTAATAATATGTAGCAGAATATCATTTAAGAATTTTTCATCAACATCCTTAAACTATTTTTTTAATTAGGTGGAATTCTAAGTTCAAGTAAACAAAATACACATCTCAACATCAAGGTTCGCTCCTACTGTAGCTCACACATTCTAAGTCCTCGTAGTGTAAGACTCATTTAAACATGGTATGTTTTGCAAACTACCCCTACATGTTTAGATACTGCAAACTCAGTTCGCATGGTTCCTCCTAGTCTACGTATCAAAATGTATTAAGGTTTCACAAAACTAGTTCGCTAGTTCTTAGCGTTCGCGCTATGTACAGTTCGCCAACCCTGTCACGTCGTAGCAACCTTAACGAACTCAATATAAGTTTGTCAGATTGATTATATCATGCTATTACTTATGGCGAACACTATGTTTAGAATTTAATTACTTAGGTATGAACTTGTAAATTAAGAAAGCATCAATCAAACTTGGACTATTTTCATATACTTAGAATTAAAATGTGTATATAAAATGTTATTGGTTCGCAGTTAGAAACATAACTAAAAACATAAGAAAACATAAAAATAAAAAAGTCCTAGTACAAATGGCGAAGTTAACAGAAAGATATCTCTAAGCCCAAGCAGAATCCCACATTGACATTATGTCTAGAGTTCGCTTGTACTACCTTTCCAGTGTTTATGCTTCGCTTGGATCACTCGCCTCGCCGCTAATCATCATGTGATCTAACTATCTATAATGTTTAGAAAGGAGCGTATTGTAACATCCCGATTTAGACCCTAGTCGAAACAGTGATTTTGAGACCACAAGTTCGAGATCAGAAAAAAATGTTTTAATATTATTTTTGGTGTTTATAATATGTGATTGAGCATGTGTGAAAGTTCTGTGTGAACATTTTATTGATTGTATGCTGAATTAAGAAAAAGCACTTAATCGCATAAAATGTAAAAGCTGTGTGTTGATTGTTAAAGTATTTATTTGTCATAGCTTTCTAAATAAGAAGTCCTTATGTTGTAATTGGACCATGGATAGTGGAGATTGACATAAATGGCCTAAGATTTGATAGTTAAATGGTTGAATAATTAAAGGGCAAAAGGGTAAAACATGAATTAATATGTATTAATAATAATAAAGCATGAAAATGGCCATTATCATCATCTTTGTTCACCAAATTTAGAAAGAAAAGAATAGGGTTAATAAGCTTTGAAGCATTCGACCTTGGTTGATAATTTTTATGTTTTTGCGATAGTTGCTGAGTGTACTATCAAACCCATGTTTCAATTTTATGAACTGATGAAGATTTTGAAATGTGCCACTGATGAACTCATGAGCTTTATGATGATAGTTGGTGGAATATTAAAGTTTAATGTTGGGTTAACATAGTTTGTATTTGAATTTTTGGTGAAATTGAGTAAATTGGGATAAATTGTGAAAATGAGAAATTGGAGGAATTAAATGTGAATTAAATGAAATATATGGGCTTGTTTGGACATAGGGAAAATTAGGCTAAGCTTATGTGAATAGAAATTTTGTGTATTTTGTGATTTGGTGAATTAGGGACTAAAGTGTCAAAAAGTGAAAATGTAAGGGCTATTTTGTAAAAGGCCCTAAATATGTGTGTTTGGACTAAATTGAATGAATTGGTGATTGAATAAGTTAAATTTAAATATGTATAGACCAAGAAAGGATAAATTCGAATCGAGATCGAGGCAAAGACAAAGTACTTGACTGATCGGCTAGTTTCGGTATTTCGACGTTCAAGGTAAGTTCGGATATAATACTAGTTGTTAATCTATATCTATGTGATGTAAATTGAATGAATGTACAATTATTGAATTAGGAATGTTAAATATGAGTGATCGCTGAAATCAGAGCTTTAAAATTTATAAAAGAATGATCAATCCTGGAAACTAACTCTGACAACGATTAAAGGCAAGTGTACCTATTGAACAGTAGTATAGCTTAGGCAAGACCGGATATCGAACCCAAAGGAACTAAGAGTACTAATACTAACTTTCTTTTTATTATTTAGCCTTAAAAATAAAGTAAAGTTGCTTTAAACTATATTGACGAAGACTAAACTAAGGACACGAAGACAAAAAGGACGAAGAGGAAAATAACTTTGAAGGAAAACTCAGTTGATTACGATGATACCCTCAGGACGAATCCACCTAGACTTCACTTGTTATCTGACCCTAAATTATATGATTTCTTTACTTAGCCTGATCCGTAAGACTCTCTAACCTATATTAAACCCTCTCTCGAGACGAATAACATCTAACCCTAGGTTAATTAGTGGAACTCTCGTTCGCTTATAATAACCCCCTAGGATAGCAGTAAATCGATCAATGGACTTCCATATTAGGTTTCACCCTAATCCAACAAAATCTCATAACCCTATCTCTAGGCGTTCGATCAACTCCGCTTAATTATGTTAGATCTACTTTTAGGCAGGGTCTATTCCTCTTCCACCTAAGCACATTAGATTTGGATTAAGCAACATAATTAAGAACAAACTAAGCAATATTCATATAACTTAGAAATCAAATAACAAAATTCATCTAGGTTTCATCCCCTTCAGGTATCTGAAGGGTTTAGTTCATAATGAATAAAAAGAACTTCACAAGAGAAAAGATAAAACAAAACATAAGAAAACCCTAAAACCCCCTGAAGAAATTGCAGGAGAATTCTGCCTTCTTGAGTATAATTCCAGCTTCTTGGGATGGATCAACTGGCTATTCTCGCGTTATTCCCTACTCTGACCTTCTCGGTTTGGCTCCTTGGCCTAGCTTTGACGCCTTTTCAAAGGTGGTACTTAGGGGATATATACAGGCTCTTGGAATGCGATACTTCTTCCTAAGTATCCTTTTCTGATTGAAATTGCTCTTTCCGGCGATAAAGGCACGGCCATGGCCCACGCCCGTGTGAATCGAGACCAGACCGTGTTCAGATTTCTAACTTGGGGCACGGCCGTGTGAGGCGGAGTTAAGGCCGTGCTCTAGGTGTTCGTCGAGGCACGGCCGTGTGGATTTTGGGCCAGGCAGTGTCAATTTCTTGCTAAGACCCATTTACTCCGTTTTGGGCTCGTTTTGTGTTCTTTTCATCCTCGGGTACTTTCCTGGGTATAAGACATGAAAAGAAAGAATTAAAAGCACCTTTTTACATAAATCAAGGGATAAATCGTCCACAAGTAAACTAAATGCGGGGTTAAAATATGTTATAATTACGATTTATCAAATACCCCCACACTTAAGCTTTTGCTTGTCCTCAAGCAAAATTATCAACTTACAATTAAAACGAACATTCCATGATTCATAATTCTTATCAACAATGCCTTATCCTAATTCATAGATAATTCATACATGAATAATTCAATTCAAAGAGTCCTAAAGATTCAAACAAGATTAGTCATTCATTTGTAGTATGAAAACATAGGTGTTTCCCTTCATCTAAATAATTACCTTTAATTCAAAACCGACAAGGATTGATATCCTCACAAAAGATTCACTCAAATCACTCAAAAAGTGTTTAAGGGTCAAAATTAAGCACTCATAAGTCGAACCTGAAAAATTAATCCCATAGTCTTGCCTGAAAATCAAATCTCCACCATTAAAAAATGAAATGATAAATATATCAAAAGGTCTTTGTTAGGGTTGTAACGGGGCTCAGGTTAAAGGTGTGGATAAAGGCTGAAATTAGACGGTTAGAATCGAGACTGAATTGATAAGTTACTTACCTAAAAATTTCTAAGATAATAATTACATCAACTGAAAAATAATCCTACTAATACGAGCTTTTTCTTTTGGAATTAGACTCTGATTGTGTAAGCTCACTTTTCATAAAACTAATACTGAATATATTTTTTTTAAGAACAAACTAAGCAAAGACAACTTCAAATAATAATAATTCATAAAAACTTGGGTAACTAATCAAATCATATCTCGATTAAAGGGTAGTCAAAAAGAAGGGTGATAACAAATACAAAGGGTTTTGGGTTAAAATTAGTGGGTGAGTCAATAAAAAGGGTTGTTAAGCTCAACAGGGTTCACTAGGGGTTAATTATAAGGGTAGGCTTTTTAGTTGTGTAAGTGGGTTAAAACCTAGGTGCCTTTATCATCTCGGTATATCAAATCATAACTGTGGTCTTGACATGTATAATCAAGGCAAGTTCTAGAATAACAGTTCATAGTTAACACACTCATAATCAATAAAGTGAGCACGAAAAAGAATTATGCTCTATAAGGCTCAAAATCTCACAAAAATTATGGGTGTTTTTTTTTTTCGACAACAACCTTTGTAAATCTCAAACTTCAAGATAACATTCAAATTCAGGTTAATAACCTAAAATTTTTAATTTTTAGAAAATTAGATTTATCATGCTTGATTCCCTAGTATTCTTCAAATTTAGTCATCAATGCACAATTAACTATGATTTATTCTAAAACATGTCAATAAAAAATCATAACTCATCAGAAATTTCATCCTAATTAGTAATATGACAAATTTGCTCAAAAAACAAGACTAAATTCAGGGATTTGAGAATCATGCAAAAAGTTAGGCATTTTCTCGGAATAACTATTCACCCCCCACACTTAAGATGTACATTATCGTCAATGTACAAAGATAGATAATAACATTTAAGGGATAAATCAAAAGAGAAAGGAAAGGAATTACTCCCTGAAATGTGGATGTTTTCCAGGATAATTGTATTTGGTGGCGGTGATGGTCAGTCTGGATGATGAACCTGCGCTAAATGAAGAAATTGGGTAGTGCATTGAGAAGTAGCTAGGATTTATTAAGACCTAATAAAAATAAACTAAATATAAAATTAAAGAAAAACAAACTAAAGGGAAGGAGACTAAGAAGAAAACTAAAATGAAAAGAGAATATTAATGGACTATGAAGTCCTTATTGAAGGATGGTTCGCAAGGTGAGAATCAACACTAAGGTTGGGGATGTGATGGCGGTGGCAGAAGTGAAGAGGTTATCGTGGTGGTCAGCGTGATTCCCAAGCAGCCTGGTGAACCTGACACTAAGAAACTAAATTAAGTTAAAATAAATTAAACATAAGATTATTAAAGAAAAGGAGAATGAAAGGAAAGAGAAATTAAAAATAAAAACTAAATGGTCTCAAAGACCCTTGGCCTGTTGTTTGGATGAAGCGGTCGACATGAACTTATGTGTAGGGTCTCCGTTGAGGAGACTATGCTGGGTTGTTTCCACTTTTTTGGCATGGTTCTTGCGTGACTAAAGAGTCTGGACACTTTTTCTAAGTAAAATAGAGAAATTTTTTAAAGAGAAAGAGGATGGAGGAAGTTAGGGGATGAAGGAAAAAGCTGTGGGGTTTAAATAGTGGTTGAATTCTGGCACGTCCCCACGGCCGTGGTCCAAGCCCGTTTCGATTTACACGGCCGCCTCGCACGGCCGTGTGTTGGAGTGTGTTGGTTCCACATGCCCTTGTTTCAGCCCACCATGCCCGTGTTTGTGAAGTCAGTATGTTGGCACGGTTGGGATGAACGGGCGTGTCTTGCCCGTGCTTGATAAGTCAGTAGCTTCACACGATCGTGGGTACGATCGTGCTGATTTGTCAATGCCCGTGGGCAGGGTGTTGGATCCGTGACGTTGGAGGGTGGTTGGACTGAATTGCACGGCCTCTGCACTGTCAGTGGGGTGGTTCCGGTAGTCTACACGGCCACGGACACGGCCATGTGTAAGGCCGTGTGGCCTGTAAAACTGCACTTCTGGTTAGTTTAAAAAGAAAAATAAAAAGGAAAAATAAAGTAAAATGAAAATAATTGCAAAATAAATAAGGTTAGTACTCGGGTTGCCTCCCGAGAAGCACTCGTTTATAGTCTTCAGCTAGACTTTCCTTGTGTTTTAAAAAATTCAGAGAGGTTTGAAGGTTTGAACATCTTTCCTTATATTATCCATTTGATGTTCATTGTGTGGTTTAGGTTGAGTGGCATTTATTTTGAGAGTATCAAAACTGGGATTGCTTACCTCGACTGTCTTGAGTGGAGGAGCGTCGATTACCTTAAAAAGAATTTCTTTGTTTGTGTCAGGGTCTGGAGGAGATAATTGTAGGTTTAACAATACCTAATCTTCACTTTTGGACTTGCTTATCTCGTAGAGTGGTTTTGCCTCTTTTTTTGTATCCCTAATTTTTCTTTGAAATGCATTTTCCACTCATCTAATTCATCAGGTTGAACCTTTTGTTCCTCATGATCTATTCCTTTGTTGGCGTTGTATTCGAGATCATGTTCAACTGTGCCCTTTTTTGATGCTTCCTGAAAAGAAGGGTTAATCGTATGGTTATCGATGGATTTTTCTTTCTTACCTTGGTCATTCGATGTCCTGGCTAAATCGAGAGCTTGAAGAGTAACTGCCTCATTACCTACACAAAGTATTCTCCTGTAGCAACATCAATTTTAGTCTTGGCAGTTGCTAGAAAAGGTCTTCCTAAAATTAAAGGGATTGAATTATCCTCATCCATGTCTAAAACAACAAAGTCTACAAGGAAAACAAATTTATTGATTTTTACGAGAACGTCTTCAATAATGCCCCTAGGAATTCTAATAGTTTTATCAGCTAATTAAATACTCATCCTAGTTTGTTTCGGCTTCCTTAGACCTAGTCGTTTAAACAATGTATAAGGCATGACATTTATGCTTGCCCCTAAATCAGCTAACGCATTATAAATATTTAAACTACCGATTAAACATGTCTCTGGATCTTTTTGCTTCTGTGGTAGTCTATTTTGTAACATTGCTGAGCATGTTGCCTTCAGTTCCACGGGGTGCTCTTTATCTATTTTGCGTTTATTGGTTAAGAGCTGTCTTAAAAATTTCCTCGAGTCTGGCATCTGAAAAAGAGCTTCAAGAAGAGGTAAGTTAATATGTAATTTCTTTAAAAGTTTAAGAAACTTACCAAATTGTTCCTCTGAATCGTCTCTTTTTAACGCTTCGGGATAAGGTATGCGAGGTTTGTACTCCTTGATTACTGGTTTTGATTTTTCTTATGCTACCTCTGTTGTACCTTCGTCTACCTTACTTTCTGGAATTGGTGTGGGTTCATCTAACTCCTTGCTGTCCTGAGCTATGATGGCTTGAATTTGCTCCTTAGGGTTAATCTCGGTGTTACTTGGTAGACGTCCTTGCGGTCGTTCTAACATGAGCTTTGTGAGTTGTTCTACTGCATTAGTTACTTCTGTGACCGACTTAACAATTTCACTGATTCAGTTCTCATTGCTTTTGATTGTTCTATCAGTTTCTTGAATACGTTTCTCTGTGTCTGCTGAGAACCTTGCCATCATCTCCTCGAGGGTAGGTTTCTTCTCTTGTGGATAAGGCTGATTTGGAAGTTTTGAGGAAGTTGTTGCCTTTGATTTCCTTGATTGCCTTGACTTCCCCATGAAAAATTTGGGTGGTTCCTCCAACCTGGATTGTAAGTGTTACTATAAGGATTATTATTGGATCAGAAATTATTACCTATATAGTTCATCTGTTCGCTCTCTACTTCCGGTTGGTAGGGTGGGTACTCAGGGTTCGCCACTGTTCCACTTGTGTTGCACTGCATGACTGGATGTGCCTGCGAAGAACACAAACTATCAAGCTTTTTATTCATCTTCTCTAGCTGCGTTGATAGCATGGTCATGGCATCGACATTGAGGAATCCTGCTGATTTCATCGGTTTGGTCCTTGAAGCTTGCCACTGATAATTGTTTAATGATATCTCCTCAATGATCTCGTAGGCTGCTTCTGGAGTTTGGTTATTCAGGGTTCCACCGGCTGCTGAATCAATCAGTTGCCTTGTTGAGGGGTTTACACCGTTATAGAATGTTTGGACTTGTAGCCACAAGGGTAAGCCATGGTGTGGGCACCTCCTCAAGAGATCTTTAAATCTCTCCCATGCATCGTATAGCGTTTCTAAATCCATCTGCACAAAAGAAGAGATATCATTCCTTAATTTGGCCGTTTTGGGCAGTGGAAAATATTTTATTAAAAATTTTTCGGTCATCTGATCCCATGTAGTGATTGACCCTCGTTGTAACGAGTTTAACCACTGTTTGGCTTTATTTCTCAATGAAAAAGGAAATAACCGAAGAGTATGGCATCATTAGAAACACCATTTATTTTGAAGGTATCTGAAGGGTTTAGTTCATAATGAATAAAAAGAACATCACAAGAGAAAAGATAAACCAAAACATAAGAAAACCCTAAAACCCCCTAAAGAAATTGTAGGAGAATTCCGCCGTCTTGAGTATAATTCCGGCTTCTTGGGATGGATCAACTGGCTATTCTCGCGTTATTTCCTAACTCTGACCTTCTCGGTTTGGCTCATTGGCCTAGCTTTGACGCCTTTTCAAAGGTGGTACTTAGGGGATATATATAGGCTCTTAGAATGCGGTTCTTTCTCTCTAAGTATCCTTTTCTGACTGAACTTGCTCTTTCCAGCGACAGAGGCACGGCCATGGCACACGCCCGTGTGAATCAAGACCAAACCGTGTTCGAATTTCTAACTTGGAGCACGGCCGTGTGAGGCAGAGTTGAGGCCGTGCTCTAGTTGTTCGTTAAGGCACGGCCGTGTGGATTTTGGGCCAGGCCGAGTCAATTTCTTGCTAAGGCCCATTTACTCCGTTTTGGGCCTGTTTTGTTTTCTTTTCATCTTTGGGTGCTTTCCTGGGTATAAGACATGAAAAGAAAGGATTAAAAGTACCTTTTTACATAAATCAAGGGATAAATCATCCAAAAGTAAGCTAAATGTGGGGTTAAAATATGTTATAATTACGGTTTATCAATGAGATTGAGAACTGTGGCACTAAATGTGCGTAATTGAAATCGAGACAGAGATGAATAGCACTGTGTGTTCGAAGTAATGAAAGCTTCGGTTTTACTAATTGGCACTTTGTGTGCGATGCCAAATTAAGTTTGGTTTTGTATCTAGGCACTAAGTGTGCGATGTTAATTAAGCTTCGGCTATTATTTGGGCACTAAGTGTGCGATTGAGTTGAAAAGATATTGAGTAGTGAATTAGATATGGTATCGAGCATCGAATAGCAAGAACGTTTATTAACTAAGTGTTGCAAAAGGTATGTTTAAACCTATGTGGTTGATGATAGTTTTAAATGGTTGAATGAATGGATATTTGAGCATATGTGCATCTATCTATGTGATGATTTAATTATGTGTTGATGTTGCATTATTGAGTAGTATGTATTATATTACGAACTTACTAAGCTTTAAAGCTTACTGTGTGATGTGTTTCTCTGTTTTACAATGTCAGTAGAGCTAGCTCGAATCTGGGGATTGTCAGCGACTCGATCACACTATCAGCTATCTATTTTGGTACTTTTGAAAGATGTACATATTTGGTAATATGGCATGTATAGGCTAGTAAATATGGTGCATTATGAAGTGTTGGACCTTGCCATGTGACATGGCTTGGATGATAGATGATTTTGGTTATTATGTGTGAGCTATGTAAATGATGAATGTGCTATGTAAATGATGAATGTGTATGAAATAGTAAGGTTGGAAATGGTATGTTTCATGCTTGTATTAGTTGATGGAAATGGTGTTTTTAATTGTGAATTTGTAGCTTGAATAAATGATGTTTAGCCTACATGATTTGAGTTGTGAAAATGATGCTTTGAATGGATTTATTTGAGTAGGAATTGAGTATAAGAATAGATGGTGTTGTTGTTGACTAATTGGTGCTTGAATTGGTATGTTTTGGTTGCAATTGAGGCATGAATTGATAATGGTTTAATGCTTATAGGTAATTCCAAAGTGTGGATGGCATTTTGGCCTTGAAAATGGCCTATAATTGCCCACACGGTTGAACACACGGGCGTGTGGCTCGACCATGACTTTCGAGGTTGTGTTTTAAAATAAGTCAGACTTGACCACGAGCAAGACACACAGGCGTGTGACTGGCCGTGTGGATCAAGTCAGTAGCGACCACGGGCAGAACACACAAGCGTGTGACTAGCCGTGTGGTGCAAGTCAGTTTCGACCATAGGTAAGGCACACAGGCATGTCTCAGGTCGTGTGAACAAGTCAGAATGTATGCCCTGTTTTGCCACGGCTTGGACGCACACGGCCTCCCCACACGGGCGTGTGACCTCTGTAACTTAGAAAAATGTTTGAATTTTAGAAATTTTTTTATGTGTTCTGTTTAGTCCCAACCCTATTCTAAAGCATGTTTAAGGTTTCATTGACCTATTTAAGGGACTATATGAATGAGAATTGTTATGTTTGGATGTGGAATGATATGAAATGTTCAGAAATGATTAGTAATACCTCTTAACCCTAGTCCGACGATGGTTACGGGTTGGGGGTGTTACATTTTATTGGTATCAAAGCTACAGTTTAGTCAATTCTCGGACTAACATAACACGTGTGAGTCTAGCTATACATGCCATATATATATAATTGCGATAGTGTGATGAATCCTGACAGTTGAAAATGTGTTTTCATATAGTAATGGATCCCGATCGAGCAGTTGCTGACGATGTAAAGAGTAACGCACCTACTCCCGTTCAAGGGATAACGCCGGCCACATCTAGGCCATATGATGGTAGCCAAAAGAGAGGCTACGCAAGCCTTCTTCTGAATGATGATCGAGTGGTTTTTGGAGTTCGTTCGAATGAATCCAGCTGCTCCACAACCTCTATCCCACAAGTACCTGTTGTGCCTCAAGTTGTAGATTCGATCACATTAAATAAACCTCTTGTAGATAAAATCCGAAAGTATGAGGCCGAAGAGTTTAGAGCCACCGCTGATGATGATACCGAGTGAGCTGAGTTTTGGCTCGAGAATACCATTCGAGTGTTTGACGAGATGTTTTTGACTCCTGATGAATGTATTAAATGTTTTGTTTCCTTGTTGAGAGACACGGCATATAACTGGTGGAATACATTGTTATCTATGGTTCCGATAGGGAGAATCACCTGAGATTTTTTTCAAGTTGAATTCCGAAAGAAATATATTAGTCAACGATTCATAGATTAGAAACGTAAGGAGCTAAAACAAGGTCACGTGTCGGTTACTAAATACGAACAGGAGTTTGTGAGATTGAGTCAGTATGCACGTGAATGTGTTTGGACTAAAACTACTATGTGCAAACGTTTTATTGAAGGGCTGAATGAAGACATTAAATTGCTGGTTGGAATACTTGACATAAATTAATTTGTTGTGTTAGTTGAAAGAGCCTGCAAAGCTAGGGCTTAGCAAAGAAAAGAAGAAAGTAGATTTTGAGGCTAGAGATGAAAGAAAAAGATTGATGAGTAAGTCATCTCAACCTTCGACGAAGAGATTTAGAGATGCAAACAATCGATCAAATGCTTCATTTGGACATTCGGGTAGAGATTGAGTGAGACAAAGTGGTGGTAGTGTTAAAAGCAACAAGCCTGAATGTAGACAGTGTGGAAGACGACATGTGGGAGAATGATGGGGCAAGTACAATAATAGAACTTGCTACAAATGCGGATCACGAGACCATTTTATTCGAGATTGCCCAGAGTTGGATGAAAAAGATAATGTTCAGAGTGTGAGACCGAGTAACACAACGGCTAGGGGTAGACCTCCTGGAAACACCAAAAATGTGAGTGGAAGTCAAAGAGGGACTACGAATACAGCTGTGAGATCCGAGGCGAGAGCACCTACACGAACCTACGCTATACGCGCGTGAGAAGAAGCGTCATCTCCAGACATCATCATTGGTACTTTTACTCAATTTGAAACTGATGTGCTTGCATTGATAGATCCAGGATCTACTCATTCTTATGTGTGTGTGAATCTAGAATCAAGTAAGACTCTACCTGTTGAGTCTACTAAATTTGTGATTAGAGTATCGAAACCCTTAGGCAAGTGTGTCTTGGTTGATAAAGTGTACAAGAACTACCTGCTGCTGTTTCGAGATATTTGTTTTTCGGCTAATTTGATGTTACTACCATTTGATGATTTTGATATTATTCTGGGTATGGATTGGCTCACTTTGCATAATGCTATTGTGAATTGTAAACGAAAGAGCATTGATTTGATAAGTCGGAATGGTGAGATGGTTCGTATTGAATCCAGTGATTTGAATGGGTTACTAGCTGTTATATTGTCAATGAAAGCTTTGAATTATGTGAAAAAGGTTGCGAAGCTTATCTTGCTTATGTGATAGATACAAAAGTGACAGAATAGAAAGTTGAATCTGTACCTATAGTAGGTGAGTTTCTAGATGTGTTTCCTGAAGAACTACTGGGATTACCTCTGATACGGGAAGTCGAGTTTGGTATTGATTTAGTGTCGGGGACGACTCCTGTTTCAATAGCTTCGTATACAATGGCACCAACAGAATTGAAAGAGTTAAAGTCATAGTTGCAAGAGTTGACCGATAGAGGATTTGCTCGATCGAGTTTTTCACCCTGGGGTGCTCCTGTGTTGTTTGTGAAAAAGAAAGAGGGCACTATGAGGATGTGTATTGATTACCGACAGTTGAACAAAGTGACGATAAAGAATAAGTATCCCCTACCACGTATTGATGATTTGTTTGATCAGCTGAAAGGAGCTACAATGTTTTCGAAAATAGATTTGAGATCGGGTTATTATCAGTTGAGAGTTAAAGAATCAGATGTACCGAAGACTACTTTCAAAATGAGGTACGGACATTATGAATTCTTAGTTATGCCTTTTGGACTAATGAATGCTCCTGCAGTATTTATGGATTTAATGAACCGAATATTTAGATCGTATTTGGATCGTTTTGTTGTGGTGTTCATTGATGACATTCTGATTTACTCATGTGATGAGATGCAACATGTCGGGCATTTGAGAACCGTGTTACAGACTCTGCATAAGAAGCAATTGTATGCAAAATTTAGCAAATGTGAGTTTTGGTTACGTGAGGTTGGTTTTCTGGGGCATATTGTATCAGCTGCGGGAATACGAGTTGATTCGAGTAAGATATCAGCTATTTTAGACTGGAAGCCTCCGAGAAATTGATAAACCGTAAAAGTAACATATTTTAAGCCCACATTTAGCATGCTTTTGGATGGTTTAATCCCTGAATTGTGTAATTTGGTGCTCTTAATCCTTTGTTTTCATGTTTTATACTCAGGAGAGCACTGGATAATGAAAAGAACAAAAAACGGGCCCAAAATGGAGTAAATGGGTCATACCACGAAATCCACACGGCTTGGGCCCAAGACCACACGGCCGTGCCCAATTCAACAGGTTCGAACACGGCCTGGCCACGACTTACATAGGCGTGTGCCATGGGCGTGTCCCTGCCGTGATAAAGAAGAGTTTCACTCGAATTAGGATACTTAGGGGCAAAGATACTTAGGGCCAGTTGATTCATCTCAAGAAGCCGGAATCATACTCAAGACGGAGGATCTCTCCTTTAATTCCTTCAGGGGGTTTTAGGGATTTCTTATGTTTTGTTTTATCTTTTCTTTTGAGATGTATTTTTTATTATCATTATTAACTAAACCCTCAGATACCTGAGGGGAATGAAACCTAAGATGAATCTTGTTATCATATGCTGAACTATATAATAAATATTTGACTTGTTCTTAATTATGTGTTCTTAAATCTTGTGTTGATATTTCCGGGATATTAATTCAAGTGTGATGTGCTTAGGTGGACGAGCAAAAGTCCCTGCCTAAGAGTAGATCTAGCATAATTAAGCGGAGTTGATCGTGCGCCTAAAGATAGGGTGATGAGATTTTGTCGGATTAGGGTGAAACCTAATATAGGAGTCCATAGATCGAGTTAATGCGATTTTAGGGGTTTTAATTAGAAAGAGATTGCAATTAATCAACCTAGGGTTAGACGTTAGTCACCTCGAGAGAGGGATTAATATAACTTAGGGAATCTTACGAATCAAGTCAAATGAATAAATCGTCTGGTTCAGAGTTAGATAACAAGTGAAGTCTAGGTGGATTCTTCCTTGGGTGTCATCTTAATCAATTGGTTTTTCCTAAAAGTTATTCTCCAATTTCATTCTTCTTTGTCTTAGAGTCTTTATTTTAGTAGTTAGTTAAATTTAGATTAGATAAACAATTCCCTTAATTCTTAGGCTAAATAATAAAAAGAGAGTTAGTATTAGTACTTCTGGTTCTTTTGGGTTCGACATTCCGGTCTTGCCTTAACTATACTATTGTTCGATAGGAGCGCTTGCCTCAAACCGTTGTCATAGTTAGTTTCCAGGTTCGATCATTCTTTTTTATAAATTTTAAGACTTTAACATCGCATAAAACAACGATCAGAAATGCGACTGAAGTCTATAGTTTTCTAGGACTAGCGGGATATTATAGACGATTTGTAAAAGGCTTCTTGATGATTGCGACTCCGCTGACGAAGTTGCTACCAAAAGATGTTAAATTCGAGTGGTCAGAAAAGTGCCAAAAGAGTTTTGAGCAATTGAAAGCATTGTTGACAGAGGCACCCGTGTTAGTTCAACCTGAATCAGGTTAAGAATTCATATTTTACAGTGATGCATCGTTGAATGGTTTAGGCTGTGTGCTGATGCAAGAAGGAAAAGTCATTGCTTATGCATCGAGACAGTTAAAGCCGCATGAAAAGAACTATCCGACGCACGATCTTAAGCTAGCTGCGATTGTGATTGCATTGAAGATTTGGCATCACTATTTGTTTGGTGAGAAATGTCATGTTTTTACTGATCACAAGGGTTTGAAAATTTTGATGACTCAGAAAGAATTGAATTTGCGACAAAGAAAATGGTTAGAGTTGTTGAAAGATTACGAACTTGTGATTGATTATCATCCGGGCAAAGCTAATGTTGTTGTTGATGCCTTGAGTTGAAAGTATTTATATTCTTTGCGAGTTATTAGTACTCAGATAGATCTATGTGATAATGGTTCAGTTTTGGCTGAGTTCAAAATGAGACCGATGTTCGTACGTCAGATTTGTGATGCCCAGAAAAGTGATGATAAGATGGTAGCAAAACGAGCTCAATGTGATTTGAATTCTGATTCAGAATTTTGAGTTGATAGTGATGATTGTTTAAGATTCAGAGATCGGATTTGTGTTCTGAGGAATTCAGAGTTGATTTAGTTGATTTTGAACGAAGCTCAAAATATTCATTTGACTGTTCATCCGGGGAGTACGAAAATGTATAACGATCTGAAATAATTTTATTGGTGGCATGGTATGAAACGGGACATATCAGAATTTGTTTCAAAATGCTTGGTTTGTCAGCAAGTTAAAGCTGAACATCAGGTTCCATCTGGTTTGTTACAACCGAATATGATTCCTGAGTGGAAATGGGACAGAATCACGATGGACTTTGTGCCAGGATTTCCCTTATCTTCAAGAAAGAAAGATGCAATTTGGGTGATAGTTGACAAATTGACGAAATCAGCTTATTTTGTTCCGGTGAGAACAAACTATTCACTTGACAAGTTAGCCGAGTTGTATATTGCTGAGATTGTGAGATTGCACGGGGTGCCACTAACTATTGTATTTGATATAGATCTGAGATTTACTTCATGGTTTTGAAAGAAATTGCAAGAGGCGTTAGGCACAAAGCTACATTTCAGTACTGCATTTCATCCACAAACTAATGGACAATCTGAGCAGATCATTCAGATTCTTGAGGATATGTTGAGATGCTGCATTCTTGAGTTCGAGAATACATGGGAAAAGCATTTACCAGTGATTGAATTCGCATACAATAACAGTTTTCAATCTAGTATTAAAATGGCACCATATGAGGCTCTTTACATTCGAAAATGTCGAACTCTATTGTATTGGACTAAGCTGAGTGAGAATAAAATTCACGGGGTTGATTTGATAAAAAAGACCAAACAGAAAGTAAAAGTGATTCGTGATAGTTTGAAAGTAGCGTCAGATCGTCAAAAGTCTTATGCAGACTTGAAACGAAAAGATATCGAATTTGAGGTTGATGACAGAGTGTTTTTGAAAGTGTCTCTGTGGAAGAAAATACTTCGATTTGGCCCAAAAGGCAAGTTGAGTCCGAGGTTCATCAGATCGTATGAGATCATTGAATGAGTTGGGTCGGTTGCTTATAGATTGTTGCTGCCACCTGAGTTAGAAAAGATTCATAATGTATTTCATGTATCGATGCTTCGACGATACAGATCTGATCCATCACATGTGATTACTCCTACTGAGGTTGAGATTGTAACACCCCAAACCCGACCTAAACGCTACGATCGAATCTGGTATGTCACAGGGAAAGGTTGTTGTAGAAAGAACTAGGAGATTTTAAAACTTCGCGTTATGTTATCATTTTGAAATTTGCGTTCAGTTTTAAGGTTGCCTTGAAGGCTTTTTATTAATAACTCTATAGATTGTAATTAGGTTTGTTTCACGAAAATCGTAAACTAGTGATAATTCGAAAATGTGATATTTTAAAAACAGTGTTTGTGGTTTTAAGATAATTTCCAAATTAGTTAATTAATCGCTTGCCATCTTTTGTTAACACTTGAAAAACATGTTTGTTTAAATTTTTATTTTAGAAAGCTCCATATTCGTCATCTCATAAAATATGTTATAACAGCATAAATCCAAAACCCAAAATTTAAAGATTAGGAGGCCTTATTACATAACAAAAACCCAATTAATAATAAGTTTGAAATAAGGGAATGAGTTTACGAGAAAAACAATGTATGACCACCACAAGTCTGCCTCGGCTCCCAATTCCGCGATCTAATGATTACCTGCAAAATTAAGCAGAGGGGTGAGTCACCAAGACTCAGTGTGTAAATCCCTATATAACGCAAACTGGGCCTTTAACCCACACAGTACAGCATGTTAATCATGTATGCAATGTAGCCCAACCCAACCTAGTATTTCCATCCTCTAGGTCACCTGAATCATCCAAACACCCGTGGCATTATGCCATTATGGTTCTAGACCACCGTAGTCCCAGACCACTCGTGACAAAGTCACTAAAATATATAATCGTGGGGCCAACCCACTATGGTCTCAGACCACCATGACGATCTCTGATAAGTTTATGTATACGTGGGGCCAACCCACTGTGGTTTCAGACCACCATGATAATAGTCACTGATTTACACTTCCCCTTTCATTCAATCCCAAGCCCATGCTCATTTTATCATACTAGAAATGAATGCAATCATACTCTCACTGTGTAACACATAATTATTTCATATATGCATATAATCGAAAGTATTATCATAGCAGAACTTACGCGGTGTCTCCAACCTTACCCACGAGGGTATCTTGACTATCAAAACAGTCGTTTTGCCTTTCAGCCAACACAGTTAATTAACACAAATAGTAAAGAAGTGTGTGAGTTCTACATACCTGATAACGCGTAAAACTAGACTCTCTATGTCGACGCTCTCACTAGCAGGGATAATAGCTATTTGTCTATACTAGGCAGACGTCAGCTCTCTACCACACCCTGGCGAATAGTCTCGAACCGCCGACACAGCACGCCTTTTAAATCTAGGAGAAGTGACTACGGGTCCACTCCCCTCCTCAGCTTGACCGACACTTGCATCCGTGGAGAAAAATCTGGATCAATACTATACTATCACGAAAATAGAGATTTCCCCGGTAAGGGTTGAATTATGACAGAGTAATGAATAAAGGCTCAACACAAAGAACAAAAGAGGCTCCTTACCTTAAACCCTAATAGAAAGGTAAGATTCGGAAATCAACCAATCTCTAGACTTTAGACTTCAAAACATTCGGCTTCTAGAGTTTCCTGAAGTAAACGTACTCGACACAAGAGAAGAAAGGGAAAGATTAATTGCCAACCATTAACAAGAGCAAAATCGAGAGAAAGAAAGAAATGGGCAAAAGAGTCTCCCCTTACCTTAATCAACAGAACCCGATTGAAAAGACTTCCTGGCCAACGATTCCTAGCACATTGCTTCGCAATGTTCAGCTCACAGTGAAAGTGTAATATTCAATTAGCATGATGACAAAGGAGATTCGACTATGGTGAAAATGTGTAGCACGAAACAGAGAAAGGTGTGGGAAGTATGTTTCGGCTAGAGAAGATAGAAGTAGGGGAGAAGAGGGTTTTGGCTTTTGAAAAGAAGAGGAAGAAAGGTGAGAAAGATGAGTAGAAGAAAACCAAGGTTCGACTAACAAGTAGAAGAGGGTTCGGCTAATGAAGACAAAAGAATCAAAGGTGAAAAGATGAAGAAAAGGGATGCTCAAATGGTCACTCTGATTTCGACTAAATGTCAAAGAAGCAAAAGAGATGAAAAGTAGATGTTGCAAAATTTGGCACAAGGAGAAGTAGGACGAACGAATAAGAGAAAAAGAGAGAACTCTCAAAGACTTTTGCAAGAATCGACACTCACCCTATAGGACTGAAAATGCCAAAATGAGGAATGCCTAAGACCTATGGAATTTCGGCACACCACTTAAACTAGCACTAAGCCGAAAATGCTCCCACCAAGACCCCCACATTCGACCATCACTTCCCCCCAACTTGAATCCTACGATTCCCTCCTTGCTTCACTCCCCCTCACTCATTTTGAATTAGTAGACCAAGTCCTCCTCCACAAACTCCTCCACACCTTCCATTCAAAAACTTTGACTCATTCAACCAACCACCATGAAGAGTCCAGCCAAATGCCAACACCTTAGCTCCCTAGGCACAAAAAATAAAGCTTCTGAATGCTGCTGACGAGTCTCGAACTCCATCCTCCTGCTGCTCCCTCGTGACGCCACACCCCTTCACCTTAAGTGGCGTCTCCTTGCCACTCTACCACACTCCATCTTGTGTCATCAAACACGAGAAAATACTCTTAAGACCTGCTTCAAACAGCTCTCCCCCCTAAAGTGCCCAAAAACTAAATTTTTACCAAGGCTCTAGCTTGACCCCGAGCCTTCCCAGAACCCCCAAACACACCAAATTAACTCGCAGAACAAACCAAACACACAAAAAAAAAAAACATAAAATGCAGAACCCCTAATTCCAGGATGTTACAGAGATTCAGTTAGACTTGTCATATAGTGAAGAACCGATTCGAATTCTAGAACGTGAAATCAAAGAGTTGAGAAATAAGAGGATTTCCTTAGTGAAAGTGTTATGGCACAAAAATGGATGTTATAGCCTAAAGATGTTATGAGAGAGCAATATCCAAACCTATTCACTGGTAAGATTTTTGGGGACGAAAATCCCTAAGTGGGGGAGAGTTGTAACAGCCCGGTTTAGACCCTAGTCGGAACAGTAGTTTCGAGACCAGAAATTTGAGATTGAAAAAAATGTTTTAATATTATTTTTGGTGTTCATAATATGTGATTGAGCATATGTGAAAGTTTTGTGTGAAAATTTTATTGATTGTGTGCTGAATTAAGAAAAGGGACTTAATCGCATAAAATGTAAAAGTTGTGTTCTGATTGTTAAAGTGTTTATTTGTCATGGCTTTCTAAATAAGAAGTCCTTATGTTGTAATTGGACCATGGATAGTGGAGAGTGACATAAATGGCCTAATATTTGATAGTAAAATGGTTGGTTAATTAAAGGGCAAAAGGGTAAAACATGAATTAATATGTATTAATAATAATAAAACATGAAAATGGCCATTATCATCATCTTTGTTCTCTGAATTTAGAAAGAAAAGAATAGGGTTAAGAAGCTTTTAAGCATTCGGCCTTGGTTGAGCAAAATTAAGGTATGCTTTGGTTTCGGTTTTTGATAATTTCTATGTTTTTGTGATCGTTGCTTAGTGTACTATCAAACCCATGCTTCAATTTTATGAATTGATAAAGATTTTAAAATGTGCCATTGATGAACTCATGAGCTTTGTGATGATAGTTGGTGGAATATGAAAGTTTAATGTTGGGTTAACATAGTTTGTATTTGAATTTTTGGTGAAATAGAGTAAATTGGGATAAATTGTGAAAATAAGAAATCGGATGACTAAAATGTGAATTAAATGAAATATATGGGCTTGTTTGGACATAGGGAAAATTCGGCTAAGCTTATGTGAATAGAAATTTTGTGTATTTTGTGATTTGGTGAATTAGGGACTAAAGTGTCGAAATGTGAAAATGTAAGGGCTATTTTGTAAAATGCCCTAAATATGTGTGTTTGGACTAAATTGAATGAATTGGTGATTGAATAAGTTAAATTTGAATATGTATAGACCAAGAAAGGAGAATTTCGGATCGAGATCAAGGCAAAGACAAAGTACTCGACTCATCGGCTAGTTTCGATATTTCGACGTCTGAGGTAAGTTTGGATATAATACTAGTTGTTAATCTATATCTATGTGATGTGAATTGAATGAATGTATAATTATTGAATTAGAAATGTTAAATATGAGATTGAGAAATGCGGCACTAAGTGTCCGTAATTGAAATCGAGACAGAGATGAATAGCATTGTGTGTGCGGAGTAATAGAAGCCTCGGCTTTACTGATTGGCACTGTGTGTGCGATGCCGAATTAATTTTGATTTTGTATCTAGGCACTAAGTGTGCGATTGAGTTGAAAATATATCGAGTAGTGAATGAGATATGGTATCGAGCATCAAATAGCAAGAACGTTTATTAACTAACTATTGCAAAAGGTATGTTTAAACCTATGTGGTTGATGATAAGTTTTAATGGTTGAATAAATGGATATTTCAGCATATGGTTGAGGATGATAATGTACTTAATTGTGCATCTATCTATGTGATGATTTAATTATGTATTGATGTTGCATTATTGAGTAGTATGTATTATATTACGAACTTACTAAGCTTTAAAGCTTACTGTGTGATGTGTTTCTCTATTTTACAGTGTCAGTAGAGCTAGCTCGGATCTGGGGATTGTCAGCGACTCGATCACACTATCGGCTATCTATTTCGGTACTTTTGGAAGATATACATATTTGGTATATGGCATGTATAGGCTAGTAAATATGGTGCATTATGAAGTGTTGGACCTTGCCATGTGACATGGCTTGGATGATAGATGATTTTGGTTATTATGTGTGAGCAATGTAAATGATGAATGTGTATGAAATAGTAAGGTTGGAACTGGTATGTTTCATGCTTGTATTAGTTTATGGAAATTGTGTTTTTAATTGTGAATTTGTAGCTTGACTAAATGATGTTTAGCCTACATGATTTGAGTTGTGAAAATGATGCTTTGAATGGATTTATTTGAGTAAGAATTGAGTATAAGAATAGATGGTGTTGTTTTTGATTAATTGGTGCTTGAAATGGTATGTTTTGGTTGCAATTGTGCCATGAATTGATAATGGTTTAATGCTTATAGGTAATTCCAAAGTGTGGATGGCATTTTGGCCTTGAAAATGGCCTATAATTGCCCACACGGTTGAGCACACAGGCGTGTGGCTCGACCGTGTCTTTCGAGGTTGTGTTTTAAAACAAGCCAGACTCGACCACGAGCAAGACACACGAGCATGTGACTGGCCGTGTGGATCAAGTCAGTAGCGACCACGGGCGTGTGACTAGCCGTGTGGTGTAAGTCAGTTTCGACCAGGGGTGAGGCACACGGGCATGTCTCAGGCCGTGTGAACAACTCAGAATGTTTTCCCTGTTTCACCATGGCTTGGACGCACGGGCGTGTCCAAGTCCGTGTGAGGCACATGGCCTACCCACACAGGTGTGTGACCTCTGTAACTTAGAAAAATGTTTGAATTTTAGAAATTTTTGTATGTGTTCAGTTTATTCCCAGTCCTATTCTAAAGCATGTTTAAGGTTTCGTTGACCTATTTAAGGGACTATATGAATGAGAATTATTATGTTTGGATGTGGAATGATATAAAATGTTCGGAAATGATTAGTAATACCTCTTAACCCTAGGCAGGCGACGGTTACGGGTTGGGGGTGTTACATGTATGAGCTTTTGCGAACTCAATGAATATATAGGAATTAATAACATAGCATGCACAAACATAAGTTAAACAAAAGTTTTGGAAAAGTCACTAAACTACGAACTGGGTTCACCATACTTACACGAAGTGTGGTTCGCGGATCCTCACTGTCAGATAGCTTAAAATAGTAAAACATAATATTTTGGAAAACACAATCTTATTCACATGTTTTTGTTTCCTATTGGATAAGTGAATCTCCTTATAACACCTCAAAATGACTCAATGAGTCTTAACATGTCCCATAAGTGGAGGATAAAGCTGAGCACGCTCCAAACACACCAACATGTCCCATTAAATAGAGCTTAGCCCGACATTCCCTTATCTCCCTAACCTATTCTAAGGCCTTTCACCCAAAACACAAAACGTAAGGTGAGTACTCACAATCTTATGGCATGCAATTATATCCAACAAATTTAGAAAATTATAATTTCAAAACATTTACTTAAACATATAGCTTGCAAGTTATGCAGAGCTCGCAGATCACTGTTCATATCTAGCTCGTAATATATTGCTTGCATATCACT
The DNA here is from genome assembly GCA_025503065.1 of Gossypium bickii. NCBI lineage: Eukaryota > Viridiplantae > Streptophyta > Magnoliopsida > Malvales > Malvaceae > Gossypium > Gossypium bickii. Next base: position 19,086,107 of record CP106714.1, on the reverse strand, counting down.
GTTTATAAAAACACATATTTAACATATTCACAAAATAGATTTTAGGAAGGAATTACTCTCATAACTTAGGTTAAAATCCTAAGCTCTTGATTAACACTATGGTTCGTACATACATGTGGCAATTCCTAAACACTCATTAGTTTACTGAAAACTTTAGACAAGCTTTGTTTTTCCTTTATCTTTGCTTGTAGATTATTCTGCTAGTTTAATTTCACAAACATACACAAGTCGTTAACAGTCAAAGCTCATGAAAACTCATACATAAACAAAAGTGAACCTAGGTTCGTACATACCAATATTTTGGTGAACTTAGTTCCCTTTTGTCATGAACCATTCTTAATTACTTCAAAACATCAACACAAATAGAGAAATAGGGTCTTACCTTAGATCCTAAGAGCTAACTTCTGGGTTCTTCGTAGAAAATTGACAACAAGATAATTGATGAAGAGATCTGAGAGAATTTTATCTTTCAAAAGAATATGAATTTCCAATGGGAAGGGTTTAATTTATAGGTACTAAGTGTTCTCATGTTCTTAGGATACCCTAGTCATAGTAGAAGTAGGAAAGAGTTACATGCATAGATGGTGTTACGAAGAGAAAAATAAGTTATCCTCCTAATTTTGGTATAATTACCTTTTAACTACTCCTACCTTTTACTTTCAACCCAAAATAATAATCATAACTCATTAGGCCCATTGGCAACCCCAGTTTGCCAGGCCCATTGGCGACCCCAACTCGCCAGGCCTAATAGCGAACACCAACTCGCCATGCCCATTGGCGTAAACCTTTTTTCCAAGCCTCAAACTCCTAGGCCCTATTCTGGGATGTTACAACTCTCTCTTTCTTAAAACTTTCATCCTTGAAATTATCTATGTCAGAACAGATGAGGATAGTGACACTTCATTGCTTCCTTAATTTCCTAAGTGGCTTCACTGGTTTCTCCACTACACTTTGACTAAAAGAACTCTCTTGATTTGCAAGCCTTTTTCCTCGCGAGCTATAATTTCTACTAGTTCATTATCATATGTTAGATCATGTCGCACCTTAATTTCATCTACTAACACAACATGGGATGGGTCCACACGATATTTTCTTAGCATGGACACATGGAAAACATCATGGATTTGCTCAAGTTCTGGTGACAACTTGATTTGATAAGTCAATGGACCAATGCTTTCAACCACTTCATATGGACCGACAAATCTTGAACTTAATTTCCCTTTTCGCCCAAACCTTAAAACTTTCTTCCATTTCAAGAACACTTGCTCTCATACTTGGTACTCAATGTCTCGTCATTTTAAATCATCGTAGGATTTTTGTTTATCTGAAGTTGTTTTTAGTTGTTCACATATCATCTTTACTTTATCTTTTTTTTTTGTGAACTAGCTCTTGTCCAACTATTCATCTTTCGTCCAGTTTTGCCCAACACAAGGGGGTTCTACATTTTCTTCCATACAATATTTTAAAGGGTTCCATTTGGATGCTTGATTGATAATTATTATTATATGCGAACTTTGCCAAAGATAAATAACGTTCCCAACTTCTTGCGAACTCTAACACACAACTTTGCACCATGTCATCCAATACTTGTATCATCCTCTCTAATTGACCATTTGTTTGTGGATGATAAGAAGTACTGGAGTTAAGTTTTGAACCTAGAGCTTCTTGCAAAATTTTCCAAAATCTTGAAGTGAATTGAGGATATCGATCAAAGGTAATGAAAATTGGTACGCCATGGAGTCGTACTATCTCTGCTATGTATAGTTCTGCCAGTTTTTGTAATGTATAGTTTGTGTGAACTTTTAAGAAGTGCAAACTTTTTGTGAGGCGATCCACAATCACTTATATTGCATTTTTCTTTGTCGAAGTCAGAGGCAAGCCTAAAAAAAATTCTATAGTGATCATTTCCCACTTTTATTCTTGAATTTTGAGTGGTTGTAGCAATTCTGAGGGAAATTGATGCTCTACTTTCACCTTCTGACAGACTAAACACTTCGCCACAAAGTCGATGATAGCTCGCTTCAAACTAGGCCACCAAAATAGATCGTAGAGGTCATAATAAATCTTATTACTCCCTAGGTGCATTGTGTAAGGGCTACTATGAGCTTTAGTATGCCGAAGCTCTTTATCATAGGGTACGCATAGTCTCTCTCAGACATAAAGTATCCCTTCTCCATTCAGTGCAAAGTTCCTGTCTTCCCTGCTCTACTTGGTGAGCCCACCTCACCAAGTCCTTATATATAGGTTACTTTTTCTTTATTTATTGCAAGAGGGTTGCTTTTACTTGCAGTTTTGCGAGCAGTCCCCCATCACTCATCACACTCAAAACTATGAATAGAGCTCGTAGTTCACTCATCAACTTTCTACTTAAGGCATCTGCACCCACTTTTGCCTTTCCTAAATGATATTCTATCTCTCAGTCATAGTCTTTCAGCAGTTCTATCAACCTTGTTTGTCATAAGTTTAGTTCTTTCTATGTGAGAAGGTACTTGAGGCTCTTATGGTCTGTGTAGATGGCACATCGCTCGACATATAAGTAGTGTCACCAAATTTTGAGTGTGAATGTAATAGCCTGCCCAGCGAAGTTTCTGTATTTAGTTACTGCTTATAGTGTTATGGTATTAAGCGTAGCTCTGAGAAAGTAAAGTGTTAGTTTTGTCTAAGTATAGTGTTTTGTGTATGCGCCAATTAGCAAATCCTGTGTTTTAGCGGATTGCTTATTTTAGCGAGATCTATGGTTGGCGGATTCTTCTATTGAGTATATGCCATCCCAGAAGTTTAGGAAAATTCATTAAGTTTGTAGTTAATAGATTAGTTTATTATTTTAATAAGACAATTTAGTTAGCTAAGTGAGAACTAGTTAGAATGGAACTAAGATACTGTAGTTGATAAGACTTAAATGATGATAAGTGCACTTAATCACAAAAATCAAGAGTGTTAGTGGAATAATCTGATCCTTCCACTAAACCTTGTTTTCGTGCTGAGGTATATAAGGATATTAGTGTCTTCTGATAAAATTTACATTTTCTTTACATTCATCTTCTTCTTGAATTTCTCTAAATTCTCTAAAAAACTTAAGTCCAGAAACTTATCTGAAGTTGGGTTCACTATATTTAGCCAACTCCTATGTTTGTTTTAGCTCTTTGGTAAACACTAATTAACCCTAGGTTATTTTCATAGTTATTTACATATTTTTTAACTCTGCATGCATAAGTATCAGATTAGTATGTAACAAAGGAAGCTTCTTGATTCTGGGTTAAATGTTAATGTTTCCTTCATGCATGTTTGGGTTCAATGGTGTAATGTTCTAGTAAGTTTAATTATTTATATTTTAGCTTAAGACACTGTAAAAGGTCCAAGTGATAAAGGCAAAGGTCCTACTGTATAGACTTTGTTGTATTTTTGGTGAGTTCCTTCATACTTCCTTGTATATGGTATTCATGTTTTATATTTCGTGTAAGGTAAGAACTTATGCTCTTTAAAGGAAAAATGTGAGTATATGAAAAGTGGTTGTTCAGAGTTGTCAATCTGAGTCGGTAATGTTTGTGTTAAAGTGTAAGAATCATTCTTCATGCTTAAGTCGCTACATTATGCTTTTGACAAGAATGATATGGTCTAAATAATGGAAATGATATTAAGGAAAGATATTTATGGCAATGCCTTCAATGAAATATACATTGAACTGGTAGATCGCGATACATGAAAATAGTTGTGTAGCCTCTAGTAGGGAAAATGTATGTTGTAAACTAGATTGGCAAATCACGACTAATGATGCAAACAAAGGAATATGAATGGAATATATGATATGAATCTGAATAAGGATTTGGATACATTGTTGACATTGAAAAGTTTATCTGTATGGTTATATGGGCATAGTGTAGCGCCAAAAGGAATAGTAAAATAGCGTATAGATTGTCTATGAATGGTACTCGCCATCTGGCGAACTATGTGATTGGGTTTGACTCTTTGATGTGATTTGCTTGAAGTATTAGTGGTTAATGATAAGATCTGTTCTAGAACTCACTAAGTTCTTTTGAACTTACCTCGTTTCTCTTTCCTTCTCAAGATTATTGTTGAATGGAGACATTCTGTTCGACTACGCCAGAGGACATCTACTGCTGTGAGACTTCTGTTGTTTTGTATTATACATTATGATAGAGGTGATGTTTGATTGTATTTTGAAAGTAATTTGTACTCGAAACCTATATTGATAAACTATGTTTTAATGAAGCTTCATTTGAGATATGAAATGGTTTTTTAGTTTTATATTTCATACGATGGAAATGATCTTATTAAAGCTTATATGTCATATGGCTTACTGTAACGTTTAGGTTTGTGCAAGTGTACATAATCGTTATCAAGTAATAAGCAAGTATCGAGTTATCGTCTCCACAGGGATTGTATTTGTGCTAAGTCACTTAATTTGTAAAATTATATTAACAATTTGGTAAATAAAAACACAATATGATTGAGAAGTGATGATTAAAATTAAGTATATTAAACTAAATGCAATGATCCCTAAAATTATCCTAAATATGCAAACTATATGAATGAAATAGATTTTAGCAAAATTAAACACAATTTGCAACAATTATAACATAAATAAACTAGGACAATTACTTTAATTAAACTTAATTTATTATCAACATGCTTAATAACGATCGAAAAAACATTCCATGGCAACTCGATCTTTCATGAGTTTGGAAACCACATTAGGTCCTTTTGAAATCATTTACTTAGTAAATATGCATTTTACTGATCCTTATTTACTAAGGGTTTCTTAGTATTCGTGTGAGGTAATAGGGACGTGTTAGGTTTGAAACAGTTTAATCACACAAATCTAAAAACTATGCAGATAATAGAGCTTTGTAAGAGTTGTTATGTAACCTGCAATTTAATTAGGTTAGGATCTAAATTGAATATGCACATTTCTATTATGTGTCCACCAGCCATCGTCTAGTTAGGATCGCTCAGCAAATTCAGGTGCATTTCAATCACGTATGAACGAAATACATACTTGATTTTAATTGAAAACATGATCGATTGAGGCACAAACATTATACGCATGAATCAAATAAATATTATTTAATCAAAGCAATCATCCTAGCTTAAATAAAATTAAGTTAACATTGTTGTAAACAAGAACAAAGAACACATAGCAAACATTTTCAGTTTAAATCAAAGAAAAGAAAGATTAAACCCAAATCAAAGAGGTTGTCACCCAAGACTCTGATCAATGAGGCTCCTTCGCTCCTTCGCTCTGCTCCTTTGCGGATGGCTCTCCAAAGTGACCAACCAAGGGCTCTTTAAGAGGCTTAATTCCTCAAACCTCTACGAAGAGATGATGTTAGGCGTGGGGAATGGAAAATGCTAAAGAGAATTGAGAGAAAAGACAGAATGATGATGGATGAGGGATTATGAATGAGGGAATGAAGGGGTCTTATTTATAGGTGAAGAGAGGTGGGTAGTTTGCTAAAAATAGCTGGGTTTAGTCTCTTCTAACTTCTTCCATGAGTGGCCGGCCACAATTAGTGGAATTTGAGCTAATTTTTGCTTGATTTTTAAGCAATTTAAATGCCATAATAACTCAGGACTAAGACTCGATCCAATGTAAATCTTCGGGCAAATCTCTAATTTCTTTAACAATCCAAGGACCTTATGTAATTAAACCAAAAAGTGGTTCAAATGGACAGCCATGTGTAGCTGAATTTGGGTTGACTTGGTCTTCAATTTGGACGGTTTTTGTAATCCAACAAAGCTATCAAACCTATCCAAAATAAATCAATGAGTTAAAGGACCAAAGAATAAAATTTATCCAATTTAAATAATTAATTACAACCCAAATTATTAATGAAATATTCTAAAATGAATTATTAAATATAATTTCATATTTTATTATTTAATTTGATCATGCATGACCCATTTTATGTCTTAAAAATATAATATGTTCAAATAAATATAAAATAAGTCATTTTATGCATGAAAACTATATAATAAAGCATAAACTCACATTTTAATAATTTCTGTCCTAATTTCATATTTTCACATATTTCATTAATTTATTAAACAATTACTTAGTTTTATCAACGAATTTCAGTAAAAAGGTGACAAATTACATAGGAAAAATCCTATATATTTTTCAGTTTACACACCCTCAAACTTAAATCATTGCTCGTCCCGAGTAATGTTTATGCACAGCAAAAAGGTCTTGTTAAGGCAAAATTGCTAACTATGTAAGCAGCATCAATCTTTGCCCCATAATCATGCATTAATAACTTCATGTTCATAGATCTTCTTTATTAACAAGTAATTTATATGCAAACATTTATAGAATTTTATACTAAGTTTCAAAATATGCCAACATAAATCATAGTTTGTATGTATGCCACAACCATAGATAACATTCTTCATTCAACATAATTTCTTATCAATCAAGCAAACAATCATAAGGCTTATTGATGATCTTCATATGTTGAACCTAGTACTTCCTCTCCACTAATGTAGGTGACATAATCATCAAATCAATAGGTTTTTTAATAAGGTTGTAATGGGGCTCGGTTAAAGGTAGGGATTTTTAAGAGATGAGACATTTCGATTTCAAAATCATAACCTATTTGTCTTGGATTTCTTGAAATACGGCCTTTTTCTTTAAGTGCAACTTTGGAACTCCCCCAAACTTATTTTGAACTCAAGCTCATATATTTTTCCTTTTTTAAGTCTAAGAAAACTTTTCTTCGCTCTTTCTTTGTCTCTTTTTTTTTTAAAGCATGAGCACATACATCTTTTTGAAAATTTCCTCAAGTGTTGATTACCAAGACAACTTTAGTTAAGATGGGTGCACAAAATTAGGATACCTTAAAAAGATGGTAATGTGGCTTATAATGTAGGTTCATTGCAAAAAACAGGCCTTTAAGCTCAAAATTATAATTTCAAGGGTCTAATATCTTAGGGTTGGCTTGAAAAGGCTCAAACGATCCAAAGAAATAGTGCCTATATCATTTTAGATTTTTTATGTCCCCTAAGATTTCACCTCAAGAAACTTACTAAGTCAATTCTAAAGATATAAACCTTCATGCATGTATAATCTCAAGAGAAACTAAGTTTCCATGGCAAACATTACTAAGACTAATATCATACAAGCATTCCATTCTTCATGATAACATACTTTCACTTAGATAAAATAATCATTCATACTTGCATACAAACTCTCTCATTAACAAAAAATTTCTCTAAACATTCATTTATTAAAACATACTTATGAAAGAAATGATTGAAACATACTTGAAAATTAAAAATTTGACCCCGCTTTAAAAAGAAGCAATGTCCTCATTGCAAGAACAAAGTAATGAATGAAAATTGAACACCAGATAAGGTTGTAAAGAAAGAGAGGTGAGTCATTAAGACTATTAAATACCAAGTCTTTCCTAATAACTCAATCCTAGACATGTTCATTCCCATTACCACATCACTTAGTCTTTTTCTTTCTAAAGAAGTGTTAAGTTTGTTCATGCTTGCTATGTTTTATTCTGCAGAAATTACATCCTAATTACGAAATAAATAAATTCCTAAAGACCTAAAAATAATTAAATAAATAACAAGACAAGAATCCCCCCTTTTATTTTTCTGACTTATTCCCTTTGTCTTCTTCAGCTCTGCTTGCACAGTCAGTATTTTCCGTCCATGTCTCAAAGATAACATTTGGGAATTTAGGAACAAAAGTATTAGAGATATTCTTAAAAGTATTTCAAATTGAGCCATCTCTAATTTTTTGCATATTTCTAGTAAGTTTGTTGTTGATTGTGCATGAACTTGCACATATCCATCATAATTGACAACTCCGATTTCTTTGAAGCACTTGTAGAAGTCGACATTGGAGTTGTAGATTCAGGTTCAACACTTAGCTTGACTGTTTCTTTTTCTGGCTCAACCTCTGGTTCAGGGGTTGCAAATCCTTCAACTGCTTTAGAACTGTTCAATTCCTTATCAGATTCTTCTTCTTCAGTGTCTGTAACTAAATTAGCTTTAGTTTCAGTTTCCTTTGTTGACTCCTCGGTATCTGGCTCAGTTGGCTCTTCTTGCGCTCTCCTTGATTTAGCTTATGCACCTTCTCTACTAACCTTTCAAGACGATGATCTGTAATGCACCCTTGAACAGATTGCCCCTTCAGATTTGCTTGTGTTTTAACATGGGCCCTTAAGAAAAGTGAAGTGATTAATGATAGGAAATAAGCACTTTCTGTCTTCTTTTTAGCACAATCATGAATTTCCTTGAGAATAATTTTCCCAACATTAATGGACTTTTCTGTCAAAATTGCATATAACAAAAGCATCCGTTCCATCGAGATGGTGGAACTATGTGAGATAGGCATAAAACTGTAGCGAACGAAATAAAACCATACCTTTGCCACTGGCTTTAGGTATTCCTTCAGCAAGAATGGCTCCCACACTTTCTTATAATCCATTGGTATCACGGATTTGTCACAACATCAAGGACTTGTTGAAGAAAATCCAAATTGATATTGTTCATCATAGGGTAGTACTCATCTTCTTCAACATCAGGTAAGTTAAACAAATCATTGATGGATTTATAAGTAAGAGGTATCTTTTTCTTTCGAATGATGACCTTAGTAGCATCTTGCATAGTCAAACTAGCATAGAATTCTCGAACTAGTTCATTATCAGGAAGTGAACGAGCATCACAAAATCATTCCCACTTGTGAGCATTGATTTTCTTTCTAATCGGTATAAGAACAACCATCAAATCATTACTCTTCAGGTTAAAACCATTTTTCCGGCATCATAGGTTGATGCTTGAAGATTGAATCAAATCTCTCTTCCACTTCTTCTTCGATCAAATTCGGGTTTTCAGGAGTAGTCTTTGAAGATTTGGTTCTTTTACAAGACATTGTATCTTTTCTTGAGAATTTGGCAAAGTTTCTGCACAAAGAGGAAAAGAGAAATCGGCAAGGTGGGTGAGGACTTGCTACGACGAAAATCTTACGACGGCAAGAATGGTGCGGCAACAACGATAGCATGTGACAGCAATAGTGATGTGCGATGGTGACAATGGCAATGAGCGGTAGCAACGTTGGTGCTTCAGCAATCTACTTGCAGCGACAATAGGTGATTTTAGCAAAAAGGGAAAAAAAATTAGGGTTTCTTTCGGGATTTGAGGCTAGCGGCACAAGAAAGAGATTTAGGGATTTTTAGGGTTAAGCAAATTGCTTTGAGGGGTATGAAAAATAGTAGAGTGTAGAGGAGTTTATATAAGGAAGAATTAGGGCAACATGTAGCGAAATTTTAGCTACATTAGGGTTACTTAGGCAGTAAGTAATGGGAGTGGCGGAAAAGTATGGATTTTTCCCTACTTTTTGTTGTCTTGGGCCTCAAACTCAGACTGTATTTACAAACTTACTCAAGAAAAAAAAATTTGATTAGTACTTGGGCCAAATTTGACCCCCTTTATTAACATAAAAATTTAAAATTTAAACAATACAAATGAAACTTAAAAATTTTAAATCTTAATTAGAAAATTTCTTCTTAACAAATTACATTAAATTAATTCCCAGGAAAGGTTGGAGGGGTCACAGCAGTCCCGTTTAAGTTCCAATCTCCTTAGACAGAATTAATTAATTGTAATAAGTTACGAAAATAAGTTCTAATTATTTATTTATTTACAAAACGAGTTCATGAAGAATCAAGGGTCTGTTAATTTGAACAAGGATTCAACTCGCTCAACTTCACCATCTCAATAGTGTTTGAGACATTGACCATTAACCTTAAACGTACCTCCGTAATTGTCGTATAATTCAATAGCTTTATAAGGATAAACTCTGTAGACGGTATAGGGTCCTCCCATCAGAATATAAGCTTCCTAGGAAATAACTTCAACCTTGAATTAAACAACAAAACCTTCTAACCTTCTATAAACTCATGAGGTTGTATATGACTATCATGCCATCTCTTTGATCTTTCTTTACACATTTTGGCATTCTCATAGGAAAACAACCTTAGCTCTTCCAACTCATCAAGTTGTAACATCCTTCTCTCACTGGCTTGGTCAAGATCAAAGTTCAACTGCTTCAAAGCCCAATGAGCTCTATTCTCCAACTCTAATGGCAAATGACATGCCTTTCCAAAGACTAACCGATAAAGAGTCATTCCTAACAGAGTCTTAAATGCTATTTGATAGGCCCATAATGCATCATCGAGCCTTCGAGACCAATCTTTTCTACTAGGGCGTACTATTCTTTCAAGGATATCTTTGATTTCACGGTTCACTCTTTCAACTTGCCCATTAGACTGGGGGTGATAGGCAGTAGCAATCTTGTGCTTCACATCATATTTGTCAAGCAACCGCTTAAGCCATTTGTTCACAAAGTGAGAACCTTCATCACTAATAATAGCTCTTGGTGTCCCAAATCGTGTAAACACATGCTTATGTAGGAATCACATGACTACCTTAGCATCATTTGTAGGGTATGCTTTAGCTTCAACCCACTTGGATACATAGTCTACAGCAACTAAGATGTATTTGTTCCCATACGAAGAAGGAAACGGGCTTAAGAAGTCAATGCCCCATACGTCAAATATTTCAATCTCCAAAATGTTTGTCAAGGGCATCTCATTCCTCATTGATATATTTCTGGTCCTTTGGCATATATCACAGTTCTTCACATAAGCATAAGCATCTTTAAATAGTGTAGGCCAAAAGAAACCTACTTCCAAAATCTTTGCTGTAGTACGTGAACCACCAAAGTGTCCCCCACTTGGAGATGAATGGAAATGATACAAGATCTCAACAATCTCACTTTCAACTAAACTCTTTCGGATTATATTATCTACACACTGTTTAAACAAAAACAGATCCTCCCAAAAATAATACCGACTATCATGAAGGAATTTTTTCCTTTGTTGGTATGTCATTTCTCAAAGAACTATTCCACATGCAAGATAATTGGAAAAATCAACAAACAAGGTGTTTCATGAATTTGAGTTACCTCAAATAAGTGTTCATCGGGGAAATTCTTGTTGATAGGCACACATGATCGAGTTACCTCCTCTTACTCCAACCTCGACAGATGATCAGCTACTTGATTTTCGACACCTTTTCTGTCTTGGATCTCAAAGTCAAATTCTTGGAGTAAAACTATCCAATGAATTAGCGTCAGTTTTGCATCTCTCTTTGTGAGCAGGTATTTAATGGCTGCATGGTCAGTAAATACTGTAACTTTGGTACCTAAAAGATATGAGCGGAATTTGTCAAAAGTAAAAACTATAGCAAAGAGTTCCTTTTCAGTTACCGTATAATTGAGTTGGGCTCCCGTTAAAGTTCTACTTGCATAATAAATAGGGTGAAACACTTTGTTTCTTCTTTGACTCATCACAACTCCAACGGCATAATCACTTGCATCGCACATTAACTCAAAAGGTGAGCTCCAATCAGGTGTAATGATTATTTGGGCTGAGATTAACCATTTTTTTTAGATCTTCAAAAGCTTCCAAACATGATTTGTTGAAATCAAGCACTATATCTTTCTCTAACAACAAACACAACGATTTAGAAATTTTCGAGAAATCTTTGATAAACATTTGGTAAAAATCGGCATGGCCTAAGAAACTTCTGACTCATTTCATATTATTTAGGGTTGGTAATCTTTCAATTACGTCCACCTTTGCTTTATCGACTTCAATTCCTCTCTTTAAGAATTTATGCCCTAAGACAATCCCTTCCCTAACCATAAAATGGCATTTTTCCCAGTTAAGGACAAGATTTGTCTCTTCGCATCTCTTCAGTACCTTAGCCAAATTACTCAAAAAAATATCATAAGTGTTACCAAAAACATAAAAATCATCCATGAAAACTTCAACAAAATTTTCAACCATATCAGTGAATATTGCCATCATGCATCGTTGAAATGTTTTAGGTGCATTGCATAAACCAAAAGACATTCGCCTCAAAGCAAACGTATCGTATGGACAAGTAATGGATGTTTTATGTTTGTCCTCTAGAGCTACAACTATTTGGTTATATCCTGAATAGCCATCTAAAAAACAATAGAATTCATTACCTGCGAGTCTATCTAACATCTGATCTATAAAAGGCAACGTAAAATGATCCTTCCGAGTGATTTTATTCAATTTTCTGTAATCAATAAAAATTCTCCAACCAGAAATATTTCTCATTGCAATCAACTTGCTATGCTCATTTTCAACAATCGCGACTCCACCTTTCTTTGGCACATACTGCACTAGACTTACCTACGAACTATCTGAAATAGAATAGATGATTCCTGCATCTATCCATTTGGTCACTTCCTTTCTCACTACTTCTTTCATAATAATATTAAGCCTCCTTTGTCCATCAATTCGAGCTCTTTCACCTTCTTCTAAAATAAATTTATGCATGCAAAAAAAAAGGGGACTTATACCTCAAATATCAACTATGGCCCAACCAATTGCTTTCTTAATTTTTTTGAACAGCAATTAGTTTCTCCTCTTGATCTTTCGTCAGTTCTGCTAAAATAATCACAGGCAAAGTGGAACAATCACCTAAATAAATGTATTTCAACTGGGAAGGAAGTACCTTTAGTTCGATTTAGGTGGTTCTTCAATTGACAACTTGGGTTGCACAAATTCTCTTACTTCTATCTCCAACGGTTCAAACCGTGTAGATTGAATAAAATTTCTTGGATTGGCTTCCATCAAAGCCATGTTTTCTTCACCTTCTACATCCTCCAACGGGTCAAGATCTAAGGCTTTCTCCAATGGATCTTCAAAATTGCTTTCTATAGAAACCAAGGTTTCTTTCTCTTCCATAATTGAACACTCTTCTACCGGATCGGGAAATTTCATTGCTTTAAGAATGTTAAACGTTACCTGATCATCTTGAACTCGCATGGTGAGTTCACCTTTCTGCACATCAATTAGCGTTCTTCTTGTGGCTAAGAAAGGCCTCCGCAGGATGATCGGCACTTCCTTTATCTGCTTCAAAATCTAAGATAATGAAATCATTAGGAAAAATAAATTTATCGACTCTTACCAAAACATCCTCAATCTTTCCTTCGGGATATGCTAAAGATCGATCCGCTAGCTAAAGCGTCATAGTTGTAGGTCTTACTTCACCTATCCTTAGCATCTTGAAATAGACTTAAGCATCAAGTTGATACTTGCTCATAAATCACACAAAGTTGTACCACATTAAGTTTCACCAATGTTATAGGGTATAGTAAAGCTTCCTGGGTTCTTCAATTTCGGTGACAGTTTGTTCTGTAGGAACGCACTGTACTCCTTTGTTAAGGCAACAGTCTCATACTCACTCAATCGTTTCTTTTTGGATAGTATATCCTTCATAAACTTGACATAATTCGGCATTTGTACTAAAGCCTCCTCCAATGGAATATTGATATGTAACTACTTTAAAACATCCAAAAACTTCTTGAATTGCACCTCTTGTTTCTGCTTGTGTTGCTGCAATCTTTGCAGATATGGAGGTGATGGAACTTTCGATTGAATCGAATAACTCTTCTGAGTAGATAAATCTGCATCCAAAGAAGATGTTAAAGTATCTAAATACACTAAGTTAGGATTTACCTTGTCAGTCTTTGTAAATTCTGACTCTTTTGGTGTAGGAATTTCAACAGCTGGTTGATTCTTCTCAACGGGCTTATCTTCAACATCAATCAATCAAGGTTCCAGAAATTTACCACTTCACAATGCCACTGCCTTGATATGTTTTTTAACCAAATTTCTTAGATTCTCAGTATCGCACGACAAGGTTCCTTACGGTCTATTACGAAGCTCTGGAGCTAATTGACCCATTTGGTTTTCCAAATTTTTCAATGTTGCTGCTTGGCTTTGGACCAAAGCGTCATTCTTTGCCATGTATGCTTTCAACAAGTTCTCCAAACTATTTGATGCCTCAGCTTGGGTGGTTTTGGAGCTCATTGATTAAACCCTTGAGATTGGTTAGGTCTATGCTGTAAGAAGTTGTTATTCGGTTAATTTCTTTGGTTGCTCCAAGAAAAATTAGGATGATTACGGCATGAAGGATTGTAAAAGTTGGATTGGGGTTCTTGTCCACTCCTATTTTGATATTGGTTCCCCACATAGTACACTGACTTGGGATTTGATGGACAATTCTCAAAAGAATGACCTTCCCTACAGTACACATAGGAAACTACTTCAAACAGACTTGGTGCCTGAGCTGCAAAATTATTAGCACTATTAGCAGTAAACTGTTTTAACATACAGGAAATAGACAATACCAAAGCTGATAACGAAGTGAGGGCGTCAACTTCATGAACTCCGGCTACACGTCTTTCTGAAGTTGTTCGATTTGTTGTCTATTGAGAGTTATTACTCGCGATCCTCTCGATGATCTCATAATCCTCATTATAAGTCTTAGACAAAATTGCACCATTCGCAGAAGCATCTACCATCAATCTTGTATGTGCATTGAGAACATTATAGAATGTCTCCAATTGGATACAATGAGAATCCCATGGTGAGGACACTTACCAAGTAACTCCTTGAATCGCTCCCAAGCCTCATACAAAGACTCGTCATCCAGTTGTTGGAAAGTTGTGGTCTCGTTCCTCAACTTAGCATTTTTTTCTAGGCGGAAAATACTTAACCAAAAATCTTTCTGCTAATTCTTACCATGTAGATATGGAACATGGTGGTAATGAATTGAGCCATGCTCATGCTCGATCTCGCAACGAGTACGGAAACAACTTCAACCTCAGTGCATCTTCAGTCACACCGACTATCTTGAATGAATCACTCAATTCCATAAACAATTGAAGGTGGAGATGTGGATCTTCCGTGGGCATACCACTGAATTGGCCCACCGTTTGGAGCATTTGAAACATCACTGGTTTCAATTCAAATTGGGTTGCCTCAATATCTAGCCTTCTAATTCCTGGAATTAACTCACTGAAAAGTGGCACAGTATATTGTCTGATGCATCGATCCCTATCATCAGCAATAAGAATGGGATTTCGTACATGATCGACTTCATTACGTTGGTATTGATTTTGATTTCCAATGTCCATCTCGACTTGTCTTTGACTTGTTCGTTGACGTCTTATTTTTCTGAAAGTTCGCTCAATTTCAGGGTCTACAGGGAGTAAATTGATAATCTGATCTATGCTCATGAACACCTCAAAAGAAAATCAAAAAATTAAAAAGAATAAGTTATTAATGTTAGAAATAAACCAAATTGGAAGTAAATAATTTCACAAAAAAATGACTATGCCAACAGTTAACAATCCCCGGCAACGGCGCCAAAAACTTGTAACGCGTAGGTTTGTACAAGTGTACACAGTTGTTATCAAGTAATAAGTAAGTATCGAGTTATCGTCTCCACAGGGATTATATTTGTGCTAATTCACTTAATTTGTAAAATTATATTAATAGTTTGGTAAATAAAAACACAATATGATTGAGAAGTGATTATTAAAATTAAGTATATTAAACTAAATGCAATGCTCCCTAATACAAATTATCCTAAATATTAAAACTATATGAATGAAATAGATTTTAGAAAACTAAACACAATTAAAACATAAATAAACTAGGACAATTACTTTAATTAAACTCAATTTATTATCAACATGCTTAATAACGTTCGGAAAAACATTCCATGGCAACTCGATCTTTCATGAGTTTGGAAACCACATTAGGTTCCTTTGGAATCCTTTACTTAGTAAATATGCATTTTACTGATCCTTATTTGCTAAGGGTTTCTTAGTATTTGTGTGAGGTAACAAGGACGTGTTAGGTTTGAAACAGTTTAATTACACAAATCTAAAAACTATGCAGATAATAGAGCTTGGATAGAATTGTTATGCAACCTGCAATTTAATCGGGTTAGGATCTAAATTGAGCATGCACATTTCAATTATGTGTCCACTAGCCATCGTCTGGTTAGGAGCACTCAGCTAATTCAAGTGAATTTCAATCACGTATGAACGAAATATAGACTTGATTTTAATTGAAAACATGATCGATTGAGGCACAAATATTATAAGCATGAATCAAATAAATATTATTTAATCAAAGCAATCATCCTAGCTTAACTAAAATTAAGCTAACATTTTTGTAAACAAGAACAAAGTACACATAGCAAACATTTTCAGTTTAAATCAAAGAAAAGAAAGATTAAACCCAAATCAAAGTGGCTGTCACCCAAGACTCTGATCGATGAGGCTCCTTCACTCCTTCGCTCTGCTCCTTTGCTAATGGCTCTCCAAGGTGGCCTACCAAAGGCTCTTTAAGAGGCTTAATTTGTAAAATCTCTATGAAGAGATGATGTTAGGCATGGGGAATGGAAAATGTTAAAGAGGATTAAGTGTAACACCCCTCTCCCGTGTTCGTTGCTGGAACTAGCTTTAAGGTATTACCTAACTTATCTCACTTAAACATCTCAAATCGGGCTATAAGATTTCATTTGAACCCATCATTTGCTCATTCTCGGCCCATGAGGCCCTAAACATACCTCCGAGAGGTTTGGGAACTAAATCTGGAACTTTTACAAGTTTGGAAAACTCTTCTTCAAAACAGGGACCACACGCCCGTGTTGGTCTGGGGACACGCCCGTATGCCCCTAAGACATGCCCGTGTCTTCTACCCGTGGTCGATCCTGACCAAAATCACACGACCGGACACACGCCTGTGTCCCTCACACAGCCTTGAAAGCCCGTGTCTTAGCTCGTATGCCAAAACCTTGACATATTGACTATGACGTCATCAACTCACTAAGGTCACACGACTAAGGCACACGCCCGTGTCCTTAGACCGTGTGTCAAATTAAATTCCACAATTAATGTGCAGACTTCACACGGCCTGGGCACACGCCCATGTCCTAGGTCGTATCTCACACACGGCTGAGACACACAGTCGTATCTCTACCCGTGAAGCATCCTGACTTGCAACCTAGCATGTAATGGGACACAAGGTCGATTCACTTGCCCATAGGGCTAACCATGTGTCACACATGGCCTAGACACACGTCTGTGTGTCTACCTGTGTGGACAATATGATGGCTATTTACCAAGCCCTTTGCCACCCTACATTGCATGCATACATACCCCAATTCAACACCATATAATTTATAGCCCAAGGGCACATCTAAATACTCAATTCAACATCCATACACAAGGACATACATCTTAGCAATATCACTTTCATTAAGCATAAGAGTTTACCAAGTATCGACCTAACTTAATAGACCATTACAAAAAAAGACCTCGGTACCTTACAAAACCAACACTTTGGCCAACAATTACGACCTAACAAAATACTCGAGTCCTATACATGCCATACTCAAAACAAGTCTAAATTGTTATACCAAACTGGTGTCGATAGTGTGATTTCCGAACTCCTACGTCCATGTTCCTCGAGTTATCTTGGCAATACTACAAGGAAAAAGGGAAATGAAAGGGGGTAACCACAAGGCTTAGTAAGTTTGCATGGAAATAAATAGCAACAATAAGCTTATAATATAATCCATCCATGGCATTGACTAACCATACACAAGTCATAGGCTTCTTGCCATACTTACTCACTATCGCCCTTATAAAGTATGTACCATGTCACATATGGTAAATGTTTCTTCGTGACTCATTCACTAGTACCTGTATTCACTCATTCACATGACTTTCGTACAATTCTCATTTCTACTTCTAAACTCATCTACTTATCCAATTAATCACTAGGGATAGTCAAGACGCATATTCATCGTCGTTAATGTAGGTACAAAGCCAATGCCATATCCCCGAGGTGGTCTTATATGGAGTCACTTCTAAATGCCAATGCCATATCCCGGATATGGTCTTATATGGAGTCACTTATAAATGCCAATGCCATATCTCGGTTATGGTCTTATATGGACTTTCACATCAAGTATCAATGCCATATCCCAGATATGGTCTTATACGATTTTTTATATTCATTATCGAAGCCATATCCCGAATATGGTCTTATACGGGATCTCAACTTGGTGCCGAGGCCATGTCCCAGACATGGTCTTATACGGGACCTTGTCTATTTCATAATCCAACGATAGCAATTTCATATTCAATTTAGTCTACTAGGACCTCAACATCTCATTCAACATTAACTATTCAATTTAATAGAGCATCATGCATCAATATGATACAAAGCATTCTCAATTATGCTAACATAAATGTTGCCTTAATCACATACAAACTTACCTCGATTTCAAAATGAGCTAGCTCGACGGTCTAGTCCGAGACTTTATTCTTTCCCCGATTGAGGCGGGTTTTCGGTTCTTCTTGCTCTATAGCAGCAATTTATCTCATTTTAATCATCACATTAATAAAATTATTTCAATAATCATGCTTTGGAAAAATTACTATTTTGCCCTTAGATTTTGGCAAAATGACCATTTTGCCCCTAGACTCAGAATTAAATTCTAGTCATATTTTTACCCTCAACAAGCCTAGGTGAACATTTAATATCTTATAGCTATCAACAAAACTCAACATTTCACATACTTACTACAAATTTTATAACCTTTACAAAAAGGTCAAATTTGGTGTTTTTAAGACAACACTTTTCACAAGAGTTGTTCATCTAACAACTAAGACTCATTTTCTTCCATGAAAATGCAGGAAATAACAATGATAGCTCTCATATAAAAACTCTAAACTCTTCACCGTATTGCACATTAGTCCCCTCATTTGAAAGCTTAAGCTTTAGGGGTCTCAAAAGTACAATTATTTTCAAGAAAAGATTACTAGAACACTTACTAGAATGGAGGAGAGCTTCCTGAAATTTTTGAGCTTTCAAACCCCTATTTTGCTTATGAATTTCAGTGGAGAATATGGAGAGAAAAGATGATAGCTTTTCTTTCTTTATTCTAATATTAAACTAGTCAAATTGGTCACCAACTATCACCAACTTTGACCAATATTGTCCATCTTTGTCTCCTATGTTAGCCTATGGCCAACCAAGCAACTATTAGGGTATAATTGCCTTTTAAAGACCTCCAATTATTAATCTATGGCTATTTGGTACCTTTAGCTTATAGAATGGAACTTTCGCACTTTATGCGATTTAGTCCTTTTTTACGATTAAATGTGAAATAGCTAAAATTGAAGTACCAAAATTCTCATGTACTTATACAATCATATACTAATTCATAAAATCACATGAAAATAAATTTCTCTAATCTCAGATTAGTGATCCCGAGATCATTGTTCCGTCTAGCCCCTAAATCGGGCTGTTACATTAAAAGAAAAGAGAGAATGATGATGGATAAGGGATGATGAATGATGAATGAGGGAATGAAGGGGTCTTATTTATAGGTGAAGGGGGATGGGTAGTTTGCTAAAAATAGCTAGGTTTAGTCTTTTCCAACTTCTTCCATGAGTGGCCAGCCACAATTAGTGGAATTTGAGCTGATTTTTGCTTTATTTTTAAGCAATTTAAATGCCATAATAACTCAGGACTGAGACTCGATCCAATGTAAATCTTCGGGCAAATCTCTAATTTCTTCAACAATCCAAGGATCTTGTGTAATTAAACCAAAAAGTGGTTCAAATGGACAGCCATGTGTAGCTGAATTTGGGTTGACTTGGTCTTCAATTTGGACGGTTTTTGTAATCCAACAAAGATATCAAACCTGTCCAAAATAAATCAATAAGTGAAAGGACCAAAGAATAAAATTTATCCAATTTAAATAATTAATTATAACCCAAATTATTAATGAAATATTTTAAAATGAATTATTAAATATAATTTTATTTTTTATTATTTAATTTGATCATGCATGACCCATTTTATGTCTTAAAAATATAATATGTCCAAAAAAATATAAAATAAGTCATTTTATGCATGAAAACTATATAATAAAGCATAAACTCACATTTTAATAATTTCTATGTCCTAATTTCATATTTTCACGTATTTCATTAATTTATTGAAAAATTATTTAGTTTTAACAACAAATTTAAGTAAAAAGGTGACAAATTACATAGGAAAAATCCTATATATTTTTTAGTTTACACTTACATTTTATTTTATTATTTTATTAAATGTTTAATACAGAATCCTAGTTTTACAAAGTATACGCCAAAAATAGTTTTGAAAATAGATTATTTCTCTAACATGACACGTCGTACTCTAATCCTCCTAAAGGGTAGGGTTTGGCATGTTACAAGTTGGTATCAAATCCAAAGTTTAGTCGATTCTCGAAAAACTAATGGTTGTGTCACACTCCATCATGCATAGTATGCCTCCAGCTTAGTCTTTAATGTTGTGTATTAAGTTAGAATTTCTTTTGTAGTGATGTAGGGAAATGTCTGACGGGTCTAGAGAGGCCACGAGTGGAGAGATGAAAAGTCATATGCTTACACAAGAACAAGCTACTACTAATAATAATATGGGAAATTTAGGAAATGAATTCATGAATGTGTTTTTCACTATGATGACACAATTATTCGATCAATTTATGGGACATAATCAAGAGCCTCATCCACAATAGCCACAACAACCACAACCTGAAGTAGTTTGCCCAACACATCCTGCTCCTCTAGTACTTACTATGGATCCACTTAATGTTGACTCTATAAGAGAAATCTAGAAAAGAGGTGCCTATGAGATCCTTGGTGATAAAGGTGATGATCCTATTGTGGTTGAGCAGTGGTTATCTCATTTTTGTAGGGTAATAAAGGAATTAAAATGTACTTCTGAGGATAGTCTTAGATGTGTTATATCGTTGTTAGAAGGAGAAGCTTACCAATGGTGGGAAACTTTGTTTAGTTGACTCCTAAGCAAATGATTGATTGAGATTTCTTTCAAGAAAATTTTAGAGAAAAATATGTTAATCAGATGTATACTGAATAAATGAAGAAAGATTTTCTGCATCTAAGGCAAGAGAGAATGACAGTTATAGAATATGAAAGAGAATTTCTCAGACTTAGTCTCTATGCAAAGAACATGTTTCAAATTGAAAAAGAAATGTGTGATAAATTTGAATGGGGACTAAGGGATGAAATTTGTATACTGCAGCAGTTGAGTGTAAAACACTTACAACAATGACAGCAAAAGCCCATAAGATGGAATCGATCATTAGAGATAGAAACATGAATTTTGAAAGATATAGGATGAAGAGAGGTAGGTCAAGTCCTCCCTCACCAACAGGTTTTAAGAAACTTAGAGATCAAATTTTTTCAACTTCAAGAAAAGATCCACATTTTACAAGTTTCAAAAGTGAAGGATTCAGTAGACTAGCTGCTTCTATGGTAAATTTTGGTGGTTCTAGAATGATTAAGAGTGAATGTAAATATTGTGGTAGGAATCATGGCGGTGAATGCAGGAAGCGTTTAAGAGCATGTTTGGATGTAAATCCAGAGATCATATGGTTAAAGATTTCCAAAAGCCCTCAAAAGATTCAACATGAGAGTAGATCTAGAATGACAGATAAATCTGGTTCAGTAAAGGGGGCATAGAGGAAAAATCTTAGTAAGTCAAGTTTTGGAGCATCAGTAAGAGCTTATTTGAGGAAAGCTAAGGAGGATATTGATCTACCTGAAGTAATAACTAGTAATTTTTCTTTTCATGGTAACAGTATTTATGCTTTGGTTGATCCAGGGTCTACCCATTCATATATTTGTACTAATGTTATAAAGGGTCTTAATTTTGAAGTATTATACTCTGAAACGAATGTGTTAGTAACAAATCCCTTGGGTCAGAATACTGTGGTGAATAAGTTGATAAAAATTGTCCATTAATTTTTGGCGAGCATACATGAAACATCACACCCGGCAAAGTCCTGACTATTTAAGTGTTTTTTTTTTATAAAAGTAAGGCTTAAGGGTAAGTTTCAAGTGCCCAATGTTAGGATTCGATTAAGTGCAAAGACTTTCTAAGTGTGCTTGTAACAGCTCGATTTTGGGGCTAGTAGAAACAGTGGTCTCGAGACCACTAATCCAAGGTTGAAGAAAATTATTTTAGAGTTATTTTATGTGTTATGGCATTAATATATGGCTATATGAAAATTTTGATGCTTTAATTTTAGCAATTTTATGTTTAATTGTGAAAAAGGACTAAATCGCATAAAGTGCGAAAGTTATATTTTTCAAGGTAGAGGTGTCTAATAGCCATAGAATATTAAATTGGAGGTCCTTAATGTACAATTATGCCAATTGGGGTGTGTTGGCAGGCCATAGAGACTAGGGAGACAAGAGCATTAAATTTTGGTCAAATTTGGTGATATTAGGTGATAAAAATGAATAAAATAATATTAGTAAAGGGAAGCTATCATCTTTTTCATTTCCCTTCCTCTCCTAACGAAATTTACAGCAAGAAACAAGGGTTTTGAAGCTCAAACTTTCAGCCAACATATTCTCTAACAAGTGATTTTAGAGGTCTTTCTTGATGATTTTTGTATTTTTGGAACCCCCAAAGCTTAAGCTAGCTAATGAGGGGACTAAATTGCAATATCGTTGAAAGTTTGGGGAATTTCCATGAGAGAGGTTATGTTTTTAGCTGAGTTTTTATGGAAGAAAATGAATGTTAGTGAGATGAGAAACAACTTTTGTGAAAGGTGTTAGCATGAAAACACCTAAATAGGACTTGAATGCAAAGATTAAAAATGTGTAATAAATGCATGAAACAATTGGAATTGTGAGTAGTTGTAATAAATGTTCAGCTAGGCTTGGTTAATGAGAAAATGTGATGAAAAATGATTTACGAGCCTAGGGGCAAAATCATAATTTTGCTATAGTACAAGGGCAAAATGGTCATTTTTTCCTAAGTAGAGATTATGACGTATTATGATCATAAAATGATTGAATGAATAAAATTTTGTTGTTATAGATTAAGAAGAGCACGAAATTAACCTTGACCATGGAAAGGGCAAGGTTACGGATTAAACTGCAAATTGACGCATTTTGCACTGAGGTAAGTTTATGTGTAAACAATGCATCTTAAATACACTTGTTGTTACTTATTGGTGTATTTGTATGATTGAGAACAATTATGACTCAAATGGATTGAATTCGGTAGATAATGAATAATTCTTGTATGAACGTCAAATAGACATGTAAATGTGGATTACTGTCCGCAATAATTGTTGGTGGGTTGTGTGCGATACCACATTCATTATACCTGTAGGTGGGCTATGCGCGATACCACCTTATTAATTCATTAAGATAGGTTGTGTGCGATACCATCATCTATAATATCATTTGGTGGGCTATGTGTGATACCACCGTAATTATTCCTGTTGGTGGGCTATGTACGATACCACCCTGTTATACATTGATGATGGGCTAAGTGCGAAACCACCAAGTGATTGGTATTATTATGATGTCTTGTTTCATGTGATTATATGGTGATAAGTGCAGGGTTGTATGTTAATGAATGTGAGCATTATGCTCATGGCATGGTTGGAATATGGTAAGAGGTGAAACGAGTAAGCATGACTATGAAAGGTGAATTGCCCTTGCTTAGTTTGTAATGCTAAATGTTGAATATCATATGTTATGATGTCGTTTCTTTATATGTAAACTTACTAAGCTTAAAGCTTACTCCCTTTTTCTTTTCCCTTGTTTTATAATGTTAAAGAGCCGGGTCGAGATACGAAGATAATTGGAAGATCACCCACACTATTAGCTCATCTCGGTATATCTAGACTTAGTGTTTTGAGTATGGCATGTATAGGGGCTAGACTAGGTGAATTGTTTTGTTATTTTGGCCAAGAGTGTGTTGGCCCATTTAAAGATGAACTCTTTTGTAAATAGCCACAGTCAAGGGCTCATTATTATATATGAAAAGATGAAGTTATTCATGGAAGTGTATATTGCAAATTTGAGTTGTTTAGTGAATTGTTGGATGGATTTATGTTGTGTGAGTTAGGGTGGTGAAAAGAGCTTGGCAAATAGCCTTGTTTTTGTCCACACGAGTAGGCACACGGGCGTGTGTCTAGGCCATGTGTGACACACGGTCAGTCCCATGGGTGTGTGACCAGGCCGTGTGTCCCCTGCATGCTAGTTTTGCAAGTCAGTAAGCTTTGTAGTAAACACACTAGTAGAGACACGGTCGTGTGTCTCAGTCCTGTGGGAGGCACAGCCAAAGACATGGGCGTGTGCCCAGGCCGTGTGAAGTCTGCACCTTGAAGTTGGAATTAAATTTGACATACGGTCCAAGGACACGGACGTGTGCCTTGGCCTTGTGACAATAGTGAGGTGATGACGTCATAAACAGAATACCAAGGTTTTGGCACACGGGCTATGACACTGGCGTGTCGAGGCCGTGTGGGGGACACGGGCCAAGGACACGGGCGTGTGTCTGGTGGTGTGAAATAAGTCAGTGTCGACCACGGGTGAGGGACATGGGCGTGTCTGACGACACGGCCTGCCCACACGGGCGTGTCCCATTTCACACGGACATGTGGCCCCTATTTAGGCAAAATTTTTCTAAATACGTGAAAGTTTCTTATTAATTCCTGAAACCTTCTAGAAGCATGTTTAGGGCCTCGTAGGCTCATTATAAGGATGTTGAGGTGTGTATGGAAAAGTTTTGGATTTGGAATGGAATTTGATAGCCCAAAGTTGTTCGACCATGTGAGTTAAGTAAGGTAACGCCTCGTATCTGGTTTCAGCGTAGAATACGGGTAAGGGGTGTTACAGTGCTAGTGATGCCATGGTTTGGTAGATTTTTTTTTTTTGGTGAAACTGGTTTGGCAGATTTTGAACAAAAGGAAAGGAACCCATGGTGAACTCTGGTATGTACAGCGTATAGGATATTCTGAAAGAACAAAACTTATGATTAATTTTGAAGAAAGGTAAGTAAGACAAATCAAATAGTACTGGTAAATATATATATATGAATATGGTGCATAGTATAAAGAAATACTATTGGCGAAGTAGTGTTCGCCCAAAAGCCCTTTTTGGCGTATAGAACGAGCGAACTCTGACATGAAAATAAATAGACAAGGACTCCCAGTCAGATTACGATGATAAGGGAAATAGAAATGGTAATTACGAAAGGAATGGTTATAAAGTATGAGTCCATGTCAGTGATATAGTATATCTAGTGACCAATGTGGTCCCATGCTAGCCAATGTGCGAGGTGCTGGTTAGGAATTAATCGAATGTGAATAGAAGGGTTAAAAGCTAAGGGAGTAATCGGATAAGTTTCTTATAAGTGGAAAATTTTGGATAAGATAGCTCAATATTGATGTGACGTTTACCAAGTTCCCATAAAGACTTGAGTTAAGTTAAAAGGATATTCAGGTTAAGTTAAGGGAGAGTTATCTTTCTCCTTAAGTACTAGGGCTAAAAGTAGATGGAAACATCTCTCTAAGATGAGTCTGAAACCCCAATTTTTGTTAGTTATTTTCCCTTCCATCATGGTACATTTAATGACTCTATTTGACACAGGAACATAGCTCTGTAAGTATGCTTTGAGAAATAAGGTTTAATGATACATCTGGGTCTAAAGTGATGATAAAGGTTTCCTGAATCGGTTCAAACAAAGTGTCTCTGTTTACCAAGGCATAGGAGGCTGTAGCATCTGGCTAAATGATGGATATAGAGCCTAAACTATTCATTTCACAAGGAAAGGCTAGATCTGAAGTTTAAACTGCCTCTAAAGTTATCAAGTGAGTCCCTAAACTGACTCATGCATGCATAATATACCTTCTAGAAACTTATATGCTAAGTAACCAAATTGTGAAATAAAAACTAGTAAAGTATGATGTGATGACCCTAATGAGGAACATAAGATTTATGAAATTGCATGTATGGATAGCATGAAGTTTCGTGGTCAAAGTATGAAACATAAATTTTGATGTTAAATGATGCTTGTGTTTGGATAATGGAAATGTGTTAATGTGTCTGTTATGAGTAAGTCTAGATATGATGAGTACATAGGTCTAAGTATGAAGAGTCTGTGTCTGTCTCTAAAGTCGTCAAAGGGTTCATCAGGACAAAAATCACGAATCTCTGGAAGGATAAGTCCATGACCATAGCGCTGAAGAAACATATCATGTAAGACTATAACTGGTGGATTATGGCATCATATGGAAAGAATACCGATAGTACTAGAAAGAACATATGTTTTCACCCTACTTATTCGTTAATTTGTCCCTATTTACTTATCTTTAGCACATATTTTAGCATTTTCAATTCAGTAAATTGAATTTTATAACTCAGTGGATCTTAGCCTATTTATCCTTAACTTTGTCATGTATTGGTACCAATTTCGCTACATGAGAATTTCCAGATTGCACCTAGAATTGTCGCTGCACCTGACAACTATTCGGGTAAGATGAAAAATGTGTGAGCTGTCTAATCTGGTACAACCAATTTGTACATACAGAGGCAGCATGATTCTGAAGAAAGGAAACATGTGCTATTTGGATAAATATTAATATTCACATGAAAAGGAAAAAATGAGAGGCTTTTTTGGGGATATTATCTTTTTCAACCTATCTTTTGAAGCTTTTCGGCTATGGCAGCTTAAGCCTCTTACGGGTGAACCGACGTGAAGGGGATGCAGATTAGCTCTTGACGATGAGCCCTGAGTGCGACACAAAAGGGAGTTGAGAAATCAAGTCGATATTTTATAGGAATAGTACTCTCCACTTATTTATTTTAAATTTCTTTTCTAAACGATGGTGCCTACTTTCTATTTCATGTTTGTACAAAAGTACACATGATTTCTAGGTTAAATGTTATTTTATTTAATCTTGCTTCTACTGTTTAATTTTTGAGTTTGAATGTTTTAGCATGGAAGTGTTATTGCAGTCACTGACACTGGAAAGTACAGCGATAGTTCAAGCTATCCACTTGTTCTTAATAGTGTTCCATTACCATCATCAGAAAGTGTGGTTAGTGTACATGTTTAAATCTTAGATTAGATATAGAAGTTAAGCTTGGTAAGATATTCATTGCAATTTAATGCATTGCCAATCACTATCTTTTTCTACCTTGTAAGCACTTAGTATTCTGTTGAATATTCACATTAGGGATCCTAGGTTATCATTATCATATTTTATCTTATTGTTTTCAAGTTATTGCTTCGACAACTACTCTCACAATTTATCTTGTTTCTATCTATTTATTGCACTGACATTGATAGACAAAAGACAACCATCCTTGTGGGATTGATATCTGACAGACTCATATCTGTCTATTATACTTGCATGGACAATGTGTGCTTGCACATTATTGCTGTGATGTTAAACAACCGATAAAACACCATACCATGTAAGACCGTAACTGGTGTGTTATGGCATCATATGAAAAGAAGACCATATATTGTAAGACCGTAACTGGTAGGTTATGACATCATATGGAAAGAAGACCATACCGTGTAAGACCATAACTGGTGGGTTATGGCATCATATGGCAAAATTTAAGGAAGATTATAACCTAATGTGGTTCTTTGTGTGTCTTAGGACGATGAGAGGCAAAACATCACTAAGTGTGAGTCTAGGAAATCCCTATTACCTAAATCACTAGAAGAAGAAAAACCTTTGTGGCAATCTCTGTTTAAGGATGCCTTTGTACAAAAAATTTGGAAAGGTAAGACTTTGTGGCAAACCTATTAAAGGACAACCTGTTAAAGGAAAACCTTTTTGGAAAAACTCTGGAAAGGTAAGCCTTTGTGGTGAACCTGTTAAAGGACAACCTTTGTGACAAAAATCTGGAAAGGCAAGCTTTTATGGCGGACCTCTTAAAGAACACATTTGTGGCAAATCTTTGAAAAGAAATGCCCTTGTGGCGATCTCTATTAAAGGAAATCCTCTGTGGAAAACTCTAGAAAGGAAAGCCTTTGTGGCAATATCCGTAAAGAAGCCTTCATGGCTATATCTGAAAAGGAACGACTTTGTGGTGCAAACTAAGGACAGGATGCCTTGGTGGCAACTTTTTAACATCCTAAATTAGGGGTTATTTGTGATTGTATTGTTGTGCATATGATTGGATTGCTGTAATACTATTTATAGTGTAATAAGACTTAGTTAAGGACCTTGAGAAGGCTCGAGTGGTAGAAAATTTTAGTTGTAAGCTTTAATAAAACAAGGAGCCATAGTAAATAGGGGTTACAAGTTTTAAAAAGGGAATAGTTGACACTAAAAAGGGCTTGGCAAAGTGGCAAAGAGGCGCCACTTAGAGCCTGTGATTGACGCCACTTGCAAGGGAAGGAGGTCCCATGTTCGAGCAGCAGGAATCCCATCTTTTGCCATCTATTTTGACGCCAAGGAGGGGGAGGAGTTGTGCTCAGCACAAACTCTGGCAGATAAAGTTAGACCAAGTCAAAATTATTTGAAAGGTTGGCAGGGAGAAAAAGTAGGAATTTGATTATTCAAATTCTTTTGAATAATTTTAAACGGTTGGCCAAGAGTGATTCAAGGTGTTGGCCGAATCTAAGACTCCTTGTTGGAGAGGAGGAATCGGTAAGGGAACTATGTAGAGGAGGGATGCCGAATTTTCTTAGTCATTTACTTGACATTTTCGGCTAGCATTTTCCCACCTTCCACCTCTTTTTCCTTCTTTTTCATCCTTTCTCAAAACCGAAACCACCATTAATCCTCTACTTCTTTTCTTCTTTTTGCTTAAAATCGAAATCCCCTCTACTTTCTTCTTTGCCGAAACCCCTATCTCCCTTTTCACTATTTCTTTCTTTCTTTCTCTCTAGCCGAACATACTCCATTGGTGTGCCGAAATCTCCTTTCTTCCAAAAAGATCTGCTTTGGCCGAATATCAGGTGGGCATAGGTTCTTCTCGAGATTTCCTCTCCAATCGGTTGTAAAGGGTAAGTGATGGCCGAAACCCTCTTACCATATTTTCTTTTCTCTGTCGACTTATAGGTTGGAGAAAGGCCGAAATCCGGCATTTATAGATGGTTTGGCTAACCATTCTTTTGAAACCGAATTCACCTAGGGACTCCGGGATTTTTGAAGTATTCAATCCAAACCTCTATTCTCTAACATTCGGTCTTGGTAAGTGGTGGTAAGAATTTAATCTAGTAAACTATTTATTTGGTATTTGGAAAAGCCGAAGGCTATTGTTGTGGCTATTAAATGATTGCCGATTGTAGGGAAGTGAAGCAGATTCACAAAACGTGTGCTATGGCTAGTACTCAAAGGCGTTTAGGTGAGGTTTCGGGTTCATGCGTTAACCCTGTTGGATTGGTTGGTTTGGCCGAATGGCCTATGTTACTAACCTTAGTAATGGCCGAATGTAGGGACAATGAATCAAGTGTGGTAGATCGGATCTTCGGGATCTAGGATTCACGTTAGTAACAGGTGTGTACATACACACTTCATAGCTAATAAAAGTACTAGTATATTGTGCATGCTAAACCGGATTTATGTAGATTTGGATTTGATACCATAACGGTATGAGCAAGGATTCGGGTAGGTCCGTTTCGATATGAGCCTGATTATGATGCATGTTGATTCATGGCATATTTGGTATATGTGGCATATAAAGATATGGCTGATGATAAATCCAGTTTATGTTATTAATTAAACATGATTGGCATGATTTCTGTTAAATGCATGTCATAAATTGGTGGGTTAAACGAGTGGAGGGGGAAGTGATATCCGTGTCTTTGGACACCAGTGGTTTGGTACCACATTTCGTGACTTTGGGTCACCAGAGGTTTGGCACCTCATAGCGACTTGTCCCAGTGGCTTAGCACCACAGTGGGTTGGCCCCACGGTTGATATTATAGGATCGTCGCCAGTGATTTGGTATCACACGTGGGTTGGCCCCATAACTTATTATTTGTGACTTAGGGTCACCAGTGGTTTGGCACCACAAGTGGTTTGGCACCACAATATTGATGGATATCATGACTTTGGGTCACTAGTGGTTTGGCACCACCAGTGGTTTGGTACCACACGGGGTAGGGAAAGGTGTTTTAGATGGCTAGGTTGGGTGCATGTTAAACTTAGTTATGATTTGTGTATGATGTTACATTAAACCGGGGAAAGGGTTACACATTGAGTCTTGGTGACTCACCTTCTCCTTTAACTTTTTCAGGTGACTCATAGATCGCGGATGAGGAGCCGGATGGACTCGAGGTGGCCATGCAGTGGAAATGTGGTTTAAATGAACTTTGAGTTATTTTCGTTTTATTTTCGGTTTTATTTGTTCAAGTTGTAATAAGGCCTCCTAAAATTTCGTTTTGATTATTTTACATGTTTTGGATGAAATTTTAAATTACTTAATGACTTTAATATGGTGAAACGAGTTCTCTTAAATTCAAACGTAAATGTTTTTTTTTGTGCCATCGGGTACATTGACAAAATTGGTAACAACATGACTTAATAGATTTTTAACAACAAAGCTAAATGTTGCTTTCTTCATACACCTCAATTGTTTAAAAAAAAGACTATATCCTATTAAAAAAAGTGTTTTTACCAAAAATTGAATCGACAAAAAGGGGTTTTCAAGATGTTTCTCCTCTGTAACATATCGAATTTGGTCATAATGTTTGGGCCGGGTTTGGGGTGTTACAAACTTTGTAAAGGAAAGCCCTTGTAGCAAATACAAATGAAGCTTTTACAACTATTTAAATGAAGGAATGCCTTTATGAGAATTTTTGAATGAATGGTGTGTAAGGAATTAGGAAAAAATTGACATGAATGGTCCTCTGAAGGCAAAGTAAAGATAGGACTCTAAAAGTATGGTAAGTGTAAGAGATAGCGTATGGGACAAGTAGAAAGAACTGAGTATCTAGCAAACTCTGAAAGAAAGAAACCGTATCTAAATGAATTGGCGAACCCTGCATAGTAACA
Source organism: Gossypium bickii (assembly GCA_025503065.1). Lineage (NCBI taxonomy): Eukaryota > Viridiplantae > Streptophyta > Magnoliopsida > Malvales > Malvaceae > Gossypium > Gossypium bickii. The sequence continues at coordinate 19,055,321 of CP106714.1, read as the reverse complement.
TGAAATAAACAGTGAAACTAGAGGGCACCAGAGTAGGTGGAGAATCCGAGATATGTGTTATAGGCATGTATAGATGGTACCTTAAAGTAAAGAAGATTTGGGCGAACTCTGTGTGAAGTACTGGCATAGTCTACCTCGCCTAAAAGTAGTGGTAAAATAAGTACGTACGAAATAAGATTTTAAGTCTACTAATAAGGAAAACAAAGTGGTTAAGGACTCTATATAAAAATAAGATTTTAAAAAGGGACATAGAAAGTGATGGGATTGTAAGTATAGTACCTCAAAGGAAAGAAACGGTCATTTGAGTTTGGATCTCAAATCTAGAGCCTAGTGAAGTGAAAGATTAATGAAAATGAAATGAAGATAAATCCTTAAAGACATTGAGAGGAAGACAAATGTCTAAAATAGAAAAGAGTAAATACAATCTATTAAAGGAAATCTTAGTGAAGTAACCGCCAAAAGGAATAAGGAAAAGTCAAAGGACACATGAAGGACATGCGAAGCATCTATCACACTTTGATATCATGAAATATGTATTTAATGATTATCTCACTAAGTTCTTATGAACTTACTAAAGTCATTTCCTATTTCAGGTTGTATAAGAGTGTGTGCCAAGGGACGACGCTAGGGCTGGGCCAAGGCATAGCGGATCGAGCTATTATACATATAGAGGAAGTCTTAAACTAAATTATTTCCTATCCTAATAAAAATTAAAAATCATAATTACAATCATCAAAAATCCAGAAAACACAAAATTACATATTTACAAAGGTAATTTGCGACGATTAAAATTAAGTGTGACTACCAGACTTGTCCGGTAACCCGTTACTATCCAGCGTAGACTTTTTATTCCTTTTTCAATCATCGCACTCCGTCCATTGGAGGTATATTATGTCTAGATCCTTCAAATTTTCTTGTTACTTCAGACCATGTTTTCCTACACACATCACACTCAAAACGTACCTTCAATCAAGGCAACTAGGGGTTACATAGAATAATGCAAAACATCCATTCCTTACTTGTTTTTCTAATCCATCATCTTGGGAATCTTTGCCACATTTAAACATTTCTAGTCCACCATCGTTTTCTATTGTTAATTTATTTTTCTCGAGATAATGGTTGATCTAGAACTTTCCCAAAATAGCCTACCCAATAGTATAGGGATCTCTCGATCTTCCTCGAACTCAAGGACTACAAAATTGACCAGGACAATAAAACTCATCACTTTAACCAATACATCTTCAAGTACACCTTTTGGGTGTACTAAAGACCTATCGGCTAATTGTAGTGTTATTGAAGTGTTCTTTAACTCCCCTAATCCGAGTTTTCTGTATATTGATATGGGAATTAAATTAATACTGGCTACTAAATCGCAATGGGCCTTACTAAAATAAACGTCCTCTATTTTTATAGGAATTGTAAAACTACCTGGATCTTTCAATTTATAGGGTATTTTTTTGGCAATAATAGCACTACAAGAGGTGTCAATATCAATTTGTTCTCCCTTTTAAATCTTTTTATGCCTAGACATAATTTCTTTCAAGCACTTGACATATTTTGGTATTTTATCGATCAGTTCTAACATGGGTAAATTAACATTAAGGGATTTTAATAAGTTCAAGAAACTTACAAAATTTGCTTCATCTCTCTTCCATTTGTCCTTAATCCTTGACAGAAATGGTATTTTTGTAATCGCGGAGTTCTTGATTACTAGCTCAGCAACCAGTTTTGTCACTTGTCCGATCGACTCGTCAAGCTTCTTTTCATCCATGGGTTCCTAAACAGATTCTTGTAAATCCTCGTCTATTGAAAAGGAGCTTTAATATCGTTAAGATTCTTACCAAATCGCAAAGCGATAGCATTTATGTGCTCCTTTCCCTCATTCTGAGGAACATTTTCCGTATTGCTCGGGATTCCAGTACCAATTTCTATCATTTGGTTCATTTGGTTTTGGATACTTTCTTTGAAATCTATCAATTTGTTTCTAGTTAAAGTACACTCAAATTGTACTTTTCGGATGTCCGTCTTCATTGACTAGATCTCTCCCTCTATCATATCAGTCATTGACCACATATAATATGCTTGTTCCCCATGGATCGATCTTGAGGTCTTTGTATATGTGGAGGTTGGAAATGGAGAATTGCTTAGTTTTGCACTTGATTTACGCCTTCTTGAGATCCTCCCCATTTTAGGTTCGGATGATCCTTTCGGCCGGGGTTGTACGTATTCGAATAGGGATTTCCACCCCTATTACCCATATAGTTAACTTCATCTGGCTGTTGATTTAAGTCTTGCCCGAAGTGTTAGGTTGGCTCTGTAATGGTCGGTTTAGCTGTCACTTCCAATCGGTTCAACTTCTCTAAAATGATCTGATAAGCGTCCGCTTTTTAGGTAGCTTTCGTCGCTTGTGGTTTTTGGTTGTAAGTGAACCTCTCGTTTGGCCACATATACGGGTTCATAGCCATGTCATCAAATGCTCGCTCATATGTATGGTTCATTAAAGCACCTCCAGATGCTCCATCCAAAGCCGATGTTAGATTATTGTCTAAATTGTTATAAAATATTTGCATTTGGATCCACTTTTTGCATTTCACGATAGGGACACTTTCTCGATAGTGACTTGAATCGTTCCGAAGCTTTATATGATTTTTCATCTTCAAATTGCTTGAAGTTGGCGATCTCTCGATAAAGCTAAATGGATCTACTAATCCACAAAAATTTATGTAAAAATTTTCCCGCTAATTCATCCCATGTAGTAATGGAACTCGGTTCTAATGAATCTAACCAATCAGTAGCATGGTCACATAGAGAAAAGGGAAATAATCGAAGACGCATTGCATCTTCAATTACCCCATTGCATCTAAATGTGTCACATAGCTGGAGATATCACTTCAGGTGCATGTTTAGATCCTCCATCATGTTTCCTCGGAACTGCAATGTAATTTGGATCATTTGAATCATTGTCTTTTTTTATCTCAAAATTATTAATGTTGATCATCAATCGTTCAATGTTGCCTCGTACATCATCGAGTGTTGGTAGTGCATACTCACGCAATGTTCTTTGAGCCATCAGTAGCTCTTCTTGGATCTGGGCTTGTGGTTCGAGTGGATCATCAAGTAAAGGATTCTCTCGAGGTAAATCAGTTACAACAGGTGGATCGTTTTGCATTGAATTGATGGTTGCATCTCAACAGTCTCTCCAAATCAGGATATGGTTGAATTGGAGTGTTTTACTTCGAGTCATAAATTGAAATTAGAAAAAAAAATATTTTTGGTACTTTTAGTAAATTTAAAATTAATAAACAAAAAAAAAGAAAGTAAATATCGTATCTATAGTTTTTAATGTTCTTATTTATCCTACTAACTACAAAAAAAAAAAAATAGATTCAATACTGAAACCTCCCCGAAAATGTCGCTAACAACTTGATAGCCTCCAAATGTACGAACCTTTTGAGTATAAATCATGCAAATAAAAATATATATAAAATCAGTGTGGTATCTACAAGCAAACATGTCAAATTGTAATATAGTTTTGTGTTACAATGGAACAACGGGAAGTATTCCAAGGATCGTACCCAAGAGAGGTTGAATTAAATGTAAAAATATTATTATCTACAAAAATAGGTTTAAACGGTACTTATTAAAAATCATATTATGAAAATCAATAATAAAGATTAAGATAAAGAAATAAAATTAAAATTCGAAACTAAGCAAATAACGTCAACAATCAAAAATCACTCGAATAACAGACAAAAGACTAACTCGCTTCCATGGTTGTAATCAACTTCAGACTTAGGGTTTTTCTGAGAAAATTAATTATTACCTAAACAGTACTACCTCTCGGCATCTGCTACCTAACTAATCAACCAGTACACGCTTACCTCTCGACCTCACTTTTCTGACTGGGATAAATACACGATTTACTCAGTATCCTTGTCTCTTGATCCGTTTACCTATAGGATCATCAAGCCTAGTGTTTAAGAACAAATGTATTTACACTAATTAATCATTTTCGAAAAACCCTAACTCTTTCATTAATCACTCCCACATCCACTCATTAATCTCCCTAAAGATTTAGCCACTCATCATCTCAAAAACCATCTTTCCTACAATTAGATTAGTCATGCAAAAACACAAAATAATATAAAAGGGAAAAGATAGAAATTGTCTATATAATATCGTGGAGTGCTCGGAAAGCAAAATCCTTTGACAATGCTCGAGATCTTGTCATTTAATAATAAAAGAAGAGTACTGAAATATTAAGATTGTAGAGACTTCAATTCAATGTTTAGAAAAATAAACTAAAACCTAAACTAACCTAAATCTACTAAATAAATCCTAAAACTAATGTGGCAAAAAGTCCCCAAAGCTTTCCACAACTTAGCTATTTCAAGGAGAGTTTAGCATCCCTAATTAGGGTAAACACCAGCCTTAATTACATAAAAAGATATATTGTACGGACAAAAACACCCTTGCTTATTTTTGGTCTCACGTCGCACCTGTGTAGTGACACAAGCTTCTGTTTGTTGCAACACACAACTTTGAATATGATTTTCCTTGTTAGCTCGGTTGTGTTGCAACTCCAAAAGCTTGTATTACGACTCAACTTCCATTCCTTATGTTCTTGGGCCTAAAATTGGGTGTCCTGCACACTCAAGTAACTCGTTAAAACCACCTTAAGGCCGATATTGGCCCGATTAGGTCAATTAACTCAAAATAATGCTTAAAAAAGGCTTATTTTGTAATATTTTAATCATAAACTAAAAAGTGTGAAAATGCAATAAAACATATTAAAATGCTTGGAAAACAAGTACGTTAAGTTCTGAAAAGTATCGAATCTGCCACTATGATTTGTGGCAGATCAGTGAGAGACACAGGCTGATGGCATGGTCGTGTGGGTACTGTAGAAATGGTCAAATTTTATCCATATGGGTACAGTTTGTTACACGGCCTATCCACATGACTGTGTGACTTATGGTAAAATTGGACTTTTTTACTCACATGGGCACAGTGAGTTGCACGACCATGTGACCTCTGGTTTGCATAATTATCTTTCATTTTTGTAAAAGTTTTAAATTATTCCTTATTTGATTTCGGACATACTCTAAAGCTTTTGTAAGCTCGAGTGAGACTCGGATTGGTTCGTAAATCATGTTATACATGGATTATGATATTGTTATTTTTAATTTTGATTTTGTATATAATTGTTTGTTGTTTGTGGTAGCATCCTATAGCTTAGGTCCAGCGACTGGAACAGGTAAGGGGTGTTACAAACCTTTTGCATATCACTCATTATGGTGAATCTATCACCATTACCCAATTGTAGACCCAATTGCAAATTTTCAAGGAACCACCCCATGCTTCCCTATTCTCTCCCTCAACAACAGCCCATGCAGTAAGGTATATTTGATCATTCTCACCTTTGCTCACAGTCGATAAAATCTCACCTCTATAAAACCCTTTTAAGAAATATCCATCTAAACATATAATGGACTTACAAAATTGCTTAAACCCATTTTTCAAGTTTGTAAAGCAAACATACATTCTCTTAAATTTTAAAGTGTGATTAAGAGTAAGTCGCTCAACCATTAGCTCTATAATAGCAATTGGATTTGTCTTTCTTAAAGAAAAAGCATAAGCATACAAACAGTTAAACTCAAACTTCACTCTACCTTTAATTTGTTCTAAGGCTCATGCCCTAGATCTACCACATGCACTTATTTGCAAGTCTACCTTCAACTCCTCTTTTGCAAGCCTTTACATCTGAACTAGCTTTAATTGAGGTAGCACTCTCCACTTACTAACAAAATTCCTTCCAACAAACTTATATCTGGCTCGACTATTTCAAAATGTCATAGAACATTTCACAAAGGACTTAATCTTGAAAAATCCATCAGTACTATCATTAGCAACATATATAAGAAAGGGACAACCAACAGATTTACACTTGCTCTGGTCATAAACTTCTCATTCTTAATGTACTTAATATCAACTCTCTTAGCTATAGCATAAGCTGCTAAAGAATTCTTGAACTTAGTACTATCATTAAAACTCATTCCAAGATGGAATTTAGGTGTTGTAGTCGATGTATCAAATAAGACATTTCTCCCTTTCTTACAAGCTAACTCACCATCTGAATCAGTTTCATAACTACCCAAATCAGAGGACCCCAAATAGTCATTGTCATCTCCACTAAACCTACCAGAATATGCTTCTACATCATTTAATTTCCTTCCTTTTGTTTTCTTCCTCTCAATTTCACTAGTGGGGTCTTCAAATTTTAGTTCAGGTTGAAGGTCATCCACTAGTTCTCTGTTTTGTTTTTTTTTTCTTTAAAGGCTTTATATTTTTCCTTAATCCCTCTTATCTCTTCATCCTTATCATTAGACCGACCCTCTAACTCCTCTATACCATTAGAGGCCTCATCTTCATCATTTTCTAAACTTTGGGACTTAATTATATTATTTTCATTAACCCTTATACGGCTAAAATAATTAGCCCCACCAACCCCACATGTGTCTATACCACTCCTTTACTTTTGACTTAAATCACCTATCTCAATTTCTATACTATGCAATAAAGACTTAGAGTCTAGATCAATTGTTGCACTAATCAAATCCATGTTTAGGTATGCAAAAACAACCATTTACAAGCCTATACTTAATTCCAAGTTGCATACAAACACATACATATGAATTACATACATAAAACAAATGACACCAAAATACATATATAATTTCTAAGTCAAAAAAATTTGACACATGTTAAGACAATCACATACATATTTGATACGCGATTTAAAGCAACATACATACATATTTAATTCAAATGGCAACAGCGACATGAGTTCCATAATTCATGTTCTTCAAAAATCACCCGATTATTGTTGCCAAACCAAAATCAGGGCTTGTATATCACATAAAAGAATTGCAGACGACAATAACATGAGTTCAAAACACAATAACAATATATGCAGTACATATGTATATTAAATTTCAAATAAAAAAAAATATTGTTTCTTGACTTAGTCTACAATCATAGTCAGAATCTCAATCCTCTTAGTGCACTCCCCAAAAATTCAAATTCCTTAAAAGTGTGCTACGAAATAAATTAAAATAAACTAATTATTTAAAATCAAAATGAGTTCCAAATTATATTATAACTTTGAATCATATCAATGAAAACCTATCAAAACATGAAATTAAATTTGAAATTTCTCAACTTGGTTTCGAAGAATAATACAAAAATACCCAATTTAGATACTTATTTTGAACCCTCAAATTAGTTTTGAACACTCAAAAAATAATTTTCAAAGAAAATCAAAAAAGAATTCTTAATTGGTTATCAAATTCTTTAAAATTAAAAAGAACTTAACCCAATCACAATACACTGTTTTAAATAATAACATATTACGGATTTCAAATATTGAAAACTTGATATTTGAATAATAAAATACAATTTATTCCTTCAATGGTTAACAAAAAAAATCATAAATAAAAAATTCAAAATGTTTATAAAAAGGAAAAGAAATTCAAATAAAGATAATCATTAAACCTGCTCAAGATAAAATATAAATTTTACTTGGGTTTAATTCCTTTCTTTGATTGCAAAGAAAACCGAAGAAGACAAATGATTTGTTGTATTAAGATTTAACTTCGGATGAAAAAAGTGAATTTCTTATTTTCAATGATTAAATTCTGTTTAGAATTTCTCAAAATATATTTAATAAAATTAATTTTAAATTAAAAAATTAAAAATAAATTTTTTTATGTATTTTCTACGTCTAAAATTCTAAAATTCTAATATCATATGTCAACCATACTATGTTGTGTTAGTCATATATTGACTATGTGTGCCACCTCATAAAAAAATTAACCAAGTAAAATAACAGTTAACAGATATAAATACTAAATTGCACCAAAAAAAATTTGAATACCAAATTGAAGAAAATGTCAAATTCAAATTCCACATCTTGTATTGATCGATCCTGTATAATATGATTTAGCATTTATATTTTTTATTATTATTCTTATCACCTAAAAGTAAAAATAATTTGTTAAACCGGTTTATATCTATTGTTCATTAATATTTTCATACCATACCTATTTTTACCCGCAATTTTTAACTTCAGATTGAAAGAACACATTAAAATCTACCTCTTGACCGCTGTAACGGCAAAAATGCCAATTAAGCTAAAGCTAATTCTTTTACGAACAACAAATGTTTAATTGCACAATAACATATCTGATCGTTCGTTTAATATTCTCCATTTAAAGCTACAGAATTTTTAACAATTAAACACACAATTATGAAACATTTAGTAGACATCAAGAACAAGCTTAAAATAAACAAATGCGATATTTTTCAAGCTCAGTTCATTTACTACCTAGACTCCAAATAGGTAGAATGGCACCCAGACACATTTAGATGAGAGTTGACAGTAATGCAAATGCGTAAGAAATTAAAAGAATCAGTAAAAGAAACGTAGAATTGATATTAAAACAAGAGGAGAAGTTTCGGAATAAGATGCGAAAAAGCCAAAGAAGATGCAAGTGGTCACGGGGCTAGAATCCATGACACAAGATCAATAATGTGCTTCTATTATAAGAATTATTACAGCACACACACTACACCTGATTTTCGTAACAAGTGTGTTTTAGGAATCATTGATTTCTTCATTATGCCTCTTTTCATTATTATGTTACTATTCATGGTTTTAAGCGACTATTATGTGAACCAAATCCCAGTCTATATGTAGAGCATAAAAGGTCTGGGAGTTGATTTTGCAGGAATGCAAATTTGTTTCCTTAGGCCTCACCCTGCATTTCAAAAGTACATACATAATAAGAGTTAAAAGATGGGCAAAAGAGAAGTTCAATGCTATATGAAAACGGTTGTGCTTTAACCATGTCTGCATTCCTAGCCGAAATTGATTCCTTGTGCCAGCGGTAACTCACTCCCATAGTTTATTGTGCTGCCAAAGAGAATGTTAATGGAAGAATATCAAACACCGAAACCCCACTTTTGAAGATAAGAAAATGCTGGTCTCATCTTTCTATATCACACTTATTCAATATATAGCAATGAAAGAAAAAAGAATAAACAAGGAGAAAATGCTGGTCTCATCTTTCTATATCACACTTATTCAATATATAGCAATGAAAGAAAAAAGAATAAACAAGGAATTGGACTTCATAATCATGTTTACCAGGTTGACCGTCGCATGTATTGTTTCCAAGAATCACTGCCAGCTTCACGGCCTCCTCCTGTGGCCTTTTCACCACCAAAAGCACCACCTATTTCAGCCCCATTGGTTGGTATGTTCACATTGACAATACCAGTGTCACTTCCTTGTGGCCTGCATGTGAGAAGCAAGGTTTCTATATCATAATTCCATAGCAATATTAACTAACAACCTAAAGTTTCATCTTGTTAATACACATATTTTGATTAGTAAGAAAACTTTTGAATGAGTAGAAATTGAATAACTTATTGAGACACCGGGCAGAGAGACTCACCCAATCCATTTGAAAATGAATTCAGGTTTACTAGTGAAGATGGAACTGCTTAATCCTTGAGGAACAGAGTTGTTTATTTCAATTGCTTCTTTCAAAGTCTGCAAAATTAGTCAGGGTTTCAGACAGCAGCCCATTGCATAACACTAAAACATGACAGACTTTGTTTAAAGTGTCTCCTAGAATATTGAAAAACAAGGCGACCTTAAATTTCATGACATAAAGAACTGGTGCAAACAGCTCTTCTTTAACAACATCGGCATCTGGAGAAATCTCAACAATTGTGGGCTGCACAAAGTTCCCCTCAGACTCTATTATACCGCCACCAGTAAGAATCTTTCCCCCCTGGGAAGCATCAAAAGATAGAATAAGGTCATGAGCCAAAATACGGAACAATTGAAATTCTGACCACATCAGCTTCTAGGTTCATCAAACAAAACCATACATAAAGTCAGCACATTAATCTCCATGCTGGGAGTTTCAAGGTAGCCGAACAATGTTGAAAGTCAACAATTTATGGGATCTTATTAGGAACATTGAAGCTACAGATATTCATTAATTCACAAAGTAAGATTATAAATATAGTCATCTGCTTTAACACCATGAGATGTCTTTCAGAACATTTCATGCAAGTCCATGGAACCCATAAAAATTATGTGAAAGATTGTGCCAATGAATTCTTCAAAAATTAGATTCAAGCTTCAAGTCAAGGTATTTTATAGAAGATAGGAGAAACCTTAGACATGGGTTGAACACGGTTTAAGAGTGAAACTACAAATAAATAAAGAACGCACCTGTGACTTGATTATCTCTATTCCTTTCTCAAAGTTCTTCCTAGAAGAAGAAGTGTGCAATGGCCCAAGCAAGGTACCCTTTTCTAATGGGTCCCCTATCTTAACTTGTTTGTACACATCAAGTAGCTGGTCAACTACAGTCCGATATATACTTTCATGAAGAAGCTTCAATACAAGCAAACAGAAAACAGGTAAATTGTTGGCAGGTTTAAAGACTCAGTATAAATATATATTTATGTATCACAATCCAGAAGATTCACTTAATTAAAAAGTACCAGTCTACGACATGTGGTACAGCGCTGACCAGCAGTACCAACAGCAGCAAATAGTACAGACCGAACAGCTAATTTTATGTCAGCATCATCCATGACAATTATTGCATTGTTTCCACTTAGTTCAAGCAAGCATTTACCAAACCTCTCATTTACTGTTTGTAGTACTTTTACACCCACCTGCAGGTAGAATGTGAAATATAAATTAAAATATTAGTGTAATGGAAGTATTCATGTATCTAATAGATATGGAGATAAAAGTTCTTGTTAATTGATGGGCAAAAACATCAGATTTGAAATGTATCTTTAACAAATTAGTAAGCCACAACATAAAAATACAACATCCTATTCTGTCATTCCAAATACAATAAGTAATAACATAATTCCGTCAAATAGGCACGGGATAGAAGTACCTTCGAACTCCCCGTGAATGAAACTAGATTAATGCGTCGATCTTTTGCAATTGCTTCCCCAATTTCAGCACCGCCACAAAATGATGTGAAAATTGCACCAGGTAAGTTATTCTTTTCCAAAACTTCAGCCACTAATTTTGTCATTGCTATTGTAACCAGAGGAGTGGTTGGAGCACCTTTCCTACAATTCATACCAGTTTTTGTAAGTTAATATATGAAAGAGAACCTAAATCTGTTTAAAGCAAATTATGCTAACTAATGAAGACACACTTATTAAGTAGAAATCTTTTCAAGGAAATCAGATTATGCAATCGGATTGTATCTCATAGAATATACACTGCTAATCACCATAGCCAACACATCAATAGAAGATGTGGAATCATCAAAGTTTTTGTGTCTTCCAATGTAAATATCTCATTATTGCACTACAGCATTGAACCAATTTATAGTTCAATTAAAGGAATGAAGTACATACAATTATTAGTGTAAACTAAATCAGTAGAATTTACTACGGCATGATTAGAAGTTCCATTAAAGGAAGCAAGCACATAAAAGCTATAAATAAATGCTAAAAGGTAAATTCAACACTGAAAACGAGAACCAAGAAAATTCGTCGTTACTCGTCAACAAAAAAAGGCATAGTACTTGCTATACCTGATTCTATAAGCAAATATAACTGGAATTTACAATTGATTAGAAAAGGCATAATGGACCCACTAAGAATATATATATGTGGTGAAGGATTCAACATTCCCCAAAAAAGTGGAAACATAATAAGTGGGAAAACATTGACATCAAGCCTTACCAAACAACACAGTTTCCACACACCAGTGCAATGCAGGCATTCCATCCTACACAATGCAAAATTTGTAAGTAGAACTATTAAAATACAGAAAGTTCAGTTAATAATTTGATTCAATGCCTATCATTAAGACAAATTCTTAATAGGAAGAAATCAATTATCTTAAACGTTGGTCCATAGATATGAATCCAATTAAATAAAATCCCAGAAGCAACAAAATTAAACAATATAAAAAGAGTCACAGAGCTATTCTGGTATCAGTTATGCCAGAAAAGTTTTAAGCGTCCCTGCAGCAAAAATGCATAGTTTATAAATAAAGGAAATGCAACTTACCAAGAACAGCACATGGGAAATTAAATGCCGTAATTACACCAACAATTCCAAGGGGATTCCACATCTGTTCCCAGAATACAAGAGCAAAACATCAATTTTCTTCTCGGACTTGGTCTAGGAGTCCAAGTTAAAAATGTTTAACCAGTAGCTCACCTCCAACATCATGTGATTTGGACCTGTTAACAACAGAACCAATCATTTTAGGACAATTTCCTACCATCTATATCTACATACATACATACATACATACATACATATATATATTACTGTACTAAATTGTATCATATCAGTAGCAGTTTCATACTATATTTAATATAAAATCCAAACTAATGGCAATCATTATAGATAAGAAAAAGCCAACAGCAGTAAACATGCAAATTTCAACATTCCAGCAAAAGTTAATTCAGCAAAAGTTCATAAACAGAATTCAAGCAATCCAGAAACCAAACACGAGAGGATGTATAAAGTAATGATGACAAATGGACTTATGCACTTACGTTCTGAAGGTATTACGGACCCATTCAATTGCCTGCTTAAACCCACAGCAAAGTCACACATGTCAATGATTTCCTGCAAGATTAGCATTTTACAGTTACATAGGTACAGAATATATATAGTTATATATAGTTATGGTTAGCATAATTTTCATGCATTTTTACAAATTTGGACAATGAACCAGTAAAACAACAGAATTGATCCACTCAATAAAAAACAAGTACAGGAAATCCAATCATGAAAGCTAATGTGGGACAGAATGAGATAAACAACAAAAACGCCTAAGATATGGCAGACTAACAATCTTCCACCTGCGATTTGACAACACTTATACATCTTAGTACATTACAGCATTGCCGCTCCAGAAGAACTCTTGAAAAATTTCATGATCTCCATGAATGGTGGAAATTATAAAAGAAAAAGGAAAGTACTTGCTGTAAAAGAGAAATATTAGAAAATAGTACTGTTACAAGATTTGGTGAATTCAAACTACACACAGTGAAAACCTTAAGTCTAGAAGCAAGGTCTTCTTGCTGCATTGCTTTGACTATTAATAAAAGAATTTCTTTTATTTTTCGCAGAAAATAGAAATTGACAGATTCCCAACAAAAAGTACCTCTCTCTTGAGTCATGTGAAGATTGAAGAAAAATATTTAAAATAACTCAACCAAATGCTAAATGGCTCATGTAGTCCAATATGGGCTGCCTTATGACATATTATATGCAAAGAAACCAATGTGATAACAGTGACAAGGCTGCATAACATACTTGAACTTCCCCAATTCCTTCGGGAAGAATTTTTCCCATCTCAAGAGAAACAAGGCGGCCAAGCTGCTGTAGTTTGGATCTCAATGCATCACCTATTTGTCGAACTATGTCACCTCTCTTAGGGGCTGGAACCTGAAACAATAAATAAAGCATAAAAGGTTCATCGAAGTAAAAATGGCATTAAGAAATGTAAATTTCCAACCGAAATATAAAGTTTAAGAGTATGGTATCCGTCCATCTTACCTGCATCCAAATCTTTGCTGCTTCACTGCAAGCTTGCATCCCTTCCTCATAGTCTTGGATGGAAGCCTCACTAACTTCGGCAATTTTCTGCAAAAGCAACATTGAAATAATACTAAAACTATAGGAGTGAAGAAACTAATAGTTTTTAAATGCCTGGATCAAGTAGTTTAGTACTCAGTAACTAGCAAGTGTGTTTGTAAAACATTACTATTATCTTTAAAATGCAGAAGCAAAAATAAGGGAAAACCTGCAGCATATGAGTAAAAGCTAAAAATTAAAACCAAGAATACTGCCACTCAATAGAATTGGTTTATTTTAAAGATTTATAGAGGAGGATCCAAGTCGGAAAAATACGATGAGATTGAATGTATGTGTTATTTTCTCAGAGAGACAATTCCATCAGTCTCACCACAATTAATAATAAACCCACCTTATCTAGCATGAAAAAACAAAACGTTCTTAAAAATAGAACCTGATTATTGGCAGGATTAAGTGTAGAAACCACAGGGCCACTTCCTTTCCAGGTGCCATTCACAAAACATCCCAAATTGCCAGAACTCAATCCGATCTCGCTCAAGAACTCGTACTCTTTCCTTGAAAAACCCATCTCTGCAATTACACACACACACAAAAAGGGGAAAAAAGAAGTTTCCTTCAAAATCCAACCGAAATATATACAAAAACAGAGGAAAGGTTTTTAATAATTCATCATGAACTCGATCTCTATTACCTTGCTTTTTCTTGAGTTCCAAAGGAAGAGAGCGAAAGTAAAATGTTGAAGTTGACGTGGAAGGAGAGAGAGAAGAGTACCTTAAGTAGAGGACTGAGACAGACTGAGGCCTTTTCGGCCTATGATCTGAAAAGAGCCGTGACGTATGGGGGATGTACAAGATTATATTTATAAATTTTGTCCATATTTTATCCTCTTATGCAATGGATCACACGTAATGTTCTTGTCTTTTTCATGAGGTGGCTCTCTCATCTGATTTTTTATTTATTATACCAAATCATGGGTGATACTCTAAATAAGTCCTAAACTTTAAAACATTTTAAACAAGTCCCTATATTATCATATTGCTCCAATCAGGTCCTTTCCTTTGTAATTTTTTAACTTTTTCATCTTATGAGTATTTATAACATGTGTTATTTTTAGGCATAATAATTTTTTTTTGCCTCCAATTTTATAAAAAAATTATTTTAGTTTTTCATTTAATTTTTCGCCTCTTTTACTATTATGAAATTAGACTGATTACCTGTGATGTGAAAGCATTATCTCGAAGCTTCTTAGCATATCGTTTTAACTTCATAGTCAGAGGAGGAAACACTGTCACGTATGCAATGGCGGAAGAAGGGATGAAAAGCTTAGAAGATTGTTTCTGGGTTGAAGATGCACATTTAAGAGCCATAGATTAAGCAGGATTGAATCTCCGACTCATGCAACTGCCATGAGTTTCTACATATTAGGTTCTGCTCTTTGGATGGAGCATTTCATCTATCCATTCAAGGATAACCTCAATATCCTCTCCTGTCACTTCTCCATGATTGTTTTGGTCAGGAAGGGTTTGGCCATTTGGTATCACCGATAATCTAAAGTGCTTTTTTTTTATGAAGTTTCTAGAGGTTGTTTTAGTTTTATTTTGTTTTTGTTGCTATGTTTTTTTAATTTTGCTTCAAATTTTTTATTGGACTTTTTGATCTAGACCTATAATAATAAACCAAACAAATTATTTCAAAAAAAAAATTCATCTTTTTTAGTCCCTAAATTTGTATTTTTTTATCAAATCATCCCAAAATGGATGGAAAAGTTCATGTTTGTTAACTTTGCTGACATAGCATACACGTAGATTCTAATGTAGATGGCATGTCAGCATTTAATTAATTTTTAAATTTAAAAAAAAAGTAAATTTATTTTTTAAAAAATTTAATGATTTTAAATTTTTAAAAATTTAAAAAATTAATTAAATATTCACTTTTTCATTCATTCGGGTAATTTGACCTAAAAAAATGGCTAAAAATGTGAAAAATTAAATAAATGGTTAAAATAATTTTTTTATAAAGGTGACATTATGCTTTATATTTATTAGAATTAGCTTCTGCTTACGCAGAAGGTTTATAATTTTTTTTCTAATTAATCATTATATTCTAAATATTATTAAAAATAATTACTTATTTAATTTTAAAATTGTAAGCTATTAATATTTTATATAATTTTAATTGTTGAAATTATTTTTTATTATTGTTTAAGAGGAAAACCCTAAGTAAATACTTGAATACAAATATATCATTTTAGATTCATCAATTTTTTGAAATATAGATACATCATTTGATAAAATAAAAAAAATAAAAGTTTCCTTACAAATGAGATATGAAAACTAAATGGACAAACAAATAAATAAACAAATAATTGCATGTAAAAATAAAACAACTCCTTTAAATGCATTTAAAAATAAAACAACTCCTTTAAATGCATTTAAAAATAAAACAAAAACTACTTTAAAGAATACTCTTTAAACATATTTTTAAACATTAAATAAAATAACTAATAACAAATTATTTTTTTGCAAAAATTCATTATAACAAAATTAATTTTATAATATTTCTTGACCAATCAGATACAAATTCTAATTTGACTCCACATTCGCGTGCAGTCAAATAATTGTAAATACATTGTATTTGAAAATAAAATGAAAATAAACCCCATGTGATGATCTGATGGTTAAAGATGTTTATCGTCTCAAGTATGGCATGGGTCTGAATCGCGCTAGTCGCGTTGGCTGTTCAGGTTTTACCCTATTATTGCAATTCACCAAAAAAAAATTATTTCCCATAAATTGAATATTTAAAAATTATTTCAAAGCTTCAAATGTAAGAATATATTAAATCTATATAAATAATTTCATCTTATATATTTTTCTCTCTCCTCTTCATTATTTCTTTTCTTTCTTCTCTTTCTCGTTTCTTTTCCCGTTTGTTATTTCCTTCCATCATTCTTCTCTTCCCTCTCTCGTAATTCGATGTAGCAGATTAAACTAGTTTTTGCACTTTAAGAGCTTGAACATAAGCATTTTAGTTATGTTTTAATTACTTTTCAACAAGTTTGTTTAAGTGTAATAACATGTGTTATTCGAGTCTTTTATTGACCTTACAGATCGAAAAAGGCCTAAGGGTGAGCTAATACACTTTGTAAGTGTGCAATGAGACCATTAGAAGGCATAATAACTCAATACTAGTCACTAGGTTGCAACACGGAACATTAGATGTCGCAACATAGGGAGTAGAGCCGAAGAAATCCAAGACTGCCTTCAATGTTGTGATACAGCCTGAGGATGTCTCGACATGCCCCTGAAGACACCTTGAAGCTGAGCATATTGGCCTCGATGTCGCGACACAGGGCCTGGTGTGTCGTAACATCGCCTTTGTATGGGAAATTAATACAAGCCAAGGGTGTTTTGGTTCGCACAATACAATTTTAAGCTCAAGAACGTCAGCTGACCTAGGATTAAGGACGACAACCATCCTAAGTCTATAAATAGGCTCAGCGAACACATGTTATGGACACATTTTTCCTTTGTATAATTTTCTCTTAGTTTTAGATTTTAGTTTTTCTTTTATTTTAAGGTTTAGACTTTATTTCCATTCTTGTTATTTATTTTTGGGAAGAAATCAGATTTCGAAACTATTCTCAAACTCTATGAAGATTCTGCACTTTAATTTAATACAATCAGACTTCTTCGAAACTTTATTCTTGAAATCGTTCTTTATATTCATTCTTTTATTCAAGTTCATATTTTTTATTAGATCCATGAGGAACTAATTCTCCTTTGGGGAATTACCGAGTGGAGGTATGAATAATTAACTATTTTGTAGGGATTTCATAATGGATCAGCTGTTCAAGACAAGAAAAACCTAAACCCTAGGCCTGACAACCCTAGGAAGTCATCAATATGGGAATTAACCCAAAATTGGCATGGCCTATCCGTGAACACCTTAACCTTGAACTGGTCTAGACTGTGAGGTCAGTAGATAAGTAGTCCTTACCAACTTAGTATTTCAGTAGATGTATTGGTAGGTCCTACTAGGGTACTGATCGCTATGAAATCAGAGTTTTAAATATTTATAAAAGAACGATCAAACCTGGAGACTAACTCTTACAACGATATTAAGGCAAGTGTACCTATCGAACAGTAGTATAGCTTAGGCAAGACCGGATATCGAACCCAAAGGAACTAAAAGTATTAATACTCACTTTTTTTTTATTATTTAACCTAACTAAGATAAAGGTTGTTTTTTAAAGTAAATTGACGACAACTAAACTAAGAAAACAGAGATAAAAACATGAATTTGGGGATAACTTGAAAAAGACTCAGTTGATTTTTATGATACCTTCAGGAAGAATTCACCTAGACTTCTCTTATTATCTAACCTTAAATTATATGATTTCTTTTACTTAGCTTGATCCGTGAGACTCCCTAACCTATGTTAAACCCTCTCTCGAAGCAAATAACGTCTCATCCTAGGTTAATTAGTGGAACTCTCGTTCGCTTATAATAACCCCCTAGGAAAGCAGTAAATCGATCAATGGATTCCCATATTAGGTTTCACCCTAATCCGACAAAATCTCGTAACCCTATCTCTAGGCGCCCGATCAACTCCGCTTAATTATGTTAAATCTACTCTTAGGCAGGGTCTATTCCTCCTCTACCTAAGCACATTGGATTTGGATTAAGAAACATAATTAAGAACAAACTATGTAATTTATCATATAACTTAAAAATCAAATAATAAAATCTGTCTAGGTTTCATCCCCCTTCATGTATCTGAGGGGTTTAGTTCATAATGTAAAAAGGAAACATCACAAGAGAAAAGATAAAACAAAACATAAGAAAAATCCTAAAACTCCCTAATGGGATTGAAGGAGAATTCCGCCATCTTGAGTATAGTTCCGGCTTCTTGGGATGAATCAACTAGCTATCCTCGCGTTAATTCCTAACTCTGACCTTCTCGGCTTGGCTTCTTGGCCTAGCTTTCGCTCTCTTTCAAAGGTGGTACTTGGGGTATATTTATAGGCTCTTGAAATGCGATTCTTTCTTCCGAAGTATCCTTTTTCGATTGAAATTGCTCTTTCCAGCGACAAAGGCATGGCTATGTCACACGTCCGTGCAAATCGAGACTTGACCATGTTTGGATTTCTGCTTTGGCATGGCCGTGTGTGGTGGTGATGAGGCCGTGCTCTAGGTGTTCATCGAGACACGGCCGTGTGGTCCTTGGCCCAGGCCGTGTTGATTTCGTGGAAAGGCCCATTTACTTCGTTTTAGGCCCATTTTGTGTTCTTTTTATCCTCGGGTGCTTTCCTGGGTATAAGACATAAAAAGAAAGGATTAAAAGCACCTTTTTATATAAAACGAGGCTTAAATCTTTAAAAAGCATATTAAATGTGGGATTAAAATATGTTACTTTTACGGTTTATCAATTACCCCCACACTTAAGCTTTTGCTTGTCCTCAAGCAAAATTCTCAACTTACAATTAAAACAAACTTTCCATTATTCATAATTCCTATCAACAATGCCTTATCCTAATTCATAGATAATTTATACATGGATAATTCAACTCAAAGATTCCTACAAATTCAAACAAGATAAGTCATAAATTTGTAGCACGAAAAACATAGGTGTTTCCCTTCATCTAAATAATTACCTTTAATTCAAAATCGACAAGGATTGATATCCTCACAAAAGATTCACTCAAATCACTGAAAAAGTGTTTAAGGGTCAAAATTAAGCACTCATAAGTCGAACATGAAAAGTTAATCCCATAGGCTTGCCTGAAAATCAAATCTCCACCACTATAAAATGATATGATAAATAGATCAAAAGGTCTTTGTTAGGATTGTAACGGGGCTAGGGTTAAAGGTGTGGATAAAGGCTGAAATTAGAAGGTTAGAATCGAGATTGAATTGATAAGTTACCTACCTAAAAATTTCTAAGATAATAATTACATCAACTGAAAACAATAAAAAATCATACTAATACAAGCTTTTCCTTTTGGGAAATAGTCTTTGATTGTGTAAGCTCACTTTCCATATTACTAATATTGAAAACTTTGAATTTTTTTTTTTAAGAACAAACTAAATACAAAATAAATTTAACTACCAGAATAATAAACTCAGATAACTGGCTCAAATCAAATCTTGATTAAAGGGTAGTTAAAATAAAGGGTGATAACAAATACAAAGGGTTTTGGGTTAAAATTAGCGGGTAAGTCAATAAAAAGGGTTGTTAGGTTCAACGGGGTTCACTAAAGGTTAATTATAAGGGTAGGCTATTTAGTAGAGTAAGTGGGTTAAAACCTAAGTGTCTTTATCATCTCGGTATACCAAATCATAACTATGGTCTTGACATGTATAATCGAGGCAAGTTTTAGAATAACAATTCATAGTCGACACACTCATAATCAAGAAGTGAGCATGAAAAAGAATGTATGCTCTATAAGGCTCAAATTCTCACAAAAATTATGGGTGTTTTTGACATCAACCTTGTAAATCTCAAATTTCAGGATAATATTCAAATTTCAGTTGACAACCTAAAATTTTAATTTTTAGAAAATTAGACTTATCATGCTTGATTCCCTAGTATTCTTAAAATTTAATCATCAATGCACAATTAACTATGACTTATTCCAAAACATATCAATAAAAATCACAAATCATTAGAAATTTCATCTTAATTAGTAATATGAGAAAATTACTCTAAAACAAGATTAAATTCAGGGATTTGAGAACAATGCAGACAGTTAGGCATTTTTATCCTTAGGGTTTGAGAATAATGAAAAATTAGGCATTTTCTCAGAATAACTATTCACCCCCCTCCCCCACACTTAAGATGTACATTGACCTCAATGTACAAAGATAGATAATGACATTTTAAAGATAAATCAAAAGAGAAGGGGTAAGAATTACTCCCTGATTTGTGGATGTTTTCCCGAATGAGTGTCTTTGGTGGCGGTGATGGTCAGTCGGGATAACGTTCCTGCGCTAGATGAAGAAATTGGGTAGCGCTTTGAGAAGTAGCCAGGCTTTATTAAGACCTAATAAAAATAAACTAAATATATAAATAAAGACTAGAAAGAGAAAGAGAAAGAGACTAAGAAGGAAAATAGACTAAGGCTAGGAGATAAAGGGGCTTAAGAATCCTTATTGGTAGGTGGTTCGCGAGGTAGGTGTGACTTCTAAGGTGACGGAGGTGCTGGCGATGGCGGAAGTGGCGTGATTCCCAAGCAGCCTTTAGAACCTGACACTAAGAAACTAAAATAAAATAAAATAAATTAAGTTTAAGATAGTCAAAAAAAAGGAAAATAAAGGAAAAGATAAATGTGAAACGAAAGGTAAATTGTCTCATAGGTACTTGGCTTGGTGTTGAGATGAAGTTGCCGGCATGAACTCATGTTAGGGGCCTATGCCTAGCTTTCTCTGTTCTTTGGCATGGTGTTGGCTTGCTCAAGGATCTAGAGCCTTAATAAGTGGAGAATCTGAGATGAAGAAGAGTGAAAAAATAAAGAAAATAAGGATGAAATCAGATGGGGAAAAGAGAAAGGGGTGAGGGGTTTAAATAGATTCTCAAATGTTCTGCTCTCCCACGGCTGTGGTCTAAGGGTGTGTCGACTTACACAACCTCCTCATATGGCCGTGTTATAGAGGGTGTTGTCACCCTATGCCCGTGCTTGATCCTTCCACGCCCGTGCTCTTGATTTTTTTTGTTGGCACGGTCGTCTGCACGGGCGTGTCTTACCCGTGCTCGAGAAGTCAGTAGCCTCAGTAATTTCACACGGTTCGTGGCATGGGCGTGTTCTATCTGTGGTATGGAAGTCGATAGCCTCACACGGTTGGTGCCACGGCCGTGCCATGTCTGTCGGTGCCCGTGTTGAGAATGGTTAGATCTGTGACGTTAGGGTGGTGGTTGGGCTGACTACACGGCCTCTGTCCTGTCAGGGTGGCAGTTTTGGTGGTCCACACGGCCACGAACACGGCCGTGTGTAAGGTCGTGTGATTTGGGATTCTGCACTTTTGGGTTAATTGAAAAAGGAAAAGAAAAAAAAAAGAGAAAAGAAAATAAAATTGCAAAAAAAAAAGCAGTGTTAGTACATGGGTTGCCTCCCGAGAAGCGCTCGTTTATAGTCTTAAGCTAGACTTTCCTCATATTTGAAAATTTTAGGGAGGTTTGAAAGTTTGAACATCCTCCCTTATGTCTATATTTTCAGTTTTATGACAAAATTGAAGTCGAGAAGCGTTTACCTTAAAAATGCCAAATGTTGGATTACTTACATCGACTATTCTTTGGGGGAAGATATCGTGTACCTCAAGAAGGAGTTCTCTCTTTTCCTTTGGGTTTGTTGTGGTGACGTGAGGCTCGGCTTTATCTAACAGGCTCTGGTCTCTTATTTTATAGTGATTTGATGTCCCCACAAGTTCTTGTGGTGGTTCCTCTGGTTCTACATTGTGTGGAGCCGGCTCTTCATTGAATTGTGTTTCCTGTTCTTCCTTGTGTAACCCTAGTTTTTCCTTAAAGTGTGTTTTCCACTCATCTAGGTCATCGATTTGGGTCCTTTTTTCTTCGTAAGTTATTTCTCTGTTGGCACTGAACTGAGGATCTGGTTCAACCGTTCTCTTTTTGGAGGTTCCCGAAAAGAAGGTGAAATTAAATGATTATCGAAAGAATTTCTTGCTCACATTGATTCCTTGACGACCTAGCTAAATTGAGGGCTTGTAGACTAATTGAGTCGTCACCTACACAAAGTATGAGCTTACCTGTGGCAATGTCAATTTTAGTCTTGGCAGTTGCTAGAAAAGGTCTTCCTAAAATTAAGGGGATTGAATTATTCTCATCCATGTCTAAAACAACAAAATCTACTAGGGAAACAAATTTATCAATTTTTATGAGAACATCTTCAATAATGCCCCTAGGGATTCTAACAGTTTTATCTGCTAATTGAATACTCATCTTAGTTTTTTTGGTTTCCCTAGACCTAGTCGCTTAAACAATGTATAAGGCATAACATTTATGCTTGCCCCTAAATCAGCTAACGCATTATTAATATTTAAACTACCAATTAAACATGGAATTGTAAAACTCCTTGGATCTTTTTGCTTCTGTGGTAGTCTATTTTGTAACATTGCTGAGCATGTTGCGTTAAGTTCCACGTGGTGCTCTTCATCTATTTTGCGTTTGTTGGTCAAGAGCTGTCTTAAAAATTTCCTCGAGTCTGGCATATGAAAAAGAGCTTCAAGAAGAGGTAAGTTAATATGTAATTTCTTTAAAAGTTTAAGAAACTTATCGAACTGCTCCTCTGAATCGTCTTTTTGTAATGCTGCGGGATAAGGTATGCAAGGTTTGTACTCCTTGACTACCGGTTTTGGCTTTTCTTATACTACCTCTGTTGTACCTTCGTCTACCTTACTTTCTGGAGTCGGGTTGGGTGTATCTATCTACTTGCGGTCGTTCTGACATTGACTTTACAAGTTGTTCAATGACTTTGCTTACTTCCTTGACTGACTTAGCAAGTTCTTCCATTCGGTTTTCATTGCTTTTGATTGTCCTGTCAGCTTCTTGGATACATTCCTCGATGGTTGGCTTCTTGTCTTGTGGATAAGGCTGATTTCGGAAGTTTTGGGAGGGTTGTTGCCTTTGATTTCCTTGATTGCCTTGTCCTCCCCACGAAAAATTTGGGTGATTCCTCCAACCTGGATTGTAAGTGTTACTATAAGGATTATTATTAGATCAAAAATTATTACCAATATAGTTCATCTGTTCATCTTCTGCTCCTGGTTGGCAGGGTGGGTACTCAGGATTCGCCACAGCTCCACTAGCGTCGTACTGCATTACTGGACGTATCTGTGAAGAACACAAACTATCAAGTTTTTTATTCATCATCTCTAGTTGCGTTGATAGCATAGTCATCATGTCGACGTTGAAAACTCCTGCCAATTTTGTCGGTTTGGTCCTCGAAGCTTGCCATTGATAGTTGTTTAATGACATCTCTTCGATGAGCTCGTAGGCTGCTTCAGGAGTTTTGTTGTTCAGTGTTCCACCGGCGGCTGAATCTATCAGTTGCATTGTTGAGGGGTTTACTCCGTTGTAGAAGGTTTGGACTTGTAGCAGGGTAAGCCATGGTGTGGGCACCTCCTCAAGAGATCTTTGAACCTCTCCCATGCATCGTATAATGTCTCTAAACCCATCTGCACAAAGAAAGAGATATCATTACGTAATTTGGCCGTTTTGGCCTGTGGAAAATATTTCATCAGAAGCTTTTCGGTCATTTGATCCCATGTAGTGATTTACGCTCGTTGTAACGAGTTTAACCACTGTTTGGCTTTATTCCTCAACGAAAAAGGGAATAACCGAAGGCGAATGGCATCATCAGAAACACCATTTATTTTGAATGTATCACAGAACTCCAAAAAATTAGCCATATGCATGTTTGGATCTTCGTCCTGCAAACCATCAAATTGAACAAACTGTTGAATCATTTGTATTGTGTTAGGCTTTAATCTTCGTCCTAACAATACTAGATTCTGCTCCTGTTAAATGCGGTTTCACATAATCAAACATTGTACGTGGAGCATTTTGATCTCCCACAACGCGTAGTGGTGGGTTGTTTTCGTCAATCCCTTCAGTAGGATTGGATCTGTTTTCCTCCTCTCTTTCTGTGTAATCTAGGGCTTGCTTGGTTTCCCTACGATTCCTACGAGCGGTTGCTTCGATATTGCTATCGTATACCAAAGGTCCTCTCGGATTCCTTCTAGTCATAAACTAGAGGTACCTAGAAAAGAGAAAGGAATAAAAATTAAAATTAAAATTAGAAAAATTAAAACTTAACCTAAGAAAACAAAAGAAATAAATTGTGAATAAAATAATGGCTAAAGTAATAAAAATAGAGCTTTCTTAATATTTTAGTTCCCCGGCAACGGCTCCAAAAACTTGATCGTTGTGAAATCAGAGTTTTAAATATTTATAAAAGAATGATCAAACCTGGAGACTAACTCTGACAATGATATTAAGGCAAGTGTACCTATCGAACAGTAGTATAGCTTAGGCAAGACCGGATATCGAACCCAATGGAACTAAAAGTATTAATACTCACTTTCTTTTTATTATTTAACCTAACTAAGATAAAGGTTGTTTTTTAAACTAAATTGACGACAACTAAACTAAGAAAACAGAGACAAAAAGATGAATTTGGAGATAACTTGAAAAAGACTCAGTTGATTTTTATGATACCTTCAGGAAGAATTCACCTAGACTTCTCTTATTATCTAACCTTAAATTATATGATTTCTTTTACTTAGCTTGATCCGTGAGACTCCCTAACCTATGTTAAACCCTCTCTCAAAGCGAATAACATCTAATCCTAGGTTAATTAGTGGAACTCTCGTTCGCTTATAATAACCCCCTAGGAAAACACTAAATCGATCAATGGATTCCCATACTAGGTTTCACCCTAATCAGGCAAAACCTCGTAACCCTATCTCTAGGCGCCCGATCAACTCTGCGTAATTATGTTAGATCTACTCTTAGGCAGGGTCTATTCCTCCTCTACCTAAGCACATTGGATTTGGATTAAGAAACATAATTAAGAACAAACTAAGTAATTTATCATATAATAATAAAATCTGTCTAGGTTTCATCCCCCTTCATGTATCTGAGTGGTTTAGTTCATAATGTAAAAAGGAAACATCACAAGAGAAAAGATAAAGCAAAACATAAGAAAAATCCTAAAACTCCCTGATGGGAATGAAGGAGAATTCCACCGTCTTGAGTATAATTCTGGCTTCTTGGGATGAATCAACTGGCTATCCTCGCGTTATTCCCTAACTCTGACCTTCTCGGCTTGGCTCCTTGGCCTAACTTTCGCTCCCCTTCAAAGGTGGTACTTGGGGTATATTTATAGGCTCTTGGAATGCGATTCTTTCTCCCGAAGTATCCTTTTTCGACTGAAATTGCTTTTTCTAGCGACAGAGGCACGACAATGTCACACGCCCGGGCAAATCGAGACCTGACCGTGTTCGGATTTCTGCTTTGGCACGGCCGTGTGCGGTGGTGATGAGGCCGTGCTCCAGGTGTTAGTCGAGACACGACCGTGTGGTCCTTGGCCCAGACCGTGTTGATTTCATGGAAAGGCCCATTTACTTCGTTTTAGGCCCGTTTTGTGTTCTTTTCATCCTCGGGTGCTTTCCTAGGTGTAAGACATAAAAAGAAAGGATTAAAAGCACCTTTTTATATAAAACGAGGCTTAAATTTTTAAAAAGCATATTAAATGTGGGATTAAAATATGTTACTTTTACGATTTATCAGGTACTGACTAGTTGATTGAACAAGAAAACCCGAGACAACAGTTGTTTAAGATTACCGAAGCGAGCTAATCACCCATGCCCAGATTTGATATATATATTTCCTTATTTGATTTCTTGCCTTTCGTTTGTTTAATTTCCTTTTATGCTTTTAGGATAGTTTAAGATTAAACTCTTCTCTTTTTGATCTTTCGTACTATAATTTGATTATAATATTAATTAGACCTATTTATGTTTAAGTTAAGATTAATTTAGTGCTCGCCTCCCTTAGGTACAATCCTCGGAGTACTAACCTATTCTATTGTAAACTATATTACAACCCGACCGTACAATTACGGATATTGTTTTCTTATATCTTTTGTGCAGGATTTCTACTCTAGACATTGGTGTAACAACTCAATTTTCAGTTGTGACGGAATAGTGGTTTCGGGACCACAAATTTTCATCGTATCAACTCGTAAATATTTTTTTAGAATATTTATAGAGTCATTATAGTCGTATTAAAATTTGGTTTAGAAATATTAACGTTTAGAGAGTTAATTAAAAGAAAAGGACTAAATTGAAAAAGATGCAAAATTTAGTAAGTCTTGAATTCCATAGATTTAATAGCTTAATATTGAAACAAGAAAGGGCATAAACAATAATTAGCCCATTTGATTATTAATGGACCATAATGGGTTTTTAAATTGTTATTTTTTTAAAGGTTTTTAACTAAGGGTAATTAAGTAATTTGGTAAATAAATTAATGTTTAATAAACAAAAGTTAAAATTATCATCTTTTTTATCTTCTTGCTGAAACCAAAAGGAATTTCCACCATTTTTGGATACTTTGCAATCAGTTAAGCTTAGAAGCTTGCATATCAAAATCTCGTTGATACTTGTGGAAAAGAAAAAATAATGGAATAGTCCCTAAACTTCTACAACAACTACAATTCAGTCCAGGTAAGTTCATAGGGTTAAAAATTAACATTTGTATTAATTAGTGATTGGTATTATATATATACCCTAATGTTGGAAATGAATTTTTGTTTGAATTATAATATTAAATTTGATATCCGATTTGAATTGAACGTGAAATTTGAATACATTCGTGCTTCAGTGTATGACAGGGGTTTGGAGTAGAGATGGTATTAGGGGGAGACATCGGCATATTACCCAAGTAAACCGAAGTTCAGCATTTGTTGTGAATTCTCGCGTTTTACTTTCTATTTGGCGTGATTCGGGTGGATCAGCTCTTACAAGCTTCTATTCAGCTCTTTCGAGCTTCTGTTCAACTCTTTTGAGCTTCTATTTTGCTCTTTTGAGCTTCTGTTGGCGGATTCGGGAGGATCAACTCTATGAGCTTCTGTTGACGATGTACACTTACTCATAAGTCATTCTTTAAATGGAAAATCTCGGTACGGTAATTTGTTTAATGAATTTGAAAAATATGTTATTTATTTCATACTAAACTGAATACGGATGTATTTATCGATTGAAGTTGTGAATGACAGGGAGTTCTTTTAGATGATTATTATTATTTGAATTAATATAGTTAGTTCAGTAAGATTTATCGTTTAACTCGTCAAACTTACTAAGTTTCATTAAGCTTATTTGTGTTGTTTAATGTCATTGTAGATTTTCGGAAGGTTGGACGATCAGATCAGCACTCAAGTCACACTATCTAGCTTATCTCGGTAGTTTTTGAAATGCTTAATTCAGATTATATGGCATGTATAGGCTCTTGTGCTATTTTGGTTAATGTTTAGCTTATGTAAATATTATAAATGATATTTTGTGCAAATAACCAATTTGCAAATTGTATGAGAATGAGGTATAATTGTTATTCTAGTATGTGTGGCATATATATATTTGAATTGTCGTGATTGTGGTAACTTTGTTAGATATATTGATTTGGTATTGCTTGAATGAGTTGATGAATTTAATTAATGTTTAATTTGTGGTAAAGTTGTATATAATTGTGGTAGCAATGAGTGTATATTGGTTAGGCACATATTAGGTTGGTTTTGATGTGTTTTTTACCCGATTAATGTCATTTTAATTTGGTATTTTGGTTAGTATTTGAGTTTCTTAAGGTCCAAGCAATTTGAAATGGTAAACTTGTGCTTTAAGGTTCATTTGGAGGCCACACGGCCTGAGACACGGGCGTGTGTCTCAGCTGTGTGTGGCACATGGCCATGCGACACGGCCGTGTGTCCCTTGTAGGTTCAAGGCGTTCAAGTCAGGTAGTTACATGGCCTAGCACACGGGTGTGTGAGGTCATTTTGAGGGGTACACGACTTGGCACATGGGTGTGTGGCTTGGCGGTGTGACCCAAGTCAGTGAGTTACACGGGTATGGACATGGACTGAGACATGGTCGTGTGTCCCTATTTTGAATGTCCACACGGCCTGAGACACGAGCATGTGTCTCAGCCGTGTGACCCCTGCAGACCAAAATTTTTAACTTTTTCCTAAAATGTCCAAATGTTTTCGATTCAATCCAAGATTGTTTCTTTAGTATTTTTAAGGCTCGAGGGCTCGATTAAGAAACATTATGGATGTATTTGAATGAAATTTTAGTATGTTTGTATTAATGTATGATTTGAATGGTTTTTCTATTCTGTTTGTTCAGTAATACTCTATAACCCTATTTTGGCTATGTAATACGGGTTAGGATGTTACATTTAGTGGTGTCAGAGCTATAGTTTAGTCGATTCTCGGTCTGAATGTAGCGTGTGAAATGCCTAGAATGACATGCTATATAAATCTGCGATAGTGTAATGTGTTTGATCTAATCTAACCTTCGTTTGCTTATAGATTGTAAAGATGTCAGATGGATTTGATCGTGCTGACAATGATGAGGTTAACAGTAATGTACTGGTTTCTAATCATTGGACGAGTAGTAATGTTCCTATTCCTCCAACTCAAGAACATGAGCTTAAAAATATGTTCTTTGGGTATATGAACTAGTGGTTCAGCAAATTTATGCAAATGAAAAATCTGGCTCAACAACCTTCACCCCTATTGTACCCCATATTATACCACCTATTGTACCTTCGGTTGCACCTCCACCTCCTTCAGTGATTGAACCTAGTCGATGTATTTAGATTGAGAAACTTAGAAAGTGTGGTGCTGAAGAATTTTGGGGCAGATCAAAGGATGATCCTGTTAAAACTGGGTATTGACTTCAGAATATCTTACGGGTTTTCGAAGAAATGGCTTGTTCTCCTAATGTCTTTCTTAGATGTGCTATTTCGTTATTAAAAGAGGAAGCATATAATTGGTAGTCTACGAATGTAACTATGGTACCTAAAGAGAAAATTTCTTGGGAATTTTTTCAAACTGTGTTTAAAAAGAAGTATGTTGGGAAAATATATCTAGACAAGAAAAAGAGAGAATTTCTTGAGTTACATTAGGGAAATAGATCGATAGCTGAATACGAGAGAGAATTTGTGTATCTCAGTAAATATGCCCGAGAAATTGTGCCTACCGAATAAGAGATGTGTATCCAATTTGAAGACGGCCTGAATGATGAAATCCGAATGATGATCGAAGGTAATGAAATACGAGAATTTATTGTCTTGTTTGATCGTGCACAGAAAATGGAAGAAGTGAACAACCGTAATATACAACGGGATAGACGGATTCGTGAGTTTCACAAGAGAGGTTCTTTCAAGTCGTTTTCTGCATCACCGGTGAAAAAGACTAAAGATGATTTTAGGTGAGCTACCTCAGTGTCTAAGCATCCGAACAAAAACAAGAGAATTCAACATGATTTCAGAGTACCTACTAAACTAGCTGATAGTGTGAGAAGTGTACGAAATGATCCGAAGCCCAATTGTAGATATTTTGATAAATATCATCTTAACGAGTGTAAAGGTAAATCGGGAGCCTGTTATAAATGTGGATCAACTGATTTTTTTTTCGGAATTATCCTAAATCGTCAAAAGAGTATGAAGATTAGAAAGGAAAGCAAATGTCCACCTCTCAGAAAAGTAAACTTTTGGGCCAAAATAGTGCTACCGGGACTACTCATATGGGAATGAAAGACACTGTCATTCGGTCAGAGGCTAGAGCACCTACTTGCACCTACGCCATTCGAGCCAGCAAAGAAGCTACTGCTCTTAATGTGATTACTGGTATATTCTATCTCTTTGATGTAACTGTGTATGCATTGATTGACCCTAGTTCAACTAATTCTTATATTTACACTGCATTAGTAACGGAAAAGAAGTTACCTGTTAAATCTACTGATTATGATATTCAAGTTACTAATCCACTAGTTTAGAATGTGATAGTTAACTTAGTTTTTCGTAATTGGCCATTGAAAATTAGGTGTTGTAAATTCCCTGCTGATTTGATGTTGTTACCCTTTCAGGAATTTGATGTTATTCTGGGTATGGATTGGTTATCATTGCATGATGCTGTGATAAACTGTAGACAGAAACAAATTGATTTGAAATGCTAGACAGGAGAGATAATTTCAGTTGAGTCTGAAAGTCCGAAAGATGTTAGAATTATTTCAGCTTTTCCTACTCAGAGATTGATACAAAAAGGTAGCGAAGCATTTCTAGTATATATTCTTGATACTAGAGATTCAGAATAGAAGCTAGATCAGTTACTAGTTGTTAGTGAGTTCGCTGATGCATTTCCTGAAGAGTTGCCGGGTATACCTCCTGATTGTGAAGTTGAGTTTGTGATAAATTTGGTTCCTAGAACTGCACCGATATCAATATCACCATACCGTATGTCACAACTGAATTAAAAGTACAATTGCAAGACTTATTAGACTGAGGGTTTATTTGACCGAGTGTGTCTCCCCGCGGTGCACCTGTATTATTTGTGAAAAAGAAAGACGGTTCTTTGATATTGTGTATAGACTACAGATAGTTGAATAGAGTCACGATAAAAAATAAATACCCTTTGCCACATATCAAAGATTTGTTTGATCAATTGAAAGGTGCTACCATGTTCTCAAAGATAGATCTCAGATCAGGGTATTATCAATTGACGATTAAAGATTGTGATGTTTCAAAGACTGCTTTCAGAACTCGTTACAGTCATTATGAGTTTCTAGTAATGCCGTTTGGTTTAGATAGATTCATTGTTGTGTTTGTTAATGATATATTGATCTATTCCAAGACAGAATCGGAGTATGCTCAACATCTGATAATCGTACTACAGAACTTGAGAGAAAAGCATTTGTACGCAAAATTTAGTAAATGTGAATTTTGGCTTCGCGAGGTTGGATTTTTGGGTCATATATTCAATTTGATCCGAGTAAAATTTCTGCTGTGATGAATTGGAAAACTCCAAAAAAATGTTTCAGAATTGTGAAGTTTGCTGCGTTTAGCAAGTTATTATCAACGTTTTGTTAAAATAATTTCGATTATTACTTTGCTAATAACCAGATTATGATAGAAAAATGTTGATTTTGGTCCAATAAGTGCCAACAGTGTTTTGATCAGCTGAAGATGATGTTGATGGAAGCAACAGTGTTGACTTAGCCTGAATCTGGAGTATTGTATGCTGTTTCTAGTGATGCATCTCTCAATGGTTTGGGTTGTGTGCTTATGTAGGTAGGGAAAGTAGTAGCTTATGCTTCTCGTCAGTTAAAGTCGCATGAAAAGAATTATCCTACTCATGATCTAGAGTTGGCTGCGATTGTCTTTGCTTTAAAGATTTGGAATCATTATCTATACGGTGAGAAATGTCACATGTTCATAGATCATAAAAGTTTAAAGTGTTTGATGACTCAAAAAGAATTAAATTTGAGACAAAGACGGTGGTTAGAGCTACTGAAAGTGTAACACCCCAAAATTTCTATCTTTGTTTTTTTGAAATCTTAACATAAATGTGTTTCTACTTCAATGGTTTAGTGTTCTGAGTCTGTGTGTGAGGTCCTAAGTTCAAGCCTTGTCTTTAGCAAATTTTGTTATTTTTGGAATTAAGCCCTATCTCTGTTCAATGGGCTTATATTAAATTGCCTATAGTTCCATATCAAAATGAGCTTGCTGGTTCGAATGGTAAGGGAATCTGTGTGTTGTGTGGAGGTCCTGTGTTCGAATCCTCACGCGAGCAAGGGAGTTTATTTTTGCTCGGTTAATTGGAAGAGTTTCGGTGGAGTTGGGTTTCTGCAAATTTGGTTGAGTTAGTAGGGCTAATGGGAGAGATATGAGGGAATTGGAATATTATCTTTGATTTTTATTTTTTTATTTTTTATTTTTCAAAAACGTCTTTCTCTCTCTTTCAAGAGACTTCTGACATTCCTATTTCTCTTTTTCGGTTTCTTTGCAAATTCTCCTTTGTCCCCGTCCTTCCTTCGTTTCTGTCACCTCCGCTTTGTGCAAATCATCTTGTTTTGGCATTTTGGTGGTTCTAGTGCATTTCTGGTAAGTGTGGTATATATGGCTTTTGATGTGTTAATGAATCTATTGGTTGATTGGCTTCGGTTTTGTGGCTTAGGGGGAAATCAAGGGGCTGGAGTCTGCTATTTGGCACACTTGTGCGATAATTTCGGTTCCCGTTTGAAAGTAAGGATTTTAGTATTTTTAAGAGTTGTCTTTTTCGTTATAGTTCGGTTTGGAATCGTTCTTGACAGTTAATTTGGTGTTGTATTGGGAAATTTAAGGTGTTGTGTGACTCGTGAAGGTTTTTGCATCAAATCGATACCAGATGTGTACCCAAAACGCAGAAAAACAGGATTAGACAAAAGCTAAACAACCCCTCTGTTGACGCCACACGGCCGTGCGGTAAGCTGTGTGTGACGACACGGCCGTGTGATCGATGTAGGCCAGGCCGTGCGCAAGATACGGCCGTGTGATGGCTGGAATGTGGCCGCGTGAGCCACACGACTAGATCAAATTGGGCGTGTGGGCCCATATGGGCATGTGATAACTAGGCCAGGCTGTGTGATCTAAACGGGTTAAGCCAATCTAGTCGTGTGGGTCCACACAGGCATATGGACCCAAATTTTTGAACTTTTTCCTAGGGTTGCACGGGTCGCCCCAAACGACTGTGGACCTACTGTAAGGTTGGTAAGGGCTAACAAAACCCTAAACTGTATGATCTGTTTGACTGATATTCTGTACTAAGTATATTAGTATATGCATGTTATATCTGTATGTAAGCATGTTAGCATGGTTAATCTGT
Organism: Gossypium bickii; assembly: GCA_025503065.1. Taxonomy (NCBI): domain Eukaryota; kingdom Viridiplantae; phylum Streptophyta; class Magnoliopsida; order Malvales; family Malvaceae; genus Gossypium; species Gossypium bickii. The sequence continues at coordinate 19,022,212 of CP106714.1, read as the reverse complement.
ATGTTTGAAACTGAATATTTTGTATCTGATATTGGGGTTGGGATGATATATATATATATATATATATGGAGGAAGTGTTCTGAAAGGCGTTTATTGCCTATATTATGGCAACTTGGCTGCACTTGATCTGTTATGTACTGCATCGGTACAATGTGGTCTGTAGGGTTGGGTGGGTGTATTGAATCCCACATGGTGTGTAGGGATGGTTGGAGATGGTGTGTAGAGGATGGGGGTAGGACATTTGATATCTGATTTTGATCTGTATATCTGTATCTGTATCTGTAATGGGCTTAAGCCTGAATCTGCATCTGTCTGATTCTAACTTTCTGTTATGTGCATGCTTAATTCTGTGGGGTTACACACCAAGTTTTCGTAAACACACTTTTTTCTGTTTGTCTATATAAGTAACCCACAGCCTTAGGTGGATCGATGCTACGGAGGACTTAATGGTGACCACGCGCCAAAACTATTTTATTTGTTTTAGTTTTTACTTAAGTTTTGCGTTACAATTTGAGAGTTTGTATTTTCTAAGACTCTCTGGACTATTTTAAACTGTATGGCTTTGGTTTTGGGGTTTTGGATTTAACTTACTTTTCATTATGATGGTTTTTATCTAAATACATGATTTCTAAAAATATCGAATGATTTTTCCTAAACTTAACGATTTTATAAGCTTCCGCTAAAAACACGTTTTTTTCTCCAAATGGCCAAATGAAAGAAAACTTTGAAATTGATAAGAGCGATAAAGGCTAATGAACCGGAAAGATTTGAACTTAACGACAACGATTTTCCAACCCATTTCATGTGACTCATCCGAATTCGGCCATAACATTTCGGCTGGGGTTGGGGAGTTACATTTAATGGTATCAAAGCCATGTTGCAAAACTCGGCTGTGGATTTTTGGGTTCCAAAATATGTTTCAAAAAACTGGTTTCCAAATGGGTTAAAATTATTTTGATTAAGAATGTGGTACACTGAGTCTCTGGCGCTGATCCTATAAGTATTCTGAACTTTAGATAGTTTATTTGAAATATTGTAAGCATCATACTCTGAAAACACTATAGTTAGTACTCTCTGAAACTGCAGGAAAACGAATAAAAACTGAAACTTATGAATACATTACTAAACTTTTAAAACTTTCTGCATAAAACATTTATTAATGAATATTGATCTGATACATAAAACTATTAATATAGAAAAACTCAATTAGAAAATGAGCACACGAAGTATCCCTGAACGTGGTATTTGAAGCCGAGGTAAAGGCCGCAGGGGGCTCGAGCTGAGTCCTCATTTCTGGGCAGCATGCTGAATTTGGACACTAGTGAGACACTAGTGTCACCTGCTACTGAGATGGGTTTCAAAGTTGACCGGCTGGGGACGATGCACTGTCTCAAGCCATGTTGAGGATATTGGAAAGGTCGCTGGATCCAAATCTAGATTTGGGGGCCGAGGGTCGGTAATTGAGTGACTCTAATCCAATGAAGTTGAGTTATTTAGGGGTGTCACAAGAGTTGCCCCTAATGTGGCTGAGTACTAGTTGGAGGCCGCAGAGATAATTATGGATGATTTGGACTGTACCCCTGAGCAAAAATTGAAGGGTGCAGTCTCCTTGCTTTGCGACGAAGCATATCAATAGTGGTTGACAGTTAAGAAGGGCACTCAGCCAGACCATCTGACTTGGGATTTATTTAAGACTACATTTCAGAGCAAATGTGTGGGAGCCAACTACGTTGATGCTCGCAGACGTGAGTTTCTGAACCTCACGCAAGGTGACCGATCTGTGGCCAAATTTTTTAGGCTGAGCCGCTATGCTCGAGGTATGATGGCATCAGAGTATGAGAGGTGTATTCGATTTGAGGATGGACTGAGGGATAACCTGAGGGTTCTGATTGCTCCACAGAGGGAGCGAGAGTTTGCTGTTCTAATGGAGAAAGCTAAGATTACTGAGGACGTTAAGCATGTGGAGCGCCAAAACAGGAACAGAGAGAGAGGTAAGATCAAGAAGGATTCGGAGCCTTCTAATTCTATTCCGAGGCCTAAGAAAAAAGGCCAGATATGGTGGGCCAATTAAAGTGGCGGCCCCTGTTGCTTCTATTGTTCTTATTGGGTTACAACCATGCAATGACTGTGGGAGACGCCATCCAGGTGAGTGTTGGAGGAGGATTGGGGCTTGTTTGAGGTATGAGTCCCTTGAGCACCGCATTCGAGAGTGTCCACTGAGGGCTGATAAGGTGCAAGCTCCGGCACCAGGTCCCGCATAGCCACAAAGAGTAGTTTAGCAATACACCTAGGGGTCGTGGTCAGGCCAGGGGTGGTAATGGTATGGGCCAAGGGCAGAGAGCACCGGACATAGGTGCTGGTTAGGCTGAGGTAAGGTAGCCTGCTTTGGTTTATGCTGCTCGATGCCGAGAGGACAGAGATGCTCATGACATCATCACCGTTACGCTCTTTATATTTAATGTACTTTATTTGGATTTGATAGACATAGGGTCTACTCACTCATACATAGCTAGTACTGTATCTGAAAACCTGGGGATTTTGATTGAGAGCACTACGAGTGAGGTTATTGTATTGAGTTCGTTGGGGCAGTCTGTTCGGGTTAGCAAGCTGTATAGGGACGTTCCCTTAGTGGTGCAAGAGATGGTATTTCTGGCTAATCTTATGGAGTTACCATTTGGGAAATTCGATCTGATTCTGGGTATGGACTGGTTGGTCAAGCATCGGGTTAGTCTAGATTGTGTTACTAAGAGAGTCGTTCTAAGAACTAATGGGAGATGAAGAGGTGGTTGTAATTGGAGAGCATCAAGACTATCTGTCGCATGTGATCTCCGTATTGGTAGCTGAGAAACTACTCCGGAAAGGTTGTGATGCGTACTTGGCCTATGTAAGTGTTTTGGGTTCTGTGGACTTTTCTGTTGGGAACATCAGAACAGTAAAAGACTTTCCGAATGTAATGGCCTAAATTCAAGGTTATCGGAATAATGGTTTCGCAACCATAAATCCGATTTAAATAGAAATTTATTTCAATATATTTGCATGAATATTTATATGATAGGAAATATTTTTATAAATATTTATAAAATGTTAGTAATGTGGTATTAAACTTTCGTTAGAAAATTTTAACGTTTGGGTAGGAAATTAAATGAAAAGGATTAAATTGAAAAAGGTGTAAAAGTTTAATTATAGATTAAAAGAAAGTATAAAGGACCAAAATGGCAATCAAGCCATTTTGTCTAGTTGAGGCGGTTTATTGTGAAGAAAATCTGAGATTTTTATGTTAATATATATTATTATATTATTATATAATAAAGATATTTTAATATATTATATTATATTGTTATTATATATATTATAAAGAGAAAGTAAAAGAAAGAACAGAAAAGAAACAGAGAGTAAAGACAAAACAGAGAAGAAATAGGGGAGAAAGAAAGAAAAAGGGAGAATAGAGTTTTTAAAGCTTGGAGTTTAATTTGGTAAGTTAATTTAGTCCTTTTCTTTTAATTTTGATGCTTTATAAGTTTTAGAACAAAGTTTTGATGAATTTAAATTGAAGTTTTTGAAGTTTTAGAGTTATTGAATATAGCATATGATGAATAAAATGATGAATTAGTGGTTTAATTGAAAGAATTTTAAGTTGGAATTGGATAAAGGACTTAATTGCAAAACAGGCTATAAGAAAATAGTTTTGGGACAGCAGCAGTAGAGTAAGTTTGAAAATTCACCAAAAATCGTAGAAGTGGAATTAGAAGTTGAGTGAGATATGAAATTAAAGCTTATTGAGGCTATTTTCATATGAAAGAAACAAAGAAAGAAAAGAAGTTTTGTATTTTGAGATATCTAGAATTTTGTAAGACTGGTTTAGAATGAATTCGGGTTCCTCTATTTTGACTTCAGAAAATCATAAAAAATTGAATAAAAATAATTAGGGGCTTAAATTTATATATTTGGAATCCTGAATGAATCTATTTTCAATAAAAATAAACAAGAACATCATCCAAATTCTTTTTTAGGAGATAATTAATGTTTAGTGAAGAAGGGTCAGAACTGCTAGATAGCAGAACAGGGGTGAATTTAAAGAATAAACTGTACTTATTGGATAAACCAAAAATTCTGAAACTTTTATGGGTAGAAGATATGTGAGTCTAGTTTCAGGAAAAATTAACGGTTCTTCGTTTGGAGTTCTGTAGTTCGAGAAATAAATAATTTAGTGACTATGACTCAAGTAGACAGATTAGAACAAACTAAAAACAATAATAGAATTATAGAAAATGCTACATGTGAACATGAAATGTATTGAATTGATGATTGAATTTATTTATTTAGATCCGGAAAACTCAAATACGAAGCTAGATCGAGGAAAGGAAAAAGTCCCGGATTAGTAGATTTTGTAAACGAACTAGTATCAAGGTAAGTTCGTGTAACTTGAATTATATTCTTAAATGCTTGAAATGTATGTTATTGATGTGAAAATAATTTGAATGTTCATTGTATGAAGATTGATGATACATTAATATATTTGATAAAAAGGAAAAGAAATCCCGGTTGAATGAAAGGAAAATTTGATGGATCTCTGAAAAAAGGAATTGACGGTAAAAGGATCTAGCCCGGACGGGTGATCCTATCTTGATATAGCCCTCCCGAAGAATATGTGGAAAATGGATTTAGCTTGGACGGTAATCCGAATTAGTGGTCCGAATTTAGCTTTGGACTGGTAATTCGGATCCAAGCTCACTAGAGTAATTGTCGCTTGCGGGATTTAGCTTTGGATCGTAATCCCGACAATACTCTATGAGTTTATATTACAGAGATTTAGCTCGACTGGTAATCCCGCTGTAAGGATAAGGTTCGCGGGAGTGTGCTCTCTGAAATGGAAATGTGCGCACATGAATATGAATTGATGGACCCGAATTTGTACACTAAAGTGTACCTATGAAAATCCATCGAAAATTCCAAGAAATTCAACGGGATAAATATGGAAAAAGAATAACAAGGAAATGGAAATCACGGTATTGATGAGCTCATCAATCATGGTGTGTATATTATTGATATATGGAAATTAATGGACTAACTTGAATGTTGAGTTTGTGATTGTTAGGATAATAGTGCATTGAATGGTTATATGAATGTTTAATGCATTATATTGAAAATATTAGGTAAGTATAATTCTTGTTGCATGGGCTTACTAAGCACAAAGTGCTTACTCTGTTTTCCTTTCCCTTGTTTTGTAGTATTAAGAGCTCGGAGGTCGGATCGGTGGGAGACTCATCACACTATCAACCCCAAGATTTTGGTATTTTAAGAAACTTTATTTTGGAAATCAATGGCATGTATAAGCTAATAAAATAAATGTTAACATGAATGAGTATAAGGTCAGCCATTGATATGGCTTATGTGTTGAATTTATCTTATAAATATGCATGAATTTTATTTTGAAAATATATTGAATTGGAATGGTTTCAGTTTAAAAAAAAAAATAAAAAAATTTGTAAACTCCAGTAATGCCTCGTACCTTATTCTGAAAACGAATACGGGTAGGGGGTGTTACACCGAACGTCTTTCCTGAGGCGTTACCAGGATTACCTCCGAACCGATAGGTTGAGTTTAGGATCGAACTTCTTCCGAGTACAGCTCTGGTGTCCATCAGTCTCTACTGTATGGCACTGAAAGAGCTTACAGAGCTAAAGGCTCAACTGTAAGAGTTTTTGGACTGTGGTTTCATTCGTCCTAGTGTGTCTCCATAGGGAGTACCAATTCTATTCATTAATAAGAAGGATAAGACCATGAGGAAGTGTATCGGTTACCAGCAGTTGAACAAGCTAACCATTAAGAATAAGTATCCACTTCCGAGGATCGACAACTTATTTGATCAGTTCCGAGGGGCTTCTATGTTCTTTAATGTCGATCTCCGTTCAGGGTATCATCATGTAACACCTCTTACCCGTATCCGACGCTGGAACCGGGTACGAGGCATTACTATACTTAACTTGTACAAACATACAACATCGAGCCATAAAATTTCATTTCAACTTAAAAATTTTCATTCGAGATCATAACGTCCCTATTATAGGTCCACGAGACCTAAACATACATACAAAATAGTTGGGGACTAAACTGAAAACTTTTGAACACTTAGGAAAATTTTTGCTTAAAATAGGGCCACATGCCCGTGTGAGAGGGACACGCCCGTGTGGGCAGGCCATGTAGTCACACACTCCCATGTTCCTAGCCTGTGTGTGTTTTATTTCTCAACTCGAACCTACAGGGGTTTTCACACGGCCTGGCACACGCCTGTGTCTATGGCCCGTGTCCCTCACATGGCCATGACACGCCCGTGTCTTTTCCCGTGTGTAAAAACCTTATCATTCCGTTTCTAACGTCATCATTCCAATAAGGTCACACAGCCAAGGCACACGCCCGTGTCCTTAGACCATGTGGTGAATTAAATTCCTAATTTTAGGTGAAGACTTCACACGGCCCGGGCACACCCCAATGTCTTATGGCCTTGCCTTCCACACGGTTGAGACGCACGGCCGTGCCTCAGCCCGTGTGGTTACTATTGGGCATTCTGACTTGCCAACTTAGGATGCAGGGGGTCACACGGCCTATCAACACGCCCATGAGGCTGACCATGTGTCACACACGCCATAGACAAATGCCTGTGTGTCTACCCGTGTGGACAATTATAAGGCTATCTACCAAGCCAATTGTCACCCTAAAAGCAACCACACTTATACCATTTCAATGCAACACACAACATGACAATAAGGCACCTTTAGTATCTAAAATCAAAACATCTACACCTTATTAACAACCTACTTCATCATGTACATACTTTATTCATAACTCGGGATACTCAATGTATCACGATGTATCACGATGTCAATGCCATATCCCAGATATGGTCTTACATAGAATCACATCTCGATACCGGTGCCATATCCCATATATGGTCTTACACGGGATCTCATAACTTGATGTCGATGCCACATCCCAGATATGGTCTTATACGAGATCGTATATCGATGTCGATGCCATGTACCAGACATGGTCTTACACGAGATCTCTATTCGGTGCCGAGGCCATGTCCCAGGCATGGTCTTATATGAGACCTTCTTTATCTCATATTGTGACAATGGTATCCTTGCTATTCCTAATGTTCAACCAGGACTTCAACTTAACATAATATCATTATACTTTCATCGAGACATCATTAGCAAATCTCAAAGAGATTATATACTTTTCTCATGATATTAAGCAAGTAAAAACATAATAGCATTATATAGCTTTAATTTCACACAAACTTACCTCGATACCAAAATATATGTAGTTATTCAATTTAGTCCACCATCATGTTTTTTCATCCTCGGTTTTGGTCCGAACTTCGTGTTTCTCGATCTATAATGAAAATTTCACTTATTTAATGATCACATTGACTAAAATAACTCATGAATCATACTTTGGTAAAATTACTATTTTGCCCTTACACTTTCACAAAAATTATGATTTTACCCCTAGGCTTGTAAAATGAAATGTGTTCATTTTTCACACACCCAAACCTAGCCGATTCATATTCCCTCTTATAGAAACTCAAGATTTCAATTATTACACACATTTACCACCTATTTTACAACCTTTACAAAGAGGTCCTTTTAGGTGTTTTCATGAAAATTCTTTTACAAGAGTGGTTCATTTAACAATCAATCTTCATTTTCTTCCATAGAAATTCAGCAAACAACATAAATGTTCTCATGGCAAAACCCTAGACTCTCAACCATTTTGCAAAATAGTCCCCTCATTAGCTAGCTTAAGCTACAAGGATTCCAAAAACACAAAAATCATCAAAAATAACCATCAAGATGACTTACTTGCAAGGATGAGAAGTTGTTGAAAATTTTAAGCTTCCAAACCCCCCCTTTGGCTGATATTATTGGTGGAAGAAGATGAAGGTGAAATGTGATATCATCTTTCTATTTATTTTTATTTTATTTTATCAATTAGTCACCTAATTCACCTACTTTGACCAATTTCTTAATTTCTTGTCCCCTATGGCCATCCAACCCTTTCCTAAGGGTCTAATTGCACATTAAGGACCTCCAATTTAATATACTATAGCTATTAGACACCTTTAGCTTGTAGAACAACACTTTCGCACATTATGCGATTTAGTCCTTTTTCACAATTAAGCATGCGATCACTAAAATTAATGCACCAAATTTTTCATACACTCATATAATCATGCTATAACACATAAAATAATATTAAAAATAATTTCTCTAACCTCAGATTAGTGGTTTCGAAACCACCATTCTGACTAGCCCCAAAATCAGGCTGTTACAATTCTCCCCTTTAGGGATTTTCGTCCCCGAAAATCTTACTGGTAAAAAGGTTGGGATATTGGTTTCTCATAGCCTCTTCAGGCTCCCATGTAGCCTCTTCGGTCTCCCATGTAGCCTCTTCTACCCCATGTCTTTTCCATAGTACTTTCACAAGGGTTATACTTTTGTTTCTTAACTGTTTGACTTATTGTGCCAAAATCTTAACCGGCTCTTCGCCATAAGTCATGTCCGGTTGAATTTCTACCTCTGTTAGTTTAATCACATGCGAAGGGTATGATCAGTAGCGATGTAACATAGACACGTGAAAAATATCATGAATCTTTTCCAACTCATATGGCAAAGCCAAACAATAAGCTTCCGGCCCTATCCTCTAGGTAATCTCATACAGTCTGATAAAGCGCAGACTCAATTTGCCTTTCCAGCCAAATCTGAGAACTTTCTTCCATGTTGACACTTTGAAAAATACCTTATCACCAACTTGAAACTCAATCTCTTTCTGTTTCAAGTCCGCGTAGGACTTTTGTCTATCCGAAGTAGCCTTTAAACATTCACGAATTACTTTTACCTTCTTTCCGGTTTCTCTGACCAGATCAACCCAGTGAATCTGATTTTCTCTAAGTTCTGTCCAATATAAAGGAGTTCGGCACTTACACCCATAGAATGCCTCATAAGGAGCCATTTTCAAGCTTGACTAAAAACTGTTATTAAAGGCAAATTCTACTAATGGTAAGTACTTTTCCCAGTTGTCTTGAAACTCTAAAACTCAACATCGAAACTTGTCTTCAAGAATCTAGATTACTCTTTCTGATTGATCGTTGGTCTGCGGATGGAAAGTTGTACTAAAACTCAACTTTGTGCCTAAGGCTTCTTGCAACTTTTACCAAAATTGTGATGTAAATCTCGGATCTCTATCCGATATGATCGACAACGGTACCCCGTGAAGTCGTACAATTTCTACAACATACAATTCTGCTAGCTTGTCAAGCAAATAGTCAATGTGTACCAGTATATAATTAGCTGACTTCGTAAGCCTATCCACCACAACTCATATAGCATCTTTCTTTTTCCTGTGTCAAGGGCAAACCCGTCACAAAGTCCATAGTAATACGGTCCCACTTCCACTCTGGGACCATAATAGACTGAATTAGACCCGAAAGTACTTGGTGTCCCGCTTTCACTTGCTGACAAATCAGGCACTTAAATACAAACTCAGAAACATCTTTCTTCATACTCGGCCACCAATACCATTTCTTCAAGTCATTATACATCTTTGTACTGCCTGGATGAATAGATAAACATCTACTATGTGGTTTGTGTAAAATTTTCCTAATAAGTTCATCATTTCTTGATACACAAACTCTGTCTCGGAACATCAAACATCCTTCAGAATTAATCCGAAAGTCAGACTCAACATTCGACTCATATTGAACTCTTTTAGCTTGTAAATCAGTGTCGCCTTTCTGAGCCTCACAAATCTCCTTTAGAAACATCGGTCTAGCTCTCAACTCAGCTAGAATAGAACCATCATCCAACATAGCCATTTGTGTATTCATGACTCTCAATGCAAACAAGGATTTCCTACTCAAGGCATCGGTGACCACATTCGCCTTTCCTCGGTGATAGTCAATCACTAGCTTGTAATCCTTTATCAACTCTAACCATCCTCTTTGCCTTAAATTTAATTCCTTTTGAGTCATCAAGTACTTTAGACTCTCATGATCTGTAAATATCTGACTTTCACCATACAAATGGTGTTTCCATATCTTTAGTGCAAATACAATAGCGAATAACTTGAAATCGTGGGTCAGATCATTCTTCTCATGCGGCTTTAACTGTCTAGAGGCATAAGCTATCACTTTGCCTTCTTCCATGAGTACACAACCCAATCCATTTAAGGATGCATCACTATAGACCACAAATTCTTTTCTTGGTTTGGGTTGTACTAGAACTAGAGCCTCGGTCAACAATGCCTTCAATTTTTCAAAACTTTGTTGGCACTTTTCTGTCCATTTAAACTTCACATCTTTTTAAAATAGTCTAGTCATCGGAGTGGCTACCATGGAAAATCCTTTAACAAACTGTCTGTAATAACCAACTAGGCCCAGAAAACTTCTAACCTTGGATACGTTCCTTGGCAGCTTCCAATCCACAATTGCTAAGATCTTACTCGTGTCAATTCTAATTCCATCTCTCGAGACAATGTGCCCCAAAAATCTGACTTCTTTAAGCCAAAATTCATTTTTACTAAACTTGGCATATAACTAGTTATCTCGTAAAATTTGCAAAATTGTCCTCAAGTGTTCAACGTGCTCGTTCTTGTCACGAGAGTAAATTAGTATATCATCAATAAAGACCACAAAAATTTATCCAAATATGGCCGAAAGATGCGGTTCATCAAATCCATGAACACAGCAGGGGCATTTGTTAAACTAAAAGGCATGACTAAAAACTCATAATGACCATACCTTGTCCGAAATGCGGTTTTTGGCACATCTAAGTCTTTGACTCTCAACTGATAATATCTGGACCTTAAGTCTATCTTGGAAAACATAATGGCTCTCTTCAATTGATCGAACAAATTATCGATCCTTGGCAAGGGGTACTTTTTCTTTACGGTTACCTTATTAAGTTGCTGATAATCTATACATAACCTCATGGAACCATCTTTCTTTTTCACAAATAATACGGGAGCACCCCACGGAGAATAACTCGGTCTTGCAAAGCCTTTGTCCGTCAACTTTTGTAAGTGTGCCTTCAGTTCTTTTAACTCGGTTGGAGCCATTCTGTACGGAGCAATCGATATAGGTGCAGTATCAGGGGCTAACTCAATGCCAAAGTCAATCTTTCTAACCAGAGGTAACCCTGACAATTCTTCTGGAAATACATATAGGTATTCATACACTATGGGCACTAATTCAATTCTTAACTTGGGCTCTTTAGCATTCATCACAAAAGCAAGATAAGCTTCATATCCCTTTCTTACATACTTCTGAGTAGACATATGAGAAATCACTACGGGCAATCTGACTTGTTCATCTGATGCAACACGAAGAATATCCCCATTTTCACTTTTAACTCAATAAATTTCCTTCCACAATTTACTATCACATCATGACTAGTTAACCAATCCATACCAAGAATTACATCGAATTCATCAAATGGCAATAGCATGAGGTTTGCCAGAAAATAATGACCTTTAATCATTATAGGGCAACTTTTGCATATTTTATCAACTAACACACATTTGCCTAATGAGTTTGACACCTTTATCATAAATTTTGTAGACTCTACAGGCATGTTCATACTAGAGACTAATTTCATGCAAACATATGAGTGGGTAGATCTCGGGTCAATTAAAGCAACAGCATGAATATCATAGAGAGAAAATGTACCCGTGATCACATCTGGGGATGAGGCCTCTTCGCGAGCGCGAATAGCATAAGTCCTCGCAGGAACTCTACCCTCAGATTTTGCAGTCTAGTCTTTAGGTGTATTCTTACTTCTCGTTCTATTTCCTGAATTTCTCTGTGATCTTCCTTTAGTCGTACTTCCCGATCTTGCACTCTGAGATTTCTCTTTTTTAACCATCTTGCTGCAATCTCTAATAAAATGATCTAGGGATCCACACTTGAAACAAGCTCTCTCATTTACTCGGCACTCACCGGGGTGACGTCTGCCACACTATGGACATTCCGGTCTACTTGGTTAAGCGTTACCAACACTAACAACCGAAGTGGTTTGAGCTTTAGACCCCAAGTACTGTTTACCCCTACTTCAATTTGAAAACCCCGCTGAAGTGGCTGATCGAGTAGTAACTCTTGATTTCTTGGATGAAGATTGAAATGACTTATCTAATTGCCTCTTCTTCAAGTCGCAAGACTCAATTTCAGCCTTTCTTTTCTCTTTGGCCAACTCCTCAGCCTTGCAAGCTCTATCTACTAACACAACAAATTCTTTTAGTTCTAAGACACCAACATACAATCGGATATCCTCATTTAATCCGTCCTCAAACCTTTTGCACATGATGGCATCAGTGGACATGCACTCCCTGGCATATTTACTAAGCCTTACGAACTCACGTTCATATTCAGTCACCGTCATTCTGCCTTGCTTTAGCTCAATGAATTCCTTTCTCTTCTGATCAATAAATTTTGGCTAATGTACTTCTTCCGAAACTCTTCTTGGAAAAACTCCAAATTAATTTTCTCCCTTGGTACAACCGACGCAAGGGTGTTCCACCACTGGTAAGCCGACTCTTTCAAGAGAGATACCACACATTTCATACACTCATCAAGTGTATAGGATAATTCATCAAATACCCTAATGGTATTTTCAAGCCAGAATTCTGCTCTTTCCGGATCATCATCTTTATTAGCTCGAAATTCCTCAGCTCCTTGTTTTTGGATTATATCAACATGGGGCTTTTCCCTTCTTACTACCTCTACCACTTGAGGAGCTACAGAGGTAGGCTAAGGAATAGGTGGGGGTGGAGGGGGTTGAGCATTCGAGTTCGTTCGAACGAACTCTGTATAACATGCATTCATCATATGGAGAAAGGCTTCTCTAGCCTCTTCTCTTCCTCTCTGACTTACAGTCGCTGGCCTATTCTCATTTTCAGTTGGCACCGTCCTTTGGGCAGGAGCCGGCGCATTACCTTCTACATCATTGGCCTTTGCTCTGTCGGAATCCATTTACTATATGAAAACATAATTTAAATCATCAGAAGTGGTTGCACCATTATTATATAAATACTCATACATATGGCATGTATAGCTAGACTCATGCATACGCTACGTTACTCTGAGAATCGACTAAACCGTAGCTCTGATACCACTAAATGTAACACCCCTTACTCGTATCCGATGCTGGAACCGGGTACAAGGCATTACCGTATTAAACTTGTTCAAACATACAAAATCCAGTTATAAAATTTCATTTCAACTTAAAACTTTCCATTCGAGATCATGACGTCCCTATTATAGGTCCATGAGACCCTAAACATACATACAAAATGGTTTGGGACTAAACCGAAAACTTTTGAGCACTTAGGAAAATTTTTGCTTAAAACAGGGCCACATGCCTGTGTGGAGAGAGACACGCCCGTGTGGGCAGGCAGTGTAGTCACACACGCCCATGTTCCTAGCTCGTGTGGATTTTAATTCTCAACTCGAACCTACAGGGGTTTTTCATACGGCCTGACACACACCCGTGTCTATGGCCTGTGTCCCTCACATGGTCATGACATGCTCGTGTCTTCTCCCATGTGTAAAAACCTTGATATTCCATTTCTAACGTCATCATTCTAATAAGGTCACACAGCCAAGGCACAAGCCCGTGTCCTTAGACCGTGTGGCAAATTAAATTCCTAATTTAAGGTGCAGACTTCACACGGCCTGGGCACACGCCCATGTCCTATGGCCCTGCCTTCCACACGGTTGAGACACACGGTCGTGCCTCAGCCCGTGTGGTTACTATTGGGCATTCTAACTTGCCAACTTAGGATGCAGGGGGTCACACGGCCTATCAACACGCCCATGGGGCTGACCATGTGTCACACACGGCCTAGACGCACGCCCGTGTGTCTACCCGTGTGGACAATTATAAGGCTATCTACCAAGCTAATTGCCACCCTAAAAGTAACCACACTTATACCATTTCAATGCAACACACAACATGACAATAAGGCACCTTTAATATCTAAAATTGAAACATCTACACCTTATTAACAACCTACTTCATCATGCACATACTTTATTCATAACTCATTCAATTGCACAACTTGTATTTCATGAATTTCATCATCATTTATTATATAAAACTTAACAAGTATTAGCCAGTTCCAATGGCCATTTACAAAATGAATGAGTAGCATTAATAGCCAACACATTGGCTAACAAATATGACATATCACAAAATAACCAAGTTCCTATAATGCCATACCCAAAATTAATCAACTTTACTATACCAAAAGAATAGTTGATAGTGTGAATCGAACTCCGACTTCCTTCGATCCCTGAGCTAGCTTGGCGATGCTATAAGGAAAAAGGGAAAAGAGAGGGGTAAGCATAAGGCATAGTAAGTTTGTATGAAGTAAATAGAAACATAATGGCTTATGATAACATCCATTTATCGCATTGAATAATAACACAAATTCTCAAGCACATTGACATAACTTACTCACGCTTACTCTTACCAACTCATATCTCACATTTTTGTATTCATTTCTCGTAAGTTATTCATGGGTACCTATATCACTTTATCACATAACTTTAGCACTTTTACTTTCTTGAACATAAACTTACTCTTTATCCTGTTGAACTACTTGGAATATCGAAGGATACTCAATATCATCTTACATGTATCATGATGCCAATGCCGTATTCCAGATATGGTATTACATGGAATCACATCTCAGTGCTGAAGTAGATATGGTCTTACACTGGATCTCATATCTTGATGTCGATGCCATATCCTAGATATAGTCTTATACGATATCGTATATCGATATCGATGCCATGTCCTGGACATGGTCTTACACGAGATCACCATTTGGTGTTGAGGCCATGTCCTAGACATGCCTTCTTTATCTCATGTTGTGACAATGGTATCCTTGCTATTCCTAATGTTCAATCGGGACTTCGACTTAACATAATATCATTATACTTTCATCGAGACATCATTAACCAATCTCATAGAGATTATATACTTTTCTCATGATATTAAGCAAGTAGAAACATAATAGCATTATATAGCTTTAATTTCACACAAACTTACCTCGATACCAAAATATATGTAGTTATTCAATTTAGTCCACCACCATGTTTTTTCATCCTCGGTTTTGGTCCGAACTTCGTGTTTCTCGATCTATAATGAAAATTTCACTTATTTAATGATCACATTGACTAAAATAACTCATGAATCATACTTTGGTAAAATTACTATTTTGCCCTTACACTTTCACAAAAATTATGATTTTACCCCTAGGCTTGTAAAATGAAATGTGTTCATTTTTCACACACCCAAACCTAGCCGATTCATATTCCCTCTTATAGAAACTCAAGATTTCAATTATTACACACATTTACCACCTATTTTACAACCTTTACAAAGAGGTCCTTTTAGGTGTTTTCATGAAAATTCTTTTACAAGAGTGGTTCATTTAACAATCAATCTTCATTTTCTTCCATAGAAATTCAGCAAACAACATAAATGTTCTCATGGCAAAACCTTAGACTCTCAACCATTTTGCAAAATAGTCCCCTCATTAGCTAGCTTAAGCTACAAGGGTTCCAAAAACACAAAAATCATAAAAAATAACCATCAAGATGACTTACTTGCAAGGATGAGAAGTTGCTGAAAATTTTAAGCTTCCAAAACCCCTCTTTGGCTGATAATTTTGGTGGAAGAAGATGAAGATGAAATGTGATATCATCTTTCTCTTTATTTTATTTTATTTTATCAATTAGTCACCTAATTCACCTACTTTGACCAATTTCTTAATTTCTTGTCCCCTATGGCCATCCAACCCTTTCCTAAGGGTCTAATTGCACATTAAGGACCTCCAATTTAATATACTATAGCTATTAGACACCTTTAGCTTGTAGAACAACACTTTTGCACTTTATGCGATTAGTCCTTTTTCACAGTTAAGCATGCTATCACTAAAATTAATGCACCAAAATTTTCATACACTCATATAATCATGCTATAACACATAAAATAATATTAAAACTAGTTTCTCCTACCTCGAATTGGTGGTTCTAAAACCACCATTTTGACTAGCCCTAAAATCGGGCTGTTACACATCTGTTGAGGGTTAATGATGTGGATGTGCATAAGACGACATTTAGGACTCGTTCTAAACATTACAATTCCTAGTTACGCCTTTCAGGTTGAAAAATGCACCGCCCGTATTTATAGATCTGCTGAACCGAGTATTTCAGCCCTATCTGGATCAGTTCGTTGTGGTCTTCATCGACGACATTCTGGTTTACTCTAAGACTGAAGATAAGCATAATGAGCATCTTAGAGTAAAGCTTTAGATTCTGCGTGAAATTCAACTTTACGCTAAGCTAAGCAAGTGTGAGTTCTAGCTGCGTGAAGTAACTTTTCTAGGGCATGTGGTTTCTATAGAGGGGATTCGTGTTGATCTTAGGAAGATTGAGGCTGTGATGGATTAGAAACAGCCCAAGAATGTGTCTAAAATCCACAGTTTTTTGGGTTTGGTGGGATATTATTGTCAATTTATCAAGGGGTTCTTTCTGGTTGTAACTCCATTGACTAAGCTTCTACGTAAGGGTGTCCCATTTGTCTGGAATGATGCACAGCAATAGAGTTTTGAGAAATGCAAGACTGTTTTGACTCAGGCTCCTGTTCTGATATAGTCTGAATCTGGAAAGGAGTTTGTCGTGTACAGTGATGCGTCGTACGTTGTTTTGGGTTGTGTTCTGATGCAGGATGGTAAGGTTGTGGCTTATACATCTCGTCAGATTAAGACACACGAGGGGAACTATCCGACGCATGATCTTGAGTTGGCTGCAGTGGTCTTTGTGTTGAAAATCTAGAGACACTATTTATAGTGAGAGGTGTATCATCTACACTGATCACAAGAGTCTGAAGTATCTCCTTGATCAGAAAGAGTTGAATCTTAGACAGTGTCGATGGATTGAGCTTCTTAAGAATTACGACTGCATGATAGAGTATCATCCTAGTAAGGCCAATGTGGTGGCCGATGCTCTAAGTCGTAGGGCGATATCTGATTTCAGGGCGATGTTTGCTCACCATAGTCTGTTTGATAATGGGAGTCTATTGGCTGAGTTTCAAGTTAAGCCAGCTTGGATTGAGCAGATTTGAGATAAGCAGTTGGGGGATAAGTCTCTGAGTTTACAGTTCCGTCAGGTTGAGAGTGGCATCACTTCAGATTTTAGACTGAATAATGATGGGGTACTTTGTTTCCGTGGTCGGATTTGTGTACCAAACGATGTGGATCTAAGACAGTCGATTCTGGGGGAGGCGCATAGTAGCCCTTATGCTATGCATCCTGAAGGCAATAAGATATATCGCGACCTTCGTGAGTTATACTGGTAGCCGACTTTGAAGCGTGAGGTTACTAACTTTGTGGCTCGGTATCTGACGTGTCAGCAAGTTAAGGCTGAGCACCAGTTACCTTCGAGTTTATTACAGCCAGACAAGATTCTCTTATGGAAATGTGAATGAGTATTATGCCGTATCAGATTCTGAAACGAGTGGGACTGGTTGCTTATCAGTTGGAGCTATCCCTTGAGCTAGACCATATTCATGATGCGTTTCACGTCTCGATGTTGAGGCGGTACCATTTTGACCCATCCCATGTCGTCTCGATTGAGGAGATTGAGGTTAGGTCGGACTTGACCATTGAGGAAGAACCGATTCAGATTCTAGATCACGATGTTAAGATTCTGAGGAGAAAGTCCATTTCTTTAGTGAAGGTGCTGTGGCGGAATCATAACACTGAAGAGGCAACTTAGGAACCTGAGGACTCGATGCATCAGCAGTATCCTCATCTGTTCTGATCAGGTAAATTTCGAGGTCAAAATTTTTTAAGGGGGTGGAGTTGTAACGCCCTAAAATTTCTATCTTTATTTCTGTGAAATCTTGACATAAATGTGTTTCTGCTTTAGTGGTTTAGTGTTCTTGGGGTGTGTGTGAGGTCCCAAGTTCAAGCCTTGTCTTTAGCAAATTTTGTTATTTTTGGATTTAAGCCTTATATCTGTTCAATGGGCTTATATTACATTATTTACAGTTCCATATCAGAATGAGCCTGTTGGTTCGAGTGGTAAGGGAGTCTGTGTGTTGTGTAGAGGTCTTGTGTTCGAATCACCACGTGAGCAAGGGAGTTTATTTTTGTTCAGATAATTGGAAGAGTTTCGGTGGAGTTAGGTTTCTGTGAAGTTGGTTGAGTTAGCTGGGTTAGTGGGAGAGATATGAGGGAATTGGAATATTATCTTTGATTTTTATTATTTTTATTATTTATTTTTCAAAAACGTCTTTCTATCCCTTTAAAAAGACTTCTGACGTTCCTACTTCTATTTTTCGATTTCTTTGCAAAATTACATTTGTCCTCGTCCTTCCTTCGTTTCTATCACCTTTGCTTTGTGCAAATCATCTTATTTTGGCATTCCGGTGGTTTTGGTACATTTTTGGTAAGTGTGATATATGTGGCTTTTGATGTGTTAGTGGATCCATTGGTTGATTGGCTTCGGTTTTGTGGTTTAGGGGGAATCAAGGGGCTGGAGGCTGCTATTCGGCACACTTGGTGTGCGATAATTTCGGTTCCCATTTGAAAGTTAAGATTTTGGTGTATTTAAGAGTTTTGTATTTTGTTATAGTTTGGTTTAGTATCGTTCTTGACGACTAATTTGGTGTTGTATTGGGCAATTTTAGGAGTTGTATGACTCGTGAGGGTTTTTGCATCAAATCGATACCAGGTGTGTACCTGAAACACAGAAAAATGGGATTCGACGAAAGCCGAAAAACCCATCTGTCAACACCACACGGTCGTATGGTAGGCCGTGTGCGACGACACGGTCGTATGATCGACATAGGCCAGGCTGTGCGTAAGACATGGCAATGTGATGGCTGGAGTGTGGCGTGTGGGCCATACAGGCTAGTTCGAATTGGGCATATGGGCCTACATAGACGTGTGATAACTGGGCCAGGCTGTATGATCCACATGGGCTAGGCCAATTTGAGCGTGTGGGCCTACACGGGCAAGCCACACGGGTATGTGGGCCTAAAATTTTTTAAATTTTCCCTAGGGTTGCACGGGTCGCCCCAAACGATTGTGGGCCTACTATAGGGTCGGTAAGGGCTAAAAAACCCTAAACTATATGATCTGTTTGACTGACATTCTGTATTGAGTATGATAGTATATGCATGTTATATCTGTATGTAAGCATGTAAGCATTGTTAATCTGTATGTTTGAAACTGAATATTCTATATCCGATATTGGGGTTGGGATGATATATATTTGGAGAAAGTGTTCTAAAAGGTGTTTATTGCCTATATTCTGGTAGCTTGGCTACACTTGATCTATTATGTACCGCATCGGTACAATGTGGTGTGTAGGGGTGAGTGGGTGTTTTGAACCCCACAAGTTGTGTAGGGATAGTCGGAGATGGTGTGTAAAGGATGGGGGTAGGACATTTGATATCTGATTCTGATCTGTATATCTATATCTATATCTATATCTGTATCTGTATCTGTAATTAGCTTAAGCCTGAATCTGCATCTGTCTGATTCTGATTTTCTGTTGTGTGCATGCTTACTTCTGTGGGGTTACACATTGAGTTTTCGTAAACTCACTCTATTCTGTTTGTCTGTACAGGTAACCCACAATCTTAGGTGGATCGATGCTGCGGAGGACTCAATGGTGACCACATGCCACAACTGTTTTATTTGTTTTAGTTTTTACTGAAGCTTTGCATTACGATTTGAGAGTTTGTATTTTCTAGGACTCTCTAGACAGTTTTAAATTGTTTGGCTTTGGTTTTGGGTTTTTGGGTTTAACTTACTTTTCACTATGATGATTTTTATCTAAAAACATGATTTCTAGAAATATCGAACGATTTTGCCTAAACTTAACGATTTTATAAGCTTTGAAATGAATAAGTGCGATAAAGGTTAATGAACCAGAAATATTTGAACTTAATGACAACGGTTTTTCGACCCATTTCATATGACTCCTCCGGATTCGACCATAACGTCTAGGCCGAGTTTGGGGCGTTACAAAAAGATAATGGTAGGGTTATTGATTATCATCTGGGAAAGGCTAATGTAGTTGTGGATACACTCAGTCGAAAGTCGTCATTATTTGTACTTCGAGCGTTGAACACTCATTTAGTTCTAAATGAAGATGGTTCTATATTAGCAGAGTTAAGAACGAAACCCCTATTTCTTCAATAAATTCAAGAATTGCAAAACGAAGATCCGAAGTTGGTGTTAAAATGATAGATGGTTTAGAATAATTTGAGTTTAGAATACATTGTTGATAATAGTGGTACATTGCGTTATCACGATAGAATTTGCGTTCCGAGTAATTTAGATTTGAAAAATGATATTCTTTCTAAAGCTCATAGTAGTACATACTCTATTCATCTGGGTAGCACGAAGATGAATTGTGACTTGAGACAAATATACTGGTGGCTGGGTATGAAATGAGAATTATGTGAATTTGTAGCTAAATGTATGATTTGTCAGCAGGTGAAAGTAGAACATCAGGTACCGTCGGGTTTACTACAACCTGTTATGATTCCTAAATAGAAGTGGGAGCCAGTTACGATGGATTTCGTATCTGGATTACCTGTAACTTCGAGAAAGAAGATTCAATCTGGGTGATTGTTGACAGATTGATTAAATCGGCACATTTTATTCCAGTCAGAATAGACTTCTCACTTGAAAGGTTAGCAGAACTCTCTCTATATATATATATGAGATTATAAGATTGCACGGAATTTCAACATCTATTGTTTCAGATCTAGATTCGAGATTTATATCAAGATTTTGGAGCAAACTTCATGAGGCTCTAGGCACTAAGCTTAGTTTCAGCACAACATTTCATCCTTAAATTGACGGGCAATCAGAACGAGTGATTCAGATTTTGGAAGATATGTTGAGATGTTGTATATCAAATTTGAAGGTAACTGGGAAAAGTACCTACTGTTAGCTGAATTCGCATATAATAACAATTATCAATCCAGTATAAAAATGGCACCATTTGAAGCTGTTTACAAGAGAAAGTGCAAAACACTATTGTATTGGTCAGAATTGAGTGAATCTAAAATGGTGGGACTTGCTTTGATCATAGAAACAGAAGACAAAGTTCGAATTATTCAGGATAGTTTGAAAGCTGCATCTGATCGTCAAAAATCGTACGCGAATATAAAAAGAAAAGATATAGAATTTGCTGTTAGTGATCAGGTATTCTTAAAAGTCTCTTTGTGGAAGAAAGTGTTACGGTTCGACAGGAAAGAAAAGTTGAGTCTGAGATTTATCGGACCATACAAGATTGTTGAAAGAATCGGCCCTGTAGCTTATAGATTAGCTTTGCCTCCTGAACTCGAGAAAATCCATAATGTGTTTCACGTATTAATTTTGAGAGGATACAGATCTAATCCTTCGCATGTGATTCCTCGTAGTGAGATTGAGCCACAGGTAGATTTTACATATTTGGAGGAACCAGTGAGAATTTTAGCTCGAGAAGTCAAAGAACTGAGGAATAAACAAGTCCTGTTAGTAAAAGTCTTGTGGCATCATCATGGTGTAGAAGAAGCTACCTGGGAAACTGATGAATCAATGAAACTACAATATCTGAATCTATTCTCAGGTAACTATTTCGAGGACGAAATTTCCTAAGGGGGTGTGTTGTAACATCCCGATTTCCAATGGTGACGGAACAGTGGTTTGAAGACCACAAATTTTTGTCATATTGACTCGTAAATATTGTTTTTAGAATATTTTTAGAGTTACTATAGTAGTATTAAAATTTGGTTTAGAAATATTAACGTTTAGATAATTAATTGAAAGAAAAGGACTGAATTGAAAAAGGTACAAAATTTTGTAAATCTTGAATTCCATAGATTTAATAGCTTAATATTGAAACAAGAAAGGGCATAAACAATAATTAGCCCATTTTATTATTAATGGACTATAATGGGTTTTTAAATTGTTATTTTTTTAAAGGTTTTAATTAAGGGTAAATAGGTAATTTGGTAAATAAATTAATGTTTAATAAACAAAAGTTAAAATTTTCATCTTTTTCATCTTCTTGCCGTAACCAAAAGGAATTTTCACCATTTTTGGATGTTTTGCAATTGGTTAAGCTTAGAAGCTTGCATATCAAAATCCCGTTGATACTTGTGGAAAAGGAAAAATAGCGGAATAGTCTCTAAACTTCTGCAATAACTACAATTCAATCCAATTAAGTTCGTATGGTTAAAAATTAACATTTGTATTAATTAGTGATTGGTATTATATATATACCCTAATGTTGGAAATGAATTACTATTTGAATTGTAATACTGAATTTGATATTCGGTTTGAATTGAACCTATTTGAATTGGAAATGAATTACTATTTGAAATGAAGTACATTCGTGTTTCGGTGTATGACAAGGGTTTGGAGTGAAGATGGTATTGGAGGGAGACATCGACATATTACCCAAGTAAACCGAGGTTCAGCATTTGTTGTGAATTCTCGTGTTTTACTTTCTGTTTGGCGTGATTCGGGTGGATCAGCTCTTAGAAGCTTCTGTTTAGCTCTTACGAGCTTCTATTGGTGGATTCGGGAGGATCAGCTCTATGAGTTTCTGTTGACGATGTACTCTTACCCGTAAGTCGTTCTTCGAATGGAAAATCTCGGTAAGGTAATCTGTTTAATGAATTTGAAAGATATGTTATTTATTTCATATTGAACTGAATACGGATGTATTTATCAATTAAAGTTGTGAATGGCAGGGAGATCTCTTAGATGATTATTATTTGAATTAATATAGTTAGTTCGGTAAGATTTATAGTCTAACTCGTTGAACTTACTAAGATTCATTAAGCTTATTTGTGTTGTTTAATGTCACTGTGGATTTTCGGAAGGTTGGACGATCGGATCAGCACTCAAGTCACACTATCCAGCTTATCTTGGTAGTTTTTGAAATGCTTAATTGAGATTATATGGCATGTATAGGCTCTTGTGCTATTTTGATTAATGTTTGGCTTATCTAAATATTATGAATGATATTTTGTGCAAATAACCAATTTGCAAATTGTATGAGAATGAGGTATAATTGTTATGCTAGTATATGTGGCATATATATATTTGAATTGTTGTGATTGTGGTAAATTTGTTAGGTATATTGATTTGGTATTGCTTGAATGAGTTGATGGATTGAATTAATGTTTATTTTGTGGTAAAGTTGTATATAATTGTGGTAGCAATGAGGGTACATTGGTTAGGCACATATTAGGTTGGTCTTGATGTGTTTTGACCCGATTAATGTCATTTTGATTTGGTTTTTTGGTTAGTATTTGACTTTCTTAAGGTCCAAGCAATTTGAAATGGTAAATTTGTGCTTTAAGGTTCATTTTGAGGCACACGGCCTGAGACACGGGCGTGTGTCTCAGCCTTGTATGGCATATGGCCGTGCGACATGGCCGTGTGTCCCCTGTAGGTTCAAGGCATACAAGTTAGGCAGTTACACGGCCTGGCACACAAGCGTGTAAGGTCATTTCAAGGGGTACACGGCCTGGCAAACGGGAGTGTGGCTTGGCCGTGTGACCCAAGTCAGTGAGTTACACGGGCATGGACATGGGCTGGGACACAGCCGTGTGTCCCTATTTCGAATGTCACACGGCCGTCTGACCCCTACAAACCAAAATTTTCATCTTTTTTGTAAAATTTCCAAATGTTTTCGATTCAGTCCTGGATTATTTCTTTAGTATTTTTAGGGCCTCGAGGGCTCGATTAAGGAACATTTTGGATGTATTTGAATTAAATTTGAGTATGTTTGTATTAATGCATGATTTGAATGGTTTTTCCATTTCGTTTGTCTGGTAATGCTCTGTAACCCTGTTTAGGCGACATGATACGGGTTAGGGGTGTTACAGTTGGTACGTCAAGAGGCGGTCACCAACCAAGTAGAAAAAATAAATAAAATTTACGTCTCAACCTCTAACCATGACACTTCTATAATGTTTTACGAATAGTAATCGTGTATATTTTTTTATTGATGTTATAGTTCGAGGTTCAGTGTTGTCCTTCCCAATAATGTTATCTCTAAGTTTCGAATTTGTGTTCTTTTTCTTCTTATTCATTACTCATTTATTTTTTTTTTTGTTAAAATATGTCTTAAGTCCCTGTACTCGTGGTAAATTTAGAAGTTAGACTATGTACTTTAATTTTTAGGAATTTAGTTCCATACTTTTTAGATTTCAAATTCAAGTCCAATTGTTAACACTATTAACATTATTCTGTTAAATTCAAGTTTATTATAACGTTTTTTTTTAGTTACATTTCTATCAAGTGAGCATTTTTTTCTATTTCAAAATGTCACATAAACAAATTTAACAAAAAATTAATAGCATTAACAATTGGACTTGAATTTTGAAATCTGGAAAGTAGAGGGACCAAATTCTTGAAAATAAAAATATAGAGATTAAATTTCAAATTTATGAAAAGTACAGGGACCTAAGGCATATTTTAATCTTTATTTTTTATAGATAAATACAAATATTAAAAAAATTATTTGATACACTGCCAATAAAGTGTTTTAAACTTCACAAGTGAATTAAGGATTTGACAAGTGTATTATAGGATGTAATAAAAAAAAGAAGCTAATTACATAAATTAATATGACACTTGTCACATGCTCAACTTGCTTGTGGAGTCTAAAAACTCCACTAATGATGTATCAAATAATTACCCTAAATAATAATTGATGTTATAGTTAAACTACTTTTAAGATTTATAATTAATTAGAAATTATTTAATTGCATTAATTTTATAAAATGCAATAAATATATAATAATTTCTATACTAATTTAAATTATTTTTAGTAATTAAATTATTAAAATATATTCATTTATATTAAATTTATAAAATTCTTTTTCTTTTCTTTTTAAATTTATGAATAAATTCTATAAGACATGAAATGTAAAAAATTTATTTACCATAAGTAATTAATAATACTTTATTTTTAATAATTAAATTATTGTAAATAAATTTATACTGATTTATTTTAAGTTTTTACGTATTTTATTTATGTTTATTTATAAATAGACGAATAGAGAAATATAAGAAGAAAATAAAAAATATATATGTTTAAGTAATTTTATAAGTTTTATAATTGTATGTAGTTTAAAATAGGGTTAATTCACAATTGGCCCTTAGCTTTAATTCAATGTGTAATGTGGTACCTGTTGAAATAGCAAAATCTTACATCTAAAGATACAAGATTGTGGAGAGTTTATGCTACTATAAATAGGGTTGTTTCTTCACCTTTGAATTATCCCAAAATTGTCATTTTCTTGATAAGGTAATTTTCTCTCTTTTTTTATTCTTCACTTGTATTTTTTATAATGAAATATATTTGGTAGTGGTCAATGACGTAGGCATAATTTGTCGAACCTCGTGAACTTTCGGGTGTTCTCTATTGTTTTTATTTATCTTTCAATATTTTGTAGAGTATAATTGTAGTGATATGTTGTGCTATTAAATTATATTGTAGGAGATTCTATCTAGGAGGTTGGGTTTTAAGTAGGACTGTTTGTGACCCATCTAATCTTTCTTGGGAATTAAACCTAGTGTGGTTTTCTAGTAAAATAACTTACTCCTTTTTACCCTATTCGCACAACAAGGGGTACCAGAGCCCAAGGTTATTCAAAGTATGCTCTATGGTTGCAGTTTAAACTGATCTCCCACATCAACAAAGATTTCCTTGAGCATATTGAAATATTATAGCTGAAATGGTGGACAATCCAAAATGATCCATATCTACAACATCAATAGCCCCAACATCGTCCATGTGGGCGAGATCGGCAGTGGAGATCTTCGATGGCACGGCTCATTTTGGTATGTGGCAAAGTGAGGTTCTAGATGTTCTCTTTTAGAAATATCTAGACATGCGGTACAATTCAATCGTGCCTTTCTCGAGAGTAGAGGTATGCTTTCTTAAATGAAACTTTTGCAAATAAGTTGTCATTGGCACTAGAAGAAATTTTTTTTGAAGAAAAACTGTCAAAATAAGCTCCACATAAGGAAAAAGTTGTTTTGTTTCACTTATGTTCTGGGTACCACTATGAATAATCACATTACTAGTTTTAATCAATTAGTCATTAATCTGGTGAATATGGATGAACCTTTCAAAGATAAAGATTTGGCTTTGATGTTGTTTGGGTCACTTCCTAAAGAGTTTGAATTCCTCGAAACTACTCTACTTCACAGGAAGGCTGATGTATCTCTTAGTGAAGTGTGTGTAGCTTTATATAGTTATAAACTAAGAAAGAAGGAAAAGAAAAGAAAATTAACTGGAGATACAGAAGCTTTGGTAGTCCGAGATCGTTCACACACTCGGAGTAAAGTACAGAAATGGATATTCAAGTCAAAGGGGAAACTAAGTAAAGTTGAGTGTGCTTTTTATCAAGAAATAAGAAACTGGAAGAAAGATTACCCAAAGTTGAAAAATAAGGGTAAATCTTATAAAAGGAAAGTTGTAGCAAAATTAAATGTAGCTGAGTGTGATGATAAAAACTCAGATCTCTCACTTGTTACATCAGTAACTAGCCATTTTGATATATAGATATTGGATTCAGCTTGTAGCTATCATATGTGTCTTTATTTAGAGTGGTTCTTTGATTTTAAAGAACTAAAGGGTGGAGATGTCTATACAATAAATAATACTCTTCTTACCACATATGATATTGGTTTTGTTCAATTGAGAAATCATGATGAATCAATCATAACTTTACATGATGTTCATTATGTGTCAGGTTTGAAGAAGAATCCCATTTTTATGGGAACTTTAGAATCAAAAGGTTTCGAAGTGAAAGTTAAAGATGGTGTAATGAAGATTATTTCTGGTGTACGTGCTGTAACATCCTTAAATCGGGGTTCTGTATTTTGCTTGTGTTGCATGTGTTGAATTGTTTATAATGTTGGTTTAACATGTTTTGGGGTCTAGTATAACCCTGGATTAGGCCGGAGTTAGGGCTAAAAATTTCTTTTTAGTACTTAAGAGGAAGGAGCCAGATGAAGTGAGGGTTAAAAGAATTAATTGGAGGTTTGTGACACAAGGAATCAAGTGGAAAAGTGGCAGGGAGGCGCCACTTAAGCACCAAGGAGATGACGCCACAAGGAGTGTGGGAGAACCTTGGTTCGAGCTGCAAAAATCCCATATGTGCCTTTATTTTTTACGCCATAAGCTGGAAGGAGGAGTGCTCAAGTTGGACTCTGGAAGATAAGGATGAAGGTGTCAAACCAATTTGAAATGGATGGAAGGGAGAAAAATTTGGTGTTTGACTCATTCAAATTGTTTGAATGAGTGGATGAGAGGAATTCAAAGAGAAATATAGGGGACGGCTAGTGTTTGGGGTTTAGCCGAATTTTTATGGGAACCTTAGAATCAAAAGGTTTCGAAGTGAAAGTTAAAGATGGTGTAATGAAGATTATTTCTGGTGTACGTGCTGTAACATCCTGAAATCGGGGTTCTGCATTTTGCTTGTGTTGCATGTGTTGAATTGTTTATAATGTTGGTTTAACATGTTTTGGGGTCTAGTATAACCCTGGATTAGGCCGGAGTTAGGGCTAAAAATTTCTTTTTAGTACTTAAGGGGAGGGAGCCAGATGAAGTGGGGGTTAAAAGAATTAATTGGAGGTTTGTGACACAAGGAATCAAGTGGAAAAGTGGCAGGGAGGCGCCACTTAAGCATCAAGGAGATGACGCCACAGGAAGTGTGGGAGAGCCTTGGTTATAGCTGCAAAAATCCCCTATGTGCCTTTATTTTTGACGCCACAAGCGGAAGGAGGAGTGCTCAGGTTGGACTCTGGAAGATAAGGATGAAGGTGTCAAACCAATTTGAAATGGATGGAAGGGAGAAAAATTTGGCGTTTGACTCATTCAAATTGTTTGAATGAGTGGATGAGAGGAATTCAAGGAGAAATATAGGGGACAGCTAGTGTTTGGGGTTTAGCCGAATTTTTGAGGGGTGGTGTGAGTTGGGAAGCAATCGGTTTTGGGTCCTTTTGGGTGATGGCCGAATGTGCCTAGGTTGGTAGCTAAGAATCGGCTAGCTTTGGGAACCTTCCTCTCCTAGCGTTTTGTGTTAAAGGTAAAACCGAAAGCCCTTTTGGCACTTCTTCTTTTTCCCCCAATCGGCAAGCTTTTGATATTGGCCGAACCATTTTGCTATCTCTTTGTAAACCAAACTTGGTAGCTGCTCTCTCCCTCTTTCTTTTCGGTTCTCATTGAGTAGCCTCCTTATTGCCGAATTCACCTTGCTCACTTTCCTTTTCTTCTATTTTGCTCTAGCCAAAACTCAAATAGCCATCTTTCTCTCTTTCAGTTCACTCTTGATTGGTTTTCAGTTTGTCGAAATCATCTTGTGCACACCACTCCTTCTTCTTCCTATTTTTGTTAGAACCGAAAACAACAACCTCACCCCCATTCGACGTCTTTTTCTTCTTGTCTCAAAGTCCTTGTACCGAAAGTTCACCTATTTTCCTTTGCCGAATTCTTCACAATCCCATTCCTTTCTTCTTCATCTCAAACACATTCAAGAGCCGAATCTTGATTCCATCTCCTTTCCTCTTTCTCATTATTTTCAAGCCGAAACTTTGATCTAGTTCTCTTCTTGGCCGAATACTCTGACCATAAAACCCTCTACTCTTGCGTTTCCTCTCTTCACCATTAAAGTGCCGAAACACCATCTCTACTTTGGTTCTTAGAAGCCGAATTTCAATTTTAGTGTGGGCCGACTCTTTGTAAAAGCCGAAGGGATCTACCATTAAGGTAAGGTTGCGACAACTCCTCTTCATTTTCGGGATTTATGTCTTGGCCGAATGGTCCTATGATTCTTAATGATGTGTTAAGGCCGATTATAGGGAGAAGTACAGCCTAACGCAGTGGATCTTCGGGCTTCGATTTTCGATCTAGGTAAGGGCTTAACGTTTAGATCTATTTCTAACTCGTTCAAAAGCTGAAGGCTAACCGTTTGTGTGTGCTAGTGTTGGCCGAGTACAAGGGAGATACATCTCAGAGTTTCGAGATTTGGTGGGAAACCAAATCGGCATTGAGTGAGAGCATACGTTTTGGGATCTCATAGTATCGCGTAGCTTCGGGATTTCTCATTAGATCTACGTTTAATCAGGTGTGTAAACGCTTACACAATTTATTAGTTTAATGATGCTTATTATGTTACTGTATAACCTTCGATACTAGTGACTTTTCCTTGTGGGCATAAGCTTGGATTCCGGGTAAGTCCCCTGCTATGTGGCTTTTGTTATACATCATCATGATTTGTTGAATGCTACGCTATGCTTTAAATGCATGACACATGATATTATGACACGTATGATATGAGCATGATGATGATGGGATTGATGAGAGGAAGGGGATGATTTATTTGGACTGTCACCAGTGGTTTTGACCACAAGAAGGGTTGGCCCCATCAGTTGATTTGTGACTACGGTCCCCAGTGGTTTTGACCACACTATTGATATGATTTGTGACTAATTCCCAGTGGTTTTGACCACCAGTGGTTTTGACCACACTATTGATATTTGTGACTACGGTCAACAGTGGTTTTGACCACACATCGATATTATGACTCGTCCCAGTGGTTTGGTACCACAGTGGGTTGGCCCCACATGATATATTACGGGATTATCATCAGTGGTTTTGACCACACGATGGGTTGGCCGCATCACTTGATATTTGTGACTAAGGTCAGCAATGGTTTTGACCACACCGATGTATTTGTGACTTCGGTCACCAGTGGTTTTGACCACTAGTGGTTTGACCACACGGGGTAGTTGAAGGAGAATGGATGGCTAGGTTATGGGTTTCATAATCTGCATGTTTTACTAATAATCTGTGTAAGTGCTTGAATGCTCGGGTTGGGGATTTATACACTGAGTCTTGGTGACTCACCCATTCGCTTATATTTTGCTGATGAGGCATAGATCGCGGATATGGAGCCGGGGAGGACTCGAGGTGGCCATGCATCTTAGTTAGTTTTGGATTTTAAACTACTATTTCAATTTTCTAGATTTTTCTTTAATTTGGTTTTAGGTTTGTAATAAGGCCGCTAGTATTATTTTAGGTTTTTAATTTTTTTTGCTTTTACTTTGATTATCTTATATTTATAGACTTGATAAATCAACCAGAAAAAAGCAACATTTTCAAATCTATAACTCTTTCGGGTTTTTAAACGTTACCATCGGGTAATAAAGTTCATAAAATAATAAGAAGGGTAACCTGAATGTTTTTATAATTTCAAATTTTCAAACAACTTCAAAGGCAAATGTTTTAAACTTAATTATACTCATCGCACTCAGATTTTTAATAGGTATCAAAGGTTTTTCTAAAAAGTCGTAATATCAAATAAACTTTCTAGCATAGACTTTAAGGCAACATTCACACGATTTCAACATCACTTTAAACAGGCATTCCTAGCCGTTTCAAACGGTCAAAGAGTTTTCTTAAAAATTTCCCGACACACTTGTGTTTTCAAACTGTTTTCACTCCGTAACATACCAGATTCGGTCGTGGTGTGTTGACTGGGTTTGGGGTGTTACAATTGTGGTATCAAAGCCAGGTTCAACAGCTCGGCTGTGGGCCCGAGGCCCAAAAATGTTTTACAGAAGGATTAAGGAAGGTTTCTATGGAAAAAGTACAGTGGTAAAAGCATGGCACCGAGTCTCCGGCACCAATCCGCCCAGGTAAGTACCCCAATCTGTTGTTTTGATGATATGGTTGTATGATTATAATGATGGCATGATGGAATAGTAGTAGGAACTACTTTAGAGACATAAACTGTAGGATGATGTGTACTCGCGAAAACAACCCCCTTACTAAAACTTTTCATAAGACTGTGCTTTAAAAGACAGTGGAATAAAAGTCTAACGCATAAAACTTTTAATCAGCTTGAATATATCAGTAGATATGAGTGCACGTGGACATGGACGTAACACTCATGGACGAGGTAGGGGTAGAATGACGGTCTCGGAACCAGTAGGGTCTGGACATGGTTCGAAAAATGAGGTACCACAGCCGCCAGCTGTGGGTGCAGAATATCAGGATCAGACGGGTGGTAACGACGCAGTGTCACAGGCTGTACTGCGGGTGCTAGAGAGGGTTGCGAGTACAGGAGTTGGAACTGGAGCTCAAAAATTTGTGACCGAGCGACTTAAGGCTAATGGTGCAGAGGTATTCAGAGGTGTGACCGGGGTGGCACCTAGTACGGCAGAATATTGGTTGGAGGTGACAGAACGCATCATGGATGACCTGGATTTTTCAGCTGAGGAAAAGCTGAAGGGTATAGTATCTCTGCTGCGAGATGAGTCATATCAGTGGTGGCTCACAGTTAGAGATGGAGCGATGGCAGATGATCTCGCTTGGGAATTCTTTAGGACAGCCTATCAGAGAAAATACATAGGGGCTAGTTGTGTGGATGCGCAGCGCAGGGCATTCTTGAACTTGGTTCAGGGTAATAGGACTGTAGCGGAATATGAGGCAGAATTCCTTCGGTTGGATAGGTATACTCGGGGTATTGTGGGTACCAAGCATGAGCACTGTGTCAGGTTTGAGGATGGGCTGAGAGATGAGCTGCGGATGATAATTGCCCCACAGCTGGAACGAGAGTTTGCCGTTCTAGTGGAGAAAGCTAAGGTTGCTGAAGGGGTAAGACAGTCCGTAAGATGGAATCAGGATAGGGGTTGGAATAAGAGGAGTTCTGGATCATCTGGATTTTCTGGGAATCAGCAGAAAAGGGCTAGATATAGTGGGCCAAATCAAGCTGCTAGGCCTGCTGCTGCTAATACTCAGTGGCCGCCGCGTTGTGCTCAATGCGAAAAGTCTCACGCGGGAGAGTGTTGGACTGGTAACAGGGGATGCTTTGAGTGTGGCTCGATGGGGCATCAAGTTAGGGATTGTCCACAGAGATCAGCTAGGCTGCAGTCTGAGGATCAGAATCGTACACAGTTTAAGAGGGATAATCAGCAGCCACAGAGGGGCCGTAGTGTAGGCAGGGGAGGTAATAGCCTAGGTAGAGGCCGTGGAGCACCGGGCAGAGGTCCAGGTGGTACAGAGGCGAGACAGCCTGGGTTGGTCTACGCAGCGAGGCGTCGAGAGGAGGGTGACGCACCGGACATTATAACCGGTACGTTTTTAATTTTGGAGTACCTTATAATGCTTTAATTGATGTTGGTTCGACGCACTCGTATGTTGCTAGTAGCATAGTGGAATCTATGAACTTAGACTCTGAGATTACTTCTAGGAAGATGACTGTGATAAGCCTTCTAGGTCACTCTGTAGAAGTAAGTAAACTATATAGGGATGTACCCCTAGAACTCCAAGGGGTCGTGTTTCTGGCTGACTTGATGGAACTGCCGTTTGGGGAGTTCGATCTGATTTTCAGGATGGATTGGCTAGTTAAGTATCAAGCCAGCTTAGATTGTGCAGCTAAGCGCATGGTGTTGAAGACCAGGGAAGGTGACGAGGTGGTGATGTTAGGTAATAGGAGAGATTACTTATCCAATGTGGTTTCTGCACTGAAGGCTGAGAAAATGGTTAGGAAGGGTTGTGAATCATTTTTAGTGCATGTTTGTGCTTTGGAAGCGAAGGATGCAGTTGTGAAGAATGTCCGAACCGTGGGGGAATTTGCTGATGTTTTTCCAGAGGAACTCCCGGGGATACCTCCTGATCGCGAGGTTGAGTTTGGTATAGACTTGTTACCCGGAACTGCGCCAGTATCTATTGCTCCATATAGGATGGCGCCGAAAGAATTAGTGGAGTTAAAGGCTCAGATTCAGGAATTGTTGGACAGAGGTTTCATCCGGCCGAGTGTATCACCTTGGGGAGCTCCAGTGCTTTTTGTTAAGAAGAAGGATGGTACGATGCGGATGTGTATAGACTACCGCCAGCTGAACAAGTTGACAATCAAGTATCCGTTGCCTAGGATTGACGACTTGTTTGATCAACTCAAGGGTGCATCGGTTTTCTCTAAGATCGACCTTAGGTCTGGGTATCATCAGCTCAAAGTAAAAGAGGCTGATATTCATAAGACGGCATTCCGTACTCGGTATGGGCACTACGAGTTTTTGGTAATGCCTTTTGGTTTGACCAACGCTCCGGCGGCATTCATGGACATGATGAATCGTGTGTTTCAGACGTATCTGGATCGATTCGTCGTAGTGTTTATAGACGATATCTTTGTGTACTCGAAATTGGAAGAAGAACATGACGCGCATCTTCGAGTGGTTCTACAGATTTTGAGGGAAAAACAGTTGTACGCCAAGTTTACTAAGTGCGAGTTCTGGCTTAAGGAGGTAACTTTCTTGGGTCATGTTGCATCAGCTGAGGGAATTAGGGTGGATCCTCGTAAGATTGAGGCGGTGTTGGATTGGAAACCACCCAAGTCGGTTGCAAAGATTCGGAGTTTTCTGGGTTTGGTAGGATACTACAGAAGGTTCGTAGAGGGTTTCTCTTTAATCGCAGCACTGTTGACTAAGCTGTTGAGAAAAGGGGCTCCATTTGTGTGGACTGAGAAACAACAAGAGAGTTTTGATAAGTTGAAGAAGATTCTGACTGAAGCTCCAATCTTGATTCAGCCTGAGGTAGGAAAGGAATTCACGGTTTACTGTAATGCATCACATACTGGCTTAAGGTGTGTGCTGATGCAAGATGGAAAAGTGGTAGCGTATGCATCTCGACAGTTGAGGCCTCATGAGGGTAACTATCTGACTCAAGACTTGGAATTGGCTTCAGTGGTGTTTGCCTTAAAGATCTGGAGGAATTACTTATATGAAGAAAAGTCAATAGTTTACACGGATCACAAGAGTCTGAAGTACCTCTTGACTCAGAAGGATTTAAATTTAAGACAGCGGAGGTGGATCGAGTTGTTAAAAGACTACGACTGTTCGATTGAGTACCATCCGGGTAAGGCTAACGTAGTAGCGGATGCGTTGAGCCGTAAGGTGGTAGCGGACTTGCGAGCGATGTTTGCTCACCTTAGTCTTTATGATGATGGGAGTCTAATGGCAGAATTGCAAGTAAAGCTGTCTTGGATTAATCAGGTTAAGGAGAGGTAGCTGACAGATGAGGTCTTGGGTGCTCGAAGACTGCAAGTGCAGAATGGTGAATCTGAAGGTTACAGCTTGGGCAGTGATGGAGTACTGTGTTTTCAAGGGAAAGTATGTATGCCTAAGGATGTTGAATTGAGACAGCGGATTCTTCAGGAAGCTCATAGCAGCCCATATGCTATGCATCCTAGAGGCAGTAAAATGTATCATGATTTGAGGAAGCGATTCGTGGCAGTGTCTTAAGCGTGAAATGGCGAGTTTGTGGGCAAGTGTTTGACATGCCCGGCAAGTTAAAGCCGAGCATCGATTGCCATCGTATCATTGCGTGGAAAGATCCCGCAGTGGAAGTGGGAAAGGATTACGATGGATTTCGTCAGTGGGCTTCCCCTTACGCCTAGCAAGAAGGACTCAGTTTGGGTGATAGTGGACCGGTTGACTAAGTCAGCTCATTTCATACCGGTAAAAGTGGATTATTCGCCGCAGAAGTTAGCCAAGTTATATGTGTCTGAGATAGTAAGGTTGCACGGTGTCCCAGTGTCAATTATCTCAGATAGGGATCCCAGGTTTACGTCGAGGTTTTGGAAGGCTTTGCATCACGCATTGGGTACGAAGTTGGATTTTAGCATGGCTATTCATCCGCAATCGGATGGACAGTCTGAGAGGGTAATCCAGATTCTTGAAGATATGTTAAGGGGTTGTGTTCTGGATTTCAGGGGTAGTTGGGAAGAGTATCTTCCGTTGGCAGAGTTCGCTTATAACAATAGTTATCAAGCGAGTATTCAGATGGCGCCTTATGAGGCACTTTATGGACAGTGATATCATACTCCGACGTGTTGGACAGAACTGGGTGAATGACAGATGTTGGGTCCAGAGTTGGTGTCTGAAACAGAGGATAAAGTTAAGGTAATTCGGGCTCGTCTTAAGGAAGCGTCGGACAGGCAAAAATCTTACGCCGATCTTAAGCGCAGGGATATTGAGTATACAGTGGGTGATAAGGTCTTTCTGAAGGTATCGCCCTGGAAGAAAGTGTTGAGATTTGGTAGGAAGGCAAGCTAAGCCCTAGGTTCATCGGGCCATATACAGTGTTGAAGCGAGTGGGACTGGTAGCTTATCAGCTTGAGTTGCCAGTAGAATTGAGTCAGATTCATGACGTCTTACACGTTTCAATGCTTAGGCATTATCGATCAGATCCGTCCCATGTTGTGCCAGTTGAGGAGATAGAGGTGAGTCCTGATTTGTCTTTCGAGGAGGAACCGATACAGATTTTGGACCGGGATGTCAAAGTTCTGCGTAGGAAGTCAATACCCCTAGTGAAGGTATTATGGCAGAACCATGGCACAGAGGAGGCCACGTGAGAGCCGGAGGATGTGATGCAACAGCAATACCTTCAACTTTTCTGACCAGGTAATTTCGAGGCCAAAATTATTTTTAAGGGGGGTAGAACTGTAACATCCTTAAATCGAGGTTCTGCATTTTGCTTGTTTTGCATGTGTTGAATTGTTTATAATGTTGGTTTAACATGTTTTGGGGTCTAGTATAACCCTGGATTAGGCCGGAGTTAGGGCTAAAAATTTCTTTTTAGTACTTAAGGGGAAGGAGCCAGATGAAGTGGGGGTTAAAAGAATTAATTGGAGGTTTGTGACACAAGGAATCAAGTGGAAAAGTGGCAGGGAGGCGCCACTTAAGCACCAAGGAGATGACGCCACAGGGAGTGTGGGAGAGCCTTGGTTCGAGCTGCAGAAATCCCCTATGTGCCTTTATTTTTGACGCCACAAGCTGGAAGGAGGAGTGCTCAGGTTGGACTCTGGAAGATAAGGATGAAGGTGTCAAACCAATTTGAAATGGATGGAAGGGAGAAAATTTTGGTGTTTGACTCATTCAAATTGTTTGAATGAATGGATGGGAGGAATTCAAGGAGAAATATAGGGGACGGCTAGTGTTTAGGGTTTAGCCAAATTTTTGAGTGGTGGTGTGAGTTGGGAAGCAATCGGTTTTGGGTCTTTTTGGGTGATGGCCGAATGTGCCTAGGTTGGTAGCTAAGGATCGGCTAGCTTTGGGAACCTTCCTCTCCTAGCGTTTTGTGTTAAAGGTAAAACCGAAAGCCCTTTTGGCACTTCTTCTTTTTCCCCTAATCAGCAAGCTTTTGATATTGGCCGAACCATTTTGCTATCTCTTTGTAAACCGAACTTGGTAGCTACTCTCTCCCTCTTTCTTTTCGGTTCTCATTGAGTAGCCTCCTTATTGCCGAATTCACCTTGCTCACTTTCCTTTTCTTCTATTTTGCTCTAGCCAAAACTCAAATAGCCATCTTTCTCTCTTTCAGTTCACTCTTGATTGGTTTTCAGTTTGTCGAAATCATCTTGTGCACACCACTCCTTCTTCTTCCTATTTTTGTTAGAACCGAAAACAACAACCTCACCCCCATTCGACGTCTTTTTCTTCTTGTCTCAAAGTCCTTGTACCGAAAGTTCACCTATTTTCCTTTGCCGAATTCTTCACAATCCCATTCCTTTCTTCTTCATCTCAAACACATTCAAGAGCCGAATCTTGATTCCATCTCCTTCCCTCTTTCTCATTATTTTCAAGCCGAAACTTTGATCTAGTTCTCTTCTTGGCCGAATACTCTGACCATAAAACCCTCTACTCTTGCATTTCCTCTCTTCACCATTAAAGTGCAGAAACACCATCTCTACTTTGGTTCTTAGAAGCCGAATTTCAATTTTAGTGTGGGCCGACTCTTTGTAAAAGCCGAAGGGATCTACCATTAAGGTAAAGTTGCGACAACTCCTCTTCATTTTCGAGATTTATGTCTTGGCCGAATGGTCCTATGATTCTTAATGATGTGTTAAGGCCGATTGTAGGGAGAAGTACAGCCTAACGCAGTAGATCTTCGGGCTTCGATTTCCGATCTAGGTAAGGGCTCAACGTTTAGATCTATTTCTAACTGTTTCAAAAGCCGAAGGCTAACCATTTGTGTGTGCTAGTGTTGGCCGAATACAAGGGAGATACATCTCAGAGTTTCGGGATTTGGTGGGAAACCAAATCGGGATTGAGTGAGAGCATACGTTTCGGGATCTTATAGTATCGCGTAGCTTCGGGATTTCTCATTAGATCTACGTTTAATCAGGTGTGTAAATGCTTACACACTTTATTAGTTTAATGATGCTTATTATGTTACTGTATAACCTTCGATATTAGTGACTTTGCCCTGTGGGCATAAGCTTGGATTCCGGGTAAGTCCCCTGCTATGTGACTTTTATTATACATCATCATGATTTGTTAAATGCTACGCTATGCTTTAAATGCATGACACATGATATTATGACATGTATGATATGAGCATGATGATGATGGGATTGATGAGAGGAGGGGATGATTTATTTGGACTGTCACCAGTGGTTTTGACCACAAGATAGGTTGGCCCCATCAGTTGATTTGTGACTACGGTCACCAGTGGTTTTGACCACACTATTGATATGATTTGTGACTAAGTCCCAGTGGTTTTGACCACTAGTGGTTTTGACCACACTATTGATATTTGTGACTACGGTCACTAGTGGTTTTGACCACACATGGATATTATGACTCATCCCAGAGGTTTGGTACCACAGTGGGTTGGCCCCACATGATATATTACGGGATTGTCATCAGTGGTTTTGACCACACGATAGGTTGGCCCCATCACTTGATATTTGTGACTAAGGTCACCAGTGGTTTTGACCACACTGATCTATTTGTGACTTTAGTCACCAGTGGTTTTGACCACCAGTGGTTTTGACCACACGAGGTAGTCGAAGGAGAATGGATGGCTAGGTTATGGGTTGCATAATCTGCATGTTTTATTGATGATCTGTGTAAGTGCTTGAATGCTCGGGTTGGGGATTTATACACTGAGTCTTGGTGAGTCACCCCTTCCCTTATATTTTGCAGATGAGGCATAGATCGCGAATATGGAGCCAGGGAGGACTCGAGGTGGCCATGCATCTTAGTTGGTTTTGGATTTTAAACTATTATTTCAATTTTCTAGATTTTTCTTTAATTTGGTTTTGGGGTTGTAATACGGCCGCTAGTATTATTTTGGGTTTTTAATTTTTTTGCTTTTACTTTGATTATCTTATATTTATAAACTTGATAAATCAACCGGTAAAAAGCAACGTTTTCAAATCTATAACTCTTTCAGGTTTTTAAACGTTACCATCGGGTAACCAAGTTCATAAAATAATAAGAAGGGTAACCTGAATGTTTTCATAATTTCAAAATTTCAAACAACTTCAAAGGCAAATGTTTTAAACTTAATTATACTCATCGCACTCAGATTTTTAATAGGTATCAAAGGTTTTTCTAAAAAGTCGTAATATCAAATAAACTTTCTAGCATAGACTTTAAGGCAACATTCACACGATTTCAACATCACTTTAAACAGGGATTCCTAACCATTTCAGACGGTCAAAGAGTTTCTTAAAAATTTCCCGACACACTTGTGTTTTCAAACTATTTTCACTCTGTAACATACCAGATTCGGTCGTGGTGTGTTGACCGGGTTTGGAGTGTTACACGTGCAATGATAAAGGAGGTTAGCAGGAATAATAATTTGTACCACTATCTAGGTAGTACAATTAATGGGATAGTTGTTGGGACACCAAAAAAAAATTGAGAGTTAAAAGCACTTAAGCTATGGAATATGCACTTGGGGAATGCAGGTGAAAAATCTTTGAACTTACTCATAAATCAAGGATTATTGAAAGGAGTAAGAACTTATAAACTAGATTTCTATGAGTATTGCATCAAAGGGAAGCAAAAAAGGGTGTAGTTTGGGACTGCAACTCATGATACTAAAGGTATCTTAGATTATGTTCACTCAAATGTCTGATGTCCATCTAAAACAAGCTCTTTGGAATGAAAACATTATTATGTAACTTTTATTGATGATTATTCCAGAAGAGAGTGTTGTATACAATTAAGACAAAGGATGAAGTATTAATAGCTTTCCTTAAGTGGAAAAAGATGATAGAAACTCAAACGGGTAAAAGGATTAAGCACCTTCGTACAAACAATGGTGGAGTGTATAGAAATGATTCATTTGCAAAGATTGGTGAAGATGAAGGTATTATCAAGAACTTCATTTTCAAATCTACGCCACAACATAATGGGGTGGCAAAACACATGAATCGAATGTTGGTGGATAAATTTCGATGCATGCTATCCAATGCTAGAGTAGGTAGAGAGTTTCGGGCTGATGCTATAACATATGCATGTTATTTCACTAATAGCCTACCATCTACTACAATTGAAGTGAAAACACCATTAGAGAAATGGAGTGCAAAGCCTACTACAGATTATGGTTCCTTATATTTGTTTAGTTCCACTACATATTATAATTTAAAGAATTAAAGTTGGATCCAACAGCAAAAACAAAAGCAGTGTTTTAGGGATCACTTTTGGCATAAAAAGGGTTTTCGCATATGGTGTCTAGAAAAAAAGAAAATTATCTTTAGTAGAAATGTCACCTTTGATGATTATATAATGTTTTCAAATGTGTAAAATGGGTAGTCAGATGATACTCATAAGCAAGTGGAGTTTGAAAAAGTGGCGACTCCAGCAAATGAAGAAGTTAATGGTTCTCCTATGGTAAAAGGAGACTCTAGTAGGAAAAATCCTGTGGAAGAAGGAGACTCTAGTGAAGAGGAGGTTTTGACTTAAGAACTTCCACAATAACTTAAATGAATTGCAACTAATAAGCTAGAGAGAATAATTAGAAAGCCTGCTTGCTTTGCTGATATAGTGCCTTATGCTTTCCCAGTTATAGTTGATGACTCCTACCACTTTTAATGAAGTTGTTCAGAGTCCAGAAGAAGAAAAATGGATGATTTTGATGAATGAATGAATGCAACCCCTTCATAAATATCAGACTTGGAAACTACCTAGTTTACCAAAGGAAAATAAGACAATTAGATGCAAGTAAGTGTTTGAAAGAAAGAATGATTTCTTGGCCAAGATGATGTTTGCTACAAAGCAATATTGGTGGCGAAAGATTATGCTTAGAAGGAGGGAATTGATTACAATAAGGTATTTTCTCCAGTTGTGAAACATTCCTCTATTAGAATTTTATTGTCTATTGTGGCATAGTTGGATTTGGAACTAGTTCAATTGGATGTAAAAACTGTTTTTTTACATGGAGACTTGGAAGAGAAAATCTATATGACTCATTCAGAAGGATTCAAGGTTTCTAGAAAAGAAAATTTAGTTTATAAACTTGAAAAATCATTATATGGTTTAAACCAATCTCTAAGGCAACGGAACAAGCGATTTAACAAGTTTATAACAAAACAGAAGTACACAAGAAGCAAATATCATCATTGTGTGTATTTTCTCAAGCTTTAAGATGGTTTTCTGATATATCTTATTCTTTATGTTGATGATATGTTGATAACTTCCAAAAGTCAAATAGAGATTGAGAAGCTAAAGACACATTTGAAAAAGGAGCTTGAGATGAAGGATCTAGAAGAAGAAAAATAGATTCTTAGCATAGAGATAACTCGAGATAGAAGTTTGAAGAGGTTTTGTTTGACTCAGAAATAATATTTTAAAAAATTGCTAAAGCGTTTTGGCATGAATGAAAATTCAAAACCTGTTAGCATTCCTCTTGCTCCTCATTTTAAGTTTAATGCCTCTATGTTTCCAACGAATGATGCAAAACGAGAATACATGTCAAAGATACCATATGCAAATGTTTTTGGTAATTCAGTGTATGTTATGGTATGTACAAGACTTGACATTTCACAAGCAGTTAGGGTCGTGAGTAGCTATATGCATGATCTAGGAAAGACGCATTAGCAAGCTGTGAAATGGATTTTGCGGTATATCCAAAATACAATGGATATTGGAATTTTTTTTGAGTAGGAAGATAATTATAGCATGGTTACATATTATGATTCAGACTATTATGATGATCTAGACAAATAATGAACAACTATTGGTTACATGTATACCTTTACAAAGGCACTAATAGTTGAAAGCCTATTTTATAGTCAACAATTGCTTTATCTTCTACAGAAATGGAGTATATGGCAATCATAGAGGCTGTAAAAGAACTAAATTGGCTTCAAGGGTTCTTGGTGAACTAGATATTAAGTAGAAGCATGTCAAAGTTCATTGAGATAGTCAGAGTGTTATTCAATTAGCAAATAATCAAGTTTATCATGCAAAGACGAAGGACATTGATGTTTGGTATCATTTTGTAGGAAAGATTCTAGAAGAAGGTGGAGTAAGGATCTAAAAAATTTCAACCATTGAGAATCATGTCGATATGATGACTAAGGTTGTGACTGTGATCAAGTTCCAACTATGTTTGGACTTGATCAATGTTAAAACTTGAAGGTTGAAATTTGAAGACACTATCAAATGTTATTTTGCCAGGAGATTGAAGATGTGGAGATATGCTAAGGTGGAGATTTGTTGAAATAGCATAATCCCACATCTACAAAATACAAGGTTGTGGAGAGTTTGTGCTACTATAAATAGGGGTTGTTTCTCCACCTTTGAATCATCCCAAATTTGTTATTTTCTTTATATACTATTCTGGCATGTACCAATGTACCCCCAAAGCTTTAACATCATTTGATTTACATGCTGATTGGGTAAAAGTGAAAAAAAATGACACGTGTCTTTGTATGATTGGTTTTGGATTCTGAAAGAAACAAATATTTTTTTTGATAGAATGTAAGTATGAAATATCAGTCGACTTGCAACGCATTTTTGCATGTGATTCAAGCATTTTTGGGTTGAGATATCTTTTGACTGGTGAAAGATTTGCCTCTTAGCTTCAAAATGTAGTTTGAATCAATTTATTTTAAATTTAGAAGCTCAAGATATGGTCATTTTAGTGAAGATTGCATGAGTAAAATTTTAAGAATGACGAGTTTTAGACTTTGTTTAGATTTTAAGTCATTTTGGGTTCAATTCTAAGGATTAATTTTGATTATATATCAGCCAATAATGTATTTATTAAATTTTATAATTTTTGATTTATTTATTTCAAATTCTCTATATTTTATATTAATAAGAGCTTGACTAGGTTTATGGAGGTTTATGTTACTTATTCTACAAGATAGTTGACTAAGTCTTAGAGGTATAGTTAGGAGTGATCAAAATTCAATTCGACTCAAGAAAATCGAAAAAAAAGTTTAAAATTTAAATTATTTAAATTGAGTTAATCGAATGAACTCAATTTTTTCAATTTTTTGAGTTTGAATTGAGTTGAGTTTTCGAATCTGAATAATCCGAATACCAAACTATATCATTTTAAAATTTAAATTTAAATTATTATTTTAATTTTACTAAAACTACCTCGTTTTAAGTTTTTCCCTTCCAAAGTCCTAAACAGCTAAACTATTTTCCAATTTTCCCCCAAAATCAAAATCTCTAAATCGAATCAAAGTATCAAACGCACCCAATTTTCCAATTTGAGTTTTTTTTTTTTCTTTACATATATCATTGTCTCAAATTAGCCATGAGCATGCTCGAGAAGTTATCTTTTAATCTTACACAAGACACATCAATGATTTCGCTGCCAATTTAGATGATGAAGTAGCAGCTCAGTTCGCAAGCAAATGTCCATGTTTTTTTTTCCTTTTCTTTTTCTTCTACCTTTTAAGGGTAAAAAATCCAACTTTTTTTTAAAAGTAATTGAAGTCTCTATTTTTCTTTTTTATAATTATTGAGTATTCAAATTTTCGAAATGCATAAAAAAAGTTTTTAAAATTTTCAAAAAAAGCAATTAAGTTCCTGATTTTTTTCATTCAATTGGGTACTCATTTTCAAAATACATCAAAAAGGCCCTCAAATTTTTTAAAAAAAGTAATTAAGCCATTGATTTTTTTTCACTGAATTGGGTACTTGAACTGTCAAATGCATCAAAAAGGCCCTTTAACTGTTAACTTTAATAGTTGACTATTACATTTAACTCCCCCTAATTTTTTCAGTTAAATCACTCCATGTCACAACCACGACGTGACATGTGATAAAAATATAAAAAATAAAAATCAATAAAAGTTATAAAAATATTAAATATTAATAAAAAAATTATAAAATGTATCAAAAAGGCTCTTTAACCATTAACTTTAAACATTAATCGTTAAAGTTAATGAATGACCCCTAATTTTTTTTAGTTGAAGCCATCATGTGTTGTAACACAGCATGACATGTGGTGAAAAATGATAAAAAATAAAAATCAATAA
Source organism: Gossypium bickii (assembly GCA_025503065.1). NCBI lineage: Eukaryota > Viridiplantae > Streptophyta > Magnoliopsida > Malvales > Malvaceae > Gossypium > Gossypium bickii. The sequence goes on along the minus strand of CP106714.1, from coordinate 18,978,815 downwards.
AATTTATAAAATGCTTCTTTTAGTACGGTAAATTTTATAATTTTTTACGAATTTTATATTTCTTTACATTTTTTATAATTTTCTTACGACTTTATAAAATTTTATAATTTCTTTTCTATAATTCTATATATTTTCTAATTTTTCTAATTTTTAAATTCTTTTATAGTTTTTTATTAAAATTTAATGATTTTTATAACTTTTATTAATTTTAATTTTTATCATTTTTTGTCACATGTCACGTTATGGTTGTGACACGTGGTGACTTTAACTGGAAAAAAAATAGGGGCGGTTCAAGTACCCAATTTAGTGTAAAAAGGAGCAGGGACTTAATTGTTTTTTGGAAAAAATTTGGGGGCTTTTTTGATACATTTTGAAAGTTCAAATACCTAATTGAGTGTAAAAAAAAAAGCAGGGGCTTAATTGCTTCTTTTTTTTTTGTAAAAAGTTTTGAGGGTTTTTTTAATATATTTTGAAAGTTTAAATACTCAAGTGAGTGCAAAAAACAAATAGAGACTTAATTATTTTTTTTTAAAAGTTTGAGGGCTTTTTACATTTTCCCGACAAAATGTGTTAAAACTTAAAAAGCTCTTTATTCGCAGGACATCCCAAAGCAGTTTCACTGTTCTTGAACAATGGAAGAAAGCTACACAGTACACATAACATGATCCTAGGATTTCCTGGGCTAGGATCACAACAGTGTCATTCCATCCAACTCAAATCAGGAACAAAACCAAATACAGTACTGAAGACACCATCATCGGAAACCTTGACACTGGTGAGTTACATCTTAACCTTTCATATTCTTACTGGTCTTGTAATAGTAACTACATGAAAATATAATTAATGATATCTTTGCGATGGCGGCCACTAGAGATTGGAAAGGGTTAACTCGACCGACGAGAAAGAGACATGGCAGTGTTTGGGCCCTTCATGCACGTAGAGTTTTCAACATTTTTTGTTTTGTTTTGTTCTTCTTCTTGTTATTATTATTAGTATACCAGTCTAGTTTTTTTCTACTAGTGAACTTTTTTTAAACTTTTTTTTGTGATTTTAGTTTTAAATTTGCACTGTGTTTTCCCCACCCTATTGTTTAAGCTTAACTGAAATAAAATTTTAAATATTACCATACATGTTCAATTGCCATTTTCTATTTCAGAATGTTGGGGATGACTCCTATTTTAGTCAAATTTGAGAAATAATCTTCCAGTTAAACTTTATTTACTTGTTTCAATCAAACTCTGATCAGTCTAGATTATTTTATTATTATTTGACTTAAGAATTTAACCTATAAATAGGCTTTTTTACAACCTTAGAAAAACACCCATTAAATATTAGAACTCATAACACATTTAGAGAATTTTGTGTTTACGTTTTGAAGGTTATTTGTTTTCGGGTTTTCAAGGTTTAGTTTTTATCCCCATATTTTGTGCTCTTCGTTCTTTTGCCATTATAGTAAAATTATCTTTGTCCGTGGTTTTTTATCCTCTTTGGAGGGATTTTTTCATGTTAAATTTGTGTGTTCAATTTTTCGGTTTCTTTCACTATTTTTTATTTGTTGCTTAAATGGGTCAATTCTCAACAAGTGGTATCAGAGATAGTTCAATTTTTGTAGATCAGCTCGTTCATATATGGTAGCAACAAGGTTTGAAATTGAGAAGTTCGATGGTCACAAATTTCAATCTTTGGCAAGTTTAGATGATGGCAATTCTAGTTCAAACTGGCTTGAAAAAGGTTGTTACCGGGAAAAAAAACCTGAGAATTTAAATCAAACAGAATGGGAAGAGCTTGATGAAAAAGCCTTGTCTGCAATCCAGTCGTGCCTTGCGAATACGGTATTGTAGGAAGTATTGATAAAGAAGACCTCATCCGCCTTGTAGAAAAGGTTAAAAACTCTTTATACGAATAAGTTTGTGGCTAACTGTTTAGTGTTGAAACAATGTTTATTTACGTTTTGCATGAATGAAGGTGAGCTTCTTAAAGCTCACATCAGCCAATTCATTACTCTTTTAAATGATTTAAAGAATGTTGAGGTTTAGATTGACGATGAAGATCAGGCTATGCTATTATCATGCTCTTTACCTCCTTCGTACAAGTCTTTCAAGGAGACCTTGATTTATGGTAGAGACAAACTCTCGTTCGAAGATGTGAAGGATCATTTGTTGAATAGAGAAAAGCTCGATAATGAGTTTGGTTTGGATAGCAAGGCAGATAGGCAAGTTTCCATTTTGGTAGCATTAAAGAAGCAAGACAAAATGTGTTGCTATTGTAAAAAGTTAGGTCAAGTCAAAGCAGATTGTTATAAACTGTAAAATAAAAGAGCTGCTGAGAGTAACGAGGAAGATGTAGCTGGTGCTAATTTGGCCGATGAAAGCGGTGATGATTTCTTGTTAGTGTCAACGAGTGATAACTCCAATCTTACGTCTGAGTGGATCCTAGATTCGGGATGTTCTTTCCACATGTGTCCTAGTAGAGAATGGTTCTCCACATATAGTTTGGTTGAAGGTTAAGTTGTGCGCATGGGAAATGATTCATCCAGTAAGGTAATTGGTATTTGTACTATTAAAATTAGGATACATGATAGGACAATTAGGACACTCTCAGATGTCAAGTATGTACCTGATTTACAAAAGAATCTCATCTCCTTGAGTATTTTATACTTGAAAGGATGCAAAATCAACATCGAGTCGAGCGGGATTAAAGTCTATCATGGAGCTCTCATTTTGTTAAAAGGTAAAAGAACCGATAGTCTTTATATTTTGGAAGGTTCTACAGTGACCGGTGAAATCGGACGTCTCTCATCCGTTACGGAGTCGAAGTCAACTCGTTTGAAGCGGAGGTAACTTGGTCATAGAAGGGAAAAAGGTATGACCGTTTCGTTGAAGAGAGGTTCTCGTTTGGATGCAGGTTTGGAAAAGTTAGGGCACTGTGTTCGTGAAAATCAAACCCGAGTTAGTTTTGATTTGGCAGTGTACAAGTCGAAGGCTAGAAGTATTCTAGTTTCTAAGCATAGATTCGACTCAATTAATTCCCTGCATAGTTCAAGATAGGCCCGTGGCAGGCTTTAGCAAAGATGACATTGTGGAAATATGAGTCAAGGTGGAGATTTATTGAGTATGACTCCTATTTTAGTCAAATTTGAGAAATAATCTTCCAGTTAAACTTTGTTTATTTGTTTCAATCAAACTTTGATTAGTTTAGATTATTTTATTATTTAGCCTATGAATTTAGCCTATAAATAGGTTCTTTTACAACCTTAGGAAAAACACCCATTAGATATTAGAACTTATAACACATTTAGAGAATTTTGTGTTTACGTTCTGAAGGTTCTTTTTTTTGGGGTTTTCGGAGTTTAGTTTTTATCTCCATCTTTTGTACTCTTCGTTCTTTTTCCATTATAGTAAAATTATCTTTGCCTATGGTTTTTTATCCTCTTTGGAGGGGGTTTTTCCATGTTAAATTTGTGTGTTCAATTTCTCAATTTCTTCCGCTATTTTTTACTTGTTACTTAATCGGGTCGATCCCCAACACAGAGTAAGAAAATATATTGGATTTTAATATATATATTCTGTTGGAAAAGTTACATTTTTATGATAACTTTGAGGAATATTCTCAATAGGAAAAGTTGAGAGTTGAATCATAATTTTATGGTTTCATATTCTACTCCATGAGACCTTTACAACAGTATATCATATGCTCAAAATGGTTGAGTGGTGAATGAGAAATTGATGCTCAAAGTAAGCTACTTGAAATATTGTTAAGGAAAAGTAAAGGCTTAGATCTCACATTATTTAAATATCAAGTGTGAGATGTGTATATACATGTAACCTTCTTAAAGGGTAATTGAATGACTAAGCTTGTAACCTTGCCTCGCACGCAGGGGGTTCAGGTCCAAACCCGACGTGGGCGATGCGAAACGTTTAGACCGGTCAAGCCCAAACGGGCCTGCGGATATTTTAGCCCAACACGAATTTTTTTCCTTAGCAGACATAATATGCTTATTTATGGACAATATCTGATTCCAATCAATTTGATTCAATTTTTTAAATCAAATTGGTTTTTTTGACTCCTTAATAGTTGATTTTATGGTTATTTCTAAATTTTCCACCATCCTAAATGCCTATAAAAGGTTGTGTATTCTGTAGAAATTTATACACTATCATACTCTCTCACACTGAAACTCTTTTGCTCTTAAAACTCTTCTTTTTCCTCTCTGAATTTTTCAAACGTTCCGGTGATAAAAAAGGCAATGTTCGTTCGTTGATCGTTGTAGAGGTGCTACTACTTTGATCACTATTGTTGTTGTATCCTACGAGACATTCGACCAACGTTTCTCCAAGTACCGTAGGAGTGGCCGAATCTGTCTTAAGGAAACTGTGTTTCACAAGCCTCAACGATTCGTAAAATCTCTATTCTTCTTTATTTCAATTTTTTAAATTACAGTTTTGTTTGATTTTCGTATTTCACAATTTAATTATAAATTTTTCTATTTATATTTTATTTATATAAATATTTATTTATTTATATTTATCTATTTTGTTTCGCTAACGTGTGTTTTGTCCTACAATCTTAAGACAGATTTGATAATTTGTAATTTTCTAATCCAAGACAAACAAGACACCAAGGCGATTTTTTTTTTTTGAAAATCAACTTTTTAAAATTAAATAAATCTGTTTCGGGGTTTTTCCCGCCATTCAACAAATTTCTTTTCTTCTATTATTGTTTTTTTTATTTCCAAATGATTCTTTAAACTAAAAAATTATGTTTTGGGATTTACTCTCGCCATTTAACAAGATTTTATTTTATTTTATTTTGTTTCCAAATTAGAATTAAATTAAATAAAATCTGTTTCAGGATTTATTCCCACCGTTTAACAAGATTTTATTTGATTTTATTTTGTTTCCAAATTCAAATTAAATTAAATAAAATATGTTTCAGGATTTATTCCCGCCATTTAACAAGATTTTATTCGATATTGTTTTGTTTCCAAACAAAGACGTAATCAAATAATTCTGTTTCGGGATTTATTCCCGTCGTTTAATAGATTTTATTTTGAGTTAATGATATAACTTTATTTAGGAATTTAATCATGCCATTTAACAAAATTGGTTTTGATTTTGTTTCAGAATTTTAATTCTGTCATTTAACAAATCAAAGAGAAATTTTTCTGTTTATGGTGGCCTTAATTGTGTCTTTGAATTGAATTAAAAGAAATTTATCAATGGTGAATTAAAAAGACAATATGAGAATGCATGTCTAGGATTGGTTATTTGAAAGACTTGGTATTTAAGCGTGCCGAGCACACCACCTCTCTTTTAGGGTTACCTACCTGGTGCATTGTTTTACTGAATTTTTTATTAGACCGTATAAACTTTTGTTTCGGGTTTTACTAGATTCCTTCCGTCTAACAAAAGTTGACAAGTTTTCTAATTCTGGTTTTGTTTCTTAACAGAAAAATGGAGACTCCCACCAATTCTATCAATTCGCAATCTGAAACTTTGGTTCAAACGTAATCTTCGATCCAAAACTCAGTATTGTCAGTGGCGGCTGCTATAAGCCACAACGAGAAACCTGCAAAATTCTTGGGACAGAATTTCAATACTTGGCAATAGAAAATGTTGTTTTATTTGACCATGTTGAACTAGGCTAAATTTTTGAAAGATGACTCTTTTACTATTAAAGAGGGTGAGGTAGATGAAGTTACTGTTTTCACTACTGTTGAAGCTTAGAAACATTCAGATTTCCTATGCCGAAACTATATCCTGAATTGATTGTCGGATGCACTGTACAAAGTGTATAGTGTTAAAAAAATAGCTAAGGAATTATGGACATTGTTGGACCATAAATACAAAGCTGAAGATGCTGAAACTAAAAAATTCTTAGTTACTAAATTCTTGAATTTTGTAATGGTTGATTCTAAATTAGTTGTGAATAAAGTATAGGAACTTTAACTGATCATTCATGGAATTCTTGCTGAAGGGATGATAATAAGTGAATCCTTCCAAGTGGCAGCCATTATTGAGAAGTTGTCTCCTGCTTGGAATGACTTCAAGAATTACCTAAAGCACGAAAAAAAGGAAATTTCAGTGGAAAACCTAATTGTTAGACTTCAGATTTAAGAAGACAATAGAGGTACGAAAAAAAGGCTTAACAAATCAGCAAATGACAATGTTACTAGGGCAAACGTCGTAGAAGTCAAGAAAGACTTTAAGAAGGGAAAAAAACTACAAAATGGGTCTAAAGTGGGACCAAAAGGTGTTGTTCCCAAGAAGCAAAAATTTCAAGGAAAATGCTTCAATTGTAACAAGATGGGGCACAAATCATTTGACTGTAGGATCCCAAAGAAAATTAGAGTTAATGAGGCTAATGCTATGGAAGAAATTTCCAAGGAAGTGTTCGATAAGAAATTATGTGCCTAACATACGCAAGAACTATGAATAAGAATGTTCTTTCAAAGGAGGGAATGTTTTTGGGAAGGGGATATGTATTAAACTAAATGCTATCTCTGTAAAAGCAAAACTATGAATAAGAATGTTGTTCTTTTTCTATTTATATGCTTAAGTCATTTAATTTATAGATTGTAGGCTTGGACATGTTTATTGTGATACTTTACGTACATAAATTAACTTAGAGCGCATTCCTTTGTTTCACAAACAATTATAATTATAAGTGTGAAACATGTGTTGAGGCAAAATTAACAAAGGTCAAAAACCACTTGATCTAATACATAGCAATGCTTGTAAAGTTTGTTTAAACGAGAGGAAGGAATAAAAATGTTTATTACCTTCATTGTTACGTATATTTGCTTAAAAGCTAAGAGGAAGAGAATTTTATTCTCTATAAGCAAGAAGTTGAAAACTAACTTAATAAAAAGGTTAAGTGATCATGGTGGTGGATATGTTGAATCATTTGAATATTGTACGCAACTTAATAACACCACTATACTTTGCTCAGATAGAGTAGCTGAGCAGAAAATCAAACTCTAAAGGAAAAGATGAACGCACTGCTAAAAAGCTCCGGGTTATCAGATGAAATATGGTGGGAGCGTTTCTATGAGTTAATTACCTTTTTAAATAAGGTACCCCACAAGAAAAGAGACAAGGCACTACATGAGTTATGGAAAGGTAGGAAATCATCTTACAACTACTTGAAAGTGTGGGGGGTGTCTTGCTACCGTAACCTATAATGGTAAGTTGAGACATATGAGTCGTCGACACAATACCGTTAAACAAACGATCTCAAATGGAGTTATCTCTATTGATTTTGAAAAATCAAAAGATAACATTGTGGATTCGCTAACCTAAGGCTTAAAACGAGATCATGTTTTTAAAACATCAAAAGGAATGTGACTAAAGCCCATGAAAATAAAAGGCGTTATGTAACAGCACGATTTAGGGGTTAGTCGGAACAGTGATCTCGGTATCACTAATCCAAGATTAGAGAAATTTATTTTTTTATGTCATTTTATGAGTCAGAGCATGATGGTATATGTACATGAGAATTTTGGTACTTTAATTGTAGCAATTTCATGTTTAATCGTGAGAAATGACTAAATTGCATAAAGTGCGAAAGTTTCATTCTATAAGCTAAAGGTACCAAATAGCCATAGATTGACAATTGGAGGTTTTTAAAGGCAATTAGACCCCCAATATGTGCTTGGTCGGCTATAGACTAGTATAGGAGACAAGAATTGACCAAGTTGGTCAAAGTTGGTGGTGTTTGGTAGACTAATTGCTAGTTTAATATTAGAATAAAGAAAAGATGATGTCCATCTTTTTACTCGTCCTTCTCCACCGAAAATAGCAAGCAAATAGGGGTTTTTGAAAGCTCAAAATTTCAGCAAGCTCTCATCCATACAAGTAAGTGTTCTAGTGATCTTTTCTTGAAAATAGTTGTACTTTAGGGACCCCTAAAGCTTAAGCTTTCAAATGAGAGGACTATTGTGCAATATGGTAAAAACTTTAGAGTTTTGCCATGAGAGCTATCTTAGTTATTTGTTGTATTTTTATTGAAGAAATTGAGTCTTAATTGTTAGATGAACAACCTTTGTGAAAGGTGTTATCTTGAAAACACCTAATTGGACCTTGATGAAAATGTTATAAGTTTGTAGTAATTATGTGAAATGCTGAGTTCTGATGATAGCTATAAGAGTATTAAATGCTCACCTAGGCTTTTTGAAGGTAGAAATGTGATTAGAGTTAATTCCCGAGCCTAAGGGCATAATGGTCATTTTGCCAAAGTCTAGGGGCAAAATAGTAATTTTTCCTAAGTGTGATTATTGAAATACTTTCATTAATGTGGTGATTAAAATGAGCTAAATTGCTATTATAGGGCAAGAAGAACTGAGAATCCACCTCGATTGTGGAAAGAACAAGGTCTCGGACTAGACCGACGAGTTGGCTCATTTTAAAATCGAGGTAAGTTTGTATGTGATTAATGCAACATTCATGTTAGCATAATTGACAATGCTTGGTATCATATTGATGCATGGTACTCTACTAAATTGAATGATTGATGTTGAATATGATGTTGAAGTCCTAGTGGACTATAATGAATATGGAAATGCTATCATCGAGATATGAAATAGATAAGGTCCCGTATAAGACCATGTCTGGGACATGGCCTCGACACCGAGTTGAGATCCCGTATAAGACCATACTCGGGATATGGCTTCGGTAATGAATATGAAAATCGTGTAAGATAATATCTCGGATATGGCATCGATATTAAAATGGAAAATCCATATAAGACCATATCCGGGATATGGCATTAGCATTTAGAGGTGACTCCATGTAAGACCACCTCTGGGATGTGGCATTGGCTTCGTACCTACATTGATGACGATGAATATGCGTTTTTTGTGTATCCCTAGTGATTTATGGGATGAGTAGATGAGTTTGGAAGTAGAAATGAAATTAGTACTAAAGTCATGTGAATGAGTGGATACAGGTACTCGTAAATGAGTCACGAAGAAACAATTTACGACATGTGGCATGGTATGTGCTAAATAAGGGCAAGTGTGAGTAAGTATGGCAAGAAGCCTATGATTATGCTTACCCCTTTCATTTCCCTTTTTCCTTGTAGTATTGCCAAGATAACTCGGGGATCATGGACATAGGAGTTCGGGGATCACACTATCGACATCACTTTGGTATAATAATTTAGACTTATTTTGAATATGGCATATATAGGACTCGAGTATTTTGTTAAGTTGTAATTGTTAGTCAAAGTGTTGGCTATGTAAATTATTAAAGTCATTTTGTAAATGGCCTTATAAGTTAGGCAAATACCTGGCAAATTCTATTACTTAATGAAGATGAATTTCATGAAGTATATGCCTTTATGTACGTCTTGATTCTTTGAGCTCCTAGAGGTACCTATGGATTATCTTTTATATTGGAATGAGTACTTAGATATGCCTTGGGATAGGAGTTGTATTGTTTTGAATGGAAGTATGTATGTGTGCATCGTAGGGTGGCTAAGAGCTTGGTAAATAGCCTGCTAATCTTCCACATAGGTCGACACACGGGCGTGTGTCTAGACCGTGTGGGAGGCACGACTTGCACATGGGCATGTGCCCAGGCCATGTGAAGTCTGCACCTTGCACATGGAATTTAAATCGCCACATGACTGAAGCACACGGATGTGTGTATAGACCGTGTGGATAGGTCAGAATGCCAAGGTTTGGCACACGGGTTAGGCCACGGGCGTGTCAAGGCCGTGTGACCTTAGTCAGAATCGACCACGGGTAGAAGACACATGCATGTCTTAGGGGCACACGGGTGTGTCCCTAGACCAACACAGGCATGTGGACCTTGTTTTATTAAAAAGTTTCTCGAGTTTGTAAAAGTTCCTGGAATAATTCTGAAACCATTATGAGGTATGTTTAGGGCCTCTTAGATCGAGTATGCTTAAGTGATGGGTTTAAACAAAATTTTATAACCCTATTCGAGATGTTTAAGTAAAGTTAGTTAGGAAATACCTCAAACCCGGTTCCGGCTTGAATACGGGTAAGGGGTGTTACACGTTATGTGAAGGAAAACCCTACCTAGTTGACTGGAGATACCAATATCTAGGTTAAAAGGGACAACCTAATTGCATAAACCTTGTAAGGTCACTATGGGGGTAGTTATCCCAAGTTCGTTCTTGTGATGTAAACAGTGACTAAAAATATGATAGGTTAAGCAATGCTTTTAATGACCATTGTGTGTTTCAGTGAGCCGAACAACATAAGTCACCTATGTGAGAGTGAAGTGGGGCCATTTCAAGGAGACTATTGGGGCATAGTTCTCTCAAAATCTTGCAGAACCAGGAGATGTTCACGGCTATATGAACATACCCACGAGAACTAAAGCCTTGCTAGGGAGGTAGTTGTGTGAGGTATATCATCGTTTGCACAAAAGGCAAAATAGTTCAAGGACATCACATCTACTGGTCAGCTAGTAAAGTAAATATACTTTTGCAGGGAAAGGTTCAAGGGTGGATACCCAACTATCTTATGCAACTAACGATCGTAAATTCTATCACCACATCGAGTTAATGTTTTTCGATAAAACTATTAATTTTCATTCATGTGAGGGATTGTTGGAAAAATTGTATTTTTATTGAGAACTTTGAGGCATATTCTAAATAGGTAACAGTGGAGAGTTGAATCATAATTTTATGGTTTCATATTCTACTCCATGAGACCTTTACAACGATATATCATATGCTCAAAATGGTTGAGTGATGAATGAGAAATTGATATATGGTTATAGAATAGATCAAAAAGTTAATCATAGTCATTTGATGCAAATGGTTGATTTATGAAATGGGAGATTGTGGAGATATATTAATTATATATTTATTTGTCGGTTTTACTGATTAGTTATGGGTACACTGAAATATTTGTAATGTTGGTATAACCAACCAGTGTTGGGCACACATATGATATTATCGGTATATTTGACCAGTGTTGGGCGCAAAACATTGTCGGTTTATCCTACTAGTGCAAGACACAACTATTATCGAATTATTCGACCAGCACTGGGCGCAAAAATTGTTTGTTTAACCAACCAGTGTAGGGCACAATTATTGCCGGTATATCCGACTAGCGCTGGGCTCAAAAATTTACTACAGTATATCCGTCAGGCACCTGGTTCAAATAATGGTATGATTGTTGATTATGAAAAATCGATTTATTGAATGAGTTTGGCAAAAGAGCTATAATAGGAAGAGTTAAGAATTGATACATATATTTCTTATAATATAGTGTGTGGTAAAAAACATTATATGTTTTGAGTACATGAACTATGGCTATTAAGTGTATGTTTAGTTCTTGTGGTTTAATGAAATTTATTTAGTATTTGATTATTCCTCTATTTGCAGGTTATGTACACATCTTTGATTGTTGACTTGGCATCTATTGATAATCCCGGATTTAACGTTGGTGAAGTATTCTTTTTGAGTATTGGCATGTACTTAGGATGTTAATATTATGAAATGGTCATTTTGATGTTTAGTTATTTTTAAAGAAAGTTATCTGTATATGATGTTTCTTTGTAAACTTTTGTCATATTTTTGTTCTAATGCAAATGCTTGTACACAGGTTGTGGATGAATATGATTATGTTTTATGAGTTTGGCATTTTTTGGATATATTATGTGTGATTTGGTGAATGATATTTCATGTTATTAGATGTATGAAATGTGGTGTCAATTAGGGTACATTGGTTAAACACTTAGGTTGTTTTTATTTGGTATGTTTTGACTTGTTTTGAAGTGTATTTGGTGATATGTTAAGGTTGGTTTTAGATTTGTATTGATGGCCAAGTTAGGTGTAAAGTTTGGCTTATTTTTGAAGCAAATTTGGTACACACTGCCTGGGGCACGGGCTGCCACACGACTGTGTGCCACACACAGTCACCCAACACGACCGTGTGTCTTAATGTTTTTAGGAGCAGTTTTCACACGGTCTGCAACACGGCCATGTGTCCTAAAAAAGATTGTTACACGATCTAGGACAAGGCTTGTGATACGACTGTGTGACCCAACATCGAATGCACACGAGATTAGGCACACGACTTGCGACATGGTCATGTGGCCTTGATTTGAATATACACATGGGTTAGGACACGACTGTGTGTTTAGATTTTGAATGCCTACACGGTCTATGCTATGTCACACGATCGTGTGACCGTTGTTTTCAAAGTTTTCAACTTTTCCTAATTTTTCTGTTTTGTTGTGAATTGATCCCAGAATGTTCCCAAACTATTTTTAGAGCCCTGTAAACTTGATTTGAAGCTTGTAAGTACATGGTTATTATAAAATCGAATGTGATTTGATTATTTACAATTTTATAGAATATTTGTTTCTATGTAATGTTAAATGTTTAAAATCTTATTGTAATACTCCGTAACCCTAATCCAACGATAGAGATGGGTTAGGGGTGTTTCATTTAGTGATATCAAAGCTATAGGTTTAGCCGATTCTTAGACTAAATTGAGCTCAGAATTGAGTCTAGAGGTACATGCCAAAGTCGAGCCGAGATTGAGTTGGGATTTGGATGCTGATTATAATTATTTCTGCCTTATAGTTAAAAGATGTCGGATGAATTTAATAATGTAGTAGATCAAGAAATTCATATTGATGATGATACTATTGAGGAATTAGATGAAACTGAGTCAATAACACTGAGTATTCAATCAAATGGTTCTCAACAAACAAGTGCTAATAGAGGCACTAATGAAAGGCAAGGTGATACAAATTTACTATATACTATTGTTGAAGCTCTTCAGAAAGTAGCGGGAGTTACTCCTTCGATGATGCCCACACCTGCAATTAAACGATCTCTCATTAAAGAATTGAGAAGATATGGTGCTACAGAATTTGTTGGGTTAAAAGGAGTTGATCCCTCAACGGCTGAAATGTGGTTGGAATCAACAACTAGAGTGCACTTCCCGAGAGAGTGTTATTTTTGTTGTTTCACTACTACAAGGGGAAGCCTACACATGTTGGTAAATTATTACACGACACGTTTTCGTGGAAACTATAGATTGGAAGTTCTTTCAAACTAAGTTTTAAAAGAAGAATGTCTAAGAACTATATCTTGAAGATAGGAAACAAGAATTTCTTTTGTTGAAGCAAAGAGATTTATCTGTGGTAGATTATGAATGAGAGTATATGCGACTTAGCAAGTATGCGATGGAACTTGTTCCTATTGAAGAAGCAAGCTATAAATGCTTTCTACGTGTAATGCAAGATGAAATAAAAACTCAATTAGTTGTATTAGAGATTAAGGAGTTTGCTGATCTGTCTAAATTGGAAAAAAATGGTAGAGCAATCCTTGGGATTAAACAAGAGACCTGAACCTTCTTGTGTTATCAGCCGAAGGTGAAAGACTGTTATAAACTGAAAACAGTATTTCGTACATGTTATGGGTATTATGAATTCCTAGTGATGCCATTTGGGTTGACAAATGCTCTTGCGACATTCATGGATCTCATTAATCACATTTTTCAACCTTACTTGGATAAAATTGTAGTGGTATATTGAAAACATTCTAATCTATTCGAAAACAGAGGTTCATTACGAGCAACATCTCAATATTGCTCTGCAAGTTTTTTTGAAAGAAACAACTTTACGGGAAGCTGAGTAAATGCGAGTTTTAGCTACTCAAAGTTGTACTTCTGGGGCATGTCATTTTCACAGACGGTATCCGCGTTGATCTAAAAAAGATTGAGACTATTTTGCAGTGGAGAGCACCGAGGATTGTGTCTGAAGTTTGTAGTTTCCTTGGTTTAGCTGGTTACTACTGATGATTTGATAGTAGATTTTCAAAGATAGCTTTGTCGATGAAAAAACTGTTGCAAAAGAATGTTTAGTTCATTTGTAGCTAACAGTGCCAAGAAAGTTTTGAGAAACTGAAATAGATGTTGACTAAGGCGCCAATTCTAACTTTACCAGAACCAGGAAAAGAATTTGTGGTATACAGTGAGACCTCGTTGAGTGGTTTAGGCTACATTTTGATGCAAGAGGGAAAAGTAATTACGTATGCATCCCGACAGCTAAAAATGCATGAACGTAATTATCCGAAGCACGATTTAGAGCTAGCCGCTGTAGTCTTTGCTCTAAAAATGTAGAGACGTTATCTGTATGATGAAAAGTGTCATATTTTCACTGATCAAAAAAGTCTTAAATACCTCCTAATTTAAAAGGATTTGAATTTAAGAAAACGTCGTTGGGTTGAGCTTTTGAAAGATTATGTATGTGTTATCGATTACCACCCTGGTAAAGCTAATGTCGTAGCAGACGTGTTGAGTAGAAAGACTATAATGGAGTTACGAGAAATGTTCGCTCAACTCAGCATTAACAGTGATGGCAGTTTACTATCCGAGTTGAAAGTTAAACCAATGTTATTAGATCATATTAGAGAAACACAGTTAATGGATGACAAGTTGGTTGTAAAGAGAAAAATTTTTCAAGATAGCTTAATTGGAAAATGTATCGCGACCTTTGAGAGTTGTATTGGTGGCCCCACATGAAAAGGGAAATAGTTGAATTTGTGGATAAATGTCTAACCTATAAATGGGTTAAGGCGGAACATCAAGTTCCCATCGGACTACTTCAGCCTATTTTGATCCCCTAATAGAAATAGGAGTGCATAACGATGGATTTCGTAACCGGGTTACCGTTATCTTTGAGTAAGAAAAATATTTTTTAGGTGATAGTTGACCGATTTACAAAATCGACTCATTTTATTGTCGTTAGAACCGATTGGTCACTTCCGAAGTTAGCTGATGTATACATTCAAAAAATTGTTAGATTGCATGGAGTGCCAATATCAATTATTTCGAATCAGGATCCCCAATTCACATCAAGGTTTTGGAAACAACTGCATGAAGCACTTTGTATGAGACTTAATTTTAGCATGGCCTTTAACCCGTAGACGAATGGATAGTCTGTGCATGTTATTCAGATACTAGAAAATATGCTTCGAGCTTTTGTAATTGATTTTGAATAAGGTTGGGAACGTTATCTACCCTTGGCTGAATTTGTGTACAATAACAACTTTAAATCGAGCATCCAAATTGTAATGTGTTTCAATTTCAAATGAAGTCGGAATAGTGGTTTCAGAACCACAAATGCGAAAGTGAGAAAAGATAAAATATTTTAATATTATGAAATGATTAGTAATGTGTTAGAAAGATTGCATGAGAATTTTGATAAGAAAATTTTATCAATTAGATGCTTAATTGTAGAAAGGACTAAATTGCATAAAATATCAAATTTGAATTCTAGTAGCTATAAGGATTAAATAGCTATAGAATTCAAAACTTGAGATCCTTAAATGGTAATTAAACCATTTATGAAAAATATGTAGATATTTTAGGTGAATCATCCATGGAAAAATTAGAAAAGGCTAAGGACTAAATTGGAAATGAGAAAAATTAAAAGATGGTAATTAATTACATAGAATATCATCTTATTTTCATATCATCTTCCCCAAATATTTCCATGGAAACCCTAGGAAAGAGAAAACAAGCTTTCAAGGCATAAATTGGTAAGTTCCTATGTCCCGTTTTAAGTAATTTTTATATTTTTGAGATCCGGAAAGCTTAATTTCTCTATTTGGGGGGTTAATTTGAATAAGTATCAAAGTATAGAAAATTTTCCATGGATGAACATGCTGAAATTTAAAAGTTTATGGTAGAAAATGAAAAGTTGTTGATAGATAAACAACTTTTACAAAGGGAAATTTGATAGAAATTTGATTTAGGGACTAAATTAAAAAATGGTAAAACCCATGGAAAATTCTAAAATTTTGAGAATATATGTGCTGTAAAAGTTATATTAGAATTTTGGTTAGGCTTGAAATAAGGATTAAATTGCATGAATTTCAATTTCCGAGCCTAGGGACGAAATTGGAATTAATCAAAAGTATAGGGGCAAAATGGTACTTTTGCCTAGATTGTTAATTGAGTCCAATAGAATATGAAATGGATTGAATTGATGATTAAATTCATTTATATAGATCCAGAAGTACCAAACAAAGAGCTAGATCGAGGAAATGAAAATATTTCGGATTAGTAGATTTTAGTTACGAACAAATATCAAGGTAAGTTTGTATAACATAAATGAGCATAAAAATGTATTGTTTTGAATGCTATATTACATTGAATATGTTGTATGAAATTGTATGTATGAAGTGTATGAAAATTTTAATCGATAGAATGGTATATGATGGAAAATTTATTGATTAAAGGTAAAATTCCATATGAATATTGAATTCCGATGGATAAATGTGATTTCCCTAATAAAATTGCATGTGTTGTAGAATGGATTTAGCCCGGACGGGTAATCCAAAATGAGTCTCTCGAGTATATGTTTCAATTAGGATTTAGCCTGGACTGGTAATCCTAATTGATTGGATTTAGCCTGGACTGGTAATCCAGAATGAACTCTATAGGGAATTCTTTGTCATATAAAGAATTTAGCCTGGACTGGTAATCCGACAAAGCCTTTAGAGTATATGCAATAGCTAGAATTTAGCATGGACTGGTAATTCTGTTGTCTGATATGTGGCTCGAGAGTGTACCTATAAGGTACTATTGGACATGAATTGACGGATAATGAAATTGTATACCTCGAGTGTACTACTTGAAATATCTATCGAAAATTCAAAGATTTAACGGATGAAGTGTATATTGTAATATGAGAAACATAAGATGGAATGTGAATATAGCATGATGAGCTCATCTGTGCATATTGATATGTTGTGACTAACTTGTTGGTTGAGTATGTGTGAATAGGTAAATTACCAAATAATTGGAAAGCATGTTTTGTATGGTTAATATATTGATTGTAATGGTAAGCTTAATTTATGTTGTACGAGCTTACTAAGCATAATATGCTTACTATGTTTTATTTTCCCTGTTTTATAATGCTCAAAGCTCGTGAAGGTTGGAGATTGGTCGGAGCAAATCATCACACTATCAGTCTATCATTTTGGTATAAATGAAAATCTTATTTTGTTAATGGCATGTATAGGCTAACTAAATCAAATGATGGTGTGCAAATGATGAATGAAACTTAGCCACTGGAATGGCTAATATATTATGTTTTGATATATGTTATAGTTGAATTATACTTGTAATTGGTTGGATTATACTTGTAAGTGTTGGTGCAGGAAAAATGGAAAATTTGGGTGAGAAATGAGGTTAGGAAATGACCTTATTTTGTCCACTACGTGTGTCTACGCTGTTTGTGACACATGGTCTGGTACAGGGGCACGTGGTCCAGCCATGTGTCCCCTGTATTTCAAAATTTCTAAATATAATGCTTAAATTGAGCACACAGGCAGAGACACGGGCATGTGTCTCAGCCGTGTGGATGACACGGCCTTGAACATGGGCGTGTGAGACCTGCACCTAATTCGAATTAAATTAATTAACCACACGGCCTAGCACACGGGCGTGTGGCATGGTCGTGTGGCGCAAGTCAGAGAGAAACCTAAATTGGACACGGCCTGAGGTACGGGCGTGTCTAAGTGTCACACGGGCGTATCGCTTAGACCACACGGGTGTGTGAGCCCTGCACGATAACAAAAGTTTAAAATTTTGTGAAAAATTCCTAGCAGTTCCAAATAAGTCCCAACTCGATTCTAATGCTCATATTGGGCCTCGAAGGTCCATTCAAGGGACGTTCATAACAATCTCGATTAATGAATAGTGATTTACATGATTTATTTGAAAATGTTCTGAAAAGTTTTGGTAATACTCTGTAACCATGTTCCGGCGATGGATACGGGTTAAGGGTGTTACACAAATGGCTCTGTATGAAGCCTTATATGGTCACAGAAGTCACATACCTATTTGTTGGTCAGAGTTAAGTGAAAAGAAAGTGGTTGGGCCGAAATTGATTCAGGAGACAGAAAATATTGTCGAATTGATTCGGGACAGATTGAAAGCAGCTTCCGATAGATAGAAATCATATACGAATTTGAAACGTTAAGACATTGAGTTCGCAGTGGGTGATAAAGTCTTTTTAAAGGTACCTCTGTAGAAGAAAATATTGTGTTTTGATTTGAAAGGGAAGTTGAGTCCTCGTTTTTTTGGACCATATGAAATTATCGAAAAAGTTGGACTTGTTGCGTATCTATTGGCATTGCCTGCAGAATTGCAGAAAATGTATGATTTTTTCACGTGTTGATGCTTAGAAGATATCGTTCGTATTCGTCTCACATTATTTCGGCTGAAGAAGTTGAAATTTAGCCTGACTTGTCATACGGGGAAGAACTAATCAAAATCTTGGCTCATGAAGTAAAAGAATTATGAAACAAGTGTGTTCCACTAGTAAAACTATTGTGGCGTATTCACAGTGTTGAGGAAGTGACGTGGGAATCGGAAAAAATGATGAAATCACAGTATCCCCACCTCTTTCCAGGAAAATTTTGGGGACAAAATTTCATAAATGGGATAGAATTGTAATGACTCGTTTTCAGTGGTGTCGGAAGTAAAGATTATGTAATCACAATTCGGCTAGTAAGTCAATATTTATTAATTAATTAGTATTTATATGATACCTTGAACGTAGTATAAAAATTTGGTTATGAAATTAAAAAATTTAAATAGCTAATTTAGTATAAAGGACTAAAGTGTAAAAGATGTGAAAGTTAAGGTTTACTAGTAAATGTGATAAATTGATGTAAAAAGGAAGTTTAAAGGACTCAGTGGATAATAACACCAAATATTAAGATAGTGGATGTGTATGATTGGTTTTGTTGTAAATTTAGTAATTTAAATTTTTAAAATAGTAATTAAGTTAAACTAAAAGAAAGAAAATAAATAAATAAAAACAAATGGTCATCACTATTTTCTTTTTGCTTCTTCACTGTGAAAAAGGAGAGAAACACAATTGTAGAGTGATTGAAGCTTTGGTTGCTATTTGTGGATGCATGTAAGTGAATTAGGCCCTCGTTGTTAATAAATTCGGTGTTTTTGTGATTATTGTAGCTTAACCAAGTTAACCTAGGGATATATTTGTTAAATTATGGAAGGTTAGGGATTGTTTTGTTTGAATATAAACAACCTTTGAACTGGAGGGGGATGAGTTCACAAGTTTTATGGTTTAAATTGGTTATTTTGTATAGGAATTCTTGCTAGTTCTAAATTTTAGGATTTAAATGTTATAAAGTGGAAAATGTAAGGATTAAATTGTAAATTTTAGTTGTTTTGGAACTATATAAGGATTAAATTGTAAATTTCAGTTGTTTTGGAACTATATAAATGTCATGAAGTATTCTGCTGATTGAATTCAATTTCATGGCATATAAATTGAGATTTTAGATTTTTAAGATTAAATTGTACTCAAAATAAAAGTTTGGGGGTAATTATGTAATTATTATTGAAGAGATAATTATATGATTTTAGAGGTTAAAATGTTTAAATGGGGAATAATTAGATTAAACTGTTGAATCCAGATCAAGAAAAGAACTAATCGGGAGTTAATCGAGGAAAAGGCAAAGTAATGGAGTAATCGATGGTCTCGTGTGGAGCTGGTTTTATCAAGGTAAGTTCGTAGTCCTTGAACTCGAACTCTATTTATTTACTGTAATTAATTTAATTGTTACTCGATATCTAATTATATTATATATATGTAATCAATTGAGTAGGCGAAGTGAAGAATTATGGAGTTATATATATATGAGAAAAATATAACGTCGGTAATGACAATATATCGCAAAGAAAAAAAAAAGAAATAAAAATAAAGAACACACAGATTTTACGTGGAAACCCTTTCGGGAAAAACCACTGCAGAGAGGAGAAGAAAATTCACTATGTCGAATTCGAATCAATTACAAGAGGAATAGACCATGTCTATTTATAGGCTTATAAAGCCATATTCTAATAGGAGTGTAGTAAGATTGAAACTCCTTATTCTAATCAATATCATATAGATGGAGTTTAATAAGGTTTAAAAAACCTTATTCAAAATAAAATAAAAGAAGTGTAATTCTATAGGGATTCTTCTTTTATTTTATTTTACCATTGTCTTTTATTTAAATAAGAATTTGGGTCACTTAATTCTAACAATCTCCACCTTGACACGAATTCTCAATGAACAAGTTCTTCATTGCGAACTCTCAACGGACAAGTTCTCCACCTCTTCCATAAAACCCCTTAAGGGTTTAACTTCAACAATGAACACCAACCAAGTCTAAGCAATGCTCAAACTTGGTTATAGGAAGTGACTTAGTCATCATATCTGCAGGATTTTCATGAGTACTAATTTTGCTTACAATAATATCACCACGAGCAATAACATCACGAACAAAATGATACCGAACATCAATGTGTTTTGTTCTCTCATGAAACATTTGATCTTTTGTAAGGAAGATGGCACTCTGATCATCACAAAATATCATGGCTTGATTTGAAGGTCTTCGTTGAGCTCACTAAAGAGTCCTTCAACCAAATAGCTTCTTTACAAACCTCTCAGAATCACCATGTACTTAGCTTCAAGGTGGTAGACAAAGCGATCAGTAGTTTGCAAAGTAGCTTTCCAACCGATTGCACAACCTCCGATTGTAAAGACATAACCAAAGGAGAGAGATCTTCTTCTATCAAGGTCTCCAAAGAAAATCAAGCATCAACATACCTAATGACTCCATCTCTAGTTCTTCCAATCTGTAAGCAAACATCAGTAGTACCTCGTAAGTATCTTAAAATCCACTAAACTGCTTTGCAATGTTCTTTACCGGGATTTGCCATGTATCTGCTAATCAGACCGATCGTGCATATGATAAATCTGGACGTGAACAGACCATAGCATACATGAGAGATCCCACTGCACTAGAGTATGGAACATGTGACATGTACTCAATCTCATCATCTGATTGTGGAGACAAAGCCGATGAAAGTCTGAAATGGGCTACTAAAGGAGTACTAACAGGTTTAGCACTCTGCATATTGAACCTGCAAAGAACTTTCTCAATATACCCCTTCTGACTTAGGTACAATTTACTTGCTTTTCTATCTCTGAGAATCTCCATACCAAGTATCTTCTTTGCTGGTCCTAAATCTTTCATCTCAAATTCTTCACTTAGTTGGGCTTTGACCTTTCTTATCTCTTCTTTATCTTTTCTTTTTATCAACATCAACATGTCATCAACATAAAGAAGTAGATACACAAAAGAACCATCACTATTTTTCTTAAAGTAAACACAGCTGTCAAAACTACTTCTTTTAAAATCATGAGAAGTCATAAAGGAATCAAACCTCTTGTACTACTTTTGTCTTGGTGATCAAGTTTCAAAACCGTAAAGAGACTTTTTCAAAAAGCAAACATAGTCCTCTTTTTTTTGAGATCAGAAACCCTCTCGGTTGTTGCATGTAAATATCTTCCTCAAGCTCTCCATGCAAAAATACGCTTTTACATCTAACTCGCTCAAGCTCCAAATATTGCATGGCCACAATACCAAGCAAAGCTCGAATCGAACTATGCTTCACAACCGGGGAGAACACATCTCAGAAGTCCACTCTTGGAATTTGATCAGAACCCTTTGCAACAAGCCTTGCTTTATATCTCGGGTTCTTCAACTCCTGAGTCCCTTCTTTCTTTTTAAACACCCATTTACAAATAACAACCTTTTTACCTTTAGGAAGTTTCACAAGATCCCATGTTTTGTTTTTTGTGGAGTGATTCTATTTCCTCTTGCATAGCAAACATCCACTTTTCTCGAGTCTTCACAACTAACCGCCTCGTAATAATTTGACGGCTCTTGGTTTGCATCTATATCTTCACCACATTTAAAGCATAAGCAACTAGGTCACCTCAAAGATACTTCTTTGGAGGTTTAATTTCTCTTCTAGTTCTGCTTTTTGGCGATAGAGTATTGTGGTGAAGAAGCAACTCTATTCTCAATTTTTGTACTGGCTTGAGGAGTTGACTCTGTATTAATCTGATGCTCCACCTGCTTTTGATTTTCTTTATTGGAAGAGTCTTTAAGAGATAAGTTAGGTAGCATAGCAGTTTCATCAAAAACAACATCTCTGCTAATCACAACTTTTCTATTTTCAGGACACCATAACTTATACCCTTTTACACCAGCTTTATAACCAAGAAAAACACATTTAATGGATCTTGGTTCCAATTTTCCATTATTAACATGAGCATACGCAGGACACCCAAAGATCTTTAAATCAGAATAATTAGCAGGATTACCATACCATACCTCTTGTGGAGTCTTTTTCTCAATGGCAACGGATGGAGATCGGTTGATCAAAAAACATGCAGTAGAGGCTGCTTTGGCCCAAAACAACTTTGGTAAGGTGGCATTTGACAACATGCATCGAACCTTCTCCATAATCATTCTGTTCATTCGTTCTGCAACGCCATTTTGTTGTGGAGTATGACGAACTATCAAGTGTCTCACGATCCCTTCTGACTTACACAGTTTATTAAACTCATCAGAACAAAACTCTAAGCCATTGTCTGTGCGGAGGTATTTTATTTGTTTTCCTGTATGTTTTTCAATCATAGTTTTCCAAGACTTAAATGCAGAAAACATATCACTTTTCTGCTTCAGGAAGAATGCCCAAATTTTTGTGGAAAAATCATCAATAAAAGTTAGCATATAATTAGCTCCACCTCTTGAAGGCACTCTTGATGGCCCCCACAGATCAGAATGAATATACTCCAATGTTCCCTTCGTGTTATGGATTCCTCTGGTGAATCGAACTCTCTTTTGCTCCCTAAAAACACAGTGCTCATAGAACTTCCGTTTGCAAATTCCTTGCCCATCAAGAAGTCCTCTTTTGCTCAATTCTGCCATGCCATTCTCACTCATATGCCCTAGGCGCATATGCCAAAGTTTAGTAATATCATCATCTGACAAAGAAGAGGAAGCGACAGCTGCATCACCAATAACAGTAGAACCCTACAAAACATATAACTTGGCAGTCTTTCTCTGCCCTTTCATCACAATGAGGGAACCTTTGGAAATCTTCAACATCCCACTTTCAGCTATGTATTTGTACCCTTTTAAATCAAGGGTACTCAACAAAATTAAATTTCTCTTCAATTCTGGAACATGCCGTACGTCACTAAGTGTTCTGACAACTCCATCAAACATCTTAACTTTAATTGTTCCAACACCTGCGATTTTACACGAAGCATTATTTCCCATCAAAACAACACCTTCAGACACCGTTTCGTAATTTGTAAACCAATCCCGATTGGGACTCATGTGGAAGGTGCAGCCTGAGTCAAGTATCCACTCCTCGCTCTCTTTAGAATTGTTGACAGAAGCGACTAGAAGTTCACCATCTCTGTAGTCTTCTACAATATCAGCTTCACCAGAATTTTCTGCTTGTTTTCCTTTTGATTCGCAGCCTCCCTTTTAATCTTGTTCTCAGTAGCTTATAGCACTCGAGTTTAATGTGCCCTTTTTCTTGCGAGGTTACAAGTTTTACCTCTGTTTGAAGACTTTGATCTACCCTTAGATTTCTCATGAGATTCCTTTCTGTGTCCTTCCACGATCATCATCAACATTCCGATCTTGTCTCCCACGAACAATAAGACCCTCTCCCCGGGAGTCGGGTTTAACCACAAGATGCTTCATCTTATCATACGAGGTCAAAGAATCATAAACCTCATCAACCGTGAGAGACTCGCGGGCTATATAAAATCGTGTCTCTAAAGGTTGAATAAGACGGCAACGAACAAAGTAGAATCAACCCTAGATCTTCCTTATCATACCGAACCTCCATGGCCACCAAGTTTGAGAGAATTTCTTTAAATATCATTAAGTGTTCGTGTACGCACGCACGCACCTTCCTCCAAACGATAAGCATAAAGACGTTGCTTCATATGCAACTTGCTAGTTAAAGTTTTCGACATACATATTTGTTCTAGCCTCTTCCATAATGCTGCGGCAGTCTTCTCCTTCATCACATCCTGCAAAATTTCATTAGACAAATGCAGATGTAACTGTGTTAAAGCCTTTCGATCCTTGCGCTTCTTATCTTCCTCCGTCAATGTCGAAGGCATCTTATCTACCCCTAGCAGGGCTTCCTCTAAATCCATCTGTGCAAGAACCGCTGCATCTTTATCTCACCACAACGCAAATCGGTGTTGCGATCCAACAGCAGAATTTCATACTTTAAAGACGCCATTACCGCGATCGAGATGAAAAAAAACCCGGAAGCTCTGATACCAATTTGAGAAAAATATAACGTCGGTAATGAAAATATATCACAAAGAAAAAAAAGAAATAAAAATAAAGAACACACAGATTTTATGTGGAAACCCTTTCGGGAAAAACCACGGGCAGAGGAGAAGAAAATTCACTATGTCGAATTCGAATCAATTACAAGAGGAATAGACCATGTCTATTTATAGGCTTATAAAGCCATATTCTAATAGGAGTGTAGTAAGATTGAAACTCCTTATTCTAATCAATATCAAATAGATGGAGTTTAATAAGGTTTAAAAAACCTTATTCAAAATAAAATAAAAGAAGTGTAATTCTATAGGGATTCTTCTTTTATTTTATTTTACCATTGTATTTTATTTAAATAAGAATTTGGGTCACTTAATTCTAACAATATATATGGTTATGGAATAGATCAAAGAATTAATCATGGTCATTTGGCGCAAATGGTTGATTTATGAAATGAGAGATTGTGGAGATATATTAATTACGTATGTATTTGTCAATTTCACTGATTAGTGTTGGGCACACATATGATATTGTCGATATATCTGACCAGTGCTGGACGCCAAACATTGTCGGTTTATCTGACTAGTGCAGGGCACAACTATTGTCAGATTATCCGACTAGCACTGGGTGCAAAACATTGTCGGTTTAACCGACTAGTGCAGGGCACAATTATTGTCAGTATATCTGACAAGCGCTGTGTGCAAAACTTTACTATGTTATATCTATTAGGCAAGGGGTGCCAATAATGGTATGATTGTTGATTACAAAAAAATGATTTATTGAATGAGTTTGGAAAAAGAGCTATAATAGGAAGAGCTAATAATTGATACATATATTTCTTGTAATATAGTATGCGGTAAAGAACATTATATATTTTTAATACATGAATTATGGCTATTAAGTGTATGTTTAGTTCTTGTGGTTTAATGAAATTTATTCAGCATTTGGTCATTCATCTATGTGTAGGTTACGTACGTATCTTTGATTATCGACTCAACATCTAGCGATAATCCCGAACTCAACGTTGGTGAAGGATTCTTTTTGAGTCTTGGCATGTACCTAGGATGTTAATATTATGAAACAATCATGTTGATGTGTAGTTATTTTTAAAGAAATTTATTTGTATATGATGTTGCTTTGTAAAATTTTTTCATATGTTTTGTTCTAATGCAAATGCTTGTACATAGGTTGTGGGTGAATATGAGTATGTTTTATGAGTTTGACATTTTTTGGATATGTATATTATGTGTGATATGGTGAATGATATTACATGTTATTAAATGTATGAAATGTGGTGTTAATGATGGCATATTGGTTAGGCACTTATGTTGTTTTAATTGGTATGTTTTGACTTTTTTTTTAGGTGTATTTGGTGATATGTTAAGGTTACTTTTAGGTTTGTATTGATGGCCAAGTTAGGTGTACAGTTTGCCTTGTTTTTGAAGCAAATTTTGGTACACACAGCCTGGGACACGGGCTGCCACACTGCCATGTGTCACACATGGTCGCCCTACACGGTTGTGTGTCTTAATTTTTCCAGGTGCAGTTTTCTCACGATCTGGCACACGAACACAGCCCGCGACACCATCGAGTGTCCTAAAACAGTTTGGTACACGGTCTGGGACATGACTAATGATACAGCCGTGTGACCCAACATCAAATGCACACACGGTTAGGCACACGGCCTACGACACGGTCGTGTGGCCTTATTTCAAACATAAACACTAACAGACACACGGGCTTGGACACGGCCATGTGTCCAGACTTTGAATATCCATACCGCCTGTCACATGGCCTAGCGACATGGCCGTGTGAGCCCTGTTTTCAAAATTTTCAATATTTCCTAACTTTTTTGTTTTGTTGCAAATAGATCCCAGAATGTTCTCAAACTATTTTTAGGGCCCCGTAAACTTGGTTTAAAGCTCGTAAGTGCATGGTTATTATAAATTGAATGTGATTTGATTATTTACAATTTTATTAGAATATTTGTTTCTATGTAATGTTAAATGTTTAAAATTTTATTGTAATACTTTATAACCCTAATTCGACGACGGAGATGGATTAGGGATTTTTCAATATGTACGTGATTGTTATAAATTTTTTTCTTACCCTCACTTCTGAAGATGTACCTACATTTGATGATTGGAAAATTGTTCGAAGAGTTATATAAGTGTTATAACTTTTTTATCATCTTACAATGAAGGTGTCTGGGTCTTTGCATGTCACCTATCATTCACTTTTTGAAATATTGATGAATGTGCATTATCTTTTTGATTGGTGGCAAAATTGTGGATAATTAGACATAATTTCTATTACTTCCAAAATAAGGGATAAGTATAATAAGAATTGGAGGCGAAGGAAACAAGATCAACTTGCTAGTTTACTTGGGAGTTATCTTTGATCTACGATGTAAAATGAAGTTTTTGGACTTTGGGGTCAACTTTCTTTTTCCTAATGTTGCTAATGACATTATGAAAAAATTGATAAAGAATTGCATTGCTTGTTCAATGTGTATTCTTCTAATGTCAGGAAAATTCAATTGTTTGAAGGTAGATCTAGTTTTTCAAAAAATATTTTGAATTCAATGGAAAAAGATCAATTAGTAAATCTCAGTTGGATAAGTATTTGGTGAAGAGGGCGAAGTAAACAATTCAAGTTCATTTGATTTATTATTGTGGTGGAAAATGAATAGTTCCAAAGTCCCTATTCTTGCACAAATGGCTCAAGATATTCTTGCTATTCCTATCTCAACAATTGCTTCAGAAAGTGCATTTAGCATAGGTGGACGTGTTCTCGATAGTTTTAGAAGTTCTCAAACTGCTCTTATGGTCGAGGCTTTGGTTTGCACACAAGATCGGCTTCAGAAATCTAAGGATCTTATCAAATTTGAAGAGTATGTTGATGAACTTCAAACCATGAAAGATGATAATATATTAATTTTGATTCATAAAATAAGTTTTTATGTTATTTATATTAGTAAGCACTCCTATAATTTTACTAACATTTTTGTTTTTAAGTTTGCTAGACTTATCCAAAATACCCAAAGATCAAGAAGGTAATATACTTAGCATTAGTTTATAAAGTTAAATGTTTATTTAATTTATTTTTGCAAACATTTTTTTATTATTTAACTTACTCATTCAATAATTTTACTAGATATTTCAAGTTTAAAAATGGTGTTTGAAGAAAAAGAAGTTTAAGCTATTGTTTATTTTTTTGAACTGATGTGTTATTGTTGCTGGTTTATTGGACTTTTGTTGTGATGTTTTTATTTTTCATTTTGTTGTTTGGACTGGTGTAGTTTATTGCTGTATTTTGGACTTTTGCTATTTTTTTTCTAATATAATCTTGTTGTGTTGTTGTTGTTATTTATTTGGACTCATGTTATGTTGTTTTTATTTGTTCACTTATTTATTTCAATTTTCCTTTGTATGATCATGTTTAAAAACTTAAAAAAATATTTTTTAAAAAAATTACATAAAAATAAATAACACTAAAGTCATTTGTTTAATTTAATTCAAACAAATATATTTGATTCGATAAGATTTGAATTTCATCTCACTCAACTCGATTTGAGAAAATTTCAAATCAAGTTAGAATCATAAAATAGGACTCATCAACTCGACTAACCTAGAAATTTTTCATTTGATTCAACTGAAAGCTCACCCTTAGGTTTAATAATTACTTAGGGTTCAAGTAAGACATGCTTATAAATAGTTAAGTATGGCCAGCCACCATAATATATGTTTTACTTGATTTTTTATTAATAAAATACTCTAAAGAGAGATTTTCTTACGCGACTAGTTTCTTATTTCTTTCTTGATAAAAGTTTTGCTTCAATTTTTCAAGATTGTGGAAGAGATTCATCACAATTTCAACTTGCCTAATTCAAGTCAATTGGGAAGGTTGATCAATGGTCAATATAATTTTTTGTTGGTGCAAGTTCACAAGAACGAGACTAAACTATCTATCCAACTATTTGCCATCAACACCATTCATCTTTTTTTTTTTTTCATCAATTTGTCTATCATCATTTGTTTCTTTTCTTAATCTTTAATTCTTTACTTTCCATTTATTTATCATATAGTTATTGATGGAAATTTTTATTCCAAGAATTTTGGTCCAGAAGTTACTTAGGGCCCTTTTGGATAAGTAATGTTTTTATTTGCGGTTAATGTAAAAATAACGGTGACGATGAGATTAAATACTATATTGTGAGACAAAAAAAAAAAATCTAAGAACACCACCGTAAAAGTAAACGCCCATAAAAAAGGATCCTTATGTTGTAAGAAAGAATCATGAACTTTGAGTTGATTGTTTGTACACATAAAATTTAGTCCCAGGATTTCGCATCATGAATTAAGGATTGTAATGTTTTTAATATTTGGATTATGGATTGGAATGTTTTAATGTTTTGTAACTACTTTGACTTTAGTTTAGTGAATTGGTCTTTGAATAATGTTTTAAAACATTCCAAGTTTTAGAGTCAATAAAATTAGCTTTGTTAATCTTTTAATTGAATTTGCAATGTATAATAAATGTTTGAAATATTATCTATCTACAATATATATAAAAGCATGAATTTAGACAAAGTTTTAAATAAATAAAAATATTCTTTTTCTTTTACCATATCATTAGATTGATACCTAAAAATAATTATAATTTAATTTAGAAGTTTTAGTTGTCATTTATGCATTGTGATAATTATAAATTGTATTGACATCTAAATATTAATATAAGGTTAACTTAAAGTAGTATGTGTGATCACCATTAAGTGTTGGGTGTAATGGTAAGACTCATTACATTCTCAAAGGAATGTAAATTCAAATTTTGGAGACAACATTATTGAGAAGGGTAGTCACAAATCCTAAACACTATCTGTAAACCAGATATAGCAAATATAAAAAAAAAAAAGGTGTGATAATTACAAATTTTACTGATACCGAAAATTTTGATTTAAACTTTAAATGTTTAGTAATTTTGTTAAAAAATATTTTTGAAAAGATAAAATGTTTATTGTTGATTTTATATTATAAAGTAAATAATATACATTTAAATAATATTCAAATTTATAATATTATGATATATAAAATGTATCAACTTAAATTATAATAAAAAATATTAAAATACTTTATTGTAACTCATTATTAATATGAAAATATATTTTAAATATATTTTAAGTAATTAATATAATATAATTTAAATTTGTTAATTGATATTTGAATCTAATTATAATTTAATTTAAGTTTATTAGATGCAAAGTACTATGTTAAATCAATTAAAAGAAAGATTGATGTAAAATTGGGTTTTATTTTAACTATTAATTATCACTTAATTAATATTAGAGAATAATATCAAATAGTTAAACACATTCAATCAAATAGTAAATGGAGATAATTAGTAATAATAAGTTAGAAAGCGAATCATATTCGAACAACAATAACATGAAAAGAGATTGAAACATTATTTAATTGATTATAAGGTAATATAACATTAAATTTGTCCTCTTATTATTTCAATTTAATATTACAATTTTTTTTATTTTAGTTCCAAATTTCTATATTAATTTTAATAATGTTATATATTAATTCAATTTTATTTTATCTAATTATTTAATATTTTATTATCAATTTTTTTCTATTTTTTCATTACTTTTAAAACATTTTATTCTCTAAATTATTTATCAAAAATTAGTAGAATTTTATTATAAATTATACCAATGTTCATTTAATTAGTAAATATATATATTTTGAATTGTAGAATTATATTATTTAAATAATTAAAGATATAAACACATAAAAATTACGTATAATATTTTTAAAAATTCTGATTAATTTTTTCAAATTCATCTTTTAGAAATTTTTGAATATTAAATTAGTGAAACCGATTGGATTTTGCAAACCATGATTGTCTTATTAACAAAGCATAAAATTAACACGAGTAAAATAGTTTTTTCTTAATTGAAATAAAATAATAAATTTTATAAAAATGTAATAAAAAAAATTAGCACTCATTAGAAAATAGTATATATTAATATAAATAAAGGGGTGATAAAGAAAAAGGAAAAAAATAGCAGTCATGAGAAATTTCTAACCAACTTCTTCTCCAAATTATTTTTTTCAAAAATTCCCTGATTATTATTATTGTCAACGAACTTCTGCGTTGGAAAAACTGTCCCAAAAAGAGCCATTAAATTCCATTTCCTCTTTAATCTTGGGGTCATCGGTAAGTATCCTAAATTTCATATTCATTTTCTCTTCTGAATTCAAAGGCTGGGGTTTCCTAGTTCCTTAGCTGAAAACCCTAGCCTAATTCACTTTGTAGGAATTTTTCAAAAGCTTGATGTTTTATTTTAGATAAAGAGATTTTATTTATGAGTAATAATTGTCTTTATGTTTCAAAAAGTCCCAAATTTCATGGGATTTTCAATGGATTATCTGCCATTATTCTACTTTTCTTTTTTTACACCCGGGTAGATTTCTTAAGAAACCCTCACACCAGCCAATCGTCTGGGCTTATTAATTATAATTTGAATCAAAGAACCGTACTTGATCACGTCGGTATAATTCGTCGACAAATTAGCGAACTTGATGCCAGTTCGTCAAATTTAGCTTTTGGGAAGGGCCAGCAGAATGAGTTGAATGTAAGCTTGAGCCATCCTGTTTTCTGTACCGGGTTGAATAATCATCAGGGTTTTGCTAATCAATGTGAGTTCCTGAAATCGAATCCACAGTGTTCTTCAGATGGATTCTTTGATTACATTAAGTTCTTCTATTGTGGTTGTGGAGAATTTAGGATAGTTGGCTATTTGGTATTGGGTGTTTGGCTTGTTTCTTTGTTTTATCTTTTGGGTAACACTGCAGCAGACTACTTTTGCCGTTCATTGGAGAAGCTTTCATATCTGCTTATGTTGCCTCCAACTGTTGCTGGGGTTGCACTCCTTCCGTTGGGAAATGGGGCACCGGATGTGTTTGCAAGTATAGCTGCATTTTTGGGGACGGATACAGGTGGAGTGGGTCTTAATAGCGTGTTAGGTGGTGGAGTTTTTGTTACTTGTGTTGTTGTAGGGGCTGTCTCCCTTTGTGTAGCGGGGACCGGGGTTCAGATTGATAAAAGATGCTTCATTAGGGATATCTGTTTCTTCCTTTTTACGCTCATGTCACTTACAATGATATTGATAATTGGCAAGGTGAGTATTTGGGGTGCCATTGCATTTGTCATGATCTATGTGATTTATGCTTTTTCTGTGGTTGCAAATGAGGTTCTGTGGAAACATACTGGGGGGTTGAAATTGGATGTTGTTACACCATTGCTTCCTGTCCGAGGAAATCTGTTTTCACAAGGAAACGAAGAGGATACTTTTCCATATGGTTATCTGCTGGACGTGGACACTGGAAATGATCCACCCCATCTGCCTAGTTCCCTGCCACAATGGATGTGGGCTTCAAATGTTGCTATATATTCCAATCACTTCATGAAAGCCAGTCCATTAGCTGAAGACAGGCCTCCATGGGGTTGGACTGAAGAGGGCATGGAAACTAATGAGTCACCATTCTCTTGCACTAAATTATTATTGCTCCTGGAGTTGCCGCTGACAGTTCCAAGGAGGCTAACAATTCCTCTAGTTGATCAGGAATCATGGTCAAAACCATATGCTGTGGCTAGTGTTTCATTGGCTCCTGTTCTGTTAGCATTTCTGTGGAATAGCAAAGGTGATGTGGGCTCTGAGAGTCGAGTGATCACATGGTGTCTCAGTGTTGCAGCTGGTTGCACACTTGGTATTCTTGCATGTAAGCATACTGCATCTGATCATCCGCCTCGGAGATTTTTAATTCCATGGGTATTTGGGGGATTTTTTATGAGCATTGTCTGGTTTTATATGATTGCGAATGAGCTTGTTGCTTTGTTGGTAGCATTTGGTGTGATATTTGGAATTAATCCATCCATTCTTGGAGTAACTATTCTGGCTTGGGGCAATTCAATGGGTGATTTGGTGTCAAATGTTGCACTGGCAATGAATGGCGGTGATAGTGTGCAGATTGCGATGTCTGGCTGTTATGCGGGTCCTATGTTCAACACACTTGTTGGTCTGGGCATCTCATTGCTGCTTGGAGCTTCATCAAAGAGTCCTTCCTCATACTCGGTTCCTCAAGATAGCAGCTTGTTTTACACCATGGGCTTTCTCATGTCAGGACTAATCTGGGCACTTATAGTTTTGCCTCGAAATGACATGAGACCTAGCAAGATATTAGGATTGGGTCTTATAATGCTTTATCTGATATTTCTTTCTCTCAAGGTGAGCAGTGCTTTGGGACTTACATCACTGCGTGGTTTAAGCTGATTCGTTTTATTGGCTGTAACTAGGTGGACCAGGTAAACTGACATAGTAGAAATGATTTGTCAGATTGATTGGTTAGTTTTCAGTTTCCAAGTACTATATCAACTTTCAGATTTCTATGGCAGAGAAAGCCATTGTTGTAAGATTTACTTAGATAGGCAAATGATATATAACTCACTGTGGGCTCGCAGTGCTTGTTGGAAAAACCTGTCAAACCATTTCATCAGTAAATTCTGTCAATACCACTTCCCTGTTGCATATGACTGGTGTGTCCTTACGGTTTTCAAATAATATTTCCTCGGTGCTAGTTTTGATCTTCATTTAAGGTTCTGTTTTCTAACATCTGATTCTTTGTTTATGGATTGAAGATAGCAGAAATGACCATTAGTTGTGGGCGCTTGTTTGAATGTGGCAACTCATATATAGCTTTGCCTTCGATTGACACTATATTTAAGGAAACAGTTTGCCAACAACGATGAAACCCTGTTCTCTTTCATTTTCCTTTCTGGTGACTCATCCTCGCCCTCTGTCTTGTGCTAAGCTGTAAGCATTTTTCTTTAAGAAATAAAAAAATAAATCTGGAATTGAGATGATTTTGTGGCTGCAGAAACCCTCGATATAACTTAGTAGGATAAGATTCCGTAAATGGAACCATCTTCTTGGAGAAAGAAATAAGATATCAATGCTAAACCAAATGTTTAAGCGTTATCAGCAGGCCCTTTTGAGAATGGACTTCCTTTTTTGTCAGTTTCAATCAGAATCCGACACGTCACTAGTTAGCTGTAATTTTAATATTTAAAAGAGTATAACAAAGTTAAAATATGATTTTACTCCTTTAAAGTGTTTTTTACCCTTTTCTTCAACCTTATATCTCCCTCTCCCTCACGATAGAAGTTGTAAAATATAGGGTCTTTATTTTTCTCTCACCTCTCAGCCTTAGAAAGTGCCTTAAGGCGATTGAAAATTTAAAATTTGGAGGCAGTGGAGGCTGTATTGAAAAGGCAAAGTATATCCTAAAGAATGGTGGAGCTCTACAGAAGTTGACAATACATACAGCATCATACATTTCGGAAGAAATAAAATTGAATATATACCAAGTGTTGTTGGCTTCACCAAGGAAATCAAAGTAATGTTGTATCTTGGTTATTTGATATAATCTTGTATTGTTGCTATATTTGTCTTGCTCTTATGAATGGCTCTTTTGCTTCTGATTTTCAATTTTTTGATGACACTGAGATTGGAACCTGTTAACTGAAATCGGTCCTTATCAGACGGAATGAACATTTTTTTCTCAATCTGAACAGTAGAGTAATTTCTTTGCTTTGAAAGATGAATTAATTTTCATGAAGCAGCAATTTACAGCTTCTATGGTGAGGGAGAGGGAATTATAAGGTTGAAGAAAGGGGTAAAGGAGTAAAATCATATTTTTACTTTTTAAAATTATAATCCTAGTTTGTTTTAAAAAGTAAATATTAAAAATTACAGCTTGCTGGCTTTTTTATAAAAATAATCTCAAAAAATTAATTAATTACTTAAATAATTTTTTTTGATAAAATACAAAAATAACTTAAAATATCAGTAAAAATTAGTGAAGTCAAAGTGTTTGACGTTACTAACATGTTATGCCATCAATTTACATTAAAAAATTAATTTTTTGGTAGAGTTATAAAAAATAACACTATTTATATAAATATCAAGATAATACTATAATTTTTAGAGGATTTAAGCAATTTTACCTTTTGTTAGTGGAGGTAAATAGACTTGCGTCACCAGATTTCACCAGATTTTAGGAGAGTATAGCATGTCTCCTACTATTGAAACAGGTAAAGGTTAATTTTTTTTTCATTCACGTTTGATTTGTTCTTTTTCATTTCTTTTTTCTTTTTAAGTTTTTCTTTATTTATTTTTAAGTTTTTTAAATTTATATTTGAAATGTTTTATAATATTATTTTTTAAAATTTTAAATATATATTTTTAACAAATAAAACATTTAAATATTTTAAAGATATTACCTTTCAAATTTATTATTTATTTTATAATATTTTAAATGTATATTTTAAATATTTTTTAAAATTTATTTTATAATTTTTTAAGTATTTTTTAAATATATTATTTTTAAATATATTATTTTTAAATATATGACCTTTTAAATTTATTATTTATTATTATAATATTTTAAATACATATTTTAAATATTTTTTTATTTTTAAATATAATTTTTATAAATTATTAATTTTTAAATTATTTTTTAAAGATATTCAAACGTTTTCTAAATTATATTTAAAATTTTAAAAATTAATATTTTATTCGGTGAAGCCATTTAGAATGGCTTCACCACTTTATTACAAGTGTAATTTTTTTAAATATAAAAATTTAATATTTAATATTTTATTTTGGTGAAGCCATTCTTTATGGCTCCACCTCTTGGTTATCTAGCATATATAGAATGGTGAAATTGTTGCATTTAGTAGGAGAGTTCAAACATTCTGTTGAAGAAGAATAATGATATGTTTTTGGTGTACGTTCTTTTTTATGGTGAAATTGTAGAAAGTGATGTTGATTGTTATTTCAAGGTTGGCAAATAGTAGGTTTGCGATTCAAAAAAATCTGAAGCTAGCAGGAATGAAAAGGAAGATCAGTGCAAAAATAGCTATCTGTTATAGAAGGGCGATGTCCAAATTATTTTTCAAGTTTCCAATCTCTATAGATCCATTGAAATTTTGTGAGATGCAACTGGTAGATGATATGACTTGGGCACTATGATGGAAATATGGTGGTCGACTGGTAGTGAGAACCCCCAACCAGTTGAGTTATTTGCTGAGTTAGCAGACTTAGAGCCTGTTGATAATGTTAGCCCAAGAAGTCAACATTGCGAATTTGACATTGATCTTAATGTCGGATGGACAGACCAGTTAAAATGCGAAGGGACATCGCAAATACCCAAAAATCCAAATTATAGTGGGAGTTCGTATAACAACCCTACCCCCAGTCTCTGTCTACAAATACATCCGAAGGTGATAATAAGTACACAGGCAGATGTCGGAGAAATGACCAATAATGGTGAAGATTTTGATCAAGACGTTGAATATTTAGTGACCCCGATGTTGATGAGGCTCAGGACGATATCGATGATGAAGGCCCGGAGGAGGTTGAAGATATTCACGGCCCTTCATTCAGTAACCCGAGTCATGGCATTGTCTTACGAAATAAACCTGAGGGCGACATGTTGGACGTTGATCTAGATGCAGCGCATGCATCCGAGTTCCCTGAGTACCCTGATATAGTACGTGCTCATATATTGGCGTTAATTTCGCAGTTCGAGGAGTTTTTCGTTAGGTAATGGTTCGAGAACAAGGAGGACTGTGTGTTTTCCATCTAATAGTACAACATGAAGTTGTCGATTGATTACATGGTTGCCAAGTCTACACCGACATTATATGTTAGGGAATGTTGGAGAGCCGGCGATGGGTATAGTTGGCGGGTTCGGGCTGCATTTATACAAAGGACTCAATAGTGGCAAATACAAAATTTAGAAGAGCGTCATACATGTACTGTCACATATATGTCTCAAGACCACCGGAAATTGGATGCCAAAAGTATTTGCAACTGCATCATGCCACTAGTGAAAGATAACCCAATCATTCCTGTGTTGACATTGATTGCGGACATGCAAGCTCGATTTTAGTACAGAACGTCGTATAGGAAAGCGTGGTGGGAGAAACAAATGGCCATGCAAAAATTGTACAGCGACTGGGTTGAGTCATACAATGAACTTCAGGGTTGGATTTCAGCGATGGTGGAGTACATCCCAAGAACTGTCGTGGACTTGCAAACATTACCTTATAGAGACCTGAATGGACAAATGGAACTGGGGAGAGTTTTTCGTCGACTGTTCTGGACTTTCGATCCATGTGTTAGGGTCATCTCCTACTGCAAACCACTAGTGCAAGTTGATGGAACATGGCTTTTTGGAAAATACACGCAGATACTTCCAATTGCGGTTGCACAAGACGGTAACGAAAATGTACTACCGATCACTTTCGCCATCGTGGAGCCGGAGAACTCCGAATCGTGGCCATATTTCATTTGGAACTTGCGGAGGCATGTTGTCAGGCAAGACAACATTTGTATTATCTCTGACAGATCGAATGGCC
The DNA here is from genome assembly GCA_025503065.1 of Gossypium bickii. Taxonomy (NCBI): domain Eukaryota; kingdom Viridiplantae; phylum Streptophyta; class Magnoliopsida; order Malvales; family Malvaceae; genus Gossypium; species Gossypium bickii. Next base: position 18,942,125 of record CP106714.1, on the reverse strand, counting down.
TTGTTGCTACAATTCGACAATCTGAAGTTTCGTGGAGGTCCGTCTATTGTATTCGTCATATTGCTGTCAACTTCCATAATGAGTACAAGAACAAAGACTAGCACAAACAAATTGTGAACATGGGTAAAAATATCGTATTTAAATTCGTATTTGCAAATATTCCGAGTCTATTCCTAATTGGGATGGTAACACGTTTATCAGAATACATACGTAGGATACGAACTGGAAGCATACAGATTCAAACATAAGTTGGCGAGGTCAGAGACTGATATGGCAGTCCAAACCTCCTCTCAGATAGTGGTTCGGTAGCATGTAGCCGTAGAAATGGGCTCAATGTTTTGAGGAGGGGTACCGATATGGTGATATGACAACTAACCTCGTTGAGGCCGTTAACTCCATCTTGAGGCGTACGCGTCACTTGCCAATTTCAACAGTTTTTTCAGCCATATTTTATAGGCTAGCAACCTTAATGCCAAAAATATGATTGAAACAAGCAAAACAGTTGGAGGCAGGACACGTGTACTTCAAAAAAATCAGGGATGCCATGAAAGAGAACACTCAAAGTGCTAGGTCGATGAATGTAAAACTATATTTTCGAAACTTGGAAACTTTTCGAGTGACAGAGTACATCGGTCGTCAGTCGAAGATCCCACCACGGTCCTACGGAGTTGATATCTGAAACAGGCGGTGTGAGTATGGGATGTTCCAAACACTACGGTACCCATGCGTGCATATGGTTGCAGTGTGTGCTACTTACAGTTTGAATGGCAAACAATATATCAATGATGTGTACAGACTTGAACGTATGTTGCATATTTGGGGTAACAAGTTCCCCCTATTAAGGGATGTATCGACATGGGAAGTGCAATCGCTTGCGTTCGAGATGTTGGCAGATCGATTACTACGTAGAAGAGCCAAAGGTCGACCGAAAAAAATGAGGATTTGGAACGACATGGATATAAGAGAACAGGTCGATCCAAAGCATTGCACCATATGTAGAACAGTTGCCCACAATCGGAGCAAATGTCCTCATGGAAACGTCTACACTGGTCAATCTTCACAGTCTAAAAGAAATTAAATGTTGTACCCGATGTTTGCATTTTATGGTCTTTTGGATATAAAGTTTGTATTGTTTAGTGTTAAGCTTTTATTTAAAATTAATAGTTGCAACTTTTAATACCTTAAAAGATATTATAAATTATAAACCAATACAACAAATATTACATAACACTTGAAATTTACATAACTCAAAATAAGAAAGAACCAGGAGTGGTATCGTCATTCGGGGTATAACGTGTAACACCCTAAACCCGTATCCGTCATCGGATTAGGGTTACAGGCATTTCCTTACCTCACACAAGCTTTGAGTACTCTTTAAGAACCAATTTCATGATAAAGGCATAACCAATTTTTAACTATCATTAAAATCATAATCATCAACCAAGGATTAATCACAAACAATTAACAATTTACTAATTTCTAGGCCCTTCAAACCCGTATATCAAATATGCTTATAATGCTTACCCATTTATTTTAATAACTAACTCAAGCAATCCATTTAGCATCAATTACTTGCCATATTTGGCCATGACCTTATAAACAAGGGTATTCGATCATTTCACGATAACATTATTTGTCAATTCATTTTGTTTCTATGTTCTTAACCATTAATGCATACAAGCCAAATTTACCTTTCACCATTCATCACGCCAAACAAAACTATAATAATTTAACCAAGACCGAATTCATGTAAGCTCAAATGACTTAACTTTTAGCCGTCTTCGCATGGCTTTTATATACATTCCAACCAAAAAGAATCAAGAGAAATCAAGCTTATACATGCCATAGTTTCTAAGATTTAACTCTAATGAAAGATACCAAAAATAGGAGATAATGTGTTCGACTTCGACATGATCCCCGAGTGCGAGCATCGACTTTAAAGATCTATACCATGAACAAACAATTACACAACGGTAAGCTATATAAAGCTTAGTAAGTTATAAGCCAAGGAGGTAAAATATCTATATACAATCAATTGAATAGCTTGTAATTTATTCAAACATAACATGGAATAGAATGCAACATTCGTACACATAATGTATACATATCATCGTTAATTTATAATATATCTAATTGGTCACTAATTAAATCCAAACACTTCCATGTTAAAAGTCCATAACAAAATAGCTTACTCGATTTACCTCGATAATGAACCATAGTATAACATACAAATACCTGACACTCCTGCTTATTATACCTCCACTGAGTCCCTTCTTCCTTTAGGAAAATCTGAAAATCTATACACGTAGTACAAGCCCGTAGCGTATCTCTCACTTAGAGCCGTTACTTAACATATCCGCACACATAGTGCCACTTGCCGTAACATATCGCTCACATAGAGCCGTTACTCAGCATGTCCACACACACAGTGCCACTTCCCGTAACGTATCGCTTACATAGAGCCGTTACTCAGCATGTCCACACACACAGTGCCACTTCCCGTAACGTATCGCTCACATAGAGCCGTTACTCAGCATGTCTACACACACAGTGCCACTTCCCGTAACGTATCGCTCATATAGAGCTGTTACTCAGCATGTCTGCACACACAGTACCACTTCCCGTAACGCATCGCTCACATAGAGCCGTTACTCAATTAAACACATATTTGTTTATTCAATTATCACCTTTGCTCATTTCATGTTTCACCAGTAATTACTACTCAACTATAATTATTTATGCAGTCCAAACATATCAAATTTCTTTCCCATGTTTGTATATATATATCAAATATACCTTTACTCAATAGCAACAATCCAGTTTCCGTATGTCATATTTTCACATCCGGTACAAACCAACTACACATACAGAGATATGTATTATTAACCATACTTTCGGTTCAATATCCATCTCATCTCATATTCGTATATATAGCTCTTTTCTGAATCATAAATATATATACATATATGTTCAAAGCACTCAATGCATCCACCCTTATACATGTATATAAATATATGTATTTCAACTTAGCATTCGGCCATACTATAATTATGTTTGTTCTCATACCTTATTGAATTCGACAACATTGAATTTTACAACTAATCCCAATTTATCCAAGAAATATATCCATATACAAGTGCTTAATAATTCCCATTACATTATCATACTCAAAATCCATATCCCATTCGGCATCATTATAATTGAAACTTTAAATTCATTTGCACATATACATTTGTTTATAAACATCACTCAATTAAACCAATTTATTCAAGCTTATATATATATAAATATACTAAGCTTATATTCGACTCAAAGACATGTATTTCTATTTTATTCATATCACATTCAGCAATTCATGAATTAAAATACCTACCTTTACTTAACTATTTCACCTCTATATTATCAAATTTCAATTTAACCCAATTGCTTAGAAACTTACCTCGAACGTCGACAATTTAAGCTTCCCGGCTACTCGTTCAATTTAGCTTTTCCCCGATCCACTCTGGTTTCTTTTTGTTCTCGGTCTAAAACAATTTCAATTAAGCTCATTTAATTTCATTTCCATTCAATTAATCCATAATTACTTGATTTCACAATTTACCATTTTATCCCTCACAGTACTCATTCTTACAATTTAATCAAATTTTCACAAAATACAAAATATGCCAAAATTACCTATTTCAAGCTAAGGCCGAATGTTCCTTAGGCTAATTTAAGTCCACATTTTTCCTAATTTCTAAAATCTAACTCCTTCATTTACTACTTTTGAAATTAAATCCTAAATGCTCCATCTAATCAAAATTTCCAACTCAAATTGTAGTAATCTAGCACATATATTTTAGTTAAAACCATCAACCATCATAAAGCATGAATTTTCATCAATGGCTGAACCAACATTCATGTTCAATACACAAAATTTTCACATGGGCTTGATAGGAAAATGATCAACAATGACAAAAATGCAAAAATTACCAAAAATCCAAGACTTGAACTTACCCAATTTTAGTTGATAATGCCGAATCCCTAAGGAGTTTTACTGTTCTTTTTCCTTTGTCATAATCGGCCAAAAACTCAAAAAGATGACATGCAAAGGCTTCCTTAATTCTTTTATGTTTTTAATCCATTATCCATAATATATAATATTATTATATTAACATATACCACTAACCATATTATAATATAATATATTTGCATCTTTCTTATCACCTTGCCGTCCACTATATAAAATACTATGAATAGTTTCACTACTAATCCCTTAGTTAAAAGACACCTTATTTAATCCCCCCAATCAATCAAATGGTAAATTTTACCACTTATGCGCTTTAGTCCTTTTTCCTTAAATTAATCACCCAAACACAAATATTAATCTATAATATTTTAACACATGTACAACCACATAACATACATATCAAATTAATAATTAAACTTTTTTTTCTAGATTCGTGGTCCCAAAACCACTGTTCCGATTAAGGTCGTAATTGGGCTGTTACAACTCTCCCCCCTTAAGAAATTTTTGTCCACGAAAATCTTACCAGCGAATAAGTGTGGATAACGTTCTTTCATTAATTCTTTGGTTTCCCAGGTCGCTTCCTCAATCCCGTGTTTATGCCATAATACTTTAACCAAATATATCTTCTTATTACGCAACTCTTTCACTTCACGAGCTAAGATGCAAATCGATTCTTCCTCATAAGTCAGATCGGGTTGAATTTCTACCTCTGATGGATTGATCACATGAGAAGGATCGGATCTATATCGTCGAAGCATTGACACGTGGAAAACATTATGAATCTTGTCTAACTCAGATGGCAACCTCAATCTATACACAACTGGCCCAATACGTTCAGTAATCTCATACGGCCCAATAAACCTCGGACTCAGTTTTCCCTTACGATCAAACCTAAGTATCTTTTTCCACGGTGATACTTTCAAGAACACTCGATCACCCACTCGAAACTCTATATCTTTCCTTTTCAAATTCGCGTACGACTTCTGACGATCTGAAGTGACTTTCAAACTTTCTCGAATTACCTTAACTTTTTACTCTGTTTCTTTGATTAAATCAATCCCGTGAATCTTGCCTTTACTCAGCTCAGTCCAATATAAAGGTATACGACATTTTCGACCGTACAACGCCTCATAGGGAGCCATTTTAATACTTGATTGAAAGCTGTTATTAGACGAAAATTCAATCAAAGACAAGTATCGTTCCCACGTACCCTCAAACTCAAGAATGCAACATCACAATATATCCTTGAGTACTTGAATAACACGCTCGGATTGACCATCCGACTGAGGGTGAAAAGCTGTACTGAAGTGCAACTTTGTACCTAAAGCATCCTGTAGTTTCTTCCAAAACCGCGATGTGAACCTCGGATCTCTATCCGAAACAATAGAAACAGGTACTTCGTGTAACCGTGTGATCTGCGATATGTACAACTCAGCTAACTTATCAAGTGAGAAATCCGTACATACCGGAATAAAATGGGCTGATTCCGTCAATCTATCAACAATAACCCAGATTGAATCTTTCTTACTTGGCATCAAAGGCAAACCCGATACGAAGTCTATCGTGACACGATCCCACTTCCACTTTGGTATCATAATTCGGTTGAAATAGTCCAGATGGCACTTGATGCTCAGCTTTTACTTGTTGACACACTAAACACTTTGATACATAATCTGAAATGTCTCGTTTCATACCATGCCACCAGTAATACTCTTTCAGATCGTTATACATTTTCGTGCTACTTAGATGAATCGACAATTTACTACTATAAGCCTCATCACAAATCCTTCGAATCAAATCCGGGCTCTTCGGTACACAGATCTGATTCTTGAACCGTAAACATCCTTCAGCATTTTTCTGAAAGTCTGAATCCGCACACGAGCCACAATGACTTTTCTTTGTTTTTAAATCATCATCAACCTCTTGGGCTTCTCGAATCTGCTGCTCAAACAATGGTCTCACTTTCAACTCGGTAACTATCGCACCATCCTCAGTCATAGTTATATCTGCATTCATTGCGCGTAAAGCAAATAGCGACTTTCAGCTAAGTGCATCTGCAACCACATTAGCCTTTCCCGGGTGATAATCAATCACGAGCTCGTAATTTTTCAACAATTCTAACCACCGTCGCTGTCTCAAATTCAGATCCTTCTGAATCATTAAATACTTTAGACTTTTATGATCCGAAAAGACTTGACATTTCTCACCGAACAGATAATGATGCCAAATTTTCAAAGCAAAAACTATAGCGGCTAACTCAAGATCGTGCGTACTGTCTCGAGGCATAGGCTACGACTTTACCCTCTTGCATCAATACACAACTGAGTCCATTTAAAGATGCATCACTAAAAATAAAAAAAACTCTTTACCCGACTTTGGCTAAACGAGCACCGGTGCTTCCGTTAACAAGGTCTTCAATTGATCAAAACTCTTCTGACACCTTTCTGACCATTCAAATTTCACATCCTTTTGTAATAGTTTTGTCATCGGGGTTGCTATCATCGAGAATCCTTTCACTAAACGTCTATAATATCCTGCAAGCCCTAAAAAGTTACGTACCTCAGAAACATTCTGCGAAGGTTTCCATTCCAATATAGCCGAGATTTTACTCAGGTCAACCCAAATACCAGTCGATGAAATAACATGCCTCAGGAAGCTGACTTCTTTCAACCAAAACTCACATTTACTGAATTTTGCGTATAATTGCTTGTCACGTAAAATCTGTAACACTAGCCTCAAATGCTCAGCATGCTCAGTTTCGTCTCATGAATAAATCAATATGTCATCTATGAACACAACCACAAACTGGTCTAAATAAGGTCTGAATACCCGGTTCATCAAATCCATGAAAACAACGGGGGCATTAGTGAGCCCAAACGACATCACTAAGAACTCATAATGACCGTATCTTGTCCGAAAGGCAGTCTTCTGTACATCTGATTCTCTAACTTGCAACTGATAATAACCTGACCTCAGGTCAATTTTTGGAAACACCGAGGTTTCTTTCAGCAGATCAAGCAAATCATCAATACATGGCAACGGGTATCTGTTCTTAACTGTTATCTTATTGAGCTGTCGATAATCAATAAACATTCTCAAAGTTCCATCCTTCTTTTTCACAAATAAAACGGGCGCACCTTAGGGAGAGAAACTCGGTCGGACGAAACCTCTATCTGTCAATTCTTGCAACTGAGCTTTTAATTCTTTTAATTCAGTCGGTGCCATTTTATACGGAGGTATCGAGATTGGAGTAGTCCTTGGCACTAACTCAATGCCAAACTCTATTTCCCGAACCGATGGTAATCCTGGTAATTCCTCCGGAAACACATCTGGATACTCACTAACAACTGGTACAGATTCAATATTCTTTTCGATTACCTTGCTATCAATCACATACGCAAGATAAGCTTCGCAACCCTTTCTCAAATACTGCCGAGCCAACATCGAAGATATCACAGCAGGTAGTCCATTTCAAATCCGCAGACTCTATTCGAACTATCTTGTTATTCTGGCATCTCAAATCAATAGTCTTTCGTCGGCAATTTACTACTGCATCATGAACTGTTAACCAATCCATACCAAGGATAATGTCGAACTCATCGAAAGGTAATAGCATCAAATCGGCCAGAAAACACAAGTCTCTAATCATCAAAGGACAGTTCTTGCTCACTTTATCAACTAGTACTACGAATCGTTAATCTCAAGAATGCTAACCAGAAGCTTTATATCTTCATTTAAACTATCTTCAAATCTCTGGCACATACTAGCCTCCGACAAAACACACTCACGAGCCTAGCGACTAAGTCACACAAACTTGCGCTCATATTCGAATACGGTCATACGACCCTGTTTAAGCTCAAGAAATTCTTTGCGCTTAGAATCTATGGAACGCTGGCTTACATACTTCTTACGAAATTCTGTCTGAAAGAAGTCCCAAGTAACCCTCTCACTAGGGATAATGGACACGAGCGTATTTCACCAATAATAAGAAGAATCTCGTAGTAATGATATGGCACACTTCAAGCACTCATCGGGTGTGCAGGACAGTTCGTCGAAAACACGAACGGTATTATCAAGCCAAAATTCGGCTCTCTCAGCATCATCGTCATCCCCCACTCTAAATTCCTGAGCCCCGTGCTTCCTAATGCGATCAATCGGAGGTTTAATTACTCTTTCAGGGTTAGTAATAGAGGGTACCACCGGTGCTATAGGGGGTACATTTAAATTTTGGGGTGGTTGAACAGCCGGATTGGTTCGTATGTAACGACTGAACCAATCGTTCATCATACTATAGAAGGCATTTCTAGCCCCCTCATCAGGATTACCCGTAGCCGGTCGAGATCCCTTGGGCATGGTCCCCTGAGCGGGAACAGGCGCCACACTCTCGACGTCATCAGCTACAACTCGTTTGAAATCGAGATCCATTACAAAATAAGAAATAAACACCTTTCACTGTTAAAAGTAATCACACTATCACAATATAAATTATGGTAAGTATAGCTAGACTCACACGCGCTACGTTAGTCCGAGAACCGACTAAACCGTAGCTCTGATACCAATAAAATGTAACACCTTAAACCTGTATCCGTTATCGGATTAGGGTTACGGGCATTTCCTTACCTCACACAAGCTTTGAGTACTCTTTAAGAACCAATTTCATGATAAAGGCATAACCAATTTTTAACTATCATTAAAATCATAACCATCAACCAAGGATTAATTACAAGCAATTAACAATTTACTAATTTCTAGGCCCTTCAAACCCGTATATCAAATATGCTTATAATGCTTACCCATTTATTTTAATAACTAACTCAAGCAATCCATTTAGCATCAATTACTTGCCATATTTGGCCATGACCTTATAAACAAGGGTATTCGATCATTTCACGATAACATTTTTTGTCAATTCATTTTGTTTCTATGTCCTTAACCATTAATGCATACAAGCCAAATTTAGCTTTCACCATTCATCATGCCAAACAAAACTATAATAATTTAACCAAGACCGAATTCATGTAAGCTCAAATGACTTAACCTTTAGCCATCTTCGCATGGCCTTTATATACATTCCAACCAAAAGGAATCAAGAGAAATCAAGCTTATACATGCCATAGTTTCTAAGATTTAACTCTAATGAAAGATACCAAAAATAGGTGATAATGTGTTCGACTTCGACAGGATCCCCAAGTGCGAGCTTCGACTTTAAAGATCTATACCATGAACAAACAATTACACAACGGTAAGCTATATAAAGCTTAGTAAGTTATAAGCCAAGGAGGTAAAATATCTATATACAATCAATTGAATAGCTTGTAATTTATTCAAACATAACATGGAATAGAATGCAACATTCGTACACATAATGTATACATATCATCGTTAATTTATAAATATATCTAATTGGTCACTAATTAAATCCAAACACTTCCATGTTAAAAGTCCATAACAAAATAGCTTACTCGATTTACCTCGATAATGAACCATAGTATAACATATAAATACCTGACACTCCTGCTTATTATACCTCCACTGAGTCCTTTCTTCCTTTAGGAAAATCTAAAAATCCGTACACGTAGTACAAGCCCGTAACGTATCGCTCACTTAGAGCCGTTACTTAACATATCCGCACACATAGTGCCACTTCCCGTAACGTATCGCTCACATAGAGCCGTTACTCAGCATGTCCACACACACAGTGCCACTTCTCGTAACGTATCGCTCACATAGAGCCGTTACTCAGCATGTCCACACACACAATGCCACTTTCCCCGTAACGTATCGCTCACATAGAGCCGTTACTCAGCATGTCTGCACACACAGTGCCACTTCCCGTAACGTATCGCTCACATAGAGCCGTTACTCAATTAAACACATATTTGTTTATTCAATTATCACCTTTGCTCATTTCATGTTTCCCCAGTAATTACTACTCAACTATAATTATTTATGCAGTCCAAACATATCAAGTTTCTTTCCCATGTTTGTATATATATTTATATATATATCAAATATACCTTTACTCAATAACAACAATCCAGTTTCCGTATGTCATATTTTCACATCCGGCACAAACCAACTACACATACAGAGATATGTATTATTAACCATACTTTCGGTTCAATATCCATCTCATCTCATATTCGTATATATAGCTCTTTTCTGAATCATAAATATATATACATATATGTTCAAAGCACTCAATGCATCCACCCTTATACATGTATATAAATATATGTATTTCAACTTAGCATTCGGCCATACTATAATTATGTTTGTTCTCATACTTTATTGAATTCGACAACATTGAATTTTACAACTAATCCAAATTTATCCAAGAAATATATCCATATACAAGTGCTTAATAATTCCCATTACATTATCATACTCAAAATCCATATCCCATTCGGCATCATTATAATTGAAACTTTAAATTCATTTGCACATATACATTTGTTTATAAACATCACTCAATTAAACCAATTTATTCAAGCTTATATATATAAATATACTAAGCTTATATTCGACCAACACATGTATTTCTATTTTATTCATATCACATTCAGCAATTCATGAATTAAAATACCTACCTTTACTTAACTATTTCACCTCTATATTATCAAATTTCAATTTAACCCAATTGCTTAGAAACTTACCTCGAAAGTCGACAATTTAAGCTTCCCGGCTACTCGTTCAATTTAGCTTTTCCTCGATCCACTCTAGTTTCTTTTTGTTCTCGATCTAAAACAATTTCAATTAAGCTCATTTAATTTCATTTCCATTCAATTAATCCATAATTACTTGATTGCGCAAGTTACTATTTTATCCCTCACATTACCCATTCTTACAATTTAATCAAATTTTCACAAAATACAAAATATGCCAAAATTACCTATTTCAAGCTAAGGCCGAATGTTCCTTAGGCTAATTTAAGTCCACATTTTTCATAATTTCTAAAATCTAACTCCTTCATTTACTACTTTTGAAATTAAATCCTAAATGCTCTATCAAATCAAAATTTTCAACTCAAATTGTAGTAATCTAGCGCATACATTTTAGTTAAAACCATCAACCATCATAAAGCATGAATTTTCATCAATGGCCGAACCAACATTCATGTTCAATACACAAAATTTTCACATGGGCTTGATAGGAAAATGATCAACAATCACAAAAATGCAAAAATTACCAAAAATCCAAGACTTGAACTTACCCGATTTTAGTTGATAATGCCGAATCCCTAAGGAGTTTTGCTGTTCTTTTTCCTTTGTTATAATCGGCCAAAAACTCAAAAAGATGACATGCAAGAACTTCCTTAATTCTTTTATGTTTTTAATCCATTATCCATAATATATAATATTATTATATTAACATATACCACTAACCATATTATAATATAATATATTTGCATCTTTCTTATCACCTTGCCGTCCACTATATAAAATACTATGAATAATTTCACTACTAATCCCTTAGTTAAAAGACACCTTATTTAATCCCCCCAATCAATCAAATGGTAAATTTTACCACTTATATGCTTTAGTCCTTTTTCCTTAAATTAATCACCCAAACACAAATATTAATCTATAATATTTTAACATATGTACAACCACATAACATACATATCAAATTAATAATTAAACTTTTTTTTCCGGATTCATGGTCCCAAAACCACTGTTCCGATTAAGGTCGTAATTGGGCTATTACATAACGGTTTATGGTCTTTCGTTGACGGGGTAGACGTTGGGGTGTACTTTACACATCAGGAGTATCGGCAGCTAGATCGAACGTGCCTTGAGGCGGGGTGGAGTACATGTTATCTCTAAACATATCAAATGATATCGGTGGTTGCTCTGGGTGAAACGAATTCGAACCGCCCATGTCCGGGTGATATAAATTGCTCTGCGACTCATCACAAAAAGTGCTAACCCATTGGTCCGATGTGTTCAAAGGTTGGTCCTTCGAGTCGGGCTCCGCCATATGTTGATCCTCTAGCTCCCTCATAGGTTGATTTTTACGTCTGTAGCCGTGACCTGGTACTATCATAAGTTGTCCACCATATAAATAAACGCGCCATCAAGTCATGTACCACTACATGTATTCAGTAGAAGAACTGAAGTCAAACATACAGGAGTGCATCTTAGGCCGTCTGTCGTACCGGGCATTCCATAGTGCTGCATAACATTGATGTTCCACGCTCCAATCTGTTGTATGTTTCCCCCTCATGGTATTATCGTGGACATTAGCAAATTGTTGTGGCTCGACTAGCACAAATTGTCTATACCCAAATTGTCACATAACTCGATCACAGTTGTACCACTCAACGGTTGAGAAGTTGAGCTGTAACGCCCTAAAATCTAAGTAATTATTTTTGTGTGTTTGTTACACAAATATCTGCCGGTCTTAGGGGTTAAGTGATTTGGGTGTGTTTGGGAGTGTCTGAGAAGTCTTGGGTTCAAGCCTGGGCTTGTGCAAAAAGTTTTGTTTTTAGGGAATAAACCCTTGCCTGCAGTTAGTAAGCTTTTAAATTATTGTGGGTAAAAGCAAGACATAAAAAGCCTGCTGGTCTAAGGGGTAAGTGGTGTGTTACCTATGCTAGTGGACTGAGGTTCTAATCTTGGTGGAGGCAAGGGAGTATTTAATTTTTCTGTTGTGCCGTGGGGGGAGTTGTAGCTTGATTGAAACACTGAAATGGTTGAGAAGAATTCAAATTGAGTGGTTGAGGGGAGGTGTGATTGGGTGGAGAGATTTGAGGAGGGATTTTACGAGAAAATCAAGGGAAGTGAGGGGAGAAGGAGTGTTGTACCGAAATTGGACTCTGGCACTCAAGAAATTCAGCCAGAGTGGTGTACTCCTCATTTCGGGTTTTGCTTGTATTTGTTTTGTTTCTCTCTTTTACTTTAAAGCCGAAAGTGGTAGGGGTTCTGTTTCAACTATTTTTTTTTGTTGACAACCATTTCTTTGGTTGAATACTCCTTCTTGCAATTGCCTCTTCTTCGTTTCTTTTCCTAAGTAATTCTATTATTGGCCGAATACACTTTCCTCCCCCTTTTTGTCATTTTGAATCTATTTCTCTATCGTTCTTTTTCCTGCTTCATTATTGCTGATTTGCTCTTGTAGTTTTTCTCTTCTTTCATCCTTTCCTTTTATTTCCTGGTTGTTGAATCTTTCTTTTCTCTTGGGGCTGACCGTGTCCCTTCTCTGGTGTCTGGTAAGCATTCAATACTTGTTGTTAAGTCTTGCACTTCGTAGTTGATTCTCTTTCTCGCGTTGTTGGTAAGTGTAATAGTATGGTGTCATTTTGTTGCTTGTTGAAGAAGTGCTTACTCATTTTCGGTTGGTGCCTAGGAAATTTTTGAAGGGTAGAAGGTTTGTAATTAATTTTTGGGTAGATGAAACTTCCTTCTTCACTCGATCAAAGGTAAGTTATTATGAGTATAACAATTGGGATAATTGTGTGTATTCGATTGAGTAACTGCTTAAATGAATAATTGGGGATTGTTGGTCAAGTATAGGTTTTCAAAGGCGTGGGCGATTTTCTCAGCAAATAGAACCTAGGTGTGTAACAGTACTCCATAAACAATATCGGTGAAATGCCGAAAAGTGTGTAAACACTGCCCAAAGCGTAATTCGGCAAAAGCTGAAAATATGACCATTGGCGCTACACGAGCGTGCGTTCGCTCGTGTGGTACTTTGAACGCATAAAACGTGGGCATTTGACTAATGAGGCCACCATGAGCGATTTCATGGTCTTAGGCCGTTTTGGGCCATGTTGAGCCGAAATAGGTCGTGTGGGCCCAACGATCTTATAGGCCCTACACAGGTAAACCACACGAACATGTGGAGAATATTGGGCCAAACTGTGTAATTTTCATGACCGAGACCAATTTTAGGCTATGTGGGCCACACGGGCGTGTGGGCCCACATGGGCCCATATTATGGGCATTGGGCCCATTTTCACTATTTGACTGTAAAGGTTGCACGAGTCACCCAAGACGACTGTGGACCTACTGATAGGTCGATAAGTATACCTAGACCCCCAAACTGATATGAAATGACTGTTATGCCCCTATGATATAAATTGGCTGTAAGGCAATGTTATGTATGACTGTATATGAGCATGCCACGATATATATGTTGCATACATGTGTGATATGTTGCATGGGATGAGATTATTACGATTGGAGGAAGTATATTGTACTGACAGCCCTGCTGTAAATACTGTTTAGTGCCGCAACCGGTGCTAATTTTTGGAGTGTAGGGTTAGGTGGGTGATTTTATCCCCACATGGAGTGTTGGGCTGGATGGAGTGGAGTGTAGAGGCTGGTTGGTAGGATTTCTGATTGCATGCCCGAATCATATCACATCGAAATGGGCTAGGACCCACACCGATCATCGATCATCAGAATAGGCTAAGGCCCAACTAATCTGAACTGTTATTGATTTGGGCTTAGGCCCAGATTGTACTTGCCTACGGCCTGATGGGCCATTTTACTTATATGGGGTTACACACTGAGTTTTCGTAAACTCACCCCTCTGTTTATCTGTATAGGTAATCCCCAGTCTTAGGTAGATCGATGCTGCGAGGGATTTGGAGGTGGCCACACAACCGCTTTTGCTTTTATATTTGAGTTTTATTTCCAATAAATTTAATTTGGGTATTTGTTATGTAACAAGGCCTCTTAAATTTTAACTTTTAATTTGGGGATTTTACTCATTTTAATTCACATATGAGAGTTGGAGGATGCGGATTTTCAAAAGATAATTGCTTTTCAAAACACCACGTTTTCGTAACATACTATAAGAGCTTCCGCACCAAACACTGTTTTAAAGTATAGTAACAAACCAATATGATTAATATTCTGTTAAAAACAAATTGAGTTTTAAATGAACTGGATACCTTTAAATTTCCGTTAAGATCATAAACGAGATTTAATAATAGAACGTGTTTTCCAATGAAACTATGTTTTCAAAAAACACTTCAATGTGACATTGCCAGATTCAGCCATAATGTTTAGGCCGGGTTTGGGGTGTTACATGAGCACCAACGTGTTAATGCACTACATATGGGCTTCGGCGTGAACCTCTGAGCAATAAGGGTTGCAATGTTCGGTACAGAATACGGCATCCATAAGAACTACACAATATAACATAATAAGTCAAGTCATATCACATACTGCAAGTGGATAAGTTAAATCAACGTTACTTAAACCATATTAATATATATTATTTTCTCTCTGGCGTACGCCTCTATCATTTGGCGGTAAATGATTAATGTTTGGCTCGCACCAATTCTCAGAGACGTGGCCCATCTGAAACTGAAACAAACACGTTAACAGTTAAAATTTGGAAAATATTATCCACACTTATGAGTCGTTAAATGTTAAGCATAATTTTGTTTTTACCTATTTATAAGTGGCCACGAATATGGTTGGTGCCTAACAGCCGCTAGAAACAGCATCCTGTATAGAGCCCAGGACTGTAGTAGACCACACAATACAGCTCATAGTACAATACAACCAACACTGCTGATCCCCAGCTGTAAATACCGGCACGAGAGAAATCCTCCAATAGAAGTAAGTACTTTAAGTGGACCCTATTAGACATGTTTTTCGGCATAAGTACCCCTTCATCAGCTGCGTAATATAGGCTCGAGCAGTACACATCACCTCGTGCTCAGTGGCAGTGCTCGATAACTCCTTAAAATTTGCTCTCAACAATGCCAATGTCAAACATGTGAAATTCTGTTCCCCATCACTAGGGGACTGTCCAAGCAATCTATGGCATAGTACTGAAAGTTCCAACACTTTGCTTCGACCCGTGGCCATAGCACCGTCAACTCATAACCCAAGTTGCATAGTGACGTCTTCCAATATGATAGTGCACTCCCCACACAGCATAATGAAGGTGTGGGTCTTCATACAGCACCGCTCAACCAAGGCGGATATTAAGTTTGCCCTCAGGTCAAACCTTCGTATCAATGCGACATCCCCAAATCCCGCAAATTGTAAGTATGGCATGATCCGCTCGTCCAGCTCTTACTTGGGAATATGAAACCGCGACTTCAAAACCCGATACCCATCTTGTATGGTAAAATTTTTATAAAATATGATAAATCAATTATCCATATAATTTAAACATAAAATTATATATTGAAGAGTAAAATTGAAAGATTGAGAAAAAAAAAACGTTACAATTTATACTATACTATTGTAGCCATTCTAATTATTTTTTATTTAAGTTAAATTAAATAAATAATAAAATATTAATAATAGAATGAAGATTTGTCATAAAATATTAATAATAACACATAGAAATCAAATGTGATTATTATGTCCTAATCATAGTTAAGCAAAAAAACTAAATGCAAATATATAACTACAAAAAGTACATAAAAAAACAATAATGTCCTGAAAAAACATAGGTGGTATGGGTAAATATAAAAAATAAAAAAAAGACTTATTTTTATTGAACAGATATCTATAATAATATATAGAGTTTTACATATAATATAAACTAGGCATATTCAAACTCGAAAATTTATTTTACATACGAGAACTTTTATATATATAAAAATATATATTCACTTGTTAAAGACAAATATATCTTTTTTGTACCCCACAAATGGAACCAAGCACAGTAACAATACAAAATTAAGCAGAAAGGTCGTCATATTAAAAAAAATTAAAATTAAAATTTATGAATATGTACTAAATTAAAAAAAATATAACTAACATGTAGAGATCAATTTCATGCAAAAATGAGTTAAGAAGGGATAATAACAACCAAATAGAGATCAATTTCATGCAATCAAAACACGTTGAGCAAAGTAGTACTTAGCAAGAAAAAACGAGAAACTAAAATGATTTTTTTATTTAATTTATAATTAATTTTACTGTTTCGTTGATCCTCGATGAAGTATGATCCGTATTTGTTCCAGAAGACATTTTGATATCTGCATATTTTAAAAAAATACATAAATACAATATAATTAATTATTATATTACAATAACTATAAAATATAAAAATACAAAATAAAAACTATAAATAACTTACTTTTTTTTTTCTCTTTTCTTCCTTCCTTTTACAAATGTTTGAAGGGGGACCAAACCCCACCTTCTTATAAGACGTTCATCTTCTTCTTCCCTTTTTTTAACTAATAATTAGGTTAATAACTGGTCACACTGTTAATGTCACTGACAAGATGTGACTAGTTTAATATATTTTTAATTTTCTAATTTAAATTTTTACTTTTTTAATACGTATTTTTTAAAAAGCCATAAATTTTTAACAAATAAATTTGTTTTTAACAAATAAATCATTTTTTATTTTTTTCTAATTAATTCAATTTTCACTTTTTAAATAAAATATTATTTTTTAAAATTTTAAATAGAATTTAAAAAACGTTTGAATATCTTTAAAAATAATTAAAAAAATCATAATTTAAAAAATTATAAAAAATTAAAAAATTAAAAATATACATTTAAAATTTTATAAAACAAATAATAAATTCGAAAAGTCATATCTTTAAAATATTTAAATGTTTTGTTTATTAAAAATATATTTAAAATTTTAGAAAATAATATTATAAAACATTTCAAATATACATTTTAGATTTTATAAAAAAATAATAAACAAATAAATAAAATAAATAAAGAAAAATAAAAAAACTTAAAAAGAAAAAAGAAATGAAAAAGGACAAATCAAACGTGTATGAAAAAAAAAATTAACCTTTACCTGCTTCAATAGGGACGTAGGAGACGGTCTATACTTTGTTAGAGTGTAATTTGGCTTTGATGGATGGTTCAAGCGAGTCTTCATTTGGAGAGGCAGCAGTGAGCCCAAGGTCTCCACCAAGATCTAGAAGCTTAGATGTGTACAGGAAGCGGCAACAAATGTTCAAAGTTTAGGCTTTGAAGGGAGAGATTGGTTTGCTTCAGGTTCCTCCATTTTCTTCCCATTTCGCTTTCACTGTACAAAACTTTTTGTTCCTCTTTGAAAGAATATTATAGAACGAAAGGAAGAAAAAAGTAATGAATTTATTGTATTGAAAATTTTATAAAAGGGCAGGGCTTATTCTAAGCATAATTTATTATAGAAATATTACACATTCTTTAACATTCCTTTTCTAGTTGGAGTATAGATATTGATGATGGCTAATTTATTATTAATCCATGTTATATTAAAGAGTTTTTGTAAATATATCTCCCAATTGATATCATATTTTGACATAGCTTGTGGATATAAGTTTTTGTTGAATCTTTTCATGAATAAAATGACAATCGACTTCAATATGCTTGGTCCATTCATGAAACATTAGATTGAAAGATATATGAAGAAAAATTACAAGTTGAAACACTCGATTGGTAATAAATTCAACACGTTGAAATTTATGTTTGTATCATATAGATTCACATATCATATCATCTATACTATTATCTAAGTCTTTGACTGAGTTAATGTCACGAGTCAACCATGTTAGAATCATAAAACAAGATCTAATATAAAACTTAACAAACCAGGATCTATCATATAAGAAATCAAGAACAAATCAAGATGCGAAAGCATACCTGAATCCATCGATTTCTTGAAATATTTGGATCTAATGGTTTTGATCTTCCAAATTAGCACACAAGTAATTCATAGAAGGTGACTCTCTCTTTTCTAAAGATGGGATATTAGAAAAATTATGTATGTGTAATTTGGGGACCATAATCCTAATATAAAACTTTTGCACATTAACCCTCATTTCTATTCAGCTCATCATCAATTAGAAATTAGTTACTAAAGTATCTACATATATTTGACTCATACTTTATTTAATAACTAAAGCTCAATAAACCTTAACTAAATTAGATCACTTTTAATTTGGGCTAATATTTTATGATAGTAAATAACATGTACTTACTATTATTATATATGTGATGCCCATATTTTCGAACAATCTCCTATTTGGACCACATATATATTAATTACTCTATAATTACATGTCATTATATAACCTTATAAGTTCAAAACTTTACTATCATATCCAAAAGATATTCCAAACAATCTCGTCCATTAATTATGTTAGCATAGAACCAAGGCGACTTTCGTTACATATATCGTAACTAAATTCATCCCTAATCATGTATATTAAACACAACAAAATGGAATAGATCAAGTATGGATGTGTAGCATGGAAATTACATGCAATATGATCCAAACATGTCTATTTCTAACTGGTCCTCCTTAAACCTTAGTAAAATCAAGCCTTACCAAAACCATAGTGTGAATAAACCAAATAAACTTTATTTCTGTAGAAAATAAACTTAATATTCGTAAACTGAAATAACTGAAAATTTTTCTATAACAGAAAAGCATTTAAAATTACAAATGCCCACTAAAACTGAATCCTGAAATGAAATTACACCCATATGAGTAGTGTGTTCTTATAAAACCTTAAGTATAGTCCCTTAGAAAGCGGGTCCGCAATCATGAAGTTTGTCCCAATATGCTTTATAGGCACCTAACCATTCTAAATTTTTACTTTAACAACCAAGAACTTAAAGTCTATGTGCTTTGACTTTGATGTGCTCCTGTTGTTATTGGAATAAAGGACTACCAATTATTTTCACAATTTGCACCCTAGTGACAAAATTTTGCATTAATATTCCATCAAAATCGGAGTATGTATACTTAATGATCTCTAGCTTTCTAGACCTTTGATATGTGAGCATGTAATTTTTTGTTCTCTGAAGATACCTTGTAACCCTTTTGGTTGCTATCCAATGGTCCATACCAAGGTTGTTGTCGCGTGTGAATATGATATGCAAATTGTACAAGTATACACGTCGAATCAAGTAATAAAGTGATAACTGAGATCGTCTCCACAAGGATCGAATTAGGTATAGGAATGGTCAAGTTATGATAATGATTAATGTTATGGAAAAATTGAGTTAAGTACGCAGTGGTAAATTAAAATAATAAGGATAAGTGCAAAATGTATACTGACTAATATTGGAAAATGTTAAGGCAAAACAAGAATAAAAATGCAATGGCAATTATGAGAATTGTTACGTGAATAAAATGCAAGCGAATAAATAAATAACTAAGAATGCTATGGAAAAGATACTATGGCAAATGATAGAAGGTCTACAATGTTGATTGGAAGGTTGAGATTACTAAGAATCTGCCCTTACTTTCAATAATGCCTCATCAAAATCGTACTTAACCTACTACTTAGAAGAGACCTAAAGTGACCTGCTTCTTCTGAAAGCAATATCTTAAGTTACCTGGCCTGTGTCTATAGGCCTTAGCATGGCACCTTGGACTATTTTGTCTTCATTCTATATAAACACTACTCTATGTCTAGAGTCTACTGCAGGTATTCGATCGAATACCCACTTGTATCATTCAATTTCAGTTCAACTAATCCAACCTTTTCAAAATTAAATTCACTTTATGGGCATACTGCACACTCATCTATGTCTAGAGAATGTATGCATACAATTAGGAAATAAAAGTAATTGAATAAAACAGTAGATTAAATCAAATATATGCTTAAACCATTAAAGAAAATAAAAGTTTCATCATGTAATCTCAACCCTATGAGATTGAATTGATGGGTTGGTGATTAAAATTCAAGTTCAAAATAACATCATTTCGATCAAATGAATTTACGGGAGAACAAAATAAGAAATAATGAAAGAACTTAGGAAGATGGCTGTCACTAAACCAATCCGCAATCTAGCAGCACAATGTCCTGTGGTGGTTGAGAGGGACTACCTTCAGCTTCCTCTTTCCATCTCGACTCAGCCACTACCCTCTATTGTTACCTCCGGATCTCCACCCTTAGGGCTTCCTCCTTCTGCTTTTTATAAGCATTTCTTCCTAAGATAAGTTCAAAAACCCATGATATCTTCTCATCTTCTTTAGGCAGATTTTTCTAGTACAAGTAGAGTTGGGTTGATGCGTAGTTGAGAGCACCAAAAATATCCTATCCCTATTAAATAACGAAAAGAATAGTGTAAGGGAAGTAGGGTCAAATCCTCAGGGACTAAATTTGCACAAATTCTTGTTCCTCGAGATCCTAGGCAGAGTCGTGCCCAAGAAAAACGTCGTACCTGGAAAAAATAAAAAAAACATAATTAAAAGTTTTATTGAATTGAAATTGCGTAAATTGAAATTAAAATTGTAAAGGTAAACAGAGTTGAGAAAAACTAGTTTTTGATGGAGAGATTCTAGCCTCCAGTTGTCTTAATCCTCATTGGGTTCAATCCTCGAATATTAGGTGATCCTTCTCGAATAGAATAAGCTAGTTACAGTGGAGGAGGACGCCTACGACCATCAGCTTCACTTAGATTTTAGACTTACGATTTAGAGGAACCCAACTCTAGCCAACCGTCGCTTTTGTGAGGCCGTCTTACACTAGATCATCACTTCTCAATGACGAATGCCACGCCATTTTGTCTCTTGGGCTCGACAACCATTGACGCAGTAAGCTAACGAACCGACTGTGCAACCTTCTTAAAACAAACAAAGCGGCCTCTTTACACAAGATGAAAATATCACTTTTGAAGGGGAATGGACGGAAGCGTCGGTTCCGTAGTGCGGAGAAACAATGAATACTCGTTGAGAAGGCTAAGCGTGGATTTTAAGCCTCATGAACCCTCTTTGGGGAATCTCGACAACCTTTGACTAGATAAATTTAGTGGCTCATGCTTTTTGGGAAGAAATAAAAAGACTTAATAAAAATAGAATTTTATTGAATAAATGAAAGGAACAAAGGCTAAGCTTTTTGGGAGAGGGAGCTTTGTATAGAAAAGATAAGTGAAATTTATGTCACTCCATCCCCTATTTATAGTACTTAGAAAACCTAGTATATTCCTATCTAAATTCTAAAAGATAAATAAAGATAAATAAAGATAAATAGAGATAAAAGCTAAAATTAAATCTAAATGATAATCTTAACAATTATCCTAATATAATTAAAATTTAAATAGAGTCTTGTGTTTATAAAATCTCTTCTTTGCATTTTTGCCCCCAAGTCTTCCACACTTTACATTTTCGGCATCACTTCTTTCCTACGTCGCATGCTGGCCCATTTTATCTTTAAATTCACGCTTTTTGCCCTTAAATTTCCTTTTGCCTTCAATTTAGTCCCTACAAGATAAAAAACCATAAATAGCTCAAGTTAGTAGGATCATACTCAAAATAAATATGCAATTAATACATAAAAATATGTCATTCCAGGGTATTATCAAATTCTTCCTACTTAGCCCATGCTTGCCCTCAAGTATGGTTCCTATCCACTGTGAAATTTAGATTTTTCCATGAAATAAATATCACTCCAAAGTTTTATAAAAATTAGGCTTTAATGCATATGCAAATAAAGAGAACCTTTAGCTTGCTTCAAGTAAAATTGAAAAAGTATTCCAATTTGATCACATAAAAATTAAAATTGACTTGGATTATTTCATGAAAATTAGGTAAATTACTAAACTTACCAAGACACCTTATTTGTTTCCACCTTTAGTCCCCAAATGCAATCCTATTATTAACATGTCTTTGTTTTTTCTTAAGAATATATAGAACCTTTTGATGCGAAGAGAGATGATAGCCAAGCACCCCACCCCAATTACTCAGCTCAACATACTCCTAATTTATTATATTTATATATGTTTTTTCTTGGGAATATATTGAACCTTTTTACGCGAAGTAGGATGACAACCCAAGCACCCTACCCCAGTTACTCCGCTAGTCACGATTTTAAGCTGCACTCATAACCACAGAGACATCAAAATTTATTATTATCATGAAACGAAATTTTAATTTTGGAGGACTAGGAAAAACAATCAAGTGTCAAAAATAAATTTCAACAACCACCTAACAATCATAAACATAATTTTAGCATGCAATTGTATTGCGTGTTCTCTTTCCATTTAGACTTAATCGATTTTACTATAAGCAAGATAGGGTTAACTCTATTAGTTATAATTATTTTAGCCTAATAGAAATAAAATAGTGGAGACGAAATCAAACTAGCAAAATTATAACTAACTCAGTAGACAAGAATCTCGCAGTTCAAACAGTGGGTAATTTCTGGGCTAAAATCTTGGGCATGAAAAAAGGTAGAATATTCTAACAAAAGTAAATATAGGCAGAAATGAGCATAAAGCAGTAGCAACAGTAACACAACAATAAAAGCAACAGATAAAATGACAAAAATAATGAGGAATGCCTTCCCCTACTTAAAACACATTGTCCCCGGTGTGAAAGAAAAGAAACAAATAGGCGGAAGAAGAGAAAAAAAAGTTTAGAAAAAACTCCCCATGTAGTTACTATCGTTCACACAGAGCTGCAATGAGATCCGCTATCTATTGGCCGAAGGTGTCGAGTCGTGTCTCAATGCGCTTCAGTAGTTGCTCGATGGTTATTGAAGGTCGGTCTTGATTGGGTACCTCGTGCAGATTTTGCTGCCGAAAGATTCATTTAGACGGTGAAGATTGGACACCTGGAGGGATAAAATGAAAGGAAGAATGAGTGCCAAGAAGCAATCTCATCGAGTCAAGGCAGCGAGTATCTAATGGATCGACTTGGCAAGTAACATGTAAGTTTGAAATAGGAACATTAAAGCCATGCAAAGAGAATAACAGTTGTGTAATAAAAGAGCCTAAAATTAGATGACACTTTGCATTTATAATATGTTCAAATTGAAGCGCATACCAATAGCCCAAATTTATCGGACAACCAATGTATATACACCATGGTAAGAATAATTTCTTCTTCGAGACGGTAGCTAGTGTATCTCTTCTACCTGAGAAATTATAAGCCAAATAACGATGTATGTAACATAATTCAGGGTTATGAAACCATAAATCTTTCGACATTTTAGGGCTATACATGGTTTCAACATTATCTGTTAATAACACAAAGGCCTCGACAGCCTTGAAGTTTGCTGGAAAAGTACACAAACTGTTCTCATAATTAGTGGACATAACATAATCCTTTATTACAAAAGCCAATGAAATATTAAAATCAGTGAGGGACAAACTGTGTGTGGTACCAAGCAATCGAAATGTTATAATGCCAGGTATGTCCAATGAGATTTGGTTGTGCCGCTGAAAATGGAAGGTGGAATAAAATTCCAAAATCAGTTCATAATAAGCACAATGTGTTATATCAAAATTTCCAACCCAACCAATATTGCAAAAATAATCGGTAACAGCAATGTCAATATGCAAAGCATTCAAAACAGATAGTGATAAACATTTGCAAGGCACTATTTATTTATGTCGTAATCGATCATACCTGTCTCGACCGATAACGGTATCAAATGTTAAACTACCATTTAAATGGCATTCTAACAGAAAAATATTTACTCAAGATTAGTAGGTTTTGCCGCGGGTAGGTAACGGGCATTGATCATCGTGACTCCCGGAGGCGCCGGAGCGTGTGGGCTGTTCATGACTGTCAGAGGTGGAATCAATGAATGTCGCTGTTGGTTAGGCCAAAGGAGGCCGACGATGTGGCTGACACCCAGAGGGTTAAGAGCCGAACATGGTGGTGGCGGCAGTCCGCGTGAAGTGAGCGGTAGAGGCAACAGTGAAGGAAGGGTAAGTGTAAGTGGTTCATTGTGTGGAGGAGAGGGAGATGGTGCGGCGCTATCACGTGGAGGTGATGTGGATGGGGTAGGTATGGCGCACGGAGGAGAAGAGGAAGAGGGTGTGACGTGCATGGAAGAAGAGGGGGATGAGGCGGCGTTGTCGTGTGAAGGAGAGGAAGATGGGGGTGGTTCGTTGGGTAGGTTGACGTGTTAGGGTACCAAAAATTAGCGTCGGTAGATGTTGACGGTGAAGGAGGGCTCGAAGATGGAACGGCTTCTGGTCCTAACCATGGTGGTGGAAAAATAGGTGGTGGGGGTTAGGGAGAAGGTGCAGCGACTGGTGGGTTTTTGTGGTTAAAAAATGGGAATTTGTTTTTAGGTTTTAAGGGAGTAGTAGGAAGAGTGTGTGGCTATGGGGTGGTTGTTTAGAGGCATGTTTTAGGTAGTCATGAAGTAGGGACGTGCTATTCTGGTTGGAATAGGGATATGATAAGGACTGTTTTATGGAAGCATGCCAATAATTGAGTTTTTTCTTTTTTTTTTCTTTATTTTCGCTTCGATTTACCTAGATAGAAGAAGAGAAAATAATTATTATCTAAACAAAATAAAGTGATAATAAAATAATAAATAATAAAATAAAAGTAAAAATAAAAAAATAAAAATAAAATTGGGTTGCCTCCAATTTAGCACTTGTCTTACGTCGTTAGCTTGACGCCCTGAATGGTTCTATAGAGGTTCTAGCAGAATTTTTTCAACCGTGTGGGCTTGAAAATTCTCGTAAAATGGCTTCAATGGTTGGCCATTGAATGTGAACCACTTTCCTGACTCTTCACTCTCTATTTCAACTGCACCAGGTGTGTATAATTCGGTTGCAATAAAAGGTCCTTGCCATCGAGACCGAAGCTTACTTGGGAATAACTTTAACACAGAGTTGTAAAGTAACACTTTTTGTCCTATTGAGAAATGATTCCGAGATATTTTCTTGTCATGGAACAATTTTTTCTTATCTTTATAAATATGAGCATTTTCGTTGGCATCATTACGAATTTCCTCTAATTCTTAGATGTCTAATTTCCTTGCCCTCCCCGCGGGTTCTAATTCCATGTTACATTGTTGTATAGCCCAGTAAGCTTTATGTTCCAATTCTACCGGAAGATGGCAAGTATTGCCAAAAATAAGCCGATATGGAGTCATGCCAATTGGTCCCTTATATGCCGTCTGATAAGCCCAAAGTGCGTCATTTAGTCGAAGACTCCAATCCTTTTGGTTAGGCCGAACTATTCTCTCCAAAATAGACTTGATTTCCCTGTTCGAGACTTCTGCTTGGCCGTTTATTTAGGGATGGTAGGCTGTAGCTATACGATGGTGAACTTTGTATTTTTTTCATGAGTGCCTTCATGAATTTATTGCAAAAATAGGTTACACGATCGCTGATCAAGGCCCGAGGTGTGCCAAACCTAGAAAAGATAATTCGTTTTAGAAACTCAACGACAGTTAAAGCATTATCATTACGAGTAGGCTTTGCTTATATCCACGTAAAAACATAGTCTACTGCAAGAATTATATATATCTAAATGAGGAAATAAATGGTCCCATGAAGTCGATGCCCCACACATAAAAAATCTCATATACATGAATCGAGGATAGGGGCATTTGATTTCGTTTAGTGATGTTACCTGTATGTTGGAATTTATCGCAAGACTTACAAAAATTATATGCATCTCGAAAAATTGTGGGCCAGTATAGCCCACACTCCAATACCTTATGAGCAATCCCTTTAGGTCCAAAGTGACCTATACAAGCTTCAATATGACAAAAAGTAAGGATAGAAGCTACCTTGATTTTTGGAACACATCCTCTTATTATCTGGTCTGGACAATGTTTCCAAAAGTATGGGTCATCCAAAATGTAATATCGAGCTTCCCGTTGTCCTTCACAGAACGTGCTAACCCAGTGGGCAATGAACCTGTGGCTAGGAGATTTACAATATCTGCATACCATGGGAAATGCGCCTTGGTCAAAAATAGGCTCTCATCAAGAAACTCATCTTTAATAGGAATGTCATCATAAGGTGTTTTTAACCTATTCAAGTGGTCAGCCACCAAGTTTTTGCATCCCTTTTTGTCTCAAACCTCAATGTCAAATTCTTGGAGCAGTAAAATCCATCTAATGAGCCTCGGTTTCGCTTTCTTCTTTGTGATCAAGTACCTAAGAGCTGCATGGTCAGAAAAAATAATCACTTTAGATCCCAATAAATAAGATCAAAATATATCCAAAGCAAATACAATATCTAAGAGTTCTTTTCCAATGGTGGTTTAGTTACTTTGTGGAACATATAGGGTTTCTGAGGCATAACAAATGACATGGGGCTCTTTGTTTATCTTTTGCCCCAACATGGCCCCCACACTGCGCTCGCTTGCATCGCACATAATTTCAAAGGTGTAGTTCCAATCTGGTGCTTGTACTATAAGAACGGAAACCAACTTCTGTTTGAGTGTGTTAAAAGCCTCCTCACATTTTAGGCCGAACTCAAATTTCTTATCTTTCTGCAATAATTCACACAGTGGTTCAGCTACTTTTGAGAAGTTCTTTATAAAGCGCCTGTAAAACCCTGCATGGCCAAGGAAAAAATGTATTTCCCTTACAGTAGAGGGATATGACAAAGAATTTATAATGTCAGTTTTGGCCTTATCAACCTCAATTTCCTTAGCTAAAACTATATGTCCTAGAATCAAACCTTTCTTTACCATAAAATGAGACTTTTCATAATTTAAAACAAGATTAAATTCTATGCACCTACTTAAAATTATCGTGAGGTTTTTAAGGCATTCATCCAAACAGTTCCCATACACAGTAAAATCATCCATAAAAACTTGGATAATGTTTTCCACATATTCAGAAAATATACTCATCATGCATCTTTGGAAGGTAGCTAGTGCGTTACAAAGTCCGAATGGTATCATTCTGTACGCAAATGTGCCAAATGGGCATATAAAAGTGGTCTTTTCTTGGTCTTTTGGTGCAACTGGGATTTGAAAGAAACCTGAGTATCCATCAAAGCAGCAAAAGTGAGTTTTACCAGCTAAACATTCAAGCATTTGATCTATAAAAGGAAGAGGGAAATGACCTTTTCTAGTATAAGAATTCAACTTCATGTAATCAATGTAGACAAGCCACCCATTTTGCACTTGGGTTGGTACCAAGTCACCCTCAGCATTTCTCTTTACTGTCACGTTCGTTTTTTTGGGCACGGCCTGTACCGGACTTACCTATCTACTATCAGAAATGGGGTAGATTTTGTCAGCATCCAGTAGCTTAATTGTTTCCTTTTTTACCACATCCATCATATTCGGGTTCAACCGTCTTTGAGCCTTTTGCTTTGGTTTCGTGTTTTCCTCCAAGTGGATCTTGTGTGTGCATGTCAAAGGGCTTATCCATTTTAAGTCGGTAATGGTCTAGCCAATCGCTTTCGTGTGGTTTTTAGCTCTTGTATCAAATTTTCTTCTTCGAGCTTGGAGAGTCTATTTGAGACTATGATTGGTAAGGTATCATCTTCCCCCAGAAATGTATATTTAAGATGCTCAGGATGCAGTTTCAACTCCAAATTTGGGGCCTGCACAATAGACTGTAGAAGTTTAGTGTTCATTGGAGACAACAATTCATTAATAGATTAAAAATCATCAAATATCATATCAGGTTTATCTTCATAAGTCAACTCAAAAGTTTCTTCTACTAATGAGTCAATTATGTCGACACAGTTTACGTTCAAGATTTCATTTGGGTGACTAATAGCATCGTAAATATTAAACTTCATGATCTCCCTGTCAAATTCCATCGTGAGAGTTCTGCTATGCACGTCGATCTTAGTGCTAGTGGTTGTAAACGGAAAAATATATAGGAGTTTTCCTATATAATTTATCACCTTTTATCACCTTTTTACTTAAATTTGTTGTTAAAACTAAGTAATTGTTTAATAAATTAATGAAATATGTGAAAATATGAAATTAGGACATAGAAATTATTAAAATATGATTTTATGCTTTATTATATAGTTTTCATGCATAAAATGGCTTATTTTATATTAAATTGAGCATATTATATTTTTAAGACATGAAGTGGCCATGCATGATTAAATTAAATTAGAAAATATAAAATTATATTTAAATATTCATTTTTAGATATTTCATTAATAATTTGGGTTATAATTAATTATTTAAATTGGATAAATTTTATTCTTTGGTCCTCTAATTTATTGATCTATTTTGAATAGGTCTGATACCTTTGTTGGATTACAAAACCGTCCAAATTGAAGACCAAGTCAACCCAATTTTTGGCTACACTTGGCTGTCCACATAAACCACTTTTTTGATTTAATTGCACAAGGTCCTTGCAATGTTGAAGAAAATAGAGATTTGCCTGAAGATTCGCACTTGAACGAGTCTCAGTCCTGAGTTGTTATGGCACTTATATTGATGAAAAATCAAGCAAAAATCAGTTCAATTTCCTCAATTCATGGCCAGCCACCCTTTGAAGATGCTTTAAGAGATGGAACCTCCTATTTTTATCAAACTATCCCCCTCTCCTCACCTATAAATAAGACCCTCTCATTCATTCATTCATCGTCCCTCATCCTTCATCATTCTCTCTTCTCTCCCAATTCTCTTAGTATATTCCATTCCCCACACCTAGCATTATCTCTTCATACAGATTTTAGCAATTAAGCCTCTTAAAGAGCCCTTGGTCGGCTACCTTGTAGAGTCATTAGCAAAGGAGCAAAGTGAAGGAGTCTAGTCGATCAAAGTCTTGGGTGACAGCCACTTTGATTTGGGTTTAATCTTTCTTTTCTTTGATTTAATCTGAAAATGTTTGCTATGTGTTTTGTTCTTGTTTACAACAATGTTAGCTTAATTTTATTTAATCTAGGATGATTTCTTTGATTAAATAATATTTATTTGACTCATACTTATAATGTTTGTGCCTCAATCAATCATGTTTTCAATTAAAATCAAGTCTGTATTTCGTTCGTACGTGTTGAAATGCACCTGAATTTGTTGAGCGATACTGACCAAACGACGACTAGTGGATGCATAATTAAAATTTGCATGCTCAATTTAGATCCTAACTCGATTAAATTGCAGGTTGCATAAAAACTCTGACCAAGCTCTGTTATCTGCATAGTTTTTAGATTTGTGTGATTAAACTGTTTCAAACCTAACACGTCCCTATTACCTCACATGAATGCTAAGAAACCCTTAGTAAAGAAGGATCAGTGAAATACGTATTTACTAAGTAAAGGATTCTGAAATGACCTAATGTGGTTTCCAAACTCATGAAAGATCTAGTTGCCATGGAATGTTTTTCCAAATGTTATTAAGCATGTTGATAATAAATTGAGTTTAATTAAAGTAATTGTCCTAGTTTATTTATGTTTAATTGTTGCAAATTGTGTTTAATTTTGCTAAAATCTATTTCATTCATATAGTTTGCATATTTAGGATAATTTGCATTAGGGAGCATTGCATTTAGTTTAATATATTTAATTTTAATCATCACTTCTCAATCATATTGTGCTTTTATTTACCAAATTGTTAATATAATTTTACAAATTAAGTGACTTAGCACAAATACAATTCCTGTGGAGACGGTAACTCGATACTTACTTATTACTTGATAATGACTGTGTACACTTGCACAAACCTACGCGTTACAAGTTTTTGGTGCCGTTGCCGGGGATTGTTAACTGTTGCCATAACCATTTTTTCTGTGAAATTATTCACTTCCAATTTGGTTTATTTCTAACATTACTAACTTATTCTTTCTTTTTAATTTTTATTTATTTTCTTTTGAGGTGTTTGTAAGCATAGATCGGATTATTGATTTACTTCTTGTCGACCCTGAAACTGAGCAAACTTTTAGATGATAAACCATAATATATACATATTTTAATCTCACATTTAGCATACTTTTGGATGATTTATTCCCTGAATTGTAGAATTTAGTGCTCCTAATCCTTTAATTTCATGTTTTAGACTTAGGAGAGCACCGGAGGATGAAAAGAACGAGAAACGGGCAAAACGGAGAAAATGGGCCAAAGTATGAAATGCACACGGCACGCCTAAGCCACACAAATTGTGCCTTCTTAATGCACTCCAACCACGGCTGGATATTTATTCACACGGCAGTCGTACACACAGCGTGTCCCTGACGTGACCTGTTTTAGTTCTATTCGGAATAGGGTACTTAGAGGCAAAGAAAGATATTACAAAAGCTTATATAAACACCCTAGAGGCCAACCTTCAAGGGGCGGTTCAGGTAGGCTTAGGAGCCAAGCCAGAGAGGCCAGAATTGTAGAGTTTACTCGAAGAAAGCCAGTTGATTCATCTCAAGAAGCTGAAATTATACTCAAGACGGAGGATCTTCCCTTCAGTTTCCTTCAGGGGGTTTTAGGGTTTTTCATATGTTTTGTTTTATATTTTCTTCTAAGATGTATTCTTTTATGATTATGAACTAAACCCCTCAAATACCTGAGGGGGATGAAACCTAAGACGGATCTTGTTATCGTTTTCTGAACCATATGATAAATACTTGATTTGTTCTTGATTATGTGTTTTTAATTCTTGTTTTGATATTTCAGGATATTGATTCAAGTATTGATGTGCTTAGGCAATGGAGCAAAAGTCCCTATTTAAGAGTAGATCTAGCATAGTTAAGCGGAGTTGATCGGAACCCTAGAAATAGGATGACGAAAATCTTCCGGATTAGGGTCAAACATAATATGGGAGTCCATAGATCAAGTTAATGCAATTCTAGGGGTTTTAATTAGAAAGAGATTTCAATTACTCAACCTAGGGTTAGACGTTAGTAGCCTCGAAAGAGGTATTAATATAAATTAGGGAATCCTACCGATCAAGTCAAGTGAATAAATCGTCTGGTTCAGAGTTAGATAACAAGTAAAGTCTAGGTGGATTCTTCCTCGGGTATTATCTTAATCAATCGATTTTTCCCACAAGTATTTTTCCCAATTCATTCTCTTTGTCTTAGCATCTTTAGCTTAGTAGTTAGTTAATTTTAGATTAAACAGCAAATCACTTTTTTTTAGGCTAGATAATAAAAAGAAAGTTAGTATTTGTACTTTTGGTTCCTTTGGGTTCGACAATCCGGTCTTGCCACTAAACTATACTACTGTTCGATAGGTGCGCTTGCCTCAATCATTGTCATAGTTAGTTTCTAGGCTCGATCATTCATTATATAAATTTTTAAGACTCTGACACATGATCAATTTTTTGGCGCCGTTGCCAGGGAACTGAAATATTACGAACGCTCAATTTTTATTACTTTAGCCATATTTTATTTTTGCAATTAAATTTTATTTTTACTTTTCTAAATTTTTCTTTTCTTCTGGCAGGTTTTCTAGTTTATGACTAGAAGAAACCCGTCAGGACCTCTACTCTATGATAGTGAAATTGAAAGCACAGTTCACAGAAACCGAAGAAAAATAAGGAGAACCCAACAGTACATACAAGAAGAGCAAGAGAACGAAATTAATACTACTGAAGGGATGGCTGAGAATAATCCGCTACCTCCAGTGGTGGCCGAAAATCATGCTCCTCGAACTATGTATGATTATGCTAAACTGAATTTAACAGGAACTGAGTCAAGTATTGTTAGACCTGCTATTGCTACAAATAATTTTGAACTAAAACCTAACACAATTAAGATGATACAACAGTTTTTTCAGTTTGATGGGTTGCAGGATGAAGATCCAAATAATCATTTGGCGAAATTCCTAGAATTTTGCGATACTTTCAAAATAAATGGCGTTTCTGATGATGCCATCCGTTTTCGGTTATTTCCCTTTTCTTTGAGGAATAAAGCTAAACAGTGCTTGAATTCTCTTCCACGAAGATCAATCACTACATGGGAACAAATGACCAAAAAATTTTTATTAAAATATTTTCCGCCGGCTAAAACGGCTAAGTTGAGGAATGATGTCTCTTCTTTTGTGCAGATTTAGAAACACTTTACGATGCATGGGAGAGATACAAGGATCTATTGAGAAGGTGCCCACACCATGGACTACCCTTGTGGCGATAGGTCCACACCTTTTACAATGGTGTGAACCCTTCAACTAGGCAATTGATTGATTCAGCTGCCGGCGGAACCTTGAACAATAAAACACTTGAGGTTGCCTACGAATTCATTGAGGAGATGTCACTGAATAACTATCAGTGGCAAGTCACAAGGATAAGGCAAACGAAAGCCGCCAGTGTTTTCAACCTCGACGCCGTAACCATGCTATCAAACCAGGTAGAGATGTTGAATAAAAAGATTGATGGTTTATGTGGTTCTTCACAGGTACATCCAGTTATGCAGTGTGATATGAATGGAGAAGGGATAAGCAATATAGAATATCCACCCTACAACCCGAGCGCTGAAAATGAGCAAGTTCACTATATGGGTAATAATTTTAGACCTCAAAATAACCCTTATAGTAATACTTACAATCCAGGTTGGAGGGACCCCCCAATTTCTCATGGGGTGGTCAAGGAAATCAGAGACAACAGCCTCCTCCAAACTTCCAACAACAACCCTATCCACAGGAAAAGAAGCCGAACCTTGAGGAGATGATGACAAAATTCATAGCGGTGTCAGAAACACGTTTCCAAAACACTGAAACAACACTTAAAAATCAACAAGCATCGATTCAAGGGATCGAGAACCAATTAGGGCAACTTGCTAAGTTGATCTCTGAAAGACCATAAGGTAGCTTGCCAAGCAACACTGAAACTAATCCAAAGGAGCAACTTCAAGCCATAACAGCTCATGGCAGTAAAGGGTTAGATGAGCCCAAATTAAGGGAAGAGAATGTGGTAGAGGAAGGTAAAGTTGAGGTAAGCCATGACAAGCCAAAACCAGTAATTAAAGAGTTTTTGACAAACAAGCTAAAGTTAGACAAGGAATCGCATGTGGAACTAAACGCAGTGTGCTCAGCAATGTTGCAAAATAAACTTCCATGAAAATTAAAAGATCCATAGAGTTTTACAATTCCATGCTTAATTGGTAGTTTATATGTTGATAATGCTTTAGCTGATTTAGGGGCAAGCATCAATGTTATGCCTTACAAAATGTTTAAACAACTAGGTCTAGGGAAACCCAAAAAAACTAGGATGAGCATTCAATTAGCTGATAAAACGATTAGAATTCCTAAGGGTGTAATTGAAGATGTTCTAGTGAAAATTGATAAATTCGTATTCCCAGTAGACTTTGTCGTTTTAGACATGGATGAGGACAATACTATTCCTTTAATTTTAGGAAGACCCTTTTTAGCAACTGCCAGGACTAAAATTGATGTTAGTACAAGAGAACTCATACTTCGTGTAGGTGACGAATCAATCAGTCTTCAGGCTCTTGACTCGGCTAGGACATCGAGTAATCAAGGTGAGAACATAAATTTTATTAATGACCATTCGGTTAAACCTTCTTTTCAGGAAGCACCACAGAACCACACAATTGAGCCAGATCCTACACCTCATGACAACAAAGAAATAATTCACGAGGAGCGACGGCTTCAGATCGATGAATTAGATGAGTGGAAGCCACGCATTAAGGAGAAACCAAGAACACACAAAGTAGAACCAATGCCATTCCGTGGGACAAAAAAATTTAAGATCGGAGATCAGGTATTTCTAGATAAGGCAGACCCTCGAATACCTCCTCCTGACCCTAATACAAATGAAGAAATCCCTTTTAGGGTGCTCAATGTATTCCTATACAGAACAGTCGAGGTAAGTAATCCTATATTCGGTACTTTTAAAGTAAACGCTACTCGACTCGAATTATATATTAATAATAGAACTGATGGCATGAGAAAGGATTTTCAACTCCTCAAACCACCATGATTATGCAAATGAGAGGTAAGTCTAGCTTAAGACTATAAATGAGCGCTTCTCAGAAGGCAACCCGAGCACTAACCCTGTTAATTTTTACATTTTTATTTTTACTTTTATTTTTCCTTTTTAGCACCTAATTAGAAACTAGCCAAAGTGCAGATTTCCATACCACACAGCCTTGCACACGGTCGTGGCCGTGGCCGTGTGGATACTACAGATTTTCGTACTGACATGGCAGAGATAGTACGAAATAGGACGAAAAATATCTTCAAGCCATGGGCTCCGACTAAACACCACATCCGTGCGACACAGCCGTGGCCGACACCGTTTTATTAAACAAGGGCATGGCGACCTGCACACAGGCGTGGGAGAAACAAACGAAGCACAACACGACTGTACGACACTGCCGTGTGACTTAACATGCCCACGGTACACGGGCATGGGGGTGTACCAGATTTGAAATCTCTATTTAACACACCCCTTTCCCCTTCTCACCTACTCCCCATTCCCCTTCTTCTTCCATACTCTTTACACCCCTCCCTTTTTTATTTTCACCTTTCTTCATTCTCCTAACTCTTGATCTATCCATATCCATGTTGAAGAAATGGAAGGATCCTAGCACAGTCTCCCTCTGTGAGATCGATCTATATAAGTTCATGCCGGCCGCTTCATTAACTCGACAGGACAAGGACCTTTGAGTCCATTTAACTTTTCTTTTTATTTCCCCTTCTCCTTTATTTTCCTTTTCTTTATTTTTCTTTTACTTAGTTTAATCTATTTTATTTCGTTTTCTTTGATTTAGGTTCTAAAGGCTGCTTGGGAATCACTGACTACGGCCTTAGAAATCACACCCACCTCGCGAACCATCTAACAATAAGGACTTTTTAGTCCATTAATCTTTTTGTTTAATTTTCTTTTAATTTTTATTTTCTTTCTTTTTATATTCCTTTTCTTTAAATATATATTTACTATATTTTGAATTATTCTTATTATTTCCTTGTTAAGTCTTCATAAGCTTCTCAATTTCTTCATCTTGCACAGAGATTGTCGGCGGCCACCACACCACGACCACTCCCTACTCAAGGAAGCCATCCAAAATTCAGGAAGTTTCACCTCTCCCTATCTCTTATAATCTCATATATATCTTTGTACATTGAGGGCAATGTACATCTGAAGTTTGTGGGGGGGGTGAATTTTATTTTGAAAAAAGTTCCTAACTTTCTGCATTATTCTCAAATCCCTGAATGATATCTTGTCTTTAAGTAATTTTCCCATATTACTAATTAGAACAAAATTTCCTATGATCCATGATTTTCTTTGATATGTTTTGGATTAAGTCATTTATAATTGTGCAGTGATAATTTAAACTTTAGGAGACTAGAGATGATGAGTCTATTTTCAAAAATTAAAATTTTGATTAGGTTGTCTACCTGAATCTAATTATTACCTTGAAGTTTGAAATTGACAAGGTTGATATCAAAAACCCATAATTTTTGTGAGATTTTGAGCCTTTTAGAGCATACATTCTTTCGTGCTCACTTTTTAATTATGAGTGTCTCAACATTGATTTGTTATTCTAGAACTTGCTTCAATTATACATGTCAAGACCACATTATTGATTAAATATACAGAGATGATAAAGGCACTTAGGATTTAACCCACTTACTCCACTAAAAAGCCTACCCTCACAATTAACCCCTAGTGAACCCCTTTTGATATTAACAAACCGTTTATTCACTCACCCACTAATAATAACCCAAAACCCATCTTGTATTTGTTATCACCATTCCTTAACTCCCTTTTTGTTGAGATTTGATTTTGAGCAATTGCATACTATGTTCTATATTTTAGTTGTTAAAATTCTTTCTTAAAAACTTGATTTGTTCTTAAAAAAAACGAAGTATATTCATTATTGGTTTTATGATTAAGCGAGCTTATATGTTTAAATTCCACATCTTGAGAAGAAGCTCATGTTATGAAATTTTAGTTAATGTAATTATTCAGGATTATTTCATTTTTCTAGTTAGGTAAATTGTCAATTCAATCTCGATTTTAACCCTTTAATTCAGCCTTTATCCACACCTTTAACCCAAGCCCCATTACAACCCTTTTTAAAGAACTTTTGATTTGTGTATCATATCATTTTATGGTGGTGGAGATTTGATTTTCATACAAGCCTATGGGATTAACTTTTCATGTTCAACTTTTAAGTGCTTAATTTTGAACCTTAAACACTTTGAGTGATTTGAGTGAATCTTTAGTGAGGATGTCAACTCTTGTCAATTTTGAATTAAAGGTGATTATTTAGGTAAGGGGGAAACACCTATATTTTCATGTTACAAAAACTATGACTTCAATTGTTTGAATCTTTAGGACCCTTCTACTTAAATTATCAATGTATGAATTACCTTTAAATTATGATGAAATACTGATTGATGAATATTATGAATCAAGGAAGTTCATTTTAATTGTGAGTTGAGAATTTTTCTTAAGGATAAGCAAATGCTTAGGTGTGGGGGTATTTGATAAACCATAATATATAAATATTTTAATCCCATATTTAGCATACTTTTGGATGATTTATTCCCTGAATTGTAAAATTTGGTGCTCCTAATCCTTTAATTTCATGTTTTATACTTAGGAGAGCACCGGAGGATGAAAAGAATGAGAAACGGGCCAAAAACAGAGAAAATGGACTAAAGTACGAAAAGCACATGGCCTGGGCCTAAGCCACACGGCCGTGCCTCCTTAACAGACCCAATCACGGCCTGGATACGATTCACACGGCCATGCCACACGGGTGTGTCCCTGACGTGAACTGTTTTAATTCTATTCGGAATATGGTACTTAGAGGCAAAGAAAGATATTCCAAAAGCCTATATAAACACCCTAGAGGCCAACCTTCAAGGGCGGTTTAGGTAGGCTTAGGAGCTAAGCCAAAGAGGCTAGAATTGTGGAATTGACTTGAAGAAAGCCAGTTGATTCAACTCAAGAAGCCGAAATTATACTCAAGACGGAGGATCTTCCCTTCAATTTCCTTCAAGGGGTTTTAGGGTTTTTCTTATGTTTTGTTTTATATTTTCTTCTGAGATGTATTCTTTTATGATTATAAACTAAACCCCTCAAATACCTGAGGGGGATGAAATCTAAGGCAGAACTTGTTATCATTTTCTGAACTATATGATAAATACTTGATTTGTTCTTAGTTATATGTTCTTAATTCTTGTTTTGATATTTCAGGATATTGATTCAAGTATTGATGTGCTTAGGCAGTGGAGCAAAAGTCCTTGTTTAAGAGTAGATCTAGCATAGTTAAGCAGGGTTGATCACAACCCTAGAAATAAGATGACGAAAATCGGCCGGATTAGGGTCAAACCTAATATGGGAGTCCATAGATCGAGTTAATACAATTCTAGGGGTTTTAATTAGAAAGAGATTTCAATTAATCAACCTAGGGTTAGACGTTAGTAGCCTCGAAAGAGGTATTAATATAAATTAGGGAATCCTACGGATCAAGTCAAGTGAATAAATCGTCTGGTTCAGAGTTAGATAACAAGTAAAGTCTAGGTGGATTCTTCCTCGGGTATTATCTTAATCAATCGGTTTTTCCCACAAGTATTTTTCCTAATTCATTCTCTTTGTTTTAGCATCTTTAGCTTAGTAGTTAGTTAATTTTAGATTAAACAACAATTCACTTTTATTTTAGGTTAAATAATAAAAAGAGAGTTAGTATTAGTACTTCTGGTTCCTTTGGGTTTGACAATCCAGTCTTGCCACTAAACTATACTACTGTTCCATAGGTGCACTTACCTCGATCGATGTCATAGTTAGTTTTTAGGCTCGATCATTCATTATATAAATTTTTAAGACTCTGACACACGATCATCAGACAAAGAAGATGTGAATGAATAACTCAAAGACAAGTCAAGATGGACCTTGGAAATCAGAATCAAGACCAAGGTAATGAAACTGATCGTGTACAAAATCCCATCCTCATTGCTGATGATACGGATCGATCCATCAAATAATATGCTGTGCCACATTTCAGTAAGTTAAATCTAGGAATTAGAAGGCCAAGTATTGAGGCAACCAATTTGAATTGAAACCACTGATGTTTGTAATGCTCCAAATGGTGGGCCAATTCAGTGGTATGCCCACGGAAGATCCACATCTCCACCTTCAATTGTTTATAGAGGTGAGTGATTCATTCAAGATAGCCGGTGTGACTGAAGTGCCCTAAGGTTGAAGTTGTTCCTGTACTCGTTGCGAGATCGAGCACGAGCATGGCTCAATTCATTACCACCAAGTTCCATATCTACATGGCAAGAATTAGCAGAGAGATTTTTGGGTAAGTATTTCCCACCTAGCAAAAACGCTAGATCACAACTTTCCAACAATTGGATGACGAGTCTTTGTATGAAGCTTGGGAGCGATTTAAGGAGTTACTTCGTAAGTGTCCTCATCATAGGATTCCTCATTGTATCCAGTTGGAGACATTCTATAATGGTCTCAATGCACATACAAGATTGATGGTAGATGATTTTGCAAATGGTGCAATTCTGTCTAAGTTTTATAATGAGACTTATGAGATCATCGAAAGGATCGCGAGTAATAACTGTCAATGGCCTACAAATCGAACAGTTTCCGGAAGACGTGTAGTCGAAGTTCATGAAGTTGACGCCCTCACTTAGTTATCAGCTTAGGTATTATCTATTTCCTCTATGTTAAAGTAGTTTATCGCTAATAGTGCTAATAATTTTGTAGCTCATCCACCAAGTCCGTTTGAAGTAGTTTCCTATGTGTACTGTAGGGGAAGGTCATTCTTTTGAGAATTTTCCATCAAATCCCAAGTCAGTGTACTATGTGGGAACCAACATCAAAAAAGAAGTGGACAAGGACCCCAGTTCAATTTTTACAAACCTTCATGGCGTAATCATCCTAACTTTTCTTGGAGCAACCAAGGAAATGGACCGAACAACAACTTATTGCAGCATAGACCCAACCAATCTCAAGGGTTTAATCAGCAAGCTCCAAGACCACCTCAAGCTGAGGCATCAAATGGTTTAGAGAACTTGTTGAAAGTGTACATGGCAAAGAATAACACTTTGATCCAAAGCCAAGCAGTAACACTAAAAAATTTGGAAAATCAAATGGGTCAGTTAGCTACGGAGCTTCGTAATAGACCGTAAGGAACCTTGCCGAGCGATATTGAGAATCTAAGAAATTTGGGTAAATAACATATCAAGGCAATGGCATTGTGAAGTGCTAAAATTCTGGAACCCTAATTGATTGATGTCGAAGATAAGCCCATTGAGAAGAATCAACCAACTGTTGAAATTCCTACACCAAAGACTAACAAGGTAAATCCTAACTTAGTGAATTCAGATACTTTAACTCCTTCTTTGGATGCAGATTTACCTACTCAGAAGAGTTGTCTGATTCAACTGAAATTTCCATCACCTCCATATCCGCAAAGATTGCAGCAACACAAGTAGAAACAGGAGATGCAATTCAAGAAGTTTTTGGATGTTCTGAAGCAGTTACACATCAACTTTCCATTGGTGGAGGCTTTAGAACAAATTCCAGATTATGTGAAGTTTATGAAGGATATATTGTCTAAGAAGAAATGACTGAGTGAGTTTGAGATTGTGGCATTGACAAAGGAGTGTAGGTTCTTGCAGAACAAACTGCCACCAAAATTGAAGGACCCAGGAAGCTTTACTATACCTTGTAACATGGGTGAATCTTATTTTGGTAAAGCTTTGTGTGATTTAGGAGCGGGTATCAACTTGATGCCTAAGTCTATTTTCAAGATGCTAAGGATAGATGAAGTAAGACCTACAACTGTGACGCTTCAGCTAATGGATCGATCTTTAGCATATCCAGAGGGAAAGATCGAGGATATTTTGGTAAGAGTCAATTTATTTATTTTTCCTACTGATTTTGAACCAGGTAAGGAAGCACCGATCATTCTTGGGAGAGATTTCTTAGCCACGGGAAGAACATTAATTGATGTGTAGAAAGGTGAACTCACCATGCAAGTTCAAGACGATCAGGTAACCTTTAACATTCTCAAAGAGATGAAATTTCCTGATCTGGCAGAAGAGTGTTCAGTAATGGAAGAGATAGAAACCTTGGTTTCTATAGAAAGTAATTTTGAAGAAGATCCATTGGAGAAAGCCTTAGATCTTGACCCTTTGGAGGATGAAGAAGGTGCAGAAAACATGGCTTTGATGGAAGCCAATCTCAGAAATTTTATTCAATCCATATGATTTGAACGGTTGGAGTTAGAAGTTAGAGAATTTGTGCAACTCAAGTTGTCAATTGAAGAACCACCTAAACTCGAACTAAAGGTACTTCCTTCCCATTTGAAGTATGTTTATTTAGGTGACTGTTCCATTTTGCCTGTGATTATTTCAGCAGAACTAACGAAAGATCAAGAGGAGCACCTAATTGTTGTTCTAAAGAAATTTATCAAAGCAATTGGTTAGACCCTAGCTGATATTCGAGGTAGTCCTTTTTGCATGCATAAAATTATTTTAGAAGAAGGTGAAAGAGCTCGAATTGATGGGCAAAGGAGGCTCAATCCTATTATGAAAGAAGTTGTAAGAAAGGAAGTGATCAAATGGTTAGATGCAGGAATCATCTATCCTATTTCAGATAGTTCATGGGTAAGTCCGGTGCAGTGTGTTCCAAAGAAAGGTGGAATCACGATTGTTGAAAATGAGTGTAACGAGTTAATTCCAACGAGAACTGTTACTAGTTGGAGAATTTGTATTGATTACAGAAAGTTGAATAAAGCCACTCAAAAGGACCATTTTTCATTTCCTTTTATGGATCAGATGTTAGATTGACTGATAGGTAATGAATTCTATTGTTTTTTAGATGGCTATTCAGGATATACCCAAATAGTTGTAGCTCTGGAGGACCAACATAAAACAACCTTTACTTGTCCATACGATACGTTTGCTTTTAGGTGAATGCCTTTTGGTTTATGCAATGGACTTGCAACATTCCAACAATGCATGATGGCAATATTCACTGATATGGTTGAAAATTTTGTTGAGGTCTTCATGGATGATTTTTCTATTTTTGGTAACACTTATGATATTTGTTTGAGTAATATGGTTAAGGTACTAAAGAAATGCGAAGAGACGAATCTTGTCCTTAACTGGGAAAAATGCCATTGTATGGTTAAAGAAGGGATTGTCTTAGGGCATAAAATCTCAAAGAGAGGAATTGAAGTCGATAAAGCAAAGGTGGACGTAATTGACAGATTACCGGCCCCAATTAATGTGAAAGGAGTCAGAAGTTTCTTAGGCCATGCTGTTTTTTACCGAAGGTTTATCAAAGAATTCTCGAAAATTTCTAAACCATTCTGCTTGTTGTTATAAAAAGATACTGATGGGCTCAAAACTAACTAATATTTCGACAAAGGCAAACGCACCTATCAAATAGTAGTATAGTTGTGTTGAGTCCGGAATATCGTATCCTCAAGGACTAAAATTACTAGTAATAATTATCTTTTTATTATCTAGCCTAATAATTAAGGGGATTTATTTTTAATCTAACTAATTGACTAGCTAAATAACTATGAACGCGACAGAGAATGAAGAGAATAATCGAATGAATAAAGACAATACCTAGACTTCACTTATTATTCTGACTCTGAATTAAATTATTTATTCACTTGACTTGATCCGTAGAAATCCCTAAATTATGTTAATATCTCTTTCAAGACTAAGAACAACTGACTCTAGGTTGATTAATTGAAATCTCTTTCTAATTAAAACCCCTATCGTCGCATTAACTCGATCTATGGATTCCCTTATTAGATTTGACTCTAATCCGGCAGATTTATGTCGTCCTATTTCTAGGATTGCAATCAACTCCGCTTAATTATGTTGGATCTTCTCTTAAACAGGGACTTTTGCTCCACTGAATAAGCACATTAAAATTGAATTAATATTGCTGAAAACATCAATACAAGGATTAAGAACACATAATTAAGAACAAGATCAAGTATTTATCATGTAATTCAGATTTATTGAATAATAAGATTCATCTAGGTTTCATCCTCCCTAGGTATTTAGGGAGTTTAGTTCATAACATAAAAGGAAAACATCATAGAATTAAAAAAACAACAAGACATAAAGAACCCAAAAACTTCTAAAGAACTTGATGGAGATCTTCAATCTTGGAGTAAATCTACCTTCTAGATGATTCCGACAGCTTCCCTCGAGTAATTTCTTTGATCTACCCTACGTGCCCCTTTAGGTCTTCCTCTGATGTGTATTATAGACTTTAGAAGGCTCTAAAACCCTAAAAATTGGCTTTTTTCCATGTGAAAACAAAATAGGGTTCGACAGGGACACGGGCGTGTGATCAACCTGTGTGAGGAGGCCCAGGCCGTGTGGGAATTTGCATGGCTTTTGATCGAGACAGGTTGGCACACGGGCGTGTGTCCAGCCCGTGTGATTCACATGGGCATGTGTTTAGCCTGTGTGGTGTGGGCTTTGGCCGTATGGATCCTTAAGATGTCCCGTTTTGTCTGATTTTTGCCCGTTTTTCGTTTCTTTTGCTCCCCTATGCTCTCCTACGTATAGAAACATGAATTTAAAGGATTAGGAGCATCGAATTCACCAAATTCTATAAATAAACATTCAAAAACATGCTAAATGTGGGACTAAAATGTGTTACTTATATGGTTTATCAAATATCCCCACACTTAAGCGTTTGCTTGTACTCAAGCAAAAATCCTCCACTCACAATTAAAATTAAACTTCCTCAATTCATAATTCTCATCAATAATGTCTTGTCATAAGTCACAGGTAATTCATACATTGATAATTTAACTAAAAGAATCTTAAAGATTCAAACAATTCAAGTCACAAATTTTATAGCACGAAAACATAGGTGTTTCTCCTTATCTAAATAATTACCTTTGATTCAAAACTGACAAGAATTGGCATCCTCACTAAAGGTTCACTCAAATCACTCGAAGTGTTTAAGGTTCAAATTAAGCACTTAAAAGTCAACCATGAAAAGTTATTACCATAGGCTTGCATGAAAGTCAAATCTCCACCACTATAAAATGAGATGATACACAAATCAAAAGGTCTTAAAAAGGGTTGTAAAGGGGCTTGGGTTAAAGGTGTGGATAAAGGCTGAATTAGAGGGTTAGAATCGAGATTGAATTGACAATTTACCTAACTAGAAAAATAAACTAATACTGAATAATTACAATTGAAAAAGAAAGAATTTAACGACTGAAATAAAGAACATAGTTAGGCAACTGCTTAACTCAAATCTCAACAAAAAGGGGCTAATACAATAGGATAAATTCTCAATGAATAAAAAATAATGGGTTTTGGGTTAATATTAAGGGTAAGTCAAGAAATGGTTTATTAGGCTCAAAGGGGTTTAATAGGGGTTAATTATGAGGGTAGGCTTTTTTTGGGGGGGATAAGTGGGTTAAAACCTAGGTGCCTTTATCATCTCAGTATGTCAAATCAAAAGTGTGGTCTCGACATGCATAACCGAAGCAAGTTCGAGAATAAAAAATTCATAATCAACAATAAAGTGAGCAAGAAAAATATATGCTCTAAAAGGCTCAAAATCTCACAAAAATTATGGTTTTCGATTCAACCTTGCAAATTTCAAACTTCAAAGTAATATCTAAATTTAGGGAAACAACCTAATAAAATTTTAATTCTGAAAATGGACTTATCATGCTTGATTCTCTAATATCTTAAGGTTTAAACCATCAATGCACAATTACCTATTACTTAATCGAAAACATATCAATAAGAATCATAAGTTAATAGAAATTTTATTCTAATAGTAATATGAAAACATTTATTTAAGAACAAGACATAATTCAGGGATTTTCTGATAATGATATATTTAACCTCCCCACACTTAAGACGTACATTGTCCTCAATGTACAAAGATAGATAATTGCAATGTAAGTAGAAAATCATAAGAGAGGGAAAGAGGTGAAACTTCCTAAATTACGGATGAACTCCTTAGGAATAAGCATGATGAACAAGTCAGA
Organism: Gossypium bickii; assembly: GCA_025503065.1. NCBI lineage: Eukaryota > Viridiplantae > Streptophyta > Magnoliopsida > Malvales > Malvaceae > Gossypium > Gossypium bickii. Next base: position 18,897,582 of record CP106714.1, on the reverse strand, counting down.
GGTGATATGGGAGAATACTTCAATAGTTTGTTTGTTCCTTAATAGCACCTTGAACCTTTTGAAACTACGGAGTCATCAGTTAAGTTTTAGGGAGTTTTAGTAATGGACTTTGTAATGGGTACTCGATAAAAAACAGCCAGAAATATAAAAAAATCAAAATATACTAATATAAATTAAAGAAAAGAAAGATAAAGAGAAAGAGTTTAAAAATTAAAATAAAAGAAAAAGAAAAAATAAATGGACTCAAAAGTCCTCATCAACAGATGGTTCGTGAGGTGAGGGTGGTGGTGATATATGGAAGTGTTGACAAATCTATTGTAGAGTCACCTCGAGGCCATTGAATTGTTGAGTCAATGAAGTAGCCACATGAACTGGACTATGAGGAGGTGGTGGCATATCTTCTGTAAGGTGGTCGCGTACGGGGAGACCGCGTCGGGGCCCTTTTGCTTTTTTCGAAGCGGGGACAACGACCTTGGTCTTGCCTTGAGTATTAGTCATTGTGCAATTGTCGGAGGGAGGACCGGTCAGCGACGGGTAGACGACATGTTGGGCGGAGAGGACGGTGGTTTTAGGGGTTGGTATGTGCGCAAGGAAGGGGTAAGGTGAAGATAATGGGTAATGGAGGTGGTGGTCGGGGTTGGGTTACGGTATAAGGTGGCGGTGCAAAGAAAAGGGGAGGGGAAAGGGGAAAGGGGATGGCGAAGCAAAAGGGAGGAGGGGGATCAAGGTGGCCGGAAGTGGGAAAAGGGGAAGGAAGAATGAGGGAAAAAGGAGGGGGTCGTTGGTGGCCGGAGTTGCGGCGGAGGTTGGGGAGGCTAGGGTTTGGGGGGTTTTGGAAAGGAGAAGGAAGAAGGAAGAAGAAATTGGGTTTTAAATAGGTGACAAAGTTGTGTGTTGGGTCACACGACTGTATGGCTCAAATTTCAGCCTGTTTTCGTTGCGAAATCTAAAAATTTGGTATTCACACGGCTGCATTGAACGGCTGTATGCTAGGTCTTCACTTCTCCCACGGCCGTGTGTTTTGCCCGTGGAGTCTCCTGACTTGTTTTAAATTTTGAATTTTGAAAATTTGAACTCCAGTTTTCACACGACCTAGGACACACCTGTGTGGATTTTGACACGCCCGTGTGATATCACAGACTGCCGTGTGTCGTGTCCGTGGGGCCCTTGTCGATTTCTTTGAATTTTAAAAACTAAATCCCCACATCCACATGGCCAGGGACACGCCCATGTGTCCAGGCCGTGTGGGACAAAAAACCTGCATTAAAAACATGAACGAAGTGAAAATAAACTAATTAGTAAGGTTAGTCTCGGGTTACCTCCCGAGAAGTGCTTATTTAAAGTCTAAGCTCGACTCACCTCACATTTGCATAATCATGGTGGTTTGAGGAGTTGAAACTCATCATTCCTACTATCAATTTTGTTAAAATAAGGTTTTAGACGAGTACTATTTACCTTAAAGGTGCCAGGTTTGGAATGAGTTACCTCTATACCGTATGGGAAAATATTAAGTACCGTGAAAGGGGTTGCTCCATTAGGTTCAGAAGTAGTAATACGAGGATCTGTCTTATCCATTAGAACTCGGTCTCTAACCTTAATTTGACTCATTTTATTTTTAGGCTCGTCATGGCTCTGCTTTGGTTCATCGTATACTTTCAATTTCTCCTTAAACTGTGTTTGCCATTCATCTGGTTCCTCGATCTGGACTCTTCGTTCCTCATGAACAGTTTTGTTCTCAATATGAGAGCTAGACCATCGCTCTGTAATCTTTTTCTGAGGGATTTCCTGCAAAGAAGATTGAACATTAAGTTCACTTACATTACTAGGATTTGTATCATCTTGATGACTAGGTACTCTGACAGAATCACGTGCTTGGAGTTTAATCATATCATCACCTACACAAAGTATTAATTCCCCTGTACCAACATTAATAATGGTCCTAGCAGTTGCTAAAAAGGGTCATCCTAAAATTAAAGGAACGTCACTATTCTCATCCATGTCTGAAACAACAAAGTCTACTGGAATATGAATATATCAATTTTGACTAGCACATCTTCAATTATACCCCTAGGATATCTAATGATTTTATTAGCCAATTGAATGCTCATCCTAATTTGTTGGGTTTCCCAAGACCTAGTTGTTTAAACATTTTATAAGGCATAACATTGATACCTGCCCCTAAATCAGCTAAAACATTATTAACCGATAAACCACCAATTAAGCAAGGAATTGTAAAACTCCATAGATCTTTTAATTTGTGGGGTAATTTATTCTTTAAAATTGCTAAGCACACTACATTTAGCTCCACATGGGACGCATCGTCTAACTACCGTTTGTTTGTCAAAAGCTCTTTTAAAAATTTTACTGAATTGGGCATCTACGAAAGAGCTTCAATAAACGGTAAGTTAGTATGTAATTTTTTAAAAGTTTAAGAAATTTACCGAATTGTTCATCTATGCGGTCTTTCTTTGTCACATTGGGATATGGTACACAAGGTTTGTACTCTGTACTTACTAGTTTTGGTTTATTATGGTTTACCTCAACCTTACCTTTATCTATCACATTTTCTTGCCTCGATTTTGGTTCATCTAACCCTTCACTATCGTGAGCAGTAATGGCATGAAGTTGCTCCTTTAGGTTAGTTTCAGTGTTGCTTGGCAGGCTGCCTTGTGGTCATTTTTAGAGATCAGTTTAGCAAGCTAACCTATTTGGTTTTCAAGCCCTTGAATTGATGCCTGCTGGTTTTTGAGTGCTGTTTCGATGTTTTGAAAACGGGTTTCTGACACCGAGATGAATTTTGTTAGCATCTCCTCAAGGTTCGGCTTCTTCTTCTGTGGGTAGGGTTGTTGTTGAAAGCCTGGAGGTAGTTGTTGTCTCTGATTTCCTTGACCACCCTATGAGAAGTTTGGGTGGTTCCTCTAACCTGGATTGTAAGTGTTACTATAGGGATTATTCTGAGGTCTAGAATTATTACCCATATAGTTCATATGTTCGCTTTCTATGCCAGGGTTGTAGGATGGATATTCTGTATTGTTCGTCCCTCCTCCATTTGTATCGCACTGCACCACTGGATGTACCTGCGAAGAACCATATAAACCTTCAATCTTTTTATTTAAAAGCTCTACCTGGTTTGATAGCATGGTGACTGCACCGAGGTTGAAAACACTGGCGGCTTTTGTCGGCTTTGTTCTTATGACTTGCCACTGATAATTATTCAGTGACATCTCCTCTATAAACTCATAAGCCGCTTCAGGGGTTTTGTTATTTAGGGTTCCATCGACAGCTGCATCAATTAATTGCCTAGTTGAGAGGTTCACACCATAGTAAAAGGTTTGAACCTGTAGCCATAATGGTAACTCATGGTGAGGGCATCTTCTCAGTAGATCCTTGTATCTCTCCCATGCATCGTAAAGTGTTTCTAAATCCATCTGCATAAAAGAAGAAATATCATTCCTCAACTTAGCCGTTTTAGCTGGCGAAAAATTTTATATTTAAGTAAAAAAATTTCAGTCATTTGTTCCCATGTAGTGATTGATCCTCGTGGTAACGAGTTCAACCACTGTTTAGCTTTGTTCCTCAACGAGAAGGGAAACAACCGAAGGTGAATGGCATCATCAGAAACGCCATTAATTTTGAAAGTATCGCAAAACTCTAAAAAGTTGGCTAAATGAGTATTTGGGCCCTCATCTTGCAAACCATCAAACTGAACAAACTGTTGAATCATTTGAATATTGTTAGGTTTCAGTTCAAATTTATTTGCAGCAATAGCAGTTCTAACAATACTCGATTCAGCCCCAGTTAAATTAGGCTTAGCATAGTCGTACATAGTACGAGGAGCAAGATTTTCGGCAACCACCGGAGGTAGCAGATTATTATCAGCCATCTCCTCGGTAATATTGGTTTCGTCCTCTTGCTCTTCTTTTATATATTGTAAACTTCGCCTTATCTTCCTACAATTTCTGCGAGCGGTACTTTCTATCTCACTGTCAAAAAGCAAGGGTCCTAACGGGTTTCTTCTAGTCATAAACTAAAATTACCTACCAGAAGCAAATAAAAGAAAAGTTAGCAAATTAAAATAAAATAAAAATAAATTGCAAATAAAAATAAGAATGGCTAAGTAATAAAAAATAAGTGTTCCTAAGATCTTGTCCCTGGCAACGGCGCCAAAAACTTGATGGGCTCGAAACTAACTAATATTTCGACAAAGGCAAGCGCACCTATCGAACAGTAGTATAGTTGTGGTAAGTCTGGAATATCGTATCCTCAAGGACTAAAATTACTAGTAATAATTATCTTTTTATTATCTAGCCTAATAATTAAGGGGATTTATTTTTAATCTAAAATTAACTAACTAATTGACTAACTAAATGACTATGAACGCGACAGAGAGTGAAGAGAATAATCAAATGAATAAAGACAATACCCAAGGAAGAATCCACCTAGACTTCACTTATTATTTTGACTCTTAATTAAATGATTTATTCACTTGACTTGATCCGTAGAAATCCATAAATTATGTTAATATCTCTTTCAAAGCTAAGAACAACTTACTCTAGGTTGATTAATTGAAATCTCTTTCTAATTAAAACCCCCTATTGTCGCATTAACTCGATCTATGGATTCCCTTATTAGATTTGACTCTAATCCAGCAGATTTATGTCGTCCTATTTCTAGGATTGCAATCAACTCTGCTTAATTATGTTGGATCTTCTCTTAAACAGGGACTTTTGCTCCATTGAATAAGCACATTAAACTTGAATTAATATTCCTAAAAACATCAACACAAGGATTAAGAACACATAACTAAGAACAAGATCAAGTATTTATCACGTAATTCAGATTTATTGAATAATAAGATTCATCTAGGTTTCATCCTCCCTAGGTATTTAGGGAGTTTAGTTCATAACATAAAAGGAAAACATCATAGAATTAAGAAAACAACAAGACATAAAGAACCCAAAAACTACTAAAGAACTTGATGGAAATCTTCAATCTTGGAGTAAATTCGCCTTCTAGATGATTCTGACGGCTTCCTTCGAGTAATTTCTTCGATCTACTCTGTGTGCCCGTTTAGGTCTTCCTCTGATATGTATTTATAGACTTTAAAAGGCTCTGAAACCCTAAAAATTGGCTTTTTTCTGCGTGAAAACAAAGCAGGGTACGATAGGGACACGGGTGTGTGATCAACCCGTGTGAGGAGGCCCAGGCTGTGTGGGAATTTTCATGGCTCTCGATCGACACGAGCTGGCACACGGGCATGTGTCCAGCCCGTGTGGTTCAAACGGGCATGTGTTCAGCCTGTGTAGTGCAGGTTTCGGCCGTATGGATCCTTAAGATGGCCCGTTTTATCTGATTTTAGCCCGTTTTCCATTCCTTTCACTCCCATATGCTCTCTTAAGTATAGAAACATGAATTTAAAGGATTAGGAGCCTCGAATTTACTAAATTCTATAAATAAACATCCAAAAACACGCTAAGTGTGGGATTAAAATGTGTTACTTTTACGATTTATCAGATACAATGTTTGATTTCAACAAAGCATGTTTGAAAGCTTTTAAAGATCTAAAAAAACGGTTAATCTCAGCCCCAATAATCATTACACCTGATTGGAACTCACCTTTTGAGTTGATGTGCGATGCAAGTGATTATGTTGTTGGAGTTGTGATGGGTCAAAGAAGAAACAAAGTGTTTCACCCTATTTACTATGCAAGTAGAACTCTGACGGGAGCCCAACTCAATTATACAGTAACTGAAAAGGAACTCTTTGCTATAGTTTTTGCTTTTGACAAATTCCGCTCATATCTTATAGGTACTAAAGTTACAGTATTTATTGACCATGCGGCCATTAAATACTTGCTCACGAAGAAAGATGAGAAATTGAGGCTAATTCGTTAGATACTTTTACTCCAAGAATTTGACATTGAGGTCCAAGACAGAAAAGGTGTCGAAAATGTAACAGCCCAATTTTGGGTCTAGTCGGAACAGTGGTTTTGGGACCACAAATTTGACTCAGTAAAATTCATTTTTATTATATTTTTATGGTCTACAGTTTTATGGAACGATTTCATAAAAATTTCGTTCGAAAATTTTGACGTTTGGTCACTCAATTTAGTTAATGGGCTAAATTGAAAAAAGTGTAAAACTTGAATTCTTTATGTTAAAGGTATCCAATTGCTATGAGATTTTAAATTGGAGGTCTTTAGATCGTAATTAGACCATTTTTTAAGTTGGTGGACAAAAATGGACATGCTTTAGGTGAAACTTGAGTGTTTTAAAAAAAAGACATTTTGGTTATTATGTAATTAAATGAATTAATAAGCAAAATAAAGCCAAAATCTTGTCCATCTTCTTCTTCCATGGCCAAAATTCACTAAGGAAGACGTAACTAAGGTTTGTTCATCTTTCAAGCTCGATTGTAAGTTCGTTCCTGCCCCGTTTTTAATACCCTTTACATTTTTGAAGTCGTTGTAACCCGATCTATCTATTTTTGAAGATATGATCAAGGTTTATGGTTTGAACCATGTTAGACATGAGTGTATTTTAATGTTTAATGGTAGATTATACAAATTTGATGTTGGATAAACAACTTTTACTATGTGATTTTTGATGAAAATGCTTAAAAGGACTTATTTGTAAAAGTTGAAAAAATAGGTAGTAGAAGTGTGATTTAATGAAAAATGTGGGTTGTTGTAAGTATGAAAATGGTTCGGCTAGGCTTGAGTTTTGAAGAAATTGACTATATTTCTTTTTACGAGTCTAGGGACTAAAGTGTAAAAAGTTGAAAAGTTATGGGAAAAATGAAATTTTCCCATAATGTGATTTTTCGAATGATTTGAATAATGTGAGTATTAAATGAGTTAAATTTTCTATTACATATCAAGAAAAATGAGGGTCGGATCTAGATCGGGGGAAAAATAAAGTGTTTGACGATTAGGTCCGTTTTCACTATTTTTGTACCGAGGTAAGTTCGTATGTTAATATTGCAATGTTATTTTGTATTTTAATCTTTTGGTATTGCATGGATTGTATGATTGATTCTATGAACATATTCGACGAAGTTCTGGCAAGAGAGAAATCCTAGTTGGAGATTAGGAATAGATTAGGATACAAGTGACATGTCACTAGGAACCCATGTAATTATGTGATTTATGTGTCCTGGGTGCTGGTCCTATACGTCTTACCGGTGGCTGGGTATACCGACATATGTTGTGATAACCTGACAGCTTGTGTGAGCAGCATCGCGTAATTATGTCTGGACTGACAGCTTGTGTGAGCAGGCCCGAGGATAGCTCGAGAGCGACCTTATATGTGTTATGAGATTTGTGGTAGCATTGGCTACATATGTGGCACTTATGTGCAAAGTTGTCCATGTAGTCGGTAATATTCCAGTGGTTCAACAGATATGTCAAAGACGAGAAAGTATGTGATTTTGGTATAAGTTAGTGCAGGTATGTACGAAAAACTCAATGGGAATAGATTCGGTATATGATGATCTATTGGTAAGAATATGATTGAGTTTGTTAAGTTCATGAAGTTTTAATGACATTTATGTTGATTGAGTATGTTTCCACCGAGGCTATCATGTGCAAAAGGTTCGAAGACGGGTTGAATGAGGATATCCGATTGTTAGTTGGAGTCCTTGAGCTGAAAGAATTTGTGGTGCTATTCGACCGAGCTTGTAAAGCTAAAGAATTAAGCAAGGAGAATAGAAAAGCTGAGTCTGAGGCTAGAGATACAAGAAAAAGGCCGATGAGTAAGTTATTTCAATCTCAGTCTAAGAAATTGAGAGATTTGTATGCTCGTTCGAGTGCTTCAGCTGGATATTCCAACAGAAATCGTGGGAAAGAATATTCGGGTTCTAAAGCCCAAACTACGCCGATAGCGAGTGTTGGTAATGTTAGACCCAATCGACCTGAATGTCAACACTGTGGTAGGCGACATCCCGGTGAATGTAGAATGAATGATCGGGCTTGCTTTAAGTGTGGCTCACAAGACCACTTTATTCTGAACTGCCCTGAGATGGATGAGAAAGACAAGATTCAGAATGCAAGATCAGACAACACTACCATTAGAGGGAGACCCCCGAGGAATACAGGGAATACGAACAGTAGTAAAGGTGTAACTAAAGATTCAACTGTAAGATCCGAGGCTAGAGCACCTGTTAGAGCCTATGCTATCCGTGCTCGTGAAGAAGCGACATCTCCCGATGTTATCACTGGTACTTTTTCTCTCTATAATACTAATGTAGTTGCATTGATTGATCCTGGATCAACTCATTCTTATGTTTGCATGAAATTGGTAGCCAGTAAGAGCTTGCCTGTTGAGTTTACTGAGTTTGTGATTGAAGTGTCAAACCCCTTAGGCAAACATGTATTGGTTGATAGAGTTTATACGAATTGTCCCTTGATGATTCGAGGTCACTGTTTTCCGACTGATTTAATGTTGTTTCCATTTGATGAGTTTGATGTTATTTTGGGTATGGATTGGTTGACACTGCATGATGCGATAGTGAATTGTAAACGGAAAATTATTGAATTGAAATGTGAAAATGGTGAAATTCTTCGGATTGATTCAGATGATTCAGGTGAATTACCTGTTGTTATCTCTTCAATGTCTGCCCAAAGATATGTAAGAAAAGGTTGTGAAGCTTATCTAGCTTATGTGTTGAATACAAAAGTGTCTGAATTGAAAATTGAATCAGTGTCGGTAGTTTGTGAATATCCACATGTTTTTCCAAAAGAGTTGCCTGGGTTGCCAGCAATTAGAGAAGTTGTTTGGTATTGATTTAGTGCCAGGGACTTCACCGATATCGATTGCTCTGTATAGAATGGCTCCAACCGAATTGAAAGAATTAAAGGCTCAGTTGCACGAGCTGACAAATAAGGGTTTTGCAAGATTGAGTTTTTCTCCTTGGGCTGCACCGGTATTATTTGTAAAGAAGAAATACGGATCTATGAGACTTTGTATTGATTATCGATAGCTCAACAAGGTAACAATAAAGAACAAGTATCCTTTGCCAAGAATTGATAACTTGTTTGATCAGTTGAAAGGGGCAACACTCGAAAATTGATTTGAGGTCTGGCTACTACCAGTTGAGAGCTAAAGAGTCGGATGTACCGAAAACTGTTTTCGGAACAAGGTACAGGCATTATGAATTTCTTGTCATGCCTTTCAGACTAACTAATGCTCCTGCTATTTTTATGGACTTGATGAATCGAATCTTCCGACCATATTTAGATAAATTCGTGGTTGTGTTTATTGACGATATTCTGATTTATTCTTGACATGAGACTGAGCATGCAGAGCACTTGAGAACTGTATTGCAAACTTTGAGAGGTAAGAAATTATTTGCTAAATTCAGTAAAAGTGAGTTTTGGCTCCGAGAAGTCAGATTTTTGGGACATATTGTTTCAGGAGATGGTATTCGGGTTGATCCGAGTAAGATTTTGGCAATTGTTGACTGGAAGCCATTGAGAAATGTATCAGAGGTCAGAAGCTTTTTGGGCTTAGCAAGCTACTATCGGTGATTTGTTAAGGGTTTTCCGATTATTGCTACTCCTATGACCAAGTTGTTGCAAAAAGATGTTAAATTTGAATGGTCCGAAAAATGTCAGCAAAGTTTTGAGAAGATGAAAGCATTATTGACTGAGGCGCCAGTTTTAGTGCAACCTGAACCGGGAAAAGAGTTTGTGATTTATAGCGATGCGTCATTGAATGGATTAGGATGTGTATTAATGCAAGAGGGCAAAGCGATAGCCTATGCCTCGAGACAGTTGAAACTACATGAGAAGAATTATCCGACGCACGATCTAGAATTGGCTACCATAGTGTTTGCTTTGAAGATTTGGAGACATCACTTGTATGGTAAGAAGTGTCGTATCTTTACCGATCATAAGAGTTTAAATTACTTGATGACTCAAAAGGATTTGAATTTGCGACAAAAGAGATGGCTCGAGTTGCTAAAAGATTATGAGTTGGTAATTAACTACCATCTTGGAAAGTCAAATGTAGTCGCAGACGCTTTGAGTAGAAAGTCCTTATTTGCCTTGAGAGATATGAATACGAGGTTGACTTTATCCGATGATGGTTTGATTTTAGCTTAGTTGAGAGCTAGACCGTTATTTCTTCAGCAAATTTGTGAAGCTTAGAAGTATGACGAAGAACTTCAAGCTAAGAGAATTCAGTGCGAATCGACTAGTGATTCAAATTTTCAAATTGGGGCTGATGATTGTTTGATGTTTCGAGGTAGGATTTGTGCACTAAAAGATGTTGAGCTTATTCAGAAAATTCTTCATAAAGGACACAGTAGTTGTCTATCTGTTCATCTGGGAAGTTCGAAGATGTACAATGATTTGAAGAAATTGTATTGGTGGTCAGGTATGAAACGAGATATCTCTGAATTTGTATCGAAATGTTTGAATTGTCAACAAGTAAAAGCTGAACACTAAGTACCTTCGGGTTTACTTTAGCCAGTAATGGTACCAGAATGGAAATGAGACAGAATAATGATAGATTTCGTAATGGGTTTGCCCCTGACTCCGAAAAAGAAAGATGTCGTTTGTGTCGTTGTTGATAGATTGACGAAATCAACTCATTTTATTCCGGTACGTACCGACTATTAACTTGATAAGCTAGCTGAATTGTATGTTGCTGAAATTGTTAGGCTGCACAGGGTGCCTATTTCTATTATTTGGAATAGAGATCTAAGGTTTACATCAAGATTTTGGAAGAAGCTGCAAGAAGCTTTGGATACAAAGTTAAACATTAGTACCGCATTTCATCCGCAAACCAACGGTCAATCTAAAAGAACGATTCAGATTCTCCAAGATATGCCCTAATGTTGTGTTTTAGAAATCAAAGGTAGTTGGGAAAAATATCTACCATTAGCCGAATTTGCTTATAACAATAGTTTTTAGTCGATTATTAAGATGTCACCATATGAAGCATTGTATGGCCGCAAATGTCAAACTCCATTGTATTGGACCGAGCTTAGTGAGATACAGATTCACGGGGTTGATTTGGTTAGAGAGACCGAAGAGAAAGTGAAAGTAACCCATGACTGTTTGAAAGCAGCTTCGAATAGACAGAAATCATACGTGGATTTGAAAAGAAAAGAAATTGAGTTTCAAGTTGGTGATAAAGTATTTCTGAAAGTATCTCCGTGGAAGAAAATTCTGAGATTTGGTTGCAAAGGCAAATTGAGTTCGCATTTCATTAGGTCGTATGAGGTTATTGAAAGAATAGGGTCAGTGGCATATCGGTAAGCTTTGCCGACAGAGTTGGAAAGTATTCACAATGTATTTCATGTGTCAATGTTGCGACGTTGCCAATCAGACCCTTCGCATGTTATTTCTCTGACAAAGGTTGAGATTTGACCAGACATGACTTATGGTGAGTAACCGGTAAAGATTGTCGAAACAGTGGTTTGACCCATGTTAGACATGAGTGTATTTTGATATTTAATGGTAGATTATGCAAATTTGATGTTGGATAAACAACTTTTACGAAGTGATTTTTTATGAAAATGTTTAAAAGGACCTATTTGTAAAAGTTGAAAAATATTTAGTAGAAGTGTGATTTAATGAAAAATTTGGGCTGTTTAAGTATGAAAATGGTTCAGCTAGGCTTGAGTTTTGAAGAAATTGACTATATTTCATTTTATGAGCCTAGGGACTAAAGTGTAGAAAGTTAAAAAGTTAGGGGAAAAATGTAATTTTTCCATAATGTGATTTTTGGACTGAATTGAATAATGAGAGTATTGAATGAGTTAAATTTACTATTATAGATCAAGAAAAACAAGGTTCGAACCTAGACCGGGGGAAAAATAAAGTGTTTGACGATTAGGTCCATTTTCACTATTTTTGTACCGAGGTAAGTTCGTAATAATGCAATGTTATATTTGTATTTTAATCTTTTGATATTGCATGGATTGTATGATTGATTCTATGAGCATATTCGACGAAGTTCCGGCAAGAAAGAAATCCTAGTTGAACCTTAAGAATAGATTAGAATACAAGTGACATGTCACTAGGAACCCATGTAATTATGTGATTTATGTGTCCCGGGTGCTGGTCTTGTACGTCCTACCGATTGCTGGGTATACCAACATATGTTGCAGAAACATGACAGCTTGTGTGAGTAGCACCGCGTAATTATGTCTCGACTGACAGCTTGTGTGAGCAGGCCCGAGGATAGCTCAAGAGTGAGCTTATATGTGTTATGAGAATTGTGGTAGCATTGGCTACATATGTGGCACTTAAGTGAAAATTTTTCTATGTATCCGATAGTATTCCAGTGGTTCAACGGGTATGTCAAAGACAAGAAAGTATGTGATTATGTTATGAGTTAGTGCAGGTATGTACGAAAAACTCAATGGGAATAGATTCGGTATATGATGATCAATTGGTAAGAATATGATTGAGTATGTTATGTTCACGAAGTTTTAATGACATTTATGTTGATTCATGTCATGTTATGCATATGATAAATGTATAACTAATGTTGTTTATTATTTGCATATGAACTTAGTTGTTTATTATTTGCATATGAACTTATTAAGCTGTATATCTTACTCCCTTTTCTTTTCCTTATCTTATAAGTGTCACCAAGCTAGCTTGGGATTGGAGTTCTTGGAGATCCATTCACACTATCAACCATTATTTTAGGTACCATTGAAATGTCAATATTTTTATTTATGGCATGTATAGGTGACTTGGTCATTTTGTTATGTGTCATATTTGATTTGGCGAAATGTGTTGGCTTATGTTGGTTAGAAGTTCATTTTTTATAAGGCCATTTGAAATTGGCTAATATTGGTATAAGTATATTTATATGATGATGCCTTGCGTTAATGTGGAAACTTGCATGACTTGTATTGATAGATCATGATGTTTATGCATGTTCGAGGTTAGCATGTGGATGTGATGTTAATACCTTGGTTGTTGATGTTTTGGTTGCCAAAGTATGCCACGAATTGTGCCATTGAATTGGTGTAAGAGTAGGTGTCAATGAGGGTGGCAAATGGCTTGGTAAATAGCCTTATTTTTGTCCATACGGGTGTCTAGGCCGTTTGTGACACACGGTCCAGCCCACTGGCATGTGATCTGGCCGTGTGTCCCCTGCACCTTAATTTGAGAAACAGAATGTCCAGAATTGAGCACACGGGCAGAGACAAAGGTGTGTGTATCGGTTGTGTGTTACACGGCCTTAAACACGGGCATGTGCCCCGGCCGTGTGAATTCTTCACCTATATTATGAAAAATCATGAAAATTAAATTGACCATACGGCCTAGCACACGGGCGTGTAGCACGGCCGTGTGGCACAAGTTAGAGAGCACCCTAATTTGAACACGGCCTGTAGCACGAGCGTGTTTCAGGGTCAGACGGGCTTGTCCCATGAACCACACGGGCGTGTGACCCCTGTAACATGAAAAATTTTCTAAGTTTTGTAAAATTTTCTAAAGTTCTCGGTTTAGTCCCAAATCATTTCCAAAGCTTGCTTTGGGCCTCGTAGGCTCGTATAAAGGACTTTATGATTGAATATGAATGGTTTTAATTTGGATGAAAATTTATAACTCAGAATTGTGTAAATGCTTGTGATATAAGCCCGGTAATGCCTCGAGCCCTGTTCCGGCATTGAATACGGGTAAGGGGTGTTATAGAAAATCAAATAGTTGATCATCTGTCGAGGTTGGAACAAGACGAGGTAACTCGGTCATGTGCGCCTATCAATGAGAATTTCCCAGATGAACATTTATTTGAGGTAAGTTGAATTCATGAAACACCCTAGTTTGCTGATTTTGCCAATTATCTTCATGTGGAATAATTCCTCGGGAAATGACATACCAATAAAGGAAAAAATTCCTTCATGATAGTCGATATTATTTTTAAAATGATCCGTTTTTGTTTAAAAAGTGTGCAGATAATATAATCCGAAAGTGTGTAGCTGAAAGTGAGATTGCTAAGATCTTGTATCATTGCCATTCATCTCCAAGTGGGGGACACTTTGGTGGTTCACGTACTACAGCAAATATTTTGCAAGCAGGGTTCTTTTGGCCTACATTATTTAAATATGCTTATGCTTATGTGAAGAACTGTGATAAATGCCAAAGGACCGGAAATATATCAAGGAGGAATGAGATGCCCTTGACAAACATTTTGGAGATTGAATTGTTCGACGTATGGGGCATTGACTTCTTAGGCCCATTTCCTTCTTTGTATGGAAACAAATACATCTTAGTTGCTGTGGACTATGTATCCAAGTGGGTTGAAGCTGAAGCATACCCTACAAATGATGCTAAGGTAGTCATGTGATTCCTACATAAGCATGTGTTTACACGATTTGGGACATCTAGAGCTATTATTAATGAGGAAGATTCTCACGTTGTGAACAAATGGCTTAAGTGGTTGCTTGACAAATATGATGTGAAGGACAAGATTGCTACTACCTATCACCCCCAGTCTAATGGGCAAGTTATCCTAATTTTGTGTACCCATTTTAACTAAAGTTGTCTTGGTAATAAACATTTGAGAAAATATTCAAAAAGATGTATGTGCTCATGCTTAAAAAAAAAAGAGACGAAAAGAGAGCAAAGAAAAGTTTGCTCAATCTCCAAAAAGGAAAAACGTATGAGCTTGAGTTCAAAATAAGTTTGAGGGGTTCCGAAGGTTCACTTAAAGAAGAAGGTTGTAATTCGAGAAATCCAAGGCAGAGTTAAAGGTTAAGATTTTGAAACGAAATGTCTCATCTCTTAAAATCCCTACCTTTAACAGAGCCCCATTACAACCTTATAAAAGACTTGTTGAATTGATGCTTATGTCACCTACATTAGTGGAGAGGAAGTACTAAGTTCAACATATGAAGTTCATAAATAAGCCTTATGATTGTTTGCTTGATTGATAAGAAATTATGTGGAATGAAGAATGTTATCTGTGGCTATGACATACATACAAACTATGATTCATGTTGGCATATTTTGAAACTTAGTATAAAATTCTATAAGAGTTTACATATGAACTACTTGTTAATAAAGAATATCTACGAACATGAAGTTATTAATGCATGAGTATGGGACAAAGATTGATGCTGCTTACACAATTAGCACTTTTGCCTTAGCAATACCTTTTGTTGTGCATAACCATTACTCGGGACGAGCAATGATTTAAGTTTGGGGGTGTGTAAACGAAAAAATATATAGGATTTTTTTCTATATAATTTATCACCTTTTTACTTAAATTTATTGTTAAAACTAAGTAATTGTTTAATAAATTAATGAAATATGTGAAAATATGAAATTAGGACATAGAAATTATTAAAATATGATTTTATGTTTTATTATATAGTTTTCATGCATAAAATGGCTTATTTTATATTAAATTGTGCATATTATATTTTTAAGACATGAAGTGGGCCATGCATGATTAAATTAAATAATAAAATATAAAATTATATTTAAATATTCATTTTTAGATATTTCATTAATAATTTGAGTTATAATTAATTATTTAAATTGGATAAATTTTATTTTTTGGTCCTCTAATTTATTGATTTATTTTGGACATGTCTGATAGCTTTGTTGGATTACAAAACCGTCCAAATTGGAGACCAAGTCAACCCAATTTTCCGCTACACTTGGCTGTCCACATAAACCACTTTTTGGTTTAATTGCACAAGGTCCTTGCAATGTTGAAGAAGTTAGATTTGCCTGAAGATTGTACTTGACCGAGTCTCAGTCCTGAGTTGTTGTGGCACTTAAATTGAGCACAAATCATTTCAATTTCCTCAATTCAAGGCCGGCCACCCTTTGGAGATGCTTGAAAAGATGGAACCTCCTATTTTTAGCAAACTATCTCCCTCTCCTCACCTATAAATAAGACCCCCTCATTCATTCCCCACGCCTAGCATCATCTCTTCATAGAGATTTTAGCAATTAAGCCACTTAAAGAGCCCTTGGTTGGCCACCTTAGAGAGCCATCAGCAAAGAAGCAAAGTAAAGGAGCGAAAGAGCTTCGTCGATCAAAGTCTTGGGTGACAGCCACTTTGATTTGGGTTTAATCTTTCTTTTCTTTGATTTAATTTGAAAATGTTTGCTATGTGTTCTTTGTTCTTGTTTACAACAATGTTAGCTTAATTATATTTAAGCTAGGATGATTACTTTGATTAAATAATATTTATTTGATTCATGCTTATAATGTTTGTGCCTCAATTAATCATGTTTTCAATTAAAATCAAGTCTGTATTTCGTTCATATGTGATTGAAATGCACCTGAATTAGCTGAGCGATCCTGACCAGACAACGGCTAGTGGGCAGATAATTGAAATGTGCATGCTCAATTTAGATCCTAACCCGATTAAATTGCAGGTTGCATAAAAAACTCTGACCAAGCTCTGTTATCTGCATAGTTTTCAGATTTGTGTTATTAAATTGTTTCAAACCTAACACGTCCCTGTTACCTTACACGAATACTAAAAAACCCTTGGTAAATAAGGATCAGTAAAATGTGTATTTACTAAGTAAAGGATTCCGAAAGGACCTAATGTGGTTTCCAAACTCATGAAAGATCGAGTTGCCATGGAATGTTTTTCCGAATGTTATTAAGCATGTTGATAATAAATTGAGTTTAATTAAAGTAATTGTCCTTGTTTATTTATGTTATAATTGTTGCAAATTGTG
Source organism: Gossypium bickii (assembly GCA_025503065.1). Lineage (NCBI taxonomy): Eukaryota > Viridiplantae > Streptophyta > Magnoliopsida > Malvales > Malvaceae > Gossypium > Gossypium bickii. Next base: position 18,880,910 of record CP106714.1, on the reverse strand, counting down.
TTTAGTTTTGCTAAAAACTATTTCATTCATATAGTTTGCATATTTAGGATAATTTGCATTAGGGATCATTGCATTTAGTTTAATATATTTAATTTTAATCATCACTTCTCAATCATATTGTTTTTTTATTTAACAAATTGTTAATATAATTTTACAAATTAAGTGACTTAGCACAAATACAATCCCTGTGGAGACGATAACTCAATACTTACTTATTACTTGATAATGACTGTGTACACTTGCACAAACCTATGCGTTACAGTGGTACTAAGAAAAAGTCGGCCCAGCAAGATGTCTGAAGATCTAGAAGTGTTATGCTCTTCCACTTTTATCACATAAGAGTCTGCAGGGAAGATAAGCCCGTTTAATTTCACTAATACATTCTCGAGGACTCTTTTGGGATGCACAATAGACCAAATATCTACTAACTGAATGATAACACTTGTTTTCTTCAAAAAAAAACCCGCGTTAAGTGATTTCATAAATAGAAAAAGGTATTACATTTATGGAGGCCCCTAAATCACACATAGCTTTTTTAATTCCTAAATGGCCTATTATGCATAGTATTGCGAACATGCCCCTATCTTTGCATTTTGCAGGCATCTTCCACTGTAACACTACGGATACATTCTCACCAACACTTACCCTTTCATTACCAGTTAATTTTCACTTGTTGGTGCAGAGCTATTTAAGGAACCTGGTATATCGTAGAATTTGTTTGATGGCATCCAACAGTAGTATATTGATCTCGACATTTCTGAATGTTTTGAGGATCTCCTTGTCCTCTTTACCTTTCAGATGCTGGTTCAATCGTCCTGGAAATAGAGGTTGAATTTTAGGTAAGGAGGGGTTCGATCGGACCTGTTCATTGTTCTCGTGCTTTTCTTAGGCGGAATCTTGGGCAAGATTTCTGCCAGAAATTGGTTCCAGTTCTCTTCCACTTCACAACATCACTGCATTTGTGTTTTGTCTAGGGTTAGGTTCTGTTTATGACGGCAGCTTCCCTTGAGAGTTCATTTTCTCAATTGACGTGGTCAGCTATCTTATAGATGCCTCAGTTTTCTGTTGAAAATCAAGAATATTAGCTACTAATTTATTGACCATGGTTTCTAGAGAAGTACTTGAATCTCGTAACTGTTGTGGAAAATTAATTTGGTATGGCTGGTTATACCGTGGATTGACCCCATAACTCAAGTTAGGATGGTCTTTCCATCCCGGGTTATAGATATTAGCGTAGGGGTCATTTCGCCTTTATGGTGGCCCAGGAAAGTTCCCTACAGTATCTAAATGGGCCATAGTATCATCATAAAAACTAGGATATGCATCAATTGTATGTTTAGGTGTAGTACATATTTCGCATAGTCAAGCTGGTTTTGCTTTTTCTGCAACAAGAGAATTCACAATATTAGTAATTCTATCAGCATTATCTTCTAAGGTTAAATTACTTAGTTGGTGAACCCTTCTAGTGGCCTCAGGATTGGCTCGAAATTGCTGATTATCTGAAGCCATCGTGGATATCAAGTCTCTTGCTTGTTGGGGAGTCATGTTGACCAATGCTTCTCCACTGGCTGCGTCTACCATTTTCATCTCTATGGGTTTCAAGCCTTTATAAAAGTATTGGAGTAGAGATTGTTCCATTATACCATGTTGTGGGAAACTTGCACACAAATTCTTAAATCGCTCCCAATAGTCGTAAAAAGACTCTATTTCTTTTTGCCTTATCCCAACAATCTCCCTTAACTTAGCTGTACGCGATGCTGGAAAAACCTGTTGAGAAACAAATGAGAAAGATCAGTCCAAGTTGTAATAGACCCAGGGGGTAGATAAAATAACCATTCCCTAGCAGAATCTGCTAAGGAGAAAAGGAAAGCATGCAATTTGATTTGATCCTTAGTTACACCCTAAGGTTTCAAGCTAAGACAAACCATATGAAACTCTTTCAGATGTTTGTAGGGATTTTCATTTTGCAACCCACAAAAAGTCGGCAGTAACTAGATTAATCCTGAATTCAGTTCACAATCAGTATCCATAGTAGGATATGCAATGCATAATGGTTGTTGTTCTGCTGGAGTTTCGGCCATTTGCTGGATTATTTGAGCCATAGATTGATGTGCTAGATTCGGGTTTTCATTAACCCTAGCGTTAAACACTTCTTCTGGTGGATCGACTCCTACTATTTTACTTTCTAGTGTTTGAGTAGGGTTTCTGTTAACCCTAGACTCAACCCTACTCTGAGTCCCTACAACCCCTAACTTCTTTTTTTGCAACTTCATTTCCTTACGATTAGCTCTCGCAGTATTCTCTACCTCTGAATCAAACGCAAGAATACCTAGAGCAGATATACTCATAAGAGACAAAAGAAACAAGATTAGTAAGTTTCTAGTCCTCGGCAACGGTACCAAAATTTGATGTGTCGTTGAGAGCACCAAAAATATCCTACCCCTATAAGAGTCAGACTTGAACAAACCTTTATCTTTATCGTCCACTTCCACGATTTCATCTATATTGAATCTTAATAACGAAAAGAATAGCATAAGGGAAGTAGGGTCAAATTCTCAGGGAGTGGACTTGCACAAATTCTTGTTCCTTGAGATCCTGGTCAGAGTCGTGCCCAAGAAAAACGGCGTACTTGGAAAAAATAAAAAAATAGAATTAAAAGTTTGATTGAATTGAAATTGCGTAAATTGAAATTAAAATTGTAAAGATAAACAGAGTTGAGAAAAGAGAGTTTTTGATGGAGAGATTCCAGCCTCCAGTTGTCTCGACCCTCCTTGGGTTCAATTTTCGGCTTTTAGATGATCATTCTCGAACAAAATAAGCCAGTTATAGTGGAAGAGGATGCCTACGTCCACCAGCTCCTCTTAGATTTTATACTTACGATTTAGAGAAACCTAACTCTAGCCAACCGTCACTTTTTGTGGGACTGTCTTACACGAGATCATCACTTCTCAATGGTGAATGCCACGGCATTTTGTCTCTTGGGCTCGACAACTACTGACGCAGTAAACTAACAAACCGACTGTGCAATCTTCCTAAAACTTACAAAGTGGTCATCTTTGCACAAGATGAAAAGATCACTTTTGAAGGAGCATGGACAGAAGCGCCAGTCCCGTAGTGCGGAGAAACGATGAATACTCATTGAGAAGGCTAAGCGCGGATTCTAAGCCTCATGAACCCTTTTTGGGGAATCTCGACAACCTTTGGCTAGATAAATTTAGTGGCTCATGCTTTTTGGGAAGAAAGAAATGGACTTAATAAAAATGGAATTTTAATGAATAAATGAAAGGAACAAAGGCTAAGCTTTTTGGGAGAGGGAGCTTTTTACAGAAAAGATGTGTGAAATTTATGTCACTCTATCCCCTATTTATAGTACTTAGAAAACCTAGTCTATTCCTATCTAAATTATAAAAGATAAATAGAGATAAAAGCTAAAATTAAATCTAAATAATAATCTTAACAATTATCCTAATATAATTAAATTTAAATAGAGTCTTGTGTTTATAAAATCTCTTATTTGCTATTTTCCCCCCAAATCTTCCACACTTTACATTTTCAGCACCACTTCTTTCCTAATTTGCATGCTAACCCATTTTATCTTTAAGTTCACGCTTTTTGCCCTCAAATTTCCTTTTGCCTTCAATTTAATCCCTACAAGATAAAAAACCATAAATAACTCAAATTAGTAGGATCATACTCAAAATAAATGTGTAATTAATACATAAAAATATATCATTCCTGAGTATTATCATGGGCTGAGACTGGTATGTACTGAATGTTGACTCGGTCATCTTCCTGAAATTGCCATGGCATACAAGGTAGAAAACTGTCCAACCTTTTGCCCCGACAAACCTTCACTCCTTTATTTATTTCTCCAAATCCTTTACTTGCCAAACCACCAAACATAACCCTTCCATATGCAGTTAAAAGTATCTAACATGTAAACACAGTCCAAACTCCTAATGTAAATGATAAAAATACTAATAAAACGTCCTAAAATGCCAGTAAATGTACCCAAGTAGAAAAAATTAGCTAGGTCTAAAGAAATGAAATATAACTCCTTTCAAGAGTTATCAATTGCTTAAATATAGGGGTGAATCCAGGGGGCTGACAGGGGCCCCATCCCCTTAAAATAGAAAATTTTCCATTTAGGCCCTTTAAGATTTTTAAAATGTTAAATTAGTAAAGGTAAAATTGCATGTTGGCCCCCCTAAAAATGATAAAAATTTGATTTAATCCTTTAAAAATTATAAATATATAGGCTATTAAAATTGTGATACTATCGTAGAAAATTACAATTTAATTTTGCCCCTCTAAGAAAATTTTCTGGCTTCACCACTGCTTAAATGTCTACCTAACATCCCAACAATGTCTGCAAGATCCGGATGTTTACATACTTGAGCATACATTAGACTCTCAACAACTAGTGCATAGGGAATCTTTTGCATATCCTAAATTTAGGGAATCTTTTGCATATCCTGAGTAATATTAAATTTGTCTTCTTTAGCAACAGGGGTGTCACATAGTCTACAACTTTGCCTGCCAAACCTTTTGAGTACTTTATCGATATAACTCTTTTGTGATAATCCAAGAATACCCCGAGATCGATCTCAATGTATCTAAATTTCTAAAACAAAATAGGCATCCCCAAGATCTTTCATCTCAAAATGCTTAGATAAAAAAACCTCATGGTTTTGTGCAATAAGCCTATATCATTAGTGGCAAGCAAAATGTCATCAACATATAGATAATCACTTGAATTTGTGATACACACAATCATAAAAAATATTCATCTCAAAAACAAACAAGATAATTACTTGATGAAACTTGTGGTACCATTGATGGGAAGCTTGTTTGAGTCCATAGATGGATTTTGTTAATTTGTAAACCACATTCTTTGGGTCTCCTGACTCAAAGTTTTTTGGTTGTACCATATAAATTGCTTCTTCAGTTTTGTTATTGAAAAACACAGTCTTAACATCCATCTAATGTAACTCAAGATCAAGATGAGCAACAAGCGCTGTGGTTGTCTTGAAAGAGTATTTCGATGAAACTAGAGAGAAAGATTTTATGAAATCAATGCCTTCTTTCTGAGTATATCTTTTAGCTACAAGATGCGCCTTATACCTCTTCACATTATCATTTTCATCCCTCTTGGTTTTAAATAACCATTTACAACCAATTGTTTTTTCACCTTCAAGTAATGGGACAAGTTCTCAAACTTTATTGTCTTGCATAGAGTTATAGTCTTCTTGCATAGAATCAATCCACTTTTGAGAATTACAACTTTTCATCGCCAAATGAAAGTTGATTGGATAATTTTCCGTCATTCCACTGTCATCCTCATGTTCTTGGAGAAATACAACATAATCATCTGAAATAGTGTTTCTCCTCTCTCTTGTGGACCTCCTTAATGGAACTTGTTCTTAAGGTTGGTGAGTTTGTTCTTTTGGAATAATTACCTCATCTTGAATAGGAAGTTGTTCAACATTATCTCGTTGAGGTTATGGATTCACTTCTTGATCAATGATAGGAATGAGAACTTGAACATCATCAAAAGTGATAGCAACAACTGAGTTAGAATCCAATTCCTCCTCAAAAGCAATGTCTCTAAACCTTATTTTTCCCTCCAAACTTAACATCCTGAAAAAATGTTGCAGTTCCTCTCTTAAAAATATTTCTAATTGTGAGATCATAAAACTTATAGCTCCTAAATCGCTCAGAATAACCAATAAAGTAACTAATTGCTATTTTGGAGTCCAATTTCTTTTTATGTGGCCTATAAGGCGTTGCCTCAACTAGACATCCCCAAATGTGTAAGTGCTTTAGACTAGGCTTTCGACTCGTCTAAAGTTCATTAGATGTGTTTTGCAACTGCTTTAGCGGCACTGGCTAAATGAACACTTTCAGACTTGTCATATTTTAACCTTTGGTCCTCTTGTTCACAATGAGAAATGAGCTCATTTAGAGTCAATTTCTCCTTTTGATAGTTGTAACTAATTTTAAATTGGTTAAACTGTGCAGGAAGGGATGCCAAAACCATAAAAACAAGCAATTCATTAAAAAGCTCGATCTTAAGTGCCTTAAGTCTTGAAGCAACATGGAACATCTGTATAATATACTCCCTTATGTTTTCTTGACCCTTATACTTCACAAACATCAAAGAATTCAGAAGTGATGTCATTTTAACCTTATCGTTTCGCAAAATATTTTTTCAATTTTGTCAAGGAAATCCTTGGCCTAAGTAATCTCTTCAAATTATGTTCCTATAAAAGCTTTTGGGGTGTTGTGCTCATGATCATTATATTCATGCGGTTTGAAAGATCCCACTCTCAAAATCCTTTTTAGCATCAAGGGTGCTTGCCACAGTGAAAGGTGCAGGTTGTTCTTGCCTTAGTGCAAGGTCTATGTCCATACAACCAATCATGAGTATAGAATTTATGTTAGCAAATATTATGGCAGCAGAAGATGAACTAGTTGAATATAGAACAAAATAGATAAAAACAAACTCACATCAATATTCTAAGTAAACAATAAATTCAAAATAGTTGTTAATCTCATCTCAAGAACACAACATTAATATCAAGTATTTGGGTAGTAATTTTAAAAGTAAGCGATAATCTTGTTATAGTAATCAAACATTGATAATAAATTATGCCAAACAATAAATCAATCTTTGGACTAACTTATTTCTCACATGAAGGACCTTATAATTGTCACACATTATCACCATAGATGTCATTGAAATTTTGTCAAATATTAACTTATCTTTGGGTCAATTAATAAACACATGAATCACAAAAACATATAATTATCTTGATATTATAAATAAACTAATCTACGTAAAAGAGGCCACTTTGGTGACATGTTGTTTCAACTAATCTATTTAAAATATTAGACATCCTTAATTAAATCTCAAAGCTAGAATCTAAATTTATTTGTTTCAAAATATTTCAAATTTAAACCAAAATAATTTGAATAAAGGAAAATTACATCTCAAGATATCGGACACTCTGTTAATATTTTGTCTTTGGAAGAAAATATTTTGTAAGTGATATCTTATTGTAGTAATCAAATACTAATAATAAAAACATGTCGAACAATAAATCTTCCTTTGGGTCGATTGATATTATTGTTCACATGTAAAACCGAATAACCATCATATGCTTATTACCACAGTTGCACATATAATTTTGTTAAATATTAATCTTCCTTTGGGTCGATCAATATTAACATAGCTTAAGTTACATGCACACAACCTTTTGTATTTTAAAAAAATAATTTCAATAATAAAGGTCACTTTGGCAACTTATTATTTCAATTAAGTTATTTAATATATATAAGTATATCAATATTCAAATTTAAATTTTCCATAACAGTTAAAGTTCAAAACTAATTTTTTTTTTTTGCTCTATAGTTTCCGAAATAACCTAAAATAATGTTATTTTAATGCCACCATCAGAATCGAAAACCTTAATTTTTAACTGATTTAATAAAAAATAATGATGAGTTAATCATGGTAACAAAAACAATTTCTTTTACGGACTAGACAATTTCATCATTAAGATGTCATGAATGATGCTTAAAAAAAGCATAAGTTGTTTAGATTTATAAAAAAACATTCAACATGTATAAAAAAACAAATTATTGATGAATAAACAATTCTCCATAAACCAAACTGTTTTTAATTCTTTAACAAATTTATTCAATCCTATGATAGATTCAAAAAAAAAACAATAAATGATATTCGCACAAAACCATTAAACTTAATTCATGCAAATCAATTAAAATTTGATTCCAACAAGTTGTGCAACAGTTCACCAAAATACCAAAACATTTCTTATTCTAATAAATAAATACCAACATAACACAATTGAATCTACTAAATCTCAATGAATTCAATTGAAAGCCAACCATGAAAAGTCAGCAGAGTAATAATCATAGGGATATTACTATAAGAATAATATTCATCCATTCTTAAAAAATTGGGTTTTCATCAGAAACATAAAAATTCACAAAATTTACCTCGAATCAATGTCGGAAAGTGCAAGAACAGAGGCTGGAAATTCGTCTGAGCCATGAAATACATTACCACGTTTCCAACATTTTTCAAATCTACTAAACAGCTACCAATTTCTTTGCTTTAAAATTATGCACTAAATTATAATAATGTAAATTGAGTTTCTTTAATGCTATATAAATCAATTCGCGTTTGTTGGTTGCTATTATATATATTATATGTAGTTCAAGTGAGAGGTTGTTGAAAAATATAGATATTACGTATATAATAATAGTAATTAAATGTAATTATTTACTACCATACAATATTAGCTCAAATTAAAAGTGATCTAATTTTGTTAAGGTTTATTGTGCTTTGGTTAGTAAATAAAGTATGGGTCAAATATGTGTAGATACTCTAGTAACAAATTTCTAATTGATGATGGACTGATTAGAAATTAGGATTAATGTGCAAAAGTTATATATTACGGTTATGGTCCCCAAGTTACACATAAATAACTTTTCTAATATCCCATCTTTAGAAAAGAGATCCACCTTCTCTAAATTACTTGTGTGCTAATTTGAAAAATCAAAACCATAAGATTTAAAGATTTCAAGAAATCGATGGATTTAGATACGCTTTCGCATTTAGTTTTATTATTGATTTATTCTTGATTACCTGACATAATAGATCCTGATTTGCTAAGTTTTGTATTAGATCTTATTTTACGGTTCTAATAAATGGTATTAGAGCCATGCGAAATTATGAAATTATGAAAATATCATTTTCATAATTAAAATAAATTATATTATTTAAGAATAATTTAGTCTTTTTATTTTAATAGAAGTCAATAAAAATATACTTATAGTGAGATTTGAACTCATGCGAATTAGATTAATAAAATCTCAAATTTACCACACAACTAAAGCTTTATTTTAAATTTTTTTATACATTTTATTTTCATTATGTACACTTTATTACCTCCATCAATCGTATATATTAATAATGTTATTACCACCCAAACCATATATTTTATTATTCATTATATGTTATTTTTAAACACGTATATGTATTCTAAATATGTTGTTTCCGCATATATATGTGAGTGATAAAATTTTTATTTATATTTTAATTAATTTTCTCATATATATTTTCATATCATTTCATCGTGTTATATCTAAAAGGTTAAACTTTACTATTAGTCCCTATACTATACTTAAATTGTGGATTTAATCTCTATAGTTTAATTTGATCATTTTAGGCTCTATACTTTTTGAATTTTGAAATTTCAGTTTTAACTAAATAATAGTTATTAAATTTATTAAGTTCTACTATTTCCAAAATTTGATGCGGCAAATATATTCACATATGTAATACCATGTTAACTTAATATTTCTACATATTATTCACAAAAAGTCATTTAACAAGACTAACGTATGTCTTTTGCATCAAATTGGAATTTCAAAATAAAAAAAAAAAAGTACTAAATTTAATTGTTGTTGTTTGGAGAACATGTACTAAATTTACAAGTTTGCACATAGTATAATACTAATAGTAGAATAAACAAATTTAACTGTTGCTATTTGGATCAGAACTGAAATTTAAAACTTTCAAAAATACAAAAATTAAAATTAACTGATTTAACTAAAATTGATCAAATTAAAATATAAAAACTAAATTCATAACTTATATAAAGTGTATAGATTAATAGTGAAATATCACCTACCCAAAATTATGTAACTTTAATTTTATGAAAATAAAATATGTATACAGTGACAAAACAAATCAGATTTGTGTATGGTTTTGGAGAACGCTAATCCTGTAATCTGAATGGGCCACTGAGCCATCGACTGCGTTGACCAAGTTCAATTTCAAACTACTTTAATTGCTCAAGTCTTTCCACTCAATGGTGTGGAAAGTGGCACCCTGCCTTTAAATAAAATTCTAGGAAGTTGAGGAGAAAGCTAACAATGGTTTTCTCACAGAATTGTTGAAGTCAATAATACTAACTTCTTTGAATTTTTGTCACACTCGCAACACATAGGCCCTGGAGACTTTCACCCCATATTGTAGTCTATAAATACAACAATTTCATTTACACTCTTGCACAATCAACCATATTATTACATCATCATTATCACCACCGTCTCTGTATCAAATGGAATCTCCATCTTAGGCTTCTTACTTAACAACATGGCTTGCCACTCTAGCCCACATTCTCCTCTTCCTATGTCTCGGCCGCTATTGAAAACCCAACTTGCCATTTGGCCTATAATTGGCAACCTTAACCTCATTGGTTCACTTCCCCACCGGTCAATCCATAACCTCTTCGAGAAATACGGCCCCATCATGCAGCTCAAATTTGGGTCTTTCCTTGTTGTTGTGGCCTAATCCGTTGAAATGGCCAAAGACTCCCTTAAAACCTATGATGTTATCTTTGCTGGTCGACCCAAGATTGTGGCAGGAGAATACACTACTTATAATTACTCCGATATAACTTGGTCCCATACAGGCCATACTAGTGTCAAGTATGAAGGATGTGCATGACAGAACTTTTTAGTGCAAAACGTCTGGAGTCATACGAGTATATTCGAAAAGAAGAAATGAACTTGTTGCTAAAAGGGTTGTACGAATCATCTGGTATCCCAATTGTTTTGAAAGATCATCTTTCAGATTTAAGTCTTAATGTGATAAGTAGAATTGGTGTTGGGGAAAAAATACACAGACGAGATTGGTGAAAATGAGATTGTAACTTTTAATGAGTTCAAAGAGATGCTTGATGAGTTGTTCCTGCTTAACGGAGTTTTGGATATAGGAAGCTCGATTCCCTGGCTAAGATTCCTGGATTTGTGTTATGGAACAAATGAAAGCAATGGCCAATAGTTTGAAAGTTTGTTATTTTCAGTTGTTTATTTAGACGTTAAAGAGTGCGTTGTAAAAAATGCAATGTTTTATTCTTGGTTATGAAATAGTGCGTATTGGTTAATGTATTTGGTTTGATGGTTAAACGTCACGTTTTGGTTTGTATTGGGAGGCATTCGTGCCAACATCTGCCAAGTTGTTAGAAGGTCGTTAACCACCATTTTTTAGCACCAATAGGGGAAGGCTTGAGCAGTTATCAAAATTTAGCTTTGTTTCAATATTCTTCTTCTCTGGTTTCTCTCAATCCTCTCTCTTTTTCTCTTCCTTTCTTCTCAGATTTTTGTTTTCTTAAAACTACCGTAACACAAGCCATTAGAGCGAGACGTTCCTCATGGCCAGTAAAGGGGTCACCACCAGACTGCAGAAGGAAATGGAATTGCTGCAACAAGAGCTATCCCAGTTGCAAATGGATATGACATAGATCGACACCAAGCTTGATTCACAATTTAAGGACTTCCATGAAGGGTTTAAGACTAAGATTCGTTTTAAGTTGCATTCCATCTTCGAGCAGTATTTGGGCCTGCCCACTGCCACAAGTACTACTGGGTTGGTTCAAGACAAGGGTAAGGGAATTTTTTGTGGTTTTCCCCCTAGATTTCCACCAAATGAGCCATTAATAATGTCTTCAATTATTTCAGACACGTTAGTAACCCTTCTTGAACCAGTGGCCTGGAATTTGGCACCAAACAATTCAAATTGGACTGTCCATGTTTCAATTGAATGGACTTCAGAGGATGGTGGTCCAAGCTCGAGCAATTCTTTGAAGCTAAGTGTGTGGGAGATCACGCCAAGGTCAGATTGGATTACATGGTTACCTCTGGCAGAATGGTGGTACAACACAACCTACCACTCCTCCATCTAGATAACCCCTTATGAGGCACTTTATGGTCAGGACCCTTGACTGTCTTTTGCTTGTGCGCATATGATGTTTCACGAAACTAACTAAAAATACGACAAAGGCAAGTGCACCTATCGATAAATAGTATAGCTACGGTGAGTCGAGAATCGTATCCTTGAGGATTAAAAGTATTAGTAATTATCGCTTTCCTATTATTTAACTGAAAAATTGGAGTGATTGATTTAAGCTAAAATCTACTAAATTAATTTACCAAGATCTTAGCAGAGAATAAATAAGGAAAATAATTGAATAATAACCAAGAAGTTAAACAATACCCAGGAAAGAATCCACCTAGACTTCATCTATCATTATGAATCTGAATTAAACGATTTAATCACTTGGTATATTGATCCGTAGAAATCCCTAAATTATGTTAATATCTCTTTCGAGAGTAAGAGCAACTAACTCTAGGTTGATTAATTGAAATTTCTTTCTAATTAAAACCCTTATTATCGCATTTACTCGATCTATGGATTCCCCTATTAGATTTGACTAAAATCCGATATATTTATGTCATCTTGTTTCTAGGATTGCATGCAACTTCGCTCAATTATGCTAAATCTACTCTTAAATTGGGACTTTTCCTCCTCTGATTTAAGGATATTAAACATGAATTAATATCCCTGAAATATTAAAACAAGAGACAAACACACATAACTGAAAACAAGAATCAGGTATTTATTGCATAAAACAAAAATCAAATAATAGAATTCATCATAGGGTTCATCTTCCCTAAGTATCTAGGAAAGTAGTTCATAATTGTAAATGAAAACATCTCTAAGACAGAATAACCACAAGAAATAAAAAAACTCATAAAAACTTCAAAGAAATTAAAAGGAGGTCTTCAGTCTTGATGGAAATCTGCTTCAGAGTTGGCTTCAATGGTGTTTTTCGAGTTGTTTTCTTCAATATTCTCTGATGGCTCCCTATTCTCTTCTTTTATTTGGTATTCATAGACTTTAGAATGTCTGAAAAGCCTAAAAATTGCATTTTTCCTTGTATTTTGGATGCGAATCGCGAAATCGACATGGTCTGGCACATGGCCGTGTGTCCAGCCTATGTGGGAAGGCCCAGCCCGTGTGGCTCCTAAAATATGCTCTATTTGTCCAATTTTCATTTGTTTTTGCTCTTCTTGCTTTTAAATTCTCTCCTAAGTATAGAAACATGAATTTAAAGGATTAGGAGCATAAAATTCACCAATTTGCATAAATAATCATCCAAAAACGCTTTAAGATTTAAAGTATGTTACTTTTATCACTTATCAATAAAAACAATGATTTTATAAGAAAATTTTTAAAGCACGATTTTACTGCAAACGTACATGTCAATTGTAATATTTATAGTGTTACAATGGAACACTAGAGTATTCCAATGATTGAATCCAAAGGAGATGGCGATTGAGCAATAGATAGCATACACGATACCGTCTAAGCGACTACTAATACGATTTTATAGTATGAAAAATCATAAAAAGGAAATTTTGCAAGAAAATTCATTTTGCTAATCTAGGGACTAAATTGCAAAGAGTATAAAACTAAGAATTTAACCAAAAAAATGACTAGCAGTGGTTGATTGATTTCAATGTGGTTCACCGATTCTCGAACAAGGGACTTAAATCGCCTAAAATACTAAGTCGCTCCATTTTATCTTTCGATCTCAATTTTATCGACTTAGATGAATTAGTTTTGATTTATCTCTTGATCTCACCAGGCAATCTGGGACTAATTAATGGGTGCACAACAACATTACCTTTCAGTCTCACTTGTCTACATATTCCCTTAAGTGCGCCACTTCCTAAGTTTTTAGGTCTATTCAATTTAGTCCAATTTATTATGATTTAGTCCTTGGTCCAAAAATTAGTTTACCCACATCTCCATCAACCAACCCCATTTTAGGTTTGGCTACTCATGTTGAAAATAAAGAGGATGAACACATGGAAATGAAAAAAAAACAACCATTAAAGTAAAGCTTAAGAAAAAAATAAAAGTTGGGATTTTTATGCAAGAAAACCTAAAGAACATGAAGCTAAAAGCATTCAGCAAGAAAATCTAAAGCAATAAACATAAAAGAAATAAACTTTAACAAATTTAAAGTAGAAAAAACCTAAATACATTAAACTAAAGCTAAAAATGTCTTACTAGAAGAAACTTAAATACATTAAACTAAAGCTAAAAATGTCTTATAACCAAGGTACAAAGACTGAAAGTGTAAATAAACTTAAGCTACAGTGATAATTAAATTAACTAAGACTGAGAACATCAAGAACAAAAAGTAAATGCAGAAAAATAAGCTCTAAACTAAGAAAGAAGAAGAGAAAATGAAAAACTTAAAAAAAATGTAGAAAAACTAAGAGAAAACTAAACTTAAAACTAAGCTAATGTGTGTGTCTCTTTTCCTCAACCAATTTTGATTGTTTTACGCTGTTTTCTAATGAGTTTTTGTTGCCAAATATGGCCCTACACAAGCCTTGCTGATTGGCAGACCGGGTAGACAAAGACTGCCCTTTTTGTCCAATTTTTTCCCCTTGACGGTGTCGATGTCGATGTCGCAATACCCACAAGAGGATATCGCAATACCTCGGGCAATGTCAAGCCTTAGGATCTTCTTAGAAGGATAGCTATCGCGATACCTAAAGTGGATATTGCGATACCACTGAAGGATGTTTCCAATCTTCCATACTGTTGGAGGTATTACGATTCCAAGGTGTGGATATCACAAAATTATTTCCTTGGGTGCCATTCTTGCTCGTTTTCAACCTCCAACACGTCCCTACACCACTTAATCACACATTAGGCCCCCAACAGAACTATTGGCCAAATTGGGTTAAAAAATGAGCAAAAATAAGATATTTTCACTTATTAACTTAAAATTTAAAAATAACGAAAAACTATGCAAAAAACACTATTTTGCTCGAGAATAAGCTCTTTAAGCATACCAGGAAATCCTAATTTTCCATATCAATTTGTGGTAGATCAACCTTCTGGTACACCTTCTTTATCTATCAGGTGCCTTCTAGGTAGTAAGGGTGGATTGAAGCCTCCAACACAGGGAAGTAATGAGAAGATTGTTGAAGTTTCACTTGAAAAAGGCTTAGGAAAGAATGAAACAGATGGCTGACCAAAGAAGAATTGATAGGGAGTTCAAGTGGGGGATTTGGTGTATTTGGAACTCCAACCATACAAACAACATTCAGTGAGGAAATTAAAGAAGCATAAGCTATCTCCAAGATATTTTGGTTCTTATTTGATTGAAGCCAGAACTAGGAAGATGGCCTACAGGTTGACCCTACCTACAGTAGCTTGTATACATTTGACATTCCATGTTTCCCAACCTGAAAAAGCATATAAGGTCAGCTGTTAGCTCTTTAGTGTTGCCACAATTAGGGCCAGATGCTGCCCTTTTGAAGGAACCAGTTCGAGTGATTGAGGAAGAATTGTGAAGAAAGGGAATCAAGCTATCACAGAGGTTTTAGTGGAATGGACTGATACATTTCCTGAAGATTCTACTTGTGAAAATTTAAGTGAGCTCTAGCAAAAATATCATCCGTTCAATCCTTGAGGACAAAGATCATGTTGGAGGAGAGGGTATTTGTTATGGAACAAATGACAGCAACGGCCAATAGTTTGAAAGTTTGTTATTTTAAGTTGTTTATTTAGACGTTAGGGAGTATGTTGTAAAAAGTGCAGTGTTTTATTCTCGATTAGTGAAACGGTGCGTATTGGTTAGTTATTTGGGTCGATGGTTAAACGCTACATTCTGGTTTGTAATCGTTTAATGAAACGGTGCATATTGGGAGGCATTCATGCCAACATCTATAGGTTGTAAGAAGATCGTTGACCACCCTTTTTAGCACCAATAGGGGAAGGCCTGTGCAGTTATAAAAATTCAACCTTGTTTCCTTATTCTTCTTCACTGATTTCTTTCAATTCTCCCTCTCTTTCACTTCCCTTCTTCTTGTTTTTCTGTTTTCTTAAAATTATCGTAACAATTTGCAAGGCTATAATAAGAGAACTAAGGCCATGAGCAAGAAGTTCGACATATTCTTGGAACATGTTTTGGATGAACATAAACGCTAGGTGAAAATATGTTAAAAATAATGTGTGTCCAAGAATATGGTGGATGTGCTTTTGCAACTTGCTGAGGATCCCAATCTTAATGTCAAGCTTGAAAGGTATGGAGTCAAAGATAATTTGTTACTTGTTTCTCTCACCTTGCCACTAATTTTTTTTTTTGTTTTATTGAATTAATAAGTATTTATATGGGATATACCAAGTCTTTTTCTTTCAATAAATTTTACAAAAATTTTAAAATATATTTTTTAATTTTTTATTATTTAATAAAATGGTATTAATTGATTTATTGACTTCCTAGAGTCAAGACCTATTTATATTATGTATCAAATATAAATTTAATAATACTCTTTTTACTTGTCAAGTGGGTTGTGGGCCTACTTTAAGTTAGCTTTCTTTCCCTGGAGGAAATGATTCAACAATAATGAAATGCATACTCAAACCAAACTTATTATTTTTTGCGGGGAAATTTAAGGTAGTCAGTTTGAGGAAAAAAATATTTAGGTTATTCATGATTTTTCATTAATTTACTATTTTATTTATCTTTTGAAACTTGCATTATTATTTTATTTTATTCATGGCACAAGCAAAATAATGATGAGAGCTAATATTTTATAATGTGTCAGGACCTTATAGCTGGAGGAACCAAAAGTTCAACAGTGACTGTGGAATGGGCGATTTTGGAGATGTTAAAAAAGCTAGAAATTGACAAGGAAATATGGTATAACACCCCTAACCCGTATCCGTCGCCAGATTAGGGTTACGAGGCATTACCGGTCATAACACAGTTCACACAGATATTCATTACATTTCATAATTAAAACATAATCCAGCATCTATCAAACCATAATATTAAATAGCTTCTGTACAGGTACAAATTTAAACATCAAACGAACCATACTTTACTACTAAAATTTTTCATTCATTTATACGACATTGATGATATAAAAACATAACCAAACATGCTTTAGTTACCATTATACCATGCACATATTTCCTAATGTCAAAGCCATGTCCAAACATAGTTACAGAGTCAATATTAACTTAATCCATTAATTGATTCATGACTACACCAATTCACATGTTATGCACATTAATCTAAGTTGAAATGACCACACTGCATACTAGCCATAAATACATGTATACTCATTTAAATAAGTATCATTTCAAAACAAGTATATTTCTTCTCTTGACACAAGTTTATACGACCATATTGATTTGAAACAATTTGAGCACAATTAACACTAAAAGTACACCTAATTCGCATTCCTAAAAATACATACACATATCCAACCACTTAACTACATATTTGATCATCCAAGATAACTTCAATACATAACATATGCCATATCACCTATTCATTAGTATGAGTCTAATACTGTATTCGAATATACATATACACATTATTTCCCATATCTAAACCATTTTACCAATGCAAACATACCATTTCTAATTGTCAATATCCTTAGTATAGCATAGTCCACACATTTTGAATACAACCAATTCGAATATTAACATATATCAAAACATTTACCTACATGATTAAATTACCATTGTGGAACCACAAATTAGATTTAAGCCATTATCTATATTTACAAATTAAGCTAATACATGACTGATAAACACTATCATTAACATATATCAAGTTTACCACACACATATACCATGACCAAAAATTTCTTAAACATTTGAACATTAGCATTACGATCAAGCCATTTTCGCATGGCTATATATATATATACACAAATTTCAAAACCAAACATAATATTACTAGTCTATACATGCCATATATATTCATAGTTTCAAACTTTTAAGATACCGAATTAGCGATCGATAGTGTGACGATGTTTCAAGACGATCCCTGAGCTCCTAGCTAACTTCCAAAATCTATAAAACAAAGTAACAAAAAGAACACATAAAGTAAGCTAACTTAGCTTAGTAAGCTTTAAGCAAATTAAACAAATCAAATGAACAATCGAAACATTTCTATCAAATTATATTATATCATTAATATTATAATAGAACTCAATAAATCACCTTGGCCGAATGTTTATATTCCTCATTAAGCATAATTTTATTCAACTTTCCATTCCCAAAATATCACTATCTCAATTTAATTCACAATCATACCTAGTTGACCGAATAATCAAATTCCCATATATCATATCATAAATACTTACTTATATGATCAAATACACATGGTTCATTATACCATCACATATGGCTGAATATACTAATTTAATACATTATCATATATGACCGAACATACAAAGTTAATTAAATCATCACTTGTACTCAATATTCGAATTTAATATAACATTACGTATGACCACATGTATACAAATTCAATTTATCATCACATATGCACATACCTTTGTGGCCGAACATATAAGATCAATTAGATCAACTTACTTGGTCAATTTCCACACCAATATGAAGTCATATAGACATAGACTTGAAAATAAATCACCGGTATTAAACCTGCTAGGCGTAAGCCTGAATCACACACCAACACTTGGCCTGCTAGACCCAAGGTCTGATATTTATTCACCGGCAATAAGCCTGCTAGGCACGAAGCCTGATTAAATTCACCAGCTCAAAGGTTGCTAGGCCCAAAGCCCGAATACAGTTCTTAATAGCTGTCTCACACACATATCATGTAACGAAACTTTCATGTACTCATAATCTTCGTACGAACTATCAGATATTATAACTCAACGAACTAAACTTAACATTTTAATTCTAGATTTATTCATCTTCGGCTATCTCAATACAATCTCCACAATTTCCAAATCAGCATATTATTAAATTTTATGCTCAATTTACAAAGTTTAATTGCTTAAAGACTTACCTCGAATATTGTCGAACGACAAAAATCGGCTATTGAACTATTTTCGCTTTTCCCCGATCCAAGTCTGATTTATTTGGTTCTTGATCTAAACATATTCAAATTAAGCTCATTCAAACATATTTTCATTCAATTTAGTCCAAAAACACATAAATGGGTAAATTACCATTTTGCCCCTAACATTTCACACTTTTTACAATTTAGTCCTATTTGCACAAAACACAAAATACACAAAATTTTATTATACACCTTAAGGGCCGAATATTCCTAGTCCTCATACAAGTCCATACATTTCATTTATTTTACATTTTAGTCCCTCAAAAATTTATTTTTGTAATTTAGTCCAACATACTCAATTTCATCAAAAATTCAAAGACAAAACTTGTTAATCTAACACATATATATCATAAATCATCAAACAACATAAACAACAAGCTATCATCAATGGCTCAACTCAAAATATTCATCAAAATTAAAAATTAAAACATGGGTCTTGAAGATTTCTAAGCAACGATCTCAAAAACGTAGAAATTATCAAAAATCGAATAAAAACGAACCTTAATTGAGCTTGAATAAATGCCGAAACCTAGCTTGGCTTTTTTTCTTTTCTTTTCTTTGTTTCGGTGATGGATGAGTTAAAATGATGAAAACCATATTTCTTTTTACTAAAATTAATAACTTATAATATAATATAAACTTTTTAACTTATAAAATATATAAATAAAAAGCATATATATACATATTCATTACCTAATGCCGTCCACTATCTTAAATAGTGGCTAAATTACCACATAAGGTCTTCCCATTAAGAAGTCATCTCACTTTAGCCATTAATATAATAGAAAGCCACTTTTACAATTTACGCGATTTAGTCCTTTGCTCAAATTAAGCATACTAACAGACAAATTAATTTACAGAAATTTCACACATACTTAATCACACATCATGGACACAAAAAATAATATTAAAATATTTTACTGACTCGGATTTGTGGTCCCGAAACTACCATTCTGATTAGGGTCAAAATCGGACTGTTACAGATGGGTAGAAGCAGGGGGTAACCAGTGGGGCTGGCAGGGCCCTTAAAATGAATTTTTTTTCATTTAGGTCCTTTTAAAATTTATAAAATTTTAAATTAGTAAAGGCAAAATTGCACTTTGCTCCCTCAAATGATAAAAATTTGATTTAATCTTTTAAAAAGTATAAATATATGGACTATTAAAATGGTGAAATTATATTTTTACTATCGTAAAAATGTACAATTTAATTTTGATCCCTAAAAAATTTTTTGACTTCGCCCTTGGGTAGAAGAAAAGGACATAGTCAACCTACCATACATTGATTCAATTGCCAAAGAGACAATGCATTTGCACTTAATGGCACCCATGCTAGTGCCTCGCCAGACTTGCGAACACTGTCAAGTAGTTGGTTATGACATTCTCAAGGGTACCAAAGCTCTTGTAAATGTGTGGACAATTTGGAGAGACCTTAAAGTTTGGGAGAACCCCAATGAATTTTGGCCAGAGAGATTCCTTGGGAAGACTATTGATGTGAAAGGTCATGATTTTGAGTTGTTGCCATTTGCGGTGGGAAGGAAGATGTGCCCTGAATATGCTATTAAGATCATTCAAGTTAAAGGTGAGCATATGATCAAATTGAGTAAAAAAATTTTGAATTAATCGAGTTGATGAGTCTTATTTTATCATCCTAACTCGATTTGAAATTTTTTCGAATCGAGTTGTGTAAAATGAAATTTGAGTCAAGTCAAATCGAGTGAAATTATTCGAGTTAAACTAAAAAAATTAAACATGTTAAATTAAAATCTTATTACAATATAACTAATTTCATGTTAGAGCACATAAATTTGAAATCATAAATATTTGAAAGCTTTTTCAAAGCAAAATAAAAAAAAAATACTTTACTATGATAAACTTGAATCATAAATTTGATTCGATTCAATTTTTTTAAATAATAAAATAATAATTGTTTTAAAATTTTAAATTTATTTATATATTTATTTAGAATTTTTAATTTTTTAAAAATATAAAATTTTGAATTTTAAAATTTATTTTGTAATTTTTGTTGAGAGAGACTAATTTGTTCATTTTCAAAATTGACAAGGACCAATAGGGTATTTACACCAATTTATTATTTCAATTATTCGAATTGTAAAATTCAACTCGACTTGAACTCAAAATTCAAATTGTAAAATTTTAAAAATTTTATTATTTTAACAAACACCAAAGGAATATTTAATTTTGGAAAGCAAATTCCGCTTCATGGATTAACTGAAATTGCCTAGTAACGTGATTAAATATCTCAATATAGAGGAAATCCTCGGTCTCTCCATCCCAGAAAAGTATCCGCTAGAGGCTGTGGCAGTGCCTAGGCTCCCAATTCATATGTATTCCCATGATTGATTTTATATATATATATATATATATATATATATATATATATATATATATATATATATATATTTTCATTTTAAGTCTCTTACTAATAATTCAGAGTGTGAGAAGAGGAACGACAACCCCACCCAAAAAAAAAAGGTAACATCGTGATTGCTGGTGTTGCCTTGCTTTTGGACGTGCTACTTTTTTATCTTGATAATATTGTAGTATCAATAAACCAGTGTCACGGACTTAGAAATTCACCTCACGATCCGTGTGGCCTTAGGCAATTTCTTTGCTCCCAAAAACGCCTAAGTCAATCCAACGGAATTCCTCTCAAAAACTAACCCAAAACGAAAGCAACTCAGAACCAAACAAAGATGAACGAAGAACAAAATAAGAACAATGCCACAGAAAGCTAAGAACACAAGAGAGGAAGTTTAAGTTAATGCTCTCAAGAATTCTTATTGCTCAAAACTCAAGTGATTTACAAAAAGGGTAGAGGCCTCTATTTATAATTGAACCTCCCCAAATCCAACGGTACAGATCAAGTACATCAATGGCTAAGATTAAAAGGTATCTACAAATCAAATCTTTAAGATTACAAAATAATTTCTTCTAAGATTACATATCATATCTAAGATTGCATATCCTCAAAGATTATGTTTCCATATATGTCAAGCTTGTAGATGGACCTTCAATCTCTTCAAGCAATAGGCCAGTCCGATTGGGCCGAATGACCTCCTTCCCCACTTGATGGATCACATAAATGTGCCATGGTTGCGGGCTTCCATGCGCAACCCATAACATTCTCCCCCACCAATTCTAGCGACACCCTCGTCGCGTCCTTCACATGGTACTGATCTATCTTGTCTTGGAATTGCCACAAGGCTTCGGCGGGTTCCCAACTTGTCTCACTATCGAGAAATCCCTTCCATCAGACTAGATATTTATTCCGTGGTCGATAGTACTTCTGTCTGATCACACAATCCGCCTCGATGTTTTCAACCTCTCAATCATAGGCGACTTTTACCCCCATTGGTGCTCGTTCGGACTTGCCTCGATTTGGGTTTTCCCCATCTTCATGGAATGACTTAAGCATACTTACATGAAATACTGGATGGACTTTGAGCTTTGCAGGCAACTCAAGCTTGTAGACCACCTTGCCTACCTTCTTAACAACTCGAAATGGCCCCTTATGCAAACCATTATGTCGCAAAATCAAGTGTAGTTTAGCAAAGACTGAGTCACCAACCTGAAATTGCACATCCCTTGGATTCTGATCTGCCCACTTCTTGTTGCACTTACTTGCCTTGTGTAGACAAGCTCTAGCTAAATCATTTTGCTCTTGCCAATCTCTAACAAATCGATAAGCTGCTGGATTCGGTCCCACATAACGAGTAGCAACAGCATTGGGTGTAAGTGGCTATTGCCCCGTCACTATCTCGAACGGACTCTAGCTCATCGCCTCACTTCGTTGTAAGTTGTACGAAAATTGAGCCACATCCAACAGCTTTGACCAGTCCCTTTTTGTGGCACTCACATAGTGCCGAAGATACGTTTCCAATAATGCATTCACTCGTTCCGTTTGCCCATCGATTTGTGGATGCATACTAGTGGAAAAATTCAAGTCTGAGCCCATTAACTTGAACAACTCCGTCTAGAAACGGCCCGTGAATCGCCCATCTCGATCACTGATGATAGGCTATGATACTCCCCAATATTTCACCACATGTCTAAGAAACAAATTAGCTGCTTCCTTAGTAGGACACTCCTTGATTGCAGGGATAAAAGTTGCATACTTCAAAAACCTGTCAACCACAACAAAAATACTTCCAAATCCATCAGATTTAGGCAAACCCACAATAAATTCCATGGATAAACTCTCCAATGGGTGCTCCAGAATGGGAAAAGGTTATAACAAACTAGCAGGAGTCTTCAACTTGACCGTATCTTGTTGGCACACTAAACAAGTTTTCACATAAGTCTCCACATCATTGTCCATGTGAGGCCAATAAAAATGATCCTCCAAGCATCCCTAGGTGGCCAGCCTATCTTAAATCATGACATTCCCTCATGACTTCCTTACACAAATTCCCATATTGAGGTACATAGAGACGTTATCCCCAAGTGTATAGCAATTCCCCCTCGAGCCAAAACCGCCTCGTTTTTCTGTCTTTGGTAAGCTCCATCAAATTCTTAGCTGTAGGATCGTGGGACAACCCTTCTCGAATGCACTCCAATAAGGGACTATCGGGTTGGCTTATCATTGCAAACTACATTTTTTGACACAACCTATCAGCCACAGTGTTGGCACTCCCTAGTTTGTATTCCATGCTAAAATCAAACTCCACTGGGAAAACCTGCCAACGAGCCTGCTTAGGAGACAACTTTTTCTGGGTTAGAAAATAACTACTCACAACATTATCAGTGAATACCACGAACCTAGAACCCAGCAAATAGTGCCTCTATATGCGTAAACAAAACATTACAGTAGTCATTTCCTTTTCTTGAATTGTGTATAGTCGCTCCATCTCATTGAGCTTTTGGCTTTCGAAAGTAATTGGATGCCCATCTTGCATCATTACTCCCCCAATCACATAGTCCAAAGTATCCATGCGTACTTCATACACCTTTGAAAATTTTGGCAAAGCAAGTACAGGTTCACTCGTCATTGCTTGCTTTACTTGGTTAAAGGCTTTTTCACACTGAGGGTCCCAATCCCACACTTTACCCTCCTTCAACAAGTCCGTCAAGAGTGTAGTGATCTTGGAATATCCTTCAATGAAACGTCAGTAGTAATTTGCTAACCCAAGAAAGGACCACAACTCTGTTGCCTTGGTTGGTGGCTCCCAATTGGCAATCGCTCGAACCTTGTTTTCATCCATCTGAATCATGCCACCTCCCACAATATGGCCTCGAAATGGTACCTCTCGTTGGGCAATTGCGCATTTCTCCTCTTTGACATAAAGCTCATTTTCTCGCAAGATTTCGAACACCTCCCTCAAATGTCCCACATGCTCCTCAAACGACTTACTATACACCACAATGTCATCAAGATAAAAAAAACCACAAAACGATCTATGAAAGGTTGTAAGACCTTATTCATTAGGGTGCAAAACATGGCCGAAGAATTTTTCAATCCGAACGGCATCACAAGAAACTCAAAATATCCATATCATGTCACAGAGGCGGTCTTGGGCTCATACCCTTCGACTACTCTCACTTGGTGGTAACCCGATAGCAAATCCAACTTAGTAAACCATCTCACGCTACCAAGTTGATCGAACAAGTCTGTAATAAGAGGAATGGGATACCTATTTTTTACAGTGATCTTGTTTAATGCCCTATAGTCAATGCACAATCTTAATAACCCATCATGCTTCTTTTGGAACAACACGGGCGCACCAAATGGGGCTTTAGATGGTCTAATGAACTCGGCATCCAAAAGCTCCATCAACTGCTTCGGCAATTCCTCCAACTCAAGCGAAGATATCAGATATGGTGCCCCTGCTGGTGGCTCAGTATTGGGCAACAAATCAATCTTGTGATCCACCTCCCTCTTAGGTGGCAACTTTTTGGGCAACTCCATGGGCATTACGTCTTGAAATGACTTCAACAACTGTTTCACTTCCTTTAGAATTTCCCCTCAGATTTCTCACCCATATTGTCCTTCAAGGTGGCTAAATACGAGACTTTACCTCTACGTACTCCTTTAGCAAATTAGATTGCCAATGTTTTCCCTCCATGCTTCCCTTTCTTTTCATTTGCACCATATATTGATGGTTTGAACCAGATATCATCATGTAATTCTCAAAAGGACAAATACCCTATTAACTTGGTCAAGTAAGCTTAATCCAACTACAAAATCATAATCATCAAGTGGGATTACCTTAATGGTTGCTTTACCAAGCCACTCGCTAAGTCTAAGTTCCACTCCTTTCGCCACACCCATTATGAGAATGCTTTTCGAGTTCACCGTTTTGATTCGGGAAGCATTCCCATAATGGGTCCATTTTGAGACTGAGTTCCTTCGCCATCTCTTCAGACATAAATAAGTCAGACGCACCAGTACCAACAAGGGCATTCAATCTTCTGCCTGCCACAATGATGTCCACAAACATCAGTCCATTACTCGCCTTATCTTTGACACCACCCAATATCGCACTAAGACTTTTTGTGTTGTATTTGGCCTCTTCGCGTGCTTCTATGACATTGAAAGCGGCTTTCTTCAGACAATCTCTCATCCTATGTGGGCCTTGACAAAAATAGCATCTCATTGGCCCTTTCTTATCTCATAACTTACCTTGACTAACCCTTGGGCCTTCACCATTCTTATCTACTTGATTTTTGTCTCCCTCACCATTTCCTTTGGGTCTTGACTTGGGCTTGGAAGACTCACTATTATCAAACTTTCTTCCCCCAACATCGTAGAAATTATCTGCCTCATCCATGTCTACAGTCAATTTAGTGATACCTAGGTGACGCAACTCTTGCTTAGCCCACATTTTCAGCCCATCCTCGAACCAATAAAATGCTTCCTTATCGTTCAAGTCTGAGATTTGAAGCATCAACTTACTAAACTCCCAACCATAATCTCGAATGGTGCCTTGTTGCGTAAGCTGGTGCAACTTAGCAAGAGCCTCCTTCTTAGCATGCTGCAGATAAAAATGCTTCTTCAACTCTCTTTGGAACTCCTCCCAAGTCCCAATACCCATTCCTCCATGCTTCTCATCCTGGACCTACGTCGCCACCAAAAGAGAGCAACATTAGTAAAGTAAATCGAAGCAGTGTTTACCTTGGTGGAATCATCCTCAATGCCCATTACTCAGAAATATTGCTCTAATTCCTACAAAAAGTTATCCACTTTTCTCACGAACCTATCCCCCTTGAACTTCTCAGATTTTAGAACATCCACGTGACTTTGTTTCGATCCTAAAGCCAACATCCCACTTCCTAAGACAGCCTTACAGATAGTGAGCTCCCCCTTAAGCTTAGCAATCTCTTCTTTCATGGCAATCAACAGGGCCTCAAGAGCTTCGTCCCTTACAGTCAATTTGTCCAAAGTGGATCTGAGAGTGTCCAACACAAATTCCTTTCCATCTTCCCTCAGTTCCTCCATACGGGTCAAGACCACTTCGAGTGTCTCCTTCATGTCACCAACAAACTCCTCGAGATTGACCACTCGATTTTCCAAGATCAATAGCATGTCCCTCGATCGACTAGCCTTTCAGGCCCTACCATGAATCTCCATTGCCTCATACTCACCAATTTCTTTCGGCATCTTTCAACAATGCTTTCACAAACCTATGCTCTAATACCAGCTATCACGGACTTAAAAATTTGCCTCAGGATCTGTGCGGCCTTAGGAAATTTCTTTGCTCCCAAAAACGCCTAAGTTGGTCTAACTTCAACTGTGAAAGCTACTCAAGATAGAACAAAGATGAACGAAGAACAAAATAGGAACAATGCCACAGACAGCTAAGAACGCAAGAGAGAAAGCTTGAGTGAATGCTCTAAAGAATTCTTATTGCTCAAAACTCAAGTGATTTACAATGAGGGGATAGGCCTTTATTTATAGTTGAGCCTCCCCAAATCCAACGATACAGATCAAGTACATCAACGGCTAAGATTAAAAGGTATCTACAAATCAAATCTCTATGATTACAAAATCATATCTTCTAAGATTACATATCATATCTAAGATTGCATATCCTCAAAGATTATATTTCCATATATGTCAAGCTTGTAAATAGACCTTCAATTTTTTCAAGCAACGGGCCAGTCCGATCGGGCCAAATGACCTTCTTCCCATTTGATGGATCGTACAAATGTGCCATGGTTGGGGGCTTCCATGCGCAACCTATGACACTAGCTTCTACCTTTTTATAATGGCAGACAATTATGTAGTGTTTCTTACCTTTTCCCCCTCAAACATTTATTTATTTACATAGAAATGATTTCATTAGACATTTTTTTTTACATTATGTTCGGCCAAGTATGGTGAAACAATTTTGGGTTGAAATTAGATCTCAAGACTAGAATTCAATTCGTCCAATTTACTATTACTCCTCCAGTCTCATTACAATTATTTTTAAGTTCAATTTTTTAAACTTTGATGGTAGTTATTTTAAATATTTTATTAATTAAATTGTTTTATGTTTGGGAATGATTTAATTATAATATATTTTTAAAATTTTTATCTATAATAAAATTTAAAGATTAAAAGGTAAAAGTTGAAAATTTTTTACAAGGTTGTTTGAATTCGATTAGACCAACCGGTCAGACCGGTTGGACAGAGAACTGGTCGGAGTACTAGTCTGGAAAGGGACTTTAAACTGGTTGACTTGAGAATTGGAATATTTATTTATTTTTTTGAAATTTTAATAATTTTTAATTTGAATAATTGAACCGACGAATTGATGGTCTGACCGGTTTGATCATCAGTCCGATTTAAAAAAAACTTTATTTTTTTTTTACTCTTAAAAGTAAAAATGGGCCCATTTTTGTGCGACGAATGGAGCATTCAACTAGTAATAATAATTTCTTAGAGGATTCCAACCATTATAGGAGATGTTTACGAAATTTTGTTCATGCAAGGGCCAACTAATTGTTAGGATTTAGTGTCCTTAGTGTAGTGATTTCGTGTATGCATTTGTAATTTTTTGAAAAAATTGATTTAATATAAATCCATCATTATCAATAATATCTTTTGTATATTGTTCTCAACGATTTTTGCACGCACAAAAAAATGAAAGCAAATATTGACTCAGATTATATAACGTTTAAACTAATACTAATTAGCATTACGTGGTCGGATCGCAGTGCGAGAAGACAACTTATATTATTAGATAATCTAAATACATTATTAGTGTTATAATAGATGTCGATAATGACAATAGAATGATCGCAAAATAAGAAAAATAAGAACACACATATTTTACGTGTAAACCCTGTCGGGAAAAACTCATGAGCAGAGGAAAAGAACTTCACTAATTTTGAAAAATGAATGATACAAGAGGAGTTTCGATTACATCTATTTAAATGTTGAAAAATCAATAGTTTTGCCCCCATAGATCCCCTTATTTTGCCAGTGTATTTTATTTCTTTAACAAGTGATGAAATGTGGGTCACACAATTCTAACAATCTCTACCTTGATACGAATTCTCAACGAACAAGTTCTTCACCACGAACTCTCAACGAACAAGTTCTCCACCTTTTCCACAAAACCTCTAAAAGGGTATTCTTAAACAATGAACATCAACCAAGTCCAAGCAATGCTCAAACTTGGTTATAGGAAGTGACTTAGTCATCATATCTACAGGATTATCGTGAGTACTAACTTTGCTTACAACAATATCACCATGAGCAATAATATCATGCACAAAATGATATCGAATATCAATGTGTTTTGTTCTTTTACGAAACATTTTATCCTTTGTAAGGAAGATGGCACTCTGAGTATCACAAAACACTATACTGATAAGAAAGTGATACGAGCAACAGTCCAATTCAAAGGCCATAATAGAGATGAGCTTAATTTCCCTCAAAGTCCAATTACGAGAAGCTAAAGACAAAACTCAACTTATTCGTTCAAGAATTAATCACGAAAAAAATTGGAGAACAAAAGTTAAAGCTTCAAGACAATGAATTTTGGAGCAATGATGAATTAGAAGGGACTAATTTTGTGCATGGGCCTAAAATTTCAATCTATAATGACAAGCCCATGTGGAAAATTTTAACAAGCTTAGGCATTTCACTTCAAAGACCTCAATTGATCCCAAAAGCCTAGACGTTTCATATTAGGTTTAGGTTTTAGACTTAATTTTTATTATATATATAAGCTCAATATTGTATTTATTAGCTCTTGTTATTTTTTGTTATCGTTCCATGGTTTAACAAGTTTTTATAGACGTTTTGTGAAGGACTTCTCCACTATTGCCGCTCCATTAACTGAGGTTATTAAAAAGATTGTGGGTTTTAAGTGGGGAGAAGATCAGGAAAAGACTTACCTTAAAGATAAGTTATGTTCTATTTCGGTTCTTAAATTACCTGATTTTTCTAATAGTTTCGAACTTCAATGTGATGCTTCACGTATTGGAATTGGTGCCATGTTGATGCAAGAAAAAAATACCAATCGCATATTTCAGTGAAAAACTGACTAAGGCACAATTAAACTACTCAACTTCCGACAAGGAGTTGCTGGCATTAGTTCGAGCTCTACAACTTTGGCAACATTACTTGCTGCCAAATGAGTTTATTATCCATACGGATCATGAATCCCTAAAATGGTTAAACGAACAAGGTAAGTTGAACAAGAGACGCGCTCGATGGGTAGAATTCATAGGAGACATTTCCATAAGCAATTAAGTATAAAATAGGTCGAGAAAATGTAGTCGTTGATGCCTTATCTCGTAGATATTCCTTAATAACTACATTAAATGCTAAAGTCTTAGGGTTGAACATATAAAAGATTTATACTTAAACGATATTGATTTTGCAAATGTTTTTTCCCAATTGTGGAAATAGTGCTTTTAAAAGTTTTATCTTGTATATGGGTTTCTTTTTTGCCTAAACAGGTTATGTGTTCCACAATGTTCCATGAGAGAGTTATTAATTTGTGAAGCACATAGTGGAGGATTAATTAGACACTTTGGAGTCGCCAAGACACTAGATATTCTAGATAAACATTTTTATTAGCCGCAAAAGAAAAAGGATGTTGAAAATTTATGTTCTAAATGTTACTACTTGTAAAAAAGCAAAATCTAAGGTAATGTCTCATGGACTTTATACTCCTTTGTTGATTCCTTCTTCGCCATGGTAGACTTATCCATGGATTTCATTCTTGGTTTGCGACGAACAAAAAAAGGTCAAGATAGTATATTTATTTTCGTTGACATGTTTTCAAAGACGGCTCACTTCATTCCTTGTCACAAAATAGATGATGTTATACATGTGATTGACTTATTCTTTAGAAAGGTGGTGCACCTATATCGGATACCTCGCACCATTGTATCTGGCAGAGATGTAAAGTTCCTAAGCCACTTTCGGAAAGTATTGTGGGGTAAGCTTGGTACTAAATTATTATATTCTACTACATGTCACCCCCAAACCGATGGACAAACTAAGGTAGTCAATTGAGTTGTAGGTGCTTTGCTATGAGCTTTATGGGTAATAACCTTAAAAATTGGGAAGATTGTTTGTCATTTGTTCAGTTTGCATATAATCGGCCTATTTACTCTACATCTGCCTATTCCCTATTTGATCTGTTTTATCGTTTTAATCCATTAACTGTACTTGATCTTGTGCCATTGCCTATAGAAAACATTTCTAGTTTAGATGGTGAGAAGAAAGTTGAATTGGTGAAATCCATGAATGAGAAAGCAAGATAATGAATCACCAAAACAAATGAAGCAAAAGCCAACAAAGCTAAGAGTAAGCAAATTATCATTGATCCCGGTGATTGGGTTTGGGTCCATATGCGAAAAGAACGATTTCCAATTAAACGCAAAACAAAATTAGACCCATATGGTGATGGACCTTTTCAAGTACTCAAGCGCATTAATGATAATGCATATCAAATCGATCTTCCCTGTGAGAATAATGTTAGTTCCACTTTTAATGTCACTGACCTTTCACCTTTTGATATTGTATATTCGAGGACGAATCCTTTTGTGGAAGGGGGAATGATACGAGCAACTCAGTCCAATTCAAAAGCCATAATAGAGATGGGCTTAGTTTCCCTCAAGGCCCAATTACAAGATCCAAATCCAAGTAGCTAACGGCAAAACTCAACTTATTAATTCAAGACTTTATCACAAAAAAAAATCGAGAAGAAAATTTGAAGCTTTAAGACGATGGATTTTAGAGCAATGATGAATTAGAAGGGACTAATTTTTTACGTGGGCCTAAACTTTCAATCTATGATGATAAGCCCCTATGGAAAATGTTAACAAGCTTAGGCACTTCACTTCAAGGACCTCAATCGATCTCACAAGCCTAGACGTTTCATATTGGGTTCGAGTTTTAGGCTTAATTTTTATTTGTATGAGCTCAATATTGTATTTATTAGCTATTATTTTTT
This sequence comes from Gossypium bickii, assembly GCA_025503065.1. Lineage (NCBI taxonomy): Eukaryota > Viridiplantae > Streptophyta > Magnoliopsida > Malvales > Malvaceae > Gossypium > Gossypium bickii. The sequence goes on along the minus strand of CP106714.1, from coordinate 18,849,698 downwards.
ATTATTTTATTCCATATTTTTTTATAATTATTAAGTATTTTAAGTGTAACGCCCCGAATTTGGGCCTAGTAAAATTGGGCCTATTGGGCTTTGGGTTTAATAAAATTTTTAAGTGAGAAAGAAAATGACAAATGACATGACGGCTTTAAAGGTTTAATGAATTTGGAGTGTCTAGGTGTGTTGGAGAAGCTTTGGGTTCGAGTTTTGTGGTGGAGGATTCTTAATTTAATAAATTAAAGAATCAGGGTTGTGAGTAGTGGGCTTTTAAATAAAAATAAGTGAAAATGGCACAAAGAAGCCTGTGGTGAAGTGGCTAAGTGACGCCACTAGGGTGTAGAGAGGTGGCAACATATGCATGCAGGAAGGTCTGAGGTTCGAGTGCTAGCTTAGATTTATTTTGGAGTTTAATTTTAGGCTTCTAGAAGGCTGAAAGTGGCGTGTAGAGGGACTCTAAGGAGAAGTGATCAGTAGAGAGAATTTAGGAGAAGGATAAGGGAGATATCATAGAGAAAAATTAGGAGATGAGCAGTGGATGAAGTGGTGCCAAATTGGACTCTAGGGGTGGGAAAGTTCCGGCTATAGGCTATATAAATGTATGTGTGTTGATTCTGAGGTCCTAGGTAATGCCGAATTTTCCATTCTTTTTCTTTTCCTTGCCAAAACCTTATTTTTCCACAACCGAAAATACTTGCCTTCTTGCCGATTCTTCACTCTTCTCCTACCTTCTAAACCTTTATTCTTGCTTCTGAGCCGATTCTTCTCTTCTTCCTTGGCAAACTGAATAGCCTCTATTCTCCCTCAAGGTTCTTCTTTGATTTTTGTGATTTCATCTTCTTCCTTTACCTTACATTTAGGTGCCGAATATCCCTTTGCACCACTCCGATTTTTAGGCCGAATACACCTTGGCTAAATCTCCTCTGTGTTTTTCTTCAGCTTTGGCCGATTGATTCTTAGGATTTAGCATCGATTTCTTCCCTCCAAGGTCGTTACCATTTCACTCTTGTTGCATTTCGGGTTTGGGTAAGTGTTCTTTACTTCGGTTTAAGGGTTGGTCGAATGGTCATATATGTTGTGAGGGTGACTTGTGTTGGATGCAAGTCATCTATTACTTAGGCTCTAATGATTAAATTGGTACAAATCTAGGGTCTAATCGCGGTTGGTGTTAAAGAAAGGGGCTATTAAGTCTTATCGCACACGGTAAGGTTATGGTGAGGCTTCGGTTTTTGATAAAGTTTGTATTTAGCCTATGATTAATTGTTAAGTAATATCGAATGTAGGTTCGTGACTAAGAGGAAATCGCAACACGCATTATTACCAGGTGTGTACAAACATTACACACACATGATTTCAGTAATGCCGAAAAGCCGAAAGTGGCTAAATGGGCCCGGTGGGCCCTGAGGCTAAGTTTGATGAAATTGATTGATTTGGTTATATGAATTGAGTTAGTCATGCATGTTACATGATCCGGAGTTCTTTTGGGCCTAATAGGCCATATGAATGAGATCTGGGCCTAATGGGCCATAAGGATGAGATTTGGGCCTAATGAGCTATATGAACGTGAAATGGACTTGATGGGCTTTATGGGGACGTTGACAAGTATGTTAGGGTTTAATGGACTTTAGGCCTAGTTCTGAACAACTCTTAAACCGCATAAGACTTAATTTAATAATCAACATGTCCGGGGACAAGTCGCTGGGTTAGAGTGTGGCAATGGACATATGCATGTCTAGGATTGAATCTAGGGAGAGCTTGGTACTTAAGCGGTTCTAACGACCCACCTCCTCCTCTCTGGGTTCCTACCTGGTGCGTAGTGTCTGTTCACTTTAATGGGCCAAAGTTCATAACTAAAATCCGAGAGGGACCAAAATACCCCTGATTTGAAAATTACCAAAATACCCTTAGTTTAAAAATTTCCAAAATATCCTTAGATTTGCAAAATTACTAAAATACCCCCGATTTGTAAATTACCAGAATACCCTTGATTTGCAGAATTACCAAAATATCCCTAATTTACAAAATTTCCAAAATACCTCTGTTTTGCAAAATTACCTAAATACCCCTATAGGGTAGAATTACAAAAATAACCTTGGGTAGTGAAATGACTAAAATACCCCTAAATGCTTAATGTGTGAAATTGTGTATGTTGCATTCATGAAATATATGTTGCATTTGGGTGGGTTTGATGATACGGAGGAAGATATGTGAGGATCGCATAGTCGCTTGACGACCGTGGATCCACCGGTAGCTTTAAGCCCATTATATGCTTAGCAGCCTTGCTGCAATGTTGAGTAGTGCCGCTGTTGGTGCTACCTTTGGAGTGTAGGGATGGGTAGGTTGATATGTATATCCCCACAGGAGTGTAGGGTTGGAAGGAAAATGGAGTGCAGGGTTGGATTTGGGATGGGTGCATTGCATTCATGTGATATTGATGTGATATGAGGTCATTGTGGGCTAAGGCCCAAGACCACCGTTTTTGATAGGGATTAGGCCTAATGTAATAATTGTATGTTGATTGGATTACCAATGGTCGTACACACTGAGTTTCGAAACTCACGCCCTTTTTATTAAATGTTTCAGGTAATCCTCAGTAGACGGCTCGACGTGGAAGAGGACTCGGAGGTGGCCACACTGCAAGCAGTTCTTAATTTGTTTTGAAAGACTTAGTTTTAAATTACTTTGTTTCTGTTGGGTTGTAATAAGGCCATGTACTCCGATTTAACTTTTTATTTTGAATTTTGTTATTTTTTCAACTGTTTACTTAATTGTTAAACTTAGATAAATTTCTTAAGTTTAAACATGGTTTTCGAAACACTTAAAACATGAGCTTTTATCCCAACTTAATAAATTGCAAGGATTTTGAGTTTCTAAGCCTTAAATCTAGATTTTTAACTAAGTAAAATCGTTTTGAATTATCCCTTCAATGTGACATCGCTAGATTCGGCCATGACATCTGGGCTGGGCTTGGGGTGTTATATTAAGTTATTTAGGAGTTTTATTTTAACAAGAATGTTTAGTTTAAAACTACTTTTTGTTTAGAATAAATTAGAGTTCTAGTATACTTAACCATTGTACACAAATCATTCAATTCATTATTATTCAACATCTCTTTTAAGTTAATAAATTCGCTTTGAGTTTTCTTTTTCAAGAATTTCTCTTGAGTTTCTTTTAGAAGAGTTTTAATAATCTTTTCAAATTGTAGGGATCATTTTCAAACTTTTTCTTGCCAAGTTATCTATCTTGGAGGGGAAATTTGAGCCGTTTGAAGGGGGTTTTGGATTCTTCGTGTTCCAAGGCTTCTTAGGACTTCTACATATCTCGTTTTATATTTTCCATCTATCTTATTTATTATCTTCTTTATTGTTTCAATATTTGATTTATTATTCTATTTTATTTATTTTAACTATTTGTTTTATTTGTTTTATTTTATTTGGATTTGATTGTGTTTCAAGTTGTGCCAAAATCCAAGTTTTTTTCCCATTGTCTAGAGCCCTAAGTCAAATCCGTGACTTGACCAAACTTTACGATCCTCTTCCATGTTCATCCACTATCCTTCCTTATCAGAAAGTCTTTACTGAGTTCACCAAAGAGACCTTTAACCAAATAGCTTCTTTACAAGCCTTAGTAATCGTCATGTACTCAGCTTCAGTAGTAGATAAAGCAATTGTAGTTTGCAAAGTGGCTTTCCAATTGATTTCACAACCCCCAATAGTAAAGACATACACTGTGAGAGATATTCTTTTATCAATGTCTCCAGCAAAATCAGAATCAACATACCAATGACTCCATCTCTAGTTCCTCCAAACTGTAAGCAAACATCAGTAGTACCTCGTAAGTATCTAAAAATTCACTGAACTACTTTTTAGTGTTCTTTATCGGGATTCGCCATGTATCTACTAACTGCACTAACTGCATATGATAAATATGGACTTGAGCAAACCATAACATACATGAGATATCCCATTACACTAGAATATGGAACACATGACATTTAGTCAATCTCATCACATGATTGTAGAGACAAAACCGATGAAAGTATGAAGTGAGCTGCTAATGGAGTGCTAACAGGCTTGGCACTTTGCATATCTCAATGTACCCTTTCTGACTTAGGTACAATTTACATGCTTTTCTATATCTAAGAATCTCTATCCCGAGTATCTTTTTTGTTGCTCTCAAATCTTTCATCTCAAATTCTTTACTAAGCTGGGCTTTGACCTTTCGTACCTCTATTTTATCTTTGGCTGCTATCAACATGTCATCAACATAAAGGAGTAGATATAGAAATCAATCATCATGTTTTTTTTAAATAAACACAATAGTCAAAGCTGGTTCTTTTGAAATCATGAGTAGTCAAAATGAATTAAAACTATTGTACGACTGCCTTGGTGACTGTTTCAGGCCATAAAGGGACTTTTTTAGCAAGTAAACATAGTCCTCATTTTTTGAAACTATAAAACCCTTTGATTGTTGCATGTAAATATTTTACTCAAGTTCTCCATGCAAGAATGTTGTTTTTACATCTAACTATTCAAGCTCTAAATCATACATGATCACAATACCAAGCAAGCCTCAAATCAAACTGTGCTTAACAACTGAAGAAAACATATCTGTGAAGTCTACACATGGAATCTGACTGTAGCTTTTTGCAACCAGCCTTACTTTATACATGGGTTCTTCAACTCTTAGAGTCCCTTATTTCTTTTTGAATACCTATTTACAGCGAACAACCTTTTTACCCTTACGAAGCATTACTAGGTCTCATATTCTATTCTTATGGAGTGATTCCATCTTTTCTTACATGGAAATCATCCACTTTCCTAAATCTTCACAGCTAACTACCTCAAAATAAGAAGATGACTCTTGATTTGAATCTATATATTAAACCACATTTAAAGCATAAGCAACTAGATCAGCCTCGGCAAACTTCTTTGGTGGTTTAATTTCTCTTCTAGGTCTATTCTTGGAAATAGAATATTATGGTGCTGATTGTGGTAAAGAAGCAACTCTACTTTGATTTTTTTATACTAACTTAAGGAGTAGACTCTGTTGTAGATCCTGGATCAATCTAAAGCTCCACTTACTTCACATGTGTGTTTGAACTTTGCTGGTCTTTACTTGAAGATTCTTTAAGAGGTAAGTTAGGCAACATAGTAGTTTCATAAAAAAATAATCTACTAATTACAACTTTTCTCGTTTCAGGACACCTTAACTTATAAATTTAACACTAGTCTTATAACTAAGAAAAACACATTTAATAGATCTAGGCTGCAATTTACCATTATCAACATGAGCATATGCTGGACACCCAAAAATCTTGAAATTAGAATAATTATCATGAGTACCAGACCATATCTTCTGTGGAGTCTTTTTTTGAATGACAACGAACGGAGATCAGTTAATAAGAAAACACACAATAGAGGCCGCTTCAGCCCAAAACAACTTCGATAAACAAGCATTTGACAACATATATCGAACATTTTCCATGATTTTCCATGATTGTTCTATTCACTCATTCTGCAATGTCGTTTTACTATGGAGTATGACAAACTGTCAAGTGTCTCAAAATCCATTCTGATTTGCACAAGCCATTAAACTCATCAGAACAAAATTCTAAGCCATTATCTGTACGAAGGTGTTTTATCTGCTTTCCTGTCTGCTTCTCGATCATAGTCTTCCAATTCTTAAACATTGACAATACATCACTTTTCTGGTTTAGGAGGAGTGCCCAAAAGTTTTTGGAAAAATTGTCAATGATTGTCAACATATAATTAGTGCCACCCCTTGAAGGCACTCTAGATGGTCCACAGAGATCAAAATGAATATAATCTAGAGTTATCTTTGTGTTATGGATTCCTCTGATGAATCGAACTCTCTTTTTTTTCCCAAAAATGTAGTGCTCACAGAACTTCACTTTGCTAATACCTTATCCATCAAGAAGTCCTCTTTTGCTTAATTTTGTCACATTTTTGTCACTTATATGCCCTAGACGCATATGCCAAAGTCTAGTAATATCATCATTTGAGAAGGAAGAGAAAGTGATGATTGCATCACCAGTAATAGTTGAACCCTGCAAAACATATAACTTGACAGTCTTTCTTTGTCCTTTCATCACAACTAGGGAACCCTTGCTAATATTTAGAACCCCATTTTTAGCGGTGTACTTGTATCCTTTTAAATCAAGAGTACTCAATGAAATTAAAATTTTCTTCAATCATGGTACATTTCGTAAGTTACTAAGTGTTCTGACGACTACATCGAACATCCTAATTTTGATCGTAACAATGCTTGTGATTCTACATGAAGCATTGTTTCCCATCAAAACAACACCTTCAGACACTATTTCATATGTTGTAAACCAACCCAATCGAGACTCATATAGAAGGTGCAACTAGAATCGAGGATCCACTCCTCGCTTACTTTAGAGTTTTCGACAGAAGCAACCAAGAGTTTACCATCACTATAGTCTTCTACAACATTAGATTCACTAGATTGTTCTGGTTTTTTTACCTTTTGATTTGACGCCTCTTTTTTTATCTTATTCTGTAACTTATAGCACTCAAACTTAATGTTCTCTTTCTTCTTGCAAAATTTACAGGTTTTAACTTTGTTTGAAGATCTCGATCTACTCTTAGATTTAATGTGAGGATTTCATTCATGTGTCCTTCTATAATTATCATCAGTATTTCATTATTGTCTCCCATGATCAATGAGACCCTCTCCCTAAGAGTCGGATCTAGCCACAAGATGCTTCATCTTGTCATACGAAGCTAAGGAAGCATAAATTTCATCAACTGTGAGAGATTTACGACTATACAAAATCGTATCTCTACAGGTTGAATAAGATGGGGCAACAGACAAAGTAGAATTAACCTAAAGCTTCTTCATCACACTGAACCTCCATGACCTATAAGTCCGAGACAATTTCTTTAAACACGGTTAAGTGTTCGAGCATAAAAGTACATTTTTCCAAACAATGAGAATAAAGACGCTGGTTCAGATGCAACTTGCTAGTTAGGGTTTTCGACATGCATAGCTGCTCCAGCTTTGCCCATAACACAACGACAATCTTCTCCTTCAATACGTCCTGTAGAATTTCATTCGACAAATGCAGATGTAATTGCATTAAAGCTTTTCAATCTTTGCACTTCTTCTCTTCAGGCATCAATGTCGAAGGCATCTTATCTAACCCTAATAGGGCATCTTCCAAATCCATCTGCGTAAACATTGCCTGCATCTTTACCTGCCACAATACGAATCTAGTGTTGCGGTCCAACAACAGAATGTCATACTTTATTATCGCCATTACTGTGATCGAGACAACCAACCCGAACTAACTTTGATACCAGTTTGTTATAATAGATACCAATAATGGCAATAAAATGATTGCAAAATAAGAAAAATAAGAACACACATATTTTATGTAGAAACTCTTTCAGAGAAAAAACACGGGCAAAGGAGAAGAAATTCACTAATGTTGAAAAATGAATTATACAAGAAGAGTTTTGACTACATCTATTTAAAGGTTGAAAAATCAATAGTTTCGCCCCCACAAGTCCCTTGTTTTGCCACTGTATTTTATTTCTTTAACAAGTGATGGAATTTGAGTCACACAACTCTAACACTTAGTCTAATCAAAATTGAGCAAATCAATTGAAAGACTAATATGATGCCTATCAAGTCCAAATGGGGAGATATTTTGTCTTTGGTATTGGAATAGATGACTTTTAGAAAACAAAGACATAGATGTGTCTGACTGAACTGATATTACATCGAATAGGACCCAAGTACAATAAATAGCTTTCATAACACACATATGACAAGATCTGATGTGTCTAAAACTAACTATGATCACAATAAAGGCAAGGACACCTATCGTTTAATACTATAGTTATGGTAAGACCGGTAATATCGTATCCACAAGGACCCAGAGTACTAGTAATTACTATCTTTCTATTATCTAACCTAAGAGTTGGAGTGATTTCTTTTAAACTAAAACTTAATTAAGAACACGACAGAGAATGAATTGGAAAATACTTTTTAGACAACTATATGAGAGAGGCAATACCCAAGGAAGAATCCACCTAGACTTCACTTATCACTTTTGATTTATATGATTTATTCACTTGACTTAATCCGTAGAAATCCCTTATTTATGTTAATATCACTTTCAAGACTAAAAACAACTGACTATAGGTTGATTAATTGAAATCTCTTTCTAATTAAAACCCCTATTGTCGCATTAACTCGATCTATGGATTCCCTTATTAGATTTGATTCTAATCCGATAGATTCAGGGACTTTTGCTCCACTGAATAAGCACATTCGACTTGAATCAATAGCCTGAATTATCAAAACAAGAATAAGAACTCACAATTAAGAATAAGAACAAGTATTTATCTTATAAATCAAATAATAATAAGATCCATCTAGGTTTCATCCCCTTAGGTATTTAAGGGATTTAGTTCATACTGATAGAGGGAAACATCTTAAAATAAGGAAAACAACAAAACGTAAGAAAACCCAAAAACTTTTAAAGAACTTGATGGAAGATCTTCAGTCTTGATGAAGATCTTTCTTCCGAGCTGCTCCGATGGCTGTCTTCGAGTATTTTCTACCTTCTACTCGGCGTCCTCTTTTAGGTTGCCCCCTAGGGTGTTTTTATAGGCTTTGGGATGTCTTTCTTGGCCCACAAGTAGCCTATTTCGAATAGAATACGGCAGGGACACGCCCGTTTGAGACGCTCGTGTTCAATTCCTCAGACCGTGCTCACTTTTGCTCGCCACACACGGTCGTGTAGTCTGCCCGTGTGCGACAGTCCAGGCCGTGTAGGCCTATTTTGTCCTTTTTTGGCCCGTTTCTCGTTCTTTTCGACTCCCTAAGCTCTCCTGAGTGTAAAACATGAAATTAAAGGATTAGGAGCATCGAATTCATCAAATCTAATAAAAATTCATCCAAAAACAGGCCAAGCATGGGGTTAAAATATGTGTAAATTATGGTTTATCAAGATCACTAGACAAGCACTTAATAAGTACATTTCATAATAGTGTATAATAAGGGAGAGTGCAATCATGGTACTATAGTGGAATGACTCCATGATTAAATAAGTTGTAATTAATAAGCAAAGAGTTGAAATTTAATTACAAATTATTTGAGGCCCAATTATATATGTTCAATTGATCCCTCTGTTAGCTCCAAATAACTCGAAACGAATTGCATGTAGAACCAATAATGTAGGAATGAATGAAAATAATAAAATAAGAGAAATATATCGCATGTATCACTATAGTAGTGAATGGGTTTTCTTACTAAGTATAAAAGCTTATTTAAAAATTAATTTAATATCTTCGAATTATTATTTAGTTGATTTTAATTAAATAGTTGAAATTGAAAATGAGAATTAAATTAATTAGTTATCATGAATTTGTTGAATGAGACGATTAAATATATTTCCTCATAGATTCTAATAAGATAAATTTGTCATGACTTTAGCGAAATTAGAGTTGGGTTGAGAAAATAATTTAATTAAAAAATTAATTTAATTAAACTATTAAATAATTAATTAATATATATTTTTAAAAATAAAAAATAGTTATTGTGTTGTATAAAAGTACGGATAACACATATAGTTATACGAAATTATGAAAAGCCCAAATAGACCCAGTTTTAACATAAGGGGTGACAAACATTAGTTCCCTAAGGATATTGCTCCATTGTTATACTTCAAGTGGAATTTGTATTTTTTAATAAATTAGTATTTAATTATATTTTATTCGAATAAAATTGTTGTACGATTTCTCTATAAATAATAACTATAGACTAGCTTATCTACAAATAGATTAAACCCCGAATGAAATGGCAATGAACGACTTTTCCTATGTGAAAGTTATGCTAGAGAGCACAAGTTTTGAGGACAGAGGAATAACTATAAGAGTCATGTTTGGTGAGATAAGAGCAGCTCTTCATGCGAGAATAGAAAAAAAAGGCTTCATGGGGCATATTGCTGCAAATATAACCGCTGATGATAGTGCTCCAAGGAACTGTTTTTGGTTGGGGAATTGTGTCAAAAAAAAGTTGGCGAGCTAAGGTGAGAACGGATGGTCGGAATAAGAACCCAAAAACAATGAATTAATAGAAAAAATAAAACGAAAACCCAAAAACAATAAAGAGTAAGGGGTTCCAACTGCCGAAAAATAAACCTCAATGATAAACATGAGAATCGAGAATCTACAGCAAAACAAGTGGTGGGTTCAATACATAGAGATGGGGAGAGATAGAGAGGGATAAGAGCAGGGGCGAAGCTGGAACAATTTTTTAGGGGAGGCCGGATAAAATTTTAATTTTTTATAGTTTATATCTTTATAATTTGTAAAGGATTAAATCGAATTTTTATAATTTTAGGGGGGCCAAAGTGCAATTTTACCTTTACTAATTTAAATTTTTTAAAAAATTCTAAGAGCCAAGATAATAATTTTACATTTTAGGGGGGCCGGGGCCCATGCCAATCCCCCTGGCTTCGCCCCTAGATAAGGGTATCTTATACTTTTGTTGCTTTTTAGAATGATAAATCAAAGTGAAGAAGGGGATTGTAGAATCTAAAGATTAGTGAAAACACAACATTTGGATGATGATATTGTTAAATCGGTAGTAGCAACAAATGGGGTAACAAGCAGGGCATAGGAGGTAATGAAAGATGTTCAGAAATGAAAGGGAATAATAATGAGAGAGTATCGACATTATTTGACAAAAGGTAAGGCAAAAGGAAGAGGTGGCATCCATAGTTGCATGTTCAGTCCACGTTCACAACACCAAGTGTTGATACAATAATGTATCAATAATGGTGGAGAAAGTGGATAGATAAGTGGCGTTAAGGAGAACAGTTCACCCTTGCAGGGTGGAGAGCTGAAAAAGTAGGAGAGCCGAGATGGGGATGAAGGCCTTGTATGTTATGGTTTTTAGAAGTAATAAGAGGAAGTCTCGTCTTTTTGTTTTTAACATTAATCTCAATATAAATTCTTATCATTTCTGTTCTTTTTGATATAATACCTAAAACTACCCATAGTCCCTCCCCAACCCTTAAATAAGAGGATAATGCATTTTAACGTACTCAAACACACGTTCTTTTACATTGACAACAATATCAATATCCATTGAATTAAAACTCAATTGACAATAGTTACAGTTTTTAATTGCTTAAAATATGCTTCCATATTGTTGTATATGTGACATTAGCTTTGTATTTTCATATATTTTCTTCCCTCGTGATTCTTTACTTCTGTTTCGTCCAATGTAGCATGGAAGATGTTATGTTCCTAATTTAAATTTTTAACTAAAGCTTTTACCTTTTTTTTTTCTTTGTTTGTAGTGTCTAGGTGTCTTGACAAGAAATTTTTTTATGATACTCATAAGTTGAAAAGGTAAATTTTTTTTTGTTTATATTATATTAAGATAATGGTGGAAGAAATTACTTTTTGGTTAATCTGAAGCTGGTAGTTGTTACTTTTATTCATTATTTTGAACTAAACTTCCTTCTGCTCAGGGGAAGTTAGAAAATGTTTGGAGAGAGACGAAATTAAATTATAAATTTTACAATAGTAAAAATGTATTTTCATCATTTTAATAGTCTATATCTTTATAATTTTTAAAAAATTAAATCAAATTTTTATCATTTTTAAGGAGCTAAAGTGCAATCTTACTTTTATTAATTTAAAATTTTAAAAATTATAAAAGATTTAATTAAAAAAATTTATTTTAAAAAACTGAAATTAAATTGTAATTTTATATTTTTATAATATTTAAAGAATTGAATAGAATTTTAAAATTTTAAAAAATCTAAATATAATTTTACGTCTCTTTTCATGGTCATAATGCTGCCTAACAATACATTTTTTTTTTATCTAATCAGGATTATGGTGGTGGATATACTCATGATAGTTGGAAAAAGTAATTTTATTTATTTATATAATATTAGGATGGTAGTGGATGAAATTACTTTTGAATAATCAATTAACTAAAGTAGCCACTTGCTTTTTATTGAAGTTATTACTTGTTTGTCATTATTTTTAACTGAGCTTGTTACTTGTTTTTCTTTCCTTGCAATGTCATGACGCATAATACATGTTGCCTTAACAGGAAATGTTTTGTTTGTTCAGGATTATGATGTAAATATATTGATGGTAGTTGAGAACAGTGATTTTTTTTTTTTTATATAATATTAGATCGTGGTGGATGAAATTACTAATAGTTAATTACTTATCGATGTAAATGGTTAGTGATGCTTGTATGTTAGTTGAACCCTTGATGGTTAAATATATGTATATGTATATGAATTAACTCATAAGCTTTCTTGTTAACAACTTTCAATGGTTTTTCAATTTAGTAGTTCAACCTAAAATGATTGAATAGTCTTGTAAATAATTATTAAATTGGTTTAATTATTTAATTTTCTTTATAAATGTATAAATAAAGTTGAAGTATGTCCAAAATTACTAAATCCCGTTTTACCGAATTGAATTAAAATCACCGATTTTGGATATTTCAATTTTTAATTATTATGTTTACGGTTTCAGTTTTAAAAGTAAAAGATTGAATGGAACGATTTAATTCAATTTCTATAAAAAAATTAAACCGACCCAAATCAAATGTATAACATTTTTTTTCTTATAAAGATTATTCCGTATAATAAAATGATTAAATGGTGATTTGAAAATTGAATTAACGCTCAATATTAGAAGTGTTGAAAGATATTCTAGGTAGTGACTTGAATTGCACCGCACTTCACTAATTCAGCGGAGGCACCTTTAAAAAAAGGAAAAGTTTTAATGTTGTCATGTTATTTTATGTAAACTAGCAAATACAAATAAAATGGAGTAGAAAATGCTAGGTAAACAACATAATTATGATCTATCTCCAAAAGAATTCTTTGACAGATTCTTGCCATGATAGCTCAAGCGTAAGCATCACCAAAATAGCAGCTAGCCCCCATGACGAACCCCCAATTCTGGACACCCACGTTGGATCTGGAGATGGAATTAGCCAAGCTTTACCTCCACTTGGCATCGATGACGATGACGATGTGGTCCTAATGGCAATTAGAAGCCCCGCTAAAACCATTGGAAGAACAAATCCAGAGCTCAATTTCAAATCATAATAACGCATCTCATGTTTCCTCCTAACGTACAATGGAGATAGAACCACTGCTGCAATCAGAGCCAATACCATGGCTACTCCTCGTGGCGATGCGTATGTAGGCAAAGCCATTGCTAGTTAGCTGCACTGTTTGTCTTTTGATGTCTTGAAAAATAAAGAAGCAACTTATATGATTAATCGGAGGTTATTTGATGTTGAATATATAGGTGGAAGAAAGATAAAAATGAGTTAAGTAATCTAGTTGGAAAGCTTGTAAATTAGAGGACCAAAGTGATTAACAGCCGCCCAAAAAGAAAAGGTTAAAGGTGGAGGGGACTAAATTATGAGCAAACCTTAAGGAAAAAAGTGAAAATGAAGGAATCTTTTCATCTAAATTGAAGCGTGTTCATACATGACCATAAGCAATGCCAGCAGCTTTGATTTTTTTTCATTGGAATCTAGCTGTTCATGATTCAGATCCCTTTACCACATAATGCTGTACAATTCAATGTTTGGGATTGACGGGATCTTCCAATGAGTTTTAATTTATTTTTTTAAGTGAAAATTATAGAATAAAAATTTAAATGTTGCATTTTTTTTAAGTGGTTGTATTTTTTTATATTTGGACTTTTTTATTTTTATTTTAAGGGATTTAGTCCTTTTCAAGTCTAAAAATTTAAGTTTATTTTTAACACCGTTAAAATTCTTCTATTAATTAGTTTAGTGTGACATTTTGAAATTAAAAAAAAAATCATTTGATATTCATGTAACAAAAAAAATGACATTGTATTGATCTGAATTTAATAAAAAATTTTAATGGTGTTAACAAATTATAAAAATTCACACAAGCATTTTAATTAGAATAAAGTATTTAGACTAACTAATGACATTATAAAAGTTGAGATACCAAATTATTTCAAAATTAAAGTATAAAGATTAAATTTCAAATTTGAACGGGCTACAAAGATTAAATTTAGAATTTAACCATTTTTATATAAATCCCAAAAAGGGTAGAGGATTAGAATTGATATTTGGCCATTAGCTTCTCATGAAAAAAGAAATACTAACACTCTCAAATTGATACCTAAACTATATCATTTTTCTATCTTGGTACCTAAAGTTCTTTTTATTATAAGTGGTAGCTAAGCTACTTTTTTTTTTTCTCAAGTTTGTTCCTCTGTTAATCAAACCGTTACATCTATTTTTAAAAAAGGCTTACCCAGAAATTGATACCAAACTATGTATTTTTTTTCTACTTTGGTACCTAAATTTTTTGGGGTCATAAGTGGTACCTAAACTATTATTCTATTACATATTTTACACAAAATGTTATATTTGTTAAAGAAAATTGTAGCCAATAATAATTTGCAACGTCATATAAACTTAAAAAATATTTTCTTAATCATTTTCTTAATTTTCTTTTTACATTAATTTTCTTTTTCTTTTTTCTATTTGCTTTTTTTTTATTTCTTCTTCTTTTATAATGTATGGCAATTAGTGATGCTCGTAATTCGCCCTCTTGAGGTTGAGATGTTGGCAATTAATTCTATTTTTGAACTTCATTGCCTACTTGCTTGACCTGACAAGATCAAAAAATTTATTTCATCAATTAGAATCGAATCGAGATGGATGATTGGACAAGAAACCCAATGAAGTACCAATTGGGAGATTGAATTCATTGACTCACAAAACAATATAGTCTAGTTGAACCAAGGTAAAAATAATAATTGAACCGGTTTTCTCTATTTTTAATTTTTGTTTTATTTTTTTATGAATTTTTAATAATTTATTTGATTGAAATGAAAGAACTAATCAAACCGAGAATTGGTGGTCTAATCAGTTCGACCATTGGTCCGATTTAAAAAAACAATATATATATAAAAGAGAAATAATATTTTATCTTATTTTCCATGTGTCAGTTTTTAATTGGTTATTTTTTTAAAAAAATAGACATACCAATTTAACTAATGATTGAATTAACAGAGGTACTAACTTGGGAAAAAAAGTAGTTTAAGTACCACTTTTAACAAAAAAAAATACTTAGGTACTAAAATGGGAAATACGCATAGTTTAGGTACCAATTTATGGATTAAGCTTATTTTTAAATAGATTTAGCGGTTTGACTAACAGAAGTACTAACTTGAGCAAAAAAAAGTAGTTTAAGTTCCACTTGTGATAGAAAAAAAGTTTAGGTATCAATATGAAAAACAGAATATAATTTAAGTGAGTTAAAAAAGCAATTAAAATTGGACAGGTTTCATAGTAGTATAGATTTAGTGTTTAATCAAGAGACATGATCTCCAACTTAAGTGATTTTTCATGTTTCTTTTCAGTGGAAAGTTTGCTGAGTGCTCGTGTCATGGGCCGCAGTTCAAAGCCCATGACCATTGCACAAAAAGTGCCCCATGGAGGTCAATCTATTAAATAGGGAGCATTTGACCCACTTGAGCTGACCCTATTCGAAGAACAAGTGACGAAGCTCATCTACTTAAAGCCTTGGTGGCCTAGTGAAGCACTTATAGAAGGTTGGGGCTACATTGGTAAATAGGGAAAGTAATCTTAGAAGATTGTAATATGATAAGATTTGATTTTTTAATCTTGGGGATTATGTAAATCCCTTATTTGTAGATAGGCTTTGACCTCGTCCATTGATGTAAAGCTAGTTGTACCATTGGATTTGGGGGAACTCAACTATAAATAGAGAGTCTCCCCTCATTTGCAATCATCTATTGCATTCGATTATTTAGTAAGTGAATACTAATTGAGAGAATTTACTCAAACATTTAGCTTGCTTTTGCTTTCTTGTGGCATATTCTATTCTTTCGAGCTCTTTTTTCTTTAAGAATAGTATATTCTTTTGTAAACTTGTAATTTTTTCGAATAGATTGTTTAATAAAATAAATTTATTGATATACTTTGTATAATTGTCCTTATATGGGTTTTGCACGCAAAGCAAAATGGAAGCAAATGTTGTTCATTGGTTGTCTAATGTTTAACTGATACTAAGTGCTATTAGTGGTTGAATCGTAATACGAAAAGACAACTTATATTAGTAGAGGAATCTAAACATTTCCTTAGTCTAATTGGAAATGAGCAAACTGATTGAAAGACTAATTTGTCTTCTATCAAGTCCAATTGAAGAGATGTTTTGTTTTGGGCATCGGAGCAGATAACTCCTAGAAGATAAAGACATAGATATGACTAACTGGACTAACAGTACATCAGACTGGACCCAAGAAGAATAGACCATGAATGCATTTATGGGTTTATTCAATTGTGATATTCATAATGTGACATATCTAAATCCTGAGTGGATGATGGGCTATGTATGTGTGACTTGTACACTTTGATGTAAGTAAAAGCCTAAGTTTGAATAGATAAGTAATTGAAAGCTGGTGCGTTGGGTGTGTGACTTCTACAGTATGTGGCGCCATTCATAATAGTGGAATTCATAACCCGAGACATGGGTAAATGATATCCTCTTATTGGCATTACATTGTTGATGAAAAGTAAATGTGACCACGGGTCATTCGTCTTTGTGATGAATGACTTGATTACTATTTGATAGTAATTTACTTTTCATGAATGAAGATGTAATGGTTACAATAAGATAAAATAGGATTATATTGGAAGAACAGATATTATCCCAAGGAGATTGAGGATATCCTATGAGAGTTACACACTTATGATAAAGTCATTGGACAAGCTGTAATAGCCCAAAATAGGGCCTAGTCGGAATAGTGGTTTTAAGACCACAAACTCTAAGTAAAAATATTTAATTTATGATTGATTTAGAGTCTATGATATGTTGGGTGATGGTGTGTAAATTTTGTTAAGTAATTTTTATCTATAAAGTGCCCAATTTTATTATTGGGATTAAATTGCAATAAGTTGCAAAATATGTGGTCTATAATGTGATTGAATTGTTGTGTGGAAATTTCGTTAAGAAATTTTATCGGAGAAGTGTTTAATTTGGTTAGTAGGATTAAATGGGTGCAATTGTGATGAGTTTTTAAAGTGAAGGTCCTTATGAAGAAATTAGTCTATTTATAAGTTAAATGGATAATAAGACAAAAATAGTAAAAAGAATAAAAATAAAACACCCTTATTTTCTTCTTCTCCACATTAAATGTGAGAAGAAAAAATGGCAGCCATGGATGAGCATTCGCCCAAGCTTCTATGGCTTATATAGATCCCGAAAAACGAGATTTGGATGTAGAATCGAGGAAAATCGAAAATCGAGAAAGTTGGTAAAATGGTCGTTTTAGCATTCGAGGTAAGTTCGTATGTTAATAAGTATTAAATTTAATATGTTTAAATGTTTAACTGATACCATGTGTTATTTTGTATGTTATTATTGGATCATGAAAAATATAAAAAAATTACGAGATTGTATTGAAAGATCAAAATTAAGAGAAATGCAGGCGGAGTATGATCGAATTTCGACATGTGATGAATTGATTGGATAAGTCCATGGTTAATCCATGGCAAAGTGTGAAATGTAGGTATGGTATCATCCATACCGAGATATAAAATGTAGGTATGGTATCATCCATACTTTGATATGAAATGTAGGTATGGTATCATCCATACTGATTTCTGAAATGTAGGTATGGTATCATCCATACTGAGATATGAAATGTAGGTATGGTATCATCCATACCGAGTTCTGAAATGTAGGTATGGTATCATCCATACTGAGTTCATCCATACTGAGTTGTGAAATGTAGGTATGGTATTAACCATACTGAGTTAAGAAATGTAGGTATGGTGTTTCCATACCAAGTTGTGAAATGTAGGTATGGTATTTCAATGAGGAAAACCATACTGAGTTGTGAAACGTGGCACTGAGCAACGACGTACTCAAATTCGTAATACGTTTCCTAATTTGATAATAAGTAATACAAAAGGAGTGAATCAAATGAAAGAGATTGAATGATTATTAATATTGAGCTCAACTATGTGTATAAGAGAGTTACGAAATGGTTTCGGTCACATGCATAGTACTAAGTGCAGGTTACTATGTGTACCAGATAGCTTCGGCTACAAGGGTGGTACCATGTGTAGGCCACCGTGTATCTGTTATCATTACGATGAGTTCAACGGGAAAGTGACTAAGAGAAAATACATGTGATTGTGTGATGACTAAGTGTAATTGAATACAATCATGCTATGAATAAGTGCAAGTATGAATGTGACCAATTGAGAAATGTGGCAAAAGTACGTATGAACAATATGTTCAATATGTAATCGGAAATTTGAAAGATTAGTATAAGCAAGTGATGAACACAACTAAAATGAAAGAGAGCAAAAAAAAAAAAAAATTACAATAGAACTGCTTTGGACAGTAGCAGCGATGTGAATTTGAAAAATCACCAAAAATAGTAGAAATTGAATTATAAGTTGGATGAGATATTTATTTGAATATTATTGAGTCTATTTTCATATAAAAGAAACATAGAAAGCAAAGGATTTTTATATTTCAAGATATTTAAATTCTTGTGAGATTGGTTTAGAATGAGTACGTGATCCCCTGTTTTGACTTTGAAAAATCATTAAAAATTGTACAAAAATAATTATGGGATAAAAGTTATATGCTTGAAATCCTTAATGAGTCTAGTTTCAAATGATATAAATTATAACATCATTTGAATTTTGTACAAGGAGAAAATTGATTCGTGGTGAAAAGTGGTCAGAATAGTCAAACAGTGAAATAGGGGAAATTTTAATGAATAAACTGTACTAATTGGCTAAGCCAAAAATTCTGGAAATTTTATGGTATGAAGATATGTGAGTCTAGTTTCTGATAAAATTAACAGATCTTAATTTGGAGTTTTGTAGCTCGAGATATAAATGATTTAGTGACTATGACTCAAGTAGACAGCTTAAGATGAACATGAGAAAATGGTGGAACTATGTGTAATTATGATTGCATTATCTTGAGAACTTGTTGTGAGGATTTGTCATGTTGAGGCCTTGATAAGGCTACAAATAAGTTGGGAAAGTAAGAACCTAGCATTATTTATGCAAGTTATAACGGCTTAGTAGTAAGCTAAATTCATTGCTAATGCTTATTATTTTTACATGTGAACTTACTAAGCTTTATAAGCTGACCCCCTTTTTCTTTCCCCATGTTACAGAGTCCTATTAAACAAGCTTGGGTTGGAGGTCGTTGGAGATCGCTTCACACTATCAAGTTATCTATGTGTATCTTTATTTATAAATGATTTAAGTTATGGCATGTATAGGGACTTGACTAAGTCATTTTGTATGTGTTAAGTAATTTGACCAAATGTATTGTTAAGTCTGGTAATGCCTCGTACTCGGTCCCGGCATAGGATACGGATAAGGGGTGTTACATGTATTGGTATCAGAGCTATGGTTTAGTCGATTCTCGGACTATCATAGTGAGTGTGAGAGTCTAGCTATACATGCCATAATGAACTGTGATAGTGTGACGGCTTCCGACCCTGATGTAAATTATTTTATTAGACAGATGCGCACTTCAACCGAACTAAATTTGATAGTGCAAACAATATATTTATGATGAGTTGAGACTCGTAAAAAGTACGAGAAATAGTTTATGATGTTTATGTGATGATGAATAAATTGTGGATAAAAAAAAATTCTTCTGAAATATGAAAGATGAGACGAAATGAAAGTTTACACTATGATAAGTGTTCATGTTGATTTGCATTTGTATGATGCTATGAGTATAACTTGTGAAATTAAGTGAATGTTATGAGTATTTTCTCAGCTCCCATGTTCGAGATTTTGTCATTTTGTTTCCTTAATAAATTATTGTTCAAAGTATCAACCATGAGATATCAGTTGGAAATGTTCTATTGATGAAAATGGTTTCTTCTTATCATTAAAATGCTTAGAATAATTATAATTTTTGACTTGACGGTGAGAGTTCTTTGATACAGTTACCAGAGATATAAAGATTGTGTTTTTGTATTGGTTGTTATGGGAATTTCTGTTTAAATTTCTCCGATGATCGAGATGCTTTGTTTTCACCGAGGCATTATCTACTAAAGTAATTGAGAAGTTAGTCTTATTATGGCAAAGATATGAATATGTCATTATTGGTGGGTGTAAGCGATACCACAATTTTTATTATTATTTGTAGGCGTGTAAAGCGATACCACCGTATTTATCATTATTGGTGGGTGTAAAGCGATACCACGAAGATTTATTATTATTTGTAGGTCAAAATGCGATACCACATTATTTATCATTATTGGTGGTCGTATATATATATACTATCGTATTTATTATTATTGGGGGGCCGTGTACAAAACCACTGTGTATTCGATATTATTCTAAAGTGCTCATCGGGAAACTTTGACAAAGTGAAAATTACGTGTGACTATGTGATGACAAATGCAGGGCATAAGTGCATGTAAATGTGAGCAATGTTTATGATATGCATTCAGAATGTGGTAAGACTTGAAATGAGTAAGTTTATATGTAAATGATACGTCCTTTTACTTATGTTTTTACATATTAATGTATCATATGAAATATGAGTGAATATTATTGATATTTATTAAAATGATGGAAAGTGAGGAAATTTTTGGATGAACCTTTGAAAGAGACAAAGGATACGGATGAATACCGTGAATATATGTTAAATGACCTAAAATAATTTCAGCGCTGTGATGAAATTTTATGAAAATCATCCTGGTTTCGCAATGTTACAGTTAAGAAAAAAAGTTAATATTAACTAATCGACTCGTTCGGGGTTCTTATCATATGAGAATGCTAGTTGATTTCAGTGATAGATGAAAGCAGTGTTAATATGTCTGGGTCGTGATCAGTTTACTCTATCTTTTCTGGTATTCTATTAAAATGAATTGACAGAAAAGAAA
The DNA here is from genome assembly GCA_025503065.1 of Gossypium bickii. NCBI lineage: Eukaryota > Viridiplantae > Streptophyta > Magnoliopsida > Malvales > Malvaceae > Gossypium > Gossypium bickii. The sequence continues at coordinate 18,828,702 of CP106714.1, read as the reverse complement.
CAAAGAATATTCATATGATGTTGAAATTCGCCTTCATCGATTGTTATTACGTGAAATGTGTATATGAAAATTATGTTGCTTCATTATCGTTCGGTGCTTATAAGTATTATTTTCCTTCCGAAATTTTAGAGAATTAGTCGAAGTCGGTATTATTTCTCTTATGAGCTATATTCTCGGATTTATTATACGGTATCAAATCTTGGATCTCCTTATCTCGATTTCTTATTGATTTTATTTTATGAATTGTGCAAGAGATATTCCTTTACTCTAAGTAATCATACTTATATGAGTATGAAATCTAGTTTGATAGTGAACATACAATGTTACTATTGTCGATGTGTAAAGACTAAAAGTATTGTTTATCGATGTGATCGAGAAGTTAGCCTTGAAATGGCACTACAATTTTAATTGTCACAGAGATGCAATTCCAATGTGGTTCAGTATTTTAAGAAGTAACAATAAAATGAATTTTATTAGATGTGATCTATATTTAGATTTCGGGAAAGAAATCAACAATGATAAAAGAGTAAACAGATGAAGGATCAAGCTGGAATCTGCATTATGATTGTTATTTCTGAGTAATTTTATATATATCTCAATGAGTTAAAACAAGATTGTTATATATCATTGAAACTGTATAGTTGATTTAAGGATCATTGATTCGTAACCGGAAAGAATTGTAATAGGATACATGTTTGAGTTATCATGGCAACCGGATGAAAATAGTTCCTTTAGAAGGGTACGGTGAAACAGCCAAGACCAATTCAATTATTTAGTCTGGATAGTTTATTGGTTTGAAGTGTATTTTTGATACAAGAACGTGAAAATGGTAGCTTATGCTTGCACTTAGTTAATACTGCATGAAAAGAATCTTATGATGTGAATTAGACAGTGATTATTATTCAGAAATAATGATGCTTATTCCATGATTTTGTGAAACTTAGAATTTTGTCAGTAAATGATAAGTTAGAAGTGTTTGAAAAGAACTAACTTCCGATTCAGAACTACAGGTCAGAAACCGACTATTTATTTGTTGTTTCGAGACGGAGTTTGTGTACCAAGAAATCAATTATAGATTATAAAAAAAAAATTTCATACAGAATCGAAAGGTAAGAGTATTGAACTTAGATTAGTGTTAAGTGCTTCTGAAAGTATTTCATTAACCAAAAAAAAAAATCATCTAGATAAGTAAAGATAGGTGAGTTGTGGTTCATTGAAGAGTATGGGATTATTGATAGAATAATGCCAATTACTTATTAGTGGGATTTTCAATGAAATTTAAGAAGATCGAGTAATATGATTTTTATGTTCATGATAAGATAGTACAATTCTGAATCTTAATTTAAGAAGTAAGATGTTGAAGATGCCAAACTATATGAGAAGTCAAAGTGACTTGCGAAATTAGACCTAAATCCATTAACTGGTGAGATTTTCAGGGACGAAAATCCCTAAGGGGGGGAGAATTGTAATAGCCCAAAATAGGGCCTAGTCGGAATAGTGGTTTTAAGACCACAAACTCTAAGTAAAAATATTTAATTTATGATTGATTTAGAGTCTATGATATGTTGGGTGATGGTGTGTAAATTTTGTTAAGTAATTTTTATCTATAAAGTGCCCAATTTTATTATTGGGATTAAATTGCAATAAGTTGCAAAATATGTGGTCTATAATGTGATTGAATTGTTGTGTGGAAATTTCGTTAAGAAATTTTATCTGAGAAAGTGTTTAATTTGGTTAGTAGGATTAAATGGGTGCAATTGTGATGAGTTTTTAAAGTGAAGGTCCTTATGAAGAAATTAGTCTATTTATAAGTTAAATGGATAATAAGACAAAAATAGTAAAAGAATAAAAATAAAACACCCTTATTTTCTTCTTCTCCACCGAATGTGAGAAGAAAAAATGGCAGCCATGGATGAGCATTCGCCAAGCTTCTATGGCTTATATAGATCCCAAAAACGAGATTTGGATGTAGAACTCGGAGGAAAATCGAAAATCGAAAAGTTGGTAAAATGGTCGTTTTAGCATTCGAGGTAAGTTCGTATGTTAATAAGTATTAAATTTAATATGTTTAAATGTTTAATCGATACCATGTGTTATTTTGTATGTTATTATTGGATCATGAAAAATATAAAAAAATTACGAGATTGTATTGAAAGATCAAAATTAAGAGAAATGCGGGTGAGTATGATCGAATTTCGACATGTGATGAATTGATTTGATAAGTCCATGGTTAATCCATGGCAAAGTGTGAAATGTAGGTATGGTATCATCCATACCGAGATATAAAATGTAGGTATGGTATCATCCATACTGAGATATAAAATGTGGGTATGGTATCATCCATACTGAGATATGAAATGTGGGTATGGTATCATCCATACTGAGTTCTGAAATGTAGGTATGGTATCATCCATACTGAGATATGAAATGTAGGTATGGTATCATCCATACTGAGTTGTGAAATGTAGGTATGGTATCATCCATACTGAGTTGTGAAATGTAGGTATGGTATTAACCATACCGAAGTTAAGAAATGTAGGTATGGTGTTTCCATACCAAGTTGTGAAATGTAGGTATGGTATTTCAATGAGGAAAACCATACTTGAGTTGTGAAACGTGGCACCGAAAGCAACGACGTACTCAAATTAAATACGTTTCCTAATTTGATAATAAGTAATACAAAAGGAGTGAATCAAATGAAAGAGATTGAATGATTATTAATATTGAGCTCAACTATGTGTATAAGAGAGTTACTGAAATGGTTTCGGTCACATGCATAGTACTAAGTGCAGGTTACTATGTGTACCAGATAGCTTCGGCTACAAGGGTGGTACCATGTGTAGGCCACCGTATCTCACATTATCATTACGATGAGTTCAACGGAAAGTGACTAAGAGAAAATACATGTGATTGTGTGATGACTAAGTGTAATTGAATACAATCATGTTATGAATAAGTGCAAGTATGAATGTGACCAATTGAGAAATGTGGCAAAAGTACGTATGAACAATATGTTCAATATGTAATCGGAAATTTGAAAGATTAGTATAAGCAAGTGATGAACACAACTAAAATGAAAGAGAGCAAAAAAAAAAAATTTACAATAGAACTGCTTTGGACAGTAGCAGCGATGTGAATTTGAAAAATCACCAAAAATAGTAGAAATTGAATTATAAGTTGGATGAGATATTTATTTGAATATTATTGAGTCTATTTTCATATAAAAGAAACAGAGAAAGCAAAGGATTTTTATATTTCAAGATATTTAAATTCTTGTGAGATTGGTTTAGAATGAGTACGTGATCCCCTGTTCTGACTTTGAAAAATCATTAAAAATTGTACAAAAATAATTATGGGATAAAAGTTATATCCTTGAATCCTTAATGAGTCTAGTTTCAAATGATATAAATTATAACATCATTTGAATTTTGTACAAGGAGAAAATTGATTCGTGGTGAAAAGTGGTCAGAATAGTCAAACAGTGAAATAGGGGAAATTTTAATGAATAAACTGTACTAATTGGCTAAGCCAAAAATTCTGGAAATTTTATGGTATGAAGATATGTGAGTCTAGTTTCTGATAAAATTAACGGATCTTAATTTGGAGTTTTGTAGCTCGAGATATAAATGATTTAGTGACTATGACTCAAGTAGACAGCTTAAGATGAACATGAGAAAATGGTGGAACTATGTGTAATTATGATTGCATTATCTTGAGAACTTGTTGTGAGGATTTGTCATGTTGAGGCCTTGATAAGGCTACAAATAAGTTGGGAAAGTAAGAACTTAGCATTATTTATGCAAGTTATAACGGCTTAGTAGTAAGCTAAATTCATTGCTAATGCTTATTATTTTTACATGTGAACTTACTAAGCTTTATAAGCTGACCCCCTTTTTCTTTCCCCATGTTACAGAGTCCTATTAAACAAGCTTGGGTTGGAGGTCGTTGGAGATCGCTTCACACTATCAAGTTATCTATGTGTACCTTTATTTATAAATGATTTAAGTTATGGCATGTATAGGGACTTGACTAAGTCATTTTGTATGTGTTAAGTAATTTGACCAAATGTATTGTTAAGTCTGGTAATGCCTCGTACTCGGTCCCGGCATAGGATACGGATAAGGGGTGTTACACAAGCACTGATCAAGTTGCTTTCATAATGGTATGTTGTTGGGAAGAGCTCAGTCATGATACTATAGTGGAATAACTTCATGACTAAATGAGTTTATAATTAATAGGTAAAAAGCTGGAACATAAATATAAATCATTTAAGAATCAATTGCATATGTCCAATTGGTCCCTCTGCTAACTCGTTGAAACCAAAAATAAATTTGCATGATGAATCAAATGAACAGAAATGAATAGAAATGATAAAGTTAGATAAATTGGTTAAATTAAAAAATGAATGTGGTTTTCTCACTAAGTATGAAAATAACATGAGAATTAATTTATGGTTTTTCAAATTATTATTTTTAATTAATTAAATAATTCAAGTTCGAAAATGGATTTAAATTAATTAGTCATTGTGAATCCAATTGAATGTAGAAAAATTAAATATATTTTATCATAGATTCTTTTATGGTAAAGTTGTCATGATTTTAACGAAATTAGAATTGGATTGAGAAATTTATTTAATTAAGAAATTTATTTATTTAAATTAATTGAGCAAATAATATTTAATTTGGGAAATATAAAAAAAACATTTACTGGATTGAAATAAATTATAAAGTGATGGGTTAAAGTCCAGGAAGCACATATAATTGGACCTAGTACAAAAGAGGCCAACTCACCTTATGCGGAATACATGAGACGACAAACCCTAGTATTCTCATCTAGAGTTATCGCCCCTCTCCCTAAATAATAGGGAGTTAGAGAGTTTTTCTATCAAAAAAGTATTATTTGTATACTACCACTTCAACCAAGATTCAACAAACTCTCCCTATAAGTAGATGGCACTGGTAGACTTCAAAGCACACCAATAGAAAGAGAAAAACACAAGTTTCTCTAAATTTTTTAATATTACTATTCTAACAAAAAGTAGTAGAAATTTATTTTAAGGATAAATTTTATATTCTAAGAATTACAATTTTACCAGCTTCTATTTAAGAGAGATTTACTTTCCCACTGAAAGTAAAGAAAATATTTTTGGTTCTATATTTGATTCGATTTGTTCGATCCTACACTTGAAGCAATTCGTGGTGCGAGAATAGCGAAGAAGATCGATTGGTCAAAAGTCAAGAACGATAAAGGATCCGCCTATCCGAAAACATAGGTATGAATTTGGTCTAGGGTTTATTGCTATAAATATCACAAACTAAGTTGGTTATCAAAATTTTTTATTTTCCACTATGCAAGAAAACCGCTTTTGAGCAGGAATTTTTCCAACATTGACTTGTTCATATTGGAGAAAGCGGGGGTAAACTTGATCTCTTGATTAGGAAATCAACTAAGAAGATTAAGACGGTAAATTCCGAAGAGGTCCCAACTGTGAGAGTAGCACAAGTAGTGGAGCTACAAGTCGGCGAATGGAATGGTAAGGAAAATTTCAAGGTAATCCACTTAGATGGTTACGACCTTGTTCTTGTTTTGAACTTCCTTATAGGATTAAGGCGTGTCTTTTTTCTTTTTCCAATTACATTCATATCTTTGATGATCTGCAACCACAATGTGTTATGTCGATAAAGCGAGACATAAGGGTTGGGACCAAGGTATTGTCGGTAATCGAGCTCGTAAATGATGTTTCGTATGGGAGGAATATCGACTTGGTAGAACAGAACCCACGAAGACCTCCTCGAAATGCTAAAGGTGGAACAAATAGATATGAAGCCTGTTGAGTAATTAGTGGATCTACCACCTAAAACAGAGGTGGGTTGTGCATCAGACTTTGGGGAAAAAGTAGTATGCAAATTGGGTAGTTGAAAAAAAGTAAATGATGTGAGCGAGGTACATCTCAAACACTTATCTAGTGTTTTTTATTTTGATTTACCGTTGGCTGGACAAAGATGAAGGGGCCCTTGTAGAGTTTTGAAACAGGGAAGCCAAAAGGCTTACAAACCAGAGTTGGCGGGAAAACTCAAGGTTAACCTGATGTTCAATGTGGGCATGCCAAAGCCTATTTGTACGAATCAAGAGGGTCCAGATCGAGGCAAGTCACAATGGGGGAAAATAAGGGCGATGGGTTCTTACAAAGGATATGCACCAACGAGTGAAATGGTTCAAGCTAGGCGATGACAAAAGCTAAGGCAAAGGTTTTTAGGGGCGAGACTACCTGATATAAAGACTAGTTAGAAGCGGCCAAGGCATTGAGAAAGTTCTAAGGCAAATCAAACCACTACCATTCCAAGGATGCAACAAGGGCATTGCAAGAAGGGGTGAGGGAGAATGTCATGGGCTATGGTTCAAAGCACGAGACCATTGCACCAAGAGCGTCTCATTTGACCCACTTGAACTGGCCTAATTTGAAGAACAAGTGACGAAGACCAATTATTTGAAGCCTTGGTAGGTCAGTGAAGCAGTTATAGAAGATTAAGGCTACCTTGGTAAATAGGAAAATTAATCTTGGAAGATTGTAATCTGATAAGATTTGAATTTTTATCTTGAGGATTATATAAATCCTTTAATTGTAGATAAACTTTGAGCTCATCTGTCGATGTAAAGCTAGTTGTATCATTAGATTTGGGGGAGCTCAACTATAAATAAAGGGTCTTCCCCTCATTTGTAATTATCCATTTTATTCCATTCTTTAGTAAGTGAATACTAATTGAGAGTATTTACTCAAACAGTTGACATGTTTTTGCTTTCTTGTGGCATATTCTGTTCTTTTGAGCTTTTTTATCTTTGAGTTACGTCCACTTTAATTTTCGATGCGTTGGGGAATTTCTAGTGAGAATTTTCAATTGCGAGAGTTAGACTCGCTTAGGCAGATTTGAACCCAAGAAATTGCTTTAAGCTGCACGAATTGCGAGACTAAAATTCTAACTCCGTGACACTCGGATATTGAATTATTAGAATGAAAATGAAATTGAATCTTGAGTGATTTCTTGAACTCGAATTAAGGTAATAAGAAACAGTAAATAACGAATCAAAATAAGAAATTGAAAGAAAAAAATTATGTAAAATAGAAAAGAATGGGATTGAGCTAAGGATGAATTCTTCTTATTTGTTTATGAGCTAAATGCAAATATGAGTATATTAAAAATTGGTAAATTACTCGTTACTCACCTTAAAATAAGATTGTTCTTATTTTGATCACTCTAAATTTTTTTTATGAACTTAATCACTGCCTTTAGAAAAATTGATCAGAATATTGACTAAACTTGTCATATTACCATTTTTTAACTTAATATCCATTTAAAAAATTACAAAACAAATTTTTTTTCTTTTAACTCCTTTAAAAACAAAAAATTTTAAGTTAATCTTTCAAACCAAATTCATAACCAACAAACCGTCACCACAATGTCATCGTTATCATCGTCGCCATCCCTGCAAATCTATCTTATATTCTTTCTCTTTTAATTTATCAAAATTTCAAATTTCTAATCTCTTTTAACCCTTCGTTTAGCTTTCAATGGATCTCCCATTTCATTTCCTCTTTTGACTCCTTCATTTTTTCTCAAGAAAAGAGACTTTTCTAAGTGGTTTCACTAAATCTACTATTTGGTTTTAGGGAAAAGTTTATTGCTTTCTAGGAATGTAAAGAAAGGACAAAGAAAAAAGGAAAAGAAAAAAAAATGAGATGAAGTTGAGATAATGTCTTGTGTTGTTCCCTATTTGAAAATAACAATCCTCCATAAAATATTAATGTTGCAATAGAAACTCCAATTGTAAATTAGTACTCAAAAGTAAAAAATAAAACAAAATTCCACCTTACTTGTAAGCAATGATTTTCAAAGTACCATCTACTAATATAATAAAATTTCCCTAAAATTAAAAATAACAAATCAATCATCGCTAACCATTTTCCATTACAAACAGAATGGAGTTGCCATTTTCCATTGTAGACTTAACGGAGCTACCATTTTTCATCCTTCTCTCCCCCTCCCCTCCCCCTCTCATCTCTCTCCCCTAACCACTGCTCTCCCATCCCTCATCCTTTTCCCCACCATCCCTTCCTTAATCCGATCCTCCCTCTACTCTAGTTCTCTCCCTCTTTCCCACAGTCCCTTTCCCTCTCCCTCATTAATGAAAATTGCATAACTCGATACCCCCTTCTTTATAGACATCCACTCCTCTTAAACATCAAACTCAATAATAAAATGAAAATACAAAATTCCATTAAAGGTTTCATTTTTTTCATTTCTTTTCCTAATCTTGTTTTTCATTTTTTTTTTCAAAATTAATGATGATAAAATTATCATTTATCACTCTGCTTAGAAAAAAAAAAACAAAGATGTAATTACAACACCATAAAAATGCTTGTTCGAACAATTTTCTTTGAATTCAATTTTTTAAGAGATTAGATTTCATTTTCTTTTCTCTGGCTTCATCGATCTCCATCTGTTCTTGTCTACACTCTTTGCTGCAAAACTGTGTATTCCCTCTGCAATTAAAAAAAATCCATTAGAAAACAAGATTCCTTCATAATCAAATTTGATTCAAAAATTATATTAATTCTAACCAACAACCAACCTGTACATGAAAATATTGGAATTATGAAGCGATTTTCCGTAAACAGAGCAATCTTTCATCCTTTCCTATTTATGTACAGTGGGGGAGAGGGAAAGGGTTAGCAGAGGAATGGTGGGGGAGAGGGAGAGAATTAGAGTATGGGGAGGAATGGTGGGGAAGGGGGAAAGGGATGGTAGAGCGATGGTAGGTAGGGGAGAGAGAGAGGAGGGGAGAGGAAAGGGAGAGAAGGATGGAAAATGGAAACTTCGTTAAGTCTGTAATAGAAAATGGCAACTCCGTTACGTTTGTAACGGGAAATGGTTATTGGTGACTGATTTGTTATTTTTTTTTTAATTTTAGTGACTGAATTGAAAATTGAGTGACTGTTTTGTCAGTAAAATAAAAATTGAGTGACTGTTGGTGTAATGTACCCTTCAGTTAATTAAATCCAAACCAACCAAAAATTAGCTAAATTTTCACCAGCCCTATTACACTATCAAGCTCTTTCAATAAATCTTGTTTTAAGCATCCTGCCATAATCTAAATTCCACATAGAAACCCACAAAAAAGGACCTTTAATCACTAAAATGAATTTAAATTACATTTTAAAAACTTAGGTCTAAATATGATAGCAATTAAAGAACTGAGCTACCAATAACATTAAATAAGCAAAAATGCGGACATAGAGATTAACAACAAAGAGATTTGTGTTCAAAGCACCATATCCGATACTTTTCTATTGGATCCCTTACTCTAAATCATCTTCTTGAATAAAAAAAAAATAGATTCAAGGGGTTAAAGACTTGGAAATATTGAATTTAAAAAAAATTATCGGATTAGGCCAATTTTTGGAAAAATTACGGGATTAGGCCAAAAAAAACAAAAACGCTCCCAGCTAAAAGCATTTTCCACAATATTACTCCTCCCAATGACTATTTAAATAGTCGTTGAACCCCCCACTAACGACTATTTTTTTCTATATAGACCCTTAATTCATTTCTTTTTTTCAATTCAATCTCAACTATCTCTCTCTCACATTCTCAAATTTCTCTCATTTCTCTCTTAATTTCTCACTCAATTTTTATTCATCTCTAAACTCTCTCTTTTTTTATTGAAATTGCATGAAGGATTTTTTAACTTATTTTTTCTATTACAATTTATTTTCATATTTTATTGAAATTAGTAATGACAAAGTCTCTAATCCGTTTGGATGACAAGTCCATTTCGACCGATGAATTGCAAATGGTAAGAAATTTTTTTATTATATTTAATCTAATTTAATTTAAATATTCTCTTGCTATATTGAAATGTAATATTTTGTATGTTTTTTTATATATAGTCAGAAGATCGGATTTTGGAGATGTATATTCGTAATCTACCCGCTCCTCCATCATTCTTAATTTAATCATACTTGAAAGATGTGAGATTTTTGCACGTGACCTGTATGGGTAGAGGGTGTAAATTAGACCCCAAACTTGTAAGCGCGTTGGTGGAAATGTGGAGACCCGAGACGCACATATTCAATCTTCCATGCAGCAAGTGTACTATCACACTTGAGGACGTACATTTACAGCTTGGGTTACTGGTGGATGGGCCGGTAGTGACTAGGTCAAGTATCGCAGCTGATTGGATATATGTATACGAGCAACTTTTGGGGAGGGTTCCGAAAATGATTTATGGAGCCTGGATAGATATGAATTAGTTGAAAAGAAATTTATGTGGGCTCGATGCAGAATCGAGTGAAGTCCAAAGAGAACAACACTCTCGGGCGTACAGCCTTATAATCATTGGGGGGTCTCCTAACGCCCGATAAATCACGAAATCTTGTCCATTTAAGGTGTTTGCTAAAACTTGTCGACTTTAGAGAACCGAGCGAACTTAGTTGGGGGTCAGCTGTGTTGGCAAAGTTGTACTAGGAGATGTGTTGGGCGACAAAACCATAGAAAATTAAAAGCGTTGGTTGCATGCTATTACTGTAATCATAGCCATGGTACCGACGACCATTTTTACATCCTCAAGCGAACCACCCTTATACATTCCCACTCGTAACAAGGTAAAACTCATTAGACATTATATTTACCACAATAAAATTATTTAAATTTTAAATTATTGTGTTAACATATTATTTCAATAGGTGGAACCATGGCCCGAGTTACGTAGGACTACCAAAGGTGCTCCAAGATATATGACTTCTATTAGATCAATGATCAGAAGTGAATGCATGTATTTTTTAAATTTGAATTATAGTTGATTTAAAAATTAATAGTATATATGTAACTAAAATTTTTATTACTTTAATATAATTTGAATGGATGTCATACTTTGATCTGAGAATTCAAGAATGCATATTGTTCGAATTCTTAGTGAATCCCAACATTTGGCACATGAATGTGCCATTGGTAGTGTATACTATGGTAGTGATGCACGAATCATATAGAGTTATGTGGCAGTTCGGGATTAGGAAAACAATTTTGTCGACACCCCAAGACATTGAAGTTCTACACCATATTGACTTGCGGGGGAGAACAGATGAAAATTGGCCTACATACCACGTGAAATATATCAACCTTTGGAACCATATGTACGAGTTTTTATCTACTCACGAGGCCATTATTTCTCTGGAGTTAGCTTGTGATCTGGAGTACATGCCATGGTTTAGACACCATTGCAATTCATATCTACTAGCAAAAGAGGCGAGGGGTAGGCAATGTCATACGAGAAGGCCATGGCGGGTACCTAGGCATCCAAGGTCTGGAGTAGCTGCCAAGGCGGGTCCATCATCTACACCAATGCAAGAACCAACACCGATGGCCGCACCACCCTTCGGTCATTATGGTTCGACTTATTTTGGTGCTTTCAATAACCTCGTCAATTTTACACAAGCACTACATCTTGCACCAAGTTTTTATGTTTCTACATCGATGCCAGGTTTTATTTTTAGACCACCACCTCCGTCCCTAACATATTACACACCAATGTCATTGACGTTTAGGCGACGATGATTCTGATGACGATGTATAGGTCGTCACTGATCGAAAGTCCGATTGTTCTGCTATGGGTGTATGAGACACGATATGGTTCTACGCAGACGCTGATGGTGTCGCAAACACCACTGGGATCATTGTTCTACCAAGGTGGACCATATTTGCAACCACCTGTTCCTGAATGAAGGATATACAATGCAATCGAGGAGCACTCCGCAATCAACCACGAATTAAAGAGAAAAAGATGAGAGGCTGAGACCACCACCTGTACTCGAGGTTAGATGTAACGATGAAGATGAAGAGGCCGATATACATCTTGAACAAAGAAGAAATCTGGCTAGCAATCGATGACCACCCCATTTTGGCACACATTTTGATTGAGGATATGAATGTTTTTTTTTTTTTTGTACTTCCCATGTCAATTTTAATTGTTTAGCAAAGTTATAGTCGATAAGATTGTAGTGATATTGGATATGAAATGTTTTTAAATAAATATTGTTTTTGAATCAAAATTGGTTTTCGTTTTCATTTTATATTATTGAATCAAGTCTACACGAGAAAAATAGAACAAAGTTGTATATTGTATTGTTCTCTATAATATAATAAAAACGCATATTTACAAATTACAAAAAAAAATTAAGTATGAATGAAAAAAATCAACAAATAGATCTCGTTTAAAAATTTAATAAACCGATTAATGAGGTATTGTCCTTATATTATCTCGTTGATGTGGACATGATGACATTGTATGCCCTAGGTTCCTACACCACCCGCATGACCTCAGTTGGTTTGTCTTTTTTCGAATATCCATGTTGCCGCGTATCCGAGTAGATGTCGGTCGAACTTTTGGTTTGTGATGCAATGATTTATTGGGTAACAACTTGAATGGAGTGCTCGATACTGGTGGCCACATACTTTCATTTGGGACCGATGGGAATATGTTTTTCCACACGTTATACATGTGTTTTAGTTTGTACCTTTGTCCACAAAGCTCATGTGATCCAAATGTACACTGCTACATGTTGTAATTGCATGAGTGCATGAAAAAGGAAGTGTGTCAAATCTCCTACAGTCATAGGTTCGTTGTCTCAGGTGTACATGGTACACTCCCCCGACAATACTGTCGAACTTTGTAACCTAAAATAATAGGTCTTCGTGTGAGTGACACCCTATATGTATACAGTTCGCTCGTGTTGTAGCCTTCCTAATTTCAAACGTGGCCGCCCTTCATCTATCCAACATATTTTCCACTCACTTTGGAAAAAGTTCATCCAAACAGAAATCTATTTCTTGGACAACCGAGGTCATTGACAAATGACGTGTTCCCTTCAATACCAATTGATGCATTCCATCAAGTTTTTCGTGATGTGCCCATATCGTAGACATCCGTCATATGATTGTGTTCACTGATCAAAATTGTATGTTAGAGAGGTACCTCACTACGACATTGTTAATGGCCCATAAATTTTCCAACATTTTATGAAAATGATATTTGACTAGCTCGTACCCTATCGAGAAAAGTGAATAGTTTATCCATAATGCCCAACATCTGTTGACCGGTTAAATATCAAAATATTGTAATAATGGTGAATACATACCCATGTTAATCACTTGTGTGTGCCGAGCTTTAGATTCGTACTGTCCGTGGTAGTTTTGCTGCAACATGTCTTAAACAATACCTATGGTGTGTGAGGTTTCAAAGGCTTCCCTTTCTTCAATTGCGGCCAGTTTTCTAGGCCCCTATCAGAGATGACACATATATCGGGTTGGAGGCAAACATGCCTCCTCAACCTAAATAGTAAGAAATCCCAATCGTCTACTGAGTCCGTGTAACAGTCCGATTTAGACCCTAGTCAGAATAGTGGTTTTGAGACCACAAATCCAAGTTAGAAAAATATTTTAATATTATTTTCTGTACTTATAGTATGTGAATTTGTATGTGTGAAAGTTTCGTAAATTAATTTGGTCATTTATGTGCTTAATTTGAGAAAAGGACTAAATCGCATAAAATGTAAAAGTAGCCTTCTATTTGATTAATGGCCAAATTGATGTGTCTTTCTATATATATGAGGCCTTATGTTGTAAATAGGACATTTTAATGTGGTTTGGACGGCAATAGACATTGATAGTGGCATTTTAATGTTAATATTAAAGGTTAAAATTGTAAATTGGTTATTAAGTTATATTTAATAAAAAAAACAAACATTAAAGATGAACATTATCATCTTTGCTTTGCCGAAATAGAAGAAAGAAAATAAGGTTGAGTTCTTCAACATTCGGCCATGGTCTAAGCATAAATCGGGTATTTTTTTGATCGGCTTTTGATAATTTCTACGTTTTTGTAATCGTTGCTTAGTATTCTTCAAAACTCATGCTTTAATTTTGTGAATTGATGATGAATGTGAAATATGCCACTGATTATTTTGCAAGCTTTGTGATGTTTGAGGATGAAATATGAAAGATATGTGATAGATTAACTTAGTTTGCCTTTAGATTTTTAGTGAATTTGAGTAATTTGTACTAAATTGTGAAAATAATATTTTGAGCAACTAAATTGTGAAATAAATTAAATGTATGGACTTGTATGAGCGTGGGTAATATTCGGCCTAAGCATTGTGTGTGCAAATTTTGTGTATTTTATGATTTTGTGAAATAAAGACTAAAATGTTTGGTAGAAATATTTTTAGATAATTTTGTGAAATAAAGGCTAAAATTAGACTTGTGAGTGTTAAAATTTGGTAGAAATATTTTTAGATAATTTTTTGGGTAATGTATTAAGAGTTTATAAAATTTATGTTTTAGTTCCTATAAAATAAATAATAATTAGACTTAGTAAATGAACTCGATTGAAACTGAAATTTTTAAGGCTTGCATAAATTGACTAAAAGAAGGTTGGTAATTATTTAGAACTAAAAACGCGACTATTTAACTTTAGATGGTAAAATAACCAAAATACCCTTAGGGTTAAATAATTAGAAATAGTCTAAAAATGGTTCACAAAATCACTTCCGCATTAAAACTAGATAGTTAATTAGTTAGAATTGAGGTGTTATAAGGTTGAGGTGTGTTTTAGGTGGTCTTGAGCTGAAGAGTCACTTCGGTGGCTATTGTTGAAACACCCCAAACCCGACCCACGAGCCTGGACCGAATCTGGTATGTTCCTCAAGTAAACCGGTTCAAAGTTCTTTTGTTACTTAGGAAAAACTTGTGTGAATTTTTAAAAAAAAAATATTGTTTGGGTTGGGCTTGTACTGAAAACCAATTTATCTTACATTGAAATCCATTTATTTAAAGTGACAAAACACTTAAGGTAAAAAATAAATAAATTTGTTTGATCCGTTAATCAATAACAGTTCATAAACGTAATAATTAAAAGTAAAAAGAAATAAAGAAATTCAACTTGGGGCTTATGGCCTTATTACATCAAGTAAAAACCCAAAATAAAATATTAAAGTACTTAAATGAAATAAAATGTTCATGTTCAATAAAACTTCAAGCTGAGCATGGCCATCCCTAAGCTTCTGCCGAACCCGGTCAGTTACTGATCGTCACCTAAAAAAATAGTCCCACAACGGGGTAAGTCAACAGACTCAATGTGTACACGACACTAAATCATAATAGAATTAGGCATACAAGAGTTACACATTCAGAACAATGAATACAAGTTATGATGCATTCCCAAACCCAAACCTAATTGTCCATCCGCTACACACCCTCGTACCTGCCAGTCACACCGTGGGGACTACTAAGTCAACCCTCCTTCCGCTACACACCAATTTGCGGGCTTAAGGCTCCGCATCTGCGGTTTTAGGAAACCACTTTTCAGATTACTGTGGTCTTAGGTCACCACTTTTCAGATTACTGTGGTCTTAAGTCACCACTTTTCACTTCCCCTCTCAATATACAACCATATGCCCCACATATTAATATGCATACAATACCAGAGTTCACATTCTTATCATATTCTCATGTTACGAATAACATTTTTCATATTCCTAGTAGAAGTAGGAAACGTACCTGAGTACTTAGTACCATAACATGGTACTTTAGCCATGCTCATTTTTCTATTAGCACATATTTTAATACATGCAACCATAATTCATATTACAAAGTAGTGTGGAGTACACACCTGATTCGTTTAACGAAGTCCTTGAATCCCGAAGAAACCGATCTATTGCTTTAGATCTTAATCCCTATATTCGGCCAATTATTCAAAAACATTAATAAACCTTTATGGCCTTAAAACCAAATCCTAGTAGGATATGTACAATAAGACTTACTTTGAAATTCTCAAATCCCGAAATCCTTGTATCCCTCTGTCGAAATCCCTATAACTACATGTTAGATCAATTTCTAACATTTATTCACAACAAATAACCCTTAGCCGAATGTTAAATATGACTTACCTTAGATTCTTAAATCTCGAAATTCACCGAATAACTAGGGAACACGCGACTTATGGTGTACCTTCGGGAAAAGAACTTCTCCTTCCTTGTGGTCTACACTTAGTAAATCCCGAAAGATCTCTTCAAAGTTTCGGCAACCATGAACATTAATGGGATTAGCCCTAGATTTCGATAAGTCTAAAATATAAAAGAATGGAAACCAAACTTGGATCTTACCCTTATTTGAAGAAATCGATTGCACCTTCACTTCAACCTTCAGAGATTCGGCTATGCCTTTGATCTTAGCAAGCTTTCGGCTTTTGGAATATTGAGAGGAGAAGAATGAAGAAGAAAAGAATAGGGGTTGTAGAGAAAATTCGGCAGAGGTTATCAAGGAAGAGTAAATAATGCTGAATGGCCTCTTTTCCTTTTATAGCCAAATTTACTAGGCTAGAGTCCCTTACTTGGCTACCACTCTTCTATTTTGATAACTTTATCCTTTAATTATCATAAATAAAAGATTTTAATCCAACATTTATCTCTTCAAAATAATCCAATTTAAAAATCCTTTATTTATCACCTTTTTAATCGAATATTTATGAAAATAAAACACCTCCTTTCTAGAAGCATGTGCCGTCCACCTCAGTCTTTTGGAAGCAAAAATAAAACCTCCTTTATTTGCTTCCCAAGTGACTCGAACTCAGGCCCATTCCTCTTGCATATGGCACCATTTCCATAGGCCTTAAGTGACATCTTCAGGCCACTTTTCCAAGCCTGTTTGTGTGTCAAATTTCACAAACTTTTTCTTTTAAGGCCACCTTGCCTTAATTTCCCCTTTTAAACCTTAAACTCATCATTTCTAGGTCATTTCTAAGTTACCAAAAATTTTCGTTCGGCTCTTTAAACTTGACATTTCCTTACATTTCCAAGTTTCCAGAAATGTTCACTTTCCTTTTTTGAATCATTTCTAAATCATTTTCCTAGTTTCCATAAATTTTCACTTTCCTTTTTATTCCTTTACATTTTCAGGACATTTCCCTACATTTTCTTACATTTCCTTACATTTCCAAGACAAGGCATTTCCTTACATTTCCTTACATTTCCATACATTTCCATACATTTCCTTACATTTCCTTACATTTCCATACATTTCCATACATTTCCTTACATTTCCATACGTTTCCTTACATTTCCTTACATTTCCATATTTCCTTACATTTCCATACATTTCCTTATTTCTAGAATTCACATAACACATTCATAATTCATAAAACATGCCATTTTACCACATGGTTCCTTGTGTCATGCTTTACACGGAGTTTCTTTTAAAGCCTCATTTACCTAGCTCCCCTTTTTACCTAAAAACCAATAATTTTCCAAAACTTTCTTCTTCCATCCTAGAATTCTAAAAAACCCTTAATACACTTCCAACACTGCCAAAACCTACTAACTCATGAATTAGGCACGAACGCATAACCCCTAATCTGGGATGTTACAATTGTGTCGCTTCGGATTCGAGCCGGTCAGTCTCGATCAGGTTTAGGGTGTCACAATTTGTTAGCTCAATCGAGCAATCAGAATAGCCAAGAAGGGGATGAATTGGCCTTTAAAATATTTATGGAAGTAAGGATAAGAAAATAAGACAATGAACACAATGATTTTAGAGTGGTTCAACCCCAAATGCCTACTACACTACCTTAGCTTTCTACCTCTAAAGATTTTCCCAAATTCACTAATTTGATGAACCTTTGAGTATAAGGTTTAACCTTACAACTCCCTTAAGATTTCTACCCAAATCTTAGAATACAAACCCTCTCAAAAGAGCAAAGAAATAGGCAAATAAAGAAACAATCCTTACAAGATTAGAATGTTTCCAAATGAAGCACACACCTAATAAAAACACTTGAGTTAAGAAAATACATGAATGCTTACAAGTGTTTACAAGAGAAATGTAATAGGCCAATTTAGCCTGGGCCCATATAAAAAAATAATAAACCCAAAATAATAAAACAAAGTCTAAGTCCAGTCCAAAATATATCATTTGGCCCGATCGGAATGGCCCATTACTTGAAAGATTGAAGGTCCATCTACAAACTTGACGTATATGGGAACACAATCTTCAAGGATATGCAATCTTTGATATGATATGCAAATCTTAGATATGATATCCAATCCTAGAAGATATGGTATGCAATCTTAGAAGATATGATATGCAATCTTAGATATGATATGCAAATCTTAGATATGATATGCAATCCTAGAATATGGTATGCAATCTTAGAAGATATGATTTTGTAATCTTAGAGATTTAATTTGTAGATACCTTTTAATCTTAGCCGTTGATGTAATTGATCTGTACCGTTAGAGTTGGGGAGGCTCAACTATAAATAGAGGCATCTCCCTTCATTTGTAGAGGACTTGTGTTTTGGGGAAGCAATAAGAATTCTTGAGAGCATTCAATCAAATTTCTCTCCCTCTTGCGTTTTTATTTTCTATGGTTTGTTCTTATTTTATTCTTCATTCATCTTTGTTTTTTCAACCTTTTTTATTTATCGATTTAATTGTTTAATTGTTTAATTGTTTAATTATTCTTTTTATTTTATTCGTTTATTTATTATTTCTGTATAGAGATTTATTTTATTTTCACACTTTTGCAAATTTGTATTTTATTTATTTATTCCAAATTTTTATGTGGTATTTATTTCAAGCTATTTTATTTTATTATTTTTTATATTACTTATTTTAAATAGTTTTATTTTGATTAAGTTTTTTTTATATTATTACTTTAAATTATCTTATATATCATTCATTTTTCTTATTGTTTTATATAACGATTATTTTAAAGTGGTTTTATTTTATATCATTTTAAACTGTTTTATATTATCTATTTTAAGTTTTCGTATATTGTTTATTTTAAACTTATACGTATCTTTTTAGGATTTGTCACATATCATTTTCTTTAAGTCATTTTGTATATTATTTATTTAGATTGATATATATTGTTTTATATATTACTTATTTAAACTTACTTCTTATATAATATTTATTTTAAAATTAATTTATATATTATTTATTTTATCTTTTTTTTTTGGATTTATTTCAAACTTTTACCTATATTACCTACTTTAAAATTTTTATACATGAATTTATTTTTAAATTTCTTTTTATTGTCGATTTCAAAATCCTTTTCTTTCACATTATTTGTTTTAACATTGTCCATTATTATTTGAAAGCTTGGTATATTTTGTTTTTTATTTGTTTTTTAGATTTGTTATTTTTTTAAAAAAATTCATTAATCTTTATTTATTAATGTGGCCAAATATACCTTCATATTTCAAAATCCATGATTTTTTAAATTTAAAAATAAGGTAATATTCGATATTTGGGAGTTTTGAGAAAATCGTGCCCAAACTTATTGGGTTTCGATTTTTCTCATTAAGTCCAAATGATTGAGTACCCTTTTTGAAATTAAAACATATGAATTTTTAAATAAAAATCCTATTCTCGGGAATTTAAGATGTTGTGTCTTAACTCACTGGATGTGACGTTTTGTCATCTCGAGGCAAGGATTTCTAAAAAGCAAAAGATATTCGGTGTTTGGAAAATTCGAAAGATCGTCCTCTAACTTACTGAGTTTCGATTTTTCTTTTAAAATCCAAATAATTGAATGTCCATTTAAAATTAAAGGACATAAGTTTTAAAAATCAAAAGGATCGTGTTTTAAAATCTTTTCAAATTTTTGACATTAGGACATTAATTAATCAATTAGGTACCAATTTTTGGGCGTTACGAGGGTGCTAATCCTTCCTCGTGCGTAACCGACTCCCGAGCCCGTTTTCTCGAATTTTGTAGACCAAAATCATTATTTTAATAAATCAAAATGTTTTATTAAAATGATTAATCTCAAGGTGACCCGATCACACCTCTAAAAAAGATTGGTTCGACTCCATTTTCGTTTTTAAAGTCGACCCCCCGTTTTTAAAAAAAAATAAAAAATGGTTTCGACAAGAAAGATGAAAATTTTAAGTACAAAGGGTTAGTAATGAATTTTTTGAAGTTTCTCGGTAGCTCTTGATCTTTTGTAATCTCTCTTATTGTTGTAGAAGTTTTGGAAGCTAGTATTTATGGCCTCTAATTGATTACCAACTGTTAGGAATGTTGGGAAAATGAATTGAGCCATTGAAGGTGTAAAAACAAGAGCATAATGACTTTTGCAACAAAAGTTATTGATATATTTTGTCACATCCCGAATCTGGAAAATTCGAAAAGAAGGCTTATAGTTGTAAAGTTATTTGTGTGACATGTTATAGTAGTGTAGTCCGCCGATTAACAGTTTTTGACAACTTAATGTTTGGTGCATAGAGTATCCACCCATAGAAGTTGTAATAACCCATTTTGCCCGGGCCGATACACAATCCAAAAACAAAAAAATAAATAATAAATAATAAACCAAATAATGTCCATTGTCCATTTACAAAGCCCAAACCTGAAACCCAATTAAACCCACTAAGCCAAAACATTTTAGCCCAACCTACGGAACACAAAAGGCCCAGAACCAAAGTCAGAAACAAGGGTTTCTGAAACCCTAGGGAAACATCACGCCGCAAGCCTCGCACCCAGCCCCTTAGCGCCGAAATCAGCTCATCACAGCCACCATGCCTCTCTTCACGCCACAATCTGCACCCAGTCACCACCAGAATCCTCGCCTCTCCTGCACAAGAAAGGAAAGAAACAACACAAAAAATGGAAAAATCTCAGTATTCTTTTTTTTTATTTCGGGTTATAAAAACCCCAATAATTTGTAAGTAAAAGGGGAGGATTCACACAAAATATACAGGTAGATATATAGAAATTCAATACAAAACAGACAAAAATCAGCAAAGGCTTCATTTTTTTTCTTCCATTTTCGAATACTTATATATATATGTGTGTGTGTGTGTGTATATATATATATTATCATATATATAACGTATATAAAATACATTTTAAAAAAGAGAAAAAAAAACTTGCACTTTTGGGTTTCCTGGCTGGCGATGGCGGCGGAGTACGGTCGGAGCTACACCGGAGGCTGGCCAGAAATCGCCAGGAAGAGAGATGGGGAGAGAAATTTTCAGATTTTTGAAGAAAAAGAAGGAAAATGAATTTTTTTAAAAAATTTTTTTGCTTATATAGGGGGATGAAACGGCGTCGTTTCACCCTGGGGCATTTAATGCCAAAACGACGTCGTTTTGATATGGGTCGGACTGACCCGACCCAATCCACTAGGGTCCACGGGTTTTGTTTAAAATGGGCTAATTACAGCCCTGGCCCTTCCGCTTTTTTTATTGATTTATAATCATGTTTTGTTTATTTTTAATTTGGCCTTATACTTCATTTTTATTCTAATTAGGCCCTTATTCGAACGACGCCGTTTTGGAAGGCAGGGATATTTTCCCTTTTAGCCCCTCCTGGTTACTAGCATATTCTAATCGGTCCCTCCTTTTAATTTTATTTTCGATTTCGCCCCAAATTTTTATTTCAAGTTCAATTTCATCTTTTTTTTATTTTTTTATTTTCTTTTGTAATTTTTGTTACATCATTATTATTATTTTTTATTATCACTATTAATACTATTATTATTTGACTATTATAATTATTACTTTAATATTATTATCACTATCATTTTATTTTTTAACTTTATAGTTATCATTATATTCATTTGTATTTATTATCATTATTTTTATTATGACCATTATTTTTAATATATTATTACTGTAATAACCAATTTTTGCCCGGGCCAGTCGGAAACAACCGAGGCCCATCAGATAATAAAGCCCAAACAAAAACAAACAAAACAAAAAAAACCCAATAATTAAACAGTCCGTAAAAGCCTGTGTCCATCACAACCCAATTGCAAATTGACCCAATAACCTGACCCTAACCCAATTAAAGTCCAAACCCTAAACCCAATTACAAAACCCGAGGCCCATTAAAAACACATAAAAATAAAGCAGTCCAAATGTCCAATTACAAGCCCAAATTTAAACCCATTTACCTATACAGACCCTAACCCAATACCAGACCCAAATCAAAGCAAACCCAAACAGTTACAAACCCAAGCCCATTAACAGAAAAACAAAACAAAAAAACCTAGCCTAAGTGCCTCAGCCGCCGTCGAACCCTCCATGCCTCGGTCGCTGCCCACCACGCTTCTGTCAATATTCGCACGAGTCTCGGACGCCTGCAATACCGTCCTCCACGCCCCTCGCCCATACCCTGCAAAAAAGAGGAAAATGACAAACAACAGAGAAAACGAGGCAAAATAGATAAAAAAAAAACTAAAGCTGTAATTCGATTATAAAAACCGAGAACCACCCTTGTATTTCGGGGAGGTTTTCTCTCTCGCTCTTACGAAGACTGAAAAGAAATCAAAAAAAAAAAGAAATCAGAAAATCGAAGGTTGATTTTACTTTTTATTTCCAATTATTGTTTACTGTCATTTGATTTTTTTTTTGTTTTGTTTCCATCGTTCTATTTTGTTAAGCTTCTTTTTTTAAAAAAATATAAAAACGAGAACAAAAGAGGGAAGACCTCACCGGAATTGTTTCGTGGCTTTATCGCCGGAGATCTCTTCTTTACCCTCGAAATCGGGCTAGAAAGAGTAGAGGGATTCGTGGTTTCGATGATTGTGCGGATTTGAAGCTGGAACCTTCAAAATGCGTCTTCGAACGGGGCAAGGATCCCATCTCCCTCTTGCACGTTGGCGGCCGCGGGATGGTGGTGCGACAACGATGTGAGATTTGGGTTTGAACCCTATCAAAAGAAACAATGGGGGGAGGGGAGTTTTCTATTTGTTTTGAAGAAAGGAAATTAAAAAATAAATGAATGGCTGTAACAAAAAGAGCAAACGGCGCCTTTTAGGCTTCAAGAAACTGTGCATATCCCTTCTATAGGAAATTTGCGCTATGGGCCCTCCCTTTTTGTTCCACTCTTTAACTGCATCTAATTGCACCTTTTTAAATTTTCAATCTTACCGTGAACTCATGCGACATTTCAATTTAGCCTGGCACCAAACGCTGCGCATCAGGGGCTGGGTCATTCACCAATTTAGTCCCTACGAGTTTACGCGTACGGCGATGTGGTCCTTGTTCACTTTTTTTTAATTTATTGCAGTTTTAGCCCTTTTTTTTACTCTAATTTCAGTATCGCCCTCGCCTATTTATTTTGTTATAATTTTTACTTTTTAACTTTATTTTCATTCTGATTCAGTTTTAAATTTGTTTAATTTCAATTTATTCTCACAACGTTGCCATTTACTAATTTTAAAACCTTCATATTATTTATTATAAATCTTTTTATTCATTATCTATTTATATATATATGTATATATATATTTTTTTTTTCATTTCAAATTTTTTATATATATTAAATTATTTTTTTGCGTTATTTATTTTTTTTGCAATATATATATCTTTTAATTTTCCTCTGACATCAATCGAGTCCCTTTACCTTATTCTTGTATTTTATTTGTTCAGCCATTTATTACCCTTTAGTCTCCGTACTTATTTATTTATTTATTTATTTTGTTTTTCCCATATTGCTCGGTTTATTTGCTCGCATATTTGTGTTCATATTATTCTCATTCGTTTATGCAATATTTATGTATTATTGTTCTACAATTGTTATTCTGCCATTATATTGCGCATCAAATCCTACGTCTATCTAATTTAGATCGCCGTATTTTATTTTAAAACAAAATAAATGTATGCCTATACATGTTGTACTCGTAATTATTCATCCAAAAAATAAAAGTTTTCAAAATAAAGCAATGTTCATCTTGGATTCGAGGATTTAAGTTATCATGTTCTAAAGTATTGGATGCGATCTTTTATTCTTTCGGAATGAGAAAATTTTGATATTCAATTCGAAAAATTATAAGATAACATTGGATTCGAGGATTTAAATCATCGTGTCCTAAAGTATTGGATGTGATCTTTCATTCCTTCAGAACGGGAAAATCTTGATATTCAATTCCGAAAATTATAAAATGATCTTGGATTTAAGGATTCAAATTATCGTGTCCTAAAGTATTGGATGTGATATTTTATTTCTTCAGAACCAGAAAGTCTTGATACTCAATTAAAAAAAACTCAAATACTTCCAAAAGATATCGCATTTTCAAATTCTTTCAACTTTCGACATGAGGACATTAATTAATCAAATCGGTACCAATTTTGGGTGTGACGAGGGTGCTAACCCTTCCTCGCACGTAACCGACTTCCGAACCCTTTTCCTCAAATTTCGTGGACCAAACACACTGTTTTAGTAAATCAAAATGTTTTATTAAAACAAAGGTGATTCGATCACACCTAATAAAGATCAGTGGCGACTCCTATTTTATTTTCATTTTCAAAACCAAAGTCGATTCCTGCTTTCAAAAAAAAAATGGTTTCGACAGCTTGGCGACTCCACTGGGGACCCAAGAAGAGAGTCAGGCCTTAAATTGATTTTTTATGTCCTTTGTCGAAAGTTTGAAAATTTAATTTGAAAAATTACGATTCTTTTATTGCATTCGCTTGGTCATATTATTGTGTGGTCGAGTCTCGCATAATATTTTTACACCACATTGCATGACCGTTGGATCACACCCTTTTAAGTGGGAGTGAGAAGCTACTCTTTCGTGAGGTTTTCACCTCTATGCAAGATAGCGGATCGCTTTCGGGATACATCTACTATGTCTTCGTGAGATTTTCATCTCCGTGCAGCCATAGGGAAATGTGTTGCCCTGAACTGAACTTGGTCCATATGAGCCTATAATGGGTGAGGATCGAGGAATCTGCTAGTTCAGGTACCTTTACCCTAGAACCAAACCGCATATTGAGAAACCTAGGAGCCTAACCTAGGTAGAGCAGGCCAAATCCTAGCGGTTACCTGAGTAGGTGCTTTATTTCTTGCTTGCTTCAAGCTGTGTTTGGAATACATACTTGTTTTATTTTGATCGAATGACATCTTCATCACCCTTAATTTTTTTTTTGCACATCATATGGCATGACCATCGTGGTCGCACCTTTAAGTGGGAGTGAGAAACTAAGCTTTCGTGAGGTTTTCACATCCGCATAGGCTAGTGGACTGCTTCCGGGACACATCTGTACCTATGTGCTTCGTGAGGTTTTCACCTCCGCATGGCCATAGGGAAATGTGTTTCCTTGAACTGAACTCGATCCATATGAGCCTATAATGCGTGAGGATTGAGGAATCTGTTGGTTCAGGTATCCTTCTTTAGAACCGAACCTCATATTGTGAGCCTTAAGAGCCCGCCTTAGGTAGAGTCATTCTAAACCCTAGTGGTCACCCAGATAGGTACTTTGTTTATTACTCTTGTGCTAATGTGTTTTCTTCTATTTTGATTGCATTCTTTTGCATCATCATAGAAAGGAGGTGCTGATTACTATTCGATTGTTAACTAGGAGAGTTTGTCATAAGGAACTAAATTTCTTGATAAAATGGATTATAATATGGTGGCCCAAATATAGTCCAGGTAAATAACGAGAGAATGTGGATAGTCCACAAAAGAATACAAGACTTTGCTCGATGATTCAAGCCAACAATGATTATTCAAGAGTCGTCATGTCTTGACTTTTTGGGTTAAGGAGCTTATAAACAATCACAGAGGATAAACGAGTGAAGAGGTACGGCCCGAACCAAGCTACAAAGAGCCAGAAGAGGCATCTACGAAGAAAGTGCACAAGATATGGCCATGATATCCGGTCACGAAGGAAGGGATTGGTGTTTTGCTTGGACTATAAGGACAAAACCGTATATGTAATCCGTTTTATGTAAAGAGCTTTATTTTCTAAAAAAGTTCTTCTAATGGAATTGAGTTCATAATCAGCACCTCTCTTTCTTTTTGCATTCATTCTATGCATTGGCATTGAATTACATCATCTTAGAAAGAAGGTGTTGATACGCATTTGATTGCTAAATGGAAGAATTTGTCATAAGAAAATATGTTACTTGATAAAGTGGAATACGATACAGTCATCTGAACATGGCCTAGGTAAACAACGAGACAAGACATTACTTGAAGACTCAAGCTGACAAAGATTGTTTGGGAGCCATCTGAAGATTATGAGCATCACGGAGGATAAGTGAGTGATAAGGTACGACCTAGATCAAGTAACAAAGAGCTAGAAGAGACGTCTACTGAGGAAGCTTATGGGACATAACCATAACATCCAGATACAAAAAAGAGGATTTGTCTAAAGATTTAAGCCGACAAGGATTGTTTGGGAGTCATCAAAAGATTATGGGCATCGCGAAGGGTATGTGAGTGATGAGGAACAACCTGGAGCAAGCAACAAAGAGTTAGAAGAGGCATCTATTGAGGAAGTTCACGGGACACGACCATAAGAAGAGGATTGGTGTTTTCACCTAGACTATGAGGAAGGGGCCGTATATGCGATCCATTTTATGTAAAGAAACGTATTTTCTAAACAAGTTCTTCTAATAGGAATTGAATTCATGATCAACGCCTTTCTTTCTTTTTGCATTCCTTTCATGCATTCTGCATCACATTTCATGCATCTGTATTACATCATATTGCATGCATCAAAACTTGTAGAAAAACCCTAACTAGGTGAAATTATTCCAGTTAACCTAGAAGATATGGAACAAAGGTTGGAGAGATTAGAGCAAAGGCAAATATTGATGAATGAACAGTTGGCCAAAATTCAGCAGGATATGCAAGATCAAATGAATATAATGTGCCGGTTAACCCAACTACTTACCGAAAGACTTGAAAAAAGAAGTGCCCCAACAGTCAGCAGTGCGAAAGGGATGGATGATGATGAACAAATTATTTATTCCCCGAGGAATGTCCCGACTCAACCAGACACGTAGTTGCAAAGGGCACCCATCATTATCAGACCCCAACGTCAGACTAATACCTTGACCCTATCAAACTTCCCAATGGGCTCATGTTTTAACCCTAAAGATGATCGAGTCAAACCGATTGTTCGGGCAGAGGCAAAAGAAAGGAGGGAGCGGACATTAAAGACCTCGAAGAAGACGGAAAAGGAAATGGGTAGTACGAGTAAGCATGACGAGAGCTCTTCAGATCTAATGGCAATAAGACAGCCAAGGACAGTGACTACCAGTCATCAAGGTCCCCTTAGACAAGATTCCAACCTAAAGCCTAACACAGGAAGGCTCCAGTTCACGCCCATCTCGATGACATACAAGAAGCTCTATCAAAATTTATTTGATGCACACGTGGTGGCTCCTCGCTACCCGGAACCGATGCAATCTCCGTATCCAAAATGGTATGACCTAAACGCCCAGTGTGAGTACCACGCTGGGGTTACAGGGCATTCGATAGAAAATTGCCTGGCTTTCAAGAAATTAGTGGAAAGATTCATTGGCATGGGTATTGTAAAGTTGGATGACACGCTAAATGCAGAAATATGAGCCTGGGAGTGTTTTGAACAATAGGGCTGTGGAAAAGACGTGTATTTTTAGAGCTAACTCAGAGTAATGTCCAAACGTGCAAATTGCTCTAAAAGCCTAGGAGCAATAAGAATCTTTTGTGAAATGGGCTTGTGTCTAGAATTGTTATTTTAATGAGATGTATCTTTCTAAGTAAATATTTTCATGCTTTACATTTTTATTTATATTTCATCCATGTTCATATCATATAAATAATCATCCTTAGAATAATTTATTCTTTAGATTTTCTACCTTTACACCCACGATGGGTCCCCAGATATCAATGACATAAGCGACGCTATTACTGGCTCTCTTTTTAGTGAAATATGGGTCTAAGGGATCTCAAGACTTTGAAGATGACAGAGATTGTAACCTATCTTTTGATTTGTTAAGGATAGTAGAATAAGAGAAAATAGATTCTACTTTGCAAAAAGGGTCAGTGGGCGTCGCGAGCTTAGGAAAAAGCTTAGCCCACCACGGAAATAAGGCGAGACATCATTGAGCTATTTTCAAGAATTCCAAGATATTTTTGCACGATCATATCAAGACACGACAGACTACTGAAATGTTGAGGTGTTGCCAAGCTTGGAACCCATGTTCTACAATGGCCAGGCTAATCAAGAAGTTCGAACTACTGGTCTACCCAGAAAAAAAAGTTACATCAAACGCCTAATCAAGGAAGACAAGACTTATGTGCCTCCTCCATATGAGGGGGCATAGATGTTACGGGACCAATCTTGTCAAAGATATCCAGCCAATACTAATACATCTTCGTGGTTATCAAATACTTCACTAAGAGGGTGAAGGTTGCTTCATATGCTAAAGTTACAAGGGCGACAGTCATCAAATACAAATTCAAATCCAAGCTCAGATGCAAAAAAAAAAAAAAAAAAAAAAAAAAGTGGCAATGAAGAACGCCAGGAAAAAACATCATTGTGCAATGTTAAAAAAATTTTACAGTCTGTTCGAGAATCAGGCACCTTACCAGTGTAGCAAAGACAACCAAAAATCATTCGAAAATTGACTGAGACTTATAAAGGTTGGCATAGAGAAGTTACCATTTACCCTCTATTTTTTTTTAGAACGTTGGCCAGAACCTTCATTGAGACAACAGAAACTTCACCGAGGCAACACATTTCTTATCGATTTTGCCAATTGGAGTCGAAATTTTGTTGGAGTTAAAATTAGATGAGGCAAAATAGATCCAATCTAATAGATCAGTTGAGTTTGAAGAGAAAGCTATTTGTCACGGTCAGATGATGCGAGCTCATAACAAAAATGATTCACCCTAGAGAATTTCACGATAGGGCTTTGAAGAAGATTTTTCATGCAAAAGGGACTTCAGAAGAAAGAGGGGGTCAAACCAGAAAGGACCTCATACAGCGAAGAAGGCCTGTTCTGGAAAAGCATGAATATTGACAGAAATGGATGGTAGGGACTTGCCCAATTTAGAGAATTCAATTTCAAAAAAAAAAGAGAGAGGGAGAATGAGAGAGAGAAAAAAATCAGCAAAAAAGAAAGAAAAAGGAGAGGTCAAGGCGAAAACCCACAAAGGGCGCTTTGAGACCAAAGGGGTTTTGAGTTGAAAACCCGAAAAGGGCAGCTCAAATTTTGATAAAAATGGGGCATACAGTAGTCTCGCTGTGCTTGAAATAACAATGAAGATATATGTTACATCTTAAGGCATCGACAAAGTACTCCTGATCCCCTAAACACATATTGAGCTTAAAATAGTCCTCAAGAAGTTGGAACAGAGGAGCTCGGGCTGTGATATCTAGGGCACCTAGCTTCTATTTTACCCATTTTAATTCGTTATTTGTAATTATCTACCAATAAATTTCCTTCTTGATTGTATTTGCTAGCCTTAATCAAACTTGTTTGTTTCGAGCTATTCCCCCAATCAATTTCCTTATTGTCCATTGTTACAATCTTTTTCGGGCATTTTGCATCGAAATAATAATTTGAGGACTAATAGTACTTTCATAAAAGAAGTTTCGCACATTACTCTGAAAGCCTCTGAATAATACAAGGACCTGAAACATGACTATTGTTCAGAACTCATTCAGTCTAAGGTTTGGAATTGTTGGAGAAAAATGATTATCTTTTTGAACATTTCATTGGTTGAACAAAGACAAGAAATTTCGTCGGTGATACGACCTTGACAAATAACGAGCGATGCCGACCCAGATACACAATGAAATCATGATACCATACCTCAGAGTCGAAGCAAGATGGTTGGAAGAAACCAAATGTTATTCTCCTGAAGTTGCAGTAGGAGGTATAAACTTTATGTCCCAGAAAGTACGGCGAAAGGGACTCCAAAATTACAGCGGGGCTAGCTTTCTGAGCAGAATACAGTCGCTTATTTGGGGTTTTTTGTCAAAAAATACTGACTGAATGAGAGAGCATCGTAACGCATCGATGATAGAACCTTGTTGAACTACGAGCAATGACAACTCAAATAGTAACAAGGGTCATTCTCATGCATTCATTCATACACATTTAGTTAGGAGTACTAGATTCATTCTGATCATTGCATCCTAACCATTTGGCATAAACATGAACATAAAACTGATTTTACAGCACAAGTCCCCTAGGGGACATTGTCACAATAATGGTGAATTCAAAGATCATGCCTGCCTAAGTGGAGCAGATCAAAAATAGCAGATCTGGCAGTCCTGAAGTTGCAAGAGCAGATTGGAAACATACAATTCTTATCAACTTTTATTTCCGAGAAGTTTCAGCAAGAAGATCAAAGTTACTGATCTCTTCTTTCTGAATTTTTATCACCTCTTATTTTCGAGAAGTTTCAGCGAGAAGATCAAAGTTGCGGACCTCTTCTTTCTGAATCCTTATCACCTTTTATTTCCGAGAAGTTTTAGCGAGAAGATCAAAGTTGCGGATCTCTTCTTTCTGAATTCTTATCACCTCTTATTTCCGAGAAGTTTCAGCGAGAAGATCAAAGTTGCGGATCTCTTCTTTCTGAATTCTTATCACCTCTTATTCCCAAGAAGTTTACGAGAAGATCAAAGTTGTGGATCCCTTCTTTCTGAATTCTTATCACCTCTTATTTCCGAGAAGTTTCAGTGAGAAGATCAAAGTTGCGGATCTCTTCTTTCTGAATTCTTATCACCTCTTATTTCTGAGAAGTTTCAGCGAGAAGATCAAAGTTACGGATCTCTTCTTTCTGAATTTTTATCACCTCTTATTTCCGAGAAGTTTCAGCGAGCAGATCAAAGTTGCAGATCTCTTCTTTCTGAATTCTTATCACCTCTTATTTTCAAGAAGTTCCAGTGAGAAGATCAAAGTTACGGATCTCTTCTTTTTGAATTCTTATCACCTCTTATTTCCGAGAAGTTTCAGCGAGAAGATCAAAGCTTATTTCTGAGAAGTTTCAGCGAGAAGATCAAAGTTGCGGATCTCTTCTTTCTAAATTCTTATTACCTCTTATTTCCGAGAAGTTTCAGTGAGAAGATCAAAGTTGCGGATCTCTTCTTTCTGAATTTTTATCACCTCTTATTTTCGAGAAGTTTTAGCGAGAAGATCAAAGTTGCGGATCTCTTCTTTCTAAATTCTTATTACCTCGAAGTCCTAGTGGGGCAGGACAAAGCTGCTAATCCCTCCTCCCTGAGTGTATCAAGGATCAACCTCTTATTTCTGAAAAGTTTCGGTGAGAAGATCAAAGTTACGGATCTCTTCTTTCTGAATTCTTATCACCTCTTATTTTCGAAAAGTTTCAGCGAGAAGATCAAAGTTGCGGATCTCTTCTTTCTGAATTCTTATTACCCCTTATTTCCGAGAAGTTTCAGCGAGAAGATCAAAGTTGCGGATCTCTTCTTTCTGAATTCTTATCACCTCTTATTTCCGAGAAGTTTCGACGAGAAGATCAAAGTTGCGGATCTCTTCTTTCTGAATTCTTATCACCTCTTATTTCCTAGAAGTTTTGGCGAGAAAATCAAAGATGCGGATCTCTTCTTTCTGAATTTTTATCACCTCTTATTTCCGAGAAGTTTCAGCGAGAAGATCAAAGTTGCGGATCTCTTCTTTCTGAATTCTTATCACCTCTTATTTCCGAGAAGTTTCAGCGAGAAGATCAAAGTTACGGATCTCTTCTTTCTGAATTCTCATCACCTCTTATTTCCGAAAAGTTTCAGCGAGAAGATCAAAGTTGTGGATCTCTTCTTTCTGAATTCTTATCACCTCTTATTTTCAAGAAGTTTCAGCGAGAAGATCAAAGTTGCGGATCTCTTCTTTCTGAATTCTTATCACCTCGACGTCCCAATGGGGCAGGACAAAGCTGCTAATCCCTCATCCCTGACTGTATCGAGGATCAACCTCTTATTTCCAAAAAGTTTCAGCGAGAAGATCAAAGTTGTAGATCTCTTCTTTCTGAATTCTTATCACCTCGACGTCCCAATGGGGCAGGACAAAGCTGCTAATCCCTCCTCCCAGAATATATTGAGGGTCAATTCTTATTTCCGAGAAGTTTCAGCAAGAAGATCAAAGTTGCAGATCTCTTCTTTTTGAATTCTTATCACCTCAAACCTCAAGTAGAATGGATCAAAGCAAAGAGTTACAGTGAAGTTCGAAGCTATTTGAAGAAGACGCGGATCAAGAAGTCAAGGCTTAGCTAAGCCCGGGCAAAATTGGTTCTTTTATTGTCTTTGCTCTATTCTCGTTTCACGGTAATGAACAAAGAGGGGCAGCTGTAATAACCAATTTTTGCCCGGGCCCGTCGGAAACAACCGAGGCCCATCAGATAATAAAGCCCAAACAAAAACAAACAAAACAAAAAAACCCAATAATTAAACAGTCCGTAAAAGCCTATGTCCATCACAACCGAATTGCAAATTGACCCAATAACCTGACCCTAACCCAATTAAAGTCCAAACCCTAAACCCAATTACAAAACCCGGGGCCCATTAAAAAACCAATAAAAATAAAGCAGTCCAAATGTCCAATTACAAGCCCAAATTTAAACCCATTTACCTATACAGACACTAACCCAATACCAGACCCAAATCAAAGCAAACCCAAACAGTTACAAACCCAAGCCCATTAACAGAAAAACAAAACAAAAAAACCTAGCCTAAGTGCCTCAGCCGCCGTCGATCCATCCATGCCTTGGTCACTGCCCACCACGCTTCTGTCAATATTCGCACGAGTCTCGGATGCCTGCAATACCGTCCTCCACGCCCCTCGCCCTTACCCTGCAAAAAAGCGAAAAATGACAAACAACAGAGAAAACGAAGCAAAATAGACAAAAAAAAAAACTAAAGCTGTAATTCGGTTATAAAAACCGAGAACCACCATTGTATTTTGGGAGGGGTTTCTCTCTCGCTCTTACGAAGACTGAAAAGAAATAAAAAAAAAAAGAAATGAGAAATCGAAGGTTGATTTTACTTTTTATTTCCGATTATTGTTTACTGTCATTTGGTTTTATTTTTTTTTTGTTTCAATTTCCATCGTTCTATTTTGTTAAGTTTCTTTTTAAAAAAAAATATAAAAACGAGAACAAAAGAGGGAAGACCTCACCGGAATTGTTTCGTGGCTTTATCGCCAGAGATCTCTTCCTTACCCTCGAAATCGGGCTAGAAGGAGTAGAGGGATTCGTGGTTTCGACGATTGTGGGGATTTAAAGCCGGAACCTTCAAAATGCGTCTTCGAACGGGGCAAGGATCCCATCTCCCTCTTGCGCGTTGGCAGCCGCCGGATGGTGGTGCGACGACGGTGTGAGATTTGGGTTTGAACCCTATCAAAAGAAACAATGCAGGGAGGGGAGTTTCCTGTTTGTTTTGAAGAAAGGAAATTAAAAAATAAACGAATGGCTGTAACAAAAAGAGTAAACGGCGCCTTTTAGGCTTCAAGAAACTGTGCATATCCCTTCTATGGGAAATTTGCGCTATAGGCCCTCCCTTTTTGTTCCACTCTTTAACTGCATCTAATTGCACCTTTTTAAATTTTCAATCTTGCCGTGAACTCATGCGACATTTCAATTTAGCCCGGTACCAAACGCTGCGCATCAGGGGCTAGGTCATTCACCAATTTAGTCCCTACGAGTTTACGCGTACGGCGATGTGGTCTTTGTTCACTTTTTTTTAATTTATTGTAGTTTTAGCCCTTTTTTTTTACTCTGATTTCAGTATCGCCCTCGCCTATTTATTTTGTTATAATTTTTTACTTTTTAACTTTATTTTCATTCTGATTCAGTTCTGAATTTGTTTAATTTCAATTTATTCTCACAACATTGCCATTTACTCATTTTAAAACCTTCATATTATTTATTATAAATCTTTTTATTCATTATCTATTTATTAAACTTATATATATATGTATATATATTTTTTTTTTCATTTCAAATTTTTTATATATATTAAATTATTTTTTACGTTATTTATTTTATTTGCAATATATATATCTTTTAATTTTCCTCTGACATCAATCGAGTCCCTTTACCTTATTCTTGTATTTTATTTGTTCAGCCATTTATTACCCTTTAGTCTCTGTACTTATTTATTTATTTGGTTTTCCCATATTGCTCGGTTTATTTGCTCGCATATTTGTGTTCATATTATTCTCATTCGTTTATGCAATATTTATGTATTATTGTTCTACAATTGTTATTCTGCCATTATATTGCGCATCAAATCCTACGTCTATCTAATTTAGATCGTCGTATTTTATTTTAAAATAAAATAAATGTATGCCTATACATGTTGTACTCGTAATTATTCATCCAACAAATAAAAGTTTTCAAAATAAAGCAATGTTCATCTTGGATTCGAGGATTTAAGTTATCGTGTCCTAAAGTATTGGATGTGATCTTTTATTCTTTTGAAACGAGAAAATTTTGATATTCAATTCGAAAAATTATAAGATAACCTTGGATTCGAGGATTTAAATCATCGTGTCCTAAAGTATTGGATGTGATCTTTCATTCCTTCGGAACTGGAAAATCTTGATATTCAATTCCGAAAATTATAAAATGATCTTGGATTCGAGGATTTAAATTATCGTGTCCTAAAGTATTGGATGTGATATTTTATTTCTTCAGAACCAGAAAGTCTTGATACTCAATTAAAAAAAAAACTCAAATACTTCCAAAAGATATCGAATTTTCAAATTCTTTCAACTTTCGACATGAGGACATTAATTAATCAAATCGGTACCAATTTTGGGCGTGACGAGGGTGCTAACCCTTCCTCGCACGTAATCGACTTCCGAACCCTTTTCCACAAATTTCGTGGACCAAACACACTGTTTTAGTAAATCAAAAAGTTTTATTAAAACAAAGGTGATCTGATCACACCTAATAAAGATCGGTGGCGACTCCTATTTTATTTTCATTTTCAAAACCAAAGTCGATTCCTGCTTTCAAAAAAAAATGGTTTCGACAATTATTATAGCTATATTTATTATTATTATTATTATTATTATTATTATTATTATTATTATTATTATTTTAGTATATTATTATTATTTTCATTATTGTTGTTTTTATTTTTACTATTATTTGTACATTAACATATATTATTATTTTTATTATTATTAATATATTCTCACTGTAGTACTGCTATTATTTTTTTATATTATTACTATTAATTTTAATATCCTTACATTATTTTATTATTATTAATCCTATTTTTATTTTTGCTATTACTCTTATCATTATTTTCATTATTATTTTTATTTTATAGTTGCTAATGTTTTTTTATTTAATTATTAATATATTTCCATTATAATTTATTATTCATTATTATTACTATTATTTTATTTTTTTATTATTGTACGTAGTATCTGTTTGTTTATTTATTTATTATTAACCTTTGTTTTCGTTTTTATTTTGTCATCTTTTTTTAATTATTATTTTATATAGATTATTTGTTTCAATTTTTATATATTATTGTAATTTATATTTGTTTCCCTCATTTCACTCTATTATGCATGTGTATTATAATTCATTCCCCATTTTATTATAAAATCACATCACATTTTATTCGATTTTCAAAATAAGCAAATACTCTGCGTTCTAAGGTTCGAAAGAAATTGTACCCTAACTTACTGGGTTTCGATTTTTCTCTTCGAGTCCAAAGAACTTGTTACTTTCTTTTTTTTAAAAAAATACTTATTTCCGAGAATTCAAATTGTCTTGTCCTAACTCATTGGATATGACATTTTGTTATCTCGGGATAATGATTTCAGAAAACAAGGCAATGTTTCGTGTTTGGAAGTTCGAGGAATTGTGCCCTAACGTGCTGGGTTTCGGTTTTTCGTTCGTCCAAATAACTAAATAACCTTTTAATGAATTTTGTAAATCATGAAACGATTTTGGTTACGAGGGTTTAAAACATCACGTCCTAACGTGCTGGATGTGATGTTTATAAGCTTTCGGAACAAAGGAAACTCCAATTCCAATTCAAATTGTTCAAATTTAAAGAAATCATGTTTTCAAATCTTTTTGAATTTTCGACACTAGGGCTGACTAATCAAATCCGGTACCAATTTTGGGCGTTACGAGGGTGCTAATCCTTCCTCATACGTAACCGACTCTCGAACATGTTTTCTTCAATTTCGTATGCCGAAATTACTGTTTTGAAATAAAAATGTTTTATAAGGTGATCTGATCACACCTTAGCAAAAAAAGATCGGTGGCAACTCCATTTTAGTTTTTAAAGTCGATCCCCCGTTTTTATAAACCTTTTTAAAAAATGGTTTCGACAGAAGTATTTAAGGATTTATTCTCGTAGTTCCTCAAGAGAAGAAAGAGTAAAGCAAGCTAAGAGTATGCCTAGTAAAACAAGCTAAGAGTATGCCTCAGAAGTTTTGGTTAAGTATAACACGTCATATATGAGTTATAACCATAGTTTTGGTACGTCTGGTTTGTTCAACGATGTGTATGCAGATTCTGTAACGTGATTGGTTGAGGGTCAATTAAATGGTTTGACCGGTCAAATGCATTTGACACTTGTCAAGATCCATTAAAAGGTACTAGGTGTATATATATGGTGAGAAGGGATCGTCTGGATTGTTTTTGTTCCTTCAACATTGCTCCCTGGTTATTCTTCTTGAACCTAAATGTTCTTTTCTTCTTTATTAGTGGATATCCCACCTCCTAGTAAGTTTGATAGTTCTGCATGTTAAGTTTTTGAAAGAGTAAGGATATTAAAAAGCATATAAATAGTAAGTTATGAATAATAGGCTCTACATGGAGGCCGTCTGTACTTGAGATGATAGCTAATAATCTGTTAAAGGGTATTTAATAATGGTTCTATGTTCTTTAAGCAGTTGTTGTTGTTGGTTCAAGACAAACGTTTAGGTTTAGAACTTTGAGCTGTAGTAAGGGTGAGTATCAGGTGAGTCTCTACCCTGACTCCTACATGTTAACTGTGTAAGTAGAAACACATGATGATAATATCTCGGATAACCGGTAAGCGTGTGAAGTATAGTAATGACACTCCATGTTCGTATTTGAAGTAAATGAGTTGTTGTATAAATAAAGTGATGTGTGATGTAAACACATGTGAAATCAGGTATGGAAAGGTGAATTTTTTTAAGAGTATATGAACAAGTCAGGTATGAAAATGAATTAGGGTAAGTGTCTACTATGTTGGATAAGTCAATTGTAACACCTCAAACCCGACCTATACGTTATGGCCAAATCAGGAAATGTTACGTAATTTTGTAGTGAATACCAGTTTTCGTCATTCATGATAATAGTCATAAACCCTTAAAAATCCTGGATTATTCGAAAACATATCTTGTCTAATTTTATTACTGAAAACGTTTGTTTGTTACATTTCTAAAAACTTATAATTTGTAGCAAAAACTCTTTTAAAGGTGATTT
The DNA here is from genome assembly GCA_025503065.1 of Gossypium bickii. Taxonomy (NCBI): domain Eukaryota; kingdom Viridiplantae; phylum Streptophyta; class Magnoliopsida; order Malvales; family Malvaceae; genus Gossypium; species Gossypium bickii. The sequence goes on along the minus strand of CP106714.1, from coordinate 18,791,419 downwards.
TTTGGAAAAACACAGTTTATTATTTGAAAACCATTAATTTGCAGAAAAGTAAATTCCGTTAATTAAATGTTTAAGCGGTATTAAGCTAAATACGGAAATAAAGTTCTAAATCCCAAAATAGTCCAAAATGTTCAGAGAGTCCAAATTTTGCAAAAAGCTTAAACTAAAATTTTGAATAAGTCAAATTAAAGAAAATACGACATTAACTGACCTCTCGATTGCACCAATCAGTCTCAGTCTGAGGATTACTTGAAAATAACAGTAAAATAGAATATGAGTTTTCTAAACTCAGTGTGTAACAAACAACTCAAATAGATAATTATTAACAGACAAATTTAACAGTGCAAAATCTTAACAGAGCAATTCAGATGCAGTTATATATATTTTCTACCCCCAATTGCTACACACCATCTCCGACCATCCCAACACACCATATGGGGTTTAAAACACCCATCCAACTCTACACACTACTTAGTGTGGTTAAGACACCTACAAAATTTGCAGCTGTGCTGCCAGTATAGTGGGCGAGATGTCGCCTCTTATAGAAACAATTCCTCTACATAATATATATATGCCATCCCAAAATCAGAATAATCAAAGTAGAAATCATACGTAACATATCAGATACAAATCACTTATATAACAATATTTTTCATTTTATTTATCATATGACATATCAAGTACACTTGCAAATAGGAGTAATCATACTGACAGATGACTAATTTCATGTTTTCTACTATATTTAATCATATACCGACCCTATGAAAGGCACACGGTCGATAGGAAAGATGTATACGACCTTAGGGAAAAATTATAAATTTTGGGCCCACACGGCCCAAATAGCTCAATCTATGTGGCCCACACAGCCTAGTACACGACCCACACACGCCCGTGTGGTCTACACGGCCAAAACTAGCCCAGACCGTGTGTCACACATGGTCCAGCACACGACCTGTCACACGGCCGTGTGTTGTACACGGATTACCACGCGGTTGTGTGGCATCAACAGTGCCCAATTTTAGCTTTCGTTGTCCGCTATTTTTCGGGTTTCTCGTTACACACTTGGATGTTGATTCAACATGAGTAATCCTAGAACCTATATTGATAATTAACACAACCAATTTCAATAATGATTCACTAAAACGTAACTAATAATCAACCCCAACACAACCACACACTTGCTGATGAACGAACAACCACTACGCAAATTCAAAACCGCTAGAGGGTCACCCATTGCCTCTTGTACTACTCCTACAAATGCATTAGAATTAATACAATATCACTAATCCGATTTAACAGAACCCAACATACAACACATCTACAAAAAAAAAAAAGCATAGCATACTGAACTTAAACACTTACTGTTGGATTTGCAGTCAAAGAATCACAACTATTGCTTCAAAATTTAACAGTAGCCCAACGTTTACAGAAGATTCCCAAAACAAAAACGAAAGAATAGACAAAAATATGAAAGCAAAAAAAAAAATTGGAATTGAAATTTGCGGCGTGGGTTAGGGAAATAAGGGAACGTGGGTTTTGGTTTTTTTACAAAATAAATAAAACAAAAATAAGATGGAATTAATTTTAAAAAAAAAAGAATGGATAAACACAACATAAATTAAATACCTTATTTTATTTATTTCAAAACAAACCCAAAAGATAAAACATTTTAAATTAACTACTTGATTTTATTATTATATATTTTTAAAAAACTCATTTAAAACCAACTCTAGAATTATTTTGGCAACAAAACATATTTTATTTTAAATCAGATAGGCCTAGGAACAAAAACGGTTGAATTGATATTTGAACCCAAGACCCTAACACACAACTAGAGCCCCTAACCACTGAAACAAATACTTGCTAACGATAGAATCTAACAACCATGACCACTAAAATTTTGGGGCATTATGTCAACAACCATTTGTGATGCCTATGATAAGGTAGGGACATTGCTAACTGGACAAGGAGATCACGGTAACGACGAAAATACTCTTGGTGATGCCTCCAATGAGATAAGGACCAGAATGACAGATCATGACATGAGAGTACGTATAGGACCATGTGGCTGAGACCCTGGCATTGTATCATAATAAAAACACTTATGGTGATGTGATAGCACTAGAAAGAGCATAGGTTTTCCACTACTTATTGGTTAAATTGTTCCCATTTAGCTATCCCTAGCATACATTTTTAGCATTTTCAGTTTAGTAACTTGCATTTTATATCTTAGTGAATCCTAGCATATTTTATCCTTAATTTTGTTATCTTATTGCATTAATGTCGCTACAAGAGTTAATTTCAGATTGCATCCAGAATTGTCGCCGCACCTGATAGATGTCTGCAATGTCAAAAAAGCCACCAAAAGCTGCTAGGGAACATGCATCCTCTGCTACCACAGTCTGTGAATCAGAATCACCCAGGCTAGAACAAACAAAGTAGCTAGTAGTCTTTTTAAATAAAGTGGCAAAGGAACGATTTCACAACAACATATTGAAACACAACTTTCATCCCGAGCAGGGCATTTCTCTTGCACCACAACAGGATTTGGGTAAACAAGTCTCCAAAACCATATCGAAGTTAAAGTGGGAAACTTTTTGCAACCATCTTGGAAGCTATTCGCCTTCACTGGTACGTGAGTTCTATGCCAATCTCTACGATCATGAGTTAGAATTTATTTTTGTTTAAGAAAGTTTACTACCATGGGACGCAGTAAACATCAACAAGCTGTACAACAGCAAGGTTGATGTCGACGAACACTTTGAGTTCATGGATGACATAATAGATGAAAAATACAACCTGTTGGTGAGAGACTTGTGTGTTGAGGGAGTAGTTTGGACGGGTTCCCATCAAAAGAACTATATAATGCACCGTCGCTTCCTAACACTACAAGGTAAAATTTGGTTTCACTTTGTCAACTATAGACTAAAGCCCTCCACTAATATCACCACAGTCACCCTAGACAGAATGTGCTTGATACATTTAATAGTCAAGGGCCAAAAATTTGATGTGGGCGCAATACTTCACCAAAAAATAGTTGACTGTGCCGCAAGGTAGACTAGGATCTTAATCTTCCCATTATTGGAGATGATATTGTGCCAGCAAAGAGGAATCATCCCCCATGCTGGTGAAAAAATCTTGGAAAATAAGGGCCCAATCAATGAAGCCTCTGTAGAAAGAATGACTCGAGGCAACGACAAGCCGATATTGAAGGAGGCAGAGACCAGTAAGATAAAATAGGGAAAAGCTAAAATCGACAGCAAAAGAACAAACATGAATACAAAGACATCTTTATGGCGCAAACTGAAGGATGTGGAAAAATGGTAAATTCTATCAACAACTGGCAAATCAAGCTTGTCCCTACAATAGAAGATATGGAGAGATCCTAGAATTTGTTTTATGCTTATACCAGAGCCTAGAACAGTTCTATTGTAGCCACATTAGGCCAACTAAGCCCATCCCTACTACCGGAATTCCCTGTGTTTCCACCAATCATTCATAACTATAACCTCTCTTCTTCAGATGATAACTTAGAAGACCGAGATAGATTGGTGGTATCCCCACCCATGGTGTAGGTCTCTGATACTAAGAAAGAAGAGGAATCCAGGGACATCGACGAATGCCTGTGAAATATTGATAGCTTATTTGAGGATGGCATTTTTGCTGATCAAGAGGACACTGTTGTTGAGAAAGAAGTTGGTGCTGTAGAAGAAGAAGTTGTTACTGAAGAAGAAATTTTTGCTGAAGAAGAAGAAATTGCTAAAAATGAGAAAGAAAAAGAAGGTGAAGACTTTGTTGAGAAGGTTGTCACGTCACCCGAATCTATGGGTGCAAATATTGAGAACTTGGAACGAATTGGAGCGAGACCGGCCGGAGTTACTGAGATCACCAGTGAGGAGCAAAAAATTTCATGGGCAATAATGGTCTACACTAGACCACTCCAAGTGACCTTTCCTACACAAACAGCAGCAGATGATGCTAGGGCTGGGTTAGAAATTGAGGAGTAATCCGACAACTACTCAACGGCTACGGATAAAAAACAAAAGAAGGAAGAGAAGAAAAGGAGGATAAAAAAACATCATGCAACCATATCAACGGCTACGGATAACTGAGTTAGTTTGTTTTAAGCGTTAGTTATAGTATTCATGCATTGCATATAGCTGTAGGCTTATTTTGATAAGTATACATTGTCATTGTATTTTCATTGTCATTACATTTTCATGTTAGTGCATTAGGGAAAATGCGAACTTTAAGTTTAGGGGAATGCACATGGGGCTTGGAAATGCACCCACATTTCAAAATTTTTGTTTTTAGAAATGAAGCATGCAAGGTTTAATTAATGAAAATTGTTTGAAAATTTTTGTAACATTTGATGCCTAATTCTTGAATCATGTGAATTATCAATGAATGAGTTAGATAAATTTGACAGAAGATTGTAGCTTTAATTCTTTGATGAATGGATTAGGTTGCATTAGTAATGGATGACTGCTATCATTCTCTAAATCTTGAATTAATCTGCTTTGTACAGTTGCTTATATATGTATATATATTTATAAAGTAGAGACATTCCAAAGTGGGTGTAGTATGGAATGTTAAAATGGGAACACCCCAATACAAGTGTTAGAAAAATTAATCTGGCCAAAGGTTGCCGCTGTATGAGTGTATGTCGACGCAATTACGTACTCCTTGGGGGTTTGTTGCACCCTATCGTTACTTTTCAAGAACAAGGGTACAGTAATGCAATGATATCCCTTATTTTGAAAAAAAAAACAAAAAATGTATATATACTTAGTATTATACTATAAATGTTGTAACAGTAGATAGAATTCAGGGTTTGAAGCATGATGCTAGCATTGATGAAGTTGCAACCTTATTCATTCATACTTATGAATTGTCAGCGCAATATTCTTTCATCTGAATGTAATTCATCCATTGGGAATTTAGAGGGTTCCAGTTGCTAGAATGATCATGTGCCTTAGTAATTTTTTTTGTAGCCTTGCTAGTTTCTGTTTTACTTGAGGACAAGTAAAAACTCAAGTTTGGGGGTGTGATAGCACTAGAAAGAACATAGGTTTTCCCCTACTTATTGGTTAAATTGTTCCTATTTAGTTATCCTTAGCATACATTTTAGCATTTTCAGTTTAGTAACTTGCATTTTATAACTCAATGAATCCTAGGCTATGTTATCCTTAATTTTGCTATCTTATTGCATTAATTTCATTGCATGAGTTAATTCTCAATTGCATCCAGAATTATCGCCGCACTTGACAGATGTCTGCAATATTGCTGTATGGGTTAATTCCTGATTGCATTCAGAATTGTCGCCGCACTTGATAGCTGTCTGGATAAGAACCAAAAATTGTATGAGCTGTCTAGTCTGGTATAACCAATCTGTATGAACAAGAATAGAATAATTTTAGGAACAGGGCACTTGTACTGTGGAAAAGGAAATAAAAAGGAGACAGTTAGAGCTTTTCTTTCCATCATCATCTTCATCATCTGACCTTCGAGCTGGTGGCCATGGCAACTTAAGCCTATCAGAGGTGAGCCAACGTGAAAACCAGAAGCAGACTAGCTCCTGACGAGGAGACCTAAGTACTCAATAAGAGGGAAAAGAGAGATTCAATCGAGTTGTCTAGGGATAGTATTCTCCATTCAATTCTTTCTTATTTCTTTTTAAATGCTAGTGATTACTCTCTGATTTCTGATTGTATAGAAGAACTGATGAATTCTTGGTGAAATGTTATCTTATTTAATCTTGCTTTTATTGTTTAATCCTGGGGTTGAATGTTTTTACACAAGAAGTGTTATTGCGATCATCGACACTTTGAAAGTGCAAAGATGATTTGAGCTTTATTGCGCATCCATCGACACGAAAAGTGCGAAGTGATGATTTAGCCAACAAGCATTACAATGGAAGTTGAATGAGGATTAGAGGAATTCAGTCCACTTGTTTTTAATAGTTTCATACTGCCATCATCGAAATGTGAGGTTAATATGTATGGTTAAGTCTTAGATTAAATAGATGAGGAACGCTAAGTAAGATATAGATTGAATTTTATTGCATCGACAATCACCTATACTTTTATACCTTGTGAGCACTTAGTATTCTGTTGAAGATTCATGTTGGGGATCCCAGTTTATCATCATCATATTTTATTTTATTGTTTTTAAAGTTATTGCATCGACAACTATCCTCACAATTTATCTCATTTATATCCAGTTATTGCACTGACACTAATAGACAAAAAACTACTATCCCTATGGGATCGATATCCGACAAATTCATATATGTCTACTATACTTGCATCAACAATGTACGCTTGCACATTATTGCTGTGACGTTAAACAACCAACCATGATACCTCCGGTAAGATAAGGAATGGACTAGCAGACTACGACATGATGTTATGTGTAAGAACATGTGAAAGAAACCACATGGCAACCTCTGAGACAGTCCAATGGGACAGTAAATACGTAATTCTTTGTGATGCTTTTGTGGCGTATTCTACAAAGCCTTTATGGCATATTTCGAAGAAGCCTGTGTGGCTTGTTCTGTTGTATTTATGTTATGTATTTTATAATACACTTATGAAAAAGTCTGGTCAAACGCTTCGGTGTCCTGATTTGGGTAAACTTCGATACTTATCTACTAATTAATGTGATGATAGAGAATTGGTAAGTTGAATGATACATCTAATTGGTTAGTCTTATTGCAAATTTTGAATATGATCTAAGTAAACTTCTGAAAGAGCCTCCAACTGTATTATCTAAGAGGTGTATCTGCCATATTAGTCTGTCAGTTTAGAAAATTGGTGTATTCGTAGTTATGAAAGGTTTAAGTGTTTATTGGACCTAAGTTTGACTACGCTATTCAAAAAAGTAATCTAAGTTATCTGGTAACTGCCACATCTGAATGATTTTCACGTTGTGAATAGATGCCATCTGGAATCTAAGTTTTTTTTTCAGGTTAGGTGTTCTCGTGATTTATAATATAGTTGTCTAGGATTCTCTTAAATGATTTAGGATGTTTCATTATCAATATAAGTCTTGATTTTTGGGTTGATCTGAGTTACGATCTGGTTGGTATTCTGATTGTTACCAAAATCAATATGAGAATCCGTCAAATGAAAGATCAGTTGGTAAAAGTATCTGCCTAAAAAAGTATCTGTGAGAACACTATTCTGGGTAAAATATTTAGTTTATGTCTGAGTGAGAATCTGTCGAGGGAGGTTCTATTTGGATATTCTTCTAAGGAGTACATTCCCTTTCCAAGTAAGGAGATAAGGTCTGTATTGAGTATTAAAGATTGGAATTAGTTTAAAGAGTGACTTGTGAATAGATTGATCAAGGATGGAAATTGATGAATATGTATACAGCGTTATGGGAAGTACCTGCCAAAGATAGAGGTAAAATAAAAAACTACCAAGATGAGGAAATCAGCTAGAAATACTTCAAGGTAATCTAGAATTAAAGCTAGCTAAGTTCAAATTTCCAATATGATTTCAATAGGTACAAATCTAGTTTCGTCTCACTTGGAACTGTAGTGGAGTTCAATTTAGGATTTACAATTTGGACAAGTTTCAGGTGTGTGTTTTATTCAAGTACTTTGTGAGATAGTGATAATTTTGATTAAGATATTTATATGATAATTTCAATGCTATTATAAGTATAATTTAGTAGCAAAATAACTTGGTGAGTGATTATGTGGATTTATGGCATGATTTTAACTTAAATATTTTTTATATGTTATGTTATATGTTGCTAATATGTGATTTTGTTCTAATTCTCACGATATCTGACATCATGGCATGTTTGTTTACTATGATTTGTTCACATTGAAAATTTGAAATGTCCGTTCCGTAAAGCATGAATTACAATGGCTATCGATTTCTAATTTGTATATGATAGCATGTTTAACATGCTTATTGTTTTGATATTGAGTTTACATGTCATGTCACATTTCATGGGGTTGGAACTATATGGTAAGGAGGAAGATTTAGCATTTTAATAATCTGCATTATTTGGTGGTTTAACCACACATTTGTTCTGGCAGCTTAATTTCGATTCTGGTGGCTTGACCACATATATCTGGTCTGACAACTTGACTACAATTTTGGTGGCTTTGTCCACATATATCTGTTGGTGTGTTTTGGATGGATAAGTTCTGGGGACCTCCTTTTGGTGTGTAGTGGAGATGGGTAGGAATTTTGCTGAAAAAAATATACATATATGTTTTATAAAAATAATGCATTGTCATAATCATGCATATAAAAATCTACACAATTGAATATTATGTTTTCTGTGATATTTTTGTTCTGTTTATTATAATTTATGTTAGAAAACTTGATATAAGACTCACATTAGGCTTATTAGCTCACTACTCTAATTTTCTTAAAACATTTCAGATAATACTCGTGGTTACGACTTGTATGCAACATTTGGAGGAGATTCTCAGATCTATTATAAATAAAGTATTTCAAACTCTTTTGGGTTTGTTTTCAACTTTGGACTTTGGATTGTTTTGAACATTTTAAACTGTGTTGTGAGAATTTTGATATGATAATTTCAATGCATGCATAAACTTTGGATCTTTAAATATGTTAACCAATAATTTTATAACTTATATTGTTTATTCTGCTCACCCATGGCTTTCATGGTCTTTTCCAAAACAATCTTTTCAACTCACATCCCTCTACTCTCTTCATTTAATTTTTCGTTGGCTTTTTCAGATAGAGTGAGGCAATCCTCTAGCCTATTATTTTGATTCACCAATTTCCTATTTTCTTCATCCAATCATTTATACACTTCACGAGCCCTCTCCAGAGCCCCCATGGTGGATGGGTAGGCATTTTCAGACTCCATCTTTTTCATATCATCTTCACTAGAACCTTCAACGAGCCCTATGCTAATCATTCTTGTAACACCCCAAACCCAGCCTAAATGTTATAGCCAAATATCGAAAGTTACTGTAACACCCCAAACCCGACCTAAAAGATAGGCCCGAATCTGGTGTGTCATATTGAAGTGTTTTTTTCGAAAACCATGTTTTTGTTGAAAACCCTTCTTAATATTTAAAAACTTCTTCCATTTAATCTTGTGTAAAGCCTCAGCTTGCGTTTGTTTATTTTCAAAACGAGGTTCATTGAAAAAGGTTTTTCACTTTTAAAACGTTATCGATTTCCATCAAAGTTTCCTTCAACTGCGGAAGCTTTTCTAAAAACGTTGCGGAAATGTGAAATCCGAAAATAGTTGTTGTAACATAGTGTTTTGAAAACAGTAATCATTTTAGAAAAAACCCGCGATTTACTTCTAATTGATATAAATTAAAATAAAACCAAACCTAAAATTTAAAATCCGAAAACTTTAAAAGGCCTTATTACAAACCAAACCAAAATAAAGTACTTATGAATAACTTAATAGAAAAACAAAAGGAGTTGTGTGGCCATCTCCAAGTCCCTCACAGCTCCGATCCGTCTAAGGCTGGGGATTACCTGCATAGTTAAAAACGGGGTGAGTTTACAAAAAAATCAGTGTGTAATCCCCTAATATAAAAATAGTCAGTCAGATAAACAGAATACAGAAGCAGACTAGGCTTGAGCCCTATTCAGTCACAGTACAGTTTCAATGGGCCTAAGCCCATTGCCATATCGTTTGGGTCCCGACCCATAACAGAATCATTTGGGCCTAGCCCATATTAGTATCGGATCTCATAAACAGAAATGCAATAGTGTAAGAATGCACCCAACTCGTACCAACCAACACACCATGTGGGGATAAAATCGACCCACCCATCTAGCACACCAATGTTAGCACCGGTTGCAGCACTAACCGATATCGCAGCAGAGCTGCCAGAATATAAGCGGCTTAAAGCCATCGGTAGGTCCATAGTCGTCTCGGGTGACTCGTGCGACCTTAACAATCAAATCGATGGGTCCACAGTAGTCTCGAGCGACCTATGCGACCCTAACAGATCAATCTCTTCCTCCAATTCCAAAATCCCAATCACATGCAGTATGTCATGTATGCAAAGCACACATATATAAATCACATGGCATACTCTAGAAAGACAGACAAATCATAGCTCAGATCAGTCAAAACATAGCATAAAACAATCATTTACATATAAGGGCAAAATAGTCATTTTACCCTATAAGGGTATTTCAGTAATTTTGCAAATCGGGGTCTCAGTGACCCAACAGAAGGTCCACCGTCACCTCGAGCGACTTAAGTAACCTAAACAGTCACAACGGTGTAAATGGGCCTAAGGCCCATTATTCGGTCTAAGTGGGCCCACACGCTCGTGTGGCCCAATTAGCCCAGAAATAGCCTCGGCTATACGAGCAGCACAGTTCAAACTAATAGAAACCATATAACATGCATTTTATCTGTGTAGGGCCCACCAGCCTAGTGGGCCCACACAACCCATTGGCCAAAACGACCCTAGCCATGTGAACTACACAGCTCAGTCTAACATTTACCACAAATTACAGATCTTAACTGTGTGGGGCCCACGAGCTCGTGGGGCCCACACGGCCCATTTCAACCCATCAAGGCCCATAACAGCCTCTACAGTCCTACGCCTAAGATTTGTATGCTCGAATCACCACACATGCTATCGCACGCTCGTGTGGCTTGGGGTGAGTGAAATCCAATTCGATTCGAAAAACTCGATAAAAAATTCAAATTTTGAATTAAATAGTTTGAGTTATTTGAGTTAATCAAGTTATTCGGATCAACTCGAATAAAAAGTTAAGTTTTTCGGTTTAACTCGAATATGAATTACACAATTCGAGTTATCCGAAAATCCAAATAAGAAAAGACAAAACTACGTCGTTTTGATAAATGTTTACCCATTAAGTTAAGAGGCAAAATCATTATATTGTTCATGTAGTTAACTTTGTCTACTAGTTAAATAATCGGTCGATCTAATAGCAACATTAAGTATAAATAATAGGATTCGTTAACTCGACTAGATTTGACTCGAAATTTTTTGACTCGATTCGATTTGATTCGAAAAAAATTCAAATTGAGTTCGGTTGCTAAAATAGGATTTGTTAACTCGACTAACTCGAAAAATTTTAACTCGATTCGACTCGACTCAATCGAATACTCACCCCTACTTGTGGCATCAAAAGCCATATTTCGGCCTTTTGACTTTTTGGCTTTTCGATTTTTGCTAATCTACAGTTCAATCAGTGTGGAATACACACCTGTTACGAGATCACACGAACAATCCAAGAACACCGTAACCTATATTCAATCAAGGCTTCAAATTAATTACTGACAAAAGATTAACAACCCCTTATACACTTATCACGAAATAAACACCAACTATTTACCTTGATTAAACGAGAACAGATCTCCTACTTGAACCCTTATTCAAGATTATAACGATTTCTCCTTGAGGGGATTCTTTCATTTCCAAACGCCACTCATAATACATAGTATACACACGAAGTTGAAATAAGGGCACTAGGATTTACCGAAACAGAAGAGAAACGATCAACCTACAGCCCCACAAGAAAGAATACCCCACACGACAGAAGTAAGGATCCCTAGCCGTTTAATCGACAATAACAACCAAGGTTAGAATAAGATTCCCAACCCGTGAAGGAGAGAATAGAGAAAGACCGAGTACTCACCGATTAATCAAAGAATATTTGCATACGATGAAAACTAGAATAGAGGAGAATAGCACTAAGATTCGGTCAATCAATCTATAAAGGAGAAGAGAAAGGGAGAAGAAAAATAAATGATGAGGGAGGAAAAGGGGATGTATTCGGCTAGAGTAGAAACAAAGTGCCAGAAAGAAATAATATTGAGAACAAGAAGGGAAAGAAAATTGGTTCGAAAGATGGTACTTGAGAAGGAGCAGAAAAAGCAAAGAACCAAAATGAATTGCCCAAATGGTCGTAAAAGCAAAGCACCAACTTGCGAAAGAAGGGAGGGAAACCCGAAACCCAAAAAGAAAAACCCAAAATATCAGAAATAGAATTCAACACCTACTCATACACAATTTCCGAAAATACACACTCTAAAGCCCCCCTTAGCCGAATTTGCCCAAAGAAGTTGCACAATTCGGCTATAACACTCCAAGCCTTCAAATCCCTTGAAAATCTCCACATTTTCCTCCTCCAAATCCCCAACAACCATCATCCATATCCTATGGTACTCTTCCCTTTTACCAAGTCCACAACCACTCCAAAGAGTTTGAATCCACCACAAACTCTTGCCATCCATGCTGCAAAATAAAACCTCCCTTGCTCCTCAAGAGACTTGAACCTCAGACCACAAGCTTCACTCCATCCGCCACTTGCCACTAAGCCACTAAGCCATAAGCTCCTCTTGTGTCACAATTTAATCTTAATTGTTCTTAAAGCCTACATACCAACACCCAGGGTTTAATTCACCTAAAACCAAAATTTTTGCTAAAGCCCAGGTTTGAACTCAAGACTTCTCCAAGACCCCAAACACTCCAATATTGCTAACCCAACAGTACTAACATGCATTTGTGCCGTTTTCTTACTCTCAAGAATTTTAGGCGCTCCCAAGCTCAAGGCCCAATTCTTCTAGGCCCAAAATTCGGGGCGTTTTAGTTAAATTAACAAGTCGAAAATCTTTTACTTATTAAAAGGTAACTACGTTCTAATTGTTTTTATGAAAACTTCAAAATCTAAATACTGAGTGATTTTGTTTTTGAAAAATACTTATTGAAACATGATTATTTGAAACAGGCGATATTTTATAGTAATGTTGTTTTAAGTTATTTAAAACAAGGAATTTATAATTTAATTATTTCTTAAAATGGTTTGGGGTAAAACTCTTTCGTAATGGATTTTCAAAAATACTTAGAAAATCACGAGTTATAAATTTGTTTAAACCCTAGTAAAATTGTAAATAATTTAAATAAACTCAATCGTTTAAAAATACTTGAAATCTCATAAGTTTGCATGCATGCATGGCAGTTTTAAAGTTGAAAAATAAAGAAACACCAAAATAAAAATATCCAATGTCTAAAGTCCAAAAATAAAATCCCAATAGTTTATTAAGTCATTATTAAAAACTATCCGAGAGGCTCCACTGAATGCTGAATCGAAACCCTAAGTTCGTGTAATACTTGAAAGGTTATGAAACTAAAAGAGTGAGCTTTTAACAAATAAAGAATAATAAACATACAATCATCATACAAGATAGTCAATTCACTTTATTCACATGATCATGGAAATGTGATTTTTATAAAACGATTATGTGTATTTATTTTAAAAACATCCTACTCATCTCCGCTACACTTCAAATTCGAGCTCCTCAGAACTCGTCCATCCAAACACTCCAATTTGTGGACAAGCCACCCGTAATGTAAACAATTGATGCGTCGTTGAATGCACCAAAATATATCCTACTCCCTGCAAAATAACGAAAATAACAGTAAAAGGCAAGTAGGGTCGAATCCACGAGGATCGGATTATACAAATGCTCTGCTTTCTCGAGATCCCGGCGTAATCATGCCCAAGAAAACTGCGTTCTGAAAAATAAATAAAAATGCAAATTAATAATTTTCGATCCGGAAGAATAATAATAATAACAGAATTTAAGACGAATTGAAGTTACGAGAATAAATTACGAGAATTAAAATGAGGAAAATAAAAAGAAAGGGTTTAGAGAAAAGTTTCTTATGTGGAGATATTCCAGCCTCCGGTTGTCTCGTTCCTCCTTGGCTCCGTCTTCGGCTTTTGGATGACCCTTCTCTGCCCAAGTAAGCCAGTTATAGTGGAAGAGGACGCCTACGACCACCAACTCCAAGAGTTTAAACTTACGGATTTAGGGAGCCTGACTCTAGCTTGCGATTGCTTTTGTGGAGTCATTTACGCTAGATCAACGTTTCTCAATGGCGAATCCCACGCCATTTTGTCTCTTGGGCTCGCTAACCTCTGACGCAGTAAGCTCACGAACCAACGGTGCAATCCTCCCAAAACACACAAAGCGCCGCTTTGCATACGTTGAAAGGGTTACTTTTAAAGGGACTCAGACTAAGCGTCACCCAGAATGCGGAGAAACGATGAATACTTGGGTGAGAAAGTTGAGTACGGTTTCTAAGCCTCAAGAACCTTTTTCTGGGGAATTTGGCAACCTTCGGCTAGATGGAATTTAGTGGCTCATATTTGTGGTGGAAAATATAAAAATATGGAAAAGGGAATTTTTATTGAAAGAAAAATAAATGAAACACAAAAGAATTATGAGGAGGAGTGTACGAAAAGATGAACAACCCAAATGAGTTACTCCATCCCCTATTTATAGTGCTTAGAGTAGATAGTCTAATTATACTCAAACTCTAAAAGATAATTACAATTTAATTAAAGATAAATAGAGATAAATAAAGAAATCAAATAATCCTAGATAATTATCCTAATATTAATTATCCTAATATAATTAAAATAGAATTTGATAAAGCAAAGTCTCTTCTTTTGCATTTCAATCCTCCGCCTCCATGTTTGCACTTTTGGCACCATCTTTTCCCTTTGTTGCACATTGGTCCATTTTTATCTTTAATTTCACGATTTTGGCCCTCAATTTTGCATTGGTCTCCAATTTAGTCCCTACGAGATAAAAGTCCATAAATAGCCCAAATTAGTAGAGTCACATTCAAAATTAATATACAATCAAAGACATAAAAACATGTCGTTCTAAAGTGTTATCAAATCCCCCCTACTTAGCCCATGCTTGCCCTCAAGTATGGTTCCTAACCACTGTGAAGATTAGATCCTGAGAGAAATTTTACTCCAAAGTTTTATAAAGATTAGTCAAAAATGCATATGAAAAATAAGAGAACTTCTAAGCTTGCTTCAAGTAAAATGCAAAAAAGTTTCCTAATTAAACACACACAAAAATTAAAATCGGCTTGAATTATTTCATGACAATTAGGTAAATTACCAAACCTACTAAGACACTCTATTTATTTCTGCTTTTAGTCCCCAACTGAAATTTTATTAGTACTATATTTTTTTCTTTTCTCTTTTTTTTTTCTTTTTCTTCTTTTTTTTTCTTCTTTTTTTTTTCTTTTTTCTCTTTTTTTCTTTTTTTTCTTTTTTTTTATTTACTTCGGAAAATATTTCCGGTTAGCGGAGTTTTACTCGTCACGTCACACAACCTTTTGACGCGAAGTAGAATGACAACCCAAGCACCCTACCCCGGTTACTCAATCAGTCACGTTCTGAGTCATACTCATAACCTTGGCTAGCGGAGTTTTACCTATTACGTCACAAAACCTTTTGACGCGAAGTAGAATGACAACCCAAGCACCCTACCCCAAGTTATCACTCACCATGTTCTAAGTCGCACTCATAACCTTGGAAACATTTATTAAATAAAATTTACACGAAAATTTTAATTTTAAGAGGACCTAAGAGAAATGATCAAGTGTCAAAAATAAGTTTTAGTAACCACCTAATAGTCATGAACATAACTTAGGCATGCAAACGTATTAAGTGTCCACTTGATATTAAACTTGGTCAATTTTACGAAAAGCAAGATAGAATTAACTTATTAATCATAATTATTTTTATCCTAATAGAAATAAAACAAAGGGAGACAAAAATCAAACAGATGTAACCATAACTAACTCAAGAGACAAGAATCATGCAATCGTAGGTCAAACAGTTGGCAAGTCGTGGTCAAATTCTTGGGCATGAAAAGCGGCGTAATATTCTTTAAAAAAAAATGAATGGACAAAATGGAGCCCCAAGCAAAGAAACATAAATCACAAAGAGAAGACGATGATGAATACTGAAGAGTACCTCCCCTACTTAAAGCACATTGTCCTCAATGTGGACGCAAAAAGAAATAAATAAGAAGAAAAGTTTAGAAAAACTCCCGTGTAGCTACTTTGTCGAATCCGGAGGATAGCAATGAGTTCGGTGAGTTGCTTTGCCAAAAGTATCGAGTTGAACCTCAATGCGCTCCATTTTAGCTAAGCAAAGAAGAGAAATTTATTGATATTTAAATAAATGAAATTAAAAAGAAAAGAAAAGAAAACAATAAATAAAAATAAATAATAAAAGAAAAATAAAGATTGGGTTGCCTCCCAACAAGCGCTTGTTTAACGTCATTAGCTCGACGACTTAAATGGTTCTACGGTGGCTCAAAATAAATTTTTTTAATCATGTGAGCTTGGAAATTCTCATTTTTTATCACATCCACCATCTTTGGGTTTAATTGTCCTTGCGCCTTTTTCATTGCTTTCATATTTTCCTCCAAGGGGTCAATCCCTTTTAAGTCGGCAATGGTCTCATCATCCTCCAAAAATGTGAATTTGAGATGCTCGAGAGGTGGTTTTAATTTTGGATCTGGCCCCTGCGCTACAGAAGGTAAAAGCTTAGTACCTGGGGATAACAACTCATTAACGGATTCAAATTTATCAAAGTCAAATTTAAAATCATAAATGGATTCAAAATTTTCTTCCACTAATGAGTCGATTATATCGACACAATTCACGCTCAAAATTTCACTGGGGTGGCTAATGGCATCGTAGACGTTAAATTTCACGATCTCCCCATCAAACTCCATCGTGAGAGTTCCACTTCGAACGTCAATTTTAGTACTAGCTGTACTAAGGAATGGTCGTCCTAACAAGAGATCTGAAGATCCCGGAGCACTGTCCTCCTCCATTTTTATCACATAGAAATCTGCAGGAAAAATAAGTTCGTTAACTTTTACCAACACGCCCTCGAGGACTCCTTCGGACGCATAACAACGGACTGTCTCGCCAGCTTGAATGATAACACTGCTTTTGTTAAAAACTCGTTAAGTGATTCATAAATAGAATAGGGCATTACATTTATGGAGGCTCCTAGATCACACATAGCCTTTTTAATTCCCAAATGTCCTATTTTGCATGGTATTGCAAACATACCCCTATCTTTACATTTTGTCGGCATTTTCACGTGTAACTGCATGGTCACATTTTCACCAACATTCACCCTTTTCATTACACTGTTAACTTTCGTTTGTTGGTGCAAAGCTCTTTAAGAAATTTAGCATACCTTGGTATTTGCTTGATGGCATCCAACAACGGAATGTTGATCTCGACATTCCTAAATGTTTCGAGGATCTCTTTGTCCTCCTTACCTTTTCGACATTGGTTGAAACGTTCTGGAAAGGGAGGTTGAATTTTGGGCAATGGAAGTCTTGGTCGAACCTGTTCGTCTTTCTCAGATTTTTCCTGGGCGATTTCTTGGGCATGATTCTGCCGGGAATTGATTCCGAGAACTTTTCCACTTCGCAGTCACACCGCATTTGCGTTTTGCCTTGGGTTTGGTTCTGCTTTTGTGATGGCGACTTCCTTGAGAGTTTAATTTCTCAACTGATATGGTCAATTCTCTTATAGATGCCTCAGTTTTCTGTTGAAAATCAAGCATATTAGCTGCTAATTTATTGACCAAAGTTTCTAGAGAATTACCCGAGTCTTGTGGGTCACGTGGAACTCGATTTTGGTATGGTCGGGTATATTGTGGGTTGGCCCCATAACTTAAGTTAGGGTGATCCTCCATCCCGGGTTGTAGGTATTAGCGTAAGGGTCATATCGCCTCTGTGGTGGACCAGAAAATTACCCACGACATTTAAATGAGCCATAGTATCGCCATACGATCGGGACAAGTATCGCTTGTATGCTCGTGTGTAGCACATATTCCACATAACCGAGTCGTTTTTTTTTTTCTGCAAGAAGAGTATTCATCATATTAGTAAGTCTATCAACTTTATCCTCTAAGTTGAATTACTTAGTCGGTGAACCCTTCCGGGGTTCGATGATAGCTCTGAATCTACGAGAATTTGCGACCATTGTGGAGATTAAGTCCCTTGCTTGTTGGGGGTCATGTTGACCAACGCTCCTCCACTAGCGGCGTCTACCATATTCATCTCCATCGGTTTTAAACCTTCATAAAAATCTTGGATGAGAGATTGCTCTGTTATACCATGTTGTGGGCAGCTCGCGCACAACTTCTTAAACCGCCTCCCATGTCGTAAAGAGTCTCTACTTCTTTTGCTTAATCCCCACGATCTCCTTCTTAGCTCAATTTGCTCTAGATCTTTGGAAAAAACTCATTAAGAAATAAACGAGATAAATCACCCATGTAGTTATAGATCCGGAGGTAAATAAAACAACCAATCCTAGTTGAATCATTAGGGAAAAAGGAAAGCGCGCAATTTAATCGATCCTCGATTCGCGCTTGAGGTTTCATACTCGGACAAACCATATGAAACTCCTTTAAGTGTTTATGGGGTTTTTCATTTTGTAACCCTCGGAATGTTGGCGAGAATCGAATCAACCCCGATTTCAAATTTCAAAATCGGTATCCATGGTAGGATATGCGATGCACGCGATGGCGGGTTGTTCCGTCGAGCTTGGCTAGTTGCCGAATCGTTTGAGCCATTGGTTCTGTACCAAATTAGGGTTATCGTCAACCCTAACGTTGAACACTTCTTCAAATGGATCGACTTCTTCCGCTTTACTTTCAAGCGTTTGAGTAGGGTTTTCGTTAACCCTGACTCTCGCCGTCGTCGGGTCTAGTTTCGGTGGTGGATTGCTTGAGTCACTACCACCACCGATCGCTTTTTTTCTCAACTTGGTTTCTTTTCGATTGGCTTTCGCAGATCTTTTCGATCTCGAATCAAACGCAAGAATGCTCGGAGCGGATCTGGTCATAGAAAACAAAAATCGAGATTAGTACGTTCATCGATCCCCTAACGGCGCCAAAATTTGATGCGTCGTTGAATGCACCAAAATATATCCTACTCCTCAGAAAAATAACGAAAATAACAATAAAAGGCAAGTAGGGTCGAATCCACGAGGATCGGATTATACAAATGCTGCTTTCGAGATCCTGGCGAAATCATGCCCAAGAAAACTGCGTTCTGAAAAATAAATAAAAAGCAGAATTAATAATTTTCGATCTGGAAGAATAATAATAATAACAGAATTTAAGACGAATTGAAGTTACGAGAATAAATTACGAGAATTAAAATGAGGAAAATAAAAAGAAAGGGTTTAGAGAAAAGTTTCTTATGTGGAGATATTCCAGCCTCCGGTTGTCTCGTTCCTCTCCTTGGCTCCGTCTTCGGCTTTTGGATGACCCTTCTCTGCGCCCAAGTAAGCCGCTTATAGTGGAAGAGGACGCCACGACCACCAACTCCAAGAGTTTAAACTTACGGATTTAGGGAGCCTGACTCTAGCTTGCGATTGCTTTTGTGGAGTCATTTACGCTAGATCAACGTTTCTCAATGGCGAATCCCACGCCATTTTGTCTCTTGGGCTCGCTAACCTCTGACGCAGTAAGCTCACGAACCAACGGTGCAATCCTCCCAAAACACACAAAGCGGCCGCCTTTGCATACGTTGAAAGGGTTACTTTTAAAGGGACACAGGCGGGCGTCGGCCCCAGTAATGCGAGAAACGATGAATACTTGGGTGAGAAAGTTGAGTACGGTTTCTAAGCCTCAAGAACCTTTTTCTGGGGAATTTGGCAACCTTCGGCTAGATGGAATTTAGTGGCTCATATTTGTGGTGGAAAATATAAAAATATGGAAAAGGGAATTTTTATTGAAAGAAAAATAAATGAAACACAAAAGAATTATGAGGGAGGAGTGTACAGAAAAAGATGAACAACCCAAATGAGTTACTCCATCCCCTATTTATAGTGCTTAGAGTAGATAGTCTAATTATACTCAAACTCTAAAAGATAATTACAATTTAATTAAAGATAAATAGAGATAAATAAAGAAATCAAATAATCCTAGATAATTATCCTAATATTAATTATCCTAATATAATTAAAATAGAATTTGATAAAGCAAAGTCTCTTCTTTTTGCATTTCAATCCCTCTGCCCTCCATGTTTGCACTTTTGGCACCATCTTTTCCCTTTGTTGCACATTGGTCCATTTTTATCTTTAATTTCACGATTTTGGCCCTCAATTTTGCATTGGTCTCCAATTTAGTCCCTACGAGATAAAAGTCCATAAATAGCCCAAATTAGTAGAGTCACATTCGAAATTAATATACAATCAGCACATAAAAACATGTCGTTCTAAAGTGTTATCAACAATGCTGCCAGTAATGTGGTCGAGCCACTAGTATTGTAGATAAACTGCCAATAATGCAGAAAAGCTACTAGTATTGCAGATAAACTACCAATAATATGGTCAAGCCACCAGTAGTGCAGATAAACTGCCAATAGTGCAGACAAGGCTGCCAGTACTTCATCCTTACACATGTCCCACCCCATGCATTTGATATGGCCATAATAAACATGTTTTTACTTGTTACAGAATAACACTTTAGGCATGTAGTTCATGCTCATCGAATCATTTAACACTTTAGTATCACATAGGCATGTTTTGACATGCAAATCACATTTTATCATGATGTTTCAAAACATCACATTTTAAAAGTCATAATAATCATATATGCCATAATACCACATATCATGAGAATGAGAACAACATGTTTTTCAAATCAGCAATAAAGATAACCATACAACATGCTTTCATAAAATAGTTAGTATGAAATCACTTACTTGTATAGTTTGTTTTGACAAATTTAATCTCCCATTTTAGAATACTTAGAGTATTCACATAAAACATAAATCAAGTAATAATGATTTATTTAAGTATTTTTAACGACATTTATTTAACTTGTAATAAATCAATCCACTACTACTTACTTTAATTCGATTGAGTAAAAGGACTTGATGGATCACCAGGATCCTACGTTGGAGGAGGAATTGAATCTATAGAAGTTTATCAATAGAAATAGTGAGTCAAAAAGTGTGATAATATTAAAACAACTCAAAGAATTTTTGAAAATAAAATAGACAAGGTTTCATTTACTATAGAGAGTGGTGGAGAAAGAAAAACGATGAATAAATTAAGAAAATTGCTAATCATCGATAGAGGCACGAAGGCGGTGGCAGCGATTTGGCGAGGACTCGACGAAGGAGGAGGAGAGAAGGGGGTTTATGGCACAAGGGGAAAGAAGGAGAGAAAGAAAAGGGAAAAATAATTAGAGGAGAAGAAAAAGAAAAAGTGAGCTATTTTGATGGTGGTGTGTAATGGTGGTGAACGGCGCTGGTGGAGTAAAATATAGGAGAGGAACGGTGGCAAGGAAGAGATTCGATAGTGTGACGGTGGTGTTTCAAGGCAAACAAATGGTGGAGGAGCGGAGAAAATTTAGAAAAGATGGTGGTCGATGGCTAAATCAAAAGGAGAGAAAGGGGGGAGCTAGAGAGAGGGATGACAATAGGGGGAAGTGTAATGAGAAAAATGGTTCAATAGTGAATTAAGTTGTCTAGGTACAATGAACCACCTCATATGGCAAGGATGGAGAAAAAAGGCATGTAGAGGAGACAATGGAGCAAAAAAGGGATCATGTTAGAGTAAATATGGAATGTTGACTTGAAAACGAATGAAAGAATTTCCCTTAAGAATGGTAAGAAGTGTTGAACTGCTATAGGGTGTGGTAGCATAATAAAGTTGACCAAAAAATAAATAAAAATATGAGAGTGAGGAAACTTAGACCTTAGACCTTTAAGATATTTTTAAAGCTCTTAACCACTAAGCCATATTTAATCCTTGTTCTTAACTTAACAGAAAATAATTAAAACATAGGATGTGACCTTTGCTAAGTTTGGAAACAAAATTGCACCACATAGAAAATAATAAGAGGGAATGGATTCGAACACTGATCATCAAGGACGGCTCCACCACTACTGAATTACTAAAAAAAATCGGGTGTGACCATTCTCGGTTCATTAATCCAATTTCTATTAACCTAATTTTTAAATGTGACAATCCCAACTTTAGCCAAAGCCATTTGAAGAGATAATATAAGTTCCTTCAATAATGGCTTCTTCACATAGCTAGATGATGCAGAAGGGAGCACGTATTCCTTAGCCTCTTGAGGCATAGACTCTTTCCATTTTCTATCCTCTTTATTGGGGCAGTAGGGAAATTTCTACATACTTAGGTGATCGTGCTAGGAAAATAATGTTTACGCTTTGCCAGTAATAGACATAAACTTCAGCTATCCCCTAGGGGGACCATGCTCAATAATCACACCAAAGGTATCCTCAGCCGATGGTCTTGAAATAGGTGGGGATAGTGGTGGACAAGGCTACAATGGTGGTCGCCATAAAACCAGATGATGTGGTGAGATCCTTACCCTTCTTTTAGCAAAGTTCCCTTAAAGGACCACCTTCATCTATACTGCTTAATACAATGTTGGCAACTCCAATAGTAGTCTTCTGTTTCTTTCAAGTACTTGCACTTCTTTCCCCAACAGAGGCACCAGAATGAGCTCCTCGCACATTTTGTATAAATGACCGTATGTTCATGTATTCATCGATCTCTCTAGACAAACTTGTTGATTCCCCTAAAGTTTCTTCAATAACGTGAACTGTGCCTACATCACCAATAAGTCTATTATCAAACCAATAAGTCTATTATCAACACCTACAATAATCATAAGGGTGTTTACGTTACCTTCTTGATCCCCGGTAGATTTGGGGGACCACGAACGAGGCTTTAATTTACAAAATGTATAAAAATAATTCTTAGGCTTTAAAAGAATAAGTCTCAACTCATCAGTAGCTCCATGTGGCCACGTGAACTGTACGGGTAAAACTGACACAGTGTCCAAACCATTCTTGTTGTCAATTGGCTGCCATCCATTATGATTCAAATCTATGGGGCAGGGGTAAAACACATTTTTGGTAGTCAACACCTTCTCAAGCTTCAATGCGCAACCTTGACGAAGCCTATAAAATTAAGCCCACTCCATTTCGGATGGGATTTCTAGTCTTCGCAGGCACATACTCTTGCTAGGTATGGACCACTCAATTGGAAAATCAAAACCAACTCTAAAATTATTCTTCACCCGTATGTATTTACAACAATTCAGCCAAAGGTTCAAAGACCAGTTGGAAACGACCGATTCACATCTCTCACAATAAGTAAAATAAAACAAGCCCAGAGAACCTCTTCGATTACAAGCTTTGAGTTGGTATAGATATTGGAAAACAGAAATCAATAGCACCTCTTTTCGGTGACCCCACTTAATAAAATAAGTGACCGCGACCCACCATGAGAAACCAGATAACTATTCCAGAGCTATTCCATATTCATCAAGAAGATGGCAGAAGAAATGGTGCAAAGGAAGGTGGAAAGCTGCTTCTAGCACATGTGACCGCCTCCGGACTTACCAACGTCCAGAATAGAAATCTTGCACAAAAGATATGAAAAGCAGTATCTGCAAGTATACGGGTCAAGTTGTAATATAGTTACAACGAAGTAGGTAAATACCCCGAGGATCATACCCAAGAGAGGCAAGCACTAAATTAATTCTAATCTAAACATACATAAATCTAATTAGTACTTCAATTGGGTTATAGTATGAAGAATCAAAAGAAAGGTTTTGGTAAACTATACTAAAAGTAATACTAAAAGAAAGTAAGGAAATAAATAAAACACGAGAAATCAAAGAGTAAAGTGTATCAAATCTGGACATGGGTGATTAGCTCATTTTAGTAACCATAACCAACTGTCGTCTCGTGTTTTCTTGTTCAATCAACTAGTCAATACCCAGCATGATCTTATGATCTTCTACTGACATATTGAGTCTGCAAGAATTGCTTATCTCTTGACCTCACAATCTAAATCAATTCAGGGTTAAAGTGTTCACGGATAGGCCATACCAAATTTGGGTTAATTCCCACTTTAATGACTTCCTAGGGTTGTCAGGCCTAGGGTTTTAGGTTCTTCCTCTCCTGAACAGTTGATTCGTTCAGAAACCCCTACAAAATAATTAATTAATCATATCTCCACTTGCTAATCCCTCACAAGAGGATTAGTTCCTCATGGATCTAATAAACAATATAAACTTGATAAAAAGAATAAACATGAAGAACAATTCAAGAGAATAGAGTTTAGAAAAAGTCTGATTTGTATTTAAATTTAAGCGTCGAATCCTTACAGAGTTTGATTAAACTTCACAAATTCGATCTCTCCACAAAAGTAAATAACAAAAACTGAAATAGAATCCAAACCTAAGAAAAGAGAAAAAACTAAAAATTAGATCTAAAGAAAAAATTATACAATATGAAAGGTGTGTATAACATGTGTTAAATGAGCCTATTTATAGACTTTAAGGTGGTCGTCGTCCTTAACCCTAGGTTAGTTGTCGTCCTCGTGCTTAACATTTGATTATGCAGACCAAACCGCCCCTAGCTCGTAATTATTTCACGTACAGAGGAGATGTTGCGAGACACTAGGTCTTGTATCGCAACATCGAGGGCAATATGCTCATCTTCAAGATGTCTTAGGGGTATGTCGCGATATTGAAGGCAGTCTTGAAATTCTTCTATTCTGCTCCCTATGTTGTGACATTCAATGCTCCATGTTGCAACCCAACGACCGGTTTCGAGTTAACACGCCTTCTAATGGTCTCCTATATGCTCATAAAGTCTATTAGCTCACCCTTAGGCCTCATTCGGCTCCTGAGGTCAATAAAAGACTCAAATTACACATTTTATTGAACTTAACTGAACTTATCAAAATGTAATTAAAACTTAACTAAAATGCTTATGTTCAAGCTCCTAAAGTGCGAAAACTAGTTTAATCTACTATATCGATTTACGACAGATCAACATGCAGCAAAAGTAAGAAACCCTCTTTGGTATCGCTCAATCACCTTGAATCTTCGACAATTGAGAAGTCATAGGAAAAATTAGGCAACTGAATGCCTCGAACAACCAAATGATGACTCATTTCTTCGTTCTTTATCGTAAATGCATAAGCTTTCGCCTCCATAGGCACACTAGCTTCACAACATTGCAGGTGTTCATTCTTTGAACCACTGTGGTTACCCTGACCACTAAGTCCACCTCCTCTTGCCCTAACCATAATACCTAACTAAACCTAGAATGACCAGAAGGAGTATTTGAAAATTTTAAGAGGTTTACCTCAAATCATGACTGTTCTTCTCAACAACGTCTCTTTCTTAAAAGTTTCAAACCCAAACGGTTCAAATTTAAGGTTCAAGTCTGATCTTTTTAAAGAAATTCAAAGCATTCAAAACATGAAGATTCACATATCCAAGAGCGAAGGCCCAATCATGTGACAAAATGTACACAACAATTTTGAGCGAAGTGCATATATAATAAGTTTCATTCTCATAAATCTCTCACTTCACTTAACCAAGTTATAAGAAGAGCCACTTTATAACTCTTCTTCAAACTAAGTGGAGACAAATTGTTATGGTGTTCACTATTACCGGCGCACTACCCGGTTACCTGACTGGAATCGACACGTAACATGCATAGTTCACATCTTTACATGGGTTCACACGTGGTAAATTCGTAGTGAGTTCGCATCCTTTAATGAGCTCCATAGGGTGGGTTCACATCACTATGCAGTAGAACCCACACCTAGGGAACAAGTGTGGATTTTAGAATAGGGTACGTGTTGGCATTCATAGGAACCTACTTAGGACATCATGAACTGTATCATATAAATAGAGAAATTAACCCTCTTTGATTGAGAGACAGACACACAAAAACACTCAATAAGCTTAATTTATTTTTTGGTATTTTCTTGAGAACTTTTTATCCCTATAATTTTTTTTAATGTCGAAAGGGCTAAATCGGTGAACTGCAAAAAACCTAATCTGAGTAATAAACAAACTTTAAGGATCAAAATAGGAAAAAACTATATATGTAGGGACTAAATGATGCATCAAACCTATTTGGTCCAGAAGTGAGGGGCGCTTTGTCATTGCCCGAACTTAGAATAGAAATGCGCCATTTTCCTTTCTGCCAATTTTGATTTTGAATTGTTGGGAAAAAGAGAAAGAAACCCTAGAAATTTGAATTTCTGGAGACAATATGATACTGAGGACTCCGCCACCCAAGAAGCAAAGAGCCGAACCCATACTTCACGAGAGCCCGTCACCGCAAGTAGCTTCCGAGGGACGTCTCGTCATCTATGAGGACAATCCTCTGGCGGCGCCTCCGCCGGAGTCGCCTCACCAGCCCTCTGATCACCTTCTCTGCACTTATCAATGCCGACAGATGGTAGTCCTGTGTTAATTCCTGCATCAGTTAGCATTCATATTCCGATTTGCTTTTTTCTTTCTTGCTTTCTTTCTTAATTTCATTGTTTTATTTTCTTAGGTTAAAGCAGATTTTATAGACGCCTTGAGCAACGCGGAGAAGCAAATTCGTGATTATCAGTCCAAACTAGAGATTTTAAATGAAAACCTTTCTAAAGCCGGTAGATTATATCTACACTTTGGTCTTGTGTATATGTTAAGTACACTTCTATTTGTATGGATATTGAATTTTTGTGCATATTTTGCAAAATGACGAATGCATTAAGTTTTTACTCAATCGCTGTTGTTCTTTTCCCAAAGGACTTTCCGCATGTGTTTATGCTTCATTTACTTGTTTGTGTTTCGCTTTCTAGGATAAGATATTGCAGAAAAGATAATTTGTAATTAATTAAAATTGAAGAAATGACTGAAGTACAATACCGATTCTAACATGGATTAGTTATTCAAAACAATAGTGAAGTCATACATTCATTTTGTCCTGAAAAGAAAAACAGCATTTCAACTATTCTGAATTGTCCGAAGACTTTGTCCTTTGTGCTTTAACAAGTAACAAGCAAATAGCAAAAACAACAACCAAATGGTACCTTAATATTAACAAAAAGTTCTTATATAAAGGGCTGACTTCTCATTTGTTCGTGCATAGTGATTTATAATTTACATTCTGTTTTCTTTTACCGGTTGTTCTATAGTGCTGAAGGCTTATAGGGTTCCCATGAGGGGGTAGAGGAAAACTTATGAGGTTGCGGTGAGGTTTTGAACATCTTAAAATAGATGCTTAAAGCAATTTAAAATGCTAATAACGGGCTACCTGTGGTTGGCCCCACTAATATTGTCATGATAAAGTTCAAAGCTCTGATCTAAATTCATACAATAACAAGCTAGTAAATTTTCTTCAGATTCATCTACTAATTTTTTTTGTTCAAATCATATACAGGTGTTGCTTAAGAATTTCTAATTACAAATTTTGCTTATTTGAGTTATACTCTTTTGAAAATGGTAAAAAAGGAGCTTCTTGCTTTGGCATGTATTTTTTTAGTGTTTGATCATTTGAAATTAGATCTTGCATGATGCATTATTTTCCTCTATGAATGTTGAATGCTTTAAATTTCTTTTTGTAATGCTTTTCATAATTTTACAGTGATATAATTGTAATCTTTGCAGAAGCAGAAAGGAAAAAGTTTAGGGATCAATTCCTTTATGCAGAACAAGAGCTAGCTGCTGCAAAAGGACGTGAACAGATTCTGCATGACCAGCTCTTGAAGGAAGTCAATGATTCACAGGAAAGATTCAAAAAGCAGTTAGAAACAAACAATGAGCTTAAGGTACCATTTTTTTAACTTGTAAGAGGTTGATAGAAATATCTTTTCCTCTTTGAATGTTTAATTACCTTTTGCATTAATTATGAATAACACACACTAAGAAGTCTTTTAGAACATATGCAACCATTAAAATGCATCAGCCGATCAGAAAGCACAGTAAGTTATTATACTATTTCTAATTGTGTTTACAGTATAATTTGTTTTTTGTATTTACAAATTGTGCTAACAAGGTATCCTCGTAAACATCAAATGTTCTAGCTAGAAGCAGCTAATAGTCATGTACTCGTGTTCTCATTTATGAAAAGAATCAAACTGGAAATATATATGCCTACTCCTTAGCATATGGAAATCTAGAATCTATATTAGTTGCACAAACCAGAACTTTGTTTGTACATACAAGTAACACAAAAGAGACTAATCTTCTAGTGACCATTTTTTTGTACCTATTACATTACGAAAAATGTGCCTAGGTGCATTAGATGTGCTGTTGTTGTTTGATATGTTGCTTGGGGCGTAAGGCCCTTCTTTTCCAAGGGAAGTGAGGTGCATATGAATATGTTTGTAATTTTATGTGTGTGTATATGTATTTATATAAATATAAAATAAGCTTAAGATGTATAATTTTGGAACTCAAAAGCTTCTTGGTCCAATTTATCGACAAAACATGCAAAATTTTCTTTTAACTACATAGGTCATATAAATAATTTTCTTATGGTCTCATTTTTGTTGTCAAATACTTAAATATTGACAAGTAAAGAGTTCAATATTATCCCTCTCTTACTAGCAAAGGTACATGATTGAAAAGACTTAAGATAAAATAAATCAACGAGAAATTTAATCAGGTGGGCCTTTTTATGCCTACTGCCTTATGTAGAGCTATAAATGAACTGAGCTTGAATGAACAGATTTTTCTTTGGTTCATTCATTTATTTTTGACCGGTTTGTGTTCTTTTTTTTTTTGTTCATGTTTGGTTCGTGTATGATAAGAATTTCAAAATTATGTTCAAGCTTTGTTTGTTCAAAATTAGATGTCTTTGAGTTCATGAATTTAAATTAAATGAACTTGTTTGTGAATAGAAAATGAGCATGTTCATGAACATATTATCTAACAAGTTTGCAAAAAATTAAAATCAGTTCATGGACGATAAATTTACACATATTAACAAATTTAATCAAACAAACAGACTTGTTTATTAGTCTTAGATATAAAATAATAAAACATAAATATTGTTAATATGTTATAAAAGATAAATTAACATGCGAGTAATAATATTTTTAATTATCTTATACTTGAATGATAAACAATTTTTGAATGAGCTTTAAATGATTCATAAATGAGCTTGTTCGTGAACATAAATTAACTAAGGCTCTGTTTGTTTCATTGAAAATGGCTTCCGGAAAATTATTTCTGGAAAATGATTTACTTTTCTGGAAAAGCTAATATATTATGATGTTTGAATGAATCTGTGTAAAATATTTTCTGTTGTTTGGCAGATTTCCTGAAAATATTTCATAGAAGTTGTTTTCAATGGAACAAACATACATTTGAGATTTGTAGTTTAAATGAAGTAGTGAATTGATTACAAAGTGATGTTAAGGTGAAATTATAGTAAATAATGAATCTTTATGATGTTAAGGATTGAATTGTAAACTTTGTGAAATTTATAATTGAAACAAGAGAAGTGATATGCATGAAAATTTGTCATGTGTAATAAGATATTATAATGAATTATTTGATTAAAGTGCTTATATGGTGAAAAATAAATTACATGGCATTAGGGACTAAATTAAAAAATGTACAAAAGTTTTAAGTGTGAAACAATTTAATATGTGAATAAGGAAATTATGATAAAAGTTTAATGAATGTGTTATTAGATGATGAAATATGCATAAAGTATTGTAAAATTGAAATTGTTGAAAAATATGGAATTTTTATGATGACAAGGACTAAATTGTTAAACTTGAGAAAATATGTGGACGAAATAATAGAAGTGAAATACATAAAAACTTGATATGTGGAACAAGATATTGAGATAAATTATGTGATTAAAGTGTAACAAGAATGAAAATTGATTTAATATGATTAATTAGTGAATATTGAACTTTTATGACTAAAAGGACTAAATTGAAAAATTATGAAAGTTTATAAGAAAATATTTGATAAGTGAAGAATGTAGTAGAGAATGTAACATCCCAGTGCTTTGACCCAATGTTCGGGTCGGGTATGGGGGTGTTATAGTGAATAAAGTCTTATCAGTTTGGAAAATGTTTTACTGAAAAAAAATTTGGTAAGACATTTTACGGGAATAAGAGAGTAATTTTACGTTGACTGGAAAACATTTTACGTTGACCATTCTATTTTACATGAAACAAACATTGGAAAAGGCTATAAGTATTTTCCGTAAAAGCTTTTACGTTGAAACAAATAGTGCCTAAATGTGTTGGAGTCTCAAAATTTGTTCATAATTGTTTGTTTAGCTTGATGAACGAAAAAAAAAAATCAAGTCGTTCATGATTTGTTCATCGAATGCATAGTTAATTTTTTATAGCCTTGGTGTTATAAGAAACATGCCTAAGCGCACCAAGCGTGTGCTTGATCAAATGTGTTTGGCCTGAAGGGGTCTAAGGAGCTATTCTTACTGTTATATTATGTTTTATAACAGGGGAAGCTGCAGAATGAGCTGAACCTTCGCAAGAAAGTCGAGTCCTCTGCAGCTTCTGCTGAAGAGAAAGCAGCTGATGTAGAGGGAAAACTCACTCAATTTTCTCAAAGCATAGAAAGGGAGAAAAAACAACTTCAGAATGAGCTTGCTCAGCTGAAAGGAGAATCGAAGCTTTCTATTTCCAGAATAAGTGCTGATGTGATTACTTAAACTTGTTTATTTAATTGATGAAAGAACATCAATTAGCATTTATGTTAGTCTAATCCATATTTTGTCTGGTTTGTAGCTTGAAAGAACGGAATTTAGAGCTAATAGTGCTGAGAAGGAATCAGAGCTTTTGAAAGAGCAGCTAGAGGATCTTAAGAAACAACTTAATGAGGTATTTCTTGTGTCCTGGTTACTTACAGTTTACAATCTTATTGATTCTTGTACTTGATTTTGACTGCGTATCCTCTTGCAACTTTAACACTCATATTTTCTATTATCAAATCTCTTGTTAGCTTTTTTTGTTTTGTTTTGTTTTGTTTTTGCTGAATTACTTAGGATTTTTGGTGTTGTTGTGAATTTATCTCACGGTTAAATGTCTGATTCTTTAAGTCTTACTATTTAAGATGCTACCTGTGCATATTTTGCAGGACGTAGTTTAGAATTTTGTTTTTGTTTGTCTTTTTAAAAAAAAAAAAAGCATCATACATTCTGTGATTTTGCAGTGTTTGAACCAAAAGAGTGAAGTAGAGAAGAAGATGTCAAGTTTCACCTTTCAAGAAGTTACTTCCTCTGAGAGCAGTATTTTGATTAAGCATTTGCAAGAGGAGCTTAGAAACTATGTAAGCTTTTTTTTATGTAAAATTATATTAGAGAAAAATTCTTATTTATGTACAAATGTATCCATGTCCATGGAAAATGCCTCCAGTAATATATTTAATGGTTTGCCTTTTCACATTAAAAAAAATGCATGTGCATCTGCGTGAAGCAATCTAAGAAATTTTGCTTCTCCACTGGTCCTTTGCATGAGTAGAGGAAACTCTGTTTACTGCTTGGTACATTTATATATTCTCTTTGACCTGTTAGTACTATTTGCTTAAACTTCGTTCATATCTCCTTTTATCTTTTCCTGATGTTTTGGTGAGAATGAATATAAGCTATATTTTAAAAGTTTTGATTGGACTGCTCATTTCATTTGATGCTTTTGGATGGCAGTTATAATTCTTGTCTGG
This sequence comes from Gossypium bickii, assembly GCA_025503065.1. Classification (NCBI taxonomy): domain Eukaryota; kingdom Viridiplantae; phylum Streptophyta; class Magnoliopsida; order Malvales; family Malvaceae; genus Gossypium; species Gossypium bickii. The sequence goes on along the minus strand of CP106714.1, from coordinate 18,760,064 downwards.
CTCATTGCTCCCTTTTTATGTACCTGTTTTTCATGACTTCTTTCCCTTCTGTTTTTGATTGTGGGTTTTCATCAGGAGTCTGAAGTACGAGAGGCAAGAAAGTTGAAATCATCTCATGACGACATTGAGTTATTGAAGGCAAAATTACTGGAAGAGAAGGGCCGCAGGGAGAGGGCAGAATCAGAGCTATCCAAGTTGCAAGAACAACAGATAAGTTTGAGCAACTTGGAGAATGAGTTGTCATTGTGGAAGCTTATCATGAAGGACATACCTGGTGTGTCATGTCCTGAAGATATACCTGTCAAATTTGCAACATTGCAAAAGTATGTTACCAGCTTATTTTTGATTCTATTGTTCAACTGTTATGGTCCTTCTGGTTAGCCAAAAGTCCAAAAACAGTGACAAACTGTCAGAGGTTTAAATTTGAATGTCAATACCATTCTTTTGCTTTCTCCATCTCATTAGGTTAGGTGCTGCTGAAGGAAAAGAAATGGAGTGTTTTGTTTATAGTGTTTCTTTGTTCAATTAGTAAAACTTGATTTCTGAAATCAGAAAGTAGTTGTTTGTTATAGCCTGTGGGTAAAAGTTCTCTAGGGTGAGTGAAAACTTGTTAGAATCATTTACATCTCTATAGCTAATAATTTACATCTCTATAGCTTCTTCTTTCTTTTTTTTTTTTTTTTTTCCCTCTGTTGCGGTTTGAATCGCTTGGAGTGATCCTTTCCAGCTAACTGCCTATTTTTTAAGAAATTATTATTACTATGATCTTTTCCCCTGAAATTATTTGTTTATTTTCCTCTGCACTTTTCATTATGAAATGATCTGATACACAGGGTTTTTATTTTTATCATTATAGTGTCTTATTGAATGATATATTGAAATACATGCTTATGCATTCTTGAAGCTGCTTAGATATTATGTATTTACGCCTCGTTCTGCTTGCATGCTTGAATTTGCTGTCAATGGAACTATTGTTGCTTCTTGTGTTATATTAGTCAAATCTTGTTTGCTGAAATTGAGATTTTCTTTTCCATGCAGGGAAGTGATTGAAAGTACAATGAAGATAGGTGAGACAAATGCACGCTTGAAGCAAATTGAGGTTGGACTGGATGCTGCACAACTTGCTAAACAGAATGCTGAAGCTGAGGCTGCATTGGATAAAGAGAAGGCAGAAATCTTAAAATCAGAGGTCAAGCGGATGGAACTCATGGTAAGTGTTGTATGCAGTAGTCATTTCCATTATGGTACATTTCTTTGGCTTTTTGTTGGTCACTAACAGTTTCCACAACAAAGTGGAATGAATACCATACTTTCTTGGGGTTAAACTCTATAATACTAGTAATTTAAATGCTTAAATAGCTAAGAAAATATAACATGGCAGCCTAGGAAGATCTATTCAAATTGTGGTACGGCAGTTCAGTTTGTTTTTCACCTGGAAGCATGTAAATCGGAAGGGATTCTTTCTTGAGTGGGGGCGCGGGATAGGGGAGAATCAATGAGTTCCCTCGCTTTACTATTTCCTTAAAACAGTTATAGTAGTTGTTACTTGCAATTTGCTGTTTTTCAGGCTATAATCAAGGCTTACTAACTGGGCTGTTTAATATAATATTTATCATGAAGATTGATTTTCTAGTCATGCTTTATAAACTGTGAAAGCATGGTACTTCCTCCTTTGCTGATATCTGGAATCTATAGCATATGATGGACATGCAAGAAGAATACAGTTGTAAATAAGCAAATAAGGTAGATCATAGTTGAGCCAGGATAGCTTATCGACATTTATACATGTTTGGGTGATTGATATTGAGAAAATGGTTCTAAACATGTTTTTGTTGATTTACTTCTTGGTTGTACCTGCAGAAGTTAACAAAGATGTGGGCTGATGAATGCGGCCTTCTATACTAATTTTCTTTGTCTAACAAATATAATATTTGGTTTATTCACTTCTGTTTTATTTTAAAAGGTGGACTGTTATGTTTCAGCTTTCCATGGTTACTGAAGAGAGAAATAAGTTGAGCAATGCTATTAATGAATTAAAGAGGCATAAGAATGAAGAAGCAGGTGATGAAGTGGCTAGTGGAACTGTTGTTCAGGTTATGAACTTCTATGCTGTTTCATTACTTTCTAGCCAAGTTTTCCCTCTTTTCTTTCCAAAACCAAAATAAGTGTACAAAGTATCCTTCACTCCTAAATGTGTTGTCTTTTCTCATTGTTTCTGACGTGTCGTCCCTTGGTTTTAATGTCCAGGAGCTTGAATCATCTCTTGCAAAGAAGGAATCTTGTATTAAAGAATTAGAGAGAAGTTTACATGAACAAAAAGAAATTAATGATCGCCAACATAATGAGATTAAAATGCTCCATGATAGGCTAAATAATGAAGCAAGAAGAATAAAATCACTAGACAGGGAGAGTGATCGACTTCGTTCAGAGATTTCACTATTGGAGTCAAAGGTACATAGCTAAGATTTTTAAACGATTCCGGGAACCAAGACTGGTCAACTACGGTTGTGGTTCTTTTTGGTCTTTGCTATTATTACTATTTTATGTTTAATCATTTGAGATGCTTTACTTGATTTTGTTTATTTTTAATGTGATGGAGTTGGGCAAAATCATACTTATTGAAGGAATGTTAGATACTTATTTTGTTGATTTTATGTTTCATTGTTAAATATATAAGGACATATTTGGGTGTTTAGGTCGCATATTGTATCTTCTTCTATGTGCTAGATCTGAAAGTAGTCTGTACATACCTAGTAATATTTAGATAACAAGTAGTCTATTAAGATATTGAATATTGGAATTGGTTTTCCTTTGAGAGAAATAAGTCAGATCTTATAACTTTTGACTTTTTTCTCATGTATAATCTTGTGAGGTATGCCATATTGTTGCTAGGTGTAAGAAATTATGTTGAATAGCCTCCATTTGGCTTTGGAACCCTCCTCCCCCTCTCTCTCTGTATATTTATTTATCAATCTACCTACTATCTATGAATATACTCGTTTATTTATTTCTCTATCATCTCTTTGTTCAGAATCAAATTTACTTTTAATTCTTTTGTATATTTTAATATTCTTTACTTATAGTTGCTTGCCTCAATAGCAAGATTGACGGTAAATGTCCAAGCAATTTTCTCACACGTACCACAAGGCAAAAAAAGAGTGATGTATATTTATGAAAAAACATGCATGTTAAGTTATCACCTATATTTAACTAGAATTAGAAAGTTTCTTTGTTTCACATTTCATAATAGTAAGGGGGCTCTACTTGATGAACTCATTTTTGGGAGCAATCGTTTAACCATATGAAAGGGAGCTTTTGCAGTTTTCAACACAATGTAAACAGTTCAACTTAATTCCTATTCAGTGCTGAAATGCCTAATTTAATTAAAATGAAACAAGTTATGCATTATCAATATTGTTACTTGTCTTAAATATGATCCTTACAGTATCTGTACATCAATGGAAACTCTTGAGTGTGCTGTTTCCTCAACTTGAATGAATTAGGAAGGAATTTTGCTGAATGTAGGGTGCATAGGAAAGTGAAATGCTAATGATGCTTGGTTTTCTTTTGTCCTTGTTGAGTGGTAATAACAATGTGGTTTCTTTCCATAGCTGGGTCATGGTGATTATTCAGCTTCAAATACAAAAGTTCTGCGAATGGTAAATACTCTTACTGTTGATAATGAGGCAAAACAAACTATTGAGGCATTACAAACTGAGTTACAAAAGACAAAGGAGAAGGTACAAGCTCTTGAAGAATTGAAAAGTCAATCAGGTATAATGCATTGTTCTTTGATTGCAAAGTAAATAGATTCAGAATTGAGGTTCTATGTTTTGATTCTTTTTTTTCGGTCCTTGTTACAAACTTTTATTTAGACCTAGTAATCCATGTATTCATGATGTGTTCGTGTATTTTTCTTACATCATAATTGTGTTGAAGGTACTATTATTTATTTATATATATTTTTCAGGTTAATAATTTGTGTCATATATATTTTCCATGTTCATGTATTCATGTCATATTGTGTTTTAGTTATTTTTTCCCACATCATGTTTGTATCATGTACTTGTGTCATACCCAGCATTTCCAAGTCTACTTCTTGTTAAAATCTTTTGTTTTATCTATCTATTTATTATTTTAAAAACTTCCCTAATTTCTTGTTTTCTACATTAAATTTGATTTGTGGAATTAATAATTCATGTTTGAACCTTTTTGTCTCTTTGATTTCTTTCTATTTTAGTAAAACTGTACTTGTAGAAATCAACTCGTATCCTGACTAGGTTATACTAATTTCAGGCTTCATGTTATTTCCAACTTCCATGTTAATTTTTTTCCAAGTGACTGTGTCTACACTTGTTTGGTTTACGGGGTTTATTCTCCAATACCTATGGATCAGTACTGATAAATCTAATATAGCGGCTGTGGTGTTTGGTTGTGGGAGTGGTTTATTGATCCAAATTGCCGACCATTTCAAATGCAGCATTGACATGATGAGGTTATCTGTTCTCTGACTAAACTGTATAGGTGACACTGGGAAGCTGGTCGACTCATATATATCTGAGAAGATAACGAAATTAAAAGAACAAATTGCAACACTTGAAAAACGTGAAGAGAGGTAAGTTGTGGAAACATAGCTATATTTATTGTTCATAACTTTGATTTGTTACTGCTGATGTATTTGAAAATGCACACCTGAAACAGATACAAGACTGTTTTTGCGGACAGAATTTCAGTTTTTAGAAGAGCATGTTGCGAGCTTTTTGGTTACAAGGTATACTTTGTGGCATTTCACATTTAGTATTTCCTAAGCTATCTCTTACCTTGTGTTTAAAAATCTATTAAAATACCTAAAGCTAAAACCTAACTAGAAATTAAAATGCAATATATGAAGTCAAATTATAGATTTGTCTAGAACTATGATACCAATCTGCAAATACCATATTAGTCTCCTTGAAAACTAAAGAAAGAGATGAGTCCTATTTAAGTTTATGCTTTAAGCTTTTATCTGTCTTAGGCTTGGGGCAGTTGACAGATCAGAAGCATGAAACTCAACACCAGTGCTTGAGTTTAAGCAACTTTGTTTTTTGTATAAATTCTTACTGATACTTCTTGATGCTTTACTTTTGCAATTTTGTGTTCCTTTGAAGGTTTTAGGTTAGTTTTTAAATAAATGAGGTAACTTGGTAGAATTAATGGCATGTACCAAATTTGCCCGACCAAATTTGTAGTAAGCTCTATGGTTGATTTGCCTCCAAATTAATCCCATTCTGTTTCCCTACAGAATATATTGGGAAAGAACATAGAGCTTTTTTCTTAATGGGGGCCTTGTTTTCAATACTAACAATATAATACTAGAGATATGTTTTTTGGTGAAAGAGGAATGAGGGTGTTGAGCAAAAAATTGCTTATGATCACATCATGGACTCATTGGTGATTATTGCTGGGGATGGACAAATTAATCAGACCCCAAAATGTGCAATGGGCCAATCACTTAGGCTTTGTTTTGGTTTTAGCTTCAGAAACCAATTCAAACCAGATTTGGTATCATTTTTAATTCATGGAAGGTTGTAAACCTCATCTGTTTTCCCCTAATTTGTACCATTGCGTTTTTATGCATCACACTACTTCATGGTTTTAAGTTAGTGATATTTGTGGCAGATAGTAATGGACGAGCACCAGCGTCCTAATGGAATCCCTGTGACCCATTTTACCCTCCAATCAATTTATGCACAAAATGATGATGAGAAGCTTGAATTTGAGTATGAATCTGGAAATACCAATATTTTGGTAAGCTGAGTAGTTGACGATGTCAAACAAAATTTGAGTAGTAAATAGTTTTATTTCACATTCCACTTTCCCATGAAAACATCTTTTAAGGATTGATTGGGACATTAAAAGGCTAAAAGTGCATTTGCATTGCCAGAGACCATCCAAATGCATCTAGATTATTCTGCTTAAATTGACTATAGAACCAAGAAAAACAATTAAACTAATGTTACTTTATGATCCAACAGGCAAATGATTATACTGCTCAGCCTGAGATATCCCATCAGGTAACAAGTGTAAACTTTTCCTTCATCACTTTGTTGTGTGCTGTGCTGTGGTTACAAGGAAAGTAGAATCAGACTTGAAAGGAACTTGTGAACATGTGTGCAGAAGTGGGCTTTATGGTTTTGCCTTGACTAGCAAATGTTTGAGTACAATGTTAGATTTTGGCAACAGGAGAAAAGTGACTTTGCTAGAGACTACTATTTACTATGCATGCATAGGGTTATAATCAAACTGCCTCTGAGCATGCAACCATGAATTGGTACATGTATAAAACATTTAAAATCTGTTAACAATTCAATGTTCTGGTTAGGTTTTAGCCACTCAAAGCTGAGAATTAAAAACCTTAAAACTTAGCTCAGCTCATTATTTTATTAGAGACTGGAGCTCAAGCTTAACATTGAAATAGTTTAAATATTTGTATAACCCAATGAATGGCTTGGTTCCCATCTAATAGATATGCATGGTTTATTACAATGCCTGATCCAGCTGGATTAGAAAGTTACAGCATCGGAAGGTTCTTGGCCAAAGTTACAACAGTTGTTATTCTTGTGATAATCATATATCAAAATTTTCTAGTTATAAAATGTGTTTGAATTTTGCTGACTGAGTTTTAGCTTGGTTGGCATCGGTATTGTTGTCAATGCAGGGGGGCATTTGTTCGAGCACGTTGAACCGTGCTTATTCTCCTATTTAAGGGTTGGGGAGGGATATCTGTAGTTCTAGGCATTATATAAAAAATGTTATAATTTTGATACATGTTATTGACCTGGTGCCAAGAGAGTTATGAATTGTCTTAAGGAATTGTTAATGTGTGCTTTGTATTTTTGGCAGGTCGATATATTTGTTCGGAAGTTGAACTCAATTCCAGCATTCACTGCTAATCTAACAGTTGAGTCTTTTAACAGGCGAACCCTTTCGTAAGATAAATCTATGAATGTTTTGACAATGAAAACAGATGGTAGACTGGTTGATTTATGAAAATCCACCGTTTAGAAATGTTATTTTTCCTGAACTTTGTAAATGGGTTGTTAAATTGTACTTATACGTTGGTCTTTGAGTGAGTGCTTTATCATCTAACATTGACTTTAAGTGACTGAAAATATCGAACCAATTTAGTTCCATATACAAAAATTGGTCATACTTTGAGTTGGTAGAGAACGTTTAATTGGGAAAAGAAATGGACATAAAATATTAGTCATATATATTCACTTTATTTTTAACCGATGAGATTTGAATTTAATATTTTACCATGTTTAGTTGGTTAATAACAAAAAAAAAAAAAAAAAAAAAGAAAAAAAAGAAAAAAAACCCAGGACAATGCAATTAGGTTGTTTGGTTGCTTAGAAAAAAAATGAAATCCTTATTTTACCCTTGCATAAAATTATATGTATAAAATATAAATTATTATTATTTGATATAATTGTTATGATTATTCATAATTTATGTTTAACTCTTAAATAATAGGATAAATATGTTTTTAATGTATTTGAAAACACATTCTTGCATGGGTAATAATGTTAATGCCAGTCGAGTTAAGATTTAGTTAACAACATAAAATATTTTATAAAATATTTTAAAATATTGTTAATATATGTAAAAAAATTTAAATTTTAAAAACATTATATATCAAATAAAATAAATATGTATAAAAGTTATATTCCAAAGTATATTGATATAATAATTTTAAATAATAATTATTATATATTACATAAAATATTTAGTAGAAAAAGTTTTAATATATTCAGTAGTAAGTAGTAATCAACTGATGCATTTAAAATTGGACAGAAAACTAAAGGTTACATAACCCCCCATCATCGCCTAGTCTTTCAGATGTCTTCCAACTATTGGTTGACCAAGCGATGCCTCGTGGAAGAAAAAACAGAAAGCAAAATTAATGAAAACATGAAGACGATGCAGAAAAACCAGAAAAACACAACTAAAAAAAAAAAAAAAAAAACTAGAAAACAAAGAGAACCTAGGCCTGAAACCCTTTATTCTTCTCCACAGAAACTACCAGAAACGCTTTCTTGCATCAGTGAAACATAGAGGTAGCCAATTTACTCCTTCAATCACGCGTGTCATCTCAATGCAACCCAACCCTTTTGTAAGCCGCTAAGTTCATCGGACTCTCGACCGCTGCTTCACTTCCGGACTCAGTCACTACAACTCTTGTCGACCCACTTCAACCCCCATCCTATCCTGGTTAACAAACCTTTCCACCTCCTTTAGGACTTTTTCCATCCGGTATACAGGAGAATTATATTGCCGACTTTCGTCGCCAACATGTGCGCTTCGAGGTACAAATCGAAACATTAAACCTCGAAAATTGGAGGCTCTGCTTTTAATTTCTCTTATCAGATTGCTAATGTTTGATCTATCTTCTGCAAATCTTAGCTTTTTAGTAGCAGTTAAAGCATCTCCTTCCACACAGACCTCCCTAGACTCTAGCTCCTTCGCAAAAATAACCGCCTGTAGACACGCTCGCGCCTCTGCCATGGTCGGACTCAGAATATTCTCCCACGGGTAAACAAACGTTGCCATCACCAAATCCTATTTATTTTGTACTATTATCCCTGAACTGGATTTATATTACTGTTGTTGGAAAGAAGCCATCGAAGTTAACCTTAACAGTCTCACCATCTGGTGGCTCCCAACTAGCATATTTTGGCCTGTGCATGAAACCGGATAACTCTTTCAGCTATTGTATTTCTGAACTGTAGGGATTAATGAACACCACAACATCTTGCACCCGTTCCCTTACCCCTTCATGATACACCCTATTTTGATTGTACCATAAATCCCAATAGGAAAGAGCTAATTTTCTGCACATCAATATACTGCTATTTACGAACCCTACTGCTAACCACTGTTTCCAATTTTGCTCCCTATTTGTGGTCAAGAAAACCACTCCTATTTCCTGTAGGACTTGCGTAGTGAAGGCATATTCCCAAAACAGATGAGCCAAAGACTCCTCCTCAACTTTACATACTGGACAAAGAGCATTCATAGCATGTTTCCGTGTTTTCAATGTACATAAAGTAGGTATAAATTCATTAGCTATTTTCCATAATCCTATTCGAATTTTGCTAGAAATGTTTAAGCTCCACAATCTTGTATAGAAAGTATTTAAAATCACATATTGTATTGTTACCTCCCCAACAAACTTTGTCCCTTTGTAATAAGCCACTTGTACCCACTCTTCGCCGTATAAGCCCCCGTGTTGTCTCCCTTCATATCACTTCATCTGTAAGCACACTATAAACCAGTGGGATTGACAAGACCCTCTCCACTTGCTCATCATCGAACAAGTCCTGGATGACTTCGTGCTTCCAAGTAACTGTTTCCATGTCTTTTAAATCTAAGACAGTTGTATATGTTATGTCAATATTCTGAATGTGCACTCTGCCATCATTTGGACCCGGCAGCCACGCATCATTCCAAATATTCACCAACGTACCATTCTCAATCTTCCAGCCTGCACCGTGTTCCAGCAACCTTCGGGCACCCCAAAGACTTTTCCAAGTATACGAAGGGTAAGAACCCAACCTTGCACTCAAAAAATCCCCCCAGAGTAATATTTTGCCTTCATCACTCGTGCAAATAAACTACTGGGATTCGTAACTTATTTTCATCCCTGTTTCGCTAGTAGAACCATGTTAAACTTTGAAAGCTCTCTAAAACCCCATACCCCATTATGCTTTTGGTGTACACATGGCGCTCCAACTACATCAATGTATACCTTTATTAGTTTTTGTATTGCGTCACCAAAGCCTATACATCAAATTCTCCAATTCACGACACAACGAAACATATAACAAAAAAAATGCATTACGTAAATCAGAATGACTTACAAAATGGATTTAATAAACACCTCTTTCCCTCCTACTGACAAATTACGCGCACCAACTATTCATCTTTTTAGTAAATCTCTCTTTAATATCAACAAAAGAGTGTTTCTTCCTTCGCCCCACCATGGTTGGCAAACCAAGATACCTTTCCGGATTTTTTGAAATCCGCACATCCAACACACTTCCTACTTGATCATGCAACTCTTAAGTCCACATTGCCACTTAAATAAATGAGTGATTTATCAAAATTAACCAACTGTCCCGATACTTCTTTATACTCAATTACCACTATTTTCATAGCATTAGCTACTTCAATTGTAGCTTCACTAAAAAAGATGTTATCATTTGCAAAAAATAAAAATAAAAATATGTGTTACCGATAATCCACTTCTCCCCACTCTTGCCCCCACAAATTCGCCCCTCCTACCTAGCCATATTAAGCAAAGTCGAAAATCCCTCAACACAAATTATCAACAAATATGGGCTTAGAGGATCCCATTGCCTTAACCCTTGTGTTGGCCTAAATTCTTATCCTTGAACATTAGTGACACACCTTATCACTAACGAAATCCATGCAGTGCAAAAACCTAGCTGACAGATCATCTTTTCAAGGAAACTCCATTCAATTCTATCATAGGCATTACTCATATCAAGTTTTAAAGCAAAAGATAACAGAACCCTCCTTTTTCTTTTTAAAAAAGTGCAAAATTTCATAGGCCACAATATATTATCAATAATCTGTCTACTTGATACAAATGCACCTTGTGTTTCATCAATGCAAAAGTTGAGGACCCACCGAAACCTATTAACCACCAATTTAGAAATGACATTGTAAATAACATTGCAAAGAGTAATAGGTCTAAACGGGCCCATATTTTTTGGCATAGGCACTTTAGGAATTAACACAATATTCGTTCGATTCGCTTCCTCTATATCCCTTCGACCATTCAGCACCTCCAAACAATACCTAACAACATTATTCCCTACAGCATGCCAAAACTTTTGATAAAAGAACGTCGGGAAACCATCCTTACCTGGCACCTTGAGTGGAGCCATAGATTTCACTACTTCTACCACTTCATTAACTCGAAACGAAACTCAACCATTAATTCCTCATTTGACTTTTAGAAATACAAGGCTGAACTCCAGCAAGTAAACGATCACAGTTCCTCACTGGCTTTGATGTGAACAGCTCTTTGAAATAACTCATTGCAAGTCCAACCATCTTCTTTTCCCCACTAACCCAGTCTCCACTCTCATCCTTCAACCCTCTAAAAAAATTCCTTCTTTTTCGAGAAGAGGCAAAATTATGAAAGAAAGTAGTATTACAATCCCCCATCTGGAGCCAAATGACTATTGCTTATTGTTCCCAAAACAAATCTACCCTATTTGCTTCCATATTTAAAGCCACATTGACCTCTGTAATTTTTGCTAGTCTTCTCATTCGGAACTTTCTTATTCAATTCACTCAGCTTAGAATTCAAATTTACCTTCTTGCGATTTCGAGCTACCTGACTTGTTTTGGCCTACCTACTCAGCGCATCTCCTAGATCATCAAGCTTTGATGGAAGCTCCTTTCCATTCAACTCCCAACATCTTTTTAACTGATCCTCAAATCCCTTTTCCAACATTCAATCCACATTAAATCGAAACTGAAAATATCTCGATATGGGGTTAACCTTATTATATCCAACTGTATCAATTAAAATCGGACAATAATATGAAAAACCATGTTGAAAATGATTCATTGAATACCCTGGGAAAAGATCCCACCATGCCAAATCAGTTACCCTCTATCTAGCCTTCCTCTTATATTGTTTTTGGTAACCTCCCCCTTTCCCAAGTAAACCACTATCTAGAGAAACCCAAATCGCTTAGGTTACACTCCTCTAGTACTTCTTGAAAAGCAAACATCTGTCTCTCTTCATGGAAACGCCTCCTTTTTCTCAAAAGAAAACATCACCTCATTAAAATCCCCAACACTAGCCAAGGAAAACGACTACTATTTCTCACTACTGTAGAACATTCCATGACTCATTTCCTAGATGCTCCATAAGGGAACCATAGAACCCAATAAACCTCTAAAGAGCCACTCCTCCTTCATCCATTTCAATGTCTATGTGAGACTTAGAAAAAATTTTTAAATAAATAGTCAATCCATCTTTCCACCCCAACGAAACCCCCCATGTTGACCGTTTAGAATCCATATAAATTCCATTAAAAAAACCACACTTATTCCTTATTTGTTCCATATGTCAAGCACTAACTTTTGTTTTAATAAGAAACAGTACTTGATGCTAGATTTGTCTCAAACTATTTTTGAGAGGTCTAATAGCTCGTGGCTGCCCCAGACCATGAACATTCCAATTTAAAGTTTTCATTGTGACCGCCCGACCTGCTTAATAGCGGTCACTAATATTTCATTAACCAAGTACAAGTTCATTGAATCTTTATTATCTAGGGCCGTATAGTCCACATGCTACACTGATTGCCTTTTCTTCCCATTTACAAGTTCAATAGGCATTTCTTACATCCTCAGATCCATTCTTTTTACCTCATCAGAGCCCAACCCCCATCCTGACCCATCTCCCATTTCTTTGTTTCCTTGAACAATGTTTCTAACTACCTTATCCTGATAACCCTCAAAACCTCTTCCTCTTATCTAATAAGAATGAGCAGTTTGGATATCCTTAAAACTCATCCTCTCCTTTTTCCCACTCAAACTCCATCCATATCCTGCTTTCATCCCCAAAGTTGTCCCTCAATCATCTATTGGTAACTGACGCTGCCCTCGGTGGTGGAGCTGTCAGGGAAATATCCAAACCAAACACTACATTCTGAGACCCCATAATTAATCGTATAGGACAAAAGCTTTCCCCATGACCCAATTTATGGCATAAGAAACAGAACAAAGTTATCTTTTGATATTGAAAAAAACGCATATGTAGATTTATTTTGCTCGAAAACAATGCATTTCTTCTTCTTCGGTGAGTTTCAGACATCTAATTACACCCTTATATGTTTTAAATTGAACTATATGTTTGTGAATTGTGTGATTGTTATGAATGAATACTGATTGCATATCCGACGATGTACGATGACTACCGAACCCCATTTGAATTTTAAGAATTCGTAGGATACAAATGACATGTCATTAGGGTTACCGATTTTAGCTCGTATGAGCTTACCGTTATTTAGCTCAGAGGAGCTTACTATTATTCAGCTAGGAGGAACTTACCTTTTATAGCTCATAAGAGAATACTAATTCAGAGCTTGTATGAGTGTACATGTACAAGAATTGATGGATTATAGTTCAGTAACCTCGTGTGTACTACCTACGTATCTAACAATATTCTAAATGGTTCAACGGGCACAGTTCTGTTACGAGATTATATAAGTTTGATATGAATTATTATAGATATTTACATGAAATACATGAAAGTGATGTTACATGATACATTGATATATGAAATGAATAATACATGTATATGAAATGTGATTACTTGTTGAATTTATCCATGTGTATTGGATTTTATATGTGATTTACATGGCTAATATGTTGGTGAACATGAGTTTAGGTTTTTGGTCAAATTGGTTGGGATATGCTATGTTTATTTACCTAAATTGTGGTTAAATGGTAAGTTAAATTCTGTGTTATACGAACTTACTAAGCTTAAATGTTTACTCTGTGTTATTTTTCGTGTTTTATAGTGATTCGAAAGCTCGTTTGGGTTGGAAACTTGTCGGAACTATATCACTCTATCCATTGGCTCATTGGTACTTTTGGTTGGTTATTTTCGTTTATAATGGCATGTATAGGTTGTTTTGACTAATGTTGGCCTATATGTATTTTGTTGAGATTAGCCATTGGTTTGTCTTGTGTTTTGGCACATTTTTGTTTGTGCATATTTGCCTTCTATAGTTAATGTATGGTTGGTTTATGGTTGTATGGTGAAAGATAAAATGTTACCTAAATGTGCATTTTATACATGTGTTTTGGGATGTGATGAATTGATCATGAATTGGTACTTTGATATGTAAGGTTTATATATTTAAATATGTTAGTATTTGAAATGCATTTTTTGGCATCAAATGGTATGTTTTGGTAGATAAGTGATTTGGTTTGAAATGATGCAAATTAGCTTAGTAAACTTTGAGTACAAATATGCATATAAGTTAGTTAAACAATTGGATATATTGAGTGTTTAGATATACATGTTATAAGTTGTCATTTGAGGTGCTTAAGGACATATTGTTTGTATGTGAAGATATTACATGCTTAAGGCTTGATTTTGGCTTATTTTGGATGCTTATTTATGACTTGTGTATATGCAAAATATTGAGTTTAGGTATGTGCCAAATTGGGCGAGAAATGTGGCTGGTAAAATTGTCTATTTTAGTCCACTCGGGCAGAGACACTGGCGTGTGTCTCAGTCGTGTGTGACACACGGCCAGGTGACACGGCCGTGTGTCCCCTGTATCTTTTAAAGGGTGCAAGTCAGTATGCTCACACGGCTTGGTACACGGGCATGTGGCTTGGTAGTGTGGTACAAGTCAGTGAGTTAACGGGTACGGACGCGGCCGTGTATCCCTATTTCGAATGCCCATACGGCCTGAGACACGGGTGTGTCACTTGACCGCGTGAGTCACACGGCCTGGCCACACGGCCGTGTGACCTTTATAATGTTAAAAATTTTAAATGTTTCCGAAAAATTTTCTGAGTTTTTGATTTAGTCTCGATTTGTTTCTAATGCGTATTCTGGGCCTCGTGGGCTCGTATAAAGGATAATATGTATGTTTTTGATTGGTTTTGACATGATTGCTATATGATATGAAATGTTTGCATTTTCTATTTGTTTGATTTGTAAACTTCGGTAATACTCCGTAATCGTGTACCTACGACGAATTTGGGTTAAGGGTGTTATATAACTCACCTAAAAAGATCATAGGTAGAGTCGAAGAAAGACCTAAACAAGCATATTTCAAGTGGGACGATAATACCTTCAATTCCAATTGAAGTGTCTTATTAATCGATGCTATTGATTGTGTATACTCACGAGGTGACAACTTCAATGATTTAAATCAAGCTTTCAAAGTGAATCCCTTTGAATTATCCCCTAACAAAGCCAAACATTCATCATCTTCGTCATTCGTTGGGTCAGATACAAAAACATGTTCCAACATATCATCAAAAAAGTTGTGCTCCAATTTTGAAGAAACTAATGTTTTTATCTCAGACATAGACCATTTTTCAATTGCATCTAGAAACCTCATGGTATTAAATACATTAAAGGTCACCTGATCATCTTGAACTCGCATGGTGAGTTCACATTTTTTAAATCGATCAATGTCCTACTAGTTGCCTAGAGAGGCCTCCCCAAAATAATTGGTGCTTCTTTATTTGCCTTAAATTCTAATACAATAAAATCAGCTGGAAAAATGAATTTATCCACACGTACCAACACATCTTCAATTTTCCCATTAGGATGTGCTATCGATCTATTTGCTAGCTGAAGTGTAATAGTCGTTGGTCTGACCTCACCAATCGCTAATCGCCTAAATATGGACATAAGCATAAAGTTGATACTTGCACGCAAACCACACAAGGTTATTCCATAATAAGAGTCTTCAATATTGCATGGTATGGTGAAACTTCTCGGATCATTCTAGGAACACTGGGAATTCTAGAAGTGAGGTCGGGCTTAACTGACTTAATGTGGCTACAATAGAGTTGTTACAAGGCTTGGTATAAGCATAGAACAAATTTTGCGATCTGTCCATATCTTCTATTGTAGCAACAAACCTGATTTGCTCTTCATTCTTGGTGAGTCATACGTGACAGTACAATAGTACGAATTGCGTTAACAATAAAGCCTAAGTGCGTCGACAATGATACCTAATCATTTTGCTAAAATAAAAAATTAAAAAACACTTGAATAGAAACAAAAATAAAATAAAAGTACATAATAATAATTCTATAAAAATTAAAAATTTTCGACAAATTTAATTGTCTCTGCTTGCTTTTGATAAATATTCCCAAACTAATGTTTCAATTACTAGCCATTCACTTTGAACTGGTGTCCATCATGTAAATCTATGATTTTGACCGCACCATGAGGAAATATTCGACAACTTCGAAAGGTTCAGACCAATGAGAGCGTAATTTACCCGGGTGCAGTTTCAGTCTTGAATTTTTATAATAAATCTTGTTAACCCGCGATAAATTGTTGCTGTAAAATAATTCTGTCATGCCATTATTTGGTATTTTCTTTGTAAATTGCAGCGTTTTCATAGGCATTTCACCTAATCTCCTCTAGTTTAGTGATATCTAACAACCTTTTCTTTTCAGCAGCTTCATAGTCCATGTTCACTTGCTTAATTGTCCACATTGTTTTGTGCTCCAGTTCAACTGACAAGTGACATGCTTTCCCAAAAACCAATTGATACGGCTACATCCCTAATGGAGTTTTTTATGCTGTCTGCAATGCCTATAAAGCGTCATCCAGTCTGGAAGACCAATCTTTCCTTGAAGGGTTCACAAACTTCTCAAGAAGATTTTTAAATTTTTTGATTCAATACTTTGGCTTGTCCATTGGTTTGTGGATGATAAGTAGTAGCCATTCTATGATCAACTCCATATCTTTTCAGTGCGGCTGCCACTTGGTTTCAATGAAAGTGTGTACCCTAGTCACGAATCAATGCCTTTGGTGTGCCAAAGCGGGTAAGTATATGCTTGTGAAAAATTTAAACACTCTTTTTGCATCATCTTTTGGGACTGCAACAACTTCAACCTACTTTGAGACGTAGTCAACAACTACCAATTATAAAGATTTCCAAATGAACTTGGAAATGGTCCCATAAAATTCATACCCTAAACATCGAACAATTCAACCTCCATAATTGGCTGTTACAACATTTCATTGCGTCGGGATATAAAACCAGTGCGTCGACACCTATTGCATTGATTCACAAAATTGTGGGCATCTTTGAATAATGAAGGCCAATAGAATCTTGATTGGAGAACTTAGCAGTAGTTCACATGCCACCGAAATGACCTCCATAAAGAGCATCACGGTAGTGCTTTAGGATTGAAAGCATTTCCTCTTTCGGAACACAACGCCGAATAATGTTGTCATTGCATACCTTGTATAAATACAACTCATTCCAATGATACTTCACTACTTCACGAAGAAATCTTTCTTTCTTTTATGGCCTGTGACACCCAATGAGAGTTTTCCACACACTAGATAATTAACCAAATCTGCATACCAAGGGGTTGCATCTACAGCAAATAACTTCTCATCTGGGAATGCGTTGACAATTTGAAGTATGTTTCCATCTTTGCTGCCAACTTCCAATTGAGACAGATAGCCTGCAACTTGATTCTCTAAATTCTTGTGGTCTTTTATCTTGATGTCGAGTTATTGCAACAGTAAGATCCAGCATATCAGTCTTGGTTTTGCATCCTTATTCGCAAAAAGATATATCAACATCGAGTGATCAATAAATACGGTAACCTTTGCACCGACAAGATAAGAATGAAACTTGTCGAAAGTAAAGAATAGAGCCAACAATTCTTTCTCTGTAGTGGTATAATTGATTTGAGCCTTTGTAAGAGTTTTGCTAGCATAATAAATGGTGTGAATATTTTTCCTTTGTGTTGTCCTAGAACAACACCTACATCAAAGTCGCTTGCATTGCACATAACTTCAAAAGGTTGAGACCAATCTAGTGCAACGACAATAGGTGCACTTACTAGCTGTGTCTTTAATTGAATGAAGGCATTCAGTCATGCATCGTCAAAGTGGAATTTTTGATTCTGTTCCAGTAATGAGCATAAGGACTTTGCAATTTTTGAGAAATCTCTAATAAATCTTTAGTAAAACCCCGCATACTTAAGAAATCTGTAAATACCTTTCACATTTATTGGTGGAGGTAATTTCTCAGTGATTTCTACTTTAGCTTTGTCTACTTCAATGGCTTGACTAAAGATGCGACGGCCTAACACAATACCTTCAGTTGCCATGAAACTCCCAATTTAGAACAAGATGTGCCTCTTCACATCGCTGCAATATTTTATCCAAATTGTCAGCGTAATGATCAAAATCATTTCCACAGACTGAGAAATCATCCATAAATACCTCTAAAGAATCCCCAATCATATTTGAGTTTATTGTCATCATGCACCTTTGAAATGTGGCTGGTGTGTTGTAAAGACCAAAAGGCATACAATGAAAAGAAAAAGTACCAAAGGCACAAGTGAAAGTTGTTTTCTCCTGATCCTCCGGTGCAATAGAAATTTGATTGTATCCAGAATAGTCATCTAAGAAGCAGTAATAGGCTCTTCCAACAAGCCTATCCAACATTTGGTCGATGAAAAGACGTAAAAAGTGGTCCTTCCTTGTGGCAGCATTAAGTTTGCGATAATCTATATAGACTCGCCATCCCATAGGAATGCGTGTAGGAATTAATTTGTCTTTTTCATTGTTAACCATAATGATGCCACTCTTTTTAGGAACGCATTACACTGGACTTACCAATTGCTATTGGAAATAGGGTAAATAATTCCAGCATCAAGCCATTTTGTAATTTCTTTCTTAACAACTTCCTTCATCTTCTCATTTAATCTTCTTTGTTACTTAATCGATTGCTTGCCTTCATCTTTAAACTTGATCTTGTGCATGTAAAAAGATGGACTAATGCCTTGAATATCGGTAATACTCCAAGCAATAGCTCGTGTATGTTGCTTAAGAATATGGACCAATTTCTCTTCTTGAGTTACATCCTGTGTTGCGGAGACAATAATTGGAAAAGTATTGTTATCACCAAAAAAGACGTATTTAAGATGAGTATGTAACACCCCTTACCCGTATCCTACGCCAGAACTGAGTACGAGGTATTACCAGACTTAATAATGCATTTGGTCAAATTAATTAACACATATACAAAATGACTTAGTCAAGCCCCTATACATGCCATAACTTAAATCATTTATAAATAAAGATACCCATAGATAGCTTGATAGTGTGAAGCGATCTCCAACGACCTCCAACCCGAGCTTGTTTAATAGGACTTTGTAACATGGGAAAGAAAAAGGGGTAAGCTTATAAAGCTTAGTAAGTTCACACGTAAATATAATAAGCATTAACAATGAATTTAGCTTACTACTAAGCTGTCATAACTTGCATAAATAATGCTAAGTTCTTACTTCCCAACTTACTCATTTGTAGCCTTACCAAAGCCTCAACATGGCAAATCCTCATAACAAGTTCTCAATTTGATACAATCATTAAATCACATGCTTATACCTTATTACTCATGTTCACGTTAATCTGTCTACTTGAATCGCTGTCACTAAATTATTTATTTCTTGAGCTACAGAGCTCCGAATTACAAACCACTAATTTTACCTGAAACTACTCACATATCTTCATACCATAAAATTTTAAGAATTTTTGGTCTTTCCAATTAATACAGTTTATTCATTAATGTATCCCTTGTTCTGTTGTCTGACGGTTTCGACCTTTCTTCACTAAAAATTAATTATCTCATTGTAACGAACTCAAATGATGTTATCGTTTGTTTCTCTTGAAAATAAACTCATTAAGAAACTCAAGGATATAAATTTTATCCCATGACTATTTTTTTACAATTTTTAATGATTTTCCAAGTAAGAACAGGGGATCACATAATCATTCTGAACCAGTCTCACAAGAATTTAAATATCTAAAAATATACAAATCCTTTGTTTGCTCTGTTTCTTTTATATGAAAATAGACTCAATAAGATTTAAATGAATATCTCATTCAACTTATAATTCAATTTATAATATTTTTGGTGATTTTTCAAATTCACGTGAATCACTCTTCGTCCAAAACAGCTTTTATTGTAAATTTTTGCTCTCACTCACTTTAGTTGTATTCATTACTTACCTATAACAATCTTTCCAATTTCCGATTACATATCGAGCATATTGCTCATACGTTACACATGCATATACCTACACTTATCACTACAAGCCACACATAATTTCACTTAATCGATTTTTCCGGTGAACTCACCGGTAACCTTACCAAAGGCTCAGAATACAAAGGGCACCTTACTTAATAGCTTGCTTACATACCTGCAACATCTCACTTAACACATGAGTACTTTTTCATAATATAGGCATATTACCAATCATGTCATAAAGTGTCACAAGCATAACTGAAAACTCATCACTTACTTAATACTTGATAATCTAAATTACTTACAATCTCAATATTAAATAAGCCTTAAATGCATATCTGTACTCTTTCTTCATGTTCTCACTTTATCATTTCTTTGACTTACTCTTTGGATTACTCGGGAACATTTTTTTTTGAACTTACCATTGCCACGTCTTGACATGGTCTTACGTGGTATCCTTGCCTTATGAACTCACCAATTGCCATGCTTTGGCATGGTCATACATGGTATCCTTGCCTTATGAACTCACCAATGCCATGCCTTGGCATGGTCTTACATGGGACCTTTGCCTTATAGTAACTTATCAATGCCATGTCTTGACATGGTCTTACATGATATCCTTATCTTACCAAATGTCATGTTCCAAATATGGTCTTACATGGTATCCTTGTCTTATTGCCAATGCGACATCTTGATGTGGTCTTACATGGAGTCCTTAATCAATGCCGATGCCATGTCTTGACATGGTCTTACACGGGATCCTTGCCTTACCAATGCCATGTCTTGACATGATCTTACATGGTATCCTTAACCGTCAATTCCTCCTTAAATGCCATGTTATGAACATGGACTTTTCCATCAGTTCTTCCTTAATTGCCATGGTATAGCCATGGACTTTGAGATATCAATGCCTTGTCAAGTCATAGCTGAAACATACTTGCTCAAATTCTCAAGATTAGTCGCATTACTCAATAATAACATTACTAAAAACAATAATTGCATAATAATAAAATGCTACTCAACTTGCATACTTACATTCTAAATCTCATCATATCATCAACTTAACTTATTCTCATCAAACTATGCTAGTCAATACTTTCTTGTTATTATACAAAGCCATAATACAAAATATGGTCTAACATATAAATTATACAAGTTCTCTTTCCAATATCGAATTATTGTCGAACATTAATCATTATATTTGAAACTCAATACTATAGTATTTATGGCCAAAATATTAATTTATCATTCAAATATGCATAATTGAATGCTTATTAAACATATGAACTTACCTCGATACCAAAACGATCATTTTACCAACTTTCCTGATTTTCGATTTTTCTCCCGTTCTAGGTCCAAATCTCGTTTT
The DNA here is from genome assembly GCA_025503065.1 of Gossypium bickii. Classification (NCBI taxonomy): domain Eukaryota; kingdom Viridiplantae; phylum Streptophyta; class Magnoliopsida; order Malvales; family Malvaceae; genus Gossypium; species Gossypium bickii. Next base: position 18,738,848 of record CP106714.1, on the reverse strand, counting down.
TCGGGGGTATAAGACACCACATTTCACTTATTTAATTAATGTACTACTCAAAATAGTCCCTAATTCAAACTTTAGAAAAATTACAATTTTGCCCCTAAACTTTTGCATAATTATGATTTTACCCCTATTAAACTTCATCCCTTGTTCTTATGTTTTATAACATGCTGATCATTTTTCCCTTCTATGGCAATATCAAATTCTTGCTCTAACATGCACTTATGTACATTAGGTATTTTTGCCGATTATGTCGTTTTACTCGTTTTCACTTAAAATCGCTTAGTAAAAGTTGTTTAACATAATTCTAAGCTTCATATTCTGCCATAAAGCATCAAAATAAACACATTTTACTTACGGGTATTTTTCCAAATATGAACCCTAGGTTTAATTATTGCTAGAATAAGCTAAATCAAGTTACCGGGACTCCAAAAACGTAAAGAACATGAAAAACGGGGCCAGAATGGACTTACCATGAAGCTTGGAAAGCTTGAAAACCCTATCCATGGCTTCCCACATGTTAAATCCGGCCTAATCTTGAAGATGGACAAATTTGGAATTTAAATTTTGTTTTTAATTCATTTAATTCACTAAATTACCAAAATGCCCCTTAAAAAATCTTTTGAAACATACCCATCCATGTCCCCTTTTTTTGTCCACCAACTTAACCAATGGTCTAATTATCATTTAAAGACCTCCAATTTAAAATTTCATAACAATTGGACACTTGTAACATGTAGAACTCAACTTTATCACTTTTTACAATTTAGTCCTTTTGACTAAATTGAGTGCCCAAATGTTAAAATTTTCGAATGAGATTTTCACGAAATCATTTCGTGAAATTGTAGCCCCTAAAAATATAAATAAAATAAATTTCTCAACATCGGATTTGTGGTCCCGAAACTACTGTTTTGACTAAGCCCAAAATCGGGCTGTTACAGAGTAGGTAGTGGTTTCAATTCCAGAGTAGGAGCTTCATCGATAGATGGCTTAAAAATTGGAGCTGTTCTATTGGCTAAGTCTAAGGATTCAATCTGCCATCCATGTTTGAGTTTAATAATATTAGCTTCAACCATGCTGTCACAATTATCTAAGAATTCATCATTAGATGTCACTACAAAATCTTTAGAAAGTATTGTGTTTTGGTCATTGAATTCTTCCTCAATTAGATCATCTAGCACATTGACAATATGGTATTGTTCTTTATCATTGCATTGAATAGATTTGAAAACACTAAAGGTAATGTGCTCATCATTAAGTCACATGGTCAGTTCACCTTTGTAAACACTAATAAGAGTTTGTTCGGTGGCTAAAAATAGTCGTCCTAAGATTATAGGAACCTCCTTGTCTGCCTCGCAGTTAAGTATGATAAAATTGGCCGAAAAAAATGAATTTATCCACACGAACTAAGATATCTTTGATTTGCCCTTCAAGTTGAACCAAAGATCAATCAACTAGTTGTAATGTCACTGTAGTAAGTTTCATATGACTAATTTCCAACTTTCTGAAAGTAGATAGGGGCATTAGGTTGATGCTAGCTCTGAAGTCGCATAAAGCCTTACCCAAATAATGGTTTCCAATTGAACATGGGATAGTAAAGCTCCCATGATCTTTCATTTTGAGGGGCAACTTATTTGTCAAAACAACACTACAGCATTTTGTGAGTACAATAGTTTTCATATCACTGAGCTTCTTCTTCTTGTACAAGAGCTTTTTCATAAATTTCCCATAATTTGAAATTTGCACAAAAGCGTCTACTAAAGGAATATTGACCTGAAGTTGCTTCGGTGTGTTCAAGAACTATTGGTACTGCTTATCTTGCTCATTCTTCCTGAATCTTTGTGGAAAAGGTAAAGGTGGAGATACATCTGATTGTGCTGACACCTTTGATTGTGTCGACAGTTTCGAGGGTCAGGCATTAGGCATATAAGTGACAATTTGTGGAACTTCTTTTTCTGGTACATTGACAAGCTCTTCAGATCCAACCTTCTCACTAAGGATCACTTCACTAGTATCTTGAGGTGCTATGGTAGAGTCTATAGTCGTCTTACTAGTTTGTTTACCACTCTTGAGAGTGATAGCCTTGCAGTGTTCTTTCACCCTCAGACTAGCATTTTCTGTGTCACTAGGTAGTGTGCCTGGTGGTTGAGTATTTACATTCGAAGTAAGTTGTCCTAATTGTGCCTCCAACGCCCAAATAGAAGATGAATTCCTTTGCAGAATAGCTTCTGTGCGAGTCATATGCTCTCGCATTAAAGCCTCAAGAGCTGCTAACGGGTCAGAAGGAGAATCTTGCTTGTATTGTTGTTGTCGATGTTCTTGAACATGCTAATTCGAAATTGAAGAGTGTTGTGGCTGTGTCTGATTCTGGTGTGGATGCATCTGGCTTTTTTGTGGATGCATCTGAGTGTGCTGATTGTAGTTCTGCTGTTGTTGATTGTAATTCCTTTATCTTGAATTATAATTGCCTTGAGTGGATATATTCCCATATCGAAATGTTGCAGCATTTTGAGTTTCCCAAGATTGTTGATTGCGTGCAGAATTATTATAAGAGGTGTCATAAGAATTGTTGCAGATGTTACTGACGTAAAAGGCATTCTTTGTATGTTGTGGACAATCTTCATAGCTGTGGTTGTCACTGTAAATCTCACAACAAAATGTAGGAACATCAACTTGCTGAGCGACTTGTATAGGTGCAACGTCACTAGTCCCTTGTATATTTTTTTTATCATATTTGTAAAAGAAGAAACTTAAGCACTAAGTGCAGATATCGCGTCCAATTCAATAACTCATTGAGTAGCTTTTGCTTGTGCAACTCTAGAGATAGGATATGGATAATCATTCTAAGAAATTCTTTTAAGAATTCTAATAGCATCATTATAAGTACAATTCAGCAAAGGATCATTGGTTGATGTGTCGACAAGATTCCTCATGTGTGAATTCTGCCCATCATAGAAAATCTCAATTTGTGTTTCCTGTTGAATGCCATGCATGGGACAACGTTGAAGCAAAGATTTATAACGTACCCATGTAGTGTGAAAATTCTCATCATCCAGCTGATGATAAGCTGTAATATCATTTCGAAAACGAGCATTCATTGTCGGTGGGTTAAATCGCAAAACAAACTGTGTTGCTACTACATTCCAAGCAGTAATTGATCCGGAAAGTAGCCTAAGGAACCAAGTACGAGCTCTTCCTTGCAAGGAATAAGAAAATAATTGCATCTTCAAAGCGTCATCACGAACGCCTTGTTGACTAAAGGAAGCGCAAATCAATAAAAATGATTTAAGATGTTCTCGTGTATCTTCATGTGGCAGTCCAGCATATTTCCCATTAGAATTCAGAATTTGAAACATTATTGGCTTGAGTTCAAAATTTCTAGCTTGGATTGCTGGCCTAACAACTCCCTGTTGTAAGTCATCCAAGACAAGTACTACAAAATCTCGTATAGTCCAGTTTTGTATTTGAGAGTCTTGCGGCAACAGTGGGTCATTAGCATTTTGGTGCTGCATAGGGGGTATGACTTCATAGTTTCTTAGTAAAGCCATATTCTTTTGTTCTCGAAGTCTCCTCTAAGCGGTTTTTTTCAATTTCTGGATCAAAATTGATAATAAACTCTGAATTGCTTCGGGTCATACAACACCTAAAATAAAATGTGAAAATAGCGACAAAAAAAACAAGTTAGTAACAACTACATCTTATGAAATAAAAAAAAAGTAAAATAAACATCAAACAAACGTCATCCCCGACAACGGCGCCAAAACTTGATCGGCTGTTTAATGTCACAGCAATAATGTGCAAGCGTACACTGTCGATGCAAGTATAGTAGACATATATGAGTCTGTCGGATATCAATCCCACGAGAATAGTTGTCTTTTGTCTATCAATGTTAGTGCAATAAATAGATAGAAACGAGATAAATTGTGAGAGTAGTTGTCGAAGCAATAACTTGAAAACAATAATATAAAATATAATAAGGATAAACTGGGATCCCCAATGTGAATATTCAACAGAATAATAAGTGCTCACAAGGTATAAAACAATAGGTGATTGTCGATGCATTAAATTACAATGAATATCTTACCAAACTTAACTCCTATATTTAATCTAAGACTTAAACATGCACATTAACCACACCTTCCGATGATGGAAATGGAACACTATTAAGAACAAATGGATTAAATTCCTCTAATCCTCAAGCAACTTTTGTTGTCATGCTTGTTAGCTTGAACTGTAGCTGCACTTTCTAGTGTCAGTGACCGCAATAACAACTCCATACTAAAAACATTCAAACCCAAAGATTAAACAGTAGAAGCAAGATTGAATAAAATAATATTTAACCCAAAAATCATATATACTTTCGTTCAAATATGAAATAGAAAGTAATCACCAGCGTTTAGAAAAGAAATATAAAAGAAACAAGTGGAGAGTGCTATTCCTAGAAAATCTCTGCTTGATCTCTCAACTCCCTTTTGTGTCGCACTGAAGGCTCCTCGTCAAGAGCTAATTTGCATCCCTTTCACATCAGTTCACCCGTAGGAGGCTTAAGTCGCCATAGTCGAAAAGCTTCAAAAGATAGGTTGAAGAATGTAATCCCCCCAAAAAGCCCTCTTTTTTTTTTTTTTTCCTTTTCACGTGAATATTTATCCAAATAGCACATGTGTCCTTTCATCAGAATCATGCTGCCTCTGTACATACAAGTTGGTTGTACCAGATTGGATTGCTCAAACCTTTTTGTTCTTATTCGGACAGTTGTTAGGTGCGGCAACAATTCTGGGCGCAATCTGGAAATTCTCATGCAGCAACATTGGTACCAAAACATGACAAAATTAAGGATAAATAGGATAAGATCCATTGAGTTATAAAATGCAATTTACTGAACTGAAAATGTTAAAATATGTGCTAAAAATAACTAAATGGGGACAAATTAACCAATAAGTAGGGATAAAACATATGTTCTTTATAGTACTATCAGCTGGCTTCATTTTTTCTGTTGTCTTTTTACTTTCTTTTGCCCAGTAGCTGTCATTGTGCTCCTTGAGCATGATTTAGCTTGTTCTCATTGGTCTTGAGGCTTGCGGCGTTGTTGCGGCATTGCTGTGGCATTTTGTGGACTTCAATAGCTAACTTCAAGGATAAAATTGCAGATTTTAGCATGAAAATTGACCAAAAATGTATTATTCAAGTAAAACCCTTCAATATTGAATACTCAATAGAATTATAGTCAAAATAGCTACTAAATAGTCATCAACCCCTTTTAAGTCGATTGAAATATAAGCTTAAAAGTACTAAAAATAACTCTATATACTAGAGTTATTAGGTATAGACATTGGATCCAAGGGAAATGGGGTGTGGAAGATGAGACATGGAGACATGCATGGTAATTTAAAGGACCACAACGCTTAAGGCAGTTTTTTTGGTTGGTCTTTCATGGAAAAATTCTAACGAATGTGTAGAGATGCAAGCGTAGCCGCTCAGACGATCCTTTGTGCAGCATTTCAGACAATTTCTCACGTTTTGAGGGATTTGCTACATTATTGATTTCTTCTAGCGCCCTGTTACTGACTGGGTATTGGCAAATTTGAGAAACTACAGCCAAGCATCCTTCCAAAGCTTGGATTGTCATATTGTATTGGGGGTCATATGCTGGCCGCAACAGAACCATTATATTTTCCAACATGGAGGCTATTCTGGCGGTTTGGTGATTTCTAAATCTATAGCTATGGGAAGATATATTACATAGTAACCGCATAACGACAATACTAAAAGGAGGATGAAAGTATGTTAATCAATTTTCTTTGCAACATCCAACCTTAGAAATTGATTTGAGGTTTCAACTCTGCCCTATGTTATCAGTAACCCCATATTCTATCTCAAACAAGTCATACCTGAATGAAGTTTTAGGTTTATACATATACGGATAAAAATATTACCATTGTTTTATTAATAGCTCCCTTTAATTTTTGAATGAAATGATAATATCTCAAATCAATGAAAATTCTAGAGTAACATATGATGAAGTGAAATAAATAAAATTACCATGGTTATTTATTTATTAAAATGATTTGAATGGTTAAATAATTTTTTCTTTATTTTTTTTTAAATTTTGATGATAGATTTTTTTAGTTAATGCTTAATTGCCCACCGTAAGTAAAATGATTAAAGGTTTTTTTTTACGCAAACTAATAATATTATCTATTAATAATTTATTATAATATAAAATTTAAGACATAATGTCAGATTTATCTATTAACGTTGACATCATTTGTCAATTATACAATTATTAGAAGTAAAATCAAATACTTCATCATTTAAAAAAATATATATAAATAAGTACAATATATATACTCTACATCATATATATATTTGTCTGGGCACATTATTATTAAAATTTATTATTTTATATATATCACTTATTAATAATTGATGGATATTAAAATTTTAAAAATATATTTATCATCTAAGGCAATATGTAAACAAGTAGAAAAAGCATTCGTGAATGGGAATTGTATTGAATAAAAAAGAAAGAAAAGTGACAAAGTCACCAAAAATAGAAAGACTCGTTCATTAATGCACACAAACTCATGAGGTAGCCATAATTGTTGTATTATGTTGTGATTTCCTATGGAGAAATAAAGAAGGTGAGAGAAGGAGAAATAAGGCGGTGAACGGGCAATGGTCGCTAAGGGGGGAGAATAGGGAACAATACAATGTGTCAAACTATTTTCGTGCTTGAAACTATTTGATGCTTACTGTTCTTGAATTCTATACATGCCCTAAGCCTTAGAACGTTACAAGTCAAAAAATCCTATGTTATCTAGGTAGACTTATTTATGAATTGACATCATATTAAATAATTGCATTTAAGATTGTTGTATTCTGCTAGGATAATCAGATTACTTGTATAACTTGTTGATGGATCCCTACATTTGAAACCCTTAATGTTTTCGTGCTTCGTAATATACCGAACTCAGGTGCTTAATATCAAAAGTGGTAAGTCAGCTATATATCATGCCAAGATTATGTGTAAATATGAAATGCATAGTCATGTGCTCCAAAACTAACATTTGTACCATATTTGCTCAAGGGTCGTCTTTTAATTATTGTTTTTTTTTACTTTGCTTAGGACAAACAATGACTTAAGTGTGAGGAATTTTGGTCTGCCGTAATTCAGTATAGTAGATTAAACTAGTTTTCGCACTTGAGGAGCTTGAATACAAGCACTTTTACTATGTTCTAATTAAGTTTTCCTAGTTTTGTTTACATTTAATAAAAAGTGTAATTTGAGTTTTTTATTGACTTTAGGGGTCGAATGAGGCCTAAGGGTGAGCTAATATGCTTTGTGACTGTGTAGGAGGCCATTAAAAGGTGTCCCAACTCAATACTGGTCATTGTGTTGCAACATGGGGAGTTTGATGTCGCAACATAGGGAGAAAAGAGCAAGAATTTGAAAACTGCCTTCAGCGTCACGACACACCTTTGAAGCTAACTTGAGTACGATCATATTGCCTTCGATGTCGTGACACAGGCACTAGGGTGTCGCGACACCGGTCTTATATATGAAATACTTACAAGCTAATGGTGTTTTGGTCTGCACAATCAAATATTAAACACGGGACGACGACAACCTAACCCTATAAATAGGCGCATTTAACACTTGTCAGGTACAACTTTTCATATTGTGTTAGTTTCTTTATAGTTTTAGTTTTTAGTTTTTCCCTTTTTTTAAGATTTAAGTTATTTTCAGTTTTGCGTTTGTCGGGAGATTCGATTTGTGGAATTCGGTCAAATCTTTGTGGATTTTGTGCTTCAATTAAATACAATTCAGGATTCTCTTAAACTTTTGTCTCTTGATTTGTTAATAATGTTCATATTTTACATCAAGTTTATTATGTTATTGAGATCCATGAGGAACTAATCCTCTTATGGGGGATTAGTGAGTTGAGGTATGATTAATTGATTGTTGTGCGTTTCTTAGTGGATCAGCTGTTTGGGAGAGGAACAATTTAATACCTAAGCTTGACGACCCTATGAAGTCATCTAGGTGGAAATTAACCCAAAATTGGTATGGCCTATCCATAAACACCTTAACCCCAAACTGATCTGGACTGTGAGGTCGAGAGATAAGTAGTTCTTGCCAACTCGTTATTCTAGTGGAAGATCGAGAGATCCTGCTAGGGTAACAACTAGTTGATGGATTAGGGAACCCGAAGCAACAGTTAGTTATGATTACCGAAGTGAGCTAGTCACCATGCTCAGATCTAATTTAGTTTCCATAGCAAATTTCCCAAAGTTTTTCCATTTATATTATTTTATTCTTTATTTATAGAAAACTACCAAAAATCTTTCTTTATGTTTAGTCGTAATATAATTTATTTAAAGTACTAATTAGCTCTATTTGTGCTTAGGTTAGGATTAGTTTAGTGCTCGCCTCCCTTGGGTACAATCCTCGGAGTACTCACCTACTTCGTTGTAACTATATTACAACCTGACCCGTATACTTGCGAACACCGCCTATTTGACATATTTTGTGTAAGATTTCTACTCTGGATGTTGGTACGTCTTGAGGCAGGTAGTAATCTTTAGTTTGAACTGTCTTTAAGGCTTACTTTTTTTTTCTCTAGGAAGTTGCTTTTTTTTGTTTGTAACTTTCCCTTGCTTTCTTCAAATCTAGGTTCTTAGCTTTAAAAATAGAAGATGAATTGTTTGGCAGAGACATCTGTAATTGAATTTTTGTCTTAATTTTCATAAATACATTTCTATTTCATACAATAGCAGCCTTCAGATTCTTTTCTAGGGTGGCTTCAACCTGATCTAGTGAAAGCCAATATTATTAGATTTTATTGTGTTTTAGAGCTTAAACTTTTATTTTATGGTTTAATTGCATTGAAATTATAGTTATCGCATATGGAGATTTAGAAGAGTGAATAAGACAGGGGTAGGAAAAAGAAAAAGAAAATAAAATAATAACAAAAAGAAAAAGAAAAGAAAGAAAATAAAATAAAATAAAAACAAAAAGAAAAAGAAAGATGTATGAACATTGGCAAAATTTTGGGGGGTTTTGACAAAAGAAAGAAAGAAGAAGATGAAGTATAGGAGCAACCTGAAAAAAGAAAAAGAAAAATAAGAAAAGAAAAGAAAAAGGGGAGATGAGGGAAAATAAAAAGAAAAAAGAAAAAGGGAGGTACAAAAGGACACCAAATGGAAGCGTGCGATTGGTCAGCGCTGCCACGTCAGCAAAAATTTAACGTCGTTAGTCTCTGGTATCAATATAGTGGACGGAAAAAATAGTTCAGGTAGCAATCTGGGAAAAAAAATCATAAGTACCAATATGAGAGAAGTGGGCAAGTTTGGGTACCAATTTTATATTTAGTCCTTTTTTATAAGTTTTTTTAAAACTAAATAGTCTTTATGTTCGTTTTACAATTTATAGAGACTAATATTTTTGACATTCGTAACTATCCCTCCAAGGTTTAAACTCTCTTAAATTCTTCCATTTGGAATATTACGTGACTTACCATTACATTCAAAGTTTGTACATAACTATTTCTTCACCCTCTCGCACACCGACATCTTTAATGGCCCCTCCACCACATCCTTAAACTCGTCAATACACATTTCCTCATCAATCAAAATTGCGCTCATGTTGTGTAAACATTCTCCATTTGGAACCTAAAAGGTTCGCTGATTAGCTTTGTATCAACTTCACAAGTGAAGTTGGAGATGTAAGTTGCTAATTTAGCAGTGTTAATATAAATGATCTATTTGAAAAGTTGCGATTTAGTTAATAATATATACTGTAAGTTGCCCAATTTTTTTCATGCAAAACTTTTTACCACACAAATTTTTATTTAATAAGATAGGTTCTTGATAGGGTCGATCTACATAGCATAACATAACTTGCCATCTTTCCTACTTTTTCACGCGCAACAAACACTCATTGGAATGGTTGTTTAAAAGTCCTAGAAATAGAAAGGGATGAGAAAGGGGTATCACAACGAAAAAAAGAGGAGAGGTTCGTTTGTTTGCTAAAAAGTTAAAATGTATAGAAAGGAAAGGATATGCCGACCATATGCGTGTGGGTAGGTGGCTTTGCTTTGCATTGCATTGCATATGGTAAAATATGAATATTTATTAGCATTATTATTAAATTGGAGTGGGTGACAACAAAGACAAGAAAACCCAAGTCAAAAGGTTGTCGGCGTCATTAAAAACAAAAAGAGAAATATGTTACTTTATTTATTATTATAATAATACTAAATTAATAAATATGTCTTCCACAAACCCTAACAAATCATCACGTCATGGACAAAAGAAGAAACATTAATAGATATTATTAAATGAATTATTTAAGATAATGCTTGCATTATTAAATAAGGAAAATAGTACTGATTACATTCTTTACATATCAACTAACATAGCTAAATAGTAATTAATATTTTCATAAATAAATATAACTAAATTCTAAATTTTTAAATTTCAAAATGTCTAAATTCAATCTTCAAATTAACATATCGTTTTGATAAAATCTTTTTATTAATTTAGTAATCATGTTAAATACAAAAGTCAAAGTTAATGGCTCGACTGATGAAAAAAATAGAAATTATGATAGTTTAGTTTGAAAGTTCAATTATAACATTTTTAGCGTAAAATCAATTTGAATTTAACACATAGTTTGAGTATGTTAGTGCAATGCTGTTACAATTGAATCTCGGAAAAATTAGTTTTTTTAAGGTGCTTTTATTTTCTTTATTTAAAAAAATTCTTGTAATTTCATCATCATTATTCACCAAAGTATTAAATTTTAAACACAATTAATTGTACATGCCACATCATCTCTACCTCTTAATCCATAATGGTCAAATAGTTTTCACCAAGTTATTTTTGTTTATTATTAATATTTTCTTTCTGTTCTTTTACTATATTTATTGTAAACAAAAACCATAAAATTTAACATCATTTGCACTTCATCTCTTTTTTTTGAATGCTCACCTCAGCTAAGGGAGAAAAGGGAAAGAAAACTCGAAGGTCAACGACAGCATTGGATGGACCTAATGTAATCCCAGTATGCTCTTGCGGATTTCCAGCTTCCTTATGTACTTTTTGGTCAAATGATAATCCTAGTACAAGATCTTTTAGGTGAAAAAACTATGGGGATTGATTTAGGACTTCTTGCAAATTCTTTAGCATGTTTGATCCTCCACTAAGTCCATATTCAAGAGCTCTTCTTATTTTTGAAAGGAAAATTGGAACAACAGAGAAAAGAAAGAATGAACAAACGAAGTGGCTATTTTGTTTGTTGGTTTGCTTCTTCTTTGTTTGGGTAATGAAGTAATGAAAATAAAATTGAATTTACTTTGGGTGCTCTTCGTTTGGGTATTTTGTTTTTTATTTGCAATATATATAAAATTTGGGTTAGGTTTTGTGGAAATATTTGTTAATGTTTGCATTGTGTTAACTTATTTGAGTGTACGAATAAGAGTTGCGAATTTAAACTGAAAATTATCAACATTATAATTAGAGTATTTTATATGAAATAGATTTCTTTGAACTGAAAATTTGAATCCCAATTGTCAATGTAAAAAAATTGAAATTTCAAATTTCAAATCTCAATTTTAATATCAATGGCATTCAAGAAGAATCAATGGGAGTAAGTAAATTGAAAATCATGAATTTTTTATATGTATCTCATTTCTTTAATTTATCATTATAGTATTCAACATGAAAATGGTAGAGTTATATAATAGGTTAAAAGTTTGTACTTTCTACCATTTCACATTACAAATATGACCAAATTGTTAATGTGAATGGTAACTTGACTGCAAAAAATAACTAACCAATTTCATAGGTAATGTACATATACCTTTGCCTTTATTGAACCACAAAAAGGCTAACTAAATGGTACTTGTACCTATAATTCATGAACCAATGTGTAGTACCTAAGCATATACCATCACAAAATTAACAAATAATACGTGTATTGCCAAAAAAAATTATTTAGATGCAATTCATGACCAAATGGTACCTATACCTATGCCACAAAAAAGTCATTGCTCAATAAGCACATTTGTGTCCAACCTGCAATCCATACTTGGTCTTTTTGAAGTAATTGATTCTTGTGTATAAATGTGTTGTTTCAACAAGGAGTAAGCATGAACTGAAAATGGAGAAGGATAATTAAAATCCATTAACCAAGCAATGCTTATATACAGGGGCGAAGCCAGAACAATTTTTTGAGGGGTCTGGATGAAATTTTAATTTTTTATAGTCTATATCTTTATAATTTGTAAATGATTAAATCCAATTTTTATAATTTTAGGGGGGGCCAAAGTGCAATTTTACCTTTACTAATTTAAAATTTTTACAAAATTTTAAGAGCCTAAATAACAATTTTACATATTAGGGGGTAGGGCCTGTGCCACTCAGCTTCACCCCGCTATATACATGACTCAAGCTAGCAAACTCTAACAAATTCAGTTTCCTACTCCTACTAACAAGCTAATAAACTTAGCTTCCTACTCATACTAACAAGCTAACAATCTCCCTAGGACTTTGACTAAGACTATCGTAATAACAAAAAGGACTTTGCAGCCCTTGAGACACTAACATTCTCCACCCAACTCAAGTGCTACAGACATCAAGTTTGTTCCTAGGAAACTCAAGTCGACTAACATGGAAAGACTTAGTAAAAATATTTTTCATCTAGTCCTTTGATCTGCAATAAACCAACTTTTTCAACCTTTTTTTTTTGTATTCATTTTCTATGTATTCCTTCTCAGCCAATGCAACTTCAAGAGTTACCTCTCATTGTTTCCTAGTCTGTAATTTCATGTTTAGATCATCTAGATCAAGATGCCACAATTCAAAATGACCACTAGCTACTCTAGAAAAGTCATGTGAGTGGCTAAAGTATCGCCACTTCATCCCAGGTATTGTGCTACCAATATACTTGCAATTAACATCTTTTATGGTTTGATTAACATATCCTCCCACATCCAATAGTTCCTTCTTCAATTTTACATTTTGCATTGAAAGACTGGCCAGCTCACCAACTAAATTCTTTAACTCAACTGTAACAGCCGTTTTTAGTCAAATCAGAATAGTGGTTTCGGGACCACAAATTCGAGGTTAAAATATTTATTTTATTAATATTTTAATGTTTACAACATGATTGAATGATTGTGTAAAAGTTTCATTTAGAAATTTTATCATTTGACTAGTTAATTTGATGAAAAGGACTAAATCGCGTAAAGTGTAAAAGTGGAGTTCTATTAGCTCAAAGTATCTAATAGCTATAAAACCTTAAAGTTAAGGTCCTTATATGGTAATTAGACCATTATTTATGTGAGTGGACTTTTATGGACATAATATATGTTGTTTTAATTGTTTATTAACAAGGTTAAAATGGTAAATTATAAAATAAGTTAAGTTAAATTATTAAAACACAAAGTATCATCTTTGTTTCTTCTTGTTTCAACCGAAACTAGGGCTAAGGGAAGCCATTTTTTGTGTTCAAGCATTCGTTCATTTCATTGCCTAATAGTAAGTCCATTTTTGCTCAGTTTTTAATGATTTCTATGTTTTTGTGATCGTTGCAACTAGTACTAGCTAGCCCAGGGACTAATTTGCAAAATTGTTAAATATTTTGAATGATGCCATTGATGAATAAGCATGTGTTTTGAGGTTTCTTGATAGATTATGAATGTTTGTTAATAGATATACAAGTTTTGTAAAGTGATTTTGAGTAAAAATGCAAAATAGGGATTTATTTGTGAAAATGTGTGGTTAAAATGTGAAATAAATGAAAATTATGGGCTACTAGGGGCATTATGGTAATTCGGCTAGCATGGGTATATTTGGAATTTTACTAATTTGTGATTTTATGCAATAAGGACTAAATTGTAAAAATGTGAAAGTTTAGGGGTAAAAGTGCAATTATGCCTTAAAGATTGTTTTGGACTAAATTGAATAAATAGATGATCAAATAGTTTAATTTTGAATATATTTAGATCAAGAAAAGCGAAATATTGACTTGGATCAGGGAAAAGATAAAGTTATCGACTAGTCGACTCGATTCGCTGTTTTAACATCCGAGGTAAGTTCATATGTTATAAATTCATTTCAAATGTATTTTATATGCTTCGATATAGCATGAATTGTACTTATGTGATTATGTACGAGTTCGAAAATGATTCGATGAAGATTCGATAGTTGGGAACCTGATTGAACCTTAGGAATAGTTTAGGATGCTAGTGACATGTCATTAGGTATACTTGAGTTGGCTTTAGGCCATGATTTAGCACTATGTGTGTGAGATAAACCGATTTGGCTTCGGGCCATGCATATCGACTGATTTGGCTTCGGGCCACGATATCAGAATTTTGGATAAGTTACCTTGATTTGGCTTCGGGCCATGGTATAGGTACTTATCGAGTGAGACCTTGAGGATCTGACTTTTATTCTGAATGGTTCAATGGGTAAAAGAAGAATGTGGTTGATTATGAGATTAGTACTAGATGGTACAAGTACGTACGGAACTGAGTTGAGTATTGAAAACTATGAAATTGATGAGTTCCTTGGTAAGTATATGAATGATCATTTGATAGCTTGAGATTTATTAGAATTGTTGTACATTGTTTTCCATTATATGAATGATTAATGAATGATGATAGTTGCTCATTGTTAACATACGAGCTTACTAAGCTATATAGCTTACTTTGTTGTTTTTCCATGTTTTATAGTGATTTCAAAGCTAGCTCGGATTCAAGGATCATCGGAGACTTCACCACACTATCGACTAACTTTTTGGTACTTTTGAAACTATGTTTTAAGTATATGGCATGTATAGGTATTTGAGTCATGTTGATTATGTTTCGGTAATGATGTTGGCCAAATGAATTGGCATTGTAAATGTATATGTTTTGGTTTGTAAATATAGCCATGAGATTTGGTTTAATTTGGTGAATTTGGTTAGGTGCTTATATGTGCATATATGTTGACATTTAAGTTCATGGATGGATATGGGAATGGCTTATATTATGAGAATTGTGGTCATTGTTGCTAATAGATATTATGAATGTTAAATTGATGATTTGTGGAAGTTGGCATGCTTGTGAAATTAGGCCTAATAATGCATAATTGTTAATGGTCATTTTGTTAATTTTGGAAGATAAGGTTTGGTATAACTTTGAATGGTATGATGTAAAAATTATGTTTTGTATTGATTGGTGTTTGATATGGTATAAGTCATGCTTGATTTGGTATTGAATTACATGCTTATTGATGCTATGTTATGTAACATATGAGTTGTATAGGTGTGCTTAAATATGGGTGGCAAATTGGCTTGGTAAATAGCCTATTTTTGTCCACACGGGCAGAGACACGGGCATGTGTCTCAGCCGTGTGTGACATACAATCATGATACACAACCGTGTGTCCCCTAGTGTTGAAATTGAAATGAAGTCAGTATGCTCCACATGGTCTCACACACGGGCGTGTGATCGACCGTGTGGTACAAGTCAGTATACCCCCTAATTGGCACATAACCTAGCAAATGAGTATGTGACTTGGTCGTGTTGCATAAGTCAGTATACCCTACAGGTTTGGCATGGCCTAACACACGGCCTGGCATACGGGCGTGTGTGGCCACTTTGAAGGGCACACGGGCTTGACACACGGGCATGTGGTTGGCCGTGTGACCCAAGTCAGTATGTACCCCCTATTTTCACACGGCTTGTGACACAGGCGTGTCTGATGGCCGTGTGAGACACATGGCTTGGCCACACGAGCGTGTCCCCTATTGAAGAAAAATTTTCTAAGTGTTGAAAAATTTCCTGGGTTATCGATTTAGTCCCGAACCACACCCAAAGCATGTTTAAGGCTTCGTAGGCTCTTAATAGGGACAAATTGATTGAGATTGAATTGAACAATTGTATGTTAAATAGTTGTTTAATTGTTTCGTAAGTCCGGTAATGCTTCATAACCTTATTCTAGTGTTGAATACGGGTGAGGAGTGTTACATCAATAGTAGCTATGGACGCCAATTCTATCGCATAGGAAGCTTCTTCAGCTAGTTTTGATTTTGGACACATAACCCACTGTTCTCCTCTAAAAGTTGCACCTGTTCCAGTTTTAGTTTTTCATTCTTGATCTCTTGAGATTGAATCTATTTTTCGTAACACATCATCATGTTCTTTAGATATTCCACGTGCAAAAGATGATAGTTTATCACTAGAGAGAGATGCCAACTGCTACTTCAGGAGAGATACCTTTGCTTGCAATTCTTTATTCTCAGAACACTTATTTTGCAGTTGTTCTTACAAGATACAATTATCTGTCGACTTTATCTCAAGATCAAATCTCATTTCATTACACCGTGTCATCTATTTCATAATTGTATGTTGCATTTTGACAAATGATGCATTAGAAATTGAAGCTTCCCCATTCTCAATTCAGTGTTGCTCTAAAGCCCTAATTTGCCTCTTTTTTTTTGAATCCTATTTTCTAAATTCTGAATTTGAGATCTCGAGTTATCAAGATCATTGTAGATTAGTCCAATAGGCTATTCAGTGTACTGGAGCTAAATGCATTCTCTCCAAAAAGCACCTTAACTTGCTCAACAAGAAGGTCCATAACTTCAACATTGTTGAATTGTACAGGACCCAAGGTTAATTGCTCATCCCTTTCCTTGCGTCTCTACTTTCCTCTTAAGCTGCTACCCTCTCCCTTTTCTATGGAATTTTTTACATAAGTTTTATGCAGAGAAAACTGCTTTCCAAAATCCCCGTCCAAAATCCTTTTTTGGTTTCTTTTCTCTTTCCTCTTTTATAGGGTAGGTCCCCCCTCTCTCAACACACACTTTTCTCCCTCTTATTTTAGGTGGATTTGTCTAGTACACGTCCAGCTGGCTAAGAATGACAAGGATTGAGTGTTGTGTCAGCGTTTTTATGGAATTGCCATGGCATTTGTGTTGGCAATCCATCCAACCTTTTGCCATGGAAATATTTCACTTCCTTCATTCTCTTACTCATTTTTCTCTTTTTCTTCATCCTTCTTGCACGTGTTGCATACAACAGCCAATTCCCTTCTCCCCAATGGTAAAAGTAACATGAAATCACATTTGGGGCACAATCCAAGCATTATTATGCAATATTTTAAAAATAATATAAAAATGCAATTATATCTACTTAAGTACAAACATTTAATCAAGCTTAGAGGTTCGAAATTGAACTCTTTTCAAGAGTTATCACACCCCCAAACTTGAGTTCTTGCTTGTCCTCAAGCAGAATATGTATAAATGCATGAATGAATGAATTTGCCATAACTACACAATTGCCTCTTGTACTGCTAAACCAAACGAAACATATTTTATACCTCCATTCTCAGCAATCTTCTATAAAAAAACTGGTTCAAATTTTATAGGTTTGTTTAGCATGCGAAGTGCAAAAAATGTTACCTAAAAACACAAGTTCCTAAATATTCATGCATTTTTGACTATAGCAAGTACCTCCTAATGTACTTAGTTTATCTTTCCACTAAACTCAGTTTTTCTTTTCCTACTTATTCTATCATTGCATTATATAATTTTTTTTTCTAGGGGATTCATCTTGTCACACGATTTCTTTGCCTGACAATCTCAATGGAGCATACATTAGATTGACAGGTATTACATCACACCAAAATTTGAATGTAATTCACTCATGAAGCTAAGGTTTTTGACTAAAAAGATGGATAGAGCAAACAACTACCCTCTTAACTACTCAGCCTACTGCTACATTGGAGTGCCCTCAAACTTTTTTTACTCACTCTTATTTGATCTTGCTTTTCTGGTCAATAATACAATGGAGCAAACAGATTATTACTAGCCTACTCAACAATTTCAAACATTAGAGTGCTTTACAATGTCTTATACATTTTATTTATTTATTTATTTATCCTCATCTTTGCCGTGGTACTTATTATTACAAAATGCTAATTTACTGATCTTAGTTTCAAGACTTCTAAGTGTATTAAAAGAAACTTACTATACATTAGTTGCGATTATACTTAGGTCATTCTACTTTTAGGCATCAATTTTCACACAATTATCCTAAGCTAAACATACCTAATCAGCTATCACAATTTTCACAGTTTGAAGAGTTATTATCCTCATCGAACATCATAAATAACAATATACTTCTCATGGTCTAACAATCATTTAGCATTTGTATATCATGGCAAAATCAGTGACAAAATGATCTACTGTTCAAACAAAATATCTCATTCATGCAATATGTGCAACACACCCCCAAACCTAAGGGATGCATTGTCCTCAATGCATAATCAAAGACAAAATTTCACTTATACAAAAACAAATAGATATGTAGAAAATGCACTGAAAACAAATATGAATGATGTAAGAATGAAAAATTTGCAATTGAAAAGAAAAAATAAAAGCTTGGAAAGAATTTGTGTTACTTTAGTTGGGTCGGGTGGATTTCCTAGCAGCGTGCTTGTAGCGCTGCTTCCATTTGAGCTGATTGATTGACACCTCTTCTTCATCATCATCTGATTTCATGAGATTTTTAATTAGTTGATTAATTTCATAATCTTGCTCCGATATGGTTGCAATGGTTTGAGGTGCAGTAGCTGGTTCCTCTGGTGCAGAAGTTTGATTCATGTTATCTCCTTCCTTATTTGATTCAATGTTCACCGATTCTATTTTCTCTTCCTCCCCCTCTGTTTCTTAATTCGTCTTTTCTACAGTGGTTGGATATGTGATAGTGTCTGTCACAACGACTTCAACTTCATCCTCATCTTCATCCTCCAGATCCGATAACAACTCTTTGGGAAAAGTAAGGAATGCAGGCATGGGCCTGGTAAAGTTTTTCTGAAGAGATTTCTTGATGGCATTATCCTTCCTTTTGACATAGCCCCAAAATAAAGCCATTTCGTCTTGAGCCCTTCTTAGATTAGTAGTTATCTTTAATTTTTGCTTCTCCATCAAATGAAACAGTTGTTTCAACACCTCAAGAGCACTAAGCACATGCTGCTCAAAATTATTGTAAGATATGGATGGAGCCTCATGGGTACCAGTAGGTGGAGAAGAGGTTGATGCAGAGCCAAGATGAAACACCCCAAACCCAGCCCACGAGCCTTAACCGGATCTGGTATGTTCCTTGAATAAAACTAATTCAAAACTTGTTTGTTTATTTGAAAAAAATCTGAGGGGTTTTGAAGGTAATTTGATTTGTTTGTGTTGGGTTCGATTGAAAACTTTGTTAACTTAGAAATCAGGGATTTATTAAAAACCTTATTTTCATAGTAAAAGATATGCTGAAATTGTTTTAAACATTTTACCTTTAAATTGAAAATTATTCAAGTTTAGGTGGCAAAACACTTAATATTTATTTTTAAGAAAAACCATTTAACCTCAATCGTATCGTACTTAAATCAAATAAAAAGCATGCATAAACAGTTCATACTATGGCCTTATTACATCGAAAACGAAACCCAAAATGAATCCAAAATACTTAAAATATAACAAGTCCAAAATAAAATAAAATCTCGACCAAGTTCCTGCCGACCCGGTCCATCACTGATCGTCACCTGAAAAATATTCCCACAACGGGGTGAGTCAAATAGACTCAGTGTGTAACAGCCAACACTAAGTCTCAATGATTTTAGGCACAATAGTTCATACATATACATATAATTAAATATAATGATGCAAACCCGAACCCAAACTTACGTACCATCCGCTACACATCACCCGTACCAGCCTGCACACCGTGGGGACTACTAAGTCAACCCTCCATCCGCTACACATCATCGGCGGCGATCCATCGCAGACGCACGTGCTCATCGCCTCTTATAAAGTTGTGGCATAGCCACCGATATTATATTTTGTGTCATGAGACACCACATTCAGATAATTGTGACCGAAGTCACCACATTCAGATAATGTGGTATTAAACCACCAATTCACTTCCCCTTTGCATATCACCCATATGCCCCATGTCATACAAATCATGCATAAGTCATGCCATATTCCTTATTTCTCATTCTTATCAATATTTCCATATGCCATGTGCCAAATATTCATATCACTTATTAGTATAATGTCGGGATTACGTACCTGAGTACTTTGTACCATTGCATGGTACCTTTGGCCACATTCATATTATTACAAACATATATATTAAATTAAAGCCGTGATCTAATAAGATTTAGTGTGAGGTACACACCTGGTATGCTTAACGAGTTCACTCAAATCCTGAAAACCCGATCTAGCATTTTAGATCTTAAATTCCTTGCTGCTGATTGGTTACTAACCAAATCCCGAAAACTTGGTGATACCTCTTCTTGCAATCGGTTAGGCACTAAATCACCTAAATGGTTAGTTTTCGGCTTTTTGAATAATAAGAAATAGATCTTAATCATTGAATAGGCCTTGGCTGAATATCACATGCTCTTACCTTATGAATCTTAAATCCCGAAATCGATCCTTGCTCTTGGTGATATTGAAATTCCTATAAGCACATGTTAGATCCAATCTAACATTAAAACACAATAAAATGGCCTATGGCCGAATATCCCCTATAGCTTACCTTAGATCTTAGAAGTCCCGAAAGATTCCTCCCTTATAGTCGACACTAGCAGAATCCCAAAATTTCTCTTTAAGATTTCAGTTAAAGAAGGGTAAGAGGATTAGAGTCTTGATTTCCAACATACCGAGAAAGAAAAGAGTAAGAGATTAATCAAGAGAAATCCTTACCAAATGGAGTAATGAAAACGCATCTGTTCACCACTTAACTTGTCGACAGGAAGAAGAGAATGTTGGCTTTCCGGCTTTTAATGCTAGGATCAAATCGGCTTCAAAGGTGACAATTTAAATGAAACTTTCGGCTTTTAAGAAGAAATAATAGGGAGATACAAATTCGGCTATGCTTGCTTCAGTTTTCGGTTTGACAAAATTTAAGAGAAAAGAGAAGGTTGGCTAAGGAATTCGGAAAAGAGATGAAAAGAAACAATTGGCCTTACTCTCCTCCTTTTGGCCAAATATACCACACGTAGTTCCCCTTATTCGGCCAACTCCTCATCTCTCTATCTCATCCTCCTGTTTTCTCTCTTTTCCACCTTTCAAAAATAATTCCAATAAATCATCAATTATCCACTACATTAGCCGAAATTTTAAAAGAGTTTAATCCTAACTAAAGCTCATCCTTTCAGTGCCTTATTGCCGTCCAACACCTTTTCCCCTTGGCTCAAAAATAACCTCCCATTTGTTTCCCTGGTGACTCGAACCTAGGCCCCTCTGGCACTCCTTGTGGCGTCACTTACTGGGCTTTAAGTGGCGCCTCGTTGCCACTTTTCCAAGCCCATTCTTGTGTCATATTTCCCTTACAATTTTTCTTAAGGCCACTTTGCTTCAGTTCCCTCTTTTAAACTTAAAAATTACTATTTTCTAAGGCATCTATCTACCCTCTAAAGTTCATAAAATTCATGAAACACATTATAACACACAAAGGCATGCTATTTCATATAATTAAGCAAAATGCACAAGCCCAATTTCTGGATATTACACAGGATGCCGTGGCACTTCTTCCCCTAAAAATCTCATGGCAATCTATTTTTTGATTGCTCATTTGTTAGGGATTTTGTCATTAGCTTGGATAGGGACATTGAGCTGTTGGCAAAATGCAGTAATGAGAGATGGAAAACACAAGGTGCTTGCATTCTTTTGTGCGCAACAATGAACTTCTCTAAAAATAATTTTTCCAACATTTTTCTTTCTTCCAGTAATAGTAGTGTGCAGTAACAACATGCATTCCTTTGAAATAGTAGAGTTATGAGTTGAAGGGTTAAGGTGAGACTTAAGAAAATGGTACCATACCCTACAATGATGCTTCAAAGAAACACGGTTGATGGTGTAGTAGTTATTCCAATAAACTGTCCATTTGTTCCCTTCCATGCATAAATCCTAAAGAACTTGATTGATTCCTTTTGTCGTTATTGTCTTAACAAGTTGAAAATGTTCATCAGGGCCTTCAGGTAAACCATATTGTGCGTTGGTAGAGTATTCATTGAATAACACCAAAGCACCGTAAACATAGATGAAAGCATTATTTGGAGAGGTTAAATGGGCATAAAACTCCTTTACAACTTTCTTGAGAACATCTAGAACTACAAAGATGTATATATTGCCCCAAGAGGGTGGAAATGGACCCATAAAGTCTATTCCCCACACATTAACCAATTCAACTTCTAGAATAGTTTGCAATGGCATTTCATGTGCATCTTTAAACAAGTTTACTGATAGTGATCACAAGCTTGGAAAAATTCATGTGCATCTTTAAACAAGTTTTACCAATAAAAGCCAAATTGGAAAACTTTTGCAGTAGTTCGTATTCCTCCAAAATGTCCTCTATATGGTGCTGAGTGATAGTGGTGTAAAATACTCTGAATCTCGTCATTTGGAATACACTTCTGAATTATTTGATCTATACAATGTTAATCCCAATAATATTGCTTGGCATCATGGAGAAAATTTCTTCTTCTTTGACTGTTGAGCTCAGGTGGCAGCAATCCGCTTACTAAGAAATTGACAATATTGGCATACAAAGGTAATGTCGTAGCAGCCATCAATTTCTCTTCTGGAAAATCCTCCTTAATGAGTTGAGTATTGCCATATTCATTTATTGCTTCAAGTCTCGACAAGTGGTCAGCCACTTGATACTCTGTACCGTTCCTATCTCAAATTCTTAGATTAAATTTCTGTAGCAACAATATCCATCGAATTAATTTTGGCTTTGTATCTTTTTTTGTCACCAAATACTTAATCGCAGAATGATCCGTATAAACTATAACTTTGGTGCCAACTAAATAGGATTTGAAATTGTCAAATACAAATAACACAGCCAATAGTTCTTTCTCAGTAGTGGTGTAGTTTAATTGTGTATCTGTTAGTGTTCGACTTGCATAGTAGGATGGCATGAAACACTTTATCCTTCTTTTTACCAAGCACCACTCCTACAGTGAAATCACTAG
This sequence comes from Gossypium bickii, assembly GCA_025503065.1. Classification (NCBI taxonomy): domain Eukaryota; kingdom Viridiplantae; phylum Streptophyta; class Magnoliopsida; order Malvales; family Malvaceae; genus Gossypium; species Gossypium bickii. The sequence continues at coordinate 18,715,826 of CP106714.1, read as the reverse complement.
TGTCTCACGTAAGGTCGAAAGGTAATGTCTAGTCCGGTGCTATGACAATCAGTGCTGTTACCAATTGCTTTTTTAATTCCTGAAATGCTTGCACAAGGCTCATAAAACTTGATAACTCTATTATGTTCTAACAATGCACACATGGGTTTGGATATCTTCAAAAAATCCTTAACAAATCGTCCATAAAATCCTGCATGGCCAAGGAAACTTCGAATACCTTTAACTATAGTGGGTGGTGGCAATTTCTCAGTAACCTTAATCTTCGCATTTTCTATAGTAAACCCTTACTATGAAGATTTATGTCCCAGAACAATGCCTTCACAGACCATGAAATGACATTTTTCTAATTTAGAACAAGGTTAGACTCTTCACATCGATAAAGAACTAGCTCCAGATTTTTTAAACGACATTCAAAAGTATCACAAGCATTGAGAAGTCATCCATATAAACTTCCAAAAAATTATCCATTAGGTCCGGAAATATTGCCATCATGCAACGTTGAAATGTTGTAGGAGTATTGCACAATCCAAATGGCATTCGTCTGAAAGCGAAGGTTCCATAAGGACACGTGAACATAGTCTTTTCTTGTTCAGTAGGAGCTATGGCAATTTGGTTATACCCCGGATAACCATCCAAAAAATAATAAAAGGCTTTTCCCGCTAATCTATCTAACATTTGATAGATGAATGGAAAAGGAAAATGTTCCTTCCTTGTTGCTCTGTTGAGCTTTCAATAGTCCATTCAAACTCTCCATCCTGTGACAGTATGAGTTGGAATGAGTTCATTGTTGTCATTGCTAACCATAGTAACACTCCCTTTCTTAGGTACGCATTGAATAGGGCTCACCCACGAACTATCAGAAATAGGATAGATTATTCCGGCATCAAGCCATTTGATAATCTCCTTTTTAATGACTTCCTTCATAATGGGGTTCAGTCTTCTGTATTGCTTAATAGAATTGCCACGGCAATCTTCCAGTAAAATCTTATGCATGTAGATGGCCAGACTGATTCCCTTGATATCTACAATTGTCCACCCCAATGCCTTCTTAGGTCTCTTCAAAACTTCTAACAGCTGAGCCTCTTGATCAAATGTTAATTTTGAAGAGATAACTACTGGCAATGTGCTGTTGTCTCTGAAGTAGGCGTACTTTAAATGTAATGGAAAAGGCTTCAACTCCAAAGTAGAAGGGTCCTCTATAGAAAGTTAGGGAGGTTTAAAAGAATGCTCTGATAAATTTAAAAATTTAAAACTCCTTCGTGCTCCATTTCCAAGTTGCTTAGCCTCCATCAGCTCACTAAGTTCTTTAATCAGTTCTTCTTTATTCAACTCAACTACGTCTGCTTCATTATGAAAATTTTTGTAACAAAATTCTACCAATTCTTCCTTCACTTCTGTGTCAATAATTCCTATGGTGTGACAATCTTCATCTGTATCTGCACACTTCATGGCATAAAAAACATTAAAGGTTTTCTGCTGGTCATTAACTCTCATTGTTAATTCACCTTTTTGTGTATCAATTAATGTTCTACCAATGGCTAGGCCTTCCCAATTCCCAATTTTCTTAAAACAGACATAGGCATTAAATTTATGCTTGCACCTGAATCACATAATGCCTTGCCTACATAATGATTTCCAATTGAGCAATAAATAATAAAACTCCTTGGGTCCTTAGATTTCAGTGGCAATTTGTTCATCAACATTGTTGTGTACCCTTCAATGAGAGTAACAGTTTCAAATTCCTCTAGTTTGTGCTTCTTTGAGAATATGTCCTTCATGATATTTATGTAATTGGGCATTTTCTCCAATGCTTCCACCAATGGTATGTTGATATGAAGTTGTTTCAAGACATCCAAGAATTTTTTGAATTGAAAATCTTGCTTCGACTTCTGGAATAGCTGAGGAAAAGGTGGCAGTGGCCTTCTTTCAACTTGTTTAGGTTATTCTGCTATGGCATTCTTAATGGTAACATGATTTGATTCTGCTTCGACATTTTTTTGTTTGCTCTTCTCAATTATAGATTGCTGCACTACTGGTTCTAAATTCGCCTTATGTGTGAATTTTAAACTATGTTTTTCTACAGCAGCATCATTAACAACCCCAGGTAGCTAAACACCACTTCTGAGTGTAATGGCCTTGCAATGTTCCTTCCCTTGAGATCTTGAATTTTAGTATAACTTGGTAATGCCCTTTGTAGTCTTGAGCTTAATGTATTGGCAATTTGCCCCACTTGGTTTTCTAAAGATCTTAAAGATGTAGCTTGACTCTGTATTATAGCATCGTTCTTTACCATGTATTTCTTCAATAGAGCTTCCACAGATGAAGATGTTGATGAACTTTGCCAAACATTTTGCCGTGGCATAGGTTGATTCTATCCAGGTGGTGCACTTTTGACATTTTGTTGAACAACATTACTGGAATTTCCCACTCTTTGATTACTCAAACTGAAATTAGGATATTGTTTCTATCCTATGTATTGGAATATGGGTTATTGTTTCGATTGAAATTTCCCATGTAACATACTGAAATTGGGTTCGATGGGCATTCACCAAAAAACATGATCTTTCCCAAAATAAACATATTTCAATTTTGCTGCTTTCATTTCCTGCACTACAATTGGTCTCTTCAATGTTTTTAATCATATTAGTTAGGGATGATACCTGAGCTGTTAATGAAGTGATCGCATCAAGCTCCAAAGCTCCAACAACTCTTCTTCTAATACCCATTCTTGTAGTTGGATATTGATAATCATTGTTAGCTATCCTTTCCAGAATTTTGTATGCCTCATTATATGATTTATCTAGCAGAGTCCCATCGGCAAGTGCATCAACTATGATTTGTGTATGTGAATTTAGTCCATTATAAAACATTTCCATTTGCATCCATTGTTGGAAACCATGCATCAGGAATTTTCTAATCAATTCCTTGAGTCTCTCCCAAGCTTCATACAATGTCTCATCTTCAAATTGCCGAAAAGTTGTAATATCATTCTCAATTTGGCATTCATGTTTGGAGGGTTGTATCACAACATAAACCTTTGAAAAAGTTCATTCCAAGATGCCACCGTTCTTGATGGCAAATCATTCAACCATGCTCTGGCATTATCTCGCAATGAGTAAGGAAATACCTTGAGTCTCAAGGCATCTTCAGGAACACCCTGCTGCCTGAATGGATCACAAACCTCTAGAAAGAGTCTTAAATGCAGTCACCGATCTTCAGTAGGTAATCCACTAAACTGTCCGACTGTTTGTAGCATTTGAAACATCACTGGTTTCAACTCAAAATTCTAAGCTTGAATATGAGCCTAACAATCCCTGGATTAAGAACAATACCTAATAATATTCTTCCTCACTCTGTATAGATCACAACTTTATGTCTAGAGTGCTACGAGTATTCGCTTGAGTACTCACTTGTATCATTCGATCACGATCCAACTTATTTAACCTTTTCAGAATTAAATCAAGTCTAAGGACATATCATGCATTCATCTATGTCCGGAGCTTGCATGCATATGTTTAAAATAATCCAAACCAAATAAAACAATAGGTCTATTCTAAATATCACCATGATTATCAAATATATCAAGATAGATCAAATAATTCCAGCCCAAATGAAATTCGCTCATGGGTTGGGATTTCACATCCAAAATCAGAATAACATTCAACATATTCATTAACAGCGTTGAAATCATAGAAATTAATTAACATCATGAAGGTAGAACTATAGGAAGCTTTTGCCGCTCCAACTTTCACTTCGACATTGCTAAATTGTGTAGGACCCAAGGCTGATTGCTCATCCCTTTCCTTGCGTCTCTGTTTTCCTTTAAGTTGCTACCCTCTCCCTTTTCTTTGGATTTTTTACACAAGATTTCTACAGAGAAAATTGCTCTCCAAAATCCCTGTAAAAAATCCTCATTTCCTTTATTTTCTCTTTCCTCTTTTATAGGGTAGGTCCCCCTCTTTTTGCAGGTGGATTTATCTAGTACACGTCCAGCTGGTTGAGAGTGACAAGGACTGAGTGCTACATCATCATTTTCTTGGAATTTCCATGGCATTTGTGTTGGCAATCCATCCAACCTTTTGCCATGGAAATATTTCACTTTCTTCATTCTCGTCCTTATTTTTCTCTTTTTCTTCATCCTTCTTGCACCTGTTGCATACAACAACCAATTCCCTTCTTCCCAACAGTAAAAGTAACATGAAATGACATTTGACACACAATCCAAGCATTATTATACAATGTTCTAAAACTAACTTAAAAATGCAATTATATCTACTTAAGTACAGACATTTAATCAAGCTTAGAGGTTCAAAATATAACTTTTTTCAAGAGTTATCATTAGGGTATCGACTTGTTGATTGATTAGAACTCTACTTCAATAATTAATTAGGTAAAACAATTAGATCTAGGCTAAGAGGAATTCACATAGTCAAAAGAAGGAATAGGAAAAACTGATATAGGAGCCTAGGAGTATATTTAAGTTTAGTTAAATTTATTTAATTTCTTCTTATTATTATCATCTTTCTTCTTGATTAACACTACTAATTCGTGACTCAAGTAGATTAGTAATTATTTACTGTAATTGGCTTGATAAAAGTTTCCCCAAACTGCAATCCCTTGGGTACAATCCTCAGAATACTTACCAAATGTTTCGTTGTAAACAAACTATATTACAACCTGACCAGTATACTTGCGGGCACCGCCTCAAATCTATATCTTTAGTTGCAGTATTCACACTCTGGACGTTGGTACATCCAGAAGCGGTCAAATACATCACACAAACATATTTAACACATCACAAATTTAATAGTTCTAAACACTTACTTCGGTATCATCCTTTTAAATGATCTATCATCCACTTTGAATACTTAATGTATTTGTGTAAAGTCATATTTTAGATGTTAATAATATATATCAATATTTATTAATGTTAATCAATTAAGTATACAATTTCATATTAGGTTGGACGCACACCTAAACTTAGTAGATCCACCGCAACACTAGACTCCTTGAAACAATCACACTTGGATATAAATAGATTAATCGTATATCTGAGTATAAAATGATGATTCATTATTAGAACACTATTTAAATTATTCTTTTTATAAGAAACATTTTAATCAAGGTTTCCAAACCCACACCTACGCTATTAAGATTAGATTTGGAGTTGTGTTTCACTTTCAAAGTTAAAGATTGTCTGAGACGATAACAATTGGTTCTTTAATAAACGAATAGTACATGAGATATTAGGATTGAAGAAAAAATGATATCTAATAATATTCGACCCTTAAATAAAAGAATGGGAAAGAAGTGATGGTCAACCTAAATAATCCAATACTTATGTTGATTCAATCGGATCAGAGGGATTTACGATTCATCAGGGTTTTGAATCGAAGAAGAAATATAAACTAAGAAAAACCATCATCATTAAAAATAAAAAAATAAGTTTGGGGTTTAGTATTAATTTAAGAAAATAGGAGAAAAAGACTTGAAATATAATTATGACTAAAGAATTGAAGAGAAAATGGAAAACCTAGAAGAAAGGTGACTAACGGCGGTGGAGTTGTGGTGATGGAACAACAATGGTGGTCTGGCAGTGGTGTAGTAGTGGTAAGGTGGTGGTGTGTCAACTATGGGTGCTGGAAAGAGGAAGAATAGTGGAGAGAAAAGGTGATTTAAAGGATGAAAAGGAAAGAAAAAGGATGAGAAAGGGAGGAAAAGGGAAGAGGAAATGGTCAAAGGTAAAGAGGAGAAACAAAATGGAAGAAAAAAGTCGTTGGTGGCTACCTTAGGTGGGATAGACGTCCAAGCTTGGTAATTGGGAGAAAATGGCAGCTTTGGGGGACAAGCACATGAAAGGTGGATCAAGGGGAACATGTGAAGTGAAAAGGGGGTAATAGGTGGAAGGTTGACTTCTTAAAGAAGGAAAGGAATCTTTTCCTATAAGGCAATTATAGTGGATGACAAAGGAGGGTTTGACCATGATTTAATAAGCCAAAATTTAAATAAAAAAAATGAGAATGTGGGGAATTGAACCTAGCATCTTAAGAAAATTATTTAAGCTCTTCACTAAACTACTACACTTACTTACTCAAAACTAATGCTATAATAAATGAAAATATGGGGCGTAACAACTCTACCCTTCTTAAAATAAATTTCATCCTCAAAATTTACCTTATCATAACAGATAGGGATATCATCTTCGCATCGAATCTTCAGGCTCCCAAGTAGCTTCTTTAGTCCCATGATTTCACCATAAGACTTTTACCAAGGGAATCTGCTTATTCCTTAATAATCTAACCTCAAGATCAAAAATCTGGATTGGCTCCTTCTCAAAAGATAAATCTGGTTTTATATCGATCTCTTCAATCAGAACCACATGGGATAGGTTAGATTGATATCGCCTCAACATAGAAACATGGAACACATCATGGATAGGTTCAGTTTCAGAGGTAACGCCAACTTATAACCCACTAGTCCAATAAATCTCGGGCTCAACTTGCCCTTTCAAACAAATCTCAGTACCTTTTTCCATGGTGATACCTTAAGAAATACTTGGTCCATAACACTAAATTCTATATCTTTCCTCCTTAAATCAGCGTAGGATTTCTATCAATCTGATGCTACTCTCAATCAATCCTGAATCAACTTAATAACATTCTTAGTTTCTTGTACTAAATACAGACCCAATACCTTCTTTCCCCCCAGCTCGGTCTAACTCAGAGGTGTCCGAAATTTGTGACCATACAATGCTTTATAGGGAGCCATCTGAATGCTCGAATGAAACCTGTTGTTATACACAAATTCTGTTGGTGGCAAATACTCTTTCCAACTACCTATAAAGTCAATCACACAACCCTTCAACATATCCTTAAGAATCTGAATAACTTGCTCTGACTACCCATCAGACTGTGTATGAAAAGCTATGCTAAAATTCAACAGAGTACTTAGAGCCTCGTGTAATTTCTTCCAAAATCGATATGTAAATAGAGGATCCCGATAAAAGATGATTGATATCAGTACTCCATAAAGTCTCACAATCTCAGAGATATACAACTTTCAACTTTTCTAACTCATACAGTGAATAATCAATATGGACAGGAAGAAAATGTGTTGACTTAGTCAATCTATCCATAATCACCCAGACTGATCCTTCTTAGTAGGTGTCCAAAGCAACCCACTAATGAAGTTCATAGTCACACGTCCCCACTTCCTTTAAAAATTTTGAATAGGATGTAACAAACTAGAGGGGGACTGATACCACAAACTCTGTTACCTCTCGCTTAAGACCTGGCCACCAATATTGTTCCCTTAGATCTCGGTACATTTTATTCCCTCTAGGATACCTAGTGTAAGGGCTACTATGAGCTTCCCGAAGGATAGACTATTTCGTATCCCAATTATTAGGCGCATAGTATCTCCCATTATAACACAATACCCATTCAGAATTGAACCCAAATTATGTAGTTTTACCCTCTTAATCTATTTAATCCGAGTGCAAGGGGAGCATCAAGAGGTTGCTTCAACCGAATCTCATCCTACTATGGTAGGTCTCACTTGCAACTCTACAAGAAAACCTCCATATCCAGTCAAACTCAATTTAGCGAACATTGCTCTGAAATCAGCTATCGACTTCCGACTCAACACATTAGCCACGACAATCACTTTTCTCAGATGATACTGGAACGATGGAAATGTGCAAGTGTATACAATCGCAGCAAGTAATAATGTGATAAGTAAATGTCGAGTTATCGTACCTACATAGACTGTAAAAGAATTATTTATGAAAGTAATTTTAAACACTTTGGTGAAGGAAAAATATTGGATTTGAGAAATGATTAAAAACTAGAAAACAAAGTAAAATAAAATAAAATAAAATAACGTTCTAGTGCACAATTTCAAAAGCTGATTTTAATCAAGATGATATAATTGTGTTGGATTAATTATATTTCCTTACCTTAGAATTATTAAACTTATGCTTATACTTGTTACGAATAAATCACGGAAACTCGGTAATTTGCTAACTTATGAACATATTTACAAATAAAAAATCCATTCATCTCTTGTACATATTCCTATGTCAATTCAACCGATAAAATAGATTTATAAAGGTAAACATGTTATTGCACATACATACTTATTAAATTAAACAATCTCTTGCATATTCCTATGTCGATTCAAATGATTAATTCAACCTAATAAGCATATAAAAGGCTATGTGAGGTAACAAAGTATCCTTACCTTGAAACAGTTTAATCACAATAATCTTGCAAGTTATGCAAGGCATATGTATCACCAAATACAACGCTAATCTAATCTTCAGCTACCTTAGAAGAATTAAACATGCACTGATTAAGTACTGTGTCCATTAATTACAATTTCAATGCGTTTAAATAATTAATTCTTTAGTTATCTAAACAATTATAATGCCAGAATAACTTAGGCATGATTTTACTTAATCAAGCACTTTACCGAGGCCTATAACAACATAAACATAAATTTAACAAATCAAGAGGACGAAATGCAATCAACCCAACACGAATTAAATTCAAGCTAACCTGCCCAATTGGTGGCTGGTTGGGTTAGCTCAATTTGGTTCAATTGGTGTGGTTCAACTGGGCCCCTTTTCCATAATTAATTAAAATTAATTTATTTAGCCAAATTAAATTGGAAATAAATTAAAATTAATTATATTATGAATTAATACACATATTTGGACTATCGTAGGATGGAAATTATTTTGCCTTGTTACTTCGAATTGCTTCTCGATTTTGTTCTTCTAACAGTGTCTGCTGGGTCAATTTTCGCCCTTTGTACGAATCTGTCAAAAATAATCAAAATTCACTAAAAATAATTGTAAAATTGACTAAAAATTAACATGTTCAAAATTTTAATAAAATTTAATTATTTTATAAAAATTAATTATTTTATGACAAAAATTCTATCGAAAATGCATGTTTTTAAGTAAAATTAGGTATGAAAAAGTATATAAATTTTTGTGTTTCCACACCCCCAAACTTAAATCATTGCTCATCCCGAGTAATGCAAAAATTTCGAAAATAATTTCTCGGAAACACTTTTAAAAAACTCCTTTAGAACAACTTTCTTCTCAAAATTATGAATTTAGTATACTTAGGCTCAAAAATAAGAAATTTGATAATTATGCTACTTAAGTATACATATCGTTCAAATTACATCCAACAACTATTATAATAGCAACATTAGACTAAATGCCTCTTTAACAAAGACATGTTAACCCTTACCAATTTGATTTTTTTATTCCCTTATTCAAGACTAAGTTGCAATCATTAAGTTTAACTTATGTCTTCATATGTTGATCTTAGCAATTTCTCTCCACTAATGTAGGTAGCATAGAAACTTGAATCAATAGGTCTTTACTAAGGTTGTAACGTGGCTAGGCTATGGGTAGGTAAAAGATAGATAAATTTTGGCTTAAAAACCCTGGACTCAGCGTAAAATCGAATCTTCAGAATTTTTACCTTCGATACACCAACTTATTTTACTTTCACATGCTCTTTGTACATCTATTTTCTTTCGAGTACATGTGTTTTTTTTTTTGACTTCAAATTCGAGCACTTGCTTCATCTACTACAATTTTTAAGCAATTGATACTTCTTTTTGATTCCCCCAAACTTATTTTCAAACGATATTTTGATTAGTACTGAGTCTAGTGTTTTGAACAATTTTAAAGATAATGAAGAGAAAAGTGATGGCTAAATATTGCAAATGTCCAAATAAAACTAGGCCATATAGTCTCAAAGTTGGGTTTCAAAGGATAATTTTATCATGGTCGGCTTGAAATGCTCAAACGGTCCAAACAATAATTGCCTAAATCATTTACAATATTCCATGCTTCCTAGGATTTCGCCTCAAGAAATTACTATGTCAATTCTAAAGACTTAAACTTCCATGCATGCCTAATTTTTTCGTAGGGAACTAAAAATTTTATGGTACGAATTTGCATGCTTTGTTAAAAATACATTCATATCATTATTAAGCTAACATAATAACTTATTGAAATAACAGAACTTTATTAATACTGAATTTTAGCATACTTAACAAAATTTCAATTTATTGAACAAAATATATCTTAAACATAATTAAAAGAAAATTTTATTCTGAGTGGAATTAATTCAAATTTTCGGTCCCCTACTTAAAGTGTAATAGCTCGACTTAGGGCCTAGTCAGAATAGTGGTGCGAGACCACAAATCTGAAGTAGAAATATAAGTTTTTATGGTTTTTATGAGGCTTATGAGGTGGTTGCATGCTTGTGTGAAAATTTCATGAAGAAATTTTATTAATTAGTGATTTAATTATCCATTAGGACTAAATTGCAAAGAATGGAAAATGTGAGATTTTAGAAGATTTAAGTATGAAATAGAATTATGAAAATTACTAGAGGTCCTTATTTAGCAATTAGACCATTATATTGAATGATGGACAAAAATGGACATGGGAAGGAAAAATCTTAAGAAAGGGTCATTAAGGGTATTTTTGTCATTTGATAAATAAAAGATTAAAAAGGGAAAAAGGAGTCAAATTGTGTTCATCTTCTTCTTGCCATAGCGAATTTTACAAGCCCTCCATAGCTAGGGTTTCTTCAACTTTCAAGCTTGATTGTAAGTGCATCCTAGCCCCGTTTTTAATGTTCTTCGTATTTTTGAAACCCTCGTAGCTCGGTGTAGCTATTTCTAGCTATATTTTGAGCTAGGGTTCATGTTCAAATATTTACCCATGTATGACATGAATGTATTTTGATGTCTTATGGAAGATTATGAAAGTTTGATGTAAGGTAAACATCTTTTTTAAGTGATTTTCTTGAAAAATGCATGTAGGGACCAAATTGTAAAAGTTATGAAAATGGTCATACATGAGTGAAATAATAGAAATTGAAGGTTGCTATAGTTATTAATATGATTCGACTAGGCTTGAAATACAAGGAAGTTGAATGAAAATCATTTTACGAGCCTAGGGGTAAAAGTGTAATTATGAGAAAATTTAGGGGCAAAAATTGTAATTTTGCCAAAATATGGATTATGAGCCAAATTAGTCAATGTGTGATTTTAACAAGTGAAATTGTAAGACCATATCTGGGACATGGCTTTGGCACCAAAGAAAGGTCTCGTATAAGACCATATCTGTGATATGGCATCGACATCCATGTACGATCTCGTATAAGACCATGTCCAGGACATGGCATCGATATCGAGCTTTGAGATCCCGTATAAGTCCATATCTAGGATGTGGCATTGGCATTAAGAAGTGATCCCATGTAAGACCATATCCGGGATATGGCATTGGCATCAATAGTCATGCAAGGTGAATTTGAATATTTTACGATAATCCAATTAGTTTATGGGTAGATGAGCTAAGTAAGTAAGATGGTATATAACTAAAACTATCTAATTATGACCTTGAGGTCCATTCATGTTTTGAATGATGAAGACTTGGATTTATGCTCATGTTAGTGTGTGTGATAAGTTATGTAATAAGTGATACAGGTACCATGAGAAAATACACGTTATGAACCCATAAAGTAACTTGGGATGGGTAAGAATAAGTATGAGTAAGGGTACGTTTGGTTCACTGTAATGGAATAGGGTTGTAATTGAATAGAGCTGTAATGGAATAGAGTTGTAATAGAATAGAGATGTAATCAGTAATTCAATTGTTTGGTTGAATGGAATGGAATAGAGCTGTAATAGAATTCTTGTGTTTGGTTGAATGGAATAGATGTTGTAATAGTATAAGGAAAAAGGCTTAAATGACCAAAGTACCCCTAACAGAATTTTTGTAGATAGATGATTATTGTTATTAAATTTTAATAAGATTATTGTTAAATATATTTTAATAAAAATAAAAAAAATTAATCATATTTTAACATAATTATTATTAAATACAATTTAATAAAATAATATATAATTTAATAACATTCTTAATATAATATTTAATAATATTTAATAACAGAGCGTGAAGTCGATTTTTGATTCAGCCATTAAAATAGTTCTTCAACCTCCTAAACAGAAGAAAAAGAAGAACAAACCATGCTCGATAATGTGAGTAGAAATAGAAAATGTAGAACCCCGTTCTTTCCCTTTTTTTTCTTGCACTCGAAGAAATTAGAAGTACCTCAGATTTTGATCTCCCAAACTGACACAACCAAGGATCATCATGAAGCATCTTATGGTTTAGTAGTATATTATGTTATTGCAACTCCTTTGTCATCTCTAATTGTTTGAAATGAAATAGATTGATGTTTGTTAGGAAACTGCTCGGACAGTCTTTAATTTCATCATTTTGTATCGATTTATGTTCGTGTTTTTTGTTTTTCTGTCCTTAGTTTCTTGTAAATCGTTTGTTTTGAATTGAAACGAGTCCTTTCATCTGCGTATATATGATTTGTTTATGCCTATTTATAAGCATTCATTCTTTGGTTCAGTTATCAGGCACCAGTACCAGTGTGTTTGTATGATTATGTTGATGCCTCTTTTCTCAATAAACACGTTACTATCATCAAGTAAAAGTGTTCCCCCATTAATGCCAAAAATGTAGGATTTAATTTTTTTTTGTAGATGTTCCAACAAGTTATTGTCAAGGCATATAGGTGCCTGCAATGATGGATAAAAAGAAAGGGTGTTTGATTGAATCATAAGTGCTTTACTACAATGCCATTGACCAAACTAATAAGGATGATCAAAGCCTAAAATCCCAGTACCATTATCTTTTCCACTCATTTTCCCAACTCTTCTCTCATTTCTCTTTTCCCCAACCTAACACTTCTTATCATCTCTATTATTGAGTCTGCAAAAATAACAGTTGAAATATAGGAACATTTACATTTGTATCTATCACATTTCGTATGGTATTCGTATTCGCTATATCAGGTTTGCTTCGGTTCAGAACTAGAAGTTTTCCCCAGAATTTCGTTTTTGTTGGTTTTTAGATTGGAAGTGGATAGTAATTTAGCTTAGCAGAGGCTTCTCTAGATCGAACTCGCTTCCAAAGCCATCCCCGACTAAGTAAATTTCCTTTCCTTTAGCCCATAAGACGAAGTAGAGACTGATGAACATGAGGAACATTCCGGCAAGGCTGCATTTACAAAAAGGATTCATATTATGTTGGAAAATTTTGGATTTGGAACTTTGAAGAAGCAAATCGGTGAATCTCTGTATATATATGGTTTTCCTTCCTAACGAAATTGTCTGGCCTAAAGTAATAAAGGAGAGAACTACTGTAATGACTGTTCCAATGGGGCAAAACATTGAGACAAGCATTGGTCCCCTTTTCTTCATTGCCCATCCATTGAAGCTTACACATGTTCCGCTCACAGTACCTCCCTGCATGTCTGAATTAGAACAAAATCAATGCAAAAAGAAAAGCTGCATTAAAAGGGGACGAAAATTTATAAAATCTTGAAAATATAAAGCAAGAAGTTATGTGCTTATAGCATTTTATGAATTGTTTCGAATCTTTCTATATGCATTCACAACATTCAAGAGGTGAGCTCAGCTTCTGTCTTTTACTGCCGTTAAGGGTGCTATCGGAAGAGTTCTGTGGTCCAACCGCCTGACCATGTTCTTCAGTAAGCGTACCCTTCTCAAAACATTCCACTTTGTTCTCTCTTTTCTTTTGACAGTCTCCTCCTTTTTGATCTTCTGTGCTCCTCTCATCTTTATGCCTTTTCTTATGACCATGCTTTTTACTTTCAGCTTCACCACTATCCCGAGACTTATCTTTATCTTTCTTCTCCCATTTTTTCTTGGCCTTCTCTTCTTCTCTCTTAATCTTCAAATTACTAGAAAAAGTGTCAGTTTATGAACACAAAGGGGAAGCCAATAGAAAGAAGCTAAACAGTAGCAAAAGAACACAAGCAGGAAGAGAACCAATGTGCAACAAGAACAAATACAAGTGAGGTTGTCCTTCCTTCACTGTTACTAAAAAATAAACTCATCAAAGATGTAAGATTCACAGTATATAAAATGATTCCATTATATAACTTGCATGATTCTTTGTTCCATTCTCCAGTGCAAATTAACATGCAACTTTAGTACAAGCTAGGTTTCATTTTCAAATTACAAGAGCAAGTGTTAGCTTACGAGCACAGAGAGGAAGCCAATGCAAAGAATCTAACTTTTTCTTTCCTTCCATTATCCATATCTTGTACAAAACATGTGTAGCAAAAAACAAAAATCCATTTTCTTTCCTTTCCTCCATTGTTCTCCCTTCCATTCTAACAAATACAGAGAAGGAAACCTTGAAAAACCTTTCTAAGACGAAAAGGCTTCCTTACCCGCATTGATTGAGTAATCTCTCTGGCGTTGAAGCAAAGTTAAGATTTATTTGTTCAAAATTCAGAACATAGTTAACCAAAAAAGTCAAGGAATTCAATTCAAAACAGGCATTGGAAGTAGAAGGAAGGGTTTACCTTCTTTGTCTTTTGTTGGCCGATGACAAATTCTGCAAGTTTTATTGACTGAAGAAAAAGAAGAAAAAATGAAGAATAGATTGACCTAGGTCTTTTCTGCAATCAAAAGGAAAAAGAGAAATATAGAGATGAGAAAAAAAATTTACCTATAAACGGAGGGAGAAGATGATGGTTGTAGTGCTTCTTCATTCTCTAGGTAGATGATCGCTGTGAATCAGAGTCTTAAAATTTATAAAGAGAATGATCGAACCTGGAAACTAACTCTGACAACGATTAAAGTCAAGTGTACCTATCGAACAGTAGTATATGTAATATCCCGGGTTAGGGGCTAATTTTGTGTTGCATGATATCGCATGTGTTGGTGTGCTGTGTTGTTATTTCGGTGTTTTAAGGGCTTGATTATAGGCTAAGTGAATGCCTGAGTAGGTAGGAAAATTTTAGTTTTTGGCCTTAGGTGTGGGGAGCTGTTAGAGTTGGGGCTTAAGAAAATAAAAGGGAATTTTATTGCACTAAAGAGGAGCTAGCAAAGTGGCAAGGGGAGACGCCACATGGAGCTTGGGGGTGACGTCAAGTGCAAGGGTGGAGGCCTTGTGTTCGAGCTGCGGAGTGGTTATTTTTGGCACTCATTTTGACTGGCATGGAGGAGGAGTTGTAGGCGCTTCAAACTCGCCTTGGACTTTGTCAACCCATTCAAATGGTGGGTGGAGAGCAAATTGTGGAAGGGGACTAATTCAAATGTTTTTGAAATTAGTGGCTTGGAGTGTTTTGAGGAGAGGTGGCCGAATTTTAGGAGTATTGGGGGAGTGTGGACGGCTTGGTATAGGATTTTGGGTGTGCCGAATGTCATTTTGACATTTTGGGGTATTTTTCATTAAGAGTTACAAGCTAAAAGCTCTCTTTTTTGTTTAGCTAGCCGAAAATTCAAGAGAGTTTTCTCTCATTTTCTTTTGCAAACCGAAAGTCATTTTCTCAAACATTTCCATCATTTCTTTTCTTCCCAAAATTCAAGCCGAACCTCTCTTCTATTGTTGCCGATTTCTTCCCTTTTTCTTAAACCATCTTGCCGAATTTTTGCATTTGTTTTCTATACTTAGTGTTGCTTTGGCCGAATGCTTTTCTCCTATTTTCTTCTTCTTTCATTTGGTATAAGTTTAAACTTACCTTGTTCTTAAACCAAAATCTTCATACCTTCTTTCCATTTCTTCTCTGCTAGACTCTCTTTGTTTTCTTTCAAAGCCGAAAGTGGGGGTGTTAAACACTCAAGCCGAATACCCTTCTCCTAGTAGTCTTCCTTGGCCGAATCCTTGGTGGTTCTCCCCTAGTGTGGTTAGCCGAATCTTGGTTGGTAAGTAAGGGGTAAGTATTTGGTTATTGTTAGTTTAATCTTGGTTTCGATTAAGTCCGAGGTGATAAAGGATTAATCGTTGTTCTTTTCAAGGTGAAGGCCGATTGTCTTAGAAGGGCCATTGTGGTTCGGTTTGATCAAGAATCAAACCAATAGCAAGGTAAGGGTGTTCGACAACCCTTTTGGATTAAATGGGAGTTGGTCGAATGGTTTTAGTGCCTAATGCTATGTTGGCCGAATGTTTCGTGAGTTAGTAATCGGGGACTTAGATCACTTTTGTCGATTTCTAGACTCGTGTTATCGTGTGTGTAACTAACACCTTAATACTTAGTAATATTTTTAATAATAAACCGATTTGCTCATAAAGTTATAACAAGATATGTTGGACAAGTGAATACCCAAATGGGGTATGTGGATGATTCGGTAAGTCTGTTATATTATGAGTACTAATATCATGACCTATGTTTTGTATGCTATGAAAGACTCGCTTGGTATGTTGGCATGATATGCATGACTTGCATGAGATGCATGATACATGAGTATGGTATGTTGATGGGTGATATGAGATGAGGGAGCAAAGGATATTTTTTGTGCCGACGAGCACCAAAGTTGCTTTGGTAGCACACTTTGTGACTTTGGGTCACCAGAGGTTTGGCACCTCCAGGTTTGGTACCTCGGCGTCTCGTCCCGCTGGCTCAAGTACCACGAAGGGTTGGCCCCACGATGATTATACGGATTGACGCCAAGTGTTTTGGTAACACACGATGGGTTGGCCCCATCAACGATTCGTGACTACGGTCACCGCTGCTTTGGTAGCACATTGTGTCTTTGGGACACCAAAGGTGGTTTGGCACCACATTGCGACTTGTCCCCGTGGTTTTGACCACCGTGGGTTGGCCCCACTTGAGATACGGGATCGTCTGCTAGTGTTTTGGTAACACACGATGGGTTGGCCCCATCATCGCTGGATTTGTGACTTCTGGTCACCAAAGCTTTGGTAGCACAATTGTGTCTTTGGGACACCAAAGGTTTGGGACCACAATGACGGATATTATGTCTTTGGGACATCGGTGTTTTGGTAACACATCGTGACGATATGTCACCAAAGTGGTTTGGTACCACACGGGGTAGAAAGGAGTATGGATGGTTAGGATCGGGTTGCATTGATTGTATTGCTATGTATGATGGGTGTTAGCATGTTGTTTATCGGGAGCGGGATTTACACATCGAGTCACTCGACTCACCCTCTCCTTTGACATTTCAGTGACTCGCAGAGACGCGACTTGGAGCCGGATGGACTCGGGTGCACATGCCATAATAAAAGTGTTGCTTGGACTATTGAATTTGGGTACTTTAATTATTTATTTTCGATTTGGGTTTTATTTGGACTTGTAAAAGGCTTTATAATTTATGATTTATACTGTTTATGTTTTTATTTTAATATGCCTTAACAAATAAGTTGGTATGAAATCTACTAAAACTTGGAAATATAAAGATTTCAAAATTATAACGCAAGGTGTTTTCAACTATACCATCGGCATCCCACTCGATTCTATAAACCAAAAGAGATCAAATGGCTTTAATCGTGAAATCAAATTCTACTAAGTCTAAATTTTAAACAACTTGTTTTTTTTAAAAAAAAAAAGAACAAAGTTTTATCAAATCTACTGAGTACAAATTTCGAAATTTTCAAACACGTTTTCCCGTAACATACTAGATTCGGTCGTGGTGTTTGGACCGGGTTTGGGGTGTTACAATTGTGGTATCAGAGCTAAGTTCAAAAGCTCGGCTGTGGGCTTGAGGCCCAAATTGTTTTCAAAAATTTGTTTTAAGTGTTTTGGGATTGGATACATGGTTTACAAGGCATGGCACCGTCTCTCCTGCACCAGCCGCCTGTAAGTAATTCTAATTCTTCTGTGAATTTCTATTTGTAGAAGGGTAGGTGATATGGAACGTAGTTAGATTAATAGACTTGAAACCTAGGATTAGATTACTCAAACACTTGAACTAAAGCATAAGACTTAAAGCACTAAACCAATGCGTGACTCACCCACTGGGCTAGGGTGTGTGTAACTCCTGACGCATGTCTAGGAGAGGGAACCTAAGAGCTTGGTATTTAAGCAGTCCTCGTGACTCACCTCCTCTTCGCAGTATCCCACCCGTGCGTAGCTCGAGTTCACCCCGACCAAGAAGGCTAGGTCATGACTTAACCTAACGACTAAAACCCGAAAAGGGAATTAGCTATGGTTTCAAAAATACAACAACAACCCTAATGTTTTCAAACTTTTTGCAATACACTCTTTCAAAACCGAAAATGTCACATTTACAACAATTTTCTCGAAAAACCTGTTTTATGGAAAATTACAAAAATGCCCTTAGGGGTGAATTTACTAAAATGCCCTTGGTTTATAAAAATATCAACTCAATGATTTTGCCCAAAATTTCAATGATGTTACGAAACTCAAACACTCTGTTTTACAAAATATCAATCGAAAATTTTGATTCTGGAAAATTTACGAAAACGCCCTCAGTTTGTGAAAATTACTAAAATACCCCTGGTTTCCAAAACAAAGTATTTTACAAAATTTTTCAAAGAACACTCTCAAATTTTTGGAATTTTAAATTGACCAGTTTTACGAAAGTTTAAAATGTCTTTTATTACGAAAATACCCTGTAGGGAAAATGACGAAAATACCCTTGGGCTAGGAATGGGCAGCAATGTCCGAAGAGTGAATAGGTATGGAAAGGTTTAAGGAATGAATGTATAATCTCTTTTGCGTGAATAGGATAGAAGATTGAAACCTTGATTGCTCGAAAGAACCCCTGAATAAACTCTAATCATAAAATTTCTTTGCGGTTAAGAAAGTGGAACTGTACTAATGCATAAAAATCTTTTTAATCAGAAACGTAGATCGTTTAGACATGAGCACTCGAGGCGGGCGTGGTCGTAACACTCGTGGTAGAGGTAGGGGTAGGATGACGGTTTCTGAGCCCGTAGGATCTGGGCAGGGTTCAGAAAATGAGATGCCGGTTGCCCGCCACCACCGGTGGAGGTGGTGAGTTCCAAGATCGGATCGAGACGATGCGAGCAGTCGCAGCGATCTTTGCGGGTGTTGGAAAGAGTAGCCGGTGTAAGTGGTGGTGCGGGAGTTAGGAAATCGTTCTCGAGAGACTTCGGGCTAATGGGGCCGAATTTTTCCGAGTGTATCGGTGTTGCTCCTAGCACCGCCGAGTATTGGCTAGAGGCAACCGAGCGGATCATGGACGATCCGGACTTGACGATCGAGGAGAAACTTAAGGATCGTATCACTTCTCCGGATGAGTCATATCGCTGGTGGCTCACGGTTCGGGATGTGTGGTGGCACCGAGGATCCGACGTGGGATTATTTTAGAGCGGCATATCAAAAGAAATACATCGGAGCTAGTTACATCGACTCCAAATGAAGGCATTTCGAGGCTTGTTCGGGGAGCAAATCATGGTCGAATACGAGGCCGAAGTTTCGGTCGAGTAGGTATGCCGTGGGCATTGTAGCCACCGAGCATGAGAGGTGTGTTCGTTTCGAGGATGGTCTGCGAGACGAGTTGAGGTCGCTGATTGCTCCACAAAGAAGAGCGCGAGTTTGCCGTCTTAGTCGAGAAGGCTAAGGTAGCCGAAGGTGTTAAGGAATCGCGAGGCGCAGTGGACAGGAGTAGGCTTAAGAGGAGCTTTGGGTCTTCGGATCGCCCGCAATCCGCAAAGCGGCTAGACTCGTGGGCGTAATCGATCCGCTAGATTTGGTCTTTGCTAGCGTGGACCGCCGCAGCATGTCGCGTGTGGGGAAATCTCATTGGGGTGGTTGTTGGACCGGTGGAAAAGGTTGCTTCGAGTGTGGTTCTCTCGGATCATCGCATTAGGGACCGTCCCGCGTGGGATGGCCAGGATTCACCCGAGAGTCGTACGTAATCGGTTCGAGGTAATGGACCGCCACCACGGAGGGCCGTGGTAATGGCGCAGGTGGTAATGGATTTGGTAGAGGTCGTGGAGCACCGCGCGAGGTGTGGGTAGTTCGAGGCACACGGCGGCTGGTGCGTGTATGCAACTAGGCGCCGCGAGGAGGGCGACGCACCGGGACGTAATCACCGGTGACGCTTTTTGATTTTTGGTTCTCCTATAACGCTTTAATTGATTTGGGTTCCACGCATTCGTATGTTGCTAGTAGTATAGTTGAGACCATGGACTTAGACTCGAGATATCTTCTAGGCGGATGACCGTATTTAGCCTCTAGGTCACCCGTAGTGGTAGATAAGTTGTATAAGGATGTACCCTTAGAACTCCAAGGGTAGTTTTTGTCGCCGATCCGATGGAACCGCCGCTTGAGGAGTTCGATCCGATTCTCGGGATGGACCGGCCGGTGAAGTACCGTGCCAAGGTGGATTGCGCGGCTAAGCGCATGGTCCTATCGACGGATAAGGGAGATGAAGTGATTATGATAGGTAATAGGAGAGATTACTTATCAAATGTGGTATCCGCTTTAAAAGTCGTCAAGATGATGGTCGGGAAGGTCGCGAAGCGTATGTGGTTCATGTGTATGCCTTAGAGGCTAAGGAGTCCGCCAGTGGAGAAGGTTCGCATCTTGTTAAGGAATTTGTGGATGTGTTTCAGAGGAGCTTCCGGGTTTGCCACGGATCGTGAGGTAGAGTTTGGGATAGATCATTTACTGTGGATCGCGCGGGTGTCTATTGCTCCATATAGGATGGCACCAAAGGAATTGGTGGAGCTTAAGGCTCGGATTCGTGGAGTTGTTGGATCGAGGCTTCATTAGGCCAAGTGTTTCGCCGTGGGGAGCGCCGGTATTATTCGTCCAAGAAGAAGGACGGTTCGATGCGGATGTGTATCGACTACCGCCAACCGAATAAGTCGACGATTAAAAACAAGTATCCGTTACCACGGATAGATGACTTGTTTGATCACCAAAAGGTGCATCGGTGTTTTCAAGATCGATTTGAGGTCCGGTACCATCGCTTGAAAGTTAAGGAAGCGGATATCCATAAGACAAATGCTTTGGACTCGATGCGCACACTACGAATTCTCGTAATGCCGTTCGGGTTGACTAACGCCCGGCAGCCTTTTATGGATATGATGAATAGGGTGTTTCAAAGCAGATCCGGATCGGTTCGTCGTGGTTTTTATTGACGACATCTTGGTTTACTCAAGGTCGGAAGAAGAGCATGACGCACACTTAAGAGTGGTGTTGCAAGTTTTGAGGAGAAGCAACTCTACGCTAAGTTCGATAAGTGCGAGTTCGCTTAGTGAAGTGACGCTTTTTGGGACATGTAGTATCACCGAGGGGATTAGAGTAGATCCTCGGAAGGTTGAGGCGGTTCGATTGGAAGCCTCCTAAGTCGATCACGAGATTCGGAGTTTCTGGGTTTGGCGGGATACTACCAAGATTTGTTGAGGTTTCTCGTTAATTGCGTGACCGATGACTAAGTTGTTAAGGAAGGGAGTTCCGCTCGTTTGGGTGAGAAACAAAGCAGGAGAGTTTTGATAAGTTGAAGAAGATCTTGACAGAGGCTCTGCTTTGATTCAACTCCGAGGTCGGTAAGGAATTCACGGTCTCATCGCGATGCATCACACACGGGCTTGGGTTGTGTGCTGATGCGAGAGGGTAAGGTTGTGGCTTATGCTTCTGGCACCGAGGCCACACGAGGTCAACTATCCGACGCACGACTTGGAGCTAGCAACCGTAGTCTTTGCTTTAAAAATGCGGAGGCACTACTTATACGGGGAGAAGTCAATCGTCTACACGATCATAAGAGCTTGAAGTACCTATTGACTCGTAGGATCTGAATTTGAGGCGCGCAGATGGGTTGAACCGCTCAAGGACTACGATCGCTCGATCGAGTATCATCCGGCAAGGCTAACGTGGTGGCGCACGCGCTGAGCCGTAGGGTTGTTTCGGACTTAAGAGCTTTGTTTGCCCATTTGAGTTTGTACGACGACGGAGTATTCTCGCGAGCTGCAAGTTAAGCCTACTTGGGTTGAGCGAGATCAAAGAGAAACAGATTGGAGGATGAGGTTACGAGTGCGCGAAGGTTGCAAGTGCGTAATGGTGGTTTGGAGGGTTACTGACTTGTCTAGTGATGAGGTTCTGTGTTTTCAGGGTAAGGCTTGTATGCCCGGAGATGTTGAGCTAAGGCGGAGGATTCTTCAGGACGCACATAGCAGCCCCTTATGCTATGCATCCCGGAGGTAGTAAAATGTATAGGGATCTTAGAGAGCGCTTTTGGTGGCTCCTGTTTGAAGAAAGAGGTGACAGAGTTTGTTGGGAAGTGTCTAACTTGTCGCAGGTCAAGGCGAGTAACATCGATTGCCGTCGGGTTTGCTTGCACCACTGAAAATTCCTCGATGGAAATGGGAAAGGATAACTATGGATTTCGTCGCTGGGTTTACCGCTTACGCCAAGCAAGAAAGATTCAGTTTGGGTTATTGTAGATCGTCTGACTAAGTCGGCCCATTTCATTCCGGTGAGAGTGGACTATTCACTTCAGAGGTTGGCGAAGCTTTATGTGTCAGAGATAGTAAGGCTACACGGTGTTCCAGTTTCGATAATCTCAGATAGGGATCCGAGGTTTACGTCGAGGTTCTGGAGAGCTTTGCATCGAGCTCGGGTACTCGCTTGATTTTTAGCACGGCTTTTCACCCACAATCGGCGAGCGATGAAAGGGTTATTCAGATCTTGGAAGACATGCTGAGAGGTTGTGTTCTGGACTTCAGGGGCAGTTGGGAAGAGTTTCTGCCGCTAGCGAGTCGCCTACAACAACAGTTATCAAGCGAGCATTAAGATGGCTCCGTATGAGGCGTTGTATGGCAGAAAGTGTCGCTCACCTACATGTTGGACAGAGTTAGGTGAACGTCAGTTGTTAGGACCTGAGTTGGTTGCTGAGACTGAGGACAAGGTCAAAGTGATCCAGGCTCGTTTAAAGGAAGCTTCGGACCGGCAAAAGTCTTATGCCGATCTTAAGCGAAGAGATATAGAGTTCGCTGTGGGAGATCGGGTTTTCTTAAAGGTCTCGCCTTGGAAGAAGGTGCTGAGGTTTGGCAGAAAAGGCAAGCTTAGTCCGAGGTTCATTGGGCCGTATAAGGTATTGAGACGAGTTGGACCAGTGGCGTATCAGCTGGAGTTGCCAGCAGAGCTTAGCCAGATTCACGATGTTTTTCACGTTTGATGCTTCGAGGTACCGCTCGAGATCCATCGCATGTTGTGGCGAAGTGGAAGAGATCGAGGTAAATCCGATATGACTATAGAGGAAGAACTCGTGCGCATTCTTGATCGGGATGTGAAAGTTCTGCGTAGAAAGTCCAGGCCTTTGGTTAAGGTACTTTGGCGGAATCATGGTGTGGAGGAAGCCACATGGGAACCCGAGGATACGATGAAACAAAGAATACCCGCAACTCTTTTGACTGTAATTTCGAGGCCAAATTTTTCTTAAGGGGGTAGAATCGTAATATCCCTGGTTAGGGGCTAATTTTGTGTTGCATGATATCGCATGTGTTGGTGTGTTTGTGTTGTTATTTCGGTGTTTTAAGGGCTTGATTATAGGCTAAGTGAATGCCCGAGTAGGTAGGAAAATTTTAGTTTTTGGCCTTAGGTGTGGGGAGTCATAGAGTTGGGGCTTAAGAAAATAAAAGGGAATTTTATTGCACTAAAGAGGAGCTAGCAAAGTGGCAAGGGAGACGCCACATGGAGCTTGGGGGTGACGTCAAGTGCAAGGGTGGAGGCCTTGTGTTCGAGCCATGAGTGGTTATTTTTGCACTCATTTTGACGGCATGGAGGGGAGGAGTTGTAGGCGCTTCAAACTCGCCTTGGACTTTGTCAACCCATTCAAATGGTGGGTGGAGAGCAAATTGTGGAAGGGACTAATTCAAATGTTTTTGAAATTAGTGGCTTGGAGTGTTTTGAGGAGAGGTGGCGAATTTTAGGAGTATTGGGGGAGTGTGGACGGCTTGGTATAGGATTTTGGGTGTGCCAATGTCATTTTGACATTTTGGGGTATTTTTCTATCAAGAGTTACAAGCTAAAGCTCTCTCTTTTTGTTTAGCTAGCCGAAAATTCAAGAGAGTTTTCTCTCATTTTCTTTTGCAAACCGAAAGTCATTTTCTCAAACATTTCCATCATTTCTTTTCTTCCCAAAATTCAAGCCGAACCTCTCTTCTATTGTTGCCGATTTCTTCCTTTTTCTTAAACCATCTTGCCGAATTTTTGCATTTGTTTTCTATACTTAGTGTTCTTTGGTCGAATGCTTTTCTCCCTATTTTCTTCTTCTCTTCATTTGGTATAAGCCGAAACTTACCTTGTTCTTAAACCAAAATCTTCATACCTTCTTTCCATTTCTTCTCTGCTAGACTCTCTTTGTTTTCTTTCAAAGCCGAAAGTGGGGGTGTTAAACACTCAAGCCGAATACCCTTCTCCTAGTAGTCTTCCTTGGCCGAATCCTTGGTGGTTCTCCCCTAGTGTGGTTAGCCGAATCTTGGTTGGTAAGTAAGGGGTAAGTATTTGGTTATTGTTAGTTTAATCTTGGTTTCGATTAAGTCTGAGGTGATAAAGGATTAACTGTTGTTCTTTTCAAGGTGAAGGCCGATTGTCTTAGAAGGGCCATTGTGGTTCGGGTTTGATCAAGAATCAAACCAATAGCAAGGTAAGGGTGTTCGACAACCCTTTTGGATTAAATGGGAGTTGGCCGAATGGTTTTAGTGCCTAATGCTATGTTGGCCGAATGTTTCGTGAGTTAGTAATCGGGGACTTAGATCACTTTTGTCGAGATTTCTAGACTCGTGTTATCGTGTGTGTAACTAACACCTTAATACTTAGTAATATTTTTAATAATAAACCGATTTGCTGTTAAAGTTATAACGAGATATGTTGGACAAGTGAATACCCAAATGGGGTATGTGGATGATTCGGTAAGTCATTTATATTATGAGTACTAATATCATGACCTATGTTTTGTATGCTATGAAAGACTCGCTGGTATGTTGGCATGATATGCATGACTTGCATGAGATGCATGATACATGAGTATGGTATGTTGATGGGTGATATGAGATGAGGAAGCGGTGATATATTTTGTCTTGACGAGCACCAGTGCTTTGGTAGCACACTTTGTGACTTTGGGTCACGAGAGGTTTGGCACCTCCAGAGGTTTGGTACCTCAGCGTCTCGTCCCATGGCTCAGCACCACGATGGGTTGGCCCCACGAGATGATTATACGGATTGACGCCAGTTGTTTTGGTAACACACGATGGGTTGGCCCCATCAACGATTCGTGATCTCACGGCCACCGCTTTGGTAGCACATTGTGTCTTTGGGACACCGGTGGTTTGGCACCACATTGCGACTTGTCCCCGTGGTTTGACCACCGTGGGTTGTTAGCCCCACTTGAGATACGGGATCGTCTCGCTAGTGTTTTGGTAACACACGATGGGTTGGCCCCATCATCGTTGGATTTGTGACTTGGTCACCAGTGCTTTGGTAGCACAATTGTGTCTTTGGGACACCAGCGGTTTGGGGACCACAATGACGGATATTATGTCTTTGGGACATCGGTGTTTTGGTAACACATCGTGACGATATGTCACCAAAGTGGTTTGGTACCACACGGGGTAGAAAGGAGTATGGATGGTTAGGATCGGGTTGCATTGATTGTATTGCTATGTATGATGGGTGTTAGCATGTTGTTTATCGGGAGCGGGATTTACACATCGAGTCACTCGACTCACCCTCTCCTTTGACATTTCAGTGTGACTCGTAGAGACGCGGACTTGGAGCCGGGATGGACTCGGGGTGCACATGCCATAATAAAAGTGTTGCTTGGACTATTGAATTTGGGTACTTTAATTATTTATTTTCGCTTGGGTTTTATTTGGACTTGTAAAAGGCTTTATAATTTATGATTTATACTGTTTATGTTTTTATTTTAATATGCCTTAACAAATAAGTTGGTATGAAATCTACTAAAACTTGGAAATATAAAGATTTCAAAATTATAACGCAAGGTGTTTTCAACTATACCATCGGGTATCCCACTGATTCTATAAACCAAAAGAGATCAAATGGCTTTAATCGTGAAATCAAATTCTACTAAGTCTAAATTTTAAACAACTTGTTTTTTTTTAAAAAAAAAAAAGAACAAAGTTTTATCAAATCTACTGAGTACAAATTTCGAAATTTTCAAACACGTTTTCCCGTAACATACTAGATTCGGTCGTGGTGTTTGGACCGGGTTTGGGGTGTTACAGTATAGCTTAGGCAAGACTGGATTATCGAACCCAAAGGATCTAAAAGTACTAATACTAACTTTCTTTTTATTATTTAGCCTAAAATAAGTGAAGTTGTTTAATCTAAAATTAACAAATAACTAAGCTAAAGACACAAGGACAAAAAGAACGAATTGGGAAAATAACTTTAGGAAAAACTCAGTTGATGAAGACGATACCCTCAGGAAGAATCCACCTAGACTTCACTTGTTATTAAACCTTGAACAATATGATTTATTTACTTAGTTTGATCCGTAAGACTCCCTAACGTATATTAAACCCTCTCTCGAGGTGAATAACATCTAAACCTAGGTTAATTAGTGGAACTCTCGTTCTCTTATAATAACCCCCTAGAATAGCAGTAAATCGATCTATGGACTCCCATATTAGGTTTCACCCTAATCCGGCAAAATCTCGTCACCCTATCTCTAGGCGTGCGATCAATTCCACTTAATTATGCTAGATCTACACTTAGGATAGGTCTATTCCTCCTCCACATAAGCACATCAAGTTTAGATTAAATTCACATAATTAAGAACAAACTAAGTATTTATCAAATAATTCAGAAAACAATAACAAGATCTATCATAGGTTTCATCCCCTTCAGGTATCTGAAGGGTTTAGTTCATAACAATTAAAGAAAACATCTCAAGAGAAAAGATAAAACAAAACATAAGAAATCCCTAAGACTCCCTGAAGGAATTGAAGGAGAGATCCACCGTTTTGAGTAGAATTCCGGCTTCTTGAGATGAATCAACTGGCTATCTTCGAGTGATTCCCACAATTCTGACCTTTTTTGGCTTGGCTCCTTGGTCTAGCTAACCGCTTCCTTCCAGCTGACACTTAGAGGGTTTATATAGGCTCTTGGAATGGGTTTCTTTGCCCCAAAGTATCCAAATCTGAATGAAATTGCTCTTTGCCACGACAGGGGCACGGCCATGTCACACGCCCGTGTGATGAGTCTTTGGGCCGTGTTCGGACTTTTAATTGAGGCACGACTGTGTAAATCAGGGTTCAGACCGTGTTCTAGATGATCATCAAGGCACGACCGTGTGGTCTTGGGCCCAGGCCGTGTTGAATTCGTGATATGGCCCATTTACTCTGTTTTGGGTCCGTTTTATGTTCCTTTCATCCTCGGGTGCCTTTCTGGGTATAAGACATGAAAAGAAAGAATTAAGAGCACCTTTTTACATAAATCGAGGGATAAATCATCCAAAAGTATACTAAATGTGGGATAAAAATATGTTATTTTTACGATTTATCAAATACCCCCACACTTAAGCTTTTGCTTGTCCGCAAGCAAAATTCTCAACTTACAATTAAAATGAACTTTCCATGAATCATAATTTCTATCAACAATGTCTCATCATAATTCATAGATAATTTATACATGGATAATTCAACTCAAATAGTCCTAAAGATTCAAACAAGATAAGTCATAAATTTATAGCACGAAAACCTAGGCGTTTCCCTTTATCTTAAATAATTACCTTTAATTCAAAACCAACAAGGATTGACATCCTCACAAAAGATTCACTCAAATCACTCAAAAAGTGTTTAAGGTTCAAAATTAGAAGATCACTCATAAGTCAAACATGAAAAGTTAATCCCATAGGCTTGCCTGAAAATCAAGTCTCCACCACTGTAAAATGAGATGACAAACAGATCAAAAGGTCTTTAACAGGGTTGTAATGGGGCTAGGGTTAAGGATATGAATATAGGCTGAATTAGAGGGTTAGAATCGAGATCGAATTGACAAGTTACCTATCTAGAAAAAATAAACTGATCTAAGAGAATTTACATCAATTGAAAATTTATAATATTAGTAATATGAGCTTTTTCTTTTGATAATTAGACTTTAACTATATAAGCTCACTCTTCCTAACGCTAATACTGAATATACTTTGAATTAAATTTTTTTTAAGAACCAACTTAGTAATTAATACTGACTTTAACAACTGAAATATAGAACATAGTTAGGTAACTGCTCAAAATCAAATCTCGACAAAAAGGGTAATTAGAAGGATGGTAATAACAAATACAAAGGGTTTTGGGTTAATATTAGTGGGCGAGTCAATAAAAGGGTTGTTAGGCTCAACGGGGTTCACTAGGGGTTAATTGTGAAGGTAGGCTTTTTGGTGGAGTAAGTGGGTTAAAACCTAAGTGCCTTTATCATCTCGGTATATCAAATCATAAATGTGGTCTTGACATGTATAATCAAGGCAAGTTCTAGAATAACAGTTCATAGTTGACATTCTCATAATCACTAAAGTGAGCATGAAAGAGAATATATGCTCTTTAAGGCTCAAAATCTCACAAAAATTATGGGTGTTTTTGACATCAACCTCATAAATTTCAAACTTCAAGATAATATTCAGATTCAGGTAGACAACCTTAAAATTTTAAATTTTGAAAGATAGACTCATCATGCTTGATTCTCTAGTATTTTTCAATTTTAATTATCAATGCACAATTATCAATGACTTACTCTAAAACATGTCAATAAAAATCATAAATCATCAGAAATTTCATCCTAATTAGTAATATGAGGAAATTACTTTCAAACAAGATTGAATTTAGGGATTTGAGAAT
The DNA here is from genome assembly GCA_025503065.1 of Gossypium bickii. Classification (NCBI taxonomy): domain Eukaryota; kingdom Viridiplantae; phylum Streptophyta; class Magnoliopsida; order Malvales; family Malvaceae; genus Gossypium; species Gossypium bickii. The sequence continues at coordinate 18,687,145 of CP106714.1, read as the reverse complement.
AATGAAAAAAGTTAGGTACTTTCTCCTCAGGGATTTGAGAATAATGCAGAAAGTTGGGCATTTTCTCAAAATAACTATTCACACCCCACATTTAAGATGTACATTGCCCTCAATGTACAAAGATAGATAATATTTACTAGATAAATCAAAAGAGAGGGGGAAAAGTGAAACTCCTTGAATTTGGATGGTTTCCCGGCATTAGAGGTGAAAGATAAGTTGGAGGAGCCAGTCTGGATGATGATCCTGTGCTAGATGAAGAAATTGGGGAGTTCATGAAGGGTTAGCCGTGATAGAAAAAGAAAAATTTAAAATAACCTAAATTTATAATAAAAGAAAAGCAAGCTAAAGTGAAGAAAAAGAAAAATGAAACTAGGACTAAAACCAAAGAGAAATGGACCGTTAGGTCTTTATTGTAGGGTGTGATTTTGAAGGCTGAGGTTATCATGGTGGTCGGGTTGCTGGTGGTGGCGGAAGTGGCGTGATTCCCTAGCAGCCTTTCGAACCTGACACTACGAAACTAAAACAAAATAAACTAAATTAAGCAAAAAATAGTCAAAGGGAAGGAAATTAAAGCAAAAGAGAAAAGAAAAATAGAAACTAAATGGTCCCAAAGACCCTCGGCTTGTTATTTGGATGAAGCTGCCGGCATGAACTCATGTAAATTGTTCTCCTTTGAGGATTTTGGCCTTTTACGCTTCTTTATCATGGTTTTGGTGTGGCTTAAGAGTGCTAGAGACTTTGTTAGAAAGAAGAGGAGAGTGTTAATGTAATATCCGGGATTTAGGGCTTGTGCATTTTTGCTTAAATATATGTGGAAGCATGCCTGTGTGTATTTTGAATGTGTCTTGTGGATTTTGAGAACTTTAGAGTGTAGGTGAATACCTTAGAAATTATTTGATTTTAAGTCTTAAAGGGGGAGCTAGGCAAATGAGGCCTTAAGAAAATTTATAGGGGAAATTGGACATACAAATGGGCTTGCTAAAGTGGCAAGGAGGCGCCACTTAAAGCCCTAGTAAGTGACGCCACAAGCAGTAAGCAGGGCTTAGGTTCGAGCAGCAAGGGGAGCACTTTTGGAGTGATTTTGCGTCAAGCTAGGAGGGGAGTTGGATGGCACTAAAACACTAAGGAGATGAGCACTAGGTGTGGTCAAATACCTTTTAAAATTCGGCTAGGGGCAAAGGATAATTGTTGTTTTATTCAAATTATTTTGAATGGGTAAAGAAGAAAGGAAATAGGAGAAAAATAAGGGAGCTGATAAGGGGAAGAGTGTTGGCCGGCCTAGGGACTCTCTTGAGGTGATTTTTGGCCAAGTTAGTAGGGGAGGAGTAGCCGAATTATGTTAAGGGGCTTACTGTTTTCTTTGCCAAAATTTAGCTCTTCTCTTCACACATTTCCTTTTCATACATGAACCATACCAAAAACGCCTCTCTTTCTCACTTGATCACCATTACCGAAACTCCTAAGCCTCACATTCTCCCTCTCTATATTTTTAAAGGCCAAACCATAATATCATTCTTCCTTTTCCATTGAAGCCGAATCTCCATTGTTTTCCTAAGCCATTGCCAAAATTTTTCCACCTCATCTCTTCTCAATTTTTGGCTGAATAGCAACCAAGTAAGAGATCTCTTTCGATCTCTTCTCAAATCGGTTTGGATAGGTAAGTTTGCTATGGCCGAATCTCCACTATTCTTCCTTATTTCCTTTCTGTCGACATGTGTAGAACAAAAGCCGAAATTCGGCATTTTTCTTGACTTCTAATCAACCATGCAATCAGTTTCTTTTAGGATTTCTGGGATTTTGAAGTAGTAGACTGGGAGCATCTTTTCCCTGCCAATAGTTTTCGGTAAGTCAGTGGTAAGGGTTCTAGTGATTCAGATCTGTTTCTTATTCGTTCAAAAGCCGAAAACTAACCAGTTAAATGATCTAGTGTTTGGCCGATTGCAAGGGGGAAACATCACGAAGTTTCGGGACTTGATTAGTAACCAAATTGGCAGCAAGGTAAGGATTTTGGTTGCGATAATCCTTCAGGATTTGACTATTTAGCCGAATGGCTTTTTGCTAAAATGCTTTGGGTTGGCCGAATGTAGGAACTAGGGATATAGAGCATTGGATCGAGACTTTCGGGGTTCAGTGAAAGCGTTAGTACCAGGTGTGTAGCCCTACACTAACTCCTAATAGATCTATGGTATTGATATTAATATATGTGTTAATGAAACTATGAAAATATGGCTAAAGGTACCATTCAATGGTACGATGGATTCAGGTACGTTATCCATTAATGCTCTGTTAATAATATTATGAATATTGAACATGACACATATGAGAATTTGTTACGAATGTGAAATAAGGTAAATAGCATTATTTCTGCATGTTTGTATGACGCATGGGCATATGGGTGATTATGAAAAGGGGAAGTGATCTGGTGGTTATTACCACAATATCTGGTGACTCATGTCATATAATCTGAATGTGGTGACTTAGGTCACATATTATTATCTTGTGACTCTGTCACATTATTTGGTGGCTATGCCACAATTTATAAGGGCGATGTGTAAGTCGTCTGCAGCGACTGCCTTCGATGGTGTGTAGCAGATGGAGGGTCGATTTAGTAATCCCCACAGTGTGATTGGCTGGTACGGGTGATGTGTAGAGGATGGATACTTAGGTTTGGGTTCGGGATTGCATCATTACCTATATTTGCTATGTATATATATATATATGATTTGATATGCCTAAATCGTTTGGGACTTTGTGTTGGCTGTTACACACTGAGTCTGTTTGACTCACCCCTCGTGGGCTAACATTTTGCAGGTGACATTCAGTAAATGGACCGGGTCGGCAGGAACTTAGTGGTGGCCATGCTCAGCTCAGCATTTATTCTATTTTGAATTTTATATTTAAGTATTTTGGATTTATTTCGGGTTTTGCTTTGATGTAATAAGGCCATTACTATTAACTGTTTTAAGCATGCATTTTATTCGGTTTATCATGATATGATTATTATTAAATCAAGATTAAATAACTTTTCTTAAAAATAAATTTTAAATGTTTTAACACCTAAACACAAACGATTTTCAATTTAATGTTAAACTCTAAAAACTCGGCAATACTTTTAACTTATTGATTTCAAGTACAAATAAAAATATTGTTTTAATAAAATCTAGTCTCCAAGAACAACAGCGTTTTCAATTCGAACTCAACACAAAACAAATTTTCTTCAAAACCACCCAAAATTTCCAAAATAACAAGCAAGTTTTGAACTGTTTTACTCAGGGAACATACCAGATCCTGTCATGGCTCGTGGGCTGGGTTTGGGGATGTTTAAGTTTGGTATCAGAGCCCAGTTTTAAACTCTCAGCCTTGGGCTTAAAGCCCACAACGTTTTCAAAATTAAGCCCAAATAAGTTTTTGTAAATTTTTTTTTGGAATTAAGCAGGTTTTCTGGCATGGCACCTAAGTCTCCGACCCGAAGTCCACCAGGTAAGTACCCTTAACTGTTGTATGATTTGTATTATGATTGGTATATGGGTATTATGGGATTGTGGATTAGTACATTAGGAGTTAATGAACCCTAGGATTAGTTTACCCCAACACAGAATTACATAAAACTTTAAGGCCTAATCAAACAAACCTGTGAGCAAGTCGCCGAGTTAGAGTGTGGCAACCATTGTGTGCATGTCTAGGATTGGATTCAGGAAGAGCTTGGTATTTAAGTAGTCCTAGTGACTCACCTCCTCTTCGCTCGAATCCTACCTGGTGCGTAGTAACGGTTCACCCTAGGCAAGAGGACTTATTCACGGGCTAAACCCAATAATTAAAACCTGAAAGGGACCAGCTATACTGTTTTATAAAAACCTTAGTTTTAAAATCACCAAATTACCCCTTTGATTTGTAAACACTAAATTAGATTTTGAAAGATGTTTTTTTCAAGTTATTCCCGATTTACAAAATTACCTAAATACCCCTGGTTTGTAAAATTACTAAAGTACCCTTGGTTTATCAAAATTACCATACTACCTTCGACTTTTACCAATAAATTCTTACAAAATACCCAAAAACCCTATTTTTACAAAATATCAAGATACCCTGATTTTGAAAATTATCAAAATACCCCTACAGGACAAATTACGAAGATACCCCTGGGAGTGGAATGGAAAAAAGTGTACGAGTGGTGAATGTGTGTGGTAGGTACTACTGAATGAATGTATTTCTCTGAATTAGGGTAGAAGACTTGAAACGAAAACTCTGAAATGATCGAAAGAACTACTACTAAACTTCTTTTCATAAAACTTCTTCGCGGGCAATCAGTGGAACAATGACTAATGCATAAAACTTTTTAAATCAGACTAAATCGCGATCGTAGATATGAGCTCTAGGGGACGTGGTCGTAATGTGCGCGGGGACGTGGTAGAGGCGAAATGATCAGACGGAACCCGTTAGGTCCGTGCAGTCAAGGGTCCGAGAATGAGGTACCACCACCACCACCACCACCACCGTTGGTGTTGAGCATCGTGATCGACGGGGATGATGCGATGATCGCAGCGCGGTCTTGCGGGTTCTTGAGATGGTGGTCGAGCGGTGGAGGTATGGGAGCTCGGAAATCATACTGAGCGACTCGAGCCCAATGGAGTGAGGTATTTCATGGTGTATCCGGTGGTGGCACCCAATGATTACCGAGTATTGGTTGGAGGCGACAGAGCGAATTATGGATGAGCTGGATCTGACTGCTGAGGAGAAACTGAAAGGGATGGTGTCGCTTCTCCGTGATGAGTCATATCAATGGTGGCTCACAGTTCGGGATATTGCTACAGCGTAGGATCTCACTTGGGAGTATTTTAAGACAACGTATCAGAAGAAGTATGTTGGGACTAGTTATATTGATGCTCAGAGAAAGGCATTTCTGGGGCTGGTTCAAGGGAATAAGTTTGTAGCAGAGTACGAGGCGAAATTCTTAAGGTTGAGCCGGTATGCTCGAGGGATCGTGGCTACGGAGCATGAACGATGTGTTCGGTTTGAGGACGGACTGAGGGATGACCTGAGGCTGTTGATAGCTCCACAGCAGGAGCGGGAGTTTTCAGTGTTGGTGGAGAAGGTTGAGGTAGCCAAAGGGATTAAGGACTTTGTGAGATAGAATACAGATCAGAATAGGCAAAAGAGAGGTTTTGGATCATCAGGGTCATCTGGGAATGTTCAAAAGAGGCCTAGAGTTGATGGGCCGCGAGGTCAGCAGGTTGTTGCAGGAGGGCAGTATCGTACTTGTGCTCAGTGTGGAAAGATGCACTTAGGAGAGTGTTGGAAGAAGACAGGGGGATGTTTTAAGTGTGGATCCAAGGATCATATGATTAGGGACTGTCCCATGAAAACAGACGGGAGCAGACCAACAGGTCAGGGTTTCAATCAGGCCGGAAGAGGTGGGCAGCAACCACCGCAGGGTCGTGGTCCGTTGGCAGAGGTAATGGTTCTGGAAGAGGACGGGGAACACCGGGTAGAGGTGTTGGTAATACGGAGGCTAGACAGCCAGGTTTGGTATATGCAGTTCGCCGGAGGGAGGATGGAGACGCACCGAACGTCATAACCTGTATGTTCCTTATAGCTGGCAAGCCTTACTTTGCTTTAATTGATGTTGGCTCGACCCACTCTTATGTTGCATGTAGAGTAGTTGAAACACTAAGCATAGCTTCTGAACTGTCTGATAGGGAGATGACTATAGTAAGCTGTTAGGTCGGTCGATCAGTAGTAGTGAACAAGATATTTGGAACGCACCTCTCTAGAGATTCGGGAGTGATATTCCCTGCCGACTTGATGGAACTACCTTTTGGAGAATTTGATCTCATTCTTGGCATGGACTGGCTAGTGGAACATCGAGCTATATTGGATTGTGCAGCTAAGCGGATGGAGTTAAGGACCCCAGAGGATGAGGAGATAATTATGATAGGAGAAAGAAGAAACTACTTGTCTAACGTAGTTTCAGCATTAAAGGCTGATAAGATGGTTCGAAAAGGGTGCAAGGCATTTTTTACTTTTGTTAGTGCGTTGGATGCAAAAGAGGGGGGAGTTAGTGGAGTTAGAACAGTAAGGGAATTCGTGGATGTTTTTCCGGAGAAGTTACCTGGAATACCCCCGGACAGGAAGGTGGAGTTCGTAATTGACTTACTGCCAGGTATATCTCCTGTGTCAATTGCTCCGTACAGAATGGCACCAAAAGAATTGGTTGGGCTTAAGGCTCAAATCCAAGAGTTGCTTGATCGTGGGTTTATTTGACCCAGTGTGTCTCCATGGGGAGTACCGGTCTTGTTCGTGAAGAAGAAGGACGAAACTATGCGTATGTGCATAGATTATCGTCAGCTGAACAAACTGACCATCAAGAACAAGTACCCTTTGCAAAGGATAGACGACTTGTTCGACCAGCTTAAGGGGGCAGCGGTATTCTTAAAGATAGATTTACGGTCTGGATATCATCAGCTTAGGGTGAAGGAAGCGAATATCTATAAGACAGCTTTCCAGACAAGATACGGCTATTATGAGTTTCTAGTAACACCGTTCGGATTGATGAATGCCCCAGCTGCGTTCATGGATATGATGAATCGGGTTTTCCAACCTTACATGGATCGGTTCGTCATTGTGTTCATCGACGACATCCTAGTGTATTCTAAGTCTGAGGAAGAACATGATGATCATCTCTGAGTTGTGTTGCAAGTGTTAAGGGAGAAGAAGCTATATGCCAAATTCAGCAAGTGTGAATTTTGGCTTAAGGAAGTTGCGTTCTTAGGGCATGTGGTGTCTGCAGAAGGGATAAGGGTGGATCCTCGGAAGATTGAAGCAGTGCTAGATTGGAAACCACCTAAGTCTGTGGCTGAGGTTCGTAGTTTCTTGGGATTGGCAGGCTACTACAGAAGGTTTGTGGAAGGGTTCTCATCAATAGCCGCACCTTTGACAAAGTTGTTAAGAAAGGAGGTACCTTTCGTGTGGGCAGATAAGCAACAGGAGAGCTTTGAGAAGCTTAAGAAGGTTTTGACTGAAGCTCCGGTTTTGATTCAGCCGGAGGCAGAGAAGGATTTTATGGTGTACTGTGATGCTTCTCACACAGGATTAGGGTGTGTTCTGATGCAAGACGGGAAGGTAGTCGCTTATGCATCTCGGCAATTAAGGCCACATGAAGTTAACTACCCGACGCATGATTTGGAGATGGTGGCAGTGGTCTTTGCTCTTAATGTATGGAGGCACTATCTATATGGAGAAAAGTCAGTGATCTATACAGACCACAAGAGCCTTAAGTATCTGCTGACTCAGAAAGAGCTGAACCTGAGATAGCGAAGGTGGGTAGAGTTATTGAAGGACTACGATTGTTCTATAGAATATCACCCGGGCAAGGCGAATGTAATGGCAGATTCCCTAAGTCAAAAAGTAGTGTCAGATTTGAGGGCGATGTTTGTACATCTTAGCTTGTATGACGATGGAAGCTTGTTAGCAGAGTTACAAGTCAAGCCAACATGGTTGAATGAAGTGAAAGAGGGACAGTTGGCAGAGATGGTTTAAGCGCTAAGCTATGGCAAGTGCAGAATGGGGAGTTAGAGGATTATGGTGTTAACAGCGATGGAGTGTTGTGTTTTCATGGCAAGGTCTGTATGCCTAAGAATAGGGAGTTAAGGCAGAAAATTCTTTAGGAATCGCATAGTAGCCCTTATGCTATGCATCTTGGAGGTAGTAAGTTGTATAGAGATCTACGGGAACAGTTTTGGTGGCCTGGTCTTAAGCGGGAAGTTACAGAATTTGTAGGTAAGTGCTTAACGTGTCAGCAAGTCAAGGCTGAACACCAAGTTCCGTCAGGACTGCTTTAGCCGATAAAGATTCCGCAGTGAAAGTGGGAGAGAATCACCATAGACTTCGTTAGTGGGCTTCCCCTTACGCCTACTAAGAAGGACTCGGTATGGGTGATAGTGGATCGATTGACAAAGTCCGCGCATTTCATTCCAGTGCGGGTTGACTATTCTTTGCAGAGGTTAGAAAAGTTGTATGTGGCAGAAATTGTGAGATTGCATGGAGTACCGGTGTCAATTATTTCAGATAGGGATCCAAGGTTTACGTCTCGGTTTTGGAAAGAACTACATCAAGCTTTAGGCACCAGATTGGATTTCACTACGGCATTTCCCACAGTCGGACGGTCAATCTGAGCGAGTGATCCAAGTATTAGAGGATATGTTGAGGGGCTGTGTGATAGACTTCAAAGGAAGTTGGGAAGAATACTTGCCTTTAGCAGAATTTGCATATAATAATAGCTATCAAGCCAGTATTCGGATGGCACCGTACAAAGTGTCGTACACCTACGTGTTGGACGGAATTAGGGGAACGTCGAGTTTTGGGTCCAGAGATTGTGGCGGAATTCGAGGAGAAGGTTAAGCTAATTTGAGCACAGTTAAAGGAGGCATCTGATAGACAGAAGTCGTACGTAGATCTTAAGCGGAAGGAAATAGAATTTGCGGTGAGAGATCAGGTGTTTCTAAAAGTTTCGCCTTGGAAGAAGGTGGCCTGGTCTGAAGAGGGAAGTTACCAAATTTGTCGGCAAGTGTTTGACGTGTCAGCAAGTTAAGGCTGAACACGAAGTTCCATCGGGATTACTTCAGCCAATCAAGATTCCACAGTGGAAGTGGGAGAGAATTACCATGGACTTCGTTAGTGGGCTTCCCCTTAGGCCTACTAAGAAGGACTCAGTATGGGTAATAGTAGATCGGTTGACAAAGTCTGCGCATTTCATTCTAGTGCGGGTTGACTATTCGTTGCAGAGGTTGGCAAAGTTATATGTGGCAGAGATTGTAAGGCTGCATGTAGTGCCGGTGTCAATCATTTTAGATAGGGATCAAAGGTTTACGTCTCGATTTTGGAAAGCCCTACATCACGCTTTAGGCACTAAATTGGATTTCACTACGGCTTTTTATCCACAGTCGGACGGCCAGTCTGAACAAGTAATCCAAGTGTTAGAGGATACGTTGAGGGGCTGTGTGATGGACTTCAGAGGAAGTTGAGAGGAATATTTGCCTTTAGCAGAGTTTGCCTACAACAACAGCTATCAGGCCAGTATTCGGATGGCACCGTATGGAGCATTGTATGGTCGGAGGTGTCGAACTCCTACGTGTTGGACTGAGTTAGGGGAACGTCGAGTTTTGGGTCCAGAGATTGTGGCAGAATCTGAGGAGAAGGTTGAGATAATTCGGGCACGGTTGAAGGAAGCATCTGATAGGCAGAAGTCGTACGCAGACCTCAAACGGAAGGAAATAGAATTTGATGTGGGTGAGAAAGTGTTTCTAAAAGTTTCACTTGGAAGAAGGTGATGAGATTTGGTCGTAAAGGGAAGTTAAGTCCCAGGTTTATAGGACCTTATCGAGTATTGAAGCGAGTTGGACCAGTGGCATACCAGTTAGAGTTGCCTTCAGAATTGCAGCAGATGCACGATGTATTTCATGTTTCTATGCTACGTCGTTATCGATCGGATCCATCTCATGTAGTACCGATTGAAGAGGTGGAGCTAAGGCCAGATTTCTCCTACGAGGAAGAGCCGATTCAGATTTTGGAGCGAGATGTGAAAGTGTTGCAGAGGAAATCAGTTCCTTTAGTCAAAGTATTATGGCGTAATCATGGATCAGAAGAAGCTTCGTGGGAGACGGAAGAAGTAATGCGACAGCAATACCCTTACTTATTTTAGCCAGGTAATTTCGAGGTCGAAATTATTTTAAGGGGGTAGAACTGTAATATCCAGGATTTAGGGCTTGTGCATTTTTGCTTAAATATATGTGGAAGCATGCCTGTATGAATTTTGAATGTGTCTTGTGGATTTTGAGAACTTTAGAGTGTAGGTGAATGCCTTAGAAATTATTTGACTTTTAAGTCTTAAAGGGGGAGCTAGGCAAATGATGCCTTAAGAAAATTTATAGGGGAAATTGGACATACAAAAGGGCTTGTTAAAGTGGCAAGGAGGCGCCACTTAAAGCCCTAGTAAGTGATGCCACAAGCAGTGAGCAGGGCTTAGTTCGAGCAGCAAGGGGAACACTTTTGGAGTGTTTTTGCATCAAGCTAGGAGGGGAGTTGGACGGCACTAAAACACTAAGGAGATGAGCACTAGATGTGGCCAAATACCTTTTAAAATTCAGCTAGGGGCAAAGGATAATTGCTGTTTTATTCAAATTATTTTGAATGGGTAAAGAAGAGAGGAAATGGGAGAAAAATAAGGGAGCTGATAAGGGGAAGAGTGTTGGCCGGCCTAGGGACTCTCTTGAGGTGATTTTCGGCCAAGTTAGTAGGGGAGGAGTAGTCGAATTATGTTAAGGGGAGGGAGGAGTAGTCGAATTATGTTAAGGGGCTTACTGTTTTCTTTGCCAAAATTTAGCTCTTCTCTTCACTCTTTTCCTTTTCATACATGAACCATACCAAAAATGCCTCTCTTTCTCACTTGATCACCATTGCCGAAACTCCTAAGCCTCACATTCTCCCTCTCTATATTTTTAAAGGCCGAACCATAATATCATTCTTCCTTTTCCATTGAAGCCGAATCTCCATTGTTTTCCTAAGCCATTGCCGAAATTTTTCCACCTCATCTCTTCTCAGTTTTTGGCTGAATAGCAACCAAGTAAGAGATCTCTTTCGATCTGTTGTCAAATAGGTTTGGATAGGTAAGTCTGCTATGGCCGAATCTCCACTATTCATCCTTATTTCCTCTCTGTCAATATGTGTAGAACAAAAGCCGAAATTCGGCATTTGTCTTGACTTCTAATCAACCATACAATCGGTTTCTTTTAGGATTTTCGGGATTTCGAAGCAGTAGACCGGGAGCATATTTTCCCTGCCAATAGTTTTCGGTAAGTCAGTGGTAAGGGTCCTAGTGATTCAGATCTGTTTCTTATTCGTTCAAAAGCTTGAAACTAACTAGTTAAGTGATCTAGTGTTTGGCTGATTGCAAGGGGAAACATCACGAAGTTTTGGGACTTGATTAGTAACCAAATCGGCAGCAAGGTAAGGATTTTGGTTGCGATAATCCTTCAGGATTTGACTATTTAGCCGAATGGCTTTTTGCTAAAATGCTTAGGGTTGGGCGAATGTAGGAACTAGGGATATAGAGCATTAGATCAAGGCTTTCGGGGTTCATTGAAAGCATTAGTACCAGGTGTGTAGCCCTACACTAACTCCTAATAGATCTATGGTATTGCTATTAATATATGTGTTAATGAAACTATGAAAATATGGCTAAAGGTACCATTCAATGGTACGATGGATTCAGGTACGTTATCCATTAATGCTCTGTTAATAATATTATGAATATTGAACATGACACATATGAGAATTTATTACGAATATGAAATAAGGTAAATAGCATTATTTCTACATGTTTGTATGACGCATGGGCATATGGGTGATTATGAAAAGGGGAAGTGATCTGGTGGTTATTACCACAGTATCTGGTGACTTATGTCACATAATCTGAATGTGGTGACTTAGGTCACATATTATTATCTGGTGACTCTGTCACATTATTTGGTGGCTATGCCACAATTTATAAGGGCGATGTGCAAGTCGCTCCAGCAAGCTGATCGCTTCGATGGTGTGTAGCGGATGGAGGGTCGATTTAGTAATCCCCACAGTGTGATTGGCTGGTACAGGTGATGTGTAGAGGATGGATACTTAGGTTTGGGTTCGGGATTGCATCATTACCTATATTTGCTATGCATATATATATATGATTTGATATGCCTAAATCGTTTGGGACTTTGTGTTGGCTGTTACACACTGAGTCTGTTTGACTCACCCCTCGTGGGCTAACATTTTGCAGGTGACACTCAGTAAATGGACCGGGTCGGCAGGAACTTAGTGGTGGCCATGCTCAGCTCAGCATTTATTTTATTTTGAATTTTATATTTAAGTATTTTGGATTTATTTCGGGTTTTGCTTTGATGTAATAAGGCCATTACTATTAACTGTTTTAAGCATGCATTTTATTCGGTTTATTATGATACGATTGTTATTAAATCAATATTAAATAACTTTTCTTAAAAATAAATTTTAAATGTTTTGACACCTAAACACAAATGATTTTCAATTTAATGTTAAACTCTAAAAACTCGGCAATACTTTTAACTTGTTGATTTCAAGTACAAATAAAAATATTGTTTTAGTAAAATCTAGTCTCCAAGAACAACACCGTTTTCAATTTGAACTCAACACAAATCAAATTTTCTTCAAAACCACCAAAATTTCCAAAATAACAAGCAAGTTTTGAACTGTTTTACTCAGGGAACATACCAGATCAGGTCATGGCTCGTGGGCCGGGTTTGGGGGTGTTTCAGTTAAGATGAGGAAGGAAGGAGGAAAGAAGGATGGTGGTGAGAGGAGAAAGGAAGGGGAGTTGGGTTTACATAGGATTTCAATTCTGGTACTCTCCCACGGCTGTGTTCCAAGGGCGTGTCGGCTCACACGGCCGCCTCGCACGGCCGTGTGTCCGGTCGTGTTAATTCTCCATGCCTGTTTTTCTACAAGCCACGCCCATTTTCGATAAGTCAGTATGTTGGCATGGGTTGAAGGCACGGGCGTGTGCTGCCCGTGGTTGGCAAGTTAGTAGCTTTACACGATCATGGGGCACGACCGTGCCTCTTTGTCGGTGCCCGTGGTGTAGCAGTTGGATCCGTGACATCGAAAAGTGGTTGAGACTGATTCGCACGGCCTTTGCTATGTAAGTACCAAGATTCTGGTGGTCCACACGGTTACAGACACGGCCGTGTGTAAGACCGTGTGGTCAGGAGTTTTGAACTTTTTGTTAGTTTGCAACTACGTATTTAGAAAGAAAAGAAAGAAAGAATAAATAAATGGAAAGCAAAATGTGAAAATAATTAGGGTTAGTACTTGGGCTGCCTCCCGAGAAGCGCTCGTTTATAGTCTTAAGCTAGACTTTCCTTGTATTTAAAAAAAATATTGGAGGTTTAAAGGTTTGAGTATCTTCCCTCGTGTTTACAGTTTTATTTTCTTGATAAAGTTTAAGTCGAGAAGGGTTTATTTTAAATGTACCAAAATTAGGATTGCTTACCTCGATTGTTCCGTGTGGAAGAATTTTGATTACCTTAAAAAGGATTTCTTTGTTTGTGTCACGGTCCGGAGGGATTAGTCGTGGGTCTAACAATACCTTATTTCTAATTTTGAATTTGTCTGTCTAGTAGAGTGGTTTTGATTCTGTTTCCTGTATCCCTAATTTTTCCTTGAAGTGCGTTTTCCAATAGTCTAAGTCATCAGTTTGAATCCTTTGCTTGTCGTGAGTTATTTCTTTGTTGGTATTGAGCTGAGGATCAGGTTTGATCGTGCCCTTTTTTGCTGGTTCCTGAAAAGAGATGTTAATCGAATGGTTATCAATGGATTTTTCTTCCTCACCTTGGTCATTCGATGTCCTGGCTGAGTCGAGAGCTTGGAGAATGCATGTCTCATTACCTACACAAAGTATGAGTTTTCCTGTGGCAACATCAATTTTAGTCTTAGCAGTTGCTAAAAAGGGTCTTCCAAGGGGATTGAATTATCCTCATCCATGTCAAAGACAACAAAATCTACTGGGAAAACAAGTTTATCGATTGTGACAAGAATATCTTCGATAATGCCCCTAGGAATTCTAACAGCTTTATCAGCTAATTGAATACTCATCCTAGTTTGTATGGGCTTCCCTAGACCTAGTCGCTTAAACAATGTATAAGGCATGACATTTATACTTGCCCCTAAATCAGCTAACGCATTATCAATAGTTAAACTACCGATTAAACATGGAATTGGAAAACTCCCTGGATCTTTTAATTTCTGCGATAGTCTATTATGCAGAATTGCTGAGCACTTTGCGTTAAGTTCCACATGTGTCTATTCGTCTAATTTGCGTTTGTTTGTCAAGAGCTGTCTTAAAAATTTCCTTGAGTCTGGCATCTGAAAAAGAGCTTCAAGAAGAGGTAAGTTAATATTAATTTCTTTAGAAGTTTAAGAAACTTACCGAACTATTCCTCTGAATCATCTCTTTTTAGCGCTTCGAGATAAGGTATGCGAGGTTGGTACTTCTTGATTACCTGTTTCGGCTTTTCTTGTGTTACCTCAACTTTTCCTTCTTCGACTTTGTTTTCTTGTATTGGGTTGGGTTCGTCTTTGCATTCTCTTTGTCTTTGCATCTTTAGCATAGTTGTTAGTTAATTTTATATTAGATAACAAATTCCTTTAATTCTTAGGCTAAATAATAAAAAGAAAGTTAGTATTAGTACTTTTGGTTCCTTTGGGTTTGACAATCTGGTCTTGCCACAGTTATACTACTATTCGTTAGGTGCACTTGCCTCAATCATTGTCACAGTTAGTTTTTAGGCTCGATCATTCTTTTTATAAAATTTTAAGACTCTGACATACACGATCACTCCTAATCCTTTAATTTAATGTTTTATACTTAGGAGAGCACCGGAGGATGAAAAGAATGAGAAACAGGCCAAAAAAAGAGAAAATGGCCAAAGTACGAAATGCACACGGCCTGGGCCCAAGCCACACGGCCGTGTCTCCTTAGCAGACCCGAACATGGCCTGGCCTCGATTTACACAGGCGTGTGCCACGGGCGTGTCCCTGCCGTGACCTGTTTTAATTCCACACGGATTAGGATACTTAGGGGTGAAGAAGGAAATTTCGAAAGCCTATGTAACCACCCTAAGTGTGACCTAAGAGGGGGGTGTTCAGGTAGGCCAAGGAGCCAAGCTAGAGAGGCCAGAATTGTGGGATTTACTTGAAGAAAGCCAGTTGATTCATCTCAAGAAGCCGAAGTTATACTCAAGACGGAGGATCTTCCCTTCAAATTTCTTCAGGGGGTTTTAGGGATTTTCTTATGTTTTGTTTTATATTTTCTTCTGAGAAGTATTCTTTTATCATTATGAACTAAACCCCTCAAATACCTGAGGGGGATGAAACCTAAGACGGATCTTGTTATTATTTTCTGAACTATATGATAAATACTTGATTTGTTCTTAATTATGTGTTCTTAATTATTGTTTTGATATTTTAGGACATTGATTCAAATACTGATGTGCTGAGGCAGTTAAGCAAAAGTCCCTGTTTAAGAGTAGATCTAACATAGTTAAACGGAGTTGATCGCAACCCTAGAAATATTGATCGCAACCCTAGAAATAGGATGACGAAAATCTGCCGAATTAGGGTCAAACCTAATATGGGAGTCCATAGATTGAGTTAATGCAATTCTAGGGGTTTTAATTAGAAAGAGATTTCAATTAATCAACCTAGGGTTAGACGTTAGTAGCCTCGAAAGAGGTATTAATATAAATTAGGGAATCCTACGGATCAAGTCAAGTGAATAAATCGTCTGGTTCAGAGTTCAATAAGAAGTGAAGTCTAGGTGGATTCTTCCTCGGGTATTGTCTTAATCAATTGGTTTTTCCCACAAGTATTTTCCCCAATTCATTCTCTTTGTCTTAGCATCTTTAACTTAGTAGTTAGTTAATTTTAGAATAAATAACATTTCTCTTAATTCTTAGGCTAAATATTAAAAAGAAAGTTAGCATTAGTACTTTTAGTTCCTTTGGGTTCAACATTCCGGTCTTGTAACATCCAGGATTTTGGGCTTATGCATTATTGCTTAATTAAATGAAGTAGCATGATTATGTGTGTTGTGAATATGTTTTATGAATTTTGGGAGCCTTAGGATGTAGGAAAAATGCCTTAGAAATTATTAGATTTCAAGTTTAAAAAGGGAAGCTAAGCCTGATAGGCCTTAAGAGAAATTGTAGGTGAAATATGACACACAAATGGGCTTGGAAAAGTGGCTTGGAGGAGCCACTTAAGGCCTCTGGAAATGACGCCACAAGCAAGCGTAGATGGGTCAAGGTTCGAGTCACAAGGGAAGCAAATAGAGTTTTTATTTTTGCTGCAGAGTGAGCAGTAGTGGACGGCCCCAAGGCACTAAAGGGATGAGTTTAATTCTCTCTAAAATTTGGCCAAAATAAGAGATAAATGTGGGATTATTTTTATTAAATTTTAAATGAGGAGATAAAGAGGAAAACAAGGGATATGATAGTGTTGGCCGAATAGGGGACTCTAGGCTTAGTAATTTCGGCAAAAGGGGGAAAAATGGGGCCATTCTGCATTCTTTTCTTTTTCTCTCTGAAGCCTCTGCCGAATTCTCTCTGCAACTATTCTCTTTTTCTTTTCAATTCTCCAAAAGCCGAAAATAGGATCCCCTAGTCTTGCCGAATTTCCCTAAGTCCTATACTTTTATTTTCTTTCTTTGTTAAGACCGAATCTTTCTAAATGTTCATCAAAAGCCGAAACCTGTGATCAGCACTCAGTCTATAGCCGAATTTCTCAGTGGTGTCAAGCAAGTGTGCAATCAACAACAGTGTTAAGGGTAATATCGATTGTTCTTTGTTTGTCAATCTCTCTTTTAAGCCGAAAGTTTAATCTAATCCCTCCTAATCTTGTTGGCCGAAACATGGAAGGTGAATTTCGGGATTTCTATTATAGCCGACTTCTGGGGAGATCATCCGGGATTTCAGATCTAAGGTATTTCGGCAACTTCATAAGCCAAGTGACAAGTTTTTGGGATTTGGAATCGCAAGGTAAGGAGGTGTAATATTCGGTTTTATTGGTTAACATGTTAGCCGAATCTGACTATGGTTAGTAGGGGCAATTGACAGTGGTACAAGGATTTCGGGAGTTAAAAATTACAAGGTAAGTACATATGTACATTCGGCCAAGGCCTATTTAGTGACTTAGATCTGTTTCATACTTGTTCAAAAGCCGAAATTAACCTATGAAGTGAATTAATGCGAGCCGATTTCAAGGGGGAAAAACTACAAGTTTCGGGATTTGATTAGTAGTCAAATCGGCAATAAGGAACTAAGGATCTGGGACGTTAGATCGGGTTTTCGGGACTTCAGTAAACTTGCTGAGTATACCAGGTGTGTACCCCACACTATTTCTCTATAGGATTATGGTTATGTTTGATTAAATATGTTAATAGGAATGTGTAAGATATGGTTAAGGTACCATGCTATGATACAAAGTACTCAGGTACGTTTCCCACTGCTACAATGAGTGTAATATGATCTGTTATGGCATATGTGAAACTATAAGAATGTGCAATAGGAATATGACATGGCTTATGCATATTTGTATGACATGGGGCATATGAGTGATTATGAAAGGGGAAGTGAATGTGGTGGTTTTATACCACAATATCTAAATGTGGTGACTTCGGTCACATTATCTGAATGTGGTGACTCATGTCACAAATATTTTATCTGGTGGCTATGCCACGAATCTTATAAGGGCGATAAGCACGTCGGCTGCAGCGAATGCCTTTGATGATGTGTAGCGGACGGAGGGTTGACTTAGTAGTCCCCACGGTGTGCAGGTTGGTACGGGTGATGTGTAGCGGATGTTACCTAGGTTTGGGTTCGGGTTTGCATCATTATCTTTATTTTTGCTATTTGTACTTGTATGGACTGATATGCTTAAACTGTTGGGACTTAGTGTTGCATGTACACACTGAGTCTGTATGACTCACCCCGTTGTGGGAATATTTTTCAGGTGACGCTCAGTAATGGACCGGGTCGGCAGGAGCTTAGTGGTGGCCATGCTCAGTACGGGATTTTATTTAATTTTGGACATGTTATTATTTAAATACTTTGGAATTATTTCGGGTTTTAAATTTTGATGTAATAAGGCCATAGTATGAACTGCTTTATGCATGCTTTTTATTTGAATTTATTATGTTACGAATTTTTATCAAATTAAAGGTTAAGTAGATTTATTTTAAAGATAAACTCTAAATGTTTTGGGCACTCTGAAACAAATGGTTTTCAATGTAAGATAAACTTGTTTTCAACTCGAGCCCAACACAAAATAAAATTTCTTTCAAAACCATCCAAACTTTCCAAAAGTAATCAAGAAGTTTTGAATCGTTTTACTCGAGGGACATACCAGATACGATCAAGGCTCGTGGCCGGGTTTGGGGTGTTTCAGCTTGGTATCAAAGCCCAGTTTTAAACTCTCGGCCTTGGGTTTAAAGCCCATAACGTTTTTAAAATAAGGCCCAAACAAGTTTTGAGAAAAACTTTTATGAAAAGAGCAGGTTTTCAGGCATGGCGCCCAAGTCTCCGACCCGAAGTCCACCAGGTAAGTACCCCTAATCAATTGTGTGATTCATAGTATGAATTGTAGAAGGGTAAAAATGGAACATAGATTAGTATATTAAGTACTTGAACCCTAGGACTAGTTTACCCCAATAATTACATAAAACTTTAAAGCCTAATTAAACAAACCTGTGACTAAGTCGCCGAGTTAGGGTGTGGCAACCATTGTGCACATGTCTAGGATTGGATCCGGAAGAGCCCGGTACTTAAGCAGCCCTAGTGACTCACCTCCTCTTCACTGAATCCTACCCAAAGCGTAGCTTCAGTTCACCCTAACCAAGAGGACTTATTCACGGGCTAAACCCAATAACTAAAACCCGAAAGGGATTAGCTGTATTTTCATAAAAACTTCGGTTTTAAAATCACCAAATTACCCCTTTAAATGGTAGCAAGACTTAGTTTGAAATTTTTCCAAAATATTTACGATATACAAAATTACTTAAATACCCCTAGTGGTAAAATTACTAAAAATGCCCTTGGTTTCCAAAATTACCATACTACCCTCGATTTTAATAACATTTTCTGATTTTACAAAAATATCCAAAAACTTTATCATTACAAAATACTAAGGTACCTTGATTTGGAAATTTACGAAATTACCCCTGTTTTACAAAATTACTAAAATGACCCCGATTTCTAAAATTTCTGCAATAACACCGATTTGGAAGGCAAATTCTCAAAAATAACCCTCAAGTGTTGCAAATTTTGAAATACCCTTGATTCATTAAGATTTTCAAATTGACCCCGATTTATCACCAAAATACCCCTATAGGACAAATGACGAAAATACCCTGGGATAGGAACAGACTGAAAGTGTTTGAATGATGAATGTGTGTGTTGGGAATATGGAATGAATGTGCTCCTCTGAATTAGGATAGAAGACTTGAAACTTTGATTGATCGAAAGAACTACTTCTAAACTTCTTTCATAAAATTTCTTCGCTGATAACCAGTGAAACAAGGACTAATTCATAAAATTTCTTAATCAGATTAAAGCGCGGTCGTAGAAATGAGCTCTAGAGGACGCGGTCGTAATGTGCGAGGACGCGGTAGAGGTAGAATGACCGTGTCGGAACCCGTTAGATCGGGTCAAGGATCTGAGAATGAGGTACCGCCACTACCACCACCAACTATTGGTGCTGAACAGCAAGATCAGACGGGAGATGATGCTGTATCGCAGGCTATGCTGCGAGTTCTTGAAATGGTGGCTGGTGCTGGAGGAAATATGGGCACTCGAAAGTCTGTACCCGAGCGACTTCGAGCCAACGGAGCTGAGGTGTTCCGTGGCGTTTCTGGTGTGGCACCCAGTACAGCTGAGTATTGGTTGGAAGCAACCAAACGAATCATGGATGAGCTGGATCTGACCCCTGAGGAGAAACTGAAAGGAATGGTGGCACTGTTACGCGATGAAGCATATCAATGGTGGCTCACAGTTCGGGATGGTGCCACAGCTGAGGATCTGACCTAGAGTATGTTAAGGCGACGTATCAGAAGAAGTATGTCGGCACGCGTTATACTGATGAGCAGAGGAAGGCGTTTCTGGGGCTGGTTCAAGGGAACAAGTCCATAGCAGAGTACGAAGCTGAATTTTTAAGGTTGAGCCGGTATGCTCGAGGAGTGGTGGCTACGGAGTATGAGCGATGTGTCCGGTTTGAGGATGAACTAAGGGATGACCTGAGGTTGTTAATAGCCCCACACCAGGAGCGGGAGTTTTCTGTGTTGGTAGAAAAGGCTAAGGTAGCCGAGGGAATTAAGGACTCGGTAAGCGCGTAACTCGATCAAACAGCGAAAAAGAGGTTTTGGATCGTCAGGATCGTCTGGAAATGTGCAGAAGAGGCCTAGAGTTGATGGGCCGCGAGGTCAGCAAGTTGGTTCAGGAGGGCAGTATTGCACATGTAATCAATGTGGGAAGATGCATCTAGGAGAGTGTTGGAAGAAGACGGGAGGATGTTTTAAGTGCGGATCTAAGGATCACATGATTAAGGACTGTCCCATTAAGATAGATGGGAGTCGCCAAATAGGACAGGGTGTTAATCAGGCTGGTAGAGGTGGACAGCAGCCTTAGCGAGGTCGTGGTCCGAATGGTAGAGTTAACAATGCTGGAAGAGGATGGGGAACACCTAGCAGAGGAGTTGGTAATACAGAGGCAAGACAGCCGGGTCTAGTGTATGCGGTTCACCGGAGGGAGGATGGAGACGCACCGAACGTCATCACCGGTACGTTCCTTATTTTTGGCAAGCCTTATTTTACTTTGATTGATGTGGGCTCGACCCATTCTTATGTTGCACATAGCATAGTGGAAACTCTAGGCATGGCCTCTGAACTTTCTGTTAGGGAGATGACTGTAGTGAGCCCACTAGGTCAAACTGTAGTGGTAAATAAGATCTTTCGGAAGGTACCTCTAGAGATTCAAGGGGCGATTTTCCCTGCCTACTTAATGGAACTACCCTTCAGAGAATTCGATCTTATACTCGGCATGGACTGGCAAGTGGAACATCGGGCTGTATTGGATTGTGCAGCTAAGCAGATGGAATTAAGGACCCCGGAGGATGGGGTGGTAATTATGATAGGAGAGAGAAGAAACTACTTGTCTAACGTAGTTTCTGCTCTTAAGGCTGAGAAGATGGTTCGGAAAGGGTACAAGGCTTTCTTGACTTTCGTTAGTGCGTTGGATGCTAAGGAAGGGGAGTCAATGGAGTAAGGACGAGAAAGGAATTTGTGGACGTTTTCTAGGGAATTACAGAATACCCCGCATGTGGAAGTGGAGTTCGGAATTGACTTGCTGCCGGGAACAGCTCCTGTGTCAATCGCCCTGTATCGTATGACACTAAAGGATTTGGTTGAGCTCAAGGCTCAAATCCAAGAGTTGCTTGATCATGGGTTTATCCGACCCAGTGTGTCTTCGTGGGGAGTACCGGTCTTATTTGTGAAGAAGAAGGACAGAACTATGCGCATGTGCATAGACTATCGTCAGTTGAACAACCTGACCATTAAGAACAAGTATCCTTTGCCAAGGATAGATGACTTGTTCGATCAGCTTAAGGGGGCCGCAGTATTCTCAAAGATTGACTTAAGGTCGGGATATCATCAGTTGAAGGTAAAGGAGGCAGACATCCATAAGATAGCCTTTAGGACAAGGTACGGGCATTATGAGTTTTTAGTAATGCCGTTTAGATTGACGAATACCCCAGCCGCGTTTATGGATATGATGAACCGGGTTTTTCAACCTTACTTGGACCGGTTCGTCGTCATGTTCATTGATGACATCCTAATGTATTCCAAGTCGGAGGAGGAGCATGATGAGCATCTCCGGATTGTGTTGTAAGTGTTGAGGGAGAAGAAGCTCTATGCCAAATTCAGCAAGTTTGAATTTTGGCTTAAGGAAGTGGCGTTCTTAGGGCATGTGGTATTCGTAGAAAGAATAAGGGTGGATCCTAGGAAGATCGAGGCAGTGTTAGATTGGAAACCACCTAAGTCTGTGGCTGAAACTCGTAGTTTCTTGGGATTGGCAGGCTACTACAGAAGGTTTGTGGAAGGGTTCTCATCGATAGCCGCACCATTGACGAAGCTATTGAGAAAGGAAGTACCTTTTGTATGGACAGATAAGCAACAGGAGAGCTTTGAGAAGCTCAAGAAGGTGTTGACTGAAGCTCCAGTATTGATTCAGCCTGAGGCAGGGAAGGATTTTGTAGTGTACTGTGACGCTTCTCATACAGGATTGGAATGCGTATTGATGCAGGACGGGAAAGTAGTCGCTTATGCATCTCGACAATTAAGGCCGCATGAGGTTAACTACCCAATGTATGACTTGGAATTGGCGGTAGTGGTCTTTGCCCTTAAAGTATAGAGACATTATTTATATGGAGAAAGGTCAGTAATTTACACAGACCACAAGAGCCTTAAGTATCTGTTGACTCAAAAGGAGTTGAATTTGAGACAGCGAAGGTGGGTGGAGTTATTGAAGGATTACGACTGTTCCATAGAATATCACCCGGGCAAGGCAAATGTGGTGGCAGATGCCCTAAGTCGGAAAGTGGTGTTGGATCTAAGGGCGATGTTTGCACATCTGAGTTTGTATGACGATGGAAGTCTACTGGCAGAGTTGCAAGTCAAGCCAACGTGGTTGAATGAGGTAAAAAAAAGTCAGTTGGCAGATGAGGATTTAAGTGCTAAGATGCGGCAAGTTCAGAATGGTGGTTTAGAGGATTACAGTATGTCCAGTGATGGAGTATTGTGTTTCAAGGGTAAGGTCTGTATGCCGAAGAATGAGGAGTTGAGGCGGAGGATT
The DNA here is from genome assembly GCA_025503065.1 of Gossypium bickii. NCBI lineage: Eukaryota > Viridiplantae > Streptophyta > Magnoliopsida > Malvales > Malvaceae > Gossypium > Gossypium bickii. The sequence goes on along the minus strand of CP106714.1, from coordinate 18,664,673 downwards.
CTTCAGGGATCGCATAGTAGCCCTTATGCTATGCATCCGGGAGGTACTAAATTGTACAGAGATTTAAGGGAACAATTTTGGTGGCCTGGTCTGAAGAGGGAAGTTACCGAATTTGTCGGCAAGTGTTTGACGTGTCAGCAAGTTAAGGCTGAACACGAAGTTCCATCGGGATTACTTCAGCCAATCAAGATTCCACAGTGGAAGTGGGAGAGAATTACCATGGACTTCGTTAGTGGGCTTCCCCTTAGGCCTACTAAGAAGGACTCAGTATGGGTAATAGTGGATCGGTTGACAAAGTCCGCGCATTTCATTCCAGTGCGGGTTGACTATTCGTTGCAGAGGTTGGCAAAGTTATATGTGGCAGAGATTGTAAGGCTGCATGTAGTGCCGGTGTCAATCATTTCAGATAGGGATCAAAGGTTTACGTCTCGATTTTGGAAAGCCCTACATCACGCTTTAGGCACTAAATTGGATTTTACTAAGGCTTTTTATCCACAGTCGGACCGGCCAGTCTGAACGAGTAATCCAAGTGTTAGAGGATATGTTGAGGGGCTGTGTGATGGACTTCAGAGGAAGTTGAGAGGAATATTTGCCTTTAGCAGAGTTTGCCTACAACAACAGCTATCAGGCCAGTATTCGGATGGCATCGTATGAAGCATTGTATGGTCGGAGGTGTCGAACTCCTACGTGTTCGACTGATTTAGGGAAACGTCGAGTTTTGGGTCCAGAGATTGTGGCAGAATCTAAGGAGAAGGTTGAGATAATTCGGGCACGGTTGAAGGAAGCATCTGATAGGCAGAAGTCGTACGCAGACCTCAAACGGAAAGAAATAGAATTTGATATGGGTGAGAAAGTGTTTCTTAAAGTTTCGCCTTGGAAGAAGGTGATGAGATTTGGTCGCAAAGGGAAATTAAGTCCCAGGTTTATAGGACCCTATCGGGTTTTAAAGCGAGTTGGACCAGTGGCATACCAGCTAGAACTGCCACCAGAGTTGAAGCAGATGCACGACGTATTCCATGTTTCTATGCTACGTCATTATCGATCGGATCCATCTCATGTAGTTCCGATTGAGGAGGTGGAGCTAAGGCCAGATTTGTCCTACGAGGAAGAGCCGATTCAGATCTTGGAACGAGATGTGAAAGTGCTACGAAGGAAATCCGTTCCTTTAGTCAAAGTGTTATGGCGAAATCATGGATCGGAAGAAGCTTCGTGGGAGCCAGAGGAAGCAATGCGACAGCAATACCCTCACTTATTTCAGCCAGGTAATTTCAAGGAAGAAATTATTTTAAGGGGGTAGAACTGTAACATCCGGGATTTTGGGCTTATGCATTATTGATTAATTAAATGAAGTAGCATGATTATGTGTGTTGTGAATATGTTTTATGAATTTCGGGAACCTTAGGATGTAGGAAAAATGCCTTAGAAATTATTAGATTTCAAGTTTAAAAAGGGAAGCTAAGCCTGATAGGCCTTAAGAGAAATTGTAGGTGAAATATGACACACAAATGGGCTTGGAAAAGTGGCTTGCAGGCGCCACTTAAGGCCTCTGGAAATGACGCCACAAGCAGGTGTAGATGGGTCAAGGTTCGAGTCACAAGGGAAGCAAATAGAGTTTTTATTTTTGCTGCAGAGTGAGCAGTAGTGGACGGTACCAAGGCACTAAAGGGATGAGTTTAATTCTCTCTAAAATTTGGCCAAGATAAGAGATATTTGTGGGATAATTTTTATTAAATTTTAAATGAGGAGATAAAGAGGAAAACAAGGGATATGAAAGTGTTAGCCGAATAGGGGACTCTAGGCTTAGTAATTTCGGCAAAAGGGGGAAAAGTGAGGCCATTCTGCATTCTTTTCTTTTTCTCTTTGAAGCCTCTGCCGAATTCTCTCTGCAACTATTCTCTTTTTCTTTTCAATTCTCGAAAAGCCGAAAATAGGATCCCCTAGTCTTGCCGAATTTCCCTAAGTCCTATACTTTTCTTTTCTTTCTTTGTTAAGACTAAATCTTTCTAAATGTTCATCAAAAGCCGAAACCTGTGATCCTCAGTGGTGTCAAGCAAGTGTGCAATCAACAATAGTATTAAGGGTAAGATCGATTGTTCTTTGTTTGTCAATCTCTCTTTTAAACCGAAAGTTTAATCTAATCCCTCCTAATCTTGTTGGCTGAAACATGGAAGGTGAATTTCGGGATTTCCATTATAGCCGACTTCTAGGGAGATCATCCGCGATTTCAGATCTAAGGTATTTCGGCAACTTCATACGCCAAGTGACAAGTTTTTGGGATTTGGAATCGCAAGGTAAGGAGGTGTAATATTCAGTTTTATTGGTTAACATGTTAGCCGAATCTGACTATGGTTATGTAGGGGTAGTCGACAGTGGTACAAGGATTTTGAGAGTTAAAAATTGCAAGGTAAGTACATATGTACATTCAGCCAAGGCCTATTTAGTGACTTAGATCTGTTTCATACTTGTTCAAAAGCCGAAATTAACCTATGAAGTGAATTAATGCTAGCCGATTTCAAGAGGGGAAAACTACAAGTTTCGAGATTTGATTAGTAGTCAAATCGACAATAAGGAAGTAAGGATCTAGGACGTTAGATCGGGTTTTCGGGACTTCAGTAAACTTGCTGAGTATACCAGGTGTGTACCCCACACTATTTCTCTATAGGATTATGGTTATGTTTGATTAAATATGTTAATAGAAATGTGTAAGATATGGTTAAGGTACCATGCTATGGTACAAAGTACTCAGGTACGTTTCCCACTGCTACTATGAGTGTAATATGATCTGTTATAGCATATGTGAAACTATAAGAATGTGAAATAGGAATATGACATGGCTTATGCATATTTGTATGACATGGGGCATATGGGTGATTATGAAAGGGGAAGTGAATGTGGTGGTTTTATACCATAATATCTGAATGTGGTGACTTCGGTCACATTATCTGAATGTGGTGACTCATGTCACAAATATTTTATCTGGTAGCTATGCCACGAATCTTATAAGGGCGATGAGCACGTTGACTGCAGCGAATGCCTTTGATGATGTGTAGCGGACGGAGGGTTGACTTAGTAGTCCCCACGGTGTGCAAGTTGGTACGGGTGATGTGTAGCGGATGGTACCTAAGTTTAGGTTCGGGTTTGCATCATTATCTTTATTTCTGCTATTTGTACTTGTATGGACTGATATGCTTAAACTGTTGGGACTTAGTGTTGGATGTACACACTGAGTCTGTGTGACTCACCCCGTTGTGGGAATATTTTTCAGGTGACGCTCAGTAATGGACCGGGTCGGCAGGAGCTTAGTGGTGGCCATGCTCAGTACGGGATTTTATTTAATTTTGGACATGTAATATTTTAAATACTTTGGAATTATTTCGGGTTTTAAATTTTGATGTAATAAGGCCATAGTATGAACTGCTTTATGTATACTTTTTATTTGAATTTATTATGTTACGAATTTTTATCAAATTAAAGGTTAAGTAGATTTATTTTAAAGATAAACTCTAAATGTTTTGGACACTCTGAAACAAACGGTTTTCAATGTAAGATAAACTTGTTTTCAACTTGAGCCCAACACAAAACAAAATTTCTTTCAAAACCATCCAAATTTTCCAAAAGTAATCAAGAAGTTTTGAATCGTTTTACTCGAGGGACATACCAGATCCGATCAAGGCTCGTGGGCCGGGCTTGGGGTGTTTCAGGTCTTGCCACTAAACTATACTATTGTTCGATAGGTGCACTTGTCTCAAGTTGTTGTCATAGTTAGTTTGTAGGCTCGATCATTCTTTATATAAATTTTAATACTTTAACACACGATGAAGTTTTTGGCGCCGTTACCGGGGAACTGAAATATTAGGAACGCTCAATTTTTATTACTTTAGCCATATTTTATTTTTGCAATTAAATTTTATTTTTACTTTTCTAAATTTCCTTCTTTGCCTCTGGCAAGTATTCTAGTTTATGACTAGAATAAACCCGTCAGGACCTCTACTTTACGATAGTGGAATTCAAAGCACAGCTCACAGAAACCGAAGAGAAATAAGGAGAAGCCTACAATACATACAAGAAGAGTAAGAACACGAATTTAACACTACCGAAGAGATGGCTCAGAATAATCTGCTACCTCCAGAGGTGGCCGAAAATCATGCTCCTTGAACTATGTATGATTATGCTAAACCTAATTTAACAGGAACTGAGTCAAGTATTAATAGACTTGCTGTTGCTGCAAATAATTTTAAACTGAAACCTAACACAATTCAGATGATACAGCAGTGTGTTCAGTTTGATGGTTTGCAGGATGAAGATCCAAACAATCACTTGGCGAATTTCCTATAATTTTGTGACACTTTCAAAATAAATGGCATTTCTGATGATGCCATTTGTCTTCGGTTGTTTCCCTTTTCTTTGAGGAATAAAGCTAAACAGTGGTTGAATTCTCTTCCACGAGGATCAATCACTACATGGGAACAAATGATCGAAAAATTTTTGTTGAAATATTTTTCGCCAGCTAAAACGGCTAAGTTGAGGAATGATATCTCTTCTTTTGTGCAGATGGATTTAGAGACATTTACTATGAATGGGAGAGATACAAAGATCTATTGAGAAGGTGCCCACACCATGGATTACCCTTGTGGCTACAGGTCCAAACTTTTTACAACGGTGTGAACCCCTCAACCAGGCAGTTAATTGATTCAGCCGCCGGCGGAACCCTGAATAACAAAACACCTGAGGCTGCCTATGAATTCATTAAATAGATGTCACTGAATAACTATCTGTGGCAAGTCACGAGGAGAAGGCCCACAAAAGCCGCCAGTGTTTTCAACATCGATACAGTAACCATGCTATCAAACCAGGTAGAACTTTTGACTAAGAAAAATAATGGTTTATGTGGTTCTTTGCAGGTACATCGAGCTATGCAGTGCGAAATGAATGGAGGAGGGATGAGCAATACAGAATATCCACCTTACAACTCGAGCGCTAAAAATGAGCAAGTTCACTATATGGGTAACAATTTTAGATCTCAAACTAACCCTTATAGTAACACTTATAATCCAGGTTGGAGGAACCACCCCAATTTTTCATGGGGTGGTCAAGGAAATCGGAGACAACAACCCCCTCCAAACTTCCAACAACAGCCTTATCCACAAGAGAAGAAGCAGAATCTTGAAGTGATGCTGACAAAATTCATCGCAGTTTCAGAAACTCGTTTCCAAAACACCGAGACAACACTTAAAAATCAACAAGCATCGATTCAAGGGATCGAGAACCAGTTAGGACAACTTGCCAAGATCATATCAGAATGACCACAAGGAAGCCTACCAAGCAACACTGAAACTAACCCAAAGGAGCAACTTCAAGCCATAACAGCTCATGACAGTGATGGGTTAGATAAGTCCAAATTAAGGCAAGAGAAAGTGGTAGAGGAAGGAAAGGTTGAGGTAAACCATGACAAGCCAAAACCGGTAATTAAATAATACCAACCTCGTATATCATATTCCGATGCGATGAAGAAAGACAACACAGATGAACAATTTAGTAAATTTCTTAAACTTCTAAAGAAATTACATGTTAACTTACCGTTTCTTGAAGCTCTTTCGCAAATGCCATTTTCAAGGAAATTTTTAAAAGAGCTTTTAACAAACAAACGAAAGCTAGACGAAGAGTCGCATGTGGAACTAAACGTAGTGTGCTCAGCAATGTTTCAAAATAAACTACCACGAAAATTAAAAGATCCAGGGAGTTTTACAATTCCATGCTTAATTGGTAGTTTATCTGTTGATAATGCTTTAGCTGATTTAGGGGCAAGCATAAATGTTATGCCTTATGAACTGTTTAAACAACTAGGTCTAGGGAAACCCAAACAAACTAGGATGAGCATTCAATTAGCTGATAAAACTATTAGAATTCCTAGGGGTATAATAGAAGATGTTTTAGTGAAAATTGATAAATTTATATTCCCAGTAGACTTTGTCGTTTTAGACATGGATGAGGACAATACTATTCCTTTAATTTTAGGAAGACCCTTTCTAGCAACTGCCAGAACTAAAATTGATGTTGGCGCAGGTAAACTCATACTTTGTGAAGGTGACGAAACAATCACTCTTCAGGCTCTCGATTCGACTAGGACATTGAGTAATCAAGGTGAGAACATAAATTCTATTAATAACCATTCGGTTAAACCTTCTTTTCAAGAAGCACCACAAAACGACACAACTAAGCCAGATCCTAGACCTCATGCCAACGAGCAAATATCTCATGAGGAACGAAGGCTTCAGATCGGTGAACTAGACGAGTGGAAGACACATTTCGAGGAAAAATTAGGAATACACAAAGTAGAACCAACGCCATTCCGTGGGACAAACAAATTTAAGATCGGAGATCAGGTATTGTTAGATAAGATAGACCCTCGAATATCTGCTCCTGACCTTAATACAGACGAAGAAATCTCTTTTAAGGTAATCAATGTTTTCCCATACGGAACAGTTGAGGTAAGCAATCATATATTCGACACTTTTAGAGTAAACGCTACTCGACTCGAGCTATATACTGATAATAGAATTGATAGCATGAGAAAGGATTTTCAACTCCTCAAACCACCATGATTATGCGAATGAGAGGTAAGTCTAGCTTAAGACTTTAAACGAGCACTTCTCGAAAGGCAACCCGAGCACTAACCCCATTAATCTCTACATTTTTATTTTTACTTTTATTTTCCTTTCTAGCACCTAACTGCGGGATGAGGCATATCAATGGTGGCTTACCGTGAGGGAACGTACGCAGGCCGACCTTGGAACATGGGATTTCTTTAAGACGGCCTTCCAAGGAAAGTATGTCGGGGCAAGTTATATGTGGCAGAGATTGTAAGGTTGCATGGGGTACCAATGTCTATCATTTCAGACAAGGACCCTAGCTAGATTCACATCTCGATTCTGGAGAGTGTTACATGAAGCTCTGGGTACAAGGTTAGATTTCAGCACAACATTTCATCCGCAGACTAATGGTCAGTCAGAGAGGGTAATTCAGATTCTGGAAGGCATGTTAAGAAGCTGTGTGATAGATTTCAAAGGTAGTTGGGAAGACTATTTACCGTTGGCGGAATTCGCTTACAACAAAGATATAATGCTAATAATAATGATGGTGAAAAAAATAAAGTTTGAAGCATCAAAACTATATAAAAAGATATAAAAAAGTGAATAACAAAATGATAAAATAAATAAATGTATTAAAAAATTGAGCAAATAAATATTAAGGGAATAATGGTAATAATAACAACGTCAATTAATAATATATTAATAATAATATGTTAATAATACAATTAATAATAATAGTAATAATAATATTAAAAAAATAGTAATAATAATAAGAATAATAGTAACAAAAATTAATAGTAATAGTAATAATAATAATATTATTAAAATTAATAATAATAATAATAATAATAATAATAATAATAATAATAATAATAATAATAGGAAAGTAATAATAGTGAGTATAATAATAGTAATAATAATATATAAAAATAATAGTAATAAAAAATGGGAATAATAATACTGTTAATAAAAAATAATAGTAATAGTAATAACAATAATATTAATAATAATAACAATATCAATATTTAAATAATGATAAAAAAATAGCAAAATTAACAAAAGAAAATAAAAAAGGGACTAAATCGGAATAAAAATAAAATTTAAGCCCAAATTGTAATAAATCTAGACAAAATAGGACCAAAATCGAACACGCTTAAATCATTGAGGACCTATTCAGAAAATAACCTGACCCTGGACACGTGTCTATTTATTAGAGCGTTGGTAGGTCGGGGACTCGATGGGAATGCGCAACAAATTCCATGGTCTAAATTAAAAAAATAAAAAAAAAAGCAAAAGGGCTAAATTAGAATATATCAAAAATGCGGAAGGGCCACAGAGATAAATATCCCAAAGCTCAAAAACACGTGGGTTCCCCTCCTGGAGCGGGTTGGGTTCGGTTTGAGAGGCCCTATATGGCGTCGTTTTGGCGCCAGAGCTCCCAACCCAAAACGGCACCGTTTACTTCTGTTATAAAAAACACTTTTTTTTTTAAATTTCATTTCTTCCTCTCTTCTTTAAAAAAACGAAACCTCTTTTAGAAATTCTCTCAAGCCCCCAGAAGCCGGCCTTAGGGCACCACTGCCGGTCCGCCATGCCTCCGTCGTGGTGGCCTCCATATGCGGTGGTAGGAGCCTCAAAAGGGGGGCTTTTTTTGCCGTTCGATCTCCAAGACAACATTTTAATGTTAAAACACTCAAAAACCCTTCAAAAATACGAGAAAAGTCGAGCCAACCTTTCGGCTCCCAAAGAAACTCCGATCATCGAAAAGGTAAGAACTTTTTACCCTTTCTCTCGTGTTTGATATACCAGAATAAATAAAAAATATTTAAACAGAAAAATAAACGTAAATAAAAGAACGGAAGTCACCTCTTTCTATTCTATTTTTGATATTTTTTTGTGTGTTTGTTCTTTTAATTTCATCGAATCCTTTTTTTTATTGAAAAATCCCCCTTACATTTTTTGTTCACCAGGCTTTTATAGCCGAAAGAAAAGAAAGAAAGAAAATATAAATATTATATGTTTCTTTGCTTTTTCATTACTGTTTCTTCTACCTTTGGCTGCTTTCCTTTTGTACCGTGTTTGCAGGTCCCTTGGAGAGAGTCAACGAGGCAGGCCCTTCCATTTCGGTGCGAAAAACAGCGGAGGAGCCGTGGTGGTCAGGCCTTGGGTACTAAACCCGCGGGTAAAGCACATGGAGGCAGCGACGCTAAGAAGCTCAAGAACCCTAGGGTTCCTGAATTGGTTTTAGTATTTAAGCCTATTGGGCCAATAGGAGTCAGGCTAGTCTTTGGGCCCAGTTTTTGTATTTTTGGGTTAGGGTTAGTTTGTTGGTTTTTTTTTATTTGATTTTTTCTAATGGGCCCGGGCAGAAACTGGGCTGTACACTTACCTTGAAACAGTTTAATCACAATAATCTTGCAAGTTATGCAAGGCATATGTATCGCCAAATACAATGCTAATCTAATCTTCAGCTACCTTAGAAGAATTAAACATGCACTGATTAAGTACTGTGTCCATTAATTACAATGTCAATGCATTTAAATAATTAATTCTTTAGTTATCTAAACAATTATAATTCCAGAATAACTTAGGCATGATTTTACTTAATCAAGCACTTTACCGAGGCCTATAACAGCATAAACATAAATTTAATAAATCAAGAGGACAAAATGCAATCAACCCAACATGAATTAAATTCAAGCTAAGCTGATTAAATTAACCATTCCAACAACATAAATATTCATAGATATGTTCATCATAAAAACAACAAAAATTAAAGAGATAGGGAACAAGAATCAAATCCGGTGGTTTTCCGTGGCTTGACTAGGTTGCTCCGTTCCTCCTTCTTTGTTGTCCTTGCCAATTAAAGCTGCTATGAACACTCAATTGCTGCTCCAAAATGGCTAAAGAAGACCCCTTTTCCAAAAGGAGAAATCGGCACAAGAGCAAGGAACTTTGAATGGGAAAATGAGAGAAAAAGTGAGAGAGGAGAGAAGAGTTGTGAGAGAAGAGATGTGAATGAGGGATGAATTGATGGGCAGCAAAGGGGGGTTTATATAGCTGAGGATGGCTTCTAAAAATAGAAAATTTCAGCAGCCAAAGAGCCCCCTCATGGCCGGCCATCCTACATGGCAAAGTTGAGACTTTCAACTTTGCTAAAATTAGCCTGGGGCAAATCCGTAAAGCCTTAATTTAAGGTGGGGTCTAAATGTAATTTGAAAGTCTTCCAAGGGCCTTTTTGCAAGCTCATTTAATCAGATAAAATGCTGATTTAGGTCAGCATTTGAACTATTCTGGGCTGCCCAATTGGTGGCTGGTTCGGTTCGCTCAATTTGGTTCAACTGGTGTGGTTCAACTAGGCCCTTTTTCCATAATTAATTAAAATTAATTTATTTAGTCCAAATTAAATTAGGAATAAATTAAAATTAATTATATTATGAATTAATATACATATTTGGACCGTCTTAGGCTGGAAATTATTTTGCCTTGCTACTTCGAATTGCTTCTCGGTTTTGTTCTTCTAATAGTGTTTGTTGGGTCAATTTTCGCCCTTTGTACGAATTTGTCAAAAATAATCAAAATTCATTAAAAATAATTGTAAAATTGACTAAAAATTAACATGTTCAAAATTTTAATACAATTTAATTATTTTATAAAAATTAATTATTTTATGACAAAAATTCTATCGAAAATGCATGTTTTTAAGTAAAATTAGGAATGAAAAAGTATATAAATTTTTGTGTTTCTAGATACTCAATGGTACAATCATAATCCTTGAGCAACTCTATCCATCTCCGTTGCCTTAAGTTTAACTGCTTTTGGGTGAGGAGATACTTAAGGCTTTTTTGATCCGTGTAATAATACACTTCTCACCATATAGATAGTGCCTCCAAACCTTAAGGGCAAAAACCACAGTTGCCAGCTCAAAGTTGTGAGTTGGGTAATTACACTCGTGTGACTTAAGTTGTCTCGATGCATAGGCCACAACCTTACCGTATTGCACCAACATGTAACCAAGACCTGTATGAGAAGCATCACTGTACACCACATAATCCTTCCTAGACTCAGACTCAATCAGAATAGGTGCTTCAGTCAACACAGGCTTAAGTTTCTAAAAATTGGCTTGTTGTAACACCCCTCACCCGTATTCAACACCAGAATAGGGTTACGGAGTATTACCGAACTTATAAAACAATTAAACATTCATTTAGCATATATTTTCACAATCCATGCATTCATCATTCAATCTCAAACATTTTGTCCCTAATACGAGCCTACGAGTCCCTAAACATGCATTGGGAGTGGTTTGGGACTAAATTGATAACTTTGGAAATTTTTTGAATACATAGAAAATTTTTCTCAAAACAGGGGACACATGCCCGTATGGCCCGGCCTTGTCCCTCACACGGCCAAAGACACGCCCGTGTCGCAGGCCGTGTGGAAATTCGAAATGGAAGCACATGGCCATGTCCCAGCTCATGTCCAACCTCGTGTAACTCTATGACTTGGGTCACACGGCCAACACACACATCTGTGTGCCCTAAAAATGGCCATACATGCCCGTGTGTCAGGCCATGTGCTAGGCCGTACCAAACATGTATGGTATACTGACTTATGCCACACGGCCAAGTCACACGCTTGTGTGTGAGGCCGTGTGGAGCATACTAACTTGATTTTTAATTTCAACACCAGGGGACACACGGCCGTGTAACATAACCGTGTGTCACACATGGCTGAGACACACACCCTCGTGTGGACAAAAATAGGCTATTTACCAAGCCAATTTTGCCACCCAAACTTGCATGTACCTACACCACATCAATTGGCACCAACACATATCATATATAAGCATTTAACCCAGCTAATTCAAATGTAAATCATACACATTCTATAATTCCATTTTACATATATACAATTCACCAAAATATGCTATACTATTTCTACCAAACTTTACTTCCTCAAATCAACAATATGACCATTATCAACTATGCATCATTTGATCTATTTTCTCAAGCATGTTAATCAATCAAAACTTGGCTATTAGATATCTATTATGCTAACTATCCACAAGCATCACATGTCCAAATTTCAAAACATCATACAAGCCACATACACTTATATATATACATGATTCAAACATACCAAAATAACCCAAAATAAGCCATCACTCATGGCTATATATACAAGCCAAACCATAGGCATTCACAAGCCAACTCAAATGGAAAAATTCACTACCAAAATACTTATCAAAATGACCATATTCCTATACATGCCATATGACAAAACACAAGCTCAAAAGTACCAAATTGATAGTTGGATAGTGTGACGATGTCTCTGATGATCCTTGAATCCGAACTAGCATTGAAATCACTATAAAACACAGAGAAATACACAAAGTAAGCTTTATAGCTTAGTAAGTTCGTAAAGCATTTAAAATCAACTTACCAAATGTGCACAATTTAAACAAATAAAGCATAATACACAATTCACATATGGAACCATCATCCTACCACAATTTCATTCGCAAGATTAGTTATCACTTTCATAATCTCCTTATTTCAATGCTTGTACTATTCACGTACATACCTGTACCATTCCGTATCAAACTTATACTCATCCACATCTTTGACGTATTCGTTGAACCATTCGGAATATTATTGGTGTAACACCCCTTACCCGAAACCCTTGCCGGAGTCGGGTACGTGGCATTACTAGACTTGACCATTAACTCGGGAAGTAAAATTTTTAAAGCTGTCCAACTGCGTCACGCTGACTAAATCGACCATAACTCGAGTTACAAAACTCAAAATTTAGATCCGTAAATTTTCCTTGAAACTAGACTCATATAACTAATCACCATAATTTTTCCAGAATTTTTCATGTAGCCAATTAGTACAGTTTATTCATCAAAGTTACCCTTATTACACTGCTTGACAATTCTGACCTGTCCCTACAAAAATGCAGTTATCTCATTGCACAAATTTCCTATGATGTTCTTGTTTATACCAATGAAAAATAGATTCATTAAGGGTTCTACACATATAAACCATGCTTCTTAATTATTTTTGTACAATTTATGGCAATTTTTCCAAAACAGAACAGTGACTCACGAATTCATTCAGAGCAGGTCTCACTAAAACTGAATTATCTCATAATATATAAATCTTTTGCCTACTCTGTTGCTTTCATGTAAAAATAGACACAATAAGGTTTAATTCCATATTCATTCACCTTTTAATTCAATATACCCTATTTTTGGTGATTTTTCTAACTCACATCACTGCTGTTACTACAAGCTGTTTTGTTGCATTTTATGAAAGACTAGCTTCTAACCGAACCTACCTACATTCCTAATTCAAGGATTCATTTCAGTATATAAACATTTCCTTAACAAAATGATTAAACTTTGATTAAGAAAGCATAAACCTTGCCATCATGAACCAACATACACATCAAAAAAAAAACACAACAACGTACTTAACTAGAAATTTAGCCATATTCGCATGGCCATTATATACATGAACCGTGAAATTTTTATCGAACAAAAACCAAGCCTTTTTCCTATACATGCCTTTGTTTAAAACCAAAATGAAAGAGTACCAAAATATAGATTGATAGTGTTGGCGACTTCCTTGACGATCCGTCTTGAGCCCGTAGCGCGTAACCCAAAATCTATAAAACAGAGGAAATATTTCACATAATTAAGCTTACTAGCTTAGTAAGTCCTAAATTTATAATAGCATAACATTTAAATTAATCAACTTATGACATTTTCCACAAACATTTAATTATGATAATTTATCTACATAAAGCCAAATCTTATTAGTACATTAACCAAGAAATTATACTTGATTCCATAAACTCATTACTTCGCAATACGACTTAATATATTTTACAAGTATCACATACCCCAAGTTGTGTAACTATAGCATTCATATCAACTACACTACCATATTAAAATTTCTTGTATTCCAAGCATTTATACATGCAAACCGAATTTCCATAGTAGTAGTAGGCATAACATACCTTACATACTTACCTGAACCGTATACTCAATCGCTTAGCTTTAAATTGTCTTGAGTTAAGATTCAACTTCTCTTTGTAAAATACATCACCGCATGAAGCACGCTAGGCGTAAAAGCTTGAAAGGTAACACCCAGACAAGGCCCGCTAGGCGTAAAGCTCGAAAAGTAACACCGCACAAGGCCCGCTAGGCATAAAGCCCGATAATTAACACCGGCACAAGGCCCGCTAGGCATAAGCTCGATTATGTCACCGGCACGAGGCCTGCTAGGCTCAAAGCCCGAAGGTCGTAATGGTTTACATGCTTTTCACATTTCATTATCACATATCGAATCATATGTATTTATTCACATTGCATTAAAATATTGAAAACCAATCCAATCCATAATCATCACATTCGCCAACTCATGATTTTACACCAAACTTATATAAATTTTATCATTCATTAGATTTATAAATAGCCCTTAAACATAAGGTAGCTCACGATCTTACTTATTCACCTTGCATTAGCCAAAAATAATTCACTTCAATACTATACATTCACATTCGGCTATATCATGAATTTATACTCTAATTTTCCACAATTCATCATTCACTAAATTCATAATTAATTTATTGACATATTTTAACTAAAGGACTTACCTCGGTTGTCGATAGTCCGTGCGAATCGGCTATTCGAGAACCTTCGTCTTTCCCCGGTCTAATTCCGTTTTTCTTTGCTCTTGATCTAAAACACATTAAAATTTAGCTCATTTAATTGCTTTTCATCTCAATTTAGTCCCAAGACACACAAATGGGCAATTTACAATTTTGCCCCTAATGTTTTCCATTTTTTACAATTTGGTCCAATTTTACACAAAACTCAAATTATGCAAAATTTCCTAACACTATGGCTAGGCCGAACCTTCCCCATAGCCATAGGTGTCCATGCATTTCATCTATTTGACATTTTAACCCTTCACAATTTTATTCTTTTCAATTTAGCCCTATAAACTCAAAATCACCAAAAACTCCAATACAAAACTTGTAAATCCTTAACATACATTCAATTTAAAACCATCAAACATCAAAACTACCCAAGCATGTCAATGGCCGAATCTTATATACATAGTATTTTCAAAAATTTAAACATGGGTTGTATAGGATTTAAAGCAAACATTCCAAAAATGCAAAAATTTTCAAAAACTAAACAAAACACATACCTTTAATTGAGCCCTAAAGTGCCGAAATTTCAAGCTCTAAAAATGGAGTTTCTAGCTCCTATATTCGCCAAGGAAGAAGAACAAAGTGAAGTTCTCTTTCTTCCCACTTAACCTTTTTATTTTATGTTAAAACAAACATATATATTATTAACATTATTTTAACACATTAATATAACTATATACTAGACTAAATTAACATATAATTTGGACTTATAAAGGCCCATTGCCGTCCCTTAATAAGGTTAATGGGCTAATTGCCCTTTTGGTACACCCACTTAAAAATCCACACTCAAATTAGTACCTTTCACTTTAGCATGAAACTTTCGCGTTTTCTCGATTAAATCCTTTTTATCAAATTGAGCACTTAAACGATTAAATTTTTATACGAAACTTTCACACTCACTAAATCACATATAATAAACACAAAATAAAATATTAAAATATTTATCAGGCTCGGATTTGTGGTCCCGAAACCACCGTTCTGATTAGGGTCAAAATTGGTCTGTTACAACTCTCCCCCCTTAAGGATTTTCGTCCCCGAAAATCTTACCGTTAAATAAGTTCGGATATTGTTGCCTTATCGACTCTTCAGGCTCCCACGTAGCCTCTTCAACTCCGTGACGATTCCATAGAATCTTTACTAATGGAACTCTTTTATTTCTTAACTCTTTGGTTTCCCGAGCTAAGATACAAATCGGTTCTTCATCATAGGTCAAATCAGGTCGAATTTCAATCTCTGACGGGGTAATCACATGAGACGGATCCGATCAGATCTGCGAAGCATCAAACGTGAAATACATTGTGTATCTTTTCTAAGTCAAGGGCGCTTTCAATCGATAAGCAATAGGCCCTATTCGCCGATGATTTCATATGGTCCAATAAATCTCGGACTCAACTTGCCTTTTCGCCAAATCGAGTATTTTCTTCCACGGAGAAACCTTTAAGAACACCCGATCTCCGACTGAAATTCAATATCCTTACGCTTCAAATCGGCATAGGACTTCCGACGATCCGGCGACTTTCAAGTTATTTCTAATAAGTACCACCTTCTCGCTCGCTTCTTTAATCCAATCAACCCCGTGTATCTTGTTTTCGCTGAGTTCACTCCAATACAACGGTGTGCGACATTTTCAACCATATAAGGCTTCATAAGGCGCCATTTTTATGCTAGATTGGAAACTGTTATTGTAAGAAAATTCAATCAAAGGTAGGTATCGTTCCCACGTACCTTCAAACTCGAGAACGCAACACCTCAACATGTCCTCAAGTATCAAAATAGTTCGCTCGGATCGACCGCCTGCTTTTGCGGATGGAAGGTCAGACTAAAATAAAGTTTAGTACCTAAAGCATCTTGCAATTTCTTCCAAAACCGCGATGTGAATCTTGGGTCCCTATCAGAAACAATGGAACTCGGCACACCGTGCAACCTTACAATCTGCGACACATACAATTCGGCAAGTTTATCAAGTGAA
The DNA here is from genome assembly GCA_025503065.1 of Gossypium bickii. Classification (NCBI taxonomy): domain Eukaryota; kingdom Viridiplantae; phylum Streptophyta; class Magnoliopsida; order Malvales; family Malvaceae; genus Gossypium; species Gossypium bickii. The sequence goes on along the minus strand of CP106714.1, from coordinate 18,648,386 downwards.
TAATCGGTACGTACCGGCACAAAATGAGCTGATTTAGTCAGTCTATCAACGATAACCCATACGGCATCTTTCTTACTCGGTGTCATAGGAAGACCAGATACAAAATCTATTGTAATTCTATCCCATTTCCATTCGGGTATCATGATTGGTTGAAGTAATCCGGACGGTACTTGATGCTCAGCTTTCACTTGTTGTCGATTAAGCACTTGGAAACAAATTCGGATATATCCCGCTTTCATGCCGTGCCACCAATAGAATCGTTTCAAATCGTTATACATTTTCGTACTACCCGGGTGTATCGACATTCGACCATTATGGGCCTCCTCGTAATCATCTCAGATCAAATCGAGTTCTTAGGAATACACAATCGACTTTTGTAACTCAAACAATCGTTTGCATCAATCAAAATCGATTCTATACCATTTTCACACCGAATCCGAATAGAAATCAACTTTTCGTCAACTTTCGTGCATCACAAATCTGCTTGAATGAACATCGGCCTTGCTTGTAATTCGGCTATGATCGAACCATCATCGATATAGCCACCCGCATGCGTTCAATGCACGAAGAGCAAATAATGATTTTCGACTTAACGCATCTCGCAACAACATTAGCTTTCCCGGATGGTAGTCAATAACTAATTCATAGTCTTTCAAAGAATTCTAACCATCTACGTTGTCTCAAGTTCAAGTCTTTCTCGAGTCATCAAATACTTCAAACTTTTGTGATCTGAATAAATATGACATTTTTCGCCAAATAAGTAGTGACGCCAAATTTTTAATGCGCGAGCACAATGGTCGCTAACTCCAAATCATGAGTTGGATAATTTTTCTCATGCGGCTTCAATTGTCTCGAAGCGTAGGCTATCACCTTGCCTTCTTGCATTAAAACACAACCCAATCCATTCAAGGAAGCATCGCTAAAAATAATAAATTCTTTACCCGATTCAGGCTGAGTTAACACTGGGGCTTCGATCAAAAGGGCTTTCAACTGCTCGAAACTTTTCTGACACTTCTCTGACCACTCAAACTTGACACTTTCTGTAGTAGTTTCGTCAAAGGTGTAGCTATTACAAAAAAACCTTTTACAAATCGTCTATAATATCCCGCAAGGCCTAGGAAACTTCGGATCTCAGAAACATTCTTTGGTGGTCTCCAATCAAGTATAGCTGTTAATTTGTTTGGATCCACCCGAATACTGACATCAAAAACAACATGACCCAAGAAGCCGACCTCATTCATCCAGAACTCACACTTACTGAACTTTGCATACAATCGTTGATCTCTCAAAGTTTGTAGTACTAATCTCAAATGCTCAGCATGTTTCGTTTCACTTTTGGAATAGATCAATATATCATCAATAAACACTACTACAAACGATCCAAAAAGCGCCGGAAGACTTGGTTCATTAGATCCATAAAAGCAGCAGTGCATTAGTGAGTCCAAAAGGCATAACCAAAAACTCATAATGTCCGTACCTCGCAAAAATGCGATCTCTTTGGCACATCTAAATCTCTCGACTCGTAATTGATAATAGCCCGATCTCAAATCTATTTTCAAAACACCAAGCCCCTTCAACCGATCAAATAAATCATCAATCCGAGGTAATTGTACTTATTCTTTATAGTTACCTTATTTAGTTGCTTTGGTGTCGTCGATACACATTCGCATAGTCCCATCTTTCTTTTTCACAAATAACACCGGTGCACCCCAAAGAGAGAAACTTCGGTCGTGCAAAACCCCTATCTCACAACTCTTGCAATCTGCGCTTTCAATTCTTTTAATTCAATGGGTGCCATTCGCACGAGCTATCGAAATCGGAGTCGTGCTGCACTAACTCAATGCCGAACTCAATCTCTCGCACAGGGGTAAACCCGGTAGTTCCTCAGAAACACATCGGGTATTCACACACAATCGATACAGATTCAATTTGTTTCTCGGACATTTTATTATCCAAAGACATAGGCCAAATAAGCTTCACACCCTTTTCTCACATACTTTCGGGCTAACATTGAAGATATTGCTGTAGGCAACCCATTTATGTCACAGGATTTAATTCTGATGGTCTCACCGTTTCGACATTTCAAATCAATAAGCTTTCTTTTACAATCCACTACTGCCTCGTGCGGTTAACCAATCCATACCCAAGATTATATCAAATTCGTCAAAGGGCAACAACATTAAATCACCGGGAAGCAATAATCTCGAATCATCAACGGGCAACCTCCTCTACACACTTTATTAACAAGCACACATCTACCCAAAGGGTTGGACACACGAATCACAAACTCGGTAGACTCAACTAACAGAGTCTTGCCGAATTTTAAAGTTTCACACACATAAGAATGAGTCGAACCAGGATCAATTAGTGCAATCACAGTAGTATCATAAAGAGTGAAAGTACCGGTAATGACGTCGGGAGGAGGCATCCTCTCTAGCTCGCGCGCAGCATATGCTCTAGCCGGAGCTCTAGCCTCAGATCGATCTGTGGTGTTCTTCGTTCCTTTCTGACTACCACCTACATTGCCTGAATGTCTGGGTGGTCTACCTCGCATTGACACGTTGCTCGGCTTAGTGTTCTGGACTGTATTCTGCTCAGCTAACTTCGGACACTCTCTAATAAAATGGTCTGATGATCCACATTTATAGCAAGACCGATCATGAAATCTACAACTCCCTGAGTGCCATTTCCCACAGTGCTTGCACTCAACTCTATTTTGTGGAACATTACCAACACTGGCTATCGAGGTAGCTCGGGAGCTCATAGGAGGTTGATCCAGTCTAGGTGGATCTGTATTAGCTTTCTCGCATCTACATGTAGTCGTCTCTGGCTTTCTTGGGCGTGGAATGAAAGACTTTACCCGAAGATCTTTTACGAATGTCTCTAGCTTCAGTCTCAGCCTTTCTTTTCTCTTTCCCGAGCTCTTCAGCTTTGCAAGCTCTTTCAACTAAAGTCACAAACTCTTGAATTTCAAGAATGCCAACAAACATCTTTATATCTTCATTCAAAGCATCTTCAAATCTTTTACACATAATAGCTTCGGAAGAAACACACTCTCTAGCATATCTCACGAGTCCGACAAATTTTCGTTCATATTCCGTCACGGTCATTCGTCCTTGTTTCACTCAAGGAATTCTTTTCGTTTTTGATCAATGAATCTTTGGTGATATATTTCTTGCGAATTCATTCGGAAGAAATCCCATGTCACTTTTTCTTTGAACCATCGATACTAGTGTGTTCCACCGGTGATATGCAATGTCCCTCATTAAGGATATAGCACATTTCGTGCATTCATCCGAGTACAAGATAGCTCATCAAGTACCAGTATAGTGTTATCAAGCCACATTTCGGCTCTCTCAAGATCATCATCATCATTGGCTTTAAATTCTTCAGCCCCAAATTTTCGGATTTTATCAATCGGGGGCCTACTAGATCTCATCGGATCTATCATCGAAGTGCCAAGGAATCGGAGTGGATTATTCGGGGTGGAGGTTGGTGCACATTCGGGTTATTCTCGAATAAATTGGGCAAACCACTCATTCATCATCCGATAAAAGGCTTGTTTAGTCTCTCCTTCGTGGCTACCCGAAATGGGTCGAGTCTATCGGCGCTGATCCGTGGCACGGTCAGCGCTACGCTCTCCCATCATCACCACGGCTCTTTCGGATCGGTGTCCATTTACTATATAAAACAAAGTTCAGCCGTCGGAAGTCACCACACTATCAACATATAATAAAGGCATGTATAACTAGACTCACACGCCGCTACGGTAGTCCTAGAATCGACTAAACCGTAAGCTCGATACTAATCAAATGTAGCACCCTTTACCCGAAACCCTTGCCGAGTCGGGTGCGTGGCATTACTAGACTTGACCATTAACTCGGAAGTAAAATTTTTAAAGTCATTCCAACCTGCGTCACGCTGACTAAATCGACCATAACTCGAGTTACAAAACTCGAAATTTAGATCCGTAAATTTTCCTTGAAACTAGACTCATATAACTATTCACCATAATTTTTCCAGAATTTTTCATGTAGCCAATTACACTGCTTGACAATTCTGACCTGTCCCTACAAAAATGCAGTTATCTCATTGCACAAATTTCCTATGATGTTCTTGTTTATACCAATGAAAAATAGATTCATTAAGGGTTCTACACATATAAACCATGCTTCTTAATTATTTTTTACAATTTATGGCAATTTTTCCAAAACAGAACAGTGACTCACGAATTCATTCAGAGCAGGTCTCACTAAAACTGAATTATCTCATAATATATAAATCTTTTGCCTACTCTGTTTCTTTCATGTAAAAATAGACACAATAAGGTTTAATTCCATATCTCATTCACCTTTTAATTCAATATACCCTATTTTTGGTGATTTTTCTAACTCACATCACTGCTGTTACTACAAGCTGTTTTGTTGCATTTTATGAAAGACTAGCTTCTAACCGAACCTACCTACATTCCTAATTCAAGGATTCATTTCAGTATATAAACATTTCCTTAACAAAATGATTAAACTTTGATTAAGAAAGCATAAACCTTGCCATCATGAACCAACATACACATCAAAAACACAACAACGTATTTAACTAGAAATTTAGCCATATTCGCATGGCCATTATATACATGAACCGTGAAATTTTTATCGAACAAAAACCAAGCCTTTTTCCTATACATGCCTTTGTTTAAAACCAAAATGAAAGAGTACCAAAATATAGATTGATAGTGTTGGCGACTTCCTTGACGATCCGTCTTGAGCCCGTAGCGTAACCCAAAATCTATAAAACAGAGGAAATATTTCACATAATTAAGCTTACTAGCTTAGTAAGTCCTAAATTTATAATAGCATAACATTTAAATTAATCAACTTATGACATTTTCCACAAACATTTAATTATGATAATTTATCTACATAAAGCCAAATCTTATTAGTACATTAACCAAAGAAATTATACTTGATTCCATAAACTCAGTATTACTTATAATACGACTTAATATATTTTACAAGTATCACATACCCTAAGTTGTGTAACTATAGCATTCATATCAACCACACTACCATATTAAAATTTCTTGTATTCCAAGCATTTATACATGCAAACCGAATTTCCATAGTAGTAGTAGGCATAACATACCTTACATACTTACCTGAACCGTATACTCAATCGCTTAGCTTTAAATTGTCTTGAGTTAAGATTCAACTTCTCTTTGTAAAATACATCATCGGCATGAAGCACGCTAGGCGTAAAAGCTCGAAAGGTAACACCTGCACAAGGCCCTGCTAGGCGTAAAAGCTCGAAAAGTAACACCGCACACAAGGCCTCGCTAGGCATAAAGCCCGATATAATTAACACCGCACAAGGCACATAGGCATAAGCCCGATTATGTCACCGCAAGACGAGGCTCAAGTAGGCTCAAAGCCCAAGGTCGAAATGGTTTTACATGCTTTTCACATTTCATTATCACATATCGAATCATATGTATTTATTCACATTGCATTAAAATATTGAAAACCAATCCAATCCATAATCATCACATTCGGCCAACTCATGATTTTACACCAAACTTATATAAATTTTATCATTCATTAGATTTATAAATAGCCCTTAAACATAAGGTAGCTCAGGATCTTACTTATTCACCTTGCATTAGCCAAAAATAATTCACTTCAATACTATACATTCACATTCGGCTATATCATGAATTTATACTCTAATTTTCCACAATTCATCATTCACTAAATTCATAATTAATTTATTGACATATTTTAACTAAAGGACTTACCTCGGTTGTCGATAGTCCGTGCGAATCGGCTATTCGAGAACCTTCGTCTTTCCCCGGTCTAATTCCGTTTTTCTTTGCTCTTGATCTAAAACACATTTAAAATTTAGCTCATTTAATTGCTTTTCATCTCAATTTAGTCCCAAGACACACAAATGGGCAATTTACAATTTTGCCCCTAATGTTTTCCATTTTTTACAATTTGGTCCAATTTTACACAAAACTCAAATTATGCAAAATTTCCTAACACTATGGCTAGGCCGAACCTTCCCCATAGCCATAGGTGTCCATGCATTTCATCTATTTGACATTTTAACCCTTCACAATTTTATTCTTTTCAATTTAGCCCTATAAACTCAAAATCACCAAAAACTCCAATACAAAACTTGTAAATCCTTAACATACATTCAATTTAAAACCATCAAACATCAAAACTACCCAAGCATGTCAATGGTCGAATCTTATATACATAGTATTTTCAAAAATTTAAACATGGGTTGTATAGGATTTAAAGCAAACATTCCAAAAATGCAAAAATTTTCAAAAACTAAACAAAACACATACCTTTAATTGAGCCCCAAAGTGCCAAATTCAAGCTCTAAAAATGGAGTTTGTAGCTCCTATATTCGGCCAAGGAAGAAGAACAAAGTGAAGTTCTCTTTCTTCCCACTTAACCTTTTTATTTTATGTTAAAACAAACATATATATTATTAACATTATTTTAACACATTAATATAACTATATACTAGACTAAATTAACATATAATTTGGACTTATAAAGGCCCATTGCCGTCCCTTAATAAGGTTAATGGGCTAATTGCCCTTTTGGTACACCCACTTAAAAAGCCACACTCAAATTAGTACCTTTCACTTTAGCATGAAACTTTCGCGTTTTCTCGATTAAATCCTTTTTATCAAATTGAGCACTTAAACGATTAAATTTTTATACGAAACATTCACACTCACTAAATCACATATAATAAACACAAAATAAAATATTAAAATATTTATCAGGCTCGGATTCGTGGTCCCGAAACCACCGTTCCGATTAGGGTCAAAATTGGTCTGTTACAATTGGATACTCAGGAAACACGCACATTAAGTGCCAAATAAATAACCAAAGCTATATCGATCTCACAAACTAAGTGACAATATATATATATAGCCGAAGCTATCTCGGTCTCGCACACTGTGTGCCAATATATATATATATATATATATAGTCAAATTTATTTCAATCTTGTACACCAAGTGTGAATATATAACCGAACCATTGTCAAACATGTCTATATTCTCGTATTCACAATTTATGCAATATCAAAGCATTTAAAACATAATTGTAACAATGCTTATTACATACGAACTTACCTTGAATTCAAAAACAACGAAATAGATTGTTTAGTCCAACACTTTATTTTTCCCCTGATCTAAGTCCGAATTTCGCTTTTCTTGATCTATATATATATATATATATATTCAAATTTAGCTTATTTAATCATCAAGCTATTCATTTGAGTCCAAAATGCACTTTAAGGCATTTTTATACAATTGCCCTTAATGTTTCACAACTTTTACAATTTAGTCCTTATTTCATAAAAACATAAATTAATGCAATTTAGGACTAACCCATGCTAGCTAGATTTCTCTAATACTCATATCAGCCCATATTTCTCATTTATTTCACAATTTACCCCAAACGTTTCACATTTCTCAATTTAATCCTTAATTTGCATTTCTACTAAAAATCGCTTAACAAAATTTGTATCATTCACAACCAACATTCATAATCTATCATCAAACATCAAAACACACATGTACTCATCAATGGAATCATTAAAAATCTTTAAAAATTTTGCAAAATAGTCCCTGGGCTAGCTAGACCTAGCTGCAACAATCTAAAAAACGTAGAAATCATTACAAACAGGACAAAAATAGACTTACAATTGAGCTAGGAAGCTTGGCCGAACTTATCATGCATCCATGGTGGTTTCTTTCTTTTAATTTCGATGGTGTATGAAGGAAAAATATGATAGCCCTTTTATATTTACTTAATTTATCATTATAAATTTATTTACCAATTTAACCTTGATTAATAACCACCAAAATCACTTAATATATGCCCATAATTGTCCACTCACAATTGAAATGGTCTAATTACCACATAAGACCTCAAATTTAAGGTTCTATAGCTATTTGAAACCTTTAGCTATTAGAACATCAATTTTGCACTTTACGCGATTTAGTCCTTTTTATCAAATTGACCAATCAAATATAAAATTTCTAAACGAAACTTTCACACAATCATTCAACCATGCTGTAAACATTAAAATAATAAAAAATAATAATTTTGACTTTAGATTTGTGGTCCTGAAACCACTATTTCGATTTGACTAAAAACAGGTTGTTACACTTGTTGCTTATCAATTCACTTAAAAGGTGTACCCTTCCTGAACAACTTAGTCATAGGTTTTGCGATTAGAGAAAATCCCTCCGTAAACCTTCTATAATATCCAACTAAACCAAGAAAACTTCGAATTTCACTAACAATCTTAAGTTGCTTCTAGTCCATACCAGCCTCAATCTTTTTTGGATCAATATGAACACCCTAAACAATGTCTCATGCCATTGTCAGGAAAATAATAATAAAATAGTCCAAATACTAGAATAATAGAACAAAAAATGTTTATTCGAAATTCATCCTAGTACTCCTTCATCAGCTGTATCCATGTTTAAACTCATGAATTATCTGAAGTGTCAAAAAACTAAGGGTGAGCTATTTATGCCCAGTGTGAGTAATAACTTAAATAGCAACAAAATTTAAGACATAAATTTCTTAAACATAGAAGAATTTATAGATCAATAAAAATTCACAGATAATTGTATGCATAAGGATGTTAATGCAGAGCTTTTCAGAAATTAGTGGAAGGTTTTTCAGAAAACGTTTCTACCCAAATCCGCTACACACCATAAAAGAGTTCTCCAGAACTCGTCTACCCAATAACACAACAGAATATGGACAAGCCACTAGATATTGTAGACAAGATGCCCAATACAGATATATGTGGACAAGCCACCAGAATCATAGATAAACTGCCAGAAAATATGGTTAAACCACTAGAATGTTCAGATCATTAACTGCCAGAATCTTCCTCTTTCAATACTGTCCTAACCCCATGCATGTGATATGACATACTGATACAAAAATTTCAATGGGAATGCTTAACATGCGAATCAAGAGAAAACACATATTCATGATGTCAAATTTTTAGTTAATTAGACATTGCCATAAAATCACATGACATGAGTATTAGAATGCGTACATAATATTTCATCCATCAATACATCACACAAACATATTCAACATATCACATATTTAACAGTTCTGAACACTTACTTGGGTATCATCCTTTCAAAGGATCTATCATCCACTTTGATAATATATTCGCATACAACCATATTTTTAGAGTGTTAATAATAAAAATCAATATTAAATTTTTTAATCAATTAATTATACAATTTCATATTATGTTAGACTGACACTTGAACTTAGTAGATCCAATGCAACACTAGACTCTTTCGAACATCCACACTTGGATCAAACTAGATTAATCACAGATATGAGTATAAAACGATGATCCATTATTAAAATGTTATTTTAATTATTCTTTTGATAAGAAATGATTTAATCAAGGTTCCCAACTCCACACTTACACTATTACGAGTAGATTCAGAGTCATGATTCACTTCCAAAGTTAGGGATGAACCGAGATGATAACAATCGGTCCTGTAACACCCCCAAACCCAGCCCACGAGCCTTGACCGGATCTGGTATGTCACTGTGGAAAACGTTTGAAAGATTTTGACTTAAAGGTGAAAACTTGAAAATTTGGTTGTCATTTGTAAAACCGTGTCCATTTAAAATTATAAGTGAAACTTTGACGTTACAAATTCTCCGGAATTAAAACGTTAGTATATATATATTTTAATATGTAAGTTGCTTAAATAAAGACATTCACAGATAATAATTCAAATCGACAATCCCTCTTAAAACATAATAAAAATACTTTAATATTTTAGGAGGCCCTTATTACAATAAATAAATACTTAAAAATACTGAACACAATTAAAATACTTAATCGATTGAAATATCTTCTGCATGGGCCACCTCGTATCCACTCCAACCCAGTCCAAGCTTTATGCATCGCCTGCGATGTTGGTAAAATTTGGGTGAGTCATACAGACTCAGTGCATAGTTATTTCACATGTCTCTACACATATGGGCTTGGCCCATATCCACACAGTCCACATAATCAGTCATGCAAAAATGCATCCCAACCCAACCTAAAGTCCATCCGTTACACCTACCTTAGTAGACCTGCTGCCCAAGGCCGTGGCTAATCCACCGATCACCTAAGTGACCCCACATGTCAATATCCACGAGGTGACTCGAGGTCATCCTCAATCAACGGTGATGCACACAGCCATCATCCGCCAGGAGGTAGCACATAGCCAACACTCCACCTTGATGAAGCACCTAGCTAACATCAAGCGCCAATGTAGCACAAGGCTAACATCAGACCACGTACATAATATACACCCTGTCCTTCAATATTCATGTCCCAAGCCCCCATGCATAGATATATCATGATAAAATATCATTTAGTCAAGTATATAACACATGCTCATCTCCATTTCACATATTTATCAGTGATCATTTAAGAACATAAAACACTGACCTGGTTATTCGATCACCCACCTTGGGTATCCACCATCTTAGCCCTTATTTCGGCTACCGTACACATCATACACATATACATAACAACACATATAAACAATCAAGAGTACAGTGCGATAACTACGCACCTTTTTGGCACAGTCTACTTAATCTCGAAACTCACGTCTAAACGATTTGCACCCTTGCGATTGTTGCACTCCTTCCTACACAACCTAAGTCAGAATCGGCTAATACTATACAAAAATAGCATATGGCCGAATATTTGCAAGCACTTGCCTTGCTTATTAAGAATCTGAATACTTGCTTGTTCTTGAAGTTACCAATATCCCATGATAGATCAAATCCCGAGACTCCCTTAACGCTTCCTTCTTTCGGCTACACACACAAAAGAACATACTTAATGGCACTATGACATTCGGCCATGTTATAAAAACCAAGACCAAATACTTGGTTTCGGCATACCAATAAAAGAACCCAAAAACCGATTATTTAAGGAGAGAACACACTTACCACCCCACGTTACTTGTGAAGACCAAAAGAGAGTAGGTTTCGGCTCTTTATTGGTGAAGAAAGAAAACACAAAACTGGAGGGAGTTTACTGCTTAGAGGATTCGACCAACACAAAATAAAGAAAAAGTTTGGGGAAAGAGGTATAGGTTCGGCCAAGAACAAATAAAGAAGAAGAAGAAAACCGGTAATGACCTTAATGGTCTTTACAATTTCGGTCACCGATCAAAAGAGTATGAACGCCGAACTTGATGGCTTGTTCACAAGAAGAAAATGGCACAAAGAAAATTAAGAAGAAAAGAAATAACAAAAGATGCTCACTTTATCTTTACTTATCATATCCCTCATATTTCTCCTATTTCATCTCTTAATCACCTATTCAAAATAAATAAAAAAGCAATAATTATCCCCTATCTTCCCATTTAAAATAAATAAAATAAAACCATATATATCCAACTCTTCTAGCCAAAATTAAAAAGAAATAGCAAGACTTATCCTTATCCATTTGAAAGTCCAAAGCCGTCCATCACTCCCCCTTTCCCTTACGCCAAAATGCAAAATAATAGCCACCTATTTTGCTGCCCCCAAGATTCGAACATGAGCCCTTCCCCCTTGCTTGAGGCGTCACTTACCAAGTCCCTAAGTGGCGCCTCCAAGCCACTTTGCCAAGCTCACTTTCATGTCCAAACACTCCTACAATTTTCCTCAAGGCCTCCTTAGCCCAACTACCCCTTCTTGACGCAAAAATACAAGTCTCTAATGCTTCCCACGTTGCTCGAACCTCCTCCCCCTGAAGCTCCCTTTAACGCAAACTCCACAGCACCCCAGGTGGCATCCCTTGCCACTTTGCTGCTAGCTCTTTTGTGTCATAAACTCCCTACAATTTCTCTTAAGACCTCTTCAGCCTAGCTTCTCCTTTAGACTTAAAATTCCAATATTTTTCCAAAATATTCCCTTATATTTTAAAGTTCTCCAAAACCCTTAAAGCATATCCAAACACACTCCAAGCCTACTGTCACTTGAATTATGCACTAAATGCATAACCCCTAAATCCGGGATATTACAGGTCCTTCAACAAACGAATAGTACATGAGATGTTAGAACTGAAGAAAAAAAATGATATCTAATATCATTACAATATTCGAACCTTAAATAAATGAATGGGAAAGAAATGATGATCAACCCAAATCATCCAATACTTATGTTGATACAATCAGATTAGAGGGATTTATGATTCATTGGGTTTTTAACTTGAAGAAGAAATAGAAACTAAGAAAAATCATCATAATTTAAAATAAAAATATGAGTTTGGGGTTTAGTATAAATTTAAGAAAATAGGAGAAAAGGAGTTGAAATATAATTATGACTAAATAATTGAAGAGAAAATGGAAAACCTAGAAGAAAGGTGACTAACGGCGTTGGAGTTGTGGTTACACGACAGCAACGGTGGTCTAGTAGTGGTGTAGTGGTGGTGAGGTGGTGGTACGGTCAAATATGAGTGTTGGAAAGAAGATGAATAATGGAGAGAAAAGGTGATTTAAAGGCTAGAAATAAAAGAAAAAGGATGAGAAAAGGAGGAGCAAGGAGGAGGAAACGGTCAAAGGTGAGGAGGAGGAAACAAAATGAAAGAAAAAAATGGTTGGTGGCTAACTTAAGTTAGATGGACATCTAAGATTTGTTATTGGGTGAAAATGGAAGCTTTGGGGGATAATGGCATGAAAATTAGATCAAGGGGAACATGTGGAGTGAAAAAGGGGTTATGGATGGAAAGTTGTCTCCTTAAAAAAGGAAAGAAATCCTTTCCTATAAGGCAATTGTAGTGAAAACCAAAGCGAGTTTTGATCGTGATTTGATAAGCTCTTAACCACTAGACTACTACACTTACTTACTCAAAACTAATGCAATAATAAATAAAAATATGGGGCGTGACTACAGGACTATTATGAGCTTCTCTAATAATCAACTATTGAAGCTTCTCATCTCTAGGCATGCATAGTCTTCCACGAAAACAAAGTTCTCTTTCACTATTTAGTGTGAAGTCCCCTCACACTCATTGTTCCACTTGCTGAACCCTCTTCCCCAACTCTTCATCTAAGGCTTGCTTCTCATTGATTTGTTGTGACAACGTTTGTTTCACTTGCAATTCTACGAGCTGTAACAGCCCGATTTAGGGGCTAGTCAGAATAGTGGTTTTGAAACCACTAATCCGAAGTCAGAGAACATCATTTTATAATATTTTATGTGTTATAGCATGATTGCAAAAGTGCATAAAAATTTTGGTGCTTTAGTTTTAGCGGTTTCATGCTTAATTGCAAAAAATGACTAAATCGTATAAAGTGTGAAAGTTTTATTTTACAACCTAAAGGTGTCTAAAAGCCATAGAATATAAATTGGAGGCCCTTACAGTGTAATTAAACCCTTAGATATATGGTAGCCAGCCATAGGAGACAAACTATGTCAAATTGGTCAAAGTTGTTGAAATTAGGTGGACTAAATTGATGTTTTATAATAAAATAAAGAAAGAAAATATATCATCTTTTCTTCTTCACTCCTCTACTAAAAATTAGCAGTAAATACGGGTTTGAAAGCTCAAAAATTTCAGCAAACTCTTCTCCTTACAAGTAAGTGTTTTGATGATCATTTCTTGATAATATTTATACTTTTGGAACCCCTAAAGCTTAAGCTAGCTAAATAGGGACTATTTTGCAAAATGGTTGAAAGTTTAGAGTGTTTTCATGTGAGCTTTTAAGTTGTTTGCTGCATTTTTATGGAAGAACATGAGTCTTAGTTGTTAGATAAACAACTTTTGTGAAAGGTGTTACCATGAAAACACCAAAAAGGACCTTTTTGAGAACATTGTAAAAATGTGGTAAATGTAACACCCAAAACCCGGCCTAGACGTTATGGTCAAATCTGGCGATATCACATTGAAGTGTTCAAAAAATACTTCAATGTGATATCGCCAGATTCGGCCATAATGTCTAGGCCAGGTTTGGGGTGTTACATTTAGTAGTATCAGAGCCAGGTTACAAAACTCGGCTGTGGATTTGGGTTTTGGTTAGAACTTGAATTTTTAAAGAACTGTTTGCAAATGATTTGAAAAGTTTTGAAATGTTTTACCGAATTGTGGTACACCGAGTCTCCGGTGCTGGTCCTATTAGTCTTCTAAAACTGTTGTTTGTTTTAAACTGAAATGCTATAAATAGAAAATACTGAGACTACTGTAGGTAGAAAACTATACTGAAACACTCTAGTTAGTGTGAACTAAAAACAGTAGTAAGACTGCGATCTACGAAAACGAACTCTGAATTACTGATAATTATTTGCATAAAACTTTGCTAATAAATAACTAAAAATGTAAACTAATCTGCATAAAATTGTTAATTCAAATAAAATGCAATTCGATAATGAGCACAAGAGTACTCACGGAAAGGGTAGAAGAGGCCGTGGCGGAGGCCGTAGAGGTGCTCGGGCTGGGTCTTCGTCATTCGGCTTCATGCCTAACGTTGAAGCTAGAGAGGTACCGGCTTCACCTGTAACTGAGACTAGGTCTCACGATCGAGTGGCTGGGGATGACGCATTGTCCCAAGCTATGTTGCGAATTTTGGAAAGGGTCGCTGGGCCTATTACTGGTACTGTGGGCCGTGGGTCAGTCCCAGAACGACTTCGGTTTAATAGGGCTAAGATGTTTAGGGGTATTTCTGGAGTTGCCCCTAACGTGGCTGAATATTGGATTGATGCCATAGAGAGGATCATGGATGACCTTGACTGCACCCCCGAACAGAAACTAAAAGGTGCAGTGTCACTATTATGAGATGAAGCCTATCAATGGTGGCTTACAGTTAAAGAGGGTACTCAGGCTGATCGATTGACATTGGAATTCGTCAAGACTGCTTTCCAAGGGAAATATGTGGGCGCTAGTTATGTGGATGCCCGGAGGAGAGAGTTTCTAAATTTGACTCAGGGGGATAAATCAATGGCAGAATATGAAGCTGAATTTTTGCAATTAAGCCGCTATGCATGTGGGATGGTGGCAATTGATTATGAACGGTGTGTACGTTTCGAGGATGGCCTCAGGGATAGTCTGAGCGTGTTGACAGCCCCGCAGAGGGAGCGAGATTTCGCCACACTGGTAGATAAGGTAAAGATCGCCAAGGTGCTGAAGCGTACTAAGCGTTTGAACAGAAAAAGCGTAGGAGTAAGAGGGATTTGGAGCCCTCAAGTTCTGTTCAGAGGCCGAATAAAAAGGCCAGAGTAGATGGACTGGTAAATTTCGAGGCCGAAATTTTCTTTTAGGGGTAGAGTTGTAACGCACCAAAATCTAGGTATTCATTTTTTGTATGTTTGTAAAATAAATTCATGTTTGCTTCAGTGGTTAAGTGATTTGGGTGTGTTTGGGAGTGTCTGAGAAGTCCTGGGTTCAAGTCTGGGCTTGTGCAAAAGTTTTGTTTTTTGGGAATAAAGCCCTTGCCTATAGTTAGTAGGCTTATAAATTATTGTGGGTAAAGCATGACATAAAAAGCCTTCTGGTCTAGGGGGTAAGTGGCGTGTTACCTATGCCAGTGGACTGAGGTTCGAATCTTAGTGGAGGAAAGGGAGTATTTATTTTGCTGTTGTGCCGTGGGGGGAGTTAGAGTTTGACTGAAAGACTGAAGTGGTTGAGGAGAATTCAAATTGAGTGGTTGAGGGAATGTGTGATTAGGTGGAGAGATTTGAGGAGGGATTTTAGGAGAAAATCAAGGGAGATGAGGGGAGAGGGAGAGTTGGGCCTAAAATGGACTCTGGCACTTAAGAAATTCGGCCAGAGAGGTATATTCCTCATTTTCAGGTTTTGCCTTGCATCTGTTTCTCCTCTTTTGCTGTAGGCCATTTGTGGTAGGGGTTTCGGGTATTTTTTTCTGTTTCACGTTTTTGACAACCTTTCTTTGGCCGAAATTACTCTTAGTGATCCCTTTCTATTTTCTCTCCTTTGTCGACTCAGTTTTGTTCTGCCTTTTTCACAACAAACACTTCTCCACCCTTCATTGCCGACTATCGGTTTGATTTCTTCTACTCTTTCTGTATAGTGAGCAAACGTTTTCTACATAGTTTCCCTTGGACGAATCTCTCCTTTCTTTCATCTTTTCCTTTTTAATTCCTGGTTGCCGAACCTTTTCTTTCTCTTGGGACCAACCATGTGCCCTCCTCTGTTTTTTGGTAAGCATTCTATTTGCTGTTAAGTCTTGTAACATCCCCGAACCCGGCCCACAAGTCCTGACCGGATCCGGTATGTCACTGTGGAAAATGTTTGAACATCTTTTTGACTTTAGAATAAAACTTGAAAATTTTGTTAATTTTTTTGAAAATCATGTCCTTTATTAAAATTATAAATAAAACTTTGTTATTAAAAATAATCCATATTAAAACTTTAACATATATAAATATATCTTGAATAATAGATTGCTACAAATAAAATCTTCTCCGTATAGTAATTTAATTAAAATCAAACCATAATTAAAGTAATACCAAAATAATAATAGGGCCTTTATTACATCAAAAGAAATTCCCAAAAATACTTATTATGGAAATGCCTAAAAATTATTCAAACTTAATCTTCTTTATCAGCATGGCCACCTCGTATCCACTCCAGACCCGGTCCATCTTTACGCATCACCTGAAATGTTTGAGAAAAATTGGGTGAGTCCACAGACTCAATGCATAATCATCACACATGCCTCCACATATGGGCTTGGCCCATATCCACACAGATCATACAACTAATCATGCAATTACGAAAACCAACCCAACCTAGGTCCGTCCGTACACCAACCTTAGCAGACTCCCTGCTCGAGGCCGTGGCTAATCCACCGATCACAACCGAGTGATCCCACAAATCCTACCTTGGCAGACTTGCTGCACAAGGCCGTGGCTGAGCCACCGATCACATCGTGATCCTCACAATAATCTATCTACGGTGATGCACTCAGCTATCAACTGCAGAGATGGGCACCTAGCCAACATCTCCCTTGATGAAGCACACAGTTAACCATCAAGCGGTAATGTAGCACGAGGCTAACATTAGACCACGTACATAATATGTACTCCCCGTCCTTCTTTGCTCAACTCCAACCCCCATGCATATATGTCAAAGTATCATATCAAATCAACGTATCGAATGAATATACATCACATGCTCATAAATAATTTAACATCACAATTTACCAACCTGTTAACCGATTACCCCACACATGGGTATCCATCACTTCAGCCTTTATTGTCGGCTATCACACATTATACACAAGCATATATATACGTTATTTAACAATTAACCGAAGAAACAGTGCGATGGTTACGCACCTGTTTGATACAATCAACTAAACCTCGAAGTCACAAACTGCACCAAAAGGCTTGTCGAAATTCCACCCGATTAATAGAGAAAAGAGGCTACACTTGATTGTTTCCAAATCCCGGGGGGTCCTATAACCATTCGATTACCACAAGAGATTAACATACTTCCGAATAAATCCAAAATCGTCTCTTACCTTTGTAAAAGTCGACAGAGAACAAAGGACAGAACATAAAACATTCGGCCTTGCCTACTTACCTTCTCCAATGATTGAAAACGAAACCCAGCGTGCTCCACACCACACTTAATATTCGGCCAAGAAGAAAACTACTAAGAGAGGGGAAATTTTGGCAAAAAGTGTTTTAAGAAAGAAAGAATTGAAGTTATGAAAAGAATAAGGTAGCTATTTTCTAAACTTAACTCAAATGAAAAGAAAAAGAGCATTGGAAGGGTAGATGGTTCGGCCAAAATAAAAGGAGAAAAGGATGCAAAACAAAAAGAAAAACTTAGAACTTAAGAGAGCATTCGGCTAGGTGCAATCAACCAAAGAAATTCGGCAAAGGGTCTAAAAGAAAGCATGAAGAAGGCTGCCCATTATAAAGAAAATTTCGGCACTTGACTCCCCCCCACATGACCGAATATTTCCATCTAAAGAGCCCTTTTGCCGGCCACTACTTCTTCACTCCTCAAATCCCACATTTCTCTCCTAATATCTCTTATTTTATCCTCATATCTCCCTATTTGAATTAAAACAATATTATCTTCTATCCTAACCTTCAGCCACCTCTTCCAATAACTAAAAAAAATAAAATAAAAGTAATAACAATATTGTTTATCCCACACTTCCCACCGAATTTTAAAAACAAAGCCCCCAGCTTATCTTATCTCTTTTAGCTCCCACGTGCAGACCACCATCACCCCACCTCTTCACGCCAGGATGGAAAAATAAAAATTCCAACTACAGCTGCCATGGTTCAAACACAGGACCTGGTGGAACAAGCGGCCAGGTAGCGCCCCAGGCCATTCGGCCAAGGCGTTGTTTTGTGTCAAAAATGCGCCACCAATTCTTTTAGGCCTTCTCTATCCTTAACGCCAGCTTGCAAAAGAACATCAAAATTCTGCTCCCCTTACGCCTTGAACTCACGGCCTGCACCAAGCCTCCCCTTACAACGCCCCAGCCACTTTACTAGCCCATCTTTCTTGTCCACCAACGCCTACAACATCCCTTAAACCATCTTTAACTCAGCCCCCTCACTTTAACGCCAACACCCAAAAATAAAAACGCCTCACTGCTACCTAGATTCGAACCCAGGCCCTCATTAGCGTCACCACCAAGCCTTTAAGGCAGCGCATGGAGCCACTTTACCAACACCTTCCTTATGCTAAAATGCCTACAAAAATTAATTTTAAGGCCTCCTTAGCCCGATTCCCTTTTTTTCACTAAAAATCCAAAATTTTCCAAAGTCTCCCCCTTTAATCCGAGCATACCCAAAACCTACTACAACTTGAATTATACCCAACATGCATAGCCCCTAAACTAGGGTGTTACAAGTCTTACACTGCGTAGTTGGTTCTCTTCCTCATGTTGTTGGTAAGTGTAATTTTATAATGGTATCTTGTTGCTGGTCGATTAAGTACTTACCAATTTTTGGTTTGTGCCTAGGAATTTGTCGAAGGGTAGAAGGTTTGTAATTAACGGTTGGGTAGGCAAAACTTCCCTCTTTACTAAATCAAAGGTAATATGGTGTGACTTTAACGATTAGGATCTTGTGTGTATTTAATTAAGTAAATGTTTAAATGATTAATTGGGAATTGTTGATCAAGTGTAGGTTTCAAAGGTGTGGGCAGTTTTCTCAATAAACAGAAACAAGGTGTGTAAATATTACCCAAATCGTAAACAGGCAAAAGCTGAAAAATATGGCAATTGATGACTTTTTGACTGTTAAGGTTGCACGGGTCGCCCGACACGACTGTGAACCTACTGATGGGTCAGTAAGTATACCTGGACCCCCAAAATGATATAAAATGACTGTTATGCCCCTATATGGTAAAATGACTGTTATGCCCCTATGTTATAAAATGATTGTATGTTTTATGTTATGTATGACTGTATATGAGCATGCCACGATATATATGTTGCATACATGTATGATATGTTGCATGGGATGGGATTATTATGATTGGAGGAAGTGTACTGTACTAGTAGCTCTGTTGCAAATACTGTTTAGTGCAGCAACCAGTGCTAATTTTGGAGTGTAAGGATGGGTGGGTGATTTTATCCCCACATGGTGTGTTGGGCTGGACGGAGTGGAGTTTAGAGGCTGGTTGGGTAGGATTTCTAATTGCATGTTTGAACTGTTACTGATACTTAGGCTAAGGCCCACACTGATACTGATACTGTAGTGGGCTCAGGCCCACACTGATATTGATGCTGTAATGGGCTAAGGCCCAACTAAACTGAACTGTTATTGATTTGGGCTTAGGCCCAGACTGCATGTAACACCCCAAACCTGGTCAATACGCCATGACCGAATCTGACATGCCACAGAGGAAAACATTTTTTTAAGAAAATCGAGTTAACAATTAAATTTTAGTGAAAAACTCTTTGTTGTTCTATGATAGTAGAAATCAGGTGTATAATAAGTTAAAACTGATAATTTTCTTTGAAATTCCGTAAATAAATCTTTAAAACATAGTTGTAAATCCATGGATTAGAAAACCTTTTATAATTTAAAAGAAACCAAAGCGAATAGTTTGAAAACTGTTTCTAATTGAAATTTGGGAACTTAAGTTTTGGAAAATAGGATGAACTATCAAAAACACTTAAGTTGTTAAATATTATCAAATGATTTATATTACCCAATGGTAGCGTTTTGAAAACCATTGCGTTTTGTAGTTTAGAAAACTTTGCACTCATATTATTTAATTAACCATGTAGTTTATTAAGCCATGTTTAAAACAAGTCCAAAGCATATAAATATTCCAAAAACATAATTAAAGAGGCCTTATTACAAATCCATAAAAAGATGGAAACCAAATTAAAATAAAGTACCCAAATGGAAGTTCATGTAAAACCAATTTTTATTGCATGGCCTCCTCGAGTTCATCCAAGCTCTTATCCGCGAATTTACGAATCACTGAAAGGTAAGAGAGAAGGTGAGTCACCAAGACTCACTGCATAATCCCTCTCCCGGGTAAATGCCACATACTTACACAAATTATAACCAAGCAATATATATAATGCACCCAACCTAGCCATCCATAACTCCTTTTCTACCCCGTGTTGGTACCAAACCACGGGTGGTGCAAACCCCCGGTGACCCAAAGTCACGATATCCAATAATGTGATGCCAAATCACTGGTGACCCAAAGTCACGAATAATCAAGTTGTGGGGCCAACCCACGTGTGATACCAAATCACTGGCGACGATCCCAATACATCAAATGTGGGGCCAACCCACGGTGGTGTGAAACCACTGGGACGAGTCGCTATGAGGTGCCAAACCTCTAGTGTCCCAAAGACACGAAATATCAATAATCCAAGTGTGGGGCCAACCCACGTGTGATACCAATTCACTGGCGACGATCCCAAAATATCAACTGTGGGGCCAACCCACTGTGGTGTTAAACCACTGGGACAAGTCGCTATGAGGTGCCAAACCTCTGGTGTCCCAAAGACACGAAATAATTGTGGTACCAAACCACTGGAGGTGCCAAACCTCTGGTGTCCCAAAGACACGGATATCAAATCTTCCCCCTCCTCTCATGTTACCCATAACCATGAAAATATTATGCAAATCGTGCCATATGCTCATTAATGTATCATATAGAAATATATATCACATGTCATGGTAATAAGTATCATATAGCAAAACATATCAAAACGGACTTACCCGAATCCTTACTTATACCCTTTACGGTATCATATCAAAATCACACAGTTTCCAACTTTAATAACATGATTAGTATATTTATAAATATATATATATACCGAATTATAAAGTGTGTAAGGTACATACCTGATAATAGTGATAACTAAACTTTCCCGCTCGTCGATACCCTCGGAATCTCGAACAACAACTATATACGATTTCTCTCTGATTGTTGGTTCATAACCCCTCTTCCAAACACTATTTACCGCTCTTTTTGAACCCATTCTTGATTGCCCCAAAATCTAACATTCACGGAAAATAATAATCAAGCGATAGAGTCCTCTAAAACGAAATCGATTAGTAGTCTATCTAAAACGATATAACAAGTAATATAAAAATCCTTACCACTTGACTTACCAACTCTGATTGCTAGAGAAATAGGGTTAAATCGATTGCTTCCAAAGTCCCGAAGAGCTTATCTTCAAAGCCGATTAAGCTTTGGTATCCAAAGAGATATTCGGCCTTAATACATAAGAAGGAAAAGAAATAGAGTTTAAGAAGATTCAGCAATGATGGTGTTTTGGTTTGAAGAGGTTGCGGCAATGGTGAACTTTGAGAGAGAGAGGTTCGGCCTAAACACAATAAAAGAAAAGAAGAGAAGAGAAGAGAAGAGAAGAAAGATGGTAGATTCGGCTTAACAAAAGAATAAAAAGAAGAATAGTGTGAGGCTTAGAAGTTGCGGCAAAGATAAAATAAAATGGATGAGAGGTTCGGCTTAAGCAAAAGTGGAAGAAAGAAAAGAGAGTTGGGGAGAAGGAAGATTCGGCCAACCACTAAAGAAGAAGAAAAAGATGAAGGGGAGAGAGTTGGTTTTAGGCTACAAAGAAAATGAAATATGAGAGAGACTCAAATGGATATTCTGCCAAATGCCAAAGAGAAGAATTTGGTAAACCACAATGGTCTTTTCGGCTTTGACACAAAACAAGAAAACAATACCAAAACTAAAACAAAATTTCACCTTATTGTCAAGGACATATTCGGCTATAGAGAGAGTTTGTGGAGAGAAAAGAAATTGATGCTCAAATGCTTAGGAAAAATGGCCAACTAGCTACCAACCTACCAAAGCCTCCAACAAAAATCGGTCAACCCCTCCCCTAGACCAAAATGCCATCCACATACATGGACTAATGGCCATAGAAGAGTTTCCAAAACAACTCTCCAACATTCAAGCCTTTTGTCCCCCTATCTTTCCTTAATCCATAAGATTCTTATCCCAAAATACAAGCTTTCCTAATCTATAATTCAACTTGCCATAAAATTTAAAGTCCAACTTACCATATGTAAAACTTGACCGACATTTAATGCTAGGATGCATAAAAATAAAGTCCTCAAAATGCATTCCATGCTACTCGAACCACTTCCCTCAAGCAACCTTTCATGCGCCTTAACCACCTTGCCACTAACTCCTCATGTGCTAAAATTTAACTCTGAAATTAACTTAAGTGTCAAGATCACCTAATCTACTTCACTAAATTCTCCATACTAAAAACTATTCTAAATCCAAATAATTCCAAGCCTTCACAAGACTATACTAGGCACACAATAAAATCATATCCGAGCTATCACAAGCAACAAGATGATACTCAAATTTTTCCTAAAGCCCAATTAAACCCGAAAATTCATAGAAACCTCATAACCTCCCAAATCCACTTAACTAATAAATCCAATTTGCAAAAACACCATTCTCATATTCTTGAAGATTTTAAACACTCCTAAGCCCAAGACCCAATCGGCCCAATCCTATTAGGCCCAATTTCGGGATGTTACAATTCTACCCTCTTAAAAAAAATTTCGTCCTCGAAATTTCCAACCAACTACTAACACACTGCTCAAATCACACCACTATGCTTTCGCTGTGCACTCTGCCCTTAAAAACCGCAATGTACTTTTTAACATAATCTTGAATCCTTTTTCACACAACCAAACATACTTGTCTTGAGGGTGAGAAAACAATCCCGAGCCTTATGCTCATTAGACCCGCATCTCAAGCATGCTCCAAACCTCCTCCAGTATTCTTCCGGATGACGTCTTTTGTATAAATCACAAGCCGAATAGTTTGGTCGTGCCTTGACATGTTTTACAGAATGAGATTGTGACCCTAGAGAACCGTGATCTCTTTTCTTCTTACAGTCCACAGACCCAACTCGAACATGAGACCCCGTCTCAGCCATTAGCGATGCTAACGCCTCCTTTTCGAAAATATGCCTCAGTGCTGAAGATCTAGCCCTAGCACCTCGGCTTTCACCACGTCCACGACGACGTAAAGGTTGCAAAGCTTATCTCACTTATATTTTAGATACTAAAGTGTCTGAAAAGAAGGTTGAATAAGTGCCAGTCGTTTGTGAATATCCGAATGTATTTCCCGAAGAATTACCAGGATTACCACCTATTAGAGAGGTTGAGTTTGGTATTGAATTAGTACTGGGAACAACGCCGATATCAATAGCTCCATACAGAATGGTTCCGACAGAGTTGAAAGAGTTGAAAGCTCAGTTACAAGAGTTAACGGATAGAAGTTTTGCACGACCTAGTTTTTCACCCAAGGGTGCGCCTGTATTG
This sequence comes from Gossypium bickii, assembly GCA_025503065.1. NCBI lineage: Eukaryota > Viridiplantae > Streptophyta > Magnoliopsida > Malvales > Malvaceae > Gossypium > Gossypium bickii. Next base: position 18,624,540 of record CP106714.1, on the reverse strand, counting down.
TTTGTAAAGAAGAAAGACGGCACAATGATAATGTTTATCGATTACAGACAGTTGAATAAAGTGACTATAAAGAACAAATACTCTCTACCGTAGATTGATGATTTATTTGTTCAATTGAAAGGTGAAACAGTGTTTTCAAAGATTGACTTGAGATCGGGTTATTATCAATTGCGAGTAAAAGACTTGGATGTACTGAAAACTGCGTGCAGAATGAGGTATGGACATTATGAATTCCTTGTTATGCCTTTTGGTTTGACTAATGCTCCTGCCATTTTTATGGATTTGATGAATCAAATTTTTAGACCGTATTTAGACAGATTTGTTGTTGTGTTCATTGATGACATTCTGATCTATTCATGAGAATTAAAGCATGGGCTAGCTAATTTATGAAGCAATGATCTCAAAAACATAAAAATTATCAAAAACCGAACAAAATCCATGCCTCAATTTTAACTTCAAAGTGCCGAACCCTTAAACAAAGTAAATGGCTTCCTTTTCTTCTCACATTCGGCCATAAAATATGAACACTCACTAACTTATTGATTTGTTTTATTTATTTCTTATTAATATATCACTTACTAATTTAACCTTTGTAATTTAATTAGAAAACCATATAATGGTTGTCTATTATCGTCCATCCCATTATCCAATGGCCAAATTTCATTTTAAGGACTTCATAATTAATTAATTAATTAATCAAAGCAAATAGGCACTTTAACATATAGCATGCTACTTTTACAATTTACGCGATTAAGTCCTTTTTCACAAATCGGCACTCAAACGATGAAATTTTAATGCGAAAATTTCACAGATATCAATTCACATACTTTAAGCTTGGAAAATAATATTAAAATATTTTTCTGACTCGGATTTTTGGTCCCAAAACTAATGTTCCGACTAAGGTCTAAATCGGGCTGTTACAACTTTCCCACCTTAGGGATTTTTGTCCTTGAAAATCTTACCAGAAAGTAGATTAAGGATTTGCTTCCACACAATACATTTCAAATTCACACATAGCTTCAAATTTCAAATCTCTTTAATCTCACAACTGAAATTCTGATCTGACTTCCGCTGTACATCATCTCTAGCTGTGACTGCTTGTAACTGTATTAAATTGTTATCATTTTCTTCTCAATTTCTCTTAACGATATTAATCCCGTGGATGATTTTCTCACAAAGCTCAATCCTGAAATGACGGAATTCGGTAACTGCTTATAATAACAATAGTCTTTCTTAGTTGCTTTGAAACTCTAAAACACAGTGATAAATAAATATTTTGAGAATTTGTGTCACACCCATAACCCATATCCATCACCGGACTAGAGTTACGAGGTATTACCAGTCAAATCATAACATTTATACCATCTTGGCTCACATATCAACGCACTATAGTAATCAACAGCACAGAGTCCTTTTAGTAGGTCTACGAGACCTTAAACATGATTTAAAGAAGGTTCGGGACTAAACCAATCTCATTCAGAAACTCTACAAAAATTAGAAACTTTTTCATCTTAAATAGGGCACACGCCCTTGTGGCTAAACCGTGTGCCTCACACGGTCATACCTCAGACCATTTATAAGGCCAGATGGCCACACAATTTAGTTCATCCCTTCATGCTCAATTCCAACATCAATTAACATACAGTTCATTCATCATTCTCAACTACCAAATCAAGCATGAAGCATACCATTTCTATTTTACCAAAACATACCATAATGGTCATTCACACAAGACCATATATACATATCACATACACCATTTTCACTTAACAAACATGTAAAAAAAAATATTCCACAACCTCACTAGTTATACATGCCATATACCATATATACAACTTCCAAAAAGGTACCAAAATAGATGTCCGATAGTGTGATTGAGTTGCTGGCAATCCCCGGATCCGAGCTAGCTTTAATGACACTGTAAAACAGAGAAAGACTTCACATAGTAAGCTTTAAAGCTTATTAAGTTTGTAATATAATACAATTAACTCAACAATTCAAATTCAATATGCAAAGTTAACTAACACTTAGTTCAATTCACATCACTACTCAATCTCATCCATGACTATTGCTCACTTTCACACCATATCTATAGGTTCATGAACAAGCATTATAATGCTACCCAAACCAACCCTTTTCAACATTCATACACACAATCTTATATTTATATCATACGCAATATCATCAACCATATAGGTTCTGTACATACCTGTACCACCACGTATTTATCTATCACATTTACCACTCAATATTCAATGCCATAATTCGTTCGATCCTCTTTAAACATTTGATGAGCTCACACACTCAGTGCTATTTAATTAGCCAAAGCTACAATTGTATCGCACACTTAGTGCCATCACATTAAACTGAAAATGTCTCGCTATCGCACACATAGTGCCAACTATATAGCCGTTACATTTCTTTATTTCGTACACTTAGTGCAATTCATCGCAGTAACTATTCTATCCATGCACACTTAGTGCCACATATCTTCGAACTCACATATCGCATTACTAACTCCACAATCACACTTCCATTCATTTCATAACAGGTGAACATTATTTGAACAATTCGTATTATACACGAACATACCTCGAACGTAGAAACAACGTCACTAGTCGATCAATCGAGTACTTTATTCTTGCCTCGATCTAAGTCTGAATTTCTCCTTTCTTGATCTATATAATATCAAATTAAACTCATTCAATCACATTTTCATCCAACACAATCCACAACACATATTAAAGCATTTTACACTTTAGCCACCTTAATTCCACATTTTGACATTTTAGTCCCTATTTCACAATTACACAAAATACACATAATTTATTCACACCCAAGCTTGGCTGAATTTCATACTAGTCCCAAAGAACCCATATCTTTCATTTATTTCACATTTCAATCCCTCAATTTACACATTTCATAATTTACTCCCTAATATACATTTTTACTTAAAATCACTTTACAAAACATGTATATAAATCATCAAACACTTAGTTTTCATCCTCAAACATCACAAAGCTCAAACCATCAACAATGGTATTTCATGAAATCATCATAAATTCTAAAAATCAAGGTACAGGCTAGCTAGTAATCAAAGCAACGATCACAAAAACATAAAAATCGTCAAAAATCGAGTTCAAAACATACCTCAATCAAGCCTTGCAAGTGCCGAAAGTTTAAAGCTCTAAAAACCTTCCTTTTATCAAAAAATTTTTGGCAATGTCAAGAAAGATGAAGAAAAATGATGTTTTGTTTTAATTTATTAACTTAATGCATCATTTACCAATTTACCCTTACTAAAAACATTTAAAAACTACTATCACATGTCCATGAATGTCAATTAACCTTGTTAATGGTACATTTGCTTAATAAGGACCTCATACATAAGAAGACATAGCATTAAAGTACTTTTAACTTCTAGCACACAACTTTTGCATTTTACGCAATTAGGTCCTTTTTTCAGAAATCGGCACACAAATGATAAACTTTTCACACAGAACTTTCACACATACTTTATCATATATTGTAAACACAGAAAACAATATTAAAATATTTTTCTGGCCTCAAATTTGTGGTCTCGAAACCACTATTCTGACTAGGGTCTAAACCGGACTGTTATAATTTGAATTGCGTTTCCCGATTTCAATGCAATCTCATACTTACAAATTACTGTAATTTCCCTCAGAATCACAATATGAGTTTCAGATCTCAATCCGAAACAATGATGATTGGCATCATGTGTAGACTTATCATCTCAGGAACAGATAGCTCTATCATTTTCAATGATAAGGATAACCCCAATACAGAATTTATCAACACCCTATTTCTATAATCAACAAAGTCAGAAATATTACAGTTCACACTCATTCATCAATACCATATCTCAGAATATCGTGCACCATGTTACCCTCATACGAACAGACTAACTGACACTGTGAGCTACCTATAACAATGGTTATACAATCTCAGACCTTCTCGGTATAGACACTTTATCTCGAAGCAACAAATAATCATCGATTCCACATCTGAAGTTCTAAATCAGAAATCAATTTATGCTAAACCCCTTTTTAACTTATAATTTGATAACACATTTCTAAGTTTTACATCTTCGCTAAATAACATCTATTTAGCTTCAAACTCAGCTAGCAACTATTCATCATCTGATAAGATCAATCACGTATTCATTGCTCATAAAGCACACAAGAGTTTCCCATTCGGAACATCCAAAACTATAATTGTTTTCCTCGGATGATAATTACTTACATAATCAAAAGTTTTTTGACGATTTGAGCTAACCTTGCTATGCCAAGTTCGGATCTTTCTCTGACATTAAATATTTTAAACTCTTATAGTCATCAAATATGTCACATAACTCTTTTTATGCAGCTTTAACTGCATAGAATCACAAGATATCTCTGCACATTCTTGTATTAGAACACATTTTGAACCATTCAATAACGTATGGCTGAAAATCATAATCTCTTTATTTAACTCAGACTGAACCAGAACTGATGTTTCGATTGAAAATATCTTCGTGCAAAAGAAAGCTTCAACAATCGAACTAACTTTAATTTACCACAACATTTCTCAGATAGAATCGTTCCGATAGATATAATTCTATATCAAGTCTTCAAGAATACAAATTCTTCTTCTAGACTATCCTTCAATTCATACATGTATGTTTAAAGCAGTTCGTAGATAGATTCAAACACATATAAACTAATTAACATTTTCAATCAAATAATTTAGATCATACTAACTACTGAATCGGTCTTTTCAAAGAAATCTTTCTTCTCATTAGAAGGATAACCCCAGACATATCATTATACAAATTGGTCTTGATCTTCTATCATTTTCACTTTTATCAATGTTGAACCTTCACGAGAACTAGAAAAGAGTTCAGAATGAAGTTGTCTCATATATTAATCATCGAAACTCTGAATTATTCTAAAATCACCTTAACCAAATAGACATCATTGGGCTTTACTAACCCTATAATAAATATTATCTCGACTAAATGAAGCATTTGAACACAAAAAAGAATCAAATATGATTTAAATAGAAACCATTGTAGAAACATAACTTCTATAACTCTGAGGATAGTACCACTGTACTCTCACATTTCAAGCCAGAAATTATAATCATAATAGACATAGCCATTTCCGTCAAATGGATATCTCTTATAGATAATCACATAGAATCATAAGAAAACCAGGATAGCGAAATTTCAACATATGAAGTTACACAGGATATCTGAAAATTACAACCCCTATAGAATGACAACAATTTCCAATGATATCCTAGAAAATGTCCAGAAAGAACAACGTCACTCATAAATACTGAAATCCACAATAACAGAAGCAATATAATCTTCACTTATATTCAACAGAACAATAGCCAGTAGAACAAAATATTAGCATCACACAGATTTTACCGTCGACTTTCATATCCACACAATGGAATAAATACCAAAGAAAGACATAACAATGTCGAACATAACCCAAACAGACCAACAATACTTTTGTCTATTAATATGTTTAGCTAATGTTCTCATACGATAAGAATTCCTTCTGAAATTAAACAGTCACATATACTTCTGAGGATAAATGTACACATAGAATGCCCAAAAGAAGTCATAGTAACTCCCCAACTATAACCACTATACTCTGCCATCAATACAATTCAAACATTATTCAACTATCTAATTCTGCCATCATTAAGTCCATATTATCCCATCAATAACAGAAATCAATTCAAAAGAATGTTCAGTTAATACCTTTCTTTAGATATCATACCTGAATTGGTCATTTAATCAGAGTTAACTTCTTCTTTAACAGTGACTTTGCATAATCTGAATAGTCTTCAGAACTATCCAATATCTCTTTTAGTACTATCTTCATTTGCTGATTCATTCTCTTTTCTGACCACATTACTAATCTTTCAAACACGAACTTCTATAACTCCACACTCATGAGCTTATTCAATCCAAATCTTACAGATTTCATTGTAACATTTTACTGATAAGGGGGTGAGGGTAGTAACGCCTTAGATTTAACTCGCACATAAATGCAATAACACATACTATCACAAATAGCCAGTTCATTTTTAATTTTAACATTCTCAAAACATTTAATGAACATTTGCTTATAATCACTTTTATTCTTAACACATAGTTCATATGCCAACTCAAATCACTAATTCACAATCGAAATTCTCATATAGCATCATAACTCAAATGTCATAACTCATATGCTCATATAATTATAACATTTATCAATAAAAATATGTCATACAATTTGATCCATACCTTTATGAGTTTCAATTCATAATCAACACATTTTCACTCAAACATTTGAGTATTTACTTCTGTACTATTAGAATTAGCTCGATTGGAAAACATATCTGTCTCATTAAAACAATTTTCATCAGAGTCGGGAGATATCACACTATCCCAGGTTAAATATGGCATATATAGCTAGACTCAAATATGCTATGGTAGTCCTAGAACCAACTAAACCATAACTCTGATACCAATACACTGTAAGACCCCTAAACTCGTGTCCGCCATCGGAATAGGGCTACGAGGTATTACCAATCAAAACTCAGCTAATAACACATAATCCTTATTCATAATTCAATATCACATAATCAACATCAAACACAGTCATATCGCCCCTTACAAGGCTCATCGATGCCTTAAAACATGCTTAGAAGTGGTTCGGAACTAAACCGATCACAATAGAAAACTTCGAGAAAACTTTAAAATTTTTCGTGCATATAAAGGCCACACGCCCGTGTAAACAGGCCATGTGCCTCACATGGCCACCAGACATGCCCATGTCTCAAGCTGTGTGAAAACAAGGCATACATACTAACTTGGCCACATGGCCGACCACACGTCTGTGTGCTATACACGGCCAATAGACATGCCTGTGTGTCTATACTGTATAACTAACTGTCTTATTTAATTAAGGTGTAGAGGTCACACGGTTGAGGCACACGCCCATGTGCTCCGCCGTGTGGCACGAAAATAGGCTTGGTTTAAGCCACAATTTCGATCTAACTTTCCAACACCTTCACAAGAGCAAATTGTACAATTTCTAAACTCAATTGGCAACCAAAACAATCTCAATTTGTGCATAATTCAAGATATGCCAATATAATCATATCATTTACCCAAACATGTACCAAAACAATATGATCAAGACTTTACTTAGTCATCATTCAAATTTATGCCATTTACTCATACTCATTTCATGCCATTACAAACACTTCCAGTTCATCATTCAAATTTATGCCATTTACTTAGTCAGTTATCACAACAAGACATGCCCATATTTCAACCAACTCATCATTATAAAACCAAGCTACAATCATACTATTTCTCAAGCTATAATCCACCATATGTCTATTAGCCAAAAACACAACCCGATGACATCACCAACTTCATATCAAGCATGCCTAAGTACAAAGAAATATATAAACATCATATAACACATACCAATCTCACATCTCAAGCCAATCTACATGGAAACTTCACAATAAGCTTTACATTAATAATTAGCCAAATCTCATAGCTAATAAAAAAAAGAATACATCAAACACATAGGCATCAATTGCCAATATTACCAAATTCCACTACCACATTCATAATCAACCATCTCAAATGACCAAATATATTTCCAACCATAAAATCAAATACCATAGCCTATACATGCCATATAACCAAGTCATAAAGGGTATAAATACCGAAATCATTAGCTAGATAGTGTGATGCAATCTTCGCCGACTTCCAACCCGAGCGAACATCCGAATCACTACAAAACATAGAAAAACTACACAAAGTAAGCTATAAAGCTTAGTAAGCTCGTATCTTAATAAACTTAACATAACAAATAATTTCATTACAATGCCATAAGCATGATATGCTATCTCACACAACTTTTCTAAATTATAATATGATTCATATCAAATCATCACCATTCAATAATATTCTTACTTACTTACTTACTTTAGCTTTCACAAGCTTATTCAATTAGATTCTCATATAACATTCAATTCTCACTTTCATATAGCCAAATGAGCACATTTTGGGATAACATATTTAATCACATATATTTATCATATGAATCACATATCATCATTTATACCCAAATTCACCTTTCATTCATATAGTATCTGACAATTTAACATATGCCACTTTATAAATCACATCTTATTCATTTGTTCATGTTTTATTTGCACATATTCACATTTCATTTGCATATACATCCCATAACATTCTTTGCACATATATACTTACCTTTCATTATCAAATATTGTATACATTTCAACGTACTTGAATCGGAATGTCATTCACTTAATCACTTATTTCTCAAAATGCCCGTTGAACTGTTCGAAATTAATAAGGATACTCAGATAGCTTGGAAAGCTCGTACAATGCCAATGCCCAAGACGTGGTCTTACATGTAATCAAATATTGATGCCACTGTCCCAGACAGGGTTTTACACGAAATCATATACGATGTCGATGTCCCAGACATGGTCTTACACGTAATCTCTAATCGATGCTAGTGTCCCAGACACGATCTTACACGATATTTCAAATCGTTGCCAACATCCTAGACGTGGTTTTACATAAAATCATATCTCGAAATCCTATTTCATGACATATGTATCCTCTACTATTCCTAGGGTTCGTACGGGGCTTTTCAAACGTCGTCACGTTATCAGAACTTTCTCGTATTCATATATTCTGCTTCTCGAACAATTCAATATCATAATAACATATATATAACTTATTCAAAATACATACATTTGCATTACCATTCGGCACTGAATTCAATCATACAAATAATATGCATTTATAACATGATTTTGTAATGTCTATTAAAATACGAACTTACCTTGTTCGTAGTAATGACAAATTAAGTCGACTAATCCGATATTTTGACTTCCCCTAGATCTAGAAACAAATTTCACTTTTGCCAATCTAATTAATATCAAAATTAACTTACATATTAAACATTTCATTCAATTTTTATCCAAGAACATATAAATGGGAAATTTGCATTTTAGCCCCTAACTAGTCCCTAATTCAAAACAATACCAAATATTCAAAATTTCACTATGGCCATGTTAAGTGGAATGCTCCATAAATCCTTAACAGCCCATTTATTCAATTTATTTCACATTTAAACCCCTAAACTTTGAAATTTCACAAATAAATCCCTAATTTGGATTTTTATCAAAAATCACTTAATTAAACATAAAAATCAAACATCAAACATTTATTTTTCATCATCAATTTATCACATTATCAACAATGGAAAATATCAAATTCTTCATCAATTCAAAAAATTAAAGCATGGGCTAGCTAATTTACAAAGCAATGATCTCAAAAACGTAAAAATTATCAAAAACTGAACAAAATCCATACCTCAATTTTAACTTCAAAGTGCTGAACCCTTAAACAAAGTAAATGGCTTCCTTTTCTTCTCACATTCGGCCATAAAATATGAACAGCCACTAACTTATTGATTTGTTTTGTTTATTTCTTATTAATATATCATTTACTAATTTAACCTTTGTAATTTAATTAGAAAACAATATAATGGTTGTCTATTACTGTCCATCCCATTATCCAATGGAGAAATTTCATTTTAAGGACTTCATAATTAATTAATCAAAGAAAATAGGAACTTTAACATATAGCACACTACTTTTACAATTTTTCGCGATTAAGTCCTTTTTCACAAACCGACACTCAAATGATGAAATTTTCATGCGAAAATTTAACACATATCAATTCACATACTTTAAGCTTGGAAAATAATATTAAAATAGTTTTCTAACTCAAATTTGTGTTCCCAAAACCATGTTTTTGACTAAGGTCTAAATCGGGTTGTTACAATCGATGTTTGACTGGAAAATTTTTGTTTACTTTGTGAACGATGGTTACATGATTGACCTTGCAATGATAGTACAATATTAGCAGAGTTAAAAGCTAAACTGATGTCTTCATTACAAATCTGAGAAGCTCAGAAGTATGATATTAAATTGCAAACAAAATGAGTACAATGTGAATAGACTTCTGATTCTGAATTTCAGGTTGGACCTGATGACTATTATTATTATTATTCTGAGATAGAATTTGTGTATTGAATAATACAGAACTTATACAGAAAATATTGCACGAGGCTCACAGTGGCAGCTTGTTTATTCATCAGAGGAGTAATAAGATGTACAGTGATTTGAGGTAGAAGCACTGATGGTCGGGTATGAAAAGCGATAGTTTTGATTTTGTGTTCAGATGTTTGATTTTTCAACAAGTTAAAGCCAAATATCAAGTGCATTCAAGACTATTATAGTCAATGATGATACTGGAGTGGAAAATGAGATAGAGTTATGATAGACTTCGTATCGAGGTTACCCTAATTTTTGAAAAATAAAGATGCTATCTGCATTGTTATTGATCGATTGATGAAATCTGCATATTTATACCAATACGTCTAGATTTCTCATGTTGCAGATTTGCTGAGTTATGTGTTTGTAAGATTGTCCGGTTGTAAAGAGTGTTAGTCCCCATTATTTCGAATAGAGATTCGAGGTCTATATCGCGATTTTGGAGAAAGCTACAAAAAGCTCTAAGTACGCAATTGTATTTTTGCACTACAATTCATCCTCAGATTGATGATAAGTATAAGAGAGTGACTAGATTCTTGATGATATGCTTCGTTACTATTTTTTAGAATTCAAAGGTAATTGAGAAAAATGTTTACTGTTGGTCGAATTCACGTATAATAATAATTTTTAATCGAGTATAAGATGTTACAGTGTAAAATTTTATGTGGTTGTAAATGACGAACTCTGTTATATTGGACGGAGCTCAGTGAGAAAAGATACACGAGGTTGAATTGATTCGTGATTCTGGAGAAAAGATGAATGTGATTCATAAAAATTGAAAACAGCTTTAGATAAATATATTGGTTTACAAATTTGAAACGTAAAGATATTGGATTTCAAATCGGCGACAGTGTATTTCTAAAAGTATCGCCCTCGAAGAAGATTTTTCGTTGTGGTTGCAAAGAGAAGTTGACTTTGTAATTTAATGTACTGTATTAGTTTATTGAGAGAGAGGGCCAGTGACATACCGACTTGAATTACCATCAAAGTTAGAACAGATTTATAATGTGTTTCAGTTATCTATGTTGCGATCAGACCACTCGTATGTAATTTCTCCGACAGATGTTGAGACTTAGTTTACATGTCAGATAATAAAAAACCGATGCGAATTATGACACGCGAGATTAAAGAGTAGAGAAATAAAAGCATAGCACTAGTGAAAGTCTTCTGGCAATGCCACGGTGTCGAAGAAGCCACATGCTAGTTTAAGGAAACTATGATAAAATAGTACTCTAATCTATTCACCGGTAAGATTTTCGGGGACGAAAATCCCTAAGAGGGAGAGTTGTAACAGCCCGATTTTAGTCAAATTGGAATAGTAGTTTCAGGACCACATATTCGAAGTTGAACTAATTATTTTATTATTATTTTAATGTCTACAACATGAATATATGATGGTGTGAAATTTTTGTTAAGAAATTTTAACGTTTGGTTGTTCAATTTGATAAAGAGAACTAGATTGCGTAAAGTGTTAAAGTGGAGTTGTAACATTCCAAAACTGGGCCTAGTAGGATTGGGCCGTTTGGGCCTTGGGCTTAGGAGTGTTTAAAATCTTCAAGAATATGAGAATGGTGTTATTGCAAATTGGACTTATTAGTTAAGTGGATTTGGAAGGTTACGAGGTTTCTATGAAGCCTCGGGTTTAATTGGGCTTTATGAAAAATTTGGTATTTTAGCACTTTAAGGAGAGATGGTAAGTAGCTTCAAGACATATGGAAATTTATGAGTAAATAGCTTGCATAAATGAGCTATTGGTAAAAGGGCTATGGTGCCACATGAAGTAACTTGAGGGAAGAAGTTCAAATCCCATTGTGTGCAAATTTTGATTATTTTTGCATGCTTTCCTTAAGTGTCGGTCAAGAGGTATTTATGGTAAGGTGGACTTCTTATTTTTTTGGCAAGATGGCTAAGAGAAAAAGGCAAGGTTGAAGTTGGGGAAAGGAATCAAGAGAAATAGGAAAGAAAGGGGGACATGAGGCTTATTCCATAGATGATGTTTTGGAAAGCTTGGGTGGCCAAAATCTTATCCTAAAGGGGGATGCATGTGGACAGTTTTTGGAGTAATTAGGTGGCTGAAATTTTATTTGGCATTTGGTAAAGTCTGAGCCTTGTTTTGGCCAAAAATCCTTTTGACAACTTTGTGCCATTTCTCTCAATTTTGCAACCCTCCTTGCCAAATCATAGTAGCACAATAGTGCATTGTTTTTCCTCTCAAATTCTTTTCTTTTCCTTTGCTTTGTGCCGAAATTAGAAGCCTTGGTGACCATATTTTCTTCTTTCTTTTTACTTTGGCCGAATTCCCCTAGCACAATTGTGCACTTTCTTGCTCTTTTGTTTGATCAAGATTTTCATCTATTGTTTATTCCCCTTTTGATAGCCGAAATTACAAGGCACTCTTCTTCCATCCAATCTCTTCTTAATCAAATCGGTAAGTGATCGTATATTCCTCTTTTCATTTCTTTTCTTTTCTTCCAAGCCATATATAGGTGAAGGGGGTGTATTGTGGTGATTCTTTCTCAAGCCGAATAAGGTGTGGCTAACATTGTTTTTGTGTTAATCACTTCTAAGGACTCGAAGTACTTTATCGGAGGGCCAATCGAACACTATCCCTTGTAATAAGAGACTCGGATTGTTGGTAAGTGATAGATTGTTAATCAATCGAAATAATTGGTTGAAGTGGTAAATTCGGTTTTGGGATTAATTGTTGATCGATTGTATCTTTAGGTGCCGCGGAGAATATCGTGTTACGGATTCCGAATAAGGTGTGTAATCCCGTACCCTTCCGAATATATGTTTGAAATGGTGAGTAAATCTCACATCTCTCTGAAATTTTACATGAAATATTCTGTGATTCGGTAGAAATACTGAAGAAAACCGATAACCGGCATCCCTGATCACTCGGACGTGCGTATACTCGTAGTGGTAAACGTGTTTTGTAATAAAACAGTTTCAGTCAGAAACAATGGCATGTATTTGAAAAATCACGAAAAATTGGATAAAAGGAATTACAAAGTGAGTAAGATATCAGATTAAATCTATGGAAGAAACGGAGAAGCAAAAGGAATTTTATATTCGGAGATATGTAAATTTTAGTGAGGCTGGTTCTGAATGACTTCGAGGTATTCTATTCTATATTGGAAAAATCTTATAAAATTGTACAAAGTGAATTAAGAGTTATAATTGATATTTATGGATTCCTTGGTGAATCTATTTTCAAAAGAAATAAGTGGGAGCAGTAGATGAAAAGCGTACAGTAAGATATTTGAGATTAAGTTAAGAGAGGTCAGAATCGTCAGACAGTGAAACAAGGAAAACTTTAAGGAATAAACTGTACTAAATGGTTAAGTTAAAAATTCTGGAAAAATTATAGTAGAAAGATATACGAGTCTAGTTTCAAGGAAAATTTACGGATTTAGATTTCGAGTTTTCTAACTCGAGTTATGGTCAATTTAGTCAGTGTGACGCAGTTGGACAGTTTCGTTTTATGCCCCGAATTAGTAATTAAGCCTAGGTTGCGAAAATTACCATCATACCCTTAGAGGGTAAATTACTGAATTACCCTTAGTGGGTACGACACGAATTATGAAAATGCCCTTACGGGTCAAGTTACAAAAAGGCCCCTAATGGGCCGAATTACAAAAATGTCCTTACGGACTGAATTATGAAAATACCCTTTATGGGTCAAATTGAAATATGTTGCTATATGGGCCTCATGTGATTAATGGGCCAAAAATACTCTAGTTCGATAAATGGGCCAAAAATACTCTAGTTCGATAAAATGGGCCAAAAATACTCTAGTTCGATAAATGGGCCAAAAATATTCTAGTTCGATATAGGGGCCAAAGTCCGCTAAATGGCTAAATGGACAAGTTACTAAATTGTTTTATGGGCCCAAATGAAATGTTTTATGATAAACCCATTTATGTTATGGATTATTTGATAAATTGTTATATGGCTATATTTTGCTATGCACGCATGATTGCATGGGGCGGGGTATTTGATGAAGAGAAGAATGGCCTGTTGCCAAAAATCTAGTTCGGTGGCTCTACCACAAATTTGGCTAAATGCCTCTAGTTCGGTGGCTCTGCCACAAATTTGGCTATATGCCTCTAGTTCGGTGACAATGTCACAATCTAGTTCGGTAGTGCATTACAGTTTTATTAAAAAGGCTTAATGCCTACGATTGGTGTGTTTGGCGGGGTGGGTTGACTTGATCCCCACAGGTGTGTTGGTTGGTACGGGGGTGTTAGCGGATGGAAATTAGGCTTGTTTGGGAATTGCATATCACATGCATATTATATACATGTTATTATGTTATAATTGTAAATGGGCTTAGGCCCAAAATATTGCTATGTGTGTTTCGACCAGTGGATGATGGTAAGGGGATTATACACTGAGTTCTTGTAACTCACCCCCCTTTCTCTTAACCCTTGTAGGTAATGCTCCGTAGTGAGGACTTGGGCCCATGGATGACTCGGTGGAGGCTATATTTCCAAAATGGTGTTATCAAATTTTAAATTTTTATTTTCGTTTATTTTATTATTTTGCTATTTTGGTTTAAATTGTAATAAGGCCTCTAGAGTATTTTATTATTTGCTTCATGGTTGGTTTACTTAGTATTTTGCTTAAATTGTTTTAAACGAGAATTTTTCTAAAAACTAAAATATAGGTTTTCCAAAATTGATTAACAAATGGATTTCAAAATAAACTTTTTCAAATATGTTTTAACTCGAACTCTCTTTCAAATTATTAACGACATTTTCAAAAGTCACGGATTGAAAGTCCAATTCCTTGATTTGTGATTCATAAATCAATCTCTCAAAAGTACTTGTATTTTATCGACGTTTCCGCAATGATTCAAAATGTTTTTGCAACTCTATTTCAAACGTCACATTTTCGTAAATCGTTTATTTCAAATATGCTTTCACAACCGAAAAGGTTTATTAAAGATAATTATGGTTTCACGTAGACACAATTACTTAAGTGTTTTGGGTTTTAACAAAGAGGCTGTAAGTCTCAAACAAGTTGTTAACAATTGCAAAGATGGTTTTGAAAAAAAACACTTCCATGTGGCACGCCAGATTCGGGCCTAACTTCTAGGCCGGATTTGGAGTGTTTCATTTAATGGTATCAGAGCCCAATTTCAAAACTCGACTATGGTTTGGGTTCAAAAACGTTTCCAAAATTGTTTTGAATTTTTAAATTATAATACATGTTTGAAAGGAAGTATGGCACCACGGGTATCCGGCACCAAGTCAAGTAAGTATTTGTTTTCGTTTTATGATTATTGTGATATGACTATAGGAACACTCTAGTACTTTTAGTTTAAGATGTTGAAACTATAGAGATTGAGACTTTAGGATGCGTTTTACGAAAACAACTTTACTTCTTGTACTCCATAAAACATTGTTTAATAAACACTGAAATAGCATAAAGATTCATAAAACTCTTAATAAGATTAAATCGACTTAGCAAACATGAATGCTAGAAGACGTGGACGCGGTAGGCATGGACGTGGTAAAGGCCGAGATGCTAGGGCTAAATCTTCGGTACCGAGGCATATTTCCGAAAAGGAGGCGTTAGCATCGCTAGTGGCTGAGACGGGTTCTCATGATCGAGTTGGGATTGATGAGCTGACTCAGATAGTTAAGGAAGTGTTGGAGGAGGTTAAAGGAATCGGTGAAGCACTTCGAGTTAGGTCTGTGGACTATAAGAAAAAAAGAGATCACGATTCTCTAGGGTCACAATCTCGTTCTGTAAAACATGTCAAGGCACGACCAAACTTTTCGGCTTGTGATTTTTGCAAGAGGCATCATCCGGGAGAATGCTGGAGGAGGTTAGGAGCATGCGTGAGATGCGGGTCTAAGGAGCATAAGGCTCGGGATTGTTTCCTCACCCTCAAGTCAGGTATGTTTTGGTTGGAAGTGAAGATTGAATGTAGGAAAATTTTTGGTATAAATGGTAGATAACGGTTTGCTAGTATGGTTAGATGTTTGGTTGTGTGAAAAAGGATTCAAGATTATGTTAAAAAAAGAACATTGTGGTTTTTTTTTTAAGGGCAGAGTGCGCAGCAAAAGCATAGTGGTGTGATTTGAGCAGTGTGTTAGTAGTTGATTGGAAATTTCGAGGACGAAATTTTTTTTTAAGAGGGTAGAATTGTAACATTCCAAAATTGGGCCCAGTAGGATTGGGCCATTTGGGCCTTGGGCTTAGGAGTGTTTAAAATCTTCAAGAATATGAGAATGGTGTTATTGCAAATTGGACTTATTAGTTAAGTGGATTTGGAAGGTTACGAGGTTTCTATGAAGTCTCGGGTTTAATTGGGCTTTATGAAAAATTTGGTATTTTAGCACTTTAAGGAGAGATGGTAAGTAGCTTCAAGACATATGGAAATTTATGAGTAAATAGCTTGCATAAATGAGCTATTGGTAAAAGGGCTATGGCGCCACATGAAGTAACTTGAGGAAGAAGTTCAAATCCCATTGTGTGCAAATTTTGATTATTTTTGCATGCTTTCCTTAAGTGTCGGTCAAGAGGTATTTATGGTAAGGTGGACTTCTTATTTTTGGCAAGATGGCTAAGAGAAAAGGCAAGGTTGAAGTTGGGAAAGGAATCAAGAGAAATAGGAAAGAAAGGGGGACATGAGGCTTATTCCATGGATGATGTTTTGGAAAGCTTGGGTGGCCAAAATCTTATCCTAAGGGGGGGTGCATGTGGACAGTTTTTGGAGTAATTAGGTGGCTGAAATTTTATTTGGCATTTGGTAAAGTCTTAGCCTTGTTTTGGCCAAAAACCTTTTGACAACTTTGTGCCATTTCTCTCAATTTTGCAACCCTCCTTGCCAAATCATAGTAGCACAATAGTGCATTGTTTTTCCTCTCAAATTCTTTTCTTTTCCTTTGCTTTGTGCTGAAATTAGAAGCCTTGGTGACCATATTTTCTTCTTTCTTTTTACTTTGGCCGAATTCCCCTAGCACAATTGTGCCTTTCTTGCTCTTTTGTTTGATCAAGATTTTCATCTATTGTTTATTCCCCTTTTGATAGCCGAAATTACAAGGCACTCTTCTTCCATCCAATCTCTTCTTAATCAAATCGGTAAGTGATCGTATATTCCTCTTTTCATTTCTTTTTCTTTTTCTTCCAAGCCATATATAGGTGAAGGGGGGTGTATTGTGGTGATTCTTTCTCAAGCCGAATAAGGTGTGGCTAACATTGTTTTTGTGTTAATCACTTCTAAGGACTCGAAGTACTTTATCGGAGGGCCAATCGAACACCTATCCCTCGTAATAAGAGACTCGGATTGTTGGTAAGTGATAGATTGTTAATCAATCGAAATAATTGGTTGAAGTGGTAAATTCGGTTTTGGGATTAATTGTTGATCGATTGTATCTTTAGGTGCCGCGGAGAATATCGTGTTACGGATTCCGAATAAGGTGTGTAATCCCGTACCCTTCCGAATATATGTTTGAAATGGTGAGTAAATCTCACATCTCTCTGAAATTTTACATGAAATATTCTGTGATTCGG
Source organism: Gossypium bickii (assembly GCA_025503065.1). Lineage (NCBI taxonomy): Eukaryota > Viridiplantae > Streptophyta > Magnoliopsida > Malvales > Malvaceae > Gossypium > Gossypium bickii. The sequence goes on along the minus strand of CP106714.1, from coordinate 18,606,825 downwards.
TAGAAATACTGAAGAAAACCGATAACCGGCATCCCTGATCACTCGGACGTGCGTATACTCGTAGTGGTAAACGTGTTTGGAATAAAACAGTTTCAGTCAGAAACAGTGGCGTGTATTTGAAAAATCACAAAAAATTGGATAAAAGGAATTACAAAGTGAGTAAGATATCAGATTAAAGCTTACTGTGTCTATTTTAATATGGAAGAAACGGAGAAGGAAAAGGAATTTTATATTCGGAGATATGTAAATTTTAGTGAGGCTGGTTCTGAATGACTTCGAGGTATTCTGTTCTATCTTGGAAAAATCTTATAAAATTGTACAAAGTGAATTAAGAGTTATAATTGATATGTATAGATTCCTTGGTGAATCTAATTTCAAAAGAAATAAGTGGGAGCAGTAGATGAAAAGCGTACAGTAAGATATTTGAGATTAAGTTAAGAGAGGTCAGAATCATCAGACAGTGAAACAAGGGAAATTTTAAGGAATAAACTGTACTAAATGGTTGAGTTAAAAATTCTGGAAAAATTATAGTTGAAAGATATACGAGTCTAGTTTCAAGGAAAATTTACGGATTTAGATTTCAAGTTTTCTAACTCGAGTTATGGTCAATTTAGTCAGTGTGACGCAGTTGGACAGTTTCGTTTTATGCCCCGAATTAGTAATTAAGCCTAGGTTGCGAAAATTACCATCATACCCTTAGAGGGTAAATTACTGAATTACCCTTAGTGGGTACGATTACCGAATTATGAAAATGCCCTTACGGGTCAAGTTACAAAAAGGCCCCTAATGGGCCGAATTACAAAAATGTCCTTACGGACTGAATTATGAAAATACCCTTTATGGGTCAAATTGAAATATGTTGCTATATGGGCCTCATGTGATTAATGGGCCAAAAATACTCTAGTTCGATAAATGGGCCAAAAATACTCTAGTTCGATAAAATGGGCCAAAAATACTCTAGTTCGATAAATGGGCCAAAAATATTCTAGTTCGATATAGGGGCCAAAGTCCGCTAAATGGCTAAATGGACAAGTTACTAAATTGTTTTATGGGCCCAAATGAAATGTTTTATGATAAACCCATTTATGTTATGGATTATTTGATAAATTGTTATATGGCTATATTTTGCTATGCACGCATGATTGCATAGGGCGGGTATTTGATGAAGAGAAGAATGGCTCATTGCCAAAAATCTAGTTCGGTGGCTCTACCACAAATTTGGCTAAATGCCTCTAGTTCGGTGGCTCTGCCACAAATTTGGCTATATGCCTCTAGTTCGGTGACAATGTCACAATCTAGTTCAGTAGTGCACTACAATTTTATTAAAAAGGCTTAATGCCTACGATTGGTGTGTTTGGCGGGGTGGGTTGACTTGATCCCCACAGGTGTGTTGGTTGGTACGGGGGTGTTAGCGGATGGAAATTAGGCTTGTTTGGGAATTGCATATCACATGCATATTATATACATGTTATTATGTTATAATTGTAAATGGGCTTAGGCCCAAAATATTGCTATGTGTGTTCCACCCAGGTGGATGATGGTAAGGGGATTATACACTCGAGTTCTTGTAACTCACCCCCCTTTCTCTTAACCCTTGTAGGTAATGCTCCGTAGTGAGGACTTGGGCCCATGGATGACTCGGTGGAGGCTATATTTCCAAAATGGTGTTATCAAATTTTAAATTTTTATTTCCGTTTATTTTATTATTTTGCTATTTTGGTTTAAATTGTAATAAGGCCTCTAGAGTATTTTATTATTTGCTTCATGGTTGGTTTACTTAGTATTTTGCTTAAATTGTTTTAAACGAGAATTTTTCTAAAAACTAAAATATAGGTTTTCCAAAATCGATTAACAAATGGATTTCAAAATAAACTTTTTCAAATATGTTTTAACTCGAACTCTCTTTCAAATTATTAACGACATTTTCAAAAGTCACGGATTGAAAGTCCAATTCCTTGATTTGTGATTCATAAATCAATCTCTCAAAAGTACTTGTATTTTATCGACGTTTCTGCAATGATTCAAAATGTTTTTGCAACTCTATTTCAAACGTCACATTTTCGTAAATCATTTATTTCAAATATGCTTTCACAACCGAAAAGGTTTATTAAAGATAATTATGGTTTCACGTAGGCACAATTGCTTAAGTGTTTTGGGTTTTAACAAAGAGGCTGTAAGTCTCAAACAAGTTGTTAACAATTGCAAAGATGGTTTTGAAAAAAAACACTTCCATGTGGCACGCCAGATTCGGGCCTAACTTCTAGGCCGGGTTTGGGGTGTTTCAGGAGTTCTATTAGATAAAAGTATCTAATGGCTATGGAATTAAATATTTAAAGTCCTTAAGTGGTAATTATACCATTCTTAAAATAAATGGAAAATTTTGGACAACTATTAAGTGATTTTATGTTTTAATGTTAATGTTAATAAAACAAAAGAAATAAAATAATTTGGTGCTTTTAATCTTCTTCTCTAGCCGAATATTGAAGAATAGAAAAGCCAAAAGTTAGGTTTTCATTCGACCATGCTTGGATAGCTAATTAAGGTTCAGTTTTTATCCAGTTTCTAATTATTTCTATGTTTTTGATATCGTTGCAGCTAGTACTAGCTAGCTCAGGGATTATTTTGCAAAATTGTTAAAGACTTTGAATGATGCCATTGATGAATACATGTTTATTTTGAAGTTTCTTGATAGATTATGAATGCTTGTTGATAGATATACATGTTCTGTTAAGTGATTTTTAGTGAAATTGCAAAATAGGGATTAAATTGAGAAATGTTGAAAATTTATAGATAAAATGTGAAGTAAATTAAAAACATGGGCTGCTAAAGGCATAATAGTAATTCGGCTAAGCATGGGTATTTTGAAATTTTCATGAATTTGTGATTTTGTGTAATAAGGACTAAATTGTAAAAATGTGAAAGTTTAAGGGCAAATGTGTAAAATATCCCTAATGTGTGTTTTGGATTAAATTGAACAGAGAAATGATTAAATAAGTTAATCTTTTATATATTCAAATCAAGAAAAGTAGAATTCAGATTTGGATCAGGGAAAAACGAAAGTTATCGACTAAATGACTTATTTCGTTGTTTCCACATTCTAGGTAAGTTCGTATGTTAATAAGCATTATTATAATTGAAATTTAATGCTTTATATTGAATTTTTGATGAATATAATTGTACGAAAATATTCGACGAAGCCTCGACTATATCGGCACTTAGTGTGCGATTCAAAATAGCTTCGGCTATATATGGCACTTGGTGTGCGAGATTAAATAGTTTCAACTATGTATTGGCACTCAGTGTGTGAGATATCGAGTAATCGACAGTATTCCAAATAGGTATGAACTCCTTATGAATTTGTATAGGTATGTACATGGAAAGAATGAGCTTTAAATAGAAGAAGTTATGAATTTGTACATAAGCATATGAGTAAGTATGAGGAAGGTTTGTTTGTTATCATGAATTAAATGTTAACTAGTTCAAATTGATGAATTATGCATTATGAATTGTTGATTTTACTTCATACGAGCTTACTAAGCTTTATAGCATACTTTATGTATTTTTCGTGTTTTATAGTGCTATCAAAGCTAGCTTGGATTCGGGGATCGTCAGATATCGCTTCACACTATCCACCTACATCTTGATATCTATGAACTTTGGTAATTTTAGTATGTGGCATGTATAGGGACTTTGAGTCATTTTGGTTATGTTTGGTAAATACTTCGGCCAAATGAATTGGCTTGTAAATGTTTGTGTTTGGTATGTATATATAGCCATGTACGATGGATCATTATGGTTTATTCGATATGTTTGAATCATGTGCATATATATATATGCTTATGTCTTGTGTATATTGAGTTGGTTGTGATAATTGATAATAATAGGTACTATGAATGGTAAATTGATGATTTGTGGAATTGGTAACATCCTTGTGAAATGGTACAAAATGATGTATGATTGGTAAAGGTTTAACTAGTTGATTGGTGTATATGTCTCAATATTTTTTAATTGAGAAAAACATGAGTTATAAGCATGTTAGTTATTGGTATTGGATATGGTATGAATTAGCCTTAATTGTGGCTAAATTGGATGTTTATTTATGCTTTGAATTGATGTCATTCTGGTTGTATAGGTATATGCAAATTTGGGTGGCAAATTGGCTTGGTAAATAGCCTATTTTTGTCCACACGGGTGTGTGTCTCAGTTGTGTGTGACACACAGTCATGTTGCATGGCCGTGTGTCCCCTTGTAACACCCCAAACCCGGTCAACACGCCATGACCGAATCTGGCATGCCACGAAGGAAAACTTTTTGAAAAGAATCGAATTTAACAGATAAATTTTTATGAGAAACTCTTTGAAATTCTATATTTGTAGAAATAACATGCTTAATAAGTTAAAACTGAAAATTTACTTTGAAATTACATAAGACTTTAAAATAAGTGAATAAATCATAGATTAGAAAACATTTTTATCGTTTTAAGAAAACTTGAATTATTACTTTGAAAACCATTTAAATTATCGAAAACACTTAAGTTGTTAAAATTATCAAATGATTTATGTTACCCGATGGTAACGTTTTAAAAACCATCGCGTTGTGTAGTTTAGAAAACTTTGTGCTCAATTTATTATAATAATCAAGAAATTTATAACCCATATTTAAGACATATTCAAAACATAAAAATAATCCAAACCATAATTTAGAGAGGCCTTATTACAAACCCACAAAAATATAAAACCAAATTTAAATAAAGTAAAGTTCTCAAACCAAAGTTCACGTAGAACCGAAATTTATTGTATGGCCTCCTCGAGTTCATCCGGCTCCTCATCCGCAATCTCACGAATCACCTGAAATGATAAGGGAGAAGGCGAGTCACCAAGACTCAGTGCATAATCCCTCTCCCGGATAAATGCCACATACTTACACAAATTATAACAAGACAATATATATGTATAATGCACCCATCCTAGCCATCCATAACTCCTTTTCTACCCCGTGTGGTACCAAACCACTGGTGGTGCCAAACCACTGGTGTCTCAAAGACACAAATATGATACCAAATCACTGGTGACCGTAGTCATGAATAATCAAGTGTGGGGCCAACCCACGTGTGATACCAAATCACTGGCAGACGATCCCATATCTCAAAAGTGGGGCCAACCCACGGTGGAGTTAATCCACAGGGACGAGTCGCTATTAGGTGCCAAACCTCTGGTGTCTGAAGACACGAATGTGATACCAAATCATTGGTGGTGCCAAACCACTGGTGGTGCCAAACCACTGGTGACCGAAGTCACAAATCATCAAGTTATGGGGCCAACCCACGTGTGATACCAAATCACTGCCAGACGATCCCATATCTCAAAAGTGGGGCCAACCCACGGTGGTGTAAAACCACAGGGACGAGTCGCTATGAGGTGCCAAACCTTTGGTGTCCGAAGACACAAATGTGATAGCAAATCACTGGAGGTACCAAACCTCTGGCGTCCGAAGACACAAATCAATCTTCCCCCTCCTCTCATATTGCACATACCAATGCAATAGATAAACAAATCATGTCACATACTTTGATATGAATCATATAATAAATATATCATAAATTGTAGATCATGATTTCAGTCCACGTATAAGGACAACAAATATCGAAACGGACTTACCCGTATCCTCATTCATACCATCACGGTATCATATCAAGATCTCATGTTTTTCCCACTTTGATAAAAGATTAGTAATAACACACATATACATACATATATAAACCAAGTTATAAAGTGTGTAAGATACACACCTTTCACCAAAGCAAAAACTAACTTCCGGAGATCCGATCTATCGCACTAGATCACTTGTCCTACAATCGGCCAATACTAAAATTATGAACAAAGGCCATTTGGCCAACATCAAAATCCCAAAGAATTTTCCTTCGAAATACCAATCTTACCTAAAGGCTTACCCAAAACGATCGATAAAGATAGGAGGCTTAGAAAGATTGCTTCCACGTCCCGAGAAGCCTAAAAGAGATCGATTCCTAAAATGATTAGAACCTTGCAAACCAATGCCCAAAGATTCGGCCTATGACCACAAGAAAGTAACTTGAGAAAGAGAAAAGAATTGAAAGAGAAACGGCCATGAACACTTACCCTTTCCAAAATCGATTGAAGAAAAATCAAAGAGAATCTACCCTTTAATATTCGACCAAAACAAAACAATAAGAGAAAGGGAAAATTTCGGCAAAATGATTAAATGGTCAAAGAAATTTGGCTATGGTTGATTTGATTTAACAATAAGGATTCGATTAAAGTTGAGAAAGGGAAAGGAAAACAAAAGAAGAAGATGGAAGAGATTTCAATGGGAGAGGAATGTTTATGACTTTGAATAAATTAAAAGAAAGTAAAGAGAGATGGAGAGATGAAAGTTTCGGCCAAGAGAAAGTAGGAGAAATGTGATTATGAACCAATGTCAAAGAAGAAAAAGAGAGAGAGATGTGGGAGAAAGAGAGGTTCGGCCAAACACTATTTTGCCTAAAAGAAATGTGCACAAAATGCGCAAAAAATCAAATGTTGTTTTGGTTTCAAAAGGATGAATGAAAAGAAAGAAAAAGTAGGATTTGGTTCCAACCAAATAAGGCTAAAATCAAAAGGAATTTTGCACTAAAAGCATAGCACACATTCGGCCAAGGAGGGAGTTTTTGGAGAGAAAGAAAACAATACAAAAGATGCACAAAAGCAAAGGTTGACCAACTATCCCCCCATGCCACCTAACAACATTCGGCCACCCCCAGACACCCATGCCGTCCCACATACATGCACTAAAGGCCTAGGATTACTTTCCAAAACATCATCCTAAAGTCTAGCCTTATGTCTCCCCAACCTTCCTTAACCTTAATAATCTTATCCCCAATTTCATGCTTTCCTTAAACAAAAATTCAACTTACCAAAAGAAATAGTCCAACCTATCATAAATAAGGTTTGACCGTCCATCAATGCTATGATTCAAAAATAAAGTCTTCTAAAAGCTAAACATGCTACTCGAACCTCTAACCTCAAGCCACTTTTCAAGCTTCTTAACCAACTTGCCACTTACTCCTCTTATGCTTTAATTAACACTTAAATTAACTTAAGTGCTAAGCTCACTTAATCCACTTCATTAAATAAACCATACTAAAAAAATTATTCTAACTTCCTAAATAAAATCAAGCCTTCACAAGACTATGCTAACCCTTAAAAAAAATTCATACCCAAGCCAACACAATAATAAATAATATTCTAATTTTCCTAAAGCTCAAGGCCCAATCCTACTAGGCCCAATTTCGGGATGTTACACCCCTGGTGCTGAAATTGAAGTGAAGTCAATATGCTCCACACGGTCTCACACATGGGTATGTGATTGGCCGTATGGTACAAGTCAGTATACCTCTTAATTGGCACACAGCCTGGCACACGGGCGTGTGTGGCCACTTCAAAGGGCACACGGGCGTGTGGTTGGCCCTGTGACCCAAGTCAGTAAGCTCATTTGTTTGAACACGGGGTAGGACACGGGCTGGGACACGGCCATGTGTTCCCATTTTGAATGTTCACACGGGCTGGACACACGGACGTGTGTCCCCTGTTATAAAGAAAATTTTCTAACTTTTCCAAGTGTTTTGAAAGTTATTGGTTTAGTCCTGAACCACTCTCAATGTATGTTTAAGGCCTCATAGGCTCGTTTAAGCGACACTATGATTGATTTTGATTGAATTGTATCTGAATTGATAAGTTGTGTATGAAATGCATGTTTAAAAGAGTTACAAGGCCAGTAATGCTCCGTAACCCTATTCTGAAGGTGAATACAGGTGAGGGGTGTTACACAAGGAATGTAAAATAATAAACTAAAAATAAACTAAAATAGTGAGATAAAAAACAATACGATTTGAATCAAAAACTAAGAATGAGAATAAAGGCTAACCTAATTGTACTGTATTAAAAAAAATAAACATAATAAAAGAAGGGAATAAAAACAATGAAATGGAATAGATAAATGAAAATAATAGATTAGAAAAATAAATTAACGAAATAAATGAAAAAAATAATGATAATAAAAAATATAAAATAAATAAAATAATTAATAATAAAAATAAACAAAGGGTAGAAAAATAAACTGACTAAACAGTGGTCGAAGGTATGGAGGCGTAGTGGTCAACGAACGGTGGTTAGGTGATTGTTCGGGCCGGCGTGGGTGGTTGCTAGGGGTTGCGCAAGAAAAAAAATAGGGAAAAGATGGGGAGGGGTGTGCACTTGGTGGGGTTGTTTGGGTGTTGGGTGAAGGTCGGCGTGAGGGGAAAAAGGGAAAGAAAGGGCGTCAGGGTGCTCGGTCGATGAAGAGAAAGGGAGGCCGAGGGATAGAGAAGGAGGAGGCGTGCGACGAGAGAGAAGAGGGGGGAGGGACGGCATCCAGAAATGGGGGCGGGAATGGGTACGGCAGCTAGGGTTTGGTAGGAGAAGAAGATAACAAAAAATAAAAAATAAAGAGGGATTAGGGATTTAAAAGGATGACACGGTTGTGTAAAGACCCGTCTTGGGCCACACAGCCATGTCACACGCCTATGTGGCTTGTGTTCAACCCGTGTGTGATTAATGAAATAAGCCCAGTCTTCACACGGCCGTGTGAAATCTCCTTCCCTTCTCCCACGCCCGTGTGACCTCCCACATGCCCGTGTGACTTGCCCGTGTAACTCTTTGACTTGTTTTAAAATTGAAAATTTTAGCTCCAGGTTTCGCACGGCCTTGGACACACCCGTGTGTCCAGGCCATGTGGTCCACACGGCCGTGTCACATGCCCGTGTGGACTGGTGTAGGCCGTGTCTCTATCGATTTTTGGAAAAATTAATTCCCAGGCTCCACATGGCCAAGGACAAGCTCGTGTGTCCAATCCGTGTGGGTCACACGGCCGTGTCGCCCGGCCATGTAACTCACTGTCAAATTGTTTTCAAAATTTAAAACTAAGTCAAAAGATCCACATAGCCAAGGACACGCCTATGTGTCCAGGCCGTATGGGTTTTAAAAACTTAATTTTTTTATTTAATTTTTAAAAATATTATGATATAAAATTAAGAAATTAGCGGTGTTAGCACTCGGGTTACCTCCCGAGAAGCATTTATTTAAAGTCTAAGCTCGACTTACCTTGTATTCGCACAATCACGGTGGTTCACGGAGTCGAAACTCCTCTTTCTCGATGTCAATTCTCTAATTTAAATAAGGTTTGAGTTGAGTAATATTTACCTTGAAAGTGTCGAATTTAGAATGCTTTACCTCGACTGTACCGTATGGAAGACATTGAGTACTGTAAAAGGAGTCGCTCCATTTGTAGTAAGCTCTAAATTAGAAATTCGAGGATCAATTTTATCTAACTGTACCTGGTTCCCAACCTTGAAGTGGATCATTCCATCCTTATGCTCGTCATGGAGCCACTTCAATATATCATCGTGTATTCGTCTATTTCATCAATTTGCAACATCCGTTCTTCATAAGTTGATCTGTTTTTGTCATATAAGTTGGACCGTGGCTCTATCTCACTTTTTCGCGGACTTTCCTGCAAAGAATGTTGAGCCACAAGGTTACTTGTATTAACAGAATTCATATAATTAACTGAATCACTAGATGTCTTAGCAGAATCATGACGTTGGAGTTTAATCATGTCATGACCTACACGGAGTATGAGTTCACCTGTACCAACATCAGTAATCGTTCTGGCAGTTGCTAAAAAGGGTTGTCCTAAAATTAAAGGTACATCACTATCCTCATCCATGTCTAAAACAACAAAACCAACTAGGAATATGAATTTATCAATTTTAATGAGAACGTCTTCAGCAATACCCTTAGGAAATTTAATAGTTCTATCTGCCAATTGAATGCTCATCCTATTTTTTTTGGGTTTCCCAAGACCTAGTTGCTTAAACATTTTGTAGGGTATGACATAAAACTCGCCCCTAAATCAGCTAAAGTATTATCAATATTTAAACTACCAATTAAACAATGAATTGTAAAACTCCCTAGATCTTTCAACTTATTAGGTAGTTTATTCTATAAGATAGCTGAGCAAATTGCATTTAGCTCCACATGCGAATCATCTAACTTTCACTTATTTGCTAAAAGCTCCTTTAAAAATTTTACGGAATTTGGCATCTGCGAAAGAGCTTCAATAAATGGTAAGTTAATATGTAACTCGTAACATCCTAAAATTTAGAATTTTATGTGTTGCATGATATCTTGCGTGAGGCTAGTTAAATTATTAATCGTGTAAATTTTAAGGTCCTAAGAAGGCTCGGGGTTGAATTGGGCCCTAGTAAAAATTTGGTGTTTAAGCCTATAAGGAGAGATAGTAAGTGGCATCAATGCTTATGAAAATAAGTGAGTAATTTGCTGGCATAAATGAGCATATGGTAAAGAGGATGTGGCGTCACATGAAGGGCTTTAAGGGAAGAGGTTCGAATCCCACTTGTGCAAAAAAAAATTTTTTGATTTTTTTTTTGTGTTCCTTCCCTAAGTGTCGACCATGGTGGTATTTAAGGCAAGGAAGACTTTTTAATTATGGAATGGTGGCTAAGGAAATATGGTAAGGAGGAGAATAAGGGATAATGAAGGAAAGAATAAAAAAAAAAGGCAAGGGAAGGGAACATGTTGGCCTTTTATGTGGGTGATGTTTTGTAAAGGTTTTATTTGGTCAATGTTCATATTTTGGCATGGTATACATGGTTTGGGAGGGGTCATGGAGTAGCCAAATTTCCTTAGTCTTTTCGTAGAATTTTGGTGCTTGTTAGGCCTAAATTCTAACATTCTTTTTTGTTCTTTTCTCCAAATTTTTTCTCTCATTGCCGAAACTTCAAGCCTATAGTGAGTATTTTTCTTCTTTTCTTTCTTGTCTTGCCGAAAACACCTAGCCATTGTTACCAAATTATTTCACTCATTTTCTGTTTGAAAACCGAAACTAGTTAAGCAATCCTTATCTATCTTTCTTTTCTTTTTCACAAAATTCTTCAACCCTCTTTCTTCTTCTCTAATTCATACTCTCATAGCCGAATTTTCTTGTTCATTTTTCCTCCATAGCCGAACTATTCAACCCATAATCCCTCCTTCACAATTTCTTTCTCATTTTTGTTGACACTTTCTTCTTCGACCAAATCAGTAAGTGGTTTCTTTTCTCTTTTCATTTTTTTCTTTTCTGAATAGATGTTTATCACTATTCGGTTGTGAATCTTGTTTCTAAACTGAAATGGTGTTGCCTTCCACTCTTTCACATCTTAATCACTCTCTTTTTCGTTGTGTTCTAAGTGGGTGGCCGAATATCATTCTAGCTTTAAGTCGAACAGTAGAAATCGGATCCAATATCGATAAGGTAAGGAGTTCTTTATGATTATTTGATATCGTTCAATGTTCAATTAGTTGCTAACAGAATAACAGTTTGGAATAATCGATTATACTTTTAGGGACTAAATCGCTCGTTCTATCCACTTGTTGATCATACGATTCTAGTGGTAAGCCGAACCTTTTTCCTTAGTCAATCATTTCATATCAACGTAATATCGTTTTGACTAAGATTTTATCCAATGGAGGCAAGTAGTACCGATTTGAAAGGAAAAGCGTTTGGAGATCACAAAAGGAGTGGATTTGCGATTCCTACTCTTAAATTCAAACAAAGGGCGGTATCGGCAGTTCAGGATTTTCCACCGGGTTGTGGACCATCATCCGATGAAAGTAGACAAATCGTGGTCGTTCACGATTCTAAGGGTAAACATTTTAGATCGTTTATTTTAGAGTTAGATTAATGAAATCACGTATGTCGATTAATCGAGTGTTATGATATCATAGGTGTCGACGATCAAGAAGGCCTAGTACTCACCGTAATCAAGTGTGTAATCTCACACCGTAATTCCGTAGATTATGGTTCGAAAACATGTTTGATAGTTGATTGTTATTATTATACAACGAAAATTCGTAAAATTGGCATAAAACGAGAAATTGGCTTAAAGTACATTATTTCTTTAGATTTCAAAATCGGTATAGAAAAATTGATAAAATTACAAAAATGTCACTATGGACTGATTTATCGAAATGTCCTTATGGACCGATTTATCGAAATGCCCCTATGAGTCGAATTGATAGAATGCCTTAGTGGGCCGAATTGCAAAGCTCAATAATGGGCCGAATTATCGTAATAAATTACTAGACTAATGGTTGTTATACATGTGGATATTTTATGTTATTATGTGTATTGCATCTTTACATATTGTATGGGATGGGAAACTTCAATGAAGAGAAGTGTAGCCTGATGGCATTACCACAAATTCTGATAATGGCTATGTGCCAATTTAAATATGGCTTTGTGCCATCGTGATTAAGGCTGTGCGCCGATTATAATACCGTATATGATTACGGTGGCTCAAACCACAAATAGTATAAATGGCCGTTTGATCGCAAATTGGAGATCAAGGCGGGGTAGGTTGACTTGATCCCCAGAGAGATTGCCTGGTCAGGGGAGAGATTAGCTGGATGGGATGGGTTGCATTCATTTCATTTATTTAGTACTTGTAAATGGGCTTAGGCCCAAGATGATGCTAAATGGGTTCAGGCCCAATGGACAACGGTAAGGGGATTATACACTGAGTTCTAGTAACTCACCCCATTTTCCTTAACCCTTGTAGGTAATGCTCAGTAACATGGGACTTGGGCCATGGATGACTTGGTGGAGGCCATACTTCAGAAATGGTTTTTATTGGACTTTAGATTTCTATTTCATTCACTTATTACTTTTACTATTTTGAGTTTTATGATGTAATAAGGCCTCTGGATTTTTTTATTTTTGTTTTATGTTTGACATACTTATATTTTGCTCAAATTACTTTAAATGGGATTTTTCGAGAAACTTAAATAAATATTTTCTAAAATGGATTCCCAAATGGATTTCGTAATAAACTTTTACAAATATTTTAACTCGAAAATTTTCTCTTGAATTTTCATCAATATTTTCAAAAGTCACGGTTTGTAAAATCACTAGTTCAAATTTATCGATTTATCAATCAATCTTCGAAGTTATTAATATTTTATCAAATATTTCAAATCAAACTTGTTTTCTTGATTTTAGCAAATCAATACCTATTTACGTACGAATAAAAAGGTCTTAACATATTTTTCTCATGTGACATGTCAGATTCGGTCATAACGCATGGGCCGAGTTTGGGGTGTTACATTTAATGGTATCAGAGCCCGGTTGTAAAACTCGACTGTGGTTTGGATTCAAAAACATTTTCCAAGGCTGTTTGAATTTTAAATTATACATGTATGTTCTAAAGGAAGTATGGCACCACGGGTATCCGGCACCAAGTCAAGTAAGTATATGTTATCATTTTATGATTATGATGATTGTGATATAACCGTAGAAATACTCTAGACTTTTAGTTTTAGGAGCTGAAACTATAGAGATTGAGACTATAGGATGTGTTTTGCAAAAATGACTTTACTTCCTATACTTCATAACATATTGTTTAATAAACACTGAAATAGTATAACTGATTCATAAGACTCTTAATCAAATTAAATCAAATTAGCAAATATAAGCGCTAGAGGACGTGGACGCGGTAGACGTGGCTGTGGTAGATGCCGTAGCGCTAGAGTTGTATCTAAGGCATCGGGACATATGCCAGAAATGGACGCACCTGCGTCACCTGTGACTGAAGCTGGGTCACATGATCATATGAGAGAGGACGATGCATTGTCTCAAGCAATGTTGCGAGTTTTGGAAAGGGTTGCTGCAGCAAGAACTGGGTCAGCAGCTCATGGGTCGATATCGGAGCGACTCATATTGAATGGACCTAAGGTTTTTAGGGGTATCTCGGGTGTAGCCCCAAATGTAGCGGAGTATTGGCTTGAGGCGATGGAGCGAATCATGGACAATTTGAATTGCACCGCCGAGCAGAAGCTGAAAGGGTTTGTGTCGTTGCTGAGAGATGATGCGTATCAGTGGTGGCTCGCTGTTCGGGAAGGCACTCAGGCCGATTGTATTACTTGGGATTTCTTTAAGACGGCATTCCAGGGAAAGTATGTCGGGGCTAACTATGTGGATGCCTGAAAGAAGGAGTTCCTGAATCTGGTCCAATGGGGTAAATCTGTGGCAGCATATGAGGCGAAATTTCTGCGTCTGAGTTGGTATGCCTGGGGAATAGTGCTGACTGATTATGAGCACTGTGTGCGTTTTGAGGACGGGTTGCGTGATGAGTTGCAGGTACTGATAGCCCCACAGAAGGAGAGGAATTTTGCCACACTGGTGGAGAAAGCCAAGATAGCTGGGGAGGTTAAACACTCGGAGAGGCAGAACCGAGACAAGGATAGGGGCAGGAACAAGAGAGACTTTGGGTACTCAGGTCCTGCTAGAGGTTTTTAGAGAAGGGCCAGAAATGAGGGACCAGTTCGAGCGAGTGCTCCAGCTGCTACTAATCAGTAACAGCCTTGTGCGGATTGTGGGAGACTTCACTCGGGTGAATGTTGGAAGAGAATCGGTGGTTGTTTCAGATGTGGTTCCAAGGATCAATGGTTTAAGGATTGTCTTCGACAGCCTGCTCATACTCAGGGTGTTCGTAACGATTTTGCGCAGCCAGCTAGAGGCGCTCAACAGCCGTCGAGAGGCCGTGGGCTAGGTCAAGGTGGTAATGGCGTAGGACAAGGTCAGGGTGCACCGAGTAGAGGTACTGGTAATAAGGGTAACGCAGAGGCGAGACAGTTAGGGTTGGTCTATGCGGTCAGACGTCAGGAGGATGGCGATGCACCGGATGCCATAACCGGTACATTTTTCATAGCTGATGTACCTGTTACTGCTTTGACTGATATTGGATCCACCCAATCGTATTTTGTTTGTGCTGTGTCTGGAACTCTGAACATTAGATCTGAGATTTCTGCTAGAGAAACAACTGTGATTAGCCCTTGATAAACCGTAAAAGCAACATATTTTAATCCCACATTTAATATGATTTTTGATGATTTATTCCTTGATTTATATAAAAAGGTGCTTTTAATCCTTTCTTTTCATGTCTTATACCCAGAAAAGCACCTGAGGATGAAAAGAACACAAAACAGGCCTAAAACGGAGTAAATGGGCCTTAACATGAAATTGACACGGCCTGGACCAAAGTCCACATGGCCGTGCCTCGATGAATACCTAGAGCACGGCCTCAACTCCGTCGCACACGGCAGTGCCTCAAGTTAGGAATCCGAACACGGTCTGGTCTCGATCCACACGGGCATGTGCCATAGCCGTGCCTCTGTCGCTGGAAAGAGCAATTTCAGTCGGAAAAGGATACTTAGGGAGAAAGAATCGCATTCCAAAAAGCTATATATATCACCCAAGTACCACCTTTGAAAGGCATCGAAAGCTAGGCCAATGAGCCAAGCCAAGAAGGTCAGAGTTAGGGAAAAACACAAGGGTAGCCAGTTGATCCATCCCAAGAAGGCGGAATTATACTCAAGACGGCAGAATTCTCCTTCAATTCCTTCAGGGGGTTTTAGGATTTTCATATGTTTTGTTTTATCTTTTCTCTTGTAATGTTTTGTTTATTCATTATGAACTAAACCCCTCAAATACCTGAAAGGGATGAACCCTAGATGAATCTTGTTATTTGATTTATGAATTTTATGATAAATACTTAGTTTGTTCTTAATTATGCATGTTTAATCCAAATATGATGTGCTTAGGTGGAGGAGGAATAGACCCTGCTTAAGAGTAGATCTAGCGTAATTAAGCGGAGTTGATCGGACGCCTAGAGATAGGGTTACGAGATTTTGCCGGATTAGGGTGAAACCTAATATGAGAATCCATAGATCGATTTACTTCTATTCTAGGGGGTTATTATAAGAGAATGAGAGTTCCACTGATTAACCTAAGGTTAGACGTTATTCGCCTCGAGAGAGAGTTTAGCATAGGTTAGGGAGTCCTACGGATCAAGCTAAGCAAATAAATCATATAATTCAGGGTTAAATAATAAGTGAAGTCTAGGTGGATTCTTCCTGAGGGTATCATCATGATCAATTGAGTTTTTCTTCAAGTATTTCCCAATTTTTCCTTTTTGTCTTTGTGTCCTTAGTTTAGTCTTCGTCAATATAGTTTAAAGCAACTTCACTCTATTTTTAAGGCTAAATAATAAAAAGAAAGTTAGTATTAGTACTCTTAGTTCCTTTGGGTTCGATATCTGGTCTTGCCTAAGCTATACTACTGTTCGATAGGTACAGTTGCCTTTAATCGTTGTCAGAGTTAGTTTTCAGGTTTTGGTCATTCTTTTATAAATTTTAAAACTCTGATTTACAGCAATCAAGTTTTTGGCACCGTTCTCGGGGAACTAAAATATTAAGAAAACTCTATTTTTATTACTTTAGCTATTATTTTATTTTTAGTCATTTATTTTATTTTTAGTTTAATTTTTAAATTTTGCTAATTTT
The DNA here is from genome assembly GCA_025503065.1 of Gossypium bickii. Lineage (NCBI taxonomy): Eukaryota > Viridiplantae > Streptophyta > Magnoliopsida > Malvales > Malvaceae > Gossypium > Gossypium bickii. Next base: position 18,590,371 of record CP106714.1, on the reverse strand, counting down.
TTCTTTCTTTCTTTTCTTTCCAGGTACCTCTAGTTTATGACTAGAAGGAACCTGAGAGGACCTTTAGTATACGAAAGTGATATTGAAGCTACCGCTCGAAGGAATCGTCGGGAAACCAGGAAAGCCTTAAATTACACAGAAAGAGAGGAAGAAGACAGATCCAATCCTACTGAAGGGATGGACGAAAACAACCCACCACCACACAATGTGGGAGAAAATAATACTCCACGTACAATGTTTGATAATGCTAAACCACAATTAACAGGAGCAGAATCAAGTATTGTTAGGCCTGCTATAGCAGCTAATAATTTTGAATTAAAGCCTAACACAATACAAATGATTCACCAATTTGTTCAATTTGATGGTTTACAGGACGAAGATCCCAACATGCATATAGCTAACGTTTTAGAGTTCCGTGATACCTTCAAAATAAATGGCGTTTCTGATGATGCCATACGTCTTCGGTTATTCCCTTTTTCATTGAGAAATAAAGCTAAACAGTGGTTAAACTTGTTACAACGAGGGTCAATCACTACATGGGACCAGATGACCGAAAAGTTTTTAATGAAATATTTTCCACCGGCCAAAATGGCCAAATTGAGGAATGATATCTCTTTTTTTGTGCAGATGGATTTAGAAACACTATACGATGCATGGGAGAGATTCAAAAATCTCTTGAGGAGGTGCCCACACCATGGCTTACCCTTGTGGCTACAAGTTCAAACATTCTATAACGGTGTAAACCCCTCAATGAGGCAACTAATTGATTCAGCAGCCAGTGGAACTCTGAATAACAAAACTCTAGAAGCAGCCTATGAGTTCTTTGAGGAGATGTCATTAAACAATTATTAATGGCAAGCTTCAAGGACCAAACCGATGAAATCGGCAGGAGACTTTAACGTCGACACCATAACCATGCTATCAACGCAGCTTGAGATGATGAGTAAAAAGCTTGATAGCTTGTGTTCTTCGCAGGTACATCCAGTCATGCAGTGTAACGCAAGTGGAGCAATGGTGAATCCTGAGTACCCACCCTACCAACCGGAAGCAGAAAACGAACAGATGAACTATATAGGTAATAATTTCCAATCCAATAATAATCCTTATAGTAACACTTACAATCAAGGTTGGAGGAACCACCCAAATTTTTCATGGGGAGGTCAAGGCAATCAAAGAAATCAAGGGCAACAACCTCCTCAAAACTTCCGAAATCAACCCTATCCACAAGAAAAGAAACTAACCCACGAGGGGGAGCTAACAAAATTGGCAAACACAGAAGAACGCCTACAAGACATTGATAGAACCATTAAAAGCAAGGAGAGCTGAATTAGTGAAATTGCTAAATCAATAAAGGAAGTTACAAATGCAGTTGAACGACTCGCACAGCTCATGTCAGAATGACCGCAAGGACGTCTACCAAGTAACACCGAAATTAATCCTAAGGAGCAAGTTCAAGCCATAGCAGCTCAGGAAAATGTAGAGATAGACGAAACCATCTCGCAACAAGAAGACAAGGTAGACGAAGGAAAAGTAGAGGTAACAGAGGAAAGGCCAAAACCAGTAATCAAAGAATACCAACCTTGCATTCCCTATCCCGAAGCGTTAAAAAGTGACGATTTAGAAGAACAGTTTGGTAAGTTTCTTAAACTTTTAAAAAAATTACACATTAACTTACCTCTTCTTTAAGCTCTTTTTCAGATGCCAGATGCAAGAAAATTTTTAAGACAGCTCTTGACAAACAAACACAAATTTGATGAAGAGCCACACATTGAACTAAACGCAAAGTGCTCAGTAATTCTACAAAATAGACTACCACAGAAGTTAAAAGACCCAGGGAGTTTTACAATTCCATGTTTAATTGGTAGTCTACATATTGATAATGCGTTAGCCGATTTAGGGGCAAGCGTAAATGTCATGCATTACACATTGTTTACGACTAGGTCTAGGGAAGCCTAAACAAAGTAGAATGAGTATTCAATTAGCTGATAAAACTGTTAGAATTCCTAGGGGCATTATTGAAGACGTCCTCGTAAAAATCGATAAATTTGTTTTCCCAGTAGATTTTGTTGTTTTAGACAAGGATGAGGATAATTCAATCCCCTTAATTTTAGGAAGACCTTTCCTAGCAACTGCCAAAACTAAAATTAATGTACAGGCGAGCTCATACTTTGTGTAGGAGACGACTCAATTAGTCTTCAAGCCCTCAACTCAGCCAGATCATTAAAAAACGAAGGCAAGAAAGAAAATTCTTTTGATAACCACCCAATTACACCCTCTTTTCAGAAACCACCGAAAAAAAGAATGATTGAACCGGTTCCTCAGTTCAATGCCAACAAAGAAATAACTCACGAGGGGCAAAAGACTCAATCCAATGACTTAGACGAGTGGAAAACGCACTTCAAAGAGAAACTAGGGTTACACGAGGAACAAAGCTTTAGGGTCAACAAATTAGAAAAGCAACAGACACACATCAAGGAGAAGCCGAATTCACACAGAGTAAACCAGAAGAACCACTAGATGGGGACTTCAAATCACTTTAAAATAGGAGACCAAGTACTGTTAGACAAAGTCGATCCTCACATCACCACAACAGACCTGAAGGCAAAGGAAAACTTCTTTTTAAGGTACACGATATCTTCCCACAAGGAATAGTCGAGGTAAGCAATTCAATATTCAGAAATTTTAAGGTAAACGCTACTCAGCTTCAATTTTATCAAGAGAATAAAATCATGCTTCTTTTAAACCTCCCTAAATTTTTTTTTTTACGAGGAAAAGTCTAGCTTAAGACTATAAACGAACGCTTCTCGGGAGGCAACCCGAGTACTAACCCTATTTCTTTTTACATTTGTTTACATTTTATTTTCTTTTTCTTCTCCTTTTTAAACTAACCAAAAACGCAGGTTTTTCAGGTCACACGGCCTTCCACACGGCCGTGTCTGTAGCCGTGTGGACCACCTGAACCACCACCCTGCCCTGCTGTGCAATTCAGTCCAACCACCCCCAACATCACGGATCCAACCACCCTTCCCACGGGCACCGACAGAGAGGGCACGGCCGTGCCCTCAATCGTGTGAAGCTATTAACTTATTGAACACGGATAAGACACGTCCATGGAGAACGATCGTGCCAAAAGAAAAACTTGACGTGCACGGGCGTGGGTGATGCAGCACGGGCATGGTGTGACAAACACACTCATCAACACGGCCGTGCGAGGTGGCCGTGTACATCGACACCCCCTAAGACCACGACCGTGGGGAAGCACCAAATTTGAACCTCTATTTAAACCCCTCAACTCTTCCCCTTCCCTCCATCTGATTTTCATCCTTATTTTCTTTGCTTCTCACTGTCTTCCCTCTCAGATTCTTCACTTACTAAGACTCTAGATCCTTGAGCAAGCCAACACCATACCGAAGAAGCGGAGGAAGCTAAGCATAGGCTCCTTAACAAAGAACGATCAACATGAGTTCATGCCGGCAGCTTTGCCTCAACACCAAGCCAAGGATCTTTGAGACCAATTAGTTTTTATTTTCCATTTCTCTTTCCTTTCATTCTCCTTTTCTTTAATAATCTTATGTTTAATTTAGTTTAACTTAATTTAGTTTCGTAGTGTCAGGTTCGCCAGGCTGCTAGGGAATCACCTCGACCACCACGATAACCTCTTCACTTCTGCCACCGCTAGCACCTCCCCAGCCTTAGAAGTCACACCCACCTTGCGAACCATGCTTCAATAAGGACTTCACATTCCATTAATATTTTCTTTTCATTAGTTTTCTTCTTAGTCTCCTTCCCTTTAGTTTGTTTTTCTATAATTTTATATTTAGTTTATTTTTATTAGGTCTTAATAAAACGTAGCTACTTCTCAAGGCGCTACCCAATTTCTTCATCTAGCGCAGGTTCGTTATCCCGACTGACCATCACCGCCACCAAAGGCACTCATCCCGGAAAATATCTACAATTTAGGGAGTAATTCTTTCCCCTTCTCTTTTGATTTATCCATTACATGTTATTATCTATGTTTGTACATTGAGGGCAATGTACATCTTAAGTGTGGGGGGTGAATAGTTATTTTTGAGAAAATGCCTAACTTTCTGTATTGTTCTCAAATCCATGAATTTATTTTTGTTTTTATGCAAAGTTGTCATATTGCTAATTAAGATGAAATTTCTGATGACTTGTGATTGTTATTGACATGTTTTAGAATAAGTCATAGTTAATTATACATTGATGATTAAATTTAAAGAATACTATAGAATCAAGCATGATAAGTCTATTTTTCAGGAATTAAAATTTTTGCTAGGATGTTGATCCAATTTTGAATATCACCTTGAAATTTAAATTTTATAAGGATGATGTCAAAACACCCATAATTTTGATGAGTATTTGAACCATATAGAGCATACATTTTTTTTCGTGCTCATTTTTTGATTATGAGTGTGTCAACTATGAACTGTTATTCTAGAACTTGCCTTGTTTTTACATGTCAACACCACAGTTATGATTTGATATACTGAGATGATAAAGGCACCTAGGTTTTAACCCACTTACACCACTAAAAAGCCTACCCTCATAATTAACCCCTAGTGAACCCCGTTGAGCCTAATAACCCTTTTTATTGACTAACCCACTAATATAACCCAAAAAAACCCTTTGTACTTGTTATTACCATCCTTCTAATTACCCTTTTTTGTCGAGATTTGGTTTTAAGCAGTTACCTAACTATGTTCTATATTTCAGTTGTTAAAGTCATTATTATTTTTAGTTTGTTCTTAAATAAAAATTGAAGTATATTCAGTATTAGTGTTATGAAAAGTGAGCTTATACAGTTAAAGTCAAATTATCAAAAGAAAAAGCTCGTATTATTAGCAGTGTAAATTTTCAATTGATGTAATTAATAGCTTATCTTTCTAGATAGGTAACTTGCCAATACAATCTCGATTCTAACTCTCTTATTCAGCTTATATCCATACCCTTAACCTAGCCCCGTTACAACCCTGTTAAAGACCTTTTGATCTGTTTGTCATCTCATATTACAGTGGTAGAGATTTGATTTTCAGGCAAGCCTATGAGCGATCTTTTTCCTAAACCTTAAACACTTTAGTGAATCTTAAGTGAGGATATCAATCCTTGTCGATTTTGAATTGAAAAGGTAGTTATTTAAAAGAGGGGAGACACCTCTGTTTTTGAGGAACAAAATTATGACTTATCTCGTTTGAACCTTTAGGACACTTTCAATCAAATTATCCATGTATAAATTATCTATGAATTAGGATAAGACATTGTTTATAGGAATTATGAATCATGGAAAGTTTGTTTTAATTGTAAATTGAGAATTTTGCTTGAGGACAAGCAAAAGCTTAAGTGTGGGGGTATTTGATAAACCATAAAAGCAACATATTTTAATCCCACATTTAATATGCTTTTTGATGATTTATTCATTGATTTATATAAAAAGGTGCTTTTAATCCTTTCTTTTCATGTCTTATATCCAAGAAAGCACTTGAGGATGAAAAGAACACAAAACGGGTCTAAAACGGAGTAAATGGGCCTTAACATGAAATTGACACACCTTGGCCCAAAGGCAACACGGCCGTGCCTCGACGAATACCTAGAGCACAGCCTCAAATCCTTCGCACACGGTCGTGCCTCAAGTTAGGAATCCGAACACGGTCTGGTCTCGATCCACACGGGCGTGTGCCATGGTCGTGCCTCTGTCGCTGGAAAGAGCAATTTCAGTCGGAAAAGGATACTTAGGGGGAAAGAATCGCATTCCAAAAGCCTATATATATCACCCAAGTACCACTTTTGAAAGGCATCGAGAGCTAGGCCAAGGAGCCAAGCCGAGAAGGTCAGAGTTAGGGAAAAACGCGAGGGTAGCCAGTTGATCCATCCCAAGAAGCCGGAATTATACTCAAGACGGTGGAATTCTCCTTCAATTCCTTCAGGGGGTTTTAGGATTTTCTTATGTTTTGTTTTATCTTTTCTCTTGTGATGTTTTGTTTCTTCATTATGAACTAAACCCCTCAGACACTTGAAGGGGATGAACCCTAGATGAATCTTGTTACTTGATTTATCAATTTTATGATAAATACTTAGTTTGTTTGTAATTATGAATGCTTAACCAAATCTGATGTGCTTAAGTGGAGGAAGAATAGACCCTACTTAAGAGTAAATCTAGCGTAATTAAGCGGAGTTGATCGGACGCCTAGAGATAGGGTTACAAGATTTTGCCGGATTAGGGTGAACCTAATATGGGAATCCATAGATCAATTTACTGCTATTCTAGGGGGTTATTATAAGAGAATGAGAGTTCCACTAATTAACCTAGGGTTAGACGTTATTTGCCTCCAGAGAGGGTTTAGCATAGGTTAGGAAGTCCTACGGATCAAGCTAAGTAAATAAATCATATGATTCAGGGTTAAATAATAAGTGAAGTCTAGGTGGATTCTTCCTGCGGGTATCATCGTTATCAATTGAGTTTTTCTTTAAGTATTTCCCAATTCGTCCTTTTTGTCTTTGTGTCCTTAGTTTAGTCTTCGTCAATATAGTTTAAAGCAACTTCACTCTATTTTTAAGGTTAAATAATAAAAAGAAAGTTAGTATTAGTACTCTTAGTTCCTTTGGGTTCGATATCTGATCTTGCCTAAGCTATACTACTGTTCGATAGGTACACTTGCCTTTAATCGTTGTCAAAGTTAGTTTTCAGGTTTTGATCATTCTTTTATAAATTTTAAAACTCTGATTTATAGCAATCAGCCCTTTAGAACAGTCGGTGGTAGTAAATAAATTATTTAGGGATGTGCCCTTAGAAGTTCAAGGGGAAATATTTGTGGCGGATTTGATGGAGCTGCCATTCAACGAGTTCGATCTTATTTTGGGCATAGATCAAGTTGGTGAAACAAACATGCGAACTTGGATTGTCTTTGCAGCGTATGATACTAAGAACTTCGGAGGATAAGGAAGTGATGATGATAGGTGAAAAAAGAAACTATCTGTCTAATGTGGTATCTGCTTTAAAGGCAGAAAAGTTGGTGAGAAAGGGGTATGGAGCGCTCATAGCCTTTATTAGTGCTTTGGATGCCAAAGAGTTGTCTGTTGAGAGTGTTAGAATGGTGAAAGAGTTTTCAGACGTCTTTCCAGAGGAGCTACTAGGATTGCCTCCGGATTGGAGGTAGAGTTTGGCATTGAGCCTTTACCAGAGACGGCTCCAATGTCCATTGCTCCTTATAGAATGGCTTCGAAGGAGTTAACGGAGCTTAAAGCTCAAATTCAGGAGTTGTTGGATTGCGGATTCATTCGACCAAGTGTGTCACCGTGAGGAACGTTGGTTTTGTTTGTTAAGAAGAAGGATGGGTCGATTCGTATGTGCATCGATTATAGACAGTTGAATAAGTTGACGATCAAGAACAGGTATCAATTGTCGACGATCGATGACCTGTTCGATCAACTGCGAGGAGCTTCGGTTTTCTTGAAGATAGATTTGAGATCGGGTTATCACCAGCTTAAGGTCAAGGAGGCAGATATTCATAAGACTGCGTTTCAAACTCGTTATGGGCATTACGAGTTCTTGGTGATACCATTTGGGTTGCCTAATGCACTAGCTGTATTTATGGACATGATGAACCGAGTTTTCCAACCCTATCTAGACCAGTTTGTGGCAGTGTTTATAGATGACATCTTGGTCTACTCAAAGACTGAAGAAGAGCACGATTCACATCTGCGGATAGTATTGCAGATACTAAGAGAGAAGCAGCTGTATGCCAAATTCAATAAGTGTGAATTTTGGCTGAAGGAAGTAACATTTTTGGGGCATGTTGTGTCTGCCGAAGGAATTAGAGTTGATCTTCGGAAGGTCGAGGCTGTACTGGATTGGAAGCCACCGAAGTCAGTGGTAGAAATTCAGAGTTTTCTAGGCTTGGCTAGGTATTACAGGCGTTTCGTTGTTTTCGTTGATTGTTGCAGCCCTAACTAAGTTGTTGCATAAGGAAGTACCGTTTCTGTGGTCAGATAAGCAGCATGAGAGCTTTGAGAAATTGGAGAAGATTTTGACGGAAGCACCAGTATTGATTTAACCTGAGGCTGGTAAGGAGTTTATTGTTTATTGTGATGCATCACACACGGGCTTGGGATGTGTGTTGATGTAAGGGGAAAAGTGGTGGCTTATAGATCTCGTCAGTTAAGGCCGTATGAGGTTAACTATCCCACTCATGACTTAGAGTTAGCTGCAGTGGTGTTCGCTCTGAAGATTTAGAGACACTATCTATATGGGGAGAAGTCGATTATCTATATGGATCATACGAGTCTGAAGTACCTCCTTACCCAGAAGAAGTTAAACTTAAGACAGCAGAGGTGGATAAAACTATTGAAAGATTACGATTCTCAATCGAGTAACATCCAGGAAAGGCTAACGTAGTGGCAGATGCGTTAAGTCGTAAGGTGATATCAGATTTGAGAGCGATGTTCGCTCATCTCAGTCTTTATCAAGATTTCCGTCTGTTAGACGAACTTTAGGTGAAGCCTGTTTGGGTAAGCCAGATTAAGGAAAAGCAGTTGATAGATGAAGCCTTGGGTTCTCGACTTCAACAGGTGGAAGGTGGTGAGATAGGGGATTTTGGAGTGAATAGTGATGGAATATTGTGTTTTCGCGGAAGAGTTTGTATGCCCAAGGATTCAGAATTGAGACAAATGATTCTATATGAGGCGCATAGTAGTCCATACGCTATGCACCCCAGGGGAAACAAAAAGTACCGAGACCTTCGTGAGCAGTATTGGTAGCCAGGGTTGAAGCGGGAGGTTATTGATTTCATGAGTAAGTGCTTAACATGTCAACAAGTGAAGGCGGAACATCAATTGCCGTCAGGGTTGCTTCAACCGGTGAAAATTCCATTATGGAAATGGGAAATGATAATGATGGACTTTTTTAGTGGGTTACCCTTAACACCTACTAAGAAAGATTCAGTATGGGTTATAGTGGATCAGTTAACGAAGACGGCTCATTTTCTACCTGTTCATACAGATTATTCATTACAGAAGTTGGCCAAGTTGTGTACAGCAGAAGTCGTGAGGTTGCATGGAGTACCAGTGTCTATTATATCGAACAGGGACCCTAGGTTTACATCACAATTTTGGAAGGCTTTGCATGAAGCTTTGGGAATAAGGTTAAATTTCAGTACAGCGTTTCACCCGCAGACAGATGGTCAGTCAAAGAGGGTTATCCAGATTCTTGAAGACATGTTAAGGGGTTGTGTGATCGATTTTAGGGGTAGTTGGGAAGATTTTCTACCTTTGGTAGAGTTTGTATACAACAACAGCTATCAATCCAGCATCCAGATGGCACCTTACAAGGCGTTGTATGGTCGCAGGTGTCGTACCCCTACTTGTTGGACTGAGTTGGGGGAGCGACATTTGTTGGGACCTGAGTTAATTTCGGAGACAGAGGAAAAAGTAAAGGTAATTCGGGCACAGTTAAAAGAAGCTTTGGATAGACAAAAATCGTACGCGAATCTGAACTGTAAAGGTATAAAGTTTGCGGTAGGAGATCATGTCTTTCTAAAGGTCTCACCTTGGAAGAAGATCTTTAGATTTGGACGGAAGGGCAAGTTGAGCCCCAGGTTCATCGGACCATACTGTGTATTGAAGCGTATTGGGTCAGTGGCTTATCAGCTTGAGCTACCTCTGGAGTTAAGTCAGATACATAGTGTATTCCATGTCTCTATGTTAAGGCGTTGTTGTTCGAATCCATCTCATGTTGTACCAGTGAAGGAAGTTGAGTTAAGACCTGACTTGTCTTTTGAAGAAGAGCCAGTACAGATTTTAGATCGAGACATTAAGGTGCTGAGAAGAAAGTCGGTACCGTTAGTCAAAGTTTTATGGCGTAATCACAGATCAGAGGAAGCTACATGGGAGCTAGAGGACGCAATTCGGTAGTAATATCCTAATCTCTTTTAATCAGGTAAATTTTGAGGCCGAAATTTTCTTTAAGGGGGTAGAATTGAAACATCCTAAAATTTAGAATTTTGTGTTTTGCATGATATCTTGTATGAGGCTAGTTAAATTATTAATCGTGTAAATTTTAAGGTCCTAAGAAGGCTCGGGGTTAAATTGGGCCCTAGTAAAAATTTGGTGTTTAAGCATATTAAGGAAAGATAGTAAGTGGCATCAATGCTTATGGAAATAAGTGAGTAATTTGCTGGCATAAATGAGCATATGGTAAAGAGGATGTGGCGTCACACGAAGGGCTTTAAGGGAAGAGGTTCGAATCCCACTTCATGCAGAAAAACAAATTTTTGATTATTTTTTTGTGTTCCTTCCCTAAGTATCTGCCATGGTGGTATTTAAGGCAAGGAAGACTTTTAATTATGGAATGGTGGCTAAGGAAATATGGTAAGAAGGAGGATAAGGGATAATGAAGGAAAGAATCAAAAGAAAATGCAAGGGAAGGGAACATGTTGGCCTTTTATGTGGGTGATGTTTTGGAAAGGTTTTATTTGGTCAATGTTCATCTTTTGGTATGGTATACACGGTTTGGGAGGGGTCTTGGAGTAGCCAAATTTCCTTGGACTTTTGGTAGAATTTTGGTGCTTGTTAGGCCTAAATTCTTTTAGCATTCTTTTGTGTTCTTTTCTCCAAATTTCTTCTCTTATTGCCGAAACTTCAAGCCTATAGTGAAAATTTTAGCTCCAGGTTTGAAAATTGAAAATTTTAGCTCCAGGTTTCACACGACCTTGGACACGCCCGTGTAACTCTTTGACTTGTTTTAAAATTGAAAATTTTAGCTCCAGGTTTTACATCGCCTTGGACACGCCCGTGTGTCCAGGACGTGTGGTCCACACGGTCGTGTCACATGCCTGTGTGGACTGGTTTAGGCCGTGTCTCTATCGATTTTTGGAAAAATTAAGTCCCAGGCTCCACACGGCCAAGGACACGCTTGTGTGTCCAATCCGTGTGGGTCACACGGCCGTGTCGCCCGGCCATGTAACTCACTGTTGAATATTTTTCAAAATTTAAAACTAAGTCAAAAGATCAACATAGCTAAGGACACGTCCATGTGTCCAGGCCGTATGGGTTTTAAAAACTTAATTTTTTTATTTAATTTTTAAAAATATTATGATATAAAATTAAGAAATTAGCGGTGTTAGCACTCGGGTTACCTCCCGAAAAGCTCTTATTTAAAGTCTAAGCTCGACTTACCTTGTATTCGCACGATCACGGTGGTTTATGAAGTCGAAACTCCTCTTTTTAAATGTCAATTCTCTAATATAAATAAGGTTTGAGTCGAGTAATATTTACCTTGAAAGTGTCAAATTTAGAATGCTTTACCTCGACTGTACCGTATGGAAGACATTGAGTACCGTAAAAGGAGTCGCTCCATTTGTAGTAAGCTCTGAATTAGCAATTCGAGGATTAATTTCATCTAACTGTACCTGGTCCCCAACCTTGAAGTGGATCATTCCATCCTTATGCTCGTCAAGGAGTCACATCAATATTTCATCGTGTATTCTCGGTTTCTCCTTGACATGTGACCGCCATTCGTCAAGTTCATCGATTTGCAACATCCGTTCTTCATAAGTTGATCTGCTTTTGTCATATAAGTTGACTGTGGCTCTATCTCACTTTTTCGTGGAGTTTCTTGGAAAGAATGTTGAGCCACAAGGTTACTTGTATTAACAGAATTCATATAATTAACTCGATCACTAGATGTCTTAGCAGAATTATGAGCTTGGAGTTTAATCATGTCATCTCCTACACGGAATATGAGTTCACCTGTACCAACATCAGTAATCGTTCTGGCAGTTGCTAAAAAAGGTTGTCCTAAAATTAAAGGTACATCACTATCCTCATCCATGTCTAAAACAACAAAATCAACTGGGAATATGAATTTATCAATTTTAATGAGAACATCTTCAACAATACCCTTAGGAAATTTAATAGTTCTATCTGCTAATTGAATGCTCATCCTAGTTTTTTTGGGTTTCCCAAGACCTAGTTGCTTAAACATTTTGTGAGGTATGACATAAAACTCGCCCCTAAATCAGCTAAAGTATTATCAATATTTAAACTACCAATTAAACAAGGAATTGTAAAACTCCCTAGATCTTTCAACTTATTGGGTAGTTTATTCTATAAGATAGCTGAGTAAATTGCATTTAGCTCCACATGCGATGAGTCATCTAACTTCTGCTTATTTGCTAAAAGCTCCTTTAAAAATTTTACGAAATTTGGCATCTGCGAAAGAGCTTCAATAAATGGTAAGTTAATATGTAACTTGTAACATCCTAAAATTTAGAATTTTATGTGTTGCATGATATCCTGCGTGAGGCTAGTTAAATTATTATTCGTGTAAATTTTAAGGTCCTAAGAAGGCTCGGGGTTGAATTGGGCCCTCGAGAAGCAACTGGGCATATAGTAAGTGGTATCAATGCTTATGGAAATGAATGAGTAATTTGCTGGCATAAATGAGCATATGGTAAAGAGGATGTGGCGTCACATGAAGGGCTTTAAGGAAAGAGGTTCGAATCCCACTTGGTGCAAAAAAAAATTGATTATTTTTTTATGTTCCTTCCCTAAGTGTCGGCCATGGTGGTATTTAAGGCAAGGAAGACTTTTTAATTATGGAATGGTGGCTAAGGAAATATGGTAAGGAGGAGGATAAGGGATAATAAAGGAAAGAATCAAAAGAGAAGGCAAGGAAAGGGAACATGTTGGCCTTTTATGTGGGTGATGTTTTGGAAAGGTTTTATTTGGTCAATGTTCATATTTTGGCATGGTATACACGGTTTGGGAGGGGTCTTGGAGTAGCCAAATTTCCTTAGTCTTTCGGTAGAATTTTGGTGCTTGTTAGGCCTAAATTCTTTTAGCATTCTTTTTTGTTCTTTTCTCCAAATTTCTTCTCTCATTGCCGAAACTTCAAGCCTATAGTGAGTATTTTTCTTCTTTTCTTTCTTGTCTTGCCGAAAACACCTAGCCATTGTGACCAAATTATTTCACTCATTTTCCCTTTGAAAACCGAAACTAGTTAAGCAATCCTTCTCCATCTTTCTTTTCATTTTCACAAAATTCTTCAACCCTCTTTCTTCTTCTCTAATTCATACTCTCATAGCCGAATTTTCTTATTCATTTTTCCTCCACAGCCGAACCATTCAACCCATAATCCCTCCTTCACAATTTCTTTCTCATTTGTGTTGACACTTTCTCTTCGACCAAATCGGTAAGTGGTTTCTTTTCTCTTTTCATTTTTTTCTTTTCTGAATAGATGTTTATCACTATTCGGTTGTGAATCTTGTTTCTAAACCGAAATGGTGTTGCCTTCCACTCCTTAATCACACTCTTTTTCGTAGTGTTCTAAGTGGGTGGCCGAATATCATCTAGCCTTAAGTCGAACGGTGGAAATCGGATCCAATATCGATAAGGTAAGGAGTTCTTTATGGATTAATTGATATCGTTCAATATTCAATTAGTTGCTAACAGAATAATAGTTTGGAATAATCGATTATACTTTTAGGGACTAAATCGCTCGATCTATCCACTTGTTGATCATACGATTCTAGTGGTAAGCCGAACCTTTTTCCTTAGTCAATCATTTCATATCAATGTAATATCGTTTTGACTAAGATTTTATCCAATAGAGGCAAGTAGTACCGATTTGAAAGGAAAAACGTTTGGAGATCACAAAAGGAGTGAATTTGCGATTCCTACTCCTAAATTCAAACGAAGGGCGGTATCAGCGGTTCGGGATTTTCCACCGGGTTGTGGACCATCACCCGGTGAAAGTAGACAAATCGTGGTCGTTCACGATTCTAAGGGTAAACATTTTAGATCGTTTATTTTAGAATTAGATTAATAAAATCATGTATGTCGATTAATCGAGTGTTATGATATCATAGGTGTCGACGATCAAGAAGGCCTAGTACTTATCGTAATCAAGTGTGTAATCTCACACCGTAATTCCGTAGATTATGATTCAGAAACATGTTTGATAGTTGGTTGTTATTATTATACGACGAAAATTCGTAAAATCGGCATAAAACGAGAAATTGGCTTAAAATACATTATTTCTTTAGATTTATCAAAATCGGTATAAAAAATTGATAAAATTACAAAAATGTCCTTATGGACCGATTTATCGAAATGTCCTTATGGACCGATTTACCGAAATGCCCCTATGGGCCGAATTGATAGAATGCCTTAGTGGGCCAAATTACAAAGCTCAATAATGGGCCGAATCACCGGAATAAATTACTATACTAAAGGTTGTTAATACATGTGGATATTTTATGTTATTATGTGTATTGCATATTTACATATTGCATGGGATGGGAAACTTCAATGAAGAGAAGTGTAGCCCGGTGGCATTGCCACAAATTCTGATTATGGCTATGTGCTATTTTAAATATGGCTTTGTGCCATCGTGATTAAGGCTGTGTGCCAATTATAATACCATATATGATTCTGGTGGCTCAGCCACAAATAGTATAAATGGCTGTTTGACTGCAAATTGGAGAGACTGGCGGGGTGGGTGGACTTGATCCCCACAGGAGAGATTGGCTGGTCGGGGGAGAGATTGGCTGGATGGGATGGGTTGCATTCATTTCATTTATTTATTACTTGTAAATGGGCTTGGCCCAAGATGATGCTAAATGGGTTCAGGCCCAGTGGACAACAGTAAGGGGATTATACACTGAGTTCTAGTAACTCACCTCGTTTTCCTTAACCCTTGCAGGTAATGCTCAGTAACGTGGGACTTGGGCCATGGGTGACTTGGTGGAGGCCATACTTCAGAAATGGTTTTTATTGGACTTTAGATTTCTATTTCATTTACTTATTACTTTTACTATTTTGAGTTTTATGATGTAATAAGTCCTCTGGATTTTTTTTATTTTTGTTTTATGTTTGACATACTTATATTTTGCTCAAATTACTTTAAATGGGATTTTTCTAGAAACTTAAATAAAGATTTTCTAAAATGGATTCCCAAATGGATTTCGTAATAAACTTTTACAAATATTTTAACTCGGAAATTTTCTCTCGAATTTTCATCAATATTTTCAAAAGTCACGGTTTGTAAAATCACTAGTTCAAATTTATCGATTTATCAATCAATCTTCGAAGTTAGTAATATTTTATCAAATATTTCAAATCAAACTTGTTTTCTTGATTTTAGCAAATCAATACCTATTTACGTACGAATAAAAAGGTCTTAACATATTTTTCTCATGTGACATGTCAGATCTGGTCATAACGCATGGGCCAAGTTTGGGGTGTTACATAACTTTTTAAGAAGTTTAAGAAATTTACCAAATTATTCATTTATGTGGTCTTTATTTGTCACACTGGGATATGGCACACAAGGTTTATACTCCTTACCTACTGGTTTTTGTTCACTGTGACTCACCTCAACCTTACCTTAACTTACCACACTTTTTTGCCTTAGTTCTGGTTCCGGTTCAACTAACCCTTCTTTGTCTCGAACCGTAATTGCATGAAGTTGTTCTCTTGGGTTAGTTTCAGTGTTGCTAGGCAAGCTACCTTGTGGCCTTTCTAAAATCATCTTAGCAAGTTGTCCTATCTGATTCTCGAGCCCTTGAATCGACGCTTGTTGATTTTTTAGTGCAATTTTGGTGTTTTGGAAACGGGTTTCTGACACCGAAATAAACTTGTCAGCATCTCCTTAAGGTTTGGCTTCTTCTCTTATTGGTATGGTGGTTGTTGAAAGCCTAGAGGGGGTTGTGATCTTTGATTTCCTTGACCACCCCAAGAGAAATTGGGATGGTTCCTTCAACTTGCATTATAAGTGTGACTATAAGGATTATTCTGAGGTCAGGAATTATTACCCATATAGTTAGCTTGTTCTTCTTCTTTGCTAGGGTTGTAAGATCGACTTTCTAGATAGTTCCCTCCTCCATTTGTGTCACGTTGTATCACTGGATGTACCTGCGTAGAACCATATAAACCATCAATTTTCTTGCTCAAAAGTTCTACCTGATTCGATAACATGGTGACCGCATCAACATTAAAAAAATTGGCTGCTTTCATCGACTTCATTCTCATGACTTGCCACTGATAATTATTCAATGGCATTTCCTCTATAAACTCATAAGCTGCTTCAGGTATTTTGTTATTTAAAGTCCCACCAGCGGCTGCATCAATTAATTGCCTAGTTGAGGGGTTCAAACCGTTGTAAAAAGTTTAAACTTGTAGCCGTAGAGGTAACCCATGATGAGAGCACCTTCTCAATAAGTCCTTACACCTCTCCCATGCATCATCTAGAGTCTCTAAATCCATTTGCACGAAGGAAGAGATATCATTCCTCAGCTTGACTGTCTTAGCTGGTGGAAAGTACTTTAATAAAAAAATTTCGGTCATTTGCTCCGATGTAGTGATAGAACCTCATGGTAGGGAGTTCAACCACTGTTTAGCCTTATTTCTTAATGATAATGGAAACAACTAAAGGCAAGTGGCATCGTCAAAAACACCATTTATCTTGAAAGTGTCGCAGAATTCTAGGAAATTAGCCAAATGAGTATTTGGGTCTTCGTCCTGCAAACCATCAAACTGAACAAACTGTTGAATCGTTTGAATAATGTTAGGTTTCATTTCAAAATTGTTTGCAGCAAGTAGGTCTAACAATACTCGATTCAGCCCCAGTTAAATTAGGCTTGGCATAACCGTACATAGTACGAGGAGCTGGATTCATATTTACAGGGTTCACAGCAACTACAAAAGGTAGCTGATTGTTCTGATTTTCAGTCATCTCCTCAATTATAACGTCCTCTTACTCTTCCACTGTACTTTGCAACTCAGCCTCGCTTCTCTACAGTTTCTATGAGTTGTGCTTTCAATTTCGCTGTCAAATACGAGAGGTCTCAATGGGTTTCTTCTAGTCATAAACTAAAGGAACCTGCCAGAAACAAATAAAACAAAAATTAAACTAAAACCAAATAAAATGCAATAAAATAAAAATGGCTAAAGTAATAAAAATCAAGTGTTCCTAATATCTTAGTCCCCGGTAACGGCGCCAAAAACTTGATGATGATTCACTTAATTAACTAAAATCACGACAAAGGCAAGTGCACCTATCGAAAAGAAGTATAATTATGGTGAATCACGAATATCGTATCCACGAGGACTAAAAGTACTAGTAATTACTATCTTTTTATTATATAGCTGATAAATTGAAGGAATTGTCTTTAATCTAAAATTATCTAAACTAATTATTAAGACGCAACAGAGAATTAAGTAAGAAAATAAATGAATGAACCAATGAGAGAGACAATACCCAGGAAAGAATCCACCTATACTTCAGTTATTATTCTGAATCTGAATTAAACGATTTATTCACTTGCCTTGATCCGTTGAAATCCCTAAATTATATTAATATCTCTTTCGAGAGTAAAAATAACTGACTCTAGGTTGATTAATTGAAATCTCTTTCTAATTAAAACCCTTATTTTCATATTAACTCGATCTATGGATTCCCCTATTAGATTTGACTCTCATCCGGTAGATTTATGTCGTCCTATTTTTAGTATTGCATGCAACTCCACTCAATTATGCCAGATCTACTCTTAAATAGGGACTTTTGCTCCACTGAAATAAGCACACCAATTATGAATTAATATCCTGAAAACATTAAAACATGGAATAAGTACACATAATTGAGATCAAGAAATCAAGTATTTATCATGTAATTCAGAAATTAAATAACAAGATCCATCATAGGTTTCATCTTCCCTAGGTATCTAAAGAATTTAGTTCATAATTTGAAAGGAAAGCATCTCAAAATTAGGAAGACCACAAAACATAAAGAAACCCAGAAACTTCTTAGAGAAATTGAATGGAGATATTCAATCTTGAAGGAGATCCTACTTTTGAGTTGAATCCATTGGCGTTCTTCGAGTAAATTCTTCGTTCTTCTCCGCGTGTTCCCTTAGGTCTTCTTCTAGTGTGTATTTAAAAACTTTAGAATGCTCAGAAACCCTAAAAATTGACTTTTTCATGTGTTAGTGAAACAGGGTTCGAAATCAACATGGGCTGGTACATGGGCATGTGGCCAGCCCGTGTGGTAGTGCCCAGGCTGTGTGGTTCCTAAAGATAGCTCTTTTTGTTCGATTTTGGCCCATTTTTCGCTCCTTTTACTTCCCTATGCTCACCTATGTATAGAAACATAAATTTAAAGGATTAGGAGCATCATATTCACTAATTCACATAGTAAATCATCCAAAAACATGCTAAGCATGGGTTTAAAATATGTTATTTTTATGGATTATCAATATTACTTTTGGTCGATCAGATATTTATACTAGTACAATTCTAAACAGTTGAAAGTGAATAGATTTTTGAGTTTAATATCGTGTACAGGGAGTTTCATACATAAATTGAGATAATTTACATAAATTTCACAAATGTATCTATTTGATTCATCTGGGCAGTATTAGAATGTATGATTATATGAAACAGTTGTATTGATGACCAAGTAGAAAAAGAAAAGTACCAGAGCTTGTAGTTAAATGTCATCCTCATTCTGTTGGGTAATCAGAATGAATAGTTTCAACGTCAGATGGAAATACAAGACTCCGTGAGATTAGTTAAAATTAAATAAAAGAATGTTGATAGAGATCAAATAGTGGAAAAAGTCAGAATTGAAAGATATTGTTGAAATAATACATCAGACCATCAGAAATATAAGGCTAATATGAAAATAAAGATATTGAATTATGAATTGATAATATATGTTTCTAGAATACTCTGTGTTTTGGTAGAAAAAGAAAGTTAAATTTGATGAGACTTCTGAGAAAGATTGATACAGTGTCCTAATCTATTTTCAGGTAGAAATTTCGAGGACAAAATTTCCTAAGGGGGAAAATTGTTATAACTCGTTTTTTAGTGGTGTCAAAAATAGTGGTTTTGTGGCCACAATTCCGATGAGTGAGTCTATAAATACTATTTTTTAGTTTTTGTGAGTTGATTATAGTGTTTTATTAAATTTTGATCAGGTAAGTTCTGCTAATTGGGCAGTTAGCTAAGTACAAGTGGTTTGACCCTAAAGTCAAGTGATATTGGAAAATGAGGTATCAAGACCTCATTTTAATAAATATAGCCAAAAAAGATTATTATTAAATATGTAACACCCCAAACCCGGCCTAGAAGTTAGGCCTGAATCCGGAATGTCACATTAAAGGCACACTTCAAAACGATTTTCCTAATTAACCATTTAAGGCCCAAAAGCCCAAAACCCTTGTATCTTGTTAAGTTAAGATGAAAAACCCATATTTTAGGAAAACATTCATATGTTGAGTTATTTCGAAAACCATGTTAAGTTTAAAAATTTTATTTAAGTTTATTAACTGGATAGTTGAAACAATAATAATAAAACCCAAATCTAAAGTCAATTAGGAGATACATGGCCTTATTACAATTCAACAAAAAACAAAGTATTTAAAATAAATTCATTTAAAAAAAAATTAAAAACATCTGATCAGCTTGTAGTGTGGCCATCTCTGAGTCCTCTCCCACGCCGAGCCATCTATTCAGGATCACTTGAAACATTAAATAAAAAGGGTGTGAGTTTTCGAAACTCAGTGTGTACAACCCTTGGCAATCAAATCACATACAAATATTCACATTGGGCCTAAGCCCTATCAAAATCGGTAGTCTTGGGCCTTTGCCCACAATGACCTCATATCATATCATATCGTATCATATACAAACAAGATAATGCAAAACCCTTTCCAAAAATCCATCCGTTACACACACCATTTCCCTTCCAACCATTACACACCTGTGGGGAATTCTAAATCAACCCACCCATCCTCTACACACCAAAGGTAGCACTCACAGTGGCACTACTCAACGTTGCAGCAAAGTTGCTAATCATATAATGGGCTTAAAGCCTCCGGCAGATCCATGGTCGTCAAGCGACTATGCGATCCTCAAATCTTCCTCCGTACCATAATTCCCACCCATATGCATCCTAAGAAGAATATCATATGAATGCATCAAACACATGAGTAACATTCACAAACTCATATTCGTCACATAGGGGTATTTTCATCATTTTACTACCCAGGGGTATTTTTGTAATTCTACCCTTCAGGGGTATTTTGGTAATTTGGCAAGATAGTGGTATCTTGGTAATTTTGCAAAACAGGGGTGTTTTGGTAATTTGCAAAATAGGGGTATTTTAGTAATTTTACAAATCTAAGGGTATTTGGTTCCTCTCAGGTTTTAGTTATGAACTTTGGCCCATCAACAAGTCCTCGCGGCTAAAGTGAACAGACACTACGCACCAGGTAGGATTCTAGAGAAGAGGAGGTGGGCCACTAGGACCGCTTAAGTACCAAGCTCTCCCTAGATCCAATCCTAGACATGCGTATGTCTGTTGCCACAGTCTAACCCAGCGACTCGTTCACGAACGTGTTTAATTAGATTAAGTCTTACGAAATTTTAGAGTTGTTCAAACTAGGCCTAAAGTCCATTAACCCTAGCATACTTGCCTACGTCCCCATAAAGCCCATTTCATGTCATATAGCCCGTTCATAATTCATAATTCATGCTCACATATCAACCATTGCCATTTGGGCCCATAAGTTCGGCAGGCCCACTTAGCCACTTTTGGCTTTTCATCTTTTCGGTGTTGCCGATATCGTGTGTATAGTGTTTGTACACACCTGGTAACCTCACGTGCTACAAACCCTTTAGTCACGAACCTAAAATTGACATTACTAGCGATTAACCAAAGCTTTAACACATACTTATCAAAAATCGAAACCTTACCGTACCCTTACCGTGTGCCTCACGTTCTAGTGGCCCTTCCTTTGCTACTATTTGCGATTATCCTTTAGATCTGCACCCAAACACCTATATCGTCAAAACCAAGTGACCCATATTGCACATAAGTCACCCCTATGAGCCACATTAGATTCGGCCATTTACTAAACCATGACTGAGTCAAGAACACTTACCCCCTTGTTGGCAATCCTTACCTACCACGCTTGCGATTGTTGAGCCTTACCCTTGTTAATACAAGTTAACGACAAGGAGGGGTTAGATAGCCCTTTGACTTTTAACAAAACACACTAAAAAGTTCAACTAAGCACTTACCAAAATTCTCTTTTGATCTTGCGGCTTAGATTTCTACTGAACAAGATTTAGCTTCCAACGTGACTAAGAGTAGATAACAATCAATTAAGGTGGAGGAACAACAACAAGGGTTCGGCAGGAGTAGAGATTCGACAAAGAAGGATGATAGTAATTTCGGCAATGAAGGGAATTTGGCTTAGCGAAAATTCGGCAAAAAGGGAGAAATCGTTTGAGGGGAAGAATAAAAACTAGAGAATGCTCAAAGAACCTTTCAAGCATTCAGCCCTCTCTCCTTTTCAAGCCACAGGCCGAACACACCCCTCCCTTAGAGTCCCATTCGGCACCATCACATCCTTACTCCCCATCTCATAAGATTTCTCTTCGATAATACCTTAATCTTATCCGAAATCTCCTCCACATCCATCAGTCCTGCCTACTTCAAACTCTCCACAGCAAGAGTACAAAACCAACACAACTCTTGCCGTCCACCTATGCAAAATAAAACACTCCAAAATGCACTCCTCCTGCTCGAACCTTGGACCTCTCCAGCTTTCACACATGCCACCTCATAGCTCCCAAGTGATGCCACTTTGCCACTGGACCAAAGGCCCACTTGTGTCCTATTTTCCCCTTAATCTGCTTAAGAGGCCTAATGCTTGATACTATGGTCCACTAAAGCAAGAAAAAAAAATTCCCTATGGTATTCCTTATCTCTAAGGCTTTAAATAATCTCGATAATACCTTAAAACTAATATTCTAAGTGCTACTCCTACATACCAACCTCAGTGCATGAAAATTTAGAGCTTTGGGGTTTTTGGGGCGTTACAACCCAATAGGCCCAAATCTACTAGGCCCAAATTCGGGGCGTTACAAAATATTTATGGAATTTTTATATAGGTAAATTAAAATTTGGTCTGAAAATTTTAATAATTGGTTAGTTAATTAAGGCACAAGGACTAAGTCATAAAAATTATAAAATTTAATCACTATTGATTTTTATTAGCTAAAATGCTTAATTGGTAAATGAAAAGGGGCTTCTATGGAAATTAGACCTTAGTGGTTTTTATGGATGGTTAGTTCCTATTAAATTAGTAAATTTTTTGCTTTATTTAAGGTTAAAAAGAAAAAGTGGAAATTAGATCTTAGTGGTTTAGTATAGACGATTAGTTCCCATTAAATTAATAAATGGTTTAAATCTGAATGGAAAGTCATTAGGGTTATTAAAAGAAAAAGTGGGAATTGTGATTAGAAACTTATTCGATGGCTGAGATTCAACAAAAATTTTGGATTCTAGATAGATTAGGGGAGCAACATCGAATTATTATATAGCGATTAGTGATGGTTGAGATCCAACATAAGTTTGGGATTCTCGACAGCTTGAGTGAGCAGCATCGGATTAGTATTTACCTATGGCTGAGATACAACACGTGTTGCAGATTCCCGACAACTTGAGTGAGCAACATCACCTTATACTTTATCGATAGCTGAGATCTAACATGTGGTGTGGATTCTCGACAGCTTGAGTGAGCAACATTAAATAAAGTTTACTTAAATAAATCAACTCTACAACTTGTGGAGGTAAGGTATCCCCATGTATTTGATGATAAGTTACTATAGTTCTCTGAATGAAAATGTTAATTAAATGGAATGTAATAATTGGAAAGATTGAATATAAAACTTATTATTATGTTGCAATATTAAGCATGATTTGAATGTGGATTACATTGATATGTTTACATATCTAACAAGGTTGAATGGCATGCTATAAAGTAGTATGGTTATACATGTATGTGAATTTAAATAACATGATCTTGGAATGTGAAATACTAACTTACTGGTTGTCTTGTGGAACTGTGTATGAATATAAGTAAGGATACCAAGGATATGACATGTTGTGCCTTTTGTTATCAATACTTAAATTGTTATAACGATAACGTATGTTAAGTTAATTTTCATACAAATTTACTGAGCTACGAGTAAAATTAATGTTGTTTCATTTTCTTTCCTTGTAGATTGTTAGAAGACGTGTTGTTGATTGGATCGTCTCTGGAGCTCACACTATCCACCAATTATTTGGTAGACTTTTGCTAAATTTGGCCCGGTTATAAGTGGCGTGTAAATAGGTGTAAATGGTTCTATAATGTGAATTTGAAAATTATGTTTTGTGCCATTTTGATGTGAATTATGTGTAATGCTAAGCCTTAATGTGTAGTAGCTTGTTGTAGTGCAAAGTGGTATTTATGTTTTTGGCCATTTTGGTGAACTTTGCTTGATGAAATCTTGGCATTTGGATTGATGATCATGTGATGGTAGTTAGGTATGAATATTTGGTATGTTTGATGATGAATGGCTTACTTGTCAATTATTGAATTGAGGTGCCAAATGTCACATATTGGTTGGCACTTAGGGTGGTTTTATAAGTTGTATTTTGGGTATATTTTGATGCATTATGAATAGGTCTAACGAATGGTTAAAGGCTTGTTTATGGCAAAGGAATTGATTGTGTGACTTGATTTAAAAGGCATATTTTGGCACACACAGCCATGTGTTGCACACGAGCAAGTGACACGGTCATGTGCTCTATATGATCTTGGTGGTTTTGGTTAAACACAGTCACAATCTCTTACACGGCCTAACTACACGGCCCTGCGAATTTTTGTAAGAGTTTTACATTTTAGTCTACATGGCCTTAAATAGTTACACAGCCTAGATACATGACTGTGTGACTCCAGATTATACGATCTCAGTTTTTAACATGGGCTAGGCTCATGACCGTGTGGCCCTGTTTAATTATTTTTCCCTAGTTGTTTAAAAGTTTCTAATTTATTCCATATTTATAATCAGGTCAATTTAAGAGCTTTCGTGAGCTCGATTAAAACTCGTATTTTTTTGTAATTTACAATATTCATGAATCATGACTTGTATTTGTTGATTTATTGAACATTATGGATGTTAAATGTATGCGATTGATCCTGTTAACTATTGTAGTGATCTGCTACGAATTACACTATTATATACATCCTTTTTACACATAACTTTAGCTTGTTTAATAGTTAAATCAAAGCATCTTAGTATATATTTAGGTTTCCATGCTTGAAGTAGTAATTTATGTTTTTTAGTAGTTTTTATTACATTTTATATATCTAAATAAGGTTGCATGGTCTTGTAGGACAAATTAGGAGCTAAAGATGCATATTCGGTCTAAATTTGTTGCTATGTCAAGAACTAAGACATCAATGTCGTAACATCGAAGACAGAAGAAAAACCAAGCCCTTGAATGAAACTGCTTGCTATGTCGTGACACGCCCCCTACTATGTCGCAACACCCCCTTATGTTATAACACTAGAGGTTGGTGTTGCAACACCGCTTCTACGTGACCCAAAAAGTCCCTATATATAATAGTTACATTTTTTAGGGAAATTATAATTATTTCTCCTATTAAGACTCTAAGGACTTCAAAGATAGTTTAGGCACTTTAATATTCCAAGTTTGCCCTATATAAAGGCCATTGTAATCACTTTAAACTAACAATTTTAGAGAGGCAGAAATTAATCTTAGGTTTTTATTTCGTTCTTAGTTTTAACTTAGGTTATTTTATGTGCTTGTAATTAGAAAATCCTATTCTGAAGTGAGACTGTTGAGAGTGGAGATTGTTCCGGAGTCATATTTTCATCGATAAATCCATGAGCATTTATTTCCTTTATTTTACTCTTTATATCTCTTTTTTAACATTGTTAATTGAATATTTGTGTAAATATTAGAATCAATTTATGCTTCATACATATTTTGCAAGTTTCAGCTATTTTAATCTAATTAATTAATTGATAGGCAGAGTTCAATTTGGATTGGTTGATCTTGTTGAGTTCAATTAAACCCTAGGATTGATGACCTTAGGAAGTTATTTAGGAAGGAATGAACCCCGAATCGGTATTGCCTACCAAGCATCACTTAACAGATCAATGGTTATGGAAGGAAGAACTTAAACTCTAGGGTTGACAATCCTAGGAAGTCATATAGGAAGGAATTAACCGAAAATCGGTATTGCCTATCTGTGAAAACCTTACCCTACCCTGGTCTGAACTCTTTCATCAAGAGGTGAGTAGTTATTATCGACTAGTTAGGTTAGTGGAATGCTGAGAAGCACTGCTAGGTTAATTAGTAACCAACTATTTAGACCCCTACATCAATAGTTAATTAGGTAAAATAATTTGATCTAGTCTAAAGGAACTTACGTAGTCAAAACAAGTAATAGGAAAAGCCAATACATGAACTTAAAAGTAGATTTAAATTTAATTAGATTTATTTGATTATTATTATCATAATCTTGATTCCTGTTTAATGGTACTAATTTGTGACTCATGTATATTAGTAATTATTTTCGGTAATTAGCTTAATAGCAATTTTCCCCAAACTGCAACACCTTGGGTACGATCCTTGGAATACTTACCATGTGTTTCCTTGTAAACAAACTATATTTCAACTTGGCCCATATACTTGTGGACATCGCTTCAATTCCATATCTATAGTTGCAGTATTCATACTTTAGACGTTAGTACGTCTGGAGGTAGTCAAGTGGTTGGCACTGTTACCGAGGATTGCAACGGTGAAAGTTGTTATTATTTTGATTACATTGAAAAATAATATTAGTCAAAAGAAGAACGAGATAGATGGTGTACTAATTTTTTTATATTTATTAATTGTGTTATTTTTATTCTCAAAATTTTTTATTTACCTTGTTGATTAGAAGATTTAATTATGGAAAATTTTGATTACAAGTGGTTTAATGATAAAAGGACTTCTTGAGACGACAAATGGAACTACATAAGTGGTTGGACGAACGGAGCCGTGACAAACCAATGGAGCAATTATAACGGGTGTGAGGACAACCAGTACTCATACGAACCTCTTTATGTGCCATACGAAAAAGACAATGATATGCCCAAACACTCAAATGAGCCTCATTGTGATTTGCATAAGATGCCCTTATGCAAAACTACTGAGTCATCCAACTCCGAAATCTTATCAAACATGTCATAAAAGATGGAACAAATGACGAAAATGCTTCAAGAAATATCTAAGGCGCTACCTCCAAGGGAAAAGGTCATGCATGATATTCCCAACCTTGATCCTTAGGACCCCCATATTATCGTTGACCACCTTGAAGTATCAACAAGAGTTTGGAACCAAAGATCATTAGAATGAGTTGAATATGGCCGAAGCAATCTTCGGTCCAATTAATGTAGAATCAGACAAAGCAGTAAAATACCCACTGACTTAGAAGTAGAAATAACCACTAACATAGAGCTTAAATCTATCCTAAATGAAAGTGTAGAAGAGCCAATACACTTTCTGGCCATAACAGAGAATGTACCAACTGAAGGAATTGTTGAATTCAATTTATTCTCATCCAACATAGGCAATAAAGCTCAAATAAGCCAAGCTTCACGTGACATGGAGGGGAGGAAGCTCGAGGCAATAATACCACTGAAAAAATTTAGGGTTGGCTCAGAGTTGGTACCAAGTGGCTCGTAATGTAGACGACACGTCAGTCAAAAATAAGGCAAGATCATTGGAATCGACCGAAGGGGTTGGTTTATATATATCAATAGCAGAATAAACATCGAATCAAAGTATTGAGAACCAGCTAGAAATTCTTCTATGGTAGCGACACGAATCATCCCAGTGTAGATACCATGGAGTGACATAAACAAAAAATTGAAGAAGCTAGAAATTGAGCTCATTGTCGCGACATTGAACTCTAATGTCACAACATCCAAGAAAGAATGCCACAAAAAAAAACATTAAAAGGCCAAGTTCGTTTGAATTCTTTTATTAAGATGTTTTGTTATCCATTATCAACACTTCTTCGTCTTCTTATTTTTTTATTTTCTTTACATTATATTTCATATTTCTTTTTGTAGAATTTTTTAAGTACTTTTCCATCCACTTGGAGCACACAAATGCGAAGATAATCATAACAACAAGAATTTGTCCTACTCAAGAAAGTTTTCTTGTTTGCACTTTAATTTGTTTATGTTAAGGGCAATGTATGTTCTAAATTGTGGGGGAAAGTACATAGGATTAGTTTTTTGTGTGTTTTTGTTTGTGTGTTTACTTTGACTTAGTTGATTTTTTATTTACTAAGAAAAAAAATATTTTTCTATTACATGGTCTTTGGATTATATTGATAATATGAATGGTGGTTGAAAATCATAAAGCACATAATGATTTTTTTCAAGCATGATTTTTTTTTATGGATATGAGATAATTTGATTAATTTTTTAATGGAAATTGATTAGGTTACTTAGTTAAATTGCATAATCGATTAGAAGTACCTAAGTAAGAGAGTTAAATTGCATAATAGATTAAAAGTACCTAAGTAAAAGTGTTTGATGATTTCATATGAGATATAAGTCTTATAGATAGTCGTAGAAACGTGAATGATTGAATTGATTATTATTCATTCAGTCTAATTTGAAGCATGAAAGAAATTGTGTATGCTTGGATGCTTAGGGATGACCTAAGTCATTTTTTGAATAGCTAGTTCTCAAGTGACCATACCTTAATGCTATGAATCTCTAGTCCTCTTATTTGAGCCTGATAACTCCTTTTTCATGAACTAACAAAATTGAAACCCAAAGACCACACTTAAATTGAAAACCTGAAGTCTTCCCTATCCTTGGTCCTTTAATACATTATGAAATAGATGTCAGGCCATAAATATTGAGGGTTTAGGTAGATACATCATGGTGGTTTAAAAAAGGAGTGAAAAATGAAGAAACAATGTGATACTTTAATTATAGGTCAAAAAAATGTGTGAAAAAGAAAAATCCAAAAAAAAAAAGATAAAAGTAAAAACGAGAAGAAAAAATTATAGAATGGGAACAAAAGCATTGTGACTGAGAAAATAGTAAAAGTTCAAGTGACAAAATAATAAGTTACAAAAGTGAGAGAAAACTCAATCACTAGTGCACCAGAACACGTTAAGCCGACCATAATTGCTAGTATTATATTGTATCTTTCTACATGGAGAGATAAGGAAGTTGAGAAAGGGAGACAAAGGGTGGTGAGCTTGGAAGGGACACATAGGGGGAAGAGAGGCAACAATGTCATGTGCCTAACTATTTCTAGTGTTTAAACCGTTTTGAGTCATATCTTCCTTTGAATTCATATCGTCCTAAGCCTCAGAATGTTACAAGCCTAGAAGACCAATGTCACTTAAGTGTTCTCTGTGCATAATCTTTTGGAATTGCTAACAATTATACTTAATGAATATTTTTTTATTCACATGATTGTGTCTGCTACATATTTCTTTGATTTATGTTAATGGTGATATTATTAGACATTTGGTCATGGGAATTACTTCTAATTTGTTAGTAATGTAACTTTGTAAACTAATCCTAATTTGCTTTAAAAAATTTTAAAGGAATCAAACTATCAAGGTTCAGTCATGTGTGATAAGAATTGTTATGTAACAGCCTAATTTTAGGCCTAGTCGGAACAGTAGTTTCGGGACCACAAATTTGACATAAGAAAATTTATTTTTATTATATTTTTATGGTCTACGATTTCACAAAATGATTTCATGAAAATTCTGTTCGAAAATTTTGACGTTTGGACACTCAATTTAGTCAAAAGGACTAAATTGTAAAAAGTGTAAAAGTTGAGTTCTACAAGCTAGAGGTGTCCAATTGTTATGAAATTTTAAATTGGAGGTCCTTATATGGTAATTAGACTATTTTTTAAGTTGGTAGACAAAAATGGACATGGTTAGGCATGTTTCCAAAGTTTTTCATTAAGGGCATTTTGTTCATTTAGTTATTAAAATGACCTAAAAACAAAATTAAAAGCCAATTTTTGTCCATCTTCAACCCTTTGGAAGAAACTTTCATGGAGAAACCATATCTAGGGCTCGATTGTAAGTCCGTTCTAGCTCTGTTTTTAATTATTTTTACGTTTTTAAAATCCTCGTAACAAGATCTATCTATTTCTACCACTAATTTGAGATATGGTTAAAGTATAGGGTTTTGAACCATGATGAATATGTGTGTATTTTTATTTTTAAAGGTAGCAAATGCATGTTTATGGTTAGAGAAATGACTTTTACTAAGTGATTTTCGGTGAAAACGCCTAAAAGGACTAATTTGTAAAAGTTATAAAATATGTCATAAAAATGTGTTTTAATGGAAATTGTGGGTTGCTATAGTTATGAAAATGGTTCAGCTAGGCTTAAAGTACAAAGAAATTGAATGAAAATCATTTTACGAGCTTAGGGGCAAAAGGTAAATATGATAAAGTTTAGGGGCAAAAATGTAATTTTTCAAACTATGATTTTTGGGCTGAGTTGAATGATTAAATAAGTTAAATGTGATGTTTTAGATCAAGAAAAATAAGGTTCAGATCTAGATCGGGGAAAAACAAGTAATTGACAAATAAGTCCTTTTCACCGATTTTACTTTCGAGGTAAGTTTGTATGTAAATAATGCATTGTTTTTACTTACATTTTTATGTTTTGATATATTTTATGAGATGTGGCTGAATATTGAACGAAATTGACAAAGTATCGAAATGTGAAAAATTTCCTGGTTGAACATTAGGAATAGAATAGGATACAAGTGACATGGCAGTCGGGACCTATGTGAAATCTATGTGAAATTGTGACTAAGTTGAATCCAGGTGCTGGTCTTAAGTTCTACCAGTGGCTGGGTATACCAGCATGTGTTGTGGATACTTGACAGCTTGTGTGAGCAGCACGGAGTAGTAACGAATAACTAACAGCTTGTGTGAGCAGACCCGTGAAAGTGAATAGCTCGAGAACGAGCCTATATGTGAAAAGTGATGTGAAGTAGCTTTGGCTACAAGTGTGGCACTTATGTGCAAACTTTCGATCTATCCAATAAGATTCTGATGTGTTCAACGGGAAAATGACTAAGTGTTATTGAATGTGATTATGTGTGAACAAGTGCAGGTACATGTGTATATATATTCATGAGCAATGTTCTCGATATGTGATCGAACTTTGGTAAGGTTGATATGGAGTAAGTGTTACAATGAAGACTTGTAAATATTTGATGATGACTAGATATTAGCATGGCTAACTATGGATATACTTTAGTGTTATATGTGTATAAATGAGAATTAATACAAAGGAAACATGATAAAGTAAAATTAGCAATAAAATAGTTTGGACAGCAGCAGTTGTATCATTTTAAAAAATCACCAAAACTGGTGGAAATCGAATTAGAGCTTTAATAAGATATGAAATTAAATCTTATTGAGTCTATTTTCACATAAAAGAAACGATGTAAGAAAAATGATTTCATATTTTGAGATATTTGAATTTTTGTGAGATAGAGTTAGAATGATTTCGGAATCCCCTGTTCTGACTTGGGAAAATAGTTAAAAATTGTAAAAAATAATAATTATGGGTTATAATTTATATGCTTAAAATCTTTAATGAATATATTTTTAAAAGAAACAAATAGAAACATCATCCGAATTCCGTACGAGGAGATAATTAATTTATAGTGACGCTGGCCTGAATCATTTGACAATGGAATAGGGGTGACTTTAATGAATAAATCAGACTTATTAAGCTAAACCAAAAATTCTGAAAATTTTATGGTAATAAGATATGTGAGTTTAGTTTCAGGTAAAATTAGCGTATCTTAACTTGAAGTTCCATATCTCAAGATATAAATAATTTAATGACTGTGACTCGGGTAGACAGCTTGAGATGAACATAAGAAAATAGTGAAATTTTGTGCAATTATGATTGTATTACCTTGAGAACATATTGTGAGAATTGGTGAATACATGTTAATAAATTGCTTATTATTTTCATACGGGATTACTAAGCTATATAACTTACCTTCTTCCTTTCCTTTTTCCTATAGTGTCACAGAGGCTAGCTCGGGTTGGAGATCGCCGGAGATTCTATCACACTATCAAGCTTTTGACTGGTATCAATGCCATCAAGTAATTTAAGTCTATGGCATGTATAGGGACTTAGTCCTTTTGTGTATGTGTTAATGTATTGGTTTGTAATGGTTAAAGGTTATTGTAGTATGTAGCCATTCTAATTGGCTTATATTGGCTAATTGATTGTAAGCCTATATATATTATTTATATGCCAATGTCTTGTGATGTGAGCTGTGTTTGCACGATACATGATGAGTTGTGGGTTATGGCCTAAATACCTAATGGTTGAATGTGCTAGTAGTCTTGATGTCAAATGCCTAAGTTTGGCTGAACAGTATGGTATGATAATTAGATATAATTATGCATGTATAAGAGTTGTTGAGGATGCATATTAAGTGTGACACTGTTTTGAAGAAAAATTTTCAAAGTGTTGTGAAATTTTCCAAAGTTCTCGATTTAGTCCCGAACTGCTTCCAAAGCATGTTTTGGGTCTCGTAGGTCCATATTATGGACTCTATGATTGAATATGAAAAGTTTTAAATTTAGATGGAAATTTGTGACTCGAAAATGATTGGTTATAGGTGATTAAGTCCGGTAATGCCTCGTACCCTATTCTAGCGACGGATACGGGTAAGGGATGTTACATGTTATACCTTTAATATTTGATAATCTTGTTCTTAGTAGTAATAATATCCAAGGGATGTCTTCTTATTGCATGCTAAGTGTCTAGACTTGGTTGGCTTGAGGACAAGCAAAAAGAAGTGTGGGGGAGTTTAGGTGTGAAGTTCTTATTTACATCCATCTTCACTAACTTTAACTTGTTTAAAGAAACATATCAAGTCATTTTCATATTAATTTTTTTTGTTTTTTTCTTTGTCCCAAATATTTGTTTTGGTTGCTTGAGGATAAGCAACAAATTAAGTGTGGGGGAGTTTAATCTGCCACGAATGACACTATTACTTACATCCTTTTTACACATAACTTTAGCTTGTTTAATAGTTCAATCAAATCATCTTAGTATATATTTAGATTTTCATTCTTAAAGTAGAAATTTATACTTTTTAGAAGTTTTTATTACATTTCAAGACAAAACGATGGCTAAAGATGCATATTCGAGCCGAAGTTGCTGCTTATGTCGCGACACCAAGATACTGATGTTGCAACATCGAAGACAGAAGCAAAAAAAACCTTGGAAACTGCTTGCTATGTCGTGACACATCCCTTATGTAATAGCCAGGTTTAGACCCTAGTCGGAATAATGGTTTTGAGACCACAAATCTAAGGTCGGAATAATATTTTAATATTATTTTTGGTGTTTATTATATGTGATATAGCCTGTGTGAAAGTTCTGTGTGGAAATTTTATTGACTATCTGCCGAATTAAGAGAAAGGACTTAATCGTGTAAAGTGTAAAATGTTGTGTGCTAATTGTTAAGTGTTTAATTGTTGATGTCTTTATAATGTGAAGCCCTTAAAAGGCAATTAGCCCATTATTTGAGTAAGTGGATGGCAATGGTCATAAATGACCTTGTGTGCATATGCTTATGTGTTTTAGTATTAAAGGTTAAATCGGTAATTTGATAAAACAAAGATTATTAAACAAAAACAAAAGCTATATTCCATCATCTTTTATGTTCATCCACAAAAAATAAGGAAAATAAGTAAGGGTTTTGAGCTTTGGGATATTCGGCTAGCTTTAAGCAAAGATTAAGGTATGTTTTGGCTTCGGTTTTTGATAATTTCTATGTTTTTGTGATCGTTGCTTAGTGTACTACCAAACCCTTGCTTAAATTTTAGAAATTGATGGTGATTTTGTGATTTTCCATTGATGAATGCTTGAGCTTTGTGATAGTTGATAATGAAATATGAAAGCTTAGTGTTGGGTTAACATACTTTGTCTTTGAATTTTTGGAGAAATTGAGTAATTTGGGCTAAATTGTGAAAAGTGTAAAATGAAGGATTAAAATGTGAAATAAATGAAATGTGTGGGCTTGTATTAGCATGGGAAGAATTCGACTAAGCATATGTGATTTGAAATTGTGTGTATTTGGTGATTTGATGAATTAGGGACTAAAATGTCAAAATGTGAAAATGTGAGGGCTACTTTGTAAAATTTCCTAAATAAGTGTATGTGGACTAAATTGAATGAATTGTGATTGAATGGATTGAATTTGAATGTATATAGACCAAGAAAGGAGAGGTTCGGATAGAAATCGAGGCAAAGACAAAGTGCTCGATTAATCGACCGTTTCAATATTTCGATGTCCGAGGTAAGTTCGGACATAATATGTGTATTTAACTATGTTTAATGTTATGAAATGAATAGTATGATATTATTGAATTGTGAATGCTATGTGAGGACTAGAGTTATGTGGCACTAAGTGTGCGTATTCAGAAATGTGACCGAGATGATTAGCACTGGGTGTGCGAAATAATATAAGCTTCGGCTTTGTGGATGGCACTATGTGTGCGATACCGATTTAAGATCGGTTTGATATAGATGAACTAAGTGTGCAATGTTAATTAAGGTTAGGCTATTGATTTGGGCACTAAGTGTGCGATTGAACTGAAGAAGTGACGAAAGTTGATCGAAATGAAAAATTGAGTATTGAGTAGCATAAGTGATCGATAACTAAGTGTTGGCTAAGGTACGTTCGGAACCTATGTGGTTGATGAAATTATGAATGAGTTTATGAAAGGTTAATTAAACATATTAGCTTTGGATGGTATAGTATATGTGATTGTGAATTAATCTATGTGATGGTTTGTTTTGGTATAATGTATTATGTTACGAACTTACTAAGCTTTTGAAAGCTTACTGTGTGATTTGCTTCTCTGTTTTACTGTGTCAGTAAAGCTAGCTCGGATTCAGGGATCGTCAGCATCTCTATAACACTATCGGCAATCTATTTTGGTGCTTCTGAATATGTGAATATTTGAATATGGCATGTATAGGCTAGTTGTTTGAAACATGTTTGAAATGTGTAAATAGCCATGTGATGTGGCTAGATAAATGTTGGTAATATGCATGAATGGTTTTGGTATATGAAGTATGTTTTGGTAAGGCTTGATGGCATTGAAATGGTCTTAAGAATGGTAAATTACTGATGGATAGATGCCATAGTGATTTAGTGAAATTGTGGATGGATCATACTTGGTTTTTACATGTGAATTGGTTGAGCTATTTAGCATATAAGTTGACATGATTAGAAATGAGATTGGATGGGATGATATGTTGATCATTTGACATGTATTTGGTTGCCAAATTGTGTGTGAAAATAGTCCTATATGTGTTTGGAGGTATGACCCAAGTGTGGGTGGCATGTTGGCCTTCCAAATGGCCTATTTTGCATACAAGGCCAAGGGACACGGGTGTGCGTCTCTGCCATGTGGCTCAAGGGCCACTTCAAAGTGTGCCCGGGTAGGTTACACGGCTGTGGCACACGGGCGTGCCTGGTGAGCGTGTGACCAAGTCAGTAGCTAACTTAATTTCACACGGCCATGGCACACGGGCGTGTCTGGTGGCCGTGTGGATAAATAAGTATGTATGCCCTGCTTTGGCACGATCTGGACACATGGGCATGTCTGGTAGCCGTGTGAGGCACACGGACTGAACGCATGGGCATGTGACCTCTGCAGTGTTGAAAAATCTTTAAATTTCTGAAAATTTTTATAAGTGTTTGGTTTTGTCCCGACCTCTTTCTAAACACGTGTTTAAGGTCTCATAGACCTCAATAAGGGACTATATGTTTATAATTGAATACGTTTGATTGATGATTGACTAAGTGTTGTGGATTGGATGTGAAATATTTCGAGTGTTTAGTAACGCCTCTTAACCCTAGTCCGACGACGGTTACGGGTTAGGGGTGTTACACCCTATGTTGCAACACTGCAGGCTGGTGTTTCAACACCGCTTCTGCGTGACCCAAAAAGTCCCTACATGTGATAGTTTCATTTTTTAGGGAAATTAAAAGTATTTTTCCTAGTTGAACTCTAACGACTTCAAGGATAGTTTAGGCACTTTAATATTCTGAGTTTAGCCAATATAAAGGCCATTGCAATAAGTTTAAACTTACAATTTTAGAAAGACTGTAATTATTCTTAGGTTTATATTTCGTTCTCAGTTTTTACTTTGGTTATTTTATGCTCTTGTAATTGGAATATCCTATTCCGAAGTGAGACTGTAACATCCCGAAATAAGGCCTAAACAGAACAGTGGTTTCGAGACCACAAATCCGATGTTGAGAAATTTATTTTATTTATATTTTTATGGTCTACAATTTCACGAAATGATTTCGTGAAAATCTCATTCGAAAATTTTGACGTTTGGGCACTCAATTTAGTCAAAAAGACTAAATTGTAAAAAGTACAAAAGTTGAGTTCTACATGTTAGAGGTGTCCAATTGTTATGAAATTTTAAATTGGAGGTCCTTAAATGATAATTAGACCATTGGTTAAGTTGGTGGACAAAAATGGACATGGATGGGTATATTTCAAAAGAATTTTTTTAAAGGGCATTTTGGTAATTTAGTGAATTAAATGAATTAAAAACAAAATTTAAATGCCAAATATGTCCATCTTCTTCATATGGACGAAATTTACCAAGAGAAGACATGGCTAGGGTTTTCTCAACTTTCCAAGCTCATGGTAAGTCCGTTTCTAGCCCCGTTTTTCAAGTTATTTACGCTTTTGGAGTCCCTAGCTCGATTTAGCTTATGCTACCAATAATTCATGCTAGGGTTCATCTTTGGAAAATTACCCATAGGTGAAAAGTGTGTTTTTTGATGTTTTACGATAGTATATGAAGGCTGAAATTATGTTAAACAACTTTTACTAAGCGGTTTTACGTGAAAACGAGTAAAACGTCATAATCGGTAAAAATACCTAATGTTCATAAGTACATGTTAGAGTGAGAATTTGATGTTGCCATAGAAGAGAAAAATGATCAGCATGTTATAAAACATAAGAATAAGGGCTGAAGTTTAATTTTCGAGTATTGGGGAAAAAGTGTAAATATGTAAAAATTTAGGGGCAAAATTGTAATTTTGCAAAAGTTGAGTTAAGGACTGTTTTGAATAGTACATTAATTAAGTAAGTGAAATGTGATGTTTTAGACCCGAAAAACAAGATTTGGACCTAGAATTGGAGGAAAATCGAAAATCGGGAAAGTTGGTAAAATGGTCGTTTCGGCATTCGAGGTAAGTTGGTATGTTAATAATAATGCAATAATGTCGTAATGTATATTTGAAACCTAAATTGTGGTATTAAATTGATTTTTCTGAATTACATGTTTAGTATATTATGTTGGTGAATTGATTTAATAATATGTTTATGATAAAAGGTGACATAGGTGACATGGAAAATGGGTTGAAATGTTGTGCTTAAAGGTGTTTTCTATGACTATGGTTATTATGTGAAATGGAAAGTTTATATGTAAATAATGCATTTATTTTACTTGTTCAATAATTATTTTGCTAGATATTATGGAAATCATTGGGTGATAACTACAATATGAAAATGTATGGAATGCGAAATTCTCGATTGAACCTTCTGAAAAGAGAGATACGGACAATATGTAGCTAGGTCACACGAGTGATAAGGGAACTTCACCGTGTGCACAAGAAAGCTACAAGATGGCAAAATTTGATATGTAGCTAGGCCACATGGATGATAAGGATTTTCACCATGTGTGCAAGCAAGCTACGGGATAATAATTTCATATGTAACTAGGTCACATGTGTAATACTGTGTGTGTATACCATGTGTACAAGAAAGTTACTGGGTTATGAGTAGCTAGGTCACATGAGTGGTTCCTAGTGTTGGACACCATGTAGAAAAGAGAGCTATGAGATGGAATGGCTAGGTCACATGGGTGATAAGGGACCTTCACCATGTGTACAAGAAAGCCGAATTATGTGTGGGTGGAGCTAGGTGTTGAGACCACCGAGTATCGGGCGTTTTCCGAAGGGGTTCAACGAGATAATTTACTAATGATGATTGGTGCGATCATGTTATGAATAAGTGCAAGTGTGAATGTGACCAATTGAGAAATGTGGCAAATGTACGTAGAACAATATGCTCGATATGTAATCGGAAATTGGAAAGATTGGTATAGGCAAGTGATGAAAACAACTAAAGTGAGAGAGAGCAAAATTTTACAATAAAACTGTTTTGGACAGCAGCAGTGAGGTGAATTTGAAAAATCACCAAAAATGGTAGAAATTGAATTATAAGTTGTATGAGACATTTATTTAAAGCTTATTGAGTCTATTTTTATATAAAAGAAACAGAGAAAGCAAAGGATTGGTATATTTTGAGATATTCAGATTTTTGTGAGACTGGTTCAGAGTGATTTGGAGATCCCCTGTTCTGAATTCGAAAAAGCATTGAAAATTGTAAAAATATAATATCGGGACATAATTTATATGATTAGATTCCTTATTGAGTCTATTTTTAGAAGAAGCAAGCTAGAACATCATTTGAATTTTGTAAAAAAATATAATTAAATTTTAGTAAAGAATGGTCGGAATTGTTAGACAGCAGAACAGGGGAGACTTTGAAGAATAAACTGTACTAATTGGCTAAACCAAAAATTCTGAAAATTTTATGGTAAAAAGATATGTTAGTCTAGTTTCATGGAAAATTTACGGATCTTAATTTGGAGTCCTATAACTCCAGATATAAATAATTTAATGACTATGACTCAAGAAAACAGCTTAACTGGAATTTGAATAAATAGGAAGAATATGAAAATAACATGTTATCACATTGCTTATTATTTTCATGCGAGCTTACTAAGTGTAAAGCTTACTCCCTCCTTTCCATTTCATTTAGTTTTGTCAGGTCAGCTCAGTGTTGGAGATCGTCGGAGGTAGTATCACACTATCGGGTCATTATCCTTGGAGTATTGGCATGTGTATGTTAAATGTTTTCAAGTGAGTGGCATGTATAGGGACTTAGTTTTTCTATGATGGATGTTGTTGTGATTAGCCAAATGTATTGGCATATAGTTATTTTTTGATTATGGCCATGCGATGTGGCTTATAATGATTTTGGCTTATAAGCCTATTTGTCCATGGTATGTGTTAATGTCTTGTTATGTGGTATAAGTGATTAAATAGATGACAATGTCAAATGCATGTCTTTGAAAAGTTTTAAATTTTGGGTGAAATTTTGTAACCCGGTTTTGTATGATTGTGAATATTGAAGTATGGTAATGCCTTGAACCCTGTTCTGGAGTTGGACACGGGTGAGGGGTGTTACAGAGACTTTCGCGAGTGGAGATTATTCCGAACCCACATTTTCATCGATAAATCTATAAGTATTTCTTTTCTCTATTTTACTCTTTATATCTCTTTCCTTAACATTGTTAATTTAATATTTGTGTAAATATTAGAATCAACTTATGCTTCATACATATTTCGCAAGTTTCAACTGTTTTTATCTAATTAATTGATTGATAGGCATAGTTCAATTTGGATTGGTTGATCTTGTTGAGTGTAATTAAATCCTAGGATTGACGACCCTAGAAAGTAATCTAGGTAGGAATGAACCCGAAATCGGTATTGCCTACCAAGCATTACTTAGCAAATCAGTGGTTAAGGAAGGAAGAACTTAAACCCTAGGAAGTCAAATATGAAGGAATTAACCTAAAACCGGTATTGCCTATCCGTGAAAACCTTACCATACCCTGGTTTGAACTCTCTCATCAAAAGGTGAGTAGTTCTTGCCGACTAGTTAAGTTAGTGGAAGGCTGAGAATGTAACCTCGCAATCTCGGCCCAGTCGTTATGGCTGAATTCGGAAAACTACATTGGCCACTGGTATGGCCCAAAAAAACTTTCGTCGTTTTCAAACATACTTTTTTAAACCATTTGCATAACTAGTGAAATCGAATATTTAAAAATCAATGATTTCGATATTTTATTTGTAAAAGTCTCAAAACTTTCGTAATTCCAATCATATTTCAAAATCATTTGTCTTTTTATTCAGAACTATTGAACTTGGTTATTCGACTTTATTCGGGAAAACGCGTAACTCTAGAAAATAAAATGTCTTTAGAAATCTCATTTGTAAACATTAGAAAATTTGATAAGTCTAATTTTATTAATATCTCGTTTCTCAGAATTGTAGCGGAAAAATGAAATATTAACATATTTTTATAAAATCTGCAACGAAAACTTTTGCTAAAACCATATTTTATTAAAAATCAAGACTTCATAGAAATTCAATAAAACATCAATAGACAAATTGAAACCTCAAAATCTAAGTCGTGTTTTTGTCTAAAACCTATTTTTATTGTCGCAGCTGAAAAGAGTGAATTTTTTCAAGTTTTGATAAAAACTAAGTTTCATGCATAATCTTATCAATTACTAATTTATGCAATTTTTAAAACTTAATGTCATGCAATCATGTCATGCAAATCAGAATAAAAAACCCCAAAGTAATGTCCCATGCCACAGTCCAAGTCAAACTTAAAACAGTCCCAAAATACCAAAATAGACTTTAAGTACTTTTATTTAAAAATAACTCCGAGAATCTTCTCCAAATGCCTTCATCGAATCCTAAGCTTGCGACAAATCTAAAAGGACAGAGAACTAAATAGGGATGAGTTATTTAAGCCCAGTTTGAGACTTAACTCAAGTACTAAATAAGAATTTAGTATAAAAATCAAAATATTACAGAGAATTTATACAGTTTAATTCCACAGAACTTAACGTAGGTAACAAATAGTAATTAAAATATACATTTCAAAATATAGAAAAAAATATCTAAGCAGTCCAATTTCACAGAAATCAATATGTATGACAATGTCGATGCAATGTAACACCCTATACCAGGCCCGATCACCACGCCCAAATATCAGGATATCACACCATCGTCACACATCATAAGCA
Source organism: Gossypium bickii (assembly GCA_025503065.1). NCBI lineage: Eukaryota > Viridiplantae > Streptophyta > Magnoliopsida > Malvales > Malvaceae > Gossypium > Gossypium bickii. Next base: position 18,550,478 of record CP106714.1, on the reverse strand, counting down.
TTACAAATGATCTCGTTATTAAGAAAACATCTTCCAATTTAGCTTTTGAATAATTACAAGTCACACATATTCCAGTCATCATTAAATCATGCTCAACATTCATCAAACAAACTTAAAACGAGAATTAAACATGCTTTTATACCACCAAACAAAAATTAAGAATTATTCAAGCAAGCATCGATACTGAATCAAAGGTGTCGATATTTCTCTCAAATGGTATCGATACTGCTTGGAAAATAGATACCAAAATAGCATCATGTTTCTCGTTTAAAATCAAAATCTCAGAAATTATCGATACCTTTTATAAAGTATCAATTATTTTACCCCGAGTATCGATACTCATGATATGGCATCGATACCAAATTACGTTACTGACTTCATGCACTTTCAAAAATCATGGAGGTATCGTTTTTAAAACTTGAATATCGATACCAATGCTCCAAGCCACAAAAATTTAGCCGTTAAGGCATATCCATTCAAAATAATAACTACTCAACATGTAACTTTTACTTTATCAAGTAATCACCAAAACAACGACAATAACAGTTCAACCATCGAAAACATGTCCGAGTAAGCAAGCGATATAACAAGAACAATATCCATAAATCCTAAGAACAAATAAGCTATGAAAAAAATCAAAACATTATGGCAAAGTTCATGCAACAATTCTACCACATTATTCAACGTCCATTGACCATACATACAGTTCATGGCACTTCAACATAGCAAATATTCAAACCAAAACAATATCAATAAAATAATTATAACATCCATCAAAAGTGCTAGAAAACTAAACCCATAAAATATCATGAGAACAACAATAGTAATTGATCAAAGTCAAACCACATTGCCTTATCCCCACCTTTCTAAAAATAATATTAATACCACCTACGCAAATACTAAAGCCTAACTTGGATCACTTCCTTGGTATCCCCCGCACCACTCACACCGCAAACACTAAATATCTACAATGGTTAGAGAGAGTGGGTGAGCTTAAACAAGCTCAATGAATGTTAGAGTGACCACAATGTATACATAACATCAAAGGTTAAACAAGAGCATGCTATAACACATTCACAACCATATTCTAACCAAGTCACAATAACATATTCACTCTTCATTAAATCATAAAACTAGCATATATTCTTACGTATAACTACACTCAACTCATATACAAATAATTCATTTTATAATAATTCATCAAGACTAACAATGTATACATGTTTTAATAACTCACAAGTCTATCTTATATATATATATTCACATGCATTCACAAGTTAAATGAAAACAACCCAAATCACAATTACATACGTAATTTACTATGAGAACATACTAACATTTTCATGAAACTTAAATAAACTTATTTAGCGTATTATTCACATGTTTATGCATCTATCTCACATCAGATTATCACAATATATATGACCACATTTAAAAGATAATTTGGCACTTGAGGCTATGAAACATAAAAGTGGGCTCTGTCATCACACATAGGATACACGGATCTCCAGCACACCAATTGACTCATAAAGTTGAACATATCCCAAAAAGTGAAGCATAAAGCTAACACTCTCCAACACACCAAACATTTCCCGTTGAATGAAACTTAGCTCACATTCCCTTATCTCTCCAACCTATCCCAGGGCCTCAATGCCCAAAAACACAATAGATATATGTGAGTACTCAAAATCCTATGGCATGGCAACTATATCCAACGGTTTCAAGAGATCACAAGGTCAAAATATCCACAATTATACATGTTTAATTACTGGTTTAATACACATCATCTTTGTTCATATTCATCAATTTACATCACAACTTGTACACAATGCATACTTATCGGATTCACATTTATTTGCACTTTAAATGCCACAACTATACTCATTAAGCCATCACATATCCGTCCACATATGTGTGCATTAAAATTAGTACATTATATATCATATACAGGTATTCTCACATATTACCTGTCATAATAATATCACATTCCACAATTCAAAACATATATACTTATCGAAATTTCGCTCGCTTTTGCTACATATTTGCATTCCTAGCATATCATTATCACTATCACTTAGCATGTATATCATGCCCACAACACAACACAAGTCACAATAGTCATCACACATATCTCATATCACAATATCGTATCATAATAATTAATCCACAATTATTTACATAATCACATCATTTTCCAAAATAAGGCTAGGGAAATAGAGATATTACACTCAGAACTGAGGATAGGGGTTTAGGCTATTATTAAGTTCCCAATTAATATTATGAATCGTGTCTACAAGTAGTGATTCCAAACACTTACCGATCACGTTTTCGCCTAATTGCCAAAAGCTTAAAGTAGCTTTTCCTTGCCTTTATCTTTACTCATTGAAGGTCCTAACGATTCCGAAGCTTCAACAAGATAAATCACACAATCAACAACCATCCAAACACTCACTTCAAACAATCAAAACACAAGCCTAAGCTAAATTCTCTTGTAATCGAAACCTTCTACACAAACTTAAAATTCAAATATCTCAATTTATACTTAAATTTTTTGCCTAACAATGATTCTGTTCATCTAATTATTCACCTACAACTAATTCTCATCCTGTAAACTACTCAAAACTACCTAAATCATGGTAGCAAAATTTTCAACATGTTTATGGAAATTTTCACGAAACTTTAAAGTAGGCTTAGAAACCTTCTAGTCATGTCAAAACTAATTGAAAACAATTTGACACCACGTTTTTATCCAAAATCTCGAAATCCACCATTAACAACCCAATTTTCAGCTATTATTTAAAACATGCGATTTAACAGCTTTTATAAAGATGAAGGCAAAAATAAGGTGAAAAGTAAAATTTAGTTTAATTCACTTTTAAAAACTCACAATTTAGACCCTTTTACAAAGTAGTCCTTATTTCAAAATTGAAAGTCTTTTGAACATTATTTCACAAATTGTTTTAATTACAAAAATTCCATAGACAAAAAACAATTCTGAATACCTTGCTAACAAAATCCCCGAGCTCACTAGAGCAAAAATCCCCATTTTACCTTCGAAACTTCTAGGCCCAATTTTGGGGTGTGACATGCAGATTTTTCAAAAATCAATGCGAAATTTTCAGAAAGTTCCTACCCAACTCTACTACACACCATAAAAGAGTTCCTCAGAACTCCTCCATCCAATAACACACCACAATTGTGGACAAGACACTAGATATTGCAGACAGACTACCACATACAGATATATGTGGACAAGTCACCAGAATCACAGATAAACTGCTAGAAAATATGGTTAAACCACCGAAATGTGCATATCATTTCTGCTAGAATCTTCCCCCTTTTAATATCATTCCAACCACATACATGTAATATGGCATACAGAAACTATATTTTTAGTGGGCATGCTTAACATGGGAATCAAATTCATATCATAAAGCAATACAGTGGGCATGCTTTACATGCGAATCACATTTTTAATGTAACACCCCAAACACGGTACAAAAGTTAGGCCCGAATCTGGCATGTCACATTAAAGTGTTATTCGAAAACCATGTTTTCATTGAAAACCCTCCTTAATATTTAAAAACTAAAGTCTCAGTTTGTGTTCGTTCAATTTCAAAACGTGGTTCATTGAAAAGTTAATCACTTTTAAAACATTATTAACTTCGTTGAAAGCCTCTTTTAGTTGCAGAAGCTAATTTAAGGTAAAGAAGTTTAAAACATATGTTTTTAAAATGGTAATTAGGTTGAAAACTCGTCTACGTCTAACAGATATAAAACGTAACAAAACCCCAAATTCTGAATTAAATCCAGATAGGCCTTATTACAGAAATTAAAACCTAAAATGGAATTTAAAACATATATAAAGTCCAAAGCATAACAGTCGTAGTTGTGTGGTCACCTCCGAGTCCCTCGCAGCTCCAAGCCGTCTAACGCTAGGGATTACCTGAAAGGTTAAAAACAGGGTGAGTTTACGAAAACTCAGTGTGTAATCACCTTACTAGAGTAACAGTCAGTATACAGAAACAGAATCAGTCTGTCCCAAAGCCTTTTAACAGTAACAGTAAGTCCAGTTCAAAGCATACGTGGGCTAAAACCCACTACAAAATCATTTGGGTCATAGCCCATAACAAAATCAATTAGGCCTGGCCCAAACCAATACAGAACAAGTGGCTTAAGCCCAATATAGTGACAGTTCTCATAAACAGATATGCAACAGTATGAGGATGAATCCCACCTTGATCCAGCCAACACACCACCCGTACCAACCAACACACCATGTGGGGATAAAATCGACCCACCCAGCCAACACACCAAGCTTAGCACCGGTTACGGCACTAAGTCAACAGAACGGCTTGACGCCATGGACAGAACGGCTAAAAGCCATAACAGAATGGTTATAAACCATAATCAGGATGGCACAAAGCTATCGATAACTGTAATAAGTTTGGCACATAGCCATCAGCGACGGTAATATAATCGGCACACAGCCACGGGTAATTATGATCGACACAGAGTCATCAGTATATATGTTAGGCACATAGCCACGGTTAAATACGATTGGCACAAAGCCATAATCAAGATGGCACAGAGCCATAATCAGATTACGCAGTTTTAAGTGGTCCGTCGGTCCACAGTAGTCTCATGCGACCCATGCGACCTTAACAGATCAATACTGGATCCACAGTTGTCTCATACGACCCGTGCGATCCTATCAGAACTTCCTCCGTATCAATGTCCTAACCCCATGCAATATGTCGTGTATGTCATGCTCAATCATTACACGTGTATGCAAAATGGCCATGCTCAGTAACAGTTATTTAAACATATATCAAAAGCATATTAGTCACGTGACCACAATCAAGTCAGTTAAAACACAGTTATACTATCACAGTCGAATTCATAGTCTAAGTTAGTCATTTACCCACAAGGGAAAAATAGTCATTTTATCCTATGGGGGTATTACAGTCATTTTACCCTATAGGGCTATTATAGTAATTTCACAAATCAGGGGTATTTCAATAATTTCACAAATCAACGGTATTTCGGTAATTTCACAAATCAAGGGTATTTTGGTAATTTCACAATTCGAGGGTATTTCGATAATTTTACAATCTAAGGGTATTTCGATAATTTTACAAATCAAGGGTATTTTGGTAATTTTACAATCTGAGAGTATTTCAGTAATTTTACAAATCAGGGTCTCAGCGACCGAATAAAAGGTCCATCGTCGCCTTGAGCGACTTAAGTAACCTAAACAGTCACAACAGTGTAAATGAGCCTAAGGCCCATTATTCGACCCAAGTGGGCCCACATACTCGTGTGGCCCAATTAGCCCACAAATAGCCTCGGTATACGAACAGCACAGTTCAAACCAATAGAAACCATATAACATGCATTTTATCCGTGTGGGGCCTACCAGCCTAGTGGGCCTACACGGCCTATTGCCCAAAAACGACCCTAGCTATGTGGACTACACGGCTCGGTCTAACATTTACCACAATATGCAAATTTAATCCATGTGGGGCCCACAGGCCCATTGGGCCCAACAACCAATTTCGACCCCAACGGAGCCCAAAATGACCTAAGCCCATGAGAACGCTCATGGTGGCCTCAACCATCTTACGCCCATATTCGTGCGCTTGGTCCACCACACGTGCGATCGCATGCTCGTGTGGCATCATTCGCCAGTATTTTGGCTTTTTGGTACTTTGTCAATCTACGATCAGAAGGAGTATGGTTAAACACGCTCTATCGGCTTTCTCACCAACTATCGAATACAGGGTACTGTTACACACCTTTTTTGCAAAGAAAGCGAATAAACCTTGAGCACCAAGACCTATATCGATTCCCAACACACGATTAATCACATGTTGATAGGGATACAACCAACTTAATAGTCACATAAACATACCACCTTCTTAATACTTAGCCCCAAAACATACACCACCCTTACCTTGATTGAGTGAGTGCCTTCAGTCCTCTAAGATCGCTAACTATGATAGATCACACGCCTTGCCGCCAAACTGCACTATGATATATCTCTGTTAGGTAATATTGATCATAGATGCAGCCTACATCCCAAATTTTACTTTGCAAACCCATAGGGTCTAATCGGTCTATACCCAAAGAGTATAACAAATTGCCTTAATCGAATGATGAGAGAAAAACCCCGACGGCCTTAGCACTCTAGAACTTTTTCGCTCATCAGATTTGACTAGCCCCCAATGAGCATTATATCACGCAAGAGAATCAAGAGCGTAATTAGAGTCCAAAAGAACAGAAGCATTCAGCTTTCAAAGAAATACTAAAAGAGATCAAATTTGAGTGTAAAGAAGATGTATAAACACCTATCCTTCAGTCAAGAACACTTGCAAAATCGATTAACAATACCAACAGTGGAGCATAGAAATATTCGGCCAAGGATAGAGAGAGAAAAAGGTTGAGTACCTTCGGTCTACCAATCAGAGGAAAGAAAAGAGGGAAGAATGAATAGAGAAGGGAAAAAGAATAAAGGCAGAGAAAGAGAGGAAATACAACAAATCGACATAAAAGAAAACAATTGCTGAAAATGCACCAAATGCACTCCCTAGCCGAATATGCACATACCAGCTACCCAATTCGGCTACAACTTCTCCCATTTTTAAATTCCTTAAAAATCTCCACCAATCCCTCCACCGAATTTTTCTCCTTGATGTACTCCAACTCCCCATTCAAATTCAATTTAATTTCTTATGACCAATTCAAGCACAGAGTTCCAGTCCAGTTCCAACACCTTCCCAGCTCAAGCAGCAAAATAAACATACAATTGCGCACGCCATACCTTGAAGCTCAGACTTTTTACCATACATGTAGCGCCACCTTGCCACTAGATCACCCACTCTCTTTGTGTCACATTTTACCTTCAATAAATTAAAAATTCTAAAGGCCAAAGTCCAGGTTCCTTTAAAAGAAAAACCAAAACAAATTGCAAGAGCCAAGACTTGAACCCAGGCTCTCTTGCAACCTTAATGACGCCACAACCACTAGACCACAGGCTTCCTTGTGTCATTTTTTTAACACAATAATTTAAAAGGCCTACTTCCAAGCATCCAGGGTTTTATCCACTTAAAACCAAAATTTTTGCTAAAACCCAAGTTTGAACCCAGGACTTCTCCAATACTTCTCAGAACCCTTAACCACTAAAGCAGACATTTAATTGTGTTATTCACTTGCACAACTAAATTCTAATTCCTCCGATACGCGAAGCCCATTTCTTCTAGGCCCAAAAGTCGGGGCGTTACAACTCTACCCCCTTAAAGAAATTTCGTCCCCAAAATTTTCAACTAACAGGGTAGTCATTTAACAACTACCCCACTATACTACCACTGCGCACTCTAATCCTAATAATACAAGCACGCACCAAACCATCTATCCATCAGAGTGGATAGATATCACATGCACACCATTTTTAGAACACACACAAAATAAATACAAACTCTAACCTTAAGTGTAGCAATACAGTCTAATATCACAGTATCTCTAGCTACAGCTTTTCAACGAAAACAAACAACAGTTTCAAAAACTTACGAATTCGGCGTTGGAGACTCGGTGTGCCACACTTTTCAGAAAAATTCCTCAAAACACTTCACATATTTGAACCAACCTCTTGTAGTAAAAAATTTTGAAAACCCATTCCATATCCGAGTTTTTACAACTTGGCTCTGATACCACTAAAGCAGACAGATATTTCTGTTACTCACTTACACAACTAAATTCCAATTCCTCCGATACGTGAAGCCCATTTCTTCTAGGCCAAAAAATTGGGGGGTTACATTTAATTAATAGAAATAGTTGCATGATTTATTTTTCATGCTTATCAGATAATGCCATTAAATCACATATCATGAGCGTTAGAACATAAACATAATATCTCATTTATCAATAACCACACAAACACAATCACATTGTCACGGATTAATCAGTTCAGAATCACTTACTTGGAAATCATCCTTTTTAACGGATTTATCATCTTCTTTTTGAATATGTAGTGTATTCGCATGTAATTACATTTTAGAAAACTTAATAGAGTATCAATCATTAATGCATGTATATTTTTACTTAAAAAATATGCGCATATATTTTGTATTAAGTTAAACCCACACCTGATCTAAGCAAATCCAATGTGAAAACTCCTTCTAACGCCCACTTCCAACTTTAATTAGATCTATCTCAGATTTAAACACAAAATGAATAATCCATCATTAAAATATCATTAATAAATCTTGGATTAGCAGTTAGACTTTGCCTTCTATGATAATACTTACTCATGTGATACTTAAATCAGGGATATGAATCACTTCTGAAATTACTAACATTCCAATATAGCAGTATTTAGTCCTTCATCATCAAAAAATTATACGAGATGTTAATTTCAGAAAAGAGAGATATCTAAAATACTACTATATTCGACTCTTAATAAAAAGGATGAAAGAAGTGATGATCTATACCCAAATCATCCATACTTGCATTATTCCTTAACCAAAACTTTGTTGAATCCACCAATCAAGAGGAGAGCAAGGATAAATTGAAGAAATAGTTGATAGAAAATGATCTATTTAGGTTAAAATAAAATAAAATTCCAGAAAGGTTTTATCAAAATATAATAATAGAGATTAAGGTGGAAGTGGTGTGTCTTTTAGAAGAGAAAAGAAGAATAGAAAAAAATGGTGGTCATAGTGGTGGTGCGGCGGTGGTCCAACGGTGCTACGGTGGTGGTGAAGTGGTGGTTTTGTGGTAGAGAATGATATTAAGCGGTAGTGAAAGGAATAGAAATTGGTGGTGAAAAGGAGGAGGCTTAGAGGCTAAAATAAAACAAAAAAGTGAGGAAGGGAAGACCAAGAAGGAGGAATGGCCAAAGAGGGAGGAAGAGAAAACAAAATGAAAAAAAAAATGTGAAATGTGGCTACCTTAGGTGGGATGGATGGTTCAAGCTTGGTAAATGGGAGAAAATGGAAGCTTTAGGGGACAATGGCATGAAAAGTGGAACATGGGGAACATGTGGAGTGAAAGGGGGTTTACAGGGGAAAGTTGACTAGTTAAAAGAGAAAAGAAACTTCTCTTGCATGGTAACTAGGAGGGGGCGGTAATGGAAATTTTGACAAAGGTTTTATGAGCAAAAAAATTAATAAATTTAATCAGGATGAGGGGAATTAAACAATAGGACCTTGAGGAATTTATTTATGCTCTTAACCACTAAGCCAACTCACATGATTTTTAACACTCCTGGAACATTTATTTAAAAGCATGGTGTGAAATTTACTAAGGTTTGAAGCAAAATTGCACCAAATAGAAAAATAATGTGATGGAAGGGATTTGAATACAGGTCTTCAAGGAAAACTCCACCACTACTAAATCACTAGACTTGATACTTATATATTATCAAATGTGCCAAGGTCATTTTAAGAAAAGTATGAGCGTGACCACTCTCGGTTCACTAACCCAATTTCTACTAGCCTAGTTTTTAGGGTGTGATAGAGAAGCCTGCTAGGTTAATTAGTAATCAACTATTTAGAACCCTACATCAATAGTTAATTAGGTAAAACAATTAGGTCTAGGCTAAAAGAACTCGCGTAGTCAAAACAAGGAATAGGAAAAATCAATACATTAAATTAGGAGTAGATTTAGATTTTATTCAATTTATTTGATTATTATTATCATCTTGATTCCTGATTAACTCTACTGATTCATAACCAAGTAGATTAGTAATTATTTTCATTAATTGGCTCAGTAGCAGTTTTTCCCAAACTACAACCCCTTGGGTATGATCCTCAGAATACTTACCAAGTGTTTTGTTGTAAACAAAGTATATTACAATCTGACCTGTATACTTGCAGACACCGCCTCAGTTCCATATCTTTAGTTACAGTATTCACACTCTAGATGTTAATGCATCTGAAGGCGATCATGTAGCATCTTGCAGCTCGGGTCTAGCGATCGGACTAGGTAAGGGGTGTTTCATCATTGATTTACGATCATAAACAATTCATTAAGAATTCGTCGATTTATGATCGCAACTCTATTTAAACATTTCATGATTTCCAATAACAACTGTCATTTTTAAAGTTCACTTATTTACGATCACAGCTTTAGTTCACTGATTTATGATAACAACTGTCACTTTTAAAACTCGCTAATTTATGATCACAGCCTGAGTTCATTGATTTACGATCATGAACAATTCATTAAGAATTCGACAATTTACTATCGCAACTCTATTTAGCAGTTAATTGATATACGATCATAATTGTCTAAAGCTCATTGGTTTATGATCACAGTTTTAGTTCATTGATTTACGATCATGAGCAATTCATTAAGAGTTCGCCGATTTACAATCGCAACTCCATTTAAACAGTTCGTTGATTTACAATCACAACAGTCACTTTTAAAGTTTGCTTATTTACTATCACAACTTCAGTTCATTGATTTACGATTGTATCTCCATTTAAACAGTTAGTTGATTTATGGTCACAATTGTCACTTTTAAAGCTCACTGATTTACGATCATAGCTTCAGTTCATTGATTTACGATCATGAACAATTCATTAAGAGTTCGTCAATTTACTATCGCAACTCCATTTAAAAAGCTTGTTGATTTATGATCACAAATGTCATTTTCAAAGCTCGTTGATTTACAATCACAACTTCAGTTCATTGATTTATGATCATGAACAATTCATTAAGAGTTCGTAGATTTACAATCACAATTCTATTCTCATGTCCGCTGATTCACAAAATTTTAAGAATCTCATGGTCTTTAGAACCACTTCCCCAATAGCCTTTTAAGTTTTGTGATACACTGTTAAAAAACAAAACTTACTCGGTAAATTTTTGAGTTAAAACTTACGTAGTAAGCCCCTAATTACATGTTGCACGCGTGTAAGTCTGTCTTAGAATAGTCACTTTGTTACTCTTCTTCAATAAGGCGGGGGACAAACTGTTATAGAATTGTTATAGAATATATCATAACCTGACACGAAATCTGATCCACTCTAGTGACCCGGAATCCAACCTGAAAAAAGCCCATTTATATGCATTTCTAAGGACCCTCTTCAAGGGGGTCTGCTCTCTCAAGACTCTCCACTTTTTTTCCCATCTTCTTCACAGGAAACCCTTTTTCTCCATACTCTAAGTCTCTAACCACCTATATCAGGAAGAAAATGAGCTAACCCACTCAGCTACCAACTAAATCTTATATAAAAAAATTATGCATAGTTAGACGTTATAAAAATTTATGTTTAAAACATAATACTTCTAAACAAAATAATATTGATTTTAGAACTGAACGAAATAACTATTTTCAAAGATAAAAAAGAAAACAATATCGATAAGAAACAAAAAAAAAAAAAGAATATCCATGATTTGTTTGTCGACCACCATTCAATAACAAACATAAAAGGAAAAATAAAAAGAATGCTCCAATTTTTTCTTCCAAGTCATGGAAGATCCAAACAAACGAATAATCATTTATTCTAAATAAAGTAAATAAATTTTTAATATAGATACTTTTAACAATAATATCAAGATCATAATCATATGGAAGTAATAAAATAATAATAAATTTAACTTCTAACTATCATTTAATTGCTGTAAAATTTGTACGCTAAGAGAATTTACAATAAAGAACAACCATTGTGGAAGCAGAATTGGTGGAAGGATGATATTTAAGAATTTGACAAAAAATTACGTAAAGAATAAATGAGATAGAAATGAGTGATTACCATCAAATTTTCTCTACCCCATATATAATCTCCCACTAAAATATAATAATTACAAAGTCAATTTTTGCTAAAATAAATGTTCAACAATAATAATAAACAACTTTTCTTAAAATAAACACTGTAGCGAAATAGACTTTTAGCGGCATTTTTACAAACGCCGCAAAAAACGCCGCTATAGACAATGCCGCTAGATTTTGCGGCATTTATGTGAAAAAAAACACCGCTAAAGAACATGACCTTTAGCGGCACTTTTCCCACAAACGCCGCTAAAGAACATGACCTTTAGCGGCGCTTTTATCACAAACGCCATTATAGTTCATGACTTTTAGCGGCATTTTTTTTTACAAATACAGCTAAAAGTACCGTTATTTAACGGCATTTTTAAGAAAAATACCACTAACTTTGGCAGATTTGCAACATCCCATTTTCATCCATATACAACCCTTCTTGTAACATGAAATCCAAACAAAAACAGCAAATCTAAATGATACTTCAAACTCAACGAAATATATATGATATAAATTAATAAATGATGTATAATTCAAAATATTCTTACAATAATGTTAAAAGTTACAATGTTAAAAATATTCTTACAATAAGAAAACAAATGTCTAAGATGGCAGATTTTGCGACTGTTGAAACATTTTCATCATATTCTGAAGTTGTAGCTAGAGTGCGTCGTACTTTCTTCTCTGCTTTGCTTCCCTCGCTCCTTCCTCCGCTTTAAGTTGTAGCTGGAGTTCTTCATATTTTCTTTGAACCTCAGCTTTTCTCGATGTTGCCTCCGCTTTAAGTTGTGCAATTTGCTCAATTGTGCTCGCTTGCATCTGAGTCATCTATTCTTTTAACCTCAGAACTTCAGCTTGAGCCTAACTCCCGGAAGGTATGTATTATTGCGAGCTGGATCCAAAATATTGGGTTGGGATAACACCAGATCCTTGAAATCGAACCCGACCATACCTTTCAGGACCCAAAACTTCAGTAATAATTATGTTATCAATGTCGTCAAGATTAACAAACTATCACTCGAAGCAACCGTTTCATACTCCGCCTTTTTATCCTTTAGTTTCTCCTAATAAATCAATCAAAGAGTTAGAAACGAAATATATAATAAAAACAAATGCAACATAACTTAACATTATTTAGAACTACTAACGACGAATTAAACCATTATAATTAAACATTATGTAAAATAAATCAAATTTTATTAAGTAAATATATCATAATTTCTCCAGCTTCAGAAGTCATAGGAGATCCATCTTTCTTCCTATGTGTAATGTCAAAAAGCTGAAGGCGTCCAACTTTTTGACCAGACAAGAGTTCCTACAATATAGTAGTAAAAATATAATTTAATAGAAAGTAATTAATATTTGACACAATTAATAAATTCAAAATACCTCGGCCTCAACTACACAAGCAAAACTTTTCAACCCTGTTGTGTGCGTGAATTTTTGTTTTTGCCCGCTTGTTGTTCCAACTCGCTCACGATCTTACATTATGAAATTACTATTACGTATATAGTAAATACTATAAACTGAAATAATTATAAGAGTTTGGAAGTACGTAATACCTCTTCTTTCTTTGAATTCCAGAATATAACTGCATCTTCCCATTGGTACTTCAGCATTCCCGGCTGGACATTTCGCAATTTCTCTTCGAAGCTTATATTTTTCTTAAAATATTCTTTCTTTAAAGTGCTTTTATGGTTTCTCCATTTTTTTCCTAATGCCTTTTTGACATAATTATCAGAGACCTCTAAAGCAAATCTCTCCTACAAAAAACACAAGTTTAGAAAGTAAATATAAATGAAACTTAAACCAAAGTATTATAAATTACATTCACGTTTTGTTACCTTAATATTATCCAGAGCTTGATTTTTGTTACTATCAGGCATTTGATGCCATGACTTGTAGTTGATAGGCAACATATTGGCATTTCGTGCTATAATACCCAAATAGCCTACTAAAAGTCGAGCTTCTAATCCAATAGGTTGACCATGACTATTTCTAGATACTTTGACACGTTCGACAGGATTTAACTCGTATAATTCTTTTAGTAGTGTACGTCCTCGAGCTTTGCGCGTCCCACCACTTTCAGCTAAAAAATGGTATATTATAATATAAAATTTTGAAAAAGAAATCAATAATAAAAGTCAACACGTATGTAAATTAAAGTTAACATTACTTTGAATTTCTGCAGGTTCGTCAGATGTATTCAGAACATTCGAAGATCCATCTTACCACCGACGATGCCCCATATAGAAGAACTTCTTCCCATTATATAACCACTTCAAACATGTTTGCGCCGCACAACAAGGACAAGCATAACGTCCTTTGGTACTCCAACCAAATAAATTGACATAAGCTGGGAAATCATTAATAGTCTATAACAAAGCTGCACGTAAAAAAAAGAGTTCTCCTTTTTCAAGACATCATAAGTTTCAACACCTGCTCATAACTGTTTCAACTCTTCAATAAGTGGCTGCATATAAGTGTCAATATCATTTCCGGGACCTTTCCCTCCAGGGATAATCATAGATAAGATAAAAGAAGATTGCTTCATGCAAATCCACGGTGGCAAATTGTAAGGAACAAGCACTACAGGCCAAGTACTGTACGAAGTACTCATGATTTTATAAGGATTAAACCCATCAGATGCTAGCCCAAGCCTCACATTCCTAGGATCAGTTGCAAAGCTTGGAAATTTACTGTCAAATGATTTCCAAGCTAAAGAATCCGCAGGATGCCTTAATAATCCATCATCAGTTTGTTGATCATGATGCCACCTCATAGACTCGGCTGTCTTTGAAGACATGAAAAGCCTTTGAAGCCTTGGTATTAGTGGAAAATATCGCAAAATCTTTACTGGTTTATTTCTTGACTGTACCTCACCTTCATCCTCATTCACATATTTTGTATTCCTATTCATCCAACGAGATTTACCGTAAACATGACAAGACTGTTGGTTTCTTCGATCACCCCAATACAACATGCAGTCATTTGGACAACTATGAATTGTCTCGTACTCAAGGTCTAAATCTTTTATCAGTTTCTTCATATCTTTACATGAATGAGGGATTTTTGCAAACGAAAACATATCTCTCAAAAACTCTAACAACATTGTAAAAGAGTTTTCGGTCCACCCTCCCAAACATTTTAAGTGAAATAGGCGAATGCAAAATGACATTTTTGAATATTTTGATACCTCGTAAAGTTCTTCATTCATTTCATTAAGTAACTTGTAGAACTTCGCCGCTTCTCTATTTAGCTCTTCATCAGGTACACTTCTTCCCGTTTCGGTAAAAGCATTTCCACCAATATTACAATCATCGGATGCAATGAAGTCAGGTGGAAACGATTGCAAA
Organism: Gossypium bickii; assembly: GCA_025503065.1. Classification (NCBI taxonomy): domain Eukaryota; kingdom Viridiplantae; phylum Streptophyta; class Magnoliopsida; order Malvales; family Malvaceae; genus Gossypium; species Gossypium bickii. The sequence continues at coordinate 18,535,355 of CP106714.1, read as the reverse complement.
CCATGACTGTGCATATTAAATGCATCTCGCAACATACCTTCCATGTCATCTTCTCTAACAGACTGATGGTAAGCACTATGAGGATAAGCCGGATTAATCGTTGAAGAGGTTCTACTAGGTGTACACTCTCCATGGAAAATCCATTTCCCAAATAAAGCCATCAACAATTAAGTGTTCGTAGACAACTTCACAAAAATGCCAATTGATGTTGTCACACTTCTTACACAGGCAAAGAACCATATTCTCTTGGCTTGTATTTTGAAATGCAAAATTTAGAAAAGTTTTCTTACCCTTGACAATTTCATCCAACTCTTATCCATTATTTCGTAGTTCTTGAAGTCTAAAGTTGACAATAAATTACGGTTATTTAAATGTTCTCAACTGATTTAAATCATGTCATTGTACTAAAATAGATAATACATATCAAGCTTCAAGTATCTAATGGGTGTAAACTAATTCAAGTAAGTTGCGGGATTTTCAAGTATATATTTATGTATTACGTAAGTTAAGTAAGTTGTGTAAGTTATGTAAGTTATGATATGATATATATTTATGTAAGTTATGTAAGTTATGTAAGTCCATAGATATGATATATATTTGTATAAGTTATTATGTTATGTAAGCCCATAGATATGATATATATTTATGTATTATGTAAGTTATGATCCAATGTTTTCTTTAAATGTTTATGTAAGTTATGATTATCATCTTTAATTTTTAACTTTAAATTTTAACCCTTTAATTATACTCTTTTAATTTATAAATTTTAACTTGTACATATGCTTGAACCTCGAAAGCGCTCCGATCAATTTGTGGTTACTCATTTTGGGGGTTAATTAGGTGAGTTCGTCATCTAAGATCTTGTTGGAGAAAGTCATATAGCGATCAATTTTTTTTAAAAAAATATACTAGTACGATAAATCCATTTTATATGCTTATATTTTTCTTTATTTAGGATAAGAATGGGTTATAATTTGATAGTTAACAAAAATAACTTTTCATTTTAAAAAGCTTTTAAATCATTTTTTTGTTAAAAAGATAAGTAATTTGATTTTTATATAAAAATAAATTTAATTAATGGTAAATATTATTATATTGATAAAAAATTTATTTTTTAGTTTTTGCATACATTTAAAAATATTAAATATTAAAATCAAACATTATAATTTTCAATATTATTAAACATATACATTAATTAGTATTAAATATATACTGTTAGTCAAAAAGAGAGTATTTAATCATGTAATAAATTAATATTTTTAGTCAAAGTATTGAAAAATCATGTTAATATTTTAATAAAATATTGATCTCCATAACAACGAAAATTATAAAATAAATGACAAATATAAGAGTATAATAGCGAAAATAATAAAATAAATGTAAGAATTAATTTCAAAATATGTATAGTAATAAACTTGAAAATAATTTATAGACTAAAATGGAATAAATTAATTTGTTATCATTTAATTATCACATGTAATGCATAACATGATAGTTTTTGCAGTTTTTCAAGATATTTATTGAAGCGAGCCAAAAAATGATAGATTAATTTACTTCACAACATCTTGCATTTTCTAGATGCATAAGAAAGACTCTAAGATTTTGATCTATTAAAAGGAAACTACTACAATTATCTTTCAAGTAAATTTAAGATAACTATTATTTTAATTACAGAATGCATAAATTTAATAGAAAAAAGAAAATATAAGAAAGATGAAATTATACCTATTAACTTGTTATTGATAGAGAAAATGTTTGGAGAGAAAGTCAATTTTTCAATAATGGAAGAAATTTCACCTGAAACATATAATTAAATTAATCAAAATTTACAAATAAATAATCCAAAAATTGTAAACAGCAGCACAAACTTAAAAAGGGAGAGGAAGCTAGTTTTTTTCCATAAAGTTGTTTTAATAATTTCATTGTAAGGAAAGGGTATAAGACAAATCAATATATTACCAACTATTATATGATAATAATAAAAAGTATAAATTAATTACTAATTAATATGATATTGTTTTTAGGAAAGCAAATTAAAATAAAACAAAAAAAAAAGTAAAGGGAAAAACTAAAACTCCAGTCATTAAGCCTCTCCGGTATGCTCGAACTTAGTTTCTTCAGTCTCAAAAATAATAAAAAGTAGCTTATCAGATCGAACATAAACAATCAGAAATAAAATAAGACGAAAAATCCTAAACAACACTTTCTCCATATAATGAAGTTGTCTTACCTAAAGCATATACCGGTTTATTAGTACCTTAATAATTCTATTAAAAGGAAAGAAATAAAAAATGCTCTTTAAGCAAAAGGTAATCATAAATGAAAGTTCCAAATTTCGACAAGTTGGATTCAATGATATATAATATGGTCAAAAGACAAATCCTTTAGCTAAGAGAGAGCTTCCCTTATGGCCATAACTTCCGCATGAGCAAGCTCCACCCTTGTCGATAAGCAGAGAGTTTTACCTTTAATGAACTCACGAATAATAGCAGCAAGTCGAGTAAAACGATGATCATGCGACACAACAGCGTCGACATTGCATTTAACCCAAGGTCGCTGTCAACGTCGAGGAAGGGGAGGGAGATTGGTTGCGTTGAAAAGAAATAATTTGAACAAGTTGAGAAATCACATTCCTTCAACATCTAAGGTTCCAAATACTCAAAACTAAAGTAAGAATGCGATGTGGAAGAGGAAAATGATGAAGGTGAAAACATAATGAAAGAAATCAACACAAGAGTTAACTCCCACGTTGCTCCAAACAGTAGCAGCAAAAAAGAAGATGGTCAGAAGTTTGAATATCCCCACAATATGATAGTTAAACATTCTTGATTTAATCACATCAATTAGACTTTTGTATTCTTATTCTTAATTAACATTACAATACATCACCACATTCTCATGTTCCAATGAAACCAGGAATTGAAATGTGAGATAGTAATAATATGCATAATTTGCTAATTTAGTGTCTTGACACTTTTTTTTTTTTCTTTTTGAATATGATTTCACTTCAATTCAATCCACGAGTTCCAAACACAATTCAATTCTCGATTTAATTCATTCATGTAAAATCAATTATAACCTAAGTTAATAGTTAGTGATCATTTAATTTAGTTTTTCAATTTTTTAACTAAACTACCCAACTGCTCAAATGGAAAATTTCTATTTTTACCCTTTAAAATTGTAAAAATTACGTTATTAAACTTGTGAAATTGCAAACATACAATTTGATTCCGTCCCCTCCCCCTCCTGAAAATTTTCTTGCTTCACCCCTATTTTGCAGCAAGGTTTAAAAAACAGTTAAAACCTACAAAAATATAATGGCCTATACGCCTATTCAGTGTTTCCCTTCTCAGTTCTCACTCATAATCGATGACAAGAAGTATTAAAACGTGCAATGAACATCACAAGCATTTGCCAACAAAGCTGTCACATAAAATATTACTTACCCGGTTCGTGTAGAGACAAGGTTTCGATGTAGAGATCATAAAAAATACCATGTATGGATACATCTTTTAAAATCATGTCATCCAAAAAAAAAAAAAATCAACAAATTTGTAAATGTTTGTTAAGGTCATCAGCTGTCATAGAAAATAGTAATTATACCAGTGCTATAAACATCTAAGTAGGTATATATTCAAACTCCTAAGCAATAGGCAATACCTATTCTATCAATGTTCAAGAGGTTCCCTAAAAGCTTTATCTCTCTTTCATTGCTGCAAAGTGAGCAGCCAAATCATCGTAATCTAGTAACTTAGGGTGTTATGGTGGTGATACTTCTCTGCCAACTTTAGTTGTTATGGTGGTGCTGAAAATCCCAAATCTGAACTGAGAAGATAAGTAGCAAACCAACTCAGTGAGAAAACTAAAATACCTATAGGAACCGAATTTCCAGCGGCGGCAGCAGAGAGAAGAGGCGAAGAATTACCTTTTGAAATGGCAGAGAGAAGAGTCGAAGTTGATTTTGGAAGTTAGGAAATTAGGGGGAAAATTTTGGGGAAGAAGAACTTGGGGGAAATTGGGAAATTAGGGGAAAAAAAGTTGGGAACTTGGTTGAAAAAATCGGGGAAATTTAAAGTGGGGGAAATTCGGGGCTCCAAAAAACAACGTCGTTTAAGTTGTGTAATAAAATTTTGCGCGCTTTACAAAAACGCCACTAATGACAACCTTTTGCGACGTTTTACACAAAACGCCACTAAAAACAAAGCATAAAACGACGTCATTTGTTTGAACACTTAACACATATTCGCGGCATTTTAGGCGAAACGCCACTAATAACAAGGATATAAACGCCACCGTTTTGCAGTCTCTTAAAAGATGTTTGTGGCGTTTTCAATGAAAACGCCGGTAATGCATACCTTTTGCGGCGTTTTATAAAAAGCGCCACTAATAACAAAGCTAAAACGGGGTCGTTTAAACAATTAATACATTTTTGCGGCATTTTTGTTGAAAACGCCACTAAATATGCAACATAAAACGGCACCGTTCTTCAATCTTTTAAATATATTAGCGGCGTTTAGGAAAAAAATACCACTATTGCTCAAACTATTGCGGCGTTTGGACCAAAAACGCCACTATTGCTCAACTTTTAGCGGCATTTTTTCTAAAAACGTCACTACTATTCAACTTTTTGCGGCGTTTTCCTTCTAGCGCCACTAAGGTAGAACATTTGTAGCGTTTTTTCTTCAAACGCCACTAAAAACGCCTCTAAAAGCCTATTTTCCTGTAGTGAAAGTATTGAGTAACACATCGTCAATTGTATCTCCCATTCGCTCTTCTCTTATAAAATAATAATAAAATAATAATAATGAATAAATGTTCATATTAGATTGAGGGTTTGATATATTATGACTGCGATGACATATAAAATGACCGGCAAGTGTAATCCACAAGGTTATTGCGCGTGTGGGGCTTAAATTCAAGGGAGGCAGTTCCACTAATTTCCATAGAATCTAGGAGGGGTGGCTGGGCATTTATAAATTCCCTCAAATTCAGCCATATTAGACAGGGTAGAGACAACAAGTCAGCCTCTCTCTCCCTTTTTCTTGCTTTGTTTTGTTTTGCTTTGCTTTAGCTTGAGAAGGTGCAAATGGAAGAAAGAAGTGGGAACATCAAAGCAGAGAATGAGATGAACATCAACATGAAGGAAGAACAAAGCACACTTGACTGGAGAGGGAGGCCCTCCAACCCTAACAAACATGGTGGCTTCCAAGCTGCTTCATTTGTTTTTGGTTTGTTCACTTTTCTGTTTCTTTTTCCATCGTTTTCTTTTGATCTTTTCCCATTAAGGCATGAGTTTGAGAATATTATTTTAAAAAATAAAACTATATGAAAATGAAACATATATAAAACATCTGAAGGGACTTAACCTAGCTGCTTCATGCAATCAAAGGTGATAGTTATGTATTTGTAATTCATTATGGATTGTGGTGTATGAATGAACTCAGGGCTTCAGGCATTTGAGATAATGGCAATAGCAGCAGTAGGGAACAACCTGATTACATATGTTATAAATGAGATGCATTTCTCCCTCTCCAACTCGGCAAACATAGTGACAAACTTTGTGGGAACAATCTTCCTTTTGGCCCTCCTTGGTGGTTACCTCTCTGACTCTTTTCTTGGGAGTTTCTGGACCATGCTAATCTTTGGCTTTGTGGAGCTTTCTGTAAGCTTGCTTCTTCTTCTATATTTTATACTATATACATTCACTCACCCTTTTTATTGTTTTTATCTTCTTTTTCAACTCCCCCTTTTTGTCTCTGTCTCTTCAAAAATAGTGGCTTAGCTTTCCCATCTGCAGTAGAAGTTTGGTCAGCACTGTACCCTTTTTACAAAAGGAAAGGCCAAATTTGACTCCGATTGAGTGAATCTCAATATCCATAATCATTCTTTTCTATCATCAAGCTACAGCCTCTTTTCATAAAACCTACTTATTGCTATCTTTTATGTATGTATATAAATAATTTTGTAGGGATTGATATTGCTGTCAGTCCAAGCTCATGTTCCCCAATTAAAGCCACCAAAGTGCAACATGGTAACTGATGGAGAGAAATGTGAAGAAGCAAAAGGGGTGAAGGGCTCGATTTTTTTTGTTGCACTATACTTGGTGGCATTAGGAAGTGGATGTGTTAAACCCAACATGATTGCTCATGGGGCTGATCAGTTCAACATTCAAACCAAAAAGCTCTCAACCTACTTTAATGCTGCCTATTTTGCCTTCTCCGTTGGTGAACTCATTGCCCTTACCGTTCTTATATGGATCGAAACTCATGCCGGTATGTATGTCGGATTCGGACTCTCAGCTGCTGCAATGGCCATGGGACTAATTATCTTGGTTTCTGGGACACTGTATTACAGAAACAAGCCTCCTCAAGGAAGCATATTCACCCCCATTGCTCAAGTAATCAAATCGCATCTCTCATTCTCATTTTGCCATTTTACAATTTTTTAGATTAATGTTTAATTTTCTTTTACATGTATCTCTTCAGGTTTTGGTGGCAGCCATATTAAAGAGAAAGCAAATTTGTCCACCTAATCCTAATTCCAATTGCAGTATGCTTCAGAGGTAATTTAAATCCTACGTAACTATTTTCTTTGCCTCTTAATTGACGCATTCATTGCACGTTGTGTTCTGAATATAAGGTAGATTATTCTTATTATTATTTTATTAGTGTGGTCTATGACTTTTGGTGGATTTATATTCTATGTGTTGCCAATGTAGAAATGTGATGCCACTCGTTAAAAGGATGAACTATTTTTATTTATTTTTTCAAAAGTTGTTAGTAAGTGTCAGTGCATGGTTCACACAATGTTTCCAAAAACAATAAAATAAAAAAATTTATTTGATTGTTAAAGAATTGGGTAAATTTTTTAATTATAATATGTACATAATGCAAAAATAAAACTAATTTTCAAAATATTTAGATGCTTACCTTAAATTTTCTTTTCTGTTTTCTTTTTATTTTTTAGCTTGGATTATCTATCCATTTTTTAACTAAGCGAATATAATTTAACTCGACAAATTAATATAATATACATGCATATATGGACTTGTGAAAGTGTACATCATAATTTAAAGTTTATACTAAAATTATTTTATGAAACTGCACTGTCCACAATTCAATATATATAATTGTACTGTTCACATAAATTTTATTTTTTTTAAAAAATAACAAATTTTAAATTTAAAAGTTATATAATAATTATTTAATACACTGATGGTAAAAAAATTTAATTTTACAAGTGGGGTTAAAATTTTATTATCTGTCCTTAATTTATATTTAAAATTTTAAAAATAATAAATAAAACATGTGCTTATGAAATAAAATTTTTCACTGTAAGAGGTATATACGTATATGATTGTGAGAAAGATTCGGTAAAATAAGTTATTTTCTTATACACATTATTTGACTGAATTAAGGATACAAGTCAAATAATTTAATTAGAAAAATTAAAAATAACTTCATTAATTATTGAACCCAAACATTAAAAATATTAATTCATAAATAATTTATGCCTCGCCTACAATACAAATGTTAAATGATTATTTTATAATATAATTTTAGTATTAAGTTTTCCTTGTACGAGAAAGGATTGAATGAAACAGTGACGCCACGTCATCTGTATCCCTTTTCAATAGATTTATGCCACATCAATATTTTTATCCTGAATTTCAGCATTTTTATCCTAAAAAAATCAAATTCAAATTAAAATCCTTAAATTCGGATAAAATGCTTGAAATTCGGGATAAAAATACGATGTGGCATAAATCTATTGGAGGGATGCGATGACGTGGCGTCATCTGCTTTCATTCAATCCTTTCCCGCATCTGAAAAGATTGAATGAAATAGTGGACGCCGTCATCTGTATCCCTTTCCAATAGATTTATGCCACATCAATATTTTTATCCCGAATTTCAGCATTTTTATCCTAAAAAATCAAATTCAAATTAAAATCCTTAAATTCAGGATAAAATGCTGAAATTCAGGATAAAAATACTGATGTGGCATAAATCTATTGGAAAGGGATACAGATGACGTGGCGTCACTGTTTCATTCAATCCTTTCCCTTCCTTGTACATATTTATAGATTTGTTGGAGATAATATTAAATGGTGTTTAGGTTCCTGGACAAAGCATGCATAAAAAATGAAGATGGAAATAACAGGAGGAAGGAAAGTCCATGGAGATTGTGCAGTGTAAGCCAAGTGGAGAAAGTGAAGATATTGATAGCAGTAATTCCTATATTTGGTTGCACCATTGTTTTCAACACCATTTTGGCTCAGCTCCAAACATTCTCAGTGCAACAAGGAAGTGCCATGGACACTCAACTCACCAACTCTTTCCATATCCCTCCAGCTTCCCTTCAGTCCATCCCTTACATCATGCTCATCTTCATCCTCCCTTTATACCACAAATTCTTCGTCCCCTTCGCCACCAACATCACTGGTCACGAATCCGGAATTTCTCCTCTTCAAAGAATAGGATCGGGTCTTTTCCTTGCAACGTTTTCCATGATTTCAGCAGCTCTAATGGAGAAGAAGAGATGGGAGTGGGCCTTACATTCGGGCAAAAACAATATCCATATTTTGGATCACCCCACAGTTCCTAATCTTTGGATTATCAGAAATGCTTACTGCAGTTGGCCTCATTGAGTTCTTCTACAAGCAGTCCTTGAATGGGATGCAAGCATTTTTTACTGCCATAACCTATTGCTCTTACTCATTTGGCTTCTACCTCAGTTCAGTGCTTGTTTCCCTGGTAAATAAGATCACTTCAGCTTCCTCCAATGCCGGTGGTTGGCTTAGCTACAATGATCTCAACAAAAACAGGCTTGATCTTTTCTACTGGTTGTTAGCAGTCCTCAGCTTTCTCAACTTCCTAAACTACCTATTCTGGGCTAGATGGCATTCTCACCATTCTTCTCCACCACCACAACCCACCGCATTGTCAAAAGATGGTGGATATGAGAACATACCATAAATTAATATTGCATGGAACGTCGGTTTTCTACATATAACATTATCTACTATATAACTTGTATGATAGATAAAGATTTAGGATGCCATTCGGAAAGCACTTTTAAAACGTATACAGGTATAAACAAGTAAAGAAGACACTATAATTAAAGTGTATTATTCTTGAATTGACGTCTCTTATTTCATAGGTTCCTTAGGAACCTTGTTTGGATTGCCTACAAAAAGATTTTCTTATTTCATAGGTAAATTATTTATAGCTTGGTTGACGTTATATATATTTATTTTAGATGCAAAATTAGGAATAAAAAGGGGATGGGCACTTAATTTTTTGTATAAATTTTTAATAAATATTAGGTATAATAGTAAAATATAAATAAAATTAAAATTAAAATTCTAGAAATAATATTATTGAAAGGAAAGAATAACCATAAACATGAAAAAAATTAATTTTGATGAAGTTGATAAAAAGAATTAAATGTTTACCCATTTACAAGGATTCAATGCATTCTCCTAATGTTAGCCCTTTTTGTCCATTATATATCAGTTAAGGGCACCCATTTGATCATGAAATAGCACCTTATGAATATTGCTTTTGACAAGAAAGGAATACGAAAGCAGCAACTGGGGAGCTTAGCTAGTGCTTTCTTGCTAGGACTGAGGGGCCCTTTTTCAACAGCTACCGGATCCAACTTCTTTGATTTGATGCATGAATATGAAACATAATCGAAATAAAGTCAAATGGTGAAAAATTTATATATTTTTCTAAAAGAAGAAAAGGTGACCTATCAAAAGAAAGACAGCAATTAGGAAATTACAGTAGAGAGAAGTGGTATGCATGTTATTATTACCGAATACGCATCTTAATTCTAAGAAACATGTCTCCAACATGTCTCAAGCACCTCTCTCGCAACATACTTCACCATTAGGCTCCGCTTCATACACAATTGGTTATAAGATTATATCCATCTATCAATCAATATGTTTGCTAAAAGACAGGCATGGAACCCACAGTTGCCCCGTCGGGGAATGGAGTTGCATTTCTTTTTATTGAGAATTAGTTGAATAAATTATTTTATTAATGCATATGGGACTCGAGATCCATACATGATAATAGTGTACAATGAGATTCAAATCTAGATGCTTAATAAATCATTCATTAATATTTTACATACAATACCAAGACCTCATTAAGAGCTCCATGGTATGATTAACCATCATTAAATATATTTATAGATTCACTGAGGTATATAAAATACAAATATTTTTTTTATGTTAAGAATATAGCCACACTTAGCATGATTTGGCTTTTTATTATTTAAATTTTTATAATTCTTTAATTATATAAAATTTTTAATAAGTTTTTTTCATCAATAGATATTAACTAGAAAATTTATTTGGTTGATCAATAATGAAAATTTTTAGACTCCACAATCATACTAAAGGTTTGATAAGTATATTATAAAGTAGTAAAATAAATAAATAAAAATAATTATATATCTATATTGTGTTTATGCTATTTTTATGTCATGTCTAATTATTTTTTCTTGTGTTTGTGCTAATATCTCAATCCATAAAATATTTCATATAATTTTTCATAATGATTTTATTGTTAAGTCTAAATATAATTACTTAAAAATTTTATCATTATTTATTTATTATTAATATAATTATTATAAATATTGTTTAAAATCTTAATCCAATTTCCCGAAGAAGCGAGGGCATATTATAATAAATATAAAAGTCATAATAAAAATCAAGTTTGTGAAAATGATCTTTTGCAAGCATAAACACTATATGGTCAGCTAACTCCTCTCCCCCCAAAAAAACCCTTCATAGTCATGCTAAGAGCAATAAGAACAAATCATTTCTATTTTTTATTTTTTATTTTTATAATTGAATATAAGGTGCAAGTTCTCATGTCATACAATTTTTTTAATATAACATGAAATGTCTTAAAAAGTAATATTACCTCATCATTTAACATAAATTTATTTCGTCTATGAGGAAATAAATGGGCACCAATGTCTACTAAAATTGCTTTTAATTACCAGAGAAAAGGTGAAGTTAACTTTAACATGAGGCATACTAATAATAAGTGAGAGAAAAGTTGTTGAGAACTTAGCTATTCAAAACACTGAAGCTATATGCTCTGTTCAAATTTCTTTGAATTGCCTATTGGAATACTCTATTTCATTCCTTGTTCGACCATTTATTTGAATAAACCGTTAGACAACAGTCTGGACATCTTGTTTGGACAACCTACATGCAATTTTGGGCTGGCGTTCTTGACTTACAATACACCAAAATTGTGTTTTCATTTTAAAAAGGTCACCAAAAATCAATTTTTGACTTTTTATGACATTTTTTCTGAAATGTAAAAATAAAAAATAAAAAAAATCATGCATTCCATAAGAGAAAGTTTTTGTGACACTGTAAAAATGCCACAATAAGTTTACTTTTGTGACATTAAAGTCTAGAAACGTCAAGAAAAGTTCACTTTTTGTGACATTTCTAAGAGTCAAAAACATCATGAAAAACATTGGTTATTTGTGACGCATAAAAACATCATGAAAAAGTAGGGAAAACATCATGAAAGGTTTTCAATTTGTGTAGTTTATAAAATGTCAAAAAAGATTGAGAAAAAAGTAACCAATTATGTCTATATGTGATGTTTTTAAAATACACGAAAAGATACTGTTGGTTGCTTCTGTTTTTTTAACAAAGGTAACTATAGTTACAAAAGCATCACGAAAACTATTAGCTTTCATGGCAGTTATATTATGAACAGTAGGAAACGAAAAGAATAAAAAAGTTAAAGAAAATACTTAGAAGTAATAACATAAGTAAAGCAACAAAATGAGTACTAATATATAAAGCCCACCGTACGAGAAGTTAAAGTCAAGTAATAAGGTTCAAACATTAACACTTATTAAAACCAAAAATAGAAATGAAAATTAGCCTAGTTGGTCTCCCAAAAGATGACTTCACCTTGCTCTCCAACTAAACGAAGATTTTTGAGCATTCTTTCTTGATAATATTCTAACACATCCAATTATGGTTCCTTTCTTATAAAGATCTCATCAAATTGTTGCAACACCTTTCACCTACCCTGATTTCTACAATAGTTTTTAGCAGGTCAGGTTTTTGTCTTCCATTAGCATTTCACCCTGCAATTAACAAGTCATTTGGAAATTTTTTTGTTAGAAGGAATTTGTTTGCTTAAATTTATTAAAAAAAGATAAAGGTGGGTGACTAGATAGTCTCACTCAAACCATTTGTCTCAACAGTGTCAAATTCAATCCATTCCATCATATAACTTAACACAGAAGCTGTAACACCCCCAAAAAATTTTGATATGACACGTGGCATAATCTCAAACTCAAATATCAATAAATTATGATAAAATGTGGAAATGACTCGAATAAGAAATTTTAAGAACAGAATTTGATATTGGCAATAGAAATATGTGAAAATAGTTGTAAAAGTGATAGTATGAAAAAAAGGACCAAATCGCAAAATTTGAAAAGTATGACTAATGTGCAAAATCATCTGAATAAGAAACATATTGAGTCTTATGTATTATTTGACATAAAATTGACTGAAATTTGATTTGATGTAATGAAAATCACTTTTGGGACTAAATTAGAAAACTTGAATAGTGTAGGACTGAATTGTAAATTTCCTATTTTTTTGTGGGAAAAGAGATAAAGTGCAACTTTTACCACTTAAGGAATGATATTAGAGGTTTTTCATGAATTATGGGCTTGAAATAGTCTAAGTATCGAATCTTGAGAGAAAATCAATATAAAAGACAAAATGGGCAAAATAGTAATTTGGTCGATTCTTGAGACACTTATGCTAGAAATAATATTTTAATATAATATTTGGTGTCTGAAATTAATTTGGATTGTTTGGACCTCATATTAAGGAAATGGGCTTCAAATCGGTATGTAATGGACTTAAGTTGTTGGACATGGGCCCAAGGTCCACCTGTCAATATTTTTGTAAGGAATGTGAACCCCCATTGGCCATATTTTTTCCCAGTTTTCGAGTAGTAGCAGCAACTATTGTTTTCATTTTCTCTTCTTCTAATTTCTTGCTTATTTCTTCAATTTCTCTCAAAATTTCCACTACCCACCTTAAGATTTTGTAAAAATTGTCATGGGAACAACCTCCTAAGCCCAATTTCTCCATCAATTTCTTCAAATTGTAACCTAATATTTATGTATTTTTTATGAGAGAAGTAGAAGTTAGAGTGAAAAAGCTTTAATAAAGTATGAAATGACTTTCTACATCTATTCTACATTTTTTATGTATTTTTTATGAGAGAAGTAGAAGTTAGAGTGAAAAAGCTTTAATAAGGTATGAAATGACTTTCTACATCTATTCTAAGTTAAATATTGTAAATGGTTGTTTTGAGAAAGCTTAGAATGAGTTTATATTAATTTTTGAATATATTTTGGGCTTATGGAAATGAGGATATGATGATTAGTGGATTTTCAAGCTTGATTGATAAGGAAATAAAGCTTATAGAAGCTTGATTAAGCACTATAGAGTATCCATAGAGCTAAGTTCATGGATACTCATCTTTCTCCTAAGTTAGTAAGTTTAGGCTTTACATAATTAATGTTATAATTAAGTGTTTAACGATGCTAATATTCGTGTGAAATTCCATGGTATGAATATTTTAAATAACACATTAAAATGAGAAGTTGTAAATATATATGGCCATGAAATGCTTTTCGAATTAAAATTGTACCATAAGAATTTTGGGGTGCCATGGAAGTATAGGTGGACATGTATGAACCATGTCACTATTATGGAAAGATTAGATGAGGCCACTATGGCCAAAAATATATCAAAGTACAAAATCTTGCTTGAAGTCGACTAGTGTTGATACAAGCCTGAAATGCCAGAACTACCATAAAATTTATGGAAATCTTTTGTAAATATTTATTATATGTTTAATTGACTATATTGAAATTATATCTAGTGTAATATTGTAAATTTACATTTGTATGTTTGAAAAATGTGGTTTCGAACTAGTATGTAAAGTTCAACTATGTCAAACAATGTTAAAATCTTAATATGAAAACGACTTTAAGAAAGAACATTGTAAGATGTCTCTTCATGGAGATGAAAATGAAATCATTGAAATCTTGTGTAGTGGCATAATGTCATGATTTAAATTATCAATTTATATTATAGTGGTTTATGCCATGAATACTAATATTGAGTTGTAATTTGATTTGATACGTGAGTTTACTAGTATTCTGTAAACTTTGAAACAAGGCCCTGAGATAAATAGTTAGGATGTGATTGACATGTACTCCGATACTCTTAGTACTTGCACTTCGATACTCTTGTTCCTAGCACTTTAATCTAATTTGGATCTGGTCTTCGGACACTTGCGCTTCAACGCTCCTAGTACCCATTCTTTATTTTTTTTAAAGCTTACTAAAGGTTTAATTTAAATTTATTTTTTCATTGTATTAATGAATTCTTGAAATTGTCAGATGCTATCATTTACTTATAACCTTTATGGAACTAAATTTGTTTTTGTTTTCCAAATAATTTAATAGATGCTATTAGCACTACTTTTAAATGCTTTATAAACCATTGCACGAAGTCCAAATTTCCATTTAAAAAGGTATTAACTTTAAATAAATGAAATGGAAAAGTACGCCTTCAAGAAATTGGTGTAATAAAACATCTAAACAAATTGTGGTCTAATTGAAACCCTTGATATTAATGTAAGTTAATAATTGTGTAAGCCCTTAGGGATGAAAATTGAAACTACAAGGTAAGATTCATAAATGAATCAAATACCAAAATCGGGAACACATGCATAACATGAATTGTTAATAAATCGTCAAACTATAAGTTGAGGCTTAATTTGATAACTCACATAAAAGGAGTTGAAATAGTAACAATGTGGCTTTAATAAACTTAAAATGATCATTCTTATAAAGGGGCTCAAGGTTAATAAACACTTATGATAGAGTTTGATTATCCTTGTTACTTAATAAGATTTATAGCTCACGCATTAATTGTTTAAAATACGTAAGTATGGACTTGCCGAAAAGTTGTTAGGATAGCTAGGGAGCATTGATTCACTAGACGATCCTTTAAGGTTGTTTTTCAAATGTTAAAGTGTAAATTGTAATAGGTTAATTGCATATATACTAAATCTTGTATTGAATATAAAGATTGTAATGCGAATGACATGTTTTAAATTCTTTTTAAATTTTTTTAGCAAAAATTTATGCCATTCCAATTTGAATGTTTATGTCATGTTTTTTTTAACCCAAATGAGTTTAAATTTTGATTTATTTTGGAATGATTTGGTATTGTTTGGTTCAAACAAGGGTGTTTTAGAGCCAATTTTGACCCTTGGGGCAGAGGTATCAGTACTTAGCCGTAGAGGTACCTCATGTTGGATCTAGTTACTTAAGTGTAGTATTCTTGTCTAGGTAAACTTTTATTTTTCAAAAAATTTGGTTTAATAAAAGTCCATTAATTAAATTAATACACTTTGTATATTGTTCTCAACGGTTTTTGCACGCAAAGCAAAACGGAAGAAAATATTAGCCCACCGGTTATCTAATATTTAACTAATACTAAGCAATATTATGTGGTCAAATCGTAATACAGAAAGATAACTTGTATTAGTAGATAAACCTAATTATGTTCTTAGCCTAATAAAAAATGAGAAAACCTATAACCTCCCCCTAACCCAGCTTAGACATGACGACCGGATTCTGAAGGTTACGTTGGCCATCGAAATGGCCTAATAAAACCACCAAAGTTTACATTTGTTTATCTTAGAAGAAAAACTTAGCTTGTTTATCTCTTTTTCACAAAAAAAACTTATGAGTTTCGAAAATTGTTTGATTTCAACATGTTCATTATAATGGTGACTATTTTTGAAAACTTAGTTCATTTCCAATTTAGTTACTTTCCATATTCTCATTTATATAATATTGTAGTGGAAAAGTGATATTTAACATAATTTTAATGAAAATTGGGTTTTCTTGCTAAATTAACTCAAATTCCATGTCTCAATAGCCCAAAATTAATTTAAAAATGTCACGCATGCTTAAAAAAAACCCCAAATTAATAATCTCATGCAATAGTTTATATAAAACAATACGATCTCAAATATTAGTAATTATAATAGTAAGTCTTGAAATACTTTTAGTGAAAATAATTTGAGTCAAGACCTTCGAATGTCATGTCCATGTCCTAACCTTGGGGGTTGTCTGTGAAAATTAAAATAAGAAGGGTGAGCTTTAAAAAGCTCAGTGTGAGTCTAAACACAAGAAAATCACCGTAAAAAGTAAACAAACATACATAATAACAGTTCTTAGAAAAATCATAATCATATAAAAAAATAGAATTCGACAGTTCATTTGAGCATGCTCATGAATGTTATTGCAGTTCAAGTATAACAGAAAAGTTCCTACCCATACTCCGCTACACACCACAGTAAGAGTTCCTCATAACTCATTCATCCTTACACACCGCATTGTGGATAAACCACTAGACATAAAAATTGTTGGTAAACCACCATAGGTTTTAGATAAAAAGATTGTAGATAAACTGCTAGTAAGTTGTGGATGAACCTCCAATGTTTGCAGATTTAGAACTGCCAGTACTTTTTCTTTTCAAAACGTCTCAATCCCCATACTATGTGATATGTCATGCTAATAATAGTACAGTATAGAAACAATAGTCATACATATCATGCAATCATTTTAATGGTAAAAGTGGGCATGTTGAACATGCATTCAGTAATACAATAACAGTGGCAACAATAACAAATCGTTGAGTGTAAAGTGACAGTAGGCATGTGTCATTCATATGTCATACAAATAACTGTAACAATTCTGTCATTTATATCCTAGATTTCAAAATATACATAATATCAAGGGTTCAATTGAGTGTACAATATGATAAGTTGTCCATAACATGTGTTAAATGAGCCTATCTATAAAATTAGAGTGGCTGTCGTCCTTAACCCTACGTCAACTGTCATCCTCGTGCTTAATGTTTGATTGTGCGGACAAAAACATCATTGGCTCATAATTATTTCCCATACAGAGGTGATGTCGCGACACATCAGGTCATGTGTCGTGACATTGAAGGCAGTATGCTTCATCTTCAGGGTATCTTCAGGGATGTGTCGCGACATCCTCAAGCTATGTCGTGACACCAAAGACAGTCTTGAAATTTTTCTATTCTATTCCCTATGTTGCGACATCCAACTCTCTGTGTTGTAACACAGCGACCAGTATCGAGTTAGTACACCTTCTAATGGTCTCATGCATGCTCACAAAGCATATTAGCTCACCCTTAGGCCTCATTCGGCCCTTAAGGTCAATAAAAGACTCAAATTACACAATTTATTAAATTTAAATAGAATTATGAAAACTTAACCAAAATGCTTGTATTCAAGCTTCTAAAGTACGAAAACTAGTTTAATATGCTACATCAAATTACGGTAGATCAACGACTCTTGAACAAGTATGTTACAAAGACTGGTTTTGGAACACATAACTAGGAATAATCATATCTATACATAATTCTAGCATGATATATAAACAACTTTTCACTCTTAGTATCAAACACTTAAGTTCATTATATTACAAAGTATACAAACAATATGGTCCTCAAATATATGGATCCATCAATAAATCAGACAAATAAATTGATTATCCTAGTAGAATACAAAAAATCATTATTGTGATAACTCAATATAACCTCAATTCATGAACAGATCTACCTAAGTCACATAGGGCTTTTCAGCTTGTAACGTTCTAAGGCTTAGGATAGGTATGGAATTCAAGAACAGGAAGCATCAAAATAGTTTCAAGCACGAAAGTAGTTTGGCACATCGTATTGTTCCCTATTCTCCCCCTTAATAACCCTTGCCTACTCACTGTCTTATTTCTCATTCTCTCACCTTTCTTATTCCTCCATGTAGGAAGTCATAGCATGATATAACAACTACAGTTAGCTCATGACTTTTTATGCACTAATTATTGAGGTTTCTACCATTGTGACTTTTTTTTTTGAGTCACTTTTAACTTTTTCAAAATCTCTCACTCACAATGCTTTCTTTTCCATTGCTTACATACGTTTTCTACTCGTTTTGTATTTTTCTAAAATTTTCTTTTGTTTTGCACCTTTTGGCTACCTATAGTCACAATTTCACACGACTTCTTCCTATTTCACTTTGATTTTTACAAAACCACCATGATGTATCTATCTATCACTTAATACATAAGCCTAAACATTTAAATTCCTGCAATTTTGAGACCAAAGAAAAAGGGTAAGTACAAATTGATATTTTGCTCAGGTTTTGTATGAAGGTTCATCAAGAAGCGTTTTCTGGCTCAAAAATAGGTATTAAGGATTGATGAATAAGGTTAGCTTTTTGGCTCTGCTTTATACCAAACAATGTCTTAGGTCATTCCTAGGTATCTTGATATTCATAAACTTAACCAATCAAGTAATCACAAATTTAATCATTTATCATACATACTAGCATGCTCGTTTCCTTGTATTTTCTATGACATTTGGTATATTCGATTACTTAATGCTTATTTACATTCTAGTTCATAGAACTTAATAGCCTAATAACTAAAAATTTAAAATCATTTCTTATCATGCTAAAATTATAGTAAACACAACTAACCTATATACATGCTCCTAACCAATCACTTTTATTTCTATAAGATCAAGCACACTTTGACAAGAAAAATAAAACAAAAAAACATAAAACAAAATAAGCAAAATTTTATTATGTTACACCCCACACTTTAGATAGCACATTGTCCCTAATGTGCAGCCCTTGTATATATAAGAAAAGAAGTTACCCGATTGATCACGACATTAATGTAGTTTTATGGTGGGTTCTTCATTCATTGTTCATTGTAAGCTTGAAAATGTTATGCTTCTTTCATGTGAGGTTCCTACATAGAAAATTTGAAAACTGAGAATATATATAAATCTATTGTTAATCCTACTCCTAAAGTAAAACAAAAATCATCACAATTATTTACAATCCAAAAAATTAAAATTATAATGTTCAGACAATCATCATCCTCTTCTTGAGAATCTATCTCATCCCCCTCCTCTTCAACTTTCTCATCCTCTTTATCTTCCCTTTCCTGGCACCCTTGCTCTTCTACTTAATGATGGGAATGTATCAGACCAAATTTGTTTTGCGAGTAGTTTGGTACTCTCATATTATTCTACCGTACAAATTCTTGAAGATCTGGGCCCATCTCTTGCATCCATCTTATCATCCATTCCATCTCTAGAATATTGTTCTCTCCTTTTACTTGTCAAGACGTTGATTTTGTTTTCTATTAGAGTGAAGCTAAGACATCCATCTTTTCCTTTCAGAGTTTGTTCCAATCCTTTATTTGCTTTCGTTGATGCGTCGTATATTACATGTATAATGAATCTCCTATGAGACTCTTGGATGGCTTCATTAATTACTCAGTGGTTGTTGCATGTAAATAAGTAATGCAAATGTGCAAGTGTACACTCGATTCAAGTAATATAATGATGAATGAATATCATCTCCACAGGGATCAAAAATTGATTAGAATTGGTAAGTATTATTGTAGATTTAACTAATGAATATGTGCAAAAGAAACAAAGTATAAATTGGTGAAAGGGATTAATGAATGAGCTAATAATATCAATTATAACTGATAAATGACCAAACAATCTAAATGTCATGGCAATCCACAAAGAACAAGTAGAGAGTATTTCTGTTGTGAATGATAAAGATTGGAATTACTCAGGGAAATATTTTCATAACATAACAATGTCATGAGAAATTTTATACTAAACTACTGCCCAGTGAATTACTACTACAGTCTACTTCTTTCGAGAGTTAGACTTTAGTTTTTATTCGGAGTTTACGTATGTATACAAGACTCATAAATGATAACCATACTAACGTTCTTCACCTATACATATTGCACCTTCTATGTCTAGAGTGCTACGAATATTCTTTCGATTACTCGCCTACATCAATCAATTAATAATCTAATGTATTTAATCCTTTCAGATTCAAATCCATCTAAGAATATAACACACAGTCAACTATGTCTAAAGCTTGCATGCATGCATTCCAAATAAGCAAGAATCAAATGAAATAGTGACTTTAATCAAAATCATATCATGGGCATTACAGATAATTCAATATTCATCCAAATAATTCCAACCCAAAGAAAATTAGCTCATAGGTTGGGCAATGAAATCCAAAATTAAATCATTCATCAACATCTTCAAGTTTACGAATCAAAAAAATTAAAACCAAGAAAAATAGAACAAAGGTAGAACTAAATGAAGCGTTAGTAGCCTCAAAAGAGGTATTAATATAAATTAGGGAATCCTACGGATCAAGTCAAGTGAATAAATCTGGTTCAGAGTTAAATAACAAGTGAAGTCTAGGTGGATTCTTCCTCGGGTATTGTCTTAATCAATTGGTTTTCTCAGAAGTATTTTCCCAATTCATTCTCTGTGTCTTGGCACCCTTAGCTTAGTAATTAGTTAGATAAACATTAAATCCCTTTTATTTTAGGCTAAATTATAAAAAGAAAGTCAGTACTAGTACTTTTGGTTCCCTTGGGTTCGACATTCCGGTCTTACCACTAAGCTATACTACTGTTCGATAGGTGCGCTTGCCTCAATTGTGGTGATAGTTAGTTTCTAGGCTTGATCATTCATTATATAAATATTAAAACTCTCAAACACACGATCAAGTTTTTGGTGTCGTTGCTGGGGAACTGAAATATTAGGAACGCTCAATTTTTATTACTTTAGCCAATTTTCTTTTTTTTAATTTATTTCTAATTTTCAATTTTCTGATCTCTCTTTTATTTTGCTTCTAATAGGTTTTTCTAGTTTATGACTAGAAGGAACCTGTCAGGACCCTTGACTTTTGACAGCGATATAGAAGGTACCATTCGCAGAAACCGCAGAGAAATAAGGCGAAGCTTGCAATACACAAAAGAAGAGCAAGAGGACGACACCAATAATACTGAAGAGATGGCTAATCCCCAAAACAATACGTTACCTCCTGTAGTTGCCGCAAACCTGGTGAATCAAAATCCTGTTCCTCGTACTATGTATGATTATGCTAAACCTAATTTAACAGGAACTGAATCAAGTATTGTTAGACCTGCTATTGCTGCAAATAATTTCGAACTGAAACCTAACATAATTCAGATGATACAGTAATTTGTTCAGTTTGATGGTTTGCAGGATGAAGATCCAAACAATCACTTGGCAAACTTCCTAGAATTTTGAGATACTTTCAAAATAAATGGCGTTTCTGATGATGCCATTCGACTTCGATTGTTTCCCTTCTCATTGAGAAACAAACCAAACAATGGTTGAATTCTCTTCCACGAGGATCAATCACTACATGGGATCAAATGACTGAGAAGTTCTTATTAAAATATTTTTTGCCGGCTAAAACGGCCAAGCTGAGGAATAATATCTCTTATTTTGTGCAGATGGATTTAGAGACACTTTACGATGCATGGGAGAAATACAAGGATATACAAAGGAGGTGCCTTCACCATGGGTTACCCTTGTGGCTACAGGTCCAAACCTTTTACAAAGGTGTGAACCCCTCAACTAGGTAGTTGATCGATTCAGCCGCCGGTGGAACCCTGAATAACAAGACTCCTGAAGCAGCTTATGAGTTTATAGAGGAGATGTCACTGAATAACTATCAGTGGCAAGTCACGAGGACTAAGCCAACAAAAGCCGCCAGTGTTTTCAACCTCGACGCAGTGACGATGCTATCAAACCAGGTAGAACTGTTAAGTAAGAAAATTGATGGTTTATGTGGTTCTTGGCAGGTACATCCAGTTATTCAGTGCGATACGAATGGAGGAGGGATGAACAACACAGAATATCTGCCTTACAACCCAAGCACTGAAAACGAGCAAGTTCACTATATGGGTAATAATTCTAGACCTCAAAACAACCCTTATAGTAATACTTACAATCCAGGTTGGAGGAACCACCCCAATTTCTCATGGGGTGGCCAAGGAAATCAGAGACAACAACCCCTCCCAGGCTTTCAACAACAACCCTACTCACAAGAAAAGAAGCCGAACCTTGAGGAGATGCTAACAAAATTCGTCGCGGTGTCAGAAACTCGTTTCCAAAACACCGAAACAACACTTAAAATTCAACAAGCATCGATTTAATGGATCAAGAACCAATTAGGGCAACTTGCTAAGCAGTTCTCTGAACGATCACAAGGAAGCCTGCCAAGCAACACTGAAACTAACCCAAAGGAGCAACTTCAAGCAATAACAGCTCGCAATAGTGAAAGGTTAGATGAACCAAAAGTGAGGTAAGAGAATGTGGTAGAGGAAGGTAAGGTTGAAGTAAGCCATAACAAACAAAAAATGGTAATCACAGAGTACCAACCTCGCGTGCCATACCCCAATGCGATGAAGAAAGACCACACAGATGAACAATTCGGTAAATTTCTTAAACTGTTAAAGAAATTACATATTAACTTACCGTTTCTTGAAGCTCTTTCGCAGATGTCAGATTCAAGGAAATTTTTAAAAGAACTTTTAACAAACAAACGGAAGTTAGACGACAAGTCGCATGTGGAGCTAAACGCAGTGTGCTCAGCAATTCTGCAAAATAAACTACCACGAAAATTAAAAGATCCAGGGAGTTTTACAATTCCATGCTTAATGGGTAGTTTATCTGTTGATAATGCTTTAGCTGATTTAGGGGCAATCATAAATGTTATGCCTTATAAAATGTTTAAACAGCTAGGTCTAGGGAAACCCAAACAAACTAGGATGAGCATTCAATTAGCTGATAAAACTATTAGAATTCCTAGGGGTATAATCGAAGATGTTCTTGTAAAAATTGATAAATTCGTATTCCCAGTAGATTTTGTCATTTTAGACATGGATGAGGTCAATCATATCCCTTTAATTTTAGGAAGACCCTTTCAGCAACTGCTAGAACTAAAATTGGTGTTAGTACAGGAGAACTCATACTTTGTGTAGGTGACGAAACGGTCACTCTTAAAGCTCTTGACTCGGCTAGGACATCAAGTAATAAAGGTGAGAATATAAATTTTATTAATAACCATTCGGTTAAACCTTCTTTTCAGGAAGCACCACAGAACTACAAAACTGAGCCAGATCTTAGACCTCATGCCAACAAGGAAATAACTCATGAGAAACGAAGGCTTCATATCGATGAACTAGACGAGTGGAAAACACATTTCAAGGTGAAATTAGGAACACACGAAGCAGAACCAAAGCAAAACCATGTCAAACTTAAGGATGAGCCAAAAATATTTAAGATCGGAGATCAAGTATTGTTGAATAAAATAGACCCTCAGATCGCCACTTCAGACCTTGATACAAACGAAGAAATCCCTTTTGAGGTACTGAATATCTTTCCATATGGAACAGTCGAGGTAACTAATCCCAAGTTCAGCACTTTTAAGGTAAACACTACTCGACTCGAACTATACAGTAATTATAGAATTGATAGCAGGGGTGAGGAGTTTCAGCTCCTCAAACCACCATGAATACGCTAATGAGAGGTAAGTCTAGCTTAAGACTTTAAATAAGCACTTCTCGGGAGGCAATCAGAACACTAACCCCATTAATTTCCATATTTTTATTTTTATTTTTTATTTTTACTTTTAGCATCTAACTACAAACTAACCAAATTAATGAAACATAGGCTTCCCTACCACACGGCCTTACACACTGACGTGGCCGTGGTTGTGTGGACACTACGGATTTAAACACCAGCATGGCAGAACCAAGGACGAAAAAATCTCTAAACCACGGGCGGCAATAAAAAGCCACAGCCGTGTGATACAGTCGTGGTCGACACTGATTCCTTAAACATGGGTGTGGCGACCTGCACACGGGCATGGGAGAAGCGAACGAAGCTCAGCACGGCCGTGTGGGACAACACGTCCATAGCGCACAAGCGTGGGCCGCATACCAGGCACGCTAAAACCCTAATTTTTGACACACACGGGTTAAAAACGAGCCACACGGGCTTGTTACATGCCCGTGTTCCCCTATTTCTATATAAACTATTCACTATTCATTATCTCCTCCACTAAAACCCTAGCCCTCTTTCCACCACCAGTCACACAAACCGCCGCCCTTCATCCCATTTCCCCTATTCTGACCACCACTATGACTATAAAGGCAAGCCTAACACTACCACCCCCATGTTAAAAAGGCGAAAAGATCCTGGCAATGTCGCCCCGTGCACAATCACTCTTCATAAGTTCATGCCGGCGGCTTCATTCACCCAACGATACAAGGATCTTTAAATCTATCCATCTTTCCTTTTTCTTTTCTCTTCTCCTTTATTTTCCTTCCATTTTTCTTTCTTGTTCTTAATTTTTATTATTATATTTTGTTTTCTTTAGTTTAGGTTCAAAAGGCTGCTTGGGAATCACCACACCACGACCCCTTCCAACTCAAGAAATCCATCCAAAATTCAGGAAGTTTCACTTCTCCCTTTCTCTTTTAATATAATGCTATTAATCTCTAGAATATCTATCTTTGTACATTGAGGGCAATGTACATCTTAAGTGTGGGGGTGAATTCTAAAAGTTCCTAACTTTTTGCATTATTCTCAAATCCCTGAATTTTGTCTTTTCTTCTCATATTACTATTAGAACAAATTCTGATTGATTTATGATTTTTATTGATATGTCTTAAATTAAAACATAGGCGATTGTGCATTGATTGTTTAAACTTGAATGCTTTAGAGAATCAAGCATGATGAGTTAATTTTTGAAAATTAAAACTTTGTTAGGTTGTTTCCCCAAGTTTAGGTATTATCTTGAAATTTGAAGTTCATAGGGTTGACATCAAAAACCAATATTGATGCTTTGAGTGAGTTAATATTGATCTATTATTCTAGAACTTGCTTCGATTATGCATGTCAAAACCACACTTTTGATTTGATATACTGAGATGATAAAGGCACCTAGGATTTAACCCACTTCCTTCCCAAAAGGCCTACATTCATGTTTAACCCTTAGTGAACCCCATCGAGCCCAACAATCCATTCACTGATTTACCCTTAATATTAACCCCCAAGACTTACTCTTTTTGATTCATTAAGAATTTTTCCTATTAACCTTTTTATCAAGATTTGATTTGAGAAGTTGCCTAACTATGTTTTCCATTTCAAGTTGTTAAAATCGTATGATTTGTTTTTTAAAAAAAAAGTTGAAAGTATATCCATTATTAGTTCTATTTTTTATGAGCTTAAGCAGTAAATCTCACATCTTTAGAAGAAGCTCGTATTATTAATGTAATTATTCATTATTAGTCTATTTTTCTAGTTAGGTAATTTGTCAATTCAATCTCGATTCTAACCTCCTCTTTCAGCCTATAACCATGCCCCCTAACCAAGCCACGTTACAACCCTTTTTAAAGACCTTTTGATCGATGTATCATCTCAATTTATAATGGTGGAGATTTGATTTTCATGCAAGCATATGGTAATAACTTTCATGTTGACTATTGAGTGCTTAATTTATTGTCCCTTAAACACTTCGAGTGATTTGAGTGAATCCTTAGTGAGGATTTTAACTCTGTGATATTTTGAATCAAAGATGATTACCTAGATAAGGGGGGATACCTATGTTTTTCATGAATAAAATGCTCAAGTTGGATTGTTTGAAACTTTGATGTCTTTTAGTTGAATTCTCAATGTATGATTACCTATAGATTATTTCAAAATTTATTGATAAGAGTTATAAATTGAGAAGAATGAATTTTTATTGTGAGTTGAGGATTTTGCTTGAGGACAAGCAAATGCTTAAGTGTAGGGGTATTTGATAAACCATAATATATACATATTTTAATCCTACATTTAGCATACTTTTGGATGATTTATCCCTTGAATTGTGGAATTTGATGCTCCTAATCCTTTAATTTTATGCTTTATACTTAGGAGAGCATAGGAGGATGAAAAGAATGAGAAACGGGCCAAAAACGAAGAAAATGGGCCAAAGTAAGAAATCCACACGGCCTGGAGTTTGCCACACAACCGTGCCACTTTAGCAGACTCGAACACGGTCCTAGGCTCGATTCACACGGGCGTGTGCCACGGGCGTGTCCCTACCGTGACCTATTTTAATTCCACTCAGAAAAGGATACTTGGAGGCAAAGAAAGACATTCCGAAAGCCTATATAAGCACCCTAAGTGTAACCTAAAAAGGGGGTTGGACAGAGGTCGACAGAAGGCCTCTGTCAAGGTTCTTTTGACAGGAGCAAAGCCAGAGAAGGTTGAATACAGGAAATTACCCCAAGAAAGCTAGTTGATCCATCTCAGAAGCAGGAATCACGCTCAAGACTGAAGATTTTCCCTTCAATTTCCTTCAGGGGGTTTTAGGGTTTTCTTTATATTTGTATTTAATTTCTTCTGAGATGTATTCTTTTATAAACATGAACTAAACCCTTCAAATACCTGAGGGGGATGAAACCTAGAACGGATCTTGTTATTGTTTTCTGAACTGTATGATAAATACTTTATTTGTTCTTAATTATGTGTTCTTAATTCTTGTGTTAATATTTTAGGATATTGATTCAAGTATTGATGTGCTTATTCAGAAGAGCAAAAGTCCCTGTTTAATAGTAGATCTAGCATAGTTAAGCGGAGTTGATCATACTCCTAGAGATAGGACGACGAAAATCTACCGGATTAGGGTCAAACCTAATATGGAAGTTCATAGATCGAATTAATGCAACACTAGGGGTTTTAATTAGAAAGAGATTTCAATTAATCAACCTAGGGTTAAAAGTTAGTAGCCTCGAAAGAGGTATTAATATAAATTAGGGAGTCCTACAGATCAAGTTAGGTGAATAAATCGTCGGTTTAGAGTTAAATAACAAGTGAAGTCTAGGTGGATTCTTCCTCAGGTATTGTCTTAATCAATTGGTTTTCTCAGAAGTATTTTCCTAATTCATTCTCTGTGTCTTGGCATCCTTAGCTTAGTAATTAGTTAGATAAACATTAAATCCCTTTTATTTTAGGCTAAATTATAAAATGAAAGTCAGTACTAGTACTTTTGGTTCCCTTGGGTTCGACATTCTGGTCTTACCACTAAGCTATACTACTGTTCGATAGGTGCGCTTGCCTCAATTGTGGTGATAGTTAGTTTCTAGGCTCGATCATTCATTATATAAATATTAAAACTCTCAGACACACGATCATATTTGTTACTCTTAATTTGGTTTGGAAGACTTCTTGGCTGCACGTTTGTAACCCGGCTGCCTCTCTATTCTGCCATTATCAACTAGGACTGCTTTTTCAGCAGTTGTCTTGTAACGCTTCCTTTTAAGCTGATTAATAGGCACCTCTTCCTCTTTATCAGAATCTAATTTCATGAGATCATCAATTACTTGATGAACTACATGTTCTTATGCCGCCATAGGTGCTTCAGATCTCGGTGTATTGGTAGTGGTAGTGTTTACAGGTGTAGTAGCTTGAGTTACATCATCATCTTCCTTCTCATATTCAAAATGGACTTATTTGGTTTTCTCTACTTCTCCTTCTTGTTCGGTGGTCTGCTTCTCCGCGGTATGTTTACCCTCGTCATCATCCTTCTCAAGCTCCAACAACAACTCCTTAGAAAAACTAGGGAATGCAAGCATTGGATAAGTAAACTTCTTTTGAAGGGACTTCTTAATAGCTTTGTCCCTTTGTCTAACATAGCCCCAAAATATGGCCATTTCCTCTTGAGCCTTGCTGAGATCAATGGCCATCATCTATTGTTGCTTTTCTAGTTTCTAAATTATTACTGCAAGACTTATAGAGCCTGGACCACCTTCTGCTCAAATGCATTCATAGAGGTTGATAGAGCAGCATCATTGGGCCTGGGTGGATAAGATGTCTGGTGATGATCCGAATGCCATGGCAGTTCCTCGCCAAAAAATTTCAGAGCAATGTGCTTAGTGATAGCACATTTGTTAGGGGTTTGGTCTTCATTAACATGAAGAGGAATTTTGACCTTCTGACAGATTACAGTTATAAGCGACGGGAAGTTCAACATACCAGTGTTTTTCTCAGTATAGCGGCGAACCTCTCAAAAGAAAATTTTCCCAACATTTATCCTTCATCCCACCAAAATTGAATAGAGTAGCAGCAAACAATGCTTTGAGATTGTGGAATTGTGGGTAGATGGAATGAGAAGATTTTTGAGGAAATGATACCAAACCCTACAGTGGGGCTTCAAAGTTATCTTGTCAATGGTGTAACAATCATTCATTGAGACTGTTCAACACTGACATCAGTAGGCAAGTGATTTAATTTTCTACCGTCATTGTCTTGAAAAAATCAGTGTGTTCATCAAGACCATCCTATAACCTCTATTGTGCATTTATTGAGTCGGCATCAAATAGTATTGAAGCACTCCGCACATATATAAAGGCATTTTTAGGGGAGCTAAGATGACCGTAGAACTCCTTTACTACTTGAGGAAAAACATTGTCAGGATGGAGACAGAAAATTTGCCACAACTGAGGAAATGGCTTCAGTATAGCCCATAAAAGGGGCATCCTGAAAAAGGAATCCTTTTTCCAAGTACAAAGGGTGTTTGGAGATGTTTTAGTTGTATTTAGTCTTCGTTGTCTTACTTAAGAATGTAGTGGCTGGGCAACAGTAGAAGCAAATGGTGCTTGACGAGCCATTCCACAGAAGATGGTAATTGTAAGTGTGAAAAAGTTGATACCTTTAAAAGTTTGGGATGAAACAGAGAGAAAAAACAATAGATAAATAAAATGAAGGTAACGGTGAAAAGGAAACCGAATCGGCTTGGGTAAAAACTTGAGGAGAAATAATCCGTGACGTAGGTGATAAGATTGGGCCTTAATCATGGTTTGACATAAGTAGCAATAAATATTTAACTGGGAAAAATTAAATACTAAGTAAATTTATTAAACTAAAAAGTGGCTAAAAGAACGAGGGGGTTGAGGTTTACAAAACTGGGCTGCAACGTACCTGCAACAAAAAGAAAATAAAAGTGAATTAAATTTCTTTAATCAACTAAAACAAAGAGATGGATAATAAAATAAAATAATTGAATAAACACTACAGAAGATAAATATTAATCATTTGGAAAAAAATGATGGAAGTTTTATCATGAAGTGTAGGGGCTCCAAAGTAATGTTTTAACCACTAGCCATTGATGGAACACCCTTAACTCGTATCCATCACCGAAGTAGGGTTACAAGGTATTACCGATCAGTACACATCATTTAACGTACATTGCTCATACATTACGCATTCATATTCAAATATCATTTAATCACAAATATATTGTTTCTTATAAGGGCCTACGAGGCCTTAAACAAGCTTTAAAAGTGGTTCGGGACTAAATGATAACTCGGAAATTTTTGGAAACATAGAAAAATTTTCAACCATACAGAGATCACACGCCCGTGTGAACAGGTCGTGTGCCTCACACAGCTCCAAACACGCCCATGTCTCAGGCCGTGTAGAAATAGGGCATACATAATGACTTGGGTCACACAGCCAACCACACGCCCGTGTGTCCAAACCATGTGCCCTTCAAAGTGGTCACACACGCCCGTGTGCCAGGCTGTGTGCTAGGCCGTAACCTATAAGGTATACTGGCTTATGCAACACGGCCAAGTTACACGCCCGTGTGCTAGGCCGTGTGCCATTTAGGGGGTATACTGACTTGTACCACACAGCCAGTCACACGCCCGTGTGTGAGACCGTGTGGAGCATACTAACTTCAATTCAATTTCAACACCAGGGGACACACGGCCGTGTAACATGACCGTGTGTCACACACAGCTGAGACACACACCTGTATCTTTGCCCGTGTGGACAAAAATAGGCCATTTGCAAGGCCAATTTGCCACCCCATTTTGCACATACCTACACAAGTACAAATGGTACCATTTTAAGGCACAAATATGCAGCCAAAAGTCATTAACCAATGCATAAATCTTACTATACTTATCTCAAACCATGCAAGTCACAAATATGTCACAACTTGCTATTTTATTACATACCTAATTCACATATACAATTCAATTTACTAATTCAATTCAAACATGCATTATCAAGCATTAATTCACAAATACATAACTTCCAAATTATCAACTTCAATCACATAACATGAGCCAATTTACCAAACTCAAAATAGAACCATTTGCACATTTATAACATCATCATGTTCATCATCTTATGCCAACCCAAATGGCCAAAATTCATATCCATCAAACATACCAAAATAAGACAAACCTATACATGCCATATACCATATTTACACAACTCAAAAGTACCAAATAGATGTTCGATAGTGCGATGAAGTTCCTGATGATCCCCAATTCCGAGCTAGCTTCAACTTACTATAAAACATAAAAGGAAATAGACAAAGTAAGCTATAAAGCTTAGCAGTTTGTATGTATATATGAAATAATCAACATCATTCATGAACAATTCCAAGTAGATACATAACTTGCAATTAAAACCTCAATCAATGAGATAACATAAAGTTTAACTATAAAGCAACTCATAAATTCTCATCTTCTTATAATTCATCATTCGAACAGATTTCTGTACATACCTGTACTGATACATATCTATTCTCACCAATTTGCTTATCGAATCACTTCAAGTTTATAAATGCTTATGATATAAGTACGTCGATTTTTTGATGTCATAGTCCACCTACGATCTTACACATACATTGCCAAGACACTGCCCTGGTCTTTCATTCACATGCCGTAACCCGGTTATGGTCTTATTATTCGATTGCCATAGCCCAGTTATGGTCTTATTCAGTATCTCATCGACTTAAACAGTACATTTAAATCAAATACATCACATTTATCCATAGAATAAATAATATCTCAATACCATCCATCAATTGAATAATTACACATTCAAGTTCAATTATATGAACTTACCTCGTATACGAAAATGGCAGATCGGGTTGACTACTCGATAACCTTGCTTTTCCCCCAATCTAAATCTGAATTCTTTCTTTCTTAATCTATATGAATTCAAAATTAACTTATTCAATCATATATTCTTTCAATTTAGTCCATATCACACTTCAAAGCACTTTTACACTTTTTTTCCCAAGTATTTCACAACTTTTACAATTTAGTCCTTATTACACAATATCACAAATTGATGCAATTTCATCCAATCATATGCTAGCCGGATTTCCCTAATACACATATCAACCCACATTTTTCATTTATTCGCATATTTAACCACATATTTTCACATTTTCTCAATTTAATCCCTATTTTGCATTTTCTTCAAAAATCACTTAACAAAACATGTAAAGCTATCATCAAGCTTTCACCTTTCAACATTAAACATCAAAGAAAATATAGATTCAACAATGGCAACTCTCAAAATCTTAAACAATTTTGAAATTAAAGGTACGGGCTAGCTAGATTGAGCTGCAACGATTACAAAAACATAAAAATCATCAAAAATCGAGCTAAAATCATACCTTAATCAAGCTAAGAGTTGGTCGAATATCTCAAGCCCTAAAATGGCTTTTCTTGTTGCTAATTTCGGTTAAAGGATGAAGATGACACCAAATTATCATTTTTGTTTTATTAATTAACCTTTATTTCATGAATTACCAAACTAACCTTAATGAATAAATATATATATCATCCATATCATGTCCATTAATGTCCACTTACTATTTTAATGGTCTAATTACAACATAAGGACCTCCATTTTAATGATCCATAGCTATTAGACACCGTTAGCTAATAGAACATCACTTTTGCACTTTACATGATTTAATCCTTTCTCTCAAATTAACTATTTAAACGATAAAATTTCTTAACGAAATTTTTCACACATACATATTATCATGCCACGAACATTAAAATAATAATAAAATAATTATTTCAACTTCAGATTTTTGGTCCCAAAACCACTGTTCTGATTTGATTAAAAGTGGGTTGTTACAATTGACTTTGAAAGTGGACTCGGCTTCATCGTCTTTGACGTCCACTGCTCCATGAGGATATACCTGAACAACTTCGAATGGACCCAATCGTCGAGACTTTAATTTGGCAGAAAACTATTTAAGCCTAGAATCAAAAAGTAAGACTTGTTGTCCAGGAACAAATTGTGGTGCCAAAATTTTGTTGTCATGCCATCGTTTGGTCTTTTCTTTGTGCAAGTTGGCATTTTCATGGTCTTGAGTTCGAAATTCGTCCATCTGATTCACCTCTAGTAAGCAATTATTTCCAGCAGATTTCCAATCCATATTTAGTTTCTTGATTGCCCAGAATGCCTTGTGTTCTAGTTCAACAGGCAAGTGGCATGGTTTACCATAAACAAGCTGGAAAGGTGACATACCCAATGGTGTCTTGACAACCCTAGGAAGTTATTAAGGTGGGAACCCAAACCGGTCTGAACTGTGAGGTCGAGAGATAAGTAGTTCTTTTCGACTTGTTATTCTAGTGGAAGATCAGAAGATCCTACTGGGTATCGACTAGTTGATTGAACAATAAAACCCGTAGTGGCAGTTGGTTATGATTACCGAAGAAAGCTAATCACCCATGCTCAGATTTGACAGATTCTGCTATTTGATTTCTCGTTATTTTTTTCTTTCTATTATTATTAAAAGTCCTAAAAA
Organism: Gossypium bickii; assembly: GCA_025503065.1. Classification (NCBI taxonomy): domain Eukaryota; kingdom Viridiplantae; phylum Streptophyta; class Magnoliopsida; order Malvales; family Malvaceae; genus Gossypium; species Gossypium bickii. The sequence continues at coordinate 18,502,666 of CP106714.1, read as the reverse complement.
CATTTCTTTATATTTCATCATACTATAATCTATCTAAAGCACTAATTAGATCTATTTGTGCTTATGTTAGAATTAACTTAGTGCTCACATCCCTTGGGTATGATCCTTGAAGTGCCCATCTACTTCATTGTAACTATATTACAACATGACCCGTATACCTACTGATACCACCTTTTAAATATATTTCGCACAGGATTTCTACTCTAAACGTTGGTATGTCTAGAGGCGGTCAAGTTGTTGGCGCTGTTGTCGAGGAGGCAATGTCACTAGTTTAATTTTAATTTTTGGTATCTTAATAGAATAATTAGGAAATTGATGCATCATAGATATGAATTTTAAATCCCAAGTTACTAACATTTCTTTATTTCTTTTTTACTTCAGAATACAATTTACGAGGGAAAACACTTGTTTGTTGATAAGTGACCATAGGAAGTATGATGCAAATACTAGGAACATTTTTTGATAAGGAAAAGTTGTGATCTAGTATTACTCGTCCCATTATTTATAATCCACATTTTGAGTTAAATCCTTCCTTACTAACGTGGATATCTAATAATGTTAAATTTAATTATTCTAAGACAGAAAACCCTATAGCCTTCCTACGACAATTTGAACATATATGCAGCACTCTCGCTTATGTTGGAGTTTCACCAAAAACTATCAAATTATTATTAATCCCTTTTACGTTGGACAGGAAAGTGAAAACTAGGTTAGATGCACTCCCACCCAATACTATTACTACATAGACTAGTTTTGTGCAGTTATTCCTTCGTTGGGTCTGGCCTATGACTCAAGTACTCAGTATTCATGAAAAATTATGTCAATTCAAGCAATACATTGCTAAAACATTAGGATAAGTTTGGGACAAATTTAAAACAATTATCAAGTCAGTATTGGGTGGAGGCATACATTTTGAGGTTCAAATCCAACATTTCTGTGACAGATTGGATTGTCAGAATAGGTGAAAGTTTGATATCGTGATCGGAGGAAGCATCTAGAGGAAAACAAGAAAGGAAGTTATGGAAATACTGAAAGACTCAATGAAAATGAATTTACCTAGGGGATACATCGAGAATTAAAAGTTGGAGAATTGAAAAAAATTCTAAAACAGAAGAGCAAAAAAGTAATAAACTAGAGTCAATTACAATAAATTTGGCTAAACATGAATATGAATCAGAAGAAGAGAAATGGGACGATACTGAACAGGAAAACAATCAGATAGCTTTTCAACTTGATTTGTGGCGTCAGAGTAAGGGACTACTAGAACGAATTATTCCAAGTACAGCAAAAATGGTACCTTTCATTATTAAACCCCCTAAGTTAGAGTTAAAACCTTTACCAGGGCATTTAAAATACAAATATTTGGGGGAGCAAAATACATTACTAGTGATTATAGCTATCAAGCTATGTTCAGAATAGGAAGAGACTTTTAAGTGTTTTAAAAACACACAAGAAAATCATAGGATAGACAATCGTTGATATTAAGGGAATCAACCATGCGATGTGTCAACACAAGATTAGATTAGAAGAAGGGAAAAAAAACTTGTAATAGATGCATAACGCCGACTTAATCCAACTATGAAGGAGGTGGTGAAGAAAAGAATTGCTCAAATGATTAGACGCGTGTATTGTTTATGTTATCTCTGACAGTGAATGTGTAATACCCTTTACCCGTATCCGTCACCGAAATAGGGTACGAGGCATTATCAAAACTTACGGAACCAAATCAGAATCACAGAGAATTTTTCACAAAATCCCAAAATTATACTTACTCTAGCCATGCCAATAGCTAAGTTTCAAACATCCATTTTTATGTAAACATTGGTATTTAGTCTATACATGCCATTCTTTTTAAAATAATTCATTTTCATATACCAAAAGATATGGGTTGATAGTGTGATAAGGCTCCGACTAATCTCCAACCATCGAGCTCCTGAGCACTACAAAACAGGGAAAAGGAGAACAGGGTAAGCATATGGTGCTTAGTAAGTTCATGCAACAGGAACTATACTTACCATACTTATACATCCATCATTTAACAACACAAGCACACATCTAATTCACATAAATATATACCTATCACATACAAACTCAACTTTTGCATTAGTTAAGTAACATCATATAAATTGAATACAAACATAAATGATTGATGAGCTTATCAATTCCATAATTTTCATGTTCTTCCATTTCTCATATTTATCCCGTTGAATTTCTTGTAATTTCGATGGATATTCAGTAGTGCACTTTTGTGTACAATTCTGGGTTCGTCAATTCATACATATATGGGTATACCCTTTTTCCAGAGAGCACACTCCTGTGAACCTCATCCTTACAGTGGGATTACCAGTCCAAGCTAAATCACCTGTAATATAAACTCATAGAGTATTGTCGAGATTACCAGTCCAGGCTAAATCCCCTGCAACGACAATTACTCTAATGAGCTTGGATCTGAATTACAGTCAAAGCTAAATTGCACCCTAATTTGGATTACCCGTCTGGGCTAAATCTATTTTCCACATATTCTTCGGGAGGGCTATATCAGGATAGGATCACCCGTCCGGGCTAGATCCTTTTTACCGTCGATTCCTTTTCAGAGATCCATCGATTTTTCCTTTCATTCAACCGAGATTTATTTTCCCTTTTCATCAAGAATATCAATACTTTATCAATTATCATACAATAAACATTCGAATCATATTCACATCAATAAAAATATATTTCAAGCATTTAAGAATATAATTCAAGTTACACGAACTTACCTAGATACTTGTTCGTACATAAAAATCCACTAATCCGGGACTTTTTCCTTTCCTCGATTTAGCTTTGTATTTGAGTTTTTCGAATCTAAATAAATAAATTTAATCATCAATTCAATACATTTCATGTTCATATGTAGCATTCTCTATAATTCTTCTATTATTTATAGTTCATTTAGAGTTGTCGCCTTGAGTCATAGTCACTAAATTATTTTTATCTTGAGTCACAGAACTCAAAATTAAGATCCGCTAATTTTCCCTGAAACTAAACTTAATATCTTCTTACCATAAATTTTCAAAATTTATGGTTTAGCCAATAAGTACAGCTAATTCTTTAAAGTTACCCTTGTTCTGCTGTCTGACAGTTCCGACCGGGATTCAGATGATGTTCCCGTTTATTTCTCTTGAAAATATACTCATTCAGGATTTTAAACATATAAATTTAAGCCCCTAATTATTTTTCTCCAATTTTTGATGATTTTCCAAAATCAAAACAGAGGAACCCGAAATCATTCTGACCTTGGCTCACAAAACCTATTATATCTCATGATTTACAATTCCATTGCTTACACTATTTCTTCTATAAGAAACTAGACTCAATAAGCTTTAATTACATATTTTATTCATCCTATAATTAGATTTATAAAATTTTAGGTGATTTTTCAAAGTTAGACTACTGCTGCTGTCCAAAACTATTTTAGTGCAAAGTGATGATTTCCATTTTGCCCCGAATATCACAATTCATACCATTCGGTCCTTATCCAATTAACCCCTCAATTAAGCTAATTTTTCTCAATTAATCCTTTACCTAGACATTATAAGTTATTTCAAAACTATTGAAATTCAGACTTTCCACATAAAACCCTAACTTCAAACTCTTTTACAATTAGGTCTCAAACATTAACTTTCTATTCAATTCATTCAATGAAATTGGCATATAAACAGTTTAAAGCTCTAATTCCATGCTAAATCATCATATACTTCCAGTACATATTCATAGCAACTTTCAATTTCATTCATAAAATCTAAAACTAATGAATTCAACAAGTGGACCTAGTTGTAAAAGTCACAAAAACACAAAAATTTCAAGAAATAATCAAGAATTGAACTTACTTGCAGTAAAAATATGAAAAACCAGCTTAAGGAAACCTTCGATGGTGTTTTTACTGATGAGAATGCAGAAAAATAAAGAGAAATCTAGATAATTCCACTTTAATCCTAGCTTTATTAAGTAAAATTTGCAATATTCCAATTTTGCCCTTAATTCTCCTTATTTTCTTGTTGATTTCATGCCCTTGTCATCCAGCCCAAATAGACCTTGGGTCTATTTTCCTTTTAAGCCCTCTTTCTTTTATCATTTAAGCTATTTAATCATTTCTCATAATTTTGCATTTGTTACAATTTAGTCCTTTTTGTTCAATTAACAATCGGAACTTTAAAATTTCTTGACGGAACTTTAATACTAACTTATTAACACTCCATAAATATTGATAAAAATATTTATAGCTCAATTAAAAATCTCTGAGGTCTCGATACCTCGTTTTCGATTCTAATTATTTTAATATTTATTTCTAGTATACTATTCACTATTTCAAAAATTTTCCTAACTTCACATTTAACTTATACTCACTAAATTAATAATATTTTCTACTCACTTGTCGGATTTAGTGACCTCGAATCACCGTTCCAATACCACTAAAAATTCAGGCCATTACAAAATGGGTTAATCCCACACAATGTGTTCTAAAGAAAAGAGGATTGACAGTGGTCGAAAATGATTATTGATCAAATGCTTCATAGATTGGCAGGGAAGGATTATTATTGTTTCCTTGACAGATACTCGGGATATCATCAATTCCCAATGCATCTGAATGACCAAGAAAAAGCCACCTTCACATGTCCTTTTGGTACCTATGCTTTCGAATGAATGTCACTTGGACTTTGCAATGCCTCAGCGACCTTTATAAGATGCATGACTGCTATTTTTCCTTAAATGTTAGAGAAAGGCTTGGACATGTTTATGGATGATTTTTCAATATATGGAGATTCCTTTCAAGAATGTTTGGACAATCTTGAAAAAGCCCTACAAAGATGCAAAGAAACCAATCTAGTGCTTGACTGGAAAAATGTCACTTCATGGTCAAAGAAAGGTTGGTTTTAGGACATCAAATATCAAGAAAAGGTTTGGAAATAGACAAAACTAAGATTGAGGTTATTAAGAAACTCCTAAACCCTATAACAGTTCGGGGAGTGAGAAACTTTCTAGGCCGAGCTAGATTTTACAGGCGATTCATAAAAGATTTCACTCACATCTCTAAATCGTTGAATCAACTTTTACAGAAAGAGACACCATTTATATTCGACCAGGAATTCGTCAAAGCTTTTGAAGTAATAAAAGAAAAACTTATTCCTGCACCTATAATTATTACTCCTAACTGGTTAGAGCCTTTTATTATAATATGCAATGCTAATGATTATGATGTAGGGGAAGTGTTGGGACAAAAGAGAAACAACTTATTTAGAGCTATTCATTATACAAGACAATCAATTTGGCAAAATGCAATTACACTACAATCGAAAAGGAAATGCTTGTTGTTGTGTTTGCTTCTAAAAAATTTCACTCGTATTTTATGGCCAATGGATTTTATGTTTACACTGACCATTCAACATTAAAATATGTCATGAAGAAAAAGGAAACAAAAGCCAGACTAATGATATGGGTATTATTTCTTCAAGAGTTTGATTTATGGGTAACGGACAGGAAGGGAACAAAAATTCAAATTACAAACCATTTATCCAGAATAGAAAATGACCGAAGTAGCCAGATTCTAAAGAAATACAGTTTACTTTCATTGACGAACAGTTGTTTAGAGTAGACATCCATAAAACAAGGTTCGAAAATAATAGCACTCCATGGTATGCAAGTAATGTAAACTATATCGCTAAGGGCATTTTTCCTCTACAAATATCATGGAAACTAAACACCTCTGGACATACTAATGTCCAGAGTATGAATATTGCAACTAAATATATGGATTTGAGGCAGCTTTCGCAAGTATACGGGTCAGGTTGTAATATATTTACAACGAAGTACGTAAGTACTTCAAGAATCATACCCAAGAGATTACAGTTTGGGGAAGACTGTTGTCATACCAATTACGGGATATAATTACTAATATATTTGAGTCATGAATTAGTAGTGTTAATATGAAGCAAGATGATAATAATATTAAGAAACTAAATAAATTAAATTAAACCTAAGTCTACTCTAATTGTTTTACCTAATTTATTATTGATGTATGGTTCTAATCAATCAACTAGTCAATACCCTAGAAAGATCTTTCGATACATCCACTAGAATAATGAGTCGGCAAGAACTACTTATCTTTTGACCTCACAGTCCAGACTGGTTTGGGGTTTAGGTGTTTATGGATAGGCCATACCAATTTGGGGTTTAATTTATTTGTCTCCCAAACAGCTGATCCGTTAAGAAACTTTATCCTTCAATCAGTTAATAAGGTTAGAACAATTGAAACCATACGAGGTATGTATGAAGCATAAATTGATTCTAATCTTTACATAAATTTTTAATTAAACAATGTTAAAGAAAGAGATATAAAGAATAGAATAAAGGAAAAGAGATTCTCCCTGATTTATCAATGAAAATGTGGCACCGAAACAATCTCCGCTCGTGAAAATCTGACTTTGGAATATGATCTTCCGTTTACAAGAACATAAAAATACCCCAAGTAAAAACTAAGAATAAAATAAAGACCCTAAGTAAATTCTCTCTCCCTAAAAATTATATGTTTAAACTTATTACAATGGCATTTATATAGGCTAAACTCAAAATATTAAAGTGCCTAAACTATTCTTGAAGTCCTTAGAGTTCGACTAGGATAGATTCTCCTAATTTTCCTAAACAAACGTAACTAAAATGTGCAAGAGTTTTTGGGCTGGGCAAGGGCTTGGTTGCAACACATGCCTGTGATGTTGCAACCAACCACAGGGGGTATGTCGCGACATCGAGGGCAGTTTCACTTCAAAACTTGTTTTTGGCTTCTACCTTCGATGTTGAGGTATCAATGTCTTGGTGTCGCGACATAGGCATCAGTTTTAGCCTAAATAAGCATCTTTAGCTCCCGACTTGACCTGCAAGACCATGTAACCTTATTTAGATATATAAAATGTAATAAGAGCTACTAGAAAGCTTACTATTTTAAGTATGAAAACCTAAATATATACTAAGATGCTTTAATTTAACTATTAAACAAGCTAAATTTATGTGTAAAAAGGGTGTAAACAATAGTGTAATTCATGGCAAATTAGCAACAAAAGAAAAGCATCATCCACGAATCAAAAAATTATATTTGGGAAGATCCATATGTATTCTAGAAATGTACAGATCAATTGGTACGAAGATGTGCAGCAGAGGAGGAAATAAACGATATTCTACAAGGATGTCATACATCCCTATGTGGGAGACATTTTGGCAGAAAAAGAATAGCTCAAAAAGTTCTGCAGTCAAGATTCTATTGGTCGACCATGAACAGAGATGCTTATGAATTTGTACAAAGATATGAGAGATGCCAAAGAACTAGAGGTATATCGAGAAGAGATGAAATGTCGCAAATCGAGAGACTCAAAGTAAAGGTATTCAATGTTTAGGGAATTAACTTTATGAAACCCTTCCCGAGTTCTTTTGGGAACCAATACATCCTGCCAGTTGTTGATTATGTCTCCAAATGGGTGGAAGCTGTAGCATTACCTACCAATGATACTAAAGCAGTAGTGAGATTTTAAGGAAGAACATTTTTGCTAGATTTGGGACATCCTGTGTGTTGATAAGTGATGAAGGATCACATTTTTGTAGTAAACAATTTGAAGCTGCCTTAACCAAGTACAGTGTGAAACATCAAATGACAACATCATACCATTTACAGGCTAATGGCCAAGCAGAGGTGTCCAACAGAGAAATTAAAGGAATTTTAGAAATGACAATAAATCCAAGTAGGAAAGATTGGGTAGCAAGATTAGATGATGCATTATGGGCTTATTAACAACATACAAAGCCCCGTTAGGTATGTCTCCTTATAAATTAGTTTACAAGAAAAATTTCCATTTAGCTATTAAATTAGAAAAGAAAGCGTACTAGGCAATCAAGGAATTGAACATAGATCAAGAGCTAGCAAAAGAAGAAATACTATTTCAATTACATGAATTAATAGAATTTTTGTTTCATGGCATATGAAACCACTAAATTATACAAAGAAATGAGCAAACTTCGACATGATGCAAAGATAAAGAAATGAGAGTTCCTACCTGGACAAGAAGTGTTGTTATTTCATTAAAGATTAAAATTATTCCCTGGCAAGCTAAAATCAAGATGGACTGGTCTATATACCATAAACCATGTGACACCTCATAAGGCAATAGAACTTATCGAAAAAGGAGGTCAAAATTTTCTTGTAAATAGCTAGAGAGTCAAACACTACTTTGGAGGGACAACAAAGGAAGTCATTGAAACTCAGGCCTTACAATGTAAAACTGTATGGAGCCCAGAGAGAAACAAGGACCAATTAAAAAAAATGGGACACGGATGAAATAAGTGACGCAATAAAAAACAATGAAGAAAGAAAAGAGCATAGCAGAAATTGCCCTCAGTGTCGCGACCTCAACACTTCATGTCACAACATCACACGAAATTTGGAACAAGTAAACTGCCTTCGATGTGGCGACATCAACGACACCCATGAAAGATGTCGCGACACACCTGCGTAATCTGTTGTTCAAATTTAAACTAACCACTAATGTCTCTATAATTAAAATCCAGTAAATTTAGAACTCTTTAACCTTCTAACCATTAGAAATACTTTTCCTAACACAATTACCATTTTCAAAGTGTATTGATGTATCCCTCAAAGATAATAGGTTACATCACTCTTCTCGTTACCTTCAAATCATTGTGGAGAAAAAAAGATTCCTTTGTCTCTGTTCAACAGTGTGACAGCCTCAAGAAGAACCACTATAGCCCAGTCAGGTTTGAAAAGAATTTTGATATAACCTCATGAATCCATCTGTTGAATTCTAGGAAAGCCGCATAGACTAATATCTACAACAACTACATCCTTACACGTTCATCCAAGAACAAGGATTTGATCCATTAATGAGAAATTGTAAAAGCATCTAAGAGATTGCAACAGAAAAAAAATGGACTAGTTTCTATTTACCACATGAAGACCCAACAGTAATACCCATGGTATAGGAATTTCATCTTGCGTTGAAAGAAAGGGAAATGACAAGACCATTCTATGATATAAAAGCCTTTGTTATAGTCAGAGGAGTTAATGTCCTGGTAACTGAAAGAAGTATTTGTCAGTTTTATTATGCTCCATACTATTATCGATGTTTATTGTACTAGACAGATCTCAAAGAATTTAAGAACGTAGACAATGAGGAGATTTTTAGAATTTTAACAAAGGGAAAAGAAGTTTAGACATATCAAAAAGGAATAGTAAGACCTGAGACATTCAACCAAGCATTGAAGACTCCAAAAGCAAAAATATGGATGAAATTTATGTGTTCAAGGATTTGGCCTACAGCTGATCTTTCTTATATTAGCCCGCTCAAAGCTATTTTAATTTATGTCATCCTTTAAAAGAAGTAGGTATGTGTAATCATCAATTTTTGCCCGACCCGTTATTAGAATCGAGGCCCATCAGAAGAATGGAACCCAAACAAAGCCAAACAAAATAAACCCAAAAGTAAAACAGTCCAGAATAGTCCATTTACAAAACAAATTCCTTTTACCCCTAAGCTAATCCAATTACAAAAGCCCAATTAACCCAATTGCTAAAAAAAACCCTAACCCAAAAATTACAGAGGCCCAATGGCCCAAAATTTTAAACAATCAGGAACCCTAGGGTTCCTTCCCCACCAGCCGCCTCCACACCTCTCAGCCATTCCTCACGCGTGACCTTTCAGCTACCACGTGCATCCTACGCGTCAGCTTCCCAAGCGCGTCGGTTTCCATACCCATGCTCCTCGACAACCCCGCTCACCACTATCGGCTACCCCGCGCATCGACCCCATTGCACGCCTTGAACGCCCCTTCCCAAACCTCGACCGACGCCCCGCAGCGCCTCGCCCATTCCCTGCAGAAACAAGAACAACAAACAACAAAACAACCAAATATGTGGAAAATAGTAAATTAATAAAGAAACATTGTGTATTTGGCTATAAAGCCGTTTAAGATTGATGTAAAGGGGGTTCTTTCCTTTTCTTTTCTCTTTTAATCGAACACAAGCAAAAAATACAAAAATAACAGCAGAGAAACAAAAGCGAAAAGTCAGATCTGTGAAGGTATTTCTTTTTTTCTTTTTTGAATCTCCTATTTCACAAATACAAGCCAAATATAAAAAAATAAAAAAATAAAGTAAAAAAATAAAAAAACAAAACAAAAAAAATTCACCATTTTGCGAATTTCGGCCACCGCCCCCTTTGGCTGGAATCTGGACTTTGTCCAGAGAAAATGTAACAACCCAAACCCGGCCCAAACACTATGGCCGAATCTAGTCTGTTATAGGAAAAAAATATTTTTGAAAGAAAATTTTTTAAGTCGATTTAAGTTGTCGAAATCCTTTTTAACTAATTGTCTTGTTAAAACCTTACTTGATTTAATTAAGTCGAGTCATCGTAAAAATTCCAAGTGTGCCCGATGGCATGATAAAACGTTTTACGTTTTTAATTTAGGGAAAACATGTGATTTTAATTTAATATTAATAAAATAGTCTGAACCAAACCATTCAACATGTAAGAAAATAATAAAACAATTCTAGGAGGCCTTATTACAACTGAAATAAGATAAAAGAAAACCGATAATAATAAAAATAATAAGACTAAAATTAAAGTTCATTTAGATTAAAGTCCACTGCATGGCCACCTCAAGTCCACCCGGCTCCACATCCGCGATCTACGTGTCACCTGAAAAATGTAAAGGAGAAGGTGAGTCACCAGGACTCAGTATGTAACCCTTTCCCCGATTTTAAGCAATTTCATACACAACATGTAATTAACCAACATGTACCAAAACATGCACCCCACCTAGCCAACCAAACGCCTTTGTCTACCCCGTGTGGTACCAAACCACTGGTGGTGCCAAACCACTGGTGACATATAGTCACAGATGTGATGCCAAATCACTGGAGGTGCCAAACCTCTGGTGTCCGTAGACACAATCGTTTGATGGGGCCAACCCATCGTGTGATGCCAAATCACTGGCGTCAATCCCTTATGATAATCTGTGGGGCCAACCCACTGTGGTGCTAAGCCACTGGGACGAGACGCGATGAGGTACCAAACCTCTGGTGACCATAGTCACAATGTGTTACCAAAACACTGGTGCCCGTCGGCATGAATATACTGCCCCCTCCACTCATCAATCCCATATCAAACATTTATATCACATAATTCATGCTACCATATACTTAAACACATGTACAGGTTTTATCATCAGCCATATGCAACGTGTATTAAACATACCATGCTTCCCAAAAGCATCTTAAAATATTTCATAATCAACAAGGACTTACCTGGTTCCTTGCTTATACCATTCATGGTATTAGTCCCGAATCTACACAGATCCGGTTAGCACACACAACAGTTTAGTACATTTAATTAATTATAAGTGTGTATGTACACACCTGTCACCACGAGAAGTCTAAATCCCGAAAAGTGATGTCAGCCACCTAGATCCACTTATCCCTATATTCGGCCAAATACAATATTAGTATCATGGCCTATTCGGCCAACCCAAATATTTAAAAGGGTTCTCTTTTTGAACCCCAATCCTTACCTTTATTCTTTCGGCTACCAACCACAGTACTTAATTTCCCGAATCTGCTTAATCAACTACCACTGATTAGTAAATAAGACTAATAGCCTTCGGCTTAATCGAATGTCAGAATAAAGAGATTAATCTTACCACCTTACTTCCAAAACCGATTGCTAGAGATTGGGGCTCAGATCGCCTGTTTCCAAATATCCCGAAGTACCTAGGAGAGATTGTTTACAAGAACGTTTAGAAGCCTTATTAGCCATTGCCGAAATCGGCACTTACCCCTCTTAATAGAAATCGGCAAAAGACTAAGAAGAGAACTATGAAGTTTCGGCTATAAATACTCACCTACCCTCAGAACCGTTCGAAGAAGAAATCAAAGGAGATTGCCCTTGCTTGAGTTCGGCTAAGGCTTGACAAAAGAGAAGGAAAAGAATTCGGCAAGGAGGAGTAGAGTAAGTTTCGGCACAAGAGTCTTATGAAAGAAAGAAAAATAAAAGAAGGAGAGGGATGAGAGGATTAGTTGTTCGACCAAGAATCAAGAGAAGAAAAGTTAAAAGCAGAGGGGTTGTCGGTTTTGAAAGAGAGTGAAAAAGGAAGAGTGCTAGCCGAATTTGTGAAGTAAAAACACTAGGAAAATTCGGCTCCTCCCCCTACATAATTACTTGCCGTCCACTCCTACCCAAGGAGTTCTAATTTCGGCGAACACCTAAAAATTCTCTTGGCCACTTATTAGAAAATATTCAAATAATCTTGAATACTTAATAATAATCTCATAATAATCCATTTAATAATATCCCTTATTATCTCCAGATTTAAGCAAATTAAAACCAATTTAAAGTGCTCATATTATCCCTTAATAATAATAATTAATAAAAGAGTTTAAACTGAGGAAAAACTCCCCCTTGTGCCGTCCCATTAATGAGCAAAAAGAGGGATTTCCGTGACTCGAACACAAGCTCCCTAGCTCCCCTTGGTGGCGTCAACACTAGCTCTTAAGTGGCTTTCTTTTTGCCACTTTTCCAAGCTGATTTTTGTGTCAAATTATCCACATTTATTCTTATAACACCCTCCTGCTAAGGCTCCCTGCCTTTAAAGTTCAAGATGAAATTTTCTACTAAACCGAGCCTACTCAAGACCCTTAATTAAGCCTTATATTCTCATAATTAATACTATAGCACTTCAAACACATGAAATAATTATTCAGTCCCAAATAGCCCCGAATTTAGGATGTTACAGTTCTACCCCCCTTAAAATAAATTTCGTCCCCGAAATTACCTGGTTAGAAGAGGTGGGGGTATTGCTGCCGCATCACATCCTCGGGTTCCCACGTAGCTTCCTCTGTACCATGGTTCTGCCATAGCACTTTCACTAAGGGCACTGACTTCCTACGTAGAACCTTCACATCTTGATCTAGGATCTGAACTGGTTCTTCCTCAAAAGATAAGTCCGAGTTGACCTCAATCTCTTCTACTGGCACAATGTGCGAAGGATCTGACTGATACCGTCTCAACATCGATACATGAAAGACATCATGGATCTGGTTCAATTCTGCCGGCAAGTCTAGCTGGTAAGCTACCGGTCCTACTCGCTTTACAACTGTATATGGTCCGATGAACCTTGGGCTCAGCTTCCCCTTTCGGCCAAATCTCAACACCTTTTTCCAAGGTGACACCTTCAGAAAAACCTTGTCTCCTACAGCGTACTCCATTTCCTTGCGTTTTAAATCAACATATGATTTCTGTCTATCCGACGCTTCCTTAAGACGAGCCCGGATCACTTTGACTTTGTCTTCGCCTCATTACCAATTCTCGACCCGTAACTTGTCGTTCTCCCAACTCCGTCCAACACGCCTCGAGTACGACATTTTCGTCCATACAAATGCTTCATATGGAGCCATCTCAATACTCGCTTGATAACTATTGTTATAAGCGAATTCCGCTAATGGTAGGTACTCCTCCCAACTACCACTAAAATCCAAGACACATCATCTTAACATGTCTTCTAAGATCTCAGATCACCCTTTTCCGATCGTCCGTCGATCGTGGATGGAAAGCTATATCAAATCCAACCGTGTACCCAAAGCTTGATGTAACGCTTTCCGTAACCTTGACGTGAATCGGGATCCCTATCCGAGATGATCGATACTGGCATACCATGCAATCTCACTATTTTCGACATACATACAATTAGCTAGCTTCTGAAGAGAAAAATCCACTCTTACCGGTATAAAGTGTGCTGACTTAGTCAGACGGTCCACAATCACCCAAACTGCGTCCTTCTTGCTGGGCGTCAGGGGTAGTCCACTGACGAAATCCATAGTGATCCTCTCCCATTTCCATTGAGGGATCTTCACCGGTTGAAGTAGCCCTGATGGCAACTGGTGTTCAGCCTTAATCTGCTGACACGTCAGACACTTCCCTACAAATTCGCCATTACCTCACGCTCAACCCCGCCACCGTAATCGCCTCCGTAGATCTCCATACATCTTGCTTCCTCCCAGATGCATAGCGTATGGGCTGCTATGTGCATCGTGGAGAATTTTCCGCCTCAACTCCACATCTTTCGGCATACATGCTCGCCCTTGAAAACATAGCACTCTATCACTAGACAAACTATACCCTTCCAAACCACCATCCTGAACTTGTACCCTCTTAGCGTTCAACCCTTCATCCCCTAACTGTTTTTCCTTAATTTCCTCAATCCACGTTGGCTTAACTTGAAGTTCTGCCAAAAGACTTCCATCGTCGTATAGACTCAACCGAGCAAACATTGCTCTTAAGTCCGTCACAACCTTCCGGCTTAACGCGTCAGCTACCACGTTAGCCTTACCCGGATGGTACTCGATTGAACAGTCGTAGTTCTTTAATAGTTCAATCCACCGACGTTGTCTCAGCTTTAGATCCTTCTGGGTCAGAAGATACCTCAAACTCTTATGATTCGTGTAGACTACCGACTTCTCCCTGTACAGATAATGTCTCCATATCTTTAGAGCGAAGACAACTGCTGCTAACTCCAAATTGTGTGTTGGGTAGTTAACCTCATGCGGTCTTAACTGACGGGATGCATAGGCTACTACCTTCCCTTCTTGCATCAGCACACATCCCAAACCAGTATGGGATGCATCACAATAGACTGTAAATAACTTCCCTGCCTCAGGTTGTACCAAAATCGGAGCTTCTGTCAGAATCTTCCTCAGCTTATCAAAACTTTCTTGCTGCTTCTCCGACCATACAAATGGAACACCTTTCCTTAGTAACCTAGTTAACGGCGCTGTGATTAAAGAGAATCCTTCCACGAATCTCCGATAGTACCCCGTTAAACCCAGAAAACTCCGTATTTCAGCCACTGACCTAGGCGGTTTCCAATCCAACACCGCTTCAATCTTGCGAGGGTCTACTCTGATTCCCTCAGCCGACACTACGTGACCTAAGAAAGCCACCTCCCTAAGCCAAAATTCGCACTTACTGAATTTGGCATATAATTGCTTCTCCCTCAACACTTGTAGAACTATACGCAAGTGCATATCATGTTCCTCCTCCGTCTTAGAATAAACTAATATGTCGTCTATGAACACCACGACAAATTGATCTAAGTACTGCTGAAACACCCTATTCATCAAGTCCATGAATGCTGCCGGCGCGTTGGTCAACCCAAATGGCATTACTAGGAACTCGTAGTGCCCATACCGAGTTCTGAATGCCGTCTTGTGAACATCAACTTCTTTCACCTTAAGTTGATGGTAACCCGACCTAAGGTCTATCTTCGAGAACACCGAGGCACCCTTCAGTTGATCGAACAAGTCATCAATCCGAGGCAACGGATACTTGTTCTTGATCGTTAGCTTGTTCAGTTGGCGGTAGTCTATACACATCCGCATTGAACCGTCTTTCTTCTTGACAAACAACACAGGTGCTCCCCACGGAGATATACTTGGTCGAATAAACCCTCTCCCCAAGAGCTCCTGAATTTGAGCCTTAAGCTCCACCAATTCCTTTGGTGCCATTCGGTATGGTGCTATCGACACAGTGCCGCGCCGGTGCAGCAAGTCTATACCGACTCGACTTCCGATCCGGGGCGGACTTAAGTTCTTCTGGGAACACCTCAGCGAATGCCCCTACTGTTCAAACTTTTCCAACTACTGACTCCTTAGCTTCCAAGGCACATATTCGAACCAAATACGCCGCACAACCCTTCTTGACCATCTTCTCAGCCTTCAAAGCAGACACTACATTGGATAGGTAATTCTTTCTATCCCCTATCATAACCACTTCCTCCCCTTCCGCCGTCTTAAGAACCATGCGCTTAGCCGCGCAATCCAAATTCGCGACGATCTCGAACCACCACCCATTCCAAGGATCAAATCGAACTCCCCAAACGGTAGTTCCATCAGATCAGCAACGAATACTACCCCTTGGAGTTCTAGGGGGTACGTCTCTATAAAGTTTGTCTACCACTACAGAGTGATCTAAAGGGCTAACTACAGTCATCTCCCTAGAAGCAGTTTCAGAGTCTAGGTCCATAGTCTCTACCACACTACTAGCAATGTACGAGTGCGTCGAACCCACATCAATTAATGCAACATAAGGAAGACCAAAAATTAGAAACGTACCGGTTATAACATCCGGTGCGTCACCCTCCTCGCGACGCCTCGTTATGTAAACTAAGCCAGGCTGCCTAGCCTCCGTGTTGCCTGAACCTCTGCCCTGAGTTCCATGACCTTGGTTAGGACCGTTGTTTCCTCTGCCATTACCACGACCCCTCTGTGGTGGTCCAACATTTCTCCCGAGCACGGTTGCATCCTCGGGCTCAAAGCAATTCTTAGCCGACTTTTGAGGACGAGTCCCTACACGATGCTCCAAAGACCCACACTCAAAGCAACCCCTATCACCGGTCCAACAACCTCCCCAATGGGTTTTTCCACAGCGGTTACACTGAGTCGGTCTCTGATTAGTAGTCATGGGCCTTGCTGCCTGATTTGGCCCACTTTGTCTGGCCTTTTTCTGGGTACTACCACTTGACCCAGCTGACCCAAATCCTCTCTTCTGACTATTCCTACTATAGCTTTGCCTCACAGCCTCCTTGATCCCTTCGGCTACTTTAGCCTTTTCAACTAGAGATGAAAACTCACGAACCTGCTGCGGGGCAATCAGTAACCTCAAATCATCTCTGAGTCCATCCTTAAAGCGGACACAGCGCTCATGTTCAGTAGCCACAATGCCTCTAGCATACCTACTCAGCCTTAAAAACTCTGCCTCATATTCCGCTCATCGGCTTAGTTCCTCGCACTAGTCCTAAAAAGTTTTCCTTTGAGCATCGGTGTAGCTAGTGCCCACATACTTCTTCCTCGAAAGCGCTTTTAAGTAATCCCACGTGAGATCATCTACCGTGGCTCCATCTCGGACCGTCAGCCACCACTGGTACGCTTCATCCTTTAGAAGCGACACAGCCCCTTTTAGCTTTTCCTCCTCAGTCAGGTCAAGATCATCCATGATCCTTTCACGACTTCTAACCAAAAGATTCCACGACCGGGTGCCATGCCCGACACATCCCGGAATACCTTAGCTCCGTTAGATCGGAGTCGCTCGGGAACAGATTTCCGAGCTCCCAAATTTCCACCAGCTCCAGCCACCATTTCCAAGACTCGCAAAACAGCTTGCGATACAGCCTCACCACCGGTCTGATCTTGCTCCTCAGCTCTAAAAGTAGAAGGTGGTGGTGGCGGTGGTACCTCGTTTTTAGAACCTTGACCCGACCTGACGGGTTCGGACACCGTCATCCTACCCCTACCGCGTCCACGGCGTCCACGTCCTCTAGAACTCATTCTATCTACCGCGCTTTTAATCTGATTAAGAAAATTTTTATGCGTTAGCATTTGTTCCACTTTATTACTCGCGAAAAAATTTTATGGATAAGGTTTAATCAAAGATTCTTTCGAGCAAACAAGGTTTCAGTCTTCTATCCTAGTTCACACAAAGGAGTTCATGCATCCATTCCTTAATACTTTCCATACCTATTCACTCTTCGGACATTTCTGCCCATTTCTAACCCAGGGGTATTTTCGTCATTTTCCTACAGGGGTATTTTCGTAATAAAAGAAGTTGTAAAATTTTAATGAAACAAATCACTTTGAAATTCTCCAAAACTGGAGGATGTTTTCAAAAATTGGCAAAATTTAAAGATATGGCATCGTTTTGGAAACCAGGGGTATTTCGATAATTTTGTCAATCAGGGGCAATTTTGTAATTTGATAAATCGAGGATATTTCCAACAGTTGTAAAACTTCGAGGGTTCCTTTTTTGAAAACTTTCCCTTTCAAGTGGTGATGTTTGTAAATAATTTCAAAGATCAGGGTCATTTCGGTAATTTTCACAAATTGAGGGCGTTTTCATAATTTCCAAAACCAAAATATTTTATTGATGATGATCAAAGTAGAGTTGTTGAATATTTGCAAAACAATTGAAATCTTTGGGCAAAACCATTGAGTTGATAGTTTATGAATCAAGGGCATTTTGGTAATTTTACCCTCCTAAGGGCATTTTTGTAATTTTCCACAAATCAAGTTTTTCGAAAAAAAATGTTGTAAAAATAATGTTCTCGGATTTGAAAAAGTTATTGCACAAGTTTTGAAAACATTAGGGTTTGTTGTTTCATTCTTTCAAAAAAAAAACATGGCTAGTTCCCTTTCGGGTTTTAGTCATTATGTTAAGCCTATGACCAAGCCCTCTTAGTCAGGGTGAACCAAAGCTACGCACCAGGCAGGATTCGAGTGAAGAGGAGGTGGGTCACGCGGACCGCTTAAATACCAAGCTCTCACCGACCTTTCTAGACATGCGCACAGAGGTAGCCACACCACTGAGCCCTCTGAGTTAAGGTGAACCGAGGCTACGCACCAGGTAAGATACCTGCGAAGAGGAGGTGAGTCACACACTGACCGCTAAATACCGTGCTCTTCCTTCCCACTCCTAGACATGCGTCAGTGGGTTACCACACCCTAGCTCGTTGACTAAGTCATAAGTGGGTTTAGTTCTTTAAGTCTTATGTTTGGTTTGTGTGTTTGAGTACTCTAATCCTAGGGTTCAAGTTCCTATAAGTCTATCTACGCCCATGCTTCCTACCCTTCTACTGAATATAATTCACA
Organism: Gossypium bickii; assembly: GCA_025503065.1. Classification (NCBI taxonomy): domain Eukaryota; kingdom Viridiplantae; phylum Streptophyta; class Magnoliopsida; order Malvales; family Malvaceae; genus Gossypium; species Gossypium bickii. Next base: position 18,483,933 of record CP106714.1, on the reverse strand, counting down.
AAGAGGTTTCGATGTACTTACCGGGCGGATCGGTGCTTTGAGACTCGCCATGCTTTGTTCAAAAACCAAAAATCATTCCATAAGGCCAACTAAAACATTTTTGGGCCTTGGGCCCCCACACCAGCTTTGAACTGGCTCGATATCAATTTTGTAACAACCCAAACCCGGCCCAAACACTATGGCCGAATCTAGTCTGTTACAGGAAAAAAATATTTTTGAAAGAAAATTTTTTTAAGTCGATTTAAGTTGTCGAAATCCTTTTTAAATAATTGTCTTGTTAAAACCTTACTTGATTTAATTAAGTCGAGTCATCGTAAAAATTCCAAGTGTGCCCGATGGCATGATAAAACGTTTTACGTTTTTAATTTGGGGAAAACATGTGATTTTAATTTAATATTAATAAAATAGTCTGAACCAAACCATTCAACATGTAAGAAAATAATAAAACTATTCTAGGAGGCCTTATTACAACTGAAATAAGATAAAAGAAAATCGATAATAATAAAAATAATAAGACTAAAATTAAAGTTCATTTAGATTAAAGTCCACTGCATGGCCACCTCAAGTCCACCCGGCTCCACATCCGCGATCTACGTGTCACCTGAAAAATGTAAAGGAGAAGGTGAGTCACCAGGACTCAGTATGTAACCCTTTCCCCGATTTTAAGCAATTTCATACACAACATGTAATTAACCAACATGTATCAAAACATGCACCCCACCTAGCCAACCAAACGCCTTTGTCTACCCCGTGTGGTACCAAACCACTGGTGGTGCCAAACCACTGGTGGTGCCAAACCACTGGTGACATATAGTCACAGATGTGATGCCAAATCACTGGAGGTGCCAAACCTCTCGTGTCCGTAGACACAATCGCTTTGATGGGGCCAACCCATCGTGTGTGATGCCAAATCACCGCGCCAATCCCTTTATGATAATCTATGGGGCCAACCCACTCGTGGTGCTAAGCCACCGGGGCGAGACGCGATGAGGTACCAAACCTCCGGAGGTACCAAACCTCTGGTGACCGTAGTCACAAAGCAGTGTTACCCAAACATCGGTGCCCGCTCGCACGAATATACCGCCTCCACTCATCAATCCCATATCAAACATTTATATCACATAATTCATGCTACCATATACTTAAACACATGTACGTGTTTTATCATCACCATATGCAACGTGTATTAAACATACCATGCTTCCCAAAAGCATCTTAAAATATTTCATAATCAACAAGGACTTACCTGGTTCCTTGCTTATACCATTCATGGTATTAGTCCCGAATCTACACAGATCGGTTAGCACACACAACAGTTTAGTACATTTAATTAATTATAAGTGTGTATGTACACACCTGTCACCACGAGAAGTCTAAATCCCGAAAAGTGATGTCAGCCACCTAGATCTACTTATCCCTATATTCGGCCAAATACAATATTAGTATCATGGCCTATTCGGCCAACCCAAATATTTAAAAGGGTTCTCTTTTTGAACCCCAATCCTTACCTTTATTCTTTCGGCCACCAACAATAGTACTTAATTTCCCGAATCTGCTTAATCAAATACCACTGATTGTAAATAAGACTAATAGCCTTCGGCTTAATCGAATGTCAGAATAAAGAGATTAATCTTACCACCTTACTTCCAAAACCGATTGCTAGAGATTGGGGCTCAGATCGCCTGTTTCCAAATATTCCGGAGTACCTAGGAGAGATTGTTTACAAGAACGTTTAGAAGCCTTATTAGCCATTGCCAAAATCGGCACTTACCCCTCTTAATAGAAATCGGCAAAAGACTAAGAAGAGAACTATGAAGTTTCGGCTATAAATACTCACCTACCCTCAGAACCGTTCGAAGAAGAAATCAAAGGAGATTGCCCTTGCTTGAGTTCGGCTAAGGCTTGACAAAAGAGAAGGAAAAGAATTCGGCAAGGAGGAGTAGAGTAAGTTTCGGCACAAGAGTCTTATGAAAGAAAGAAAAATAAAAGAAGGAGAGGGATGAGAGGATTAGTGGTTCGGCCAAGAATCAAGAGAAGAAAAGTTAAAAGCAGAGGGGTTTTCGGTTTTGAAAGAGAGTGAAAAAGGAAGAGTGCTAGCCGAATTTGTGAAGTAAAAACACTAGGAAAATTCGGCTCCTCCCCCTACATAGTTACTTGCCGTCCACTCCTACCCGAGGAGTTCTAATTTCGGCAAACACCTAAAAAATTCTCTTGGCCACTTATTAGAAAATATTCAAATAATCTTGAATACTTAATAATAATCTCATAATAATCCATTTAATAATATCCCTTATTATCTCCAGATTTAAGCAAATTAAAACCAATTTAAAGTGCTCATATTATCCCTTAATAATAATAATTAATAAAAGAGTTTAAACTGAGGAAAAACTCCCCCCTTGTGCCGTCCTATTAATGAGCAAAAAGACGAATTTCCGCGACTCGAACACAAGCTCCCTAGCTCCCCTTGGTGGCGTCAACACTAGCTCTTAAGTGGCTTTCTTTTTGCCACTTTTCCAAGCTGATTTTTGTGTCAAATTATCGACATTTATTCTTATAACACCCTCCTGCTAAGGCTCCCTGCCTTTAAAGTTCAAGATGAAATTTTCTACTAAACCGAGCCTACTCAAGACCCTTAATTAAGCCTTACATTCTCATAATTAATACTATAGCACTTCAAACACATGAAATAATTATTCAGTCACAAATAGCCCCAAATTTAGGATGTTACAGAAAACCAAGAAACTCTCCCCTTTTTTAAATTCAAACAGCAGAAATGAAACTTTTAAAGAAAAAGAATCCCTTTTATAAACAAGCAAAACGGCGCCGTTTTAGGCCTTCTGTCCATAGGTCAAAACGACGCCGTTTCACAACATGACCTGCTGGCAGGCGACCCGACCCGACAGGATCCGCGTGTTCTCCCTTTGTTTTAGAATATTTGTGTTTTTAGTCCTCCCTTATTGCGATCTGCTTTAATTGTGTCCCCTCGCATTTTATTTTATTTTCGATGTGGCACAAATAGTTTTCCCACGTTTCAATTAGGTCCCCATTTGGACATTGCGTTTCAGGGTGCGGGATTTATTGCTGTATTGGCCCCTCTAGGTTATGCGCGTGTTACATTTTAGTCCCGTCCACTCTTTCCACTTTAGTTTATTGCTATTTTAACCTCTCTAACTTTATTTTGATTTCAATTTAGCCCTTCCTTGACTATTTGTGTAATTATATTTTTGATATTATTATTATTATTGATTATTATTATTATTATATTTGTTATTACTATTGTCATATTTATTATTATATTATTTATATTAGTATTTTGTATATTACTACTATTATTACTAGTATTGTTATTAGCATTTTGTTACCATCATCATTATGACTAGATTTATATTATCATACACATGTAGTATCACCATTATTATTCTACTATTATCATTATATTACTATTATTATTATTATCATTAATAACATTATTATTATTGGTATTTATATTGCGATGGTTATTATCCCCGTCATTGCTAATTCTATCATTTTGACATTGTTTTGTTTTTAAAACTTTTCACTTTATTTAACATTTTTATTTTACTCCTTTGTTTTGTTTTGATATTTTATGATTATTCTCATTTGCGTCACTTTATGTAGATCAATGGTCTTTAGATGGTCTTGGATCCAAAGATATAAAATATCGTGTCCTAAAGTATTGGATGTGATATTTTATTCTTTTGGGAACAAGAAGATCTTGATTTTCAATTCGAAAAATTACGAGAGGATCTTGGATTCGAAGATTTAAAATATCGTGTCCTAAAGCATTGGATGTGATACTTTATTCTTTCGGAACAAGAAGATCCTCATTTTCAATTCAAAAAACTATGAGATGATCTCCGAGTCGAGGACTTAAATTACTATGTCCTAAAGCATTGGATGTGATATTTTAGTCCCTTGGGAACGAGAAAGTCTCAATTTGTACTTTGGAAAACTATGAGATGACCTTAGGATCGAGGATTTAAACTATCGTGCCCTAAAGTATTGGATGCGACACTTTATTTTTGTGAAACGAGAAAATCTCGATTTAATTTAAGAAAATACAAACATTTCCAAAAGAAATCAAAATTTTAAATTCTTTCAAAAATTCTAACTTTCGACATTGGGACATTAATTAATCAATTTGGTACCAATTTTGGGCGTGACGAGGGTGCTAAACCTTCCTCGCACGTAACCGACTCCCGAACCTATTTGCTCAAATTTTCGTAGACCAAAAACATTGTTTTAGTAAATCAAAACGTTTTATTAAAACAAAGGTGATCCGATCACACCTAATAAAGGATCGATGGCGACTCCCTATTTTATCATTTTCAAAACCAAGGTCGATTCCCGTTTTTTCAAAAAAGATGGTTTCGACAGTATGCATTGCTACACGGATATATCAAAATATGATCAAATGTGCACGAAATTAGAAAAAGGGAACATTCTTTCCACATCTGATCACAAATTTATGTAAAAAAAAAAAGCTAGAGTGCCTATGGAGCATCTAGATAAAGAGATGCTTCCTCTGAAGAAACTACTAGGAGTGATGTCTATAAGCAGTACATAATATTACAAAGAAAAAAAAAAGAGGAAAGGGGAAAAAGAGGACTCCAAAAGGAAGATGAATAATACATTAAGATAATATATACATTTAGTAGGATTTTTTTCAAGTTCAAATTAGGTTAGGAAAGTTAAGTTAATTTTTAGGATATTGTCATTAGTCATATTTAATAAACTACTAGAATTTAATTTATATATTTATGAATTTTTTTATAAAATTCTCACATAGTAGAAACACAAACAATGCAAACTATCAACAATCAAAGGAGGAAGCACCCACCAATTGGCTACGAAACTATCACGACCAATCGGGTAACTTCTTTCCTTATCTTTTCAGAGCTATTCATTGAGGACAATTTGTTATCTAAAGTGTGAGGGGTAACCTAGAAAATTTTGTTTAATTTTTACACTTTTCTTTTATTTTTCTTGTTGATTGTGTGCGTCAGCTTTTAAAAATACAAGTGATTGGTTAAGAGCATGAACATAGGTTGATTGTATTTATGGTAAATTTGACATGATGATAGGTGATTTTAAATTTTTAACTATTAGACTATTAAGTTCTATATATTACACTGTAAATAGGCATTAAGCAATTAAATGTACCGAATGATATAGATAATACAAGGAAACGAGCATACTGGTATGAATTATAGATTGTTGAATTTGTTCTTATTTGGTTGACTAAATTTGTGAATATTAAGATATCTAGGGATGAGCTAAGGCATTTTTTGGTATACACCCGGAGCCAGAAAGCTAACCCTTGTTTATTCATCCTTAGTACCTATTTTGAGCCAGAAAACACTTATTGATGAACTTCTATACAAAACACGAGCTAAAAATAATAATTTTTGCTTACCCTTTTATTTGGTCCTGAATTGCATGATTATATACGTTTGGCCATGCATATTGAGGGTTAGGTAGATACATTATGGTGGTTTTGTAAAAACAGGTTAGCTTAAAAGTGCAAAACGAAAAATGCAAAAAGAAAATTAAACGAGTAGAAAAAAGGACGTGAAAAGAATAAAAGCATTTGTGAGTAAGGTACCGTGAAAAAGAAGGAAAATTCAAAAAAATAGAAAAACTCGTTCATTAAGTGCACTAAAACTCGTGAGCTAACCATATTTACTATATGATGCTGATATTTCCTATAAGGAGAAAGAAGGAAGGAAAAAGGAGGAGAAATAAGGCGGTGAATGGGAAAGGGTCATTAAGGGGGAGAATAGGGGACAATATGATGTGCCAAACTATTTTTGTGCTTCAAACTATTTGATGTTTACTGTTCTTGAACTCCATACTTGTCACAAGCCTCGAAACGTTACAAGCCGAAAAGCCCTATGTGATCTAGGTAGACTTATTTACAATTTGACATCATATTGAATAATTGCATTTACGATTGTTTATATTATGCTAGGATAATCAAATTACTTGTACAATTTATTGATGGACCCCTACATTTGAAACCCTTAATGCTTGTATACTTTGTAATATACTTAACTTTGGTGTTTGATACCAAAAGTGGTAAGTCAGCTATTTATCATGCCAAGTTTATGTGAATATGAAATGCTTATTCATGTGCTCCAAAGCTAACATTTGTACCATACTTGCTCAAAGATTATCCTTTTATTTATTGTTTTTATTTGCTTTGCTTCAGGACAAGCAAAAACTTAAGTGTGGGGGAGTTTGATATGTCGTAATTCGGTGTAGCAGATTAAACTAGTTTTCGCACTTCAGGAGCTTGAATATAAGCACTTTGGTTAAGTTTTAGTTAAGTTTTCGTAATTCTATCTAAATTTAATAAATTATGTAATTGGAGTCTTTTATTGACCTTAAGGGGCGAATGAGGCCTAAAGGTGAGCTAATATGCTTTGTGAGGATGCAGGAGACCTTTAGAAGGTGTACTAACTCGATATTGGTCACTGTGTTGCAAAATAGAAAGCAGATACAAGATTTTCAGGACTGCCTTTGGTGTCGCAACACACCCCTGAAGATACCTTAAAGATGAAGCATGTTTCGATGTCTCGACACAGGACCTAGTGTGTCACGACAGCACCTCTATACGAGAAATAATTATGAGCCAAGGGTATTTTGGTCCACACAATCAAACATTAAGCACAAGGACGATAGCTGACCTAGAGTTAAGAACGATGGCCACTCTATGTCTATAAATAGGTCATTTAACACATGTTATAGACAGGTTTTGATATTGATAATATTCTTCTTAGTTTTAGTCTTTAGCCTTTCTCTTTTCTTAGGCTTTAGGTTTATTTCAGTTTTTTTCTTTACTTTTGCGGAATAGATCAGATTTGTGAACTTGATCAAACTCTATGAGGATTCGGTATTCTATTCAATACAAATCAAGCTTCTTATAAATTTTATATTCTTGAATTGTTATTCATGTCTATTCTATATATCAAGTTTATATTGTTTATGACATCCATGAGGAATTAACGCTCTTGTGGGGGATTAGCGAGTGGAGGTATGGTTAATTAACTATTTTGTAGGGTTCTCTTAGTGGATCAACTGTTTAGGAAAGGAAGAACTTAAACACTAGGATTGACAACCCTAGGAAGTTATTAAGGTGAGAATTAACCCAAAATTGGTATTTCTTATCCGTGAACACATTAACCCAGAACTGGTCTGAACTGTGAGGTCGAGATATAAGTAGTTCTTGTTGACTCATTATTCTAATGGAAGATCGAAAGATCTTACTGGGGTATCGACTAGTTGATTGAACAAGAAAACCTGAAGCGATAGTTGGTTATGATTACTGAAGTAAGTTAATCACCCATGTCCAGATCTGACAAATTCTACTTTTTAATTTCTCGTTATTTATTTTTTTTCTTCTTATTATTAAAAACCCAAAAAACCTTTCTTTATATTTCATTGTACTATAATCTATTTAAAGTACTAATTAGATTTATTTGTGCTTATGTTAGAATTAACATAGTGCTCGCCTCCATTGGGTATGATCCTCGGAGTACTCATCTACTTCATTGTAACTATATTGCAACTTGACCCATATACTTATGAATATCGCCTTTTAATATATTTCATGCAAGATTTCTACTCCGAATATTGATACATTCGAAGTTGGTCAACCTTCCACATAATCAATTTTAGAATATAGGGTGTTATAAAACTCACAAATCACTCTAGGGGTAACGAGCACTTCTTTCCCTCGTACTAGTATAGTTTCGTAATTGGTACCCTCTGGCCTCCAAGACTCTTGGTCCCTAAGAGATGCATAGAATTCTTGTACAACTGAGATTACAGCAGAGTCTTAGGGGTTACGCAAAAATGTTCCCACTTATGGTATTGAACCAATGGTGATATTTCCCTACATAGAATCATCGATGGCTTAAACCCCCAGTTCTTGTATAAACGACTCTCCCTGAAGTTATAAAAATAATTTTTTGACATTTGGGTTTGAAAAGTTTGAAGGATTGCAACCACCGATGGTTCAAGTTCGCTAGTTCTTTTAGATTTTTTAGGACGCATCTTTAATAGAAAATTTAACTAGACGAACTAACTAAATATCAAGCAATACATTTCAAGATAAATAAAAAATAATGCAAAGGAACAGTAAAATTCGGGTTGGAACCCTTGACCTTGGTTGAAATCTTTCGGTTCCTCATGGAAACTCCTTGCACGTTCCTTATTAGTGTAATGTTTTTATTCCTGCACCGAGAAAAGGAAGAAAATAGTAGCAAATTGCTAGAAAAGGGAGAAAAAAGGTTTTAAGGTTTAAGGTTTAAGGTTTCTGAAATAATTAGAGGCTAATAAGAATTTAAAGCTAATTAATAGTGTTTTTAAGTTGAAACTGTTTATATTTTTAAGGTTTAAATCGAGTTAAAACAAGGTTTAAGCCGTTGGGTGATCGCCTCCAGACGTACTAACATCCAAAGTAAGAAACCTAACAAAATAAGCAATATCCACAAGTATACGAGTCAGGTTGTAATATAGTTACAACAAAGTAAATGAGTACTCCGAGGATAATACCCAAGGGAGGCGAGTACTAAATTAATCCTAATATAAACACAAATAGATCTAATTAGTACTTTAAATAAATTATATTATGAACAAACATAAAAGAGAATTTTTTTGGGGTTTTACTAACAATAAATAAAATAAGGAGACTTTGGTAAACAAAAGTTGTAAACTGAATCTGTAACACCCCTTACCCGTATTCAATGCCGGAACAAAGTATGAGGCATTACCAGACATACAACACAAACATTCATACAAATCGAATGATAAAATTTGCATCTAAATTAAAATCATCCATATTCAATCATAAAGTCCCTAATACGAGCCTAAAAGGCCCAAAACGTACATTGGAAGTGGTTTGGGACTAAACTAAGAACTCAGGAAATTTTTACAAAACTTAGAAAATTTTTGTTAAAGCAGGGCTCACACGCCTGTGTGGTCCAAGGGACACACCCGTTCAATTTAGGGTTCTCTCTGACTTGTGCCACACTTTCGTGCCACACGCCCATATGCTAGGCTGTGTGGTTAATTAATTTAATTCAAATTAAGTGCAGGTTTCACACGGCCAAGACACACACCCGTATTCTAGGCTGTGTAGCACACATGGCTGTGACACATGCCCGTGTCTCTGCTCGTGTGCTAAATTTTGGACATTCTATTTTTCAAAATTAAGGTACAGGGGACACACGGCCAATACACACGCCCACGGGGCAAATCGTGTGTCACACACGGCCTACACACACGCCCGTGTGTCTACCCGTATAGACAAAATAAAGCTATTTACCAAGCCTTTTTTCCACCCTTCCATGCATATAACTACACAACATCATATAATAAAAATTCAAGCATATACAAGCAACCAAAACAATCACAACCAAGATATTAACATTCCATCCACATGCTGACATCTATCATGCTTTAGCTTCATAATATATCAACACAAATCTTGCAAGTTTCCTCATTCATGAATGGTATGAACATATAAATATACTTCCACCAACATAAGCCATCATTCATGGCCATATACAAAATGAAATCATTAACCATTATAGGTCAATACATTTGGCCACCTTACCAATGACACATATAACAAAATGACCAAGTGTAACAACTCGATTTAGGGGCTAGTCGGAACAATGGTTTTGGAATCACTAATCCGAGATCGTAGAAAAATATTTTTATGTTATTTTATGAGTTGGAGCATGATTATATAAGTGCATGAAAATTTTGGTGCTTTAATTTTAGTGATTTCATGCTTAATCACGAAAAAGGACTAAAATGCAAAAAGTGTGGAAGTTCTATTTTATAAACTAAAGGTATCTAATAGCCATAGAATATTAATTAGAGGTCTTTAGAGGGCAATTAGCCCCTTAAATCATGGTTGGCCGGCCATAGGGGACAAGGGAGTCAAAATTGGTCAAAGTTGGTAAAGGTTTGGTGATTGAATTGATTGTTTTTTATTAAAATAAAGAAAAGATGATATCATTCTCTTTACTCATCTTCTTCCACCAAAAAAAAAAAACAATCAAAATAGGGGTTTTAAAGCTCAAAAATTTCAGCAAACTCTTCTCCCTACAAGTAAGTGATTTTAATGGTTTTTCTTGATACTAGTATATTTGATATTGTAATGATACATGATATTCTATGAAATTGAGTAATGGTGTTGAGTGAGAAGGATGATAAAAGTTGAGATGTTGAAGTCCCGGTTGGACTATAATAAATGTGAGAATACTATTATCAAGACATGAAATGGATAAAGTCCCGTGTAAGACCATGTCTGGGACATGGCCTCGACACCGAATTGAGATCCCGTATAAGACCATATCTGGAATATGGCTTTGGTATTGAATATGAGAATCGTATAAGACCATATCCAGGATATGGCATCGATACTTGATGTAAGGCTCTATATAAGACCATATCCGGGATATGGCATCGGTACTCAGAGATGACCCTATGTAAGACACATATGGGATGCGGCATTGGCTTCGTGTTTATGTTAATGACGATGAATATGCGTCTTTGAATATCCCTATTGATTTAGTAGATGAAATAGATAAGCTTAGAGACAAAAATGAGATTAGTACTAAAGCTATGTAATTGAGTGAGTACAAGTACCCGTGAGTAATTCACGAGAAATGTTTACGATATGTGGCATGGTATGTGCTAGATAAGAACAAGTACGAGTAAGTTATGGCAAAGTGTTTAAGACTTTGAGTAGTTATATAATGCCATGAATTGATGTCATTATGAGCTTATTGTTCCTATTTATTTTCATGCAAACTTACTAAGCTTTATGCTTACCCCTTTCATTTCCTTTTTCGTTGTAGTATTGCCAAGATAACTCGAGGATCGTGGGACGTCAGAGTTTGGAAATCACACTATCGACATCTCTTTGGTATAACAAAGTTAGACTTATTTTGAGTATGGCATGTATAAGACTTTGGTATTTTGTTATTTCATATTGATAGCCAAAGTGTTGGCTATTTATATTATCAAAGTCATTTTGTAAATGGTCATTGGAATTGGGCCAATACACGACAAGTTTATTTATATTCAATGATGATGAAATTACGAAGTTTTTCTTGTATGGATGCTTTGAAGTGAGTTTTGGAAGTGCCTTAAGGTCATCAGTTATTTTAAAAAGAATTAGTATAAGTATGGTTGCCATGCAGGGTGGCATTTGGCTTGAAATATAGCCTTTTAATGTCCACACCGGTAGACACACGGACGTGTGTCTAGGCCGTGTGTGACACACGGTCAGCCCTATGGGTGTGTTGATCGGCTGTGTGTCCCCTTGCATGCTAGGTTTGTAAGTCAGTATGCTCAATAGTAAACACACGGGCAGAGACATGGCGGTGTGTCTCAGCCGTGTGAGAGGCACGGCCAGGGACATCGGCGTGTGCCCAGGCCGTGTAAAGTCTGCACTTAAAATTTTGAATTTAATTCGACACGCGGTCTAAAGACACGGGCGCGTGCCTTAGCCGTGTGACCATACTGAAGTGATGACATCATAAACAAAATGCCATGGTTTTGGCACACGGGCGTGTCGAGACCGTGTGAAGGACACAGGCCAGTGGCACGGGCGTGTGTTCGGCCGTGTGAAAACCCCTGTTGGTTCGAATTAAAAAACAAATACCACACGGGTTAGGAATATGGGCATGTGTAACTACACGGCCTGCCCACACGGGCAAGTTCCATTTCACTCGGGTGTGTGTGGCCCCTGTTTAGGCAAAATTTTTCTAAGTGCGTAAAAGTTTCCGGTTTAATTCCGAGACCTTTCGAATGTATGTTTAAGGCCTCATAGGCCCATGATTAGGATGTTATGCATTTGAATGAGAAGTTTTAAGTTGGGGATGGATTTGTAAAGCCCAAAGTTGTATGTACAAGCAAGTTAAGTCCGGTAATGCCTTATACCCAGTTCCAGAGTGGAATAAGGGTAAGGGTGTTATATTTAGTGGTATCAGAGCTACAGTTTAGTCAATTCTCGGACTAATATAGCGTGAGTATGAGTCTAGCCATACATGCCATACATAAGAGTAATTGTGTGATGATAGTGTGATGACTCCTGATGATTTGAATTGTGTTTTTATATAGTAGATGGATTCTGATCCTGACCGAGCTACAGCCGATGATGCTACAAGTAATGCGTCGGCTCTCGCGCAAGGGACCGCGCCAGTAGAGAGTAGACCAAAGACTATGGGTTAGAGAGAAAAGGCTCGAGAAGTCTTTCTCTATTTGATGAGCAATTGGTACACCGAGTACATTCGAGCAAATCCTAACGCTCAACCCCCTCCACCCCCACCTATTCCTCAACCCATTCTTGTAGCTCCTCAAGTGGTTGAGGTAGTGAGAAGAGAAATACCTCTGGTTGATAAGATCCGGAAGCAAGGTGCCGAGGAATTTTGGGCTAGTAAGGATGATGATCCAGAGAGGGCGAAATTCTGGCTTGAGAATACCATTAGGATATTCGATGAGTTGTCATGCATGCCTGAAGAGTGCATGAACTGTGTAGTATCTCTCTTAAAAGATTCGGCCTATCAGTGGTGGAACACCCTTGTGTCTGTGGTACCAAGGGAGAGAGTTAACTGGGAATTCTTCCAAGAGGAATTCTGAAAGAAGTACATTAGCCAAAGGTTCATCGACCAAAAAAGAAAGGAGCTCTTGGAATTAAAGTAAGGCCGAATGGCGGTGACTGAATACGAACGTGAGTTTGTAAGGCTCAGCAAATACGCTCAAGAGTGCGTATCGACAGAAGCTATCATGTGTAAAAGGTTCGAGGACGGGTTAACTAAGGATATCTGTTTATATGTCAGAGTTCTCGAACTAAAAGAATTTATGGTGTTGGTAGATAGAGCCTGTAAGGCTGAAGAGTTGGCTAAAAAGAAAAGAAGAGCTGAGAATGAGTCTCGTGACTCGAAAAAGAGGCAGCTGAGTAAGTCATACCAATCCTCATCTAAGAAATTAAGGGATTTTGCTACTTGATCAGTCCTTTCAGCCAGGTTTTCAAACTGAAATAAGGGCAAATAGTTCTCGAGGTCTAAGGCTCAGACTATTTCGGTTGCTAGTGTTGGCAATGCCCGACCGAGTAGACCAGAATGCCCACAGTGTGGCAAACATCATTCTGGTGAATGCTGAGCAAACGAGAAGGCTTGTTTCAGGTGTGGGTCTATAGACCATTTTATCAGAGATTGCCCCGAGGTGGGTGAGAAAGAGAAGTCACAGAATACTAGACCGGAAAGTACTGCTAGGGGAAGACCACAGAAAAATTGGGGGAATGAGATGAGTAGCAAGAATTCGTCTAGAGAGCAGACTACAGGAGTTCAGGGTAGAGCACCAGTGAGAACTTATGCCATTCGTGCTCGTGAAGAGGTGTCCTCCCCTGACGTGATCACGGGTACATTTTCTCTCTATGATATTCATGTTGTAGCTTTAATTGATCTAGGGTCTACCCACTCGTATATTTGCATGAAATTAGTCTCTGGCATGAGCATGCCTATAGAGTCTACTGAATTTGTGATAAGAGTGTCGAATCCCCTAGGCAAATTTGTTTTGGTTGATAGAATATGCAAAGGTTGCCCTTTGATGATTAGAGGTCATTGTTTTCCTGCTAATCTCATGTTACTACCGTTTGATGAGTTTGATGTCATCCTTGGGATAGATTGTTTAGTTACTCATGATGTGATTGTAAATTGTGGAAAGAAGTTTTTTGAGTTAAACTGTGAAAGGGGGGATCTTATTCATGTTGAACCAGATAAGCAAGACAGGTCACCAGTAGTGATATCATCCTTGTTGACTCAGAAGTATTTAAGAAAGGGGTACGAAGCTTACCTTACCTTACCTTTGTGATGAATGCTAAAAAGGCTAAGTTGAGAATTGAGTTGGTACCCATAGTGTGCGAGTATCCAGATGTTTTTCCGGAGGCGTTGCCAGGGTTACCTCTGGTTAGAGAGATTGAATTTGGGATTGAGTTAGCTCCGGGTACTGCGCCCATCTCTATTGATCCATATAGAATGGCTCCAACCGAGCTAAAAGAATTGAAAGCACAGTTGTAAGAACTAACAGATAAAGGCTTCGCAAGACCAAGTTTTCTTTGTAAGACCAAGTTTTTCTCCGTGGGGTGCTTCCGTATTATTTGTGAAGAAGAAAGATGGTTCTATGAGGTTATGCATAGATTATCGGCAACTTAATAAGGTAACTGTGAAGAATAAGTACTCGTTGCCAAGAATAGATGATTTGTTTGATCAATTTAAGGAAGCCATGGTATTTTCCAAAATAGACTTGAGGTCTGGATATTATCAGTTGAGAGTCAAGGATTCGGATGTGCCGAAAACCGCATTTAGGACTAGGTATGGCAACTATGAATTTTTGGTCATGCCCTTTGGTTTAACAAATGCCCTAGCCGTTTTCATGAACATGATGAATCGCATTTTTCGACCATATTTGGATAATTTTGTCGTGGTCTTCATTGATGATAAACTGATCTACTCTCGAATGAGATTGAACATGCCGAGCATTTGAGAAAGGTTTTGTAAATTCTGAGAGATAGACAATTATATGCCAAGTTTAGTAAAAATGAATTTTGGCTTAAGGAAGTTGGATTTTTGGGGTACATTGTCTCGGGAGATGGAATTAGAGTTGACCAGAGTAAGATTTCAGCAATTGTTGAATGGAAACCGCCAAGGAGTGTAACTGAAGTGAGGAGCTTTTTGGGCCTAGCCGGTTATTATAGGCGTTTTGTCAAGGGGTTTTCCATGATAACTACTCCGATGATGAGACTATTGCAAAAAGATGTGAAGTTTGATTGGACAAAAAAGTGCCAACAGAGTTTTGAGAAACTAAAAGCGTTGTTGATTGAGGCTCCTGTTTTGGTGCAACCTGAGCCGGGAAGAGAATTTGTGGTCTACAGTGATGCATCCATGAATGGATTGGGTTGTGTACTTATGCAAGAGGGCAAGGTGATTGCATATGCCTCTAGACAATTAAAGTCGTACGAGAAGAATTACCTGATCCATGATTTAGAGTTGGCTGTCATTGTGTTTACATTAAAGATATGGAGACACCATTTATATTGTGAAAGGTGCCAGATATTCACCGACCACAAAAGCCTAAAATACTTGATGATTCAAAAGGAATTGAATTTGAGGCAATGAAGATGGTTAGAGCTGATCAAGGATTATGGGCTAGTGATTGACTATCATCTAGGAAAGGCGAACGTGGTCGTCGATGCTTTAAGCAGAAAATCTTTGTTTGTACTGAGAGCTATGAACACAAGGATGGGATTAGTAGATAATGGTTCTATTCTAGCTGAGTTGAGGGCTAGACCATTGTTTCTCCAAGAAATTTGTGAAGCTCGGAAAAATGACAGCGACTTACAAGATAAAAGGGTTCTACGGGAGTCAAATACTGAGTCGGACTTTCGAATAAGTCCTGATGGGTGTCTAATGTTTCGAGATAGGGTCTGTGTGCCCAGAAACGATGAGGTTATCCAAAAGATTTTGCATGAAGCACATAGTGGATGTTTGTCTGTACATCCAGGCAGCACGAAGATGTATAACGACTTGAGGAAATGGTATTGGTGGCCGAGTATGAAGAAAGACATCTCGGAGTTTGTGTCGAAATGCTTAATTTGTCAACAAGTGAAAGTTGAACACCAAGTACCTTCGGGTCTACTTCAGCCTATTATGGTTTCCGAGTGCAAATGGGACCGTATCACTGTGGACTTCGTAACGGGTCTACCGTTGTCACCGATGAGGAAAGATGTTATGTGGGTTGTAGTCGATAGACTTACGAAGTCAGCCCATTTCATACCAATAGAGTTAATTATTCTCTTGATAAGTTAGCAGATTTATATGTGTCAGAGATAGTAAGACTTCATGGACTACCATTGTCGATCATTTCAAATAGAGATCCGAGATTCACATCACGATTTTGGAAAAACTTGCAAGAGGCTTTAGGCACAAAGTTGAGTTTTAGTACAGCTTTCCATCCGTAAATCGAGTGGCAGTCGAAGAGAGTGATACAGATACTTGAAGACATGCTTCAATGTTGCGTTTTGGAATTCCAAGGTAATTGGGAAAAATACTTACCGTTGGTGGAATTCGCCTACAACAACAGTTTTCAGTCAAGTTTGAAAATGGCGCCTTACGAGGCATTGTACGGGCATAAGTACCAAACGCCCTTGTATTGGTTAGAACTCATAAAGAATCAGATTCACAGGGTCGATTTGGTCAAGGAAACTGAAGAGAAAGTAAAGGTGATACGTGAATATCTGAAAGCGGCCTCAGATAGACAAAAGTCCTATTCAGATTTGAAGAGGAAAGAGATTGAGTTCCAAGTAGGTGATAAAGTGTTTTTGAAAGTATCACCATGGAGAAAAGTCCTCAAATTTGGTCGGAAAGGCAAATTGAGTTCGCGTTTTATCGGAACTTATGAAGTTACCGAGAGGATAGGACTGGTAGCTTATCGTTTGGCCTTGCCACATGAGCTTGAAAAAATTCACGATGTCTTCTACGTGTCCATGTTACGCCGATACCGTTTGGACCCTTCACATGTGATAGTACCAACAGAGGTAGCAATTCAACCGGACTTGACTTATAACGAAGAGCCGATTAAGATTTTGATACGAGAGGTCAAACAGCTGAGAAACAAAATGATAGCCCTTGTTAAAGTGCTATGGCAAAGACATGGAATAGAAAACGCTACTTGGGAGCCCAAAGAGACCATAAGAAGCCAATATCCCAACCTTTTTACTGGTAAGATTTTCGGGGACGAAAATCCTTAAGGGGGAGAATTGTAACAACCCGATTTAGGGGCTAGTTGGAATAGTGGTTTCAGAATCACTAATCCGAGAAAAAAATTATTTTTATGTTATTTTATGAGTTGGAACATGATTATATAAGTGCATGAAAATTTTGGTGCTTTAATTTTAACGATTTCATGCTTAATCGCGAAAAAGAACTAAATCGCAGAAAGTGTGAAAGTTCTATTTTATAAGCTACAGGTGTCTAATAGCCATAAAATATTAATTGGAGGTCTTTAAAGGGCAATTAGCCCCTTAAATCATGGTTGGTCGGCCATAGGGGACAAGGGAGTCAAAATTGGTCAAAGTTGGTAAAGGTTTGGTGACTAAATTGATTGTTTTATATTAAAATAAAGAAAAGATGATATCCTTCTCTTTACTCATCTTCTTCCACCGAAAAAAAAAAGCAAAATAGGGGTTTTAAAGCTCAAAAACTTTAGCAAACTCTTCTCCCTACAAGTAATTTTAATGGTTTTTCTTGATGATAGTTGTACTTTTGGAACCCCTGAAGCTTAAGCTTTCTAAAGATGAGACTATCTTGCAATATGGTGAAAAGTTTAGAGTTTTTCTATGTGAGCTTTTAAGTTGTTTGCTGCATTTTTATGGGAGAAAATGAGTCTTAGATGTTTAATAAACAACTTTTGTGAAAGATGTTGCCATGAAAACACCTAAAAAGACCTTTTTGTAAAGGTTGTAAAATATGTAGTAAATGTGTGAAATGTTGAGTTTTGATGGTAGTCATAAGAGAAATAAATGTTCACCTAGGCTCGTTAAAGAGAGAGATTTGATTGGAATTAATTTTCGAGCCTATGGGGTAAAATTGTCATTTTGAAAAAGTCTAAGGGTAAAATAGTAATTTTTCCAAACCATGATTCTTGAATGCATTTATTAATGTGATAATTAAATGAGCTAATTTGCTATTATATATCAAGAAGAACCAAGAATTTACCTTGACTAGGGAAAGAACAAAGTATCGGGACAATCTAGCCTATTTTGAAATCGAGGTAAGTTTGTATGGGATAAATTCAACATTTATGCTAGCATATTTGATATTGTAATGATACATGATATTCTATGAAATTGAGTAATAGTGTTGAATGAGAAGGATGATGAAAGTTGAGATGTTGAAGTCCCGGTTGGACTATAATAAATGTGAGAATACTATCATCGAGACATGAAATGGATAAGGTCCCGTGTAAGACCATGTCTGGGACATGGCCTCGACACCGAATTGAGATCCCGTATAAGACCATATCTGGAATATGGTTTCGGTATTGAATATGAGAATCGTATAAGACCATATCCAGGATATGGCATCGATACTTGATGTAAGGCTCCATATAAGCCCATATCCGGGATATGGCATTGGTACTCAGAGATGACCCTATGTAAGACACATCTGGGATGCGGCATTGGCTTCGTGTTTATGTTAATGACGATGAATATGCGTCTTTGAATATTCCTATTGATTTAGTGTATGAAATAGATAAGCTTAGAGACAGAAATGAGATTAGTACTAAAGCTATGTGATTGAGTGAGTACAGGTTCCCATGAGTAATTCACGAGAAATGTTTACGATATGTGGCATGGTATGTGCTAAATAAGAACAAGTATCAATAAGTTATGGCAAAGTGTTTAAGACTTTGAGTAGTTATATAATGCCATGAATTGATGTCATTATGAGCTTATTGTTGCTATTTATTTTCATGCAAACTTACTAAGCTTTATGCTTACCCCACTCATTTCCCTTTTCCTTGTAGTATTGCCAAGATAACTCGAGGATCGTGGGACGTCAGAGTTTGGAAATCACACTGTCGACATCTCTTTGGTATAACAAAGTTAGACTTATTTTGAGTATGGCATGTATAGGACTTGGGTATTTTGTTATGTCATATGGATAGCCAAAGTGTTGGTTATATATGTTATTAAAGTCATTTTGTAAATGGTCATTGGAATTGGGCCAATACACGACAAGTTTATTTATATTCAATGATGATGAAATTATGAAGTTTTTGCTTGTGTGGATGCTTTGAAGTGAGTTTTGGAAGTGCCTTAGGGTCATCAGTTATTTTGAAATGAATTGGTATAAGTATGGTTGCCATGCAGCGTGGCATTTGGCTTGGAATATAGCCTTTTAATGTCCACACGGGTAGACACACGGGCGTGTGTCTAGGCTGTGTGTGACACACGGTCAGCCCCATGGGTGGGTTGATCGGCCATGTGTCCCCTTGCATGCTCAGTAGTAAACACACGGGCAGAGACACGGCCGTGTGTCTCAGCCGTGTGGAAGGCACGGCCGGGGACATGGGTGTGTGCCCAGGCCGTGTGAAGTCTGCACTTAAAATTTAGAATTTAATTTGGCACACGGTCTAAGGACACGGTAGGATGTACAGGACCAGCACCCGAGACACATACGTCACATAATTACATATTCACATGGGTTCCTAGTGACATGTCACTTGTATCCTAATCTATTCCTAAGGTTCAACCGGGATTTTCTCGTTTGTCGAAACTTTGTTAATTACATCCATAGAGTCAATCATACAATTCATTTGATAAAAAAACATTATAAATACAATTATAACGTTGCACTATTAACATACAAACTTACCTCGGTACAAAAATAGTAGAAATAGACCTAATCGTTAAACACTTTATTTTTCCCCCGATCTAGGTCTGAACTTTTTTTTTCTTGATCTATAATAGCAAATTTAACTCATTTAATACTCAAATTATTCAATCCAGTCCAAAAATTGCATTATGACAGAATTACATTTTTCCCCTAACTTTTCAATATTTTACACTTTAGTCCCTAGGCTCGTAAAATGAAATATAGTCAGTTTCTTCAAAACCCAAGCCTAGTCTAACCATTTTGATACTCATAACAGCCCACATTTTTCATTAAATCACACTTCTACTTCATATTTTAAAACTTTTACAAATAGGTCCTTTTAGGCATTTTCATCAAAAATCACTTGCTAAATGTTGTTTATTTAACATCAAACATACATTTACTACCATTAAACGTCAAAATACATAAATATCTAACATGGGTAAAATTTTAAACTTTGACATCTTTTCAAATTAGTCCTTGAAATAGCTAGATTAGGTTGCAAGGATCTTAATGTTAGTATGGACTCCTTCCAAATTTTGGCACAAGGGAGGACTATTTTGAGAAGATGGCATATTTTTTTATTTATTTAGTCTTTAATTACTAAATGACCAAAATGCCCTTAACTTAAAACTTTAAAATTTACCTAACCATGTCCATTTTTTGTCCATACTAAAGTATAATGGTCTAATTACCATCTAAGGACCTCAAATTTAAAATCTCATAACAATTGGACACCTTTAACATATTCAAGTTTTGCATTTTTTGCAATTTAGTCTCTTTAACTAAATTGAGTGCCCAAACGTCAAAATTTTCGAACGAAATTTTCACTTAATCGTTACATAAAAATGTAAACCATAAAAATAAATTTTAATGCGTCAGATTTGTGGTCCCAAAACCACTGTTCCGACTAGACCCAAAATCGAACTGTTACAGAATCAAATCTAAGCATGGGCGATTAGCTTGCTTTGGTCATCATAACCAACCGTTGCTTCGGGTTTCTATTCAATCAACTACTCGTCACCCTAGAAGGATCTCTTAATCTTCAACTAAACTGATGAGTCTGCAAGAACTACTTATCTCTCGACCTCACAATCCAGACCGGTTCAGGGCTAAGGTATTCACAGATAAGTTGTACCAATTTTAGGTTAATTCGCACCTAAATTACTTCCTAAGGTCGTCAAGCCTAGGGTTTAAATTATAATATTTTTAAAGCATATCAGAAAATTTAGAACAAAAATTGAGAAAATTGAGAGAGTTGGGAGTTTAGAAAGAATTGAGAGAGTTGGACTTGAGTGAAAAGAATGAAAAATGGCCTAGTATTAATAGGAAAAAAAAAAGTACCGTTAGGCCCTTCAAAAATTTACCGTTGCCAACATTTAAAAAGGCGTTGGGAAAATGACTGTTGATGGAAAGCGCGCCAAACTAGACGCGTACTCAATTGGACGCGCTTTCACTCTCTCTCTCCAAAATCGACCTATTTCCTTAATTTAAAAAAAATAACCTAGAAGACTGATTAAATAAAAAAAAATATCCTTCTAAATTAACCCATTATCTATATATGTGACTTATTATTATTATTATTATTATTATTATTATTATTATTATTATTATATGCAACTTTTATTTTTTCCAACTGGTGTCTTTTCAAGTAAGTGGCATCTAAGAACTGTCCTTTTATTTGTACCTATAAATAATTGAAGATTCTTTCAACAAAAATTAAACTTTCAATCCGAAGTGTTTATACCACCTACGAAATCATCACGCAATTTGTTGTCTCAATAATTAAATGTACCCTATAGTTTTCCTTTATTTTTAGAGGGAAAACTTTGGGTGGACCCTGTCAAGCCTTGAACAATATTTTTCTTAGCAGGGTTCAGATAAGGTCTACCTTGGCTAGGAACAAGCCTACAATACTAGTTTTATTCTATAATCATGAATTTGAATTTAATTTATTATATGAATTTCAATTTTATTTATTAGGTAAATGTTAAGAATGAAATGTATATATCTTAAGAACAAATCAATTAAGATTTAATATAATATATACTAAAAAATTTATTAAATTTAACAGTATTTTAAAATTTTTCAAATTTATTACTAAATAGAAATCTAATAAATTAATAACTTTTTTATTACTCAATTTCTGCTGATTTTAAAATTCAAAATTTAAATTCTAAAATCAATCAAATGCTCGAATCCTAAATTTTTAATGCTACCTAAATCTATTTGGAGATGTAGCAAATACATGCATTGAACTATAAGTACATACGTATACTAGTGCCCCAACCAATTAAAATTCTCAAAATCCTCAATCATGTTCGCAAGAGTTCACATAAATGCAAGAGAAGATGAAAGCAATTGATAAATCTCACGTTAGTGTTTGAGTCACCCACACTCAAGTTTTTTAATTGTTATTCACATGTCTTATATTAGCATTTCTCTAGTCTTGCAAGTTCCGTCAAATAAGACTTCCCCTTCGTGAACTGTAGATAGTTATTCATTAAAATTGAGGACATAACCTTAACATGAAAAATATACTATCAATAGTTGAAAGTCAAATCCATTACCCAACAAATAATACTTCAAAAAAACTTTTTAAAATTTTTTTACGAAAGAGCCGACCCTCAACAACTCATTTTGTTTTCATGAATTTTGAAATCCAAATGCATTCTTTTAAACTTAAATATCCTCATACAACCTAGAATGACTCGAATTTATACAAAACACTAGGCGGCCAATTTTGAGCAAATAATGTGATGTCACGCACAGATACTTCGCTCAGATCCAGAGTTTGATAAAAGTTGATATGCTGATAAGATGGAAGAAAAAAGAAGGTTGTAATGATTTCTCGCCCATTTATGTACAAAACGGATAATAAATACAACTCTTTCCCATTAGAAACGGCAAGAAAAATGAAAATCACAATAGTTTTTAATGTTAATTTTAGAAAATTTTAGCAACTATATATTTATCCACATTGTTATCTAAATACGACAACGAAATTCATTTTAATCTTTTAATTTAAAAAGAAAACCACATTAATACTTAACAAGTTAGTCCATCATAATCCTTGAATTTTAAAAAAATATGTACAAACTTAATGATAAGACACTTTAAATTATACCACATCACTTGAAAAAACAAACCTAATGGAACGACAAAACCTCAGTACCACAATCAAAATTTTACATTTCCAAACTCAAAAACCAAAATAAAATATCAGTGGAAAAAATACAAATATAAAACCTAGTTAAAGGTAAAAAATTACGCGACCTCTGTTTATTGAAAATGTTAACCATGATCTTTATTAAAGATGTCAAAATCCAAATCATCCTATGGATTTCTAACCATCCTCTCCCAATGAAGCTTGCTTTTTTCTTTCTTCTGAAAAGTGACCCAAGGGAAAGCAAATATTTTCGTCCGCACTCCACTGTATAAAATTATATTTTTACTCGTGTATATAACTATTTCAAGAGTAAATTCGTAATGAGTTTAAAAAAATACCCTTGTTTTATGTTTAAATGCTTTTTTGAATAATTTTAAATATCTTTCTAAAAAGATTGAAAATATTAACACTGACTAGCAAATATTAAATTGAAATGGAATGAAGTAATTGAAAATGAATACATCGAAGCAATAGTGGCTTTAACAATTATAAGGCAGATAGAGCAAAGCATACTATGGAGTAACGGTGAATTTAACATCGCCCCACCCACTCCCCTGCCATCAAAATTTTTCTTAAAATACAGGTATCCTTTTATTCATGAAAATATAAATAAAATTAAAAATGAGTAAACACAATCACCCCAAAACAAATAACCCATATCACTCTGGTAAGACGGATGAAAATAAAAACCAATGGAGAGAAATGTCTTGCAATTTAGTATGAAGGAATGGTTGAGAGAATGAAGGTCCAAAATATTATTCTATAATATGAAGATAAAAGAGAAGCATGCAGTTGCAGGATGCAATCATACATGAACCAACTCAATATCCAACAATTATCATCTTTCACAACAACAATGTTCCCCTGGTTTCGGATATAAATCCAATCCGATCAAACCTTACCTACTTTACACAATTAGAAGATTACCTCACTCGTTCCGGATGGAGTAATACTTGTCCCATAATGTTGGAGATTTCGATATTTCACTCATGAGATTCTTCAACTTCATACTGCTATCTCCCCCACTGCAACATATAGCAAAAATGTCATTCAACTTGGCACACAAAAACAATTGACAATCAGAAAGACAGTTGCATACATATAGCCATCAATTTAAAATCTTAAAACTCAATTGCCTAGTAAAAGTTCAAGAGTGAAAAGGAAAATCATTGCACTCGATTATGTGTAAGAGTACAAAACCTTATTCGGTTCAAGGATGCGATTGCACGAAGAGCACTGCGGATCATATCTTCATTACGGTCTACTTCCTGTTTGACAGCATCTTGTTTGGGCTTGAAATTAATTGTCTTTTGAAGAGGGTCCACCAGTGAGTCCAACACTGAATATCAAATTTGAGACAATAAACAAATGAAAATTAAACAATTATCAGAATCTCGGTAAAGGTAATTCACTGCATCACTCACCTGGTAATACAGCAGATGGACATTTATCAGCAAGTTTTGAAAGGATAAGATGGCAAGGCATCTTAACATCATAATGATCTGGCAAAATGCCAAAAATCTAAATCAGTAAAATGATGTAATGCAAAAAATGTATTATCTTGAGACAAATAACCTAATTATTATTGCCTTAAGATTTGTGCATAATGAATAAATATGGACTTTTGGCTGAGAGAATAATTCAAGACATAATAATTAAATTTATTTTCAACATCGGATTTTTGTTTCAGGTACAGCTCATGATAAAACTATCCTCTGCTTAAAAAAGTTGCTAATTGGTATAATAATTAGTCATCTAATTATTAATCACAAGGTTTATAACCACAATACAAAAGGGAGGCAACTCACCATCAAGTCCAGATTTAAGGTACGGAACAATGAAAGATGAGGGGTTCACTTGATCAAGACAACTATCCAGCAATGTGTCTACACACTCAAACGCTGCCTTCCTTAGCTCAAGGCCATCATCGACGATGTGCTTGAAGGGACCAAGGTCAACAGTTCTGATCAATTCTTTCTGCAGCAGGCCAGAATTTAAAATAACATAAGAAAATGCAGGGATGACTACCAGTGAATGGAGAACGTGGAAAAGAATAGGACAAGTAGAAATGTACAAGCATAAAAAGGAAAGAAGCAAACAAGATTAACAAATGAAACCATGTAGCCCTACACCAGAAATGAAAAATCATGATAGATAACTCGGAGACCAGATCCTCGAAGTTAACAAATTATAAGCTAAAACTTCTGATAGAATCCCTCTTCTATTTTGACAGTTACAGGAATTAAACAAAAGAAAACCAAAAGATTTTTGCAAGGTAAAAATGTAAATACAACCCAGAAAGTTACCATTAGGGGACACCTCATAAAGTAACAAAATTTATAAATAAATAAAATAAGAAAACTGCTAATTGATTAACAAAAATCAGGGTTTTGTCGCATGCAAATGTTTTAGTCAACAGCAAATTAATTTAGCAACCTAATTAACAGCAAATCATCAGCAAAATCATCATAAACTTTTAGTTACCTTAACAGTCGTTTGATCATAGAGAAGCGGCAATAATTCAGGAAGAAGCCCCTTAATTAAGTTAGGCTTATTGTGAGCAAAAGTACTTAAAGCCAACACAGCTGCACGCCTAACATGCTGCATTGATGGTTGCAGATAAACAAGAATAAGTCAAGAAATATAAGAAACCACATAAAAGCTTTTCTTTCTTTTTTTTTTTTTCCTTTTGCGTATTTATCAGGAGTAGAAGGCTACTCACTCGATCCTGATCCTTGATAAGCATAAGGAATGAAGCAATCTCAGGATAAATGATCTCATCTATCTTCTCTGGCCGCTCAACAATAGAATATTTTACGGCAATGACAACTGTTGCCCTAGTGAATGCCGCTGGACTGGTTGTTCTCAACTATAAGAAATTCAAAATTTTTAAAATAAAAAATGCACTATTAAATTACACCCACATGACAGAAGCTCGGCAGAAGTACAAAGGGCATCAGACTTGTGATGTGGAAATACCTTAAGTGCTGGAATGAGTTTTACAGGTTCAATAAGTGCAATTTTACCAAGGCACTCAGCCACCACATTTCTGACCCCCTCTTCCTCGCTTTCACAGTGGTTAAAAAGTAACTTCAGAATTTTCTCAACACTTGAATCCTGAAACTCTGCTTTATCTACAGATTGCCTTACTATAACCTGCAAGTAAATTTAACATTAACATAGACGCTGCATCAGACAAAAATATCTGGTTAGGTTTGAGCACCACTTCAAGAAAACATACCTCCTTAAGAGAATGAAGCAACAGGTATTGTTTCTTCTGCTGATTATCAATCTGGTCCAAGATGAAAGGTAAATACTTGGAAAGATTCCCGACAGCTATATTGCCAAGAGCATAAGAAGCAGCAGACTTTATCTCTTCAAAAGGAGATTGGAAGGACTCAATAATTATAGTCTCCATATGGGCATGAGAGCTCAGATCTTTCCTCCTCCCAATCTCCCCCAAACAGAGCAAGGCTAGATGCTGTTTAATATATATACATACATAAAATACAATGTTAGAAGATCGATTTGAAGCAGCAGATACAAATAAATGACAAACACAAAAAGGCAAAAGGAAAAAAAATGTGTCAATATAAAAAGAAATAAGACCATGCTTGAATTACTAGAATCCAAATCCAACAGAAAAGAAATAACATCAAAATAAATCAGTAATACACACACTAGCCCGTTGTCAATTTACTGGCAAGAATACCAGCAACACAACAGAAACATGGAGAAGAAACTCGGAAAAAAGGTAAAAGAGAAAATACCGAATTGGTTGTGCCATTATCTTTAAGGATGTCTGTGAGCATTTTAACCGTAGATGAACATTTCTGATCACCTGCAGCGAGACAGAGAACAGCCACACATTGAGCTATTGAATACAATGCTTGTTTTGCAACACCGCCAGATTGAGGAGATGGTTTTGCACTAGAAAGAAGAGATTCCAGTAATGCATCAAAACTAGTGTTTTCCGAATACACCAAACCAGCAAAAAAATTCTGCAAAGCCTGAAATTTCCAACAAAGAATGCCTGTAAACACAAAAAAGGATTTTACAGCAGATGTAACCTCATTAAATTGAAAAGGAGATACCAAAAGCGCCTGGCCCTGCAGCAACGAGCTCTTGATCAATGTCAGTGCTTGAGGAAGAACTCTATTTCTAACAGCAGAACCAACATTTCGGCTAGATCTCTTGTCGGCCATTAGGGTGCAGCAAAGTTCAAGAGCAAGAGCCGTCATATGCAAGTCAGAGTCACTAATATAGAGAAAAAGGGTTTAGGAAGCCTCAAAACGAATATAACCATGCAAAAAAATAAAAAAGGTAAAGTAGGAACAGAACCTAATCAGAGTTGAAAGTTCCACAATGATAACTTCATATGCAGACGGGCCAATTTTATCTCCATAGGCTACAATTAATGAATTTAGTGTCCCGAGTGTTGCCTGCCTTAAAGCCCGATTTGCCTGTTTTCCAAACCAAGGATATTTTGGATCAAATATAACTACATAAGTACCATAATAAAACAGTTCACTAATCCAACAAGAAGCAAGCTTCCATACTTTCCGCAAGAATCCGGTCAACTCTGCAATTACATGCTCCAGAACACATGATAGATCTATCCGGAGTGGAGAAGCAGCAATAACAGCAAATGCCTAGATTCAAAATTGGACAGATTATGGGGCCAAAAACTTTCATGAGCATATAAAAAAAAAAAGTAGCTTGAACATATGCAGCCAAAGAAGAAATAAGCAATCCAAAATTAAACCAATGTGCTCCATCCAACAAATCGTAAATCAGAAACTTCAGTAAAAAAAAATCATAGACAAAGATATTACAAGATATATCATAATGCAACCCAGCCAGTAACATGCATTTGTAAGAAAATAGTCCTTAATTTATTGATGTTTGAACAATTTGGGGAGAAGAAAAATCATTCAATTGGATATTATCAGTTCCAAGAAACTGACTATGCTAAAGCCTTTAAACTCCCGTAGCTTAACATGGAGCCAAGTGTTACTCGCCTTGAACAAAAGCAACCACAAGGTAACTAAATTTTCCATCACCAATATTTTTTCAATTAAAAGATTACCACTTATCTGTAGACACAGCATTGAATTTAGAATTCATTTAATGACATTTTGCATGGACTGTACGAAGAAAACAGCACCACGCCAAAACTCAAAACCTACAGCTTAAAAGTCATCTACGCAAATATAAATACATAAAAGTTAACCCAATTCCCCATTGAGGCAATATAATCATTTATCCAGGATTATAATCGAGACACCGAACAGATTCACAATCAGAAGATTCACAATGGACTTCCAAGAAAATAGAATACAAAAATTAAGTTCAAGTTACAAAAGTTTTTACATTACAGAGTAAGATAGACAAAAGGCTGTGATAAGTGTCACACATTCCAACAATACCATGCCCGTATTTTGACAAAAGAGATAATCTCATAAAGGGCCCCTATAAGATATACCTATTCCATGATGGTACCAATAATTCAAAAAAGACAAGTCTCATACATGTACTATCATTCATGTGTGTCAATCTAACACCAAGGCTTAATATCACTAAATGACATGTCAGACACAGCCATCATCCAGCAATGCATACTAAGGCCACTTCATCTTGCCACTTCATCATTAAATATATATTTTTTATACATATAAAGAAAAAATTTTATTTTATATAAAATTAAAAGTCGGAGAACTTTAAAAACAGAAAATTTATTTTTTGAGGAAATTCTTTTAAATTTTTTCTAAAAAAAGAATTTTTTTTAAATAAAAAGCAGAAAATTTAAAAGTATATAGAAAAGCTGGAATATATTTTAGGAACAGAAAAGCTATAATCTAGCACAATTTTTGAAAGGTTGGAGAAGATGAGCTTTTCTGCGAATTTTGGCCTAGGGCTTCAAGTTCTCTCACAACATTGGAGAAGATGAGCTTTTCTATCTTCTTTCGTTTCAGGCTTCTCATGCAAGGGTCTCTTTTGGCTTTTGATTTTTCTCTTTTACCCCTTAGCAGGTTTTTTTTTTTTTTTTTTTTTTTTTTTTTTTTTTTTTTTTTTGGTTTCATTTTCATCCTTTTTATTATCTCAAATGCCGCATATTATATTTATTGCCATATGGACAACTGACATGGTTTAAAACTCCACGTGTTGAATTTTTATTTGTTGTCTAGCCACATATTAACAGTGTTAATCCAAGATATCAAAATAATACACAAACTGATACGTTAGGTACCAAAATAGACATTTTAAAAATAGACACATTAAACATTTGGTTAAAGTATAGGTACCATTTATGACATTATCCGTCGTATAAATCTAATGCTTCAACTAAAACAAATGATTATCAGAAGCACAGAATGCAACTAACCTTCACAGTAGTAAGTCGGGTTATCTCATTTCCCATTCGATCAACAAGTACAGGAAGGCATGCATGTAACTCTGTTCCAAGGTTATCACCAAAAGTAGAAATGACAAGCCCCATGCAAGTAATAGCACACTCTTTAACCTCCTGAGAAAGGAAATAGGATTAAAAACATAACATGAATTAAACTAATCTAAAAAACATTAAATCCATCTCAGAAGAAACATGACAGGAGGAGGAAAACTAATTAAACTCTCCTTACCTGATCTTGATCTTGGTTAGTCAAGCGGGACATTATTGCATTATAGATTGGGTGGACATAAGGTTTAAAATCAAAACCAAAACCCTGCAACAAACAATCACAATTGTAATCAATAACTCAAATGAAACATGGAATTACCAAAATAGATACATTAGGTCTATATCAGGATAAGACTTGTTCCAGCAATAAAGAAAATTGTTAAACGGAATCTCAAATAGCAAGAGAAAGGTTCCACCTCAAGATTTGGGCGCACTACGCGAACAAGTTCCCCACATACTCTTAATGCCTCAGCTGTGACTTTGTAGTAACGCTCACCAACAGCAGATAAAACAGGACTAGAAAGATCCTGAATGACATATTTACCAACTTGTTATCATAGAAAAAATTAATATTGGTCACCAAAAACAAGATAAAACAAAAGGGGAAGAATTATGACCTCAGGAATATTGTATACACGTTAAGCTTATCAAGACACCCAAAATTCAAAAATAATTAATGATAAAACATCATGGTCATTATCGAGAACAGAAAAAGGAACTGAAATTACAGCAGCAGCAAAACTTTTTATAACAGCTTTAAGCAGATATCAAACTGTTCATGAATTAACACAGTTTCTCAACATTGTTTTAGGCAAAAATGGCCAATCCAGGACTAAGAGAACTGGAGGATATAAAGACAACAAAGAAGCATCAAGCCAATTTAACATGGTAGTCTTTACATCACTGGAAGATCATATGAAGTTAGAAATTGAAAAGATTTAACCAAAAAATATACTCATGTCACATATAAAGACTGTAGTTCTACGAGTTGCACAACGGCATTATCTAGTTATGCCAGTAAAGAGCTTTCCTTGTTTCACCTTTTGTATATTTCTCCTAGTTACAGGAAACCAAATACCCCAGTAAGAGAGGTGGAAGTGTGAAAGGACAGCATTTTCTATTAACTAATCTTCTATATTCAAAAAGCAAGCATGCAAGCCTTTTTCAAACAATTGGTGAATGTCTTCCAAAAGGAAAAAGAAATAGGTGAATGAACTTTCTCATGAGAATCGCAAAAGCATTGAGGTTTGAGCATCCACATAAACCAAAACATAATTTACCTTAATGTAAGGGTGAAAAACGGAAGGAGAATGAGATGCCAACACCAATCTTGTAAATATAAGTGCTTCAATCTTCAGATTTGAACTAGAAGATTTATCCTGGAAAATTTACAAATAGAAGTATTTGGAAAGATGAAAAAATTAAATTAAATTACTTGTACACACCAAAAGTGTGAAAGTCATACATTAAGCGCCTTCTCTATTCCAGGTATGAGGGTTCCAATGTGATCGGCAAGGCAGTCTGGCAAGACAACTACAAGTTCTTTCAGAACGGAAAATGCACCAACCTGTAGATAGAATTATATGTTATGCAAAAATAAAGAAAATGCAATATCCTGCAAAGTATGTAAGGAATTCTTACCTTTGTCTTGATAGATTTCTCACGTAGCTGCCGATTTATGGATTTAACAATTTTTGGCACCTCCTGCTTCAATAGCCATCTTGGACTGCATAACAATAGCATTTATATGTGAATAAAATTGCAAGAATGAATCAGGCTGAAAAGGCACAAGCAACCACAACAGTATTGGAAATTTTTTTCATTACAGATAAATACCACAGCCAATAAAAGCTCCTCATCTGGTTAAAGTTAATTTAAATAGTGAATTCAAACCCTAAATTTAACGATAATGAAGATGAAGACAAGTGGCAATATTGATGATAATATCATGAACAAAAACAATAACAGCAATGATAATTAACGGGTTTAAATGAGTAAAGCAACTCATGAGGAACTCAAGCTAGGCCAATTAATGCTCAAACTCAACTCATTTGCAATTGATCTAAGATTAAGCCTAAGCCATTCAAGTAACGAGTGACTTAGAGCTTTGTAATACTAGACTCGTTTGCAGTAGAACCGACCTAAAGCTCAAGTTATGACAACTTTTAAAAATTAATATTTTATTCATAGATAAACGAAGTACTATATTTACTTTCACATTTTCAAACTTGAGTTTAGTGTTGCATTCAAGTTCAAGCTCAAGTTTCGAGCTTGTTCATCAATCTCATGATAATTGGGTTTAATGAATTTGGGCACACATAGCTTGATTATTTTCTTTGTCGATATCAAGGAGAAGAAAAAGGGTAGGCAGAGCTCTGTGGAGTTTAAGCCTCAAGTATTTTTATCTGAGTCAAGCTCAAGAGCAGAACTATATCAGATGAGCTCAACTTCTTTAAACACCTAAAACTAACATAGTGGAGATGATGAGAACTTCAAGGAATCCAAATAAAGTTCTGTATCAAAACAGGGAAGCAAAAATTCCATTACATGAATTCAAAGACAATTACTAATATTAACTTAGAACAGATGATGAGCTCAGCACCTTTAAACTCCTAATACTAACTTAAGGTATAGGATAAGAACTTCAGGTGTACAAATAAAGTTCTGTATCAATGCAGGGGAGCAAAATTGCATTATTTGCATGCAGTAACTAGGGAAAATAGATGCCTACAGTTTTCAGGAACTTCTATTAAATGATTTTGAAGACAATAGAAATATTATAACACCATACCAGATTATAAAAAAAGATGCATCCGAGGACTTTATTTCATTAAGGCTGTCTTAAAATAAGTTCAAAGATAAATCAAAATGATTATAAAGCAAATAAACCAGAGTAATAAGCCAGATAAACCTTCCTATTCCAATTCTTCCAAAGTTCAAATTAATTCATGTTCAGAATGCATCTGTTAAGGACACCCAAGGCTCTAGTTATCTCAGGTCAAGATCATTCAAGTCTCAAGCAGGTTTCAGATCATTCAAGTTTTAGGCAGGCTTAAGGTCCAATTATATTTCATGTAGAACCATTAAAATCATTTTTATATCCATTAACATTTATAGAGTTTCAATTCCACTTTGAATTAAGTTTAATTTGAAAAAAAAAAATTTGAATGCTGTCAAAAAAAACTATAAATTTTAAAAAATAATAATAAGACTAAATGATTAATTCTAAAACAATTACAGATCAGGTATAATTAAGAGTTGTTGAAGTTGAGAGATCCAATCCAATCAACATTTGTCAACTTCAAAATAATCGGTCAACCTAGTTTATCCTCAATACAATATCAGCAATGAATGCACCAAAACAAAGTATCAACACAAATTTGTGTGGTATTCATTATTTTCTTAAATCTACAAGTTTTAATCAAGAAAATAAAAGATTATCCTCGCTATAAGTTAATGGTGGAGTTAGGTAAGATCTTATTTCGAGCCATTTGAGGATCCAAATCAAGTCATGAATGGGTAATGGTCATTTCAAATTTAAGCCAACCATATGAATTTCAAATCCAGGTCACTCCAGATTGAACAAGCACCAATAATAATAAACAAAAAACTTGAAGTGTAAACAAAATTGAGAAAATCATGAAAATAATAATATCTTTGGTGCTTAAATGATATGAGAAACTCACTTCAGTTCATCCATGTCAGTTTGTCCCTTAGTCACATTTCCAGTTTGCCGTAGTAGCTCAATGAACGTATTAAAAACATCCATCTGCCATATGTTATTCTTTGATAAACAAACCCATATGAAGAATGAAATCTATATACCATGGCCTGAACATTACCTTGACATTCTCTTCCCTTTCTTTAGATCTATCAATTAACTTAGGGCAAGCCTGCACCAAGAGAGAATAACATCTTTAAAATGGTGCGGGAACTACCCTCAGAAGTTCAGGACAGAAATGGCAAAGATATACCTCCTCATAAAGTTTACATAGCATCTCAGGTCGAGAAACAATTAATGCAGCTAAACATTTAGCAGCTGCTCTTCGAACTTTCCAACTTACATCTTCATCATCGGTATATTCATTTGCACTCTCACTATAAAACAATAAAGAGCTGGAGCTAAAATACCTGTCTTACATGCAGACATAAACGTAAATCATACTTGAAACAAATGAAAAATCATACTCTTCTTCCTCCTCCTCGTGATTCTCATCATCAGTATCTTCCTCCATGTTATCAGTAAAGTTTGGATCATAACTTAAATACTCCAAAGCAAGGTGAAGAATTTCATCACAATAGGACGAAATATCCCTAGGGCAGCGAAGCAAAAAACTTTCTAGTGCCTGAAAGAAAAACTTGACCGTTATGAGCAACTCAATTATTAAATTATAAATTTCACCCCATAAGAATTTATCAAGCACTAAAGCACAGTACACCCTCTAAGATACAAAGCCATATAGAACACCTGCAAGCTATACTCTCTTAGCTCCTCATCATTTTCTGATGCAGTTGTGCAGTAATTAATAAGCACTGGCACAGTGTCTCCAAGATGAGGTCCAAAACGATACCCAACAGCACGGCTGAATACAATGATGACATATATTTCATTAGCAACACATATAACAATAAGAAAACACTGAAATCCTACCCTCAATGATTTAAATCTATAAAGACTCCACAAAGATAAAAACAATAGTGGCAAATGGTTGATCTTCTAGCAACATGCCACCCTTGCTATTTTTATTTTTATGGAGTCTTTATAGATTTAAATCTTCGAGGGTAGAGCATTTACAACATTCAAACCTAGAAAAAATCCATACAAATATTCATATATAACTTAATTAGAAAAAAAAAATGCCATCCATGCGGTTTTGTTGAAAATAAGCTTACCTCCATTGATACAAAAATACTCCTTCTCTC
Organism: Gossypium bickii; assembly: GCA_025503065.1. Classification (NCBI taxonomy): domain Eukaryota; kingdom Viridiplantae; phylum Streptophyta; class Magnoliopsida; order Malvales; family Malvaceae; genus Gossypium; species Gossypium bickii. The sequence goes on along the minus strand of CP106714.1, from coordinate 18,449,900 downwards.
TCTTTAAAAATTAGAGATCTAAGGACTAATTTTTGTCCAAAAAATCACTTTAAATACTGAAAATACCAAAATTTCGTTTTCCTTTTTACTTGTTCCATTTTTTTTCTTTTTTGGTTCTAATCAATTTCTTTAACACAACTCTTTTTCCCAGATTAATGGATCAATTTATTTTAACTGAATATAATTGATATATACGATTCATTCATGAAGTTAATATATAATTGAATTATAGGTTATTGTTAATATATTTAATATGTAATTAAATTAGAATATAACTTCTATTAAAATAGGACAAGATAATAAGATGGTTTTAGAATTAACTAAATATTATACTTTGTAAAAAGAAATCTAGGTAAAAAGAGAAAAGAAAATATAAACTAAAACATAAATTAAAATAAATAAGATAAGAAAAAAGTGAAAGGAGTGTGTTTATCTTTTCATTTTAACTTCATAATTAACAATATTACTTTTTGAAGCCCAATGATATTGTTTTCTGGCAAAAAAAAAGGGGGAGTAAGAAGGTATTCTTCAAAACCTATGGGGGATTAAAGATATTTTCTACAAACCTTAGGAAGGGTTCAATATTTTACTCTTTCAATAAAAATTAACCTTGTTATTAACAAATTTCAAACAATAGCAACTTCATTCATGAGCAGTATGAGGCGAAAGAGGTAATGACCTCAAAGCACCAATCATTTGAATGTTCGTGCGGATCAATTCTGATTTTGTTCCCTTACTTCCTACATTTCGTACAACTTCAATGGTTGTCTTCGCTAACAAGTCATCTGACAAGCTTGAAGAAAGAGATGCTGAAAACAAAAGAATGATTAGTCAATAATTTACAAAAACAGAATATGTCAGCTTATCCAAATGATATTGCCACCTCCTCTAGGAGTTGGGATTCCAGCAATCCTGAGCTTCGATCCCCAACACTTGCAAATTCCCCTTCCCCGACTCCCCTCAGTCCTTAGCATACTTTGTACAAAACTAAATAAATATGATACACATTTTAAAAGATATATATAAAGACTTATCAATTCTTTTTTATTCATTCCTTACAGTTGTCATAAATACCAAACATTAGATTGAGTATCAAGGAAGTCAAACCTCTACTAATTGCTCCATTTTAGCATGCATGTATTAAATAACAAGAAATAGAAGGCATCTAGCCTTCTCCATATGGAAAAGAATTAGTACATGAAGAGGGGGCTTTAATTGAACTGTTACTCCACAAAAGACTCCAAAGTCCAAAATGAAATATAAGTTCGAGCACGTCAAAACCAAGTTTAAAGAAACAAAAAGTCAACAAAAAGGATCACCAAACAAACAAATTTGTTTCAATTCAGCACATCTTACCAATACAAGAAACTGTCTTCTTTCTAACACTAGCTTGATTGGAATTCAATTGTGACAGCAATGCATTCAGAAGTATCTCATGGTCAGTTGCCATCAGATTTCCAAACTTGTGAAGAACATCGCATAAAATGTCAAGACATTCACATTTAATTTCTGTGCTAGTCCCCTGCAACAATATTAATAATAAGTTAATTATGAATACAAAATATTCAAAGCAAGCAGAAGAAAAAAAAAATTCATATTCTTTCATTGCACAAGGACAACAGTACCAAAGTAATTGATATCAGCCTTAAAGTTCATCCCATAGTCAAGGCCCTATATATGATTAGCATGATGAAACTGTAAAAGAAGTATCTTTGAGAAATTTATCAAGCAAATATTATTGTCCATAAATCTTCGTGGAATTAAACTTTCACATTGGAACTTAACTGAAATAAGAAACTAAAACAGTACTTCAAAAGCAACACTTTCATAGTGAAATTTATTGAAGATATAAATCACAAAGCATTGACAAGCTGTGTTCAGAAACTTGCCCCGCCAGTTATTCCTCTTATTAGTTGAGGAGACAGAGAAATTAAAACAGATTGTGCAAGAGATGGAGTAGAGATTTCAGAAATGATTGTCTTCAAAGCTATGCTTGCAATGTCGCGGTGCTGATCTTTGCCATTAAGCAATTTCTCACAGAGTTTATTGGTCATTTCCACAACTCTTGGTTCCCCAACCTTCTTCACCAATGGAGCAAGACTGCAATAAAAGTTAAACTCAGAGTAAACTCAAAACAATGAAATACAAGAACCAGGAGAAATCATGATGTAAACTAGTCTAGCATTATAGCGCACAAAGATGCCTAAAATATACAAACTTGTTAATGCAAAACACTACCCGAGAGAACAAAAAGCTTACCATTTGACAGCCAATCCAGAAACATCACCAGCTACATCATCAAGTTGTTGGAGGATAATGTTTGACAACTTTATCTCGAGGTCAGAATCAGCCTTAAAGCCCTCCTTGTTTAGCTCATTTAATAAATCAGAAGTAGCCATATATCTATAATCTTTATCCTTTCCAGTCATCTATAGGAAGAGATTAATAAGTTACAAAACAATATCAGATAAGCCTTTGTCATTTTTTCTTTCTTTTCTCATTCATCTATAAAGCTAAGCAAACTGTAAGAGATGAAGCAAGCACAGAGGACACTGGAAAAAAAGATTAAAACAGCATATAAATAATAATACCTTTTCTAGAATACCGGTCATTTGTAAATTTGCCATCTCTACAATGTAAAGTTCCAACAATCTCAAAGCCAACTTACACTATTCCGCCGAAATCTGCACTGAAATGGAAAAAATCAGAAAAATAAAATGAAAGTGGGTAAGAGCTTCATAGAAAAAATATATTATATATGAAAAAACAAATTTAAAAATAAAAGAATTAAGAAGCAGATCAAATTCGACCAAAAAATAGTAAGTAAAACGTTTATAACCTAAATTGTTAAACACTGAAACAAAATAAAACAATATTCAATCTGCATTATTGAAACACAACCAACTAAAACAGAATGAGTAAAGGAAACAAAAAATGAATAAAGAAACAAAAAAACGAGATTATTGAAAACGATTAGAAACCTAGAAGATATAGCAAAGACAATGTGATGCAAAAAATATATATATTTTTTCTTAAAGTGTGGGTTTGAATTCTTGAAAAGTGAAAAACCTAGTCAATTAAACACAAGCAAGAATCTATAAGTGCACAAACAAATCAACAGTAGATTCGGCTGATAATACGAAATCACAGGTGAAAAGTATTAAAAGTAATTGTTAGATTAAGTACCAGAGCGACGCACGGAGAGTAAAAAGAATAGGCAAGCGAAGATACGAGAGTTCTCCTCTATATTGTGTTATATTTTGTTTGATCTATTTTCGCTATTTAATGAAAAGCAGTGGGTTTAGTGAAAATCGATATTTATGTATTTTTTAAGGTGAAAATATGTTATGGATCCATGTATTCTTCTAAAATTTGGATATTAGTCTTTATACTTTTATTTATAGCAATTTTGTCTTTCCACTCTTTAAATTTTAAAATTTAAGTCAAATTATTAATACTATTAATTTTTTTAAAATTTGTTAGTACCACATTTTAAAATAAAAAAAATACTCACAATGACCAGAGACAAAGTTAGAAATTTATTTCAAGGGGGCTTCGTTTCTTTGCCAGTAAAATATTTTTTGAAAAATGATTTTTGAAAAATAATTTACTTTTCTGGAAATGATTTGCTTTTCTGTTGTTTGAATGAATCTGTGTAAAATATTTTCTGTTGTTTGGCAGATTTCCTAAAAATATTTTCTAGAAAAGCTCTATAAATATATATATAATTTATGAATTCTGACAAATAGATCTATAATGCCAAATACATAAAGAGAAAAAAAAACATGTATAAATAAGTTTGACATAAGTACAGAACTATCCATTCTTCTTTCAAATCACTTTAATGAAATATTTACATTACCTTTTTTCTCAATGTCTGTGCGTCTTATTTCAAATGTTTGTCATTAGTAACTCAATGCAAGATATTGCTAGCACCAAATAACTATAAAACTAAAACCAACCGTTGGCTAGTAACTGAAACAACCTATGGCCACCATGTAGAACGTGTAATTCGAGCCTTGAGCTGATCATCAATGCTAAAGGGAAGAGCTGCAAATCACCTCTGTTGGGTTTTGACAGCAAAGGAAGAAAACAGAAGCAAGTAACCCGGATGATGTAAAGATTAACTTCATTACTTGAATAAGCAGTATGCCATATACATAAGTAGTTCGTATTACATGTGTTGGTTTTTTTAGCGAGAAAACTAAGGAGAAAAAGAAAACGAATGCAAAGAAGTTTGAACAAGAAGAAAAGCGAATTTGATCTCCAAAAATCGAGATCTTTTCATTGACTTGAGAAGCATTTATGTTACAATGAAATATGGCAGTTACCTATTGTATAATTGCTCCCACTAATACATGACTAAAGCCTAGCTAGATTTACACACAAAATGTAGCTGACATACCAGCTATAACATCAAACATAAATCAACAACTACTCTTACTAACTTTAAGTATAAATTACATTGGAACTAAATCAAGTTATAAATGAACAAAATAAACAAAATGTCACGCTTCTTCTCTTTCAACTTGGATGCCGGTGCCATCATGTGGTTTGTCGTCTTTGGTTTCTGTTGCATTGCAAGCCAAAGTTCAACAACATCCTGTACCTTGCTTACTAACAAAGTAGTGCATATTCCTTTTAGTGAATTAAGGGAAATTATGATTATGGTATGTTAGACATCAGAAGAACCTATATATTCTTAAAAAGTAAAGATATGAAAAAGCAGAGTGTTGCAATGACTATTCAATGACATTGAAAATAATATATGGAATAGCAAGATATTACCATCAACCTTTTTGCAGTAATAAACCTGGTTAATAGAAAACATTATTCATATTCATGAAGATCAATTTTCATTATTCGATTACGCATCATCTTTTTCTAGTTCATCCTTGTCTTTAATAGGAATGTCTTCGTTGTAATCATCTAATGAACCAACAAGAAAAACAATGTCACCTTAAGAAATTTTAATGGATTTAGTTCAATCAAACTATACGAGGCAAAGTTATAGCATTACGTATGATATGCACAGATGCTCAAAACATTAAGCGCATTCTATGTTCTACTTTGATTGAAAGCAAATGGTCAAGTATCTATCCCGTTAAACTATATGAGAGAGCACCAACACCATATTAAACACTAGAAGCAAAAGGTATTCCTAGAATCATGTATACTTTAGGTTTGACTGCATCACAATAAAGATTAACAAAAAGTCATCAAAACTGAATGGGACAAGGTAAATAGAAAACTCTTTACCCTTGTCAGGCAATGAAGTAGGAGTATCCCTAGAGTCCGATAAATTATCAAGAACATAAGAAAGATCTAGCAATTCCAAGAAAGATACAATTTGAGGATTACGGGGAGAACCTACACAAGGTGAGAAAATTTTATTAATTAAAAAGGAAATCGAGCAAAAACAAATTGCAAAAGTCATGACTATTCTAGTTGCAAATCTAAAATAAAAAAGAATGCATTCTCTAACCAACAATTAATTGAGCTAAAAGAAGATAAAAAATGAAGGATAGTGATTTGGAACGACTATAATAGTAATATCTGTTGGAAAATATGGACACTACATATATAATAATGGTAATTACATGTTATTATTTACTCATGATAGGTTAGCCCAAATTAAAAGTGATCTTATTTGGTTATAATTTTATTGGGCTTTAATTATTAAATAAAGTATGGATTAAATATGTGTAGATACTCTTCTAATCAAATTCTAATTAATGATTGGCTAATGAGAATTTGATTAGAACTAATACGCCAAGGTTATAAATATTAGGGTTATGGTCCCTAAATTATACACAAGATATCTTTTCTAATATCCCATTATTAAGAAAGAGAGAGCTAAATTTCTTGTGTGCTAATTTAGAAGATTAAATCCCCAAAATCCGGTAAAACTCCAAAGGAATTTATTGATTTAGGTACGCTTCCGCATCTAGTTTTGTTATTGATTTATTCTTGATGATTTGACATGATAGATCCTGGATTATTTAGTTTTATTTTGGATTTATTTTACAAATCTAACAAGTGGTATCAGAGCCTTGTCATGTTGAATCATTGAGAATGAATTGATTCTTTATTATTTTTGGATTGATTTGTTTTTCTTTTTTAATTTTATGGATTTGATATTTTAATTATATATTATGTTGAATCTTTGATATTCTTGATAAATTTTTGGGTTTTGATTCTTTAAATAAAATTTTAAAGTTTTAATGTTTTAATTTTCGTATAACTGTAAAGATTTACAGTTTTAATTGAGAATTAAAAAAATTTGAGGATTTTATGTTGTTTATACAGGTTTTAATAAATATTTAAAAAGCTGTGTAGGTTTGGGTTCATTAGAAACTTTTTATGATATATATTTGATTATATCAATAGATGGATTGTTAATCGCTAATCGCTTGTTTTACAGTTTTACTGTTATATATATATTGTTTTGGAGACACTTTAGTAATTATGTTAAGGATTTTACATGATGATATATGGTTGGTAAAAGAAATTGCTTCAGGTAAAGTGTCTCTTATATACCAGTTGTTTATCAATGAATTCATTATATATGTTGAATCCTTAAGATTGATGGTAATATTTGTTAGTTTTAAATTTTTTTATCGATTCAATTTTAGGGTTTCATTATAATCGTTTTTTAATTCAAATCCAGTTCAACAATTGTACAATTGAATTCAATTTTTATAATCATTATTTCTTGAATTCAATATATAGTTGATAGAATATATTATTTATTATTGAGTTTATATGCTTATTCTTCTCATACTATTCAGTTTAAGCATGTATTTTGAATTTGGATTTACTTGGGATATGTAAGGCAAGTTGATCAGGGTTATATTTTTATGGTTTAATTATAATGAAATTAGATTTTGATGCAAATTGATGTTAATCATAATATGTGTTTAAATAATTTGGTTTTTTAAGTTTGGTCCTATAATCTCAAGTTTTGGCATCTTATGGTTCCAAATATTTGGTTAAATTATGATGATTTATTGTATGAATTGTGAGATATGACAACTATTATGATTTTGGTTTTTGAGATGTATTGGCTTAAAAATATTTTCAAGTATTCATGTGAATATATCTGTTTAATCATAAATAACTTTGAATTTACATGGTAAATTCAGGGTAAGTTTTTCTATTTGATTATGAATACATATATATATACGTGAATTGCTTTGGTGTTTTTATCCATGTCAAAATTATGAATACATGTGCTTGTTAATTATTTGGCTTTGAACCACTACATTATTTCTATTTGGTTTTGACATATATGGTTTTGGAAAAAAAAAAGAGTTAAAAATTAAGGTTTTCGGTTTTTTATTGCATTATTAAGACAACCTTATTTTGGGTTGTTTCAGAGTTTATAAAGCAATAAAAAAAATAGTTTTGACATTTGACTATTGGGGAAATTTAAATTTTGAATATTGGTATGTTTACATACTTTAAAATAACTTAATTGAAGTAATAAGTCACCAAAGTGATTTTTTTTTTGTATAAATTATTTTGTTTTAAAATATAAAAGGTTGTATGCATGTAACTTAAGTTATGTTAATATTGATTGGCCCAAATGAAGGTTAATAATATTACATATGCAATTATGGTAATAAACATGTGATAATTATTCTATTTTACATGTGAGCAATAAATTGGCCTAAAAGAAGATTTATGGTTCGACATATTCTTATTGCCAATATTTGATTATTACATCAATATATTACTTACAAGTTAATATTTTGTCCAAAGATAAAATATTAATGGAGTGTTCGATATCTTGAGATGATGTTTACCTTTATTTAAATTATTTTGGTTTAAATTTGAAGTCTTATGTGAGCTTATTTATGGTTTATGATTTATTCGACTATTATTATATTTGCCAACATCATTGTATGCTGTTTTGGGATAAATATATATACATATATATACTATCTATTATCTTTTAATTTGATTGAAAGATGAAATTAAAAGAGATATTTTGAAACAAATAAATTCATATTTTGGCTTTTAATTAAGAATGTCTAATATTTTAAATAAATTAGTTGAAACAAAATGTCGCTAAAGTGACCTCTTTTGTGTAGATTAGTTTATTTGAAATATTAAGATGATTATGTATTTTTTGTGATTCATGCGTTTTTTAATTGACCCAAAGGTAAGTTAATATTTGGCAGAATTTCAATGACATCTGTGGTGATAAATGTGTGACAATTATAAGGTATTTTATGTGAGCAATAAGTTAGTCCAAAGATTAATTAATTGTTTGACATAATTTATTGTCAATGTTTGATTGCTACAACAAGAGTACCACTTACTGTTAATATTACTGTCCAAAGACTTGATATTAATGTTGTGTTTGGTATCTTGAGATGGGATTAGCCATTATTCTGAATTTATTGTTTACTTATGAATATTGATGTGAGCTTATTTTTATTTTTTTTTTTGTTTTATATCAGCTAATTCATATTCTACTGCCATAATATCTGCTAATATAAATTCTATACTCATGCTTAAAGGGACTAATTTCAATGAATGGAAAAGACACTTATTTATAGTGCTTGGCTGTATGAACATAGACCTTGCACTAAGGGAAGAACTACTCACACCTCTCACTGCGGAAAGCACCCCCTATATTAAAAGGGATTTTGAGAGGTGGGATCGTTCAAATTGCAAGAGTCTAATGATCATGAGGCACAGCATTTCAGAAGCCTTTAGGGCATAGAATCTGAAAAGATTACTCAAGCCAAGGTTTCCTTGATGAAATTAAGAAACGTTTTGCTAAAAACGATAAGGTTGAAATGACATCACTTCTGACTTATTTGATGTCTATAAAGTTAAGGGTTAAGGAAATTCTGAGCGATCTAAGGGCTATGAGTTTTATGATCCCATAATAAGGAATATTTTTGAGACGAGAACTGAAACATTTTTTGAGGATGTTGAGTTTGGGGGGAGAAATAAGGTTAGAGACATTTCTTTTGAGGAGGAATTGGATTCTAACTCAGTTCCTACTATCACTTTTGACGATGTTCAAGTTCTTATACCTATCATTGATCAAGAAGTGAATCTAGAACCTCTGTAAGACAATGTTGAACAACTCCCCATTCAAAATGAGATAATTGTTCCAGAAGAACAAACTCAACAACCTCAAGAACAAGTGCCATTAAGGAGGTCCACAAGAGAAAGGAGAAATGCTATTCCAGATGATTATGTTGTATTTCTCCAAGAACATGAGGATGATAATGGAATGATGAAAGATGATCTAATCAACTTTCATTAGGCCATGAAAAGTTCTAATTCTCAAAAGTGGATTGATGCCATGATAGATGAGTATAAGTCTATGCGAGACAATAAAGTTTGGGAGTTTGTCCCATTACCTGAAGGTGCAAAACTAATTGGTTGTAAAGGATATTTAAAACCAAGAGGGATGCAAATGGTAATGTGGAAAGGTATAAGGCACGTCTTATAGCTAAAGGATATACTCAGAAAGAAGGTGTTGATTTTATAGAGACTTTCTCTCCAGTTTCATTGAAAGACTCATTTAGGATAATCATGACGCTTATTGCTCATTTTGTTCTTGATTTACATCAGATGGATGTTAAGACTACATTTCTTAATGGCGACATTGAAGAAATAATTTATATGGTGCAACCAAAAAATTTTGAGTTGGAAGACTCAAAGAATATGGTTTGCAAATTGACAAAATCTATCTATGGACTCAAACAAGCTTCCCGTCAATGGTACCATAAGTTTCATCAAATAATTGTTTCGTTTGGTTTTGAGATGAATATTGTTGATGATTGTGTGTATCACAAATTCAACGGGAGTAAGTACATATTTCTAGTTTTATATGTTAATGACATACTGCTTGTTAATAATAAGTATAGCCTCAATCAATACCCTAAGAATGATTTTGAAATTACAAAAATGCATTAGATTTTTTACATTTTAGCAGTGGAAAGTCTAATGTACATTCAGGTTTGTATACATTGGAATATTGTATACATTATTGGGATGTTAGGCAGATATTTTAAGCAACCCTGATTTGAACTATTGGATAGCATCCAAGAGGGTTTATAAGGTATTTTCAGAGAACAAAAGATTACATGCTCACATATCGGAGGTCTAATCAGTTAGAGATCATCAGGTATATAGACTCCAATTTTGATGGAATATGGATATAAGATTTTTTTCACTAAGGTGCAAATTGTGAAAACAAATTGCAATATTTTATTCCAGTAGCAACAGGAGCACATCAAAGTAAAAACACATAGACTTTAAGTTCCTGGTTGTTAAAGTAAAAGTTCAGAGTGGTTAGGTATTTATAAAGCATATTAGGACAAACTCCATGATTGCGGATCTGCCTACTAAGGAACTACACCTAAGGTTTTATAAGAGCACACTGCTCATATGGGTGTAATGTCATTTAAATGATATTTGGTTTTAGTGGGAGTTTGTATTTTTAAATGCTTTTATGTTATAGACACATTTTTAGTTATTTCAGTTTAAAGATATTAAGTTTATTTTCTACAGAAGTAAAGTTTATTTGGTTTATTCACACTCTGATTTTGGTAAGGTTTGATCTCATTAAGGAGGACCAGTTGGAAATAGACATGTTTAGATCATATTGCATGTAATTTCTATGCTACACATCCATACTTGATCTATGTCATTTGGTTGTGTTAATATACATGATCATGGATGGATTTAGTTACGATATATGTAACGAAAGTCGCCTTGGTTCTATGTTAACATAATTAATGGACGAGATTGTTTGGAATACCTTTTGGATATGATAGTAAAATTTTGAGCTCATAAGGTTATATAATGACATGTAATTATAGAGTAATTAGTATATATATGTAGTCCAAGTGGGAGATTGTTGGAAAATATGGACATCACATATATAATAATGGTAATTACATGTTATTATTTACTATCATGATAGGTTAGCCCAAATTAAAAGTGATCTTATTTGGTTAGAATTTTATTGGGCTTTAAGTATTAAATAAAGTATGGGTTAAATATGTGTAGATACTCTTCTAATCAAATTCTAATTAATGATGGGCTAATGAGAATTTGATTAGAACTAATATGCCAAGGTTATAAATATTAGGGTTATGGTCCCCAAATTATACACAAGATATCTTTTCTAATATCCCATCATTAGGAAAGAGAGAGCTGAATTTCTTGTGTGCTAATTTGGAAGATCAAATCCCCAAAATCCGGTAAAACTCCAAAGAATTCATGGATTTAGGTACGCTTCCGCATCTAGTTTTGTTCTTGATTTATTCTTGATGATTTGATATGATAGATCCTGGTTTATTTAGTTTTATTTTAGATTTATTTTACAAATCTAACAATATCGAGATGCCTAATCATGATAGTGATAAATGGCATAAATATGCAAACATATATGGTGAGTTTCTTAAATCCAAAAGATAGAACCATTAATGGAGATACTTTAGCAACTCAAATAAGGAAAAGCATCAAAATATCACCATATTATTTACCAGAAAAAGTAGTGTTTGAAATTAAATGAAAGGGGTTTTGGGGTGGAGCTGTACGAGAAAATTCACATGGTTTGGCTCCTCTGTCTTCCATCTTGCTCTTAACCCATTGACGACAATCTTGCATGTTGAGCTGTGTTCTCCTACATATTAGAATAGCAGTTGTCGACTCACTAGTTCTTGTAGAGTAATAGTACTTGCAAAAATAGAAAATTGCACATTTTCAAATAATCCAACCCACCCAAGAGATAAAGAAAAAATGAGATGCGTAGCAAGGTCAAAAAAAAAAAAGTCATATATACACACACCCAAAGTCTCCACATCAGAAGGTCACAGGGAAGACACAGTTAAATTTTCGTGTTATTGCCAGTCATTCTTCATCGTATTGAACCTTATAAGGTCTTGGATCATATTCAATATCAACAATCTAAAAGATCAGAGAAAGCCAGAATTCATTTATTAGCTTTCAACGAAGACCAAAAGAAAGAACCTAAATGAAATGGTCAAAACTTATGATAGGTACCTGCAAGAACTTTCACCCTGGAATGCATTTATTAAGTGAAAGAAATTTTGTCAGTCGACCACCCTCTTCATGTTCAATAAGAGCGGTGAATTTGCAGTGGAAGTGACTTGAAAACCAATACAATGGTTTGAGTTTTTCGAACAGCTGAGCAGCAGGCTTGCTTCCAATAGTTCCTTTCTAGATCTAGGAAATATGTTTCAACCAACAAGCAACCAGAAATGGTCAACAAGAAAATTGAATACACTTGATATGAAGATTATCATTCTTTCACATATATGCATTTCCACCAAATCAATTATAATTACCTTATCTTTGAAATGTTTTTTTGTAACGAACAAGTTGTTATTGGTTCCCATAATTAGTGATGCCGAGTGGCCAATCGTGTGAAAGGAAAATATGAATTGGTTTCTCTATGTGCATGAGCTTGTGAACATCATACTCCCAGACATGATACACAGACCTAATAGTATTGTCATTATAGGGTGGCCTTTCATGGTGTCCTACTCAAGGAAAAGCTAATTCATTTCAGTTTCAAAGCTTCAACTCTCCACCCTTAAAAAGAACAATATAACATATTCGACACTCACTTGTAGTAAATAAACAATCACCATTAAAAGAACTCTAGAATAAACACAAAATAGACAAGTAAAAGAGTTTTAAACCCAACTTAAACTATAATTACGCACATTGTAAATTCTGAAAAGTCCACCGATACGAATATTGCCAAACTTCACAACCCCAGCAAACCCCAAGAAGTATATATTAGGTGCTGCCCATCCCCCATGATACCTAAAGTCTACACGTTTCAATTGCTGAATGTAAAATTCTAAGACTTTTCATAAAAGAATCAAAATTCCTAAGCTAGAACATATGAAGAAAAGGGGGTGACTTACAATTCCCATAAATAATTGGAAGCTTTATGATTTCCACCGATAAAAATGGTGGGAATTGGGGCAACGTCCTGACCCAAATAATATTTCTAGAATGACTTTATCTCCCTATATTTTGGGGGCACATTAAGGCTATCCATATCTTTTTCATTCCAGACTGCCTGAGTTACACATTTGCGGTTGAATCTCTGACGCTCTTAGCCGAAGAGGAATAGGAAAATTTTTGAGAAAGGGAGAAAGAAATTTGGCTGAGAAAGAATGAAGGAATGAAAATGAATGAAGAAAGGAAAAAGGGGAGAAAGATCTGCCTGAGAGCTTTAAGAAAATGTCTTACGGAAATTGAAACGGTAAGAAATTTTCCCAAAATGTAAGAGATTTTACACGTGTTTTGGAATCCATTTTCCAAATGGAAAATATTTTCAGGCAACCAAACACTAGAAAACCAGGAAAATATTTTTCGGAAAATGAAATACTGGTAAACAAATGCACCCTAAATTATATTTTTTAAGTGAGGTTAAAAGTATAATTTTATCACTATATTAACATATTATTTCATAATTTTTAAATGGACTATAAAATTTTTTTTATCATCTTAAGGGTCGAAGTGAAATTTAGTTATGATATTAACTTCAATATTCAAATTTTTTAAAGGGACTAAAAGAAATTACATTTGATATTTGATATTTTTATTTTTATATAATTAAAATATTTAATTTAAACTTAAATAAGAAAAAGTTAAGGTAATCTATATTCAAACAACTATTAGTAAGTTTACACTTTGGTTATTCAACTTCAAAAAATTACAAATTTATTATTAAATTATTCAAAAATTATAAATTGATCACTAACCATTAAATTTCTAATCGATATTAGACATACAAAACAAATAAATTTACAATTCTATCACTTAACTCATAAGTTAGTTTTTTTTTCATTGAAACAATGAAATAAAATATGTTAATAAGTTATTGTACATACTCTTAACCAAATTAATATCCTTACCGTTTTTTTTTCTTTTAATCTTTTTCCTTTTAAGTAGCGAATTAATCAAATAAAATTTATATGCCAAAAAGTTGATAAATCATATAATTTATATTTATAATATATAAGTATAAGTTTGAAAAAACTTTTTAACTAATAAAAATACCTTTTATTGTTAATTATATTACTAAGTTGACATTAAAGATAATTTATTAGTATCATTTTATAATAATAAAAGCAATATTAATTAATATAATAGTATATTAATGTGAAATTAATTAATTTGATCATATCTATTAAAAGTTCTACATAAAAATAATATAATATATTATTAATTAATAAAATTGTAAATCTATAAAATTGAATATAATTGGATAAATTAAAAATTATAAAAACCAAAGTTTTTTAGTTACAAATTTTAATTAAATAAATATAACTTTTTATATATAAGTATGATTTTATTTTAAATATGATAATCATTATCAAGTTAAAATCTTTTTTATAATAAAAAAATTAAATTTATAAATATGATAATAATTATTTTGTTAATAGTGTTTTTATTAAATTTTGAATATAAAACTAATAGATAGATTTTACCCCCATAACAAATTATTAATAACTAGAAACTCTATCACATACGGGCAAAGCTAGAATATTTCAAGAGGAGGCTAAGATAATCATGAATAATAACATTTTAAAAATAAAACTAATTAAAGAGAAATAATTTAACAAATAAAAATAAGCTATAAAGAAATTTTAAAATTTATTCGAATTGCACTCAAACATCCGTCTCAATTTCATTTATTTTCTACCAGTATTCACACTCTGGATGTTAGTACGTCCGGAGGCAGTCAAAAAGCTTACTTGAGCTTTTTTGTGCAAACAAGTTGCTAAGGTGAGTGGTCTTGTGTGCTATAATTGATGTGCAAATCAATGAGTTAAATGGGGCTTAGGTGGTCTAATCATCTAATCTAAGTCCTAAGAGTAAGTGTTCTTACTTGAACTTTTATATTTTATAAGCAAGCTTAAATGTGTTTTTATATGTGCAACTGTATGATGTGAATACGTGTGTTGAATATATGATTGTATATGCCTTGTGAACAATTGGTCTTATACACACACATTTGAAATAAAAGTGTATTTGGCTCATTGAACAAAGTGTTTGCATATGAGGTGCATTATCTGAAAGTGACAAGTGATATGAATGTGATGTGTAAGTGTGCAAAAACCAAAAAATTAATGTGTGAAAGGGATATATTGGCCTTATGAACCTTTGAAAACATTGGATATAGTTGGCATGCTGTAGGACTTGAGTACTCATGTATGAGTTTGATGTTGTGACATGTTGAGAGATAAGAGAATGCAGAGCCTTGCTCCATTCATGGATCATGTTGATGTATAGGAGAGTGCTAGCTTTATGCTACACTTTATGGGTTTGATATGGACTTTATTAGTCAAGTACTAGGTAATGGAGATCCATGTATCTAATGACTGTTTTAACATGTATTTTCATTTCACAAGTAGCCAATGTATCAACATGATATGATGTTAATGATGCCATGTGTTAATTGTGTCTAGCATGCTTGTTTTTAACTCCTATATTTGTGGATTATTGTAGCCTCTTGAATACCCACTAAGCTTGGTTAAGCTCACACTCTTTTATGAACATTTTTACAGTGACACAATTAGAGTGAAGTGGTGAAGTGAACAAGTTGGTGATCCAAAGGCAAATGCATCTTTATTTGTGCATGTGAGATAGTTTTTGGTTCATAAAAATGGCAATGTGAGTGCAAACTGGAGGGACTAGATTTTACTTTTGATCTGAATTCATTATTGGACTTTCTATGAACTTTTTAAGGACTTTTATAACTATTTGTATGTTTATACAACTTGAAATATGCTTGAAAAATGTAGAAGTGGTAGATAAATGTTAAACTATCATGGTTCACCTTAGGGGTTCGCCTTAGGGGTTCGTAGATCTCTGGTGATAGGGGTTCGCATGTGTCTAGTGATAGGGGTTTATAGGTGTCTGGTGATAGGGGTTCATATGTGTTTGGTGATAGGGGTTCATAGGTATCTGGTGATAGGGGTTCGCATGTGTCTGGTGATAGGGGTATGCATGTGTTTGGTGGTAGTGGTTTGTAGGTATTTAGTGATAGGGTCCATATGTGTCTGATGATAGGGGTTCGTGTAACATCCCTTGTAACAACCCAATTTTGAGGCTAGTTGGAACAGTGGTTTCGGGACCACTAACTCGAGGTTGAAAAAAAATTATTTTTAATATTACTTTATATGTTATAGCATGATTATAATGATGTATGAAAATTTTGATGCCTTAATTTTAGCGATTGTATGCTTAATTGAGAAAAAAAGGACTAAATCGCATAACGTGCCAAAGTTCCATTTTACAAGCTGGAGGTGTCTAATAGCTATGCAATATTAAATTAGATGTCCTTAATGTGCAATTAGGCCAATAATAGGGTGTTGGCCGGCTATAGGGACAAGGGAGACAAGAGCATTTAATTTGGTAAAAAATTTGGTGAAATTAGATGACTAAAAATGAATAAAATAATATAAAGGAAAAAGATATCATCTTTCACTATTCACATTTCTTCTTCCACTGAAAATTAAAGAGAAATTAGAGGTTTTTGGGGTTCAAACTTTCAGCCAAGCTATTCCTTTTGCAAGTAAGTGGTTTTAGAGGTTTTTCTTGATAATTTTTGTACTTTTGGAACCCCTAAAGCTTAAGTTAGCTAATGGGAGGACTATTTTGAAAAATGGTTGAAATTTTAGGGACTTTTCATGATAGTGTTTATATTGTTTGCTGAGTTTTTATGGAAGATGATGAATGTTAGTGAGTTAAGGAATAATTTTTGTGAAAGGTGTTATCATGAAAACACCTAAATAAGACTTATTTGTGAAAGTTGCAATTGAGTAATAAATGTATGAAATGCTTGGTTTTGTGAATTGTTGTAAGAGAAATAAATGTTTAGCTAGGCTTGTTTAATGAGAAAATGTGATGAAAAACGATTTATGATCCTAGGGGCAAAATTGTAATTTTGCCTAAGTATAAGGGCAAAATGGTCATTTTTGTCTAAGTAGAAATTTTGATGTATCGTGAATTATGTAGTGATTAAATGAGTGGATTTTATTATTATAGATCAAGAAGAGCATGGAAATAACCTTGACCGAGGAAAAGGCAAGGTTACGGACTAAACCGTTAATTAACACATTTTACACCGAGGTAAGTTTACTTGTAAACGATACATCCTTAATACTCATGATGTTACCTATTGATGCATTGTTTGGATGCAAATACTTATTGGTGAGATTGATTGAAAATATTAGATAATGTGTAATTCTTGTATGAACCTCGGAATAGAAATGTAAGTACGGACAAATATCCGTAATTATCAATTGGTGGGTTATGTGCCAAACCACCGTAATTATTCTTGTTGGTGGGCTGTGTGCGATACCACCGTAATTATTCTTGTTGGTGGGCTGTGTGCGATACCACCGTAATTATCATTGTTGGTAGGCTATGTGCAATACCAGTTTATTATTTATTCACGATGGGCTATGTGCGAATACTATCGTTTATATTATCAATTGGTGGGCCATGTGCGAAACCACCGTAATTATTTTTGTTGGTGGGTTATGTGTGATACCACCCTATTAGTGATTAATGGTGGGTTGTGTGTGAAACCACCGGGTACCTAGTATTATTCCGAAGGGTTCATTGAGAAACTTGTCTAAGTGAATATTTCATGTGGCTTTGTGGTGATGAGTGCAGGGTATATGTGCAAGTAAATGTGAGCAATATATATATTATATGGTTGGAATGTGGTAAGAGTTGAGACGAGTAAGCATGTTTATGATAATGTGAATTGTTCTTACATAGTGTGTAATGTTATTGGTTGATTAGCATATGGTATGATGCTTATTGTTTACATGTAGACTTACTAAGCTTAAAGCTTACTCCCTTTCTTTTCCCTTGTTTTATAGTGTCAAAGAGCCAGCTCGGGATACAAAGATAAGTAGAAGATCACCCACACTATCAGCACATCTCAGTATAGTTAAACTTATTATTTTGAGTATGGCATGTATAGGGGCTAGACTTAGTGAAATATCTTGTTGTTTTGGCCAAGTGTGTTGGCTCTTTTAAGATGAACTCTTTTGTATAAGGCCATAATTGATGGCTTATTATTATTAATCTATGAAAAGATGAAGTTATTCATGAATGTGTATGGTGTAGGATTGGGTTGCTTGGTTAAAGTATGTATGAATGGGTTGATGATTGAATATGATTCATGTTTGTATAAGTTAGGGTGATAAAAAGAGCTTGGCAAATAGCCTTGTTCTTGTCCACACGGGTAGACACACAGGCGTGTGTCTAGGCCGTACGTGACACACGGTCAGTCCCATCGGTGTGTGGTTGGGTCGTGTGTCCCTTGCATGTTAGTTTTGCAAGTTAGTATGCTCAGTAGTAAACACACGGGCGGAGACACGGCCATGTGTATCAGCCTTGTGGAAGGCACAGCCATGGACATGAGCGTGTGCCTAGGCCGTGTGAAGTCTGTAGCTTAATTTTGGACTTTAATTCACCACACGGTCAAAGGACAAGGGTATGTGACTGGCCGTGTGATGCAAGTCAGTGTCGACCACGGGCCAGACACACGGGCGTGTGACAGGCCATGTGATGCAAGTCAGTGTCGACCACGGGTGTGGAACACAGACGTGTGATATGTCACCTGGGCGTGTCCCTTCCTCCACACGGGCGTGTGGTCTTATTTAGGCAAATAAATTTCTAAGTGCGTAAAAGTCTTCGGTTTAATTTTGAAACCTTCCGTATGTATCTTTAGGGCTTCGTAGGCCCATAATAAGGATGTTATGAATATGAGTGAGAAGTTTGAAGTTGAAATGAAATTTTATAGCCCGATGTTGTATGTTTAAGTAAGTTAAGTTCGGTAAGGCCTTGTATCCAATTCTGGCGTTGAACACTGGTAAGGGGTGTTACATTTAGTGATATCAAAGCTATGGTTTAGCCTGTTCTCGAACTATCATAGCGTGTGCGAGAGTCTAGTTATACATGCCATGAACGTATATTGATAGTGTGGTGACTTCTGACAATTTAAATTGTGTTTTCGTATAGTAAATGGATCCCGACTGGGCCGCTGCTGATAACGCTGCTAGTAATGCGGTGACTCCCGCGCAAGGGACCATGCCTGTAGAGAGTAGACCCGAGACTTTGGGTCAAGGAGAAGAGGCTCGGGAAGCCTTTCTCCACATGATAAGTAACTGGTACACTGAGTTCTTACGAGCGAACCCTAATGCTCAGCCTCCTCCACCCCCACCTATACCTCAGCCAATCCTTGTGGCTCCTCAAGGTATAGATTTGGTGAGAATGGCCAAACCACTGGTTGATAAGATTCGAAAACAAGGGGCCGAGGAATTTAGAGCTAATATCGACGATGACCCTGAGAGGGCGGAGTTTTGGCTTGAGAACTGTAACACCCCAAACCCGGCCCATGCGGTATAACCAGATCTGACATGTCACATGAAGAAAACGAATAGAGAGTTTGTGATTCTTACTAATAGTAGGTGTTATTTGGTTATAGTTAAGAAAACAAGTTTGGCTATAAATATTTAATAAAATACTACTAATTTCAAGAGGTTGATTGATAAAATTGAAAATTTAACTAGTGATCTTATAAAACCGTGACTTTGAAAATAATGTTGATAATTCGAAAGAGAATTTTCGAGTTAAATTATTTGTAAAAGTTTGTTATGAAATCCATTTGTTAATCTATTATGGAAAATCTTTATTATGATTTTTAGAAAATTCCCATTTAAAAAAATTCAAGAAAGATTTTAAGTATGGCTGAACACAAAACCAAATAAAAATATCCCAGAGGCCTCATTATAACTTTAAAACCAGAAATAATAAAAGTAACGAAATAATACGGAAAGGATGTTTACTAAAGTTCGAAAAATAACACTCCAAAAGTATGGCCTCCACCGAGTCATCCGCCCCAAGTCCTCGTCACTGAGCATTACCTGCGAGGATTAAGAGAGAGGGGGTGAGTTACAAGAACTCAGTGCATAATCCCCTTACCGTCATCCTTTGGGCCTGAACCCGCTTAGGAATGTCTTAGGCCTCAGCCCATTTACATAATAATATTTAAATGAAATGGATCCAACCCAACCCATCCATCCATCACACCTCCGACCAGCCAATCACACCTGTGGGGATCAAGTCAACCCACCCGCCGCTCACACCAATTTGCAGTCGAGCTGCTATATTACATAATTATTGTGGCCATGCCACTGGATTCATAAGTAAGCATAATATTGAACAAATTGTGGCTATGCCACCAGGCTACACTGCTCTCCATACAATTATTCCCATCGCATGCAATATGTAAAAATGCCAAATACATAATAAAATATTCACATGTAAATAACAACCATTTATCAAGTGAATTAATATGGTGAATCGGTCTATTATAGCATCTTGATAGTTCGGCCCACTAAGGCATTCTAGCGAATCGGCCCATAGGGGCATTTTGGTAAATCGGCCCATAGGGGCCTTTTCGTAAATCGGTCCATAGGGGCATTTTCATAAATCAACACTTTAAAGGCAATTAAACCTTTCGGCCCATTAAGGCATTTTGATAAAACGGCCTATTGAGGGTATATTCATAATTCGGCCCGTAAGGGCATTTTTATAATTTTATAAATTAACGTCGATTTTGACAAATCTTAGTATTACAATGTTTAAGCAAATCACTCGATTCATACCATATTACAGTTATTAAGTTCTTAAGCAATATCGATCGATATTTCTAACATAATGATAAATCACAGATTTACGGGATTTCGGTGTGAGATTACACATCTAATTACGATAAGGACTAAGCTTTCTTGATCCTCGGCACCTGAATCACCATTACACTCGATTAACCAACAAATGAGGTTTTATTAATCCAAATCTAAATCAGACGATCTAAAATGCTTACCCTTAGAATCGTGTACGACCACGATTTATCTATTCTCACAGGATGATGGTCCACAACCCGGTGGGAAATCTCGAACTGTCGATACCGCCCTTCGTTTAAATTTAGGAGTAGGAATTGTAAATCCACTCCTTTTGTGTTCTCCTATCGCTTTTCCTTTCAAATTGTTACCACTTGTCTCCATTGAAAAAGTCTCGGTTAGAAAAATACTATGATGAGTGAACGTATTTATCTAAAGAGAGGTTTCGGCTTACCACTACTTCCGAAGGATCAACGAGTAGAGAAAAAAAAAACGAGTGATTTAGTCCCTATAATATTTGATTAGTTAAATCCATCGATCTGTTTCAACAGAATAACCGAGCAATGAAAGATATCAAAATAAACCATAACGAAACTCTTTACCTTATCGATGATGAATCCGATTTCTACCGGTTGACTTATGGCTAAAGATGAGACAAGGATATGAGATTCGGCTTTCCACTATAATACTACAACAAGAAGATGATTAAGATATGAGAGATTAGGAGGGAGTGATATTTTGGTTTAGAGCAAAGTGAAATAACCAAATGATAATAGACACACACTCGGCTAGAGAGAAAAAAAAGAAAATGAAAAGAGAGAAAGAAACCACTTACCGATTCGATCAAAGAAGAGAGTGCCAACATGAAAGAGAAAACAAAAGTGAAGAGATAGGATGTTAATAGATTCAGCTATGGAGAGAAATGAACAAAGGAAATTCGGCCATCAAAATATTGATTAAAGAAGAAGAGTGGAGGGTTGAAACAATGGTGAAAAAGAAAAAGAGAGATGGGAAAAAGAGTGCTAGATGGTTTCGGCTACAAAGGGAAAAATGAGCAAAATGAATTGGACAAAATGGCTAGATAGTTTTGGCTAACAAAGGGAAAATGAGCAAAATGAATTGGACAAAATGAGTTAGATGTTTCGGCAACAAAGGAAAAAGATTGGAAAAAAATGCACAAAAGTGTTGAAAGAAAACCAACCTTTCATGTACAATCTTGCAAATAAGCTATAGGAATTTCGGCTCTCAGTTCCCCTAACAAAACCGTGTGCCCATAACACTCAAAAGATGATGGTTGACCCAAAATATTCTTTCCAAAACATCTTCCACAAAATCGGCCAACATGTTCCCCTTCCTTACCTTTTTCCTTTATTTCTTTCCTTGTTTTTCCCTTGCTTTCCTCCTTACCATATTCTTTAGTCTTCTTTCCCTAATTAAAAAGTCTTCCTTTCCTTATTAAAGACTTGGCCGACACTTACCATACAACACTTGAGAAGCTCAAAAATTTAAACCCCAAAGTTGCAATAGATGGGATTCAAACCCCTTCCCTCAATGCTCTCCACTTGACGCCATACCACCCCACCATGTACTCTACTTGTGCTAGCAAAATACACACTTATTTCCTTAAGCATTGATGCCACTTACTTTCTCTCCTTAAAGTGCTTAAACACAAAAATTTTGCTAAAGCCCAACTCAACCCTAAGCCTTCTTAAGACCCCTAAACATACACAATTAACATTCTTAACTAGCCTATCGCATGGTTTAATGTAAAAACATAAAATCTCGAATTTCCGGGTGTTACAATTCTACCCCCTTAAAGAAATTTCGACCTTGAAATTTACCTGATTAGAAGAGATGAGGATATTGCTACCGTATTGTGTCCTGTGGCTCCCATGTAGCTTCCTCTGATCCGTGATTACGCCATAATACTTTGACCAATGGAACCGACTTCCTTCTTAGTACCTTAACATCCCGATCTAATAACTGCACTGACTCCTCTTCAAAAGACAAGTCAGGTCTTATTTCAACTTCCTCCACTGATACAACATGAGATGGACTGAACGATAACGCCTTAACATAGAGACATAAAATACGCTATGTATCAGACTTAACTCCGGAGGTAACTCAAGCTGATAAGCCACTGGCCCAACACGCTTCAATACACAGTAAGGTCTATGAACCTAGGACCTAGCTTGCCTTTCTGCCCAAATCTTAAGATCTTTTTCCAAGGTGAGACCTTCAGAAAAACTTGATCTCCCACCGCAAACTCTATATCCTTACGCTTCAGATCCGCATACGATTTTTTTCTGTCTGAAGCTTCCTTTAATCGAGCCCGAATTAGCTTAACTTTTCCCTCTGTCTCCGAGATTAACTCAAGACCCAAGAACTGTTGCTCCCCCAGCTCAGTCCAACAAGTAGGAGTACGACACCTACGACCATACAACGCCTCATAGGGTGCCATCTGGATACTAGATTGATAGCTGTTGTTGTATGCAAACTCTGCCAATGGTAGGAAATCTTCCCAACTACCCCTGAAGTTAATCACACAACCCCTTAACATGTCTTCTAGAATCTGGATTACTCTCTCCGATTGACCATTTGTCTGCAGATGAAAAGCCGTACTGAAATTTAGCCTTGTACCCAAAGCTTCATGTAAAGCCTTCCAAAACTGTGATGTAAACCTTGGATCCCTGTCCGATATAATCGACACTGGTACGCCATGCAACCTCGCGACTTCTGCTACATACAATTTGGCCAACTTCTGCAACGAATAATCCGTACGAATAGGTAGGAAATGAGCAGTCTTCATTAACCGATCCACTATAACCCATACTGAATCTTTCTTAGTAGGCGTTGAGGGTAACCCACTAACAAAGTCCATCGTTATCCTTTCCCATTTCTATAGTGGAATTTTCACCGGTTGCAGTAATCCTGAAGGCAGTTGATGTTCTGCCTTCACCTGCTGACATGTCAAGCACTTGTTCACGAAGTCAGTAACCTCCCTTTTCAACCCTGGCCACCAATACTGCTCACGAAGGTCTCGGTACATTTTGTTTCCTCTGGGGTGCATAGCATATGGGCTATTATGCGCCTCACACAGGATCATTTGTCTCAATTCTGAATCCCTGGGCATACAAACTCCTCTGCGAAAACACAATACTCTATCACTATTTAATCCAAAATCCCCTATCTCACCACTTTCCACTTGTTAAAGTCGAGAACTCAACCTTTCATCTAACAACTGCTTTTCCTTAATCTGACTTACCCATGCAGGCTTCACTTGAAGTTCGGCTAACAGGCTACCATCTTCATAAAGGCTGAGATGAGCAAACATTGCTCAAATCCGATATCACCTTACGACTCAACGCATCTGCCACTACGTTAGTTTTTCCTGGATGATACTCAAATTAGAAGTCATAATCTTTCAACAATTCTATCCACCTCCGTTGTCTTAAGTTCAACTCCTTCTGGGTAAGGAGGTACTTCAGACTCTTATGGTCCGTGTAGATAGTCAACTTCTCCCCATACAGATAGTGTCTCTATATCTTCAGAGCAAACACCACTGCAGCTAACTCCAAATCATGCGTGGGATAGTTCACCTCATGCGGCCTTAATTGACGAGATGCATAAGCCACCACTTTCCCCCTTGCATCAACAAACATCCCGAGCCCGTGTGTGATGCATCACAATAAACAATAAACTCCTTACCAGCTTCAGGCTGAATCAATATCGGCGCTTCTGTCAGAATCTTCTTCAATTTCTCAAAGCTCTCCTGCTACTTATCTGACCACACAAATGGTACTCCCTTACGCAACAACTTAGTTAGGGGTGCAGCAATCAACAAAAACCCCTCAACGAAATGCCTGTAATACCCAGCCAAACCTAGAAAACTTCAGATTTCTGCCACTGACTTCGGTGACTTCCAGTCCAACACAGCCTCGACCTTCCAGGGGTCAACTCTAATTCCTTCGGCAGATACAACATGCTCCAAAAAGGTCATCTCTTTCAACCAAAATTCATACTTACTGAATTTTGCATATAGCTGCTTCTCCCTTTGTATCTGCAATACGACCCGTAGATGCGAATCATGCTCCTCTCCAGTCTTTGAGTACAGCAAGATGTCATCTATGAACATCGCCACAAACTGGTCTAGATAGAGTTGGAAGACCCGATTCATTACGTTCATAAATGCAGTGGTGCATTTGTCAACCTGAACGACACATAACGAGTTCGGAACGCAGTCTTGTGAATTTTCGCTTCCTTGACTTTAAGCTGGTGATATTCCGATCTCAAATCTATCTTTGAAAAAATTAAAGCTCCTCGCAGCTGATTGAACAGATCATCGATCCTCGGTAACGGATACTTGTTCTTGATCGTTAATTTATTCAATTGTTTATAATTGATGCACATACGCATCGGCCCATCCTTTTTCTTAACGAACAAAACCGGCGCTCCCCACGGTGACACATTTGATCAAATAAATCCACGATCTAACAACTCCTGAGTCTGACCTTTAAGTTCCACAAGCTCCTTCGGCACCATTCTGTAAGGAGCAATGGACACCGGAGCCGTTCCTGGCAACAGCTCAATGCCAAACTCCACCTCCCGATCCGGAGGTAATCCTGGAAGCTCCTCGAAAAAGACATCTGAAAACTCTTTCACCGTTCTAACACTCTCTACCGACAATTCTTTGGCATCCAACGCACTGATAAAGGCTAAGAACACTCCACACCCCTTTCGCACGAACTTTTCTGCTTGTAAAGCAGATACCACATTAGACAGATAGTTTTTTCTTTTGCCTATCATCATCACTTATTTATCTTCTGAAGTTCTTAGTACCATTTGCTTTGCAGCACAGTCCAAATTCGCACGATGCTGAACTAGCCAGTCCATGCCCAAAATGAGATCGAACTCACCGAATGGTAGTTCCATCAAATCAGCCAGAAATACTTCCCCTTGGACTTCTAAGGGCACATCCCTAAACAACTTATTTATTACCACTGACTGTCCTAAAGGGCTAATTACAGTTGTTTCTCTAGCAAGAATCTCGGATCTAATATTCAGAGTTCCAGACACAGCACACGCCACATACAAATGGGTGGATCCAATATCTATCAAAGCAGTAACAGGTACATCAGCTATGAAAAATGTACCGGTTATGACGTCAGGTGCATCGCCATCCTCCCGACGTTTGACCGCATAGACCGGCCCTGGATACTTTGCCTCTGTGTTACCCCTATTACCGGTACCTCTACCCAGTGCACCCTGACCTTGTCCTACACCATTACCACCTCAACCTGGCCCACGGCCTCTTGACGGCTGCTGAGCACCTCCAGCTGGCTGCGCAGATCTGTTATGAACCACCTGAGTCTGAGCAGGCTCTCGAGGGCAATCTTTATACCGATGGTCCTTGGATCCACATCTAAAACAACCATCAATTCTCTTCCAGCATTCGCCCGATTGAAGTTTCCCACAATCCACACAAGGCTGTAACTGATTTGTAGTAGTTGGAGCACTCACTCGAACTAGCTCCTTACTCCTGGGCCTTTTCTGAAAACCTCTAGCAGGACCTGAGTACCCAGAATCCCTCTTGCTCCTGCCCCTATCCTTATCTCGGTTTTGCCATTTCGAGTGCTTAACTTCCTCCGCAATTTTAGCTTTTTCTACCAGTGTAGCGAAATTCCTCTCCTTCTGTAGGGCTATCAATACCCGTAACTCATCACACAGCCCGTCCTCAAAACACACACAGCGTTCATAATCAGTCGGCACTATTCCCTGGGCATACCGACTCAGACGCAAAAACTCTGCCTCGTAAGCTGCCACAGATTTACCTTATTGGACCAGATTCAGGAATTCCTTCCTTCGGGCATCTACATAGCTAGCCCCGATATATTTTCCCTGGAATGCTGTCTTGAAGAATTCCCAGGTAATATGATCAGCCTGAGTGCCTTCTCGAATAGTGAGCCACCACTGATACGCCTCGTCTTTTAGTAACGACACAACCCTTTTAGTTTCTGCTCGGCAGTGCAATCCAGGTCGTCCATAATCCGCTCCACCGCCTCCAGCCAGTACCCCGCTACATTTGGGGCTACACTCGAAATACCTCTAAAAACTTCAGCCCCATTCGATCTGAGTCGCTCCGATATCCACCCACGAGCTACCGACCCAGTTCTCGCCCCAGCAACCCTTTCCAGAATTCGCAACATCGCTTGGGATAGAGCATCGTCCTCTCTCATACGATCATGTGACCCAGCTTCAGTCACTGGTGACGCAGGTGCGTCTATTTCCGACATATGTCCTGATGCTTCAGACACAACTCTAGCACCTCGACCTCTACCACGTCCACGTCTACCGCGTCTACATCCTCTAGCGCTCATGTTCACTAATATCGATTTAATCTGATTAAGAGTCTTATGATTCAGTATGCTATTCAATGTTTATTAAACAGTGTTTTATGGAGTACAGGAAGTAAAGTCATTTTTGCAAAACGTATCCTAAGGTCTCAATCTCTATAGTTTTAGCTCCTAAAGCTAAAAGTTCTAGAGTATTTCTACAATCATACCACAATAATCATAAAATGAAAACATAAACTTACTTGACTTGGTGCTGGATCCCCGTGGTGCCATACTTTCTCTAAAACATGTATTTATAAATCGAATTTCAAGCAGTTTTAGAAAATATTTTGGAACCTAAACCACAGCCAAGTTTTGCAATCGGGCTCTGATACCATAAAATGTAACACCCCAAACCCGGCCCATACGGTATGACCAGATCTGAAATGTCACATGAAGAAAACCAATAAATAGTTTGTGATTCTTACTAATAGTAGGTGTTATTTGGTTATAGTTAAGAAAACAAGTTTGGTTATAAATATTTAATAAAATACTACTAATTTCAAGAGGTTGATTGATAAAATTGAAAATTTAACTAGTGATCTTATAAAACCGTGACTTTGAAAATAACGTTGATAATTCAAAAGAGAATTTTCGAGTTAAATTATTTGTAAAAGTTTGTTATGAAATCCATTTGTTAATCTATCTTGGAAAACCTTTATTATGATTTTTAGAAAATTCCCATTTAAAACAATTCAAGAAAGATTTTAAGTACGGCTAAACACAAAACCAAATAAAAATATCCCAAAGGCCTCATTACAACTTTAAAACCCGAAATAGTAAAAGCAACGAAATAATACAGAAAAGAAGTTTACTAAAGTTCGAAAAATAACATTCCAAAAGTATGGCCTCCACCGAGTCATCCATGGCCTGAAGTCCTCGTCACTGAACATTACCTGCAAGGATTAAGAGAGAGAGGGGGTGAGTTACTAGAACTCAGTGCATAATCCCCTTACCGTCATCCACTGGGCTTGAACCCGCTTAGGAATATCTTGGGCCTAATCCCATTTACATAATAATATTTAAATGAAATGTATGTAACCCAACCCATCCATCTATCACATTCCCGACCAGCCAATCACATCTGTAGGGATCAAGTCAACCCACCCCGCCGCTCATACCAATTTGCAGTCGAGCTGCTATATTACATAATTATTGTGGCCATGCCACCGAATTCATAATTAAGCATAATATTGAACAAATTGTGGCTATGCCACCAGGCTATACTGCTCTCTATACAATTATTCCCATCCCATGCAATATGTAAAAATGCCACATACATAATAAAATATTCACATGTAAATAACAACCATTTATCAGGCGAATTAATACGGTGAATCGGTCTATTATAGCATCTTGATAGTTCGGCCTACTAAGGCATTCTAGCGAATCGGCCCATAAGGGCATTTTGGTAAATCGACCCATAGGGGTATTTTCGTAAATCAGCCCATAGGGGCATTTTCGTAAATCGACCTATAGGGGCATTTTCGTAAATCAGCCCATAGGGGAATTTTCGTAAATCAACACTTTAAAGGCAATTAAACCTTTCGGGCCGTTAAAGCATTTTGATAAAACGGCCCATTGAGGGTATATTCGTAATTCAGCCCGTAAGGACATTTTTGTAATTTTATAAATTAATGTCGATTTTGACAAATCTTAGTATTACAATGTTTAAGCAAATCACTCGATTCATACCATATTACCATTATTAAGTTCTTAAGCAACATCGATCAATTTTTCTAACATAATGATAAATCACAGATTTGCGGGATTTTGGTGTGAGATTACAGACCTGATTATGGTAAGGACTAAACTTTCTTGATTGTCGGCACCTAAATCACCATTACACTTGATTAACCAACAAGCAAGGTTTTATTAATCCAAATCTAAATCAGACGATCTAAAATGCTTACCCTTAGAATCGTGTACGACCACAATTTGTCTATTCTCACCGGATGATGGTCCACAACCCGGTGGGAAATCTCGAACTACCGATACCACCTTTCGTTTAAATTTAGGAGTAGGAATTGCAAATCCACTCCTTTTGTGTTCTCCTATCGCTTTTCCTTTCAAATCGTTACCACTTGCCGGCATTGAAAAAGTCTCGGTTAGAAAAATACTATGATGAGTGAACATATTTATCTAAGGAGAGGTTTCAGCTTACCACTACTTCCGAAGGATCAACAAGTAGAGAAAAAAACGAGCGATTTAGTCCCTATAATATTCGATTAGTCAAATCCATCGATCTGTTTTAACAGAATAACCGAGCAATGAAAGATATCGAAATAAACCATATCGAAACTCTTTACCTTATCAATGATGAATTCGATTTCTACCGATTGACTTATGGCTATGGATGAGACAAGGATATGAGATTCGGCTTTCCACTATAATACTACAACAATAAGATGATCAAGATATGAGGGATTAGAAGGGAGTAATATTTTGGTTTAGAACAAAGTGAAATAAACGAATGATAATAGACACACATTCGGCTAGGGAGAAAAAAAAATGAAAAGAGAGAAAGAAACCACTTACCGATTCGATCAAAGAAGAGAATGCCAACATAAAAGAGAAAGCAAAAGCGAAGAGATAGGGTGTTAATTGATTCGGCTATGAAGAGAAATGAACAAAGGAAATTCGGCCATCAAAATATTGATTAAAGAAGAAGAGAGGAGGGTTGAAACAATGGTGAAAAAGAAAAGGAGAGATGGGAAAAAAAGTTCTAGATGGTTTCGGCTACAAAGGGAAAAATGAGCAAAATGAATTGGACAAAATGGCTAGATAGTTTCGGCTAACAAAGGGAAAATGAGCAAAATGAATTGGACAAAATGAGTTGGATGTTTCGGCAACAAAGGAAAAAGATTGGAAAAAAAATACACAAAAGTGTTAAAAGAAAACCAACCTTTCATGCACAATCTTGCAAATAAGCTATAGGAATTTCGACTCTCCCTTCCCCTAACAAAACCGTGTGCCCATAACACTCAAAAGATGATGGTTGACCCAAAATATTCTTTCCAAAACATCTTCCACAAAATCGGCCAACATGTTCCCCTTCCTTACCTTTTTCCTTTGTTTCTTTCCTTGTTTTTCCCTTGCTTTCCTCCTTACCATATTCTTTAGTCTTCTTTCCCTAATTAAAAAGTCTTCCTTTCCTTATTAAAGACTTGGCCGACACTTACCATACAACACTTGAGAAGCTCAAAAATTTAAACCCTGAAAGTTACAATAGATGGGATTCAAACCCCTTCCCTCAATGCTCTCCACTTGACGCCACACCACTCCATCATGTGCTCCACTTATGCTAGCAAAATACACACTTATTTCCTTAAGTATTGATGCCACTTACTTTCTCTCCTTAAAGTGCTTAAACACAAAAATTTTGCTAAAGCCCAACTCAACACCAAGCCTTCTTAGGACCCCTAAACATACATAATTAACATTCTTAACTAGCCTATCGCATGGTTTAATGTAAAAACATAAAATCCCGAATTTTAGGATGTTACAAGAACTCTATGAGGGTATTCGATGAACTTTCTTGCACACCTAAAGAGACCGTGTCATTATTGAGGAACTTGGCATATCGTTGGTGGAAAACGTTGACATCAGTAGTTTCAAGAAAGAGAGTGACATGAGACTTCTTGTTGGAAGGGTTTCGAAAGAAGTACATAAGTAAGAGGTTTGTAGATCAAAAACGAACGGAGTTCCTTGAATTGAAGCAAGGCAAAATGACTGTGGCGGAGTATGAGCGCGAGTTTGTTAGGCTCAGCAAGTACACACATGAGTGTATATCTATGGAAGCTATTTTGTGCAAGAGGTTCGAAGATGGGCTTAATGAGGATATCAGATTGCTAGTTGGGATCTTGGAACTGAAAGAATTTGTGGTGTTAATTGATAGGGCTTGCAAGGTTGAAGAGCTGAATAAGGAAAAGAGAAAAGCCATGATTGAGGCCTGAGATACAAAGAAGAGGCCAATGAGTAAATCATTCCAAGCTCAATCAAAGAGGTCCAAGGAAATGAATCCTCGGATGACTACTTCAGTTGGGCATTCACACTGAGATCGAGGCAATACATATTCGGGCTCGATAGTTCAAGCCACCTCGATGGCATGTGTGGGTAATACAAAGTCAAATAAACCGGAGTGTCCAAGTTGTGGTAGACAACAAACTAGGGAGTGTTGGGGAAACAACCATAATTGTTACAAGTGTGGTTTGCCCAACCACTTTATTCGTAATTGTCTAGAGAGGGAGGAGAAGATAGAAAACAAGAAGTAAGATCAAGCAATGTATCGTCGAGGGGTAGACCACAAAAGAACCCGAAAGGTGGGACTAGTAGTAGAGGTGCGCCTAGAGACTCTGCTGTGAGATCGGAAGGTTGAGCACCTGTAAGGACTTATGCCATTCGCGCTCGCGAAGAGGCATCATCTCCAGATGTGATCGAGGGGTAGACCAAAACATAGACATTTACAAGCCATTTCAAATTACCAAAATCATTATCAACTCAACCAAAATGACCAAAGTCCCTATACATGCCATATACTCAAAAGATAAGCTCAATAGTGCCAAAATGATAGTAGGATAGTGTGACGTAGTCTCCGACGATCCCCGAATCAAAGCTACCTTGATTCCATTATAAAATACAGAAATTAAACAAAATAAGCTATAAAGCTTAGAAAGCTCGTATACAATAAACTCAATATAATAAAAAATACACAATTCAAGAAATTGAATATATCATCAAGTACTCATAATAACTAACAAACCTTTTACTTATTCAATCATAAGATTATATGTGATCTTCACAATTCACTTCGATTTAAAGCTTATACGGTTCATGTACGTACCTGTACTATTTCGTATCAATCTTATAATCAACCATGTCTTTCATATACCCATTGAACCATTTGGAATACTATCAGATACTCAGGAAACTCGCACCGAAGTGCCACATATATAGCCAATGCTATCTCAATCTCATGTCACATATATGCTCACTCTCGAGCTATCAACGGGCCTGCTCACACAAGCTGTGGGTCAAGACGTAGCTACACGGTGTTACTCACACAAGCTGTCAAGTAACTGTAACACATGCCGGTATACTCAGCCACCGATAGGACGTACAGGATCAGCATCCGGATCACATAATCACAATAAGCCCTAATGTCATGTCATTCGTATCCTAATCTATTTCTAAGGTTCAACCGGGATTTCACACTTGTCGAATCATCGTTGAATCATTGTTGAACATGTCCGTAGTCTCGTATTCACAATTTATGCAATATCAAAGCATTAAAAACATAATTATAAAAATGCTTATGACATACGAACTTACCTCAGACATAAAAACGACGACACGAGTCGATTAGTCGAGAACTTTGTTCTTTCCCCGATCTAAGCCCGTATTTCGTCTTTCTTGATCTAATATAATCAAAATTTAACTTATTTAGTCATCTCTCTATTCAATTTAGTCCAAAATTCACTTTAAGGCATTTTTACACAATTGCCCCTAATGTTTCACCTCTTTTACAATTTAGGCCTTATTTCATAAAAACACAAATTCATGCAATTAGGTCCTTACCCATGCTAGCCGAATTTATCTTATTACCAAAGCAGCCCATGTTTTTCATTTATTTCATATTTTAA
This sequence comes from Gossypium bickii, assembly GCA_025503065.1. NCBI lineage: Eukaryota > Viridiplantae > Streptophyta > Magnoliopsida > Malvales > Malvaceae > Gossypium > Gossypium bickii. The sequence goes on along the minus strand of CP106714.1, from coordinate 18,417,137 downwards.
ACTTGAATTTTACACTTTTCACAAATTAATCCCTAATTTGCATTTTCACAAAAAATCACTTAACCAAACTTGTATAACTATCATCATACATTCATAATCTATCATTAAACATCAAAATAATCATGTATTCATCAATGAAAATATCGAAAATCTTTAACAATTTTGCAAAATAGTCCTTAGGTTAGCTAGAGCTAGTTGCAATGATCACAAAAACATAGAAATCATTAAAATTGAGATGAAAAATACTCACATGCAAGCTAGGTAAGATGACCGAATGCATAAGCTTCTTCCATGGATTTTTCTTATGAAATTTTCGGTGGCAGATGATATTAGGAAGATGATAGGAATTTTGAGTTATTTAATTTATCTTAAATAATCAAATTACTAATTTAACCTTAATGTATAACATTTAAATTTTACCTAATCATGTCCATCTTTGCCCACTCATGTTTCAAATGGTCTAATTACAACATAAGTACCTTTAATATAATATTCCATAGCAATTAGATACCTTTAGCTATTAGAACACTACTTTTGCACTTTATACGATTTAGTCTTTTTTATCAAATTAACCATTCAAATGATAAAATTTCTTAACAAAATTTTCAGTGAAACACACTATCATACTATAAACATTAAAATAATAATAAAATAATTATTTTGACTTTAAATTTGTGATCTCAAAACCACTGTTCTGATTTGACTAAAAACGGGCTGTTACAGTTCGCAAATGTCTGGTAATAGGGGTTCGCAGGTATTTGGTGATAAGGGTTCGCATGTGTCTGGTGATAAGGGTTTGCAGGTATGTGGTGATAGGTGTTCGCATGTGTCTGGTGATAGGAGTTTGCAGGTTACATGCTAGAGTTTCTAAGTAATGGTTCACATATGTTTATGTGTTTGCTTCTTTTCTTAGTGCAAATTGATTTTTGTTGATGTGATTAGAAAATCATGTTTTACAATTTTCATATCCTACTTTCATCCCTTGAATTTTAGTAGGGTAGCTTCATTTTCTCAAAATAACTTTTTCAAATATTTTTGATAAATTATGATTTAGTCCTTAAACTTCGTTTTGGAATTATGTGAGTTTTAAATATTATTTTGAATCAAATTTTTACGAATGCTTTAAAATAAAATGCTCAAGACACAAGTTGGTCCAAATATGTTATTTATTATTTAAGTATTTAACGTTTACATTGTGTAAAAATAACATTTTTACCCTTTGTAACGACCTCAAAAGTATGGATATTGAAAAATGAGTTGTCGGGTCTCCATTTTTAGTAAACGGACTCATAAAATATTTATTAAAAATATTTACGAAGTTAGTTGTGTGTTTAATAAGGTTTTATTTAAGTGAATTTGATTTAATTAGAAGTATTTGAGAAAAAGGATTAGATTGAAATAGGTGTGAAAGTTTAATTATAGATTAAAAGAAAGTATAAAGGACCAAAATGGAAATTAAACCATTTTGTATAATTGAGGCGGTGTAAGTAGAAAAAATCTGAGATTTTTATGTTTAATATATTTTATATTTTAAATATAATATAATATATTATATTGTTATTATATATTATAAAGAGAAAGAAAGAAAGAAAAACAGAAAAGAAACAGAGAACAAGACGAAAGCAGGGGAAGAAAAAGGAAAGAAAGAAAAAGGAGAAATTGATGATTTAAAGCTTGGATGCTTAATAGGTAAGCTAATTTAGTCCTTTTCTTTTAATTTTGATGCTTTATAAGTTTTAGAACAAAGTTTTGATGAATTTAAGTTGAAGTTTTTGAAGTTTTAAAGCTGTTGAATATAGCATATGATGAACAAAAAGATGAATTAGTGGTTTAATTGAAAGAATTTGAAGTTAGAATTGGGTAAAGGATTTAATTGTAAAATAAGCTATAAGAAAACTGTTTTGGACAGCAGCAGTAGAGTAACTTTAAAAAATCACCAAAAATCGTAGAAGTGGAATTAGAAGCTGAATGAGATATGAAATTAAAGCTTATTGAGTCTGTTTTCATATGAAAGAAACAGGGAAAGCAAATGAATTCTGTAATTTGAGATATTTATATTTTTGTAAGACTGGTTTAGAGGAATTTCGGGATCCCCTGTTCTGAATTTGAAAAATCATAACAAATTGAAGAAAAATAATTAGAGGCTTAACTTTATATGTTTAGAATCCTGAATGAGTCTATTTTCAAATGAAATAAATAAGAAGGTCATATGAATTCTGTACGAAGAGTAATTTGATTCGTAGTGAAGAGAGGTCAGAACAGTCAAACAGTAAAACAGGGGAAACTTTAAGAATAATCTGGTATTGATTGGCCATACCAAAAATTCTGGAAAAATTATAGTAAAAGATATATGAGTCTAGTTTCAAGGAAAATTAACGGTTCTTCATTTGGAGTTCTGTAGCTCGAGAAATAAATAATTTAGTGACTATGACACAAAAGGACAGCTTTGAATAAGTTTATGAGTAAATGATTAAATTGAAATGTGAGCAATAGTAAGAAAGCATGAATTTATCATAAAATACATGTTTATTTTATTAAATATTACAGGAAATTATTTGATTATTTTTAACATATAAATGTTATATGTTTATATGAAATTAAAGAAAAAGAAAAGGAAGGAGAGGACCGAATCGAAGGAAAAGGAAAAGAGAAGGTTAAGGAGTGAAGGAAGAAGAATTCATATCACCTCAATCTTTTATTGTAAGTACTACAAGAATTTTAAATTATTGTTATTTATCCTTTTTGAAATATTTATGTGAATTATTTAAATACATGAGATTTAGCTTTAATGCCCAAGTAGACGAAATTAGAACTACTGGGATATTAGTGGCATGCCATTAAGGAACTTTAGCGCGCTCTCTGATATTAGCACGTTGGTGCTCTCTGATATTAGCACATTGGTGCTCTCTGATATTAGCACGTTGGTGCTCTCTGATTATTAGCACGCCGCTGCTCTCGATTATTAGCACATTGGTGCTCTCTGCTCACTTGTGCATCATAATGCACCTCTGTATATGTTCCGTATATCCGATGTGTTCTATAAAGTCTACTTTGGGCTAAGAATTGAAACGAGGACAAAGTGAATTACTCGATGTGTTAAGGTAAGATTTATACCTTACAAAAGATAAGTTAAATTTTATTAAAGCAAGGCATACATGAAGAAACTTATATGTGAGAAAATATGCAATAATTGATTGAGTTAAAATATTCTGTTATGATTGCTTATTTAATTATTCTTGTGGTGCTTACTAAGCCTTCACTCGCTTAACGCGTTTATTTTAACGCGTGAGGTACAATTAGACTAAGAGAAAAGTCCAACTAAAAGATCGCTCATCTCATCACATCCTCAAGGGCTTCAAAGGTAGTTACTATATTTTGTATTAAAATGGCATGTACATATATAGTTCAAATGTGTTCCTACGTGATAGGGACTAAAATATAGATTCTTGAAATTTTATCTATTTTCAGTTATTTGAAGTATTTTAGTATATATGGAATGAATTAATAAACAATAAATATGTTAGCAAAAATGGTTGGTAAGTTAAAATATTATATTCAAATGTTTTAATTAGACAGTATCTGGCCATAATTGTTTTGGCACCAAATGTAATAGTCTTATACCGGGTTTGCATAATTGAACCGGGTATAGGGGTATTACATTTATTGGTATCGAGCCTAGGTTTTCTCGAATTCTTGGGTCGAGTATGAGTCTATTTGTACATGCCATTTTAATAAATTGATGTGATGAGATGAGGTTTAGTTATTTAATTGTGTAATTTATGAATATTGTAGAATAAAAGATGTCTTATGAAAGAATAAAAGATACTGATTTTGTGATGTATACTAGAATTTATGGATTTAATAAAATAGAGTTGGTTGTCTCTTAGTATAGAAAGAGGAAATGTTAAAGAAAGAAATGTTTTCCAATCGAAATAATTTCGATAATTTCAAAGTGGTGTTCAAATAATTAAGTAAAATGTTACTTATGATGAAACAAATTTGAAAAGATGTGGATAAATGTCTTATAGTAAGAAATGATAAATGTTATGTTATATGAGTATATACATGAAGCTAAATTATGAGGCCTTACGATCTCTACCCCTTATTAGTATAGCTTATATTTATGGTGAAATTGATAGGAATTATAATGATTTAGTTCAAAAGTGTGGAATCAAGAATTTAAAGAAAGAAAGATGATGACCAAATTGAGGTCAAGAATGGTTAGAGAAACAATCAAAGAATATTTGAAGAATTGCGAGTATACAAGAGATGAAAAGTTGAAATGTGCAGTATCTTTATTGAAGGGTGAGGCTTATCAATGGTGGAACATTGTCATGAATATCCATTCTGCAGAAAAAATTAATTGGAATTCCTTTGTATCTGAATTTAAAAGAAATATGTGAGTCAACCTTATCTTGTGAAGAAGAAAAGAGAATTTCTGGATTTGAAGCAGAACTACATGTCTGTTGCTGAATATGAACGTGAAGTTATCTGATTTCTTTTCTGAAAATTATGTGGGGATACACAGTGCTACTATTGAAGAAAGGAGTCATTTATCAGAAATTGATTTATTCAGATATGGTAACTACAGAATGAGTTAATCAAAATTTCTTTCGAATAAGCTTTGTGAGTGAAGTGAATGATACGGATCGTTGATGATTATATATGTTAACGGATTAGTAATGAAATTGCGTAAATATTTGAATACAAATTTTATATAGTTGGGTATTCTACAATGATCTCTTCCGGTATTCTATATGGGTATTCTATATGTTCTTTTATCTTCGAGGTATATGCAACTGTTCGATGTGACTTTTATTGTGTAGAAAGTTTGGAATCATAACGTTAAAATGGAAGTTCGGTTGATTCTCGATCGATCGCTTCTATTTTTCTTTGGATTTTCTAATTTGTCTTGTTAGATAGAAGACTTAATGGTCAAATTCATATGAAGTTATTTTTATTTCTACCGGTTATTCGTGCGATATCGCAATTGGCATTATCTTTATCACAATCGTTTCTAGCAAGGATAAATGGTATTCTTCTTCCGGTTTTTCTTCTAATATTATCGATTTCTTTATCATTGAATATGGTTTTTATTCTCGGAAATTCAATATAGCTTCACATCCGGGATTTCATTATGCCACATCCGGGATTTCATTATATTGGTTTTCTTATTATTTTATAGTCCGATCTTATCTATCAAATATGATTCATCCGTGAAGGGGTATTCAAAGATAGAAGGTAAATATATATATTATCGTTATAAATCTTGGTTCGATTATGGGAGCTCGGTATATGGATCTTAGATTATAGAAGTTGTATTATTATATCGGGTTATTATTGGGACTACTCCTGGATTTCTTCTTCTATTTTAAAGTACTATTGAAGTTGAAGTATTGATCCATTTATATTATTGAAATGTTTGATAGAGATCTACAGCTTACGGTTCACTTTCTCTCGATTTCGGGATAACTTATAAGAATGCTATATGAGTGATAGTTGATTAATTTATAAAGTCGAATCGATTGATGGCTTGAAAAGTTGCGGAGATGTACATTCCGTAAATTGTAAGATTTCATGGTATTCTCGTATTGATAATTTCGATCAAGATTGCGAGTTCACCTTAGGGTTCAAAACAATTACAGAAATTATTGTGTACTTAACTCGATTTCAGTATAGCATTTCATTCGCAAATTGATGGATAATTCGAGAGAGAGTTGGTTAGATTTAGAAAGAAGATGTACCGGTGGTCGTGGGTATGAAACGTGATATTTCGAGTTTGTATCCGGATGTCCGATATGTCAACAGTCAAAGCAGAACATCAAGTACCTTCTGGGGTTACTCCACCAATTACTATACCGGAATGGAAATGGGAAAGAATCACTATGGATTTTGTATCGGGGTTACCATTATCTCTCGAGGAAAAAAAAGATGTTATTTGGGTGATTGTTGACCGATTGGTAAAATCAGCGCACTTTATTCAGTGCGTATGGATTATTCTTTAGATAAACCTCGTTAAATCGAATATATCCGAGATTGTCGAAATACACAGAGTGCTGTCTCCATTATAATCGATATCTCCGATTTACGCCTCGCTTCTCGGGATAAATTACAAGAAGCTTTGGGTATTCAATTTGTAGTTCAAGATCGCATTTCCTCCTCGCATGCATGGCCAATCTGAGTTTGTAATTCGTATTGGAAGATATACTCGATGTTGTATACTAGAGTTCAAGGTAATTGAGAGAGGTATCTACCTTTGATTGAATTTGCTTACAATAACGATTATCACCCAGATTAAATGGCTCCGCATGAAGCTTTGTATGGTAGAAAGTGTAGAACATCGTTATATTGGACAGAGCTCGATGGAAAGAAGATACATGGGGTTGATTTGATCCGGAAACGAAAGAAAAAGTAAAGGCAATTCGAATAGATTAAAAGCAACACTTGACAAATGTAAATCAATTGTGGATTTAAAACATCGGGATATTAAATATTTTGTGGGTGATAAAGTATTTATCAAGGTGTTTATTTGAAGGAAACTAAGAAATCAAGTGTTTCATCTCTTTTTAAGTAAATTTCGAGGACGAAATTTAAAAAGGGGGGGAGAATTGTAACGACCTCAAAAGTATGGATATTGAAAAATGAGTTGTCGGGTCTCCATTTTTAGTAAACGGACTCATAAAATATTTATTAAAAATATTTACGAAGTTAGTTGTGTGTTTAATAAGGTTTTATTTAAGTGAATTTGATTTAATTAGAAGTATTTGAGAAAAAGGATTAGATTGAAATAGGTGTGAAAGTTTAATTATAGATTAAAAGAAAGTATAAAGGACCAAAATGGAAATTAAACCATTTTGTATAATTGAGGCGGTAAGTAGAAAAATCTGAGATTTTTATGTTTAATATATTTTATATTTTAAATATAATATAATATATTATATTGTTATTATATATTATAAAGAGAAAGAAAGAAAGAAAAACAGAAAAGAAACAGAGAACAAGACGAAAGCAGGGGAAGAAAAAGGGAAAGAAAGAAAAAAGGAGAAATTGATGATTTAAAGCTTGGATGCTTAATAGGTAAGCTAATTTAGTCCTTTTCTTTTAATTTTGATGCTTTATAAGTTTTAGAACAAAGTTTTGATGAATTTAAGTTGAAGTTTTTGAAGTTTTAAAGCTGTTGAATATAGCATATGATGAACAAAAAGATGAATTAGTGGTTTAATTGAAAGAATTTGAAGTTAGAATTGGGTAAAGGATTTAATTGTAAAATAAGCTATAAGAAAACTGTTTTGGACAGCAGCAGTAGAGTAACTTTAAAAATCACCAAAAATCGTAGAAGTGGAATTAGAAGCTGAATGAGATATGAAATTAAAGCTTATTGAGTCTGTTTTCATATGAAAGAAACAGGGAAAGCAAATGAATTCTGTAATTTGAGATATTTATATTTTTGTAAGACTGGTTTAGAGGAATTTCGGGATCCCCTGTTCTGAATTTGAAAAATCATAACAAATTGAAGAAAAATAATTAGAGGCTTAACTTTATATGTTTAGAATCCTGAATGAGTCTATTTTCAAATGAAATAAATAAGAAGGTCATATGAATTCTGTACGAAGAGTAATTTGATTCGTAGTGAAGAGAGGTCAGAACAGTCAAACAGTAAAACAGGGGAAACTTTAAGAATAATCTGGTATTGATTGGCCATACCAAAAATTCTGGAAAAATTATAGTAAAAAGATATATGAGTCTAGTTTCAAGGAAAATTAACGGTTCTTCATTTGGAGTTCTGTAGCTCGAGAAATAAATAATTTAGTGACTATGACACAAAAGGACAGCTTTGAATAAGTTTATGAGTAAATGATTAAATTGAAATGTGAGCAATAGTAAGAAAGCATGAATTTATCATAAAATACATGTTTATTTTATTAAATATTACAGGAAATTATTTGATTATTTTTAACATATAAATGTTATATGTTTATATGAAATTAAAGAAAAAGAAAAGGAAGGAGAGGACCGAATCGAAGGAAAAGGAAAAGAGAAGGTTAAGGAGTGAAGGAAGAAGAATTCATATCACCTCAATCTTTTATTGTAAGTACTACAAGAATTTTAAATTATTGTTATTTATCCTTTTTGAAATATTTATGTGAATTATTTAAATACATGAGATTTAGCTTTAATGCCCAAGTAGACGAAATTAGAACTACTGGGATATTAGTGGCATGCCATTAAGGAACTTTAAGCGCTCTCTCTCGATATTAGCACGTTGGTGCTCTCGATATTAGCACATTGGTGCTCTCTCGATATTAGCACGTTGGTGCTCTCGATTATTAGCACGCGTCGGTTCTCTCGATTATTAGCACATTGGTGCTCTCTGCTCACTTGTGCATCATAATGCACCTCTCAGTATATGTTCCGTATATCCGATGTGTTCTATAAAGTCTACTTTGGGCTAAGAATTGAAACGAGGACAAAGTGAATTACTGATGTGTTAAGGTAAGATTTATACCTTACAAAAGATAAGTTAAATTTTATTAAAGCAAGGCATACATGAAGAAACTTATATGTGAGAAAATATGCAATAATTGATTGAGTTAAAATATTCTCATTATGATTGCTTATTTAATTATTCTTGTGGTGCTTACTAAGCCTTCACCGCTTAACGCGTTTATTTTAACGCGTAGGTACAATTAGACTAAGAGAAAAGTCCAACTAAAAGATCGCTCATCTCATCACATCCTCAAGGGCTTCAAAGGTAGTTACTATATTTTGTATTAAAATGGCATGTACATATATAGTTCAAATGTGTTCCTACGTGATAGGGACTAAAATATAGATTCTTGAAATTTTATCTATTTTCAGTTATTTGAAGTATTTTAGTATATATGGAATGAATTAATAAACAATAAATATGTTAGCAAAAATGGTTGGTAAGTTAAAATATTATATTCAAATGTTTTAATTAGACAGTATCTGGCCATAATTGTTTTGGCACCAAATGTAATAGTCTTATACCGGGTTTGCATAATTGAACCGGGTATAGGGGTATTACATTTATTGCATCGAGCCTAGGTTTTCTCGAATTCTTGGGTCGAGTATGAGTCTATTTGTACATGCCATTTTAATAAATTGATGTGATGAGATGAGGTTTAGTTATTTAATTGTGTAATTTATGAATATTGTAGAATAAAAGATGTCTTATGAAAGAATAAAAGATACTGATTTTGTGATGTATACTAGAATTTATGGATTTAATAAAATAGAGTTGGTTGTCTCTTAGTATAGAAAGAGGAAATGTTAAAGAAAGAAATGTTTTCCAATCGAAATAATTTCGATAATTCAAAAGTGGTGTTCAAATAATTAAGTAAAATGTTACTTATGATGAAACAGAATTTGAAAAGATGTGGATAAATGTCTTATAGTAAGAAATGATAAATGTTATGTTATATGAGTATATACATGAAGCTAAATTATGAGGCCTTACGATCTCTACCCCCTTATTAGTCAAGCTTATATTTATGGTGAAATTGATAGGAATTATAATGATTTAGTTCAAAAGTGTGGAATCAAGAATTTAAAGAAAGAAAGATGATGACCAAATTGAGGTGAAGAATGGTTAGAGAACAATCAAAAAGAATATTTGAAGAATTGCAGATACAAGAGATGAAAAGTTGAAATGTGCAAGATATCTTTATTGAAGGGTGAGGCTTATCAATGGTGGAACATTGTCATGAATATCCATTCTGCAGAAAAAATTAATTGGAATTCCTTTGTATCCGAATTTAAAAGAAATATGTGAGTCAACCTTATCTTGTGAAGAAGAAAAGAGAATTTCTCGGATTTGAAGCGTAACTACATGTCTGTTGGTTTGAATATGAACGTGAAGTTATCTCGATTTCTTTTCTCAAAATTATGTGGGGATACACAAAGTGCTACTATTGAAGAAAGGAGTCATTTATCGAAAATTGATTTATTCGGATATGGTAACTACAGTAATGAGTTAACTCGAAAATTTCTTTCAATAAGCTTTGTGAGTGAAGTGAATGATACGGATCGTTGATGATTATATATGTTAACGGATTAGTAATGAAATTGCGTAAATATTTGAATACAAAATTGCTATAGTTGGGTATTCTACAATGATCTCTTCCGGGTATTCTATATGGGTATTCTATATGTTCTTTTTATCTTCAGAGGTATATGCAACTGCTCGGATGTGACTTTTATTGTGTAGAAAGTTTGGAATCATAACGTTAAAATGGAAGTTCGTTGATTCTGATCGCATCGCTTATTTTTCTTTGGATTTTCTAATTTGTCTTGTTAGATAGAAGACTTAATGGTCAAATTCATATGAAGTTATTTTTATTTCTACCGGTTATTACAGTGCGTATACGCAATTGGCATTATCTTTATCACAATCGTTTCTAGCAAGGATAAATGGTATTCTTCTTCCGGTTTTTCTTCTAATATTATCGATTTCTTTATCATTGAATATGGTTTTTATTCTCGGAAATTCAATATAGCTTCACATCTGGGATTTCATTATGCCACATCTGGGATTTCATTATATTGGTTTTCTTATTATTTTATAGTCTGATCTTATCTATCAAATATGATTCATCTGTGAAGGGGTATTCAAAGTGATAGAAGGTAAATATATATATATTCTTGTTATAAATCTTGGTTCATTATGGGAGCTCGGTATATGGATCTTAGATTATAGAAGTTGTATTATTATACTGGTTATTATTGGGACTACTCCTGGATTTCTTCTTCTATTTTAAAGTACTATTGAAGTTGAAGTATTGATCCATTTATATTATTGAAATGTTTGATAGAGATCTACGCTTTACGGTTCACTTTCGATTTCGGATAACTTATAAGAATGCTATATGAGTGATAGTTGATTAATTTATAAAGTCGAATCGATTGATGGCTTGAAAAGTTGCGGAGATGTACATTCCGTAAATTGTAAGATTTCATGGTATTACGGTATTGATAATTTCAATCAAGATTGCAGCTTCACCTTAGGGTTCTCAACAATTTACAGAAATTATTGTGTACTTAACTCGATTTCAAAGATAGCATTTCATTCGCAAATTGATGGATAATTCGAGAGAGAGTTGGTTAGATTTAGAAAGAAGATGTACGGTGGTCGGTATGAAACGTGATATTTACGAGTTTGTATCCGGATGTCCGATATGTCAACAGTCAAAGCGAGAACATCAAGTACCTTCGGGTTACTTACTCCACCAATTACTATACCGGAATGGAAATGGGAAAGAATCACTATGGATTTTGTATCGGGTTACCATTATCTCTGAGGAAAAAAAGATGTTATTTGGGTGATTGTTGACCGATTGGTAAAATCAACACACTTTATTCAGTGCGTATGGATTATTCTTTAGATAAACCGTTAAATCGAATATATCCGAGATTGTCGAATATACAGAGTGCTGTCTCCATTATACCGATATCTCCGATTTACGTCTCGTTTTCGGGATAAATTACAAGAAGCTTTGGGTATTCAGTTGTAGTTCAGTACTGCATTTCCTCCTCAGACAGATGGCCAATCTGAGTTTGTAATTCAGGTATTGGAAGATATACTCGATGTTGTATACTAGAGTTCGAAGGTAATTGAGAGAGGTATCTACCTTTGATTGAATTTGCTTACAATAACGATTATCACCCAAGATTAAATGGCTCCGCATGAAGCTTTGTATGGTAGAAAGTGTAGAACATCGTTATATTGGGCAGAGCTCGGTGGAAAGAAGATACATGGGGTTGATTTGATCCGGAAATGTAAGAAAAGTAAAGGCAATTCGGAATAGATTAAAAGCAGCACTTGACAACAGAAATCAATTGTGGATTTAAAACATCGGGATATTAAATATTTTGTGGGTGATAAAGTATTTATCAAGGTGTTTATTTGAAGGAAACTAAGAAATCAGTGTTTCATCTCTTTTTAAGTAAATTTCGAGGACGAAATTTAAAAAGGGGGGGAGAATTGTAACGACCTCAAAAGTATGGATATTGAAAAATGAGTTGTCGGGTCTCCATTTTTAGTAAACGGACTCATAAAATATTTATTAAAAATATTTACGAAGTTAGTTGTGTGTTTAATAAGGTTTTATTTAAGTGAATTTGATTTAATTAGAAGTATTTGAGAAAAAGGATTAGATTGAAATAGGTGTGAAAGTTTAATTATAGATTAAAAGAAAGTATAAAGGACCAAAATGGAAATTAAACCATTTTGTATAATTGAGGCGGTGTAAGTAGAAAAAATCTGAGATTTTTATGTTTAATATATTTTATATTTTAAATATAATATAATATATTATATTGTTATTATATATTATAAAGAGAAAGAAAGAAAGAAAAACAGAAAAAGAAACAGAGAACAAGACGAAAGCAGGGGAAGAAAAAGGAAAAGAAAGAAAAAGGAGAAATTGATGATTTAAAGCTTGGATGCTTAATAGGTAAGCTAATTTAGTCCTTTTCTTTTAATTTTGATGCTTTATAAGTTTTAGAACAAAGTTTTGATGAATTTAAGTTGAAGTTTTTGAAGTTTTAAAGCTGTTGAATATAGCATATGATGAACAAAAGATGAATTAGTGGTTTAATTGAAAGAATTTGAAGTTAGAATTGGGTAAAGGATTTAATTGTAAAATAAGCTATAAGAAAACTGTTTTGGACAGCAGCAGTAGAGTAACTTTAAAAAAATCACCAAAAATCGTAGAAGTGGAATTAGAAGCTGAATGAGATATGAAATTAAAGCTTATTGAGTCTGTTTTCATATGAAAGAAACAGGGAAAGCAAATGAATTCTGTAATTTGAGATATTTATATTTTTGTAAGACTGGTTTAGAGGAATTTCGGGATCCCCTGTTCTGAATTTGAAAAATCATAACAAATTGAAGAAAAATAATTAGAGGCTTAACTTTATATGTTTAGAATCCTGAATGAGTCTATTTTCAAATGAAATAAATAAGAAGGTCATATGAATTCTGTACGAAGAGTAATTTGATTCGTAGTGAAGAGAGGTCAGAACAGTCAAACAGTAAAACAGGGGAAACTTTAAGAATAATCTGGTATTGATTGGCCATACCAAAAATTCTGGAAAAATTATAGTAAAAAGATATATGAGTCTAGTTTCAAGGAAAATTAACGGTTCTTCATTTGGAGTTCTGTAGCTCGAGAAATAAATAATTTAGTGACTATGACACAAAAGGACAGCTTTGAATAAGTTTATGAGTAAATGATTAAATTGAAATGTGAGCAATAGTAAGAAAGCATGAATTTATCATAAAATACATGTTTATTTTATTAAATATTACAGGAAATTATTTGATTATTTTTAACATATAAATGTTATATGTTTATATGAAATTAAAGAAAAGAAAAGGAAGGAGAGGACCGAATCGAAGGAAAAGGAAAAGAGAAGGTTAAGGAGTGAAGGAAGAAGAATTCATATCACCTCAATCTTTTATTGTAAGTACTACAAGAATTTTAAATTATTGTTATTTATCCTTTTTGAAATATTTATGTGAATTATTTAAATACATGAGATTTAGCTTTAATGCCCAAGTAGACGAAATTAGAACTACTGGGATATTAGTGGCATGCCATTAAGGAACTTTAGCGCGCTCTCTGATATTAGCACGTTGGTGCTCTCTGATATTAGCACATTGGTGCTCTCTGATATTAGCACGTTGGTGCTCTCTGATTATTAGCACGTCAGTGCTCTCTGATTATTAGCACATTGGTGCTCTCTGTTCACTTGTGCATCATAATGCACCTCTGTATATGTTCCGTATATCCGATGTGTTCTATAAAGTCTACTTTGGGCTAAGAATTGAAACGAGGACAAAGTGAATTACTGATGTGTTAAGGTAAGATTTATACCTTACAAAAGATAAGTTAAATTTTATTAAAGCAAGGCATACATGAAGAAACTTATATGTGAGAAAATATGCAATAATTGATTGAGTTAAAATATTCTGTTATGATTGCTTATTTAATTATTCTTGTGGTGCTTACTAAGCCTTCACCGGCTTAACGCGTTTATTTTAACGCGTAGGTACAATTAGACTAAGAGAAAAGTCCAACTAAAAGATCGCTCATCTCATCACATCCTCAAGGGCTTCAAAGGTAGTTACTATATTTTGTATTAAAATGGCATGTACATATATAGTTCAAATGTGTTCCTACGTGATAGGGACTAAAATATAGATTCTTGAAATTTTATCTATTTTCAGTTATTTGAAGTATTTTAGTATATATGGAATGAATTAATAAACAATAAATATGTTAGCAAAAATGGTTGGTAAGTTAAAATATTATATTCAAATGTTTTAATTAGACAGTATCTGGCCATAATTGTTTTGGCACCAAATGTAATAGTCTTATACCGGGTTTGCATAATTGAACCGGGTATAGGGGTATTACACCCTTAATCCTTTTTTGTTGCATTAAGATGATTGAAGCAAGTTTTAGGATTGTTTGATTAAAATTACTTATTTAAGCATGTTTTAAATTGGTGTGATGGTTGGATTGTAGTATGTTGGTTGACCGGTACAGAGAGTCACTTTGGTGGCTAATATGACGTTGAAAATTCGGGCGTCCGTCTCGAACGGGTTTTGGGTGCCACATACTGTCACTGCTTAATTAATAATCTGTTACTGTTACTACTACTACTGTTATCATTATTGCCATCAATAATCTATCATACTATGCATTGGGGTTTAGGTTGTTAAAGGAAGAAGTGCTACTAGTAGTTTATTCGCATATCTATTGGTAGTTCATCTGTAAATCTATTGGCGATTTATCCACATAGCTATTGGCAGTTCATTTAGAAATCTACTGACAATTTTTTCGCATATCTACTGGCGATATATCTACATAAGTTTATGTTCCTATTGTTAATGTGTATAAGTTCGGACGAGTTCTGGGGAACTCTTATTGGTGCGTAGCGGATGGATTGGGTAGGAAACTGTATTGTCATCCATGTATATACTATTGAATTCTGTGATCTTCGCGAAACTGATAAATTGTTATGTATGCTATTGTGAATATCGCGATTGTGCTTTGTACTTTGTACTGCATGCTTGTATTCTACTAATTACTACTTTATATACCTAGTGCACATGCTTTATAGCTTACCCCTTAGTTTTCCTATCTTTTCAGATAACTCTTGATGTTAGGGTTTGAACTCAGCATTCAGAGCACTATTATTGATTTTGAAAACATAATTTAAATTTATTTCATAAACTCTATTTTGGGACTGTATAATTATTTTTTAACGAACTGTAGCATGGGTATAGATAATGGTTTATGTTCTTTGGGATTTTGCTACGAATAATGGTGACTTTAAAACCAAACAAGAACAAATATTTTATTTAAACATACATGCGGTACTGTTTTATAATAAAACCATGAGTTGAATTTTTACATTCATTTCAAGATTGTCAAGTTATTTTAAAATAATTATAAGTAATATTTTATAATATGGAATTTAAATTGAATGAAAGAACAACTAAAAACTGATGCTTTTATAAAATGACTTAAACAAATATGTGTTTTCGAAACTAAACAGATTACTGGGCCATTTTGATGGCCAGTTTAATCTCCACAATTCAACTATAACATCTGGGTCGGGTTGGGGAGGTTCATTTGATGGTATCGAAGCACAATTGGTTTAGTAAAGATTGCATGCATGTTTTTAAAGGGGTTTTGCCAGTACCATGCCACATATAATTTTTACAATGTTTTTCAAATAATTCTGAGACTCTAATGTTGTCCCTAATTAACTATTGTACTTTTAAAAATTGTATATATATGCTAAACTCTAGATATTCGGGGATTCTTTATGAGTACTCATAGTAGGCGAACTCGAGGCAAGTTGTGCCAAGCTGCTTTAGTTGATCCGCCTGCAGCTCAAGATGATACTCAACTTTTGGAGTCCAATTATAGAGAGGACTCATTTGCCTCTAGATGTAGAAATTATGATAGGGGTGATGATGTGCTGCATCATGCCATATTGAGAATGCTTTAGAATGTTGCTAGAACCCAGTCATGATTGGGTAACCGTGGATCAGTGACTGAGAGGCTCTGGGCTAATGGAGCTAAGTTGTTCAGGGATGTAGCTAAAACAGCCCCAATTTTGGCTGAGTATATGATGTAGGCTACAGAAAGGATCTTAGAGGATATAGATTGTACTTTAAAACTAAAGCTGAAGGGTACAATGTCTTTGATGAGGGATGAGGTATACCATTGATGGTAGTATGTAGTGAGAGGTACTTGTAACACCCCAAACCCGGCCCATACGCCACGGCCGAATTTAGAATGCCACTATGGAAAATGTTTGAAAAATATTTTGACTTAGAGTGAAAACATAAAAATTATTGTCTTTACTAAAACATTGTATAATTAAAATTCTAAATAAAATTAAGTTGTTACAAAATTTCCGACTTGAAAATTTTAATATAGATTTTTAAAACATAAGTTGCTAAAAATAAAACATTTTCAAATAATAATATAATCGACAATCCAACTTAAAACATAATAAAAATCCTTAAATACTTAAAGTGGCCCTTATTACAATAAATAACCTTTCATAAATAAAATGTGTAAAACAAATAAAATATCTTCTGCATGGGCCACCTCGTATCCACTCCAACTCGGTCCAAGCTTTATGCATCACCTGTAAGGTTTGAGAAAAATTTGGGTGAGTCACACAGACTCAGTGCATAGTTATTTCACATATCCCCACATATAGGCTTGGCCCATATCCACACAGTCCACATACAAAATTATGCAATTATGAAGCCCAACCCAACCTAGTGTCCATCCATTACACCTACCTCGGCACACCTGCTGTCCAAGGCCGTGGCTAATCTACCGATCACCTAAGTGATCCCACATATCTCACCTTGGCAGACTTGCCGCCCAAGGCCGTGGCTAAGCCACCAATCACATAAGTGATCCCACATGTCAATTAATCCACGGTGATGCACACAGCTATCAACCGCCGAGATGGGCACCTAACCAACACCTCCCTTGATGAAGCACATAGCTAACATCAAGCGCTAATGTAGCACAAGGCTAACATTAGACCACGTACATAAATATGTACACCCTTTCCTTCGATTTTCACATCCCAAGTCCCATGCATATATGTGTACCATGTCAGATTAACATTTAGAGTAAATATTCATCACATGCTCACCACAAATATCACACATATATCATAGGCAAAATAGAGCACTGACCTAATTAATTGATTACCCACTACAGGTATCCACCTTCTTAGCCATTATTTTCGGCTATCATACAGATATATATATATCAATATACATAAATAGCAGGAGAATAGTGCGATAACTACGCACCTTTTTCGGTACAGTTGACTAAATCCCGAAATCGTCACTTGCTTATGAACTCTGTCGAAATTCCTTTATGGTACATACTAGAATTAGATTTGATTGAACAAGATCTACTGAAATGGCCCTTGGCCGATTACTATACTTGCTTACCTTGAGTTAATCGAATCCGAGAAACTCCTTTAAGGCTCCTTAACATTGACTACACAAAAGAAACACATAACATGGCTTAAAAAAATATTCGGCCATCCCTAAACCAAGGCCTAAACACTTGATTCGGCACACCCAAGAAGAAAGATCAAATCGATCATTAGAGAAGAAGTTTCTTACCACCAACCCACAAGTAGTCCACTAGTTCTAAAGGTCGACGAGAGGAAAGGGATGTTGACTTTCGGCTTATGATAGATTGTGAAAAGAAGAAGATGAGAGAAAGAGAGTTACGGCTATGGTGTTTTGGTTTTAGTGATTTGCCAAAAGAAAGAAAAGAGAGAATGATGGCTATAAGTTTCGACCAAGGTTAACCAAAGGAGAAAGAAAGTTGATCACCAAAGAATTTCGGTAGGAAAGAATAGAATGAGAATAGGTAAATTGAACCAAAATGGTCAAAATGGAATGACCAATAAAAAATAAAATAAAAGGTGCTTACCTAATGTTAAAAATGCATTCGACTAGGAGAGGAGAAGTGGAGAGAAAAACATTTGCTTTAGAGAAAACACAAAATAACCCAATTGTCAAAATGACCAACTAGCTACCAACCTACCAAAACCTTCAACAAAATTCAGTCACCCCCTAGCCCCCCAAACCGTCCAAATACATAGACTCCAAAGCCAAAGTTTTCCATACAAAACTTTCCATAGCAATCACCTTACATTATGCCTTGTGTTCCGTCATCATTCCTTAATCAAAATGATTCTTTTCCCCAAATTCAAGCTTACCTAAACTATCATTCAACATCCCATATTTTTCCTCCTTATTTCCTCCTAATCACATTCAAAATTAAGCCAACCCCCTTAGCCCACTATACCGTCCACATTCATGGTCAAAAGGCCATAGAAAAATTTCCAAAACATCACTCCATACTTCAAGCCTTATGTCCCCTTATCCTACCATAACTCCTTAATTCCATACCTTAACTAATAACTTGCCTTATTCCTTAGTCTACTATCCATAAAAGACAATAGTCCAACCTTACCTTAATTAGAGTTGACCAACACATGCCATACAATGCAAAAATAAAAGTCACCTTATTGTCATCCATGGGATTCGAACCTAAGACCATTAATACACTCCACACTCCACTTGCCACTTTACCAATTGACTCATTGTGATTAAAACCTCAAACTAATTTTCTTAAGGCCAATTTTGCTTAGCTCCCCTTCTAAGAATAAAAATCTAATATTTTTCTAAGGCATTCCCTTACATTCTAAAATTCTAAAAACCCTTAAAACATATCCAAACACACACTAATCCTACTATCACTTGAATTATGCATAAACGCATAACCCCTAAATCTAGGATATTACAGTTCTACCCTCCTTATTGGGGTGTAGGGTTGGGTGGGTTGACTTGGTCCCCACATGAAGTGTAGGGCTGGTACGGATGGAGTGTAGCGGATGGATTATTAGGTTGGGTTGCATTTTCTGTTTGCATTTATCATGATTATGGGGGCCGTGGGCCCAAATTGATACTGTATGGGGCTTAGGCCCAAACTGAAACCATGACTTTGACTGGAATCGAGATTACACACTGAAATCTTGTAACTCACCCTGTTGTTTTAACCTTGTAGATGATCTCCGGCATTAGTGGATTTGGAGCTATGGAGGACTTTGTGGTGGCTATACGCCAGGATTGATTATTGTAACTTAGTAAATTCTTGTTTTACTTTATTTTAGCTTTAGTATTAATTTGGGTTAAAGTTTTTGTAATAAGGCCATTGGTTTTAATTTTCGTTTCAAATTTCCAACTCGGTCGCTTTTAATTTGTTAGACGTATGAACATTGGGTTTTCTTAAAACGTCAATAACTGTTTTCAAAATATCACGTTTCCGTAATTCTTTGAATCTGATTTTTGCTATAAACAAAGTTTTCGAAAATAGTAATAACATTTTTACAAGAAAACATTTTAAGCAAATCTTGTTTTCACAAGCAACAAAGTTCGGAGTATCACAAAGGAATACAAAGTTTTTAACGAACGCAAAGCTTTTAAACAACCTTTTCATGTGACATACTAGATCCGGCCATAATGTCTAGGCCGGGTTTGGTGTGCTAC
Source organism: Gossypium bickii (assembly GCA_025503065.1). Lineage (NCBI taxonomy): Eukaryota > Viridiplantae > Streptophyta > Magnoliopsida > Malvales > Malvaceae > Gossypium > Gossypium bickii. The sequence goes on along the minus strand of CP106714.1, from coordinate 18,397,492 downwards.
ATTTTATGGTATCAGAGCCAGGTTGCAAAACTCGGCTATGGAATGGGTTCGAAAATGTTTTTCAAATTTGTTTGAAACTTCGTTTAGAAAATATATGTTTTTATTAGAAGTATGGCACCCGAGTCTCCGGCACAAAATCTGTAAGTCCTCTTACTTTATGTTTGATAATATGACGTTAGTAAGAAACTACTAGAGTTAGTGATAGTATACTGAGGCTGCTAGCTATAAGAGCTAAGACTGTAGAGACTGAGAAATGAGGAAACTCGATATGGGAAAAAAACTCTTATATCTACTTTCCATAAAACATTGGTTAATAAACACTGAATTATATATTGATTCATAAAATTCTTAATCAGATTAATTTGATGCGACAACATGAGTGCAAAAGGACATGACGTGGTAGACGAGGCCGTGGTAGAGGCCGAGGTGCTGGGGCTGGGTCCGAAGTATCAGGGCACATGCCTGAAATGGAGGCACCTGCCCCACCAGTGACCAAAACAGGGTCTTATGACCGAACTGGGGGGACGATGCATTGTCCCAAGCTATGCTACGAGTTTTAGAGGGGGTTGCTGTAGCAAGTACTGGGTCGGCAGCTTGTGGGTCTATTTTTGAGCGACTTCGGTCAAACAGGGCCAAAGTATTTAGGGGTATTTCTAGGGTGGCCCCAAATTTAGCCGAATACTAGTTGAAGGTAGTTGAACGAATTATGGATGATCTGGATTGCACCGTTGAACAGAAACTGAAAGAGGCAGTGTCTCTGCTGAGAGATGAAGCATACTAGTGGTGGCTCACTGTGAGGGAAGGTACACAAGCGGATCATATCACCTGGGATTTCTTTAAAGTGACTTTCCAGGGGAAATATGTCGGGGCTAGCTATGTGGACGCCTGGAGAAAAAAAATTCTTGAATCTAGTTTAGGGAAGTAAATTTGTGGCGGAATACGAGGCGGAGTTTCTACGTTTAAGTCGGTACACTTGGGGAATAGTCTCGACGGATTATGAGGGTTGTGTGCTATTCGATGATGGTCTGTGGGATGAGCTGCGGATAGTGATAGTTCCGCAGCGGGAAAGAGATTTTTCTGCATTGGTAGAAAAAGCCAAGATTACTGAGGAAGTGAAACGCACCGAGCGTCAGAATCGTGACAAGGATAGAGGCAGGAATAAGAGGGATTTTAGGCCTTCCGGGTCTTATGATATATTTCAAAAGAGGCCTAGATTTAATAAGTCGATTCGAACTAGAGTTTCGTTTGCTACTGGCAAACCGTAGCCTTGTACAGTGTGCAGGTTATTTCATCAGGGTGAATGTTGGAAGAAAGTTGGGGCTTACTTTAGGTGTGGGTCAAGAGACCATAGAATCAAGGACTCTACGCTGAAATCGGATCCGACGTCAGCTGCGAGTCATGGTTATGTTCAGCCAGAGAGAGGTGGTCAGTAACCACCGAGAGGTCGTGGTCTGACGAGAGGGGGAAATAGAATAGGACGTGGTCGGGGAGCACCAGGCTGAGGTGCTGGTAATGTGGGTAATGCAGATGCAAGATAACCGGGATTGGTTTATGCGGCTCGGCGTCGAGAGGATGGCGACGCACCGGAGGTCATAACCGGAATGTTTTTCATATTTGATGTATCCTTTTTCGCTTTAATTGATATTGGGTCTACCTATTCTTATGTTGCCTGTACTGTGTCTGAGACACTGGGTATAGAATCTGAGATTGCTTCTAGAGAAATGTCTGTGATTAGCCTTCTAGGACAATCTGTGGTAGTGAACAAGTTGTTTAGGAATGTGCCTCTAGAAGTACAAGGGGTGGTATTTCCGGCGGATTGGATGGAACTGCCGTTCGGCGAGTTTGACCTTATTCTAGGCATAGACTGGCTAGTTAAGCATCATGCAAATTTGGATTGCGCTACTAAGCGTATGGTTTTAAAGACCCCAGAGGATGAGGAAGTGATGGTAGTAGGAGAAAGAAGGGATTATCTGTCCAATGTGATTTCAGCGTTGAGGGCTGAGAAGATGGTGCGTAAAGGGTGTGAGGCGTTCTTGGCTTTTGTCAGCATATCGGATGCCAAGGAATTATCTGTTAGGAATGTCAGAACCGTGAAGGATTTCTCAAATATTTTTCTTGAGGAGCTTCCAGGGTTGCCTCCAAATCGCTAGGTCGAATTTGGCATTAAGCTGTTACCAGGAATGACTCCGGTGTCCATTGCCCCTTATAGGATGGCACCGAAGGAGCTGGTAAAACTAAAAGCTCAGATCTAGGAGCTGTTGGACCGTGGATTTATCTGACCAAGTGTATCTCCGTGGGGAGCACCGGTATTGTTCGTGAAAAAGAAGGATGGGTCGATGCGTATGTGCATTGACTATCGTCAATTGAACAAGTTAACTATTAAGAACAAATACCCGCTACCAAGGATTGACGATTTGTTTGATCAGCTACGGGGAGCTTCAGTTTTCTAGAAAATCGATTTAAGATCGGAGTACCATCAGCTAAGGGTTAAGGAGACAAATATTCATAAGACTGCATTCCGAACTCGTTATGGGCATTACGAGTTTTTGGTGATGCTGTTTAGATTAACGAATACACCAGACGCTTTTATGGACATGATGAATCGGGTCTTTTGACCCTATCTAGACCGGTTCGTGGTGGTGTTCATAGAAGGCATTTTGGTGTGCTCAAGAACGAAAAAGGAGCGTGATTCACATCTTCGGGTTGTGCTGCAGATATTAAGAGAACAACAACTTTATGCCAAATTCAGTAAGTGCGAATTTTGGCTGAAAGAAATGACCTTTTTGGGGCATGTTGCTTCTGCCGAGGGGATTAGAGTTGATCCTCGGAAGGTTGAAGCTGTGTTGGATTGGAAGCCACCGAAGTCAGTGTCGGAGATTCGAAGCTTTCTGGGATTGGTTAGGTATTACAGAAGGTTTGTTGAGGGGTTTTCGTTGATTGCTGCACCCCTAACTAAGTTACTGCGTAAGGGTGTACCATTCGTTTGGGCCGATAAACAGTAGGAAAGCTTTGAAAAGTTGAAGAAGATTCTGACTTAAGCACCAGTGTTGATTCAGCCTGAGGCTAGGAAAGAATTTGTTGTATATTGTGATGCGTCGCACACAGGTTTGGGTTGTGTGCTAATGCAAGAAGGGAAGGTGGTAGCATATGCATCTTGTCAACTAAGGCCACATGAGGTGAACTATCCCACTCATGATTTGGAGCTAGCTACTGTGGCATTCGCACTAAAGATATGGACACATTACCTGTATGGACAAAAGTTGATCATTTATACCGACCATAAGAGCCTGAAGCTTCTCCTTACCCAAAAGGAGCTGAACTTAAGGCAACGGAGATAGGTAGAGTTGTTGAAAGACTATGACTGCTCGATCGAGTATCACCCGGGTAAAGCCAATGTGGTGGTGGATGCACTAAGTCGCAAGGTGGTATCTGATTAAAGAGCAATGTTTACTCACTTCAATCTTTATAAGGATGGTAGTTTGTCGGCAGAACTTCAGGTGAAACCATCTTGGGTTAATCAGATGAAGGAAAAGCAGTTGCTGGATGAATCGTTAGGTTATCAGCTTCAGCAAGTGAAAAGTAGGGAGACAGTGGATTTTGGGCTGAATAGCGAAGGGGTATTATGTTTTCGTGGAATAGTTTGTGTACCGAAGGACTCTGAGTTGAGACAAGTGATTTTGCGGAAGGTGCATAGTAGCCCATACGCTATGCATCCCGGTGGAAGTAAGATGTATCGGGACCTACTGAACTGTATTGGTGGCCTAGTCTGAAACGAGAAGTTACCGACTTTGTGAGTAAGTGTTTAACATGTCAGCAAGTGAAGGTGGAACATCAGTTGCCCTCGGGTTTGCTGCAACTGGTGAAGATTCCACTTTAGAAGTGGGAGAGGATAGCCATGGATTTTGTTAGTGGGCTACCCCTAACGCCTACTAAGAAAGATTTAGTGTGGGTAATCATTGACCGGTTGGCTAAGTCTGCTTACTTTATACCAGTGCGCACTGACTATTTGCTACAGAAGTTGGCCAAGCTGTATGTGCTAGAAATTGTGAGGCTACATGGGGTGCCAGTGTCTATCATATCGGACAGGGACCCTAGATTTACATCTCAGTTCTGGAAGGCATTACATGAAGCGTTGGGTACAAGATTGGACTTTAGTACAGCGTTTCATCCACAGACTGATGGTCAGTCAGAGAGGGTAATTCAGATCTTGGAAGATATGTTAAGGGGCTGTGTAATTGACTTCAGAGGTAGTTGGGAAGATTATCTGCCGTTAGCAGAATTTGCGTATAACAACAGCTACCAATCCAGCATTCAGATGGCACCCTACGAGGCGTTGTATTGTCGTAGGTTCCTTACCCCTACTTGTTGGATAGAATTGAGTGAGCGACGGTTGCTGGGTCCGGAATTGATTTTAGAGACTGAGGAAAATGTTAAGTTGATTCGGGGTCGGTTAAAAGAAGCTTCTAATAGACAGAAGTCGTACACGGATCTGAAGCGTAAGGAGATAGAATTTTCAATGGGGGATTATGTCTTCTTGAAGGTCTCACCTCGGAAGAAGATTCTGAGATTTGGACGGAAGGGTAAGATAAGCCCAAGGTTCATCGGGCCTTATCGAATAGTGAAGTGTGTGGGACCGACCGCCTATCAGCTTGAGAGTCTCCCGGAGTTGAATCGAAAACATGACGTATTTCATGTTTCCATGCTGAGGCGCTACAGCTCAGATCCATCTTGTAATATCCTAGACTATAGCTTATGCATTAATACTAAGTTATATGAAATAGCATGCTTGTGTGTGTTGTGAATGTGCATTATGAATTTTGTGAACCTTAGTACGTAGGTGAGCACTTTAGAAATTACTCGATTTTAAAGTTTAAAGAGGGAACTAAGGCAAGGTGGCCTTAAGAAAATTTATAGAGGAAATTTGACATGAAATTGGGCTTAGAAAAGTGGTTACAAGGCGGCACTTAAGGCCCTAGAAATGACGCCACCAGCATGTGAGGAGGGGCTTGTGTTCGAGTCGTGTGGGAAGCAAAACTTTAAGGCTTTTAGTTTTGCATGTGACGTCAATGAGAGGGGAATAGGGGGACGGCACCAAGGCTAGATTTTAGGAGTTTTTATCCTTTTATTTTCAAGAGATAAATGGTGGATTATTTTAATAAAGAGATAAAGATGAAAATAAGGATATGAGAGTGATGGCCAAGTAGGGGACTCTAGCTTAGTAATTTCGGCAAAAGGAGGAAAAATAAGGCCATTCATCATTCTTTCTTTCTCCTTCTCTCTCTGTCGAATTTTCTCTGCCACTATTCTTCTTTTCTATTCAATTCTTCAAGAATTCGAAAGTTCTTTTCTTTCATCATTCTTGCCGAAAATTTCAAGCATCATACTCTTCATCTCCATATTTTGTTAAATGCCGAACCACCATACCACTCTCTCTTTTCCATTAGAGCCGATTCTTCACTTGGACATCATTACCGAAATTGTTGATCCACATCTTAGCCATAGTCGAATTTCTTTGTGGGTTTAAGCAAGGGTGCAGTCGACTACATCATTAGGGGTAAGATCAAATTCGATTTCTATACTTTTTCTTGTAGGCTTGTCGAAATCTAGGAACTAATTCCTTTATGTCTTTGGCCGAAACTTTGAGGAAGGTTTTTGGGATTTAGGTGTTGTCGACTTCAGAAAAGGATCTTTCGGGATTTGAGATCCGCAAGGTAAGTACATATGTACATTCGGCCAAGGCCCTATTCAATGATTAGATCTATTCCTTATTTTATTCAAAAGCCGAAAACTAACTAGTTCAATGATTAAGTGTATAGCTGATTGCAATAAAGAACCATTACAAGGTTTCGGGATTTGTTTAGGAATCAAATCGACAGCAAGGTAAGATTTTGATTGTGATAAACCCTTCGGGATTTGATTATTTGGCCGAATGGCCTATAGCTAAAGTATGTAGTGTTGGCCGAATATAGGAATTGAAGATCTAAATCAATAGATCGGGTTTTCAGGATTTGGAGTGATCTCGATAAGAATATCAGGTGTGTACCCTTCCCTAAGACTTAATAAATTTAAAGCATTACATTTAATATAAGTATTATAATGATGTGAAAGCTATGGCTAAGGTACCATGTTATGGTACAAAGTACTCAGGTACGTTTTCCTACTCCTACTAGGATTATAATAAGATCTGTTATGGTGCATATGTGAAACTATAAGAATGTGAATAAGGGACATGACATGGTTAATGAGTATTTGTATGACATGGGGCATATGGGATATTATGAAAGGGGAAGTGAACGTGGTGACTTATGTCACGATATCTGAATGTGGTGACCTCGGTCACAATTATCTGAATGTGGTGTCTCATGACACAAAATATTATCTGGTGGCTATGCCACAATATTTATAAGGGCGATGAGCACGTCGACTGCAGTGACTGCCTTCGATGGTGTGTAGTGGATAGAGGGTTGACTCAGTAGTCCCCACGGTGTGCAGGTTGGTACGGGTGATGTGTAGCGGATGGCATCTAGGTTTGGGTTCGGGTTTGCATCATATTATTTAAATGCTATATGTACATGTATGATTTGATATGCCTGAATTTGTTAGGACTTAGTGTTGTGGTTACACATTGAGTCTGTTGACTCACCCCACCAGTGGGATTATTTTTGGTGATAATCGGTGATGGACCTGCCTGTGAAGCTTAGGGGTGGCCATGCTCAAGCAAGGAATTTATTTTATTTGGACTTTTTATTTTAAGTACTTTGAATTTAATTTTGGGATTTATTTGATGTAATAAGGTCATAGTTGAACTACTTTATTTTACTTCTATTTATTATGTTACGAATTTTTATCAATTAAAGGATTAAGTAAATTTATTTTAAAATAAACTCTAAATGTTTTGTCACCTAAAATAAAGGGTTTTCAATATAAGATAAACTTGTTTTCAACTCGAGCCCAACCCAAAAACAATCTTTCTTTCAAAACACACAGTTTTTCCAAAGTAACAAAAAAATTTTGAACCGGTTTACATCGAGGAACATACCAGATCCGGTCAGGGTTCGTGGGCCGGGTTTGGGGTGTTTCACATCTCATATAGTGCCAGTGGAAGAAATTGAGGTTGGACCTGATCTATCATTTGAAGAAGAACCAGCGCAGATTCTGGATCGGGATATTAAGGTGTTGAGGATGAAATCGGTTCCATTGGTCAAAGTGTTGTGGCGGAATCACGGTTCGGAAGAATCCACTTGGAGCCTGAAGAGACAATTCGACGGCCATACCCTCACCTCTTTTAACCAGGTAAATTTTGAGGCCGAAATTTCTTTAAGGGGGTAGAACTGTAACATCCTAAAATCTAGGGGTCTGTAATATTTTTACAAGTGCATGTTATGTTGGTTTTGTGTGTTGTTTAAGGGTGTTTAGGGGCCCTAAAGTGGCTTGGGGTCGAGTTTGAACCTCGGTAAAATTGTGGTTTTTGGGCACTTTAATGGGGTGAGCTAGGGAAAGCAGGACTTAAGTTTAATTGTTGGTGTTGTGCTAACATAAGTGAGCACATGGTGGAGTGGATGTGGCGTCGGTAGTTAAGCAAGGGGAGAAGGAGTTTGAATCCCACATACAACATATTGGGAAGTTTTATTTTGTGCCCAGGAAAGGGTGGTAGCTGAGTAGAGAGCAAACTCTACAGGAGAGAGGGGATACTTGGTCAAATTATTTGAATGGGTGATGGAGAGTGAATGGGGGAGCAAATGAAGGAGTGAATCGGGGGGGTTGAGAGTGAGAGGTAGTGGTTGGCCGAGTGTGGGGTGTTTGGGGAGAGGAAGAACGGCTAGGGGAGTGGGTTTTGGCATTTTCAGCTAGTGTGGCTTTGGTGCCGATTTTCCCTTAGGCTTTCTAGGCAAAAGTTTTTGCATTTTTGGCATTCTGTACTCAAGTGCTTTCGGGTTCTTCTTTTGGATCATTTTTCTTTTCTTTGTTTTGAGCGCGGTTCATCTTCTTGTTTTTTTTTCTCTTTGAGACTTGGCCGAAACTCTCTTTACCATCTCCTTCACACGTTCTTTTCTCTCATCTCTTTCTCTAATTCTTCTAAAGCTGAACCTCCTCTTTTATCCCATTTTGGGATCGATTTCTCGGCTCTTTTATCAATAGCCAAACCTCTCTTCTTCTACTTCTTCTTTTTTCCTTCTCTACTTTTTCTCCACTAACCAAACCTCTGTTTTTCCCCAATTCGAATCTATGCTTCTCGAGTAGCCTGAAGCGTGAGGGACTATTTTCTACTGAATCTACCTTAGCTATTCGGCATCATTGTGAGCACAAGGTAATATTGTATTCCATCTTTTTCTTCTCTTAGCTTTTCCTTAAACCCGAACCTCTTACCTTGTTGGTTTTGTGATCAAGGCTGAATCTGAGTCCTTCTGTAACATCCCGAAATTGGGCCTAGTAGGATTGGGCCCATTGGGCCTAGAACGTAGAAGCGTTTTAAAATTTTGAGAATAAGACAACGGCATTATTTCAAATGAGACTTATTAGTTAAGTTAATTTGGAAGGTTACGAGGTTTCTAGGAAGTTCCGGGTTCAAGATGGGCTATAGGAAAAATTTTGTGTTTAAGCATTTAAGGAGAGTAGGCAAGTAGCATCAAGACTTAAGGAAATAAGTGTTCATTTTTCTAACATTAAGAGTCTATTGGTAAAGTGGCAAGTGGCGTGTGGAGTGTACTAATGGTCTAAGGTTCGAATCCCACCTAATGCAAATATTTTGGATTAAAAGTTTTGTGCTATATGGTAAGTGTTAGCCAAGGCTTAAATATGGGAAGTAAGACTTTTTAATTATGGTATGATGGCTAAGGAAATAAGGAAAGGATGAAGGTAAGGAAAGGAATCAAAAGAAAAAGGCAAGATAAGGGAGCATGTTGGCCTTTTTCATGGGTGATGTTTTGGAAAGATTTTGTTGGTCAATGTTCATCTTTTTGGTAAAGATGAATACAAAGTTTTGGTTAGGGAATGGGGGAAGCCGAATTTTCTTGGGTCATTTTGCAAAGCTTTGTGCATGATAAGGTTTTGGTTCTTTTAGCATTTTGGGCACTCTTCTTTGCCAACATCTTTTTCTTCCCTTTTCGTTTCGGCCTAAACACCTAGTGCATTTGTTTATCTTACTCCTTTGTTTTGCCTTAACCCTCAAATCATTTTTGGTTCATCTTCTTTAGTTGGCCGAAACTAACAAGCACTCTTTCTCCATCTTTTCTTTTTATCATTCCTGTAAACACCCCAAACCCGGTCAAAACGCTACGACTGAATCTGGCGTGTCACAAGGAAAAAAACATTTTGAAAACTGATTTGTTGTCTCGAGTTGGAAAGAAAACCTTTGTATTTATAAAAGAATCGAGGTTGTATTGAATGAACTTGTTGAAAGCATTTTGAAACTTAGGTTTAAAGAAAATAGTGTTGTCTTGTTATCATTACCTGTTTGCTATTTACCCGATGGTAAAATTTTGGAAATCCCGGAAATTCAGTTAAGTTTTGAAAAGCGTCCATTTGTAGTTTTTTTTAAGGCATGCTTTACTGTTTAAACAAAATTCTAAGGAAAATTTAAATAGATGAATAATCCCAAAATAAAATCTAGTGGCCTTATTACAAAACCGAAAACCAAACTTAAAGCAAAGTAAATCCGAAAATAACCATTAACATGAAAAAAAAAACTATTAAGCATGGCCACCTCGAGTCTCTCCCGGCTCCGTATCCCCGATCTAGGAATTATCTGCAAAATGTAACGGAAGGGGTGAGTCACCGAGACTCAGGGTAAAATCCCCATCCAAAGATGTTAAGCTCTTACACAGTTTCATATGCAAATATGTACGCCATGCAAGCCATCCAACCTATCCATCCGAGTCTCCTGAATCTACCCCTTGTGGCACCTAGCCACTGGTGGTACCTAACCACTGGTGGTTCCAAACCTCTGGTGACCGTAGTCACAAATAATCATATGTGGGGCCAACCCATTTGGTACCTAACCACTGGTGACGATCCCGTATATTGATATGTGGGGCCAACCCACTGTGGTACCAAACCACTGGGACAAGTCACAAAAATAATCATATGTGGTACCTAACCACTGGTGGTTCCAAACCATTGAGACTTAGTCACAGAATATTAATATGTGGGGCCAACCCACGTCTGGTATCTAACCACTGGTGACAGTCTGATAATCATACCTTCCCCCTCATCTCTTCATACCCATTTTCATGAACATGCTTTTCAATACAATATAGTCATGCTTAACATTTAAGAGTAATATAACATAGCATATGCAGATCTAATAGAGGCAATTAATGCTAGCCACCAAAATGGACTTACCCGGAGTCCTTGCTTTTAAGCACAAGGGTACTTATCGATTTCCATAGTTATTTCGGCTTTTGACAATTCACAATAATAGCACATTAAACACATGAAGTGTGTAAGAGTTACACACTTGATTACCCGTAATACCACGCTCTCTATGTCGACACTGTCGTTAACCGACACTACTGCTATCTGCCTACTACTTTGCTCAGATGCCGGCCCACAACCCGGTGGCCAATCTTGAACTGCTGATACTGCCCTCTTTTTAAACTTAGGGGCTGGGTTTACAGATCTAACCCCTCCTATCGCTTGGCTGGCATTAGAGTCCATAAACACCTTGGTCATTAATATCGAATCAACGCCGTGAAATGAATCGTAAGGAACTAAGACCCAGAGTTAAAACCCTTACCTAAAACCGACCAAATCCCGAAGCTCAGACTTGATTCACAAACCAACGAATCCCGAAAGTCTCCACAAGAAGGAGTCACTACCCCCACCTACATTCAGCCAAGAGTTAATAGGATTAGATCTCTGTCTTCGGCATTTAACGCAATAAGAGATGGTTGAAACGACAGAAACACTTACCACAACACTAGCAAAACCGATTGGGAGTGGAGGAGAATAGATAACGACAATCTGCTGATACAAGAACCGAAAGAAAAGATTATGAATGCCAAAGGAATTTCGGCTTACAAATAAATAAGAGCCACCCAAAACAGATGGCAAGTTTCGGCTTTTCCTTTTATAGAAAATGATAGAAAAAAGGTAAAAGAGATGAGAGAGTTAGGGAGATTTGGCCAAAGTACTAAGAACTTACCCCAAATGCCGAAATCGTTCTGCTATGAAAAGAAAAGAGATGAAATAGAAGGGTACCCTTTAACAAGAGTTATTCGGCTAAAATGCTGAATGAGAAGAGAGGAGAGTATCAAAGTTTTTGACAAAGGTTAATGCTTCAGAAGGTTTCGGCTAACAAAGAAAAGAGGTGAAGAGAAGAGATGGAAAATGAAGTTTTGGCTCTTGCTGCACCAAAAGAAAGAAAGAAGAGATGGTAAGGTGCTAGGATGATTCGGCTATGCACCAAGAGAAGAAGAAAAAGAAACTTAGAAGGCCACTCACTTTTGATATTTGAGAGAAAAAAAGAATGCCAAATAAGAAGTGTGGTTTCGGCACAAAAGAATGAAAGGAAAAATACCCTAAGGCTCCCTATCTAGCCGAATATTCAACATTTCCCTAAGGCTTTTACCAACATTCGGCCACCTTCCAACTAGCACTTACAAAAACTGAAAATGGAAGGAACCCACACCCAAATTTCGGCATACCGCTAAACACACAAGAATCGAGTGCCCAACTCCACCTACTACCTTCAAAATTCGGCTAAACCTCCACTCTCCCCAATCCCTTCTTTTCCTCATAAATTTCCTCCTATCCACTCATTCAAACCAATTTGAATGTTTCAAACTCCTAAGATTTCTCTTCTCCACTTATTCAAATCTGTTGACTCCTTCAATACTCATCCACCAGAGTCCCAACTGAGTACAGCACTTCCTGATCTTGGCGTAAAAAAGAAATGTTCAAAAAGGGATTCCCGCAGCTTGAACCAAGTCCCCTTCAGCTACCCTGAGGTATCACTTCCTTGAGCCTTAAGTAGCGCCTACTTGCCACTTTACTAAGGCTCTTCTTGCGTCAAAACCTACCACCAACCACCCTTAACTCCTAACCCATTCAGCTCCCCCTTCTAAGCGCCCAAAAAGAAAATTTGCTAAGGCCCTGGCCCACTCCTAGCTAATGCCTAGACCCTAAGATACCCTAAACTAGCATGACAACCATGCCATCTACATGTAATCACATAAAATGCAAAGGCCCCGATTCAAGATGTTACAATTCCTTCAACTTTTCTTCCTTTTTCCTAAATCGACATTACCATATGATCGAATCTTCTTTATTATTTTCTCTTCAATAGTCGAATTTCTATCATCTTCTATTTTCCCCATTTTTGTGTGTTGGACATCCCTCCTTGGTTGAATTGGAGTTCTAGTGGGTGGCCGAATACCAAATCCTTGTCGATTCATCCGTAGTCATAAGCCAATTGGTGGGAATCGGGATTATCATCGATTAAGGTAAGGAGTCTTTTCATAGTCCATTCGATATCGCTACTCGGTTATGGTGTTAATTGGATTGAAAGTTTGGCTAATCGATTATGTTGTTAGGCACGAAATCACTAGATATTCTCTACTTGTGGATTTTCCAGAAATAGTGGTAAAGTTGAACACCTATCCCTCGTAATAAGAGACTCGGATTGTTGGTAAGTGATATAGATTGTTAATCAATCGCAATACATGGATGAAGTTGTAAATTGGGCTTTAGACTAATTGTTGACCGATTGTATCTTTAGGTGCCGCGGAGAATATCGTGTTACGGATTCTGAATAAGGTGTGTAATACCGTACCTTCCGAATACATGTTTGAAATGGTATGTAATCTCACACATCTCTGAAAGTTTACATGAAATGTTCTGTGATTTGGTCAAAATATCAAAGAAAACCGGAAACCGGCATCCGTGATCACTTGGGCGTGCGTAGGTTTATAGTGGTAACCATATTTTTGCAACGAAACAGTTTTGGTCAGCAACAGTGATGGGATTTTGAAAAATCATGGAAAATAGGAGAAAAAGGATTAATAAGTGAATAAGATATCGAATTAAAGATTAATGTGTCTATTTTGATATGGAAGAAACAGAGAAAGAAAATGAATTTTATATTCTGTGATATTTTGATTTTAGTGAGACTGGTTCTGATTGACTTCGTGGTTTTGTGATCTATCTTGGAAAAATCGTATAAAATTGTACAAAGTGAATTATGAGTTATAGTTTATATGTATAGATTCCTTAATGAGCCTATTTTCAAGAGAAACAAGTAGGAGCAGCATACGAAAACCGTATAGTGAGATATTTGAAATTAAGTTGAGAGAGGTCAGAATCGTTGGACAGTGAAACAAGGGAAAACATTAAGGAAAAAAATGTACTAAATGGATAAGCCAAAAATTCTGGAAAAATTGTAGTAAGAAGATATATGAGTCTAGTTTCAACAAAAATTTACGGATTTAGATTTCGATATTCCTAACTCGAGTTATAGTCAATTTTGTCAGTATGACGCAGATGGACAGTTTCGATTTTTATGCTCAAATTAGTAGTTAAGTCTAAGTTGCGAAATTACCAAAATACCCTTGGAGGGTAAATTACCGAATTACCCTTAGTGAGTAAATTACTGAATTTATGAAAATGTCCCTATGGACCGAATTATGAAAATGTCCTTATGGGTCGAATTACCGAAATGCCCCTATGGGCCGATGTACTGAAATGTCCTTATAGGTCGATTTGTAAAGTGTTAATGGGCCGAATTGATATATTGCTTAATGGGCCGATTTGATATATTGCCTTAATGGACCGATTTGCAAGGTGTTAATGGGCTAAACTTTTGTCTGAATTAATTATTGTTGTTATATTTGTAAATATCATGATTTGCTATGTATGATGCATTTACATGATTTTGCATGGGTTAGGAAAATGTTGAAGAGAAGTAATTCCGGTGGCACTGCCACAAATATGTTTGATAATATGATACTCAGTGATTCTGGTGGCTTGCCTACAATCGAAATTTGTTATAAATGGCCACTGGCCTGCGAATTATTATTATAGATGGTAGCTTGACTACAAATTGGAGAGACTGGCGGGGTGGGTTGACTTGATCCCCACAGGAGAGATTGGCTGGTACGCGGGAGAGATTGGCTGGATGGGATGGGTTGCATACACTCATGCATTCATTCCATTTATTTATTACTTTGTTAATGGGCTTAGGTCCAAGATGATTGCTGAATGGATTCAGGCCTAGTGGATAACGGTAAGGGGATTATACACTGGGTTCTTATAACTCACCCCCTTTCTTTCCTTAACCCTTTCAGGTAATGCTCAGTGACGTGGAATTGGGCCATGGATGACTCGGTGGAGCCCATACTTTAGAAATGGTTTATTTGGACTTTAGACTTCTTTCTCGTTTATTTTATTACTTTACTATTTTGGACTAAATGTTATAATAAGGCCTCTGGTTTATTTTATATTGCTTTATGTTTGACGTATTTTATATTTTGCTCAAATTGTTTTAAATGGGATTTTTTCTAAAAACTCAAATAAATATTTTCTAAAATGGATTTTTATAAACTTATATGAATATTTTAATCCAGAAAGTTTCTCTCGAATTTTTATCAATGTTTTCAATAATCACGGTTGTAAAATAATTAGTTCAAATTTATCGATTTATTAAGCAAATTTCAAAGTTAGTAATATATTTTCAATTATTCTAAATTAAAACTTGTTTTTCTTGTTTTTAACAAATCTATTTTATGTATGAATGAAAAGGACTTAAATGTATTTTTCTCATGTGACATGTCAGATCTGACCTTAACGCATGGGCCGGGTTTGGGGTGTTACACCTTCTCCATCTTGAGTACTCGTTCACTCTTCTTTTGTGTAGAAGCCGAAATACTTGTTGTGCAACTATCGATTCTATGGCATATTGGTAAGTGTATCCTTGACCGATTAGAGATGGAAGTTCCCTCATCTTACTGAGTTTTTAAGGCCAAATAACCTTGTCTTTGTGAACTTGGAACAATGGTATTGACTGATGTTCTTTGGTTAGGGACCCAACTTCGTAATCAAAGGGAGTAGTCAAGCGTGCTAGCATAACAAGGAGTTGTCGTCGAGGTGGTGAGTATGGTGGTTCGTTATCAATCTCAATTTCAGGGAGTAGTGTGGATTATGAACTAATCATTAGCTATTGTAATCTCAGGTGTTTGGGAAGTGCCGAGTATTGTAAACTCGTATCAGGTGTGTAATCTCACATCCCTATGAATGACTGCATATGATGTTTTGCAAATCGCCAAATGGTGGCCGAACCCAAGACTGCACTCCACTCGAACGTGCGAGCGATCGTAGTGGTAAATCGGAGTTTTAGTAATAGTGGTAAGTCATGGAGAGAGTCACGAGCACTCTCGCGAAGCTGGGGCCGTAACAGGCCTAATCTAGCCGAAACGGGCTTAACGGGCCTAATGGGCTATTCGGCCCACATGGGCAAAATTGATGGAAAATTGTAAAAGGGTAAGTGTAGATGTGAAATATGGAAATCTGAGACCGAAACTTTGCGAATTGGGCCACACGAGTGTGTGGGCCCGTTTGGGCCTAAAATGGATTTTAGGCCCAATTGCTCCGTAGAGACCCTAAAGGGTCCCGTGTCGCTCGAGGCGACAGTAGGCCTTCGAAAAGACCGTTAAATGCAAAATTACCTAAATACCCTTAATGGGTAAATTACTGAAATACCCTTAATGAGTAAATTACTAAAATACCCTTAATGGGTAAATTACTGAAATACCTTTGGTGGGTAAATTACTGAAATACCCTGCGGGTAAAATTACTGTTATACCCTTAAGGGAACATATGGTTTGTTTGTGTATACTTTGATTAATTTGCCATGATGATACATTACTGCATACACGAAATTATTATGCCATGATATGATGCATGGGGTTGGGTTATATTAATGGAGGAAGCGTCTTTATTCATCGTGGGCTTTGCCACAAATATCATTATCGCGGCTCTCTCTTTGCAATATCACTCTCGTGGCTCAAACACATATATTGATCTTGCGACTTTCTTGCGCGTTATATCTTAGTAGCTCGACTGCATTATTGGAGTGTAGGGTTGGGTGGGTTGACTTGGTCCCCACATGAAGTGTAGGGCTGGTACGGTGGAGTGTAGCGGATGGATTATTAGGTTGGGTTGCATTTTCTGTTTGCATTTATCATGATTATGGGGGCCGTGGGCCCAAATTTATACTCTATGAGGCTTAAGCCCAAACTGAAACCATGATTGTGACTGGAACCGGGATTACACACTGAGTTCTTGTAACTGACCTCATTGTTTTAAGCTTGCAGATGATCCCCAACATTAGTGGATTTGGAGCTGTGGAGGACTCTGTGGTGGCCATACTCCAGGATTGATTATCGCAACTTAGTAAATTCTCGTTTTACTTTCTTTTAGCTTTAGTATTAATTTGGGTTAAAGTTTTTGTAATAAGGCCATTGGTTTTAATTTTCCTTTCAAATTTCCAACTCGGTCGCTTTTAATTTGTTAGACGTATGAACATTGGGTTTTCTTAAAACATCAATAACTGTTTTCAAAATATCATGTTTTCACAACTCTTTGAATCTGATTTCTACTATAAACAAAGTTTTCGAAAATAATAATAACATCTTTACAAGAAAACATTTTAAGCAAATCTTGTTTTCACAAGCAACAAAGTTCGGAATATCACAAAGGAATACAAAGTTTTTAACGAATGCAAAGCTTTTAAATAACCTTTTCATGTGACATACTAGATCTGGCCATAACGTCTAGTCTGGGTTTGGGGTGTTACAATAACAATCTCTCAAAATTGTGTTAATAGCTCTATCGTTGCCATCTATTTATAGGAAGAGAAGGTAGAACCCTTGTAGAGTTGTAAAAGTTTATTTGAAATAGAAAAACAATATCCTACTTAGAGTAGGAGAAGGGTAAATGACTCACCCTTGTATTTCTACTAGGATTGTTGCCTCCTTCATGTTATGTGAGGGGTTTTGGGCCTCTCTAACATCGGGTCCAATTATGAGTACTTTCTGGGATTTTGATCTAGTACTCTGTACTATGATCCAACCAGATTCAATTTTTTTATTTCCTAAAATAAACTTTAATATCTACATATTAAATAAATTTCTCACCTTAATTTTACCCCAATAAAATTTTGAGAAAATAGATTATGTCTCAACTTAACATATTCACTATGATTGAATAATTTATTTTCATTTTCGGGCTACAAAATAGTCCAAAAATATAAACTCATTCTTCCATCATTTTTTAAGTAATCTTATATAGGATTACAAATTTCTATTTCCATTTCCTGTTTTGTAAACCTATATTCATTTCCAAATGATTCCATTTCTCTATTTCAGAGAAAACCATAATCATTCCTAAATGTTTCCAATTTTTATTTTTCTATTCATTCCCTTCATTTTATTTAAACACACAATTCATTTATGATTCCAACAGGCTAGTAGAGGGACCGATTGGACATATGAAGTTGAGGCTCAAATGCTTTATAATTAAGTTATGGATTTTCGCTTATTAATTATAAGCTCATTTAGTCACGAAGTCATTCCATTATAGTATCGTGATTGAGCTCCCCCCAACGACATGCCATTATGAAAGCAACTACTTAGTGCTCGTCCAATGACCTTGTCATTAGTGTGTTACCCTCATAGGATATCCTTGATCTCTTTTTGGATAATATTTGTTATCCTAAAATGATTCTATTTTATTTTATTGTAATCATTACATCTTCCTTCATGAAAAGTCAATCATTATCAAATAGTGATCAAGTCATCCAACACAAAGATCGACGACTCGTGGCCATGTTTACTTTTCATCAACCATGTAATGCCAATGAGAAGATATCATTTACTCATGTTCTGGGCTATGGATTTCACTTTTCTGAATGGCGCTACATACTACAGCAGTTGGACACTCAACACACCAGCTTTTGGTTCCTTGTCTATTTGAACTCAGGCTTTTACTTACATCAAATTGTACGAGTCACGCATACATAGTCCGCCATCCACTCAGGATTTAGGTATGCCACACTGTGAACATCACAAGTGAATAAATACATAAACAAATTCAGGATCTATTCTGCTTGGGTCGTGTTCGATGTGTCAGTCTTGTCAGTTACATCTATATCTCTGCCTTCTGGGAGTCATCCGCTCCGATGCCCAAGACAAACATCTCCCCAATTGGACTTGATTGACGACATATTAGTCTTTCAATCGATTTGATCCTTTCTGATTAGACTAAGGAAATTTTTAGGTTCGTCTACTAATAAAAGTTGTCTTTCTGTACTACAATCCGATAACATAATTCCGCGCAGTATCAGTTTAAACAATAGACAACCAATAAGCAACATTTGCTTCTATTTCATTTTGCGTGCAAAAAACATTTGAGGAAAATAATACAAAGTATATTAATTTAATTCATGAATACTTTTCTTAATAAATCTATTCAAAAAAATTACAAGTGTACTCAGATGAAAATACTACACTTAGGGCACCAAATCCAACAGTCTCCTACTTGCCCATGTGATGTAGATGAGTCATGTTTCGCATTCTTGTGCCCCTTCATGTGTTTCCTAAAGAGGTATCTAGCTATAAGAGGGTTGGTTAAAGAAATCCAAGGGGTTTTCCTCATATGTGATCTTTGACTATGTCTACTATTTCGTCAAACACTACTGTCTCCCTTATGTGTTTTGTCCTTATGTGTTTAATTCAGATTTAGCCATATCCAAACTATTATAGTTCCATAGTTTTTCCAAACCTCATATTTGACCCCTCAATAGTGAAGTTAGGAGTATAACCCTGCTTCACACTCATTCACACTATGGACCTGCTATTTAGGACAAAAAAATAGCCCAATGTCGATTTTCTCAAATCCTGACACATTTGGAAGTCAGAATCTATATATCTGATAGGATAGAGATTTCCTTTGGAATACACAAGCATATAATCCCTTGTTCTCCATAAATACTTAAGTATATGCTTAAATTCTTGCCAGCGTCTTGGACCTGGATTCGCCTGATATTGACTTACCAACCCTAGTGTCTTAGAAGTACTCGTAATTGGATCTAATGTGAGAGAGGCCCAAAACCTCTCATATAACATGAAGGGGCAGCAACCGTAGTAGAAATACAAGGGTAAGTCATTCACCCCTCTCTTACTCAAAGTAGGATGTTATTTTTTATTTAAAATAAACCTTTACAACTCTACACGGGTTCTACTTTCTCTTTTTATAAATAGATCTCATAGGTAGATCTATAAACACAATTTTTAAGAGATTGTTATTTTATTGAATAATAGAAAGAGTTTGTTCTCAACTTTTAAATATATTTTTTCTAGAATAACAATTTTAATAGTTTCTATTAAAGAAGAGAGAATTTTCATTTTCACCCCAAAAGGAGAGAAAACTTTTTCTAGTTTTGTGTTTCAATTCAATTAGGTCGAGCCGACACTAGAAGTAGTTCGTGGTATGAGAATAGCGGAGAAGATCGTTTAGTTGAAAATTGAAAATATTCAAGGATCCGCTTATCCGAAAACACAAGTATGATCTCGATCTAAGGTTTATTGCTATAAGTATAACAAATCGGATCGGTTTTCAAAACTTTGATTTTTCACTGTGCAAGAAAACTGCTTTCAATCTGGATTTTTCCAACATGATAAACATCTGAGAGTTGTCCTGAAGATTCTCAAAGAAAAGAAGCTTTATTGAAAGTTGAGTAAATATGAGTTCTGGCTTAAGAAAGTGATGTTTTTGGGACATGTTGTATTGATGAAAGGTATTCGTGTGCATCCAAAGAAGATTGAGACTATTCTAGAGTGGAGGAAAGCAAAGAATGTTTCTGATATTTGGATTTTCTTAGGGTTAGCTGGTTATTATCTAAGGTTCGTCGAGAGGTTTTTTTTTCTTATTATTGCTCTCTTGACGAAGTTGTTAAGGACGAATTCTCCGTTTAAGTGGACTGATGACCAACAAGCTAGCTTTGAGGAGCTAAAGTCTATGTTGATTCAGGCATCAGTTTTGATTTAGCCTGAATCGGGTAATGATTATCTGGTGTATAGTGATGCGTCTCACACTGGCCTTGGATGCACGTGGATTTAAATATGTACGGAGGCATAGATATGGATTCCATAATAAATTACCTTACGAATGGGGCTACCGTGAATATCCCCATTACATTTCATTAGGCTAGTATGCTTCTGATGACCAAGATGTGGACACAATTCATTTGCACCTGCATCGCCTTAACATAAAATCTCTAACATCACCGCCTTTTGAGCAGTTTTGCTTAATGCTATTTTGAAGAAAAGATAGGTATGTGTGAGAAGTTTGATTTATTAGGCGATGCTAGCTTGCATTAGTTGACAGAAATGGGGAATATACTTCCCACATCTTATGACTGCCTTATGCAAACGGGCAAAGGTTCCTATGTCGACAACAGAACAGTTTGTAAAACTGACGAAGAGCGTACTCGGCAATTCGTGAAACTTCAGCGAAAACAGATAGCTGACCAGAACAAACGTCGTAAGCAAAAGATGGATGTCCCACCATCACTGAAGAGAAAGAGTAAAGAAAAAATGCCTCAGTTGACAAACCTAACAAATTTGTTGGATATGGAGTGGGCGATCCGATAGATGCAAGAGATAACCCCGTTGGGCATTGAATACGTACATAGATTTCGTACGCGAGTGTCAAATCTACCGCCTAACAAATATACGCCCTTCCCACCATCTGATGACTCTGAAGGGGAGGAAGAGGAGGCCAATGACGAGGAGGAAGAGGGAGGCAACGATGATGATGCCCATTTCCCAGCATACAACTTCGATCAAGTGTTCTAATTTGGAAGGCAATCGACAAAATAAGTCATAATGCGCAATTCGAGAAGACAAAGCCTAACCAATCTTTGAGTAAGAGGGCTACTACAACATCTACGGGTCAGAATCGAGGCAAGGAAAAGGTGGTGGAGGAGCCAAAACCTAATTTCGACTAAAAATGAAATTCTTATTATTTCCTATGAGTTGTAAATATTTAAACTTGGATGATTTTTATTTTTTTGTTGTTAGTTAGATTGTATTTTTATTTGTTTCAATTAACGAAAAAGAAAAAGAAAAAAAATATATGTGTTTTTTATGTAGAACCCTACATTTTGATGGCACAAAATTTCAAAGCTGAACATGAAATGATGAGATGAACCAATAACAATTGCAACACTAACACGCCAAAAAAGGTAATTTCATTCCCTAATTTTATTTTGAGCATAATAGGGGCAATGTGCTAAGTAAAGGGAAGGGGTGACAAAGAATTTTGATTTTCAATTATTATTATTTCTTTTTAATTTTAGAAACTTTTCGACTTATTTTTTTATGTTTTGTCTATGCTTGAGCTCATAGAAACACAAGTGATTGGTTAGGAGCATGTATATAGTTTGTTTGCTTAAACTGTAAATTTAGCCTGAGAATAAACAATTTTATGTTGTTTGCATTTGAACTACTTAGTTCAATTTGTTAAATTGTGAATAGGAAAAATGAGTTAAATGTACCGAATGACATAGGTATTTACGAGTAGGTATATATGTTTGTTAAATTCTAGCTTGTTTAAATTCAAATAATTAGTAATTAAATCCATGATTATTGAAATGGTATAAAATCCTTACAAGTATGTGCCTTGAAATAAAAATTAATGTGTGAACAAAAAGCATTGTAAGCGTTAAAAGCAAAGCAAGTGTGATAAAAGCATAGAACAAATAAAAGCCAAGAGAGCGAAAGTGATCACAGTGAATTAAATTGAAAATATGAGAAATTGAGAAAATCTCACTCATATTGACACAAATACTCGTGAATTGCTTGTACTTATAAATATTGTATTAGAGTTCAAAACATGGTACAAATTCTAGCTTGTACTTATAAATATTGTATTAGTAATTCCAACAAACATGTTCATTCAATATATTATAACACAAAAAAGTCGAAGTAAGTCAAACATATGGCTCCATCAAAAGATATGTTTGACTTACTTCGACTTTTTTGCGTTGTAATATATTGAAACAGCATGTTTGAATGTGAAAATTGTAAGTCGTTTAAACATCTAGCTAGAATTACTTGTTTAGCAAATTTTCCTATTGTCATCACTTCGATCCAATCTTGTATACCAAACATGCTCAAGTACTTTTGTTTTAGTTGTATGTTTTCTTTTCTGTTTGTTTTTGTTTTCTTTTCCGTTTGCTTGAGGACAAACAACAACTTAAGTGTGGGGTTATTTAACCTACCACAAATCGTAGTGGCAGTTTAGGTACTTTTCGACACTTAACGAGCTTGTTTTCTAGATATTTTAGTATCATTTATAGCATTCTTAGTTTTCCTAGCTTAAAGTTAAATTATTGCAAAATAAGCGTTTTTACTCAATATTTCGAGTTAGTTGTTCTATTGGGCCAATATCGGCCATAAAGTGGTCTTAATAAGCTCTATTGACTGCACATGAAACCTATTTTTATTCCCAAAAGCATCAGGAATGACAGTCGAGTTACAACACAAGCTTCTGGGGTTGCAACACAACTGAGCCAATTTCAAAATTAACATTTGAAGTTGTGTGTCGCAAC
Organism: Gossypium bickii; assembly: GCA_025503065.1. NCBI lineage: Eukaryota > Viridiplantae > Streptophyta > Magnoliopsida > Malvales > Malvaceae > Gossypium > Gossypium bickii. The sequence continues at coordinate 18,374,886 of CP106714.1, read as the reverse complement.
ACGGGTCTGATGGGGGGGGCAAAAATTAATGAAAGATGTTTGCATCTGCTCAATCAATATTTAGTGTAATTAAGGTTTGTATTAAACCTAATTAAGCAACTACCTCTGCCTATAAATAGGAGGCTTATGCTCAATCAGAAGGGTTGTCAGTTGAAGGCCAATTCTTAGGGTTTAGTTATTAGATTTAGTTTTAATCAAGTTTTAAATTAGGTTTTATTTTATTTTATTTTCAAAATAGTTTATTTTCTTGTTCTTCAACTTGGATTCGATTTGAGTCCAAGACTATGTTTTAAGTATTTTTCTATTTTTCTTTCACTTCTTTCTTGTCAATGACAATCTCTTGTTAGTTGTTAAAGGATTTCATGGATCTAAGCGCATTTAGATTATCAAACGAAGCAATTTCTATCCTTCTCTCGTTTTAATTTATTTGTGTGTTTGTGCATGATTGATTTAAATTTGGAGAATGTAGAAATTGTGTTCATGAGTAGCAAAGTCCTTTAGAGAGATTAACTATCGGATGTGGAAGTGATTAACGAAAGAATGAGGGTTTCCCATATGAATTAGTTGGTATAAATTTATGTGTGCTTAAACCCTAGGATTAATGACCCCATGAAGTAATCTAGGTTAAACGAGGTCGAGAGATAAGTTTGACGAGTAAATCGTGATTTATCCTAGTTAGGAAAGTGAGGTCAAGAGATAAATGAGTACTGGTTCATTAATTAATTAGTAGAGGTCGAGAGGTAATACTGGTTAGTTAATTACTAGTTCACTAATAAAACCTAAATTTTGAAGTTAATTACAACCACTAAAGTGAGTTAATCTTCTATTTGTTATTTGAGAGTTTTTCATTTGTCAACTTTATTTTAATAATTTTGTTTTTATTTATGAACTTAATTTTTAGTATCAATTACCGTAATATAATTTTTAGTTATTATGGTTTAGACCTACTACTTTAGAATATCATTTTAGATTTAATTCAACCTTCCTTGGTTACAATCCTCGGAACACTTACCGGTGTTTCATTGTACCATTTCTATATTACAAATTAACATGTTTGCTCAGATACCGCAGTTCATTATATTTATTTTATTTGCATGATTTTTACTCTAAACGTTTGCACGTTTGGAGGAGATCACCTTCTAGGCCAATTTGGGCCTAAGGGAAGACGAACATGTTGATTAAGTGTGTAGGACATAAATTCAAGTCAAAGGGTTAGTGGACTGCCTCAGATGTTGCAACACCCAAGCTGTCTCTAGACTACCTAAAGAGCATACTATCTGCTATGTCGCTACACACTATGGGATGTTGCAACACCGACCTGAACGTGCCAAAAAGAGTATGCTACCTTCGATGTCGCGACATAGGCTTGAGGGTATTGTGATATAACTACGATGAGGCCAAATATCAGTTGAGGGTGTTTTTGTTTGTACAACTTTAATTAATATGCTTAGCCATCTTTAGTTGACCTAATTTGGTCGTAATACATGTAATCTATAAATAATAGCTCAAAACAACACATTAGACACATATTTAGGTTGACAAAAATTATTCTTTAGGTTGTTATTAGTTTTTAGCTTTTACTTAGTTTATTTTATGTTCGCTTAATCAGAGATTTCTATTCTAATGTTGAGACAATTGCAAGAGAAGATTGTTCTAGAATCGTGCTTTTATTTAGCTATTAATGGTCATTCTCTTTTCCCTTTTCTTTTATTTATATCTCTTTCATTGATATTATTGATCAAATGTTTGTATAAATATTAGAATAACTTGTTCTTCATCAATAGCTCACATGATTCAATTCTTAAACTATTTAATTAGATAAGTAAATGATCATCTAAGATTAAGTATTTATTCAACAGAACTTAGTAAACTAGGAAGTGAAGCCCTTAGTAGAAGATTTAGACAGGTGAGACTAAGAGGGTATCCGTATGCCTAGGTGAGACCGAGAGGGTATCTTAAATGGTAATCCTTAGTGAAGATGAGACCGAGAGGGTATTCATAGCTAAGGATGGTAAGTACTTAAATCAAGGGTAATCATTGACTCAGTCAATAATTAGGGTTTCAATAGATTCTAGGCTAGGGAGTTCGCATTATCGACACTAGGACTAAGAAAATCCAATAACTTAACCTAGGAGTAGCTTTTTGTAACACCCCAAACCCGGCCTAGATGTTATGGCTGGATCTAACATGTCACATCAAAAGGGTGTTTAAAAGCGACGCATTCGTTGAAAACTTTGTATTCTTTTTGAAACTCCGAATTTTGTTGCTTGTAAAATCAAGGTTTGCTTAAAGTGTACTCTTGTAAAGATGTTATTATTTTCGAAGAAATTTTTTTTTGTGGTAGAAATCTAACTTAATGAATTGTAAAAATATGATATTTTGAAAACGGTGGTTATTGTTTAAAAATCCGTGATTAACCGATTAATAATAATTAACAAGCAAAATTATCAAACGAAAGTTTAGAAGAAAAATCCAATGGCCTTATTACACAAAATATTAACCCAAAATAATAACATAAAATAAATTAAAACTGATTTTACTAAGTTCCGTAAGAAGCAAATCCAACGTATGGCCACCTCCGATTCCTCCGCAGCTCCAAATCCTCTAATGCTGGGGATTACTTGCATGGTTAAAAGAGAGGGGGTAAGTTACGAGAACTCAGTGTGTAATCCCGTATAACGGTCACTATCTGGGCCTGAGCCCTTACGATGTCTAATAAACCATAATTATAACATATTTTAATCCCGCATTTAGCTTACTTTTGGATGATTTATCCTTGATTTTTATAAAAAGGTGCTTTTAATCCTTTCTTTTCATGACTTATACCCAGGAAAGCACCCGAGGATGAAAAGAACGTAAAACAGGCCCAAAACGGAGTAAATGGGCCATATCACAGAATTGCCACGACCTAGCCCAAAGACCACATGGTCGTGCCTCTTCGATCACCTAAATCACGGCCTCTTCCCTGATTTACACGGCCGTGCCTGATTAAGAAATCCGAACACGGCCTGAAGTCGATCTACACGGGCGTGCTACATGGCCGTGCCTCTGTTGCCGGAATGAGCAATTTCAGTCGGAAAAGGATACTTAGGGAGAAAGAATCGCATTCCAAAGAGCCTATATATAGCCCCTAAGTGCCACCTTTGAAGGGAGTCGAGCTAGGCCAAGGAGCCAAGTCGGAAGGGTCAGACTTGTGGGAATCACTCGAAGTTAGCCAGTTGATCCATCCCAAGAAGCCAGAATTATACTCAAGACGGCGGAATTCTTCTTCAATTTCTTCAAGGAGTTTTAGGGATTTCTTATGTTTTGTTTTATCTTTTCTCTTGAGATGTTTTCTTTCTTAGTTATGAACTAAACCCCTCAGATACCTGAAGGGGATGAAACCTAGACGAATCTTGTTATTTGATTTCTAAATTTTATGATAATTACTTAGTTTGTTCTTAATTATGCATGCTTAATCCAAATTTGATGTGCTTAGGTGGAGGAGGAATAGACCCTGCTTAAGAGTAGATCCAGCATAATTAAGCGGAGTTGATCGAACGCCTAGAGATAGAGTTACCAGATTTTGCCAGAGTTGGGTGAATCCACATATCGATTTACTGCTATTCTAGGGGGTTATTATAAGAGAACGAGAGTTCCACTAATTAACTTAGGGTTAGACGTTATTCGCCTCGAGAGAGGGTTTAATATAGGTTAGGGAGTCTACGGATCAAGCTAAGTAAATAAATCATATGATTCAGGGTTAGATAACAAGTGAAGTCTAGGTGGATTCTTCCTGAAGGTATTATCGTGTTCAATTGAGTCTTTCTTCAAGTTATTACCCTATTCGCTCTTTTTGTCTTTGTGTCCTTAGCTTAGTCATTGTTAATTTAGATTAAAACAAACTTCACTTTATTATTAAGGCTAAATAATAAAAAAGAAAGTTAGTATTAATACTTTTGGTTCCTTTGGGTTCGATATCCGATCTTTCCTAAACTATACTACTGTTCGATAGGTACGTTGCCTTTAATCATTATCAGAGTTAGTTTCCAGGTTTGATCATTCTTTTATAAATTTTAAAGCTCTGATTTTAGCGATCAAGTTTTTGGCACCGTTGCCGGGGAACTAAATTATTAAGAAAACTCTATTTTTATTACTTTAGCCATTATTTTTATTTTCAGCAATTTATTTTTGTTTTTAGGTAAATTTTTAATTTTGCTAACTTTTCTTTCTTTCTTTTCTTTCCAGGTACCTCTAGTTTATGACTAGGAGAAACCCAAGAGGACCTTTAGTATATGACAGTGATATTGAAGCAACCGCTCGTAGGAATCACCGAGAAACCAGGCGAGCCTTAAACTATACAGAAAGAGAGGAAGAAGACAGATCCAATCCTACTGAAAGGATGTACGAGATTAATCCACCACCACACGATTTGGGGGAACGCAATGCTCCACGTACAATGTTTGATTATGCTAAACCGCATTTAATAGGAGCAGAATTGAGTATTGTTAGGCCTGCTATAGCCGTTAATAATTTTGAATTAAAGCCTAACACAATGCAAATGATTCAACAGTTTGTTCAATTTGATGGTTTGCAGGATGAAGATCCAAACACTCATATAGCTAATTTCTTAGAGTTCTATGATACCTTCAAAATAAATGGCGTTTTTGATGATGCCATGCGTCTTCGGTTATTCCCTTTTTCATTAAGAAATAAAGTCAAACAGTGGTTAAACTCGTTACAACGAGGGTCAATCACTACATGGGATCAAATGACTGAAAAATTTTTAATGAAATATTTCCCACCTGCCAAAACGGCCGAATTGCAAAATGATATCTCTTCTTTTGTGCAGATGGATGTAGAAACATTATACGATGCATGGGAGAGATACAAGGATCTCTTGAGAAGGTGTCCAAACCATGGTTTACCCTTTTGGCTACAAGTCCAAACATTCTATAACAGTGTAAACCCCTCAACGAGGCAACTAATCGATTCAGCCGCCGGTGGAATGCTAAATAAAAAAACTCTAGAAGCAGCGTACGAGTTTATTGAAGAGATGTCACTGAATAATTATCAGTGGCAAGTTAGAAGGACAAAACAGACAAAATCAGCCGGAGCTTTCAACATAGGCACAATAACCATGCTATCAACACAGATGGAGATGATGAATAAAAAGATTGACAGTTTGTGTTCTTCGCAGGTACATCTAGTAATGCAGTGTGACGCAAGTGGAACTGTGGCAAATTCTGAGTACCCACCCTACCAACCGGAAGCAAAGAGCGAACAGATGAACTATATTTTCAGATCCAATAATAATCCATATAGTAATACTTACAATCCAGGTTGGAGGAACCACCCAAATTTTTCATGGGGAGGTCAGGGAAATCAAGGAAATCAAAGACAACAACCTCCTCAAAACTTCCAAAATTAGCCCTATCCACAAGAGAAGAAACCAACCCTCGAGGAGATACTGGCAAAATTTTTGGTAGACACAGAAAAACGTATCCAAAAAACTAAGAGAGCAATTAAAAGCAACGAGAGCCGAATCGGAGAAATTACCAAGTCAGTTAAAGAAGTCACCAGTGCAGTTGAACGACTCGCAAAGCTCATGTCAGAACGATCGCAAGGACGTCTACCAAGTAACACCGAGATTAATCCAAAGGAGCAAATTCAAGCCATAGCAGCTCAGGAAAATGCAGGGATAGACGAACCCATCTCAAAACAAGAAGACAAGGTAGATGAAGGAAAAGTAGAGGTAACACAAGAAAGGCCAAAACTGGTAATCAAAGAGTACCAACCTTGCATTCCTTATCCCGAAGCATTAAAAAGAGACGATTCAGAAGAACAGTTCGGTAAGTTTCTTAAACTTTTAAAGAAATTACACATTAACTTACCTCTTCTTGAAGCTCTTTTTCAGATGCCAGACGCAAGGAAATTTTTAAGACAGCTCTTGACAAACAAACGCAAATTAGACGAAGAGCCGCATGTAGAACTCAACGCAAAGTGCTCAGCAATTCCACAAAATAGACTACCACAGAAATTAAAAGACCCAGGGAGTTTTACTATTCCATGTTTAATTGGTAGTTTAACTATTGATAATGCGTTAGCTGATTTAGGGGCAAGCATAAATGTCATGCCTTATACATTATTTAAACGACTAGGTCTAAGAAAGCCCAAACAAACTAGGATGAGTATTCAATTAGCTGATAATACTGTTAGAATTCCTAAGGGCATTATCAAAGATGTTCTCGTAAAAATCGATAAATTTGTTTTCCCGGTAGACTTTGTTGTCTTAGACATGGATGAGGACAATTCGATCCCTTTAATTTTAGGAAGACCTTTTCTAGCAACTGCCAAGACTAAAATTGATGTTGCCACAGGAGAACTCATACTTTGTGTAGGTAATGAGACAGTCACTCTTCAAGCTCTCGATTCAGCAAGGACTTCGAATGGCCAAGGTAAGAAAGAAAAATCCATTGATAACCATTCGATTAACCCTTCTTTTCAGGAAGCACCAAAAAAGGGCACAATTGAACTTGATCTTGAATACAATGCCAACAAAGGAATAGATCATGAGGAACAAAAGGTTCAACCCGATGAATTAGACGAGTGGGAAACACACTTCAAGGAAAAATTAGGGATACAAGATATAGAGCCAAAACCACTCTACGAGATAGGCAAGTCCAAAAGCGAAGATCAGGTATTATTAGACCTACGACTATCTCCTTCGGACCCTGACAAAAACAAGGAAATCCTTTTTAAGGTAATCAATGTTCTTCCACACAAGACAGTCGAGGTAAGCAATCCTAATTTTGATGCTCTTAAAATAAATACTACTCGACCTGAACCACACAATGAACATAAAATGGATAATATGAGGGAAGATATTCAAACCTTTAAACCTCCCTGAATTTTTCCAAACACGAGGAAAGTCTAGCTTAAGACTATAAACCAGCGCTTCTCAAGAGGCAACTTGAGCACTAACCTTACTGATTTTTGTATTTATTTTCATTCTACATTATTTTTCCTTTTCCTTTTCCTTTTTAAACTAACCAGAAGCGCAGACTTCTAGGCCACACAACCTTACAGACGGCCGTGTCCGTGGCCGTGTGGACCACGAGAATCTTTGTACCTACATGGCAGAGGCCGTGCGACTCAGTTCAACCACCTCCCAATGTCACGGATCAGACCACTCTCCCTCACGGGCTCCGAAAGAATGGCACGGCCGTGCCTCTCAGCCGTGTGAAGCTACTGACTTATATAGCATGATCAAAACATGTCCGTGGCTCTCAACTGTGCCTACATACTGACTTACCGAGCACGGGCGTGGATGGAGGAAGCACGGGCATGGGGTAACAACACACGACCGTGCGAGGCAGCCGTGTAAATCGACACGTCCCCGGTCCACGGGCGTGGGAGCATGCCAGATTTGAACTCTATTTAAACCCCACAAGCCCTTCCCCCTCTCACCATTTTCAATCTACCTTCTTTTCCTTCCAAATTTTTTTTTCCTTTTCCTTAGAAAAGGTATCTAGACTCTTAAGCCACACAAGAACCATGCCGTAGAAGCGGAAGCAACCCAGCATAGTCTCCTTAATGGAGACCCTACACATAAGTTCATGCCGGCCGCTTCATCCAAACAACAGGCCAAGGGTCTTTGAGACCAATTAGTTTCTATTTTTCGATTCTCTTTCCTTTCATTCTCCCTTTCTTTAATAATCCTATGCTTAATTTAGTCTAATTTCATTTAGTTTCTTAGTGTCAGGTTCGCCAGGCTGCTTGGGAATCACGCCGACCACCACGATAACCACGCCACTTCTGCCACCGCCAGCACCTCCCCAGCCTTAGAGGTCACACCCACTTCACGAACCATCCAACAATAAGGACTCTTCGGTCCATTTATCTTTTATTTTCATTTCATTTACATTTTTGTTTCTTCTTTCTTTATTTTTCTTATCTTTAATTATATACTTAGTTTACTTTAATTAGGTCTTAATAAATCATGGCCACTTTTCAGAACGCTACCCAATTTCTTCATCTACCGCAGGTTCGTCATCCCGACTAACCATCACCGCCACCAAAGACACTCCTCCGGGAAAACATCCACAATTCAGGGAGTAGTTCCTTCCCCTTCTCTTTTGATTTATCCCTTAAATGTTATTATCTATCTTTGTACATTGAGGGCAATGTACATCTTAAGTGTGGGGGGTGAATAGTTATTCTGAGAAAATGCCTAACGTTCTTCATTATTCTCATACCCTGAGGATAAAAATGCCTAACTTTCTGCATTGTTCTCAAATCTCTGAGTTTAATCTTGTTTGAAAGTAATTTTCTCATATTACTAATTAAGATGAAATTTCTAATGATTTATGATTTTTATTGATATGTTTTTGAATAAGTCATAGTTAATTGTGCATTGATGATTAAATTTGAAAAATACTAGGGAATCAAGCATGATAAGTCTAATTTTCAAAAATTTAAAAATTTAGGTTGTTAACCTGAATTTGAATGTTATCTTGAAGTTTGAAATTTATAAGGTTGATGTCAAAAATACCCATAATTTTTGTGAGATTTTGAGCCTTATAGAGCATAATTCTTTTTCGTGCTTAGTTTATTGATTATGAGTGTGTCAACTATGAACTATTATTCTAGAACTTGCCTCGTTTATACATGTTGAGACCACAGTTATGATTTGATATATTGAGATGATAAAGGCACCTAGGTTTTAACCCACTTACACCACTAAAAAGCCTACCCTCATAATTAACCCCTAGTGAACCCCGTTGAGCCTAACAACCCTTTTATTGACTCACCCACTAATTTTAACCCAAAACCCTTTGTAATTGTTATCACCCTTCTTTTTGACTACCCTTTAATCGAGATATGATTTGATTAGTTATCTAAGTTTTTATGAATTATTATTATTTCAAGTTGTTTTTACTTAGTTTGTTTTATTCTTAAAAAAATCAAATCAAAGTATATTCAGTATTAGTATTATGAAGAGTGAGCTTATACAGTTAAAGTCAAAGTTATGAAAAGAAAAAGCTCGTATCATTAGGTTTATTATTACTTTTCGTTGATTATTATCCAAAAAATTTTTAGGTAGGTGCTTATCAATTCAATCTCGATTCTAACCTTCTAATTTCAGCTTTTATCCACACCTTTAACCCTAGCCCCGTTACAACCCTAACAAAGACCTTTTGATCTATTTATCATTTCATTTTACAGTGGTGGAGATTTGATTTTCAGGCAAGCCTATGGGATTAACTTTTCAGGTTCGACTTATGGGTGCTTAATTTTGACCCTTAAACGTTTTTTGAGTGATTTGAGTGAATCTTTTGTGAGGGTGTCAATCCTTGTAGATTTTGAATTAAGGGTAATTATTTAGATGAAGGGGAACACCTATGTTTTCGTGCTACAAATGTATGACTTATCTTGTTTGAATCTTTGGGACCCTTTAAATTGAATTATCCATGTATAAATTATCTATGAATTAGGATAAGGCATTGATGATAGAAATTATGAATCACAGAAAGTTCATTTTAATTGTAAGTTAAGAATTTTGCTTGAAGACAAGCAAAAGCTTAAGTGTGGGGGTATTTGATAAACCGTAATTATAACATATTTTAATCCCGCATTTAGCTTACTTTTGGATGATTTATCCCTTGATTTTTATAAAAGTGCTTTTAATCCTTTCTTTTCATGGCTTATACCCAGGAAAGCACCCGAGGATGAAAAGAACGTAAAATAGGCCCAAAACGGAGTAAATGGGCCATATCACAAAATCGACACGGCCTAGCCCAAAGACCACACGGTCGTGCCTTGCCGATCACCTAGAGTATGGCCTCTCCCCTGATTTACACGGTCGTGCCTCATTAAGAAATTCGAACACGGCCTGAAGTCGATCCACACGTGCGTGCTACATGGTCGTGCCTCTGTCTCTGGAATGAGCAATTTCAGTCGGAAAAGGATACTTAGGAAGAAAGAATCGCATTCCAAAGAGCCTATCTATAGCCCCTAAGTGCCACCTTTGAAGGGGAGTCGAGCTAGGCCAATGAGCCAAGCCGAAAGGGTCAGACTTGTGGGAATCGCTCGAAGTTAGCCAGTTAATCCATCCCAAGAAGCCGGAATTATACTCAAGACGGCGGAATTCTCCTTCAATTCCTTCAGGGAGTTTTAGGGATTTCTTATGTTTTGTTTTATCTTTTCTCTTGAGATGTTTTCTTTCTTAGTTATGAACTAAACCCCTCAGATACCTGAAGGGGATGAAACCTAGATGAATCTTGTTATTTGATTTCTGAATTTTATGATAATTACTTAGTTTGTTCTTAATTATGCATGCTTAATCCAAATCTGATGTGCTTAGGTGGAGGAGGAATAGACCCTGCTTAAGAGTAGATCTAGCGTAATTAAGCAGAGTTGATCGAACGCCTAGAGATAGGGTTACGAGATTTTTCTAGATCTGGGTGAAACCTAATATGGGAATCCACAGATCATTTTACTGCTATTCTAGGGGGTTATTATAAGAGAACGAGAGTTCCACTAATTAACATAAGATTAGACGTTATTCGCCTCGAGAGAGGGTTTAATATAGGTTAGGGAGTCCTACGGATCAAGCTAAGTAAATAAATCATATGATTCAGGGTTAGATAACAAGTGAAGTCTAGGTGGATTCTTTCTGAAGGTATTATCGTGATCAATTGAGTCTTTCTTCAAGTTATTACCAAATTCGCACTTTTTGTCTTTGTGTCCTTTGCTTAGTCGTCGATAATTTAGATTAAAACAAACTTCACTTTATTTTTAAGGCTAAATAATAAAAAGAAAGTTGGTATTAATACTTTTGGTTCCTTTGGGTTCGATATCCGGTCTTACCTAAACTATACTGCTGTTCGATAGGTACGCTTGCCTTTAATCATTGTTAGAGTTAGTTTCCAGGTTTGATCATTCTTTTATAAATTTTAAAGCTCTGATTTCAGCGATCAATATCGTTCTGGGCCTAAGCCCTATTTGGAAGCAAACTGGGCCTAAGCCCTATAATCATGACAATGCAAACACAAAAATGCAACCCAACCCAATCCAACCATCATACCACCCGTAGCAACCAATCGCACCATGTGGGGATCAGGTCAACCCACCCTGCCAAATGCACCAATATTGCAGTCAAGCTGCTAATCATGGTATATGTGGCTGAGCCATTAAATCGGTATGTGGCATATCCACTATAACGGTATGTGGCAGAGCCACTAGAACTGCACTTTCTCCAATCATCAACCCAACCCATGCAACATGATATGAATGCAATCTATTACAAGTGTAAATAGTATAAATAAAATCACATACACGATATTTAACCACAATCGAGGGTATAACGGTCATTTTGTCACCTAAGGGTATAACGGTAATTTTCACCCCTTTGGGGGTATTTCGGTATTTTACATTGTGGGTGTTTCAGTAATTTACCCACTAAGGGTATTTCGGTAATTTACCCTCTAGGGTTATTTCGGTAATTTTGCAATATGAGGGTATTTCAGTAATTTCCCCACTAAGGGTATTTCGGTAATTTCATAAACCAGTTCACTATCTACTACATGAACATACAATTTATTCATATGGGCCCACGGGCCCATTGGGACCACTTGGCCCAAGGCAGCCTAGACTCATGAGAACACTCATGATGGCCTCAACTATCACGTTGAAGCCCCCACACGTGCACTCGCACGCTCGTGTGGCTACCATCACCGTGTGACCGACATTTCGGCATTTGCCGCTCTACAGCTAGAGTAGGGCGAAATACACACCTGATAGGAATCTGGAGTTGATCCGCGCTCCGAACACTCCTATGCCCAAACGCCAACCTAGGTATGCTTGCTCTCCTCATAGATTGCTCTATTTAAAGCTAGCTTCTCACCTTCCATCTTGCTAGCTTCCCGATGTGGGATTTCTCCTTCAGCAGAGTTTAATTCCAACACAAACTCTGGCCATCCCAACTTAGTAAAATAAATATCCCTTTTTGCTTGCGATGGGATTCGAACTTAGGCTCCCCTGTAACTTAATCCACGCCGTTAGCCACTAGACCACAAGCTCCTCTTGTGTCTAAAATCATGCGCAACTAAATATAAGTCTATGGGCCAAAGTCTAAGTTCACTTAAAAATAAATCAAAATGAAATGCAAGCGCTAAGACTTGAACCTTGGACCCCTTGCTTCCTTGTGTGGCGTCATTCCCTTGTCTCCCATGTGGCGCCATTTGCCACTAGACCACAATTCATATTGTGTCAATTTTCTCTACATTTTATTCTTAAAGCCTACTTACCAACTCCCAGGGTTTTATTCACCTAAAACCAAAATTTTCCTAAAGCCCAAGTTTGATCCCAGGACTTCATAGAAGCCCCCTAACCTTCCAAAATCACTCACCTAATAGGTCCAACTTGCATTAGTGCCGTTCTCTTGTTCTCAAAAATTTTAAACGTTCCCCTGGTCAAGGCCCAATAAGCCTAATTCTACTAGGCCCAAATTCGGGTCGTTACACTTTTAGTTTAGTTTAGTTTAGTTTAATTTTATTATTATATTTATTTTATTCTAAATTGACACTACTAATTCATGACTTAATTAGATTAGTAATTATTTGGGTAATTAATTTAATAGTTATTTTCTCCAATTTGCAATCCATTAGGTACGATCCTCGGAATACTTACCAGTATTCCATTGTAACACTTAAAATATATTACAATTTGATCTATTCGCTTGCAGATACCGTACTTAACTCTTATCTTTATATTTTTGCATGAATTTACACTCTCGACGTTCGCATGTTGGGATGTGGTCACAACATCAGTTGACAATATGTGACATCATGACATCGAGTGGCTTGATGTCGTGGCGTTACAATTCGACATCAGCCCTGATTTTTTAAAACTTTATAATTTGGTTCTATTTCGTGCTCTGGTCAATAAAAGAGCTTTCGTAAGCTTGATTAAGGCTTGAATTTAATTATATTTTATGTTATAAATGTGTTTAAGGCATGGATGTTTGTGTAAATGATATAATTACAGTATGTTTGATGGTAGTTGCTCCGACAGTGACTATAGCATCCCGTAACTTGGACTTGACAATCGAGTCAGGCAAAGGGTGTTACAGTTTTAGCTTCTAAGTTTTTATGTCTTAAGACACAGTTCCCATGTTTCGAGACTTGGGACAGGCGACTTGAAATTTCTACTTTCAAACATTTCTAAACCAAATCAAATTTGTTTATAATAAGTCCAAACATTAACCAAAACTCATAAACTATATAATACCTTATATTCTCCATCCAAAACACAACTTACACAAATATTAAAAAATCTATACACTCTATTACTCTATGGTTTAACCTATGTACATGCCATTTACTTAGATCAAAATAAATGAGATTTCATACTCTTCTCCAAGACCTTAAGATGTGATAAGATATGAAAAGACTGATCCTCGACAAGTCTTCACTTCACGACTTTACCTACTCATTGAAAATAACATGGTAAGCTTGTGAAATCTTAATAAGTACAACAAGAATTAAAGTTACCTTTTCATTAAATAAATGTAAAAAAAGTACAAAAACATTATACCATCTCAGTTTAGAACTTAATAGAACTAGAATTTCATATTATAACTCATTCAATATAATTCAATTCACCATCATTCCCTCCACTAATACATGAACATGATATGTTAACCATAACTTTATCTCATCCTTAATATTAAAAAAATGTCCAATGTAGACATAACAGAACATGCATGATATACAAGAATAATTTATAGATGCACCAATGTGCAATAACAAAACAATGTAGCATCGAAGTGGAATATCCACTTAACCATATATCAAACTATCTTATAATATTTCATATCCACTATCAGAATACAATTATATTTTGCATAGCATTTTTACAAATTTTACAATTAAGTCTTTTCCTCATTATTATTTCATTTTACTATAACAATTCACTTAATAAATGGAATTAAATCATTAATTCCATCATTCTTAAAAAAAAAAATTATTTATGCATAACACAATAGTTAGTTATTGAAAATATGTAAATATTGATATATCTAGTTAAACATACTAATAAAAAATATTTAGGCTAAGTAAAATTCTAGTTGTACTTACAACCAAAGACTTGAGAATTACTTCTTTCTTCTTCCACTCCTTAGCTATCTCTTTTCATTTGTCACCAACTTCTTATTCACTTCTCTTCTCATTTTATTCATTCCATATAAAAATATACAATATTTTGCTCATCAAAATTATAATCAACTAACATATATATACTTTTTAGAGAAATCTAATATGAAATTCGTAAAAAACTTATCATACTTACCTTAATCTCTTGTAATCAAAGCCTAATTCTTATTTTCTCACTCCTCCAAGAAAACTATGGATACACTTACCATGAAACTAAGATAATTACTAGGCTCCTCTATTGATTTCACTAAAATTTCATGAAAGAAACCAAAAGAATTAAGCTTGAAAGGCTTGGAAATGGTGGAAAATGGCTAGGATGTAAAATTTTTAAAAGTTTGTTTGCTTCTTTCTAGAAGGGACGACACAAAGGATGAGGATAACCATTTTTTTTTCTTTTCATCCTTTGTCAACTTAACCATCAAGTAAAATAAAATCATTCTAAAATATTCTAACCAATCACAATTCCACACAATTTAGTATTTAATCATTATTCATGTCATAATTATCTAAATTAAATATTGATAATTTAGTCCCTCAACTTTCTCTACAATACCATTCATGAGTCATACTCTCTTTTGGTAAAATTTCAACTCTAGTCCCTCCTCATTTTTTTCCTTCAATTCAATCTAATCATTTCATCACTTAATCTTCAATCTAATCATTTCATCACTTAATTTTCTCATTTTCCCTAATACTTTTCACTTCTTCCAATTTAATCACTACCTAAGATTTTTTTCTCATAACATACAAGCCTTTTCAATTACCTTTAGTATCTATCTTCACCCTCTACTAACACTGATAATTTATATTTTATGATATTCTCAAATTCTAATGTATTTACTCTCGATTTTACATTGTTCATGACTCAAGGAGTATTGGGGATGTTACATTGTAAAAATGGATGTAATGGTTGGTTATGGCTTCAAGGATGGACACCACTTAGGCATAGTGTTGGAAAGTGAAATTGATGATTGCCTCTTAAGCTTCCTTCTTTTGGGCAGGCCTTTGAGATCTCGGTTTTGGTAGAAGAATTAGTGACAGCGGTGGCTAATGAGTAGTAAGAATCATAAAACCCTTTCATTGAAACTCTTCCTACCCCTTTCTAGCTTTTTCTTCAATTTGGTTTTCTAATCCATTTGCTCCCGATACATCTCAATATAGGAATTTTAAATTTTGACATCTATGATTGCCTTCAACTTCAATTACAACTCACCAAAATTTATCTTGACTCTTTTCTTCTTGGACAAGGTGATAATGGAGTGGGGGAATTGTCACATCCCAAAAACCGAGTTAGTAGAAATTGGGTTAATGAACCGAGAGCGATCACGATTGAATTTTTATTTAGAAAATATTTTGCTTATTTGATAATAAATAAATATCAATTATTGTGATTGAGTAGTGGTGGAGCTGTCCTTGATGATATGAGTTCGAATCGCTTCGCTCTCGTTAATATCTATTTGGTGCAAATTTGTTTCAAACCCTTAGTAAATATCATCTCATATTTTTATTTTTGTTTGCACAAGTTTGAGATCTAGGGAAATAATGGCCTAGTGATTTAATAGCTACTTCTATATCCTAATGGTCGAAGGTTCAAGCCTCATTGCTCACACTCTTCAATTATTTGTTTTTTTTTGAAATTTTTTTCTCATGTTTAATGAGCATTGCCATCCACCTCTACCACTATAATTAGTTTCCTCCATTGGAGGTCAAACTTTCCATAACCTCTCTTGCCATAACGTCACATCTTACAAATTTGCAAGATATATTGAACCTGACCAAGGTTGACCAAGCATTCCACCTTTCTATTATTGTCTATACTCTCTCTCACTTTCTTTTATTTTTCATTTCTTTTCTCAAATTTTTCTCTCCATTTTTGCCAACTACCACCACCACTCCTTTAATAATCTTTTTCTTCCTCTACCGTGACACAAACCTCCTTTCACTGATCACCACTTTTTGTGGTCACTGCACATCCACTCTTTCATCTCCCTCCTCCCATCACCATCATGGTACCACATAACTCTACCACTGTTGGACTGATGTGTCTCTAACTAACTATGATCACAATAAAGGCAAGTGCACCTATCGTTTAATAGTATAGTTATGGTAAGACTGGAAGTATCGTATCCACAAGGACCAAGAGTACTAGTAATTACTTATTATCTAACCTAAGAATTGGAGTGATTTCTTTAAACTAAAACTAATCAAAAGTACAACAGAGAATGAATTGAGAAAATACTTTTAGACAACTTTATGAAAGAGGCAATACCTACGGAAGAATCCACCTAGACTTCACTTATTGCTTCTGATTCATACGATTTATTCACTTGCCTTAATCCGTAGAAATCCTTCATTTATGTTAATATCTCTTTCAAGACTAAAAACAACTGACTCTAGGTTGATTAATTGAAAACTCTTTCTAATTAAAACCCCTATTGTCACATTAACTCGATCTATGGATTCCCTTATTAGATTTGACTCTAATCCGGCAGATTTACGTCATCATATATCTAGAATTGCATTCAACTCCGCTTAATTATGTTGATCTACTCTTAAACAGGGACTTTTGCTCCTCTGAATAAGCACATTTGACTTGAATCAATAACCTGAATTATCAAAACAAGAATAAGAACTCACAATTAAGAATAAGGACAAGTATTTATCTTATAAATCAAATAGTAATAAGATTCATCTAGGTATCATCCCCTCAGGTATTTAAGAAATTTAGTTCATACTGATAAAAGGAAACATCTTAAAATAAGGAAAACTACAAAACATAAGAAAACCCAAAAATTTCAAGAGAAATTGATAGGAGATCTTTAGTCTTAATGGAGATTCTTCTTCCAAGCTGCTCTCGATGGCAGCCTTTGAGTATTTTCTACTTTCTTGAAACAGCCCATACCCGGCCCACGAGCCTGGACCGGATCTGGTATGTTCCTCGAAGTAAACCGGTTAAAAATTCTTTTATTACTTTGGAAATCGGTGTGTTTTGAAGATAGTTTGCTGGTGGGTTGGGCTCGAGTTGAAAACAAATTTATTTTATATTGAAACCCATTTAATTTCAAGTGACAAAATATTTAAAGTTTATTTTAAATTAAATTGACTTAATCTCTAAGTTCTAAAATTTCGTAACATAGTAAATAAAACAGAAAATAACATAGTTCACTATGGCTTTATTACCTCAAATAAAAACCCAAAATGAAATTTAAAATACTTAGAAAAATAAGGGGTCCACATAATAATTTCCTTGCTGGGCATGGCCACCACTAAGCTCCTGCCGACCCGGTCCATTACTGATCATCACCTGAAAAATGTTCCCACAACGGGGTGAGTCAACAGACTCAATGTGTAACACAACACTAAGTCTTAACAAATTTAGGCATTTCATAACATACATATTCATATATCATTAAATTAAAAAATGATGCAATGCAAACCCAAACCTAGATGCCATCCACTACACATCACCCATACCAACCTGTACACCGTGGGGACTACTAAGTCAACCTTCCATCCGCTATACACCATCGAAGGCAGTCGCTGCAGTCGACGTGCTCATCGCCCTTATGAGTATTCGTGGTCTTAGGTCACCACACTCAGATATCGTGGTCTTAGGTCACCACGTTCAAATATCGTGGTCTTAGGTCACAACATTCAGATCTCGTGGTCTTAGGTCACCACATTCAAATATCGTGGTCTTAGGTCACCACATTCACTTCCCCTTTTCAATAACCCATATGCCCCATATCATACATATTATGCATTAACATGCCAAATTTCACATTCTTATTACTCATCACATGTTAAATATAACATATTTCATAATCCTAGTAGGAGTAGGAAACGTACCTGAGTACTTTGTACCATATCATGGTACCTTAGCCACATTCTTACACTTTCATATTAACACATATATCAAGTTTAAGCCATAAATCTATTAAGATTAGTGTGGGGTACACACCTGATATACTTAGCAATTCACTTCAAATCCCGAAAATCCGATCTCACTGCTTTAGATCTTCAATGCCTATATTCGGCCAACACTAGGAATATTTAATAAAAAGCCATTCGGCCATAAATCCAAATCCTATTAGGATTGTTGTAACTCAAGACTTACCTTGGTGCCGATTGATGTCTAATCAAATGCCGGAAACTTTGTATCCTTCTTTCTTGAAATCGGCAATCACTAGATTACTTGAATAGATTAGTTTCGGCATACAATTCCTCTTAAGACCACCTTGCTTCATGTCCCCCTTTTAAACTTTAAACTTATCATTTCTAAAGCATTTCCTTACATTTCCAAGACATTTCCTTACATTTCCAAGATTCTAAAAATGCACACATCACATCCATAACACATAAGACATACTAATGCATAGGCTATAATCCAGGATGTTACAGTTCTACCCCCCTTAAAAATAATTTCGTCCTCGAAATTACTTACTAACGAATAATCGTACATCTTAACTCACCGCACTACGCTTACGCTGCGCACTCTGATCTTAATAGAATCATCATACTTCCTAGGCACAATCTCTAAGTTCACGTCCCCTAGAACTCGTTTCTAACGTCGCGATTTAATCAGATTAAAAAGTTTTATGCATCAAAATTTTGTTCCACTTATTAACCCCGAACAATGTTATGAAAAGAGATATTTAGAAGTAGTTCTTTCGATCACACAAAGTTTCAGTTCAAGTTCACTACTCTAATTCAGAGAATCACATTCATTCCTCAATAGAGGCACATTCATTCATCAACATAGACACATTCATTCAGTGGTATCCACCACCCACATTCACTATTCGAACATTTCTGTCCGTTTCTATCCTAGGGGTATTTTCGTCATTTTTCCTACAAGGGTATTTTGATAATAAATCGGGGTCAATTTAAAAATCTTTACAAATCAAAGGTATTTTCAAAATTTTCAAAACTCGTGGGTACTTCGGAAATTTTCTAAATCAAGGTATTGCAAAAATTTCGGAAATCAGGGTTATCTTGGTAATTTTGTAAGTCAGGGGTAATTCAGTAATTTTCCAAATCAGGGTATCTTAGCATTTTGCAAAATAGAATTTTTTTATATTTTTGTAAGGTAAGAATATTTCAGCAAAAGTTGAGGGTAATATGAAAATTTTAGAAACCAGGGCATTTTTGTAGTTTCGCCACTAGGGGCATTTTGGTATTTTTTTATAAATCGAAAATATTTTGAAAATTTTCTAAAAGTAAGTTTTTGTTACCATTTAAAGGGGTACTTTGGTGATTTTTAAAACTAGGGTTTCCATAAAAACATGGCTAGTCCCTTTTCGGGTTTTAGTTATTGGGTTTAGCCTATGAATAAGTCCTCATGGTGAGGGTGAACCGAAGCTATGCACCAGGTAGGATTCCAGCGAAGAGGAGGTGAGTCACTAGGACTGCTTAAGCACCAGGCTCTTTCGGATCCATTCCTAGACATGCGCACCATGGTTGCCACACCCTAACTCGGCGACTTAACCACAGGTTTGTTTAATTAGGCACTTAAGTCTTATGTATTTGTTGGGGTACACTAGTCCTAGGGTTCAAGTACCTATCATACTATTTTTACGTTCCATTCCTACCCTTCTACAGATCATTCAATAAATCACACAATGGATAGGGGTACTTACCTGGTCGACTGCGGGTCGGAGACCTAGGTGCCATTCCAAAACCTGCTTATTTCAAAAAAATGTTTTCATAAAACTTATTTGGGCTCACTTTGAAAACATTTTGGGCCTCAAACCCAAGGCTGAGAGTTTGAAACTGGGCTCTGATACCAAACTGAAACACCCCATACCCGGCCCACGAGCCTGGACCGGATCTGGTATGTTCCTCGAAGTAAACCGGTTAAAAATTCTTTTATTACTTTGAAAATCGGTGTGTTTTGAAGATAGTTTGCTGGTGGGTTGGGCTCGAGTTGAAAACAAATTTATTTTATATTGAAACCCATTTAATTTCAAGTGACAAAATATTTAAAGTTTATTTTAAATTAAATTGACTTAATCTCTAAGTTCTAAAATTTCGTAACATAGTAAATAAAACAGAAAATAACATAGTTCACTATGGCTTTATTACCTCAAATAAAAACCCAAAATGAAATTTGAAATACTTAGAAAAATAAGGGGTCCACATAATAAATTCCTTGTTGGGCATGGCCACCACTAAGCTCCTGCCGACCCGGTCCATTACTGATCATCACTTAAAAAATGTTCCCACAACGGGGTGAGTCAACAGACTCAATGTGTAACACAACACTAAGTCTTAACAAATTTAGGCATTTCATAACATACATATTCATATATCATTAAATTAAAAATGATGCAACCCAAACCCAAACCTAGATGCCATCCGCTACACATCACCCATACCAACCTGTACACCGTAGGGACTACTAAGTCAACCCTATATCTGCTACACACCATCGAAGGCAGTCGCTGCAGTCGACGTGCTCATCACCCTTATGAGTATTCGTGGTCTTAGGTCACCACACTCAGATATCGTGGTCTTAGGTCACCACGTTCAAATATCATGGTCTTAGGTCACCACATTCAGATCTCGTGGTCTTAGGTCACCACATTCAAATATCGTGGTCTTAGGTCACCACATTCACTTCCCCTTTTCAATAACCCATATGCCCCATATCATACATATTATGCATTAACATGCCAAATTTCACATTCTTATTACTCATCACATGTTAAATATAACATATTTCATAATCCTAGTAGGAGTAGGAAACATACCTGAGTATTTTGTACCATATCATGGTACCTTAGCCACATTCTTACACTTTCATATTAACACATATATCAAGTTTAAGCCATAAATCTATTAAGATTAGTGTGGGGTACACACCTGATATACTTAGCAATTCACTTCAAATCCAGAAAATCCGATCTCACTGCTTTAGATATTTAATGCCTATATTCGGCCAACACTAGGAATATTTAATAAAAAGCCATTCGGCCATAAATCCAAATCCTATTAGGATTGTTGTAACTCAAGACTTACCTTGGTGCCGATTGATGTCTAATCAAATGCCGGAAACTTTGTATCCTTCTTTCTTGAAATCAGCAATCACTAGATTACTTGAATAGATTAGT
Organism: Gossypium bickii; assembly: GCA_025503065.1. Classification (NCBI taxonomy): domain Eukaryota; kingdom Viridiplantae; phylum Streptophyta; class Magnoliopsida; order Malvales; family Malvaceae; genus Gossypium; species Gossypium bickii. The sequence continues at coordinate 18,353,579 of CP106714.1, read as the reverse complement.
TTCGGCTTTTGAATGATTGATAAACACATATATTTACCAAACATGGCCTTGGCCGAATGCTATAGACACTTACCTTGTGGATTTTAAATCCCGAAACTCATCGAATAACTAGGGAACACGCGGCCTATGGTGTACCTTCGGGAAAAGAACTTCTCCTTCCTTTGAGTCGACACTTAGTAAATCCCAAAAGATCTCTTCAAAGTTTCGACAACAAGATATTAATGGGGTTAGTCCTAGATTTCGACAAATCTTAAAAGAAAAAAAGATGAAACCGAATGAGATCTTACCCTTACTTTAAAAATCAGCAATCCTTGCTTGAACCTTTAACAATATTCGGCTATGTAGGCTAGAAGGATCTTGATTTCGGCTTTTTGATTGGTATAAAGAAAGAAAAGAGAAAGAAGAATAAAGATGGAGGATTCGGCTAGAGCACAAGGTATTTCGTCTTGGCAAAAAATAAAAGAGAAGAGAGGAGTTATTTGCTAGAGAGAATTCGGCAGAGAGAGAGTTGAAAAAAAGAATGAATGGCCCTCTTTTCCTTTAGTAGCCGAAATTACTAACTTAGAATCCTTTACTTGGCCATCACTCTTCTATTTTGATAGCTTTATCTCTTTAATTATCACCTAAAATAAAAGATAATTCAGCAATTATCCTTACTTAGCCGAAATTATTAAACTCAAAGTCCCTTACTTGGCCATCACTTCTCCCTTATTTTCCTAATTAAAGAATAATTCTTCATTTATCATCTTTTATCCTTAAATAAAATAAAAGGGATAAAACTCCTAAAATTTAGCCATGTGCCATCCCCCCTATTCCCTCTTATTGACGCCACCTAGCAAAATAAAGGCTTTAAAATTTTGCTCTCCACGCGACTCGAACACAAGTCCTTCCCCCTAGCATGTGGCGTCATTTCCAGAGCTCTAAGTGGTGCCTCTAAGCCACTTTTCCAAGCTCATTTGTGTGTCATGTTTTGCATACAATTCCTCTTAAGACCACCTTGCTTCATGTCCCCCTTTTAAACTTTAAACTTATCATTTCTAAAGCATTTCCTTACATTTCCAAGACATTTCCTTACATTTCCAAGATTCTAAAAATGCACACATCACATCCATAACACATAAGACATACTAATGCATAGGCTATAATCCAGGATGTTACATTTCTACTCTGCGTGTCTCTTTAGGTTCTCCCCTTAGGTGTTTATATAGGCTTTGGAGCGCCTTTCTTGGCCCACAAATAGCCTTTTCCGAATAGAATTAGACTTGGGTTCAGCAGAGACACGCCCGTGTGACACGTCCGTGTGACACACCCGTGTTTGATAGCTTAGGCCGTGCTCAATTCTGCTCGTCACACACGGCTATGTGGTCTGCCCGTGTGCTACAGTTCAGGCCGTGTTGATTTCCAAGGTAGGCCCATTTTGTCCTTTTTTGCCCGTTTCTCGTTCTTTTCGACTCCCTAAGCTCTCCTAAGTGTTAAACATGAAATTAAAGGATTAGGAGCATCGAATTCATCAAATCTAATGAAAATTCATCCAAAAATAAGCCAAGCATAGGGTTAAAAAATGTATAAATTATGATATCCCCACACTTAAGCCTTTCCTTGTCCTCAAGCAAAATTCTCAACTTACAATTAAAATTAACTTCCTTAATTCATAATTCTCATTAATAATGTTTCGTCATAATTCACAGATAATTCATACATTGATAATTTAACTAAAAGAGTCTTAAAGATTCAAATGATCGAAGTCACAAATTTTTGTAGCACGAAAACAAAGGTGTTTCCCCTTATCTAAATAATTACCTTTGATCCAAAATCAAAAAGAATTGACACCCTCACTGAAGATTCACTTAAATCACTCAAAGTGTTTAAGATTCAAATTAAGCACTCAAAAGTCAAACATGAAAAGTCATTACCCTAGGCTTACATGAAAATCAAATCTCCACCACTATAAAATGAGATGATACACAAATCAAAATGTCTTAAAAAGGGTTGTAACGGGGCTTGGGTTAAAGGTGTGGATAAAGGCTGAATTAGAGGTTTAGAATCAAGATTAAATTGACAATTTTCCTAACTAGAAAAATAAACTAATACTGAATAATTACAATTGAAAAATAACACGAGCTTCTTCTCAAATGTGAAATTAACCATTTAAGCTCATAGAACTAATAATAAATATATTTCCAACTTCTTTTTTTTTACAATAATAAGACATATAGTTAGGCAACTAATCAAATCAAATCTTGAAAAAAGGGGAGCCAATAAAGTAGGATTTGGTTTTGGGTCAATATTAATGGGTGAGTCAAGAAACGGTTTATTAGGCTCAAAGGGGTTCACTAGGGATTAATTATGAATGTAGGTTTTTAATGGAATAAGTGGGTTAAAACCTAGGTGCCTTTATCATCTCAGTATATCAAATCAAGGGTGTGGTCTCGACATGTATAATCGAAGCAAGTTTTAGAATAACAAATCAATATTAACACTCATAACCAATAAAGAGATCAGGAAAAATATATGCTCTAAAAGGCTCAAAATCTCACAAAATTTTCATGGTTTTTTATGTTAACCTTGCAAATTTTAAACTTCAAAGTAATATTTAAAATTAGGGAAACAACTTAATAAATTTTTAATTATGAAAATAGACTTATCATGCTTGATTCTCTAATGTCTTAAAGTTTAAACCATCAATGCACAATTACCTATGACTTAATCCAAAACATATCAATAAAAATCATAAATCAATAGAAGTTTCATTCTAATGGTAATATGAGAAAATTACTTAAGAATAAGACATAATTCAGGGATTTTCTAATTATACTATAATTAACCTCCTCACACTTAAGATGTATATTTTCCTCAATGCACAAAGATAGATAATAGCAATGTAAGCAAAAATTCATAAGAGAGGGAAGGAGGTGAAACTTCCTGAATTATGGATGAAATCCTTAGGAAGTGAAAATTGTAGAAATAGATCCAACGATAAGCATGATGAACTAGGCACAGGTGAAGGTGGGGAAGAATACTCCGGTAGTTTGCTTATTCCTTAATAGCACCTTGAACCTTTTGAAGCTGCAGAGTCATCAGTAAATTTTTAGGGGGTTTTATTAATGGATTTCGTTATGGTTACTTGACAATAAACAGCCAGAGATATAAAGAGATTAAAATATACTAATATAAATTAAAGACAAGAAATATAAAGAGAAAGAGTTTAAAAATTAAATTAAAATAAAAAGAAAAAAATAAATGGACTCAAAGGTCCTTATCGGCAGATGGGTCACGAGGTGGGGTGGTGGTGATATGTGAAAATGCTGAAAAATCTGTTATAGAGTCGTCTCGATGCCGTCAAATCGTCGAGCGTTGTCATTAAATTATTGAGTACAGTACTGCTCGAAATGAGTGAGGCGTTCAGAGATGTCAGTCAGTGAAGCAGCCGCATGAACTGGTAGGTGAGGTGGTGGTGGCGCAGAAGGTGGCTCCTCGTGATGGAAAGGGACATAAACGATAATGTTCTTTGGGTCGTCCTGATCAGTAGCTCGTGAGAGACGGTATTGAGGGGGATCAAACCCACGATGACGCTCAATCATCCTCATATGAAGCATCGTCAGGATGCCCTGTGGGGACATCTACCCAATAAGCGTGAGCGAGGAGGACTGAGCTACAGTGTTGAAGAGGCCAAAGTGTCGAGCCAGGCGTGTCACAAATGGGACAATGGAGAGGATTCCTTTCCTATTTTGCTCCGTCTAATGCCGAATGGCAAGGGCGATGAAGTAACCTAAATCAAATACGTGCCCATGTGCCATGCACCATAAAAAGTAGGCGTCGTGAGTGTTGACAACGCCGGTGCTCTCTCACCTACCTGTTAAAGTATGAGCCAGGATGGCATGTAAGTACCTCAAGGATGAGATGAGAGCTGATGCCTTGGAGCGATTAGGATTGTAGGTAGCCGAGGTAGGGACTAATCTCTCAAACAGGACAAAGGGGAGTAGTGGGTATGACGATGAAGGTTTTCGAAGTTGTCGTCCTCCACGAATTCCTTGGTATAAAGTCCCAAGGTGACCCGAAACTCTGGGATACTTATCTCTCGTACGAGGCCTTTAAAGTGGAACTGGACTGTGCCTGGGTCGTCGAAATTTGACATAACTATCTAAAGATGGAAGGTGGAATAGAGCTCCAAAGTAAGCTCTAGATAGGTCGGCTCGACAATCTTGAAAAAGTGTCCCCAGGGGTCGGTAGTCAATAGGGCGCGGACTGCATCAACTAGTTGGACCTATTCTAAGGAGGCCTAGTCAATGCATCTCCCCACGCTGAGGGGACATGCGCGAAGTATCTGAAAAAGTTCCTCCTGGGGTCCCAGGGGAAACTGTAGAAAAGGGTGGCGTACTTCGGTGGATGCACTCGCGGAGGTAGCTACGGGTCCCTTCTGCTTTTTTGAAGCAGAGACAACAATCTTTTTTCCTCGTGGGGGAGTCATTACGTACCTAAAAATGTAAAAGATTTTCAATAAATCAAGTATCATTGCCAGCAAAAAATATACTATCCTGGTAGTTCTAAATAATAATTTAATCCTATAATAATCAAGTAATGCTAAAATTAGATACCAAAATTTAACAATACGAATTTATGGCAGGCTTAATACAATAGTGTTAGCAATGGAATGTTAAGAGTAATAGATTAAAATAAAATTAAGTATATTAACAAGATTACTAAGAAGTAGTATCAAACTAATCATTAAACTTAGTAATGGAATAAAATCAAACTAAATAAACAATCAAAAGAACGAAGAAATTAGAAATCTAAATCGTAGTAAGAATGAAAATAATAATAAGAATAAAGAAATAAGTTCAAATAAAAATGAAAGAAAGAAACAAAAGGATGAGGAAGGTGAACTGATGGAGGTGCTAAAGCGGCGCACGGACGTAACGGTGGTGCACGGGCGTGGTGGTCGTAAACGGGAGTAGACTGCGGAGCTGGTGCACGTGGAAGGAGGAAGGGGGAAGAGGAAAGGAAAAAAAAGAAAAAGGGAAAGGAAGAGAGAGTTTTAGTTTAAGGAAGAAAGGAAAAAAAGGGAAGTGGAGGAGGAGGGCGATGGCCGAAAAGGAGTGCGGCGGCTAGGGTTTGGGAGGAAAGATTTAGGGAAGAAAGTGAACAGAAGTAGGGGGTTTTAAATAGGGATTGGGACACACGGGCAAGGGCCACGCACGTGTGCCGTGTTTTTAGGGCGTGTCTGAGTTTTGGCCCACGCCCGTGTTCACTGGGCATGTTGGGTCACACGGCCGGATCACACGGATGTGTGATGCTTTGTTTGTTTCTCCCACGCTCATGTATAGGTTCGCACGCCCGTGTTAAGTAGTCAGTATCGACCATAGCCCATAGACACAGTAACATCCTTAAATCAGGGTCTCTGTATATTTGGTATGATTGCATGTGATAATCTGGTTGTTGTGCTAGTTTAGGGTGTTTTGGGGTCTAGGCATGAGCTCGGCTTAGGCCTGAGTCATGGCAAAAAATTTTGTTTTAAGTACTTGGAAGGGGGAGCTAGGGAAGTTAGGGGTTAAAAGAAGTTGTTGGAGTGTCTTGACACAGATAACTTAGTGGTAAAGTGGCAAGGGAGGCGCCACTAAGGTACAAGGAAGGTGACGCCACAGGGAGCTAGGAGGGCCTTGGTTCGAGCTGTAAAAATCTCCCCTTGTGTATTTATTTTTGACGCCAGAAGCAAGGAGGAGATGGATGCAGGAAGGACTCTCTTGGATGGATGTGGATTGAGTCAACAGATTTGAAATGGATGGAGAGGAGAAAATTGTGGAGGTTGACTCATTCAAACCGATTTGAATGAGTGGTCAGGAGAGTCTTGAAGTGTTGGCCGAAATGTGGACTGTTGGGAGGAGGAGTAATCGGTTGAGAGGGTTGGGAGAGGTGCCATTTTCCATAGTCATTCTAAGTGAGCACTTTTGGCTAAGCAAGCTTTGAAGCATTTTGTTTGAGGCAAAACCGAAACCCCTAGGCACTAGTCGACTTCACTCTTCAGCATTCAAACCATTGTTCTTTTTCTCTCTTGAAACCGAAACCTTACTTGCATATTTTTCTTCTTCTATTTTCGGCAATAGGGGTGCTTGGCCGAATCACTTTTGTTATTTCCTTAAAGAGCCGAAACTTGCTTTCACCTTCTTTCTCTCTATTTTGCTCAAAAGCCGAAATTAATATTCTTTTCTCCATTCAACTTCTTCTTTCAATCTTCTTGTGCCGAAATACCCAACCTTCTTCCCTTCTTCCATTCGACATCACCATTTCTCATCCCCTGCGACTTCTTCTTCTTTTCTTCTCTTTTAGATTCATAAGCCGAACCTTCTTTGTTTGCCGAAACTGCTTTCCTTTCTCTATTTTAGTTGGTTCGTGATCAAGTTCAACAACATTTGCTTGGTAAGTTATGCTTTGGCCGAATCACTTCAATCTTATAATCTCTTGGGGTGTTTGTCGATTCTTATATCTTCTTGTAACGACCCGAAATCCGTGGGCACCAGAAAAAAAAATGTGTTATCGGGCCTCCGTCTTAGTAAATCGAGTTAGTAAATAATCATTAGGAGTAATTATGAGTCTAGTAGTGTGTTTAATTAGATTTTTATTTAGTGAATTTAGCTTAATTGAGAGAAATTAGGAAAAAGGACTAAAGTGAGTAAAGAGTAAAAGTTTAATTGTAGATTAAAAGAAAATAAAAAGGATCAAAATGGCAAATATGCCATTTATCATAAGTTGAGGCGGCATACATGCATAAAAATCTGAGATTTTTATGTATTAAAATATATTATTATAATATTAAATAATTTTATTAATATAATATTATATTATATAATAAAGTAAATAGTAAATGAAATAGTAAAAAAGAAGCAAAGAAGAACAGAAAAGAACTGAGAAGTTTTCGAAACAGAGGAAAGGAAAGAAAGAAAGAAAAAGAAAGGGGAAAATTGAGGTTTTAAAGCTTGGAGTTTAATTAGGTAAGTCAATCAAGTTCTATTCTCTTAATTTTGATGTTTTAGAAGCTTTAAAGCAAGATTTTGATGAAAGTAAGTTGATATTTTGAGAGTTTATTGGTTTTCAAGTATAGTTGATGTTGAAGAAAAAGATGAATTAGAGACTAAATTGAATGAAATCTAAGTTAGAATTAGTAAAAAGGGATTAAATTGCAAGGTAAGCTATAAGTTTTCTACTATAGGGATTAATTTGGAAGAAATTATGAATTAGGGTTTTATTATGAAAATTATATAATCAAGTTGAATATGGAAGGAATTTAAGTAGAATCAAAGCATGAATTAAGTTAAGAAATAAGTAAACTTAATTAGGATTTAATTGCAAAATAAGTTATAAGAAAACAGTTCTGGGACAGTAGCAGTAGAGTAACTTTGAAAATTCACCAAAAACCGTAGAAGTGAAATTAGAAGTTGAATGAGATATGAAATTAAATCTTATTGAGTCTATTTTCATATGAAAGAAACAGAGAAAGAAAATAAGTTCTGTATTATGAGATATTTAAATTTTAGTGAAACTGGTTCAGGGTGATTTCGAGATCCCCTGTTCTGACTTGTAAAAATCATTAAAAATTGTATAAAAATGATTTTGGAACATAATTTATATGGTTAGATTCCTGAATGAGTCTAGTTTCAAATGAGCTAAACAAGGAGGCCATCTAAATTCTGTACAAAGAGTAATTTAATTCGTAGTGAAGAGAGGTCAGAGCAGTTGGACAGTGAAACAGGGGAAAACTTTAAGAATAATCTGGTATTGATTGGCCCCACCAAAAATTCTGAAAATTTTACAGTAAAAAGATATATGAGTCTAGTTTCGGGGAAAATTTACGGATCTTAATTTGGAGTTCCGTAGCTCCAGATATAGATGATTTAGTGACAATGACTCAGGTAGACAGCCTAGAAAGAACTTATAAGTAAATAATAGAATTGTGTATAAAAGATGTGGAATGAAGAGGAAGAGTAGAAATTGAATAAAATTCAATTATTTATTTTAATTTAATATTGTAATTAATAATGTAAATTATTATTATTTTCGTAGCTAACAAGGAAAAAGAGGCATCGGCATCCAAGGGAAAAGAAAAGATCGCTGAGGAGTAAACGTGCATTTCGGGTTTGTATTACTATAATTCAAACTATTTATTTATTCATTAAATGTTAGATTAATTTATGAATATGGTAAGTAAATTATAAGGTAAGTGTTTTTATTGAATTGAATGGAAATTGAGTTGAATGATGAATATGTATTGAAATTGAATTGTATGTGGTTTGAAATGGAAAAGTGTAATTGATATTGAAATTGAATTTGTTATGAAAATGAAAATGAAATTGAGAACTGAATACCCTATTAACTAGTCGGGCTGAGTCGGATATAATTGGCATGCCATAGGATTTGGAAGAGTACGGGATTTATCGGCTTTGCCGATCAGGCACTTTATGTGTCGTAAATCGTGCACTTTATGTGTCGTATTTTAGGCACCTCGTGTGTCGTGTCGTGCACCTCGTGTGTCGTACCGTGCACCTCGTGTGTCGCTTTGAGCACTTATGTGTCGTATAACGATCAGTACTATGTACCGCTTTAGGCACAATGTGCCGTGCATCGGGTGTGTTTGGGTTGGAATCTGTGTATCCGTTAAAGTCCGAGTCCATTAATAGGGGTAAATAAAGAAAAGGTTAAATTGAATAAAATGAAATGGTTGAGCCATTGGAAGAAATGCGAAAATAGAACATGAACTGAAAAATGTGATTGGAATATGAGTATGAGAATAGAAAGTATAAACCATTGGTTCAAGAAATGGATAGTGGCTCAACATGATTGTGTATTATTTCAATTGTTGAATGGCTAAAATTGAATTGTATGAATATATTGAGAAGGATAAACTTATATGAAAGTTATGTTTGAATTGGTTTAGTTAAATTAAAGTTATATGAATTAATGATATGATTATTATGTTTATAATTTGAATTATGGTAATACCATCGAGTACATGTATACTCAGTGTCACGGTTGTTTCCGTGCGCGCAGTTGTAGAAGTCAAATATTGAACCAAAGATCCGAAGCCGGACCGACTTCAAAGAAACTTTTGGTGATGTATATTTCCTTTTCATAATGTGGCATGTACGTAGGTTGTGTATAAAGGTTATTATGTTTTGAATGTAAATGGTTAAAAATGTTAGTATTACAAGTTTAAGAATTATAATGAATGAAGTATATTTATTTTAATCTAACTAATATTTTGATGAATTTAAGTTGATATTATATTGATTGAGTTTGATTAGAAAGTATTTAGAATAGAAAATAAATATATGGAATGAATTGGTTGAATTGGTTATGATTGAAATGAATATGGTTTAATTTACAGGGGGTTTTATATAATAATAAGCAGAAATGCTGCCGAAATTTATATTAAACAAAATTTATATTCGTAAATTGTCTGATATGTCCGGTAATGCCTCGTAACCCTGTTCCGACGATGGTTCGGGGTTAGGGGTGTTACACTTCTCCCCTAACTTGTCGAATTTCTCTATCTGCAAGGCTTGTGTCGATTTCTTTAAGGGGCTAATCGGATCTCTTAGTTAGGGGAAGGCTCATCGCATTGCTTCGGGATTTGGTTAAAAACCGAAGGGTGTTAAGGTAAGGGAGGCCGAATCTGTCAGTAAGGTAAGGGGGACGATCTCTTTTGGATTCAAGTTATTCTCTTTGAGATGTATGTTGGGTCGAATGGCTATTGGTTAATGATGATATGTTTGGGACGATTGTTGGGAGGAGTAAAGCCGTATACAGTAGATCTCCGGGATTTGTGGCTTGTGATTTAATCCTAAAGGCTAGGTGTGATCGATCTAGGTAAGGGTTCTATTGTTGCGTTATTTCTTCCTTCGGGATTTTATGATTAAAGTGGAATGGCTATGTCCTCAATAGAGTGGTGTTGGCCGATTATAGGAAAGGTGAAGGCAAGCGTTGGATCTTCAGGTTCCTCTCGATTCGTTGGTAGATCTGGGTTTTTGGGTTTCGCTAGATTCGCAAGTAGTCAGGTGTGTAACGCTTACACACTTCATTAGTAATATGTGTTAATTATGTTTAATGTTAAAAGCTGAAATAGCTATTGAATCCGGTGTTGTGCTTTATGAGTATGTGCGTGGACTCCGGGTAAGTCCCTTATCGATTGATTACCGAGATGTGCTATTATTCCATTGGATTATGCTATGTTATGTGATATTTGCATGTTAAACATGATATTTATTCCATGGAAAATATGTTCACTGATGTGGGTAGATGAGAGGAGCGGGAAGGATGATTCTAGACTGTCACCAGTGGTTTTAACCACATGGCGGGTTGGCCCCGCTTTTGAAACTATATTCGTGACTAAGTCTCAGTGGTTTTGACTACTAGTGGTTTTGACCACACGTATGCTATTTATGACTACAGTCAGCAGTGGTTTTGACCACACATGGATTATTGTGACTCGTCCTAGTGGTTTGGTACCACAGTGGGTTGGCCCATGTTGGTTACGGGATTGTCATCAGTGGTTTTGACCACACGGTGGGTTGGCCCCACCATATGATTTGTGGCTACGGTCACCAGTGGTTTTGACCACACTATATGATTTGTGACTACGGTCACCAGTGGTTCTGACCATCAGTGGTTTTGACCACACGGGGTAGACACAGGAGTTCGGATGGTTAGGTTGGGTTTGCATGATTTGTATAATTACTTATAACTTGTGTAAGTGCTTGTTATTCTCGGGATGGGGATTTATGCACTGAGTCTCGGTGACTCACCCCTTCCCTTATATTTTACAGATGAGGCATAGATCGCGGATATGGATCGGGGAGGACTCGAGGTGGCCATGCACTTTACTTTCGGGTTTCATTTTAAACTTTAATTTCGGTTTACATTTTCTTAAATTTGGTTTTGGGCTGCAATAAGACCGCTAAGTTATTATTTTGGGTTTTTATTTATCTACTTTTGCGTTATCATATTATGTTTAAGTTAAATAACCTTGCATGCTCAAATAACCGGTAAAAATTAATGTTTTCAAAGTTTTACTTCTTATCGGGATTTCCAAACCTTACCATCAGGTAATAATATATACGAGATGATAACAAGTTAACTTAAATGTGTTTTTAACTTAAATTTTCTACAAGTTCAAATGCAAACGGTTTTAACTTAATCATGTTTAACTCACTCGGGTTCTTCACATAATCAAATGATTTTCTACCACTAGAAACGACAAAACAGGTTTCTAAATGAGTTTTCCAGGTTTCAAAGCAACGATACATTTTGAAACAATACTCTACACGTGTTATCTTCTAAGCTCAAAACAATAAAAGATGTTTTCGATAGAAATAAACCGGCAACTTATTTTCTCCAAAACATTTCGCTCTGTAACATGCGAAATTCGGTCGCGGTGTCTAGACTGTGTTTGGGGTGTTACAATTTTGGTATCTGAGCTTGGTTCAAAAGTTCGACTGTGGGCTCCAGGCCCAAAATATTATAAAAGGGGATTTCAAAAGGTTTAGTTTGGAAATACGTGGTCTGGAAAGCATGGCACCGAGTCTCCGGCACCAATCTGCCCAGGTAAGTATCCCTAATTATTGTTTATTAGTTACATGGTTATAATGATGATGCTATGACCAAATGGTAGTAGGGAAATACTGTAGAGGCTTGAACTGTAGGATGGAATGAACTCGCGAAACAATCCCCGTATTAAACTTATCATAAGACTGTGCTTTAATAACAGTGGAATAAAATCTAACGCATAAAACTTTTAATCAGATCAATTCGTATCGGTAGTCATGAGTGCATGAGGACATGGACGTAATACACGTGGACGAGGTAGGGGTAGGATGACAGTGTCAGAACCGGTAGGGTTTGGACATAGGTCAGAAAATGAGGTACTATCGTCGCCAGCTGTGGGCGTGAAATTTCATGACCGGACGGGTGGTGATGATGCGGTATCACAGGTGATGCTGAGGGTGCTAGAAAGGGTCGCCAGTGCAGGCGTCGGATCAGGAGCTCAGAAATCTGTGTCCGAATAACTCCGGGCTAGTGGTGCAGAGGTATTCAGAGGTGTGTCGGGTGTGGCTCCTAGTACGGCGGAATATTGGTTGGAAGCGGCGGAACGTATCATGGATGATCTGGATTTTACGGCTGAGGAGAAGCTGAAGGGTATAGTATCTCTTCTCCGAGATGAGTCATATCAGTGGTGGCTCACAGTTAGAGATGGAGCAATAGCTGACAACATCACATGGGATTTCTTTAGGGCAGCTTATCAGAGGAAATACATTGGGGCTAGCTACATCGATGCGCAACGTAAAACGTTCCTGAATTTGGTTCAAGGAAATAAGTTAGTATCGGAATATAAGGCAGAATTCCTTCGGCTGAAACGGTATGCATGCGGTATTATGGGCACGGAGCATGAGCGCTGTGTCAGATTTGAGGATGGGTTGAGAGATGAGCTGCGGATGTTGATTGCTCCACAGTAGGAGAGAGAATTTGTGGTCTTGGTCGAGAAGGCCAAGGTGGCTGAGGAAGTGAAACAGTCAGTAAGACGGAACCAGGATAAGGGTTGGAGTAAGAGGAATTCTGGGTCATCTGGGTCTGCCGGGAATCAGTAGAAAAGGGTTAGATATGATGGGCAAAATCAAGCTGCGAGGCCTGCTGCTGCTAATACTCAGTGGCCGCCACGGTGTGCTCGGTGTGGGAAGTCTCGCACGGGGGAATGTTGGACTGGAAACAGAAGGTACTTTGAATGTGGGTCAATGGGGCACCGAGTGAGGGATTGTCCACAGAGGTCAGCTAGGCTTCAGTCTGGGGATCAGAATCGTACACAGTTCAGCAGGGATGGTCGGCAACCACAGAGGGGTCATGGTTCGGCCATGGGAGGTAATGGTTCTGGTAGAGGCCGTGGAGCATCGGGCAGAGGTACAGGTAGTACAGAGGTGAAACAGCCTGGGTTAGTCTACGCAGCGAGGCGTCGAGAGGAGGGTGACGCACCGGATGTCATAACCGGTACGTTCTTAATCTTTGGACTTCCTTATACTGCCTTGATAGATATTGGTTCGACGCACTCGTATGTAGCCAGTAGTATAGTAGAAATCATGAACTTAGACTTTGAGATTACTTCTAGGGAGATGGTAGTAATTAGCCCTCTAGGTCACTCTGTAGAAGTAAATAAACTGTATAGGGATGTACCCCTAGAACTTCAAGGGGTCGTGCTTTTGGCTGACTTGATGGAACTGCCGTTTGGGGAGTTCGATCTGATTCTCGAGATGGATTGGTTAGTAAAGTACCAGGCCAATTTGGATTGCGCAGCTAAGCGCATGGTGTTGAAGACAATGGAAGGTGAAGAGATAGTGATGATAGGTAATAGGAGAGATTACCTATCCAATGTTGTATCTGCACTAAAGCCTGAGAAAATGGTGAGGAAGGGCTGTGAGGCGTTTATGGTGTATGTCTGTGCTTTGGAAGCCAAGGATTCATCTGTGGGGAGTGTGCGAACGGTGGGGGAATTTGCTGATGTATTCCCAGAGGAATTTCTGGGTCTGCCTCTGGATCGCGAGGTTGAGTTCGGTATGGACTTGTTGCCTGGAACCGCGCCAGTGTCCATTGCCCCATATAGGATGGCGCCGAAGGAATTGGTGGAGTTAAAGGCGCAGATTCAGGAATTGTTGGACCTGGGTTTCATCCGGCCGAGTGTATCTCCTTGGGGAGCGCCTGTGCTATTTGTTAAGAAGAAAGACGGTACAATGCGGATGTGTATAGACTACCGCCTGTTGAATAAGTTGACGATCAAGAACAAGTATCCGTTGCCCAGGATAGATGACTTGTTTGATCAGCTTAAGGGTGCAACGGTTTTCTCTAAGATAGATCTTAGATCGGGGTATCATCAACTCAAGGTGAAGGAGGCTGATATTCATAAGATGGCGTTTCGTACTCGTTATGGGTACTACGAGTTTTTGGTAATGCCTTTCGGGTTGACCAATACACCGGCAGCATTCATGGACATGATGAATCGGGTGTTTCAGCCGTACTTGGATCGATTTTTTGTAGTGTTTATAGACGACATTTTGGTGTACTCGAGATCTGAGGAGGAACATGACGCGCATCTTCGGGTGGTTTTACAGGTTTTGAGGGAGAGGCAGTTATTTGCCAAGTTTAGTAAGTGCGAGTTCTGGCTTAAGGAGGTAACTTTCTTGGGTCATGTAGTATCAGCTGAGGGGATTAGGGTGGATCCTCGAAAGATTGAGGCAATGTTAGATTGGAAACCACCTAAGTCGGTAGCAGAGATTCGGAGTTTTCTGGGTTTGGCAGGATATTACAGAAGGTTCGTAGAAGGCTTCTCTTTGATTGCAGCGCCATTGACCAAATTGTTGAGAAAAGGGGTTCCATTTGTGTGGTCTGAAAAACAGTAAGAAAGTTTCGACAAGTTAAAGAAGATCCTGACAGAAGCACCGGTTTTGATTCAGCCGAAAGCAGGAAAGGAATTCACGGTCTATTGTGATGCATCACATACTGGCTTAGGGTGTGTGCTGATACAAGAGGGGAAAGTAGTGGCATATGCGTCTCGGCTGTTGAGACCTCATGAAGGTAACTACCCGACACATGACTTGGAGTTGGCTGCAGTGGTTTTCGCCTTGAAGATTTAGAGGCATTATTTGTATGGGGAAAAGTCGATAGTTTATACGGATCATAAGAGTCTGAAGTACCTCTTGACTCAGAAGGACTTGAATTTGAGGCAGCGGAGGTGGATTGAGTTGTTAAAGGACTACGACTGCTCGATTGAATATCATCCGGGTAAGGCTAACGTAGTGGCTGACGCGTTGAGCGGCAAGGTGGTAGCAGACCTGAGAGCGATGTTTGCTCACCTCAGTCTATATGACGATGGGAGTCTATTGGCAGAATTGCAAGTAAAGCCGACTTGAATTGACCATTTTAAGGAGAGGCAGCTGGTGGATGAGGTTTTGAGTGCTCGGAGGTTGCAAGTGCAAGATGGTGAATCAGAAGGTTACAGATTGGGCAGTGATGGAGTACTGTGTTTTCAAGGGAAAGTATGTATGCCAAAGGACGTTGAGTTGCGACAGTAGATTCTTCGGGAAGCTCATAGCAGCCCATACGCTATGCATCCTGGAGGTAGAAAGATGTATCGAGATTTGAGGGAACAGTTCTGGTGGCCAGGTCTTAAACGAGAAGTAACTGAGTTTGTGGGTAAGTGTTTGACATGCCAAAGAAGTCACAACGAGCATCGCCATTCACAAGTCCATTGCGGCCGGTAAAGATTCCGCAGTGGAAGTGGGAAAGGATTACGATGGATTTTGTCAGTGGGCTACCCCTTACGCCTAGCAAGAGGGATTCAGTTTGGGTAATTGTGGATCGTCTGACTAAATCAGCTCATTTCATACCAGTTCGGGTTGATTACTCGCTCCAAAAGTTAGCCAAGTTGTATGTGGCAGAGATAGTAAGGTTGCATGGAGTGCTAGTGTCAATTATCTCGGATAGGAATCCCAGGTTCACGTCAAGGTTCTGAAAAGCTTTGTATCAGACATTGGGTACGAGGTTGGATTTCAGCACGGCTTTTCATCCGCAGTCTGATGGACAGTCAGAAAGGGTAATCCAGATTCTAGAAGATATGTTAAGGGGTTGTGTTCTGGATTTCAGCGGTAGTTGGGAAGAGTATCTTCCATTGGCAGAATTCGCGTATAACAACGGTTATCAAGCGAGTATTCAGATGGCACCATATGAGGTATTATATGGACGGAAATGTCGTACTCCGACATGTTGGACAGAACTGGGTGAACGGCAAATGTTGGGTCCAGAATTGGTTGCAAAAATAGAGGATAAGGTTAAGGTGATTCGGGCTCGTCTGAAGGAAGCGTCGGACAGGCAGAAGTCTTACGCCGATCTCAAGCGTCGGGATATAGAGTATGCAGTGGGTGACAAGGTCTTTCTGAAGGTATCGCCGTTGGAGAAAGTGTTGAGATTTGGTCGGAAGGGCAAGCTAAGCCCTAGGTTTATTGGGCCGTATACGGTGTTGAAGCGAGTGGGACCAGTAGCCTATCAGCTCGAGTTACCAGCTGAATTAAGTCAGATTCATGATGTATTTCATGTTTCAATGCTTAGGCACTATCGATCAGATCAGTCACATGTTGTGCCAGTTGAGGAGATAGAGGTGAGCTCAGACTTGTCTTTCGAGAAGGAACCAGTGTAGATTTTGGATCGGGATGTCAAAGTTCTACGTAAGAAGTCAGTACCTTTGGTGAAAGTATTATGGTGGAACCATGGAATGGAGGAGGCCACGTGGGAACCAGAGGATGTGATGCGGCAGCAATACCCTCAACTCTTCTTACCAGGTAATTTCGAGGCCAAAATTATTTTTAAGGGGGTAGAATTGTAACATCCTTATTTCGGGTTCTCTACATTTTTGGTATGATTGCATGTGATAATATGGTTGTTGTGTTAGTTTAGGGTGTTTTGGGGTCTAGGCATGAGCTCGGGTTAGGCCTGAGTCATGGCAACAATTTTTGTTTTAAGTACTTGGAAGGGGGAGCTAGGGAAGTTAGGGGTTAAAAGGAGTTGTTGGAGTGTCTTTACACAGATAACCTAGTGGTAAAGTGGCAAGGGAGGTGCCACTAAGGTGCAAGAAAGGTGATGACACAGGGAGCTAAGAGGGCCTTGGTTCGAGCTACAAAAATCTCCCCTTGCGTATTTATTTTTGATGCTAGAAGCAAGGAGGAGATGGATGCCGGAAGGACTCTCTTGGATGGATGTGGATTGAGTCAACAGATTTGAAATGGATGGAGAGGAGAAAATTGTGGAGGTTGACTTATTCAAACCGATTTGAATGAGTGGTCAGGAGAGTCTTGAAGTGTTGGCCGAAATGTGGACTGTTGGGAGGAGGAGTAATCGGTTGAGAGGGTTAGGAGAGGTGCCAATTTTCCATATTCATTCTAAGT